>CP124718.1:83770000-93770000 GCA_031232105.1 Capsicum rhomboideum | reverse complement strand
TACACCTCCACCCCCAACTAAACATGGTGCAATGCCCTCAATGCACCGACATCAATCAAATACAAGGGAGTGAAGACATACCTGTGGTGCCCTAAGCATCTAAAGTGGGCCCGCCAGCAGCGGGATCATCAGACTGTGCAGCAGTAGGTGCATTCAGTGGAGGGACAACCTGACTGGCAGATGCACCACGCGCCCTCTGCTTCGCCTCAATCTGGCTCGCATGGTACTCTACCCGGGAGGCTTTGACCGCCTTCCGTAGATCACTCTCATACTCAGCATCACTCTCACTCCCATCCTCTGTACTGCAGGGTCTCTTTCCTCTATCCATCGGAGGCTCCTCATCAGCAAATAAATCAACCACAAATGCTGGTCGCACGGAGGTCTGGGCAGGTATAGGTGGTATAATGGGAGCGCTACTCGATGCCAATGCCCGAACCTCCTCTCTCAAAGCAGATACCTCCTGGGTCAAGCCGGCCATATTAGGGCTCGGTGCAGCACTCAAGCGGGAGGCCATACGTGCCTCAAAACTATCAATCCACCCATGCAAGCCCTTCATAACTGGTCCATGGCTGCATTCATCCGAGCCTCCACTCTAGTCTCCGCAGCCTCTACTGTAGATCTAACCCAAGGCTTAAGCTGGGATACTAACTTAGCCATCTGGGTCTCAGTGTGAGAATGACGCTCAAACATCTCCGTTTGCCTATCAATCAACTGCTGCAGGAAGTCCCACGATACTGAAACCATCCCAGCAAGAGTCGGTGGGGCACTAGTACTGGGTACGCCATCATCAATAGGGCCAGCGCCTTCAGTCTGTATAGGTACCCTAACTGGTGCAGGAATAGGCAAAGGGGCACTACTCGGTTCATCCAGGGTTGCACCTGACGACTCAGACGGCTGTGACCCTCGTGGAAGAATGGGGTGTGAACCCCTCTGCTACATCAGCCCAATGTCCGCAATGCGGGTCACCTCGATATAATGGTCGAGGGTAGGTATCCTGGCCACCCCGGGCCTATCACACAACCCCTGGATCAAGCATGGAAAAGGTATACTCGTGTGATCTCTGAAAGCCCGCTTGTGGATCTCCCAGACTATGTACCTCGCAAAATGAATCTCATAACCAGCCAAGATGCTGGCTACTACTACAGCCCGGTCCAATGTGAGTGAATTGTCAGCATTGGTTGGGCCCAATCGATGCCGAACCACGGACCACCAGAATCTACCAGCAAAATAAAGCGTGGACTTTTTGATGTCCAGCTTCCCAGTCACCCAACTAGCCGCTACACCATCTTCGGCTATGTACCCCGTAATCCATCTAAGCAGCTCCAATTTTGTGCTCTGCGTCTCGCATCTTAACTCTATCTCTGACATTGTCCATCCTATGATCGAATTCAGCAGTCAAAACCGAAAGTGTACGGTCAACCCCAAATAGAAAGCGGTGAATGGTCTGCTCTAAAATGTCCACGCGGGTACCACGAACCATGACATGAGTCAAAAATGGCTGCAAAAGATATCGCTGCCCAACAGGAGTGCCCAAGTCAATCGATGCAGCATACGAGGCATAAAACTCTCGGACTAACTCCGAGTATATCGACCAGAAGGATGCGCCATCCATCCCAAATCGTATCTCTCAAAGACAGGCCATATATCAGGCAAGGTCCTCAACTCATCCACCCGATACCGCGGCTCCTCCATAATGCTCCTCCGACACACCCCTCTCTCAGTCAATTCAGCGTCTCTATCATAGAAGGCACGCATGCCCTGCACACACCAACACTGAACCTCCGTACTCTGTGCGGGAGTCAGAGTACTCTGGGCACCAGAACCTGAAATAGAAGCTGTAGCCTCCGCCGCTGAAGTACCCTGACCCGTAGCATCATCAGCCAAACATGACGCAGAAGCATCCTCCCCCTCTTCAGACTGGGGGGCAGACTCAGAAGACTCAGCTGAAACAACTGGCTCAACAAGTGGTGGGGCCGGCTGAAGTGCTGCCTGGGCGGCCGCTCGGGCTCGCGTCTGTAACCTCGTAGCCCGAGGGACCAAAAACAGTATCATCATGGCTAATATCAAATTCCTCTACAGAACCACTCTAATCAGACACAATTGGTTCATCCCGCAGACGGGTCGGTAAATCTGGATTTTTAGTGCGAATCCTGGATGAGGCATCAAGGTGGTCACTCTTGGGGCTGGATTTTGAAGGCATGGTAGCGGGTTACTGATTCCAATTTTTGGGTATTTGGGTCGAATTTGGGTCAGGTTTATGGTATTGGATTCAAATTTGGTGTATCCGATAGTGGGTGGGTCGGATTTTCAAATTTATGGGGAATGAGGTTCAGATTTTTGGAGTTTTGGGAGTCTATGGTTCAGATTTTTGGTTTTAGAGTGGTTTGGATTCGGATTTGGAGTAGAACGAAGAGAAAAGTTGGATTTTAGGGTTTAATTAGAGGAGTTTTGAAAGTGGGGAAATAATGGAGTGGATTTGGGTTATGTATCGGGTGAAGAAGATGAGTTTCGATTTTATTTTGGCAAAATGGGACTGGGTCGGGTCGGATTCAGGTACCCACTATTTTTTAATAGTCACGAAACTTACCACGTCACGTGGGTATGACTCACGTGACGTGAGGCCTGGCGTGGATGAACTTCTGCAGTGAAAAATATTTCGCTGATTTCCATGAGACACCCCACGTGACCTGGGTTAGACTCACGCCACGTGGGTTAGACTCACGCCACGTGAGTTCTGACGTAGGTGAGGTGCTGAAACTTAAATTTTAACTCTGATTTTCACGATTCCAACCACGTGGCGTAGATTTTGTGATTTTCAGCTAACAATTCCTCAATAATCAGATCTCCGCATAACAAAATCTTGGGTTGCCTCCCAATCAACGCCTGATTTAATGTCGCGGCACGACACGGCTAAATTGGATACTCAGACTTCACTAACTAGCCCATGGGTTACCTCCCATGAAGCGCCTGATTTAACGTCGTGGCACGACACAGCTAACTTGACTACTCAGACTTCATCAAGTTTAAGTTCTTCAATCATCCTTATCTATTCTGGAACTCTCGCATAATGCTTAACACACTGTCCATTGACTTTGAATAGGACATTATCTGCTCCTTTTAGCTCAATAGCACCATGTGAGAATACCCGAACGACCGTGAATGGGCCTGACCATTTGGATTTTAGTTTTCCAGCAAACAGGCGAAGCTTAGAATTATACAGTAAAACCAAGTCTCCTGGGTGAAACTCGCGGTTCTCAATCCGACGATCATGATAAAATTTCATCTTCTCTTTATACAATGCTAAAATTTCATAAGCCCGGAGACGAAATTCATCCATCTCATTCATCTGCTCCAGTCTCAATTGAGCCGCTTCGCTCCAGTCCAAATTCATCCTTTTCAATGCCAACAAAGCTTTATGTTCCAGTTCAACGAGCAAATGGCAAGACTTTCCAAAAACCAACTAATATGGTGATGCACCAATTGGTGTTTTAAAAGCAGTCCTATATGCCCATAACTCATCATCCAATCGTCGAGCCCAATCAGTCCTATTTGCATTAACTATTTTCGCCAGAATGGACTTAATCTCGCGATTTGACATCTCCACCTGCCCGCTTGTCTGAGGATGGTAAGGTGTTGCCACCTTATGTTTGACACCATATTTTTCAAGCAGGGCTTTGAGCAGACGGTTGCAAAAGTGGGATCCTCCATCACTAATAATAACTCGGGGTGTCCCAAAATGAGAGAATATATTCTTTTTCAAGAAAGCTGTGACACTTCTCCCTTCGTTATTAGGAAGCGTAATTGCCTCCACCCATTTAGAAACGTAGTCAACGGCTACCAAGATGTATTTCATTCCATGCGAGCTCACAAAAGGACCCATAAAGTCAACTCCCCACACATCAAACAATTCAAGCTCAAGTATAGTTGTCATGGGAAGTTCGTGTCTGCGTGAAATATTACCTCGCCTTTGACATCGGTCACAAGCACGGGCATAGTCATGAGTATCTTTGTAAATACTGGGCCAGTAGTACCCACATTGCAAGATTTTATGGGCAGTTAGTGCACCTCCAAGATGACCCAACTGGAGAGGAGTGACATGCCTCCAAAATACTTATCATCTCGGACTCTGGAATACATCTTCGAATTATGCTATCAGCACACACCCTAAACAAATACGGCTCATCCCAGAAGAACTTTCTTACCTCATGCATGAATTTCTTTCTCTGCTGATATGTCATATCCTCTGGAACTAGATCACTTGCCAAAAAGTTGGCAAAATCAGCAAACCACGGGATTAAGTTTTGGGATGCTGCCAGTACTTGCTCATCTGGAAAAGTATCATCAATCTCAAGATCATCCTTCAATTTAAGCATGGTCTCCTCCTCAAGGCGTGAAAGATGGTCAACCACTTGATTTTCGGTCCCCTTACGATCCTTGACTTCAAAGTCAAATTCTTGTAACAGAAGTACCCATCGAATCAGTCTTGGCTTAGCATCCTTTTTCGACATAAGATACCGAAGAGCTGCATGATCTGTATGCACAATCACTTTCGTACCAATCAAGTAAGATCTGAATTTCTCAAAAGTGAATACTACTGCCAACAACTCCTTCTCAGTCACAGTGTAATTTTTTTGAGCCGAATTAAGCACTTTGCTAGCGTAGTAAATAAAATGTAATATCTTCTCATGTCTTTGGCCAAGGACTGCACCCAAAGCGACTCCACTAGCATCGCACATAACCTCAAAAAGCTTAGTCCAATCCGGTGATACAATAATAGGGGCTGAAATAAACTTCTCCTTCAGACACTCAAACGCTTTAAGACATGCTTCATCAAACACAAACTTCACCTCTTTCTCTAGAAGTTTGCTCAAGGGATGTGCAATCTTGGAGAAATCCTTGATGAATCTTATATAAAAACTAGCATGACCTAAGAAACTTCAAATACCTTTTACAGAGATAGGTGGGGGCAGCTTCTCAATTACCTCAATCTTCGCCTTATCCACCTCTTGCATAGGTGGGTTCAGACGACGCTGGTGCTTAATGCTAGGTATGCACTCAGGAACAAGCTGGATCTTATGAGTGCAAATTCCGGGTGGAATACCTATGATATCAGCAATGGACCAACCAATGGCCCTCTTAAATCTCCTCAAAACTGAAACTAAAGCCTCTACTTGCCAATCCACCAATTTAGCAGAAATAATCACTGGCAAAGTATTATTGGCTCCCAAGAATGTGTAGCGAAGATGGGTCGGAAGAGCCTTAATCTCTAAAACTGGAGGCGACTCAATAGATGGACGAGCTGGTGGAGTTACCCTATTCTTTAAATCAAGGTCCAATTTCTTGGGAGCATAAGTGTACGCTCCTTTACCAGAGAGTGCATCCACCATCTCATCATACTCTTCAATACCATTGTTTTCCAAATTCATGATCACGGAAGCCAGAGGTTCTACTCCCAAACTTTCTTTAATGGACACAACAACCTCACTATCATACACAACATCTATCACTGAAATCACCCGCTTATCTCTTGGCTGCTTCATTGACCGACAGACATTGAAAGTAACCTGTTCATCATTCAATCTAAATTTTAGTTGCCCTGTTTTCATATCAACCAATGCGCGACCCGTGGAAAGGAATGGTCTTCCCAATATGATGGGAACCTCAAAGTCAACTTCACAATCGAGAATCACAAAATCAGCCGGAAATATAAAAGATGCAACCTTCACCAAAATATCATATAGAATGCCAACCGGTTTTTTCACAGTTCTATCGGCTATGAGAAGTCTCATAGAGGTTGGTTTTGGTGCTGGCAATGCCCTGTTTTTCACCAAGGTTAAAACAAGCACGACTTATGGACTCTAAAAGAATTAATTTTTGTACAGAGTCGCCACCTAATTTTTAAGGAAAATAAGGAAACCTATTTAATTATTGACATGTGTGACTTGTGTTTTAATCTGCGATAACCAGTTTAGATTCTAGGTAAGGGTTCAAATTATTCCGAAGGGAAGGGATTAGGCACCCTTCAGAATCCACAAATGTGGTACCCGACTAGACTAAATTTATCAAAAGAGGGAGGAGGTAAAAAATAGTTTTGGAAGTATAAACGTGTAAAATGTGTACTAAAATATAATGCAAAATATATGTATAAAGAGTATGTATCAAATATATAAATGAAATTCATTGCTACAAAATATATGTATAAAATTATGATAAAGATGTATAATCAATGTATAAAATGGTATAAGATACATGTGAAAAGAAAAGTACTCTCTTGAAATGGAAAACACTTTGTAATGTATGGAAAAAATAGAGTATTATTTATATTAAAAAGTATTCTCTAATAATTTTAACTTAACAAAATTAATGAAAAATAATTAATTGTGAATAATAAAAATACAGTTGTTTTTAAAGAAAAGACTATATTATTATATAGCGTAAAGAATGTGAATTAGTTGATCAGATATCTAAATCGATGTAATTCTTTGAATAAATATTAACGGCCTAAGTTTTGCCTAAACGCACGATAATGAATATATGAGTAAAGGACTCCCCGCCCGATGCCCCAAAGTAAAGTTTCACTATAATCAATAATTGTACAATTGTAAGAATATAAAAGTAAATACAAATAATGAATTTGAGGAGATCTTGTTTTAAACATCGTCTTTGAAAGTATCTCCTGGAACCTGTATACACACTTGATATAAATATTAGTAATGAATAAATAATTATCAAAAATCAAATATTTGTATATGTATAAATAAAATAGATTTTTCGTTATAAAGTGGGCTCGGATTAAGTTTTAGATACGCCATGGCTACGAAGTGGTTGCTCGAATTTATCGGCCGTCCTAAATCGCCTTGCCAAGATACGAATCATAAAACTTTTATGTCATCGTGATAATGTAAAGATTTCGTCATCGCCCATATTTATTTATTTTTTGTTACGTATGTGTCCGTCTTTTTATTTGTGGAGGCCTCAAAAACCGACAAGAATTTTTTCACTGGCCAATTGGTGTAGTATTCGTACATTATCAGTGTAATATAAATGTGAAGGACAAAATCTTCTAAAATCAGTTTTCAAAAGTGCGAAATAGTTGTGAATCTATCGGAATAAAGCCGACAATGAATCAAGTCAACGGAGTAAGATTTTTTCCACAAAGACCAACATGAAATTAACAAAAATATTGTAAAAAAAATAGTCAAAACAGTGGCAAAATCCAGCAGCAGCACAGGGATGATTAGTAGTAGCCTCAAATTGAAAACAATTCCCAAAACACGTAAAAGTTGTCGGAAAATGGTGTTTGCCCCGAAAAAATTAAAACACAACAGTTAATAGCCAAGAAAGACAACCATGACTGATTTCAACTCCAACAGTGAACGAACAAGAATGAAAATAAGGTTGCCGGAGTGAAATATTTTTCGGTCAAATCTGTACAAACAAACGAATAACACATGAAATCAGCGAGACCCAATTCAAAAGAGATGAGGACAAAGCGGTGGTAACCATTGGCGTTGCTTCAACGGCATCACCGGAGCAACGCCTAAAGGATGACATTTCGGCCAGATCTGTCTATCTCAACCATTTTTCGTCAAAATGCCCTATTTTTTCGGCGTGGTAGTGGTAAAAACGAAGGGAGAAAGGGAGAGAAGAAGGAGGGGGAAAAAGGAGAGAGGCGGCTGTGAGAGAGAAGACTGGGGTGCGAGTTAGTGGCTGACTGGTGGCTGGTATGGGGTTCGCCGGAGTGGGAGATTGAAAGGAGAGAGGTTGGTGAGAGAAATAGAAATAGGCGGCCATGGGGCTCGCCGGCCATGGAAGCCGACGGAGAGATATCGGGAGAGAGAAGGGAGATCGGCGAGAGCTCATGGTGAGAGAGAGCTCTGCGGCTGTTAAGGGTAGTGGTAGGTGTGTGGATGTGTATGAATATGTGTATAGTGTGTTTGTGTCTAGTGTGTAGTGTTTTTTTTTTTTTTTGTATATCTAGAAATAAATAAACCCCCTCTTCTATTTATAATAAAAAACCAAACCCCTCATTTTATCCCAAAAATAAAATAATCTCCTCTTTACCTACTAGATATTATTTTAGTCCCTTAGTTACTATCTAGGGAAAAGGGTCAAAAATACCCCTCTACTTTAAAAAATTGGCCAACTTTACCCTCAGTCATACTTTGGGGTCATGTATACCCCCGCTGTTAAGAAAGTTTGCATATCTGCCCTCCAATTTGACGGAATGGCCCAAATCAGTCTAAATCACCCATTTTTAATAGAGAAACCCATACCCAACCCGACCCATCAAAAAGGACCCAAACATACCAATTACCTTCCCTCCCTCTTCTCCAGTTCACCATTGACAACAACAACAATCAACACACTCTCTTCCCCAATTCTCTCCACTTCATCACCATTAAAACCAAATACACCTAGCACCAATAACACACTAACAGAACAACACACACATACACGCGTAACACCCACATCACGAAAATTTCATTTTTCTTCTCTCTTTCAGTCGACACCAAACATCATCAACAATCCAGAATTATTCCATCTTCACCCAATTCTCCTCCACCTCCATTAACAACCTACCTCCTTTCCACCATCAACACTGTCCATACACCATTACCGACCGAAAACACAGATTCCGCCACCAACTCCGGCCGGTCGATCCACCCACTTCATTAATTTTACTACCACAGAAAAATACATACCAAACACCATCTCACACTCAGAAACACACACCACCACCAAATCCCTTTCCAATCGTCAATCACAATCCCCAATTTAACACACAAAGAAAACAGAGAAAGCTGAGTTGCATCGAAAAGGAAAAAATAACAAAAGAGACAGAGGAGAAAACGGGTTTGGGTCCTTAAGCAGTATAGCGACGTATTTGTTTGGGTCCTTTTTTATGGGTCGGGTTGGGTATGGGTTTCTCTATTAAAAATGGGTTATTTAGACTGATTTGGGCCATTCCGTCGTAGGTGTTACGCGTGTATGTGTGTGTTGTTCTGTTAGTATGTTATTGGTGCTAGGTGTATTTGGTTTTAATGGTGATGAAGTGGAGAGAATTGGGGAAGAGAGTGTGTTGATTGTTGTTGTTGTCAATGGTGAACCGGAGAAGAGGGAGGGAAGGTAATTGGTATGTTTGGGTCCTTTTTGATGGGTCGGGTTGGGTATGGGTTTCTCTATTAAAAATGGGTGATTTAGACTGATTTGGGCCATTCCGTCAAATTGGAGGGCAGATATGCAAACTTTCTTAACAGCGGGGGTATACATGACCCCAAAGTATGACTGAGGGTAAAGTTGGCCAATTTTTTAAAGTAGAGGGGTATTTTTGACCCTTTTCCCTACTATCTAACAGGTTTTTATTCTTTTAACCAAAATAAAATGTTATTATCCAAAGGATAAATGCAATGTGTAGTCATATCACCTTTAATAAAGGTGACGTGGCAAGTCAAGTCACCTTTAATAAAGGTGACAAGACCCCGACATGATCGGATTATTGCTCTGTGTATCAAAGTAATTGATCCGGCTTATCGTTTGCGGAGTGTAACTAATGTATAAAAATGTGGGCATCGAAATATAATTACAAAAAATGTAAGCAATAACAGAATATAATTGTCTCGAAAAAATGTATTATTATGTAAATAGTTAAAAATGTAGTGTACTGCAAAGAATTGTTGTGTTATGTTGTATACGTGTGCAGATGACTGTGAAAAATTCAAAATGATAATAAATTGATAAAAATCCTAATATTTACAAAATTAAGGATAATTATCAATGAATTGTAAAAGTATGTGGAAAAAATGTATTTTGTGCTCTTTAACGATCAGGAAGCCTGAAGACGTTAATTTTAAGCACGGAGAGCCAAAATTGGGTGTCAACAACTTGCCCCTTTTCGTATGAAGATAATGTAGTTGTCTTCAGACGAAAACGTTGACGTGTAGCCAATTTTGCTCGACAAACATCATATTTGACCAAAAATTTGACCGAACTCTAATTTAGAGCTGCCTACATACCTCGAGTTGCACGAGGATCAGGTCGGGTGTAGTTCAAAAGATTAGGCAAATGTCTCTTTGTCCTATTATTATGGGCGGACGACCCTGTGAAAATGATTATGGAGAGAAAGAATGTTTGGGAATGAAAGCGTTTGCACATTCCCGGCGTCCTTCAAAATTGCCCCAGTATCAAGTTGTGAGATGCTGGGGATGCAAGATTGTATACTCGCTGGGGAGAAAGAATGATCATGTGGTTGTGATGACCGAGCTCTGCATAGAGCTTCCTACATATCTCGCGTGTTACGAGAATCAGGTCAATGTAGTTCGAAATGAAGAAATAGGATAAATTTTGAGGCGGTTCTCAAAATTTTGTCCAGTGTATGATTTGTGGTAACACCGACTTCTCTAGAGGAACTTTAAAAGAAAGTCTTGTTGATGTGGATTGTATTTTTGATTGAAAAGAATTCATGATGTCTTCGATTATCTACGGAGACTATGTGATAAATGATGTTTCCGATTGTCTACGGAGACTTGATGATGAGTGACGTCTTCGATTGTCTACGAAGACTATGTGAATGTTGTAAAATCCTCTGATTGTTTACGGGGACTTAATGCATGACATCTCCGATTATCTACGGAGACTTGATGATGATGTAAAATCCTCCGATTGTCTTTGGGGATTTAATGCATGACATCTCCGATTGTTTACGGAGACTTGATGCATGACATCTCCGATTGTCTACGGAGACTTGATGTTGATTGATGTAAAGTCCTCCGATTGTTTACGGGGACTTAATGCATGATATCTCTGATTGTCTACAGAGACTTGATGTTGATTGTTGTAAAGTCCTCCGATTGTTTACGGGGACTCAATGCATGATATCTCTGATTGTCTACAGAGACTTGATGTTGATTGTTGTAAAGTCCTCTGATTGTTTACGGGGACTCAATGCATGATATCTCTGATTGTCTACAGAGACTTGATGTTGATTGTCGTCTTCGATTGTCGACGAAGACTAAGGCCCTCATCTGCCGTTGTGATTGAAATGTAAAGAGCTCTCGACTGGCGGAGCAAGTGAAATGTAATAGCCTCTCGACTGACGGGGCTATTGGAATTCTAAGGGCTCTCGACTGTCGGAGCAATTGAAATATAATAGTCTCTTGACTGGCGGGACTATTAAAATGTAAGGACTTTCGACTGGCGGAGCAATTAAAATATAATAGCCTCTCGATTGGGGAAGCTATTGGAATCTGAGGGCTCTCGACTGGCGGAGCAATTGAAATACAATAGTCTCTCAACTGGCGGGGCTATTGAGATGTAAAGCGCTCTCGACTGGCGGAGCAATTAAAAGGTAATAGCCTCTCGACTGGCGGGGCTATTGAAATGTAATAGTCTCTCGACTGGCGGGACTATTAAAATGTAAGGGGCTCTCGACTGGCGGAGCCATTAAAATTTAATAGCCTCTCAACCAGCGGGGCTATTGAAATGCAAAGGGCTCTCGACTGGCGGAGCCATTAAAATGTAATAACCTCTCAAATGGCAGGGCTATTGAAATGTAGTGGGCTCTCGACTAGCGGAGCCATTAAAATGTAATAACCTCTCGACTGGCGGGGCTATTGAAATGTAGTGGGCTCTCGACTAGCGGAGCCATTAAAATGTAATAGCCTCTCGACTGGCGGGGCTATTGAAATGCAAAGGGCTCTCGACTGGCAGAGCCATTAAAAGGTAATAGCCTCTCGACTGGCGGGGCTATGGAAATGGAAGAGACTCTAATTAGAAGGAGGACACTTAATAGAGAAGTGAGATGTTTGTTTTCGAAGGTGAGTGATTCAAAAAGAAAGTCAACTATCAGTACTTAGAGATGGGCGCCTTGAATGAAAAGTAAAAATGCCCGTATTTGAAATTGGGAATCTTGAAAAAGAAAGAAAATTTGTTTGTATTTAAGGGTGGGTGCTTTGAAAAAGAATGAAAATGATTTTTTATTTACTTTGTAAAAATGCTGACATGTGAAAAAAGACATAATCGTCTCTTGACTTTAGTTGGTACCAACAATTAGTAGTGTGCATAAGAATTCTCTCATTTTCTTCCCAGCTAACCGAGATTGATTTTGAGGTAATTCCTATAGTTTCAAGTGGTACCTCAGACATACCTAAGTATCAACAAGATTTGTTCATCTTTCTTCAAACAAAGATTTTGAACTATACCTATCCTCATGTTTCGAGTGCCCTCTCTGGAAAGAAAGTCCCATTTTCACACATATTTGAGTAGTTTTCTTTTTGAATTTTGGGACGTTTAGAGAAATACACTCACACTCAGAAAGAAATTCAATGCGTGCAATTGTGATACCATAGGCTTGGCCTTCGTGTAAGTATCCATTAATGTGAGAACACTTGAGATAGGATCATATAGGACTTGTTATCGGCTTGTAAGGTAGGCTTGGAGATAGGTAGGATGGTATTTGGGATGAAAGTGACTAATCCCTCAATGAGCGTAGCACTGTATCTGTGCTTTTGATATGTATTGCGCTTCGACGTTTGATCTTCTTTGTCTTGCTTTGTTGTCCCTCATTTTGTATTTGCTTCGACTTCTTTTGAATCTCTTGCTGGAGTCTTTTCCCCTTTCTTTTCAATAAAAACATTTTTTGAAGATTCTCCACCTTTGTTGGAGTTCTTTTTTTTTTTTTTTTTTGTTTGTTTGTTTGGGGCTTTTGCTCCTTCTACTTTGAAGTCGTCTTTTTATTTTTGTTCTTCTGGGAACTTTGTATCTTTCACCTTTGGCATCTTTGATCTTGGGTCTTTGTCCGCAATTTGCACTTATTTAGTGCGCTCAATGAGACTGGGCCAAGAGATGGATAGTGCATGTAAGCACTCAAAAGGTATGGGCTAAGATGTGGCTATCCGAAGAAAAGGCTTTAGGCTCAAAGGGGGATGCTAGGGATTAATGTCATTTGGTGGGCTATGGAAGGTACAATTGGGTCAAAGAAGGCCTACGATCCTTTCCTAAACCAAGTGTAACTCAGAATTTCGCCTCAACAAACATTTAGGCCAAGTTCTAGATCAACAATGCAATGTAATGAATTAATCTAAAACTCACCACACAATGCACATGAAACAATGAGGTCAGCTTCGTTCTTGTCTTGGATGTATGCAAGAGAATTTTTCAATTATCACTTAGGTGTGATTAAGAGGTACCAAAAGAATCTATGGTTTACCATGAAATCGATCCTCTCCATCATACCAATTTGTTCTTTCCCATGCATACTCCCAACCGTGTTGGTACCAACCAAGTAAGAATTTTAATTTTTTTTTTTTTGGAAAGAATGGGACCGAACCCGAATGAGGGTTGCCTACGTATCTTGTGAAAACAAGAATCAGGTCTGCGTAGTTCAGGAAGATAGAGTATAAGATGTGAAGCAGGAAAACAAATCTTTTTTTTTTTCTATTTTTGTAAAAAAGTATCAAACCCGAAAAGAATTGTCTACGCATTTCATCGAGATGAGAATCAGGTATGCGTAGTTCCTGGAGATAGAAAATGTGAGATAGAAAATAAACTGTTTTTTTTTTTATTTTCAACAAGGAACACCGAACCCAAAAGGGCTGCCTACGTATCTCATGAAAATGAGAATCAGGTTCGCGTAGTTCGGGACAAACTTGTGGATTTGTATGTGGCATGTATGATTGTCATGAAGCGATGTCCATCCTTGAAAATGACATGAAAGGCGACCGAGTGGAAACTGCTCGTAGACAGGAAGCATTGAAATTACTCCGGTCAGACGACCGAGAGGATGTATGTCAAGTGTAGACAAAGCTTTGACATTATTTCATTATGTTGACATGATTGAGATGGTCGTACATTGGAGAAGTTATGGAATTAATTTGCCACAGTTAAAAGGATTGTTATGGCTGAAAGGGTGTTGACCCTTGCTTTTGAAAGTGAGGATCGATCGTCATAAATTTAATGGTTTACGACGTTCGAAAGAAGAAAGCTTGATTTTCTCGAACCAAAATTAGGTGAGAATTTAGAAGTAGGCCAGCTAAGCACTAATGTCATTGATATTTGAATTTGTGGGGGTTATTGATTTGCGCTCTTAGAAGACATTTAAAGAGCGACTTTGAACTGTTTCAAAAAATTGCCCCAGTTTGAATACCGGAGAAATTATTCTGAAACAGTGAAGAGACCAAACCCTAATATAGGGCTGCCTACGTATCTTATCATGACAAGAATCAGGTCAAAACGTAGTTCAGACAGTTACGCAGTCATTGGTGGTTTGTATGATTATTATGGATTGCTGATGGTATTGAAAAAAAGAAGTGTGGTATGACTAAAAGTTTGGATTCAAAAATATGTTTCGAAAATGAAAAGAATATACAAGAAATGTGTTAATGGTTCTTGGAAAAAGATGGCAGAGTCCAAAAGGATGATTGTAATGTTAAAAAATGATGTGAAGTGACATGACGGTAAAGGATGATCGTAGAGACTGGAAATGACAATGAGGAATTAAAAATATTCTAAATTCAACACAAGTCCACCAAAATTATTAGACATAGTGGACAATGTTGAACATGCCGTGTAAAGTATATGTATAGCTAAAGAATGTACAATGAATGCTAAAAATGTATAATATCTCATAACATGTATCAAGTAACGAATGTGTAACACATAAAAAATAAAAATTTATCCGGCCAAAGTTATGATCAAAATAGTGTATAGATATGACCTAAGGATTCTAAGAGTAGATTCATCTAGATTGATAGAGGGTATTCGGACAACCGCGAGGGGGTGAATGATAACCTAAAAGCTCCTACTATAAAACTAAGGAATCCAAAGAAGGTTTGGGGGAGTGCAAGACACCCCCCGCTTGAACCACAGTGTGTGAAGTGTACGGCCAAGGACTCGATAGGATCGTAATTACAATTAAATACAGTGAAACTATGTAGCAGTTTTCAGAATGTACAGATACAATGAATAATGAATCAAAGAATTAATAAGACTGTAAAACTTATTTGTGCAAATAATGTAAAATATTTGTGAGCAAAACACAGATAATTCACACAGTTTGCAGTACGTGAAACAAATAAAGAATCAATGAATTAAATAATTAGCATATGCCAAATTTAAAAATACCTCCCTCAATTGAAAAATTGAGTCTATCATGGTTAGAACCTGCTTCATCCCTTCATCCCCAGTGGAGTCTCCATTCTGTCAATGCCCTGTTTTTCACCAATGTTAAAACAAGCACGACTTATGGACTGTAAAAGAATTGATTTTTGTACAGAGTAGCCACCTAATTTTTAAGGAAAATAAGGAAACCTATTTAATTATTGACATGTGTGACTTGTGTTTTAATCTGCGATAACCAGTTTAGATTCTAGGTAAGGGTTCAAATTATTCCGAAGAGAAGGGATTAGGCACCCTTCAGAATCCACAAATGTGGTACCCGACTAGACTAAATTTATCAAAAGAGGGAGGAGGTAAAAAATAGTTTTGGAAGTATAAACGTGTAAAATGTGTACTAAAATATAATGCAAAATATATGTATAAAGAGTATGTATCAAATATATAAATGAAATTCATTGCTACAAAATATATGTATAAAATTATGATAAAGATGTATAATCAATGTATAAAATGGTATAAGATACATGTGAAAAGAAAAGTACTCTCTTGAAATGGAAAACACTTTGTAATGTATGGAAAAAATAGAGTATTATTTATATTAAAAAGTATTCTCTAATAATTTTAACTTAACAAAATTAATGAAAAATAATTAGTTGTGAATAATAAAAATACAGTTGTTTTTAAAGAAAAGACTATATTATTATATAACGTAAAGAATGTGAATTAGTTGATCAGATATCTAAATCGATTTAATTATTTGAATAAATATTAACGGCCTAAGTTTTGCCTAAACGCACGATAATGAATATATGAGTAAAGGACTCCCCGCCCGATGCCCCAAAGTAAAGTTTCACTATAATCAATAATTGTACAATTGTAAGAATATAAAAGTAAATACAAATAATGAATTTGAGGAGATCTTCTTTTAAACATCGTTTTTGAAATTGTCTCCTGGAACCTGTATACACACTTGATATAAATATTAGTAATGAATAAATAATTATCAAAAATCAAATATTTGTATATGTATAAATAAAATAGATTTTTCGTTATAAAGTGGCTCGGATTAAGTTTTAGATACGCCATGGCTACGAAGTGGTTGCTCGAATTTATCGGCCGTCCTAAATCGCCTTGCCAAGATACGAATCATAAAACTTTTATGTCATCGTGATAATGTAAAGATTTCGTCATCGCCCATATTTATTTATTTTTTGTTACGTATGTGTCCGTCTTTTTATTTGTGGAGGCCTAAAAAACCGACGGGAATTTTTTCATTGGCCAATTGGTGCAGTATTCATACATTATCAGTGTAATATAAATGTGAAGGACAAAATCTTCTAAAATCAGTTTTCAAAAGTGCAAAATAGTAGTGAATCGATCCGGAATAAAGCCGACAATGAATCAAGTCAACGGAGTAATATTTTTTCCACAAAGACCAACATGAAATTAACAAAAATATTGTAAGAAAAATAGTCAAAACAGTGGCAAAATCCAGCAGCAGCACAGGGATGATTAGTAGTAGCCTCAAATTGAAAACAATTCCCAAAACACGTAAAAGTTGTCGGAAAATGGTGTTTGCCCCGAAAAAATTAAAACACAACAGTTAATAGCCAAGAAAGACAACCATGACTGATTTCAACTCCAACAGTGAACGAACAAGAATGAAAATAAGGTTGCCGGAGTGAAATATTTTCCGGTCAAATCTGTACAAACAAACGAATAACACATGAAATCAGCGAGACCCAATTCAAAAGAGATGAGGACAAAGCGGTGGCAACCATTGGCGTTGCTTCAACGGCATCACCGGAGCAACGCCTAAAGGATGACATTTCGGCCAGATCTGTCTATCTCAACCATTTTCCATCAAAATGCCATATTTTTCGGCGTGGTAGTGGTAAAAACGAAGGGAGAAAGGGAGAAAAGAAGGAGGGGGAAAGAGGAGAGAGACGACTGTGAGAGTGAAGAGTGGGGTGCGAGTTGGTGGCTGACTGGTGGCTGGTATGGGGTTCGCCGGAGCGGGAGGTTGAAAGGAGAGAGGTTGGTGAGAGAAATAGAAATAGGCGGCCATGGGGCTCGCCGGCCATGGAAGCCGACGGAGAGATATCAGGAGAGAGAAGAGAGATCGGCCAGAGATCATGGTGAGAGAGAGCTCTGCGGCTGTTAAGGGTAGTGGTAGGTGTGTGGATGTGTATGAATATGTATAGTGTGTTTGTGTCTAGTGTGTAGTGTTTTTTTTTTATTTTTTTGTATAGCTAGAAATAAATAAACCCCCTCTTCTATTTATAATAAAAAACCAAACCCCTCATTTTATCCCAAAAATAAAATAATCTCCTCTTTACCTACTAGATATTATTTTAGTCCCTTAGTTATTATCTAACAGATTTTTATTCTTTTAACCAAAATAAAATGTTATTACCCAAAGAATAAATGTCACGTGTAGTCACATCACCTTTAATAAAGGTGACGTGACAAGTCACCTTTAATAAAGGTGACAAGACCCCGACTTGATGACTTGATCAGATTATTGCTCTGTGTATCAAAGTAATTGATCCGACTTATCGTTTGCGGATTGTAACTAACGTATAAAAATATGGGCATCGAAATATAATTACAAAAAATGTAAGCAATAACAGAATATAATTGTCTCAAAAAAATGTATTATTATGTAAATAGTTAAAAATGTAGTGTACTGCAAAGATTTATTGTGTTATGTTGTGTACGTGTGCAGATGACTGTGAAAAATTCAAAATGATAATAAATTGATAAAAATCCTAATATTTACAAAATTAAGGATAATTATCAATGAATTGTAAAAGTATGTGGAAAAAATGTATTTTGTGCTCTTTAACGATCAGGAAGCCTGAAGACGTTAATTTTAAGCACGGAGAGCCAAAATTGGGTGTCAACAGGTGCTCCCAACCCCAATTGCTTGAACACAGCTAATGGCATTAGGTTGATGCTAGCACCCAAATCGTACAGTGCTTTAGCAAAATCATAGGACCCAATAGTACACGGAATTGTGAAAGCTCCTGGATCCTCCTTCTTTTCAACTAGAGAACGCGAAGCAACTGCACTACAGTGATGTATATTATCTGCTGGCTCAAAATTGACCGTTCTCTTCTTTGTCACCAAGTCTTTCATGAACTTTGCATAACCTGGCATCTGCTCCAATGCCTCTACAAGAGGGATGTTTACTGACAGCTTCTTCAACATGGTGATGAACTTCTGATACTTTCCTTCCTCCGCCTTCTTCTTCAATCTTTGAGGATAGGGAGGAGGAGGTCGTGGGATAGTTTTGAGCACTTTTGGTACCTCTGTTTCCTTCCTCTTCTCAGATTTTGCATTGTCGCTATCATCATGCTGATTTGGAGCCATGTCACCCTTTGCATTATCCGACTCTAACTCAGCTTCTACATCGATAACCACTGGATCATTAGGCATACTACTGTCGATAGGTGGATCTGTCGTGCACTTCCCGCTTCTAGTAGTAATGGCGAGACAATGACTATCATTTTTCAGATTCTGGACGGTATTGCTTGGAAGGGTGCCTGGCTGACGTTGATTCAGTGCCAATGAAATCTGCCCAAACTGTTGTTCCAACTATTTAATGGCAGTTGAATGAGACTCCACTTTCTGAATTATGCCTGAAATGTCAGTCCTAATCTCTTTCAAGCAATTCTCCTGACTTTCTGCTCCTTTGACCAATTTATTGAGGAGTGCCTCCATTCTTGAATTTCCAGACTCCTCATCACGCCTTCCAGGTGGTACATAGGTGTCATTCTTTTCTCGATTATCATCTTTCTGCCTCCAATCACCATCACGGTCCCGTTCTCGATCTCTATATCCCGATTTGTTGTAGTTGTCTCCATAATAGTTCTGACCTTGATTCCCTTGGCTTGAGTTACAAGATTCTTGATTAGACCCTTGGCCCTTGGCTCGGAAACCCTTCACTTCGCAATCTAGATACTTCGCCTCTTCATCAGACTCACTTTCATCATGTCTAGCAGATTTACTTTGTGCACCTACAGCATGCACCTTCTCCGCATCTCTGGCAGCTATCTGTTTGGCCAGAAGACCAATTTCTGTCCTCAACTGAGCGACCTCTTGAGCCACAGATTCATCCAAAGCCCTTTGAGCTGCTGAAGCTCTGATAGCATATGTGCCAGCCGGCGTATCTGCCTCCCAAGTATGCCATCCTCGGTTGGTCTTAGTGAAACGATCTAATATCTCAGAAGCTTGGTCCCATCTCAGACTCATGAATGCTCCACCAGTGTTAACATTCAAAGCCCTGTAGAAGATTTCAAGCAAATTCCTGCCACTCATCCTGTGATTTGGCACATTCTGTAGCTTCTTTTTAAACCTCGGCCAAGTCTCATAGAGTGCTTCCGAATGAAGCTGTCTGAAATTATAGATCTCGTCTTTCAACTGCAGTATCTTGGACCGTGGGAAAAATCTTTCCAAAAATTGATTTCTCAATTCCTGCCAAGTAGTGATGGAACCTCAACCAACCACAAAGTGGCTTCTCCTATAAGAGAGAATGGGAACAACCTCAATCGTATCGCCTCTTGGTCAACTCTAGGCAAATTGTACGACGTGCAGACTCCCACAAAATTCATTACATGCATGTTTGGATCATCAGTAGGAAGACCCGCAAACACACCCTTCAAGTTTAGCAGATGGATCATGGCACTAGTAATGTCAAACTTAGTGCCCGGAGGTAACTCTGGTGGAATGATCGCACCATTCTCTATTGGCTCAAAATATGCCACATATTCTTCTTCAAGATCATCATAAACAGGCACATGTGGGCTCGGTTGTTCTCTCAGTCGTATTTGTCGCTCTTCAGCATCAGCCAGACGCTGTGCTGCTTCCTGCATAGCTCAATTATCTCTTTCTGCTTGTCTAAGAGAAACTTTTCTAGCATGCTCTTCTCGTGTCAATCGAGCAGTAGTTTGATCCGCTATTTCCTGACCAGCCGAATGAATTGGCTGGTTGTTAATGTCTCCCGCAGCTGCGGGATTTTGGACTCCTTCAGTATTCACCATTCTTCGATTAGCTCTTAGAGTCCTTTCGATTTCAAGATCAAGTGGAATCAGGGGATTGCCTTGACTCCTAGTATTTGGCATACACCAGCGTATGCCCTCAAAAATATGTAAAAATACAACCAATCAGCTCCACCCAGTAATGTTCAACTTCGTAATCGTATTCCCCGACAACGGCGCTAAAATTTGATGTCGCCCAAAATATACCTCTGAAAAAGTACAATGAGGTCGCTGAATCAAATATAGAACCCAACTAGGTTGGGTCGATCCCACAGGGAATAGGTCGAAGTATGAGTAGAATACCAGATGGAACAATTGGAAAGTAAATAAAACTGGGGGGTTTTGCTAATAAATAGTAACAATGACAATTGCTGGTTGTATTGAGTTTGTAGACAATAAGAGAAATACACTAGGACTGTGATCCCCAATGATTCCTTAACTCCACCGGTTACTTGTGCTAACAAGATTGCTCCGCTGCGCTGCATGCAAAATCTAACAAGGTAGGTTCATCTAACTGTCTCTCAACCTTCATTAGACGAATTTCACTCTTTTCCTCTCGAACTCCGAGTGTCGCACTACTGACCCTTGTCCTGGATTTCAGATAACCATTCCCGCTAAGGCTCCAGTTATTAGATGAAGGTTGATAGCTTCAAATCTCTGTTGTTAGATCCTTTTTCCAATCTCTACCTCTCTCTCGAGCAATTCTAGAATACAGGCATGTATCTAACGTTTGCAACCGTTAGAAAAGCAATCACAACGAAGGAAACAATAATAAGAAAAGCAATCACAACGAAGGAAACAATAATACATGCATACACAGCAATACAAAGTTTATTTGCACTTAACCGGTTTCGTTAATTCCTCATGGTTCACACAATCCTAGTTGATGGGTTTAACTGCTCATAATTGTAAGAATACAAGAATAATTCAAAGATGAAAGCAAAATTATGATCTCACAAGAATGAAGGAAAACCAAAATTTCGATTATCAATAAAACTCAAATTAGGGTTTGTGACTACAAAACCAAGAATATGTCTGAAACAGTATGAAATAACTCTCAAAGTAGTATATTTTCTAACTCTCGCACCTAGGACTACATAGGGGTATTTAGAGATTTAAAACTAGTCCTATCCAAAACAAAATAGGAGAACAGAGTCGGCAACTTCCACGGTATCGTGACTTGGTGTCGTGGAACCAAGTCACACCACGTAGGTTGATGTCATGGGAATCAGGCTCAATTGGCAGTCTTCAGAAGTTGGGTCACGGCAGGCTTCCACGTCACGTGGGTGGTAGTCACGCCACGTGACCCCTGCCGTGGAAATCAGGCTTTTTATTCACTCTCTGATGTTGAGTCACGACAGCCACTCACGTGGCGTGAGTGGATTCCACGTCACGTAGGTAGTGGTGTGACTCCTTTTCTGGTGCAGACTCTTTTTCTTTCTTCTTTCGACACTTTGTTCTCAAGCTTTATTCTTCCTCTTTTGATCAGTTTGCCTTTAAAACCTATTTTCCTGCAAAGTAGGACAGAAACCACATCATACCAACAAAACACACCCAAATTATTGCATATTTTCCTTGTTTTAAGCATCAAAAGTGCCATGTAACCATGGCACATCAGACCGTGAACTGTATTTTCATCAGATATGCTACAAACAGTAAAGCATGTCAATTTTTGGTTCATAAATCCAAATATACGGATATCCATGATAATGCGGTAATTGAATTAGATAATGCTGAGTTCTTTGAACACATTTATCCATATAAAACTAGATATGAGCTGTCTAGTGAAGGGTCTAAACGACCTAAGGATGAACCAAGGGAGAATGTACTTAATGATGAGAATCCAAGATGTAGTAAGCGAAAAATAACATTGACTTCCTTCGGATCAAATTTTGTAACATATCTTCTCAAAAATGAACCTTAAACATTCAAAGAAGTGATGTCATCTGCTGACTCATCCTTTTGGAAAGAGGCTGTCAATAGTGAGATTGATTCAATCTTGAGCAACCATACTTGGGAGTTGGTTGATCTTCCTCCAGGAAATAAACCTTTAGGTTCTAAATGGATCTTCAAAAGAAAAATAAAAGCGTATGGTACTATTGACAAATACAAGGCAAAACTTGTTGTGAAAGGCTTCAGACAAAAAAAAAAAGCTCTTGATTATTTCGACATATACTCGCTAGTAACAAGGATAACGTCCATACGGATGTTAGTTGCATTAGCTGCGGTATATGGTCTTGAAATCCATAAATGAATGTGAAAACTGCATTCTTAAATGAAGAATTGGAGGAAGAAATTTACATGGAACAACCCGAGGGTTTTGTGGTTCCTGGTAAAGAAAGGAAAGTGTGAAAACTTGTTAAGTCACTTTATGGACTAAAACAATCACCCAAACAGTGGCATAAAAAGTTTGACCAAACTATGTTGGCAAACGGATTCAAGATAAATGAATGTGATAAATGTGTTTACATTAAAGACACTCCAACTCACAAAGTCATTGTTTGCTTGTATATGAATGATATGTTGATCATCAGTAGAGACATTTCTGACATAAATGCTATGAAATGAATACTTGAGAGCAACTTTAATATGGAAGACCTTGGAGTTGCTGATGTGATCTTAAGGATAAGAATTCATAGAACTCCACAAGGGGTGGCATTTTCACATTCTCATTACATTGAAAAGGTACTTGACAAGTTCAAGTGTTTGAATTTCAATATTGTCAAGACTCTATTAGATATGAGTTTTACACTTTAAAAGAATGAAGGTGAAAGTGACTCACAATTGGACTACATAAGAGTGTTGGGAAGTTTGATGTATATCATAAATTGTACGCGATCAGATATAACATGCGCTATTAGTAAATTGAGTCGGTACACGAATAATCCTAATCTAACTCATTAGATGGCGATGAAAAGAGTTTGGGATATCTAAAACATACTCAAGACTATACTTTGCATTATAACAAATATCCTGTGGTAATTGAATGATATAGTGATGCAAATTGGATCATCGGATTGAATGAAGTAAAATCCACGAGTGGATATATATTTACTTTAAGTGGAGGAGCAGTCTTTTGGAAATCATCTAAACAGACATGTATTGCCCGCTGTACAATGGAATCTGAATTTATCACATTAGATAAAGCCGGTGAAGAAGCTGAATGACCCTGAAATTTCTTGGAAGATATTCCTTATTGGCCCAAACCTTTGGTACTAGAATGCATACACTGTGATAGTTAGGCTGCGATAGGTAGGGCAGGGAGCATGATATACAACGGTAAATCTCATTATATAAGACGGAGACATAATACTTTTAGAGAACTTCTCTCTAGTGGAATTATTACGATTGACTATGTAAAGTCAAAGGATAATGTGTCATATCCAATTACAAAAGGCCTAACTAGAGGGGGAATTGAGAGATCATCAAAGGAAATGGGTGTAAGGTCGAGGACAAGTCATCACAATGATAATTCTACCTAGCAGACTAGAGATCTGAAGAGCTAGGTTCAAGAAGATCAAACAAAGTTGTGACTGACGGTTCAACATTGTCAAATAACTCAACCTATTCTTATGATGAAGACAATGTTCAGAAAGCAAGGATAAGACTTATGGTTGGAAGCTTTTTAATGATTTCTAAGTTTGACAGTTATAACCAAATAGTTTTGATCTATAGGATTAAACATTTAGGAATCACCTATGTGAGGATGACGTGGAAGCCGATTCAAGGAAAATGACAGTAAAGGCCTATTCTCTAAGCTATCATGAAATCAGGCTGTGTTCATGGCTGAAACGAATCAAATCGTGAGAACCATAAATGGTAAAAGGATGGTTGTGTGACTTGTGTTATCTAGGTGTACATTAAAGTTCAACGGATCAAAGATATCATATCTAACGATTGACCGAGTGCATCCGATGTAAGTTCACTACAAAAAGTTCAAAGAAAAACCTATTTATCCTGATGCAATTAGTCTTTGCTTTTAGATCACACACTTGTCCGATTTTTTTTTTTTTAGAAATAGCCATTCCCCTTTCATGCGGGGTATTGTTGGGTTCTAGTAAAATATGAATGAAAAACGGAGGAAAGAAAAATGGAGGGAAAGTGAAATGTGTATTCACTTTATGAAAAGAGTGTTCTACCACATTGGTGGGAGAAGGAAACATTCTTGTGCTTAAGTATGGAAGAACTCCTTCATGTGGATAGTGAGGCAAGAAGAAAGCAAGCCTCGCACAGTTGTCGTCATCGCTCGCTCGGCTCGGCTCGGCTTCGGCTTCAACTTTGGATTTTGATTTATCAAATGATCGATCGAGAGATTATCTTTTTGGATAAAATTCATTTGAAACTTGAAAGTTAATGATTGTTTAATCCAAAAATTCAATACAAAATATTATCTATTTGCAGACGCACACGAGCATGTGAGGACACATGTCACAACAACGACCCTCGAAGGGACGTGACCCTTCGAGGCACTGGTTGAATATGAGAATTCAGTGAACTTGAATCTTCTAATCTCTATCTCTTTCTAAAAGTTTGGTTTTGCTATTTTCCAAAAAGTAGTTTGAAATTCATTTAGTTGTTGTTCATGAGTTTGGTTGAGCTTATTATTGAAGTTCAAAGTTGTGAATACAGAGTTACAACTTTATTTGATTGTTCATATGTTAGTTTGAACATGTGTTTGAAGTTATTATTGAAAAATACAGATTTTATCAAACCCGGTAAACAACAGATTATTCTTTCTCTCCCAATAAAGTTGAAAAGAAATTGTAACTTGGAGCTCAGTCTTACGCCTCCTTCTATTTCAGCTTTTTATCCTAAGAATTGCGGGACAATGAATTAAGGGTGACCAAAAAGTTTTGAAATTAAATTTTGGTGACTCAAGTCTTAATTATTGAGTATGGGTGACTATTTTTAGATTAAAGATTAAGGGGATAAATTTTATATTCTCAAATTTTTGAAATTATACTTTGACCCATCTTTATAAAACCTTAAAACTAAAAAAAGAGGGGAAAAAAACGCGACTAGGAGGCTAGAGCTCTTTTCTCTCGTTTCTCCTTTCTTCGATTTTCTTCATTGCTGCTTCTTCTCCTTCTTCTCCTTCTTCTTCTTCTTCTTCTTCTTCTTGTTCTTCTTCTCCTTCTTCTCCTTCTTTTCCTTCTTCTCCTTCTTCTCCTTCTTCTTCTCCTTCTTCTTCTTCTTCTCCTTCTTCTCCTCCTCCTTCTTCTTCTTCTTCTTCTTCTTCTTCTTCTTCTTCTTCTTCTTTTTCTTCTTCTTCTTCTTCTTCTTCTTCTTCTCCTTCTACTACTTCTCGCCATTGTTGTTCTTGTTCTTGTTGCTGCCGCTACTGCTTCTATTAGATCAAATTTTATTCGTGTATCACTGGACATTACTTCATAGGTGATTTTGGTAAGTAGAATTAATGAATTTTAGTCCAATTTCTCATCTGGGTATATCTGCTATTTTTTCAATAATTTTCAGTAGCGTATCCAGTAGTTGTTGCATTCATTTACAACAACTGTTGGATTGTTTCCACTACTATTAAAGTAGTTCCAATAGGTAAGTCATCTGTTGCAACAGATGACCTAGCTGTTGCAACAGATGACCTACCTATTGGATTCAGTTAAAGTAGCTCAATCCAACAGCTAAGTCATCTGTTGCAACATATGACTTACCTATTGGATTGAGCAGCAGAACCAATAGCCTAATTCAACAGGTAATTCATCTGCTGTAATAGATGAGTGATCTGTTACAATAAATAACTCATCTGTTGCAACAAATGACATACCTGTTGGATTGAACTGCAGAAAAGTAGCTCAAGCCAACAGGTAAGTCATCTGCTGCAACAGATCACTCATCTGTTGTAGCATATGACCTACCTGTTGGATTCATCTTACATCAGCAAGCAAATATGGTTCAAATTCAGAGGCTCAATCCAACAGATAGAGCATCTGTTGCAACAGATTAGTTATCTGTTGCAACAAATGACTCATTTATTGTAGCAGATGACTTACCTATTGGATTGAGCTATTGGTTCTGAACATGCACCCAACAGATAGGTCATCTGTTGCAGCAGATGAGTTATTTGTTGCAGCAGATGCTTATCTGTTGAGACAATGATAATGCATTTAATTTTACTGTTTACATATCCTCTCAAATTTATTATACTATTATTATTAATTTTTTAAAATAAATTTCTTTAGGTACCATTAATAGAGGATTCAATAATAATAGGTGTTGATTGTCATGGTGAGTGGATCGAGAAGAACAATCGATTTATTTAGCGTTGGAAGGATGGTGACATGTTAGAGACGATATTGATGACAGTCCAAAGAGATATATTGTATGATGATTTTGTGAACTTAATCATCCAACAATTGTGGACTAAATTGCCAACCAAAAGATCTTGTCATTAGTTACATGCACAACTCTTTTGAAAATCAGAGGGTCCTACCTTTTAAGATAAACAATTAGGTTCGTTTACGTATTTATCTGAGTGATGCAGCTAGGTCCATTTTAAGGGTGTATGTGGTTGAAAAACCAATCGAGAATTAGAATGTAGAACAAGACCAACAAGATATGTTAAATAACAAATTGGATGGCGTGGACATGAATATTCCAGATGATGAGAGTGGAGATGAATTGGAGGAGGATCAAATACCTACACCCGTTGTTGCGAGCAATACAGGGGGCAGTTCTCAATCAACACAGTCGAGCAATCTTCAAGATGATGAAACATGTTTTTACAAGGGAATGACATTCAAGAACAAGGAACAACTAGCCACTACATTGCACATTGCTTGCTTGAAAAAAGATTATAGACTCAAGAAGATGACTAATTATTGTAATAAGTGCTCCATATGTAAGACAGTTGGTCACAAAAGAACTACATGCCCGGATAGAAAGGCTCCATAATTATTGTAATAGTTTTGTTGTTGGTTTAGTTATGAACTTGATAATTTTAACTCATTTTAGTTGGTGATGTAATTTATTTATTATATAAAATATATTTTTGTTTATGGTCTAACAAATGTTGAATGTGTGAGAACAACTTCTGTTGCAACATATGTTATATCTGTTGCAATAGATGTAAAATTAGTTAGAATAATAAATTATGTTGCAGCAGATGAGTAATCTGTTGCAACAGATGACTCATCTGTTACAGATGTCTATATCTATTTGATTATTTCCAACAGAATCTACATATGTTGCAATAGATGCATTATCTGTTGCAGCAGATGACTATTCTGTTGGAAATAATCAAACAGATATACTCATCTATTGAAACCGATATAGAAATCTGTTGCAGCAGGTGTCTAATATATTTGATCATTTCCAATAGACTCTACATATGTTGCAACAGATGCATTATCTGTTGCAGAAGATGACACATCTGTTGGAAATAATCAAACAGATATACACATCTGTTGGAATAGATGATTAACCTGTTACAACAGATAACTCATCTGTTGGAAATTATCAAATAGATATACACATCTATCACAGCAAATAACTAACATGTTGTAACAGATGACTCATCTATTAGAAATAATCAAACAGATATACACATCTGTTGCAACAGATGAATGATATGTTTGATTATTTTCAACATACTCTACATATATTTGATGTAAATTACTTCATTAAACCATGATTAGTGATACACAAAGTTATTTAACTATAATTAGCCTTCAATTAATAAGTTCAATTATAATCTCAGTGAATTATACAGTAATTATATGTTCAACTAAGTGTATTCGTCCTAACTAGAGTGATCAAACGACTAATTTGATTTGAATTGCTTCATTAAACCATGATTAGTGATGCATAAAGTTATTTATCTATAATTAGACTTCAATTAATAAGTTTAATTATAATCTCAATTAATTACACAGTAATTACATGTTCAACTAAGTGTATTCGTCCTAAATAGAGTGATCAATCGACTAATTTGATTTGAATTGCTTCATTAAACCATGATTAGTGATGCACAAAGTTATTTAACTATAATTAGCCTTCAATTAATAAGTTCAATTACAATCTCAATGAATTACACAGTAATTACATGTTCAACTAAGTGTATTCGTCCTGAATAGAGTGATCAAATGACTAATTTGATTTGAATTGCTTCATTAAATCATGATTAGTGATGCACAAAGTTATTTAATTATAATTAGCCTTCAATTAATAAGTTCAATTACAATATTAATGAATTTCATAGTAATTACATGTTCAACTAAGTGTATTCGTCCTAAATAGAGTGATTAATCGACTAATTTGATGTGAATTGCTTCATTAAATTATGATTAGTGATGCACAAAGTTATTTAACTATAATTAGCCTTCAATTAATAAGTTCAATTACAATCTCAACGAATTTCATAGTAATTACATGTTCAACTAAGTGTATTCGTCCTAAATAGAGTGATCAATCGACTAATTTGGTGTGAATTGCTACATTAAACCATGATTAGTGATGCACAAAGTTATTTAACTATAATTATCCTTCAATTAATAAGTTCAATTACTATCTCAATGAATTTCATAGTAATTACATGTTCAATTAAGTGTATAATATGTTGCAACAGATTATAACCTATTGCACCAGATGACTATATCTGTTTGATTATTTCCAATAGATTAAACATTTGTTGCAACATATGTAGAGTATATTGGAACTAACCAAACATATCATTCATCTATTGCAATATATGTGTATATCTGTTGCAACAGATGGTTATATATGTTTGATTAGTTCCAACAGATTAATCAACTGTTGCAACATATGTAAAGTATGTTTTAACTAATCAAAAATATCATTCATCTGTTGCAATAGATGTGTATATTTGTTGTAACAGATGTGTATATCTGTTGCAACAAATGTCTATATCTGTTTGATTAGTTCCAACAGATTATTCATCGATTGAAACAAATGTGTATATCTATTGCAATAGATGATTATATCTATTTGATTAGTTCCAACAGATTAATCAACTATTACAACATATGTAAAGTATGTTGGAACTAATCAAACATATTATTCATCTGTTGCAGCAGATATGTATATCTGTTGCAACAGATGTCTATATCTGGTTGATTAGTTCCGACAGATTATTCATCTGTTGATTTAATTTATCAGCTGTTGCAACACATGTAGAGTATGCTAGAAATCATCTGCAACAGATGTCTATATCTGTTGCAATATTTTCAACAGATATACATCTGTTGCACCAGATACAGTAGAACTGTTGGAAATAATGCTGTAAATTTATACATTTAAGAAATTAATTCATAACAAAATAAAATTCATAACAAAAAATAAATTCGAGCCATCACAAATTACATAAAATAATTAAACAAAAATATGAAAGTATAAAAATTGTTATGTTATCGGAACCAATAATTACATAGAAATAAAAGTCATCACAACTTACATGGTCATTTGAAAACGAACATTATTGTCCTCTGGCAAAGCAAGATATTGCCCAAAGCAGCTGGCCTTAAAATAAACATCCAATTTTTATTCTCGAAGTATTTTTCTGAAGGTGTCAAAGAAATTTCCATGGCCGACTTTACCACACAATCACCAGTTAAATCTGTGGCACCATCACACTGTATTCTCACAAAAAAATTATCAATACAGATGGTTTTGACAAACTCTTCAGTGGAAAGGCTATTAGGATCAATGTTAACATTTAGATCATGTTGACTTTTTGATCTAAGTTCAGGATCTCTTGTGAAGCTTTCCTCTTCCTTGTGTTCATTTTTATGATCTTTTCCTTCCTCTTCTCTCTTTCTTCATTTTTATCATCTTTTTCTACTTCGTCATCTTGTACAAAAAACTCATCTAGTGGTGAATGTAGCCTAGCTACTTTACTTCTTCCTTTCTTTGGAGTTGATTCACTTTTTTTTTTGGGAGCCATTTTATCTACAAACAAGAGGAAAGTAAAAAAAATTATAATTGATTTGTGCATCATTAAAAAAAGGATAACTATGAATTTAACAAGTATAACACAACAAAATAATAGTTTCAACATATGAGTGATCTGTTACAACATAAAAGTGATCTGTTGCAATAGATGACTCGTCTGTTGCAATCGATGAGTGATCTGTTGGAAGAAATAAAAACAATTTCAATACTGTTTTGATTTCATCCAACAGATGAACCATCTTTTGCAACAAATAAGTCATCTGTTGGAAGAAATCAAACCAGTAGCAAGACTGTTTTTATTTCTTCCAACAGATGACTTATCTGTTGCAACAGATGCGTCATCTGTTGGATGAAATCAAAACAATATTGAAACTGTTTTTATTTCTTCCAACAGTTCGCTCATCTGTTGCAACAGATAGGTCATCTATTGGAAGAAATCAAAATAGTAGGGTATATTGTTTTGATTTCATCCAACAGATGACCCATCTATTGTAACAGATTACCCATCTGTTGGAAACATCATAACAGTAAACCAACAGATGGTATAGTTGTTACCAACATATGCTTAATATGTTCCAACAAATTCTTATTTTGTTGCAACATATTACAGATTTGTTGAGATATTAATAACATTTTTAGCCCCCCCCCCCATATATATATATATATATATATCACCAACAAATCCAACACCAACACCAACATACACCAACATTTACCACTTGAAAAACATTTTTCAAGAACAACACCAATATACACCAACATTTACCACTTGAACAACAGCTTTCAAGAACAACACCAACATACACCAACATTTATATACATATATCACCAACAACACCAGCACCAACACCAACACTAACATACACCAACATTTACCACTTGAACAACAATTTTCAAGAACAACACAAACATTCACCAATACAAGAACAACACCACCACCAACATTTACCAATACAACAACACCAATAACACCAACAAAATCAACAAAACCAACAAAAACACCAACACCAAGAACACTAACAACACCAACAAAAGTTAACCCATACCAACATTTACAATACAACAATACCAACAAAATCAATAAAACCAACAAAACCAACAACAACAATACCAACAACACCAAGAACACCAACAACACCAATAAAAGTTAACACACACCAACATTTATAATATAACAACACCAATAACACCAACAAAATCAACAAAAACAACAACACCAACACCAACAACACCAACAAAAGTTAATGCACACCAATATTTATAATACAACAACACAAACAACAAGCCACAAATATAACCACTTGAACAACAATGTTCAAGAACAACACCAACATTATCAATACAACAACACCAACAAAATCAACTGTTGTTTAAAAATAAATAATATTCAGTTGAAAATTCTAGAATATATTTAAGAATACGAAATCTAATCTATGGTACAATCTCAGCAGCTATTGGATTTGGTCACAATAGATATGTCTTCGAAAAAAAATCAAAATTTAAATTTCACTATTTATATAACAATGTTCGAGAACAACAACAACAATAAAAAAAATCGTATTTCACTCAGAAAGATACCACATTTACATCAACCATCATATTAAGAGATAAAATACCATAAATTAGGGTTTTCTTGGGTTTTTATTTTCTTTTTAAGCATCAAAAATCCATTCTTGTTTACCCATACTAGAAGAGAAGACAACTCAAATTCTTCTTTTTCTTCATAACTAAAAATTCCTAATTTTTTGAAGAAAAATAAAAGAAGTCTTTACCTGTGAATCAACCAAAATTGGGGTCGCCGGAGTCACGAGGAACTGAAATTTGGGGTCGCCGGAGTTTGAAAGTCTTCGAAAATGGAGGCGGCGGTGATCTGTTGTCGATGGAGGCGCAATAACTGTTGAGTGATTTTGAGAGAGAGAGAGAGAGAGGAGAGGAGAGACGTTTGAAGGCGAGAGAGAAGAGAACTGATTTTCCATTTTTGAATATTTTGTTTCTATTAAAATAATTGTGGTTTGGTTTGTATTTTAGAAAAGATTAACAAGTTTTAAAAATGTTAATTTGTTCCTCAATTAAGTTAATGAGATTTTTTAAGTGACTTTTGACCAAAGCCTTGGTCAATGTCACCATTAGTTAAAAGGAGACTTGAGAGACTCCTTTTATTCAATTTTCTCAAGAATTGCAATGTTTCTTGTTTCTTAATGTAAGTCATTCCCTCTCTTTAATTTGTTTTCCATTCACATATAGTCCTTGCAATAAGTAATAAACATTAGGGTATTGAGTATATATTTGTTTTTCTTTACTATTAGGGAGGACAAAGAAAGTATGGAGTTAGAGAATAGGCAATCACAGCAGCTAACCATATTTTACAATGGAAAACTTGTGGTTTCTGATGCTACTGAGTTTCGGGTATGTGTTTTTTCCCTTCTTATTTTCTGTATCTCATTTTTTGTTTGGGTGGTGTGGGTGCGTGGGGGCTTTATGGACCTCTGTGCACCTTCTTGATCACAAAAAAATTCTGACCAATAGAAAATCACTTTCATCATTGATGCAACTTCTTGGTATTTTCGTATTCCTTGCATAGAAGGTGATCTAATGGATTAAAGATTATTGAGCTGAAATTTATTTAGACCCAAGAAAGAAAAAGAGGCTGTCCTTTTCCCCTTTATTTTTTTATTTTTGAAAAAAAAAAAAAATCTTTGGGGCAAGGAGTAGGGTCAAGAGTTAACAACAAAGTATATGAGCAATTTCTCTCAGAGGGAGGGAATAATAAGGTGAGGAATTAATCCATCACTAACAAGGTGAAAATTTAAATAATCAATTAATTGAGCTACTAAGATTCTCATAAAGTATATGAATTTGGTTTTAAAAGATGCATTGTTTATTTTCTTATAATAATCCTAATTTATATCTTTTCCTAAATGCAGGCAAAAGCTATTATATATCTTGCAAGTAGAGAAATGGAGAAAATAAACAAGACTCCATTACCAAAGTCAGAGCCGTCATCACCATTATTATAATCTCAAACTGGTCTATTCATGGAGATCTCTCTACAAAGATTTCTACAAAAAAGAAAAAATAGAATTCAAACAACTTCGCCATATTCCCACTAGTTGCTACTGATGGACTTCGCCTTAGTTTAGTTCCATTTGTACATCAATTACTGTGGGAGCTAGAAAGTAATAGCTATTCGGATAGGTGAATTTAGCAAGTACAGCACTAGTGTATCACTAGTTTTACAGATTTGGCAATACAAAAAATTCTCATTTTCTCTCTTTAGCTTAGAAGAACATTACTCGTGTGTGGTGACCAGAACTTGATTTTTCCTCTCTCCGTACACATACACATTTTGGCAAAAATGAAAAATCAAGGGAGGGTTAAAGTGTGAAATTAATCCTTAAAGATGATATTGTTCGTATGCTAAATGGAAAAATATAAACAATCTTCTTTAGGATATAACAAACGGACATTTATGCTTGCAGATTTTCAATAGTCATTTCGTTAGAAATTCTTGTATTTTATAGGGAAACCGTCAGACTTTCAAAAAAAAAAAAAAGACATCTTATTTAACAAGAAAATGTATCGGGTAATTCAAACATAAATTTAACATTTAAATTCAAATAAATAACTTTTTATTACTGAAATAAAAGATAGAACATTTATTGTTGGGTCCAACCCTGCCCAAGCCCCAAGCACAAGCTTCAAGTTCAGCTTCAAGTATTTGATATATTAATATAAAGAGGTAGAGTAATATGCTCTCTTCTGGAGGGAAAAGAGTTCTCATCAAACTCGTGCTTCAATTTCTTCCTATTTACACCCTTACCGCCCTACGCTCTCCTAAAGTACTAGTGAAGCTCATGAAAGAAATATAATTATGCTATTCTAAGATGAAGATGATTGATCTTAGAAGAATGTCTAGTATTTGTGGCTCTCTCAACATCAAGAGGTGCTGGAGATTTCAAATGTGAAGACTTTTTTGTGGGCTATGCTTACTGAGTCCAAATATTGAACTAAGGCACTTCCGGTGGCCAAAGTTTGGATTTGTATAAACTTTCATATTTGAAAAACTTTTATCCAAACTAGGAAAATAGTCTAAGCCAAATTGATATGAAGTATTCAGAATAGAAAGAACTTTTGACGGAATAACTGACATGAATCGATGCTATTACCAATCACTTTCCAGATCAAAGTCAATATTCTGCTATGATTCAAGTGAAAGATTTCTTCAACAATCAAAATTGGGATATTTAGAAACTTCACAACATGATTCCCAATCGGCTTTAAAGCCATTCAAAATCGGGACATCTAGAAACTCCACAAAATTTGTCAACACATCACTAGTGTGAAGATATGATCACCTGATGAGAAGGATTTTCTCTACTGAAAACCTGTTGTTGATGGTGTTTTTTTCAATAAGAATGCTTGAAATTTCGTAAGAGCTTACAAAACAGCCTGATCAACTGATCAATAGAATTTGGCATAACAATATTCTTTTGGAAATTAATCATAGGCAAATTTCTATTGATAATAATATTATTTGCAGGTTTGGAAATAATATGTCATCAATGCTCCTGTCGTGCAACCCCCCAAACAGAAGCCATTCAACACTTACTTTTTGATAGTGAGCTATACAATTATTGTGAAATTCTTTGGACAACTTTTGAAAATTATGCACTGGAGTATGTCAACTAGAGTTTTTCTGAATGATTGGTGGCAAACTTCTGCAAAAATTGTAGGTAAAAAATGATGCTTCAAGTTATGCCTGTTATTATATATTGGGAGTTGTGAAAAATAAGATATACTCGTAGATATGGTGATCAAGGTTGATTTTACAGTGAAAGAATGGAACAGCAAATATAGTGGCACCTCCAAGTAACTATGGACAAGTCATTTTTAAATTGCAAACTGGACTATCAATAAAATCACCTATGTGAATTGATGGATAGCCTTAGACCAAAGGTCATCGGCATGATTGCGATATGAAATAGGCCACAAAGAGAAAGGATAAAAATTAATACAAATGGACGTTACATGGATAATAATGATAAAGTTGATATTGGTGGGATAACAAGGAACGATACAGAAGACTTCTTTTTTTCTTTTGCTATTTCAGACAATGAAACAACCACAATGTAACTGAAGCCATAGTTGCACACTATGTTGGACAGTGGGTGAAGGAGAATGGCCATAGTTGTGCATTATTGAGATGTATTTGTTGAATGTTGTGGATATGTTGAAAATAAACAAACTAGCAATCTCATCCCCAGGACTTTTGTAGAGGACACTATTGAGCTGGTTGATTAAGCTGAAGTAATCATTTTTCATTGCTATAGAGAAGCTAATAAGGTTTTAAATTTCTTGCAAAGTTAGCTAGAGTATATTTTAATGCACAACTTAAATCACATGCCAAGAGGCATCAAAGGACCTTATTATTTTGATAAGAGGCAGCTTCTTAGTGTCAAGATATATAAGATATGATGACATAGTCAATCTTTTTGTTAGCTAGATGTATAGTACTTAGTACATCTAGAAAATGTAAACAATCACTATTTTTTTTTTTTTTCCGACTAAATTGCTTATAATCTGTGTCTGTGTACCAAGGATAAGATCCGGTCTCTCCTCTTTTGTGATCTTTCTTATTGAGATACAACACCCCCCAAAACACTTGTGATTTTTTCTTAAAAAAAGATTACGCTTTGAATTTGTATTGTTAGAATGTATACTAATTCATTTTCATTACTTATATCTAGGTGAAGGGTTCTCGCCTCATCCCTTTATAAGTTTGTTGTACTACATCTTTTTTAAATGATTGCGTAAGTGGATCAGTCAAATTCTGACTAGATCTCACATCTCACATATAGTATATGTCTGAATTTCATTTATATATCTTAGTAATCCACAAACATCGTAGCTTTTATCACTACCACAAAATTAGATATAAAAATAGCATAGGTTGTAACCATGACTTTATGAAGTAATATATATGTTTCTTAGCCATTTTGATCTTTTCCAACAATATCTAATGTTGTGATTTCAGAATTTATAGAGTAGAATGAAAAGTGCAAGTTTCACTACAAGCAATTTAGCTTTTAAGAATTCAGTCGTTAAAAAGTATATATGTAGCGACAACATATTTTTCCGATCGTTAACTTCAACTTTTAGACTAGCAATAGCGAGGGGAAAATATTCGGTCCATAAAAACTATAATTTCTGATCATTGATGTTAATAATTAAGTGAGTAATATGTGTTGATTGTCCCACCAAAATTTATCTCTTCCAAAATAGTATAAACCGCTAAGCTAATCTATATCTATCTATCTATCTATATATATAAAAGAGGGTTATAGCCCCGGTGATGTGGTGCGCTCCTATTTTTTTTCTCATATTTTTTTCTAAAATACTTATTTTTCCTAAAACAAAATCTCACGCTTCAGAAAAAAATAAAAAAATAAAAGAGTCGCGATTCGCATCTAATTATGAACAAGTGAAGAGTCACAACTCACAACTTAAACAGACCCGGTTCTTTACCAAAATCTCCATAATTCCACGGTCTCTCTGTCCTCCTCCCCCCAACCCCGTTCTTCCTTCTTCCAGTTCTTGCCATCTTTGGCACTTTTTTCAATAGACTTCTCTGTGGCGTAAAACTTTACTCCAAACCGGCCAAGGTATGCAACGTTCCCTTTTGGTGAGAAAAACAGCACACTATTAGCTTTCCAAGGTTAGGGGTTTTGAATTTTTTTTTTTTTTTACCTGTACATCATATTCTGGAGAATACCTGTCCTCTGTTTTGCTAGGACTGAATTTCTTGTTGTTTTTTTGGGTTTGGTAAATCTGTATTTTCCAACAATAACTTCAATCACATGTTCAAACTAAATAAGAACAATCACATGAAGTTGTAACTTTGTATTTCACAACTTTGAACTTCAAAATAAGTTCAACTCAACTTATGCACATCAACAAAATAAAGTTCAAACTATTTTTTCTGGAAAATAGCAAAACCAACGTTTAGAAAGAGATGAAAAATGAAGATTCAAGTCTATCGAATTTATGGTGTGTCCTTAAGGAAATTATTCCCCTCAAGTACCCGAGGTTCTGAAATATATCCTCCCAGGATAAAATGAATCACTTTGACAGAATAGTGTACCTCAAACTCTGTCGAACAACAAACGCACTCAACGATTCGTAAACCACACTTGAGTTTTTATGAATAAGAAGATGTTTTTCACTTCAAAATTTCATCACTTTACCTGAGGAAAAATTCAGGTATTTATAGCCAAAAGGTGATGCTTCAGAAAGAAGCAATGGTTCTCAAACGGATGCACTGTTTTGAACAGACGCGACCACCTACGCCCGCAGGTGGTCGACCTGCGTCCGCAGGTGACATATGGCTCGAAGCAGAAGCATCTGCGTTGGCCATCTGCGCCCGCAGGTCGGCCTTTTCGTCTTCAAACAGTGCCTCGAAGGGTCACGTCCCTTCGAGGTGCATTGTGACATGCGTCCGCATTTTCTCATGTGCGTCCATAATGGAGAAATTTTAGATTGAATTTTTGGATCGTTAACTCTCAAGTTTCAAATGAATTTTGTCCAAAAAGATAGTCTCTCGATCGATTATTTGACAAATCCAAATCCAAATTCAAATCCGAAGTCGAAGCCAAAACCAAATGAACGACGACGACGACTGTGCGAGGCATGTCTTGTTCTTGCCTCACTATCCATATGAATGGGAGTATTCCAATATAAACACTAAGAAGTTTCTTTCTCCCACCAATGTAGGAGAACTTAACTTTCTTAAAGTGAAATATTACTCTTTCACTTTCCCTTCATTTCCCCCCCCTCTATTTTTCATTCACAATACACTTAGAACCCAACAATCCCCCACATGAATGGGGAATGGCTATTTCATTTAAAAATATTCAGACAAGCGTGTGATCTACAAGCAAAGACTAATTGCATCTGGATAAGTAGGTTTTCCTTTGAACTTTTCGTAGTGAACTTGCATCGGATGCACTCGGTCAATCGATAGATGTGATATCTTTGAACCGTCGAACTTTAATGTACACCTAGACAACACAAGTCACACTTCCAGTCTTTTACCATTTATATTTTTCACGATTCTGTTTGTTTCAGCCATGAACACGACCTGGTTTTATGAGAGCGTAGAGAATAGACCTTTACTCTCATTCTCCTTGAAGCGGCTTCCACTTCACCCTCACATAGGTGATTGCTAAATGTTTAATCCTATAGATCAAACTATTTGGTCAAATCTGCCAAACTTAGAAACCATTAAAAGACTTTCACCCATAAGTCTTATCCTTGTTTCCTGAACATTGTCTTCATCATGAGAATGGGTTGAGTTTATTGACAATGTTGAATCGTCAGTCACAACTTTGTTTTATCTCTTTAAACCTAGCTCTTGGGATCTCTTGTCTGCTAGGTAGAGTTACCGCCATGACGACTTGTCCTAGGCCGTAAACCCATTCCCTTTGATGATCTCTCAACTCCCTCTCTAGATAGGTCTTTTGTAAGTGGATCCAACACATTATCCTTTGACTTCACATAGTCAATCGCAATAATTCCACTAGAGAGTAGTTCTCGAACGGTATTATGTCTTCGTCTTATATGATGAGATTTACCATTATACATCATGCTTCCTGCCCTACCTATCGCAGCTTGGCTATCACAATGTATGCATACTGGTGCCAAGGTTTAGGCCAATAAGGAGTATCTTCCAAGAAATTTTGGAGCCATTCATCTTCTTCACCGGCTTTATCTAACGCGATAAATTTAGATTCCATTGTAGAGCGGGTAATACATGTCTGTTTGGATGATTTCCAAGAGACTGCTCCTCCACCTAAAGTAAACACATATCCACTCGTGAATTTTACTTTATTTGATCCGGTGATCCAATTTGCATCACTATATCCTTCAATTACCGCAGGATATTTATTATAATGCAAAGCATAGTCTTGAGTATGTTTTAGATACCCCAAAACTCTTTTCATTGCCATCCAATGAGTTTGATTGGGATTACTCGTGTACCGACTTAATTTACTAATAGCGCATGCTATATCTGGTCGCATACAATTCATGATGTACATCAAACTTTCCAACACTCTTGCATACTCCAATTGTGAGTCACTTTCACCTTCATTCTTTCGTAGTGCATAGATCACATCCAATGGAGTCTTGACACTATTGAAATCCAAATACTTGAACTTGTCAAGTACCTTTTTTATGTAATGAGACTGTGACAACGCCAACCCTTGTGATGTTCTATGAATTCTTATTCCTAAGATCACATCCGCAACTCCAAGGCCTTTCATATCAAACTTGCTCCCAAGCATTCGTTTCGTAGCATTTATGTCAGAAATGTCTCTACTGATGATCAACATGTCATCCACATACAAACAAACAATGACTTTGTGATTTGGAGTGTCTTTAATGTAAACACATTTATCACATTCATTTATTTTGAATCCGTTTGCCAACATGGTTTGGTCAAACTTTGCATGCCACTATTTGGGTGCTTGTTTTAGTCCATAAAGTGACTTAACAAGTTTGCACACTTTTTTTTCTTTACCAGGAACCAAAAAACCCTCGGGTTGTTCTATGTAAATTTCTTCCTCCAATTCTTCATTTAAGAATGCAGTTTTCACATCCATTTGATGGATTTTAAGACCATATACCGCAGCTAATGCAACCAACATCCTAATGGACGTTATCCTTGTTACTGGCGAGTATGTGTCAAAATAATCAAGGCCTTCGTTTTGTCTAAAGCCTTTCACTACAAGTCTTGCCTTGTATTTTTCAATAGTACCATCAGCTTTCATTTTCCTTTTGACGATCCATTTAGAACCTAAAGGTTTATTTCCTGGAGGAAGATCAACCAACTCCCAAGTATGGTTGCTCAAGATTGAATCAATTTCACTATTGACAGCCTCTTTCCAAAAGGATGAGTCCGTAGACGACATCGCTTCTTCAAACCTTAGAGGTTCATTTTCAAGAAGAAACGTTACAAAATCTGATCCAAAGAAAGTTGACGTTCGTTGTCGCTTACTACGCCTTGAATTCTCTTCATTATGTACATTCTTCCTTGGTTCATCCCTAGGTCGTTTAGACCCTTCGCTAGACAACTCATGTCTTGTCTTATACAGATAAATGTGTTCAAAGAACTCAGCATTATCTGATTCAATTATCGTATTATCATGGATATCCGGATGTTCGGATTTATGAACCAAAAATCGACATGCTTTACTATTTGTAGCATATCCGATGAAAACACAGTCCACAATCTTTGGTCCTATTTTCACCCTTTTGAGTATAGGAATTTGGACTTTCGCTAGACACCCCCACACTTTGAAATATTTCAAGTTGGATTTCATTCCTTTCCATTTCTCATATGGAATAGATTGTGTCTTTCTATGGGGCACTCTATTGAGTATTCGATTAGCTGTAACGATAGCTTCCCCCCATAAGTTTTGCGGTAAACCTAAACTTATAATTAAGACATTCATCATTTACTTCAACGTTCAGTTCTTTCTTTCCGCAATCCCATTTGATTAAGGTGAGTACGGGACCGTAGTTTGATGAACAATTCCATTTTCCAAACATATCTCCGCAAAAGAAGATTCATATTCTCCACTCCTATCACTTCTTATCATTTTGATTCTTTTATCCAACTGATTTTCAACTTCAGTTTTATATTGCGTAAATGCATCTATTGCCTCATCCTTACTATTCAGCAAATAGACATAACAGTATCTAGTGCAGTCGTCAATAAAAGTTATGAAATACTTTTTCTCACCACGAGAGAGTGTCGACTTCATATCACAAATGTCTGTGTGAATTAAGTCTAAGGGATTAGAATTCCTTTCAACAGACTTATACGGATGCCTAGCATACTTCGATTCAACACATGTTTGACACTTTGATTTACTGCAATCAAAGTTAGGAAAAACTTCCAAGTTAATCAGTTTTCGCAAGGTTTTGTAATTGACATGTACCAAACGTTCATGCCATAATTCATTTGACTCAAGCAAGTAAGAAGAAGCCTCAGCTTTATTCTTCTCAACAACCATTACATTAAGTTTGAAAATGCCCTCATTGAGGTATCCCTTTCCTACATACATTTCATTTTTGCTTAGTTCAACTTTCTCCGAAACAAACACACACTTAAACCCATTTTTAACGAGTAGTGTTATTGACACTAAGTTCTTCCTAATAGTAGGAACATGGAGAACATTGTTTAGAGTCAACACCTTGCCGGAAGCCATTTTTAGGAATATCTTCCCACTTCCTTCAACCTTGGTTGTTGCATTATTTCCCATGAAATCACTTCTTTGGGACCAGCGGTATCATAAGTAGCAAAAGCTTCTTTGTCCACACAAACTTGTCTAGTGGCTTCTGAATCTAACCACCATTCATTTGGATTTTCAACTAGATTATATTCTGTGATCATTGCACACAAATTTTCAATCTTTCTAGTTGCTTCCAACATGTTTATCTTATTTCTTTTCTTGTTCTTATTCAGAACTTGACAACTTAGAGCTTTGTGACCAACTTTACTACAATTGTAGCACTTGCCTTTGAACTTTTTCTTGTTCAGCTCTTTCTCTTGTCTAGAAGAATTCTTCCTCTTCATATTATGTGCAACATTATCTTTAACAAGATTTACACACATCATTGCTGATTTCTCACGCAACTTAATGTCCTCTTCTATCTTGAGATGAATCACAAGATCTTCTAAATCAAACACTTGGTTCTCAAACATTCCTTTTTCTGGAACATGAGGATATCTACTTGTGAACATTTGCATTTCAAGTTTGGTCAGCCAAAAGAACATCATTTGCTGCCATTCTTTGAAGTTCACACCATAATATTTTTCCAATTTCTCTATCGTTTCCATTGCTTCATCAATATCTGAACGATTTAATGACGCAACATTGGTTGCCGTTGGGACAACACCAATCACAACCGAATCAATTCGTTGTCCAGTTTCATTCATCATTTCCTTGTCAAGCTTTGACAAACACTTTAGTATTTCAGAATACTAACTATAAAGACTTTAATCTTTAAACACTTGTTTCTAGTTTAACGATGAAGTTTTTATATTCTTCAAATCGTCAACCGAATGATCTTTGACTCGTGATGAAGTTTTTATATCTTCAAATCACTATCAAGTTTAGACAGAGTAGAAAACCAAATGGTTTTAATCTCCAGAAACCAAAAATACAGATTAACAAGTACTAATAATTTTCTTAAGATTGTTGTTTTTTCGGGTTTGGTAAAATCTATATTTTCCAACAATAACTTCAATCACATGTTCAAACTAAATAAGAACAATCCATGAAGTTGTAACTTTGTATTTCACAACTTTGAACTTCAAAATAAGTTCAACCCAACTTATGAACATCAACAAAATGAAGTTCAAACTATTTTTTCTGGAAAATAACAAAACCAACGTTTAGAAAGAGATGAAAAATGAAGATTCAAGTCCACCGAATTCTCGGTGTGTCCTTAAGGAAATTATTCCCCTCAAGTACCCGAGGTTCTGGAATATATCCTCCCAGGATAAAATGAATCACTTCGACAGAATAGTGGTACCTCAAACTATGTCGAACAACGAACGCACTCACGATTCGTAAATCACACTTGAGTTTTTATGAATAAGAAGATGTTTTTCACTTCAAAATTTCGTCACTTTACTTAAGAAAAAAATCAGGTATTTATAGCTAAAAAATGATGCTTCAGAAAGAAGCAATGGTTCTCAAATGGGTGCACTGTTTTGAACATACGCGACCACCTGCGTCCGCAGGTGACATAAGGCCCGAAGCAGAAGCATCTGCGTTGGCCACCTGTGCGGGCAGGTCGACCTTTTCGTTTTCAAACAGTGCCTCGAAGGGTCACATCCCTTCGAGGTGCGTTGTGACATGCGTCCGCACTTCCTCATGTGCGTCCACAATGGAGAAATTTCAGATTGAATTTTTGGATCGTTAACTCTCAAGTTTCAAATGAATTTTGTCCAAAAAGATAGTCTCTCGATCATTTGACAAATCCAAAGCCGAAGCCGAAGCCGAAGTCGAGAGAGTGACGACGACGACAACGACGCGAGGCATGTCTTGTTCTTGCCTTACTATCCATATGAATGGGAGTATTCCAATATAAACACTAAGAAGTTTCTTTCTCCCACCAATGTGGGAGATTTAACTTTCTTAAAGTGAAATATTACTCTTTCACTTTCCCTCCATTTTTCTTCCTTCCATTTTCCATTCACAATACACTTAGAACCCAACATTTCTCATTTCCTTCCTCTAAATGGAATGTCCGATAGAAAAGTTTCAGCAATTGCTTGAAATTTGGATATACGTTCATTCCTTCCTCTATTTTCATGGATAATTTTTTCCCTTATCTAATTACTTAAGGCTATTCCAGCAATCAGAACCTTATTGTTGCGTTAACCAACTATTTCATATATACACTGAATTCTTGCAGTGTATCGAGGGGATTATCCTCGGCCCTCGGGGACATCCCTCCTCTCTTTGACTAAGAAAGGTTTTTATCCTCTTAATCTTATTTTTTTCCATTTCCTCCCGTATATATAGCTTCATATTTTCTCCCTTTTTTTCCTTTTCCACAAACAACAGTTTCTTCTCTTTTGCAACTACATCTAATAACCCGTTTGGCCAAGCTTATTTTTTTTCCCAAAAGTGCTTATTTTTTCTCAAAAGTTTATTTTAAGAAATTGAGGTGTTTGACCAAGCTTATGGAAGAAAATAAGTGCTTTTGGGGAGTAAAAAATGCAATTTTTCATAAGCTAAAAAAAATAGCTTCTCTCTAAAAGCACTTTTGAAAAAAGCACTTATGAGAAAAATACAGTTAAATTTTTTTTTAAAAGCTTGAGCAAACACTAATTGCTGCTCAAAAGTGATTTTTTAATTTTATTGGACAAACACAAACTGCTTCTCACCAAAAGTACTTTTTTGAAAAGCACTTCTGAAAATAAGCTGAATTTAGAAGCTTGACCAAATAGGCTATAAGTTTCCGTCTATTTTGTTAGGACTAAAGTTCTCATTTTCTTCCGCTATGGGTGAGTTTGGAATGGAGAAAAATGTTTTCCATTTTCAAGAAAATATTTTCTAAGAAAACAAGTTGTTTCTTACTTTTTTTTCTTGTGTTCGTTACGCAAGTAGGAAAATATTTATATTTAACACAAAACAATAAGAAAGAATGGGGTAAGGGTAGTGGGGAAGAAAAGTTTGAAATTATTTTTTAAAAAAAATTTTAAAAAAAATTTAAAATTTTTTTTTAAAAACAAATTTAAAATTTTTTAAAGATTTTTTTTTTGGGGGGGGAGGGGAGAAAAAAATTTGAATTTTTTCTTTTCGGGGGGTTGGGGGAGGGGGCTGGTAGGGGTGGGGTGTTGGGGTAAGAGTGCGGTAAAGAAATTTTTTTTGTAAAAATAATTTTTTATTTTTTTAAGAAACTTTTTTGGGGGGGTGGGAGGTGGGGGTAGGGGTAGGCGTGGAGGTGGGGTAAGAAAAAAATTTGAAATTTTTACTAAAACAATTTTTTAAAAAATATTAAGAAAAAATAAAACTTTTTTTTGGAGGGGGGGGCTGGTACGGGGTGGGGTGTCGGGGTAGGGGTGTGGGGTGGGTGGGAGTGGTTTAAGAAAAAAAAATAAAAATAATTTAAGAAAAAAATATTATTTTTTTGGTGCGGGGAGGGTGGGTGGGTGGGTGGGAGGGGACGGGGGTCTGTTAGGGGTTGGGGGTAAGAAAATTTATTTGAAATCTAACCAAAAAAATAAATTAAAACAATTTTTTGGAGGGGGGTGGTAGGGAGGAGGTCAGCGATTTTGAGAGTGGTAACAACTTGTTTTTCCTACTTTGATTAAGAAAGTTATTTTTCTAGGGAAAATATTTTTCTAATCTTTTGGCCAGACGAACATGAGAAAATAGAAAAACATTTTTCAGAAAACATTTTCCTTCATACCGAACACACCCTATATAGTTGTTTTATTCTGCCGCATCAACTTTGTCTTACAATTGTTTCGCTATGACTTTGAAATTGACTTTTTCAATAGTTTGGGAGCTTTCTCTTTCATAAGTAAAGAGTTTAATTGATGTTCTTTCGATTTTTATTGTTGCTCCACTTCTTCTTTGTGTTTGTCCTCCAATGTTTGCACAAATTTAAAGAGTTGGATGCTTGTGACACAACATAACAATGAATAACTAAGTCAATTGGTTGCTAAATTGAATATATGATGATTTTTCTATTCAAGCATTAAGATTTTATTATAAATCTTTATGCAGGTTTGAGATATTCTTGAGAGCATAAGAATGAAAAATATGCAACAATCATCTAAGGGAATGTATACTTAGGAGGATACAATGGCCATATCTATTTGTTGGGACATAGGAACAACCTGTATAAGGTGTGGAGACACTCTTGCAAGTTTTTGTTACTTCGATATGAATGTTGGATGGTTTAAAAGTGGTCCAGACATATCTTTTCTGTTCCTTGTTCTCTGGAATTCTAACTTGTCCTCCTTACTTTTTGTCCCGATGCTATAAGTAATTCTACTATTTAACCAGAAGAGATCCAATAGTTAATTCCTTGTAGTAGAGTGATACCTAATTAGAAACAGAGTGTTTCACCTTCTTTTTATACATATTAAATGCATATTAGAAATTGTAAAATAAAATGCTTATGGATGCAGCTTTCATCAGCCTTAATTCTTTTCATGACTAAGGCTATTGTAAAAAACTCTATTATTGAGAAGATTGAAGGGAATGCAAATTGTGTAACTGCATGCTTTTGTCCACAAGCTGCTCAGATCAATCTGAACAACTACATTTCAAATATGCTCATGACATACTTGGCGTGGTTTCATATCTTAGAGAGGTTCTGACCCGTAAGTTTGGAGGTATCCTTTTCTTTAAATTGATTGAGTATAAGAACTTCCTTGGCTGTATGGATGTAATTGAGTGTGTTTTCTTGCCTTAGCATGCTCTCAACATATGTTGGAGAGATCAGATGATTGCTATATTCTAGGTTATTCCATGCTGCTCCTAGAGCTCTAGGAAGGTATCAAATGGATGAAAATGTGAATTTCACCCGTGCTCTTGACATAATTGCAGCTAAGCTTTAAATTTCCATCAATGGTCGATATTTGGTTATATTCCTTGAGGATATAAGGTAAAAGCATTTCTTTCTCAGGTTTACTTTGTATTCAACTATTTTTAATTATTACTAATGAGTTTAGGCTTTAGGCTTTTCAATCCAGTTAAAATGTCATGTTTCAGCCAAGTCTATTCAATGCTTTCTTGAAAAAAAAAATGTGAGATGCTTGCTTGATACTATTTTCTTTTGTTTATTTAAATGCCAGTGAAAGTTAATTTTTTTGATAATAACTTTCATAGCAATGCATGACCTTTTAATGCTTGATTTTAAATTCTGAATCAATCCACCTCTGGAACCATTAAATAAGACAAAAAGTCACATGTAAAAGTTGAAGAAATTCCCAAAATCTAGTAATATAACTATTCTACAAACTTAACAGGGTTAATCACATTACAGTCTTTGATTCTTAAATAAAAAGAGCTTTAACAAAATATAAAATAATAAGCTGACTGATCGATACAGGTGTGTGCATGGTCCATGTGTTTTAGTTAGCAGCTAGAATGTGCTGCTTGTTTTTGTGCAAGTGGGGTCTGTACCTATTATTTTTAGAAGTGTGCGTTTCGTGTTCAAAGCATCTATTTTATCAACTACAACCATACACTCCATTTATCAATCAACTAATTAAAAACATGGTTTTTACATTTTCTAATACATCCATCCCCTAGTGGGCAGCCCAACCCCACTAGCCAAGAAAATCATCTTGTATATATTCATTCAAAGTTCTCTTTCTTCTCCAATAATATATTCTCCCTGCTATCATAACTTAATCCAGAAACTTCCAAGCAAATCTTGATTATCTTTGCCTATTGATTATTTCGCTTATACAAAGATATACAGAGATATCGATTTAAGGTAATAAGCTCCATTCAGCGTGTGTAGTTGAAGTTAATCGAAGATAATGAGAAGAAATTGTAACTTGGAGCTCAGCCTTATGCCTCCTTCTCTTTCAACATTTTCTTTTTACAAGTCATCAATGTAAGTCTTTCTCATGTTTCCTTTCACATATCCCTAGTGATTTTAGTCCTTGTAATTATGGATATGATATAATTAACACAAGTCTATATTCAGTTTGGACTAATGATTAATTAGTCCTTGTAAATAATATGCATAAAGTATTGATTCATTTGATTGTATATTTGTTTTTCTTTTTACTATTAGGGAGGATCAAGAATTGGAGAAGCAGTCTCAGGAGCTAACAATATTTTACAATGGAAAGTTTGTGGTTTCTGATGCTACTGAGCTTCAGGTATATTTATTTCCAGTTTTCTCTCTTTAATAGTTTGCGGGATGGGATGTGAATAATGGCTAGTAGAATGTTGTCTTTTGGTACCAATTTAACAAAAGAAAAATGCCCAAGAGAGAATGAACTGAAATTTCATTCTTGATATTTTCATTGAAGGTGCTCTAATTTAACAAAGTAAGAAATATATAATGAACTGAAATTTCTTATCAATTCTCATAAAATCATTTTACTTTCGGGCCCAAGAGAGAATGCCCTATGATTTTTCTCATTCTGGTCCAAGAAGGTAGGCGACGAGAATATTTTACAAATGTAGAAGATATTGTTTTGATCACAAGGAGATTCTGACCATAAAAAGAACTCCCTCCATTCCAATTTATGTGGCACCTTTCAAATTTTGAGATTCAAACAAGTCTATCTTTGACCGTAATTTTTTCATATATCTTTTAAATATTTTGAATTGTCAATTGTTGAGACTTATATATTGGTGAGGGTTTGATTATCCACTTTGTAATCCCCTTCTATTTTCCCTTCGCCTAGCCCGCCATATATTTTTTTTAAAATTATAATGCTTTTTATGTAGTGTCCCCCTTCCTCTACCCCCACTATTTTTTTTTTTAAAATAATACCTTTTAGCAATTTCTAAATATTTAAATTTTATTTTAAAAAACATGAAGCAAGATAGAAGAAAGAGGTTGTCCTCTTTTCCTTTTTTTTTTTCTTTGGGGCAGGGGTAGGTGGTCAAAATTACAGAGTACATGAATTTGGTTTATAAAGTTGCAGGTTTTTATTTTTTGATAATAATTAATCAAATGAGTTGCTTTGTTAATAATCCTAATTTATATCTTTTCCTAAGTGCAGGCTAAAGCTATTATATATCTTGCAAGTAGAAAAATGGAACAGAAAACAAACAAGATTCCATCACCAACGTCAGAGCCGTCATCACCATTATTACAACCTCAAACCGGTCTATTCATGAAGAGATCTCTGCAAAGATTTCTACAAAAGAGAAAAAATAGAATTCAAACAGCTTCGCCATATCATCACTACTAGCTGCTACTGTTGTAATTCACCTCCGTTTATTATTTCCATATCTACATGTGTGAATTGGGTAAGGACCTTCGAGGGTAACAAAACAAAGCAAGGGGAAATATTTGGGGAAAGTGTCGTATAACGAACAATGAACTCGGCACCTTCGATGTCTGGTGGCATCTCAGGATAGATCTTCCATGAAGGAAATTTCCTCGAAGGGTAAGGATGATGTGGAAGAAAAGGACAAGGGACAGAGGCATAAGAATCCATCAGAGGGTCAGATGCGCATTGTATCCAACCTCAGCAGAAAACATTGGTTGGCTCCTGCAATGGATAAGAAAAATGGCATTACACTATTAATTTGGTTTTAGTACCCTACAAATAGAGATTTCTCTTCATTTGTAAATCATCTGAAATCAAACCCGAAACAATACAATATACTTTCTTCCATGCTCCTTAAGTTGTGTCTTTCTTTTACTCTTATTTTTGCACTCTAGCTCTTGTGGAAGGCATCCTCATTATCGAAGGACGCCGATTGGATACTTAATATGTGGATCTATCTATTACATTTGTTTAACTTTATTTTTCTTACGTTTTATCTTTCATTACATAAATAACTTATCCATGGTAAACTAACATAAACAGGGTTAGATTTAACACGCGTGCTCTTGATCTCATATACAAATTAAACTATATCATTTTTAGGGTAAATAATTTGACGCTTACCTTGGGGCCAGAGCAGTTGTGTGTGGATCTGGCCCTGTTACATCACTAACTTGGTTTTTTGTGTATTTTTTGAGAGGCAGGAAGGGGGAGAATTGAGGGTAACACAACATCACACGTGAAGTATAAATGAAAGCAAGCTTTGGTAAGGGAATGCCCACAACAAGGATGGTCGCGGAAGTAGAAAAAAACCTCACTGTGTTGGAAGCAAGGTTATGGATGGTCAAAAATTGCTAAAGGAAGCCTTGGCTGGAAAAAAGGCCAGTGGTTCAGCCCGTGAGGAATCCGAACAAAGTGACAACATGTTTGAAATCTATAGAGAGGGACTTGAAGAGGGTTTCACACAGATACGCTCTCAATTGAGTCAAAGACTAGAGGTTGGAGACGAAGCATGTATGAAGGAACTTGAGAGGGACTTTGTGCAAATGCTTTCTTGATTATGTTAAAAACCAATAGGCAATGCCAGAACCTACATGGCGGGACCAGGTTGTGGAAGTATGGTTGTATCCTCATGCCTTAACAATGGTCAGCAGATATAAGAAAGTAGTTCTCCAAGTCGTTGGCAAATTCAAAAGGATGCCAGACAGGGGGTGTGTCATGACCCAACTTACCGGATCGTGCCGGGCACCTACCTACACATATCCCAAATAGGAGAACCCTGAATATCCCACTATTCAATCAATACTGAAGTTACTATGATATACACGTAGTCAATTTAATGTCCATCATATGAATAACTAATCAAAGTTGAAATACAATTACTCATTTAATTTGTTCCATAACTTGTTTTAATACATCAAATATGAAAAGTAAATGCGGAAAATAACTATAAGTGATTTTCTAGAACCTAGCCTAAACTGGTACAAGAGCACTAGACAAGAAGTTGAGACATCCATGACACAACATCCATGCAGAATAGAGAGGATAGGAGCTGTTGCTGAGTGATCGACATCGCTGCTATAGAAACTCCAACTAACCTGCACTATGGCTATACCCTCGATCAAAGATATAGTAAGTGTAGTATCAGTACAACCACACGTACTGATAAGCATCATCAGTCGATCAGGGTTAGAAACAAATAACATCAATAATAAATAGGGAGAATCATAACATCAAGTAAAGTTCCGGTTTGAATTCCACATTAAACAACTCCTATTATGCCACATTTAGCATCTCTACAACCTATGCTTAACATCTCTGTGACCTACTTGTCATTTAATATTTTCATATGTCTTCTTTCTTTAACTACCAATTCCAACCTACACCTCTTTCTCCAATACTTACTCATTCCTATGATACCTATAATTCCTTAATCCACATCTACCCAAGTCCCTTCGACACTCACTATTATAGACATCACAAAACCATATCCCATGAAATTTTGGGTCCTGCCAATCATATTCTACAACAACCGATCCTCTCAGGGTGACCGTAGAATCTCACCTTCAACCCGTCCCACACTAGGGATCTAACATACATTCGTACCCTCTTTCACCACTCACCACAAAAAGAACATGTATGAAAGCATAATAAAATAAACATATGTAAGTCTCCTTATCCCTTCTCACCTCATCACCAATAATATCACAACATACAGGTGTGGTACCCAACCCATATCATAATATATTATCTCTGTATCGATGTGGTACCCGACCCATATCACAATATATCATATTTGTACCGATATGGTACCCGACCTATATCACAACCTGTCATCCCAATGCGTATGAATGTGTGCATGAAATCAATACATCATAATTCATGCAAAAGATAATCATAAACGTTCAGTCTACAACCCAACTCGGGGCAATCCAGTCTAATGTTACATCAACCGTCCAGGTTATTTAATTCGGTGACCTTAGTCTTCACATATATATATTCACAATCATGACTTACCATACACCTCTATGGGGCTGCCGTCACCCAAGTTCACATTATTACACACTTTCTCTCTAACTGCGTCCCTACCTCGAGTTTTCACGTTGCTTCTAAACTCTGGGAAGCATTGAGCATGACCATATGACAAGCAATGCCAACACTGTAAACCGGCTAACCTTAATACCTTTTTACTCACTATCTCGTCTTCTAAACTCTAGAAAGTATCAATCACGATCATATACTTTCTAATCTTACCCAACTACTACTAAATGGGAATTTCTATTCTTAATTCACAGTATTGTTCTCTTACATTCACACGTTAGACACGGGATTCAATTGTGCAATTCAAAAATCTCGGCTTACCACACCTCACCCTTTAGTCATTTTCCTTAACGCAATTTGAACAATTATAATATTTATGATTTAGTCGAGTCACCTTAATTTCCCTTTTTATCATTTCACACTATCTCATTCAACTTTTCACTATACTCAAAACCTAGAAAATAATAAACTATGCACATTCGCTCTATATTCCTATCCATCCCTTATCCCAATCAAATATTAATATTGTTGACACCCAATTTTGGCTCTCCGTGCTTAAAATTAACGTCTTCAGGCTTCCTGGTCGTTAAAGAGCTCAAAATATAATTTTTACAATTTATTGATAATTATCCTTATTTTAGGATTTTTACCAATTTATTGTCATATTTTAACTTTTCACAATTTATTGATAATTGTCCTTAATTTCATAAATATTAGGATTTTTATCAATTTATAGTCATTTTAAATTTTTCACAGTCATCTGCACATATACAAACAACACTACCGTACACTATAATTTTAATTATTTACAACATAATCTATTTTTTCAAGATAATTACATTTTTATTGTTTACATTTTATAATTACATATCAATACCTACGTATTTTGTACATTAGTTAGCACAGTCCGCAAATACAAAAGTCGAAGCAATTGCTTTAATACACAGAGCAACAAATCAATCAAGTCACGGTCTCGTCACCTTTAAAAAAGGTGATATTTGAGGTGATGGGTTGAGATTTTTATCCTTTGGTTAAAGAGTCATTATATTTTGGTTAAAGGAATGAACAATTTAATGGATAATAGCCCGTGGACTAAATCATGCTTCAAGGGACAAAAGGGGTTAATCTCTTATTTTTTGGACAAAAGGAGGGATAAATTGTGCTATAAATAAAGGGGTGGAGGTGAGTTGTTTATCATCCAAACACACAACACATATACACATATAATTCAGATTTTTTACTCTTTCTTAATTCACTCTCTCCTCTTCCACTTCCCCTCACCCTTTTCCTCATCTCTTTCCGCCAGCTGCCTCGCTGGAGGTGATGACCAACGAAGCTCCCAACATCACTACCACCACTCCACCCCTCTTTTCTCCGTCTCTGCCTTGCCAAAAGTAATGACCGACATAGCTCTAATGCACCATCGTCGCTGCTGTTCATCCCTTTTCCCCTATCTCTATCGCTACTATTTGCCCGAAAAGGGCTAGATCTGCCTGTGCTCATGCATGTCCAGCATTGCTCCGGTGAAAACCGTTGAAGCAACACCGGTAATCACCACCGCTCCTACTCTTCACCTCCGGTGAACTAGGTTTCATTAATTCTATATGTTGCTTGTTTAGTCTTTACACAGATCTGACCAGAAAATGCCATCTTCGGCAGCTTCGTTTTGCTACTATATTTATGTAGGTTCTATCTATATGATTCCATCTTGGTTATTGTTGTTTTGACTATCACTATGTCATTTTATTTGGCATCCTCCAACGACCTCCGTGTTGCTCCATTAATTTCGGCTATCTTCATATTTTTTGTTCTTATTCTTGCCTTTGTGTTGATGTATTACCGTAATTTTATTGGAGATTTTACTGTGAACAGTAGTATTGCAATTGTTGGGACAGTTTTCCTGATTGTTCTTGGTAATATTGTTGCTTATTTCCATCATATTGCTGGCTGGTTTAGAACTGATTTTTGACTGATTTGTCCTCCACATCTTATTAAATTGATAATGAACACGTATTATATAATCATGGAAAATAAAAAAAAATTCGTTGGTTTTTATGGCATCCACAAATAAAAGGACGGACATTACGTATACAAATACGTAAAAATAAATAAATAAATTTGGGCAATGAAAAAATCTTATAATATCAAGACAATGCAAAAGTTTTACGATTCGTATCTTGGCAAGGCTATTTAGGACTGCTGATAATTCGAGCAACCACTTCGTAGCCATGGCGTATCTAAAACTCCATCCAAGCCCACCATTTATAAAAAAATATTACTTTTTATATATACATATATGGACACATATTTTTATAATTATTTGTTCATTACTAACATTTCTACCAAATGTTTATACAGGTTCTTGAGGATACTTCTCGAAAATGGCATTCAAAAAGGAGTTTGAATTTTATATTTGTATTTTTTATATTCTTACAATTGTACAAATATTAATCATAGTGAAAACTTTATTTTTGGGGCTTTGGGTGGGGATATTCCTTACTTACGTAATCCTCACTATGCACTTAGGCAAAACTTAGGCCGTTAATATTTATATAAAAGAATCAAATTGATTTAGGTATTTAATCAATTAATTCACGCTTCTACATTAGAAAATATTGTATAACCTTTTCTTTTAAAATTATTTTTTATTTTATTTAATCTTTTCACCTCATGATTTTTAAATAGTATTTGAGAATACTTTTCCTTTATACAATACAAAAATACCTTTCTTTCACTACAAAAAATTCTATCTTTTTATAAAAAAACACTTTTCTCTTTCATATATATTCTTATACAGTTTTTATATTGTTTATACATATGTACATATTTTTATACATACATTTTATGATAATATGTTTTATTTATGTAATTGATACACACTCTTTACACATAAATTTTTTATATTATTTTTAGTACATATTTTACATATTCACACTTTTTAAACTATGATTATTTTTACCTTCTTCCTCATTGACAAAATTGGTCTAGTCGGGTACCACATTTGTGGATTCTGAAGGATTCCTAACCCCTTCCCTTTAGAATAATTTGAATCCTTACCTAGAATCTAAACTGGTTTTCGTAGATTAAAACACAAGTCATACATGTCAATAATTACATAGGTTTCCTTATTTTCCTTAAAAATTAGGTGGCAACTCTGAACAAAATCAATTCTCTTAGAGTCCATAAGTTGTGCTTGTTTTAACCTTGGTAAAAAATAGGGCATGACAGAATGACGACTCTGTTGGGGATTACAAGCAGGTTCTAACCATGATAAACTCAATTTTTCAATTGAGGGAGGTATTTTTACATTTTGTATATGGTAATTATTTAATTCATTGACTCTTTATTTGTTTCATATACTGCAAGTTGTGTGAATTATTTGTGTTTGCTCATAAATTCTTTACATTATTTGAATTTTACAATCCTATTAATTCTTTGATTCATTATTTATTTAATACATTGTGTTTCCACATGTACATTCTAAAACTACTACATATTATTTTTACTTTATTTAATCGTAATCACGTTTCTATTGAGTCTTTGGCCATACACTTCACACACTGTGGTTCATGCGGGGGGTGTCTTGCACTCCCCCAAACCTTGTTTGGATTCCTTAGTTTTAGAGTTGGAGCGTTTAGATTACCACGCACCTTCTCGCAATTGTTCGAATACCCTCTACCAACCTAGGTGAATCTACTCTTAGAATCTTTGGGTCGTTTGTAGATAAGATTTTGACCATCTCTTTGGCCGGACGAATTTTCATTCTTTATTTGTTACACATTCTTTATTTGATACATGTTTATGAGATATTATACATTTTTTTGTATTCACTGTACATTCTTTAGTTATATATATACTTTACACGTCATGTTCAACATCGTCCGCTCTGTCTGATAATTTTGGTCGACTTGTGTTGAAATTAGAAAATTTTTAGTTCTTCATACTCATTTTCGGTCTCTACGATCATCCTTCATCGTCATATCACTTCACACCCATTTTTGATCCTTACAATCATTCTTTTGAACTCTGCCATTTTTTTTTCAAGAACTATTCACACATTTCTTGCACATTCTTTTCATTCTCAAAACATATTTTTTGGATCAGAACTCTCAGTCATACCACACTTCTTTTTTCAATACCATCAACGATCCATAATAATCATATAAACCACCAATGACTGCGTATCTGTCTGAACTACGTTTTGACCTGATTCTTGTCATGACAAGATACGTAAGCAACCCTATATTAGGTTCAGTCTCTTCACTATTTCAAAATAATTTCTCTGGTATTCAAACTGGGACAATTTTTTTGAAACAGTTCAAAGTCGCTCTTTAAATGTCTTCTAAGGGCGCAAATCAATAACCCCCACAAATCCAAATCTCAATGACATTAGTGCTTAACTGGCCTACCTCTAAATGCTCACCCGATTTTGGTTTGAGAATATCAAGTTTTCTTCTTCCGAACATTGTAAACCATTAAATTTATGACGATCGATCCTCACTTTCAAAAGCAAGGGCTTAACACCCTTTCAGCCATAACAATCCTTCCAACTGTGGCTAAGTAATGCCATAACTTCTCCAATGTCCGACCTTCTCAATCTTGTCAACATACTGAAATAACGTCAAAGCTGTATCTTCGCTCGACATTCATCCTTTCGATCGTCTGACAGGAGTAATTTCAATGTTTCATGTCTACAAGCAGTTTCCTCTTGGTCGCCTTTCACCTTATTTTCAAGGATAGCCATTACTTCATGAAAATCATACATGCCACGTACAAATTCACGAGTTTGCACGAACTACGCATACCTGATTCTCATCTCAATGAGATACGTAGGCAGTCCTTTTGGATTCAGTTTTCCTTATTAAAAAAAAAGAGAAAAAAAGAAGTCTATTTTAGTCCATATCTTTTCGAACTACGTAAACCTGATTCTTATTTTCATGAGATACGTAGGCAACTCTTTCGGGTTTGGTATTCTTTATTGAAAAAAAAAATAGTTCATTTTCCTATCTCACATTTTCTATCTCCATGAACTACGCATACCTGGTTCTCATCTCGGTGAGATGCGTAGCCAATTCTTTTCGGGTTCGATACTCTTTTACAAAAAAAAAAGACCTTTGTATTCCTGCTTCACATCTTATACTCTATCTTCCTGAACTATGCAGACTTGATTCTTGTTTCCACAAGATACGTAGGCAACCCTCATTTTGGTTTGGGCCCATTCTTTCAAAAAAATAAAAATAAAAATCAAAATCAAAGTTCTTACTTGGTTGGTACCAACACAGTTAGGAGTGCGCATGAGAAAGAAACAAATTGGTATGATGGAGAGGACCGACTTTATGGTAAATCATAGATTCTTTTGGCACCTCTTAATCACACCTGAGTTACACTTTGAAAAAATTCTCTTGCATACATCCAAGACAAGAACTAAACCAACTTCATCATTTCATGTGCATTGTGTGGTGAGCTTTAGATTAATTCATTGTATTGCCTTGTTGATCTAGAATTTGGCCTAAATGTCCGTTGATTTGAAATTCTGAGTTACACTTGGTTTAGGAAAGGATAGTAGGCTTCTTTGACCCGATCATGCCTTTCATACCCCATCAAATGACATCAATCCCTAGCATTCCCCCTTTGAGCCTAAATCATTTTCTTTGAACAACCACATCTTAGCCTATATCTTTTGAGTGCTTACATGTACTATACCTCTCTTGGCCTAACCTCCTTAAGCACACTAAATATGTGCAAATTGCAGCCGAAGATCCAAGTTCAAAGATGCCAAAGGCAAAAGATACAAAAGTCCTCGAAGAACAAAAATGAAAAGACAACTTCAAATTAGAAAGAGCAACCCCCCCCCCCCCCCCCCCACACACACAAAAAAAAAGAGAAAGAACTCCAACAAAGGTGGAGAATCTTAAAAAAATGTATTTATTGAACATAAAGGGGAAAAGACTCCAACAAAAGATTCAAAAGAAGTCGGAGCAAATACAAAATAATGGACAACAAAGCAGGACAAAGAAGATCAAACGTCAAAACGCAAAAATATCAAAAGCATAGATACAATGCAACACTCATTGAGGGATTAGTCACTTTCATCCCAAATACCATCCTAACTGTCCCCAAGCCTACCTTACAAGTTGATAACAAGTCCTACATGATCCTAGTTCAAGTGTTCTAACATTAGTGGATACTTACGTGAAGGCCAATCCTATGGTATCGTAATTGTATGCATTGAATTTCTTTCTGAGTGTGAGAGTATTTCTCTAGACGTCCCCAAATTCAAAAAGAAAGCTACTAAAATATGTGTGAGAATGGGACTTTCTTTCTGGAGAGGGCACGTGAAACATGAGGATAGGTATAGTTCAAAACCTTTGTTTGAAGTAAGATGAACAAATCTTATTGATACTTAGGTATGTCTGAGGAACCACTTGAAACTATAGGAATTACCTCAAAATCAATCTCGATTAGCTGGGAAGAAAATGGGAAAATTCTTATGCACACTACTAATTATTGGCACCAACTAAAGTCAAGACACGATTATGTCTTTTACACATGTCAGCATTTTTACAAAAAAAATACAAAATAATTTTCATTCTTTTTCAGAGAGCCCAACTCCAAATACGGACAGTTGACTTTCCTTCTCAATCACTCACCTTCAAATACAGACATTCCACTTCTCTGTTAAGTGTCCTCCTTCTAATTTGAGTATTTTACATTTCAATAGCCCCGCCGGTCGAGAGGCTATTATATTTCAATAGCCCCACCAGTCGAGAGGCTATTATATTTTAATGGCTCTGCTAGTCAAGAACCCTGTGCATTTCAATAGCTCCATCAGTCGAGAGGCTATTACCTTTCAATTGCTTTGCCAGTCGAGAGCTCTTTACATTTCAATAGCCTCGCCAGTCGAGAGGCTATTACCTTTTAATTGCTCTGCCAGTCGAGAGCTCTTTACATTTCAATAGCCTCGCCAGTCGAGAGGTTATTACATTTAAATTGCTCCGCCAGTCGAGAGCCCCTTTGCATTTCAATAGCCCCGCCAGTCGAGAGGCTATTATATCTTAATCGCTCCGCCAGTGAGATCCCTTTGTATTTCAATAGCCCCGCCAGTCGAGAGGCTATTACCTTTTAATTGCTCTGCCATTTGAGAGCTCTTTACATTTCAGTAGCCTTTCCAGCCGAGAGGCTATTACATTGAAGTTGCTCCGCCAGTCAAGAGCCCTTTGCATTTCGATAGCCCCTCCAGTTGAAAGGCTATTACCTTCTAATTTCTATGCAAGTCGAGAGCTCTTTACATTTAATTAGCCCCACAGGTTGAGAAGCTATTATATTTTAATGTCTTCAACAGTCGAGATCCCTGTGCTTTCAATAGCCCCGCCAGTTGAGAGGCTATTACCTTCTAATTGCTTAGTCAATCGAGAGCCCTTTGCATAATAGCCCTGCTAGTTGAGAGGCTATTACATTTTAATTGCTCCGCTAGTTGAGAGTTATTTACATTTCAATCACCTCGGTAGTTGAGGGCCTTTGTCTTAGTAGACAATCGAAGACGTCATTCATTATCAAGTCTCCGTGGACAATTGATGTGTCATGATCATATGACACTTTTGACGCTTAAAATAAGGAAAATATGCAATAACTTGGGTATATCTTGTGGGTATGATCTGTTTTCTGTCTTATATTGCAGGAAGATAGGTTTTGGAGGCTAACTGGAGGAAACGTGAAGAAGCAGGCCCTAGAGTGGAGCATATGAAGAAGAGAAGAGCCAAGTCGAAGACAAGGAGTGACCCACGACAGGGACTCACGTGCCGTGGAGTCCACCCACATGACGTGGGTGGCTGCCGTGAGACACCTCCTGCAGCCTGGACAAGACCTTGATTTCCAAGACAGGACTCACGTGCCGTGAGTCCACCTACGTAGCCTGACTGGATGGTGTGAGTCAACTTCTGAAGATGTCTACTTCAGCCTGATTTCCACGGATCTAACCTACGTGGCGTGACTTGGTTCCACGACACCAAGTCATGATACCGTGGAAAATTGCCGACTCTGTTCTCCTGTTTTAATTAGGATAAGATTAGTCTTGTATCTATAAATACCCCTGTATTATCCTATGTTCAGGAGGTAGTCAGTACATTGTTTTGAGATAGTTTTTCATTATTTTTGAGTTCAGAAACACATTATTATTTTGTAATCTTGGAACACCGATTCTAGGGTTTTATTCATAATTGAGATTTCAGAGTTTCTTCATTATTGTGAGTTTACAATGATGTCTTCATCTTCGAATTCTTATTATGCTCTTGCGAATATGAGTAGCTAAACTCATTAACTAGGGTTGTGTGAACCATGAGGAATCAACGAAATGGGTTAAGTGCAAAGCAATTCTGAACCGGTGTGAACGCATGTATTGTTGTTTCCTTCGTTGTGATTGATCTTTTAACGGTTGTGTTGACACCCAATTTTGGCTCTCCGTGCTTAAAATTAACGTATTCAGGCTTCCTGATCGTTAAAGAGCACAAAATACATCTTTTTAACACACTTTTACAATTCGTTGATAATTATCCTTAATTTCATAAATATCAGGATTTTTATCAATTTATTGTCATTTTGAATTTTTCACAGTCATCTGCACACGTACACAACATAACACTACAATTCTTTACAGTACACTATATTTTTAACTATTTACATCATAATACATTTTTCAGGATAATTATATTTTTATTTTTATTTATATTTTCTGTAATTACATATCGACATTTACACATTTTTGTACATCATTTAATACAATCCACAAATGATAAGCCGGATCAATTATTTTGATACACGGAGCAATAATTCAGTCAAGTCGAGGTCTTGTCACCTTTATTAAAGGTGACTTGTCACTTGTCACCTTTATTAAAGATGATGTGTGACATGACTACACATAATTTTTATCCTTTGAGTAATAACATTATATTTTGGTTAAAAGAATAAAAAATCCGTTAGATAATAACTAATAAACTAAAGTAGTATTTAATGGATAAGAGAGAATTCTTTTAGTTTTTGGATAAAAGAGGGGGTTGATTTTTATTATAAATAGAGGGGAGGGGTTAATTGTTTTTGGGAGAAGAAAGACACACACACACACACACATTTCTCATCCTCTCTTCCTTCTTCCTCTTTTTTTTCTTCACACACACACACATTTCTCATCCTCTCTCCCTTCTTCCTCTTTTTTTTCTTTTCTCTCCATTACACCAACCAACACCACCACCACCACCACAACAACAACCCTCTCTCATTTTTCCCTCCCGTTTTATTCTCTTAATGCTCCCCTCTTTCTCCATTAGTTTTTCCTTAAAGAAGAAAAATACTATTGCTCATTTTTTAGAGTTCTTTCTTTTAAACTTAGGCTCACAATTATCTCTCCTCTCATATTTCTTGCCTTTCTTCTTCAGTGGACTACTGGCTGCCTCTAACAAACCTCACTTCACGATCGTGACTACATTTTTATGTATACATATTTTTGTTAAATCTTACATCTTATTGTTTTGCTACTGATATTGCAATCCTTATCCTAGTTTTTGCATGTTTTAGTGGCCAATGACAATATCTCTCCGTCGGATTTTTGAGGCCTCCCCATAACAAAAGACGAATTTTATTTTCTCAAGTTTACTTATTTTATATCAAGTATCAATACATGGCCAATGAAAAAATACCCGTCGATTTTTGAGGCCTCCACAAATAAAAAGACGGACAATACATATACAAATACGTGACAAAAAATAAATAAATATGGGCGATGATGAAATCTTTACATTATCATGACAACATAAAAGTTTTATGATTCGTATCTTGACAAGGCGATTTAGGACGGCCGATAAATTCGAGCAACCACTTCATAGCCATGGCGTATCTAAAACTTAATCCGAGCCCACTTTATAACGAAAAATCTATTTTATTTATACATATACAAATATTTGATTTTGATAATTATTTGTTCATTACTAATATTTATATCAAGTGTGTATACAGGTTCCAGGAGACACTTTCAAAGACGATGTTTGAAAGAAGACCTCCTCAAACTCATTGTTTGTATTTAGTTTTTACAATTGTACAATTATTAATTATAGTGAAACTTTACTTTGGGGCATCGGGCGGGAAGTCCTTTACTTATATATTCATTATCATGCACTTAGGCAAAACTTAGGCCGTTAATATTTATCCAAAGAATTAAATTGATTTAGATATCTAATCAACCAATTCACATTCTTTACGTTGTATAATAATATAGTCTTTTCTGTAAAAACAACTATATTTTTATTCACAATTAATTATTTTTCATTAATTTTGTTAAGTTAAAATTATCAGAGAATACTTTTTAATATAAACAATACTCTATTTTTCCATACATTACAAAGTGTTTTCCATTTCAAAAGAGTACTTTTCTTTTCACATGTATCTCATACCATTTTGTACATTGATTATACATCTTTATCATATTTTTATACATATATTTTACAACAATGAATTTCATTTATATATTTGATACATACTCTTTATACATATATTGTGCATTATATCTTAGTACACATTTTACACGTTTATACTTCCAAAACTATTTTTTTTACCTCCTCCCTCTTTTGATAAATTTAGTCTAGTCGGGTACCACCTTTTGTGGATTCTGAAGGGTGCCTAATCCCTTCCCTTCGGAATAATTTGAACCCTTACCTAGAATCTAAACTGGTTATCGCAGATTAAAACACAAGTCATACATGTCAATAATTAAATAGGTTTCCTTATTTTCCTTAAATATTAGGTGGCGACTCTGAACAAAATTAATTCTTTTATAGTCCATAAGTCGTGCTTGTTTTAACCTTGGTGAAAAATAGGGTAGTGACAGGTTGCAAACGTTATAAACTCACCTGTATTCTAGACTTGCTCGAGAGAGAGGTAGAGATTGGGAAAAGGAAATATCAATAGAGATTTAAAGCTATCAACCTTCATCTAATAACTTGAGCCTTAGCGGGAATAGTTATTTGAGTTTCAGGACAAGGGTTAGTAGTGCGACGCTTGAAAACCTAGAGGAGAAGAGTGAAATTCATCTAACCAAGGTTGAGAGACGTTTAGATGAACATAACTTGTCAGATTTTGCATGTAGTGCAGCGGAACAATTTTGCCAGCACCAATAACCGGTAGAGTTAAGGAATCATTGGGGATCACAGTCCTAGTGTATTTCTCATATTGAAAACAACTTCAAAGAATTAGCAATTGTTACTATCACCACTGGTTACAAATATTTCCCCCTTTTTACTTATTTGCCAACTACTCGAACAAGAACTCAACCTACTTCAGTCCTATTTCCTGTGGGATCGACCCCAACCTAGTTGGGTTCTATATTTGATTCAGCGACCGCTTTATACTTCTCAGGAGGCATCTTTTGGGCGACATCAAATTTTGGCACCGTTGCCGGGAAATACGGTTACAGATTGATTAGTACTGGTTGGAGTTGATTGGTTTTGTTCTTTTTATACTTTTAAGGGCACACGCCGGTGTATGCCAAATACTAAGAGTCAAGGCAATCCCCTCATTCCACTTGATCTTGAAATAGAAAGGACTCTGAGAGCTAATCGAAGAATGGTGAATACCGACGAAGTTTAGAATTCTGCCGCGATTGGAGACATTCATAATCAACCAATTCAGTCGGTTGGTCATGAAACAACGGATCAAACTACTGCTAGATTGACACGAGAAGAGCATGCTAGACAAGCTGCTCTTAGGAAGGCAGAAAGAGATAATCGAGCTATGCAAGAGGCAGCCCAGCCACTGGCTGAGGCTGAAGAAAGACAAAGAAGACTGATAACTCAACAACCACTTCAAAGACCGCATATGCCAGTTTATGATGATCCTGAGGAAGAAGATGTGGCCTACTTGGAGCCAATAGAGACTGGTGCCAATTTTCCACCAGAGTTACCCCCGGACACTAAGTTTGACATTACCAGTGCCATGGTTCACCTGCTAAACCTGAAGGGTGTGTTTGCCGGTCTTTCTACTGATGATCCAAACATGCACGTGATGAATTTTGTGGGGGTCTGCACCTCATATAATTTTCCTGGAGTTGACCAAGAGGCTATTCGATTGAGATTGGTTCCATTCTCTCTAACAGGAGAGGCGACTTTGTGGTTGGTAGAATTACCACGAGGATCCATCACTACTTGGCAAGAATTGAGAAATCAATTTCTGGAGAGGTTTTTCCCACTTTTCAAGATGTTACAGTTGAAGGATGAGATCTACGACTTCAGAAAACTACATTCTGAAGCACTTTATGAGACATGGATAAGGTTCAAGAAAAAGCTGCAGAATGTGCCAAATCATAGGATGAGCGGTAGAAACTTACTTGAAATCTTCTACAAGGCTTTAAACGTCAATACTAAGGCTGTAGAAGATACTATCACTGGTGGAGAATTTATGAGTCTGAGGTAGGAATAAGCTTTAGAAATATTAGATCATATCACTAAGACCAACCAAGGATGACATACTCAGGAAGAAGATACGCCGGCTGGCACATATGCTATTGGAGCCTCAACAACACAATGGGCTTTGGATGAATCTGTATCCCAAGAGGTTGCACAACTGAGGACAGAAATTTGTCTTCTATCCAAACAGATTGCGGCTAGAGATGCTGAAAAGGTGCATGCTGTAGGTGCACAAGGTAAAACGCCTAGACATGATGATTATGAATCTGATGAAGAGGATAAGTACTTGGATTGACAAGTGGCGGGTTTTCCAGCCAAGGTCCAAGGGTCTAACCAATACTCGTGGAACTCGAGGCAAGGGAATCAAGGTCGGAATTACTATGGTGACAGTTACAACAAGTCGGGATATAGAGATAGAGAACGAGATAGTGACGGTGATTGGAGGCGGAAGGATGATTATAAAGAGAAGAGTGGCGTATATATTTCCCCTAGGAAACCGCGATGCTAATTATGAAAATTCAAGAATTGAATCCCTTCTCAATAAACTAGTGAAAGGGTCAGAGAGTCAAGAACAAGCCAGAAGGAGATTAGGTCAGACATCTCAGGAATAAGTCAGAAAGTAGAATCCCATTCGACTGCTATCAAACAGTTGGAGCAACAGTTTGGGAAAATATCAATGGCATTGAACCAACGTCATCCAGGTACCCTTCCAAGCAACACCGTCCAAAATTTGAAGAATGATAGCCATTGTCTAGCCATTACTACTAAAAGCGGGAAATGCACCACAAATCCATCTATACCTGTGGATAGTGGTAAGACTAATAAGACGATGGTTGTTGATGTAGAAACTGAGATAGAGCCAAATAATTCAAAGGTCGAAATAGTTCCAAATCCTCAGGATACTAGCAAAAAGGCAAAATCTGAAAAGAGGCAGGAAAAGGCGATCCCACAAAAGTTGAAGACTATACCACGACCTCTTCCTCCCTTTCCTCAAAGGTTGAAAAAGAAGGCTGAGGAAGGCAAATATCAAAAGTTTATTACAATGTTGAAAGATCTATCAGTAAACATCCCTCTTGTTGAGGCATTGAAGCAGATGCCAGGTTATGCAAAGTTCTTGAAAAAGTTGGTTACAAAGAAGAGAACTGTTAGTTATGAGTCTGTTGGTGATTTGCACTATTGTAGTGAAATTGCATCCTGTTCTCTTGTGCAAAAGAAAGACGATCCTGGTGCCTTCACAATTCCATGCATAATTGGGTCAGTTAATTTCGCCAGAGCTTTGTGTGACCTAGGTGCAAACATTAACTTGATGCCGCTGGCAGTATTCAAGAAATTAGGCTTGGGAACCCTCGAACCAACAAAGATGCGGTTGTTGATGGTGGATCGTAAGCCTGTAGGCATATTATTTGATGTTTTGGTCAAGGTTGAATAATTCATCTTTCCTGCTGACTTTGTTGTCTTGGACTGTGAGGTCAATTTTAAGATGCCCATAATTTTGGGGAGACCATTTTTAGCCACCGGCAGAGCATTGGTAGATATGGAGCGAGGTGAGCTAAAATTCAGGCTAAATAATAAGGAAGTCACGTTCAATGTTTGCAGAACTATGAAGCAACCAAACGACATGAGGGTGGTTGCGAAAATAAATATTTTAGATGACCTTGGAGCCCAACCCAGGGGATATCTTGATGAAGTCTGAGTAATCAAGATACCCATGTCGTGCCGCAACGTTAAATCAGGCGCTGCTTGGGAGGCAACCCAAGGTATCTTGCTATTCCTACATTTTCTTTGATTTTTGGTTATTTTTTGATCGACATTAGACCCATGCACCTAGGGTGCCACAGGTATGTTCCTAACTTCCTTGTTTTATTTTGGCCTAATGCATTGGGGATAATACATGCTTATAAGTTGAGGGTGTGAAGTACTTGTGGGTCTATATGTCCTCTTGGGGGTTTTTATTGCCGTGTTTCTTTTCCCCCGAGTGTGCTATCATAGTAGAACTGACATGTTTAGGTTGTTATTTATATTATTTATTTGTTTTTATGTTTAATTAGGAGAAAAATAGGGAAACCTTAGTGCAGTCCAATTTTGAACGTTGTTTAAATGTTAAGAATGCTTTTTGCTAATCAAAGGATACCCCTCCTGAAAATTTTTGATTTTTGAATTATGTTAGTTTGTGACAGCTGTTGGATCTTGTTATGGCATGAGAATTATAGACAAAATGACTGTAGCTACCATTTCATGAACTCAGATAGGTAGTAGTTGATAATACAACCCTATGCTATGTGTGTGTGAGGTCATTACTTAGTTGACTTTGTGTGTGCGATCCAGAACTTGCCTGGTTAGTCTTGCCTAGGTTAGAGGATAGTGGTTAGGAAAGGATCATAGGCCGTTTTTGAATAAGTCCACATTTAGCCTAAATATCTGACCAAATGAATTCAGTATCCCTTGATCCTGATTTTGAGCCTTAATTGACCTGTTTCTTTCATTAGCCTATTCACCTTCCCATTTTGACTTATAATGAACCTGTATTGGCCCTGGTCCCTCCTTCGACATTGTATACCTCAACTCAGACAAATCGCCTGAGTTGAGGGTGGCTATTATAGGGGTGCTTAGATTGATTTGGGTATGAAGAAAGGGGTTAGTAAAAGAAAAGAGAGAAACCAGATTTGGGTGTGAAGAAAAAAATAAATAAATAAAGTGAAATGAATCGAAGAAAAAAAAAAAAGAGAAAAAAAAATATGAATAAATTGTGTCTTGAAAGTAGGAAGGAAATCACACTCAAAATCTGAAAATAAATGAAGGAGAATAAGGGAGAATAAATATGCATGGTTGAAAAGTGGCGCCAAAAATAGTGTAGTGTCGAGGAGGGTTGAGTCACCATACCCATATGTACCATACCCGTCCCCAAGCCTACATTACAAGCCGATTAAAGTCCTATAGTGATCCTAGTCCAACTGTCCGAAAAACTTAGGCGTAGAAAATAAGGGCAAGCCTATGGTATCTCATGCACACTGTTTGAACTTCTTTGTGAGAGAGAGTGTTTTGACCGAGTCCCTAATTTGAGATTCATTAGTATACTGTGAGTGTATGGGACTTCTTTGCTGTGAAATTACATGGGTTGCATCGTTAGCTGCTATTTGTTTGGATAATGTAATTTGCATATATGCTCAGTTGTTTGTTCATAATCTGATGCCATCACTTGATCCCTTCTGTGTCATGATAACATGCTGCATGTATACACATAGTGTTTTTTGATTTGTAAATAGGAGGGGTTAGAAAAGTTTTGAAATCAAAAGCAATGATTCGACTGTCGTAGGTCCCTTAGGTTTCTCTTAGTCAAACATCGTATATGTTTGTTTTGTTTTGTTCGCCTGAGGACATGCAAACGTTCTAAGTTGAAGGTGTTGATGTTTCATGATCATATGGCACTTTTGATGCTTAAAACAAGGAAAATATGCAATAACTTGGGTATATCTTGTGGGTATGATGTGTTTTCTGTCTTATATTGCAGGAAGATAGGTTTTGGAGGCTAAATGGAGGAAAAGTGAAGAAGCAGACACTAGAGTGGAGCATATGAAGAAGAGAAGAGCCAAGTCGAAGACAAGGAGCGACCCACGGCAGGGACTCACGTACTGTGGAGTCCACCCACATGACGTGGGTGGCTGCCGTGAGACACCTCCTGCAGCCTGGACAAGACCTTGATTTCCAAGACAGGACTCACGTGCCGTGAGTCCACCTACGTAGCCTGACTGGATGGTGTGAGTCAACTTCTGAAGATGTCTACTTCAGCCTGATTTCCACGGATCTAACCTACGTGGCGTGACTTGGTTCCACGACACCAAGTCATGATACCGTGGAAAATTGCCGACTCTGTTCTCCTGTTTTAATTAGGATAAGATTAGTCTTGTATCTATAAATACCCCTGTATTATCCTATGTTCAGGAGGTAGTCAGTACATTGTTTTGAGATAGTTTTTCATTATTTTTGAGTTCAGAAACACATTATTATTTTGTAATCTTGGAACACCGATTCTAGGGTTTTATTCATAATTGAGATTTCAGAGTTTCTTCATTATTGTGAGTTTACAATGATGTCTTCATCTTTAAATTCTTATTGTGCTCTTGCGAATATGAGTAGCTAAACTCAGTAACTAGGGTTGTGTGAACCATGAGGAATTAACAAAACGGGTAAGTGCAAAGCAATTATAAACCGGTATGAACGCATGTATTGTTATTTCTTTCGTTGTGATTGATTTTCTAATGATTGCAAATATTTAAAACTCGCCTGTATTCTAGACTTGCTCGAGAGAGAGGTAGAGATTGGGAAAAGCAAATATCAACAGAGATTTGAAGCTATAAACCTTCATCTAATAACTTGAGCCTTAGCGGGAATAGTTATCTGAGATCCAGGACAAGGGTTAGTAGTGCGACGCTCGAAAACCAAGAAGAGAAGAGTGAAATTCGTCTAACCAAGGTCGAGAGATGTTTAGATGAACATAACTTGTCAGATTTTGCATGCAGTGCAGCGGGACAGTTTTGCCAGCACCAATAACCGGTAGAGTTAAGAAATCATTGGGGATCACAGTCCTAGTGTATTTCTCATATTGAAAGCAACTTCAAAGAATCAACAATTGTTACTATCACTACTGGTTACAAATATTTCCCCTTTTTAACTTACTTGCCAACTACTCGAACGAAAATTCAAACTACTTCCGTCCTATTCCCTTTTGGATCGACCCCAACCTAGTTGGGTTCTATGTTTGATTCAGCGACCGCTTTATACTTCTTAGGAGGCATATTTTGGGCGACATCCACAATCAGAGATATCATTTATTAAGTCCCAATAAACAATCGAAGGACTTTACAACAATCAACATCAGTCTCCATAGACAATCAGAGATATCATGCATTAAGTCCTCGTAAACAATTAGAGGACTTTACAAAAATCAACATCAGTATCCGTAGACAATCGGAGATGTCATGCGTTAAATCCCCGAAGACAATCAGAGGACTTTACATCAACATCAGTCTTCATAGACAATTAGACAGGTCATGCATCATATGTCTCCGACAGACAATAGGTGAATTTTACAACAACTAACATAGTCTTTATAGACAATCAAATACGACAATCGCTTAGCCTTTGTAGACAATCGAAGACGTCATTCATCATCAAGTCTCCGCAGAAAATCAGAGACATCATTCATCACATGACACATTATCAAGTTCCCATAGATAATCGGAGACGTCATGAATCTTTTCAATCGGAAATACAATCCACAACAACAAGACATTTTTTAAAGTTCCTTTTAGAGAGGACAGTGTCACCATAAATCATACACTGGGGCAAAATTTTGAGAACCGCCTCAAATTTTACCCTATTTCTTCATTTCAAACTATATTGACCTGATTCTCATGACACTCGAGATATGTAGGAAGCTCTATGCAGAGTTCGGTCATCACAACTATATAATCATTCTTTCTCCCCAGCAATTACAATCTTGCATCGCCAGCATCTCTCAACTCGATACTAGGGTAATTTTGAAAAGACGTCGGGAATATACAACACTTTTGTTCCCAAGAAGTCCTTCTCTCAATAATCATTTCACAAGATCATTTGTCCCTAATAATAGGATAAAAGGTAATTTGTCAAATCTTTTGAACTGCACCTAACTTGATCCTCATGCAACTCGAGGTATGTAGGCAACTCTAAATTAGAGATCGGTCAAACTTTTTGTCAGAAATAATTTTTGTCGAGCTAAATTGGCAACACGTCAATATTTTCGTCTGAAGACTTCTACATTGTCTTCGTACAAAAAGGGGCAAGCTGTTGACATCCAATTTGGCTCCTCGTGCTTAAAATTTACTTCTTCAGGCTTCCTGGTCGTTAAAGAGTACAAAATATAATTTTTACATATTTTTTTACAATTTTTTGATAATTATCCTTATTATAGGATTTTTACCAATATATTGTCATATTTTAACTTTTCACAATTTATTGATAATTATCCTTAATTTCGTAAATATTAGGATTTTTATCAATTTATAGTCATTTTAAAATTTTCACAGTCATCTGCACATGTACAAACAATACTACCGTACACTATAATTTTAATTATTTACAACATAATATATTTTTTTAAGATAATTACATTTTTATTATTTACATTTTGTAATTACATATCAATTCCTACGTATTTTGTACATTAGTTAGCACAGTCCGCAAATACAAAAATCGAAGCAATTGCTTTAATGCACAGAGCGACAAATCAATCAAGTCACGATCTCGTCACCTTTAAAAAAGATGACATTTGAGGTGATGGGTTCAGATTTTCATCCTTTGGTTAAAGAGTCATTATATTTTGACTAAAGGAATGAATAATCCAATAGATAATAGCCCGTGAACTAAATCATGCTTCAAGGGACAAGAGGGGTTAACCTCTTATTTTTTGGACAAAAGGAGGGGCTAAATTGTGCTATAAATAAAGGGGAGGGGGTGAATTGTTTATCATCCAAACACACAACACATCTCTTTCTTAATTCACTCTCTCCTCTTCCACTTCCCCTCACCCTTTTCCTCATCTCTTTCCCCAACTGCCTCGCCGGAGGTGATGACAGGCGAAGCTCCCAACATCACCACCACCATGCGCCCCTCTTTTCTCTCCTCTCTTTCTTTTCTCCGTCTCTGCCTCATCAAAAGTGATGACCGGCTAAGCTCTAATGCACTATCACTGCTGCTGTTCATCCCTTTTCCCCGATCTCCATCGCCATTGTTTGCTCGAAAAGGGCTAGATCTGCCCGTGCTCACGCCTTTTTGGCGTTGCTCCGGTGAAAACTGTTGAAGCAACGCCAGTAATCACTAGCGCTCTTACTCTTCACCTCTGGTGAACTGGGTTTCATCAATTCTATATATTGCTTGTTTAGTCTTTGCACAGATCTGGCCGGAAAATACCATCTCCGGTAGCTTCATTTTGCTACTATATTTATATAGGTTGTATCTATATGCTTCCATCTTGGTTATTGTTGTTTTTACTATCACTATGTCATTTTATTTGGCATCCTCCGACGACCTCCGCGTTGTCCATTAATTTCGGCTATCTCCATATTTATTTGTTCTTATTCTTGCCTTTGTGTTGATGTATTACCATAATTTTGTTGGAGATTTTACTGTGAACAGTAGTATTGTAATTGTTGGGACATTTTTCCTGATTGTTCTTGGTAATATTGTTGCTTATTTCCATCATATTGCTGGCTGCTTTAGAGCTGATTTTGGACTGATTCTATCCTCCACATCTTATTAAATTGATAATTAACACGTATTACATAATCATGACCAATAAAAAAAATTATGTCGCTTTTTGTGGCCTCCACAAATAAAAGGACGAACATTACGTATACAAATACGTAATAATAAATAAATAAATTCGGGCGATGACGAAATCTTATAATATCAAGACAACGTAAAAATTTTACGATTCATAGTTTGGCAAGGAGATTTAGGACGGTCGATAATTTGAGCAACCACTTTGTAGTCGTGGCATATCTAAAACTTCATCCGAGCCCACTATATATAAAAAAATATTGTTTTTTATATATACATATGCGCACACATATTTTTATAATTATTTGTTCATTACTAACATTTCTACCTAATGTTTATATTGGTTCTTGAGGATACTTCTCGAAAATGGAATTCAAAAAGGAGTTTGAATTTTATGTTTGTATTTTTTATATTCTTTCAATTGTACAAATATTAATCATAGTGAAAACTTTATTTTTGGGGCGTTGGACGGGGATATACTTTACTTACGTAATCCTCACCATCCGTTTAGGCAAAACTTAGACCGTTAATATTTATATAAAAGAATCAAACGGATTTAGGTATTTAATCAATTAATTCACACTTCTGCTGATTTAGGGCATGAAAAAATATAATATGCAATAATTCAACATATTCAAGCCTATCCGAATTTTGAAACATGTCCATCCATCCAACTTCATACCCGAAGGCTTAATGCATGATACTCTCGACATCACTATTAACGTTAAATACATCTAGCCCAAGTCTAGTTGCTACAAAATAAAGCCTTAACTTACATCTTAGGCGAACATATTACTACAGAGAGGAGTGAGCTATCCCACGCATACTAGACGTATTTCCATGTCGGGTTTCCTTTGGGTGTGCCTCGAAACCACCCTCATGAACCTTGGCTTTTGAAATTTCATGGTTGGGGAAATAGGGATTTTCAAAGTGTTTTTGGAGGAAGGAGGCGGCCTGGGAAAATAATAAAAGAGAGGGTTTTTAAAAGTCTTTCGATTGGGCCACTGCCTCTTACCGCTGCAACGGTTATCGACAGTCTGGCCCAGTCCATTATTGGGCCTCTTGGCCCAATTTCCTTAGTCTCCAATTTTCCTCCCCGATTTAATTTTTTTGGGGTCTATTTTGAGCCATTTATTAATCGTAAATTATCTTCGGGGTGTTTTTACACATAACGATGGTTTGGGTCATTACATTAGATACCATTTACCCATCGTTTGTCCCCGAATGGCACTAAAGGTGAGGTTCGAACCTCTTTACGAGCTTTCGATGTAATATTAACTATAACAAGCAGTAGGAAAATTATTTAACATATGCTATTTTATTATACATCCATGCTCCTTAATAAGCGACAGTTAAAGCACTACCTAATTTAGGCCCAACAGTTATTACTATATTTTCCAAACGGAGCATACCATTAATTATTGGAATAACTACCCGAACATAATATGACATCTTAAAGCACGAAAAGTCGAGACGAAGTTGGTTTCAGAAAAGTTTACCGCTGCAGCGGTAACTAACTGCAACAGCAGTTTGAGGCAATTAAGTAGGGGAAAATTCCATTTTTCCCCCATTTTTACTCTCAAACTTTTAAAACTCTCTCTACGAAAATCCCTCTTTGACGATGAATTCAAGATATTTTCTTCGTCTCCTCCACTTACTTAATGTATTTCTCGTTATAGAATCGTAGAATTTTATTAGAATAGAGGAAATTTGAGTGGTTTTGGGAGCAACTTTTTGTACTTGAATTTGATGGTGTTCTTGAGAATATTGCTTGGCATGCTAAGTTTTCTTATGTTTTCAATGCTCCTATAGCGTTTGGGACGTAAGATTGACGTAGTTCATGGTGGATTTCTGCTATGCGAGGGGTGAAAGATGAAAAGTCATTTTCTCTAATGATTTTTTTGATTTGGGTTTGATTTTGGGTGTCTCACCCCCCCCCCCCCCCCCCAATTTTAGTGTAAAATGGTTCAACCACACTTTCTCAAGCCTAATCTATGCTTAATTTTCAAAATTATGAAGAAAAGTCAAAAATCCGCCATGGGAGGGGAGGTTGGTGGGCTGAAGATGACAAACCGCTGCAGCGGTAACTTTTTTGCTGCAGTGGTAAGTACTTCCACTATGGTACCACTGCAGTGGTTAATAAACCATTGCAGCGGTACTGGGCAATAAGTCACCAGTTTTTGCACTTCCTAGAAATTTTGAATTCTCCTTCCCTCTCTTGCTGTTTTGATATGGTTATAACTATTTTTGTGGCATTTACAGGGTCATCATGGCCCAACAACCCACCCACCTCCGATTTTCAGACAGTGCCAGTCGCACCTAGCTCGAGAAGGGGAGAGACAGTAAGAGCTTTCTCCGTGAGAGAGGCTTCGTATGGATGAGGTTGAGGACGGGCTGGCTGATTTTACCGATCAGCTGAAAGTTCTTGATTGGGAGATGCTGAATATGCCACTTTTGGACTGCAACCTAGCTTAGGTCCATGGATTCTATGTTGTTCTCCCTACGGTGGAGTGGACAGTACCCTTTCCTATTATCCAGATTCGGGGAAAGAATGTGCCCGTGGATGCCATCACTATCAACGAGCTCTTAGGGGGTTCCCAACCCCTCCAATGCAGCCTTCGAGGCAAAAATTTGGGAGTCAAACTTAAGGTGGGTGGCTTGGTATTTAGTACCAGAGGGCAAGGCTAACGAGGTGAAGTGGTCTAATCAGAGGGGGACCAAGAGTGTATACTTCTCGATCGAGGCTAAGATTTGGTTACAGCTGGTGTCTTAGAGGATTCATCCTTCGAGAAATGTTACGAACGTAGTGTTCCACCGAGCTATGGTAGTAGCATGCATTATGGCAGGGGTCGAGGTGAATATGGAGGCACAAATCATGAACGAGTGGCAGTACTTTTGCAATGACCCTCGAGGTCATTTTCTTGATTTCTGCATATTCCAGTATTTTGAGCCTTCCCACAGTGGCTCCAGGTCATTTGTGACTTGTTGGAACTGTCGATTCGGTTATCAGATAGTCCGTTTGGGTTTTAGACTCATTTCTCTATTTTGGAGCTTTGACTATTAAGGATTTGGTCTTGGACCAAAACTCTAAGTAGACAATCTCAGATGAAAATTCTGACAGTTCCATCAGCTCTGAAATGTTGATTTTAGGCCAGGGGGACCCTTGGTCCGGGTTTCGAGGCTTCCAAACTCGTTTTGGGCTATTGGGTAGATTTGGTGAAAAATAGAACTATAGGTGTGGGACCCACATTTAATCAAAACGACCTTGGATGGAAATTTTGATGGTTTCGTTGAGTCCAAAATGTCGAATTTGGTATGGTATCATAGTTCGTTTGCACGCACGGGATTCCGAATGAATCCCGAGCACTCGATCGGAGTCTATTTTGGATTTAGCTAAAATCTGGTAGCTGATATCTGGTGTGACCGCTAAAGCGGTCTAGGAGCCACTTTAGCGACTTTGTCCATTTCGATGAGAACTGCTTAAGCGCTCCCTTTTCCACGTAAGTGGACGTCACTTAAGCGACGGGGTGCTGCTTTAGCGGCCTCAGCCCTTTTATCGGTGACCGCTAAAGCGGTCAAATTTTGCTTTAGCGGTAGCCTCTTAAGAGGCCAGGCGTCTGCTTTAACGGCATCTGAGGGCTGATAAATCCCCTTCTTCACCCATTTGCTCCCTCATTTCTCAACCCTTTTCCTTAATTTTTGAGAGCATGGTATGTGGGAAAATGGGGGAAAACATTCATTGAAGCTAAGGTAAGTTAGCTCATCACTCCTTGGTCATTATTCATCATTTTACCCGTTGAATTCCGTCTCATTTCATTGTAAATTCTTAGAAATTAGGTTTTTGAAATCCTAATCTTCGGGGACTGATTTGAGCCCCGATTTATGCTCCATTGTGCTCAACTTTTGAGCACACATTTTTTATCATTTGAGGGACCTCTTGACGGATTCAATTTTGAGATTTTGTTAGTGGGCCTCATGGGTCCATTATTGACCCAATTTTGGACCCGGAGTATTATATTGCAGTATGGGTGTCGTTTTACTCATAATGATATGTAGGTTACTATTTTGATAGTGTGACATCGATTCGGGGATCACGGAGCAAGGTCGAGCGATTTGTGGACATTTCAAGAACTGAGGTTCCGCATCGAGGTAGGCTTCAATCTATTTTTCTCCATGAGATTATGTATAGTATATATTGCATGCTAGGGAGGGATTATAGGATACGAGTATGGCTAGTGTAGCATAGCTTAGCCTATTATATGAAATTTGGGGTAGAGATGTGACCCAAACCCTAGTGTAAATACTTGTTATGTCTATAGAGTGCTATTACCTTGAATATAAGCATGTTAACCACAAATGATGATTAAGGATCCTTTGGTATGAGACTTACCATTTGACTTAGCGATTCAGGAGGTTTTTCCTCGATTAGATCCTTGTGGTGGCTTTATGCTCTTGATTATTGTGGTTGCTCGGGTTATGAGACCTTGCTATATTGGGGATATGTTATTAGACCTGAGACCGTGATTATGAGACTAGTTGAACTCTAGGTGAGTAATCTACCCTTAGCAAGGGTATGATTATCATTTATAGATGTTTAGGCGCTTATAGTTATATTGTTTGGATACTGGTGATGGCATGCATACTATCTGGCGCATTCATGCTCATTTAGTGGTACGATTCCGACCAAAACCTTACTATTTCCAAAAAGAAATTTATCCTCACTTTTCACTTTAAATATGAGTTATTTTATAACGGGAATCGTACCACTTTATTTACTGGATTATGAGCTTTTGGAACTAAAAATGATGTTTTAGAACTTCGATCGAGGATGATTCCGATCCATTATTTATCCACTCATTTTACCACTACTATTTACTTCGGTCGAGGGATATTTTGACCCTTTGTACATGATTATGATGATTTAGTCCCGAGCATGATCTCGGGCAATGGATTTACAAATTTATATACTTTTAGTCGTGGTTCGAGTCCGTGCACTAATTTTATATATATCTCTCCGGTATTGGACGGAGTAGATTGATTATGATGGTTATTGGAGTCTTGGATTGGGACCAGGCAGTGTATATGGATTTCCCAAATCCCCTAGGGGGTCCCTTGGTCCGAGAGCCATTGTGTTGGAGAAGCTTGGTCGCCGTAGGTCCTACCTTTGCGAGCTAGGTGAGCTGGACGAGGTGTATACACTTGGTACGATATGGTTTGAGATTATGGAACCGGTTTGAGTCTGGTGTCCTCGATATGGTTATGGAATTTCAGTTTGTGTTGCATTTATCCATTTATATGCATTGCCTATCACTAGTATAGTTGTTTGGCACCTCTATCTATCGGTCTTATGGGGGCCTGTATAGGTACAAGTTAAGGTTGCTTTTTGCTGAGTGTTTCCGTGAACCTTCGAGCTTTTGGGGTCAGGTTAGGTACTTGTTTGCCCGGACTAGCCGATTACTTTATTATTAATTATTATGGTTAGTTCGTGGTAGGTTGGTTGTGGATTGGTACCCGAGTTGAAGGTACGTTTCTGATTCATTTACTCTTGCAGTGAGTTACATTATGGTTTGGTTATCCATATTTAGTCATGCCTGGTTAGGGATCCTGGTTATGCTAGAGTTAACTTCCCTACTTGATTATGTGCCTTGAGATGTTAGGGTGATTCCCTCAGTTTGTTACCACTGAGCTAGTCCTATAAGTATGTATATATATATATATATATATATATATATATATATGGCGTTATCGTATTTCCCTCTTTTCTTTGCCTATTCATATCATATATGTATTCTTTGGCCTTGTACTACTATTATATATCCTTCCTTCACTCTTCATTTGTGTTTTGGCCAGTGATATACGGTATTGCACTTTAGTCCCGGATTATTGCCAGGATAGGATAGTTATCCTTATTATTCCATTAGCATCATTATGCCTAGTTCCTTGGATAGTTTCTTGTAGTCACTTTCATGCCTTCATGATATTTATGCTTGCATTATTTCTAGAGCTTAGTTGGCCGATGCCTACTGAATACCACGTGTTTGGTACTCATACTACACTTCTGCAACCTGCAGGTTATAGTACGAGTTATCGTCGTTGATGTATGTATCATGGGGAGCAACTATGGCTCGGAGATGTGGGGTGAGCTCCCGACGTTTTGGAGTATCCCTACTCTCCCTCTTATTGTTATACTATTCTCTATGAGAAGAAGAAACGCCGCTCCCTAGACCGCATGTTGGTTAGGATGTGGAAGGTTGTGCGGGTCATGTTCTCTTGCACCCTCCCAGATAAGGAGCTCCCGAAGTTGACCGAGGAGGACGTCGAGGAGTTTTCCTTCCTTAGTGGCGTAGAAGAGGAGGGCCCTAATGTCGCAAGCCTTGGAGATGATGCCACCAGCTAGATGTTCCCCTCCCCCCTTTTGGTTACAATTTATTGGTTTTTGGATTTGGGTTGCCCCCGTTTGGGTCATATAACAAACATCTACTTTTCTTTTTTTTCTTGCACTTTGCAGACTTTTTTCCTTTTCGCCCCCTTAATAATAATCATTTTAGCTTATAAAGCTTATTGGATGGATTTATGTCATTTTATTATTTCAAAAATAGGGTTGCTTATCAAATGTGAAACAATAGGAAAATAACAGGTAGGGCACTATCTGGAGCTGCTACAACGGTTAATTCTACCGCTGCAGAGTAAAAGAACAGCTATAATGGTAGCCTCCTATAGCTCTACTTTCGTTCTGTTTACCCATTCCCAAGCCCCTTTTTCTACACAACACTCTTTTATGTATGCTCTCGTAACGTAATAACCTCTTATTTATGCGTACAATAACTCGAATCCACATTTTCCTTGTTTCTGAATGCTACTAATACGATTCCCGTCTGTCAAGCTAACAACAATACACTTCGTCAATCTTTTTACTTACTCAATTCATTATCCTCAACATTGTTCCACCAATAGCTAGGCACCTGGGTGATTTGCACAGGATCGACTAAAAGACAAGTAATACTCCAAATCACGGAGAGATGAGTTGTTGCTCAAATTATAGAAATAAAGGCACTCTTGAGATTACACCTGATCCTTACGTCCACCGATCTGCTTGGGTACACACTATCCAACTACACACACATTCAATAATCATATTCGAGAGTTAAACATCACAAGTAAGTTACCATATACTACCATCAACAACAATACACATAGCACATGTTTAACACATCAATGCCTCATCCAAGTAATTAACACCATATCGAACAAAGCATAACAGTCTACTTCCTATGTTTCTTAATGACCTTTATTGGTTGAGCGTCTTGTCCCAACCTTTTCACGTTAAGAAATACCAATTGGGACCAACTAGTCCCAATTGTGGTGATTGAAATACCAATTGGAATTGACTAGAAACCAATTGGACTCAACACGGGGATACGACATTGAGAGGGCATGATAGGAAAGAAGAAAGTGAGATAGATTCCTAGATGCCTTGTAGCTTCCTATAAATTTGATGTGACGTCAACACACCAATCCATAGGACTCTACTCAATATTGGCTCTTGTATTGGGAAACCGGTAACCTGGGCTCTGATACTATCCTTGTCACGACCCAACCCACTGAATCGTGTTGGGCATACTTACACCTACCCCAGATAGGAGAACCCTGAATATCCCACCATTCAACCAATGTGGAAGTTACTACGACATACACTTAGTCAATTTAATATCCACCATATGAATAACAAATCCAAGTTGAAATACGATTACTCATTTAATTTGTTTCATAACTTGTTTTAATATATCAAATATGAAAAGTAAATGCGGAAAATAACTACAAGTGATTCCCAAAACCTAGCCAAAGCCGATATAAGAGCACTAGACAAGAAGTAGGGACATCCATGTAGAATAGAGAGGACATGAGCTGCTGCTGAGTAATCAACATCGCTGCTATAAAAACTCCAACTAACCTGCACTATGGCTCTACCCTCAATTGGAGATATAGTAAGTGTAGCATCAGTACAACCACATGTATTAGAAAGCATCATCGGCTGACTAGGGTTAGAAACAAATAACATCAATAATAAATAGAGAGAATCATAGCATCAAATAAAGTTTTGGTTTGAATTCCACATTAAACAACTCCTATTACCCCACGTTTAGCATCTCTGCAACCTATACTTAGTATCTCTTTGACCTACCTATCATTTAATATTTTCATATATCTTTGTCCTTTGACCACCTATTCCAGCCTATACCTCTTTCTCTAACGGCAGCTCATTCCTATGATACTTATAATTCCTTAATCCACATCTACCCAAGTCCCTTCGTCACTCACTATTACAGACATCACAACACCACATCCCATGAAATTATGGGTCTTACCAATCATATTCTACGGCAATCAATCCTCTCTGGGGGACCATAGAATCTCACCTCCAACCCATCCCACACTAGGGACCTAACGTACATTCGTACCCTTTTTCACCACTCACCACAATAAGAACATGTATGAAAGAATAATTAAATAAAAATACATTCAAAACATATGCAAGAATACATGTATGTAAGATGCGCGTATCATCTCTCCTTATCCCTTCTTACCTCATCATCAACAACATCACAATGTACCGGCGTGGTACCCGATCCATGTGACAACATATCATATCTATACCAATATGGTACCCGACCCATATCACAATATATCATATTTGTACCGCTACCTGACCCATATCACAACGTGTCATCCCAATGTGTATGAATGTGTGCATGAAATCAATACATCATAATTCATGCAAAAAAAATCATAAACGTTCAGTCTACAACCCAGCACGGGTCAATCCAGTCTAATATTACATCAATCGTCTAGTTCATTTAATTAGGTGACCTTAGTCTTCACATATATATATTCACAATCATTACTTACCATACACCCCGATGAGTCTGTCATCACCCCAGTTCACATTATTACGCACTTTTTCTCTAACCGCATCTCAAACTCAAGTTTTCACGTTGCTTCTAAACTCTAGGAAGCATTGTGCATGACCATATGACAAGCAATGCAAATGCTATAAACCTTCTAATCTTAATAACTTTTTTACTCACTATCTCATCTTCTAAACTCTGGAAAACATCGATCACGACCATATACTTTCTAATCTTCCCTAATTACTTCTAAATGAGAATTTCTATTCTTACTTCACAATATTGTTCTCTTACGTTCACAAGTTAGACATGGGATTGAATTATGTAATTCACAAATCTCGGCTTACTATACCTCACCCATTAGTCATTTCCCTTAACGTAATTCGAACAATTATAACATTTATGATTTTGTTGAGTCACCTAAATTTCCCTTTTCACCATTTCACACTATCTCATTCAACTTTCCACTATACTCAAACCCTAGAAAATAATAAACTAAGCACATTCACTTCATATTCCTATCCATCCCTTATTCCAATCAAATATTAATATAATATGCAATAATTCAACATATTCAAGCCTATTCGGATTTTTAAACTGTCCATCCATCCAACTCCGTGCCCAAAGGCCTAGCCTAAGTCTAGTTGCTACAAAATAAAATCTTAACTTACCTCTTAGGCAAAACATACTGCTACGAAAGGGAGTGATCTGTCCCGCGTATGCTAGATGTATTTTTATTTCAGGTTCCCTCCGGGTGTGCCTCTAGACTGCCCTCATGAACCTTGTCCTTTGAGACCTCATGGCTGGAGAGATAGGGTTTTTCACAGTATTTTTGGATGAAGGGGGCGACCTAGGGAAACAATAAAAGAGAGGGTTTTTAAAAATCCCTTGGATGGGCCACTACCTCTTACCGCTGCTGCTGAACTTTTACCGCTGCAGCAGTTATTCGATTGTTGCAGTAGTTATTGGCAGTCAGTGGTACCGCTGCAGCGGTTATCCAATCGTTGTAGTGGTTATCGACAGTCTGGCCCAATCCATTATTGGGCCTCTTGTCCCAATTCCCTTAGTCCCTAATTTTTCTCGGGTCTGTTTTGAGCCCATTATTCATCGTAAATTATCCTTGAAATGTTTTTACACGTAACGATGGTTTAGGTCATTCCAGGGTGACACCGGCCAACATTGAATTATGTGATCTTTATCTTGAGATGTTTAGTAGGAAATTATTCCTGGCAAGGGACTCGACCTCAAGCACAGGGGAAAATATTTAGAATGTTTAAGGTCTCATTTAGACTGCTTCACTTATTCTCCCGCTGACCCAATAAGGGTTTCTTCAGATGAAACTTTACACGACTAAGGAACTAATTTGAATGCATCCCAAAAAGCTCATTGAACGAATATAGAGGAAAGAAGAAGAGCAGGCTAACAAGGACACTCCAAAGCTGAAAGAGCCAAGGGTGCAAGATCTGATACGCCCCAACATGACTACTGGCTACACTTCTTCTACATGGCCCCTACCCTACAACAAGTTTTAACTAACAAGATCTTTAACCATGTAGTAGAGGGATTTATTCTTATTTTTCAGAAAAATTTGTAAAAGAGTCAGATGTCACATGCGTTTCCCCACACCCAAAATCCTTGAAGGATGAATAAAATATTATTTCAGATATATGAGTTAGTTGCTTCCCTCCAACCTAAATAGGCAGGTCAGTGAAATACTATTTATCCTCAGTCGTTCACGACTAACGTGAAGGTTCATCCCCCAATTAAGAACTCTAGAAAGTCCATGACACTGACACACCCAAAGTAAAACGTGAGTGAAACACTTGTTCCACAAATTAGGGACGTCTTTACTGGTCAAAAAGAGAACCTAACATTCTAATATCAAGGAAGAGGCTAGGTCGTCAAGAGAATGAGACAAAATTGGGAACCTACTGCGAGGCTAGGGACTCTAAGTCCTGAGAAAATAGAAGAACCCACTTTTTGGTCGGGACTTAACTTCTATCTCTTAAAAATCCCCAATGGCGTGGCCAATAAAGGAATAGCAGGCCAGCCAGCCGTTTCTTGAGATAAGGACCAAAAACAACATCAGAGAAATAATAACAACCAGTTAACAAAATCATTAAGGGTTGATCCCTCATCTCGAGAATTAAGGTATCCTTGACACCAGGAAAAAATCCCTAAAGTCCCACCAAAAGGGTCAAAAGTTGGTGAATGGCTAAGGGATAAGTGATTAATCCCTTTCACACTACACTCTAAGTATCTAGGAGACATACGAACGTGGTAGCACCGTAACCTATACAAAATTTTATTAAGGGATCCCCCTCAAGAAATAAGGACAAACCAAAGGACTCGACATCCTAAAATAGATGGAAAGCAATCGCCCTAGTCCCATAAATGAGCGATAGAGAGAGATGACCCAGCAGTGAAAATATCAGTCGAGCGGCAATCTCCCATCATCATCTTAAATAAAACCTTAAGTTTTCTAATCTTGACACAAGCCGCTTTATGCTCACACTAAGAAACGGCCTAGGATTAAACCATTGTCACCCACAATAAGACCTTTATTTCCTATTTTGAGAATACCACAACAAATAGAATAGTTAATTAACTTGGCTCACTACGAGGGAATAAAGGAACACAAATGAAAGTGAACAACAAATAGTCAAGCATAATTAAAAGAAAAATACACAACAACATACAAGATGTTCTTTATTCTGAATACCCAAATAGGTTCTTTACATTTGATGCTCTGAGAATAGAGTCAGAATTAAAAAAATTCCCAAAGAGTGGGATCTACATTAAAGGCATATCTAAATAAAAAGGAAAAAGTAAGAAATGTTGAATTACCTAGGCATTGACGTTATGGTCAACATAAGTGGTTGGTCAATGGTTTGCTAGCTCAACCATGCCACAGTTAGTTAAGAAACACTTGATAAGTTAATTGTCCTTAGAATGCGAGGTAACTACACATAGATCAAGAGAGGTGCCTAAAAGGAAGCTTCAACAAACTCCCCCATCTTTACCCACACCATACGGCCAACCTCCGCTTCAAATGCTAGTGGAATCATTGGCTTGGTGAAAGAGCCTCGTTACTCTAGGACTTTCTCTGGAGAAGGCGGTGGTTAGGCCATCGTGACTGCATCATACGAGTTAAATCCAGATAACTCAAGTGGGTCCAGGAAACCACTAAGGCAAGGTTCACATCCTCGAGCAACTATTGAGGGGAAAATCATCGACTACTTTTACCTCTTTAGTCCCAAATCCTATCCCTAGCTACAATCTCATTCTAACCATCGCCTCAAGTAGAAAGAGGAAAGGCTTGGGGCTAGGGTCAAAAATAAGGAAAAAAGATATGGTTGGGAGAGAAGTTAAGGTCAAGAGGTAGTCTCCATCTTAAGGAGAAGGGGTTTTTCTTGTTTTTTCTAAGAGGCACAATGATAATGAGGAAAGAAACAGAGAACTATTTTTATAGGTGGGAGACGTTAAATGATCTCGGTGAACCGCTTTAACTACTGCCAATGGTTGAAAGCCACATGGGTGCTACATAAATTTAATGTTCTCAGCGAATCACTTTGAAAATCATCAATGGCCAAAGGCCATGTCGCGATATGTTCATTAAATGATTTTAGAGAACCATTTTGACAATCGCCAGTAGTTGAAGGCCTCATAGCTGCTATGATAAAGATCAAAAAGCAAGATCAGATGGTTCACAAATGGTGAAGCATCCTGAATAACTTTTTTAATAGCTGTAAAATATCAATAGAAAATCAAGAAAGAACTTCTTTAGATCTTCTCATTATTCAAGACAAATTTAAACATATAAAAGAGGGTTGTTAGATTTTTATTATTTACAAAAGTTAAATGCAGGAAAAGCAAAATATGCCTACATGAAAAGCATGTTATGCCTACCTTACAACTATGTACAAAGGATTAAGGCTTAAGAAAGTTCCTACTCGATGTTGTCACTATCGAAAAGGCCAGCCAATGTGTCCGAACCTGATATTTCTTCCTTAGATGCAGATGTGGGGTAATCAGGATATAAGAATCCTTGGGTAAGATCAGACAAGTGTCGGGATTTAGAAAACTTTTTATCAATATCGAGGCACCCTTTCTTCACTTTATCAAGGGTTTTTAGATGAGCTCAGTGAACGTCGAGAGCTTTGTCCATATTAACTTGTGTCTTTGTAAACAAAACTTCCTAGTCTCGGAGTTGATCTTCCTATTTAAGAAACGTACTTCTGATTTAAGAGAACTCTGTATCTTTAAGGGTGAACTTATGACAGTTGAGACCACTGATATAGAACGTGGAGGCGTACTCTCTCGTCTAGGGCGGACTGGTCCTGAATGAGGGCCTCAATTTTACTGGTCTAAAAACTCTCAAATTTTGGAAATGTGTCGCCTTCATGTGCGAGCTCTCGATATATTGGGTAGATCCTTCTCTCTTTATCTTGATAACAAATAACTTGATCTCTAAATCTACAATATCAGAATTGTGGGTGGCCAACACGGAGTAAGTCACCGGTGAATGTAAGAGTAGAACAACCTCTATCTGAGGAGAGTTAATCTCTGATAGGAGCTCATTTTTATCCCTAAGAAAGCGTTGGAGGCTCTCGACAGTTTGCATATGAGCCTGTATAGAGAAGGTTTAAAAGGAGAACCATTTATACGGTAAAATATATAAGAAAGAAAAGTTTGAGGGATATGTAGTCTCGTATTTTGGAAGTAGCATGAGCACTGTTGTTCAGAAGGCATTTGATGGGGGCCCGAACAATTATCTCTCAATAATTTTGAGAAGCTAAGGGGGACAACTAGTCGGTTACCAGACCCGTCTTTAGTAAGAAAATCTGCCTTTGAAGATACCTTCAAAAGAACTTCCTACCACCGGGAAGGAGCATGAACTAAAGCCAAAAAAATACTCGATAGAGAAGGAGAATAGTCATGCTTAAGAGACATATCTGGCAAGGGTCACTGACAAAAGAGAGATTGTGAGCTGAAGAAAGCAATGGACTAGCCGGCTGGTCACGAATATGAGATGGTGGTGCCATTGATCTCACGCCAAAAAAAACCTTTGGTCATGGACAACATCCAAGCCCAGTAACGGGCCTCCTACATTGTCACGACCCAAAATCCCATTCGGGCCGGAATGGCACCCGAAGCCGATATGGCCCGAGAGAACCAATCTTTGCTCATGAACATTCATATGCATAACCTCATATGACTCTTATTATACCTCATGCGACTATGCGGAAGACATGAATCTGGTAACATATGTCATATATATATATATAAATAAAACTTGGCCGTTGGGGCCATTACGTCGAACTGAACGTACATCTTAAATCCATATACCCACATATGCCTACAAAGCCTCTAACAGATTTACAACATCAAAATGAAGATACAACTATGACCCAGAAAGCTCCGAACCAAGTAGAGCTCACCAAAACTCCGCAAATGATCCCAGTCTACAGAAGAGGTCTACTAATGCCTGCACCTGCAACATGTAGGGTAAGTTCCCCCGAGGGGGTCAGTACGAAGAATGTACTGAGTATGTAAGGCTATAAGAAACTGTAATAATACATAAATACTTCATGAAATCGAGCGTAAGAGAATAGTCAATATGGATAGACCTCCATTCTGAAATATGTGGAACCATGTTCATTATTTTCATTATTCTCATTTCTTAATCATCCATTCTTATCGTCCTCACTCTTATAACAACCTTCATAATATATTCATGCAAGGAATATACTCTCATTTCTTTTTCAACTATCTTCACTACTGTTCATCTAACTAGTTAGTGGTTCATAATATAATACCGGATATCTAGCTGATCAGTGGGTTCTAATATAAATCGAGCATCCAGCTGATCAGTGGCCACACTAAATAAATAGAATAATAATACCGGACATCCAGCTGATCGGTGGGCTTTAATATAAACCGGACATCCAGCCGATCAGTGGGCAATACTAAATAAATAGAATAATAATAATATCGGACATCCAGCTGATCAGTGGGCTCTAATATAAACCGGACATCCAGCTGATCAGTGGGCCATACTAAACAAATAGAATAATAATACCATAGCATGATATTGGGATTTTTCCACCCGAGCTTATGCCCTTTTGATTAGATCCATACTCAATGAAACATAAAGCAACCATGCATACATTACTACCAGGCATACTTCTTTCCCTTTAATTATTAGGAGAGTGATACATTGATGATTGAAAAATTATTGGGAACACATAAATATATGACTTCATTCTTTTACTTTCATGAGATTGATTCAATGATAGTCATAACATTATTAGAACGTGGAACCAACAGATATACGTTACTTACTTCCTTTCTTTTTTGAGATTGGTACAAACATAATCATAATATTTTTAGACTTTGGAACATAACATTCTCGGAACTTGGAGTTATAATAAATACACACTTTTATGATACATTCAGGATCGCGATGCTATTGGAAACACACATATATGCTTTACCTCATTTTTCTACTTCCAAGAGATTGACACTTTTACTAATTCTTATGAGATCTTTTATAAGTAAGTATATAATACCGGGCCTCCACCTTTGGTGGGCTATAGTAAATAGCATAGCATATTATTGGGATTATTCCATCTAGAACTTATACCCTTTACTAGGTTATAAGAATGTCACGCTAAAGATCCTAACATTAAAGCACACACTTATATACACATCTCACTTCACTCCTTTACTTCATGAGATTGACATCTTCACTTATGAGGAATAATTATATTAACTCGCACACCACCTCTCTTATTACTCTTATGAGATTGGTACTTTTACTTGTGAAAAATTGATACAAAGGTAATCATAATATTCTTGGATTTTGGAATATGACATGATTGGAAAATACTTATTCAAGAATAAATAGATTCTCTTACATTCTTACTCTCTTGAGACAGTTATTTTAGAAATTACAACGTTATGAAATCTTCGGAACTTCAATAAATGAACAAGAGATAAGTGAATCATAAGTCATCTAAGAATAGGACACGTATGGATAACAATATATGTCAACCTGAATTGATATACTTCAAGGCTCTCGGAATTGAAACAAGTCCAATGTCAATAGGAACAATATGTTGTAGAAGGATACGGAAAGAGTAACCTTACATACCTTGTATTTTCAATACGATTCTACAATCTTAAGTGTGCATACAATAGTCCCGCTCCGTCCTTATGCTTCACTCTACAACACAAGTACATAACGGAACCAACATTAACCACCAACTACCTTACAATGGCATACAATAACAATAAGTCACATGTTTGGCTTTAACATGTCATTTCCCCCTTGACAATACCATTCATGAAATTATTATACCAATAATCCCACAATATTCCATACATTGACCAACATATGATAACCAATAGCATGTCACACCAAGTTTATACTTTACACTTCTCCATCACCACCACATCACAATTATTCCATCAAACTACTTCAATACACCTCACAACAACAAATCGGCCAAAATCCCATAATTTACACTTATAGAAAAATAACAAGTTTAGAACCGTAATCACACCATAAATGGTCATATTTTATCCATACCATTCTCTTTCATCAAGACAACAAGTCATATTTCAAGTTACAATCCCATGGATTTCACATCTTTCACAAAAGCACAAAGTGCCATATCCAATACTCCCAAGCATAACCAACATGATTTACATACTCTTCCATGCATATAATATGTTAAAAAAAAAGAATAATCACTTACCCAAGATTGGAAGATGATGATCTTTTCCAAAGATGGCTTAGGGTTTGAAGAGTCACAAAGAGGTCTCTTGAAAATTCTAGAAAATAAGAGAATGTGATGTGTGTGTCTAATTAATTAAAAATATGATTTTTACCCATTTATATAAGCCTTGTGTCCATGCTTATCTAGTCTCACATGTGTGTTTACTAGTCAATGGAAGAATGGGTCTTTTGACCCATTTTTGGCCCATGTGTTTTTCTCACTTTGGGCCCTTTTTGAGCCCAATTCACTTAACCCAATAAAATCAATAATTCCTCATGTTTAACTCATTTAATACGTGTTACGATGATATTTCCACTCATAGGATTTATACTTGTGGCCTCAATCCCAAAAACAAGCAATTCTAGCCACGTATGGCCCATTTTGACCATAAGGGTAAAATCGTCATTTTGATGCCAAATTCGTTCTCGAGTAATTTTATCATACCAATATAATACTTTACTCATTTAATGTATATTCTCATGGTTGTATAAGAAACATGGCAAAAATTGGCTCAGTACGTCCCCGGGCACCCTTGGGACTTAAGAAAATTTCCAACTTTGAAAAGTGGCCAAAACCAGTGTGGCACGCCCTTGGGCGCGCCAACTTGCTGCCTCTAGACCAAAATTTTTAGCCCAGAGCGGCTTGGAACGCCCTCTAGCACGCCCCTCCCTTAAAATTTTCAAAAATTTCATTTTTTGACTTTTCTTCGCGGGTTTGGTTAGATACTTCAAGTCCTATTCTTTAGCTTACTTCTTACCCTTAATATCCTTTGTTTGGAGGTCCTCTTAGCCTCATTTTGAACCCCACAAATGCTCCATGAAAATCGCAAAACACCTTCTACGCAAGGTTAATCACATGTACAAGGCCAAATTTTAATTTTCTCATCACTAACTTTACAAATTACTTACTCATGGCATCTCGACACCTAAGTAACCATTGTTCAAAGTTGTCACACAGGGTTGGGAGTATACGGGGTGTTACATTTTCCCCCCCTTAGGAAAATTTGTCCTCGAATGTTAGCAGCATCGTCTCATGTACAACAAATGCATCTTTACGTTATACATATACACTTAATGTACTTATTTCTTTCTCCACTTCCGTACTTTTGAATTTTTCTTCCGTTTGAAACAAATATAGGTACTTTGATTTCATCATTTCTTCAACTTCCCATATGATCTCTTCGACTTGTTATTTGTTTCCAAATCTCATTACCCCTTTCATTTGTGACACTTCCATGAATACTCAGTCATCTATGACAAACTCTAATTCTCTTCTCCTAATATCGACCTATAAGTAACTACATCATACATAAAAATGTCAATGGGATAAAATATGAGAGAATAGCCCAATTGACATACGAAGAACTCATAATAACCATACTATGTTTGTAATGCTGTCTTGGGTATATCAACATCATTCATTTCCTTATCCCATCATCATTCATTTCATTGTTTCATTCATTTTTGTTCTTCTAACCCCGTAACTGATTTAACAAATCGTCAATTCTGGGGAGGGAATATTTACTCTTAATTGTCACTTCATTCAGTTGCCGATAGTCGACATACATTCTCAACGTACGTACCATCTTACTTTGTACAAACAACACTGGTGTACCCCCACGGGGACACTCGAAGTCTTACTAGGTGACATATGTACTCTTTGGACATTATTTCCTTACCTCGAAATAGAGAATAAATTTAACCTTCAACGCTCCAACACTCTCATTTCTATCTCAATAAAATCAACCAACATAACATGATCACAAACACTCACTATACCATTACTATCTATTCCTTGTTTTTTTTTTCTAACTCTAATAAATTCACCAACTAGCGTAAATACTTTAAGTGGCTTAACTAGTAAGAATTCTTTCAAAACATATGATAGGTACAACTTGAATTACTCAATGCAGATACATTCTGTGAAAAGACAGATAATATACCTGTACCCATGTCAGGAGAAATCTCCAAATTTTGTCGGTCGACGGGTGCATAGGTGCAATTCTGTGCTCCACTGGAACAAACTGCCCCTCTAGCACCTCTGCCACGACCAGCAGGTTGTACACCTGACAATGATAACTCCATGGCTGATTTCGTAGGTCGTCTTATACTACCCGTGGCCCTCAGTGGGAAATCTCTCTTTACGTGCCCGGACCTACGACAGCAAAAGCAAACATCCGCACCAAACCAGCAGTCACCTGAATGAAACTTCCTGCAGTGCTGGCACCGCTGACGAAAAGACCTCGATTGGCTCAGATTTACTTGTTCTCTATACCCTACTGTCTGTGATCCCCGAGTCCCATCATATTGCCCGGCTTGACCGCCTCTAAACCCTTGAAATTGAGATGAAGCACCTGCTGTAGGATAAGAAATTGATGGTCTAGGCGGTCTAGGAAAATTTTGGGGCCTAAATTCTCCTTGGGACGCCATGAACTGTCCCACAGATCTCGCCCTCTTTGATGGTCCTTCTTTAAATTCTTGTATCCTTCCCCTTTGCCTTTGATCCTCCATTTTTTGCGCGAAGGCTTGTATTCTAGCTATATCCATATCTTTATTTAGTGCAGCAATAGTACAGTCTCTTACCAAGTATGGCTCCAATCTGTCTACATACCGATGAACTCTATCGGCCATAGTCGCTACCATAGTAGGAGCTTATCTAGCCAAGGAATTAAACCGAAGACTGTACTCCCTAACGCTCATATTTCCTTGACGAAGATTGAGAAATTGGTCTGCACGTGCCTCCCGAATCTCATATGGAAGGTAGTGATCAAGAAAAGCCGTTTTAAATTCCTCCCAACTAGTTGGAGGTGTACCGATACCCCTGGATCTTTTCCAATCTTCGTACCATAATACAGCCTCTCCTTTCAATCTATAAGCCGCAAGTTCAACCGTTTCTACACCAGTCACGTGCATAACTTCTAGAGCTCTTTGAATTTGATCTATAAAGTCTTGCAGATCTTCATTAAGATCTGATCTGGTAAATGTGGGAGGATCCAATTTCAGGAAATCCTGTGTCCGCCGGCTAGCTACCCTAGTCGCACCATCATCACTTGTCATTGGACCAGCTCGTCCCTGAGTTTGTGCAGCCACTATTTGGGTCAACATATGCACTGCATTTTTCAATTCCTGTAACTCTTGCTTCATAACATTAACAGGTGATTCTGGGGACTCAGTTTCAGCCCCATAATGTCTAGCTGGGTCAGGTGGTGATTTACCACTTCCTTCTCCTGCCAGCTTGTCTACCTGTTTATCTTTGCCCTTATCTTGTCTTGTCATCGGCATTTTACTATACAAAGAAAAACCAACGTCAATGATCAGATATGATTTCACTTACAACATTGGCTCTATTGCACGATCGAGAAATGAAGAAATGAAACAACTCCTAAATGTCCCGTAGCCTCCTATTTATAAATGTGGCACGCAACACATCCATAAGCAAGACTCTACTCAGACACAACTTTGTAGACACCCTTAGAATGACCTGCTCTGATACCACTTTTGTCACGACCCAAAATCCCATTCGGGCCGGACTGGCACCCGAAGCCGATATGGCCCGAGAGATCCAATCTTTGCTCATGACCATTCATATGCGTAACCTCGTATGACTCTTATTATATCTCATGCGACTATGTGGAAGACATGAATCTGGTAACATATGTCATATATATATATATAAATAAAACTTGGCCGTTGGGGTCACTACGTCGAACTGAACGTACATCTTAAATCCATATACCTACATATGCCTACAAAGCCTCTGTCAGGCCCCGAATCCCATCGAGACATGATTGGCACCCGTAGCCGATAAGGCCCGAGAGAACCAACCTTTGCCTATGTTCATTCGTATGCATATCTTCGTATGAACCCTTTTAAACCTTATGCAACTATGCGTAAAATGTGAACGTGGAAACATATGCTCTATACATATTTAGGAAACTTGGCCGTTGGGGCCATCACATCAAACGAACATTTATCTTTTACATTCATAACCCATACATGTCTACAAAAGCCTCTAACAGATGCATTTACAAGATCAACTAACAGTCGGGACAAGTCCCCGCTTTATACTATATTTACAACATCAACACAACTGTACACCTATGACTCGGAAAGTCCCGAAGCAACTGGGGCTCACCAAAGATCCGCAATGTCAACCTACAATGGAGGTCTACTAGTGCCTTCACCTACAACATGTAAGGTAATTCCCTCGAGGGGGTCAGTACGAAGAATGTACTGAGTATGTAAGGCTCATAAGAAATTCATCATACATAATCACAACAATAATGAAATCAATGTAAGGAAATAGAAATGTGAATAAACTCTCTTTCTGTATGCGGGGAACCATGTATATTACGTTCTTTACCCCTCTTGTCTTCATCTTTTATTCATTTTTCTTGTTCTACCCATGCTAGGCTATTCTGTCGCCCCTGGGAAGAGATTAACCCATGCTAGTTACTTTGACCCCTGGGATGTTATGTGAACCCATGCTAGGCTTTCGTGTCGCCCCTGGGATATCATTAACCCATGCTAGGTACTGTGACCCCTGGGATGTTATCGTAACCCATGCTAGGCTTTCGTATCGCCCCTGGGATGTACCGTCATAACCCATGCTAGGCTTTTATATCGCCCCTGGGATGTATCGGGATCGACCCATGCTAGGCTTTTCTGTCACCCCTGGGATACCACCCGTGTTATTGGGATCGACCCATGCTAGGTATTTTAACCCCTGGGATACCACCCATGATTACTTCTTAATTATACATCTCTTATTTCTCTTGTTCTTAGTACTTCCATTCTTAAGAGTGATACAATAAGGATCATGACATAATTGGAATCACACATATATATAACTTCTTCACTTTTGTACTTCATGAGATTGACATCTTCACTTATGAGGAATAGATATATTAGCTTGCACATCACCTCTCTTATTCCTCTTATGAGATTTGTACTTCTACTTGTGAAATATTGATACAAAGATAATCATCATAATTTAGGACTTGGAACATGACATGATTGGAAAATACTATTCAAGAATAAATAGGTTCTCTTATGTTATTACTCTCTTGAGATAGTTCATTTAGGAATGATAACGTTATGACATTTTTGGAACTTCACTCAATGAACAAGAGACAAACGAATCATCATGCATTTAAGAATAGGACACATATGAATAACAATATACGTCAACCTGAATTTGAGATACTTCAAACCTCTCGGAATTGAAACAAGTCCAATGTCAATGTGAACAACATGTTGCAGAGGGATATGGAAAAAGGAACCTTACATACCTTGTATTCTCAATACGATTCTACAATCTTAAGTATTCATACAATAGTCCCGCTCAGTCCTTGTGTTTCTCTCTACAACACAAGTTCATAACAAAACCAACATTAACCACCAATTACCTTACAATAGCATACAATAACAATAAGTCACATGTTTAGCTTTAACATGTCATTTCCCCCTTAACAAAACCATTGATAAAATCATTATTCCAAAAATCCTCCAATATTCCTAACATTTACCAATACATGATAATCAATACATTCCACCACAACACTTCCCCTTTACACTTTCTTATCCATGCCACGTTACAAACAATCCATCAATTCACCTTAATACACTTCATAGCACAAATCGGCCAAAATCCCACAATTTGCACTTATAGAAAAATAACAAATTTAATAACAAAATAACACCATACATGTTCATATTTTATCCACATCATGATCTTTCATCAAAGGCACAAGTCCTTATTCAAGTTCAAATCCCATGGATCACAAATCTTATACAAAAGCACAAAGTACCATGTCCAACATTTCCAAGCACAATCAACATGATTTACATACTATTTCATGCATATAATATAGTAATCCATAACAATATTCACTTACCCAAGCTTGAAAAGTGAGGCTCTTGCTCCAAAATTGCCCTTGAGTTCTTTAGGGTTTGAGAGAATATTGGAGAAGGTTGGAGAATATATCTAAAAGAACATGAGAGTTATAAGTGAATAAAATCTGATTTTTGGGTCTATTTATAGTCCTTGGGTCCATCCTTAGTCATCCTTGGTATTTAATGCTTCATTTGACTAAGTCAAGAGAAGATTGGACCATGTGACCCATGTAATTTGCCTTATTTTGGGCTTTTCTTGAGCCCAAATCACTTAACCCAATAAAATCAATAATTTCTCGTGTTTAAGTCATCTTATATGTATTACAATAATATTCCCACTCATGCTACTCGTATCCGTAGCCTCAATCCCAAAAACAAGTGATTCTAGCCACGTTTGGCTTATTTTGACCTTAAGGGCAAAACTGTCATTTTGACCCCAAATTCGTTCTCGAGTAATTTTATCATACCAATATAATATTTCATTCATTTCATGTATATACTCGTGGTTGTAGAAGAAACGTGGCAAAAATCGGCTCGATACGACCCCGGATACCCTTGGGACTTAGAAATTTCCAACTTTCGAAAAAGTGAAAAAACCAAGGTGGCGCGCCCAACTTGCTGCCTCTAGACTAAAAATTTTAGTCCAGAGCGGCGTGGCACGGTACCAAACGTGCCCCTTACTTAGTTTTTTCAAAAATTCCATTTTTCGACTTCTCTTCGCGGGTTTGGTTAGTACTTCAAGTCCTATTCTTTAGCTCACTTATTAACCTTAATATACTTTGTTCAGAGGTACTCTTAGCCTTGTTTTGAACCCCACAAATGTTCCACGAAGATCATAAAACACCTCCTATGAAAGTTTAATCACATAACAAGAGCCAAATTCAATTATCTCACCATTAGCATTACCAAATGCATACTTATAGCTCTCGATACCTAAGTACATATTATTTAATATCGTCAAGTAGGTTTGGGAACGTATGGGGTGTTACAGCCTCTAACAGATTTACAACATCAAAACGAAGATACAACTATGACCCAGAAAGCTCCGAACCAAGTAGACCTCACCAAAACTCCGCAAATGATCCCCAGTCTACAGAGGAGGTCTACTAATGCCTGCACCTGCAACATGTAGGGTAAGTTCCCCCGAGGGGGTCAGTACGAAGAATGTACTGAGTATGTAAGGCTATAAGAAACTGTAATAATACATAAATACTTCATGAAATCGAGCGTAAGAGAATAGCCATTATGGATAGACCTCCGTTCTGAAATATGTGGAACCATGTTCATTATTTTCATTATTCCCATTTCTTAATCATCCATTCTTATCGTCCTCACTCTTATAACAACCTTCATAATATATTCATGCAAGGAATATACTCTCATTTCTTTTTCAACTATCTTCACTACTGTTCATCTAACTAGTTAGTGGTTCATAATATAATACCGGATATCTAGCTGATCAGTGGGCTCTAATATAAACCGGACATCCAGCTGATCAGTGGCCACACTAAATAAATAGAATAATAATACCGGACATCCAGCTGATCGGTGGGCTCTAATATAAACCGGACATCCAGCCGATCAGTGGGCAATACTAAATAAATAGAATAATTATAATACCGGACATCCAGCTGATCAGTAGGCCATACTAAATAAATAGAATAATAATACCATAGCATGATATTGGGATTTTTCCACCCGAGCTTATGCCCTTTTGATTAGATCCATACTCAATGAAACATAAAGCAACCATGCATACATTACTACCAGGCATACTTCTTTCCCTTTCATTATTAGGAGAGTGATACATTGATGATTGAAACATTATTGGGAACACATAAATATATGACTTCATTCTTTTACTTTCATGAGATTGATTCAATGATAGTCATAACATTATTAGAACTTGGAACCAACAAATATACGTTACTTACTTCCTTTCTTTTTTGAGATTGGTACAAACATAATCATAATATTATTAGACTTTGGAACATAACATTCTCGGAACTTGGAGTTATAATATATACACACTTTTATGATACATTGAGGACCGCGATGCTATTGGAAACACACATATATGCTTTACCTCATTTTTCTACTTCCAAGAGATTGACACTTTTACTAATTCTTATGAGATCTTTTATAAGTAAGTATATAATACCGGGCCTCCACCTTTGGTGGGCTATAGTAAATAGCATAGCATAGTATTGGGATTATTCCATCTAGAACTTATACCCTTTACTAGGTTATAAGAATGACACGCTAAAGATCCTGACATTAAAGCACACACTTATATACACATCTCACTTCACTCCTTTACTTCATGAGATTGACATCTTCACTTATGAGGAATAGTTATATTAACTTGCACATCACCTCTCTTATTACTCTTATGAGATTGGTACTTTTACTTGTGAAAAATTGATACAAAGGTAATCATAATATTCTTGGATTTTGGAACATGACATGATTGGAAAATACTTATTCAAGCATAAATAGATTCTCTTACATTCTTACTCTCTTGAGACAGTTCTTTTAGAAATTACAACGTTATGACATCTTCGGAACTTCAATCAATGAACAAGAGATAAGTGAATCATAAGTCATCTAAGAATAGGACACATATGTATAACAATCTATGTCAACCTGAATTGATATACTTCAAGGCTCTCGGAATTGAAACAAGTCCAATGTCAATAGGAACAATATGTTGTAGAAGGATACGGAAAGAGTAACCTTACATACCTTGTATTTTCAATACGATTCTACAATCTTAAGTGTGCATACAATAGTCCCGCTCCGTCCTTATGTTTCACTCTACAACACAAGTACATAACAGAACCAACATTAACCACCAACTACCTTACAATGGCATACAATAACAATAAGTCACATGTTTGGCTTTAACATGTCATTTCCCCCTTGACAATACCATTCATGAAATTATTATACCAATAATCCCACAGTATTCCATACATTGACCAACACATGATAACCAATAGCATGTCACACCAAGTTCATACTTTACACTTCTCCATCACCACCACATCACAATTATTCCATCAAACTACTTCAATACACCTCACAACAACAAATCGGCCAAAATCCCATAATTTATACTTATAGAAAAATAAAAAGTTTAGGACCGTAATCACACCATAAATGGTCATATTTTATCCATACCATGCTCTTTCATCAAGACAACAAGTCATATTTCAAGTTACAATCCCATGGATTTCACATCTTTCACAAAAGCACAAAGTGCCATATCCAACACTCCCAAGCATAACCAACATGATTTACATACTCTTCCATGCATATAATATGTTAAAGTACAAGAATAATCACTTACCCAAGCTTGGAAGATGATGATCTTGGCCAAAGATGGCTTAGGGTTTGAAGAGTCACAAAGAGGTCTCTTGAAAATTTTAGAAAATAAGAGAATGTGATGTGTGTGTCTAATGAATTAAAAATCTGATTTTTCCCCATTTATATAAGCCTTGTGTCCATGCTTATCTAGTCTCACATGTGTGTTTACTATTCAATGGAAGAATGGGTCTTTTGACCAATTTTTGGCCCATGTGTTTTTCTCATTTTGGGCCCTTTTTGAGCCCAATTCACTTAACCCAATAAAATCAATAATTCCTCATGTTAACTCATTTAATACGCGTTACGATGATATTTCCACTCATAGGATTTATACTTGTGGCCTCAATCCCAAAAACAAGCAATTCTAGCCACGTATGGCCCATTTTGACCATAAGGGTAAAATCGTCATTTTGATGCCAAATTTGTTCTTGAGTAATTTTATCATACCAATATAATACTTTACTCATTTCATGTATATGCTCATGGTTGTAGAAGAAACATGGCAAAAATTGGCTCAGTACGTCCCCGGGCACCCTTGGGACTTAAAAAAATTTCCAACTTTGAAAAGTGTCCAAAACCAGCGTGGCACGCCCTTGGGCGCGCCAACTTGCTGCCTCTGGACCAAAAATTTTAGCCCCTCCCTTAAAATTTTCGAAAATTTCATTTTTTGACTTTTCTTCGCGGGTTTGGTTAGATACTTCAAGTCCTATTCTTTAACTTACTTCTTACCCTTAATATCCTTTGTTTGGAGGTCCTCTTATCCTCATTTTGAACCCCACAAATGCTCCATGAAAATCGCAAAACACCTCCTACGCAAGGTTAATCACATGTACAAGGCCCAAATTTCAATTTTCTCATCACTAACTTTACAAATTACTTACTCATGGCATCTCGACACCTAAGTAACCATTGTTCAAAGTCGTCACACAGGGTTGGGAGTATACGGGGTGTTACATACATGACGAGAACTCGATAAGAAAGAAGAGGGATATCCAAAGCAAGGATCAACACCTTCGACTAGGTCCATTTCTTGAAACAACTGGAAGCGTCTATTGTACCACGTATTCTTCTCCTAAATGCCGGTGTCTCACCACGAGAATGTCATTTGAAGACCTATCCCCGTCCAGGTCATCTCCAATGAAATCAGCCACCGTCGAAGGCCTCTCTTTTCCTTGAAGGTCACTGTCAGTATCCCTCCTAGGTAGTTGTAAAGCAACGGTGGAAGAAGAAGCAATCACCCGGTATGAAAGGATGACAGAACCACTTGATAAACCTAAAAAGGAAGTTAGGCTAAATTTGCGAGGTCAGGAGAAACGATAACAAAATGGGAAGAAGAGAGAGATCAAATGATGATTTTTTGCTTTCCATACCCATTCAGCGACAATCTTCGCCCACAACCAAGCCGTTACGTCAGACATTTTAGGATTTTCATAAACCACACCCTTGCCCTATCGATCAATCTATCCAGAACTCCTTCTTTTGGTTTCCATCTTAGGACTTAAGTAAAGACAACAAGAGAAATTTTTCTCGGCAAGAGTTACAAACTGCATGCAGAGAGAGGAATGCGGCAGGAATGAAACCTGCGATGGGTATTCCGGAAGAACATGGGGAATTACACTTATTTAATGTGTAGTAGGAAGAGTTGCTAAACTATATTCTCAAACAAGAGTAGAGGCAACTAAAGAGAATAATTTCTCACAACCAACAAACACAAAGAGTCAATCAATCATTTGTATATAATTAGAGGATTAAAATGAAAGAAGGGAGGGGGTTTGGGATATGATTGTGTATGAGAAAGGATGCTATAGAACAATTTGTATATTTGTTCGTATATTTATGTTTTGTTCTTTGTATAAAAGTATTCCTTGTTGTAATACCATAATTGCCCTTGACAGTAATGACTGATTTATTTTGATTGATAACCACTGTTAGTAGAAGGACCAAAATCACTGACTTTAATTAATTAAAGGTTAAATATTACCGGAACTATAACCAAGATAAGTCAATAACACACGGACGAAATAATTATTTTCTCTATTATAAAATATAAAATAATAAGCCGACTGATACACGTGTGTGCATGGTCCATGTGTTTTAGTTGGCAGCTAGAATGTGCTTCTTGTTTGTGAATTGTGTCTGTACAATGTACATATCATTTTTAGAAGTGTGCCTTTCGTGTTCAACTACAACCAAACACTCTCTTTTATCAATCAACTAATTAGAAACGTGGCTTTTACATTTTCTTGGCTAGTGGGTAGCCCAACCCCACTACCCAAGAAAACCATCTTGTATATATTCATTAAAGTTCTCTTTCTTCTTCAATATATTCCCTCTGCTATCATAACTAGATACAAACTTCCAAGCAAGTCCTTATTATCTTTGTCTATTGATTATTTCTCTTATACAGAAGATATACAGAGATATTGATCTGAATCAATAAGCTCCATTATATTCAGTGTGTAGTTGAAGTTAATCAAAGAAAATAAGAAGAAATTGTAAATTGGAGCTCAGCCTTATGCCTCCTCTTTCAACATTTTCTCCTCACAACTCCTCAATGTAAGCCTCTCTCATGTTTCCTTTCACATATCCCTTGTGATTAGTCCTCGTAATTATGGATATTGATATAATTAACACAAGTCTAATATTCAGTTTGAAGTATTGATTAGTCCTCGTAAATAATATGCGTAAGGTATTGATTATATATTTGTTCCTTTTCACTATTAGGAAGGATCACGAATTAGAGAAGCAATCGCAAGAGCTAACAATATTTTACAATGGAAAATTTGTGGTTTCCGACGTTACTGAGCTTCAGGTATGTGTATTTCAATTTTTTCTATTTAATTAATTGTTAGTAGAATGTTGTCTTTTGGTATCAATAGTACTAGTGATCGTGCAACTTGTTGGTATTTTTATTGAAGGTGATTTAATTTAACAAAAGAAAAATATGTAATGAACTGAAATTTCTTATCAATTTTCATAAAATCACTTTACTTTCGGACCCAAGAGAGAATTGCCCTATGAGTTTTTTCATTCTGGTCCAAGAAGGTGGGCGAAGAGAATATTTTTCAAAATGTAGAAGATACTGTTTTGATCACAAACAGATTCTGACCATATAAACAACTATCACGTTCATCACTGATGCAACTAGCCTCCTGGTATCTTCATGTTCCATACATAGAAGGTGCCAAGGTGGTCTAATTGATAAAAGTTTTATTGAACTGAAATTTCTCACAAATTATCAAGAAGATAGAAAAAAGAAGTTGTCCTCTTTTCTTTGTTTTCATTCCTTGGGGCAGGGGGTAGGTAGTCAAAAGTTACAAAGTATATGAATTTGATTTAATAAGATGCATGTTTTTATTTTCTGATAATAATTAATAAATGAGTTGTTTTGTTAATAATCCTCATTTATATCTTTCCTAAATGCAGGCTAAAGCTTTAATATATCTTGCAAGTAAAGAAATGAAAGAGAAAACAAACAAGACTCCATCACCAATGTCACAGACATCATCACCATTGTTACAACCTCAAACTGGACTTTTCATGAAGAGGTCCTTGCAAAGATTTCTACAAAAGAGAAAAAACAAAATTCAAACAGCTTCACCATATCATCACTAGCTGCAACTGATGGAATTCACCTCCGTTTTAGCTATGTACATATGTTTTGTATTTAGGTGTTACTAACATATATTTTTTATGTGACAGCTAGAAAGTAATAGTTTTTCCGATGGGTAGATTTTGTTTAGTAATTAAGCACAACTCTAATGTATAATCTCTTATTTTACAGATTTGTCAATACAAAATTAAACTCACTCTCTCTCTCTCTCTCTCTCTCTCTGTGGCTTAGAAGAACATCTCTTATGTTGTAACCAGAACTTGATTTGTTTTTTTGTAATTTTTGAAGCCATTCACCCAAGTTATGGTCCCTTGGAGTCAAGGACGGACTCACCTTATGTCAAGGGGTATCATCTGATACCGGTTCGTCAAAAATTTTAATCAATATACATACATATAATCTGAATAAATAGAATGTGTTTATATATATTATTCAATGACTCTGCTTTTACACAATGTGCCCCTTGACTTGTTGGTTAAGCGCCTCTCAAAGGTGGTTCTCACCTTGTGTTCAAACCTACTCCTCCATGAACATTCATGATTTTTTTAGATTTATTGTGAGCTAAAAGTAGCAAGTCCACTTAGTTAGATTCGAAACTGAAAGCAAATCTGAGTAAAAACAACACGGATAGTGTACCTTGAAGTCGCAGCGGAAGTTGTTGATTTTGCTACCAAAGAGAATCGCCCTAAATCGACTCCGTCTTTCTTGGAAACGGAGTACAATTCACAAACTAAATGTCCCTTTATTGTTGTGTTTTTGATGTTTTCTTTTGGAGTGAAAGATTAAGAGCCATCGATTCATTTTTCGTTCTCTCCCTCTGTTCCTCTCTTTATAGAGGAGATAATAGAGAGAAGTTGTAATTTCTCATAGGAAAAGTGTGAAAAAAAACCAATTCTAACTTCTGTAACTCTTATCTCTTTTAACGGGTTGAATCGAGTCAGTCCACATGGGTGACCCATAACCCAGATATCCAACATCTCCCACTTCGCACATGATGGACTAGACCCAATCTAACAACATACAAGTAAAACACACAATTCATACTGACAAATAGTTCATGTGTCCTGCGAGCGTCAACAGCTACAATATTTTGTAACCCTTTGAGATTGTACAAAATCTCAACATAGGAATTCAATCACATACGAAAAGGATCCACTATTAATATGAGGATACTATTACTCGCAATACCCCAGACATCATTCACTACTTCAGTAGTTACTTATCTGATCCCTCATCTTCTTAAAGAGGTGAACTCGAGTTAATATTTAACTTTATGTCCACAATTACACTTGACACCTATATGGTATGTGTAATGGCTGGCCTGTGTATACAAGTTAAATTAATAATCTTTATTGTCTTCCCTTTTTACACGGATCTATCTGTTCCAGATCAACTGCTTTCCTAGACATGTACTGCATTGTCAAATTACTCATGCCTATTAGTAACATGCTAAAGTAGAAACACCGATCGAAACTTCAAGAAACAGTCAAAGGTCAAAGGGTATTTCAATGAAAAGTTAATATAACTTTTAGGGTCTCACACAATGAAGAAGCATGGATTCATTCTTCCATTAATCCAATGGTCGCTTAACACACGTGGTATGAAACACATGCTACGATGTTCTCAACTGATATTGGTGTGTGTGTCTTATTCTTTAGTCATTCAACATCGTACAGATCTTGGTCTAGACACCTCTAAATGTCTAAACTGAGTTTCTTTCTTTAATGATCCTCAAATCCATCTTCTTATAGAAACTCACATCTGGCTTTACAAAATAAGTCATAATATGACGGTGAAACTCATCTCTTCATGTTCCTCAATGTAAGAGGCGATTGCTCGTGTGAGAGAGACAATCTCGACACTTGTTCGACATACTTTATAAATAAAACACATTATCACATGCACATGAGATATGAACATAAATTCAAGAGTTTTATATAAATATTATAACAATTAAGTTATTTTACAATACAAAAATATAATCATATCCTACCAAATCTAGAGCCATAATATGTTTCTCAAACAAGTCTCTAGATATCGCCTTCGTAAAGAGATCAGCTATCATTTCTCGTGTAGAAATGTATTGTAAATTTATTTCTCCACTTGCTACTATCTCTTTCACAAAGTTATACTTGATGCCAATGTGTTTGGTTTTGCTGTGATACTTAGGATCCTTCGTATATGTGATAGCCGCTTGAATGTCACAATATAAAATCATGGGACCCTTAGAATTCTTTGCAATATTCAATTGCTAAAAGAATCTCTTTAACCAAACAACATCTTGTACTGCAGATGCACAAGCCACAAATTTAGATTCCATGGTTGAAAGGGTTGTGCAAGTTTGTTTCTTACTTTTCCATGAAATAGCACCATCATTTAGTAAGAAAGCATAATCGGAGGTTGATTTTCTATCATACCGGTCACCAGCCCAATCAACATCTGTATAACTGCTTATGACTAAATCAGATCCACTATATCATAGTGAATAATCCGCAGTTCCCTTTAGGTATTGAAAAATTCTATTTACTGCTTTCCAATTATCTCTTTCAGGATTGGATTGATACATGCTAACCAGACCTACGACATAACAAATGTTTGGGCGAGTACTCATCATAGCGTACATCAAGCTCCCAATCGCACTAAAATATGGAACTCGAGACATGTCTTTCTTTTCTTTTTCAGTCTTTGGACACATTTCAAGGTGTAAATTTTCACCTCTTGCTATAGGAGTATCCATGGATTTGCAACTATTCATTCGAAAGTGTTCCAATATTTTCTTTATGTATGTTTCTTGAGATAGAATCAAAATTTTCTTGGAATGATATCTTTGGATTTTTACACCCAATATATAGTCTGCTTCACCCTTATCTTTCATGTCAAATGACTTTGAAAGCCATGACTTAATAGTTTTCACATACTCCAAATTATTTCCAGCTAATAAAATATCATCCACGTAAAGCGAAAGAATCATAAACATTCCATTAAACTTCTTCACATAGATGCAATGGTCTTTATCGATCATGGTGAAATCAAATGAAATCGATTCCTTATGAAATCTCAAGTACCACTGCCTTGAAGACTGCTTTAGGCCATATATTGATCTGTTCAATTTACAAACCTTCTTTTCTTGGCCTTTAACAACAAAACCTACAGGTTGTTCCATGTAGATTTCCTTGTTTAGTTCTCCATTGAGAAAAGCGGTCTTCATGTCCATTTTGTGTAATTCTAAATCCAAACGTGCAACAATAGCCAAAAGTAAGCAAATTGAGGTGAACTTCACAATTGGTGAAAAATTTCCTCATAATCTATTCCAGCTTCTTGAGTAAAACCTTTTGCCACTAATCGTTCTTTGTGTCTTTCTATTAACCTATCTGATTTGCGTTTAACTTTGAGAATCCATTTATTCCCAATAGCTCTACACCCAGAAGGAAGGTCAACTATATCCCACACTTTATTGGTTTTCGTTGTCTCTAATTCTTCTTTCATCGCTTTCATCCATTCATCTTTTCCAGGGCTCGATAATGCCTCAGTCACAAAATTAGGTTCATCCAATTCTGTGGGAGATACCAAGAAAACATAATCCTCAATCTCATAAGATCGTTTAGGTACACCTTTTCTGGTACTCTTACGTAATTGAAGTTCAGATTCCTCTATAGGATTTTGGGAATCATAACTCCCACTTGGACCAAGAACCATTTCTTGATCTAATGATTATCAAGAATGTCCAACGACATTATTTGATCATTTGAATTCAACATTTCATAAAGAGGTTCATTATCCTTTATTTCACCCTTTTTGGAAAAATCATTTTCCAAAAATGTGACACTCGTGATTCAATTTCAGTAGTACTTCCATCCTCCAATTCACCAATGAACATATACCCTTGGGAGTGTTCTGAGTATCTTATAAAGTTACATTTCTTTCCTTTTGGACTAAGTTTACCGAACTCACCAAAATGATCTTTAATATATGCAGAACAACCCCAAGGTCGTAGATCATTAAGGTTTATCTTATTACCAGTCCGTAGTTCATAAGGAGTAGAAGATACCAATTTAGAAGGCACTTTGTTCAATATGTAGGCTGCAGTCAATAACGCATCCCCCCAGAAAGAGATTGGTAAATTTGTTTGCACCATCATAGAACTTACCATGTCCAACAATGTTCTATTCTTCCTTTCAGCTACACCATTTTGTTGAGATGTATAAGGAGTAGTTAACTTTCTGATAATGCCCTTTTCAGTACACAGTTCTTCAAACTATTTTGACAAACATTCATGACCTCTATCGGTTCTTAAAGCCTTTATACTTTTATCTTATTAATTCTCAACTTCATTCAAGTATCTTTTAAAGCATTCAAGTGTTTCAGATTTATGAGAAATCAAATAGACATAACCAAAGAATGTGAAATCGTCAATAAATGTAATGAAATATAAATCACCAGACCTTGACCTCACATTCATCGGACCACAGATATCAGAATGGATTAATTGTAGTGGGAATTCAGCTATTTTAGCCTTCTCAAATGGTTTACGTGTAATCTTTCTGGCAATATAATTTTCACAAGTTGGCATTTTAATTTTGGAAAAAGAACCTAGATGTCCTTCCTTTGCCAATCTATTCATTCAATCTTGCCATATGTGACCCAATCTAGCATGCTATGTAATTACATCAACATCATTATTACTAGAATAACATGCCATTGCACAACAGTCAATATAATAGTCATAAGTTGAAGGATTACAATCTAAAATGATAAAAAGATCATAACAAAGTCCAAAACCATAAAAAAACATTATCTAGAGTTATTCTAACACCATTGCGACTAAAGAACAAATCAAAACCAACATCTAAAAGAGCTGACACAAATACTAAGTTTCGTTGAATCTCTGGAGCATATAGAATGTCATGCAACATCAATGACCGGCCACCACGCAAGTCTACTTTGCAAGTGCCAATCTCTTTGACTTCAAGTCTTGCATTATTTCCTATATATATCCACCTTGATCCAGGTGAAACTCGATGAAACTCCACAAACGTTTCTCGATCACGACTCACATGGTTGGTGGCTCCTGAGTCTACAATCCAGATAGGATAAGATTCAGTTAATAAAGCAGTGCTAGAAACATATGTAGAACTTAGAGATACGTTTAGAAATGCTACATTTTTCTGCTCGAGACAAGCAGGAGCAAAATTCCCATAACTTGGTAATTATAGCACTTCATTTCGCTCTTGTCTTTCTTCTTGAAAAACCGTTCTCCCTTCTTAGAATTTGACTTGTTCTTTTTCTCAGAGGGTCCTTCTTCGGTCTCCTTACCCTTCCCGTTCTTTTAACAATTTTTCTTACTCTTGAAACCTGAAGACTTCTTACCACTTGATTCTGCCATTAAGGCATTAGAAGCAGCTTTAGCAGCACCAAGCCTCTCATCTTCAAGTTTAACACGACAGGTAACATCAGAAAAAGTTTTGATGTTATCATTATGGGTTAAGTTAACCTTCAAATGTTCCCAACTTTTGGGAAGAGACCGAATCACTGCCTGAACCTGTTGCTCATTCGAGAGAACATGACCAACACTTTTGAGTTGAACTATCATATTAGATATCACCCTAAGGTGTTATTTGATGTTATGATCGTGACGATTCTTGTAAGTGTCAAACTTAATAGTCAGCTGTCTGAGGCGGGTTACTGATGTACCCCCATATGTTCCTCGCAAGTGTGCCCAGATGGCATGAGCAGTAGGAAATTCCTCAACCTCATGAATGAGGTCTTCAACCATAGAACTAACAATGATTCCACATGCAACAGAATCAGCCTTTTTCCAAGCCTTATAAGATTCAAGGTCTCTTCTATGTTGTGCAGTGTTACCCTCCTCTGATTGACATAAAACATGGTTAATACCTTCAAGAGCATTTTGCTCTTCCATTACATACCATATTTTACGACTCCAGATGTCGTAATTATTACTATTTAGTTTTTTCACCTCTGTTCAAGTCGGTAATGATGCTTTTTGATGCCATGTCTTGAAGTTAAGAGACAATCAAGCAAGTATATTTATCAATAATGCATGCGACTTACACATTTAAGCAAATCAATTTACATAATGGTTTCAGGTTTAGTGTAAAATCTAAAGGATACATAAGAATCTGATCATCATCTACGAACTAAACATTTGACCAAAATTAGAAGTCAATTTCTTAATGTGTATTTTAATGATAGCTTTCAATTAAGTTTTTAGAAAATTTAAATAAATAAATAAATGGAATTTATATCAAAAGAGAAACAACTTAATATATATATTAAAGTTAATAAACAACTTCAAGTTACAAATCAATTCAATGATGAAAATCCCCCCACAAATATTCGAGACGACGAATATACACCCTAAAAGGCTCGCTAGGCCAAACCTCGTGATAAACTTTAATTAGTCTCTCGCCCCAAGGATCACGGAGGGAGTCTACTAATATTGTTAAAGCTTCTCAATCCGAGATTTCAACATAGATTTAAAGTTCTACATGTTTTAATTCAAAAAACTGAATAAAACTAGCAACTGAAATACTATGGGACATTTTAAACGACTTGAACTCTTTTTGTTTCTTCTTCCTTCCCTTTTACAAGCTCTTTTTTATCTATTCGAACTTTGCAGCATCCGTGAGTCATTCCTTATGACTACAGGCTCAGAGTCTAAATCATTACTAACTCTAGTCCTCTTGCGACGCACTCTTCTACGATTTCCTTTTGCTCATCCTTCAAAACCACTCTCATTTGGAGCAATTTGAGCATGTTCCCGTTCAGCCATAGCTGAAATGGGAATAAGGAATCAAAAATGGCTAAACCATTTTAATGCAACAATGTATGTCACAATTTATTTTAGAAGACAAAATCTGTTAAAGGGAACTTAAGGGACTAATTAAGACAAGAATAATATCAAAATTAATATTTTTGAACCATAATTAAATTAAGAGGATGATATCGGTTAGGAATATTAGAACATTTATCAATGAATATTCCTCATTAAAATATCAATAATACTAGAATCTTCACCATTTTTTTTTCAAAAAAAGAATTACTAGTACGTTCTCCTCTGTCCAAGCAAAATAAATTGCAAAGCACTAAAAGTGCACATCTCTTTTTTTTTCAATGAATAAAACAAGAAGATTTAAAAAAAACTTTAGTAATTAACAAGGTCACATATCCCCAAGAAGTTCTTTCTCCATTTTCAAGAAAAGAAAAGGCACACCTCTCCTACCTCTTTCATTTTCTAGAAATTAAAAAGTTCTTTATTCATTTCCTTTTCATCTTCTACACAGAAGCATTCTATTCCATTACCATTTCTTTTCTTCATCTAAGAAGAATATTAATGGCAGAATGGAAAAAAAAAATTAGAAAGTACGGAAAAGAAAAATCATAAATGATTTACGGAGAAACAAAAGTGAATTTTCGGATCTGTTTTCAAAACTAAAAATTTTGGAGAAATAAAATTGAATTTTTAGATCTGTAACCGGATCCTTGGCGCAATGGTAGAGCGTCTGATTCTGGATCAGAAGGATGCATGTTCGATTCACGTCAGGTCCATACAGTTCAATCTATATCCGGTCCTCATTACTTTTTAACAAGTGAGTTCTTATTCTCTACTTCAAGAGTTTTTTCACACTTGTTGTTTCGAAAACAACAACAACAACATATAATCATGCTCTTAAACTCAAGAAATATCATGCAAATCAAGAAAATTAACCACGGCTCTAATACCAATGAAAGTAAATTGGAGAAAAAATAACACTGAAAGTGTAAGTCGCAGCAAAAGTTGTTGATTTTGCTACCAAAAAGAATCGCGCTAAATCAACTTCGTCTCTCTTGAAAATGGAGTACAATTCAAAAACTAAATGTCCCTTTATTGTTGTGTTTTTGATGTTTTCTTTTGGAGTGAAAGATTAAGAGCCATCGATTAATTTTCGTTCTCTTCCTCTATTCCTCTCTTTATAGAGGAGATAATAGAGAGAAGTTGTAACTTCTCATAGGAAAGTGTGAAAAAAACCGATTCTAACTTCTGTAACTCTTATATCTTTTAACGGGTCGGGCCAGTCTATATGAGCGACCCACACCCCAGATATCCAAAAAAAAAACCCCACCCCACCCCACCCCAAGCATTTACCCTTAAAACACTTTTAGACAAACAAACCAATAAACCAAGATTCACTAATGTGTGACCATTAGACATTAAATTACTTGAAAGTATGTTTGAACTGTATTAGTTAAGCTAAATGTAAAATCTGACATTCAGGAAGTTAATTATTCTTTTCTATAGTTTGTTCATATGTTCTCTACTTAAATGCCGACACCACTTGCAAAAAATTAAGTGTACGCCACTGCCTGGAGTGATGGGGGGCTTGACATAAGTGATATTGAAAGAATAATTACACAAGAGGGGGACATAAAGTCAAAATCTTTATAAGATGTGCAAAAGGGATTCTAGCATCTACTTGGTGGATTTACAACATATACCAAGTTTTACAAAAAGTCTGGCAACAAAAGCTATCAAGAGACAGAGTTGGCCAGAAAATTCAAGTCAATCAAGGGGGTTCAAAATGTCACCCTGGCTGTTTCTCAGCTCTGATTTTGAAGGTAGAAACTTGCATCCTATCCATTCTATGGCTCCTCTTATTCCATATTTCTCTTTGTTCACAAACAAAATATTAGTGACAATATGGTTCCTTTAGGAGACAATAATGTTGTTTCAAACTTGAAACTTGGAAGAATGCTTAGTATGAAGGGAGGTAAAGGAGAAGCTAGCTATGTCAGTTTCAACTGAAAGCTCACGCTTATGTAGGAAGATAACCTTATCAATAAGTATTAGTATGCTTAGAAAGTAGATCAGCTGCCTCATTGCCCTTCCTTTAGCAATGTTGAACTTTAATGTTTTGGAGTTGAACCATTTGTTAGATTGTTGTAATATACATTTGGTACTTTAAGGGGTCATTCACTTGCCTAGAATCATGTTAACCGCTAGCATGAGTCAAGTTCAATGATTACATAGTGTGAATTCTGATCTATGCACCATTGTACTCTAAATAAGGCAACTTTGACTTCTGAATAGTTGTTAGTTGTGAAATGGACTGGAGTAGTAAAAGCCACGGCCATATGTCCATTTCTCTTCCTAACAATTCCTCGTACACCCACTTTGCCTTGATTTGAGTTGTAGCTCTCATCTGTGTTTACTTTTCATTCATTCTCCCCTGGTTTATTCCACATCACCATTACTTTTGAGTTAGGCTTGTAGTTTTCAATAATTACAATGACCCTTCAGGTTATTTTTCTCGATTTCATGCTTTTTCTGCATTTAGATCTTTCCTTTAACTGCCCCAGGTCATATATGACATGCTGGGACTGACAGTTTGGTTACAGGACAGTTCGTTTGATTTTTAGAGTCAATTCCCTGTTTGGAGCTTTTGTAGTTAAGGAATGGGTCTTGGACCAAAACCTTAGGTAAATGACCTCGGTTGTCATTTTTGATAGTCTCATCAGCTCTGCAATGTCGATTTTAGGCTAGAGGGACTCTTGGTTCGGGTCTTGAAGCTTTCGGACTGGTTTTGGGCTATTAGGTGGATTTTGACTAAAATGATCCCTTGGGTGTGGGATCCACTTTTTATCGAAACGACCTCGGATGGAAATTTTGATGGCTTCGTTGAGTCCGGAATGCCGAATTTGGTGAGTAGCATAGTTCGTTTACATTCACGGGATTTAGAACGAATCCCGAGGGTCCAGTCGAAATATTTGCAACTCAATGAAATTATTGGTGCATCAGCACCTGGTGTAGGCCCAGGTTCTTCATTGCTATCGCAATAAGGAACCCCTCAATCACGAGGGTCCATGATGTCACGACAACATAATGCATATATAGCTACAGAATATGTCGTAGCTAAATATGAAAAGTTTCATGGCTAAACACTTTAGCCATAAATTTCTTTTTCGTAGCAAGAAGTGGCGTAACTAAAAGTTAGCTACAGACTTTACATGGCCTGTGGCTAATGACTAGTACTTACAATTACAAAAATTATTATGCTGGAGCTGTGATAGTAAAAAATTCTTGCTACGAAATATATACTTGTAGCAAATAATTTTATTCTTTTGCCACAACAAATAAAATCTATAGCAATTTTTATATTGTAGCCACAATATGTTCTACTATGGAAAAAGACTAGACTTGTTTGCTACGAAAGAATTGTGGCTATTTTATATTTGAGACTCCTGATAACAATACTTGTATTTAGCTACGAGTTAGAAAATCTATAGCTATCAAATAAAGTATTCGCCACAAAATTTTTTATACATAGCTAAGAATTCATTCTTTTTACCATGAAAAACATAACTTATAGCTATTCTTTTTAAAATTGGTATGAAAAGTAAAAATGGTAATGTATAATCATATTTTTGGTAATATATAGATTGTACCTAACCTACAAAAATTCATTACTATAAATTGAAGAATACTGCCATAAGCATTATTAACCACAAGAATTCATATAATGTAACTAAAATTAGAAAAAATTAAATTCCAAAACAAATTTCAACAATTTCATTATTACAAATTAAATAATTTTTCACTAGCTTTGTTCGTCAGAATGTTACATAATGTAGCTACGAATCCATTTTCGAGATTCCAAAACAATTGTCAAGTTACATATAATTATATTTTACAATTTTGAGAATAGTCACAATAAACAATTCTTTTAAGACAACATCTTATTTGAGTCCGAAGCAGCATAGTATTCTTCTATGTCTCCTTCAATGGTCTTGAACTACACCTTAACTTGATCAATAACCATCCCAAGTTGTCGTTTATATGCTCTTTTTTCACTAATATGCCTATCAATAATGGTAAATTATATTAGCAGCAAGAAAACCAAGACCAACTGATTATATATGCAAGTGTGTTGTATATATAGAACTAGTAGAAAAATTTGATCGTTATTGACTTTTAGCGAAGAAGCCTATAGGGACGTGCGGGGACCAGATTTTTCTAGTCGCTATTGACTTTTGGAGACCAGAAATATACGTTTAGGGACCAGATTTCCCTTCGTTAATAGCCAGTTTTCTTGTAATGTATATCAAAGTTCATATAATTTGAATCTTGAAAAGAGAATTGTAAGAAGTATTTTAGGACAGAGAGTAATAAATGTACAACGAAAGAATATAAAACACTCGATATACAGGAAAAAGCTTGTTCTAATGACAAATTGGAATGTTCGTTAAATAAATATGTGAGCTTGTATCTTTGAAAATTACCTCATTATATATGATAGGAAGAACAAATTCATTTTTAATAACCTATTCCTAAAAGCCAACACAAAAAATGTTAGAGCATGCAAATTAGAGTACCAACAAACAAAAACTTGCTCCTTCTGTCCCAATTTATATGACACACTTTTCTTTTTAGTCAGTTCCAAAAAGAATGACACATTTCTATATTTAGTAACAATTTAACTTTAAAATATCTATTTTACCCTTAATGAAATGATTTATAACCACAAAAATATCTATGACTTATTTTAGACTACAAGTTTCAAAAGTCTTTATTTCTTTCTTAAACTCCGTGTCAAGTCAAACTACATCACATAAATTAGGACGGAGGGAGTATAATGCTTTTATTTATAAGACAACATTATGGAATACCAAATGTTATCATAAACATGACTATGAATAAAATAGGAGTTATGGTCATCAAAAGTCATGGGAGTAATGGAAATAAAAATCATTAAATTTTCAAATTAAAGAATGTGAATAAATGGAGGAGTGGTAATTTACACATTCATTTTTGTAGAATAATAAGAAATAGATAAATAGATCCTTGGCCAAAGAGAGGTGTACATCACTTTTCTTTTATCTACCTTTATTATTATATATAGATTCTTAGAATTTGCTAATAAATAATAAATATATTTAAAAAAATTATAAGTACATCAAGATAAGCAAAAATATCACCAAGAGTAATAACCCAACTATGAGATTGTTTGAATTGACCTATTCTAAGTACGTTTAAGTCAAAAATAGTTTTTATGTACGTTTGTAATAGTTAGGTAAACTAAAATTATTTTTAAGCACTTATTTTTAAGTCAAAAAGACAAAAACAAATCAAAAGTCATAATTTAGAAATTTCTTAACTTATTGCTATAAACCCATTCAAACATGTTCTATATATATATCCTTCATGCATATTGTTAGTAGACAAATTAATTACGTCGTACTAGAGGATGATCTACTAAGGCCCGTGGGGGTGCCACGACACCCGCAAGCTTCGGGCGAAACTTCATGTATAGATAGGCATATAGGTATAAGATATGAATAAATCATTAAAGTGGCACCCCAAGAAACAAAGGGAGGCAAGGTGCCACTGGCAGAGGACGAAAAGACCACCCCAGAGATGCAGGATCTAGTCCCCATAAATGCAACTTTTAAAAAGTTTTTACTTGCAGCATTAAATAGAGATCACATTCTCTTTCTTTTTCTTTATAATTCTAGTTAACTTAGTTTTAATTAGTAATTATTGTAAAATAACTTAATTTATTAATCTTTGAGTTTTTTTGTTTTTTATTAACTGTATTTGTATAATGGAAAAGAGTTAAAAAATTAATTTCCTTAATCTATGCAAATAAAAATTTCCTCCTTTAATTGTTTGGTTAAAAAATGTCCTTATTGCATGTTAATAGGGTCCCTTGTTAATATTGAACAAAAAATGACCTATTGTTAATAATTTGGGCCAAAAATTACTTTGTAGAGTTAAAAAAAAATGCTCTTTTTCTAATGAATCTAATGTATCCTTTCTCTTTTAAACATATTCTTTTCCTAATAAGAACATTATATTTAAATTTTTTTATCATTATCTAAAGTAATGTTTTTTTCTTCTAATCTCGTTTTATAAATTAAATTAAAATAACTTCATGTACTTTTTAAACTAATAATATAGGTCATATATATAAATTTATAGTAGCCCCATTATTAATTTTCATCGAGATAACGATACATATTCTTTTTTCTAATCAAATGTAAATTATTTTTTTCTTGATCTTTTCCGAATTGATTAAGAAAAATATTTTACCTTTTGCTAGCACAACCATGGAGATAGCACTCCCATCCTATGAAACAAATAAGAATGAAGTGTGGAGTAGTAATATTTAAATAATTATTTATTTTGTTAATTAGAGCGTAATGTATTTACAAATGTAAGTAATGATGCTCTCATTAACCATTTTCAAAATATGAAAACTCGTCAAAAACAACTGTAAATGAATGATGTATACTTATAATATTAGTAATATTATTGAAAATTTTATGGTTTACGTACTTTACGTGGAACCGAAACTCAAGGTTGATCTAATCCAATTGTTAGCTTGGCACCCGAAAACTCCGAATCTTGGATCCGCCTCTGCGTCTTACATATGCATATATGTATTTATTTGGTTAAATTTTCTAAAAGTTTCAAAAATTTAACAAAAAAATAGTTTCATATATATGCACAAACACAAACACTTTGTGAGGACAATTTTATGACAAAGCAAATATTAATATAGTAGATACCTATAGATTTTGAATGTTTGTGGGTGTGTCACCTTCTCTCTTTCCTTTTTTCATAAGCTTAAAATAAAATATTTCATATATAATAATTCACACACCAATCTACAAAAACAACAAATTTAAAGTCAATAAATATGAAATATAACCTTAAAAAAAGGAAAACAAAAGCAGCAGAAACTAACACTTGAGGTTAAAACACAGTTAAAATTTAATAGAAAAATCTCATACAAAGATCAACAATATTAACATTTCCAACTAAATATGATAAAAATAGGAAGGAAAAGAACATAAAAAAGTGATGACAATTGATATTCTAATAGTAAACATTTCTAGTTCGAAAAGATCTGAAATACATATCTAGAATACAAAATATATCTAAAACTAAGAAAGTGGGGAAAAAAGAAAAGAAATAGCACATTAAGAAGACCGGAGATTTGTGAGGAGAAAAGAAGTAAAGAAAGAGAAAGAAATTGGAGATTACGAAGAATGGAGATTTGGAAGGAAACAAAAGAAATAGAAAGAAGAGGGGATTGTAGAAAAAGAATTAAGTTCTTGTATTGCAATTAAAGATGAATTCATCCTAGTCTCTTTATTACTGGAGTATCATTTACTATATTTCTCCATTACATACATTACTTTAGTAACGTTTATGCTGACTATTGCTTTTCATTATTTCATTTACATTAAACATAATTAAAAGAGTTAAATGAGTGATTCATGAGTTCTTTTTACATAGCATATGTCAAGACCAAAATAGGCACGTGATGACACTTGCCAAACCCTTCAGACAAGTAAGCCTAACCCAACCCGAATTCACAAATATAAGGAAAGTCAAAGGCGAAAATGGAAGAATAGAAATAAATCCCAAATCATCAATATAAAATAATAAAAGAGAATGTAGAAGAGGTGATGTGGCACCTCTCAATGGCCTCCATTCTCATTTTTCTTTTTTCTCCTTTTTTTGAACTTTTATTGTTATTTTTTTAAATGTATCTTCTAATTATTAAAAAGAATCAAAATATTTCAAGGAGAATCCATGACCACCTTTTACTTAATTGAAGAAACCCAAGAGTAGGTAACTGATAGTCACGTTTATCTGCACATTAAACATCTCTCTAATACCTAAGCGTCGAGATCTCCATCTCTGGATCTCTCATTTTCATCATTTTCCTAGGTTTCTATCGGTTCAATTTAGGAAATGAGGAAGGGGAAATGATCTGATTTGGTCTATTGAATTGGGAGTAATTTGTTTGTGTATTTTCGGGTCTTGGGCCTCAACCAAGTTACTGCAGAGGCCCAATTGGACTACTGGCAGCAGAAGCCCAAGTCACTTGACCAAGCCCCAAGTCATTGCTTGTATATCCCTTTTCTGATTTATGCATACATAAGATATTTTCCCTAGTATCATAGAGATTTATTTCCTTTTGTAAGCTATGTAATATTCTCTTTCCTTTATTTTGTTTTGTAATTAATTTAGGTCTTACTTTTCCTTGTTTAGTCGGCTAACATCATGTGTATAAATAGGGATCTTGTGTATAGAATAATTAATCAAGTAATACAAGAAGAAAAATCTCATACTTTGCTTTATTTATTTTTTCATGGTATCAAGAGCAGGTTTTTAATTTCAGTCCTTAATTTCTGTCTTCTTCTTCTTCATTTATTTTTTTAAGATGACTGATAATGTATCCTCGAAATCACCTTCTGTTAACTCTTCACAATCTGAAAGAAGTGATGGTGTCCCTACAAATAATGTAGTGGACTCTTCACACGCTTTCTACATTCACCCTTCTGATCATCCAGGTATGAACCTAGTTTCCACCATCTTTGATGGGAGAAGCTATGGTGGATGGAGAAGGGCAATTATTATCGCTCTCTCAGCAAAGAACAAGCTAGGATTCGTTGATCGATCCCTAGCTTGTCCTAATGTTGAGACAGGTCTTCAAGGAGCTTGGTCAAGATGCAATGATATGGTCCTATCCTGGTTATTGAATTCCCTTTCCAAAGAAATTGATGAGTCTGTTTTGTATTCCAAAAGTGCCAAAGTGTTGTGGTCTGACCTAGAAGATAGATTTGGTCAGGCTAATGGTGCTAAACTTTTTCAACTTCAAAAAGATTTAAATGTTGTAGTTCAAGGAAATTCCAGCATCTCTACTTATTTTACAAAAATGAAGAGTCTATGGGATGAGTTAGATGCACTAAATACATTCTCTGCATGTAGTTGTGAATGTGAATGTGGTGCAAAAGAAAAAGGTGCAAAGGCTCATCAAGATGAAAGACTTCTTCAATTTCTAATAGGTCTTAATGACACTTTCATAGGTGTTAGGAGTAATATTTTGTTGTCTTCCCCTCTACCCACTATTGGTCAGGCTTACTCCCTTGTTATTCAAGATGAAAAACAAAAGGAAATTCATACCACTCCTGCTTATCCAGGAGAATCAACCTCCTTCTTTGTTGGTAATAGTGGGGAAAAGAGGTTCAATGAGTATAAAACTCAAGCTGGAAATCCTATCAAGAAAAGTTCTCTGGTGTGCAATTACTGCAAGAAAATAGGACATGACATTGACCACTGTTATAAGATCCATGGTTTCCCCTCTGATTTTAAATTCACTAGATCTAAGAAATATCAAAAGGGACCTGTTGCTGGTAATGTTTTTAACACAGGGGAAGGATCTCAACAGACTACAGAAAATGTCACAGATCTGAACTCTTTAAGCCAAGACAATGTTGCACAACTCTTGCAATTTTTGCACAAAATTGAATCAGAAGAATGCAAGGAATGTAGATGCATATGCAAACATAACATGTGTCGGTATGACTAAGTTCTTTAATTCTTTTGCTTGTTTGTTTAAAGTTGACAGTGATTCTTGGATATTAGATAGTGGAGCATCTGAGCATATGACTTTTGATAAAAAATATTTTAAAACTTTCAATCTTCTTCCTAAACCTGTAACAGTAACTCTTCCTAACTCCCACAAAGTCAAAGTTAGTCATTCAGGATCTGTTTCTCTCTTGCATAATCTAACTCTGCAAAATGTTTTATATATTCCATCATTTAGGTTTAATCTAATTTCTATTCATAAGTTGTGTAAACAACTTCAGAAATTTGTTCTTTTCACCCCTGACACTTGTTTCTTATTGCAGGGCCCTTCACTGAAGAGCCCTCAGGTGCTTGGTAGAGAGCAAGAAGGTCTATATATCCTCAAGTCAAGTCATCCAGAAGTTTCTACAAAGAGCCTACCTAGTTTTAATCCTCATAGTTTTTTCTTTTCTAGTTCTTTAGGAGATAAATTTGCTTCTTGTTCAAGTTTTTTTGATTCCAATGTAAAGGAAAAACTATGGCACTACAGATTAGGCCATATGCCAAGAAATAATATGAAGAAAGTTTTTCCAAATTCTGCATCTTGTTCAAATTTTTCTTCTCCTTGTGTTATTTGTCCCATGTCAAGACAATCTAAGTTATCTTTTCCTTCTAGTGCTATTTCAACTAAAGCTATATTTGATCTAATACATGTGGATACTTGGGGACCTTACAAATCTACTACACATAATGGTTTTAAATACTTTCTTACAATTGTTGATGATTTTAGTAGAGCTACTTGGACACATCTTCTGAGTACTAAATCTAATGCTTTTCCCATCCTTCAATCTTTTCTTTCTATGGTAGAAAGACAGTTCAATTCTAAAGTTAAAATTATAAGAACTGATAATGCTTTTGAATTAGGAAATGGAAAAGTACAAGCTGATTTTTTTCTTTCAAAGGGAATTATTCATCAAACAACTTGTGTTTATACTCCACAACAGAATGGAGTAGTGGAGAGAAAACATAAGCATTTATTGGAAACATCAAGAGCTCTTTTATTTCAATCTCATCTTCCTATTAGTTATTGGGGGGAATGTCTTTTAACTGCAACTTATCTTATAAACAGATTTCCCTCAAGTGTTTTGAATTCAAAAACTCCCTATGAAGTTTTATTCAAGAATAAACCATCCTATGATCATCTAAAATGCTTTGGGTGCTTATGTTTTGTATCTACTCTATCTATAAATAGAACTAAATTTGATCCTAAAGCATCACCTTGTGTTTTTATTGGATATCCTTATGGAAAGAAGGGTTATAAAGTATTAAATTTGCAAACCAAGAAAATTACAATTTCTAGGGATGTTATTTTTCATGAAGAATATTTTCCTTTTCTTTCACAATCTTTTTTGCCTTCTACTATATTCCCTTCTGATGCATCTGATTTTTCTACTTCTCTATCACAATCTTCCCTTCCTTTTTTGGATTACTCTACTGATTATGAATCTACTTCTGAATCTGTAGTTTTACCCACTACTCTACCTCAATTTCCATCAAGTTCCAGTGATGTGTCACCCACTAACTCCACATCTGATATAACTCCAAGTTCTCCTCCATTACCTATTGTTCAAACTATACTAAGAAAATCTTCTAGGAATCATAAGAAGCCTGATTATCTGGAAGAGTATATTTGTAATGCTCTTCACCTTACAGATGTGACTACTACTTGTTTTCTCAGTCCTGTTACTCCTAGTTCCTTGTCCTTTAATGCTTTATCTTCTAATAATCAAGTCATGCTCAACTCTATTGCTAATATACAAGAGCCTGTCAATTATATTCAAGCAGCACATCATCCAGGTTGGCAAGAAGCCATGGATAAAGAACTTGCAGCTTTACAGTTAAATAATACATGGGATGTCATTCTACTTCCTTCTGGAAAGAAAGCTCTACCATCTAAATGGGTTTATAAAGTGAAGCAACACTCGGATGGAAGTATTGAAAGACTCAAAGCTAGATTAGTGATTAGAGGTGATGTACAAAGAGAAGGAGTTGATTATAATGAAACCTTTTCTCCAGTGGTCAAAATGACTACTATCAGATGTATTTTGGCCATTGCATTAAAGAATGGTTGGGGAGTTTTTCAGTTAGATGTTAATAATGCTTTTCTTCATGGTGATTTACATGAAGAGGTTTATATGAAATTTCCTCCTGGTGTCACACCACCTTCCCCTAATCATGTTTGTTTGCTAAAGAAGTCCATTTATGGACTTAAACAAGCATCTAGACAGTGGTATGCTAAGCTCACTTCTGCTCTCAATTTCAAAGGTTTCAGTCACTCCCTAAATGATTATTCTCTTTTCTTTAAGAAATCTGGGAGCTTTATCTCCATTGTGGCAGTGTATGTGGATGACATATTATTAACAGGGAATGATGAAGGTGAATTACAGTCTTTGAAGTTGTTTTTAGACCAGGAATTCAAAATCAAAGATCTTGGTCAGTTACATTTTTTTCTTGGCATGGAAATTGTGAGAGAACCTACAGGTATGATTATTTCCCAAAGGAAATTCACATTGGACCTATTAAAGGAGTTTGATTCTTTACATTTATCTCCTGTTTCCTCACCTTTGGATCCTACTGTGAAATTACAAGCTAATCAGGGAATTCCTATCAATGATCCTACTTTGTATAGACATTTGTTAGGAAAGCTCAATTACCTCACACATACGAGGCCTGATTTGTCCTTTACAGTGCAGCACTTGAGTCAATTTATGCAGGATCCACGTGAACCCCATCTCAAGGCTGCATTAAGGGTGCTTCGCTATTTGCTTAATGATCCGGGTCTTGGTTTGTTTATGTCTGCCTCTGTTTCCTTCGATTTGATGGAATTTTGCGATTCTGACTGGGGTACCTGTCCAGATTCGCGAAAATCAGTGAGTGGATTTTATATTTCCCTTGGTTCCTCTCCTATTTCTTAGAAATCAAAAAACAGACGTCTATTACACTCAGTTCTGCTGAAGCTGAGTATCGCTCTATGAGAAGGGTCGTAGCTGAGCTTACCTGGTTAATTCGTCTCTTTGAGGATCTCGGAATATCCATATCATTGCCGGTACCCCTTCACTCTGACAGCCTTGCCGCTATTCACATAGCAAAAAATCCGGTGTTTCATGAACGAACAAAGCATGTCGAGATTGACTGCCACTTTGTTCGTCAACAGTACCTCGCCGGTTTAATCTCCTTGTCGTATGTCAAGTCCTCTTCCCAGCTCGCCGATATCTTCACCAAATCCTTAACGGGACCTGTGCATCATCAACTTCTGGGCAAGTTGGGCGTTTCATCGACCCCTCCAACTTGAGGGGGGGTGTCGAGATCTCCATCTCTGGATCTCTCATTTTCATCATTTTCCTAGGTTTCTATCGGTTCAATTTAGGAAATGAGGAAGGGGAAATGATCTGATTTGGTCTATTAAATTGGGAGTAATTTGTTTGTGTATTTTCGGGTCTTGGGCCTCAACCAAGTTACTGCAGAGGCCCAATTGGACTACTGGCAGCAGAAGCAGCAGAAGCCCAAGTCACTTGACCAAGCCCCAAGTCATTGCTTGTATATCCCTTTTCTGATTTATGTATACATAAGATATTTTCCCTAGTATCATAGAGATTTATTTCCTTTTGTAAGCTATGTAATATTCTCTTTCCTTTATTTTGTTTTGTAATTAATTTAGGTCTTACTTTTCCTTGTTTAGTCGGCTAACATCATGTGTATAAATAGGGATCTTGTGTATAGAATAATTAATCAAGTAATACAAGAAGAAAAATTTCATACTTTGCTTTATTTATTTTTTCATCATATAACCCACACACTGACACACGGTAAGCTTCAACTTTGCATTGTGAAATTCTACAACATAAGAATCTTTTTGGCAATTGAAGGGATAAACAATCTCAAAGTGCAACTCAAGTCCACCGAGGTTCATATTTTCATTTTCTTATATTTTGTATCTACAGTTAAATTTATCTTGTGATATATATTCATGTGTTAATGGATATTCTTTATTAGTAAACTTTATATTTGTGTCATCTTCAAGCATGTTCAAATGGAACTGTTTCAAGGGCAAATGATATGGCGATATTTTTGTTAAAAAGTTTACATTTTAAGTCCTATAATTATTTATTAGTTAGTATTATTTGCTAAGTTTTAATAATTTGTGCTATGTCATTTGCATCGAGCAGGTTGCACACTTGATGAGATTTACTTCAATGTTTAACGTATTTCTTCTAAGGTAATTATAGTCACTCGCTAAATGCATAAATTTTTTCTACTCTTATTTATTTAATTCTTTTTTACAATTTATACTTTTTCTAATAGGTTTGTTCAGAAATGTGATATTGTGTCTCTTTAAAAGCTCCTTATGGAATTTGATAATTTAAAAATATAACTAAATCCGATTTCTTAACACGTAGTGATGATTTGTCTAGCATTTGCTATGAAATTAACAAAACAGAATGAAATAATTTTTTATTGGTGTAGATGTATTTAATTTTTTTCCTATAATTATATTTGTTATTGATAAAGAATTAAAATTTTGTTGAAAAGGTAGTTTGAGGTTTTGATTTATTTATAGGGGCGATCTTATGGTATAAAGATTAAAGTATCCGTTTGAAGGAAATTTTGAATTGTATTATGTTCCAAACGTCAATCTTTTAACTTGAGAAATCAAAATATTTTTTCGTTCATATGCATGTATTGACTTCTCTTAATATTTGGTTTCTTTAACTATTTAGGCTATTTAATCTTTTGTCGAGCAAATGAAAACAATGTATAACTATATTTGTAATACATCAGTAGCTGATGAACTATTTGTTCGAATTTGAAGAAATAAAGTGGATGTTTTTGTTGCAAAGAAAACAAAAGTTCCTTTCTTTTATTTTTATCTTTTTTTTTTGTTGTTGTTGATAAAGATTGAAATTTGAGACTAAATTGTATATCTATTTAATTGATTTTGCATTTTTTCTTTTTCTTTATTTTTTTTATTGGATTGCTTCACTCGATAAATTTCTTTGACGGCATATAGAAATTATAGTGGTCTTAATTTGATGGAAGATTCCATATACATTTGTATTAGACTGCTCATTTCAAATTTATCTTCAACACAACACTCAAAAATTATTAATTTATAATCTGCATAACAATTAAAAGGACGAAAAGTGGCTACCAAACAGAAGAAGACATGCTCCAAATTAATATACAGATTAAAAGGAAATCTGTTAAAATTAAATGGTTTGATCTTTTTATATTCCTAATCAATTCTTTAATATTCTCTAATTAAAGTGAGTAATTAATAATATAAATATGTATACATCTTCATAGTCAACGATAATTTTATGCACTATTTTCCAAATATTCTTTCCGTTATTTTATTAAACTCTTAAAAATATTATCTTTTCTACTTATCTTTATTATTAGGAAGTTAAAGGAAAAAAACAAAAAAGCAAAATGGGATTTGACAATTCATTTTAAAGAAAATGAACTGATAGGAAGTAAGAAAAGAAAAAAATTGAAGATAAAAATATTTATAATCATGTTTTAATTTTTTAACCATATGAAAAAAAGATCGATTTTTCTTAGAATTCTTTTCTTTAAATATTCTAGGAAAAATATAATATTGTTTCTTTTTTTGGTACACAAAAAATGTTTCATTTATATAAATTATACACAAAACAATTATTTCTACAAAATTAAAAAGCTCTTAAGTGATAAGAAATCATGGAAGAATATATAGAATTAAGTGTTAATAATATACTTTGGTTAACACTTAAAAATATTTGAACTTGAACAAAAAAGGATTTTTAATCATATAAAATCTAATTCGCGAGAAGCACGGATAAGTTCACTAGTGTAAATATAAACGAGACATAAGTCTCAATGATACATCCCAGGCCTGGTTCTCACTAATAGAAGCCTCTAAATACATAAATACATAAATGACTAAGGTATCTTAAATGTGGATAATCATAAGATAAATAAAGAGAGATCTGGGTAAGTTTGAAGCCCAACAGCCACTACCTCGATCTCCGCAACGCCAATACCGAATGAAGATGATCTACAAACTGCTACTCGAACCAATACATGCACAAGGTGCAGAAAAACAAGAACAAGGAAAAAGGAGCAAGGGAGAGTACGAAACCACATGTACTCAGCAAGCATCGTCGATAACCGATCCTAATCCAAAGCGACGGCGAGAACCACCACTCCACTACCCAAAGTTTTCCCCAAAGGTTCTATGCCCCGCCAAATACAACGCTTCAGTCTATCAGGGTAACCCAATACAATAGTTAACAGACATATCAAAAACAGGGAAGGCACACTAATCCAGGTGAGTCAACACTATTCATTTCTCTCAAAGATAAGGGAGGTCATCTATGGGGAGTCTCACTAACACAATAATTCAGGCTTAATCAATGACAATCAACCAATCATATGGGATAAAGACAGAGAGAGTGTATGTAACAATGAACTACAAGCTACCTAGAAGTGCAATTCAATAGTTTCTCAGATTAAGCCATAGTCATACCCCAAGTCAGGTAATACCTCACCTCTTAATCAATAAAGATGGCATAGGATAATGTAATGAAGTGAAATGAATGCTCAAACACAATATCACAAACAAGGTCCTAACACGGAATTTCTATACAAGAGTAAATACTAACACAGTATCAAAACATACCAAGGATGATAATGCAAATGTAAATAATGCAATGCAATGATGTGATGATGATGATGGAGTGGAACGGTGAAAGTCATCGCATGACTTTCAGTATATACCTACTGAATTCACAACTCCGCAATAGGACCCATGGGGGGTTCGCAGCCCATATACTTTATCTCATATCTCAATCTCAATCTCAATCTCAATCTCAACACACCTCACCTCTCCAGCTCGTGTTCACAGAGAGAATTTTTATGAAAATGTCTCATTTTCTTTCATAAACAATGTTCCTCAATGGTACCAGTATCTCACGAATGCATATGTATGAAATGAGGATATAATGCTCACAATCAAATCAGTATGGAGATATCTTATATATATATATATAGGTGATCTCTAAAATCAACTCAATATGTCCATAATTCATGATATCAATTCCCACTTGGTACCAACAGAATAAATGGTCAAGCAGTAATCAATATTATCATTTCCAGGCCCTCTCTCGGGCATCACTATGATAAGTATGTAATTAAATGCTGAAATAAGGCCTTTAATGTCAAGTCAAGCCCCCACTCGGACGACACAATAATAGATATGGCATTTCAAACGCACAGCTAAGGTCTATGATAACAAGTCAAGCCCCCACTGGGGCGACATAATAATAGATAAAGCATTTAATGCGTAAACATGACCAATAACATCAAGTCAAGCCCTTACTGGGCGACACAATAATAAATATGGCAATTAGATGCACAATCATAGCCAAAATGCAAGCCCTCACTCGGGCACCACCACCATATATACTCTCAAAATCAGTAATAATATGTAAATAAGCCCCCACTCGAGCACACAATGATAAATAACAACAACTCCAATAATAATACAATGCGAGACTACCCAAACCTAGTTTGTTCCATACTACAAGTCTCATAAACTATTACAAACCCATTTATACTCTAAATGCTCACTAAAAGGTCATTAACCCTTAATTATCACAATAAGATCCACTAAACAAGATTCAAGCTCTAAGACAGACATCCAATACTTAATAATACAAGATCGGTAAGTTATCTATCTATGTTCTACTCTAAGGATAATTACTAATAATAATAATCACAAAGAAAGACAATGACCTAACTAAAATCCACCGAAAGACTCTGAAACCCCGCGGAGGTGCTCGTCATTTCACCTAAGTGGGACCTCCAATCCTAACGAAACACCAAATACAAACAACCAAGCATACAAACACATAAACACTTTGGAAAAAGTCAAGCTATAGCTTAACCTGCCTTAAATGAAGATCCTCAAGCTCAAACGCAATTCCAAACCTCAACCAGAAGCCCAACTCTTCCAAATCAACCCCAAAAGCATCCAATTAAGTCAATAACGTCATCTACAAGACAAAAGGAAGCTATTGATACCCATATTGTCCATATTTAATCGAGGACCATTTTGGACCCGTTTTAAACATGGACAATATGGGTATCGATCCACTAGCGTAGTCCGCTTTGTCATCCGACACTCGGATCAAGAAATGTTGACCAAAGTCAACTATTGGCTCTTAGAGCCTCAAAACAATCTCAAACTCGACCAAAACATTTTCGATCGCCTAGGGAACCATGCCAAGCATCCCTATAACTCAAAATTGAGATAAGGCAACCACGGAGAAGGGAAAATGGTCAAAATGCAGAAAATTCTAAAATTCAAAAATGAGAATCATTACAGTATCTACCATTAAGATTCACGTTCGTCCTCAAACGTACAAGAAAGAAAATGCCAGAGTAAGTATAGGATAGAATAATACCTTCGAGAAACAACGAGCAAGCACTCTAATGCAGAGTCACAACCATAGTACTACAGGCCTCCCATAGAACCACAATTTGTCACATAAGGACTCACCAGGTCAAACACTAGCATCTAAGGACAAAATTCTCAATGAAGCCGAGATTCTATATCAAAGAACTTCCTCCAAAACCCACAATTTGATTCCAACACAATAGAAGTTCTTTATACACCCGGCTAACCTAAACCTGGCCAAGACACTGGCTACAACCACAAGGCTAAAAATTAACCTCGAACCTATCAAAAGATAAGGAACCCATAAATCAAATAACTACCCACCAAAACACTGAATCAACCAACCTAAGGCTGATACTATCATTATCAAATCAAACCATACTATAGCCCCCGACTAAAGCTACTAGGCCAGAAATCGGTAACAAAACTACACAAAACCTAGCATACTGAAGGCACTACACTATGGTCCTACCCATAAGCTCAACCCTCCAAGGCAATCGAGAATCACCATACACTCGACATACCATAGACATAAACACAGAAATAGCGTCAAATCCTCACGTGACTCATCACAAAGACTCATGCAAACCCCAATACCCAAAAGCCATCACACAATCTAAAATCTTCAACAACCTGGTAGAACAAAGAGTCCTTGTGATCCCGCACATATAAGCAACCCGTCATATCAGGGATAACCAACACATAGGAGAAGCGCAACAATCATGATATCTCGCTGACGGACACACAAATCATAATTCAAGTATCGGGAGAATCACTGCTAGACTCTACACAAGTTACCAATGAACCATACTATCAGGACTCCAAATTTCAACTCAACCCATAGATCAATTCCGAATGAATCAAATATCCTTATGTACAAAAATCCTTATCTTTTCCTTGACTCTAATTTTAGAATCCTTAAATATAGGGGTCGTTGACTAATAAGGTACAACTTAGACTGACTCAATTCCCATTTAACATTCCTTAACACAAGGTCCACGGAGAATAACACATACTCAAATTGAAGCTTATGAGCAAAATATTCCACTGAGCTACTAGAGTAACAAATACCACAAACTAGGTACCCCTTTTCATTCGAAAATATTTCCAAATCAAAAGCAAACATCCTCATGAGCTGAAATCTTTCAAACCTAACCGAAGAGTATATCAACACCAACTAGCTTAACCACACGAATAGAGGCTAACCACTAAGAAAGTAACAAATCACAAGTCCTAAATGCTTGAAATCCTTTCTTGTCCAACTAGAATCTTTTACTCGCAATCCCTTCTAATCAATCACACTACATGTCTGGGCTATAACAGGGTCTACCTCTAACGAGTACTACTAGGCATACCACAATCTGAAATGCCAAACCATGAGGCCAATCCATTCTATAATTTGAGAGTATGCCATAATCTAGAATCGATCCACCACTATTTCACAACATAACCATCACGGACACCATACCCAAAACACCAAAATCCACAATACTCAAAGAGATCAAATCAAATCCAGTGATATACTCTGAACGAGTTCCAACATAGGATCGACATACCCGATCTACCACTAAGGAGACATCTACGGGGTAGCCAATACCAACAGCTTTGGCAAAAACTCAAGAAATCATATCAAGACTCAATGTCGAATAAACAAACACATAGGAGAATGTAGAACCACAGTCAAATACTGCTAAGGCATAACAAAGGCACACCAAGAATCATACCTATGACTACTACACCAGAAGCTCCTACCTCGAGTCCATCATGTGGAATATGATACTAGAATCTGCCATCTCCTGGAGTAACTGGACACCCCTATAGTGCCCACGATCCCCAAATATGAAGTAATGAAGTCGTTCATGTCTCTACACAAACTTCTCTACGAACGCTCGAGAAAACTGATCCAATAAAAGAGGAGGTGATCCAGCTGGCCTACTCTCTATGAAATCCCTCCACCACTGCCTAGCTGGCCCGAAAAATAGAAAGAAAGTGGAGTCTACTCCATTAGAATCTACCAAGCCCAACCTGTGAAACCTCTCACGGTAACCAAACAAGAACATATAAGCATCAACCCTAGGATCTCCATTGAATCGAGGAGGATCTGTTCTCTTGAACTTTACAAATTAATCTGTCCCTCCAAGGACATAAAGGGTAAGGTCATTGGATGTGTAGCAATCCCTGGTAATATCTCATCAACACTAGGACCAGTAGGAGTTACAAATGCATCTGAAGTCTGAAGCCCTGAAGTAGCATGCTGAATCAAAATAGGAGCCACCTTCTGAAGGAAACCTAATATTCGAACCAAACAATCCTCAAGCATAGGTATGGTCACCGGTGGTGTCTGCACTGACCTCAACTCCTCTAACTCACTAGACCTACCCCCACTAATAACTCTAGAACCTGAAGAGGCAACTCTAACCTGACCTCTAGCTAGTCTGGACATCCCAATCCAACCTTTACCTCGAACTCTACTACTACCGCACATATAATGCACTATCTCCGAGTTTCTAGCCACAGATGAATACGTGCTCACCATCTGTGAGAGAATGAATAAGAAGTTTTTGAGTTATACAAAGCTACGAAGGCACGAGAAAGAATGAAGAAATGGAAATCTCCTAAAGTCATATAGCCTCTCGAGGATAGATAACGGACGTCACCATATCGATCCACAAGACTCTACTCAACTCGGCTTGTACTGATAAGACCGATGAACCTGGGACTTTGATACCAATTTGTCACGACTCAAAATAGGCATGTGATGGCACTTGTCAAACCCTCCGAAAAAGTAAGCTTAACCTAACCCGAATTTACAAATATAAGAAAAGTCAAAGGCAAAAAACAAAAGAATGTAAGTAAATCCCAAATGTAAGTATAAACAAGACATAAGTCTTAATGATACATCCCAGGTCTGGTTGTCACTAATACAAGCCTCTAAATACAGAAATACATAAATGACTAAGGTATCTTAAATGCGAATAAGCATAAGATAAATAAAGATAGATCCGGGTAAGTTTGAAGCCCAACAACCACTACTTCGATCTCCGCAATGCCAATACCGAATGAAGAAGATCTACAAACTTCTACTCAAACCAATAGCTGCATGGGGTGCAGAAAAACAAGAACAAGGAAAAAGGAGTAAGGGTGCGTATGAAATCACATGTACTCAGCAAGCATCGTCGATAACCAACCCTAATCCAAAGCTATGGTGAGAACCACCACTCCACTACCCAAGGTTTTTCCCAAAGGTTATATGCCCCACCAAATACAACACCTCAGCCTATCAGAGTAACCCCACATGATAGTTAACAGACATATCAAAAATAGCGTAGGCACACTAATCCAGGTGAGTCAACACTATTTATTTCTCTCAACGATAAGGGAGGTCATATATGGGGAGTCTCACTATCACAACAATTAAGACTTAATCAATGACAATCAACCAATCATATGGGATAAAGACAGAGAGAGTGTATATAACAATGAACTACAAGCTACTTAGAAGTGCAATTCAATAGTCTCTCAAATTAAGCCATAGTCATACCCCAGGTCTCATAATACCTGATGTCACCCAAAATATGCCTCCTAAGAAGTATAATGCGGTCGATTATCAAATATAGAACCCAACAAGGTTGGGGTCGATCCCACAGGGAATAGGACAAAGCTGTTTAGAATACTAGATGGAATAATTGGAAAGTAAGTAAAACAGGGGGTTTTTGCAAATGAATAGTAATAATGAAGATTGTTGGTTGTATCGAGTTTGTAGACAATACGAGAAATACACTAGGAATGTGATCCCCAATGATTCCTTAACTCCACCGATTACTTGTGCTAACAAAACCGTCCCGCTATGTGGCATGCAAAATCTGACAAGATATGTTCATCTAAACGTCTCTCGACCTTGGTTACATGAATTTCACTCTTCTCCTCTCGGTCTTCGAGTGTCGCACTACTATCCCTAGTCCTGGATCTCAGATAACTATTCCCGCTAAGGCTCAAGTTATTAGGTGAAGGTTGATAGCTTCAAATCTCTGCTGTTATCTCCTTTTCCCAATCTCTACTTCTCTCTCGAGCAAGTCTAGAATACAGGCGAGTTTCTAACGTTTGCAACCATTAGAAAAGCAATCACAACGAAGGAAATAATAATACATGCATACACAGCGGTATAGAATTGCCTTGCACTTAACCGGTTTTGTTAATTCCTCATGGTTCACACAACCCTAGTTGATGGGTTTAGCTGCTCATAATTGTAAGAACACACGAAGAATTCAGAGATGAAAACATAATTATGATCTCACAACAATGAAGAAACTAAAATCTCAATTATCAATAATACTCGAATTAGGGTTTGTAACTACAAAACCAAGAATATGTTTATGAACTCCCAAAACAATGTAAAATAGCTCTCAAAATAATGTAATGACTAACTCTCGCACCTAGGACTATACAGGGGTATTTATAGATACAAAGCTAATCCTATCCAAAATAAAATAGGAGAACAGAGTCGGCAACTCCCACGGTATCATGACTTGGTGTCATGGAACCAAGTCACGCCACATAGGTTGGTTTTGTGGGAATCAGGCTCAATCAGACGTCTTCAGAAGTTGAGTCACGCCATGCTTCCACGTCACGTGACTGGCATTCACGCCACGTGACCTGAGTCATGGAAATTAAAAATTCTCTTGGATCTCTGAAGTGGACTCACGCCAGCCACTCACGTCACATGAGTGGAAGTCATGCCACGTGACTCGTTTCCTGTGTCCATCTCTGGTGCAGGTTCTTGTTCTTTCTTCTTTCGACACTTCGTTCTCGGGATTGATTCTTTCTTTTTGATCATTTTGCCTTTAAAAATCTATTTTCCTGCAAAGTAGGATAGAAACCACATCATACCAACCAAATACACCCAAGTTACTGCATATTTTCCTTGTTTTAAGCATCAAAAGTGTCATGTAACCATGGCGCATCAATAACTCACCTCTTAATCAATATAAGATGGCATAGGATAATGTAATGAAGTGAAATGAATGCTCAAACACAATATCATAAACAAGGTCCTAACACGAAATTTTTATACAAGAGTAAATACTAACACAGTATCAAAACATACCAAGGATGATAATGTAAATGCAAATGATGCAATGCAATGATGTGATGATGATGATGGGGAGTAATGGTTCAGCATATACTTACCGAGTTCGCAACTCCATAATAGGACCCATGGAGGGCTTGCAACCCATATAATTTATCTCATATCTCAATCTCTATCTCAACACACCTCACCTCTCTGGCTCGTGTTCACAGAGAGGGTTTTTATGAAAATGTCTCATTTTCTTTCAAAAACAGTATATAGGTGAGCTCTGAAATCAACTCAATCTGTCAGCAGATTTTGTACCCAAAAACGTAAGAGGTTTCATCTTCAAGAACTTAGTCAGCAGATCATGTTCAATGTCAATCATCACAGAACCCAAAATCGGGTGAGGAAAAGCAATTGTGCCTAAAGTTTCATCCATTCTTGGAGCCATAGCAATAGTAGGGTGCACACCTGGAGCCTGGTAAAGAAGAAAAGTGGGAGTGGCTCCAGTCCCATCCAACCCGCTCAGAAAAGCTAACACTTGCTGAATGACCTCAGCAGACATGGGAGGTAGAGCTGTAACCCCAACTGGTGCAGCCACCTCGGGCTCCATCTCCTGCTCCTCTACTGCTTTTCTCACCTCAAAATGATCCTGAGGTGGGGGAAGAGATGCTGCCCTCTCATTAGCCTGACCAGCAGCTGCGTGAGCTCCACCCCTGGCGGGTGTGGCTCATCCCCATCCTCTCCTTCCTCTCCCCTTGAGTCATTCCCTTCCCCTCATGGCTGGCTTCTCAGCTAGAGTGGCTGGTACGGGAGCTGCTGCTTAAGTTCCATTAGACCTAGTATTCACCATCTGCGGATAGAAGAGTGAAGTGATCAGATACCAATTTGGATGACCAGATACCAATTATAATCAAGTCATAGCAAGGAAGACAGATTTTCTAAAGCCATATAGCCTCTCGATGAAAAGTACAGACATCTCTGTACTATTCCACAGGACTCTATTAGACCCATTTTGGTACAACGAGATTGATGAAACCTAGGCTCTGATACCAAATTTGTCATGACCCAAACCCATCGTGAGTGGAACCCACACTTCTTAAATCAATAACCCCAGAAGCATTGAACAACACTTAGGTAGAATACGGAAACTATCCCATAATAGTTTAAAAAGTAACCAATCCAACAACTTAAGAAATATGAAAACAAAATACCAAACTGATATCCCCTAGAACCCAAAAGTCATTGTACCAAAACATACTACGAATGTCAAAAGGGGATGCAACCCTCAAAGCTAAAGAAAAGTAAAAAGTCCACACAAAGGACAATGTCCAAGGAAGATAGATCTCATGGTAGCCCGGATATGCTACTCACTCTGAGATCCAAAAATTAGTTGTTGAAGTCACAAGTGAGGTCTCGAAGAATCCGTTGGAATATATGTTGCACTCACAGAAGTAAATGTAGGTGTAGTATCAGCACATAATAAAACACAGTGTACCGATAGGGTCATCGGCTAACCTAAGATGAAAATATGGACACTTAACCAAAATATAGTACAATTAGCTAATACATGCTCCCATATTATACATTCAGTACATAAGTACAAATGACATTTAAGAAGCAACACCAATAAGTCAACAAATATCACCAAGTCAAAGATAGTCAATTCAAGTCAAGATAAATAAGATAATATAGCAAACATAGCAATTACAGTTTCCCCAGTCCACTTAAGGGACCGTCACACCATTACATACCTTGTAACCCGTACATACATTGTAAGGGCTATATACCCACCCTCTAGCCATGACCTGCAGGGAATAATTACCATCCATGTACTAAAACCCCAGACATGAATGTCTGTAATTCATAATCTAACCATAACCTGTGAGAATGTCCCAAATTCTGAAATATTCCACAATTCACAATATAAGGCAGGCCAAGTCATAAAGCAAGTAAACAATGCATGGACCACACCCATAAGCATACATTAACCAATCACACTACAAAGTAGTTAATATGTACATATAATACAAGTTGGATTAATTACACCACCATCACCTACCTCGAACCAAGCTTGCACAACTCTAAGCCGGAGCTTTGCCTTTCTGAGCTCTTTATGCTTGTTTGTTGTCTAAAACATACATAAAAATATCGTATTAATGAAATGACCAAACATGGTGGGATTTATAACTCACCCCCAGCCCTACCAATATCATGAAGTGTTTAGTGAATTAATGGAATACAAGGCCAATTTCATGGTTAGTAAACAAAACCCATTAACATAATGCCTATATTCACCCCTTGCACCAGAAATCATTCAAAAATCCATCCTAAAACCCTCCCCAAACTCTATAATTTAAGGGTTCTAAGGATTAGTGAGTAATTACAAGTTAAAGGGAATGAAATCCTTACCTTAACGAAGTTAAACGGAGGAAAACCGATAATTTTTTTCCTAATTCGCCCTTTGCTTGTTCCAAAATAAGTTTAGAAATATAAACTATTTTGGGGGGAAAATCCCATTAAACTGCGGTTTCTACCACTGTAGCTGTACCAAACCACTATAGAGGTACCGCTATAGCGGCATTGGCAGCCCTTGACCACCGCTATAGTGGTAATTTCTCCGCTATAGCAGTCTGCCAATTGCTATAGCAGTGTCTATGAGATAGTAAGTCCGTCTTTACCTAAAATTCCCACTTTTTACAACATACTTTAATCTTGGGACATTCCAAATGATGCTCTTTACACTAAGGTCAATTTCGGTAGTTCTACTAACCCAAATTTAGTTCTGTAAAATCCTATGGATTTCTTATCACCTTAGCCAACTAGGAATTAACACCATTCCTGCCTAATGGGTCTAAATCATTCCTCGATTTCCCTAGACTACCCCTTGCTCCAAAATGGGGCGAAACTAGCCTAGCCTAAATTTTATAACTTTCAAATTGGAAGGAATTTAGACACGAGATTTTAAATGTAGGACTTACATCTAACGACAAAGAGGGTCATTACAATATTAATATTGAATGCCTATTTTAGAGATTGAATCTTGTTTAGCATTTTTTGTTGTGATGATCGAGGATTAATGACCATTAGAGAATACTTAGAGCATAAGTAGACTTGTAATAGTGGATGAGACTTATCTTATGGAATAAGCTAGGTTTGGGTAGTTTCGTGATATATTGTTATTGGGATTGTTGTTAATTTCGTGTTGCCCGTGTGGGGCTTATGTGAACTTCACTACGAACTAGAGTAATTATTTATGATCGTGTGCCCGAGTGGGGGCTTATATTTATATTACTTTGAATTGAGGGGATATATTATTGTGATACCCGAGTGGGGGTTTGACTTGATTTTATTGGTCATGTTTGCGCATTAAATGTCTTATCTATTATTGTGTCTCCCGAGTAGAGGCTTGACTTGACATTGTAGGCCTTATCTGAGAATTTAATTACATATTTACTATAGTGATGACTGAGAGAGGGGTTGGAAATGATAATATTGATAAATACATGACCATTTATTCTGGTGGTGCCAAGTGGAAACTAATATCATGAATTATTGATACATTGAGTTGATTCTGAGCTCACTTATACATGTACTGAATGGATTTTGATCTTCATACTGATTGGTTTTGAGAATTACATTCTCATAGCATGCATGCATATTCATGAGACATTTGTACCACTGAGATATTTTAATTTTTGTAAGAAAATGAGACACTTTATAAAAAGTCTATACCAAGGGATGTGCTGGTAAGGTTGATTTGAGACATGAGATTGAGATTACGGATAGTATATGGGTTGCGAACCCCCCATGGGTTCTACTTTGGGAGCAGCATTGCTCGATAGGTGTATACAGAAAGTTATGCGATAACTTTCAAAGATTCATCTTCATCACTACATTACATTGCATCATTTGCATTGCATTGACATTCCTTGGTATGATTTAGTATTGTGTTAGTAATTACTCTTACTGTATTTCTGTGTTAGAACCTTATTTGTGATACTGTGTATGAGCATTTACTTCATTTTATTACATTACCTTATATCATCTTATATTGGTTGGGAGGTTGGGGTATTGTGAGACATGGGGTATAATTGTGGCTTGATCAGAGAGATAGTTGTGTAGCACCTTTGGTAGCATGAGATACATTCTTATATATATATATATATATACACTCTCCCTATTTTGATCCCATATTATTGGTTGATTATTATTGATTAAGCCTAATTTATCATATTAGTGAGTCTTCTTCATAAATGACTTTCCTTATTTGTTGATCATGAAGTGATTAGTGTTGACTCACCAAGATTAATATGCCTACCCTGTTTTTGGTAAATCTGTGGACTGTTGTGTTGGGATACCCCAATAGGATAAAGTGTTGTAATTACGGGTTATAGACTGTTTGGGAAACCTTGGGTAGTTGGGGTGGTGGTTCTCGCCATCGCTTTGGATTAGGGTCGGTTATCGATGATGCTTGTTGAGTACACGTGGTTTCATACCCACTCTTGCTTCTCTTTCCTTTTTCTTATTTTTCTGCACTCTGTGCAGGTATTGGTTCGAGTGGTAGATTGTAGATTGCATTCCTTCGGCCTTGGATATTGCGAAGATTGAGGTAGTGGCTTGTAGACTTCGAAACTTCTCGGATCTCTCTAATTATGTCTTATATTTTATTCGCATCTAAGACATTTTAGATGATTATTATTATTCTTAATGATTAAGAGGCTTGTAGTAGTGACAATCATACTGTTCGCAACAAATTTTTAAAAGGGGTCAAAAATTAACTGCAACCAAAGATAAATAAAAGAAAAAAGTAATTTTTATTAATGAAGCTTGTGAGTACAATTTTGTAACTCTCTTGATTCTTCTCTCCTAAACTTAGAAACGATCCAAGGGCCTCCAGTAGCCCGTTTCTTGAATTGTTGGATGATTTGAATTCCTAGAAATGTATTTCAATCGTCGGGAATGCTGGAAAGTGTTTTGTTGATTTGGAAAAATCTCCGAGAAGAACTCCGTTGATTGCTCCTTGGAAGAACTTAATAGTCGATACCAATGTTGCTCCAATTCTTGTAGAAGTCTTTTTTTTAATCCCTTTAGAATGTTATGTTACTCCCCTATTTCTAATTGTAGGGAGTAGGTCAGGTTGCTTGTGATTGGCCGAAGCATGTCATTTTGACCATTGGCGGCTTTTGACTGGTTATTGAATTTGAATTAGATTTCCATATCATTTGTACACATGGGGTCATCTCATTGGTCTTGAATTTGACAGGAACGCCAAGTCACCCTGACACGTGGCATGGTTTTGGCTCCAAGTTATTCTTACAGGCACAACAATGTGACACCCCTCTCTATGCATTTGAATTAGAAGGATCAATATCATAACCCTCACTTGGATACCCTTGTGCACATAAGAAGTAAATAAAAATGGCTTGAACTTTTGTACCAGAAAAAAGAATATTAACTTTTGTTGTGGTTTCAAAAAGAATTAAAATCTTCTCCAAAGAAATCTCCTTAATATGGTAGTTTTCCAGCTGCTTGGAAATTGGTATTTCTCAAGGATTCTCTTCTTCCAATTTCACCACAACTTTCCTTGTATACGGAATGAGAATTTTCACAAGAACTTCTATATAAGCTTCTCCCTTGTACAGAAAATTCATCAAAGCATTCGTACTCAGTAGAGAAAAATTGAAATCATAAGTTAACTAGAAACAAGCAGTTGTAACTTAACAAAAATTTGCAACCAAGTTTCTTGTAACTGGAAAGAAGGAGCAACAACTTAAAAAAGATTTGCAACCAAGTTTCACCTGTGTTGCAACAGTTAATTTTTTTTAACTCAACTTCAGGTTTTCTTGTTTTCGATTTTTCCAAACTTGTGTTCACAAAGGTCAATCTCTATTTTTTTTAGGAACGGTGTAGTGTGCTCTTGATTTCCAACAATGATGTGTTTCAGTGACCGTGAGACTCCATATCCCTACCTTGAGATTGCGCATAATAAACAAAATTCACGCGTCAATGTTCTCACTCTAAAAGTTCATTCTCCAGTGATTAGTGCATTCCCACTTTTTAGAAAACCGCTGGACACTACTCTCCATCTCACGGAATAGTCGACGATAGAAACGAAGGATGTTATGGGCAACTTTTCGGGCAAATTCATGACTGAAAAAGTCCCTCTCCTGAAGTTTTCCACTCATCAAGATATTGTTGTTGCAAGTTCCACCAGCCACAATGAGAGCCTTAGTAGTTGGTGTGTTCCTCCTTCTGAATTTGGTGAGGTTCGCTACACATCTGGCTATTGGGAGTGGGTGGAGGATGTTCTTGCCCACAGCAAGGAGGTTTTGGAGTGCACCAAGACTTATGATGTTGTCTTTGCTTCGATGTTCACATATGACCATAACGAGAATGTGCTCCAGGCCTTTTGTGAAAATTAGCGTCCATCCAATAACATAGTTTCTACTTTTATTAGAGAGTTGTCCATATCTTTATGGGACTAAGAACCATCGGAGCCCTTCATGTTTATGGGCCATTTTACGACACTTTATTCCCTCGTCTAAGGAGTTGACACATATATATGACCAAGGGAAGTCTTTTCTCCCTAAAAGTTGTTCATACTTGTTTTCGGCATTCTACCGGCTTACAAAAGGTGTCATTGACGAAGTCTCTTTTCTTGATTGGACCAAATTTTGGTCTCGAGGACCAAAAAATTATGTTGAGCCTTCACAAAAGTCATCTAAGAATCGGACGAAGCCAAGGATAAATCATGACCCTTTAGGGAACATTGACATGAGTTTTTTACCACGAACCGAGGAAGAGAATGCCCCTTTTATCGATCTAGGTGTGGAAGAATCACTTAGGGATGAAACTTATTTGGCGGCTTTCCTTGCATATTGACTTTATAAATTTGTGCTTCCCAACAAGAGGACTGGTTGTGTTCGTGCTAGCGTCTTTAAAGTTGCAAGCTTGATGGCTCATGGAGAAAAAATTTCTTTGCCAGTTTCGGTTCTTGTAAACATCTATCGTGGCGTTAGGGAGATCTCTACCTCTTCAAACTTGGGCTCTTGCAATTTACTCTTTCCCATCCATTATGTTTATAGATGGATAGGTGAGTATTTTGAAACTTATTACTGTGTCAACCATCCGCAAAAAGGGGTGCAAATGTGGTTGATTTCGGGAGAAAAGATGGCGAAGCAATTCAACCTCGTTGAAGCTCGCAAGTTATTTCAACAAGTGAGTGTACAGAACCTTCTTCATTTGGCCTTGCTACAAGGAAAAGAGCTGCATATTGATGATCGTAGCAAACTGTCCAATTCCTGGAATGATTTTCTTATAAGCCTTCGTTTAAGTTTCGTCACTTTGAGGCATCTTGGTGATCTGATTATGAAACCTTATAGCCCTCATCGATTTAGTCGACAATTTGGATTTTTTCAAGATGTTCCTGGTGTTCTAAAAGAGCACCATTATGATGGTTTGCTGCTAGCTTTGGTGCAACTCTGGGATTCTTGTGTTCATCTTGGAAGCTCATCAAAGCTCCGCATACCAGTGCGTCCGTCAGATGATAGACCTTTAATGACTCGTGCTTATTTAGATTGGTGGGCATCCCATCGAGGGTGTGTGTTAATACGAAGTACCCACATTATTTTAAGAGGTCCAAAGAAGGATGATTTTTCCTTATCAACCAAAGGAGATCAACTTCAGATAGATGGTCAAGGAAAGTTTTCTTACTCTTCAAAGTCCAAAGTGACGTCGAGTAATCCTCCACAATCGATCAAAGTCGTTTCCAAGTCTAAGAATTCAAAGGGCAAGGATACACACGTGGATAAAGGAGTTGAGAGTCCTTCATTGGTGTCACGACCCGAATCCCATTCGGGCCAGACTGGCACCCAAAGCCGACAAGGCCCGAGAGTATCAATCTGTTCTCACGAACATTCATATACATGCCTCTAGGACTGCCCCCTGATCCAATAATATTGGAATCGACTCGAGCTAGGCTTATGCCTCTAGAGCTACCACCCGTACTCTTACAACCAACAATATGTATTACTTCTTTTCTTTACTTTTGAGAGATTGATACATTGAGGATCATGACATTATTGGAAGCACACATATATGCATTACTTCACTCCTTCACTTCATGAGATTGATACTTAGTGGTTAAAACATTTTTAGAACGTGGAACATAACATTATTAAGACTTTGGAACCATGTCCATAATTATGTAACTTATGAACAACAATGACTAATGAATGAGGGATATGTGACTTAAGAATGAATAGATTCTCCTTACGTCGTCACTTTCCTTGAAACAGTTTCTTTTAGTAGTTACAACATTATGAGAGCTTAGGAACTTCAGTCCATGGATAAGAGACATATGAATGTCAATCGTTCAATGAATAGGAAACATGTGGATAACAATATATATAAAACCTGAATGAGATACCTTAGAATATTTCAGAATGGAACAACTACTATGACAATGTGAACAATATCTGCTGCAGGATACGGCAAGAGTAACCTTACATACCTTATTTTCTCAATATGAATACACAGTCCTAAATATGAACACAATAATCCAGCTCCTTCCTTACGTGTTACTCTACAACACAAGTACATAACGAAGCTCATGTTAACAACCAACTACCTTACAAGTGCATACAACGATAATGAGTTACGTGACTGTCGTATAACGTCATTTCGCCCTCTTACGTTACCAATTAGTGCATCACCAAACCAAAAATATCATAACATTCTATACATTGACCAAGACATCATACACCAATAACATTTCACACCAAGTTTACCCTTTATACTTCCTCATTAACACCACGTTACCTTTTCTCCGTCAAGTCACTCGATAGCTTTCACAATAACACAGTAACAACAACCCATATTTTATACCATTCAAAATACCTCTGGGATACTCCTTTATAGTTATTTAAAAGGTACCATAAGTTGATAATTGCATCCATGAAGGGTATAGGGGTTTCGGGGGGTCAAAGGGATGCAAAAACAAGCAATTCAGGGTTCTGGGCTGACCTGCGAAGCCACCTGCGCCCGCAGGTGGATGACCTGCATCCACAGGTACCCTTTGGTAATATAAAGAGGCACCTGCAAATTCACCTGTGCCCGCAGGTGCTTCGTCTACGAGGACGGGTGCCCGTTTCGGCCAAAAAGGGTCTCTTTTGGGTCTTTTTATGCAATGAATGGTCCATGATCATAACTAAACTTATCTTGACATATTTTAGATCATATTGGATGCCAACAATCAGCCATGATTTCACAACACACATGAACATCACCAAAACCACACTATTTCTTCAATACACCACCAAATCCATGCATAATTTTGCAATAACAATTCCAAACATTATCTACAAGAATAAAACAAGTTAAGGCTATAATCACATCTCACATTTTAATATTGAACCCATCAAGTTCACTTCCTTCAAGTCCACAAGTCCATTTTCAAGTTTACAAGGCAAAAACCTTCACCGATTAAGCAAACATAAATTGTTTCACGCATAGTGAACTTCTCACACTTCACCAACATAACCAACATGATCTACACCATATTCCATGCATATAATATATTAAACCATGATATTAAACACTTACCAAAGCTTTCCAAGGAGTGATCTTGTCCCAAGAGGAAGATAGCTTTAGGGTTTGAGTGTTGAGAGAAAAGTTTGGATAATTCTAGAAAATGACATGTGTAATGTGTTGAATAAAAATATGATTTTTATCTTGCTTTATATGGTCCCCTTAAGTCATACTTAGCCACATATAACTCATTAAATGAGGGCCTCACTTGGTCAATTGAAAGAATGGGTCAAATACCCTTTTGGGCCATGTCTTTTGCTCCACCTTTGGGCTTCAATTTGGGCCCAATGGCACAAGACTTATTTAAACCCAACATATTAATGTATAATTCATCAATTCTCTCATGTTTCAATATTTCAATGAATGTTACGATAATAAACTAAACTCAGAAACATACGGGGTGTTACAATTGGCCCCCAAGGCAGCAGCTATCACCACTTTTGAGGTGATCGACGTTGTTCACAAAAGGAAAAAATCTTCCATCCCATCAGACAAAGGCATCAAAAAGTCTTTAAGTATTGTTCCATTTTGCTGCGACACACCCAAACCACCTGTTTCACTCAATGGGGCTGCCATTACTAGTGCAGCCTCTAGCTCAAATGAAAGCAATGCTAGCAAAGAACACCACTAGAAGCGCTTGAAGAAAAAGCCTAGGGACTTAAGCGATCAACGTTCTGAGTTTGCCGATTTGGATTCCATTAGTATTGATACCACGATCTTTGCATATGGTGTCGCTGGTTCAACAATTCCCTTGGATGAATTGGCACATCAGGTACACATTATTTCTTTAATATCTCACCCAACTTGCTTCTTTACTCGATATTAACTCCATTGTTTTTTTTAGTTAGGTCTGGTAGACTTTTCCAGTAACGTATTTGCCGACGAAGTATTTGGTGATGATTGTGTCACAATCCCAAATCCCTCCAATATAATGAAGAGTCCTTATCTTTCACTTGACGACGGCAAGGTTCAAGCTACAAATGAGGCTCCATCGACAAAGTTGACGCTCCCTTCTTTAGAAAATATTGAACTTTCCCAACTTGTCTTAACTACTGATACGGTGGCTGGAGCAAATCATAATAGATGTTCAGATGTCTCCAAGGATTTGGTCTGACTGTTGAAGCAAATTGCCTCAAATTTTGAACCACAAGAGGTTATTTTGACCTTTAAATTTTTTTATGTTTCCGGAATGTGGCGTACTTTGTGTGAACGTATCACACAATTCTCTATCGAGTCCTCGAAAAACCTCAAAGAGTTGGAAAATGGTGTTGCTCTGATTCTTAATGGGCTTCGGGAGGTCAATATCGTTGACCTTTCTTTTTTGGAAGTTCTGCTTTAAGATTTTTTTAAGAAGCATGGTGATTACGATGCTGCGACATATTCTAGTTCTCAGAAGATAACTAGAGATTCTCATCAATAGTTGCTTTCTGCTACGTAACAACGCCTTCATATTGCAAACGAAAAAAAATCAAGCTGGACAAACATCTGGGAGAGCTTCAAAAAGTCCTTGCTAGAGCTGAAAAAGAGCTAGAAGCCTGGACGTCTAAAAAGAAAAAGAATATCTCGCTTATTGAGGAGCATCAAAAGAAATTGTGCACCAATCAAGAGAGTATCACCAACACTGAAAATGTGATTCATGCCCTTGAGAAAATCAGCCCATTGTCGGAAACAGAAACAAAAGAACTATTTAAGCTAAAGGAGGTCGTTGAGACAAGTCGCCACCAGATCCTTAGCCATAGACTTTTCCCTTAATTTTTTTTTTGATTCAGCATAAGAATGTTTTCTTTCTCTTTTTTTTTGTTTTTTTTTTCGAGTACTATCATGATGTAGTGACAGTCCCTCTTGGAGAAATAAAAGTGACGCCCTTCCTTTACATGCCTTTTTATTATTATTATTATTTTTATATATATATATATATATATATATTTTCTTTGCATTCGGATGCTTTCATTGCATGAGATTAATAACAATAAATTACGATCCAATTGTACCGTTGGAACGAGAATTCACCAAATTACAATATGCATAAAAATCATGACCAAAAGATTTTTACACTTGTGTAGATTTTTCATAAAAGGCCTAGCTCGAATTCTGCCTCGCACAACTTTTTCAGCTTTGAACGTTTATGGAAAAAAAATTCATAACTCGGATTAGGAGTGTCGAAACCATAAAATTCTTGTCCTGTTGGAAAGATAACTCATGAAACTACAATGTATGTATACAAAGTTTTCCGTATTTGTACAGATATTGTTTTCAAACTTGGCTCAAAATTATTATCTTTTTTGGCTCAATTTTTCAGCTTTGCACGTCTGTGGTAGAAAATTCATAACATGGAGTAAGAGTGCTGAAATCATGGGATTATTGTTCCTCCAGGAAGATAAATTATAGAACTACATTGTGTGTAAAAATCATGGTCATAACCTCTTTGTATTTGTACATATTTCGTTTCTAACTCAGCTAAAATTCTGCCTCACCTTTTTTTCAGGTTTGCACGTCTGTGGTGGAAAATTCATAACTCGGATTAGGAGTGCTGAAACTATGAAATTATTGTTCCTTTGGAAATATAACTCATGAAACTACAATGTGTGTAAAAATCACGACCAGAAATCCTCCGGATTTGTACAGATTTCATTTTAAACTCAGTTCAAATTCTGCCTCACTTTTTTTTCGGGTTTGCATGTCTATAGTGTAAAATCCATAACTCGTGTGTAGGAGTGATGAAATCATGAGTTTCTTATTTCATTACGAAGAGAGAATCAAGAAATACACTATGTGTGAAAATCGCGGTAAAACTCATTTCGGATTGACGGGAATAATTTTTTTTTAAGTTGACTACACGCCTGGAATACCAATTTCATAGTTTTGTGCACCCTTGTCAAGACGTCTGTATCTTGAGCTCAGAGTATTCAAATCACGATCCGTTTGATCCTACAGAAACTTGACTTTAAGTATAACACCCATGCCAAAGTTGTAAGGTTAAATCAGCTAAGACAAATTTTGAAGTTGGCGAGGAACTATTTGACGCTTCCTCTCCGGTTGGGGTTTTAGTGAGAAATACATGGTGCATCCCCTCTCATGGCTTGGCAACAAGAAACTTGGATAAAAATTTGTGCCTATCCCCTTGAGCCTTGGCGTAGAAACTCTTTGCATCTGTGCGAAGAAGTTTATAGAGAGTCTCAACCTTCAGGATTTGACCTGGCAAAATCATTCTTGCAACTAGGAAAACAAGAATTTGACGCAAAGCATCATTGGTTGACGATAACCTTTATCTAGTTTAAGAAGATTTGTGGAGAAAAATACATTCAGATTGAAGCTCATTGTACCTTCGGCCTCACCATTTACACACAAATAAGTAAAGTTTTGATTCGAAAGACAATCGCTCGTCCTCCTTTCCTACTCTTGGGCGTGCCGAAGAGTATCCCAGAATGATGTCGCTGGTAAAGATGCCCCTAATTTTGAGTAAATACTTGAAACATCAATGAATTACACAAAATTGTCAATCTATCGCAATCCAACTATGGCTTGATAAGTGCCATAAAGTTGCGCCTGCCATTACATGGACTTGATAGCTCTATACCCTTGCATCAAAAAATTCACATCTCAAGTTAGGAGTATCCAAATGACAAGCCGTCTGTGTCGTTGGAAAGTAAACTTCCATAGCTTAAACATATATGAAAATGAAGTCCTAAATCGAATTGTACATGTACAAAAAAAAAAAATTGAAATTGCTCCAGCCATTTGCCAAGCTTGCTCTCCATCTTTGTGCACTCTCGCAAGGCTCCAGCCATTTGCCAAGCTTGCTCTCCATCTTTGTGCACTCTTGCAAGGAACTTCACGTCCCTAGTTAAAAGTATCCGAATTACAAGTCACTTGATCCAACAACAATGGAACTCTACAGTATCATATATCAAAATTTCAAATCAAATTCTCTTTGAATTGATCGGATCTGGTATGTTTACTTCATAACTTTGAGCGGCTGTAGTAGAAAATTTCATAGCTTGACGTAGGAGCCTTTGAATCACGAGCCACTTTTTTCATTGCGAAGAAGACTCCAAGAACTGTCATACTCGTAAAAGTCATGGTCAAGACCCTTACGAATTTATACATACATGCCTTTGAAGTTAGATCAAATTCTGCCTTGCTTGACTATTCTCCTTTGCGTGTCTGTGGCAAATTCAGCGGAGTAAAATCTAATTTACATGCTATTAATGTCGCTTCAAAGAACTATTATGATGATCAAGCCATGACACAGACTCTTTTTTTTTTAACTCATGTGACTGAACCTAGAGTAAATACTCTAAGCTGCCTACGTACCTCGGTGAAGAGGATTAAGTCATAACGTAGTTCAGGAAGATGAGTTATTTTATTTTATTATTATTATTATTTTTTTGCGTCCTAACTTTTGTCTAGGCCGCCTCTTTTGAGGTTTTCAACCTAGCAAACTCTTTTTTTTAATTATTCTTTTTTTGTGTGTCCAATTTTTTGCTTAGGCCGCCTCTTTTGAGGTTTTCAACCTAACGGACTATTTTTTTTTTTGGACCATACACAGTTTATACTCTTGCAGGCCAGGAGTATCATGCAGTTTATGCTCATGCCTTAAGGAGCGTAGGTGACCTTCATGGGAAGTACTACTTTAGAAACTTGTCGTTGATTGGACCAACTCTTAAACCATCTTGGTTGACAATTTTATAAGCTCCACTTGAATATGCTCCTTTCACAACATATGGCCTGTCCCATTTTGATGTAAACTTTTCACCGATATGCTTGTTGAGGATTATGGGTTTTTGAACTGCTAATACCAAGTATCCTACTTGAAATGATCGCGGTCGCACCTTCTTATTAAAAGCTCTAGCAAGTCAGGCTTGATAACACTCCAACCTTTGTTGTGCTTCTAATCTTTTCTCGTCCAATGCCTCCAGCTCTGCTAGACGAAGTTGTGCATTATTTTCATTTGTAAGTCTTTCTTGGATTTCTATTTGCAATGATGGAATTTGTTGTTCCAATGGAAGGACTACTTCTACGCCATACACCAATGAATACGGAGTCGCTTGTGTAGCAGTTCTGAAGGTTGTACGATATGCCCATAAAGTTTCACCAATCTTCTCATACCAGTCCTTTTTATTCTTCGCAACCACTTTCTTCAACAGGTTACCAAGTGTCTTGTTAAAAGCTTTGACAAGACCATTGGCAGGTGCATTGTACATTGAAGACTTATGTTGATTAAAACTGAACTTCTCGCACAAACTCCTTATGAGCTTATTGTTGAAGGGCGTTCCATTATCCGTAACTATGCATCTTGGTATGCCATACCTAAAAATTATGTTTGACTTGATAAAATCAACAACATTTTCCTTCTTCACTTCTTTTAATGGCACAGCTTCAGCCCATCTCGAGAAATAGTCAGTAGCAGCCAAGATGTATATTTGCCCTTTTGATAACTTTGGAAGGGGTCCAACAACATCAAGTCCCCACGCATCGAAAGGCCATGAGTCTATAGTTGGATGAAGAGGCTCTGTGATTGATGGATGTAATTAGCATGGAATTGACACTCCTGACACTTTTTGGCATGCTCTAGACAGTCCATCACCATTATTGGCCAATAGTAGCCCATCCTCTTGATGCGAAAATGAAGTTTAGGCCCTGATTGGTGTGCTCCACATGTACCAGAATGTGCTTCCTCCATTGTTTGTTGAGCTTCTTCTTTGTCAAAACACCGCAAGAATAGTCCCTCGTAAGAATGACGAAATAATATTCTCTCATGGAAGATGAATTGTGGTGCCCTTCTCTTAATGTCTGCTCTTTTTTGTGGATCCTCAGTTAGCCTTCCATGTTTGAGATACTCAATCAGTTGTTTCCTCCAATCTTCTTCTTCAACCACTCGAACAGATGTATGGTGACTTTCATTGATTTGAAAATCAAGACAACCAAATATGACCCATCGATGACAAACATGCACCTATGTTGACTCGTTCTCTCCGAGTGACATCGTTGTGGCTAAATTAGCCAGAGCATCCGCCATGCAATTTTATTCTCTTGGGATGTGGTTTAAGAACACCTGATCAAACCTTTTAAGAAAAAAATCAGCATATTGGTGACATAGCAAAAGATCCTCCTTCTTCACCTCGTAACTCTGCAAGAGTTGATTGATAATCAACTTAGAGTCACCGTAGATATCCAATTATGGAATCTTCATATTCGATGCCATTTCAAGGCCAATAATTAAATATTGATACTCTGCAGCATTATTGGAACATGTTTCACCCAAAACAAATAAAAATGGCAAGATTAGTCTTTCTGGTGATATCAACACGACGCCTGCCCCTGTACCATCTCGACGTGCAGATCCATTAAAGAGCATTGTCCATGTCGGTAGTTCTTTAGTAAACAATGTATCTTCATCAGAAAACTCATTAGAAATCTTCTATTCTGCTGGAAGAGGGTGATCTTCAAGGAAATTGGCAGGTGTTTGCCCCTTCACAGCCTTTTGAGGCGTGTATACGATCTCATAATAGTTAAACAACATAGATTATCTTGTTAGACGTCCGAAGAGAACTGGCCGAGTCATTACAAACTTCATGAGATCAGCTCGAGAAATTAGCTTGATGGTTTATGCTTCAAAATAATGCCTTAGTTTCTTTATCGCGTAAATCAAAGCTAAGCACATCTACTTAGTGGGTGTATAATTCAACTCAGCTCCTATCAAGGTTCGACTTAGATAGTACATTGCTTGTCCTTCTTAACTTCATTCTCTTGAGCAAGTAGTGCCCCGGGTGATTGGTCTTGTGATGCAATATAGAGTATCAATGGCCTCCCAGGAGTTGGTGCCCCTAATACAAGTGGATTCAACAAGTATCTTTTAATTCTTTCAAAAGTATTTTGACATGATTGGTCCCAGTGGAAAGGGGAATCTTTCTTCATTAGATAGCTGAAGGGTTGACACCGTTCAGCCAAGTTAGAAATGAACCTCCAAATGAATGCCAAGTTTCCTTGTAGACTGCAGAGGTCTCTCAAGTTCTTTGGCTCAGGCATTCTCTAAATGGCATCAATCTTTGTGGGATCAACCTCAATTCTGCGGTGATGTACAATAAAGCCAAGAAACTTTCCCGAAGTGACTCCAAATGCACATTTGAGTGGGTTCATCTTTAAGTCAAATTTCCTTAACCTCTCAAAAATAATGCAAAGATCTCCAAGATGGTTGTCCCTATGGTTTGTCTTTACCACCAAGTCATCGATATACCATTCCACCCTCTTATGAAGTATGTCATCAAAAATGTTTTGTATTGCACGTTGGTAGGTAGCACCAGCATTCCTTAGACCATAAGGCATCACCTTGTAACAATATATTCCTTTTGGAGTTCGAAGGCCAGTGCATTCTTCATCTTTTAGAGACATTCTGAGTTGATTATATCTGAAAGACTCATCCATAAATGACATAGCATCATGTCCAGTTGTCACATCAACCATGAGTTCTATGATTGGTATTGGAAAGCCATCTTTTGAATATGACTTGTTTAAGTCACGAAAATCAACGCAAACACGTATTTGACCATTCTTCTTCTTGACAGGTACAATGTTTGAGATCCATAATGGGTATTTCACTTCTTGGATAAATTCAGCTTCAATGAGCTTATTGACCTCTACTTCAATTTGTGTTACCAACTCAGGGTGATACACTCGTTGTGACTGCTTTATAGGACGTGCTCCTTTTTTGTTCCCCAAATGATGAATATTTATCTTAGGACTAAGGCCTGACATTTCCTTGTATGACCAGGCAAAGAAATCTTTGTACTCGACTAATAACTTAAAGTATTACCTCTCTTCTTGCGGTGTAAGATGTGCGCTAATGAAGGTTGGGTGTGGATCTTCCAGAGTGCCAAGATTAAGTTCTTTGAGTTCATCAATGGTTGATTGTACTTCATCCTCCAGTTGAGGGGGAGCCTCTTGAACATCCCCATGTTCATCGTCGAGGTGTGGACCTTCTTCTACTGTTATATGATATGATGTTTGTATAGAGTTTGAATCTTCCCTTTGACTTCCTTCGGAGGTTGTAATGGATTCTTCTTGCTCCTTCTTTGTTTCTCCATAAAACTGTTTGGCAAAAATAATGGTGCTTCTTTTCACTTTCAACAAACCATTTGTGGTGATTGACAATACAACATTTCTCTTCATACGTGATGGGAAAATACTATGTATGTCTTTGTCATCGATTCCTTCACAAAAACTTTGTTTTTTATTCTCCAACCTCTTTCCTGATAATGAATTTCTTGTGGTTCCCAAGTGATGAAAGACAAAAGTTTTTAAGGTGTTGGCATCTCCTTCCAATTGTTTAGAGGCTCTCCTTTCGTCCTTGCAACCCAATCTTTCAAATACGGATACACGAGGTGTCAATCTTCCTATGCGTTCAAACACAGAAGTCCGTTGTAGTGCTTTCTCATCCTCGAATTCCTTGGTTTTTCGAGGTATGGTATGATGAAGTTGTTTCCTTGCCCTTCTTAGATAAAATTCATAGAAGCTCTGGCAATTTGAATCCCAGCCCGAACTTAGGAGTGGTGACATAATGCCCTTTCTTTCTCAACTTCATTTGGGACTCTGTAAGACCATGTATCTTCTCACCAGTGACTTTATCTTTGAGTTCTTCTATCCTTGTCGTATTGGAGAAGTCATAACCTGATTTTTCAAGCAGCGTGAAGGCCTTTTGATCAAAGTGCCCTTTTATCTTATTAGCCAAAATATTGCTTTCTGAAGAATCAGGACTGATAGACAGGACTTGTACAACTGGGACAGTCATAATTTCCTTCAAATCTTGGAATGCTTTGTGGCTTATTTCTTTCCTTGGAGGGTGGACTTGCTGAGTACATACTTCTAGCAAGGGTTGTACATCTCTTTGATGCTCATTTGGAATATATCAAAAAGTTAGATGCTCCTTATCCATCTTTGTTTGCACGTCTCCTTCAGACGATGAAAGCTTAGTGGAGATTTTTTTAGTTCTCTCCTTTGACATCTTAACGGCAGCCCATTGGACCTCTATTTCTTCTTTGGAAACAACATTAGTTGGGGTGGCTAGTGTTGGTTTCTCCATATCTAATTCACAAGAATCCAAGTAGAATTTCGCATCTGCAAAGTACAACTTTGTCTCAGTGAAAGGATTGATATCCGCATCAATTTTGACTACTTACCATCCTTCATATACTTTATGTCTTGATGCAAAGTAAATGACACCACTCTATTTTTATGAATCCAGGGGCGTCCAAGAAGCAAGTTGTATGATGTTTTGGCATCTATAACATGAATCAAAATGTTTGACTTCATGTTGCCAATGGACAATCCTAAACGAATCTTCCCCATGGCTTTTTGTCCTCCTTGATTGAAGTCTTGGATGGTTATGTTGCTTTTGGACAGTTAATCAATGAAGATTTTGAGCCATTTGAGCACCGTCTTCGGTATGATATTGACTGTCGAACCATCTTTGATCAATATACGATTGAGATGTTGTTCTCAAATAGCTCCTACGACAAATAAAGGTCTGTTATGCAGTTTAAACTCCAACAACAAATTACCATCTGTGAAGGAAATTGTAGCAAAACATGATGCGCCTTCTCTATTAGCATGATATTCTCGTGCTATTATTGGACAAAATTCATCCTTGTTTTTCTTTATTTCCTCTGTGCTGGAAATTACATGTGCGGTACTAATTTGACTATCTTTAAGGAATTTTTCTAGAAAGAACTCATGCAATGTAATAGGCCTTCAGACGTTCTGTGATAAGGAACCATCAATCTTCTTGCTAGTACCAAACCTAACACTTTTTGATAGTCGTAGCTGCTCCACGTTACTCCTCATTACTCTTGGATTAGGAAGTCGTATCCTTGGAGCCTCTTAATGTCACCTTTTTTTATGAGAAACCAAGGTCCAACCGCCGTCATCATTCTCTTTGGAGTTTTTGTCTGTCTCTAGTAAACCTTCAAGAGTTTTCCTTGGGAAATCCACTTCAACCAGCTCAAAACTCCCAAATTGCAAGAAGATTGAGCTTGGCATAGTCTGCGACATTGAACATTTCTCTTTCTCGGGTACCACACTAGCATGATTTTATTCTAATTTTTTATCCACGTCGATGATGATTTTTCCTTCACTCACTAGCGTCATGATTCTCTCCTTCAAGATGAAGAACTTTTTTATCGGGTGTCCAATGATGTGATGAAACTTGTTGTATTTGGAATCGTTGACCTTACTAATTTTCTCCGGCCTCTTTGATTCAGAAATATCAATGATTTTCTTGGCTAGCAATTCATCTAGTATCATAGGTACCTCTGAATCTAGAAATGGGTAAACTTTTGCTTCTAGCTCTTTCAAGGTTGGACGACATTTTTCTTCCCTTGGATATTGCCTCAGGGCGGCTTCATCTTCCTTAACTTTTTGCTTGGTTGTGACCTTCACAGAAGTTGCTTTCACCACCATGGATTCTTTAGTCTGAACCTTTGAGGTCGTACCTTTTTTAAACTCCTTCTTTTCTTTCGTAAGATCAACAAAAAGAAATGTCTTCCCATGACTCGCGATGCTCAACTCCATGTCATGTGCTTGTGTAGCAAGCTCTTCAAATGTGCGTGGTTTGATTCCTTGTATTATGTATAAAAGGCCCCAATGCATTCCTTGAATGAACATTTCCACATAAGATATTTCAAAAAGACGTTCTTTACAGTCTAAACTCAACGATCTCCAATGATTGATGTAATCCATCACAGGCTCGTCCTTCTTTTGCTTAGTACCAGTCAACTCTATCATGCTCACAGTTTGTCGAGTGCTATAAAATCGATTGAGAAATTCCCTCTCTAGCTACTCCTAACTATCAATTGACTCATGCTCCAGGTCGATATACCAATAGAATGCATTCCCTTTCAATGAATGAACAAACTGTTTTACCAAGAGGTCGCCATGTGTTCCAGCATTGCTACAAGTTTTGACAAAGTGGGCAATGTGTTGCCTTGGATTTCCCTTGCCATCAAATTATTGGTGGTTGATAGTTTGTTGGCATGGTTAGACAATCAATCCGTCTAATGTAAGGCTTGGATTAATACAATGAACTCTTTGGTACTCTGCCATATTGAGCCCTGATGGTGTTGGTTATCATGTCTTGCAACTTTTGGACAGACAAAGTCGCAACCGATGAAGATTGCTTATCCTTTTGAAATTTAAGATCAACAAGTGATTTCGCAACGTCCTTGTTTTGTGGAGTAAACCCAGGAGGCAAAGTGGGGATGTGACTCAACTCTCCAGGTCCAAAGGCCTCCAATTTGTTCATCAGTTGAGCGATATGAAGATTCTTATCATCAACAAACTTCTTCAAGGCTTCAATGGTTTGTTCCATCACTGCGAGCTTCTCGTCCATGTCAGTTGAGTCATCCATCAAGGCATTGACCTTCATTAAATTTGAAGAATCCATTGAATCCTCGGGTTCACCAAAATTGGAGCCGATTTGTGAAAGTTCGCCAAAGAACATAGATGCAAGGTTGCCCCCATTGGTCGCAGTTACAACCGCCATATGAGAGTTGTTTTTTACCATCTCTAAAGAGGTGAAGTATTCAGATCCATCCAAGCCACTAGTCTTGAACTTTTGTCGAGTAATTCACCCAACATGACTAAGGTCAGCAGATGCAGCAACAGTAAAGTCCTTGCATGAAACATCATTTGTTTTTCTAAAGTCTATTGCAATAGTTGAATTTGTAGTTTTTTTATTTGTAAGAGGAAAATATAAAGAGCAGAATCGGTCCCACTAGGCGTGCCAAAATTTGTTTGCAATAAATTTTCAAAAGGCATCGAAAATTAACTGCAATCAGATAAATAAAAGAAAAAAGTAATTTTTATTAATGAATCTTGTGAGTACAATTCCATAACTCTCTTGATTCTTCTCTCCTAAACTTAAAACGATCTGAGGGCCTTCGGTAGCCTGTTTCTCAAATTGCTGGATGATTTGAATTCCTAGAGATGTATTTCAATCGTCGGGAATGTTGGAAAGTGTTTTGTCGATTTGAAAAAATCTCTGGGAAGAACTCCGTTGATTGCTCCTTGGAAAACCTTAGTAGCCGATACCGATATTGCTCCAATGCTTGTAGAAGTCTTTTTTTTTTTTAATCCCTTTAGAATGTTATGTTACTCCCCTATTTATAGTTGTAGGGAGTAGGCCAGGTTGCTTGTGATTGGCCGAAACATGTCATTTTGACCATTGGCGGCTTTTGACTGGTTATTGAATTTGAATTAGATTTCCACATCATTTGTACACGTGGCGTCATCTAATTGGTCTTGAATTTGACGGGAACGCCAAGTCACCCTGACACGTGGCATGGGTTTGGACTCCAAGGTGTAATGGACCTTGGTCTTGAATTTAAAAAAAATTGACTAATTAATTTGTAAAACCCAAATTAATTAATCAACCCAAATGATCATGAATTAAACATAATTTTTTTATGAATTTAACCCGTTGAATTTTATGTGTCTACACAGATTTATGATGCATTTTCTTTTTTTTAAGACTTGTGTCTTGGTTATATATTTGGGTTTATTCTATTCTTTTGCTTCCGTCTCTATATTTTTCTTTATTCGTGTTCTTTTAAATTGGACTAGTCTTACTTGTCCGGAGGATTTTGACAAGTGTCATCACATACTTATTTTAGATAGTGACAATATATTATTACATGTATATTTTTTTCTTTCATTTTTACAAATGCTATTAAGTATTTATTATGTAACAACCAACGAATATAACAATTGTAACCAAAAAAAAGGAACATAACAAAGTCTAATGAAAATAATACTTTCTCCACCTTTTTATATGCTCCCTTCATTTTCATGAGTCAATTTGACTAAGTGTAAAAATTAAATTAGATTAGATTAATTTATTTTTTTAAAATTTAAATTTAAATATTCAAAAACCATATGAAAAGTTCTATAAATTGCATTTTCCTTTTTTCAATTTGATTAAGAACTACATTTTAAAATGTTGGTTAAAGTTTGTATCGTTTGACTCTAAAAAAGAAAAGAGAGCATATAAAAAGGAATGGAGGGAGTTATAAATATATATATTACTTTTAGCTAATAGAAAAATCCAACCATTTATATTAAATAAGAAGATATCAAGGATGAGACCAAAGAGTTGTATTTGTTTGTAAACTCTTCTGGAGACTGAGTAATATCTAGGATGGCTATTTTAGATACTATGCAATTTGTGCGACAAGATCTCCATACAATATACATAGGATTAGCCGCTTCAATGGGTTTTTTTTACCATAGTCGGAGGAGAAATTATTCTAAAATATTTCTTTTCAACTCTTTTGGTCCTCTATGATATTTTTAATTTGGTATCCACTCTCCAAATTTAATAAATTCTCAACTTCTAGCGCTTAGTTAAATATATGATTATTCTTAATTTTGAATTACTATTTTTTTAGATTGAATTGAAAGCATAAAAATTATATGAATTTAAAATATTTTTTCTATTTCTAAGATAGAAGTAAGGTCCGTGTATATTTTACTCTAGTCATACTCATTTTCTGAAACTACATCGAGTATGTTGTTTTATATAAATTTAGAATGATTTATATGGATTACAATGTAAAGTTTAAAATAGAAAACTTTAAAATAAAATAAATCTGTGAATATCAAAAAATGTACCTAATCTATCTATATAAACCGGAGAGGCAAAATAATATTTTGATGACAACTATCAATTATCATAAAATCAAGTTTGAAAATTATTTTAAGAAAGAATTTTAAAAAAAAATATGTCAATGCAACTTTTTATTTATATCAGCAACATGAATTCAAATTCATATCAAAGTTCTCTATTATGATGGAATCATACTTCTACAATAATCTATTATTTCAATTTTATTTAAAATAAGGATATGAATTATGAATTATATATACTTTTTAGTTTGAAGTGAAAAATAAAAAATTATATGAATTTAAAATGAATTGTATGAATCAAATTGCTGATTTTAAAAAAGAAAATTCAAAAATAAAATAAAACTGTCAATATTAGAAAATCTATCTATATTAATAGGTGAAACAAAATAATATTGTGGTGGCAAGTGTTATCACCATTTACGATAGAAATTTAAAAAATGTCAATTCGGTTCATTTTCATATCAGCAATGTGATTTTAAATTCAAATTAAAGTATCCCATTATAGTGGAACATACTTCCACAACATTCAATTATTTCTATTTGAATTTAAACAAAAATATGAATTTTGAATTATATATTTTTTAGTTTAATTTGAAAATATAAAAATTATATGAATTATATGAATTAAAATGTCAAGTTCAATATAGAAATTTTAATAATGAAATAAAATTGTCAATAAAAAATCAAAATAAAAATAAATTAAAATGTCAATATTGCTTTCGCAATCAGTGTATGTATCTTAATTATATTCACTAAACGATCGACTTGTCTATTTATATTCTAGATTAATTCATATTGCATATTTGTATAACATATGTCATCATTTAATAAAAGGAAAAATACTAAATCAAAAAACTCATTTAAATATTACGTATGAAAAAAATTCAGAAAGGAGAATAGATAATGCAAAGATATTATAATATAAATTTATCTTTCAAAATAAAACAAAGTAAATAATTATAATTTAATATGTTTAAATAAGTCATATACATTTAAAAGTATTATAATTTCTTAATAACTTAATAATATTCATACATCGTAGGATATACATACTAGTATTATATCTCTAAAATTATTAAAGTTTTTATGAATACTTTTAAAAGAATAAGTGCTCACATATTAAAAAATTATGAATTATTTTAAAATTATAAGTACCAAGCATACATAACACATATTTACAACTTTCAATAAAAAAAAATTGATTATGCAATTCTTAAAAGAGATACAATTAACATTCAAAAATAACATGTTGCAATAAAAATAAAATATTGACATGATAAGTTTAGGAAGTCAGTTGATAATTTTGAGGTTATAAATAGATGTATAGAATATCTATTGTTGAAGATTACCTTTTTTTCTTTTTTTTGTATTTTAATTTTGTTATTTGTAATTTAATTATTTTTTTTGATTTATACACAATTACTATGTGTGTGTGTGCATGTCTATATATATATATATATATATAATATATTATTTATTTAAATTATATTTAAAACTTAGAAGTAAGATCAAATAAAATTGAATTAAGTCGAATGATGAACACATGTAATTACACTGAATTTTTGAAAGTATTGTCTCAATAAATCATGTACGAACCAAATAAAATTTTATAAATACTTGGTAAGGATGGAGTTTGAATGATACTTATTGAAGTTTACCTAAAGTTTGACATGATTAGTTAGTTGAAATAAATATAATCCAAGTATTTATTTTAGACTTACAAGCTACCAAATTGAATTAAATCAACGATTAACACCTCTGATCACATTAGATCGATAAAGATATTTTTTTGATTAAACATGTTTGAGTCAAAGAACAATTCTAGAAGCACTTGATCAAGATGAAACTTCAGACAAACTCGGTAAAGTTATATTTAAGTTCGATATAATTAGTTAATCAAAAATAATTAGATACGATCACCTATTTATTAAAATTATATTTAAAATTCAACAAGTAGATATATAGTATAAATCAAATTGAATGATTAACACCTCTAATTACATTAGAATAGTATTGATACAATAAATTTCAGCTCGTGGTAAAAAATAATTATTAGCCACCAAATTTTATCACAATGCTAAATTTTTGCCTAAATCATTTGTCAAGAAAAATAACCATAGTTATTATTAAGCCAACTATTGTCATGCATGATTTTTTAGTACTCAAAGAAAAAATATTTATTTAGTTATATTATTTGATTTTAAATAACCTTTTCATAACTAAATGATCATCATTGCTACAACAAGTTTTTACACGTGTTAAAAATTAATAATTAGCTACAAAATTTTATCATAGCAAAATATTATTGGCTATATCATTTAACTATTGCAATATTTTTTTTTTATAAATTGAAGTAAAAATATTTATTCAACCATAGTATTTTATTTTAAATAATTTATTGTGAGCTAAAAGGTTTTATTACTACAATACGTTTCAACTCGTGGCAAAAATTAATAATTAGCTATGAAATTTTACTATAGTAAAAAAAAAGACATGGCTATATCATTTAACTATTGCCACAAATTTTATAATTTGAAGCAAAAAAAATTATTTAGCTATATATTTTATTTCATATAGTTTATTGTATCTAAAAGAGTTACTATTGCTATTATAACTTTTATCGCGAGGCAAAAACTTATGATTAGCTATAAAATTTTATTGTAGCAATAAATTTATAACTAATTAGGCAATTATTACCCCGATTACAAGTACTTGTAGGAAAAAAAATGAGAAATTAGCTTTGTGAATTTGATTTGCATGGCTAAAAAATTTTACGAATTAGTAAATAGCTACGGAATTCAATTTTTAGTGGCTATTACTAGATAATAGCTATGATTTTTAAATTCATAGCTTAGATTTTTATAGATACATTTTCTTGTGGTGTCTTAGTCATCGCGATTGCGTGGCTTGAGGGCCCGCGACCGCGATGAAGGAGGTCGTGGGGTCGGACCATCTTATTCATCACGACCTCATGACTAGGCCACCGCGATCGTGATGGTCCCATTAGTGGGATGGCGTGACCTCGATCAGGGGACCTCGTGATAGCTATGAGGAAACCCCAGTATATATATCTTCTTCTTCATTTTTCCCTTATATTTTTCTATGTACCAACACCATTGTGGACTATTTGAGCTTGTAAATTGTGGAAGAATTGTATATTTGAGCTAGGGTTAGCTTGGGGACGTGTTTGTGGGCCCTATATAATCGTTAATCCGTAAGTTTCCCATTAATTTTCCATGTAATTCTCTAATTTGATTCTTAAATTCTTGATGGTGGTTGGGACTGATTTTCCATGATGGTGGCTGAGTATAAGGTGAGGTTTCACGAGCTAGCCAGGCATTCCACTATGATTCTGCCTATAGAGTACGAGGGATTCAATGTTTTGTTAGGGGGTTGAGACAACCGCTCCGCAGGGCAACTTAGAGTGTTATGACTTCGAGAAAGTTGTTTGCTGATATTGTTGATCACACCTATACTATAGAGGAGATGGATCGCGAGGCCCAAGAGGGCAGTGATAAGAGGCACCGTTATCAGGGTAGTTACAGTTGGAGCCATAGCAACTCATAGTTCAGAGGTCGAGAATTTTAAGATAGGTACCCCCAGCGTCAGTCTTACCAGTACCAGGGTCAGCCTAGTATGCCCGTTCAGATAGCACTACAGATTTCAGATGGGGGCCACGCAGCTATGGTAGTTCTGGTGGTCAGAATAATAGTCAGCTATTGAGGGGTGTTCAGTCAGGGTCATCAGGCTGAGGTGGCCATTCTAGGTTAGCCAGACCTTCTAGATATAGTAGAGTGTCTGGGGCTTGTTATGAGTGTGGTGTTGTTGGTCACTTTGCCAAAGAATGCCCCATCCATGGGATGATTGAGCCTGCAACTCAGTATGTTCAACCGATCAAATCAATACTACCTCTAACTAGGGGTGGTGGACAGGGTTGTAGGGGTGGTCCCTAAGGTTCCAGATGTGGTCCTCAGGTAGGTAGGATAGGTGGTCGGGTAGACACCCAGTGCAGTAGTGGATCGGGCTATTTGTATGTTGTTCCTGGTAGGCCAGAGGCTGAGGCTTTGGATGCTCTGATCACAGGTATAATTTCAGTATGCCATCAGCCAGCTTCTACTTTATTTGATCTGGGATCTATCTTTTCATATATTTCTTCCTATTATGCACCACGATTGGGGTTGTCTTTGGAGTCTTTATCTATATCATTGAGTGAAGCTACTCCCGTGGATGATTCTTTAGTAGTGGATTGGGTATATAGATCATGTTTGGTGACTGTTAGAGAGTATGATACTTGAGTTGATCTCATTGTGTTAGATATGGTGGATTTTGACGTGATTTTAGACATGGGTTGGTTATCCCCCCATCATGCAATCTTGGATTGCTTTACCAAGACAGTTACCTTAGTTATGACTGGCATACCCCCAGTTGTATGGCAGGGTTCTTTTAGTTGCATCGATGGGGATTATTTCCTATATTTTGGCAAGAAGACTGATATTGAAGGGTTGTGAGTCATTCCTTGCTTATGTTCGAAATGTTAGTGTTGTGAGTTCTTCGCTTGACTCTGTTCCTATTATTCATGATTTTACTAATTTTTTCCTACCGACCTACCTGGCCATGCTCCTGAGCGTGACATAGATTTTATTATTGACCTCGAGCTGGACACCCGACCTATTTCTATAGCTCCTTGCTTATGGATCCTGTAAAGCTAAAGGAGCTAAATGTTCAGCTTTAGGATCTTCTGGGTAAGGGTGAAAAAGAAGGATGGTTCGCATGTATATCGACTACAGGCAGTTGAATAAGGTGACATTTAAGAATAATAGCAGTTGAATAAGGTGATTTGAGGTCTCGTTACCATCAGTTGAGGATCAGGGATGAGGACATCCCTAATACATCCTTCAGGACTCGTTATGGCCATTACGAGTTCCTGGTGATGTCTTTTAGGTTGACCAATGCCCCCAAAACATTTATGGATTTGATGAACCACATTTTCAGGCCTTATTTGGACTCTTTCGTTATTGTTTTTATCGATGATATTCTTGTGTATTCGAGGAGTAGGGAGGAGAACGAGCAGAATTTAAGGACTGTGCTTCTCACTTTGAGAGATCATAGGCTTTATGCCAAATTCTCAAAGTGAGAGTCTAGCTTGAGTCTATAGCTTTCATGAGGCACGGGTGTCCAAGGATGGCATTATGGTGGACCCAACAAAGATTGAGTCTATTCATGATTGGGTTAGACCTACATCTCCCACAGAGGTTTCATTGGGTTAGTAGGCTACTACAGGCGGTTCGTTGAGAGTTTTGCTACTATTGCAGCCCCTATGACTATATTAAATAGAAAGGAGGTTCTGTTTCAGTGGCCAGTGAGTTGTGAGCTGAGCTTTCTGAAGCTCAATGACTTGCTTACTTCAGCTCCTATTCTGACTCTTCCAGTTGAGGGCGAGGGTTTCACCATCTATTGTAATGCTTCTGGTGTTGGTTTGGGGTATGTTCGTATGCAGCAGGGTGTGTTGTTGCTTATGCATCGAGGTAGCTAAAGTTACACGAGCGCAACTACCCCACTTATTTCTTGGAGTTGGCAGCAGTAGTATTCACACTTTAGATTTAGAGGCATTACTTGTATGATGTTCGTTGTGATATCTTCACTAACCACTATAGTCTTCAATACATCATGATCCAGAGGGAGCTTAATTCTAGGCAACATAGATGGACTGAGTTGCCGAAGGACTATGATATCTCTATTCTATACCATTTGGGGAAGGCAAATATAGTAGTGGGTGCCTTGAGCCGGAAGGCAGTGAGTATGGGTAGCTTGGCCTTCATTTTAATTTCTCAGTAGCCGTTGGCTTTAGATATCCATTCCTTAGCCAACATGATGGTTCGTCGCTATATTTCTGACTCTAGGAGGATTCTTGCTAGTGTTGAGGCTAGATCTACCTTGTTGGAGCAGATTTGGGGTTGTCAGTTTAAGGATAGCAGACTTTGTGGCATTCGAGATCAGGTGTTAAGAGGTGAGTCCAGGAGGGCTACCTTAGATTCTGAGGGTATTCTGAGATTTGACTGCCGTATTTGTGTTTTAAGGGTCAGAGATTCGATCCAGTTGATACTTCGAGAGGCTCATAGATCTAAATATTCCATTCACCCTAGGACAGCTAAGATGTATAGGGATTTAAGGTAGCATTATTGGTGGAGCGGTATACGGAGAGATATAGCTAGAGTTTGTGGCTCGGTGCCTATGTTGTCAGTAGGTGAAGGTCGAGCATCTGAAACTTATTGGATTACTTCAGAGGCAACCCATTCCTGAGTGGAAATGGGAGTGGGTCACCATGGATTTCGTAGGTGGTTTGTCTCGTACTTCTCATGGTTCTGATAGCATTTGGGTCATCGTGGATCGATTGACCAAGTCTGCCCATCTTATCCCTATTCAGACTTTCTTCAGTGTCGAGAGGTGGTTTGCTTTCATGGGGTGCCCGTGTCTATTATTTTAGATCGAGGCTCAGAATTCACTTCTAGCTTCTGTAGGACATTTCAGGAGGAGTTGGGTACCCGAGTTGACCTTAGCACTGCTTTTTATCTCCAGAGTAATGGCAGTCAGAGCGGACTATTTAGGTTTTCGAGGATATGCTCTGTGCTTGTGTTTTGGATTTTACAGGTCAGTGGGATAAGGTTTTAGCTTTGGTGGAGTTTGCTTATAATAACAGTTATCATTCGAGTATTCAAATGGCACCATTTGAGGCATTGTCTAGTAGGCGTTGTTGATCTCTGGTTGGTTGGTTTGAGACTTTTGAAGTTAGGCCAGGTGGTACAGATTTGCTTCGTGAGTCTTTGGACTAAGTTTGGGTGATTAGGATAGGCTACGGGCAACTCAGAGCAGGCAAAAGAGTTATGCTGACCGTAGACTTCAGCCTTGAGGTTCAAAGTTGGTGACCTGGTATTTTTACGAGTATTGCCCATAAAGGGCGCGATGAGGTTCGGAAGGAGGGGCAAGCTCAGCCCCAGGTATATTAGACCATTTAAGATCCTACGGACAGTTGGGGAGGTAGCATATGAGTTAGCTTTGCCTCCAGAATTTTCATCCATCCATTTATTTTTTCATGTATCTATATTGCAGTGCTACATCCTGGATGAGTCTCACGTGCTTCGGTGGGACTTGGTTCATTTGGATGAGAGGTTGACTTTTATAGAGGAGCTTGTGTCTATTTTAGCCAGAGATATCAGGCGGTTGCGCATCAGAGATATTCCTGTAGTTAAGGTTCAGTGGCAGCACCGTCCTGTTGAGGAAGCTACCTGGGAGACCGAGTGTGATAAGCGGACCCAGTATCCTTACCTGTTCGAGCCTTCAGGTACATCTTAATCCTTTACTTTTTGCAGATGAAAATCCTTTTAGTAGTGGATGTTGTAATAACCCTCCGGGTAATTTTCCCCATTTTGTGCTTTTTCTGTATTTAGAGATTTTCTATAGCAGCTCCAGGTTATTTATGACTTGATGGGACTGACAATTTGGTTACCGGAAAGTTCATTTGCTTTTTAGAGTCAATTCCTTATTTTAGAGCTTTTAAAGTTAAGAAATGGGTCTCGGGCCAAAACCTCAAGTAAACGGCCTCGGATACCATTTTTTATAGTCTCATCAGCGTCGAAATGTTAATTTTAGGTCAAGGGGACCCTTGGTTCAGACCCGAGGTTTCCAGACTCATTTTGGGCTATTGGGTGGGACCTACTTTTTATCGAAACAACCTGGGATGGAAATTTTGATGGCGTCGTTGAGTCTGAAATGCCGAATTTGGTGGGGTAGCATAGTTTATTTACATTCACAAGATTTTGAGTGAATCTCGAGGGCCCGATCAGAAAATTTGCAACTTGGTGAAATTATTGGTGCATCAGCACCTGGTGTAGGCCTAGGTTCTTTATATCTATCGCAATAAAGAATCCCGCGATCGAGAGGGTCCATGGTCTTAGTCATCGCAATAGAGAGGCTTTAGGGCCTACGACCGTAATGAAGGAGGTCGTGGGACCGAGATAGCTTGTTCATAGCAATCATGTGGCTAGGCCACCGCGATCGCGATTATCCCGTTAGTGGGATGTCAATACCGCAACATTGATGAGGAAACCCCTAGCCGTATATATATCTTTTTCTTTATTTTCCCCTCATATTTTTCTAAGTACCAACACCATTGTGGACTAGTTGAGCTTGTAAATTGTGGGATAATTGTATATTTGAGCTGGGGTTAGCTTGGGAACGTGTTTGTGGGCCTTAGATCATTGTTAATCCGTAAGTTTCTCGTTAATTTTCCATGTAATTCACCAATTTGATTCTTAAATTCCCGATGGTGGTTGGGATTGATTTGGCACTGTTTGAGCTTAGATTTGGCTATATTTCTGTGGCAAATGATCCTTGAGCTGCATGGGACACTGTGATAGCTTTAATTTTGTGATTCCGCAAGCAGGCCTTACGTGGGATTTTTAGTTTGATTTCTGAACCGATTTATACACAATATGGGTATCAATTTTCTCGTCTTGATACATAAATTATTATTTTGATAGCGTGGCAACTCTCAGAGGTTTCTCGAAAGGGGAAAGCTCCGGTGTAAAGGATTTGGCGAGCGTTTGGCGGCGTCCAGGTAGGCTAGGCTTACCCTTCTTTTAGATTGAGCTTAATTATGGTATTAGCATCCTATTGTGCTAGTTTTGGGTGAGTAGTTTTATCCCGGCTATTATTTTAGCATTTTACGTCTTATTTAGCCGGTTAGGCCACCCTTTTTGGTAGAATCTAGGCCCGTTCCCTCTTAGTATAGTGTATTATCATCCTTTAGGACTAGATTTGGCGCTTATAGCACCTTGGGATGGGATTGGGAAGCCCTAGACTAGACTCGGGTAGTTTCTGACTTAGGTTGGGTTATCGGAACCTTGTAGTGGGCCCTACTGCCCCTATGAAGCTCCTTTAGGCTTAGCTGGACTCATGGCGGCTACCTTAGGCTACTACTTAGGGTTGGGATTGACTTAGTCTTAATTACTTACCTGATTAGACTCTTTCCCCGAGTAGGATTGTAACTGACCCTTGACCATTCCTCCTTGACTTAGAAATGGGAACCCATCGGGCCTCGGTAGATTTAACAGCCCAAGAATTATACTTAGTGAACAAATGTACTAGTGATAGGCTTGAAACCCTGGACTTACGCTAGCTATCCCATGCTTACGTATCTATATTTCAGTTTCGGTTAAAGTTCGACGTCTACTCTATTGCTATTATTATGAATTCTGGTACAAATCTGGCATCTATTTATGGTTATGATTTGCTCCTAATGAGATCATCTACTACAGTTATGGTTGGTTACTTATGAGTTCCAGTTGTGTCCGACATCAGTCTATGACTACGATTTGGGTGTTCTGGTGTTGATCATGGTTGCTACTGGGAGTTCTGGCAGTTTACTTGGTTCTGGTATGGGAGTTCTATCGACTGTATCTGGATCATTTGGCCTCTTGTTACTATCCATCATTTTTTGTTCGAGCCGGGTGTCTGGCCTCTTGTTATTATCCACTGGTTCCGGTTCAAGCCCGGTACATATAAATATACTTTCATTATGGATTTGGGATCGGAAGGTTATTTGAGATTGGTATAGTTAAAGGTCATTTATGCTTCTTACCTTAAATTTCTTCTTGCTTACACCCACCGGGGTTATGGGGGCTCGATAGGCTTAATTGTTTTCTTATGTGTGCCTTCTGGGATTATGGGGGCCCAGTTAGGTTGTAGTTGGTTCTTTACTTTTATTTTCGAGTTACTTATTTCCTATGTAGCATTTGCCCAGTATAGTTGATATTTATATTTTTACCCCTTTACTGTTGACTTTAGCTTACACTCTCGCATTATATTTATGTTATTACTTTATTGAGCTCAGTTAGCCGATGATGTCTACTGAGTTCCCGTTGCTCTGGTACTCATACTGCACTTCTGCATCTTTTCCCTGATGCACATCCGAGTACAAGCCATCATTGCTGACCTATCCTTGGTCCTTGCTACTGATCTGGAGACGGGGTGAGCTTTTTAGAGTCTGGAGCTGATCCTCTTCTATCTGTTTTAGTTACAGTCTTTTGTATTTTCGAGACAACTGTGTATATATGTATATTTTGGATACTGTCTAGTTCTCTTCTTTGTGGTTATAGTAGCTCTTGTACCAACCTTACCAGGTCTTGGGAGGGATTCATTTTGCATATTTTGTCCTCCTCACCCCACCCACCCCTCCTTAAGTACATTATGTTGCATATGTATATCTCTTCTACTTCCGCTTATGTTATTAATATTATTGATTTTATTCTTGTTTCTTTTTATCTTCTGCCCGTTAGCCCAGTACTTATTGTCCCGGGCTATGTCTTGGCTTATATACTGGTGGGTTAAAGTAGGTGTCATCATGACTTGAGAAATCGGTTCATCACAATAATGTGATAAATTGTGTTCCAATTTCAGTTCTACTCCATGGTGTTGAATTTTTGGCCTAGGAAGTTTTTGACTAGTAAAAGAACCTGCTGCATTATTCTGTAATTGGAAATAGTGCTTTTTCCATATTTTTTTGGCACACCCGACTTTTCAGAGTTCCCACAAAATAATAATAGAAGTTATCTAAAGCATAAATTTATTTGCTTGATTTTTAGCATGAATGTTCCACCATTGATTAAGTATAGACATGAAGTTTCTATTCCTCTAGTATTGAAACCAAGAGGGATTGAAAAATAGTTCCAAACATGAGAAGCAAGATCACTAGATTATATCATATGATTTAGAGTGTCATGCTTAGGGTGTCTATAGCAGATGCAATTACTGTTGGTGTTAATACCAAATTTATGAATAGTGCCATCAAAAGGGAGTTTCTATTTACTATCGTCCAAGTATGAAAGGAAATTTTAAAGGGGATATATTTGTTCCAGATCTTAGAGAACATCGTGGATTTAGGATTCTTTTTTCTTAACAATTAATAGGTAGAAGAACAAGTGAACTTAGATTGGGGATTTGGACTACTTACATTGGGGATTTGGAATCCAAATGGCTTGATCTTTTAATGGTCAGGGCCAATAGGGACTTGAATGACCTCCTGGATTAGTTGTGGATGGACTATTTCATGTAGCTTGTTCATGAAAAAACTCCTTGATCATAGTATTTCTAGGCTTCTGAATCATGTTATTATTGAAGTGCAGTGGTCTAGGGGATAACCAGGAGTCCTATGAAAATAAGATTTTCTCTTTAATTATTTTCCATGTGATATTATGCTCAATCTAATCCCTAGTAGATAGGAGATTTCTCTAGATACTGAAATCTTTGGGAATAACCACTTTGGATATTATATAGGACCTTGGACAGTATTTGGCTTTGAGAAATCTTGTCCACATGTTTTCTTCTACCCTGAGTCTTCACCATTTTTTTGCAGCAAAGGTATTTTGATATCTTCTAGTTTCTTGAAACCAACACCACCTTCAATGTGTAGAAAACTTAATTTTTTTCATGAGCTCCAGTGATAGATTTTCTTTCCTTTTCTTACCCCCAAGAAAAAATTGAGAGAAACATCTGAATTTGTTCCATGATTCTTTGAGAAGGACCATAACAGAAAAAGTATAATAAATTTGGAGTTGGAGGATAAGTGAGGTAATCGTGGCTTTTCCCCCAAACAATAAAAGCTTGTTTTACCATCTGCCAGTCTTGTTTAGCACATTGAAAGCAATATCAGAGAAGTACCAATTATTTTTCCAACCAGTGTATGTGGAACATCTTTGATAGGTAAAAGGAAATTCCCCTATTAAAGCCTGACCATCTTTTGATTCTTCTTCTGCTTTTCATATTCAAGAACTTGTGGGTGATGAAATAGCTTTTTCCTTGTTAATTTCTTATCCTGAAGCATATTGATAGTCATTAAGGACCCACATGATAGGGTTGATAAGATTCCTTTTCTCAGAAAAGAATACAACAATATCACTGCTATAGCTTGATTGATTGTAGGGGCATTTTCACTCATATATAAATCAATGAAGTTGTCAATGTCATAAAGCTTGTTGAGTTCTCTGGTGAGGGCTTCTGCAGCCAGAAAGAACAATCATAGAGATATTGGATCTCCTAGCTTTAGGCCTCTAGAAGATTTAAAGAAATCATATCTTGTTCCATTAATAAGAATGAAGTATCAGTTGCCGGAGATAAGTCTATAAATGAGATCAATAACCATTTCAGAGAAATTCATCTTTCTGAGGACATTTGTGAGAAAGGACTAGAAAAGCTTACCATAAGCCTTAAACATGTTTAATTTGATGATAACTTTTTCCCCCTTATTGTCTATCTTAGTACCATGAGCCACAGCTTGAGTTAGCAAAATGTTTTCAGTAATAAGTCTATCTTAGAAAAATTCTGAATGATTATCAGAAATCGGTTTGGCAAGAATTGTAGCAAGTCTGATGGACAGGATCTTAGAGATGATTTTATTGGAGACATTACAAAGGCTAATAGGTCTTAATTGATCCAAGGTGACTGGAGAGGACACTTTTGGAATTAACACCAAATTGGTATGGGTGAAATATTTGGTAAGAAAGGTTCCTGTGAAGTATGCCCTAACAGAGTTGCATACTTCCATATGAATAATGCTTTAGGATGCTTGGTAAAAATGGTCATTTAACCCATCAGTTCATATCACAACCCAAAAATAAGGAAAGTGATGACATTTATTCCACCCCTATTATAGGTTAGTCAACCCAACGATACTCAACAATGTACAGAGAGATAAATATATCAAGTCTCAAAATTGAATCATATAAATCAACTCATAAAAGAGTACGGTAAACAACATACACTATCCCAAAATTTGAATGTCATGAAATATAAGTCTCTATGGATAATTAAGTACAATTGAGAGCCTAGAGTATATCTACATAAGAGAAAACAACATAAAGGATATAGAGAAAATCCGGTAGGAATTGATATCAATCAGCAATTACTTCTGAATCTTGATGAGATACCTTTAGCACAGATACTAGATCAGTGCTCGGGAACAATTGGTCGGTATCTACACATAAGGTGCAGAAAATAAACAAGCGTGAGTACTAATCCACATATACTCATCATCCTTATCAATTGACCCTAATTTAAAGAGATGGCGAGAAACAACTAAATGTATTGCTACCCGACATTATTCATAAATACCTAATAAATCAGGAAAGCCACACCTAATCTAACAGTCAAAAGCAACAATAACAAGGATGTAACACAGTACAATAATCCTCATACACCTCAAATCAGAGTAAGAGTAGCAAACCACCCAATCACTTTTCACATCAAATATCAGTACTAGTCAAATGAAGATGATGAGATGAATTCATATGATATATATGTATGTATCAATACACACTCGTTGCCCTGTATAACTAGTTGAGACTCATGGGTAGGGGTGGACATGTTATTTAAAAATTCAATACGGTAATTTTGATATTTGATTTTTTAAAAATACGATATCATCATCATACCAAATTAATTCAGTATTTTAAATTTTGATTTCGATATTTTGCGGTATGATAAATCGGTAATAATAATTTATTCAACTTCGACTAATATATAATCGTATAATAGAGAATTATGACTTCATTTTTTAAAAACATCTCAATTGTATCATTCTGACATATTATACCAATAGAAGTATATATACATAAGAAGTACAAGCAACTCCCTTTGTTAATTAATTACACAAAAAAATATTTCAATCAAGATAGATTAGTCAAAGTTTCAACGTCTAAATATTCAGTTTTATACTAATTCTAGATTACATTGTATATTTATTAGTATTTTAATAACATACATAAATTTATTATGTAATTATATACTTCAGTATGATTTTCGCTATTTTGATATGTTATTTATAAATACCAAATACCGTATCGAATACCAAAAAGAAAAAATTAAAATGTACACCATATACCATTTCAAATACCATAATACCAAAATCACGATTTCAAAAATTTTGGTTTGATATAATAATTTGGTATATAGAATGTCATGCCTACCCCTACTCATGCGAGACTCGTGAGATCCATATACTCATCCGGAATAGTTTCTAGCTGACATGCAAGTTATGAATCAGTAAAATCTGGATATGAAATAATTTTTCATCGGGCATGCAAGTTATAAATAATAAAATCCATCCGAAATAGTTTCCATCGGTCATGTAAGTTATCAAGCACCCAAAACAGTTTTTCATCGGATATGCAAATCGTCGCAAGATAATCTTTCCAAAAATGTCTCTTTCATATATCCACGAAATGAAAGATGAATGAATATGCATGATTCACAGTCACAGAAGAAATTCAAATGTCTAAATCAAGTCATATTCACATGCTACAAGCCCAAACATTAATAATCTTTCTCAGTTTACACCATTCACGCATCACGCATCACTAGAGGGAGCAAAATCATCAACTCTCATGCTTAATAAGCCACTTTCCAACACTGTACGGAATAACCAAATTATCAAGAATAGGGGAAAGTAGTCCAACAAAGTCAACTAATTAGTACTTTTAACCCTTCACACATAACACTGGTACCTGCATAGATGTTCGTCATTTCATATATACTGGACCCCCATGTCATCATTACTCCCCATAGGCAACTAGTAAATAAATACTTTTAAAACAAGTCAAAGAAAGTCTCAACTTTCCTTAAAGAAAATCCGAATAATCAAACTGAAACTTTATTCTTCCATAGATCCTCGGAACGAGCCCAATCTGATCAAATATATATTTTACATCAGAAAACAAAATCATAGACAACCATATTATTATAGTATAATTCTAGATTAAATAGAATTGACTATCGGTTAATTAGAACACAGGTGTTTTTCTTTCTTTTGTAAAAATTGACACACGCCCAGTGGGACTCTAACTCACTATGGGTTAATTAGAACACAAGCGTCTTAGGACATAGGACTAATTTGGTACTTCAATGGTAAAAGTTTTTAAATTTAATTTTTGTTGATCTTTTTATGTTATTAATTTATTCTGATGTTTTTTCTATTCCCCTTTATTTTAAGCATAAAATATTTAAAAATTTCCTTCTTTCAACAAAATCATCTCCCAAAAAATCTTCGTCAATGTTTCAGAACCCCAACAATAAGTTTCTCTTACTCTTCGTTTTATTGTCCATCACTTGGATGCATATAAAGAAAATAATTTAAACTACTACAACTTAAATCATATCTAACTTAATTGTGTGTCATCATGAAGTGTTTTAAGTATGAAAACTCATCAAGTACAATAATAAATAAAAAATGTATATCTATGATATTATTAATGTCGTTGGATGTTTTTTCCTTTGCGTCAATTATCATAATTATTTTAATTTTTTTCTTCGATTAATTTTTCTACATAAACTGAAAAGACAAATAACTCAAATCAAAGCTCAAATTTGATTAAATCAACCAAATATTTATTCTATTTAGATCTTATTAATAGCAACACATCTATATTTAAAATGGTATGACACATGTAATCACTAAATCCTGAATCAACCCCTGAAACCATTCAATAAGATAAAAAAGTCACATGTAAAAGTTGAAGGTATTCCCAAAATCTAGAAATATAAATACTCTGCAAACTTAACAGGGTTAATCACATTGCAAACTTTGCTTCTTCATAAAAAGAGCTTTAACAAAATATAAAAATAATAAGCGGAGTGATACACGTGCGTTCATGGTCCACGGATCACTATAATTGGCGGGTGTAGTATCACATGTTTTAGTTAGCAGCTAGAATGTGCTGCTTGTTTGTGAATTGTGTGTATGTGGGGTCTGTACAATGTACATGTCCTTTTTAGAAGTGTGCGTTTCGTGTTCAAAGCGTCTATTTTATCAACTACAACCAGACATTCACTTTTATCAATCAACTAATTAAAAACGTGGCATTTATTCTTTCTAATACATCCATCCCCTAGTGGGCAGCCCAACCCCACTAGCCAAGAAAACCTTGTATATATTCATTCACATTTCTGTTTCTTCTCCAATAATTCTATCTGCTATAATAACTTAATCCAAAAACTTCCAAGCAAATCTTGATTATCACTTAATCTTTTTCTATTGATTATTTCTCTTATACAAAAATATATTGTACAGAGATATCGATCTGAATCAATAAGTTACATTCTATTCAGTGTGTGTAGTTGAAGTTAATAGAAGAAAATGAGAAGAAATTGTAACTTGGAGCTCAGCCTTATGCCCCCTTCTCTTTCAGCATTTTCTCCTTACAACTCCTCAATGTAAGTCTCTCTCATGTTTCCTTTTACATATCGTAGTGATTAATCCTTGTCAATAATATTCAGTTTGGACTAGTGATTAATTAGTCCTTGTAAATAATATGCATAAGGTATTGATTATATATATTTTTTTTTTCTTTTTTCTGTTAGGGAGAATCAAGAATTAGAGAAGCAATTGCAAGAGCAGACAATATTTTACAATGGAAAATTTGTGGTTTCTGATGCTAGTGAGCTTCAGGTATGTGTATTTCAAGTTTTAATTTGTTCCTATTACTTTTTCTTAGTCTATTTTAAAAAGAATGTATCTTGTCTTATTTTTGTTGTTTTTTAATTTAATTTTTCATGTGTCATGTTTCAGACCGTTTATGACCACAAGATTAAGATTAAGGATGTTTTGGTACATTCTACATTGCTTTAGTCTAAGACTACAAAATTCAAAAGTTTCTTTATTTTCATAAACTTCGTGTCAGATAAAAATCAAACAAATCTATTGAAATGGAGGGGAGTATATAGTATGAACTTTCTGTGCACCCTTTGCTCACTGAATTGTGAATCGCTAATAGAATTGTCTTTTTGGTACCAGTAGTACTAGTGATCATGCAACTTGGTATTTTCATTGAAGGTGATCTAATTTAACAAATGAAAAAAATATGCAATGAACTGAAATTTCTTAACTACCCGGTATCTTCATTTTCCATATATAGAAAGTGGTTTAATTGCTAAAAGATTTATTGAACTAAAATTTCTCACAAATTATTAAAATCCAAGAAAGATAAAAGAGGCTGTCCTCTTTTCTTTATTATTGTCTTTGGGGCAGGGGGTAGGTAGCCAAGAGTTAACAACGCAAAGTAATCTCATTAAAAAGATGCATGTTTTATTTTCTCATACTACTAATTAATCAAATGAGCTGTTTTGTTATTAATCCTAATCTTTATCTTGTCCTAAATGCAGGCTAAAGCTATAATATATCTTGCAAGTAGAGGAATGGAGGAAACTACAAAGAGGACTCCATCACCAATGTCAGAGCCGTCATCACCATTGTTACAACCTGATACAGGTCTTTTCATGAAGAGATCTTTGCAAAGATTTCTACAAAAGAGAAAAAACAGAATTCAAACAGCTTCGCCGTATCATCACTAGCTGCTACTTATGGAATTCGCCTATGCTTAGTTCCATATGTATTTTTGTATTTTTGTGTTACAATATAAATTTTATGTGAGAGCGCTAGAAAATAATTGTTTTTCCAATAGGTGGATTTTAGTTACTAAGCACAACGATAGTGTATAATACAAAATTATTTTTTTTCATTCTCTCTCTCTCTTTCTTTGGATTAGAAGAACATCTCTTATGTGGCGACTGTTAGGATATACTATAAACCATGTGTTTTGATATAGTATTATTTATTGAACGATTGTTTATTTATTTATTTATTTATTCAATTCAATAAATTGTTACATTAAATAGATCATTGTCATTTATGTGTCCTCAATTTATATAGTAGATGATTTGGTGTATAGAGTTTAAGCTTATACACAGAAGATCGAATCATCAGTTCTTATAAGTTAAAGTTATATATAGTTCACAATCATAGATGGAAATTTGGACAAACCATCAGAATGATTGTAGCACGAGATTAAATGTAATTTATCTTGATTACGAGAATGGTATAGTTCTAACTTCTCGTGCTAGTGCATTTTGTATGTATTGAACAGGACCGAGTAGAGATAGTTGTTTTAGACTGACTGATAAAAACATATTCTCTAAACTATTAAATGTACTTATATTCTCAATCTTGATACAACTATTATGATCTGTATATATTATTTATCGTTTTGATTTATTAAAAGGTGAGATTCTGAGATGGGTCGATATTCCTCGTAGATTGGATGATAATAATATATATTAGTGAAATAATAATTTAGTTGATAGAATCCATGTCTCGGTATAGAGATTGATGATACGCCTTTTATGAGAAGCTTATAAGTTTTCATGTGTAAACCCGGCCGGTGGATTCATGAATCCGACATATGAAATAAGTTAAGCATTGCTGTAAAGGAAATTAATCATTATATTAAATTCGTCAGTAATTTAATTTATTGATTAGTATCTGTAATCTTAACATGGGGAATTACATAAGTGTTTAATGGAGAATTTTGAAATAAAAATAGAGGAGTGCAATTACGAATTTTTAGTAGAATGATTTGTAATTTATTATGGTAAGAATAATTCAAATTAGTATTTTGAATTATTTCCATAATAGGGAACCTCGGTAATTAATTTTGTGGTCCCTACAGTGCTCATATTAAACTAGAACTCGGAATCCTAATTTCTAGGGGAAAAGGAGAACTGACCGCCTTTTCCTTATTCAAGTAAAAATAGGCGTGTGTTTTTGTTCCCTTTTGGACTAGGAGAGTATCTCTATAAATAGGGATTCCCCTAGCCTAGAAATTCAATTAGTTTTCTATTCAGTGCTTGCCCACCCAAGTATTGAGAGAGTTCGGCTGTGAATTTGAGATCACTGTAGAAGACCGCAGATTCGAAGACGGACTTGCTTCAAGATATCTGTTCACGCTTCAGGAGGTAATTCTTGGTTAATCTTAAGCATGCTTTGTGTGAACTACGTGTTTATGTTTGTTGTCTATAATTCATGTAAGTAGTACGATTCTGGAATGCTTCCGCTATGTATTCGTTTCCAACAGCGACCAGAACTTGATTGTCACTCTCGGCATTCATATACACACTCTGGTCCCATCAAAAGGATGCAGCTTCTTTAAAATCGACTTATGTGAATGCTCTCTCTTGCAGGAAGTTCATAAGTACTCCCTCTGTTTCAGTTTGATTGTTGGTTTTGACTTGAATAGAGTTCAAGAAAGTAAAGATAACTTTTGAATCTTGAGGTCTTAAACTAAATATATATAGAATATACCGAAATATCGTTTAATCTTGTGGTCTTAAGCATATCATGTGGAAAGTTGAAACTAAAGAGTTGTCAAAAAGGAAAAGAGAGTGTCGGCAACACCCACTGAGCCGTCGTAACACTAGGAAGTGTGACAATGAAATCACCTGTAAGATAAACTTATTTTTATTTCATTCTATGAATCACACTTGCTCTATGTGCTTATTATCAATGCAATGAGATGACACATTTGACATTCAATAGCACTAGCCGAAACAAAGACCACTGACCACTCTATTAGTAGAGTAGGTCAAAACTTATTTTCACACATTTTAAAGTTGTCAATTTTAATCAAATGGAGCTTTAATCATAACACGAAGGTTATGGTTCTGCAACACTTGAAATTTGCTCACCCTTACATAGAGACTTTGAATTTGGACCTTGTGAATGTAGAGACTCTAGGTACAAAGTTATAAGGATCATGGTCCAACTGTTAAAATATTGTCAGCTTTGGACCTACGAATTTATCCCTTGGATTTTAATCCAAAAAGCACCTCAACAATTGGTTTTGAACTCATTCTGATAAGGTCAATATCTTTCTTCGTCCATTTTGATGTGAGATTCGCCTAAGATGTAATGTGCATGCTTTTTTCAAAGGCTTTCCCTCCATCATGGAAGTCACATAAATACCCCCCCCCCCTCCCGGGACCAATATGCTTGTTCACGTTTGCCCTACCATCGTAATGAAAGAGTGTACTCTTTGTTTGATGCCATCTCTAACGTCTCTGGTCAAACTATTAAGGTATTGTCTTCTTTGGGCCTAGGTCCTCACAGATTCATTTAACCAAAAGGGAACCTCAAAAAGTGGGATCTCAAATAATTCTTATAAAGTCCATAACTTTCCTCTTGGATTGTGATGTGGGATTCACCTAAGTTGTTATGTGCACCCCTTCTTTAGAGATTTTCCTCCGTCTTGAGCATCGCATATAGTCCCCTTGGAACTCAATTTCCTCTCTAAGGTTAGCTTTATACTATCATATTCAGGCTCCTGTTAAGATATTATCCTTTTCGGGCTTAGGCCCTCACAGATCTGTCCATTGGGTTTTAACCTAAAAGATGCCTCAACAGTTGATTTCGAACTCATTTTTATAAGGTCCCTAACTTACTTCTCTCATTTTGATGTAGAATTTCCCTAAGATGTAATGTGCACCCCTTCTTAGGAGGCTTTCTCTCTGTCTTGGGAGTCAAAGAAGTGTTTACCTGCATTAGTAGACTAGATATACTGCTTATTATGATGTTTATAATTGGGGGTATACAATCGATTTACACACTAATGAAAATCTTTATACATGCGCTCTTTTTCTATTGTTTCTTTCTTCCACATCATAAATATTAGCAGGTTGGTTACATCCACCAGTGAAATGGAAACCAAGCGTTTCCTGCTTTAAATTTATTTTATCTCGTCCAATCATCATTTTTAGGAGTATTCTTTGGCATAAGTTCCTTGACATTGACAGGGCATTTAGTTCATGTTCTATTCTTTCATCTATAAGGGAGTACATTTGATGAAATAATATTTTAGATGTATCACCGCATTCCTAAGGATTATTTCCACTTTTTACAGGTCAATGAAATCTTTGGCAAGAGCACCCAATGGGAATTTTTGCTAAGTATTTGATGTGAGAGACCAGGCGGCATATGTTACACCATGATGATGTTCCATGCAATGAAACATGCGGTATGAAGCCTGTCAGGTGCGATGATAGATGCGGTACACCAATCACTGCATTCCCAGCCCACTCGGATAATAATCTAAAAATACATGTTTAGGTTGGGATTCTCGTCCCACTATGTTTTGGATGATTTATTGGGAGAGAAAACATGCTAAGGCTTTCTCCAAATATCTAAGGTGAGTTTCTTTTCAATCTCTGTTGTTATATCATCGATTATAACATGATACACAATTCATAATACTAATTTGTAGATTCAAGGGGCTCAATTCAAGATCATTGAACAATGGATTTTTTTTTTAGGATTCTTCGTGAGGTAAGTTCCTACTCAATTATAGCTATTAGGGGGATAATTAGGGTTCGTGTAGATTTTGAAAGGTATCCTAATCATTAAATAATTCTCAGAAATCCTAGAGCGTGAAGTTTATCCTTTAATCATAGATTTGTCATTGCGGGTGGAGATTCGTAGTAATTTGAATTTTTTTTTGATGATTTATTATCGTAACTGATTGTAGAGCTATTATCTAGCATTGTGGAACACGTGAAGGATGTTTTTAGCTGGATTTAAGGAATGCTTCTTTTTTAACATAATTTTAATTATGAGTTTGAATAAGGTCTTGTGCACGAACAGGATAAGCTAACATCAAGCCTTCATACTTTAATATATGAACTTGCCAGCTAGTTTATCTCGGTCGCTAGTCTATTTGGTTGAAGGTGCCCAGACATGCAGGTCCCTCCAAACGGATAAATGACTGGGCAGGAGTATATCCACGATGGGATCTATATTGTCTTTGTAGGTGGTTTTCTTTCTAGATTTTGTTGAAGAACCGCTGACATAGGACCCATTGCCAGCAAACTCAGAAAGGGGTGGTGATTTTCTCTGATCAGTAGTGGGTAGTTTTTTGTGTGAAAAAGAAAACATAATTGTCGAAGGTTTAGCAAGAAGAATGGTATTTTCCCAAGGAAATTTGGCAAGAAGTCTAGAAAGAATGGAGTTTAAGGGAAGTTGCAAGAGTGAGAAGTGTAAAAAAGAAAAAAAAGAAAAAAAAGATGAATTGTGCCTTAAATAGAGATAAGGAAGGCGCAGATCTCGGGTCGGGTTGTGGCTCCGAGTCAATAATAATGAGACACATGGCCGACGCATTAATGTTATTGAACACACATCACATTAGGTATGTTTGGGGAACTTTTTATATGCTTTCCCGCCAAAAAGTTGAAACTCTTCTACTTACCAATTTCAAGTGAATGAGCAATCGGAAATTGGAGTTTATTTCCTAAATTGTCACTGAACTTGTGTAAATATCCCACTAAAGACACTTTTTATTTTTTAGGACAATATTATCATTGAACTATGTATATCTTTCTCAAATAAGGTGAAACTAAGAAATAGTTAAAGGCATGTTTGGAAAGCCACAAGAGAATTAGAATTGGATATAGTTACACAATTTGACATGACATGCAATATAAATTAACAAGTCAATACTACTAAAGCAAATAAATTGAAACATAAATTCAAAATTAAAAAGCAAAACATAATACTTTTTTTATATTTTTTTCTTTTTGAAATTTTTTACTTTTTTAAATTTTACTTCATTTATCTTTCATCTTTTTTCTTCTAATTTTCCAACCTTTACTTCTTATGATTCAATATAATTGCTCGTATTTTTTATTTTCTTCATTTAGCACATAACTGCATTATTATTGTAGTGTTTGAATTAAAGTAAAATTTCATTATTAAATGAGATTTTTGACTTATGTTTCTTTTCTTTTGAATTATATTTTTACTTAGGTTATAGTGAAACTTATTTTATTTTATGTTGGAATTTGATATAATATTTTTATTTTTTTTTTGAATGTTGAATTTATGTTCCAATTTATTTGCTTTAGTAGTATTGACTTGTTATTTCATATTGCATGTCATGTCAAACTGTGTAAATTGTAATTACGTCCAATTCTGATTCTCTTGTGGCCTTCCAAACATGCCTTCAACTATTTCTTAGTTTCACCTTATTTTGAAAAGATTTACATAGTTCAATGACAATATTGTCCCTAAAAAAAACATAAGTTACTTTAGTGAAATGTTCGTACAAGTTCAATGACAATTTAGGGGATTAACTCCAGAAATTGGGGACTATTTGTAAAGGATAATATCGATCTTGTCCACATGGATGAATAATATGTCAACATATGGCAAGAGTAACTGATCACAACACTCTGGATAAGAAACATCGAACATCATTTCTGGAACTTGGCCAGCAAATGCAACTCAGTTCGGAAAGGTTCCTGATTCAATGAGGCTAGAGACATACTGGTACAACCCATCTAGCTCCAAAGGTGGTACGATATCAGATTGCTCTGATACCAAATGATCTGATCCTAGTTGGACTACTAGAATTTAATCAATGCGGAATTCAAAATACGATGATTTCAACTAGAGAAATCGAGCCAAAATCGACTCAAACTCAAATTAAAGGATAGTGGAGAAATTAGGGGATGAGAATAGAAGAAAGAAAGGCTAATTGAATACACAATTAACCAAGGGAGATGAGACTTGATTCTAGAGAAGTTGAGAAACACAAATAAATCCATAAATGAGTAACTCAATTATGAAAATCAAGGTAAAGGAGTTTTAAATTCACAATGGAAATCCACCCATCACTAATCTAGATTCAACTATACTAAGCTAATCTAGCCTAAAGGGAATCTATCCTTGAACTACACTCTCAAAGAGTTTCTTCAAATCTCAATATCCAAAATAATCTACGTCCAAAAATAAGCTAAGGCAACTATATATAGTATGTAATTTACAAACATGACCCAAAAGTGACCATCATTTAAAAAGTAGCCCCAATGGGCTATTTGGGGCCTAGCATCACCCAAGTGTGTGGATGCTTCACCAAAGTGCTTTCTCATAGCCCAAATGTTTTGTCCATCGCCCAAGGCTCCTTTCAATCATTTTCATCGCCCCATGGTCCTTGCCATCGCCAAACATAAATTGCCTATAGCCAAAGTGAGGGGCGATGCTGAACTTAATGGTCCACGCAAAAGTTTGCAGTAGGTTATCTTTCATGTTTTCTTCTCTTTGTTGGACCTCTCATACCTTGTAGACCTTTCTTTGGGGTAGTTCAAGCCCTTCCAATATCTCACTAAGCATGAGCATGACTTGTGTAGCCCGGGTATAAGTGTAGCACTAATTGAGCTATTTGTGCAATTATTAGAAGGTATAATTCCAGATGTAGTGACAGACGGATGAGATAAAGAAAAGATATGCTCGCCATTCTGTAAATCATAGTGGAGGCTGAGATTCTCGCTGATTGGTTCACAACTGTAGAATTAGTGATCTAGTGGGAGACCGAAAGAGGGGCGAACCCTACGCAAGCTGTTCCCAAGAGATTTTTTTATAAATAGCCTATTAATCATTTGTATGAGGTGTTCCACAATTTTAATTTACACATTGTATGCACACGATTTTGCTAAGCTTAAAGCTCCTTGTTCTTTGATTCTCAATTGACTCCGGACACACTATTCTTAAATGCCCCTAGGATTTCATACATTGCTCACCTACTTTGTCGTCCTTATAAGTTGTTTTATCTATTTCACGGAAAAATGCCTAATATACCCATTAAGTATTGAAAATGGTACACAAATACCCTCTTTCTACCTTTAGGCTCTAAAATACCCTTCCATCAACCTATATGGCTTTAAAATACCTTTCACTTAACAGACAAGTGATTAGGTTTCTAACTTAACACATGATGGAAGTTTAATTAATTAAAAACTAATTACATATTTCCTAAAACTCAACCCGATTCCCACTAAATTACCCGATCCAATCCTAAAATCTAAAGACCCTAATCCTAATATCTAAGGGGGGAAACCATTCTACTAATTCAGGCCTTTGACCATGTTAATTTTTGTCACATGGAAAATTTTATGTTGAGCAAGAAGATTGTAACTTTAAAAGTTACAATATCATGAAAATTTTGAAATTAAAGCAATTTAAAAGCTTAAATAAAATGGAGGGAGTCAGGGGCGGATTTACAAAGGACGGTGAGGGTGTCATGCCACCCGCAAGCTTCGACAAAAACTCTCAATATAGAGGTATATATATACAAAATATATCTATAAATAATTAATGTGCCACCCATAGGACTAAAGTACCCATGGTGCCAGTGGCAAAGGGCCGAAATTTTAGCCCCAAGGGCGTGGGTTCGAATCCCGTGGACAACAATTGATTTTTTTAAATTTTTTAGTTCAATCATTCACTTTCCAACAGTACCAGCAGTGATGGCTATCACTGTACTGCATATTAATTAAAAATTATTTTTGACTATTACTAGTCTTTGACTTTTTTTTATTTGTTTAAAATATAAAGTTCAATATTTAGTTTTATTCTTTTTCTATCTTTAATTCTTTATTGTCTCATCAAATTTAAAAGACAACTCCTCAAACCTCGACCCTTCTTCTCCCAAAAGACAAACCCTGACTCTTCTTCTCCCAAAGGCAAAAACCAAAACTCCATCGTCTCAGCCTCACAACATCCTCCATCATTCGTCGGTGGCCCGCACTGCTCTACTCTGCTGCTTTTTCTACAATCAACATCAACCCACTTACCCACAATCCTCTGTAAGTTAATATATATTTGGGGTTAAATTAGTTCTCCATTTCAACATTGTTGTCAATATGAACAATTTTAACTTGAATTAATTCTTAGTTTCCCCTCTTGAATTTGAATTTTTATTTTGTAGGAAATTATTCTAAATTTGTGAATTGAGATGGATAAATTTCTCAACATGTTTGCTCAATCAAGTTCTAATGTGAATGCCAATCATTATCTTGTAACTGAGCTCGATTTGGCTGCACTTAAATCCGATCTAGAGGAAAGAATACCGATCATTGACTATGATCCTTGGTTACGAGATGAAGTGAGAAAACATTATATTAAAAAAGAACCTTGTCAACCTATCATGAAACCATATCCTCCAATCGAAATAGAAGGTAGACTGCGCCAATTTGTTTCAAGTTGGTTCAAAGGTCCACATTCTAGTTGGTTGGAGTATAGTGTGTAGAAAGATGCCGCATATTGTCTTTGTTGTTATTTATTTAAAAATGAATTTCTTCATGAAACTACGGCTGAGTTTTATGCAACAAAGGCTTTTAGCGCTTGGAATAAGGCTCTTGAAAGATTTCTTTTGCATATCGGTAAAGTTAATAGTGTTCACAACAAATGTTACAATAAGATGCTAGATTTGTCAAATCCTCATCAATCAATTCAAGTTGTTCTTGACAAGCATTCTCAAAAGTTAATAGATGAGTACTGAATGTGTTTGGAAGCTTCAATTGATATGGCAAGACTTCTTTTGCATCATGATTTGCCTTTTCAAGGTCATGACGAAAGTGAATCTTCAACCAATCAAGGTTACTTTTTAGGATTTTTGAGGTGGCATGGGGACAAGCATCCGGATCCGGGAAAAGTGATACTAGAAAATGCTCCACAAAATGATATTTTGACTTGTCCTATGATCCAAAAGGATATTATCAATGCTTGTGCGAAAGAAACATTGAAAGTTATAATTGGTGACTTGAATGGAGATTACTTTGGTATATTAGTTGATGAATCCATGGTGACTTGAATGGAGATTACTTTGGTATATTAGTTGATGAATCCAAAGACATCTCACACAAAGAACAAATGGCTCTAGTTTTGAGGTATGTTGATAAGAATGGTGAAGTAGTAAAATGATTTATCGGTCTTGTCCATGTTAGTGATACATCGTCATGCTCATTGAAGAAAGAAATTTATTCTTTGCTTTCTGATCACTCACTAAGTCCATCCAAAATACGTGGACAAGGTTATGATGGAGCTAGTAATATGAAGGGAGAAATAAATGGTCTCAAAACTTTGATTATGAAATATAGTCCATCGACATATTATATTCATTGTTTTGCACATCAATTGCAACTAACACTTGTAGCTATTGCTAAAAAAAATTTGGAAGTTGAAGACTTGATCATGTCACTAATGTGTTGAATGTTGTTGGAGGATCTTTTAAGCGTAGAGATTTACTTCTTCATCACCAAGCTGAAAAGTTGGAGTAATTACTTGAGTCCGGTGAAGTTCATACGGGGCAAGGATTACATCAAGAATACGGGCTTTAAAGACCAGGTGATACTTATTGGGGATCACATTTCAAAACATTAGATAACTTTCTTGTTATTTTCTCATCTATTGTTCATGTGCTTGAACTGATTGAAATTGAAGGTTCCACCTCAAGTGATAGAAATCAAGCGGAATATCTTTTGACAAAGATTAAAACATTCAAATTTATTTTTATGCTTCACTTGATGTTGAAAGTGTTGGCAATGTCAAATGAGTCGAGCAAGATTTTGCAAAAGAAGGATCAAGATATTATTAATGCCGTGGAGTTTCTTAACATTTCAAAGAAAAGATTGCAAGATATGAGGGAAAATGGATGAGAATCTTTGTTGAGTGATGTTTCTTCATTTTGTGATTCACATGATATCTTGATTCCCAATTTGAATGAGCCTTATTTTCCTGGAAAGTCAAAGCATAAGTGTTTGGGTGTTTGTTATTCACACCACTTGTGTGTTGAAATCTTTTGTGCTTTCATTGATGTGCAACTTCAAGGACTTAATGATCGTTTTGAGGTAGTGAGTAGTGATTTACTTCTTGAGATGGGTAGCTTGAATCCAATCAATTCTTTTTCTAACTTTGATAAAGGTAGAATCATGGCTTTAGCAAAGTGTTATCCAAGTGATTTTGATAATGGAAAGCTTCGAGATTTGAGTTACCAACTTGATACTTTCATAATTCATATGCGAAGTAGTAATTCCAAGTTCTCCAACTTGCAAAGAATTCGTGATTTGGCAAAGGCATTGGTTGAGACAAATCTTGTGGAGACTTATTCACTTATTTATTTACTTGTGAAGTTGACTCTGATTTTACTTGTTGCTACGACAACTGTGGAGAGATCTTTCTCGTCCATGAAGCACATAAAAATGAAGTGCGAAATAGTATTGGTGATCAATATTTAAATGATTGTTTAGTATGTTACATAGAGTGTGATGTATTTGCAAATGTAAGTAATGATATCATCATTGACCATTTTCAGACTATGACAACTCGTCGAGGACAATTGTAATGAATGATGGATGTTATGATATTAGTAATATTATTGAAAGTTTAAGTTTTGTCGAATTTATGATCTTAGTCGAATGTGGGGTGTGAATTTAAAGTATATGTAGTGCATAATTGTCATCTTATTATTGTTCTATTTTTGTTGATTGATTTGTTAATTGTCATATAGACTAAAAAGACGAATAATCTAGTTGATTTATCGATGAGTTTAATTGGTACCCGGAGAGTCCAAATCCTGGATCCGCCTCTGAACTCAGTCATTTTGAATTAGTTCAAAAGTTCTCATTCGGCATTTGCACGTCTCATCTTTCGAATATTAAATTCTTTATGCAAACTTTATTTGGTTCTTTATAAGTTGAATTGACTTTCTAATTTCGCTACTCTCTCTTTATTTGCATGAACACTTTGGGAGCAAAAAAGGGAGTCTTTCTACAAGACTCATTGCCATAAGAGAAGTCTTGCTCTTGAGGCTCGACGTCCCGATGGAAATGTGCATCCCTCATTACGCATTGCCCTTGCTTTTCCCAACCGAACAGAAAATAAAAATGAGCGTGAAGGAGTCGCTACTTCTATCTTAGCTTTCCCTTTACTTGGTTCTTTATATATTTTGTTATGTTTATTTATTAGGCGTTGTCTTCAACATTTTGGATTGTTTTTTTTTTAGAACATTAAAGTCTAGAATAATTATGAACAGACATGGATCCAATATTTGACGGCTGCAGTTGCCAACAATATACTTAACAATGGCGACAAAAATTGAATATGAACCATGATTCGGTTAATTTGTAGTTAACTTAATTAGGTTTTTTAATCACAAATAGACAAATAAATCGATTATAATTCATTTTTTTACATTTGACTTAAATAATATTCGTGAATGAAATTGCAAAAATATTACCATTAATAGTAAAACTTTTACTTAATTACGACTCTTAACTTAACTTTGCCTTTAATTACGACTTTTAGCTTAACTTTGACTTTAATAACGGCTTTCTCTTTAATATCACGTTTTCTTTATTTACTCCTTTCTTCTTCACTTCTTCACTTCACTTTCCTCTTTTGCTTCTCAACCTCAGGTACATTCTCCATTCTCTTCTCTATCTGCATGTAACATTTTTTTACTTTGTTTTATTATTGATGTTTTTCAACAAATCTTGAATTTTCAAAAATCACAGAGATATTATTTTTCTCCTTTCTACTTTTTTCGTGTATTTTATGCAATTTTTTTGGATATATTTGATTTTCTGTTCTAATGTCAGCACTATTTTTGTTGGTTTTTTTATAGAATTTACGGATTAAAATTGTACGATTTCCGATGTTATTATTTTTGAAATTTTGGAGAAATTTTACACATTTTTGATGTGCAATACAATTCGAATTCAATAGTATACATTTTTATGATTTTGATAGTTGTTATTTCACAATAAATATAATACATTTCTAACAACGTAAATTAATTTAAATTGTAACAGGATGTTTGAAATTCACATATAACACTTGTAATACATTTGTATTAAAAATGTTTTAGTTATATATATTCACCACGCATATTGTAATACGTCTTTAATACGTATAATATATTGAATCCAAAATGTATTAAAATTGTGTTAAACGTATAGGATCGTTGTAGTACAATTCGAATTCAATATTATACATTATTATGATTTCGATAGTTGTTATTTCATAACAAGTATAATACATTTCTAACAACGTAAACTAATTTAAATTGTAACGGGATGTTAGAACTTCACATATAATACTTATAATACATTTGTATTAAAAATATTTTAGTTATATATATTGACCATGCATATTGAAATACGCCTTTAATACGTATAATATATTGAATTCAAAATGTATTAAATGTAAAGGATCGTTGTAATACAATTCGAATTCAATATTATACATTTTAATGAATTCGGAATGTTTGAAATTCATGTATAATACTTATAATACATTTGTATTAAAAATGTTGTAGTTATATATATTCACCAAGCATATTGAAATACGTCTTTAATATGTATAATATATTGAATTCAAAATGTATTAAATTTGTTTTTTATTTTTTTCTCTTATTAATGATGTTAAAGACGTATTATAATTAAATTTGAAACATTTAAATGCTATTCAAGTTAGTTTATGTGATACTATATTAAAATTGTGTTTAAAAATGTATTATATATGTATTTTGCTATTTTTGGTAAAAAAAATTATGCTTTCAACTCATGTACTATAATTGACAAATAAGACTACATATTTATACTATTTATTTAAATACCCAATATAAAGTCCAATTGAAGTTTTGAAATCTTTGCTTGGTAAATGATTTAACTGAAGTGTATCATTTATTAAATGCTTTAACCAAATACCAGAAAATTTTCCTCCTCTGGTCTTATTTCAAATGAATTCTTCGCTCAACTAATTCCATATGAGAAAAACCAACTATGAAGTTTTGGAGCTTGAAAAACCTTGGCTCATTCAATCTATTTTGCCTTGAAATGGCTGTGCAAAAAACTTCAAAGGGTTTCCCCCATTAAGATATTAGGATTCGAGTCTTTATGTTTTAGGATTGGGTCGGGTAATTAAGTTGGAATCGGGTTGAATTTTGGGGAATAATTAGTTTTTAATTAATTAAACTCCCTACCAATAACAAGTTGTCACGTGTTAAGTTTGAAGTTTAATTACTTGTCTGTTAAGTGGAAGGGTATTTTAGTGCCATATAGGTGGATGGAAGAGTATTTTAGAGCCTAAATATGGAATGAGGGTATTTGTGTATCATTTTCAATACTTGAAAAGTATATTAGATCCTTTTTCGATTATTTAATATTATTTTATTACAAAATTAACCTAACCCACGTACCATTAAATCATTTTGATAAATTCAATTGTACGATTTTATGAGTAAACAACAACTGCATTTGTAAATTTGAAATAATTGAATAGGAAATGTAGGAACCCATGTTACCGTATTTTCTTTACAATTTTTCAAGTCAGTAAAACATGAAATAATTAAGAAACCGGGATAAAAGTCAGTCTTGAAGTCCGAATTTGTGGAGCACATTTAAGACAAACCGGATGAATCTCAAATCGAAAAACTAAATCGATATAAATCGAATCAAATGAAATTTTGGTTTTATTTTATTTTTATCCAACAGAAAAATCAAATTGAATTTCCTAAAATCGAACCAACCAACCTTAATCAATATATAATAATAAAGGAGAATGATAGATCCGCTGACGTGGCGCTCTCTAAGGCCTTGAATCCTATTTAACTTTTTTGTGATTTTTTTGGCTTTTTTTTTTTCCTTCTAATTATTGGTATTATCTTATTTTAATGATTTAAAAAAAGGGAAAAGGGTCAAAAATACCCCTCTACTTTGATAAATTGGCTAAATTTGCCCCTCGTTATACTATTGGGCTAAATATACCCCTGCAGTTATACTATAGGGCCAAATATACCCCTGTCATTAGCAAAGTTATCAAAAATACCCCTCTTTCTAACATTTCTCTATCATGGCAAGGGGTGAGCCACGTGGCGTGACATTTGGGTGAGAAGGATGCCACGTGGCATGCCACCTCAGCATTAGATTTTTTTCCTTCTTCATTTTAATTTTTTTCTTCAAATTTTAGTACTTAATTATTTATTTTATCAATTTTTTAAGTAAATAAAATATGTGAGTATTTAACACACACAAAAAAAAGACGAATTACTGATCATTAATCACTATAACATCCATGGCGGTGTCAACTTTTCCTCGCATTTCGCTAACCTTAACCCCCCATTTTTCAAGCACCTCGTCGCCGGACTTTTCAAAATCCACCACCTTCTCCGGAAACTTAGTTTCCAAACTCGCCGCTTTTGCTCTTTACAGCTCGACATGAGGCATATCTTTTCTTTCCGGCGCCTTTGGTGGTGGTTCTCTTTAGTTTGGTGAGGAAAGTTCGACGCTTATTAACAATGACGATTATTATTTTAAATAAATAAAATATGTGAGTATTTAATTTATCAATTTTTGTAAATAATTAATAAAAATTGAAGCAAAAAGGTTTAAAATGAAAAAGGAAAAAAAATTATATGCTGAGGTGGCATCCATCTCACCCAAATGTCACGCCACGTGGCTCACACCTTGCCATGATAGAGAAATGTTAAAAAAAAGGGTATTTTTGATAACTTTGCTAATGACAGGGGTATATTTGGCCCTATAGTATAACAGCAGGGATATATTTAGCCCAATAGTATAACGAGGGGCAAATTTAACCAATTTATCAAAGTATAGGGGTATTTTTGACCCTTTTCCCTTTAAAAAAATATATTTATGAGTAATTGCAATCAAATGCTCAAGCTCATTCGTAAAGAAACGTTAAGTATACTTATTCCCTAATTTTCCTTCCTAATTATTGCTGCCAACTCATGTTAGCCGTTTCATGTTGAAGAGTTTGCACAATAATTAAATTTAAAAGCTCTTAAATTAACCATTAAGAGGATGGTTCATTTTCCTTTCCATGTAAAACCTTTATATATCCAAATTTTCGCTATCCTGAAATTTTGTACAATCATAACACCAAAAACTATTTGTTTAATCTCATTTTTGCCATTAATCCTATTATTGCCATGAAAAATGTCACAGTAGTGCAGCAGTCAAATTTCTGGTATGTATTTCATTTTTGTTTCCAATTTATTTTTTCTTGTGTTAATCAATGTCATTTTATTTTCTTTTGAAACAGATGGCGTTGTTCTCCATATATGAGTAACTGATTTTCTACACCTTTTATTTTTACTGATTTAGTTTGATCTTCACTAATTGATTTAATATTTTTTTACTTATAATTGTAGTTTTTGTCGTATTGTTAGTAACTGATTTTCTACACCTTTTATTTTTACTGACTTAATTTGATCTTCACTAATTGATTTAATGTTTTTTTACTTATAATTGTAGTTTTTGTCGTATTGTTATGTTTCTCCTTCTCCCAATTATAATACATTTGTAGAACTTAAGTTTGATTGTATTATATACCTATTTTGTTATCAAGTATGTGCATTTCTAATATTGTGGAGTAAAACTGTGAGTTTTTTTATGAAAACAATCCATGTAACAATCAATCAATGACATGCCTTTAAGTCAAGAAAGACACTGATCTTTATTCTCAAATTTTTAATATTTTTCTTAATTATTCGTACTTATCTAATATACTCTATTATAAAACCTTAAATTTAGTTCTTGATTACCTTCTCTTAATTATTCTTTCTTTTTGTAGTTTTAAAAGCTCAACAGTCATTGTAGAAGAATAAATATATCAATCTATTCGTCTATTTATTCATATTTTTTAATGATTTATGTATATCCTTGAATTCTCAATTATCAAGTAATAAGAATTAAAGTCTAATAGTAATTTATTACTCTTAATGCTTCATAAAATAAAAGCATCCATATTCAATTGATTCTATTTTATTTATTACTACCTAATATTTCTTATAACTGATGCATCAATTTATGAACTGATGGTTCCTACTTCCAGGAAAGCCTAAACAATCTCATTTATAAGATTTCTTATTATGTGAAACTTCTGCCTTTGTAGTTTAAACAAGGGAGAATAACCATAACAATTCAAGCACACTATGAAAAAGGAAGCAGTGGAAGACAAGAGTACAAAAGGTTGAGTAAATTCAGAAAAATAATGACAGAAAGCTTTATGATAAACCGTACGCAGATTATAGTAGTAGTTTTATTTTTTTTAATCTCAATTAAATAGACTACTATAATATATATAATCGTACATAGATGTTTATTTTCATTATGTTAAGTTGTAATTGATTCTTGTATTACATTTTTAAGGAATTCTAACAACATGGATTTTTGCTCTATTTTAGATCATAACTATTGGTGCACATATTTAGTTAGATGGTGAAGATTTTGACAGTAGGCTTGTGAATCATTTCCTGCAAGAATTCAAGAGGAAGCACAAGAGAGAAATTTACAATTAATTAATTTAAAGAGTTAATCCAACAACTTCTATTAAAACTCTGAGGATCACAATCTTCCTCCCTTTTCTACCTTCATTTCCATTGAATTTGACGTATTTTTATTAATTTTTTAGTAATTTCGATGTCATAATCTACAGTGAAGTGAGAAAGGGATTAAAACATCAAAAAAAAAAAAAAAAATTACACATAGAAGAGAGAGGTAAAAGAATACAAGAGATCAGGAGAAACATGATAAAGAGTCCAGGAAAAATAACGTTTCTCTAGAATTGTTGACTTAAAAATTAAAAAAATCAATAGAAGAAAAAGAATTGAAGGAAAAGAAATATAATAAATAATGAAGGTGCAATTTGCTTTCACAAACACATTAAACAAAAAAGATCGTGTAAAACCAACTATTTGCACATATTAAGCTTAAATCCTAATAATCATGAATTATTTTTGTATGCATATACATGAAACTTTCATATTTATGTCTTGGAAAATTTTATATTTTTTTTTAATAAAAATTATTGATGTATACCCCGCGAAGCGCGGATATGTACACTATTTACTGTATAGGAGTGAAAGTTTCGCTGGAAATATATCCCTCTACTTTGGAAAATTGGTTAAATATACCCTTCGTCATACTTTGGGGTTAAATTTACCCTCGCTGTCATACTTTGAGGTCATATTTACCCCCTCTACTTTAGAAATGTCACGACCCGATTTTTCAAGTCATGATGGCACCTACTGTAACCCACCAATAGGCAAGCCAAACCCTACCCCTGAGCGACAAGCGACAGGCTAACGGGCGGAATCTCAGAAAACAGAGATGAAGTGGAAGTAACCATACTTATAAACATGCTAGAAATATAAAAACAAAATCAAAATATATATTCATACCAAGACTGAGAAGGAAGAGGACAATATATAAAGTCAAGAACCCCTCCCAAGACCTGGTGAGGTCGGTACAAGAGCCACTACTAGACATGTCCAAAATACAAGACAGAAACCAAATATATAGAACAAGTACTACAATCTCGAGAGCAAAAGACTATACAGTAAAGATGGAGTAGGATCTGCCTCGGACGTCAGTAAGCTCACCCTGCTCCGGAGTCAGTGCTGAGAAGAGCGTCATGTCAAACTCGTCGACTAGTGCCCGGATGTGCATCGCGGAAAAAGATGCAGAAGTGCAGTATGAGTACCGGGGCAACGGGTACTCAGTAGGCATCATCGGCCTACTGAGCTCAATATAATATAAGCAAGCTAAAATGCGAGGATGCATGCTAGGTCCGGCGTATAAATAATAAGTATATAAGTAACTGCCGAGGCGTATAGATATGCTCAGGAGAGAATAAGTGTGATACAGAGTAACGAGTAAATAAATGTCTAAGTAAACACACAAGTCAAACATAACCTATCTGGGCCCCTATAAACCCGATAGGCACACGGAAGAAAACAATAACCCAGCCTGGCCCCCATAAACCGGCGGGACATGTTACGATCCCTATTTTCATAAGGCGCAACTTCGGGACTCAAAAAATCAATAAATAATTGTTTCAAAAGAATTTTAGAGTCGCCACCTAATTTTAGGAAAACTAGGAAACCAATTAATTAAATTAAAGAAAAATAGTCTGCGAAACCAATTAGATTCTAGGTAAGGGTTCAGGTTATTCCAAAGGGAAGGTGTTAGGCACCCTTCAGAATCCACAAAGGTGGGTCCCGCCTGAACTCATTTTTTCAATTGAGGAGGAGATAAAATAATTTTAACAAATATAGCAAACATAAAATATACACAATGAATAAAGTAAAACAAGAATAACGACGATGGCCTACTATTTGCCTATCGTTAAACAAAATGAATAAAGGGAATAAATAATTTAAAATAATTCTCGAATGTGAATTCGAGTGTCTTCTTTGAGAAGAAGTTTCATGTACCTGTAAAAACACTTGATAAAAGTGTTAGTAATGAATAAATATAACTCAAAATAAATCAATAAAATAATAAACAACAAAGTAAACCCCATCTTATATACATGGAAGGCCTTGGAAATCGATGGAAATTTCTTAATCGGCCATGTAAATTAATACTTGTTCAAATTAACTTAATAAAATTGCACAAGCAAAAACATAAGTAACAATCCAAGATAACATGAGCATGAGCAGTTAGTGGTAAACAATTGAAAGGAAACCGTAAAAAGAATAAAAGTCAACCATAATATTAGTAACAATTTTTATGGAAGTAAATTATCAACACAAAATTACTAACCCAAACGATTTAATTTGTGGGAAATACCAGCATACACAACCTAAAATATATTAGCAATGGCAAACAACTCAAACATATATTTAACTTTGGTAAAACCCAAAAAGCCAAAATAACTGGACGAAAAATCCTGAGAAAAACTAGTCAAATATATGAAAAATCAGTGGACAATATCAATCACAAAATTATAAAATATCAACCAAAATTTATGAGACATCTCAACAATTATACCAAAAATTGTAGAAGAACAGTGAAGTTCATCGGTATATAGCAATCAACACCGGAAAACACCCCAAAATAACTAAAGCAACTTAAAAGATGAAAAAATCAGCAACAAAGAACGAACCACTACAAAATCAGTATCTCGACATGTACAAAAATATGAAAATAAAGATTATCGGAGTTTGAAATGTTTTACCGGCCAGATCTGAGGATATCGGGTTTGTGACTGTCTTGTCGTTGAACTGTTGTTGTTCACTGGAATGGATGCTGATGTCGTTGTTGGGAACAAACAATGAAGGTTGGCGGTGGTTTGAACGGTGTTTGGTCGGTGTTTTGTGGTGGTGGGTGGTGGTGTTCATCGAAAAAAATGGTGGTGTGGATTTGTTGGGACAGTGGTGGTGTGTTGTTTTTGTTCACCAAAATTCGTCGGTCCGGTGAGGGTGGTGATGGACGACGGTGGTTTCATGGCTGGAGGTCTGGTTGGAGCTCATCGGAGCTTGTGTTGTTGTTGTTTTCTCCGGTGGTGGAACAATGGGGTGTGGTAGTGTTCCGGTGAGTTTGGAGAATGGGGTTGTTCGCCGGAAAGTGTGGGGAAAAGGGGGAGGTCGGCAATGGAGTTTGGAGTTGGTGTAGTAATGGTTGTGGTCTCGCCGGAGTTGGCGTTGTTGTAGTGGATGATTGGTTTTCGTCAGACAGTGATGATGGTTCGGGTTTGAGCTCCGTCGTAGCTTCGCCATAGAAGAGGCGGCTATGGTGGTGTTCCGGTGGCTGGTTCACCAGTGTTGGTGTGAAGGGAGGATGATAGAGGCAGTGAGGTGGGGCTGTTTGGTTGGTGTATTGCCGGATTCCGGTGGTGGTGGTCACTGGAAAAGGGAAGCAGGCTATGCCTAAAATGGAAAGAGAAAGAATTGTTTTGCCTAATTTGGAAATTTTCACCACCATTGTGAAGGGAGTGGGTTAATTTTATAGAAAAAATCAAAACCATGTGCTCAATACCATGGTTTTGGAAAACCATAGGCTATCCAAAACCATGAGTCATCCAAAACAATGATTATTTGAACTTATCCAAAACTATGGATATTTAACTTATCTGTGCAAAAAATATCTTCTCCGTCTTTTATAAATTAACGGATTGTGATTAAAAATAAATTAACAAATTTATTTAATGCCAGATAAGAATATGAATTGAGTTTAAAATAAAATTGATGATTTAATAAAACTCAAACAACATTTGTTTATAAAAAAAAAACGATCGTGTAAAAAAATCAGTGACAGTCAATAATTAATTTTAAATAGTAATAAATTGATAAATATCCTAACATTTTCAAGAAAAATGATAATTATCAATAACTTGTGTTAAATTGAACCAAAATATGTAAAACTTGAATTTTATGCTCTTTAACAAATAAAAAGCACAAAAATGTTTATTTTGAAAATGTCGGTCCAAAATTGGGTGTCAACAACTGCCCCTCAGCATCTAAGGATGATGAAAGAGTCTTTGGATGATGACGTTGATGTGTAGCCAATTTTGACTAGACGAAAAAGAAAGAGAATGACATATGCAAAGAACAATGTCAAACTTTAATAAACCTTGGACAGTACTCTCCATCCGTTGAAAAGGATGGATTGTCTTTTGATAAAAGGGAAAGGGTTGTTCAAAGATAAAACATTCACGTACCTTCGATGTTGCTTCCAAAATTACCTCAGTGTCGAGCTTGGAAAACGCTGAGGATGAAAGATTGCGCACCTTTTTGAGCAAGGTAGCGGATTAACTTGTCGCATTGAAGGGCGGACGATCCAACTTGAATTTGATATGCCATTTGAACGGATGACAATCCAACTTGTCTCATTGAAAGGCGGATGACCCATTTTGAATTCAATGTGTCACTTGAACGGGGTGGCTACCCAACTTGTCTCATTGAAAGGCGGACGACCCACTTGAACATGATCTGTCATTTGAATGGGTGACGACCCAACTTGTCTCCTTGAAAGGTGGACGACCCATCATGTTACTTGAACTTGATATACCATTTGAATGGGTGGCAACCCATCTTGTCTCTTTGAACGGCGGACGACCATTTTAAGCTCAATATGCCACTTTGAATGAGGTGGCTACCCAACTTGTCTCATTGAAAGGCGGATGACCTATCTCAAACTGAATGTGTCATTTGAACGGGTGACAACCCAACTTGTCTCATTGAAAGGCGGACGACCCATTTGAAATTGATGTGTCATTTGAACGGGTGACAACCCAACTTATCTCATTGAAAGGCGGACGACCCATGTTGAACTTATCATGCCACTTGAATGGGGTGGTTACTCAACTTGTCTCGTTGAAAAGTGGACGACCCATTTTGAGCTCAATATGCCACTTTGAATGAGGTGGCTACCCAACTTGTCTTATTGAAAGGCGGACGACCCATTTTGAACTTGGTATGTCATTTGAATGGGTGACGACCCAACTTGTCTCATTGAAAGGCGGACAACCTATCTTGAACTTGTCATGCCACTTTGATCGAGGTGACTTCCCAACATGTCTCATTGAAAGGCGGACGACCCATTTTGAACTTGGTATGCCATTTGAATGGGTGACGACCCAACTTGTCTCATTGAAAGGCGGACAACCTATCTCGAACTGTATGTCATTTGGATGGGTGACAACCCAACTTGAACATGCTATGCCATTTGAATGGGTGACGGCCCAACGTGTCTTATAATCACCTGCATTAAACTTATTAGTAGCAAATGTAATATGTCACAATGAAGGAGGTGATAATCCAACATAACACGTCACAAATAAGAGTGACGATCCAACATAACATGTCACAAATAGGAGGTGACGATCCAACAAAACATGTCACAAAAAATGAGTGACGATCCAACAAAACATGTGTGTCACAAAATAAAGTGTCAATTCAACATAACTTAACGTGTCACAAAGATGGAGTGACAATCCAATATAACATGGCGTGTCATTTTGGTAAAGGACGACACGAATTAAAGAAACGAACCCTGTCAATAGAAGGACCAACGAGTCGCTTTGACAGCTATTCAAAGATGGGTGTTTGCCCTAATTTTATTTTTTAACAGAAAAAAGAATCAAGTCTTGACTGTAATTGATACCAACAGTTAGCATAGCATAGAAATTTCTCTTTCGCTTCTCTTTTAACTGAGATCGACTTCAAGATAATTCCTATAGCTTCAAGTAGTACCTCAAATGTACCTAAGTTTCGACAAGATTTGTTCATTTTGCTTCAAACAAAGGTTTTGAACTAGACCTAACCTCATGTTTCAAGTGCCCTCACCACAAGGAAAGTCCTCACTTGCACACATTTGAAGTATGTTTTAATTTGAGGATATTTTGAAAAACACTCTCACACTCAGAAGAATGTTCAAAGCATGCAACTGTGATGCCATAGGCTTGGCCTTCATGTAAGTCTCCACTAATATGAGAACATCTGGAATGAGATCATGTAGGGCTTGCTATTGGCTTATAATGTAGGCTTAGGGACAGGTAGGAAAATAATTTGGGATACGAGTGACTTAATCCCTCCTTGAGCGTCAAACTGAACTTGTGCTTTTGACATTTGTCATGCCATTGAAGCTTGATCTTCTTTATTGTCCCTTCCTTTTGTTTCGACTTCTTTTTGAACATTTTGCTTATATGGAGCATTTTCTCCTTTTATTCTGGTGTTTTCTTTTGAATTTTCTCCTCTTTTGTCTGGAGTGTTCTTCTTCATTTACTTGAAATTTCTCCTGGTTTTGTCTTTGCGGAGAGCTTCTGACTCTTTATTTCTTTCTCTCAAAGTCATTTTCGTATCCTTGAATTTAAGGAACTTTGTATCCTTTGCCTTTGACAACTTCAAACTTGAATCTTCTCTTGAATTTGCACATCTTCAGTGCGCTCAAAGAGGTAGGGCCAAGAGAGGGATAGTGCATGTAAGCACTTAAAAGGGCATTGACTAAGATGTAGTTGTCCAAAAAAGAGGCTTCAGGCTCAAAAGGGGACTAACTAGGGATTAATGTCATTTGGTAGGCATTAAAAGGCACAAACGGATCAAAGAAGGCCTACGGTCCTTTCCCAAATCAAACGTTACTCAGAATTTTGCCTCAACGAACATTTGGGCCAAGTTCTAAATCAACAGTGCAATGCATTTGAATTTAATCTAAAAACTCACCACACAATGCACATGAAACAATGGGGTAGGTTTTATTCTTACCTCGAATGCATGCAAGAGAACATTTTCAAGTGTTACAAACGTACGAATGAGAGGTATCAAGAGAATCTAAGGTTCATCACAAAGTCGACCTTCTCATCATATTAATTATTTCATGCTTCTAATTGTGTTGGCACCAACCAAGTCAAAGACATGATTCTAAAAATATTTTTTTTTTTTTTTTTTGAATAATGGATACCAAACCCGAAGAGGGTTGTCTACGTATCTCACCCCAAAGGATGAGAATCAGGTGTGCGTAGTTCGTGCAAATATGATATACAATATATGCACAAAAATAATAAATGCAAAGATATAGACAAAATTGGAGCGGTGCCTCATGGAGTCCGAGGTCACTTGTTTGCAGACTCATCCAATCTTGAAGTGCAAACTTGGTGGAATTTTTGAGGACCTTCCTCAAAAATTCTGCCCCAGTTTAGAACACAAAAGACCTTTCTTTAACTTCTTGAAGCTTCTTTGAGTGGAATTTTTGAGACCTTCTCAAAAATTCTGCCCCTGTTTCGACTTCAATGAACTCTTCTATTGAATATGTAACAAAATGTATACTTTTGTAGAATTTTTGAGAAGGTCTCAAAAATTCTGCCCCAGTTTCCATTAAAAAGGAAGTGGAAAGCTTACGGGGAACATGACCGAGCCGTTGTGGCGCCTACGTATCCCGTTGAGCTAGGAATCAGGTCAAACATAGTTCAAAAACTTCAACAATGGACAAATAATGTTTAAAGTAAAACATGTGTATTAAACACAAAATCAAACAATCATGGACGAAGAAAATCATGTAACACGTAAACAGTTAATAATGCATCCTAACATACATGTGACCTTTTGGAGCCAAAGGTAAGCCTAACGATTGAAGGATGTATATGTCGTTTGTGAAACGTTCCATTGTCCCCAAAACACATTATATACAAACCGATTAAATTGAATGGGGATACAAAATAAGAAAAATGGATGTATAATAAAAATCAGTCCCACGCAGGGGTACAATCCTAAACTAGGCCTCCTTGGAAGTCCTTTGTTCTCGAACTTCTTCAAACACCTTTCGGATGAGGATCTTCATTTGATTATAACAAAAGAAACTAATTTAAAAAACAATAAATTCCCAACCACGAGGGACAATGGTTCGTACAATCCGACATCACATCCTTCAAATTAAACACATAAGGGATGATGTCCTTTTAGGCCATGGGCCTTTTGGACACAAGGTGGTCTCTATTAGACTCAATACCTCTTGGTATCGTGTCAACTTAGGTCAATGCCTATACATGGGATTTGACTTCGCTCTAACCTAGTTGACTAGAGTGGTTTGTTCAAATTGACCGGGGACCCGAAATGGACTTATCGGGGTAACACATCAAGTGACTGTTGACCGATTCGAATCAACTACTTCACTTGATGGTTCAAAGAAAGTTAAGGTGTTATACGGAAGGACCGGTGCAGATACCCACATAACCGTCCTTTTTCCTAATGCCTAATGTTTTTGCCAGGGAGGAGGAAAATGCCATGAAAATGCAACAGTCAATATATTATGAAAAATTAACAAATAGTGAATAAATGACTAAATAATGTAAACACTATACAAGATACAAATAATCTACAAATATACAAGGCAATATAAAATTATAAAAGGTAAAACTCCTCAATTGAAAAAGTGAACTCATAATGGTTAGAACCTCTTAATCCCCAGCAGAGTCGTCATTCTGTTACGATCCCTGTTTTCATAAGGCGCAACTTCGGGACTCAAAAAATTAATAAATAATTGTTTCAAAAGAATTTTAGAGTAGCCACCTAATTTTAGGAAAACTAGGAAACCAATTAATTAAATTAAAGAAAAATAGTCTGCGAAACCAATTAGATTCTAGGAAAGGGTTCAGATTATTCCAAAGGGAAGGTGTTAGGCACCCTTCAGAATCCACAAAGGTGGATCCCGACTGAACTCATTTTTTTAATTGAGGAGGAGATAAAATAATTTTAACAAATATAACAAACATAAAATATACACAATGAATAAAGTAAAACAAGAATAACGACGATGGCTTACTATTTGCCTATCGTTAAACAAAATGAATAAAGGGAATAAATAATTCAAAATAATTCTCGAATGTGAATTCGAGTGTCTTCTTCGAGAAGAAGTTTCATGTACCTGTAAAAACACTTGATAAAAGTGTTAGTAATGAATAAATATAACTCAAAATAAATCAATAAAATAATAAACAACAAAGTAAACCCCATCTTATATACATGGGAGGCCTTGGAAATCGATGGAAATTTTCTTCATCGGCCATGTAAATTAATACTTGTTCAAATTAACTTAATAAAATTGCACAAGCAAAAACATAAGTAACAATCCAAGATAACATGAGCATGAGCAATTAGTGGTAAACAATTGAAAGGAAACCGTAAAAAGAATAAAAGTCAACCATAATATTAGTAGCAATTTTTATGGAAGTAAATTATCAACACAAAATTACTAACCCAAACGATTTAATTTGTGGGAAATACCAGCATACACAACCTAAAATATATTAGCAATGGAAAAAAACTCAAACATATATTTAACTTTGGTAAAACCCAAAAAGCCAAAATAACTAGACGAAAAATCCTGAGAAAAACTAGTCAAATATATGAAAAATCAGTGGACAATATCAATCACAAAATTATAAAATATCAACCAAAATTTATGAGACATCTCAACAATTATACCAAAAATTGTAGAAGAACAGTGAAGTTCATCGGTATATAGCAATCAACACCGGAAAACACCCCAAAATAACTAAAGCAACTTAAAAGATGACAAAATCAGCAACAAAGAACGAACCACCGCAAAATCAGTATCTTGACATGTACAAAAATATGAAAATAAAGATTATCGGAGTTTGAAATGTTTTACCGGCCAGATCAGAGGATATCGGGTTTGTGACTGTCTTGTCGTTGAACTGTTGTTGTTCACTGGAATGGCTGCTGATGTCGTTGTTGGGAACAAACAATTAAGGTTGGCAGTGGTTTGAACAGTGTTTGGTCGGTGTTTTGTGGTGGTGGGTGGTGGTGTTCACCGGAAAAAATGGTGGTGTGGATTTGTTGGGACAGTGGTGGTGTGATGTTTTTGTTCACCAAAATTCGTCGGTCCGGTGAGGGTGGTGATGGACGACGGTGGTTTCATGGCTGGAGGTCTGGTTGGAGCTCATCGGAGCTTGTCTTGTTGTTGTTTGCTCCGGTGGTGGAACAATGGGGTGTGGTAGTGTTCCGGTGAGTTTGGAGAATGGGGTTGTTCGCCGAAAAGTGTGGGGAAAAGGGGGAGGTCGGCAATGGAGTTTGGAGTTGTTGTAGTAATGGTTGTGGTCTCGCAGGAGTTGGCGTTGTTGTAGTGGATGATTGGTTTTCGTCAGACAGTGATGATGGTTTGGGTTTGAGCTCCGTCGTAGCTTCGCCATAGAAGAGGTGGCTATGGTGGTGTTCCGGTGGCTGGTTCACCAGAGTTGGTGTGAAGGGAGGATGATGGAGGCAGTGAGGTAGGGCTGTTTGGTTGGTGTATTGCCGGATTTCGGTGGTGGTGGTCACCGGAAAAGGGAAGCAGGCGATGCCTAAAATGGAAAGAGAAAGAATTGTTTTGCCTAATTTGGAAATTTTCACCACCATTGTGAAGGAAATGGGTTAGTTTTATAGAAAAAATCAAAACCATGTGCTCAATACCATGGTTTTGGAAAACCATAGGCTATCCAAAACAATGACTATTTGAACTTATCCAAAACTATGGATATTTAACTTATCTGTGCAAAAAATATCTTTTCTGTCTTTTATAAATTAACGGATTGTGATTAAAAATAAATTAACAAATTTATTTAATGCCAGATAAGAATATGAATTGAGTTTAAAATAAAATTGATGATTTAATAAAACTCAAACAACATTTGTTTATAAAAAAAACGACTGTGTAAAAAAATCAGTAACAGTCAATAATTAATTTTAAATAGTAATAAATTGATAAAAATCCTAACATTTTAAAGAAAAATGATAATTATCAATAACTTGTGTTAAATTGAACCAAAATATGTAAAACTTGAATTTTATGCTCTTTAACACATAAAAAGCACAAAAATGTTTATTTTGAAAATGTCGGTCCAAAATTGGGTGTCTACAGGACACACAAGAATAGTAAATGCATAGTCACCAGTGTCTCGAAGCTGTATCAGTATCCAGTAACCAAAATAACCAACAAGGGTGCACAGGGCTTGAACCGGCACCAATGGGTAATAACAAGAGGCCAGACGCCGGAATCGAACCGGACATAGTGGATAATAACAATAGGCCACATATATATCATAACCGCCGGACTCGAATAGGAACTCAGAGAACAATAGTATCGTAAGCACGGTACCCCGTACCATAACTCTCCAATCATATCATAACCAGATGCCGGACTCGAACGGGAACTCATAACAATCGGTAACCATCATAGCTGAATCAGTGGCCAGACTCGAACTGAAACTCATAATCAGCACCCATCATATCTGAATCAGTGACCGGACTCGAACTGAAACTCATAATAATCAGTAACCAAGTGACAGAGTAGTGCCAGGATCCACACAAACACAAGTAAACGGGGACATACTGACCCTAGAACGAACCCGAAACATAAATAAGGAGCTAACCCACCACGTACTACAAGTCAATCTCGGCATCCTTCCAGGTCAACTATCTACTATAAATAATATGTATATATAAGTCTGGGTATACATTATAAGTCATGGTAAGGCGGGTCCGCATTTTAAATCAAACTAGCCGATCCCGGTCAAATACGGTGCTATTAGGGACTGACAAGGCTAAACAGGTCAACAGGGCATAACTAGGGTAATTCAACATAAATTTTATCCTAAAAGATCATCTCCGGGCTTAACTAAGCCTAACAATGTTTAAAGCTAACAATACCGACTGTGAAGAGTAGCGGGGCCCACCATGGGGTCCCAGAACCAAGTCTGGGCTAAGGTTCCCCAAACCCCTACTAACAGTAGTACAACATTAACCAACCCTATAAAGGTAATCTCTGGCACACCACGAGGATAACGGGCCCGGAACATATCCGAACAAGGCTCTAACCGGCCCAAAAGGCCTAAACATAGCAAGCCAATGCCAATCTACAACTATCAGCCCAAACACTAGCATAATAGTATGCAAATACTATAAATAAACTCAGTCTAGGTATATGGTAAGCCTAGCCTACCTGGACACCGCCAAACGCCTGCCAAAGCTTACTAAATAGGAGTCTTCCCCTTTCGTGAGACCTCAGATTTCTGCCACGCTAGCAAAATAATAAACTACATGTCAAAACATGAATTTTGATACCCATATTGTATTAGTTCGGAAAAAATATCCGAACGGTCCATGTGGGGCCCACTTGCGAAATCGCAAAATCGAAACCGTCACAGCGTTCCAAATCACCCCGTGACCAATAGTCACAACTAACACCGCTCAATTTGAGCTCAATATATAGCTCAAACATCAACACCAATTCCAACAACCACCGTAACTAAAACTACCGTAAAAATAAGAAAACTTACCGTAGAAACGACGAGAACGAGTCCACGAACTCAAATATACCAACCCCTAACCTTGAATCTCTCTAGAAATGCCTAAAGTTGAGCTTAAATTGATTAAAATGGTGGAATATATGTAGTCTTTCATAAAGAAAACAAAATAAGAAAAGAAAGTAATATTATAGTATATATATATATATGTACTACACGTACCAAAACCAAAAAGAAAGAAAGTCTTATAGTCAAATACTAATTAATGTTACATGCACATGGTCTTATCCATTTTTGCTCTCCGTATATATATATATATATATATTCGGATATTGCATAGGTTCGTGGTAAAATAAATACAATATTTTAAATATACCATCATGAATAGAAAATTATTTTGAGCAAAACCTCTATAAAATAAAAATATTATGTTAACAAAATTAGATGTTAACAAAATTAGATGTACTATCTCAATTTAAAAATATTACTAAATTATAGAACTTTTATAAAGTAGTATAGATATATCATTTTACCAAATTCTTATTTAATTTAAATATTTTACAACACGCTCGATATAAATAATATTCCCAAACGAACTGCCCGAAAATCGAACTGTCAGTCCTAGCAAGTCATAAATAACTTGGGGCAGTTATAGAAAAGCTCTAAATGCTGAGAACACACGAAAACGAGGGAAATGATTGGGAGGGTCATTACAACATCCACTACTTAAAGGACTTTCGTCCGCGAAAGTCTACAATAAGTGCATACCTGAAGATGTGAACAAGTAGGGATATTGGGCTCGCATATCACGCTCAAGTTACCAAGTGGCCTCCTCAACTGGACGGTGACACCACTGTACCTTAACTACTGGAATGTCCCGGGAATGCAATCGTCTGACATCTTTGGCTAAAATGGACACAGGCTCCTCCACAAATGCCAACTTCTCGTCTAACTGAATCGAGTCCCACTGAAGCACATGCGACTCATCCGGGATATACTGTCGCAGGATAGAAACATGAAATACCGGGTGAATATCTGAAAAGGTCGGAGGTAAGGCTAGTACATATGCTACCTCCCCGACTGTCCGCAGAATCTCAAAGGGTCCAATATACTTGGGGCTAAGCTTGCCCCTCCTACCGAATCGCATCACGCCCTTCATTGGTGATACTCGTAAAAAGACCCTATCACCAACTCTGAATCTCAAAGGACGATGTCTACGGTCAGCATAACTCTTCTGTCTACTCTGAGCTGTCCGCAGCCTGTCCTGAATCACCCGAACTCGGTCCAAAGACTCTCGGAGCAAATCTGTGCCACGAGGACTAACTTCTGAAGTCTCGAACCATCCAACTGGAGACGGACACCGTCTACCATACAAAGCCTCAAACGGATCCATCTGAATGTTAGAGTGGAAGCTATTATTATACGCGAACTCTACTAAAGGCAAGAACTGATCTCATTGGCCCCAAAAGTCAAGTACACATGCGCAGAGCATATCCTCTAATACCTGAATAGTTCGCTCTGACTGCCCATCGGTCTGAGGATGAGACGCAGTACTGAGGTCCACCTGGGTACCCAACTCCTCTTGAAAAGTCTGCCAAAAACTGGAGGTAAACTGAGACCCTCGGTCTGAGATAATAGACACTGGCACTCCGTGTAGGCGAACCACCTCCTAAATATATACACGAGCTAATCTCTCAGCATTGTAAGAAAATCGAACAGGGATGAAGTGTGCGGACTTAGTCAACCGATCTACAACAACCCAAATACTATCAAAACCACGAGAGGTACGAGGAAACCCATCAACAAAATCCATAGTGACTCGCTCCCACTTTCGCTCGGAAATGGGAAACTGCTGAAGTAGACCACATGGTCTCTGGTGCTCGGCCTTTACCTGCTGACAATAGAGGCATCGAGCTACAAACCCTGCTATGTCTCGTCGCATACCACGCCACCAATAGTGTTGTCTCAGATCTCTATACATCTTAGTTGTCCCAGGGTGAATAGAATATTTAGAACTGTGCGCCTCACGCAGAATCAACTGAGTCAAGTCCCCAACCCTCGAAACACAAATACGACCATCAAACCTCAGAACACCATTCGAATCCAAGGTGGCCCTCTCAGACTCACCCTTTAACACCTGATCCCGAAGGCTACGAAGACCACTATCCTCAAACTGACAATGCTGGATCTGCTCCAGCAACATAGATCTGGCCTTAACGCAAGCAACAATTCTCTTGGGGTCAGAAATATCCAATCGAACCATCGAGTTAGCTAAGGACTGAATATCCAAAGCCAACGGCCACTGAGAGACTGGAATAAAGGCTAAGCTACCCATACTCACTGCCTTCCGACTCAAGGCGTCCGCTACCACATTTGCCTTGGCCGGATGATAGAGAATAGAGATATCATAGTCCTTCAACAACTCAATCCACTTACGCTTCCTCGAATAAATATCTCTCTGAGTCATAATATGCTGAAGACTACGGTGGTCTGTAAAGATCTCACAATGAACACCATAGAGATAATGCCTCCAAATCCGCAGTGCAAACACAACCGCTGCTAACTCTAAATCATGAGTAGGATAGTTACGCTCGTGTACCTCCAGCTGTCTCGATGCATAAGCAATGACACGACCCCGCTGCATCAAAACACACCCCAAACCGATACTAGACGTATCACAATACACGGTGAAACCCTCGCCCTCAACTGGAAGAGTCAACACAGAGGCTGAAGTAAGTCCATCCTTGAGCTTCAGGAAGCTTGCCTCACAATCCTCAGACCACTGAAATGGAACCTCCTTCCTGGTCAGTCGGGTCATAGGAGATGCTATAGACGAGAAGCCCTCAACAAACCGTCTGTAATAACCTGCCAACCCAACAAAACTGCAAACTTCAGTAGGTGACGTGGGCCTAGCACAACCTCGAATAGCCTCGATCTTCACTGGGTCTAGCATGATACCGTGTCTGGATACAACATGTCCTAAGAAAGCTACAGACTCAAGCCAGAACTCACATTTTGAGAACTTGGCATAAAGTCGATGATCTCTCAAAGTGTGGAGGACAATCCTCAAATATTGCTTATGCTCCTCGCTACTCCTCGAATAAACTAAGATGTCATCAATAAACACAATCACAAAGGAGTTTAAGTATGGCCTAAATACACGATTCATTAAATCCATGAAGGCTGTTGGGGCATTAGTCAACCCAAAAGACATCACCAGAAATTCATAGTGGACGTACCGAGTCGTGAAGGCTGTCTTAGGGATGTCTTCAGCCCTAACTCTCAACTGATGATATCTAGATCTCAAGTCTATCTTCGATAATACTGCTGCACCCTGAAGCTGATCAAACAAATCGTCAATACGAGACATAGGATACTTACTCTTCACTGTTATCTTATTCAACTGCCTGTAATCGATACACATACGCATAGATCCATCCTTCTTCTTTACAAATAAAACTGGAGCACCCCACGGTGACACACTGGGCCTGATAAAACTTTTCCCCAAAAGATCCTCAGGCTAACTACTCAACTCTCTCAACTTAACAGGAGCCATACGATAAGGAGCCACAGAAATAGGTTGAGTTCCTGACTTGAGGTCAATAATGAACTCTATATCACGTTCAGGAGAAAGGCCAGGTAGGTCAGTCGGGAATACATCAGGAAACTCACAAACAACCGGGATGGAGTCAAGTGACGGACTCTCAATGCTAGCATCCCAAACATAAGCAAGGAATGAATCACAACCCCTCGCCATCAATCTACGAGCCCGAACATATGAAATAATCCCTGTCGGTGTGTGGCTAATAGAACCCTGCCACACTACCGGGGGTACATCAGGCATGGCTAAGGTAACGGTCTTGGCAAAGTAATCCAAGACTGCATGATAAAAACACAACCAGTCCAGGCCCAGAATCATATCAAAGTCTACCATGGCCAATACAATAAAATCAACCTGAGTCTCAAACTCCTGAATAGTCACCAGACATGATCTATATACCCGATCCACTACTAAAGAATCACCAACGGGGGTAGATACATAAGAAAACGTGGATCCAGGATCAAATAATGTAGAAGCTGGTTGATGGCATATGGAAATCGTACCTGTAATCACCTCATCTGAAGCCTCAGATCTGGCCTAGCCGGCACGGCATACAACTGATGCTGGCTACTACTAGTCTGAGCACCAACCTGACTACCAGTCCGACCTCCCTGCGCTCCACCTCAGGAACCCTGGGGACCACCCCGACGACCCTGTGCACCACCTTTGCCTGCTGGCGATACAGATCTGATGGGCTGTGTTGTCTGAACTGAAGGCTCAATAGACCTGCGCTGAGGACACTCACGCACGAAATGACTGACAACCCCACAAGTATAACATGCTCCTGGCTCCCTGCTCGGCCTAGAAGATCTGATATGACCACCTCTAGTCGATGAACTGGGCTGACCACGTCCATGAGGCTGACTAACAGAACCACTATAAACGGGCTGACCCCTATCAGATATCTGCAAGGCTGACTGTACGGGCCTAGTGGGCTGACCCTGTCGCTGAAAAGACTGTTGCTGTTGCTGAGGGTACCTACCCTGAAACTGGAAACCACGACCTCTGAACTACGAACCACTATGGCTCCCACTGAAACTACTCTGGACACGAGGACTCTTATCGCTGCCCTCTTGGGCCTCGCAATCCATCTCCTCAATAGAGTATACATGCTCAGTAATCTCTGCAAATGATTTCCCTGAAGTCACTAAACTCTGGGTAGCCCTGCGGAGTGGCAATCTCAGTCCCCTGACAAAATATCTAACTCTCTCATACTCATCAGGCAAAATAAAAGTAGCGTTCCTAGCAAGATCATGAAACCTCGCCTCATACTCGGCGACAGATAATGAACCCTGAGTCAATCTGGAGAACTCATCCCTGAGCCGCTCCCGCATAGTACGGGGCATATACTTTCCCAAGAAAATCTCAGAGAATTGGGTCCAGGTAACCGGCGAAGATTCCGCTAGCCTGGAATCAAGATATCCCCTCCACCATCTCCTCACTGAAGTATCAAACTGATATGCCATGAAATCAACACCACGAGACTGTACCAATCCCAAATTCCTCAGTCTATCCTCGCAGTTGGACAAGAACTCATATGAATCCTCACCCGGAGTACCAGCAAATCTCGGTGGAGTGAACTTCAAGAAATGCCCCAACATCTTCTGCTCATCGACAGACATAACAGGCTGATCTGTAACCGACTATGGAGCTATCGGTATTGGCTGAACAGTAACTCGGGGTGCTACAGCTGCTGCCTGCGCCCCCATATCAGCTACCTCTGCTGTAGGCTGACCTCCAACTATCCCAACAACTGAAGTAATGCACCTCAGAGCAAAGAAGTATCAATAAAATCGGGTGGAGCCTGGGCTGTTCCCTGGCCCATCGACTGTTGTGGAGGCTGAAAATTTGTAACTATAACGGGATTGGGTGACTGATCCCTTGCACGATCTGGGCCTGGGCCTACTACTCTACCCTACCTCCGACCTCTAGGTCGACCTCGGCCCCTAACTGGAGCCCTCGCTGCAGGCTCAAGGTCCCGACCCCCGACTCTCGCACCATGCGGCCTAACCATCTACGTAAAGGGTGAACCAAATAGAGATTAGAAACCATCATAGACACCAACGCACGGAGACAAATCAACGAAATAAGATTTACCCTAAACATGCTCTGTAGCCTCCCGAAGATAGGATACGGACGTCTCCGTACCGATCTACGAGACTCTACTAAACATCAGTTCATGCACCAACAATACCAGTGAAACCTAGGCTCTGATACCAAGTTGTCACGACCCAATTTTTTAAGTCATGATGGCGCCTATCGTAACCCACCAATACGCAAGCCAAATCCTAGCCCGGAGCGATAACCGACAGGCTAACGGGCGGAATCTCAGAAAACAGAGATGAAGTGGAAGTAACCATACTAATAAACATGTTAGAAATATAAAAATAAAATCAAAATATATATTCATACCAAGACTGAGAAGGAAGAGGACAATATATAAAGTCAAGAACCCCTCCCAAGACTTGGTGAGGTCGGTACAAGAGCCACTACTAGACATGTCCAAACTACAAGACAGAAACCAAATATATAGAACAAGTACTACAGTCTCGAAAGCAAAAGACTATACAGTAAAGATGGAGTAGGATCTGCCTCGGTCGTCAGTAAGCTCACCCTGCTCCGGAGTCAGTGCTGAGAAGAGCTTCACGTCAAACTCATCGACTAGTGCCCGGATCTGCATCGGGGAAAAGATGCAGCAGTGCAGTATGAGTACTGGGTCAATGGGTACTCAGTAGGCATCATCAGCCGACTGAGCTCAATATAATATAAGCAACCTAAAATGCGAGGGTGCATGCTAGGTCCGGGGTATAAATAATAAGTATATAAGTAACTGCCGAGGCGTATAGATATGCTCAGGAGAGAATAAGTGCGATACAGAGTAACGAGTAAATAAATGCCTAAGTAAACACACAAGTCAAACATAACCTATCTGGGCCCCCATAAACTCGATAGGCACACGGAAGAAAACAATAACCCAGCCTGGCCCCCATAAACCGATGGGACACACAAGAATAGTAAATACATAGTCACCAGTATCTCGAAGATGTATCAGTATCTAGTAACCAAAATAACCAACAAGGGTGCACCGGGCTTGAACCGGCACCAATGGGTAATAACAAGAGGCCAGATGCCGGAATCGAACCGGACATAGTGGATAATAACAATAGGCCACATATATATCATAACCGCCGGACTCGAACCGAAACTCAGAGAACAACAGTATCGTAACCACGGTACCCAGTACCATAACTCTCCAATCATATCATAACCAGATGCTGGACTCGAACCGAAACTCATAACAATCAGTAACCAAGTGATAGAGTAGTGCCAGGATCCACACAAACACAATTAAACGGGGACATACTGGCCCAGAACGAACCCGAAACATAAATAAGGAGCTAACCCACCACGTACCACAAGTCAATCTCGGGATCCTTCTTGGTCAACTATCTACTATAAACAATATGTATATACAAGTCTAGGTATACATTATAAGTCATGGTAAGGTAGGTCCGCATTCTAAATTAAACTAGCCGACCCCGGTCAAATACGGTGCTATTAGGGACTGACAAGGCTAAACAGGTCAAAAGGGAATAACTAGGGTAATTCAACATAAATTTTATCCTAAAAGATCATCTCAGGGCTTAACTAAGCCTAACAATGTTTAAAGCTAACTATACCGACTGTAAAGAGTAGCGGGGCCCACCATGGGGTCCCGAAATCAAGTCTGGGTTAAGGTTCCCTAAATCCCTACTAACAGTAGTACAACATTAACCAACCATATAAAGGTAATCTCTGGCACACCATGAGGATAACGGGCCCGAAACATATCCGAACAAGGCTCTAACCGGCCTAAAAGGCCTAAACATACAAGCCAATGCCAATCTACAACTACCAGCCCAAACACTAACATAATAGTAGGTAAATACTATAAATAAACTCAGTCTAGGTATATGGTAAGCCTAGCCTACCTGGACACCGCCAAACGCCTGCCAAAGCTTGCTAAATAAGAGTCTTTCCCTTTCGCGAGACCTCAGATTTCTGCCACGCTAGCAAAATAATAAACTACATGTCAAAACATGAATTTTGATACCCATATTGCATTAGTTTGGAAAAAATATCCGAATGGTCCATGTGGGGCCCACTTGTGAAATCGCAAAATCAAAACCGCCACAGCGTCCCAAATCGCCCCGTGACCAATAGTCACAACTAACACCGCTCAATTTGAGCTCAATATATAGCTCAAACATCAACACCAATTCCAACAACCACCGTAACTAAAACTACCGTAAAAATAAGAAAACTTACCGTAGAAACGACGAGAACGAGTCCACGAACTCAAATATACCAACCCCTAACCTTGAATCTCTCTATAAATGCCTAAAGTTGAGTTTAAATTGATTAAAATGGTGGAATATATGTAGTCTTTCATAAAGAAAACAAAATAAGAAAAGAAAGTAATATTATAGTATATATCTATATATGTACTCACGTACCAAAACCAAAAAGAAAGAAAGTCTTATAGTCAAATACTAATTAATGTTACATGCACATGGTCTTATCCATTTTTGCTCTCCGTATATATATATATATATATATATATATATATATTCGGATATTGCATAGGCTCATGGTAAAATAAATACAATATTTTAAATATACCATCATTAATAGAAAATTATTTTGAGCAAAACCTCTATAAAATAAAAATATTATGTTAACAAAATTAGATGTACTATCTCCATTTTAAAATGTTACTAAATTATAGAACTTTTATAAAGTAGTATAGATATATCATTTTACCAAATTCTAATTTATTTGAAATATTTTGCAACACGCTCGATATAAATAATATTCTCAAAAGAACTGTTCGAAAACCGAATTGTCAGTCCCAGCAAATCATAAATAACTTGGGGCAGTTATAGAAAAGCTCTAAATGCTGAGAACACACGAAAATTAGGAAAATGACTGGGAGGGTCATTACAAGAAAATTGGCTAAACATTCCCTCGTTGTCATAGTTTAGGGTCAAATTTACCCCTCTACTTTAGAAAATTGGCTAAATATACCATTCGTCATAATTTAGGGTCAAATTTACCCTCGATGTCATACTTTGGGGTCAAATTCACCCTCGTTGTTAAGAAACTTTTCACATGTGCCCTCTCTTTAATAGAAAAGCTCAAATCAACGTTAAATGCCCCATTTTTAATAAATAAAACACACTCTAATTTAACCCACCCGACCCGACTCAAGCCACAACAAAGACACAAACAAATATACCCCCTTCAGTTCTATTGGTCAATTTTTCCTAACGAGATTAAGCCACTAGATATTTATCAATGCTAATTCATGAAAAATGGATCTGTATCAGTGCAAACACAAACAAATATACCTCTCCCTCAGTTCATGGATCTGCATCAATGCAGAGCTCATGAAAAATGACACTTAGCAGTCAAATGCAATAGATTAGGCCCACTGAATATTTTTCTGGATGATTGAGTTAAAAGGTCTCCTTATGTGTCAATCGTGAGGGAAGAGTATATTTTTTGTGGGTTGGATCGGGCGGGTTAGAATAGGGTGTGTTTTGTTTTTCGAAAAATGGGACATTTAACGTTAATTTGAGCTTTTCTATTAAAGGGAGGGTACATTGAAAAATTTCTTCACAGCGAGGGTAAATTTGACCCCAAAATATGACATCGAGGGTAAATTTGGCCCCAAATTATGACGAAGGATATATTTAGCCAATTTTTTAAAGTAGAGGGGTATATTTGGCCCCAAAGTATGACAGCGAGGATAAATTTAGCCCCAAAATATGACGAAGAATATATTTAGTTAATTTTTTAAAATAGAGGGGCAAATTTGACCCTTTTCCCTTTAGTTTACAGCTAGTTGTTTATTTGCGTGTATGTGGGGACGCTATCTTTCTGTAGATGTTGTTATAGATCTCCGTTTGAAAGTGTACGTTTCGCGTTCAAATTGTCTAATTCATCAACTAGCATACTGTAGTATTAAAAACGTGGCTTTTACTTTTTCTCATTCCCCTAGTGGACCAACCTACCCCACTAATCAGGAAAACCATATATTCATCCAAAGTCCCATATCTTCTTCATTCTCTAGTCCTATCACAATTTGGTTAATTATCACTAAAATTTATTTGTTGATTCTCTCTCCTCTGCTCCATTCATTCATTCATTCTCAGATTTTGAAGAAAATGAGAAGAATATGTAATTTGTAGCTCAGTATTATGCCTCCTCTTTCAACTTTTTCTCCTAAGAATTGCAAAAATACCTCTTACTCTCTCCGTTTATTTTTACTTGTTCATATTTGACTTGACACACTCCTTAAGAAACAATAAATAAAAGTGATGCAGAAATATCGTGGGTTAACTAGCACACAGCCACAAACAAAGAAAATAGAGAAGAAGAAAAACACAAGGATTTAACGAGGTTCGGCTAGGCCTAATCCTCCAAGCAAAAATAGAGAGAGTTTTCCACTATAAAAGAAAAAGAAGAAGTGTACAATGTTTTAGAATCCCCAACTACATACTCTATATATAGATCCTAAATATAGTCTCAAACCTATAAGGAAAAGGCTCTCCCAATCCTATAAGAACTATATTTTCCTTTTCCAAATCTATTAGGACAAAGGGTCTCCTAAACCAATAGGGATTATGAGTTTTGTAAAATAGACAAAGAAAAAATTCAAGACATAATTAACAAATCTTCCTCTTGGCTTGAACTCCCTTCATCAATTGGAATAACGTCTATTTGCCTTGCTTCCAGCCCTCGAAAGGGCTCACTGAGTATTGCACACACCAATCAAGTCTAGGCAATGCCTAAACTTATTGGTTGGGACCGTCTTGGTAATCATATCTGCCGGATTATCATGTGTAGACACTTTCTTCACATCAACATCCCTTTTGCAGCCTACTAGCCTTTGTCCCTTGGCAATGAATCAAACTTCCATGTTCGATTCTTGTGAAGTAACTCAATCTCTTCACCCATAGCACTAACCCATCGATCTGCTTCTGAATTAGAAATAGATTTTTTATAGATATTAGGCTCAAGCACATCTATGGTCTCTGTAATTGACAAAGCAAATTCCACAAAATTTGCATATCCAAGAAGATTTTCATCAACTACATTCGCAAATCTCTTTGATCGGTTGATCTCTCTCTTCTCTCTGCCTGTTGCAATGTTATAAGGTTGTTGTTGTACAGGTGTATCAACATTATCATCTTGATTAATACTTTGTACCCCCTCTACTTCTGAACTACTGGGCTGAGCTATTGGAGATTCAATTTCTAGCTCTATGTGGTCACTGACACCACGATCTGTTTCTGCTATTGCCTTTTCCTTCTGACTGTCTAGTAAGGCAGATTCATTGAATGTCGCATCCATACTAATAATTAACCCTGGAGTCTTTTGATTTGTGCACCACAACCTGTAACCTTTCACTCCAGTTGCATTCCCTAAAAATATGTACTTCTTTGCCCTCGGTTTAAGTTTTCCATCCCTCACATGAGCATAAGCAGGACAATCAAATATCCTTAAATTTGAATAATTTGCAATCGAATCGGACCAAACCTCAAAATGATTTTTTAACTCAATAGTTGTGGATGGAGATCTATTGACCAAATAACAAGCTGCATTAATTGCCTCAGCCCAAAAATCCTTGCTAACACATGAGTGTGAAAGCATACTTCGAGCTCTGTCACAAAGTGTTCTGTTCATACGTTCTGCAATATCATTTTGTTGTGGTGTTCTGACACAAGTGTGGTGTCTCACTATGCCCTCTCTTCTGTAGAATTCATTGAACTCTAAGTTACGAAATTCCAACCCATTGTCTGTCCGAAGATGCTTAACTTTTTTTTCAGTCTGCCTCTCAACCATTGTCTTCCATTTAACAAATGTCGGAAATGCCTCATCTTTTTTTTTTTCCAGAAAATACACCTATACCATTCTTGAGTAATCATCAATCAAAGTCATAAAGTACTTGACACCATTTTTGGAGGGAATTCTATTTGGACCCCACAAGTCCAAATGGATATAATCTAACTTGTCTTTGGTCTTGTGCTCTGCCTTCTTGTTGAACTTCACTCGTGTTTGCTTACCAAATACACAATGCTCAGAAAAATTCAAGGCTTGATTTTTGTGACCATATAACAAATTTTTCTTGTTCAACAAAGACAATCCCTTGTTACTCATATGACCAAGTTGCAAGTGCCACAACTGAGACTGATTCAAACCACTCTTTCCAGAAGCTACAGTTACTTCCCCTTTAACTACACTCGCTTGAACATAATACAGTCTAAAATGAAGCTTGCCTTTCATGAGTACCATGGAGCCTTTACACACTTTAAGCGTTCCATTCTTTGAGTGAAACTTATACCCTTAATCATCCAAAGTCGAAAGAGAAATCAAATTCTTCTTCATTCAAGGAACATGCCAACACTCTATATTTCTGATAATTCCATCGAACATTCTCAATTTGATGTTACCAATTCCCTCTACCTCTAATGGATTATTATCACCTAGGTAGACAGTCCCACTCGTCAGCTTGTAAGTTGCAAATCAATTCTTGTGTGGACACATGTGGAAAGTTGGACCAGAATCAAGGATCCAGAAATTGTGCTTATGATCAGAACTCGTGGCACAAACTTCCCCTACATAGTCACTGTCATCAGAATTACTACTAGTGTCAATAATATTTGCTGAGTAATCAGCTTTCTGCTTTCTGCTTTCTCTTTTCTCCTTTAGTTTAGGAAAATCTCTTTTGTAGTGACCTTGTTCTCCGTACTCATAACAATTCTGCTTCCTTGCTCTAGACTTTGATCTGGCATTAGACTTTTTCCTATTAAAGTCTTTTTGTTGTGTTCTTTCCTTACTCATGAGACCTTCGCCCTTACCTCTGCTATCCGTAAAGCTCTTCTTTAACTCTTTAGATTTTAACACATTACTAACATCATCTAGTGAAATACTGTCTTTTTTCATTAGCAATGTATCAGTAAAAGTATCGTAAGACGGTGGTAAAGAACATAACACGATCAAAACCTGATCCTCACTATCAATTTTGATATCTACGTTCTTCATGTCCATTATAATTGAATTAAAATCATCAAGGTGAGTTTTAACCGATGTACCTTCATTCACACGAAGATTGTACAACCTTTTTTTTCAAGTAGAGGCGGTTTGTCAGCGATTTCCTAAAATACACATCTTCTAACTTCTTCCATGCCGTTGTTGTAGATTCCTCTACAACAATTTCTCGAAGAACGTTATCTGTAACGCTCATGAAGATTACACTTAAAGCCCTCTCCTTTAGGTTTGCTTTCTCTGATTCTTTCAACTCTTCTGGAAAAACTTCCTCAATTGCCTTCCATAACCCTTGTAACACTAGGGACGATCTCATTCTAATCTTCCAAAGACTGAAACTAGATCCCCCGTCGAATTTATTTATTTCATACTTTGTTGAAGATGATGGAGATATCTTAACCGTTGATTATGTGTAGAAATCCCAACCTTACTCTGATACCAATTGTTGCGGAAATATCGTGGGTTAACTAGCACACAACCACAAACAAATAAAATAGAGAAAAAGAACAACACAAGGATTTAACGAGGTTCTGCTAGGCCTAATCCTCCAAGCAAAAGCAGAGAGAATTTTCTACTATGAAAGAAAAAGAAGTGTACAGTGCTTTAGAATCTCCAACTACATACCCTATATATAGATCCTAAGTATAGTCCCAAACCTATAAGGAAAGGGCTCTCCCAATCCTACAAGCACTATATTTTCTTTCTCAAATCTATTAGGACAAAGAGTCTCCTAAATCAAGAGGGATTATGAGTTTCCTAAAATAGACAAGGGAAAAATTCAAGACATAATTAACAAAAAGGATAATTTTACTGTGTCGACACTTTTAATTATAAGTAATCTAAATATTGAGAAATGAATAGTATTTAATAATAAGAAAAAAATAAACACAAAATAATGCATTATCTCTTAATTTTTCAAACTGAACAAATAAAATTAGACAACTATTTTGAGCATGTTGAACAAGTAAAGATGAACAGAGGGAGTAGTTTTCAAATTTCAATGTAAGTCTCTTTCTCTATGTTTCCATTCACATATAGTCCTTGTAGTTAATAAGTATTCTCTCCTTTTCTTTTTAGTTGTCACAACTTCTTTTTTTTAAGAGTCAAATAATATAAAGTTTGACTAATATTTTAAAAGGTAGTTTTTCATTATATTGATATGAGAAAAATTATTATTTATAATACTTTTTGTATAGTTTTTGGATATTTAAATTTAATTTAAAAATATCTATTAATCTAATCTAATTTAGCTTTAAAAATCAGTTAAATTGACTCTCAAAAAACGAAACGTGACAACTAAAAAGGAACGGATGAGAGTAATGTGCATAAGGTATTGAGTATATTTTTTTTTCTGTAGTATATACTATATAGGGAGGATAAAGAAAGCACAGAATTCTAAACAGAAGGTCCATTCCCTATTCTTAACCATTCTCAGAAAATTCTGATTTTCTGACCCAAGAGAGAATGAATGCCTACCCCTTTTTTTTCATTCTGATCCAAGGAGGTGGGCTTCGATAATACATATATTTTTTAATTATAAAAAAGGTATGAAGATACTATGGATCACAATGAGATATTGACCATGTAAATTGTCAATTTCATCATCTATTTCCTAATTACTAAATCCTTCATAGTATTGCATCCACTACATTGCTATTTTATCAAAAGGAGTTGTGTTTCTATATATGCCAACTCTTATACAGAACTAGAATCTGTGGTAATTTTTTCATATATACTAGCTTTACGCATTGCAGTGCCACAATTTCTAAAATTTTAAAAACGGTTATTCATTACTTTTCTGATAATAAATGAGTTGTTTTATTAGTGATTCCCAATAATTTATTTGTTTTTCATTCACGAAATTGCAGGCGGAAGCAATACTTGCAAGTAGAGAAATGGAGGAGAAAATAAAAAAGATTTCATCACCAATTTTAGAGCCGACATCACTAGTTTTACAGCCTGAAACTAATCTTTCCATGAAAAGATCTTTGCAAAGATTTCTACAAAAGAGAGAGAACAGAATTCAAGCAACTTCTCCAGACATCACTAGTTGCTATCGTCAAGCTTCGACTTAGCTTTAGCGCAACCAGTTCAAGTCCACTTACTTCTAGCTAAAGCTGTCTAATGGGCCGGGTTGACCCGGTTCCGACCTGGTAAGACCGGCCAAATAGGTGACCGGATCGGAGTCTACCCGAATCCGATAACGTTAATAGGCTAGGGTAGGTTTAAGGGGGCTGGGCCAGACATAGCAGGTAGCCCGGTAGATCGGCCCAGTTGAAAGATCGGACCAGGCCCACCGGTGCACCGAACTAGACCGGCCCGGTATATAATTTTTTTAAAATTATAGCAGCCTTTCAGCTGCGGCCCACCTGCACATATCTGCCAATTGGGCCGTTGGTAGTCCAAACGACTATATAGTCGTTGGCCCAACGGCCAATTGTGCATTTCAAGCACATTTTTTTAAAAAATAAAAAATTAAAGTTTCAAAAAAAATTCTATAAATAACCCATTTCAAATATTTTCTCACAACTTACAATCTCATTCTCTCAATCTCTCTCAATTATTATAATCATCTTATAAAGTGCTCAATTATATTATATTATTTTGTAATTAAAAATATCAAGAGAAAGTGTCTAAAAGTACTCAATTGATCAACTTTTGGATACTTCGACAATTTGATATTATCGTTCCATCTTTTACTTTTAATTTCTCATTAGTGTATTGTTTGTTAAATATTTATTTGTATTGTTTTTGTGTTTTTTGAATATTTGTTAGTTTAATTTTTAATTTGGATAAATTAAGGAAATAAAGTTGGTAAAAGTGTTAGAAATTTGTATCTCGAAATTGATAGTGGTAGTGGTAGTAAAAAATAAATTGGTTCCGATTTTGGTAGAGATAGTACAAATACTCAATATACTCGTGTGCCTCCGGTACCAATTAGTGAACACTTTGAGAATGATATAGGTGTAGGTGTTCACGATATGAATTATTTAGAGGCCCAAGAAAATTATGGTAAAGAAGAAGAGAATGAAGTAGATTCTGTAGACTTAGATGAAAATGATGATGATGTTGATGCTACACCCGATAAATTCTAATGTTCAATCTGAATCGGTTAATCTTTCTCCCCGTTCCCCTCCAAAAGCTCGAAAAAAAACTAGTATTGTATGAAATTTTTATACTCGAATAGAAGGAAGTACTAAGGTTGAATGCAATATTTGTCAGAAAATATGAGCATAAGACCGGGAGTAATAAAGAGGGTAAGGGTCGATTAATGAGACATTTGCAAGGTAATCATCAAAAGTAGAGCTACAATAGGTAAAAGATGGTGGGCCTGTTGGGGGCCGACTCAAACTAGATTGAACCCAAGAACCAGTAAATTAGTTCAGACATATAATAAAATGAAGGATCATGAAGAATTACCAAAAATGATAGTATGGGTTGTTTGCCTTTCTCTTTTGCTTCTTCTGAAGCTTTTATTCATTATATATGTTATTCCCCATTTTAACACAGGTCAAATTAAATTACAACATATTGAAAACTTTTAAATAAAATTAAGGAAGTCGCCACCTAATTAGTTCTACGGTGAATTAGGGCACCTATTATAAACTAAGTGATTGAAACAAATAAAGACTTCATTTTAAGGTCTACTTAACTTAAGTTCTAGGTAAGGATTCTAATTATCCTAAAGGAAAGGGATTAAGCACCCTATAGGATCTGCTAATTACGGTTAACCACCAAACTTAAGCTAGTTAATGAAAAAAAATAATCTAAAAGTGAGTGCCAAATAATTTGAAAAGCCGAGTAATTAAGTAAGAAAATATTTTTTAATTTTGAAATCAAAGAACTTGAACTTGAATACTCTTTTGCAGCAATAGAATGACGAGGATTTAAGAAAAAAAAATGTCATTTGCTATGAAATAGGATTAAATGTCCAAAATCTATGATTCAAAAGATGAAACAAAAAAATCTGACTTTTTTAAAATATGGATTAGCTAGCGTACTTTCAGAAAAAAAAAATTACAACAAATTTGACCTTTAAAACAAAATAATTATTTTTCTTAAAAAATCTTTGAAAGTGACCAGCTTAGAACATATAAGATAAGAATTTCATTAATTACTAAAGTATACTAGAGTGGAAGTACAAAGTGATTAGATCAAAACTTAATCGTTTATCCTAAGTTAATAAGATTAAAATATAACTTAAGAATTATTTTTTTTAATAAATAAATAAATATAATAGCGTAAGTCATATTTGTGAAAATGGTAATACAGTGATTAGCTAATTCAATAGTTGTAACAGAAAAAGAACTTTAAAAAAAAAAGTTTGGAAAACTCAAACATAAGAAAGCAGCACTCTTCCAATTTTTTTTAAAAAATAAACGGTATAAAACTAGTTGGAGTGAGAATTGGCAAAAAAACTATTTGCGATTGAAAGAAAATCGTCAAGGTATAAAAAATGTCTTGCAAAGTCTAAAGCCTTTTAACTTAAACATAAGAGAAACTTAGTTAAAACAGTGACTATTTTCATCGAAATTCAAAAGAAGCTAGCAAAGGGTTCTCTTGCACTATCCACTACCCCTCTCTCGAGTTCATAATTATTTTAGACTTTACTTTTCTATAAAAAAAAAACAATCCAAAATGTTGAAGACAACACCTAATAAATAAACATAACAAAATATATAAAGAACCAAGTAAAGGGAAAGCTAAGATAGAAGTAGCGACTCCTTCGGGCTCATTTTTATTTTCTGTTCGGTTGGAAAAATCAAGGTGTTGCTTCCAACTGCACACGCAAGTGTACGTGGTCGAGCAAGAAATAAAGTGGCTCTTACGAGCCGGATGTCGAACCCATAGGGACTTGTCGTTTAACTATTCACTTAGACTAAACTAGTTCTTGTTATTTATTCAAGCGATAGAACCAAAGATGTATGAAGTTTAGATGGTAAAACTAAGCAGTAAACTATACTAAAAATGATAAACTTGGGGTTGAAACAATATCAAGGAGGATTCTAGGGTTAAGACATACTCACAATCATGCATAACTATGATTTCTAGCCGGAAAGTTGTTTATCGTGATAGTTGATTTACGGGGTTGATATTATAACTTGGGAATGGTCATCCTCTAGTCATCTACCCAAATTAATCTCACGACTACATCCTTGAGAGGGGATGTGAGTCTTTAATTTGGATGGATTAAACTAACCAAGTGGGGCGTTTAGGTATATCTCTATCCTAACCGTAAATCATCCTTTAACAATTAGGACCTAACCGATTAAATATATGATCCACACTCCCTACGTTCTTCGTTCCGTCCCTCAACTCCTATAGTCAATTCGTTTTGAGACTAGGATTTATCCTAAAGTTTGCAATTCTTTAGAATAGTTAAACAAAAACGCAAGAATAACTACATGACTTGATAAACATATAAACCAACTATAAAATCATAATTAAGTAATCATGTTGTAGCCTCAACCCTAGAAATAGGGTGTTTAGCTACTGATAATCATACAAAGAATCACCATAGATGAATTCATAAAGTAAAACTACAAGAAAGTAAAGTTAAAGAATAAAGAACCCTAGTTTTAGCTCCTTGACTTCTTGTCCCTCTCCCAATCGTGTTTGCTGCCCAAGAATGTGTGTAAATGTGGCTAAGTACTTCTTTTATAGCCCAAAATTTTGTTCATAAGCAGCCCCACACAAAAATATACACATTGACCTCTTTGCCCTCACTTAAAATAGGTAGAAAACTAAATCCTAGTCGATTTAGGAGTGTGTGTGTGTTAATTTCGTGTGGTGGAATGTTCCCACATGTTCACCACACCTTTTCAGTATTTTAAGATGTTTATATAGCCTCCAAGTTGTCCAAGCCAAGTCCCATAAGGATTAGGAACAAGTACCATACGTTTCCTACTCAAACTAGGACTTTGGGACTGACTTTGCTCGCTTCTAGAGGTTGTGCGCCGCGGAGCTTGTTGTATTGAATAGGTGGTGCGCCGCGGGGATTTTGGGATTAATCTTCCATATTCCAGTATCTCAATCCATGTTGTAGGGAATTACATGGCTGGGAGCCTTGGTAGGCTGCGCGGCGCGGGGGTAGCAACAACTGGGCACAATTTTGCCCGGTTTAGTCCATTGTCGCTTGTCGAACTTGCTCCTTGTTCCATCATCCATTGTAACTCATTTGCAGCTTCAAATTTCACCCAATGCACCTCCATTAAGCTCCTGCACATGCTCATAACAACCATTAGAGAGTAAAATGTTTTAAGCTCATCGAAATCACTCGAGAATAAGCACAACTTAAGCTTGGTTTGACTAGTTAACTCATCTAGCCTTGCCTTTGTTGCTTTTAATCTTGAATTGATTCAAATGCACCTGAAACCACCTAAACATGAGGATTAGCACACAAATACACCAATATCACTAATTACTCACATAAGCATGCTAAGTTATCCTCAAAACTACGCTAAACGCTCGTAGATAAAGATACTTAGGTGTATAAATACACCTAAGATCACAAGGGCAATGCGTAATGAGGGATGCACGTTTCCATCGGGACGTCGAGCCTCAAGAGTAAGACTTCTCTTATGGCAATGAGTCTTGTTGAAAGACTCTATTTTTCTTTCCCAAAGTGTTCATGCAAATAAAGACAGAGTAACGAAATTAGAAAGTCAATTCAACTTATAAAGAACCAAACAAAGTTTGCATAAAGAATATAATATTCGAAAGACAAGATGTGCAAATGCCGAATGAGAACTTTTGAACCAATTCAAAATGACTGAGCCACAATATATATATATATATATATATTAAATGCAAAACACTATCCAATACTCTAAGAAATGTACGTACTTATGCTAACAGAACATATATCAAACTTTTACCTATGCTAACAGAATATGGATTCACATTCCATTTAGAGGAAAACTTAACAAAAGTCTAGGACTCGTCGACTCGATCTAAACGTAAACTAAGACATGAACGAAATCAAACCAAGATGCTTAGAGATTTTACATGCCAATTATTTTAACACTTAGAAGAAAGTTAAACACATATATCTGCTAACAGGATAGGGAAAAAAGATTAGAACTCATATTTTATAAAGTATAGAAAATAGAGTAAAACTACAGAGCATGCGCACAAAACATTACCATACAAAAACACTAATCTGCCCAATTATTTCTAACTAAACAAAATGATAAAAACACCTCCATTAAACAAGTTTCTATATGAGATGCAAATTTGTTAGTATACAAAGACACCAAATGAGCGTATATCTTGGAATGAAAACGGAGAAGCTGACCTCATTTTTATCTCAAAAATAAATCATATAAATTGGTTGTTTTTAGTTGTTTATCCAAAGCTGTATTCTTAGGTACATGGTCTCTAAATGAAAGACAGTAACTACCTCATGGTTGAAGGTTTGCAACAAAACATATCTTTCATGTTGGATACTAGAATCCTTAAACAAGTCCAAAAATCAGAAACAAAATTTCACATGAAATTTGATAGATAGGTCTCATACGGAAACTCACGGCATACATGTACTTTGTATAGGCTCAGGTCATTTTTATTGTAAAGAAACATGATTTTAGAGCTGGATATCCTCCTAACGCTCATTTCAAGTAGAGTAAAGTTTAAATCTATAAATGAAGTTTGACATTCAGAATGAAATTTTTAGCAATATGGTAAAGCATATGATTTGTTTATCCTTCAAAGTATGAAAACTTGAGGAAACATGGATTTCAATTATGCCAATAATAATTTGTTACAGATTTTTAAACAAACTTCATATGGGTAAATAATGGCCTGATGTTAATGATTTCTAGTCACAGAACGTTAAGCAAAAATAGAAAAGGTAACGTGAAGTAAAACAAAGGTGCACACCTGTATTTAGAGCATCATGACATGATTTCTAACATATGATTTCGGACAATTAAGACTAAGGATTCACTTTGAACCATACAACAGTTAACGGAAGGCATACTTATTTATTTTAAAATTTAAACGGATCACTATCTTTAAGGAACTTATAGACACGTTCTATTTCAAACAAATACTAGTGTCGGAAAAGAAAGTTCATATACACCCATGTCCTAGCTCAAAACAGGTTGGGAACAAATCCCCTGTAAAAACAGGAAACCCAAATAAAGCTACGATTTAAGGGAATCGAAAAACAAGATCTAGATGAACAACAAAGTTACTAGGTCGTCGATAACTTAATGATCTACGATATATATATGCATATTGTTTGATCATATGGCTCTGATTAACAACTTTACATATTTAAAAAGAAAGGTGAGACAGATTTTAACAAGTAATAAAAAAAATAGAAAATCAAACGAGCCCTAAGACATTCAAGATAAAAGGGAGAGCACGGACTTTCTCCAGGGCAAGGAAAGAGGGCTATTGAGTCTTGAACTCTGCTATCAACTCCCTCTGGACATATTTTCAAAGGACGCAGAAGATTAACTTTAGCGAAAGGAACTAAGAATATCAAAGCTCTAAACTTAAGGTTGTAGAAATGATTTTTGGATCTAAAGATTTCTTGAGAGTTTCGCAGATGGCAATAGGGGAGGATTCCAAATTTTTTACCTTTTTCCAAAATGGCAACAAATTCTATCTATTTATAGTTGAAATAATGGCTTTAAGTCAAAAACTAGTCTGTTAAGTTTATCTATTTGTCGAGGAGAGAGGAGAAGGAGAAAGGGATTAGGACATCTGTTAAGTTTATGTTAGAGATTTGGGCCGAGTCTGGGGGTAATTGGGCTAAAAATGGGGGGTTTTCATGTCTTGAGCTGCACATTTGGATGAAGAAATAATATAAATTGGCCCAAAATGTGCAAAGGTAAATTAGTTTGTAAGAAAAATTGATTTTTTCAATTATTTCTTCACTTAATTAATTTAACGATAATTTTTTCGTCCTAATTAATTTCTTAAATTATATACATATAAAAGCTATATAAATATTTTTATACATATATTTTGATTAAATTTAAAGACGACAAATTTTACAACAAGAATGTAGTGAAGATGGTTGAATTATTTAAAGTAAAAATAATAGAATTAAAAGTAAAAGTGAGCACTGCCAATATTTTTTCTTTGGGTAATTTGAATATGGAAATTAAGCATATTAAATTAAAATATTTGAAATAAAGTAGAGGCTATAACTTTTTCTAGAATTTATCGAAATTAGTGTTAGAAATGGGCGAATTAATTTTAGTAAATTACTCAGGACTAAGAAGCATAAAGAAATTAATTTTAGAAAAAATGAGAGTCAAAATTGGGTGTCAACAGTTTATCCCTCTTTGATCAGAGATGATAAAAGAGTCTTTGGGCGAAGACGTTGACGTAATATCCAATTTTGGCTTGACTATAAAAAATAGTCAAAACGGATGCACCCAAAAGGAGCGGTCCTACTGAGGAATTGACAAGATTGGGCTAGCATGATCGTGAGTATGAATTCGACCGAACCCTGGTCTTTGAGTCGCCTACATATCTGGGTTTCATGAGAATCAGATCGATGTAGTTTGAGCGGTAGAGTTATAGCAAATTTTGATCTTTCAAAATTTGCCCCTGCATTTAATTATGATGACACTTGGTATACGATAAGTTGATATGCCGCAGAAAGTATTAAATTTGAATGTGTCCATTTAGATAACTGACTTTATCAAATTTGAATGGAGTTGGATAGCAGATGTTTGACTCTGGCCTGTGAGTTTGATATTCCTCACCAAGCAACATGCCCCAGTTCGCTGCTTATAGACAGTTCCACGTTGTGTTAAGGTTCCTGCGAAACTTAAACTAGATAAAGCAATTAATACATAAATGCTAAATGTAAAGTGATGATCAGAAATTCCTAAAAAATGACACCTTTCGGGTGCTAGTTTATGAAAATGTGGCCTTGCAAGCTGAAATGATAATGAAAATGAGGTTTTAGGCCGATGATTAATGAAAATGAGGCCTTAAACCAAATAAATTATAAAGATGAGGCATTTTTACCCAAATAATTTGTGGATTGAAGCTTTTTTCAAACCTATGACTTATGAAAAAGTAACATTTTTGCCAGCAATGCATTTCTATAAAGCATTTGCATAGAACATTCGAAAGTATTTATGCAGTTATCTGAAAGCAATTGTGCAGTGCACTTGAGAGCAATTGTGTAGTGTTTTAGAAGAAATTGAAAATCATGCATAATGCATTTTAAAATAATTTCACGCGATTGTGCAGTGCATTTATGCTTATGCAGAGCCATTAAAGCCATGTACAATGCATTTTAAAATATTTTAAAGCATTCATGCAAAGTAATTGAAAGCCATGAGTTGTGCATTTTAAACATTTGAAAGCATTTGTGCAGCATATCTAAAAGCATTTATATAGACCAAAAAGAAAGTCATGTGCAGTGCCTTTGAAATCTTTGTAAGGCTTTGACATAATTTAATTTAAGATTTTGAAACAATTGTCACTATAGAGGCATAATTACTCTTAAATGTTTTAAGAAATTCAAATCGTTTGAGGTGAAATCCTTGCAAGACTGCAAATGTTGTTAACTTTTAACTTCTGCTAATCTGTAGAACCTGCATCCAAAGAAAAATTTGTAAGTTTAGTGGGGTTGTTGATTTGCGTTGACTCTGAAGCTCTGGCTCTTGATACTTCGTGCTTCCAGCTTTGTTTGAACTTGTAACCTCCATCTAGTCCAAATCTTGGTCAATGAATAATAAGTACGTATTTCATCAAAAATTATTTAAAAAATAAAAATAAATAATAACATATTATATAGATAAAACACGAAATTATGCATAGTGATGAAGAAACTCTGCCAAACTTTTGAATTGTCACATGTCATGAAACAATGCGAACGTCCTTTATCCGAAGCGAATGTCCCTTTCATGTCTAATAATTTGGTAGAATCCACACTCTTCGATATCTCTTGATGTCTTCTCAATTACTTCTCAAAATGATGCCCTTAAAAACTATCTCAGTTTTTTACTCAAGAGAGATGTTGAAACTCCATCATGAAGAGACCGAGCCTTGAATAGGCTGCCTACGTATCCCGCCAAGGGAAATCAAGCCAAGAGTAGTTCATAAGATATATTTTAGGAAATTAACAAAAACTAAGGAGTCGAACCCTCCGCGGGTTGCCTACATATCCCACAGGAATAAGGCGGAGCGTAGTTTATTACATACGAAACAAGTGGGAATATAAGATTTTTCTCATAATGTGACCAAAGATGATGTAGACCACCTACGTATCCACCAGGAAAATCAGGTCAACCGTAGTTTGCATTACAAGAAAATGGGATTTTTGGAAAATTTCTACTTAAAAAAACAAACTGATGTGGGCTTTCTATGTGTTCCCCCGGGGAACTAGGTCATTCGTAGTTTTCATTACATAGGAAAATAGATAAAAACTTCTAGACATAGTATCTTTTAATAACATCTGCATTGATGGCTTTCGGCCACACTCCACATCTATTTCTACTAAAATCAATGGTCCACCAGTTAGTACTCGATGAACCATGTAAGGCCCTTGCCAGTTTGGTGTAAACTTCCCCTTAGCTTCATCTTGATGGGGAAATATGCGCTTCAACACTAATTGTCCCAGTTTGAACTGCCTCAATCTTACTTTCTTGTTGGAAGCCTTGGCCATGCTATTCGGATAAAGTTGCCCATGACAAACTGCATTTATTCTCTTTTCATCAATGAGCATCAATTGTTCATACCGATTTTGCACCCATTTGGTATCACTCAACTCAGCTTCTTGAATAATTCTTAAAGATGGTATATCTACTTCCGCGGGTAATACTGCTTTCGTTCCATAAACTAAAAGCTAAGGCGTTGAAGTCCTAATAGTGGTGTGATAGCCAAGGAGGGCAAATGATAAATTCTCGTACCAATGCTTATAGTTATCAATCATCTTCCACAATATCCGTTGATGTTCTTATTGGCGGCCTCAACTGCTTCATTCATCTGAGGACGGTAAAGAGTGGAATTACAATGAGTAATCTTAAACTTCTCACGTATCTCACGCATCAAACTGTTGTTGAGATTAGCTCCATTATCTATTATAATTGACTCAGGAACTCCAAATCAACAAATAATGTTATTGCTAACAAAATTTGTCACCATTTTCTTTGTTACAGACTTGTATGAAGAGGCTTGTACCTATTTTGTGAAATAATCAATAGCTACCAAAATGAACCTATGTCCATTTGATGCAGCTGGCTCAATAGGACCGATGATATCCATGCCCCAAGCCATAAATGGCCAAGGAAAACTTGTCATATTGAGTTCATTTGGTGGAACATGAATCAAATCACCATGTATCTGACATTGATGACATTTTTACACAAAACGAATGCAATCTATTTCCATTATCATCCAGAAATAGCCAGCTCGAAGAATCTTCTTTGCTAAAACAAAATCATTCATATGTGGCCCGCACATGCTCCCATGTATTTCTTCGACTAACCTGTTCGCCTCCTGAGCGTCGACATACCTTAACACCTTACCAGTATTGTTTAGCACTTTGAAAGTAAGATCAGAAAAGTACCAATTATTTTTTCAATCAGTGTATGTGGAACATCGTTGATAGGTAAAAAGGAATCCCCCTATTAAAGCCTGACCATCTTTTGATTCTTCTGTTGCTTTCCATATTCAAGGACTTGTGGGTGATGAAATAACTTTTTTCCTTGTTAATTTCTTATCCTGAAGCATGTTGATATTCATTAAGGACCCACATGATAAGTTTGATAAGATTCCTATTCTCTAATATCACTGCCATAACTTGATTGATTTTAGGGGCATTATCACTCATATATAAACCAATGAAGTTGTCAATGTCATGAAGCTTGTTGAGTTCTCTGGTGAGGGCTTCTGCAGCCATAAATAACAGTGATAGAGATATTGGATCTCCTCGCTTTAGGCCTCTAGAAGATTTAAAGAAATCATATCTTGTTCCATTAATAAGAATGAAGTATCAGTTGCCCGAGATAAGTCTGTAAATGAGATTAATATCCAATTCAGAGAAGTTCATCTTTCTGAGGACATTTGTGAGGAAGGACTAGAAAAGCTTATCATAAGCCTTAGACATGTTCAATTTGATGATAACTTTGCCCCCCTTATTGTCTTGCTTAGTACCATGAACCTCTTGAGTTAGAAAAATGTTTTCAATAATAAGTCAATCTTAGAAAAATTCTGATGATTATCAGAAATCAGTTTGGCAAGAATTGTAGCAAGTCTGATGGATGGGATCTTTGAGATGATTTTATTGGAGACATTACAAAGGCTAATAGGTTTTAATTGATCTAACGTGACTGGAGAATACACTATTGGAATTAACACCAAATTGGTATGGGTGAAATATTTAGTAAGAAAGGTTCCTGTGAAGTATGCCTTGACAGAGTTGCATACTTCCATATGAATAGTGCTCTAGGATGCTTGGTAAAAATGGTCATTGAACCCATCAGGTTAATATCACAACCCAAAACTAAGGGAAGTCATGACATTTATTCCACCCCTATTATAGGTTAGTCAACCTAATGATACTCAACAATGTACAAGGTAAATGGGCGAAAGAGATAAATATATCAAGTCTCAAAATTGAATCGCATAAATCAACTCATAAAAGAGTACGATAAACAACATACACTATCCCAAAATCTGAATGTCACGAAATACAAGTCTCTATGGATAATTAAGTACAATTGACAGCCTAAAGTATCTCTACATAAAAGAAAACAACATAAAGGAGATAGAGAAGACCCGGTAGGAATTGAGATCAATCAGTAACTACTTCTGAATCTCGATGAGATACCTTAAGCACAAATACTAGATCAGTGCTCAGGAACAATTGGTCGGTATCTACTCATAAGGTGCAGAAAATAAACAAGCGTGAGTACTAATCCACATGTACTCATCATCATTATCAATTGACCCTAATTCAAAGTGATGGCGAGAACCAACTAAATGTATTGCTACCCGAAATTATTCATAAATACCTGATAAATCAGGAAAGCCACACCTAATCTAACAGTCAAAAGCAACAATAACAAGGATGTAATACAGTACAATAATCCTTATACACCTCAAATCAGAGTAAAGTAGCAAACCACCCAATCACTTTTCACATCAAATATCAGTACTAGTCAAATGAAGATAATGAGATGAATGCATATGATATATATGTATATCAGTACACATTCGTTGTCCTGTATAACTAGTTGAGACTCATGGGTAGGGGTGGACATGTTATTTAAAAATTCAATACGGTAATTTTGATATTCGATTTTTAAAAAATACGATACCATCATCATACCAAATTAATTCAATATTTTAAATTTTGGTTTCTATATTTTACGGTATGGTAAATTAGTAATAATAATTTATTCAACTTCGACTAATATATAATCGTATAATAGAGAATTATGACTTCAACTTTTTTAAAAACATCTCAATTGCATCATATTGACATATTATACCAATAGAAGTATATATCCATAAGAAGTACAAGCAACTCCCTTTGTTAATCAATTATACACAAAAAATATTTCAATCAAGATAGATTAGTCAAAGTTTCAATGTCTTAATATTTAGTTTTACACTAATTCTAGATTATGTTGTATATTTATCAGTATTTTAATAACATACGTAAATTATTTATGTAATTATATACTTTGGTATGATTTTCGCTATTTCGATATGTTATTTATAAATACCAAATATCGTATGGACTACCAAATTTTTTAAAAATATATATACCATATACCATATCAAATACCATAATACCAAAATCACGGTTTCAAAAAATTTGATTTGATATAATCATTTGGTATATAGAATACCATGTCTACCCCTACTCATGCGGGACTCGTGAGATGCATATACTCATCCAGAATAGTTTCTATCTGACATGCAAGTCATGAATCAGTAAAATCTGGATATGAAATAATTTTTTATCAGACATGCAAGTTATAAATAAATAAAATCCATTCGAAATAGTTTCCATCGGTCATGTAAGTTATAAAGTACCCAAAACAATTTTTCATCGGACATGCAAATCATTGCAAAATAATCTTCCCAAAAATATCTCTTTCATATATCCATGAAATAAAAGATGAATGAATATGCAGGACTCACAGTCACAAAAGGAATTCAAATGTCTAAATCAAGTCTTAATCACATGCTACAAGCCCAAACATTAATAATCTTTCTCAATTTACACAATTCATGCATCACAAGAGGGAGCAAAATCATCAACTCTCATGCTCGATAAACCACTTTCCAACACTCTATGGAATAACCAAACTATCAAGAATAGGGGAAAGTAGTCCATCAAAATCAATTAATCAGTACTTTTATCCCTTCATACATAACACTGGTACCCACATAGATGCTCGTTATTTCATATATACTGGACCCCTATGTCATCATTAGTCCTCATAAGCAACTAGTAAATAAATACTTTTAAAACGAGTCAAAGAAAGTCTCAACTTGCCTTAAAGAAAGTCCGAATAAAAAATATTAACAAAATATTAAAAATATTAAAAAAAATTTTTCTATTCCTCTTTATTTTAAGCTTAAAATATTAAAAAAATTCCTTCTTTCAACAAAATTGTCTCCCGAAAAATCTTCGCCAACATAGTATAATTCTAGATTAAATAGAATTGACTATCGGTTAATTAGAACACAGGTGTTTTTCTTTCTTTTGTAAAAATTGACACACGCCCAGTGGGACTCTAACTCACTATGGGTTAATTAGAACACAAGCGTCTTAGGACATAGGACTAATTTGGTACTTCAATGGTAAAAGTTTTTAAATTTAATTTTTGTTGATCTTTTTATGTTATTAATTTATTCTGATGTTTTTTCTATTCCCCTTTATTTTAAGCATAAAATATTTAAAAATTTCCTTCTTTCAACAAAATCATCTCCCAAAAAATCTTCGTCAATGTTTCAGAACCCCAACAATAAGTTTCTCTTACTCTTCGTTTTATTGTCCATCACTTGGATGCATATAAAGAAAATAATTTAAACTACTACAACTTAAATCATATCTAACTTAATTGTGTGTCATCATGAAGTGTTTTAAGTATGAAAACTCATCAAGTACAATAATAAATAAAAAATGTATATCTATGATATTATTAATGTCGTTGGATGTTTTTTCCTTTGCGTCAATTATCATAATTATTTTAATTTTTTTCTTCGATTAATTTTTCTACATAAACTGAAAAGACAAATAACTCAAATCAAAGCTCAAATTTGATTAAATCAACCAAATATTTATTCTATTTAGATCTTATTAATAGCAACACATCTATATTTAAAATGGTATGACACATGTAATCACTAAATCCTGAATCAACCCCTGAAACCATTCAATAAGATAAAAAAGTCACATGTAAAAGTTGAAGGTATTCCCAAAATCTAGAAATATAAATACTCTGCAAACTTAACAGGGTTAATCACATTGCAAACTTTGCTTCTTCATAAAAAGAGCTTTAACAAAATATAAAAATAATAAGCGGAGTGATACACGTGCGTTCATGGTCCACGGATCACTATAATTGGCGGGTGTAGTATCACATGTTTTAGTTAGCAGCTAGAATGTGCTGCTTGTTTGTGAATTGTGTGTATGTGGGGTCTGTACAATGTACATGTCCTTTTTAGAAGTGTGCGTTTCGTGTTCAAAGCGTCTATTTTATCAACTACAACCAGACATTCACTTTTATCAATCAACTAATTAAAAACGTGGCATTTATTCTTTCTAATACATCCATCCCCTAGTGGGCAGCCCAACCCCACTAGCCAAGAAAACCTTGTATATATTCATTCACATTTCTGTTTCTTCTCCAATAATTCTATCTGCTATAATAACTTAATCCAAAAACTTCCAAGCAAATCTTGATTATCACTTAATCTTTTTCTATTGATTATTTCTCTTATACAAAAATATATTGTACAGAGATATCGATCTGAATCAATAAGTTACATTCTATTCAGTGTGTGTAGTTGAAGTTAATAGAAGAAAATGAGAAGAAATTGTAACTTGGAGCTCAGCCTTATGCCCCCTTCTCTTTCAGCATTTTCTCCTTACAACTCCTCAATGTAAGTCTCTCTCATGTTTCCTTTTACATATCGTAGTGATTAATCCTTGTCAATAATATTCAGTTTGGACTAGTGATTAATTAGTCCTTGTAAATAATATGCATAAGGTATTGATTATATATATATATTTGTTTTTCTTTTTTCTGTTAGGGAGAATCAAGAATTAGAGAAGCAATCGCAAGAGCTGACAATATTTTACAATGGAAAATTTGTGGTTTCTGATGCTAGTGAGCTTCAGGTATGTGTATTTCAAGTTTTAATTTGTTCCTATTACTTTTTCTTAGTCTATTTTAAAAAGAATGTATCTTGTCTTATTTTTGTTATTTTTTAATTTAATTTTTCATGTGCCATGTTTCAGACCGTTTATGACCACAAGATTAAGATTAAGGATATTTTGGTACATTCTACATTGCTTTAGTCTAAGACTACAAAATTCAAAAGTTTCTTTATTTTCATAAACTTCGTGTCAGATAAAAATCAAACAAATCTATTGAAATGGAGGGGAGTATATAGTATGAACTTTCTGTGCACCCTTTGCTCACTGAATTGTGAATCGCTAATAGAATTGTCTTTTTGGTACCAGTAGTACTAGTGATCATGCAACTTGGTGTTTTCATTGAAGGTGATCTAATTTAACAAATGAAAAAAATATGCAATGAACTGAAATTTCTTAACTACCCGGTATCTTCATTTTCCATATATAGAAAGTGGTTTAATTGCTAAAAGATTTATTGAACTAAAATTTCTCACAAATTATTAAAATCCAAGAAAGATAAAAGCGGCTGTCCTCTTTTCTTTATTATTGTCTTTGGGGCAGGGGGTAGGTAGCCAAGAGTTAACAACGCAAAGTAATCTCATTAAAAAGATGCATGTTTTATTTTCTCATACTACTAATTAATCAAATGAGCTGTTTTGTTATTAATCCTAATCTTTATCTTGTCCTAAATGCAGGCTAAAGCTATAATATATCTTGCAAGTAGAGGAATGGAGGAAACTACAAAGAGGACTCCATCACCAATGTCAGAGCCGTCATCACCATTGTTACAACCTGATACAGGTCTTTTCATGAAGAGATCTTTGCAAAGATTTCTACAAAAGAGAAAAAACAGAATTCAAACAGCTTCGCCGTATCATCACTAGCTGCTACTTGTGGAATTCGCCTATGCTTAGTTCCATATGTATTTTTGTATTTTTGTGTTACAATATAAATTTTATGTGAGAGCGCTAGAAAATAATTGTTTTTCCAATAGGTGGATTTTAGTTACTAAGCACAACGATAGTGTATAATACAAAATTATTTTTTTTCATTCTCTCTCTCTCTTTCTTTGGATTAGAAGAACATCTCTTATGTGGCGACTGTTAGGATATACTATAAACCATGTGTTTTGATATAGTATTATTTATTGAACGATTGTTTATTTATTTATTCAATTCAATAAATTGTTACATTAAATAGATCATTGTCATTTATGTGTCCTCAACTTATATATTAGATGATTTGGTGTATAGAGTTTAAGTTTATACACAGAAGATCGAATCATCAGTTTTTATAAGTTAAAGTTATAATATAGTTCACAATCGTAGATGGAAATTTGGACAAACCATCAGAATGATTGTAGCACGAGATTAAATGTAATTTATCTTGATTACGAGAATGGTATAGTTCTAACTTCTCGTGCTAGTGCATTTTGTATGTATTGAACAGGACCGAGTAGAGATAGTTGTTTTAGAGTGACTGATAAAAACATATTCTCTAAACTATTAAATGTACTTATATTCTCAATGTTGATACAACTATTATGATCTGTATATATTATTTATCGTTTTGATTTATTAAAAGGTGAGATTCTGAGATGGGTCGATATTCCTGGTAGATTGGATGATAATAATATATATTAGTGAAATAATAATTTAGTTGATAGAATCCATGTCTCGGTATAGAGATTGATGATACGCCTTTTATGAGAAGCTTATAAGTTTTCATGTGTAAACCCGGCCGGTGGATTCATGAATCCAACATATGAAATAAGTTAAGCATTGCTCTAAAGGAAATTAATCATTATATTAAATTCGTCAGTAATTTAATTTATTGATTAGTATCTGTAATCTTAACATGGGGAATTACATAAGTGTTTAATGGAGAATTTTGAAATAAAAATATAGGAGTGCAATTACGAATTTTTAGTGGAATGATTTGTAATTTATTATGGTAAGAATAATTCAAATTAGTATTTTAAATTATTTCCATAATAGAAAACCTCAGTAATTAATTTTGTGGTCCCTACAGTGCCCATATTAAACTAGAACTCGGAATCCTAATTTCTAGGGGAAAAGGAGAACTGACCGCCTTTTCCTTATTCAAGTAAAAATAGGCGTGTGTTTTTGTTCCCTTTTGGACTAGGAGAGTATCTTTATAAATAGGGATTTCCCTAGCCTAGAAATTCAATTAGTTTTCTATTCAGTGCTTGCCCACCCAAGTATTGAGAGAGTTCGGCTGTGAATTTGGGATCACTGTAGAAGACCGCAGATTCGAAGACGGACTTGCTTCAAGAGGTAATTCTTGGTTAATTTTAAGCATGCTTTGTGTGAACTACGTGTTTATGTTTGTTGTCTATAATTCATGTAAGTAGTACGATTCTGGAATGCTTCCGCTATGTATTCGTTTCCAACAGCGACCAGAACTTGATTGTCACTCTCGGCATTCATATACACACTCTGGTCCCATCAAAAGGATGAAGGTTCTTTAAAATCGACTTATGTGAATGCTCTCTCTTGCAGGAAGTTCATAGGTACTCCCTCTGTTTCAGTTTGATGGTTGGTTTTGACTTGAATAGAGTTCAAGAAAGTAAAGATAACTTTTGAATCTTGTGGTCTTAAACTAAATATATATAGAATATACCGAAATATCGTTTAATCTTGTGGTCTTAAGCATATCATGTGGAAAGTTGAAACTAAAGAGTTGTCAAAAAGGAAAAGAGAGTGTCGGCAACACCCACTGAGCCGTCGTAACACGAGGAAGTGTGACAATGAAATCACCTGTAAGATAAACTTATTTTTATTTCATTCTATGAATCACACTTGCTCTATGTGCTTATTATCAATGCAATGAGATGACACATTTGACATTCAATAGCACTAGCCGAAACAAAGACCACTGACCTCTCTATTAGTAGAGTAGGTCAAAACTTATTTTAACACATTTTAAAGTTGTCAATTTTAATCAAATGGAGCTTTAATCATAACACGAAGGTTATGGTTCTGCAACACTTGAAATTTGCTCACCCTTACATAGAGACTTTGAATTTGGACCTTGTGAATGTAGAGGCTCTAGGTACAAAGTTATAAGGATCATGGTCCAACTGTTAAAATATTGTCAGCTTTGGACCTACGAATTTATCCCTTGGATTTTAATCCAAAAAGCACCTCAACAATTGGTTTTGAACTCATTCTGATAAGGTCAATATCTTTCTTCGTCCATTTTGATGTGAGATTCGCCTAAGATGTAATGTGCACGCTTTTTTCAAAGGCTTTCCCTCCATCATGGAAGTCACATAAATAACCCCCCCCCCTCCCGGGACCAATATGCTTGTTCACGTTTGCCCTACCATCGTAATGAAAGAGTGTACTCTTTGTTTGATACCATCTCTAACGTCTCTGGTCAAACTATTAAGGTATTGTCTTCTTTGGGCCTAGGTCCTCACAGATTCATTTAACCAAAAGGGAACCTCAAAAAGTGGAATCTCAAATAATTCTTATAAAGTCCATAACTTTCCTCTTGGATTGTGATGTGGGATTCACCTAAGTTGTTATGTGCACCCCTTCTTTAGAGATTTTCCTCCGTCATGAGCATCGCATATAGTCCCCTTGGAACTCAATTTCCTCTCTAAGGTTTGCTTTATACTATCATATTTAGGCTCCTGTTAAGATATTATCTTTTTTGGGCTTAGGCCCTCACAGATCTGTCCATTGGGTTTTAACCTAAAAGATGCCTCAGCAGTTGATTTCGAACTCATTTTTATAAGGTCCCTAACTTACTTCTCTCATTTTGATGTAGAATTTCCCTAAGATGTAATGTGCACCCCTTCTTAGGAGGCTTGCTCTCTGTCGTGGGCGTCAAAGAAGTGTTTACCTGCATTAGTAGACTAGATATACTGCTTATTATTATGTTTATAATTGGGGGTATACAATCGATTTACACACTAATGAAAATCTTTATACATGCGCTCTTTTTCTATTGTTTCTTTCTTCCACATCATAAATATTAGCAGGTTGGTTACATCCACTAGTGAAATGGAAACCAAGCGTTTCCTGGTTTAAATTTATTTATCTCCTCCAATCATCATTTTTAGGAGTATTCTTTGGCATAAGTTCCTTGACATTGATAGGGCATTTAGTTCATGTTCTATTCTTTCATCTATAAGGGAGTACATTTGATGAAATAATATTTTAGATGTATCACCGCATTCCTAAGGATCATTTCCACTTTTTACAGGTCAATGAAATCTTTGGCAAGAGCACCCAATGGGAATTTTTACTAAGTATTTGATGTGAGAGACCAGGCGGCACATGTTACACCATGATGATGTTCCATGCAATGAAACATGCGGTATGAAGCCTGTCAGGTGCGATAGTAGATGTGGTACACCAATCACTGCATTCCCAGCCCACTCGGATAATAATCTAAAAATACATGTTTAGGTTGGGATTCTCGTCCCACTATGTTTTGGATGATTTATTGGGAGAGAAAACATGCTAAGGCTTTCTCCAAATATCTAAGGTGAGTTTCTTTTCAATCTCTGTTGTTATATCATCGATTATAACGTGATACACAATTCATAATACTAATTTGTAGATTCAAGGGGCTCAATTCAAGATCATTGAACAATGGTTTTTTTTTAGGATTCTTCGTGAGGTAAGTTCCTACTCAATTATAGCTATTAGGGGGATAATTAGGGTTCGTGTAGATTTTGAAAGGTATCCTAATCATTAAATAATTCTCAGAAATCCTAGAGCGTGAAGTTTATCCTTTAATCATAGATTTGTCATTACGGGTGGAGATTCGTAGTAATTTGAAAAAAAAATTGATGATTTATTATCGTAATTGATTGTAGAGCTATTATCTAGCATTGTGGAACATGTGAAGGATGTTTTTAGCTGGATTTAAGGCATGCTTCTTTTTTAACATAATTTTAATTATGAGTTTGATAAGGTCTTGTGCACGAACAGGATAAGCTAACATCAAGCCTTCATACTTTAATATATAAACTTTCCAGCTAGTTTATCTCGGTCGCTAGTCTATTTGGTTGAAGGTGCCCAGACATGCAGGTCCCTCCAAAAGGATAAATGACTGGGCAGGAGTATATCCACGATGGGATCTATATTGTCTTTGTAGGTGGTTTTCTTTCTAGATTTTGTTGAAGAACCGCTGACATATGACCCATTGCCAGCAAACTCAGAAAGGGGTGGTGATTTTCTCTGATCAGTAGTGGGTAGTTTTTTGTGTGAAAAAGAAAACATAATTGTCGAAGGTTTAGCAAGAAGAATGGTATTTTCCCAAGGAAATTTGGCAAGAAGTCTAGAAAGAACGGAGTTTAAGGGAAGTTGCAAGAGTGAGAAGTGTAAAAAGGAAAAAAAAAAGATGAATTGTGCCTTAAATAGAGATAAGGAAGGCGCAGATCTCGGGTCGGGTTGTGGCTCCGAGTCAATAATAATGAGACACATGGCCGACGTATTAATGTTATTGAACACACATCACATCAGGTATGTTTGGGGAACTTTTTATATGCTTTCCCGCCAAAAAGTTGAAACTCTTCTACTTGCCAATTTCAAGTGAATGAGCTATCGGAAATTGGAGTTTATTTCCTAAATTGTCACTGAACTTGTGTAAATATCCCACTAAAGTCACTTTTTATTTTTTAGGACAATATTATCATTGAACTATGTATATCTTTCTCAAATAAGGTGAAACTAAGAAATAGTTAAAGACATGTTTGGAAAGCCACAATAGAATTAGAATTGGATATAGTTACACAATTTGACATGACATGCAATATAAATTAACAAGTCAATACTACTAAAGCAAATAAATTGAAACATAAATTCAAAAATTAAAAAGCAAAACATAATACTCTTTTTATATTTTTTTCTTTTTGAATTTTTTGAAATTTTTTACTTTTTAAAATTTTACATCATTTATCTTTCATCTTTTTTCTTCTAATTTTCCAACCTTTACTTCTTATGATTCAATATAATTGCTCGTATTTTTTATTTTCTTCATTTAGCACATAACTGCATTATTATTGTAGTGTTTGAATTAAAGTAAAATTTCATTATTAAATGAGATTTTTGGCTTATGTTTCTTTTCTTTTGAATTATATTTTACTTAGGTTATAGTGAAACTTATTTTATTTTATGTTGGAATTTGATATAATATTATTTTTTTTTGAATGTTGAATTTATGTTCCAATTTATTTGCTTTATTAGTATTGACTTGTTATTTCATATTGCATGTCATGTCAAACTGTGTAAATTGTAATTACTTCCAATTCTGATTCCCTTGTGGCCTTCCAAACATGCCTTCAACTATTTCTTAGTTTCACCTTATTTTGAAAAGATTTACATAGTTCAATGACAATATTGTCCTTAAAAAAAACATAAGTTACTTTAGTGAAATGTTCGTACAAGTTCAATGACAATTTAGGGGATTAACTCCAGAAATTGGGGACTATTTATAAAGGATAATATCGATCTTGTCCACATGGATGAATAATATGTCAACATATGGCAAGAGTAACTGATCACAACACTCTGGATAAGAAGCATCGAACATCATTTCTGGAACTTGGCCAGCAAATGCAACTCAGTTCGAAAAGGTTCCTGATTCAATGAGGCTAGAGACATACTGGTACAACCCATCTAGCTCCAAAGGTGATACGATATCAGATTGCTCTGATACCAAATGATCTGATCCTAGTTGGACTACTAGAATTTAATCAATGCGGAATTCAAAATACGATGATTTCAACTAGAGAAATCGAGCCAAAATCGACTCAAACTCAAATTAAAGGATAGTGGAGAAATTAGGGGATGAGAATAGAAGAAAGAAAGGCTAATTGAATCCACAATTAACCAAGGGAGATGAGACTTGATTCTAGAGCTATTGAGAAACACAAATAAATCCATAAATGAGTAACTCAATTATGAAAATCAAGGTAAAGGAGTTTTAAATCCACAATGGAAATCCACCCATCACTAATCTAGATTCAACTATACTAATCTAATCTAGCCTAAAGGGAATCTATCCTTGAACTACACTCTCAAAGAGTTTCTTCAAATCTCAATATCCAAAATAATCTACGTCCAAAAATAAGCTAAGGCAACTATATATAGTATGTCATTTACAAACATGACCCAAAAGTGACCATCATTTAAAAAGTAGCCCCAATGGGCTGTTTGGGGCCTAGCATCACCCAAGTGTGTGGCTGCTTCACCAAAGTGCTTTCTCATCGCCCAAATGTGTTGTCCATCGCCCAAGGCTCCTTTCAATCATTTTCATCGCCCCATGGTCCTTGCCACCGCCAAACATAAATTGCCTATAGCCAAAGTGAGGGGCGATGCTGAACTTAATGGTCCACGCAAAAGTTTGCAGTAGGTTATCTTCCATGTTTTCTTCTCATTGTTGGACCACTCATACCTTGTAGACCTTTCTTTGGGGTAGTTCAAGCCCTTCCAATATCTCACTATGCATGAGCATGACTTGTGTAGCCCGGGTATAAGTGTAACACTAATTGAGCTATTTGTGCAATTATTAGAAGGTATAATTCCAGATGTAGTGACAGACGGATGAGATAAAGAAAAGATATACTCGCCAGTCTGCAAATCATAGTGGAGGCTGAGATTCTCGCTGATTGGTTCACAACTGTAGAATTAGTGATCTAGTGGGAGACCGAAAGAGGGGCGAACCCTACGCAAGCTGTTCCCAAGAGATTTTTTATAAATAGCCTATTAATCATTTGTATGAGGTGTTCCACAATTTTAATTTACACATTGTATACACACGATTTTGCTAAGCTTAAAGCTCCTTGTTCTTTGATTCTCAATTGACTCCGGACACACTATTCTTAAATGCCCTTGGGATTTCATACATTGCTCACCTACTTTGTCGTCCTTATAAATTGTTTTATCTATTTCACGGAAAAAGGCCTAATATACCCATTAAGTATTGAAAATGGTACACAAATACCCTCTTTCTACCTTTAGGCTCTAAAATACCCTTCCATCCACCTATATGGCTCTAAAATACCTTCCACTTAACAGACAAGTGATTAGGTTTCTAATTTAACACATGATGGAAGTTTAATTAATTAAAAACTAATTATATATTTCCTAAAACTCAACCCGATTCCCACTAAATTACCCGATCCAATCCTAAAATCTAAAGACCCTAATCCTAATATCTAAGGGGGGAAACCATTCTACTAATTCAGGCCTTTGACCATGTTAATTTTTGTCACATGGAAAATTTTATGTTGAGCAAAGTGATTGTAACTTTAAAAGTTACAATATCATGAAAATTTTGAAATTAAAGCAATTTAAAAGCTTAAATAAAACGGAGGGAGTCAGGGGCGGATTTACAAAGGACGGTGAGGGTGTCATGCCACCCGCAAGCTTCGACGAAAACTCTCTATATATAGGCATATATATACAAAATATATCTATAAATAATTAATGTGCCACCTATAGGACTAAAGTACCCATGGTGCCAGTGGCAAAGGGCCAAAATTTTAGCCCCAAGGGCGTGGGTTCGAATCCCGTGGACAACAATTGATTTTTTTTAATTTTTTAGTTCAATCATTCACTTTCCAACAGTACCAGCAGTGATGGCTATCACTGTACTGCATATTAATTAAAAATTATTTTTGACTATTACTAGTCTTTGACTTTTTTTATTTGTTTAAAATATAAAGTTCAATAATTAGCTTTATTCTTTTTCTATCTTTAATTCTTTATTGTCTCATCAAATTTAAAAAACAACTCCTCAAACCTCGACCCTTCTTCTCCCAAAAGACAAACCCTAACTCTTCTTCTCCCAAAGGCAAAAACCACAACTCCATCGTCTCAGCCTCACAACATCCTCCATCATTCGTCAGTGGCCCGCACTGCTCGGCTCTGCTGCTTTTTCTACAATCAACATCAACCCACTTACCCACAATCCTCTGTAAGTTAATATATATTTGGGGTTAAATTAGTTCTCCATTTCAACATTGTTGTCAATATGAACAATTTTAACTTGAATTAATTCTTAGTTTCCCCTCTTGAATTTGAATTTTTATTTTGTAGGAAATTATTCTAAATTTGTGAATTGAGATGGAGAAATTTCTCAACATGTTTGCTCAATCAAGTTCTAATGTGAATGCCAATCATTATCTTGTAACTGAGCTCGATTTGGCTGCACTTAAATCTGATCCAGAGGAAAGAATACCGATCATTGACTATGGTCCTTGGTTACGAGATGAAGTGAGAAAACATTATATTAAAAAAGAACCTTGTCAACCTATCATGAAACCATATCCTCCAATCGAAATAGAAGGTAGACTGCACCAATTTGTTTCAAGTTGGTTCCAAGGTCCACATTCTAGTTGGTTGGAGTTAGTGTGTAGAAAGATGCCGCATATTGTCTTTGTTGTTATTATTTAAAAATGAATTTCTTCATGAAACTACGGCTGAGTTTTATGCAACAAAGGCTTTTAGCGCTTGGAATAAGGCTCTTGAAAGATTTCGTTTGCATGTCGGTAAAGTTAATAGTGTTCACAACAAATGTTACAATAAGATGCTAGATTTGTCAAATCCTCATCAATCAATTCAAGTTGTTCTTGACAAGCATTCTCAAAAGTTAATAGATGAGTACTGAATGTGTTTGGAAGCTTCAATTGATATGGCAAGACTTCTTTTGCATCATGATTTGCCTTTTCAAGGTCATGACGAAAGTGAATCTTCAACCAATCAAGGTTACTGTTTAGGATTTTTGAGGTGGCAGGGGACAAGCATCCGGATCCGGGAAAAGTGATACTAGAAAATGCTCCACAAAATGATATTTTGACTTGTCCTATGATCCAAAAGGATATTATCAATGCTTGTGCGAAAGAAATATTGAAAGCTATAATTGGTGACTTGAATGGAGATTACTTTGGTATATTAGTGTCACGACCCGATTTTTCGAGTCCTGATGGCGCCTACCGTAACCCACCAATAGGCAAGCCAAACCCTAGCCCGGAGCGACAAGCGACAGGCTAACGGGTGGAATCTCAGGAAACAGAGATGAAGTGGAAGTAACCATACTAATAAACATGCTAGAAATACAAAAAAAACAAAATCAAAATATATATCCATACCAAGACTGAGAAGGAAGAGAACAATATATACAGCTGAGAACCCCTCCCAAGACCTGGTGAAGTCGGTACAAGAGCCACTACTAGACATGTCAAAAAAACAAGACAGAAACCAAATATATACAACAAGTACTACAGTCTCGAGAGCAAAAGACTATACAATAGAGATGGAGTAGGATCTGCCTCGGACGTCAGTAAGCTCACCCTGCTCCGGAGTCAGTGCTGGAAAGAGAGTCACGTCAAAATCGTCGACTAGTACCCGGATCTGCATCGGGGAAAAAGATGTAGAAGTGCAGTATGAGTACCGGGGCAACGGGTACTCAGTAGGCATCATCGGCCAACTGAGCTCAATATAATATAAGCAAGCTAAAATGCGAGGGTGCATGCTAGGTCCGGGGTATAAATAATAAGTAAATACACTACTGCCGAGGCGTGTAGATATGCTCAGGAGATAAATAAATACGATACTAAGTAAAGAGTAAATAAATGCATAAGTAAGCACTCAAGTCAAACATAACCTATCTGGGCCCCCATAAACCCGATAGGCACACAAAAGAAAACAATAACCCAGCCTGGCCCCCATAAACCGGCGGGACACACAAGAATAGTAAATGCATAGTCACCAGTGTCTCGAAGCTGTATCAGTATCCAGTAACCAGAATAACCAACAAGGGTGCACCGGGCTTGAACCGGCACCAATGGGTAATAACAAGAGGCCAGACACCGGAATCGAACCGGACATAGTGGATAATAACAATAGGCCACATATATCATAACCGCCGGACTCGAACCGGAACTCAGTACCAAAACTCTCCAATCATATCATAACCAGATGCCGGACTCGAACCGGAACGCATAATAATCAGTGGCCGAACTCGAACCGAAACTCATAATAATCAGTAACCATCATGCTGAATCAGTGGCCGGACTTGAACCGGAACTCATAATAATCAGTAACCAAGTGACATAATAGTGCCAGAATCCACACAAATACAAGTAAACGGGGACATACCAGCCCCAAAATAAACTCGAAACATAAGTAAAGGAGCTAACCCACCACGTACTACAAGTCTGGGTATACATTCTAAGTCATGGCAAGGCGGGTCCGCATTCTAAATCAAACTAGCCGACCCCGGTCAAATACGGTGCTATTAGAGACTAACAAGGCTAAACAGGTCAAAAGGGCATAAATAGGGTAATTTAATACAAATGTTATCCTAAAAGATCATCTCGGGGATTAACTAAGCCTAATAAGGTTTAAAGCTAACTACACCGACTGTGAAGAGTAGCGGGGCCCACTACTGGGTCCCGGAACCAAGTCTGGGCTAAGGTTCCCCAAACCCCTACTAGCAGCGGTACAACATTAACCAACCCTATAAAAGTAATATCTGGCACACCACGAGGATAACAGGCCCGAAACACATCCGAACAAGGCCCTAACCGGCCCAAAAGGCCTAATCATAGCAAGCCAATGCCAATCCACAACTACCAGCCCAAACACTAGCATAATAATATGCAAATACTATAAACAAACTCAGTCTAGGTATATGGTAAGCCTAGCCTACCTGGACGCCGCCGAACGCCTGCCAAAGCTTGCTAAATAGGAGTCTTCCCCTTCCGTGAGACCTCAGATTTCTGCCACGCTAGCAAAATAATAAACTACATGTCAAAACATAAATTTTGACACCCATATTGCATTATTTCGAAAAAATATCCGAACGGTCCATGTGGGGCCCACTTGCGGAATCGCAAAACCGAAACCGTCACAGCGTCCCAAATCACTCCGTGACCAATAGTCACAACTAACACCGCTCAATTTGAGCTCAATATCTAGCTCAAATATCAACACCAATTCCAACAACCACCGTAACTAAAACTACCGTAAAAATAAGAAAACATACCGTAGAAATGACGAGAACGAGTCCACGAACTCAAATATACCAACCCCTAACCTTGAATCTCTCTAGAAATGTCTAAAGTTGAGCTTAAAGTGCTAAAAAAAATGGTGGAATATATGTAGTTTTTTTTTCTTTAAACAAGACAAAATAAGAAAAGGAATTAATATTAGAGTGTATATATATATATATATATATATATATATATATACACTACACGTACAAAGTCCCCAAAAGAAAGCAATCTTGTAGTCCAATACTAATTAATGTGACATGCACATGGCCTTATCCATTATTTTGCTCTCCGTATATATATATTCGGATACTGCATAGGCTCGTGGTAAAATAAATATAATATTTTAAATATACCATTATGAATAGAAAATTATTTTGAACAAAACCTCTATAAAATAAAAATAAATATTATGTCAACAAAATTAGATTTACTATCTCCATTTAAAAATATTACTAAATTATAAACTTATTATTAAAGTAATATAGACACATCATAACTAAAGAATTGTATAAATATCATAAACATTTTTGAAAGGTAATTAACTATGTCATTTTACCCAATTCAAATTTAATTTAATATTTTACAACGAGCTCAGTCTAAATAATATTCTCAAACGAACTGCCCGGGAACCGAACTGTCAGTCCCAGCAAGTCATAAATAACTTGGGACAGTTATAGAAAAGCTCTAAACGCTGAGAACGCACGAAAATGAGGAAAATGACCGGGAAGGTCATTACAATATCCACTACTAAAAGGACTTTCGTCCGCGAAAGTCCAGAATAAGCATATACCTTAAGACGTAAACAAGTAGGGATACTGGGCTCGCATGTCACGTTCAAGTTCCCAAGTAGCCTCCTCAACTGGACGGTGACGCCATTGTACCTTAACCACTGGAATTTCCCGGGAGCGTAACCGTCTGACATCTCTGGCTAAAATGGACACAGGCTCCTCAACTAATGCTAACTTCTCGTCTAACTGAACCGAGTCCCACTGAAGAACATGTGACTCATCTGGGATATATTGTCGCAGCATAGAAACATGAAATACTGGGTGGATAGCTGAAAAGGTCGGAGGTAAGGCCAGTACATATGCTACCTCCCCGATTGTCCGAAGAATCTCAAAGGGTCCAATATACCTGGGGCTAAGCTTGCCCCTCCTACCGAATCGCATCACGCCCTTCATTGGCGATACTCGTAAGAAGACCCTATCACCAACTCTGAATCTCAACGGACGACGTCTACGGTCAGCATAACTCCTCTGTCTACTCTGAGCTGTCCGCAGCCTGTCCTGAATCACCCGAACTCGGTCCAAAGACTCTCGGAGCAAATCTGTGCCACGAGGACTGACTTCTGAAGTCTCAAACCATCCAACTGGAGACCGACACCGTCTACCATACAAAGCCTCAAACGGAGCCATCTGAATGCTGGAGTGAAAGCTATTATTATACGCGAATTCCGTTAAAGGCAAGAACTGATCCCACTGACCCCCAAAGTCTAACACACAAGCACGGAGCATATCCTCTAACACCTGAATAGTCCGCTCTGATTGCCCGTCGGTCTGAGGATGAAACGCAGTACTGAGGTCCACTTGAGTACCCAACTCCTCCTGGAAAGCCTGCCAGAAACTGGAGGTAAACTGAGACCCTCAGTCTGAGATAATAGACACCGGTACTCCGTGTAGGCGAACTACCTCCTGAATATATACACGAGCTAACTTCTCAGAACTGTAGGAAGTTCGAACAGGGATAAAGTGCGCGGACTTAGTCAACGGATCTACAATAACCCAAATACTATCAAAGCCACGAGAGGTGCGAGGTAACCTACCAACGAAATCCATCGTGATCCGCTCCCACTTCCACTCAGGAATGGGTAACGGCTGAAGTAGACCACCAGGTCTCTGGTGCTCGGCCTTTACCTGCTGACAACAAAGGCATCGAGCTACAAACCCTGCTATGTCTCTCCGCATACCACTCCACCAATAGTGCTGCCTCAGATCCCGATACATCTTAGCTGTCCCAGGGTGAATAGAATATCTGGAACTGTGTGTCTCGTGCAGAATCAACTGAATCAAATCTCCAACCCTCGGGACACAAATACGACCGTCAAACCTCAGAATACCATCAGAACCCAAGGTAGCTCTCTCAGACTCACCCCTCAATACCTGATCTCGAATGCTACAGAGACCGCTATCCTCAAACTGACGACCCTGAATCTGCTCCAGCAAAGTAGATCTAGCCTCAACACAAGCAACAATCCTCCTGGGGTCAAAAATATCTAATCGAACCATCGAGTTAGCTAAGGACTGAATGTCCAAAGCTAATGGCCGCTGAGAGACTGGAATGAAGGCTAAGCTACCCAGACTCACTGTCTTCCGGCTTAAGGCATCCGCTACCACATTCGCCTTGCCCGGATGATAGAGAATAGAGATATCATAGTCCTTCAGCAACTCAATCCACCTGCGCTGCCTCGAATTAAGATCTCTCTGAGTCATAATATGTTGAAGACTGCGGTGGTCTGTAAAGATCTCACAATACACACCGTATAGATAATGCCTCCAAATCCGCAGTGCAAATACTACCGCTGCTAATTCCAAGTCATGAGTGGGGTAATTACGTTCGTGCACCTTCAGCTGTCTCGATGCATAAGCAATAACACGACCCCGCTGCATCAGAACACACCCCAAACCGATACCAGACGCATCACAATACACGGTGAAACCCTCGCCCTCAACTGGAAGTGTCAATCCTTGAGCTTCAGGAAGCTTGCCTCACAATCCTCGGACCACTGAAACGAAACCTCCTTCCTGGTTAGTCTGGTCATAGGAGATGCAATAGACGAGAAGCCCTCAACAAACCATCTGTAATAACCTGCCAACCCAACAAAACTGCGAACCTCAGTAGGCGACGTGGGCCTAGCCCAACCTCGAATAGCCTCAATCTTCGCTGGGTCTACCATGATACCCTGTCTGGATACAACATGCCCCAAGAAAGCTACAGACTCAAGCCAGAACTCACACTTTGAGAACTTGGCATAAAGCTGATGATCTCTCAAAGTGTGGAACACAATCCTCAAATGTTGCTCGTGCTCCTCGCTACTCCTCGAATAAACTAAGATGTCGTCAATAAACACAATTACAAAGGAGTCCAAGTATGGCCTGAATACCCGATTCATCAAATCCATGAAAGCTGCAGGGGCATTAGTCAATCCAAAAGACATTACCAGGAACTCGTAATGGCCGTACCGAGTCCTGAAGGCTGTCTTTGGGATGTCCTCAGCCCTAACTCTCAACTGATAATATCCAGATCTCAAATCTATCTTTGAGAACACCGCTGCACCCTGAAGCTGATCAAACAAATCGTCAATAAAACACCGCTGCACCCTGAAGCTGATCAAACAAATCGTCAATACGAGGCATAGGATACTTATTCTTCACTGTTACCTTATTCAACTGCCTGTAATCGATACACATACGCATAGATCCGTCCTTCTTCTTTACAAACAGAACTGGAGCACCCCACGTCGACACACTCGGCCTGATAAAACCCTTTCCCAAAAGATCCTCAAGCTGACTACTCAACTCACTCAACTCAGCAGGAGCCATACGATACGGAGCCATAGAAATAGGTCGGGTGCCCGGCTCAAGGTCAATAATAAACTCTATATCACGCTCAGGAGGAAGGCCAGGTAGGTCAGTCGGAATACATCAAGAAACTCACGAACAACAGGGACGGAGTCAAGTGACGGACTCTCAATGCTAGCATCCCAAACATAGGCAAGGAATGAATCACAACCCCTCGCTATCAATCTACGAGCCCGAACATATGAAATAATCCCCGTCGGTGTGCGGCTAACAGAACCCTGCCACACTACCGGGGGTACACCAGGCATGGCTAAGGTCACGGTCTTGGCAAAGCAATCCAAGACTGCATAATGAAAAGACAACCAGTCCATGCCCAGAATCGCATCAAAATCTACCATGGCCAATACAATAAAATCAACCTGAGTCTCAAACTCCTGAATAGTCACCAGACATGATCTATATACCCGATCCACTACTAAGGAATCACCAACGGGGGTAGATACACGTAAGGGCACAGATAATAACTTAGAACATAAACCCAACCGTGGTGCATAATAAGTAGATACATAAGAAAACGTGGATCCGGGATCAAATAATGCAGAAGCTGGCTGACGGCATACGGAAATCATACCTGTAATCACCGCATCCGAAGCCTCAGCCTTCGGCCTAGCTGGCACGGCATACAACTGACGCTGGCTACCACTAGTCTGAGTACCAACCTGACTACCAGTCCGACCTCCCTGTGCTCCACCTCGAGAACCCTGGGGACCACCCCGACGACCCTGTGTACCACCTCTGCCTGCTGGCGGTACAGATCTGATGGGCTGTGCTGTCTGAACTGAAGGCTCAATAGCCCTGCACTGAGAACACTCACGCGCGAAATGACCGAAAACCCCACAAGTATAACATGCTCCTGGCTCCCTGCTCGGCCTAGAAGATCCAATATGACCACCTCTAGCAGATGAACTGGGTTGACCACGTCCCTGAGGCTGGCTAATAGAACCACTATAGGTGGGCTGACCCCTATCAGATATCTACAAAGCTGACTGTACGGGCCTACTAGGCTGACCCTGTCGCTGAAAAGACTGCTGCTGCTGATGAGGGTACCTACCCTGAAATTGGAAACCACGACCTCTGAGCTGCGAACCACTATGGCTCCCACTGAAACTACCCTGGACACGAGGTCTCTTATCGCTGCCCCCTTGGGCCTCGCGATCCATCTCCTCAATAGAGTATACATGCTCAATAATCTCTGCGAATGACTTCCCTGAAGTCACTAAACTCTGGGTAGCCCTGCGGAGTGGCAATCTCAGTCCCCTGACAAAACATCTAACTCTCTCGTACTCATCAGGCAAAATAGAAGTAGTGTGCCTAGCCAGATCATGAAACCTTGCCTCATACTCGGCAACAGATAATGAACCCTGAGTCAACCTGGAGAACTCATCCCTGAGCCGCTCCCGCATAGTACAGGGCATATACTTTCCCAAGAAAATCTTGGAGAACTGGGTCCATCTAATCGGTGGAGATCCCACTGGCCTGGAATCAAGATATCCCCTCCACCATCTCCTCGCTGCAGTATCGAACTGATATGCCACGAAATCAACACCACGAGACTGTACCAATCCCAAATTCCTAAGTCTATCCTCGCAGCTGGACAAGAACTCATATGCATCCTCACTCGGAGTACCAGCAAATCTTGGTGGAGCTAATCTCAGGAAGCGACCCAACATCTTCTGCTCCTCGGCAGACATAACTGGCTGATCTATCACTGGCTGTAGAGCTACTGGTACAGGCAGAACCTCAACTCTCGGTGCCACAGCTACAGGCTGCGCCCCAGCACCAACTCCCTGTGCGGCTGGCTGTACTCCCGCAGCAAGCGGACCTCCAACTAATTCCAACAACTGAAGTAATGTACCTCGGAGCAAAGAAGCATCAATAAATCCGGGTGGAGGCTGGGCTGCCCCCTGGCCCACCGGCTGCTGTGGCGGCGGAACATCTGGAACTATAACGGGATCGGGTGACTGATCCCTAGCACGATCTGGTCCTGGGGCTGCTACTCTGCCCTGCCTTCGACCTCTAGGTCGACCTCGACCCCTAACTGGAGCCCTCGCTGCAGGCTCGGGGTCCCGACCCCCGGCTTTCGTATTATGCGTCCTAACCATCTGCGTAAAGAATGAACCAAATCAAGATTAGAAACCAACATAGACACCAACGCACTAAGGCGAATCAAAGAAATAAGATTTACCCTAAACATGCTCGGTAGCCTCCCGAAGATAGGATACGGACGTCTCCGTACCGATCCGCGAGACTCTACTAAACATCGGCTCATGCACCAACAATACCAGTGAAACCTAGGCTCTGATACCAAGCTGTCACGACCCGATTTTTCGAGTCCTGATGGCGCCTACCGTAACCCACCAATAGGCAAGCCAAACCCTAGCCCGGAGCGATAAGCGACAGGCTAACGGGTGGAATCTCAGGAAACAGAGATGAAGTGGAAGTAACCATACTAATAAACATGCTAGAAATACAAAAAAAATAAAATCAAAATATATATCCATACCAAGACTGAGAAGGAAGAGAACAATATATACAGCTGAGAACCCCTCCCAAGACCTGGTGAAGTCGGTACAAGAGCCACTACTAGACATGTCAAAAAAACAAGACAGAAACCAAATATATACAACAAGTACTACAGTCTCGAGAGCAAAAGACTATACAATAGAGATGGAGTAGGATCTGCCTCGGACGTCAGTAAGCTCACCCTACTCCGGAGTCAGTGCTGGAAAGAGAGTCACGTCAAAACCATCGACTAGTACCCGGATCTACATCGGGGAAAAAGATGCAGAAGTGCAGTATGAGTATCGGGGCAACGGGTACTCAGTAGGCATCATCGGCCAACTGAGCTCAATATAATATAAGCAAGCTAAAATGCGAGGGTGCATGCTAGGTCCGGGGTATAAATAATAAGTAAATACACTACTGCCGAGGCGTGTAGATATGCTCAGGAGATAAATAAATACGATACTAAGTAAAGAGTAAATAAATGCATAAGTAAGCACTCAAGTCAAACATAACCTATCTGGGCCCCCATAAACCCGATAGGCACACGAAAGAAAACAATAACCCAGCCTGGCCCCCATAAACCGGCGGGACACACAAGAATAGTAAATGCATAGTCACCAGTGTCTCGAAGCTGTATCAGTATCCAGTAACCAGAATAACCAACAAGGGTGCACCGGGCTTGAACCGGCACCAATGGGTAATAACAAGAGGCCAGACACCGGAATCGAACCGGACATAGTGGATAATAACAATAGGCCACATATATCATAACCGCCGAACTCGAACCGGAACTCAGTACCAAAACTCTCCAATCATATCATAACCAGATGCCGGACTCGAACCGGAACTCATAATAATCAGTGTCCGGACTCGAACCGGAACTCATAATAATCAGTAACCATCATGCTGAATCAGTGGCCGGACTTGAACCGGAACTCATAATAATCAGTAACCAAGTGACATAATAGTGCCAGAATCCACACAAATACAAGTAAACGGGGACATACCAGCCCCAAAATAAACTCGAAACATAAGTAAAGGAGCTAACCCACCACGTACTACAAGTCTGGGTATACATTCTAAGTCATGGCAAGGCGGGTCCGCATTCTAAATCAAACTAGCCGACCCCAGTCAAATACGGTGCTATTAGAGACTAACAAGGCTAAACAGGTCAAAAGGGGCATAAATAGGGTAATTTAATACATCATCTCGGGGATTAACTAAGCCTAATAAGGTTTAAAGCTAACTACACCGACTGTGAAGAGTAGCGGGGCCCACTACGGGGTCCCAGAATCAAGTCTGGGCTAAGGTTCCCCAAACCCCTACTAGCAGCGGTACAACATTAACCAACCCTATAAAAGTAATATCTGGCACACCACGAGGATAACAGGCCCGAAACACATCCGAACAAGGCCCTAACCGGCCCAAAAGGCCTAATCATAGCAAGCCAATGCCAATCCACAACTACCAGCCCAAACACTAGCATAATAATATGCAAATACTATAAACAAACTCAGTCTAGGTATATGGTAAGCCTAGCCTACCTGGACGCCGCCGAACGCCTGCCAAAGCTTGCTAAATAGGAGTCTTCCCCTTCCGTGAGACCTCAGATTTCTGCCACGCTAGCAAAATAATAAACTACATGTCAAAACATAAATTTTGACACCCATATTGCATTATTTCGAAAAAATATCCGAACGGTCCATGTGGGGCCCACTTGCGGAATCGCAAAACCGAAACCGTCACAGCGTCCCAAATCACTCCGTGACCAATAGTCACAACTAACACCGCTCAATTTGAGCTCAATATCTAGCTCAAATATCAACACCAATTCCAACAACCACCGTAACTAAAACTACCGTAAAAATAAGAAAACATACCGTAGAAATGACGAGAACGAGTCCACGAACTCAAATATACCAACCGCTAACCTTGAATCTCTCTAGAAATGTCTAAAGTTGAGCTTAAAGTGCTAAAAAAATGGTGGAATATATGTAGTTTTTTTTTCTTTAAACAAGACAAAATAAGAAAAGGAATTAATATTAGAGTATATATATATATATATATATATATATATATATATATACACTACACGTACAAAGTCCCCAAAAGAAAGCAATCTTGTAGTCCAATACTAATTAATGTGACATGCACATGGCCTTATCCATTATTTTGCTCTCCGTATATATATATTCGGATACTGCATAGGCTCGTGGTAAAATAAATATAATATTTTAAATATACCATTATGAATAGAAAATTATTTTGAACAAAACCTCTATAAAATAAAAATAAATATTATGTCAACAAAATTAGATTTACTAGCTCCATTTAAAAATATTACTAAATTATAAACTTATTATTAAAGTAATATAGACACATCATAACTAAAGAATTGTATAAATATCATAAACATTTTTGAAAGGTAATTAACTATGTCATTTTACCCAATTCAAATTTAATTTAATATTTTACAACGAGCTCAGTCTAAATAATATTCTCAAACGAACTGCCCGGGAACCGAACTGTCAGTCCCAGCAAGTCATAAATAACTTGGGGCAGTTATAGAAAAGCTCTAAACGCTGAGAACGCACGAAAATGAGGAAAATGACCGGGAAGGTCATTACAATTAGTTGATGAATCCATGGTGACTTGAGTGGAGATTACTTTGGTATATTAGTTGATGAATCCAAAGACATCTCACACAAAGAACAAATGGCTCTAGTTTTGAGGTATGTTGATAAGAATGGTGAAGTAGTAAAATGTTTTATCGGTCTTGTCCTTGTTAGTGATACATCGGCATGCTCATTGAAGAAAGAAATTTATTCTTTGTTTTCTGATCACTCACTAAGTCCATCCAAAATACGTGGACAAGGTTATGATGGAGCTAGTAATATGAAGGGAGAAATAAATGGTCTCAAAACTTTGATTATGAAATATAGTCCATCGGCATATTATATTCATTGTTTTGCACATCAATTGCAACTAACACTTGTAGCTATTGCTAAAAAACATTTGGAAGTTGAAGACTTGATCATGTCACTAATGTGTTGAATGTTGTTGGAAGATCTTTTAAGCGTAGAGATTTACTTCTTCATCACCAAGCTGAAAAGTTGGAGCAATTACTTGAGTCCGGTGAAGTTCATACGGGGCAAGGATTACATCAAGAATGCGGGCTTTAAAGACCAGGTGATACTTATTGGGGATCACATTTCAAAACACTAGATAACTTTCTTGTTATTTTCTCATCAATTGTTCATATGCTTGAACTGATTGAAATTGAAGGTTCCACCTCAAGTGATAGAAATCAAGCGGAATATCTTTTGACAAAGATTAAAACATTCAAATTTATTTTTATGCTTCACTTGATGTTGAAAGTGTTGGCAATGTCAAATGAGTCGAGCAAGATTTTGCAAAAGAAGGATCAAGATATTATTAATGCCGTGGAGTTTCTTAAATTTTCAAAGAAAAGATTGCAAGATATGAGGGAAAATGGATGAGAATCTTTGTTGAGTGATGTTTCTTCATTTTGTGATTCACATGATATCTTGATTCCCAATTTGAATGAGCCTTATTTTCCTGGAAAGTCAAAGCATAAGTGTTTGGGTGTTTGTTATTCACACCACTTGCGTGTTGAAATCTTTTGTGCTTTCATTGATGTGCAACTTCAAGAACTTAATGATCATTTTGATGTAGTGAGTAGTGATTTACTTCTGGAGATGGGTAGCTTGAATCCAATCAATTCTTTTTCTAACTTTGATAAAGGTAGAATCATGGCTTTAGCAAAGTGTTATCCAAGTGATTTTGATAATGGAAAGCTTCGAGATTTGAGTTACCAACTTGATACTTTCATAATTCATATGCGAAGTAGTAATTTCAAGTTCTCCAACTTGCAAAGAATTCGTGATTTGGCAAAGGCATTGGTTGAGACAAATCTTGTGGAGACTTATTCACTTATTTATTTACTTGTGAAGTTGACTCTGATTTTACTTGTTGCTACGACAACTGTGGAGAGAGCTTTCTCGTCCATGAAGCGCATAAAAATAAAGTGCGAAATAGTATTGGTGATCAATATTTAAATGATTGTTTAGTATGTTACATAGTGTCGCGCCCCCATTTTTCTCGCGAAAAGCGGGATTCGACGTGACAAACTCTTTTTGGGATTTAAGGAGTGAAAAGTCGCCACCTAACGAGTTAAGGTGCGTTAGGGCACCATTCTAGACTAATTACGAACTTATTTTGTAGTCTACGTCAACCAGAAATTCGGGTAAGGGTTCAAATTACCTCGAAAGGAAGGTGTTAGGCACCTTTCGAGGTCCACAAATGTGGGTCCCGGCCGAATCCATATATTACGTGGGAAAATTCTATGTGATAAGCAAAAGGTCGATTATTTTTATTAATTTACTACTAAGTCAGTGTTTAAATAAATAAACTAAAACATGCAACTTAGTTATTAATAATTATCTAAGTGATAAAGTAGTAAAATATATAAACAGACAATTAGTCGGATAAGCGAGAAGATAGAAGAGACAAGATGATATAATTGAAAGATTTATTTAAATAATAATGATCCTAAACTACCCCAAATAATTGAACATTCAAAATAAGATAAAGAAAACCGATTTAGAAAATTTTTATACAAGAAGTTAATTTTAACCTATTCGGATCAGCGCCCGGCTTATTAACGGATGACAATGTCGTATGTTGCATTGTCGAATTTTGCTCGGGACAACTTACATCATTTCCGATTTTCTACCTACCCACCTAGTTTTGATTATTAGTCTTAAAGTCGTCCTAAAGAAAGCGATAAAACTAACGTTCCCTAAAATGCTTACCCGTCGCAACTTAATGTCCAAGAGGCGTCGGACTTAGTATTTTGAGTAAGGATCTAGACATAGAAAAAGTCTTAGGCTTCCTAATTAGACTCGGAGTTTACGTCATACAAAACAAATCGGACTTACAAATAACATGTAACGGTTTCAAATAAGCCTCTTAATTAGTTAAAATTAACTAGGCGGTTAGAAGGCTTAAAAGACAATTATTCATTTTCATAATTGAACCTGTAGGCATGATTTCTGGGTGAAGAACATTAACCAAAATGCCGAAGACTAGATTAAAGTACTAGAGACTAATTTAAATATACCAAAATTATTTAAATGTGCAAGAAATTGATTTAAATATGCGGGAAAGTTGTTAAATATGCAAAAAATTATTAGATATGCGAGAATTTAGTTTAGTTGTGCAGGAATTGACTTAAATATGTAAAGACAAATTATTAAAGAATGCTGAAAATTAATTAAAATACTGAAATTAATTTAAAAATGTTGAATTTAAAGCATTGAAATTTGTTTTATGTAGCAGTAAACTAATTTAAAGTTGAAGGAAATTAATTTAGAGTTGCGGAACAATTAATGCCGTAAAATTATTTAAGACAACCTGCTGGAATTTTACATAGAAATTCCGGAGAGTGATTTCAAAATGCTAAAAAACTTGTTTAATTTTTAAAACATGCTGAAATTAAATTTAAAAATGCTGAAAAGTAAATTGAGGTGCCAAAAGTTATTATTATTATTTTTCTAACATGCCGTAATTAAGTAAACATTGCTGGAACGTAAGTTTTAAAAAAACGCAACGGATTTAACTACAGGAAATCAATTTAAGAGGGCTGAAATGATTTAAACATGTTGGATATTAATTGAAACAGTGCTAGACAATTGATTAAACCTGCTGGAAATTATTTTTTGATGCTGAAAAATTGTTTTAATAATGCTGAAATTGTTTTAATAATGCTGAAAAATTAATTAAACAATTGCTGGAAAATAATTTAATTTTGCAGAAAAACTAATTTAAAATGCCGGAAATATATAAAAGAGTGCTAAAAAAATAGTTTAGAATGCTGGAAATTAATTTTAACTTTCAGGAAATTAATTAAAAATGTTGAAATTTAATAAGGAGTGCTAGAAGGTGATTAAAAATGCTGAAATTCAACTTTTAATACTGAAAATCATTAAAATATGCTAAAAATTTAATTTTTAACTGCTGGAAAGTGGTTTAAATTATGCTGGAAATTACTCTAAATATGCTGAAAAATAAATTTAAATAGGCTGAAAAATTAATTTAAACATGCTGAAAATAAATTTAAATAGGCTGGAAAATTAATTTAAACATGCTAAAAATTAAATTATTTATTAAGACATACTTGAAATTGTTTAAACAATCCTAGAGCATGATTTCTAGGTGATAAAGCAATTAAAATTAATAATCCTAGAATGTATTGCCTAAGTGTCAAAATAGTTATGTTATCAAAACATTCAAGTCACATAATTCCTGCCCCCTAAGTAGCCCCCATAATTTATTATACAATAAGCGTTTGTACAGAATTATTACAAAATCAAAAATGAATAAAAAGCTAAAACAGAAGAACTAAACGGTTCCCCAAAACCCGGGCAACTCTTCATTTCTCGATCAAACATCCCCAATTAATGAACCTGTTAAACACAACAAATACGCAACAACAAGCTACTAGAATTTGACACTAAACCTATAAAGACCTATAAGTATGTATTCTAGCACCACATTTAGTCACTTAAAAAAAACAGATCATCAATGTCAACACTTAAAAAATTTAAGGAATGCACACCAAAACAAGACTACACATTTGCAAGGGAAATTAACATACAAATACCGAATGCGACATTAAGAAAGACTAACTGGTTAAGAGTGATGAACAAATGAGAAAGACCAAACTTTAACAACAGTCAAGATGAGAACAACGAAACAGCAAACGAAGATCAACAATCCACCCTTCAAACTACCAGCGAGATGGGAATTCAAAATATTTTGTGTGACCAACCCTAGTAGAAAATAAAAAAAAAAATCTCTCAAGTATATGAGATAACCGTGTCTTTCTCCTTTTCTCTTTTTTTTTCTTCTCTTTTTCCTTTTGTTTTTCTTTTTCCCCCTTTTGAATGAGCAGGGGCCTCCTTTATATAGGCCAAGGTGTACAGATTTAAAGGAAAAGGAAAATATTTGGGAATCAATTAGGGGAAATTAAAAAGGAAAATAAATATTCACAATAATCAATTAATGAAAATCTTTTCCTTAAAGAGATGGATGACTCAGTTGTCATATATTCAACAAAGGAAGGAAAAATCAATTAGGGGCAAATACTACGGTTTAAAACTTACCAAAATTAACTAAGTATAAAGTCATAAGGATTTTAAATAAGAAAAGTGAATAAAAATGGATGTAAATATACTAGAATTTCCATAATTACACAAGTAAAATCTCTTTATACTGACTAAGGCCAATAGATCATCCCAAAACAGACGAGTTATGCATTAATATAAAAAGATCCTCTAATTGTCATGCCAAATACTTAAGGGTGTCTGGAAACAAACAAGATCGCGAGCCTGGCTTATTACATGATGTCTTGCCACAATTAATTTGAGTTAACGAACAAGAATGCAAATACTTCAAACATGGATAAATCAACACCCAATTCGAAAAAAATAGGGTTAGTCAAGCTTGATAGAAATTTGGGGCTTTTAACATATGATAATCTAAGCGAATTAATGAACACAAACCACAAGGAATCACACCAAGAATCTCAACCAAACTTCATTAATTGTAGATATAAAAATCTGTTGAAATTTGGACACACAATTAAACACAAAATCAAACCTAAGATGAATTCGTTAAAATTCATCATAGAACTTTGATGTTTTCCGGAGAGGCTTGGCCGGGGCACGGAGCAACGGTAGCATGGTGTTGACTGGCGGAAAGCTTCGGTTTGTTGGTCAGTCATGCCTTTTAGATCGGAGAGATAGAGGGATAGAGAGATCGTGGGGGTGTGGTGGCAATCTGGTGGAGCGGGTTCTGTGACTGGTGGTCGGCTGTGGAGGAGATGCGGCATGGGGTTTCGGAGTGAGGGAGATCGGCAACGGGGTTGAGAGAGAAGGTTGGCGGCTGTGGGAGAGGAGATCGGGAAGAGGTGGTGCAGCTGTTGGAGGATTCACCGATGATGTCCAGGCGTCCCTCCGGTGATGGTGACGGAGAGAGATCGAGATAGGGTAAGAGAGAGATCGGATGAGCGAGAAGGGGGTGGGGCGGCTGGTGTGTGTGTGTGTGATAAAATTAGGGTTTGAGGGGTATTATTTGGTTAAAGAAGGAAAGAAAGATGAGAATTGATCTCATCCGTTGGATCAATTTTGATCAACGGCTGGGATCAAATATTTACAAAAAAGGCCAAAATTAGGTTATTTAAATTGGGTCAATTGAATATTGGATTGGAATTTAAAATTGGGCCAAATTAAGCCCAATTGAGGCTAAAATTGACATGAAATTGAGTACAAAATGGCTAGAATTTAAATAGATTAGGGAAATTGAATTAGACTGCTATTTAATAAATTAATCAATGTCATAAAATTACTATGAATAAATTACGCAAATAAAATAATGACATGTAATATATTATTTAAAATTGGCGATAAATAATAATTTGAAATAAATGATGTACTTGTAAATTATGCATGCGAATTTTACAAATGTTATAATAATAATAATAATAATAATATTAATACTAATAATAATAATAATAATAATAATAATAATAGTAACAAACTACAGACCGCGTGTTTGTAAATTATAAGTATGCATATTCGCGGAAATAACTTAACAAATATTTATAAAATTATGTAAAATTTTGTATTTAAATTAGTAATTTATATATATTATATAAGAATATAAAATTAAATGCTAAAAATAAATTGTCTACCTTAAAATCATGACTACGAAATGTCAAAACTTACGTGATACCAAAATAATATTTTAAAAAATTAAAACTAACATTTTTTGATAAAATAGCAGTGTGGGAGGATATCGGGAGGTCAAAATTGGGTGTCAACAGCTGCCCCTTCGTTGCTTGGGAATGATGGAAGAATTGTCTAGCAACGAACGTTGACGTAGTAGCCAATTTTGTCCGACCGAAGGGATGGTTTGCTGGAGTTAAAAACCAACAGGGGGTTTGTCAAAATAGTGAGGCCGAGACTTGGTTTCAAGTCGCCTACATATCTCAGGTTTTACAAGAATCAGGCCGTGTGTAGTTTTAGATTTAGAAACGAACTATATCCCTAAAGAATGCCAATGATATGGTATACGGGCAACAACAAAGGTAGTATGAGTCGATGAGATTGGAGTAGGTAGAATTCAAAATAGTATTTGAATGAAAAATTGTGAGAATGAGAGGTGAATGTGTTGCAAGCTGTATTGGAGTGACGGAGAGAAAGTGGAGTTGTATCTCAGAAATGGGAGTGAGAGTTACTCCCATTTTGACTCGTTCTTCCTTCGTTGCCTGCATGCTTCTAGTATTACTTACTAAAATGGTTAGATCATATGGATAAAACAAATAATAAGTAATTGTTGTAAATATTTATTTAAACATGATGCAATTTCTCCATTAGACCATGAGCATTTGCTTTGAGACGGCAAGGATGATACCTCTAAGCCATGATGTCTTAGGGCCATGATAGCGAAAAGTGAATCTTAAGGCCATGAAATGATGTCTGCAGGCCATGAAAATGACGCCTTTAGACTATGACGCCTTTGGAGCATGATAAACAGAAAGTAAATTCTTAGGCCATGAAATGATGTCCGCAGGCCATGAAAATGACGCCTTTTGACCATGACGCCTTCGGAGCATGATAAGAAAAAGTAAATCCTTATGCCATGAAATGATGTTCGCAGGCTATGAAGATAGTGCCTTTGAACTATGACGCCTTAGGGTGATTAAATAATGATTAAAGAAAGCGTACCTGGCATAACTTGATGTAGTTTAGCCACTTGATGCAATTTGTCTACTTGATTGTGGATTTTGCAGGTGCAATGTAATGTAGATTTCTGTGGATGCTCTGCGGAGTGAACTCTTGGGGGAGCCATGCAATATCGACCCTTGCAGGAGTCGTGTAATGTTCATTTCTGCGGATGCACTGCGGAGTGGACTCTTGCGGGAGCCATGCAATATTGACCCTTGCAGGAGCCGTGCAATGTTCATTTCTCGGATGCACTGCGGTGTGGACTCTTGCAGGAGCCATGCAATGTTCATTTCTCGGATGCACTACGGTGTGGACTCTTGCGGGAGCCATACAATGTTCATTTCTTGGATGCACTGCGGTGTGGACTCTTGCGGGAGCCATGCAATTTTTTGACTCTTTCAGTAGCCGTGCAATGTTGATTTCTTTAGATGCACTGCGGTGTGGACTCTTGCGGGAGCCATGCAATATTGAGGAGAGGATAGAGTAGCTTAGCTGCTTTCCCATGTTGGATGCATAGTGGGCTTTCTTTGATGATGATCGTTCAGGTGTTGCAAAGTAGCCGCTGCATTTGTACCTGTTGTTTCTGCACTCAAAGAAAGAATGTAAGTTTGTAAAAAGGGGAGGTTAATTTGTGCCTCTGCTATGAATGGCGTGCTTCCTCCTCGCTTGATATTGTGGACCGATAATAGGCTTCGTCTGAGCTTTTACTTGGGTAGAAATAAAACAAGTTTTTAAAAATCACGTTTCGAAAATGTTTGCTCTTGAAGAAAATGAGAAATGAAAAGGAGATCAAAATATTATTGAATCATTAATTGTGACACGTTTCGAGACAACGCAACTTTTATAAGTGAATATCTTAGAAATTTTTGATCTTCAAAAATTTCTGCCCCAGTGTAGATTTGATTGCTTTGATAGGTGAAAGTTTCTTGCTGTGAATTTTTGAGTTTTCCTCAAAAATTCTGCCCTAGTATCATAGTTGTACAAATGCTATTTCGTAGAATTTTTGAGATCCTCTCAAAAATTCTGCCCCAGTTATATGCTTGTAAGGGGAAATAGAAAATTTTATTATGACAGGACCGAACTCCAAAGGAGCGCCTACGTATCCCTCTTAAACGGGAATCAGGTCAAACGTAGTTCCAATTACAAGGTAAGAAGGCATGAAATAAAACTTAAACATAATATCTCTTGACAACATCTGGATTGATAGGCTTGGTCCAAACTTTGACATCCATTTCGGCAAGTACGAGTGCTCCTCCTGTCAGAACCCGATGAACCACATAAGGTCCTTGCCAATTCGGTGAGAATTTACCTTTTGCTTCATCTTGGTCCGAAAAGATCTTTTTCAAAACCAACTGCCCGGGCGAGAAGTTCCTCGATTTAACCTTCTTGTTGAAAGTTCTGGCCATTCTATTTTGATAGAGTTGACCATGAAAGACTGTGTTTATCCTTTTTCTGTCTATGAGTGCCAGTTTCTCGAATCTATCTTGCACCCATTCAGCGTCACTCAATTCTGCTTCCTGAATGATTCTAAGAGAGGGTATTTCTACCTCAGCAGGTATCACTGCTTCACTACCATAAACTAGAAGATAAGGTGTGGCACCCGTAGAGGTTCTGATTGTAGTGCGGTATCCTAGCAGGGTAAAAGGTAACTTTTTATGCCAATGCCTGTAATTATCTATCATCTTTCGAAGTATCTTCTTGATATTCTTATTGGCAGCTTCCACCGCTCCATTCATTTGAAGTCTGTATGCCGTGGAGTTTCGATGTTTGATCTTGAACATCTCACATGCTGTTCTCATCAAATCGCTATTGAGGTTGGCACCGTTATCTGTGATGATAGACTCGGGTACTCCAAATCGACAAATAATGTGATTTCGAACAAAATCATCTACAACCTTCTTTGTGACTGACTTATGAGAAGTGGTTTCAACCCACTTAGTGAAGTAGTCAATTGCAATAAGAATAAACCTGTGTCCATTAGACACCGGTTCAATAGGACCAATGACATCCATGCCCCAGGCTGCGAAGGGCCAAGGGGAGCTAGTGACGTGGAGTTCGTTGGGAGGAACTCGAATCATGTCGGCATGAGTTTGGCACTGATGACACTTTTGCACATAACGAATGCAATCGGTCTCCATAGTCAACCAAAAGTAACCTGACCTTAATATCTTCTTTGCCAACATAAATTCGTTCATGTGAGGTCTGCATGTTCCAGCATGTATCTCTTTGACCAACCTGGATGCTTCCCTAGATTCGATACATCTTAGTAAACCCAAATCGGGAGTCCTCCTATACAAGATTTCCCCATTTAAGAAGAATTGATTTGCTAACCTCCGAATGGTGCGCTTCTGAGTACTCGTTGCATTCTCTGGATAATCTCCACTTTTCAGATATCCTTGTATATCAGTATACCATGGTTTTCCATCCACTTCTTCCTCTACATGAAAGCAATATGCAGGCTGCTTTTGTATGTGAACGGGGATGGGATCGATATAATTCTTGTCTGGATGCTGGATCATGGAAGACAAGGTAGCCAAAGCGTCTGCGAACTCATTCTGGATTCTTGGAACATGATTGAACTCTATCTTGTGAAACCTCTTGCGCAATTCTTGTATATAGTCTAAGTACGGTAAGAGTTTTGTGTTTTTTGCGGCCCACTCACCTCGTACTTGATGAATCAATAAATCTGAATCTCCAATCACCAATATTTCCTGGATATTCAAATCGATTGCCAAACGAAGCCCTAAAATGCAAGCTTCATATTCAACCATATTATTGGTGCAGGGGAATCTGAGCTTGGCCGACACAGGATAATGTTGATCGGTCTCCGAGATTAGAACGGCGCCAATACCTACTCCTTTTAAATTTATCGCTCCATCAAAGAATAGTCTCCAACCATCATATTCTTCAGCGATATCCTTCCCTATGAATGCTACTTCTTCATCAGGAAAGTAAGTTTTTAAGGGCTCATACTCTTCATCCACGGGATTCTCGGCCAAATGGTCTGCCAAGGCTTGTGCTTTCACAGCTTTCTGCATGACATAGACTATGTCAAACTCGCTCAATAATATTTTTCATTTAGCTAGCTTCCCTGTAGGCATTGGTTTCTGAAATATATACTTCAGAGGATCCATTCTGGAGATCAAATAGGTTGTGTATGCAGAGAGATAGTGTCTCAATTTCTGAGCTATCCAAGTCAAGGCACAACACGTGCGTTCCAGTAAGGAATACCGAGCCTCATACGATGTAAATTTCTTGCTCATGTAATAAATTGCTTGCTCCTTTCTGCCTATCTCATCATGTTGCCCCAGAATACAACCAAAAGCGTTATCCATCACGAATAAATATAGCAATAAAGGCCTTCCAGGTTCGGGAACAACTAGAACGGGAGGATTTGATAAATAATCCTTGATTTTGTCGAATGCCTGTTGACACTCTGTCGTCCATTTTATAGTCGCATCCTTCTTCAGTAACTTGAAAATCGGCTCACAAATAATAGTAGACTGAGCTATGAAACGACTGATATAGTTAAGGCGACCCAAGAAACTCATTACCTCTTTCTTACTTTTTGGAGGCGGAAGATCCTGAATAGTTTTGATCTTGGCTGGATCCAATTCTATACCTCGTCGACTGACAATGAAGCCCAATAATTTTCCGAATGGGACCCCGATGACACATTTTGCAGGATTCAACTTTAAATTGTACTTCCTTAGTCTGTTAAAGAACTTTTCCAGGTTGTCCAGATGACTTGATCCCTTTTTGGACTTAATGATGACGTCATCCACGTATACTTCAATTTTCTTATGGATCATGTCATGGAATAGAGCGGTCATGGCCCTCATGTATGTAGCTCCAGCATTTTTTTCAACCCAAAGGGCATAAACTTGTAATAATAGGTTCCCCAAGAGGTAATAAAAGTAGTTTTCTCCGCGTCATCATCATGCATCTTTATCTGATGATAACCGGCGAAGCAATCCACAAATGACTGTGTTTCATGCTTGGCGCAATTATCGATTAACAAATGTATATTTGGGAGCAGAAAATCATCCTTCGGGCTAGCTTTGTTGAGATCCCTATAATCCACACAAACTCTGACCTTTCCGTCTTTCTTAGGAACAGGCACGACATTGGCCAACCAAGTCGGATACTCAGTTACTTGGAGGATACCGGCCTCAATTTTCTTCGAAATCTCCTCTTTAATTTTCAGACTCAGATCGGGTTTGTATTTTCTCAACTTCTGCTTAATAGGAGGACAAGATGGATCAGTGGGCAACCTGTGGGCTACAATTGACGTGCTTAGTCCTGTCATATCGGCATGCGACCAAGCAAAAAATCCGGGTGTTTCTTCAGAAACTGGATATATTCCTCCTTTTCATCTTTTGGCATATAAATACTAACACGGGTTTCTTTTACTGTCTCAGAATTTCCTATGTTTACTATTTCTGACTCTACAAAGTTTGCCTTGGGTTTATCTTTGAAGTCTTCAACCTTACTAACAAATTCCTCGGGCACTTCACTTTCTTCCACCTCTTCTAATTCACTTATATTATGTTGTGCAGTCTCATTATGTGTCACAATCTCAGACTCAACATTTTTAAAAGTGATTTTGCTGAAAGAAATAGAAATAAACAATATCAATAAAATGAAAAGGAGAGCTTTTATTAATTCAAATAACTTCAAGGTATTTAAACATAGCAAAATAACTAAGAGATGTAAATTGGCTCGAAATCGAGTCCATTTATTTCAAACAATAATATAAAAATCAAAATCTTCAAATCTACCCAAGTGCTCGGCGAGGCCTGGAAGGGGTGGCAGTCCAATTGCTGAGTGTAGACTTTCACTCAGCGTTCTGACTAGGGGCTCCTCTCTCCTCACTGATGATGACATTACAACCTTCTTCTTCAGATTCAGTCAAAAACAGATTCTTCAGACTTTCCAGTATTTCATCTTCACTATCATCAAGAAACCTGGTAGAATGAAAAATTTGATGCAATGATAACGATGGATCAAGTGCCTGACCATCGTCCATGTAGCCTAACCCGAATGTGTCATTCTTCATAGGAAGGTAAATGGGTTCAACTGTTCCTTGTAATCTGGCCCCAAGACCCTTACCTGGCTCATATCCAGCTTTGAGCATTTTCTCACCTTTAATCTTCCAACTCAACTCTTCCTCTACGTTTCCAACCATCTCTAATGTGTGAAACATTTCTCCATCAAGAAATTCCTTTCCTTCGACAACATAGACGGGATATCCTCTTTCACCATGTATTACAACCTCTTGGTGGTCGTACTCGAATTTGAGGCATTAGTGTAGCGTGGAGGGGACTGCACCCGCCATATGAATCCATGGCCTACCAAGCAAGAGGTTGTAGGAAGCAGGGATGTCCATCACCTGAAATGTCACGAGAGAAGTGACAGGACCCATTACCATATCCAATGTGATCTCCCCAATAGTATCTCGCTGGGAGCCATCAAACGCTTTCAAGTTCATCTTCCAACTTTGCATTTTAGCCAAATCGACCTCCAACCTTGTCAGTGTATCCAAAGGACATATGTTCAAACCTGAACCTGGATCAATCAACACTCGAGATACAACCTTTTCTCCATGCTGCACTGTAACATGCAAGGCTTTATTGTGCGACCTTCCTTCAGGTGGCAGCTCATCCTCGTGAAAGGATATCTTGTATGCCTCAAATACCTGCCCAACCATGTGGGCCATCTCTCCCCATGTTATAGTAGATGGTACATAGGCTTCACTTAACACCTTCATCAAAGCACTTTTATGGTGTTCAGAAGTCTGCAGTAGTTTCAGAATGGATATTTGAGCAGGGGTCTTGTTCAGCTGCTTGATTACAGAGTATTCTTTAGCCTGTATCTTCTTCCAAGCACCACTCTCCTCCTTTTCTATCACGGGTGGTTTGCTTTTACTTGAACTTTCCTGAGCCAAATGTTTTGGTGTATATATTTTCCCAGATCTGGTGACGCCTTGGGCGACGTTTGCTTCAGCCACTCTTCCTTTACCTGGAGTATTCTGCTCATAATTCCAAGGAACTGCATGGGAGTTATAAGCAATTGGATAGGCTCTAATGACTGTGAAAGGAGTCTTAGGTACTGCTACCTCAATCTCAAATAGTGCCCGCTTTGGTGTATTGAGGAGCGTACCATTTGCCTTTTCAATGAACCAAATAGAGTTTTCCAGGTCTACCAATTCATCAACATCGAGCATGTTTACTTGATGATCCGGTAATGGATTGTTGGTGACATTCGGCGTCGGATCTTTCAACTGAATGGCCTTAGTATCAATCAACATCTGGATCTTGTCCTTCAGAGTATAGCATGTTTCTATGGTGTGACCCCTCATCCCAGAATGATACGCGCAAACTTTGGTAGGATCAAAATGCTTGGTTTGAGTATTCTCACGTCCGGCAGCAATGGGCATGACATAGCCCGTCTCCCTAAGTCTTTCGTACAGTTGGGCTATAGGTTCGGCTAAGAGAGTGTATTGTTTTTTCTGAAAATTCGCTCTGGGTCTTTGATTTTGTTGGGGAGAAGGATGGGGTGTTTGGACATGAGTGGGTTGGACATTATACACGGGATAAGCAGGGCTTTGGAATTGTGGATATAGTGGATATGGGGTAGGTGCTTGGTATAGTGGGGAATGATATGGCATTGGAGTTTGCATTTGGTATGGACATATTGGGTATGGCATTGGAGATTGTGGGTAGGGAGGTGGAGTTGTGATAGGTGTTTGGTAACTGGGCACACTTCTTGAAGGCTGGGCTAACATCACTGTACCTACCTCTTTTTTCTTCTTGTTCTCAGTAATCCCTCCAGACTGTAAAGCCTTGTTGGCAGCTTGTAAAGCTTCCAGACTGATAATGCTTCCATTCTTAAGCCCTTCCTCAAGCATTTCACCTACCCTAATGATTTCAGCAAAACTCTTATCCACAACGATTATCATTTTCTCAAGATATTGCGGCTCATGTGCGCGAATAAAGTACTCCTTCATTTGAGATTCTTCAATCGAGGGTCTAGCTCTTGCAACCTCAGACCTCCATCTTATAGCATAATCCCTGAATGACTCATTAGGCTTTTTCTTCAAAGTCTGCATATAGAACCAGTTAGGAGCATTGTCAATGTTGAACCCGAACCATTCCATAAAATCTGACGCCATATCGATCTAGCCTTTCCATTTCCTTGCATCCTGCTCAATATACCATGTTAAGGCTTCTCCAGTGAGACTTCTCATGAACATTTTCATTCTTATTCTCTCGTCTCTCCCAACTCCAGCCAGCTTATCACAATACATACGCAAATGCGCCTTGGGATCTCCAGTCCTATTATACAATTCAAACTTTGGAGGTTTGTACCCTTTCGGTAACTCCACATCAGGGTGTACACATAAGTCTTCATAACTGAGCACCTTTGACCCTTTGTTTCCCTCAAGTTGCTTCAGTCTCTCAACCATAGATTGCATCATAGGTTCCTTTTCTGAAGGATCAGATGCATACTGAGGGTAGGTGAATGGTGTTGTTTCGACATAGATGGGATTCAGAGAGTTGCTACCAGCTGCTTGGTTGTAGGATGCATTAGCGAAAGGCGTATGTGGGTAGGTGGGATATTTAGTATTTTGGACATGCTGAGTGGGATATATGGGATTTGGAGTATTGTGGGTATTTTGAGGAAGGGGAAGGTTTTGGATGTTTTGGGGAGGAGGAAGATTTTGGATGTTTTGAGGAAGAGGAAGATTTTGGATGTTTTGAGGAAGAGGAAGATTTTGGGTGTTTTGAGGAGGAGGAAGATTTTGGATGTTTTGAGTTGAGGGCATTTGATGGCTTGGGGTAGAGGTTTGGGATTATGACCGTCCACTGTGGTTCGAGAGGAGTATTGAGGGTAACAGAAAGATTGGCCAAGTTGCGCACTTGCGCTAATTCTCCTTGCAGTTCGAGAATCTGTTGTCCCATTCTTATGATAATTTCGTTTTGTCCCATGACACTTTCTCCCTCTGTGCTTTTGTCTGTAGCGCTGCTGTTATCTCCCATTTTCTCTTTATCTTTTGAACTTGGAAGAGGATGAGGAGCCCCTTTTGATCGTGTATGATAGGCCAGAATGCACAAATCAACCTTTGGGAAAGGGGAAAGACAAAACAACAAGATCCAAAATTAGTGCGTTAGTGGCAAAAAGAAAACACACATTAGACACATTGTTCTACGTTTCCTATTTTGGGTGCCTTTTTTGAGCCAGAGGTGGGCCTAACGTTGTTTGAGAGATAAATATATCATAAAAGTAATGCCATTTGCTCATAAAATAAACCCCAACAAAATTGAAAAACTCATTAAACTGAATTGTCTCAAAAACCGAAAATACAAAGCAATATTTAAAGAAATAAACTAAATTCTGAAAACATCTTCCTCTTTGTCTTCTTTTTTGTAGGCATCTAAAGCTTTGTCAAAGCGATGGCGGCCAGTCAGGAGATATGATAGTGCTAGTGTTCCTCCCAGGTTTCCCATGCTAAGACATTCTTTGCCTTGTCGATCAAACTCTTCACGAAGTTCTTGCACCTTTTCCTCTACACTTAGAGCGCGTTGCCTCCAAAATTCTAGTTCTTTGCCCATTTCTGCTATCTCCTTTGCATTATCATCATGCAATTGGCGATGTTGTGTATCAGATTCCAAAGCCCATTTCTTAAACTTGCGGTATAGGACTTGGGCCTCAGCTTCTTTGTCATTAACCTGTTTACCTCCTTTAACGCTCGAAGTCACATTGTTTTTCAAGTCAGCGTGCAACCATTCAATAAAGCCTACTACATAACCTGCTTGATAGCTGTCTGATTCGATACTCTTTTTGTCCAAAAAAGTCTTCTTGCCCCAAGTTTTGGCAATGTCATTAGCATGTGGAATTCTGTTATTTTGGTAATCCACCCGATGTCCATCCATGTTGGTCACCAGTCTGCAAATCATAGTGGAGGCTGAGATTCTCGCTGATTGGTTCACAACTGTAGAATTAGTGATCTAGTGGGAGACCGAAAGAGGGGCGAACCCTACGCAAGCTGTTCCCAAGAGATTTTTTATAAATAGCCTATTAATCATTTGTATGAGGTGTTCCACAATTTTAATTTACACATTGTATACACACGATTTTGCTAAGCTTAAAGCTCCTTGTTCTTTGATTCTCAATTGACTCCGGACACACTATTCTTAAATGCCCCTAGGATTTCATACATTGCTCACCTACTTTGTCGTCCTTATAAATTGTTTTATCTATTTCACGAAAAAAGGCCTAATATACCCATTAAGTATTGAAAATAGTACACAAATACCCTCTTTCTACCATTAGGCTCTAAAATACCCTTCCATCCACCTATATGGCTCTAAAATACCTTCCACTTAACAGACAAGTGATTAGGTTTCTAATTTAACACATGATGGAAGTTTAATTAATTAAAAACTAATTATATATTTCCTAAAACTCAACCCGATTCCCACTAAATTACCCGATCCAATCCTAAAATCTAAAGACCCTAATCATAATATCTAAGGGGGGAAACCATTCTACTAATTCAGGCCTTTGACCATGTTAATTTTTGTCACATGGAAAATTTTATGTTGAGCAAGAAGATTGTAACTTTAAAAGTTACAATATCATGAAAATTTTGAAATTAAAGCAATTTAAAAGATTAAATAAAACGGAGGGAGTCAGGGGCGGATTTACAAAGGACGGTGAGGGTGTCATGCCACCCGCAAGCTTCGACGAAAACTCTCTATATATAGGCATATATATACAAAATATATCTATAAATAATTAATGTGCCACCTATAGGACTAAAGTACCCATGGTGCTAGTGGCAAAGGGCCGAAATTTTAGCCCCAAGGGCGTGGGTTCGAATCCCGTGGACAACAATTGATTTTTTTTAATTTTTTAGTTCAATCATTCACTTTCCAACAGTACCAGCAGTGATGGCTATCACTATACTGCATATTAATTAAAAATTATTTTTGACTATTACTAGTCTTTGACTTTTTTTTATTTGTTTAAAATATAAAGTTCAATAATTAGTTTTATTCTTTTTCTATCTTTAATTCTTTATTGTCTCATCAAATTTAAAAAACAACTCCTCAAACCTCGAACCTTCTTCTCCCAAAAGACAAACCCTGACTCTTCTTCTCCCAAAGGCAAAAACCACAACTCCATCGTCTCAGCCTCACAACATCCTCCATCATTCGTCAGTGGCCCGCACTGCTCGGCTCTGCTGCTTTTTCTACAATCAACATCAACCCACTTACCCACAATCCTCTATAAGTTAATATATTTTTGGGGTTAAATTAGTTCTCCATTTCAACATTGTTGTCAATATGAACAATTTTAACTTGAATTAATTCTTAGTTTCCCCTCTTGAATTTGAATTTTTATTTTGTAGGAAATTATTCTAAATTTGTGAATTGAGATGGAGAAATTTCTCAACATGTTTGCTCAATCAAGTTCTAATGTGAATGCCAATCATTATCTTGTAACTGAGCTCGATTTGGCTGCACTTAAATCCGATCCAGAGGAAAGAATACCGATCATTGACTATGATCCTTGGTTACGAGATGAAGTGAGAAAACATTATATTAAAAAAGAACCTTGTCAACCTATCATGAAACCATATCCTCCAATCGAAATAGAAGGTAGACTGCGCCAATTTGTTTCAAGTTGGTTCAAAGGTCCACATTCTAGTTGGTTGGAGTTAGTGTGTAGAAAGATGCCACATATTGTCTTTGTTGTTATTTATTTAAAAATGAATTTCTTCATGAAACTACGACTGAGTTTTATGCAACAAAGGCTTTTAGCGCTTGGAATAAGGCTCTTGAAAGATTTCGTTTGCATGTCGGTAAAGTTAATAGTGTTCACAACAAATGTTACAATAAGATGCTAGATTTGTCAAATCCTCATCAATCAATTCAAGTTGTTCTTGACAAGCATTCTCAAAAGTTAATAGATGAGTACTGAATGTGTTTGGAAGCTTCAATTGATATGGCAAGACTTCTTTTGCATCATGATTTGCCTTTTCAAGGTCATGACGAAAGTGAATCTTCAACCAATCAAGGTTACTTTTTAGGATTTTTGAGGTGGCAGGGGACAAGCATCCGGATCCGAGAAAAGTGATACTAGAAAATGCTCCACAAAATGATATTTTGACTTGTCCTATGATCCAAAAGGATATTATCAATGCTTGTGCGAAAGAAATATTGAAAGCTATAATTGGTGACTTGAATGGAGAATACTTTGGTATATTAGTTGATGAATCCATGGTGACTTGAATGGAGATTACTTTGGTATATTAGTTGATGAATCCAAAGACATCTCACACAAAGAACAAATGGCTCTAGTTTTGAGGTATGTTGATAAGAATGGTGAAGTAGTAAAATGTTTTATCGGTCTTGTCCTTGTTAGTGATACATCGGCATGCTCATTGAAGAAAGAAATTTATTCTTTGCTTTCTGATCACTCACTAAGTCCATCCAAAATACGTGGACAAGGTTATGATGGAGCTAGTAATATGAAGGGAGAAATAAATGGTCTCAAAACTTTGATTATGAAATATAGTCCATCGGCATATTATATTCATTGTTTTGCACATCAATTGCAACTAACACTTGTAGCTATTGCTAAAAAACATTTGGAAGTTGAAGACTTGATCATGTCACTAATGTGTTGAATGTTGTTGGAAGATCTTTTAAGCGTAGAGATTTACTTCTTCATCACCAAGCTGAAAAGTTGGAGCAATTACTTGAGTCCGGTGAAGTTCATACGGGGCAAGGATTACATCAAGAATGCGGGCTTTAAAGACCAGGTGATACTTATTGGGGATCACATTTCAAAACATTAGATAACTTTCTTGTTATTTTCTCATCTATTGTTCATGTGCTTGAACTGATTGAAATTGAAGGTTCCACCTCAAGTGATAGAAATCAAGCGGAATATCTTTTGACAAAGATTAAAACATTCAAATTTATTTTTATGCTTCACTTGATGTTGAAAGTGTTGGCAATGTCAAATGAGTCGAGCAAGATTTTGCAAAAGAAGGATCAAGATATTATTAATGCCGTGGAGTTTCTTAAAATTTCAAAGAAAAGATTGCAAGATATGAGGGAAAATGGATGAGAATCTTTGTTGAGTGATGTTTCTTCATTTTGTGATTCACATGTGTCACGACCCAATATTTGGGTCATGATGGCGCCTATCGTAACCCACCAATAGGCGAGCCAAACCCTAGTCCGGAGCAACAAGCGACGGGCTAACGGGCGGAATCTCATAAAACAGAAAAGAAGTGGAAGTAACCATAACCATATTTATAAACATGCTAAGACTGAGAAGGAAGAGGACAACGTATATAAAGTCCAGAACCCCTCCCAAGACCTGGTGGGGTCAGTACATGAGCCACTACTAACATACCCAAAATACAAGACAGAAACCAAACATGTATAATAAGTACAATAGTCTTGAGAGCAAAAGACTATACAGTAGAGGATGGAGTAGGATCTGCCTCGGACGTCAGTAAGCTCACCCTGCTCCAGAATCAGTGCTGAGAAAAGAGTCACGTCAAAACCGTCGACTGGTGCCTGGATCTGCATCGGGAAAAAGATGCAGAAGTGCAGTATGAGTACCAGGGCAACGGGTACTCAGTAGGCATCATCGGCCGACTGAGCTTAATATAATATAAGCAAGCTAAAGTGCAGGGGGCATGCTAAGTCCGGGGTACAAGTAATAGATACATAAGTAACGGCCGAGGCGTATAGATATGCTCAGGGAAAATATAAGTGCGATACATAATAACGAGTAAATAAATGCGTAAGTAAACACACAAGTCAAACATAACCTATCTGGGCCCCCATAAGCCCGATAGGCACACGGAAGAAAACAATAACCCAGTCTGGCCCCCATAAACCAGCGGGACACACAAGAAAAGTAAATGCATAGTCACCAGTGTCTCGAGGCTGTATCAGTATCCAGTAACCACAATAACCAACAGGAGTGCACCGGGCTTGAACCGGCACCAATGGGTAATAACAAGAGGCCAGACGCCGGAGTCGAACCGGAAGCAGTGGGTAATAACAAGAGGCCACATATATATCATATCTGCCGGACTCGAACCGGAACTCATAGAACAACAACATCATAATCACGGTACCTAGTACCAAAACTCTCCAATTATATCATAACCAGATGCCGGACTCGAATCGGAACTTATAATAATCAGTGGCCGGACTCGAACCGGAACTCATAGTGTACCACAATCCGGGGCCGAACTCGAACCAGAACACCCAATAGTCAATAACCAAAATTATCATACCTGAATCAGTAGCCGGACTCGAACCGGAACTCATCATAGCCAGTAACCAAAACAGAATCAAAGGTCATATCATATCAAATAAACGGGGAACGCCTTAGTGCCAAGTCATTACTATTATATAGGTACAGAAGCTAACTCTACAACATGCTACAAGTCAATCTCGGGGTCCTTCTAGGTCAACTACCTACTGTAAATAATATGTATATAAAAGTCTGGGTATACATTACAAGTCATGGAAAGGCGGTTCAGCGTTCTAAGTCAAACTAGCCGACCCCAATCAATTACGGTGCTATCAGAGACGAACAAAGCTAGACAGTCCAACCGGGTCTAATCGGGGTGACTCAATCCCGTCATAACCCTAATAGTCATATAGGGCTTATCTAAGCCCAAAGATGTCAAAGTTTCGACAAGCCGACAAAAAAGGGTAACGGGGCCAGCTACCGGGTCCCGAAAACCGAGTCTGGTTATACTTGTCTAAGTCTGGGCTAAGTCTGTCTAAGACTGGACTAAGGTCCAACAATAACATTCCCAGACTAGCAACAACAACAACAATACTATCCGACCCCAAATAGGTCATCTGTGGGGTACCACGAGGATAACGGGCCTGGAATAATATCCGAATAGCCCTATCCGGCCTAGAAGGCCTAAATCACAGCAAACCACCACCACCAAGTCTATAATACCAGCCCACAATACCCGCACAATAGCATACATATATCACACATAAGCCCAGTCTAAGTGTAAAGGAAGGTAAACCTAGCCTACCTGGACGCCGCCGAACGCCTGCTAAAGCCAGTTAAATTAGAGCCTTCCCCTTTCGAGAGACCTCTGACTGCTGCCAAGCTATCAAAATAATAAACTACATGTCAAAACATGACTATTGATACCCATATTTCATTAGTTCGGAAAATGTCCGAACAGTCCACGTGGGGCCCGCTTGCGGAACCACAAAACTAAAACCGTCACAGTGTCCCAAATAACTCTGTGACCAATAGTCACAACAGATGCCATCCAATCAGAGCTCATATTAAGCTCTAAATAAGCACCAACAGCCACTAAATAACAATTCAAATACGCGATTTTAAGCTAAAATTAATCGGAAAGACTTACGATATAAAGACGTTATACTATCAACTACGCGATCCCCGAGCTTGAATAACTTGATGTAGATAATTAATTTCTTTGCAATGATGAGATATCCTAACAAGATTCTATATGCTCTTTAACGTGAATGCATAAAAACATATATATATACATACAGATGTTGGTAAAGTGCTTGTAAAAGAAATGCATGCAAAAGAAATGAATTTAGGAATGCCTTAGTACTTGTTACATGCTGATCTTAAAAGCACCCACTAAGTGCATGCACTTACACTAATCAAAAGGTGTAGTTGACAAGTGGCAAGTCTCACCTATTGCCAAAGATTGTTGCACGAATTTATCCACTTCCACGTGGATTATATACCCATTACACAGGTACTCGGATATTGCATAGGTTCGTGGTAAAATAAATACAACTTTTTGAATATACCATAATTAATAGAAAATTATTTCTAACAAAACCTCTATAAAAGTAAAATATTATTTTAACATATTTAAATTCACTATCTCCGCTTTAATTATCAATAAATTATAAAACTATTATAAAGTAGTATAGATATATCATAACTAAAGAATTTTATAAATTTCAAAAATATTTTCAAAAGGTAATTACCTATGTCATTTTACCAAATTTTAATTTAATTTAATATTTTACAATGTGTTTGGTCTAAATAATATTCTCAAACGAACTGCCCGGGAGTCGAACTGTCGGTCCCAGCAAGTCATAAATAACTTGGGGCAGTTATAGAAAAGCTCTAAGCGCTGACAACACACGAAAACGAAGGAAATGACCGGGAAGGTCATTACAATATCCACTACTAAAAGGACTTTCGTCCGCGAAAGTCAAGAATAAGCACGTACCTGAAGATGTGAACAAGTAGGGATACTGGGCTCGCACGTCACGTTCAAGCTCCCAAGTTGCCTCCTCAATCGGACGGTGACGCCACTGTACCTTAACCACTGGAATGTCCCGGGAGCGTAACCGTCTGACATCTCTGGCTAAAATGGACACAGGCTCCTCCACAAATGTTAGTTTCTCGTCTAACTGAACCGAGTCCCACTGAAGCACATGCGACTCATCTGGAATATATTGTCGTAGCATAGAAACATGAAATACTGGGTGGATAGCTGAAAATGCCGGAGGTAAAGCTAACACATAAGCCACCTCTCCAACTGTCCGCAAAATCTCAAAGGGTCCAATATACCTGGGGCTAAACTTACCCTTCCTACCAAACCGCATCACGCCCTTCATGGGCGATACTCGTAAGAAGACCCTATCACCCACCCTGAATTTCAACGGACGACGTCTACGGTCAGCATAACTCCTCTGTCTACTCTGAGCTGTCCGCAGCCTGTCCTGAATTACTCGAACTCGGTCCAAAGATTCTCGGAGTACATCTGTGCCACGAGGACTGACTTCAGAAGTTTCTAACCAGCCAACTGGAGATCGACACCGTCTGCCATATAAAGCCTCAAACGGAGCCATTTGAATGCTGGAGTGGAAGCTATTATTATACGCGAACTCGGCTAAAGGTAAGAATTGATCCCATTGACCCCCAAAGTCTAACACACAAGCGCGGAGCATATCCTCCAATACCTGAATCGTCCTCTCCGACTGCCCGTCTGTTTGAGGGTGAAATGCAGTGCTGAGGTCCACCTGGGTACCCAACTCTTCCTGGAAAGTCTGCCAGAAACTGGAGGTAAACTGAGACCCTCGGTCTGAGATAATGGATATTGGCACTCCATGTAGGCGGACCACCTCCTGAATATATACACGAGCTAACCTCTCAGCACTATAGGAGACTCGAACAGGGATAAAGTGTGCAGACTTAGTCAACCGGTCCACAATAACCCAAATACTATCAAAACCACGGAAGGTGCGAGGCAATCCAACAATGAAATCCATAGTGACCCGCTCCCATTTCCACTCGAGGATGGGTAATTGCTGAAGTAAACCACCGGGTCTCTGATGTTCGGCCTTTACCTGCTGACAACAAAGGCATCGGGCTACAAACCCTGCTATATCTCTCCGCATACCGCTCCACCAATAGTGTTGTCTCAGATCTCTATACATCTTAGCTGTCCCGGGGTGAATAGAATATCTAGAACTGTGAGCTTCACGCAAAATCAACTGAATTAAATCTTCAATCCTCGGAACACAAATACGACCGTCAAACCTCAGAACACCATCAGAACCCAAGGTAGCTCTCTCAGACTCACCCTTCAATACCTGATCTCGAATTCTACGGAGACCGCTATCTTCAAATTGACGACTCTGAATCTGCTCCAGCAAAGTAGATCTCGCACCAACACAAGCGATAACCTTTCTGGGGTCAGAAATATACAAACGCACCATCGAGTTAGCTAAGGACTGAATATCCAAAGCCAACGGCCGCTGAGAGACTGGAATGAAGGCTAAGCTACCCATACTCACTGCCTTCCGGCTCAAGGCATCTGCTACCACATTCGCCTTGCCCGGATGATAGAGAATAGAGATATCATAGTCCTTCAGCAACTCAATCCACCTGCGCTGCCTCGAATTAAGATCCCTCTGAGTCATAATATACTGAAGACTGCGGTGGTCTGTAAAGATCTCACAATGAACACCATAGAGATAATGCCTCCAAATCCGTAGTGCAAACACAACCGCTGCTAACTCTAAATCATGAGTGGGATAGTTACGCTCGTGCACCTTCAGCTGCCTCGATGCATAAGCAATAACATGACCCTGCTACATCAGAACACATCCCAAACCAATACCAGACGCATCACAATACACGATAAAACCCTCGCCCTCAACTGGAAGAGTCAACACAGGGGCAGAAGTAAGTCGATCCTTGAGCTTCAGAAAGCTTGCCTCACAATCCTCAGACCACTGAAATGGAACCTCCTTCCTGGTCAGTCTGGTCATAGGAGATGCAATAGACGAGAAGCCCTCAACAAATCGCCTGTAGTATCCTGCCAACCCAACAAAGCTGCGAACCTCGGTAGGTGACGTGGGCCTAGCCCAACCTCGAATAGCCTCAATCTTTGCTGGGTCTACCATGATACCGTGTCTGGACACAACGTGCCCCAAGAAAGCTACAGACTCAAGCCAGAACTCACACTTTGAGAACTTGGCATAAAGCCGATGATCTCTCAAAGTGTGGAGCACAATCCTCAAATGCTGCTCGTGCTCCTCGCTACTCCTCGAATAAACCAAGATGTCGTCAATAAACACAATCACAAAGGAGTCCAAGTATGGCCTGAATACACGATTCATCAAATCCATGAAAGCTGCTGGGGCATTAGTCAACCCAAAAGACATCACCAGGAACTCATAATGGCCGTACCGAGTCCTGAAGGCTGTCTTTGGGATGTCCTCAGCCCTAACTCTCAACTGATGGTATCCAGATCTCAAATCTATTTTTGAGAATACCGCTGCACCTTGAAGTTGATCAAACAAATCATCGATACGAGGCATAGGATACTTATTCTTCACAGTTACCTTATTCAACTGCCTGTAATCAATACACATGCGCATAGATCCATCCTTCTTCTTTACAAACAGAACTGGAGCACCCCACGGAGACACACTCGGCCTGATAAAACCCTTCCCCAGAAGGTCCTGGAGCTGAGTACTCAACTCTCTCAATTCAGCAGGAGCCATACGATAAGGAGCTATAGAAATAGGTCGGGTGCCTGGCTCAAGGTCAATAATGAACTCTATCTCACGCTCAGGAGGAAGGCCAGGTAAGTCAGTCGGGAATACATCAGGAAACTCACGAACAACTGGGATGGAGTCAAGTGACGGACTCTCAATGCTAGCATCCCGAACATAAGCAAGGAATGAATCACATCCCCTCGACATCAATCTACGAGCACGAACATATGAAATAATCCCTGTCGGTGTGCGGCTAACAGAACCCTGCCACACCACCGGGGGTACACCAGGCATGGCTAAGGTAACGGTCTTGGTAAAGCAATCCAAGACTGCATGATGAAAAGACAACCAGTCCATGCCCAGAATCACATCAAAGTCTACCATGGCCAATACAATAAAATCAACCTGAGTCTCAAACTCCTGAATAGTCACCAGACAAGATCTATATACCCGATCCACTACTAAGGAATCACCAACGGGGGTAGATACACGTAAGGGCATAGATAATAACTCAGAACACAAACCCAACCGTGGTGCATAATAAGTAGATACATAAGAAAACGTGGATCCAGGATCAAATAATGTAGAGGCTGGCTGATGGCATATGGAAATCGTACCTGTAATCACTGCATCCGAAGCCTCAGCCTCCGGTCTAGCCGGCACGGCATACAACTGACGCTGGCTACCACTAGTCTGAGCACCGCCCTGACCACCAGTCCGACCTCCCTGTGCTCTACCTCGAGAACCCTGGGGACCACCCCGACGACCCTGTGCACCACCTCTACCTGCTGGAGGTATAGATCTGAGGGGCTGTGCTGTCTGAACTGAAGGCTCAATCGCCATGCGCTGAGGACACTCACGTGCAAAATGACCGACAACCCCACAAGTGTAGCATGCTCCTGGCTCCCTGCTCGGCCTAGAAGGTCCGGCTGAGCTAGTATGACCACCTCTAGTCGATGAACTGGACTGACCACGTCCTTGAGGCTGGCTAACAGAACCACTATAGGTGGGCTGACCCCTATCAGATATTTGCAAAGCTGACTGTACGGGCCTACTGGGCTGACCCTGTCACTGAAAAGACTGCTGCTGCTGCTGAGGGTACCTACCCTGAAACTGGAACCCACGACCTCTGAACTGCGAACCACTATTGCTCCCACTGAAACTACCCTGAACACGAGGTCTCTTATCGCTGCCCCCTTGGGCCTCGCGATCTATCTCCTCAATAGAGTATACATGCTCGATAATCTCTGCGAATGACTTTCCTGAAGTCACTAAACTCTGGGTAGCTCTGCGGAGTGGCAATCTCAGTCCCCTGACAAAACATCTAACTCTCCCATACTCATCAGGCAAAATAGAAGTAGCATGTCTAGCAAGATCATGAAACCTCGCCTCATACTCGGCGACAGATAACGAACCCTGAGTCAATCTGGAGAACTCATCTCTAAGTCGCTCCCGCATAGTACGGGGCATATACTTTCCCAAGAAAATCTCAGAGAACTGGGTCCAAGTAACCGGCGGAGATCCTGCTGGCCTGGAATCAAGATATCCCCTCCACCATCTCCTCGCTGCAGTATCAAACTGATATGCCACAAAATCAACACCACGAGACTGTACCAATCCCAAATTCCGCAATCTATCCTCGCAGCTGGACAAGAACTCATATGCATCCTCACCCGGAGTACCAGCAAATCTCGGTGGAGTCAACCTCAAGAAACGCCCCAACATCTTCTGCTCATCGACAGACATAGCAGGCTGATCTATAACTGGCTGTGGAGCTACCGGTGCTGGCGGAATCTCAACTCTGGGTGCTGCAGCTGCAGGCTGCGCCCCAACACCAACTCCCTGTACTGCTGGTTGGGCTCCCTCGGCTGACGGACCTCCAACTATCCCCAACAACTGAAGTAATGTACCTCGAAGCAAAGAAGCATCTATAAATCCAGGTGGAGCCTGGGCTGCTCCCTGGCCCACCGGCTGCTGCGGAGGCGGAACATCTGGAGCTATAACGGGATCGGGTAACTGATCCCTAGCATGATCTCGGCCTGGGGCTGCTGCTCTGCCCTGCCCCCGACCTCTGGGTCGACCTCGGCCCCTAACAGGAGCCCTCACTGTAGGCTCGGGGTCCTGACCCTCGGGTCTCGCACCTTGCGTCCTAACCATCTGCATAAAGAGTGAACAAAATGAAAATCAGAAACCAACATAGACTCAACGCACGGACATGAGGCAAGAAAATAAGAGACTCCCCTAAGAATGCTCCGTAGCCTCCCGAAGATAGGATACAGGCGTCCCCGCACTGATCCACAGGACTCTACTAGACATTGGCCCATGTACCGACACTACTTATACAACCTAGGCTCTGATACCAAGCTGTCACGACCCAATATTTGGGTCATGATGGCGCCTATCGTAACCCACCAATAGGCGAGCCAAACCCTAGTCCGGAGCAACAAGCGACGGGCTAACGGGCGGAATCTCATAAAACAGAAAAGAAGTGGAAGTAACCATAACCATATTTATAAACATGCTAAGACTGAGAAGGAAGAGGACAACGTATATAAAGTCCAGAACCCCTCCCAAGACCTGGTGGGGTCAGTACATGAGCCACTACTAACATACCCAAAATACAAGACAGAAACCAAACATGTATAATAAGTACAATAGTCTTGAGAGCAAAAGACTATACAGTAGAGGATGGAGTAGGATCTGCCTCGGACGTCAGTAAGCTCACCCTGCTCCAGAATCAGTGCTGAGAAAAGAGTCACGTCAAAACCGTCGACTGGTGCCTGGATCTGCATCGGGAAAAAGATGCAGAAGTGCAGTATGAGTACCAGGGCAACGGGTACTCAGTAGGCATCATCGGCCGACTGAGCTTAATATAATATAAGCAAGCTAAAGTGCAGGGGGCATGCTAAGTCCGGGGTACAAGTAATAGATACATAAGTAACGGCCGAGGCGTATAGATATGCTCAGGGAAAATATAAGTGCGATACATAATAACGAGTAAATAAATGCGTAAGTAAACACACAAGTCAAACATAACCTATCTGGGCCCCCATAAGCCCGATAGGCACACGGAAGAAAACAATAACCCAGTCTGGCCCCCATAAACCAGCGGGACACACAAGAAAAGTAAATGCATAGTCACCAGTGTCTCGAGGCTGTATCAGTATCCAGTAACCACAATAACCAACAGGAGTGCACCGGGCTTGAACCGGCACTAATGGGTAATAACAAGAGGCCAGACGCCGGAGTCGAACCGGAAGCAGTGGGTAATAACAAGAGGCCACATATATATCATATCTGCCGGACTCGAACCGGAACTCATAGAACAACAACATCATAATCACGGTACCTAGTACCAAAACTCTCCAATTATATCATAACCAGATGCCGGACTCGAACCGGAACTCATAATAATCAGTGGCCGGACTCGAACCGGAACTCATAGTGTACCACAATCCGGGGCCGGACTCGAACCAGAACACCCAATAGTCAATAACCAAAATCATCATACCTGAATCAGTAGCCGGACTCGAACCGGAACTCATCATAGCCAGTAACCAAAACAGAATCAAAGGTCATATCATATCAAATAAACGGGGAACGCCTTAGTGCCAAGTCATTACTATTATATAGGTACAGAAGCTAACTCTACAACATGCTACAAGTCAATCTCGGGGTCCTTCTAGGTCAACTACCTACTGTAAATAATATGTATATAAAAGTCTGGGTATACATTACAAGTCATGGAAAGGCGGTTCAGCGTTCTAAGTCAAACTAGCCGACCCCAATCAATTACGGTGCTATCAGAGACGAACAAAGCTAGACAGTCCAACCGGGTCTAATCGGGGTGACTCAATCCCGTCATAACCCTAATAGTCATATAGGGCTTATCTAAGCCCAAAGATGTCAAAGTTTCGACAAGCCGACAAAAAAGGGTAACGGGGCCAGCTACCGGGTCTCGAAAACCGAGTCTGGTTATACTTGTCTAAGTCTGGGCCAAGTCTGTCTAAGACTGGACTAAGGTCCAACAATAACATTCCCAGACTAGCAACAACAACAACAATACTATCCGACCCCAAATAGGTCATCTGTGGGGTACCACGAGGATAACGGGCCTGGAATAATATCCGAATAGCCCTATCCGGCCTAGAAGGCCTAAATCACAGCAAACCACCACCACCAAGTCTATAATACCAGCCCACAATACCCGCACAATAGCATACATATATCACACATAAGCCCAGTCTAAGTGTAAAGGAAGGTAAACCTAGCCTACCTGGACGCCGCCGAACGCCTGCTAAAGCCAGTTAAATTAGAGCCTTCCCCTTTCGAGAGACCTCTGACTGCTGCCAAGCTATCAAAATAATAAACTACATGTCAAAACATGACTATTGATACCCATATTTCATTAGTTCGGAAAATGTCCGAACAGTCCACGTGGGGCCCGCTTGCGGAACTACAAAACTAAAACCGTCACAGTGTCCCAAATAACTCTGTGACCAATAGTCACAACAGATGCCATCCAATCAGAGCTCATATTAAGCTCTAAATAAGCACCAACAGCCACTAAATAACAATTCAAATACGCGATTTTAAGCTAAAATTAATCGGAAAGACTTACGATATAAAGACGTTATACTATCAACTACACGATCCCCGAGCTTGAATAACTTGATGTAGATAATTAATTTCTTTGCAATGATGAGATATCCTAACAAGATTCTATATGCTCTTTAACGTGAATGCATAAAAACATATATATATACATACAGATGTTGGTAAAGTGCTTGTAAAAGAAATGCATGCAAAAGAAATGAATTTAGGAATGCCTTAGTACTTGTTACATGCTGATCTTAAAAGCACCCACTAAGTGCATGCACTTACACTAATCAAAAGGTGTAGTTGACAAGTGGCAAGTCTCACCTATTGCCAAAGATTGTTGCACGAATTTATCCACTTCCACGTGGATTATATACCCATTACACAGGTACTCGGATATTGCATAGGTTTGTGGTAAAATAAATACAACTTTTTGAATATACCATAATTAATAGAAAATTATTTCTAACAAAACCTCTATAAAAGTAAAATATTATTTTAACATATTTAAATTCACTATCTCCGCTTTAATTATCAATAAATTATAAAACTATTATAAAGTAGTATAGATATATCATAACTAAAGAATTTTATAAATTTCAAAAATATTTTCAAAAGGTAATTACCTATGTCATTTTACCAAATTTTAATTTAATTTAATATTTTACAATGTGTTTGGTCTAAATAATATTCTCAAACGAACTGCCCGGGAGTCGAACTGTCGGTCCCAGCAAGTCATAAATAACTTGGGGCAGTTATAGAAAAGCTCTAAGCGCTGACAACACACGAAAACGAAGGAAATGACCGGGAAGGTCATTACAACATGATATCTTGATTCCCAATTTGAATGAGCCTTATTTTCCTGGAAAGTCAAAGCATAAGTGTTTGGGTGTTTGTTATTCACACCACTTGCGTGTTGAAATCTTTTGTGCTTTCATTGATGTGCAACTTCAAGAACTTAATGATTGTTTTGATGTAGTGAGTAGTGATTTACTTCTGGAGATGGGTAGCTTGAATCCAATCAATTCTTTTTCTAACTTTGATAAAGGTAGAATCATGGCTTTAGCAAAGTGTTATCCAAGTGATTTTGATAATGGAAAGCTTCGAGATTTGAGTTACCAACTTGATACTTTCATAATTCATATGCGAAGTAGTAATTCCAAGTTCTCCAACTTGCAAAGAATTCGTGATTTGGCAAAGGCATTGGTTGAGACAAATCTTGTGGAGACTTATTCACTTATTTATTTACTTGTGAAGTTGACTCTGATTTTACTTGTTGCTACGACAACTGTGGAGAGAGCTTTCTCGTCCATGAAGCGCATAAAAATAAAGTGCGAAATAGTATTGGTGATCAATATTTAAATGATTGTTTAGTATGTTACATAGTGTCGCGCCCCCATTTTTCTCGCGAAAAGCGGGATTCGACGTGACAAACTCTTTTTGGGATTTAAGGAGTGAAAAGTCGCCACCTAACGAGTTAAGGTGCGTTAGGGCACCATTCTAGACTAATTACGAACTTATTTTGTAGTCTACGTCAACCAGAAATTCGTGTAAGGGTTCAAATTACCTCGAAAGGAAGGTGTTAGGCACCTTTCGAGGTCCACAAATGTGTATCCCGGCCGAATCCATATATTACGTGGGGAAATTCTATGTGATAAGCAAAAGGTCGATTATTTTTATTAATTTAATACTAAGTCAGTGTTTAAATAAATAAACTAAAACATGCAACTTAGTTATTAATAATTATCTAAGTGATAAAGTAGTAAAATATATAAACAGACAATTAGTCGGATAAGCGAGAAGATAGAAGAGACAAGATGATATAATCGAAAGATTTATTTAAATAATAATGATCCTAAACTACCCCAAATAATTGAACATTCAAAATAAGATAAAGAAAACCGATTTAGAAAAATTTTATACAAGAAGTTAATTTTAACCTATTCGGATCAGCGCCCGGCTTATTAACAGATGACAATGTCGTATGTTGCATTGTCGAATTTTGCTCGGGACAACTTACATCATTTCCGATTTTCTACCTACCCCCTAGTTTTGATTATTAGTCTTAAAGTCGTCCTAAAGAAAGCGATAAAACTAACGTTCCCTAAAATGCTTACCCGTCCCAACTTAATGTCCAAGAGGCGTCGGACTTAGTATTTTGGGTAAGGATCTAGACATAGAAAAAGTCTTAGGCTTCCTAATTAGACTCGGAGTTTACGTCATACAAAACAAATAGGACTTACAAATAACATGTAACGGTTTCAAATAAGCCTCTTAATTAGTTAAAATTAACTAGGCGGTTAGAAGGCTTAAAAGACAATTATTCATTTTCATAATTGAACCTGTAGGCATGATTTCTGGGTGAAGAACATTAACCAAAATGCCGAAGACTAGATTAAAGTACTAGAGACTAATTTAAATATGCCAAAATTATTTAAATGTGCAAGAAATTGATTTAAATATGCGGGAAAGTTGTTAAATATACGAAAAATTATTAGATATGCGAGAATTTAGTTTAGTTGTACAGGAATTGACTTAAATATGTAAAGACAAATTATTAAAGAATGCTGAAAATTAATTAAAATACTGAAATTAATTTCAAAGTGCTGAATTTAAAGCATTGAAATTTGTTTTAAGTAGCAGTAAACTAATTTAAAGTGAAGGAAATTAATTTAGAGTTGCGGAACAATTAATGCCGTAAAATTATTTAAGACAACCTGCTGAAATTTTAAATAGAAATTCTGGAGAGTGATTTCAAAATGCTAAAAAACTTGTTTAATTTTTAAAACATGCTGAAATTAAATTTAAAAATGCTGAAAAGTAAATTGAGGTGCCAAAAGTTATTATTATTATTTTTCTAACATGCTGTAATTAAGTAAACAATGTTGGAGCGTACGTTTTAAAAAAACGCAATGGATTTAACTACAGGAAATCAATTTAAGAGGGCTGAAAATGATTTAAACATGTTGGATATTAATTGAAACAGTGCTAGACAATTGATTAAACCTGCTGGAAATTATTTTTTGATGCTGAAAAATTGCTTTAATAATGCTGAAATTGTTTTAATAATGCTGAAAAATTAATTAAACAATTGCTGGAAAATAATTTAATTTTGCAGAAAAACTAATTTAAAATGCCGGAAATATATAAAAGAGTGCTAAAAAATTAGTTTAGAATGCTGGAAATTAATTTTAACTTTCAGGAAATTAATTAAAAATGTTGAAATTTAATAAGGAGTGCTAGAAGGTGATTAAAAATGCTGAAATTCAACTTTTAATACTGAAAATCATTAAAATATGCTAAAAATTTAATTTTTAACTGCTGGAAAGTGGTTTAAATTATGCTGGAAATTACTCTAAATATGCTGAAAAATAAATTTAAATAGGCTGAAAAATTAATTTAAACATGCTGAAAATAAATTTAAATAGGCTGGAAAACTAATTTAAACATGCTAAAAATTAAATTATTTATTAAGACATACTTGAAATTGTTTAAACAATCCTAGAGCATGATTTCTAGGTGATAAAGCAATTAAAATTAATAATCCTAGAATGTATTGCCTAAGTGTCAAAATAGTTATGTTATCAAAACATTCAAGTCACATAATCCCCGCCCCCTAAGTAGCCCCCATAATTTATTATACAATAAGCGTTTGTACAGAATTATTACAAAATAAAAAATGAATAAAAAGCTAAAACAGACGAACTAAACGGTTCCCCAAAACCCGGGCAACTCTCCATTTATCGATCAAACATCCCCAATTAATGAACCTGTTAAACACAACAAATACGCAACAACAAGCCACTAGAATTTGACACTAAACCTATAAAGACCTATACGTATGTATTCTAGCACCACATTTAGTCACTTAAAAAAAACAGATCATCAATGTCAACACTTAAAGAATTTAAGGAATGCACACCAAAACAAGACTACACATTTGCAAGGGAAATTAACATACAAATACCGAATGCGACGTTAAGAAAGACTAACCGGTTAAGAGTGATGAACAAATGAGAAAGACCAAACTTTAACAACAGTCAAGATGAGAACAACGAAACAGCAAACGAAGATCAACAATCCACCCTTCAAACTACCAGCGAGATGGGAATTCAAAATATTTTGTGTGACCAACCCCAGTAGAAAATTAAAAAAAAATCTCTCAAGTATATCAGATAACCGTGTCTTTCTCCTTTTCTCTTTTTTTCTTCTTCTCTTTTTCCTTTTGTTTTTCTTTTTCCCCCTTTTGAATGAGCAGGGGCCTCCTTTATATAGGTCAAGGTGTACAGATTTAAAGGAAAAGGAAAATATTTGGGAATCAATTAGGGGAAATTAAAAAGGAAAATAAATATTCACAATAATCAATTAATGAAAATCTTTTCCTTAAAGAGATGGATGACTCAGTTGTCATATATTCAACAAAGGAAGGAAAAATCAATTAGGGGCAAATACTACGGTTTAAAACTTACCAAAATTAACGAAGTATAAAGTCATAAGGATTTTACATAAGAAAAGTGAATAAAAATGGATGTAAATATACTAGAATTTCCATAATTACACAACTAAAATCCCTTTATACTGACTAAGGCCAAAAGATCATCCCAAAACAGACGAGTTATGCATTAATATAAAAAGATCCTCTAATTGTCATGCCAAATACTTAAGGGTGTCTGGAAACAAACAAGATCGCGAGCCTGGCTTAATACATGATGTCTTGCCACAATTAATTTGAGTTAACAAACAAGAATGCAAATACTTCAAACATGGATGAATTAACACCCAATTCGAAAAAAATTAGGGTTAGTCAAGCTTGATAGAAATTTGGGACTTTTAACATATGATAATCTAAGCGAATTAATGAACACAAACCACAAGGAATCACACCAAGAATCTCAACCAAACTTCATTAATTGTAGATATAAAAATCTGTTGAAATTTGGACACACAATTAAACACAAAATCAAACCTGAGATGAATTCGTTAAAATTCATCATAGAACTTTGATGTTTTCCGGCGAGGCTTGGCCGGGGCACAGAGCAACGGTAGCATGGTGTTGACTGGCGGAAAGCTTCGGCTTGTTGGTCAGTCATGCCTTTTAGATCGGAGAGATAGAGGGATAGAGAGATCGTGGGGGTGTGGTGGCAATCTGGTGGCGCGGGTTCTGTGACTGGTGGTCGGCTGTGAAGGAGATGCGGCGTGGGGTTTCGGAGTAAGGGAGACCGGCAAAGGGGTTGAGAGAGAGGGTTGGCGGCTGTGGGAGAGGAGATCGAGAAGAGGTGGTGCGGCTGTTGGAGGATTCACCGGCGATGTCCAGGCGTCCCGCCGGCGATGGTGATGGAGAGAGATCGAGATAGGGTAAGAGAGAGAGATCGGATGAGAGAGAAGGGGGTGGGGCGGCTGGTGTGTGTGTGATAAAATTAGGGTTTGGGGGGTATTATTTGGTTAAAGAAGAAAGAAAGATGAGAATTGATCTCAACCATTGGATCAATTTTGATCAACGGCTGGGATCAAATATTTACAAAAAAGGCCAAAATTAGGTTATTTAAATTGGGTCAATTGAATATTGGATTGAAATTTAAAATTGGGCCAAATTAAGCCCAATTGAGGCTAAAATTGACATGAAATTGAGTACAAAATGACTAGAATTTAAATAGATTAGGGAAATTGAATTAGACTGCTATTTAATAAATTAATCAATGTCATAAAATTACTATGAATAAATTACTCAAGTAAAATAATGATATGTAATATATTATTTTAAATTGGCGATAAATAATAATTTGAAATAAATGATGTACTTGTAAATTATGCATGCGAATTTTACAAATGTTATAATAATAATAATAATAATAATAATAATAATAATAATAATAATAATAATAGTAACAAACTACAGACTGCGTGTTTGTAAATTATAAGTATGCATATTCGCGGAAATAACTTAACAAATATTTATAAAATTATGTAAAATTTTGTATTTAAATTAGTAATTTATATATATTATATAAGAATATAAAATTAAATGCTAAAAATAAATTTCCTACCTTAAAATCATGACTACTAAATGTCAAAACTTACGTGATACCAAAATAATATTTTAAAAAATTAAAACTAACATTTTTTGACAAAATAGCAGTCTGGGAGGATATCGGGAGGTCAAAATTGGGTGTCAACATATAGAGTGTGAGTATTTGCAAATGTAAGTAATGATATCATCATTGACCATTTTCAGACTATGAAAACTCGTCGAGGACAGTTGTAATGAATGATGGATGTTATGATATTAGTAATATTATTGAAAGTTTAAGTTTTGTCCACTTTAAGATCTTAGTCGAATGTGGGGTGTGAATTTATAGTATATGTAATGCATAATTGTCATCTTATTATTGTTCTATTTTTGTTGATTGATTTGTTAATTGTCATATAGACTAAAAAGACGAATAATCTAGTTGATTTATCGATGAGTTTAATTGGTACCCGGAGAGTCCAAATCCTGGATCTGCCTCTGAACTCAGTCATTTTGAATTAGTTCAAAAGTTCTCATTCGGCATTTGCAGGTCTCGTCTTTCGAATATTATATTCTTTATGCAAACTTTATTTGGTTCTTTATAAGTTGAATTGACTTTCTAATTTCGTTACTCTCTCTTTATTTGCATGAACACTTTGGGAGCAAAAAATGGAGTCTTTCTACAAGACTCATTGCCATAAGAGAAGTCTTGCTCTTGAGGCTCGACGTCCCGATGGAAATGTGCATCCCTCATTACGCATTGCCCTTGCTTTTCCCAACCGAACAGAAAATAAAAATGAGCGTGAAGGAGTCACTACTTCTATCTTAGCTTTCCCTTTACTTGGTTCTTTATATATTTTGTTATGTTTATTTATTAGGCGTTGTCTTCAACATTTTGGATTGCTTTTTTTTAGAACATTAAAGTCTAGAATAATTATGAACAGACACGGATCCAATATTTGACGGCTGCAGGTGCCTACAATATACTTAACAATGGCGACAAAAATTGAATATGAACCATGATTCGGTTAATTTGTAGTTAACTTAATTAGGTTTTTTTAATCACAAATAGACAAATAAATCGATTATAATTCATTTTTTTACATTTGACTTAAATAATATTCGTGAATGAAATTGCAAAAATATTACCATTAATAGTAAAACTTTTACTTAATTACGACTCTTAACTTAACTTTGCCTTTAATTACGACTTGTAGCTTAACTTTGACTTTAATAACGGCTTTCTCTTTAATATCACGTTTTCTTTGTTTATTCCTTTCTTCTTCACTTCTTCACTTCACTTTCCTCTTTTGCTTCTCAACCTCAGGTACATTCTCTTCTCTATCTGCATGTAACGTTTTTTTACTTTGTTTTATTATTGATGTTTTTCAACAAATCTTGAATTTTCAAAAATCACAGAGATATTATTTTTCTCCTTTCTACTTTTTTCGTGTATTTTATGCGATTTTTTTGGATATATTTGATTTTCTGTTCTAATGTCAACATTATTTTTGTTGGTTTTTTTTATAGAATTTACGGATTAAAATTGTACAATTTTCGATGTTATTATTTTTGAAATTTTGGAGAAATTTTACACATTTTTGATGTGCAATACAATTCGAATTCAATAGTATACATTTGTATGATTTTGATAGTTGTTATTTCACAATAAATATAATACATTTCTAACAACGTAAATTAATTTAAATTGTAACAGGATGTTTGAAATTCACATATAACACTTGTAATACATTTGTATTAAAAATGTTTTAGTTATATATATTCACCACGCATATTGTAATACGTCTTTAATACGTATAATATATTGAATCCAAAATGTATTAAAATTGTGTTAAACGTATAGGATCGTTGTAGTACAATTCGAATTCAATATTATACATTATTATGATTTCGATAGTTGTTATTTCATAACAAATATAATACATTTCTAACAACGTAAACTAATTTAAATTGTAACGGGATGTTTGAACTTCACATATAATACTTATAATACATTTGTATTAAAAATATTTTAGTTATATATATTGACCATGCATATTGAAATACGCCTTTAATACGTATAATATATTGAATTCAAAATGTATTAAACGTAAAGGATCTTTGTAATACAATTCGAATTCAATATTATACATTTTAATGAATTCGGAATGTTTGAAATTCATGTATAATACTTATGATACATTTGTATTAAAAATGTTGTACTTATATATATATTCACCAAGCATATTGAAATACGTCTTTAATATGTATAATATATTGAATTCAAAATGTATTAAATTTGTTTTTTATTTTTTTCTCTTATTAATGATGTTAAAGACGTATTATAATTAAATTTGAAACAGTTAAATGCTATTCAAGTTAGTTTATGTGTTACTATATTAAAATTGTGTTTAAAAATGTATTATATATGTATTTTGCTATTTTTGGTAAAAAAAAAATTATGCTTTCAACTCATGTACTATAATTGACAAATAAGACTACATATTTATACTATTTATGTAAATACCCAATATAAAGTCCAATTGAAGTTTTGAAATCTTTGCTTGGTAAATGATTTAATGAAGTGTATCATTTATTAAATGCTTTAACCAAATACCAGAAAATTTTCCTCCTATGGTCTTATTTCAAATGAATTCTTCGCTCAACTAATTCCATATGAGAAAAAGCAACTATGAAGTTTTGGAGCTTGAAAAACCTTGGCTCATTCAATGTATTTTGCCTTGAAATGGCTGTGCAAAAAACTTCAAAGGGTTTTCCCCATTAAGATATTAGGATTCGAGTCTTTATGTTTTAGGATTGGGTCGGGTAATTAATGTAATGACCTTCCCGGTTATTTCCCTCATTTTCGTGTATTGTCAGCGTTTAGAGCTTTCCTATAACTGCCCCAAGTTATTTATGACTTGCTGGGACTGACAGTTCGGCTCCCGGGCAGTTCATTGGAGAATATTATTTAGACCGAGCACATTGTAAAATATTAAATTAAATTAAAAGTTGGTAAAATGACATAGTTAATTACCTTTTGAAAATATTTTTGAAATTTATAAAATTTATAAATTTCTTTAGTTATGATATATCTATACTATTTTATAATAGTTTTATAACCTATTGATAGTTAAAGCGGAGATAGTGAATTTAAATATGTTAAAATAATATTTTTATTTTATAGAGGTTTTGTTAGAAACAATTTTCTATTAATTATGGTATATTCAAAAAGTTGTATTTATTTTACCACGAGTCTATGCAATACCCGAATATATATATAATGAGATGAGACTTTGGGTGGCATCGCCACCTCCACGTTCACTCTTAGCATACTGCCACCTATCAAATTAACTTACAAATTAGTGTATATGTACATATATATCTCATCATTTCATCTTAAAAAACAAACCTAACGTTTTCTTTCTAATTCTACTATCTGTTATCAAATTAAGCTCAATCTTGAGCTATTCTGTTAAGATTTGAGCTTAGAGGTTTATATATTCGAGTCCGTGGACTCGCTCTCATCATTTCTACGGTACGTTTTCTTATTTTTACGGTAGTTTTCGTCTGCGATAGTATATTTTGGGATTGATATTGATGTTTGAGCTACATTTTGAGCTCAAATTGAATGGTGCTAGTTGTGACTATTGGTCACGGAGTTGTTTGGGACGCTGTGACGGTTTCAGTTTCGAGATTCCGCAAGCGGGCCCCACAGGGACGGTTCGGACATTTTTCCGAACTAATGCAATATAGGTGTCAATAGTCATGTTTTGACATGTAGTTTATTATTTTGGTAGCTTGGCAGCAGTCTGAGGCCTCTAGAAAGGAAAAGGCTCCTATTTAGCTGGTTTTCTTGGCAGGCTTGCGGCAGGCGTCCAGGTAGGCTAGGTTTACCTTCCTTTGCACTTAGATTGGGCTTATGTGTGATATATGTATGCTATTGTGCTAGTGTTGTAGGCTGGTGTTATAAACTTGGTGGTGGTGTTTTGCTGTGATTTAGGCCTTCTAGGCCGGATAGGGCTATTCGGATATATTCCAGGCCCGTTATCCTTGAGGTACACCACAGATGACCTATTTGGGGTCGGATAGTATTGTTGTGTTGATTTCTGGTTGGGGAACGTTATTGTTGGACCTTAGTCCAGGCTTAGGCAGACTTAGCCCAGACTTAGACAGGTATAACTAGACTTGGTTTTCGGGACCCGTTAGTGCCGTTACCCTTTTGGTCGACTTGTCAGAACTTTGACATCTTTGGGTTTAGTTAAGACTCTATGACCTGTTAGGGTTCTGACGGGATTGAGTCACCCCAATTATACCCGGTTGGCCTGTTTAGCCTTTTTAGTCCCTGATAGCACCGTATTTGACCGGGATCGGCTAGTTTGATTTAGAATACGGACCTACCTTTCCATGACTTATAATATATACCCAGACTTGTATATACATATTGCTTATAGTAGATATTTGACCTAGAAGGACCCCGAGATTGACTTGTAGCATGTTGTGGGGTTAGCTTCTGTACCTATAAACTAGTATTGACTTGGAACTAGGGCGTTCCCCGTTTATTTGATATGATATGACATTTGATTCGGTTCTGGTTACTGGCTATGATAAGTTCTGGTTCGAGTCCTGCTACTGATTCAGGTATGATGATTTTGGTTATTGACTATTGGGTGTTCCGGTTCGAGTCCGGCCCCGGATTGTGATACACTATGAGTTCCGGTTCGAGTCTGGCCACTGATTATTATGAGTTCCGGTTCGAGTCCGGCATCTGGTTATGATATAATTGGAGAGTTTTGGTACTGGGTACCGTGATTATGATACTGGAGTATTATGAGTTCCGGTTCGAGTCCGGCAGATATGATATATATGTGGCCTCTTGTTATTACCCACTGCTTCCGGTTCGACTCCGGCGTCTGGCCTCTTGTTATTACCCATTGGTGCCGGTTCAAGCCCGGTGCACCCCTGTTGGTTATTGTGGTTACTGGATACTGACACAGCTTCGAGACACTGGTGACTATGCATTTATTATTCTTGTGTGTCCCGCCGGTTTATGGGGGCCAGGCCGGGTTATTGTTTTCTTTCGTGTGCCTATCGGGTTTATGGGGGCCCAGATAGGTTATGTTTGACTTGTGTGTTACTTATGCATTTATTTACTTGTTATTCAGTATCGCATTTATTTTTCTCTTGAGCATATATGTACGCCTCAGCAATTATTTATGTATTTATTACTTATAACCCGAACTTAGCATGTACCCTCGCATTTTAGCTTATTTGTATTACATTGAGCTCAGTCGGTCGATGATGCCTACTGAGTACCCGTTGCCCCGGTACTCATACTGCACTTCTGCATCTTTTTCCCCGATGCAGATCCTGGCACTAGCCGACAGTTTTGACGTTACACTCTTCTCAGCACTGGTTCCGGAGCAGGGTGGGCTTACTGACGTCCGAGGCAGATCCTACTCCATCTCCTATTGTATAGTCTTTTGCTCTCGAGACTGTTGTACTTGTTATACATATTTGGTTTCTGTCTTGTATTTTGGGTATGTTTAGTAGTGGCTCCTGTACTGACCTCACCAGGTCTTGGGAGGGGTTCTTGACTTTATATACTGTCCTCTTCCTTCTCAGTCTTGGTATATATCCATATTCTGATTCTGTCTTACTTCTCTGTTTTATGAGATTCCGCCCGTTAGCCCGTTGTTTGTCGCTCCGGGCTAGGGTTTGGCTTGCCTATTGGTGGGTTACGGTAGGCGCCATCATGACTCAAAAAATCGGGTCGTGACAATTAAGTTGGAATCGGGTTGAATTTTGGGGAATAATTAGTTTTTAATTAATTAAACTCCCTACAAATAACAAGTTGTCACGTGTTAAGTTTGAAGTTTAATTACTTGTCTGTTAAGTGGAAGGGTATTTTAGAGCCATATAGGTGGATGGAAGAGTATTTTAGAGCCTAAATATGGAATGAGGATATTTGTGTATCATTTGCAATACTTGAAAAGTATATTAGGTCCTTTTTCGATTATTTAATCTTATTTTATTACAAAATTAACCTAACCCACGTACCATTAAATCATTTTGATAAATTCAATTGTACGATTTTATGAGTAAACAACAACTGCATTTGTAAATTTGAAATAATTGAATAGGAAATGTTGGAACCCATGTTACCGTATTTTCTTTACAATTTTTCAAGTCAGTAAAACATGAAATAATTAAGAAACCGGGATAAAAGTCAGTCTTGAAGTCCGAATTTGTGGAGCACATTTTAGAGAAACGGGATAAATCTCAAATCGAAAAACTAAATCGATATAAATCGAATCAAATGAAATTTTGGTTTTATTTCATTTTTATCCAACAGAAAAATCAAATTGAATTTCCTAAAATCGAACCAACCAACCCTAATCAATCAATCAATCAATATATATATATAAAGGAAGGTTAGAAATTTGCTTATGTGGCATACTTCTAAGGCCACCATTCTACTTTATTTTTTATTTTATTTTTTGGCAATTTTTCCTACATTTCTATTTATTTATTGTTGTACAAAAATAAATATATTAATTAGTACTCTCTCCATTTATTTCTATTATTTATTGTAAAAACTTAAATGTTTTAAAATTTATTACTCCACTCCTATTCTTTATTAAGAAATTTGAATGGGTGTAAGTCTTTTATTTTTTAATTTAATTGTGCATTGGTTATCAATCAATCAATATATATATATATATATATATATATATATATATATATATATATATATAAAGGAGGGTTATAGATATGTCTATGTGGCACCTCTCTATGGTCTCCATTTGTATTTACAATTATTTTTCTCCTCTTTTTGAGTTCTTATTGTCTAAATATTTTTGTTAATCCCTTTTCCTTTCCTATAATGAATGTAATTAATTTGTGTTAAAATTTAATAGGAAAAACGATGAACCATTTATCTTCTTCATTTGCTGTAATTATCGTAGGATTGAATACCACAAATCCACAATAATCACCATATATTATTAATCCACCGTTTCATATTCCCTATATTATTAATCCTCCTTTTCATATTCCCTAATCTATATATTCTATATATAATGATAACAGTAAAAGAGAATATAGAAGAGGTGATGTGACACTTTTCAATGACCGTTATTCCTATTTATTTTTTTCTCCTTTTTTTAACCATTTCTTCTTCATTTATCTATTTATTTTAGTTTTCATAATTCAAAAATTATTTATTCAATTCATCAACTTTTCACCTCCCACTATAATTGTCTTCTTTATTAGAGATCTTTATAATTCTTAATTAATTTTATTCATTTAAAATGTTTGTACAAAAATATAAATTTACATTCCAATATATAATAAAATGTGCAGTACATATTAAATGCAAAATGTAATACGATTGTTTTGATTTGAAAAATTCACAAATATATTTCTAAAATGATTGCCATAATGGTGATCTATTAAGTTTAGAATTACTTTCATCTTCCACCTTCTATTGTAAATGTACAATTAATGTCTACATTTACAATGATACATTCAATGTATATTTCTTTCACCTTCCAATAGTAATTACAAATTTATGTACTGTATATAAGTTTTTCCATCCCTATATTTACTCATTCCCTACACCTCCAACATACCATCTACAACTTGGCTTTGACAATGAACTTTTGGCTCAAGCATTCGGTAACTAATTTGCTCTTTACCTTTCCAGCTTTCTCAACTTCTTTTGGGATTGCTTCATTTAGCACATATATTTTATGTTGTATTTTATAGATGATAAATATATGGGATATATATATATATTGACATGACATGCATATATTGTTGCAATGACTGAATAATCTAGGTATATGGACCTTGCAGATGACTATGTGTATGCTTCAAAATGATTAGAAACATGTGAAGCTTTCTAATGTTCATTTTCTTTGATAATATCTCTAAGTTTCATGCTTTAACTTATTTCATGTTGAGTATCCTAATTTTTGGCTCTATAATCTTCTTTTTAAATTCTTTCTGTTGGACATCTTTGTAGGTAATGTTGGTTAGAAAGATAGCTCACAAAAAATTAAGATCAAGGCAATAGTCTTCACGATGTACGGTGCATGTGACCGTAAGTATTCTAGTAATTACTTGAATATTTGAAAGGTATAATTAATATAATACATCTATCCAATAGTCGTTATACGTTTGTTTTGAATAGATGTACATATTAATTTACCTATTTATTTGAAAGAGAATTACACTCTACTCCTATTCATTGTTTGATTAATTATTTAATAAATAATATGGTCTAATGCATATTTGATAATGTAATGTTTATAAATATACCTTCAATTATAACTACTAATAAGTCCTTTGATATATATAACTACTAATAAGTCCTTTGATATATATATATATATATATATATATATATATATATATATATATAATACAGTTATTGAGCTTCCCCTGCCTACGAGAAGGGGTCTCCCCCTATCAACTATCTTATTCAATAACAGATTCTTTGAAATTCAAAGTCTTAGTTCATAGGTTGCTCTAGATAATGAGAAAGGAGAGTAGTCCGGAGTGCAGATTAAGGGAGCACCTGGTGCTTCTTTATGAAAGATTCACCGGGCGGAAGTCCAATTGAGTATAGTGTGTGCCACCTGTTAGCCGATATATATATATATAGTATATCTTCTTCTTTTTTTCTCATTTATGTTCTATATAAAAAAAACTCAAAAAGCACTCATGTGATTCTCTTAATTATTTTAAATGTGCTTATATAAAATGTTACAACAGTTAGTAAAAATAATTATGGACAATTGAAACTTCCCCCAACTGTACGTGGCTAATGAAAAGACCACAAGAATCATGCATAATATTTCATTTAATTAGTATAATCTCATTCCCATTGAATTGTCTTTATGATTAATATTTACTCATATGAAAAATTTCTCAATTATTGGTATTCCCCACTAAAATACAATGTTTAACATTATTTTCCTATATATATATATATATATGCTTAAATTTCCACAGCGCCACCCAATAGTATTTAAAGTTACAGAATAGCTTCTTTAGCCTTATTTCCTCTACAAAATATATAATCGAATCCAAATTTAATTAAACAAAATCACAGAAAACAAATCTAACAATTTGTTTAGATAACCACATATATAAATCTACCATACATATTCAACGAGAGAAAATAAGAGATTACAATTTAAATTTTTAGACATTTAAATGAAAACTGTAACAAATTTGAGGGAAATAACAAATATAGAAGAAAATAAAAGACATTGACATTAGTATGTAATAATTGTTCCATTTTAATTAGAAATTAAAATGATTGTTGAAATGAACGGTAAAAATGAGCAAATTAAGAAGACGAAAAGCATAGTCATTAAAATATATTAATTGTCATGTTTAATAAAAATGATTATGGAGATTTTTGCTGTAACTTGAAAAATATTAGTTTCAATCAAGTTATGAGCTTGATTTCTTTCAATAAATTTTGTCACAACCTACTATGCTTCTATAAAAAAAAATTCGTCAAAATTTTTATTAGGACATGATAATAACTGAGTGGGTTTAATTGGTCATAATTTTATAATATTTGAACACTGAAAAGTTTCACAATATACTATAAGACTGAAAAATTATTATTGTATATATTGATATGATACTACATATGTGTTTGATATCATTGTAAACAGTTAAAATATTTTACAATTGAATTTCACAATTAAGGTTCTTTGATTAATGTAATGTATTAAAAATAAATTAAACTATATATTTAATAATGTATTTCATAACCGCGTGAAGCGCGGCTAACCTGGCTCTGATACCAGTTGATATGGGGGTGATTAATTTTTCGCAACACCACCACACAGCAGTCACGCCACACAGCCTGACTTCAGCCTCACACACACACAAACGTCTAAGTAGATTAGACTAAGTATAGGCAACGTAAAGCACACAACAGTATACAGGAAACAAGGTCCCAATCTTTATTATTCTCTCGGAATATTTACAAAGGAAAGCCACATGAATTTCTAAGGCATCTAACATACTCTACTGCCTTAGCCAAATTCCAGCAACTTATAAAACTTCTGCACATGGGCAGTTACAAAGCAGTTACACAGCGGTTACATTCAGCATGCATGGCACATGCCATTTACAGAATCCTATCCAACAAGATAAGTACAGAAAACTATTCCCTCTAAGAATTCAAATACAAAATTCAAACTTTAAAAATCATAACTGCCCCATGTGCCACGCACATGGGCAGTCCATGCCTTAGCCGAATTTTCCTTTTCCAACACTTAGAATATTTTCCAGCTTCTGCCTTGCCATGCCTCAGCTGGCAGCCTTGCCTGTATCCTGCCTTGCCTGCGCTATGCCAGTGCCTGCGCCTGTGCCCTGCCAGTGCCTGCGCCTGTGCCATGCCAGTGCCTACGCCTGTGCCATGCCAGTGCCTACGCCTGTGCCCACGTTACTGCCTGCACGCATGCCCACTCGGGTGCCATGCGCCTGTCTTTGCCACATGTGCCTAAGGTTGTCTTGCCATCATCTCAGCACCTTAGTTATGATCAGTTGCACACTATCCCATAGTCAATACAGCAACGCATTGCTTGCTTAGCCCATGTCAAGGCCAATGCCACCTTGACATGCCTTGCCAATCATCATGTCATAGACTAGGGGTCTGACAAAGCAGCCCCACCTGCTGAACTCGACGCCCTCGTCGAGACTGTCTTAAGGTAGTCCTCAATTTGCTTGTCGAACTGCCATAGATTTTGAGCCTTCTCCCAAACTGCATCTTCTACACTCTTGCCTTTCCAATGTATGAGAAATTCTGTCTTCATATTTCTCTTGTTGTTTCCCATGACCCGATGATCAAGAATCTTCTTGATGTTTGTTGTGTACTGCTTTGGGTTCAAAGGAGGATCTCGCTTGGATTTGTTCCTCCCTGGGTCTTCAGCATCCTCATGATACGGCTTCAGAAAACTCACGTGAAAAGTGGGATGAATTTTCAATCTTTCCGGCAATCTCAACTTGTAAGCAACAACACCTACCCTTTCAATCACTTCAAATGGACCATCGTATCTCGGAATCAATCCCCTATGCCTCTTCTTGCTCACAATCTGTTTCCAGATTTGGGGAGTGAGCTTTAGAAGCACTTTATCACCAACATTGTATTCCACCACACGTCTATGCTGATCTGCATACTTCTTCATGCGCTTTTGAGCCTTGTGCAAGCTATCTTGTGCCTCGACAAGCATCTCATGCTTGTCTTTAGCATATCTGTAGGCGGCGGGACAAATGCCATGACTTTTCAGCGTCGTCACTTCAAGAGGCGTCATAAGTTGCATGCCTAAGACAAGCTCGAATGGACTCTTCTCTGTTGCTGATAACTTGTGTAGATTTTAGCAAAACTGTGTAGTATCTAACAAGTCTGTCCAATTACGCTGACTAGCTGTCACGAAATGCCTTAAATATTCTTCCAGCAAGTGATTTATTCTTTCAGTTTGGCCATCAGTTTGAGGGTGATTTGCTGTAGAAAATTTCAAGTCAGTCCCCATCATGCTGATAAATGTCTGCCAGAACCGACATGTAAATCGTGCATCTTGATCACTCACAATGTCACTTGGCAAACCAAAGTACTTCACCACGTTCTTGTAGAATAAACTTGCAGCAACTTCGGACGAGCATACAATTGGTGCAGCAATGAAGATAGAATATTTTGAGAACCTGTCCACCACCACCATTATTGACGCATTGCCATCAACTTTAGGGAATCCAAAAATGAAGTCCATTGACACGGACAACCATGGCCTTTCAGGAATAGGAAGAGGCTGCAACAAACCTGCTTCCTTCATACATTCAGTCTTGTCTATTTAATAAAGATGACAAGTCTTCACGCATGCTTCAATGTCGTCTTCCATATGGAGTGATGGTGATGAATGAGAAGAAAACAAGAAAAGGAACAAAGTGATATTCCATATGAAGAATCCTGTTATTCATCACCATCACTCCATATGGAAGACGACATTGAAGCATACGTGAAGACTTGCCATCTTTGTCAAATGGACAAGACTGAACGTATGAAGGAAGAAGGTTTGTTGCAGCCTCTTCCTATTCCTGAAAGGCCATGGTTGTCCGTGTCAATGGACTTCATTTATGGATTCCCAAAAGTTGATGGCAATACGTCAATAATGGTGGTGGTGGACAGGTTCTCAAAATATTCTATCTTCATTGCTGCACCAATTGTATGCTCGTCCGAAGTTGCTGCAAGTTTATTCTACAAGAACGTGGTGAAGTACTTTGGTTTGCCAAGTGACATTGTGAGTGATCGAGATGCACGATTTACAGGTCGGTTCTGGCAGACATTTATCAGCATGATGGGGACTGACTTGAAATTTTCTACAGCAAATCACCCTCAAACTGATGGCCAAACTGAAAGAATAAATCACTTGCTGGAAGAATATTTAAGGCATTTCGTGACAGCTAGTCAGCGTAATTGGGCAGACTTGTTAGATACTGCACAGTTTTGCTATAATCTACACAATTCATCAGCAACAGAGAAGAGTCCGTTCGAGCTTGTCTTAGGCATGCAGCCTATGACGCCTCTTGAAGTGACGACGCTGAAAAGTCATGGCATTTGTCTCGCTGCTTACAGATATGCAAAAGACAAGCATGAGATGCTTTTTGAGGCACAAGATAGCTTGCGCAAGGCTCAAAAGCGCATGAAGAAGTATGCAGATCAGCATAGACGTGCGGTGGAATACAATGTTGGTGATAAAGTGCTTCTAAAGCTCACTCCCCAAATCTGGAAACAGATTGTGAGAAAGAAGAGGCATAGGGGATTGATTCCGAGATACGATGGTCCATTTGAAGTGATTGAAAGGGTAGATGTTGTTTCTTACAAGTTGAGATTGCCGAAAAGATTGAAAATTCATCCCACTTTTCACGTGAGTTTTCTGAAGCCGTATCATGAGGACGCTGAAGACCTAGGGAGGAACAAATCCAAGCAAGCTCCTCCTTTGAACCCAAAGCAGTACACAACAAACATCAAGAAGATTCTTGATCATCGGGTCGTGGGAAACAGCAAGAGAAATACGAAGACAGAATTTCTCATACATTGGAAAGGCAAGAGTGTAGAAGATGCAGTTTGGGAGAAGGCTCAAAATCTATGGCAGTTCGACAAGCAAATTAAGGACTACCTTAAGACAGTCTCGACGAGGGCGTCGAGTTCAGCAGGTGGGGCTGCTTTGTCAGACCCCTAGACTATGACATAATGATTGGCAAGGCATGTCAAGGTGGCATTGGCCTTGACATGGGCTAAGCAAGCAATGCGTTGCTGTATTGACTATGGGATAGTGTGCAGCTGATCATAACTAAGGTGCTGAGATGATGGCAAAACAACCTTAGGCACATGTGGCAAAGACAGGCGCATGGCACCCGAATGGGCATGCGTACAGGCAGTAGCGTGGGCACAGGAGTAGGTACTGGCATGGCACAGGCGTAGGCACTGGCATGGCACAAGCGCAGGCACTGGCAGGGCACAGGCGCAGGCACTGGCATAGCGCAGGCAAGGCTGTGAGCTGAGGCATGGCAAGGCAGAAGCTGGAAAATATTCTAAGTGTTGGAAAAGTAAAATTCGGCTAAGGCATGGACTGCCCATGTGCGTGGCACATGGGGCAGTTATGATTTTTAAAGTTTGAATTTTGTATTTGAATTCTTAGAGGGAATTGTTTTCTGTACTTATCTTGTTGGATAGGATTCTGTAAATAGCATGTGCCATGCATGCTGAATGTAACCGCTGTGTAACTGCTTTGTAACTACCCATGTGCAGAAGTTTTATAAGTTGCTGGAATTTGGCTAAGGCAGTAGAGTATGTTAGATGCCTTAGAAATTCGTGTGGCTTTCCTTTGTAAATATTCTGAGAGAATAATAAAGGTTAGGAACTTGTTTCCTGTATACTGTTATATGCTTTACGTTGCCTATACTTAGTCTAATCTACTTAGACGTTTGTGTGTGTGTGAGGCTGAAGTCAGGCTGTGTGGCGTGACTGTTGTGTGGTGGTGTTGCGAAAAATTAATCACCCCCATATCAACTGGTATCAGATCATTGTTGTACCAAGATGGTGACGAACACTCAACTAAATGAGTATGTTACACGAGTTCGAAATTTCATTGGCATTACAGACGAACTTGAGCAAGGTGAAGGCCTAGTGGATTTGATCACTCAAATCAATGCCTTGCATACTGAATTGGGTCAATTACGTGTCCATGTTGATGAACTAAATATAGATATTCAGAATTTTTTTGAAGCCATAAGTCTGCTGGTCGAGGACCAAGGCAAAGCGACAGAAAATCTGCAGGCAGAAATTGTGGTGCTGCGACGTGTGGTTGCTGCTACTGGGCAGACACATTAAGGCAGTTCCAAAGTCAAAATTCCGGAACCTAAAGCTTTTGGTGGTGCTAGGAGGCCAAGGACCTGGAGAATTTCCTATGGGACATGGAGCAGTATTTCTCTACTGCCCGAGTTGCTGAAACAGACAAGTTAAACATCACCACAAAGTACTTGACGAGTGATGCAAAACTATGGTGGAGGACTCAGAATGCGGATGATGAGAGTGCTGGCAGACCCAGAATTGATACTTGGGAAAAGTTGAAGAAGGAAATGAGGGACCAGTTCCTTCCTAGCAATGCCTCATGGATTGCTAGAGACCGTTTGAAAAGGCTAAGACAAACCGAATCTGTTCGTGATTATATTAAGGAATTCACTTCCTTAATGTTGGACATCCAAAACATGTCGGATGAAGACAAGTTACATAATTTTATTTCAGGAATGCAGGAGTGGGCACAAAATGAATTAAGGAGGCAGAATGTGAAAGACTTGCCTAGTGCAATTACTGCCGCCGACTCGTTAGTTGATTTTCGCTCAACTCGTTCTAATTTTGATATTCCTACTACTTCAAAGTCTAAGAAAAAGACAGAGAAGAAAGGGGAATGGAAAAAAGATGGACGAAATGAAAAGGAGGAAAAGGGTAAGGCTTCAACAAATGCTGGAAACAACAAAAACAAGGGCAAAGACGGCAATACAAAGGGCTGTTGGACTTCTGGTGGACCGCATTTGGCCAAGAGTTGTCCCAATCGTGAAAGAGTGAACGCTATGCTTGCTGGAAATGTGAATTCAAATGAGAAGGAGGGTGAAGTTGTTGTTGCTTTGGCAAATCCTTTGGGTTTGTCATTTAATCAAATTACTTTGCTGAATGCCGGTGGAGATTCTTCAAAGTCTTCAAATCCTCACGCTACTTTAATTCACATTGAGATGAAAGTTGATGGCAATCGTGTAGTGGCAATGGTGGATACTGGAGCCACTCACACATTTGTGGATGTCAAAGTTACTGTAAAATATGGACTGAAATTGAAGAAAAGTCCATCCTATGTCCAAACAGTCAGTTCCAAAGCACAAGCCATTGTAGGCATGGCTTATGATGTGTCGATGGTGATTGGAAATTGGACAGGAAAGCATAACTTGATGGTGATGCCATTGGGTGATTTTGAGATCATTCTTGGGATTGACTTTCGTTCCTTTTCCTCATTTGGACGGAGTGATGGTGATGAATAAGAAGAATCCTGTTTTCTTGAATGCTGTTTATCCATATGGAGATGGTGCGAAAGTAAAGAACTCGAAGACACCGATGCTGTCTGCTATTGCTGTTGAAAAAGGACTAAGGAAGGGCGAAGAAACTTTCCTTGCTGCCTTGGTTGAGATCAAACCTGACGTGCAAGTCAAAGTCCCCGATGAGGTGGTGCAAGTGTTGAAGGAGTTTGCTGATGTTATGCCCCCTGAATTACCAAAGATGCTGCCGCCAAGGAGGGAAATCGATCATAAGATAGAGTTGCTGCCTGGTTCTGTTGCCCCTGCACAAGCTCCTTACAGAATGGCTCCTAAGAAGTTGGCTGAACTACGAAAACAATTGAATGAGTTGCTGGAAGCGGGTCTAATTCAGCCATCTAAAGCTCCCTATGGTGCACCTGTTTTATTTCATAAGAAACAGGATGGGTCACTAAGGATGTGTGTGGATTATCGGGCGTTGAACAAGTAACTGTGAAGAATAAATATCCGGTTCCTTTGGTGCAGGATTTAATGGATAGGCTAAGCAAAGCAAGCTGGTTCACGAAGTTGGACTTAAGGTCAGGTTATTGGCAAGTAAGGATAGCGGAGGGTGATGAGCCTAAAACAACATGTGTGACTAGATATGGCTCTTACGAGTTTCTTGTAATGCCGTTTGGGCTAACTAATGCCCCGGCTACTTTCTGCAATCTAATGAATGACGTATTGTTTGAGTATCTTGATGAGTTTGTCGTTGTATACTTAGACGATATTGTTGTTTATAGTAGATCTCTTGAGGAACACATTGGACATTTGAGGGTGGTGCTGTCTCGTTTGAGGGAGTACAAACTCTATGTCAAGATGGAGAAGTGTGAGTTTGCTCAATAAGAAATCGAGTTTTTTGGTCATTTGATTAGGCAGAATCAAGTGAGAATGGATCCTAAGAAGGTGCAGGGCATTGTTGATTGGCAAGCACCCAATGGGGTCAAAGATTTGAGGTCATTTCTTGGGTTGGCTAACTATTACAGGAAATTCATTGCGGGGTATTCAAAGAAGGCAGCTGCCTTGACTGATTTGTTAAAAAAGAATGCGAAGTGGGCTTGGTCGGAGAAGAGTGATGCAGCTTTCCAAATGTTAAAAGAAGCCATTGCATCAGAACCAATCCTACGGTTGCCTGATTTTGAGGTTCCATTTGAAGTACACACGGATGCTTCTGACAAGGCTATTGGGGGTGTACTGATTCAAGAAGGTCATCCCGTGGCCTTTGAGAGTCGAAAGTTGAATGATGCGGAGCAGCGGTATTCGACACATGAAAAAGAAATGGTAGCAGTGGTGCATTGCTTGCAGGTTTGGAGAGTTTATTTGTTGGGTACTCGCTTTATAGTGAGGACTGACAATGTTGCAAACACTTTCTTCAAGACCCAAAAGAAACTTAGTCCAAAGCAAGCAAGGTGGCAGGAATTCTTTGCTGAATATGACTTTATATGGGAGCATAAGCCGGGGAAACACAATCAGGTTGCTGATGCACTAAACCGAAAAGAGGTATTTGCTGCAACGTATTCAATCTCTAGACTTGAAATTGGTTTTCTTGAGAGAATCAGGTTATGTGCTGCAAATGATCCACTCTATGTCAAATGGATGGGTCAAGTAAAAGAATGGACAATCCGTAGATATTGGATCGAGGACGATCTCCTTCATTTCAAAGGGGGGAGAATTGTGGTACCTCAAGGTGCTGGTTTGCGCAAGGATTTGATGAAAGAAGCGCATGATACTCCTTGGGCTGGTCATCCGGGTGTTGAGAGGATGTTAGCCTTATTGTCCCGTGTATATTTTTGGCTGAAAATGGAAGACGACATTGAAGCATACGTGAAGACTTGCCATCTTTGTCAAATGGACAAGACTGAACGTATGAAGGAAGCAGGTTTGTTGCAGCCTCTTCCTATTCCTGAAAGGCCATGGTTGTCCGTGTCAATGGACTTCATTTCTGGATTCCCTAAAGTCGATGGCAATGCGTCAATAATGGTGGTGGTGGACAGGTTCTCAAAATATTCTATCTTCATTGTTGCACGAATTGTATGCTCGTCCGAAGTTGCTGCAAGTTTATTCTACAAGAACGTGGTGAAGTACTTTGGTTTGCCAAGTGACATTGTGAGTGATCGAGATGCACGATTTACAGGTCGGTTCTGGCAGACATTGTTCAGCATGATGGGGACTGACTTGAAATTTTCTACAGCAAATCACCCTTAAACTGATGGCCAAACTGAAAGAATAAATCACTTGCTGGAAGAATATTTAAGGCATTTCGTGACAGCTAGTCAGCGTAATTAGGCAGACTTGTTAGATACTGCACAGTTTTGATATAATCTACACAAGTCATTAGCAACAGAGAAGAGTCCGTTCGAGCTTGTCTTAGGCATGCAGCCTATGACGCCTCTTGAAGTGACGACGCTGAAAAGTCATGGCATTTGTCCCGCCGCTTACAGATATGCAAAATACAAGCATGAGATGTTTGTTGAGGCACAAGATAGCTTGCGCAAGGCTCAAAAGCGCATGAAGAAGTATGCAGATCAGCATAGACGTGCGGTGGAATACAATGTTGGTGATAAGATGATAGATCCGCTTACATGGCGCTCTCTAAGGCCTTGAATCCTATTTAACTTTTTTGTGATTTTCTTGGCTTTTTTTCCTTCTAATTATTGGTATTATCTTATTTTAATGATTTAAAAAAATATATTTATGAGTAATTGCAATCAAATGCTCAAGCTCATTTGTAAAGAAACGTTAAGCATACTTATTCCCTAATTTTCCTTCCTAATTATTGCTGCCAACTCATGTTAGCCGTTTCATGTTGAAGAGTTTGCACAATAATTAAATTTAAAAGCTCTTAAATTAACCATTAAGAGGATGGTTCATTTTCCTTTCCATGTAAAACCTTTATATATCCAAATTTTCGCTATCCTGAAATTTTGTACAAATCATAACACCAAAAACTATTTGTTTAATCTCATTTTTGCCATTAATCCTATTATTGCCATGAAAAATGTCACAGTAGTGCAGTAGTCAAATTTCTGGTATGTATTTCAATTTTGTTTCCAATTTATTTTTTCTTGTGTTAATCAATGTCATTTTATTTTCTTTTGAAACAAATGGCGTTGTTCTCCATATATGAATAAATGATTTTCTATACCTTTTATTTTTACTGATTTAATTTGATCTTCACTAATTGATTTAATATTTTTTTACTTATAATTGTAGTTTTTGTCGTATTGTTTGTAACTGATTTTCTACACCTTTTATTTTTACAGACTTAATTTGATCTTCACTAATTGATTTAATGTTTTTTTTACTTATAATTGTAGTTTTTGTCGTATTGTTATGTTTCTCCTTCTCCCAATTATAATACATTTGTAGAACTTAAGTTTGATTGTATTATATACCTATTTTGTTATCAAGTATGTGCATTTCTAATATTGTGGAGTAAAACTGTGAGTTTTTTTATGAAAACAATCTATGTAACAATCAATCAATGACATGCCTTTAAAGTCAAGAAAGACACTGATCTTTATTCTCAAATTTTTAATATTTTTCTTAATTATTCGTACTTATATAATATATAAATAACTCTATTATAAAACCTTAAATTTAGTTCTTGATTACCTTCTCTTAATTATTCTTTCTTTTTGTAGTTTTAAAAGCTCAACAGTCATTGTAGAATGTAATGACCTTCCCGGTCATTTCCTTTGTTTTTGTGTGTTCTCGGCGTTTAGAGCTTTTCTATAACTGTCCCAAGTTATTTATGACTTGCTGGGACTGACAGTTCGGCTCCCGGGCAGTTCGTTTGAGAATATTATTTAGACCGAGCACGTTGTAAAATATTAAATTAAATTTAAATTTGGTAAAATGACATAGGTAATTACCTTTTGAAAATATTTTTGAAATTTATAAAATTCTTTAGTTATGATATATCTATACTATTTTATAATAATTTTATAACCTATTAATAATTAAAGCGGAGATAGTGAATTTAAATATGTTAAAATAATAATATTATTTTATAGAGGTTTTGTTAGAAATAATTTTCTATTAATTATGGTATATTCAAAAAGTTATATTTATTTTACCACGAGTCTATGCAATACCCGAATAAAAAAATAAAAAGATAATGGGAGGAGGTGACACCTCCACTCCCACGTGGAAGTGGAGGGAGGACTAATTACCCATTTAAGGATAAGGTGGCAGTATTAAGTGGGGTTGGCATACATGAGTCAATATGCAAACATTTAACTTTTCAGCATATATATATAGACACTATGTCATTCACTACTTATTTATTAAGATACAATTCCAAACATGAATGCTTAAAACACGTTAAGTACCTTAGAATTATTGTGATGTTATATTTTATCCCCACGGAAATTAATAATCTACATAAAGTTATTCAAGCTCGGGAATCACGTGGTTGATAGTATAACGTCTTTATATCGTAAGTTCTCCGGTCAATATTAGCTTAAAGTCGCCTAATTAAATTGTTATTTGGTGGTATTGTTGTTGGTGCTTATTTAGAGCTTAATATAAGCTCGGATTGGATAGCATCTGTTGTGACTATTGGTCACAGAGTTATTTGGGACACTGTGACGGTTTTAGTTTTGTGGTTCCGCAAGCGGGCCCCACGTGGATTGTTCGGACATTTTCCGAACTAATGAAATATGGGTATCAATAGTCATGTTTTGACATGTAGTTTATTATTTTGGTAGCTTGGCAGCAGTCGGAGGCCTCTCGAAAGGGAAAGACTCCTATTTAGCTGGTTTTCTTGGCAGGCTTGCGGCAGGCGTCCAGGTAGGCTAGGTTTACCTTCCTTTGCACTTAGATTGGGCTTATGTGTGATATATGTATGCTATTGTGCTGGTATTATAGACTTGGTGGTGGTGGTTTGCTGTGATTTAGGCCTTCTAGGCCGGATAGGGCTGTTCGGATATATTCCAGGCCCGTTATCCTCGTGGTACCCCACAGATGACCTATTTGGGGTCGGATAGTATTGTTGTTGTTGTTGCTAGTCTGGGAATGTTATTGTTGGACCTTAGTCCAGTCTTAGACAGACTTAGCCCAGACTTAGACAAGTATAACCAGACTTGGTTTTCGGGACCCGGTAGCGGGCCCCGTTACCCTTTTTTGTCGGCTTGTCGAAACTTTGACATCTTTGGGCTTAGATAAGCCCTATATGACTATTAGGGTTATGACGGGATTGAGTCACCCCGATTATACCCGGTTGGACTGTCTAGCTTTGTTCGTCCCTGATAGCACCGTATTTGATTGGGGTCGGCTAGTTTGACTTAGAACGCTGAACCGCCTTTCCATGACTTGTAATGTATACCCAGACTTTTATATACATATTATTTACAGTAGGTAGTTGACCTAGAAGGACCCCGAGATTGACTTGTAGCATGTTGTAGAGTTAGCTTCTGTACCTATATAATAGTAATGACTTGGCACTAAGGCGTTCCCCGTTTATTTGATATGATATGACCTTTGATTCTGTTTTGGTTACTGGCTATGATGAGTTCCGGTTCGAGTCCGGCTACTGATTCAGGTATGATGATTTTGGTTATTGACTATTGGGTGTTCCGGTTCGAGTCCGGCCCCGGATTGTGGTACACTATGAGTTCCGGTTCGAGTCCGGCCACTGATTATTATGAGTTCCGGTTCGAGTCCGGCATCTGGTTATGATATGATTGGAGAGTTTTGGTACTGGGTACCGTGATTATGATGTTGTTGTTCTATGAGTTCCGGTTCAAGTCCGGCAGATATGATATATATGTGGCCTCTTGTTATTACCCACTGCTTCCGGTTCGACTCCGGCGTCTGGCCTCTTGTTATTACCCATTGGTGCCGGTTCAAGACCGGTGCACTCCTGTTGGTTATTGTGGTTACTGGATACTGATACAGCCTCGAGACACTGGTGACTATGCATTTACTTTTCTTGTGTGTCCCGCTGGTTTATGGGGGCCAGACTGGGTTATTGTTTTCTTCCGTGTGCCTATCGGGCTTATGGGGGCCCAGATAGGTTATGTTTGACTTGTGTGTTTACTTACGCATTTATTTACTCGTTATTATGTATCGCACTTATATTTTCCCTGAGCATATCTATACGCCTCGGCCGTTACTTATGTATCTATTACTTGTACCCCGGACTTAGCATGCCCCCTGCACTTTAGCTTGCTTATATTATATTAAGCTCAGTCGGCCGATGATGCCTACTGAGTACCCGTTGCCCTGGTACTCATACTGCACTTCTGCATCTTTTTCCCGATGCAGATCCAGGCACCAGTCGACGGTTTTGACGTGACTCTTTTCTCAGCACTGATTCTGGAGCAGGGTGAGCTTACTGACGTCCGAGGCAGATCCTACTCCATCCTCTACTGTATAGTCTTTTGCTCTCAAGACTATTGTACTTATTATACATGTTTGGTTTCTGTCTTGTATTTTGGGTATGTTAGTAGTGGCTCATGTACTGACCCCACCAGGTCTTGGGAGGGGTTCTGGACTTTATATACGTTGTCCTCTTCCTTCTCAGTCTTAGCATGTTTATAAATATGGTTATGGTTACTTCCACTTCTTCTCTGTTTTATGAGATTCCGCCCGTTAGCCCGTCGCTTGTTGCTCCGGACTAGGGTTTGGCTTGCCTATTGGTGGGTTACGATAGGCGCCATCATGACCCAAATATTGGGTCGTGACAGCTTGGTATCAGAGCCTAGGTTGTATAAGTAGTGTCGGTACATGGGCCAATGTCTAGTAGATTCCTGTGGATCGGTGCGGGGACGCCTGTATCCTATCTTCGGGAGGCTACGGAGCATTCTTAGGGGAGTCTCTTATTTTCTTGCCTCATGTCCGTGCGTTGAGTCTATGTTGGTTTCTGATTTTTATTTTGTTCACTCTTTATGCAGATGGTTAGGGCGCAGGGTGCGAGACCCGAGGGTCAGGACCCCGAGCCTGCAGCAAGGGCTCCAGTTAGGGGCCGAGGTCGACCCAGAGGTCGGGGGCAGGGTAGAGCAGCAGCCCCAGGACGAGATCATGCTAGGGATCAGTTACCCGATCCTGTTATAGCTCCAGATACTCCGCCGCCACAGCTGCCAGTGGGCCAGGGAGCAGCCCAGGCTCCACCTGGATTTATAGATGCTTCTTTGCTTCGAGGTACATTACTTCAGTTGTTGGGGATAGTTGGAGGTCCGTCAGCCGAGGGAGACCAACCAGCAGTACAGGGAGTTGGTGTCGGGGCGCAGCCTGCAGCTGCAGCACCCAGAGTTGAGATTCCGCCAGCACCGGTAGCTCCACAGCCAGTTATAGATCAGCCTGCTATGTCTGTCGATGAGCAGAAGATGTTGGGGCGTTTCTTGAGGTTGACTCCACCGAGATTTGCTGGTACTCCGGGTGAGGATGCATATGAGTTCTTGTCCAGCTGCGAGGATAGATTGCGGAATTTGGGATTGGTACAGTCTCGTGGTGTTGATTTTGTGGCATATCAGTTTGATACTGCAGCGAGGAGATGGTGGAGGGGATATCTTGATTCCAGGCCAGCAGGATCTCCGCCGGTTACTTGGACCCAGTTCTCTGAGATTTTCTTGGGAAAGTATATGCCCCGTACTATGCGGGAGCGACTTAGAGATGAGTTCTCCAGATTGACTCAGGGTTCGTTATCTGTCGCCGAGTATGAGGCGAGGTTTCATGATCTTGCTAGGCATGCTACTTCTATTTTGCCTGATGAGTATGAGAGAGTTAGATGTTTTGTCAGGGGACTAAGATTGCCACTCCGCAGAGCTACCCAGAGTTTAGTGACTTTAGGGAAGTCATTCGCAGAGATTACCGAGCATGTATACTCTATTGAGGAGATGGATCGCGAGGCCCAAGGGGGCAGCGATAAGAGACCTCGTGTTCAGGGTAGTTTCAGTGGGAGCCATAGTGGTTCGCAGTTCAGAGGTCGTGGGTTCCAGTTTCAGGGTAGGTACCCTCAGCAGCAGCAGCAGTCTTTTCAGCGACAGGGTCAGCCCAGTAGGCCCGTACAGTCAGCTTTGCAAATATCTGATAGGGGTCAGCCCACCTATAGTGGTTCTGTTAGCCAGCCTCAAGGACGTGGTCAGTCCAGTTCATCGACTAGAGGTGGTCATACCAGCTCAGCCGGACCTTCTAGGCCGAGCAGGGAGCCAGGAGCATGCTACACTTGTGGGGTTGTCGGTCATTTTGCGCGTGAGTGTCCTCAGCGCATGGCGATTGAGCCTTCAGTTCAGACAGCATAGCCCCTCAGATCTATACCTCCAGCAGGTAGAGGTGGTGCACAGGGTCGTCGGGGTGGTCCCCAGGGTTCTCGAGGTAGAGCGCAGGGAGGTCGGACTGGTGGTCAGGGCGGTGCTCAGACTAGTGGTAGCCAGCGTCAGTTATATGCCGTGCCGGCTAGACTGGAGGCTGAGGCTTCGGATGCAGTGATTACAGGTACGATTTCCGTATGCCATCAGCCAGCCTCTGCATTATTTGATCCTGGATCCACGTTTTCTTATGTATCTACTTATTATGCACCACGGTTGGGTTTGTGTTCTGAGTTATTATCTATGCCCTTACGTGTATCTACCCCCGTTGGTGATTCCTTAGTAGTGGATCGGGTATATAGATCTTGTCTGGTGACTATTCAGGAGTTTGAGACTCAGGTTGATTTTATTGTATTGGCCATGGTAGACTTTGATGTGATTCTGGGCATGGACTGGTTGTCTTTTCATCATGCAGTCTTGGATTGCTTTACCAAGACCGTTACCTTAGCCATGCCTGGTGTACCCCCGATGGTGTGGCAGGGTTCTGTTAGCCGCACACCGACAGGGATTATTTCATATGTTCGTGCTCGTAGATTGATGTCGAGGGGATGTGATTCATTCCTTGCTTATGTTCGGGATGCTAGCATTGAGAGTCCGTCACTTGACTCCGTCCCTGTTATTCGTGAATTTTCTGATGTATTCCCAACTGACCTGCCTGGCCTTCCTCCTGAGCGTGATATAGAGTTTATTATTGACCTCGAGCCGGGCACCCGACCTATTTCTATAGCTCCTTATCGTATGGCTCCTGCTGAATTGAGAGAGTTGAGTACTCAGCTCCAGGACCTTCTGGGGAAGGGTTTTATCAGGCCGAGTGTGTCTCCGTGGGGTGCTCCAGTTCTATTTGTAAAGAAGAAGGATGGATCTATGCGCATGTGTATTGATTACAGGCAGTTGAATAAGGTAACTGTGAAGAATAAGTATCCTATGCCTCGTATCGATGATTTGTTTGATCAACTTCAGGGTGCAGCGGTATTCTCAAAATATGATTTGAGATCTGGATACCATCAGTTGAGAGTTAGGGCTGAGGACATCCCAAAGACAGCCTTCAGGACTCGATACGGCCATTATGAGTTCCTGGTGATGTCTTTTGGGTTGACTAATGCCCCAGCAGCTTTCATGGATCTGATGAATCGTGTATTCAGGCTATACTTGGACTCCTTTGTGATTGTGTTTATTGACGACATCTTGGTTTATTCGAGGAGTAACGAGGAGCACGAGCAACATTTGAGGATTGTGCTCCACACTTTGAGAGATCATCGGCTGTATGCCAAGTTCTCAAAATGTGAGTTCTGGCTTGAGTCTGTAGCTTTCTTAGGGCATGTTGTGTCCAGATACGGTATCATGGTAGACTTAGCGAAGATTGAGGCTATTCGAGGTTGGGCTAGGCCCACGTCACCTACCGAGGTTCGCAGTTTTGTTGGGTTGGCAGGATACTACAGGCGATTTGTTGAGGGCTTCTCGTCTATTGCATCTCCTATGACCAGACTGACCAGGAAGGAGGTTCCATTTCAGTGGTCTGAGGATTGTGAGGCGAGCTTTCTGAAGCTCAAGGATCGACTTACTTCTGCCCCTGTGTTAACTCTTCCAGTTGAGGGCGAGGGTTTTACCGTGTATTGTGATGCATCTGGTATTGGTTTGGGATGTGTGCTGATGCAGCAGGGTCGTGTTATTGCTTATGCATCAAGGCAGCTGAAGGTGCACGAGCGTAACTATCCCACACATGATTTGGAGTTAGCAGCAGTTGTGTTTGCATTGCGAATTTGGAGACATTATCTCTACGGTGTTCATTGTGAAATCTTTACAGATCACCGTAGTCTTCAGCATATTATGACTCAGAGGGATCTTAATTCGAGGCAACGCAGGTGGATAGAGTTGCTAAAGGACTATGATATCTCTATTCTCTATCATCCGGGCAAGGCGAATGTGGTAGCGGACGCCTTGAGTCGGAAGACAGTGAGTATGGGTAGCTTAACCTTCATTCCAGTCTCTCAGCGACCGTTGGCTTTAGACATTCAGTCCTTAGCTAACTCGATGGTGCGTTTGGATATTTCTGACCCCGGAAGGGTTAAGCCCCATCCAGCCGTCAGTTTGAGAATAGCGGTCTCCGTAGAATTCGAGATCAGATATTGAAGGGTAAGTCTGAGAGAGCTACCTTGGGTTCTGATGGTGTTCTGAGGTTTGACGGTCGTATTTATGTTCCGAGGGTTGAAGATTTAATTCAGTTGATTTTGCGTGAGGCTCACAGTTCTAGATATTCTATTCACCCCGGGACAGCTAAGATGTATAGAGATCTGAGACAACACTATTGGTGGAGCGGTATGCGGAGAGATATAGCAGGGTTTGTAGCCCGATGCCTTTGTTCTGCGGACAGTTGGAGAGGTCGCTTATGTGCTAGCTTTACCTCCGGCATTTTCAGCTATCCACCCAGTGTTTCATGTTTCTATGCTGCGACAGTACATTCCGAATGAGTCACATGTGCTTCAGTGGCACTCGGTTCAGTTAGATGATAAGTTAGCATTTGTGGAGGAGCCTGTGTCCATTTTGGCTAGAAATGTCAGACGGTTACGCTCCCAGGACATTCCAGTGGTTAAGGTACAGTGGCATCACCGTCCGGTTGAGGAGGCTACTTGGGAGCTTGAACGTGATATGCGAGACCAGTATCCCTACTTGTTCACTTCTTCAGGTATGTGCTTATTCTTGACTTTCGCGGACGAAAGTCCTTTTAGTAGTGGATATTGTAATGACCTTCCCGGTCATTTCCTTTGTTTTCGTGTGTTCTCGGCGTTTAGAGCTTTTCTATAACTGTCCCAAGTTATTTATGACTTGCTGGGACTGACAGTTCGGCTCCCGGGCAGTTCGTTTGAGAATATTATTTAGACCGAGCACGTTGTAAAATATTAAATTAAATTTAAATTTGGTAAAATGACATAGGTAATTACCTTTTGAAAATATTTTTGAAATTTATAAAATTCTTTAGTTATGATATATCTATACTATTTTATAATAATTTTATAACCTATTAATAATTAAAGCGGAGATAGTGAATTTAAATATGTTAAAATAATAATATTATTTTATAGAGGTTTTGTTAGAAATAATTTTCTATTAATTATGGTATATTCAAAAAGTTATATTTATTTTACCACGAGTCTATGCAATACCCGAATAAGAAAATAAAAAGATAATGGGAGGAGGTGACACCTCCACTCCCACGTGGAAGTGGAGGGAGGACTAATTACCCATTTAAGGATAAGGTGGCAGTATTAAGTGGGGTTGGCATACATGAGTCAATATGCAAACATTTAACTTTTCAGCATATATATATAGACACTATGTCATTCACTACTTATTTATTAAGATACAATTCCAAACATGAATGCTTAAAACACGTTAAGTACCTTAGAATTATTGTGATGTTATATTTTATCCCCACGGAAATTAATAATCTACATAAAGTTATTCAAGCTCGGGAATCACGTGGTTGATAGTATAACGTCTTTATATCGTAAGTTCTCCGGTCAATATTAGCTTAAAGTCGCCTAATTAAATTGTTATTTGGTGGTATTGTTGTTGGTGCTTATTTAGAGCTTAATATAAGCTCGGATTGGATAGCATCTGTTGTGACTATTGGTCACAGAGTTATTTGGGACACTGTGACGGTTTTAGTTTTGTGGTTCCGCAAGCGGGCCCCACGTGGATTGTTCGGACATTTTCCGAACTAATGAAATATGGGTATCAATAGTCATGTTTTGACATGTAGTTTATTATTTTGGTAGCTTGGCAGCAGTCGGAGGCCTCTCGAAAGGGAAAGACTCCTATTTAGCTGGTTTTCTTGGCAGGCTTGCGGCAGGCGTCCAGGTAGGCTAGGTTTACCTTCCTTTGCACTTAGATTGGGCTTATGTGTGATATATGTATGCTATTGTGCTGGTATTGTGGGCTGGTATTATAGACTTGGTGGTGGTGGTTTGCTGTGATTTAGGCCTTCTAGGCCGGATAGGGCTGTTCGGATATATTCCAGGCCCGTTATCCTCGTGGTACCCCACAGATGACCTATTTGGGGTCGGATAGTATTGTTGTTGTTGTTGCTAGTCTGGGAATGTTATTGTTGGACCTTAGTCCAGTCTTAGACAGACTTAGCCCAGACTTAGACAAGTATAACCAGACTTGGTTTTCGGGACCCGGTAGCGGGCCCCGTTACCCTTTTTTGTCGGCTTGTCGAAACTTTGACATCTTTGGGCTTAGATAAGCCCTATATGACTATTAGGGTTATGACGGGATTGAGTCACCCCGATTATACCCGGTTGGACTGTCTAGCTTTGTTCGTCCCTGATAGCACCGTATTTGATTGGGGTCGGCTAGTTTGACTTAGAACGCTGAACCGCCTTTCCATGACTTGTAATGTATACCTAGACTTTTATATACATATTATTTACAGTAGGTAGTTGACCTAGAAGGACCCCGAGATTGACTTGTAGCATGTTGTAGAGTTAGCTTCTGTACCTATATAATAGTAATGACTTGGCACTAAGGCGTTCCCCGTTTATTTGATATGATATGACCTTTGATTCTGTTTTGGTTACTGGCTATGATGAGTTCCGGTTCGAGTCCGGCTACTGATTCAGGTATGATGATTTTGGTTATTGACTATTGGGTGTTCCGGTTCGAGTCCGGCCCCGGATTGTGGTACACTATGAGTTCCGGTTCGAGTCCGGCCACTGATTATTATGAGTTCCGGTTCGAGTCCGGCATCTGGTTATGATATGATTGGAGAGTTTTGGTACTGGGTACCGTGATTATGATGTTGTTGTTCTATGAGTTCCGGTTCGAGTCCGGCAGATATGATATATATGTGGCCTCTTGTTATTACCCACTGCTTCCGGTTCGACTCCGGCGTCTGGCCTCTTGTTATTACCCATTGGTGCCGGTTCAAGACCGGTGCACTCCTGTTGGTTATTGTGGTTACTGGATACTGATACAGCCTCGAGACACTGGTGACTATGCATTTACTTTTCTTGTGTGTCCCGCTGGTTTATGGGGGCCAGACTGGGTTATTGTTTTCTTCCGTGTGCCTATCGGGCTTATGGGGGCCCAGATAGGTTATGTTTGACTTGTGTGTTTACTTACGCATTTATTTACTCGTTATTATGTATCGCACTTATATTTTCCCTGAGCATATCTATACGCCTCGGCCGTTACTTATGTATCTATTACTTGTACCCCGGACTTAGCATGCCCCCTGCACTTTAGCTTGCTTATATTATATTAAGCTCAGTCGGCCGATGATGCCTACTGAGTACCCGTTGCCCTGGTACTCATACTGCACTTCTGCATCTTTTTCCCGATGCAGATCCAGGCACCAGTCGACGGTTTTGACGTGACTCTTTTCTCAGCACTGATTCTGGAGCAGGGTGAGCTTACTGACGTCCGAGGCAGATCCTACTCCATCCTCTACTGTATAGTCTTTTGCTCTCAAGACTATTGTACTTATTATACATGTTTGGTTTCTGTCTTGTATTTTGGGTATGTTAGTAGTGGCTCATGTACTGACCCCACCAGGTCTTGGGAGGGGTTCTGGACTTTATATACGTTGTCCTCTTCCTTCTCAGTCTTAGCATGTTTATAAATATGGTTATGGTTACTTCCACTTCTTCTCTATTTTATGAGATTCCGCCCGTTAGCCCGTCGCTTGTTGCTCCGGACTAGGGTTTGGCTTGCCTATTGGTGGGTTACGATAGGCGCCATCATGACCCAAATATTGGGTCGTGACATAGAAGAATAAATATATCAATCTATTCGTCTATTTATTCATCTTTTTTAATGCTTTATGTATATCCTTGAATTCTCAATTATCAAGTAATAAGAATTAAAGTCTAAATTATCAAGTAATAAGAATTAAAGTCTAATAGTAATTTATTACTCTTAATGTTTCATAAAATAAAAGCATCCATATTCAATTGATTCTATTTTATTTATTACTACCTAATATTTCTTATAACTGATGCATCAATTTATGAACTGATGGTTCCTACTTCCAGGAAAGCCTAAACAATCTCATTTATAAGATTTCTTATTATGTGAAACTTCTGCCTTTGTAGTTTAAACAAGCTAAGGGAGAATAACCATAACAATTCAAGCACACTATGAAAAAGGAAGCAGTGGAAGACAAGAGTACAAAAGGTTGATTAAATTCAGAAAAATAATGACAGAGAGCTTTATGATAAACCGTACGCAGATTATAGTAGTAGTTTTATTTTTTTTAATCTCAATTAAATAGATTACTATAATATATATATAATCGTACATAGATGTTTATTTTCATTATGTTAAGTTGTAATTGATTCTTATATTACATTTTTAAAGAGTTCGAACAACATGGATTTTTGCTCTATTTTAGATTATAACTATTGGTGCACATATTTAGTTAGATGGTGAAGATTTTGACAGTAGGCTTGTGAATCATTTCCTGCAAGAATTCAAGAGGAAGCACAAGAGAGAAATTTACAATTAATTAATTTAAAGAGTTAATCCAACAACTTCTATTAAAACTCCAAGGATCACAATCTTCCTCCCTTTTCTACCTTCATTTCCATTGAATTTGATGTATTTTTATTATTTTTTTAGTAATTTCGATGTCATAATCTATAGTGAAGTGAGAAAGGGATTAAAACATCAAAAAAATAAAAAAAATTACACATAGAAGAGAGAGGTAAAAGAATACAAGAGATCAGGAGAAACATGATAAAGAGTCCAGGAAAAATAAAGTTTCTCTAGAATTGTTGACTTAAAAATTAAAAAAATCAATAGAAGAAAAAGAATTGAAGGAAAAGAAATATAATAAATAATGAAGGTGCAATTTGCTTTCACAAACACATTAAACAAAAAAGATCGTGTAAAACCAACTATTTGCACATATTAAGCTTAAATCCTAATAATCATGAATTATTTTTGTATGCATATACATGAAACTTTCATATTTATGTCTTGGAAAATTTTATAATTTTTTTTAATAAAAATTATTGATGTATACCCCGCGAAGTGCGGATATGTACACTAGTTACTGTATAGGAGGGAAAGTTTCGCTGGAAATATATCAAGTGTTTTAGTCTAGGGAAAAGGGTCAAATTTATCCCTCTACTTTGGAAAATTGGTTAAATATACCCTTCGTCATACTTTGGGGTTAAATTTACCCTCGCTGTCATACTTTGGGGCCATATTTACCCCCTTTACATTAGAAATGTCACAACCCTATTTTTCAAGTCATGATGACGCCTACCTTAACCCACCAATAGGCAAGCCAAACCCTAGCCCGGAGCGACAAGCGACAGGCTAACGGGCGGAATCTCAGAAAACAGAGATGAAGTGGAAGTAACCATACTAATAAACATGCTAGAAATATAAAAACAAAATCAAAATATATATTCATACCAAGACTGAGAAGGAAGAGGACAATATATAAAGTCAAGAACCCCTCCCAAGACCTGGTGAGGTCGGTACAAGAGCCACTACTAGACATGTCCAAAATACAAGACAGAAACCAAATATATAGAACAAGTACTACAGTCTCGAGAGCAAAAGACTATACAGTAAAGATGGAGTAGGATCTGCCTCGGACGTCAGTAAGCTCACCCTGCTCCGGAGTCAGTGCTGAGAAGAGCGTCACGTCAAACTCGTCGACTAGTGCCCGGATCTTCATAGGGAAAAAAGATGCAGAAGTGCAGTATGAGTACCGGGGCAACGGGTACTCAGTAGGCATCATCGGCCGACTGAGCTCAATATAATATAAGCAAGCTAAAATGCGAGGGTGCATGCTAGGTCCGAGGTATAAATAATAAGTATATAAGTAACTACCGAGGCGTATAGATATGCTCAGGAGAGAATAAGTGCGATACAGAGTAATGAGTAAATAAATGCCTAAGTAAACACACAAGTCAAACATAACCTATCTGGGCCCCCATAAACCCGATAGGCACACAGAAGAAAACAATAACCTATCCTGGCCCCCATAAACCGGCGGGACACACAAGAATAGTAAATGCATAGTCACCAGTGTCTCGAAGCTGTATCAGTATCCAGTAACCAAAATAACCAACAAGGGTGCACCGGGCTTGAACCGGCACCAATGGGTAATAACAAGAGGCCAGACGCCGGAATCGAACCGGACATAGTGGATAATCACAATAGGCCACATATATATCATAACCGCCGGACTCGAACCGGAACTCAGAGAACAACAGTATCGTAACCACGGTACCCAGTACTAGAACTCTCCAATCATATCATAACCAGATTTCGGACTCGAACCGAAACTCATAAAAATCAGTAACCAAGTGACAGAGTAGTGCCAGGATCCACACAAACACAAGTAAACGGGGACATACTGGCCCTAGAACGAACCCGAAACATAAATAAGGAGCTAACCCACCACTTACTACAAGTCAATCTCGGGATCCTTCCAGGTCAACTATCTACTATAAATAATATGTATATATAAGTCTGGGTATACATTATAAGTCATGGTAAGGCGGGTCCGCATTTTAAATCAAACTAGCCGACCTCGGTCAAATACGGTGCTATTAGGGACTGACAAGGCTAAACAGCTCAAAAGGGCATAACTAGGGTAATTCAACATAAATTTTATCCTAAAAGATCATCTAAGGGCTTAACTAAGCCTAACAATGTTTAAAGCTAACTATATCGATTGTGAAGAGTAGCGGGGCCCACCACGGGGTCCCGAAACCAAGTCTGGGCTAAGGTTCCCCAAACCCCTACTAACAGTAGTACAACATTAACCAACCCTATAAAGGTAATCTCTGGCACACCACGAGGATAACGAGCCCGGAACATATCCGAACAAGGCCCTAACCGGCCCAAAAGGCCTAAACATAGCAAGCCAATGCCAATCTACAACTACCAGCCCAAACACTAGCATAATAGTATGCAAATACTATAAATAAACTTAGTCTAGGTATATGGTAAGCCTAGCCTATGTGGACGCCGCCAAACGCCTGCCAAAGCTTGCTAAATAGGAGTCTTCCCCTTTCGCGAGACCTCAGATTTCTGCCACGCTAGCAAAATAATAAACTACATTTCAAAACATGAATTTTGATACCCATAGTGCATTAGTTCGGAAAAAATATCAGAACGGTCCATGTGGGGCCCACTTGCGAAATCGCAAAATCAAAACCGTCACAGCGTCCCAAATCACCCCGTGACCAATAGTCACAACTAACACCGCTCAATTTGAGCTCAATATATAGCTCAAACATCAACACCAATTCCAACAACCACCGTAACTAAAACTACCGTAAAAATAAGAAAACTTACCGTAGAAACGACGAGAACGAGTCCATGAACTCAAATATACCAACCCCTAACCTTGAATCTTTCTAGAAATGCCTAAAGTTGAGCTTAAATTGATTAAAATGGTGGAATATATGTAGTCTTTCATAAAGAAAACAAAATAAGAAAAGAAAGTAATATTATAGTATATATATATATATATATATATATATATATGTACTACACGTACCAAAACCAAAAAGAAAGAAAGTCTTATAGTCAAATACTAATTAATGTTACATGCACATGGTCTTATCCATTTTTGCTCTCCGTATATATATATATTCGGATATTGCATAGGCTCGTGGTAAAATAAATACAATATTTTAAATATACCATCATGAATAGAAAATTATTTTAAGCAAAACCTCTATAAAATAAAAATATTATGTTAATAAAATTAGATGTACTATCTCCATTTAAAAGTATTACTAAATTATAGAACTTTTATAAAGTAGTATAGATATATCATTTTACCAAATTCTAATTTAATTTAAATATTTTGCAACACGCTCGATATAAATAATATTCTCAAACGAACTGCCCGAAAACCGAACTGTTAGTCCCAGAAAGCCATAAATAACTTGGGGCAGTTATAGAAAAGCTCTAAATGCTGAGAACACATGAAAATGAGGAAAATGACTGGGAGGGTCATTACAAGAAAATTGGCTAAATATACCCTCTTTATCATAGTTTAGGGTCAAATTTACCCCTCTACTTTAGAAAATTGGCTAAATATACCATTCGTCATAATTTGGGGTCAAATTTACCCTCGATGTCATACTTTGGGGTCAAATTCACCCTCGTTGTTAAGAAACTTTTCACATGTACCCTCACTTTAATAGAAAAGCTCAAATCAACGTTAAATGCCCCATTTTTAATAAATAAAACACACTCTAATTTAACCCGCCCGACCCGACTCAAGCCACAAAAAAGACACAAACAAATATACCCCCTTCAGTTCTATTGGTCAATTTTTCCTAATGAGATTAAGCCACTAGATATTTATCAATGTTAATTCATGAAAAATGGATCTGTATCAGTGCAAACACAAACAAATATACCTCTCCCTCAGTTCATGGATCTGCATCACTGCAGAGCTCATGAAAAATGACACTTAGCAGTCAAATGCAATAGATTAGGCCCACTGAATATTTTTCTAGATGATTGAGTTAAAAGGTCTCCTTATGTGTCAATCGTGAGGGAAGAGTATATTTTTTTTGGGTTAGATCGGGCGGGTTAGAATAGGGTGTGTTTTGTTTTTTGAAAAAATGGGACATTTAACGTTAATTTGAGCTTTTCTATTAAAGGGAGGGTACATTGAAAAATTTCTTCACAACGAGGGTAAATTTGATCCCAAAATATGACATCGAGGGTAAATTTGGCCCCAAATTATGACGAAGGGTATATTTAGCCAATTTTTTAAAGTAAAGGGGTATATTTGGCCCCAAAGTATGACAGCGAAGATAAATTTAACCCCAAAATATGACGAAGGATATATTTAGTTAATTTTTCAAAATAGAGGGGTAAATTTGACCCTTTTCCCTTTAGTTTACAGCTAGTTGTTTATTTGCGTGTATGTGGGGACGCTATCTTTCTGTAGATGTTGTTATAGATCTCCGTTTGAAAGTGTACGTTTCGCGTTCAAATTGTCTAATTCATCAACCAGCATACTGTAGTATTAAAAACGTGGCTTTTACTTTTTCTCATTCCCCTAGTGGACCCAACCCACCCCACTAATCAGGAAAACCATATATTCATCCAAAGTCCCATATCTTCTTCATTCTCTAGTCCTATCACAATTTGGTTAATTATCACTAAAATTTATTTGTTGATTCTCTCTCCCCTGCTCCATTCATTCATTCATTCTCAGATTTTGAAGAAAATGAGAAGAATATGTAATTTGTAGCTCAGTATTATGCCTCCTCTTTCAGCTTTTTCTCCTAAGAATTGCAAAAATACCTCTTACTCTCTCCGTTCATTTTTACTTGTTCATATTTGACTTGACACACTCCTTAAGAAACAATAAATAAAAGTGATGCGGAAATATCGTGGGTTAACTAGCACACAGCCACAAACAAAGAAAATAGAGAAGAAGAAAAACACAAGGATTTAACGAGGTTCGGCTAGGCCTAATCCTCCAAGCAAAAGCAGAGAGACTTTTCCACTATGAAAGAAAAAGAAGAAGTGTACAATGTTTTAGAATCCCCAACTACATACTCTATATATAGATCCTAAATATAGTCTCAAACCTATAAGGAAAAGGCTTTCCCAATCCTATAAGAACTATATTTTTCTTTTCCAAATCTATTAGGACAAAGGGTCTCCTAAACCAATAGGGATTATGAGTTTTCTAAAATAGACAAAGAAAAAATTCAAGACATAATTAACAAATCTTCCTCTTGGCTTGAATTTCCTTCATCAATAGGAACAACGTCTCTTTGCCTTGCTTCCAGCCCTCGAAAGGGCCCACTGAGTATTGCACACACCAATCAAGTCTAGGCAATGCCTAAACTTATTGGTTGGGACTGCCTTGGTAATCATATCTGCCGGATTATCATGTGTAGACACTTTCTTCACATCAACATCCCTTTTGCAGCCTACTAGCCTTTGTCCCTTGGCAATGAATCAAACTTCCTTGTTCTATTCTTGTGAAGTAACTCAATCTCTTCACCCATAGCACTAACCTATCGATCTGCTTCTGAATTAGAAATAGCTTTTTTATAGCTATTAGGCTCAAGCACATCTATGGTCTCTGTAATTGACAAAGCAAATTCCACAAAATTTGCATATCCAAGAAGATTTTCATCAACTACATTCGCAAATCTCTTTGATCGGTTGATCTCTCTCTTGTCTCTGCCTGTTGTAATGTTATAAGGTTGTTGTTGTACAAGTGTATCAACATTATCATCTTGATTAATATTTTGTACCTCCTCCACTTCTGAACTACTGGGCTGAGCTATTGGAGATTCAATTTCTAGCTCTATGTGGTCACTGACACCACGATCTGTTTCCGCTATTGCCTTTTCCTTCTGACTATCCAGTAAAGCAGATTAATTGAATGTCACATCCATACTGATAATTAACCCTGGAGTTTTTTGATCTGTGCACCACAACTTGTAACCTTTCACTCCAGTTGTATTCCCTAGAAATATGTACTTCTTTGCCCTAGGTTCAAGTTTTCCATCCCTCACATGAGCATAAGCAGGACAATCAAATATCCTTAAATTTGAATAATTTGCAATCGAACCGGACCAAACCTCAAAATGATTTTTTAACTCAATAGCTGTGGATGGAGATCTATTGACCAAATAACAAGCTGTATTAATTGCCTCAGCCCAAAAATCCTTGCTAACACATGAGTGTGAAAGCATACTTCGAGCTCTGTCACAAAGTGTTCTGTTTATACGTTCTGCAATATCATTTTGTTGTGGTGTTCTTACACAAGTGTGGTGTCTCACTATGCCCTCTCTGCTGTAGAATTCATTGAACTCTAAGTTGCAAAATTCCAACCCATTGTCTGTCCGAAGATGCTTAACTTTTTTTTCATTCTGCCTCTCAACCATTGTCTTCCATTTAACAAATGTCAAAAATGCCTCATCTTTTGTTTTCAGAATATACACCTATACCATTCTTGAGTAATCATCAATCAAAGTCATAAAGTACTTGGCACCACTTTTGGAGGGAATTCTATTTGGACCCCACAAGTCCAAATGGATATAATCTAACTTGTCTTTGGTCTTGTGCTCTGCCTTCTTGCTGAACTTCACTCGTGTTTACTTACCAAATACACAATGCTCACAAAAATTCAAGGCTTGATTTTTGTAACCATATAACAAATTTTTCTTGTTCAACAAAGACAATCCCTTGTTACTCATATGACCAAGTCGCAAGTACCACAACTGAGACTGATTCAAACCACTCTTTCCAGAAGCTACAATTACTTCCCCTTCAACTACACTCGCTTGAAGATAATACAGTCTAAAATGAAGCTTGCCTTTCATGAGTACCATGGAGCCTTTACACACTTTAAGCGTTCCATTCTTTGAGTGAAACTTATACCCTTAATCATCCAAAGTCGAAAAAGAAATCAAATTCTTCTTCATTCAAGGAACATGCCAACACTCTATATTTCTGATAATTCCATCGAACATTCTCAATTTGATGTTACCAATTCCCTCTACCTCTAATGAATTATTATCACCTAGGTAGACAGTCCCACTCGTCTGCTTGCAAGTTACAAATTAATTCTTGTGTGGACACATGTGGAAAGTTGCACCAGAATCAAAGATCCAGAAATTGTGCTTATGATCAGAACTCGCGGTACAAACTTCCCCTACATAGTCATTGTCATCAGAATTACTACTAGTGTCAATAATATTTGCTGAGTAATCAGCTTTCTGCTTTCTGCTTTCTCTTTTCTCCTTTAGTTTAGGAAAATCTCTTATGTAGTGACCTTGTTCTCCGTACTCATAACAATTCTGCTTCCTTGCTCTAGACTTTGATCTGTCATTAGACTTTTTCCTATTAAAGTCTTTTTGTTGTGTTCTTTCCTTACTCATGAGACCTTCGCCCTTAGCTCTGCTATCCGTAAAGCTCTTCTTCAACTCTTTAGATTTTAACACATTACTAACTTCATCTAGTGAAATACTATCTTTTTTCATTAGCAATGTATCAGCAAAAGTATCGTAAGACGGTGGCAAAGAACATAACACGATCAAAACCTGATCCTCACTATCAATTTTGATATCTACGTTCTTCATGTCCATTATAATTGAATTAAAATCATCAAGGTGAGTTTTAACCGATGTACCTTCATTCACACGAAGATTGTACAACCTTTTTTTTCAAGTAGAGGCAGTTTGTCAGCGATTTCCTAAAATACAGATCTTCTAACTTCTTCTATGTCGTTGCTGTAGATTCCTCTACAGTAATTTCTCGAAGAACGTTATCTGTAACTCTCATGAAGATCGCACTCAAAGCCCTCTCCTTTAGATCTGCTTTCTCTGATTCTTTCAACTCTTCTGGAAAAACTTCCTCAATTGCCTTCCATAACCCTTGTAACACCAGGGACGATCTCTTTCTAATCTTCCAAAGACTGAAACTAGATCCCCCGTCGAATTTCTCTATTTCATACTTTGTTGAAGATGATGGAGACATCTTAACTGTTGATTATGTGTAGAAATCCCAACCTTACTCTGATACCAATTGTTGCGGAAATATCGTGGGTTAACTAGCACACAGCCACAAACAAAGAAAATAGAGAAAAAGAACAACACAAGGATTTAACGAGGTTCTGCTAGGCCTAATCCTCCAAGCAAAAGCAGATAGAATTTTCTACTATGAAAGAAAAAGAAGAAGTGTACAATGCTTTAGAATCTCCAACTACATACCCTATATATAGATCCTAAGTATAGTCCCAAACCTATAAGGAGAGGGCTCTCCCAATCCTACAAGCACTATATTTTCTTTCTCAAATCTATTAGGACAAAGAGTCTCCTAAATCAAGAGGGATTATGAGTTTCCTAAAATAGACAAGGGAAAAATTCAAGACATAATTAACAAAAAGGATAATTTTACTGTGTCGCCACTTTTAATTATAAGTAATCTAAATATTGAGAAATGAATAGTATTTAATAATAAGAAAAAAAATAAACACAAAATGATGCATTATCTCTTAATTTTTCAAACTGGACAAATAAAATTAGACAACTATTTTGAGCATATTGAACAAGTAAAGATGGACAGAGGGAGTAGTTTTCAAATTTCAATGTAAGTCTCTTTCTCTATGTTTCCATTCACATATAGTCCTTGTAATTAATAAGTATTCTCTCCTTTTCTTTTTAGTTGTCACAGTTTTTTTTTTTAAGAGTCAAATAATATAAAGTTTGACTAACATTTTAAAAGGTAGTTTTTCATCATATTGATATGAGAAAAATTATTATTTATAATACTTTTTGTATAGTTTTTGGATATTTAAATTTAATTTTAAAATATCTATTAATCTAATCTAATTTAGCTTTAAAAATCAGCCAAATTGACTCTCAAAAAACGAAACGTGACAACTAAAAAGTAACGGATGAGAGTAATGTGCATAAGGTATTGAGTATTTTTTTTTTCTGTAGTATATACTATATAGGGAGGATAAAGAAAGCACAGAATTCTAAACAGAAGGTCCATTCCCTATTCTTAACCATTCTCATAAAATTCTGATTTTCTGACCCAAGAGAGAATGAATGCCTACCCCTTTTTTTTCATGGGAAAATTATGCAAAATGTCAGCCCACTACAATTATTTACAAGTAAAATGGCCTAACTTTGCAAAAATTACCCAAAATAACCCATGTTGTATATTTTCTGTAATTAAACACATTTATTATCAATTCTCTTGTAAGATAGGGACCTTCTCCAACAAGGCGACGGTGTAGATGACGTGAGAAAGAACAAATATAATACAGCTCATGAAAAGCAAAACAGTAAGGAGCATGAGAATACAAAGTTCAAGTTTTGGTGTGACACATGTAAGATAGGGACCTTCTCCAACAAGGTGATGGAGACACATAAGATGGGAAAGAAGCATGCTCGGAATCTTCAACAACTTATTGGCAAGGACAAGCAGTGTTAGTAACAAACGATGAGCAGAGATTATTATTATTATTCCTCTTCATGATTATAAAATTGTGACAAAGATGCAGAGGAATGATTGTTTTGAGCTAAGCCCTGTCAACCAAAACAACTTATTGGTAAGGACAAGCAGTGTTACTAACAAATGACGAGCAGAGATTATTATTATTATTCCTCTTCATGATTATAAAATTGTGTCAAAGATGCAGAGGAATGATTGTTTTGAGCAAAGTCGTGTCAACCAACTAGTATTATTTTTGTTAGGAAACCTGTGTTATCAATATCACCTTTTGATACATGTGTGATTTGTCTCTAGGAAATCTGATGTTGTCAATATTTACCTTTCGATCCATGTGGTGTGATGATATATTACATATACACTACATAACTATTTGTACATCATATATACTTGTTTATACATTACATATACACTACATAACTATTTGTACATCATATATACATGTTTATACACTATTTATACAATATCGATACATTACATAATTATTTATACAATATCGATACTTGTTTATACACTATTTATACAGTATCGCTAAACGTTTATATGCTATTTATACAATGTCGATACACGTTTATGCACTATTTATACAATATCGATACATTACATATACACTACATAACTATTTATGCAATATCGATACATTATATATACACTACATAATTATTTGTTCATCATATATCATGATTATACATCATGTATACAATATTGATACATGAAAAAAAATTGCACGGAAAATGTTTGGAAAAAAAAGAGCAAAAATATTTTATTTTTTTTTTAAAAAATAAAGCTTAAAAAAAAAAGAAAAAAAAAGAAGCATAAATGGCATAATGGCCTTGGGCCAAATTGAGCTTTGTTGAGCCCATGACCCTTTTTGACTATGTTTTCTGTAAATGAAAAGTGGGTTACTTTTTTTGTAAATATTTCATTTTTCTGTATATAATTGAAATTTTCCCTTTTTTCATTCTGATCCAAGGAGGTGGGCTTCGATAATACATATATTTTTTAATTATAAAAAAGGTATGAAGATACTATGGATCACAATGAGATATTGACCATATAAATTGTCAATTTAATCATCTATTTCTTAATTACTAAGTCCTTCATAGTATAGCATCCACTACATTGCTATTTTATCAAAAGGAGTTGTGTTTCTATATATGCCAACTCTTATACAGAACTAGAATCTGTGGTAATTTTTTCATATATACTAGCTTTATGCATTGCGGTGCCACAATTTCTAAAATTTTAAAAACGGTTATTCATTACTTTTCTGATAATAAATGAGTTGTTTTATTAGTAATTCCCAATAATTTATTTATTTTTCATTCACGAAATTGCAGGCGGAAGCAATAATATGTCTTGCAAGTAGAGAAATGGAGGAGAAAATAAAAAAGATTTCATCACCAATTTTAGAGCCGACATCACTATTTTTACAACCTGAAACTAATCTTGTCATGAAAATATCTTTGCAAAGATTTCTACAAAAGAGAGAACAGAATTCAAGCAACTTCTCCATTCATCACTAGTTGCTATCGTCAAGCTTCGACTTGGCTTTAGCACAACCAGTTCAAGTCCACTTACTTCTAGCTAAAGCTGTCTAATGGGCTGGGTTGACCCGGTTCCGGCTGGTAAGACCGGCCAAATAGGTGACCGGACCGGAGTCTACCCGAATCCGATAACGTTAATGGGCTAGGGTAGGTTTAAGGGGGCTGGGCTAGACATAGCAGGTAGCCCGGTAGATCGGCTCAGTTGAAAGATCGGACCAGGCCTACCGGTGCACCGAACTAGACCGGCCCGGTAAATAATTTTTTTTTAAATTATAGCAGCCTTTCAGCTGCGGCCCACCTGCACATATCTGCCAATTGGGCCGTTGGCAGTCCAAACGGCTATATAGTCGTTGGCCCAACGGCCAATTGTGCATTTCAAGCACATTTTTAAAAAAAATAAAAAATTAAAGTTTCAAAAAAAATTCTATAAATAACCCATTTCAAATATTTTCTCACAACTTACAACCTCATTCTCTCAATCTCTCTCAATTATTATAATCATCTTATAAAGTGCTCAATTATATTATATTATTTTTTAATTAAAAATATCAAGAGAAAGTGTCTAAAAGTACTCAATTGATCAACTTTTGGATACTTCGACAATTTGATATTATCGTTCCATCTCTTACTTTTAATTTCTCATTAGTGTATTGTTTGTTAAATATTTATTTGTATTGTTTTTGTGTTTTTTGAATATTTGTTAGTTTAATTTTTAATTTGGATAAATTAAGGAAATAAAGTTGGTAAAAGTGTTAGAAATTTGTGTCTCGAAAGTGATAGTGGTAGTGGTAGTAAAAAATAAATTGGTTTCGATTTCGGTAGAGATAGTATAAATACTCAATATACTCGTGTGCCTCCGGTACCAATTAGTGAACACTTTGAGAATGATATAGGTGTAGGTGTTCACGATATGAATTATTTAGAGGCCCAAGAAAATTATGGTAAAGAAGAAGAGAATGAAGTAGATTCTGTAGACTTAGATGAAAATGATGATGATGTTGATGCTACACCCGATAAATTCTAATGTTCAATCTGAATCGGTTAATCTTTCTCCCCGTTCCGCTCCAAAATCTCGAAAAAAAACTAGTATTGTATGAAATTTTTATACTCGAATAGAAGGAAGTACTAAGGTTGAATGCAATATTTGTCAGAAAAAATATGAGCATAAGACCGGGAGTAATAAAGAGGGTACGGGTCGATTAATGAGACATTTGCAAGGTAATCATCAAAAGTAGAGCTACAATAGGTAAAAGATGGTGGGCCTGTTGGGGGCCGACTCAAACTAGATTGAACCCAAGAACCAGTAAATTAGTTCAGACATATAATAAAATGAAGGATCATGAAGAATTACCAAAAATGATAGTATGGGTTGTTTGCCTTTCTCTTTTGCTTCTTCTGAAGCTTTTATTCATTATATATGTTATTCCCCATTTTAACACAGGTCAAATTAAATTACAACATATTGAAAACTTTTAAATAAAATTAAGGAAGTCGCCACCTAATTAGTTCTACGGTGAATTAGGGCACCTATTATAAACTAAGTGATTGAAACAAATAAAGACTTCATTTTAAGGTCTACTTAACTTAAGTTCTAGGTAAGGATTCTAATTATCCTAAAGGAAAGGGATTAAGCACCCTATAGGATCTGCTAATTACGGTTAACCACCAAACTTAAGCTAGTTAATGAAAAAAAAATAATCTAAAAGTGAGTGCCAAATAATTTGAAAAGCCGAGTAATTAAGTAAGAAAATATTTTTTAATTTTGAAATCAAAGAACTTGAACTTGAATACTCTTTTGCAGCAATAGAATGACGAGGATTTAAGAAAAAAAAATGTCATTTGCTATGAAATAGGAGTAAATGTCCAAAATCTATGATTCAAAAGATGAAACAAAAAAATCTGACTTTTTTAAAATATGGATTAGCTAGCGTACTTTCAGAAAAAAAAAATTACAACAAATTTGACCTTTAAAACAAAATAATTATTTTTCTTAAAAAATCTTTGAAAGTGAACAGCTTAGAACATATATGATAAGAATTTCATTAATTACTAAAGTATACTAGAGTGGAAGTACAAAGTGATTAGATCAAAACTTAATCGTTTATCCTAAGTTAATAAGATTAAAATATAACTTAAGAATTATTTTTTTTAATAAATAAATAAATATAATAGCGTAAGTCATATTTGTGAAAATGGTAATACAGTGATTAGCTAATTCAATAGTTGTAACAGAAAAAGAACTTTAAAAAAAAAGTTTGGAAAACTCAAACATAAGAAAGCAGCACTCTTCCAATTTTTTTTAAAAAATAAACGGTATAAAACTAGTTGGAGTGAGAATTGGCAAAAAAACTATTTGCGATTGAAAGAAAATCGTCAAGGTATAAAAAATGTCTTGCAAAGTCTAAAGCCTTTTAACTTAAACATAAGAGAAACTTAGTTAAAACAGTGACTATTTTCATCGAAATTCAAAAGAAGCTAGCAAAGGGTTCTCTTGCACTATCCACTACCCCTCTCCAGTTCATAATTATTCTAGACTTTACTTTTCTATAAAAAAAAAACAATCCAAAATGTTGAAGACAACACCAAATAAATAAACATAACAAAATATATAAAGAACCAAGTAAAGGGAAAGCTAAGATAGAAGTAGCGACTCCTTCGGGCTCATTTTTATTTTCTGTTCGGTTGGAAAAATCAAGGTGTTGCTTCCAACTGTACACGCAAGTGTACCTGGTCGAGCAAGAAATAAAGTGGCTCTTACGAGCCGGATGTCGAACCCATAGGGACTTGTCGTTTAACTATTCACTTAGACTAAACTAGTTCTTGTTATTTATTCAAGCGATAGAACCAAAGATGTATGAAGTTTAGATGGTAAAACTAAGCAGTAAACTATACTAAAAATGATAAACTTGGGGTTGAAACAATATCAAGGAGGATTCTAGGGTTAAGACATACTCACAATCATGCATAACTATGATTTCTAGCCGGAAAGTTGTTTATCGTGATAGTTGATTTACGGGGTTGATATTATAACTTGGGAATGGTCATCCTCTAAGTCATCTACCCAAATTAATCTCACGACTACATCCTTGAGAGGGGATGTGAGTCTTTAATTTGGATGGATTAAACTAACCAAGTGGGGCGTTTAGGTATATCTCTATCCTAACCGTAAATCATCCTTTAACAATTAGGACCTAACCGATTAAATATATGATCCACACTCCCTACGTTCTTCGTTCCGTCCCTCAACTCCGATAGTCAATTCGTTTTGAGACTAGGATTTATCCTAAAGTTTGCAATTCTTTAGAATAGTTAAACAAAAACGCAAGAATAACTACATGACTTGATAAACATATAAACCAACTATAAAATCATAATTAAGTAATCATGTTGTAGCCTCAACCCTAGAAATAGGGTGTTTAGCTACTGATAATCATACAAAGAATCACCATAGATGAATTCATAAAGTAAAACTACAAGAAAGTAAAGTTAAAGAATAAAGAACCCTAGTTTTAGCTCCTTGACTTCTTGTCCCTCTCCCAATCGTGTTTGCTGCCCAAGAATGTGTGTAAATATGGCTAAGTACTTCTTTTATAGCCCAAAATTTTGTTCATAAGCAGCCCCACACAAAAATATACACATTGACCTCTTTGCCCTCACTTAAAATAGGTAGAAAACTAAATCCTAGTCGATTTAGGAGTGTGTGTGTGTTAATTTCGTGTGGTGGAATGTTCCCACATGTTCCCCACACCTTTTCAGTATTTTAAGATGTTTATATAGCCTCCAAGTTGTCCAAGCCAAGTACCATAAGGATTAGGAACAAGTACCATACGTTTCCTACTCAAACTAGGACTTTGGGACTGACTTTGCTCGCTTCTAGAGGTTGTGCGCCGTGGAGCTTGTTGTATTGAATAGGTGGTGCGCCGCGGGGATTTTGGGATTACTCTTCCATATTTCAGTATCTCAATCCATGTTCTAGGGAATTGCATGGCTGGGAGCCTTGGTAGGCTGCGCGGCGCGGGGGTAGCAACAACTGGGCACAATTTTGCCCGGTTTAGTCCATTGTCGCTTGTCGAACTTGCTCCTTGTTCCATCATCCATTGTAGCTCATTTGCAGCTTCAAATTTCACCCAATGCACCTCCATTAAGCTCCTGCACATGCTCATAACAACCATTAGAGAGTAAAATGGTTTAAGCTCATCGAAATCACTCGAGAATAAGCACAACTTAAGCTTGGTTTGACTAGTTAACTCATCTAGCCTTGCCTTTGTTGCTTTTAATCTTGAATTGATTCAAATGCACCTGAAACCACCTAAACATGAGGATTAGCACACAAATACACCAATGTCACTAATTACTCACATAAGCATGCTAAGTTATCCTCAAAACTATGCTAAACGCTCGTAGATAAAGATACTTAGGTGTATAAATACACCTAAGATCACAAGGGCAATGCGTAATGAGGGATGCACGTTTCCATCGGGACGTCGAGCCTCAAGAGTAAGACTTCTCTTATGGCAATGAGTCTTGTTGAAAGACTCTATTTTTCTTTCCCAAAGTGTTCATGCAAATAAAGACAGAGTAACGAAATTAGAAAGTCAATTCAACTTATAAAGAACCAAACAAAGTTTGCATAAAGAATATAATATTCGAAAGACAAGATGTGCAAATGCCGAATGAGAACTTTTGAACCAATTCAAAATGACTGAGCCACAATATATATATATATATATATATATTAAATGCAAAACACTATCCAATACTCTAAGAAATGTACGTACTTATGCTAACAGAACATATATCAAACTTTTACCTATGCTAACAGAATATGGATTCACATTCCATTTAGAGGAAAACTTAACAAAAGTCTAGGACTCGTCGACTCGATCTAAACGTAAACTAAGACATGAACGAAATCAAACCAAGATGCTTAGAGATTTTACATGCCAATTATTTTAACACTTAGAAGAAAGTTAAACACATATATCTGCTAACAGGATAGGGAAAAAAGATTAGAACTCATATTTTATAAAGTATAGAAAATAGAGTAAAACTACAGAGCATGCGCACAAAACATTACCATACAAAAACACTAATCTGCCCAATTATTTCTAACTAAACAAAATGATAAAAACACCTCCATTAAACAAGTTTCTATATGAGATGCAAATTTGTTAGTATACAAAGACACCAAATGAGCGTATATCTTGGAATGAAAACGGAGAAGCTGACCTCATTTTTATCTCAAAAATAAATCATATAAATTGGTTGTTTTTAGTTGTTTATCCAAAGCTGTATTCTTAGGTACATGGTCTCTAAATGAAAGACAGTAACTACCTCATGGTTGAAGGTTTGCAACAAAACATATCTTTCATGTTGGATACTAGAATCCTTAAACAAGTCCAAAAATCAGAAACAAAATTTCACATGAAATTTGATAGATAGGTCTCATACGGAAACTCACGGCATACATGTACTTTGTATAGGCTCAGGTCATTTTTATTGTAAAGAAACATGATTTTAGAGCTGGATATCCTCCTAACGCTCATTTCAAGTAGAGTAAAGTTTAAATCTATAAATGAAGTTTGACATTCAGAATGAAATTTTTAGCAATATGGTAAAGCATATGATTTGTTTATCCTTCAAAGTATGAAAACTTGAGGAAACATGGATTTCAATTATGCCAATAATAATTTGTTACAGATTTTTAAACAAACTTCATATGGGTAAATAATGGCCTGATGTTAATGATTTCTAGTCACAGAACGTTAAGCAAAAATAGAAAAGGTAACGTGAAGTAAAACAAAGGTGCACACCTGTATTTAGAGCATCATGACATGATTTCTAACATATGATTTCGGACAATTAAGACTAAGGATTCACTTTGAACCATACAACAGTTAACGGAAGGCATACTTATTTATTTTAAAATTTAAACGGATCACTATCTTTAAGGAACTTATAGACACGTTCTATTTCAAACAAATACTAGTGTCGGAAAAGAAAGTTCATATACACCCATGTCCTAGCTCAAAACAGGTTGGGAACAAATCCCCTGTAAAAACAGGAAACCCAAATAAAGCTACGATTTAAGGGAATCGAAAAACAAGATCTAGATGAACAACAAAGTTACTAGGTCGTCGATAACTTAATGATCTACGATATATATATGCATATTGTTTGATCATATGGCTCTGATTAACAACTTTACATATTTAAAAAGAAAGGTGAGACAGATTTTAACAAGTAATAAAAAAAATAGAAAATCAAACGAGCCCTAAGACATTCAAGATAAAAGGGAGAGCACGGACTTTCTCCAGGGCAAGGAAAGAGGGCTATTGAGTCTTGAACTCTGCTATCAACTCCCTCTGGACATATTTTCAAAGGACGCAGAAGATTAACTTTAGCGAAAGGAACTAAGAATATCAAAGCTCTAAACTTAAGGTTGTAGAAATGATTTTTGGATCTAAAGATTTCTTGAGAGTTTCGCAGATGGCAATAGGGGAGGATTCCAAATTTTTTACCTTTTTCCAAAATGGCAACAAATTCTATCTATTTATAGTTGAAATAATGGCTTTAAGTCAAAAACTAGTCTGTTAAGTTTATCTATTTGTCGAGGAGAGAGGAGAAGGAGAAAGGGATTAGGACATCTGTTAAGTTTATGTTAGAGATTTGGGCCGAGTCTGGGGGTAATTGGGCTAAAAATGGGGGGTTTTCATGTCTTGAGCTGCACATTTGGATGAAGAAATAATATAAATTGGCCCAAAATGTGCAAAGGTAAATTAGTTTGTAAGAAAAATTGATTTTTTCAATTATTTCTTCACTTAATTAATTTAACGATAATTTTTTCGTCCTAATTAATTTCTTAAATTATATACATATAAAAGCTATATAAATATTTTTATACATATATTTTGATTAAATTTAAAGACGACAAATTTTACAACAAGAATGTAGTGAAGATGGTTGAATTATTTAAAGTAAAAATAATAGAATTAAAAGTAAAAGTGAGCACTGCCAATATTTTTTCTTTGGGTAATTTGAATATGGAAATTAAGCATATTAAATTAAAATATTTGAAATAAAGTAGAGGCTATAACTTTTTCTAGAATTTATCGAAATTAGTGTTAGAAATGGGCGAATTAATTTTAGTAAATTACTCAGGACTAAGAAGCATAAAGAAATTAATTTTAGAAAAAATGAGAGTCAAAATTGGGTGTCAACAGTTTGTCCCTCTTTGATCAGAGATGATGAAAGAGTCTTTGGGCGAACACGTTGACGTAATATCCAATTTTGGCTTGACTATAAAAAATAGTCAAAACGGATGCACCCAAAAGGAGCGGTCCTACTGAGGAATTGAGAAGATTGGGCTAGCATGATCGTGAGTATGAATTCGACCGAACGCTGGTCTTTGAGTCGCCTACATATCTGGGTTTCACGAGAATCAGATCGATGTAGTTTGAGCGGTAGAGTTATAGCAAATTTTGATCTTTCAAAATTTGCCCCAGTATTTAATTATGATGACACTTGGTATACGATAAGTTGATATGCCGCAGAAAGTATTAAATTTGAATGTGTCCATTTAGATAACTGACTTTATCAAATTTGAATGGAGTTGGATAGCAGATGTTTGACTCTGGCCTGTGAGTTTGATATTCCTCACCAAGCAACATGCCCCAGTTCGCTGCTTATAGATAGTTCCACGTTGTGTTAAGGTTCCTGCGAAACTTAAACTAGATAAAACAATTAATACATAAATGCTAAATGTAAAGTGATGATCAGAAATTCCTAAAAAATGACACCTTTCGGGGGCTAGTTTATGAAAATGTGGCCTTGCAAGCCGAAATGATAATGAAAATGAGGTTTTAGGCCGATGATTAATGAAAATGAGGCCTTAAACCAAATAAATTATAAAGATGAGGTATTTTTACCCAAATAATTTGTGGATTGAAGCTTTTTTCAAGCCAATGATTTATGAAAAAGTAACATTTTTGCCAGTAATGCATTTCTATAAAGCATTTGCATAGAACATTCGAAAGTATTTATGCAGTTATCTGAAAGCAATTGTGCAGTGCACTTAAGAGCAATTGTGTAGTGTTTTAGAAGAAATTGAAAATCATGCATAATGCATTTTAAAATAATTTCACGCGATTGTGCAGTGCATTTATGCTTATGCAGAGCCATTAAAGCCATGTACAATGCATTTTAAAATATTTTAAAGCATTCATGCAAAGTAATTGAAAGCCATGAGTTGTGCATTTTAAACATTTGAAAGCATTTGTGCAGCATATCTAAAAACATTTATATAGACCAAAAAGAAAGTCATGTGCAGTGCCTTTGAAATCTTTGTAAGGCTTTGACATTATTTAATTTTAGATTTTGAAACAATTGTCACTATAGAGGCATAATTACTCTTAAATGTTTTAAGAAATTCAAATCGTTTGAGGTGTAATCCTTGCAAGACTGCAAATGTTGTTAACTTTTAACTTCTGCTAATCTGTAGAACCTGCATCCAAAGAAAAATTTGTAAGTTTAGTGGGGTTGTTGATTTGCGTTGACTCTGAAGCTCTGGCTCTTGATACTTCGTGCTTCCAGCTTTGTTTGAACTTGTAACCTCCATCTAGTCCAAATCTTGGTCAATGAATAATAAGTACGTATTTTATCAAAAATTATTTAAAAAATAAAAATAAACAATAACTTATTAGATAGATAAAACACGAAATTATGCATAGTAATGAAGAAACTCTGCCAAACTTTTGAATTGTCACATGTCATGAAACAATGCGAACGTCCTTTATCCGAAGCGAATGTCCCTTTCATGTCTAATAATTTGGTAGAATCCACACTCTTCGATATCTCTTGATGTCTTCTCAATTACTTCTCAAAATGATGCCCTTAAAAACTATCTCAGTTTTTTACTCAAGAGAGATGTTGAAACTCCATCATGAAGAGACCGAGCCTTGAATAGGCTGCCTACATATCCCGCCAAGGGAAATCAAGCCAAGAGTAGTTCATAAGATATATTTTAGGAAATTAACAAAAACTAAGGAGCCGAACCCTCCGCGGGTTGCCTACATATCCCACAGGAATAAGGCGGAGCGTAGTTTATTACATACGAAACAAGTGGGAATATAAGATTTTTCTCATAATGTGACCGAAGATGATGTGGACCACCTACGTATCCACCAGGAAAATCAGGTCAACCGTAGTTTGCATTACAAGAAAATGGGATTTTTGGAAAATTTCTACTTAAAAAAACAAACTGATGTGAGTTTTCTATGCGTTCCCCCGGGGAACTAGGTCATTCGTAGTTTTCATTACATAGGAAAATAGATAAAAACTTCTAGACATAGTATCTTTTAATAACATCTGCATTGATGGCTTTCGGCCACACTCCACATCTATTTCTGCTAAAATCAATGGTCTACCAGTTAGTACTCGATGAACCATGTAAGGCCCTTGCCAGTTGGGTGTAAACTTCCCCTTAGCTTCATCTTGATGGGGAAATATGTGCTTCAACACTAATTGTCCCAGTTTGAACTGCCTCAATCTTACTTTCTTGTTGGAAGCCTTGGCCATGCTATTCGGATAAAGTTGCCCATGACAAACTGCATTTATTCTCTTTTCATCAATGAGCATCAATTGTTCATACCGATTTTGCACCCATTTGGTATCACTCAACTCAGCTTCTTGAACAATTCTTAAAGATGGTATATCTACTTCCGCGGGTAATACTGCTTCCGTTCCATAAACTAAAAGCTAAGGCGTTGAAGTCCTAATAGTGGTGTGATAGCCAAGGAGGGCAAATGAGAAATTTTCGTGCCAATGCTTATAGTTATCAATCATCTTCCACAATATCCGTTTGATGTTCTTGTTGGCGGCTTCAACTGCTTCATTCATCTGAGGACGGTAAGGAGTGGAATTACAATGAGTAATCTTAAACTTCTCATGTATCTCACGCATCAAACCGCTGTTGAGATTAGCTCCATTATCTATTATAACTGACTCAGGAACTCCAAATCAACAAATAATGTTATTGCTAACAAAATTTGTCACCATTTTCTTTGTTACAGACTTGTATGAAGAGGTTTCTACCTATTTTGTGAAATAATCAATAGCTACCAAAATGAACCTATGTCCATTTGATGCAGTTGGCTCAATAGGACCGATGATATCCATGCCCCAAGTCGTAAATGGCCAAGGAAAACTTGTCATATTGAGTTCATTTGGTGGAACACGAATCAAATCACCATGTATCTGACATTGATGACATTTTTACACAAAACGAATGCAATCCATTTCCATTGTCATCCAGAAATAGCCAGCTCGAAGAATCTTCTTTGCTAAAACAAAATCATTCATATGTGGCCCGCACCTGCTCCCATGTATTTCTTCGACTAACCTGTTCGCCTCCTGAGCGTCGACACACCTTAACACCTTACCAGTCTTGTTTAGCACTTTGAAAGTAAGATCAGAAAAATACCAATTATTTTTTCAATCAGTGTATGTGGAACATCGTTGATAGGTAAAAAGGAATCCCCCTATTAAAGCCTGACCATCTTTTGATTCTTCTGTTGCTTTCCATATTCAAGGACTTGTGGGTGATGAAATAACTTTTTTCCTTGTTAATTTCTTATCCTGAAGCATGTTAATAGTCATTAAGGACCCACATGATAAGTTTGATAAGATTCCTATTCTCTAATATCACTGCCATAACTTGATTGATTTTAGGGGCATTATCACTCATATATAAACCAATGAAGTTGTCAATGTCATGAAGCTTGTTGAGTTCTCTGGTGAGGGCTTCTGCAGCGAGAAATAACAGTGATAGAGATATTGGATCTCCTCGCTTTAGGCCTCTAGAAGATTTAAAGAAATCATATCTTGTTCCATTAATAAGAATGAAGTATCAGTTGTCCGAGATAAGTCTGTAAATGAGATTAATAACCAATTCAGAGAAGTTCATCTTTCTGAGGACATTTGTGAGGAAGGACTAGAAAAGCTTATCATAAGCCTTAGACATGTTCAATTTGATGATAACTTTGTCCCCCTTATTGTCTTGCTTAGTACCATGAACCTCTTGAGTTAGCAAAATGTTTTCAATAATAAGTCAATCTTAGAAAAATTCTGATGATTATCAGAAATCAGTTTGGCAAGAATTGTAGCAAGTCTGATGGATGGGATCTTTGAGATGATTTTATTGGAGACATTACAAAGGCTAATAGGTTTTAATTGATCTAACGTGACTGGAGAGTACACTATTGGAATTAACACCAAATTGGTATGGGTGAAATATTTAGTAAGAAAGGTTCCTGTGAAGTATGCCTTGATAGAGTTACATACTTCCATATGAATAGTGCTCTAGGATGCTTGGTAAAAATGGTCATTGAACCCATCAGGTTAATATCACAATCCAAAACTAAGGGAAGTCATGACATTTATTCCACCCCTATTATAGGTTAGTCAACCTAATGATACTCAACAATGTACAAGGTAAATGGGCGAAAGAGATAAATATATCAAGTCTCAAAATTGAATCGCATAAATCAACTCATAAAAGAGTACGATAAACAACATACACTATCCCAAAATCTGAATGTCACGAAATACAAGTCTCTATGGATAATTAAGTACAATTGACAGCCTAAAGTATCACTACATAAAAGAAAACAACATAAAGGAGATAGAGAAGACCCGGTAGGAATTGAGATCAATCAGTAACTACTTCTGAATCTCGATGAGATACCTTAAGCACAAATACTAGATCAGTGCTCAGGAACAATCGGTCGGTATCTACACATAAGGTGCAGAAAATAAACAAGCGTGAGTACTAATCCACATGTACTCATCATCATTATCAATTGACCCTAATTCAAAGTGATGGCGAGAACCAACTAAATGTATTGCTACCCGAAATTATTCATAAATACCTGATAAATTAGGAAAGCCACACCTAATCTAACAGTCAAAAGCAACAATAACAAGGATGTAATACAGTACAATAATCCTTATACACCTCAAATCAGAGTAAAGTAGCAAACCACCCAATCACTTTTCACATCAAATATCAGTACTAGTCAAATGAAGATGATGAGATGAATGCATATGATAAATATGTATATCAGTACACATTCGTTGTCCTGTATAACTAGTTGAGACTCATGGGTAGGGGTGGACATGTTATTTAAAAATTCAATACGGTAATTTTGATATTCGATTTTTAAAAAATACGATACCATCATCATACCAAATTAATTCAATATTTTAAATTTTGGTTTCTATATTTTGTGGTATGGTAAATTAGTAATAATAATTTATTCAACTTCGACTAATATAGAATCGTATAATAGAGAATTATGACTTCAATTTTTTTAAAAACATCTCAATTGCATCATATTGACATATTATACCAATAGAAGTATATATCCATAAGAAGTACAAGCAACTCCCTTTGTTAATCAATTATACACAAAAAATATTTCAATCAAGATAGATTAGTCAAAGTTTCAATGTCTAAATATTTAGTTTTACACTAATTCTAGATTATGTTGTATATTTATCAGTATTTTAATAACATACGTAAATTATTTATGTAATTATATACTTTGGTATGATTTTCGCTATTTCATATGTTATTTATAAATACCAAATATCGTATGGACTACCAAATTTTTTTTAAATATATATACCATAACCATATCAAATACCATAATACCAAAATCACGGTTTCAAAAATTTTGATTTGATATAATCATTTGGTCTATAGAATGCCATGTCTACCCCTACTCATGCGGAACTCGTGAGATGCATATACTCATCCAGAATAGTTTCTATCTGACATGCAAGTCATGAATCACTAAAATCTGGATATGAAATAATTTTTTATCAGACATGCAAGTTATAAATAAATAAAACCATTCGAAATAGTTTCCATCAGTCATGTAATTTATAAAGTACCCAAAACAGTTTTTCATCGGACATGCAAATCGTTGCAAAATAATCTTCCCAAAAATATCTCTTTCATATATCCATGAAATAAAAGATGAATGAATATGCATGATTCACAGTCACAAAAGGAATTCAAATGTCTAAATCAAGTCTTAATCACATGCTACAAGCCCAAACATTAATAATCTTTCTCAATTTACACAATTCACGCATCACAAGAGGGAGTAAAATCATCAACTCTCATGCTCGATAAACCACTTTCCAACACTCTATGGAATAACCAAACTATCAAGAATAGGGGAAAGTAGTCCATCAAAATCAATTAATCAGTACTTTTATCCCTTCATACATAACACTGGTACCCACATAGATGCTCGTTATTTCATATATACTGGACCCCTATGTCATCATTAGTCCTCATAAGCAACTAGTAAATAAATACTTTTAAAACGAGTCAAAGAAAGTCTCAACTTGCCTTAAAGAAAGTCCGAATAATCAAACCAAAGCCTTATCCTTCTGCAGATCCTCCGGACGAGCCCAATCTGATCAAATATGTATTTTACATCAGAAAATAAAATCATAGACAACCATATTACTATAGTATAATTCTAGATTAAATAGAATTGACTATCGGTTAATTAGAACACAAGTGTTTTTCTTTCTTTTGTAAAAATTGACACACGCCCAGTGGGACTCTTAACTCACTATGGGTTAATTAGAACACAAGCATCTTAGGACATAGGACTAATTTGGTACTTCAATGGTAAAAGTTTTTAAATTTAATTTTTGTTGATCTTTTTATGTTATTAATTTATTCTGATGTTTTTTCTATTCCCCTTTATTTTAAGCATAAAATATTTAAAAATTTCCTTCTTTCAACAAAATCATCTCCCAAAAAATCTTCGTCAATGTTTCAGAACCCCAACAATAAGTTTCTCTTACTCTTCGTTTTATTGTCCATCACTTGGATGCATATAAAGAAAATAATTTAAACTACTACAACTTAAATCATATCTAACTTAATTGTGTGTCATCATGAAGTGTTTTAAGTATGAAAACTCATCAAGTACAATAATAAATAAAAAATGTATATCTATGATATTATTAATGTCGTTGGATGTTTTTTCCTTTGCGTCAATTATCATAATTATTTTAATTTTTTTCTTCGATTAATTTTTCTACATAAACTGAAAAGACAAATAACTCAAATCAAAGCTCAAATTTGATTAAATCAACCAAATATTTATTCTATTTAGATCTTATTAATAGCAACACATCTATATTTAAAATGGTATGACACATGTAATCACTAAATCCTGAATCAACCCCTGAAACCATTCAATAAGATAAAAAAGTCACATGTAAAAGTTGAAGGTATTCCCAAAATCTAGAAATATAAATACTCTGCAAACTTAACAGGGTTAATCACATTGCAAACTTTGCTTCTTCATAAAAAGAGCTTTAACAAAATATAAAAATAATAAGCGGAGTGATACACGTGCGTTCATGGTCCACGGATCACTATAATTGGCGGGTGTAGTATCACATGTTTTAGTTAGCAGCTAGAATGTGCTGCTTGTTTGTGAATTGTGTGTATGTGGGGTCTGTACAATGTACATGTCCTTTTTAGAAGTGTGCGTTTCGTGTTCAAAGCGTCTATTTTATCAACTACAACCAGACATTCACTTTTATCAATCAACTAATTAAAAACGTGGCATTTATTCTTTCTAATACATCCATCCCCTAGTGGGCAGCCCAACCCCACTAGCCAAGAAAACCTTGTATATATTCATTCACATTTCTGTTTCTTCTCCAATAATTCTATCTGCTATAATAACTTAATCCAAAAACTTCCAAGCAAATCTTGATTATCACTTAATCTTTTTCTATTGATTATTTCTCTTATACAAAAATATATTGTACAGAGATATCGATCTGAATCAATAAGTTACATTCTATTCAGTGTGTGTAGTTGAAGTTAATAGAAGAAAATGAGAAGAAATTGTAACTTGGAGCTCAGCCTTATGCCCCCTTCTCTTTCAGCATTTTCTCCTTACAACTCCTCAATGTAAGTCTCTCTCATGTTTCCTTTTACATATCGTAGTGATTAATCCTTGTCAATAATATTCAGTTTGGACTAGTGATTAATTAGTCCTTGTAAATAATATGCATAAGGTATTGATTATATATATATATTTGTTTTTCTTTTTTCTGTTAGGGAGAATCAAGAATTAGAGAAGCAATCGCAAGAGCTGACAATATTTTACAATGGAAAATTTGTGGTTTCTGATGCTAGTGAGCTTCAGGTATGTGTATTTCAAGTTTTAATTTGTTCCTATTACTTTTTCTTAGTCTATTTTAAAAAGAATGTATCTTGTCTTATTTTTGTTATTTTTTAATTTAATTTTTCATGTGCCATGTTTCAGACCGTTTATGACAACAAGATTAAGATTAAGGATATTTTGGTACATTCTACATTGCTTTAGTCTAAGACTACAAAATTCAAAAGTTTCTTTATTTTCATAAACTTCGTGTCAGATAAAAATCAAACAAATCTATTGAAATGGAGGGGAGTATATAGTATGAACTTTCTGTGCACCCTTTGCTCACTGAATTGTGAATCGCTAATAGAATTGTCTTTTTGGTACCAGTAGTACTAGTGATCATGCAACTTGGTATTTTCATTGAAGGTGCTCTAATTTAACAAATGAAAAAAATATGCAATGAACTGAAATTTCTTAACTAACCGGTATCTTCATTTTCCATATATAGAAAGTGGTTTAATTGCTAAAAGATTTATTGAACTAAAATTTCTCACAAATTATTAAAATCCAAGAAAGATAAAAGAGGCTGTCCTCTTTTCTTTATTATTTTCTTTGGGGCAGGGGGTAGGTAGCCAAGAGTTAACAACGCAAAGTAATCTCATTAAAAAGATGCATGTTTTATTTTCTCATACTACTAATTAATCAAATGAGCTGTTTTGTTATTAATCCTAATCTTTATCTTGTCCTAAATGCAGGCTAAAGCTATAATATATCTTGCAAGTAGAGGAATGGAGGAAAATACAAAGAGGACTTCATCACCAATGTCAGAGCCGTCATCACCATTGTTACAACCTGATACAGGTCTTTTCATGAAGAGATCTTTGCAAAGATTTCTACAAAAGAGGAAAAACAGAATTCAAACAGCTTCGCCGTATCATCACTAGCTGCTACTTATGGAATTTGCCTCTGATTAGTTCCATATGTATTTTTGTATTTTTGTGTTACAATATAGTTTTATGTGAGAGCGCTAGAAAATAATTGTTTTTCCGATAGGTGGATTTTAGTTACTAAGCACAACGATAGTGTATAATACAAAATTATTTTTTTTCATCCTCTCTCTTTCTTTGGATTAGAAGAACATCTCTTATGTGGCGACCAGAACTTGATAGTCACTCTCGGCATTCACATACACACTCTGCTCCCATCAAAATGATGTAGCTTCTTTAAAATCGACCTATGTGAATGCTCTCTCTTGCAGGAAGTTCATAAGTACTTCCTATGTTTCAGTTTGATGGTTGGTTTTGACTTGAATAGAGTTCAAGAGAGTAAAGATAAATTTTGAATATTGTGGTCTAAAACTAAATATATACAGAATATATCAAAATGTCCTTTAATCTTGTGGTCTTAAGCATATTATATGGAAAGTTGAAATTAAAGAGTTTGTCAAAAAAGAAAAGAGATTGTCGGCAACACCCATTGAGCCGTTGTAACACTAGGAAGTGTGACAATGAAATCACCTGTAAGATAAACATATTTTTATTTCATTCTACGAGTCACACTTGCTCTATGTGCCTATTATCAATGCAATGAGATGGCACATTTGACATTCAATAGCACTAGCCGAAACATAGACCACTGACCACTCTATAAGTAGAGTAGCTCAAAACTTATTTTCACACATTTTAAAGTTGTCAATTTTAATCAAACGGAGCTTTAATGATAACACGAAGGTTATGGTACTGCAACACTTGAAATTTGCTCACCCTTACATAGAGACTTTGAATTTGGGCCTTGTGAATGCAGAGCCTCTAGGTACAAAGTTATAAGGATCATGGTCTAACCGTTAAAGTATTGTCAGCTTTGGACCTACCAATTTATCCCTCGGGTTTTAATCCAAAAGGCACCTCAACAATTGGTTTTGAGCTCATTCTGATAAGATCAATATCTTTCTTCGCCTATTTTGATGTGAGATTCACCTAAGATGTAAGTCACATAGATACCCCACCCCCCTTGGGACCAACATGCATGTTCATGTTTGCCCTACCATCGTAATGAAAGAGTGTACTCTTTGGTTGATACCATCTCTAAGGTCTCTGGTCAAACTATTAAGGTATTGTCTTCTTTTGGCCTAGGTCCTCACAGATTCATTTAACCAAAAGGGAACCTCAAAAAGTGGAATCTCAAATAATTCTTCTAAGCTCCATAACTTTCCTCTTGGATTGTAACGTGGGATTCACCTAAGTTGTAATGTGCACCCCTTCTTTAGAGGTTTTCCTCTGTCATGAGCATCGCATATAGTCCCCTTGGAACTCAACGTCCTCTCTAAGGTTTGCTGTATACTATCATATTCAGGCTCCTGTTAAGATATTGTCTTTTTTGGGCTTAGGCCCTCACAGATCTGTCCATTGGGTTTTGACCTAAAAGATGCCTCAACAATTGATTTCGAACTCATTTTTATAAGGTCCCTAACTTACTTCTCTCATTTTGATGTAGAATTTGCCTAAGATTTAATGTGCAACCCTTCTTAAGAGGCCTGCCCTCTGTCGTGGGCGTCAAAAAAGTGTTTACCTGCATTAGTAGACTAGATATACTGCTTATTATTATGTTTATAAATGGGGATATATAATCGGTTTACACACTAATGAAAATATTTATACATGCGCTCTTTTTCTATTGTTTCTTAATATTAGCAAGTTGGTTACTGATGTGAGGCCAAAAATACATATATTTAACCATTATTTATCTCACATTTTAGTACTTTTTAATTGTCTTTTGAGTATATATTATATTATTTGTGCTTAGACATAGATTTCAATGTGTAAAAATAAAAAGATGTAAAGATGAAAAGATTTGGAGCAAAATTGGATAAAAGTGAAAGTTGCAAGAAATGAATACAGATGGAAGCTGCTCACATGAATTACCGGTGCAAGAAGAGAAAGGAAGCAAGATACTAATTATGAGCCAATGATTGGCACATGGTGGCATGATTATTATAAAATGATTAGCAATATGCCAATATTAATAGAAAGTGTAGGAACAATTGCTGAAAACAACAATTGAAGGCAATAATAAGACATCTACGTGGCAAAAATGACAACAAAGTGCAAAAGAATTTCATATTATGAGATCTGCCTAGTGGCGCAACAGGTGGCGCAAATATTCACTTCTTGCAGAATCTCATCATCTGTTCTTCTGTGCCACTCTCTTGCTTTGGGAGTAGTTGTAATGACCTTCCCGGTCATTTCCTTCGTTTTCGTGTGTTCTCAGCGTTTAGAGCTTTTTTATAACTGCCCCAAGTTATTTATGACTTGCTGGGACTGACAGTTTGATTCCCGGGCAGTTCGTTTGAGAATATTATTTAGACCGAGCACGTTGTAAAATATTAAATTAAATTAGAATTTGGTAAAATGACATAGTTAATGACCTTTCGAAAATATTTTTGAAATTTATACTATTCTTTAGTTATGATATATCTATACTATTTTATAATAGTTTTATAATTTATTAATAACTAAAGCGGAGATAGTAAATCTAACTATGTTAAAATAATATTTTTATTTTATAGAGGTTTTGTTATAAATAATTTTCTATTAATTATGGTATATTCAAAACATTGTATTTATTTTACCACGAACCTATACAATATCCGCGCGTATATATAATTGAGTAACAAAAAACACATCTTGGTATTGTCATCTCCACTTCCACGTGGAAGTGGAGGAAAGCATACAACAAGTACTTTGGTGGCAGCAACTTAGTGCATTTAGCAACTAAGTGATATATATACTAGTGGTACTTATTAATAAAGTAGTCATTAGATCAATGCAAGCCTCTATGTTTCCACGAGTATTCCTTCTCTGAAACAACAGTTGTAGCAATTGCTAATCTTGGCCGGTCTTCTCGAATAAATCAAGTTATTCAAACTCGGGGATCGCGTGGTTGATAGTATAACGTCTTTATATCGTAAGTTTTCCGGTCAATTTTAGCTTAAAGCCGTGTATTTGAATTGGTATTTGGTGGTATTAATGTTTGAGATATATTTTGGGCTCAAATTGAACAGGTGCTAGTTGTGACTATTGGTCACGGGGTAATTTGGGACGTTGTGACGGTTTCGATTTTGCGATTCCACAAGCGGGCCCCACGTGGGATGTTCGGACATTTTCCGAACTAATGCAATATGGGTATCAATAGTCATGTTTTGACATGCAGTTTATTATTTTGGTAGCTTGGCAGCAGTCAGAGGCCTCTCGTAAGGGAAAGGCTCCTATTTAACTGGCTTTAGCAGGCGTTCGACGGCGTCCAGGTAGGCTAGGTTTACCTTCCTTTACACTTAGACTGGGCTTATGTGTGATATATGTATGCTATTGTGCGGCTATTGTGGGCTGGTATTATAGACTTGATGGTGGTGGTTTGCTGTGATTTAGGCCTTCTAGGCCGGATAGGGCTATTCGGATATTATTCCAGGCCACGAGGATCCCGTTATCCTCGTGGTACCCCACAGATGACCTATTTGGGGTCGGATAGTATTGTTGTTGTTGTTGCTAGTCTGGGAATGTTATTGTTGGACCTTAGTCCAGTCTTAGACAGATTTAGCCCAGACTTAGACAAGTATAACCAGACTTGGTTTTCGGGACCCGGTAGCGGGCCCGTTACCCTTTTTTGTCGGCTTGTCGAAACTTTGACATCTTTGGGCTTAGATAAGCCCTATATGACTATTAGGGTTATGACGGGATTGAGTCACCCCGATTATACCCGGTTGGACTGTCTAGCTTTGTTCGTCCCTGATAGCACCGTATTTGATTGGGGTCGGCTAGTTTGACTTAGAACGCTGAACCGCCTTTCCATGACTTGTAATGTATACCCAGACTTTTATATACATATGTTTACAGTAGGTAGTTGACCTAGAAGGACCCCGAGATTGACTTGTAGCATGTTGTAGAGTTAGTTTCTGTACCTATATAATAGTAATGACTTGGCACTAAGGCGTTCCCCGTTTATTTGATATGATATGACCTTTGATTCTGTTCTGGTTACTGGCTATGATGATTCCGGTTCGAGTCCGGCTACTGATTCAGGTATGATGATTTTGGTTATTGACTATTGGGTGTTCCGGTTCGAGTCCGGCCCCGGATTATGGTACACTATGAGTTCCGGTTCGAGTCCGGCCACTGATTATTATGAGTTTCGGTTCGAGTCCGGCATCTGGTTATGATATAATTGGAGAGTTTTGGTACTGGGTACCGTGATTATGATGTTGTTGTTCTATGAGTTCCGGTTCGAGTCCGGCAGATATGATATATATGTGGCCTCTTGTTATTACCCACTGCTTCCGGTTCGACTCCGGCGTCTGGCCTCTTGTTATTACCCATTGGTGCCGGTTCAAGCCCGGTGCACTCCTGTTGGTTATTGTGGTTACTGGATACTGATACAGCCTCGAGACACTGGTGACTATGCATTTACTTTTCTTGTGTGTCCCGCTGGTTTATGGGGGCCAGACTGGGTTATTGTTTTCTTCCGTGTGCCTATCGGGCTTATGGGGGCCCAGATAGGTTATGTTTGACTTGTGTGTTTACTTACACATTTATTTACTCGTTATTATATATCGCACTTATATTTTCCTGAGCATATCTATACGCCTCGGCCGTTACTTATGTATCTATTGCTTGTACCCCGGACTTAGCATGCCCCCTGCACTTTAGCTTGCTTATATTATATTAAGCTCAGTCGGCCGATGATGCCTACTGAGTACCCGTTGCCCTGGTACTCATACTGCACTTCTGCATCTTTTTCCCCGATGCAGATCCAGGCACCAGTCGACGGTTTTGACGTGACTCTTTTCTCAGCACTGATTCCGGAGCAGGGTGAGCTTACTGACGTCCGAGGCAAATCCTTCTCCATCCTCTACTGTATAGTCTTTTGCTCTCAAGACTATTGTACTTATTATACATGTTTGGTTTCTGTCTTGTATTTTGGGTATGTTAGCAGTGGCTCATGTACTGACCCCACCAGGTCTTGGGAGGGGTTCTAGACTTTATATACATTGTCCTCTTCCTTCTCAGTCTTAGCATGTTTATAAATATGGTTACTTCCACTTCTTCTCTGTTTTATGAGATTCCGCCCGTTAGCCCGTTGTTTGTTGCTCCGGACTAGGGTTTGGCTTGCCTATTGGTGGGTTACGATAGGCGCCATCATGACCCAAATATTGGGTCGTGACAGTTTGGTATCAGAGCCTAGGTTGTATAGGTAGTGTCGGTACATGGGCCAATGTTTAGTAGAGTCCTGTGGATCGGTGCGGGGACGCCTGTATCCTATCCTCGGGAGGCTATGGAGCATTCTTAGGGGAGTCTCTCATTTTCTTGACTCATGTTCGTACGTTAAGTCTATATTGGTTTCTGATCTTCATTTGGTTCACTCTTTACGCAGATGGCAAGGACGCATGGTACGATAGCCGAGGGTCAGGACCCCGAGCCTGCAGCAAGGGCTCCAGTTAGGGGCCGAGGTCGACCCAGAGGTCGGGGGCAGGGTAGAGCAGCAGCCCCAGGCAGAGATCATGCTAGGGATCAGCCACCTGATCCTGTTATAGCTCCAGATGCTCCGCCGCCACAGCAGCCAGTGGGCTAGGGAGCAGCCCAGGCTCTACCTGGATTTATTGATGCTTCTTTGCTTCGAGGTCCATTACTTCAGTTGTTGGGGATAGTTGGAGGTCCGTCAGCTGAGGGAGCCCAACCAGCAGTACAGGGAGTTGGTGTTGGGGCGCAGCCTGCAGCTGCAGCACCCAGAGTTGAGATTCCGCCAGCACCGGTAGCTCCACAGCCGGTTACAGATCAGCATGTTATGTCTGTTGATGAGCAGAGAATGTTGGGGCGTTTCTTGAGGTTGACTCCACCGAGATTTGCTGGTACTCCGGGTGAGAATGCATATGAGTTCTTGTCCAGCTGCGAGGATAGACTGAGGAATTTAGGATTGGTACAGTCTCGTGGTGTTGATTTCGTGGCATATCAGTTTGATACTGTAGCGAGGAGATGGTGGAAGGGATATCTTGATTCCAGGCCAGCAGGATCTCCGTCGGTTACTTGGACCCAATTCTCTGAGATTTTCTTGGGAAAGTATATGCCCCGTACTATGCGGGAGCGACTTAGAGATGAGTTCTCCAGATTGACTCAGGGTTCGTTATCTGTCGCCGAGTATGAGGCGAGGTTTCATGATCTTGCTAGGCATGCTACTTCTATTTTGCCTGATGAGTATGAGAGAGTTAGATGTTTTGTTAGGGGACTGAGATTGCCACTCCGCAGAGCTACCCAGAGTTTAGTGACTTCAGGGAAGTCATTCGCAGAGATTACCGAGCATGTATACTCTATTGAGGAGATGGATCGTGAGGCCCAAGGGGGCAGCGATAAGAGACCTCGTGTTCAGGGTAGTTTCAGTGGGAGCCATAGTGGTTCGCAGTTCAAAGGTCGTGGGTTCCAGTTTCAGGGTAGGTACCCTCAGCAGCAGCAGCAGTCTTTTCAGCGACAGGGTCAGCCCAGTAGGCCCGTACAGTCAGCTTTGCAAATATCTGATAGGGGTCAGCCCGTCTATAGTGGTTCTGTTAGACAGCCTCAGGGACGTGGTCAGTCCAGTTCATCGACTAGAGGTGTCCATACCGGATCAGCTGAACCTTTTAGGCCGAGCAGGGAGCCAGGAGCATGCTACACTTGTGGGGTTGTCGGTCATTTCGCGCGTGAGTGTCCTCAGCGCATGGCGATTGAGCCTTCAGCTCAGACGGCACAGCCCATCAGATCTATACCGCCAGCAGGCAGAGGTGGTGCACAGGGTCGTCGGGGTGGTCCCCAGGGTTCTCGAGGTAGAGCGCAGGGAGGTCGGACTGGTGGTCAGGTCGGTGCTCAGACTAGTGGTAGCCAGTGTCAGTTGTATGCTGTGCCGACTAGGACGGAGGCTGAGGCTTCGGATGCAGTGATTACAGGTATGATTTCCGTATGCCATCAGCCAGCTTCTGCGTTATTTGATCCTGGATCCACGTTTTCTTATGTATCTACTTATTATGCACCACGGTTGGGTTTGTGTTCTGAGTTATTATCTATGCCCTTACGTGTATCTACCCCCGTTGGTGATTCCTTAGTAGTGGATCGGGTATATAGATCTTGTCTGGTGACTATTCAGGAGTTTGAGACTCAGGTTGATTTTATTGTATTGGCCATGGTAGACTTTGATGTGATTCTGGGCATGGACTGGTTGTCTTTTCATCATGCAGTCTTGGATTGCTTTACCAAGACTGTTACCTTAGCCATGCCTGGTGTACCCCCGGTGGTGTGGCAGGGTTCTGTTAGCCGCACACCGACATGGATTATTTCATATGTTCGTGCTCGTAGATTGATGTCGAGGGGATGCGATTCATTCCTTGCTTATGTTTGGGATGCTAGCATTGAGAGTCCGTCACTTGATTCCGTCCCGGTTGTTCGTGAGTTTCCTGATGTATTCCCGACTGACTTACCTGGCCTTCCTCCTGAGCGTGATATAGAGTTCATTATTGACCTTGAGCCGGGCACCCGACCTATTTCTATAGCTCCTTATCGTATGGCTCCTGCTGAATTGAGAGAGTTGAGTACTCAGCTCCAGGACCTTCTGGGGAAGGGTTTTATCAGGCCGAGTGTGTCTCCGTGGGGTGCTCCAGTTCTGTTTGTAAAGAAGAAGGATGGATCTATGCGCATGTGTATTGATTACAGGCAGTTGAATAAGGTAACTGTGAAGAATAAGTATCATATGCCTCGTATCGATGATTTGTTTGATCAACTTCAAGGTGCAGCGGTATTCTCAAAAATAGATTTGAGATCTGGATACCATCAGTTGAGAGTTAGGGCTGAGGACATCCCAAAGACAACCTTCAGGACTCGATACGGCCATTATGAGTTCCTGGTGATGTCTTTTGGGTTGACTAATGCCCCAGCAGCTTTCATGGATTTGATGATATCTTGGTTTATTCAAAGAGCAGCGAGGAGCACGAGCAGCATTTGAGGATTGTGCTCCATACTTTGAGAGATCATCGGCTTTATGCCAAGTTCTCAAAGTGTGAGTTCTGGCTTGAGTCTGTAGCTTTCTTGGGGCACGTTGTATCCAGACACGGTATCATGGTAGATACAGCAAAGATTGAGGCTATTCGAGGTTGTGCTAGGCCCACGTCGCCTACTGAGGTACGCAGTTTTGTTGGGTTGGCAGGATATTACAGACGGTTTGTTGAGGGCTTTTCGTCTATTGCATCTCCTATGACCAGATTGACCAGGAAGGAGGTTCCATTTCAGTGGTCTGAGGATTGCGAGGCGAGCTTTCTGAAACTCAAGGATCGACTTACTTCTGCCCCTGTGTTGACTCTTCCAGTTGAAGGCGAGGGTTTCACCGTGTATTGTGATGCATCTGGTATCGATTTGGGATGTGTTTTGATGCAGCGGGGGTCGTGTTATTGCTTATGCATCGAGGCAGCTGAAGGTGCACGAACGTAATTATCCCACTCATGATTTAGAGTTAGCAGTGGTTGTGTTTGCACTGCGAATTTGGGGACATTATCTCAGACAGAGGGTTTCAGTTTACCTCCAGTTTCTGGCAGACTTTCCAAGAAGAGTTGGGTACTCAAGTGGACCTTAGTACTGCATTTCATCCTCAAACCGGCGGGCAGTCTGAACGAACTATTCAGGTGTTGGAAGATATGCTCCGCGCTTGTGTGTTGGACTTTGGGGGTCAGTGGGATCAATTCTTGCCTTTAGTAGAGTTCGCATATAATAATAGTTTCCCCTCCAGCATTTAAATGGCTCCGTTTGAGGCTTTATATGGAAGACGGTGTCGATCTCCAGTTGGCTGGTTCTAAACTTCAGAAGTCAATCCTCGTGGCACAGATTTACTCCGAGAATCTTTGGACCGAGTTCGAGCGATTCAAGATAGGTTGCGGATAGCTCAGAGTAGACAAAGGAGTTATGCTGACCGTAGACGTCGTCCGTTGAAATTCAGGGTGGGTAATAGGGTCTTCTTACGAGTATCGCCCATGAAGGGCGTGATGCGGCTTGGTAGGAAGGGTAAGCTTAGCCCCAGGTATATTGGACCCTTTGAGATTTTGCGGACAGTTGGAGAGGTGGCTTATGTGTTAGCTTTACCTCCGGCATTTTCAGCTATCCACCCAGTATTTCATGTTTCTATGCTACGACAATATATTCCAGATGAGTCGCATGTGCTTCAGTGGGACTCGGTTCAGTTAGACGAGAAACTAACATTTGTGGAGGAGCCTGTGTCCATTTTAGCCAGAGATGTCAGACGGTTACGCTCCCGGGACATTCCAGTGGTTAAGGTACAGTGGCGTCACCGTCCGATTGAGGAGGCAACTTGGGAGCTTGAACGTAACATGCGAGCCCAGTATCCCTACTTGTTCACATCTTCAGGTACGTGCTTATTCTTGACTTTCGCGGACGAAAGTCCTTTTAGTAGTGGATATTGTAATGACCTTCCCGGTCATTTCCTTCATTTTCGTGTGTTCTCAGCGTTTAGAGCTTTTTTATAACTGCCCCAAGTTATTTATGACTTGCTGGGACTGACAGTTTGATTCCCGGGCAGTTCGTTTGAGAATATTATTTAGACCGAGCACGTTGTAAAATATTAAATTAAATTAGAATTTGGTAAAATGACATAGTTAATGACCTTTCGAAAATATTTTTGAAATTTATACTATTCTTTAGTTATGATATATCTATACTATTTTATAATAGTTTTATAATTTATTAATAACTAAAGTGGAGATAGTAAATCTAAATATGTTAAAATAATATTTTTATTTTATAGAGGTTTTGTTATAAATAATTTTCTATTAATTATGGTATATTCAAAACATTGTATTTATTTTACCACGAACCTATACAATATCCGCGCGTATATATAACTGAGTAACAAAAAACACATCTTGGTATTGTCATCTCCACTTCCACGTGGAAGTGGAGGAAAGCATACAACAAGTACTTTGGTGGCAGCAACTTAGTGCATTTAGCAACTAAGTGATATATATACTAGTGGTACTTATTAATAAAGTAGTCATTAGATCAATGCAAGCCTCTATGTTTCCACGAGTATTCCTTCTCTGAAACAACAGTTGTAGCAATTGCTAATCTTGGCCGGTCTTCTCGAATAAATCAAGTTATTCAAACTCGAGGATCGCGTGGTTGATAGTATAACGTCTTTATATCGTAAGTTTTCCGGTCAATTTTAGCTTAAAGCCGTGTATTTGAATTGGTATTTGGTGGTATTAATGTTTGAGATATATTTTGGGCTCAAATTGAACAGGTGCTAGTTGTGACTATTGGTCACGGGGTAATTTGGGACGTTGTGACGGTTTCGATTTTGCGATTCCACAAGCGGGCCCCACGTGGGATGTTCGGACATTTTCCGAACTAATGCAATATGGGTATCAATAGTCATGTTTTGACATGCAGTTTATTATTTTGGTAGCTTGGCAGCAGTCAGAGGCCTCTCGTAAGGGAAAGGCTCCTATTTAACTGGCTTTAGCAGGCGTTCGACGGCGTCCAGGTAGGCTAGGTTTACCTTCCTTTACATTTAGACTGGGCTTATGTGTGATATATGTATGCTATTGTGCGGCTATTGTGGGCAGGTATTATAGACTTGATGGTGGTGGTTTGCTGTGATTTAGGCCTTCTAGGCCGGATAGGGCTATTCGGATATTATTCCAGGCCACGAGGATCCCGTTATCCTCGTGGTACCCCACAGATGACCTATTTGGGGTCGGATAGTATTGTTGTTGTTGTTGCTAGTCTGGGAATGTTATTGTTGGACCTTAGTCCAGTCTTAGACAGATTTAGCCCAGACTTAGACAAGTATAACCAGACTTGGTTTTCGGGACCCGGTAGCGGGCCCGTTACCCTTTTTTGTCGGCTTGTCGAAACTTTGACATCTTTGGGCTTAGATAAGCCCTATATGACTATTAGGGTTATGACGGGATTGAGTCACCCCGATTATACCCGGTTGGACTGTCTAGCTTTGTTCGTCCCTGATAGCACCGTATTTGATTGGGGTCGGCTAGTTTGACTTAGAACGCTGAACCGCCTTTCCATGACTTGTAATGTATACCCAGACTTTTATATACATATGTTTACAGTAGGTAGTTGACCTAGAAGGACCCCGAGATTGACTTGTAGCATGTTGTAGAGTTAGTTTCTGTACCTATATAATAGTAATGACTTGGCACTAAGGCGTTCCCCGTTTATTTGATATGATATGACCTTTGATTCTGTTCTGGTTACTGGCTATGATGATTCCGGTTCGAGTCCGGCTACTGATTCAGGTATGATGATTTTGGTTATTGACTATTGGGTGTTCCGGTTCGAGTCCGGCCCCGGATTGTGGTACACTATGAGTTTCGGTTCGAGTCCGGCCACTGATTATTATGAGTTCCGGTTCGATTCCGGCATCTGGTTATGATATAATTGGAGAGTTTTGGTACTGGGTACCGTGATTATGATGTTGTTGTTCTATGAGTTCCGGTTCGAGTCCGGCAGATATGATATATATGTGGCCTCTTGTTATTACCCACTGCTTCCGGTTCGACTCCGACGTCTGGCCTCTTGTTATTACCCATTGGTGCCGGTTCAAGCCCGGTGCACTCCTGTTGGTTATTGTGGTTACTGGATACTGATACAGCCTCGAGACACTGGTGACTATGCATTTACTTTTCTTGTGTGTCCCGCTGGTTTATGGGGGCCAGACTGGGTTATTGTTTTCTTTCGTGTGCCTATCGGGCTTATGGGGGCCCAGATAGGTTATGTTTGACTTGTGTGTTTACTTACGCATTTATTTACTCGTTATTATATATCGCACTTATATTTTCCTGAGCATATCTATACGCCTCGGCCGTTACTTATGTATCTATTGCTTGTACCCCGGACTTAGCATGCCCCCTGCACTTTAGCTTGCTTATATTATATTAAGCTCAGTCGGCCGATGATGCCTACTGAGTACCCGTTGCCCTGGTACTCATACTGCACTTCTGCATCTTTTTCCCCGATGCAGATCCAGGCACCAGTCGACGGTTTTGACGTGACTCTTTTCTCAGCACTGATTCCGGAGCAGGGTGAGCTTACTGACGTCCGAGGCAGATCCTTCTCCATCCTCTACTGTATAGTCTTTTGCTCTCAAGACTATTGTACTTATTATACATGTTTGGTTTCTGTCTTGTATTTTGGGTATGTTAGCAGTGGCTCATGTACTGACCCCACCAGGTCTTGGGAGGGGTTCTAGACTTTATATACATTGTCCTCTTCCTTCTCAGTCTTAGCATGTTTATAAATATGGTTACTTCCACTTCTTCTCTGTTTTATGAGATTCCGCCCGTTAGCCCGTTGTTTGTTGCTCCGGACTAGGGTTTGGCTTGCCTATTGGTGGGTTACGATAGGCGCCATCATGACCCAAATATTGGGTCGTGACAGTAGTGGCGCGAATTTGTGATGCCATCGGGAATTTCAGTTGTTTCTTGCGTCATAGCTCTGCTTTTGGGCTGTGGCGCGAGTCGGAACTTATCTTAACCCAATTGGGATTGGTTTTAGACATTCTAAGGGTTCTTAAACTCTATATAACCCCCCCCCCCTCTCCCACATTTTTAAAGAGACACAACTGATTTGGGGAAGCCAAAAGCTAGGGCAAAACTCAAGAACAAGGTTTTATTTTATTTTTGATTTTTACCTTGTAAACTCATGAAATTTCTTCTTCCAAAGAAATTTATAAGTAGCTAAACCTCTAAATTTCTAGGGTTCTGATTGAACATGAAAGTTGTGGCTTGAACATGAAAGTTGTGGCTTGAACATCATATTATCGATTTTGATTTTCATACATTGAGTTATTTATTTCTTCTTGCTTTCAATTATTCGTTTGATTGATTATCTTGTGAATATTATCTAGGGCTTGTTTGTTGGACTTGAAAAAGGGAACGATAAGTTAAAAGAAAGAAATAGGGCTAGTTTGTGAACCTTATAAGGAAAGGAAATCAATTTGTCACTGAGGATAGAAATATACCCTGTGACCTAGCTTAGTTAATATAGATGATTTCTTTATACACTTCACTATTAACCGACGACCATAGAAATATAAGAGTTAGGGATAGTCGAGTAGGCTTAGAGTTGTTGGAAAAATGCTCAATATAGATACAATTAACCTACAACTAGTAACTCAGGAAAGCAAATTAGATGAATGATTGGATAGCGCAACTGGATTGTCAAAATACCACAAACCTAGATCTTTTCTCGAATCTGAATTACAACACAACTAATTCACGACTTGTCTCCAATTATTTTTATTTACATTCAATACATACAAATCACTCTTAATTATTGGTTACCGACTGAATAACTCAGATAATAATTCAAACTAGAAATCAATTCATCAAATCCCTGTGGGTACGATAGCTGGACTTACATCCTTTATTACTTGTACGGACACGTACACTTGCATGTGCGAAAGGATGCAACAAGTTTTTGGCGCCATTATCGGGGATTTGATTTGAACTGATACTATTTTGAGTTTTTATTGAATTATTCAGATTTCACTTTTGTTTGTTGTTTTTGTTTCTTTTAGGGTACAGGTTAGTTTATGCTAAATACCCAAAGTCAAGGCAATCCCTTGATTTCAATTGACCACGAGCTAAAACGTACTCTTAGAGGGTTGAGAGTGATAGGTGCTAACTTGAACAATCCAATTCTTCAAGACCCACTGAATGATACGGGGGATAGAGCTGTAGTCCAACTCCCTCCTGTACCACATGTTCCGGTGTTGAATTTTGCTAGGCCAAATCAACAAAATGCCTCTAGAGCTATTGTGAAGCCGAATATCATCGAAAATTTTGAGCTTAAAGAGGGCACGGTGCGACTAGTGCAGAACACTTGTCAATATGAGGGTAAACCACATGAAGACCCACACAAGCACCTACTAGAATTTACTGAGTTGAGTGACAACTTTCACTACCAAAATGTTTCAGATGAATACGTGAAGTTGATACTATTCCTCTTCTCACTGATTGGGGAAGAGAAGAAATAGTTGCAGAATGAACCAGCAGGATCTATCACGTCTTAGGATGCTTTGTCTGAAAAGTTTCTCAACAGGTTCTTCTCATCTAGGAGAACAAAAGAGCTCAGAGGCAAAATTTCCAGATTTGTCTAAAAAGATTCTGAATCCCTTCCCCAAGCTTAGGAGAGATACACGGGATACTTGAGAGATTGCCTACACCACCATCAGCCCAAAGAGATTATTGAGCATAATTTTATTGAAGGATTGAGGCCAGACTCTAAGTTTTTATTAGATGCTACAACTCAAGGGCAAATTTTGTCCAAGAGCTATGATGAAATAGAGGTGCTGCTCAATCTTATGTCTGCAGGTCACTGAGACTATTCAGAGCCCAGCCGAGTGTTCACTTCTGCACAAAAATCAAAAATGTCGAGTAAGTTAGAGCTGGATAATGTGTCATCTATTAGGGCTAATATTGGGCAATTGTGTGCCTAAATGAAGCACAGTTTACTAGCTCCAAGTGCAGGTCAAGTTCAACAGGTACAACAGATTCAGGCGACTGCATTATTTTGTGAGAAGTGTGGTGAAAATCATGCCTACTCTGGATGTCCTTTGAATACATAATCTATATATTATGTGGGGCAGTAAAATTACAGAAACCATCCAAATTTCTCTTGGGGTGTAAATCAGCAGGTACAAAGACAACAATATACACTGCAAGCTGCACAAATGAGCAATTCTTTGAAGGAGACAATGAAACAGTTCATGGGACAACAAACTCAGATTGTGAACAAAATACAAAAGTCCATTCATGAACTTGAGCATCAAGTGAGCCAACTAGCTTCATCGCAACATGCAAGACCTGCAGGTGCACTACCGAGTGATACAGAGAATAATACTAAACAGGTAATGGTAGTCGGAAGAGAGCTAGTTAAAGCTCCTCTTAAACAAAGAAGTCAAGATGCAAGTGTAAAGTTGCTGAATGCAGAGCCTCCAAAGAAGAGAGTTATTAACTGGGACAACTACAAGCATCTACCTCCTTTCCCACAAAGGTTGATCCCAACAACAACTCCAGAGATACGACATATGCAAGACAAAAGAAGAGAAAAAGAGGTCGTTGAGCAACCTGAGAGTACAATAGGGAGACCTCCACCACCATTCCCACAAAGATTCCAGAAAATCAAGGAGGATGCAAATTTTAAAAAGTTTTGTGATATCTTCAAGCAACTTCACATTAACATTCCATTGATTGATGCTTTGAGGGACATGCCCAAATATGCCAAATACTTGAGATAGGTGGTGGCTGGAAAGAGAAGACATGTAGAGTTTGAGATAGTTGCACTCACTGAAGAGTGTAGTTCGAGGGTATGAGTAAGCTTCCTAAAAAGATTAAAGATCCTGGAAGTTTCACTCTCCCTATACAAATTGGTGAAGATGAGGTTGGGCGTGCATGCTGTGATGTTGGGGCAAGTATAAACTTAATGCCCTTATCTGTATTTCAGACACTTGGTTTGGGAGAGCCACGCCCAGCTACTATCACTTTAGAATTGGCAGACTGCTCTCGTATGCAACCAAAAGGAGTGATTGAAAATGTGCTCATCAAGGTAGGTAAGTTTGTGATTCCTGCAAACTTTATTATTTTAGATTTTGAAGTAGATGAGTAGGTATCGGTTATTTTGGGATGCCCATTCTTAGCCACTGGTGGAGTTTTGATTGATGTACAAAAAGGAGAGCTTAAGATGAGGGTTCATGATAAGGAGGCAATGTTTAAAGTTTATAAGTCCCTCTCCACTCCTTCACATTATAGAGACTTGTGTATGATCATAGAAGTGGTCAATGATAAGTGTGGGGTAGAAGAGTATGGGCTCAAAAAAGTGAAAGATCTAAAGACAAAGAGAATGAATAATAATTGTGATCCTCCTAGAGTGAAGAAAAGGTCAAAGTTGCATCATATAGGGAGGAAAAGACTGAGAGTATTCGATTAATCTTTCACTTGCGTCGTGCCACGATGTTAAATTAGGCATTGCTTGGGAGGCAACCCAAATTGTAATAGCGTGGTTTTATATTTATAGTGTCACTTTTTGTTTTTGGTTCATACAGATTTGAGGAAGTCTAAGTACCCGAATTTTGAAGCTAAGAGGCATGGATGATGCATAGGTATGGGGTCATTCATCCCTTTGATGAAGACATGCTCCTAACTAGGCCCTAGAGGGCTTCAGGGAGTATTTCTAACCACTATTTTATTTTGATTAATGCTTTGGGGACAAAGCATGACTTTAAGTGTGGGTGGGATTCTTTATATATTTGTTAAGGGTGAAGTATGCTATTGGAGTTGCTTTGTTTTAGTTGCTTGCTTTAGTTGAGAAAATGTTAAAAAAAAAAAAAATGAAAAATCCAAAAACATAAATAGATTTTTTTAAAAATTTCTGTCTGGTTTTAGCTTTTTAGTTTTTTTAGTAGAAGCATACTTCGTCCACCCCTTGGTTTTCTTTTCGGTTCTTTTCCGAGGGGAAGCCCTTTGAACCGACTATCCTTTTTATTTTTAGAATAGTTTTTCTTTTATTTTTAGGTAGAATGACTTTTCCAGACGATGGATGGTTGACGACCATCTTAAGGGAAGAGTTAATCATTAGGAGTTAGAGAGCCTTTAGGACCAATTGAATGTGAGATACTCTTGTTAGGTGTTGCACATGAACTGAATGATGCAAGTTGGTTTTAAATTCGAGCATGCTATGAAGAAAAATGAATGACTTCTTTTAAGACACCCAGGCTTTCTTACTTGACTCGTATGTGATTTTTAGCTTAAATTTGAACTCTTGTTGTTTGCTTGATTCAGAGTCTATACGGATCCATCTTGAGTTGAACATGTGCCATATGTGTTAGGTGTTTGTTGATATTCCATGCTTTCATATTGATGTCTAGAACTTGCCCGGTGTGTTTGCAAAGCGAAATGAAAAATGTTGAGTTTAGGAAATTATATAGGCACTTCTTTGATTAGCCTCTTTTTATCTTTTACTTTACCTACCCATAATGGATGTTCCTAATTAGCCCCGTTGAGCCTTTAGCCTATTCTTTGGTAGCCACATATGAAGCTTAATCCTTTTCTTTCAATAGAACTTTAATTTGATCCAAATCTCCTGAGCACTTTAATTGAAAAATAAGAGTTAAAAGGAGTGAGAATTGATAAAAGAGAGATAGTTTAGTTTGGAAGCCTGTAAAAAAAGATTGATGGTGCAAGTGATTAAAAAATCATGTGCTATCAAAAGGGAGTGGGAAAAAAAAAGAAAAATGAAAAAAAGAGTTTGATAATTGAGTACTCCTTACCAGTGGTATGTGAACTTGCTTAAAGAGATGGAAAAACAAAGAAATCTATGGGTGAGAAGAGTAGAAGAAAGAGTTGGTTGATTGAAGAGTGTGCAAATGATGGAACTTTGTGATGTATTAAACTGCTTAGGAAAGTTAGTCACTATTTGAGCTAAAATAGTTTCTACCCATCCCTTAGCCTATGTTACAACCCGAAAAGTCCTACTTGATCTTAGATTTGACGTTCTTATATTAGTGGAGTAGTACACTAAGGACAAGCTTATGGTTCATCATATGTTGCATGTGAATTTTTGTGAGAGTGAGCGTAATTCTATTCTTATACCCATTCTTGCACTACTTTGTATACTTGTGAGTGAATATGGGTACCTCTCTTGTTGTGAGGGCATATGATTGAAGAAAGATAGGTGAAGTATATGATCCCTTGATTGGGTGAATTGTATGAGTTTGCTATTATCATAGAGTCGGTTCTTGAGGCTAGGAGGTCTTAGAGAAGTTGTTTAAATATGTTGAATGATTCAAGGTTGCTTAATAAGAACTTGCCATCTTTTGTAGTTGTTGTGGTCTTAGCTTGAGTAATCTTGTTTTAATTGGTGTGGTTGTAGTAGAGTTTATGTCAAGTGTGTATAGCTTACTCGAGGACGAGCAAGATTCTAAGTGTGGGGTGTTGATATGAAGCCGAAAATACATATATTTAACCATTATTTGTCTCACATTTTAGTACTTTTTAATTGTCTTTTGAGTATATATTATATTATTTATGCTTAGACATATATTTCAATGTGTAGAAATAAAAATAGTGTGAAGATGAAGAGACTTGGAGCAAAATTGGATAAAAAGTGAAAGTTGCAAGAACTTAATACAGATGGAAGCTGCTCACGTGAATTACCAGTACAAGAAGAGAAAGGAAGCAAGATACTAATTATGAGCCAATGATTAGAACATGATGGCATGATGATTATAAAATGATTTGCAATATGCCAATATTGATAGAAAGTGTAGGAACAATTGCTGAAAATAATTGAAGGCAACAATAAGACATCTACGTGGCAGAAATGAAAACAAAGTGCAAAAGAATTTCATATTATGAGATCTACCCAGTGGCGCAACAGGTGGCGCAAATATTCACTTCTTGCAGAATCTCATCATCTGCTATTTTGCGCCATTCTCTTGCTTTGGGAGTAGTGGCACGAATTTGTGATGCCATCGGGAATTTCAATTGTTTCTTACGCCACAACTCCGGTTTTGGGCTGTGGCGTGAGTCGAAACTTATCCTAACCCGACTGGGATTGGTTTTAGACATTCTAAGGGTTCCTAAACTCTGTATACCCCCCCCCCCTCCATTTTTAAAGGGAGACAACAGATTTGGGGAAGCCAAAAGCTAGGGCAAAGCTCAAGGATAAGGTTTTGTTTTATTTTCTTATTTTATTTTCGATGTCTACCTTGTAAACTCATGAAATCTCTTCTTCCAAAGAGATTCATGAGTAGATAAACCTCTTAATTTCTAGGGTTGTGGTTGAACATGAAAGTTGTGGCTTAAACATCATAGTATCTATTTTGATTTTCATACATTGAGTTATTTATTTCTTCTTGCTTTCAATTATTCGTTTGATTGATCAACTTGTGAATATTATCTAGGGCTTGTTTGTTGGACTTGAAAAAGGGAACGACAAGTGTAAAAAGAAGAAATAGGGCTAGTTTGTGAACCTTATAGGGAAAGGGAATAGATTCGTCACTGAGGATAGAAATATACCCTGTGACCTAGCTTAGTTGATACAGACGTTTGATGTACTTCTCTATTAACCAACGACCATAGAAATATAGGTGTTAGGGATAGTCAAGTAGGGTTAGAGTTGTTGGAAAAATGCTCAATATAGCTACAATTAACCTGCAACTATTAACTCAGGAAAGAAAATTAGATGAATGATTGGATAGCACAACTGGATTGTCAAAATACCACAACCCTAAATCTTTTTTCGAATTTGAATTACAATACAACTAATCCATGACTTGTCTCCAATTGTTTTTATTTACATTCAAAACATACAAATCACTCTTAATTATTGGTTACCGACTGAATAACTTAGATAAGAATTCAAACTAGAAATCAATTCATCAAATCCCTATGGGTATGATATCTAGACTTACATTCTTTATTACTTGTATGACCACGTACACTTGTGTGTGCGAAAGGACACAACAGTTACACCTACCAATGAAATGGAAACCAAGCGTTTCCTGTTTCAAAATAATTTTATCTCGTCCAATCATCATTTTTAGGAGTACTCTTTGGCATAAGTTCCTTGACATTGACAGGGCATTTAGTTCATGTTCTATTCTTTCATCTATATGGGAGTACATTTGATTAAATAATATTTTAGATGTATACCACATCCCTAAGGATCAATTCCACTTTTTACGGGTTAATGAAATATTTGGCTAGAGCACCCAATGGGAATTTTTGCTAAGTATTCGATGTGAGAGACCAGGCGACACATGCTACACAATTATGATATTCCATGCAATGAAGCATGCGGCATGAAGCCTGCCAGGTGAGATTGTAGATGTGGTACACCAATCACTGCATTCCCAGCCCACTCGGATAACAATCTAAAAATACATGTTTAGGTTGGGATTCGTCTCACTATGTTTTGGATGATTTTATTGTGAGAGAAAACACGTTAAGGCTTTCTCCAAATATCAAAGGAGGGTTTCTTTTCAATCTCTATTACTATATCATCGATTATAACGTGATACGCAATTCATAATACTAATCTGTAGATTCAAGGGGCTCAATTCAAGATCATTGAACAATGATTTTTTTTAGGATTCTTCATGAGGTAAGTCCCTACTCAATTATAGCTATTAAAGGGATAATTGGGGTTCGTGTGGGTTTTAAAAGGTATCCTAATCATTAAATAATTCTCAAAACTCCTAGAGCGTGAATTTTATCCTTTAATCATAGATTTGTCATTGAGGGTGGAAATTAGTAGAAATTTGAAAAAAAAAATGATGATTTATTACCGTAATTGATTGTAGAGCTATCATCTAGCATTGTGGAACACGTGAAGGATGTTTTTAGCTGGATTTAAGTCATGTTTCTTTTTTAACATAATTATAATTATGAGTTTCAATAAGGCCCTGTGAACGAACAGGACAAGCTAACATCAAGCCTTCATACTTTAATAAATGAACTTGCTAGCTAGTTTATCTTGGTCACTAGTCTATTTGGTTAAAGGTGCCCAAACATGTAGGTCCCACCCAAAGGATAAATGATTAGGAAGGATCATGTCCACGATGGGATCTATAATGTCTTTGTAGGTGGTTTTCTTTCTAGATTTTGTTGGAGAACCGCTGACATAGGACCCATTGCCAGCAAACTCAGAAAGGGGTGGTGATTTTCTCTAATCAGTAGTGGGTAGTTTTTTGTGTGAAAAAGAAAACATAATTGTCAAAGGTTTAGCAAGAAGAATGGTATTTTCCCAAGGAACTTTGGCAAGAAGTCTAGAAAGAATGGAGTTTAAGGGAAGTTGCAAGAGTGAGAAGTGTAAAAAGGAAAAAAAAAGATGAATTATGCCTTAAATAGAGCTAAGGACGGTGCAGATCTAAGGGTAGGGTGGTGTCTTCGAGTCAATAATAATGAGACACGTAGCCGGCGAATGAATGTTATCGAAAACACATCACATCAGGTATGTTTGGGGAACTTTTTATTTGCTTTCCTGCCAAAAATTTGAAACTCTTCTACTTACCAATTTCAAGTGAATGAGCTATCAAAAATTGGGGACTATTAATAAAGGATAATATCGATCTTGTCCACATGGATGAATAATGTGTCAACATATGGCAACAGTAGCTTATCACAACACTCTGGATAAGAAGCATCGAACATCATTTTTAGAACTTGTCCAACAAATACAACTTAGTTCGGAAAGGTTCCTGATTCAACGAGACTAGAGACATACTGGTATAACCCATCTAGCTCCGAAGGTGATACGATATCAGATTGCTCTGATACCAAATGATATAATCCTAGTTGGACTACTAGAATCTAATCGATGCGGAATTCAAAATATGATGATTTCAACTAGAGAAATCTAGCCAAAATTGACTCACACTCAAAAGAAATGATAGTGGAGAAATTAGGGGATAAGAAGAGAAGAAAGAGAGGCTAATTGAATCCACAATTACCCAAGGGAGATGAGACTTGATTCTAGAGCAATTGAGAAACACAAATAAATGCATAAATGAGTAACTCAATTATGAAAATCAAGGTAAAGGAGTTTTAGATCCACAATGAAAATCCACCCATCACTAATCTAAATTCAACTATACTAAGCTAATCTAGCCTAAAGGGAATCTACCCTTGAACTACACTCTCAAAGAGTTTCTCCAAATCTCAATATCCAAAATAATCTACGTCCAAAAATAAGCTAAGGCAACTATATATAGTATGTCATTTACAAACATGACCCAAAAGTGACCATCATTTAAAAAGTAGCCCCAATGGACTGTTTGGGGCCTAGCATCACCCAAGTGTGTGGCTGCTTTACCAAAGTGCTTTCTCATCGCCCAAATGTGTTGTACATCGCCCAAGGCTCCTTTCAATCATCTTCATCACCCCATGGTCCTTGCCATCGCCAAACATAAATTGCCTATAGCCAAAGTGAGGGGCGATGCTGAACTTAATGGTCCACACCAAAGTTTGCAGTAGGTTATCTTCCATGTTTTCTTCTCTTTATTGGACCTCTCATACCTTTTAGACCTTTCTTTGGGGTAGTTCAAGCCCTTCCAATGTCTCACTATGCATGAGCATGACTTGTGTAGCCCTGGTATAAGTGTAGCACTAATTGAGCTATTTGTGCACATATCAGAAGGTATAATTCCAGATGTAGTGACAGGCGGATGAGATAAAGAAAAGATATGCTCGCCAGTCTGCAAATCATAGTGGAGGCTGAGATTCTCGTTGATTGGTATGCAACTGTAGAATTAGTGATCTAATGGAGACCAAAAGAGGGGCGAACCCTACGCTAGCTGTTCCCAAGAGATTTTTTATAAATAGCCTATTAATCATTTGTATGAGGTGTTCCGCAATTTTAATTTACACACTGTATACACACGATTTTGCTAAGCTTAAAACTCCTTGTTTTTTGATTCTCAATTGACTCCGGACACACTATTCTTAGGCCATCAATGCCCCTAGGATTCCATACATTGCTCACCTACTTTGTCGTCCTTATTAATTGTTTTATCTTCGTTATGATTTATTTCACGGAAAAAGGCCTAATATACCCATTAAGTATTGAAAATGATACACAAATACCCTCCTTCCACCTTTAGGCGATAAAATACCCTTCCATCCATCTATATGGCTCTAAAATACCCTTCCACTTAACAAACAAGTGATTAGGCTTCTAACTTAACACATGATAGCTTGTTATTGATTGGAAGTTTAATTAATTAAAAACTAATTATACATTCCCCAAAACTTAACCCGGTTCCCACTTAATTACCCGATCCAATCCTAAAACCTAAAGACCCGAATCCTAATATCTAAGGGGGGAAACCATTCTACTAATTCAGGCCTTTGACCGTGTTAATTTCTGTCACATGGAAAATTTTATATTGAGCAAGAAGATTGTAACTTTAAAAGTTACAATTCCATGAAAATTTTGAAATTAAAGCAATTTAAAAGCTTAAATAAAATGGAGGGAGAATAACAATTCCATGAAAAATTTAATATTTGAAAATTCTTAACTTTAAATTTTTAGTTTTATCCTTATTGAGCAAGAAGATTGTCTTGACAGGTTTAATTTTACTTGAAAGTAATATAGTCTGACCTATATAAGATTAAAATTACTTAAGTTTAGTCTGACATAAATATAGAGTCCAATTGAAGTATTGAAATCTTTTCTTGGTAAATGATTTGACTGAAGTGTATCATTTATTAATGCTTTAACCAAATACTAGAAAATTTTCCTCCTCTGGTCTTATTTCAAATGATTTCTTCACACAACTAATTCCATATGTGAAAAACCAACTATGAATTTTTGGAGCTTGAAAAACCTTGGCTCATTCAATCTATTTTGCCTTGAAATGGCTGTGCAAAAAACTTCAAAGGGTTTCCCCCATTAAGATATTAGGATTCGAGTCTTTAGGTTTTAAGATTGGATCGGGTAATTAAGTAGGAATCGGGTTGAATTTGGTGAATAATTAGTTTTTAATTAATTAAACTCCCAATCAATAACAAGTTGTCACGTGTTAAGTTAGAAGTTTAATAAATTGTCTGTTAAGTGGAAGGGTATTTTAGAGTCATATAGGTGGATGAAAGAGTATTTTAAAGCCTAAAGGTGGAAGGAGGGTATTTGTGTACCATTTTCAATATTTGAAGGGTATATTAGGTCCTTTTTCGATTATTTAATTTAATTTTACTACAAAATTAACCTAACTAACGTACCATTAAATCATTTTGATAAATTCAATTGTACGATATTATGAGTAAACAACAACTGCATTTGTAAATTTGAAATAATTGAATAGGAAATGTAGGAACCCATGTTACCGTATTTTCTTTACAATTTTTCAAGTCAGTAAAACATGAAATAATTAAGAAACCGGGATAAAAGTCAGTCTTGAAGTCCTAATTTGTGGAGCACATTTTAGAGAAACCGGGATAAATCTCAAACCGATATAAATTGAATCAAATGAAATTTTGGTTTTATTTCATTTTTATCCAACAGAAAAACCAAATTAAATTTCCTAAAATCGAACCAACCAACCCTAATTACTGTATAGGAGTGAAAGTTTCGCTAGAAATATATCAAGTGTTTTAGTTTATAGCTAGTGTATGTGGGGACGCTATCTTTCTGTAAATGTTGTTATAGATCTCCGTTTGAAAATGTATGTTTCGCATTCAAATTGTCTAATTCATCAACTAGCATACTGTTGTATTAAAAACGTGACTTTTACTTTTTCTCATGCCCCTAGTGGACCCAACCCACCCCACTAATCAGGAAAACCATATATTCATCCAAACTCCCATTTTTTCTTCATTCTCTAGTCCTATCACAATTTGGTTAATTATCACTAAAATTTATTTGTTGATTCTCTCTCCCCTGCTCCTATAATGACCTTCCCGGTCATTTCCTTTGTTTTCGTGTGTTTTTGACGTTTAGAGCTTTTCTATAATTGTCCCAAGTTATTTATGACTTGCTGGGACTGACAGTTCGGCTCCCGGGCAGTTCGTTTGAGAATATTATTTAGACCGAGCACGTTGTAAAATATTAAATTAAATTAAAATTTGGTAAAATGACATAGTTAATTACCTTTTGAAAATATTTTTGAAATTTATAAAATTCTTTAGTTATGATATATCTATACTATTTTATAATAGTTTTATAACCTATTAATAATTAAAGCGGAGATAGTGAATTTAAATATGTTCAAATAATATTTTTATTTTATAGAGGTTTTGTTAGAAATAATTTTCTATTAATTATAGTATATTCAAAATATTGTATTTATTTTACCACGAACCTACGCAATACCCGAATATATACAAAACGGATAGATGAAGTTGGTTATGGACACCTCACTCCACGTGGACAGTGGAGGGGTGCCCATTCATTAACATGGCATTGTGTCACCTTAATGATTATCCACTATGCGGTGCACATATATATATACACCCATTCGGTGGACAAAATGTAAATTATTTACATTTTGTCCACTTTTTCCAATTACCTCTCATCATTATTGATTATTTAAGCTCAATATTAAGCTATTCTGTTAAGGTTTGAGCATAGGGGTTTATATATATTTAGTTCGTGGACTCGTTCTCGTCGTTTCTACGGTACGTTTTCTTATTTTTATGGTAGTTTTTATTTGCGATGGTATATTTTGGGATTGGTATTGATGTTTGAGCTACATTTTGAGCTCAAATTGAGCGGTGCTATTTGTGACTATTGATCACGGGGTGATTTGGGACGTTTTGATGGTTTCGGTTTTGCGATTCCGCAAGCGGGCCCCACGTGGGATTTTAGGATATTTTTCGAACTAATGCAATATAGGTATCAATAGTCATGTTTTGACATGTAGTTTATTATTTTGGTAGCTTGGCAGCGTTCAGAGGCCTCTCGGAAGGGGAAGACTCCTATTTAGCTGGCTTTAGCAGGCGTTCGACGGCGTCCAGGTAGGCTAGGTTTACTTTTCTTTACACTTAGATTGAGCTTATGTGTGATATATGTGTGTTGTTGGTATTATGGGCTGGAATTATAGACTTGGAGGTGATGGTTTGCTGTGATTTAGGCCTTTTAGGCCGGATAGGGCTATTTGGACACATTCCAGGCCCGTTATCCTCGTGGTACGCCACAGATGACCTATTCGGGGTCGTATAGTATTATTGTTATTGATTGCTGGTTGGGGAATGTTGTTGTTGTGCCTTAGTCCAGGCTTAGACAGACTTAGCCCAGACTTAGACAGGTATGACTAGACTTGGTATCCGGGACCCGGTAGTGGGCCCCGTCACCCTTTTTGTCGACTTGTCAGAACGTTGACATTTTTGGGCTTAGTTAAGCCCTCTGTGACCTGTTAGACTTGTGACGGTATTTAGGCACCCCGGTCATACCCAATTTACCTACTTAGTCTCTTAGTCCCTGATAGTACCGCACTTGATCGGGTTTGCTGGCCTTGGCTTAAAATTAGGACCTACCTTGCCATGAGCTACTCTAAATACCCAGACTGACTTAGACATTGCATGATAGTAGACTATGGACCTAGGAGGATCCAGGGATTTACCTTGTAGACTTTGGTTTCGGCCTAGGACTAGCATGTTTTCCCCGTTTATTGGTTATGATGTGACATTTGGCTCTGTTCTGGTTACTGGCTATGATGAGTTTCGGTTCGAGTCCGGCTACTGATTCAGATACGATGATTCTGATTACTGACTATTGGGTGTTCCGGTTCGAGTCCGGCCCCGAATTGTGGCACACTATGAGTTCTGGTACTAGGTACCGTGATTATGATAACTGTTGTTCTCTGAGTTCCGGTTCGAGTCCGACGGATGTGAGTTCTGTTACTGGGTACCGTGATTATGATACTGTTGTTCTTTGAGTTCCGGTTCGAGTCCGGCAGACATGATATATATTTGGCCTATTGTTATTATCCACTATGTCCGGTTTAATTCCGGCGTCTGGCCTCTTGTTATTACCTATTGGTGCCGGTTCAAGCCAGGTGCACCCTTGTTGGTTATTGTGGTTACTGGATACGGATACAGCTTTGAGACACTGGTGACTACTCATTTATTATTCTTGTGTGTCCCACCGATTTATGGGGGCCAGGCCGGATTATTGTTTTCTTTCATGTGCCTATCGGGTTTATGGGGGCCCAGATAGGTTATGTTTGACTTGTGTATTTACTTATGCATTTATTTACTCGTTATTCAGTATCGCATTTATTTTTCTCCTGAGCATATTTGTACGCCTCGGCAGTTATTCAGGCACTAGCCGACAACTTTGACGTGACTCTCTTCTTAGCACTGGTTTCGGAGCAGGGTGGGCTTACTGACGTCCGAGGCAGATCCTACTCCATCTTCTACTGTATAGTCTTTTGCCCTCGAGACTGTTGGGTTTGATATATATTTGGTTTCTGTTTTATATTTTGGGTATGTCCAGTAGTGGCTCTTGTACTGACCTCACCAGGTCTTGGGAGGAGTTCTTGACTTTATATATTGTCCTCTTCCTTCTCAGTCTTGGTATGAATACATATTTTGATTTTGTTTTTATATTTCTAGCATGTTTATTAGTATGATTACTTCCACTTCATCTCTATTCCCTGAGATTCCGCCCGTTAGCCTGTTGCTTGTCGCTCCGGGCTAGGGTTTGGCTTGTCTATTGGTGGGTTACGGTAGGCGTCATCATGACTCGAAAATTGGGTCGTGACAGCTTGGTATTAGAGCCTAGGTTGTATAGGTAATGTCGGTACATGAGCCAATGTTTAGTAGAGTCCTATGGATCGGTGCGGGGACGCCTGTATCCTATCCTCAGGAGGCTACGGAGCATTCTTAGGGGAGTCTCTCATTTTCTTGACTCATGTCCGTGCGTTAAGTCTATGTTGGTTTCTGATTTTCATTTGGTTTACTCTTTACACAGATGGTTAGGACGCATGGTGCGAGAGCCGAGGGTCAGGACCCCGAGCCTGCAGCAAGGGCTCCTGTTAGGGGCTGAGGTCGACCCAGAGCTCGGGGGCAGGGCAAAGCAGCAGCCCCAGGCCGAGATCATGCTGGGGATCAGTTACCCGATCCCGTTATAGCTCCAGATCCACAGCAGCCGGTGGGCCAGGGAGCAGCCCAGGCTCCACCTGGATTTATAGATGCTTCTTTGCTCCGAGGTACATTACTTCAGTTATTGGGGATAGTTGGAGGTCCGTCAGCCGAGGGAGCCCAACCAGCAGTACAGGGAGTTGATAGATCAGCCTGCTATGTCTTTCGATGAGCAGAAAATGTTGGGGCATTTCTTGAGGTTGACTCCATCGAGATTTACTGGCACTCCGGGTGAGGATGCATATGAGTTCTTGTCCAGCTGTGAGGATAGACTGAGGAATTTGGGATTGGTACAGTCTCGTGGTGTTGATTTCGTGGCATATCAGTTTGATACTGCAGCGAGGAGATGGTGGAGGGGATATCTTGATTCCAGGCCAGCAGGATCTCCGCCGGTTACCTGGACCCAGTTCTCTGAGATCTTCTCGGGAAAGTATATGCCTCGTACTATGCGGGAGCGACTCAGGGATGAGTTCTCCAGATTGACTCAGGGTTCATTATCTGTCCCCGAGTATGAGGCGAGGTTTCATGATCTTGCTAGGCATGCTACTTCTATTTTGCCTGATGAGTATGAGAGAGTTAGATGTTTTGTCAGGGGACTGAGATTGCCACTCCGCAGGGCTACCCAGAGTTTAGTGACTTCAGGGAAGTCATTCGCAGAGATTATTGAGCATGTATACTCTATTGAGGAGATGGATCGCGAGGCCCAAGGGAGCAGCTATAAGAGACCTCGTGTTCAGGGTTGTTTCAGTGGGAGCCATAGTGGTTCGCAGTTCAGAGGTCATGGTTTCCAGTTTCAGGGTAGGTACCCTCAGCAGCAGCAACAGTCTTTTCAGCGACAGGGTCAGCCCAGTAGGCCCGTACAGTCAGCTTTGCAAATATCTGATAGGGGTTAGCCCGCCTATAGTGGTTCTGTTAGACAGCCTCAGGGACGTGGGTAATCCAGTTCATCGACTAGAGGGGGTCATACCGGATCAGTCGGACCTTCTAGGCCGAGTAGGGAACCAGGAGCATGCTATACTTGTGGGGTTGTCGGTCATTTCGCGCATGACTGTCCTCAGCGCATGGCAATTGAGCCTTCAGCTCAGATGGCACAGCCCATCAGATCTATACCGCCAGCAGGCAGAGGTGGTGCACAAGGTCGTCGGGGTGGTCCCCAGGGTTCTCGAGGTAGAGCGCAGGGAGGTCGGACCGGTGGTCATGTTGGTGCTCAGACTAGTGGTAGCCAGCGTCAGTTGTATGTCGTGCCGGCTAGGCCGGAGGCTAAGGCTTCGGATGCAGTGATTACAGGTACGATTTCCGTATGCCATCAGCCAGCTTCTGCATTATTTGATCTCGGATCCACGTTTTCTTATGTATCTACTTATTATGCACCACAGTTAGGTTTATGTTCTGAGTTATTATCTGTACCCTTACGTGTATCTACCCCTATTGGTGATTCCTTAGTAGTGGATCGGGTATATAGATCATGTTTGGTGACTATTCAGGAGTTTGAGACTCAGGTTGATTTTATTGTATTGGTCATGGTAGACTTTGATGTGATTCTGGGCATGGACTGGTTGTCTTTTCATCATGTAGTCTTGGATTGCTTTGCCAAGACCGTGACCTTAGCCATGCCTGGTGTACCCCCGGTGGTGTGGCAGGGTTCTGTTAGCCGCACACCGACAGGGATTATTTCATATGTTCGGGCTCGTAGATTGATGTCGAGGGGATGTGATTCATTCCTTTCTTATGTTCGAGATGCTAGTATTGAGAGTCCATCGCTTGACTCCGTCCCTGTTGTTCGTGAGTTTTCTGATGTATTCCCGACTGACCTACCTAGCCTTCCTCCTGAGCGTGATATAGAGCTCATTATTGACCTTGAGTCGGGCACCTGACCTATTTCTATAGCTCCTTATCGTATGGCTCCTGCTGAATTGAAAGAGTTGAGTACTCAACTCCAGAACCTTCTGGGGAAGGGTTTTATCAGGTCGAGTGTGTCTCCGTGGGGTGCTCCAGTTCTGTTTGTAAAGAAGAAGGATGGATCTATGCGCATGTGTATTGATTACAGGCAGTTGAATAAGGTAACTGTGAAGAATAAGTATCCTATGCCTCGTATCGATGATTTGTTTGATCAACTTCAGGGTGCAGCGGTATTCTCAAAAATAGATTTGAGATCTGGATACCATCAGTTGAGAGTTAGGGCTGAGGACATCCCAAAGACAGCCTTCAGGACTCGATACGGCCATTATGAGTTCCTGGTGATGTCTTTTGGGTTGACTAATGCCCCAACAGCTTTCATGGATTTGATGAATCGTGTATTCAGGCCATACTTAGACTCTTTTGTGATTGTGTTTATTGATGACATCTTGGTTTATTCAAAGAGCAGTGAGGAGCACGAGCAGCATTTGAGGATTGTGCTCCACACTTTGAGAGATCATCGGCTTTATGCCAAGTTCTCAAAGTGTGAGTTCTGGCTTGAGTCTGTAGCCTTCTTGGGGCATGTTGTATCCAGACACGGTATCATGGTAGACCTAGCCAAGATCGAAGCTATTAGAGGTTGGGCTAGGCCCACGTCACCTACTGAAGTTCACAGTTTTGTTGGGTTGACAGGGTACTACAGGCGATTTGTTGAGGGCTTCTCGTCTATTGCATCTCCTATGACCAGACTGACCAGGAAGGAGGTTCCGTTTCAGTGGTCTGAGGATTGTGAGGTGAGCTTTCTGAAGCTTAAGGATCGACTTACTTCTGCCCCTGTGTTAACTCTTCCAGTTGAGGACGAGGGTTTTATCGTGTATTGTGATGCGTCTCGTATTGGTTTGGGATGTGTTTTGATGAAAAAAGGTCGTGTCATTGCTTATGCATCAAGGCAGCTGAAGGTGCACGAGCGTAATTATCCCACTCATGATTTGGAGTTAGCAGCAGTTGTGTTTGCACTACAAATTTGGAGACATTATCTCTACGGTGTTCATTGTGAAATCTTTACAGACCACCGCAGTCTTCAGCATATTATGACTCAGAGGGATCTTAATTCGCGGCAGCGCAGGTGGATTGAGTTGCTAAAGGACTATGATATCTCTATTCTCTATCATCCGGGTAAGGCGAATGTGGTAGCGGACTCCTTGAGCCGAAAGACAGTGAGTATGGGTAGCTTAGCCTTCATTCCAGTCTCTCAGCGACCGTTGGCTTTGGACATTAAGTCCTTAGCTAATTCGATGGTACGTTTGGATATTTCTGACCCCGAAAGGGTTATCGCTTGTGTTGGTGCGAGATCTACTTTGCTGGAGCAGATTCAGAGTCGTCAGTTTGAGGATAGCGGTCTCTGTAGCATTCGAGATAAGATATTGAAGGGTAAATCTGAGAGAGCTACCTTGGGTTCTGATGGTGTTTTGAGGTTTGACGACCGTATTTGTGTTCCGAGGGTTGGAGATTTGATTCAATTGATTTTACACGAGGCGCACAGCTCCAGGTATTCTATTCACCCTGGGACAGCTAAGATGTATTGGGATCTGAGGCAGCACTATTGGTGGAGCAGTATGCGGAGAGATATAGCAGGGTTTGTAGTGCGATGCCTTTGTTATCAGCAGGTAAAGGCCGAGCACCAGAGACCTGGTGGATTGCTTCAGCAGTTGCCCATTCCCGAGTGGAAATGGGAGCGGGTCACTATGGATTTCATTGTTGGATTGCCTCGCACCTTCCGGGGTTTTGATAGTATTTGGGTTATTGTAGATCGGTTGACTAAGTTTGCACACTTTATCCCTGTTCGAGTTTCCTACAGTTCTGAGAGATTAGCTGGTGTGTATATTCAGGAGGTGGTTCGCCTACATGGAGTGCTAATATCTATTATCTCAGACCGAGGGTCTCAGTTTAACTCCAATTTCTGGCAGACTTTCCAGGAAGAGTTGGGTACCCAGGTGGACCTCAGCACTGCATTTCACCCTCAAACCGACGGGCAGTCGGAGAGGACGATTCAGGTATTGGAGGATATACTCCGCGCTTGTGTGTTAGACTTTGGGGGTCAATGGGATCAATTCTTACCTTTAGCCGAGTTCACGTATAATAATAGTTTTCATTCCAGCATTCAAATGGCTCCTTTTGAGGTTTTATATGGCAGACGGTGTCGATCTCCAGTAGGCTGGTTCGAAACTTCAGAAGTCAGTCCTCGTGGCACAGATTTACTCCAAGAATCTTTGGACCGAGTTCGAGTGATTCAAGATAGGCTGCGAACAGCTCAGAGTAGACAGAGGAGTTATGCTGACCGTAGACGTCGTCCGTTGAAATTCAGGGTGGGTGATAGGGTCTTCTTACGAGTATCGCCCATGAAGGGCGTGATGCGGTTTGGTAGGAAGGGTAAGCTTAGCCCTAGATATATTGGACCCTTTGAGATTTTGCGAACAATTGGAGAGGTGGCTTATGTATTAGCTTTACCTCCGGCATTTTCAGCTATCCACCAAGTGTTTCATGTTTCTATGCTGCGACAATACATTTCGGATGAGTCGCATGTGCTTCAATGGGACTCGGTTCAGTTAGACGAGAAACTAGCATTTGTGGAGGAGCCTATGTCCATTTTAGCCAGGGATGTCAGACGGTTACGCTCCCGGGACATTCCAGTGGTTAAGGTACAATGGTGTCACCATCCGGTTGAGGAGGCAACTTGGGAGCTTGAACGTGACATGCGAGCCCAGTATCCCTACTTGTTCACGTCTTCAGTTATGTGCTTATTCTTGACTTTCGCGGACGAAAGTCCTTTTAGTAGTGGATATTGTAATGACCTTCCCGGTCATTTCCTTTGTTTTCGTGTGTTCTTAGCGTTTAGAGCTTTTCTATAACTGTCCCAAGTTATTTATGACTTGTTGGGACTGACAGTTCGGCTCTCGGGCAGTTCGTTTGAGAATATTATTTAGACCGAGCACGTTGTAAAATATTAAATTAAATTAAAATTTGGTAAAATGACATAGTTAATTACCTTTTGAAAATATTTTTGAAATTTATAAAATTCTTTAGTTATGATATATCTATACTATTTTATAATAGTTTTATAACCTATTAATAATTAAAGCGGAGATAGTGAATTTAAATATGTTCAAATAATATTTTTATTTTATAGAGATTTTGTTAGAAATAATTTTCTATTAATTATAGTATATTCAAAATATTGTATTTATTTTACCACGAACCTACGCAATACCCGAATATATACAAAACGGATAGATGAAGTTGGTTATGGACACCTCACTCCACGTGGACAGTGGAGGGGTGCCCATTCATTAACATGGCATTGTTTCACCTTAATGATTATCCACTATGCGGTGCACATATATATATACACCCATTCGGTGGACAAAATGTAAATTATTTACATTTTGTCCACTTTTTCCAATTACCTCTCATCATTATTGATTATTTAAGCTCAATATTAAGCTATTATGTTAAGGTTTGAGCATAGGGGTTTATATATATTTAGTTCGTGGACTCGTTCTCGTCGTTTCTACGGTACGTTTTCTTATTTTTACGGTAGTTTTTATTTGCGATGGTATATTTTGGGATTGGTATTGATGTTTGAGCTACATTTTGAGCTCAAATTGAGCGGTGCTAGTTGTGACTATTGATCACGGGGTGATTTGGGACGCTTTGATGGTTTCGGTTTTGCGATTCCGCAAGCGGGCCCCACGTGGGATTTTAGGACATTTTTCGAACTAATGCAATATAGGTATCAATAGTCATGTTTTGACATGTAGTTTATTATTTTGGTAGCTTGGCAGCGTTCAGAGGCCTCTCGGAAGGGGAAGACTCCTATTTAGCTGGCTTTAGCAGGCGTTCGACGGCGTCCAGGTAGGCTAGGTTTACTTTCCTTTACACTTAGATTGAGCTTATGTGTGATATATGTGTGTTGTTGTGCTGGTATTGTGGGCTGTAATTATAGACTTGGAGGTGATGGTTTGCTGTGATTTAGGCCTTCTAGGTCGGATAGGGCTATTTGGACACATTCCAGACCCGTTATCCTCGTGGTACGCCACTGATGACCTATTCGGGGTCATATAGTATTATTGTTATTGATTGCTGGTTGGGGAATGTTATTGTTGTACCTTAGTCCAGGATTAGATAGACTTAGCCCAGACTTAGACAGGTATGACTAGACTTGGTATTCGGGACCCGGTAGTGGGCCCCGTCACCCTTTTTGTCGACTTGTCAGAACGTTGACATTTTTGGGCTTAGTTAAGCCCTCTGTGACCTGCTAGACTTGTGACGGTATTTAGGCACCCCGGTCATACCCAATTGACCTACTTAGTCTCTTAGTCCTTGATAGTACCGCACTTGATCGGGTTTGCTGGCCTTGGCTTAAAATTAGGACCTACCTTGCCATGAGCTACTCTAAATACCCAGACTGACTTAGACATTGCATGATAGTAGACTATGGACCTAGGAGGATCCAGGGATTTACCTTGTAGACTTTGGTTTTGGCCTAGGACTAGCATGTTTTCCCCGTTTATTGGTTATGATGTGACATTTGGGTTTGTTCTGGTTACTGGCTATGATGAGTTTCGATTCGAGTCCGACTACTGATTCAGATACAATGATTCTGATTACTGACTATTGGGTGTTCCGGTTCGAGTCCGACCCCGAATTGTGGCACACTATGAGTTCTGGTACTAGGTACCGTGATTATGATAACTGTTGTTCTCTGAGTTCCGGTTCGAGTCCGACGGATGTGAGTTCTGTTACTGGGTACCGTGATTATGATACTGTTGTTCTTTGAGTTCCGGTTCGAGTCCGGCAGACATGATATATATGTGGCCTATTGTTATTATCCACTATGTTCGGTTTAATTCCGGCGTCTAGCCTCTTGTTATTACCCATTGGTGCCGGTTCAAGCCAGGTGCACCCTTGTTGGTTATTGTGGTTACTGGATACGGATACAGCTTTGAGACACTGGTGACTACGCATTTATTATTCTTGTGTGTCCCGTCGATTTATGGGGGCCAGGACGGGTTATTGTTTTCTTTCGTGTGTCTATCAGGTTTATGGGGGCCCAGATAGGTTATGTTTGACTTGTGTGTTTACTTATGCATTTATTTACTTGTTATTCAGTATCGCATTTATTTTTCTCCTAAGCATATTTGTACGCCTCGGCAGTTATTTATGTATTTATTACTTATACCCCAGACTTAGCATGCACCCTCGCATTTTAGCTTGCTTATATTACATTGAGCTCAGTCGGCCGATGATGCCTACTGAGTACCTGTTGCCCCGGTACTCATACTGCACTTCTGCATCTTTTTCCCCGATGCAGATTCAGACACTGTACCTGTTGCCCCGGTACTCATACTGCACTTCTGCATCTTTTTCCCCGATGCAGATTCAGACACTATCCGACAGCTTTGATGTGACTCTCTTCTTAGCAGTGGTTCCGGAGCAGGGTGGGCTTACTGACGTCCGAGGCAGATCCTACTCCATCTTCTACTGTATAGTTTTTTGCCCTCGAGACTGTTGGGTTTGATATATATTTGGTTTCTATTTTATATTTTGGGTATGTACAGTAGTGGCTCTTGTACTGACCTCACCAGGTCTTGGGAGGGGTTCTTGACTTTATATATTATCCTCTTCCTTCTCAGTCTTTGTATGAATACATATTTTGATTTTGTTTTTATATTTCTAGCATATTTATTAGTATGATTACTTCCACTTCATCTCTATTCCCTGAGATTCCGCCCGTTAGCCTGTTACTTATCGCTCCGGGCTAGGGTTTGGCTTGCCTATTGGTGGGTTACGGTAGGCGTCATCATGACTCGAAAATTGGGTCTTGACAGCTCCATTCATTCTCTAGTCCTGATTTTCTCATATTTTGAAGAATATGAGAAGAATATGTAATTTGTAACTCAGGATTATGCTTCCTCTTTCAGCTTTTTCTCCTAAGAATTGTAAAAATACCTCTGACTCTCTCCTTTCATTTTTACTTGTTCATATTTGACTTGATACACTCCTTAAGAAACAATAAATAAAAGTGATGCGGAAATATCATGGGTTAACTAGGACACAACCATAAACAAACAAAATAGAGAAGAAGAAAAACACAAGGATTTAACGAGGCTCGGCTAGGCCTAATCCTCCAAGCAAAAGCAGAGAGAGTTTTCCACTATGAAAGAAAAAGAAGAAGTGTGCAATGATTTAGAATCTCTAATTACATACCCTATATATAGATCCTAAGTATAGTCCTAAACCTATAAGTGAAAGGCTCTCCCAATCCTAAAAGAACTATATTTTCCTTTCCCAAATCTATTAGGAAAAAAGGTCTTCAAAACCAATAGGGATTATGAATTTTCTAAAATAGACAAGGGAAAAATTCAAGACATAGTTAACAAATCTTCCCCTTGGCTTGAATTCCCTTCATCAATTGGAACAACGTCTCTTTGCCTTGCTTCCAGCCGTCGAAAGGGCTCACTGAGTACTACACACACCAACCAAGTCTAGGCAATGCCTAAACTTATTGTCGGGACTGCCTTGGTAATCATATCTGCTGGATTATCATGTGTAGATACTTTCTTCATATCAACATCCCTTTTGCAGCCTACTACCCTTTGTCCCATTAGCAATGAAACAAACTTTCATGTTCGATTCTTGTGAAGTAACTCAATCTCTTCACCCATAGCACTAACCCATCGATTTGCTTCTGAATTAGAAATAGCTTATTTATAGCTATTAGGCTCAAGCACATCTATGGTCTCTGTAACTGACAAAGCAAATTCCACAAAATTTGCATATCCAAGAAGATTTTATCAACTACAATCACAAACCTCTTTGGTCGGTTGATCACTCTCTTCTCTCTGCTTGTTGCAATTTTATACGGTTTTTGTTGTACAGGTGCATCAACATTATCATCTTGATTAATATTTTGCACCTCCTCCACTTCTGAACTACTGGGCTGATCTAGTGGAGATTCAATTTCTAGCTCTATGCCGTCACTGACACCACAATCTGTTTCTGCTATTGCCTTTTCCTTCTGACTGTCCAGTAAGGCAGATTCATTGAATGTCACATCCCTACTAATAATTAACCCTGGAGTCTTCTGATCTGTGTACCATAACCTATAACCTTTCACTCCAGTTGCATACCCTAGAAATATGCACTTTTTTTCCCCCGGCTCAAGTTTTCCATCCCTCACATGAGCATAAGCAGGACAACCAAATATCCTTAAATTTGAATAATTAGCAGGCGAACCGTACCAAACCTCAAAAGGAGTTTTGAACTCGATAGCTGTGGATAGAGATCTATTGACCAAATAACAAGCTGTATTGATTGCTTCAGCCCAAAAGTCCTTGCAACACATGATTGTGAAAGCATACTTCGTGCTCTATCACAAAGTATTTTGTTCATACGTTCTGCAACACCATTTTGTTGTGGTGTTCTGACATAAGTGTGGTGTCTCACTATGCCCTCTCAACTGCAGAATTCATTGAACTCTAAGTTGTAAAATTCCAACCTATTTTCTGTCTGAAGACGCTTAACTTTTCTTTCAGTCTTCCTCTCAACCATCTTCTTTCATTTAACAAATGTCGGAAATGCATCATTTTTTGTTTTCAGAAAATACACCCATCCCATACCATTCTTGAGTAATCATCAATCAAAGTCATAAAGTACTTGGCACTACTTTTGGAGGGAATTCTGTTTGAACCCCACAAGTCCAAATGTATATAATCTAACTTGTCTTTGGTCTTGCGCTCTGCCTTTTTGCTAAACTTCACCCGTGTTTGCTTATCAAAAGCACAATGCTAAAAAAATCAAGGTTTGATTTTTGTAGCCATCTAACAAATTCTACTTGTTCAACAAAGACAATCCTTTGTCACTCATATGACCAAGTCGCAAGTGCCACAACTGAGACTACTTCAAACTACTCTTTCCAGAAGCTACAATTGCTTCTTCTTCAACTACACTAGCTTGAAGATAATACAGTCTAGAATGAAGCTTGCCTTTCATGAGTACCATGGAGCCTTTACACACTTTAAGCGTTTCATTCTCTGCGTGAAACTTATACTCTTGATCATCCAAAGTCGAAAGAGAAATCAAATTCTTCTTCATTCAAAGAGCATTCCAACATTCTATATTTCTGACAATGTCATCAAACGTTCTCAATTTGATGTTACCAATTCCCTCTACCTTTAATGGATTATCATCACCTAGGTAGACAGTCTCATTCGTCTTCTTGTAAGTTGCAAACCAATTCTTGTGTGGACACATGTGGAAAGTTGCACCAGAATCAAGAATCTAGGAATTGTGCTTATGATCAGAGCTCACGGCACAAACTTCCCCTACATAGTTACTGTCATCAGAATTACTACTAGTGTCAACAATATTTGCTGAGTAATCATCATTCTGCTTTCCTCTTTTCTCCTTTAGTTTAGGACAATCTCTTCTGTAGTGACCTTGTTCCTCGCACTCATCACAATTCTGCTTCCTTGCTCTAGACTTCAATCTAGCGTTAGACTTTTTTCTATTTAAGTCTTATTGTTGCGTTCTTCCCTTACTCATGAGACCTTCGCCCTCAGCTCTGCTATCTGAAAAGCTCTTCTTCAACTCTTTATATTTTAGCACATTACTAACATCATCTAGTGAAATACTGTCTTTTTCATAAAGCAATGTATCAACAAAAGTATCGTAAAACAATGGTAAAGAATATAACATGGTCAAGGCCTGATCCTTACTATCAATTTTGATATCTACATTCTTCAAGTCTATTATAATTGAATTAAAATCATCAAGGTGAGTTTTAACTGGTGTACCTTCATTCATACGAAGATTATACAACCTTTTTTTTCAAGTAGAGGCGATTTGTCAGCGATTTTCTAGAATACAGATCTTTCAACTTCTTCCATACCGTTTCTGCAGATTCCTCTTCAGCAATTTCCTGAAGAACGTTATTTGTAACGCTTATGAAGATCGCACTCAAAGCCCTCTCCTTTAGGTCTGCTTTCTCTGATTTTTTCAACTCTTCTGAAAAAACTTCCTCAATTGCCTTCCATAACCCTTGTAACACCAGGAACGATCTCATTCTAATCTTCCATAGACTGAAACTAAATCTCCCATCGAATTTCTCTATTTCATACTTTGTTGAAGGTGATGGAGACATCTTAACCCTTGATTATGTGTAGAAACCCCAAAGTTGCTCTGATACCATTTGTTGCAGAAATATCGTGGGTTTCCTAGAACACAGCCACAAACAAAGAAAATAGAGAAGAAGAACATCACAAGGATTTAACGATGTTCGGCTAAGCCTAATCCTTAAAGCAAAGGCAGAGAGAGTTTTATACTATGAAAGAAAAAGAAGAAGTATACAATGCTTTAGAATCCCCAACTACATACCCTATATGTAGATCCTAAGTATAGTCCCAAACCTATAAGGAAAAAGGCTCTCCCAATCCTACAAGGACTATATTTTCCTTTCTCAAATATATTAGGACAAAGGGTCTCCTAAACCAATAGGGATTATGAGTTTCCTAAAATAGACAAGGGAAAAATTGAAGACATAATTAACAAAAAAGATAATTTTACAGTGTTGCCACTATTAATTATAAGTAATCTAAATATTGAGAAATGAATAGTATTTAATAATAAGGAAAAAAGTAAACACAAAATGATGCATTATCTCTTAATTTTTCAAACTGGACAAATAAAATTAGACAACTATTTTGAGCATATTGAACAAGTAAAGATGGACAGAGGGAGTAGTTTTCAAATTTCAATGTAAGTCACTTTCTCTATGTTTCCATTCACATATAGTCCTTGTCATTAATATTAGATATTTCAGGCCCGTGTTAGCATGGGCCCAATAATTTAAAACTAATGATGCTTTTAATTTGCACACAATTCGAAAAACTATTCACCTGTAGGAAAAAAGTATTTTTACTAGTAATTTTCTTAATTAAATGTCTTGAAAAGAAGTGCGTAATTTTTTAATGATTTTTTGATTATGTAAAACTCTATTTATTTAAATGCTCCCTCTTTTTCATTTTACTTTGCTCTATATAGTCATGTTCTATTTAAATTTCAAATTTTTATTTATTTAGGTGTATATTAAGCATTAGTGGAAGATATTTTTCAACCTTACATGTGATTTTAGAGGCTCGGGTGGATTTTTAAAAATCGACGTAACGGATCAAATTAAACTAAATTGACCAATTATTTAGTTAGATAAGTGTTAGTTTTACAAAAATAAATAGAAAAAATATTGCAGCGACGAATAAATTTGTATGAGTAAAGTATATTTTACATATAAAGCTTGAAATAATGAAACGTTAAAATTTTCATTTTGAATTCGAGGTGATGGAGGTGATTACAAGCCAACAAATGATTAACACCCAAAGTTTCTTCAAAACCTATTATGCTACTCTTATTAAAACTAACATAATTTTAGCATCAATAACTAAAAAGAGTAGTATACTTAATCAAATATGAGATGACGGGAATGTATTTTTAGTAAATTAACTTTATTAATTATATTCAAAAATTTAAGTTTGAATATTTTAATATTTATATAATACTTAATAATAAAGGTAATATTAGACGAAAATAATAAATGGAACATTGATGGTCTTACTGACAGACAAATGTCTATGCAAATACATCGCATGATGATGTATGCAACTATTTGTAAATCTACGCGAACCTCAGAAGGTGGTCCAAAAAATTATGATAAAACTATCTGCAAAATGATTGTAGCAGGATTTACCGGACAACTTCGAGGATGGTGGGATAATTTTCTCACTACTGTAGATAAACAAACCATTATTGATATGGTCAATACAGAACCAGGCTTTGACAGTCTAGGTAATAGATTAGAGGCTAATAGAGAAGATGTTGTCTATACTTTAGTTATGACAATTCTCGAACATTTCGGTGGTAGATTTACTTATAATCATGAGTCTGTTAGAACCCTTTTAAATGGTTTACGATGTAAACATTTAGGAGAATTTCGATGGTATAAAGATACCTTCCTAAGCCGAGTCTTAGAACTACCATCTATCGATCATATTGATCATTGGAAAGCCAAATTTATTGATGGCCTTCCCCCGCTGTTTGCGGAAAGAATTGGACGAACTCTTCGTGGTAATAGCAATACCATTCCGTATGAAAATCATACATATGGATCTATTATATCCATTTGCACACAAGAAGGATTAAACTTGTGTAATGACTTAAAATTGAGTCATCAGCTTAAAATGGAAAAGCTGAAAGAAAAAACCCAATTAGGAGATTTTTGTGCCCAATTTGGCATGCCTCAACCCTCTAGCAGTAAGGGAAAATCTCGATATAGGTCCAATCCCGATAAGGAATATAGTCCTGATCAAAGATATAGAAGAAAACATAGAAGATCTCGATATAGGTCTCAAAAATATAGGGATGAACATGCAGCTAAAAGAGCTCATCAGAAATCCACCCGATTTACCAAAAATAGGTCCAAACGTGAATTAGCAAAAATTAAGTGCTATCGTTGTGGAAATTATGGACATATAGCTCCAAATTGTAAGCTAGAAAAGCTAAAAGCCTTAGAAGATATTGAGCTTCGTGATAAGATTTATACTATGTTGTATACGTCAGGATCTGATGAAGATTATGACAATCCTCCTTTAGATAGTGAAAATGAGGAAGAAGAATTAGTTGATTTTTCTGATAGCGAAAATCACGAAACATCCAACAATATTGGTTGTGCTACCTGCCCTGATAATAACTGTGTTTGTGATAACAATATGTTTTATCAATTACAGTCACAATTTCAAGATTTGAATGTGCAAACTATTTCTTCTGACAATGTCATAGAATTACTTAAAAAAGTTACTGATAGTAACTTACGTGAGAAGATTATTAATCTCTCAGTAGGAAGCTCTGCTTCTACTTCAAACTCTGGTTTAAAACCAACAAAACCAAATACGGGTAATACGGATATTAAAAATCTCAGTCCGTATACAATTACCGAAGTTCAGAGAAGACTGTTACACAAACAGACCCCTTCTCGAACCTCCTCTCTTGACGATTTAAAAATTGAAATTGAGAATTTGAAAAATGAAATTCGCATTCTCAAACAAAATCAGATGATTTCTGATCATCGACTTACCCAGATTGAAGAAATCCATCTGATCAATGATCCTCATGGCAAAAGAAAAATCTACAGGATCTCTAAGACGGGCGGTAGTCCGCGCGGTCAGACAGATCTAGCTAAGAAAGCATCTTTATACTATGTATAAAAATTGAAATATAAAAGATTTTAAATATATCACTTAACTGTATGGGAGGCAGATGGGCCTATTAGTCTAGCATGGGACCTGTCAATACCAATATGATTTTATCTAGAAGTTCTAACCGGAACAAGGATGCGCCCTTTTCTTTCTTCTTATCGGGCTTTTACCTTTTCACCGGCTTACCAGACTAATCATAAAGGTCATGACTGTATCTCCATGAGGATCATTGATCAGATTGATTTCTTCAATCTGGGTAAGTCGATGATCAGAAATCATCTGATTTTGTTTGAGAATGCGAATTTCATTTTTCAAATTCTCAATTTCAATTTTTAAATCGTCAAGAGAGGAGGTTCGAGAAGGGGTCTGTTTGTGTAACAGTCTTCTCTGAACTTCGGTAATTGTATACGGACTGAGATTTTTAATATCCGTATTACCCGTATTTGGTTTTGTTGGTTTTAAACCAGAGTTTGAAGTAGAAGCAGAGCTTCCTACTGAGAGATTAATAATCTTCTCAAGTAAGTTACTATCAGTAACTTCTTTAAGTAATTCTATGACATTGTCAGAAGAAATAGTTTGCACATTCAAATCTTGAAATTGTGACTGTAATTGATAAAACATATTGTTATCACAAACACAGTTATTATCAGGGCAGGTAGCACAACCAATATTGTTGGATGTTTCGTGATTTTCGCTATCAGAAAAATCAACTAATTCTTCTTCCTCATTTTCACTATCTGAAGGAGGATTGTCATAATCTTCATCAGATCCTGACGTATACAACATAGTATAAATCTTATCACGAAGCTCAATATCTTCTAAGGCTTTTAGCTTTTCTAGCTTACAATTTGGAGCTATATGTCCATAATTTCCACAACGATAGCACTTAATTTTTGCTAATTCACGTTTGGACCTATTTTTGGTAAATCGGGTGGATTTCTGATGAGCTCTTTTAGCTGCATGTTCATCCCTATATTTTTGAGACCTATATCGAGATCTTCTATGTTTTCTTCTATATCTTTGATCAGGACTATATTCCTTATCGGGATTGGACCTATATCGAGATTTTCCCTTACTGCTAGAGGGTTGAGGCATGCCAAATTGGGCACAAAAATCTCCTAATTGGGTTTTTTCTTTCAGCTTTTCCATTTTAAGCTGATGACTCAATTTTAAGTCATTACACAAGTTTAATCCTTCTTGTGTGCAAATGGATATAATAGATCCATATGTATGATTTTCATACGGAATGGTATTGCTATTACCACGAAGAGTTCGTCCAATTCTTTCCGCAAACAGCGGGGGAAGGCCATCAATAAATTTGGCTTTCCAATGATCAATATGATCGATAGATGGTAGTTCTAAGACTCGGCTTAGGAAGGTATCTTTATACCATCGAAATTCTCCTAAATGTTTACATCGTAAACCATTTAAAAGGGTTCTAACAGACTCATGATTATAAGTAAATCTACCACCGAAATGTTCGAGAATTGTCATAACTAAAGTATAGACAACATCTTCTCTATTAGCCTCTAATCTATTACCTAGACTGTCAAAGCCTGGTTCTGTATTGACCATATCAATAATGGTTTGTTTATCTACAGTAGTGAGAAAATTATCCCACCATCCTCGAAGTTGTCCGGTAAATCCTGCAACAATCATTTTGCAGATAGTTTTATCAGAGTTTTTTGGACCACCTTCTGAGGTTCGCGTAGATTTACAAATAGTTGCATACATCATCATGCGATGTATTTGCATAGACATTTGTCTGTCAGTAAGACCATCAATGTTCCATTCATAAATGGCATTTCCTTCAAATGAGGCATTTTGTAAATTCCAATCCCGTTCTTCTATCAGAACATCCTGAGGAGTAGGCCTAGGATAATAAGCAGTTTGCATAATCGGTTTCCTAGCAAACTTAGGTTGATTATGCTTATATCTTAACTTATTGAATTCGGAAATAATTTGTTCCTTTAAGTCAGACGTATATTCTAAATCTTCCGCAAATTGAGCAGATAAATCTAAAGGCTTGATATTTAAACCGGCAAACTTCTTTTCTAGAAGAGTTTCTAAAGCATCATGAGTTTGAATATGGAAATCCGTGATTTCTGCCGGTCGTTTAATAGAGCTGGCAACAATTCTTGGAATTATTGTAGGGATTTGAGATTGAGAAGAACTTCCAACTGCGGAAGTTGTTGCCTTTTTCTCTTTTCCCGTTAACTCATCGAGCTTAGAACAGATTTTATCAAGTTTAACTTGATTGAGAAAACGTACCGAAGTTGTCGTAGTTTTTCTTTTTAAGAGTCAAATAATATAAACTCTGATTAACATTTTAAAAGGTAGTTTTTCATCATATTGATATAAGAAAAATTGTTATTGATAATACTTTTTGTATAATTTTTGAATATTTAAATTTAATTTTAAAATATACATTAATCTAATCTAATTTAGCTTTAAAAATAAGTCAAATTGACTCTCAAGAAATGAAACGTGACTGTGATCATATGAATTTTAAATATATTAGTCCAAATAAATATGGTGGATTAGTATAATTGGATTAATTATTTAAATCCAATAAATATGGATTTAATTAACGTCCAAAATTCATCGGGCTAGTCCATTAATTTGGGCTACAAATAATGAGCCCACTTGGTTAAGCCCAATATGTCATCATATTCTAGAGGCCCAATTTGGCGCCAAGTGTCGAATGACGTGGCACGCCAAGTCAAGTGAAGGAGCCAATAGGATCACATCATGTGTCAAAATGATGCAACATGCCTAGTGAAATCAAAGACCAATCGAATGTCGCCATGTCACTTAAATCTGATTGGCCAGAAAAAACCCATCTTCACCATGACTCTTCCCTTTCCACAACTATAAATAGGGGCCTCATAATCCAAAAAAGGGACCAACAATTCTAACGAAAAGCAAGAGAGAGCTCGTGGATCAAACACCACAAATTTCTCTACAAGCTACAAGTTCAAGCATTCAAGTTTATAAACAACTGAAGATCAAGACGAAGATTCAAGATCAAACTCAAAAGCCCTTGAATCCAAATTCACAAGTCAAGATCAAATCCACCAAGTTCACAAATCAGTTCAAGATCAAGCTCGAAGCCCTTGAATTTATATTTAGAAAGGCGAATCAGAGGATTCATAGAGATTGTAACACTCACATATTGAAATCAATAAACGATTGTTGCAATATTTTTCCTGTCCCGATTATTATTTTCTCGGTCGTGAATTTTATTGTCTTACAAATTCTGGCATGCCCAGTGGGACAATCTCTACCTCTCATCTCAACTTTCCAACTTCAAAGTTTTAGAATACCAAAATGACTTCCAAAAAGGTCAACTCTCAATCCACTGCCCCTAAGGCTGCTGATTCCAAGTTCTCCGCCGAGGTAGAAAGCATCCTTGATGTTACTTTCGGAAGCTTTGGGGTTGTCACAAGGAGCAAGGCCAACATGATGGGGCAACAAACACATCGAGTGTCGACAACATCAACTCCAGTTTTTGGGTCTTCAACCCCAAAAAGAACAAGGTCCTTTACAAGTGCTTCAGAAGAAGGAAGCAGTGTGGCAGAGAAAATCAAGAAAACTCTGGCTCTACTTGATCTCTCTGGTTCAAGAAACTCTGGGACAAAGAACGATGGTCATTCAACCAACATGTCATCTCCACTTACTCCACGCGAGCCAAGGACTTCAGAGATCAACTTATGTGACAATCCGTGCTACTCTCCGATGTCTCCAATAATCATGCAAACAATGGTAACTGATGTCTCATCCATGGAGGAGCAACTTGCGAATATGGCGAAAGCGATTGAAGGTTTGACCAAGTATGTGGAAACTCAAGACACTCGGATTGATAAGTTGATGGATCGAATGGAAGGCTTAATAGATGGAGATTCTAGCCATGCACCTGGAAAAGCTCCAGAAGTTCAAGAGATAGATCCTCCTACCAAACAGACACCGCCTACTAAGGAGGTGCCAGTTGCTTCTGGCGGAATGATCCCAATTGATCTATTGAAGGAGTTCATTGAAGGGACCCTTAAGGACAAGTACGATGTTACTACCAAGTCTTCCCTGATGTATGCCAAGTCTTACACTGCTAGGATTGATAGCTTCAAGATGCCTGCAGGCTATCAACCCCCCAAATTTCAACAATTTGAGGGCAAAGGAAATCCAAAGCAACATGTCGCCCACTTTGTTGAGACATGTAACAATGCCGGAACATATGGTGATTATCTCTTCAAGCAATTTGTCCTCTCCCTAAAGGGAAATGCCTTTGATTGGTATACGGACCTCGAACCAAATTCAATTGATAGCTGGGAGCAACTGTAGCATGAGTTCCTAAATCGATTTTATAGCACGAGGCGTACAGTGAGCATGGTAGAACTCACAAATACTCGTCAAAGAAAGGATGAGCCAGTTATTGACTTCATCAATCGATGGAGGAATGCTAGCCTAAATTATAAAGATAGGCTCAGTGAAACTTCCGCAATAGAGATGTGTATCCAAGGAATGCACTGGGAGCTTCTCTATATTTTGCAAGAAATTAAGCCAAAATCCTTTGAAGAGTTAGCTACTCGTGCTCACGACATGGAGTTGAGCATGTCTTCTACCGGAAAAGGAGTAGCACCCATCCATGACCCTCGAAAGGGAAAGGACAAACAGGAACCCAGGAGATGGACCAAGTTTATGCCCAAAAGCGACAACAAAGAATCCATGAATGTCAACGTGTCTCCTGTGAAGCTTACCACAAAGGTGAGCAAGAAGCAAAGCGTAAAGACTACTTCTCAAGCGCGTCCAAACCAGAAGTTGACTTTCAAGGAGATGCAAGAAAAAGAATACCCATTTCTTGATTCTGCCATTTTCGAAGTTTTTGATGAACTTCTTGAGCTGAAGCTCATTGATCTACCAGAAATGAATCGGCCCGATGAAGCTGGAAAAACTGATGACCCAAACTATTGCAAGTATCACAGGCTTGTGGGTCACCTTTTGGAGAAATTTTTTGTCTTCAAGGATAAAATCATGCAACTGGCTAATGAGAAGAATATCGTGCTTGATGATGAGAAGGCCAGTTCTCATCAAATCTCCATCACTTTTGGCTCACTCGATTCGGTCCAAATATGCAACTTCAAAGAGCGTAATGAGGAGCCATTAAAGCAAGACAAGTCTCTAATTGATGAAGGTTGGACTTTGGTGACTCGGTGAAGACGCAACAAGATGATGAGTCTACGAAAAGACTCATCCAAGCAGCCAACCAGAAGGAGAATAGTGAAGAAACCGAGGAAACAGAGGCTGGTTGAGCTACCAAAGAGGGCGAGTGTAGTGGAGCATCACCACCAAAAACCACGGTGTCCTGTGACCTTGGAAGAATTCTTTCCAAGTTGGTTCTGCGCCAAGACTACTCAAGACAAAATTGAGGCATCTTGTTTCAATACTGACAAAGAACAAGCAAAGGGCGAAAGCCTATTGATGGGACCTCCTTCTCTTGAAAATCCTACTAAATCTCTTCACCAAGAAGCACATGTATGTAATGCAAAAATCACATTTACAGACGATGATCTCCTGTTTGGTGAAACACTACACAATCGTCCCTTGTATATGGTAGGTTATGTTCTAGAGAAGAAGATAAATAGAATCCTGATAGATAAAGGGTCTGGAGTAAACATCCTGCCTATTTGCACACTGAAGGAACTGGGCATCACAACTGATGAACTTACTGAAAGCCATTTGATGATCCAAGGGTTCAATCAAGGAGGTCAGAGAGCCATAGGATCCATCAAGTTAGAAATCAATATGGACGATTTACGATCAAATGTACTAATGCATGTGATCGATGCCAAGACTTCATATAATATATTGCTTGGTAGGCCTTGGGTACACGAGAACAAAATTGTTTCATCATCCTACTATCAATGCTTGAAGTATCTTGAAAATGGAGCGGAGAGAAAGATAGTGGCTGATGATAAGCCATTCACTGAAGCTGAATCACACTTCGTAGATGCAAAATTCTACTTGAAGAATTATGTCGTGAAGGAGAAAAAGGTGGATGATGTCACATCAACCAAGTGCGATGATCTTGCAACTAAGAAGGTTGAGGTTTCTGTTGAAAGTGTTGTCATTAAAAAGCCTCCCACCACTTCGAATAAAAGGAATGTCGCGGACTTAAAGAAGAAGGCAACTCCTGTGCTCCGCTATGTACCAAAAGTGGGGAAAGAAGTACGACACTCATTCGATGTCCAAGGTAATATACTAGGGGGGCTAACTCTTCCGGTAAAGCGAATGGATGCAATAAATTTGCCCTCAAAGCCACTTGGGGAATTTATGGCTCAAAATTCATCGCGAGATATGACACTCCCTTCAAAGCGTACGAAAGAAGGTTTTGATCCAAACGCTTACAAGTTATTTGTAAAGGCTGGATACAACCCTAATGAGCCATAAAATTTGGGGAAAATCCCATCAGAAGCCACAACCAGGTAAATGCGTGAAGGCTTAGGGTACATGCCGCCACCGCCGGTGCGCATCTCTATTAGAAGGGTGGCTAGCGACTACATCACTGTGGAAGAGGAGTCTACTACTTCCAGCAAAAGGCCTTCTGTCTTTGATCGACTTTGAGAATCAACCACAAGAACTTCTGTGTTTGAGAGGTTGGGTCCACTGAAGAAAAAGAAAAGTAACAAACCTCGGAGAAGTTATCAAGGCACTATGACACACTCTTCACCTAGAATCCAAAAGGATTTTCAAAGTTTGATTCCTTCTAGAATGAGGCGACGGACGGAGCTTGTGATTTCGTGCAAGGAGGTGTTAAAGGCAAAGACTCATACTGTGGTTTATACCAAGGAACATGAGGATGACAAAGAGAGTGCAGGCTCTTCATATCATATTACAACCCAGAGTGAGTACGATACATCATCTCTAATAAAGGTTGAAGAGTTGGAAGATATTTCCTGATGTTGCCATATATCTGTCGATGACAATGATCCTCAAGAAGAGGAAGATGCTGGAGATGCTCCGTCAGAACTTGAAGGAGTAAAGACGACAATAGATCCCCTAAAAGAAGTTAATCTTGGCACTGATGAAGACCCAAGACCAACTTTCCTCAGCACTTTTCTAGAAATGGATGAAGAAATTGCTTACATGGACTTACTCAAAGAATATAGGGATGTTTTCGCTTGGAGTTATAAGGAGATGCCTGGCTTAGATCCAAAAGTAGCAGTTCATCAGTTAGCAGTCAAGAATGGAGCTCGTCCTGTTAAGCAGGCCCAAAGACGTTTCAGACCCGACTTGGTTCCATTGATTGAAAATGAGGTTAACAAACTCATTGGAGCAGGCTTTATTCGTGAAGTTAAGTACCCCACATGGATATCAAGCATTGTTCCAGTACGGAAGAAGAATGGCCAAATTCGAGTTTGTGTCGACTTTAGGGATCTCAACAACGCATGTCCTAAGGATGAGTTTCCAATCCCTATTCCAGAGTTGATGATTGATGCTACTACTGGTTTTGAGGCGATGTCTTTCATGGATGGATCATCCGGCTATAACCAAATTCGCATGGCACCAAAGGATGAAGAGCTCACTGCATTTCGTACGCCTAAAGGTATTTATTGCTACAAGGTGATGCCTTTTGGTTTGAAGAACGCCGGTGCCACTTATCAAAGGGCTATGCAAAACATCTTTGATGATTTACTCCACAAAAATGTTGAATGTTATGTAGATGATTTAGTGGGAAAGTCAAGAAAGAAGAACGACCACTTGAAAGACTTGAGAATGGTATTTGAGTTACTTCGAAGATATCAACTTAGGATGAATCCGTTGAAATGCGCCTTTGGAGTTACTTCCGGAAAGTTCCTTGGCTTTATTGTACGACACCGAGGAATTGAAATTGATCAGCACAAGGTTGATGCAATTTTGAAGATGCCCGAGCCTCGAAACATTCATGAATTAAAAAGTCTTCAAGGAAAGCTAGCATATTTAAGGAGGTTCATCTCAAATTTGGCGGGAAAATGTCAACCATTTAGCCATCTCATGAAGAAGGGTGCCCCTTTCGAATGGGACCAAACTTGTAGTAAGGCCTTTGAAAATATCAAATCTTACTTGATGAAGCCTCTAGTTTTTGCGGCACCTATACCTAGAAAATCGCTGATTCTCTACATCGCTGCACAAGAAAGGTCAGTTGGAGAATTATTGGCCCAAGAAAATAGTGAAGGTAAAGAGAACTCTCTTTATTACCTGAGCAGAATGATGACGTCAAATGAGCTGAATTATTCACCTATTGAAAAGTTGTGTTTGGAGTTGGTCTTCTCAATCCAAAAAATGAAGCACTACTTTCAAGCTCATGTTGTTCATCTCGTGTCTAAAGCAAATCCCATCAAGTTTGTAATGTCGAAACCAGTCCTCAGTGATCGACTTGCAAGGTGGTACCTTCAGTTTCAACAGTTTGAGATCATATACATCCCTCAGAAGGCCGTAAAGGGACAGGCATTAGCAGACTTTTTGGCAGACCACCCAATACCAGATAATTGGGAGCTAACTGATGAACTTCCTGATGAGGATGCAATGGTTATTGAAGTTCGACCTCCATGGAAGATGTACTTTGATGGTGCGGCATATCGTGGTGGAGCTGGTGCTGGCGTAGTGTTTGTCACTCCGCAGGAAGAGGTTATCCCATACTCCTTTACTTTGACACAATGTTGCTCCAACAATGTCGCTGAATACCAAGCGTTGATACTCGGACTTGAAATGGCCGTCGACATGAAGCAACTACAATTGCTAGTCTTTGGTGACTCCCAATTGGTGATCAAGCAGCTCTTGGGAGACTATGAAGTCAAAAAGCCCGAGCTACGCCCATATCATAGTTATGCTCAGAAGTTGATAGGATGGCTTGGAGAAGTTACCCTCCAACACGTGCCAAGAAAGGAAAATAAGCAGGCCGATGCATTGGCTGCTTTAGCTTCAACCCTTACTCTTCCGAATCAAACACGAGTTACTATTCGACAAGAATGGGAAGTACCACCACCAGATGAGGAGGAATATACAGAAAATAAACTTGAGCATCTAGTCGCTGTGTCTGAAGCCATAAAGGTAGATTGGCGACAACCAAGTATTGACTACTTGTGTTATGGAATACTTCCTGAAGATCCAAGAAAAAAGACTGACATCCGTCGTCGTGCACCTCGTTTCTTTTACTACAAGGACACTCTAAATAGAAGGTCATTTGAAGGAGTACTCTTGCGATGTTTAAGAGAGGAAGAAACAGTTCAAGCTTTGCAGGAAGCACACTCGGGAGTATGTGGATCTCATCAGTCTGGCCCGAAGCTCCACTTTCACATAAAAAGAATGGGATATTATTGGCCAACGATGGTCAAAGATTGCTTGGACTATGCTAGAAGATGCAAGGCCTGTCAATTTCATGCAAATTTCATACATCAACCTCCTGAAATATTACACCCCACTATCGCATCTTGGCCATTCAATGCTTGGGGATTGGATGTTGTTGGACCACTACCAAAATCTTCTGGTGGACACTTGTACATCTTGGCTGCGACAGATTACTTCTCAAAATGGGCCGAAGTTGTTGCACTCAAGGAAGTGAAGAAGGAGAATGTTGCAAACTTTATCCGAGTAAATATCATCTACCGCTTTGGAATTCCCCATTACATAATAACTGACAATGGCAAGCCATTTGATAACAAGCTGATGAACAAGATTTGTGATCTCTTTGGTTTCAAGCAGCGTAAATCTTCTATGTACCATGCTGCCGCCAATGGTCTAGCCGAAGCATTCAATAAGACCTTATGCAACCTATTGAAGAAAGTCGTCTCCAAATCCAAACGAGACTGGCATGAACGAATGGAAGAAGCTTTGTGGGCATATAGGACGACTCACCTCATACCGACGCAAGCAACCCCATATTCACTTGCTTTTGGAGTTGAAGCAGTCCTACCACTTGAGCGTCAAATTCCTTCTTTAAGACTTGCTATTCAAGAAGGGCTCACCGAAGAAGAAAATGCTAAGTTATGCCTTGCGGAGTTAGAAGCTCTTGAAGAGAAGAGGCTAGAGGCTCAACAAAATCTTGAATGTTATCAAGCCCGTCTATCTCGTTCTTTCAACAAAAAGGTTCGCCTGAGGTGCTTCCAAGTTGGAGATCAAGTCCTAGCAGTAAGGAGGCCCATTATCACTTCTCATAAATCTGGGGGCAAATTCACCTCTAAATGGGATGGACCATATGTCATACAAGAGGCATATTCAAGTGGCGCTTACAAGCTTGTCGATGCAGATGGCGTGAAAATTGGTCCTATCAACACCAAATTCTTGAAGAAGTACTATCCTTGAGGGAAGATGATGCTCCTTAAGGCACGAGCATAAACTGCATGTCCACTCCTGGCCCGCAAGAGTATAAACTGTGTACGGCTCAAAAAAAAAAAAATGTCCGCTAGGTTGAAAATCTCGAAAGAGGCGGCCTAGGCAAAAGTTAGGACTCAAAAAAAAAAAAAAAAAAAACTCTTTCAGAACTACGTTATGACTTGATCCTCATTACCGAGGTACGTAGGCGCTTAGAATTTCATTCTAAGTTCAGTCGCATGAGTGTAAAAAAAATACATGTTTCCGCTTGATCCGCTACACAAAAGTTAAGTTTGCAAACATTCTGATTAAACTTTGGGCTTACACAAAATGTTCATGACTCAATGAGGGCAGATCTCCATATAAAAGGTAAGCTTCTGCAACAGGATTTGAGACCCTCAAGTTCTTCGAGCCTACAAGTTGAAGTTGTAAGTCTTCCAAGCCTACGAATTGAAGCGCGCTTGTTGAAGTCAAAATTCACCAAGTCAGTAACGTTGAAGTCTCAGGTTCACCACATCTGCATACTAAAGTCATCAAAGTTCAGCAATTCTGCAAGATGAAATCCCAAATCTACCAAGTCTGCAGGCTGAAGTCTTCAAAGTCGCCAAGTTTGCAAGGTGGAACCATCAAAACCTCCAAGTTTCAAGTTGAGGCCTTCTAAACTTCCATGCCTTAAGGTGGACGGAATTTGTCCCTTTGCACCTTAAGTTGGCCTTTTTTCAGATTTATCCTTAAAAGGATCTATAAATCTCCATGCCTTAAGGTGGACAAAATTTGTCCCTTTGCACCTTAAGCTGGCCTTTTCACGGGTTTATCTTTAAAAAGATCTCTAAACTTCCATGCCTTAAGGTGGACAAAATTTGTCCCTTTGCACCTTAAGCTGGTCTTTTCACAGGTTTATCCTTAAAAGGATCTATAAATCTCCATGCCTTAAGGTGGACAAAAATTTGTCCCTTTGCACCTTAAGCTGACTATTGCGTAGGAACATCGGAGGGACCATACTTGAAGCCGAACTTGTCAGGTCTCAAGGTGACGGAGGCGAAGTTAAACTCTCGCACCTTAAGCTGACTGTTGCATAGGGACCATACTTGAAGCCGAACTTGTTAGGTCTCAAGGTGACGGAGGCGAAGTTAAACTCTCGCACCTTAAGCTGACTATTGCATAGGGACCATACTTGAAGCCGAACTTGTCAGGCCTCAAGGTGACGGAGGCGAAGTTAAACTCTCGCACCTTAAGCTGACCATTGCATAAGTACATCGGTGAAAGGGACCATACTTGAAGCCGAACTTGTCAGGTCTCAAGGTGACGGAGGCGAAGTTAAACTCTCACACCTTAAGCTGACTGTTGCATAGGGACCATATTGAAGCCGAACTTGTTAGGTATCAAGGTGACGGAGGCGAAGTTAAACTCTCGCACCTTAAGCTGACTGTTGCATAGGGACCATACTTGAAGCCGAACTTGTCAGGTCTCAAGGTGACGGAGGCGAAGTTAAACTCTCGCACCTTAAGCTAACCATTGCATAAGTACATCGGTGAAAGGGACCATACTTGAAGCCGAACTTGTCAGGTCTCAAGGTGACGGAGGCGAAGTTAAACTCTCGCACCTTAAGCTGACTGTTGCATAGGGACCATACTTGAAGCCGAACTTTTCAGGTCTCAAGGTGACGGAGGCGAAGTTAAACTCTCGCACCTTAAGCTGACCTTTCATGAATGCTATTTGTTTCAATCCTGCAAAAGAAGAAAGGAAAAGACAACACACACAAAAAAAAAGAGGCACAAGAAGAAGAGAGATTGTTACCTGTCAGGACGTTTTAAACTCGGAAGCCATACATCACCAGCGCGAATAGGCTTGAGACAAGATGTTTTGGTGAGAATGAAGCCCTTGAAGTCTAGTTTCCATCAATCAAAACACCTTTTTGATGGTGACGATCCGACATCATGATATAAATTATTTAGTGAGACAACACAAATCTGAAATTCTCTGAGAGACAGAATTTAGGGTCAACTTCAAAAAAATTTCTAGAATGATCCAGAAGGTGTTAAATCCTAAATTTTGGATATGTTATAGCTGCATGTTTATGGTATCTATAGAATTAAACGGATCATGATTTCAGTACTCCCACATTGATAATCAAATTTTTTGGTATCGTCGCGCAAATCTAAAACTGCCGGTGCGCCAAAATCCAAAGTTGAATTCGGGATAACATCTGAAAAGATACCGAATGTATTAAATTATGAATTTAGTATATATTATAGATCTGGATGTATAGTTTCGGAAGAATCAAGCGGCTTGTGATTTCTTCATTCCTACATCAAGATATGCAAGTTTTGGTGAAGCTATGCAGATCTGAAATTCTAAGCATGACAGAATTTAAACCTAAGTTTCAAGAAATTGTATAGAACGAAATTGAAGGATTTTAATTCTAAATTTTGGATATGTTGTAGATCTCGAATTCTAGTTTCTGGAATGTTAAACCGTTCAGGATTTCGATATTTCTACAATGAGATATGAATTTTCTACCACTAACATGCTGGGCTGAAAAAAAAGTGACGAAAATTAAAAGAGAAGAATATATTACCCGGCATTGTTCTCCTTTGTGTGACTCCCGATGCTGCAATATCAAAATAATAGAGCATCCATCTATTTATAGATGCAGCAAGGCATTAATAGTCTCCTTGTTGAAATAAAACTAGGAGAAGTTTTCAAGTCCTTAAGGAGGTGGCATACTCCTAATAGGAGTGGAATTGGGACAGTTCAAGTTTGTAGGAATATAGACATCCTAATTCTAATTGGAGAATGATTGGTTATGGAGTAGAAGAATTTCATTCCCGAAATGGAAAGGAGTATCCTGAAGACGTGCAAACAAGGAAAAAGTCAAGTCAATACTTCGAGCCTAGTCTTCGAAAGATTAAATATCTCCGACAAGTCTCGAAGTGATGGCATTTGTGATCATATGAATTTTAAATATATTAGTCCAAATAAATATGGTGGATTAGTATAATTGGATTAATTATTTAAATCCAATAAATATGGATTTAATTAACGTCCAAAATTCATCGGGCTAGTCCATTAATTTGGGCTACAAATAATGAGCCCACTTGGTTAAGCCCAATATGTCATCATATTCTAGAGGCCCAATTTGGCGCCAAGTGTCGAATGACGTGGCACGCCAAGTCAAGTGAAGGAGCCAATAGGATCACATCATGTGTCAAAATGATGCAACATGCCTAGTGAAATCAAAGACCAATCGAATGTCGCCATGTCACTTAAATCTGATTGGCCAGAAAAAACCCATCTTCACCATGACTCTTCCCTTTCCACAACTATAAATAGGGGCCTCATAATCCAAAAAAGGGACCAACAATTCTAACGAAAAGCAAGAGAGAGCTCGTGGATCAAACACCACAAATTTCTCTACAAGCTACAAGTTCAAGCATTCAAGTTTATAAACAACTGAAGATCAAGACGAAGATTCAAGATCAAACTCAAAAGCCCTTGAATCCAAATTCACAAGTCAAGATCAAATCCACCAAGTTCACAAATCAAGTTCAAGATCAAGCTCGAAGCCCTTGAATTTATATTTAGAAAGGCGAATCAGAGGATTCATAGAGATTGTAACACTCACATATTGAAATCAATAAACGATTGTTGCAATATTTTTCCTGTCCCGATTATTATTTTCTCAGTCGCGAATTTTATTGTCTTACAGTGACAACTAAAAAGGAGCGGATGAGAGTAATATGCGTAAGGTATTGAGTATATATATATATTTTTTCTATAGTATATACTATATAGGGAGGATAAAGAAAGCACAAAATTCTAAACAGAAGGTCCATTCCCCATTCTTAACCATTCACATAAAATTCTGATTTTCGAACCCAAGAGAGAATGAATGCCTACCCCTTTTTTTCATTCTGATCCAAGGAGGTGGGCTACGAGAATATATATATATTTTAATTATAAAAAAGGTGTGAAGATACTATGGATCACAACGAGATATTGGCAATATAAAGTGTCAATTTCATCATCTATTTCTTAATTACTAAATCCTTCATAGTATAGCATCCACTAAATTGCTATTTTATTAAAAGGAGCTGTGTTTCTATATACTATATATAAACCAACGCTTATACAGAATTAGAATATGTGGTAATTTTTCCATATCTACTAGCTTTACGCATTGCGGTGCCACAATTTCTAAAATTTTAAAAACGGTTATTCATTACTTTTCTGATAATAAATGAGTTGTTTTATTAGTAATTTCCAGTAATTTATTTATTTTTCATTCACGAAAATGCAGACAGAAGCAATAATATGTCTTGCAAGTAGAGAAATGGAGGAGAAAATAAAAAAGATTTCATCACCAATTTTAGAGCCGACATCACTATTTTTACAACCTGAAACTAATCTTTTCATGAAAAGATCTTTGCAAAGATTTCTACAAAAGAGAAAGAACGGAATTCAAGCAACTTCTCCATACATCACTAGTTGCTATCGTCAAGCTTCGACTTAGCTTTAGCGCAACCAGTTCAAGTCCACTTACTTCTAGCTAAAGTTGTCTAATGGGTCGGGTCGACCCAATTCCGGCCCGGTAAGACCAACCCAATAGGTGATCGGACCGGAGTCTACCCGGACCCGGTAACGTTAATGGGCTAGGGCGGGTTTAAGGGAATTGGGCCAGATATAGCAGGTAGCCCGGTAGACTGGCCGAGTTGAAAGACCGGACCAGGCCCATCGGTGAACCGGACTAGACCGGCCCAGTATATTAAAAAAATCTTTTAATTATAGCAGTCTTTCAGTTGCGGCCCACCTGCACATATCTGCCAATTGATCTGTTGGCAGTCCAAACGGTTATATAACCGTTGGCCCAACGACCAATTGTGCATTTCAAGCACATTTTAAAAAAAAAATAAAAAATAAAAGTTTCAAATTTTTTTATATAAATATCCCATTTCAAATATTTTCCCACAACTTACAATCTCATTCTCTCAATCTCTCTCAATTATTCTAATCATCTTATAAAGTGCTCAATTATATTATATTATTTGAAATTAAAAATATCAAGTGAAAGTTTCCAAAAGTACTCAATTGATCAACTTTCGGATATTTCGACAATTTGATATTATCGTTCCATCTCTTACTTTTAATTTCTAATTAGTGTATTGTTTGTTAAATATTTATTTGTATTGTTTTTGTGTTTTTTGAATATTTGTTAGTTTAATTTTTAATATGGATAAATTAAGGAAAATTGGTAAAAAGTGTTAGAAATTTGTGTCTCGAAAGTGATAGTGGTAGTGGTAGTAAAAAATAAATTGGTTCCGATTCCGGTAGAGAAAGCACAAATACTCAATGTACTCGTGTGCCTCCTGTACCAATTAGTGAACCCTTTGATACGAGACGGAATACGCGGAAGATGAACGAAACCCTAAAATCTAAGAATACAAAATTAAAGATAGGAGATCGACACAAAATGGAAAAGAAATGAGAACAATGGCTATATCAAAACCAATATCCTCAAATACGAAGTCCAAAAAGTACCAAATCTATATAATAAAAAATAAAAAAAAATAAAAAAAAGCAAGACACAAGTATGAGATCTAATAGGCAACAATGACTATACGAAAGGCAAAACCTCCTATTAGGAATCCAAACAAGTACCTATACTATCGAAACATCCTCACGAGGAATGATATCCTCAAGCAAGCAATCTCATCAACATTGTTTAGCAACCAAGGCCATAGCCTAACTCTCACAAGAGTTTCACACATTCCAAAATATCATATCAAAATAGTCTATCTCTAAAATGAGCTATTCTCTCTTATTTATAGACTACACTAGTAATTACAAAAATACCCTTAATGAAATAAGGGTCTTCTTTAGCATGAGGCTTGAATGTCAAGAATAGTCACTTTTGCATCCATAGCCTCTTTCTTCCTTTTTCACCTTTCTTCCTTGTACTTCCACTTAAGCATATTCTTGAGCTTCAATTCTTCATTCCATGATATTGATGAAGCTGGGCTTGCATCATTCTCCCTTTATTGAAAAGGATTTGTCCTCAAATCCAAACCTAACAAAACCATAGGGAAAACAAGCAAAAACAAGATCCTCATGGCAGGAGGGTTAGTGTTAGCAATAACAACTCTATCACTATGTCAAGGGTGCACACATTTAACATATAACCAAGCATCAAAATGAGCCACAAAGGGTTTATAACCCAACAAAACAAGAGATACTTGGCTATATAGAAAACATGGACAAAGGCGTGAATCAAAAGAACCATGGTATTTAGGAAACCACACATGTAAGTCCACAATGGTTGTACATTTAGACAAGCACAAATCCCCCTTTAAGTCAAGTAACACATGATAGTCCACACAAGTTGGCAAACCTATCTCATTCAAGCCCATAAGATCAAGTAAAAACACCAAGTAATAGTCACATGAGAGAAAAGAAATGTTACTACTATACTTATCACCATGCAAGCCAACAACCTTACGTATACCAAGCGTGCCTTTACGACCAAGCATTACATCATAATGACAACTATCACTGGGATCAAATAGAAAAAGATAACATAAAATAGGGTCAAAGAAACACCCATTTGCCCGATTGTTACTCCTATCAACATACGATATACTCTCTACACAAACATGAGTATCATCATATGCAAATAGATAGTAAAGAAAGGTGTCTCGTAAAACAACTTCATCCAAGGTGTCCTCATATGTAAGATCACTATTAGACTCAAAATCATTGATCATACCATCAAAAATTGGGACACACAAAGATGAAGGAGCAGTGAAAAAGCAAATACCACCTTCCTCCTTATCACAGTCCTTCCCCATAAGAGTACTCTCATCTTTAAAGAAGAGATTTTCATTCTTAGGAGGAATGTCTCCACACCATAATGGGTTATCATAAAGAGTATAGCCCTTAAGAACTATACTACTATCAAGGTTCACACCACTAGGCACTTTACTAGGAGTGATCTCATCATTTTCAAACAAGATATTATACTTAAAGAGAGAATGATCAATCCAAGAAGAAGAATTAAAACATGAAATTTCACTGTCAAAAAGACAATTATCATTGTTCGAAGCACTTTCAAGCACATGATCTCTATGAGCAAAACAAACAATAAGACCTTCAATAAAAGATATGCTCAAAGAGTCACTCCTACTCAATTGATCAACTTCATTAATATTACAACTAACTTGACTCTCAAAAAGAACATCACAAGATCCCTCAAGTAGTGTATCACACACAAAAGCTAGTTGATCAATATCAATATCAATATCACTTGATAATGAACTATCATTCAAAACACATGTATCAACACTAGTTGGACAAAAATTGATCTTACTAAAAGACTCAATTCGGTCATCAATAGGATCAACTAGTGTGTCCACATTCTCAACAAGCACATTATCAAAACATGGCAAAGAATCACATGACAATGTACTATCATTCAAGTCACAATTGTCAACACTAGGTGGACACAAATCGATCTCACAAGAAGAATCAATTCGGTCATCAATAGGATCAATTAGTGTATGAACACTCTCAACATCTACATTATCACAATGTGGCAAAGAATTATTAAGTTCACATAAAGACAAGCTATCACTCATACTTTGTTCATTTGAAATTTTAAAAGTGTCAAGTTTAGCTATTGTACCTTGAGGCTCACAAGAGGGATTTTCTTTACCTTGAACCGAAGCTTCAACTCTCATGTCTTTAGGCAAGCCAATCCGCTCGGTCCAATAAAGTAGCACATTCTTTAAATCCTCAAGTGTAGGATCCTTGTTGGGAACTCGTGTTCCTTCAATTTCCATGTTTGTACCTACGCAAGAATTCTTACAAAAAGAAGAACAATCAAGAAGGTTAGCTTGGTTTTGTGGCAACTCTCTCACTTCACTCCACATATCCTCTCTTTTTTCCACTCTAGAGTTGCCACTTTGCACTCCCTTACTCCTCTTAATGTTTTGTCTCTCATAATCATGGAAGAATTTGGAATAAGGGTCCAAAGTTTCTTGGCGAGGAGAAAGTGGGAAGAGGGGTTTTCCCCTTTTGTCCATGACATATTTGTACCACTCTTGCTCATAGGAGACCCTATGCCTTTGAAACCAAGAATTTCCCAAGAACATGTGACAAGTCTCTATGGGAACCACATCACACCAAACCTCCTCTTGATATTTTCCAAGTGAAAAAAATACCTTCACACATCTATCAACCTAATACCCCCTTTGAAAAAAATAAGGGTTTTGTCTCATCACACAAGGTATTCCCAACCTTTCAACCAGGCAATGAAGTTGGTACAACTATGATCATCAAGTAAAAGCACGTATCCCGAATCACCATAAACACGTACTTTGATTTCAAGAATGCGCCTCTTCAGGTCATCCCAATCTTGAAACATTGAATTTTCTCTACTTTCAAGACTTAGTGATTCTTCCATCCTACCTTCAACCCCATTTGCATATTTAGAACAAGACACATTGGCATTAAGATATGAAGCATAAGACATAACATTTCTAGAAGTACCAACATGCCCACACGCACACCACTTCGACTAGGATAAGAAGTATCATAAGACAAAGCATATGAATATCCACTATATACATCACCATTTTCATTTTCATAGGAATCTTCATCACAAGGCTCATAAGGTAAGTGAGAAGAACAATTATACCTCAAGTCACCTTCATCCTCATAGTGGGTAGTGTGAGAGCCCTTATATTCGCCATTATCACCATAAGAATCACTACAAGGTTCTTCTACTCCACCATCTTCACAATAAGAGTTACGAGCGTCATTTTCCTCATATTCACCCCCAAAGTAGTAGCTTTCATCTCCATATGGCTCATGATCATGACTATTTTCATAGCCTCCATAACCTTCTTCATCATCATACTTATAGCCTCCATCACTACAAATATAATTTTTCATGTCATCATCACAAGGATGCGAAGCTATGGACAACATACTTTAACTCCAAGCACCTACAAAATGAGCAAACAAGATTAGCAATAAAAGTCCTCACTTTCACTTGTATTTGCACTCTTTTGTGCTTGGCTAGCATCACTCAAATGATGTTACACACTCTAGCCTTTTACCACTCAAGGATCCGGCCAAAGTTGTTATTCAATTAGATCAATCATTTGCTAAGAGTCACAAATCAACCTTGAGGGTAGAATAGATTTTTGTTAATTGAAGAACGGACGACTTAATAAAATCTAAAGGACTTGAATCAAGAAAATCAACAACGAAATAAAATGAGAAAATCACAAGAAGAAATTGGCACGAAAGAAAAAAAAAATGGGACTCAAAGAACTTGATAATATTTAGTAGGGTAATCTACTAATAAAAATCAAGTTATGAAGCCAAAGAAAAGGATAAAATTAATAAAAAGAAACTAATTTATCAAGATTTGAACTAGAAAAAATTATTTGATAAGAAATTGTGTTGAAGCCCATGGAGAAAACGCTCCAAAAAGGTGGAGTAAAATCTTGGGGAAAAAAAAAGAACTGAAAATTGTCCCAAAAGGACACTTGAGGAAGCTTCCAAGAAATTGTACCCTTGTACTTCCTTCTGTCTTTTTTTCCCTTTGGAATATTTCATTTGTACTACTCCCAACACTTTTGTTTTCTCTTTCTTTTGGATCAAAACCCCCTTTTCTTTATTCTTCTTCTTGAAGATATGAATATCATAAAGAACACCAAGAGCATTGATGAACTTAAAAAAATTCACAACTTCTCCGTTTTAGCTTCGATTAACACGAAATTCGACATCCAAGCTCTCTTTTCTATGGAGAACAAACACCAATAACTTTGAAGCCTCGATTCCCAACCAATATGTTTAGATTTTTAGACTCATTTCCTTCTTCTTCAAGCCATGAAGAACACCATGAACATGAAGAGTACCCAAAAATCACAACTCTTTCAATTTAGCTCGGAATTGCATAAAATTTTAAATCTAGGCTCCTCTTGATATGAAAAGCAAACCCCAATACTTTTTAGCCCTCAATTCCAAGCCAAAATATTCAGTTTTTAAAATCCATTTGAAATTTTCTTCAAGTTATGAAGAACACCATAAACAAGAAGAACACCAAATTGACCTCCAATGGATTTCTTCACCGTTTTCGCTAAAATTTCAGAGTCAAGCTCCAAATGATTAGGAGAACAAACTCCAATATAAATCAACACCCAATTTAGTCCGAATTTAAGAACCCACTTCTACTTCTTCAAGCTCTAAGCTCAAGTGCTCAACAATGGTGAAATCCTCAAATCAAATTCGAGATTCAAACTCCAAATGAGGTGGAGAACAAATCCCAATCACTTTAACCCTTGATTTCCACCTAAAAGCTTCAGATCTGAAAATCCAATTTAAAATATTCAACTCCACAATGGTAGAAGGCTCAAAACAAACGAAAATGACTCAAAACTCAAGATCTAGACCTATTTAATACTAGAGAAAGCAAATCTAGTATTAGAAACTCAAGAAGGACTAAAAATCAACAAAATATTTTTGGATTTTTCATTAAAAATATTTCTCAACCTTTTTTTTTTTTAGATTTTTAATACCACAACCCAAGATAGATTCGTAGGAACGAATCTAAACGTGGCTCTGATACCAAATGATACTAAACGGAATATGCGGAAGATGAACGAAACCCTAAAATCTAAGAATACAAAATTAAAGATAGGAGATCGACACAAAATAGAAAAGAAATAAGAACAATGGCTATATCAAAATCAATATCCTCAAATACAAAGTCCAAAAAGTACCAAATCTATTAAAAAATAAAAAATAAAAAGCAAGACACAAGTATGAGATCTAATAGGCAACAATGACTATACGAAAGGCCTCCTATTAGGAATCCAATCAAGCACCTATACTATCGAGACACCCTCAAGAGGAATGATATCCTCAAGCAAGCAATCCCATCAATATTGTTTAGCAACCAAGGCCATAGCCTAACTCTCACAAGAGTTTCACACATTCCAAAATATCATATCAAAATAGTCTATCTCTAAAATGAGCTATTCTCTCTTATTTATAGCCTACACTAGTAATTACAAAAATACCCTTAATAAAGTAAGGGTCTTCTTTAGCATGAGGCTTGAATGTCAAGAATAGCCACTTTTGTATCCATAGCCTCTTTCTTCCTTTTTCACCATTCTTTATTGTACTTCCACTTAAGCATATTCTTGAGCTTCAATTCTTCATTCTATGATATTGATGAAGCTCGGCTTGCATCACCCTTTGAGAATGATATAGGTGTAGGTGCTCATGATATGAATTATTTAGTGGCCCAAGAAAATTATGGTATAGAAGAAGAGAATGAAGTAGATTATGTAGACTTAGATGAAACTGATGATGATGTTGATGCTACACCCGATAAATTCTAATGTTCAATCTGAATCGGTTAATCTTTCTCCCCTCCCCCCTCCAAAATTTCGAAAATAAACTAGTATTGTATGAAAATTTTATACTCGAATAGAAGGAACTACTAAGGTTGAATGCAATATTTGTCAGGAAAAATATAAGCATAAGACCGGGAGTAATAAAGAGGGTACGGGTCGATTAATAAGACATTTGCAAGGTAATCACCAAGTAGAGCTACAATAGGTAAAAGATGGTGGGACTGTTGGGGGGCCGAATCAAACTAGATTGAACCCAAGAGCCGGTAAATTAGTTCAGACGTATAATAAAATGAAGGATAGTGAAGAATTACCAAAAATGATAGCATGGGCTGTTTGCCTTTCTCTTTTGCTTCTTTTGAAGCTTTTATTCATTATATTTGTTATACCCCATTTTAACACGGATCAAATTAAAGTACAATATATTGAAAACTTCTAAATAAAATTAAGGAAGTCACCACCTAATTAGTTCTACGGTGAATTAGGGCACCTATTATAAACTAAGTGATTGAAACAAATAAAGACTTCATTTTAAGGTCTTCTTAACTTAAGTTCTAGGTAAGGGTTCTAATTATTCTAAAGGGAAGGGATTAAGCACCCTATAGGATCCGCTAACTACGGTTAACCGGCCAAACTTAAGCTAGTTAATGAAAAAAAAATCTAAAAGTGAGTGCTAAACAATTTGATAAGCCGATTAATTAAGTAAGAAAACATTTTTTAATTTTGAAATCGAAGAGCAACTTGAACTTGAAAACTCTTTTGCAGCAATAATGTTATTTGCTATGAAATAGGATTAATGGTCCAAAATCTAGACCAAAATCTATGATTCAAAAGATGTTATTTGCTATGAAATAGGATTAATGGTCCAAAATCTATGATTCAAAAGATGAAACAAGAAAATCTAATTTTTAAAAAAATATGGATTAGCTAGCGTACTTTGAGAAAAACAAAAAGAAAATATTTTAAAACAAATTTGATCCTTAAAACAAAATAATGATTCTTCGTAAAAAATCTTTGAAAGTGAACAGCTTAGAACATATAAGATAAGTATTTCATTAATTACTAAAGTAAACTAGAGTGGAAGTACTAAGTGATTAGATCAAAACTAAATTGGAGTTTAAAAAAAAGAACTTAAAAAAAAAAGTTTGGAAAACTCAAACGTAAGAAAGCAGCCTTCTTCCAATTTTTTTTTAAAAATAAACGGTATAAAATTAATTGGAGTTTAAGGAGAATTGGCAAAAAATTATTTGCGATTGAAAGAAAATCGTCAAGGTATAAAAAATATCTTGCGAAGTCTAAAGTCTTTTAACTTAAACATAAGAGAAACTTAGTTAAAACAGTGGCTATTTTCATCGAAATTCAAAGAAAGCTAGCAAGTGCACTATCCACTACCCCTCCCGAGTTCATAATCAGGGGCGGATCTACGTTGTGACTTGGGGGTGCCACTGCACCCACAGGCTTCGGTTAAATGACGCGTTTTAAGTTGTTACTCTCGAAAAGTATTCGAGCTCGATCCCCCACAAATGCCATTAGTTTTCCCTCAACAGCTCCTTTCCTTTTTTTGTTTTTTAATATTTCCTTTTTTCTCGGGTCCTAGGCCTTCTCACCTCTTATTCTCTTTCCTCCTTTATTTGCAAAATCTCTCACTTCTTTTCCAAAATTTGTTTATTTTGGTTTTTTCTTATGCCTTACACCTTAGTATTTTTTCATGGTTTAATTTACCCCCTCCGTTCCTATTTACTTGTCGTCCTTACTAAAAATAAATGTTTCTTAATACTTTTCATTTTATAAAATCATGACATAATTAGTTGTTTGTTTCCATTTTTACCCTTAATAATAAATATGGAGAGATCTTAATATAGTGCAATAAAGAGAAACATTAAATAAAAATGAGTAATAAATAAGGATAATTTAGTCAAATTAGCTTCTAGTTAATGTTTTTCTTAACTGTTATACAACTTAAAAAGGTGACAAGTAAATAGGAACGGAGGGAGTACTCTTTAGTTTTAGTATTCATGCCTTACTCCTTAGTATTTTTACATGGTTCGGTTACTTTATTTAGTTTAATTAACCACGTTATCTTCCTCCTTCTTTTTCAAAATTTGTTTAGATTAGTTTTTCCTCCTTTATGCCTTAATTAGTTAATTTCAAAAGAACTTCTTCAATAAAAAATTTAATTGATTTTAATTAATATAAAAAGTTTCTGTTTTTAAATATCAAAATATAATTTGATTAATAGTTTCTATTGGATCGTGGTAAAAATTAACTTGATTTAATAAACATTTTGAATTGTCCTTATATATTAAAAATTTTAACCTGTTTTAATTATGAACAATAATTATATAGCTCAACAATTAATATAGAAAAATTAAACTAAGAACAATAAAGGTAAATTAATATAGCAAAAAAAATAAATAGTAATTAAGCTACTTTTTAAGCAGATTTTCATATTGCAGATACTATTCCATAATTTATTTTTTTGCAGTTTCTTTCACAAATATTATTTAAGTCAAATGTAAAAAAATGAATTATAATCGATTTATTTGTCTATTTGTGATTAAAAAAACCTAATTAAGTTAACTACAAATTAATCGAATCATGGTTCATATTTAATTTTTGTCGCCATTGTTAAGTATATTGTTGGCACCTGAAGCCGTCAAATACTGGATCCACGTCTGCTCATAATTATTCTAGATTTTACTGTTCAGTTAAAAAAAAAAATCCAAAATGTTGAAGACAACGCCTAATAAATAAACATAACAAAATATATAAAGAACCAAGTAAAGGAAAGCTAAGATAGAAGTAGCGACTCCTTCGCGCTCATTTTTGTTTTCTGTTCGATTGGGAAAAACAAGGGCAATGCGTAATGAGGGATGCACATTTCCATCGGGACGTCGAGCCTCAAGAGCAAGACTTCTCTTATGGCAATGAGTCTTGTAGAAAGACTCCATTTTTTGCTCCCAAAGTGTTCATGCAAATAAAGAGAGAGTAATGAAATTAGAAAGTCAATTCAACTTATAAAAACCCAAATAAAGTTTGCATAAAGAATATAATATTCGAAAGACGAGACGTGCAAATGCCGAATGAGAACTTTTGAACTAATTCAAAATGACCGAGTTCAGAGGCGGATCCAGGATTTGGACTCTCCGAGTGTCAATCAAACTCATCGATAAATAGAACAATAAACAAATCAATCAACAAAAATAGAATATAATAAGATGACAATTAGGCATTACATATACTATAAATTCACACCCCACATTCGACTAAGATCATAAAGTGGACAAAACTTAAACTTCCAATAATGTTACTAATATCATAACATCCATCATTCATTACAATTTTCCTCGACAAGTTTTCATAGTCTGAAAATGGTCAATGATGTTACTTACATTTGTAAATACATCACACTCTATGCAACATACTAAACAATCATTTAAATATTGATCACCAATACTATTTCACACTTTATAATGCGCTTGATGGCCGAGAAAGCTCTCTCCACAGTTGCCGCTCTCTCCACAGTTGCCGTAACAACAGGTAAAATCAGAGTCAACTTCACAAGTAAATAAACAAGTGAATAAGTCTCCACAAGAATTGTCTCAACCAATACCTTTGTCAAATCACGAATTCTTTGCAAGTTGGAGAACTTGGAATTACTACTTCGCATATGAATTATGAAAGTATCAAGTTGGTAACTCAAATCTCGAAGCTTTCCATTATCAAACTCACTTGGATAACACTTTGCTAAAGCTATGATTCTTCCTTTGTCAAAGTTAGAAAAAGAATTGATTGGATTCAAGCTACCCATCCCAAGAAGCAAATCACTACTCACTACATCAAAACGATCATTAAGTTCTTGAAGTTGCAAATCAATGACAGCACAAAAGATTTCAACACGCAAGTGGTGTGAATAACAAACACCCAAACACTTACACTTCGACTTTCCAGGAAAATAAGGCTCATTCAAATTTGGAATCAAGATATCATGTGAATCACAAAATGAAGAAACATCACCCAACAAAGATTCCCATCCATTTTTCCTCATATCTTGCAATCTTTTCTTTGAAATGTTGAGAAACTCAACGACATTAATAATATCTTCATCCTTCTTTTGCAAAATCTTGCTCAACTCAGTTGACATTGCCAACACTTTCAACATCAAGTGAAGCATAAAAATAAATTTGAATGTTTTAATCTTTGTCAAAAGATATTCCGCTTGATTTCTATCACTTGAGGTGGAAACTTCAATTTCAATCAGTTCAAGCACATGAACAATAGATGAGAAAATAACAAGAAAGTTATCTAATGTTTTGAAATGTGATCCCCAATAAGTATCACCTGGTCTTTAAAGCCAGCGTTCTTGATGTAATCCTTGTCCCATATGAACTTCAACGGACTCAAGTGCTTTAACTTTTCAGCTTGGTGATGACGAAGAAAATCTCTACGCTTGAAAGATCCTCCAACAACATTCAACACATTAGTGACATGATAAAAAAAGTCTTCAACTTCCAAATGTTTTTTAGCAATAGCTACAAGTGTTAGCTGCAATTGATGTGCAAAACAATGAATATAATATGCCGATGGACTATATTTCATAATCAAAATTTTGAGATCATTTATTTCTCCCTTCATATTACTAGCTCCATCATAACCTTGTCCACGTATTTTGGATGGACTTAGTGAGTGATCGGAAAGCAAAGAATAAATTTCTTTCTTCAATGAGCATGTCGATGTATCACTAACATGGACAAGACCGATAAATCGTTCTACTACTTCATCATTCTTATCAACATACCTCAAAACTAGAGCCATTTGTTCTTTGTGTGAGATGTCTTTGGATTCATTAACTAATATACCAAAGTAATCTCCATTCAAGTCACCAATTATAGCTTTCAATGTTTCTTTCGCACAAGCATTGACAATATCCTTTTGGATCATAGGACAAGTCAAAGTATCATTTTGTGGAGCATGTTCTAATATCACTTTTCCTGCATCCGGATCCTTGTCCCCGTGCCACCTCAAAAATCCTAAAAAATAACCTTAATTGGTTGAAGATTCACTTTCGTCATGACCTCGAAAAGGCAAACCATGATGCAAAAGAAGTCTCGCCACATCAATTGAAGCCTCCAAACGCATTCGGTACTCACCTATTAACTTTTGAGAATGTTTGTCAAGAACAACTTGGATTGATTGATGAGGATTTGACAAATCTAGCATCTTATTGTAACATTTGTTGTGAAAACTATTAACTTTACCAACATGCAAACGAAATTTTTCAAAAGCCTTATTCCAAGCGCTAAAACCTTTTGTTGCATAAAACTCAGCCGTAGTTTCATGAAGAAATTCATTTTTAAATAAATTGACAATATGCGACAACTTTCTCCACACTATACTCCAACCAACTAGAATGTGGACCTTTGAACCAACTTGAAACAAATTGGGCCAGTCTACCTCCTATTTCGATTGGAGGATATGATTTCATGATAGGTTGACAAGATCCTTTTTTAATATAATGTTTTCTCACTTCATCTCGGAACCGAGGATCATAATCAATGATCGATATTCTTTCCCCTGAATCGGATTTAAGTGCACCCAAATCGAGCTCAGTTACAAGATAATGATTGACACTCACATTAGAACTTGATTGAGCAAACATGTTGAGAAATTTATCCATCTCAATTCACAAATTTAGAATAATTTCCTACAAAATAAAAATTCAAATTCAAGAGGAGAAACAAAGAATTAATTCAAGTTAAAATTGTTCATATTGACAACAATGTTGGAATGGAGAACTAATTTAACCCCAAATATATATTAACTTACAGAGGATTGTTGATAAGTGGATTGATGTTGATCGTAGAGAAAACAGCAGAGCAGAGCGGTGCGGGCCACCGACGAATGATGGAGGACGTTATGAGGCTGAGACGGTGGAGTTGTGGTTTTTGCATTTGGGAGAAGAAGAGTCATGGTTTGTCTTTTGGGAGAACAAGGGTCGAGGTTTGAGGAGTTGTTTTTTAAATTTGATGAGACAATAAAGAATTAAAAATAGAAAAAGAACAAAACTAAATACTGAACTTTATATTTTAAACAAATAAAAAAAGTCAAAGACTAGTAATAGTCAAAAATAATTTTTAATTAATATGCAGTACAGTGCCATTACTGTTGGTACTATTGGAAAGTGAATGATTGAACTAAAAAATTTAAAAAAAACAACTGTTGTCCATGGGATTTGAACCCACGCCCTTGGGGGTAAAATTTCGTCCCTTTGTCACTGGCACCATGGGCACTTTAGTCCTATGGGTGGCACATTAATTATATAAAGAGAGAGTTTCTGTCGAAGCTTGCGGGTGGTGTGGCACCCTCACCGTCCTTCGTAAATCCGCCCCTAACTGAGTTAGGATATATATGTATATATATATTTTAAATGCAAAGCATTATCCAATACTCTAAGAAATGCACGTACTTGCGCTAATAGAACATATATCAAAATTTTACCTATGCTAACTGAATATGGATTCACATTCCATTTAAAGATAAACTTAACAAAAGTTTAGGTAATATTGTAAACTAAACAAGGCAAACATCACCGTATAAATACATAACTAAACTAATGACTTAAAAAAAATGAGAACTGATTCATAGGACTTAGAAATTAAGACATCAAACCAAGATGCTTAGAGATTTTACATGCCAATTATTTTAACACTTACAAGAAAGTTAAACACATATATCTGCTAACAGAATAGGAAAAAAGCTTAAAACTCATATTTTACAGAATATAGAAAATAGAGTAAAACTACAGAGCATGCGCACAAACATTACCATACAAAGACACTAATCTGCCCAATTGTTTCTAACTAAACGAAATGATAAAAACACCTCCATTAAAAGAGTTTCTATGTGAGATGCAGATTTGTTAGCATACATAGACACCAAATGAGCGCATACCTTGGAATGAAAACGGAGAAGCTGACCTCATTTTAATCCCCAAAACAAATCATATAAATTGGCTGTTTTTAGTTGTTTATCCAAAGTTGTATTCTTAGATACATGGTCTCTAAATGAAAGGCAGTAACTACCTCATGGTTGAAGGTTTGCAACAAAACATATCTTCCATGTTGGATACTAGAATCCTTAGACAAGTCCAAAAATCAGAAGCAAAATTTCACATGGAATTCGATAGATAGGTCTCATACGGAAACTCACGGCATACATGTACTTTGTATAGGCTCAGGTCATTTTTATTGTAAAGAATCATGATTTTAGAGCTGGACATCCTCCTAACGCTCATGTCAAGTAGAGTAAAGTTTAAATCTATAAATGAGCTTTGGCATTCAGAATGAAATTTTTAGCAATGTGGTAAAGCATATGATTTGTTTATCCTTCAAAGTATGAAAACTTGAGGAAACATGGATTCCACTTATGCTAATAATAATTTGTTATGGATTTTTAAACAAACTTGATATGAGTAAATAATGGCCTGATGTTAATGATTTCTAGTCACAGAACGTTAAGTAAAAATAGAAAAGGTAATGTGAAGTAGAACAAAGGTGCACACCTATATTTAGAGCATCACAACATGATTTCTAACATATGATTTCGGACAATTAAGTCTAAGGATTCACTTTGAATCATACAACAGTTAGCGGAAGGCATACTTATTTATTTCAAAATTTAAATGGATCGCTATCTTTAAGGAACTTATAGACACGTTCAAGTTCAAACAAATACTAGTTTCGGAAAAGAAAGTTCATATACAGCCATGTCCTAGCTCAAAACAGGTTGGGAACAAATCCCCTGTAAACACAGGAAATCATAATAAAACTACGGTTTAAGGGAATCGAAAAATAAGTTCTCGATGAACAACAAAGTTACTCGGTCGTCGACAAGTTAATGATCAATGATATATATATGCATATTGTTTGATCTTAAGGCTCTGATTAACAACTATACATATTTAAAAAGAAAGGCGAGACAGATTTTAAAACTATACATATTTATTTCCGGGGCAGCGAACGAGGGCTATTGAGTCTTGAACTCTGCTATCAACTCCCTCCAGATTTTCAAAGGACGCAGAAGATAAACTTTAGCGAAAGGAACTAAGAATATCAAAGCTCTAAACTTAAGGTTGTAGAAACGATTTTTGGATCCAAAGATTTCTTGAGAGTTTCGCAAATGGAAATAGGGAGGATTCCAACTTTTTTAACCTTTTTCCAAAATGACAATAAATGCTATCTATTTATAGTTGAAATAATGGCTTCAACTCAAAAAGTGACCGTTTGAGAGTGAAGTGAGAATTGATTAGAAAGATGAAGTAAGATGAAGACATACCCCAAAGAATCCGGATTTGATTTTGATAGCCTCTGATTCGGATAAGATTTCCATGAGAAAACACGCAATTGGTGAATCTAAGTCAACTATTGTGGCTCTATGAAATCTTAGAGATGGATATGGATACTGACAGAGTTGATAGGAGCGGTGGTTGGATTTTCTTCTTAGGCTTAGGCGTTTGTCGGGGAGAGAGGAGAAGGAGAAAGGGATTAGGGCATCTGTTAAGTTTATGTTAGAGATTTGGGCCGGGTCTGGGTGTAATTGGGCTAAAAATTGGAGTTTTAATGTCTTGAGCTGCACATTTGGATGAAAAAACAATATAAATTGGCCCAAAATGTGTAAAGGTAAATTAGTTTGTAAGAAAAATTGATTTTCCCAATTATTTCTTCACTTAATTAATTTAACGATGCTTCTTTCATCCTAATTAATTTCTTAAAGTATATACATATAATAGCTATATAAATGTTTTTATACATATATTTTGATTAAATTTAAAGGCGATAAATTTTGCAACAAGAATGTAGTGAAAATGGTTGAATTATTTAAAATAAAAATAATAGAATTAAAAGTAAAAGTGAGCACTGCCAATATTTTTTATTTGGGTTATTTGAATATGGAAATTAAGCATATAAAACTAAAATATTTGAAATAAAGTAATCCAATAACTTTTTCTAGAACTTGTCGAAATTAGTGTTAGAAATAGGCGAATTAATTTTAGTAAATTACTCAGGACTAAGAAGCATAAAGAAATTAATTTAAGGAAAAATCAGAATCAAAATTGGGTGTCAACAATATTCAGGCAATTTATAATCCTATGTTTAACGGTATTCCTAGAAGTACTTGTCGGTCCGATATTTTTAGTCTTCATGCGCAATATGCTTACTATTTATCTGCATTATTAAAAAATCCTCCATGTAGAGTTGTTCTAACTTCTGACCTTGATCATGCTATTAATAAAAATGATTATTTAACAATTACTTGTCATTGGGTAGATAGTAATTTTGTTATGCAAAAATGTATTTTAGCATTCTTGTATGATGAAAACCGTAAACATACTACTTCTTTTATTTCCAAATCTATTACAAAAGTTGTAAGATATTATGGTATTGACCATAAAGTTTTATGTATATCTCTTGATAATGCATCTAACAACAATGTTGCTATTGACCTGTTAAAAATTAAACTTTCTCCACCGTTACCTGAAATATTTCATATTAAATGTGTTTGTCATATATATAATTTAATTGTAAAAGATGATCTTGCATTTTTTGAACCTGCTATTGAAAAATTTAGGCTTGCAATTGGCTTTGTTCAAGGAAATAATAGAAAAGTTAGACTTACCAAATTTAAAAGAAAATGTAAGCAAAATAAACTTAGACCGGGATTAATTCCTAAAAATATAGATGTTGGATAGAATTCTACTTATGATTTCTTAAATACTTGCAATATTTATAAAGTTTCTATTACTATGACTTTTAACCAATTTGCTAGTGCTTTTTCCGAAAGTATGTTACAAGATTCAGATTGGGCTAAAATTGATGATATTGTTAATTTTTTACAAAAAATTTATTTAGCTACGGTTGAATTTTTTGGTATTTATTATCCTACTTTTTATAATATTTTTGCTTATTTAGCCGACATTTCTTTATTGCTTAATGAATATAAGTCTAAACCAGTTTACAAAAATGTTGTTGATGCAATGATTGATAAATTTTAAAAATATTTTTTTTCGTTTCTCTCTATTTACTTAGTTGGTGCTATAATAAATTCATGTATGAAATATAATACTATGTCCGAATTTGCTTCTCTTATTTATTCTGCTTTAGATATAAAATCTGATGAAGAACCTTCTTTGTTTACGGCTATGTCTGATGCGAATAGTTACATGAAAAAATTATACTTTCATTATGTTGTTTACTTGACAATGTTTTATCGTCACATATTACTCCCGCTCCTCGTCCTTCTGACAAACCATCATCTTCCAAAAGACAGGCACATGGTATGCCTGCTTATTGTGTTTCTTATTTATCTGTTTGATCTAGATTGCAGCCTTCATCGCAAAGAACCGTAAATAGGAAAGAGCTTATCTATTATCTTTGATAGCCTACAGAGGATCCTAGAGCACGACTCAACACGTTGAAACGGTGAAAAAACAATGAAGATAATATCTTATACTTGCAAGATTAGCTAGAGAGATTATTGAATGTTCCAATGTCAACCATTGCATCAGAGAGCGCTTTTAGTCAAGAATGACAAGAGATTGGAGACAACTAACACTCATTGAGAGGCACTGCCACGAATTTTCTAGTTTGCCTTAGAGATTGAATTAGAGCCGAACAAAGAAATTAAGGAATGTTCGTGAAGCTGGAAGACGAAGAAGATCTTGAAGAAATACTGACTTCATGAGAGTATTCAGCACAATCAAGTCCAATGCATGGTGGCTTTGATTCCATTGATTTTGACAATCCTCAGCCAATTTCGGTTAATGTTAACATGGATGAATTGAAAAAAATGATGAAAAATTTGTAAAATTTATAATTAATCTATTGAATTTTCATTTTTCAGTTTAAGTTTGTGAAATTAGTGAAATGTAATTGCAACCTTGTAATTTGTAAGTTTTGAAATATTTTGCAATCAATCAATTATATGGTTTATTTACTCTTTACATATTTTTTCCATCTTAATTGAATATCTTGTATTAATTAAATACTCTTAATATATTATTATCAAACTTTACATAAACATAAAAAACATACATTGAAAAATAATGTTAGCAAATATTACTTAAACAAGTATTGACATATAAAAATTCTACATAAGTTTAGCTTTTAAGTAGTATATGTCAATACTTGAATATATTTAAGTATTATTCTTTTAAGAAATATATGTTGTTGAATATTGTATGTATATTCTTTTAAGTATATGTTGTTGAATATATTCTACATATATTTTATTTATTAGTAGTATATGTTGTTGAATATATTGTATGTATATTATTTTACGTAGTAGTATATGCTGTTGAATATATTATATGTATATTATTTTAAGTAGTAGTATATGTTGTTGAATATACTATATATATATTATATTGTCCTGAGTCTTTTAGAACCCCCCCCCCCCCCCCCTCTCTCTCTCTTGTAAAAACATATTTCTAATAAGAGTTTAAAATTTTTCTCTTACATCTCTCTATACTGGTGACAATCTTTTACCTTCAAGGTAGATTTTTAATTTTTGATTAAAAAATCAATACTTATATTCAATTAGCCTAAATATAATATTTTAAAGAATATACATGCATATATACATTCAATATATACTACTTTAAAGAATATACATACATATAAACATTCAATATATACTACTTTAAAGAATATACATACATATATACATTCAATATATACTACTTTATAGAATATACATACTTTAAAGAATATTCATACATATTATACATTCAATATATACTATTTTAAAAAATATACATACATATATACATTCAATATATACTACTTTAAAGAATATACATACATATGTACATTGAATATATACTACTTTAAAGAATATATATACATATATACATTCAATATATACTTTAATTTATGATCTTAAATATATGAGAATGTTAAATTTAAATAGTTACCATAAAAAAAAAAAAAAAATATTTTTTTATATACTACTTTAAAGAATATACATACATATAAACATTCAATATATACTACTTTAAAGAATATACATATATATATACATTCAATATACACTACTTTATAGAATATTCATACATATTATACATTCAATATATACTACTTTAAAGAATATACATACATATGTACATTGAATATATACTACTTTAAAGAATATACATACATATGTACATTGAATATATACTACTTTAAAGAATATACATACATATATACATTCAATATATACTACTTTAAAGAATATACAAATGTTTGTACATTCAATATATACTACTTTAAAGAATATACATACATACGTACATTCAATATATACTACTTTAAAGAATATACATTTAATATATTCAACAACATATGCTACTACTTAATAAATATATATATACAATATATTCAACAACATATACTATTACTTAATATAATATACATGAAATATATTCAACAACATAAACTACCATTTAAAAGAATATACATACAATATTCTGGATCTGTTATTCTGTCCTTGCATGATAAAGTCAATAGGGTCAAAAAAGATATTATGATAAAGTTGATAGGGTCTAGTCTAACAGAGAAGTGTTAGACTAGACTTACCTGGATCTTTTATTCTGTCCTTGCATGATAAAGTCGATAGGGTCAGAAAAGATATTATCGACCTTAGACTTAAAAAAGATAGAGAAGATAGAGTCATCATGGTTGCTCCTACTATCCAACCCCCTCCTGAAGTCAAGGATTTCAAATTGAAAAAATCCTCTGATTTAGAAAAGGTCATAGAAGCTAAGTTTAAGGATCTTAAGCTTACACCTTTGACTAAAGATTTTAGTTTTAAGGAGGAAGAAAGTAAGATTAACAAATTTGACCGCAAATTCGCGAATGAACATACCTAGAGTATGTATTATTATCCCAGACCGACCCCCCAAGATGTTTTGGTGGAGGAAGCGGAATATATCATGAATAATAGTTATAGTGGGAAGAACATCTACGAATGGAAAATAGATGATTTCACAGAAAGGCAAATCTATACTGTAGTTCAGCGTATGATGATGTATAGTACAATTTGCAAGCAAGCTGGCAATACTGATAAAAATATTGCACAGATGATAGTCTCTGGATTCACGGGTCAGCTTAAGGGCTGGTGGGATAATTATCTCACAGGATAGCAACGTGGAGTTATACTCATAAGTGTGAAAAATGAGAATGGTGTTCTCGGTGAAAGCGCAGTTTACACTTTCATTTGCAATATCATTGAACATTTCACAGGAAGATGGTCGGATGATAGTGAAACTATTAGGACCCTTCTTCAAAATTTAAGATGCAAGACTCTTTCATCGTTCAGGTGGTATAAAGACATCTTTTTGTCAAGAGTCATGGAATTACCGGAATGCAATAGTCCTCATTGAAAATCCAAATTTATAGATAGACTTCCGACACTATTTGCTGAAAGAGTAAGAAAAGCTCTTAGGGCTGGTGCTAATAGTATTAATTATGAAAACTTTTCATATGGAAAGTTAATTAATATGTGCACTCAGGAAGGTTTAGCTTTATGTAATGAAATTAAGCTAAATCAACAAATTAAGAAACATAGTTTGAATGAAAGACGCCAAGTTGGTGATTTTTGTGAACAATTTGGTATGGATATGCCTAGAAGTAGTCACAAAAAATCCAAAGATCATAAAAAAGGGAAGAAATCTTCCAAAAGAGAATTCAATCCTGATAAGTATTATAAACGTCAGGAAAAAAGGGCTAAAAGGAAAAAAACCTTTAACAGAAAAAAAGAAATGGTTAAGTCCTCGGATAAACCAAATGCTTGCTACAGATGTGGCAGAGTAGGACATTATGTAAAAGATTGCAAAATGAAGGAGAAGATAAAACTCCTAGATATTGATGATAAGATAAAAGATTCATTATGCAAGATTCTTTTATTTTCATCCGAAACATAGTGAAGTTGAAGATTCTTCTATAGAGGAAGAATTGAGAGCTCTTAGGGAACTAAAAGTTCTCTAGAATGAAGATTACATCCCTTCATCTTCAGAAGAAGAATGTCTTCCATGCCAGAAAACAAAACCATGTGAAGACCAAGAAACTGATGAATTCTATGGAATATATTCCCAGTTTAAGAATCTTAATATTAAGGTTCTTAAAGATGATAAGTTAATAGAACTTTTAAAGATTATCAAAGACTCTGAAATCAGGTCTCAAATCATTGATAAACTAGAAGGTCCAGGAGAAACTTCGTCTAAGAATCAAACACAGGATCTTCAAAAAGGAGTTTATTCAATGGTAGAAGTAAAACATATGTTGAAGGAGAGACAAAAGTCAGAATATACGCTGACTATTCTCCAAGACTTGGTCAAAGAGGTTGATAATTTCAAAATGAAAGTTGGACATCTCAAGCAAAATAATAAAGTCATGGATGAAAGAATTTTAAGCTTAGAGATATCTCATATTGATGAAAGCAGAAGTCAGGAAATGAATGCTGACTTAAGAAATCAATTTTAGGATTTTATTGATGAAGCTGAAACCTCGAAAACAAAAGATTTGTTTCTACGATCCTTAAAGGATCAAGAGAAAGAAGAATTTCTTCAAGCATTGGAGTTCTTAACTTCACAAAAATTTTATACAAAAATTACTCTTTTAATTGATTACAATTTCAAAAAAGAATTTACTGCCCTAGTTGATAACGGAGCAGATTTGAATTGTATAAAGGAAGGGCTAATACCTTCTAGGTATTTTCATAAAACTACCCATAGTCTCCGTAATGCTAGCGGAAGTAAAATGAAGATTAATTTTAAATTGTCAAAAGCTTACATTTGTAATAACAAAGTTTGTATGCCTAAGACTTTTGTATTAGTCAGAGATATTTCAGATAAAATTATCTTAGGCGTACCATTTTTTATGCATATTTTTCCTATTACTAAGTGGGATACTACTGGTATTACGAGAACATATGATAACAAGAAAATTCGGTTAGAGTTTATAACTCAACCCTTTGATAAATATCTGAATCAGATAAAAGACAGAATTTTGTTCAAAATTAAACAAGCAGATTTCATTAAAAATGAAATAAACTGTTTATCCATTGAAACTAGTTTACAAACTCCTAAATTAAAGGAGAAAATAGAAATTTTACAAAATCAATTCACCTTACAAATATGTGGTGATCATCCAAATATTTTTTGAGAACGGAAAAAACATATGGTAAGTCTGCCTTATGAAGAAGATTTTGTGGAGGATAATATCCCTACTAAGACTAGACCATGTCAGATGAATTCAGAATATTTACAATTATGTAAAAATGAAACTCAATCACTTTTGGATAAAGGTTTAAAACGACCTTCTAAATCTCTTTGGTCTTGTACTGCTTTTTATGTTAATAAACATGCAGAACAAGAAAGATGGATTCCTAGACTTGTAATTAATTACAAGCCCCTTAATAAGGTTTTAAAATGGATTCGTTATCCAATTCCTAATAAGAAGGATTTATTGGATAAACTTCATGATTCAATTATATTTTCTAAATTTGATATGAAATCTGGTTATTGGCAGATTCAAATCAAGGAGCAGGACAGATATAAAACTACTTTTAATGTACCAGTGGGGCGATTCGAATGGAATGTTATGCCCTTTAGACTTAAAATGCTCCTTCTGAATTTCAGAAAATTATGAATGTTATATTCATTCCTTACAACATTTCTATAATTGTGTATATCGATGATATATTAGTATACTCAAAAATAATTGAAACTCATTTTAAGCATCTTGATTTATTCAAGAAAAGTATTATTCAAAATGGTTTGGTTATATCTAAATCAAAAATGCTTTTATTTCAGACAAAAGTCCAATTTTTAGGACATACCATTGAAAAATTCCTATTAACCGAAGTATTGAGTTTGCATCAAAATTTCTAGATGTTATAACTGATAAAACTCAACTTCAAAGATTTTTGGGAAGTTTAAATTATATTTCTCCTTTTATCAAAGATTTGGTAAAAGACACTGCTATTTTATATGATATATTAAAGAAAAACCCTGCAGCTTGGACTGATGAACATACCCAAGTTGTCAGGAATATTAAGGCTAAAGTTAATAACTTGTCATGTCTTACTCTTTCTAATCCAAATTTGACTAAAATAGTTTAAACTGATGCTTCAGATATTGGCTATGGAGGAATCTTAATACAGTATTCCCCTGAAAATAAGAAACAAGAGTATCTTGTTCAATTTTACTTTGGCAAATGGACTAATAGTCAAAAAAACTGTGCTTGTTGCTAAAGAAATTCTTACTATAGTAAAATGTGTTATTAAATTCCAAGGTGATTTATATAATCAAAAGTTCTTTATAAGGACTGATTGCCAAACAGAAAATTTATCTTTAATAAAGATATTAAACATGATGTTTCTAAATGTTTGCAAGGTGTCAAGCCTTATTAGCCCCTTTTGATTTTGAAATACAATATCTGAAAGGATCGACTAATAGTCTGCCTGATTTTCTTATAAGAGAACATTTGAGTTAATAACTCTTCATTTTATTATTTCAGGATGCAGTCAGGGGTCAGACTGACCTTTTCAGTCTCGGGTGCCTCTAATAGAGGTAGGGGTCGAGGACAAGGCAGAGGCAGAGAAAATATCCTTGCCCAAATAAGAAACCAGAAGCTTATAGCTTCTAAAATTGCAGATATATCGAGTCCAAATAAGGACCATCCTATGTATAAGAAATTTCTGGAATTTATAAAAACCAGAGAAGAAAATGATCATAATATGCCCCCGAGTTATGCCTCAGCGCTGATAGATGACAGGAATGAGAATACTGAGGTATATGAATTAAAAGAAAACAGGGAAGTCATACTTCTACTGAAAAAATCTGATCTTAAATGGAAAGATACTCCTTGAAAATTAATGTCAAGGTATTTGAACACAGCATCATATGCTGCTTCTACTTTTAAATACATGAAGCATTATGAGAATATACTCTCAACTACAAAATCTGCTAAATTCCAGTACTTTTATTCTTTTAATAGTAGAATCGATTTTAGTTTTTTAAAAATTATTATAAAAGAAGTTTTAAGCCCAGAAGACTGGGGATTAAATACTTTTCAAGAAAAGGGATATATACTTCCTGAAAATAAAGTTTCAGTCAAATTTAACTACTGGGACTATGTTGACAGTTTTAATAAAACCCTTTTATATGAGAATCTCAGCAAGAAACATTCTTTGTTCATAAAAATTTGTAACCAAGTATTTTTACAAAATATTCCTATATGGTTTTCCAAATGGTGGACATTATATGGTCCAACGATAAATATTTTACCAGATTCATATAAGGATCTTTATATTAAATGGGTTGACATTTCTCCTAAATTAATGGAGTTACAAAAGAAAAATATTTTCTTTAAAGAAATGTCAACAATGTATTTTTTTCATTGAATTCTCAATTCCATAAATAATGAAATGGTTTGTGGAGATTGATGACACAGTAGAATTCCCTTGCCTAGAAAGAACATTTTATACCAAGTTCTGGACTAAAATGATCCAAAAGGATAATGATGGCAAGATTCATGGACAACAAACTTATGATAATATTCAGAAGACTGTCCAAGAATACACAACTTTGCAGGAATCAGCTGCAAGACAGGATGAAAATAGTCCCTTTAAACAGATTTTCAGAAAACTTCAAATGAAGAAAGGGACCATGAACAAAGCAGAGATCCTCGCCTCATATATGGACAAAATTAAAAAGGACTTGCAGAAAAACCTGGATATTGAGTTACCAGATGATATATCCATGGCATCCATCAGTAATACTGAAGAAGAGGATGGTGATGAATATTTAGCAGGAGAAGGACAAAGTGTTCATAGCACTAATGAGATTGATTTGGACAATCTGGACCTACTTCTCCAAAGTTTCAAAGAAAAGACTAGAGAATCTTCCAGCTCCGCAAGAGACAACAAAGGAAAAGGAAAAGTCTAAGAGGAAGGGCCCCATAATTGAAATTATTGGGGTGAAAAGACAAAAACTTTAATAAAGTTGTAGGCCATATGGTCACATTTTCTTTGTCGGCCAAAAAAGACCGACTTTTTATCTTTTTATCTTTTGTTTTTGTCGACCATATAAGGACGACTTTTATTTTTCTTTGTCGGCCACGCTTGGGCCCAGTTACTTTTATATTTTGTCTGATAGCTCACTAAATCCATTATATAAGGATTCAATTAGTATACAAGAGGACGGGTTTTAGAAACCCCCCCCCCCCTCTCTCTTGTAAAAACATATTTCTAATAATAGTTTAAAAATTTTCTGTTACATCTCTTTATACTGGTGACAACCTTTTACCTTCAAGGTAGATTTTTAATTTTTGATTAAAAAATCAATACTTATATTCAATTAGCCTAAATGACAGGCTAATTCCTTAAGTGTTAGACTATGACGGACTGGTCTGCTATGAAGAAGGCTCCTCTATTAGATGATCAGATCTAGAGCTAGGGTAATGGTTGGGTAAGGTTTGGATGCTTGGTCCGATGATATGGTGTTATGGTGACATAACGGTGGTCCTGTTGCACCCGGTTAGCCAAGAGGATGGCGTTTAAGGATCGTTTTGGGATCGTGGTTTACTGTATCATCCAGTCTAAGGGTCCATTCCTGTAAAGAGGTTCCCAGTGTTGTTATTCCGGTGAAAGGTCCTGAGTCTTTTGGTATCAAAAAAGATATTTCTAGACTATGACGGACCGGTCTAGTATATATTGAATGTATACATGTATGTATATTTTTTGTATATTCTTTTAAGAAGTATATATTGAATGTATATATGTATATATATTTTTTAAAGTAGAATATGTAATGAATATATGTTGTATGTATATTATTTTAAGTAGTATATATTGAATGTATATGTGTATGTATATTTTTTGTATATTCTTTTAAGTAGTATATATTGAATGTATATATGTATGTATATTTTTTAAAATAGTATATGTAATATATTAAAAAAAAAAGGTTTTAGGTTTAAAAAAAAAAACTACTTTAATTTTGGGAGAAAATACTATATGTATATTTTTTAAAATAGTATATGTAATATATATATGTTGTATGTAAATTATTTTAATTAATATATGTTCAATGTATATAATATATATGAATGTATATATTCTTAAAAGTAGTATATGTTGAATATGCAAATTCAAATTTTAAGTTGTTAACACTACACTACCAATTTCAAATTCAAATTAACTTAGATAAATTGATAAAATTACAACAACAACAACATACCCAGTATATTATAAATTGATAAAATTACATGCTTAGAAATTCATAAGCATACAAACTTAAACTGATAACATTACATAATTGGAAATTAAAACAACAAACTAACTTGTCCTAAGAATTACATCTTCGTGTTTCTACCTCAAATACCTAATCAAAGTACCGGTACCACAATTATTAAACATACGACCACATAAGTTACATTGAAAACTATCATCTAATCGATTAAAATAAAGCCATACCGGGTTCTACGACGTTGTTGGGGTGCCGGTGGAGGTGGAAGAGGATTATTATTATCCATGAAAGATGATAGTTGAAATTTAATCTTGTTTACTATACAAGAACTTAATAGAAAATATTGATAAAAATTAGAGAGAGAATGAGAATTGTATAAAAATTTAGAGGAATATAGTGGTAGTATTTATAGATTGACAAATGTGAATATTTAGATTTTGGGAAAGATGAAAAATTTTGATTTGAGAATTTAATAGCCCACTTGAATAATTGAACATTAAAAATTGAGATTGAAGTTGAATTTTTAAATTTGCACTTTCAAGTTTCAAATTAAATTCAAAATTTCAAATTTCAAAATTTTAAATTCCAATTTCTAAAAATTTAATTTAGAATGTCAATTCCAAAAATTTCAATTTCAGAAAACCTTCAAAATTCAAACTACTATAAATTTTTTTAACTAAGTCCGATTCCGGCCTTAGGCCGATCGATTGACGTAACTCGGATCAGCCCAGTAAGACCGGTTCAAAATTGCTTAAGGGGCGTGGGTTGGGCCGTCACAGATTATTTTACTGTTGGACCCAACACGGACCGGCTCAGTTATGCCCAGACCGGACCGAACCTGAACCCAAACCAGTAAGAAAAATGAAATTTGGGTCAGATTAACCTGGCCCGACCCAGTTGACAGGTTTACTTCTAGCTCCATTTAGGCCCAAAGATACAACTCAGTTGGGTTCATTGGTTTAGTTCCATTTGTACGTACATTTTGTAGTTTGGTTTAATTTAATTGTGTGATGGAAAAAAGGAAGTGAAAGTAATTTTTGGATAGGTGAATTAGCAAGTATAACACTCTTATGTCATTTATTTTTATAGTTTCGGAAATAAATTAGTTTTCATTTTTCTTGCTCTTTAGGTTAGAAAATTTGATCTCTGAATTAGATTTAAGATTTTAAAATCTCAAAGTTATTATGGTATTAAAGCAACTTTCTACTTTGCCATGAAGGCTAATTGTAACACCACGGAAAAATTCGAATTAAGTTAAAACCTTAAATAAGTACAACTCTTGGTCTATAACGAAAATTGTGGTGCGTTAGTAAATGGTGTAGAATATATTAGTGTGGTTGCTGCTAGTAGGAGAAAAGGGTATTGAAATGTTATTAATTTAATATATGTGTGTTTTAAGTTATGGGCCATTTTGACTATTTCTTACAATTCATTAAGGGTCTGTTTGGAAAGCCACCTGGTAATTGGAATTGGTCAACCAAACATGTCAGACAGTATAATTAAACTCAAATACACCAAATCCAATTACCAGGGTGGCTTTCCAAATAGGCCCTAAGTGAAGTGGCAATTAGGGGAAACATATAAAGTATTACATTTATTTATTTTTTTAATTGATTTTTGGGAAAGTCATATGGCAGTACTAGTACTTGAGTAGGAAAAAGGGGGAAAGAAAGGAAAAAACTCTACGTACAGCTATTAGCTCAAAAGGGAAAGAATTGGGGGCATATATTCTTATTTTGCTTAGGAAAAAAATTGTGCAGATACTACTCCTCTATTCCTTCTTTCTTCTTTCATATCAACTAGAGAATCTAAAGGGATCAAGGAGGGGTACCCATATTTTTTGCATCATATAAGCTAAAGAATTTTGGGACAACCTCAAGGGATTTCAAGAATTGATTTATAAAATCTATAGTTGGAATTTGAACTCTAAGAGGTAAATTCTCTACCCCTTTCTTGAATTTAATTATAAATAAGTATTTGAGGATATCTAATTTAAATCCTTGTACTATTTCTTGAAGTGGATTTGGTTAATTTGGGTTTTTGAGAAAAAAAGGGAAAAGGGTGAAGTTTTGATAAAAGTTGAGTTTTTAGGAATTCCTATCAATTTGGTGGATTTAACGTTGAATTTTATAAGTTGGAAACTAAAGAATTCATTTTGGATTTTTAGTAAGAAATTCGATTAATTTCGAATATAAGTGAAGCTTATTGGAATAAATTGTTAATTATGCATATGGGTTATTGATGGACATACGTTATTCTTGTAGTTAGTTGGTTATTTATCGAATAGCGGACACTTGTGATTGAGAAGAGAAAGGCTACGCTATTGCGGGTTGAGTTGTTTGAGGCTCAGGATATTATCGTAGCTAGTAAAGCACTAAGGTATGTAAAGCTAAACCTTCCCTCGCCGTTAAGGCACCACCCTATTCATGTGCTCCTTTTTATCATCGTTAATATAATTCTCGTGAGATAAGAGGATAGAATCTTCGTTTGTCTTATATATTGTTCCCACGCTCTACCCCCAAGTTTATATGTACCAGTTTTGCTCTCTTTATGTCAAGTCTTTACAATATTATCGTAAGTTTCTCTACTTGAAATTCTTAAGCCACATGGTACACATGTATACACGTCACATGTTACGAATGGAAGTAAATATCCATAGCATAATTACATTTATATGTAGTGGACACTACCATAATTCATATGTCATAGGCCTTTGAGGCATTATTTGATAAACGTTAATGACGAGAGGGTACAAAGGTTTTACTTGGCATATGCGCTCGACGTGATTCTGTGCACAGGATCGAGACTAGACCATTATAGTGAGCCCGAGCGTTGGGGCGTACCCGCCTTTGTGGCATCATTTGTATTTGGAGTCAGTTGGAACGTCATGCACCGGTCCCCCCTGACTCGAGCCAACATATGACATATATGGCCTGCGGGCAGACCCTCATAGTGAGCCCTGGAAGGGCGTACCTTGTATCAGACTGCGATTACAGTAATACGTATAAATCATAGTCATATGCATTTGGGGCGATGCACACCTTATATGTGATTCAGATCGCCTTCGGTAGGCCACCTTATGATTATTTATACTACAGGTAGTTTAAGTACATCACCTAGGCAAACTATAGGTTTTACATTATAAAGAATGCCCTCCTCGACGTTATACGATTGGCTAATAAGGTTGGTGCATAGGTTATAGTTTCATATCATACATAGTGTACTTGTATGCTCATAATTCTTTCACTTGGTATTTGATTCATATGAGCTTTCGCACTTGTCTAGCTGTTATTCTGTCTACTTTCATACCAGTACATATTATATATGTACTGATGTCTCCACATTGTCACATATTATTGATGCAGACTCAGTTTCACAGGATAACAGACGTCCACGTTAGGCTCTATTGCCGTTTTCCGCTGATATTTTTGGTGAGCTCCATATCTCTCTAGAGCTAGTTTATGTTTAGTATTGTTAGTTATATGTACAGGTCTCTAGTTGGGTATGTCAGGCCCTATGCCAACTAGTTATTCGGATAGTGTGTTAGACTGACTAGAGGCTTCATGGATGTTATGCAGCAGTGTATTATATAGTTTTTGTTAATATAACTCCCTCGTGTATATATACGGCTCATATTAGATATCCTGCTCGTTATTATTCCATAATCTCGTATATGTCATAGAGTGCTTGTGAAGTAAGTGTATACGGTTCTTGTCCGTCCCTACCAGTTTGGGGCGTGACACTAATAGACTAGTGGTACCAATGGGAATAATTCACACATAATAAATGTGCATTCGATTTTCACTATCTCCCTCGTCTACTCTTTCTTTTCCTTTTTCTATCCATGGATGTGCATTTTTTATCTCACTATCACCCTCATCTACTCTTTCTTCACCTTTACTATCCGTAACCTAATATCATAACTATCAAACCATCTCCAACCTTGCTTCAAATTTTGCTTCAAATGCCAAATTTGAACCAAGGCACTCCAACCTTGCATTTTTTCCCACCAAATTAGGAGGGTGGATAGTGTCACATCAAATTTGGTGTGACACTATTCATCAATTTCAAATCATTATTTGAATATTTTATTATTATTTTTAATCTATAACACTTTTAATTTAACATGTTATAAATTGTAAGACCATTAATTAAGTCCCTAATATTTGTAACTATTTTTAATGTAATATCTTTATTATATTAATTTTAAATTTAATAGGGTGATTATGTTTAAAAAAAAAAAGAAGAAAGAATTTATTTTATGAAATAAGAAAATATAAATGAAACAAAAATAATAATATAATATTGAAGAGATAGAAGAATAAAAGAATAATAATTTGGAGTGTGAATAGTGTCACACCAAATTTGATGTGACGCTATTCATTAATTTCAAATCACTATTTGAATATTTTATTATTATTATTTTTAATCTATAAAACTTTTAATCTAACATATTATAAATAGTAAGACCGTGAATTAAGTTCCTAATATTTGTAACTATTTTTTTTTTATGTAATATCTTTATTATATTAATTTTAAATTTAATAGGGTGATTATGTTAAAAAAAAAAAAAGAAGAAGAAAGGATTTATTTTATGAAATAAGAAGATATAAATGAATTAAAAATAATAATATGATATTAAAGAGAGAGAGGAATAAAAGAAGAATATTCTTTTTGGGTGTAAAATTTAGTGTAGTAGGTTGGAGTGGATCCGGCTCCTCTCCATTTCGCATCTCTCAATTTTCTCCAAGTTCTTGCTTGGATTGGAGACACATGCCATAGATTAAATTAATGGTTGAAATTTAATTAGTTAAAGTAAAGTCCTATAGTTATTTACTTCTTATTTTCTAAATATATTAAATAAAACCTTTAATTTCTTTCCTTGAATAATTTTTGCAGTGCAGTGGTTTTTTTTTTTTTTTTTTTTTTTGCTAACATTTGTCATTTCTCAAATAATATTTGCCAAATAAAAAGTTAAAACTGGTGGCTTAATGTTTTTTAATTTTAGGAGCAAATTAAATTTTATCACTCAATTTCAAATTCTCGCGACTCGCTCAAAAGTATCCATATTTCCTTATACACAAAGTGGCTCTTTTGAATTCTTAATTAGAAAAATAAAACTTATAACTATATTTATATGAAGATTAAAAAAAAAGTAAAAATATTTAGGATTTTTTTTAATATATACACATGGAAGTAAAAAAGTTTTTAATATATTTAGTAAAGATATAATGGATTGTTATAAAATATTTAAGGAGCAAATATATAGAAGTAAATAACTATGGTTAAGAGACTTTACTTTAACTAATTACATCTCAACCATTAATTTTAATCTATGACATTTTTCTTCAATCCAATCAAGAACTTGGGAAAATGGAGAGGAGCCAGATCCGGCTATTTTGAGTTTAAAATTTATATAGGCTGCTATTTAAGTTAATTTTCCTTTACTATTTGGGGTATAAATGCAAACTCCAACTTACAAGATTTTAGTAGTTGGGCCTACAAAATACAAGAACAAACCCAAAGCCCAATTGTTAAAAATAGGAGGAATGTCACCAGGTAGCTGGCCCCTATGATTCCACTGCTTAATATATATATATAATTTTTAAAAATTATTATGGAGGTGTATATTGATCACACTGATATAATAATACTGGTATTAGTTATGTTGAGATTATTTCTTATGCATTATTTGGTTAAGCGTATTAAAAATAAGGGGAAGTACATGCATGCCCCATAGGAGCAAACTATTTACAACTAAATGCCTCTTTACATAAAATGCCCCCCTAACTAATTACAAAAAATATCCTCTTCCCTTATAGCTTTAGTTATTTATCTCCCTTTTAATTCTTTTACATTTTACTTCTCTATTTTTTTTTCATTTTTTTTTTATTTTTTTTTTCTCGTTTCCTTTTTTTTTCTTTTATGTTTCTTGTCATTTAATTTTTTTCATAAAATTATTTTGTTCTTTATTTTCTTTTTACATCATAATCTAATTCACACTCAATTTTTATTTTATATATATTCCTTTCTTTCTTCTTTTTTCTTGTTTATTTCTTTATTCATTTATTTTTTTATCTACTTTTTTTCCCCCTTTTTTCCTGCTTTTTTTTTCTTTTTTTTTTTCCCCTTATTGGTTCATTTTATTTTTACATTTTTTATTTTTTATTTTCTCTTTGTTTGTCAATTTCTTTATTGCTTGTTCCTTTCCTTTTCTTTTTTTTTCTTTTATTTTTTTTTTCGTTATTTTTTTCTCTACTTCTTTTTTTTTTGCTTTTCTTTTTCTTTTTTTTAATTATTGGTTCCTTTTATTTTTGTGTTTTTTTATTTTTTTATTTTCTCTTTGTTTTTCAATTTCCTTATTTCTTGTTCCTTTCCATTTTTTCGTATATTTCCTTATTATTTATTTTTTTTCTTTTGTAATTTTATTTGTTTATTTTTTTTTTTCATTTGCTTCAGTCCGTAATAATACCATAACAGTAAATATATTGTGATGGTATCATTGATGTCTGCTTCAATCTTTAGTGGGACCTATATGATACTATCACAGTATATCTATATACCGTCATGGTATCATTGGTATCTGCTTGAATTTTTCAGTCAGACCTCCATGATATCATCACAGTATATATATATACTGACATGATATCATTGAGGTTTGCTTCAGTCTGTAATGGTACCATAACTGTATATCTATATACTATCATGGTATCATTGATGTTTGCTTCAATCCTTCGTGGGACCTACATGATCCCTTCATAGTTTTTCTAAATACTGTCAGAGTATCATTGATGTCTGCTTCAATCTTTCAGTCAGAACTCCATGATACCATCACAATATATATATACTGACATAGTATCATTGAGGTTTGCTTCAGTCTGTGATGATACCATAGTAGTATATCTATATACTGTCATGGTATCATTAATGCTTGCTTCAACCCTTCAGTGAGACTTTAATGATACCATCATAGTATATTTATTTACTATCATGGTATCATTGATTCCTGCTTTAACCCTTCAGTGACACCTTCATGATACCATCACAATATATCTATATACTGTCATGGTATCATTGATGTATGCTTCAATCCTTCGATCAGACTTCCATGATTCCATCACAGTATTATATACTGACATGTATCATTGAGGTTTGCTTCAGTCTGTAATGATACTATAACAGTATATCTGTATACGGTCATAGTATCATTAATGCTTGCTCCAATCATACCTCCGTAATACCATTACAGTATATATATATATATATATATACTAACATGGTATTATTGAGGTTTTCTTCAATCTGTAATGACACCATAACAGGTTATCTATATATTATCGTGGTATCATTGATGCTTGCTTTAACCCTTCTGTGAGACTTTCATAATACCATCACAGTATATTTATATACTATCATGGTATCATTGATGCCTGCTTCAATCCTTTAGTGATACCTCCATGATACAATCACAGTAGATCTATATATCGTCATGGTATCATTAATGTTTGCTTTAATTCTTCAGTGAGACCTTCATAATACCATCACAGTATATATATATTGACATGATATCATTGAGGTTTGCTTCAGTTTGAAATGATACCATAACAATATATTTATATACTGTCATGGTATCATTGATGTCTGCTTCAATCCTTAGTCGGACCTTCATGATACCATCACAGTATATCTATATACCGTTATGGTATCATTAAGGTCTGCTTCAATCCTTCAGTCAGACCTCTATGATACCATGACAATATATATATATATATTCAGGCTGCAATAATACTATAACAATATATTTATATACTATCACGGTATCATTAATGTCTACTTCAACCCTTTAGTGAGACTCCCATGATACCATCACAGTGTATCTATATACTAACATGGTATCATTGGGGTTTGCTTCAGTCTGTAATGATACCATAACAATATATCTATATACTGTTGTGGTATCATTGATGCTTACTTCAACCCTTCAGTTAGACTTTACTAATACCATCACAATCTATTTATATACTATCATGATAATATTGATGCCTGCTTCAATCCTTTAGTGAGACCTCCATGATACCATCACAGTATATCTATATACTGCCATGATATCATTGATGTCGTCTTCAATTCTTCAGTCAGACCTTCATGCTACCATCACAGTATATATATATACTGACATGGTATCATTGAGGTTTGCTTCAGTCTGTAATGATACCATAACAATATATCTATATGTTGTTATGGTATCATTGATATCTGCTTTAATCCTTAGTGGGACCTCCATGATACCATCACAGTATATTTATATACCGTTATGATATCATTAAGATCTGCTTCAATCCTTCAGTCAAGCCTCCATAATACCATCACAGTATATATATATTGTCATGGTATTATTGAGTTTGTTTCAGTCTATAATGACACCATAATAGTATTTTTATATACTGTCATGGTATCATTAATGTCTGCTCCAACCCTCATTGGTGCCCGCATCCTTCAGTGAGACCTCCATAATACCATCACTGTATATCTATATACTAACATAATATTATTGTGGTTTGCTTTAGTCCATAATGATACCACCACAATATATCTATAGACTATCGTAGAATCATTGATGCTAGCTTCAACCCTTTGGTGAGACCTCCATGATACCATCACAGTATATCTATATACCATCATGATATCATTGATGTCTGCTTCAATCCTTCAATCAGACCTTCATGATACCATCACAGTATATATATACTGACATGGTATCATTGAGGTTTGCTTCAGTCTGTAATGATACCATAACAGTATATCTATATACTGTCATGGTGTCATTATGCTTGCTTCAATAATACCTCCATGATACCATTACAGTATATATATATATATATATATATATATATATATATACTAATATGGTATCATTGGGGTTTACTTCAGTATGTAATAACACCATAACAGTATATCTATATATTATCGTGGTATCATTGATGTTTGCTTCAACCCTTGAATGAGACCTCCTTGATACCATCACAGTATATCTATATACTAGCACAATATCATTGGGGTTTTCTTTAATCCTTAATGATATACTAGTATGGTATCATCCTTCGACAAGACACTCCCTAGTCCTCCATGATACTATCACATCTTATTTATATATTGTCATAGTATCATAGTTTTTCATGATACTATCATAATTTATCTATATACTGACATGTTATTATGGAGGATTACTTATGTCCTTCAATGATGCACTTCTTAGTATGCCACCACAGTATACCTTTATACTAGTATGGTATTATCCTTCAACAAAACACCCCTTAGTTCTCCATGATACTATCACATCATATTTATATACTGACATACTATCATGGAGGACTACTCCAGTTCTTTAATAAGACACTTCTCAATTCTCTATCATACCATCACAATATATAGATATATTGTGGTGGTGTCATGGAGGACTATTTCGGTCCTTTAATGAGCCACTCCTCACTCGTCATTCTTAATTGTTTATGATTTATTTATTAAGTTTCTTATATTTTTATTAGTCTAAAAATAACTAGATAATATCTTTATTTTTTTTTTCTTTTATCTTTAAAAAAATTGATAAAAAAGAGAAGAAAATTTAATAATAAACAAATGATAAAACAAAACAAAAAAAAGACAACAAGAGAAAATAAAAAATAAAAAGATAATTTATTTATTTCTTATTGTAGTTTAGTTTTTTAATTGCTTTACTTTTTATTAATCAAAAAGTAGTTAGTTAATATTTTTATCTTTGTATTTTATTTTTGTTTTTTAAAAATGCAACGATACAGAAAGAGAAAAAAATAAAAAGAAGACAACGAATAAAAAAGAGAAAAAAATTAAGAAAAAAAAGCAGGACAGTAAAAGAAGGAAATAAAATAATCAAAATGTAACCAAATAATATCTTTAATGACTTAGTATTTTTATTAATTATTTGTTATTGTAGTCTAATTATTTAATTTTTCTATTTTTATTTATCTAAAAATAGTTAGCTAATATTGAAATCAGCTATTAGAAATTAATATGTGGACAATTCCCAACATTAATTATTTTGTTCCACGTGAAATAGCTAATTAAAAAAAAGAAGCAAAAAGAACCTCAGACGCAATAGTTGACCAATTCCATCAAGAAGCTCCGTTTTTTTTGTAAACAAATGGCACAATTTACGGAGGGGGTGGGGTGGGGTGGGGGGTACTCTGGGTAATTAATTTATGCCGCTCTGGCATTTTTAGATTTAATATGGGTAGGGGTATATAGATGTAAATATATTAGTTTTTTGCTTTATCTAGTGTACTTTTCCCTAAAAATAATATGCATCTTATAATTTCTAAAAAAGGATTATTTATTTACAAAAATAACATCCACAAATACAATGGAAAGAATGTGAAAAAGGTTCTGAGTGGTAATTATATTTTTAACCATGCTAATGGATGCATTAATAATTCTTGCATTGCTAATATCATGATTTGCTATGTATAAGTTATATAACATACTATCAAATTAAGTGTATAATTATTGCTATTAGTTATACATAAATTAAAAAAATATATCAAATAAAGTATTAGAATGTACAACGTTAATACATGCATTATTTTTTTTAAATGCATCCTAACTACCAAACGAGATACATTCTTATAATTCTTTCGAGGTACACATATTTTTACCTAGGAGTATAAGTAGGCGTTTGACCATGAATATTAAAAAAAAATTCACTTTATTTGAAATTTTTGAAGTTGGAGTTGTGTTTGACCATACCTTTTTTAAAAAACTTTTTAGAATTAATTGTACTTAAAAATAACTAAAAGGCAAAAAGTGAAATGAAAAAAAGTGAAAACAAGTATTGAGTGTTGTTTTCACTTTTCCAAGTACAACTTCAAGTTGTTTTGTATTTGGAATTTTTATGGCCAAACAACAATTTCAAAATCAAGGAAAATAACTTTCCAAAAAATAAAATAAAAATTTCTTATGGCCAAATGGGGCCTAAGTCTTTTGTTTTGTAAATAAAAGTCACAAGACCTTTTTGTTAAAATTAAAGTAGGCCTTAAAGGCCTTTTATTAATGAAAAAATTCTATACAAAAAAAGGGTAAAGGCCCAAACAGCCAACCGCAAAAAAATAAAAATAAATCTACACCCAAATAGGTAATGTCTAAAAACAAAAAAAATAAAACTCTAAAACGAAATAGGAAAGAAGTGCGACTACCTCTCCATCTTCTCCAAAGCATCGACTTCCATGGTAGATTCGCGACACCTCAGGAATGATGTAGGCATAAGATATCTCAATCACGACAAGCTCACTATATTCAGGTGAAATAATCGAGTTTTGTGCGATTTCACAATGGGCATTTATAGTGTCTTACAAATGCCGTAAAATCATTCCAATTGAAGACTTCTTCGACTCCATTATCCACAGATCTGAGCTCATAATATCAAGATAAGTATACTCACCCTCCAACATCCTCAAAGATACCCAATTTTGCCCATTAGTTTCACCTTCACCTTGTCTTCTTGACAGGTTGAGCTCAACTTGGAGCCAATACCACTGTCTAAAAATGACAAAATGATGGATCTACCTCCAGTTTTATTGGGTATGAACCAAGAATCAATCTTCTCTCTTGATGTACTATGCTTGATTTTGTACTGTTACGAGTTGCTATGCGTAATTCCTGTACATCTCGACTGCTTCTTGTCTTTTTGGTAGTCTTTTGTGTGTATTTCCATGTTACCTCTGCTAGCTTAGTCATGTATTCTTTGTGTTGTGCCTTGAATATGACTGCCCAAATTGTTGATTTCATCTTCTTGCAAAAAAGTTTCGGCTACTGATTTTACCTTATCCTAATGGAATTTTTTGATTCCAAGGTTTGGTACTTGGTGTTTATCCATGTTTAAGATAGATTTAGCCTCCCTTGGTAATTCTTGTGCTGATGAATATGTAATTTTCTCTAATCCTGCAAACAAGAAAACTTGGTTAGCTAAAAAATCCACTAATTTGTTGCCTTCTCTGTACACATGAACCACCACTTCCTCCACCTCCTTGATCTGCATTTTGATTTTGTTAATCATCACTGCCAGATTTCAAGGGACTTCCCAATTCCCATCTATCATCTTCTTAACAACCAATGAGTCAGTCTATAATATTCTAAGGAAGATGATTATATTCAATACAATATTTCAGTCCTATCTTCATTGCAATAACTTCAACCATCAAATTTGAATTATCACTAAGTCTCGTCACTTCTACATAAATTAAGTTCCCAAAATCACTTCTTACACAGAAAGCTCCTGGACAAGGTCCAGGATTACCTTTAGAAGCACCATCAAAATTACACTTAAAGAAACCCAAACTAGGTAACTTCCAGTATACAACTTGACAACCAATCGTAGAGTTATAATCTTCTAAGAATTTTACCAATTTAGGCCAATGTGAAGGAATATTAGATAACCAGGGGTAGATGCTCCTAGCCTTATAGTTTAAATTCCTATTAATCTCTATTCTCATGCTACCTTCTAACATACTTCCTCCATGTTTGATAGCATTTCCCCTCTTCTATATTTGCCACAAAATAAATAGAGGTACAACTTTAAACAGAGGCTTCAGTTTTGGTGTACAATCAGCTTTCCACCATTTGTAAACACTACTCGTCACTTGAATAAAAGGACCAATCACCCCTGCAGATACAACAAATTCATTCCAAATATTGTTAGAAACAGAACAAGTCATGAATAGATGTTTAATAGATTCTTGAACCCCCTCAGCACAACATCAACAAATAAAATTGTCACTCAGTCTGTTTCTAATAAGTACTTCCCCAGTAGGTATTATTTTCCACCACAGTCTCCACAGGAAAAAGAAACCTTAAAGGAAACACCTTTCATCCAAATCTGTTTGAAATTATTCTGAACTTGAACTTTGTCCCTTATACACTCCCAGGTAGAACCTAAAGAAATTTTTCTTGAGTTGTTCAATATCCACCATGGTTTATCCCATCTTTCTGGATCCTCCTTGTAATTTACATTGTTCAAGATGTGATTATATACTTCCTCTGTAAAGTAATGTTGTAGAAGCTCAACATTCCAATTACCAATAGTAAACAATTGACTCACATCTTCCAGATGATAATCTATCTCAAAGTTCACAGGCAATAGGGAACCTAGTTGGGTCCAATTATCATACCACACACTAGAATGTCCATATTTGGGTTCCCACCAGATATTCTGATCAAACATATCCCTAGCCTTTAAGATATGTTTCCAAGTCATAGAACCCCCTTTCCATTCCACCATTTGAGGCCCCATTTTCTTACAATACTTGTTCCATATGAAATTAGTCCATAGGGATTTTTGAATTCTAAAGATCCACCACAACTTAGAAAATAAAGCCTTGGCAACATCAAATAAGAATCTAAATCCTAATCCTCCTTCTTTATTTGGTTGGAAAATGTCAGGCCAAGCAATCCAATGTTTGTTTCTTCCATTCTTCTTAAAATTCCATAAAAATCTTGCAAAAATTCTATGTAAGTCATATAAAACACATTTAGGAGGATTAATAACAGACAACAAGTAAATGGGAATGCTATCCAACACACTATTAATTAGAACAACCTTACCACCAAAAGAAAGCATCTTCCCCTTCTAAGCTTACAATTTATTATGCACCTTTTTCATCAACTCAGTGAAATATACTTTCCTTTTCTTTGCATGACCAATAGGACAACTCAGATACATGATAGGGAAATTAACTCTGCTAACCAATAGGAAAACACTTTTTTCCTTCTTTATCATTTGGCCAGATTGATCTTCATATTTACTAATAATGTCCATCACCAACTCCAAGGATTTCTTGTCAACAGACACAAATATAATGGTATCATCAACATATGCAAAACGGTTGATGTTATCACTTCATTTTGACATTCTAAAATGCTTAAAATCTAAATTACAAAATAAAGAATTTAAGGCCCTAGACAGTACTTCAGCAGATCAAATAAATAGAGCTAGAGATAAGGGATCTCCCTATTTTACCCCTCTTGATGAATGAAAGAAACCATGAGCTTGCCCATTGATAAGGATAGAATACCAGTTTTTTGCCATCAATCTCCAAATCTTATCAACCACACCTGAATCAAATCCCATCTTTTCAAACACTTTGATAAGGAACTTCTAATTTACCCTATATTGCCATATCTAGCCTTATCACTACATTTGAAGGTTTTCCTCTTATCCTGGTGTTAGTAATAATCTCTTATGCTAAGAGCATATTCTCTATAATATTACTACCTTTAACAAATCCTGACTTATTCTTGGATATAAGAGAAGGTAGTAACACTTCCAATCTATCATGCATAACTCTAGATATTACCTTATTCAAAAAATTACTCAAACTAATTAGTCTCATATCAGAAAAAGATTATTCAACTTCCTTTTTTAGTAATAAGACCAAGTTAGTGTAAGTGATAAATTTAGGAAGAGTGTAACCCTAAAAAAAATGCAACCACAACATTATACACATCATTACCCACTATATTCCAGCATTTCTGAAAGAAGTGTCCAGTAAACCCATCGGGACCATTAACACTATTCCCTTTTAATGCAAAACAACCTTTTGAACTTCTTCCATGGAAGGAACAACATTAATGCCTGCATTGTGATCATCGGTAATAACTTCTGGAATATGTTGTAGCAAACTTATCTCCTCATCAATAGTGTTTTCTAAAAATTGATTCTGAAAGAAGAAGTTAGCTTCCTCAGCCACTTGATTAGAACCTTCTGCCCATTAACCATCTGCCTTCATGTTTCTATTTACTGACAATCTCTTCCTTCTACCTTTCACCAAATTATGAAAAAAAATCTAGTGTTCCTTTCCTCTTCTGAGAACCATTTTAATCCTGCTTTTTTTCTCCAAAATTCTTTCTCAAAATGTATATATTGCTTCAATTCAGCCTGTGCTCTTTACAATACCATTCTATTAATTACTGAGGGATCTTCTTCAAATAAATCTTCTTTCAATATGACAATTTCTTATCTAATGATCAGTTGTTTAAAAATATCACCAAATCTTTCCTTACTCCAGCTTGTTAAAGCAGATTTGGTTTTCTTCATCTTTTGCTTAGGATTGATAAATAAGTCTACCTCCTCAGAAACAATAATGACTGTCATGCTGGAATTTAAAAATTTCTATATTTTGACCATTTTACCCTTCCCTGAGGTTGCTTTATATCATTTACGAGTTGTGGAGATGGTTGGTACGGTTCCTGACACATTCGAAAGTGTTTTAAATGAATTTGTGGTTTTGATCATCCTTAAAGGGGTTAGTTTGGCTTTGGTCAACTTTTACTGATCTGAGCCTTAGATGATGATTTTGAAAGTTCCATTAGATTCGAAATGTTGATTTTGGGTTAGTAGCATGGTTAGTTTGGGTCCCAGCCTTTGTTTCACATTTTGACCCTCTATTTGAAAACTAGTTAAATTTGGCCAAAAGGGGCCTCAGGGGCTAATTTATTGTAAACGATCTGTTTTTGGAAATTTGATATTTCCATCGAGTTCGGAATGTCGAAGATAGTCTAGTAGCATTATTGGTTTATTTCAGTGGGGTCTTGAATGAATCCCGAGGGTTCGTTCGGAGAGTTTTAACTTGTGTATTTTGCTGTTTTCAGCTATCTTCTGGTGCAGGGAACTTCTTCAGCGCGATTGTGAGGCTTAAGTCCATGACCACGATGTGTTGTTTTCTTGGTCATCACAATCGCGATAGCGGGGACCGCGATCGCAAAGAGTAGTTGGTGGACTGGGTCATTTTTAGTCATCATGACCGCGACTGGGCCCTCATGACCGTGATGGATTTGGGTTGGGTAATCTCGCGATTGCATGGTTAGTTGCCGCTATCGTGATGAAGGGTTTACCTGGGCAGATATTAAATTCCCTTTTCTTCATAAAACCCCAATTTCTTTATTTTTGGACCTAGAGAACTCGGATTAGGGAGATTTCAAAGGGGTTTTTGAGATCTTCTTCTGTGGGTAAGTTTCTAAATATTTATTCCATCAATTACCACTGATTTCATCTTCCAAACAACTTCAAACCCTCAATTTTTAACATGATTTTTGGGATTTTTGCCGGTAAAGGTTAAAAATATATATTTTTTCAATTTGGACCTTGTTTTCAACTCATTTTTGGGTGGGTTTTCAACTATAGACTCCTATTATTATGAAGAACATTATTCTAAAATAAAATTCTAATTTTACCCCTGTATTTTTGGAAATGATTTTCGAAGGGGATTTTGGACCCGAAATAAATATGGTCAATATAGGTATCGTTGGACTCCTTTGACTTATAGATGTAATATTTGATTAGATTGGTCTAGTTTGGAGATGATTCTAGGGAGTAGGTCTTCTGATTGATGCTTTGGTCTGTGTTTTGGCTTGCAGATCTTCTTTATAGGCAAGTTGAGATGTACCTTGACTTTTTCCAAAGTGTTTATGTGTTGTATGCTTGTTTGTTTGTATTTTGTGATTAGTTTAGGATTAGTGGTACTGCTTAGGTGAAATGGAAATCATCTCCATGGGTACCAGAGTCTTTTGGTGGAATTTAGCTAGATTATTGCCTTTCTTAGTTAGTGTTACTACTTGTAAATATCCTTAGAGTAGAATGTAGATCGATAACTTAGTGATCTTGAATAATTGATATTGGATGCCTATTTTAGAGCTTGAATCTTATTTGGCAGATTTTATTATGATGATTTGGGATTAATTGACCTTTAGAGAACTTAGAGCAAAAATGGACTTGTAATAGTGGATGAAACTTATTGTATGAAATAAGCTAGGTTTGGGTAGTTTCGTTATATGTGGTTATTGGGATGGTTGTAATTTCGTGTTGCCCGTGTGGGGGCTTATGTGAATATTATTATTGACTTGAGAAATTATTTATTATTGTGTGCTCGAGTGGGGGCTTATGTGCATATTATTACTGATTTGGAGTATATGTATGGCAGTGATGCCTAAGTGGGGGCTTGAGTTTATGTTATTGGCTATGATTGTGCATTTAATTGCCATATTTATCATTATGTAGTTTAGTAAGGGCTTGACTTGTTATCATAGGCCATGTTCGTACATTAAATTGACTTTATCATATTGATGATACTAGAATGAGGGACTTTAAATATTATTAGTGATGTCATGCATGACTATTTATTCTAGTGGTGCCCTATGATGGCTTACATTATGAAACATTATCATATAGAGTTGATTCTGAGCTCACTTATACTTGTATTGAATTGAATCTTATCTTCATACTGATTTGATTGTGAGCATTATATCCTCATATAATTCATACATGTTCATGAGATTGATACCACTGAGTTTTTCCCCATTTGAAAGAAAATGAGACACTTTTAAAAATGCCTAGATCGAGGGATGTGTCAGTCAGGTTGATTGAGATATTTTATGAGATATTGTGGAAACCTTGATCTGTGAACATTATTCGAAGAGGTGGATTGAGATTATGGAAAGTATATGGGTTGCAAACCCCCCATAGGTCCTACTTTGGGAGCAGCGTTGCTTGGTAGGTGTATATAAAAAGTTTTGTGGTAACTTTCAAAGACGCATAACTTTCAAAGATTCATCATCATCACTATATTGCATTGTATCATTTACATTGCATTGACATTCCTTGGTATGATTTAGTATTGTGTTAGTATTTACTCTTGTATTGTATTACTATGATAGAACTTGTTTGTGCTACTGTGTATGACCATTTATTTCATTTCATTACATTACCTTATATCATCTTATATTGGTTGAGAGGTTGGGGTATTCTGAGGCATAGGGTATGGCTCTGGCTTGATCAAAGAGATAGTTGTGTAGCACCTTTGGTAGCATGATATACACTCTTATATATGTACACTCTCCCTATTTTGATCCCATAGTATTGGTTGATTCTCATTGATTAAGCCTGATTTATCATATTAGTGAGTCTTCTTCATAAATGACTTTTCTTATTTGTTGATCATGAAGTGAATAGGGTTGACTCACCTAGATTTATGTGCCTACCATATTTTATGGTAAAATTATTGATCGTTGTGTTGGGTTACCCTTATAGGATAAAGTACTATAATTTGGTGGGCTACAAAACAGTTTGGAAAACCTTGAGTAGTTGGGGTGGTGGTTCTCACTATCGCTTTGGATTAGGGTCGTTTATCGACGATGCTTGCTAAGTACATGTGGTTTCATACTCACCCTTGCTTCTCTTTCCTTTTTCTTGTTTTCTACTCCTCGTGTAGGTATTGGACCGGGTAGCAACCTGTAGATTGTTTTCTACTGGTATTACATTTCGGAGATTAAGGTAGCACTAGCGGACTTCAAGCTTACCCAGATCTCTCTTCTTTTTATCTTATGCTTTCCCAACATTTAAGATACTTTAGACAATTGTTATTACTGTTAATCTATACTAGAGGCTTGTACTAGTGACAACCAGACCTGGGATGTATCTTTGAGACTTGTGTCTCATATATATATATATATATATATATATATTTGGGATTACTTCTATTCTTCTGCTTTCGCCTTTGATTTCTTTATATTCGTGTTTCTTGGGTTGGGTTAGGTTTACTTGTCTGAAGGGTGTGACAAGTGCCATCACATGCCTATTTTGGGTTATGACAAATTGGTATCAGAGCCCAGGTTTATTGGTCTCGTCAGTACAAGCCAAGTCTAGTAGAGTCTTACAGATCGGTGCAGAGACGTCCGTTATCTATCTTCGATAGGCTACATGACTTTAGGAGATATTTGTTCCTTCATTATGTTTTGGGCATTCAGAGCTTTGTATAACTCTAAAACTTTTTATTCACCTTCTCACAGATGGTGAGCACGCGTTCTTCTGTGGTTAGAGATTCAGAGGCCGTGCCTTCGATGAGCGGTAGGAGCAGGGTTTGAGGCAGAGGTACGATTAGAGTTTCCTCTTCAGGTCCTAGAGTTGATAGTGGTGGTAGGTCTAGTGAGTTAGAGGGGTTTAGGCTAGTGCAGGCACCACTTGTGACCATACCTATGCTTGAGGAATGCTTGGTTCGAGTGTTGGGTTTTCTTCAGAGGGTGGCTCCTATTTTGGTTCAGTATGCTGCTTCGAGGCTTCAGATTCCATATGCACATGTGACTATTACAAGCCCTTCTAGTGTTGATGGGATACTACCAGGGATTGCTCCACATCCAGTGACCTTACCTATTATGTCCATGGAAGGACAAAGTAGGTTTGAAGAGTTCATGAGGACAAATCCTCCTCGTTTAGATGGATATCCTAGGTTTGATGCTTATTTATTCTTGCTTGGTTGCCGTGAGAGGTTTCATAGGTTGGTCATGGTGGATTATAATAGAGTAGACTTCACTTTTTTAAGTTCTTTGGTCTAGCTAGACAATGGTGGGGGACGTTTGTAGAGAGTAGACTAGTTCGATCACCTTTTCTTTCATGGGATCAATTTGCTCGAGTGTTTTTAGAGGAGTTTGTGTGGAGATCTTAGCGTCTTGTAGGATAGAGGGCCCAGGGATTTGATGATAATAGCGATATGCATGATGGAGGTTAGAATCCTTGTGGTTATTCTTGGAGAGGGTTAGATCAGGGTGGTCCTTCGGGTTCTTCAGGCCTAGTTCAGTGGGCTTTGACTTCTTTGGGTTACTTCTTATGTGGGGATCTCGGGCACTATAAGAGGGATTTTCCACAGGCTAGACAGAGAGATGCTTCACCAGTTGTTCTAGGAGATGGCAGATCCCAATATCTTATTCCATAGGATGGACTCGAGGTAGGAGCTTCTGGTACTGTAGCCACAGGTATGGTTCCTGGTGCACCTTTGTTTTGCCTTAGTGGTATTTGACTATGGTTCTACATTCTCCTATGTGTTTATTTATTCGATAATGAGTCTTGATATGATTTATGAATTTTTGCTGGAGCTATTGATATCTGCTACCCCATAGATGTTTCGTTATTGGTGGATCGATTCTAGGTTTTGGTACACTTTCAGATTATAGAATGGATTGGTCTTGTGGTTTTGGCGTTCCTAATAGTAGTATGCCTAGCAATACTTACTAATGGTAGACTTTGTGATAGCCTATACTTGTGGTGTGATTGATTCGAAAGGATTGCAAGTAAAGGATTCTAGTTGGATAAGGAAAGATTTCTGGTATTTGGGCTGTCACGCCTCGATTCCAATGGGGCGGACTGACACCCGAAGCCGATAAGGCCCGAGAGAACCAATCTTTGCTCATGTCCATTCATATGCATGTCATTCAAGGAACATCACCATCACGTATAGATACAAGATGCTAATAGCGGAAGTCATGGAAACAAGTGATATATACATATATGAAACTTAGCCGTTAGGGCCATCAAGTCAAAATGGACATACATCCCTTACATTCATATTCCCACATATGTCTACAAAGCCTCTAACAGATGCATATACATAAACATCCTAAAGTGGGGACAAGTCCCCACTTTATACAACATCAAAGTACCAAAACAAATATATACACATGTGACTCGAAAAGCCCCGAACCAACTAGAGCTCACCAAAGATCGGAAAAATGATCCGCAACCTATTGTGGAGGTCTACTAGCATCTGTGCCTAAAACAAATAAGGTAAGTCCCCCAAGGGACATCAGTACGAAGAATGTATTGAGTATGTAAGGTTTATAGGAAACTGCATGATATATATAAGTGCTTCCATGGAATCAAATATAAGAGAATAGTCAGTACTGATAAATCACCAGTCTGCATATGTGGAACCATGTGCGTTACATTTTTTACTTCTTTTGCCTTTATGTTTATTTATCTTTATTGTTCTACCCATGTTAGTCTTTTTTGCCCCTGGGATGAGATTTATCTACCCATGCTAGGCTTTTCTGTCGCCCTTGGGATGAGATTAACCCATGCTAGGTATTTTAACCCCTGGGATGTAATTAACCCATGCTAGGCTTTTACGTCGCCCCTGGGATGTAACTGGGATAACCCATGCTAGGCATATCTGTCGCCCCTGGGATGTTAGATTAACCCATGCTAGTTTTATGTCGCCCCTGGGATGTTAATCAAGAATATACAAACAATTACACATTACTTTCGTTCTTACATTATGAGAGTGATGCATTACTTTATTTCTTTACTTCTATGAGATTGATGCGTTGGTGATTGTAACTTATTGGAACTTTGGAACCATGTCCACAATTATGTGACACATGAATAATGATTGGTCAATGAATAAGGTACATGTTAACAACAATATATATATGAAAACTCGAAATGAGATACCCTTGAACAATTCAGAATGGGACAAGTACAATAACAATGTAAACACTATGTGCTGCAGAAGGATACGGAAAGAGTAACCTTACATACCTTATCTTCCCAATATGAATATACAATCCTATATGTGAATACAATAGTCCAGCTCCTTCCTTACATTTCACTCTACAACACAAGTACATAACGGAGCTTACGTTAACAACCAACTACCTTACAAGTGCATAAGACGACAATTAGTTATATGATTGCCTTAAAATGTCATTTCCCCCTTGACAATACCATTGATGAAATTATCATACCAAAAATACCACAACATTCCATACATTGACCAATACATCATAAACCAATAGCATGTCACACCAAGTTCATACTTTACACTTCTCCATCCACACAACATCACAATTACTCCATCAAGTCACCTCAATTCACTTCATAACAACATATCGACAACAATCCCACAATTTACACTTATGTAAAAATAACAAGTCAAGGAACATAACCACACCATACATGTTGATATTTCATTCACACCATTCACTTTCATCAAAACCTCAAGTCTCCTTTCAAGTTTAAATCCCATAGATGACACATCTTTTAGCAAAAAGCAAAAATGCATTACTTACACTTTTAGACATAACCATCATGATCTACATACTCTACCATGCATATAATATATTAATCCATAAGAATAATCACTTACCCAAACTTGCAAATGAGTGATCTTGTCCAAAGAGATGTCTTAGGGTTTGAGAGCTTGAAAAAATATCTTGTGGAAATATCTAGAATGACATGTGTACTTTTTGGAAATAAAAATCTGATTTTTGCCACCTTATATATACCCTCAAGTCATACATATCCACTTCTTGGCATTAAATGCCATGTTTACTTGGTCAAAGTGGAAGAATAGGTCATTTGCCCTTTTGGGCCATGTCTTTAATCCATTTTGGGCCTTAAATTGAGCCCATTTACACATATTAACTTAGCCCACCAATTTCAATGTGTAATACTCCAATTATCTTATGTTTAAATAATTCCATCAATGTCACAACCATATTCAACTCACGAGATTCATGTTCGTAGCCTCAATCTCAAAAATAAGAAATTCTAGCCACTCATGGCTTAATTGAACATAATTTGATAAAACACTTGTGATGAAGAATTAACCCCAACACGGATGACAAAATTGCTCAATATTAGCCCTACTACGATGGAATAAGGATACCATAACCCAAGATTCCTCTTTATAAACTAATAATCGTAGAAGAAATCGGGCAAAAAGCACCATGACACGCTCCCGGGCTCCATAGAGACTTAGAAAAATTTCAGCTCTGGAAAAGGTGTGCAAGGGAAGCCTAGCACGCCCCTAGGCGCGCCCCCTTGCTGCCTGTGCCAAAAATATTTTGGCCAAAAGCATCCCGGCACGCCACCTGGCGCGCCCCATGCTTAAAATGTGATTTCAACTTTTCTTTGTGGATTTGGTTGGATCTTTCAAGTTCCAACCTTTTGCTTGCCTCTTATCTTTAAGATCCTTTGCTTGGATGTCGTTTAAACCTCACTTTTCGTCCCACAAATTCTCCACAAAGTCACAAACACCTCCTACAAAGGTCTAGTCACATTTACGAGCACAATATCAAATGTTCCATCAACAACAATACAAAAGACGTACTTATTGCTCTCGAACCTCGGGTAAACATGGTTCAAGGTTGTCAAATAGGGTCGGAAGTGTACGGGGTGTTACATTCTTCCCCCCTTAGAAACATTCGTCCTCGAATTTTAATAACATCTTTTCAATTACAACTAATGCATCCCTATATTAGCATATACATACATATACACATAATACTCATAGATACTTACTTGTTATTGCTCCGATCCCGCATCTTGAACTTCCTATTCTATTTGAAACAGATGAGGGTACTTGGACTTCATCATTTCCTCAGCTTCCCAAGTGATCTCCTTTACTTGTTGATTTCTCCAAAGTACCTTTACGGAAGCTATGTATTTATTCCTCAACCTCTTTACTTGTTGATCTAGAATGGAAATAGGTGTCTCCTCATAAGTGAGATCTTCCGTAACTTGTACATCTTCAATGGGAGCAATACGAGATGGATCTCCTATGCACTTTCGAAGCATCGAAACATGAAACACCGGATGGACTGTGGAGAGTTCTTGGGGTAGTGCCAACTCATACGCAACTTGCCCAAATCTTCTGATTATTTCATATGGCACATTATATAGGGCTAACTTTACATTTTTTTTCCATATTTCATTATCCCTTTCATTGGTGACCCTTCCAAGAATACTCAATCACCTTTGGTAAATTTGAGCTCTCTTCTCCTAACATCAGCATATGACCTGTGCAGACTTTGGGCCGTTTGTAGCCGCTGTTGGATCACTTTAACTTTCTCTATATCTTGATAAACAAAATCTGGCCCAATTAAAGCAGTTTCACCCGCTTCAAACCATCCAATTGGTGATCTACATTTTCTTCCGTATAAAGCGTCATAAAGTGCCATTTCAATACTTGAATGATAGATATTGTTGTAGGCAAATTCAATAAGAGGCAAATGATCATCCCAACTGCCTTGAAAATCTAACGTGCAAGATCGTAACATAACTCCAAGTGTTTGGATGGTACGTTCTGTTTGTCTATCTGTCTGATATAATAGAAATTGAATTCCATGTAATCGTACTATGTCTTTAACATACAACCTTGCATAATTTCCAGCTGTACAAGTGGTCCTAACAGGTAAAAAGTGTGCTACTTGGTAAGTCCGTCAACTATCATCCACATAAAATCAAATTTCCAAAATGTACGAAGCAAACTTATGATAAAACTCATGTTAATCATATCCCTCTTTTCAAGCTGGAAGATTTATACATTGCATATAACCTCCAGGTTCCTGATTCTCCACCTTTACTTGTTGACAGTTTTGACATTGAGTTACAAATTCTACAATGTTCTTTTCATGTAACCTTACCAATACATCTCTTTTAAATCATGGTACATTTCGGTTGCTCCCAGATAAATAGAATACCGTGAATGATGTGCTTCCGTCATAATTCATTTCCTTAACTCATCTATATCCGGTACACAAAATCTACCCTGGACATTGAAGTACTCTCTCTCGTGCATAAAATCAAATACCTTTATCAAACCTTGCTGTCATTCTTTGTCGGCTGCAATAAAAATAGGATTCGCATACTGGTTTTCCTTTACTTCAGCTACTAATGAAGACTCTGCCGTATTTTACACTATAATTCTTTCATCTGGAGTTTCACGAAGATGAACCCCCAAGCTGTCTAATTGATGTAGATCCTTGACTATACCTTACTTTTCCATCAACTGGCTACTAGTGCTTCCTATTGCTTTGCAACCTAATGCATCGGTTACCACGTTTTCTTTTCCCGGATGGTATAAGATATTACTATCATAATCTTTTAGTAATTCCCTCCATCTTCGGTGTCGTAGTCTGTTATGAGTTCCATCCACTTTCGCTACCTCAAATTTAATTCCTAGTTTAGGTCCTTCTGCTTAAAAATATATTACTACAATCTTTTATGATCGATATAAATCAACGTGAACCCCATACAAATAGTGGTGCCATATCTTTAAAGCAAATATCACGACTGCTAACTCAAGATCGTAAGTGGGATACTTTCTCTCATGTGGACGCAATTGTCATGAGAAATACACTATTACATTACCGTGTTGCATCAATACACATCCTAAACCAACTCCTGAAGTATCACAATATACTGCATGCCCTTTTGTGCCTTCGGGAAGCACTAATACAGGTGTAAAAGTCAATTTATCTTTCAACTCTTGGAAACTCTTCTCACATGCATCATTCCACTGAAACTTGGTTGCTTAATGTGTTAGCTTGTTAAGGGTGCTAAAATGGAAGGAAAACTCTTCAACAAACCTTCTTTACTAGCCTGCCAACCCAAGAAAACTACGAATCCCTGTAGGCGTCGTAAGTTTTGGCTAATTTTTCACGACTTCTATTTTTTTTTTTTTTTGTATCAACCCTTATTCCTTCATCTGATACTATGCGATCGAAGAATGCTACAGATTTTAACCAAAATTCACATTTAGAGAACTTCGCATATATCTTACGGTTATGAAAAATCCGTAACACCTATCGCAAGTGATTAGCATGGCTCTCTTGTGACCTCGAATCTCATCTCTAAACATGGTCTCGAACATATCTAACAATGGCTTGAACACCCTATTTATCAAATCCATAAAAACGGCTGGTGCATTTGTTAGTCCAAATGACATAACTAAAAATTCGTAATGACCATACCGTATTTGAAAAGCTATCTTGGGTAACCTTTGACAAACATTTGGTACCCTATAATTGGTTAGTTAAATCATCAATTCTAGGAAGGGGATACTTATTCCTAATTGTCACCTTATTCAATTGCCAATAGCCAATACACATTCTCAGTGTACCATCTTTCTTCCGTACAAATAATACTGGCGCACCCCACGGGGAAATACTAGGCCGTGTAAACCCCTTGTCTAGCAAATCTCTTAATTGCTTCTTCAATTCTCGCAATTCTGCTGGATCCATTCTATACGAAGGAATAGAGATAGGCTGAGTGCCTGGTATCACATCAATATCAAACTCTACTTCCCGTTCTGGGGTAAGCTTGGAAGATCATCAGGAAATACATCGAGGAATTTATTAACCACCGAAATCGATTGAAGATTTGGTGGTTTCACATCAGTATCTTACACTCGGACTAAATGACATATATACCCCTTGACTATCATTTTCCTTGCTTTAAGATAGGAAATAAATTTTCCCCTTGGTGCCCCCACATTACCCTTCCATTTAAGAACATTTTCTTGTAGAAAATGAAAATATACCTTCTTAGCCCGGCAATCTACCGTGGCATAATAAGAAACCAACCAATCCATACCCATTATGACATCAATATCCACCATTTTCAATTCAATAAGATCATCCAATGTATCGTGGTCACACACAGTTATCACACAATTATGATACACTCTTTTAGCTACAATAGATTCACCTTTTGGTGTAGATACCTCAAATGGGTAAACTAAAAAATTCTAGTGCCCCTTATGATAGGGTAAAACCCGGATCAATCAATGCAAATACATTATGTGAAAAGACAGATAATATACCTGTCACTTCATCAGGAGAAGCCTCAAATTTCTGCTGATCCGCCACGGCATAGGTACGATCCTGAATTCCACTAGAACTAGTTGTTCCTCTAGCACCTCTGCCATGACCAGTAGGTTGTACATCTGACGATGATAATGCAACGGCTAATCCCGTAGGTCATGTCATACCACTCATGCCTCTTTGTGGGCCCTCTCTCACCATGTGCCCTGGCACACCACACCAAAAGCAAACATTTGTTCCCATTCGACATTCACCTAAATGATACCTTCCGCAGCACTGACACTGCTGATGAAGAGACCTCGATTGTCTCATACTTCCTGATGCTCGATACCCCACTGTCCGTGAATCCTGAACCTCACTTTCTTGCCCAAACTGGTTGCTTCTAAACCCTTGGAATAGAGGGGGAGCATTTGCTGTGGAATGGGGAAATGATGGCCTAGGCGGTTTGTGAAAACTCCGAGGCCCAAATCCTTATTGGGATGCCATGAACTATCCCATGGGTTTAGCCCTCTTTGACGATCCCCCTTCCACTTCTTGCATCTTTCTCCTTTGCCTCTGACTCTCCATTTTCTGTGCAAAAATATGTCTTTGAACTTGTGCAGCAACTACACGGGTCAATATTTGCACCACACTCATTAAGTTCTGCTCAATAGTATTAACAGGTAGTTTCGAAGATACTTCTCTCCTTCTCAACTCTTCTGGAGCCGGAAAAGTAGAAGAAGACCGCGATGCAATTTTAGTGTTAGCTCCACCTTGACTAGCTTGGTCAGGTGGTGATTTACTCGTTCCTTCTTCGGTAAGCATCTCTACCTGCTTACCTTTACCCCTACCTCATCTTGTAATTGACATTGTACTATAACAAAGAAAAACAATTCCAAATGGTTAGATATGATTCTACTTACAACATTGGCACTATTGCACTATCTAGAAATGAAGAAAAGAAACAACTCTTAAATGCACCATAGCCTCCTACTTATAAATATGGTGCATAACACATCCATAAGCAAGACTCTACTCAGACACGGCTTTGTAGACACCCTTAGGACGACCTGCTCTGATACCACTTTTGTCACGCCTCGAATTCCAATGGGGCGGACTGACACCCAAAGCCGATAAGGCCCGAGAGAACCAATCTTTGCTCATGTCCATTCATATGTATGTCATTCAACTAACATCACCATCACGTATAGATACAAGATGCTAATAGTGGAAGTCATGGAAATATGTGATATATACATATATGAAACTTGTCTGTTAGGGCCATCAAGTCAAAATGGACATACATCCCTTACATTCACATTCTCACATACGTCTACAAAGTCTCTAACAGATGCATATACATAACCATACTAAATTCGAGATAAGTCCCCACTTTATACAACATCACAGTACCAAAACAAATATATACATATGTGACTCGAAAAGCCCCGAACCAACTGGAGCTCACCAAAGATCGGTAAAATGATCCGCAACCTACTGTGGAGGTCTACTAGCACCTGTGCTTGCAGTAAATAAGGTAAGTCCCCCAAGGGATGTCAGTACGAAGAATGTATTGAGTATGTAAGGTTTATAGGAAACTGCATGATATATATAAGTACTTCCATTGAATCAGATATAAGAGAATAGTCAGTACCGATAAATCACCGGTCTGCATATGTGGAATCATGTACGTTACATTTTTTACTTCTTTTGCCTTTATGTTTATTCATCTTTATCGTTCTACCCATGCTAGGCTTTTTCGCCCCAGGGATGAGATTTATCTACCCATGCTAGCCTTTTCTATCACCCCTGGGATGAGATTAACCCATGCTAGGTATTTTAACCCCTGGGATGTAATTAACCTATGCTAGGCTTTTACGTCGCCCTTGGGATGTAACTGCGATAGCCCATGCTAGGCATATCTGTCGCCCCTGGGATGTTAGATTAACCCATTCTAGGCTTTTATATCGCCCCTGGGATGTTACTCAAGAATATACAAATAATTACACATTACTTTCGTTCTTACATTATGAGAGTGATGCATTACTTTATTTCTTTACTTCTATGAGATTGATGCGTTGGTGATTGTAACTTATTGAAACTTTGGAACCATATCCACAATTATGTGACACATGAATAATAATTGGTCAATGAATAAGGTACATGTTAACAACAATATATATGACAACTCGAAATGAGATACCCTTGAACAATTCAGAATGGGACAAGTACAATGACAATGTAAACACTATGTGCTGCAGAAGGATACGGAAAGAGTAACCTTACATACCTTATCTTCCCAATATGAATATACAATCCTATATGTGAATAAAATAGTCCAGCTCCTTCCTTACATTTCACTCTACAATACAAGTACATAACGGAGCTTACGTTAACAACCAACTACCTTACAAGTGCATAAGACGACAATTAGTTACATGATTGCCTTAAAATGTCATTTCCCCCTTGACAATACCATTGATGAAATTATCATACCAACAATACCACAACATTCCATACATTGACCAATACATAATAAACCAATAGCATGTCACACCAAGTTCATACTTTACACTTCTCCATCCACACAACATCACAATTACTCCATCAAGTCACCTCAATTCACTTCATAACAACATATCGACAACAATTCCACAATTTACACTTATGTAAAAATAACAAGTCAAGGAACATAACCACACCATACATGTTGATATTTCATTCACACCATTCACTTTCATCAAAACCTCAAGTCTCTTTTCAAGTTTAAATCCCACAGATGACACATCTTTTAGCAAAAAGCAAAAATGCATTACTTACACTTTTAGACATAACCATCATGATATACATACTTTACCATGAATAAAATATATTAATCCATAAGAATAATCACTTACCCAAACTTGCAAATGAGTGATCTTGTCCAAAGAGATGTCTTAGGGTTTGAGAGCTTGAAGAAATATCTTGTGGAAATATCTAGAATGGCATGTGTGCTTTGTGGAAATAAAAATCTGATTTTTTCCACCTTATATATCCCCTCAAGTCATACTTAGACACTTCTTGGCATTAAATGCCATGTTTACTTGGTCAAAGTGGAAGAATGAGTCATTTGCCCTTTTGGGCCATGTCTTTAATCCATTTTGGGCCTTAAATTGAGCCCATTTACACATATTAACTTAGCCCACCAATTTCAATGTGTAATACTCCAATTATCTCATGTTTAAATAATTCCATCAATGTCACAACCATATTCAACTCACGAGATTCATGTTCGTAGCCTCAATCTCAAAAATAAGAAATTCTAGCCACTCATGGCTTAATTGAACATAATTTGATAAAACACTTGTGATGAAGAATTAACCTCAATTCAAATGCCAAACTTGCTTAAGAGTATCCCTACTATGATGGAATAAGGCTACCATAACCCAAGAGTCCTCTTTATAAACTAATAATCATAGAAGAAATCAGGAAAAAAGCAGCCCGGCACGCTCCCGGGTGCCATAGAGACTTAGAAAATTTTTAGCTGTGGAAAAGGTGTGCAGGGGTGGCCTAGCACACCCCTGGGCGCACCCCCTTTCTGCCTGTGCCAAAAATATTTTGGCCAAAAGCATCCCGGCACGCCACCTAGCGGCCATGCTTAAAATGTGATTTCAACTTTTCTTTGTGGATTTGGTTGGATCTTTCAAGTTCCAACCTTTTGCTTGCCTCTTATCTTTAAGATCCTTTGCTTGGATGTCCTTTAAACCTTGCTTCTCACCCCACAAATGCTCCACAAAGTCACAAACACCTCCTACAAAGGTCTAGTCACATTTACGAGCACAATATCAAATGTTCCATCAACAACAATACAAAAGACGTACTTATTGCTCTCGAACCTAGGGTAAACATAGTTCAAGGTTGTCAAATAGGGTCGAAAGTGTACGGGGTGTTACATGGGCCCTACAATTTGTTACTTTCTTAGTGTTTAGCCTTTGTTTGTGTGAATAAACTAGTTGGTATTGAGACACTCCTCCGTTAGATTTGAAGGATTTCAGCTCATGAGGATTTTTTTTGATTTAGAAAGATTTTTGAATGGATAGGGGTACCTAGTTTGTAGCATTTTTACTCTTATAGCTAAGTGGTTTGGTGGAATATTCTTGCTCATAAGCTTCGATTAGAGTATGTGTTATTCTCCATAGACTTTGTGTTAAGAAATGTTGAATGAGAATTGAGCCGGTCTAAGTTTTACCTTATTAGTCCATGATTCTTGTGTTAAAGAATATTGAATGGGAAGAGAGTTAATGAAAAATATAAGGATTCTTGTGCATAAGGAAATTTGTTATATTCAGAGTTTAGCCATGGGCTTAAGATAGAAATTTGAAATCTTGATAATGTGGTTCATCGGTAGCTTATACAGAGTTTAGCGGTGATTTTCCAGAGTTTTGATTCATGATTTAGGCGTCTGTCAATGAGATATAGTGGTTGTTGCACTTCTTTTATAAGTTGATTTTTTTCTGTTACGACATGTTGCTTATGTGTGCAGGATCGAAAAGACTCCTTATTCTACTAGATTAGTGGGGACTTCGGGTTGATTGATATCTCCTAGGTATTGAGGTTGCATGGGTTATTGTGATGGAATGCATGATAATTTGAGGCCATTTCTGTGTTTATGTTTATGGTATATAGAGTTTTATGTTTTTTCTCGATTGCCTCAAGGGTTGAGCATAAGGATTTGACTATAGTATAGTGTCTTTAGTGTGCTAAGTGTGATTTTTAAGGTTTTGTGTAGTTTTGATACCGATTTCTAGCCTAGTAGCTTTAGCCTGGGTCTATAGTGTGGTTTGCTTTAATAGTGATAGTATCAGCCTTAGGTATGTTGATTTAGTGTTTGGTGGGTAGTTATGTGATTTATGGGTTCCTTGGCATTTTGTGGGCCTGAGGATAATTTTTGGTCTTCTGGCGCTAGCCAATGTCTTATGGTGCCTTGGTCAGGTTTAGGTTAGCCGGATATATTTAGAGCTTCTATTGTGTTTGACTCAGTTTTTGGGTATAGAGGAAGTTTGTTAATATAGAAATTTGGCCCTAGATGCTAGTGTTGTGACCCAGTGAGTCCTTATGTAATAGATTTTTGGATTTATGGTGAGGCTAGTAGTTTTATAGTTGTGACTCCACGTTCGAGTGCTTGCTTGATATTTCTCGAGGGTATTTTCTATCCTTTACTTGTTCTGGCATTTTCTTGCTTGTACGCTCGAAAACGAACGTGAATCTTAGTGGTGGATACTGTAATGACCCTCGTGCTGGAATTTAGAAATTTTTGTATTTTGACTATTTTTCCCTTCCCCGAGGTTTCTTTATCTCATTTATGAGTTGTGGATGGTTGGTACAGTTCCCGATGCATTTGGAAGTATTTAAATGAATTTGTGGTTTTGATCATCCTTTAAGGGGTTAGTTTGACTTTGGTCAATTTTTAGCAATCCGAGCCTCGGATGGCGATTCTGACAGTTCCATTAGATCCGAAATATCAATTTTGGGTTAGTAGCGTGGTTAGTTCAGGTCCCGAGCCTTTATTTAGCATTTTGACCCTCTGTTTGAAAACTAGTTAAATTTGGCCAAAAGGGACCCCGGGGGTTAATTTATACTACACGATCTCTTTTTAGAAATCCGATGTTTCCATCGAGTCTGAAATGTCCAATATAGTCTTGTAGCATTATTGGTTTGTTTCTGTAGGGTCCCGAATGAATTTCGAGGGTCCGTTTGGAGAGTTTTGACTTATGTATTTTGCTATTTTCAGCTGTCTTCTAGTGCATGCAAATTTTTTATCGTGATCGCAAGGATTAAGGCAGTGACCGCAATGTGTTATTGTCTTGGCCATCACGATCAAGACAACGGGGACCGCAATCGCAAAGAGTAGTTGGTGGACTAGGTCATTTGTGGAAATCACGACAATGACTGAGCCCTCGCAATTGCAATGGGTCTGGTAACCTCGCGATCACGTGGTTAGTTGCCGCGATTGTGATGAAGGGTTTACCTGGGCAGATAGTAAAATCCCTTTTCGTCATAAACCCCAATTTCTTTATTTTTGGACCTAGAGAGTTTGGATTAGGGCTATTTAAAAGGGTTTTTTTTGAGATTTTCTTCTGTGGGTAAGTTTCTAAATCTTTATTCCTTCATTTCCCAGTGATTTAATCTTCAAAACAACTTCAAATCCTTGATATTCAACATGATTTTTGAGGTTTTTGCCGGTAAAGTTTTAAAATGATTTTTCTTCGATTTCGACCTCGTTTTCAACTCATTTTTGCATGAGTTTTCAACTATAAACTCCTATGATTATGTAGAACATCATTCAAAAATAAAATCTCAGTTTTACCCTTGTGTTTTTGGAAATGATTTTGGAAGGAGATTTTGGACCCAGAAAAATATGGTCAATATGGGTATTGTTGGACTCCTTTTGACTTGTAGATGTCATATTTGATTAGATTGGTTGAGTTTGGAGATGATTCGAGGGATTAGAGCTTCCGGTTGATGCTTTGGATTGTGTATAGGCTTGCGGATCTTCTTTAAAGGTAAGTTGAGATGTACCTTGACTTTTTCCAAAGTGTTTATATGTTGTATGCTTGTTTGTTTGTATTTTGTGATTAGTTTAGGATTGGAGGTCCTGGTTAGATGAAATGGCAAGCATTTCCGCGGGTACCAGAGTCTTTTGGTGGATTGTAGCTAGATTATTGCCTTTCTTAGTTAGTGTTACTACTTGTAAATATCCTTAGAGTAGAATGTAGATTGATAAATTAGTGATCTTGAATAATTTATATTAGATGCCTATTTTAGAGCTTTAATCTTATTTATCAGATTTTATTATGATGATCGGGGATTAATTGACCTTTAGAGAATACTTAGAGCAGAAATGGACTTGTAATAGTGAATGAGACTTATTGTATGGAATAAGCTAGGTTTGGGTAGTTTTGCTATATATGTGGTTATTGGGATGGTTGTTAATTTTGTGTTGCCCATATGGGGGCTTATGTGATCATTATTATTGACTTGAGAAATTATTTATTATCGTGTACCAGAGTGGGGGCTTATGTGCATATTATTACTGATTTGGAGTATATATATGGTGGTGATGCCCTAGTAAGGGCTTGAGTTTATATTGTTGGCTGCCATATTTATCATTGTGTCACCTAGTAAGGGCTTGACTTGTTATCATAGGCCATCTTAGTGCATTAAATTGCCTTTATCATATTAATGATAATCGAATGAGGGGCTTTAAATGTTATTATTGATGTCATGCATGGCTATTTATACCATTGGTGCCCTACGATCACTTACATTATGGAACATTGTCATATAGAGTTGATTCTGAGCTCACTTATACTTGTATTGAATTGATTCATATCTTCATACTGATTTGATTGTGAGCATTATATCCTCATATCATTCATACATGTTCATGATATTGATACCATTGAGTTTTTCCCTATTCAAAAGAAAATGAGACACTTTTAAAAATGCCTAGACCGAGGGATGTATCTATCAGGTTTATTGAGACATTTTATGAGATATTGTGGAAACCTTGATCTGTGAACATTAGCCGGAGAGGTGGATTGAGATTATGGAAAGTATATGGGTTGCGAACTCCCCATAGGTCCTACTTTGGGAGAAGTGTTGCTCGGTAGGTGTATACAAGAAGTTATACGATAACTTTTAAATATTCATCATCATCCCATCATCATCACTACATTGCATTGCATTGACATTCCTTGGTATGATTTAGTATAGTGTTAATATTTACTCTCGTATTGTATTACCGTGATAGAACTTGTTTGTGATGCTGTGTTTGAGCATTCATTTCATTTCATTACATTACCTTATATCATCGACGATGCTTGTCGATGCTTGCTGCGTACATATGGTTTCGTACTCACCCTTGCTTCTCTTTCTTTTTTCTTATTCTCTACACCTCGTGTAGGGATTGAACCAAGTAGTAGCTTGTAGATTTTTTTCTTCCAATATTATGTTGCGGAGATTGAGGTAGTGCTAGTGGACTTCAAGCTTATCCAGATCTCTCATGTTTTATCTTATACTTTTCCTTGCATTTAAGATACTTTTGATGATTGTTATTACTCTTAATCTATACTAGAGGCTTGTACTAGTGACAACCAGACCTGGGATGTATTTTTGAGACTTGTGTCTCGTATATATTTATATTTGAGATTACTTTTATTCTTCTGCTTTTGCCTTTGATTTCCTTATATTCGTGTTTCTTGGGTTGGGTTAGGCTTACTCGTCTGGAGGGTGTGACAAGTTCCATCACGTGCCTATTTTAGATTGTGACAGAAACCCAACTTGCAAAAACCACATCCTGAAAGTCCTTTTTCTCTATCGAAAAATTCAATATCAGTATTGTCACCACAAGATTAAGGAAAAGGGGCATGGTCAGAGCCAATTCTGGCCAAATGCTCCACTTCTACCATATTATTTAGCCCCAGAAATGCTTGATTAACCATCATCCTATCTAGCCTTTTCAAAATGCATTCACTATCATCCCTTCCATTCCACCATGTAAAAGGACTACCTTTAAAGTTAACATCAATGAGTTCACATGAATTCAGATAGAAAGCAAAGTCCTCATACCCCTGTGGGTAAATTGACAGTCCCCTAATCTTCTCCTCACCACTAAGAATGACATTAAAGTCACCACTAACCAACCAAGGTACCTTCAAAATCATGCTAGTGTTGTAAATATCATCCCAATGGCTGATTCTCTCCTTAGTATCACACATAGCATACACCATAGTAATTATTAGAGATTGGCCAGTTTCTTAAAAGTTCAGTTGCAAAGATAATTGTTGGTCAGAGTCTGAGATGATCCCCACATGAACATGATCCCACACAAATACCCATATCTTCTCATTTTGATTATAATTTGCATACTACATCCCCAACCTTCTTTTGTATTTGTGAATTTATCTTGCATCTTGGAATGGTTCCACTAAAGCTATAATGGAAAATTTATGAAATCTACATAACATCTAAATTATATGGAATGCATTCTAGGTCCTCACAGACCTTACATTCCAAAACAATATTTTCATCTTCATTTACCACTTGATTTGATTGACCTTTTAGGATTTACCCTAGTAGGTAGAGCCTTCACTTTGTTCTTGCCTTTTTTAGCCTTGAAAGCTGTTTGAGGTGACAATCCTATTTCCTTCAACACTTGATATTCATTTTTGTGATTGAATTCTTCTTCTTTATCTTCTACTGCATCTGTATAACTGCTTTTGTTTGATAATTCACTTCCAGTTTCCACCTGATAGGAAACAAGCTTTGTATTGTTCTTATAGGTGATGTTCTATTACAGGCTGGTGCATTTTTAGATGTAACTATAACATCCATGTCTAGTGGCTTCTCCAATATGAGAGTGCTGTGTGTTATAGCTGGGTAACTTCCCACTATATCTCCATCATTTTCAATTTCATTTGAATTGTCCACTTGAAGGGGTGTATGATAAATAGCCCTATCCAATTCCTACTGAATATTCAACTCCCCTGGATCCATTATATTGTTCACATATGCAGTACCTATTTCAAGTGACTTATTTTCTGCATTCACAACTGCTATGTTAAGTAACTGATTTTCTACATCATTTTTGATTTGAGCTGATTGGGAGATATTGCTGCAAATTGCTACTTCTTTCATATTTTCTATTGCAGTCAGTTGTTGTGCAATAGAAAGATTGCTACTTTCCATCTTGGTCGCTATATTTATGTCCCTTCCCCCCTTTATCTCTTGATTCTTGTAGTTACTGCTCTCTTTTACATTTTCTATGTATTGTTGAGCACTGGCTGGACTATTATTGTTCAGTATATTTGCTGCAAATATTAATCCTCTCTCCTAATTCATCTATTGCATCTGTCTACTTATGCTCGCTTTTTCATTCTCATAATTCTTGATTGTGTCTTTATGTTGTGTGATGGTCTTCTTTATATTTTTCTCTCTTTGCTCCTTCTCATTATTAGTCTGTATATCCCAGCTTCTTCATCTTTATTCTGCAGTAACTCAAAAGGATTATCAGTGCTGCTTCTGATTGGTATTCTCCTTTGTTTCAGTAACTAGCTTATGCGATTTTTTATCTATCTTGAACCTCCTGCTTGTAGGATTCCATCTAGCTAGTACCATCTTCCCATTTATATATCTCCTTTGTACAAGTACATTATTTTTATCCTCCTTCTTATTTTCTATATCTTCCTCATTGTCTTCAACTATTGGACTTCTCAATTCTGGGTGTAAATTTCTACAATCCTCTTCTCCATGACCCTACAATTTGCATGAATGATAATACTTGGGCATTGTATCAAATTGTATCTTGATTTTCTGCACTCTTGTTTCCTTTGTTTTGTCATTAACTACCTCTGGCTCCACGTAGTCAGGTAGCTTTGCATCCAGGTCTACTTGTACTTTAACTCTTGCACAACTAGGTCGAGTTTTATTTATTGTAGCCAAGTACAGATGTATAGGTTTGCCAACAACAAAGACTATATAGAATAAAAATTCTTTCATGAAAAGGTGCGGAGAAGGTCAGGAAAAGATATCCAAGACATTGCTTGGGTAGTTTCTTCATCTGGCTTAAATTTGGCATCATAAATGAGGGGTCTCATTTGGTATGCCACTCCATCCTTAGGAATGATATAATAGACATTCTAAGACATCATATTGATAAAATCCTCCATCAAGTTGAATCTCATAAGAATATATCTATTTCTGAGCAAACCTATCTCATAATCTCCTTTTATTTTGCATTGCTTAGGTATTTGTGTTCTAAGATCTTCACGCTCCGGCCATCCATAGGAAAATTTACTAATAATTGCCAATTGAATATCTTCAAGAACATTCATCCATTGCACTTCTTTCTCCGTCCAAGTGATTCTGGGGATTTCATCTTTGTATTCCACGGGCTTCAGTGTAATTGCATCTACTGTTGGTTTCTTCAGTTGATGAGTGGAGGGTTTAATTATGTCAACTTATTTAAACTTATTGACATGTTTTGCAGCTTTGTCCACATTATTTACATCTTCCATATTGCTAACACTAGGCGGACCAATAAGATCGATAGACAAACTAGGCTTTTTAGGTGATTTAGGGTAATAAAGTTCAGGAAAATTTTCTATAGATATAACAGCTAACTACTGGTCAACCAAACTTGACTGACTATTGGTCATACCAGCCATAACAGTGGTGGCAGTCAGAATTTAGTTTTGTCGGCGGCTAGGGTTTAGTCTAAACATGAACGGATTATAATTTTATATTGTTGTCTCTTTTTTCCATAAAACAATTGAGAATACTTTTCTTCCTGTTTCTCCTCAAATAATTGTCAAGTCACAAGACCTACTATGTACTTAAAATATAATAATAAATACTCTTTAAAAAGATGTTGTAAAGTATTTCTAAGCATGCTATGAATGTTATGTTAAGAGTTGGTGAATCTCTTTTACATAGAAATAGAAAGTTCATTATACGAATCTAAAATTGTTCAAATTCATATAATTGATTTTGAACTTTATTTGAATTAAGTTCAAAATCAGGTTTATACGAGTTCGAGATTATAGTTTAGCATGCTCAATTCTAGTCTCCAGATTCAAATGTTTGAATCTAAACTTTTAAAGTTTAATCCCGCAATTTTAATCTTTAATCTCATAAATTTGAATTTGATTTTGAGTAACTAAACTTTAAAAATGTCGTCTATTCTTTGATTAAATAGGGTTCCTAAAATTCACTATTTGTGCACTTCCTATCACACTCGCCCCAACCCTCAAGGGCTCCCGTCCAAGAAGAGGATTAAGATTGGCCCAGGTTTTTCCCATTAGACATCATCAAATTCTCGATGGATGATGCTTCATCGACAGTCAACATGCCCTTCACTAAAAAAGCAATTGGGAAAATGCGTGTATACTAGCATAATAGCTATAGCGATCTTACTGTACTTTCTGGATACCTTTCCATGTATTATAGGTGCATGTAGGAAACTTGATACCGAACTTGTAGCGACCTAAACCGTCGTTACGCTGAAGTAAGAGGTAAAATTTTCACCTTGTCTTGCCTTAAGACATTTTTGAGAAATTCAAGACTAGTCTAGTGTTGGATAATTTTTGAGAGTGTACTAGTCTAAAAAAATCTAGCACTAATGTGAGTATGTATGGTGATGTTTGAGTTAATTTTCAGATAGATAATGAGTTTAGGAAGTAGTAGCAACTTTCGGCACTCAAAATGGAGTTATAGAACTCCGATTATAGAAATTACAGTGGAGGGCTTTGTTTGCGATGTCATATTTTGAAGAATGTGTTGTAAAATGGGAATATTTGGAGAGAGGTCTCGATATTCTGCCTCAAGCTGCTGCAGTGGAAAAAGGGAATCGCTGCAGCGGAAAAAGGTACCACTGCCGCGGAAGCTGGTTGAATATCGTGAACCACTGCATCGGTAATTTAATCGCTGCAGCGGTAACACATAGTATTTTGATAGTTTTAAAACTCAAAAAAGGTTTTTCATTCCCACTTTTTCAAAAAATAATTAAGGGCTTAAGGGGCGATTTCTACAAAATTCTTGAGATTTTCATCTTTGGAGGTAAGTTCTTACATTCTAAACTTGAATTACTTCTTAGAATCCATAGAAATTATTAGAAAATTTATTCATGGTGGAATTTAGGGATTTATCCCTAGTTCATGGAATTGATGTAAATTGGTGGGAATGAGTATAAAATTAGTAGATAATGATCTTAGTATGTTAGAAAACACTAATGAGAGTAGAATCTTAGTTGTTCATGCTAAATAATGTAGGGTTCATGAGGTTTAAGGAGAGGAAAAAGCCTAAGATGATGGTTTAAGGTAATTTTGTGATTTAAATGGTTAGTTATTAATCCCTAGTGGTTAAAAAGGGATGAAATTATTACAATGGGTGTATAATCTTGTTGTTGTATATCAAGAGCAAGCTGAAAGGAAAAGCAAAGACAATCTTGTGGCCTAAAAGTGTTGTTGAGCAAGGAATTGAGGTAGGTTACAGATTATTGTAGCAATTAGACTTTCTTGACTCTATGCTTATATGTGAATTGCGTATGCTATAGATTTTGAGCACTACTTATGATTATTGATTGCATTACATATTCATGCACATTGATGTTGTTGAAGAGATGATGATGATGAGATTATACAACTCATAAAGTTCATGAGGTTGTTGTTGATCGTGATGTTAATGAGATGATGATGATATTGAAATCATGATATTCATGATAATGATGATGAGAATGAGAAGATAAGGAGATGATGCGCACATCTTGCATTCAAGTGCATTGAATATTGGTTATAATCATGGGTTGAGTTACAACTTGTTGTTGAAAATGGCTAAGTGTAAACATGTGTAATGTGAGATTATTATTATTGTTATGTGAAGTGTTCTAAATGTGTTGATGTCTTAACTTACGGGTTCTGTGATGATCGTTGTTGTATCTATTTGATTTACTTATTTATATTATATCGGGCTTTGTCGAACTATGATACCAACCCGTACTTGTTGTTGTACTGATGCTATATGTACTCTTTTTTCTATTGAGTGCAAAGCGTGTTCCAGTGTTTGAGATAAGATATCGACATTAGCTAGCAGTTTCCTGACTCAGTTTTAAGGGTTAGCACCATGACCGAGCAACCTTTGGATCTTCTTATCATTATTTATGTCCCTTGTTTCGTGACTAAGACACTCTTTTGTTAATTCTACATTGTTGAATATTCTTTTAGTTATAGACATAATCATTCTTAGATGTTCTTGTATAGTGAATTCAGATCCTGGGGATGTAATAAATAAATGATTCCACACTCTATTAGTTTATAAATGTTGATGTCAGTGGACAATTTATTGTTTAATTGAATGAAGCCCCTTTAGAACTTGTTTACAAATGAGATTAATAGAATGTGAATGTGAAAGTAGCACTTGGGTTAGTGAGGGTTGAATTTAGTTTGGTTATCCCGCCATAGGTTAAGGTGGGTGCTAATCATGACCGTTTGGGTCGTGACAAAGATGGTATCAGAGCACTGGGTTCGTAGATCTCATCGTTCAAGAACAAGTCTATTAGAGTCCTGAGAAACAGTACAGAGATGTCTGTACTTTTCTTCGGGAGGCTACAGGGCTTTAGGAATAGGATTTCCTGTCCTTCTTCATTTCGTGCTATTACTTGATTCCAATTGCTATCTGGTGATCCTAATTGGTATCTAATCTATTCACTCTTATTTGCAGATGGTGAATACTCATCCCACCATAACAGTAGCACCTGATAGGGGTGGATCCCAAGTAGTCGGAGGACAGGCAAGATAAAAATCACCGTCCCCTCCCCCATAACAAGATGCCTTAGACCATGCTTAGAACGAAGAAGTGGTAGTTGAGAAGGAAGAAATGGTAGCTCCAGAGAATGTGGCGCCAATATGGAATGGTGCAGCCCCGATGCCTTTGTCTGCGGAAGTAATTCACCAATTGTTGGAATTCTGGAGTAGCTTAGCTGGCACTGTCCACACTCAAATTGTTCCGACCTTTCCACCCCTAGCCTTGCAACTCGTTATTGCTATAGAACCAAGGATGGACGAAGGCTCTGAAACAGGGGTGTATCCTCTATAGGTACTTGGGACAGTAATGTCTGATGATGAATATGGACTATTCTGCAAGTTCCTGAAGATTAAGCCTCCTGTATTCCAGGGTACAGAGTCTGAGGATGCATTCAAATTTTTGATAGAATTTTATGAACGTCTGCACAAGAAGGGTATTGTTGAAATGTATGGTGAGGAGTTTGTTTTTTTCAGCTGTAGGCCGAAGACAAGCAATGGTGGAGGTCATTTGTAGAATACAAGACTGCCTCACCTCCATTTATTTGGTTGCAATTTTAGAATGTATTCCTTGAGAAATATATTCCCCGTACTTATTATGATTAAAAGAAAGATGAGTTCTTGAGATTGGAGCAGGGTAGCATGTCTGCTACAGCCTATGAGGCCAAATTTTATGCCTTGTCTCGCTATGCATTATAATTGATCACCTCCGAGAAAGAGCAGATTAGGTACTTTGTGAAGGGTATGAATTTTGGGATTCAGTTGGTTACCTTATTTGTGGCTGTGTCTGGTAAGTCCTTTCAGAAGATAGTGGAGTTTGCCAAGAAGGCTGAGGCACTTGAGAAATAGGGAGAGGTAAAAGCAGAAGAGAAGAAATTCCAGACCTCAGGCCAGTTCAGCGGTACTTTTTCAAAGGGGCATGGTTCTTCTAAGCCTTATAATTCAGCCATGCCTATATCTGCAGAGGGCCCATTTTGGGTCAGTTATCAGCCTTTCTGAATAGACTGCTACACTTCTTCATCCTCTTCAGTTCAGAGGCCTGCCTTGGCCATCAGGTGCCATGAGTGTAGGGGTTTGGGCCACATCAGAATGTATTGTCCTAATTTCTTGTCTGCAAGTCAGTTGACTTAGCAACAAACTTTTACTTCTTTAGTTTCGGCAGGTTGTGGTGGTATAGAAAATTGTAGGGGTCATCCATGAAGTGGGTATGGTGGCCAAACTATAGTAAAGGGTGGCAACCAAGACAACTGATATAGGGGAGAAGTCGGTAGAAGTGGTGCTCAGGCTGGTAGAGGTGGCGGTCAGGGTGGTGATAAGGCTCATCTTTATATTATTTCGGCTTGTCCTAAAGTAGAAGGTTCTGATTCTGTGATCATAGGTACCATTCTTTTCTGTGATCATATGTCTTCTATATTGTTTGATCTTGGTTCCACTTTGTTTTATGTGCTTGTGAAATTTGCCTTGGGTTAGGACTTAGACTGTGAATATCTTGATACTCATATGTATATGTCCATACTAATTGGGGTGTTTGTATGTGTTGATCAGGTGTATCATGTCTGTTCTATGATGTTTATAGGGCTTAATACCTAGGAAGACTTAGTGATTTTAGATATGGAGGAATTTGATATCATTTTAGGGATGAGTTGGTTGTCTCCCTATCGTGCCATTCTTTATTGTTATGTTAAAACCATCACAAGAGTGATGCCCGAGATGGAGAAGTTAGAGTGGGAAGGTACTTTTAAGCCTACTCCTATGAGAATAGTGTCATCTCTTCATGCCCAAAAACTAGTGAAGAAAGGGTGTAGGGCATTTTTAGCCCATTTTCGGGAAGATAAATCCATAGTTCCTCCTTCAGCATCAGTTCCTCCAAATACCATTTGCCTTTTCCTCAGCCAGTTGAAAGCTTCCACTATTTTTCTGTTGGGAATCTTGCCAATATTGCCTTATGGATCAATTGTCTCTAAGCAATCCTTGAATTCTTGAAGGATTTCCCCCGTCTAATGCTTCTGCTGGTTTTTAGATAAAAATTATAATTTCTCTTTCTACTCATTGGGAGAAATCTCAATGGATTGGTTTACAGGAGTCGAGGTGGAAGTAGATGGGTATTGGGGAGAATAAAAAAACCTTCTTATCAGAATTGATCTCGTTCGATGCATGGCCGATGAGAGAGGCTTTAGAAAGAGAAAAAGCAGATGGAGACTCCAAGGGAGATGTGCCTTTTTCACTCTGAGGGGTAGGGGATAGGGTTGGTCAAGAATTTCATTACCTAAGTATGCCACTATAGCCACTAAAAGGGTCATATCTTGTTGAAGAAGAATTGAAAGGAGAGAGACCTTGCGGAGTAGGTACAGAAAGGGAGGCCTTTTTTAGAGGTAGTTAAAAGCCTTCATTTCAGAGAGGCAAGATAGGATCTTTCTTTTAGGATTGGACCACATACCCTAATTGAGACCAGAAGGGAAGCTAGATCTACTCTAAACTAGAGTACCTATACTTGGATTTATCTTAGAGTGGATTGAGAAAGATAACTCAGATGAGAACACAGTCTTACTGCATCTCTTGAAGGAGAAGGGGCTAACCTATTCAACAAATAAGTTGGATCCTCTGGAGTTAGATCGGCTAGAGTAGCTACTTACCTTACTGGTGTCTGAAGAAGTCTGTTGGTACAGATGTTATATGAGATCTGAAAGCAATTTTTGACTTAAAGGCTACTAGTTGAAGTAGAGCCGACTCTAACATTAGACCAGAGAGGTCAGTACTGGGAAAGCAATGAATGGAATGTCTGTTTTGTAACAAAGAAGAAGGTTGCTTGATTATTCTTTCCAGGAGCAAGCCAAGCCTGGGCAATAATGAGTAAGGAATTTGAGTGCTTATGTAGCTAAGAGCCACCTTCATAGTCAATTCATTAGGGTTGTCAATAAATCTGTAGTTCCTCCTACAGCGTTAGTCCCAGTGGTATGTGAATTCTTAGAAGTGTTTTTTGATGACCTTTTGGGTATGCCTCCAGACTGAGAGTTGATTTCTATATAGATTTAGAGCCCGAAACTCGATCTATATCTATCCTTCCCTATCATATGGCACCAACAGAGTTGAGAGAGTTGAAATCTCTGTTACATGAATTGTTAAAGAAAGGATTTATTCGCCCGAGTATTTCTTTGTGGGGTGCCTGTGTTATTTGTGAAAAATAAATATGGTAGCATTAGAATGTGCATAGACTAGCACCAGTTGAACAAAGTGACCATTCGCAACAAATATCCCTTGCCTAGAATAAATGACCTATTTGACCAATTGCAAGGAGCTGCAGTATTCTCCAAAATAAATTTGGGATTGGTCTACCACCAACTCAAGATTAGGGAGGAGGATATCCCAAAGACTACTTTCCACACCCGTTACGAGTACTATGAGTTTCTGGTTATGTTTTTTGGCTTGACCAATGCCCAACTGCTTTTATGAGCCTGATGAATGGAGTCTTTAAGTCGTTCTTGAATTCATTTGTTATTGTTTTTATTGATGACCTATTGGTTTACTCTAATAGTGAAGAAGAACATAAAGCTCATTTGCACACAGTATTGGGGTTGCTTAAGGAGAAGCAACTATATGCTAAATATTCTAAGTGTGACTTTTGGCTTGCTTCAGTGTCCTTTTTGGGGCTCATAGTTTCTAAGTAAGGGATTATGGTAGACCCGTAGAAGGTTGAAGCTGTTAAGAATTTGGCTAGGCCAATGAATGTGACAGAAATTCAGAGTTTTAAGGGGCTGGCCAGTTATTATCGTCGATTTGTTAAGGGTTTTTTTACCATTGCTTTGCATATGACCTGCCTTACTCAGAAGGAAGTCCCATTCTTGTGGGATGAAAAGTGCTAGGAGAGATTCAAAAATCTCAAAAGTTTGTTAACCTCAACCTCAATTCTCACATTGCCCATTGAGGGTAAAAATTTCATTATATATTGTGATGCCTCACGGTTGGGTTTAGGTGATGTTTTGATGCAGGATCAGAATGTGATTTCTTATGCTTCGAGATAACTAAAGCCTGATAAGAAAAACTACCACACACATGATTTAGAATTGATAGCTATGATATTTTCTTTAAAGATTTGGAGACACTATTCTATGGGGTGAAGTGTGAAGTGTTCACGGACTACCGCAACTTACAACACGTATTCACCCAGAGGGATCTAAATCTAAGAAAGAGAATATGGATGGAGTTGATTAAAGACTATGACATATCAATCTTTTATCACCCAGGTAAGGCCAATGTGGTGGCATACGCACTATGAAGAAAGCCAATGAGCATGGGAAGTTTATCATGGTTGGAAGTGTCGAGGCACCCATTGGCTAGAGAGGTACAATCTTTGGCTAATGATTTTCTGAGATTGCAGGATACTAGTGAAGGGAGAATATTAACACGTGTGGAAGTCAGGTCCACATACTTTGATCAAATAAAAAATAGGTAGTTTGAAGACAAAAAGCTGAGCAACCTCAGGGAAAAAGTGTTGCAGGGTGAGGCTAGAGAAGCCGTCCTTGATTATGAGGCAGTGTAGAGAATTCGAGGGTGCTTAGGCGTATCCCAGGTAGACAATTTGATTCCAAATATTCTAGCAGAGGCTCACAACTCTAAGTACTCTATACATCCGTGTGCCACCAACAAGATGTACAGATACTTGAGACAACATTATTGGTGGTGAAAAATGAAGAATGACATTGTGGATTTTGTAATTAAGTGTCAAAAATACCTGCAGGTCAAGTATGAACACCGAAAACCTGGTGGTACATTTCAGAGATTGCCTATTCTGGAATGAAAATGGGAAAGGATAACCATGGATTTTGTGGTTGGCCTTTCTAAAACATTGAGGAAGTATAACTTTATATGGGTCATTGTGGACCAGTTGACCAAGTCGGCTTACTTTATTTTAGTAAGATTAGATTATAATATGGCTAAGTTGGTCAAGATTTATATGAAGGAGATTGTAAGGTTGCACCGGATATCAGTTTTGATTGTGTCAGACAGTGGTACTCAGTTCACCTCTAATTTTTGGGAGAAATTCTAGTCGGAGTTGCGGTCTAAATTGGACCTAAGTACAACTTTCCATCCACAGACTGACGATCAGTCGTAGTAAACTATCCAAGTGCTTGAGGACATATTTTGGACTTGTGTTATGGACTTTGGGGGTTAGTGGGATCAATACTTACCATTGTGTGAATTTACCTACAACAATAGCTTCCACTATAGCATTGATATGGCCCTTTTAAAGGCCTTGTATGGTAGAAGGTGTAGGTTTCTAATTGGGTGGTTTGATATATTTTAAGTGAAGCCTTGGGGCACTGACATGCTCAAGGATTCGATGGAAAAGGTAAGGTTTATATAGGAAAAACTTATAACAGCCTAGAGCTAGCAGAAATAATAAGCAGACAATAAGGTGAGATATGTGAAGTTTGAAATGGGAGAGAAGGTACTTTTAAAAATGTCACCCGTGAAGGGTGTGATGCATTTTGGTAAGAAGGGCAAATTGAGTCTAAGGTACATCCAACCCTTTGATGTTTTGAAGAGAATAGGGTCAGTCGAATATAAGGTGGCCTTGCCTCCTAGAATGTCTCGTGTTCACCCGGTATTCCATATAATGATAAAAAAATACCATGGAGATGAGAACTACATCATTCGTTGGGACCCAGAGTTATTTGATAAAGAGTGATCATACGAAGACGAACCAATTTCTATATTGGGTAAATACATGAGAAAATTGAGAACTAGAGTCATTCAATGCGTGAAGGTTCAATGGAGGAACCTTACTATTGAGGAAGATACTTGGGAGACAGAGACTAACTTGCGCAAGAGATATCCACATTTGTTCCTTGACCCAGGTACCTTCCTTTACTTAGCTATGTCATTTGGGGCTAATTGTCATTCAGGGACTAACGAGTGGTAAATCAGTATCTAATATAAGGATCCAAATCATTATTACGCCGAAGTAGGAGGTAAAATTTTCACCTAGTCTTGCCTTAAGCCATTTTTGAAAAATTCAAGGCTAGTCTAGTGTTGGACGATTTTTGAAGGTGTACTAGTATAAGAAAATCTAGAACTAATGTGAGTAGGATGGTGATGTTAGTTAATTTTCAGATAGATAACGAGTTTAGAAAGCCATAGCAACTTTCTTCACTTAAAACAGAGTTATAGAACTTTGGTTATAGAGTTTACCGTAGAGGGGTTAGTTCACCATGTCATGTTTTGAGGGATGTATTGTAAAATGAGCATACTTGTAGAGAGGTCCCAAGATCTTACCTTGGACCGCTGCAGCAAAAAAAGGGAACCGCTGCAGCCAAAAAAGGTACTACTGCAGTGAAATCCGGTTTAACATCGCGAACCGCTGAAGCAGTAATTTAACCACTGCAGTGGTACAGCTGTAGCGGTAACACACAGTATTTTGACAGTTTTAGAAACTCAATTTTTTTTTTCATTCCTACTTTTCCAATAAATGAGTAAAGAGCTTAGCAAGGGACGCTTTCTGCAGAATTCTTGAGGTTTTCATCTTTGGAGGTAAGTTTCTTACATTCTAAAAAAATGATTAGAAAACTTATTCATGGTGGAATTTTGGGGTTTAGCCCTAGCTCATGGAATTGATGTAAATTGATGGAAATGAGTATAAAATCAGTAGATAATAATTCTACGGTGTTAGAAAATACTAATGGGAGTAGAATCTTAGTTGTTCATGCTAAATAATGTAGGGTTCATGAGGTTTAAGAGGGGAGAAAACCCTAAGATGATGGTTTAAGGCAATTTTGTGATTTAAATGGTTAGTTATTAATCCCTACTGGCTAAAGAGGGATGAAATTATTAAAATAGATGTATAATCTTGATGTTATAGATCAAGAGCAAGTTGAACTGTAAAGGAACGGCAAGCTTGTGTCCTAGAAGTATTGTTAAGTAAGGAATTGAGGTAGGTTACGATTTATTATAACAATTAGACTTGTTTGACTCTATGCTTATATATGAATTGAGTATTTTTTTATGGCTTTTGAGCACTACTTGTATTTATTGACTGAATTACATATTCACGCATATTGATGTTGTTGAAATGACGATGATGATAAGATTATACAACTCATGAGGTTCATTTGGTTGTTGATGATCGTGATGTTGATGAGATGATGATGATGTTATTGAAATCATGATGTTCATGATAATGATGATGATATTGATGAGAATGAGAAGAGAAGGAGATGATGCACACATCTTGCATTCATACATTCATTCATGTGTATTGAATGTTGGTTATAATCATGGGTTGAGTTATAACTTGTTGTTGAAAATGGCTAAGTGTAAACATGTGTAATGTGAGCTTATTATTATTGTTATGTGAGGTGTTATAAATGTGTTGATGTCTTAAATTAAGGGTTCTGTGATGATCGCTATTGCATCTATTTGATTTACTTATTTGTATGGTGTCGGGTTTAGTCGACCTATGATGCCTACCAGTACTTGTTGTTGTACTGATGCTACATGTATTCTTCTTTTTATTGAGTACAGAGAATTTTTCGGTATTTGAAACACGACCTCGACTTTAACTAGCAATTTCCAGACTCAGTTTCTAGAGTGAGCACCATGACCGGGCAACCTTTGGATCTTCTTATCATGGTTCATGTCCCTTGTTTCAGGACTAAGACACTCTTTTGTTATTTTTGCATTGTTGGATATTCTTTTAGTTATAGACTTAATCATTCTTAGATGTTCTTGTACGGTGACTTCAGGTCACTGTGATATAATAAAAAGAGGATTCCGCACTCTATTAGTTTATGGATGTTGGCGTCGGTTGACATTGTTTAATAGAATGAAGCCCCTTTAGAACTTGTTTACAAATGAGGTTAACATAATGTGAATGTGAAAGTAACACTTGGGTTAGTGAGGGTTGAATTTAGTTTGATTCTCCCGCCATAGGTTAGAGTGGGCGCCAATCATGACCATTTGTGTCGTGACAAAATTTCTACTTCCTAAACTCTGTTTCATCTGAAGCGAGGCAAGAGCTTTATATTTGCCAAGACTAAATAGGTGGATTTTTTAGGTTCATAGAACTAGAAATAAAATGTTATTAATGTGTTATCGTTCTACAATAACATGTATTGTATGCATTATTTTTCTCATTATTTGCTTTCCTTTAATGCGATATAATTTCTAGGGATAATGTCTACATGGATTTAAAAGACCTATGTAGGAACACATTTGCTTTGAATTGCATACATCTAAAGAAGATTTCAAATTGAATTTCTTAATGTTACAATTTTGATTTGGTATTTTTGAAGTTCAGTTTAGTAATAAGTAAATAGAGTATATATATTAACTACCGATCTCAAGCACCTGTTATCGTTTTCGAGTATCTATCTTATCCACCTGAGCAGTTAACTATAATTGCTTCAGCTGGAGTTGCGACAATTACTTTAGCGGGCGACAAGCATAGCTGTTTTGAAGTTAGAAATTAAGAGGAGTTGGTAATCTAATCCCTTTGGCTTTTAGTGGTCTTATACAATGGCGGAGCTAGAATTTTTAATAAAAGGTGTCAAAATATAATTCGTGAAGAGTCAAGTGGTGTCAATATGTAATATATAAACATAAAAAAAATGATTTAACCTCGCTACATAATGTAGTTTTTTAATGAATGAGCATTGGTCGACACCCCTCAATTACATGTGACTCCGTCATTGGTCTTGTAGTAGAGTGAGAGATCCTCGAATAGTCATCTATGAGTTGAAACAGAAACGAAAAAATTGATATAAGGTGAAAGAACCTTCTTTTATTTTAAATCCCAATCAATTTGGTAATTAATCTAGATTTTGTCCACACATAATCACAATGTATAAACGAGACATGAATTTAGAGGACTTACAAAAGTTTAAATTATAATGTTGGATTAAGTGCTATGTCGACTAATAACGTATTAGAAAGTTTATTATTATTATTTTTTGGGTATATTTTTCAACATCATACCACTTCATATAACATATAGATCTTTCTTCGGATAATATGTAATGATTGTTTATTTTTTATAACTGGTGGTGATGAGAAATAGTTGTTACAATTAAACTTATTCATTGATGTAAAAAATATATGTGGTTAATGTGAAAAACCATACAAACATTTTTTCTCTTACATATAACGCCATCTTAATTATTAGGTTTACCCAAATCTCAACTCGTATATAGTTGTGGAGGATGGTATCCCCAAGATGTTGAAATAAAAATAAATTTAAAACTGATAAAAATGAAAGTTTTTCTATAAATTCAAAAGATGAAATATATATTTTGTATTCTGATCATGATTTCATTATAAATAAGAACAAATTTAAAATATTGATATAAATGAAAGTTTTTCTATAAATAAGAGATGAAATATTCTACAATCTGATTATGATTTAATGATAAACAACTACCTTTTTTCATATAAAATTATAGTATTAAATATGCAATAGGAACCTAACTAATTTATCTTTTAAAATAGGCATCTCATATCTTTGCTCTATATTATTGGAAGAATGATTAAAAAAATCAAAACACAATAAGTTCCATATTGGTATGAAAGTAATTGCTTCATAGGTGAACAATAATTAAGTCATGATTTCATTATAAATAAGAACAAATTTTAAATATTGATTTAAATGAAAGTTTTTCTATAAATAAGCGATGAAATATTCTATAATCTGATTATGATTTAATGATAAACAACTACCCTTTTTCATATAAAATTATAGTCTTAAATATGTAATAGAAACCTAACTAGTTTATCTTCTAAAATAGGCATCTGTATTATATCTTTGCTCTATATTATTGGAAGAATGATTAAAAAAATTAAAATACAATAAGTTGCATATTGGTATAAAAATAATTGCTTGATAGGTGAACAATAATTAAGTCAAATATAGATTATGTTTGAAAAGAGACCTCAAAATTTATATTCAATTATAATCAAACAAAATTATTTTGGTTTACACATCGATTAATCCTTCATATGTTATACTAGTATTAGTATAGAATGAAGTCGATTAAGCCTTCACATGTTATACTAGTACTACTATTGAATCAGTTGATTAAGTCTTCACATGTTATACTAGTACTACTATTGAATCAGTTGATTAAGTCTTCACATGTTACACTAGTACTAGTATAGAATGAAGTCGGTTAATCTTTCACATGTTACACTAGTACAAGTATTGAATGAGTCGATTAAGTCTTCACATGTTACACTAGTACTAGTATAGAATGAAGTCGATTAAGCCTTCACATGTTACACATTGATTAAGCTCTCACATAATAATTGTTGTTTATTGTTATACTACTTAATTTTAAGTTCATGAATTCGTGCGTCATTTTTTATCTCAATAATATTTTCTTAATATTCATGCTTTGCGCAAAACGTGCTTGAAATGTCTTCATTTAAAATTGAAGTTTATAAAAGAATGACTACATTTTTGTTCTGAAAAACAATATATATTAATCTCACCTATGATTCATTAATATTCTCAAACTATAAGTAATGCAAGAATCACCTACTCATTTATGAATAATAAAAATGAGTAGATTTATTGATTAACATATTTTTGCCTAATGTATTTATTTTGCAAATTGTCAAATGTGAGTTTTCTTCAATTTAATTAAGAAGCGCTGCATTTAATTTTAATTCACGAAAGTACATTTCGAAATAAGGGAAAACTTTTTCTCTAGTTCTCATTTTTAGGGCGTTTGGACATGAAAATTATAAATTTGAAAAAAAAATTACTATCTATTTTCAAGTTGTAAATGATATTTGAAGATTGAAATTGTGTTTGGACATGAATATAAATTAAAATTATTTTTGAATTCTTGATAGTGATTTGGAGTGAAAATTATGAGAATATAATCAAACATGCATTTAGTTACTATTTTTGCATCCTCTCTTTTTAAGGCAATAACATGATGTTAGAAAAACTCAAGACTTAATACATAAAACCCCCCTCAAACATGTAAGTAATTTTTTTTACACACCAAAACTATCGTTTGTTCTAACTGAACACCTAAACACATGATAAGACATTCTTATTAGACACACGACATTCTTATTAGACACCTTCAATTCAACCTTTGAATATTTTTGTGCTTGTTCACAATTACTATTGACATAGATAAGTTAACCACTTAAAATATGTTATCTCATTTCATTATATGCCATATGAATTAGCTAGTATTAATGTGCAATAAAACTTCAAGTATTTCAAATTGAGAATAATGTGTATAATTAAAGAATATAATATATTTTAAGTGATTAACACATCTACGTAAAAAATATTTGAAATCATGTGCAAAAAAATTTTTAAAAATTTTAAACTAAAAGTATCTTATATAAACATTTTACCATATATCCAGGTATACAAATGAAACAAATAGTAATTTAAGTATCTAACAAAATTTAGTGATAAATTAAAGGGCTACTAAGACAAATATCATGGCAAAATTTCCCACAAAAAAATCTTGTCTAAATTCAAAACTCATCATAATCCTTGAAAAGATTTAAGCAAGTGTCAACATATCTCTATCCACCATTGATTTACTCTCTCATCCAACGGTGTACAAACTCGATTCTTGTATTTCTCTCTCATTGGCTGAATTATCACCTTTGTATGCTATAAAAATACCATAACCAAACTTTTTTAGAACTCACATACAAAGATTAATTCAATTCTACTACTTCATTTCTCTCTTTTTGTATCAAAAGCAAAACTTCCTAATAATGGCTGGCAAAGGAAAAACTCTTGCTTCTGGTTCTGCTGCAAGTCTCAATCACACAGTAGCAAAGCCGGTTTGCAATTCCCAGTTGGTCGTATTGTACATTTCCTTAAAGCTGGTAAATATGCCAAACGTGTCTGTGCTAGTGCTCCTGTTTACCTTGCAGCTATCCTTGAGTACCTTGTTGCTGAAGTAAACAAATTTCACCATCTTTTCATTTTTTTTTAATTATTGTCTCAAGTTGTTAGTGATTTTATGTGATTGTTTTTGCATGTGTAGGTACTTGAATTGGCTGGAAATGTAGCAAGGGACAACAAGAAGATCAGGATTGTGTCGAAGCACATTCAGTTAGCTGTGAGGAGTGATGAAGAGCTGAGCAAATTGCTTGGCAATGTGACTATTGCGAGTGGTGGTGTTATGCCAAACATTCACAACATTCTGCTTCCTAACAAAAAGTCGGGTAGCTCATCAAAGGTGGTTGTTTTTGCTCTTGAGGCTGTTGCTGCTGAGTTTGAGGCTGACGTTGAGGCTGAGGCTAAAGCTGAGGTTGTTGCTGCTGATGATGAGTAGACTAATGATCTTACATCATGTTATTATTATCTTTTATTTATTATTATAGAGAGAAATAATTAGGTCATGAAATTTATTGTATTGATAGAAAACTTCATATAGAATTTTGATTATTGTTCCAGTGTCCTTTTAAGCATATTAAACTGGATTTGAAATTATTTGTACCATTGTTTCTTGATTTTTCTCTTTATTTTTTTGATTAGCCAAATGTTTCGTTATGGTTGTATTTATGCTTTTTCTAAACCAGCAGCTTCCCGGGTGTGATTGAAGTTAGATAAATGTTACATGCTAAGAAAAAAATTTCATTTGATTGAATCAATAATACATATGAACAATTTTTAATATATTTTACTTTTTAATACTCTAAACCAAATAACGCATAAGAAATTATCTCAACATAACTAAGAATTCGGAGCCTAAACTTCCATTTATTTTAGCCAAAATACCAAAGGAGCCACTACTTTTTTAAGAAAACCAAATCGGAAAAATGCTCGTAGTTCAACAACTTCTTCTTTCCCTTTTAACGATAGTGTTAGAGCTGCAGAACACTTCGAAGCTCCAGACGCCTTGCAAGTCGGTGGATGCCAAGCAACTTCTAGTCGTTGGCCAAGCGATTTGACAAAACCAATTTATTTTTTTGCAGTGCATCACAAACACTTCATGGTAGTAATTGATTTTTTGCTAATTAGATCAAGCTTTTTCACAGTGACAAAACCAACTTATGTGTTATGGCTCGTTGCTTATAACGTCTTCTTATCTACTCAATTAGTATTTTTCACTTTTCTTTTTTATCTAAAAAATATTTATTTCTTTTCTAAATAAAAATGTTACATAAATTAAAAAAATAAAAATTGTGTGGACATTTCAAAAGTTTTAAAAAAAAGATATAAAGAATGCAATGATTCTCACTGCAAAAAATAAGTTGGTTTTGTCAAATTCCAAGTTGCTTGGCAACCAACGACTTGGAAATTGCTTGGCAGCAAGCGACTTGGAAGTTCTTGGCAGCCAACACCTTGCAAGTAAAAGGAAAAGTAGGAGCCACTGAACTACGAGCATTTTGTCCGATTTGGTTTCTTTGAAAAAGTAGTGCCCCCCTTGGTATTTTGGCTAAAAAAATGGCCATTTAGGCTACGGACTGCATAACTAATGTCAGCATATATAACTAGTACCAATATTATTAAGGTAGAAATGATTTTCTAGCCCTTTACAATTTTTTCTTTTAGTTCAAGAGATATTCATTTTTGGTTGAAACATGGTCATTTCAACCCTACATGATTACCTCAATCAATATTTTTTAATAAATAATAGAAAGGGTATTTTTTTTTTTTTTTTTTTTGTGGTCTTTCAATATACCACTTCATATCTAGAGTAGAACTTTCTTTGGGTAATATATACATATTGTTTTTTTAAATAACTGGTAGTGGTGAAACTTGCATCAATAAAGTCTCTGTATTTCTATTTAATATATGAGAAATAGTTGTTATAATTAAACTTAACTAATAATGTAAAAAATGGGTACACGATTAATGTGAAAAAAATATATTTCTTTTTATAATGTATTTTATTAGGCTTCCGTAAATCTCAACTTATATATTATTCACGGTCTCGTGAAGGTGTATGAAATTTGTCTATCTCTAGTAAACTGAATCCCAAAAACATAGAAACAAAAATAAATTCAAAGTTAGGATATAAATAAAAGTTTTTCTATAAATTCATAAGATGAAATATTATGTTGTAATCTGATCATGAAATTATGATAAACAAGTTATAAAATATCCTTTTTTTTCATATTAAAATAGTAGTATTATTTATGTAATAGGAATCTAACTAATTTTTCTTCTAAAAGAGGTGTCTAGATTATCTTTGCTCCATATTGTTGAATGAATGATAAAAACGATAAAGTACAATAAGTTTCATATTAGTATTAAAATAATTTCCTGATATATAGGTGAATAATAATTAAGCCTAATATAGAATATGTTTGAAAGAGACTTAAAAATTATACTAAATTATATTAAACAAAATTATTTTTGAATTACACATTGATTAATACATTTATTATAGTAAAATTAATAAGAGTTATTAAGATATCTTAACCCGACATATTCATTTTCCACATTGTCAAACATGAGTTTTCTCCAATTTAATGAACAACTGTTACATTTTAGTTTTTTTCTCCGAAAGTACACTTTGGGAAAAAGTTTTTAATACATAGACATCTCTTTAAACTTGTCATTAAATTTTATTGAGACACTAGTATTACTGCTTTTTTCAATAGATGTCACGACCCAAATCACGGATCGTGCGGGCACCTACCCAACTCTACACTAAATAGGAGAACCCTTACCACTCAACCTTTACTCATTGCAGAAAATATTAATAAACCTTAAGCATTAATAAATACCAACTCTTTGTTTTGAAATTTTTTTTATTATAAAGTACATTGCGGAAAATATATTCACAACTCCCCAAAACCTAATCTAAACCGGTATAAGAGCACTAAATAAATAGAAGGATAACCTGAGACACAACATCCATTGATGACAGGACGTCACGACCCAAATTTTGAGGTTATGATGACACCTACCTTGACCAAGCCTTAGTAGGTAAGTCGAATCCCACAAGAAAAAAGAAAAATTGAATTACAGAATAAATAGCGCAATATGAGACTTCTACACTGAATTCAGGAAATAATATGTAAATAACATAAATATCCGAATGAAATACATAAAATCTCAAAACCTGGTGTCATAAGAGTGAAGAGCATCGAATACAAATCCGAAACTGAATAATATATAAGTCTGTCTTTGAAAGTAAATAAGACAAATAAGTTAGGATGAGGTCTGGAAGTCAGCCCCAAACATTGGAGCTCACCAATACCTTAAAATGTCAACCTCTCTCCACACCAATCAGCCACTGCGGATTACACTCGTACTGGGATCTGCACCAAAAGGACACAAAAGTAGGAGTGAGTACGGTCCACTTGTACGCAATAGGTATCATAGGCCGACTGAGCAAAGTAGAAAACTAAACAAGTAAAGAATACTATGAGCATGCTTCCACTTGCATACAATTTTTTTTTCAAACGGTAGCTCACATCATATCTCCTAGCCATTTCTACAAAATAATATATGATTAAGAACAACTACACATGAAAATATAAAGAAAAGTTAAGTACACGACAACAAACACAAAAGGAAAATACAAAGATGCATTGCAATGATGGTGGGATAATGATGATTGTAAGCTATCACATGACTTTTTGTATACACCTTTTGAGCCCCAGCGCTTCAAGACAGGACCCATAGGGGGTTCGCAACACATATACTTTCTCAAATCTCAATCTCATATCTCAATCACCTTACCTGCACAATTCAAGGTCAAGGGTTTTTATAAAGTATATATATTTTTTTTAAAATCAGTATTTCTCAGTGCTACTAGTATCTCATGAATATGTATGTATGAAATGAGGAAGTAATGCCCACAACCAATTAGTATGAAAATGATAATCAATTCAATACAGGTATAAATAAGCTCAAAATCAACTCAATATGTCAATAATTCATGATATAAGCCCTTGCTCGTCACCACTAGAATAAATAATCATGTAAGACATCAATAATTTTTTTTTCAAACCCCTCACTCGGGCATCACTATAATAATAGAGGCAAATAATGCTCAATAAGACCTATAATAACTATTCAAGCGCCTGCACTGGCGTAAAAATGATAATAATGGCATTTAATGCACAAATAAGGCTTATCATATCAAATAAAACCTCCACTCGGGCATCACAACTAATATATCTCTCAAGTCAACAACAATATCCAACTAAGCCCCCACAGGGGCAACACGATAATAATAATAATCTTGAAATACAATTCCCACGAATAATTCCCCAACCCATAGCATGCTTTACGTAAATGGTTAAGTACCTAGCCCAGTCTGAAAAAAGTTAAGTCATAACCTACCTCGAAAAGTCAAAATCCAAGCTTAGATCCTTCACTATGGAGACTTTCCTTTACGAGCAGTCTCAAAACAAACTAAAGCTATCAAAAACGTAATCTACACGTCAAAAGGGAATTAATGATACCCATATCATCTATATTTAAATAGGGTTGAAAAATAGTTCAAAAAATAGGCTCAAAATCAAAGGGGGTAAATTAGGAATTTTATTCTAGAAACATTTTCCTCATATCAAATTATCAATATGAGTGTAAATCAAGAAAATCATGTAAAAATGAGGTGAAATCGTCCTTCAATTCGATGAAAAACCAATTTTAGAGTTTACCGAGAAAATTCCCAAATTCGAGTTTGAAATCATAATTTTAAAGGTGATTTTGTAAGGAATTCAATGGGATTTAATAGAAAAAGGTTTAGAAGTTACCCACATCGATTTTTGATGAAAATCTCCTTGAAATTGCCTCCACCCGACCTCTCAAACTCCAAAAAAAAAGAAGAAGAGAAATTAGGGTTTTATCAAGAAAAGGGTTTTAAACTATCCAGGTATTAAAATACCCTTTGCAAACGCGAGCCCTTGGCCGCGAACGCACAGTTTAACCTGAAACGAGTCCCAAAATCACAGTCAGACCATCGCAATTGCGATGAAGACCGATCTGGACCCATACTATACAACCCTTCACGAACGCGATCATTACTCTTCGATCGCGATGAACAACGAGGACGACTCTTCGCGAATGAGGTCCCGCAATCGTGTTTGTGATGAACGATTAGTTCCTTTTCTTCTTATGTAATCAGAGGCTTACGAATGCGAAGAAGGTTTTTGTGCTGCACCAGAAACTGTAAACCAGCAATTTGGGACTTCAAAAAATAGTCCCTATGGACCCTCGAGATTTATTTGGGACCCCACAGAAATAAACTAGATATTCTACTAGGCTATTTTTGACGTTACAGATACAATAAATTAGCCCTCGGGACTCCTTTAAGCTTATTTTAACTCATTTTCGTCAAAAGGGTCAAAATACAAAATAAAGGCTTGGAGCCCGAATTAACTTGCTACTAACCCAAAATTGACTTGCCGGATCTAATGGAACTGTCTGAATCACCATCCGACACTTGAAACATGAAATATTGACCGAAGTGGGCTTTAAAAGTCTCAAGCTCACCCAAATCACTCCTGAAAGCATCAGGGACCGTGCCAACTAATCCCACAACCTACAAATAGCATATACCAACTACGGGAAAAGGCAAAATGGTCAAAGCACAAAAAAAGATGGAATTCATAACTACGGTTATTACATTATCCACCACTAAAACACAAGTTCATCCTCGAACTGAAGGCAAATAAAGTACCTGAACCGATAAAGAGATAGAGGTATCTATGTCCCATATTGGACTCAACCTCCCAAGTAGTCTCCTCAATAGGGCGATATCTGCACTGGACCTCACGAAATCAATATTCTTAGACCGCAACTTCCTAGTTTGCCTATCTAGAATAGTAACGGGATTCTCTTCAATGGACAAATCAGGATCTAAAGAAACAGAATCCCACCGGATCACATGTGCATCATATGGACGATATCTCTTCCACATGGAATCATGAAATATGGGATGGACAACTGATAGATGTAGAGGTAAGGCTAGCCTATACACCACATCTCCATACTTCTCAAAGATCTCGAAAGGGCTAATGAATCTAGGACTAAGCTTCCCTTTCTTTCCAAAACTCATCACATCCTTTATAAGTGAAACCTTAAAAGAAAAAAATCGATCTCTAATCATGAAGACAACATCTCAGACTCAACGGTAGTATAACTCTTCTACCTACTCTGGGTAGCCACTAGTCTCTGCTGAATTAGTCCCATTCTGTCCATTGAGTCTCTCAACAAATCTGTGCCCCAAGGCGTCACCTCAAAAGAGTCAAACCAGTCCATGGGGGATCTACATCTCCGCCCATATAAAGCCTCAAAAGGTGCTATCTGAATGCTAGAATGGTAATTGTTTTGGTAGTCAAACTCCGTTAGGGGTAAAAACTGGTCCTAATGACCACCAAAATCCATAACACAAGCTCAAATCATGTCCTCTAGAACCTGAATAGTCCTCTCAGACTGACCATCCATCTGAGGATGAAAATCAGTGCTCAAATCAAGTTGAGTACCTAACTCACTCTGCATAGTACTCTAAAAACTCAAGGTAAACTGAGTACCTCTATCAGATACAATGGATACAGGGACACAATGAAATCGAACAATCTCTTTAATGTAAATCTTGGTCAACCTCTCTACATTATAATTCGCCCTCACAGGTACAAATTGCACTGATTTGGTCAATCTATCTACAATCACCCAAATAGAGTCAAACTTAGGCAAATAATAAAATCCATGGTGATATGCTCCCACTTCCACTAGGGAATAGGCTGTAATGACCTTCCCAGTTATTTTTCTCGTTTTTGTGTGTTCTCAGTGTTTAGACCTTTTCTATAACTGCCCCAAGTTATTTATGACTTGTTGGGACTGACAGTTCGGTTCCCGGGGAGTTCATTTGAGAATATTATTTAGATCGAGCACGTTGTAAAATATTAAATTAAATTTGAATTTGGTAAAATGACATAGTTAATTACCTTTCGAAAATGTCTTTGAAAATTATAAAATTCTTTAGTTATGATATATCTATACTACTTTATATTAGTTTTATAACCTATTAATAATTTAAGCGGAGATAGTGAATTTAAATATGTTAAAATAATATTATTATTTTATAGAGGTTTTATACAAAATATTTTTCTATTAATTATGGTGTATTTAAAATGTTATATTTATTTTACCACGAACCTACGCAATACCCGAATATATATATAATGGGATAAAAATGAATTGGGATTCCACCCCCATTTTCCACGTGGAGGTGGGGAAGGTTGGAAGCAAGTGCAATCTTGCCACTAATCACTAGTAATTGACCCTTTAATGACACTTGTAATGTGCACAAATAATGTGCCGAACATATAGGTAAATGTACACAAATGTTAACCTCAAAACTACAACTTATTCCCTGGCTAATTGGTCTTATTTCCATAGACCATTTTTGATCATTTAAGATCAAATATTGGGCTATTTCATTAAGGTTTGAGCTTAGGAGTTTATATATTTGAGTCCGTGGACTCATTCTCGTCGTTTCTACGGTACGTTTTCTTATTTTTACGGTAGTTTTTGTTTACGGTGGTATTGTTGGGATTGATATTGATGTTTGAGCTACATTTTGAGCTCAAATTGAGTGGTGCTAGTTGTGACTATTGATCACGGGGTGATTTGGGATGCTGTGACAGTTTTGGTTTTGTGATTCCGCAAGCGGGCCCCACGTGGACTGTTCGTACATTTTTTGAACTAATGCAATATGGGTATCAATGGTCATGTTTTGACATGTAGTTTATTATTCGGATAGCTTGGCAGAAGTCAGAAGCCTCTCAAAAGGGGAAGGCTCTTGTATAGCTGATTCTTTTGGCAGGTTTGCGGCGGCGTCCAGATAGGCTAGGTTTACCTTCCTTTACACTTAGATTGAGCTTATGTGTGATATATGTATGCTATTGTGCTGGTGTTTTGGGATGGTATTATAAACTTGGTGGTGGTGGTTTGCTGTGATTTAGGCCCTCTAGGCCAGATAGGGCTAATCGAATATATTCCAGATTCGTTATCCTCATGGTACATCACAAATGACCTATTTAGGGTCGGATAGTATTGTTGTTATTGTTGCTAGTTTGAGAATGTTATTTTTGGACCTTAGTCTAGGCTTAGATAGACTTATCCTAGACTTAGACAAGTATAACCAGACCCAGTCTTCGAGACCCGATAGCGGGCCCCATTACCCTTTTTGTCGACTTGTCAAAACTTTGACATATTTGAGCTTAGATAAGCCCTATATGACTATTAGGGTTGTGACAGGATTGAGTCACCCCTATTATACCCGGTTGGCCTGTTTAGCTTTGTTCGTCCCTGATAGCACCGTATTTGATCGGGGTCGGCTAGTTTGACTTAGAGCATTGAACCACCTTTCCATGAATTACATTTGGATATACATATTGTTTATAGTAGATAGTTGACTTAGAAGGACCCCGAAATTTACTTGTAGCATGTTGTGGGTTAGCTTCTGTGCTTATATACTAGTATTGACTTGGGACTAGGGCGTTCCCCGTTTATCTGATATGATATGACATTTGATTCTGTTCTGGTTACTGGCTGTGATGAGTTCCAATTCGAGTCCAGCTACTGATTTAGGTATGATGATTTTGGTTATTGACTATCGGGTGTTCCGGTTTGAGTCCGACCCCAGATTATGACACACTATGAGTTCTGGCACTAGGTACCATGGATATGTTACTGTTGTTCTTTGAGTTTCGGTTCGAGTCTGGCAGATATGATATATATGTGGCCTATTGTTATTACCCACTTCTTTCGATTTGATTCCGGCATCTAGCCTTTTGTTATTACCCATTGGTGTCGGTTCAAGCCCGGTGCACTCTGGTTGGTTATTGTGGTTACTGGATACTGATACAACTTCGAGACACTGGTGACTATGCATTTACTATTCTTGTGTGTCCCGTAGATTTATGGGGTCCAGGCTGGGTTGTTATTTTCATCCGTGTGCCTATCGGGTTTATGGGGGCCCAGATAGGTTATGTTTGACTTGTGTGTTTACTTACGCATTTATTTACTCAATTATTCGGTATCACATTTATTTACTTCCTAAGCATAGCTACATGCCTCGGCAGTTACTTATGTATTTATTACTTATACCCCGGACTTAACATGCACCCTCGCATTTTAGCTTGCTTATATTAATTTAAGCTTAGTCCGCCGATGATGCCTACTGAGTACCCGTTGCCCCGGTACTCATACTGCACTTCTGCATCTTTTTCCCCGATGCAGATTCGGGGACTAGCCGATGGTTTTGATGTGATGCTCTTCTCAGCACTGATTCAGGAGCAGGGTGGGCTTACTGACGTCCGAGGCAGATCCTGCTCCATCTTCTACTATATAGTATTTTGCTCTCGGGACTGTTGTACTTGTTATATATATTTGGTTTCTATCTTGTATTCTGGATATGTCTAGTAGTGGCTCGTGTACCGACCTCACCAGGTCTTGGGAGGGGTTCTTTACTATATATATATTGTCCTCTTCCTTCTCAGTCTCGGTATAGGTTTATTTTGGTTCTATTTGTCTTTATATTTCTAGTATGTTTATGAGTATGATTACTTCATCTCTAGTTTTTGAGATTCTGCCCGTTAGCCTGTTGCTTGTTGCTCCAGGCTAGGGTTTGGCTTGCCGATTGGTGGTTTTAGGTAAGGGCCATCATGACTCAAATATTAGGTCGTGACAGCTTGGTATCGGAGCCTAGGTTGTGTAGGTAGTGTCGGTACATGAGCCAATTTGTGGTAGAGTCCTGCGGATCGGTGCAGGGACGCCTATATCCTATCCTCGAGAGGCTACAGAGAATTCTTAGGAAAGTCTCTTATTTTCTTGACTCATATCCATGCGTCGGGTCTATATTGGTTTCTGATTTTCATTTGGTTCACTCTTTAAGCAGATGGTTAGGACGCATGATGCGAGAGCCGAGGGTCAGGACCCCGAGCCTGTAGCGAGGGCTCCAGTTAGGGGCCGGGGTCGACCCAAAAGTCGGGGGAAGGGCAGAGCAGCAGCCCCAGGCCGAGATCATGCTAGGGATCTGTCACCCAATCCCGTTATAGCTCCAAATGTTCCGCCGCCACAGCAACCGGTGGGCCAGGGAGCAGCCCAGGCTCCACCTGGATTTGTTAATGCTTCAGTACTCCGAGATACTTTGGTATAGTTGCTGGGATTATTTGGAGGTCCATCAACTGAGAGAGCCTAACCAGCAGTACAAGGAGTCGATGTTGGGGCGCAGCCTACAGCTGCAGCACCTAGAGTTGAGATTCTGCCAGCGTCGATAATTCCACAGTCGGTAGTAGCTCAGCCAGTTATGTCTGTCGAGGAGCAAAAAATATTGAGTCATTTTTTGAGACTAGCTCCACCTAGATTTGCTGGTACTCCAGGAGAGGATGCATATGAGTTCTTGTCAAGTTGCGAGGATAGACTGAGGAATTTGGGATTGGTACAGTCTTGTGGTGTTGATTTCGTGGAATATGAGTTTGATACTGCAGCGAGGAGATGGTGGAGGGGATATCTTGATTCCAGACCAACGGGATCTCCGCCGGTTACCTGGACCCAATTCTCCGAGATTTTCTTGGGAAAGTATATGCCCCATACTATGCGGGAGTGGCTCAGGGATGAGTTCTCCAGATTGACTCAGGGTTCATTAGATGTCGCCGAGTATGAGGCGAGGTTTCATGATCTTACTAGGCACGCTACTTCTATTTTGCCTGATGAGTATGAGAGAGTTAGATGTTTTGTCAGGGAACTGAGATTGCCACTCCGCAGGGCTACCCAGAGTTTAGTGACTTCAGGGAAGTTATTCACAAAGATTACTAAGCATGTATAATCAATTGAGGAGATGGATCGCGAGGCCCAAGGGGGCAGCGATAAGAGACCTCATGTCCAGGGTAGTTTCAGTAGGAGCTGTAGTGGTTCGCAGTTCAGAGGTCGTGGTTTCCAGTTCAGGGTAGGTACCCTCAGCAGCAGCAACAGTCTTTTCAGTGACAGGGTCAGCCCAGTAGACCCGTACAGTCAGCCTTGCAGATTTCTGATAGGGGTCAGCCCAACTATAGTGGTTCTGTTAGTCAGCCTCAGGGACGTGGTCATCCCAGTTCATCAGCTAGAGGTGGTTATATCAGATCTTCTAGGCCGAGCAGGGAGCCAGGAGCATGTTATACTTGTGGGGTTGTCGGTCATTTCGCGTGTGAGTGTCCTCAGCTCAGGACGATTGAGCCTTTAGTTAAGACAACACAGCCCATCAGATCTGTACCGCCAGTAAGCCGAGGTGGTGCACAAAGTCGTCGGGGTGGTCCCCAGGGTTCCCAGGGTGTAGCGCAGGGAGGTTGTATTGGCAGTCAGGTCGGTGCTTAGACTAGTGGTAGCCAGCGTTAGTTGTATGCCATGTTGGCTAGGCCGAAGGATGAGGCTTCGGATACGGTGATTACAGGTACGATTTTCGTATGCCACCAGCTAGCTTCTGCATTATTTGATCTTGGATCCATGTTTTCTTATGTATCTACATATTATGCACCACGATTGGGGTTTATGTTCTGAGTTCTTATCTGTACCTTTACGTGTATCTATCCCCGTTGGTGATTCCTTGGTAGTGGATCGGGTATATAGATCTTGTCTGGTGACTGTTCAGGAGTTTGAGACTCGAGTTGATTTTATTGTATTGGCCATTGTAGACTTTGATGTGATTCTGTGCATGTACTGGTTGTCTTTCCATCATGTAGTCTTGGATTGCTTTGCCAAGACAGTGACCTTATCCATGCCTGGCGTACCCCCGGTGGTGTGGTAGGGTTCTGTTAGCCGCACACCGACAGGGATTATTTCATATGTTTGGGCTCGTAGATTGATGCCGAGGGGATGTGATTCATTCCTTGCTTATGTTTGGGATTCTAGTATTGAGAGTCCATTGTTGACTCCATTCCTGTTGTTCGTGAGTTTTCTGATGTATTCTCGACTGACCTGCCTGGCCTTTCTCCTGAACATGATATAGAGTTCATTATTGACCTCGAGCCGGGCACCCGACCTATTTCTATGGCTCCTTATTGTATAGCTCCTGTTGAGTTGAGAGAATTGAGTACTCAGCTCCAGGACCTTCTGGGGAAGGATTTTATCAGGCCAAGTGTGTCGCCGTGGGGTGCTCCAGTTCTATTTGTAAAGAAGAAGGATGGGTCTTAGAATAAGTATCCTATGCCTCGTATCGATGATTTTTTTGATCAACTTCAGGGTGCAGCAGTATTCTCGAAGATAGACTTGAGATCTGGATATCATCAGTTGAGAGTTAGGGCTGAGGACATCCCAAAGACACCCTTCAGGACTCGGTACGACCATTATTAGTTTCTGGTGATGTCTTTTGGGTTGACTAATGCCCCAACAGCTTTCATGGATTTGATGAATCGTGTATTCAGGTCATACTTGGACTCCTTTGTGATTGTTTTTATTGACGACATCTTGGTTTATTCAAAAAGAAGCGAGGAGCACGAGAAGCATTTGAGGATTGTGCTCCACACTTTGAGAGACCATAAGCTTTATGCCAAGTTCTCAAAGTATGAGTTCTGGCTTGAGTCTGTAGCTTTCTTAGGGCATGTTGTATCCAAACACAGTATCATGGTAGACCCAGAGAAGATCAAGGCTATTCGAGGTTGGGCTAGGCCCACGTCGCCTACTGAAGTTTGCAGCTTCATAGGGTTGCAGGGTACTACAGGCGATTTGTTGAGGGCTTTTCATCTATTGCATCTCCTATGAACAGACTGACCAGGAAGGAGGTTCCATTTCAGTGGTCTGAGGATTTGAGGAGAGCTTTTTGAAGCTTAAGGATCGACTTACTTCTGCCCCTGTGTTGACTCTTCCAGTTGAGGGCGAGGGTTTCACCGTGTATTGTGATGCGTCTGGTATCAGTTTGGGATGTTTTATGATGCAGCGGAGTCGTGTCATTGCTTATGCATCGAGGCAGATAAAGGTGCACAAACGTAACTATCCCACTCATGCTTTGGAGTTAGCAGCAGTTGTGTTTGCACTGTAAATTTGGAGACATTATCTCTACGATGTTCATTGTGAGATCTTTATAGACCACCGTAGTCTTCAGCATATTATGACTCAGAGGGATCTTAATTTGAGGTAGCGCAGGTGGATTGAGTTGCTAAAGGATTATGATATCTCTATTCTCTATCATCCAGGCAAGACGACTATGGTAGCGGATGCCTTGAGTCGAAAGGCAGTGAGTATGGGTAGCTTAGCCTTCATTCCAGTCTCTCAGTGGCCGTTGGCTTTGGACATTCAGTCCTTAGCTAACTCGATGGTGTGTTTGGATATTTTTGACCCCAAAAGGGTTATCGCTTGTGTTCGTGCGAGATCTACTTTGCTGGAGCAGATTCAGAGTCGTCAGTTTGAGGATAGCGGTCTCCGTAGCATTCAAGATCAGGTATTGATGGGTGAGTTTGAGAGAGCTAACTTGGGTTCTGATGGTGTTCTGAGGTTTGACGGTCGTATTTGTGTTCCGAGGGTTAGTGATTTGATTCAGTTGATTCTGCACGAGGCACACAGTTCCAGATATTCTATTCACCCTGGGACAGCTAAGATGTATCGGGATCTGAGGCAACACTATTGGTGGAGTGGTATGCGGAGAGATATTGCAGGGTTTGTATCTCGATGCCTTTGTTATCAGCAGGTAAAGGCCGAGCACCAGAGACCTGGTGGATTGCTTCAGCAGTTGCCCATTCCCGAGTGGAAATGGGAGCGGGTCACTATGGATTTCATTGTTGGATTTCCTCGCACCTCCCATGGTTTTGATAGTACTTGGGTCGTCGTGGATCGGTTGACTAAGTACGCGCACTTTATCCCTGTTCGAGTCTCCTATAGTGCTGAGAAGTTAGCTCGTGTATATACTCAGGAGGTAATTCGCTTACATGGAGTGCCAGTATCTATTATATCAGATCGAGGGTCTCAGTTTACCTCCAGTTTCTGGCGGACTTTCCAAGAAGAGTTGGGTACCCAGGTGGACCTCAGCACTGCATTTCATCCTCAAACCGACGGGCAGTCAGAGCGGACGATTCAGGTGTTAGAGGATATGCTCCACGCTTGTGTGTTAGACTTTGGGGGTCAGTGGGATCAGTTTTTTTGCCTTTAGCAGAGTCCGCGTATAATAATAGCTTTCATTCTAGCATTCAAATGGCTCCATTTGAGGCTTTATATGGCAGACGGTGTCGATCTCCAGTTGGCTGGTTCAAAACTTCAGAAGTCAGTCCTCGTGGTACAGATTTGCTTCCAGAATATTTGGACCGAGTTCGAGTGATTCAAGATAGGCTGCGGACAGCTCAGAGTAGACAGAGGAGTTATGCTGACCGTAGACGTCGTCCATTGAAATTCAGGGTGGGTGATAGGGTCTTCTTACGAGTATCGCCCATGAAAGGCGTGATACGGTTTGGTAGGAAGGGTAAGCTTAGCCCCAGATATATTGGACCCTTTGAGATTTTGCGGACAGTTGGAGAGGCGGCTTATGTGCTAGCTTTACCTCTGGCATTTTTAGCTATCCACCTAGTGTTTCATATTTCTATGTTGCGACAATACATTTCGGATGAGTCGCATGTGCTTCGATGGGACTCAGTTTAGTTAGACGATAAGTTAACATTTGTGGAAGAGCCTGTGTCCATTTTATCCATTCCCGGGACATTCCAGTGGTTAAGGTAGAATGGCGTCATCGTCCGGTCGAGGAGGCCACTTGGGAGCTTGAGCGTGATATGCGAGCCCAGTATCCTTACTTGTTCACGTCTTCAGGTATGCGCTTACTTGTGACTTTCGCGGACGAAAGTCCTTTTAGTAGTGGATATTGTAATGACCTTCTCGGTCATTTCCCTCGCTTTTGTTGTTTTCAGCATTTAGACCATTTCTATAACTACCCCAAGTTATTTATGACTTGCTGGGACTGACAGTTTGGTTCCCGGACAGTTCGTTTGAGAATATTATTTAGACCGAGCACGTTGTAAAATATTAAATTAAATTTAAATTTGGTAAAATGACATAGTTAATTACCTTTCGAAAATGTCTTTGAAAATTATAAAATTCTTTAGTTATGATATATCTATACTACTTTATATTAGTTTTATAACCTATTAATAATTTAAGCGGAGATAGTGAATTTAAATATGTTAAAATAATATTATTATTTTATAGAGGTTTTATACAAAATAATTTTCTATTAATTATGGTGTATTTAAAATGTTATATTTATTTTACCACGAACCTACACAATACCCGAATATATATATAATGGGATAAAAATGAATTGGGATTCCACCCCCATTTTCCACGTGGAGGTGGGGAAGGTTGGAAGCAAGTGCAATCTTGCCACTAATCACTAGTAATTGACCCTTTAATGACACTTGTAATGTGCACAAATAATGTGCCGAACATATAGGTAATGTATACAAATGTTAACCTCAAAACTACAACTTATTCCCTGGCTAATTGGTCTTATTTCCATAGACCATTTTTGATCATTTAAGCTCAAATTGAGCGGTGCTAGTTGTGACTATTGATCACGGGGTGATTTGGGATGCTATGACGATTTTGGTTATGCGATTCCGCAAGCGGTCCCCACGTGAACTGTTCGGACATTTTTTGAACTAATGCAATATGGGTATCAATGGTCATGTTTTGACATGTAGTTTATTATTTTGATAGCTTGGCAGCAGTCAGAAGCCTCTCGAAAGGGGAAGGCTCTTATATAGCTGGTTCTTTTGGCAGGCTTGCGGCTACGTCCAGGTAGGCTAGGTTTACCTTCCTTTACACTTAGATTGAGCTTATGTGTGATATATGTATGCTATTGTACTGGTGTTGTGGGATGGTATTATAAACTTGGTGGTGGTGTTTTGCTGTGATTTAGGCCCTCTAGGCCAGATAGGGCTAATCAGATATATTCCAGATCCGTTATCCTCACGATACATCACAAATGACCTATTTGGGGTCGGATAGTATTGTTGTTGTTGTTGCTAGTTTGGGAATGTTATTATTGGACCTTAGTCTAGGCTTAGACAGACTTATCCCAGACTTAGACAAATATAGCCAGACCTAGTCTTCGGGACCCGATAGCGGGCCCCGTTACCCTTTTTATCGACTTGTCAGAACTTTGACATCTTTGAGCTTAGATAAGCCCTATATGACTATTAGGGTTGTGACGGGATTGAGTCACCCCTATTATACCCGATTGGCCTGTTTAGCTTTGTTCGTCCCTGAAAGCACCGTATTTGATCGGGGTAGGCTAGTTTGACTTAGAGCGTTGAACCGCTGTCACGCCCCGAATCCCATCGAGACATGATTGGCACCCGTAGCCGATAAGGCCCGAGAGAACCAACCTTTGCCTATGTTCAGTCATATGCATCTCATAATCATAACCACCATTGCATCACAATATGAACGACGAAGAAAGGAGAACATGGGATATCATTATACATACATATGAAACTTGGCCGTTGAGGCCATCCAGTCAAAACAACATATGTCCTTTACACTGATACACCCACATCTGTCTACCAAAGCCTCTAACAAGAGCATTGACCAAAACAAACCAAAAGTCGGGACAAGTCCCCGCTTTACACAGCATGTGCAATACCAAAACATATATATATACACTCTGACTCGGAGAAGCCCCGAAGTAGCTGGAGCTCACCAAAGAACCGCTAACACTGGCAATCTACTGAGGAAGCCTACTGGGACCTGCGCCTGCAGCAAGTAAAGTAAATTCCCCGAGAGGGGTCAGTACGAAATAAGTACTGAGTATGTAAGGCTCAAATGAAACTTTGTAACACATGAACATGCTAATGAACTCAATACAAATGACTAGACAATATGAGTAAGTCACCATGTTGCATTTTGGGAACCATGTGGATTGCTTTCATTTCTTTTGTCACTTTCGTTACAATCAATACTCACTTGTTATCACATATGTCACAATGTACCCGGGCCCCGACTGATCAGTGGGTCTTTCATATCATATCATTGTGTTGGGATCGAGTCGAGCTAGGCTTATGCCCCTAGACTTTCCACCCATACATCAATGCATCGGGATCGAGTCGAGCTAGGCTTACGCCCCTAGACTTGCCACCCATTAATCCATATCTCGGGATCGAGTCGAGCTAGGCTTACGCCCCTAGACTTGCCACCCGTACTTGATCTTTGACCATATTTGCATTACTTTGTTCATTACTTTGAGATTGATACTTTGATAGTCATACCATCACTTTGGAACTTTGGAACATAACATTGTTGGAAACTTTGAATCATTGACCAATAAGTGAAGGACATGTGAATAAATATCAATGAGAAATATAATATCACTAGCACCATGATACTATTGGAACCATTGGACCATAAGCCATGAACAAGAGACACAAGTATAGGGACTATTGGAATATTGGTACGTATCTTTATTTGAGCTTTCGGAACATTAACCATGAATATGAGACATGAGATGCACAAATGATCCATGAGTTGAAAATATATGACAATGACTATTGATAAATGGATATCGGGTACCTTAGCACATTTCGGGATAGGACTAGTGACATGTCAATATGGACACTATTTGCCGCAGAAAGATACGGACAAAGTAACCTTACATACCTTGGATTCATAATACGAATATACACCCTTTGATGCGTATACAATAATCCCTCTCCTTCTTTATATGTCGCTCTACAACATAAATACACAACGAAATTCACATTAACCACCAATCACTTTACAAATGCATACCATGTCAATGAGTCACATGTTTGCCTTTAAACATGTCATTTCCCCTTGACAAAACTATTGATTATACTATTATTCCAAAAATTCCATAATATTCCCAACATTGACCAATACATGAAAAGCAATACATTTCACCACAATACTTCTCCTTTATACTTTCTTATCCATAACACATCACAAATAATCCATCAAAGTACCTTAATACAACTCATAACACATATCGGCCAAAATCACAAAATTTCCACTTTTAGACAAGAACAAGTTTAATACCACAAATAAAACCATACATGTTCATATTTTGTCCATACCATGCTTTTTCATCAAAGGCACAAGGCCTAATTCAATTTCAAATCACCAAGATAGCACATCTTCCACCAAAAGCAAAAATACACTATTCACCACCTTGCCAACATAACTAACATAATATACATAATCTCCCATGCATATAAGACGTTAAACCATAATAATAAACACTTACCAAAGCTTGGAATATGTTGATCTTGTCCAAAGAGTCCAAAGGATTTATTTGCTTTAGGGTTTGGAAATGAAAGAAATGTTTGTAAAAATATCCAAAAGTTATGAGAGGTTTTGGGGAATAAAATCTGATGTTGGGGACTTTATATAGACCCAAGGTCATCCTTAGCCCCATGTGGCATTAATGGATATGTTCAATTGGTCAAATATTGGAAGAATGGATCACTTCCCTTTGGGCCTATGTATTTTATTCCATTTTGGTCCTCAAATTGGGCCCAATAACACATATCCATAACATTTCATTTATTATTCACCATATATCTCATGTTTACATAATTCCATAATGTCACGACAATATTCCCTTAAATGATTCTCATTCGTCCTTTCGATCGCAAAAATAGGCATTCTAGTCACCCTTGGTTTCATTGGACATTTTGGATCACTATTCACATTTCATGATTTGATCATGTAGGAGTATATTGAAGTGTTTGAATCTTTAACAATGCTCAAATAACTCCAAAGAACCAAAAGAAACCATCTAGAAATCGTCGTAGAATTGCGTTACGAAATGACTCCGGAAGGGCATACTTATTGTGCCTTACGCCACACCCCTGAAACAGGGTAGTGGCGCAAGTTTGCAGCCTTCTCTGAAGTTTTTGGCTGCAGGTGGCTTGCGCCACACCCCTGAAACAGGGTAGTGTCGCAAGTCTCAGCACTTTGCTGAAATTTTCGGCCACTTATCCAATGTTTACGTATCGTCCAATCCCTTATCAAAACACTACAAAATACTTACTTAGTGATCTTAACCATCAAGTAAACATGACTTAAAGTCACCAAATGAGGTTAAAATGTGTACGAGTTCTTACCCAAAGGTTCCACGAAATCACGAAACACCCCCTACGAAGGTCTAATGGCACATGTTAAGTCCGATATCAAATGTTTCACCAATGACACTATAAAACACATATGCATGGCATCTCAACACTTATGTAGATATGATCCCAAGGTGTCACGTAAGGTTAGAAAAGTATGGGGTGTTACAACCGCCTTTCCATGACTTACATTTGGATATACATATTGTTTATAGTAGATAGTTGACTTATAAGGACCCCGAAATTGACTTGTAGCATGTTGTGGGTTAGCTTCTGTGCTTATATACTAGTATTGACTTGGGACTAGGGCGTTCCCCATTTATCTGATATGATATGACATTTGATTCTGTTCTGGTTACTGGATATGATGAGTTCCGGGTCGAGTCCGGCTACTGATTCAGGTATGATGATTTTGGTTATTGACTATTGGGTGTTTCGGTTGGAGTCCGGCCCCGAATTGTGGTACACTATGAGTTCTGGTACTAGGTACCGTGGATATGTTACTGTTGTTCTCTTAGTTCCTGTTCGAGTCTGGAAGATATGATATATATGTGGCCTATTGTTATTACCCACTGCTTCCAGTTCGATTCCGACGTCTGGCCTTTTGTTATTACCCATTGGTGCCGGTTCAAGCCCGGTGCACTCTTGTTGGTTATTGTGGTTACTGGATACTGATACAGCTTTGAGACACTGGTGACTATGTATTTCCTATTCTTGTGTGTCCCGCCGGTTTATGGGGACCAGGCTGGGTTATTGTTTTCTTCCATGTGCCTATCGGGTTTATGGTGGCCCAGATAGGTTATGTTTGACTTGTGTGTTTACTTACGCATTTATTTACTCAATTATTCGGTATCACATTTATTTAATTCCTAAGCATATCTACACGCCTCAGCAGTTACTTATGTATTTATTACTTATACCCTGAACTTAACATGCACCTCTTATTTTAGCTTGCTTATATTACTTTGAGCTCAGTCGGTCGATGATGCCTACTGAGTACCCGTTGCCCAGGTACTCATACTGCACTTCTGCATCTTTTTCCCCGATGCAGATCCGAGGACTAGCCAACGGTTTTGACATGATGCTCTTCTCAGCACTGATTCAGGAGCAGGGTGGGCTTACTGACGTCCAAGGCAGATCCTACTCCATTTTCTACTATATAGTCTTTTGCTCTCGAGACTGTTGTACTTGTTATATATATTTGGTTTCTATCTTGTATTCTGGATATGTCTAGTAGTGGCTCATGTACCGACCTCACCAGGTTTTGGGAGGGGTTCTTGACTATATATATATTGTCCTCTTCCTTCTCAGTCTCGGTATGGGTTTATTTTGGTTCTAATTGTCTTTATATTTCTAGTATGTTTATGAGTATGATTACTTCATCTCTAGTTTTTGAGATTCCGCCCGTTAGCCTGTTGCTTATCGCTCCGGGCTAGGGTTTGGCTTGCCTATTGGTGGGTTACGGTAGGCGCCATCATGACTCAAATATTGGGTCGTGACATAGGCATCCTCTGCATCGTACCACCCGGCCGCTGATGCTCATACTTCACCTACTAGAAATTCAAACACTTAGCCACGAACTCCATAATATCCTTCTTCATACCACTCTACCAATAATGCTGCTTTAGGTCATGATACATCTTAGCCGCTCCTAGGTGAATGGAATATCTAGAACAATGAGCCTCCACCAAGATTAATCTAACCCCTCCACCAACTCTCGGCACACAAACTTGGCCACTAATCCTCAAAACACCATCCGAATCAAGAGATGCCTCCTTTACCTCACCACTCAACACTCTATCACTGATCACCCTTAATCTATCATTATCAAACTGATGAGCTTGAATCTGTTACATCAAGGAAGACCTAGCCTCATCAAAGGACAAAACAGGCTCGGGTGCCAAAATATCAACCCTAATCAACTGGTTAGCTAAAGACTAAACCTCTATGGCCAAAGTTCACTCTTGGGTCAAAAGATGAGCTCAACTCCCTATATTCCCCGCTTTTTGACTCAAGGCATCCGCTACTAAATTGGCCCTGCTTGGATAATAAATAATAGTGGGATCATAATCCTTGAGCAACTCAAGCCATCGACTGTACTGAAGGCTACAATGATTGGAGAAAATCTCACAATGGAATCCATACAAGTAATGTCGCCATAGTTTCAACACAAAAAACAACTGCGACCAACTTCAAATCATGGTTAGGGTAATTCTTCTCATGAGGCTTCAACTATCGAGAAGCATAAGCAATTACCTTATCCTCTTGCATCAATACGCTGCCCAAGAAAACTCCAAAAGCATAATAAACATGGTAAAACTCACGCCCTCCTTGGGCAAGGTCAATATAGGAGCCGAAGTCAGTAACTCCTTAAGCTTTTGAAAGCTCTCCTAACAAGCATCTGACCACTGAAATACAATCTTCTTTTGAGTCAACTTGGTCAAAGTAGCTATAATAGAAGAGAAACCCTACACAAACCATCGATAATATCTTGCTAACCCAAAAAACTCCAAATCTTGGTAGGACAAGTGGGCCTAGCCCAATCAGAACTGCAGCTAACTTGGTCGGATCGACCATAATGCCATCCTTGGTCACTATATGACCCAAAAAAGAAACAAAATCCATACAAAACTTTCACTTGGAGAACTTGGCATATAACTTCTCATCTCGTAACCTATAAAGTACAGTCCTCAAGTGTTTCACATGGTTAGCTTTATTCTTGGAATAAACCAAGATATCATCGATGAGTACAATCATGAAGGAATCAATATAAGGTCGAAATACTCGCTTCATCAACTCCATGAATGCTATTGGGGAATTAGTCAATCCAAAAGACATGACCAAGACCTCATAATGACCATACCGATTCTGAATAGCCATCTTCAGAACACCTGAAGCTCTAATCCACAACTGATGATAACCGGATCTCAAGTCAATCTTTAAAAACATCGAGGCACCCTGAAGCTGGTCAAATAGATCATTAATGCAAGGAATATGATACTTGTTCTTGATCACCTTGTTCAGTTGCCGATAGTCAATACACATATGCATAGATCCATCCTTCTTCTTCACAAACAAGACAAGAGCACCCCAAGAAGACACACTAGGTCTAATAAAACCCTAACCTAACATATCTTGCAATTGCTCCTTCAATTCCTTCAACTCAATCGGGGCCATCCTATAAGGAGGAACGAAAATAGGCTTGGTGCCAGGCTCAACATCAATAGTAAAATCAATATCCCAGTCCAGAGGCATACCAGATAAGTCTGTAGGAAACACATCCTAGAACTCTCTAACAACTCAAACAAAATCCAAAAGAGGCAGCGAAGCAACACTAGTATCACAAATATAAGCCAAATAAGACAGATATCCCTTTTCTACCATGCGACGAACATATAGAAAAAATATAAATCCCCTTGGACCCAAACTAGGTGTACCCTTCCACGCTAACCTTGGCACACCGGAGTAACTAAAGTTATGATTTTGGAAAAGTAATTCAACACTGCATAATAGAGAGCTAAGCAATCCATACCCAAGATAATATCAAATTAATCATATCTAGGATAATCAAGTCTACCCAGGTCTCATACCCTACAAAGGTCACTACACATGATCGGTACACCCGATCCACCACTAAAAAATCTCCAAATGGGGTAGAAACACGAATAAACACAACATGGGACTCATATGCAGCATTAAAACCAATAGAAAAATATGTACACACATAGGAGAATATAGATCCATGGTCAAATAACACAGAAGTAGAATGATGGCAAATCGGGACGATACCTGTGATAACTACATTAGAGGCCCCTGCCTTGGCCTCCCAGGTGTAACATAACACTGACCATACCCTCTTTCAAACTAAGAAAGCCCTGTCTACTACCACAAGCTCTCCAAAATCTACCTCGAGTACCTCTAGCACCACCTCTTCTACTTTATGGACCACCTCTAACTAGAGATATAAGAGTAGGGCAAAGCTAAAGATGAGAACCCTTCTGGGCAGGACCCAATACACACCGAGGATAGTTCCTCGCAAAATGACCAGGCTTATTATATATGTAAGACCCTCTTCTACCTGACTCATGTGGAGAGGGACCAGATGAACTAGAACCCCCCCTTTCTGACTCGATGAACGAAAACTAGAGCCTTTACTCATATGTCCTAACCTTTGGCTGCTTGAAGCCCCCAAAACCACAGATCTACTATCCAAACCCTGTAAAGCTACCTGAACTGGTCTACCCTGATAACCATGAGTACCCTTGCTAGAGAAATCCCTACCTCGGGGATAAATGTCCACTGAACTCACCCTATCGATGGATCTTCTTAGCACTGCCACTACCCTGAGTACCTGACGAATAGACTTTATCAATCTAGTATGCTCTATAATATTCTGGAAAGAAGCTCCCAACACTACCATCTGATTTGTAGCCAACTGACAATAACCTACTAATCCCTTGATAAACATCCTGATCCTCTCTAACTTAGTGGAGATACTGGCAGTGGCTTATCTGGATAGTGCATAAAAATGTGCCTCATACTCTGTAATACTCATGGAGCCTTGCTCCAGGTGATTAAACTTATCTCTCATCTGATTCCTTAAACTATAAAGCACAAACCTCTCTAGAAAAGCCTAAAAAAAACTAAGTCCATGTCATAGTAGGAGAACCCAATGGTATATACCTAGTAAGAGACCTCCACCACTACCTGGACATGTCAGCCAACTGATAAGTTATATAGGCAATACCATGGGACTCAAGGGATCCAAGGTTATGCAACCTTTCATGACAGTCAAGCAAAAACTCGTAGGCATTCTCTCCAATGGTATCGCTAAACTTTGGAGGAGCCAAGTCAATGAATCTCTTAAATCTCTTCTGATCACCATAAGACATCACAGGATCCAAAGCAATAGGAGGAACAACATGTCTAGTAGGCAAAGTATCAACACCAAGGGGTACCACAGTAGATAGCTGTACCCCTAGAGTCAAAAAACCATAAGTAAGTTCATGTCTTGGCTGTTGAATACCCCTTAGAGTCTGAGACATACCTGAAACACTCAGTGGAACACTCGTCTGGTGAACACTATCCAGATGAACCAACAGATGAATCAATAAATCCTATAACTCTAGGGTAGTAGCTGAACTCTGTGGGACCTGAGTTAGTACTGTATCCTCTTTCTGATACTCCTTCTTATCATAATAACTCTTAGGCTTGGGAGAGGCTGGCTTAGATCGTCCTCTGACCAGAGCAGCTCCTCGTTCCCGACCTCTACCTCTAGCTCGTCCACGACACCTACCTCGCCCCCTGATGAGGCTCCAACAGTGGGTGCTGGCTTAGCATCCACAACATCTTTGGATCTAGTCCTTACCATCTGCATAGAAAAGAATGGAATACAAGTTTACAATATTGGGCATGAACAACCCTTATGAGAAGAAATCAATTTAGAGAAGTTTTTCCTAAAGATGTGTTGTAGCCTCTCAAATATAGATACGGGCGTCAACGTATTGGTTTGCGAGACTCTACTAGACATCATGCTCTTACACTTATGAGACCGGTGAACCTAGTGCTCTGATACCAATTTTTCACGATCCAAAAGTTAAGGTTATGATGGAACCTACCTTGACCCAGCCTTAGTGGGTAAGCCAAATCCCACAAAAGAAAGAAAAATCAAATTACAGAATAAATAATGCAACATGAGACTTCTAGAATAAAGTCAGGCAATAATATGTAAATACCATAAATATCCGAACAAAATACATAAAAACCCAAAACTTGGTGTTATAAATATGAAGGGCATCTAATACAAATTTTAAATTGAATAATACATAAGTCTGTCTTTGAAAGTAAATAAAGACAAATAAGATAGGATGAGGTTTGGAAGTCTTCCCCGAACGCTAAAGCTCACCAGTACCTTAAAATGTCAACCACTCTCCACACTAATCATCCACAACAGATCACGCTCATAATGAGATCTGCACTGGAAGGGTATAGAAGTTGGAGTGAGTATGGTCCACTTGTACTCAATAGGTATCATAGGCCGACTGAGCAAAGTAGAAAACTAAATAAGTAAAGAATACTATGAGCATGCTTCCACCTGCATACAGAAAATACCCAAATAGTAGCTCATACTGTATCTCCTTACAGTTTCTACAAAATAATATATGAATAAGAATAAATACACTAAAAATTTTAAAGGAAAACTAAGTACATGACAACAAACACAAAAGGAAAATATAATGATGTAATTCAGTGCAATGCAATGCAATGATGCTGGGATAATAATGAATGTAAGCCATCACATGACTTTTTGTATACACCTTCCAAGCCTCAGCACTTTAAGACAGGACCCATGGAGGGTTCACAACACATATACTTTCTCATATCTCAATCTCATATCTCAATCAATTTACCTGCATAATTCAAGTAAAGAGTTCTATAAAATATTTTATTTTCTTCCAAAATCAGTGTTTCTTAGTGGTACCAGTATCTCATGAATATGTATATATGAAATGAGGATGTAATGCTCATAACCAATCAGTATGACGATGATAATCAATTCAATACAGGTATAAATAAGATCAGAATCAACTCAATATGTCAATAATTCATGATATAAGCCATCGCTCAACACCACTAGAATAAATAGTCAAGTAAGACATCAATAATTTCTTTTTAAAAGCCCTCACTCGGGCATCAATATAATGATAGAGGAAATAATGCTCAATAAGGCTTATAATAACTATTCAAGCCCCTGTACTGGTGTAATAATAATGGTATTTAATGCACAAATAAAGCCTATCATATCAAATAAAGCCCCCACTTGGGCATCACAACAAATATTTCTCTCAAGTCACAAGAATATGCAAATAAACCCCCACACGGGCAACACGATAATAATACTAATCTCAAAATATAATTCCCAAGACTAATTCCCCAACCCATAGCATGCTTTACGTGAATGGTTAAATACCAACCTAGTCTGAAGAAGGTTAAATCATAACCTACATTGAAAGCCGAAATCCAAGCCTAAATCTTTCTCCGTGGAGCCTTTTCTTAACAAGTAGTCTCGGAACAAACTAATCTATCAAAAATATAATTTTCACATCAAAAGGAAACTAATGATACCCATATCTTCTATATTTAAATAGGGTCTAAAAATAGTTCAAAAAATAGGCTCGAAATCAAAAAGGGTAAATTAGTAATTTTATTCTAGAAACTCAAGATGAGTGAAAATCAAAAAATCATGTAAAAATAAGGTGAAATCAACCTTCAATTCGAAGAAAAACTAATTTTAGAGTTTACCGGGAAAAAATCCAAATTCGAGTTTGAAATCATATCTTTGAAGTGGTTTTGTATGGAATTCAATGGGATTTCATAGAATAAAGGTTTAGAAGTTACCCACACGTATTTTTGGTGAAAATGTCCTTAAAATTGCCTCCACTCAAGCTCTCAAAGTCTAAAAATGGAGAAATTGGGGTTTTGGTCGAGAAAAGGGATTTAAACTGTCCAAGTATAAAAATGCCCTTCACAAATGCAAAGGTAAAACCCGACCCGAGTATCGTGATCGCGGTCGGACCATTACGATCATGATGAAGGCCGACTTGGACCCAAACCATACAACTCTTTGCAAATGCAATCATTACTCTGCGATCGCGATGAACAACGAGGACAACTCTTTGTGAATGCGGTCCCACCATCATGTTCACAATGACCGATTAGTTCCTTCTCTATGAATGCGACCCAAGGCTCGCAAATGCTAACAAAGTTTTTTTGTTGCTCCAGAAACACAAAAGCTGCTAGTAGTTTGGGACTTGTATAAATAGTCCCAATTGGCCCCTCGAGATTCGTTCGAGACCCCATAGAAATACATAAGATATAATACTAGGCTATTTTCGATGTTCCGGACTCAGTGGAACCATTGGATTTTTTAAAAGAGATTATTTACAACAAATTAGCCATCGAGACCCCTTTAAGCTTATTTTAACTCATTTTCTTCAAAAGGGTCAAAATGCAAAGTAAAGGCTCAGAACCCGTACTAACTATGCTCTAACCCAAAATTGACCTTGGATCTAATGGAATTGTCTAAATCACCATCCAAAAATCGTAACATGAAAATTTGACCGAAGTCAAACTCAAGTCTTTAAAAGTCACTAAAAGTCTCAAACTCATCCAAATCACTCCAGAATGCATCAGGGACCATGTCAACCAATCCCACACCTCACAAATAGCATATAGAAACTACGGGGAAGGGAAATATAATCAAAACATAGGAAAAGGTGGAATTCATAACTACAGTTGTTACACAAGAGCTGCTAAAGAATAATCACTGCTGTACCTATAGATACTTCAACTAACCTGCAACATGGCTATATGTCACGAACCTAACCAGCCATGAGTGTCACTCACACTAAAACCTTTAATGGGAGAACCAACCAAAACCATAAGTCAACAACACTTTGCCTAAAAAATAGGCAACAAAAACCAATTTCATTAAATAAGAATAATATCTAATAACATAATGAAATAATGCGGAAAATAATCCCATAGGAACTAAAAGTCATCGTACCAAAACTCTAAATAATGTCAAAAAGAAAGGGGATGTAACCCCAAAAAACCAAAGTAATATCAAGTCCAAAACAACTGGACCAGAAAACTAAAGAAGAATCCATGGTAGCCCGATAGATGCAACTCACCCTTGAGTTCAAATACTATCTGTGTCACAACTGAGGTATCTAAAAAGTCGCTAGAATATGCTCTGCACTCACAACGGTGCGCAAGTAGGGTCATCGGCCAACCCAAAAGGAGAAATATGGTCATACAACTAAAATATAGTACAATACGACAACCATGAAACCTATCATGCAACTATCTTTCAAGTTCATAATACTTAACTTCGTAAATAAGTACAACATGAAGTTTTAGTCAAATAGAGTCAACAAGGTTAACCAGTCAAGTCAAATCAAGTCCAACAACAAGACTCCAAGTCAACAACCTTGACACAACTATTATAAAGAACATTTCCTATTTATGCAAGTAATAAACAACATAGAGCCATGTCTCAACTTGCAAACAACCCGGAACACTCAAGGATCCTTGATAACAACAATAATAGCAATATCATGTATTTCAATTCACACAAGAAACCACTCTAGCAATTAAGCATACAAACTCGGTTCACTCAAGGAACTAATAACCAAGAACACATAATCCCCGATTCACTCAAGGAACTATCATGCACACCTGTACCTTGTACACTCATGCTAAGGGTCTTATGTGCGCGCCCACTTGTCTTGTACTATAGGGGACAAGTCTTTGTCCATGTATCCAATCCCATACATCAAGTTCCTGCCAACCTTATATCACCAATCTCATGGACATATCCAAATACCAGTACATTCCATAATAATGATAGGTATCATAATAGTCACAATCACAATGATCGATAATAGCACTTATAAATACAATAAGCTTCATATGGGTTCATTGGTTGCAATTAACATTTAGGATATAAAACAGTCATTCATTTTCCTTAAACATGCATTGTACAAGCACTACCACAAATTAGTTATCATGCATATATAACACATATTGGGTTTCAACTACATTAAAACCATCACCTACCTTAATCTAAGCTTGCACCACCCAACTAAGCATGAGCCTTGCCTTTTCGTACAATTTTTGCTTGGTCATGGTCTAAAATCATGAGCATAACAATAATCAACCAAATGGCCAACCATGTCATGGATAACAACCTAATCCCTAACCCCCAAGGCCAAATACATAATCATTCCCCCCGTTCTAGGGTTTTCTACCATAATTCACCTTAAACCTACCAATTTTATGGTTGCATTAGTGAATTATTAACATGCAAGAGTAAATTATTGATTAATAACTAAAACCCAAAGGTTTTACACCAACTTTACCCTCTTGCACCAGAAAATTTTCTAAGTCAAGCTTAACACCCCCCCCCCAAAATCCGTAAACTAGTAATTCTAAGGTTAATAAATCAAAAGCCTAGTTAATGGGGATGAAATACTTACCTTTATCATGAAAATTGATGGAAAACTAATGAAAATTGCCAAAGTTACCCTAGCCCTTCCCCAAAAACAAGTTTAGAATAATACACTATTTTTGGCAATATTCCTGTATTTACAATAATTTACCCACCGCTATAGCATAGTAATCCCGTAATAGGGTCATCGCCCGCTATAGTAGGCTTGACAGGTATTGACTTATGCTATAGCGAGAGTTTTTTAACTATAGAGGGAGTCGCTCTAGGGGAATACCACCCTCTATAGTAGGAGTGGTGAGGCAAAAACTCAGAAATCCTTTCAGTTTTTCCTTTTTCGCAACACACTCTCAAACCATGACATCCCGGATCAGTAGTTCTACTCACCCGAATTCAATTCTGAAAACTCCTATGGATTCCTTATCGAGTTAACTAACATAAAATTAAGATTAAATTTATTATATTTATCCAATCCATTACCATATTTACCTAGACCAACACTCCACACGTGTCAAGTGTGGCATCTGAAGCCTCTCCAAACATCCCCTTAATTCAAAGTTTGTTCAATTCCACATCCTCAAACAATTTGGCCTTAATTTAATCAAGGAAGGTTGACTTTATCTCAATACTAGACAACACTCAACCCCTCTATGAAATGCCAAATTGCATGAACCAAGATGCTAGAGCTTGAAACTCCCTAGCCAAGGGTCATCTTGACACCCTCAAATAGGCCAAACTACCCATACTTACCACTTTCCAGCTCAATGCATCTGCCACCATATTAGCCTTGCCCAGATGATACTGGATGGTCACATCATAGTCTTTTAGCAAATCCATCCATCACCTCTATCTTAAGTTCAAATCCATTTGCATGAACACATACTGTAGGCTATGATGGTCTATGACACCTCGTACTTGACACCATTAATATGGTGTCTCCAAATCTTAAGTACGAACATCACCACTGCCAACTCCAAGTCATGAGTTGGATAATTTTTCTCATGAGGCTTCAACTGCCTCGAAGAATAAGCAATGACATTCCTTCCCTACATTAATATAGCACCCAAACCCAAGATTGAAGAATCACAAAATACAAAAAAATCCACACCTTCAATCGGTAATGAAAGAATAAGAGCTGTAGATGTAAGTGTCTTGAGCTTTTGGAAACTCTCCTAACACTTATCCGACCATACATATGGCACCTCTTTCTGAGTCAAACTTGTCAAGCGAGTGGCAATAAAAGTAAATTTTTTGACAAATCTGCGATAATAACTAGCAAGACCCACGAAGCTCCTAATCTTAGTCACAGAGCTAGACAAAACCCAACTCTTAACCGCCTCAATCTTCTGGGGATCTACCATCACCTCTTTTTCTGAGGCCACATGCCCTAAGAAGGAAATTGAAGACAACTATAACTCATATTTTGAGAACTTTGCATACAACTGCTTCTCTTATAAAATTCCCAAGACAATGCGAAGATGACCTGCATGCTCCTCCTTACTCTTAGAGTAAACCAAAATATCATCAATAAAAACTATCACAAAACAATACAAGAAAGACTTGAAAATACCATTCATCAAGCTCATGAAGGCCGCCGGTGCATTGGTCAACCCAAAAGACATCACTAGGAACTCATAGTGCCAATACTGAGTCCTAAAGGCTATCTTGGGTATATCCTCAGGCCAATTCTCAGCTGATGGTAGCCCGATCTCATGTCAATATTAGAGAATACCAAAGCACCTTGTAATTGGTCAAAAGATCATCAATATGAGGCAAGTGATACTTATTCCTGATGGTAACCTTGTTCAACTATTTATAATCGATGCACATCCTTATGCTACTATTTTTTTAATGAGTAACACTGGAGCACCACAAGGTAAAGCACGGAGATAGATAAATCCCTTATCAAGAAATTCTTATAATTAAGTTTTAAGTTCCCTAAACTCCACCAAAGTCATGTGATATGAAAGAATAGAAATTGGGTAAGTGTGCGATTCCAAATTAATACAAAAATCAATATCTCTGTCCGGAGGCATACTAGGAAAATACATAGAAAATACCTCCTGAAACTCAAAAACCATAGGAACAAACTCAATATAAGGTGACTCCGCACTAACATCCCAAAAATGGGCCAGGAACGCTGAACACTCCTTCCCCACTAGCTTTCTAGCTAGACAAATTTTTTTTATTTTCACTGGCTTAGACTTATACACTCTTTCCTACTCTAGTTTATCCATACCCAACATTTCTAGAGTCACTGTCTTAGCATTATAGTTCAAGACAATATCATATAGACATAATAAAGTAATACCCAAAATGATGTCAAAATCAAGCATGTCCAAAATGATCAAGTCTACCCAGGTCTAAAAACCTATAAACAACACATAACGTGCACGATAAACATGGGTCACCACCACAAAATCTCCTATTGGAGTAGAAACAAACATAGGAGATTCAAGTACGTCATAAACTAAATCCAGACCCAGAATACCTCTAGGTTCCACTTACTCTAATGTATCTGTTAGATTTTCTTTGGGTATGGATTTAGTTTGTTATTTACTTGAATCTTCTATATTTGTTTCTACTCCAATTGGAGATTCTATGGTGGTGACCCAAGTTTATCGTGCATGTTATATGTTCATAATTGGGTAAACTTGATCATTTTGGACATGCTCGATTTTGACATTATTTTTATGTATGACTTGGTTATCTCCATATCATGCTGTCTTGAATTGTAATACTAGAAACGCCGGTTATGGGTAAACTAGAGTGGAAAGGAGTGTATAAGTCTAAGCCAGTGAAAATCATTTCTTTTGTTTGGGCTAGAAATCTAGTGTGGAAGGGGTGTTCAACCTTCTATGATCATCTTCAGGATGTTACTATGGAGTCCCTTTCTATTGAGTCTGTTCTCGTGGTTTTTGGTATGCCTCCGGACAGGGATATTGATTTTTATATTGACTTAGATCCGGACACTCGCCCAATTTTTATTCCTCCATATCGCATAGCTTCGACAAAGTTGAGGGAACTTAAAACTCAGTTACAGGAACTCCTTGATAAGGGATTTATCCATCCTAATGCTTCACCTTGGGGTGCTCCAATATTATTCATTAAAAAGAAAAATGGTAGCATACTGATGTGCATCGATTATAGATAGTTGAACAAGGTTATTATCAGGAATAAGTATTCCTTGCCTCGTATTGATAATCTCTTTGACCAGTTACAGGGTGCTTTGATATTCTCCAAAATTGGCTTGAGGTTGGGTTACCATCAGCTGAAAATTTGGTTTGAGGATATACCCAAAACAAACTTTAGGACTCAGTATGGGCACTATGAGTTCCTAGTTATGTCTTTTAGATTGACCAATGTGCCGGTGGACTTCATGAGCTTGATGAATGGTATTTTCAAGTCGTTATTGGATTCTTTTGTGATAGTTTTTATTGATGATATTTTTGTTTACTCCAAGAGGAAGGAGGAGCGTGTAGGTCATCTTCGCATTGTCTTGGGAATTTTGAAGGAGAAATAATTGTAGGCAAAGTTCTCAAAATGTCAGTTTTGGTTGTCTTCAATTGCCTTCTTAGGGCATGTGGTCTCAAAAACAAAGGGTGATGGTAGGTTCCCAAAAGATTGAGGCGATTAAGAGTTGGGTTCGACCTAGTTCTGTGACTGAGGTTAGGAGCTTCGTGGGTCTTTTTATTTATTATCGCAAATTTGTCAAGAATTTTTCTTCAATTTCTACTCACTTGAAAAGGTTAACTCAGAAGGAGGTGCCATTTGTATGGTCGAATAAGTGTGAGTAAAGCTTCCAAAAGCTCAAGACAATTTTTACTACAACTCCTATTCTTTCTTTACCAGTTGAAGGTAAGGATTTTGTTGTATATTGTGATGCTTCTCTCTTGGGTTTGGGTGCTGTGTTGATGCAGGATAGGGATGTCATTGCTTATGATTCAAGGTAGTTGAAGCTTCATGAGAATAATTACCCAATTCATGACTTGGAGTTGGTAGCGGTGGTGTTCATACTTAAGATTTGGAGACACTATCTTTATGATGTCAAGTGTGAGGTGTTCACAGACCACCACAACATGTAGCATACATTGACACAAAGGGATCTAAAGTTGAGATAGAAGTGGTGGATGGAATTATTGAATGAATATGATGTGACCATCTAGTATCATCAGGGTAAGGCCAATGTGGTGGCAGATGCATTGAGCCAAAAAGCGGTAAGTATGGGTAGTTTGGCCTGTTTGAGGGTGTCAAGACGACCCTTAACTAGAGAGTTTCAAGTATTGCCTCTCAGTTCATGTGGTTTGGCATTTTAGAAAGGGGTGGAGTGTTGGCTAGTATTGAGGAAAAGTCAACCTTCCTTGACGAAATTAAGCCCAAACAGTTTGAGGATATGAAGTTGAACAAGCTTCGGAACAAGGCGACGTATGGAGAGGCTTCAGATGCCACACTTGACACTTATAGTGTTGTGGTTTAGAGGGCGGATATGTGTTCCTCAAGTTGGTGATTTGATTCAGAATGTGCTTGCTGAAGCTCAAGATTTGCGGTATTCTATTCATCCAGGTGAAACCAAAATGTACCATGACTTGAGACAGCTTTATTGGTGGCCTGGGATAAAGAAAGATGTAGTGACGTATGTATCTAAATGCGATAACTGTCAGCAGGTAAAGTATGAGCATCAAAGGCCTGTGGGATTACTCCAAAGGTTACCCATTCTCGAGATAAAGTGGGAGAGGATAGCTATGGATTTCATGGTAGGTCTTCCGAAGACCTTGGGAAAGCATGACTCAATTAGGGTCATAGTAGATAGTCTTATTAATGCAACCCATTTCATTTCGGTTAGAGTGGATTTCAGCTCTAAGTAGTTGGCCAAGATCTACGTTGGGGAGATAGTGAGGCTGGATGGGGGGGGGGGGTGCCCCTTTCCATTATTTTAGATATAGGTACGCAATTCACTTCTAAATTTTGGGATAGGTTGCATGAAGAGTTGGGCACCCAACTCACTTTTAGCATAAATTTTCATCCTCAGACTGATGGACAGTAGGAGAGCACAATTCAGGTGCTTGAGGAGATGTTGAGAACATGTGTGATAGACTTCGGTGGCTATTAAGACCAGTTCTTGCCGTTTTGTAAGTTTTAATTCAACAACAACTTTTACTCTAGTATTGACATGGCCCCATTCGAGGCACTCTATGGGAGGAGGTGTAGGTCACCCATAGGATGTTTTGAGACTGGTGATGTGAAGCCTTTGGGCATTGACTTGGTAAAGTAAGCTCAGGAAAAAGGTGAGATTTATCCAAGCCAAGTTGTTGGCAGCGCAAGGTAGGCGAAAGGAGTTTGCTGACCGTAAGTTCAGAGATATGTCATTCAAGGTTGGTGAACAAGTTTCGCTAAAGATGTTTCCTATGTAGGGAGTTATGAGGTTTGGTAAGAAAGGCAAACTTAGACCTCGGTATATCGGTCTGTTCAAAGTTTATGATGATGTGGGTCTGGTTACGTATAGGTTGGCATTACTGCCAAGCTTTTCATCTTGGTCTACTGCTGTGCTTGATTACCTACCTATCTCAAAGGACATTCCCGCTTGAAGTGTCCTACAACACCACAATAATAACAACCTTGCTCAAGAGAAGGACTGTTGGCCGAAGAATAGGAGGCACCTTGGCACTTCCTGAATGACCACCTGTGGAGGCCGGCAAAGCTGACTTAATGAGGCGAGCCAAATGAACCTGCTGGTTGTGACCCTTTGAATATGAACCACTGAATTTGCCCATATTTTGGGAATTCTTGGCTAATGCCTTAGCCTTACCAGCCTGCTGAATGCCCTCATTCTTTTTCATATAATCAGACACATCTTAAAGCTCTTCCCTGCAGAAGTCATGTGAACAGACAAAACCTGAAGATTAGTGTTCAAACCCTTAACATATAACCGGTTCCTCTCCTCCTCAGTGCCCAACAATTGGGTAGCATAGCGAGACAAAGCATGGAACTTGGCCTCATAGGCCATAACTGACATACTGTGTTGTTCAAGGGACAAGAACTTATCTTTCTTATGGTCACGAAGGGTACGAGGCACATATTTCTCAAAAAATAGGGCATGAAACTTGGACCAAGTCAATGGAGGCAAAACTGGTGACTGACACTCAACATAGGCTCTCTACTACTGCTTGACATCCCCTTGCAGTTGGAAAGTCACGAACACAACACCATGTTGTTGCACAATCCCCAACTTGTGAAGCCTCTCATAGCAATCAATGATAAACTCAAATGCATCCTCAGTCTCAGTACTATGAAATAAATGGGGCTTCATTTTCAAAAACTTGGTCAGCAACTCATGCTCAGTCCCGATCATGACGGGGCCTAATATGGGATGGGGAAACACATCAGTACCTAAAGCCTCATCCATTCTGGGAGCTAAAGTGGTGGCATGATGACCACCCGAACCTAAAAAGTTGGCATAGTAGGGGTAGCTCCAGTACCAGCTAAACTGCTTAGAAAAGCCAAAACCTATTGAACAACCTCAAATGATAATGGAGGAAGGACTGGCCCTCCAGCCGGTGCTGCCACTTCTGGTCCCAAGCCATCCTCATTATCAGCCTTAGCCTACTCAAAATGATCCTGGAGTGGGGGAGGTGATACGGACCTCTGATGGGCGTGGTCAGCTGCTGCCTGAGCTTTACCCCTGGCGGGTGTCGCTCTCCCCTTTCCCTCTCCTCTACCTCATCCTCATCCCCACACAGTCGATTCCACAACTGGAGCTATTGGAGCTGGGGATGTTGCTCTCGCTCCATTCGACCTAGTGTTCACCATCTGCAGACAAAAGAATGAAGAGGGTCAGACACCAACTTGGATCACCAGATACCAATTGGAATCGAGTTATAACACGTAAGAAGAAAGAAAGAATAGTTTCCTAAGGTCCTATAACCTCTCGAAGAAAAGTACAGATGTCTCCATACCATTTCATAAGACTCTACTAGACCCATTTTGGTACGATGAGATTAACGAACCTAGTTCTCTGATACTAAATTTTTCACGGCCCTAACCCGCCATGAGTGGCACCCACACTAAAACCCCCAGTGGGAGAACCAATAAAAACCATAAGTCAACAACCCTTAGCCTAAAAATAAGCAACTAAACCCAATTTAAGTGAATAAGATCAATATCTAATAACATAACGGAATAATGCAAATATAATCCCCTAGGAACTAAAAGTCATCTTACCAAAACTATAAATAATGTCAAAAGAAAGGGGATGCAACCCCCAAAACCAAAGTAATGTCAAGTTCAAAACAACTGGACCAGAAAACTATAGAAGAACCTATGGTAGCCGGATAGATGTAGCTCACCCTTGAGTTTGAATATTGTCTGTCTCACAACTGAGATCTCAAAATAGTCGCTGAAATATTCTCTGCACTCAACAAAAGAAGAGCATATGAAGTATCAACACACAAGAAACATCGGTGTCTCGATAGGGTTCTCGGCCAATTAGAAATGAGAAACATGGACACATAACCAAAATATAGTACAACAAGACAACCATGAAGTCAACAAGGATAACCAGTCAAGTCAAATCAAGTCCAACAACAAGACTCCAAGTCTACAACCTTGACACAACTATCATAAAGAACATTTCCCATTTAAGCATGTAATAAACAACATCGATCCATGCATCAACTTGTAAGCAACCCAGACCACTCAAGGATCCTTGATAACAACAACAATAGCAATATCATGTATTCTGGATCATACAAGAAACCCCTCTAGCTATTACGCATATAAACCCGATTCACTCAAGGAACCAATAAATCAAGAACACATAATCCCCGATTCACTCAAGGAACCGTCACACTCACCTATACCATGTACACACATGCCAAGGGTCTTATGTTCACGCCCATGAATCATGACCTACAGGGGACAAGTCTTTGTCCATGTACCCAATCTCAGACATCAAGTACCTACCAACCTTATATCACCAATCCCGTGGAGATTTCCAAATATCGGTACATTTCACAATAATGACATATATCAAAATAATCACAACCACAATGATAAAGAACAACACTTGTAAAATCTAACAAGCTTCATATCGGTTCATTACTTACGATTAACATTTAGGATATAAAACAGTCATTCATTTACCTTGAACATTCATTGTACAAGCAATACCACAAATTATCATGCACATATAACACACATTGGGTTTCAACTATATTAAAACTATCACCTACCTCAATCCAAGATTGCACCACCCAACTAAGCCGGAACCTGGCCTTTCCGTACAATTTCAGCTTGGTCGTGGTCTAAAAACATGAACATAATAATAATCAACCAAATGGCCTTCCATGCCAAGGATTACAACCTAATTCCTAACCCCCAAGGCCAAATTCATGATCATTCCCCCCCTTCTATGGTTTTTCTACCATAATTCACCTTAAACCTACCAATTTCACGATTACATTAGTGAATTATTAACATGCAAGAGTAAATTAATGATTAATAACTAAAACCCAAAGGTTTTGCACCAAATTTACCCTCTTACACCAGAAAATTTACTAAGTCAAGCTTAAACCCTCCCCAAAATCCATAAACTAGTGATTCTAAGGTTAATTAACTAAAAAACTAGTTAATGGGGATGAAATACTTACCTTTACGTTGAAGATTGATGTTAAAATGATGAAAATTGCCAAAATAGCCCTAGCCCTTCCCCAAAAATGAGTTTACAATAATAAAGCATTTTTGGGAAAATTTTAGTATTTATAGCGATTTACCCCGCTATAGCAGCTTGATCCTGCTGTAGCGGCATCACCCGCTATAGCTGGATTGACAGACATTGACTTTTACTATAGTGGGAATTTTTCCGCTATTGTGACATGCCACCCACTATAGAGGGAGTGGCTAGGAAGAAACTCGAAAATCCTTCCTGTTTTATCTTTTTCGCAACACACTCTCAAACGATGACATCTCAGACTAACCCCTTTACGTCAAGTTCGATATCGGGAGTTCGACTAACCCGAATTCACTTCTGAAAAGTCCTATGGATTCCTTATTGAGTTAGCTAGCATAAAATTAAGCTAAAGTTTATTATATTTACCCAATCTATTTTCGTATTTCCCTAGACCATACCTCTCTCTGATTTTGTTCAAAACTAGTCTAGCCTATAATTTTTAACTTCCATTTTGGGGGAAATCTTAACCCAAAATCTTGCACGCTTGACTTACCAATAGTAACAAAGAAGGGTCGTTACACTATATCTCCAAATTGAAATATTATAAGTGTAGTATCAGTACAACCACACATACTAGACGATATCATCATCAACCATGGTTAGAAACATATAACAACATATAGCAAGCAAGAAAAGATCATGACAAGCATACTTACTTAATAACTGAACCTACTTAACTCTTTTCAACTTCCAACCTTACCATCTTTCCTTTATTATAACATTATTAATTTAACCTCAGAGCGGGACTAACTCACACAATTCTATGAATCAACCTAACCCACATCTCTTACACCCTCACCTTGTTACAACAACTCTACACCTCTCTCTCTCTCTCATTAATCCTCTTTTATGACAACCCTCACTCCCTATTCTACTATCATTAACTATTGGAATTTCAACAACCAAGACAATTATAAAACATTAACAACTTCGCAAGGTGGGACATTATAATACATAGCATGTATATGACTATATACATAGGAGAATTAGATTTATAAAAAATTCAGGATATACCTTATATTCACATATTACTGCAATGCACAATCATAACCAACAACCTACAAATAATGATAATTAAATATAGATATAACACTTCATCTCATCAGGAATACAAGCACACAAGTACACCACTTACACTTAGGGAGGTTCTTCAACAAGGTTCACCACAACACATATATATAAAAATGTACATTCAAATGCATATGATGAATGTATGCATACAATATGTACGTATCATCTCAACATGAACAACATATCAATATCATCTCAACATCATTTCAACATCATCTCGTCATGATCTTATTATCATCATTAATATTATCTCAACATCATATCAATATCATCATCAATATCATATGCCAATGCAAGATAGTCAGTAATCATAATTATGCCCAAAAACTAGTTACTAACATCCAACTCAAAGATAAACACAGAGCAAATCAAGTCTATAACCGACTTAAACCAATACTATACAAATAGATGAGTTAAGTAAAAGCAAAAAGCAACCAAGACACAACTCATATTCAGCTGATAATTAAATATACATTCATAACGCTTCAACTTACAGAACCAGCAACAATCCTCTTCATATCAATCTATTTCAAGTTATTCAAATATATCACTTACACTTAGAAAAACTCAGTCAACAATAATCAAGGACAACTATATTCAACAGTTAAACTCAACCATCAATCACAAACAGGTAAAAAGACCAATTAATTATCTATTTTAAGAGTGCACATTCCACTAAAATTTATGTCTACACTCAAATTCAACATGCCTATTTTATTCATCAATCTAACCCTCTTTTATCCTATCATAACTGGTAAATTCAGTTATTAACTAGTAACCCTTACACTCAAGTTATGTTCAATACACTATCCCTTTTAGTAGATAATTCAACCACCCGACTCTATTCAACTTACAATTCTAGCTAGAGTCATACACCTTGACCCATCTTACCTCCTAACACTTAGCCAAAATTGAATTTAGGTTCTTCAGTTATAACATCACCTCCTCTTAGCATAATCAATGCTCCTAATTATTTTCTAACCAAAATATCTCATAATTCAAACATAGACTATATCGAATTCTTATGGTATTAAAGACCTGTTCTATAGATTAAAAGTTCTCTTACTCATCTTATTGTTACCCACATTCACATAGTAAACTTTGTAAATCATCAAGTAAGTCATACAAATACAAACACCCCTTAAGGGATCCACATAAAATAATAAAACACATAATTATATCATTATTACATTAATTTCATATTTTATCCATCCAAACTCCATGCCCATACGCCTAGACATAAAATCTCCCATCGACTATAGTCATTACATGCAACTAATATAAGACATTAAACCATAACCTACCTCAACCAAAGATCTTAGAATAAGCAAGCCAGACCGAGATTGTTCTTTCGTTTCCTTCATGCCTCCATTAGCCCAATCATCTAGAAATTAAATAATTATAAGAGTAATTAATCAATTACTATTCGAATAACTACTTTGAAAATTCAACCCACTATATCTATCCTTATTCATGGTCTAAAATATTACCCAAAGGTCAATTAACCATTAACTAATTCTATCATATTCAACCCATCTCCATTAATGGAGTTTCAAAGCTAAAGATTCTATTTTTACAGAATTCAAGACTCCCAACCATCAATTTCATGTTTTAGAATCACTAATTCATGCTAGGAATCATCAATTAATAATGTTGAAGTAATTCTAGGTGATATTACCCCAACCCATGGATTTTCTCCAAAATCTCATGAACTTAGGATTCTAATCCCCAAAAATTTCATAATTAAAGATTATTCTAATGACTCTAAGATGTTATTGGATTGAAATACAAAGAGGATGATAGAAGAACTTACCTCAACGAAGAATTTTCACCCAAGGACTTAGAAAATCGCCCCTCGTAGGGTTTGGGACCAAGTTTTTAAGTTAAAACCCCCCAAAACATCAAAAATCAACTTAAATACTGTCCATTTGCTGCTGTAATGGCTTTTGATGCTATGGTAGCCAACTTCTCAGTCTAAACAATCTTCAGTAAAATGATCATAACATTTTACTCTGGCGGCAAATTAACCAACGGTTAGAGGTTTTGGAAAGAAGATACAAAGATCTTTCATTTGGTTGGTATTGGGACCCATAACTCTTTATATTCTAAGAGTATTGCTCGTTTGAAGTTGACCTTATTTTAAACTTAGCTCAAAACTCAATCGGTAAGAACACCTCCAACTTAACTTTGTGCTAGGGGTATTGTATGACTTTAGTTCATGTCTAATACACTCCCATAATAAAGAATTGGTCCTATAAATTATGATGAATGAGGTTCTTATGCCTTTATTGCAGATATTTTCAGTAACGACGGAACGATTCGTTACAATAGAATACCTAAACACATGATAATATGTTCCTATTAGATCTATATATCTTCAATTCAAAATTTGATTTTTTTTATGTGTTTTCTCAATTTTTCTCATGACATAAATAAGTTAATCAATTAAAATATGTCACCTCCTTTCATTATACGAATTAGTCTAAATAACTTGTAAAACTTTAGGTATGTTTCAGTTGATGATGATGTATATAATTAAAAGAGATGATATATTTAAATTAATTGACTTCTTTATATGTTACAAGAATTTGAAATCACGCGTAAAAATAATGTTCAAAACGTAAACTCAAAGTATTTAATATGAACATTTTATTATATATTCAGGTTTACAAATGAAACAAACAATAATTCAAGTATATAATAAATTTTATTGACAAATTAAAAGGGCTATCAAGCCAAATATCAAGGGTAAAATTGCCCACAAAAACTCTTGTCCAAATACAAAACTCATCATAATCCTTGAAAGGTTTAATGTGTCAGCATATCTTTATCCACTATTGTTTTCATCTTCATCCAATGGTGTACAATCTCGATCCTTGTCATTCTCTCTCATTGGCTGGATTATAACCCCTTTAGGCTATAAATACACCATAACCCAACTATTCCAGAACTCACATACAAAAGAGCAAATTCAATTCTACTACTTCACTTCTCTCTTTCGATATTCAAAAGAAAAACTTCCTATTGTAAAGAATAATGGCCGGAGGAAAAAAATTTGCTTCCAGTTCTGCTGCTTTTGGAAAAAATTCTAAGTATCGTAGCACCAAAGCTCGTCTTCAATTCCTCGTTGGTCATATAGCTCGCTTCCGCAAAGACGAAAAGTATGCTGAATGTATCGGTTCTGGTGCTCCTATTTTTTTGTTGCCGTTCTTAAGTACCTTGCTGCTGAGGTTATTGTCACCATTTTTTTTTTGGATGTCTTTAAGTTTTAAGTGTTTCTAGGGTTTGTGATTATCGAATTTTGCATCTTTAGGTACTCGAATTTTGATTTATTATTTCCAAACCCTTTCAAGATAATAAAATTGATTTGGTATTATTTGCAATATTGTTTCTTGATTTTGTTCTTGATTTTCTTTTTAGTCAATTGTCTTGTTATGTTATGTGTTTAGACTTTTTCTAAACACCAGCAACTTTCTTGATGCGATTGAGGTCAGATAAATGTAATATGCTAAGAAAAAAAATTCATTTGATGAATCAATAACATAGATGAGAGATTTTATAATACATGCTATTTTGAATATATCAAACCAAATAATGCATAAGAAACAATCTCAACATAACCAATAAAGACAATACTTCATAACTAGCATAGAACTTTCTTAGGGTAATATGTAATTAAGTAGTTTATTTTTTTTAAAATAACTGGTGGCGATATAACTTGATTTAAAGTCTGTATATTTCTATTGATATAAATAAAAGTTTTTCTATAATTGCAAGAGATGAAATATTGTGTAATCTGATCATGATTTCTTAATAAACAAATTCTAACTAATTATTTATCTTCTAAAATAGGCATCTCGATTATATTTTTGCTCTATATTATTAGAAGAATGATAAAAAGAAAAACCAAAACATAAAAAGTTCCATATTGGTATGAAAAATAATTTCTTGATATGCTGTAATAACCGTCATTGTGATTTTTAAAATTTTCTGTATTTTGACCATTTTGCCTTTCCCGTTGTTGCTTTATCTCATTTATGAGTTGTGGGGATGGTTTGCATGGTCCCTGATGCATTAGGGAGTGATTTATATGAGTTTGTGGTTTTAAATAGCCTTAAAGTGATACATATAATTTTGGTTAATATTTTGTGATCCGAGGTTTAGATGGTGATTTGGATAGTTTCATCAGAACTGGAATATCAATTTTGGGTTAGTAGCATAGTTATTTCGAGCCCCGAGCCTTTATTTTACATTTTGACCTCTTAAATGGAAATTAGTTAAATTTAGCCTAAAGAAACGATCTCTTTTATAAAATTTGATGGTTCCACTGAGTTCGAAATGTTGAATTTAGCATAGTAGCATTATTGGTTTGTTTCTGTGGGGTCCCGAACGAATCCCGAGGGTCTGTTCGGAAAGTTTTGACTTAGTTTTGCTGGTTTCAGCTAATTGCTGGTGCAAGTCCTTCCTTCTTCGTTTTCATGACTCCTCTGTCGCATTCGTGAGGTACTAATGTTTCCTTCTTTGTATTCGCGACCCCTATGTCGAGTTCATGAAGAATAAATATTCCCTTCAACGCGATAGCGATTGCAGGTACCGCGATTGTGTAGCATATTTAGTGGGCTGGGTTAGTTTCTTCATCGCGTTAGCTGGCTAGGCCCATATTTATAAAGGTCTTGGCTCGGGTCAAGTCACGATAATGATAGCTGACCCGCAATCACGATTAAGAGCATACTTGGGCAGAATATTTATTTCCTTTTTCGAGACAAAACCCTATTCCACCATTTTCAAAACTTTCAAGCTCATTTTTTAGAGTTTTAAATGTGATTTTCAAGACTTGAACCCTAGGTGAGTTTATAAACTAGTATTCTATCCTTTACCATTGATTTCCTTACAAATCCATTTCAAATCTTTGATTTTAAACATGATTTTAGGGGTTTTACCCGGTAAGTATAAAATGAGTTTTTCTTTGATTTAAAGTTCGATTTCAACTCATTTTCCCTTGGGTTTTTAGATTTAAAACCCTAAAAGTAGGGAGGAACATGATCATAAAATTTTGATTTTGTCCATATATTTTTGGAGCCAATTTTTGAAGTGATTTCTGACTTGAAACCAAAATATATCGATATAGGTATCGATGGACTCCTTTTGGCTTGTAGATATTATATTTGATTAGATTGGATGTGTTTGGCGATGATTCGAGGGAGTACAACTTCTGTTTGATACTTCAGACTGTGTTTTTGGCTTGCCAATATTCTTTAAGGAAAGTTGAGATGTACCTTGACTTTTTCTAATGTATTTATGTGTTGTATGCTTGCTTTATTGTGTCTTGTGAATCTCTTTGGATTTGAGATTCCTGCTTAGGTGTAATGACGAGCATCTCCGTGGATACCAGAGTTTTTTGATGGATTGTAGTTACATAATTGCTTACCTTAGATAGTCTTTCTACTTGTGATTATGCTTTTAACATATTATAGAGAGTTGACTTATTGACCTTAAATAATTGATAGTGAATACCTATTTAAGAGCTTGAATCATGTTTAGTGGACTTTATTGTAATGATCGGGGCTTAGTGACCTTTTAGGAAATAATTATGTTATTATTGTTATTTATTGAGGTTTAGAAAATGCTTTAAGTATGAATAGACTTGTAATAGTTGATGATTATTAGGGTTTAGTATCTCGTTTTAGAGTATATTATTAACTAGCGTAGTTCTTCTTTTTGTTATTTAGTCTAATGATGTTATCTTTGGGAAGGATGAGACTTATTGCTTGAGACAAGCTAGGTTTGGGTAAGTTTTGCTATATATCTATTGTTGTTTAGATTTTTTAGTATTTCTGTGTTGCTCGTGTGGGGGCTTATGTGAATGTTATTATTAACCTGCGAGATTATTATATTGTGATGCCCGAGTGGGGGATTGAGTTGATATTATTGGTCTTATTTGTGCATTGATTACCTTATTATTATCGTGATGCCCGAGTGGGGCTTGAGTTGATATTATAGGCCTTATTTGATCATTAAATTGCATTATCATTATAGTGATGCCCGAGTGAGGGGTTAAAAATGATATTATTGATGTCTTACATGACTATTTATACTAGTGGTGTCATGCAATCACATATATCATGAATCATTGTCATATTGAGTTGATTCTGAGCTTATTTATACCTGTATTGAATTGATTATTATCTTCATACCGATTGATTGTGAGCATTACATCCTCGTTTCATCCATACATATTCATGACTGAGAAACATTGATTTTGAAAGAAAATGATATTTTATAAAATCCTTGGCCGAGGTTATTTGTCAGCAAGATGATTGATATATTTTTTAAAACCCTTGTCCAAGGTCATTTGTCGGCAAGTTTCAATGATACACTTTATAAAACCCTTGGTCGAGGTCATTTGCCGGCAAGGTTGATTGACATATGAGATTGAGATTGTAAAAGTATATAGATTGTGAACCCCCCTATGGGTCTTGTCTTGAAGTGCTGAGGCTCGGAAGGGTTATAACAAAAGTCATGGGATAACTTACATCATCATTATCCCACCATCATTGAATTTCATTGCATCATTATACTTTTCTTACGTGTTTGTTGTTGTGTATTTAGTTTTCTTTATATTGCATTTGATTTGTAATGATCCTCATTTTTGATTTTTTAGAATTTTTTGCATTTTGACTATTTTACCATTCCCTGTGGTTGCTTTGTCTCAATTTAGAGTGGTGAGGATGGTTGGCACAATTTTCAAGGCGATCGGGAATGTTTTGGTCGAGTTTATGGTCATTTTGAGGCTTTAAGAGCCAATAGTTGACTTTGGTCAATATTTCTTGATCCGAGTGTCGAATGAAAAAATGGACTGCCCCAACAGATCCAAAATGTCAACTTTGGGCTAGTAGCATGGTTGGTTTGGGTTTGGGGCCTTTATATCTCATTTCGACCCTTTGTTTGGAAAATAGTGAAATAGGGTTTCGGGGGCTAATTTTGTGAAAATGATCCTTTTCCAAAATTCATTATCGCCATTGAGTCCGAAACATCGAAATTAGCCTAGTTGCATTATTGATTTATTTCTGAGGGTCCCAAATGAATGCCGAGGGACTGTTTGGAGGATTTTTGGACTTGGGGTTTCCTGTTTTTTCAGCTGATATCTGGTGCCATTTTTCTCTTCACATTCATGGCCATCCCTGTCGCGTTCGCAAAGCTCCATTATCCCTACCTTCGCGTTCGGGGACAGAGGCTCGCGTTTACGAAGGGTTTTGTTATTCTTCCTCACATTCGCAGCCTTAACATCGCATTTATGAGGGTTCGGGTCAGGTCAACCTCTCGTTCGTGACCCAGGGCCCGTGTTTGTGAAGGCCAGCAAATCGGGACAGAATAGAAATTCTATTTTTGGCCCAAATCGTATTTTTTCCATTTTTTTACTTCTAGAGTTCGGATTAAGGTGATTTCAAAGGGTTTTTTGAGATTTCTTCTGTGGGTAAGTTCCCAAATACTTATTTCATCATTTACCAATGAATTCATCTTCAAAACAACTTCAAATCCCTGATTTTAAATATGGTTTTGGGGTTTTTACCTGGTGAAGTGTAAATTGGGTTTTTCTTCGATTTTAGGTCCAATTTCTACTCGATATCGCATGGGTTTTCAATTATAGACTCCTTTTGATATGGGGAACATTATTTTTAAATAAAATTCTGGTTTTACCACTTTTATTTTCGAACCCAATTTTGGGGTCCGTGTTGGACCCATCACAGATATAGTCGATATGGGTATCGCTGGGCTTCTTTTGACTTATAAATGTTATATTTGGCTAGATTGATCACATTTGGTGTGGATTCGAGAGAGATGGGCTTCCAGTTGTGGTTTTGGACTGCATTTGAGCTTGCGAATCTTCATTTAAGGTAAGTTGAGCTATACCTTGACTTCTACCAAAGTGTTTATGTGTTGTATGGATTTTTGTTTGTATTTTGTGATTCGTTTAGGATTGGGGGTCCCGCTTAGGTGAAATTATGAGCATCTCCGCGGGTACCAGAGTCTGTTGGTGGATTGTAGTAAGATTATTACCTTTCTTAGTTAGTATTATTGTTAGTAATTATCCCTCGAGTGAAATATAGATAGCTAACTTAGTGACCTTGTATTACTAGTATTGGAAGCTTATTTTAGAGATTGAATCTTGTTTAGCGGATTTTATTGTGATGATTGAAGATTAATGACCTTTACAAAATACTTTGATTATAAATGGGCTTGTAATAGTTGAAGAGACTTGTAGTATGGAACAAGCTAGGTTTGGGTAGTCTCATATTGTATTGTTATTAGGATTGTTGTCATTTATCATTGTTTGCCCGAGTGGGGGCTTATGTGCATATTATTTCTGATCTTGAGAGTATATGTGGTGGTAATGCCCAAGTAGGGCCTTGTGTTGTTATTATTGGCTATGACTATGCATCCAATTGCCATATTTATTATTATGTCATCGAGTAAGGGCTTGGCTTGATGTTATTGGTCATATTTGCGCATTAAATGATTTATCTATTATTATGTCACCCGAGCAGGGGCTTGACTTATTATCATAGGCCTTATCTGTGCATTTGAAATGCCATATTTATTATTGTGTCGCCCGAGTGGGGGCTTGACTTGAAATTATAGGCCTTATCTTAGCATTTAATTGCGTATTCATCCTAATGATGCTCGAGAGTGGGCTTGGAAGTGATTATATTGATGACTACATGACCATTTATTCTATTGGTACTAAGTGGAAAATGATTTCATGAATTATTGAAGAGACTTGTAGTATGGAACAAGCTAGGTTTGGGTAGTCTCATATTGTACTGTTATTAGGATTGTTGTCATTTATCATTGTTTGCCCGAGTGGGGGCTTATGTGCATATTATTTCTGATCTTGAGAGTATATGTGGTGGTAATGCCCAAGTAGGGCCTTGTGTTGTTATTATTGGCTATGACTGTGCATCCAATTGCCATATTTATTATTATGTCATCGAGTAAGGGCTTGGCTTGATGTTATTGGTCATATTTGCGCATTAAATGATTTATCTATTATTATGTCACCCGAGCAAGGGCTTGACTTATTATCATAGGCCTTATCTGTGCATTTGAAATGCCATATTTATTATTGTGTCGCCCGAGTGGGGGCTTGACTTGAAATTATAGGCCTTATCTTAGCATTTAATTGCGTATTCATCCTAATGATGCTCGAGAGTGGGCTTGGAAGTGATTATATTGATGACTACATGACCATTTATTCTATTGGTACTAAGTGGAAAATGATTTCATGAATTATTGATACATTGAGTTGATTCTGACCTCACTTATACGTGTATTGAATGGATATTGATCTTCATCTAATCAGTTGTAAACATTACATCCTTATATCACGCATACATATTCATGAGACATTGGTACCAGTGAGACATACTGATTTTTATAAGAAAATGAGACACTTAATAAAGCACCTATACCAAGGGATGTGCTGATAAGGTTGATTTGAGACATGAGGTTGAGATTGTGGAAAGTATATGGGTTGCGAAACCCCCATAGATCCTACTTTGGGTGTATTGGGTAGGAATATACAGAAAGTTATGCGATAACTTTCACAGATTCATCATCTTATTATCATCATCACTTCATCGCATTACATCACTTGCATTGCATTATCATCCTTGGTATGTTTTGATACCATGTTAGTAGTTACTCTTGTACTGTATTTATGTGTTAGGACCTTGTTTGTGATATTGTATTTGAGCATTCATTTCACTTCATTACATTATACTATGCCATCTTATATTGATTCGAGAGATTGAGATATTATACGACTTGGGGCATGTCTATGGCTTATTCTGACAGACCGTTGCTTTGCAATTTTAGGTGCTTTGCAATTTTAGGTAGCATGTTGTATATTTTTATTTACAATATCTCTATTTTTATCCCATATGATTGGTTGATTGTTATTGATTGAGCCTGAATTATGGTGTTAGTGAGTCTTACCATAGATGACCTCTTTTATCATTGAGATAAATGAATAGTGTTGACTCATCTGGATTAGTATGCCTACCCTACTTTTGATATGCCTGTTGACCATTGTATTGGGTTACCGTGATAGGCCGAGATGTGGTATCTTGCCGAATATAGATGTATTAGAAAACCCTGGATAGTTAGAGGGGTAGTTCTCACCATCGCTTTGGATTAGGATTGGTTATCAATGATGCTTCCTGAGTACACATGGTTTCATACTCACCCTTGCTCCTTTTTCCTTCTTCTTGTTTTTTGCACATTGTGCAGGTATTGGTTCGAGCGGTAGGCTATAGATTGTGTTGCTTCTATTTTGATGTAGCGGAGATCGAGGTAGTAATTGAGGGACTTCAGGACTTCTCAGATCTCTCTACTTATATCTTATGTTTTATTCGCATCTAAGACATTTTAAGGTGATTATTATTATGCTGACTATGTATTTAGAGGCTTGTACTGATGACAACCAGACTTGGGATGTATCTTTGAGACTTGCATCTCTTTTATATTTACATTTGGGAGTTACTTCTATTCTTTTGCTTCCGCCTTTGATTTTCCTTAGTCATAATCTTTTGAGATGGGTTAGGATTACTTGTCCGGAGAGTTTGACAAGTGCCATCACGTGCCTATTTTGGGTTGTGATAAATTGGTATTAGAGCCCCTAGTTCATTAGTCTTATTAGTACAAACAGAGTTTAGTAGAGTCTTGCGGATCAGTGCATAGACGTCCGTTATCTATCTTCGAGAGGCTTCATGACTTTAGGAGATTTTCACTTCTTCATTCTATTTTGTGTGTTCGTTACTTTGTATAACTCAAAAATCTCCTATTCACTCTCTCATAGATAGTGAGTGTGCGTTCTTTTGTGGCTAGAGATTCAGAGCCCGTGCCTTTGGTAAGTGGTAGGAGCTGCATTCGAGGCAGTGGTTGGATCGAGATGTACAAACCAGCTAGAGGTTAGGTTAGAGTTGCTTTTTCAGGTTCTAGAGTTGCTAGTGGTGGTAGGTCTAGTGAGTTAGAAGGGTTGAGGCCTGTGCAGACACAACCTGCGACCATACCTATACTTGAGGATCGTTTGGTTTGAGTGTTGGGATTCCTTCAGAGAGTGGCTCCTATTTTGGTTCAGCAGGCTACTTCAGGGCTTCATACTCTCGATGCAAACGTGACTAATACGGGTTTTCCTAGTGTTGATGAGGTATTAACGAAAATTACTCCATATCCAGTGACTTTACTCTGTATGTCCATGGAAGGACATAGTAGATATGCACGGTTCATGAGTACATATCCTCCTCGTTTTGATGGAGATCCTAGGATTGATGCTTATATGTTCTTGCTTGGTTACCATGAGAGGTTGCACATGTTGGACTTGGTGGATTCTAATAGAGTTGACTTTACTTCCTTCCAGTTCTTCAGGCCAGCTAGGCATTGGTGGAGGACCTTTGTAGGGAGTAGACCAGTTGGATCACCTCCTTTTTTGTGGGATCAATTTGCTCTAGTATTTATAGAGGAGTTTCTATGGAGATATGAGAGGTTTGCGGGCCAGAGGGCCCAGGGACTGGATGGTCATATCGATATGCATGATGGAGGTCAGGACCTTTGTGGTCATGCTTAGAGAGGGTTGGATCACGGTGGTCATTTGGGTTTTCTAGGCCCAGTTCAGTGGGCTTTAACTTTTCTGAGTTACTTCTTATGTGGGGATATTGGACATTATAGGAGAAGTTGCCCACAGGTTAGACAGAGAGATGCTTTTCCAGTTACACCAGGAGATTACTGATTCCAGTATCTTGTTCCATAGAATGGACTCGAGGCAGGAGCTTTCGGTATAGTAGCCGCAAATATGGTTCTTGGTCCACCTTTATTATGCCTTAGTGGTATTTGATTGTGGTTCTACATTCTCCTATGTGTTTATTTATTTGGCATGGATTCTTGATATGGTTCGTGGATTTTTGCTGGAGCTATTGATATTTGCTACGTAGTAGATGTTTCCTTAGTGGTGGATCGGGTGTGCCGATCTTATATTTGAACTCGCTCAGAATAGATCACTAGTTTTTGTTTGAATTCTTGGGTATTGTGGATTTTGGTGTTTTGGGACTGAACCTCTAAGGCCAAAAGGTCGCTCATGAGTCAAAAGATGAGCTAAACTCTCCGTACTCACCGCCTTCCGACTCAAGGCATCCACTACCAGATTAGGCTTGCCCGGATGATATAAAATAGTGAGATCATAGTCCTTAAGCAACTCAAGACATCGAAGCTGGCTTATAGTAAGGTCTCACTGGGTGAAAAAGTACTGAAGGCTACGATGATCGGATAAAATCTCACAATGTACTCCATACAAGTAGTTTCGCGACTACTTCAACACAAACATAATGGTGGCCAACTCCAAGTCATGGGTAGGGTAATTCTTCTCATGAGGATTCAACTATCGGGAAGCATAAGCAATCACCTTACCCTTCTGCATCATCACACCACCCAAGCCAACTCTAGAAGCATCACAAAACATGGTAAAACCCACGTCTTCCTTGGTCAGGGTCAAGATAGGAGTCAAAGCCAACAACTCTTTGAGATTTTGAAAGATCTTTTCACACGCATTCAACCACTGAAAAACAATATTCTTCTGAGTCAACTTAGTCAAAGAAGCCACAATAGAAGAGAAACCCTGCATAAAGCACCGATAGTAGCTTGCTAATCCAGGAAAACTCTAAATTTTGGTAGGAGAAGTGGATCTAACCCAATCACAAACTGCCGCTATCTTGGTCGGATCTACCATAATACCATCCTTGATCACTAATGACCCCAAAAAGAAATAGAATCCAATTAAAACTTGCACGTGTAGAACCTGGCACACAACTTTTGATCCCTCAATCTATTAAGTTCATTTCTTAAATGCCTCACATGGTAAGCCCTATTCTTGGAATAAACCAAGATATCATTGATGAATACAATCACAAAAGAATCAAGATAAGGCTAGAATACCCTGTTCATCAACTCCATAAATTCTATCGGGCATTGGTCAGCCCAAAAGACATAACCAAGAACTCATAATGACCATAGCGCGTCAGAAAAGCTGTCTTCGGAACATCTAAAACTCTAATCCTTAAATGATGGTAAATAGATCTCAAGTCAATCTTAGAAAACACTGATGCACCCTGAAGCTGATCAAACAAATCATCAATGCGAAGAAGAGGATACTTGTTCTTGACGGTCACCTTGTTCAATTGTTAATAGACAATACACATGACAATAAATCTATCCTTCTTCTTTACAAATAAGACATGAGCAACCCAAGGAGACACACTACGTCTAATGAAACCTTTACTCAACTTATCTTGCAATTGCTCCTTCAATTCCTTCAAGGACATCCTATAAGGAGGAACGAAAATGGTCTTGGTGGCCAACTCGACATCAATAGAAAAATCAATATCCCAGTAAAGCCTGAAGGAAACATGTCCTGGAACTCTCTAACAATTCAAACATAATCCAAAAGAGGTGGTGAAACAACATTATTATCACGCACATAGGCCAAATAAGAAAAACACCCCTTTTCTACCATGTAGCGAATATGTAGAAAAGATATAACCCTCTTCAGACCCGAACTAGGAGTGCCTTCCATGCTAACCTTAGCACACCCAGAGTAGCTAAAGTCACGGTCTTGGCAAAGTAATCCTTAACCGTATGATAAGGAGCTGACCAATCCATACCCAAGATAACATGAAAGTCAACCATATCTAGGATAATCAAGTCTACCTAGGTCTTACACCCTGCAAAGGTCACTACACATGCTTGGTAAACCTGATCCACCACTAAAGAATCTCCTACGGGGTAGAAACATGAATAAGCATAGCAAGGGACTCCTATACTTTCATAAGCCATATACTTTCATAATCTCAATCATACCTGCTGGCAAATGACCTCGACTAAAGTTTTTTCGAATATCACAATCAATCTTTCCAGGAAATAACCTCGGCCAAGGGTTTTATAAAATATTTCCTTTTCTTTCAAAGTAGGTATTGCACAGTAGTACAAATCTCATGAATATGTATAGATGAAATGAGGATGTAATGCTCACAACCAATCAGTACGAATATAATAATCAATTCAATACAGGTATAAATGAGCTTGAAATCAACTCAATCAATAATTAATGATATAAGTAATCTCATGGCACCGCTGGGATAAATTGTCATGTAATACATCAATAATATCATCTTAAACCCATCTCTCGGGCATCACTATATGATAAAGGTAAATAATGCTCAAACAAGGCCTATAATATCTATTCAAGCCCCCACCAGGCATCACAATAATAATAATGGCAATTAATGTTCAAATAAGACCTATAATATCTATTCAAGCCCCCACACGGGCATCACAATAGTAATAATGGAAATTAATATACAAATAAGGCCTATAATATCCAATAAAGCCCCCACATGGGCATCACAACAAGTATAATCTCTCAAGTCAAAGCAATATGCATATAAGCCCCCACACGAGCAACCAAATAATAATAATGACCTTAAAATACAATTCCCACGACTAACTCATAGCATGATTTACATGAGTAGTTAACTACCCATCCCAGTTAGAAGAAAGTTAAGCTATAACCAACCTTGAAAAGCCAAAATCCAAGCCTAGACCCTTCAACACAGAGACTTTCCTTCACGAACGGTCTCAAAACAAACTAAATCTATCAAAAAAATAATTTACTTGTCAAAATGAGTCCAACAATACCCATATTGGCTATATTTATTTTGATTTAAAAAATAGATTGAAAATTGGCTCGAAATTGAAAAGGATAAATATGAAATTTTATTTAAGAATCATGTTTCCCCTCTCAAGAGGTGTCAAAATCTGAAAACCCAAGTGAAAATGAATAAAAATAAGTCCTCAAATTGAAGAAAAATCAATTTAAAGCTTATCGAGTAAAACCCCCAAAAATTCAATTTTGAAATATTTGAAGTTGTTTGGAGGGTGAAATCAATTGAAAATGATGAAAAGAGGAGTTTAGAGATTACCCAAGCAAGATTGACAAAACCCCCCTTTGAAATCATCTAAAATTGAGCTCCCAAAGTCTAATCATGGTGAAAATGGGGGGGGGGGGGGAGGGGGGGGTTGAACAAGAAAAGGGATTAAATTCTGCCCAAGCCTCATTTGTTCTTCGCGATCGCAGTCACTTATGTCGTGATTGCGAATAGGTCCAAACCTAACCTTTGCGTTTGTGGGTGGTCTGTCACAATCGCGATGAATAACCAACCCAAACCCAAATCGCTAACCCTTTGTGAATAGGGTCGCTCCCCTCGTATTTGCGATGACCTAAAGCTCAGACCCTTTGCGATTGTAAGACCCCCACCGCGATCACGATCTGTAAGAGAGTAAATAAGATGTTTTTGAGTTATACAAAGCTATGAACGCACGAAACATAATGAAAAAATGGATTTCTCCTAAAGACATGTAGCCTCTCGAAGATAGATAGCAAACTTCTCCGCACCGATCTATAAGGCTTTACTAGACTCGGCTTGTACTAATGAGACCAATAAACTTGGGGCTCTAATACCAATTGTCATGACCTAAACAAAGTATGTGATGGCACCTGTTACACCCTCCGGTACATGTAAACCTATCCCAACTCACACTCAATAATTAAATAAATTAGAAACGAAAGAAGAAGAATACTAATCCTAAATGTTTAAAGATAAAATAATAATTCAAAGATACATCCCAAGTCTGGTTGTCACTAGTACAATCCTCTAATACATAATGATATCAATAATCTAAAGTATCTTAAATGCAGATAAAGCATAAGATAAATAAAGAGAGATCCGGGTAAGCTCCATGAAAACATCAGTCACTACTTTGATCTCCGCAACATCAACACTGAGGGAACACAATCTACTATCTGCTACTCAAACCAATACTTACACGGGGTGCAGAAGAAAAGAAAAAGGGAAAGAAAAGCAAGAGTGAGTACGAAACATGTGTACTCAGCAAGCATCGTCAATAACCGATCCTAATCCAAAGTGATGGAGAGAACCACCACCCCAACTACCCAAGTTTTCCCGAATCAATCTACAACCAGAAAATACAACACTTCATTCTAACATGGTATACCAACACAACAGTCATATGAATTAGGGGTGGCCGTTCGGTTCTTCAATTCGATTTTATCAATTTCAATTTGGTTCTTCGATTTTTTGTTTTTTGAAAAAGTGTACACCGAACACCGAACCAAACTAATTTGGTTCGGTTTGGGTTTTTCAACTTCAGTTCGATTTAGTTCGGTGTTTTTAAATCATTTTTTCGGTGCAAAATAAAAAATAAAATGAGAACCGAATCAAAATATAAGACACTAAAAAAAATAAAACATTGTAAATAGACTATCAAGAGAGGATAACTTCAAATACATATCATTGTCGTGCTCCATTTTTTGTATCACAATACAGTGGTAGTATTTGTGTGAATTGTTTTAGGAATTACATTTAGAAATTAGGAGTATTTGTGTAAAAAATTCAGGAATTACAATTAGAAATATAAGTATATTAGGAATTAAAATGAAAAATTAGGAAAATATAAAAGTAATAAAGATGGAAGGTAAATGTTGATGGGATAATTGGGTCTGGGCTTTGAGGCTTGGTCTTGAAAAGTCTTTGGCCAAACATGAGCTAAATGAAAATTTTAAAAAAAAAACTTTAAATAAAACTTCGGTTCTTCGGTGCACCGAAGAACCGTTACCCCTAAATTGAACACCGAACCGAAGAACCAAACTATCAAAAAAGAAAAACCAAAATTGAACCAAAGAACCGAAGAACCAAAACCAAACTAATTCGGTCCGGTAGGGTTTTTTGGTTCTTCAATTTTTATGCTCACCCCTAATAGGAATATTAATATACAGGGTAGTACAACACGTGTAAAGAAATCCTTTATAAGGGAGACTCACTAACACAATATATCAGGCTCAATTATCATGTTCAACCAATAATCTGGAATACAATTGTGAGAGTGTTTAATTATGTGTATATCATGCTATCAATAGGTGTGACACTACAAGTCTCACTAACCAAGACATAGCCATATCCCACGTCTCATAAATATCTCAACTCCCAAACCAACCAAGAGGTAGTATAATGCAAAATACACAATATCATAAATAAGGTTCAATTGTGAAAATTTAATACAAAAGTAAATACTCAAACACAATATCAAACCATACCAAGGAATGCAACATGCAATGTAGTGATGATGGTGGGATAATGATGAATGATTGAAAGTCATCGCATGACTTTCTGTATACACCTTCCAAGCCTCAGCGCTTCCATGATGGGACCCATTTTCACGACCCGATTTCTGAAGTCATGATGGTACCTACCTTATCCCACTAGTAGGCAAGCCAAGCCATAGCCCTGAATAGCGAGTAACGAGCTAACAGGCGGGAAACAAGAAAAGACAGGATAGAAAGGAAAATAGTAGTAATAATAATAAGCGAAAGTAGAAAGAAAACATATAAAATATAATATATAACAAAATGGGAGAAGGAGGAGGACACAATATTCAAGATAATCCTTCCCAAGACCTGGTAAGGTCTGTACTATAGCCACTACTAAAACATAACCAGAGTGCTAGACAAAATCCAAAATATACATGATATATACAAAGCAGTCTTGAAAGAAAAAGACCAAACTGGAACAGATGGAGGAGGATCAGCCTAGGACGCTAGTAAGTTCACCCTGCTTCAAAACAGTACCGGGATACAGAAATCAAGTCAACGCTGACTGCTGGTACTCGGATCTTCATCAGGAAAAAGATGCAAAAGTGCAGTATGAGTACCGAAGCAACGGGTACTCAGTAGGCATCATCGGCCGACTGATCTCAAATATAGGAAAAGTATAACTAAAATGCAAGAGTATAATCTAAGTCAACAGTAGATAGGGGTAGGAAAGTAAATAACTACTCAGCTATGCAACTGTGATAAAGGAATTAAATAAGAGTGATGTAGGAAAGTAGATAACTCAATAATAAGATAGCAAACCAAACATAACCTAACTAGGCCCCCATAAGCCCAGAAGGCACACAAAAGAAAACAATTAACCCGACCGTGACTCCATAAGCCAGTGGGTACACACAAGAAGTAACTAAAGTAAAGGCATAGACAACTTGAAGCCGAATCGATCTCAAGTAACCTCCAGATCCTAAATACATGATAAATCCATCCAAATATGCACTGGGCTTGAACCGACACCTATGGGTAATAACGAGAGGCTATACGTCGGGCTCGAACCAGAAATAGTGGATAATAACGAGATGCCATATGCCGGATTTGAATTGAAAATAGTGGGTAATAACGAGAGGCCACATATATGATATACAACAGAACTCATAATCAGATGCCGGACTCGAACCAAAACTCAGAGGAACCACAACTCCCAGAACAATAATAATTAGGACCAGAACTCCCAGATCATATCATAACCAGAAACCAGTAAACCTATAAGTAACCAAACTCAGTTATAAAACTGAAACCCAAACCATACCGTAACTGATGCCAAAGTTGTGCCAAACTCATAATAAATAACAGAAATAAAGTATATGCTGGCCCTAAACCAAAACTGAAATGCATTTATGTAAACATGAGCATAACTAGCTAAAAGGAAGGAATCCAAGGTTTCCCAGCTTAATACCACGTCCTAAGCTCATAAATACTACACCATACTAAGGGATAATGGGATAGAAATCTACCAGAATGGGGCCCTAACCGGATAAATAAGGCATAAAGTATTTCAACGATACCCGTGCTACAACTACCTGCCCAAAACTAGCATAATAGCACACAATTACCATAAATAAACTCAGTCTAAGAATAGGGTAAGCCTAGCCTATCTGGACGCCAAAGCTAAAAGCCCCTCCGAGAAGCCTCCGAATAGTGCTCCACTAAAATTCGAGCTTGAATAACTTGATGTAGATAATTAATTTTCCTTTGGGATAAAATATGACATCACAATATTTTCTGAAGTACTACTTCTTCAATGTTATTAGGTATACATGTTTGAATAAAATAGAAAACATAGTTTTTAAAGGAATAAAAATGGATGAGAAAGTACTTTCTTTAGGCAAATAGACCTTCTAGTATATTGAGGAGAACATTTTATATTTGGTTAGTAATGAAAAGTTAGGTAAATGAAACATAAGAGTTTATACATATATTAAACCTTTACTTGCTGCCACCTATCACATTAATGGATGATGAGCCCTCCCTTTACTTCCACGTGGAAGTGGAGGTGTCCGTCCTACCATTCTTGATTATCTTTTTATTTATTTATTTATTCGGGTGTTACATAGGTTCGTGGTAAAATAAATATAACTTTTTGAATATATCATAATTAATAAAAAATTATTTTTAGTAAAACCTCTATCAAATAATAATAATTTTTTAACATATCAAGATTTACTATCTCCGCTTAAAATATTAATAAGTTAAAGTATATAGTAACTAAAAGTTTTTCATAGACATCTAAAATATTTTAGAAAGGTAATTAACTATATCTTTTTACCAAATTCTAATTTAATTTAAATATTCCACAACACGCTCGGTATTAATAAAGTTCTCAAACGAACTGCCCGAAAACCAAACTGTCAGTCCCAGCAAGTCATAAATAACTTGGGGCAGTTATAGAAAAGCTCTAAATGTCGAGAACACACGAAAATGAGGGAAATGACTGGGAGGGTCATTACATCATCCACTACTAAAAGGACTTTCGTCCGCGAAAGTAGAGGATAAGGATGTACTTGAAGGCTCGAACAGGTAGGAATACTGGGTCCGCATATCATTCTTGGTTTTCGAGGTAGCCTCCTCAACTGGACGGTGATGCCACTCAACCTTAACTACAGTAATGTCTCTGGAGTGCAACCACTTGACATCTCTGGCCAAAATGGACATAGGCTCCTCTACAATTGCTAACCTCTTATCTAACTGAACTGAGTCCCACTGAAGCACGTGCATCATATGGGATATACTGTCGCAACATAGATACATGTAACACCTGGTGGATAACTGAAAAGACGGGAGGTAATGCCAACTCATATGCTACCTCCCAAACTGTCCGCAGGATCTCAAATGGCCTAATATATCTAGGGCTGAGCTTGCCCCTCCTCCCAAACCTCATCACACCCTTCATTGGCGATACTCACAGAAATACCCTGTCTCCAACTCTGAACCTTAATGCACAATGCCTAAAGTCAACATAAATCTTATGTCGACTCTGAGCTATCCGTAACCTATCCTGAATCATCCAAACCCGGCCCAATGTCTGATGAAGTAAATCTGTACCATGAGGCCTAACCTGAAAAGTCTTGAACCAACCAACTGGAGATCGGCATCGTCTACCATATAACGCCTCAAATGGGGACATCTGAATAGTAGAATGAAAGTTGTTATTATATGCAAACTCCGCCAAAGGTAAAAACTGGTCCCACTGACCCCCATATTCCAACACACAAACGTGGAGCATGTCCTCCGAAACCTGAATAGTTCGCTCTGACTACCCATCAGTCTGGGGGTGAAAGGTTGTGCTAAGGTCAACCTGGGTACCCAAATCCTCTTGAAAAGTCCTCCAGAAGCTAGAGGTGAACTGAGAGCCTCGGTCTGAAATAATGGATACAGGTACACCATGAAGGCAAACCACTCTCGAATATAGACACATGCCAATCTCTCAGGACTATTGGAGATCTGAATCGGGATGAAATAAGCAGATTTGGTCAATCGATCCACGATGACCCAAATACTATCAAAACCGTGGGAAGTGTGAGGTAAACCACCTATGAAATCCATAGTAATTCACTCCCATTTCAACTCTGGAATGGGTAGCTGCTAAAACAATTTACTAGGTTTCTGGTGCTCGGCCTTTACCTGCTGACAACAAAGGCATTGAGACATAAATCTTGCTATATCTTTTCGAGACCAATTTGTCACGACCCAATTTTTTGCATCATGATGGTGCCTACCGTAACCCACCAATAGTCAAGCCAAGCCATAGACCAGAGTGGCAAGCGATGGGCAAACAGGAAGAAATCGAAAGAAAGGAGATGAAGAAGACAAAATAACAATAATAAATAAGGACAAAAAGCAAAAGAACTAAACTATAACATACATACTGAGACAGAAGAGAAAGAGGACAGTATGTACAGATGAACATCTCCCAAGACCTGGCAAGGTCGGTACTAGAGCCACAACTAACACAACCAAAGTACTAGACAAAAACCAAATGTACATAACATATACAACAGTCTCGAGTACAAAAGACTATACAAGAGTAGATGAAGTAGGATTAGCCTCAGATGGCAATAAGTTCACCCTACTCCATATTAGTGCTGAGGAAGAAGGATTACGTCACTGTCGTCGACTGGTGCTCGGATCTGTATTGGGGAAAAAGATGTAGAAGTGCAGTATGAGAACCCGTTCGGCATACCACTTCACCAGTAGTGCTGCCTCAAATCCATATATATCTTAGCTATCTTAGGGTGAATAGAGTACCTAGAGCTATGAGCATCACGAAGAATCAACTTAATCAAATCTCTGACCCTCAAAACACAAATACGACTGTCAAATCTTAGGACACCCTCATAATCTAAGGTATAGCCTTCCTGGACTCACCTCTCAGAACCTGTTCTTGAATGGTACGAAGCCTACTATCCTCAAACTAACGACTCTGAATCTGCTCCAACAGGGTAGATCTGGCCGTAACACTAGCAATAATCCTCTTGGGGTCTAAAATATCAAGACGAACCATTAAGTTAGCTAAGAATTGTATCTCTAAAGCCAACGACCAGTACAAAACTAAAATAAAGGACAAGCTACCCATACTCACTGCCTTTCGGCTCAAGGCGTCCGCCACCATATTCGCCTTATCCGGATGGTATAGAATAGAGATATCATAATCTTTCAACAACTCAATTCACCTATGCTGTCTCAAATTAAGCTCTCTCTGGGTAATAACATACTGAAGACTACTGTGGTTGGTGAAGATCTCATAGCGAACACCGTACAAGTAATTCCTCTAAATCTTAAGTGTAAATACTACCGTTGCCAACTCTAAATCATTAGTGAGGTAGTTACGCTCATGCACCTTCAACTGCCTAGACTCATATGCAATAAAACAACCCCGCTGCATCAGAACACACCCCAAACCAACACCAGAAGCATCATATTAAATGGTAAAACCCTCGCCCTTAACTGGAAGAGTCAGAACAGGAGTTGAAGTGAGCAAGTCCTTGAGCTTCAGAAAGCTTGCCTCACAACCCATATACCACTGAAATGGAATCTATTTCATGGTCAATCTAGTCATAAGGATTGCAATTGAAGAAAAACTCTCAATGGACAACCTGTAGTAGCTTGCCAACCTAACGAAAATGTGAACCTTTGTAGGAGACGTAGGTCTAGCCTAACCATGAATAGCCTCAATCTTTGCTGGGTCTACCATAATACTATTCTTGGACACCACGTGCCCCAAGAAAGATATAGACTCAAGCCAAACTTGCACTTTGAGAATTTGGCATAAAGCCTATGATCTCTCAAAGTATAGAGTACAATACTTAAATGTTGCTCGTGCTCCTCCCTACTCCTCGAATACACCAGAATGTCATTAATGAAGACTGTCACAAAGGAGTCCAAATAAGGCCTGAACACATGGTTCATCAAATCCATAAATATTGCTGGGGCATTGGTCAACCCAAAAGACATCACCAGGAACTCATAATGGCCATAACAAGTCCTAAAGGCTGTCTTAGGGATGTCCTCAGCCCTGACCCTCAACTGATGGAAGCCAGATCTCAAATCGATCTTAGAAAACACTGCCGCACCCTGAAGCTGGTCAAATAAATCATCGATATGAGGCATAGGATACTTAATCTTCATTGTCACCTTATTCAACTGCCTATAGTTGATACACATACCTATAGAGCCATCATTTTTCTTCACGAATAGGACTAGAGCACCCCAATGTGTCATACTCGGTCTGATAAAATCCTTACCCAAAGGATCATAAAGCTGACTATTTAGCTCCTTCAGCTCGGTAGGAGTCATGTAATAAGGAGCCAGACAAATAGGTCAGGTGCCCGACTCGAGGTCAATAACAAACTCTATATCACACTCAGGAGAAAGGACAGGTAGGTCTGTAGAAAAAATATCAGAAAACTCACGAACAATAGAAATGGAGTCAAGTGAAGGATTTTCAACACTAACATCCCGAACATAAGCAAGGAATGACTCACAACCCCTCGATGTCAGTCTCCTAGCCCAATGTAAGAAATAATCCTCATCGACACACGGCTAAAAGAACTCTACCATACAATTGGGTGTATGCCAGGCATGGCTAAGGTGACGGTCTTAGCAAAGCAATCCAAGACCGCATGGTAAGGGGATAACTATGCCCAAAATCACATCAAAATCTATCATATCCAACACAATGAGATCAACCCTAGTATCAAACTCTCGAACAGTCACCAAATAAGATCTATATACTCGATCCACTACTACAGAATCACCCACGAGGTAGCTACAAGAAATGGCATAGATAAAGACTCTGAACACAAATCCAACTGCAGTACATAATAAGTATAAACATATGAAAATGTGGAACCTGGATCAAACAAAGAAGATACTTATTAATAGCATATGGAAATCGTACCTATGATTACATCATTCAAAGTCTTAGCCTCTGCCTACTTGGTGTAGCATACAACTAACCCTGTTCATTACCAGACTAGGAGCCTGCCCGAACACCTAATCGCCACCCCTAACTGGAGGCGGTAATGCTCTGATCGGTTGTGCAGTCTAAACTGAAGGCTTAATCATCCCATGCTGGAGACACTCACGAGCGAAGTGACCAACAACCCTACAGCCATAACATGGTCCGAAATGTGTTAAAGCTTTTTGTACCTGCAAACACTAAAACACCATTTATCTAAAACATCTACAAGTGTATTACCTTTTCTATATGTATGTTGGACTTGAATCATGCCTCCTCTAATTAGCTCTTTTAGCCTCTTGGTGACCACAACAGTATTCCAAGGGCTTTCCCATTCTACTTTCACCATTTTAGTCAATGCTAGAGGGTCAGTTTCTAAAATTAGAGGTAGAAACTGTTGTTCCACACAGTACTCACAACCTTCCTTCATAGACATAACCTCAGCTAGAATACTAGTACTGTCTTGAACCTGTCTACATGAAGCATAATTCATGTCGCCATCTTCATTTCTCACACAAATATGCAATTGAACTTGGGCCGGGATTGCCTCTTGATTTACCATCTGAATTACATATCTACGATACTAAATTTGTCTTCTACCATACTTTTCTCTAGATGCGATGAAAAAGATTATGGTCTTAAGTGAAAATAACTGGGAGCCACTTGAGAAGTCAAACTATTTGTTAAATAGTGTTCCATAATGTAATAATATCTTCCCTAACAAATATTAATGGCTTCAACTCTATTTATCTGAAGATGGCTTAAATAGTTTTTGACATTATCTTCCCAAAACCATTATTTAGTTAAACTATTTATTTTTAGGATCATAGGTAGCTCTTCAGATGGATGAACTAGAAATGGTTTAATTTTGTACTATTGGCAAAATTTTATTTAATATGAATCCAAAAAGAAGCTATTTACAACAAAATTATGGCATTAAATGGACAAAATAGGAAGTCTTAGGTTTGTCACGCCATATTTTAAATGAAATTTTTTTAGAAATAACTAATATTTAGGCAATAAATGAGGTGTCAGAGACAAAGTTTGCCTAATTACAAGATGTAGCTACAGTTTAGTAGCTTAATATACAAATTAGAGATTGTATACACAAATACAAATCCGCTTTAGAGATTTGTATATGAGCCCCGAAAAATTCACTTATATACAAATAGAAACCTTTAGATATTTGTATATGAGCCCCGAAATTTACTTTGTATACAATACAAACATATCTGAGTCCCAAAATTAGAGATTTGTATTTGAGCCCAGAAATATACAAATATACAACTACAAAAGAAATGTATGTTTATCTATTTAATCTAAACCTTAGATGCACCTGATAATTATTTTAAACATTATCTACGTCTGGTAATTATGACTTGATATTTTCTACTCCATGTAATTTTTTTCATTTTAAATTGGTCAAACTATGTTCGCAACATTAGCTCTTGTACCTGGTTTTAAAAAGGGGTTTAAGAATGCTACATTGTCAGACGAGCTAAACTGATATTCTTTGTTAAGGTTATGGAGTCAAATTTCAATTTAGCTGACATTTTCTATTTCTTTTATTTATCTCTCGTTATGCATCAACTCTCTTGGTTGAGTCCGATGGACTCTCACAGCATCTTCTATGATGGGCTGAAAGACCCAACATAATCTTGAGAAAATTATAGACTCATTTACATAAATATTATAGATATATAACCTTATTTATCAATTATAATATATTTTTATTCTTACTGTTGATAGCCTAACTTTTTTTCACCAAAAATAGCTAAATACATATATAATGCACGTTTAAGCACAGTTTTAACATCATTAATAAGAGAAAAAAATAAACAACAATTTTAATACATTTTGGATTCAATATATTATACGTATTAAAGACGTATTTGAATGTACGTGGTGTGTGTGTGTGTGTGTGTGTGTGTATATATATATATATATATATAAAAAAAAAAATCATTTTTAAAACAAATGTATTATAAGTATTATATGTGAACTTGAAACATCCCGCTACAATTTAAATTAGTTTACGTTGTTAGAAATGTATTGTATTTGTTATGAAATGACAACTATCAAATTTATAAAAATATATAATATTGAATTTGAATTGTATTATAACGATCGTTTATGTTTGATACAATTTAAATACAACTTTAATATAATTTTTCAACTAGCCCACGAATTTCGACGAACTCATGACGTCGGAGCAACCACAACACTCCGTCACAACCCCCGGCTCTATCGTCGTCTCCTCCACTGCTCCTACAAACTGAAGCAGCTAGCCAGATCTGGAGTCTTTTCCATTTTCTTCGGGGAGGAGCTTCAAGCTCTGGTGAACCGGAGTAAACCAGCAATAACGAACCAGCCCCTCCCCTTTCACCTTTCTACATCATTTTCTCTATTTTTTAGGAAACCAGTTACAACCTTCAATTCCGTTGAAACTCTGATGAAGACCTAACCACTGACCCGATGAAGCAACAGTACCACGACCCACCCATGAGCACAAACGACCAACTCCATTCGTTTTCTATCCTCCTTTTACCTTTTTTATTTCTGAATCTAGTCATGGATTAAAACTCTGACAACTTTGTTTCAGATCTGTAATAGTAGTAGGAAGGTGGAGTTGTACAATGATGGGGGTGGTTTTTTGGTGGTGGTGCATTGGGGTTTGCTCCGGTTCACCGGAGTTTGAACCTCCTCGCCGGAGCAGTGGAAAGACGGAGAAACAGTGGGTTGTGTGACCCTGATTGTTGGTTCCTCTGGCATCGTGAGTTCGCCGGAAAATAAGAGGAGGCCGAAAGATGGCAGAGATGAAGGTTGAGAAGAGAGGGTTATGAAAAGGGAAACAAAGTATATTTTTGTTATTAAAGATAAACCTATGCTATAAGATGTAATAAAAAAAAAAGTGTACCATAAAAAGTAATAATTGATTTAAACTAATTCATTTATGTAATTATCCTAAAATTATACAAAATGTCCATTTTGTCACGCCCCGAATCCCATCGAGACACGATTGACACCCGTAGCCGATAAGGCCCGAGAGAACCAACCTTTCCCTATGTTCAATCATATGCATATCATAATCATAACCACCATTTTGTAAGAACATGAAAGACGAATAAAGAAAAACATGGGACATATTTATACATGTATATGAAACTTTGCCGTTGAGGCCATCCAGTCAAAACAACATATGTCTTTTACACTGATACACCCACATCCGTCTACAAAAGCCTCTAACAAGAGCATTGACCAAAATGAACCATAAGTGGGGACAAGACCCCGGTTTACACAATATGTACATCACCAAAACATATATACACTCTGACTCGGAGAAGCCCCGAATTAGCTGGAGCTCACCAAAGAACCGCTAACACTGGCAATCTACTGGGGAGGCCTACTGGTACCTGTGCCTGCAAGGTAAATTTCCCCCAAAGGGGGTCAGTACGAAATAAGTACTGAGTATGCAAGGCTCAGATGAAACTGTACAGGACATGAATATTTCAATGAACTCACAACATATGAATAATCAATGTAGATAAGTCACCATTTTGCATTTTGGGAAGCCATGTGAATTGCTTTGATTACTTTCATTACTTTCTTTACATTCAGTGCTCACTTGTCAATACATATGTCACAATGTACCCGAGCCCCGACTGATCAGTGGGTATTTTCATAACATATCATCATGTTGGGATCGAGTCGAGCTAGGCTTATGCCCCTAAGACCTGCCACCCATAAATCAATGCATCGGGATCGAGTCGAGCTAGGCTTATGCCCCTAGACTTGCCACCTATAAATCAATACATCGGGATCGAGTCGAGCTAGGCTTACGACCCTAGACTTGCCACCCATAATTCAATACATCGAGATCGAGTCGAGATAGGCTTACACCCCTAGACTTGCCACCCATAATTGATGATTGACCACATTTGCATTACTTTGCTCTTTACTTTGAGATTGATATTTGATAGTCATAACATCACTTTGAACTTTGGAACATAACATTGTTGAAAACTTTGAACCATTAACCAATGAGTGAGAGACATGTGAATAACTTGGCAACATAACCTTATTAGAAACATAACACTATGGGAACCATGGGACAATAATCTATGAACAAGAGGCATAAGTAATATCACTAGTGGAACATTGGAACACAACCTTATTTGAGCTTTTGAAACATTAACCATGATTATGAGACATGAGACTCACAAATGATCCATGAGTAGGAAATATATGACAATGACTATTGATAAACGGATATAGGATACCTTAGCACATTTTGGGATAGGACTATTGAAATAGCAATGTGGATACTATTTGCCGTAAAAAGATACGAACAGAGTAACCTTACATACCTTGTACTCTCAATACGGATATACAATCCTAGATGTGCATACAATAGTCCCGCTCCTTCTTTATGTGTCACTCTACAACACAAATACATAACGGAATTCACATTAACCACAACTACTTCACAAATGCATATAACATCAATGGGGTACATGTTTGCTTTGAAACATGTCATTTCCCCTTGACTAAACCATTGATAGCATCATTATTCCAAAAATCCTCCAATATTTCCAACATTTACCAATACATAATAATCATTGCATTTCACCACAACACTCCTCCTTTACACTTTCTTATCCACACCACATCACAAATAATCCATCAATTCACCTTAATACACTTCATAGCACATATCGGCCAAAATTCCACAATTTGCACTTATAGAAAAATAATAAGTTTAATAACAAAATAACACCATACACGTTCATATTTCATCCATACCATGATCTTTCATCAAAGGCACAAGTCCTAATTCAAGCTTGAATCCCATGGATCACAAATCTATTGTAAAAGCACAAAGTACCATGCTCAACATTTCCAAGCACAACCAATATGATTTACATACTCTTTCATGCATATAATATATTAATCCATAACAATAATCACTTACCCAAGCTTGAAAAGTGATGATTTTGCTCCAAGAAGTTGGCTTAGGGGTTTTAGGGTTCTTGAGAGTTGAGAGCAATTTTTTGGGAATTTCTAGAAAAGTGTAGTGCACTCCTTTGATTAAAATCAGATTTTTCCACCTATTTATAGCCCCTCAAGTCTCCTTGGCATTAAATGCCATGTACAAATGGTCAAGGATGAAGAATGGGTCCTTTTTGGCTTAATTGGGCCATGTTTTCTTTTCATTTTTGGGTCCTTTTTGGGCCCAATTCACTTAACCCCATAATAATCAATAATTTCTCATGTTTAAATCATATAATATGCGTTAAAACAATATTCCTACTCACGCGATTCATATCCGTAGCCTCAATCCCAAAAACAAGTGATTCTAGCCGCGTTTGGCTTATTTTGACCTTAAGGGCAAAACTGTCATTTTGACCCCAAATTCGTTCTCGAGTAGTTTTATCATATCAATGTAATATGTCATTCATTTCATGTATATACTCATGGTTGTATAAGAAACGTGGCAAAAATCGGCTCGGTACGTCCCCGGATACCCTTGGGACTTGAAAATTTCCAACTTTTGAAAAAGTGGAAAACCCAAGGTGGCATGCCCAAACTTATTGCCTATGGGCTAAAAATTGTAGCCCAAAGCGGCGTGGCACGGTCCCAAATGCACCCCTCCTTAAATTTTTCAAAAATTTCATTTTTTGACTTTTCTTCGCGGGTTCGGTTAGATACTTCAAGTCCTATCCTTTAACTTACTTCTTAACCTTAATACACTTTGTTTTGAGGTCCTCTTAGCCTCATTTTGAACCCCACAAATGGGCAATGAAAATTTCAAAACACCTTCTATGAAGGTTAAATCACATAACAAGAGCCAAATTCAATTATCTCACCCATAGCATTATCAAATGCATACCTATAGCTCTCGATACCGAAGTACATATTATTTAGTGTCGTCAAGTAGGGTTGGGAACGTACGGGGTGTTACACATTTAGTTAAATTTCTTACACAAAAAATAATCCCCCCCTTTTTTTTAAACTTAAAATGGCCTTTCCGCCATTGTTCTTGCTGAAAATAGCCACTCAGATAAATGATTTACAAGGAAAATGGCAGGTTGCCATTTCCTTTAGCTTTGAATCCATGTTATGCCATTTGGTCATTGGGCCCATTTTCTTTCTAATTTTTTAATTTTTTTTTAATTGTTATCTTTTTGATATGCTATTTAAAAATAATAATAATTCATTGTTTACATTTTTTTGTTGCTCTTTGTTTAAAACCTTATTTTCTTTTATAATTGTTTCACTTCTTTTGTGGAAAAAATGAATAGTTATGTTGTTTTATTTTTTTGTTTATATTTTTATTTATTAAGGTGAGAACACATGATAGTCAAATAAATATCAATATCGATATATTACATAATTGTTGGTATAATATCGATTTACTATTGTAAACCATTCACACAATGTCAATACATTATATACCTATTCATACAATATCAATACATGTCTAGATACTATTTATACAATATTGATACACACATGTACACCATTTATACAATGTTGATACATTACGTAACTATTTATACAATATCGATACATATTTATACACATTTATACAATATCGATATATTAAATATCTACACTACATAACTATTTGTACATCATATATACATGTTTATACACCATTTATACAATATTGATACATGTTTATGTATTATTTATACAATATCGATACATATTATATATACTACATAACTATTTGTACATCATATATACATGTTTATATACCATTTATACCATATTGATACATGAAAAAAAGTTGAACGAAAAAAGTTTTTTTAAAAAATGAAAGAAATTTTTTTTTAATAAAGAAAAATGCAGCAAAAAAAAGGGAATGTTTTCAAATTACTGCTGATAAAGAAAGGAAAAATGAAGAAAATAGCCTAATGACCATTTTAAGTAATAAACAAATCTTTGGCTATTTTTATTGTAAACTATTTATCTTTTTTTGTATATAATTGAAATTTTCCCTATAAACTTTTCCTCGAGTCAGCCTAACCTAAAGACCATTGAAAGGGAAACAACTATAAGGCCAAAGGCCCAGAAATGCTGTAAAGCATATTCATATTTCTTGGGCCAAGTCCAAGCATGCGAAGAGAAAGGAAAACTTACTTAGATATCCCATATAAGGAAGCAGGTTGAAATTTGCGCAGTTGCTAGATTTTGGACTGGCAGGACCAAGTCAAATGTTATTTCTTTTCTCCCTTTATTTACATTATCTCTTTGTAATGCTAATGAAAGTGCAAGAGGAGGGGGGGGGGGGTGAATTGCTATTTTTTGTTTTCATAGTCGACTAGTCAAGGTAGTTAGTCGACTGATAGACACAGAACTGTAAAAATAAATGCTGGAAAGTAAAGAGCTAAAATGTAAATGACACCAAATGTTTATACTTGTTGGGATCCAATTTTGATCTTACGTCCAGTACCCTTGGGTTGCAAGGGTGTTCTATTCTAAGTCTTTACAAATGTTATGGGTTATGTACAACTTTGAGTATGGAGATCCTGTAACTACTCTCAATCTTTTTCTTCTCTCTCAATCTTTTTTCTTCTCTCTTTTTCTCTAAATCTTTTTCTTTTTCTTTTGTTTCTTTGATACAATGCCTCACCAATAGTATTTTTCTCTCTTCTCTCTTTTTTATGCAGTAAAATACTAAGTAATATAATGGTTTTTTAAAAGTAGAGAAAAGACTTGTAGTTGACTAAGACTGTTTTTATGTTCAACTGGTTCTCCAAGGGCTTCTTTATATAGTGATGGAAGCTAGCCGTTTGGAGGATTTTGAAGAGATAGCAACCTAAGAGATTTTTGATCCTTGAAAAAGTGAATTATTTCTTTTCCAAGAATAAGGTAAAGTCACACCTTGACTTTAATTGAGATATTTTGGACTTCAACATATTTCTTCTTGAACTCTGAAAATTGAACTTTGAACTTGAATAGATGTAGTCTGAATGCTTCAAGTTTTTCGGCTCCATTAATTGTTTTATTCTTCATTCTTTTGAGTATTTAATGAATGTTCCTTGAAATAAATGATCCTTGGAAGTTGTATCTTGAATGATTTCATCTTGGTTGGATCAAGTACCTAGCTTATTGGTACTTGTTTTATCTTCAATGCTTTCAGCCGTTGTACTTTAGTTTTCTTTTTTGTTTTGTCGCTATCCTGCATAAAAACCAAAGTCATCATTAAAATTAAACCTCAACAATATCCCCTTTTTGATGATGACAAATTTTAAATGCAGTATACTTTCCTTTCTAATTGCGTTAGAGTCGACTGCTCCACTTTGACTTCTTTTGAGTCGACTTAATCAACTCCCTCTGGATGTGATAGCTCCCTCTGCATTTATGCATCTATTCTCCCCCTTTTGAAATTAGCAAAAAGGAAAATAAAGATAATAGACCAAATAACCTAATATAACATGGGATAAAAGGTTCAAAGAGACCCAAAAAACAAAACTTATTTTGATCTTATGCTCAGTTACAGTCATCCAAATAAAACAAAGCATAAAGATTGTCTGAAAGAGACACAAAAGTCACAAATTTCACAGAGGCTACTAGGGTTGCTTGGGCTCATAACGATGAAAGAAGTAGGAGATAGTGTTCACACATCTATCCTTGAGTCCTGTAAATTATTCAGCGAGAGTGGTGGACAAGGTATCACAATTTGCTTGAATTTTGAAACTTTGACTGTTTTCTTGATAACTTGATCCAGCTTGATCCTTAGTCTAGAAACATCAGTACCTGTTTCCTTGGTTACACCACTTACTTTTTGCATCTGAAAGTGAGTGGCCACCAACAAGTCCTTAAATTTATCCACTTTAGCTTCCAAATTAGACAATTTTTTAAGAACTGAGCCAGAGGAAGATGATGAAGGACTATCAGTAGCAATATCAGGCTTGGGGGAAGAGGATGAAAGAATATCAGTAGAAACATTAGGCTTAGAGGAAGAGGGAATGACATGAATATCTCCTTCAACTTTCTGATATCAGGAATTTTAAGAGATAACATACCTCATACTGATAAAAGCTTTAGTATCATAACATAGTTTTACATAATGGGAGAAAAGTCATCAAATTTAATGTGAAGAGCTTCAAGGATGTGAGTGATAAGTAAACCATAAGGGAGACTTGATGGATTAGCAGCAGATTCAATCATATAATTGAGAATAAAGGAAGACAACTTAACCTTACGTTTATTGACAAGACAGTAGGTTAAGAGACTATTCCTTGGAGACAGAGTAGAATGAGAGCCAACACACGGGAACAAGATAATAGGAACAATTTAAGCAAGAACATGAGTTTTAGGAGATAAAACCTAGGACCTAGATGAGATGGTAAAACCCCAGCATTGTCCAAAGCAAGATTTTTCTTTGCTTGATCAAAGGAGACTTTGAAATCAGAGGGCCAATAGTTCTTGGAGGAGGAATAATAACCAGTACATTTTATATGAAACATTTCATCAAACAGAGAATAGTCCAGAAAGATTCTTTTTCCCAAAACCAATGTTTCAAGTTCATTAGTCTTAGAAGATCTGAGATTTGCATAAAATAGCCTGACAAAAGGTTCATTAACAACTTTCGGAGAAGAAATATTTTTCCATCCCTCAAATTCAAAAAAATCTTTTATAGAACAAGAAAGAGAAATAAGAAGATCTAAATCAACAATTTCTCCATGCACAATAGTCTTATCTTTAAGAGATTTGAACACAGATTCATGAGATTGATTCCAGAAATCACGCTTCACATCAAAGCTTTCAAAATCGAACTTGATTTTCTTCTTTGCAGACCTAGAGTCATCGATTAGCAAAGAGTGTTTCTCTAATTTGGGATGAGATTAGTCATAAGAGGTGGTTGGAGAAAAATAGTCGGACAACGGACACAGGAGAGAAAGCTTTTCCTTTTCCTTTTACCCTGGAGCTCTTTAGAGTAGAAGAGGGTTTCTTCACCATTTTTGCTTTTAGGAAAAAGGAAATGAATTAGAAAGTTTTTGATTGAAGAAAGAAAGAAACAAAAGTGAGGAATTTAAAGAAATTTTTTTATAGAAGAAATATGAAGAGGTGGACAAAGAGGATTAAAGAGGGAATATGAAAAGGTGGAGAAGAAAAAGAAATGGGTGATAGATTGATTTTAAAGGTGGCGACTTGGGGAAACAAAGCAGCATCATGATGATTTTTTGGAGAAGAGGACTGACACACTCAATCGACAGTAGAAATATTGAAACAATTAATGGAAGGGTCTATTCACATACACATAAATCAAAGAGAAAAAAATATTGATTATATTAGAAAAGGATTTGAAATTATTCCAAGAGATTTTCATAAAGTACCAAATCTTTCTTCCATTAAAGGCTTAGTAAAGAAGTCAGCTGGTTGAAAACCAGTACCAATGAAAGAAATTTCAATGTCACCTTTAAAAATATAATCTCTAATAAAATGATGCTTAATATCAATATGCTTAGCTATAGAATGATGCACATGATGTTTTTTGAAAGACATAGCACTAGAATTATCACAAAAAAATTGAACAAATTTAAAAATTAAATCATAATCACTTAATTGATGGGTCATCCACAAAAGTTGAGCACAACATTGACCAATGGCTATGTACTCAGCTTCAGTGGTTGATAAGGATAAACTCCCTTGTTTCTTGCTATTCCAGGAAATCAAGGATTTTCCCAGAAATTGACAGGATCCACTGGTGCTTTTCCTATCATCTTTGTTTCTAGCAAAATCAGCATCTGAAAACCCTTCTAGTTTGAAATTATCGCTCCTTGGATACCATAATCCTAAGGAGAGGTGCCAACAAGATATCTGATAATTCTCTTAGTAGCTATAAGATGAGACTCCTTGGGAGTTGACTGATATCAACCACACCTACATACACTAAATATGATATCTGGTCGACTAGCTGTTAGGTATAATAAAGAACCAATGATCCTTTGTATTTTGATTCTTCCACAGACTTTCCTTCATTATCTTTTTCAAGAGAGCAAGTGGAACTTATTGGAGTTCCTATTGCTTTTACATTTTCTATGCCCAACTTTTGAATAAGTTCCTTTAGTGTACATACTTTGACACACATATGTACCTCTTTTATATTGATGGATTTGTAACCCCAAAAAGAAGGTTAACTCATCCATCATTCTCATTTCAAATTCACTCTGCATAAGCTTAGCCAATTCCTCGCAAAGAGAAGCATTAGTACTACCAAATATAATGTCATCAACATAAATTTGAATAATAAGATTTCAAGACTAGCTTCTTTTAATAAACAAGGTAGTGTCAATTTTTCCTCTTGTAAAACCATGTTCACTAAGAAAAGTACTGAGTCTATTATACCAACCTTTAGGAGCGTGTTTTAGACCGTAAAGTGCTTTGGATAATTTAAAAACATCATATGGAAATTCTGGATTTTCAAAATCAGGATGTTGTTTAACAGACACTTCTTCTATAAATCCATTTTAAAAAGCACTTTTGACATCTATTTGAAATAGCTTAAAACCCTTGTGAGCAGTATATGCAAGAAGTATACAAATTGATTCTAACCTTGAAATAGAAGCGAAAGTTTCATCATAGTCGGCTCCCTCTTGTTGTGAGCAACCTTGAGCAACAAGACGAGCTTTGTTTCTAATCACTTTTCCATCTTCATTCATCTTGTTTCTGAATATCCACTTACTGCCAATGATAGAGGAATTTTTAGGTTAAGCCACAAGTGTCCATACTTTATTGTTTTTGAACTGATCTAGTTCCTCTTTCATTGCAGAAACCCATTCTTTTTCTCTTAGAGCCTCATCAAATTTCTTTGGCTCTAGTTGTGAAATAAGAGCAATGTTTGTAGATCTCTTGCTAGTGTTCTAGTCTTCATTTCTTCTTTTGGATCACCAATGATGAATTTATTTGGATAGTTTGGTTCTCATTTCCATTCATTTAGAATGACTTCTTGTTCAGATTGTTTTTCAGTTGACTTAGTCTCTGGGTTGATTATCTTTGAAGGAGAAGTAGCAACTTGATGAGTTTGTTCTTCCTGATCATCTATACTAACTTTTTTCTCAACAATTTGGATAGATTCATCATAAAAAACATGAACTGATTCTTCAACACATAGGGTGCGTTTATTATAAATTCTATAAGATCTACTGGAGTTTGAGTAACTAAGAAATATACCTTCATCGCTTTGTGGATTGAACTTATCAATGTTGTCCTTACCATTATTATGAACAAAACTATCATGACCCGATTTTTCGAGTCATGATTGAACCTACCGTAACCCACCAATAGGCAAGCCAAACCCTAGCCCGGAGCGACAAGCGACAGGCTAACGGAAAGAATCTCAGAAAATAGAGATGAAGTGGAAGTAATCATACTAATAAACATGCTAGAAATATGAAAACAAAATCAAAATATATATTCATACAAAGACTGAAAAGGAAGAGGAAAATATATAAAGTCAAGAACCCCTACCAAGACCTGGTGAGGTCGGTACAAGAGCCACTACTAAACATGTCCAAAATACAAGACAGAAACCAAATATATACAACAAGTACTACAGTCTCAAGGGCAAGAGACTATACTGTAGAGATGGAGTAGGATCTGCCTCGGACGTCAGTAAGCTCACCCAGCTCCGGAGTTAGTGCTGAGAAGATAGTCACGTCAAAACCGTCGACTAGTGCTCGAATCTGCATCGGGGAAAAAGATGCAGAAGTGCAGTATGAGTACCGGGGCAACAGGTACTTAGTAGGCATCATCGGCCGACTGAGCTCAATATAATATAAGCAATCTAAAATGCGAGGGTGCATGCTAGGTCCGGGGTATAAATAATAAATACATAAGTAACTGCCGAGGCATATAGATATACTCAGGAGAAAAATAAGTGCGATACAAAATAATGAGTAAATAAATGCATAAGTAAACACACAAGTCAAACATAACCTATCTGGGCCCCCATAAACCCGATAGGCACACGAAAGAAAACAATAACCTAGCCTGGCCCCCATAAACCAGCGGGAGACACAACAAAAGTAAATGAAAACGTAAATAATCCGTAACTGATCCATTGCCAAGTAATCATAGCAACCATTTAGGTGTGCACAGGGCTTGAACCGGCACCAATGGGTAATAACAAGAGGCTAGACGCCAGAATCAAACCGTACATAGTGGATAATAACAATAGGCCACATATATATCATAACCGCCGGACTCGAATCGAAACTCAGAGAACAACAGTATCGTAACCATGGTACCCAGTACCAAAACTCTCTAATAATATCATAACCAGATACCAGATTCGAACCAAAACTCATAAAAATAGGTAACCATCACATCTGAATCAGCGGCCGGAATCGAACCAACACTCATAACAATCGATAACCATCATATCTGAATCAGTGGTCGGACTTGAACCAAAACTCATAACAATCAGTAACCATCATATCTGAATCAGTGGTCGGACTTAAATCGGAACTCATAATAATCAGTAACCAAGTGATAGAGTAGTGCCAGAATCCATACAAACACAAGTAAACGGGGACATACCGGCCCCAGAACGATCACGAAACATAAATAAAAGAGCTAACCCACCACGTACTACAAGTCAATCTCGGGATACTTCCAGGTCAACTATCTACTATAAACAATATGTATATACAAGTCAGGGTATACATTATAATTCATGGCAAGACGGGTCCGCATTTTAAATCAAACTAGCCGATCCCGATCAAATACGATGCTATCAGGGACTAACAAGGCTAAACAGGTCAAAAGGGCATAACTGGGGTAATTCAACACAAATTTTATCCTAAAAGATCATCTCAGGGCTTAACTAAGCCTAACAATATTTAAAGCTAACTATACCGACTGTGAAGAGTAGCGGGGCCCACTAGGGGTCCTGAAACCAAGTCTAGGCTATACCTAACAAAGTCTGGACTAAGGTTCCCCAAACCCCTACTAACAGTAGTACAACATTAACCAACCCTATAAAGGTAATCTCTGGCACGCCAAGAGGATAACGGGCCCGAAATATATCCGAACAAGGCCCTAACCGGCCCAAAAGGCCTAATCATAGCAAGCCAATACCAATATACAACTACCAGCCCAAACACTAGCATAATAGTATGCAAATACTATAAATAAACTCAGTCTAGGTATATGGTAAGCCTAGCCTACCAGGCCGCCGCCGAATGTCTGCCAAAGCTTGCTAAATAGGAGTCTTCCCCTTCCGCGAGACCCCAAATTTCTGCCACGCTAGCAAAATAATAAACTACATGTCAAAACATGAATATTGATACCCATATTGCATTAGTTCAGAAAAATATCCGAACGGTCCATATGGGGCCCACTTGCGGAATCGCAAAACCAAAATCGTCACAACACCTCAAATCACCCCATGAACAATAGTCAAAACTAACACAACTCAATTTGAGATCAATATATATCTCAAACATCAACACCAATCCCAACAACCAACCGTAACTAAAACTATCGTAAAAATAAGAAAACGTACCGTAGAAACGACTAGAACTCAACCACGAAACCAATTCTACCAATCCCTAACCTTGAATCCCACTAAAAATGATCAAAGTTGAGCTTAAGTTGATCAAATATAGTGAAATATAGAGAGAGAATGTTATAAAAGAAAATGAGGGGTTATACATATATATTAATTATTTCTCTTTTTAAAAAATATATATACACTACACCTATTACTTAATAGGTAAGTTAATCTTGATATTTTACTATCCCCTTTTAAAAATATCATAAATTATAAAACTATCATAAAGTAATATAAATATGCCATTTTAGCAAATTTTAATTCAAGTTAAAAAAAATTCACAACGGGCTCGGTATAAATAATATTCTCAAATGCACTGCCCAAAAACCGAACTGTCAGTCCCAGCAAGTCATAAATAACTTAGGGCAATTGTAGAAAACCTCTAAACACTGAGAACACATGAAAACAAGGGAAATGATCGGGAGGGTCATTACAACATCCACTACTAAAAGGACTTTCGTCCGCGAAAGTCAAGAATAAGTGCATACATGAAGACGTGAACAAGTAGGGATACTGGGCTCGCATATCACGGTCAAGTTCCCAAGTGACCTCCTCAACCGGACGGTGAAGCCACTGTACCTTAACTACTGGAATGTCCCGGGAGCGTAACCGTCTGACATCTCTGGCTAAAATAGACACAGGCTCCTCAACAAATGCTAACTTCTCGTCTAACTGACATCTCTGGCTAAAATAGACACAGGCTCCTCAACAAATGCTAACTTCTCGTCTAACTAAATTGAGTCCCACTGAAGCACATGCGACTCATCTGGAATGTACTGTCGCAACATAGAAACATGAAATACTGGATGAATAGTTGAAAATGTCAGAGGTAAATCCAAAACATATGCTACTTCCCTAACTGTCCGCAGAATCTCGAAGGGCCCAATATATCTGGGGCTAAGCTTTCCCCTCCTACCCAATCGCATCAAGACCTTCATTGGTGATACTCGTAAGAAGACCCTATCATAAACTATCAATCTCAACGAACGACATCTATGGTCAGCATAACTCCTCTGTCTACTCTGAGCTATCTGTAGCCTGTCCTGAATCACCTGAACTCGGTCCAAAGACTCTCGAAGAAAATCTGTACCACGAGGACTAATCTTTAAAGTCTCAAACCAACCAACTGGAGACCGACATCGTCTACCATACAAAGCCTCAAACGGAGCCATGTGAATGATGGAGTGAAAGCTATTATTATACGCGAACTCTGCTAAAGGCAAGACCTGATCCCATTGGCCCCCAAAGTTAAGTACACAAGCGCGAAGCATATCCTCTAATACCTGAATAGTTCGCTCTGACTGCCCATTGGTCTGAGGATGAAACACAGTACTGAGGTCCACCTGGTACCCCACTTCTCCTGGAAAGTCTGCCAAAAACTGTAGGTAACTGAGATCCTCGATCTGAGATAATAGACACTGGCACTCCATGTAGGCGAACCATCTCCTGAATATATACACGAGCTAATCTCTCAGCATTGTAAGAAACTCGAATAGGGATAAAGTGCGCGGACTTAGTCAACCGATCTACAACAACCCAAATACTATCAAAGCCACGAGAGGTGCGAGGTAACCCACCAATAAAATCCATAGTGATTCGTTCCCACTTCCACTCGGGAATGGGCAACTGCTGAAGTAGACCACCGGGTCTCTGGTGCTTGGTCTTTACCTGTTGACAACAGAGGCATCGAGCTACAAACCCTGCTATGTATCATCGCATACCATGCCACCAATAGTGCTGTCTCAGATCTCTATACATCTTAGCTGTCCCAGGGTGAATAGAATATCTAGAACTGTGTGCCTCACGCAGAATCAACTAAGTCAAGTCCCCAACCCTCTGAACACAAATACGGCTATCAAACCTCAGAACACCATTCGAATCCAAGGTAGACCTCTCAGACTCACCCTTTAACACCTGATCCCGAAGGCTACGAAGACCACTATCCTTAAACTGACAACGCTGAATCTTCTCCAGCAAAGTAGATCTGGCCTCAATGCAATCAACAATCCTCCTAGGGGTTAAAAATATCCAATCGAACCATCGAGTTAGCTAAGGACTGAATATCCAAAGCCAATGGCCGCTGAGAGACTAGAATAAAGGCTAAGCTACCCATACTCACTACCTTCCGGCTCAAGGCGTCCACTACTACATTCGTCTTGCCTGGATGATAGAGAATAGAGATATCATAGTCCTTTAACAACTCAATCCACCTGCGCTGCCTCGAATTAAGATCCCTCTGAGTCATAATATACTAAAGACTATGGTGGTCTGTAAAGATCTCACAATGAACACCGTATAGATAATGACTCCAAATCCACAGTGAAAACACTACCGCTGCTAACTCCAAGTCATGAGTAGGGTAATTACGTTCGTGCACCTGCAGTTGCCTCGATGCATATGCAATAACACGACCCCGTTGCATCAGAACACATCTCAAATCGATACCAGATGCATCAGAATATGCGGTGAAACCCTCGCCCTCAACTGGAAGAGTCAACATAGGGGCAGAAGTAAGTCGATTCTTGAGCTTCAGAAAGCTCGCCTCACAATCCTCAGACCACTGAAATGAAACCTCCTTCCTGGTTAGTCTGGTCATAGGAGATGCAATAGACGAGAAGCCCTTAACAAATTGCCTGTAGTACCCTGCCAACCCAATAAAACTACGAACTTCAGTAGGCGACTTGGGCCTAGCCCAACCTCGAATAGCCTTAATATTTGCGGGATCTACCATGATACCGTGTTTGGATACAACATGCCCCAGGAAAGCTACAGACTCAAGCCAGAACTCACACTTTGAGAACTTGGCATAAAGCCGATGATCTCTCAAAGTGTGGAGCACAATCCTCAAATGCTGCTCGTGCTCCTTGCTGCTCCTTGAATAAACTATGATGTCGTCAATAAATACAATCACAAAGGAGTCTAAGTATTGCCTAAATACACGATTCATTAAATCCATGAAAGCTGCTGGGGCATTAGTCAACCCAAAAGATATCACCCGAAATTCATAGTGGTTGTACCGAGTCCTAAAGGCTGTCTTAGGGATGTCCTCAGCCCTAACTCTCAACTGATGATATCCAAATCTCAAGTCTATCTTCGAGAATACCGCTGCACCCTGAAGCTGATCAAACAAATCGTTAATACGAGGCATAGGATACTTATTCTTCACTGTTACCTTATTTAACTGCCTGTAATCGATACACATACGCATAGATCCATCCTTCTTCTTTACAAACAGAATTGGAGCACCTCACGGCGACACACTCGGCCTGATAAAACCCTTTCCCAAAAGATCCTCAAGCTGACTACTCAACTTTCTCAACTCAGTAGGAGCCATATGATAAGGAGCCATATAAATAGATCGAGTGCTCGGCTCGAGGTCTATAATGAACTCTACATCTCGCTCAGGAGGAAGACCAGGTAGGTCAGTCGGGAATACATCAGAAAACTCACTAACAATGGGGACAGAGTCAAGTGACAAACTCTCAACACTAGCATCCCAAACTTACGCAAAGAATGAATCACATCTCCTCGACATCAGTCTATTAGCCCGAACATAAGAAATAATCCCCGTCGGTGTGCGGCTAACAGAACCCTGCCACACTATCGGAGGTACATCAGGCATGACTAAGGTAACGGTCTTGGCAAAGCAATCCAAGACTGAATAATGAAAAGACAACCAGTTCATGCCCAGAATCACATCAAAGTCTAGCATGGCCAATTCAATAAAATCAACCTGAGTCTCAAACTCCTAAATAGTCACCAGACATGATCTATATACCTGATCCACTACTAAGAAATTACCAACGGGGGTAGATACACGTAAAGGCACAAATAATAACTCAAAACACAAACCCAACCGTGGTGCATAATAAGTAGATACATAAGAGAATATGGATTCGGGATCAAATAATGCAGAAGCTGACTGATGGCATACAAAAATCATACCTGTAATCACCGCAGCTAAAGCCTCAGCCTCCGCCTAGCTGGCACGATATACAACTGACGCTGGCTACCACTAGTCTGAGTATCGACCTGACCACTAGTCTTATCTCCCTGCACTCCATCTCGAAAACCCTGGGAACCACCCCGACGACCCTGTGCACCACCTCTGCCTACTGGCCGAATAGATCTGATGGGCTGTGCTTTCTGAACTGAAGGCTCAACCGCCCTGCACTGAGGACACTCACACGCGAAATGACCGATAACCCCACAAGTATAACATGCTCCTGGATCCTTGCTCGGCCTAGAAGATCCAGTATAACCACCTCTAGTTGATGAACTGGACTGACCATATCCCTAAGGCTGACTAACAGAACCACTATAGGCAGGCTGACCCCTATCAGATATCTGCAAGGCTGACTGTACGAGCCTATTGGGATGACCCTGTCACTGAAAAAACTGCTGCTGCTGCTGAGGGTATCTACCGTGAAACTAGAAACCACGACCTCTGAACTGCAAACCACTATGGCTCCCATTGAAACTATCCTGGACACGAGGTCTCTTATCGCTGCCCCCTTGGGCCTCACAATCTATCTCCTCAATAGAGTATACATGCTCAGTAATCTCTGCAAATGACTTCCCTAAAGTCACTAAACTCATGGTAGCCCTGCGGAGTGGCAATTTCAGTCCCCTGACAAAACATCTAACTCTATCATACTCATTAGGCAAAATAGAAGTAGCGTGCCTAGCAAGATCATGAAACCTCACCTCATACTCGGCTACAGATAATGAACCCTGAGTAAATCTGGAGAACTCATCCCTGAGCCGCTCCCGCATAGTACGGGGCATATACTTTCCCAAGAAAATCTTAGAGAATTGGGTCCAGGTAACTGACGGAGATCCCGCTGGCCTGGAATCAAGATATCCCCTCCACTATCTCCTCGCTGCAGTATCAAGATGATATGGCAAGAAATCAACACCACGAGACTGTACCAATCCCAAATTCCTCAGTCTATCCTCACAACTGGACAAGAACTCATATGCATTCTCACCCTGAGTACCAGTAAATCTCGGTGGATTCAACCTCAAGAAATGCCCCAACATCTTCTGCTCATCGACAGACATAACAGGCTGATCTGTAGCCGACTGTGGAGCTACCGGTACTGGCTGAACAGTAATTTAAGGTGTTACAGCTACTGCCTGCGTCCCCATATAATCTACCTCTACTGTAGGCTGACCTCCAAGTATCCCCAATAACTGAAGTAATGTACCTTGGAGCAAAGAAGCATCAATAAAACTGGGTGGAGCCTAGGCTGCTCCCTGGCCCACCGACTGTTATGGAGGCAGAACATCTGGAACTATAACGGGATCGGGTGACTGATCCCTAGCATGATCTGGGCCTAGGAATGCTACTCTGCCCTAACTTCGACCTCGGCCCCAACCAGGAGCCCTTGCTACAGGCTCGAGATTTCGACCCCCGACTCTCATACTATGCGTCCTAACCATCTACATAAAGAGTGAACCAAATAGAGATTAGAAACCAACATAGACACCAACGCACATAGGCGAATCAAAGAAATAAGATTTACCCTAAACATGCTTTATAGCCTCCCGAAGATAGGATATAAACGTCTCTATACCGATCTACGAGACTCTATTAAACATCGGCTCATGCACCAACAATACCAGTGAAACCTAGGCTCGGATACCAAGTTGTCATGACCCAATTTTTTGAGTCATGATGGCAACTACCATAACCCACCAATAAGCAAGCCAAACCCTAGCCCAGAGCGACAAGCAACAGGCTAACAGGCGAAATCTCAGAAAATAGAGATGAAGTGGAAGTAATCATACTAATAAACATGCTAGAAATATGAAAACAAAATCAAAATATATATTCATACCAAGACTGAGAAGGAAGAGTACAATATATAAAGTGAAGAACCCCTCCCAAGACCTGGTGAGGTCGGTACAAGAGCCACTACTAGACATGTCCAAAATACAAGACAAAAACAAAATATATACAACAAGTACTACAGTCTCGAGAGCAAAAGACTATATAGTAAAGACAGAGTAGGATCTTCCTCGGACGTCAGTAAGATCACTCTACTCCGGAGTTAGTGCTGAGAAGAGAGTCACATCAAAACCGTCGATTAGTGCCCAGATCTACATCGGGGAAAAAGATGCAAAAGTGCAGTATGAGTACCGGGGCAATGGATACTCAGTAGGCATCATCGACCGATTGAGCTCAATATAATATAAGCAATCTAAAATGCGAGGGTACATGCTAGGTCAGGGGTATAAATAATAACTACATAAGTAACTGCCGAGGCATATAGATATGCTTAGGAGAAAAATAAGTGCGATACAGAATAACGAGTAAATAAATGCGTAACTAAACACACAAGTCAAACATAACCTATCTGGGCACCCATAAACCCGATAGGCACACGATAGAAAACAATAACCCTGCCTGGCCCCCATAAGCCAGCGGGACATACAAGAAAAGTAAAAGAAAACGTAAATAATTCATAACTGATCCAATGCCAAGTAATCATAGCAACCATCTCGGTGTGCACCGGGCTTGAACTAATACCATGGGTAATAACAAGAGGCCAGACGCCAGAATTGAACCGTACATAGTGGATAGTAACAATAGGCCACATATATATCATAACCGCCGGACTCAAACCAGAACTCAGAGAACAACAGTATCATAACCAAGGTACCCAGTACCAAAACTCTCCAATCATATCATAAACAGATGCCATCATCAAACTGAAACTCATAACAATTGGTAACCATCATATCTGAATCAGTGGCCGAACTCAAATCAAAACTCATAACAATCGGTAACCATCATATCTGAATCAGTGGCCGGACTCTAATCAAAACTCATAACAATCGATAACCATCATATCTGAATCAGTGGCTGAACTCAAACTGAAACTCATAATAATCAGTAACCAAGTAACAGAGTAGTGCCAGAATCCACACAAACACAAGTAAACGGGGACATACCGGCCCCAAAATAAACCCAAAACATAAATAAAGGAGCTAACCCACCACGTACTACAAGTCAATCTCGGGATCCTTCCAGGTAAACTATCTACTATAAATAATATGTATACACAAGTCTGGGTATACATTATAAGTCATGGCAAGGCGGGTCCGTATTTTAAATCAAACTAGACGACCCTGGTCAAATACGGTGCTATCAGGGACTAACAAGGCTAAACAGGTTAAAAGGGAATAACTGGGGTAATTCAACACAAATTTTATCCTAAAAGATCATTTCAGGGCTTAACTAAGCCTAACAATGTTTAAAGCTAACTATACCGACTGTGAAGAGTAGCGGGGACCACTACGGGGTCCCGAAACCAAGTCTGGGCTAAACCTAACTGAGTCTGGACTAAGGTTACCCAATCCCCTAGTAACAGTAGTACAACATTAACCAACCCTATAAAGGTAATCTCTGGCATGCCACGAGGATAGCGGACTCGAAACTTATCCGAACAAGGCCCTAACCGACCCAAAAGGCCTAATCATAGCAAGCCAATGCCAATCTACAACTACCAGCCCAAACACTAGCATAATAGTATGAAAATACTATAAATAAACTCAGTCTAGGTATATGGTAAGTCTAGCCTACTTGGACGCTTCCGAATGTCTGGCAAAGCTTTCTAAATAGGAGTCTTACCCTTCCGCGAGACCTCAGATTTCTGCCACACTAGAAAAATAATAAACTACATGTCAAAACATGAATATTTATACCCATATTGCATTAGTTCGTAAAAATATCCGAACGGTCTATGTGGGCCCACTTACGGAATCGCAAAACCAAAATCATCACAGAGTCCCAAATCACCCCGTGACCAATAGTCACAACTAAAACCACTCAATTTGAGCTCAATATATAGCTCAAACATCAACACCAATCCCAAACACCACCGTAACTAAAACTACTGTAAAAATAAGAAAACGTATCATAGAAACGACTAAAACGCAACCACGAAACCAATTCTACCAATCCCTAAACTTGAATCCCACTAAAAATGATCAAAGTTGAGATTAAGTTGATCAAATATAGTGAAATATATAGAGAGAATGTTATAAAAGAAAATGAGGGGTTATACATATATATAAATTATTTCTCTTTTTAAAACATATATATACACTACACCTATTACTTAATAGGTAAGTTAATCTTGATATTTTACTATCCCCTTTTAAAAATATCATAAATTATAAAACTATCATAAAGTAATATAAATATTCCATTTTAGCAATTTTAATTTAAGTTAAAAAAATTTCACAACGGGCTCGGTATAAATAATATTCTCAAACGCACTGGCCGAAAACCGAACTGTCAGTCCCAGTAAGTCATAAATAACTTGGAGCAGTTGTAGAAAAGCTCTAAATGCCGAGAACATACGAAAACAAGAGAAATGACCGGGAGGGTCACTATAAAAACACTTGCATCCAAATGGGTGAAAATAACTTATATTTGGTTTCTTGCCATTTCATAATTCATATGGAGTCTTGTTTAGAATAGGTCTAATGAGACATTTGTTCAAGATGTGACATGCAGTGCTTACTGCTTTTTACCAGAAATGATGTGATAGAGAATGCTCGCAGATCATTGTTCTTGCCATATCTTGAAGAGTTCTATTTTTTCGTTCAACCATTCTATTTTATTGAGGGGTGTGAGGGGATGAGAAATTGTGAGTAAATCCTTGCTTGTTGCAAAAATTTCAAAAGCTTTGTTTTCAAATTATCCTCCATGATCACTTCTTATAGAAGAAATGTAGTATCCTTTGTCTCTTTGTACTTTTTCATAGAAACACTCTAAATTCTCTAAAGTATCATCTTTTTTAGATAAAAATATAACTCAAGTAAATCGTGAATAATCATCAATAATAACAAAAGCAATACCCTTTACCTCCAATACTTGCAGTCCTTGTGGGACCAAACAAGTCCATGTGAAATAGTTGCAAGGGTTTGGTAGTAGTCACAACATCCTTTGAAGTGAAAGTTTCTTGTTTGCTTACCTTTTTGGTACACATCACAAATGTGATCTTTGGAATAATCCAATTTGGGTAGTCCAAGAACTAAATCAAGATTTGCAAGTTTCTCTATGAATCACATGCTAGCATGACCAAGTTTCATGTGCCATACCAATGGATCCTCAGACATAGATGCAAGACAAATATGTTCCTTACCCTTTTTGATGGAGTCTAGGATGTAGACATTTCTTTCTCTATTTTCAGGAAGCATAATTTTTCCTGAATTGTCTTCTATTGTACATCCTATCTTTTTGAACTTGACTTCAAGATTAGCATCATATAGTTGACCGCTGCTTAGAAAGTTGTATTTCAATCCCTTCACAAGATAAACGTTAGTGACATCACATAATTCATTTAAAGGAATAGTTCCAACACCTATTACTGTTCCTTTAGAGTTATCTCCAAATTGAATGCTTCCTCCATCATAGTCGGCTACTGATTTGAATAATTTCTTATTTCCTTTCATATGATTTGAACACGCACTATCCAGGTACCATTTCGCTTTATCTTTTGAGTTGTTTTCATACAAAATAAACTTGTTACTTATTCTTAGGTAGACAAGCCTTCTTGGGCCCTTTTGAGTTAGAGTTTGGATTATTTGATGCATCTTTGGGTCTCAAAATCCATTTAGAAGCACTGTTTGTGCGAAATTTTCCATTATAATGTTTGAGCCCGAATTTTCCATAATAATAACATGAGAACGAAGAGTGTTTTTCAGTGAAATTTCTAGAATGATCATTACTGTGATTTGTACTTTGTCTTTAAATAATCATCCACTATATAGTCCAGTGAAGTAACGGTGCCATTTCTGAAGCCAAGCTCTGTCATGGCTAGTTGCGAATTCTTCCTTGGCCCTGGCACTGGCAGTGTCACCTTCACTACTTTCTTCACAATATTCTCACTTAGTATATAACCTTTAGGTTGAAGAGAAAATATAACTGTTTTGTTCATCATTCCTATAAAAAGCACCATTGTACACATCAAGATTTAAGATAAGAATAAGATTTTGGGAAAAACACCTCACTCCAATCTTGAGAAATCTTTAAGAATTCGGAGCTTATTTATTGTGGATGTTAGCACTATGAATCCAATCCCAGGGACATGAAGACAAGCATGTAGATTAGATTAATGAAACAAATCTGTAAAAAAAAAGTTTGCCAAAGCTAATAGTTTAAACACACAAATTCACTTTTAAAATAACCAAACGTACATCAAAGGGGAATCTTCAATATGCAGGCCTCAAGCTAAACATGTACAATGACATACATGAAGATGTAGCAGTCCCACCTTTTCAAATACTAACTAGAAGAGATATATCTATTCTTGGGAAATTATGAATAACTCTAGACGAACACCTATAAACATAAACAAAACTAATTTTGGCAAGTTAAAATGTTCACGACCCGCAACTAAAAATAGAGTTACTGGATAATGATCTTAGGCATATTTATACACGTAAGTGTCATTATCTACGCGCATTTAACTTAGTTTTGAGGATAACTTGGTATGATTAATGACATAAAAGTATTATTTGTGTATTTGTGTTCTAATTTGTACGTTTAGAGTGTTCAAGGTGCATTTGAAACAATTCAAAAACTAAAATGATCAAATAGAGTTTAGACGAGCTAACTAGTTAGGCTATCCTAAGCTATGCTTGATCTAGTGTACTTTGATGAGCTTGATTTTGTTGTATGGCCTTATGTTTGCTATGAGTTATTGTAGGAAACCATTGTAGCAGCTATGGAATCTAGATGAATCCTACACACAATCCCCAAGGAGTGTGAAAACAAGGAATAAGTAGACGAGAAGCATAGAACCAAGATTGGACGAAATCTCACATTTGGGATCACCCTTGCATCGCAACCCCCAAAGAATGGGTGGTGGACATGAGCCTCACCCCCTAAAACATGGGGATACTGGTTTGGACTTGCTATATCCATGCGCCGCACCCCCTTTGGCCATGCTATAGGTCATGCGACGCAACCCCCTCCCCTACTCAAAATGACTAAATTTGGTTTTCCACTTGGTTTAAGTTGAGGGAAAAGTAGTAAATGCATATGTTTAGCATTGGGCATCCTATGGACTACCTATAGGACTATATAAATAGAAACTATGCACAATTACAAGGCATCCTACACTAGGTTTTTTTTCTTTAACTTTATTTTTCTTGTAGTTTTACTTATGAATTCATTAATGGTGATTCTTTGTAAGAATATGAGTGGATAAACACCCTATTTCTAGGGTTGAGGATACACCATGATTTATTAATTATGGTTTATTAGTTTGGTTTATATGTTTATCATGTCATGTGATTGTTCTTGCGTTCTTGCTTTACTATTCTAGAGAGTCATGAACTTCAGGATAAATGTAAATCTCAAAACGAATTGACCATAAGAGTGGAGGGATGGAATGAAGAACGTAGGGAGTATAGATCATATCTTTAATTGTTAGATACTAATTGTTAAAGGATGATTTATGATTAGGATAGAGATATACCTAACTGCCCCACTTAGTTAATAAAATGGGAAGATAACTTAGTGCATCCGAATTAGAGACTCACATCCCCACTCAACGATATAGTTGTGAGACTAATTTGGGTAGACAAATTAAAGGGTGACCATCCCCCAGTTATACTATCAACCTAGTAGATCAATAATCATGATAAACATAAACACCGGCTAGAGACCATAGTTATGTATGAATGTAAAGTAAATGCCTCAACCCCCCGAAAATTCCATATATTATTTACAATCTGAATTGCATATCATTGTTTTTTCTATCATTTAGTTTATAAAAACAAAACTCAAGCCTTTTTGGTTACAAATCACACTTATTTAACTTTGATATTAATACTTGAGTTGGATCGTCGGCTAAACACCAAGTCCCTATGGGATCGATATACGGCCGGCAAGAGCCACTTTATTCCTTACACGACCACGTACACTTGCGTGTGTGGTAGGCCACAATAAGTTTTTTCGCTGTTGTCGGGGAATTAAAAATTAGCAAATTTCTAATTTTTAGTTTTACTATTCTGTTTGATAAGTGCTGACAACCTGGTCTTAGCTACTAAATCTCTAGGTATAGGTTTGAATCTTAAGCAAGCTGACAAGGGAGAGAGAATTAGTTTATCCACATCCCAAACCTGAGCGACGCTTGCACCAATTGAGAGAGAAACAACACTTCTCTATCCAATCCTACAAGTTCAACAAGACAAGACTATTCCTGCAGCCATTAGTGATAAACAACCAGCCTGCAGAACAGTACACTAAGTGGCATTCTCATTTGCAACTAATGTAACCTGAAGTATCCGCAGACCGAATACAGGAGGCAGATTTGAGTTTAAACAGAACATGGTGAAATTGTTGCACACAAGCGGACAATTTACAGGCATGTCACATGAGGATCCATAGGTCCATCTTTAGAATTTTCTAGAGATCAGTGATACATTCATTCCTACAAGAGTCTCCACAGATTACGTGAGGTTCTCTCTTTTCCCATTCTCACTCTTGGGTAAAGGAAAGAAATGGTTAAAGGCAGAACCTTCAAATTCAATTACAACTTGCAATGACTTGGCAAAAAATTTCTCAATCGATTATTTCTATCTGGCAAAACTGCAAGGTTGAGGAGTGAGATCTTAAGTTTCAAGCAGAACCCAGATGAAAATTTCTATCATGCATAGGAGAGATTCAAGTATCATCTCAGAGATTGCCCACATCACCAATAGATAAATAAAACACAAAGATTTTGCTAGATTCAGCAGCAGGTGGTCAAGCTTTAGAGGAAATATATGATGAACTGTACACTCTCTTCAACCGTATTGCACAAGGTAATCTAGAGTTGTAGGGTGATGTATCCAGAAGTATGGTGAGGAATCCTAAAGTTATGATCGAGGTAGATAGTATCACATCATTGGCTGTATAGTTGGCAACTTTTCAGAACCAGATGATGACTCAGTTCAACAAGTTGAGTGTGACTCAACCTCAGACCTAGGTTAATGCAGTTCAGCATGTTCAGACTTGATGTGAAATTTGTGGTAGTAGTGGTCACTCTATAGATTTATGTGGAGTAAATCCTAAGTCGATGAATTGTGGTCAATACACAAAAAGGAAATCAGAACTATGGTAATGCCTATAACCGTAACTGGCAGAGTCAACCTAACTACTCATGGGGCAATAATTAGGTCCAACCTCAGCAGTTTCAGCAATAGTAAGGTATTCAAAACAACACTCAGGCTAGCAATATATAAGAGACTTTGAAAAATATTATGGCCAACAAAGAACAAATGGCTGCAGAGATCAAAAATTAGAAATTGGCTCAAAAGAATTTAGAGATGTAGGTGGGTTAATTAGCTCAGGTACAAAACATAAGATCTCAAAGGGGTTTACCTAGTGATACATAGAAAAATTCAAAGCATCTTATGGCAATCACCTTGAGGAGTGGTAGAGATTTGATTGACACACCTCCAAAGAAAGATCATGAGGTACAAGCAGAGTTGATCACTCCTAAGCAGATGGAAAAGCAAGTTAAAATCAAATAAGCTGACAAAAAGGGAAAGTCTAAGTACCCGAATGAAAATATGGTTGAACAATCTCAAAACAGACCACCACCACTATTCCCTCAAAAGCTTAAGAAAGTCAAAGAGGATGCTTCTTGCAAATTTTTTTTTGACATATTTAGAGAACTTCATATTAACTTTTCTTTGTTAGATGTTTTGCAGGGAATGCCCAAGTATGCTAAGTACCTGAAGGATGTGGTGATGAACAAAAGGAGGCTTGGTGATATTAAGGCTGTAGCATTTATGGAAGAGTGTAGTTTTGTGGTTATGAGCAAGATTCCCAAAAAGCTCAAGGACCTTGGGAGTTCACCCTCCCTACACAAATTAGTGAAAGTGATATTGTTCAAGATTTGAGTGATTTGGGGGCAAGCATCAATTTGATGCCCCTTTCTGTGTTTAAAATTTTAGGTTTAATAAAGTCAAGGCCCTTTTCAGTTGTGTTACAGATGGCATACAAAACTAGAGTGGTGTAACACCCCGTACGTTCCCAACCCTACTTGATGACATTAAATGATATGTACTTAGGTATCGAGAGCTATAAGTATGCATTTGGTAATGCTATTGGTGAGCTAAGTGAATTTTGCTCTTGTTATGTGGTTAAACTTGCATAGAAGGTGTTTTGAAATTTTCATTGCCCATTTGTGGGGTTAAAAATGAGGCTAAGAAGACCTCTAAACAAAGTATAATAAGGTTAAGAAGTGAGTTAAAGAATGGGACTTGAAGTATCTAACTAAACCCGCGAAGAGAAGTCGAAAAATGGAATTTTCGAAAATTTTGAAGAGGGGTGCATTTGGGACCGTGCCACGCCGCTCTGGGCTAAAATTGTTAGCCCATAGGCAGTGGTTTGGCGCGCCCAGGAGCGTTCCACCTTGGGTTTTCCACTTTTTCGAAAGTTGGAAATTTCTAAGTCCCAAGGGTATCCGGGGTCGTACCGAGCCGATTTTTACCACGTTTCTTCTACAATCATGAGTAATGGGTTAATGACATCCCAGGGGCGACACGAAAGCCTAGCATGGGTTCATATGACATCCCAGGGGTCAAAGTACCTAGCATGGGTTCATCTCATCCCAGGGGCTACAAAACAGCCTAGCATGGGTAGAACAATAAAGATGAATGAGTATGAAAGCAAGAGAAGTAAAGTGAAGTAAAGTAAAGGCAAGAGAAAGAAAGAACGTAATGTACATGGTTCCCCACATATAGAAAGAGAGTTTATTCACATTTGCTATTTCTCTTATATTGGTTCCATGGTTCGTAAATGACATTAACAGAAGAATGTTACATAAGTCCGTATATAAAGTTGTCTCTTATAATTATTTCCATTCAAGCTCTTATGTACTGACGCAGTTTTCTTATGGCCTTACATATTCAGTACATTCTTCGTACTGACCCCTCTTGGGGACTTACCTTACATGTTGCAGGTACAGGCACTAGTAGATTTGTAAGTTGACAGTTAGTTGCGGACCTTTGGTGATCCCCAGTTGCTTCGGGACTTATCACAGTTGTACATTTGTTTTGATGTTGTAAAGCGGGTACTTGTCCCGACTTTTAGATGGTTTTGTAAATGCATCAGTTAGAGGCTTTTGTAGACGTATGTGGGTCTGTGAATGTAAGAGAGAAATGTCTGTTTTGACATAATGTCCCTAACGGCCAAGTTTCATAAATGTATACATAGCACATGTTTTCATGTCCATGACTTTCGTATAGTTACATGATGAATAATAAGATTCAAATGAGGATATGCATATGAGTGTACATGAGCAAAGGTTGGTTCTCTCGGGCCATATCGACTTCGGGTGCCAATCATGTCTCGATGGGATTCGGGGCGTGACAAGTGGTCCCCAAAGAAATCATAGAGGATGTTCTCATTAAAGTTGTTAAGTTCATTATTCCTGCTGACTTTATTGTTCTTGACTATGAGGCAGATGAAAGGGTACCAATCATATTGGGACGTCTATTTTTGGATACTGGTGGAGCTTTGATAGATGTTAGAGAAGGCACACTCAAGATGAGACTAAATGATGAAGAGGTGTTCTTCAGAGTATATAAAGTACTTAACACACCCTCACACTATAGAGATATATGCATGATCATAGCTGTAGAGGTGGATAAGTGTGGGTAAAGGAGTGCAAGCTTCCTATTACCTTTTCAGACTCTCTCATAAAATTTCACAATTTGGTCAGTAAGCCTAGGCTTGAAAAGTTTACACGTGATCCTACATGGGGTGAGAAAACTAGTAAAAGGGTAAATTTTGATTGTATTGTTGGTAGACTAAAGAAGAGAAGAAAGTTGTGGTCGAAAGGAAAGAAAAGATTGAGAGACTGTGGATGATGGTTGTGGTATGAGTTGTGCTGCAATGTTAAATCAAGCGCTACTTGGGAGGCAACCCAAGTTGTAATAGAGTTAGTTATTTTTGTATAGTGTCACCTTTGTTTTTGTTTTTGTTTATTTGTTTTACAGATTAGGGGAAGTCTGAGTACCCAAAATCTAAGCTAAGGAGCATGATGAAAGCATAAGTATGGGGTCCCCCATCCCCCATGATGGAAATATAAGAAAGTGATATGCTGCTAGCTAGGCCAATAGGCCTCAGGGAGTATTTTCTAACCCTTGTTCCTTAATTTGATTTATTCTTTAGGGATATAACATTATTTGAAGTGTGGGGTGGGGAATCTTCTGATTTGTTTAGGGTGAAGTGTGCTATATGATTTTTATTTTGATTTAATTGCAAGTTTTTGACTAAATCTAAAAAAATATAAAAAGATTTTATCTTTGTTGATTTTTAGTTCCTGTTGTTTTATTTGTTTAGTAGAAGCATACTTCACCCACCCCTCGATTTTTATTTTTGGTTCTTTTCAGAGGGGGAGCCCTTTGAATCCAGTATCCTTTTCATTTTTTTAGGAATAATTCTAAAAATTTTCTTTTGTCATTTGGAATAAATAGAGATGCTCATGCCAGGTGCTACACATAATTACTTGTTGCATGTGGTATTAAATTCTAAGGCATGAGGTTAAACTTGAATGACTTCAGTGAGACACCTAGGCTTTTTGATCTGATTCTTGTGTGATGTTGTCTTAAATTTGAATTCTTGCAATTGCTTGGTTGAGAGTTATAGGAATCCTTCTTGAGTTAAAGATGTTCCATGTGTGTTGAGGGTTTTGTTATATTCCATGTTTGCATATTAATGTCTAGAACTTGCCCAGTGTGTTTGCAAAGTAAAACAAATATTGAGTTTAGGAGATGATATAGGCATTTCTTTGATAGCCATGTTTACACTTGCTTTATCTACCCTTTATGAATGATCTTAGTTATCCCCTTTGATCCTTTAGCCTATTCCTTGGTAGCCATATATGTAGCTTACTCCTTTTCTTTCAATAGACCGTAACTTGATCTAAAACTCCTGAGCGCTTGAGTTGAAAATAAAAGTTGTGAAGGAGTGAAAATTGAAGAAAGAGTGAATTTGAAACCCCAAAGTAGTAGCTATTGCTGTGATGAAAAGGTTTATGTGTTGTTGATAGGGACTAAAGTAAAAAGATTTAAAGTGTTTTGAAAAATATAATCAAAAACTCCCTACAAAAGATATGTAAGCTAACTTAAAGAGAGAGGCTGTAACACACCGTACTTTATAACCTCACTTGATACCTTGGGATCATATCTACATAGGTGTTGAGATGCCATGAATATGTGTTTTATAGTGTTATTGGTGAAACATTTGATATCGGACTTAACATGTGCGATTAGATCTTCGTAGGGGGTGTGGCGCAAGGAACAAAAAAACTATGCCTTTCCGGCGTCGTTTCGTAACGCAATTCTACGACGATTTCTCGATGGTTTCTTTTGGTTTTTTGGAGTTATTTGAGCATTGTTAAAGCTTCAAACACTTCAATATGCTCCTACATACTCCTACATGATCAAATCATGAAATGTGAATAGTAATCCAAAATGTTCAATGAAGCCAAGGGCGACTAGAATTCCAATTTTTGCGATCGAAAGGACGAATGAGAAATGTTTAAAAGAATATTGTCGTGACATTATGGAATTATGTAAACATGAGAGATATGGTGAATAATGCATGAAACTTGTTGGGCTAAATGGATATGCCTTCTTGGGCCAAATTAAGGCCCAAAAGTGGAAGAAATCCATGGCCCAAATGGGTCAAAAGACCCATTCTTCCATTTGACCTTCTAGACACATTATTATATGCCAAGAATTGGCTAAGGACAACATGAGGGGCCTATAAAAAGGGGAAAATCAGATTTTTATTGTACAAACCTCTCATGCCTTTAAAACATTTTTCTCAACATTTCTCATTTCCAAACCCTAAAGCAAAGTAATTCCTTGGGACTCCTTGGACAAGATCAACATATTCCAAGCCTTGGTAAGTATTTATTTTCATGGATTAATATCTTATATGCATAAAAGAATATGTATATCATGTTGGTTGTGCTTGGAAAAGTTGGTCATGGTACTTGGTGATTTTGTATGAGATTTGTGGTATATGGAATTCAAGTGTGAATTAGGCCTTGTGCCTTTGATGAAAAAGCATGGTATGGACAAAATATGAACATGTATGGTGTTATTTTTGGCATTAAATTTGTTCTTGGCTAAAAGTGGAAATTATGGGATTTTGGCCGATATGTGTTATGAGTTGAATTAAGGTGCTTTGATGGATTATTTGGGATGTGTTATGGATAAGAAAGTGTAAAGGAGAAGTATTGTGGTGAAATGTATTGATTTTCATGTATTGGTCAATGTTGGGAATATTATGGAATTTTTGAAATAATAGTATGCTCAATGGTTTTGTCAAGGGGAATTGACATGTTTAAAGGCAAACATGTAACTCATTGGCATTGTATGCATTTGTAAAGTACTTGGTGGTTAATGTGAATTTCATTATGTATTTATGTTGTAGAGTGACACATAAAGAAGGAGCGGGATTATTGTCTACGCATCTAAGGTTATAGATTTGTATTGCGAATCCAAGGTATGTAAGGTTACTTTGTCCGTATCTTCCTACGGCAAATAGTGTTCACATTGATATATTACTAGTCCTATCCCGAAATGTACTAAGGTATCCGATATCCGTATATCACTAGTCATTGTCATATATTTTCTACTCATGGATCATTTGTGACTCTCATGCCTCATATTCATGGTTAATGTTCCGAAAGTTCAAATAAGGTTATGTTCGAATATTTCAATAGTGACTCTACTTGTGTCTCTTGTTCATGGATTATTGTCCAATGGTTCCAATGGTATCATGGTGCTAGTGATGTTATATGTTTCATTGATATTTATTCACTTGTCCCTTATTGGTCAATGATTCAAGTTTCCAACAATGTTATGTTCCAAAGTTCCAAGTGATGTTATGACTATCAAAGTAACAATCTCAAAGTAAAGATCAAAGTAATGCAAATGTGTTCAATGATCAAGTACGGGTGGCAAGTCTAGGGGCGTAAGCCTAGCTCGACTCGATCCCGAGATATGGATTTATGGGTGGCAAGTCTAGGGGCGTAAGCCTAGCTCGACTCGATCCCGAGGGTGGCAAGTCTAGGGGCATAAGCCTAGCTCGACTCGATCCCTATATGATGATATGAAAGACCCACTGATCAGTCGGGGCCCGGGTACATTGTGATATGTAATGGCATGTGAGCATTGAGATAAAGAAAGTAATGAAAATAATGAAAGCAATCCACATGGTTTCCAAAGAGTAACATGGTGACTTATTCACATTGAGTATTCATATGTTTTGAGTTCATTGACATATTCATTGAAATATTCATGTGTTGTATAGTTTCATCTGAGCCTTGCATACTCAGTACTTATTTCGTACTGACCCCTCTCGGGGAATTTACCTTACTTGCTGCAGGCGCAGGTCCCAGTAGGCCTCCTCAGTAGATTGCCAGTGTTAGCGGCTCTTTGGTGAGCTCCAGCTCATTCGGGGCTTCTCCGAGTCATAGTGTATATATGTTTTGGTATTGTACATAATGTGTAAAGCGGGGACTTGTCCCGACTTATGGTTCATTTTGGTCAATGCTCTTGTTAGAGGCTTTTGTAGACCGATGTGGGTGTAATAGTGTAAAAGACACATGTTGTTTTGACTGGATGGCCTCAACGGCCAAGTTTCATATGTATGCCTAAATATGTCCCTTGTTCTCCTTTATTCGTATTTCATAATATTATGCAATGGTGGGTATGAATATTATATGCATATGATTGAGCATAGGCAAAGGTTGGTTCTCTCGGGCCTTATCGGCTATGGGTGCCAATCATGTCTCGATGGGATTCGGGGCGTGACAAAAGTGGTATCAGAGCAGTCGGTCTGTCTGAGTAGAGTCTTACGTATCGATGTGTTGTGCACCACGTTTATACGTAGGAGGCTACGAGACATTTAGGATGTTGTTTCTTTCTTTCATTCTAGATCGTGCAATAGAGCCAATGTTGTCAATTACATTGTATCTGATCTCGGTAATTATTTTTCTTTGGTATAGTCAAAATGCCGAATACTAGAAGAGGAAGAGGAAAAGGTAAAAGTAAGCTGATAGATAGAATTGCTGGTGAAGGAGCAAGTAGACCACCACCTGAGCAAGTTGATCAAGGTGGGGCTGAAACTGAGTTCGCAACGCGAGCTTCTTCTACTTCTTCAGCTCCAGAAGAGCCGAGAAGAAGGGAAGTGCCCGTGGAACCACCGACAAATGCCACAGATTAGGATCTTAGGAATGCTGTACAGATGTTGACACAGTTAGTGGCGGCACAAAGCCAGGGAAGAGCTGGTGCTATGGCACATGATGATGATGAGGCTAGAATGGCAAGTCGCAGAACACAGGATTTCTTGAAACTGGACCCTAATATTTTCACAGGGGCAGATCCAAAAGCTGATCCACAGGACTTTGTGGATCAAATTCAGAGGGCCTTGGAAGTTATGCATGTGACAGGGGTAGAGACAGTGGAACTTGCTGCGTACAGGTTGAAAGGAGAGGCAATACTGTGGTATGAGGATTGGAAGAAATCCCGTGACATTGGTGCAGATCCACCTACGTGGGAAGAGTTTAAAGTGGCTTTCCTTGATCATTACTTGCCCTATGAGATCTGTGAGGCGCGTGCGGATCAGTTCCTAAATCTCCGTCAAGGAAATTTGAGTGTCAGAGAATATAGCTTGCAATTTAATTCCTTGGCTCGATATGCGCCAAATGTTGTGGCTACGATGACAGACAGGGTCCATAGATACGTGGACAGACTAGAGCCATATTTGGTAAGAGATTGCACTATTGCGGCCTTGAATAGGGACATGGACATTGCTCGCATACAAGCCTTCGCCCAGAAAATGGAGGATCAGAGACAGAGACGCAGGGTACATGAATTTGATAGGGGACAGTCCAAAAGGGCTAGACCTATGGGACCACCTATGATGTCCCAAGGAGGATCTAGGCCCCGCATGTTTCCTAGACCACCTAGACCGTCGTTCTCTTATTCCACAGGTGGTGCTTATTCGCAGTCTCGAGGGTTTCGAGGTAGTTCAGCTGGACAGAGTAGTGGGGTCATGGATCACAGTCAGCAGGTTTTCCTCGTCAGCAGTGTCAGCACTGCGGGCGTATGCACACAGGTCCATGTCAGACAGGGATGAATGTCTGCTTTTGGTGTGGTATGCTGGGACATATAGCGAGAGAATGTCCACAACGGAGCATGGGTGGTATAGCACGACCAGCTGGGTCGGCTGTTGCGTCTTCAGCATCGGTTCCTTCACAGGGCCGAGGGGTGCAGCCTATTGGTCGAGGTAGAGGTGCCAGAGGAGGAGCCAGTACTAGCGGGGTCCAGAATCGCACTTATGCTTTGGTGGACCGCCAGAATTCAGAGGCTTCCCCAGATGTTGTCACAGGTACATTATCCATATTCTCACATAATGTATATGCATTAATTGACCCAGGCTCTACATTTTCCTATATTACTCCATTGGTTGCTGCAAAATTTGCAAAGGCACCGGAATTATTAATTAAATCAATTGAAGTGTCTACACCGATTGGTGAATATATTATTGCAAAGAGAGTGTATCGTAACTGTGTGGTGACTGTGTGTGGTCATGATACGTTGGCCGATCTCATTGAATTGAACATGGTGGATTTTGATGTAATCATGGGAATGGATTGGTTGGCCTCTTGTTATGCTACGGTAGATTGCCGGGCCAAGAAGGTGTAATTTTGTTTTCCGCAAGAAAATGTTCTAGAATGGCAGGGTAAGGTAGGGGCACCACGAGGCAGATTTATTTCCTATTTGAAAGCCAGAAAAATGATTGCCAAGGGATACATATGTCATTTGGTACGAGTGAAAGATAATGATGTGGAACCATTAACTCCACAGTCTGTAACGGTCGTCAATGAATTTCTTGATGTATTTCCAGAGGATCTTCCAGGTTTACCCCCAGAACGGGAAGTAGAATTTGGCATTGATGTGATTCCGGGCACTCAGCCCATTTCTATTCCTCCATATAGAATGGCTCCAGCGGAACTGCGTGAATTGAAGGAGCAGTTGAAAGATTTGCTGGACAAAGGCTTCATTAGGCCTAGTATGTCCCCGTGGGGTGCACCGGTATTATTTGTGCGAAAGAAAGATGGCACCTTGAGAATGTGCATCGACTATCATCAACTGAATAAAGTAACGATCAAGAACAAATATCCCCTCTCTCGTATTGATGATTTGTTTGATCAGTTACAGGGTGCCAGGTGTTTTTCGAAAATTGACTTGAGGTCGGGTTACCATCAGGTCAGAGTTAGAGAGGAAGATGTACCCAAGACAGCTTTTCGAACATGGTATGGCCATTATGAATTTTTAGTTATGTCATTTGGATTAACAAATGCACCGGCTGTGTTTATGGATTTGATGAACAGGGTGTTTAAGCCATTCCTAGACGTGTTCGTGACAGTATTTATAGATGACATCCTTGTTTATTCAAGATCACCAGAAGACCATGCTTATCACTTACGGCAAGTGTTGCAAATTCTCCGTGAGCGTAAGTTGTATGCAAAATTCTCCAAATGTGAGTTTTGGTTGAAATCAGTCGCGTTCTTGGGTCACATTGTATCAGATGAAGGCATACAGGTTGATACCCAAAAGATTGAAGCAGTGAAGAATTGGCCAAGACCTACGACACCTACAGAGATTCGCAATTTTCTGGGTTTGGCAGGTTATTACCGAAGATTTGTAGAAGGTTTTGCTTCTATTGCGGCACCATTGACAAAGTTAACTCACAAGGCAATTAAATTTCAATGGAATGATGCATGTGAAAGAGGGTTTCAAAACCTGAAAGATAAGTTGACTTCCACACCAGTGTTAGTACTTCCTGAAGGTACAGAGGGCTATGCAGTGTATTGTGATGCTTCCGGGATTGGTCTCGGATGTGTGTTGATGCAGCATGGTAGGGTGATAGCATATGCCTCACGACAGTTACGGCCACATGAGAAAAACTATCCCACACATGATCTTGAATTGGCAGCAGTAGTTTTTGCTTTAAAGATATGGCTTCATTATTTATATGGGGTACATGTTGACATCTATACGGATCATAAAAGCTTGCAATATCTTTTTAAGCAAAAGGAACTCAATTTGAGGCAACGAAGGTGGTTAGAGCTTTTAAAAGATTATGACATTGATATTCTTTATCACCCTGGCAAAGCAAATGTAGTAGCTGATGCATTGAGCCGTAAGGCAGTAGAAAGGAATGAAAAACATGACATAATCAAAGATTTGAATCAATTAGCCAGCCTGGGAGTTCGCCTTATTGAATCCTCAGATGATAGAGTTATTGTGCAGAATGCAGCAGAATCTTCCTTGATAGCTGAAGTGAAAGAGAAGCAATTTGCGGATTCTATTTTATTACAGCTAAAGGAAAATGTGCAGCAGAATTTGACCAAGGCATTTGATATTACACCGGACGGGGTGCTTCAATGTCAAGGGAGGTTATGTGTACCGGACGTAGATGAACTGAGGACACGAATAATGACAGAAGCGCATCATTCGCGTTATTCCATTCACCCGGGTGCTACTTAAATGTACCATGAATTGAAAGAAGTGTATTGGTGGGGCAACATGAAAAAGAACATTGCAGAATTTGTCGCGCAATGCCCAAATTGTCAACAGGTGAAAGTGGAACATCAGAAACCGAGAGGTTACATGCAATGTATCAATCTTCCAGTATGGAAGTGGGCTATGATTAATATGGATTTCATTACGGGTTTGCCTCGTACATTGCAAAAGTTTGATTCCATATGGGTCATAGTGGACCGACTTACTAAATCAGCGCATTTTCTACCGGTCAAGACGACTGTTGACACCCAATTTTGGACCGACATTTTCAAAATAAATACTTTTGTGCTCTTTATTTGTTAAAGAGCATAAAATTTGATTTTTTTACATATTTTGTTCAATTTTAACACAAGTTATTGGTAATTATCCTCTTTCTTGAAAATGTTAGGATATTTATCAATTTATTATAATTTTTAATTATTAGTTGTCACTGATTTTTTACACAGTCATTTTTATTAACAAATGTTGTTTGGGTTTTATTGAATCTTTAATTTTATTTTAAACTCAAACCATATTCTTATCTGACATTAAATTCATTTGTTCATTTATTTTTTTTATCATAGTCCGTTAATTCATAAAAGACGGAGAAGATATTTTTTGCACAGATAAGTTAAATATTCATAGTTTTGGATAAGATTAAATAGTCATTGTTTTGGATGACTCATGATTTTGGATAGCCCATGGTTTTCCAAAAAACCATGGTATTGAGCACATGGTTTTGCTCTTGAGTGGTTTTGATTTTTTCTATAAAACTAACCCACTCCCTTCACAATGAATGGTGGTGGAAATTTCCAAATTAGGTTAAATCCTAAAAATATTCTCTTCCCATTTTGGTCCCAAACTAGCCGCCGATCACTGTCGGCCACCACCCCACCGGAGCTTGGAGCTCCGGTGATCAAAAGTTCCACCACATCACTGTCCTCTTGATCTCCTCCACCCATTTTCGGTGAAACCACAACCACCGCACCACCACATTACCACTAAACAACCTCCTTTACACTTTCCCTTTCTCCTCTTGCTCGTCATCGTTCCGACGAGCCAACCACCACCGCCTCCTCGTTCAACAACCACCATAAACCACCAGTCCACAAACAAAACCCCCAAAACGACGAACTCCAACACCCGCCATCTCCGGTGAACGGAATCAGTCCCTTTTCCCTTCCCCTTTCACGATTTTTGCTTTGTTTTACAGGTTATAACTCCAATAAGTCGGCATTGCTACGATGGAGCGACCAACCATGAAACTCTAAGCTTCCACGAATCAATGAGCTCCGAGCTCCGTCTAAATCGAGCAACCCACCACCATGAACCACCACCACAACGCTGATGATGAACCACGGCGAACAATTCCAGAAAACCCAAAACTCCGGTAAACTCTATTGAAATCTCTCTCCCTTTGTTTATCGTGTTACGTGGGAAACTCATCTGGCTATCTCTATTTTATGTGATTTAACAGCGGTCATTTTTGAATAATTATTTCTCTCGTTGGTTCACTGTTTTGTTTGATTATAGCTTGTTCTAACATTTTGGTTAATATTGTGTTTGTGTGTTTTGTTTTTGGTTCCATTCACTAGTGATTATTCTAGCGTTTTCCAGTAAGTGTGTTTACTCTTTTTATCAATAAAGTTGACTATTCTTGCTTTATTGTTTTTTACTAATTTCTACTTTTTTGCTCCATTTCTCATTGTTTGGATTAGTTGTTACAAATTATTTTATTACTTCTCTGTTACATTTTTATTTAAAGTGATTCGAATAAATATCAATTTGGTTGGCCAATGATAAAATCTACTCTGTCGAATTTTTGAGGCCTCCCCATTATAAAAGACGGATTTTATTTAAAGTTCAATTACTTTTAAGTTTAATTATTTGCCAAGTTTATTTTATTTTAAGTTCAATTATTTTATTTCAAGTATTAATATACTTGGCCGATGAAGAAATTTTCATCGATTTCAAAGGCCTCCCATGTATATAAAATGGGTTTTACTTTTCATTTATTATTCATTTAATTCATTTCGATTCATATTTATTTATTACTAACACTTTTACCAAGTGTCTTTACAGGTACATGAAGCTTCTTCTCGAAGAAGACACTCGAATTCATATTCGAGTATCATTTTGAATTATTTATTCTATTTATTCATTTTGTTTAACTATAGGCAAATATTAGGTCGTATTCGTTATTTTTGTTTTACTTTATTCATTGTGTATATTTTATGTTTGTTATATTTGTTAAAGTTATTTTATCTCCTCCTCAATTGAAAAAATGAGTTCAGCCGGGACCCACTTTTTGTGGATTCCGAAGGGTGCCTAACACCTTCCCTTTGGAATAACCTGAACCCTTACCTAGAATCTAATTGGTTATGCAGACTAATTTTTCTCATATTTAATTAATTGGTTTCCTAGTTTTTCCTAAAATTAGGTGGCGACTCTCAAATATTTTTTAACTATTGTTTTGAGCCCCGAAGTTGCGCCTTATGAAAATAGGGATGTAACAGAATGGCGACTCTGCTGGGGACTAAGAGGTTCTAACCATTATGAGTTCATTTTTTCAATTGAGGAGTTTTTACTTTTTACAATTTTAGTGTTGCCTTGTATATTTTGTAGATTATTTATATCTTGTATATTGATTACATTTACTCATTATTTGTTAAATTTTCATAATATAAATTGTTGCATTTTCATGGCATTTTCCGCCTCCCTGGCAAAGCACTAGGCATTAGGAAAAAGGGCGGTTATGCGGGTATCTGCACCCGCCCTTCCGTATAACACCTTATCTTTCTTTGAACCTCCAAGTGAAGTAGTTGATTCGAGTCGGTCAACAGTCACTTGGTGTGTTACCCCGATAAGTCCATTTCGGGTTCCCGGTCAATTTGAACAAACCATTCTAGTCAACTAGGTTAGAGCGAAACCAAATCCCATGTTTAGGCATTGGCCTAGAGTGACCCGATATCCAAGAGGTATCGGATCCAATAGAGACCACCTTATGTCCAAAAGGCCCATGGCCTAAAAGGACATCATTCCTTATGTGTTTAAATTGAAGGATGTTGATGCCGGATTGTATGAACCATTGTCTCTCGGGGTTGAGAATTTATTATTTTTTAAATTAATTTCTTTTGAGTTCGAAAATTTCAAGAAGTTTGAGAATAAAGGACTTCGAAGGCGGATTAGTCTAGTGTTATTCCCCTGCGTGGGACTGATATTTATTGTATATCCTTTTTCCTTATTTTGTATCCCCGTTTGATCTATTCTTATCGATTTGTATATAATATATTTTTGGGGGGCAATTGAATGTTTCACAAACGGCATATACATCCTTCAATCGTTAGGCTTACCTTTGGCTCCAAAAGGTCACATGTATGTTAGGATGCGTTATTAACTGTTTACGTGTTACATGATTTTCTTTGTCCATGATTGTTTGATTTTGTGTTTAATACACATGTTTTGTTTTAAACATTACTTGTCCATTGTTGAAGTTTTTCGAACTACGTTTGACCTGATTCCTGGATCAACGGGATACGTAGGCGCCACAATGGCTCGGTCATATTTCCCGTAAGCTTTCCATCTCTCTTTATAATGGGAACTGGGGCAGAATTTTTGAGAAGATCTCAAAAATTCTACAGAAAAATACATTTTTGTTACATATCCAACACAAGAGTTGGTTGAAGCAAAAACAGGGGCAAAATTTTTGAGAAGATCTCAAAAATTCCACTCAAAGCAGCTTGAAGAAGTTAAAGAAAGTTCTTTTGTGTTCTAAACTGGGGCAGAATTTTTGAGGAAGGTCCTCAAAAATTCCACCAAGCTTGCACTTCAAGATTGGATGAGTTTGCAAACAAGTGACCTCGGACTCCATGAGGCACCGCTCCAAGTTTGTCTATATCTTTGCATTTATTATTTTTGTGCATATATTGTATATCATATCTGCACGAACTACGCACACCTGATTCTCATCCTTCGGGTTGAGATACGTAGGCAGCCCTCCTCGGGTTCGGTATCCCTTATTTTTTATTTTATTTATTTATTTATTTTAAAAAGGTATTTGTTAGAATCATGTCTTTGACTTGGTTAGTGCCAACACAATTAGAAGCATGCAAATAACTAATATGATTAAGAAGGTCGACTTTGTGAATGAACCTTAGCTTCTTTTGATACCTCTCATTTGCACTTTTGTGACACTTGGTAAAGTTTTCTTGCATGCATTCAAGGTATGAATAAAACTGACCTCATTGTTTCATGTGCATTGTGTGGTGAGTTTTAGATTAAATTCAATTGCATTGCACTGTTGATCTAGAACTTGGCCTGAATGTTTGTTGAGGCAAAATTCTGAGTAACATTTGGTTTGGGAAAGGATCGTAGGCTCTCTTTGATTCGTTTGTGCCTTTCAATGTCTACCAAATGACATTAATCCCTAGTATGTCCCCTTTTGAGCCTGAAGCCTCTTCTTTGGACAACTACATCTTAACCAATACCTTTCTGAGTGCTTAAAAGCACTATCCCTCTCTTGGCCCTACCTCTTTGAGCGCACCAAAGATGTGCAAATTCAAAAGAAGATTCAAGTTTAAAGCTGCCAAAGGCAAAAAGTTGCAAAGTCCCTGAAAGTCAAGGATACAAAAATGACTTCAAAGAAAAGAAAGAGAATAAAAAACTCTCCCACAATATCAAGTTAAATCAAGGAGAAATCCCAAAAGAAAGAAGGGAGAACACTCCAAACAAAAGAGGAGAAACTTCAAAAGAGAAGAAAACAACAGAATTCTCCAGCATGTAAAGTTCAAAAAGAAGTCGAAATGAAAGGAAGGGACAATGAAGAAGACTCAAGCTTCAACAACATGACAAATGTTGAAAGCACAAGTTCAGTTTGACGCTCAAGGAGGGATTAAGTCAATCTTATCCCAAATCAATATCCTACCAGTCCCTAAGCCTACATTATAAGCCAATAGCAAGCCCTACATGATCCCATTCCAGATGTTCTCACATTAGTGGAGACTTACATGAAGGCCAAGCCTATGGCATCACAGTTGCATGCTTTGAGCATTCTTCTGAGTGTGAGAGTGTTTTCAAAATGTCCTCAAATTAAAATATACTGCAAATGTGTGCAAGTGAGGAATTTTCTTGTGGTGAGGTCACTTGAAACATGAGGATAGGTCTAATTCAAAACCTTTGTTTGAAGCAAGACGAATAAAACTTGTCGACACTTAGGTACATTTGAGGTACCACTTAAAGCTATAGGAATTATCTCGAAGTCGATCTCAGTTAAAAGAGAAGCGAAAGAGAAATTTCTATGCTAAGCTAATTTTTGGTACCAACTACAGCCAAGACTTGATGCCCTTTTCTGTTAAAAAATGAAATTGGGGCAAGCACCCATCTTTGAATATCTGTCAAAGCGACTCGTTGGTCCTTTCATTGATAGAGTTCATTTTTTAATTCGTGTCATTCATTTGTCAAAGCGATACATTATGTTTTGTTGGATCGTCACCTCCTAGTTGTGACATGTTTTGTTAAATCGTCACCTCCTAGTTGTGACATGTTTTGTTGGATCGTCACCTCCTATTTGTGACATGTTGGATCGTCACTCCTATTTGTGACATGTTATGTTGGATCGTCACTTCCTTCATTGTGACATACTGCATTTGTTACTAATGAGTTTAGTGCAGGTGATTATAAGACACGTTGGGAAGTCACCCCGTTCAAAGTGACATGTTGCATTAGGTATGCACAATTTTTAGTTTTTCTTATCTTTCATTTGCTACTAATAAGTTTAGTGCAGGTGATTATGAGACACATTGGGTTGCCACCCATTCAAATGGCATATCCTGTTCAAATAGGTCGTCCGCCTTTCAATGAGACAAGTTGGGTTGTCACCCATTCAAATGACACATTCAGATCGAGATAGGCCGTCCGCCTTTCAATGAGACAATTTGGGTAGCCACCTCATTCAAAGTGGCATATTGAGCTCAAAATGGGTCATCCGCCTTTCAATGAGATAAGTTGGGTCGTCACCCATTCAAATGACATATCATGTTAAAGTTAGGTTGTCACCCATTTAAATGACATATCAAGCTCAAAATGGGTCGTCCGCCTTTCAATGAGATAAGTTGGGTTTTCACCCGTTCAAATGACACATCAATTCAAAGTTGGTCGTCCGCCTTTCAAGGAGACAAGTTGGATTGTCATCCGTTCAAATGACATATCAAGTTCAACATGGGTCGTCCGCCTTTCAATGAGACAAGTTGAGTCGTCATCCGTTCAAATGATATATCGAACTCAAAATGGTCGTCCGCCGTTCAAAGAGACAAGTTGGGTTGTCACCTGTTCAAATGACATATCAAATTCAAAATGGGTCATCCGCCTTTCAACGAGACAAGTTGGGTTACCACCCCGTTCAAGTGGCAAGATAAGTTCAACATGGGTCGTCCGCCTTTCAATGAGACAAGTTGGGTTGTCACCCGTTCAAATGACATGTCAAGTTCAAAATGGGTCGTCCGCCTTTCAATGAGACAAGTTGGGTCGTCACCCCTTCAAATGGCACATCAAATTCAAGTTGGGCCGTCACCCGTTCAAATGACATATCATGTTCAAGTTGGGTTGCCACCCATTCAAAGGGCATATCCAATTCAAATGGGTCGTCCGCCTTTCAATGAGACAAGTTGGGTCGTCACCCCTTCAAATGGCACATCAAATTCAAGTTGGGCCGTCACCCGTTCAAATGACATATCATGTTCAAGTTGGGTTGCCACCCATTCAAAGGGCATATCCAATTCAAATGGGCCGTCCTCCTTTCAATGAGACAAGTTGGGTTGTCACCCGTTCAAATGACATATCAAGTTCAAAATGGATCGTCCGCCTTTCAACGAGACAAGTTGGGAAGTCACCCGTTCAAATGACATATCCAGTTCAAAATGGGTCGTCCGCCTTTCAATGAGACAAGTTGGGAAGTCACCCGTTCAAATGGCATATCAAATTTAAATGGGTCGTCCGCCTTTCAACGAGACAAGTTGGGTCGTCACCCATTCAAATGGCATATCACGTTCAAGTTGGGTAGTCAACCATTCAAATGGCATATCAATGTTCAAGTTGGGAAGTCACCCGTTCAAATGGCATATCAAATTCAAGTTGGGTCGTCTACCCTTCAACGAGACAAGTTGATCCGCTACCTTGTTCAAACAGGTATGCAGTTTTACATCCTCAGCGTCTCACAAGCTCAACACTGAGGTAATTTTAAAAGCAACATCGAAGGTACGTGAATGTTTTATCTTCGAATAATCCTTCCCATTTTTTCAAAATACAATCCATCCCTTTCAACGGACGGAGAGTATTGTCAAAATTTTATCAAAGTTTGACATTGTTTTGTGCACATGTCATTCTTTTCTTCTTTGTCCAGTCAAAATTGGCTATACGTCAACGTCATCATCCAAAGACTCTTTCATCATCCTTAGATGCTGAGGGGCAGTTGTTGACACCCAATTTTGGACCGACATTTTCAAAATAAATACTTTTGTGCTCTTTATTTGTTAAAGAGCATAAAATTTGATTTTTTTACATATTTTGTTCAATTTTAACACAAGTTATTGGTAATTATCCTCTTTCTTGAAAATGTTAGGATATTTATCAATTTATTATAATTTTTAATTATTAGTTGTCACTGATTTTTTACACAGTCATTTTTATTAACAAATGTTGTTTGGGTTTTATTGAATCTTTAATTTTATTTTAAACTCAAACCATATTCTTATCTGACATTAAATTCATTTGTTCATTTATTTTTTTTATCATAGTCCGTTAATTCATAAAAGACGGAGAAGATATTTTTTGCACAGATAAGTTAAATATTCATAGTTTTGGATAAGATTAAATAGTCATTGTTTTGGATGACTCATGATTTTGGATAACCCATGGTTTTCCAAAAAACCATGGTATTGAGCACATGGTTTTGCTCTTGAGTGGTTTTGATTTTTTCTATAAAACTAACCCACTCCCTTCACAATGAATGGTGGTGGAAATTTCCAAATTAGGTTAAATCCTAAAAATATTCTCTTCCCATTTTGGTCCCAAACTAGCCGCCGATCACTGTCGGCCACCACCCCACCGGAGCTTGGAGCTCCGGTGATCAAAAGTTCCACCACATCACTGTCCTCTTGATCTCCTCCACCCATTTTCGGTGAAACCACAACCACCGCACCACCACATTACCACTAAACAACCTCCTTTACACTTTCCCTTTCTCCTCTTGCTCGTCATCGTTCCGACGAGCCAACCACCACCGCCTCCTCGTTCAACAACCACCATAAACCACCAGTCCACAAACAAAACCCCCCAAACGACGAACTCCAACACCCGCCATCTCCGGTGAACGGAATCAGTCCCTTTTCCCTTCCCCTTTCACGATTTTTGCTTTGTTTTACAGGTTATAACTCCAATAAGTCGGCATTGCTACGATGGAGCGACCAACCATGAAACTCTAAGCTTCCACGAATCAATGAGCTCCGAGCTCCGTCTAAATCGAGCAACCCACCACCATGAACCACCACCACAACGCTGATGATGAACCACGGCGAACAATTCCAGAAAACCCAAAACTCCGGTAAACTCTATTGAAATCTCTCTCCCTTTGTTTATCGTGTTACGTGGGAAACTCATCTGGCTATCTCTATTTTATGTGATTTAACAGCGGTCATTTTTGAATAATTATTTCTCTCGTTGGTTCACTGTTTTGTTTGATTATAGCTTGTTCTAACATTTTGGTTAATATTGTGTTTGTGTGTTTTGTTTTTGGTTCCATTCACTAGTGATTATTCTAGCGTTTTCCAGTAAGTGTGTTTACTCTTTTTATCAATAAAGTTGACTATTCTTGCTTTATTGTTTTTTACTAATTTCTACTTTTTTGCTCCATTTCTCATTGTTTGGATTAGTTGTTACAAATTATTTTATTACTTCTCTGTTACATTTTTATTTAAAGTGATTCGAATAAATATCAATTTGGTTGGCCAATGATAAAATCTACTCTGTTGAATTTTTGAGGCCTCCCCATTATAAAAGACGGATTTTATTTAAAGTTCAATTACTTTTAAGTTTAATTATTTGCCAAGTTTATTTTATTTTAAGTTCAATTATTTTATTTCAAGTATTAATATACTTGGCCGATGAAGAAATTTTCATCGATTTCAAAGGCCTCCCATGTATATAAAATGGGTTTTACTTTTCATTTATTATTCATTTAATTCATTTCGATTCATATTTATTTATTACTAACACTTTTACCAAGTGTCTTTACAGGTACATGAAGCTTCTTCTCGAAGAAGACACTCGAATTCATATTCGAGTATCATTTTGAATTATTTATTCTATTTATTCATTTTGTTTAACTATAGGCAAATATTAGGTCGTATTCGTTATTTTTGTTTTACTTTATTCATTGTGTATATTTTATGTTTGTTATATTTGTTAAAGTTATTTTATCTCCTCCTCAATTGAAAAAATGAGTTCAGCCGGGACCCACTTTTTGTGGATTCCGAAGGGTGCCTAACACCTTCCCTTTGGAATAACCTGAACCCTTACCTAGAATCTAATTGGTTATGCAGACTAATTTTTCTTATATTTAATTAATTGGTTTCCTAGTTTTTCCTAAAATTAGGTGGCGACTCTCAAATATTTTTTAACTATTGTTTTGAGCCCCGAAGTTGCGCCTTATGAAAATAGGGATGTAACAACGACCTATACAGCTGAGGATTATGCAAAGTTGTATGTAAAGGAGATAGTACGATTGCATGGTATTCCACTCTCTATCATATCAGACAGAGGAGCACAGTTCACAGCACACTTTTGGAAATCTTTTCAGCGGAGTTTGGGTACTCAGGTGAATTTGAGTACGACTTTCCATCCTCAGACTGATGGACAAGCCGAACGTACTATTCAGACACTTGAAGATATGCTACGAGCATGTACGTTGGATTTTCAAGGTAGTTGGGATGACCATTTGCCTCTTATTGAATTTGCATATAACAATAGCTATCATTCAAGTATTAAAATGGCACCTTATGAAGCCTTGTATGGAAGAAAATGTAGATCACCAATTGGGTGGTTTGAAGCAGGAGAAACTGCTTTACTTGGGCCAAATATTGTTCACCAAGCCATGGAGAAAGTTAAAGTTATCCAACAACGGTTACAAACGGCTCAAAGTCGTCACAAGTCATATGCCGATGTGAGAAGAAGAGGGCTTGAATTTGCCATAGGTGATTGGGTATTTTTAAAGGTGTCACCGATGAAAGGGGTAATGCGGTTCGGAAAGAAAGGAAAATTGAGTCCACGTTACATAGGCCCATATGAAATTATTAGAAGATTTGGGCAAGTTGCGTATGAGTTGGCACTACCCCAGGACCTTTCGTCAGTCCATCCGGTATTTCATGTGTCGATGCTCCGGAAATGCATAGGAGATCCTTCACGTATTGTGCCCGTAGAAGATGTTCAAGTGGCAGAGGATCTCACTTATGAAGAGGTGCCCATTGCTATCCTAGATCGACAAGTAAAGAGATTGAGAAATAAAGACATAGCATCCGTAAAAGTCCTTTGGAGAAACCAACAAGTAGAGGAGATCACATGGGAAGCGGAAGAAATGATGAAATCCAAGTATTCCCACTTATTCCAAATGGACCAAGAAGTTCACAGTGCGGAGGTGGAACAATAACAAGTAAGTATTTAAAAGCATTATGTGAATGTGTATAGGTATGTTAAAGTAAAGATGTATTTGTTGTATATAAGACACTGTTGTTAACATTCGAGGACGAATGTTTCTAAGGGGGGAAGAATGTAACACACCGTACTTTATAACCTCACTTGATACCTTGGGATCATATCTACATAGGTGTTGAGATTCCATGAATATGTGTTTTATAGTGTTATTGGTGAAACATTTGATATCGGACTTAACATGTGCGATTAGATCTTCGTAGGGGGTGTGGCGCAAGGAACAAAAAAACTATGCCTTTCCGGCGTCGTTTCGTAACGCAATTCTACGACGATTTCTCGATGGTTTTTTTTGGTTCTTTGGAGTTATTTGAGCATTGTTAAATCTTAAAACACTTCAATATACTCCTACATACTCCTACATGATCAAATCATGAAATATGAATAGTAATCCAAAATGTTCAATGAAGCCAAGGGCGACTAGAATTCCAATTTTTGCGATCGAAAGGACGAATGAGAAATGTTTAAAAGAATATTGTCGTGACATTATGGAATTATGTAAACATGAGAGATATGGTGAATAATGCATGAAACTTGTTGGGCTAAATGGATATGCCTTCTTGGGCCAAATTAAGGCCCAAAAGTGGAAGAAATCCATGGCCCAAATGGGTCAAAAGACCCATTCTTCCATTTGACCTTCTAGACACATTATTATATGCCAAGAATTGGCTAAGGACAACATGAGGGGCCTATAAAAAGGGGAAAATCAGATTTTTATTGTACAAACCTCTCATGCCTTTAAAACATTTTTCTCAACATTTCTCATTTCCAAACCCTAAAGCAAAGTAATTCCTTGGGACTCCTTGGACAAGATCAACATATTCCAAGCCTTGGTAAATATTTATTTTCATGGATTAATATCTTATATGCATAAAAGAATATGTATATCATGTTGGTTGTGCTTGGAAAAGTTGGTCATGGTACTTGGTGATTTTGTATGAGATTTGTGGTATATGGAATTCAAGTGTGAATTAGGCCTTGTGCCTTTGATGAAAAAGCATGGTATGGACAAAATATGAACATGTATGGTGTTATTTTTGGCATTAAATTTGTTCTTGGCTAAAAGTGGAAATTATGGGATTTTGGCCGATATGTGTTATGAGTTGAATTAAGGTGCTTTGATGGATTATTTGAGATGTGTTATGGATAAGAAAGTGTAAAGGAGAAGTATTGTGGTGAAATGTATTGATTTTCATGTGTTGGTCAATGTTGGGAATATTATGGAATTTTTGAAATAATAGTATGCTCAATGGTTTTGTCAAGGGGAATTGACATGTTTAAAGACAAACATGTAACTCATTGGCATTGTATGCATTTGTAAAGTACTTGGTGGTTAATGTGAATTTCGTTATGTATTTATGTTGTAGAGTGACACATAAAGAAGGAGCGGGATTATTGTCTACGCATCTAAGGTTATAGATTCGTATTGCGAATCCAAGGTATGTAAGGTTACTTTGTCCGTATCTTCCTACGGCAAATAGTGTTCACATTGATATATTACTAGTCCTATCCCGAAATGTACTAAGGTATCCGATATCCGTATATCACTAGTCATTGTCATATATTTTCTACTCATGGATCATTTGTGACTCTCATGCCTCATATTCATGGTTAATGTTCCGAAAGTTCAAATAAGGTTATGTTCCAATATTTCAATAGTGACTCTACTTGTGTCTCTTGTTCATGGATTATTGTCCAATGGTTCCAATGGTATCATGGTGCTAGTGATGTTATATGTTTCATTGATATTTATTCACTTGTCCCTTATTGGTCAATGATTCAAGTTTCCAATAATGTTATGTTCCAAAGTTCCAAGTGATGTTATGACTATCAAAGTAACAATCTCAAAGTAAAGATCAAAGTAATGCAAATGTGGTCAATGATCAAGTACGGGTGGCAAGTCTAGGGGCGTAAGCCTAGCTCGACTCGATCCCGAGATATGGATTTATGGGTGGCAAGTCTAGGGGCGTAAGCCTAGCTCGACTCGATCCCGAGGGTGGCAAGTCTAGGGGCATAAGCCTAGCTCGACTCGATCCCTATATGATGATATGAAAGACCCACTGATCAGTCGGGGCCCGAGTACATTGTGATATGTAATGGCATGTGAGCATTGAGATAAAGAAAGTAATGAAAATAATGAAAGCAATCCACATGGTTTCCAAAGAGTAACATGGTGACTTATTCACATTGAGTATTCATATGTTTTGAGTTCATTGACATATTCATTGAAATATTCATGTGTTGTATAGTTTCATCTGAGCCTTGCATACTCAGTACTTATTTTGTACTGACCCCTCTCGGGGAATTTACCTTACTTGCTGCAGGCGCAGGTCCCAGTAGGCCTCCTCAGTAGATTGCCAGTGTTAGCGGCTCTTTGGTGAGCTCCAGCTCATTCGGGGCTTCTCCGAGTCATAGTGTATATATGTTTTGGTATTGTACATAATGTGTAAAGCGGGGACTTGTCCCGACTTATGGTTCATTTTGGTCAATGCTCTTGTTAGAGGCTTTTGTAGACCGATGTGGGTGTAATAGTGTAAAAGACACATGTTGTTTTGACTGGATGGCCTCAACGGCCAAGTTTCATATGTATGCCTAAATATGTCCCTTGTTCTCCTTTATTCGTATTTCATAATATTATGCAATGGTGGGTATGAATATTATATGCATATGATTGAGCATAGGCAAAGGTTGGTTCTCTCGGGCCTTATCGGCTACGGGTGCCAATCATGTCTCGATGGGATTCGGGGCGTGACAGAGGCAAAACAAAAGAGAGTTGTAGAAGAGAAAAAAGGTGAAAATTAGGTTGGTTGAAGATGAGCTAATGGAAAGTGTGATGTATTAATGCTCTTGGGAAAGTTAGTCACTATTCTTGACCAACATAGTTCCTATCTGTCCCTTAGCCTACATTGCAACCCATAAAGTCCTACTTGATCTTGAGTTTTGATATTCTTATATTAGTGGAGTACTATACTAAGGGAAAGCTTATGTTTCATCTTATGTGACATGTGAATTCTTTGTGAGAGTGAGCAGAATTTGATTCTTTCACCCATTCTTGTGATAAATTGCATACTTGTGAGTGAATAGGGGTGACTCTCTTGTGGTGAGGGCGCATGTTTAATGATGTATAGGTGACATATGATCTTTTTTCTGAGCAATGTGCATGAGTTGGCCAACTTGGTAGAGTCAATCCTTAAGGCTAGGGGGTCTTGAAGCAGTATTCATGTGTTTTCAATTGTATTATGACATGCCTAATGTAGAATTTGTTATTTGTGTAGTCATTGTAGTTCTATCTTGAGTGTCTCACTTCAAGTAGTGATGTTAGAGTCTTCCTTGATGGTGATTAGTGTAAAGAGTTGTTTGAGGACGAACAAGGCATAAAGTGTGGGGTGGTGATCTTAGGTGTATTTATACACCTAAGTGTCATTATCTACGCGCGTTTAGCTTAGTTTTGAGGATAACTTAGTGTGATTAATGACATATAAAGTGTTATTTGTGTATTTTTGTGCTAATTTGTATGTTTAGAGTGTTTAAGGTGCATTTGAAACAATTCAAAAGCCAAAATGATCAAACAGAATTTAGACGAGATAACTAGTTAGGCTAGCTTAAGCTATGCTTGATCTAGTGTAATTTGATGAGCTTAATTTTATTGTATGGCCTTATGTTTGTTATGAGTTGTTTTATGAGACCTTTGGAACATATATGTAAGATAAATGAATCCTACACACAATCCCCAAAGAGTGTGGAAACAAGGAACAAGTAGACAAGAAGCATAGAACCAAGATTGGACGAAATCTCACGTTTGGGAGCACCCTTGTGCCGCACCCCCCAAAGCATGGGTGGTGGAAATGCACCTCATACCATACATAATGGAGATACTAGTTTTTCCTTGCTATATCCATGCGTCGTACCCCTCTTTTCCATGCTATAGGCCATGCGACGCAACCCTTCCTGCCTCCCCCAAAACGTCTAAATTTTGTTTTCCACTTGGTTTAAGTTGAGGGCAAAGTGATAAATGCATATGTTTTGTATGGGGAAGACTATGGATAACATATAGGACTATATAAAGAGAACTTATCCATGATTACAAGGAATCTTTGTAACAACACATGGTTGGAGAGAGGAGAAGGCATCAAGGGCCCTACACTAGGGTTTTTCTTTCTTTAGCTTTATTTTTCTTGTAGTTTTACTTATGAATTCATTAATGGTTATTCTCTGTAAGAATATGCGTGGCTAAACACCCTCTTCTAGGTTTGAGGATACAACATGATTGCTTAATTATGGTTTATTAGTTTGGTTTATACGTTTATCATGTCATGTGATTGTTCTTGCGTTCTTGCTTTACTATTCTAAAGAGTCATGAACTTTAGGATGAATCTAAGTCTCAAAAGGAATTTACCATAGGAGTAGAGGGACGGAATGAAGAACGTAGGGAGTGTGAATCATATCTTTATTTATTAGATACTAATTGTTAAAGGATGATTTGTGGTTAGGATAGAGATATACTTAAATGCCCCTCTTGGTTAATAAAATGGAAAAATAACTTAGTGCATCCACATTAGAGACTCACATCCCTGCTCAACGTTGTAGTTCTGAGACTAATTTGGGTAGACGACTTAGAGGGTTACTATCCCCGAGTTATACTATCAACCTCGTAGATCAATAATCATGATAAACACGAACATCGGCTAGAAACTATAGTTATGCCTGAATGTGAAATAAATGCCCCAACCCTTGAACTTTCCATATATTATTTACAATCTGAATTTCATATCGTTGTTATTTCTATCATTTAGTTTATAAAACAAAACTCAAACCCTTTTGGTTACAAATCACACTTGTTTAACTTCGATATTAATACTTGAGTTGGATCATCTGCTAAACATCAAGTCCCTGTGGGATTGATATTTGGCTCGTAAGAGCCACTTTATTACTTGCATGACCACGTACACTTGCTTGTGTGGTATGACGCAATAGGTAATTCTTGAAATCACAACCTATTTTAAGAAGAGAGGGAAAACAATATTCGACTAATTTTCTAATTAGAACTTTGTGGTAGAGAATTTCAACAACCCTCTAGATTGTGTGAAACAAGGCAAGAGCAGGGGAGAAATAGTTTCACAAGTTCCATAGGTTTAGACTCAAGGCAGTCGTATATATATCGAGAAAAACAAAGATTGGGATGCAATACTATTCTTGGACTTGATTTGTGAAAATGACCAGCAGTCCTAAAACAAAATAAATGAAACTATATACACATTTGCAGACCCACGTATTCACACACGAAGCAACTTTTCAAAATAAAGAATTATATTTATCTGCAGAGTCTGAGAAACTCAACAAGAATATAGGTTGGATCGGATTTAAAACAAAATCACATATTCATGGAATATCTACCTACTAATTAGTTCTTTGGAATGGAAACAATTAGTTCAACCAGCCCTCTTTTCAGTTCGTGAAATAAAATCGATAAGCCAAACAAGCTTACAGGATCATTTTTTATTTTGAAACTTCACGAGTCTAAAATTGTTAAAGGTGTGACATCCATAAAAATAAATCTTATGAGAAAAGTTTAACTATTCTTGATAAAAGAATGGTAACCGTGACAATCTATAAGTACACATGCTCAACTAATACAAGAAAACAATCACAACTCAATGCTCCATCATTAGAACTACTCTACCAGGGAACCTTCGACCTACTCTTATTGAATGGTTTAAACTTTACATGATATGGAAAAAAGAAGAAAATATTCAGATGGAATGTGGCCATTCAATAGTGCGGACTCATGTTTATTCAAACACGTTTTGAACTTAAGTTACTACTCCCATATTCAGGTCACGAAGCCAAAGAAAATAGTGAAATTGAAATAATATAGTTGATCACTCTTGTAAGAACTTTTTGTGCCAAGCTAGAAATTGAGAATCTTGTTTAAATGGATGGATAGCCTAAGACGAATAATAATTGATTCCATGTTCAAGTGTTCAAGTCGAAAAGAAAAAGTACAAAATCCCATGACGGATAACCAAGCATTTTTAAAGTTTTAAGACTTTAGGAATATTTTTTTGGAAAAAATTAAGGCTATCAGGTCCTTGTGAAGAAACAAACCAAATAGGGATACATCTAAGTCTCTATTACCATGTTAATAGAGTCCTAACCGACATCACAACAGCCTCAAATAGTCCACTGATCTTATATCGGAAAAATATTAAAGCCCCATGGAGTTTGTTCCAAGCCAATTCAAAGTTGTGAATGATCAAAATACATACCATCCAATATATATGAAACCAAACGACGCAAGAACTATTATTTTGAGTTTGCACCCACGACCAGATGAGTGAAAAAATCAACCCCATTTAAGGATCGAAACTTCATCAAGTTTATTCAAGATAAATTGCAAGGCGCAAACACTTTTATGAACACATAACACAACCTAATATACCTAAATCAAGAAGCTAGAAACTAATTTTGTTTCAAGTTTTCATGCCCAAAATCAGCTGGCTCGAATGACTAATATCCCGACTGGTTGCAAGGTTAAGCATTCGCTAAACTAAGCATAATATAATTAAGAAGGAATAGAATTTACCTTATGTAGGGCAGCGATTGAGGCCGTCAAGCATCGGGTTTTAAGCTAGATATTCCAACTTTGCTATCAACTCTCTTCGAAAAGATTCAGATTGTTGAAAGGACAAATGAAACGAACTTTAACAAATGAGAACTAAGTCTATTGAAAGCTCTAAATGTAAGGCTACGTAGATGACTATGGATGACTCAAAAGACTGTCCTTGTTTAGAGCATTTGAGGCCCTATTTACTGTGAAAAGGCTCCACTAGTTTGAAAAATTGGGTCCCGAATTCAAAAGAAAACAATAAAATAGAAGGTCACTTCTGAATAGATATGGTAATAGAAAATATAAGATGAATAGATAGAGGTAAAAAAAAATCTTACCTCTTGGGAGTTGATTTGAATGTTTGACTTCAGCGAGGAGGCGTTGGAATCGAGATAAGAGATGGATAAGCTCATCCATGGATTTTGAAATATATTTGTTGTATTCAAGAGATTTCAAGATCTCTCTTGCCAGTGGAAGGTTGAAATTAGCCGTTTGGGTGAGGATAAGGCACTATTGACGCTTAGAGATGATTGATGGGGTGACACAGGTCTGTGAGCATCGAATCCAACAGATTCTCGAGATGAGGGAGATGGGTGACGTAGGGGGTGGTTGGAGTTTGTCGAGGGGTCTGTCTTGTGGGTTTGTGTGCTACTGGAGATGATGAAGGGGAACAGAGGAATTAGAAGGTGTTTAGGTATTAGATTTGGGCCTAGTAAAGGGATTTAGGGGTAGTGGGTTGGTTGAGAAGAAATGGGGCATGGTGTGGGCTATTAAGCTCCAAAATTAGAGGTTCATTAGGCTGAAAAGTAGCAGATAAATTGGTCCAAAATCTGGTAAGTAAATTTATTTATAAGAAATTCCAATTTTTTCAATTACTTTTTACTTAATTAATTTAGCGTTGCTTCTTTCATCTTAATTAATTTCCCAAAGTATATGTACATTTTTATACACATACATGTAAATACACACACACACACATAGTTATATATGCATGACTATTGGTACATATATACCTTAAATAATTTAATACGTGTAACTATAGTTTGTAATAAAAAAAATGGTATTATAAATAAGGTAATGTAATATTATAACAAAATTATTTAGAGTTTGATATAAAAATTAACACATTAATATTTTTTTGTGAAAATAGTGAAAAGAGTAAATTATGTAAAAAAAAATAAATAAATATTTTCGAGTAATTTTAGAAGATACGATAGTAGTAGTTACTATATATATATATATATATATATATATATATATATATATATATATATAGAGAGAGAGAGAGAGAGAGAGAGAGAGAGAGACTATAAAGTAAGGGAAATAATATTTTCAAAAATCATTATTGGTGCCAAATTTATAAAAATTAATTTAAAAACAAGAAATATATTTTGGCAAAGTCATCGGGACTAATAAGAATACAAAAATTAATTTTAGGAAAAAGGAGAGCCAAAATTGGGTATCAATAGGGTTCCCTCCGGATGTGCCTCGAAATCGCTCTCTTGAACCTTGGCCTTTGAAATCTAATGGGTGGGGAGTTAGGATTTTTTACAGTATTTTTGGAGGAAGGGGGCGACTTAGAAAAATAAAGAGAAAGAGGGGTTTTAAAAATCCCTCGGCTGGCACACTGCCTGTTGCTGCTACAGTGGAACTTTTACCACTGCAGCAGTTATCTGATCGCTGCAGCAGTTACTAGTAGTCTGGCCCAGCCCCTTATTGGGCCTCTTGGCCCAAATTTCCTTAGGCCCCAATTTTCTCCCCGACTTAAATTTTTTCTAGTCCATTTTGAGCTATTATTCATTATAAATTAATCTTGGGGCATTTTCCCACGCGATGGTTTGGGTCGTTACAGTTAATATGCAAGATGAAATGATTACCTTGAAGGTTTAAGTATTGATGAATGAAAGATGAACTTGGATGATGATATTATTCTATTTTGAGCATTTTCATTGAGGTTTTACTTGTTTTGATGATATTGGGGTCCGGTGTCACACTGACATATATTGATATTGGGATCAGGTACCACATCAGTATGGTATATAGAATGAGCTCGTCCCCTACAGATCATGACTAAGTGTACCTATAGATCCTAGTATGTGTATACACCATGTTTATGCATGCATTATTGTTATGGTATTGTTGTTATGTCATTGTTTTTTTTTGCATTGTGGGGATTGCATTGTTGTATATCATCTTATACATGATTGGTTGTTGATTGGACTAACTAAGTGGAAAGGGAATTGGTATAAGTGATGTGAGATGAATTAAATACAGAGAATATACCTGGTGGTATGTAAGTTGATGTATTTTTGATTGTGCATTGCATGTAAGTATGACTATAAGGTATGTCTTGAATTGTATATAAAATCATAATGTCTTATGTGTACAATTATATATGTGAAGTGTACTATAGTGTCTTTTCTTGCAAATTAGTTATTTGTTTTATTTATTGTCTTGGTGGTTGCATTACCAGTGTGTAATGGTTGTCACAGAAGAGGATTAATGACAGAGAGAAGTGTAGAGTTTATTGTAATGAGGTGAGTACATAAGAGAGATGGGTTGGGTTGTTCCATGGAATTGTGCCATTTAGTCACGCTCTGAGGATAAATTAATAATGTTATAAAATAAGGAATATTGGTAAGGTCGGGAGTCAAAGTATGTTAAGTATGTTAAGTTGTTAAGCGTATATTGTCATGATCTCTCCTTGGTTGCTATATGTTGTTATATGCTTTCTAACCTGGTCAAATGCTACTAGTACGTGTATTTTGTACAAATTCTATACTTACTATATCTCCTTTTGGGGTATAGACATGGTTGCAGGTTAATTGAAGTTTCTGCAGACAGGATCATTTATTCTACAGCTCCTGTTATTCTACTCTTACATGGGATGTGTCTTGAGTTGTCCTCCTTGTAGTTAGTGCTCTTGTACCTATTTAGACAAGGTTCTAGGAAGTTGTTTAGTTGCATTCTGCAATTTTTTGTTTTAAATAAAAGGTTATTTGGTTGATGCTTATGGATTAGAGACATATTCCGCAGTTTTAAAGCTTGGGTGGTAAGGGTTCTCCTATCTTGGGTAGAGTTGTATTGGTTACCGCATGATCTGGTGATTTGGGTGGTCACAAGAAATCAGTTACAGCATGCATGACTAGTTTCAGTATTTCAGAACTTTAGTTAATCAGATAATTTGAACTAGTTCATGCTTATTTTCAGATTTTTAGTTATCTATTATGAGCATGTATATACAGTTTAGGAGTAGTTTTTAGCACCGAGAAAACTAATGTTGTAGATAACCTATGTTCAAGAATTTTGTGCCACCATAGGTATTATTTTATCCAAAAGGGCTCCATTTATTAGATCCACGCCAGTCATGGACTTATACCCTTGGCAAGGTATATTGCGCACTCCCAACTGGGTGTATACATTGGACTAGTAACAAACCTTGTTGAGAATTTTAGTTTTTTCTATATTTTAGTAATTTTACCCTTCCCATTAGTTGCTATATGCCTTATATGAGTCGTAGGGTGGGTTGGCATGATCTCCTAGGCGTTCGAGAGTGATTTTAGTAAGTTTGAGGTTTTGAGTAGCATTAAAAGTGATTAGTTTGACTTTGGTCAATATTTTGTGATCCGAGTGTCGGATGGTGATTCTGTCAGTTCCATTAGTTCTATACTATTGATTTTGGGTTAGTAGCGTGGTTGGTTTGGGTTCTGAGCCTTTGTTTAGAGTTTTGACCTCTTAGAGGAGAAACTAGTTAAACTTGCCAATAATGATCTCTTTTGATAAATCTGATTGTTCCATTGAGTTTGGAATGTCAAAATTAGCCTAGTAGAATTATTGGATTAGTTTTACGATCTCTCAATCGAATCTCGAGGATCCATTCAGAGTCATTTTTGTCCATTATTTTTCCGTTGTACGTGGTTTCTGGTGCAATTGCCTAAGGGGCCTTTTGGTCGCCTTAGCGGTATGGCCTAGGTTGACCTTGGTACAGCTTAGCAGAAGCTAGCCAGACCAGCATCATCACCTTAGCGATGGATATTATCGCCTTAGTGACACCGCTTGAGCGGCTAATGAGCTGCTTAAGCGACAAGCCACATGCAAGTGACTACCACCTTACCGGTAGTCTGGCCGCCTAGGCGATATCGCTTCGATGATCAAATGACCGCCTAGGCGACATTGCTAATATAAATTTTATTTTCTTCTCTTTTATTTCATTCTTCCATTTTCAAGCTTTTGAGTCTCTGTTTTGGCAATTTCAAGGATGATTTTTCATCAAATTGGACTGGGTGAGCTTCTAAACATTATCTCTATCCTTATTCATTGATTATTTCACTAAATTATCTTCTAAACTTGGATTTTAAACTTTGAATTTTTGGGGTTTCACCCGGTAGAGAGCGAAAAATGATTTTTCTTTGACTTGAACCTTAACTTCAACTTGTTTTTCAATAGGTTTTCATATTTAGAACCCTTAGAGTATGGGAAACATGATTCTTAAATAAAATTTTGGTTTTACTCTTTTTCCTTTGGAGTCGATTTTCAAACTATTTTTGGACCCGCTACAAAAATAGCTAATTTGGGTATCATTAGACGTTTTGATGTGTAGATTATGTTTTTGATAGATTTGGTTTATTTTGAGGTTGCACGTAAAGGAAAGGGTTAGTGTTGAAGGATTTAAGCTTGAGATTCATCTTTTTAAGGTAGGATATGACTTAACTTTCTTTAGAATGAGCTGGGTAGTTAACCATTTATATAAAATATGCTATAGGTTGGGGATTTTATCATGAGATGATACTTTGAGCTAGTTATTTTATCATGTTGCCAGTGTGGGGGCCTAGATGAGTATTATTATTGACTTGAGCGATTATTATTGTTGTGATGTCCGTGTGAGGGCTTATGTGAATATTATATTTGACTTTGAGAGATGATTAGTACTGTTATACCTGAGTGGGGGTTGGTATTGGCCTTGTTTGAGCATTATTTGCCTTCATTATTAATGTGATGCCCGAGTGGGACTTGAATTGATATATATTTGATGTCTTACATGACTATTCATTACTGTGGTACCATGGAATGGTTTATATCATGACTTACTGAAATTTAAGGAGACTTGAGCTCATTTAATACCATCTTTGAATTGATTGATTATATAATATTATTTTGGTTATGAGCATGCATCCTCATTTCAATCATCTATATTCATGGAATTGGTACCATAGAGAAATACTGACTTTGAAAAAAAGAATAAGGCACTTTATAAAACTCTTGACAGGGGAATGTTCTGGCAAGGTTGGTTGAGATATGATATTGTGAAGGTATATGGGTTGTGAACCCCTTATGGTGTCCTATCCTGCAAGCTTTCGCTCAGAAGGTGTATACGAGATGATATTGAGGCATTACATCATGGCCATTGCATTAAATTGCATCAATTGCATTTTCTTTTATGTGTTTGATATCATGTATTTAGCCTTCTTTTGTATAAATTCGTGTGTAGTCTTTTACTGATATTATACTTGTAAAATTGTTAGGAGATATAGTTTGAGATACTGTAGGGAACCTTTCTATATATAGGTGAAAGAGTGCTCATAGTATCCTTTAGTTGTTTAGTTTGTTGTTTTGCTCAGTTGGCTAATGATACCTACTGAGTACAGGTGGACTGTTCGGATCTTGATTTTGTAATTCATCTGTCCTTATCGTCTTTAGTTTACTTTTTAGGTACAGGCTTGTGTATCTTCGTACTCTTTAGACGTTATAGTACTCTTTACTCATGACATCAGATTTTGGGATTGGAGTTGTATTCTGTTCACTGTCAGATATTGTTTTCATATTATGGCCTGACTTTCTTATGAAGTCACGTATTGGGTTTTCTTTATATCTTTTCCGCATTCTTTATATCTTTGGGAGTTGGTCTTAACTACCCAGGGATGGGATAGGGTAGGTGCTATCATGACCTCGATTTTTTGGGTCGTGACAGGACTCCATGTTTGCTTACATGACTTATGTGGGTTAAGAGAACCTCCCACAGAAATAGTTTTAGTATGACTTGTACATGACCCAAAGCTTCAGTTAGATTGAATTCCTTCATGATTTACAACTTTGTCTCACCTTTTAACTGCATGATTTTACTCTTGGGTCATTGTACACCAGATTATATTTTTTTCAGATAAATTGTTTAATTCAACATGATTTCAACTTTCAGAATGTTTATATATGGTATTGCAGACTGGCATGTCTCACATGCTCAGTACATTTGATGTACTGACCCTATACCTTTCTTTTGCGCTATATCCTATTATGATATAGGTTTCGATGCTCAGATTCAGCCACAGAGTTAGATACGCTCCAGTGGTAGTTCAGCTACAATTGTGGTGAGTCCTCATCATTTAAGGCTGGTTTATTTTAGTATGTTTTATCAGACTCTATTTCAGATTCAGTTATTTAGAGTTAGACGGGGACTTGTCCCTACAACTCATCAATTTACTTAGAGGCTTTCAGACAAAGTTAGACTGATTAGATTATTTTTTAGTTTAGATTTTATTTCAAAATAAATGTTTTATTTCAATTATTCCAGTTGTACAGTCATCCATATGTTTTGTTTTAGCTTTCTCATAGTTATTTCAGCATATTTTTTAGTGTCATGCTAGTACCATGGGTTATCTTAGGATCACTTGTGGTTCTAAGTACCGCATCAGTTCCAGAGTGTAGACTTAGTTCATGAAACCAGGTATATTAACTGCCCGGTAACTAATGTAGCAGTCCCCTATCCGCTACAAAGGTCCCACAGTAGCGACCCGAGGATAGCTAGAGTAGTCCGTCCCTCAAATTCATGAACCTCGACGGTGGTCAGCTGACTACTATGGCAGTATTGGGACGGCTATAATAGTCCTTAACTAGTGCCTCAGGGAATTTTCCAAAAATTCCCCCTTTCACAATACTCTCTTGGTTTTTTGACAACACAAATATAACCCCTCACGACAATTGCCATAACTGGAACTCTATGAATCCGTTTCTCATTCCAAAAGTTTCTTTGGATCACTATATCCCTCATCTATCATGATATATGAATAAAACCATCAAATACTTATAACATCCTACAAATTCTAAGCTAAGATCCAAATCGTTCTTCGAATGCATATTGACCCAAATTAGATGATTTTAATTATACATAGGTGTTAAGATCAATTCTTTAGTGTGGAAAAAGATTTGGATATGAATTAAGGTCATAAAAAAACTCTAGCACAAATTTAAGTTGAATGTTTCTTTACCGATTGAGTTTCCATATAAGATTTTACTAGGGTCAACTTCAAATGGTCACTCCTCCTAAAATATGAAGAGTTATGTGTCCCATTACCCGTTAAATTAAAGGTTTTTGAGTCTTCTTTCCAATACCACTGACTATTCTACAATTTGAGTCCAGGGGCAAAAGGTTATAGCCATTCTAGTGAGCATGCGGCAGTAGGCTATCACGCAAGCTAGTTGGCGTGCCCAACAGCGTGCCATGGTGCCTGTCTTGTGCGTTCAGCATCATGGCATGCCCGACCTTTCCCAGATGTTCAATGTTATAATTTTTTTTATTTTAATGAGGGAGTTTTGGTCCTTTTACCCTAAATAACCCCTAGACCTAACTTTTAACCCTCCAAAACATCCAACACTTAGAAAATTCTTAGATTCGCTCATTCCTCTTCTCTCTCAAATCTCAAGAACTCAAAAAAGTGTTTTCCTTTTCCCAAGCTCTAAAGGCTCTAAGTTCAAAATTGTCTTCAAGGTTTCTTCTATTCTAGGTAAGTAGAACTTCAATAAGAATTCTCTTTCATCCTCATTTATAGTTACAGTAAGGGCTTGTAAACCCACTTTCAATTTCCTCTTTATTTAAACAAATTTCATGATTTTCTTGAAGTCCTTATTTGTGATTATGGGTTTTATGAACATTGCATTTGCTTATAATTTTAGGAAGGTATTTCCTTGTTGTCCATTTTATGCTTGACATGATTTTGCACATTATTTCTTGAAGCTTATATTTTAAAGCATGATTTTAGAGCCTTTATGTTATTAAGAATGTTATTTTGAGAATCTACGAGTTATGTTTTTTTTAGTAAATTTTTCCATGATTTAAGCTATGGACATGATTTGAAAGATATGTTTTACAAAGAGATTTCAACATAGAATTTTAAAAAGAAAGATTTGAGCTTAGTCTCACAATAGTAAGATTTATAAAATAGTATGACATCCAGATATTTCCATTATGATTTATGAACAGTATGACATCCAGATATATCCATTATGATTTAGGAACAATTTGGACATTCAGATATGTCACATGATATGATATGATTATTAGTATGTTTTGGGAGGATGATTTATCATCGAGGGAGAAAGGGTTCAGATAATCCAAGTTTCATAACAATGTTGTCACCATAGGTTTTGTCCAAGAGGCATGAACATAGGATCCTTATGTTATGGTTCTACACCTTGGCTTATTAGAACAACCTTTTTCAGTGTAGGTGTATGACACTAGACTCCATGGTGCTCATATGATTTATCTCGATTAAGAGAATCTTCCACCTAAAAACTTTTCTCAATTTTGATAGCTTACTTTATATGGGAATTATATGATTTTAGATAGCATGATTTCAGTTATGCATTTTTTAGAAAATATTTACTCAAGGTTTTTAATTGCATTTACTCTCAGCTGGATATTCACATCTATGAAGTCTCAATTTAGTTTCTTTCTCAAATTATGATATAGATATGGTTTCAATTAATAGTCATTGAGTTCTTTAGCTATTCATATTCAATTTCAGTATGTATGTCAGTTCTTAAATTGCTTAGCCTTTATTTTACATACTCAGTACCTTCCCTGTACTGACACATACTTTGCTTGCTCTATATTTTCATGGATGTAGATTACAGATATACATGTACATAATCAAATTTCACAGTAGGCTTCAACTCTTCAGTTGTTGATGGTGCTCTCTATCTATATAGAAGGTATAGTTTAGAGTGTGTATTGGTATCCAATTACGTCAGTATGATTAGTAGAGGCTTCATAGATAGTTAGTCAGTCGATTCAATTGTAGTCATCTTTTAAACAATTTATGTATTAAACTTATAGTATTTCAGTTTGCCCATTTTATTATACTTAATCTTCTACTCAGTTATATTTAAATGTATGATATTAGTATTATGCCAGTACCAAGGTTTCACTTGGGATCACTCGTGGTACTAAGTATCATGTCCCATCCAGGGTATAGACTCAAGGAGTGACAATACTACACCATGAGACACCAATAATATCTAAACCATAAAACACTCAATTTCCTTCAGAAACCACCCTAGCCTGAGATCTTAACAACTTTTATCCTAGGGGAAAGCTCTACCCAGGCACTTACATCTTAATCCATGCTATAACAACAAAATGGATAGTTACAAGTTTGCGTATGGCCAAACTTATCCTTTTTCCAAGATAATTTTATGTGTTCAATTATGGTGATATTTTCATGTATTGATCTTGTATTCATTGTAGAATTGGTTTAAATCTTAATGACAATTCTAAAGTATTGTCATTTGTGTGGACAGAACAGCTTCTCTGTGTAGACCAAACCTCTAGTTCTTGCTTGAAGGACCTGGTTCTCTCATTAATTTTTCACAGTATTGCTAGTTTCACCAGTTCCTTCTGGAGATATGTTAAAGGGATAGTTCTTGTAAATATTTATCAATTCCTTTTTACTTGTTTGTTAAATCAAAACAACTCAACAATCGTAATAAAGCATTTTACCGTATTTGTTTTGGATGAATGCATTTGATGGTTCACTCCATCATACTGCTGGAAAGTTTCTTATTTTCATTCACTGCTCACCCAGATTAAATTCAAATGAGCTCTAGTACTACTATGACGCAATAATTATTACTATCAGATTAATGAATCATGCCATGTTCTTTCGTGGTAAAACCAATAGGTCAATATTGATTGAATTATCAAAGTTATGTGTGACCAATAGCACTTTAGTGATAAATTCATTTAAGCTGCTTTTTCCTACTCTAAATCAAATTGACTGAGGGGTGTTGTGGAGTTGGAACATATGAGTGGGGGGGAGGGGGGGGGGAGGCATTTCTCAAAGTTGTACATGCACATTTAATTTTTGGCTTCAACATCAATGAGGGGACGGAGAGAAAATCATAGTAGCTCAGTTGGTTGATTACCTGAATTTTCATCTTGTTGGTGAGGGTTTTGCTCCCTATCTTGTAATTCTCGCCCTAATTTCCCCTTAAAAAGAAAAAAAAAAGGGTGTCTAGATTCAAATTTTTTCAACACTTACAGTAGCAATGTAGTAGGGACGACAAGATTAATTATGTTATGAATGTTATTAATATTATAGTCGCAATTTTTTTAAGCTATATATACTTGTATTTCTTTTTAGTTTTTTTCAGATGCAATATTTAATGGGGTATACTAGCAGTTAGGTTTCAATATGTATTAGAGATTTTGCAATATTATCTTTGATGATATTTACAATTTTTTGTTTTGTCTTCATAACAAACCTAAAAATTAAAGTGTAATTTCCATGATTTTCAAAGTTTAGTTTATCACATAATTTTCGTCTCCTAAGATTTCAAGTAAAGATTTGTATACTTTTTCTTAACAACATTGATCTAGATTAAACTTACATTATACAAGAAACATGGCTCCTTTCCTTTATGCGTTACGTGAGTTGAAGGTTTCTTACAAACAGCTTTTATGTCTTTACTAAGTAGGGGCTAAGGCTGCATTGTCATGATCCTAAAGTTGAGGTCATGATGACACCTACCTCGATATTAGCCTTAGTAGGTAAGCCAAATCCCGCACGATACAAGACAAGCGACATACAAAAAGAAGAATTCAAAAAGGCAAGACTTCTAAAATGAAGTCAAGCAATAATGTATAACATAGCAAAAATTGAACAAAATACATAACTCCCAGAAATGGTGTCATAAGTAGAAGAGCATCTAATACATAGTCTAAAAATTGAAAATACTAAATATGTCTCTGAATATTAATAAAGACAAGATAAGGATAGATGGGGATGGAACAAGGCTCTGAACAGGGATCTCACTAGGCATTCCATAATTCTTAAAATTATTATCCTGGAATAAAGAATTCAGAGCTCTTGATAGAACCTCTGCTGATAAGATAAACAAAGATGGAGAAAGAGGATTTCCTTGCTTTACTCCCCTTGTAGAATGAAAAAAACCTTGTGCTTGCCCATTAATAAGAATGAAGTACCAGATGTTTGCAATCAGCCTTCAAATTTTATCCACCACAACATTGCCAAATCCTTTATTTTCTAGCACTTTAATAAAAAAATGCCAGTTTGCCCTATCATAAGCCTTTGCCATAGCCAGTTTGAGCACTACATTTGCAAGTTTTCCTGTAATGGTCCTCCAGGTCATTTACAAAATTTTTGCACTATTTTGGTATTTACAGCTTTCCCGTAGCTGCCCCAAGTTATTTATGACTTGCTGGAGCCGATAGTTTGGTTACCAGGTAGTTCATTTGGTTTTTAGATCTAATTTCCTATTTTAAAGTCTTCACTGTTTAAATTTAGCTACCGGGCCTAAACTTCAGGTAAATAACCTCGTATGCCAATTCTGACAGTTCCATCAGATCCAAAATATATATTTTAGGCTAGGGGGACCCTTGGTCCGGATCTCAAGGCTTTCGAACTCGTTTTGGGCTCTTGGGTGGAAAGCGATGAAAATGGTCCTTTGGGTGTGGGACCCACATTTCATCGAAATGACCCTGGATGGAAATTTTGATTGCACCGTTGAGTCTGAAATGTCAAATTTGATAGGGTAGCATAGTTCGTTTGTGTTCACAAAATTTTGAATGAATTTCCAGGGCTCGTTGGAAACTTGGCAAAGTATTGCCAAGTGTTGATGCTGCTTCAGCCGGTGCGACTGCTTAAGCAGGCCTTTGGACGGTTAAGTGAAAGCCACTTTAACGGCTTGGGCATCGCTTTAGCGGCTAGCATTGGTCCCTAATGGTCGGCTTAAGCGGAAACCTTACAGCTTTAGCGGAGGTCATCCTGGTCCATGGACCGCTTTAGCGGTAGTGTACCACTTTAGCAGTGACCGCTCTAGCAGTCAAATAGGCACTTAAGCTACACTTGCAATGTATTTAATCCCCTCTTCCACCCATTTTTATCTCATTTTCTCTAAGTGTTCAGAGCATTAAAGCCCTAAAGATATATTGAAAGAGTGGAGGCGATTCTTGGCTAATCAAGGGAGGTTGGAGAGCTCGTCAAGACCATTTTCCTTGTATTAATCCTTGTAAGTTCAGTCTAAATCCTTGATAATTTCTCCATTTAAACCCAAAACCCTAGCTAGATTTGTGGGTTGATTTTGGGTGCTTTGGAGCTTGAAATTTACCCATTATTGAGGGTAAATAATCCTTGAGCCTTGAGGTACGTTTTGACGGTTTTGAATTTATAATTTCGTAAGCAGGTCCCGCTTGGAATTTTTGGCTCGACTTTGGACCCTGAGCATTTGTATGCAATATGGGTATTTTTATTCTCTTATATTTCATAGATCATTATTTTGATAGCGTGACATTGTGCGGAGGTGTCTCGAAAGAGAAAATCTTTAATTTAGTGGACTTTCTCGGGCATTCTCCGGTGTTCAGGTACGCTAGGCTTACCCTACTTATATATTGAGCTTCATTATGGTATTAGTATGATATTGTTCTAGTTTTGGGTTGGATATTAGTTTGGTTGCTTAGTTAGTCAAGTTTGGATTATTTGGCTGATTTGTGAGCCATTTCGGATGTAGAATTGACCCATTTATCCTTCCCTTAAGTAAATTTATGCTTTTAGGACTTACCTATTCTTATTTTATATCTCGTATCGGACCTTGAATACTTATTCAAATTTTGGGTAGTAATTGCCTTAGTAAGGACTTTCGAGTTTAGAAGCGAGCCCCGCCGACCCTCTTTTAGGTTGCAAAATCTCAAATAGCTCCTTGTAGATTTAGGAGGTATTCTTTCGTAACTTCTTAATAAATCATAAACCTTAGGCTATATAGCATTTACCTAGTCTAGAGCTAGGTTAGCTATTCTGACTTTACCTTTTTATATCGGTTCAAGTCCGGCCTTCTACTATTTATCTATGGTACAATTATACCGGTTCAAGTCTGTAATTTACTATTATCTATTGATACTACCTTACTAGTTCGAGTCTGGTATCTATGATATGGTTATGGTGTTGAAGATTGGTTCGAATCCAACATCGATGATATGGTTATAATGTTAAAGATCGGTTTGAGTCTGACTCTTTATGGTTCATTTACGATACTGTGAATTCAATTTGAGTCTTGTATTGCGTAGTATGAATGGTTTCACGAATATGGGATTATTGGTTGGTCATATCACGCTTAGTGTCTATAACTCTCCTCTTGAATGTATCCATGAGCTTATGGGGGCTCGTTGGGTTAGTCTTCTCTTGTTTGCGCCTTCTAGGCTTATGGGGGCCGAGTTAGGATGTAGTTAGATTACTTTCCTTTGTTATTCTATATATTGGTATTTATCATTTGTCAGCTAGAGCGTTATCTCAGTTTTTCCCCTTTCTCCTTGACTTAACTTGCATTCTCGCATTTTATATACTTTTATTGTGATTTAGCTTAGTTGGCCAAATGATGCCTACTGAGTACCCATTATTTTGGTACTCATACTGCACTTCTGAATTATTTTCTAATGAAGATTTGAGTACTAGCTGCCATCGCTGATATTCCTTCCAGCTTACTTACAGGATTCGAAGATAGGGTGAGCTTTCAGAGATGGAGCTGATCCCTTCTCCTTCCTTGATTTTGGAAAGTCTTTACATTCAAGACTACCTGTAGATTGATACTATTAGTACTCTTATTCTTTTGATCAGTGGCTCTTGTACCGGCCTTACTAGGTCATGGGTTGCTTCTTTTGTTCTTTTTCTTTTCTATTTGGTATTTTAAGATCGTATTCATATTCATATTACCTTCGATCTTATTTTATGCTTAATTTTTGGTATTTATCCAATCTTCCTCCATTTAGCCCATTACTTGTCATTTTGGGCTACGTTTGGCTTACCTACTGGTGGGTGGTAGTAGGTGCCATCATGACTCCAAAAATGGGTTGTGACAAATTGGTATCAGAGCCTAGGTTCAATGGTATTATTGGTACAAGAGCAAGTGTCTAGTAGAGTCCCGCGGATCAGAACAATGATGTTTGTATTTTATCTTTGGGAGGCTATAGTACATTCTTATGATGACTTCACTTTCTTTATTCATCTCGTGTGTTGAGTATGTGTTGGTTTCTAAGGTTCTCATTATTTCACTCTTTCATAAATGGTTAGGATGCACACTACAAAGACCGGCATCGAGGATCCCGAGTCTGCAGCTTGAGAACCTGCCAGAGGCCGTGTCCAACCTAGAGTTCGAGGCTAGGCAAGAACTACAGCCCCAACTAAGGGTCAGGATAGGGATCCATTACCAGATCTTGCTATTGCTCCTGAACCAGAGATTCTGCCACCCCAGTCATTAGTGGGTCAGGGGTTAGCCTAGGATCCATCGAAGTTCATTGCTTCTTCCTTGCTGAGAGATGCCTTGGTCCAGTTATTGGGATTAGTTGGTGTTGCACCCTCTGATGTGCACAATCTGCGGATTAGAGTGGCATAGATAAAGGGGCACAGCCTATAGCTGTGGCTCCTAGAGTTAAGATCCCTCCAGCACCGGTAGTTGCTCAGCCTGTAGCTGCCCAGCCTGCTATGTCTGTTGAGTAGCAGAAAATGTTGGGTAGATTTTTGAGATTGACTCTACCAAGGTTTACAAGGGCTCCAAGCGCAGATGTGTTTAAGTTCTTAACTGCTTTTGAGGATAGGCTCCATAATTTAGGCCTCGTTGAGGCTCATGGATTTGACTACACCACTTTTTAGTTGTACTCGACTACTAGACCTTGGTGGAGAGGTAATCTTGATTCCAGGCCAGTTGGATCTCCCCTTATGACATGGACTCAGTTCTCTGAGGCTTTTTTGGAGAAGTATATGCCTCGCAGTCGTTGTGAGCGCCTGAGGGACCAGTTCACCCACTTACAATAGGGTTTTATGTCATTAGTTGAGTATGAGGTACAGTTTCACTAATTGGCCAGACATGCTACTGCAATCTTACCTACCGAGTATGAGAGGATTCAGTGTTATGTTAGGGGACTGAGACTTCCTCTTCGTATGGCTAGTTAGAGTTTGGCTGTTGCTAGTAGGCCTTTTATCAAGATTTTTTACTATGCCCAGACTATGGAGGAGATGCATCATGAGGCCCAAGGGAGCAGCGACAAACGACCACGCCATCAGGGCAGTTTCAGTGGGAGCCATAGTGGCTCACAGTTTAAAGGCAGAGGTTCTCAGGGTAGGTATCCTCCACGTCAGTCTTATCACCATTAGGGTTAGTCTAGTGGTCCCATTCAGGTAGCACTTCAAATTACTGATGGTGGTCAGTCTAGCTTCAGTGATTACCATGACCCGATCAGTGGCCAATCTTTGAGAGATGCATATTCTAGGTCTTTCAGTCAAGGTGGCTATTCTAGGTCAGCCGAATCTTCTAGTCAGTGCAGAGTGCCCTGGTCTTGCTATACTTGTAGAGTGATTGATCATTTCTCTAGATAATGTCCCCGGTGAGTGATGATTTCACCTGCAATACAGAGTGTTCAACCAATCAGATCAGTATTGCCTCCAGCTAGAGGTGGTGCTCAAGGTTGCAAGGGTGGCCCCCAAGTTTCTTGAGGAGGTTCTCAGGAAGGTAGCACAGGCGATCGGTCAGACGCCCAGCCTGGTGGCAGCTGAGATCATTTATATGTTGTACTTGGTAGGCTAGAGGCATAGTCCTCAGATGCTGTTATTATAGGTAATTTCAGTGTGCCGTAGGCTAGCTATTGCCTTAATTGATCTGGGATCCACTTACTCATATGTTTCTGCTTATTATGCACGGTGATTAAAGCTGCCTTAGATGCCTTTATCTGTGCCATTGCATGTATCTACTCCCGTGGGTGATTCTTTAGTAGTGGATTGGGTTTATAGATCATGTGTTATGATCGTTCAAGAGTTTAATACTGGGCCTAATCTTATTATGTTAGACATGGTGGAATTTGATGTGATTTTGGGCATGGATTGGTTATCCCCTTATCATATGGTCTTGGATTGTTTTGCCAAGACCGTTACCTTAGCCATGCCTAGCATACCCTCAGTTGTGTGGTAGGGTTCTTTTAGCCACTCTCCGATGGGGATTATTTCTTATGTTCGAGCTAGGAAATTGGTGTCGAGGGGTTACAAATTTTATCTTGCTTATATTCGTGATGTCTACTCAGAGAGTCCTTTATTTGATTCTGTTCCTATAGTCTGTGAATTTTTTGGTGTTTTCCCTGTCAACCTACCTGACCTTCCTCCTGAGCGTGATATTGAGTTCTTTATTGATCTTGAGTCATGCACCCAACCTATTTTTATGGATCCTTACCGTATGTCTCCTATTGAGCTTAAGAAGCTGAATTCTCAGCTTCATGACCTTTTGGGTAAGGGTTTTATTAGGCGGAGTGTATCGCCTTGGGGTGCTCCTATCTTGTTCGTGAAGAAAAAGAATGATTTTGTGCGTATGTGTATTGAATACAGACAACTGAATAAGGTGACAGTGAATAATAAGTATCCTATACATCGTATTGATGATTTATTTGACTAGCTTCAGGGTGCGAAAGTTTTCTCTAAGATTGATTTAAGATCCGGATATCATCAATTGAGGATTCGGGCCGAGGACATCTCTAAGACAGCCTTCAGGACTCGGTATGGCCATTATGAGTTCCTAGTGATGTCTTTTGGGTTGACCAATGCCCCAACAACGTTTATTGATTTGATGAACCGTGTTTTCAGGCCATATTTGGACTCCTTCATGATTGTATTTATTGATGACATATTGGTGTATTCAAGGAGTAGGGAGGAGCACGAGCAACATTTGAGGGTTGTACTCCAGACATTGAGAGATCATAGGTTTTTTGCCAAATTCTCAAAGTGTGAGTTTGGGGTTAATTTTGTTACATTTCTAGGACACGTGGTATCTAAGGATGGTATTATGGTGGATCCAGTAAAGATAGAGGTTATTTGTGATTAGGCTAGACCTATATCTCTTACTGAGGTTCGTAGCTTTATTGGTTTGGCAGGTTCCTACAGGCGGTTTGTTGAGGGCTTTACTTCTATTGCAGCTCTTATGACCAGATTGACTAGGAAGGAGGTCTCATTTCAGTGGTTTGAGGAGTACAAGTTGAGCTTTTTGAAGCTCAAGAGCTTGCTCACTTTAGCTTTTAGTTTGACTCTTCCTGTTAAGGGCGAGGGGTTCACAGTTTATTGTGATGCTTCTGGTGTTGGTTTAGGTTGTGTTCTGATGCAACATACTCTAGTTATTACTTATGTGTCAAGGTAGCTAAAGGTTCATGAGCGCAACTACCCCACCCACAACTTGGAGTTAGCGGTGGTAGTTTATGCGTTTAAGATTTGGAGGCATTACTTATATGGGGTTTGTTGCGAGACCTATACTGACCATCATATTCTTCAGTACATTATGACTCATAAGGAACTTAATTCTAGGTAGCGTAGATGGATTGAGTTGATGAAGGACCATGATATCTCTATTCTATACCATCCGGGTAAGGCGAATGTGGTAGCATATGCCTTGAGCCAAAAGGTGGTGAGTGTGGGTGGCTTGACTTCTATGTCAGTTTTGGAGCAACTGTTGGCTTTGGACATTCAATTTTTACACAACTTGATAGTTCGACTTGATATTTTAGACTCCAGGACAATCCTTGCTAGTGTTGAGGCTAGATCTACCTTGTTTGAGCATATATTCGAAGCCACCAGTTTGAGGATAGTAGACTTTGTGGCCTCCGTGATTAGATTCTGAAGGGTGAGTCCAGTTAAGCTACATTAGATTCAGAGTTTATTCTGAGATTTTATGGTCGTATTTGCGTTTAGAGGGTTGGGGGCTTTTTTCAGTCGATATTGCAAAAGGCTAATAACTCCAGATATTCTATTCACCCTGGGACAGCTAAGATATATAGAAATTTGAGCTAGCATTACTGGTGGAATGGCATGAAGAGAGATGTAGCGGACTTTGTAGCTCATTACCTATGTTGTCAGTAGGTAAAGGCCGAGCATCAGAGACTAGAAAGATTACTTCAGAGGTTACCCATTCCTGAGTAGAAGTGGAAGTGTATTACTATAGACTTTGTGACTGGTTTTCCTCATACTTCTACGTGGTTTCAATAGTATTTAGGTCATAGTAGATCGGTTGACCAAATCAACTTATCTCATAACAATTCAGATTTTCTTCAGTTTAGAGAGGTTAGCCCGTATCTATATTCGTGAGATAGTTCACCTTTATAGAGTGCCAGTGTCCATTATTTTAGACAGAGGCTCAGTGTTCACTTCTAGCTTCTGGAGGACTTTTCAGGAAGAGTTGGGCACTCAGGTTGATCTTAGCACCTCATTCCATCCCAGAATGATGGTGGGTTAGAGCAGACTAGTCAAGTTCTCAAGAATATGCTCCGTGCGTGGGTGATGGATTTTGGAGGTCAGTGGGAGTAGCACTTAGCCTTAGTGGAGTTCACTTATAATAATAGCTACCATTCGAGTATTTATTTGGCACCATTTGAGGCATTATATAGTAGGCGTTATCGAACTCCGATTGACTAGTTTGAGACTTCTGAGGTTAGTTCCCGCGGTACTAAGTTGCTTTGTGAGTCCTTGGATAGGGTGCGGGTGATTTAGGATAGGTTGAGGGTAGCTCAGAGTAGGCAAAAGAGTTACGCTGATCGTAGACTTCGTGCCTTGAGGTTTGGAGTTGGTGATCAAGTCTTTCTTCGGGTATCTCCCATAAAGGGCATGACGAGGTTCGAGCAGAGGGACAAGCTTAGCCCCAGGTACATTGGGCCATTTGAAATACTCTGAGCAGTTGGAGAGGTGACTTATGAGTCTTATGTGCTTCAGTGGGACTCAGTTCAATTAGATGAGAGATTGACCTTCGTGGAGGAGCCAGTTTCTATATTAGCCAAGAATGTCAGGCGATTGCGCTCTAGAGAGATTCCAGTGGTTAAGGGTTAGTGGAGACACCACCTAGTGGAGGAGGCTACCTGGGAGATTGAGAGTGAGATACGAACCCAGTATCCCCACCTATTTGAGCCTTCAGGTACATATTTACCCTTGACTTTGTGGACCAAAGGCCTATTAGTAGTGGATATTGTAATGACCATCAAGGTCATTTGCAACAGTTTTGCACTATTTCGACATTTAGAGCCTTCCCATAACTGCCCCAAGTCATTTATGACTTGCTGGAGCCGACTGTTCGATTACTGGGCAGTTCATTTGGTTTTTAGAGCCAATTCCCTGTTTTGAAGTCTTCGCTGTTCAAACTTCGCTACCGAGCCTAAACTCTAGGTAAACGACCTCGTATTCCAATTTGGACAGTTCCATCTGCTTTGAAATGTTGATTTTAGGCTAGGGGGACCCTTGGTCCGGGTCCTAAGGCTTCCAGACTAGTTTTGGGATATTGGGTGGAAAGCGATGAAATGGCCCTTTGGGTGTGGGACCCACATTTCATCAAAACGACCCCATATAGAAATTTTAATTGTGCAGTTGAGTCCAAAATGTTGAATTTGATAGTATAGCATAGTTTGTTTGCATTCACAAAATTCCGAATGAATTGCGAGGGCTCGTTGGAAACTTGGCAAAATATTGCCAAGTGCTGATGCTGCTTCAGCTAGTGTGACCTCTTAAGCGGGCCTTTGGCCGCTTAAGCAGAAACAAATTTAGCATCTTGGGCACCACTTAGCAGCTAGGGCACCTCTTTAGCAGCTAGCACTAGTCCCCGATAGATCGCTTAAGCAGAGACCTTACCACTTTAGTGGACGTCGCTTAAGAGACGTTTGGTCGGCTTTAGCGAAGGTCAGCCTGGTTCATGGACCGCTTTAGCTTTAGTATGCCGCTTTAGTAGTTAATTGGGCACTTAAGTGGCACCTACAATGCATTTAATCCCCTCTTCCCCCAGTTTTTTTCTCATTTTCTCTAAGTATTGAGAGCATTAAAGCCCTAGAGAGATATTGAGAGAGTGGAGGCGATTTTTGGGTGATCAGTGGAGGCGATTCTTGGATGATCAAGGGAGGTTGGAGATCTCGTCAAGATTATTTTTCTTGTATTAATCCTTGTAAGTTCCGTCTAAATTCTTGATAATTTCTTCACTTAAACCCAAAACCCTAGCTACCTTTGTGGGTTGATTTTGGGTGTTTTAGAACTTGGAATTTACCCATTCTTGAGGGTAAATAATCCTTGAGCCTTGAGGGACGTTTTGACGGTTTTGAGTTTATGATTTCGTAAGTAGGTCCCATATGGGATTTTCTGCTCGACTTTGGACCCAGAGCATTTATATGTAATATGGGTATTGTTATTCTTGTATTAATGCGTAGATCATTATTTTGATAACATGGCATTGTGCGGAGGCTTCTTGAAAGGGAAAATCTCCAATTTAGTGGAATTTCTCGGGCTTTCTCCAGCGTTCAGGTAGGCTAGGCTTACCCTAATTATAGATTGAGCTTCATTATGGTATTAGTATGATATTGTGCTAGTTTTGGGTTGGAAGTTAGTTTGGTTGCTTAGTTAGTGAAGTTTGGATTATTTGGCCGATTTATGAGCCATTTCAGAGGTAGAATTGACCCATTTACCCTTCCCTTAAGTAAATTGATGCTTTTAGGACTTACCAAGACTTATGTTATATTTCGTATTAGACCTTGAAGACTTAGTCAATTTTTGGGTAGTAATTGCCTTAGTAAGGACTTTCAGGTTTAGAAGTGGGCCTCGCCGGCCCTCTTTTAGGTTGCAAAATCTCAACTAGCTCCTTGTAGATTTAGTAGGTCTTCTTTTATAACCTCTTAATAAAATCATGAACCTTAGGCTATATAGCATTTGCCTAGTTCAGGGCTAGGCTAGTTATTGTGACTTTACCTTATTATACCGATTCAAGTCTGCCTTCTACTATTTATTTATGGTACAATTATACCGGTTTGAATTCGGCATTTACTATTCTCTATTGATACTGCCTTACAGGTTTGAGTCCGACATCTATGATATGATTATGGTGTTTAAGACTGGTTTGAGTCCGGCATCTATGATATAGTTATGGTGTTAAAGACTAGTTCGAGTTTAGTAAGTTATGGTTCATCTATGATATTGCGAATCCAGTTTGAGTCTGGTATTGAGTAGTATGAATGGTTTCACGAATATGGGATTATTGGTTGGTTATATCATGTTTAGTGTCTATAAATCTTTTTTTGATTGTATCGATCGGGCTTGTAAGGGCTTGTTGGGTTAGTCTTCTCTTTTTTGCTCCTTCTGGCCTTATGGGGGCCCAGTTAGGCTGTGTTATATTGCTTTCTTTTGATATTCTGTATATTGGCATTTATCACTTTTCAGCTGGAGCGTTATCCCAGGTTGGCCCCTTTCTCCTTGACTTAGCTTATATTTTTCGCATTTTATTGTACTTGTATTATGATTTAGCTCAGTCGGTCGATGATGCCTACTGAGTACCCGTTGTTTTGGTACTCATACTGCACTTTTGCATCCTTTTCTGATGCAGATCCGAGTACTAGCTGCCTTCACTGATATTCCTTCCAGCTTGCTAACAGGATTCGGAGATAGGATGAGCTTTCAGAGCTGGAGCTGATCCCCTCTCCTTTCTTGATTTTGGACAGTCCTTACATTCGAGACTACCTATATATTGATACTACTAGTACTCTTATTCTTTTGATTAGTGGCTTTTGTGCTGGCCTTACTAGGTCGTGGGATGATTCTCTTGTTCTTGCTCTTTTTTATTTCGTATTTTAAGATCCTATTCATATTCATATCGCCTTCGATCTTATTTTATGCTAATTTTCTGGTATTTATCCCGTCTTCCACCATTTAGCCCATTACTTGTCGTTCCAGGCTACGATTTGGTTTACCTACTGGTGGGTGATGGTAGGTGCCATCATGACTCCGAAAATGGGTCGTGACATTTCCCCTCATCTTGATGTCAGCAATAATCTCTTGTGCTAACGGCATATTTTCAGTTATATTCCTCCCTTTCACAAATGCTAATTGGTTTTTTGAGATAATAGAAGGCAATAAATCCTTCAATCTGTCATGTACAACTATGGATATAACTTTATTCAAGAAATTGCTCAAACTAATTGGCCTCATGTTAGAGAAAGATTGCATAATATCTTTCTTATGTAGGAGAACCAAATTAGTATGAGTGATGGATTTGGGAACGGTGCAACCCTAAAAAAAATACAATCACCACACTGAAAATACCCCCCCCTACAACGTCCCAACAAATTTGGAAAAAGTGACCAGTAAACCTATCAGGGCCACTAGCACTTTCCCCATTTAAATTAAAACCACCTTTTTACCTCTTCCCGTGTGGGAAAAGCATTAATGGCATTATTACAATCACCAGTGACTAGAGAAGGTATGTGCTTCAACAATGATAGGCCCAAATCTCAATAATTAGAACCTGAAAATTGATCTTGGAAAAAAGATAATGCCTTCTTAGCTACCTAATCAGTACCCTAAGCCCAACAACCATCAGGCTTGATGAATTTAGAGATTGTCAACCTCCTCATTCTTCCATTAACTAAACTATGGAAGAATCTGGTGTTCTTTTTCCCTTCTAAAAACCATTTTATACCTGATTTCTGCCTCCAGAACTCTTTCTTATAATTAATGTACTATTTCAACTCAGCTTGAGCTCTTTCCAGTACCATTCTATTCACAAAAATAAGATTTTCCTCAAAAAGGTCTTCCTTGAGCTTGACAATCTCCTCTCTGATGATTAATTGTTTGAATATATCACCAAATATTTCTCTACTCCAACTAGTCAAAGTAGTCTTAGTCTTCTTCATTTTCTGCTTAAGACTAATGAAAATATCAGATTCATTGGAAACCCATCTATCTGTCACCACTTGCTGAAAATCTATCTCTTCTGACCAAAATTTGAGAAATCTGAAAGCTTTTCTCACATTCTTAGACTGGTTACCACATAAAAGCAACAAAGGAGTATGATCTAATCCAGTCCTGGCTAAATGTTCTACTTCTACCTGTCCATACATTCCCAAAAATACTTGATTGACCGTAGTCTATGTCACGACCCAAATGGTCATGATTGGCACCTGTTCTAACCTATGGCAAGAGAACTATACTATACTAATCTTTACACACTTAAGAGTTATTCTCACATTCATGGTAATACTAACTCATGCTTTTTAACAAGTACTAAAATAATCTCATTCAACAACTAATAATCATCCGATGACATTATCATCCATAAAATGAATAAAGTGAGGAAACCTCTATTTATTACAATCCTCGAGACCTGAAGTAACCGTAAAAGAACATCTAAAATAAAAACAACTGATTCTGGAAATAGAGAGAATATCCCTAAACTTAACCAAATGGAAATCATCTTAGTCCCGAAAATAAGGGATGTCAACATCATAAGAAGATCTTAAGGTTTCCCGAACATGGTGCTCACCCTCAAATTAAGTCTGGATCACTATCTAGAGCCGAGGTCATGTGCCAACCGCTGGAAGATGTGTTGCACTCAACAAAAAGAAGAGTATATGTAGCATTAGTACATCAACAAGTACTGGGAAACATCATAGGTCGACTAACTCAACAATGTAAAAGTACGCAATCAAAACAAAGATAAAATCATTCATAACAATACCCATAACCAGTGATATCATTCAACACAACACATCATATATCATCACATAATTACAACTCAGAAGTTTACTTTCACATATTTTCACACTTAAGCATTATCATCAACAACTCATCATCATGTATAATCAATAATAGGCACTCAATGTACATGTATGAGTGCATGTATGCAAGATGTACTATTACGACCCAAAAATTGGGTCATGATGCCACTTATCACTGCCCATCCTTGATAAGTAAGCTGATCATCCCATAAGAAACAATAACGATAGAATTAAGGAAAATAGAACAAGCGAGACTTCTAGAAATGATGTTGGGCCAATTCATACACAAACATTTACTGGAAATCCAAAGAAATACATAAATCCCAAAGACCTGGTGTCACAAGTGTAGAGCATCTAAATATACTTTCGAGTACTGAACAATACAAAATTTGTCTCTCAATCAAAAATAAATACAATAAAGATAGAGAAGGTCATTACATTGACTCTGAAGGCCTGTAGTGTGCCAGTACCTCGAATCTCCAGACTCCACAACACGAATCAGCCTCCGCAGACAGCGCTTGTACTAGGATTTGCACCGAAAGGGCATAGTAGGGATGAGTACGGGTCCACGTTTACTCAGTAGGTATCATAAGCCGACTGAGCAAAGTAGAAAATAACATAGATAAGGATAGACTATGAGTACGTAAACCTACAAGTAGAAAAGTTCCTAAAGGGTAGCTCACACCGTCTCCACTAACAGTTCTAATATAATAACGAGATAACTAACATGAGTAAACACAAAAATACAAGAAAGTAAATCAAGAAAAAAAAAACCACAGAATATGCAAATGGAATGCAATGCAGCGGTAATGATGGGGTGGAATGGTGAAAGTCATCGCATGACTTTCAGTATATACCTACCGAGTTTACAACTCCACAATAGAACCCGTGGGAGGTTCGCAACCCATATACTTTATCTCATATCTCAATCTCAACATAACTTACCTCTCTGTCTCATGTTCACGAAGATGGTTTTCATGAAAATGTTTCATTTGCTTTCAAAACAATGTTCCTCAATAGTACCAGTATCTCATGAATGTATATGTATAGAATGGGGATATAATGCTCACAATCAGATCTATATAAAGATATCCAATCAATTCAATATGATGTATATAAGTAGGTGAGCTCAGAAATCAACTCAATATGTCCATAATTCATGATTCATCAACTATAAATGGGCACTATTGGAATAAATATGCATGTAAGACATAAGAAATATCATATCAACCCCTAACCTGGGTATTTCAATCATGATAAAGCAATCAATGCTTAATAAGGCCTTTAATAACAATTTGAACCCCCGCACGGGCATCATATCTAAAAATAAGGCATCTAAATGCCCAGATAAGGCCAGATAATGTCAAATAAGGTCCCCACACGGGCTACACACAATATCAAATATCCATACAAAATAAGCCCCCACACGGGCAAACAACAATAAATATAATCTGAAAATACAACCCCATAGTCATTATCCCCAACTCATAGCATGCTTTACCTATATATGAACTACCCAGCTCAATCTGAAAGAAGTTAAGCCATAACCTACCTCAAAATGATGAAATCTGGCAATAAAGTGGTTGAACATAGAGCCTTCCCCTTTTGAACTGCCTTGAAAACAACTAAAACACACAAATATAGCATTTATGCATTAAAAGAAAGCCAACAATACCCATATTGCCCAAATCTAAATCGGGTACAAAACGGACCTCAAAAATGGGTTTTGAAAATGAAGAGGTAAAACTTGAAGTTTTGTTTAGAAAACCATTACCCATGATCAAAAGAAATCATAAAAGAAAATCCAAGTGAAATCGGGTTAAAAACGAATGGTTAATTGATGAAAAATCCTTTTTAAACATTTCGAGCAAAACCCCCAAAACCCCATTTTTAAAATCACAAATTAAAGGAAGTTTAGAAGATATAATCGAAGTAAAATGATGGAAAAAGGATTATGGAGCTTATCCAAGCTTGAGATGTGAAGAAATAGCCCCAAAACTCTCAAACTCTAAGCTCCAATACTCAAAAATGGAGGAAAATCGCGAAAATGAGTTTATATATCAGCCCAGCAGGTATCGCTAAAGCAGCATTTGACCGCTAAAGTGGCACCTGCTAAAGTGGTTGGGTACCCGCTTTAGCGGCAGACCATGCATTCGGGGTCCGCTAAAATGGTGGCTGCCGCTTATGCGGCTACCGCTAAAGTGGTGCTTAGGCCGCTAAAGTGGTTGCACCATACTTAGCAAATCAGCAACTTTGATAAGTTGTAAAGTTGCCGATGGACCCCTCGATATTCATTCGGAATCTCGTGAATGCAAATGAACTATGCTACTAGGCTAATTTCGACGTTCCAGACTCAATAGCACTGTCGAATTTTTTAAATAAGATTTTTTCAACAAATTAAACCCCAGGACCCTAATTCACAATTTTCCAAATCGATGGTCAAAATTAGATATAAAAGCCATAAAATTGAACCAACCCCGGTACTAACCCAAAATCGACGCTTCGAATATACTAGTGCAGTTCGTTTTGTCATTCGACACTCAAATCAAGAAATGTTGATCGAAGTCAACTAAGAGGCTTTTCAAACCTCTAAAAACCATAAATTCATACAAAACTTTCCCAATTGCATTGGGAACCGTGTCAACTATCCATGAACACTAAAATCAATATGAAGCAACTATGGGAAAGGGCAAAATGGTCAAAAAAACATAAAAATGGAAAATCTCAAAAATAGGTCTTTACAATATCCACCACTAAGACTCTAGTTCGTCCTCAAACTAAAAAGACAAAGAAGTACCTGAGTCGGTGAATAGCTGAGGGTATGTACTACGCATATCGTACTCGACCTCCCAAGTAGCCTCCTCAACTAAACAATGTCTCCACTGAACCTTAACTATAGGGTTATCTCTAAAACGCAATCGTCTAACATCCCTGGCTAAAATGGAGATTGGCTCCTCGACGAAGGTCAACCTCTCATCCAACTGAATGGAATCCCAACTAAGCACATGATATTCTTCTGCCTACTTTGGGTTGCTCGAAGCCTATCCTGAATCACATGAACTCTATCTAAAGACTCACGAAGCAAGTCAATACCACGGGGTCTAATCTCAGAAGTTTTAAAACAACCACTATGAGATCGAAAATACCTACTATACAATGCCTTAAAAGGTGCCATCTCAATACTCGAATGGTAGCTATTATTATAGGCAAACTCTACTAGGGCTAAATGCTGCTCCCACTGACCTCCAAAGTCCATAACAGAAGTGTAGAGCATATCCTCCAAAACCTGAATAGTATGCTCCGACTGACCATCGGTTTGAGGGTGGAAGGCTATACTGAGATCAACCTGAGTGCCCAGCTCCTCCTAAAATGCCCTCCAAAAGCTAAAAGTGAACACAGAAACTCTATCTGAAATAATAGACACGGGCACCCCGTGAAGATGAACAATCTCACTCACATAGATCCAAGCTAACCTCTCGGTACTGAAGAAAATATGAATAAGGATGAAATAGGTTAATTTGGTCAATCAATCCATGATGACCTAAATATTGTCAGAGCCACAGGAAGAATGAGGTAATTCACACACGAAATCTATGGTGATCCGCTCTCACTTCCACTCCGAAATGGGTAATCTCTGAAGCAAACCACCCGGTCTCTGATGTTCGACGTCTTCACCTGCTGACAACACAAGCAACGAGCTACTAAATTTGCCACATCCTTCTTCATACCTATCCACCAGTAAAGCTGCCTCAAATTTCGATACATCTTGGTCATTCCAGGATGAATGGAATACCTAGAACAATGTGCCTCCTCCAAAATCGACCTCACCCAACCACCAACTCTCAGTACACAAACATGTCCACCAATCCTTAACATACCATCAAAATCAAGAGAGGGTTTCTTAGCCTCACCACTTAACACCTTATCCCAAATCACTCTCAAGCAATCATCATTAAATTGGTGAGCATGAATCTGCTCCATCAAGAAAGATCTAGCATCAATGAAGGCTAAAGCACATCCAGGTATTGAAATATCAACCCTAACCATCTGGTTGGCCAAAGACTGAACCTCTCAGGCTAAAGGTTGCTCCTGAGTCAAAAGATGAGCTAAACTTTCCATACTAGTCGACTTCTGACTCAAGGCATCCGTACTGCATTAGCCTTACCGTGATGATACAAAATAGTGATGTCATAATCCTTAAGCAACTTAAGCCAACAACGCTGTCTCATAAAGCTCCCTCTTGGTGAAGAATACAGAAGACTACGATGATCTAAGAAAATCTCATAACAGAGTCCATACAAGTAGTGCCTCTACAACATCAACACATAAACAATCGCGGCCAACTCCAAATCATAGGTAATGTAATTCTTCTCATGAAGCTTCAACTGACGAGAGGAATAAGCAATCACCTTACCCTCGTGCATCAACACCGCACCCAAACTAATACCTGAAGCATCACAGAAACCTGGCAAGGTCTAGATTGGAGCCAAAGTCAACAACTCCTTGAGCTTTTAAAGGCTCCTCTCACACGCTTCCGACCACTAAAAGGTAATTTTCTTGTGAGTCAACTTGGTCAAAGGAGCTGCAATCGAACAGAAGCCCTTAATATAATAGTAACTCGCCAAACCAATAAAATTCTAAATCTCAGTAGGACTAGTGTGCCTAGCCCAATCACGAATCACTGCAATCTTGGCCGGATCAACCATAATACCATCCTTGGTCACCACATGGCCCAAGAAAGAGGTAGCATCCAACCAAAACTCACACTTAGAGAACTTAAAATACATCATGCAACCTCTGAAGTATAGTCCTCAAGTGTCTCACATGATTAGCCTCATTCTTGGAATAAACAAAGATATCATCTATAAATACAATTACAAAGAAATCGAGATACAGTCTAAACATCCGGTTCAACAACTCCATGAACATTGCTGGGGCATTGGTCAATCCAAAAGACATGACCAAGAACTCATAATGACCATACGAAGTCTGAAAAAACATCTTCGAAATATCCGAAGATCTAATCCTCAATTGGTGATTCTCGAATCTCAAATTAATCTTAGAAAACACGGATGCACCCTGAAGCTAATAAAACAAATCATCAATGCGACGAAGATGATACTTGTTCTTAATCGTCACCTTGTTCAATTACCAATAATCGATACATATATGCATAAAACCATCCTTCTTCTTCACAAATAAGACGGGTGCACCCCACGGAGAAACACTAGGTCGAATGAATCCTTTACTCAACAAATCTTGCAACTGCTCCTTTAACTTTTTTAACTCAGTCGGGGCCATTCTATAAGGAGAAATGGAAATGGGTTTGGTGCCTGGTTCAACATCAATAGCAAAGTCAATATTCTGGTGACCCAGCTATACACGCAAGTGCACATGATCATTCAAGCAATATAATGGCTCCTTTAAAAGACCTGAATATCGAACCCACAGGGGCTTGTCGTTTAACTTTTCACTAGACTAAACTAGTTCTTGATTATTTATTTAAGCGGTGGAATATAGACATATGATGGTTATAAAGTATAAAATAACTATGAACTAAGCTAACATGATTAACTAGGGGTGTAAACAATAGCAAGTCGAATTCCCAAGGTCAAGGCATCCCAAACGTCATCTCTAGCACATGAATATTAATGGTTTAAGCAAATTGAGCTGTCAATCGTGGTTACGATCAAGAGGTTGATAATATGATTATATTCGTCTCCAAACTATAACCTTCTATTAGAAATTAGAAACCTAACTACATCGTTGAGCGGGGATAGATTTAACTAATTCTAATGCCTTTAAGCTATCTTTTCGTATTTGAACAAGCGTGGCGAATTAGGTACCTCTTGGTCCTAACCGCATATCAATCTCTAGGAATCGCTTCCTCGGGTAAAGATCAAACTCCTTATATTCCACATTCTATCTCTCAATTTCTCTCTTGAGCTTCTCTCAATACAATAGATTTATTTCAATGGTAATTAAGCATTAAAATAGCAAAATCAAGAATATAAGAATAACCACTAAATTGATAAACTTCAGCAAAAACAAATAATATTCAACTCAAGAGATTCATGCTCGTCGCCTCAACCCCAAGAATAAACAATTTTAGCCACTCATGGCTTGTTTTAACATCATAAATTGATAAAAAAAACCATAAAAAGAAATAAAAAATCCCCAAAGTAGTCCACAAAAGAAGGAATATTGATACAATAACCCAAGAGCCCTATTTATAGACTAGAATTCAGAGAAGAAATTTGGTAAAAAGCGACCCGGCATGCCCCTGGGCGCGCCTGACACTTAGCCAAATTTCTACCCAAGAAAATTTGGGCAATAGCGGCCCGGTACGCCCCTGGGCGTGCCCCTCTGCTGTCCAACTGAGTAAAATTTCTGTCAAACGCGGCCCGGCACGCCCCTGGGCGCGCCTAGCCTTTAAATTCCTATTTTCTTCCTTTCTTCAACTTTTCTTCGTGGATTTGGTTGGATTATTCAATTTCAAATCTTTGGCTTGTCTCTTATCTTCAAGATTCTTTGCTCGTAGCTCCTCCAAGCCTCGCTTTCCATGCCAAAAATGCTTCAAATAGTCGTAAATTCCACCTACAAGGTTCTAATCATATTTATTAGCACAATATCAAATATTCCATCAAAATAATACAAAATACGCACTTATTGCTCTCAAAACTAAGGTAAACATGGGTCGAAGATGGCAATAGGGCATATAAATACGCCCTAGATCACCACCCCACACTTAAACCTTTGTTCCTCCTCGAACAAATCTTCACATCAATCATAATCAAGGAAGACTTTATAATTACTACTACAACTAAGACACTCAAGCTAGCACTACAACGACCACATGAATAGCAAGCTCTACATTCGACACGTTATATTACAACTTGAAACACATGAATACTACTTCAAAACTTCCTAGCCTCAAGAATTGACTCGGCCAAGTTTGTAAACTCATGCACATTACTCAACAAAGTGATCATATAAGTCACCTATCTATCCTCAAACATATGCCCTCACCATAAGAGAGTCACCCACATTCACTCACAGATATGCAATTTATCACAATAATGGGTGTAAGAATCAAATTCTGCTCACTCTCACAAAGAATTCACATGTCACATAAGATGAACCATAAGTTTGCCCTTAGTGTAGTACTCCACCAGTATCAGAATGTCAAAGCTCAAGATCAAGTAGGACTTTAAGGGTTATAATGTAGGCTAAGGGATGGGTAGGAACTATTTGGTCAAGAATAGTGACTATCTTCCCTAAGCGCTTTAATACACTACAATTTACATTAAGATCACCTCCACCAAACCTATTTTACACCACTTTTATCTTCCCAACTCTCTTTTGTTTTGCCCCATCTTTTTAAGCTAGCTTACACATATTAGGCAAGGAGTATTTGCTATCAACACATGATTCACTTCTTTTGGTCAATTTTTTTCTTTTCATTACAGTACTCCCTACCAACAACACATAAGCTTTTTCACACACCAAAATCTATTTACTTGGGGCTTCAACTTCACTTTTTCCTTGTTTAATTTTTACACTCCTTAACATCTTAATTTCTCAACTAAAGCGCTTAGGATTTTTGGATCAAATTACGGTTAATTGAAAGAAAAGGATTAAGCTACATATAAGGCTATAAAGAATAGGCTAAAGGCTCAACAGGGTTAACTAAGATCATGCAAGAAGGGTAGATAAAGTAGGTATAAAATATGGCTATCAAAGAAATGCCTATATCATCTCCTAAACTCAACACCCTTTATTTCGCTTTGCAAACACACCGAGCAAGTTCTAGATATTAGTATGCACATGGAATAACACAAAAACCTCACTCACACATGGCACATGTCTAAATCAAGATGGATCCCTATAGACTCTCAATCAAGTAATAGCAAGAATTCAACATTAAGCCAACATCAAAAAAGAGTCAAACAAAAGAGCCTAGGTGTCTCAACAATAGTCATTCAATTCACTAGACATGCTTCAACATTCAAAACCAACTTGCATCATGCACTCATGTGTAGCATCTAATTAGAGAATCTCTAAAATTTTAAAATTACTCCTAAAAATAAAAAAAAGTTACTGGGTTCAAAGGGCTTCCCCTCGAAAAAGAATCTAAAAGAAAAACCGAGGGGTGGATGAAGTGTGCTCCTAAATAAAACTAAAAATTGCTAAAAGAAAATCTTTTTGTATTTTTCAAATTTTTAGCAACATAAGCAAAAAGAAAATAACCAAAAGACTCTTATTGCATACTCCACCCTAACCAAATTGGAAGATTTTCCACCCCACACTTAAAATCATACTTTGTCCCCAAAGTATAACTCAAAGAATAAAGAAAGAGAAATACTCCCTGAGGCATCTAGGCCTAGCTAGTAGCATCTTATCCATCAAATAGGTCCAGAGGATCCCACACTTAGTTTTTGCAATGCTCCTTAGCTTAGATTTTGGGTACTCAGACTTACCCTAATCTGCAAAACAAAGCAAACAAAAAACAAAACAAAGGTGACACTAAAAAAACACAAGAAACAAACTACTTACTAAACGTTGGGATACCTCCCACAAGCACCTAATTTAATATCGCGGCACGACCCATCAACTTTTTTCTTGAGGATATAAATTTCACCCCCAACATTGCATCCATCTTTTTGCTTCACTCATAGGGTGGTGGTGCACATATGAAAGGACCAAGTGATGGATGGTGCATGTTAAATCGCTTAGCCCTGAGGTGAGACATGTTGTTTTGTTGCTTGTCTGGTGCAAATTTAAGAATGTAGGATTCTTGTTTCTCATCTACATAATCCTCCACTAGTTCAGATGACTCAAAATACATGTCATCATCTAAACATAATGTAAAAAAATTCTTTGAATGAGATCCAATACGTCCCACTTTTCCACTTGCACTAGCTGTAACATGCTCACATTTATACTCCCTCTCAACGTCAGCCTCAATCAAAGAAAGATAGTCGAATTATTGATATTCTTCTTCTTTCTCCACAAAATGGCTAGTCTCTGCAACTATTAGTGATTGGACATCAGACATCTCAATCCTTTTCATCAACTGAACATTCAAGTCACAGATATCTAAGAAAAATTAATCTATCTCTGAAATAAGCTCATCTCTCTCCCCTTTTAATTGGGTTGCCATGGTTGTGAGACCATCCCGGAGGCACTCATGAAATTTTAATTGTTGTGCTTGCTCCATTAGCAATTTCTGGCTCACTATGTCTTCTTCATCACAACTTTCTCTAGTCTCTCCCTTTCTTCATCAATACGGGGTTCCTTTGATAAGACTGTAACTTGCTGATCAACACAAGTGTCAGCCTTAGCCTGTAACTTTGTGACTTGGGTCTGCATTTTCTCGGTGGCTTCCCTTATTCTCTGCATGTCTTCCATTTGTTGTGTCTGCAGCTCCATTACTCTCTTCAGCATATCCAAAAAGTGATCCTCATGCTCTGCCTCATTAGCTCCATTAGCCCTGCCAACATCACAAACAACAGACTGATCATAATAGGGGTTCAGGGGAGGGGAATAATAGTTTGGACAATCACTTTCATGGCTATCCTGACCACCACACATCTGACATCTATTCAATTAAAAAGATTGGGTAGGTGCGCACAACCCTCTCTCTTGAACATCATGACAATTACCATCCAAGTGTGGTCCTCCACAAAAACCAAAAAAAATTTCATCATTCAATGGCCATCTATCCCAGGCTGACATATCAACAAGAGTGGTAGAAATGTAAACAAAACTTTGTACAAAAATAAATTAGATACAACTCAAACAAATAAAAAAGAAAAAGTCCAATCTAGATAAACAATTAAAACCGAAGTCCCCGACAACGACACCAAAAACTTATTGCGACCCAGCTATACACGCAAGTGCACGTGATCATTCAAGTAATATAATGGCTCCTTTAAAAGAGTCGGATATCGAACTCATAGGGACTTGTCGTTTAACTATTGACTAGACTAAACTAGTTCTTGATTATTTATTTAAGCGGTGGAATATAGAGATATGTTGGTTATAAAGTATAAAATAACTATGAACTAAGCTAACATGATTAACTAGGGGTGTAAACAATAGCAAGTTGAATTCCCAAGGTCAAGGCATCCCGAACGTCATCTCTAGCACATGAATATTAATGGTTTAAGCAAATTGAGCTGTCAATCGTGGTTATTGATCAAGAGGTTGATAATATGATTATATTCGTCTCCAAACTATAACCTTCTATTAGAAATTAGAAACCTAACTACATCGTTGAGCGGGGATAGATTTAACCAATTCTAACTCCTTTAAGCTATCTTCTCGTATTTGGACAAGCGTGGCGAATTAGGTACCTCTTGGTCCTAACCACATATCAATCTCTTGGAATCGCTTCCTCGAGTAAAGATCACACTCCTTATATTCCACATTCTATCTCTCAATTTCTCTCTCGAGCTCCTCTCAAGACAATAGATTTATTTCAATGGTAATTAAGAATTAAAATAGTAAAATCAAGAATATAAGAATAACCACTAAATTGATAAACTTCAGAAAAAACCAATAATATTCAACTCACGAGATTCATGTTCGTCGCCTCAACCCCAAGAATAAGCGATTTTAGCCACTAATGGATTGTTTTAACATCATAAATTGATAAAAAAAACCATAAAAAGAAATAAAATATGAAAAGAAGAAGTATGAACACTAATTTCAATGCCAAAAACACCCCAAAGTAGTCTACAAAGGATGGAATATTGATACAATAACCCAAGAGCCCTATTTATAGAATAGAATTCGGAGAATAAATTTGGCAAAAAGAGGCCCAGCACGCCCCTGGGCACGCCTGACAATAGAGGCCCGGCATGCCCCTAGGCTCACACCTCTGCTGTCCAACTGAGTAAAATTTTTGTCAAAAGCGTCCCGGCATGCCCCTGGGCGCGCCTAGCCTTTAAATTCCAATTTTCTTCGACTTTTCTTTGCGGATTTTATTGGATTCTTCAATTTCAAATCTTTGTCTTGTCTCTTATCTTCAAGATTCTTTGATCGTAGCTCCTCCAAGCCTCGCTTTCCATGCCAAAAATGCGTCAAATAATCGCAAATTCCACCTACAAGGGTCTAATCATATTTATTAGCACAATATCAAATATTCCATCAAAATAATACAAAATACGCACTTATTGCTCTCAAAACTAAGTTAAACATGGGTCGAAGATGGCAATAGGGCGTATAAATACGCCCTAGATCAAATATCACGGTCCGAAGGAAAACCCGACAAATCCATAGGAAACACATCCATAAACTCGTGAACTACTCAGATAGAATCCATGGGAGGCGGTGGAGCAACACCCGTATCACAAAAATGAACCAAATAAGACAAATGACCCCTTTCTACCATACAACGAGCACGTAGAAAAGATATAACACTCTTTGGATCTGAATTAAGCGTACTCTTCTAAGCTAGTCTTGGCACACCCGGTGTAGCTAAGGTCACAGTCTTGGAATAATAATCCAAAATGACATGATAAGGTGCTAACTAATCCATACCCAAGATAACATCAAAGTCAACCATATCAAGGAGAATCAAGTCTACCCAAGTCTCACGCCCCGCAAAGGTAATCACACAAGGTTGGTACACCTGATCCACCACTAAAGAATATCCTCCAGGGTTAGATACATTAAGAGGCATAGAAAGCAGCTTACATGCAACATCAATTCCAGAAGCAAAATATGTAGACACGTAGGAAAATGTAGATCTAGGGTCAAATAACATGGAAGAAGATCTGTAGCAAACTGGGACAATACCTGTAATAATTTCATCAGAAGCCTCTGCCTCAAGTCTCACCAGTATAGCATAGCATTATCCACGTCTTCTCCAAGACTAAGTAACCCTGCCACCACTACCACGAGCTCCCCTACCTATACCACAAGCACCTTTAGCAATACCTCTACCACTTTGAGAACCACCTCTCACTGCAGATATAGGAGTAGGTCTGAAAACATGCCAGGAATAATCTATGGCCACATGGCCAAACTCAACACACATGTAACACCCCCTACGGCCTGCCTCAATCTGAAAAGGTGCGGCTGAACTAGAACGACTACTCTGGCTCAAAGTCTAGCTACCTATAGTCACAGAACCTGAAGGTCCACCACCTGATGCTTATAATAGGGACTGAATTGGCCTACTTTGATAACCATGGAAGCCTCTACTAGAGAAATTTCTACCTCGAGAGACATGTCCCCTGAACTCACCCTGACGATGCACCTTCTTGGTACCTTCCTGAGTAGCTTGGATAATAAACTCGGCCAACTTGGCATGCTCAATAATACTCTGAAAGAAGCCCCTGAAACAACCATCTGAGCTGTAGCTAACTTATACAAACATCCAAACCCTTTACAAACTTTTGAATCCTCTCAGAATCGGTAGAGATGCTAGTGGCAGAATATCTGGACAAGGTAGGGAAACATGTTTCATACTCAGCAATAGACATGAGGCCCTACTCCAAATGATCAAACTCATCTCTCATTTGATCTCTCAAGCTAAACGGAACAGACCTCTTTAAGAAAGCCACGAAAAACTGAGTCCAAGTCATAACAGGTGAACCCAATGGCCTATAACTAGCATACAACCTCCACCAATACCTTACCACATCCGTTAACTGATATGTAATATAAGCAACTACTTCTCCTAACAATCAATCAAAAATTTGTAGGCATCCTCGCTTATACCTCCACTAAACTTGGGCGGACCAAGAGAATGAACCTCTCAAATCTTTTTTAATCCTCAGAAGACATAACTGCACCCAAAGAAACTGGAGGGATAATAAGTCTGGCTAGCTATGAATCTACCCGTGGGGATACCATGGATGATGGTTGTACCCCTAAGCTCAGAATACCATAATCAGATACTGGCATAGAAGGTGGAGCACCACTCGAAGTATGTGGAATAACCTGAGTAGATGTCGGTACAGATGGAGGAATCACACTCAGAGTTGGAGGAATACCATAAGCAAACGTTGGCACTGATGATGGTGCAACACTCAAAATTAGAGAAACACCCGGTGCACTCAAAGGAGCACCCTCCAAATAGGTCAAAAAATGAATCAACAAGCCCTTCCATACCAAGGCAGAAGTACTTTGTGGAACCTGAGCTATCCTCATACTCTCTGCACGCCCAACCTCGGGGTCGGAGGAGATGTCCCTAGCACTACCTCTGACTGGGGCAGCTTCTTGTGCCCATTCTTTACCTCGAGGTCATCCATGACCCCTACCTCACCCCTAGTCTGGGCTCTATCCTTGGGTGCTGGCTTAGCATCTGTAACCTCTTGAGATCTAGTCTTCACCATCTGTGCAGAAAAGAATGGAACACAACTTAGAATATTGGGTAAGAATAACCAACACGATAAGGAATCAAATTAAGGACGTTTTTCCTACAGATATCTTATAGCCTCGCGAAGATAGATACGAACGTCTTCGTACCAATTCGTGAGACTCTACTAGACATCCTACTCTTACACTAATGAGACCGGTGAAACCTGATGCTCTGATACCAATTTGTCATGATCCAAAAATTGGGTCATGATGGCACTTATCACGACCCAGCCTTGATAAATAAGCCGATCATCCCAGAAGAAACAATAATGATAGAAATAAAGAAAATAGAACAAGTGAGACTTCTAGAATGAAGTCGGGTTAACTCATACACAAATATTTAGTGGAAATTCGAAGAAATACATAAATCCCAAAAACCTGGTGTCATAGGTGTAGAGCATCTAAATATACATCCGAGTACTGAACAATACAAATTTTATATCTGGATCCAACATAAAGACAATAAAGATAGAGAAGGCCATTACATCGACTCTGAAGGCCTAGAGTTTGCCAGTACCTCAAATCTCTAGACTCCACTGCATGAATCAGCCTCCACGAACTGTACCCGTACTAGGATCTACACCAAAAGAGCACAGTAGGGATGAGTACGGGTCCACTTGTACTTAGTAGGTATCATAAGCTGACTGAGCAAAGTAGAAAATAACATAGATAAAGATAGACTATGAGCACGTAAACCTGCAAACAAAAAAGTTCTCAAATGGTAGCTTACACCGTCTACACTAATAACTTTAATATAATAACGAGATAACCAATACGAGTAAACACAAAAATACAAGAAAGAAAGTCAAGAACAAAGAAACCACAGAATATAAAAATGGAATACAGTACAATGCAGTGGTAATAATTGGGTGCAACATTGAAAGTCATCGCATGACTTTCAGTATCTACCTACCGAGTTCGTAACTCTACAATAGGAGCCATAGGGGGTTCACAACCCATATACTTTATCTTATATCTCAATCTCAACACAACTCACCTCTCTAGCTTGTGTTCAAGAAGAGGGTTTTCATGAAAATATCTCATTTTCTTTTGAAACAATGTTCCTCAATGGTACTAGTATTTCATGAATGTATATGTATGGAATGAGAATATAATGCTTAGAATCAAATTAGTATGAAGATATCCAATCAAGTCCATATGATGTATATATGTAGGTGACCTCAGAAATAAAATCAATATGTCCAGAATTCATGATTCATCAACTATAAATGGGCACCATTGGAATAAATATGTATCTAAGACATCATAAATATCATATCAACCCCTAACCCGGTTATTTCAATCAGGATAAAGCAATCAATGCTTAATAAGGACTATAATAACAATTTGAGCCCCTGCACAAGCGTCATATCTAAAAATAAGGCATCTAAATGCTCATATAAGGCCAGATGAGGTCAAATAAGGCCCCCACATGGGCTACACGCAATATCAAATATTTCAAGTCAATATCCATACAAAATAAAGCCCCACACGGGCACACAACAATAAATATAATCTCAAAATACAACCCCATAGCCATTCTCCCCAACCCATAGCATGTTTTACCTATATATTAACTACTCATCTCAATCTGAAAGAAGTTAAGCCATACCCTACCTCAAAACTATGAAATTTGGGCCTAAAGTGCTTCAACATAGAGTCTTTCCCTTTTGAATGGCCTTCGAATCAACTAAAATACACAAATATAGCATCTATGCATTAAAACAAATCCAACAATACTCATATTGCCCATATCTAAACCGGGTCCAAAACGGACAACAAAAACTGGTTTTGAAAATGAAGAGGTAAAACCAAAATTTTTGTTTAAAAAACCAGTAACCATGATCAAAGTAACTCATAGAAGAAAATCCAAGTGAAAGAGGTTTAAAAACGAGTGATTAATTTATAAAAAACCTTTTTTAAACATTTCGGGCAAAACCCCCCAAAACCCATTTTCAAAATCACAATTTAAAGAAAGTTTAGAAGATATAATCGAAGTAAAATGATGGAAAAAAGATTATGGAGCTTACCCAAGCTTGAGATGTGAAGAAATCTCCCAAAAACTCTCAAACCCTAAGCTTCAATACTCAAAATAGAGGGAAAATGCAAAAATGAGATAATATATCAGGCCAGCAGGTACCGCTAAAGTGGTACTTGACCACTAAAGCAGCCTGGGCTGACCGGTTGGGACCACTAAAGCAGTCGCCTTTCGCTAAAGTTGTCAGGTACCCTCTTTAACGGTAGGTCACACATCCAGGTTCCACTAAAGCGGTGCCTGGGCACTTAAGTGGCCACCACTAAAGCGGTACTTAGGCCGCTAAAGCTGTTGCACCAGAATTCAGCAAATTAGCAACTTTGGTAAGTTGTAAAGTTGTCGATGGACCCCTCGAAATTCATTCAGAATCCCATGAATGCAAATGAACTAGGCTATTCAGATAATTTCAATGTTCCGTACTCAATAGCGACGTCGGATTTTTGAAAAAAGATTGTTTTCAAAAAATTAACCCTCAGGACAATAATTCACAATTTTCTAACCTGAGAGTCAAAATGAGATATAAAAGCCATGAAACTGAATCAACCCCTTTACTAACCCAAAATTGATGCTCCAGATCAACTGGTGTAGTCTGTTTTACCATCCGACATTCAGATCAAGAAATGTTGACCGAAGTCAACTATGAGGTTTTTCAAAACTTTAAAAACCACAAACTCACACAAAACTTTCCCGATCGCATAGGGAATCATGCCAACTATATCCAAACCCTAAAATCAACATGAAGCAACTCTAAAGAAGAGCAAAATAATCAAAACACACAAAATTAGAAAATCACAAAATAGGTCTTTACATGTGCGCACCATCTTTTATCCTTCTCAACCTCATTATCAACATAATATTGTACCGACATGGTACCCGACCCATTATCATAGTACCGGCGTGGTACCCGACCGATTATTATAGCACATAAATATCGTACAAATAAAATGCAATGCAGTCTTTAAATCATAAGTCATTCAAGAAGGCAATCATAAATGTCAAGTTCACAAACAAACAAAAAGGCAAGAAAGTCTAAGTGCTACCACGAAACCATAGTCTACCTCAACTCCTTTGCTCAAAGTCACCTTTAAGCCACACTTTTTCCTTTTTTTTCTAGTTCAATTCGTTCCTGATCTAACAAAACAAAATATACACACATTTCAATAATTCATCCCTTTATTAACTACTACAGATCAAAAGTCACTGATTTTATCCATAACTTACCCTATTTCATTTTCTTAGAGGTTTTTTTATCATGTAAACTTTAGGAACAATACTTCAATTAGCAAAAATAGTCAAAATTCTAGTCCTACAAGTGTTTTCTAGCACCCTAGGATCATCATAGGCTGAATTTATACACATTCCTACCACTTTTCATAATTTTCCTTGAACTAGGGTTAAATCGTAATTCCACCATTAATGCATTTCTAGTGATTTTATAAGGTTAACAAAATTAAATTTAAGTCTAGAACGTAATTACATAACTCAAATAATGAAAAACTTTGAAATCCCTCTAAAAATAGCCTTTCCCCAGAGCTGTATTGCATTTTTTAAAAAGTGGGGAATGAAAACGTTTTATGGGTTTTAAAACTGAAATCTTACCTCACGTTACCACTGCTACAGATAATTACCATTGCAGCAATTAAATTTTTGCTGCAGTTGTTCACTCTATTTTACTAGAGGCTGCCGCTGTGGTTGCCATGATTGCAAAAGTGGTTTGAGTTAGAAACTCTGAACCCCTCCGTAATTTTCCTTATTTTACAATACACACCATAAATTTTTACTATGCGAACCAACTCCTCCATGATAAACGCTAAAACCAGAGTTCTATAACTTTGTTTCAAGTATCAGAAGTTTCGACGACTTCCTATACTCGATGTCTATCCAACTATCATATCAAATCCTGGTATTACCAACCACATCAATACCAAACTTGGTTCAACTATCATATCCTAAAAAATAAGCCAAAACTAGACTAGCCCTAGATTCTTCAAAATTTATCCAAGGAAAGGCTAGGTGCAATTTCCACCTCCTATTTCAGCGTAATGATATTTTGGGTCATTACATTAGATACCAATTTACTACTCATTCATCCTCGAATGAAAACTGGTCCAAAAATATAACAACTGGAATAGAATATACCTGGATCAATGAACAAGTTTGGATACAACTTACGCATGTCCACTTCTGTCTCCCATATAGCTTCCTCAATAGTATGATTCCTCTACTGAACCTTCACACAAGGAATAAGTCGTGTCCTCAAATTCCTCACATTTTTATCTAGGATAGCAATTGGTTCCTATTCATAGTACAGCTCCTTATTAAACAGTTCTGGATCCCAACAAATAATATTGTCACTATTTCCATGGTACTTTTTCAACGTTGACACAGAAAATACTAGTTGAACCCCGAACATACTAGGGGGTAAGTCCAGCCTATATGATACCAACCCCATTTTCTTCAACACCTCAAAGGGTCTTATGTACCTTAGGCTCAACTTGCCCTTCTTGCCGAATCGCATTACACCCTTTATGGATGACACCTTCAAAAGTGCCTTATGCCTCTTCTCAAATTTTATATCTCTTACCTTTTTTTCTGAGTATTCCTTCTATCGGCTTTGAACCGCTATGAACTTCTCCTATATGAACCTCACTTTCTCCATAGAGTCCTTATGTATGTCAGTGTCCCAGGGTCACTTCGAATGCATCAAACTATCCTATTGGGGACCTACCCTATCTACCATATAAGGCCTTAAAAGAAGCCATATTAATACTAGAGTGATAACTATTGTTGCAGGCAAATTCACATAATGGTAAGTATTGGTTCCACTGACCCCCAAAATCCATAACACAAGCCCGAAGCATGTCCTTAGGCACTTGAATAGTCCATTTTAATTGACCATCGGTCTATGGATAAAATGTCATGCTTAGGTCTAATCTAGAACCCAACTTGGACTGAAATGTTTCCCAAAAATTAGAAGTGAACTGAGTACCTCGATTTGACACAATGGAACCAGTACCCTCATGTAGTCTTACAATTTCCTTCATATAAATCTTTGTTAACTTGGCCACATTATAGTCAACTCTTACAGGATTAAAGTGAGCCAACTTAGTCAATCGATCAATAATAACTCAAATAGAGTCGCATTTCCTTAAGGTTTTCAGAATACCAACAACAAAATCAATCGTTATCCATTCCTACTTCTATTTCAGAATGGGCATCCACTGAAAAGTGCCACTTGGCTTCCTATGTTCATATTTGACTTTATGGAAGTTTTGACATTTTAACATAAAATCTACAATGTCACACTTCATTTTTCGCCACCAATAGTATTATCTCAATTATCTATACATCTTGTTTACACCCGGATGTATGGAGTACTTGGAATTATGAGCCTCTACCAGAATAGTTAGAATCAAGTTATCTACTTGAGGTACACATAACCGACCTTTGATTCACAAGGCCCATTCGTCATCTAGAATGGCCTCCTTCGCCTTCCCTTATAACACTTTTCCTCTGAGGCTATTCAATTTCTTATCTTTAAACTGTTGGCTCTTAATATGATCATCGAAAGTGGACCTAGCCTCCACGTGTACCAATACCTTTCCTTTGCTAGTTTCTTGCAATCTTAGAAAATTGTTAGCCAAAGACGATACCTCTCTCTCCAATGGGCACTTGGATGCCTCCAGCATTGCTAAACTTCCCATGCTCACTGTTTTCCAGCTCAATGCATCCTCCACCACATTGGCCTTCCTATGCTCACTATTTTCCAGCTCAATGCATCTACAACCATAGTGGCCTTACCTTGGTGATACATAATTGAGATGTCATAGTCCTTAATCAACTTCATCTATCTCCTCTATGGCAGATTCAAAACCTTCAATATTAATATGTGTTCTAAACTATAATGATCTATGAACACCTCACCCTTAACCCCGTAGAGATAGTGCCTCTAAATTTTTAAAGCAAATACCACGGCTGCCAATTCCAAGTCATCCATGGGGTAGTTTTTCTCATAAGGCTTTAGTTGACTTGAATCATAAGGAATCACATTCTAATCCTGCATTAAAACAACACCTAAACCCAAAGGCATCACAAAATATAATAAAATCTTTACCCTAGACAGGCATGGTTAGTACTGGGATCTGAAGTCAACAAAGTTTTAAGCTTTTGAAAGGTCTCCTCACACTTGTAATCCCATTCAAATGGACCTTCTTTCTGAGTCAGGTGGATAATGTGTGAAGTAATGGAAGCAAACCCCTTAACGAACCGGTGATAGTAACTGGCCAATCCCATAAAACTATGGACCTCTGCCACGTTCGACGGTCTATCCTAATTTTTAAACGCCTCAATCTTTTGTGGATCCACCATAACTCCTTCTTTAGAAACCATGTTCCCCAAGAAAGACATCAAAAAAAGCCATAATTTGCACTTAGAGTACATAGCATATGATTGTTTCTCCTTCAACATCTTTAACATAGTACACAAATGAACTTCATGCTCTTCCTCAATCTTAGAATAAACAAGTATGTCATCAATAAACATAATAACGAATGAATCCCAAAAGGAGTAATAACCCAAACCATTGTTATGTGTGAAAACACCCCAAAAATAATTTACAATAAAAATAGACTCAAAATGGACCGAGAAAAATTAAATCGGGGCCTAAGACAATTTGGGCCAAGAGGCCAATAAGGGGATGGGCTGATCTGTCGGCAATCGTTGTAGCGGTCGGATAACTGTTACAGCAATACGCTGCAGCAGTAAAAATTTTACCACAACGATAACGGACAGTGTGCCAGCCGAGGGATTTTTAAAACCCCTCCTTCTTATTTCCCTAGGTTACTCTCTTTCTCCAAAAACACTTTGAAAAACCCTGACTCCCCAACCATGTGGTTTCAAAGCCTAAGGTTTATGAGAGAGATTTTGAGGAACACCCGGAGGGAACCTGACATGGGAATACATCTTGTACATGCGGGACAACTCACTCCTCCTTGTATTAGTATGTTTCGCCTAAGAGGTAAGGTAAGGTTTATTAATTTGTAGCTACTAGACTTGGGCTAGATTCATTTAATATTAATAGTAATGTCAGAAGTAAAATACATTAGGCCTTCGAGCACGGAGTTGGTTGGATGGACATGTTAAAATCCGAATAGGCTTGAATATATTGATTTCTTGTATCTTGTGTTAAGATTGGTCAGATTAAGTGATCGTTAGGAATATGGGGCAGATATACATAGTTTATTATCACTCATGGTGGAGTATGGTGGAAAGTTGAACAAAATAATATAAAATGGTAAAACGGAAAGTTAAGGCGACCAGACTTGTGTATAAATGCTTAAATATTTGAATTGCATTAGGGGAACTTGTTTAGTCCTAATGTCTTGATGGTCTTTATTGATGCTTTCCAGGGTTTAGAATGCGAGATAATGAGTAAAAATGGTATTGTTAGAAGATGAGATAGTGAGTAAAAAAAGTATTGTTAGAACATGAGATAGTGAGTAAAAAGGTATTGTTAGAAGACGAGATAGTGAGTAAAAAGGTATTGGGGTTAACTGATTTAAAGTGTTCACATTGCTCTTCATGTTGTTGCAATTAGTGTTTTCTATAGATAAAAAGTAATGTGAAATCTTGAGGTTAGGGTACGGCCTGAGGGAAAACGCGTAATAATGTGAACTCGGGTGATGACATCCCCGTTGGTGTGCTTGGTAAGTAGTGATTGTATTATTTATGTGAGTCCAAAGGTCACCGAATAAATGAATTAGATGGTTGACATAGTGATACACTAGATTGGACCGTGATTCTTTTTGGGCTGACACTTGTGATTTTATTTTGCATGAATTATGATTTTGATTTCTTGAAAACATCCATATGCATTGTGATGAGATGTTGAGATAATGGGTTGGGTACCACGCCAGTACAATGTGGTATGTTATGATACTAGGTTTGGTACCATACCAATATAATATGATATTGGGTTGGGTACCATGCAGGTACGTTATGATGAGGAGATGAGGAGGGATAAGGAGAGATGATGCGCACATCTTGCATGCTTGAATTCATTCATATGTTTGAAAGTGATTTTAATTGATATATATATATATATATATATATATATATATATATATATATATATATATATATGTGTGTGTGTGTGTGTGTGTGTGTGTGTTCTCCTACATGTTGCCCTGTTGTGGTGAATTATAGAAAATGGTTGTGAAGGTAAATAGGGTCCCTTGTGCGGATTGGGTTAGAGCCGAGATTCTATTGTGATGTTAAGTGCTTGTGTGTATATATATATATATATATATATGTGTGTGTGTGTGTGTGTGTGTGTTCTCCTACATGTTGCCCTGTTGTGGTGAATTATAGAAAATGGTTGTGAAGGTAAATAGGGTCCCTTGTGCGGATTGGGTTAGAGGCGAGATTCTATTGTAATGTTAAGTGCTTGTGAGTACCGAGAGGACTTGATTAATTATAGCTTAAGCAATTATAAGTATCATAAAAATGGGCCGGTGTGAAAGAAAAGGGGTACCGATTAGAGTGGGTAGTAAAAGGACAAATGATATACAAAAAGTAAGTCAAAGGACAAAGATATACAAAATATAAGTCAAAAGACAAAGATATACAAAATGTAAGTCAAAGGACAAAGATATACAAAATGTTAAGTCAAAGTACAAGGATATACGAAATGTTAAATGATAGACTGGTCACAGAGATGCTAAGTGCAGGCCACAGATATGCTAAATGATGAATAATAAGAATTGATAATCTGACGATTTAAAATCAGAATTTTACTTGATGTTGTGATTTTTCCCATATTTATTATTGATGTTATCTCTTTTTAACCCTGGTTGGCTAATGATGCTTACCAATACATGTGGTTGTACTGATGCTATACTTACTATATCTCCAATCGGAGGTATAGCCAAGGTGCAGATCAGTTGGAGTTTCTAAAGCAGTGAAGCTGATCACTCAGGTAAGTTGGAGTTTCTATAGCATTGAAGCTGATCACTCAGCAACAACTCCTACCATCTCTATCCTTCATAGATGTTGCATCATGGATTGCCCTACTTCTTATCTAGTGCTCTTGTACCAATTTAGACTAGGTTTTGGGGAGTCACTTGTAGTTGTTTTCTGCATTTAATTTTCATATATGATGTATTAAATATAAGTTTTGGGAAGAGTTAAATGAGGAAACATATTTCAACTTGAATTGACTTTTGGTTGGGGGATATTAAATTAACTAAGTGTTTATTGTGTTAACCTTCGCCTTTGTTGAATTATGGAATTATCAGGTTCTCCTATCTGGAGTTGGTGTAGGTAGGTGAACAACATGACTCAGTGGGTTGGGTCGTGACAAAAGGACTTAAACACTGCATTCATCAAGCTCATGAAAGCAGCTGGGGCATTGGTCAAGCCAAAAGACATAACCAAAAACTCTTAGTACCTGTAATGAGTTCGAAAAGCAGTCTTTGGGATGTCCTCTACCCTAATTTTTAGCTGATGATAACCCGACCTCAAATCAATCTTAGAAAATACTGCAGCTCCTTATAACTGGTCAAACAAATTATCTATTCTAGGCAAGGGATATTTGTTACGAATGATCACCTTATTCAACTGGTGGTAGTCTATGCACATCCTCATACTACAATCTTTCTTTTTCACAAACAACACTAGTGCACCCCAAGGATAGACACTTGGGCAAATACAACCCTGTTCTAACAACTTTTGCAATTGGGATTTTAATTTTCTCAACTCTACAGGTGCCATACAATATAGAGGGATAGAAATGGGTTTGGTCCCCGGCTCTAGGTCTATAAAAAAGTCAACCCCCTAATCTGGAGGCATACCCAAAAAATCATCCAAAAAAATTTCTATGAAATCACAAACCACTGGAACTGATGCTATATGAGGGACTACAAATTTATCTTTTTGAAGATGGGCTAGAAATGCCCTACACCCTCGCTTTACTAGTTTTTGAGCGCAAACTGTGGATACAACCCTCACTGGATTAGGATTAAATGTACCCTCCCATTCTAACTTCTTTTTCCTGAGCATCGCTACCATGACGGTTTTGGCATAATAATCAAGAACAGCATGATGATGAGGCAACCAACTAATCCCTAAAATAATATCAAATTCCTCCATATCTAGGAGGATTAAATCTGCCATGGTCTTAGACCCCATGAACATCATGAAACACACAAAATATACCTAATCAACACATATAGACACCCCAACTAGTGTATACACATACATGGGAGCATCAAGATATTCACAGTCTATGTCCCAACCTATGGAAAATTTCACAAACACATAAGGGAAGGTGGAACCAGGATCAAATAATACAGAAGTCATATGATCACAGACAAGAATAGTATTTGTGATCACCGCATCGGAAGCTTCCACCTCAGGATGAGTTGGAACTACATAAGGATGTGTTTTGACACCACCCAGGTCGCCACCTCTACCACCCTAAGCTCCATTTCAACCATCTTGTCCTCCACCTCGATTGACCTTATTTCCACCCTTAGCTTGGCCACCACAACCACCTTGTGGATGACCCTTACCATTTCCTCCTTCACTACGACCTACCATAACTAGAGCAGTAGAAGCTGGCTGTTGAGTCAACTGACCTGCAGATAAGAAGTTAGGACAATACCTTCTAACGTGTCCCAAACCCCCACACTCAAAGCATTTGGTCCCAAAGTAAGCCACAGAACTGAAGAGAAAGAATGTGTGTAGCTGCCAACTCAGAAATGCTAATAACTGACCCTAAAAGGGGCCCCTGTAGACACTAGCAGAGATGAATGGTAGAACATAAAATAACCATGACCTTTCAAAAAAGTACCGCCAAATTGGCCCGAGGTTCGAGCCTTCTTCTCTTATGCCTTTACCTCTCCTTGTTTCTTAAGTACTTCAGCCTTCTTGGAAAATTCAAAAATATCCTGAAAAGACTTACCAGTCACTGTCACAGATAAGGTAGCCAACTGAATCCCAAATTCAAAACCTTCACAAAGTACCTAATCCGCTCCTCCTCTGAGGTAATTAACTATAGTGCATAGAGGGACAATACATGAAACTTGGCCTTATAGGCCACCACGAACATGCTACACTACTCCAATCTTAGAAACTCATCCTTTTTATTGTCATGATAAGTACGGGGAACATATTTCTCAAGAAATATATTTGAAATTAAACCCAAGTAAGTAGAGGTAAGGTAGCCCTGCACTCCACAAATAACCTCCACCATTACTTGGCTTTATTCTGCAGCTGAAAGGGAAAAAACTCCACCCCATACTATTCAATAATACCCATTTTGTGTAGACATTCATGACAATTTATTAAGAATTCAAAAGCATCCTCAAACTATGTAACTTGGAATACCAGGGATTTCATCTTCATAAACTTACAAATCAGCCCATGCTCGTCATCAGTCATTATCGGTCCAAGTACCTGTTGGGGATACACCTCTATTTCAGAACCTGAAACCATCCCAGGTGCTACAGCAGTAGCATGTTGCAAGGCTATGGACGGAGTAGTCGAGATCACTAGAGTGTAGTCAATGCCATCCAAGCTACCCAAGAATCCAAACACTTGTTGAATCACCTCTGCAGACAAAGGCACCCAAGCTACACCATTTGGTGCTGGCACCATATTCTCTGAAGCCATCATCTCTTCTTCCTTAACTACCTACTCTTTATCCTGAGCATGGCCTAGAGCATCTTGTTGTGGGGGAGAGGGCAGTGATATTTTCCTTATCCATCTCCCAACTTCAAGTGCTCAACCCCTAACGGGAATTACGCCTCATCTTGCCCCTCAAGCTCTAACTCTAATTTGAGGCTTGCCCAGGACTGTGGTCTCAACAGCCAGTGCAACTACTACTGCAGATGGTGCAGAGGATGTTGTTGTTGCTGCTCTGGTAGAATGAGTATTCACTATCTGCAAATAAGAGTGAAAGTATTAGATATTAATTTAGATTACCAGATACCAATTGAAATCAAGTAATAGCACGAAAGGAAGAAAGAAAAAGGAAATTCTTTTCCTAAAGCCATGTAGCCTCCTGAAGAAAAGAACAGACGTATCTATACTATTGTGCAGGACTATACTAGAGCTATTCTTGTACAATGAGATCTATGAACCTAGTTCTCTAATACAATCTTTGTCATGACCCAAACGGTCATGATTGGCACCCGCCCTAACCTATGGCAGGAGAACCATACTACGCTTACCTTTACTCACTTAAGTGTTATTCTCACATTCATGGTAACACTAACTCATGATTCTTAACAAGTACTAAAATAATCTCATTCAACAACTAATAATCATCCGATGACATTATCATCCATAAAATGAATAGAGTGCAGAAACCTCTATTTATTACAATCCTCAGGACCTAAAGTCATCGTACAAGAACATCTAAAATAAAAATAATTGAGTCTAGAAATAGAGAGAATATCTCAAAACTTAACCAAATGAAAATCATCTTAGTCCAGAAAACAAGGGACATCAGCATCATAAGAAGATCTAAAGGTTGCCCGAACATAGTGCTCACCCTCAAATCAAGCCTGGATTACTATCTAGAGCCAAGGTCGTGAGTCAACTACTGGAAGATGTGTTGTACTCAACAAAAAGGAGATACAGGTAGTATCAGTACATCAACAAGTACTGGTAAGCATCATAGGTCGACTAACTCAACAATGTACAAGTATGCAAGCCAAATAATTATCAAAGCGATCAGAACAAAACCCATAACCAATGATATCATTCAACATAACACATCATACATCATTATATAATTATAACTCATAAATTTACTTTCACTTATTTTCACACTTAAGAATTTTCATCAACAACTCATCATCATGTATAATCAACAATAGGCACTCAATGTACATGTATGAGCATATGTATGCAAAATATGAGCATCATCTCTTACCCTTATCAACCTCATCATCAATATAATATTATACCAGAGTGTTACCTGACCCATTATCATAACACATCAATACCATGCAAATGAAATGCAATGCACTCATTAAATCACAAGTCATGCTTGAAGGCAATGATAGATATCAAGTTCATATACAAGCATAAAGCCAAGAAAGTCTAAGTGCTACCACAAAACCATAGATGATGTGCCATGGATTTATGGCACTTGAGATGTTTAAAATGAGGATATTTGCTTAGTTAGAGGGTAGTTTTTGTGAATTTTATGTGTTTGTTAGTGTTTGCAGGCATAGAGGACTTAGAGAAGAAAATTTTGAAAAATGGACATGAAAAGCATCAGATGAACTTTACCACGATCGTGGTATCTAATCACGATCGTGCCTAGGGCTTCGTAGGTTGAATCAGAGATGCCACACATAGGAGGCAAACTGATGAAAGATCCTATGATCGTGAGTTTATGTCATGATTGTGCAATGAGGTCGTGAGATGAAAGGGGGAAATCAACCTGCAAGAGTTAAGTGTAAGGATAACAGACGATGGATCCCACGACTGTACCTTGAAGGTAAGAACGTTCCATGTAGTCATGGGAAGCAGATCTAGATTTGAAGAGTTGTAGGACTTTTAGCACAGGTATCAAATGACAGGAAGCCATAATCATGGGTTCAACCCACGATCATATGTTCTTCTAGTCCAAGGCAGCCAAATCCAGCTCCTATTTTGTTTAGGATAGGATTTGTTAAGTATATAAATACTCTTTTAGGGTTATTTTTTACCTGTTAGACATTATTATTATTCTATAACACTATTTTGTGGAATTCGAAGGCACTTTCTTGGTATCTTACAAATATTGGTTTTTATGGTTTTAATTAAAGTTGAGATTTCAGAGTTTATTCATTATTATATGCTTCAATTAATGTTTTCATTAATGAATGATTATTTTGTTCATACAACCATGAGTAACTAAACCCTATAACTAGGTTTGTGGAAATCGTAGAGGATTAATGACGTAGAGTTTGAAGTACAAGTTATTTCTCAAAGGGCATTACGACAAGTATTGTTGTTTCTTCTGAAGTGATTGCTTTATGACGAGTGTACGCATTAGGACTCATTCTGTCTCTACCCTGGACTGTAGCAAGGGTAGTAGGATAGGACTAGCGATTCAACGATAAGACTCGGAGTTATCTTTGTTTTATCATATTTGAGCCATAATATGGGAAAGATTGTATTAGTATCATTGATAAAGGGCAACATAGCAACACTCAGGTGCATTAACCTTTGTGCTTAAGGATAGTCGTCTATAAGGGGATTAACATAGTCTGTTAGATGATACTTAGCTTATCGATTCTGCTTGCTGGATACCTAAAAACAAAACAAAGTATGAAAAACCTATGAAGTTATGAAGTTATTGAGGAACACAATCCTAGTGATTCTCTCATCATAATTTTAACCTCAGCAAACGATTACTAGTTTACTTTATAAAACCCATTTTTTACTTATTTGCTTATTTACCAAATAACTCAAACAAACAAAGTTGATTTGATTTTGACCAATTCCTCAGGGGATCAACCCCAAACTCAGTTGGGTTGTATATTTGAAAAGAAACCATTTTATATTTTATTATAGGTGTAATTTGGGTGACATCAAATTTTGGCGCTGTTACCAGGGAGTACGGTTACGGAATTGATTGATTTTGCTCGTTGGAGTTGATTTATTTCGGTTACTTCAGTTACTTTTCTAATTTTCTGAGGGCACACGTCGGTGTATTCCCAACACTCAAAGTCAAGGTAATCCCCTAATTCCACTTGACTAAGAAATTAAAAGAACTCTAAGGAATAATTAAAGAATGGTGAATTAGGACGGAGTTCAAGATCCCACAGCTGTGGGTGACTTTCATAATCAGCCACTACGTAATTCGGCTAGTCTGGAGACTGCGGAACAAGTAACTGCTAGGTTGATGGCTGAGGAGAATGCGAGACAAGCAGCTGCTATACAAGAAGATAGAGACCACGAGCAATGAAAGAGGTAGCGCAGCATCTTGCTGCACTTAAGGAAAGATAGAGAAAACTTATAGTGCAACAACCCTTAATCTATGAAGAGTTAGAAGAAGATTTAGCCTATTTTGAACCAGTGGAGACTGGCGCCATTATCCCACCCGAACTTCCTGAAGGAACTAAGTTTGATATTATAAGTGCTATGATTCACCTCTTAAACTTAAAAGGGGTGTTTACTGGACTCCTTACTGATGATGTGAACATGCATGTTATGAATTTTGTGGGAATCTGCACTTCGTATAATCTACCTGGAGTGAGCCAAGAGGTATTTCGGTTGAGGCTATTGGCGTTCTCTCTTTCGGGGGAAGTGAATTTATGGTTGGCTGAATTACCATGAGGTTCTATTACCAATTGACAAGAGTTGAGAAATTAGTTTCTGGAATGATTCTTTCCGCCTTCTAGGATTTTGCAATTCAAAGATGAGATCTATAACTTCAGATTCAGAGGCACATTATGAAACATGGTTGAGGTTCAAAAAGCAGTTCTAAAATTTTCTAAACCATAGGATGAGTGGTAGGAATCTACTGGAGATCTTCTACAGAGCTTTGAATACAAATACTAAGGCTGTAGTAGACAGCATCACTGGAGGTACATTTATGAGTTTGCATTGGGAACACGCATCAGAGATTCTAGATTAGATCACTAAAACCAACTGAGGTTGGCATACTCAAAAAGCAGATAGACCCGCGGGTACATATACTTTGGAGCTTCGGCAAAATAAAGGGCTTTGGATGAATCAGTGGCTTAAGAGGTAGCATATCTGAGAACATAAATTGGCTTGCTAGCCAAATAGATTGCATCTGGAGGAGTAGAAAAAGTCAATGCAGTGAGTGCACATGGAAAAGCACCTAGGTATGAAGAATCTGATTCTGAAAAGGAGGCTAAATACTTGGATAGAGAAGTGGTGGGTTTCCAAGCCAAGGGCCAAGGGTCTAATCAAGACAGTTGTAAATCGAGGCAAGGGAATCAAGGTTGGAACTATTATGGAGACAACTATAACAAGTTCGATTATAGAGACAAAGACAGAGATCATGATGGTCATTGGAGGCAAAAGAATGATTACAAGGAAAAGAGTGGTTTGTATATTCCACTGGCGAATCGTGATGCTAAATCTAAAAATTCAAGAATGGAAGCCATTCTTGCAAAACTTTTTATGGGGGCAGAAAGTCAAGAAAGTTTCCTTAAAGAGATTAGGGCAGACATTTCAGGTATAAGCCAAAAGGTGGAATCTCATCGGCCGCCATCAAACAACTGGCGAAATAATTTGGGCAGATGTCTAACGCATTGAATCAGTTTCAACCAGCTACACTTCCTAATAATACAGTCCAAAATCCCAAAAATGACGTTCATTGCTTGGCTATAACTACTCGAAGTGGTAAGACTGTTGTTGATCCACCTATGCCTTTGGTACTTGATGATGAGCCTGTAATACTTGATGATGAGAATGAGAATGAAAACGAAAACTTGGTGGTTGAGGAAAAGGAAGCTCAAGAGCCTCGAGTTGCTAAAAAGGAGGTTAAGTCTGAGAAAAGAAAGGTGAAAGAGGTTGCTTAAGTAGTAAAGCCTATTTCACGACCTCGTCCTCCCTTTCTACAAAGGTTTAAGAAGAAAGCCCAAGAAAAAAATTATAAAAAGTTCATTTCAATGTTGAAGGAATTATCAATGAATATCTCTCTTGTTGAAATATTGGAGCAAATGCTAGGTTACGCAAAATTTATGAAAGATTTGATGACGAAGAAGAGAACTGTCAGTTTTGACCCGCTGATAACTTGCATCGTTGTAGTGCAATCACTTCCCATTCCCTTATTGAGTAAAATAAAGACCCGGGAGAATTTATGATTCCTTATACTATCTAGTCTTACAATTTTGAAAAGGCTTTGTGTGACTTGGGTGCTAGTATTAACTTGATGTCGCTAGTAGTTTTCAAGCAATTGGGATTGGGATCACCTAAGCTGACTTTTATGAGACTTCTCATGGCAGATCGTACTGTGGAGAAGCCAGTGGGAATTTTGTATGATGTGTTGGTAAAGGTGGCATCTTTTATTGTTCTGGCTAATTTTGTAATTCTAGACTATGAGGTAGATTTCGAGGTTACCATCATATTGGGAAAACCATTCCTTGCGAATGGCCATGCTTTAGTTGATTTGGAATCTGGGCATATGAAGTTTTGATTGAATGATGAACATGTTACTTTCAATGTCTGCAAATCCATGATGTAGTCAAAGGAGATGTGTGTTGTGTCGATCATTGATACTGTGGATGAGGAGATACTTGTGGTTCCATTTGAAGAGCGACTGGGAGTTGAGACCCTTGCGGCAGTTATCATGAATTTTGAGAGTAATGGTATTGATGAATATGATGAGACGGTAAAAGTACTTTTTGGTATGGGTTCCTACACTTATGCACCAAAGAAGCTTGATCTTAATCTGAAGAATAGAGTGACCCCATCGACGCTTCTTTCTATAGAGGAGCCTCCTGTTTTAGAACTTAAGGCTCTTCCTTCCCATCTTGGTTATTCTTTCTTAGGAGCCAATAACACGTTGTCGGTTATTATTTTAGCAGACTTATTAAAGTGGCAAGTTGAGGCCTTAGTTTCTGTGTTGCAGAGATTTAAGCGGGCCATTGACTGGACTATTGTTGATATCTTCGGGATTCCACCCTAAATTTGCGCACATAAAATCTAGCTCGAGTAGGACTATATACCTAGCATTGAACATCAACATCATCTCAATCCACCCATACAAGAGGTTGTGAAGAAAGAGATCATTAAGTGGTTAGATGCAGGTGTGGTTTACCCTATTGCAGATAACTAGTGGGTGAGCCCGGTCCAATGTGTGCTAAAAAAAGTGGGATTACTGTGGTTCCAAACGAGAAAAATGAGTTGATCCTAATCAGGTAGGTTACAGGATGGAGAGTTTGCATGGACTATTAAAAGCTAAACTATTGGACTGAAAAGGACCATTTCCTATGCCTTTTATGGACCAAATATTAAACAATCTTGCTGGTAGAGGATGGTATTGTTTTCTTTATGGTTATTCAGAGTATAATCAAATTTCCACTGCCTCTGAAGACCAATAGAAAACCACTTTCACTTGTCCATATGGGACGTTCGCATTAAAGAAGATGCCATTTGGTCTATGCAACGCACTAGCCACTTTTTAACGTTGCATGATATCTATATTCTCTGATATGGTGGAAGATACTATTGAGGTATTGATGGATGCTTTCTCTATTGTGGGTTACTCATTCGATGCATGTGTATCACACCTTGCTAATGTTTTGTAAAGGTGTGAAGAATGTAATTTAGGGTTGAATTAGGAAAAGTCTTATGGTAAAAGAAGGCATAGTGTTGGGACACCAAATTTTGAAGAATGGGATTGAAGTCGATAAAGTGAAGATTGAGGTAACTAAAAAGTTACCTCCACCTATTTCTGTGAAAGGTATTCATAGTTTTTTAGGCCATGCGGATTTCTATAGAAGGTTCATCAAGGATTTTTCTAAGATTGCAAATCCATTATGCAAACTATTAGAGAAAGAGGTGAATTTTGTATTTGATGATACATGCCTAAGGGCATTTGAGTGTCTAAAAAATAAGTTAGTTTCAGCTCCCATCATTGTGTCTCCAGATTGGACCTTACTATTTGAGGTCATGTGTGATGCTAGTGGGGTGGACTTGGTTGCAGTTCTTGGCTAAAGATGAGAGAAGATTTTACATCCTATTTACTATGCTACCACAAAGCACTTAATCCAGCCTAGAAGAATTATACTGTGACTGACCAAGAGTTGCTTGCGGTGGTCTTTACATTCAAGAAATTTTGGTCTTACTTAGATTGGCACAAAGTTGACTTTGCATACTGACCATGCAGCTCTAAGATATCTTATGGCGAAGAAGGATGTCAAGACAAGGTTGATTAGATAGGTGCTTCTGTTACAAAAGTTTGATTTTGAGGTAAAGGATCGAAAAGGGACTAAGAATCAGGTTGAAGAGGAGGCCATGCTAAAACTGAGGGATGACCTTAATATTGATGATACTTTTCTATACGAGCAGGTGTTGGAAGTATCACAAGACTTAATCCCATGGTTTACAGATTTTGACAAAATTTTGACAAGTGATCTAGTTCCAGAAGATATGACCTATCAGCAGAGAAAAAAGTTCATGCATGAGGTGAGAAAATTCTTCTGGGATGAGCCTTATTTGTTTAGGGTGCGTGCGGATGGTTTGATTTGAATGTGTATTCCTGAGGTTGAGATGATGAGTAGATTGGAAGCATGTCATTCGTCTCCAGTTGGGGGTCATCATGGAGGTGCGCGGACTGCGCACAAGATCTTGCTATGTGGTTATAATTGGCCTACCATTCATAAGGATGCTCATGATTATTCTTGGGAATATAACCAATGCCAAAGTCAAGGAAATATCTCAAGACGGTATGAACTCCTAATGACTGCGATCCTTGAGCTCGAATTATTTAATGAATGGGGTATTGATTTTATGGGACCGTTTGTGAGTTCTCATGGTATAAAGTATATTTTGGTAGCTCTTGACTATGTATCAAAGTGGATGATGGCAATTACTCTTTCAAATAATAAAGGTAAGAGCATCACGACTTTCCTAAAAAAGAACATATTCTCACATTTGGGAACACCTCGGGTTATCATTAGTGATGGAGGATCCCATTTTTGCAATCTATTTTTCAAGGCCCTGCTTGAGAAATATTTCATAAAACACAAGGTGGAAACACCTTACCATCCTCAGACAAGCGGGAAAGTTGAGGTCTCAAATTGTGAGATAAGTCTATTTTGGCGAAGACTGTAAATTTCAATAGGATTGATTGGGCCAGGAGATTGGATGATGCACTATGTACATACCGGACTGTATTCAAGACACCAATTTATGCATCTCCAAATCATCTTGTTTATGGAAAAGCTTGCCATCTTCCTGTTGAACTTGAACAAAAGGCATTATGGGCATTGAAGCGGTTGAATCTAGAATGGCAAGTTGCAGTGAGGTTAAGACTGGACCAGATGAATGAGATGGATGAGTTTCATCTCTACGCATATGAAAGCTCTACCTTGTACAAGGAAAAGATGAAATTGTATCATGATCTCAAGATAGAGAGAAGAGAATTCGCTACGGGTGAATTGGTGTTATTGTTTGATTCAAGGCTGAAGCTTTTTCCTGGAAAACTAAGATCAAAATGGAATGGACCATATAGAGTGATCACGGTGTTCCCCCATGGTGCAATTGAATTGGAAAATAAGGATGGAAAGAAATTTAAAATCAATGGCCAAAGGGTGAAACACTGTATGGGTGAAGGAAAGTAAGCCCGAATGATTTGGGATGTGGACTTGAATGAGGCTTGAGCAATCAAGAAAACCTGAGTCATGTCGTGATGTTAAATCAATTGCTTGATGGGAGGCAACCCATGGGCTTGTTGGTGAAGTCTGAATAACCAACATAGCCACGTCGTGTCGCAACATTAAATCAAGCGCTTCATGGGAGGCAACCCGTGTTTTGTACTTTAAATTTATAGGGTAATGTTTGTTTTGGTGTAAGAAACCATAGAAGAAAAATTAGTGATAAACTGAACTCCATACTAAACTCACGATAGGGTTGTACGATTGTAACTTGAACACACGATCATGGGTTTAGTTGTCTGATAGGAGTTCTACAAGGTGACAAATTAAGGAGTCATCCCACAATTGGGTATCATGATCGTAACATGAAGGCATGATCATGGTCTTAATCGTCTGATGATACTCCTGTAAACCTTCAAATTAGAGTATCGAACATATGATCTTGAGTCACGATCGTGATTACAACCCACGATCGTGCATAAGCATAGTATGTTCTTAGATAAGTTTTCTGATTTCATCAAGCTACGACAGGATTCTACGGTTGTAGAATCAAACCATGATCATACAATCCCTTCGTCTGAAAGGCCCAACAGTTTAAAGGTCGCGACCCGACCCGACCCAAAATAAGGGTTAAAGGTATAAACACATCTTGAAACTGTCCCTTGGCCTCTTTTTACAATTTCAAAGTGGTTTCTTTAGAAAATATAGCAAAACCTACGTATTTCAAGGATAAAAAGGATGATTATCATGGATTTCAAGTTGGATCTCATTGTTTCCCCTATTTTCTTCCATTTTCAACACTCTCATCTCATACTGTAAGTGCATATCACTAATTAAACCAAAATTTTTGGGGCTTTTCTTAAGTATTATCGATGGGTTGTTTTGATTTAAGTGGGAAAAGATGAAAATGGGTATGTTCTATTTTGACAACACAGGGGAAGTCTGAGAACCCGGTTGTGCTTACGCACTTTAAAATTCTAGTCAAAAGTGGGGTCAAATAGGGTCAAATTATGGGTCCAAAGGTTAAATGATCAAATATGGTAGTGAGGTCCCACGACACAAACAATGATCGTGAGTTTTACTTGCAAACCTAAGTTGGATCATTGTAGGATACTGGTTGATGATCTTCAGGAGTTCATCAAAAGAGTACATCCCATGATCGTAACATAAACATATTATTATGGTATGTGATCATCTGATGTGACATGACTTTGTTGGTTTTAGGGATCAAACCCACGATCAGAAGGCACGATCGTACCTTTATTGCACGATCGTAGGTTGTGATCGTCTGATGACTATACCACAAGGCACGATCATACCTTCATTGCACAATCATAAGTTGGATCGTCTGTTTATGAATTTAAACCTGTATAGATACTGCACTGTGATCTAACAGGTTTTGCAAATATAGGTACCATGGCACCCAAGTCCAAGGCTACTTCCGATAAGGCTCTCTAAGAACAAATTTCAAAGAAGAGGGCCCGACCAAGTTCCTCGAAGAGTGGGTCAAATACAAGCAGATCAGAGGAGGAGTATGACATTAGCTCCTTCGATGACCAAGTCACCACCAAGGAGACTAGGAACTAGAAATAATCCAAGGAGGCTACAACATGTAGCAACCGCTTCCATCAACGTTCCCCGATTTGAAGAGGGAATTAAAGACACCCAACAAGGTGGGAGTGAGGATGATGATGATAAGTTCTAATCTGTGGGGATAGACTCGACACCTTTAAATAATGATCCTTTGATAGAAGTGAGTCAGAGAGGGCCTGGTCCACGACATTGGCTTATTCCAAACTCTCGATAATACTTTGTGGACTGGTTTGCTCTCAAGGATAATAGAAACTAACAGAGGAGCATCCAAGAGGAACCACGCATATTAAATGAGTCTTTACAGAAGATTCTGAAGGTGGTGTAGGTTTTTCAGCAGTATCAGTTAGGGTGGATAACAATGCCACTCCGCCTTTATAGCAGAGAGCTAGTGAGGGAGTTCTATGCAAACTATGCTGCGACCCTCAAAAATATGACTCCCTCCAAAAACGACAAGGATATGAAGAAGCATCCCCGCTTGGATATGATAATGGTTCGGGAAAAGGTAGTTGATATTTTTGTTGAGGCTATTTCTAGGATCTTATTTGGAGAGCATTTTACACCACCTACAGAGACTCTGGAGTATGATTACCGTATATCAAAATTGAGAAGGTTAAACAGTTGTCCGTTGAGGACAAGACGATGTGCCTCACTTGGCTAGCGGGACATATTGCTGAGGCTGGCATAAATGCCTCTTGGGTAACGGATCATATATTACAAAGAAGAGTCTCAAGTTTGCTATCAAGGCATGGTGGTACATTGTGAGGCACCGGATAGCACCCACAACTAATGATAATATGCTGGGTGAGATGAATGCCTACCTGGTAGATACATTTATAGCTGGGTTAGAGCTGAACATTTCGTTCATTATCGCATAAGAGACCAAGCCTTAGAAAGTGGATCCACCCTTCTGTTCCCATATTTGGTTACTCAACTAATGCAAAATGTGGAGGTGCCACAAATTTTGTTAGTGGATAAATTTCTTTAGCTCACTAAGACTGTGGATCTGGCCATGATAAAAGACATGCACAACCTCGCAGCCTCAATTTAAGGTTTGGAGATCCCAGAGGTAGGAGGGGATACCCCGAGTAATGATATAACGACAGCTTCAGATACATGTGATTCATATTTGTCCGTACCAGCAGGTTATCATCCGAGGACATTTGTTTCGATAGGGTACACTTTGATTTTATCCAGCCAGTTGGAGGAGATTCTCTGAAACTAAGTCTTTACATGATGACCGAATTCGGAACATGGAAGGAGGGGTCAAACCCTACATTACTGATGAGATTCGGGAGGTTATATGAGTGGTACAGACAAGGATGTACAATGTGGAGGGTCGACTCATGACCCAAATTGATGCAGTTCAGCCGCCTGACATGTTTTCTATCTAGATAGAGTTGACCGAGTTGAAAGAAGCGGTCCAGATCTTAGCTTCGCGACTTGACATGGAACCTCCACCTCCACCGCCACCTATGCCTTCAACGACATCTATTCAGGTAGATATTGCCTCACTGGTTACTCTATTCTACACTCCTCCTACTCCACCGATTGAGCTAGATAACAATGAGGGAGAGGACAAAGATCTTGAGCCTAGGAAGAGGCTGAGGGAGGATATGTCTGAATCGGGTTCGAAGAGAGAGAGATATGGAAATAAGAGGAGAAGGAAGGAGAGATTCACTAAGGAGACCTATGAGGGAATTATTCTAGAGGGTGAGACTATGAGAGAGGGTCAGGAGACGACCCTCATATTTGTTACTTTGAACGCCCCGACCATCGTTGAGGCCAATGTTGATTTAAGTGTCGCAGCCATAGCCGAAGCCACTCTTGCTGATGTCATTGTGGGGGACCCAGCCATATCCCTATGTGACCCAATTTCCATCGGTGTATAGAGCACCCCAGGTATGATCTTTACCCTTGTTTTTATTTTTTATGTGATTTCGTGCTATAAAGACATAACATGATTTCAAAGTTGGGGGTAGGGGTATACCACAGTCGAGGGTTTTTGTTGTCGTGTTTCTTATTCCTCGGCTATGTTATCATAGTTAGAACTGACATATTTAGGGTTTTTTATGTTTGAAATTATTATTGTTGTGTTTAGTCATTGTAGTATAACTTAGAGTAATAAAAGAGAACTTTGGTTCAGTCTAGCTAAATTAAGAATGCTTACCTGTTTTCAAATTGTTTTAAATGATACCCCTCCAAAAAATATGTTTTTTTCGTAATGTAGTGTTTGTATAGCTTGTACTAAAATCGATGTTAGGATCTAGATATGGCATCAGTATTGTAAATAGGACAACCTGATAGACCTTGCATCAACTGAATAGGTAGCTACTTAGATAACAGCCCTGAGCCATGAGTAAGTGAGATGTATTACCTAGTTGGTGTGTGTGTGTGATCTAGAACTTTTCTGGTTAGTCTCACTAAAAGGTGTAGGATTAAAGGTTAGGAAAGGATCATAGGTCGTGTTTGAAGTAGCCCACTTCAGCCTAAATTACCTACCAAGTGTTGTGTATCCCTTGAACCAAAATGTTGAGCCTTAGACTATTTCTTGAAACTACCCATGACACCTTTCCATTTTTACAATGAACCTTCTTCGGCCCTGGTCCCTCCTCGAACACTGTGCACCACAACTCAGGAAAATCGCGTAAGTTAATGGTGGCTATTGTATAGGGGTGCATAAAAATTGGGTATAAAGTTTTAGTAGTGAAAAGAAAGAAAAACGACGTGGGTGGGGTAAGAAAAAAAATAGTTGTGAAAGGTGTAAAGTAAAGCCGCACCCGAGGTTCGAAAAATAAAAAAAATGAAATAAATGGAGAAAAGGGAGGTAGATAAAGAAGAGGAGGAAAAGTGGAGCAAAAAATAGTAGAGTGCCAAGGAGGATTGAGTTACTTTACCCAAATGTACCACACCTGTCCCTGAGCCTTCATTACCAGCTTAGAAAGACCTATAGTGATCCTAACCTGACATTTGAAAGCTAAAGTATAGAAAATAATCCTATGGTATCAAAACACGCACAATCGGTCTTTTTTTTTAGAGTGATAGATTTGATTTAATCTCGGTGTAGATTTCATTACATATACTGAGTGATTAGGGACTTCTTTGTTGTGAGGGCATAGGGGCTATATTCTAGTTGTTGCTTGTGCAGGTAATGTATTGTTCAATGTGTTAGATTGCCTAGTTACAATGTACTGCCATATCCTGATCCCATTGTGTTTTAGTACTTGTATATATATACACTGCATTGTTTGTTTTTGATGAAAATGGAGGGTGTTGAACACATGGATTGGTTTTCATGCATATTTTAAGGAATTTGACTGCCATAGTGACCTTTATTGTACTCTAGGTTAAGCGTCTTAGACTGGTTAGGATTTTATTTGCCCGAGGACATGCAAACGTTCTAAGTTGAGGTTGTTAATGTGCCATGCTTAAAATGAGGAATATTTACTTAGTTCGAGGGTACTTTTTATGAATTTGATGTGTTTGTTTAGTGTTTGCAGGCCTTGAGGACTTAGAGAAGAAAATGCTGAAAAGTGGACATGAAAAGCATCAGATAAGCTTTACCACGATCGTGGTATCTAATCACGATCGTGCCTAGGGCTTCGTAGGTTGAATCAGAGATGCCACACACAGGAGGCAAACTGATAAAAGATCCTACGATGGTGAGTTGATGTCACGATTGTGCAATGAGGTCATGAGATGAAAGGGGATCGTGAGTTGATGTCACGATTATGCAATGAGGTCATGAGATGAAAGGGGAAAATCAACCTACAGGAGTTAAGTGTAAGGAGAACTGACGATGGATCCCACGACTGTACCTTGAAGGTAAGATCGTTCCATGTAGTCGTGGGAAGAAGATCTAGATTTGAAGAGTTGTAGCACTTTTAGCACAGGGATCAGACAACAGGAAGCCACGATCGTGGGTTCAACCCACGATTGTATGTTTTCTCATCCGAGGTAGCCGATACCAGTTTTCTATTTTGTTTAAGATAGGATTTGGTAAGTCTATAAATACCCTTTTAAGGTTATTTTTTACATGTTAGACATTATTATTATTCTATAACACTATTTTGTGGGATTCTGAGGCACTTTCTTGAGATCTTATGAATATTGGTTTTTACGGTTTTAATTAAAGATGAGATTTTGGAGTTTATTCATTCTTATATGCTTCAATTAATGTTTTCATTTATGAATGATTATTTTGTTCATACTGTAACACCCCGTACATTTTAGAACCCATGGGACTACCTTAACATTTATGGAATTATTTAAACATCAGAGGGATGGTGAATTATGCATTAATTGGTTGGGCTTAAATGAATCTTGTGCTATTGGGTTTAATTATTGCCCAAAATTAGACAAAAAGACATGGCCCAAGTGGAAATGATCCATTCTTGGCAATGACCAAGTAAGCATAGCATTTATGATTAATATGTGGCTAAGGATGAGACTAAAAGGGACTATAAAAGGGCAAAAAAATCAGATTTTTATTCACCAAGACACACATGCCATTTTCTAGACTTTTCCAAAATATTTCTCATCTCACACAAACCCTAAGTCATCACTCTTTTGGACAAGATCACTCTCTTTCAAGCTTTGGTAATTATTTATTCTCATGGTTTAGTATATTATATGCTTAATATGGAGTATAAATCATGTTGGTTATGTTGGCAAAGTGTTGGGCAGTTCACTATGTTGAAAAATGTCTATTTTTGCAATCGAAAAAGGGTTTTGCCTTGTAAACTTGAAAATGGACTTGTGGTATTGAAGGAAGTGAACTTGATGGATTAAATATCAACATGTAAGATGTTATTATATCCTTAACTTGTTTTATCCTTGTATATAATGTTTGGAAATGTTATTGCAAAATTGTGCATGGACTTGGTGGTGTATTGAAAGAAAAATATAGTTTTGGTGATGTTTATGTGCGTTGTGAAACCATGGATTTTCGTTGGAATCTAAGATGATCTAAAATATGTTAATATAAGCTTATTCATGATCATGGACCATTCATTGCGAAAAAGGACCCTAAAATGACCCCTGGAGGCTGAAACGGGCATCCACCCTTGCGGGTGGGGCACCTGTGAGCGCAGATGACAATGTAGGTGACCCTGGACCAGGCCAATGGTCACCTGCAGACACACCTCAACCACCTACGGGTGCAGGTGTCTTCGCAAGACAGCCCAAAAACTCATTTTGTGTGTTTTTGTCTCTCTTTGATCCCCGAAGACCCCTATACCCTTTTTGGATGAAATTATCAACTTATGATACCTATTGAATGACTTTAAGGGGTCATTTAGAGGCATGTTGGATTATATTAATTATGTTGGATTATATTAATTATAGATTGTTGTTAATATGTTGATATGAAAGGAATTGAGGTGATTAGATGAAGTAATTGTGGCGTAATGTTAATAAGGAAGAGTAAAGGATAAACATGGTATGAAATGCTATTGGTGTATGATGTCTTGGTTAATGCGTGGATTGTTATGAGGTTGTTGGTATGTTAATGCAGTGAATTGTATCGTAAGGGACGAAGTGATGCTATATAGCAGTAACATGGCTCATTATCATTTGGTGCACTTGTAATGTAGTTAGTTGTTAACGTGAGCTCCATTATGAACTTGTGTTGTAGAGTAACACGTAAGGAAGGAGTTGGATTATTGTATTCGCATATAAGACTGTGTATTCATATTGGAAATATAAGGTATGTAAGGTTACTCTTACTGTATCCTTCTGCAGCACATATTGTTCACATGGTCATCGTACTTGTTCCATTCTGAATTGTTCTAAGGCATTTCATTTCAGGCTGTCATGTATTGTTATTCACATGTTCCTTAGTCGTGGATTAGTTGTTATTCATAAGTCTCTTAATCATGGACTGATGTTCCAAAGCTCCAGTAATGTTGTGACTATCAATATATCAATCTCTCAAAAGTAAGAAATAAAGTAATGCATATTTATTGGTTGTAAAAGTACGGGTGGTAACTCTAGAGGCATAAGCCTAGCTCGATCCGATCCCGAGATTATTGGATCAGGGGGTAGTCCTAGAGGCATAAGCCTAGTTCGGGCCGAACCTGACAGGGGGTAGCTCTAGAGGTAAGAACCTAGCTCGAGCCGAACCTAATATATTGGTTTATGGGTGGCAACTCTAGAGGTAATAACTTAGCTCAATACGAGCCCGATGTATTGATTTATGGGTGGTAGCTCTAGAGGCATAAGCCTAGCTCGTGTCGATCTCAACATAACGTTATGTTATGTAAGACCCACTGATCAGTTGGGGACCAGGTACGATATGATATAAGTGATGATGAATAAACAATAGAAGAAAAAAAATCATGAACGTAAGGTACATGGTTCCATATATGCAGACCGGTGATATATCCATACTAACTATTCACTTATATTTGATTTCATTGAAGTACCTATGTATCATGCAATTTCTCATAGCCTTACATACTCAGTAAATTCTTCGTACTGACGTACCTTGGGGGACTTACCTTACTTGCTGCAGGAACAGGTGCCAGTATACCTCTTCAGTAGGTTGCGGATCATTTGCAGGTCTTTGGTGAGCTCCAGTTGGTTCGGGGCTTTTCGAGTCGATATGTACATTTGTTTTGGGTATTGTATATATGTATAGAGCGGGGTTTTGACCCGACTCTTGGTTGGTTATGGTTATGTATATGTAGAGGTTTTGTAGATGTTGTGGGACAGATGAAGGAAATTTAAGGAACGTATGTTTCGTCTTAATGGCCCTAACGGCCGAGTTTCATATATGTATATATCATATGTTTCCATGACTTCCGCTATTAGCATCTTGTATCTATACGTGGTGGTGTTGTTCCTTGAATGACATGCATATGAATGGACATGAGCAAAGATTGGTTCTCTCGGGCCTTGTCGGCTTCGGGTGCCAGTCCGCCCTGTTAGAATTCGAGGCGTGACAAAAGTGTTATCAGATTAGGTCGTCCTAAGGGTGTCTACAAATTCGTTTCTAAGTAAAGTCTTTCTTATGGATGTGTTGTGCACCACATTTATAAGTAGGAGGCTACGGGACATTTATTAGTTGTTTCTTTTCTTCATTTCTAGATCGCGCAATAGAGCCAATGTTGTAGGTGGACTTATATCTGACCATTGTAATTGGCTTTCTTTGATATAGTAGAATGTCGATGACAAGAAGAGGTAGAGGCAATGGTAAGCAGGTAGATATGCTTGCCGGTGAAGGAATGAGTAAATCACCACTTGACCAAGCCAGTCAAGGTGGGGCTAACACTGAAGTTGCATCGCGGTCTTCTTCTACTTTTCCAGCTTTGAAAGAGCTAAGAGGTAGAGAAGTACCCGTAGAACCACCAATGAATGCCACTGACTAGGATTTAAGAAATGCAGTGCATATGTTGACTCAGATAGTTGCTGCACAAAGTCAAGGACGAGATGGTCCAACGATAAATGAGGATGATGCGACTAGAGTGGCGAGTCGTAGGACACAGGACTTTCTGAAATTAGACCCTGCTATATTCATTGGGTCAGATCCGAAATCAGATCCACAGGACTTCATGGATCAAATTCAGAGGGATCTAGATGTTATGCACGTGACTGGTGTTGAAAAAGTTGAACTTGCGGCCTATAGATTGAAATGTGAAGCTATATTGTGGTATGAAGACTGGAAAAGATCGAGGGGTATTGATGCACTTCCAGCTAGTTGGGAAGAATTTAAAATGGCATTCCTTGATCATTACCTCCCATATGAGATCCGAGAGGCACGTGCAGACCAGTTCCTAAATCTACGTCAAGGGAATATGAGTGTTAGAGAATATAGTATTCAGTTTAATTCCTTGGCTCGATATGCTCTGAATGTAGTGATCACAATGATAGACAGAGTCCATAGATATGTGGATAGATTAGAGCCATATTTGGTAAGGGACTGCACCATTGATGCCTTGAACAAAGATATGGACATAGCCAGAATACAGGCCTTCGCTCAGAAAATAGAGGATCAGAGACAGAGAAGAAGGGTACATGAATCTGAAAGAGGATAGTTAAAAAGAGCTAGACCTATGGGACAGTCTATGGCGTCCCAAGGAGAATCTAGGCCTCAGATGTTTTCTAGACTGCCTAGACCATCATTCTCCTATTCCACAGCAGGCACTCACTCTTAATTCCGAGGGTTTAGGGGCGGTCAATCTAGGCAGAGTAGTGGAATTCACGGATCACAGGCAGCAGGATTTTTCCGTCAACAGTGTCAGCACTGCGGGCGTAGTCATTTAGGTACATGCCAGTTAGGGACGAATGCTTTCTTTTGGTGCGGTATATCGGGGCACATGATGAAAGAGTGTCCCCAGAGGAGCATGGGTGGTATAGCACGACCTACGGGATCAGCCATTGCGTCATCATCATTGATTCTTTCTTTAGGCCGAGGTGTGCAGTCTGTTGGTCATGGTAGAGGTGTCAGAGAAGAAACCAGTACTAGTGGAGTCCAGAACCGTACGTATGCTCTAGTGGACCTACAAAATTTGGAGGCTTCTCCTGACGTAGTCACAGGTACATTATCCATATTTTCGCATAGTGTATATGCATTGATTGATCCGGGTTCTACATTATCATATGTTACTCCATTGATTGTCGTAAAATTTAAAAGAACATCGGAATTATTAATTAAGTCGTTTGAAGTATCTACACCAGTTGGTGAGTCCATTGTTGCAAAACGAGTATATCGTAATTGTGTGGTAACTGTGTGTGGTCATGATACATTGGCCAATCTTATTGAGTTGAACATAGTGGATTTTGATGTTATAATGGGAATGGATTGGTTGGCTTCTTGTTATGCCACGGTAGATTGCCTATCTAAGGAAGTGCGTTTTTATTTTCCACAAGAAAATGTTCTTGAATGGAAGGGTAATGTAGGGGCACCGAGAGGAAAATTTATTTTCTATCTTAAAGCAAAGAAAATGATAGACAAGGGGTATATATGTCATTTAGTTTGAGTGCAAGATACTGATGTGAAACCACCAATTCCTCAATCGGTTTCGGTGGTTAATGAATTCCTTGATGTATTTCCTGATGAACTTCCCAGCTTACCCCCAGAACGAAAAGTAGAGTTTGGTGTTGATGTGATACCAGGCGCTCAGCCTATCTCTATTCCTCTGTATAGAATGGCTCCAGCAGAATTGCATAAATTGAAGGAGCAATTAAAAAATTTGCTAGACAAGGGGTTTATACGGCCTAGTATATCCCCGTGGGGTGCACCAGTATTATTTGTACGGAAGAAAGATGGCACATTGAGAATGTGCATTGACTATCAGCAATTGAATAAGGTAACGATCAAGAACAAATATCCCCTCCCCAGAATTGATGATTTGTTTGATCAGTTACAGGGTGCCACATGTTTTTCAAAGATTGACTTGAGATCGGGTTACCATCATGTCAGGGTTAGAGAAAAAGATATACCCAAGACGGCTTTTCGAACACAGTATGGTCACTATGAATTCTTAGTTATGTCATTTGGACTAACAAATGCACCAACTATTTTTATGGATTTAATGAATAGGGTGTTCAAGCCATTCTTGGATGTATTTGTGACCGTGTTCATAGATGATATTCTGGTTTATTCAAGATCACAAGAGGACCATGCTAATCACTTACGGCAAGTGTTACAAATCCTTCGTGAGTGTAAGTTGTATGCAAAGTTCTCTAAATGTGAATTTTGGCTGAAGTCTGTCGCATTCTTGGGTCACATTGTGTCAGATGAAGGGATACGGGTTGATACACAGAAGATTGAAGTGGTGAAAAATTGGCTAAGGCCTACGATGCCTATGGAGATTCATAGTTTCCTTGGATTAGCAGGGTATTATAGGAGATTTGTTGAAGGGTTTTCTTTTATTGCTGCACCTTTAACGAAGTTAACACACAAGGCCACTAAGTTTCAGTGGAATGATGCATGTGAGAAGAGTTTCCAAGAGCTGAAATATAAATTAACTTCCACATCCGTATTAGTACTTCCCAAAGGCACAGAAGGATATGCAGTATATTGTGATGCTTCGGGAGTCGGCTTAGGATGTGTATTGATGCAGCGCGGTAATGTAATAGCATATGCCTCAAGACAGTTGTGGCCACATGAAAGAAATTATCCAACACATGACCTTGAGCTAGTAGCTGTGGTATTTTCTTTAAAGATATGGCGCCATTATTTGTATGGAGTTCATGTTGATATATACATTGATCACAAAAGTTTGCAATATATCTTTAAGCAGAAGGAACTCAATTTGAGGCAACGAAGGTGGCTAGAGCTCTTAAAAGACTGTAATATTGATATTTTATATCATTTAGGAAAAGCAAATGTGGTAGTTGATGCATTGAGCCGCAAGGCAATAGGAGGCACTAGTGGCCAATTGGCGGAAAAGCAAGACTTAGTTAAGGATCTACATCAATTATCCAGCTTGGGGGTTCGTCTTCTTGAATCCTCAGATGCAGGGGTTATTGTCCAAAATACAGCAGAATCTTCCTTAATAGCTGAAGTGAAAGAGAAGCAGTTTGTGGATCTTATGTTATTGCAGTTAAAAGAGAATGTACAATAGGGTTTGACAAAGGCATTTGATCTTACGCAAGAAGGAATACTTCAATGCCAAGGTAGATTATGTGTATCGAATATAGACGAGCTGAGGAAACAAATTATGACAGAGGCGCATCATGCATGATATTCTATTCATCCGGGAGCTACTAAAATGTAGTATGATTTAAAAGAAGTGTATTGGTGGGGAAACATGAAGAAGAACATTGCAGAATTTGTAGCTCAATGCCCAAATTGTCAACAAGTAAAAGTAGAGCATCAGAAACCTACATACATTGTATCAATCTTCCAGTCTGGAAATGGGATATGATTAATATGGACTTCATCACAGGTTTGCCTCATACACTGCGGAACTTTGATTCCATATGGGTCATAGTTGACAGGCTTACCAAGTCAGCGCATTTCCTACCAGTCAAGACCACCTATACAGCCGAAGATTATGCAAGGTTGTATGTTAAAGAAATAGTGCGATTACATGGGATTTCGATCTCCATTATATCAGACAGGGGAGCTCAATTTACTGCACATTTTTGGAGATCTTTTCAGAAGAGTTTGGGTACACAAGTGAATCTGAGTACGACTTTTCATCCTCAGACTGATGGGCAGGCAAAACATACTATCCAAACACTTGAAGATATGCTACGAGCTTGCACATTAGATTTTCAAGGCAGTTAGGATGACCATTTGCCTCTTATTGAATTTTCCTACAATAATAGCTATCATTCAAGTATAAAATGGCACCTTATGAAGCTTTATATGGAAGGAAGTGTAGATCACCAATCAGATGATTTGAAGCAGGTGAAACTGCTTTATTTGGGCTGGATCTTGTTCATCAAGCGATGGAGAAAGTTAAAGTGATCCAACAGCGGCTACAAATGACCTAAAGTCGACACAAGTCATATACTGATATCAGAAGAAGAGGGCTTGAATTTTCCATAGGTGATTGGCTATTCTTGAAGGTGTCACCGATGAAAGGCGTAATGAGATTTGGTAAGAATGGGAAGTTGAGTCCCCGTTATATAGGGCCATATGAAATTGTCCGAAGATTTGGGCAAGTTGAGTATGAATTGGCACTACCCCAAGAAATATCCACAGTTCATCCAGTATTTCATGTTTCGATGCTTCGAAAGTGCATAGGAGATCCATCTCGTATTGCTCCCATTGAAGATGTACAAGTTACGAAGGATCTTACCTATGAGGAGATACCTATTTCTATTCTAGATAGACAAGTGAAGAGGTTAAGGAATAAATACGTAGCTTCCATAAAGGTACTTTGGAGAAATCAACAAGTAGAAGAGATCACATGGGAAGCTAAAGAAATAATGAAGTCAAAGTACCCATATTTATTTCAAATGGAAAAAAAATTTCAAGATACGAGATCGGAGAAATAAAAAGTAAGTATTTATAAGCATTAAGTATATATATATGATAACATGAAGAATGATCCTAGACTTGCAATTGTTTAAATTGAATAATGTCACTAACATTCGAGGACGAATGTTTCTAAGGGGGGAAGGATATGACACCCCGTATATTTCTGAACCCATGGGACTACCTTAACATTTATGGAATTATTTAAACATGAAAGGGATGGTGAATTATTCATTATTTTGTTGGGATTAAATGAATCTTGTGCTATTAGGCTTAATTGAGGCCCAAAATTAGACAAAAAGACATGGCCCAAGTGGAAATGACCCATTCTTGGCATTGACCAAGTAAGCGTAGCATTTATTATTAATGTGTGGCTAAGTATGAGACTAAAAGGGACTATAAAAGGTCAAAAAAATCAGATTTTTATTCACCAAGACACACATGCCATTTTTTAGACTTTTCCAAAATATTTCTCATCTCACACAAACCCTAAGTCATCACTCTTTTGGAAAAGATCACTCTCTTGCAAGATTTGGTAAGTATTTATTCTCATGATTTAGTATATTATATGCTTAATATGGTGTATAAATTATGTTGGTTATGTTGGCAAAGTGTTGGGCAGTTCACTATGTGTAAAACTGTCTATTTTTGCAATCGGAAAAGGGTTTTACCTTGTAAACTTGAAAATGGACTTGTGGTCTTGAAGGAAGTAAACTTGATGGATTAAATATCAACATGTAAGATGTTATTATATCCTTAACTTGTTTTATCCTTGTATATAATGTTTGGAAATGTTATTGCAAAATTGTGCAAGGACTTGGTGGTGTATTGAAAGAAAAATGTAGTTTTGGTGATGTTTATGTGCGTTGTGAAACCATGGCTGTTCGTTGGCATATAATATGATCTAAAATATGTTAAGAGAAGCTTAGTCATGATCATGGACCATTCATTGCGAAAAAGGACCCTAAAATGACCCCTAGAGGCTGAACATCCGCACTCACGGGTGGGGAACCTGCAGGCGCAGATGCCAATGCAGGTGACCCTGGACCAGGCCAATGGTCACCTGCGGACGAACCTCAACCACCTTCGGGTGCAGGTGGCTTCGCAGGTCAGCCCAAAAATTCATTTTGTGTGTTTTTGTCTCTCTTTGATCCCCGAAGACCCCTATACCCTTTTTGGATGAAATTATCAACTTATGATACCTATTGAATGACTTTAAGGGGTCGTTTAGAGGCATGTTGGATTATATAAATTATGGATTATTGTTAATATGCTGATATGAAAGGTATTTAGGTGATTAGATGAAGTATTTGTGGCGTAATGTTAATAAGGAAGAGTAAAGGATAAACTTGGTATGAAATGCTATTGGTGTATGATGTCTTGGTTAATGTGTGGATTGTTATAAGGTTGGTGGTATGTTAAAGCAGTGAATTGTATCATAATGGACTAAGTAATTCTATATAGCAGTCACGTGGCTCATTATCATTTGGTGCACTTGTAATGTAGTTAGTTGTTAACGTGAGCTCCGTTATGAACTTGTGTTGTAGAGTAACACGTAAGAAAGGAGCTGGATTATTGTATTCACATATAAGACTGTGTATTCATATTGGAAAGATAAGGTATGTAAGGTTACTCTTACCGTATACTTCTTCAGCACATATTGTTCACATGGTCATCGTACTTGTTCCATTCCGAATTGTTCTAAGGCATTTCATTTTAGGCTATCATGTATTGTTATTCACATGTTCCTTATTCGTGGATTAGTTGTTATTCATAAGTCTCTTAATCATGGCCTGATGTTCCAAAGCTCCACTAATGTTGTGACTATCCAACACATCAATCTCTCAAAAGTAAGAAATAAAGTAATGCATATTTGTTGGTTGTAAGAGTATGGGTGGTAGCTCTAGAGGCATAAGCCTAGATCGAGCCTATACCGAGATTATTGGATCAGGGGGTAGTCCTAGAGGCATAAGCCTAGCTCAGGCCGAACCTGACAGGGGGTAGCTCTAGAGGTAAGAACCTAGGTCGAGCCGAACCTAATATATTGGTTTATGGGTGGCAGCTCTAGAGGTAATAACCTAGCTCGAGTCAAGCCCGATGTATTGATTTATGGGTGGTATCTCTAGAGGCTTAAGCCTAGCTCGAGCCGATCCCAACATAGCGTTATTTTATGTAAGACCCACTGATCAGTTGGGGACCGAGTACGATATGATATAAGTGATGATGAATAAATAATAGAAGAAAAGAAAATCATGAACGTAAGATACATGGTTCGACATATGCAGACCGGTGATTTATCCATATTGACTATTCGCTTATATTTGATTCCATTGAAGTACCTATGTATCATGCAATTTCTTATAGCCTTACATACTCAGTATATTCTTCATACTGACGTCCCTTGGGGGACTTACCTTACTTTCTGCAGGAACAGGTGCCAGTATACCTCCTCAGTAGGTTGCGGATCATTTGCAGGTCTTTGGTAAGCTCCAGTTGGTTCGGGGCTTTTTGAGGAGATATGTACATTTGTTTTGGGTATTGTATATGTGTATAGAGCGGGGTTTTATCCCGACTCTAGGTTGGTTATGGTTATGCATCTGTAGAGGCTTTGTAGATGTTGTGGGATAGATGAAGGAAATGTAAGGAACATATGTTTTGTCTTGATGGACCTAATGGTTGAGTTTCATATATGTATATATCATATGTTTCCATGACTTCCGCTATTAGCATCTTGTATCTATACGTGGTGGTGATGCTCCTTGAATGACATGCATATGAATGGACATGAGAAAAGATTGGTTCTTTCGGGCCTTGTCGGCTTTGGGTGACAGTCCGCCCCATTGGAATTTGAGGCGTGACACATGAAACCATGAGTAACTAAACTCCATAACTAGGGTTGTGGAAATCGTAGTGGATTACTGACTTAGAGTTCGAAGTACAAGGTGTTTCTCGAAGGGTATTAGGGAAAGTATTGTTGTTTCTTCTGAAGTGATTGCTTTCTGACGAGTGAGCGCATTGGGACTCGTCCTATCTCTACCCTGGAATTTAGCAAGGGTAGTAGGATAGGACTACCGATTCAACAACAAGACTCAGAGTTATCTTTGTTTAATCAGCTTTAAGCCTTAATATAGGAAAGATTGTATTGGGATCATTGATAGGGTGCAACATAGCAACACTCATTACGCATTAACCTTTGTACTTAAGGATAGTTGTCTACAAGGGGCATAACATAGTCAGTTAGATGATACTTAGCTTATCAATTCTGCTTGCTAGATACCTGAAAAGAACACCAAGTACAGAGAACCTATGAAGTTATGAAGTTATTGGGGAACACAATCCTAGTGCTTCTCTCATCTTGATTTTAACCTCAGCAAACGATTACTAGTTTACTTTATAAAATCCCCTTTTTACTTCTTTGCTTATTTACCAAATAACTCAAACAAACAAAGTTGATGGGATTTCGACCTATTCCTTGTGGGATCGACCCCAACCTCAGTTGAATTTTATATTTGAACAGTGAATGCTTTATACTTTTTTAGAGGTTTAATTTGGGTGACATCAATAGCCTACCTCAACTCCTTTGCTCAAAGTCACCTTTAAGCAACACTTTTCCCTTTTTGTTCTCGTTCAATTTGTTCTTGATATATACAACAAAAAATGTACAGAGATTTCAATAATTCATCCCTTTTCTAACTACTAGGGATAAAAAGTCACTGTTTTTAGTCATAACTTTCCCTATTTCATCATCTTAGGATTTTTTTAATCATTTAAACTTCATGAACACTACTTGAATTAGCATAAATAGTCAAAATTCTAGTCCTACTAGTGTTTTCTAACACCCTAGGATCATCATAGGCTGAATTTATACACGTTCCCACCACTTTTCATAATTTTCCATGACCTATGGTTAAACCCCAATTCTACCATTAATTAGTTTCTAGTGATTTTCTAAGGTTAAGCAAAGTAAATTTAAGTCTAGAATGTAATTACTTACCTCCAAAGATGAAAACCTTTGAAATCCCTCTGAAAATCACCTTTCCCCAGAGCTCTATTGTGTTTTTCAAAAAGTAGAGAATAAAAACATTTTCTAAGTTTTAAAACTGAAAACTTACTCTGCGTTACTACTGCAGTGGAAAATTACCGCTGCAGTGGTTCGCGCCATTTTAATGGAGGCTGCCACTCAGGTTTCCATGACCACTGCAATGGTACCGCTGCAGAGTTTCGAGGTAGAACTTGGTAACTCTCCTTAATTTTCCTCATTTTACAACACACACCAGGAATTTTGAAAATACGAACCAATCCCTCAACGATAAATGATATAACCAGAGTTCTATAACTCTGCTTCAAGTGTCGGAAGTTGCTATGACTTCCTATACTCGTTGGCTATCCAACTATCATATCAAATTCTGCTATTACCAACCACATAAACATCAGATTTTGTTCAACTATCGCATCCTAAAAAATAAGCCAAAACTAGACTACCCTGGATTCTTCAAAATTAAGCTAACGGAAGTCTAGGTATAATTTCCACCTCCTATTTCAGCGTAATGACATTTTGGGTCATTATAGTCTATCTAGTCTTTTAAAAATGCATTCATCATCGGCTCTGGCATTCCACCAAGTAAAAGAACTGCCTTTGAAATTAATATTTAATAAATCACAAGAATTCACACAAAAAGTAAAATCCTCATATTCTTGTGGATATACCGGGAGGCCTCCTATCTTTTCTTCATCACGCATTATGACATTAAAGTCACCCCCAACTAACCAAGGAATCCTAAAATTCATACTGATAGTGTAAATGTCTTCTCATAAGCTCAATCACTCCTAGGCATCACATTTAGCATACACCACAGTGACCATCAAACATTGCCCAGATTCTTGAAATTTAAGCTACAAAGAAAGTTGTTGCTCTAAGTCAGCAATGACATCCACCTATATGTGATCCTAAATAAAGATCCAAATCTTTCCATTTAGGTTATAATTAGAATAATTCATCCCCAATCTTCTTTTGTATTTTTGAATTTGACTAGCATCTTGAAAAGGCTCCATCAAAGCAATAATGGAGAATTTGTTCTATCGATGTAGCATTTGTATTATATGGAATAAATTTTGGGTCCTAACAGACCTCACATTCCAAAATAGTGTTTTCATAGTCATTTAAAACTTGATTTCACACTTCTTTTGAGGTTAACATTGTAGGTACACCTTACCTATTTAATTTCTGTTTGATTGTTTTTTATACTGACTGTAGTGAAATATCAACACTTTTCAAATCTACATCAGAGTGTTTATGGTAGTGTCCCACCTCCTCTTTGTCAAGTTTACATCTACCATCTACTCCAGCTACTCCATCCTTCACCACATTATCCTGAAGAGCATCAAAAGAATTGGCAGTAACAACCCCTTCACAATTTATCAAAGCCTTCTCATGATCTTCATTATCAACTTTATAGTGCCTTTTTTCAAGTTTAAACCTTCGAGTAGTGGGGTTCCATCTTGCAGCAACCATTCTTCCATTTATTATTATTCTTTGTATAGGAACTTTTGTTTGTTCCTTGTCTTTGTTTTTTTTCCTCTCCATTATATTCCTCCTCTAAAACTCTTTTAAACTCTGGATGTAAGCTCTTGCATTCAACTTTTTCATAGCCTTGTAGTTTACAAGTATGACAACTCTTTGGTAGTAAATCATATTTTATCTTTATCTGTTGCACTCTTGCTTCATTAGACTTTTTATTCAATACCTCAAGCTCTACATATTCTGGTAACTTCACAGCCAAGTCCACTTGAACCTTAACCTCGCGCAACTAGGGCGGGGTCTTATTGATAGTGGACGTATCTAGGTAGATAGGCCTTCCCAAAGCAACAGCCAGTGAAAAAAGTGATTCCTTTACAAAAAATATGGGCAATAGATCAGGAAAAGAAATTCAATCCGTTGCTTGGTTTGTCTCTTCATTTGGTTTGAAATTGGCATCATAAATTAGGGGTCTCATTTGATATGCCACGCCATCCTTCTTAGTAATATAGTAGGCATTCTTAGACATCATGTTTAAAAAGTCTTCCATCAAGTTAAATTTCATCAATATGTGTCTACGTCAAAGCAGCCTGATTTTGCAGTCACCCTTCACTTTACATTGCTTCGGTATTTGGATTCTAAGATCTTCTAAGTCCAGTAAACCATATGAAAAATTTCCAATCACTGCTAGTTGTAAATATTCAATAACGCTCATCTTTTGTATAGTTATGCATTGGCATTAGGCTTTATAATGTCAACATACTTTACTTTGTTCACATTCTCCTGAATACTTTATTCCTCATTGTTGTCACTGTTTGGCAAAATCGTAGGCTCGCTACGCAAACATGGTTTTTAGGGGATTTAACATGATATAGTTCTAGAAAATTGGTAGGGGAGTAAGTGAAAACACCTAGCCAGTCACGTCAGACTGATCGATGGCTGGTCCATCCTTGCTGGTGGAGTTGGTATGACTAGGGTTTTGAAATTTTAAAGAGAAATGCAATGCAAAGATGATGTGGTAATGATGAAAATAAGTCATCGTATAACTTTTGGTATACACCTTCTGAGCCTCCACGCTTCAAGACAGGTCCCATGGGGGTTTGCAACCTATATACTTACTCATATCACAATCTCGTATCTCAACTCACCTCTCCAGCTATTATTCACGGATCAAGGGTTGTAGTGTTTCTCATTGGTATCAATATCTCATGAAGTGCATATATAAAATGAGGATAGAATGCTCACAACCAATCAGTATGAAGATAATGGTCAATTCAATATAGTATAAGTGAGCCCAAAAATCAACTCAACATGGTGATGATTCATGATACAAGCCTTCACTAGGCACCACCAAGATAAATAGTCATGTGAGAAATCAAAATATCATTTCAAAAACCCCTTTCTCGGGTATTACTATCATGACAAAGGCTGTTAATGCTTAAATAAGGCCTATAATATTTATTCAAGCCTCAGCACGGGCATCACAATAATAAACATGGAATTTAATGTACAAATAAGGCCTATGATGTCAAATAAAGCCCCCACATGGGTAACACGCAATATATATTCTTTTAAGTCAACAACAATATGAAAATAAGCCCCCACCCGTGCACACATAATAGTAATAATCTCAAAATATAATTCCCATGGCTAATTCCCCGACCCATAGCATACTTTACATGTTCGTTAATTACCCAAACTAGTATGAAAAAAGTTAAGCCATAACCTACCTCAAAAAGTCAAAAAACCCAGCCTAACCTTCAATGTTAAGCCTTTCCTTCACGAACGGTCTCTTAACGAGATAAAATTATCGTCCAAAATTAGTTCGAAAAATGGGTTCGAAAATGAAAGGAGTAAAACTGAAATTTTATTTTTGAAACATGTTCCCCTAGTTTATAAGAGTCTATAGTTGAAAACCCATGCGAAAACGAATTAAAAATGAGGCTTAAATAGAAAAAAAAAAATTTAAAGATTTACCAGCAAAACCCCCAAAAATCAATTAGAAATAAAGGTTTTAAAGCTATTTTAAAGATAAAATCGATTGAAATTAATGGGAATAGAGTTTGGAGCTTACCCAAGCTCAAATGATGATGAAAACCCTAAGAATCGCTCTTTTCCGAAGCTCCAAGGTCCAAAAATGGTGAAAATTACAAAAATAGAGTATTTATTTGTTCAATGAACAGTAACTCGCACCGCGGTCAACACCTCTCAGTCGTGAGGGTCAACCTTGACCTGTAAGTTGGCCTTTGTATTCATGGACAAACCTTTGCGTTCGCGAAGTTTGGTGATCCAAACCCATCGCGTTCGCGACAATTCGATTGTGTTCGCGATTGAGGAAAGCAACCCAACCCGGACCGATAACTATTCACAATCGCAGCCACCACCCTCACAATTGCGATGAAGAAAGATTTCTTTCTCCTCATTTGTAGACAATAGCTTGCATTTGCGAAGAAGGTGTCATGCACCAAATATCAGCTGTTGCACCAGCTGAAACTACAACTCTAAAGTCTCTGAAGGGACCCTCGAAATTTGTTTTGGACCCTCATAGAACTAAACTATGTATGCTACTAGGCTATTTTTGACGTTCCAGACTCAATGGCAACGTTTGATTTTCAAAGAGAGGTCATTTACAATAAATTACCCCACCCCCCAGGGACCCTTAAAAGCTTACTTTAATTAGTTTTTGAACTAGGGGTCAAAATGCAAAATAAAGGTTTTGAACCCGAACCAACCCCACTACTAACCCAAAATAGACATTCCAAATCTAATAGAGCTGACCAAATCAGCGCTTGAAACACAAAATATTGATTGAAGTTAAACTAATGATTTTTAAAGCCTCTAAGAGTCTTAAAACTCTCCCAAATCATTCCTGAAGGCATTGGGGACCGTGCCAACCATCCCCCACACCTCATAACTAGCATGTAACAACTATGGAGAAGGGGAAAATGGTCAAAACACATAAAAAGGAAAATTTCACATTTAAGGTTGTTACACTATCCACCACTAAAACACTAGTTCGTCCTCGAACTAAAAAGTAAATAAAGTACCTAAAGCGGTAAAAAGTTGGGGTTATCTAAGCTTCATATCGGACTCGACCTCCTAAGTAGCTTCCTCAATAGGGCAATGTCTCCACTGAACCTCCATTGAATCAATAGACTCAGACCTCAACTTCCTAGTCTGCCTGTTTAGGATAACAATAGGGTCCTCCTCAAAGGATAAATGATAGTCTAATACAATAGAATCCCACTGAATCACGTGTGCATCATCTGGATGGTATCCCTTCAACATGGAAATGTGGAATACAGGATGAACAGTTGAAAGATATGAGGGTAAAGCTAGCCTATACGCCACATCGCCCATACTTCTCAAGGATCTCGAAGGGCCAATAAACCTCAGACTAAGTTTTCCTTTCTTTCTGAACCTCATCACACCCTTCATGGGTAAAACCTTCAACAAAACTCGATATCCAATCATGAATAATACATCACGGGCTCAATGATCGGCATAACTTTTTTGCCTACTTTGGGCAGCTAATAGCTTTTGCTGAATCATTCTCACATGATTCATTGAATCCCTCAATAAATTTGTACCCCAAGGCCTCACCTCGAACAAGTTAAACCATCCCACAGGGTATATATACCTCCACCCATACAAAGCCTTAAAAGACGCCATCTGAATGTTGGAATGGTAACTGTTGTTGTAGACGGACTCCACTAGGGGCAAGTACTAGTCCCAATGACCTCCAAAGTCCATAACACATGCTCGGAGCATGTTCTCTAGCACCTGAATAGTCTTGTAAGACTGACCATCCATCTGAGGATGAAAATTTATGCTCAAATCAAGCTGAGTACCCAACTCACTCTGAATAGTACTCCAAAAACCCGAGGTAAGCTGGGTACCTTTATTAGATACAATGGATACCATTGCATCATGCAAATGAAAAATCTCTCTAATGTAGATCTTGGTCAATTTCTCTACATTATAATTCACCTTTATTGTCATAAAATATGTTGATTTGGTGAATCGATCCACAATTACCCAAACAAAGTCAAACTTCCCCAAGGTCGGGGGTCGGCCAGTTATGAAATCCATGGTGATCCACTCCCACTTCTACTCTCGAATGGGCATCCTCTGCATCATACCACCCGGTCACTGATGCGCATACTTTACCTATTGGTTAATCAACCACTTAGTCACGAACTCCATAATTCTTCATACCACCCTACTAATAATGCTGTGTTAGGTACATCTTACTCGCCCCTGTGTGAATGGAATATCTAGAGCAATAGGCCTCCTCGAATATCAACCTAACCCATCCACTAACCCTAAGCACACAAACTTGGTCACTAATCCTCAAAGACTATCAGAATCAAGAGATATCGTCTTGGCCTCGCCACTTAATACTCTATCACGAATCACCCTCAATCTATCATTATCAAACTGATGAGCTCGAATCTGCTCCATCAAGGAAGATCTAGCCTCCACAAAGGCTAGCACATCCCCAGGCCTCCAAATATCAAGCCTAACTAACTAGTTAGCTAAAGACAGAACCTCTAAGGAAAAAGGTCTCTCCTGGTCAAAAGATGAACTAAACTCCCCGTACACTTCGCCTTCCTAATCAAGGCATCTGCAACCACATTAGCCTTTCCCAAATGATAAATAATAGTGAGATCATAATCCTTAAGTAACTAAGCAAATGTCTTTGTCTCATATTAAGATCTCGCTGGGTGAATAAATACAAAAGGCTATGATCGGAGAAAATCTCACAATGGACTCCATATAAATAATGTCACCACAACTTCAACACAAACACAACTAAAGCCAACTCTAAATCATGGGTAGGGTAATTCTTCTCATAAGGCTTCAACTTACGAGAAGCATACGCAATCACCTTACCCTACTGTATCAACATAGCGCCCAATCCGATACAGGAAGCATCATAAAACATGGTAAAACCTATGCCCTCCTTGGTTAAGGTCAAAATAAGAGCCGAAGTCAACAACTTCTTGCACTTTTAAAATCTTGCCTCACAAGCATTTGACCACTAAAGTACAATCTTTTTCTGAGTCAACTTGGTTAAAGGAGCTGCAATAGAAGAGAAACCCTCTACAAAACACCAATAATAAGCCCCTAAACAAACAAAACTCCAAATCTCAGTATAGGTCTAGCCCAATCACGAATCGTCGTTATCTTGGTCGGATTGACCATGATGCCATCATTGGTCACTACATGACCCAAGAACAAAATATATTCCAACCAGAACTCGTACTTGAAGAACTTAGCATATAACTTCTCATCTCACAACCACTGAAGCACAGTCCTCAAGTGTCTCACATGATCGGCCTCATTCTTGGAATAAACCAAGATGTCATCTATAAAAATAATCACAAATAAGTCGATATACGATCAAAATACTCAGTTCATCACCTCCATGAACGTTGTTGGGGTATTGATCAACCAAAAAGACATGACTAGAAACTCATAATGACCATACCAAGTCCGAAAAGCCATCTATAGAACATTCAAAGCTATAATCCTGATCTGGTGATATCCGGACATTAAGTCAATTTTAAAAAACACCAAATCACCTTAAAGTTGGTCAAAGTGATCATCAATGCGAGGAAGAAGATACTTATTCTTGATGGTCGCCTTGTTGAACTGTCGATAGTCAATACACATGCACATAGATCCATCTTTCTTCTTCACAAACAAGACTGGGGCATCGTAAGGAGACATACTAGGTCCAATGAAACCCTTACTCAATAAATCCTATAACTATTCCTTCAACTTAGTCGGGGCCATGTTATAGGAAGGAATAGAAATGGGCTTGGTGCCCAGCTCAACATCAATAGCAAACATGACATCACGATCTGGAGGCATACCAGGAAAATCTATTGGAAACACATCTTGAAACTCCCTAAAAACTCAAACAAAATCCAAAGGAGGCGGTGAAGTAACACTAGTATCGCGAATGAAATCCAAGTACGATCGACATCTTTTTTCTAACATACGACGAGCATGTAGAAAAGATATAAACTCTCTTCAGACCATACTTCAGAGTACCCTTCCAAACTATTCTTGGCACACCCGGAGTAGCTAGAGTCATGGTCTTGGCATAACAATCCAAAATATCATAATAGGGATCTAACCAATTCATACCCAAGATGACATCAAGATCACCATATCTAGAATAATCAAGTCTACCCAGGTCTCACGCCCCAAAAAGGTTACTACACAAAATTAGTACACCCAATGCACCACTAAAGAATCTCCTACTAAGGTAGAAATACTAATAGGCACAGCAAGAGACTCATATGCAGCATGGAAATCAGTAGTAAAATATATAGACACATAGGAGAATGTAGACGTAGGGTCAAACAACACAGAAGCAGAATGATGGAAAACCAGGACGATACCTGTGATAACTAGATCAGAGGCCTCTGCCTCAGGTCTCCCAGGTATAGCATAGCGCTAACCACATCCACTCCCAGGATGAGCAACCCCACATCCTCTACCACAAGATCCCCAATCTCTACCTCGAGCACATCTAGTAACACCTTTGCCATTTTGTGAACCACCTCTAACCGCAGAAATAGGAGTAGGCAAAGCTGAAGCTGAGAACACTGCTGGGCAAAAACATACATACGCTGAGGATAGTCCCTTACCATATGACCAATCTCCTCAAATACGTAAAAATCTCTACCACCAGACTCAATCTGAGGGGGCCCAAAATAACCAGAATGACCACCCTATCATGATGAACGAAAATTGAAGCTCCTTCCCAAATACCTAAACTCAACTGTGCTGCCTGAAACAATGGGAACAACAAACATACTATCTGAACACTGTAAATTTGTCTGAACTGGTCTACTATGGTAACTGCGAGAACCTCTGTCGAAGAAACTCATACCTTTGAATACCTGTCTACTGAACTCACCTTGACGACGGATGTTCTTAATACTACCACTACCCTGAGTACTCTACTGAATCAACTCAATAAAATTAGCATGATCCACAGTGCTCTTAAAACAAGCTCCTAAAATAACCATTTGGGTTGTAGCCAACTGATAATTACCTATCAACACCTTGACAAACTTCTTGATCCTCTCTGACTCGGTGGTGATACTGGCAGTGGCATATCTGGATAGTGCATGAAAATATGACTCATACTATGTAATAGTCATGGAGCCCTGCTCCAGGTGACTAAACTCATCTCTCATCTGATCTCGTAAACTGTAAGGTACGAACCTCTCTAGAAAAGCCTCAGCAAACTGCATCCATGTCATAGAAGGCAAACCCAATAGCCTACAACTAGAAAGCAACCTCCACCATTGTCTTGCCGCGTAAGTCAACTGATAAGTAGTATATGCAACTCTATAGGACTCAAGAGATACGAGGTTATGCAACCTCTCTAGGCAGTCAAGTAAAAACTCATAGGCGTCCTCTCCAATAGAACCACTAAATTTGGGAGGAGACAAGCATATGAATCTCTCAAATCTCTTCTGACCATCAGAAGTCATCACAGGACCCAAAGTAATAGGAGAAATAGTGAGTTTAGTAGGCAGTGAATCAATACGAGGGGGTATCACAGAAGATGGTTCCACCCCTGATGTTAGAAAACCATAAGTATAAGTTTGCCCTTATGGTGGAATACCTCCCGGAGTTTAAGAAACACCCAGCATACCCGATCGTACACCTGTTTGGGGATCGCCATTCAAATGACCCAACAGATGAATCAATAAATCCTATAACACCTGGGTATCAATTAAAAACTCGAGAACCTGAGTTGGTCTCGCACCCTCTGTCTGATAGTCATCCTCATCATAGTCAACCTCAGGCTAAGGAGAGGTTGTCATAGCACATCCTCTAGTCGGAGCAGTTTCTTATGCCCGACCTTTTCCTCTGGTCCAGCCGCGACCCCTGCCTCGCCCCCTGACTGTGGCTCCAACAATAGGTGCTGGCTAAGCATCCTCAACATCTTGGGATCTAGTCCTTACCATCTACACAGAAAAGAATGGAACACAAATTTAGAATATTGGGTATGAATAACCCGCAAGATAAGGAATCAAATTAGGGAAGCTTTTCCTAAAGATGTCTTATAGCTTCTCTAATATATATACAGACGTCTACGTATCGATCCATGAGTATGAGACAAGAGAACCTAGTGCTCTGATACCAATTTGTCACGATCCTAAAGTTGAGGTCATGATGACACCTACCTTGGTATTAGCCTTAATAAGTAAGTCAAATCCGACATGATACAAAACAAGTGAAATACGAAAAGAAAGCCTAAAAATATGAGACTTCTAAAACTAAGTCAACCAATAATGTATAACATAGCAAAAACTGAAAAACAAATACATAAATCCCTAGAAATGGTGTCATAAGTAGAAAAGCATCTAATAGATAGTTTGAAAACTAAAAATACAAAGCCTGTCTCTTAATACTAATAAAGACAAGATAAGGATAGATGTAGGCTAGAACAAAGCTCCGACACCAGTACCGAAGATCAACTATCACTACACAATCAGCTACTGCAAGTCCTACTCAAACTAGGATCTGCACTGAAAGGGCAAAGTAGGAGTGAGTACGATGCACTTGTACTCAATAGGTATCATACCACCTACAAATAAAAAAGTTCCCAAATGGTAGTTCACACTATCTCAACTAACAGTTCTAAGATATAAAGAAAATAATGGAAACTAACTACACAACAACACATAGGGGAATTCATAACAATGTAAACAATGCAATGATGATGTGATGATGATGAAAATAAGTCGTCGTATGACATTTTGTATATACCTTTCAAATCTCCACGATCTACGACAGCACCTATGGAGGGTTCGTAACCCGTACACTTACTCATATCTCAACTCACCTCTCCGGCTAATGTTCATTGATCAAGGGTTTTATAAAGTATCTCATTTACTTCTCCAACTATTGTTCACGAATCAAGGGTTTTATAATATGTTTCTCAGTGGTATCAATATCTCATGAAGTGCATATTAAAATGAGGATGGAATGCTCACAAGTAATCAGTATGAAGAAAATGGTCAATTCAATACAATATATGTGAGCCCAAAAATCAACTCAACATGTCAATAATTCATGATACAGGCCCTCACTAGGCACCACCAAAATAAATAGTCATGTAAGACATCAAAATATCATTTTAAAAACCCTCTCTAGGGTATTACTATCATGATAAAGGCCATTAATGCTCAAAGGAGGCCTATAATATCTATTCAAGCCCTCACACAGGCATCACAACAATAAACATGGAATTTAATGCACACATCACAACAATAAACATGGAATTTAATGCACAAATAAGGCCTATGATGTCAAATAAAGCCCCTACACAGGGCAACACGCAATATATATTCTCTCAAGTCAACAACAATATGCAAATAAGTCCCACCCGGGCACACGATAATAGTAATAATCTCAAAATATAATTCCCATGGCTAATTTCCTAAACCATAGCATATTTTACATGTTCGTTAACTACCCAACCCAGTCTGAAGAAAGTTAATCCATAACCTATCTCAAAAAGCCAAAAAAACCTAGCCTAAGCCTTCAACGCGAAGCCTTTCCTTCACGAATGATCTCGGCATGAGCTAAAATTATCAAAAAAATAATCTACGAGTCAAAAGTAAGCTAATGATACCCATATTAGCTATATTTGAAATGGGTTCATAATTAGTTCGAAAATGGGTTCGAAAACAAAAGGGGTAAAACTAGAATTTTATTTGAAAAATATGTTCCCCAAGATTATACGAGTCTACAGTTGAAAACCCATGCGAAAACAAGGTTAAAATCAAAGAAAAATCATTTGAAAGCTTTACCGGCAAAACCCCCCAAAAATTCAATTTAAAATCAAGGTTTTAGAGCTATTTAAAAGATAAAATCAGTGGAAAGTAATGGGAATAAGAGTTTGGAGCTTACCCAAGCTCAATGGTGAAAAAAAAACAACTAAGAATCTCCTTTTTCCGAAGCTCTAAGGTCCAAAAAAAAGTGAAAAATTGTGTAAATGAAGTATTTATACTGTTTTGTGAACAGTGCCTCGCGATCGCGGTCAATACCTCACGATCGCAAGGGTCAACATTGACCAGGCCAATAAGTTGGCTTTCGCGTTTGCAGCCAGACCTTCGCATTAGCGAAGGCTATTAATCCGGACCCATTGCATTCGCGACGGTTCGATCTCGTTTGCAATTGAGGAAAGGAACCCGACCAGGATCGATAACCCTTTGCAATAACAGCCAGCACCCTCTTGATCGAGATGAAGGAAGATTTACTTCTCTGCGTTCATCGACAATGGCTCGCGTTCACAAAGAAGGTGTCATGCACCGGATATCAGTTGTTGCACCAGCTGAAACTACAACTCCAAAGTCTCCGAACGGACCCTTGGAATTCGTTCAGAATCCCACAGAACTAAACCATATATGCTACTAGGATACTTTGACGTTCTGAACTCAATGGCAATGTCGGATTTTCAAAAAGAGGGCGTTTACAACAAATTAACCCCCCGGGATCCTTAAAAGCTTATTTTAATTAGTTTCCCAACGAAGGGTCGAAATGCAAAATAAAGGTTCCAAACTCAAACCAACCCCGTTACTAACTAAAAATCGACATTTCGGGTCTAAAGAACTGATCAAATCGTCATCTGGTGCTCAAAACACAAAATGTTGATCGAAGTTAAACTAATGGCTTTTAAAGCCTCTAAGAGTCTCAAACACTCCCAAATCATTTTCGAATGCATTGGGGATCATGCCAACCATCCCCACACCCCATAACCAGTATGTAACAACTACGAGGAAGGACAAAATGGTCAAAACACATAAAAAGAAAAAATTTACATTTAAGGTTGTTACATGCATAAACATCATCCTATTCAGCCCCACTTGTTAAATTACACTAGTATATTGTTATGTAGTATACTTGCTATAAACAATATGCCTGATGTGGAGCCTCACTTTATTATGTGGCTTTTCTTGTGTACTTTTAACTTATTATAGAGTACAACAATTACGGCTTTTCATTTCTTTTTTTTAGCATCGGAGTTGATTTCTTTTTCATAATTTTATAGTGGAAGTAGGCTTCATTATTATTCATTTTGCAGATCAGCAGAAACAAAGATGGGAAGTTTTATGTATCAATTTTAATATAGACATTTTAGCTAATACTGTTACTACCCATTCAATTTAAAGAATCAAAATAATACTTTGTCTATTTGTAACTTGTAAGTATAAAAAAGGGCAGTCCGGTGTACTAATGCTACCGCTATGTGCGGTGTCCGAAAAAGGGCTCCACCATAAGGGTGTATTGTACGCAGCCTTACCTTGGATTTCTGCCAGAGGCTGTTTTCAAGGCTTGAACCCGTGACCTCCTGGTCACAGGCAGCAACTTTATCAGTTACTCCAAGGCTCCCCTTCTAACTTGTAAGTATCAACTGCAAAAATAATTTGAACACATGGAATTACATTGTTACACCGATAATGTTGAAATTATCACACAATTAGTACTATTTAACTAACTATATCAATTTAAACACATTGACTCGCATCAATAACACACATATTTACGTACAGACAAGTCAACAATGAGCGAAAAATAAATAATATAATCCTAAACACTAAATAGCAAGTGATCATGACAAAAATAATTACAATGCTCTACAGAAAAATCTTGTGCATTATTAATCCATGTTCAAGAAAGCCTAGAGGAAGGTTTGTAAAATGTATTCATTTAAAAATTAATATCACAAAAAAGGCATTTGGAAAATAGAAATATGATACTATCATTTAAACACAGTTCTTTATAATTAAGAAAAAATCAAAATAAGGAAGTTTCGTTTAATGAAATATTAGGAAACTCTCGCTCATCATAATCCTAATTGAACTAGTATATTTCTCTTCCCAATCCCAATTGAACTAGCAAAAGAGCTATAAATTGACGATCCCATTTAGAAAAAGTCATGTTAATTCCTTCTCCAAATCAAATTAGTACACAGATGTAATAATCATTGTTGTGATTTTTTGAGTTTTTTATGTTTTGACCCAGGGCTGGCTGAAACATCAAGCTTCTAAAGCCAGGCCCCTTAAATTTGGGGGCCCCCAAATTTTCTTATATGAGTATATATTATATTTCCCCATTTTCTAAATAAGTGGTGTTTTACATTTTTAAAAATTATTTATTTTTAAAAAATAAGGAGTCTTTTTACTAATTTAATCCTAATTAAATGTCTTAAATAAAGAAGTGATTCTTTAATAGTGTAAAACTCTATGTATTAAAACAAGGATAATTTTGGAAGAATAAGATAATTCCTTCTTAAAACTCTAAAACACCACTTATTTTGAAACAAAATAAATAGGCTAAAACACTACTTATCTAAGAACGGAGGGAGTACTCATTTGTCTCAATTTATGTGCGCCGTTCAAATTTCAAGGATTAAATGGGCTATTTTTTCATAGTAATTTTCATATTTTTTTAAAGAAATATTTTAAATTGTAAATTATTAAGACTTATTTTACTTGTCAAAGTCAAAAAGTTTGAATCTCGAAAAGCAAAAAATATCATATGAATTGAGATAGTGAAAGAATTTTAAATTTTGTATATGAGAAATTAGAAAAATAGACTTCAAGTGTTATTATATGCAATATATAATTATTATTTTTTTGATAAAATCTTGAGGCCTCGCATTAAAATTTTGCTTTAGGCCCCCCATATTTGTCGAGCCGCCCCTGTTTTGATCATTTTGCCATTCTCCTTGGTTGTTTTATATTATTTATGATTTGTGGGAATGGTTTTCATGGTCCCCGAAGCATTCTAGAGTGATTTATATGAGATTGTGATTTTGAGTAGCATTTAAAGAAATATAATTGACTTTGGTCAATATTCTATGACCCGAGCATCAAATGGTGATTTTTTCTGTTCCACTAGATTCGGAACATCCATTTTGGGTTAGTAAGATAGTCGGTTCGGTTCCCGAGGCCTTTTTGTGATTTCTGAATGTTTGGTTGAAATACTAGTTTATTGGCCTAGATGTGGTTTTGGGGGTAAAATTAGTTAATTACCTCCTTTAGTAAATTCGATTATTCCATTGGGTGTGGAACATGTTTTATGATCAATTTGCATTATTGGTTCATGTTTATAGTGTTCCAGATGAGTTTCGAGGGAGACAAACAAGTTTTGGAAATTGTTGGTGCTAACCACTTAAGCAGTTGGTTTACCACTTAAGCGGCGTTTAACCAACTGACCGACTTGCTTAAGCGATGGTTTGACTTTTTGATCAGGGCGATGGTTTGACTTTTTGATCAGGGCGCTTAAGCCGATAAAGTACCGCTTAAGCGGAGATCGCTGGTACAAAACCCTTTTTTCCTGAATTACTTCTTCATACCTCCATTTTGGGAGCTATGAAACTTCATTTATGGTGAATCTTGATGCGGTTTTCTTGTATAATCATTGGATAGTGATTCTACCTTCATTTTATTATTTCCCAAGTTTATCCATCTCTTTTTCATGATTTTGATCGATAAAGTTGAGTTTTAAAATTCAAAGTTATGAAATCGAAAGTTCTTGATTTGAAGGTCGATTTGGAATGGGTTTTCATTGGTTTTTGAGATTTAAGGTCCTTGTATCGTGGGTAAACTGATTTTAATAAAATATTTCTAAAATTTATCATTTTAAACCGCATTTGATAACGGAGATTTGAGGTTTTACTGGTAAAGTAAAATATTGATATTTTGATGATATCTAACCCAATTTCAATTCAATTTTTATTGAGATTTCAGATTTAGAACCCTTAAAATATGGGTGACTTAATTTTTTTATTAAAATCCAGTTTTACCCTTTAATTTTTGAAGTGATTTTAGGCCGGAACCAAAGTACATCAATATGAGTATCGTTGGTCTTGTATTTACGCGTAAATCTCATATTTGACTAGACTGGACATGTTTGGTGATGATTCGAGGGAGTAGAGCTTTTGTTTGATGCTTCAGACTGTGATTTGGTTTTGCAGATCTTCTTTAAGGAAAGTTGAGATGTACCTTGACTCTTTTCTAAGGTGTTTATGCGTTACGTGCTTATTGCTTGTGTTTTGTGAATTATTCAGGATTTGGGGATCCTGTTTAGATGAGATGGAGAGCATCTCTATGGATTCCAGAGCCTATTGATGGGTGAAAATAATAAAATGGGTATTTTGATTATTCCCTCTATTTGTATATACGCTTATAGTAAATTGTGTATAGATGACTTATGGATCTTGAGTAAATTGATAGTGGCTATCTATTTAAGAGCTTGAATCATGTTTAGAGGATTTTAATGAAAGAATTGAGGTTTTAGTAACCACTTAGGGGATAATTATGTTTTGTATGTTATTCGATGAAATGATTGGTATTTAGTAAATACTTAGGGTATAAATAGATTTGTATTAGTTGATATGTAATGATTGAGGTTTTAGTAATTCTCTTAGGATATAACCGATAGTAGTATAGTTAAGTAGTTAAGAAATAAATTTTGGCTTAGTTATTAGGTAAGAGAATGAAGGTGAACTTTAGGACATGTTGTCAACTAGTATAGTTCTCCTTTTAGTAATTTAGTCTAATGGTGTTATTGATTGGGAATGATAAAAACTTATCATGTAAAACAAGCTAGGTTTTAGGTAAGTTATCTATGTTTACGTTGTTTGAATTGATTATTGTTATTGTGATTCCGGAGTGGGGGCTTTTGTTGACTATATTATTGACTTGAAAGGTTATTATCATTGAGATGCTCGTGCGGGGGCTAGTATTGGTCTTGTTTGAGCATTATTTACCTTTATTATTTTGTGATATCCGAGTGGGTGTTTGAATTGATATTAATGATGTTTTACATGACTCTTTACTACTGTGGTACCATGTGATGGCTTATATCATGATCTATTGATATTTACGGAGATTTGAGATCATTTATATCATTATTGAGTTGGTTTATTACATGATATTGATTTGGCTATGAGCATGCATCTTCATTTCATTCATCTATATGCATGAAACTGGTACTACTAAGAAACACTGATTTTGAAAGAAAATAAGACACTTTATATACTGTCTTGATCGAGGGATATGCCGGCAAGGTTAATTGATGAGATTATGATAATCTATGGGTTGCGAACCCCCCATGGGTCTTGTCTTGGAAGATTATGCTCGAAAGGTCTAAATGAGGTGACATTGAAATATTACATCATTATCATTCCATTGTATTGCATCACTTGCATTGCATTGCATTCCTTTGTATGATTGATATTGCGTCTGATTATTTCCTTTTGTATTGTATCATCATGATTGAATCTACTTTGTGATATCGTGTATTTTTCATCCTATATCACTATATTACATTTCATTGTACCTTATCTTGGGTAATTTGGTTATTGAGATATTATGAGACATGGGGTATTGTTATGGCTTGATCCATTGAGACTATTGTGTCACATTAAGTTTTTGTGGGATATGCACTTCCTCTACCTTAGCTGGGATTGTTGGTTTAAAATGAATAAATATCATATACCGTGTTGGTGAGATGCTCTTTTGATGTGACTATCTCTATTACCGTTGATGTTGAACCTGTACGTGTTTGCCTTAAATGCACCAATTTGATTATCTTGATAAATATGCTATCTGCTAGGCTAGGCTGGAACTTCTCTGATTACAGGTTTATTTTGGGGTAAAATTGGATGGTTGATGTTGTGGTCCTCGCCATCACTATAGATTATGGTCAGTTATCGACGATGTTTGCTAAGTACATGTGTTTCGTACTCACACTTGATTTTCTTTCATTTTTCTGCACCCCATAGAGGTATTGATTTGAGCAGCGGAGCATGGATTGCATTTTCTCAGCATTGGCTTTACAAAGATCGAGGTAGCGGCTGACGAGTCTTAGAGCATACCGGGATCTCTCCTTATCTTATCTTATGCTTATGCTTATTTCACATATAAGATACTTTAGATTATTTGATAAAATTTTGTATTAGAGGCTTGTACTAGTGACAACCAGAACCGGGATGTATCATTGAGATTGTATCTCTTTCTATATCATTTGGGATTATTTCCATTCTTCTTCTTCCTCCCCTTCTGATTTACTTTGATTATTGAGTTTGGATTAGAATAGGCTTATTGTACCAGAGGGTGTGTTAGGTGCCATCATAGACTCTATTTTGGGTCGTGACAATAGATACTCTTTATATATATAAACGCCCCTTAGTCAATCCACCAACACATCTTCTTACTCAATTATCTTAGTTTAATAAAATCTCTTAACATCATGTGCTTGTTTAACTTTAGTTATGACTAGACCCACTCCTCAAACACCACCACCATCGCCAACGTCACGTATAACAGTGATGTCATTCTTTGTTCCACTGACACAATCATACCACTCACTATTAGTGTCTTCTCGTGTCATCATACACAAGAAGTCGAAACCCAATTAGAAGATGCGCGAAACTTAATTCTTGATCAAGAAAATCCTATGGTCATAGCCGAGAGACTACTGGTACGATGTTGTCCTTATATAACAACGAGATAAGTGTTAGGGTTTTTGCTCTGATTTTCTTACCAAATTTGAGTTTTATTTTTCTTGAAAGGAAAATAAAAGTAATACCATAATTACTTTTACTTTTCCTAAAAGAAAAATATAAAACTCTTCCATATTTGGCTAACCTCTTTCTTGGAGGAAAAAATTTGAACCTTTATAAATAGAAGACCCTCCTTCTCATATCACAAACACAGTAGCATCTACAATGTAGTCATCAAAAAGTCTTGTTTAGGGGGAGATTTCTCCCAATAGTTTTTATGCTTTTTTAATATTAGGTTTTTATATATAGGTCGTTTGACCAAATCATATAATAATATTAAGTTTTTAGTATTGTTTTATGTGTCATCTGATTTGTCACATTGATGGTTTGCAACTATAAGCTTCTGCATGACGCCCTCTCGATTTCGAACCCAACAAGTGGTATCAGAGCCTATAGTTCAAAGGTTCTATGGTTCAGATTGAGGATAAGTTATGATGAAAGTTGCAACCAATTTGATGATAATGAAGATATATGTCCAGAAAACTATATGTGGAGAAGAAGTTTCTAACAAATTTTCAAAAATCCTGCTGCTAATCATCTTTAAAACCAAAATCAATTTTTAACCCATACTTGCTTTAACGCATGGGCTCCAACTTTCAACCCTCGCCAACTTTTATGCTTGGGCTCCTTTCAACTCGTGCATATACTTTTAACGCATGAGCTCCACTTTTAACCTGTGCTCACTTTCAATGTACAAGGCTCCACTTTCAACCCTGTTTACTTATAACACAGGGCTCCCATAATATTAATCCATGCTTTTATTTTTAACGCATAGGGCTCCAAATTTTAACCCATATCAACTTTTAATCATGGTAAGCAGCAATGATATATGAAGATTGTGTGAAGAAGGAAGATCAAGATTATTTTGTCAAGAAAATCAAGCCAAAAAGGGGAGATTCGTTAGGGTTTTTGCTTTGATTTTCTTACCAAATTTGAGTTTTATTTTTCTTGAAAGGAAAATAAAAGTAATACCATAATTACTTTTACTTTTCTAAAAGAAAAATATAAAACTCTTCCATATTTGGCTAACCTCTTTCTTGGAGGAAAGAATTTGAACCTTTATAAATAGAAAACCCTCCTTCTCATATCACAAACACAGTAGCATCTACAATGTAGTCATCAAAGAGTCTTGTTTAGGGGGAGATTTCTCCCAATAGTTTTTATGCTTTTTTAATATTAGGTTTTTATATATAGGTCGTTTGACCAAATCATATAAGAATATTAAGTTTTTAGTATTGTTTTATGTGTCATCTGATTTGTCACATTGATGGTTTGCAACTATAAGCTTCTGCATGACGCCCTCTCGATTTCGAACCCGACAATAAGAAATATAATATGAACTGAGGTTTTATTAGTGGAGGAATGAAAATATATGAGATAAGTGTTGGAATTGTTATGAAGAAGTCTAATTTTCGTGTAGGAGGATATGTGGAAGGATACATTGCCACTATAGGAGGATAAGAAGAAGCTAAGGAATTAGTGTTGAAGACATTGTCATTAAATTTTTCATTAGGCGGAGTTCGTAGCTGTGAGATTCACACTGCGAGTGTAAACCCGAAAGGTTTCACCACCCTTATGACACACTTCCTATTAGGCAAGAAGAGTTGGACGTGGAACATGTGGTAGGGGAGAAGGCTCTATTCGAATACGTACGTGCATGTTGAATTTCTTGGCTTCAACATCAATGAGGGTGTTGAGTTTGGGAAATCTCAGTAGTTCAGTTGGTTAATAATCCGAACTTTGACCTTGTTGGTGAGGGTCCAATTCCTTATCTTGTAATCCCCTTCATAGTTTCCTTTTTTTTAAAAAAAAAGTGCCTAGATTCATTTTTTTATCAACACTTATAGTGGCAATGTAGTAGAGACGACAAGATTATGTTAAAAAGTATTTGGTAATACCATAATCACGATTTTATTATGCTACGTATACTTAATTATTTTCTTTTCACTTTTTTTCAGATGCAATATGTGATGGTATACTAGCATGCATATTTAGGTGTCAATATGTATTAGAGATTTTGCAAAATATTCTTTTCATGGTATTTATAATTTTTGATTATGTCTTCATCAGCATAAGCCTATGCAGGTATATGCAATGATTTGGAAGTTGGAACCTCTCTATCGACGAGCCCACACGTCCTAGAATGGATGTCGGCCCAAAAGTGTAAACGTGCTAGGCTGCAATGCTCTAGGTTAAGTGGGAGCCCTCAATGAGACTGGTCCTTTCAACATAAAACAAATGAACCAAACCCATGAATTACGGTTTGAACAAAATTTTATGCTTTGTAGTTGTTTGATGACAAGTTTTCGAAACACGTTTATTTTGAAAAGTATTTTTTTGTTAAATTGATATTCAAAAGAGTACTTTTGAAGAGTAGTGTTTTATATTTCGATAATTAATTTAAAATTATTTTTTTAATATTAAAACAATAATTTGTGCTTGAACAAGATTCTAAAAATGATTTTAGAAAAAAATTACTTCTTTTAACCTCTGAAAAATAACTTCTTCTACTATTCAAGGACAATTATTCTCTAAAAAGTGACCAAACATCTCAATTTTCTAACATGTTTTTTTACTTTTTATTAAAAAAAAAACACTTTTAACTTCTCGTATTAATTAAACAAACCAGTTCGCTAGAGGGATGCCCCAAACATATATGTGTGTACCTAAATTTCAATAGGTCAGTTTTAGTTGTTATATTTTAATTTCAAAGGGAGTAAGGAACCAATGAAGTTGGAAGCCTTGGATAATATTGGACTCCATAGCTACACATTGCGAGAATCGTTCATTTTCTTATTGAGAACAAGAACAAAATTAGCACCAAATTTGCAAATTAGGTTATGTCACAAATAGCTCCATCACACAATGAAGTTTGGGCTTCAGATATCATTGGACCTATTCTTTTTAATTGGAGTTTGGTCTTCAGTCCGTTTCCAAAAACTGTAGATATATCTAGATTTTTATCTTTTCTTATATATATTTATTTTCTTGTAATTATCTCTTAGTTTGTTAGAAGTAAACCAATTCGATGTAGACACCTGGCAGGTTCGATTCTTTATTATGTGTGTAAATACAACACAATTGTACTAAGTTTATTCATTCAGAAATACAAGAAGGAAATTTTTACATTGTTTTCTTTTGCTTTTAATGGTATCGGAGTAGTGTTAATTTTTAAATTTTATTCTAGTTTCCTTCATCTGTTTTGTTTTCTGAAACGGTTGATCTGGATGAAACCAATACTATTTCTCTAGTCACCCCTGAAGAGCCTGATAGAATTGTTGCATGTGATGAAGTTGATTCATCACAAGCCTTCTAAATTCATCCTTCTGATTATCCCGACATGAACCTTATCTCTATTGTCTTTGATAGTGAATTCTATGGTGATTGGAGAAGGATTGTTGTTATAGCACTTTCAATTAAGAATAAGTTAGGATTCATTGATAGATCTCTAACTTTCTATTTGCTGAGCCTGGAGAAAGGATATAACCCCTTAAGGATATGAATTTGGAGTACCCTACCACTTCAACATTAATATACTCTGCATGACTAAGGTAACTGTCTTGGCATGACAATCAAAGATAATACGATACATAGAGAGCCAATCTATATCCAAAATTACATCAAAATCTATCATATCTAGAATAATAAAATCCGCCCAAGCATCATATCCCAACAAAGTCAGAACGCAAGATTGACATATCTGATCAACCACTAAAGAACCACCTATCGAGGTAGAAACATGAATAGGTACAGTAAGTGACTCACACACTATATCAATACCCAAAATAAAATATGCAAAAGCATATAAAAAATCAAACCAGGATCACATAACACTAAAGTAGGATGATGGAAAATCAGGACAATATATGTAATGACTGCGTCGGAGGCCTCTGCCTTAGGTCTACCGAGGAATTGTTAAGTTGGTTGAAATTTGAAAATTGATTTATCACTTAATTATAATTAAATTTGAAATGAAAACCGACCTAGAATTCTTTTAAGCAAAAGTAAATCATCAAGAAAGCAAACGAATCTTAAAAACACTGCAACAATTGTTGATGGAAAAACTCTGTAAGGAAAAAATTAATTACCCAGTTATGAACATCAAAACTTCTAAACTTTTCTCACTACCCAGAACAGAGGCTTTATGAATGCAGATTTAGAATTTAAATTTTATGGACTCACCTTTAATGTTTTTGTGTTAACTCATTATATTCTTAAAGTTATAAGTTAATTTTACTATTTATTATAATTTTAACATATTTCTTTTGTAACTCTTCAAACTATGTGTGTGTGTATTTGGTAAAAATATCTTTACTATCTTTACTCTTTGAGATTATTTTCTCAATTCTCTTGCTTCTCCCTACTTGAGCACTAATCAGTTCCTTGTTGCATGTAAATTTTGTTGCCATGATAAAAAATCAAGATGTAATTAAAACAGTCTGAGACCTCAATTGCAATAGGTAAAAGCTACATTCTTTATGTATCCAAAGCAATCTTGAATATTTTTTTTACTTTGCTTAATCACAAAATTTTTTGCTCTGAGTTAGAATTAAGGCTCTCCTTTTGACTTTTCAGCCATGTTGAATTGAATTGTCGTGGATCAAGTCAATGACCTAATTTGTTTTATTGATATTAGTAGTTTTGGGTATTTGGTCATACCATATATTTGACTAATCCATCTATAAATAAGTACTTAATTTTCCCCCTTTCAAGTGAATATTTATAGTGATGAAGTTGATCTTTAGATTATACAAGTGAGTCTGAATTTGATTAACATGAAAATCACTGATTTTAAGATTTTTTATTTTTTATTTTTTTGTGACTTTTCAAACTTTTATGTGTTTGTTTGCTAAAAATATCTTTACCATCTTCACCTTTTGAGATCATTTTCGTAATTCTCTTGCTTCTCCCTGATGGAGCACTAATCATGTCTCTTGTTGCATATAAATTTGTAAGGATGAATATGACATAATTTAAGTATTTTTTAAAATATTTGATATTTGGTGAAAATACCTCAGCTCTAGACTAAAAATTATATTCATGATAAATTATAAGTGGCTCCTCATAATCATCTTCATTTAACCAATCATGTTAATCATTTTAACTAAATTTTTGTATATATCATCTTAATTTATACTTCATCATGATGATTATGATTTTTATAATTTAATTTATCGAATATGATGATTATGATTAGTTAAATGAAGATGATTATGAAGAGCCAACTATATCCTCATCATAGATATGATTTTGAGCAGAGCCGGCTGGAGGGTGAAGCAAGTGAGGCCATTGCTTTAGGCCTCACATTTCTTGGGGCTCCTAATTTTTGGTAATGGGAGTAATACTTAAGTGCCCGTTTGGATGGATTTTTGGCTTATTTTTTTAGCATTTTAAGCCAAAAGTCATAAGTTAGGATTCCTAACTTATGGCTTTTGACTTATTTTAAGCATTTTAGCCAAAAATCAAGTGAGCACTTTTTAAATTTACCCAAACACTTCAAAAGTGCTTAAAAGCTATTTTTAGCTTAAAAACACCTAAAATAAGCCAATCCAAACGGGCCCTAAGTTACTAAAAAAAACTTATATGTAGTCTCTTACTATTTTCTCCGTCCCATTTTAGTTGGGCACATTTCATTTTATACGGTGATTAAGAAATCATAAATAGAGTGATAGTTTTTTACTATTTTACCCTTTATCCATATCAATGATATTCATTGGGCATAAGAATTGACATTGGAATTGTAATTAATTGTAGGGGTAAAATGAGAAAAATTAATTAATGTTATCTTGATTTAGTAAGTGATCAACTAATATGAGACATTTATTTTTAGTAAAATGGGACGGAGGGAGTAGTGGAAAGCAAAAGTCCACTTTCAAATGTGCAGTATATGACTTAAATAGTAGAGTAACGATTTAAGGTAAACTTGGAAATTGAAAAAATCTTAAACTCTAATTTCAAGAATTTATTACTTTAAAATTTGAATATGTCAACTAGAAAGAAAGAGTTTGATCAACTAGCGGAAAGAAGTTTTAAAAATTAAAGTTGATAAAATATTATTTAAAATCAACACTATTTCAAAAGAGATTAAACGACTTGACTATATTATCAATATATCGAAAAAAAATTACTTTAAAAATTATCAATAATTTCATATCATGAAATTTTAGAAGAATTCACGGCCCCACTTTAACGTTTGGCTTTAGGCCTACAAAGTTGTTGAGCCGCCCCAGATTTTGAGTTTAGGGCTGTGGTATTTTCACTAAATATCAAGATTTGAAAAATATTTTAATTAAGTATTATTTTTCCACCAAAATTACTTCATTAGTGCTTTAGCTGAAAAAAGCAAGAGTATTGAGAAGGTCTCAGAGGGTAAAGATGAAAGAGATATTTTTAATTTGCAAAAGAAAAATATTAAAAACACCTTAAAATCATTGATTTTTTTTATGATAACCAAATTCAAGACTCACTTGTATAACATGAAGATCAAATTCTTCACTATAGATACTTACTTGAAGGGTGGTGGGAATCAAGAACTTATTTATAGATGGATTAGTCAAATATATGGTATGACTAGAATAACTAATATCAATGAGACAAACTAAGCCATTGACTAAATCTACAACAATGCGATTCAACATACCTAGTAAGTCAAAGGGTACTTTCTTAATTCAGACTCAGAGACTTGTTTTTGTGATTAAGCAAAGTGAAGATTCTTTTAAGGCTCTCTTTGGATAGGCACACAGAGAATGTAATTTTTATCTATTATAACTAATCAGGTCTGAAGATGCTTCTTGATAACATTTTGACTTTTTAACATGGGACACTAAAATTTACATGCAACAAGAAAATTGATCAGTGCTCTAGCAGAGAGAAGCTAGAGTATTGAGAAGATCCTAAAAGATAAAGATGGCAGAGACAATTTTATTAAACACACAGATAAAGTTTGAAATTTCACAAAAGAAAAATGTTAAAATTATGATAAATAGTAACTATAAACCAATAACTTTAGGCATTTAATGAGTTATCACTATACCAGGGGCGGCTCGATAAATATGGTGGTCTAAAGCAAAACTTCAATGAGGGGTCTTAAGATTTTATTACAAAATAATAATAATAATATGTTATATATAATATCACTTGAAGTCTATTTTTCTAGTTTTACTCTCTATTTCAATTTATATGATGTTTTTCTCTTTTTCGAGATTCAAACTTTTTGACTTTGACTGTGTGCTTAAACATAAATTCTTTATCTTTTTGAAAATCCAAACACTGCACATAAATTGAGATAAATACTCCCTCCGTCCCATTTTAGTTGATCATCTTACTAAAAATAAATGCTCCATATTAGTTGATCACTTACTCAAGATAAAATTAATTAATTTTTTTTTATTTTACCCCTACAATTAATTACAATTTCAATGTTCATTCCTATGCCCATGAATATCATTAATATGGATAAAAGATAAAATAGTAAAATTCATCATTTCATTTATGATTTCTTAATCACTGTGTAAAATGAAATGTGCCCAGCTAAAATGGGATTGAGGGAGTAGTGTTTTAGCCTCGTTATTTTGTTCCAAAATATGTGGTGTTATGGAGATTCAAGAAAGAATTAGAGTATTCTTTCAAAATTAACTTTGTTTTCATACATAAAATTGTTTAATTAATTAGAGATAAATTAGTAGAAACACTTTTTATTTTTAAGAAATAATAAAATTTTAAAAGATTTATTTAAATTAGAAACACCACTTATTTATAAACGGAACTGCATACACATATTAGGAAATTTTGGGCCCACCAAAAACAATAACTTTAGTTGCTTTAGGCTTGAGCCGGCTTTGCACTATACTAAAGATTGAATTCATAAAATTTAAATTTTAAATGTGCCTTCCTAAAGCTTTTATGGAAATAAGAAGCTTAGAAGTTTCTTATTCATGAGTAGGTGAACAAATTTGTTTTTTTACCAAATTTTTATCATATGTAATAATTGTTGTGTTTTTTATATTCGTTTGTTTTCTTAATGATTTACTTTTGAATAAGGGATTCCCAGGTCAGCTTTTATTTCAAATTTAATGACAATTAAATGCTAAGTTATTTTTCAAATTACAATCAACTTAACATGATTTATCATAAAAAAAGAAATTTTGAAAAAGTATTTTAATATGAGGTTTAAGGATTTGAAGCTCATAACTTCTAATTTGAATCATCGGGTTATTTTTATTTTAATATAACATTTAATTAAATAGTTAAAATTAAAGAAACGTAAAACTAAAAATCATCTAATTTTGATTAGTTTAATTAGAAGTTATGAACTAAACTATCTACCACCAACTAACTTTATTTAATGAGTAAAACTTTTTACGTCAAGTCATGAATAAGACTTTTTGCTCTTATCCTTATCGTATACCATGACTAAAATTTAAGACACATTGTTCATTTCTATGCAATTTGACTCTTTATCTTTTTTATGGTCTAGATCCCAACAAAAGAAAAGTGTCATCCTAAGCTTATGTTTTTTTATAATGTTAATCATTTGAATTTTTGACCTATCCTTTATATCCTTGTCTGTTCGATGAAAATTCTCAGAAGAAGTGATCTATAGTAAAATTATGGTTAATTTAATGAAATTCACTCTACTTTTCTTCCTAATTATAATTTTAGTAATTTTTTTATAGTTATATTATTGTAGTGGTAAAAGCGAAAATGTGTATTAAAAGAACATCACTGATTTGAATTCTGCTACTGACAAAAACCACACATAAAATATGAATCATCCTTCAACAATGTCCTCAAATACATAATTTAATACAGAGAGAAACAACAGTAAATAAAGGTTGATCACTAATCCAAAAAAAGAGTTATATACAAAGAACACTAACCTTTATGACGTTTCTTGGAGTTGTTCAATTAAATCTTCAGTTTAGAGCCTTGAATTAAAAAAAAAATAAAATCCTAAAATAGGTTTAGAATTCAGATCGACATGCTTAAATTGAAAACAAAGATGGATAAAGAAAGTTGATCTTTGTATGGTGTTAGATCTAGGAATTGTTAGCATAAGTCTTTAGATTCAAGCCTTAAATAATTGAAATTAAAGATTAGATTTCAGATCGACATCCTTTAATGCTTGACTAATACATAAAAGGTCATCAAAAACAAAGAACTGATTAAATATGCAAGGTCAAAAGATTCATACTCTATATGTTATTTGTAGGGATGCAAGGGGAGTAAGCAAAAATAGTTGTGTGAGGACTCTGTTGCGGCCATAAGAATAGGTGGAGAGACTAATATATTGTGAAATTCATAGGATAGGAGTGAGTGCTAGCGTTTTCAACAAAGTTGATTTTATAGGCTCCAACAATGTTGTTAGTTTTACTAAATCACCCCTATTAAGTTTAAAGTATTACTCAAAAGCTCAGATATTAAAGAAAAGCTCTCTGAATGCGCTGTAAATGACGTGTATTGCTATCACGTTCAAGTCTATCTTTGACACATGTAAATTATAATCTACCATAAAGTAAACATGTTGTGTTTCTCGTCACACTTTTTTTGGTCTGAATATAAAAATTTTATTTGACAATTGTGTTTCTCGTGACTCCTTTTTTTGTTAGAAGACAAAAAACTTTATTTGATAGATGTGTTAGTTTACCTATAAACATAAGTAGCATTTTTAAACATAAGTACGCCTCTCGATGCAATTGCTCACATGCTTGTGAGAATATATAGAACATGTCTAGGCATCTAGCTATGATTTGTATGAACCATGTGAGGCTATGTCATGATCCAAAACTCAATTTGTGATGGCATCTATCACAACCCCCCCCCCCAACCCCCAACCCCATCCCCACACGCTAAATAAGCCAACCCAACATATACCAACAAGCTAAATTGAATAAATAAGCAAAAGAAGTAGAGTAAAGGCAAGTCTCAATAGTGAATCGCATGAACCAAAACATAATAAAGTATAGAAGTCAATAACCATCCCAAAATTTGGAAATCACACAATACAAGCATATAAGAATAAGGAAAGAGATACATCTGAACGTCATGTAGTATCTTGATACAAGTGGAGATAACAAAAGAAATTAAAGAGATCTGATAAGCATTAGAGTCGATCAACCACTACATCTGAATCTGAAGGAAAGTAGTCCCAAGCAAAGACTATGAATCAACGTCCGGGAGTAGGTGGTTCAGTAACTGTATATAAAGTTCAGAAATGTAACACCCCATACTTTTATATGCTTTGATTCAGACTTAATGTAGAAAAAACAAAAGAAAAGTTGAAGTCCCAATGAACCACGGGTCAGTGTACGACTCGTGATATTATCTAACAAGTTATGCTATGACTCGTGAACTTAAGTCCCAAGTCAATGTAATACCCAGGCTCCCATGAGTTGATGTACAATCTATGGAAGGAACCACGAGTCATACTCTCGACTCGTAAAAGCCAATAAAAAATGTTGTCAAATTCTCCAAGCTTTAGTTTAGGATTTTCCATCAAACAGTTATGTGAGAATTCAATAAGTTTTTTTTTTTTTTCACTCTTATGCTCAAAACCTCATCTTTTGAATTATATTTTTTTTTTATGATTTTGCAATTTAGGGTTTATACCCAATTTTATTGTTTGTGATGATCTTTAGTTCCAGAATGTTTTTCATGATTATATATATTGTCAAATACATTTACACATGATTTTACAGTTTTATTTATGGTTTATAACCTTGATACATGATTTAGAATGATTTACATAGAATTGAGCATGTTTTAGAACAATTAGCATGAATGGATCAAAAATCAGTAAAAGTGAGCATGACTAGTTCCTGTACATCAGAATTTCAGTTAATCAGATAATTTGAACTAGTTTCATACTTATTTTCAGACTATCAATTTATCTATTGTGAGCAAATAGTCTATAGTTTTGGGAGAAGTATTTAACACTGAGCGGATACGGGTTCTAGATAACCCAAGTCCTAGAACTATGTATCATCATAAGTTATATTTAGTCCTTTGAGACTCAGTTTAGTGGATCCACTTTAGTTCAGGTTCTATATTGATATAGCAAGGTATAGAGCAGTCCTCCCTGATGTGGGCCAGATATTGGACTCCATGTTTACTCACATGGGTTATATTGGTTAGAAAAAACTCCCATAAAATTATTTAAGCATAAAATATGTACATGATTCACTAGCTTTTATCTCAGATATGACTACTTTATGATTCACTAAATACAATTTTTTAGCTTTGACCTATGAGAATGTGGGTCATTGTACTTCAGTGTGCTTGTGTTATACATGATTAGTACCATACATATTTTCTCTTTTGTAGCATGATTTACATACTTTTTCATGACTTGCATATCGCACATACTCAGTACACTCAGATGTATTGGATTTATACTTTCTCTTATATTGCATCTTATTTATGATGTAGATTTACGTGTTCACTCTCAGCCACACAGTTAGATACGCTTCTAGTACCCAGTTTAGCATACTTGGTGAGTTCTCATAATTTGGGGACAATTGGAGTTTATTTCCAGTCTTTTAGTTTATTTTCAGTATATAAGTTAGCTCGGAACTTGTCCAATCAACTCATCTACAGCTATTAGAGGCTTTCAAACACAGTCAGTTTTCTTTAGTTTGGTCAGATATTCATGTCAGCTACTTCAGTATATTTTGAGATATTCAATTTATAAAACTTTCCCTATCTGTTCAGGATTTATGCTTCCGTTCAGTATTTGAATACATAGTCTTGGTAATATGACAATATCAAGGATTCGCTTGGAATACTTGTGGTTATAATAACTATGTCTCACATAGGGTATACACTCAGGTCATGACAAAGTTGGTATCATATCAATGGTCAAGAGTCCTAGATGTCTGAAAAGCTGTAGTTAGTTGAGTATCTGTCATGGGTGTGAAGCGTGCCACATTTATAAGGGATAGATATGAGATATTTTAGGAAACCTTCCATTATTTCATGATCTTTATTGTGCGACAGAGTTTAATCTATTTACCCTTCTAAATCATTCTTTATGCACTTCAGGTAATGCCTCTATGAAGAAATACTGCACAAAGGAATAGTCAGAATGTTAACCCTCCAGCACTAGTGAATAATGAGGTAATGTCGAGTTTTGCAATACTATCCAAATGTTGGCTCAGGCTATGACAAGAAAAGTAATCAGTAGGTAGTAGTCCCTAATAACCCAAATGAGGGGTCAGTTACTACTCGAGTCAGAGATTTTGTTTGCATGAATCCACCAGAGTTCTTCAAGTCAAAGGTTGATGAAGACCCACCAAACATCATTCTTGAAGTGAAGAAGATTCTCCAGGTTATATAAGTAAATAGGCTTGAGAGTGTTAAGTTGGTTTCCTTTCAGCTCAAGGATGTGGCTCATTTGTGGTATACTTAGTGGAAAGACAGTTGTGGCAGATATGCAGCTCCTGCAGTTTGTGAGGACTTTGTTAATATTTTTTTGATTGTTTTTTCTCGAGTGAGTTAAAGAGTAAAATACTGAGGAGTCTATGACCTTAAGGCAAAGATCTATTTTAGTTAAAGAATATGGCATGAAGTTCACTCAGCTATCTAGGTATACTCTAGAGATGGTCGCCGAGCTAAGGCCAAAATGAGTAAGTTCATTTTTGGAGTTTCAAACTTGGTTAATAAGGAGTGCAAGATTGCTATGTTGATTGAGGATATGGATATCTCTAGATTGATGACCCATGCTGAGCAAATTAGGAAAGAGAAACTAAAGAAGAGAGAAAGGGATAATAAGATTGCCGGGATAAGTAACTTTTAGCAGAGCCAATAAAGATCCGATTAGGGGACCAGTCTTACTTCTAGAAGAGGACTTCAGGACCAGCGCCTTCATCAGCTAGTACTCCATCTCCAGCACCCAGACCCTGACATAATTTGAAGAGTAGAGCATCAGGATCTCATTCATAAGGAATTGTTATTGGGGGCGTACTTTCCCTACTTGCAGCTATTATGGTAGAAACCATATGGTGGTGTGCTTGTATGAAAATGAGGGTTGTTTTAGTTATTTTCAAAAATGTCACAAGATAAGGGATTGTGCTTCTGCCAAGTAGGGAAATGGAGGTGGTCGGGCTTAGTCTACTTCTTCAATAGCTCCAGTAGGTCGCCCAGTTCAGTAGGGTGCCACTTTAAGTGCAGGTGGTGGTCAGCACCAGAACCACTTATATGCACTTTCATCTCGCCAGGATTAGGAGAGCTCACTAGATGTAGTCACTGGTATGCTATAGATTTTTTCTCATAATGTGTATGATTTATTAGATTCTGGAGCTACATTGTCTTTCATGACCCCATATGTTGCCTTTTAAGTTTGGAGTTGGTCCTAAAAAAACTCTTAGAATCCCTTTCTTCATTTTATTTTAGTTGGTGAGTCAATCATAGCTAAATGGGTATACGTAAATTGCCCAATTTCAGTTCTCCACTGAGTCACCACAACTGATCTAGTTGAGTTAGACATGACTGACTTTGGTATTATTCTTGGCATAGATTGGCTACATCCCTGTTATGCCTCAATTAATTGTAGAACTAGAGTCGTAAAATTTTAGTTTCCAGATGAGCCTGTCTTACAGTGGAAGAGTAGTCCTACAGTGCCTATAGGTCATTTCATCGTTAACCTTCAGGTGATGATGATGATTTCTAAGGGTGCATCTTTCATCTTTTTTGGGTTAATGACTCTAAGTCTGAGACCCCATCTCTTTAGTTAGTTCTTATAGTCAGTGAGTTTTTAAAAGTACTTCTTAAGGATCTGCCGAGAGTTCCTCCTGAACAGGAGATTGACTTTGGGATAGACCTTTTTATAGATACATAACCTATTCATATTCCTCCGTATAAAATAACTCCAGATGAGCTTATGGAAATAAAAGAACAATCAAAACACCTCTTACTTCATCCGACCCAATATTTCCTCGTAGGGTGCTCCAGTCCTTTACGTGTAAAAGAAAGATGGTTCTCTCAAAATGTATATCAATTATTGTAAGTTGAACAAGGTCACAATCAAGAATAAGTATTCCATCCCCAGGATCGGTGACTTATTTGACCAGCTTCAAGGGTCTGGTCATTTCTTTAAGATTGATCTTAGATTCGATTATCATCAACTCGGAGTTAGGGAGTATGACATTCCAAAAATAGCCTTTTAACTCGGTACGGTCACTATGAATTTATGGTTATGTCATTTGGTCTAATAAATGCTCCTATAGATCTTATGGACTTGACGAATAGGGTATTCAAGTATTACTTGTATATGTTCTTCATTGTCTTCATAGATGACATTCTTGTTTACTCTCGAAGTGAGGAGGAGCATGCAAATAATTTGAGGATCGTGTTACAGTCTCTCAAGGACCGCCAATTATTTGCTAAGTTCGGCAAGTGTGAGTTTTGGCTGAGGTTAGTTGTATTACTTAGCCATGTTATGTCTAGTGAGGGTGTTTAGGTAGACTCTCAAATGATAGAGATAGTATAGTACTAGCCTAGACCTATTTCTCCATCAAATCTTAGGAGCTTTTTGGGCTTGGGGTTTGGCTTGTTATTATAGGAGGTTTGTTGAGCTGTTCTCATATATTGTTGCATCGTTGACTAGTATGAATCAGCAAAAGGTTAAGTTTCAGTGGTCCAAGGCTTGTGAGAATGGCTTTAAGGATTTGAAGATTCGACTAACTTCTGCTCCAGTGTTGACTTTGCTAGAGGGTTCAAATGGTTTTATAGTTTATAGTGATGTTTCTAGAGTTGGCCTTGGTGATTTGTTGATTCTGAAAGATAAGATCATTGATTATGCTTCTGGATAGCTTAAGGTTCATGAGAAGAACTACTTGCCTCATGAATTTGAGTTAGCATTAATAATTTTTGACTTGAAGATTTGGAAACACTACTTGTATGGTGTTCATGTTGATGTGTTCACAGATCATATTGGAAACACTACTTGTATGTGTTCAGTCAGAAAGATTTGAATCTTTGACAAAGGAGATGGATTAAGTTACTCAAAGATTATGACATGAGTGTTTTTTACCATTCGAGTAAGGCCAATGTAGTAGCTTATGATCTTAGCAGGTTGACCATAGGAAGTGTGGCCCATATTGAGGAAGGAAAGAAGGAATTGGCTAGGGATGTTTACATATTCAAAGGATGGTGGTGATATCGTTCAAAATAGTTCAACATCTTCTCTTGTGATGGAAGTTAAGGAGAAGAAAGGCAGTGATCCTATTTTGCATAAGTTAAAGGATGTTGTCCATAATCAAAAAGTGGAGGTTATCTCCCAAAGGGGAGATGGTGTTCTTCGTTAGCAGGGCAGATTGTGTGTCCCAAATATAGATGATTTGAGGTAGTAGATTTTGATAGAGTATCATAGCTCTCGGCATTCTAATTATCCTTGTGCCACCAAGATGTACCGTTGATCTACAGGAAGTTTATTGGTGGAATGTCATGAAAAGGGACATTAGAGATCTTGTGAATAAGTTTCCTAATTACCAGCAGATGAAGGTTGAGCATCAGAGGTTGGGAGATATGACTGAAGATATCAGAATTCCACCTTGAAGTAGGAAATTATAAATATGGATTTCATCATAAGGTTACCTCACACACGATAACACCATGATTCTATTTGGGGGGTAGTGGACAAGATCAATAAGTCAACTCACTTCTTACCAGTAAAGACTATAAATTCAGTAGAGGACTATGTCAAACTTTATATCTATGAGTTTTCCAGATTGCATGGAGTTCCCTTGTCTATCATTTCAGATAGGGGTACTCATTTTACATCTCAGTTCTAAAAGTCTTACCAGAAGGGTCTTGGTACCGGAGTAGATCTCAACATAATATTTCATCCGTAGATAGATGGCTAAGCAGAGAGTACTATTAAGACTTTAGAATACATGTTGAGGGTTTGTGTCGATCTCAAAGGTAATTTGAATGATTATTTAGCTCTTATAGAGTTTCCTTATAATAACGGTTTCCATTCTAGCATCCAGATGGCTCATTTTAAGGCACATTATGGGCGGAGATATAGATCTCCTATTAGTTGTTTTGAGGTAGATGAAACTACTTTGATAGGGCTGAATTCAGTTTATGAGGCTATGAAAAAGGTTCAGCTGATTAGAAAGAGGTGAAAGACTACCTAGAGTCGTCAGAAATCTTATGCAGATGTGAGAAGAAGTGACCTTGAGTTTGCTATTGATGATTGGAGTCATCAAAAATCTTATGCAGGTGTGCGAAGAAGGGACCATGAGATTGCTATTGATGATTGGGTGTTCTTGAAGGTTTTGCCCATGAAAGGGGTGTGTGGTGATGTAATATAGGAACACATAGAAGATAAAAGAAACCCTAAAATCTAAGAACATGAAATTAAGGAGATGAGATAGACAGAAGATGAAAAAAATTAAACAATGGCTATAGATCAACCAATACCCTTAAATACAAGTTCCAAAAAGCACCTAATCTATAAAAGTAAGACCTAAGATTGGGACTAATAGGCAACCAAGGCTATACTGAAATCGAAAACTTCTATTAAGAATCCAAACAATCACTAATACTATTGAGACATCCTCAAGAGTAATGATATCTTCAAGCAAGTCCCATCAATATTTCAATAGCAACAAAGGCCTTAGCCTAGTCTCTCACATAAGTACGACTCTTTCAAAATCTTATAAATAGTCTAAGTTTAAAAATGAGCTAATCTCTATTATTTATAGCTGACACTGATACTTAAAAGAATACCCTTAATGAAATAAGGGTCTTCTAAGCATGAAGCTTGCATGTCAAGAATAGCCACTTTGCATCCATAGCCTTTTCTTTCTTTTTGGCCTTTCTTCCTTGTACTTCCACTTTAGCATATTATCAAGCTTCAATTCTTCATTCTATGATATTGATGAATCTTGGCTTACATTAGAATGGGTATAAACCCTAAATTAGGAGTTCATAAATCCATGGTAAAAATTGAAGTTTTCTGGACATAAGGGTGAAAGGAAACTCTTACTGAAAATCCCAAATACCTGGACTAAAGAATCCTTGGACAGAACATGCAAAATTTGGAACTTGGTGAGGAACCCAAGACTTAGGCCTTGGAGAACTTGAATAGTTTGTTTCTGATGTTCTGATTAGAAATGAGTAATTTATATCAACTAATTACCTTTTATCCTACCTACAAGAGCCTTAAACAATGTAGTTTAGGAATTAAAAGAGTGGGCAAGTACAAAAATAGCCCTGAGAAATCATTTAAAAATTCTTGAAAATGGACCTCACGAGTCATAGTACGACTTGTACTATCAAAGGATGGATCATGGTTCGGACTCGTGAGTCCTTGAATATTTTTAGACTATTTCTTGATTAGAACCACAGGTCTACAGTACGGCCTGCACTCTAATTCCATGAATCGTACTTCGACTCATAGTTATTGCAGATAATTTTTTGCCTTGGGGCCATAATCTCATTCCACATATCTTGATATCAGTCTATGACTCATGGTTTGGGCTCGTGATCCCTAAGAGAAATTTTCATCTCTCTGGTCCTTATCAGTACGAGCCACTATACGACCCATAATTCATTCCATGACTCATCATCTCAAATCGTGGTGACTGGAGTTTGGGAAATTTTAGATAGCTTTCCATGAGACATATCACAACTCGTGGTCTAATTATATGACTCCTAGGTTGAGTCATACTGGTTTGAGATTTGAACTCTTCTTCTGGTTTTATGACTTAAGTCTAAGTTTAAACATGGAAAATTTTTGGGGTGTTACAATATTTCCCCCTTGGGACCATTCGTCCTCGAATGAAGTCTGGAACTAAGCTGAATAAATAGAAAAATAACTACTAACATGAAACTTAATTTTTGTGAACTTGAAATACTAGATTAATAACTGATCTGACTGAGAGTAAAACTTCAATTGAGATTCATGGAATATGCATGCATACTGAGAATTTGAGAATGACTAATAGGAATATGAAACTAAAGAGCAACTATAGGAGAAAAACTATTATCTCAAGCTATTTTGTTACTAGGAATTAAAAAGTGAGGGTACTTGACCATCATGTATGCTTCTGCTTCCCAAGTAGCTCCCTCAAGTAATTGATTTCTCAAAGGACCTTCACTAAAGCAACTTCTTTATTTCTCAACTTACGAACCTGCCGGTTAAGTATCTTAACTGGGACCTCTTCATAAGAGATACGGTCCTTCAAACCAACACTCTCCAAAGGAAAAACTAGTGAAGGATCACCAATAAACTTTTTCAACAAAGAAACATGAAAAACTGGATGCACCGATGCTAACTCTGTAGGCAATTCTAACTCATAGGCCACATTGCCAATACATATCAAAATCCGTTAAGGACCAACATACTGGGGACTAAGCTTCCCCTTCTTACCAAACCTCATCACCCTTTTTATGGGTAAAACTTTTAGAAACACCCAGTCATCAATAACAAACTCAATCTCTCTCCTTCTTATATCTGCATAAGACTTCTGACGACTTTGAGAGGTTTTCAACCTCTCTCAAATCAGCTAAACTTTTTTCATAGCCTCATCAACCGAATCTGGCCCTATAAATGTAGCTTCACCTACCTCAAACCAACTAATAGGAGATCTACACCTCTGACCAAAAAGTGTGTCAAAAGGGCCCTTCTGGATGCTAGAATGGAAACTGTTATTAGAAGCAAACTCTATAAGAGGTAAGTGATCATCCCAATTACCTTTGAAGTCAATCACGTAAGCTCTAATAATATCCTCTTAAGTATGAATGGTCCACTCTTCCTGACCACCTGTCTGTGGGTGTAATGTTATACTGAGATCTATTCGGGTCCCCAGACATTTCTGGAAAGACTTTCAAAACTGAGACGTGAACTGAGTACCCCTATCTGAGATGATAAATAATGGAAATCCATGCAATCTTACTAATTCATATATGTAAAGCCTGGGATAGTCCTCTGCTGAATTGATAGTCTTAACAGATAAGAAGTGAGCAGATTTAATTATTCGGTCTTCAACAACCTATATGGAATTATGTTGTTGTCGCGTGCGAGGTAAACTTGTGATAAAGTTCATATTAATCATCTCCCACTGTCAAGTAGGAATATTGATATTTTGGGTCATACCTCCCACTCTCTGATGCTCTACCTTCATCTGCTGACAATTTGGACACTTAGCCACAAAATTTGTAATATCTCTCTTCATGCCATTCCACTAATAAACTTCTCATAGAATGTTGTACATCTTGGTGGCACCTAAATGAATAGAATACCAAGAGTTATAAGCCTTTAACAATATTTGGTGTCTAAAATCATCCACATCTGGAACACACAAACGAACCTGATAAAGAAGAACAATATCTCCCCCTTGGGAGAAAACCTCCACTTTTTTATTGTGGACAATTTCTTTCAACCCGTGTTTTAAATGGGGTAGGGCATGAGGTGAGACATTTTACATAGCACAGGTTGAGGTGTAAGTCCCAAAACATGGGGTGTAAGTCTCATGGATCTATGGGGCATATATCTCATATTTTCAATTTGATAATTTTATTACTAAAAAAAATAAGCAAAAGTAAGATTTTCAATAATTCTTCTAATAAATTTAAATAAAACACCAATATATAGATAAAATATTATAATTATTTTCTAGGAAAGTTGATGTCTTTATTTATATATTCAGAAAATATGATAGCATAAAGTATAAATATCATTACACCAATAATATAAAATATGATTTATAACAAAAATATTTTTAAAATAATAAAAATTAAGATTAGCATCCGGGACGTACACTTTTATGCTCGGTGTCGCGCCCCTTTTTTCTCGCGAAAAACGGGATTCGACGTGACAAACTCTTTTTGGGTTTAAAGAGTGAAGAGTCGCCACCTAACGAATTAAGGTGCGTTAGGGCACCATTCTAGACTAATTAAGATTAATTAATTATTAGCCTATGTCAACCAGAAATTCGGGTAAGGGTTCAGGTTACCTCGAAAGGAAGGTGTTAGGCACCTTTCGAGGTCCACAAATGTGGGTCCCAACCGAACTTGTATATTACGTGGGGAATTCTATGTGATAAGCAAGGGTCGATTAATTAATTTATTGGCCTAATAGTGACTAAGCATTTAAAACAGGAAAAATGATTATTTATCTAATTAATATAAACCTAAATGGTACACATTAAGAAAATATACATGAAAAATAAAATATTAGATAAGCAAGAAGAGAGAAGGATATAATTATATAACTGAAAAATTTATTTTAAATAATAACGGACCTAAACTACCCCAAAAAATTTTAAGACATTCCAAAATAAGATAAAGAAAAAGCCGATTTAGAAAAGCCTTTAAACCATGAGTTAATTTTAACCTATTCAGATCAGCGCCCGGCTTATTAACGGATGACAATGTCATATGTTGCATTGTCGAATTTTCTCGGGGCGACTTATATCATTTTCGATTTTTCTACCTACCCCACCTAGTTGGGTTATTAGTCTTAGAGGTGTTCTAAAAAAACGATAAAACTAATGCTTTCTAAAATACCTACCCGTCCCAACTTGATGTCCAAGAGGCATTGGACTTACTATTTGGGGTTTGGTTCTAGACAAGAAAAGCCTAGGCTACCTAATTACACTCGAAGTTTACGTCAAACAAAACACATAGGACTAGCAATTAGCACGTAAAAGTTTCAAATATACCTCTTATTTAATTAAAGTTAATTAGGTGATGACAGGCTGAAAAAGCCAGTTATCCATTTTCACGTAGTTGAGACCTCTAGGCATGATTTCTAAGCGAGGGAGTCCTAATTTACGTGCCAGAAATACACTAAGGATTAATTTAGATATGTCGTAATTTTGTGCAAAGATGCAAGAAATTAAATAAAGAGTGCAGAAATTATTTTTAATTTGCAGAAAATTAAACATACAGAAATTACATAAAGTGCTGACATTATTTGTAACTTACAGAAAATTACACATGCCGAAATTACGTTAATTTACCGAAATTAGGCAAAGTGCTGAAATTATTTTTTAACTTGCAGAAAATTATAAAAATGTACAGAAAAGTTATTTTTAATTTTGCAAAAAATTAAATAGAACATGCAGGAATTATTTTTAATTTGCAGAAAATCAAATAAAGTGTGCAAAGATTATTTTTATTTTTTTTGCAGGCAATTAACCAATGCATTCCAGAAATTAATTAACATGCTGGAAAGTTATTTCTTTAGATGTTGGAAAATAATATAACTTGCCAAAAATTATTTTTTGAGTGCTGGAAAATAGTATAACATGCTGGAAATTATTTTTTGTATGCCGGGAGTGAAAAATATTCTGGAATAAGTTTTGATAGGCTGGAATTTGTTTTAAAATGCTGAACAACATGTTGAAAATTTATTAATCATGCTAGAAGTCAATTAAGCACGCCTAAATTAAATTGATGTACTCAAAATTAATCTAATGCGTCCGAAGGTTAGTTGATGATCCTAAAACACGATTTCTAAGCGATAAAAGAAATTAATTAATTATCCTAGATTGTTTGCCTAAGTGATAACATAATTTTATTAGTAACATGAAATTTATTGAATAGTCCTATAGGCATGGTCTCTAAGTGATAAAATATTTAACAAGTAGAATTCCCACCCCATAGCATCCCCAATATTTTATTATTTTACATAGAGAGAGTTTATACAAAATATTACAAACTAAAAATGGATAAAAAGCTAAAATAAATGAGCTAAGCGGTTCCTCAACACTCGGGTAACTCTTCATTTCTCGATCCAAACATCCCCAACTAATGAACCTGTCAAACACAATAAATATGCGACAACAAACCACTAGAATTTGACACTAAACCTCTAAAGACCTATGAGTATGTATTCTAGCACCACATTTAGTTACTAAAAAACAGATCATCAATGTCAACACTTAAAGGATTTAAAGAATGCACACCAAAGCAAGACTAAACATTGCAAGGGAAATTATCGAACAAATACTGAATGCAATGTTAAGAAAGACTAACCGGTTGGTGATAATAGATAGTAATAAGAAAACCTTAAGCAAACCACAGTAAAGGAATAGAACAGCAAAATCAAAGTCGATCCTTCCGAAGCAAAAGCAAAAATAATAACCGTAAAAGTATAATTTTTTCAGAAGGATTAGATACTTGAAGCCTTAAGAGTCTATCAGTGAGGGTAAAAGTCTCCTTGTAGGAGTTCAAAAGTCTGTCCTTTATAATGATGGACTGGTATTGCTTAGATAATAAATATAAGGTAAATTAGTAAAGGAAAAGAATAAATCAAGGGAATTCTTTTCCTTAATCAAGAAATTCCTATCAGCATGTCACAGATGTCACAGTTGGCATAAGTAACCAAGTAAGAAAGATGTCAAAATTAATTAAGGAAAGAAAATATTGGACAGATGGGTTTTAGGGCTTGATTTTAAACAGGTATATTATCAAAAAGGCAACGATATCAATCTAAGCAACAATCCATTTAAAAAATATATATCAGAAAAGTGATCAAATCAAGCCTAAAATCAGTCCAAGATTACCAAATAAATCAAATTCAAAAGTTTTCATAATTCGGATTCAAAAAAAAAAAAAAAAAAGGAAACAACCATACCAAGATTACTAAAATTCTAACTGAAAATCATAATCACAGTACTCCTACTTAGCATGAAAATAATATGAACATATGATATTAGTCAACACATGAGTCAAACAAAGAAATAAGATTCACAAGGCATAGAGTAGCATGAATACTAATCGAAACTCAACACCGCATTTACGCCAATATCGAATCACAAATAAATCAGTAATGCATCTAGATAAAGGGGCAACCAATTGAGCATAAAATGAATACTAAAAGGATCACACCTGGGACGGGCTAAAGATTCTTTTATGATTTTGACCATGGATGGAGGTTGATGGGTGAGCTTACTGGGTGTTCGAACATATTGACGAGCTTGGCATCGGAAATTTATCAATGTTCCCTTTGTTGGAGCTTTTCCAAAGTTTGTCAGAAAAGAATGGCCTGGGGTTCGATTTCACGGTGGTTCTCACCGTCCAAGCTGGTCGGACCTCGTGGTGGAGGTTTCACCGGTCATAGATGGCCGGCGGTAATAGAGAGGCGACGACGGAGGGAGGAGAGGGAGATCGGGGGCTGAGCTGTGGTGGGTTCGGAGGTGTGGCGGCTGGGAGGTGTGGTTCTCCGATCGGGTTTGGGAGGTCACCGGTGGAGATCGAAGGGGGAGAGAAGAGAGAGCTCGAGAGAGAAGAGAGATCGGGGTGTGGGTTGTTGCCAGCTGCATGAATGTTGTGCAGCGGCGGCGGTGATGGAGGATGGCGACTGGAGCGGGGTTTGGCCGGCTGTGAAGGTGACGACTGTGGTTTTTTTCGGTGAGGGTGGAGAAGAGAGAGAGAGATCGGTGGAGAGAGAGAGGGGTGGCGGCAGCTTGTTTAGAGAGAGAATGAGTGATCAATTCATTAGGGTTTGGGGGATATTTTATTAAAAAGGAAAGGAAAAAGAGGTTTAATCTCGACCGTCCATCAGATGAGATGGACGGCTGAGATTAATATTTGAAAGATGGGTTGGATACGGGTCGGTTTATGGGTCAAATCGGGTTGTGGAATTGGGTCTGCTGAAAATTGAGCCAAATTGGACTCAATTTAGGTTAGAATTGACACAAATTAGGTAGAATCAGGCCAAAAATTAAATAATTGGAGAAATTGAATTGAAATAGACTGCTATTTTGTAAATATAGTAATAAATCGATAAATATAAAATACCTAGCAAAACTTAATCAAATGTCATAAAATAATTATTCTCCGATTAATTATAAATTTTATACTAAAATTAATGACGCATAATATATTATTTGAAATCAATGATAATAACATTTCGAAATACTTTAGGTACCTATAAATTATGAATATGAATTTTAAGAAATAATAATAATAATGATAATAATAATAATAATAATAATAATAATAATAATAATAATAATGGACTGCGTGTTTGTAAATTATGAGTATGCATATTTGCGGAAATAATTTAATAAATATTTACAAAATTATGTAAAATATTATATTTAAATTAGTAAATTATATATATTATATAAGAATATAAAATTAAATGCTAAAAATAAATTGCATACCTTAAAATCATGAATACGAAATGTCAAAATTTATTCGACACCAAAAATAATAATTAGAAATTTAAAACTAATATTTTTGACAAAATAGCAGTCTGTGAGAAATATCGGGAGGTCAAAATTGGGTGTCAACACTCGGGATTTACTCTTTTACACCCAGAGCTTATGCCCCAAATGCTAGGGCTTACACCCTATGGATCTACACATTTCATTTACGCCTCAGAGCAATTTTTGTACGTCCCACCCCGGGACTCGCCCTAGAACTCGTCCCGAAAATGCCTTTGAAAGCACTGCTTTCAACTTAAGCAAAATAGGGTCATTATCTTGCTTTTCCTTAACTTCCATCACAAGAGAACACTCTGAACCATTCAGAACAATAATACAATTATCTACTGATTCTTCAAGACGAACCCTTAATCGAGCAAGCCTTTGAACATCCTTAGCCAATTATGTTCTTTTCTTCCTCAACATGAGCTACACTACCTATGGACAACCTGCTAAGAGCATTAGCCACTACATTAGCCTTGCTCGGATGATAAAACACTCATGTTGCAATTCACAAAAAAGCTCAAGCCATCTCCTATGTCAAAGATTCAAATCTTTTTGATTGAACACGTACTCTAGGCTCTTATGATTAGTAAACACATTAACATGAACACCATACTAATAGTGTCTCCAAATCTTTAGGGAAAAAACTACCTCTACTAACTCAGATTCATGAGTTAGGTAATTCTTTTCATGAACCTTAAGTTGTCTGGAAACATAAGCAATGACCTTACCGTGTCACATCAACACATATCCAAGGCCACCTCTGGAAGCATCACAATAAACTACAAAACTATCTAAACCCTCTGGCAGAGTCAAAAATGGAGTAGAAGTGAGTAAAAAATTTAACTCCTAGAAGCTCTTTTAACAAGATTTGGACCACTGATACTTAACCTTTCTCTAAGTCAACCTGGTCAATGAAGAAGCAATAGACGAGAACCCCTCAACAAACCTCTTATAGTAACTAGCTAAGCCTAAAAAACTTTTGATTTTGGATGGAGAAATGGTCTAGGCCAGTTTTTTACTGCCTATTTTTTTTATAGTCTACCTGAACATCCTCACAAGACACCACATGCCCAAAAAATGCAAAAGATTTTTACCAAAACTCGCACATGCTAAACTTAGAACAACTAACGGTCATTGAGAGTTTGAAACACAACTCTCAGATAATCTGCATAAGGATGTAAACTATAAGGACAATGATGAACATATCCAAGTATTGTTTGAATACCCTGTCCATCAAATCCATGAAGGCTGCAGAAGCATTCGTTAGACCAAAAGATAAATCTACAAATTCATAGTGACCATATAGAGTTTAGAAGGCTATCTTTAGAATGCCACACTCTCTAACACTGAGCTGATGATAACCAGATCTACGATCATCTTAGAGAAATAACTGGTACTCAAAGATAATGAAAAAGGTCATCAATCCTGAAGATGGTATACTTATCCTTGATTGTGACCTTGTTCAACTAGTGGTCGTTGATACACATCCTGAGAGAATCATTTTTCTATCGCACGAAAAAAACTGGAGCACCCCACGAGGAAATACTAGAACCGATGAAACCTTTATCTAAGATGTATTTCAACTGCTTTTTTAGTTCCTTAAGCTCAACTGGACCATTATGTAGGGAGGAATAGCTATGGGTTACGTATCTGAAAGAAGGTCTATCCCAATGACGATCTCCTACTAGGGAGGGACTCCGAGTAGATCCTCAGGAAATACTTTGGAAACTCACAAACTACCAGAACTAATTGAAGAGATAGGGTCTTGGACTTTGAGACTTTAAACCAAACCAAATATTAAATGCAACCCTTAGAGATCATCTATCTGGTCTTAAAGTAAGAGATGAAACTGCCTATCGGCATATAGGACTACCCTTCCACTCTAAGATAATTTTACCCTGGAAACTAAAATTTTAAGACTCTGGTTCTGTAGTCGACTAAGGTATAACATGAATGTAGCGAATCCATGCCAAGAATGACATCAAAGTCTAACATTTCTAATCAGCTGGATTAGCTGTGCCGACTTTACAAAGGACTGATTGGACAATATCTTTATACCCATTTGGCTATGACTGATCACCAACTAGAGTGGGAACAAAAAAGAGTTCTAAGAGTTTTTCAGGACTGACCCTAAATTTAAAGAAAACATGGATTTACGAACGGCAAAGTAGACTATGGGTCTAATAAAGCATACACATCATGAGAAAATACTTGCAGCATATCAGTGATCATATCTGGTGATCTTTTATGATCCTGGCTAGAAGAGAGTGCATAAAAGAGGTTCTGGCGCTAACCACCACCCATATTAGAAGATGCACCCTTTTTAATGGGGCGACTTGTTAGGCTACTAAAGAAATAAATTGCATAAGACCATTACTGTTGTTGTCCTGCCGGGTAGAGGGAAAATCCTTCAATCTGTGTCTAATATGTCCACAACTAAAAATCCCTCCCTGCCTAACAAGCACTCTCCTGGATGGTTCCTACCATACTTCTTGCATGTTAAATAAGTACGATCCTTAGTAAAACTCCCTTAAGACATAGAGCCTGATGCTCTACTCTTCTACTCCTACCTAGGTCTTAGAGATAGAGCACTAGCTGATGAAGGTGCAGGAGCAGATAACCTTTTTTGAAACTGTGAGTGGCTTCCACTGCTAGACCTTGGTTAAGAAAACTCATAATTATCGATCCTTGCTCTCTTTCTCTCTCTCTTTCTATTTCCTTTAACATTTCTTCCTTGATTTGTTGGGCGTGAATTGTAAGTTAGGAGATATCCATATCTCCAATAAGCGTAGTGGTCCTACACTTCTTGACTACCAAATTAGATACACCCGAAACAAACCTACTCATTCGATCCCCTGGCTCACCATCCATCGCTAGAGCATATTTGGACTATTGAGTAAACTTGAGAGCATACTCCTTCACTGACATTAAATTCTATATTGGATTAATGAGCTTCTCAATATTTGCGTCTCTTAACTTTTGAGGAATGAATTTTTCCAAGAAGGCCTCTACAAACTCATCCCAATCAACTGGAGTTGCACCTCTATGGCGATCGTACTTCTGCTGCTTACACCATAAATGAACCAGATCTTTTAACTGATAGGATGCTAACTCTAGACTCTCAACCCTAATAATCTGCATGACCTGGGTGATTTTCACCATCTCATTAATGAAACCCTATGGATCCTCATACATCATTGAACCAAAAAACTCAGGTGAGTTCCTCCTCATGAAATCTTGAACCCTAGATGCAGTCGAATTCCCATTCAGATTGGCTGGGGAAACTGCCTGCTAGTTGACCTAACTGATTATGGCTTTTACCAAAATCTGAAAGGCCGCTTGAAACTTTGCATGAGTGACCTACTCATTCAAGGGATCTACAAGTGCTGGTGGTGCTGGCTGGTTCCTGTCCCTTCACCAATATTTTTTTTCGGAAGGCATTTTCTATCACATGTAAAGCACGAGTTAGAAGGTAACATAAAGTTAAACTCTGTAGCACAATAAAGAACATAAAAGAAGGGAAATTTCCTAAAAATGTCTCACGTCCTTTTCGTCATAAGTGTGGCACATTTCACACCCATGAAAATGATATTACTTAACACGACTTTTACACACTCGAGGACACTTTAAACCCAAAGCTCTAATACCAAGTTTGTCACGACATGAGTCTACACCCTGGAAGATACACGGTACTTAAAACCACAAGCGATCCCAGGCTAACCTATGGTACTAGCATGACACTAAAACATATGCTGAAATAATTATGCAGAAGCTAAAACAAAACATGTGGACAACTGAACAACTGGAATAATTGAAATAAAAAATTTAGTCTAAAATCAAATTTAAATTGAACAATAATATAATCTGTCTAACTCAATCAGAAAACCTCTAAGTAAACTGAAGAGTTACTGGGACAAATCCCCAGTTTACTCTAAACAACAAATCTGAAATAGAGTCTGATACAACGTACTAAAGTAAATCATCCTCAAATGAAGAGGACTCACCAAAACTATAACTGAACTGACAGTGGAGCGTATCTAACTATGAGGTTAAGTCTAAGCATCAAAACCTATATCATAATAGGATATAGCATAAAATAATAGTATGTGGTCAGTACTTTGAATATACTGAGCATGTAAGTCATAATACTGTATATAAATATGTTGAAAACTGTAATCATGTTGAATTAAATAATTTATCTAAAAAGAGTATAATCTAGTCTACAATGACCCAATAGTAAAATCATGCATTTAAATTGTGAGAAAAATTTGTAAATCATGAAGTAATTCAATGTCACTAAGGTTATGGGTGTTGACACCCAATTTTGACACCCAATTTTGACCTCCCGATATCCCTCCTAGGCTGCTATTTTACAAATTATCAATTTGGGATACTGATATTTTTATAATTATTATTTTAGTATTAAATGAATTCCTATATTTTGCATTCATGATTTTTAAAATATTAAATTTATTCTTTTTTTAATTTTATTTATTATCGATAATTTTATATAATATACTTATAATCTATTAATTGTGTCTTACATAACTTTGTTAAATTATTTATGCAAATATTTTTAAATTCGTATTTTTGTGTTTTACAAAATGCATAGCCTATTATTATTATTATTATTATTATTATTACTATTATTATTATTATTATTATTATTACTATTACTATTACTATTATTATTATTATTATTATTTATTTATTATTATTACTATTACTATTACTATTACTATTATTATTATTATTATTATTATTTATTTATTATTATTACTATTACTATTATTATTACTATTATTATTATTATTATTATTTATTATTATTACTATTACTATTATTATTATTATTATTATTATTATTATTATTATTATTATTATTATCAATCTTCACTTGCAAATGAATTTTATTTACTTACTCTTTTATCTTATTATCTTTTTTATACTTAGCATTTTAACAACTACTCTTGTTATATATTTTTAGTAGAATTTATTTAGACTCAAATATATATTGAGCTCAAATTTCAAATTCAAATTTTATTCAAATCTTCCCATATCCATAAAATCTTCCTAAAATCTTTTCTTTAGGTAGAAGAATATTATTATTCTCAAAAATCTTTCCAAATCATTTTTTTTATTCCCTCTCACACGTAAATCTCCTCCAAAATAATACTCCCACCAAATCAAATTTTTCCTATTTTTACCCTACCTCGATGTTTCATTTTTCTATCTCATCCATAAAATCTTTTTAAATATTTTCTTTACATGGAAGAAGATAACTTTATTTTCACCCAAAGTCAATCTTTTCCTTTTCTAGACTCCCTCCTCAATGTCCCTATTTAGTATTTTTCCTACATATGACATCTAGGGGGGGTGGGCATTTTATGGAGAAGGAGAACACATGGATACAGACACACACACAATTTACATTATCATACATGTTCCCCTCACTAGCACCCACAAAATACACTCCTCTACATGCCTCTCACATCACAGAGAAAACACAAACCAATTCCCATAGCAACACCATCGTCCTTCTACAGATAGCCATCAACCTCACGAAAACATAACATCCTTTTCCCTGAAAATCAAACAGCCACCATTGTGGACATTAACCCCATTGGGACCATCTACAAACATCGCTCATATTATTTCAGGAAACCACACCATTTCGGCGAGATCGCAAACTCAAAGTTTCGGTTCAAGGCCTCTTTAGTTCATGATTTTCAGATGTGTTAATGTCGAGTTCCTTGATGTAAAGTACATATATTTTGGATACCTTTTTGTTTCGGACATGGTGTCACTTGGAGTCCAACCACGGGAGGGAGGAGCACACACAAGCAATAATAATGCTCAGAAACTTGGCTTCTTCACTCATGGACATATAAGAACCATAACAACTAGCAACATAGCAACACCACAGAGAAAATACAACTATCGAAAAGGAACCTTCTTTTAACATCCCTGCTCATCCACCGCTAACCACTGTCATATCAATTATCTCCGACATGCCAAACCACTCCTGCTTCCTTCAATCGTCCGGTTTTGTGTGACAAACAATCTTAAGGAATTAAGTTGAAGTCCTTGCGCACTTTGAATCCGAAAGAAAAGATTCATGCTTCCCCACCTAGAAGTATCGTGAGACCTCCATACTTGCCGCTTAGTTCGGATTAGGAAGGACTCGTTCAAGTTTTCCAATTGTTGCTTCGGTCCCCGTGATTCGCTGAAGCTCTAGTCCAGTTCTATTATTGTGCAACAAAATACTGCAAAAGGTCCATTCCCCTCTAATCTTATTTATTTCTTGTCCTTAAAAGTGTTTTAATATGCTAATGTGCTCAATCTGTATTCATGCTCTATTGTGTTGAAATAATTTATTCAATGTCCTTTATTTAATACTTTATAAAATCTAGAAATATTTTCTTTTGATTTTGAGCAGTAGTTTGTTGGAAAAAATGCACTGGAAAAAGTATTTTTATTGTGTTAAAGTTCTCCTTTGATATCTCAAAATTTTGGAACGTTCTAACCATAATTTTTAAGGAGCAACAACCATGAGAGAATTGATTTGCATTTGATTTCTAGTTTAGATGTTTTAAAAGCCTTAAGTGTATTGATGATAATTTTAATTATTAGTCGCTTCTCATCAAGTTGAAGAACGTGAATGACTTCTCTTACATCTTCTTTTTTGCTTCTTATGTCATTTTTATTCTGTTACTTTATTTTCCGAGATTGCTCGATAGAGGTTTTAAATGTTTTAATGACTCCTTGGTAATTTTTATGTAGTAACTTGAACTCTTTAAATTCTAAAAAGCTCTGTATTATTTAATTTTCAAACTCACAAGTTTTATTTATCTAAATAAAATCTATAGTTATTTTATCATTTTAACCTAGCATATTTTTAGGACCCATTTTACTTCGTGTACTTTTATTTTCACCTTGAGGCAAAGTGTGAAGATCTTTATACTTTATTTGTTTGATTCTCTTTTTCGAGTTAGTTAAATATTAAGAACAACCATACTCTTACTATTTTGAATATTTTACATGTACACCATGATGGAGCAATATTGCTCGGAGTTTAACCATATCAAGTGAAGTAGTCAATATATGAAGCAGAGTTCAAGTGGAGTCGTCACCCCCAACGGGAGCCAGGTACGTTTGGGAAATGATGACAAAAAAGACAAGCTATAGTTGACTTCCTGTATGAAGCACACATATAGCTTTATATAAAAATAAAGCAACTCGTTACTCCCATCTTTTCTAATTTTATATGTCACCCTTTTAAAAATCTCAAAGACTTGATAACTTTTATTGTTATGCTACATTTTCGATATATATATTTTCATACGATCTAAGTATCAAAACACTTTTAAACTTTCTATGATTTTTAAATGTTGAAATATTTTATTTATCAATACTCTTTAATACTTTCTTTAAGAATTTCTTTCATCTTGTCTTAAAGTGTTTAAGAGAGTCGACCATATAAAAATAGAGAAGAGGGGTGTAACATCGCATTGGGCCCGTTTCAGCCATGTCATACCCTGATCCCACATTCTCTCACTCTTAGCCTTAACTTTATGTGTTGTTAATTTATTATCCATTCTCTTACATTATATTTGCCACCAAATTAAAGTGGCATAGATTTTACTAACAATTTCTTTTATTATGTGAGATTTTGTAGTTTACAACAGATTTAAAACACTATGTGGAATAGAGAACAGGCTTGAGCTCTTTGGGAATCTCAGCTGTCTTATTGGAGTCCCGTTATTATTCGTAACTCAATATTTTGAATACTTTAGCATTTTTTGCTAAATTGATGATCCACAAATCAGGTCAGTCTCTTGCCTTTCGCAATTATTTTGTATAGTATGAATTAATTAACTTAATTTCTTTTGTTTCTTTATGTTCGTATAATGTAACTAAGTAACAATTGAATTTGTACTTTTTTTAGTTATAAAATAGGTTGTGCGTCAACTTGCATGATAATATTAAATTGTGTTTGTATTTAAAAATGCATGTATTTTGTTAGGTTTTTATTCATCTTTTCATTACTTTTCACTTGCTTTTATTATTCATCTAGTATAATTAAGTTAAATGTCGCATGCTTAGGCACTTGGTTATTTTAAATTAGTTAATTAAAAATTCCTTTGTTTATCACATAGTTTCCCCACGTAATATATGAGTTCGGTCGGGACCCACATTTGTGGACCTCGAAAGGTGCCTAACACCTTCCTTTCGAGGTAACCTAAACCCTTACCCGAATTTTTGGTTGACGTAAACTATTAAAATAAGTTCGTAATTAGTCTAAAATGGTGCCCTAACGCACCTTAATTTGTTAGGTGGGACTCTTCTCTTTTACACCATCCTAAAAAGAGTTGTCACGTCGAATTCCGCTTTTCGTGAGAAAAATGGGGTGCAGCAGTGGGTTATGTACAAGTCATATTAAAACTATTTCTTTGGGAGGTTCTCTTAACCGACATAACCCATGTGAGCAAACATAGATTCCAATGTATATACCCTGTTGGGAGGGAAAAAAATACATTGCAAAGGTATAAAGCTATGATTGATATGGATCCACTAAACTGGGCCCTTTTGGGCTAAATAAGACCAACAATGGCACGTGGTTCTAGAACTTGGGTTATCTGGAATCCTAATTCACTCAGTGCTAAATACTACTCCCAATATATATATAAATTCTCATAATATACAGCTAAAAATCTGAAAATAAGCATGAACTATTTCAAATTATCTGATTAACTAAAGTTCTGAAATACTGAAACTAGTCATTCTTATTGTAACGGATTTTTGAGATCATAAGATCAAATTAGACTAAGTTATTCTAAATCATGCTCAATTCGGGTATATCATGCTAAATTCTTTAAAGGATATCAAGTTAAGATTTCTGATAATATAATTCCTACATATGTGTATAAGTTAAAATCACAAGAAAAGCATGTTATACTAAAGATTATGGAGTTTACATGAGAATGAGAATAAACCCTAAATCAAGAGTTCATAAATCCATTGTAAAAAATGAAGTTTTCTAGACATAAGGGTGAAAGAAAATCCTTACTAAAAATCCCACATACCTAGACTGAAGAATCCTTGGACTTAACTTGCAAAATTTAGAACTTGGTGAGGAACCCTAGGCTTAGGCCTAGGAGAACTTAAATAGCTTTTTTCTGGTATTTTGAATAGGAATGAGGGATTTAAATCTACTAATTACCTTTAATCCCACCTATATGAGCCTTAAACAATATAGTCTAGGAATTAAAAGAGTGGATAAGAACAAAAATATCCCCGAGGAATCATTTTAAAATTCTTGAAAATGACCTCAAGAGTCACGGCACGACTAGCAATATCAAACCACGGATCATGGTTTGGACTCGTGAGTCCTTGGAAATTTTTGGACTATTTCTAGATTAGATTCACAGGTCTACAGTAGGACCATACTCTAATTCCACAAATCATAATTTTGACTCTTAGTTAGTGGAGCCAATTTTCTGCCTTAGAGCCACGATCTCATTCCATGACTCATGATATCAGTCCATAAGTCGTGGTTTAGGTTCGAGATCCCTGAGAAATTTTCATCTCTCTAGTACTCATCAGTATAAGTCACTATACAACCCGTACTTTCATTCCACGACTCGTGACCTTAAGTCATGGTGATCGAAGTTTGGGAAATTTTAGATAGCTTTCCACAATTCATTTCACGACTCGTGATCTGACTGTACGACTCGTCGGTTAAGTCATATTGGTCTGAGATTTGGACTCTTCTACTGGTTTTCTGATCTAAGTCTTAGCTTAAGTATGGGTAAGTTTTGGAGTGTTACACATGATTTTCGAGTTTTGACGTTATTTTCTCCCAAACATCTAAAATTTTGGTCTAAGGCTTGAGAGAGGTGATTTCCTACTAGCTTGGATGATTCCTACTATTGAGGTAAGAATTAGACCATTCTAACATAAATTAATCCATTTAATCTATAGAATTACTAGAACAAAGAGTTATGGTGAAATTCATGAGTTTAAGCCCTAAAATTGATGAATTAATGAGAATTGCATATGGGTAGCCTTAAAATTACTTGATAATGATTCTAGGTTGTTCGATTATACTTCCTTAGCATAGAATTTCTTCCCTTTAACATAGAATGTGGGGTGATTTAATGGATGGAAAACTCCGAATTGATGATTTAAGTTATGAACTAGCATAAAATTAGTTGGTTTTAGTCCCTAATTCATAGAATTTAAGAGTAAATTGTTTATTATTCCTTATTTGTTGTTTCTAGACCGAGAAAAATCTAAAGCTATAAGAAAAGGCAAGGCTCTAGTGGATTAGTTGCATCCAGGCTTGTATTTGAGGTAGGATATGGTTTCTATTATAGTTTTAGACTTGATTTAGAGTCCATGCCTATTCGTAAGTTGAATGTTTATAAATTGGCCCTTGGGCATGCTTGTGGTTGGTGAACTTGATTGATATTACTTGTATGCATGAGATAAATTGCATAAAATTGACTAAGTCTTTTCTGATGATATATTATGTACTTTATTTTTGGACACTGTGTTACACCTTGAATGATAGTGATTTCATTTTATTATATGGTGATATTCAGAGGGTCAGGTACCACGATAATATGGATTACTTTCTTATTGATATTTAGAGGGTCAGGTACCATGCTGGTACGGTACATGGATGAAACTGGTCTCCTGTATGTCATGACAATTTAGGCAAACCTAAGTCCCCTTAGTGTGTGTGAACAGAATTGATACGCATTGTTTACATATGTTGGACTATTTTTTTCATATAACATGAATAATGTATTGTAATGATCGAGGTAGCATTAGACTACTCTTGTGAGATGGTTAATTACATTGATAACTAGGTGTTGATTTTACACTTATGTGTTTAGAGTGGGCATAGGTCCTTTCATTATAAATATTGTACCTGTGGTTGGGAAACAGTTGATGGGGTGAAGGTTGTGGTCTAGTTTAGGATATTGGTTGGTCTTATGTGATATAGTTATGGAGGTTGTTAGTTAAATTATAATTAGCTGCTATGTGTTGATTGCTAGTTTACTTATATTTGATTTATGTGTATATATGGGTCTGAGTTAAGTCGGCCGATGATACCTACCAGTATATAGTATTTGTACTGATACTACTCTATACTATTCTTTATTGAGTGTAGGCCGTGTTCAAGAGACTTCTTCGAGACCTCAACTCTAGTGTGTGACCAACAGTTGTTAGATCCAAGGGTTAGCATTTCTCTTCAGACTGTCGTGGATCCTCTCTGCAGATCATGTCTATTATTTGGACAATGATAATTCTTATTTTTCATTAGTGTATGAACAATAGTTGTTCGATCCAAGGGTGAGCACTTCTCTTCAGACTGTCGTGGATCCTCTCTGCAGATCATGTCCATTATTCGAACAATGATACTTCTTATTTTTCTTTAGTTTTTAGATATTATTCATAGACATTTTTTTTTTATAGAAATTCTTGTATGATAACTTTCGGTTCCTAGGGAGTTGTAATAGTTAGTTTTAATTGATTTCGTACTTTATTTTATCATTTTCTTGAGATATTTATCATTAGTTGGATTTGTTGATTTACTTGTCTTAAAAATAGATAAGTATTTGGGTTAAGGCTTGGGTTAGATGGTTCTCCCATCGGCGGGTTATTGTGGATTCCATTCACGATTATTTGGGTCATGACAAAGTTGGTATGAGACCCTAGGTTTATAGATCTTGTCATACAAGAACATGCCTAGTAGATTCTTCCAAAATTGTACAGAGACGTTTGTACTTTTCTTTGAGAGGCTATAGGGCACTAGGAAACAATCAATTTCTTCTTTCTTTTGTGCTATTATTTAATTCTAATTGGTATCTAACATTTTTCATTCTTATTATTATAGATGGTGGGAACATGAGCTTCCAGAGCTAGAGCAGAAGCACCCAAACTAGCTGTTGAAATTGTAGTTTGTGGTTGAGAATAGGTGTAGGGAAGAAGAGGTACAGAAAAAAGAGTCGCACCCACCAAAGGCAAAGTTCAGGTAGCCGTTGTACCGACTAGAGCGAGATAGAATCTCCTCCCCTACATGAGGATATTTTGGAGTTTGTAGAGGATGGGACATCACTAGTTTAGGCTAAAGGAACACCAGTTCAGGGAGGTGCAACTCTGATATAACTGTCTTCTGACATGATACAATAGATGTTAACCTTTTTAAGTTGTTTGGCCGGTACTGGGGATATACCTATAGTTCCTACTTATCAGCATCTGGAAGTACAGCATGTTGCTGTCGCGGCTCCTAGAATTATGAGGTGTCAAAAACTTATATTTTCCCATGATAGGTAGTATTTCTAGTAATGACCGAAAATGAACATAATTTGTTCTACAAATTTGTAAAAATGAAGCCTCCTATTTTTTATGGCATCGAGCCTGAGGATACCTTGAGTTTATAATTGACTACCATGAGAGACTTCACAAGATAGGGGTAGTGGATAGATATAGGGTGGTATGCATGAAATTTTAGTTTCTAAGAGATGCCAAGATATGGTGGATGGCATATATAGAGTGCAGGGTTGCAGGGTTGCCTCTATTGACATGGACTCAATTTTACTTGATTTTTTATAGAAGTATATGCCTCTTACCTTAAGAGATAGGAAAAAAGATGAGTTCCCTAATCTTGAGCAAGGGAGTATGTCGGTTACGGTCTATGAGGCCAAATTTCTTTTTTTGTCTTGATATTCTTTACAATTGCTGAATATAGAAGAGGAGCAAATTTGCCTCTTTGTAAAAAGGTTAAATACTAGTCTTTATATTTTTGCACTTCAAATGACTTCTCCCATTAAGTACTTCCAAAAGATGGTTGATTTTATTAAAAAGGTAGAGAGTGTGAGACAAGATGGTTCTTCTAAGTCAGGGGGAAGAAGGCTCGAAATGTGGGCAATTAAAGTGGTTCTTATTCTCAGGATTAAGGTTCACAATGATACCCTGCCTATTCCATTCCATCCATGATGCAAGTGTCTACTGGGGATCCTTCAGGGCCAACCAATTATCTTTAGACTTTAGTGGTTATCTCACTTTATCTTTGTCAGTTTAGCAATCCATCATAGACCATACATGTTATGAGTGCAATGAGGTTGGTCATAATCGGAGATATTGTCCTAATTTCAAGTAATTTTGTCAGTCGGGCTAGTATCAGTCTCCTCAACCCTCGATTTGGGCAGGTAAAGAATGTGAAGGTAATGGTAGAGATCATCCATAGGGTTGGCATGGTGGTCACCGAGAAAGTAGAGGTAGCAACTAAGCCAACTGAGGTGGAGAGCATGTAGATTAAGGTGGTTATCTATCCAGAAGGAGCGGTGCACAGACGGGCAATAGAGCCTAATGCTATGCTTTTACAGGAAGGCCAGAGGCAAAGGCATCTGATACAGTGATCACAGATACTATCTTATCTGTGACCAGATGGCCACTATTTTCTTTGATCCTGGTTCTATATTCTAACATGTTTTTATTAGATTTGTTGTAGGGTTGGATATAGTTTGTGATATGCTTGATGCTTCTGTTCATTTGTCCATTCCAATTGGGGATTCAGTTGTTATTGATCAGGTCTATTGTGCTTGTTTTGGTTTTCTCATTGGGTACCTGACTTGGGCGGACTTAGTTATCTTAAAAATGGTGGATTTTAACATCATTCTTGGGTTGAGTTGGTTGTCTCCATACAAAGACAGTAACAATGGCTATGCCAGGGATGAATAGGCTAGATCAGGAGGGTGACTATAATCCTACTCCTATGAAAATTATCTCTTTTACTTATGCCAAGAGATTGATTGAGAGAGGGTGTTTGTCTTTCCTAGCTCATCTTAAGGATACTAGTGTAAAGGTCCCTCCTATTGAGTCAGTTCTTATGGCGTGCGAATTTTTAAAGGTTTTTCATCTTATGTTATGCCATCAGATCTTGACATTGATTTTTTTTATAGACTTAGAGTTGGACACTCATCCCATCTCTATTCTACCTATAGGATGGCACCAGCTGAGCTAAAGGAATTAAAGGCCTAGTGGCAGGAATTGCTAAATAAGGGATTCATTCATCCTAGTGCTTCTTTGTAGGATGTCCCTGTATTATTCGTTAAGAGGAAAAATGGTAGTCTATATATGTGCATAGACTACCAGCAGTCGAATAAAGTTACAATTCGTAACAAATACCCTTTGTTTAGGATAGATGATTTGTTTGATCAGTTACAGGGTGCTTCCGCATTTTCCAAGATCAATCTAAATTTAGGATATCATTATCTAAAGATCCGAGTAAAAGACATTCCCAAGACTACTTTACAGACACATTATGGGCACTATGAGTTCTTGGTAATTTCCTTGGGTCTGATTAACTCCTCAATTGCTTTTATGGGCTTAATAAATGGGGTGTTTAAGCCATACTTGGATTCTTTCGTGATTGTCTTCAATGATAATATTCTTGTGTACTCTAAGAGTAGGAAGGAACAAGGAAATCACTTACGTGTTGTGTTGGATTTACTTAAGGAGAAGCAATTGTATGCCAAATATTCTAAGTGTGAGTTCTGGTTTTCTTTAATTTCCTTTTTGGGATATATGGTTTCGAAAGAAGGGGTGGTAGACCCATATAAGATTAAAGGGACTAAGAATTAGACTAGGCCTCCCTCTGTGATCGAGATTCATAGCTTTATGAGTTCGGGTAGTTACTACTGTAGGTTCATTAAGGGGTTCACAGTTATCGTATCACATTTGACCCTTCTGACTCAGAAAGAGGCACCTTTTGTTTGGTCGGATGAATGTGAGGAGAGCTTTTAAAAGCATAAGACCTTGCTAACTACTGCTCCTATTCTTACTTTTCCAGTAGAGGGTAAGGATTTTATTCCATATGGTGATGCATTACATTTTGGTTTAGGTGTTGTCTTGATGCAGGAGCAGAATGTGATTGTTTATACTTTGCAACAGTTGAAGGTGTATAAGAAGAATTATCCTAGTCATGACCTAGGGTTGGCTATTATAGTATTTGCACTTTAAGATATGAAGACATTATTTGTATGGGGTGTGATGTAAAGTGTGCACTGACCAATGTCGCTTTCAACATATCTTCACTTAAAAGGAATAGAATTTGAGATAGCGCAGATGGAAAGAGCTACTCAAGGATCATGATGTGACTATTCTTTATCACCGGGGAAAGGCTAATATGATAGTCGATACATTGAGTAGAAAGACATAAAGAATGAGTAGCTTGGATTGCTTGGAGGTTTCTAGATGACCATTGGCTAGGGAGGTTTAGTCTCTATTTAAAATCTTCATGTCACTTGAGGTGTCGAATAAAGGTGGGTTCCTAGCAAGTGTAGAGTCTAGGACTAGATTTCTTGATCAAATCAAGGCTAGGTAGTTCGAGGATGCAAAGTTGAGAAAAATAGGTGACAAGGTTTTGCAAGGTGAGGCCAAAGCATATCTTGATAATAATGGTGTTTTAGGAATTAAAGGGCGAGTTTGTGTGCCCATTGTTGATGATTTGATTCCCACCATACTTGATGAGGTGCATAGTTTGAAATATTCCTACATCCTATTAAGACCAAGATGTACCATAATTTGAGGAAGCACTATTGGTGGGGCCTAATAAAGCGAGATATAGTTATTTCGAACAGGTGAAGTATAAACATCAGAAGACTAGTGGTACTCCTCAGAAGATGCCCATTCCTGAATGGACGAGAGGATAGCTATAGAATTTATCATTGGACTTTCAAGACTTTAGGAAGTATGAATTGTAATGGGTTATTATGGATAGGCTGACTAAGTCTGCACACTTCATTCTAGTGTAGGTTATGTATAATGTAGCTAAGTTAGCTAAAATTTATCTCAAGGAAATTGTCAGGCTATATGAGGTTCCTGTTTCTATTATTTCTGATAGAGATACACAGTTTTCCTTTAACTTTTGGGAGAAGCTTCATGAAAAGTTGGGTGCTAGATTGGATCTGAGTACCGCTTTCCACCCTCTGATTGATGGGCATCCTGAGCAAATGATCTAGGTATTTAAGGGCATGCTTCATGCATGTGTGATGAATTTTGGAGGTCATTGGGATTAGTTCCTACCTTTGGCCGAGTTTTCATAGAACAATAGTTATCATTCGAGCATTGACATGGCTCCTTTTAAGACTTCATATAGAAAGAGGTGTAGATCTCCTATTGGATGGTTTGATGGATTTAATGAGAGATATTGGAGTATAGATCATTTGAAGAATTTGATAGAGAAGGTAAGATTTATACAGGAGAAAGTTGTGGCGTCTTAAAGTCGGTAGAAAATGTATGTGGATCGAAAAGTAAGAGACATGTATTTTATGGAAGGTGATTAAGTGTTACTAAAGTTTCACCCATGAAGGGTGTTGTGCAATTTTAGTAGAGGGATAAACTTAGTTCAAGGTATATTGGACCATTTGAGATTTTGAAAGGTGTGGGGCCGATGGCTTATAGGTTGGCTTGCCTCCAAGTCTTTCTAGATGAGAACCTCTCTTATAAAGAGGAACATGTTGCCATTCTTGATAAAGATGTCTGAAAATTGAGGATTAAGTGGACATGCATAGCCGATGTCTATAGTTGTTCGCCAATTCAGGTAACTTCTTTCTTATTTTTTTTTCTTTTTTACTTCTGACTATCATTCTGAGATGAATGATTATTTAATTTTTATTTGATGTAATGAACCATTCCATTACTATAGCATAGTTTAGGGTGTAAGTGTCTGGATAGTGTTTTTCTCTAGGATGAGAGTTGTTAAAATCTCAAGCTAAGGTTATTTCTGATGAAAATCTAGTATTGTGTGGTTTAGAGATTATTGGTGTCTTGTGGTGTAGTGTTTTATGGTTTGTCATTATTTCATGATATAAGAGGGATATAGTGATCTATAGAAACTTTTGGAATGAGAAACAGATTCGTAGAACTTTGGTTATAGTAATTGCCTCAAGGGGTTATATCTGTGTTGTCAAAACACCAAGAGAGTGTTGTGAAAGGGGAAATTTCAGACGAATTCCCTTAGTCATTGATTAAGGAGCATTATACAGGTCTCAATACTGCCGTAGGGGGACTGCCATAACTATCGGCAAGTTTGAAGGATGGACTGTCATATCGGGCCTCGAACCTCTATTGTAGGATCTCTGTAGCGGACCAGGGACTGCTACAGTGGTCATCGGGCAGTTAATACGCCTGGTTTCCAAGTATTGACATTATTTTCTCCTAATCATCCAAATTTTTGACCTAAAACTTGAGGTATGCAATTTCCTATTAGGTTGAGTGATTTCTACTATTGAGGTAAGATTATTACATCATTCGAACATAGATTAATCTATTTAATCCATAGAATCACTAAAACAAAGAGTTATGGAAATATTTATGGGTTTAAGCCTTAAATTGATAAATTGGTGAGAATTGCCTTTGGATAGTCCTAAAATTACTTGATAATTATTCTAGGATTTTAGATTATACTTCTTAGTGTAGAATTTATTCCTTTAACATAGATTATGGGGATTTTGGGTGATTTAATGGGTGGAAAACCCTAAATTGATGATTTAGGCTATGAACAAGGGTAAAATCAGTAGGTTTTAGTCCCTATTACCTAGAATTGAAATGTAAGTTGTTGATTACTCCATATTTGTGTTTTCTAGACTGAGAACGATCCGAAGCTGCAAGGAAAAGTAAGGCTCTAGTGGATTAGTTTCATTTAGGCTTGTGCTGGAGGTAGGTTATCTTTTATTTTATAGTTTTAGACTTGATTTAGACTCCATGCCTATTCGTAAGTTGAATGTTTGTAAATTGGCCTTAGGGCATGCTTGTGATTAGTGAGCTTGATTGATATTGCTTGTATGCATGAGATAAATGGCATGAAATTGAATGATAGTGACATCTTGAATTATGTACTTGAATTATTGGTGTACTGTGTTACATCTTGAATGATAATGATTGCATTTCATTACATGGTGATATTTGTAGGGCGGGTACCATGTCGGTATGAAATACTTACTTATTGATATTTTAGAGGGTCGGGTACCATACCGGTACGGTACATAGATGAAGTTGGTCCCCTGCAGGTCATGACTATAGGGCAAACCTATGTCCCCTTAGTGTGTGTACAAAATTAATTTGGTAATTGCTACAAATTACTTACATATGTTGGTCTATTTGTTTGTTCATATAACATGCATAATGTGTTTTGATGATCGAGTTAGCATTAGACTGCTCTTGTGAGATGGTTAATTGCATTGATAACTAGGTGTTGATTTTACACGTGTATTTAGAATGGGAATATGTTCCTTTTGGTGTAAATGTTGTACTCGTGGTTGGGAAACAATTGATGGGGTGAATATTGAGGTCTAGTTGAGGATATTGGTTAGTCTTACGTGTTCTAGTAGTAATGGTTGTTTCTTGAGGTGAGATTACTTGCTATGTGTTGATTGCTAGTTCACTTATATTTAATTTATGTGTATGTGTGGGTCTGAGTTATGTCGGCCGAGAATACCTACCAGTACATAGTGTTTATACTGATTCTAGTTTGTGCTCTTCTTTGTTGAGTGTACACAGTGTTCTAGAGTCTTCTTCAAGACTTCACCTCTAGCATGTGACCAACAGTTGTGTTGCGACCCAGCTATACACGCAAGTGTACGTGATCGTGCAAGTAATACAGTGGCTCCTTTAAAAGAGCCGGATATAGAACCCAAGGGACTTTCGTTAACAGAAATCAATTTCAGGAGTCAAACTATAATTTAAAAAACTAGTGTTGAGAAAAAGGAAAGGGATTTGGTGCTGAAAATTAAATGCTTGCGGATTATGAACTCCTATCTTCGCTACTGTAACTTTGGTTTTCGCAAATGTGCTTGAAAAATCAATAAAAAGTGAATTCCTAGGGCTAAGGCACTCTGAACGTCGTCTCTTGAGCATAATTGTTATTGGTTTAAGCAATTTGAGTTGTTTATCTTGGTTATTGATCACGAGGTTAATTTTACAATTATATTCGTCTCCAAACTATAATCTTTTACTAGAAATTGAAAACCTAACTACGTCCATGAGCGGTGACAAGTTTAATCAATTCTAATACATTTAAGCTTTCATCTCGTAATTGACCAAGTGTGGTGGATTAGGTACCTCTCGGTCCTAACTACATGTCAATCCCTTAGAATTTCTTCCCCGAGAAAGACCACACCTCTTATACTCTATGTTCTATCTCTTCTCTCGAGCTCACTTCAAGACAAGGAATGTATTTCAATGGTGATCAAGCATCAAAATAGTGAAATTTAGAATATATGAACAACCAATTGACGATAAACTTCCGCAAAAAACCAATAGAATTAACCCAAGAGATTCATGTTCTTGGCCTTAACCCCAAGAAATAGGGATTTTAGCCACTCATAATGTTAATTAACATCCGAAAGTGGTAAAATACCTTCAAAATAAATAAAAACTGAAAAGATGAGGAATAAAACCTAATTGAGATGCCCAAAAACGCCCAAAATATTCTAAGGATGATGGAATATACATACAATAACCAAAAGGCCCTATTTATAGACCCAAAGTAAAGGCAAAATCGGCCAAAAAGCAGCCCGGCACGCCCTTGGGCGCGCCTGGCACTTAGGCAGATTTTGCCTCAGCAAAAAGGTGCTCCCAGGCGGCGTGGCACGCCCCTGGGCGCACCCCATTTCTGCCTGGGCAAGTGAAAAAATAGCCAAAAGCGGCCTGGCCCGCCCCTTGGCGTGCCAAGCCCTTAATTTGTGATTTTTTTGCTTTCGTCGACTTCTCTTTGCGGATTTCGTTGGATTCTTCAAGTTCAACTCTTTGTCTTGCCTCTTATCTTCAATATTGTTCACTTGTAGCTCATCCAAGCCTCACTTTTCACGCCAAAAATGCTCCAAATTGCCGCAAATTCCACCTACAAGGGTCTAATCATATTGGTTAGCACAATATCACATATTCCATCAAAAACTTATAAAATACACAAGTATTGTTCTCAAAACTAAGGTAAACATGGGTTAAATTCGGTCATAAGGCATATAAATACACCTTAGATCACCACCCCACACTTGAACCTTTGTTTGTCCTCGAACAACAACCACACTCAAATCTGGGCGACTTTAGACAATTGACACACAATAGGAATTCTTGCATAACTGCACAAACACACTTATCAAATTAGGCACCAACATACTCGTATCACAAAAAGTGAATAGCAAATTGAAACAACCTATCCTCACAAAACAACTTTACCAGCTGCAAATTCATATATGACACATTACCCATAGATCACCACACTTCGCTAAACATGCGCCCTCACCACAAGAGAATCACCCAATATTTCACTCAAAGTAATTTAAATGGGTGCATGAGTAAAAGTTCACTCACTCTCAGAAAGAATTCATATGCACAAAAGATGAACCATAAGCTTGCTCTTAGTGTAGTACTCCACTAATGTCAAAGTGCTAAAGCTCAAGATCAAGTAGGACTTTAGGGGTTGTACTATAGGCTAAGGGACGGGTAGAAAATATTTGGTCAAGAATAGTGACTATCTTCCCTAAGCGCTTTAATACACTACAAATTACATTAAGACCACCTTCAACCAACCTATTTTCCACTACTTTTATCTTCCCAACTCTCTTTTTGTTTTGCCCCCATGTTTTTAAGCTAGTTTAAGCATATTAGGTAGGGAGTAACTGCTACCAACCATTCATTCAAAAATTAGTTTATTATATTTTTTTCTTTTTTTTTTTAATATTTTTTTCTTCTAACATACTCCCTACCAACGCACAAACTTTTTCACACACCCAAAGGATATATACTTGGGGCTTTAACTTAACTCTTTCCTTCTTTAACTCTTTTTTTTTTCACACTCCTTCACAACCTAATTTCTCAATTAAAGCGCTTTGAAGTTTTGGATCAAATTGCGGTTCATTGAAAGACAAGGATTAATCTACATGTAAGGCCACCAAAGAATAGGCTAAGGGCTCAACGGGGCTGACTAAGATCATGCGAAAAGGGTAGATAAAGTAGGTCTAAAACATGGCTATCAAAGAAACGCCTATATCATCTCCTAAACTTAACACCTTTTATTTCGCTTTGCAAACACACCGGGCAAGTTCTAGACATCATTATGCACATGGAATATCACAAAAACCTCACTCACACATGGCACATGTTCAGCTCAGCAGGTTTACCATAACATATCTGAAATCATGCATAAATTCAACATTAAGCAACTTAGCCATCAACTAAGTGAGAATTAGGCGTCTCAACACTTGCTATTGTCTATCCTAGCCTGTTTCACACGTGTATGTACAATTGTATAGCAAGCAAGAACACCCGACACGACACTACATGACTAATTTGCTCTTAAGACGGTCGTCATCCATCCATCATAGAGAAAATCCCTTAGTCCTATGACTAAGGCGACTCAAAAGTAATAAACACCAAAAACAACATAAAAAAATTTAAAACAACATCAAAAATCCATTTTTTTTTTGTTTACGGTTCAAAGGGACTCTCCTTAGTAAAAGAACCGATAACAAAGGCTAAGGAACCCAAAATAAAAGTATATAGCAGCACACATATACATATATCCCATCACACCCCACCCCACACTTAAAAAAGATTAGCATTGTCCCCAATGCTACAAAAATAAACAATGCAAGAGTAGGGTGTAAGGAGCTCCCTGGTCAATCGAGGTAGTCGTTGTCCTCCGGCCCATAGACCTCTAGCGGTGGATCATCCGCCTCCGCCTCCTCATCCTCAGAATTTGTCTGGAGGTCATTTTCATCTGTGGGGACGTCATCATCCACAGGCTCAACAAAATCAGGACCAATTCTCAATAAGGCCATGGCATGCTCGTTAAGAGGATAATCCCTCTCTACCTGGCTCAGGTCATCCGCCGTAGAGGGCCTACCCCCAGTCCTGTGTCGCAGTATCTCCAACCTATACATACGGGCTAAAATCCTTTCATCTCGAGCATGACGCTCTGCTAATGTCAAAGTGGGGTCGAGTGAATCCGGCGCCTTAGTTTGGGTGACATCCACAGGCGTCGTCACCAAAGGAGGATGATAGTCAAAATTTTCTTCGGTCACTTTGAATGCTCTCATTAATTTAGTCAATAGTCCACCGAAAGCATATCGAAGACCTCCTTGGAGGCGAGCTCGGCGCATAGCCAAAAACAACACAGAACCTACATTAATCTCCGCATCAGTCATGAGAGCATACACCAAACAGACACGATCCCTTGTAACCTCAGTCATGTGGCTCCCCGAAATTAAACAACAACACACAATCTTTAGCCAAATCCTTGCCTCTTTGTTGAAGTGGGCAAAGGGAGACTCTTGTGATACCCTCTTTTGTGATGGCGCAGCCACCTCACTGTTGAACGTAGGCCACATAGAGTGTGTCGAATTTCAGCATATGGAGGCCTAGCATTCAGCCTGAGTAGGTCTTGGGAACTAGCCCGAGTGGAAACTCCCAATAATCCATTCAAACTCAAGGAATCAAGTATCACATCCAAACCTCGTACCACTACCGAGCAGGTAGGTGCGTCCGGGTTCCAATTTGCGTACAATTCCATCACCAGATGGAGGTTGCAATCGGTAAGTCTGTCGAAGACAAAGCCCATCCCGACTTGCATAAGCCGAGCCAATATTCTTGGGTAAGACTGAGCCAGAATTGCCCTATCAATACTCTCATCTGCAAAATATTTAGCTTCCGGGTGGCTTTTGTACCAACTCTTCCCTGCACTGGAGACCGCGTGTATCCCATACTTCCGTTTTTGCCCTTTTGGGACTGGGGGAGCTGCGGGGACCTTATTAGCCGACCGACGTCTCTTGTGAGAACTGGAGGTAGCTACATTAGAATCAGACATTGTACCTCTAGCAAAGTTCCACAAATAAGTCAATTACCCATGTAAAAATAGCTAACCAACTTAATGCGCAGTGACATTTAGGGCCACCCCATACTTAGTCGCTTAGCACCAAGTCAAAATATATATGGGAGGAGGGTAATCAGACTTCCCCTCATCACTTAATTCCCAAATACCAAGTCCCAACCATAGATAAATGCACATTCCCATACAAGGTCAGCAATCTCATAAATAGCATTAGAATGACATGCTTGTTTTACTCAAGAATTCAAACAATAGTCATACATATTCAACACATATGAGTTGTATCAAGTGATTTCAACCACCAATTTGCTCAATTATCACCAATAAACATAAACCCACTTCCAATTATTCCAACTAAAATAAGATTATTAAACACAAGTTCACATGCCTTCCAAGTTCATTGTAATGACACCCCATAAACTCCAACCATATCATAAGAAGCAAGTCAACAAACCAAGAACATATTGGGCATCACAAACGAAATCCAAGAATACCCCAAAATTGCATCATCCTCATAGTAATCTAGAGAGAGAAAGCTAAGGAAACATACCTTAATAGATTGAATGGAGTCTTATAAACACAATCCCAAGAGGAGAAGGCAAGAATTCGAGCTATGTGTGGGCAAGAGCAGAGAAATAGAAGAGAAAATTTTTGAAGTTTTTGGGAGTAAAATCGGGTCCTTGGTGTTTGATTTTGGAAAACATGTGAAAATTAGGGATTTAAAGGAGAAGGGGTGGGGTGGGTCGGATATAGAGCCCCTTTTCTCTTTAAAATTTTTTCTGCTTAGAACTTAAGGGGGTAGTGGCGTGGCACGCTGCCTAGCGCCCTACCCCACTGCCCGTTCGACCAAAAATTTGGGCACAGGCGGCGTGGCACGCTGGGTAGCGCGCCTGCCCACTGCCACTTCGCGCAAAATATTTGGGGAAAGCGGTGTGGCACGCTGGCCAGCGCGCCTTCCCACTGCCAATCAAAATTTTTTTCTTAGCAATTTCGCCCTGGCACGCCAGGTAGCGCACCCAACACTTAACCTCATACCTGAGTGATTTTCCACATTTTTTTTTCCACATAATGTTGGGGCTTTTACAAGTCCCAAGACTCAAAACTTTGCTCCAACTCATGTCCTACCTGCCTGGCACCTCCAAATGATCATCTATCCACCATTTTTTTTTTACCTTTCTCTCATGGGTTTTCATGGCTAAAGGCTCTGTGTGTCTTTGCAAGAAACCAAAATCCTAGAATTAAGAAAACAAAAAATTGTAAACGGGATGGGTTGCCTCCCATCAAGCGCCTTAGTTTTGGTCGGGGCACGACTCTTCTTTTTGTATTTTTTACTTTATAAATCCTAACTATTACAACACATTCATGGGTTGCCTCCCATGTAGCGCTTGGCTTATTGTCGCGGCTCGACCATACTGAGCTCAGTTATCATCAAGGTGAAGCACGTCCTCCTTCTTCTTCTCTTCTTCACCAAGATAAAGCTTCAATCTCTGGCCATTTACCATAAATCTCGTACCATCAGCCTTGTTCAAAATTTCCACTGCACCATGAGGTGTCATGCGACTCACTTCAAAAGGCCCACTCCACTTAGATCTTAGCTTGCCCGAAAACAACCTAAGTCTTGAGTTAAATAGAAGTACCAACTGGCCTGGCTCAAAAGTGCGGGGTAGGATGTGTTTGTCATGCCATCGCTTCATTGTCTCTTTGTAGATCTTTGCATTTTCATATTCATGGAAACGAAATTCTTCCAATTCATGGAGTTGCAACAACCTCCTGTGACCAGCCAACCCCGGATCTAGATTCAACTTTTTTACCGCTCAACAGGCTCAGTGATCAAGCTCAACGGGGAGGTGACATGCTTTCCCAAAGACAAGATGGTAGGGAGAAGTCCCTATAGGAGTCTTGTACGCAGTTCGATAGGCCCAAAGAGCATCATCCAGCTTGAGTGACTAATCTTTCCTCTGAGTGTTCACCGTCTTTTGCAAGATTTGTTTTATCTCGCGATTAGACACCTCCACTTGGCCACTTGTTTGAGGATGATACGCTGTTGAGACCTTATGTCTCACCCCATACTTTGCCAATACACTCTTCACCCAATAATTAATGAAGTGTGAACCTCCATCGCTAATAATAGCTCTTGGAGTTCCGAATCTTGTGAATATGTGCTTTTGAAGGAACTTTAACACGACCTTGGAGTCATTCGTAGGGAGAGCTGCAGCCTCTACCCATTTAGACACATAATCCACTGCTACAAGTATGTAAAGATTTCCATTCGACTTTGGGAAAGGGCCCATAAAATCTATCCCCCATACATCAAAGACTTCAACTTCTAGGATATTGTTTAGGGGAATCTCATGTCGCTTTGCAATCGTCCCCACACGTTGACATTGATCACAACTCTTCACAAAGGCATGAGCATCTTTAAATATAGAAGGCCAGAAGAAACCTGATTGCAGAATTTTTTGGGTTATGCGTTCACCACCATGATGGCCACCATAAGGTGATGCGTGGCATCTCTCTAACACTTGCTTCACCTCTGCATCCGGAATATATCTTCGTACTACTTGATCAGGCCATTGCTTGAATAAATAAGGCTCATCCAAATTATAGGAATGTGCCTCATATGACAGCTTCTTCTTTTGTTGAGGACTCGAATCAGGAGGAAATAACCCACTTACCAATAAATTCACAATGTATGTATACCATGGCAACTCATCGACATCCAACACTAACAATTTCTCGTCTGGAAATTCCTCACAAATACGCCCATCATCCACTACATGTGTCGAGCTTTCAAGTCTAGAAAGATGGTCAGCAATTTGATTTTCTGTTCCCTTTCTATCTTTAATCTCTAAGTCAAACTCTTGTAACAATAAGATCCATCTAATCAACTGCGGCTTAGCATCCTTTTTATTGAACAAGCACCGTATTGCAGCATGATCCGTGTATACAATGACGCTCGTGCCCACCAAATATGATCTGAATTTATCAAATGCATACACCAACGCTAGCATCTCTTTTTCAGTCACCGTGTAATTTACTTGGGCTACATCAAGGGTCTTGCTCGCATAATAAATAGAATGAAATACCTTATTCTTACGCTGACCAAGCACTGCACCCACTGCAACATCACTTGCGTCATATATGAGCTCAAATGGTAAAGCCCAGTCAGGAGCAATAAGTATAGATGCCTCCACCAACTTCTTCTTAAAAACTTCAAATGCCTTCACACATGAGTCACAAAATAAAAACTTCACACCTTTTTCCAAAAACATGCACATGGGGCGTGCAATTTTTTAAAAATATTGAATAAATCTTCGATAAAAACCTGCATGTCCCAAGAAACTACGCACCCCTTTTACCGATACAGGTGGAGGTAATTTTTCAATAACTTCAATCTTGGCCCTATCAACTTCGAGCCCCTGCTTTGACACTTTATGCCCAAGAACTATACCTTCCTTCACAAGGAAATGGCACTTCTCCCAATTGAGAACAAGATTAGTTTCTTCTCACCGAGCAAGGATTCTATCAAGGTTTTGCAAGCATACCTCGAAAGAATTCCCAAAGACTGAAAAACCATCCATAAAAATTTCTACGAACTCCTCCACCATGTCATAGAAAATAGCCATCATGCACCGCTGAAAGGTAGCCGGTGCATTACACAATCCAAATGGCATACGATTGAAGGCATATGTGCCGTAAGGACATGTGAATGTAGTCTTCTCCTGATCTTGAGGATCGATGGTAATTTGATTGTATTCGGAATACCCATCAAGAAAGCAATAATACTCCTGCCCGGCTAACCGATCCAACATCTGATCAATAAAAGGGATTGGATAATGGTCTTTTCTCGTAGCATCATTCAATTTCCGGTAATCCATACAAATACGCCACCCAGTCACAGTTCTTGTAGGAATCAATTCATTATTATCATTCGTGATCACCGTCATACCACCCTTTTTTGGAACACATTGTACTGGACTAACCCACGTACTATCAGAAATAGGATAAACAATGCCCGAATCTAACCACTTAATTACCTCTTTCCTTACTACTTCTTTCATCACCGGATTCAAGCGTCGTTGGTGTTGCACACTCGGCTTATACCCTTTCTCCATGTAAATTTTATGCATGCACAAACCCGGATTAATGCCATGGATGTCAGACATCTGCCAACCAATAGCCTTCTTTCTTCGTTTGAGTATCAACAATGCCGCATCAACTTGTTCCTTTGACAAATTTGCTGCAAGAATAATAGGAAGGGTCTCATTGTCACCTAAGAAAGCATATTGAAGGTGAGATGGAAGTTCCTTCAATTCAAGCTTTGGTGCTTCCTCAATTGAGGGCTTGGTTGGAGGACCAAGTGGGCGATTTAAAGGTTCCCATCTACCCTCTTTAGCATAGATACCCATAGGATCGAGAACCAGCACCATTTCACTAGCTTCCGCATCACCAAAAATATCTTGTCCCATTAACACTTTTTCCAAAGGATCTATAGACAAAGTTTAGATGTCTTCAACCGCCAAATCTATAGTTGTAATAGCTGACAAGTTCTTATAAATCTCTGGGAGCTTCAAAGCCCTATAAACATCAAAGACCCCAACTTTATCATGAGCTCGCATAGTTAGTTTCCCGGCTGCTACATCAATGATTGCACCTCCTGTGGCTAGAAACGGACGCCCCAAAATAAATGGGACTTTCGGGTCAGGCTCAAAATTTAGCACCACAAAAATCAACGGGAAAGAGCAACGACCCTACTTGAACCAAAACATCCTCAACAATACCATTAGGTCTAGTCACGGGTCGGTCTGCAAGCTACAAAATAATAGTAGTAGGCTTAGGATGACCCAAACCCAACTTCTTAAAGACCGAAGTAGGCATCAGATTTATACTAGCCCCCAAATCACACAAGCCACGAGCGCAGACACATCTCCCAGAGTAATTTTCACAGTGAAGCTTCCAGGATCCTTCAGCTTTGTAGGTAACCGGTTTTGAATGCGAGAACTACACTCTTCAGTCAATGCAACCGTGGAATACTCTTTCAATCTACTCTTGTTTGCCACAATATCTTTCACAAACTTGTCATACTTTAGAATACCCTACAAGATATCCACAAGAGTCAAATTAATGTGCACTTGTGTAAGTAGTTCAATGAACTTTCCAAAGTACTCATCTTCCTTCTTCTTCTTGAACTTCTGAGGGAAAGGAGGAGGCAAATTCACACTATGTATCACTTTATCATCTTTGGAGCTTTTGGTAGAATCCACTTGTTCATCTTCAATCACCACTACTTTCGGCTCCAATTCTTCCGCTGGTGCCACCGTATCCTCTAACTGCTTACCACTACGGATAACAATAGCATTCACCTGTTTTGGATTAGGCTCAGTATCACCTGGACGACCTCCTTGAGGCCTTGTATTCTGTGCGTTAGCTAACTGACCAATTTGCTTCTCCAAATTCTGAGTATCCAACTGATTGTTCCTCACATCTGCTGCCAGCTTAGCTTGCTCTGCCATAATATGTTTTAGCATATCCTCCACGCTCATATCTCCAGGCTTAGCACCCACTTGATTTTCTTGACCTTGCTTTTGGTTGTACTGTGGTGCATATCCTTGAGGCCTATATTGATTCTGATTACCTCCCCAAGACAAGTTCGGGTGATTTTTCCACCCAGCATTATAAGTGTTTTCATAATTCTGGGTTCCAACTCCCCTTTGGGCATTACCAACAAAATTCATAGAATCTGGATTTGCACTACATAACTCGCTGGTATGGTCCCCGTTTCCACATACACTACACACCACAGAAACCTGTTGTTGTACTGCATTTACTGGAGCTGGTTGCTGCCCCAAATTCAAACTACTAAAGTGAATGTTCATCATGTTTTGCATAGCTGAAATTTGGGCAAATAATGTCGTGACTGCATCCACATCTAGTTTCCCAGCAACCTTCTTTGTAGAATTCCTCGAATTATCACTATGCTGGTCTGGATTTCCCTATGAAATATGATTCAACAGAGCATATAATTCATCATACGTCTTCTCCAAATCCTGTCCACCTGCAGCTGAATCAAGTAGAATTTTAGTGTTGGGGTCGAGAGCCTCAATAAAAGTATGCACCAACACTTCATTGGCTTGGTGGTGGTGAGGAAAATCCCTCAACATGGATTTAAATCTGTTCCAAGCTTGGTACAAATTCTCATCATCTCTCTGTCTGAAACTCAGTATCTCACTCTTCATCTTTGCTGTCTTTCCAAATGGAAAGAACCTGATCAAGAATTTCCGAGCAAGATCATCCCAAGTAGTGATAGAATTAGTCCGCTCTGCATCTAACTACCTTCTTGCTTCCCCCAACAGAGAAAAGGGAAACAAAGTAAGTCTAACTACCCGCAATAATATGTGTCACTAATCTCTAGAAAATTACGGATATGCCTCTGCGGATTCTCATGAGCAAGACCTGTAAACTATCCACTTGAGTGCAAGAGTTGCACCATATTCTGTTTAAGCTCAAATCTATCCCCAGCCACCGGTTTGAGAATACTGGAGGTCACATTAGTAGCGAGTGGGATTGCCACGTCGCGCACTATCCTAGCTGCCATTGCTACTAGCTCACGTCTCTCCGCAACTGGTTCTTCAATTCTTATGGGATCACCCCGTAAGCCTTCGTCAGCCAGTTCGACTTGTGGGATTGGGTAATTTGCAGCCTGTCTCCTCAATCTACGGAAGTATCTTTCAGGTTCAGACTGCAGAGTTACCAAATCTTTGTTCCTTGCCAGCGTTCAAATGAAGTAAGCCTGCAAAATAGAACAACTAAGATCAAGTTGTCAACACTTAGCTGAAAATTAAGGTAAAAACGCCAATAATCGAAATCTATCTATTTGAAGGTCCCTGGCAACGGCGCCAAAAACTTGTTGCTACCCAGATATACACGCAAGTGTACGTGATCGTGCAAGTAATATAGTGGCTCCTTTAAAAGAGCTGGATATCGAATCCAAGGGACTTTCGTCAACAGAAATCAATTTCAGGTGTCAAACTATAATTTAAAAAACAGGTGTTGCGAAAAAAAAAAGGGATTTGGTGCTGAAAATTAAATGCTTGCGGATTATGAACTCCTATCTTCGCTACTGTAACTTTGGTTTTCACAAAAGTTCTTGAAAAATCAATAAAAAGTGAATTCCCAGGGCTAAGGCACTCTGAACGTCATCTCTTGAGCATAATTGTTATTGGTTTAAGCAATTTGAGTTGTTTATCTTGGTTATTGATCACGAGGTTAATTTTACAATTATATTCGTCTCCAAACTATAATCTTTTACTAGAAATTGGAAACCTAACTACGTCCATGAGCGGTGACAAGTTTAACCAATTCTAATACATTTAAGCTTTCATCTCGTAATTGACCAAGTTTGGTGGATTAGGTACCTCTCGGTCCTAACCACATGTCAGTCCCTTAGAATTTCTTCCCCGAGAAAGACCACACCTCTTATACTCTATGTTCTATCTCTTAGTTTCTCTCTCGAGCTCACTTCAAGATAAGGAATGTATTTCAATGGTGATCAAGCATCAAAATAGTGAAATTTAGAATATATGAACAACCAATTGACAATAAAATCCCGCAAAAACCAATAGAATTAACCCAAGAGATTCATGTTCTTGGCCTTAACCCCAAGAAATAGGGATTTTAGCCACTCATAATGTTAATTAACATCCAAAAGTGGTAAAATACCTTCAAAATAAATACAAACTGAAAAGATGAGGAATAAAACCTAATTGAGATGCCTAAAAACGCCCAAAATATTCTAAGGATGATGGAATATACATACAATAACCAAAAGGCCCTATTTATAGACCCAAAGTCGAGGCAAAATCGGCCAAAAAGCGGCCCGGCACGCCCTTGGACGCGCCTGGTACTTAGGCAGATTTTGCCTCAGCAAAAGGGTTCTCCCAGGCGGCGTGGCACGCCCTGGGCGCGCCCCATTTCTGCCTGGGCAAGTGAAAAAATAGCCAAAAGCGGCCTGGCGCGCCAGGCCCTTAATTTGTGATTTTTTTGCTTTCGTCGACTTCTCTTCACGGATTTGTTTGGATTCTTCAAGTTCAACTCTTTGGCTTGCCTCTTATCTTCAATATTCTTCACTTGTAGCTCCTCCAAGCCTCACTTTCCTCGCCAAAAATGCTCCAAATAGTCGCAAATTCCACCTACAAGGGTCTAATCATATTGGTTAGCACAATATCACACATTCCATCAAAAACTTATAGAATACACAAGTATTGTTCTCAAAACTAAGGTAAACATGGGTTAAAGTCGGACATAAGGCATATAAATACGCCTTAGATCAAGTTGTCGTATCCAAGGGTGAGCACTTGTCTTTAGGCTATTGTGGATCCTCTCAGTAGATCATGACCATTGTTCTAAAAATGATACTTCTTATTTTTCATTAGTTTTGAATATTATTCTTAGACATTATTTTTGTTAGAAGTTCTTGTACTATGACTTTTGGGTCCTTGGAAGTTGTAATAGTTAGTTTGAATTAATTTCGCACTTCTAGTTTATCATTTTCTTGAGATATTTATCATTATCTGGATTTATATTTATCTGTCTTAAAATGGTAAAGTATTTGGGTTAAGGCTTGGGTTAGTTGGTTCTATCACCGGAGGATTAGTGTGGGTACCACTCACTGTAGACACGTGATTTTTGACCCTCCCCGAGCTTTAACCTATTTTTGCATTAAATATTTAATTTACATCTAATTATTATTTTAGCTTTTATCTCATTTTCATAGGTTTTATTTGTATAAAAGTTTCAAAAAATGCACATTTTAGGATAAGTTGTGTTCTTACATTTTTTTTTTAAAAAAATAAAATTCTTTCAAAAAATATGTTTTCTTTTAGTTTTTTTTAATATAAATAAGCTAGTAGTTTTATTATATTTTTTTTCTTTTCTTAGCCATATATTTTTAGGACTAGCTATTTAACTTTTTCTATATTTTTATTAGTTTTAAATAGTTAGCTAATACTACTTTCTACTATTATATTTTTTATTTATTTCTTTAATAATAAAAAAAAAAAATTTAAAAAAAATATCCTAAACTACCCTTCCCCCACCTGCACACACCCCATGTCCCCTCCCAACTTCCCCACTATCTACACAACACACACAACATCTGTACACACCCTCACATACACAACACTCACCTACACACAATCTACAACCCCCACACACGACACAAACACACATACCATATATATAAGGACACTTAGGAGGATGAGGTTAGAAAAAAAAAAGGCTGAAAGTTAGAAAAGGGAGAAAAATATACAGGATAGAAACAGAGAAAAAAATCAAAAGCAAAAGAAAAAAAACAGTAAGGTACGAGGAAAAAAAATACTACTTAGAGGAAAAAGAAAGAAGGGGAGTATTTCTTAAAGGTTCGCGAGTTGGAGTTTGGATTTTGGTCCCAGTTTTGATTTTTCGGTGGCGGTATTCTTGCTTCCTTATTCAGTTGTAGCTTGTCACACAGGTTTTTAGCCCGTCCCTTTTTATATAGTTTTATAAGTTTTATCGTGAACCAAATCATGAATAAAATTGCTTAAATGATTTCATGCATTATTTAGTATGTGTGGTTGATTAATCATGTGTCTTTACTCTTGTTGTGGGTTATATGTTCAAGTTATTGAGTACTTAGAGTTTACACGTTGATTTGATGTTTAATACACTCTTTTTGTTGATTTTAAGTTGTTTAATTTTCTACTATATGAGATAGTGCCTATACTATATGTAGAATGAAAAAATAGAAAATTTTAAAAATAGACATTGAAAAGAGATTAATCCACAATCTCATATAAATTGTACATTTGCAATAACTATTGGAAGATGAAAAAAGATATGTTGAATAAATTCCATGGCGGTTATGTCTTTTTAGCTTATTCATTGTATAATATGCATTTGGTTAACTTTATCCAATAGTAATATCTATTATACTTTGAGAAGTACAATCTTAAATGTTATAAAAATATATGCTCAAGTGTACATAATCACCTCCGTAGAAGCCCAAAGGCATCTTTAGTAATTTTTAATTCAACCTCTATTTCATTCCAATAAAATATCTATTAACTTCCTTGTATATAAATGTTGTTAAAATAGTGTTTGGTTGTAAGGGCTAAATAGTCGCTCAACTTTTGAAAGGTATTTTTGTAATCTAACTTTTAACTATGAGATTTCTCACTTATAAAGTAAGTATGAAATAGATATAAATAATACAATAAAATTCGTATCTTTAATGCCACATGCATGGTATATGAAAAAATTCAATAGCTAAATAAATAGCTTTATTTATTCATCAATTATTCAACACAACCGTTTAACTTCTTTAAATGTGGTATAGCAATTTGAGAGTTGTTAATATGCCTACTTTAATTATGCTGTTTTTTTTAATTTATTAGAATGTGTAATTCCATCTTTATACAAAAATGTCGTTATAATTTTTTTTTTTTTTTTTTATTATTATTATTATTCGTAAAATCACTCGCCATTAAGTTTTTTTTATTACATTAGTAGAATCAAAATGATTGAACTTATTTAAAAAGAATAACACAATCTAGAATTGTGGTTTGACATTGGTTACATAACTTGGAACAGTCTCGGGCTTAAAATTATTATTGTTCAGGGACCAATTTATTAATTAATGGTGAGAGAGCGAGACAAGTTGTGATTAGCTCAAGACCGTTGCGTTAAGAGAAGAAAAGAGAGGAAAAACCAATGGTGGGAGGTGAGAAAAATAAGTCATAAAATAGTAAAAGAGAAGAATGAATTTAAATTAATAATATAGAGGTTGATCATGTGTGTGGCTACGCTCCTCGATCAACTTCCGTAATTACAAGGCTTTGTGTGTGGTTACGCTCCTCAGCCGAAAACATAAGTTGTAAGTTCTCTCGTAATCCTTAGGTAAATTGAGTAACTAATCAAACCTAGTTTATCCAAGAATTAATTTAAGCCGAATATAAGTCAATAAAGTGACCGTGCTAGAACCACGGGATTCGAGGGATGCCTAACACCTTCCCCTCGGTCAATAGAATTCCTTACTCGGATCTCTGGTTCGCAGACCAATATTAAAGAGTCAACTTCCTTTTGATTAGGGATTCAAAAAGGTGACTTGGAACACCATAACTCAATTCCAAGTGGCGACTCTGTAAATGAAATAATCCCTATTCAAAACCGTCACTTTAATTGGAAAAACCCATCGAACGAAAAAGGGGTGTGACATCTCTGGCGACTCTGCTGGGGAACATTAACTAGAATTCGAGCTTTGTATATTGACTTATTTTTTACTTTCTTTAATTCTTGGATATAGGTTGTATTTGTTGGCCTAATGTGCTCTTTGCTTGTTTGTTTACCGCTTTAATATTATCTGAATTGCAATATACACTGTCTTCTTTTGCGCACCCATCTGAGTCTCTAAATATATCTATCACTATTTATTGTGTGTGCGGCTACGCTCCACAAAAACCTTCTATCTGAGACGAACCAGTGTTCGGTTACGGTCCTGGTTTAAGGAATATTAGTCACACATGTTAGGCGGGGTTGGATCACCAGTAGAACCGGAATAGCTCTGCTACTTGTAAAATGACCCTCCCCGATCCGAGTTATCTACTTGGATAAGCCAGTCTAGACACCATCTCCATCAGGTTAAACTTAGTAGAACTGAAACTCAGACGCGACCATCTCTATTAGGCTCCGCTTTATCTGCATCATGTGCATTTGACTTAGCGGGACTCGGCACAGGGGCCGGATCCGTCTAGGACAGGTGTCCCTCTTATATGACCAACATGTGCATCTTATGTGCTCTTTGACATTTATTTGGAAGGCCCGTTCGATTGTTGACCGGCTTTAGGCAACTTAATGAAATAAAAAAAGGTAAAAAAATAATAATAATAATAAAAATTTTCGCTAACTTTTATAATCGTTCTCTTAAAATATATATATTTTTGAGGAATAAAACGGGAAAAATCACCCATTGATTGAGGGTCATTTTGAAAATATGACTACCTTCATTATTATTTTCTTATCCTCAAATTTATTATTTATGCATATATCCTAATAGCCCTAAACCTTTAGGGGTCGTGAGGCTGAATTTTTACAAAATTTATACATATATCTTAATGGCCCTGAACCTTTAGGGGTCGTGAGGCTAAAATTTTTACAAAATATATATACATATACCCTAATAGCCCGAAACCTTTGGAGGTCATGAGGTTCAGTTTTAAAGAAAATTTTCATATGCATGTATCTTAATAGTCCTGAACCTTTAGGAGTCATGAATTTGAGTTTTGCAAAAATATATAAAACAATTGTATTTTTCTTCTAAGTTACTATTATTATTATTGTTATATATATATATCTTTTATACTTGGTTGCATCTTGTTCCCCCAAGCTCATGTTTGAGATTATATAGAGGTCTATCTTTGAAGAATGTCCATATAGGGTTGGTATAGACAAAAGTCAGTCCCTAGAAATAAAACAAAAATAATAAAATAAGAAAAAAAAAAAGCTTTGCTTTTATAAATCTTTTCTTACTATTAAACAAATTTGTATCTAGGTAGATGTTAACATTTTTTATTTTTCTCAAAAGGTATAACATGAATCTGCGAACTAGAGGGAAGTGTGAGAAAAGGAACAGGGTTGAAGGAATACCAAAATTTATGATCGTCGATCAGACTCCTCTACTTTTATGGCAATGGTGGAATGGAATGGAGGAGCAGGACAAGAGGATAGTGAAAGACTATTTGGGACATCTTGTGCATATGATGGAAATTAATCCCAGAAGAGACGTGTATGAAGCATTGATTGAAGCTTGGGATCACAACAACAATGTGTTTCGGTTCTCAAACTTTGAGATGACCCCAACTCTTCGGTTCACGGGGGTAGGCACCATTCGCCGAGGTTTAGATCTTCGAAACAAGAGACCTATAGTTCCTAAGAATGTGGATGGGATCAAGTTCTTGAAATTACTGAATATCAATCAGATGAATATAGCAAGTTTGAAGGAAGGTTGGATTTCTTTGGAATTTTTATTCCAGAGATTTGGTCAAGAGGAAGGATTCGAGGAGTATCAGGGTCAATTGTACAACAAAGGGAACTTGCAAGAATGGAAGAAACACAGTCGCTTTTCTTTCATGGTTGCATTCTTGGGGAGGATGGTTTTTCCGGAGCGTGATGGAAATATTGATATTGGTCTAGCTGGAGTAGTGCAAGCACTAACCACGATGGATAACCCCACTCTTGTACCTATGATTCTTGGAGATGTCTTTCGCGCACTAACCAAGTGCAAAAAGGGTGCCACATATTTTGAAGGGTGCAATATTTTTCTGCAGATATGGTTTCTGGAACACTTCTATTATTATCCTTATGCTCCGGGAGCCAGCGACTAGTTAAATCGTGTGACTAGTCATGAAGAGAGGGCCAATAAAAGTAAACTCCCAATCGGGATCAAGGCATGGAAGGAGAAGGTTTCAAAGTTAACTGACGATCAGATTATCTGGAACTACTACTGGTTCCCAACCCAAGATGTCATTTGTATGTCCTCATACCATCCTTTTTTGGTGTTGATTGGGTTTAGAGGGGTCCAACCTTATGTGTCGCTTCGCGTAATGCGTCAATTGGGTCGACTTCAAGAGATTCCTCGCAGAAAGAACATGGGTGAATTCACGTACGACACTCCTCCAGGTTTTTTATTTGATAGTGATGAGATACTAAAGTTTTGGTATGGGAGTATAATATCTGAGAAGAGTGAAACGGTGGAAGATCGTGATAAAGGGAAAGTAGTTCCTGGGTACCTTTCATGGTTGTATAGCCCTTCCCCACTTGAAGAGGGGCCCGAAGATTCTGGGAAAAGAAAATGGGATAAAGAATCAGAGGTTCGAGCGAGAGTCAGACAAGCCCGTCTTGAGGTGGAACATGAATTTTAAAAGAAATTGAACGAGCAGCAAGCTGAATATGAAGCAAGAATCGCACACACTCGGGAAGAAATGGAAAGAGATCAACAATTAGCTCTGCAAGTTGTGAAAGAGGACCTAAGGTGCGTCAAACGAAAATACAGTCAATTGGAGATAGAGTTGGGGAACAAAGTTGAGTCGGCACAGAGAAAATTCGAGGTAGACAAACACTTGATTCGGGTTTAGCAAGAAGATTTGGGTATCATTGAGGTGGGAATGGGGCAACAACAGGATGAGTTCGAGAATGAAAAGGCCAAATTGATGTACACCCAAGATAGGCTTCAGGCTCAAGTGAAAGCCTCCATGGAAAGAGAGAGGGAAATTGCCAAGCGCTTCACAGCTTATCAGGAAGAATTTGAAAGTGAGAAAAAACAGTGGGAGATTAAGCGTGGTGCACTTCACCACCAAGCGGAGGAGCTTCAGGAACGAGAGGATGGTTTGAGGTAGGTAGTCTACACTCTTCAAGATTGGTTGCAGAACTGCCACGGAAATATGAATGAAGCTAAAGAGCAAATGCTTCGGCTTAAGGACATTCTCATCGATGTGTATGCTGGTTATCTCCACCGTGATGATAAAAGTTTGGGAGAACAGGCAAGTGTTCTCGCCCCACATTTGCCAGAGGCATTATCCAGCATATACTCCAGTCTAGGAGGGCAGTAGAGGCCACAAAGAACACCTGGAAGAAGACATTTTTTTTTTATGGTCCTTTTTTTTTTTTTTTTTTAGAGTCTGTTTCTTTTTAAGTTATTTGGTCTTATCCCAGTTTTTTTTTTTTGTAGTTTTTAGTTATTTTGAGTCTATAGCAGTTTTAGTACTTTTATGATTTCCTTCATTTGAGTATTGTAGAGTGCATATTTGAAAATGAATGAAAAAGATTTTCTTTTGTTTAAATTTTTTTTTATTTTTTATTTTTGTTAAAAATTAAAAAAAAAAAAAAAAATATAAATAAATAAATAAATAAAATAAAATAAAAGACCTTGATTTTATTTTTTGAACTACGCAATGATCTGATTCATGTCCCGACATGATACGTAGGCAATCCTACAACGGGTTCGATCAAAGCTTTTCAAAAAAAATATAATTAAAAAATATATATATATAAAAAATAATAATAATAATAATAATAAAATAATAATAATAATAATAAAAAAATATATATATATATAGAAAACATGCCTAGATAAGCCGGGATGAAACATAAGGCCTCCCATATTAAGATGGGAAATGCATTTAGAGGCATAACATATGATGTGTTATATAATTTTAAATGTGCAACACTCACTCATTTGTCACTTGTCACAGAAAAGGTTAAAATTTTGTAAGGTGGTTGGTTTGTGGTTACACTGGCATCTCATCCGTACCATACCAGATCCAAAGGAAAGGGCAAAATGGCACACAAAGAGGGGATAGAGTCTGACAGCGAAGAAGACCAAAATCAGTTGATTCAACAAGAAGTTGCATCGATAGAAGAGAATAAGTTATTGAAACAGCAGATGGCAGAAATGTATCAAGCCTGGATAAATGGGCAAGCACCACCTTCCTCAATTCCTGGACTTTTGAACACGACTGTCCCAATTTCCACTCAGGCTCAAACTGATGATCCGTTTTACCCACCAGGATTCGGCCCATATACTAATGTGCCTAGCACAGTTGGGACCTCCATTATGCGCCCCCCAAATCCGTCTCTTACAAATAACCCGCTCTTCATTCCCGCAGTACCAACTACTATAGATTCTCAACCAAAGCTGATACCGAAGTCGATGAGTGAGCTAACTCGTGATCAATTCTATTCCACTGGAGTAACTTTTAAGGTCCCAGAATCCTCCAATCCTTCTTATCTGCACAACTCTCCTATTGTGATTGAAAAGATGACGAAGAATGAGGAACAAGAGGAGATGGCCAAAAAAATGAGAAGTTTGGAGCAAAGCATGAGGAATATGCAGGGACTAGGAGGGAACAAGAGTGTCTCTTACAAAGATTTGTGCATGTTCCCCGATGTCCATTTGCCTCTAGGTGTCAAAACCCTAAAGTTTGACAAGTATGACGGCCATGGTGATCCTTTAGCTCATTTGAAAAGGTTTTGTAATCAACTAAGGGGATTAGGGGGAAAAGAAGAGCTACTTATGGCTTATTTTGGAGAGAGTTTGACGGGCATAGCTTCAGAATGGTTTATCGATCAGGATATCTCTCGTTGGCATATTTGGGATGACTTGGCTCGGGATTTTGTCCAGCAATTTCAATATAATATTGACATAGTTCCGGATCGCACCACACTTGCCAACCTGAGGAAAAAGACTACTGAGGGTTTTTGTGAATACGCTATTAGGTGGAGAGAGCAAGATGCCAGAGTTAAGCCCGCAATTAAGGAGTCAGAGATGATTGATATTTTTCTCCAAGCACGGGAACCTGACTACTTCCATCATTTTGCTTTCTGCTGTTGGAAAAACATTTGCTGAGGTCATTAAGGTTGGAGAAATGGTGGAAAATGGAATTAAGTCCGAAAAGATTATAAGCCAAGCTGCTTTAAAAGCTACGACACAGGCAATTCAAAATTGTTCGGGAGGTGTTGGGGGAAAGAAAAAGAAGGAAGATGTGGCTACCATTGTGCCAGGGCCACGACAAACCCCAAGAGGTCCGCCTCACCAATATGCACAATCTCAACCCCAGATATATACCCAAGACCCATATAATCACCCACAACACTACCCACTATATTCCATACCATCTCCTCAGTATCCCATTTATAATGCACAACCATATGCCCAACCCCCTTCTTACCCGCAATGGCGTGCACCAGCCCCTCAAAATCATCCTTCACCCCCACAAGTTTACCAAGGCCCTCCTAAATTCAATTTTCGACCAAGGGCAGATTATAAAAGAGGTAACGTAGCCAAAGATAATTTCACTCCTATTGGAGAATCATATGCTAGCTTATTTCAGAGGCTAAAGGCCTTGAATGTTTTGAGCCCAATTGAGAGGAAAATATCAAACCCTCCCCCAAAAAATATGGATTATTCTCGAAGATGTGCATATTGTTCCGATGCCCCAGGGCACGATACGGAGAAATGTTGGTTCTTGAAAAAGGCCATCCAAGAGTTGATTGATACACAACAAATTGTGGTGCAAAACTCGGATGCTCCAAACATCAATCAAAACCCACTGCCAATTCATACTGAAACAAACATGCTTGAGTTGATACACGGCGGCGAAGAATCCACAATTTCCTACAAGCCTATCATTAAGATCAAAAGTGATGAGGAAAAGACAACAAATGTGGTGGATTTGACAAAAATAGTATCTTCAGGAGTGAACGAGACGCCCGTAAAGCCCAAACAGTCGAATACTCCCATGGTTATTGTGAAAGGAGTTACAGAAGGCACTGGGGCAAGCCATATTAGCCCAAAGTTAATTGTTCCAAGAATGCCCGCCAAGCCCCTCTTAATTGTGAAAGGAGCTCTCACAACTCCTATTATTATTAAGCCAGTGTCGCAACTTCCAATGGTTAAAACCAAGACAGTTCCTTGGAACTATAATCGCACGGCAGTGACATATAAGGGAAAAGAAGTCTTTGCAGAAGTAGATGGAGTAGGGGGATTAACTCGTTCAAAGAGATGCTTTACCCCAGAAGAATTAAGAAAATACAGACACAGCCAGAGGCCAGTCAAGAAGCCGGTTACTGAGGAGGAGGCTGAGGAATTCTTGAAAAAGATAAAATTGCCAGAATATTCTGTTGTGGAACAGTTGAGGAAAACGCCAGCCCAAATCTCTTTGTTGTCGTTATTGATCCACTCAGAATAACATCGCAAAGCTATAATAAGGATTTTGAATGAAGTACACGTACCCAGTGAGACTACGGTGAATAAATTGGAGAAAATTATTGGAAGAATCTTTGAGGTAAATAGGGTCACGTTCTCGGATGATAAACTACCCGTGGAAGGTACTGGACATAATCGTGGCCTCTATATTACTGTAAAGTGCGAGCATTCCTATGTCACTCGAGTCTTGATTGATGGGGGATCTGGTGCTAATATTTGTCCTCTATCAACTTTGCAAAAATTAAATGTTGATTCGAAAAGGATTCGACCCAATAATGTATGTGTCAGAGATTTTGATGGAGCAAAAACGAATGCCATTGGGGAGATTGAGCTGGTACTGACAATAGGGCCTATTGACTTTGTCATAGATTTCCAAGTCTTGAACATTGAAGCTTCCTACAATCTGTTATTGGGAAGGCCATGGGTTCATAGGGCTGGGGCAGTCCCATCCACATTGCATCAAATGATCAAGTTCGAACATGATCGAAAAGAAATAGTCATTCACGGAGAAGGGGATTTGTCCATGTACAAAGAATCATCCATCTCCTTCATTGAGGAAGGAAATGTACATGGAGCGCTGATCTATCAGGATTTTGAGGTAGTGGTTGTTGAGCATATCCTCGAGGGAAATCTCATTCCGAGACCACAGCTGCCATCTGCATCTGTCATGGTGGTAAGTGAAATGTTAAAACATGGTTTTGAACCAGAAAAAGGTTTAGGGATATCTTTACAGGGTCGAGCTTATCCAGTATGCCTCCGTGAGAACCTGGGCACCTTTGGTTTAGGGTACAAACCCACTTTTGATGATAGGAAAAAATCTAAGAAGCGGAAAAAAGAGTTATGGTCACTTGCCAAGCCGATACCGCCACTCAACCAGTCTTTCATCAGAACTAGTGTTATTGGGCCCTCCATGTTATCAGTCTCAGAGCCAATGTTTGAAGATGATACAGAGTTGATTGGCCTTTTCCAAAACATGTTCTTCGAGGCTGATATGGTTGAAATTGGGGAAGGCACCAGCAATGCAGATATACAGTTTATTGGCACTGATGTCCAACTCAACAATTGGGAGGCCACTCTTCTTCCTACTAAGAAGGAGTCTTGGTAGTTTGTTTTGTTTTCCATTCTGTAATTTGAATTATTCCAGGGTTGTAATTCAGATCTCTATCTTGTTTGTTTTTATGTTCAAACCCTCCTATCTTTATTTTCAATGAAATGCAGTTTCTCTCTTTCCCATTTTGAGTCTAATATTTACTTATTTACTTCCTACTGTACAGTTCTTTCTATGCTGATTCTAGTGATATGACATGCATGCGGAATTTTCAGCCAGATCTTAAAACTCAATCTAATCATGAAATAATGAATGAAGAGGTTGAATATGATCAAGATGAAGTATTTGAGGAAGTAAGCAAGGATTTCGAACAGTTTGAGAATAAGTCCAACCCCAATATGAACGAAACAGAGACAATCAATCTAGGAGATCATGAAAACATTAGGGAGACCAAGATAAGTGTACATGCGCAACCACAACAAAAAGAAGAAATAATTGAGGCCTTGCTTGATTATAAGGACATATTTGCTTTTTCTTATGATGATATGCCTGGTTTGAGCACTGATCTAGTAGTTCATAAGTTGCCAACGGATCCCGCCTTTCCTCCGGTCAAACAAAAGTTGAGAAAACTTAAAACTGACATGAGTGTAATAGTTAAAGAGGAAATCACAAAGCAACTGGAGGCGAAAGTCATTCAAGTTGCTCAATATCCTACTTGGTTAGCCAATATCGTCCCCGTCCCAAAGAAAGATGGCAAAGTTCGAATGTGCGTCGATTATCGTGATCTAAATAAAGCAAGTCCAAAAGATGACTTTCCGCTGCCCAACATCCATATTTTGCTGGACAATTGTGCCAAGCATGAACTTGCATCTTTTGTGGATTATTACGCGGGGTACCATCAAATCATCATGGACCATGAGGATGCAGAAAAGACATCATTTATCACATCCTGGGGGACATACTGTTATCGAGTCATGCCATTTGGGCTAAAGAATATAGGAGCAACTTACATGAGGGCGATGACCACTATGTTTCACGACATGATGCATAAAGAGATCGAAGTTTATGTGGATGATGTGATAATTAAGTCAAGAAAGCAGTCAGACCATGTCAAAGATCTGAGAAAAATTTTCGACAGGCTTCGCAGGTATAATCTCAAACTTAACCCAGCAAAATGCGTATTTGGGGTCCCATCTGGAAAGCTTTTGGGGTTTATAGTTAGTCGACGTGGTATTGAATTAGATCCTTCAAAAATAAAAGCCATTCAGGAATTGCCTCCGCCGAAGAATAAAACAGAGGTAATGAGCTTAATGGGAAGGTTGAATTATATCAGTAGATTCATTGCCCAACTCACGACAATATGCGAGCCCATTTTCAAATTATTGAAGAAGAAAGCTGTAGTGGAATGGACTGGAGAATGTCAAGAGGCTTTCGATAAAATCAAAAGGTACTTATAGAATCCACCTGTGTTGGTCCCACCTGAGCCGGGTAGGCCCTTGATATTGTATATGTCTGTTCTGGACAACTCTTTTGGCTGTGTATTGGGTCAACATGATATCACAGGAAAAAGGGAGCAAGCCATCTACTACCTCAGCAAGAAGTTTACCACTTATGAGGCTAAGTACACACTTCTGGAAAGGACGTGTTGTGCCCTGACTTGGGTAGCAAAAAAGTTGAAGCATTATCTTTCATCCTACACCACTTACCTCATCTCCCACATGGATCCCTTAAAGTATATTTTTCAGAAGCCTATGCCCACGGGAAGACTCGCGGAATGGCAGATATTGCTCACAGAATTTGATATTGTCTATGTGACGCGGACTGCAATGAAAACCCAAGCACTAGCGGATCATTTGTCCAAAAATCCCATTGATGAAGGATATGATCCATTAAAGACCTATTTTCCTGACGAAGAGGTATCATGTGTCGACGAAGTTGTTTCTGATGATAGCCATCTAGGTTGGAGGTTGTTCTTTGATGGAGCTGCTAATGTGAAAGGAGTTGGAATAGGAGCAGTTCTTGTTTCAGAATCAGAACAATATTATCCCGTAACAGCTCAACTTCGATTCTATTGTACCAATAATATGGCGGAATATGAAGCTTGTATCTTGGGTTTACGATTGGCTATCGACATGAGAATCCAAGAACTGTTGGTGCTAGGTGACTCAGACTTGTTAGTCCACCAGATCCAAGGAGATTGGGAAACTCGCGATTTGAAGCTTATACCATATCGAGATTGTTTGCAAGACCTTTTTCGACAATTCGTATTGGTAAAGTTTCGACATATTCCCAGAGTTCATAACGAGATTGCTGATGCCTTGGCAACCTTATCTTTGATGCTCCAACATCCCAACAAGACTCATATTGACCCTTTGCATATACGAATTCATAATCAGCATGCTTATTGCAATGTGGTCGAAGAAGAACTTGATGGTGAACCTTGGTTCCATGATATCAAAAAATACATTCAATCTGGAGAATACCCAATACATGCCGATGGTAACCAAAAGAGAACTATTCGACGATTGGCTAACGAATTTTTCTTAAGCGGAGGGATCTTGTACAAAAGGACTCCAGATTTAGGACTTTTAAGGTGTGTAGATACCAGAGAAGCTTCCACTATCATGACTGAAATACATTCTGGAGTTTGTAGGCCGTATATGAATGGGTATGTGTTGACAAAGAAAATACTTCGGGCAGGTTATTATTGGCTCACCATGGAGCGAGATTCCATTCGATTCGTCCGTAAATGTCATGAATGCCAAGTGCACGGGGATTTGATACATTCCCCTCCTTCTGAGTTGCATACAATATCTGCTCCATAGCCCTTCGTAGCTTGGGGAATGGATGTGATTCGACCTATTGAACCAAAAGCATCAAATGGGCACAGGTTCATCTTGGTAGCAATTGATTATTTTACAAAGTGGGTGGAAGCAGCAACTTTCAAGTCGGTGACCAAAAAAGCTGTGGTGAATTTTGTCCACTTCAACATTATTTGCCGATTTGGTATCCCAAAGGTAATTATTATAGACAATGCTGAAAATCTCAATAGTCATCTGATGCAAGAAGTATGCCAACAATTTAAGATTACGCATCGAAATTCAACTCCATATCGCCCCAAGGCAAATGGGGTTGTAGAAGCTGCCAATAAGAACCTAAAGAAGATACTCCGCAAGATGGTCCAAGGTTTCCGACAATGGCATGAAAAGTTGCCTTTTGCTTTATTGGGTTATCGTACAACAGTTCGTACTTCGATAGGTGCGACACCCTACTCGTTGGTATATGGGACCGAAGCAGTCATACCTACAGAAATTGAAATCCCATCTCTTCGAGTCATTGTGGAAGTCGAGATCGATGATGATCAGTGGGTCAAGACCCGATTGGAGCAATTGAGTTTGATTGATGAAAAAAGATTAACGTCAGTGTGTCATGGCCAACTATACCAGAAGAGAATAGCACGAGCATATAACAGAAAAGTGCGTCCCAGACATTTTGAAGTTGGTCAGTTAGTATTAAGGCGCATCCTCCCCCATCAGGTTGAAGCTAAAGGCAAGTTTTCTCCGAACTGGCAAGGTCCATTCATGGTGAAGAAAATGTTGCCCAATGGTGCATTATATTTGACCGATGTAGAAGGCAAAATGGTAGAAGTGTCTATCAATGCCGATGCAGTTAAAAGATATTATGTATGATCTTTATTTATCGTTATTGCTATTTACATGTCTGGTTTTGACATATTTAAAAGATTGATATGACGAAGGCATTTTATTCTACTATCCAAATATTGTGTCATCAGTTGTCTATCCCATTTGAGCTTAAGTTTTACTTTCTTTCGTACCCCTCTTTTGGAATCAAAATAGAATCAAAAAAAGGAAAATGAGAAAAGTGTCGAAAAAGAAAAATTGAGTCAGAAAAAAAAAAAAAGAGAAGTGTCAAGAAAAGGAAATAAAAAAAAAAACAATCAAAAGAACAAGTCTCCTGAACTACGTTTGACCTGATTCTTGCTACGACAAGATACGTAGGCAGCCCTACTCTGGGGTTCGGTCCAACCAAATAAAAAATTCAAGTTACCCAGTTTAAAAGAAACTGGGGCAAAAGTTATTTTTGTAAGTCGATTCCAAAAGTTGTAAGTCTCACCCTAATGTTAAATATCTTTTGAGCCTCATGCCACCCCTTCTTTCTAACCCTATCTAAAATCCACGTTACAACCAAAGAAAGACCTTCAGATCAATCTTCGAAAATGTCAAGGCTAAGCATGGTATGGTGACATGATGTTCTATATTTTGGGTCACACTTGTCTTTATCAGCATAAAGGAAATACGACAGAAATGGAAAATGAGAGAGTCTTATTGGTGAAAACCCCCACGGGCACCATAAGGCGAGGGTGAAATGAGAGAAACAAAAATGAGAGAGTCTTATTGGTGAAAACCCCCACGGGCACCATAAGGCGATGGTGAAATGAGAGGAACAAAAAAGAGAGAGTCTTATTGGTGAAAACCCCCAAGGGCACCATAAGGCGATGGTGAAATGAGAGAAACAAAAATAAGAGAGTCTTATTGGTGAAAACCCCCACGGGCACCATAAGGCGATGGTGAGATGAGAGAAAGTAAAATGAGAGAGGTTGTTGGTGAAAATTCTTTGGGGATTCGCTAGCCAGATGAGGTTTGTGATCCAGAGGCGACAGGCTCAAAAGAAAAACTCAGTTTTAAATTCAATAGGTTGGCAAAAGTTGATAAATGGTTGAGATTAGAAGATCGGGTTGCTTGATCCCAAATGCATGTCATAATCACTAGAGCCGGCTATAACATTCAGATAAGTAACATTCAGATAAGTTTTCTTTCCTTCACTCTTTTGGAAATAGGGATGCCTGTTGCCTTTCTCTTCGTTCAGTATCTCTATTTTTATTTTCCTGTCTTTGTTTTCAAAATGGAAAATCACCGTCCTTATTTTTTGTCTTTGAGTCAAGTCCATGGCAAAACAAGTGAGAAAGGACTTCAAAATTTGCTACCAACTCCTTCAATGGTGCAAAGCAGGGAAAAGACCAGCACATAAAAGTAACATGATTCAAAGTGAAACCGAATACCTAAGAACAATCGTCATTTGACAGTTTCTGGATTCATAGGAATACAAAGGTGCGACGGAAGTTAAAATTCAGAGGCGTTATGAAATGAAAATACGATTTGAGTTTCAGTCATTGGGTAACCAAAATTTTGGAGTCGATAGTACAACAAGTTAATGATTCTCATCAATGGCTCGAAACACAGTTGAACATGACAAGTGCAAGAGCAATTGCCTCAAAAGTCAAATGCCATGAACCAACCACCATGTTGTTAAACTCACAATTTTTCTTTGTCTGAAATAGAGATAGATGTTGCCTGTAAATCAAAGGCTTCGAAGCCTGGATATTAGAAAGGGGCAATTCTTCACTTCAGCGAATGCAAGAAGCGATATTGAGACATAAGCTTGCTAGATTACAGTCATAGTAAAAATTCATTATCTTCTACCTTTGAGAGATGCACTTTCTGGAATGGGGCAAGGTTGGATTCACCCTCTTCATTTTTCAAATAGTTATGATTTTTCAAACACATACAAAAATTATGGTACAAACTGGGGCAAAATTTTCGTTCGTGTTAAATAGGACTTTACATCTCTGCTCAGGACCCCCCTGAATAATGGGACTTTACTTTTTCGTTCAGGACCCTCCTAGAAAATGGGATCAACAGAACCCTCCTGAAAAATGGAATTTTGATTTTCTACTCAGGACCCTCCTGAAAAATGGGATTTTACTTTTCAGTTCAGGACCCTCCTGAATAATGAAACTTTTATTTTCTGCTCAGGACCCTCCTGGAAAATGGGATCGACAGGACCCTCCTGGATAGTGGGATTTTATTTTCTACTCAGGACCCTCCTGAAAAATGGGACTTTATTTTCTGTTCAGGACCCTCCTGAAAAATGAGATCAACAGGACCCTCCTGAAAAATGGGATTTTGATTTTCTACTCAGGACCTCCTGAATAATGGGACTTTTATTTTCTGCTCAGGACCCTCCTGGAAAATGGGATCGACAGGACCCTCTTGGATAATGGGATTTTATTTTCTGCTTAGGACCCTCCGAAAAAATGGGATCAACAGGACCCTCCTGGAAAATGGGACTTTACTCTTCTGCTCAGGACCCTCCTGGAAAATGGGATCAATAGGACCCTCCTGAAAAATGGGACTTCACCTTTCTGCTCAGGACCCTCCTGGAAAATGGGACTTTACCTTTCTGCTCAGGGCCCTCCTGAAAAACGGGACTTTACCTTTCTGCTCAGGACCCTCCTGAAAAATGGGACTTTACTTTTCTGCTCAGGACCCTCCTGGAAAATGGGATCAACAGGACCCTCCTGAAAAATGGGACTTTATTTTATGTTCAGAACCCTCCTGAAAAATGGGACTTTATTTTATGTTCAGGACCCTCTTGAAAAATGGGATTTACTGCTCTAGTTCGCTATTTATTTTGAGTTCAGGAACATGTTTGGAGAACAAGGATTACTTTTAGTTTGAAGCTCAGGAGCCCGCCTCGAGAATAGGGTGAATTTTCAATTCAAGCTCAGGAGCCCGCCTGAAGAATAGGATGAACTTTCAATTCAAGCTCTGGAGCTCGCGTAAAGGATATGGCGATTTTCAAACTCAATGTCAGAAAGAGCAAGTGTTCGCCTGAAGAATAAGGTCGATTTTCAAGTTCATCTCCAATAACCGAAATCGACATGAAGAAAATCTCACTGTCAAGTTCAACTCAAGAGGAGAGTAGACATATCATCACTTGAGGAAGCATGAAGATTCAAGTCAAGATTCAACAAAAACGGAATAGATAGGATCTTGTACATGAAGGATCATTTTTATTCTCGTCTTTTATTTTGATGTAAAAACAGGAGCTGCAAATCGGAGACTCGACGGGACCTCACTCGACCTCTAACTCATCGTCTCACCCTTCCATCTTATTGAACTACACGGGACCTGATTCCCTTATAACCTGGGATATGTAGGCTGTCCCAAACCAGGACTCGGTCACATCTTTTCCTCCTTTTCTTTTCCATTTCAAATAACAATAGGGTCAAAACTTGTCTCGTTGTCTACTTCTTTGTCTGAAAACTCTCTCGTGCTCACAGACAAAGAGGGGCAAATGTAGACACGTGATTTTTGACCCTCCCCGAGCTTTAACCTATTTTTGCATTAAATATTTAATTTACGTCTAATTATTATTTTAGCTTTTATCTCATTTTCATAGGTTTTATTTGTATAAAAGTTTCAATAAATGAGTCACATTTTAGGATAAGTTGTGTTCTTACATTTTTTTTAAAAAAAAATAAAATTCTTTCAAAAAATATGTTTTCTTTTAGTTTTTTTTTAATATAAATAAGCTAGTAGTTTTATTATATTTTTTTTCTTTTCTTAGCCATATATTTTTAGGACTAGCTATTTAACTTTTTCTATATTTTTATTAGTTTTAAATAGTTAGCTAATACTACTTTCTACTATTATATTTTTTATTTATTTCTTTAACAAAAGAAAAAAAAAATTTAAAAAAAAAATAAAAAAATCCTAAACTACCCTTCCCCCACCTGCACACACCCCACGTCCCCTCCCAACTTCCCCACTATCTACACAACACACACAACGTCTGTACACACCCTCACATACACAACACTCACCTACACACAATCTACAACCCCCACACACGACACAAACACACATACCATATATATAAGGACACTTAGGAGGATGAGGTTAGAAAAAAAAAAAGGCTGAAAGTTAGAAAAGGGAGAAAAATATAGAGGATAGAAACAGAGAAAAAAATCAAAAGCAAAAGAAAAAAACAGTAAGGTACGAGGAAAAAAAATACTACTTAGAGGAAAAAGAAAGAAGGGGAGTATTTCTTAAAGGTTCGCGAGTTGGAGTTTGGATTTTGGTCCCAGTTTTGATTTTTCGGTGGCGGCATTCTTGCTTCCATATTCAGTTGTAGCTTGTCACACAGGTTTTTAGCCCGTCCCTTTTTATATAGTTTTATAAGTTTTATCGTGAACCAAATCATGAATAAAATTGCTTAAATGATTTCATGCATTATTTAGTATGTGTGGTTGATTAATCATGTGTCTTTACTCTTGTTGTGGGTTATATGTTCAAGTTATTGAGTACTTAGAGTTTACACGTTGATTTAATGTTTAATACACTCTTTTTGTTGATTTTAAGTTGTTTAATTTTCTACTATATGAGATAGTGCCTATACTATATGTAGAATGAAAAAATAGAAAATTTTAAAAATAGACATTGAAAAGAGATTAATCCACAAGCTCATATAAATTGTACATTTGCAATAACTATTGGAAGATGAAAAAAGATATGTTGAATAAATTCCATGGCGGTTATGTCTTTTTAGCTTATTCATTGTATAATATGCATTTGGTTAACTTTATCCAATAGTAATATCTATTATACTTTGAGAAGTACAATCTTAAATGTTATAAAAATATATGCTCAAGTGTACATAATCACCTCCGTAGAAGCCCAAAGGCATCTTTAGTAATTTTTAATTCAACCTCTATTTCATTCCAATAAAATATCTATTAACTTCCTTGTATATAAATGTTGTTGAAATAGTGTTTGGTTGTAAGGGCTAAATAGTCGCTCAACTTTTGAAAGGTATTTTTGTAATCTAACTTTTAACTATGAGATTTCTCACTTATAAAGTAAGTATGAAATAGATATAAATAATACAATAAAATTCGTATCTTTAATGCCACATGCATGGTATATGAAAAAATTCAATAGCTAAATAAATAACTTTATTTATTCATCAATTATTCAACACAACCGTTTAACTTCTTTAAATGTGGTATAGCAATTTGAGAGTTGTTAATATGCCTACTTTAATTATGCTGTTTTTTTTAATTTATTAGAATGTGTAATTCCATCTTTATACAAAAATGTCGTTATAATTTTTTTTATTTATTATTATTATTATTATTATTCGTAAAATCACTCGCCATTAAGTTTTTTTTTATTACATTAGTAGAATCAAAATGATTGACCTTATTTAAAAAGAATAACACAATCTAGAATTGTGGTTTGACATTGGTTACATAACTTGGAACAGTCTCGGGCTTAAAATTATTATTGTTCAGGGACCAATTTATTAATTAATGGTGAGAGAGCGAGACAAGTTGTGATTAGCTCAAGACCGTTGCGTTAAGAGAAGAAAAGAGAGGAAAAACCAATGGTGGGAGGTGAGAAAAATAAGTCATAAAATAGTAAAAGAGAAGAATGAATTTAAATTAATAATATAGAGGTTGATCATGTGTGTGGCTACGCTCCTCGATCAACTTCCGTAATTGCATAATTACTGAAAGAACCCGATTCTTTCAATTTATAGGTGACAATAAATTATTAATTAGTATTAGAATGAGTTCTTTCAAAAAGAAACTAATACCTAGAAAAACAAGATATGAAAGCACCACCAAAAGGTCAAGAAGAACAAGAAATAACAAAGGCATTATGTTTAAAAAAAATATGATAGATGGTAGAAAGCAGAAATGCAAGATTTCTTAATTGTTCAAGATCTTAAGTTATGGAGTATTGTTTAAAATGACCCAAAGTGTCTCCTGAACAAGGATCAGAAAAATAATATTTGAACCAGATATTCGTCAAGATGCCAAGAACATTTAAATAACTATCAAATTAAAAAGAGTTCTTCAGCATAGCATTGGTCCTAATAAATATAGTAAAAACCTTTATCTTGGTCAGTACAAAGCAAATATGGGATACACTACAAAGCAATTATAGAAATATGAAAATAAAGAACCAAGATTTGCAAAGCACACAAAATCAGAATTGTCGTGTTGAAGAAGAAAGCTCTCAACCCATGAAAGACCAGAGAAAATCCAAATGGTAGAAAACTATGGCATTGACAGCTTAATCTGATTCAGAGATTAAGAATGATGAAGTTGAGGAGAACTTTACTTGAACCAAGGATGTCATCCATGCATACTCCAAAAAGCCTAATATGTATCGCTCTCATAGTGATAAAAGTATTTGAGAATATTCATGCTGAGAAGGACAAATTGACATATGTTTGAATTCATTCTATTTTAAAAGCTGATCACAAAAAATTAGTAGAGAAGGGAGAGAACCTGAAGAATATGATAAATTGTGTAAGGATGAGGTTTTCATTCTAGGACAAAAAAACTTAGATCTGAGAATGTGAAAAGAAAAAGAGTATTATCACCACCAAAAGTTAAAATATTTTCAAGAACTCTAAAGAGGAATTGGAGAAATAAGGAGATATTGCATCTACTATTTTGTATATTAAACTTGAAAGACATAAGGTGTTTCAAAGAAATTTGTTAATATCAATAATAAATTTGTTGAAGTAGTCAAATCAAATAGGTTCTAAAAAAATATTGACCTCCTTACTTACAAATCACTCTAACAACACACAAGATTTTGTACATATAAGAATCACGCTCATCTATAAACACAATAAAAAAATTCACAACACTAAACAGTCACGATCCAAAATTACTATGGTTGTGATGACACCTACTCCAACCCCAACCATAATAGGTAAGCCAAATTCATACATAAACAGTTAATTAAAGGAAAAGACAAACAACGGGATATCAAAACGAACAATCAACCATAACTTCAAGTCATACTCAAATGTAAACGAAATAGTACATCCTAAAATCCCAAAACTCAGCTATTATAAGTACAAGAACTACTGTAATGCAGAATGTCACAACTGAAAATATAAAACTGTCTAGAAAGCAAAACAAAACAGAAATAAAGTATAAAGAAAGTTAGGATAGTCTCTAAACCTAGGTGCTCATCATAGCTTAAAAGATATCAAATTCGTACGATGATGATCGCGCTGGCAACTCGCACTAGGATCTGCATTAGAAGATGTAGAAAAGTAGGGGTGAGTGCAACCACTAGTACTCAATAGAAATCATAGGTAAACTGAGTTCAAGCAGATTTTATAATGAGTAACGATTGCTAAAATAATCCTGCACGCAAAAAAATCCTAGAAGTTCAATAGCAATAATTACAAAAGATTACCTCAAGACATACTGATAATCAAAGAATAATACAATGTAATGATATGGAATGATATGCAATGACCAATGCTTATTGATATCCACTCCCTCCACAGTCGTATGCTACTAGGAGGGACCTATAGGGGATTCACGAGATTAATATATCAAATCCGGACTCAAATTGGGACTTCCATATATTCTACCTAGACTCCAACATACACTTCCAAATATCTTGCCCCGACTCAAACTGAGACTAAAATCAGTATCATTAAGCTAGACTCGAACCAAGATTTTAACAAGTCTTGTCTACACTCGAATCAGGACCAAAATAAGTTATTTCCTTCAATAATTTCATGATCCTTGAGATAAATGAATATACATGATCACGATAATAAAATCAAGTTAACTACAACAGATATGTCCTAAATCATAAAATAACAATCAACTAATGGACACAGGCTACAAGCCTCGATATCAAGCCAGAAAATCCAAATCCCACATCATTAAAATGGTATAAGTCTATCATGACCCAGAATCTGAGCTCATGAAAGCACCTACCCCGACCCAACCTTGGAAGGTAAGCCTAACTCCACAAGAGATATAACAAGATGAAAAGAAGATAAATAATAATCAAATACGAGACTTTAGGATAAAGCCAGGCTAATAATATAAAACAACTCCTAAATCTAAAATACATACAACTCAAATCCCAAAATCTAGTGTCATGAGTAAAGAGTACTTTAAGGCCGATAGAGTGAACGAAAATACATAAACTCTATCTCTGAACATAAAATAAATATAAGATTACAATGGAAGTCTGGAACATGCTCCAGATGAGGAGCTCACCAGTAATATGAACACACTCAAATCAACACGAACTCAGTCTCCATGGGTCGCACTCAAATTGGGATCTGCACCAAAAGAGTACAGAAAGTAGGAGTGAGTAAGATTCACTTGTACTCAGTAGGCATCATAGGCCAACCAAGCAAAGTAGAAAACTAAACATATAAAGGAAACTATGAGCAATGCTTCCACCTACATACAGAAAAGTTTCAAACGGCGGCTTAAGCCGTACAACTCCTAACAGTATAAATAATACAACTACAATAACAATATAAGAGTAACTACACATAGATATATAAGAAAGAAGACTAAATTACACGATATCAAACGCATAAGAGAAATGCAAGTGATTCAATATAATGAAATGATGAGGATGGAATGTCTCAATGTTACCTCATATACACTTTTCGAGCATAAGCTTCTAGAACAGGACCCATGGGGGGTTCGTAACCCATATACTATCACAATCCCATCAATTAACCTTTCAGGCACATCCTTGGCTAAGGCGTTTTGTAAAGTGTCTCATTTCTTTCAAAAATAGTATTTCTCAGTTGTACCAGTTCCATGAATATGGATGAATGAATGAGGATGCATGCTTATAACCAATTCAACATCATATAATGAATCAAATCAATAATTATATAAATGAGCTCAAGACTTCTCAAATCTCAATAGATCATGATACAAGTCATCGCATGGCAACACAGTAGTAGAGTGTTATGTAAGACATTAATAATATCAATCCAAGCCCAATAATTCTCAAACAAGACAAAAACCAGCCCCGCACATGCATCTTAATAGTAATATTCTCTCAAGTCAATAATAATAATAATAACATAAGCCCCCACATGGGTAACACAATAAAATAATAATATCAAAAGATGAATCTCATGATAAATTCCCTAACCCATAGCGTACTTTACATAAATGGTTAACTACTCAGCCTGGTCTAAAGAAAGATAAGCCATAACCTACCTTAAAAGTCGAAACATGACCCTTAATCCATCAACAAGAAGCGTTTCCTTTCTGTACAGCCTCAAAATGAACCCAATCTATCAAAAACTTAATCTACACGTCAACAAAAATCTAATAATACTCATATTAGCCACTTTCATTTTGGGTCCAAAAATAATTCAAAAATCAACCCCAAAATAAAAAATGTAAAACTGGAAATATTATTAAAGAATCAAGTTACCCATACTTTAAGGGTTCCAAATATGAAAGCCCATTGAAAAACAAGTTGAAACTGAGTTTAAAATCATTGAAAAGCCATTTTCTCACTTTACCGATAAGACCCATAATTTCAAGTTTAAAATCCATGTTTTGAAGGTGGTTAAGCAATAAAATTAATGGGTAATGATAGAAATTAGGTTTAGAATCTTGCCCAAACAAGTTTGATGAAAACCCCTTTTTGAAATCACCTATCTTGAGGTCTCAAAGCTAAAAAAAATGGTGAAAATGGAGTATTTTACACTATTATATGAACAATACCTTGCAATCCCGACCCCCACCACGTGATCTTGATGGTCAGCATTGACCAACATTAAAAATGGTCATCGCAATTGGGGGTGATACGTCTCACGACCGCAATGAACTACCTGACCCGAACTTATAATCGTGGTGGCCTACCTCGCGATTTCTATGCCTAAAATCTTAACCCTTCGCGATTGCGACCAATGCCACATGATTACAACGAAGGAAAGTCTGGTGCACCAGAAACTGGACATTAGCATTCAGCCCAAGACAAAAATATTCTAAATGGACCCTCGAGATTTGTTCGGGACCTAATAGAAATAACTCAATAGTGCTACTAGGCTAATTGCGACGTTTTGGACTCAATGGGACCATCAGATTTATCAAGAGAGGACATTTTCAACACGTTACCCCCCAAGAACCCCTTCAGGCTATAATAACTAGTTTCTTATCTAAATATTTAAAACTCAAAATAAGGACTCGAAATCCAAACCAACCACGCTACTAACCCAAAAATGGTATTTCAAATCTAATGGAGATGATAGAATCACCATCCAACGCTTGGATTATAAAATGTTGACCAAAGTCAAATATATCACTTTAAAGGTTATTCAAAATCTCAAACTCACATAAATCATTCTTGAATGCATTAGGGACCATGTTGACCATACACACAACTCATAAATGGTATAAAGCAACTATGAGGAAGGGCAAAATAGTCAAAATATAAAAAAACCCTAAAAATCACAATAAGGATTGTTACATTATCCACCACTAAAACATACATTTGTCCTCGAATGAAAAACAAAGAAAGTACCTGAATCGATAAAAAGTTTTGGGTATCTAATCCTCATATTGTACTCATCCTCCCATAAAGCCTCCTCAATTAGCTGATGTCTCTACTGGACTTTCACGGAATAAATATTAGTGAATCTCATCTTTCCAGTCTTCCTATCAAAAATAGCAATAGGCTCCTCCTCAAAGGACAAATAATGATCTAATATAGCTGAATCCCATCGGATCACATGAGAATTATGGGGATGGTATCACTTCAACATCGAGATGCGAAATACTATATGAACTACTTACAGGTTTAGAGGTAGAGCCAACCTATTGGCCACTTCTCCAAACTTCTCATGAATCTTAAAAGGTCCAATAAACCTCAGACTAAGCATCTCTTTCATCCCAAATCTCATCACACGCTTCATGGGTGATACCTTCAATAAAACCCATTACTAAGCATGAATGCCACATCATGAACTCGATGATAAGTGTAACTCTTTTGCCTACTCTGCACAACCACAAATCTCTGCTGAATCAGTCTCACTCGATCCATCGAGTCTCTCAACAAGTCGGTGCCCCAAGGCCTAAACTCAAATAAATCAAACCATCCCACTGGGGATCTACACCTCCGCCCATACAAAGCCTCAAAGGTTTCATATGAATGTTGTAATGGTAACTATTGTTGTAGGCAAACTCAGCTTAGAGCAAGAACAGGCCCCCAATGACTACCAAAATTCATAACACACGCTCGAAGCATGTCCTCTAATACCTGAATGGTCTACTTTGATTGGCCATCCATCTGAGGGTTAAAAGTTGTACTTATCTCAAGCTGAGTACCCAACTCACTCTGCATAGAACTCAAAAAATTTGAGGTAAACTACGTACCTCTATCAAAAATAATGGAGATAGGTACACCATGCAACCGAACAATCTCTCAAATATAAATCTTGGATAACTTCTTTGCATGCATTATAATTCACCTTCAAAAGTACAAAGTGCACTGATTTAGTCAACCTATCCACAATCACCCAAATGGAATAAAACTTCACCAAAATCGAACGTAGGCCAACCACGAAGTCCATAGTAATCTGCTCATGTTTCTACTCTAGGATAGACATCCGTTGCATCGTACCACCAAGTTGCTGATGTTCATACTTTAGTTATTGACAATTCAAACACTTGGCCACAAACTCTATAATGTCTTTCTTCATCCCACACCACCAATAGTGTTGCTTCAAGTCATGGTATATTTTAGTTGCTCCTGGATGAATAGAATACCTTAAACGATGAGCCTCCTCCAAGATCAGTTTAATCCAACACCAACTCTCACCACACAAACATGACCACTAATCCTTAAAACACCCTCGGGATCAAGAGATGCCGCCTTTGTCTTGCCACTCAACACTTTATAATGACTCACTTTTAACTCCTCATTATCAAACTATCGAGCTAGAATCTGCTCCATTAATGAGGATCTAGCGTCAACATATGCAAAAATACGCCTAGGTGCTGAAAAATCAAGTCGAGTCAACTGGTTAGCCAAAGAATGAACGTCTAAGGCTAAAGGTCTCCTCTAGCAAAAGATAAGCCAAACTCCCATACTCGCCGCCTTTTGACTCAAGGCATCCGCTACTACATTAGCCTTGTCCAGATGACAAAGAATAATGAGGTCATAATCTTTAAGCAACTCCAACCACCTACGTTGTCTCATGTTAAGCACTCACTAGTGAAGCAGTACTAAAGGCTACGATGATTGGAGAAAATCTCATAATGAACCCCATATAAATAGTGACACCATAATTTTAACATAAACACAATTGCAAGCTAACTATAAACGTGAGTAGGGTAGTTATTTTCATGTACCTTCAACTGCCTAGAAGCATAGGCTATCACCTTATCCTTCTGCATTAACACATCACCCAAGCTAACTCCAGAAGCATAGCAAAATACAGTGAAACCCACGCCCTCCTCGGGAAAAGTCAAGATAGAAGCCGAATTCAAGAACTTCTTAAGCTTATGAAAGCTCCCCTCACAATCATCCGACCATGGGAAAACAACCCTTTTATGAGTAAAATTAGTCAAAGGTAATGCAATAGAAGAGAAGCACTGCACAAACTATAGATAAAAGCCTACTAACCCAACAAAACTTCGAATCTCAATAGGAGAAGTAGGTCTAAACCAATCACACACTATCGACACCTTGGTCGGATCAACCATGATGCCATCTTTGGTCACTACATAACCCAAGAAAGAAACAGAATCAAAGCAAAACTCTCTCTTAGAGAACTTGGCATACAACTGCTTATCTCTGAATTTCTAAAGTACGACCCTTAAATGCCTCACATGCTCAGCCTTATTTTTGTAATAAAATAAGAACTCATCGATGAACACAATCAAAAAAAAATCAAGATAATGCCGAAACACCCTGTTCATCAACTTCATAAATGCCATTGGGGTATTAGTCAGTCCAAAAGACATAACCAAGAATTCATAGTGGCCATAACACATCTTGAAAGCCGTTTATGGAACATTAGAAGCTCTAATCCTCCATTGATGGTAACAAGACCACTATTGATCTTAGAAAATATTGTCGCACCCTGAAGCTAATCAAACAAATTATCGATATGAGGGAGAGGATAGTTATTCTTGATAGTCACTTTGTTCAATTACCGTTAGTAAATACACATACGCATAGATCCATCTTTCTTCTTTACAAATAATACAGGAGCACCCCAAGGAGACACACTTGGTCTAATAAAACCCTTAATCAACAAATCCCGCAATTGAAACTTAATTCCTTCAACTCTGTCTGGACCATCCTATATGGAGGAATGGAAATGGTCTTAGTGCCCTGCTCCACATCAATAGCAAAATCAATATCCCTATCCAGAGGAAGACCGGGTAAGTCTATAGGAAACACATCCATGAACTCTATAACGACTCTCACAAAATCCAAGAGAAGCGGTGAATCAACGTTTATATTATGCACATAGGCCAAATAAGAAAGATACCCCTTTCCTACCATGTGGCGGGCACGAAGAAAAGATATAACCCCTTTCAGACACAAACTAGGAGTACCCTTCCATTCTAACCTCAGCACACCTGAAATGACTAAGGTTACGTTTTTAGCAAAATAATCCAAAACTGCATAATAAAGAGACAACCAATCTATACCGAATTTGACATTAAAGTTAACCATATCAAGGATAATAAAGTCTACCCAAAACTCACACACCAAAAAGGTAACCACACATGATCGGTACACCTAATCCACTACTAAAGAATCGCCTACGGGGGTAGAAACATGAATGGGAAAGCCTCACTAAGTGTCCCAGCTCATCAAAAATAAAACATCCTGTACTAGATGAATCACGCTATGAAAGCCTAGAAGAACCAGAACACCCTTCCTAACCTGATGAACTTAAATAAGACCCTCGGCCTGCATGACCTAATCTCTGACCACTCGAAGCCTCAGAACTTACAAACCTACTATCTAAAATCTTCAAAGCTGCCTAACTCAGTCTACCGTGGTAACCATGAGAACCTATGCCTAAGAAATCCCTAACTTGGGAAGAATGGCCATTGAATCCACCCTATTGGCGCTCTTACAACCACCACTATGTGTACCTTGGTGAATAGTCTCAATAATCTTGGCATGATCCACAATACTCTGAAAGGATCTATCTGAAATCACTAATTGAGTCATCGCCAACTGATAATAACTAGTCAAATCCTTGACAAACTATCTGATCCTCTTAAACTCTATGGAGATACTAGCGGTGGCATACCTAGACAAGACATGAAAACAATCCTCAAACACAGCAATAGTCATAGAGCCCTATTCCAAATCATCAAACTCGTCCTTCAACTTATCCCTTAATGTATAGGGCATACACCTCTCCAGGAAAACCTCAAAAAATTGGGTCCAAGTCAAATAAGGGGAACCCACTGGTCTAAAACTGACATAAGATCTCCACTACTGCTTAGCCACATCAGTCAACTAGAAGGTAGAGTAATCAACACCATTGGACTCAAGTGAATCGAGGTTATGTGACCTCTCCTGACAGTCGACCAAGAACTTATAAGTATCCTCACCAATAGCACCACTAAAATTGGAAGGGGACAATCTCATAAATCTCTTAAACCTTTTCAACTCATCAGCAGACATCACTGGACTAGGAGCTACAGGTAAAATAATAAGTGTGGTAGGCAACGCCTCAAAATATTAGCTAATAATAGAAGTTGGTTGAGCCTCGGGGTATGAAAACCATGAATAGAAACGTGCACTGGTGGTTGAACACCCTCTCTTATTTGAGAACCATTTGGTGTGCCTAGTAGAATACATATCTGAAGGGTGCCACTTAAATGGCTTAAAAGCTGAATCAGAATATCCTCCAACACTATAGTGGCAACAAAACCCTGAGGGGACTAGGCAGGTCCTACATTCTCTGGCTAGTAATCAGCCTCAAGATGATCAATCTCAGGCTCAAGAGAGGCCGCTCTGCCTCACCCTCTAACCGGAGCCACTCCTCGTGCCCGGCCTCTACCTCGACCTCAGTCGCTACCCCTACCTCATCCCCTGACTGGGGCTTCTATAGCAGGTGCTGGCTCAGTATCCTTATCAGCTTCTTATCGAGTTCTCACCATCTATGCAAAAAGAATGGAATAAAAGTTTAGAATACTGGTATAAACAATACAAATGATAAGGAACCAAATTAGAGAAGTTTTCCTAAAAATGCCCCATAGCCTCCTGAAGATAGATATAGACATCAATGTATTGATCTGCGGACTCTATTATACATCTTGATTTTTTTACTCATGAGATTGGTGAACCTAATGCTTTGATACCAATTAATCACGACCCAAAATCTAAGGTCATGATGGCATCTACCCGACCCAACCTTAGTAGGTAAGCCTAACTCCACAAGAGATATAATAAGATGAATAAAAGATAATAATAATCAAATATGAGACTTTAAAATAAAGTCAGACCAATAACATAAAACAACTCCTAAATCTGAAATAGCTACAACTCAAATCCTAAAATCTAGTGTCATGAGTAAAGAGCACTCTAAGACCGACATAGTGCATGAAAATACATTAAACTATGTCTCTAAATATAAAATAAAGAAAAGATAACAATAAAGAGGAATTCTGGAACATGCTCCAAACGAAGAGGTCACCGGTACTCTGAACACTCTAAAATCAGCCTGAATTCAGGCGTTGTGGGTCGTACTCAAACTGGGATCTCCACCAAAAGCGTACAAAAAGTAGAAGTGAGTATGGTACACTTCTACTCTGTAGGCATTATAGGCCTACCAAGCAAAACAGAAAGCTAAATATATAAAGAAAACTATGATAAACTCTTCCACCTGCATACAGAAAAGTTTCCAAAGGTGGATCATGTCGTACAACTCCTATAAGTGTAAATAATACAAATACAATAATAGTACAAGAGTAACTACACACGCATATACAAGAAGAAAGACTAAATTATACGATATCAAACACATAAGAGAAATGTAAGTGATGCAATGCAATGCTATGATGAGGATGCAATTTCTCAATGTCACCTTGTATATACCTTCCAAGTATAAGCTTCCAGAACAGGACCTATGGAGGGTTCGCAAACCCATATACTATCACGATCTCATCAATCAACCTTACCAGAACATCCATCGGTTAAGGCATTTTATAAAGTGTCTCATTTCTTTCAAAAATTGTATTTCTCAGTTGTACCAGTTCCATGAATATGGATGAATGAATGAGGATGCAAGCTTATAACCAATTCAACATCATATAATGAATCAAATGAATAATGATATAAATGAGCTCAAGTCTCCTCAAATCTCAATAAATCATGATACAAGGCATCGCATGGCAACACAGTAGTAGAGAGTCATGTAAAACATCAATAATATCAATCCAAGCCCCCACTTGGGCACCATAATAATAATAAAGGATAAATAACGCTCAAACATAAGCCCCCACTCGGGAAACACTATAAAATAATGATCTCAAAAGATGAAGCTCACGATAAAATCCCCAACCCATAACATACTTTACAGGAGTGGTTAACTACCCAGTCCGGTCTAAAGAAAGTTAAGCCATAACCACCTCAAAAGCTAAAATACAAGTTTGGACCCCTCAACAAGAAGTCTTTCCTTTCCTTGCAGCCTTGGAATGAATCTAATCTACCAAAACTATAATCTACACATCAATAGTAGTCTAATGATATCCATATTAATTACTTTTATTTCAGGTCAAAAAACACTTTGAAAATCAACCCCTAAATAAAAAGGTAAAACTGGAAATATTATTCAAGAATAAAGCTACCCATATTTTAAGGGTTCTAAATATGAAAATCCATCGAAAAACAAGTTGGAATCGACCTTGAAATCATTGAAAAATAATTTTCTCATTTTACCAGGTAAAACCTAAATTTCAAGTTTAAGATCCAAGTTTTGAAGGTGTTTAAGCAATAAAATCAATGGGTAATAAAACTAGTTTGATGGAAAACTCTCTTTGAAATTGCCTATCTCGAGGTCTCAAAGCATAAAAATGGTGAAAATGGAGTTGAAATCACAAATGTGGAGTATTTATATTGTTCTATGAATGGTACCTCGCGATCACAATCATAGGAGATGGGTCTTGCAAGTGTAATGAACAACCAGAACCGAACTCATGATCGCGGTGGTCCACCTCGCTATCGCGATGCCTAAAAACTTAACCCTTCATGATCGTAACCCAATGCCACGCAATCACGACGAAGGAATGTCTGGTGCACCAGAAACTGGGCACTAGCAATCAACCCAAGGCAAAATATTTCAAATGGATCATCGGGATTCGCTCGGGACCCCACAGAAATAACCCAATAGCTCTACTAGACTAATTTTGATGTTCAGGACGTAATGGAACCATCGAATTTATCAAAAGCGACCATTTTCAACAAGTTACACCCCTAAAACCCCTTCAGGCTAAAATAACTAGTTTCTCGTCTAAACTCTCTAAACTCAAAATAAAGATTCAAAATCTAAACCAACCATGCTACTAACCTAAAAACGACATTCCAAATCTAATAAAACTGACAGAATCTTCATTCGACACTCGAATCATAAAATATTAATCAAAGTCAAATATATCACTTTAAAGGCTACTCAAAACCTCAAACTCACATAAATCATTCCCGAACGCTTTAAGGATCGTGCCAACCATTTCCACAACTCATAAATAGTATAAAGCAAATACAGGGAAGGACAAAATGGCCAAAATGCAGAAAAAAACTTAGAATCACAATGAGGATTGTTACAAAGTTCCAATTTGAACATCACAATAATAACCCACCTCATTTACTACTATAATTAACTATTTCACCTAACCCATAGCATGTTATACAAGATAAGTCCCATCCAAGTAAAGTTTAAAGAAAGGTAAGTCCATGAAGCTGAACAGCAAGCCACCAATAGCCACAAACTAGCCTTCCCCTTCTAAATGTCTTCAAAACTCTCTCAATCTATCAAGAACAAGTTCTACATGTAAATACGAGTCCATCAATACCCACATTGCTGCACTTCTATTTCGAATCCAAAAAGTCAATCCCAAGGGCAAAACTTGAATTTTATTTGGAAATCAAGTTACCCATAACTTAAGGAGTTCAAATATGAAATTTCATTGAAAACAGAGTTAAAATCGACGTTGAAATTATCAATTTATTACTCTTTAACTTTACCAAAAACCCCAAATTTCCAAGTTGAAAAACCAAGATTTGAAGATGAAATCATGAAATAATCATTGGAAAAAGTTTAAAAGTAGTGGAAGAATCATACCCAAGAAAGAATTGTTGAAAAACACCTGTTGAATCTCCCAAAAATGAGTTCTCAAACATTAAAAATCGAGTTATGAGGAAACTTTAAAAATCGAGTTATAAGGTTTTGAGTCGAACATGGAATTTAAATCTATCCAGGCCCCAATTCTTCTTTGAGGATGTGAAGGACCCATCACAAATGCGACTAGCCCATTGCGAACGTGATGGACCAACCCAGCCCAGCGAGACTCTTCGCAAACGTGGTGCTTACCACGGAACACGAAAGCCAACAGAATTCTCCTTCTTCGCGAATGTGATGGCCCTTCGTATACGTGAAGAAAGAATCCTGGCTGCACCTGACCTGGTGCACCCGACAATGAGAAAAGATTAAATTTTCACCAAACGGTCCCTCGGAATTTTTTAGAACCCCGTGAACATAAATTAACTATGCTACTAGACTAAAAAGACATTTCGGATTCAATGGGATCCATCAGATTCGCAATGGAGGTTGTTATCAACGGGTGTTGACCGAAGTTAACTCTAAGCCTTAACTTTTCAACTTTTCAGTCAATTACTCAAAATTCATCTAAACATTTTGGGACCCGAATCAAAGGTCTTATTAATCCAAAAATGACATTTCGGAACTAGCGAGACTGATGTAATCCTCATACAACCTTTAAATCTCCAAATATTGACCAAAGTCAACCATACCAACTCCAAAATCTTCCAAAATTAAAAATTATTGTAATACTCAACCAACCACCTCAGAAACCGTGCCACCCACTTCCGCAGACCACAGATACTACAGTACAACTACCAAGAGAGATAAAATGGTCCAAATGCATCAAAATTCAAAATGAGTATCATTACATAAACATCATGTGAATATTGAACAGGAAAACATGGAGAATTTTAAGGAAGTAAATATAATAAGGATCAAGACAATATGAATTAGTGCACTCCATAAAAATAAGTGGTAGAACGAAGGACCTAGTCCTTCACTTAAACATAGAGAGTTACCTGGATGGACCATAAAATCCTTGATTCACCCTACTTTTATTTTGCTTTATTGCACTGTGTATGTCAATATTCATTAAAATTATATTTCAATTAATTTAGAAACTCAAAATAATGTAGGCCGGTTCATTCATTTTGCTAATATTTCAAGAAAAAATTAAAAATACAATGACTAATTTTAAACTCAAATTAATGAACAATATAAATTATATCCACTGATTTTATTAGACATCTAAAGTCATCTAAAGTCCCTTTAACGGAGGAGTGGCACAAGCAATGTCAATGTAATTTATAGTCTTTGAGCTTAAGATGGAAGTATAACATCCACAAATAGACTTGTAAACTGTTTTTCAAAATTAAGATAGAAGAATAAGATTTATAAAAAGACTTGTAAACATATTTATTGGCGATAACCATCTCAGAAAACAGAATCATAAAGTTGTGAATATGCACATTCTCTAGTGTGCCTTAGTAGATTTATTATGGCATAGTGCAATATGCTGCTCGATTCTATTTTCTAAATTAAGGATAAAAAGATTTTCTCCCTCTCTTTTTATATGAAAGTATTATTATTTGGATAGTTAAATATTTTTCTTTTACTATAATTTTCTCAATGTTTTAAAAATATTTTAAATTTTTAACTATATTAACTTCTAGTACTTTTGAATCATTAAAATAAATTTATATATTTTAAAACTATACAAAAGTATATGAATTACTATTTTATTTTTTGAATAGATGCACTCCTAGGTGAACCATTGTATTTTTTTTGATTATTTTTTTGTTGATAAAATAATATAAAAACTTGCAATACATCTTTAAAAAAAAAACTTATTTATCAAATTATATAATGGCAACTGCAGTAATTTTCAACTAAATCAGAGGCAACATATAAAAAAGGAATAAAATAAAATTTTAAAGTGGGCAATAACATATATCACGTCTTTTAAAAAAAATACAAACTATAAAATTGACAAAAATGATTCTGTGAGGATTACAAAAGTTTTTCATTTTTCTTGCTTCGTAGTAATATCAAATGTTCTGGATTTGATGATGGTTCATAAATATGTGCCCAATTATAAATGTGATAATTATTATTGGGTTGTTTACCTTATTTTATTGATAGGTCTAATGTGTTGGTAAACGTAAGTTCAACTGATTAAGTTCAGAAATGACGCTAAAATGAGTTGGTCTTAATATTTTGTCTCCATAAAAAAGTCTTACAAAAATAGCCTACATATGGGTGGTCTTGATTTTTTGGCCTCGCTTAATAAATTTTGCCTATTAGATAGATATTCTAACTCTTGTCCATAAGGCAGACGTTCATGACATTTCAAGAAAATGAACCTACACCAATTGACCAGAAGTTATGTCTTATAGGCAGAGGTTAGAACTTAGATATGTTGTAGACAAACGTTCTAACTTATCAAGATTTCATCAATTATAGCTAGATCTCGCTCTAGCACTTATATAAGTAAACAATCAAATAATTTCACAACATCTATAGTCTGTGATAGATGTCCCGATGTCATCATTCTGTGAAAGGGTGATAAAAATGAAGATCTAGTTCTTCATCAACTCGCAGTATGGTTCAAACAGGTACAAAACCATCTTTGCTGAACTAAATATATTTTTGTCCACGACTTAAAGTTATATATCTCCTATTTAATTACTTACAGATTTTGATCTAGTTAAATGACTATTTGATTTATAAAGTGATTTCTTTTCCATGTCAATATACTTTTGATGGCCTAACTTTTAATCAATACCAATTAGCTGCCGTCATCCCATGATATTTACTTTTTAAATCTCTTACTTTAACAATACTAATTAAAAAAACCATATTAAGTTGAAATTTAGTCGCTTGCACACCTTATTAGTATTATTTTCAAAGATGTCATTCTTATAAACCCGCGTGCGAGCTTGTAAGTTTTGCCTTTTCCAACTATCACTCCTTCATACATACACAAAGAATATTCATTGTACCACGTTATGCTCTAATGTCTCTTTTTTTTTTTCTTCATCTCCACGTCTAAAACCGGTTACTTATTTTCCCTTAGGGTGTGGTTGGTACGGAGGAAAGCTTTTTTCGAAAAATATTTTTCTTATTCTCTCATATTTAGTTAAACAAAATTTTTGAAAAATATGTTCTCTAGGAAAATAAGTTCTTTAAAAATGAGGAAAATGACTTATTTAACGTAAGTAGGAAAAATAAATTCTATAAGAGACATTCTATGGTTATTGTATCCTTCCACCCATCCAATACCTCCAACCCCTACACCTTGATCATCCCACCCCCACCACCCCAAGCCCCACACCCCACTCCCTCCCTCTATAGTATTTAGCTAGATTACATATAAATGCTCTTGAGAAAACATTGTTTTTTTACTTATCCAACACTAGAAAATAAGTAAGAAACCAACTTATTTTTCAAGAAAATATTTTCCATTTCCTACCTACCAAACACACCCTTTTATCTTTGTTGGTTTTCTTAATTTTCGGAAGTAATGTTTCAATAGGTAAATGAAAACTTAACAAGATCTAAATTCTTATTTTAAATTAGTACTTAGCTTAATTTGATCATTGGACAAAGCCACACATTAATCTTTGTGGTCACAATTTTTTTTTTAGAGAAATGATAATGTGCACCAAGTAGATTCTCTTTTGGTTTCATTTTATTTTATCCAGGTTGACTTGACACATATATCCCTTAAAAGATATTTATTAGGAGTAATTTATTTTCTAAATTGACATTATTAATTATGCTTTGAAAATTTAAATTTAACTACTAATACTTTATATAGTTATTTAATAATAAGAGAGGTATTTGAAGTAGGGACTGTATGGGGTAAAACTTGCCTAGAGACACATGGTAGTAAGAGGGGAGCCAGCTTTAGGACAACTTTATGAAGTCCTCCTCTGGAAGGAAGGACCCAAGGACGCTCTCGACCTTTTTCCGATTTGTAGTGAACAAGCGGGGCAAAAGATCAGAGTATGATTCTCCCTTGGGAAGGAAAACCTGACAAAGAGCAAGGACATTGCAGCGGCAGGGCCCCCAGGATTTGTGGTTCTAATATGCCAGCTCACATTAGCGACCATACTCGCAAAATAGGATCCTCTGACGGTCGAGTAGGAGATCCTTTTCTCAAGTATGGCCCTGGTTGATCCTCCTTCTCGGTTTCATATCTAGTTCCTGTGTTTCCCTTGTCAAACAACCCCAGTTGTTGACACCACCCAGATAAAAGATAAGGCGTAGCAAGAACTAGGGAAAAAGTAAAGCATGAGTTTAAGATAAAGTCATGGTAAAAAAAAAGAACCTTAGAAGTTGGCATGAGAGATTCCTGTTTTGATACTAACCGGCATGCTCAAAGTGTCTCATAATGGGAAGCACGGGAGGAAACAGTCCTCTATTTATAGGTCGAGCCTCATTTTAAGCATGTGGCGGTGCACTTTTGACCAAGGAATATTGATGCACCACGTGGCCTCAGTCTTTATTAAAATAGGCTAACACAATGTAATGTATCCCAAAAGACAAAGCATGTGAAAATGTTATCCTACTAATTAATGGGGGCGAGAACCTATCAACTCATAATTAAAGAGGGGGAAAACTCTACGGTTGTTTTCCCACCTAAAAAGCAACGAAGTTCTTTCTCCTTTATCGAAACTTGGCCATAAAATGAGAAGATATCATAAGTTAGCACGACCACGCACGAAAAGGCATTATTACAAAATACATGGTGCAAGAGAAAATAAGTGTACATACAATAACAGTGATACAAGCTTGCGCAGCATGCTCTCGAGAAAGTTCAATCATCATCAGAGTTATCACTTTGTGCCCTCGCGCTAGAAAGTTCTTCCTCTGAGATAGATTTTTCCTCCCCCGACATGAGATCTAGAGGTCCCTCCAGATTTACCAAGGCTTGGGAAATCGCGATCTCAGCATAAAAATCAAAGCAATTAGATTTTAATTCTTACAGAAGGTCAAGCCACATAAGTTGAGTATTTTGGGCTTTCTCCTAAGAATGATTGTCTTTCCTGTGATGGAGCCCCTTAACCAAATAGATGACCTTTTTCTAAAAGTGGTGCACCTCCACCTGAGGGATATTATATGAAATGGAGAAAGAAGAAGCACCGACATCACGGGATAGCTCGATGCCTGCTGAACAAAGTTCGTTCTCAAGTTCAAAATTCCTCTTTAGAAAGCCTTCGATTACATTAGCCTGTGTGATGTTCACCTACCGTAGTTCCTTGATTACTAGGAATCACTGGTGAGCATCCTTGTGATACGCATCTCTTTTTGATGAAATCTCGTCCAATTGAGCTTTCAATATCTTGATCTCAGACTCATGATAAGTGAGGGTTCAGTGAACACTGAATAACTTCTAGGGGAGAACAAGGCCTCCAAAAGTTTCTTGCATTTCAACTCTAGGTTATTTTTCCTCTTTCATCCACTGCTGGAGGCTCTCGGTAGCAAGTAAATTAGCAAGGCAGGGAAAAAAATGCAAATAAGATTACGATTGCACACAACAAAGGCAATCGGGAAAAGGTCAAAATGGGGGAGCATGGTGGAAAATGTTTATAACCCTTGCGGTAGCATGTGTGCTATTATTTTCAAGACACTCAATGGAGGCAATAATTATTTTTTCCTGGTCTTCTGATGAGATCGCAGGCCTAGATAGTTGGCTACTTCTTTGGTTTCGTTATCAAGTTAACCTCCTCGAGGATTGACAAAGTTACCGACTGATGTAGCATTAGAACCCAAATTAGGGCGAGAAAAGAGGCTGATAAAGCATGAGGGTTGGCAGGATCAGCAAGAGGTTTAGGTCTGTATGGATGTGAAGGACCATATGGATACATGGTTTCCTCTCTAATAGGAACCCAACCAACAGACGAGATGATAAAAGGATTAGCATTTATCACTCCACCGAGAGTTTAGCAGTAGTAAGATTGGGAAGGTTTGGACCTTTTGGTTTCATTAAAATGGTTTCATAGTATGACTTTTTTGAGCTGTCTTATAAAGCAACCATCTCTGGTGTGGGCTTTCTGGCCGTCTCAACGAAAGGACTTAAGCCCTCGGTTCTTTTTGTTTTTGCTTTATTAAGTCAGAGCTTCTAATTAAGAGATAATCCCATCGCCAGAGATGGAAGAGTAAGGGGGCGATCAAAGAAATCATGACCAGAAGGATTACGCACGACCTTCTAAGGGGATGGAGTTGCGATGCCTACTGCTAGATCTACAAACAAGTATAAAATTTAGAAGAGAGAGTAAAAATAAGGGAAAAGGTGGAAATGATTGTCGAAGGCCACTAACCACTTTCCTTCCCTTCGTGTCCCAGTTGATGGGAGTCTCAATGCAGGATCGATCATCGACAATAGTGAAGCCAAGAATCCTCACGACCCATTCTTGAATGATTTCTGTCCAACGTTCGAGAGAAATTATCTGAGATAGACACCATTGGGAAGTTGCATGGGAGATCAAATGTTAGATAAAGTGTGATAGCAAGAATTGTGATAGCAAGAATTCTACTACGAGGGAGATTTTGGTGAAAAAAGGTCATAAATACTCACGCTCTATGTTCTAAAGATTGGGGAGGGGAGGAGTGTGGAGTTCTTTGCTGTCCACGATAATGAAATGCTCAACCCACCTCGGTCATAAGTATCGTCCAAACCACCTAACAGGGACTTCCTCCCATGGTGTTTCAATTGTACTTTCCCTTCTCAAACCAAAAAAAGAGTGAAAAGTAGAAGCAGATATTCCAGGGAGAATTCTTCATCGGCCTAAGTAGCCAGTTCGTGAATACAAGCAGTGATTCTCTAAACTTTTGGGCTGAGTTAGCCTAAACACAGTCAAAAGGTGTTGTAGAACTAGATGATTACCTCGTCAATGGCATTTCTGAGGCCCGTGCTGAATGGTAAGCATAAGCAAAGGAATAGCCAAATATTCAAGACTTGATATTCTTTAGAGTACTGGGGACCTCCACTCAGAACTTATCAAAAGGCGAATCACGGGAAGCTCAAACCTCTTCAATATCCCTCTCATTTATGGTTGAATGCAATTCTTCTACAGATCGGTTCTTTTTGTTGACACTGGGCTAAAGTTTTTGGATTTTGAAGTCTTTATTGAAGTCATATGAAAGGGGAATAAATTCATCTAAATATGGCTCTATGGTGATTTTCATTTTTTCTTTCTTCTAGGACTTGCCCCCGATAACCAGGGCAGAAAAGTAGCACTCGCCTGAGATGAAGACACAATTCAAAAGGGAGATAATAATAGGAATAAAGTGGGAGGATTGAGAAGAAAGTAGTGAAGACAAAGAACAACTTAAGCAAGTGCAAAAACTAGGTAAAAATAAAGTGTGGCGGCAATGTTTAAGAAAAATAGAGAAAGCGGCTCTTCGAACGTTGCCTAGGACTGAGAGATATGGCTAGACCATACACGTAGAAAGAAAACAGTTCATGGAAGGGGGTAGCATTTCATTTCCATAGATGGAAGGAAAACTGAGGCAAGTTGATCAGTGATTTCATTCTCTTTACATCACTCAGGAACTTCTGGACATGGCACCCTGAAAGACATATTAATATATATGTATTGGGGTAAAACCTTCCTAGAGTCAAGTGGCAGTAAAAGGGGAGCCATCGTAAGGATCTATCACGATGATCAGTGCAGTGACTATGGGAAGCCTCTCTGGATAGCGGAAGCAAAAGTGCCTTCTCATACTAGATAAGACTCATTACATCATTACTTACATTGACATGGCATAAGGGGACAAAATGAGATAAATTTGTCAGGTCGCTCAGGTACGCAAATGAACTCGTACAGAGTTGAGTAGTGTAGGAATATTAGATGGCTTGCTAAGAGATTGAACACTTGGCAAAATAACATAGGCTTAGGTACTTTCGGGCTCCAGTGTCAAATTTTTATTGGCCAAGGCCAAATGTTGTAACCTATAAATAATTGTCCCTCATCACTTGTAAAAGGATTTGGACTCCCACTCTCTCACTCATTACAATAGTTTTATTGGTCTACAAGTATTTTTTATTATTTACAATTTGTTTTGTGGTGATTTTTCTTCGTCAACAGCTTAGAAAGTCTTGAATCGATCTCGAATGCGCTCATATTTATTCCAGTCTCACCTAGTTTTACTTAGTTTATACTTTGTTCATTTAGATTGTCACCTATTAATAAAATTGCTAGTGAATTGGATTAGGATATAGTTGCATCATAACGCGTTCTCTTGACTCACCTACAAATTCAACTGAACCAAATCCACGATAAACATGGACGACTTAATAAGTTTTAGAATGTTATAGTTTTGAAGATGACAAATGTTTTGGTGGTAAAAGCATTGGTGCAAAGAAGTTTTGGAGATCAAGTAGTAAAGTGGAACAGTTGCAAGAAACAGGTTGACTTACATGGTCCATCTATACTAGTAACATGTAGTTGAAGAAGTTGATATTCGTGTGAATTTGGTGACACAAACAAAACAAGTTAAAGAGATCATGATACTAATTCAAGATATGGATTCCTTACTATAAAAGAATATCAAAATTAGGTGAATCCATATAAGGAAAGAAATTAAAAAATAAGGCGGCAATGTTGTCCAAGTAGGAATGGGATTCCTCAATTAGGTTCCAAAAAGGAATAGGATTCCTTTGAAGGAAAAGCAAACTGACTTAAAAGAAGTATGTATCAACATCTATAAATACCCAAGAGCTTTAACAAGGTCATTTGCGCACTTATACAAAGCAAAGGCGAAATCAGAGATTGATTCTTGAAGTGCTGCTTGAAGAACTCCTAGAAGCAACAGGTCCATACATAACAGAGTCTAGCTAGAGTTTAGCTTAATCGTAGTAGGGTTGTTCTTCGAGTTGTAATCATTTTTATTCCATAGTTCCAGTATGTTGTAAACTTGAATAGGAGTTTGTCTTCAAGTTGGTATAACTTGGAGATTTGGGATCACAAGCCTTGGGAGGTTTGTAAGTTGTTAGGAATTAGAATTTATAATTTCTAGTTGTTGAGTTATAGGAATTAGAGTTTATAATTCCTTAGGTTACAGAATTTGTAATCAATTGTTTAAAAGGCTCATTATTTTAGTGAATTTTGGGGTAAATCCTACAGAGGTGTAGGTCGTGGTTTTTACACCTATTGCGAGCTGGGTGTTTTCCATGTGAAAATTCATGTTCTTAAGTTTACTGCTTATAATCACATTGGTGGAACACGTTAGTCAACCCAGTCCATACGTAAAAATTAATTATCTACGATTCACTAAAGTTGTAGGGCAGGTAGAATATCAATTGGTATCAGAGCAGGTTATCTTGTTAAAAGATTAACACCTTAAGATAAGATAATGGAGAATTCTACACCTCTATCTGGAAATTCCATAAAAAAACCACCATTATTCAATGGTCTTCACTACTCATATTGGAAGAAAAGGATGAAAGTGCTCTTGTAGGCCAGTGATTTTGAACTATGGATCAGTGTCACCAATGGACTTCAGTACCCAATGAAGAAGGAAGAGGAAGATATGAGTACACTAAAAGATAAAGATGAATATGATAGGACTGGCTTCGAATTCTTGAGAAAAATGCATAAGCTATGCATGTATTGATGTGTGGGCTTGGAGCTGATGTGTTCAAACGTATGTCATGGTGTTCCACTACTATACAAATTTGGGATACACTGGAAAGATATTATGAAGAAACAAAAGACTAAGCAATAGCCCCTAGAACATAACAAGTGAGGACTCAGACATTGATCATGAAAAAACTGACTCAAATACAAGATTCCACAAGAAAGAAAAAGAACAAGGACAAGAAAAGAATGGGGTTGCTGGAGTTATTCCAAAGACAAGTCTAAAGCTTGTTGCTTCAACTGTAATCTCACGAATAATATGATAAAAAATTGTTCCCTATGGGGAAAACCTCAGAAGGATCAAAGCACTAGACTCAGAAAGAACTTTATAAAATATTGGGCTATGGTTGATGCATGGAATAGAAACTCTAAAGAATTTGATGGAGAAATGAATGAAGCTTCCCTAGTGGAAATAGAGGACTCAGACCAGGAGGAATAAGAAGAAGTTCATAAAGAAAAAAAATCCAAAGTATATCTACTTGAGCTTAAAGACAAACTTCATCTCCTCTCTAAAAAGAAATTAGTCACACTGATGGTGCATCAGATTGATGATCAACTGCTCAAGGCTCTTACAAGTTTGAAGTATGACTTCATAGACATTGAGAAAAGGGAAGTTTGCATTAGAAAAGGAAAACATATCTCTAAAGGATCAGGTGATGCAACTTGATACATCTATCTTAGATCGACAGACTGAAGTACTCAAACTCACCATTCTGACGAAGGAAAAAAGGTTGTATGTAATAATTATCAAAGGATCGATTCCAACATCAAACAAAGGAATGAAGACTTATTTTATGAAGAGAAAAGGTTAGAAAACTCAGTCAAGAAAACTCCAGGCTGAAGCTAGATCTAGAGAGAGCTAATAGGTGGACCCAATCCTCAAGAATGTGAATCAGCTAAGCAGCAGAACTCACAAAGAAAAAGCTGGACTAAGCTTTCATGAGGAAACCTCTTCTTCAAATCTATGCTATATTTATGGTAAGTTAGTATATCCAATCACTGAGTGTCCTAAAGGCAATAAATGGATGAAGAAGAATTTAGGATTCATAAAGTGGAACAAAGTCAAATCAGCCAAAGGAAGTAAATTCATTCCTCCTAAAAAGTACAAGTGGAATAAATTGAGAAGAAGTTAGGATATGCCTACTGTAAGGATCAAAACATCTTATGCAAGATGAACAAGTCCAATAACCTGTTGCTAGCTTGGACAAAAAGAAGCTTAATCCACCCTTTTGATCATAAAAGGGACCCAAGCTTGTTTGGGTGCCTAAATCTACTCTCTAAAGTGCACTGTAGTTGCTAGTGAAAGGTGGCAAGTCATATTGACAGATGGATGAGGCTTGCATGAACCTATGACTAAAGACTAGCTAAATCCTTTCACTCATCTACTTAAAGGAATGGTGATGTACAAAATAAAGATAAGGACAAAGAAAATAGTTTCCAGTGTAGTTTTGAATTATATATGACAAAGGGAAAATTAAAAAAATCATCATGGTCAATCCAAGAAAAAACTGAAAATTATTAATGAAACAGGTTGCTCTATCTGGTCCTTCCTATGAACTAATCTAGATCTCATTAACAGGGGGACCAATTGAACAAATACAAGGACTTTATGATGGCTAAGAAGAATGACTGATCTCGGGTTATGATGTCCCAAAGAAAGCAATGAGAATAGTATGTAGCACTCAAAAGGTGAACACGCATTAAAGTTGATAGAAGAAAATTTTCAGATGTCTCACTTTATTGGACCATGTTAGACGTCTTGGTCCATCAAAGGTCAAGACACTGCTGCTTTGATAACCCTATGGTCATTGCTCAGATAAATATTGCAAAAATGTATCAAGAAGAATGAATTGCCTTATCATGAATACTTATCTTACATGACAACCTATGTAAAGGATCTTGTCTAATGAAGACAAATGTCTTATGCTTTTATTTTGGCCCATAAAAGAAATTACTGATGGCTAATTTCTAATACAATAAGAAGGAAACCATTTGAAAAGATAGGTTAGACTTGGTGTTGATCAAGATTGCATAAATTCACCATTAATGAGTGGCTAGAACTAGTTATGCATTAATTTAATATGAATAAAAATTGCTTAGTTAGGTTGTTCAGTCTTGCACATTTATTTGTGCGTACCAAGTCCCATTTCTTGTTAGGGTCAACTAATTTTTTTACAACATGAAGCATAAAAGCAGGGGGAAAAATTAGCAATAAAGACTAAGAGTTTTAGATCATCAGGTATGTGCTTACTTTTAATTGTTGTCACTATTTAAAATGAAACAACTGAGCTTACCTAGTCTATCTCATATGTCACTAAGTGTCCCTTCAACTAAGGCACCTTTAAATGAAGCGTTCATGTAATACCCCATACATTTTAGACCATATTTGACACTTTGGAGTCATGTTTACTTAGTGTTGAGAGCAATAAGTAAGTATTTGGTAGTGCTTTGATGGGATATTGGAAGGTATGCTAGTGTTTGCAAAAAGGGGAAAAAAATTCAGCAAAGTAGCCAAACTTGCTCCACTCCCTGTTTCAGGGGGTGTGGCAAAATCCACCTGATTCAGAGGGCACACAATTCTCGCGCCACTGCTTGCTTTGCAGCAGTGGCGCAAGGCACAAGAATTTGGCCTTTCCGTGCTCGTTTTGCAACGCAATGCCACGTCGATTCTTCCATGGTTTCTTTTGGTTCCTTGGAGTTATTTTAGCATTGTTAAAGCTTAAAATACCTCAATACACTCCTCCATGCTCCTACACAATCAAATCATGAAACACAAGTATTTATCAAATTAAGTTCAAGTAAGCCATGGGTGGCTAGAATTTTTATTTTTGCGATTGAGGCTACGAATAGGAATCTCGTAAGTGAATAGTGTTGTGGAATTATGAAATTACTTAAACATGAGATATATGATGAATTACACATTAAAGTTGGTGGGCTAAGCTAACATGTGCAATTAGGCCCAAATTAAGGCCCAAAATGGGACAAAAAACAAGGCCCAAAGGGGAAATGACCCATTCTTCCAATATTGACCAAGTAAGCATTCCATTTAATGCCAAGGAATGGATAAGGATGAATTGAGAGTGTATTTAAAGTCAAAAATCATATTTTATTCACAAAGACTCTCATACCTTTTTGGATATTTCTCAAACATTTCTCTATTTTCCAAACCCTAAGGCAACCATTTTCTTTGGACACTTTGGGAAAGATCATCACTTTGAAAGCTTGGGTAAGTGTTTATTCTTGTGATTTAACATATTATATGTATGAGATATCATGTATATCATGTTGGTTATGCTTGGAAGTGTTGAACATGGCACTTTGTGTTTTTGTAAAAGATGTGTTATCTATGGAATTTAAACTTGAAAGATGACTTGTGGTTTTCATAAAAGATCATGGTATGGATGAAATATCAAAATGTATGGTGGTATTATGTTATTAAACTTGTTATTTTTCTATAAGTGTAAATTATGGGATTTTGGCCGATATGTGTTATGAGGTGTATTAAGGTGACTTGATGGATTAATTGTGATATGGTGTGAATGAGAAAGTGTAAAGAAGAAGCTTTGTTGTGAAATGCTATTGGTATATGATGTTGTGGTCAATGTATGGAATGATTGGGGTATTATTAGTATGGCAATGCCGTAAATGATATTGTAGAGAAGGAAATGACATTTTACAGGCAAACATGTAATTCATTGTCGTTATATGCATTTGTAAGATAGTTGGTGGTTAATGTACACTCCTTTATGTATTTGTGATTGTAGAGTGAAACATAATAAAGGAGCGGGACGATTGTGTACACATTTAAGATTGTATATTCCTATTGAGAATACAAGGTATGTAAGGTTACTCTGTCTGTATCTTTGTGCAGCATATAGCATTCACATTGACATCGCACTTGTCCTATCCCGAAATGTGCTAAGGTATCCTACACCCGGTTATGAATTGTCAATATCACATGTTTCCTACTCATTGATCAATTGTGAATCACATGTCTCATATTCATTGATAATGTTCCAAAAGTCCAATAAGGTTGTGTTCCAAAGTTCCAATAGTGGTTATACTCATGTATCTTATTCATTGAGTATTGTCCAATGGTTTCAATCATATTATGTTTCCAATAATGTTACGACTAACGTTGTGTCTCAATCTCTCAAAAGTAAAGAAGTGAAGTAATGCATATGTGGTTGAGTACGGGTGGCAGCTTTGGGGGCATAAGCCTAGCTCAAGCCGATCCCAAGATTATTGGATCAGGGGGCAGTCCTGGGGGCATAAGCCTAGCTGGGACCAAACCATACAGGGGGCAGCTCTAGGGGTAATAACCTAGCTCGAGCCGAACCTGATACATTGATTTATGGGTGGCAGCTCTAGAGGTAAAAACCTAGCTCGAGCCGAGCCCGATATATTGATTCTTAGGGTGGCAGCTCTAAGGGCATAAGCCTAGCTTGAGTCGATCCCAACATAACGTTATGTTATGTAAACCCACTAATCAGTCGGGGCCCGGGTATCACAGATCACAGGTAAAGATGAATGAACATTAAAGCAAAGAAGCAAAGAAAGTATTGAAAGTAAAGTACATGATTCCAAACACAGATTGACGGTTTATAATTACTATTCTATTACATTGGTTTCCATTGATGTTCATATATATGTCATAGTTGCTTATGGCCTTACATACTCAGTACATTCTTCGTACTGACCCCTTTGGGGAATTTACCTTACTTGCTGCAGGCGCAGGTTCTAGTAGACCTCCAAAGTAGGTTGTAGGACATTCACAGTTTTTGGTGAGCTCCAATTGTTTGGGGCTTTTTCGAGTCTCATATGTATATTTGTTTTTGGTATTGTAATGTTGTATAAAGCGGGGACTTGTCCCAACTTCAGGATGGTTATGTATATGCATTTTCTAGAGGCTTTTTAGACGGATGTGGTGAGATGAATGAAAGGATGTATGTCCATTTTGACTTGATGACCCTAACGACCAAGTTTCTTGTATGTATATATCACATGTGGCCATGACTTCCACTATTGACATCTTATATTTCCATGTGGTGGTGCTGCTTATTGAGTGACATGCATATGAAAGGACATTAGCAAAGATTGGTTCTCTCGAGCCATATCGGCTTCGGGTGCCAGTCCGTCCCGAATGGGATTTGGGGCGTGACAAAAGTGGTATCAGAGCAGGTTGTCCTAAGGGTGTCGACAAAGCCGTGTCTGAGTAGAGTCTTACTTATCGATGTGTTGTGCACCACATTTATAAGTAAGAGGCTACAGGACATTTAGGAGTTGTTTCTTTTCTTCATTCTAGATCGTGCAATAGAGCCAAAGTTGTAAGTGAAATTATATGTGATCATTGAAATTTGATTTCTTGTTATAGTAACAATGCCAATGACAAGAAGAGATCGAGGTAAAAGTAAGAGGATTGATAGAATTGCTGGAAAAGGAACTAGTAGAGCCTTGCCTGAACCAGTTAATCAAGGCGGCGCTGAACCAGAGATGGCATCACAGGCTTCTTCTACTCTTCCATTATCAGAAGAGTCAAGAGGAAGAGAGGTACCTGCAGAACCACCAGTAAATTCCACTGATCAGGATTTAAGAAATGCAGTACATATGTTGACACAGTTAGTGGCTGCACAGACATAGGAACGAACTGGTCCAATGGTAAATGAAGATGACGTGGCTAGGGTAGCTAGTCGACGACTTTCTAAAGTTAGACCCTCCCATATTCACAGGGTCAGATCCGAAAGCAGATCCACAGGACTTTGTAGACCAAATTCAGAGGGCCTTAGACGTTATGCACATAACAGGTGTAGAAACAGTTGAGCTAGCAGCTTATAGACTGAAGGGTGAGGCCATATTATGGTTTGAGGAATGGAAAAGATCAAGGGGTATTGATGCACTCCCAGCTGGTTGGGAAGAATTTAAAACAACATTTCTTGATCATTACCTCCCATTTGAAATTTAGGAGGCAAGTGCAGATCAGTTTCTAAATCTCCGTCAGGGAAATTTGAGCGTTAGAGAATACAGTTTGCAGTTTAATTATTTGGCTCGATATGCTCCAAATGTGGTGTCTACAATGACAGACAGGGTTCACCGATATGTGGACAGACTAGAGCCATACTTGGTGAGGGACTGTACTATTGCCGCATTGAATAGAGATATGGACATAGCGAGAATACAGGCCTTCGGTCAGAAAATGGAGGACCAGAGGCAAAGAAGAAGGGTGCATGAAGTTGAAAGAGGGCCGTAAAAAAGAGCTAGACCAATGGGGCAGTTTATTGCCTCCCAAGGATACTCTAGGCCTCGGATGTTTGCTAGACCGCCTAGACCATCATTCTCCTATTCCACAGCAGGCACCCACTCTCAATTTTGAGGGTTCAGAGGCAGTTCATCTGGGCGGAGCAGTGGAATCCCCAGTTCATAGGCAGCAGGATATCCTCGTCAGCAATGTCAGCACTGCGGACGAATTCATTTAGGTACATACCAGGTAGGGATGAATGAGTGCTTCTGGTATGGTATGACATGGCATATGATGAGAGATTGTCCACAGAGGAGTATGGGTGGTACAGCATGACCTACGGGATCATCTGTTGCATCATCATCTTCGGTTCCTTCTTTAGGCCTAGGTGTACAGTCTGCAGTTCGGGGTAGAGGTACCAGAGGAGCAGCCAGTACTAATGGAGTCCAAAACTGCACTTATTCCCTAGTGGACCGACAAAATTTAGAGGCATCTCCTAATGTAGTTACAGGTACACTGTCCATATTTTCCCATACTGTATATGCATTGATTGATCCAGGATCTACTTTATCCTATGTTACTCCACTGATTGCTGCTAAATTTGAAAGAACACCAAAATGTTTAGATAAGTCTATTAAAGTATCTACACCTGTCGGTGATTATATTGTTGCAAAAAGAGTGTATCGTAATTGTGTGGTAACTTTGCGTGGCCATGATACATTGGCGGATTTTATTGAATTGAACATGTTAGATTTTGATGTTATAATGGGAATGGATTGGTTGGCTTCTTATTATGCCACGGTAGATTGCCGGGCCAAGAAGGTGCATTTTCATTTTCCACAAGGAAATGTTCTTGAATGGAAAGGTGATGTGGGGGCACCAAGGGGGAAATTTATTTCCTATCTGAAAGCAAAGAAAATGATAGCGAAGGGGTATATATGTCATTTAGTCCGAGTGCATGATCTTGATGCAGAACTACTAACTCTTCAGTCAATTACAGTGGTCAATGAATTTCTCGATGTATTTCCTGACGATCTTACAGGTTTACCCCCAGAACGGGAAGTAGAGTTTGGCGTTGATGTGATTCCAGGCACTCAGCCTATCTCTATTCCTCCGTATAGAATGGCTCCAGCAGAATTGCGAGAATTAAAAGAGCAATTAAAAGATTTATTAGACAAGGGATTCATACTGCCCAGTATGTCCCCGTGGGGTGCACCGGTATTGTTTGTAATAAAGAAAGATAGCACATTGAGAATGTGCATTGACTATCGACAATTGAACAAGGTAACGATCAAGAAAAAATATCCCCTTCCCTGGATTGATGATTTGTTTGATCAGTTACAGGGTGCCACATGTTTTTCAAAAATTGACTTGAGATCAGGTTATCATCAAGTCGGAGTTAGAGAAGAAGATGTACCCAAGACAGCTTTTCAAACACAGTATGACCATTATGAATTTTTAGTTATGTCATTTGGACTAACAAATGCACCAGTTGTGTTTATGGACTTGATGAATAGGGTGTTTAAGCCATTTCTAGACGTGTTCGTGACGGTATCTATAGATGACATCCTGGTTTATTCGAGATCACAAGACGACCATGCTAACCACCTTCGACAAGTGTTACAGATTCTCCAGGATCGTAAGTTGTATGAGAAGTTCTCCAAGTGTGAATTTTGGTTAAAATCCATCGCATTTTTGGGCCACATTGTGTCAGGTGAAGGAATTTGAGTTGATACTCAAAAGTTGAAGCGGTGAAGAATTGGCCAAGATCTACGACCCCTAGAGAGATTCGTAGTTTTCTTGGGTTGGCAGGGTATTATCGAAGATTTATGGAAGGGTTTTCTTCTATTGCTGCACCATTAATGAAGCTAACACACAAGACAATTAAGTTTCAGTGGAACGACGCATGTGAGAAAAGCTTCCAAGAGTTGAAAGATAAATTAACCTCCACACCAGTTTTAGTACTTCTCGAAGGCACAAAAGGTTATGCAGTATATTGTGATGCTTCCGGGGTTGGCCTCGGATGTGTGTTGATGCAGCATGGTAAGGTGATAGCATATGCCTCACGACAGTTGCGGCCACATGAGAGAAATTATCCCACGCATGATCTTGAATTAGCAGCGGTGGTATTTGCGTTAAAGATACGGCGTCGTTATTTGTATGGAGTTCATGTTGATATTTATACTGATCACAAAAGTTTGCAGTATATTTTTAAGCAGAAGGAACTCAATTTGAGGCAACGAAGGTGGTTAGAGCTCTTAAAAGACTATGATATTGATATTCTTTATCATCCAGGCAAAGCAAATATGGTAGCTGATGCATTGAGCCGCAAGGCAGTAGAAAGAACTAGTGGCCAGTTAATTGAAAAGCAAGAGATAATCAAAGATCTACATCAACTAGCCAGCTTGGGAGTTCACCTTATTGAATCTCCAGAAGAAGGGGTTATTATGCAAAATGCAGCGGAATCCTCCTTAATAGCTGAAGTAAAAGAGAAACAGTTTGCGGATTCTATGTTATTGCAGTTGAAAGAGAATGTACAATAGGGTCTAACTACTACCTTTGATATTACACAAGAAGGGGTACTTCAATGCCAAGGAAAATTATGTGTACCGGATGTAGATGAGCTGAGGAAACGAATTATGACAGAGGCGCATCATTCGCGCTATTCTATTTATCCGGGTGCTACTAAAATGTACCATGATTTAAAAGAAGTGTATTGGTGGGGAAATATGAAAAGAAACATTGCAGAATTTGTAACTCAATGTCCAAACTGTCAACAAGTCAAAGTAGAACATCAGAAACCAAGAGGTTACATGCAATGTATCAATCTTCCAGTCTGGAAATGGGATATGATTAATATAGACTTCATTACAGGTTTGCCTCGTACATTATGAAAATTTGATTATATATGGGTTATAGTGGACAGGCTTACCAAATCAGTGCATTTCCTACCAGTCAAGACCACCTATACCGCTGAGGATTATGTAAGATTGTATGTCAAAGATATAGTGCGGTTACATGGGATTTCGATCTCCATCATATCAGACAGGAGCTCAGTTTACTGCTCATTTTTGGAGATCTTTTCAGCAGAGTTTGGGTACACAGGTGAATTTGAGTACGGCTTTCCATCCTCAGATAGATGGACAAGCAGAACGTACTATTCAAACACTTGAAGATATGCTACGGGCTTGCACATTAGATTTTAAGGGTAGTTGGGATGAACATATACCTCTTATTGAATTTGCTTACAACAATAGCTATCATTCAAGTATTAAAATGACACCTTATGAAGCTTTATATGGAAGAAAATGTAGATCACCGATTGGATGGTTTGAAGCAGGTGAAACTGCTTTACTTGGGCCAGATCTTGTTCACCAAGCCATGGAGAAAGTTAAGGTAATCCAACACGGCTACAAACGGCCCAAAGCTGACACAATTCATATGCCAATGTTAGAAGAAGAGGGCTTGAATTTGTTATAGGTGATTGGGTATTCTTGAAAGTGTCACCAATGAAAGGGGTGATGAGATTTGGAAAAAAAGGGAAATTGAGTCCACGCTATATAGGCCCATATGAAATTATCAAAAGATTTGGACAAGTAGCATATGAATTGAAATTACCCCAAGAACTCTCCTCAGTCCATCCAGTGTTTCATGTTTCGATACTTCGAAAATGCATAGGATATCCATCCTGTATTGCTCCCGTTGCCGAGGTTCAAGTCATGGAGGATCTCACTTATGAAGAAGTACCCATTGCTATTCTAGATCGACAGGTAAAGAGGTTGAGGAATAAAGATGTAGCGTTGGTGAAAGTCCTTTGGAGGAATCCACAAGTGGAGGAGATCACATGGGAAGCTGAAGAAATGATAAAGTCCAAATACCCTCACTTATTTCAAATGGAAGAAAAAGCTCACAATACGGAGGTGGGGCAATAACAAGTAAGTATCTAAGAGCATTAAGTGTATATGTATATGTATGTTAATATAGAGATGCCTTTGTTGTACATGAGACGATGTTGTTAACATTCGAGGACGAATGTTTCTAAGGGGGGAAGAATGTAATACCTCATACATTTTAGACCCTATTTTACACTTTGGAGTCATGTTTACTTAGTGTTGAGAGCAATAAGTAAGTATTTGGTAGTGCTTTGATGGGATATTGGAAGGTATGCTAGTGTTTGCAAAAAGGAAAAAAAAATTCAGCAAGGTAGCCAAACTTGTGCCACTCCCTGTTTCAGGGGGTGTGGCGCAAGCCACCTGATTCATAGGGCACACGATTCTCACGCCACTGCTTGCTTTGCAGCAGTGGCGCAAGGCAGCAGTGGCGCAAGGCACAAGAATTTGGCCTTTCCGTGCTCGTTTTGCAACGCAATGCCACGTCGATTCTTCCATGGTTTCTTTTGGTTCCTTGGAGTTATTTTAGCATTGTTAAAGCTTAAAATACCTCAATACACTCCTCCATGCTCCTACACAATCAAATCATGAAACACAAGTATTTATCAAATTAAGTTCAAGTAAGCCATGGGTAGCTAGAATTTCTATTTTTGCGATTGAGGCTACGAATAGGAATCTCGTAAGTGAATATTGTCGTGGAATTATGGAATTACTTAAACATGAGATATATGATGAATTACACATTAAAGTTGGTGGGCTAAGCTAACATGTGCAATTGGGTATAAATTAAGGCCCAAAATGGGACAAAAGACAAGGCCCAAAGGGTAAATGACCCATTCTTCCAATATTGACCAAGTAAGCATTGCATTAAATGCCAAGGAATGGCTAAGGATGAATTGAGAGTGTAATTAAAGTCAAAAATCATATTTTATTCACAAAGACTCTCATACCTTTTTGGATATTTCTCAAACATTTCTCTATTTTCCAAACCCTAAGGCAACCATTTTCTTTGGACACTTTGGGAAAGATCATCACTTTGAAAGCTTGGATAAGTGTTTATTCTTGTGATTTAACATATTATATGTATGAGATATCATGTATATCATGTTGGTTATGCTTGGAAGTGTTGAACATGACACTTTGTGTTTTTGTAAAAGATGTGTTATCTATGGAATTTAAACTTGAAAGATGACTTGTGGTTTTGATAAAATAGCATGGTATGGATGAAATATCAACATGTATGGTGGTATTATGTTATTAAACTTGTTATTTTTCTATAAGTGTAAATTATGGAATTTTGGCCGATATGTGCTATGAGGTGTATTAAGGTGACTTTGATGGATTAATTGTGATATGGTGTGAATGAGAAAGTGTAAAGAAGAAGCTTTGTTGTGAAATGCTATTGGTATATGATGTTGTGGTCAATGTATGGAATGATTGGGGTATTGTTGGTATGGAAATGCGGTAAATGGTATTGTAGAGAAGGAAATGGCATTTTAAAGGCAAACATGTAATTCATTGTCGTTATATGCATTTGTAAGATAGTTGGTGGTTAATGTACACTCCGTTATGTATTTGTGATTGTAGAGTGAAACATAAGGAAGGAATGGGAAGATTGTGTACACATTTAAGATTGTATATTCCTATTGAGAATACAAGGTATGTAAGGTTACTCTGTCCGTATCTTTCTGCAGCACATAGTATTCACATTGACATCGCACTTGTCCTATCCCGAAATATGCTAAGGTATCTTACACCCGGTTACCAATTGTCAATATCACATGTTTCCTACTCATTGATCAATTGTGAATCACATGTCTCATAATCATTGATAATGTTCCAAAAGTCCAATAAGGTTGTGTTCCAAAGTTCCAATAGTGGTTATACTCATGTATCTTATTCATTGAGTATTGTCCAATGGTTCCAATCATATTATGTTTCCAATAATGTTACGACTAACGTTGTATCTCAATCTCTCAAAAGTAAAGAACTGAAGTAATGCATATGTGGTTGAGTGCGGGTGGCAGCTTTGGGGGGCATAAGCCTAGCTCAAGTCGATCCCAAGATTATTGGATCAGGGGGCAGTCCTGGGGGCATAAGCATAGCTCGGACCGAACCAGACAAGGGGCAGCTCTAGGGGTAATAACCTAGCTCGAGACGAACCTGATACATTGATTTATGGGTGGTAGCTCTAGAGGTAAAAACCTAGCTCGAGCCGAACCCGATATATTGATTCTTAGGGTGGCAGCTCTAGGGGAATAAGCCTAGGTCGAGCCTATCCCAACATAACGTTATGTTATGTAAACCCACTAATCAGTCGGGGCCCGGGTATCACAGATCACAGGTAAAGATGCATGAACATTGAAGCAAATAAGCAAAGAAAGTATTGAAAGTAAAGTACATGATTCCAAACACAGATTGACGGTTTATAATTACTATTCTATTACATTGGTTTCCATTGATGTTCATATATATGTCACAGTTGCTTATGGCCTTACATACTCAATACATTCTTCGTACTGGCCCCTTTGGGGAATTTACCTTACTTGCTGCAGGCGCAGGTTCTAGTAGACCTCCACAGTAGGTTGCAGGACATTCACAACTTTTAGTGAGCTCCAGTTGTTCGGGGCTTTTTCGAGTCTCATATGTATATTTGTTTTGGTATTGTAATGTTGTATAAAGCGAGGACTTGTTCCAACTTCAGGATGGTTATGTATATGTATTTGCTAGAGTCTTTGTAAATGGATGTGGTGAGATGAATGAAAGGATGTATGTCCATTTTCACTTGGTGGACCTAACGACCAAGTTTCCTATATGTATATATCACATGTGTCCATGACTTCCGCTATTGACATCTTATATTTCCATGTGGTGGTGCTGCTTATTGACTGACATGCATATGAAAGGACATTAGCAAAGATTGGTTCTCTCGGGCCATATCGGCTTCGGGTGCCAGTCCGTCCCTAATGGGATTCGGGGCTTGACAGTTCCCACCTTTTTAGAAAAGCCACAATGGCTATCACATCACCGGTCACCTCACCTGCTTCATTGGTCAAAACTCTTACTCTACCCGCTCAACTTCCACCACCTTACTCCTCTATATAATCAACATAATATTACAATTCTCAACCACAATCTTCAGTCCCAAAATTCAAAAAGAAAAAGATTTTTTTTTTATCTTCCAAAGCGTTTCTTTCTCATCAGAAAAATGTCTTCATCTTCCTCAAGTTCCTCCTCGACCTCAGAAATCTCTAAACCTGAATCGAATACTCCTTCTATGGAGATACTGATTCATGAAAGTTCCATTCCTCCAACTCTCACTTTCAAACTCTCAAATTTCGCTCCTTGGAATGAATTTTTAAAATAATTCACTTCCTCATTCCAAAATCTTCACTCTACCCCAATATTATTTTCTCAAGAAGCTTTACCACTTTAAGTGGTTGATGTTGATGATAATGAAGATGAAAGACCCATTGGCGATCTTGTTCCTAAAGGAAAAAGATTTAGTGCTAAAGAATCAAGAGTGGTTTCTACTCCTACTCCACCAAAGAAACTAACCCCAGTGCCCTCCTCTCCTTCAAGTTCATCTAGACGCCCACACACTCGAACCAAAAAAAGAAAAGAAGATGTCATTCTTGAGATGCCATAAGAGCATTAAAGAAGAAATGGATTGCTACACATGTTTCTCCTTCTACTAAGGAGACCTCTCCTCAGGATGACTTGTTACTACGCAAATTTCATCACAAACAAGGTGGTCAAAAGAACTGTTGTGAAAGCCACCTCATTTTGAACCTCAAATACCCCTCCTCCTACAAAAATAGTGTCCAAGAAGCCCCCCACTCCAAAATCAAAAGTCTCTTCCTCCAAATCAAAACCCTCTCAAAAATCTAGATCTAAGAAATAAGTAATAGAACTCGATCCATCTGAGGAGTCTGACTCAAAAGCTACTGAGGATGATAATCCTCAGGGAATTGACACCTCTAGAATCCCTAAGTCATGGTTGGACCACATTCTTTACTTCCAAAAGAGGGTTGTGGTGAGAGGTCGTGTAGTCACTGGTTTGGTGGCCCTGTGATGGCCATTTTACTTGAGAAGTTACAATTTTAGGGTTGGTCTGCACTGTTCCTACAAGGAAATATTCAAAGAAAGTTTGGACGTGTTCAAGTGAGGGAATTTTTGTGCTGAAGTTGGGAACTTGTTCTCAACACTGTTAGAGGAACACCAATTCATCTAGTCGTAGAGGATGTGGCTAGAATTTTTGATATACCACAAGAAGGGTGGGATCATTATGTGATAGGGACTTGGCCTCCACTGGATAACATGGCTTCTGCCCTTGACATCAGAAGGAAATTTTCTGGGCAGGAGGGTTTGATACAACATAGAAGGGTGATGAAGAGAGAAATGTCTCCTCTTCACCAGTTGTATTTTGAAATAGTGCACAAGATGATCACTCGAATAAAAGAAAGGCGCACTGAGCCCAATTACTTAGACTTGACAGTGATTGAGCTGCTTGACACAAATGTCAAGATTATCTCCCAAGTTTGGTGATCAAGCACATGCATAGAGTGTTGATCAAGGATGAAAATGGACACTCTCTCCCTTATGGATTTTTGTTGGCTCAAATCTTTGAGGACTATAGAGTTCCAGTATAAGTGTGAGACTTTCAAACCACAAAAGATGTTTTGGGTACGTGGAACATGTTGCCCTACCCATTTCAATAAAGAAGTCCAATACTCCTTTGCAAAGGGTGAAGAATGCCTTGGCTGCTAAGATCAAAGAATTGGAGGTTGTTCAAGCTACTCATGTGCTTGAAAAAGTAGCCCTTGAGGATAAAATTGCTCAATTAGAAGCAGACTTAAAGAGAGAGAGAGAGAGAGAGAGAGAGAGAGAGATGTAAATGTAGAAACTGTTAGGAGATTGACACAACTTCTCCCACCCACTCTATCCTCCTCCTCAGCCTAGTTCCTTATTACCTTAGGATTTCCTTTTTTGGTGATCATGTTGTTTTGGTTTTCACTTTATTAGTAATATTTTGTAATGCATACTTGATGGTTGTTAATGAAATGTTCTTCTTTGCTTAAATTGTCTCTGAATATATTTTAACTTAGTTGTTTGATTTACAATTGATTGTCTTGAGGATGACCCCAATGGCTATGAATAATCTAATTTGAGTTATTCTTATTCACATGCTTAAACTTTTCGATGAAGCTAAAAGGAGAAAGATATAGGATTGTGCAGTGTTTATAACCTTGACTAACCTGATCTATCAAAATGTTTCTTGCTATTTGTACTTAGTGAATTATTTCAGATTTAAAGAAAGGAATGCACAATGGCAATTATTTGTCATCATCAAAAAGGGAAAATTTATTAGAATGTGATAGTTTTAAAGATGACAAATGTTTTGGTGACAAAAACATCGGTGCAAAGAAGTCTTGGAGATCAAACAGTGCAGTGGAACAGTTGCAAGACATAGGTTGACTCACATGGTCCATCTACACTAGAAATATGCAGTTAAAGAAGTTGATATTAGTGTGAATTTAGTGACACAAGCAATACAAGTTGAAGAGATCATGATGCTAATTTGAGATATGGATTCCTTACTACAAAAGGATACCAAAATTAAGTGAATCCATGTAAGTAAAGAAATTGAAAAGGATGGTGGCAAAGTTTTCCAAGTAGGAATGGTATTCCTCAATTAGGTTCCAAAAAGGAATGTGATTCCTTTGAAGGAAAAGTAAACCGACTTAGAAGAAGCAAGTATCAACATCTATAAATACCCAAGAGCTTCTACAAATTCATTTGCGCACTTATACAATGCAAAGGCAAAATCGAAGATTGATTCTTAAAGTGCTGCATAAAGAACTCCTAGAAGGAACAGGTCCATACATATCAAAGTCTAGCTAGAGTTTATCTTGATCGTAGTAGGCTTGTTCTTTGAGTTGTAATCATTTTGATTTCATAGTTCCAGCGTGTTATAAACTGTAATAGGAGTTTGTCTTCAAGTTAGATAACTTGGAAATTTGGGATCACAAGCCTTGGGAGGTTTGTGAGTTGTTAGGAATTAGAGTTTATAATTCCTAGTTGTTGAGTTATAGGAATTAGAGTATATAATATCTTAGGTTATAGAGTTTGTAATCGATTGTTTGAAAGGCTCATTGTTTTAGTGAATTTTGGGGTAAATCTTACAGACATTTCGGCCGTGGTTTTTTACGCTTATTGTGAGCCGGGTGTTTTCCACGTGAAAATTTATGTTCTTAAGTTTACTGCTTTTTATCACGTTGGTGGAACACGTTAGACAACTCAGTCCATACGTAGAAATTAATTATCTATGATTCACCAAAGTTGTAGAGCTTGTAGAATATTAATAAGATTGAAAGTTTAAATCCAATCACTAACGAGAGGCTTTAGTTTTGAAAAAAATTATATAAGTATGTAATTTTAATTCTATTTTTCTAAATTTTTGAGATATAAATTGATTAATAATTGTTAATCATTTTCGAGACATTATTATTGATCTTACATAATAAAACCTAGTTCAAAAAATTGATAACTTCACACAAGAATAATTTTTTAACCTTTGCAATATATTTCCTGCCTTGTTTAAAAATATGAAAAGTTGCGTAGATGTGTTAGAAAAAGCAGAAAAAATGGTGAATTTTCTTAGAAAAAGCAGAAAAAATAGTACCCCATCCGTTTAAAAAAGAATGACATACTTTCTTTTTTAGTCTGTTTCAAAAAGAATGACTCTTTCCTTTTTTGTCAATACTTTAATTCCAACTTTCCACGTGACATATTTAGTACCACAAGATTAAAGGGCATTTTGGTACATTTGACACAATTTTAATTTATAACCATAAGATTCAAAAGTCTTTTTTTATTTTCTTAAACTTCGTGCCAAGTTAAAATAGGTCATTCTTTTTGAAACGAATGGAGTATTAGATTTCATGAAGCTCTTTGTTTTTTGAAGTAAATAAAGAAGAGAACAATGGCGGATTTGTTATCCATGTGGGACCCACAATTAAAGTTAACATTTTTTCTTGACAAAATTTGTTAGACTAGAGCAAAGGACTAAAATGAACATCATCTTTTGTCATACATTAAGGACCATTTCAATCAAGTAAGATATATTAAAGACCAAAATAAGTACCCCCACTCATTATTTAATGACTATTTTGATCGTTTTCTCTATGTTTTCTATTAGAATGGGGGGAAAATGAGCCTTCGACTAGACATCTTTAAAAAGGGAATTTAAAAGTGTATTACATGTTTTTTAATGGGAAATATGAAAAATAGAAGAATTTAACATAATGGGAAATGTGATTCACCGATGATATCAATTGTAAAAATCTAACAGTAAAATGTAAATAACTCGAAATCGTAGTTTCACGGTAAAGGTTTAGGGGAGTAGTCTTTGTCTCTAATTTTTGCTCAAACTGTTACACCAATCATTATAGCATCTAACCAAAAAAAAATATATAAATAATTTTCCTTTTTACTTTGGAATACTCAATACTTTATAAAAGAAAAATTAACCTATAAAAGAAAAATTAACCTATAACTTTGTTTAGGTAAAAATTGAGCATCATTCTTCTGTGGTCAAATGTCTTAAGTTCGAGTCTTAAAATAAAAATGTATATATTGTTAGAGAATGTCTTCTCCTTTAAATATCGAATACCGAATTAAAAAAAAAATAAGAAAGAGAGACTTTGCTTTGGTTGTTACCTCTGGCTGGCCCTAACTGAAAGCAAATAATAAATATCTTTTAATTTGTTGAAATAGACAAGTAAAAAGAAAAACTACTTTTAATATAAAAGACAAATAAAATGAAATGCAGGGAGTATGAGAACTCGTCTTGCTCTAAAATGCCATGCTTTCCACGGGCTTGGTCGACTATGTTCTTAATATATATTTTTTGGGTTTATTATACTAAACATCTTTATAATATGATATAATTGAAGATACACTCCCTTTTTAAAGTAAATTTTTTAATAAAAAATTATGACATTCTTTGAACTTAATTATTTTTAAAGAGTAGGACAATGAGTTAGGACAAACAGAATAATTTTGATTGAAGATATGATTTTTATCATATCTTTCCGTCCTTCTTTCTATTAATTATTATTTCATTTCAAACCAACCTAAAACGAATACATAACTATTAAATATATAAATATTTAATTTTATTCTTTTTCACACGTTTTTCTCGCCTCTATCGTTTGGCAAAAATCTGCCAATATTAATAGTACCTTTTTTGAGGAGTCCTTAGGAAGTATGTTATAAAGATTGTTACATGAATTTAATATACCTTAAATTCCTATGAGCTAATAATCTCCAATATAAACTATAAAAGTGGTTGTGTCCATTCTAAAGTGCACCTAGAAAAGCTGAAAGATTATGCAAACATAAAAATTAGGCGGGTTGATTACGTGGCAACCTTGTGCTTCCTATAAAAAACTATAACGAATATTCCTCTATCTAAAATTATTTATCATATTTCTCTTTTACATGTCTTTTAATAAAATGTTAATTCAAAGATATTTTAATTATTTTATTTTTATTTATATTTTAAAGATATAATCTCTCTTCACTATAGTTGCTTTAGTTATGTGATATCTCTCCATACTTAAGATGTTTCTTAGAGGTGTCAATACAGGTCTGCCCAGCCCATCCGGTATAGCCCACACAGGCTTTAGAATTTGACGGGTTAGGTCGAGCTGACCTATCAAGATGGGGTAAACTACATAAATAGCCCCCATAGTGGGTGACTTTGCTTTTTTGCCCCCCATAGCAAAAGTGCTACAAAATTATCCTTCCTTTTTTTTTATGTATGGAACAAATACATATTTACCCCTCTATCTATCAAATATTTTCAAACAACTCTCCATGCTCATTTATCTTTCAACTTCAATTTTTTTTCTCTGTTTTATCTTACTTTGATTTTTTATTTTTATTTTTATTTTCTCTTCTTTTTTTTTAATTTTTCTCAACCTTTACTTTTTTCTTTTTTTCTTTTTCTCCTTTCAACTTCTATTTTTTTTTCTCTTTTTAATTTTTCTTTGGTTTTTATTTTTTCTTTTCTCCTTTTTTCTTATTTTTTTTTTCTCAACCTTTAATTTTCTTTTATTTTTTATTTTGACTTTTTTCTTTATATTTTTATTTTTTCTCAACCTTTTTTTGTTCTTTTTTTTTTTCCTTTTCTTCTCTCAACTTCTATTTTTTTTTCTTTTTCTCTTTTTCATTTTCTTTAATTTTTTTTTAATTTTATCAACCTTCATTTTTCTTTTGTTTTTTATTTTTTCGTAACCTTTATTTTTTTCTTTTCTTTTCTTCGATTCCTTCCAAACAACAAGTCACGTCCCATAGGCAAGAGTTGACACTACCGCATTGTGTCTTGATTTATGAGATGTTCTATTACTCTTGCCTTAGAAGCAAGACTTAACCTAAGGACATTCAAACAACAAGTTACGTCCTATGGTCAAGAGTTGACACTATCGCATTATGTTTTAACTTATGAAATGCTATATAACTCTTGCCTTAGAGGCAAGACTTAATCCAATGACTTTCAAACAATAAGTTATGCCCCATGGGCAAGAGTTGGCACTACCACATTGTGTCTTGATTTATGAAATGCTCTATAACTCTTACCTTAGAGGCAAGACTTAGACCAAGGGTTTCAAACAACAAGTTACGGTCCATGGGCAAGAGTTGACACTACCATATTGTGTTTTTATTTATGAGATGTTCTATAACTTTTGCCTTAGAGGCAAGACTTAGCCCAAGGGCTTTAAAACAACAAGTTATACCCCATGGGCAAGAGTTGACACTACCATATTGAGTCTTGATTTATGAGATGCTCTATAACTTTGCCTTAGAGGCAAGACTTAGCCCAAGGACTTTCAAACAACAAGTTATGCCCCATGGGCAAGAGTTGACACTACCACGTTGTGTCTTAATTTATGAAATGCTCTATAACTCTTGCCTTAGAGGCAAGACTTAGCCCAAGGGCTTTCAAACAGCAAGTTATGCCCCATGGGCAAGAGTTGTCACTACCAAATTATGTTTTAACTTATGAAATGCTATATAACTCTTGCCTTAAAGGCAAGACTTAGCCCAATGACTTTCAAACAACAAGTTATGCCCCATAGGCAAAAGTTAACACTACCACATTGTGTCTTGATTTATGAGATGCTCTATAACTCTTGCATTAGAGGCAAGACTTAGACCAAGGGCTTTCAAACAACAAGTTACGCTCTGTGGGCAAGAGTTGACAATACCATATTGTATTTTTATTTATGAGATGTTCTATAACTTTTGCCTTAGAGGCAAGACTTAGCCCAAGGACTTTCAAACAACAAGTTATGCCCCATGGGTAAGAGTTGACACTACCACATTGAGTCTTGATTTATGAGATGCTCTATAACTTTGACTTAGAGGCAAGACTTAACCCAAGGAATTTCAAACAACAAGTTATGCCCTATGGGCAAGAGTTGGCACTACCACGTTGTGTCTTGATTTATGAGATGCTCTATAACTCTTGCCTTAGAGGCAAGACTTAGCCCAAGGACTTTCAAATAGCAAGTTACGCCCCATGGGCAAGAGTTGACACTACCACATTATGTTTTGACTTATGAAATGTTCTATAACTCTTGCCTTAGAAGCAAGACTTAGCCCAATGAGTTTCAAACAACAAGTTATGCCCCATGGGCAAGAGTTGACACTATCACATTGTGTCTTGATTTATGAAATGTTCTATAAATCTAGCCTTAGAGGCAAGACTTAGTCCAAGGACTTTCAAACAACAAGTTACGTCTCATGGGCAAGAGTTGAAACTACCACATTGTGTCTTGATTTATGAGATGTTCTATAACTCTTCCCTTAGAGGTAGGACTTAGCCCAAAGACTTTCAAAAAACAAGCTATACGCCCCCATGGACAAAAGTTAGCACTACCACATTGTGTCTTTGATTTATGAGATGCTCTATAAGTCTTGCCTCTAAAACTAGACTTAGTCCAAGAATCTCCCAAAAAAATAAATTACTCCTCATGGGAAAGAGTTAACACTATTTCATTATGTCTTAATTTATGAGATACTCTGTAATTCTTGCCCTAGAGGCAAGACTTAGCTCAAGGGTTTACAAACAATAAGTTGATGTTCTATAAATCTTTCCTTAGAAACAAGACTTATCCCAAAGAACTTCCAAACGGCAAGTTACGCCCTTAAGTTTCCTTTGATGTCAAAGAAAGAAGATTTTTTTTGCGGATTATCCAACTTTCTATTCATTAGCAAAATATAATAGAACCTAAGAAAAGAGAAAAAAGAGAAGGAAAAAAAAATAAAGATTGAGAAAAAAGAATAAAAAGAGAAGAAAAAAAATAAAGGTTAAGAAAATAGAAAAAAGAGAAAAATAAAAAAAATAAAAAAATAAAAGTTGAGAAAAAAAATGAGAGGAAAAAATAAAATAAAAATAAAGTTTGAGAAAAATTAAAAAGAATGTGAAAAGAAAAACACAAAAAATAAAAAAAATAAAGGTTGAGACAATGAATTTAAAAAAGAGAAATGAAAAATAAATAATGTTTGAGAAATAAAAGAAAAAAAATAAAAAAAAGTTGAGACAAATGAATTAAAACAAGGAAAAAAAGAGAAAAGAAAAAATAAAAATCAAGTAATAGTAAAAAAGAAAAAAAAAGTTGAGAGACAAATGAGCATGTAAAGAGTAACACAACATTTAAGGTGTAGAGGGGCAAAAATGTACTTGTTGTATACATAAAAATGAAGGAAGACTAGTCTTTAAACACTTTTCTTATGGGGGACAAAAATACAAAGTCACCCACTATGAAGGACATTCCATGTAATTTCCTGATCAAGATGACGGGCCAAAAAATAACAAGCCCAATCCATTACTCTGTGGGCTGTGGGCCTCCACGGGCCAACCCACTTTTTTAAAAATATTATTTTTATAATCTTAACTTAAATTTTAAAATATTAATAACATAAATATTTCCAAAACAATATTACATGATGTTACTACTGGTTAATCAAGTCTCAAATTCACAAAAAAAAACAATCCTAATAATCTACAAAACTAAATAACTTTTGACATAATACCATTCAAACCAAATAGAGATATTAATAAGCAAACTAAACAGTTAATGAATAACAATATAGCTAGCTAAATAACAATATTAGCCTAATTTTGTTTCATTAGATCACCATAAAATACACAAAAAAGATGTCAATATTTAATCCATTAAAAGTGAAAATGAACTCAAAAAAAAAAAAAACTTTTATGGCACTTATGGCGTATCCAATACCACCACATCATCTTCATCAAGCATATCTGACTCCTTAAAAAGTTTAGTATTTGTATTTTAATTATTTATATATTTTATAAACATAGTTAATATTTTAATATCGTCTCTGATGGTTTAAGTATACTTTGAGTTTGTACTCCTCTCGTTATTTTTAGTACTCTATTCTATTTCTAATTATTATTTTTTTTTGGCCCACAGACTGGCCCAGCCCATATTTCTCAAGTCCCACAGGCCGATGGGCTTATCCGGACTGGGCTAAAAAACCCTGTTCTTAAATGAGTTGCAAAAATCTTAGCTCAACCCTATCAAATTATAGGTTGAGCCGAGCCAACCCAATGGGCCTGACCCATATTGACGGCTCTAATGTTTGTGTCTTCAAGAATAATTACTACTAAAGATAAAATGAGAAAATTAGTTCTTGAACTTTTACGATGGTAAACAATTTGAGACCGATGGAGTATAATTACTCCCATCATCTTTCTTTCTTTTTGATCGGTGCCAAAAAATAACATCTTTTCATATTTAGTAATTATTTAACTTTAAAATCTCATATTAGAAAAAAAATAATAGGGCAGATCAATGTACTAAAGCTCCCACTAAGCGCATGGTTCGGAAAAGGACCCGACCACAAGGATCTGCTTGTAAATTCCTTCCCCATTTCTCCTTCCTCTATCCCCAATTTTTTTTTTTTTTTTTTTTTTTTTTTTTTAAAAAAAGCTCATATTGGATGTTGGAACGCCATAACTATAGGCAGAATAAAGATGGTGATGTGCATATCACAATGACAAAATATAAAAAGAGAAAAACTCATTTATCTCGTGTAATTAGCAGCAGTTTGTATATAAGGGTAGGCCATATTTTTTTCTACATGTTGTTTTACACCTTTTTCTTTCTTTTTTTAAAATGAAGTGTGATATTCGCGTATGAAGCGCCTAATTTTATCAACTTAGTACTATATTAAAACCCACAATATCATATAAAGAAACTATGAACTACTAGTATGTATTCAAAGTCCTTTTCTTCTTCGTCTTCTTCTTCAATTAATTCTTGAAAGTTCAATTTAAATTCACCTCTTAATTAATATGATTTGTACCTTAGTTAAAAATTATTAAGATGAGAAGAAAGTGTAACTTGGAGCTTAGACTTGACCCTCCTGCTTGTGTTTCAAGCCCCTACTTCGACTCCATGTAAGTTCTCTCTCTTTCAATCTCAGTTTTTGACTCTATACGAAGTCCAAAATTATTTCCTCATTTTTTTTATGATAATATATAAAGTACATGACAAGATGTAGTCAGAGGCGGAACCAGGATAAAACTTATGGATTTTAAATTTTAATTTTTTTAGTTATGCAGTTTTAGATTAATTTGTGCATACTCAATGAATTTTTAAGATAAAAATAAGATTTAAATTGAAGCTACTGGGTTCAATTGAACAAGTACACAACACTCTGGCAGCGCCCCTGGATGTAGTAAAATACCAATCTCGGATCGATAGACAAGTCTGTAAATATTAGCCGTATTAAATATTTATTTCTTCAATAATAGGGGGGAAAACGAAAGTATAGATCAGGAAAAGCAACAACAGCTAACAATATTCTACGATGGAAAAGTTGTGGTTTCTGATGCTACTGAGCTGCAGGTATGTTTTGCACTCTATTAGGAATTTGAATATGTGGTTTTAATTTTATTTAGTGGAAATCATTATATCGTGTCGGCTGAATTATTGCAATATATAGTGTAACTTAATTTGTCTTCTCTTAATGGAATATGTAAGATGCATATTCTTGGTATTTTAGTGGAAGGTGGTCTAATTTGATAATGAATATTGAGCTGAAAATTCATGACAATTCTTTAGGGGGTAGGGGGTAGGAGTGCGGGGGGGGGGGTCAAGATTTTTTCAAAACTAAGGAAAGATAAGTTTTGGTTTATAAACACAAAGATACTATACATTTTAGTTTTTTCTCCTCAATTACTATAGGTATCAAATATTATTTTGATTAGAAAGATAATGTGATCTTACAAAAGATCGACTTTTCATCATCTACTTTTGGGTGTTTGGGACTTGCACTTATAGAATTTCAAATTACAAAATCACAAATTCAAAAATTTAAATTTTCATGTTTCAACTTCAAAATCAATGACCAAACAAAAGCAACGTTAAAGTACATCTTATAAAACATGTATGTACACTAATAATTCTGAGATTATGAATTTTCATTTTTTTTCTATGTTTTTTTAATCAAGTTATTCATCCAGACTTGCATCTCTTGGGGTACTGGTAGATTTGATATAGATCCTTACCAGATTTATTAAATAAATTAAGATTACAGGATGATCCGAAGGCGTTTTTAAACAAAAGAAACTCCGTAAAAAGTAAAACCAAGATTGGGGCACTAAAGTTGGTTCTACCCCTATTTTTCCTATGAAACTATGAGTAGTTTTGTTGAACTTATAAATCTTCGGGTGGGTTTCGATATGAAGATATTTTTTGAAATTCTTTTGAAGAAAATAATTAGGTTATTTATTTATTTATTTATTAATTTAATATTCAGTATATAAGTAAAAAATATTATTCTAAATGTATTTATATAATCTATGCAATTAATGTGAAATATCACTCATGTGACTTGTTTCCCCTTCTTCGGAAAGTCATCTTTTACATTTTTAAGGAACTTATTTTTATATAAAAGATATTCTGTGAAAGTTTTGATCAAATAAACATGAGAAAATTAAAAAAATATTTTTTCCATACTAAACATACCCTTATTTATTTATTTATTCTTTCATGGTAATACAGGCTAGAGCTATAATACATCTGGCAAGTAGAGAAAGGAAGGAGAGCATAAAGACACCATCATCACTTTCGGAGCCACCATCACCATTGTTACAATCACCAAATGGGGTTTCCATGAAGAAATCACTGCAAAGATTTCTGCAGAAGAGAAAGAGTAGAGCTCAAGCAATTTCTCCATATCATCACTAGCTACTGAAAATACTAATTTTGGTGTTCTTTTATTTATTTTTTGCTACTTTTCCCCACTGCTTCTAGTGCGGTTTGTGACAAAGTAAAAGAATCTTTTTTTCATGTCATTGCGGATGACATGACCAGAGATATGTAAATTAGTAATTTTATTGTACTCCAGCTATTTTAATTTGTGTGACACTGTTTACTTATTAAAAGTCAATTAATTTATTTGCACAGTTAAATTCGATTAAATCTATTCAATAACTTAAGGAATAGGAATAAAAATATCCCTAAATTATTCAAAATAGGTCAAATTTGACTCTCGTTACGTTTTTGATAAAAAAAGTGTTCTTTTTAATGTGAACAACAAAAAATGTCCTTGTCGTTAAATTTTTGGCTCAAACCCTTCTACCAGGGGCAAACCTAACCCATTAGGAGGGAGTGTACGTGCACCGATAACATCGGAAAAAACTCTATATATATGTATATATTTGGAAGAACTATCATAATTTTAAAAGGACCCCTCAAACATAACTGATGAATTGTGATATTTGGTCATTGTGCTCATTTGGATCTGGGTCGTGAGTGCATGAATTCGAGTTCAAATGTCGGTGTTAACTCTTTTTTTGTGAAGTTTGTTCTACTTCTTTACAAATTATAAACTCATATAATTTTATGAGATAATTTCATAAAAGTACAATTGACTCAATTACGTTACTAAATATATCCCACCTTTTAAGCTGCTATTAAATGTGACTCATTGTCTATAGAATCAAAAGTTACTTTTTATCTGGTAGCCCACTCAACCTGAAATAGCTCATTTCTTCCTCTCTTCTCAATACACACTCCTCTTCATTCCCTACATATTTAGTTTCATCTCCATTTTATCTCCTCTTCAATTTTTCTCTCTTTTGAGAAAAACAGACAGAATAAGACTTTTAGATGAATGAATTCACTACAGCAGAGGGATGCCACTAATAGTGCTGCTTATATCTGTCACGACCCAAATTTCATCGTGAGTGACACCCACACTAACTCTCCGATTAAAGAATCATTTAACTCAAAATAACCAACACCAAACACTTAATCATTTTAAATGAGAACAAACCCAATTCTACATAATATATCTATATCTCTAAACAGTTTTAGTCAAATGCGGAATAAAATCATAGATTTTAAAACGTCCCCCAAAACTGAAGGTCATCGTGCCAAAGCATCTAACTAAACATATCCATGGGTACAACCCAGAAAATTAAAAAGGAAACAAAAATTGTCTTTGCCAGAAAATAAATGGAGAACAAGTAAACAGGATAGATCCATGGATGCCCAGAAGATGATTGCTCACCCTTAGATCTTAAGTCGCGCTATGATCTACAAATAAGGTTTCGTCGAAGCCGCTAAAATATGCTCTGAACTCAATAAAAAGAAAAACATATGGTAGTATCAGTACAAAACCACTACGTACTTGTAGGATCATAGGACAACTCAACTTAGTAAATGTGCACACTTAACTAATAGTTTGTAAACAAGTAGCAAAATATGTTATTTTAGCAATTATGCATTCAATTCGATCTTTCCATCACTATTCCACTTTAACCAATCAAGCGAAGTAAATATATAAATCACCTTTAAGAAAATAGTATTCCACTCCATTCAATTACAAAGAACTCATAACACAATTCAATTCATCACTTTTTCATAAAAACAACTCCTTATTGTATAACAACAAGTATTGACTCATTCAAGTACAATATCAATAATCAAACCACACAAGGATCCCAAGGTATGACAAGTAACCGGACCACACAATATTTCAAATATAATGATCAACACAATATAACCGGTTCACTTAAAGAACCGTCAAGCTCTCCAAATCACGATGTACACACATGCTATAGGTCTTATTATTGTACACTAGCCATGACCTGTAGGGACGAGCTCAGTCCATGTATTAAATATCCTAGCCAACTAGTGTTTGCCACCATTATCCCAAACCAAGTGTTATACCACCCTTATTCCAACGTCCCTACCCTTATTATCCCTAAAATCCATCAATTCAATCACGATCAACCTTTATTGGTTCATCTCACATTAACAAATAGTACCATAAAACAAGTACAATCACACAATGAGTAATTCAATAACCCTTGCATATCAAAAAGGTCCTTTTTACCAATCTCATTACAGATTATCATTTTAAAACTTTTATTCAACAATTAACAAGTTCTACATTCATTAGCATGCATTACAAATAAATAAATAAACAATCCGTTAACATGCACACATACAATCAACTTGAGTTTTATATCCAATTCAATCATCACTTCCAATTCAAGCTTTCCAATGCTTTAAATGACTTGAGCCTTTCTCTTTTGTGAAATCTCGGCTTGATCACGATCTAGAAACAACAAACAAGATTTATTTAACCAAATGTTCACCAAATCTACGAATTAAAATCCCTAGTTCATATCCCTAAAGCTAAGTTCATAACCAATTCTACCTTTCTAGGATTTTCTAACCTTCAATTCACAATTTCTCCACAAAGCAAGATTAAGAGAATAAATTATAGTCTAGCAATCATAATTCAACCATTCTAAACTATCAACAAATGATTCTAACCTTTTCTTAAACATATCATATCAATTCCTCCAACCTGGTGTTTAACCCACCATCCTCATCATGATCAATTCCTATGAATTTTAAGAACTTGGGGATTAAAATTTATGTTAGAGGAAAGGAAATTCACTTACCTTGGGAGTAGAAGTTGATGGAATTCACCAGAAATCACCCTATTTTTCCCTAAGTTGACCTCTGAAGCTTTTGGAATGAAAAATAATGTTTAAGTTCAAAATCTGCTATTTACTGTGATGAGCCGGCCATAGCGGCTCGATTCCTGCTAAAGCAACATCGCTATAACTGGATCTACCCGCTATTGTAGAGCTGACCTAAATTGAATCCCGCTATAGCAGAACAATTCCCATTATAGCGGGACCTCTGTAGCATCCTGCCTCTAGCTATGGTGAGGTAGGCGATGTAGAAACTCGAGATTGTTTTCAGTTTTCACAACACACTCCCAATTTTCAACCTTACAAACTAACCTTTTTATGTTAAACATTATATCTGGAGTTTTACTAACCCAAATTTCCTTCCAAAAGTTTCTATGAACTCCATAACCTTTTAGCTAACAAGTTATGATCCTAAATAATTTAATCACCACCCTATCCATTACCAGATTTACCTAGACCAGACCACACCTGAAATTCAACCAAGACTAGCCTAGCCTGAAATTTTCAACACTTCATCTGGGGAGAACCTTAACCCAAATTTTCCATGCTAAGCTGTACCATAACGACTGAAAGGGTCATTACAACAGATACCAACTTAACTATCATTCGACTCTGAATGACAAACAAGGAAAATAAGGAAAAAATTAGCAAAAGAAATACCTGAATCCTCAAACAAGTGAGCATACTTGTCACGTATATCAGCTTTAGTCTCCCAAGTGGCCTCCTCAATAGGATGATCTTTCCACTAGACTTTCACGGACCTAATATCCTTGGTTCTCAACTTTTGAACATCTCGATCAAGTATCGCCACCAGTTCCTCCTCATAGGAGAGGTTCTTGTCGAACAACACCAAGTCCCAAATGAATGATGTAGTCACCATCCCCATGGTACTTCTTAAGTATAGAAACATGGAATATTAGATGGACTTTCGACAGACTTTAAGGAAACACAAGATTGTAAGCTACCAGACCAACATCATCAAGAACCTCAAATGGACCAATATACCCGGGGTTAAGCTTGCCTATCTTGCCAAACCGCATCACTTCCTTCATAGGAGAAACCTTAAGTAACACATGTTCGACCTTTAAAAAACATGTCTCTCACCTTACGATCTACATAATCTTTTTGTCGACTTTGGGCTGCTAACAACTTATCTTTGATAAACCTTACCTTCTCTTAAGACTCTTTTACCAAATCAGTGCCCAAGGGTTTCACATTACCCACCTCAAACCATCCTATGGATGACCTACACTTTCTCCTATATAGAGCCTCAAATGGGGCCATGTCGATATTGGAGTGATATCTATTATTATACAAAAACTCATACAACAACAGTAACTGATCCCAATGACCCCCAAAGTTAGCCACACATGCCCGAAGCATATCTTCTATCACCTGAATAGTTCTCTAGGACTGCCCATCAGTCTGAGGATGAAATACAGTGATGAGATTTAACTTAGTGCCCAATTCTTCATGTAACTTATGCTAAAATTTAAAGGTAAACTGCGTACCTCTATCAGATATGATGGAAACGGGAACTCCACGCAATCTTAAAACTTCCTTAACATAGATCTTGGCTAACTTCTCCGCTTTGTAATTCACCTTGACTAGAATGAAATGCGCGCGCGGACTTGGTCAGCCTGTCAACAATGACCCAGATTGAATCATACTGCTCCAAGATCTTAGGAAGACCCACTATAAAAATCATCACAATCCTATCCCATTTCCACTCCGAAATGGGTATTCTCTAAAGTAGACCTGCAAGCTTTTAATGCTCATATTTTATCTGCTGCCAATTCTGACACTTGGACATATAATTTACTATGTCCTTTATTTGAGGCCACCAATAAAGTTATCTCTAGTCGTGATACATCTTGGTTGCACCAGGATGTATAAAATATCTAGATCCATGAGCTTCCACCAAAAAACTAGGAATCAAAGTATCCACTTGGGACACACACACACCTACCCCTATACCCTCAATACGCCACTAGAATCAAGAGTAGCCTCTTGGGCCTCACCACGCACCACCTTGTTCCAAATTTTATTCATCTTCACATCCTCAAATTTCTCAGCCTTGATTTGATTAAGGAATGTAGACCTCGCTTCCACACTATCCAATACTCCATCTCTCTCTGACACCCCAAATTACATAAACTGCATTGCTAGAATTTGAATCTCTCTAGCTAAAGGATGCCATGTTACCTTCAAGCAAGATAAACTCCTGATACTTACTGACTTCCTGCTCAATGCATCTGCCACCACATTGGCCTTCCTGAATAATACTGAATGGTAACATCATAATCCTTTAGTAACTCCATCCACCACCATTGTCTCAGATTCAGGTCCTTCTAAGTGAACACATGTTGTAAACTACAATGATATGTGAAAACCTGACACTTAACACCATATAAGTAATGCCTCCATATTTTGAGTGCAAACACCACCACCGCCAGTTATAAGTCATGAGTTGGATAATTCCTCTTATGAACCTTTAATTGCCTTGAAATATAGGCTATCATATTCTTATCCTATATTAACACAGAACCCAAGCCAGAATGTGAAGCATCACAAAATACTATAAAATCCTTACCTTCCTCAGGCAAAGCAAGAATAGGAGTTGTGGTCAAAAGAGACTTGAGCTTTTGGAAGCTCACTTCACATTTGTCAGACCAAACGAAAGGACCTTCTTCAGAGTCAACCTCGTTAAGTGAGTAGCAATCAAAGCAAAACCCTTCACAAACCTGAGGTAATAAATTTCCAAGCCTACAAAACAATGAACTTCAGTCACTGAAGTGAGCCTTACCCAATTCTTGACCGCCTTAATCTTTTATGGATCTACCATTACCCCTTTTTTAGAAACCACATGCCCTAAAAAGTGCACGACCGAAACACTTAGAGAATTTTTCATAAATATTCTTTTCTATCAATATGTTCAAGACAATGCACAAATGCCCTGCATGCTCCTCTTTACCCTTAGAGTATACTAAATTGTCGTCAATAAAACAATAACAAATTGGACCAAGAAAGATTTAAAGATACCATTCATCAATCTCATAAAGGTTATCGGTGCATTAGTGTAATGACCCTTTACATCGTTACGGGTGAGTCAATCATGTAAAAATTTTGGGTTAAGTTTTTCATCGAATTGGAAGTTAAAATTTTCATGCTAGGCTAGTCTTGGATAAAATCAAAGTGAGATATGGTTTAGGGAAATCCGGGAATGGATTGAGGAAATGTAATAAAGTTTTTTTTGATTTTATGTTAGCTAAGATGATAAGGAACCTGTAGGAATTTTCAAAAGTGAATTTGGGTAAGTAGAACTCTCGATATTAAACTTGATGTAAAGGGGTTTGTCCGGAATGTCATGGTTTGAGGGTGCATAGAGAAAATATCAAAACTGGGAGAAATCCTGAGTTTTAGCCTTGTCACACCTGCTATAGCGGTGGCAAGCTGTTATGAGGCTGCCGCTATAGCAGAGAAAATCCCACTATGGCGGGAGTCAAAGGAGGTCAATCCCACTATAGGGCGGCTTCCGCTATAGCGGGATCATGTTCCTATAGCAGGAAAAATCACTGTTTGTGTAGAAATTATCTCCAAAAATGGTTCATTATTTCTAAACTCATTTTGGGGAGGGCTTAGGCAATTTGGGGCGATTTTCACCTATTTTCCACCAGAATTTTTCTTAAAGGTAAGTTATTTATCCCCATTAACTAGTTCTTTGATTCCTTGACCTTAGAATCACTAGTTTTTAGGTCTTGGGGAGGATTTAACTTGACCTAGCTATATTTTCTGGTGCAAGAGGGTAAATTTGGTGTAAAACCTTTGGGTTTTAGTTAAAAATTGATTATTTACTCATGCATGACTATAATTCACTAATGTAACCATGAAATTGGTAGATTTAAGGTAAATTTATGGTAGGAAAATCCTAGAATGGGTGGGTGTAGGAAAATCCTAGAATGGGTGGGATGATCATGTAATGGCCTTAGGTTCGGGATTAGGTTGTAATCCTCAATAATATAGTTCATTTGACAGATTATATGTTTATATTCCTGTTTTTAGACCACAATCAAGCTGAGGTTGCAAGAAAAAGGAAAACGCAGGTTCAGTAGAGCATTTTAGGCTTGGATTGAGGTAGGTGATGATTTAAATGTATTTAAAACCCAATTTGTGTTATATGTGCATGTTAACTATTCCTTAGTATTGCTTGTACAATGCATGTTCAAGGAAAGTGAATGACTGTTTGATATCCTAAGTGTTAATCACATGCAATGAAATTAATTAAAAGCTTGCTGATTTTTACAAGTGTTGCTTCTATCATCATTACATGTGATGGTTATGATATCTGTCATTATTGTGGAATGTACTAGTAATTGGACGTCTCCGCAGGATTGGTTGATATAAGGTTGACAAACACTTTTTATATGGGATTTGGTACATGGACCAGAGCTCGTTCCCTGAATGTTATGGTTAGTGGGCGATCATAAGACCCTTAGCATGTGTGTACAGGTATTTGGTGAGTATGATGGTTCCTTGAGCGAATCGGTTTTACATATTTTCTTGATCATATTGGATCCTTGAGTGGTTCGGGTTAATTACAAGTTGTGACCTAAATCTGTGTTGTCTATTACTTGTGTAATTAGGGCATGATTTATATGACTGTTGAGTCATGATTGTTGACTTGGAGTCTTATTGGTGGTCATAGCTTTACTTGACTTGTTATCGTTATTGACTCATATTGACTGAACTTCATGTTGTACTTGTTACAAGGTTGAGTGTTATAAACTTGGAGTGGAGTTGCATGATAGGGTTCATGGTTGTCTTGTTGTACTACACTATGGTTATGTGTTCATATTTCTCATTTTTGATTGGCTGATGACTCTACTAGTACACCATTGCTATTTGTGTGCTGATATTACACGTGCTCTTCTTTTGTTGAGTACAGAGCATATTCCGGCAATTGTTTTGTGACCTCAGATGTGAGACAGACTGTATTCTAACTCAAGGGTGAGCAACATCTTCTGAGCTACCATGAGTTCTTCTTTCGTTCTCTGGTCCATTATTTCGGTCTTAAACATTACTTTGGCTTCAGGTTTGCATCTTCTTTTAACAATTATTAGAGTTTTGGTACAATCACTTTTAAGTTCTAGGGATGGTTTATTTCTGCATACGCTATTCTTACTCTTCGTTTAAGATATGGATTATTGGTTTTATTAATGGCATTGGTTTAATTGCTATTTTTAGCTAACTGTTGATTGGCTTATAAGGTTAGTTCGTTCTCCCACCGAAGGGTTAGCATGGGTGCCATTCACGGCGGGTTTGGGTCGTGACAATTAGTCAACCCAAAGGACAACACCAAGAATTCGTAATGCCCATAACGAGTCTTAAAGGTTGTCTTAGGAATGTCCTCAGGTCGTATCTTCAGCTGATGATATCCCGACCTTAGATCCATCTTTGAAAACATTGATGCACCCTACAGATGATCTAATAAATCATCTATTCTGGGCAATGTGTACTTATTTTGAATGGTTACCTTATTCAGATGTCGATAATCTATACACATTCTTATTTTGCGGAGAAATGACTTTTATTTTCGAATTCAAACACTTACAAAAAGTTTCAAATTTTACTTTGGAAAAAGAGTCTCCACTTGATTTATTTTTTTAGGAAAAAATTAAGAAACCCTTTGAAGTATTCAAAAGACTAAAACAGAAGAATCCTTTGAAAAATTTAGAGATTCTACGTAAGAGGTTCTTATTAATACCCCAAAAAGATTTTAAGGCATTCGGGGTATCCACTAACTCGCGGTTGAAATATTTGAGATCTAATTTAATTGACTAGCTTTGAAATTATTTTTTTTGAGAAATTAAAGGAATTTATAACTAAGAATGAAAATTGTTTAAAAGGTTTTGAAAAGATAAAAATTGTTTTTACAACTATAAAACCAGTTAAGCTAATTTTTGAGTAAATAATTTGTTTTGCAAAAAAACAACTATGGTAATTCTGAGGGGATATCAACTAAGTTAGAAGTTAGTGTAGAAATGGATTCACAATATAAATAAACAAAGAGAGAGAGGTTGGGTTTAGGCCTTCAAAATCCCAAACCCCTAAATTAGTCTGAATTGGACTCATAACTGTTGTATTCCCCCATACATCTCCTTGTACGTGTCCTAAAATTTATTTTTAGGCTTTAAGGCCCACAACCTATCCTAAACTAATTTAACTTAATTTTTTGGCCCACAACAATTATTTCAAAACTCTTTGAGTCTCAATACGCTGTCAGCAATATTTTAATGGGCTTTGGACCATTTTTTCCTTCTTCCACCTGTGGCACCCTCATTTTTTCTTCATTTTGTGCACATGTATACATATTCTATACCATTGTGTAATCTTCAAATAAACAGTCCCTTACACTTTAGCTAGAGGCTGATGCGAACGGGAAATGGGCCTCCTTGGCCCATTAGAAAAATGCAAAAGGGGAAAGAGTTCATTTGAACTCCCAACGAGTTCACATGCCACAAGAAAAAAAATAAAGAATTAATATTCATTGGAAATGCAAAGTGACATAGTCAAAAGTAAAAGAAACTATCATGGACCAATTTTTTTTTGAATGAGAAAATAGAAGAAATGACAGTGATGCCATGATATGGGAATACACATACAAGTTTTGAAAGAAAAGAAAAGAGACAGATTTAGTGACAAAGGATTGGGGAATTTCGCATACTTCATAATTCCCGTATTTAGGTAAGAGATGAGAAAAAACAGGGGAAAAAGAAAAGACTACAACTCAATAGATTACTATTCCAACAGATGACAAAAAATTTCAAAAGGAAAAAGAAATGACAAGAAGAAAATGTGCAAAGTAGTTGCAAGAAAAACAAAATTAGGCATCTTGGTACTTTTCCTTGGCATTGTAAGCCAAAGGAAATATTCTAGTCATACCCTTTAAACTCAGACAAGCAAGCTTTTTCAGATATGGGTACTAACAATGTGTATGAAAGAAGAAAATAAAGACTGGTTTTAAGAAGAAGAAGGAGTTTGAAAATACTTTTAAGATTCCAAGTAATGCAGAATAAAAGGTGATTTAAACACATCAAATTATAGCCAATATTTAGGAGAAAACACATAAGAACACATTGTTTTACCCTATTATTCATCCTACCCTTCTCTTTGACAAGTTCAAGGGCACTTTGAGTTAAAATACATCCTAGAAGGATCAAGGGATTATATGAGTCCAACATAATACCTCTCTATGTCCTCTCTCGACATTGTAAATAAAGAGAATATCTTTAAGAGTGGTTTTGTTCAACTTATAACATAAAAAGGAATCTCAAATGTTAACCCCCCAAAAAAGACCAAATTTTGAAACATAAAAGAAACACGATTAACAGTTGGCACACAAGAGAGAAAAATATAATCAACAACCTTAAAAAGGAACACACTACAATCTCCTCCTCATCCTCTCCTTGACCAATTCAAGATGAGTTTTCGAGGGTCAAAATGGTCCTTGAGGATTCATAAGACTAGTGACCTTACTATAGACAAATTTCTATTATTTCTTTTGGCATTGAGAGCCAATGAAATTTAGGAAGAATTCCTCATTTACAACACCACAAAATGAACGTGCAGTATTCAAGATAAGACAAACAGTAAGCTAAACTGAACAAGACATATTTTCAGCTAAAACAATGGATTATACTACAACAAGCAATTGCTTAAGCTAGAATAGTTGATCAAAAGGCTAAATAGAAACATTTATACTAAAGAGAATGAATCAAAAAACATTAAAAAAATGAGTCAAATATTAAACAAGAAACATTAAGCCACAATAGTAAATTAAAACAAGAAATACTAAAGGAAACAGTGGACTAAACCACAACAAATATCAATTCAGCTTTTTTTAAAACATAGGCTAATAGCTAACAAGCAACAATCAAGATGAAATAATGGATTTTTGGAACTAAAACAAGAATCACGAAGCTAAAAAACAAACCAAACAACTAAAGCAAGAATATTGGTTCAACAAAATGACATAACAATCACTATTTAATTGAAAATCTTATGGCCTTCAAGGGTTTCTATAGCAAATAATCCCAATATTCTCACATAGTGAGATTTTAACTAAATACTACACTGTGACTACATTACACTAAAAATATGTGCAGAAACACTAAGCTACCATCACAAAGAAAGACGACTAATAGTAGCTGAAAATAGAAAGGGAGAAAGGTGTTTACCTTTTCCGAAGCAGAAAAATGGGACTCGAGCTCCATCAGAATTACTCCTGCCACCTCTAGAATGCTAATATTAATCAAGAATCCTAAGCTCAGAACTGAGCCTCCAAGAACTCTAATTATAACTTTTTGACTAGAGGGGAAAATCTTTTTGATTCAGAAATACCCAAACTTTTGCTCAAAAGTTTTTTCCCAACCTTTAAGACTTGGTTCTCAGTTCCAACAATAGAGGTATATATAGGGGAAATTTGGGGTTTGATTTTGATGTCTACCAGTGTGGGAACCAGTGTTTTAAAAGGCAGTTTTGAGGTTTGCCTCGGAGCTCACCCTGGGGCAGGGCACTGGCAAAACGCCTTAAGGCATAGGTGTGAGATTTAAGTTCTGTAAGGTTTACGCCTTAAGCGCCCGACTGTATGCCCTAAGCACGCCTAACGCTCAATGTTCTGGGCTCTCCTAACAAATCTTAGGAAAATTATGTGTCGAATTCCATAATTGACATTGTTGACCCTTATAATTCTCTAATAAGTAAATGATGCTTAATAGTTTTTTCATCTATAGAAATTTGAAGATTGAAAATACCTCAAATAACAAGTCATTGTAATGCATATTTATTATTTTAAAGCACCATGAGGATGAATATCATTTAACATTTCTTTAAAAAAAATACTTAATTAGCCGATTTTTACATCTTCACTTATCAATATTGGCCTTCATATTATTTCCATATGCCTAAAAATAATCGCTATTTGAAAGTAAATTATTATGTTTTACTATCTCAAAATTACCGTGAGGGTACTAATAAACTTTATTGATTATTTTCTTTTAGGGATGTAAATTGCATAGTAAGATCATAATATATTTTACAAAAATATGATTCTTTTATTAGTTGAAAGTTAAGATGTTAGAGTTGATTTGCATCTCATAGTAGCTATTATAACATTTCTTTCTTTACAATTGTAATATTATATTAGAAGTTTTATTTTCTAAGAGTTTGTTGATCATGTTTTAAATTTTTTAATTATTAGTTTATTGTTTATAATTTTTGCTTTATAACACTATTTTACTATAAAGTAAAAAATTTAAGATCCATGAGGCTTACGCCCCATCGCCTCGAGGCTTATGCCTCACCCAACGCTGAGTAAATCGCCCTACCTTAAGCCCCAGCCTTTTAAAACACTGGTGGGAACAAGGGCTTTGAGGGATTTTTAGGTATTTTGTGAAAGTAAAATTTTAATTCAGGTGAGGATAAGCCTAAATGAGCAGGAGTTGTACCATTTTGTGCGAATTTGAGGAGACCTTAGGAACTTCTAGGTTCACTCCTTTGGTACAAAATTTGTTCTACTTACATGACCTTGTACAATTTTGAGAGAGAAAGGAAACGTTGAGGGAATTGGGGCTAGAGTTTTGGTGGATTGCGTCTAGCTACTACTGCTGTCATTTTGGTATTGCTGTTGTGGATTGATGTTGTTATTGTTAGGGATGAAGGAGAGGAGTTATAAGGGTGATGGGCTAGGCCAGTCGGTCTATTGGGCTGGGTCGGATGATTAAATATTGGGCCTTGGTCGATTTCAAAGGAATAGAAGGGATTAGGAATTTAGGTTATTTAAAAAGATAACCCAAATAGGTTGGTCCTTTAGTCATCTTTATTTAAATTAGCCAAATTAAAAATCAATTGGCCAATTGCATTGCGATTGTGGCAAAATTGGTTTCAATTACGACCGAATCTAATAAATTGGATAAATTGAATATAATCCGATACGAATTATCGATCGATTTAACCCCGAGTTTCTTGATTTAGTAAAATTAAGTAAATACTTTCCGAATAATTCATTTTTAAGAACAAATTTCATTTAAATCAAGATTTACCCATTTGTACTGATTGTCAAGACGGTTCTTGATTAAAAGCTGATTCTTGATAAATTATTTATTTAAGTAACAAAATTTATAAAATCTCTTATATATGAATATAGAAATGTATAATTGCCACTTAAATGACAAAATTAACCCAGATAAATATTTTAAAAAGTTTTTTATCCGGATAAAGCAAATATTTTTATTTTATTTAAAATCGAAGAAACTCAGAATTAAACCTATTTGTGGAGAAAAAAAATTAGGTGTCAACAACTACCCTCTTCCTTTGGGTCAAGTTAATGCAAGTAACCCTGGCAAAAGGAGTTTGATGATCCTAATTTTGTCCGACCACAGATTTGTTTTCCGAAAACAATTGATTTTCATATGAATTTCAGGGAATTATGGCCGGACCTCAGTGTCGGGTTTCCCACATATCTTTGGTTACATTAGAATTTAGGCTACTTCCAAGTCTCATCGCTTGATTTTAAGCACAATATCAAAGAATTCACAAGCTATCCAGATTTATTTTACAGAGACCGAAAAATTGGGGAATATGAGGATCGAGATTTGGAATGAAGTCAAGTTTTCAACATATAGCCCAACCTACATATCCAATATTTAGGGAATCAGACTGCTTTTAATTCAACTCAATTGGGAGAAATGGTATTCCTTTATTTCAGAGGACCTTCAACTTGGGATGAGTGACAAGTCAGTTGAGTTACAGAAAAAGGGCTTGTAACCTCCTAACCTTGAATATGGAGCTCTTCATACTCACTAGCAAGAGTCTTACCGACAGATAATTTCCAAAACTCTGAGTGTGCTGTCACCCGGATTTGAAAGAAAGAGAAGGTTACCTCAAGTATGAGTTTAGAAATATCCCGAAATACCTACATGCCTTCTGATAGGGGTGTGGTTTGATGGTGATGGCAATCACCCTTTAGCTCGCATCCAAAGAGTTTGATGTCTCTATCTGGACTACGTCCCAGTTTTCTGCTAAGAAAAAAAAATTCCATGATGTGTTGTGTTCTTTTTGGAGTCGTCCGGACCTATGGTTTTGTTTTAAGATTTTCATCCTCTCAGATACTCTCGACAATTTCTCGAATAAAATCATTAGTGATAAGCATAATTCACAAGGGATATGTAGTCTTTTACCATATCTCTACATGTGTTGTTATTCGAAAGTGATGTCATCCTCTCATATACCTCCTCCAATAATATTTTGAGACAATTGATACAAAACCCTCTTGGTTGTTAGATAAGATGGCCTTTTGGCAATTGAAAATTTCTTCAAAGTGGGATGGCCCTCTTAGACACTGACGACACTTTGCATGATCTTCTGTTGATATGGTAACCCTCTTAATTACCCGTAGTGATGTAGACATAACAACAATCTCGATTGTTGAATATGCTAGCCCTTTTGGCAATTAAAACTCCTTCAAAATGGGGTTGCCCTCTCAGACACTGACGACATTTTGAGTAGGACGGTCCCTACAACCACAATTTTCTATTGATACGGTAACCCTCTCGGTGGCTCATAATGCTTTATACATTTGATGTGCTAACTCCTTTGGCTATTGGTAATGATTTTTTGCATATAACCTCGGGTCAGTCTTGTGCATATTCCGTATGAGTATGACTTATAGATATCCCTTGAATTTTTAATCTTCGGGTAATTTGGCATATTATTTGATGTTGCATATGAGATGACTTATAAACGTCCTTTGAGTTGATGGATTTTGGATAATCCTGCACATTATCCGACCTTGAATAAAAGATGGCTTATAAATATCCCTCGAATTACTAACTTTTTGGGTAATCCTGCACATTATCCAATCTTGGATGCTATGTGGCTTATGGATATCCCTTAAATTGTCAGTCTTCAGATAATCCTACACATAATTAATCTTGTATATGTCGCGGCTTATAGAGAACCGTTACACTGTCAATTTTGGTAATCTCACACATCAACCGGTATGGATTTAACTTTGGCTTACAAATAACCTTCAAACTGTCAATTTTTGGGTAATCTCACATACTATCCAGTTAGGATATTATTTCGACTTATGGATAACCCATGTACTATCAACTCGCGGCTATTCTTGCATACTATCCTATCTTAAATATTGCAACTTACGGATGACCCTCAGATTGTCAATTTCTGGGAAGTTTGGTTTGTTGCCCTCCTTTGGAAAGTGACTTAAAGACGTCCCTTTAGATCATATACTTCTTCAACTTTGATATGTTGATGCATTCAAATGTGGGTACATGAAGTGCTGAAATATCCTCGACACTAGGCTTCATCTCCTTTGCGTAGTCAACAGATATAAAATATTAAGATATCCTCGATGCCAGTTTTTTTTATATTTGCATGGTCAACAGATATATGTGATCCAAAGCATCTTTCAACACTAGACCTTATCATCTATGCAGGATGAGAAGTTATGGAGACTTATTTGAATGGCATGATGGCCCTTTCGGCATAGCCCTCTCAGCATGACCCTCTTTGTATAGCCCTCTCGGTAGTGACATGTAATGGAATGAAATAGACCTCTCAACATGGACCTCTCGGCAGTGATATGCAATAGGATGAAATAGCCCTCTCGACATATTATGTAATGGCCCTTACGACACTTTGAAGCAAATATTCACTTGTGTACGCTTGTCGGTGTGTTGGTTTTTTTGCATGTACCTGTACTCAGGGTAAATGGTTAGTAGACACGGTGTCGCTCTTACTAGCGATCGTAGTCAATCTTTATAAGAGTTTGAAAAGGAGAATACTTAGAAACATAATACGAATGACTTAGTCTGCCATTAATCTTCTCATATTGAAGGGGTACTAAAACAATGAGTCCTTCAAACGTAAACAGGTGGCTAAAATCCCTTTCTAGGACAGCTAGAATACCGTTTGTTTCACCTCATGGTGGATTTGAGGAAGACATATTTCTCTTCTCTTTATTAGGTGATCTTTTTGATTTCTCCATTGTTTTGTTGACTCCATTGAGTATACCTGCACTCAAGGCAAACATTTAGTAGACACCGAGTCACTCTTGCTGGTGATTATATTTTATAAAAAGTGTTAAATAAGGCATTTATAAGATAGATCAACCTCTTTTATTTGTCATACATATCCTCTTTAAAATAGGATAGACAAGTCAAAAGGTCCTTGATCCTAAATGGACAATTGACCCTGTCTCTGGGGCCAACCAAAAATACCGACCTTGAGCATTTTATGCTTTGGTGCGTTTCTTAGTCTGCCAAGGGGATTTTCAGAGAGACGTCATTCAGTCGTGCGGTGATCCTTGCATCCATGGAAAAATTGTTAGTTTTTGCCAAACTAATTTGTGTCGACCTCCTTCGATCTTTGATCTGCTTCTTGCTATCTTTCGGGTACTGTGTCATAGTTTTTACCCCTATCTTGACTCCTTATTTCAGTAAATCTAAGGCAAAACTAGTTAAGTATAAAATATGTATGGCTTTTTGAAAATAGTTTGGTTTTAAAAAACTTGTGTAAAAGTTTTGAAAAATATCTGTCGATCATGTCATGTGCTAGCTCAACGAACGTCTTCCATTTGAGGCCTGGCTATGTCCGACACCCAATAAAGGATCTCTAGAAACCCATTATCGTTGTTATGGAGTTCAAAAGTAAATTTTGTAGAAAACCTGCCATAGTTGGGGATTTAGTCTATCTAGACTCTGTCGTAGCTGGTGACTTCTGAAGTTGACTCTGACCTCCTGATGCTGGGGAATTTTGGGAATTTTTTCCACAGTGTTAGTAGAAATTTTGAGGTCCTCATCAAAATTTCTGCCCCAGTTGGATTCTATTTGAGACGAATCTTAACTTACGTGGTCCCGAAACTTTCTCCCCAAGCCCTTAGTAGTCTTCATTCTCCCTGTTGGAGGAAAATATTCTTCTCCAAAATTTTTGAGATTCCTTATCAAAAATTCTGCCCCAGTTTTCATTTCCTGGGGTGATGTGACCGAGCCATTGGGGTGCCTACATATCCTATTGGTGAAGGAATCAAATCATCACATAGTTTAGGACTATGCCAGGGAGACATAGAAAAATCTAAAGGACTGACCAAAGCCGCCAACATAGCCCATTCTTGAGAATTCAGGTCATCACGTAGTACATACATAAAAGGGAAAGATAAATTTTCCTAAAGGGTTGACCGAAGCCGACATTGGCTGCCTATGTATCCCTTTTAATGGAATTTAGGTCATCACTTAGTTAGTACATAAAAGGGAAAGATAAATTTTCCTGAGGGGTTGACCAAAGATGACATAGGCCTCCTACGTATCCCTTTCTTGGGAATTCAGGTCATTACATAGTTTGTACATAAAAGTGAAAGATAAATTTTCCTAAGGGGTTGACCGAAGCTGACATAGGCTGGTTATGTATCCCTTTCTTGGGAATTCAGGTCATCACGTAGTTCATACATAAAAGGGATAGAGATTCTAAGTGATTAAAAATAATGAAACGATTACATTTATAAAAGCGCGATTACAAATAAAGGAAATATAGAGAAAAGACTATCTTTAGACGTAGTATCTTTTCACTGCATCATAGTTGATAAGTTTGGGACACTCTTGACCATCCATCTCAAATAGAATCAGGGCTCCCCTGGATAGCACTTTGCGAACCACATATGGTCCTTACCAGTTTTGGTCCAACATGCATTTGTACTCTTTTTTGTGAGGGAATATATGTTTGAGGACCAATATGCGGGCTCTCACTTTCTTGTTAAAGGCATGTATCATCTGTTTCTGGAATAGTCGTGGCATACAACAACCATTTACTTTTCATTGATTAATATGAGTTGCTCATAACGAGCATGAACCCATTATTCGTTGCTTAGTCTGGCTTCTTGAATAATCCTCAAGGAGGGTATATTGACTTCAGCGAGCATCACGACTTCAGTTCTATAAACCAATAAATGAAGAGTTGCCCTAGTTGAGGTTCTGACCGTCATACGGTACCCTAATAGAGCGTAAGACAATATTTTGTGCAAGTATCTATTGTTTTCAACCATTTTTCTCAATATCTTATTGATGTTTTTGTTGGCAACTTCAATAACTCCATTCATCTGTAGACTATATGTGATCGAGTTGCGGTGAGAAATCTTAAACCATTCATAAATCTCATTCATTAAATGATTGTTCACGTTAGCCCCATTGTCAGTGTTGATTGATTCTGGTATTCTGAATTGGCAAATTAAGTTGTTTTTGAAAAAATCTACAACTACATTCTTGGTCATGACTTTATATGAGGCAACTTCTACCCACTTGATGAAATAATCAATGACAACCAAAATAAATCTGTGTCCATTTGACACTGGTGGCTCTATCGGTCTAATGACATCCATACACCAAGCTATGAATTGGCAAGGTTAGCTCATTTCATAAAGCTCGTGAGAAAGCATTTGGATTAAATCTCTGTGTATCTTCCACTTTAGGCATTTCAGTACATACTTGCCACAATCACGTTCCATAGTCATCCAGAAATAACTAGTTCTCAGAATCTTCCTAGCGAGAGCAAACCCATTTATATGAGGCCCATAAACTCCGGCATGTACTTCTTCTAATAATTTTGTGGCTTATGAGGCACACACCTTAGAAATCCTAAGTCTAGGGTCCTCCTATAAAGGATTTCCCCACTCGGGAAATTATTTTTTGCCAAGCGTTGGCTTGTCTTTTTTTTTTTTTATTGTTGCTGGTATCCTTGGGATATGCTCTAGATTCTAAGTACCTCTTGCTATCAAAATACCATGGTTTTCCATCAGCTTCTACCTCAATATGTGCATAGTGTACCATAGCCAAAGCATTAGTAAACTCATTTTGTATCCTCGGGATATACCTAAAGTCAATTTCTTTGAACCTTTCACACAAATCCTGCTCTAGTTCTATGCACAGAGTAATCTTAGAGTTTTTCACAGCCCATTCTCCTCGCATTTGGTGAATTAATAGATCATAGTCTCTAATGACTAGCAATTCTCGAACACCTATGTCAAGTGCTAATTTGAGTCCGAGGATTCAAGCTTTATATTCGGCCATATTGTTGGTGCACAAAAAGTGCAATTTGGCGGTTATTGGATAGTGCTGGTATGTTTCTGACACCAAAATAATGCCAACTCCATAATTGACTACTCCGTCAAAAAACATTCTCCAATCGGGGTACACTTCAGTGATGTCTTCTCCTATGAAAAGACCTCTTCATCCAGGAAGTATGTTTGAAGCGGCTCATATTGATTACATTTTGGGTCACATACACGATGTCAAACTCACTCAGCAACATTTTCCATTTTGATAACTTTCCTGTAGGCATGGCTTTCTGGAATATATGCTTCAGGGGATCCATTCTAGAAAAGAGATATGTTGTATATGGAGAAAGATAATGTCTCAGCTTCTGGGTGACACAAGTAAAAGCACAACAATTCCTTTCAACCAAAGTGTAGTGAGCCTCGTAGGGAGTGAACATTTTACTCAAGCAGTAGATCACTTTCTCTTTCTTTTCGATTTTATCATGTTCCCCAAGGACGTATCCAAAAGCATTTTCTGAGATTAACAAGTACAGAAATAACGGATTTCCTTCCCTTGGGGGAACCAAAATGGGTGGAGTAGATAGATAATCTTTAATCCTATCAAAAACCTCCTGACATTCTTCTGTCAACTTATTCAATTCATCTTTCTTCATCATCTTCAGGATTGGCTCGCATATAACTGTTTATTAGGCAATGAACCTGCTGATATAATTCAAATGAACCAAGAAACACATGACCTCTTTCTTTGTCTTTGGTAAGGGCAACTCTTGAATCGCCTTGATCTTGGTAGGATCGAGTTCGATGCCCCTTCTACTGATTATGAACCCTAATAGTTTTCCAGCTGGCACACGTAGTGGGATTCAATTTTAAATTTTACTTCCTTAATCAGTCAAAGAACTTTCTCAGATATGTCAAATGATCCAAACTCTCGCGGGATTTGATGATTACATCGTCCACGTACACCTCAATTTCCTTGTACATCATACCCCTCATGTACGTTGCACTAGCATTTTTTAGGCCAAACGATATTACCCTGTAGTTGTAAACACCCCAGGGTGTGATGAAGGTTGTTTTTCTGCATCTTCTTCATCTATTAGGATCTGGTGATACTTAGCAAAACAATCCACGACTGACTGCATTTCATGCCTCACACAGTTATCGATGAGAATGTGGATGATGGGTAATGGAAAATTGTCTTTAGGGCTAGCCTTATTCAAATATATATAGCCAACGCAAATTCTGATCTTGCCATCTTTTTCGTCACCAGAATGATAATGTTTGTTATCTTGTAAGCCCCACAACCTTGGACTGGATTTGCTTCGTCACTTCTTCTTTAATCCTTGAACTCAAATTCTGCTTGAATTTACATATTTTTTGCTTCACTGGGTCAAACTCTAGATTAATTGGTAGCTTATATGACATGATGTTAGTGCACAACCCCAACATGTCATCATAGGACCAAGCAAATATGTCGATATTTTCTTGTAGCAAGCGAATGAGTTCTCTTTTATGTGCCTCTGTCAGGTGAACACTGATTCTCATTTCCTTAACTTTGCCAGATCTTCTAGATTGACTACCTTAGTTTTTTCCAGGGTAGGCTTTTCACGATTTACAAATTCTTCCAAATTTTCTACTAACTGGGCCTCATCATAATCTTCCCATTCATCATTATTTGCTTTAATTTATTTGTTTAGCTCTTGACATGACATGACATTGGCAAGTTTTAAATTATTATTACTAAAATAAACAAGCAAAACTAGTCAGATAATAACAAGATAATTCAAGTAAAAATAATAGCATAATTCAAAATAGTTTTCGAGATAAAAGAGGCTTTTTCATTAAAATTTGGGAAATATCTATAAACAATGGCTCATAACCAGTACAAGTACGGAACCATACCTTTTTTAAAATAGTAAAATGCAAAAAGAGAATTTGAAAAATAAAAGATGGATCATGGGTCCTCTTCCAGATCATCACCGATTTTCAAAAACTAGAAATTGCCCTTTCATCTACCACAACGGGCGGGGAGTCATAAGTGGAGCGGAGGTCCAATTTTGTAAAGTCCCTCCAAGTGCGGCCTTCCTCACCCTACTAGGCTCTGAAAAATCTTCTAATATAGTGCCACAGTCCTTGAATAGATTCCCGATCCAATCCCCCAAACCATTATTTGTTGGCACATCGCGTACAGGGAATGACTAGTATAGGAGTGGCAATGGCTTGGGCACCCATATTTGCCTTTATTTCATTCTCATATTTTCTTGTTGGCTTGTACCCCAGCCCATACTTGAATTCTCTTTCCTGTATGACAATTGGCTCGATGATACCTCTCAAGTCTTTACCCAAGCCTCAACCAGGCTCGAATCCACTTCTCAGCGTCATAGTTGCCATCATTTGATAAATGGAGGGCATGGGTATCTGAGGTTTCAGATCCTTCTGCACAACATTCATGATTTCCATCGTATAAAAGTTTTTACCCCTTGGAATATCTTCAATCACAAGTACATAACCATTGGGGTGGCTCAAATAACTCCTTTCACCTTGAATGACCACCCCGTGGTCTTCCCAGATGAACTTCAACAACTAATGCAGGGGTGAAAAAGCCGCTCATGCACTATGGATTCAGGGCCTTTTGTGGAGCAGATTGTAGCTAGGATTAATATACATAACATAAAATTGAGTCTTGAACTCGGTGGGTCCCATCTAGATGTACAAGTCAACTTTACCCATGGTGTCTCTCAATCCTCTATCAAAAGCTCGCATATTTACATGGCTTTGATGTATCATTCCTAAGTCATGACCCAATTGAGTCAGTGTAAAAAAAGGAAAAATATTTAAACCAGATCCATCATCTATCAAAACTCGATTAACCACATGGTCATAATATTTTACAGTAATGTGCAAGGTTTTGTTGTGCATTATGCCTTAAAAAGGTAGATCTTCCTCACTGAATGATATGCAATGGATTCCCACAACATTTCCTATCATTGTGGCTAGATATTTAATGCTTGTGCCGACAGGTACATATCCTTCATCTAGAACTTTCAACAAAGCCTATCGGGGGTATTGAGAACTAATTAGAAGTGCCCACACAGAAATTTGGGCTGACATCTTTTCTTGATGCTTGATAATTAAATATTTCGTTGGCTGCATACGCCTCTAAAAATCTTTGGCCTCTCTTACAATAATCAGCCTTTTTTATGAATCCTTCTTGTAAGAGTCATTGGCCAAATTCTCAGGAACATAGCACTGTCCGGACTGAGTCATCCCATGGGTGGCGACAGTCTCTGTAACAAACTCTTTTCTGGATGGTGTTAGAGAAAATGCATGAGTCGAGGATATTATCACCATGAATGGGGGACTTATACTGACACTTAAAGAGGCCACGACTCTTTCTATTTTCTCTACATCTTTCGTCTTCTTAGGCTCTTTTGAATCAACCTTGATGATAGTCTTACTGGCTTCCCATTCTTCCTCTATTTCAATCAAGTTAATCGTGGACCCTCTGTGGTTAGGAAATGGATTACTGTTGACATTTGGTGTCGGTGCCTAAAGAGTAATGACTTTTTAAACAATCAAGTCCTGGATCTTATGTTTCAAATTAGTGCAATCTTAGGCAATATGCCAGGCTCCTCCTGAATGATAGGCACAGTTTTGATCACCATGGTAAAATTGAGAATTGGTATTCATGGGTTTTTGTTGGATAGGCTGGTTATAGCCGACTGCTCTTAATCTTTTAAAGATGTAAGTGCGACTTTTGTTTAGCGGTGTGAAGTTTTGGGGAGGTTTCTTTTCAAGGTTTGGACTAGGGAGGTAGTAATTATTTTGGTTAGCGGAGGATGGAACTTGATGATAATTTAGAGGTGCATAGACATAATCCTGGTGATTTGGGATGGCTGTTTGGACATTAGGTTGATAATTTGGTTGTGGAGTTTGGTATTGGGGTAGGACATTTGGTTGTGGATCTTGGTAATGAGGTTGGACATTTGGCTGTGGAGTTTGGTATTGAGATTGGGCATATAAGATGGATTGAGGAATCTGGGGTGGTGGAGAATAGATAGACGAATAAAGGGTGTTTCCAGGCCTAAATTTCCTTTTTGACTTAGTCTCAGAATCAAAGAACACTACGGTCACGTCTTCTCTTTTCTTCTTTGGGAATCCAAAGGGCCCATATGATGTTGGAGTCTTGCTAATTTCCCCATTTGAACACCTTTTTCAAGTGACTCACCAATCTTTACCAAGTCTGTGAAGGTTGCACGAACTGCAGACACCATTCTGCTATAGAACTAACCTTTTTTAGTATGGGAAAACACTACTAATATTTCCTCCTCAGTCATAGGAGGTTGTACCTTAGCTGCTTTCTTTCTCTAGTGATAGGCATAGTCCCAAAAATGTTCATCGTGCTTCTGTTTGATCCGGTTTAGCGAATACCAGTCAAGGACTATTTCCACATTGTATGCAAACCTGATAAGAAAGTCTTTGGCTAGGGCTATCTAGCGGGAACATTTTTTTAGTTCCTGGGATGCAAACCAATCCAAAACCTTGCCACTTAAGCTTTGACTGATTAGGCACATCAGCAATGCCTTGTTCCTTCCTACTCCGACCATTTGGTCACAATATCTCTTTAAGTGTGCCATGAGATTCTCAATGCCGCCGAATGTTTCAAATTTGGGGATCTTGTATCCTTCTAGTAAGTATACACCAGGATGGATGCACAAATCATCATAACTGAGGCCCTCATTATCCCCTGTCTCATGAGACTCTGTGATCTTAATAATCTCTTCATTTACTACCAGTAGCGTTTTCTCATGCTTGATCCTCCATTCTTTTTCTTTTTCCTCATAATGATCCACCTCGAGGTTAGGGAAAGTGTTATTGATATCAGGAGGGGTGGTGACATTAAAAGCAGTTAGAAGTACGGTTCATATGCGATAAGGGTTCAGGATGGTGGAGGAGGGATTTTGGTATGCTAGAGTGTGATTTGGAGGATAGGTGGAAGTTGGGTTATAGGTAGGGAGGACATTTTGAGAACTGTAGGCATTTTATGGAGTTTGGTAGGCTTGCAGGTTACCCTGTGGATGGTAGGCATCTGGATTGTTATTTCGGTTGTGTTTTAGATAGGTAGGTTATGAGTTTGATAAACTGGTGGGTTGACAGCAGCAGGGTTAATGGGAATTCGATAATCAGAAATGGATGGTGTGTTATTTGGCTGATTCCTAAGGTGGGGAGGATTGAGAGTTAGAAACTAAAGTGAGGGTCCATGCCTTCTGTGATGGGAGTTTTCATAGTGATTGACAGATTAGCCAAATCCCTGGTATGCTTCATTTCTTCCTGCAACATCTCCAATTTCTTCATGGTTTCAGCTATCATCTCGCTTTGTTCTACTATTACATTATCCCTAATGGTCAATACATTTTCTTCATTGCTTCCAGTTATATCTGAATAATGGATAGGAGACGGACCTTTACAAGCTTCTGATCAGGTGAAATAAGGATGTTCAGCCAACTTACGTCAACACGGAGTAGTTTTTATTACCTGTAAAGTAAAAACAACTGAAAGTCAAATGTGTTAGATCCCATTAGCAATAAATAGTGCAAGACAATCAAATAGGAAGGAAACACATAGAGTCATTTCTCATCGCAGGGAGAATTGATCCATGGGTAATGATGACTTGAGTATTCCATTGAATAGGATTTTGCTCACTGATTTGGATAAGAGGAATTTATCAGGAAGGTTTGACTTTTCTTCTTCTCATTATTATGTATCCCTTCGTTAAGGTGGGGAAAATAAAGTGTTTGAAGATAGGGATCGGGCTGAAAGGTACCTACGTATCTCATGAAGGAGAATCAGACTCTACATAGTTCGAACAGTTGTAAAGGGGATTGTTTCATTTAATTTCATTCACTAAAATTCATTATATTATGCAAAGCGAAAATACATGAAAATAAAAACAGACAACCTTGCTACGTTTAAAGCTTGATTCTGGGGAAGTGAAAAGTGCTTCATTTTTCTTTAGCCTTATTTACGGATGATCGGGTTCAAACTCCAAATGGATCTTCCCAGTATTGATGAAATGCTCCAACTCAAAGTGGAAGGCATGCCACTTTTCAATGTTATGACCTTTCGCCCAATTGTGGTAGATGCAGGTGTTAACATTCTTTTTCCATTTTTCCAAATTCTCCCTTTCTTTTGCCTTATTTGGATGCAGGATTTGTGCTTGAACGAGCTTGATATAGATGTCTTTGTAGTTTTCCTTGAAAGTCATCAAGTCCACATGAAAGATTGCTACACCATTGGTAATGGATGTTCCTGGCTTGACCTTATCACATGCCAGCATAACGTATGATCCTTACAAATAAGCAATCTTCCCACTGTTGATCATGTCACATATCTTAGCCTTCAACATAGAGCATTCTTCTGTGGTATGACCTTTTTGGAGGAGGTGGTAGGCACATATATTATGCTCATCCCTAGGATTGTAGTTGGGACCTTGGGTCTTAATCATGCACAAAGTTCCCATTGCTTGCAACAGTTGGTAAATTTCTGAGACTCACATGATTTCTGACTCCCTTAGGTAGTTTCTAGCACCTGCTATGAGAGTGACTGATTCACGTATAAATTTCGGAACTAATTGCTCATTCTCATGTGTGGGCCAAATTATTTCATCCATGTATTTTAGCCATTTTTTCACCTCCTCTGTAGGAGCTCTTATTTCTTTATTTTGGGACTATTAGACCAAAACCATCTATTTGATTTCTTCAGCGAAAGTCCTTTCTGGCATTCCTTCCTTCAGTACTCGATCTATTTTTGCGATCATTGCTTCAGCTTCCTCGGTCTATTTTTCCACTTCTTTGTCTCTTTCCAAAGCTAACTCATCAGATGGCAAATTTCCCCACTTCTTCTTTGGATCTCATTGATTTCTCACTGAATTGATGTTATCCTTCCTCCTACAACATCCATTTCCTATTCCATTCTTTGAGGTCAAACCTTCCTAAAAAGATGAGAGAATTTCTCTTAGGAAAATATTTTGAGAGGGGGAGAGGTTAAGGACTTTTGTGGGAGACTTGGAAAGGCTTTGAACATTTGGTAGGACTTTGGGTAGTGGGAGTATATTTCTGCCTATGGGGTTCTACAACTTTCACTTAAACAAGAATGGATCAATTCAACTTTGGTTCGAAACAACACATATAAGCACACAAAAAATAGTTATAGAAACATTATGATAATAAATGCATCCTAATGGGTAACCTTTTAAGCTAAGGGTAGGCCTAACATATTGAAAAACGTATGTGCCGTATCAAAACATTTAGTTACCCCCAAAATAGAGATATATATTTAAAGGTTTCTCTAAGGAAATACAAAGCCAGCCGATAGGGGAAATTACGTTAGCGAGGAAGTAGAAAATAGGCCCACGCAGGGGCAAATAGAACAAACCCACACAGGGGTATTTTAAAAAAAACATAATAAAGACAGGACCACACAGGGGCGAAATAGAGTAAACCTACGCAGGGGCATTTTTATAGAAATAGAAAAATATAATAAAAATAGGCCCATACAGGGGTAACTAGAGCAAACCCACATAAGGGTATTATAAGGAAAGCAGAAAGACATAATAAAGATAAGCCCACACAAGGATAAATGGAGCAAACCCACGTAGCAGTATTTTAGGAAAAATAGAAAAACAAACTAAAGACAACCTATCTCGGGGTGGGGCAATGGTTCTCCCGAAGTCAATCCTTCATCTGTTTTATGCCTCTTGAACATTCCTACAAATTCATGGAGTTCAAAAACTTCAGACCATATTTGGTTTCGACCAAGATTGACCTCTGTTCTGGCTGCAAATTTGGGAAACTCATATACTCACTGGCCATCCCGCAGATCACACCATACAACCCTTTTCTCATTTCTTCAACCTCTTGGCTCAAGTGAGTAATGGCTTGTTGATCTTTAGCATGCTCCCCTTTCACTTGTTCTAACTCCTCTTAGAATTGTTGGAGTAAAAGATATACTTTGGATTTCGAGCCTTTTCGGGGGTGCTTATTCATCTGTTCCTTTCAAGTTTCTTTTTAGCCACTCTTTGTATCTTTCCTCGCATCTAACATTATACCAATTTTTCGGTGAGATTCTCGCACACGTCTTCCTTTTTTCTTACTTTTCAACAATGAAAGACATCATTCGCATCAAAAATCCTATCATCCTTGTAATCCGTGAAGCATGATTCATGTTACCAACTCTAGGCTCAATCTTAGTGTCACGACCGGAATTCTAACGGGGCGGACTGGCACCCGAAGCCGATAAGGCCCGAGAGAACCAATCTTTACTCATGTTCATTAATATGCATGCCATAAGAAATGTCACCACCACGTAAGGACATAAAATACTAATAGCAAAAATCATGGAATATGTGATATATATACATACGTGAAACTTGGCTGTTAGGGCCATCAAGTCAAAATGTACCTACGTCACTTACATTCATATACCCACATATGTCTACAAAATCCTCTAACCGAAACACATACATAACCATCCTAAATTCAGGACAAGTCCCACTTTACACAACATTTACAATACTAAAATCAATGTACAACTGTGACACGGAAAGCCTCGAACCAACTGGAGCTCACCAAGGATCAATAGGTGACCCACAGCTTACTGTGGAGGTCTAATAGTACCTGTGCCTGCAGTAAGTAAGGTAAATTCCACAAAGGGGTCAGTACAAAAAATGTACTGAGTATGTAAGGCCATAAGAAACTATGTGATACATAAATACTTCAATGGAGTCAAATATAAGTAAATAACCAATATGGAAAAGTCACCATTCTATATGTATGGAAAATATGTACATTACGTGAATTACTTTCTTTACTTTACCGCTCATTCATTCGTTCATCACACACTTCTTCATTCATTACTAATCCTTCCATTCTTACAATGCCCGGGCCCCAAGCTGATCAGTGGGAAATCAACAGTTTTCGGGATCGACCCATGCTAGGCTTTTCTTTTAACCCTGGGATACCACCCGTAGTAGCGGGATTGACCCATGCTAGGTGTTCTTTTCACCCCTGGGATACCACCCAAGAATAGAGACTTACCACCTCACTTCTTTAATCTTTGAAATAGTTCATTCGATGATTATGTCATTGTTGGAACTTTTGAATATAACATTATTAGAACTTGGAATCATGTCCACAATTAGGTGACACATGAATAACAATAGGTCAAGAATAAGGTATATATGATTAACAATAGGTGATAACCTGAAATGAGATACTTTAGAACATTTCAGAAATGAACAAGTACAGTGACAAGGTGAATACTATATGCTGCAGAAGGATATATAAAGAGTAACCTTACATACCTTAAATTTCAAGTACGAATACACAAGCCTATATATAAACCCACTAGTCCAGCTCCTTCCTTACGTTTCACTCTACAACACAAGTATATAACGGAGCTTACATTTATAACTAGTTATCGTATAAGTGTACAAGACAACAATGAGCTATATGACTGCCATATAACATCGTTTTACCCTTATAATATAATCCACTGCATGATCATATCAACAACACCATAACATTCCACACATTGACCAAGACATTATACATCAATAGCATTTCACACCACGTTTACCCTTTATGCCTCCTCATTATCATTCCGTCACAATTACTCCATCAAATTGCCTCATACCAACTTATGAACAACAATACATAATTAATATAGTCCAAAATTCCTCCATACGACCCTTTAAAATCATTAAAACGATATCATAAGTTTATAATTACATCCAAAAAGGGTATAGGGGCCTTCGGGGATCAAAGAGAGACAGAACCATACGAAATGACATTCTGGGGTGACCTGCGAAGCCACATGCGCCCATAGGTGGATGAAATGCATCCGCAGGTGACCCTTGGCAGTGTCCAGGGGCACCTGCGTTGGCATCTGCTCCCGCAGGTGCCTTCGTCTGCGGGGGCAGATGCCCAAATCGGCCAAAAAGGGTCCTTTTTGGGTCCTTTTGTGTAATAAATGGTACAAGGCCATAAGTAAGCTTTTATTTACATATTTTTGGTCACTTGGATCCCAACTAACATTCATGGTTTCACAACGCACATAAACAACGCCAAAACTACACTTTCTTTTCAATACGTCACCAAATCCATGACCAATTTCACAATAACAATTCCAAACATTATATACAAGGATAAAATAAGTTAAGGATATAATCACACCTCACATGTCTACATGGAATCCATAAAGTTCATTTCCTTCAAGACTACAAGTCCATTTTCAAGTTTACAAGGCAAAACCCATCTTCGGTTAAGCAAAAGTACACTGTTTTACACATAGTGACTGTCCAACACTGTACCAACATAACCAACATAATTTATACATCATATTAAGCGTATAATATAGTAAACCATGAGAATAAATACTTAGCAAAGCTTACAAGATGATGATCTTGGCCAAAGAGACTAGTTGCTTAGGGTTTGTGTGAGAGAGAAATGTTGGAGAAAATTCTAGAAAATGGCACGTGTATTGTGTTGAATAAAAATCTGATTTTTCTCTTGCTTTATATGGTTCCATTAAGTCATACTTAGCCATATACACCACACTAAATGAGGGACTTACTTAGTCAATTGAAAGAATGGGTCAAATTCCATTTTGGGCCATGTCTTTTTATGATTTTTCGGCCTCCATTTGGGCCCAATGGCACATGATTCACTTAAGCCCAACAAATTAATGCATAAATTCACCAATTCTCTCATGTGTAAATGATTCGATACATATTAAGGTAGTCTCATGGGTCCGGGAACATACGGGATGTTACATTCTTCCTCTCTTAGAAACATTCGTCCTCGAATGTTAGTGACATCATTCAATTTAAACAAATGCAAGTCTAGGAGCATTCTTCATGTTATCATATATATATACTTAATGTTTATAAATACTTACTTGTATCTTGAGCTTGTTCTTCCCTTTGGAACAAATGAGGGTACCTTGACTTTATTATTTCGTCAGCTTCCCATGTGACCTCTTCTATTTGTTGATTTCTCCAAAGTACTTTCACGGAAATTATATCTTTATTCCTCAACCTCTTCACTTGTCTATCCAGAATGGCAATAGGTATCTCCTCATAGGTAAGATCCTCCGTAACTTGCACATCTTCAATGGGAGTAAAATGAGATGGATCCCTTATACACTTTCGAAGCATCGAACTGTGGAGAGTTCTTGGGGTAGTGCCAACTCATACGCAACTTGCCCAAATCTTCTAATAATTTCATATGGGCCTATATAACGTGGACTCAATTTTCCTTTCTCTCCGAACCGCATTACCCCTTTCATTGGTGACACCTTCAAAAATACCCAATCACCTATGGCTAATTCGAGCCCTCTTCTTCTAACATCAACATATGACTTGTTTCGACTTTGGGCTGTTTGTAGCCGCTATTGGAATACTTTAACTTTATCCATAGCCTGATGAACAAGATCTGGCCCAAGTAAAGCAGTTTCACCCGCTTCAAACCATCCGATTGGTGATCTATATTTCCGTCCATACAAAGCTTCATAAGGTGCCATTTTAATACTTGAATGATAGCTATTGTTGTAAGAAAATTCAATAAGAGGCAAATGGTCACCCCAACTTCCTTGAAAATCTAATGTGCACGCTCGTAGCATATCTTCAAGTGTTTGGATAGTGCGTTCTGCTTGTCCATCAGTCTGAGGATGGAAAGCCGTACTCAGATTCACCTGTGTATCCAAACTCTGCTGAAAAGATCTCCAAAAGTGCACAGTAAACTGAGCTCCCCTGTCTGATAAAATGGAGATCGAAATTCCATGTAATCGCACTATTTTTTTAATGTACAACCTTGCATAATCTTCTGTTGTATAGGTGGTCCTGACTGGTAAGAAATGCGCTGACTTGGTAAGCCTGTCAACTATGACCCATATAGAATCAAATTTTTGCAGCGTACGAGGCAAACCTGTGATTAATTTCATATTAATCATATCCCATTTCCAGACTGGAAGATTGATACATTGCATGTAACCTCCTGGTTTCTGATGCTCTATCTTTACTTGTTTACAATTTGGGCATTGAGCGACAAATTCTGTAATATTTTTCTTCATATTTACACACTAATAAACTTCTTTCAAATCATGGTACATTTTGGTAGCTCCCGTATGAATAGAATATCGCGAATGATGCGCCTCTGCCATAATTTGTTCCCTCAGCTCGTCTACATCCGGTACACATAATCTACCTTGGCATTGAAGTACTCCTTCTTGTGTAAGATCAAATGCTTTTGTCAAATTCTGTTGTACATTCTCTTTTATTTGTAATAACATAGGATCCGCAAACTGCTTCTTTTTCACCTCAGCTATTAATAAAGATTCTGCCGCATTCCGTACAATAACCCCTTCATCTGAGGATTCAAGAAGACGAACCCCCAAACTGGCTAATTGATGTAGATCTTTGACTAAATCTTGCTTCTCTGTCAATTGACCACTAGTGCCTCCTATTTCCTTGCTGATCAATGCATCAGCTACCACATTTGCTTTTCCTGAATGATATAGGATATCAATATCATAATCTTTCAATAGCTCAAGCCACCTTCGTTGCCTCAAATTGAGTTCCTTTTGCTTAAAGATATACTGTAAACTTTTGTGATCAGTATAGATGTCAACATGAACTCCATACAAATAATGACGCCATATCTTTAAAGCAAATACCCCCGCTGCTAATTCAAGATCATGTGTGGGGTAGTTTCTCTCGTGTGGCCGTAACTGTCGTGAGGCATATGCTATTATATTACCGTATTGCATAAATACACACCCTAGACCAATTTTGAAAACATCGCAATATACTGCGTAACCTTCGGTGCCTTCCGGAAGAGCTAACACCGGTGTAGAAGTCAATTTATCTTTCAGCTCCTGGAAACTTTTCTCACATGCATCATTCCATTGGAATCTGACTGCCTTGTGTGTAAGCTTTGTTAAAGGTGCAGCAATGGAAGAAAACCCTTCAACAAACCTTCGATAATAACTTGCTAGCCCAAGGAAGCTACGAATTTCCGTAGGCATCGTAGGCCTTGGCCAATTTTTTACCGCTTCAATCTTCTATGTATCAACGTGAATTCCTTCATCTGACACAATGTGACCCAAGAATGCTACGGATTTCAACCAAAATTCACACTTAGAGAACTTTCCATACAATTTACGCCCACATAGGATTTGTAACACTTGCCGCAAGTGCTTAGCATGGTCCTCTTGTGACTTTGAATAAACCAGGATGTCATCTATAAATACCGTCACAAACACGTCTAGAAATGGCTTAAACACCCTATTCATCAAATCCATGAACACAGCTGGGGCATTTGTTAGTCCAAATGACATAACTAAAAATTCATAATGGCCACACCGTGTTCGAAAGGCTGTCTTGCGTACATCTTTTTCTCTAACTCTAACTTGATGGTAACCCGACCTCAAGTCAATCTTTGAAAAACACTTGGTGCCCTGTAACTGATCAAACAAATCGTCAATTTGAGGGAGGGGATATTTGTTTTTGATCGTTACCTTATTTAATTGCCGATAGTCAATGCACATTCTCAATGTGCCATCTTTCTTTCGTACAAATAATACCGGTGCACCCCACGGGGACATACTAGGCCTAATGAATCCCTTATCCAGCAAATCTTTCAATTGCTCCTTCAATTCACGCAATTCTGTTGGAGCCATTCTATACGGGGAAATAGAAATAGGCTGAGTGCCTGAAATCACATCAATACCAAATTCTATTTCCCGCTCTGGGGGCAAACCTGTAAGATCTTCTGGAATACATCAAGATACTCATTGACCACTGGAACTGATTGAGGGGTTGGTGGTTTCGCATCAATAGCATGCACTCTCACTAAGTGGCACATATACCCCTTGGATATCATTTTCCTAGCCTTAAGATAGAAAATAAATTTGCCTCTTGGTGCCCTTACATTACGCTTCCATTTGAGAACATTCATTTGTGGAAAATGAAAATGTACTTTCTTATCTCGGCAATCTATCGTGGCATAACAAGAAGCTAACCAATCCATGCCCATTATGACATCAAAATCCACCATGTCCAGTTCAATAAGATCGGCCAGTGTATCATAACCACACATAGTTACCACACAATTACGATATACTCTTTTTGCAATAATATGGTCACCAACTGGTGTAGATACTTCAATTGACTTAGTTAATAGTTTCGGTGTTCTTGTGAATTTCGCAACAATCAATGGAGTAACATATGACAATGTAGAACCCGGATCAATCAATACATATACAGTAGACGAAAATATGGATAATGTACCTGTGACTACGTTGGGAGATGTCTCCGAGTTCTGCCGGTCCACTAGAGCATAAGTGCGGTTCTGAACCCCACTAGTACTGGCTGCTCCTCTGGCACCTCTACCACGACCAACAGACTGCACACCTCGGCCTAAATAAGGAACCGATGATGATAATGCAACGGTTGATCCTGCAGGTCGTGCCATATTACCCAAGCCTCTTCGTGGGCAGTCTCTCATCATATGCCCCGTCATACCGCACCAAAAGCAAACATTTTTTCCAAGCCAGCATTCACCTAAATAAAATCGTCCACATTGCTGACATGACTGATGAGAAAATCCAGCTGTCTGCGAACCTCGAATCCCACTACTCTGCCCAACATTACTACCTCTAAACCCTCAGAATTGAGCTTGAGTGCCTGCTGTGGAATAACAGAATGACGGTCTAGGCGGTCTAGGAAACATCCGAGGTCTAGATTCTCCTTGGGACACCATAGAATGTCCCATAGGTCTAGCTCTTTTGGACTGTCCTCGTTCAGATTCATGTACTCTTCTTTTTTGCCTTTGGTCCTCCATTTTGTGCGAAGGCCTGAATTCTAGCTATATCCATATCTCGATTTAAAGCAGCAATAGTGCAGTCTCTTACCAAATATGGCTCCAATCTGTCCACATATCAATAAACTCTGTCTGTCATTGTGTCCACTACATTCGGAGCATATCGAGCCAAAGAATTAAATTGCATACTGTATTGTCTAACACTCAGATTCCCTTGACGAAGATTCAAGAATTTATCCGCACGACCTCTCGAATCTTATAAGGAAGGTAGTGATCAAGGAAAGCCGCTTTAAATTCTTCCCAATTAGGTGGGTTTGCACCGACACCACGAGATTTCTTCCAATCTTCATACCACAATATCGCCTCTCCTTTCAATCTATATGCAGCAAGTTCAACTGTTTCTACCCCAGTTACATGCATAACATCTAAGGCCCTTTGAATCTAATTTATAAAGTCTTGCGGATCTTCATTCAGATCTGACCCAGTGAATGTGGGAGGGTCTAATTTCAGAAAATCCTGTGTCCGTCGACTAGCTGCCCTAGCCGTACCATCATCACTTGTTGTTGGACCAGCTCGTCCTTGACTTTGTGCAGCGACTATCTGAGTCAACATTTGCACTGCATTTCTGAGATCTTGCTCAGTAGCATTAACAGGTGCTTTTGTAGGTTCTTCTCTCCTTCTCGGCTCTTCTGGAGCTGAGAAAGTAGAAGAAGCCCGCGATGCAACCTCAGCGTCAGCCCCACCTTGACTAGCTTGGTCAGGTGGTGATCTACTGGTTCCTTCTCCGACAAGTATATCTACTTGCTTACCTTTACCTCTACCTCGTCTTGTAATAGGCATTTTACTATACAACAGAAAACCAAGTCCAATGGTTAGATATAATTCCACCACAATATTGGCTCTAATGCACGATATAAGAATTGAAGAACAGAAACAACTCCTAAATGTCCCGTAGCCTGCTACTTATAAATTTGATGCACAATACATCGATAAGTAATACTCTACTCAGACACGACTTTGTAGACACCTTAGAAAGACCTGCTCTGATACCACTTTTGTCACGACCCGAATTCCAATGGGACGGACTGGCACCCGAAGTCTATAAGGTCCAAGAGAACCAATCTTTACTCATGTCCATTCATATGCATGCCATAAGAAATGTCACCACCACGTAAGGACATAAAATACTAATAGCGGAAATCATGGAATATGTGATATATATACATACGTGAAACTTGGCCGTTAGGGCCATCAAGTCAAAATTTACCTACATCACTTACATTCATATACCCACATATTTATACAAAAGCCTCTAACAGAAACACATACATAACCATCCTAAATTCGGGACAAGTCCCCGCTTTACACAACATTTACAATACCAAAACCAATGTACAACTATGACACAGAAAGCCCCAAACCAACTGGAGCTCACCAAGGATCAGTAGGTGACCCGCAGCTTACTGTGGAGGTCTACTAGTACCTGTGCCTGCAGCAAGTAAGGTAAATTCGCCAAAGGGGTCAGTACGAAAAATGTACTGAGTATGTAAGGCCATAAGAAACTATGTGATACATAAATACTTCAATGGAGTCAAATATAAGTAAATAACCAATATGGAAAAGTCACCATTCTATATGTATGGAAAATATGTACATTACGTGGATTACTTTCTTTACTTTATCGCTCATTCATTCGTTCATCACACACTTGTTCATTCATTACTAATCCTTCCATTCTTACAATGCCTGGGCCCCAAGCTGATCAGTGGAAAATCAACAGTTTTAGGGATCGACCCATGCTAGGCTTTTCTTTTGCCCCTGGGATACCACCCGTAGTAGCGGGATTGACCCATGCTAGGTGTTCTTTTCACCCCTGGGATACCACCCGAGATATTGGGATCGACCCATGCTAGGTATTTTAACCCCTGGGATACCACCCAAGAATAGAGAATTACCACCTCACTTCTCTATTACCTCACTTCTTTAATCTTTGAAATAGTTCATTCGATGATTATGTCATTATTGAAACTTTTGAATATAACATTATTAGAACTTGGAATCATGTCCACAATTAGGTGACACATGAATAACAATAGGTCAAGAATAAGGTATATATGATTAACAATAGGTGATAACCTGAAATGAGATACTTTAGAACATTTCAGAAATGAACAAGTACAGTGACAAGGTGAATACTATATGCTGCAGAAGGATACATAAAGAGTAACCTTACATACCTTCACTTCCAAGTATGAATACACAAGCCTATATATGAACCCACTAGTCCAGCTCCTTCCTTACGTTTCACGCTACAACACAAGTACATAACGGAGCTTACATTAACAACTAGTTATCGTATAAGTGTACAAGACAACAATGAGCTTTATGACTACCATATAGCGTCGTTTTACCCTTATAATATAATCCACTGCATGATCATACCAACAACACCATAACATTCCACACATTGACCAAGATATCATACATCAATAGCATTTCACACCACGTTTACCCTTTATGCCTCCTCATTATCATTCCGTCACAATTAATCCATCAAATTGCCTCATAACAACTTATGAACAACAATCTATAATTAATATAGTCCAACATGCCTCCATACGACCCTTTAAAGTCATTAAAATGATATCATAAGTTGATAATTACATTCAAAAAGGGTATAGGGGCCTTCGGGGATCAAAGAGAGACAAAACCATACGAAATGACATTCTGGGGTGACCTGCAAAGCCACCTGCGCCCGCAGGTGGCTGACATGCATCCGCAAGTGACCCTTGGCAGTGTCCAGGGGCACCTGCGGGGGCAGATGCCCAAATCGGCCAAAAAGGGTCCTTTTTGGGTCCTTTTGTGTAATAAATGATCCAAGGCGATAAGTAAGCTTTTATTTACATATTTTTTGTCACTTGGATGCCAACGAACATTCATGGTTTCACAACGCAAATAAACAACGCCAAAACTACACTCTCCTTTCAATACGTCACCAAATCCATGACTAATTTCACAATAAAAATTTCAAACATTATACACAAGGATAAAACAAGTTAAGGCTATAATCACACCTCACATGTCAACATGGAATCCATCAAGTTCACTTCCTTCAAGACTACAAGTCTATTTTCAAGTTTACAAGGCAAAACCCATCTTCGATTAAGCAAAAGTACACTGTTTTACACATAGTGACTGTCCAACACTGTGCCAACATAACCAACATAATTTATACATCATCTTAAGCGTATCATATAGTAAAACATGAGAATAAATACTTACCAAAGCTTGCAAGATGATGATCTTGGCCAAAGAGACTAGTTGCTCAGGGTTTGTGTGAGAGAGAAATGTTGGAGAAAATTCTAGAAAATGGCATGTGTATTGTGTTGAATAAAAATCTGATTTTTCTCTTGATTTATATGGTTCACTTAAGTCATCTTTAGCCACATACACCACATTAAATGAGGGGCTTACTTGGTCAATTGAAAGAATGGGTCAAATTCCATTTTGGGCCATGTCTTTTTATGATTTTTGGGCCTCCATTTGGGCCCAATGGCACATGATTCACTTAAGCCCAACAAATTAATGCATAAATTCACCAATTCTCTCATGTGTAAATGATTCGATACATATTAAGGTAGTCTCATGGGTTCGGAAACATACGGGGTGTTACACTTAGTTCTTCCAAACTGTCTCGTTACCTTTTGGGGAACATAACGTCGGATTCCCTAAATTCCTGGAAGTGGTAAAAAGGGATTTCCTCAAAAATCTATTATAACTATTTTGGAGAATAAAGGGTAGAGCATCCAGTAGATGTCAACATCCTTCAACCCCGAGAAAAGGCAGGCTCATTCCCCCTTTGACCAATCTATATTTTTCTTTGATCGTTTGAGTCTATTTGGGAACTCGGTGATTTGGTCATATCCTTCAAATCTTAGGAAGTTTTGAGGTAAGTTCATTTTCATGATGTGACTCATGATCCACATTTCAAGAAGAAGATTGTACCTGTAGAAATACCTGTGTCCATTTCTACATCGTCCCAAAGATTGATAGATGTCGGCTAAGATGACCGGTGCTAGAGAAAAATGGTTGATTGCATCTCCTTTATTTATCTCTTCAAATAAAGAATAGGAAACCATAATAATTTGAGTGTTGATGGTTTGGCTCGGGCTTTGAGGAAATACCATAGTTCCCAAAAAGACAATGACGAAGGCTAATGTTCGAGCCTTCGCCGAATTTTGATAGGGTGAAAATTCAAATTTGTTATCCAAAAAGCTTTTTGAGGTGCCATAATGAGTGTATAGATTCCTAAAGTTGATGTAGAACTTTGATATCCACGTACATATTGGCTTGTATAAACTAAGGTATTCAATAATCTGATCGACTGAGGGTTTGCTCGGAATAAGGATGTGTGCTTCAGGATGTAACTTTCTATGACAAAAACTTAGGATGCCATCCATAAAATCCAGTATCTCCTCTATTGTTGGAGTCAGTTCCGTTGTTCCAAATCTAAAGACCATTCTATCATTATCCCAATACCAGGTGAGAGCTTTTATCACAGTGTGATATCCTTACAATCCCATTAGAGTTGGTAGGTGACCCAAATGCATTGAAACTGCTCTTCTATCTACGTCGGTGAACTCATTCCACCACATTTTAAGTTGTAAAGGTTATTCTAGAACCATGTCGAACGACAATAAACAGGCCATCCTACAAAACCACACAATTTGTTAGTCACTCCGCTTCGAGAGCAACAACATATTTTTCTAGGCATATACGTCGTTAAAAATGCAACACATAAGGTATGATCGTTTTTTCAGGCCAAACGCCCTTTAGACTCAAGGTGACCTTGCTAATGGGCCCGACACCCCTGGGGTACGGGGTCTCTTAGGTTAGCATGCTTAGAACAAGGGAGTTGGTTTAGTTATATACTAGTTTTTACTAAAGTGGGCTTTCCTAGTGGACTATCATAGGCTAAAATGATAACAAGTGATGAACAACCCAGAACCAGCTAATTATTTTATCGTCTCGAGAATTTTGGCTTTTTAGTAAAGGAAACGAAGGCAAAAAATGCTTAATCGTTAGTCCTAATGCAGTCTATTTTTTGTCGTTTGATGGAATCAATATGCCATGAAATGCAAAAATTTATAATTATAAGAAGTTAAATAAATAATCAAGTAAGCTACTAATTATAACAAATTTTGAATAGTTAGTCAAATAATATTAGTTCAAACATTCGGTTAGAACCTAGTTGGTTTTCCCAACAGTATCGCATTTCTGTTTTGTGGAGAAATGATTTTCATTTTTGAATTCAAACACTTAGGGTCTGTTTGGAAAGCCACCTGGTAATTGTAATTGTTGTAATTACTAGGGTAGTAATTACCAGCCTAGTAATTACACAACCCTGTAATTACGCCGACCTGTTTGTTTGTCACAGTGTAATTACAGTGTAATTACAAGTGTACTGTTTGGTTGCACAAGTGTAATTACATGATTATATTCAATTTTTAAAATAAAAGTTAATTATCAAAAACTAAAAATTTATATTAGACAAATAAGTGCCTTTATAAATGATATTAAATTAAATATTTTATATATATACATATTATCTTTTGAAATAAATTAATTAATAAACATATGTTCTTATAAAAAATAATGAATTTATATTTTTTAAACTAGTATATTTTAATTAAATTAATCATAAAAACAGAAAGTACATGATTTTTAAGAACATCATGAAATACATGTTTGATAAAAGGATTAATATTATAAATATAATGTCATAAAATTATTAAAACATTTGACAAAAAGATAATCTATCATTTCTAACTAAAAAATGAATGACTTGCAATGTGAAATATCATGTCAATACTAGTAAAACAAATAAATTGAAAGAGAAAATATAACATAAGTTCGAAATTCAAAATAAATAAATAATACTCTTATGTCAAATTTCAACATAACGTAAATATGATTCAAAAGAAAAGAAAAACCTAAATCTATAACCTTATTCAATAATAAATTTACTTAATTTAATAATTAGAATACTAACCAAATTATGCTAAATGAAAAAAATAAACATAAAATTAAAAAAATAGATAATACAAAAAAATGTATGGAATCACAAGAAGTAAATGTTGGAAAATGAGAAGGAAATGAAATATAAATAATATAAAATAAAAAATATTTTTAAAAAAATATTAGAATAATAAATCTAGAAAGAATTTAAAATAATAGAAATTTAAATAAAATAAAACAAAAAAAATAAAAATAGAAATAAAAATTAAAAAGTAATCAGCTTGTAATTACACCATGTAATTACCAACAATTCACAGCTCTCCCCTGTGAATTGGAGAGTGTAATTACCCCCTGTCAATTTCACTCAATTACCTGCTGACCAAGTAATTACCTGGTCAACCAAACATACCAGACAGTGTAATTACACCCAATTACACCAAATCTAATTACCAGGGTGGCTTTCCAAATAGGCACTTAGGAAAATTTTCAAATTCGATTTTGAAAAAAAAATCGCCACTTAATTTATTTGTTAAGGAAAAAATCAAGAAAACCTTTGAAAAATTTTAAAAGACTAAAACGAAAAATCCTTTAAAAATTTTAGAGATTCTAAGTAAGAGGTTCTTATAAATACCCCGAGAAAGTTTTTAAGGCAATCGAGGTATCCGCTAACTCGCGGTTATCCAGACTATTTGAGATCTAATTTAATTGACTAACTTTAAAAAGAAACTATTTGAGAAATGAAAGGATTTTATAACTAAGCATGGAAATTGTTAAGCTAATTTTTGAGTAAATGATTTGTTTTGCAAAAAGAAACAAAAAAAAAACTATGGCATTTCCGAGGGGATATCAACTAAGTTAGAAGTTAGTGCAAAAACATAATCGCAATATAAGTAAACAAAGAGATAGGGGTTGGGTTTAGGCCTTTTAAGTCCCAAACCCCTAAATTAGTCTGAATTGGACTCATTACTGTTGTATTGACCCATTCATCTCCGTGTACCTATCCTAAAATTTATCTTTAGGCTTTATGACCCACAACCTGTCCTAAACTAATTTAACTTGGGCTTTGGGTCCACAACAATTATTTCAAGACTCTTTGAGTCTCAAAATGCTGGTAGAAACATTTTAATGGGCTTTGGCCTATTTTTTCCTTCTTCCACCTGTGGCAGCCTTATTTTTTCTTCATGTTCTGCACCTGTATATCATGTATACAAATCTATACCATAGTGTCGTCTTTGAATAAACAGTTCCTTAGACTTTGATTGGAGGTCGACTCGAACGGGAAATTGGCCTCCTTGGCCCATTAGAGAAATACAAAAGGGAAAAAAGTTCAATTGAACTCCCAACGAGTTCACATGCTACAAGAAAATATAAAGAATTAATATTTATCAGAAATGCAAAGTGACATATTCAAAAGTAAAAGAAACTATCATGAACCAATTTTTTTTTTTGATGACAAAACAGAAGAAATGACAGTAATTCCATAATATGAAAATACACATACAAGTTTTGAAAGAAAAGAAAAGAGACAGATTTAATGACAAGGGAGAAGGGCATTTTGCATACTTCATGATTCTCGTGTCAGCTAAGTAGTTGCAAGAAAAAACAAAATTAGGCATGCTGACAATTCTCCTTGGTAGGGGTGTTCATTATTTGGTTAAAAACCGATCCAAACCAACAAATCGAACCAAGTCGATTAAATAAATCGATTTTATTTGGTTTTGATTTGGTTTAGATTTAAGTTTTAAAAAATTGATAATACTTGGTTTGGTTTGGTTTTATTTAAAACATACCGAATAAAAAACCGAATTGATATATTATATACACAAATAATATAATTATGTATACACAATATATTATTTGATATAAATAATTTGAAATACTTTGTATCTCTTTCATGAAAATTTTATTTATCTCTAATAGGGTAATAAACTTTACAACTTAAGGTCATTTATTAAAAAAATATCATGAATCCAAACTCATTTAGTGAAAGAAATAACTATGATTTTTATCTCTCTCTATATTTTTTTGTATTTCTTTTTAAATTTATTCAATTGATTAAGGCTTATAGGTCTTTAGATATTTTCTCCATAATCTAAAAAAATTGTAATCACCACAACAAATGGTAAATGATGGATTATAACTTATAAGTTGAAAAATGGTCGAGAATTATTTTCTAATTGTAGGAGAAAAAATTAAAAGAGGGAAATATCATTATTTTTAAAAAAAATCCAAAAGAACCGGACCAAATCGAACCAACCGACACAGCCAAACCGATGGATATGAATTATATTTGGTTTGGTTTGGTTTTAAAAATTAAAAAAACTGACTAAATTGGTTTGATTTTGGTTTTACTCGAAAACCGACCCAAACTGAACCATGAACACCACTACTCCTTGGCATTGTAAGCCAAAAGGAAATATTCTAGTCATGCCCTTTCAACTCAGACAAGCAAGATTACACAGGTATGGGTACTAACAATGTGTATAAAGAAGAAAATGAAGACTGATTTTAAGAAGGAGGAGCTTGAAAATAGTTTTAAGATTCGAAGTAAGGCAGAATCAAAGGTGATTTAAACAAATCAAATTATAGCCAATATTTAGGATAAAACACATAAGAACATATTGTTTTACCCCATTATTCATCCTACCCTTCTCTTTGACAAGTTCAAGAAACTTTTGAGTCAAAATGCATCCTAGAAGGGTCAAGGGAGTATATGAGTCCAATATAATACCTCTCTATATCCTCTCTTGGCATTGTAAATCAAGAGGATATCTTTAAGAGTGGTTTTGTTCAACTTATAACATAAAAAGCAATTTCAAGTGTTAACCAAAAAAAAGACCAAATTTTGAAACACAAAATAAACATGGTTAATGGTTAGCACACAAAAGAGAAAAACATATAATCAACAACCTCAAAAAGGAACACACTCAAATCTCATCCTCATCCTCTCCTTGGCCAATTCAAGATGAGTTTTTGAGGGTCAAAATGGTCCTTGAGGATTCATAAGACTAGTGACCTTACTATATACAAATTTTGATTATTTCTTTTGGCATTGAGAGCCAAAGAAATTTAGGAAACAGTCCTCATTTACAACACCACGAGATGAACGAGCAGTATTCAAGCTAAAACAAACAGTAAGCTAAATTGAATAATACATATTTGAGCTAAAACAATGGATAAAATTAAAACAAGCAAATGCTTAAGCTAGAATAGTGAATCAAAAGGCTAAATGGAAATATTTATACTAAAAAGAATGAATCAAAAAAACATTAAGAAAATGAGTCAAAGATTAAACAAGAAACATTAAGCAACAACAGTAAACTAAAACAAGAAACACTAAAAAACCACAACAAATATCAATTCAGATTTTTTTAAAAATAGGCTAATAGCTAACAAAAAACCATCAAGATGAAATAGTGGATTTTTAGAACTAAAACAAGAATCATAAAGCTAAACAATGAACCAAATAACTAAAGCAAGAATATTGGATAAACAGAATGACATAACAATCACCATTTACTCAAAATTCTATGGCCTTCAAGGCTTTCTACAGTAAATAATTCCAACATTCTCACTTAGTGAGGTTTCAACTAACTACTACATTATGACTACATTAAACTAAAAAGATGCAAAGAAACACTAAGCTAACGGCACAAAGAAAGATGACTAACAGTAGCAAAAAAAAGAAAGGGAGAGAGGTGTTTACCTTTTTCAAAGCAGCAATACGGGGATCAAGCTCCATCGAAATTTCTCCTGCCACCACCAGAATGCTACTATTAATCGGGAATCCTAAGCTCAGAATTGAGCCTCCAAGAACTCAAAATTATAACTTTTTGACTAGAGGGGGAAATCTTTTTGATTCGAAAATCCCTAAACTTTTGCTCAAAAGTTTTTTCCCAACTTCAAGACTTGGTTGTCAGCTCCAACGGTGGAGGTATATATAGGGGAAATTTTTGGATTTGGGTTTGATTTTGATCTCTGCCAATGTGGGAACAAAGTCTTTGGTTTTTTTTTGGGGTATTTTATGAAAGAAAAATTCAAATTCAGAAGAGGATAAGCTCAAATGAGCAGGAGTTGTACCATTTTGAATGAATTTGAGGAGAGGATAAGGGTCATTCTTAGGGGGGGGGGGGACCTTAGGAACCTTCTAGGTTCTCTACTTTGGTATGAAATCCGTGCTCCTCACATGACCTTGTACGATTTGGAGAGGGAAAGGGAACGTTCAGGGAATTGGGGTTAGGGTTTTTGTGGATTGTGTCTACTTGCTGGTGCTATCATTTTGGTGTTGCTATTGTCCACTAATGTTTTTGTTGTTGTGGATGAAGGAGAGGAGTTATATGGGTGATGGGCCAGGTCAGTCGGTCTATTGGGCTGGGGCGAATAATTAAATATTGGGCCTTGGTCGATTTCAAAGAAATAGAAGTGACTAGGAGTTTAGGTTATTTAAAAAAATAACCCAAATAGGTTGGTCCTTTAGTCAACTTTATTTAAATTCTATCCAAATTAAAAATCAATTGGTCAATTGCATTGCGATTGTGGCCAAATTGATTTCAATTACGCCAGAATCTAATAAATTGGCTAAATTGAAACACAATCCGATACGAATTATCAACTGGCTTAACTCCGAGTTTCTTGGTTTAATAAAATCAAGTAAATACTTTCAAATAAATACTTTCCGAATAATTCATTTTAAAAAAATAAATTTCATTTAAATCAAGATTTATCCATTTGTACCGATTTTAAAGACGATTCTTGATAAATTAACCATTTTAAGTAACAAATTTATACCATCTCGTATATATAAATATGGAAATGTATGATTGCTACTTAAATGACAAAACTAATCCAGATAAATATTTTAGAATGTTTTTAATCCGGATAAAGTAAATGTTTTGATTTTATTTAAAATTGATGAAACTCAGAATTAAGCCTATTCATGTTGGAAAAAAAATTAGGTGTCAATAATTCTCATACTACCATCCCTCTTTTTAACAAATAACACTGGACACCCAACGACAAATCACTAGGATGAATGAAACCCTTATCAAGCAACTCCTACAACTGAGTCTTAAGCTCTCTTAACTCAGCCAAAGCCATCCTATAGGGAAGGATAGAGATGGGGCGAATGACTGACTCTAAATCAATGCAAAAGTCAAAGTCCCAAAGGCATACAATATAAATCAGTACGGAACACTTCCTAGAATTCACTCACTACAGGAACTGGTTCAATAGATTAAACCTTTGCATTATTGTCTCGAAAATGAGCTAAGAAGGTTGAACACCCCTTCCCTACTAAATTTTTAGCATGAAAGAAGGAAATAAGTTTCACCGAACTAGAATTATAGACACGCTCCCACTCTAGCTTATCTATTCCTGACATAACTACGGTCACAATCTTAGCATTACAATTCAAAATAGCATGATATGGTGACAACTAAGTCATACCCAAAAATGGTATCAAAATCTAACATATATAGAATAATTAGATCCACCCAAACCTTAAAACCCATAAACATCACTGAGCAAGCACGGTATACTTGAGTTACTACCATAGAATCTTTAACTGGAGTAGATACATAAACATGTGAATCAAGCATATTACAAACTATGTCTAGCCCTAAAGCAAATTTAGCAGACACATATGAAAAAATAGAACCCGATTAAATAAGACTGAAGCCATCCGGTCACAGACTAAAATGATACCTATAATAACTGTATCTGATACCTTAACTTCAATTTGCCTGGGAAGAAATATCAATAGGCTCTGTCATCAATCTTAGCAACTTCCCTAGCAGACTGTGAACCATCTCAACCAGCGCTAGCACTACCCCGATCACCATCACAGCCCGCTTAATAACCACTATGCCTACCAAGTGGACGACCTCTACTATTTTCTCCACCCTCTTTGCAGGCCAAAACAAAAGCTCGAGACTGCTGCTGACCCTGAAAACCTGACTTCCTACCATTAGGATAGTTTCTCTTAAAATGTCCAACCCCACCGCAGGTAAAACAAACTCAATCTAGTAAAGGTCGATTAGCAGAAGAATATAAATCCCCTTGGCAAACTATACCAGAGGACTGCTGAGTGGTCCCTAACGGACCCTCTGTAGAAACTGACAAAGCTGACTATATGGGCCATGCAAAATAGGCCTAAGAATTATGGCCTCTGGAGTAGGATCCACTAAAATTGCCCATTTTTCAAGCCTTCTTTCTCGCCAACTTAGCATACCCATCCTATCTAACTCCCTCCACCTTCTTCACAAACTCCACTACCTTATCAAAGGTCTTGTCTGAGGAAGTCATCTATAGTGCTGAGACCTACAAATTAGTATTCAAACTGTTTACAAAAAGGTGAATTCAGTCATTTTCAGTATCAAGTAATTGGGTGGTAAACCTGGACAAGGCATAGAACTTACCCTCATATGCGACAACAGACATATTTCCCTGCTCAAGGGTGAAGAACTCGTCCTTCTTCTTGTTATGTAAGGTGCATGACATATACTTCTCTAAAAACAAAGTATGAAATGGAGTTTCCAAGTTAAAGAAGGCAACACTGAAGACCGACACTCTACATAAGCCCTCCACCAATGCTTAGCATCTCCTTACAGTTGGAAAGTCACAAATTCTACTCCATATTACTCCACAATACCCATCTTGTGCAACCTCTCATGACAGTCCACAATAAACTTGAAGACATCCTCTATTTGTGAACCAAAGAAAGTTAGGGGTTTCATCTTTAGAAACTTACACAATAATTTATGCTCATTCCCAGTTATAACATGACTCAATACCGGATGAGGAAACACTTCTGTCCTAGAAAGCTTATCCATGCTTATCCATCTGAGGGGATACCGCAACATCATGTTGTACCTCCAGGAGCTAGTGAACAGGCACTATAGGTGTGGCCTTAGTACTGGACAACCTACTTAGAAAACCTAGGACTTGCTAAATTAGCTCTGAAGAAATCTGTATAGGGGGTACACCTCCCTGAAATGGTGTGACATCCTTATGTTCTAGAATCTTCTCATTTATTACCTCATCATAATGATCCCTCAGCAAGGGAGGTGACTCAAATCTCTACCTGGCTGGATTAGCTATAGCTCGGGCTCCACCTCTGATGGGTGTTGCCCTACCTTTTCCCCTTTCTTTACCCCTCGCCCATCCTCAGCTTTTAACTGCGGGATCTGTAGCTGAAGTAACTGGTGTGGGACCCTCTACTCTAGCTCTGTTCACTCTCCTATTCACCATCTATGAAAATAATAGAATAAAAAAGTCAAATACCAATTTGGATCATCAAATACCACGTGGAATCAAGTCATAGCACGAAACAAAGAAGAAAGTAAAGTTTTTCTAAAGTCCTATAGCCTCTTAAAGAAAAGTACAAATGACTTCGTACCATTCTTCAAGACTCTATTAGACTCATTCTGGTATGATGAGATCAATAAACCTAGGTCTTTGATACCAACTTCGTCACGATCCAAAACCCATCGTGAGTGCACTACTAGAAATATGGCCTATGACAACAGTTCTATTTTTGTTGCTGTAGATAGGAAATTAGTTGCTATAACCCTGTTGAAATGGTTTTAGCACCCCTCCCAGCAGATCGCGTTGCGACTGACCTATCACTATGGTTCATTGCTACGGTTTGGATAACTGTCAAAATAGACAACCGTATTGCAACAGTTCTTACTTTTAAGGTATTGCAACAGTTGTGATTCCCTATTGGGATAGTTTGCTAACCGTTTATGTAAAGTCTTACGCAACACTTATTTTATCATTGCAATGGTTCTTACTTTATGGTATTGCAATGGTTCTTATGCCTATTAGGACATTTTGTAAATCATTCCTATAGTGTCTTATACAACACTAATTTTATTATATTGCAACCATTTTCTATATTTGCTTCTGTCTATTGCAACGGTTTTATACGACTATTATGACAATTTTCTTCACTTTGGTGTCAATTATGTTTGGCTACTGCTACAGTTATTCTAAGGCTATTGCAACGGACAATAAGGGCTATATGAATAGATATTATAGGCAACAATATTGCATAAAGCAGCATAACATACAAAATAATAATATATCAAACACGAGAAGAAACTATTCATAATAAAAATAACAATCCAAAATCCAAGGTTAAGTAATATCCATAAAAGCAGAATACACAATAATGTTTGACCACTCAAGAGGTGAAACTCAAGTTTTCAATGTCCAAAAATAAAAGACTCTTAGAATACATGTTAAGTTTCGAAGATATTAACTCAATCCTCCTAAGGCGGGCCTTCATTGCTTTCAGCCCCTTGTTTACTTTCACTACCTATAAATGATAATAAAAAATAAATTAGCAAATTTTTCTAAAAGAATTTAATATAGACGAAAAAAGCTCAAAAATGTTCTTAACCTATCGAAAAGAGCAAAAAAAACATCTTATATGATCAAACCCTATGGAAGGAGAAAATAGGGATCACTTTAACTAAATATTTATTTCATTTTGTAGATGATCATAAGAGATATAATAACACACAATAGTCAAATTGCTCCATTTTTCATGTCACCCTAAATTCTATATTTATTCTCCAGACCAAAAGCTCTCAAATTCATGGCTAGATAAATGTTCTATATTTGTGTTCTCCAAAACAAAAATTCCATGGCTAGAAAAATGTTACAAATTTCAAGAATGAAAAGTTCTCAATAGTGACGATAAGTTGATACCCTAAACTCTATATTTATTCTTCAGAAAAGAGAGAAATAGTACCACAAATACAAAAAGTACAACAACAACAACAGTTAACAAAAAAAGTATTAAGGATTGAACAAATTCACATATCATACAAAAGTATGAGTTAGACAGTTTGGGTCTTCTAAAAATGTTGGAAAAAAAATATAGCTTCTACCTACCTTGCCAAGAGTACATTGGAAGACTATGATGTTCAACAACTCTGCCAGACCAAAAGCTCAATTTACCATGTGGATGCACCTACACTATGGAGCGATTGGCTTAATGGGGAATTTAAGTTAATCCTACATGTTTTATGTGCGTGTTGCAAGATGAAACCTTGGAACATCTGACTCTCAAGTGTGCTAAGGGAAAATCAAGTGTTGCTCAAGCTTTTAGAAGGGTGTTTGCTGAATGTGTTCATGCTTTGTGAGGGGAGAGTAATGTCAGGGTATTGAAGGAAGGTGCACCAGTTGAGAACTAGTAGCCAAACAAATTTCTTACACATGCACTGTGAGAGCCAAACCTAATGTACAGCTGTATCTGGAAAAATTTTCTTTCTAGCTACCTCTAGTGGTCCTTAGGTATATTGTATTGTTGGTTCCTTTTGTATTAGCTATGTCGTGTCCCATTTTTCTCGCGAAAAATGGAATCCGACGTGACAACTCTTTTTGGGATTTAAAAGAGTGAAGAGTCGCCACCTAACGAATTAAGGTGCGTTAGGGCACCATTCTAGACTAAATATGAACTTATTTTAATAGTCTAGTCTACGTCAACCAGAAATTCGGGTAAGGGTTCAGGTTACCTCGAAAGGAAGGTGTTAGGCACCTTTCGAGGTCCACAAATGTGGGTCCCGACCGAACTCATATATTACGCGGGGAAATTCTATGTGATAAGCAAAGGCTGATTGATAATTAATTAATCTAAAATAACCAAGTGCCAAAGCATGCAATATTTAACTTAATTATTCTAGATGAAGAATAAAAGCAAGTGAAAGAGTAATGAAAAGATGAATAAAAACCTAACAAAATACATGCACTTTTAAATACAAACACAATTTAAGATTATCATGCAAGTTGACACACAACCTATTTTATAACTTAAAAAAAAATGTACAAATTCAATTGTTACTTAGTTACATTATATAAGCATAAAGAGATGAAAGAAATTAAGTTAATTAATTTATACTATACCAAAATAATTACGAAAGTCGAGGGACTGACCTGGTTTGTGGAGCGTCAACTTAATAAAAAGTGCCAAAGTATTCAAAAATGTTGAGTTAAGAATAATATCGGGACTCCAATAAGCCAGCTGATATTCTTGAAGAACTCCGATCCTTTGTCTATTCCATATAGTGTTCTACACCTCTCGTAAATTATAACATCTCACATAAGAAAAGAAATTGTTAGTAAAATGTATGCCACCTTAATTTGATGGCAAATATAGTGTAAGAGAATGAATAATAAATTAACAATATATAAAATTAACGTTAAGAGTGAGAGAATGTGGGATCAGGGTATGACAAGGTTGCTACAGGCCCAATGCGATGTTACATCCCTCTTCTCTATTTTTATATGATCAATTCTCTTAAACGCCTCAAGACAAGACGAATATAATTCTTAAAGAAACTTATTTAAGAGTACTAAATAAAATATTTTAGCATTCAAAAGTCATGTAAATCAAAAAAGGTATGTTGGTATAATATATAAATTATATCAAAGCATGTCGACAATTAATATAATTGTAATAGTTGTCAAGTCTTTGAGACTTTTAAAAGGGTGACATATTAAATAAGAAAAGAAGGGAGTAACGAGGTGCTTTATATTTCCTAATAAAGCTTTATGTGCTTCATACGAGAAGTCAGCTATTGCCTGTCTTTTTAGTCGTCATTTCCCAAAACGTACCTGGCCCCCGATGGGGTGACGATTCCACTTGAGCTCCGCCTCGTGCTTTGACCCCTCCAATGTTCGTGGTTGAATTTCAAGCGGTGTCGCTCCATCGTAGTGTACATGTAAAATATTTAAAAGGTGAGAGTATGTCTGTTCTTAATATTTAACTAATTACAAGAATAATTAAAGTAATCAAATCTAAATTTTGTTTAAGTCCAAAATATTAGATATTTAACACAAAATTACTGTAACGCTCGTCTAATTTAAGAATACCGAATTTATAACTGAAGAACAATAGCCTAAACATTTCCAAATTAAAGAATCATCATCATAGAATTGCCTATGCTAGCTTTTCAGTAATTCAAGTATTATAAACAATTGCACATGACTGATCTCACGTTAAAGACATCATTATGGCTCTATTAAAATGGCAATGTCCAACTCAAAAAATGATAAACTACACAAACACATGTAGACACTAAAATATCAAATCAAATTAGGTAAAATGATTACTGACTTAACTCAGTAAAAACAAAGATGCAAAAGACACTCATAGTACTTATCTAAAGTATGATATGAACTAAATAGCACTTTTATATAGTGAGTATGAAACCACGTAGAAATCAAAGGCATATGGAACGAAAATAGATCAATATACAGGAACTCTCAACCTTTGAGAGTTAAATTAAAAAGTCGAGAAACAAAATTTAAACAAAGGTTAAGAGTGGACCTCTAAAATTCGATAAACGAATTCTTTGAATCTGAACTAATACCGGAGACGAAACCTCAAACAGATAAGCAACTTTGGTTAACTAGACTCCAATCTCAGCGAGACGAAGCTTGAACGCCGGTTGTTTAATGGTGAGAAAAGAGATGGGCAGGTTGTTTCATGATGATGAACTAGTGGACAACTAAGGTTGACGGGGTTGCCGACAAAGGGATATGATATGATTGGTTGGACAATGGGGCGCACCTAGTTGCTTTCAGGTGACAACCATGGCTGTTTTAGGGTGGTGAGGTGGTGGTAGAGTAGTTGTTTCTCCCGCAGTAAGAATTATTGCGTTTTGGGGGCTTTGGAGGAAGATCAGTCAAGAGAAAAAGACATGGCTATTATCCTTAGTTACTACAATTACCCAGGATTTTTCTTTCTGTGCTCTTTCCCCCCCGCCTCTTTAGCTTTAGGATTGGGTTCCTATATGAAAAAAAAAAAAAGAATAGAGACGTTAAGGAGGTAGTAAAATTAGGTAGGGAGATCTCTTATTTTAGCTAGAATCATTTTACATGGAAAAGAATGATAAGAGGGATTTTTTTTGGAGCAAAGTAATATATTTTCAAGTAAAGAAAATATTTTTTGGATTTGTAGAAGGATTTTATGGATTTGAAAAGAGTAAAATAAAATAGGTAAAATTAATTTGAAATGATATTGAGAATACAAGAAAGGAAAGATAGTGAAGAGGATTTTTATACTTATGAAAAGATTTTATAAAATTTGAATTTGAAATTTGAAACTTGTTTAGGACTAAATAAATTTCTACAAATTTATATATATATAAAATGGGTGACTACTAAATTACTAAGTGAAGGAAAATAATACTAAATCATTAAATCAAACATTGTATTTTATAAAAAAAAAAATAAAAAATAATTCACAATAAAAGAATAGTAACTTTTAAAATATTTGATCAAATACTTTTAAAATAGACTAAAAGAGAAATGTAAAAGATTAAGTGAACAATAACTATGCAAGTAAAGAATATGACAAAATAATAATGATAAAAACAACTGAAAATAATAATCATATAATAATAATAATAATTATAATAATGGTAATAATACTTAGATAATGTGAATAATATCTATTGTCACAATTTTTAATAAAAATAAGTAAAAATAACGATTTTGGCCTCGCGAACAAAAATAGACACTCGAATGAGTAAAAAATGACAAAAGGATGGTCAAAATTGGGTGTCAACAAGCTAGAGTGATTGTTTTCTTTTGAGATACCTGGCTTTGTTGGCCTGTATATAGTTTTGTAATTCAACGCTTTAAATATTAATAATGAAAAGTCTAATTACCAAAAAATAGAAAGCAAAACTACTTGACTAAGATTAATGAACATATATCATCAAAGAAAAAAGTCACTCAACCCAACTCCCACAAGGTAACTTATCATATAAATAAAGTCACTAACATAGACAAAGTGTAGCTAATAGAGTGATTGTCCAAAATAAAGGGGCGGGAACTACCATATGTTTATCACTCAAAATGTTAACAGCTAAGCTGATGAGAGCTTTTTATAGCTTGCAATAGAAATATGTTCATAGGAAGTAGGTCACTATTAGGCTTAACAAAAACTAAAGAACCTTTAAGAAGAAGAAGAATACGAAGGATGAATAAATAAGCGACACTAACCTCGATTATTACTACTTGTAGATGACCGACGGATTAGTTGATTAGCTTGTGGTGCAGAAGTAGCTTCTCCAGGTGAAGGAACACACAATGTTGCCTGTATGTGTTCACTAATTAATCCTACACGTTGAAGTTGTGCAATTATATTTTTAGTAACATCTTGCTGAATGGTTCCCCTTTGTTCCTCCATTTGTTCCTTCATTTTTTGTATCCTTTCTTGCATTTGTTGCACTGCATCATTTGTGGCATTTAGAACTGGTTCAGAATTACCTGTTGTTCTTTTGAAAGAACTCTTGTGACCCCCGTCCATATAATCTTAGATGTCATGGATGTTCAGGATCCATGTCAGGAAAAAATGCATCTATAGGCTCACTACCATCTGCACTTTGTTGTTTTTCAATTTCTTCCATTTCAGCCTAACAAAGCAAATTCAATAAACAGATTCAAGAAAATATAACTTACAAAAAAATAAATGATCTAAAAAGAGGTTGCGAGTAGATAATCATATAATTTTACTAAATATGTCTTCATTTGATACAGTATGGGTGTCTTGCTCTTGTGGCCACAAATAACTCCTTAAGTGATAGAGTAGTTCCTTTTTTTTTTACATGACACATGAAAAATGATATTAAAAATCTATTCTAAATAACAAGTTAAGATTTAATAAAGAAACAGAAAATACACCAAATCATTGCGGATCAAAGCAAAACTTATTTTGCTGGCAGTGTGTGGATTCATCAACTTTTTCGTATTCTCAGTATTGGTTTCGGCCCTTTTTTTGCAAATAAATGAATCAATAAAATATATCATCTCTAATAACTAACAGAACATATCAATACATTTCATGTATTGACAGTCTTGGATGCTATATCAGTTCAAGATGTAGGTTCTGAGATATATGTTTATGATCTTTGTGCAGCTAGGACTTGACGTATCAGCAATTGGTGAGCCCTCCATCTTTCGAAAGGCGTATTTCATTCTGATGCCAGATCACTTACGTCAGTTTTATGGTACAATCAGGGCCCTATCCTGATATAGTTTATTGATTGATAATGTCTTAGAGGCTTCATAGGCAGATGCTGAAATCAGTTTTAGATGTTTTCTGTTTATTTTATATATTTTGGAGTTTTTTCACAATTATGCTTTAAAGACTTAACTTATTTATGAAATGAGTTTCACTTCTGCATTTGCCTTTATCATTTTTGAAAAATTTCTTCCGCACTTTTTGTTGGATGTTCATGATGTAAGTTAAGTGGTTCTCTCGGGCCAATGATGGTTTGAGTGCCTGTTACATCTAGGATCTAGTCTCAGGTCATGACATACAATATTATACATCATTATACAATAATATACAAATTTATAAAAAGTGTATAAATTTGTATTCTAGGTGTGTAAACACTCTTATATAATAAGATGGATTGAACTTTCTGCTTTTTTAGACTAAAGCTGGGATAAAGTGAAACAATTCAAAGCAAAGAAGGCTTGTAACAATTTTTGGCTATAGAATTGTAATGTATCTTTGAGTTATTATTTTGCAATGTAAGTTAGATGTGTGTAGCCTGTGCACAAATCGATTCAGCTCAATTTTGGCCATCATTGAATTGAAGTATTAGATTTCAATTTGTTAAAATCGACATCCTAACTTGATCCATTCTAGGTCTAATTCGATTCATTTTTTTCGATTTCAAAATTTCAACAAGTAACTACTTTTGTTTCAATTTTAGAGCAAACATAATAAAAAATGCCAAAATTTTAAAATCAGGCCTTAAATAACCAAAAGTAACATTGAAATATTTTTTTTTACTACAATAGTCGACTAATGCACAAATATATTTGCTATATTGTGCGACCCTCGCTCGTAATCAGAACTTTAGTTGGATAAAATTTAAAAAGAACGCAAGAATATAAATTTGATATTTCCGACTATAACTGTCAGAAATGCGACTGTGTTTATAGTCAAAACACCAATTTTTTTTGAATATAGAACCGATATCCTTCCCATCTGTTTCACAACAAGCTTAGTAGGGCTAGTAATTGCTATGTACAAGATTTATAGGCATGGAGTAGAGAATTAATTTGATTGTATAGTCCTTACTCCGATCCAAATGCATAATAACCCGACACCCTCCGATCCCTAACATGATTTAATTCTCTAAAAAATGAGGAAAATGACTTCCTTAATGGAAGTAGGGAAAACAAGTTCTATAGGTGTCATTCTATGTTTATTGTATCCTCCACCTAACAACGCCCCTAACACCTACCCCTTGACCATCTCACCCGTGCCATCCTCGAAGCCCCATACCCCACCCCCTCCCACCCCTATAATTTTTTGCTAGATTACAATTAAATACTTTTGAAATTTGCTTACTTATTTTCTATAAAAAATATTTTCCTTCGTAGCAAACACACCCATAGTCTCCTCCTTATTAGTAGATGCATGAATGTGACGAGTGCGGTGCATGAATTTTCGATTTCTTTTTCTTAGGAAGGGAGTTGGGGGTGGGGGGTGTAGTTCAGACATACACAAAGAAAATTCTGTGTACCACGTTATCATACACTTGCAAATTGTGAACTTTCTTCATTGGTCTCGACGCTTACTTCCTTTTCCTTTTATCTTATTTAGTATGTCCTTGGAAAGTAATGATGAAATGTGTTATTAAACTGAAAAGGGTATACATTTCTATAATTAAAATTAGTTTCAAGCTTCGTTCAATTAATGGACAAAGACACATGCATGCACATTGATCTCTTTGAAGTCGTGAAGAAAATTAATTCGTCTTTCTCTAGAAAGTCATGTACTAAACGTTTTAAACTTTTCTTTTGGTCGACTATACGAACCTTTAGTCGCGATCACGGAAGGGTTGCTATTAAGAGTCCCTACTATTTTATTTAAAAGGTAAATTTTGAGGATTATTTTTGACATTTTGAGAGTTAGAAAGCTTCGATTGAGACGATTTTCACTGCATTTTTCTCTTATAAATGTTGGACATGTGAAATGAATATTTCTAACGTATATCATTCTTTTTCAAGAACCTATTGTTCATAGAATAAATGACTCGAATAGGTTTTCGATGACTCATATTATTTCCTCAATTTATATATCTGGGAGTCGTTTGATATGATGGACAAATATAGATAGTTTTAAGATAAAAATTTAGTATTGCCTTATCCCATGTTTTGTTATTAATCCTGGGATAAGCTATAAAAAATTTAGCAATTAGTACGGGGATAAGTTATCACTACTAGAGGAATGGAATAATAGAACCGAGATTAGTTATCTCGGAATAAAACAATGAAAATTATAAAAATGCCTTGAGGTGCCTCAAACCTTTTTTTTTACTAAATAAAATGGAGGGTATTAATCTAGTTCTTCAACTTTGTTTTTCACAATATTAAAGGTGCAAAAATGACTATATCTGATTTACACAATATTAAAGGTGCAAAAATGACTATATCTGATTTAGAATATGGGATATCTGATTTATAATATAGGAACGACTAAAAGAGTTATTAAAGATTGTATCTACGTGAATCCTAATGCAAAACTATAAGTAATATCAAACCATAAAATTGTGAAGGATGAACAAAGCAATTGCTTGAACCAATTCTTTTTCTACTCAAGGAAATAGTACTAAGAACCATGAAAAATAAAGGTGCCTCTTGACATTCATCAATTAATGACAAAAAAAAAAAAATCGTCAATATAATTACTAAGAATCTCTCTACCAGGCCAGTTTTATAATTGTGAAATGGAATATTCTTTTATTAACACATACCATAGTAAACATTAAAAGTAAAAACCAATAAATTAGAAAAATTACAAAAATTAAGAAAGAAGTTGAAGAAAACATTAAATGAAAAAAAAAAAGAAAAAAGAAAAAAAAGGAAACCTTAAAAGAATTAAATTGAAAGAAGTATCTAATTTTGATAATAAAATAAAAACATGTAATTAAATAAGAGGTTAAATGGGGCAAGGTGGGTCAGGGCTTAACGGGGCAGGACAAGAATGGACTTAAATGGGGCAGTGCTGGACAGAATTTGCCATAGCAAGAGAAAACTTAGTCCCCGACCCATTGTCATCCCTACTAATTAGTCCTAGTTTTCTACTACATAAGTTTATGCTTGAATAAGATAGGTTCATTTAGTTAGCTAAAACTATGATGTGAGCTAAATATCTCATCAAACGAATCTAAAACAAGGTATATGCTTGTCAAACAGTCGGGGCCAGCTATCTTTGACCGCCCTCAATCATGCACACCACTTTATCTCAAGTAAGATAAATTTCCAACTACGTCTTCTGGAAAATACAAAATTTATCTTCTCCTTGTGATCATTGATCAAGACATCTCTGGTTATGTCGATTTCATTTCATTCTTGCCCATGTGTCGGGCAAAGAATGTGCAGTAGTTATATCGCTAATCCATCCTATTCTCTCTATAGATTCAATAGGACCAAGTAATTCTTAGTCTGCTTATTTTGTCACTTTCAGAAGAAACTATTTCTCTTGTAATAGGCTTTTTCACAACCAAAGAAGTTTGAGATGTACTGAAGATGAATGTTTCCTCAACATCCAATATAAGAATACTCAATGGCCATACAACTTCAAAATATGCGACAAGATGATCTACCTATTATTAAGACTTCTAGTTCAATATCCCTAGTCCAGTACTAGTAGGAGTATTATAGTTGAGTTGTATTATAATAAGTCTATGTGTACTTGTACAATATATATAGAGCTGATAATGTATACTGGCTCCTTAAGCCGTGAGTTATTTCTTACATGATATCAGATGTCCAGTAATACTCATTGCTAATCCAAATTCCTTTCTATCCTATTGTTCTTTTGAGTTATTTTTTCAGGTTGATTTGGCTTCCAGCTTGTCACGAACCGATTTCTCAGGTCATGATGACACCTACTCTAACCCGCTAGTAGGAAAGCCAACCTGTAGTCCGGAATAGCTAGTAGCGGACTACTAAGAGAAAAGAAGAAACTACGGAATAAATGTAATAAAGGCTACTATAATCCCCAAAATCTGGTGGAGCCAGTACAAAAGTTTCTAATACATCAGGAGTACAAGTGAAATACAGGATAAATATATATACAATGATGTCTCTGAATACAACATAGAGATCAGTCTAACAATAAGAGAGAGAGAGAGTAGGAGCAACTCCAATCTTCAGGAGCTCACCCTAAATCTCCGGTCCATAACTGCTCCGCAGATGCACACATCAATGGCGATAACTCGTACTATGATCTGCAGGCTGCAGAAGTGTAGTATGAGTACCAAACACGTGGTACTCAGTAGGCATCGACCAACTGAGCTCCAGAAATAATGCAAGTATAAATAATATGCAAGGTAGGAAAGTAAACTACAGGCAACTAAACATAATAATGCTAACAGGGCAATGAGGATTAATTATCCTGTTCTAGCCGTATTCTAGAACTAAAGTGCAATACCGAATATCACCAGACAATATACAAATGAAGAGTGAAAGAATGATATAGAGTAATAATTCTAGGCCAAAGGATACATATACAATATGAATCAGTGGCGGAGCCAGGATTTTCAACAAGGGGGTTCAGAAGTAGACGTACGAACTAACCGAAGGGGGTTCAATACCTATTATATATACATAAAATATAATTTTAATCATGTATAAGTAGCATATTTTCCGTCGAAGGGGGTTCGGATGAACCCCCTGGAGAAAGGGTAGCTCCGCCACTGATATGAATAGATAAGGAAACAAAGGAACATACGGTAATACCATCTATCTATCTATCTATCTATCTATCTATATATATATATATATATACATATATGCATATAGGCCTAAATTACAGGTAACATCTTGGGGGAGTCAACTTAACATCTCAAGGATCGTAATCAAGTAGGGAAGCTAATACTAGCATAATCAGAGTCCCTAACCATAATGTCTAATTGTGAGGTAACTATCAATAATGTAATCTACCATAATAAAGAAGGGAATTAGAAACGTACCGCCAATCTCGGATACCAGTCCATAATCAACCTACCACGAACTAACCATAATAACCAATAATAAAGTAACCGGCTAGTCCGGACAAATAGATACCTAATAAGGCCCCCATAAGCCCGGAAGGTTCACGAAAGCACTCAACAAACAACAGTCATAAACTGTACATAATAGCCCTCCATAAGACCGATAGATACTGGCACTAAACAATCATACTGGTGATAGGCGATGCATATAAATGAATGAATGCAACATAACCATAAATACCATATCCTATCTAAGTGCCATATAGTACCAAGTGTATACACTTCCTCCAACTCCGTAGCTCGTAAAGGCAGAACCTACAACGACCATCCATCTTCGGTACTGCGACTCAAGGATGAAGTGGCCCATATAGGATTCGGGATATCTGTATACACTGCCTGGTCCAGAACCAGGAATTCTAATAATCATCATAATCCATCTATAATGTCCAGTACTGGAGATATATATAAATGTACATATGTAATGAGTGCACGGACTCGAACCGTGACAAAAAGAGTGTACATTGTATAATAAGTGAAAGGACTCGAACCGTGACTAAAAGAGTGTACATTGTATAATAAGTGCATGGACTCGAACCGTGACTAAAAGAGTGTACATCTGTAAGCCATTGCCCGTGATCAAGTTCAGGACTAAATCATCATAGTAATGTAGAAAGGGTCGAAATCTCCGTCAATTTAAATAAATAGTACTGGTAAAAGAGTGGATAAACCACAGACCGGAATAAACTTTGGTCTAATTTACAAAACATCACTTTTAGTTCCAAAAGCTCATAATCCAATAAATAAGGTGGTACGATTCCCATTATAAAAGAATCCATTTTAAAAGTGAAAAGTGAGAATAATTCCCTTTTTAGAAAACAGTAGTAAAATTAAGGTTTCGGTTGGAATCGTACCACTAAGTGAGCATGAATGCGCCTAAAAGTATGCATGCCATCACCAGTATCCAAACCATACCACTATAAGCACCTAAGCGTCTATAAACTAGAATCGTGTCCTCTCAAGGATAGAATACTCACTTGGAGTCCAACTAATATTATAACCACGGACTCGGGCCCAACAATACATAATTAATCCTCATCACTCGAAAAATCACAGTAATCAAGGGCATAAAGCCATTACAAGGATCTAATCGGGGAAATACCGCCCAAATTACTAAGTCAAATGGTAAATCTCATACCACAGGATCCTTAATCAGCCATTATGGTTAACATGCTTATAATCAAAGGTGATAGGATTCTATGGCCATAACAAGTATCCGATGCTAAGGTTCGGGTCACATTTCTACCCCAAATTCCCTAAATAGACTAATTCATGATCTACTAGTCATAATCCCATCCTATAATTCCTACCTAGCATGCAATCTATGCAATACACAATCTCATAGAGAAGAGTAGACCGAAGCCTACTTCGATGCCAAACCGCAATTCTTCAATTATCCAAAAATCGCTCGATCTAGCTCCACGATCCCAAAATGCCGCCACATTATCAAAATAATCACCTACACATCAATACGAGTAAAACGAGACCTATATTATTATATAAAAGGTTGGATCAAAATTTGGGTCAAGAATGGGCTTACGGGGCCCGTAAATAAAATTCAAAATTGATCCGTCATGAGGTCCTCGAAGAGCAAGGAATGTGTTCTCAAAAGTTGAGCACAAACGGGACACAAAACGGGGCCCAAATCAGCCCCTAAAGTTTATGGATTTTAAGACCTAAATCCTAAGAATTAACAAGGAAACGGACGAAATTTGATGGAGAAAATAAGGAAAAATGACAAAGGGACGATAGGTTAACATACCTGAGCTTATTGGGATGAAATCCCAATAATTTCCAACTCCAAGGGTCCCTAATGGAGGAAAAAGGGTTGAGAAATAAAGAGAAATCGAGGAAGAGAGTATATATATACCGCCAGGCAATTACCTTCACGAACGCGAGGGCCAAAGGTCACGAACGATATGAACGAGGGCATTGCCCTTCTTGAACGCGGCCAAATGCTCATGAACGCAACCAAATGCTCGCGAACGCGAAGGCAATGGAATCAGGCTATCGCGAATGCGAACAACCAGCCGTGATCGTGAAGAAATGAGTTGACAATAGCGGTGAGGCTCGCGATCGTGAAGAGTAAAAGGTGGCTGCACCAGATGTTGGAAAACCAGCAAAACTACTAAGTCCAAATAGACTCCGATCGAGTGTTCGAGATTTGTTCGGAACCCCGTACGCGCAAATGAACTATGCTACCATATCAAATTCGACATTCCAAACTTAATGAAATCATCAAAACTTTCATCAGAGATCATTTCAATTAAATATGGGTCCCACGCCTATAGTTTTATTTTTCATTGAATCTACCCAATAGCCCAAAATGAGTCTAGAAGCCTCGGGACTTGAGCCAAGAGTCCCCTTAGCCTAAAATCAATATTTCAGAGCTGATGGCTCTGTCAAAATTCTTGTTTGAGCTCGTTTACTAGGAGTTTTGGTCTGAGATCAATTTTTTAACAACAAAAGCTCCAAAATAGAGAAATGAACCTAAAATCCAAATGAACTATCCGATAAGCGAACCGATAGTTCCAGCAAGTTATAAATGACCTGTAGCCATTGTGGGAAAGCTCAAAATACCAGAAATGCATGAAAATAGAGAAAATGATATGAAGGATCATTACAATATCCACTACTAAAAGGAGTTTCATCTGCAAAAGTCAATGGATAGAAAGAGCCCGAAGGCTCGAGAGAACGAGGTACTGGGCCTGCATGCTCCAAACAAAACTCCCCAGATAACCTCTAAGAAGAGACAACACTTCCAAGGGACTTCACCAAAGATATCCCTTTTTCAACCAATTTTCTTACTTCTCTTCCTAAAAAGCCCAAACGCATCCTCAACAACCAACTGGCCTTCAACTGAATCGACAATGACTGATGCATGCAAACCCAAACCACAACATGCCGACATCACACAAATACAATCCTAACCAAGCAGAAGCTCAACCAATCTAAAGGCAATCTAAGGCATAAATCATGCAACCAACTCAAGATCCCAAGTCTAACTTTCTTTTGCCTTTCCAAACCTGCTACCTACTTTGAACCAAACAAAATATTATTTGTGTCCTATCCGCACAATCTCATCACACTGACCTAGAAAGACTGAACTTGATCTACTAAAAATCCATAATGACAAGCATAGGAATAAGCCCATAAGGTGCTACCTGGACATACAAATGGAGATGATCAAAGCTTGCGATCTCTAGCCAAAGCTACAACTGGTTCAGATGACCCTCAAAACTAATAATCATGAATCCCAAGCAAAATCTCTCGAAGCTGAATGATCCGCTCCAGGATGCCCCACCGACTGTGGGTGAAACCATGCTAAGTCCAACTTAAGTACATTTCTTCTGTAGAGAAGACAATCAAATTCTAACGATCGCTGAGATCAAAGGTCAAGACTAGTAGAAACTAATACTATATCCCAACGAACCAACTTTCAAGCATTAATCAAGTATGATCCATCTGAACTGAAGAAAACTGAGTCGGTAGGCAAAGAGTAGGCTTAGTCAGCCTATAAATGAATGCTCAACTAAAACAAATCTGGAAATGGAGACTGCACCCAAGCTACGCAATCCATAGCTATAATCTCAGCACTGAAGCCAAACTACTCAAACTTAATCATCCAAACTGATCCTATTGACGAGTAATTATCCATATACCAAGATCTATCGCAACTTCCAAGCTATCTTTTGAACGCATCAAAATCCAAAATTGGAGTCAACAAGCCTTCACTAAGGTTAAATACCCAAATCAATCTCCCTATCAGAAATTGAGCATATACTCAATGGTCCTCACAAGGGCTAAGACAGAAATGCTACCGAAGAATATAATCACAATGGAGGAAAACCACTGATAGAAGACACAAGCAACTAAATCCACCTTTGCTGAAGGTATATCACGTCAAGGCATATCCAAGAACTCACCTAGGCTACAAACAGTGCTGATGACAGTCGAGTTTTGGGCAACTAAAAAAATATGATCTAGACCTGAATTTGGTCGAACCAATATTCGATCTACGGCCATGAATACCCATAAGTAAATATCATCAAGAAGAAGCACTCCCAAAGTCACAATAGGCCAAACAAATATTGAGATGAGAATTTTTCAAAATTCTCCCAATTAAACTAACTTTAACTCGGTTGAACCATGAACCACATCACAGGAAGAACGGAGTACCCAACTCACTATCAATATCAAGATCAAGACTACAACTGGGTGATGGATCAAACAAATCTGAATACAAATCTCAGACTTATCATCAATAGAAGCGGGCAGTAGAAGAAGATCGCCTATGCTAAAATCCTAACAAAGCCACAAAAGCCCAAACTTACCTTTATTTCACAATCCGCTCTACCACCGACCTTGCTAATTAAAAAGAAAGGTCAACCAACCAAGGAAGGGGAAACGCTAACTAGATAATGCTAGTCTAGCCATCTATCAAGAAAGAATCACTCGACATCAAACCATGACTATGATATCAACAACATAAGATGCAGGCGGTACCAAAAATGAAAATCAATAAAAGTACCACTCTAGGGCCATAACAAGGCCAATATGCCAAAGGAAATGGGACCTGAACCCAAATGTTACACCCCTAAGAAACCCACGATACTGAACCCATATATGCATAACTCTACATAAAGGCATACAATAATTAATATAAAAACACCAAGTCATACAATAACCGTCATAGTAATATCAAGGCAAGTAACCATCGATGGGTATGAAAACCCCAACATAATTCAAATAGAAGCTAAAAAGATAGTAAATCAAAATCGTGCCTATATGATAGAATCCAAAGTCATACTCCTGGCCTGTACGAAGAGGTATGCATCTGAACACGTCCAAACCCGGTCTGAGCGTCTGAATGACCAACTGAGGCACCAAGGGCATACCTCTAACTAAAGGTGTCACAACTCTATGAAACTAATCTGGCATCACTGACTGTCTAATAATCCCACATCGAGGACACTCTCTGGACCAATAACCGATCTCTCTGCAACCATAACAAACCCCTGAAGCCCTAACCTGGTGAAAAATACAAGCTGATCCCAACTGGCTGACCAAATCACATCTTGGGCACTCCCTATACCAATGATCAATTTCACCACAATTGAAACGTACCCCTAGGACTCTCTGATATACTATACCTACTGACACCAAATGGGAGCCATGGCATGACAACCCAGACCGAATAACTTGTACTGCCTGACTAGAACTCTATCCACTGAGACCATTATGATCTGCCTGAGACCTACCCATAAGTTGAAGTGCTACCTGTACGGGCCTAATAAATAAAAAGTGGTGTTGACCTCTCCTGGGAGGATCCCGATCTCCAGACAGAATACGACTAACACTAAACTGCTGACATGGCCTCTTACTGCCACCTCCATATGTCTCAAAGCAAGCCTTTTCTATATCCCTTGCATGATTAACAATCTCAGAGAAAGCAGACCCAGCTGCTATCAAATGCTTCGATGCCAAACGGAGTGGTAAAGCTAATCCTCTAATAAATTTCTGCACCATCTCATGCTCAGTAGCATATAACATAGATGTCTAACTGGCCTACTCAAGAAATCCAACCTTATACTCTGAAACTGATAAAAAACACTGCTGAACTCCAACAAATCCAACTCTGGTCTATGAAGCACTCGATGTACCGAACATCATCTTTGGCTGAGAGGTATCTACTAAAATACTCGAAATCCCTAACACTGGATCCTGAGGACCTGAGGCAATCACAAACTCTATTAGAGCCTGGGCAGAACCCAGACCATCTAACGGATACTAAAGATCCTCGCTATCAATCTTTAACTCTCTAGTCCATTGCTGAACTAAAACTCTGGTCACAAGCATAGAAGTACCTTCCACATCTATCGATAACCTCATGCCATCCATCTGGGAAAGAATGAAGTCAAAGAAACTACTAGAGGTTCATAGAAATATGGACACACGACAAGGAGTTAAGAATAGAATTTCCTAGAATGCCCCATAGCCTCTTGAAGATAGGATACATATGTCTTCGTACCGATCCACAGGACTCTACTATACACTTAGCTCTTGTAACAACAACATCGGTAAACCTAGGCTCTTATACCAATTTATCACGAATCAATTTTTCAGGTCATGATGGCATCTACTCTAATGCGCCAATAGGTAAGCCAACCCGTACTCAGGAACAGCTAGTAACGGGCTACCAAGAGAAAAGAAGAAACTACGAAATAAATATAATAAAAAGACTACTATTACCCCCAAAACCTGGTGGAGCTAGTACAAGAGCTTCTAATACATCAGGAGTACAAGTGAAATACAGGATAAATATATTTATATATAAAGATGTCTCTGAATGCAACATATAGATCAGTCTAACAATAAGAGAGAGAGTAGGAGCAACTCTGATAGTCAAGAGCTCACCCTAAATCTCCGATCCATAGCTCTTCCGCACGATGCGAACACGATGCGAACATCATGCGATAATTCGTACTATAATCTACAGGCTGCAGAAGTGTAGTATAAGTACCAAACATGTGGTACTCAGTAGGCATCGGCCAACTGAGCTACAAAAATAATGCAAGTATAAATAATATGCAAGGCAGGAAAGTAAACTACAGGCAACTATCCAGACAACTAAACATAATAATGCTAATACGGCAATGAGGATAAATTATCCTATTCTAGCCGTATTCCAGAACTAAAGTGTAATACTGGATATCACCAGACAATATACAAACGAAGAGTGAAAGAATGATATATAGTAATAATGCTAGGCCAAAGAAAACATATACAATATGAATAGATAAGGAAAGAAAGGGATATACGAAAATACCATATATATATATATATCTATACACATATATGCATATAGGCCTAAATCACAGGTAACATCCTTGGGGAGTCAACCTAACATATCAAGGATCATAATCAAGTAGGGAAGCTAATACTAGCATAATCAGGGTCCCTAACAATAATTTCTAACTTTGAGGTAACTATTAATAATGTAATCTACCATAATAAAAAAGGGAATCACAAATGTACCGCCAATCTTGAATACCAGTCCATAATCAACCTACCATGAACTAACCATAGTAACCAATAATAAAGTAAACGGCTAGTCCAAACAAATAAATACCTAATCGAGCCCCATAAGATCGGAAGGTTCACAAAAACACTCAACAAACAACAATCATAGCCTGTACCTATACAGACCCCATAAGATTGATAGATACATATGCCAAACAATCATACTGGTGATAGGCGATGCATATAAATTAATGAATGCAACATAACCATAAATACCATATCTGATCGAAGTGCCATAAAGTATCAAGTGTATACACCTCCTCCAGCTCCATAGCTCACAAAGGAAGGACCTACGACGACCATTCTTCTCCGGTACTGCCACTCACGGATGAAGAGGCCCATAGGGGATTCGAGATATCTGTATACACTGCCTGATCCTGAACCAGGACTTCCAATAATCATCATATTCCATCTACTACGTCCAATATCCGATATATATATATATATATATATATATCTGTACATATGTAATGAGTGCTCGGACTTGAACCATGATAAAAGAGTGTACCTTGTATAATACGTGCTAGGACTCGAACCGTGATTAAAACAGTGTACATTGTATAAATAAGTGCATGGACTCGAACCATGACCAAAAGTGTGTACATCTGTAAGCCATTGGCCGAGATCAAGTTTGAGACTAAATCATCATAATAATGTAGAAAGGGTCAAAATCTCCATCGATTGAAGTAAATAGTAGTGGTAAAAGAGTGGATAAACCACGTACCAGAATCAACCTCGATCTAATTTCCAAAATGTCACTTTTAGTTCCAAAAGCTCGTAATCTAATAAATAAGGTGGTGTAATTCTCATTATAAAAGAATCTATTTTAAAAGTGAAAAGTGGTAATAGTTACCTTCTTAGAAACCAGCTGTAAAGTCAAGGTTTTGGTTGGAATCGTACAACTAAGTGAGCATGAATATGCCTAAAAGTATGCATGCCATCACCAGTATCTAAAAAATACCGCTATAAGCGCCTAAGCGTCTATAAACTAGAATCATATCCTCTCAAGGATAGAACACTCACTTAGAGTCCAAATAGTATCGTAACCATGGCCCCGGGCCAATAATACATAATTAATCCTCATCACTCGGAAAACCACAGTAATCAAGGGCATAAAGCCACTACAAGGATCTAATAGGGGAAATACTACCCAAATCACTAAGTCAAATGGAAAATTTCATACCACAAAATTCTTAATCATCCACTAGGGTTAACATGCTTATAATCAAAGATAATAGGATTCTATGGCCATAAGAAGTATCCGATGCTAAGGTTCGGGTCACATTTCTACCCCAAATTCCCTAAATAGACTAAGTTATGATATACTAGTCATAATACCATCCTATAATCACTACCTAGCATGCAATCTATGCAATGCACAATATCATAGAGAAGAGTAGACCGAAGCCTACCTCGATGCCGAATCGCAATTCTTCAATCATCCACAAATCGTTCAATCTTGCTCCAAGATCTTGAAATGCTGCCACAATATCAAAATAATAATCTACATATCAATACGAGTAAAATGAGACCCATATTGTTATGTAAAAGGTCGGGTCAAAATTTGGATCAAGAATGGGCCAGTGGGACCCACAAATAAAATCCAAAATTGAATTCGTCACGAGGTCTCTCGAAGGACAAGGAATGTGTACTCAAAGTTTGAGCACAAACATGACATAAATCAGGGCCCAAATCATCCCCTTAGGTTTATGGACATAAATCAGGGCCCAAATCAGCCCCTTAAGTTTATGGATTTTAAGATCTAAATCCTAAGAATTGGCAAGGAAACAAATGAAATTTGAAGGAGAAAATATGGAAAAACAAAAAAGGGATGATGGGTTAACATACGTGAGGTTATTGTGATAAAATCCCAATAATTTCCAAGCTCCAAGGGTCCCTAATGGAGAAAAAAGGGTTGAGAAATGAAGAGAAATCGGGGAAAAGAGTATATATATACCGCCAGGCAATTGGCCTTCACAAACACGAGGGACAAGTGTCGCGAATGTGAAGAACGAGGTAATTTCCATTCGTGTAATTGGCCAAACACTTGCAAATGAAAAGGCAATGGAATCAGGCTATTGCGAATGCGAACAACCAGCCGCAATCGCGAAGAAGGGAGTTAATTGGGTCGGGGCTGACCCGTAATGCGAACACAAGAGGTGAGGCTCATGATCGTGAAGGTAAAGAACTTGAACCTTAATGAATGCGGTCCTAGTTTCACGAATGCGAAAATCAAATGGTGGCTACACCAGATGCTGGAAAACCAACAAATCTACTAAGTCTAAATGGACTCTGATCGGGTGTTCGAGATTTGGTCGGAACCCCGGGCATGCAAACGAACTATGATACCATATCAAATTTGATATTTTAGACTCAACGAAATCATTGAAACTTTCATTCGAGATCTTTTCGGTTAAATGTGGGTTCCACATCTATAGTTCCATTTTTTATTAAATCTACCCAATAGCCCAAAATGAGTCTGAACGCCTAGGGACCTGAACCACGGGTCTCCCTAGTCTAAAATCAATGTTTCAGAGCTGATGGCACTATCATAATTCTCATTTGAGCTCATTTACTAGGAGTTTTGGTCCGAGATCAATTTCTTAACAGCGAAAGCTAAAAAATAGGAAAATGGGCTTAAAATCCAAACGAACTGTCCGATAACTTAAACGACAGTTCCAGCAAGCCATAAATGACCTGTAGCCACTGTGGGAATGCTCAAAATGCCGTAAATGTGTGAAAATTAAGAAAATAACCTGGAGGGTATTTACACAGCTACCTTCAATTTCATCCTCTTCAAATGTGCTTGCACCTACAGTCTTAAGCTCTTCTTATCCATCTTTTCCCTTTCTTTCAAACTTTTTTCTCTTTATCCCTCTATGTCCATTTTGATACTCGTAACACTCTCCTAGTTTCTCTTTGTGACAAACTAGCCAGGCCTCTCTTTTACCTTATGTTGGATCAATGGAACCGATAATTCCATCTATTTTCACTCTTTGGCGGCATTGGCTGCACCTAAAATCACTAATTTGGCGATTGCCAAATTAAATTCAGTTGAAGATTATCTTACTTGGCATACTCAGTTCACCTCTTTGTTGCTTTCTCGTGAATTGGTTGGCTTTGTAGATGGATCTATATCTACCCCACCTCAATTTATATGTGATACATTTGATAACTAACAAGTTAACCACCTATATCATTCATGGCTTAGAGTTGATCAAAGTGTACATTCATGGTTGTTTGCTACATTATCCAGAGAAGTTTTTGTTAGTGTTCACTTCCTGCCTACATCACGTGATATTTGGATCTCCTTGGATCGATATTTTATGGATGCTGGTTAGGTTAAATCGGTTGAACTCAAATCTCAACTTATTACTATGCGAAAAGTTGATTCCATGACCATTGATGAGTATCTTCCAAAGGCTAAAAAGATAGTTGATTTCCTTACTGCTATCAACTCTCCAGTTCCTAATAAATTTTTTATAAACCATGTTCTTATTAGATTTGTCAGGGAGTATGACACAGTGGTTGGCATCATTACTCAGATTTTAGTCCAGCTATCTATTGAGGAACTTCACACTAAGCTCTTGCTAGCCTAAAATGTATCTTTTTATTTCTCCTTTGCATATATATCCATGGCATATCGCAGGGGGTGGGTCATGGAGGAGTTAATTATTCCTCATATAGTGGTTAGGTCATGGTGTAGGAGAGGTTGATGTTCATTCAATCCCAGTCAGCCATAATAAGTTACTTCATCCAATAGCTTTTCCCACAATGAATTTGATGGGCAGACTTCTTCAGGTATTATTGGTGCCTCTCCTACTCCTTATCATTCATAATCTGTTAGTTCACCTTCACCATCCGCAAGAGTCTTAGGAGTACAATCTTCCTATCTTATTTGTTCAATTTATGGGTTTTCTGGTCATTCGACATTATAATGCTCTAATTATTTTAATCATGCTTTCTTTGCTAATGATCTTCCTAAGTCTTTTGCTACTATGTGAGAAACAAATGACATGAATTGGTACTTCGACTCTTCTGCATCAACTCATATGACCCCGTTATAGGGTAATTTTTTTTGCATAAATCACCTTATACTAGCTTTGATCATGATTTGGTTGGAAATGGTACTTTTCTGAATATTGATAATATTGGATATGGCCAATTGACCTCTAGAATCCATCCCCTACACTTGCGATCCATATTTATTTTTTCTAGTTTCTTCATAATTTACTTTTTGTCAAAAGGTTGTCTAAAGATAATAACTATATTATTAGTTTTGATTCCTCTTCTATTTTTGTTAAGGACAAAGCCTCGAGAAAAAGTCTCTTGCAAGCCTCCAGTGAGGGTGAAGTTTATCCATTCTCGTCTTCATCTTTGTCTTTTCCTCCTCAAGTATTTGTTGTTGTTCGTCAGCCAGGTGATATTTGGCATCATTGCTTAGTTCCTAGTGGAGCTCATGCTTAAGATTGTCTTAGGAAAAATAATTCAATTACTTTGCTTAACTCCATCAGTAATAATTGTATTCCTTGTCGATTAGGTAAATCTAAACGATTACCATTTAATTTAGTGGATCATTGTAGTTCTTTTCCTTTAGACATTATTCATCCATATGTTTATCAATCGTCAGTTTTGTCAAACTTGGGCTATAAGTATTATGCTGTTTTTGTTGATGATTTCTCTCAATTTACGTGGCTTTATCCTATGAAAATTAAATCCAAAGTTTTTATACATTTTTGTACCTTTCAGAGGCTAGTGGAAAATAAATTTAACACCAAAATAAAGACTTCTCAAAGTGATGGAGGTGGTGAATTTGATAACATGGCTATGCTCTCATACTTTTCTAACTTAAGTATTTCTTTTAATAAGTCATGTCCGAACACCCCTCAACAAAATGGGGTTGCTGAATGGAAACATAGATACATTGTTGAAGTAGTGCCTACCGTTCTTACAGAGGCTACTTTGCCATACTAATTTTTGGTTGATGCCACTTATTATGTTGTTTATACCATCAATAGATTGTCGACCCTTAATTTACAAGGATTTTCTTCTTTTGAAAAACCTTTTCATCACCCTCAAGACTATAATTTTCTTAGAGTCATTGCTTGTGAATGCTTTCCTAATATGTCATCTCGAGTATCTATGTCACGACCCAAATGGTCATGATTGGTACCCAACCTAAAACTATGGCGGGAGAACCATTTAAACCAATACTCACTAACCAAACTTAGCAGTCAAAATTCATGTTTCACTAACTTTATTATTAATAAATACAAAAACCAATTATTCCTTAAGGAAAATAAAACTGTCAATTCTAAACAATCATCAATACTAGAATAGAGTGTAAAAATCCTCCATTTATTACATTACCGGGACCTGAAGTTACCATACAAGAATAACTAAGAATATCCAAACATCTATAACTAAAAGATTATCCAACAATATCAAGGAAAAACAACAATGTCTTAGTTTCGAAACAAAGGACATGAACAAAAGTAAGATGATTCAGTGGATGCCTGATCATGGTGCTCACCCTTGAACCGGACTCTGGAGCTGCTGGCTAAAGTAAAGGTCTCTTCTCAAATGTCGAAACAGGCTCTGCACTCAATAAAAAGAAGAGTACATATAGCATCAGTACATCAACAAGTACTGGTAGGCATCATTGTTCGACTCAACCTGACACCATACAAATAAGCAAATTAAATACATGTACAATAATCATCACTGAACTTATAACTAGAGACAACCAAACACATTTATAACACTTCATTTTAAAAGGGGATACAAGCTCATAATTATATATATTACATTTAGTTATTTCAACATATAATCACAACTGAACATTCAATGCATATGATGAATGCATGTATGAAAGATATACACATTATTTCTTTCACTTCTCAATACCATCAACATCTGTCAATTCATAATGATCTCAATATCATTATCACAATCATCAACTCATCATCATCAATTTTATTATTAATATCATCATCAATACAATTTCTATATCATGATCAATATCATCAACTCATCTTCTCAACATCAATACCATCATCATCAATATGTATGAATATCCAATGCAGTCAATAATTATGAGTAGTGCTCGAAAGAAATTGTAAATATTCAACTTACATATAAGCAACAAGTCAAGAAAGTCTGAATGCTATATTAAACTATAACCTACCTCGATACCTTGCTCGAAATCACCCTTCGGCCATAATCTTGCCTTTCCTTTCTCTTTTACTTCATTCTTGATCTATAACAAGAGGTTTACATACCCAATTCAATTATTTCATCTTTTCTAATCACTAGGGACCAATAATTAACAACTTTATTCATAAATTTTCCCTAGTTCATCATCTGAGGATTTTCTACCCTTTAAACCCCATAAATTCTACTTCATTTAGCATCAATAACTATAATTCTCCATCCAAATAGTATTTTCTAACACCCTAGGATCATTAACAATTGATTTTACACCCACTCCCCTTAATTTGTATTCACTTTATAAATTAAGACTAAACCCCAATTTCTACCATGAACATGATTCTAGCAATTTGTAATAATTCTAGAAGTAATTCAAGTTACTTACCTCCAAAGCTGAAAACCCTAGAAAATTATAGAAAGTCGCCTTCCCCAGAGCCTTGTTTCATTTTTAGAAAAGTGGAGTGAAAAACATTTTCTAAGTTTAAAATTGTAAAAATACCGCGTTTTACCACTGCAGTGGTCCTGAGGTAGAATCTCGGGGCCTCTCCCTAAATGGGTCTATTTTACAACACACCCCTCGAAATATGACATTGCGAATCAACCCCTTCATGGTAAACTTTTTTACCAGAGTTCTATAAATCTATTTTACGTACCGAAAGTTGTTATGGCTTCGTAAATTCGTCCTCTATATATAAATCAAGTCAAACTCCCCCACCAATGTTCACATTAATACCAGATTTCCGTAGAGTAGCACATCCTCAAAAATTGCCTAATGCTAGGCCATCTCTGAATTTCTTAAAAATTATTTAAGAGAATTTTTAGTGAGAGTTCTACTTCTTATTTCAGCATAACGACGATTTGGGTCGTTACGTTAGATACCAATTTACCACTCGTTTTTCCTAGAACGAAAACTAGCTCGAAATGGCATAGCTAAAGTAAGAGTATATACTTGAGTTTATGAACAAGTGCGGGTATTGCTTACACATATCCGCTTCTGTATCCCAGATTGCCTCTTCAACTGGATGGTTCCTCCATTCAACCTTTACAGAAGGAATGACTCTGGTTCTTAATTTTCTCATATACCGTTCTAATATAGTAATTATTTCCTCTTTGTAAGATAGTTCCTTATCAAAAAACTCGGAGTCCCAACATATAATGTAATCCCCATCTCTGTGAAACTCCTTTAACATGGATATGTGAAATACTGGGTGAACCCCAGACATAATAGGAGGCAAATTCAGCTTGTAAGCTACTGACCCTATTTCCTTCAAAACCTCAAAGGGTCTAATGTAGCTCGAGCTCAATTTGCCCATCTTGTAAAAATGCATTACACCCTTCATAGGTGACACTTTCAAGAGTACTTTCTCTCGTTGTTCAAACTTTACATCCCTCACCTTATTATCTGCATACCCTTTCTATCGAATTTGAGCTACTAGAAGCTTTTGTTATATAAACCTTACCTTTTTCATCGAATCCTTGAGCATATCAGTACCCCAAGGCCTCACTTCAAATGCATCAAACCATCTGATTGGCGACCTACATCTTCTACCATACAATGCTTCAAAAGGAGCTATGTCAATGCTGGAGTGGTAGCTATTATTGTAAGAAAATTCACACAAAGGTAAATACTGGTCCCATTGACCCCCAAAGTCTATAACACATGCCCAAAGCATATGTTCAAGCACTTGAATAGTTCATTATGAATACCCATCGATATGTGGATAGAAAGTTGTACTTAGGTCCAATCTAGAACCCAACTCTGACTGAAACTTCTCCCAAAAATTAGAGGTAAACTGAATACCTCGGTCCGACGCAATCGAAACAGGTACTCTATAAAAACTTACAATCTCCTTCACATAAATCTTGGCTAACTTAGCCACATTATAATCTACCCTCACCGGAATGAAATGAACCCACTTGGTCAACCGATTAATAATAACCCATATAAGGCCACACTTTCTCAAGGTCTTAGGAATACTAACCGTGAAATCCATGGTTATTCATTCCCATTTCCATTCTGGAATGGGCATCCTTTGAAAGGTGCCACAGGTTTTCGATGTTCATAATTAATTTGTCGACAATTTTAACATTTAGTCACAAAATCCATAATATCACGTGTCATCCTTTGCCACCAATAATATTGTCTCAAGTCTCTATAAATCTTGGTTGCACCGGGATGTATAAAGTACTTAGAGTTGTGATCCTCTGCAAGGATAGTAGAAATAAAACTACCTGCATAAGGCACACACAAGTGCCCCCTAATCCTCAACACACCTTCATCATCAAGGACGACCTCTCTAGCTTCACCCTGCAACACTTTTTCTCTAAGGCTGCTCAACTTCTTATCTTCGAACTAGCTACTTTTGATTTGGTCAAAAAATGTAGACCTAACTTCCATAGAGATAATACTCCTCCCTCACTAGTCATCTACAATCTCAGGAAATCATTAGCCAAAAACTGTACCTCTCTCGCTAATGGGCGCTTTGATACCTCATGCCATGCTAAACTTCCCATGCTTACTAGCTTCTTTCTCAATGTGTCTACCACCATATTGGCCTTGCTCGGATGATATAGGATTAAGATGTCATAGTCTTTGATCAACTCCATCCACCTTCTCTGCCTCAGATTCAGGTCTCTCTGGTGAACACATGCTGCAAGCTATGGTGGTCAATGAACACTTCATACTTTACCCCATAGAGATAGTGTCTCCAAATATTCAAAGCAAATACCACGACCATCAATTCTAAGTGATATGTGGGATAGTTTTTCTCATAAGGCTTCAGTTGCCTTGAAGCATAAGCAATCACGTTCGGGTACTATATTAAGACAAATGGAACTTCTTTCTGAGTTAGGCAGGGTTATGTGTGAAGCAATGGGAGCAAATTCCTTGATGAATCAGCGATAATAATTGGCCAACCCTACAAAGCTACAGACTATCACATTCGTCGGTCTAGCCCAATTCTTAACAGAATCAACTTTCTGTCATGTCTACCATAACCCCTTCCTTAGATACCATGTGCCCCAAGAAGGACACTAACGATAACCAGAACTCATACTTGGAATATTTAGCATATAGTTGCTTTTCTTTAAGCAACCCCAATACTGTGTGAAAATGAGCTTCATGCTCTTCTTCACTCTTGGAGTAAACCAAAATGTCATCGATAAAGATAATGACGAAAGAATCCAGAAATGAAATAAAAAACCCGTTCATCAAACTCATAAAAGTAGCTGGGGCATTGTTCAAGCCAAAATACATAACTAAAAACTCGTAGTACCCATAACGAGTTTGGAAAACAGTCTTTGGGATGTCCTCCGACCTAATCTTGAGCTGATGATAACCTGACCTCAAATCAATTTTGTAGAATACTGTAGTTCCCTGCAACTGCCAAACATATCATCTATCCTAGGCAAGGGATACTTGTTGCGAATGGTTACTTATTCAAATGATGGTAGTCTATGCACATACTCATACTACCATCCTTATTTTTTACAAACAAAATGGGATAACCCAAGGAGAAACACCTGGGCAAATATATCCCTTCTCTAACAATTCTTCTAAGTGGGACTTTTATTCCCTTAACTCTATTGGTGCCATACAATAAAGAGGGATAGAGATGGGATGAGTTCCTAGCTTTAAGTTTATAAAAAAGTTAACTTCATGATCCGGAGGCATACCAGGAAGGTCATCAGGGAACACCTCTAAGAATTCACACACAACTTGAACCAAAGCTATAGGAGAAAAATTTTCTTCCCAAAAATGGGCTAAAAATGTCCTACACCCCTTCTTCACTAATTTACAGGCACAAATAGCTGACCCAATTCTCACAGGAGTAGGCTTAAAGGTACCCTTCCACTCTAACTTTTCCATCTCGGGCATCGCTATAGTGACTATTTTAGCATATCAATCAAGAATGGCATGATAAGGAGACAACCAACTCATCCGCAAGATAATATCAAACTCCATCATGTCTAAAATTACTAAGTTTGCCAAAGTTTTGTACCCCATAAACATCACAGGGTATGCCCTATAGACCTGATCAACACATACTGACACCTCAACTGGTGTAGACACATAAATAAGAGCATAGAGCAATTCACGGGCTAAGTCCCAATCCAAAGAAAATTTCATAGACACATAGGAGAAAGTAGACCCAAAATCAAACAATACAAAAGCCATACAATCACAGATAAGAATAGTACATGTGATCATAGCATCAGAAGCTTCTGCCTCAGAATGAGTTAGAACAACATAAAGTTGGGCTCTATCACCACCCTGACCAGAACCTCTACCTGCATGTCCTCCACCTTAGTTGGCTTGGTAGTCGTCTCTTCCTGCAGCCTGGCTACCACGCCCACCTTAGGGACGAACTCTACTATTTACTCCACTACCATGGCCTACTCGAACTAGAGCACTAGAAGTCGGTTGTTGAGTCAACTAACTTGCAGATAAGAAATTAGGATAATACCTTCTGATGTGGACCAAACCTCCACACTCATGGCACCTGATGTCCAAAGCAGGTCTCTAAATTAAAAAGGAAGAAGGTGTATAACTGCCTGTCCATGAAGGCTGATAACTGACCCCAGATCGGCCCCATGCAAACACAGGCATGACTGAATGATAAGCCTGGGAAAAAGAACCCTGAGAACCACAACCCTTCAAAAAAGTACAGCTAAATTGGCCAGAGGTTTGGGCATTCTTTTTTTCTGCTTTTAATTCTCTTTGTTTCCAAATTGCCTTAACCTTTTTAGCGAATTCCACAACCTCTTGGAAAGACTTGACCAATGCCCTCACTGATAGAGTAACCATTTAAATCCCAAAATTTAGATATTTCATAAAGTACCTGATCCGCTCCTCCTCTACAGTGATCAACTGAAGTGCATAGCAGGACAAGGCATGAAACTTGGCCTCATAGGCCGCCACAGACATTTCACACTACTCTAGTCTCAAGAATTCATTCTTTTTCTGATCACGATAAGTGCGGGGAACATACTTATCCAGAAAAACATTCTAAGTAGAGGCAAGGTAGCCCTTCACTCAATAAATGACCTTCACTATTTCTTGGCTTCGGCCTGCAGTTGAAAAGAAAAAACTCCACTCCATACCTTTCAACAATACCCTTCTTATGCAGACGTTCATGGAAATCTGTCAAATATTAGAATGCATCCTCAGATTCGTTACCCTGAAATACTGGGGGTTTTATCTTCATGAACTTTCAAAATAGTTCATGATTATAATCAGTGAGTACTGGCCCAAGTACCTATTGGGAATACACCCTTGTATCAAAGCCCTCATTTATCTTTAGTGCCACAGCGGCTGTATGTTTTAAGGTCTGGGATGGGAACACATGAATAATAAGAGTAACATCTATGCCAGCCAAACTGCCTAAGTACCCCAATACTTGTTGAATCAACTCTGCAGTCATAGGTAACTATGCTGCAATATTCTAAATAGGTATCATAGTGTCAGGAATTACCATTTCCTCCTTCTCAATAGCTACCTCTTCATTCTGAGCTAACTCTGGAGAAACCTATTTTAAGGGAGGGGAGGGGATTCTTTGTCTAGCCAGTCCTTCGATAGCCCAGGATCCACTACTAGCAGGTGCTTCCCCTCTTGCACCTCTTCTGGACCTTCCCCTCATGCGAGGTCTACCCTAAACAGCATCCTCAGCAGGTGGTGTAGTCACTGCTGCTGGTACCGGTGTTGGGGCTGCTGTTGCTGCTCTAGAGGAACTTGTGTTCACCATCTGGAAAACAAAAATGAAGGAGTTAGATACCAATTTGGATCACTGGATATTAATTGGAATCAAGTAATAGTATGAAAGGAAGAAAGAAAGGAATGCATTTCCTAAAGCCCTGTAGCCTCTAAAAAAGTACAGACGTCTCCGTACCATTCTACATGACTCGACTAGACATGTTCTTGTATGATGAGATCTACAAACCCAGTACTCTAATAATATCTTTGTCATGAACCTAACGGTCATAATTGGCACCCACCTTAGAACTATTGCGGGAGAAACATTTAAACCAACCCTTACTAACCAAACTTAGTAGTCAAAATTCATGTTTCACCATCCTTATTATTAATAAAAACTAAAACCAATTATTCCTTAAGGAAAATAAAACTGGAAATTCTAAACAATCATCAATACTAGAATAAAGTGTGAAAATCCTTTATTTATTACATCTGCGGGACCTGAAGTCACGTATAAGAACAACTAAGAATATTTAGACATCTATAACTAAAAGATTATCCAACTATATCAAGGAAATACAATAATGTCTTAGTTGCAAAACAAAGGACATGAACAAAAGTAAGATGATTCAACGACTGCCTGATCATGGTGCTCACCCTTGAATCGGAGTCTGGAACTGCTGGGTAAAATCAAGGTCTCGTCTCAAATATCGAAACACGCTCTACACTAAAAAAAAAGAGCCCAGGTAGCATCAGTTCATCAACTAGTACTGGTACGCATCATAGGTCGACTTAACCCCACACCATACAAATAAGCAAATCAAATATATGTACAACAATCATCACTGAACTTATAACTAGAGACAACCAAACACATTTATAACACTTCATTTTAAAAGGGGATACAAGCTCATAATTATATATATTACACTTAGTCATTTCATCATTAAGTTGCATCACAATATATAATCACAACTGAACATTCAATGCATATGATGAATGTACGTATGAAAGATGTGCGCATCATTTCTTTCTATTCTCAATACCATCAACATCTGCCAATTCACAATGATCTCAATATCATTATCATAATCATCAACTTATCATCCTCAATTTTAATATCACTATCATCATCAACATGATTTCTATATCATGATCAATATCATCTTCAACCCATCTTATCAACATCAATACCATCATCATCAACATGTATAAATATGCAATACAGTCAATAATCACAAGTAGTGCTCAAAAGCAATCACAAATATTCAAATTACATATAAGCACAGAGTCAAGCAAGTCTGAATGCTACATTAAACCGTAACCTACCTCGATACCTTGCTCGAAATCACCCTTAGGCCATAATCTTGCCTTTTCTTGCTCTTTCACTTCGTTGTTGATCTATAATAACAAGTTTATATATCCAATTCAATCATTTTATCTTTTCTAACCACTAGAGACTAATAATTAACAATTTTATTCATAAATTTACCCTAGTTCATCACCTTAGGGTTTTCTACCCTTTAAATCTCATGAATTCTTCTTCATTTAGCATCAACAACTATAATTCTGTATCCAAATAGTATTTTATAATACCCTAGGATCATTAACAGTTGATTTTATACCTCTTTCCCTCAATTTGTGTTAATTTCATAAATTAGGGCTAATATTTTTTACCATGAACATGATTCTAACGATTTCTAATAATTCTAGAAGTAATTCAAGTTTCTTACCTCCAAAGATAAAAATCCTGGAAAATTATAGAAAATTGCCTTCCCCAGATCCTTAGTTTGTTTTTTCAAACAAATACAATGAAAAACATTTTTTATGTTTAAAACTGCAAAAATATTATGTGTTACCACTGCAGCGGTTTGCGACAAAACTGAGGCTATTGGTAGTCCTGAGGCAGATTCTTGGGGCTTCTTCACAAATGGGTCTATTTTACAAAAATTCCTCGAAAGATGATATCGTAAACCAACTCCTTTATGGTAAACTCTATAACCGGAGTTCTATAGATTCGTTTTTTGTGCCAGAATTTGGTACAACTTTTTAAATTCATCCTCTATCTATAAATCAAGTCAAACTCCCCTACCAATGCTCATATTAATACTATATTTCTTATACTAGCACACTCTAAAAAATTGCCTAATACTAGGCCAGCCATGAGTTTCTTAAACATTGTCTAAGGGAATTTTTTGTGACAGTTCTACTTCTTATTTTAGGGTAATGATGATTTGGGTCATTACAATATAACTAGATCATCCTTCATTCAATCTATTGTATTTTCCTTGGGTATGCTTCTAACTCTATAGGATATCGTTATCTAAATCCTAAAATAGGTCATGTATATGTAACTCGTCACATTGTCTTTCATAAGTTAGTATTTCCATATGATACATTGTTTTGTCCTTCAAAAAAATACAATTATCCTCATCCTTTTATACTCTCGTGGTTATGTCAGCCTTATTCCCACTACAACTATCTACTCAATCTAGGCTTTGTGTCACCTTTTCTAACATTCCAGTCACTCCACCTCCTTTTTTGTTCCTTGTTCAACCTCTGCCACTCTACGACCATCTGTTGATCCTATTAGTGAATCACATTCTGAAGATATTTCACTATCTATATCTACCTCATCGCCCACTTCTTATATTTTAAATTCTGCCAATACATCTCACTCGATGCAAACTCACTCAAAATCTAGAATTTCTAAGCGTAAGAATATATTATCATTGAGTTCTACTTTTCATGATACCAAGCCATCATGTTTCTCAAAGGAAATGAAAAATCCCTAGTGGAAATAAGCTATGGCAGATGCGTTTAATGCTCTTTGGATAAATAAAATCTATGTTCCTATTCCTTTTCAACTTCACATGAACTTGGTCAATTGTAAGTGGGTTTATAGCAATAAATATAACTTTGATAGGTTTATTGAGAGGTATAAAGCTCATCTTGTAGTACAATGATTTCATCAGCAGCCTGCCATTAATTACCATGAGACATTTAGTCCTGTTCATTCTAATATTGTTCGTATTTGTAATGACCCATTCCGACCTTACTAAAAATATCTACAGTGAAGGCATATGAATGTAACACCCCAAAAAGTTTTAAGTTAAGATCTTAATCATTCTTCGTATGTGAATAGATTCAAACACAATAATTTCCAATTGTACATAGGTGTTAAGGTCAATTCCTTAATGTGGGAAGAGTTTTAGATATGAATTAAGGTCATAAGTAACTTCTAGCTCAAAGTTAAGTTGAAAGCTTCTTTACCAACTGAGATTCTGCATAAGATATTACTAGGGTCAACTTCAAATGATCATAACTCGTAGCTCAAGACAACCAAATTAAATGTCTTTTAGTCTTCTTTCCAACGCCACCAACCGTTTGACAATCCAACACCAGAGTAAAATGTTATGCCCATTTTACGAGAGGGTGTCTGTTTGCCAACGGATGACGGGAAAAGCGACGGTCCATCCCCTGGATGACGGTCCATTCCTTTGACCATGGGGCCTAACCAGAGAGCTCAAAAATTATCCCCAGGTTGACGATTTGGACCACGGCCCATCGAGGGACCCACAATCCATCCACAGAATCGTCCGATGGGATTTTTTTGCACTTTTTAAGAGTTTTCTAAAGGGTAGTTTGGTCCTTTACTTACCCCAAAACCTCTCCCCCACAACTTAAATCACCCAATAAACATTATTTACTGAATACTTAGCAAAATTTCGTCGCTCTTTTTCCTTCCAACTCTCAAGAACAACCAAGGCAAAGGTTTCTCTTAAAAATTAAAACTCCAAGGCTCCAAACTTAAATTCTCCTCCAAGAAATCGTAAAGGTCAGGTATGTGGGGATTCAAAAAAGCCTTTCTTCCATTCTTGTGTCCCTAAATTCAGTTTCTAAATATGGTATTTTCAAATTTGAATCCTAAGGTTTATACCCACTTTGTGATTTTGGTTCCATGTTACGGTTTTCATGATTTCTATGATTATTATAGGTTTTAAAATTTATGAATCCCTAGTATATGAGTTTTAAGCATGAACTTTAGGTATTTTTACATGAACTTACCTAAACTTCCATGAGTTGACATATTCTACATAATTTCAGCATGACATGTACTATTTAACATGATTTGACCTTATGGTCACAAACTTAGCATGAAAATCAAGGAATTTTAAGTGTTGACATGAGACAGGTATAAAAGTATGATTAGTTTTCAGACTTATAAACCAATCTATGATTACTCCATGATATATTTCTATAGAATAAGCCTTATGACATATTTTGGGAGTAGTATTTAGTATCAAGGGAATGCGGGTTCAGATAAAACTCAAATTGCCAAACTACATGCCACCGTAGGTTATTATGGGGTCCTCGCCAGTTGAGACTATCCCCCTTTACCCAATAACGATTCCATGAGTGAATTCAAACCAAGCCATAGTTCTTTACCCCTGGTAAGGTATTGAACACCCTCCTAACATGGGTTACAAGTTGGGCTCTATGTTTACTCAAATGGGGTATGTCGGTTAGGTGAATCTCCCACAAAGATGGTTTTAACAAGACTTTTCTACTTGACCTGTATTTTTAGTTAAATTTAGTTATTTCATGGCTCATAGTTATACCTCATGTTCACAGTTTGTGATTTACTTTTGAGTCATTGTACAACTATCTGGTATATTCCACAACATTAGTTTCAAATCATATGAAATACTTATGTTTTACTCAGCTTCCCAGTTTGAATTGTTTTAGCTCATGATTTATGTCTTATGGTTTTCTATAACATATTCATTGAAAGTTTGCATCCACCTATTTCATATGTAGTTTTTCCATGAGTTTACGTATTGCATTCAAGCACAGATTTAAAGCTTATTTTAAGTATTGTCCGTGATTATTGAATACCTCACATACTCAGTACATTCAAAAGTACTTATCACATACCTCTTCTGCCTATATTTTTCATGTGATATAGATTTAGGTGCTTAATATCATGATCATAGTCAGGTAGATTACAGCTTCCAGCCAGAAGGTGATGAGTTCTATTTATTCGAGGACTCAAGTAAGTTTGTTGTTCTAGTGTTTGATTTCTATTCGTATGTATTGATTAGGGATAGCTGGGGTTCATGTTCTAGCTACCTATAGTCAGTATTAATAGAGGCTTCATAGATAGTCAGTTGCTCATACGCCATGCCAACACCATGCATTAGCTTGGGACCACTTGTGGTTTTAAGTACCATGTTGCATCTAGGGGGTAGTATCGAGTCATGAAAAACTTGGTATCAGAGCCCAGGTTTCAAGTGTCCTAGGGTGTCTATGAAGTAGTGTCTAGTAGAGTCTTGCGGAATGGTACGGAGACATATGTACTTTTCTTCAAGAGGCTACAAGGCATTTAGGAAATGTTTCCCTTCTTTTGTATTCCAGATCATCCCGTAGAGATATTCTCTGCCAAATAGATGCAGATCAAAGCATTGCACCTGTAGAACCTTGGAAAATTCCATATTTTAGTAAGACCTTTGAGCGAGTACAACTTTGAATTTATAGAGTTACGTGGTGCACTACATACCAATTAATGATCCTCGAGTTTACCTCTCGATGACGTAAGTGGTTTTTGTATTTAAGGAGCTCTCGGGTAGAAGTAAGTAATAATTTCTTTTTTCAAAATTATGAAAATAATAATAATAATAATAAGCAAAGGAACTTGGGTGACCCCACCCCATTTAAAATATTTCTATAAGGGAAAAGGGTCACTTTGACCTTTTAGCAAGGTAAGTAATAAAAGAAAAGGAGAAGCCTTATACGCTTTTTCCACCAGAGGTGTGAGATGCCAAGCAGTAACAAGAACTCTCTATTTCTCCTTCGTATTCAGTAAATCCGAGAGAAAAAGTGAGGGATAACAAAGCGGACAAGAATTCTTACAAAGTAAAGGTGTACTATGAGCCTAAATTACTAGATAAGTATTATTAGTTTCATCCAAATTGTGGAAAATTCCATCAAGAACCCAAGTTGGGGTGAACTCCAAAAAGGTAATTTCTTCACTCTATACTCAAATTTAATTATAGAAATTATGTTGGGGTGTTGTATAAGTTGTTGATTATTGTTTGATTTGGATTTTCTCTCTACTTTTTGAAATGGATGCATGAGAAAAAGGGAAAAAGGTGAAATTTTGATAAAAGTTGAGATTTAGGAATTCCTATCAATTGGGTGGATTTAACGTCGAATTTTATAAGTTGGAAAAGTTAAAGAATTCATTTTGGATTTTTATTAAGAAATTCGATTAACTTTGAATATAATTGAAACCTATTAGAATAAATTGTTAAATGCACATATAGGTTATTTACGGATGTACATTATCCTTGTAATTAGTAGGTTGCCTATTATATAGCGGGTACTAGTAGTTGGAAGGATAAAGAATACACTCGCACGGGTTGTATTGTTTGAAGCTTGGCATACCATAGCTAGTAAAGCACTAAGGTATGTAAAGCTAAACCTTCCCTCGCCATTAAGGCACTACCCTACGTCATGTCTTCCTTTTTATAAACGTCAATATAGTTTTCATAGGATATAAAGGTAGGATTTCAATTGTTTTATATATCGTTCCCTCATCCTATCATCAAGCCTATAAGCATCCACTTTTCTCTCTTTATGTCAAATATTTACAATATTCCATATTATCGTAAGTTCCTTCACTTGAAATTCCTAGGCCACATAATGTGTATATATATATATATATATATATGCCACATGTTACGAATGGAGGTAAATATCCATAGCATATTTGCGCTTGTATGTAGTATCTAAATAACAATTACCATAATTCACATGTCATAGGCCTTTGAGGCATTATTTGATAAATGTTACCGATGGGAAGGTATATAGGTTTTACTTGGCATATGCGTTCGACGTGATTCTGTGTGCGGGATCGAGACTAGATCATTATAGTGAGCTCGAACATTGGGGCATACCCCCCTTTGTGGCATTATTTGTATTTGGAGTCAGCTAGAACGTCATGACCTGCGGGCAAACCTTCATAGTAAGCCCCTGGAAGGGCGTACCTTGTATTAGACTACGATTATAGTTATACATATAAATCATAATCATATGTATTTGGATGATGTACTCCTTATATGTGATTTAGATCACATTCGATAGGACATCCTATGATTATTTGTACCACAGATAGTTTAAGTACATCACCTAGGAAAATTATAGGTTCTATATTATAATGAATGCCCTCCTAGACATTATACGATGAACAAATAAGGTTGGTGCATAGGTTACAGTTTCATATCATATATGTTGTACTTGTATGCTCTTAATTCTTTCACTTTAGTACTTGATTCATATGAGCTTCCGCACTTGTCTAGCTGTTATTCTATTTGCTTTCATACCAGTACATGTTGTATATGTACTGACGTCTCCATATTGCCACATACTATTGATGCAATCTCAAATTCACAGGATAGCAGACGTCCATATTAGGATCTATTATCATTTTCAACTGATATTTTTGGTGAGCTCCATCTCTCTCTGGATCTAGTTTATGTCTAGTATTTTTTATTATATGTATAGGTCTCTAATTGGGTATGTCAGGCCCTATGCCAACTAGTTATTCATAGTATTGTGTGTTAACTCCTCATGTATATATACAACTCATATTAGATATCCTACTCGTTATTATCCCATAATCTCGTATATGTCATAGAGTGCTTGTAACATTAGTGTATACGGTTTTTGTCCGTCATTACAATTTCTTGGTAGCAGAGCTAGGTTCAGTTGTCCTATGGAGTCTGTTAAGCCATGTCTAGTAGGCCCTTACTTATCGATGTGTGCATGCCACATTGATAATTAAAGGACTGCATGGATATTTAGGAATTTGACCTTCAATTAAAATCTAGGTCGTGCAATAGCTCTAAATCATAGAAATTTACTTCTGACTCATATTTTGCTTATCTGTGATACAGATCATGTCTGCTTCAGAAAGGATAAAGCAGCCCAATAGGCTATTACAAGCACCACTCAGGAGGTAACCACTATAGGGCAAGCTCCTTTATTGGTGGATCTGAATAGGACTCAATAAAGTTTGGTGGGTTCTATACTTCCAAGTTCTTAAATGCCCAGGACAGATGGACCTGTAGGGGCTTCTGCACCTCCAGTGGCACCAACAGTAGTTCCTATCCCACCACCAGGTGCCTCAGATCAGGATCTCAGAGGAGCGATACAGTTGCTTACACAGTTGGTAGCCGCTCAAGCCTAGAGACAGAATGTGGGTATACATGTTGCTGCTCAGGGAGGGGTAGTCGAATCTAAGATCAAAGATTTCCTCCATATGAATCCACCATAATTTGTAGGTTCTAATCTTGCAGAGGACCCTTAGCAGTTTATTGATGAGACTCATAGAATCTGTAGGGTGATACGGGTATCGAACACAGATGTAGTTGAATTGGCCGCCTATCAATTCAAAATGGTTACTGTTGATTGGTATGATATATAGGTAGCCTCAAGGGGTCAAGATACCCCCCCGACATCTGGACAGACTTTATGATGGCCTTCATGGATCATTTCATGCCATTAGAGCTCAGAGAGACAAGGGTAGATGAATTTCCATCTCTAAGGCAGGGTAATCTTAGTGTCAATGATTATTATTTGTGGTTTACACAATTGTACGAATTTGATCCAGAGTTGGTTAGAACTCAGACATGATGGATTCATCGCTTTGTGAATAGCCTCATGGGTCCTTTGAAGGATCTTCTTTCTATTGCTGCTATGAATAAAGATTCAGATATAGCGAGAATTATAGCACGTGCTCAGCAGTTAGAGGAGGATCAACGTAATCGTGAAATAGATAGCGAGAGGGAGTAGAGTAAGAGAGACAGGACGGCTAGCCAGTATCAGGGGAGTAGTGGAACTTCTACTAGTAGAGGGCCACCTAGTCATGCCCAATCACCTGTGGTCTTCACATCTAATGCTCTAGCTCCATTCTCGAGATGCAAATATGAGCAGGATCAGACTTTTAGAGAACCAGACTCATATACTCAAAGAGGTATTAGTTGGGGATTACCACCTCTACCTATATGCAGACAGTGTGGTTGAGCACATGGAGGGAAGTGTCACCGTGATTCAAATGCCTGTTATTGGTGTGGTATAGAGGGTCATATGGTTTGAGATTGTCCTCATCTCAAAGATAGAGGTAGAAGTGATTGATCACAGCCTACAGGGTCTGCATTAGCCTCATCATCATCAGTACCTTCATCTCGCGGTCCTCAGGCACCACCAGGTAGAGGATCTGGTACGAGTAGAGGGTACGGTTTAAGTGCTGGCCCGAATTGTCAGTATGCAATAGCTGGTCCACAAGATTCAGATGCATCTCCAAATGTGGTCATAGGTACCTTAGTTATTTTTTCACACAATGTATATGCTTTGATAGACCCAGGATCTACCCTGTTATATGTTACTCTTTTTGTTGCTAAAAAGTTTTGAATAGAGTCAGAGTTGTTATGTGAACCATTTGCAGTATTGACTCAGTAGGAGAGCCTATCATAGCTAGATAGGTCTATTATGATTATATAGTGACAGTATGTGGTTGTGCTACATTGGCTAATCTGGTTAAACTTGAAATGGTCGACTTCAATGTCATTATGGGTATGGATTAGTTATTCTCTTGTTATGCTACAGTTGATTGTCGAGCCAATATGGCCCAATTCCATTTCCCAGGAGAGCCAGTCCTAGAGTTAAAGGGTAATTCTATGATGCCTAGAGGGAGGTTTATTTCCTATCTTAAAGCATGAAATCTTATTGCAAAAGGGTGCTTGTACCACCTAGTCCAAGTGAAAGACCTTGAAACCAAAAAATAGGCCGACTCTCCAATCTGTATGATTGGTGGATGAGTATCTAGTTGTGTTTCCTGATGAACTTCCTCAATTACCTCCCATCAGAGAGATCGATTTTGGTATTGATGTAGATCCCGACACTCAGCCGATATCAATTCCACCTTATAGGATGGCACCTGCAGAATTGAAAGAGCTAAAAGCACAATTGAAAGACTTGCTTGATAAAGTCTTTATCCAACCCAATATATCACCTTAGGGTGTGCCAATATTGTTCGTACGCAAGAAAGATGGCGCGTTGCGAATATGTATAGATTATGGGTAGCTGAACAAAGTGACAATAAAGAATAAGTACCCTTTTCCTCAAATAGATGACTTATTGATCAATTGCAGGGAGATAAATGCTTTTCAAAGATTGATTTGAGGTTCGGTTATCACCAGCTAAGGATTCATGAAGTAGACATTGTTAAGACAGCTTTTCAAACAAGATATGGGCATTTCGAGTTCCTTGTCATGTCATTTAGACTAACGAATGCTACAGCAGCCTTCATGGATATGATGAATAGGGTTTTCAAACCCTTTCTTGATATGTATGTGATTGTATTTATAGATTACATTTTGATATATTCACGTAATGAAGCTGAGCATGCAGATCATTTGACGTCAGTATTGCAGAAACTCGGAGAGCATAAATTATATGCCAAGTTCTCTAAATATGAGTTCTGGTTAACCTCAGTTTCTTTTCTTGGTCATGTGGTATCTGGAGAAGGCATCAAAGTAGATTTTCAAAAGATAGAAGCTATGAAGAATTGTCCTCGACCAACCACTCCTACAGAGGTGCATAGTTTCTTGGGGTTAGCTGGTTACTACAGGAAATTTGTGGAGAGATTTTCCTTTATTTTTGCCCTATTGACTAAATTGATGTAGAAAGCAGTTAAGTACCAGTGGCCAGATGCTTGTGAAAGAAGCTTCCAAGAGCTGAAACATAGATTGACTACAACACCAGTATTAGCCTTACCAGAGGGCACAAAAGGGTATGTTGTGTTTTATGATGCTTCAGGTATTGGCTTGGGTTGCGTTCTTATGCAACATAGAAGAGTTATAGCGTACACTTCTTGGCAGTTGAAGAAGCATGAACAAAATTATCCCACTCATGACTTGGAGCTTGCAGCAGTGGTATTCACACTGAAAATATGGTGCCTCTATCTGTATGGAGTGCATGTTGATATTTTTACAGATCATAAGAGTCTTTAATATCTATTCAAGCAGAAAGAGTTGAACTTGAGGCAGAAGAGGTTGCTAGAGTTGCTGAAAGACTACAATATTGATATTCTCTACTATCCAGGTAAAAGTAACATTATAGTATATGCTTTTAGTCGACTATCAATGGGTAGTCTAGATCATTTGTCACCTATTCAGCTTAAGGTAGCTAGATATGTTCATAAATTACCCAGCCTTAGAGTCCATCTTATGGATTCCAAAGATGGCAGTGTTATGGTACTCAATATTGTTGAGTCATGATTCGTGGCATTGGTGAAATCTACAGTACAAAAAAGGAATTCAACAAAATTGAATCACAGTATTTGAGCTAGTAGGCGACGACACTTTGAGGTGCCGAGGTAGATTATGTGTACCAGATAGAAATAGGCTGGGACAACATATTATGGATGAGGAACATTGCTCTCGTTATTCCATCCATTCTGGCTCTACGAAGATGTACCATGATCTTAAAGATATCTACTGGTGGAATGACATGAAGAAAGATATAGCAGAGTATGTGGCACGGTGCTCCAATTGTCAGCTAGTGAAAGCTGAGCATCAGAGGCCCGGTGGCCTAGCTCAGACTTTTAGTATTCCAGTGTGGAAATGAGACGCTATCAATATGTATTTGGTCACATGTTTACCTTTTTCTTATCGGAAATACGAATCCATTTGGGTAATAGTTGATCAGCTGACAAAATCAGCCCGTTTCCTTTCTCTTAAGACTACCAGCACGACTGAAGATTATGCCAAGTTATATATAAAGGAGATTGTTCACCAACATGGGAGCACGATGTCCATTATTTTATATAGAGGTTCCCCGTTTAAAGCTCAGTTTTGGAGATCATTCCAGAGGAGTTTGGGCATACAGGTGAATCTTAGTACTGTATTTCATCTGCAGACTGACGGCCAAGCTGAGTGCAATAATCAGATACTCGAAGACATGTTGAGAGCATGCGTGCTGGACTTTAAAGGTAATTAAGATGATCATTTTCCCTTAATAGAATTTTCTTATAATAATAGCTATCACTCCAGTATTGGCATGGCTTCGTTCAAAGCTTTATATGGGAGACGATGCAGATCACCTATTGGTTGGTTTGATGTAGGTGAGACACAAGTATTAGGACCATATTTATTCTATCATGTTGTTGAGAAGGTTAAGTTGATACGAGAGTGGTTGAAGACAACTCAGAGTAGGCAAAAGTCATATGCAAATATGCGATATAGGGATTTAGAGTTCTAAATTGATGATTTGGTATTTTCAAAGGTGTCGCCTATAAAAGGCGTTATGTGATTTGGAAAAAAGGTTAAACTGAGTCCCAAGTATATTGGGCTTTACAGAGTTATTCGTAAAATTGGCCTTATAGCCTATGAGTTATAATTACCTCCAGAATTAGATGTAGTACATCCTATATTTCATGTGTATATGCTACATAAATGCTTGGGAGAGCCTTCACACATCATTCCTACAGAGGGTTTTGAGATTATGAGAGACTTATCATTTTAGGAAGTCCCCGTGGCTATATTAGATCGGCAGGTCAGGAAGCTAAGGACCAAAGACATAGCTTGGTTAAAGTGCTTTGGAGGAATCAAGACATAGAAGAAGCCACTTGGCAAATAGAAGAGGATATGAAAACTAAGTACCCATACATATTCCAAGAATGATCAGAAGGTTCTTAAACTACTTGTTCCTTTACATGATCATTAGTTTCTACTATATTTTATTCTGTCGACATTTGATTCTTACTTGGTATGTTTAGGTACATAATGTGTGCCTATGATTCTTGAGATATACATGGATACAGCGTGCGGATACAGAGTATAGGGTAAGCTGCATCATTGGTTATGAATTTTATTTGAGCTTAAGGCCAAGAGGAGCCTTGTGTATTATTTGTTGAGTTTAAGGCCAAGCGGAGCCTTGTGTATTGTTTGTTGAGTATTATATATGTTGTGACGCTCTGTGAAGCGTATTTGGATATATTTTGGCTTGCTGATAAGTTCCTGATAGGCCTACTTACAAAGAAAACTCAGCCAAAATTTTTAGAAATTTGGAGAGTTAGCCAAATTTTAAGACCTTGTAATGGGGTAAAGTAAGACCAAAGTTGACTAAATGGTCATATGGATGTTTTGAATAGTTATGGAATGGAAAGTAAGCTACAAGCATCATCTGAGGATGAATAATTCTAAATGGGGGAAATTGTAGCACCTTGGATTTCAAATTTGAGTTTGACCTTTGAGAGAGTATACCTTTGAATTTATAGTGTTACGTGGTGCACTACATACCAATTAATGATCCTTGAGTTTACCTCCCGATGACATAAGTAGTTTTTGTATTTAAGGAGCTCTCGAGTAGAAGTAAAAAATAATTTATGGTTTTGAAATTACGAAAAAAAAAATAATAATACGCAAAGGAACTTGGGTGACCCCACCCCATTTATAATATTTCTATAAGGGGAAAGTGTCACTTTGACTAGTAAGGGAAGTAATAAAAGGAAAGGAGAAACCTTATACACTTTTTCCACCAGAGGCGTGAGATGCCAAGCAGCAATAAGAACTCTCTATTTCTCCTCCGTATTCAGCGAATCTGAGAGAAAAAGTGAGGGATCACAAAGCGGACAAGAATTATTACAAAGGAAAGGTGTACTACGAGCCTAAATTACTAAATAAGTATTATTTGTTTCATACAAGTTGTGGAAAATTCCATCAAGAACTCAAGTTGGGGTTAACTCCAAAAAGGTAATTTCTTCACTTCATACTCGAATTTAATTATAGAAATTATGTTGGTGTGTTGTATAAGTTGTTGATTATTGTTTGATTTGGATTTTCTCTCTACTTTTTGAAATGGGTTCATGAGAAAAAGGGGAAAAAGATGAAATTTGATAAAAGTTGAGTTTTAGGAAGTCTTATCAATTGGGTGGATTTAACGTTGAATTTTATAAGTTGAAAAAGTTAAAGAATTCAGTTTGGATTCTTATTAATAGATTCAATTAATTTCGAATATAAGTGAAGCCTATTGGAATAAATTGTCAAATGAATATATGGGTTATTGATGGATGTACATTATCCTTGTAATTAGTAGGTTGCCTATCGGATAGCGGGTACTAGTAGTTGGAAGGATATGGACTACACTTGCGCGGGTTGTATTGTTTGAAGCTTGGCGTACCATCGTAGCTAGTAAAGCACTAAGGTATGTAAAGCTAAACCTTCCCTCGCCATTAAGGCACCACCCTACGTCATGTCTTCTTTTTTATAAACGTCAATATAGTTCTCATAGGATATAAAGGTAGGCTTTCAATTGTTTGATATATTGTTCCCTCGTCCTACCATCAAGCCTATAAGCATCCACTTTTCTCTTTTTATGTCAAATATTTACAATATTCCATATTATCGTAAGTTTCTTTACTTGAAATTCCTAGGCCACAAAGTGTGTATATATATATATGCCACATGTTACTAATGGAGGTAAATATCCATAGCATAGTTGTACTTGTATGTAGTATCTAAATGACCATTACCATAATTCACATGTCATATGACTTTGAGACATTATTTGATAAACGTTAACGAAGGGATGGTACATAGGTTTTACTTGACATATGCGTTCGACGTGATACTATGCACAAGATCGAAACTAGACCATTATATTGAGCCCAAAAGTTGGGGGCGTACCCGCCTTTGTGGCATCATTTGTATTTGGAGTCAGCTGGAACGTCATGCACTGGTTTCTACTGACTCGATCCAACATATGACATATATGGCCTGCGGGAAGACCTTCATAGTGAGCCCTTGGAAGGACGTACCTTGTATCAGACTAGGATTATAGTTATACGTATAAATCATAGTCATATATATTTGGACAATACACTTTATCTGTGGTTCAGATTGCCTTCGGTAGGACGTCCTATGATTATTTGTACCACAGATAGTTTATGTACATCACCTAGGAAAATTATAGGTTCTATATTATAATAAATGCCCTCCTGGACATTATACGATGAACTAATAAGGTTGGTGCATAGGTTACAGTTTCATATCATATATGTTGTACTTGTATGCTCATAATTCTTTCACTTTGGTACTTGATTCATATGAGCTTCCGCACTTGTCTAGCTGTTATTCTATCTACTTTTATACCAGTACATGTTGTATATATACTGACGTCTCCATATTGCCACATACTATTGATGCAGTCTCAAATTCATAGGATAGCAGACGTCCACGTTAGGATCTATTATCATTTTCAGCTGATATTTTTGGTGAGCTCCATCTCTCTCTGGATCCAGTTTATGTCTAGTATTTTTTATTATATGTATAGGTCTCTAGTTGGGTATGTTAGGACCTATGACAACTAGTTATTCATAGTATAGTGTGTTAAACTGACTAGAGGCTTCATGGACATCATGCAACAGTGTATTGTACATTTTTTGTTAGTATAACTCCCTAGTGTATATATACAGCTCATATTAGATATCCTGATCGTTACTATCCCATAATCTCATATATATCATAGAGTGCTTGTAAAGTAAGTGTATACGGTTCTTGTCCGTCATTACCATTTTAGGGCATGACAGCTCCATTTCAGCTGACTGCGCCTCATATTCAAGGTAATAGAAAAAGTCACGCTTAAATATCTATCGGTAAAGTTTTCTTAGATAGAGCCTACAGAATGTTATGAGACTACCCAAGCGCTTGAGAGGAGCCCACTAGTGCTTTTAAGTTCAGTGATTCAAAAGAATTCACTCTAGTCTATGTAAATCGTGCATTTGAGCCAAAGTAAGATATGTTCGTAGACCCATTCTCAAAATCTTATGGAATAATGAAACCAATGTTACAACTATGAGTCTAAAAGTGTAGCATTTATATAATTGTTAGAAGATTGGAACATTTAGACAGTATTATATGAGTGAATAGGTGTATAGTGTATTATGTGGTAGTAAGAAAGATTAGTAAGTTCATGAAAGAAGAATGTTCATGTAGACTAAAGTTAGAGAGAAGGTTTGGTTTAAGTTGATTATACTTTGTCATGAATTTTGGTAGATGGTTCTTTCCTTGATCCTTATCTAGTAGTTGAAGGTTGGTATAGTGTATGAGAAGTTAAGTGGCTATTTATGATTAATGTTAGACTCTAATTTTAAAATTGTGGTTGCTAAATGAGATAAATATAATGACTACATAGGGATGATGGTGCTCATGTTATGGAATGGATCTAGTAGGTTGACCTAAAATATACAAGAATCTAAGTTGATTATCCTACTAGTGATTGCGGTGGTGTGTTATATCCAATCATACACGCAAGTGTACGTGGTCGTGCAAGTAATAAAGGGGCTCTTGCAAGCCAAATATCAATCCCACAGGGACTTGGTGTTTAGCAGACGATCCAATTCAAGTATTACTATCGAAGTTAAACAAGTGTGATTTGTAACCAAAGAGAGTTTGAGTTTTGTTTTTATAAACAAAATAATTAAAATAACAATGATATGAAATTTTGATTGTAAACAATAAATAGAGAGTTCCAGGGTTGAGTCATCTACTTCACATTCATGCATAACCAAGGTTTCTAGTCAATGTTGGTGTTTATAGTGATTATTGATCTACGAGGTTGATAGTATAACTCAGGGATGGTCACCCTCTAAGTCTTCCATCCAAATTAGTATCACAACTACATCATTGAGCGGGGATGTGAGCCTCTAATTTGTAGGTACTAAGTTATCTTTCCGTTTTATTAACCAAGCGGGGCGTTTAGGTATATCTCTATCCTAACCTTAAATCATCCTATAACAATTCGTGTTTAATCAATTAAAGATATGATCCACACTCCCTACATTCTTTATTTTGTCCCTCCACTCCTATGGTCAATTTGTTTTGAGACTTAGATTTATCTTAAAGTTCATGACTCTTTAGAATAGTAAAGCAAGAACGCAAGAACAATCACATGACATGATAAACAAACAAACCAAACTAGTAAACCATAATCAAGAAATCATGTTGTAGCCTCAACCCTAGAAATAGGTTGTTTATACACTATATTCTTACAAAGAATCACCATAGATGAGTTCATAAAGTAAAACTACAAAGAGGATAAAGTAAAGAATGAAAAAACCTAGTGTAGAGCCCTTGATGCCTTGTGTTCTCTCTAATTTGTTATTGCTACAAAGATGCCTTGTAATTGTGGATAAGTTCTCATTATATAGTCCTCTAGGTAATCCATATGCTACCTCATACAAAACATATGCATTTACCACTTTTCCCTCTACTTAAACCAAGTAAAAAAAAAAAAAAAAAAAAACTTTAGCAATTTTTTTTTTTTGGGGGGTGGGGTGGGGGGGAGGTTGCTTTGCATGTCCATAGCATAGCCAAACCAGTAGCTCAATACAGTGAGGGTTGAATTTCATGGATTATCCCCATCCCTTGGTGGTGTGGCACTTGGCTTAGCCCCTTAACGTTGGATTCCATCCAATCTTTATCCTATGCTCCTCATCTACTCGTTCCTTGTTTCCCCACTCTTTGTGGCTTGTGTGTATGCTTAATTTAGCTTCCATAACTTCTCCAATGGTCTTCTACAACAACTCATACTAAACATTATGCCATACAACAAAATAAAGCTCATCAAAGTACACTAGATCAAGCATAGGTTAGGCTAGCCTAACTAGTTATCTTGTCTAAACTCTATTTGACAGTTTGGCTCTTGAATTGTTTCAAATGCACCTTGAACACTCTAAACATGAAACTTAGAACACAAATTCTCAAATAACACTTTATATGTCATTAATCACACCAATTTATCCTCAAAACTAAGCTAAATGTGTGTAGATAATGACACTTAGGTGTATAAATACGCCTAAAATCACCACCCCACACTTATAGCCTTGTTCGTCCTCTAACAACTCTTTACACAAATCACAATCAAGGAAGACTCTAACATCACTACTTGAACTAAGACACTCAAGCTAGAACTACAACGACTACACGAATAACAAGTTCTACATTAGGCATGTCATATTACAATTGAAACACATGAATACTACTTCAAGACTTCCTAGCCTCAAGGATTGACTCTACCAAGTTGGAAAAATCATACAAATTACTCAACAAATAGATCATATAAGTCACCTATCGATCATTAAACATGCACCCTTACCACAAGAGAGTCACATATATTCACTCACAAACACACAATTTTATCACAAGAATGGGTATAAGAATAGTATGTTGCTTACTCTCACAAAGAATTCTCAAGACACATATGATGAACCATAAGCTTTCACTTAGTGTAATACTCTACTAATATAAGAACGTAAAAATTCAGGATCATGTAGGATTTTACAGGTTGTAATATAGGCTATGGGACAGGTAGGTACTATTCTGGACAGTTGGTGTGCCATGTTTCATGGAACTTTCGATGCTTAAAACAAAGAAAATATGCAATAACTTGGGTATGTTTGGTTGGTATGATGTGTTTTCTGTTCTATATTGTAGGAGAATAGGTTTTTGGAGGCAAAATGGACAAAAAGGAAGAATTATGCAAGAGAATGAAGTATTTGAAGACGAAAGAGACAAGTCCATACCAGAGGAGTGGCTCACGACAGGACCCACGTCACGTGAGTCGACCTATATGACATAGGTCGGTGTCGTGAGTAAACTCCTAAAAGTTGAGAAGTGGCCTGAGTTCCACGGCAGGACCCACGTGGCGTGACTTGGTTCCATGACACCAAGTCACGGTATCGTGGAAAAGTGTCGACACTGTTTTCCTATTTTGTTTAGGATAGGATTCATTTTGTATCTATAAATACCCCTATATTTTCCTATGTTTGGGGGTTAGTCATTACATTGTTTTGAGATATATTTTCATTATTTTGAGTTTGCAAATACATTATTAATTTTGTAATCTTGGAACTTCGATTCTAAGGTTTTATTGATATTGAGATTTCAGAGTTTTCTTTTTATTGTGAGTTTATAATTATGTTTTCATCATTGAATTATTCTTGTGTTCTTGCAGTCATGAGTAGCTAAACCCATCAACTAAGGTTGTGTGAATCATGAGGAATTGACGAAAAGAGTTAAGTGCAAAGCAATTCTGAATCGGTGTGAATGCATATATTGTTATTTCTTTCATTGTGATTGATCTTCTAACGGTTGCAAACTTTAGAAACTCGCATGTATTCTAGACTTGCTCGAGAGAGAGGTAGATATTGGGAAAAGGAAATAACAACAGAGATGTGAAGCTATCAACCTTCATCTAATAACTTAATCCGCAGTAGGGATAGTTATCTGAGATCCAGTACAAGGGTTAGTAGTGCGACACTCAGAGAACAAGAGGAGAAGAGTCAACTTCGTCTAACCAAGGTCGAGAGACGTTTAGATGAATATATCTTGTTAGATTTTGCATGTAGCGCAGCAGGACAGTTTTGCCAGCACAAGTAACCGGTGGAGTTAAGTAATCATTGGGGATCGCAGTCCTAGTGTATTTCTCATATTGATAACAAATCCAATAATCAACAATCTTTACTATTACTACTTGCTTATAAAATCCCCCAGTTTTACTTTTTTGCCAATTACTAAGACTAGCATTCGACATAATTTTTTCCTATTCCTTGTAGGATCGACCCCAATCTAGTTGGGTTCTATATTTGATACATCGAACACATTATACTTTTTTGGAGGTATATTTTGGGTGACATCACTAGTAATAGTGACTATATTCCCTAAGCGCTTTAATACACCACACTTTACATTAAACTCGTCTCCGACCAACCTATTTTTCACCACTTTTATCTTCACACATCTCTTTTGTTTTGCCCCATCTCTTTAATATAGCTTACACATCTTTAGTAGGGAGTATTTGCCATCAACACCTGATTGAATTCTTGTGATCAATTTTTCTTTTCATTATATTACTCCTAACCTACAACACATAAACTTTTTAAACACCCCCATCGTTATTACTTCAGGGCTTCAACTTTACATTTTCCTTCTTCAGTTTTACCATCCTTAACATCTTAATTTTTCAATTACGATCAATTGAAAGAAAATGAATAAGCTACATATGAGGCCACCAAAGAATAGGCTAAAGGCTCAGCGGGGATAACTAAGATCATGCATAAAGGGTAGATAAGGTAGGTAGAAAACCTACTTATCAAAAAAATGCCTATATCATCTCCTAAACTCAACATTCTTTATTTTTCTTTGCAAACACACTGGGCAAGTTCTAGACATCAATATGAAAACATGAAATATAACAAAAACCTTACTCATACTTGGCACATGTTTAACTCAAGAAGGATCTCTATAGACTCTCAACCAAGAAATTACAAGAATTTAAATTTAAGCCAACATCACACAAGAGTCAGATCAAAGAGCCTAGGTGTCTCACTGAAGTCATTCCATTTTCACATCATACCTTAGAATTCAACATCAACTTGCATCAAATGATCATGCATAGTTCCTAGCAAGAGAATCTCTATTTATTCCAAATGATAGAAATTTTAAAATTACCCCTAAAAATCAAAAAGGATACTGGGTTCAAAGGGCTCCCTCTCGGAAAATAACCAAAAAGAAAAATCGAGGGGTGGTGAAGTTTGCTTTTACTAAATGGACAAAACAACAAAAATTGAAAATAAACAAAGATAAAATAATTTTGTATATTTTTTAAGATTTAGTCAAAAACTTACAAATAAATCAAAATAGAAATCCTATAGTGCACTTCACCCTAAACAAATTAGAAGATTCCCACACCACAGTTGAAATAATGCTATGTCCCCAATATAAATCAAATTAACAGCAAGGGTTATCAATACTTCCTGAGGCCTCTAGGCCTAGCTAGTAGCATGTTACTTTCTCAGATTTCCATTATAGGGGCCGGAGGACCCCCACACTTATGCTTTTATCATTCTCCTTAGCTTAAATTTTGGGTACTCAGACTTCCCCAAATCTGCAAAACAAACAAACAAAACAAAACAAACACAAAACAAAGGTGACACTATAAAAATAACTACTCTATTACAACATGGGTTGCCTCCCAAGCAGCACCCGATTTAATATCGCGGCATGAATCACATCATAACCATCATCTACAGTCTCTCAATCTCTTCTTCCCTTTCGACCATAACTTTCTTCTCTTTATTACTCTACCAACAATACCATCAGAATTTGCCCTTTTACTAATTTTCTCTCCCCATGTAGGATCATGTGCAATCTTTTAAAACTTAGGCTTTCGGACCAACTTTGGCAATTCTATGAGAGAATCCAAAGTGGTAATTGGAATATTGCAATTCACCACGCCACACTTATCCACTTCCATAACTGTGATCATGCATAAATATCTATAGTGTACGTGTTAAGTACTTTGTATACTCTAAATACCACCTCTTCATCATTCAATCTCATCTTGAGTGTGCCCTCTCTAACATCTATCAATGCTTCACCAGTATCCAAATATTGGACGTCCCAATATGATTGGTACCCTATCATCTGCCTCATAGTCAAGAAAAATAAAGTTAGTAGAAATAATGAACTTACCAATCTTAATGAGAACATCCTTAATAATTCCTTCAGGGACCACTCTAGTTCTATCGGCCATCTGTAACAAAACTGAATAGGGCCTTGGCTTTCCCAAACCCAATGTTTCCAACACAAACAGGGGCATCAAATAGATGCTTTCCCCTAAATCACTCAAAGCTTGAACAATATCACTTTTACCAATTTGTATGGAGAGGGTGAAACTCCCAAGGTCCTTGAGCTTTTTGGGCATCTTGCTTATAACCACACAACTGCACTCCTTTGTAAGTGCTACAGTCTCAAAATAACAAATCCTCCTTTTGTTCGTCACCACATCCTTCAGGTACTTAGCATACTTAGGCATTCCCTACAAAACATCTAACAAAGAAAGGTTAATGTAAAGTTCTCTGAATGTGTCAAAGAACTTTTTAAAACAAGCATCCTCTTTGGCTTTCTTAAGCTTTTGAGGGAATGGTGGTGGTGGTCTATTTTGAGATTGCTCAAAGTCTCTTTTATATTGATGGCCTGAGTTTTGTTCTGAATACCTTGTTGCTGCTAAAACTACTAAGGTTGGACCTGATTATTGCCCACGAGTAGTTGGACTGACTCTGCCAGTTATAGTTATAGGCATTACCATAGTTTTGATTCCCTTTATGTGCATTGCCGACAAAATTCACCGACTCTGGATTGGCTCCATATAAATCTACAGAGTGACCACTACTACTTAAAATCTCACTCCAAGTTTGTACTTGCTGAACTGCATTAACCTGGGCTTGAGGCTATGACAAGCTCAACTTACTAAACTACCTAATCACTTGATTTTGAAATGATGCCAATTGACCAGCCAAAGCAGTAATACTATCTAACTCAATTATACCTGCACGTTTCTTTACCATACATCGGGATGTATCACCATGCCAGTCAGGATTACCTTATGCAAGATGGTTGAGAAGAGTGTACAGTTCAACATATGTCTTTTTCAAAGCTTGACACCCGCACCTGAATCTAATAAAAGTTTTGTGTTAATATCAAGACCCTCTATAAAAGTATGGGCTAGTATATCATTCGATTATTGGTGATGAGGGCAATCTCTGAGAAGACCTTTGAATCTTTCCCACGCTTGGTATAAATTCTCCTCAAGCTTATGCTTGAAACTCAATATTTTGCTTCTCATCCTTGAAGTCTTATAGGAAGAAAAGAATCAAATGATCAAATGAGGAACTTCCTAGCTACGTCATCTCATGTAGTGATGGAATTTGTAGGTTCTGCCTTCAAAAACGTCTTTGCTTCTCCCAAAAGTGAGAATGGGAAAAGAGTGAGCCTCACGTAATTGGTGGAGACTCCTGCGGGAATGAATGTCACTGATCTCCAAGATATTCTGTAGATGGACCTTGGATCCTTATATTATAAGCCTGTAAACTGCTCGCTTGTATGCAACAATTGCACCATGTTCTATTTAAGCTCAAATCTGCCTTCTGCATCTGGTTTGTGGATATTGAAGGTCATATTAGTTGCAGTGGGATTTCCAGTTTGGGTTTGTACACTATCCTGTGGTATGGTTGATCATCACTCATGACTATAAACATGGTCTCGTCCTATTAAACTTATGTGATTGTATAAAGAAGTGTTGCTTCTCTCCTCAATTGGTGCAAGCGTCACTCAAGTTTGGGATGTTGTTCGACCAAATCCCTTTCCCTTTCCATCTTTCTTAAGAATTAAAACTGTACCTACAAGTTCAGGAGCTAAGACCAAGTTTTTAGCACTTATCAAACAAAATAGTAAATCTAACAATTAGAAGGTTGTTAATTTTTTAAGTCCCCGACAACAGCGCCTAAAACTTGTTGCATCTAACTACACACGCAAGTGTACGTGGTGGTGCAAGTAATAAAATGGCTCTTGCGAGCCGAATATCGATCCCATAGGGATTTGGTGTTTAGAAGATGATCCAATTCTAGTATTATTATCGAAGTTAAACAAGTGTGATTTGTAACCAAAGAGAGTTTGAGTTTTCTTTTTATAAACTAAATAATTGAAATAACAACGATATGAAATTTGAATTGTAAACAATAAATGGAGAGTTCTAGGATTGAGTCATTTACTTCACATTTATGCATAACTATGGTTTCTAGTTGATGTTGGTGTTTAACATGATAATTGATCTATGAGGTTGATAGTATAACTAAAGGATGGCCACCCTGTAAGTATTCTATCCAAATTAGTCTCACAACTACATCGTTGAGTGGGGATGTGAGTCTTTAATTTGGATGCACTAAGTTATCTTCCCATTTTATTAACCAAGTGCGGCGTTTAGGTATATCTCTATCCTAACCGCAAATCTTCCTTTAACAATTAGTGTTTAATCAATTAAAGATATGAACCACACTCTCTATGTTATTCATTCCATCCCTTCACTCCTATGGTCAATTCTTTTTGAGACTTAGATTTATCCTAAAGTTCATGACTCTTTAGAATAGTAAAGCAAGAACGCAAAAACAATCACATGACAAGATAAACATATAAACCAAACTAATAAACCATAATTAACCAATCATGTAGTATCCTCAACCCCATAAAGAGGGTGTTTATCCGCTCATAGTCTTACAAATAATCACCATAGCTGAGTTCATAAAGTAAAACTACAAAGAGGATAAAGTAAAGAATGAAAAACCCTAGTGTAGACCCCTTGATGCCTTGTGTTCTCTCCAATTTGTTATTGCTCCAAATATGCCTTGTCATTGTGGATAAGTGCTATTTATATAGTCCTATAGGTATTCCATAGTCTTCCTCATACGAAACATATGCATTTACCATTTTTCCCACAACTTAAGCCAAGTAAAAAAAAAACAAACAAGTTTAGCAGTTTTTTTTTTTTTGGGGGGGGGGGGGGGAGGGGAGGGGGTTGCATTGCATGGACCCTTGGTGTGCGGAGCATGGACATAGCTTGTAAAAATCAGTAGCTCAAAATATTGAGGGGTACGATGCATGGCCTATCCCCATTCCTTGGGGGGTGCGGCGCATGGCCTAGCCCCTTAACGTGGGATTCCATCCAATCTTTGTCCTATGCTCCTCGTCTACTCATTCCTTGTTTCCCCTCTCTTTATGTCTTGTGTGTAGGCTTCATTTATCTTCCATATCTGATCCAATGGTCTCCTACAACAACTCATAACAAACATTAGGCCATACAACAAAATAAAGCTCATCAAAGTACACTAGATCAAGCATAGGTTAGGCTAGCCTAACTAGATATCTCGTCTAAACTCTATTTGATCATTTTGACTCTTGAATTGTTTCAAATGCACCTTGAACAATATAAACATGCAACATAGCACACAAATACACAAATAATACTTGATATGTCATTAAGAACACCAAGTTATCCTCAAAACTAAGCTAAACGCGCATAGATAATGTCACTTAGGTGTATAAATACGCCTAAGTTTATGGTGAAAGTTTGAGGTTTATGTGATAGCCATATGGAGCAGTTAGTTATGGTGTAGTATCTTAAAATGGATCCCCAGCACAAGTTTTGTATTTTTTGATGTCTTCTTTCAGAGGGAGGGCTTAGTATCCATGTGTATAGAGGCACCCCAACTATTAGTGTAGGATAAAGTGTCTCAATTTAGAGTGCATTGAGAATATCTTCAAACTCAGAAAGGTGTTATGGCCTAATGCACATACAAGTGTACGTGGCCTAACAAATAATATAGTGGCTCTTTGAGAGCTGGATATCGAACCCACAAGGACTATACATTGAGCAATTCACTTAATTGAATCTCTAATTATATTTCAAACAAGTGTTGTGATATATCAAAATGATTTGTGAAATTCTAAAAAACTAATAGTGTGTAAAAATAAGGAAATATGACAATTACAATTTGAGCAAGGTCGTAAACAATATCGAGGGAAAATTCCAGGGTTAAGGCACTTGTTGCAATCATGTATGGTTCACGGGGTTGATAATATGACTATGGTCTTCCGAATTGATGTACCATTATTTCATGGCACTTTTGATGCTTAAAACAAGAAAAATATGCAAGAAATCGTGCATGTTTAGTAGGTATGATGTATTTCTGTTAATTCTTGCAGGAGAATAGGTTTTAGAGGCAAAACGGAGGAAAATGGCTCAAATGTGGCAAAAGAGAAGAAGTATGCACTGGAATGAAGTTTTTGAAGATAAAGTAGTTGTTTTGGATTCCACTAACCAAGTCCATAAACCGTCGATGGGTTCCACGAACCGTAGACTGAGTCAATAGAAACTTTTGAATTCCACGAACTCAGTCCACAGACCATAGATGGGTTCCACGAATCGTAGACTGAGCTCGTTGAAAATATACTGAAGACTATTTTGGGGCCTGATTTCCACGATTAAAGACCATAAACCGTGGACTGAGTCCACGACCCGTAGAAAGTTGCCAACTTTTTTCTCCTACATATTTTAGGATAGGATTCGTTTTATATCGATAAATACTCCTAAGTTGTTCTATGTTTAGAGGTGGATTCTATTACATTGTTTTGACTTCTATTACATTATTTTGAGGTTCAAAAAACACATTATTGATCTTGTAACCTCAAAATCAATTCTAGGGTTTTGATTTATATTGAGATTTTGGACTTTTATTCTCATTATGAGTTCATGAGTAGCTAAACCCCTCAACTAGGGTTGTGTGAACCATGAGGAATTAACGAGATGGGCTAAGTACAAAGAAATTCTGAACCAGTGTGACTGCATGTATTGGTATTTCCTTCGTTATAATTGATCTTCTAACGGTTGCAAATGTTAGACACTCACTTGTATTCTAAAATTGCTCGAGAGTGAGGTAGAGATTGAGAATAGGTAATAACAACAAAGATTTGAAGCTATCAACCTTCATCTAATAACTTGAGCCATAACAAGGATAGTTAATCTGAGATCAAGAACAAGGGTTAGTAGTGCGACACTCGGAGACCAAGAGGAGAAGAGAGAATTCATCTAACCAAGGTTGAGAGACATTTAGATAAACCTATCTTTTTTAGATTTTGCATGAAACGCAGTGGGACAGTTTGCCAGTACAAGTAACCAGTAGAGTTAAGGAATCATGGGGATCACAACCCTAGTGTCTTTCTCGTATTGATCACAAATCCAACAATCAACAATTATTACTATTGTTGTTTTGTTTACCCCCCCCCCCTTTTACTTACTTTCTAATTACTCAGACAAATAGGTGATAGAATTTCATCCTATTCCTCGTGGGATCGACTCCAACCTAGTTGGGTTCTATATTTGATTTAGTGATCGTATTACATTTTTTCTGGAGGTATAGTTTGGGAGACATCAAATTTTGGCGCCGTTGTCGGGTAATATGGTTACGAAGTTGATTGATCGTGTTTATTCAAGTATTGGTTTTGTTAAAATATTTATTTTCCTACTATTCATTAGGTGTATGTCGGTGTATGCCCAACACTAGGAGTCTAGGCAATCCCTTGATTCCACTTGATATAGAAATAGAAAGAACGATAAGGAATAATCAAAAAATGGTGAATACTGACAAAGTTCAAGGCCCCACAGCCGGTGCGGATATTCATAACTAACCATAAATTCATTTGGCTGGTCATGAAAATACTGAGTAAATCACTACTCGATTAACATCTGAGTAAAATGTGAGACAATAACCTCTTAGACAAGCATATAGTGACCATGAAGGAATGCAAGAGGCAGCACAACATGTTGTTGCACTTGAAGAGAGACAAAGAAGACTGAGGGTGCAACAACCACCACAAAGACCATATGTGCCGATTTATGATGATCCCTAAGAAGAGGATGTGGCCTATGTAGGGCCGATTGAGACTGGTTCCATTATTCCACCAGAATTACCAGAAGGAACTAAATTTGATATTATAAGTGCTATGATCCACCTGTTGAACTTAAAAGGGGTATTCGCTAGCATTTCAACGGATAATGCGAACATGCATGTGATGAATTTTATGGGAGAGGCAATTCGATTAAGGCTATTTCCATTCTCCCTTATGGGAGAGGCAACTTTATGGTTGGCTGATTTACCACGAGGTTCTATCACTACTTGGTAAGAGTTGAGGAATCAGTTTTTGGAATGATTTCTTCCACCTTCTCGAATGTTGCAACTAAAGAATAAGATTTATACTTTCAGACAACTACATTCTGAAGAACTTTACGAGACTTGGCGAAGGTTCAGGAAGAAGTTGTAAAATGTTCCAAACCATAGGATGAATGGTCGAAATTTACTTGAGATCTTTTATAGAGCTTTAAACGCTAATAGCAAGGCTGTAGCAGATACTATCACTGGCGGAGCATTTATGAGTTTGATATAGGAACAAGCTTTAGAGATTTTAGATTGTATTACTAAAACCAACTGAGGTTAGCACATCTAGAAGCAGACCGACCAGTAAGAACTTATGCCATTGGAGCATCAGCAGAGCAAAGAGCGTTAGATGACACTGTAGCTCAAGAAGTAGCATAACTGAGAACTGAGAATTAAGATCGGATTACTTTCTATACAAATCGCGACTGAAGGAATGGAAAAGATTAATACGGTAGGTGCACAAGGCAAAGCACCTAGGTATTAGGACTCAGATTCTGAGGAAGAAGCTAAGTATTTGGATAGAGAAGTAGCAGGTTTACGAGCCAAGGTCCAAGGGTCTAATAAATGAAATTGGAACTCGAGGAAAGGAAATCAAGGTCGGAACTACTACGGTGATAATTAAAACAAGTCAAGGTATAGATATCAAGATAGAGATCAGAATGGTGATTTGAGGTGAAAAGATGATTACAAAGATAAAAGTGGCCTTTATGTTCCACAAGGGAATCGTGATGCTAAGTATGGAAATTCAAGGATGGAAACCCTACTTGCAAAACTCGTTAAGGGGTCGGAGAGTCAAGAAAACTATTTAAAAGAGATCAAGGCAGAACTTTCAAGGATAAGCCAAAAAGTTGAGTCTCATACGACTGTCATCAAACTGCTAGAATAGCAATTTAGGCAGATGTATACAGTATTAAATCAGCATCAACCAGGCACTCTTCCAAGTAACACCATTTAAAACCCTAAAAATGATGGTCATTGCTTAGCCATTACTACCCAAAGGGGGAAGACTACTGTTAACCCACCTAGGCTTGCTATTGATGACAAGAAAGATGAGCCTATAGTATTTGATGATGAGATCAAGAATGAAATAGGAAAGGTAGTAGTAGATAATCATGCCTCTCAAAGGCCTCGCATTGTTGACGAAGAGACTAAGTCTGATAAAGGAAAGAAGAAGGAGGTTCCTCAAGTGTTTAAACCCATTCTTAGACCTCCTCCTCCCTTTCCACAAAGGTTGAAGAGTAAATTCAAAGAGGTAAAATGTAATAAATTTATCTCAATATTAAAAGAATTATCGGTAAACATCCCTCTCGTTGAAGATTTGGAACAAATATCGGGTTATGCAAAATTTATGAAAGACTTGGTGACGAAGAAGAGAACTGTCAGTTTTGAGCCTTCGGATAATGTTCACCATTGTGGTGCAAACACTTCTCGCTCCCTTGTTGAGAAAATAGAAGACCCAGGAGCCTTCACTATTCATTGTACGATTAGGTCTTATAATTGTGCAAAAGCTTTATGTGACTTGAGAGCTAGTATTAACTTGATACCGCTAGCAGTATTTAAGTAGATGGGATTGGGGACAACTAAACCAACCTCTTTGAGACTTCTCATGGCTGACCGAACTGCAAAAAAGCTGGTGGGAGCTTTGTATGATGTTTTGGTGAAGGTGGCATCTTTTATTTTTCTGGCAGACTTTGTAATTTTGGACTATGAGGTTGATTTTGAGGTTCCCATTATATTGGGAGGCCAGTGCATTGGTTGACATGGAAACTGGGTAGATGAAGCTTAGCTTAAACGATGAGCAAGTTACTTTTAATGTGTACCGATCCATGAAGTAGTCAAAAGATATGCATGTTATTTCTACAATAAATACGGTAGATGAGAGTGACATGGTTGTTCCCTTTGAAGAGAGATTGGGGATCGAAGACCTTGCTTCAGTAATCATGAACTTTGATAGTGATGGTATTGATAAATATGATGAGACTGCGAAAGTACTTATCAGTAGGGGGTCATACACTTATGCCTCCTATCTTGAAGCTTAAGGCTCTTCCTTCCCATCTTTGTTATGCTTTCTTAAGGGCCAACAACATTTTTCCCATCATTATTTCTACTGACTTATTGGAATGGCAAGTTGAGGCCCAAGTTTCTATGCATCAAATATTTAAATGGGCCATTGGATGGTCCATTGTAGATATTATTGGGATCCCACCCGGAATTTGTACTCATAAAATCCAGCTTGAGTCTGATTGTATTCCCAGCATTGAGCATCAACGTCATCTTAACCCACCAATGCAAGAAGTCATAAAGAAAGAGATTATAAGTGGTTGGATATTGGGGTGGTATATCCTATTGCTGATAGCAAGTGGGGTGAGCCCAGTCCAATGTGTGACGAAAAATTACAGAATAACCATGGTTCCAAATTAAAAGAATAAGTTGATCCCAATAAGGCTGGTTACCGGATAGATAGTTTGCATGGATTATCGAAAGCTGAATTCTTGGAATGAGAAGGACCATTTTCTGATGCCCTTTATAGACTAGATGTTAGACTTTCTTACTGGCAGAGGATGGTATTATTTTCTCAATGGTTATTCAGGGTACAATCAGATTTCCATAGCCCTCAAAATACAAAAGAAAACCACTTTCACTTGTCTATATGGGACATTCACTTTCAAGCGGATACCGTTTGGTCTATGCAATGCACCGGCCACTTTTCAGCATTGTATGATATTGATATTCTCCGATATGATGGAAGACACTATTGAGGTATTTATGTATGATTTCTCAGTTGTAGGTGATTCATTCAAAAACTATTTGTCACACCTTGCTACTACACTAAGAAGATGAGAGGATTGTAACTTGGTGCTAAATTGGGAAAAGTGGCACTTTATGGTGAAAGAGGGTATCGTGTTGGGGCATCGAATCTCAAATAAGGACATTGAGGTCGACAAAACAATGATTAAGGTGATTGAAAAGTTACCTCCACCTATTTATGTGAAAGGGATTCAAAATTTCTTAGGTCATGCAGGTTTCTATAGAAGATTCATCAAGGACTTCTCTAAGATTTCACATCTATTGTGCAAGCTTATAGAGAAGTAGGTGAAGTTTGTGTTTGATGAGGCGTGCCTAAAAGCATTCGAGTGTCTGAAGGAGAAGTTGATTTCAGCCCCCATCATTGTTTCGCTAGATTGGATGATGTCATTTGAGGTTATGTGTGATGCTAGCGGAGTGAACTTGGGTGCAGTCCTTGGACAAAGGTGTTAGAAGATTCTACATCTAATTTACTACGCTAGAAAAGCACTTAATCCAGCTCAGAATAATTATACTATGACCGAGCAAGAGCTGTTGGCGGTGGTTTTTGCTTTAGAGAAATTTTGATCTTACTTGATTGGCACTAAGGTAATTGTGCATACAAACCACGCAACACTTAGATACCTTATGGAAAAGAAGGACTCCAAGCCAAGACTGAATTGGTGGTTGCTTTTATTGCAAGAATTTGACTTTGAGGTCAAGGACCGAAAGGGGACTGAGAATCAGGTTGCGGACCATCTATCACGCCTTGAGGAGAAGGCTATGCTTAAACTGAGGGATGATCTTGATATTGATGATACTTTTTCGGATGAGCAAGTGTTAGCAGCATCATAAGACTTAATCCTATGGTTTATAAATTTTGCCAACTTTTTGGCAAGTGATTTAGTCCTAGAAGATATATCGTATCAGCAGAGAAAGAGCTTTATGCATGAGGTGAGAAAATTCTTATGGGATGAGCCTTATTTATTTAGGGTGTATGTGGATGGTGTGATTCAAAGGTGTATTCCAAAGGTCAAAATGATGAATGTTTTTGAAGCATGTCATTCATCTCCAGTTGGGGGTCATCATGGAGGTGAGCGGATGGCTCATAAGATCTTACAATATGGGTACTATTGGCCCATCATTTATAAAGATGCTCATGATTATGCTCGATCTTGTGACCAATCTCAAAGGCAAGGGAACATCTCGTGCAGACATGAACTTTCAATGATGACTAGCCTTGAGCTCGAATTGTTTAATGTGTGGGGTATTGACTTTATGGGCCCATTCATGAGCTTACATGGGATGAAATACATTCTGGTAGATGTTGACTATGTTTCTAAATGGGTGAAGGTAATTGCGCTTCCCAATAATGAAGAAAGGAGTGTCACGACATTCCTGAAAAAGAACATATTCTCACGATTATCATTAGTGAAGGAGGATCCCACTTCTGTAATCGGTTGTTCAAAGTCCTGCTTGAGAAATATGGTGTCAAACATAAGGTGGCAACACCCTATCATCCTCTGACAAGTGGGCAAGTTGAGGTGTCAAATCTTGAGATTAACTCTATTTTAGCAAAGACTGTCAATGCTAATAGGAATGATTGGGCAAGAAGATTGGATGATGCATAATGGGCATATCGAACTGCATTCAAGATGACAATTGGTGCATCTCTATATCAGCTGGTGTTTGGGAAATTGTGCCATTTGCCTGTCAAACTTAAACATAAGGCATTATGGGCATTGAAGAGGTTGAATCTGGAATGGAGTAAAGCGGCTAAATTAAGATTAAAGCAGATGAATGAGATATATGGATTTTGTCTCCAGGCTTGTGAGAGTTCAGTGTTGTATAAAGAAAAGATGAAGTTGTATCATGATCAGAATATTGAGCAAAGAGAATTTCACCTAGGAGACTTGGTTTTGCTCTATAACTCCAGACTTTGCTTGTTTCCCAGAAAATTAAGGTCCAAATAGCCTGGACCTTTCACTGTGGTAAGGGTATTCCCTCATGGGGCAATTGAGCTAAAAGGTGATGACAATGTCCTTTTCAAGGTAAATGGTCAGCGTGTGAAGCACTATGTGGGAAATACGGAATAAATAAGGTCGTGTGAGAAATTTAGCCTTGATGAAATAAGAGTAGTCAAGGGAGTTGGGTCATGCCGCGACGTTAAATCAGGCGCTTCATGGGAGGCAACCCATGGGCTAGTTGGTGAAGTCTGAGTAACCAACATAGACACTTCGTGCCGCGACATTAAATCAAGCACTTCTTGGGAGGCAACCCAAGGCCTGAGATTTTATTTTGGTTTGTTCGTTGTAGGGTGCAGAGGGCAGTTAAGTTGAGGAGATGATAAAAGTGATCCATGAATGAAGTCCATGGATCGTGGACCCAATCCATGGACAATGGAACACTTCCATGGAATTCAGAGCTGAGGACTAGTCATAAATTCCAATCCACGAGTGGAATCCACGGCTTGTGAACTCAATCCACGAACCTTGGACCACTTCCGTGGAAATCAGTCTTAAGAAAGGCTTGTGTATTCCAATCCATGAGTGCAATCCACGGCTCATGGACTCAATCCTAGGACTGTGGACCACTTTCGTGGAAATCAGATCCCCACTAAGTTTCGATTTCGCCTATCAAACTAACTAGACCCAAAATCCAAAATCAAACTAACCCGACCCCAAATACAGTATTACCCATAAAACCCACATCAAGTTTTCATCATAACTTGACTAAAACCCTATTTCCACAACCAAATCCCATAATAATCCAAATTCCAAAACCTCCTTTCTCAAATTCCAAAATCAAAATATGAGCCACACTCACATAACCCAACCTGACCCCAACTCACAAACCAAAATCTGACCCATACTCACAAACCTGAGCCATTCAAAAATGCCATCTAAATGGAATCCTAAGTGGGGTGATATGGGTTCTTCATCAAAACTGAGAACTAAAAACCCAAAAATCAAGTCAAAGCTTAGAGATGAGCCTTCAGAACCGAAGAAAAGTGGGTTTAAAGAGGTTTATGAGATTGAGTGGGATAAAACAATGCTTGTGCCTCGCAATATGAGGCAACGACCTAAGACACGAGTTTTTGCATAGGACACACTTCAGAATATTCCACAGCCTCCACCACCTGTCACACACGCGACTCCTGTTCAGTCATTCAACTTTTTCCCCCGATCTGAAGAAGGAGAGGATGCTTTCCATTTTGGTGATAATGGCGAAGGAGAAGATGCCCCTGAGTTCGATAATAATGGTGAGGGAGAGGATGCCTCAGAATTTGGTGAGGATGATGAGATAACTTCTGCTTTGGGTACAGGCATCCAAGTATTAACAACCTTATTGCAGAGACACACAGCTACCTAACGGTACACCTCGGCCGTAAGACAGAATAATAGAAGGTGGTGTGTTCCGAACATAAAATTGATCTATGATAGGGATACTGAACCTACAGACAGAGGTTCATTTAGGAGGAATATCACAGAGGAGACCCAGATTCAAACAGATGAGTTGGCCGGAATACTTGAGATTAAAGTATTGTTCGATCGTTATGGTTTCGGGTAGATGGGTGAGCCATGTGGTAGTTATAGTCTAGAGTTGATCCGCGAGTTCTATGCCTTGTATGCCGCTTCAATTGACTTGATCACACCTCGGGAGCAGCGGGCTCGGGACCAAACATCGTTGACTCACATATTGATTTGTGGTACCAAAGTTGATATATCTGAGCAGATGATCCAGAGATTCTTGTTTGGTGCCGACCATGAGGTTCTGGCAAGTACAGCTGAGTTTGATCACCGCATGGATACCGTAAATAATAGAACTAAGATAAATGATCAGAAGCAGAGACTGGAGATCTTGAGATAGATTGTGAGCTATATTACAGAGGATGGGGCGGATGCTAGATGGGTGTCTGACCGGGCTGATATTAAGAAGTTGTAGCTCCACTTTGAGGGAAAGTTTTGGTGGTCGATTGTCCGACACCATCTCAATCCCACAAGAGCTGACAATTCTCTTACTCTTGACCTAGCAATTCTAGTAGCGAGCATTATCGCAGAGTATGACATTAATTTTTCCCGCTACATTATTGAAGAGATTTATGAGAGAGCATTTTGAGTTAACACCAGCATATTATTCCCTGCCTAATACAAAAATTCTATGATGCTGCTCGTGTTGTAGCACTACCTGGGTTTGATCATGAGACAGAGGTGACACATGTAGATGATGTGGGGTTGATTCAGCATCATACAAACTCAATCTCCCAGAAGAGGACACATCCCTCTACTTCTTCATGCGCGGCCCTATGTGATGAGCCTTTGGATCGAGAGGAGCTAGTTGGCACCTCGACACTAACTAGTGAGCCCAAGGTTGTACAATAGCCTACTAAGGACATAGGCCCTATGAGTGATGAGAGGGAAGCAGACACCACCGCACCACCATCCCGGTCTGTCATGGTTTTAGTCTCAAGAGACTTTCTGCAGCATCTGGAGGATAGACAGACATAGGCAATTGAGTGGTAGACTCAAACAGAGGCCTAGATCGCTAAGTTCATGACTCAACTTAAGTCATGGGTTCGGTTTTTGATTGAGGCATCTGAGGCAAGAGTCGAGGCCCGCATGATGGCTGCCTTGGATAGATTTATACAGGAGCTACATGGGCAGATTGACAACTTTGAGCATCGGATGGGTAACCGATTGTGGGAGGCCCATATTCTAGACTTGGCGAGTTTGACACAGGAAGTGACTTCTTTGAGGGAAGAGGTTAGAGATTTAACGGTCAGCCACACTCTCATTATTCGACCTATGTCGAGATCGATCCCAACAGCGTCAGCATTTGTGGTTGATTTGTTTGTTAATGAGGAGCCTCTTATTGATAGGGGCAAGAGGCCACGGAGTCCAGAGGGCCAGGGTGCGAGTGGAGACGAGTTTCAGAGTGATATGAGGAGGGTGACTAAGGCCTCCCGGGCAGAGTTCCATTTTAGTCAGATTGACTATGAGTAGAAAGCCCTAGGTGCGTCCTCTAGTTATCCACCCGCTCCACCGTCAGCACCCAGCGTGGAGCCCAAAAAGCATATAGATGATCAAGCTACAGGTGGGCCCATATTTGGTGTCTAGGTCACCACAGGTATATGTTCCTCCTTTATGTTTATCATGTTTTAGTTGTACACTGAGTATAATGCCAAATTATTCAGTCGGGGGTATGGGTATACCACCACTCAGGGGGGTTTGTTGCCGTGTTTCTTTTCCCTCGAGTGTTCTATCATAGTAGAACATGTATGTTTAGGTTGTTATTTATGTTTTATTATGTGTTTTCATGTTTAATTAGGAAGAAAATAGGGGAACCTTAGTGCAATCCAGTTTTGAACAAGGTTTGAATATGTGATGATGCTTTTTGGTGATTAAAGGATACCGTTCCTAATAATTTTGAGGAGTTATGTTAGTTTGTGACAGCTGTTGGATCTTGATATGACATTAGTATTATAGGCAGAATGATTGCATGAACTGGATAGGTAGTAGTCGATAGTGTAACCCTGTGATATGTGTGTGTGAGGTCATTACCAAGTTCACTTTGTGTGTGCTATCCATAACTTGCCCGTTTAGTCTTGCCTAAGTTATAGGATAGTGGTTAGGAAAGTTTCATAGGTCGTTCTTGAATGAGTCCACTTTTAGCCTAAATGCCCGACCAAATGAAGTTAGTATCCCTTGATCTTGATTTTGAGCCTTAATTGACCTTTTTGTTTCATTAGCCTATTCACCTTCCCATTTCAACTTACAATAAACTTGTCTTGGCCCAGGTCCCTCCTTGGACACTGTGTACCTCAACTCAGGCAAATCGCCTAAGTTGAGGGTGGCTATCATAGGGGTGTGTAGCTTGATATGGGTATGAAGAAGGGGTTAGTAAAGGAAAGGAGAATAGATTTCGGTGTGAAAAAGAAAGAAAAGAAGTGAAATAAATAGAGTTTGCAAAAAGAAAAGAGAAAAAAAAAAGAGAAAAGAAAAAAAATATTGATATCGTAAAGAAAATCACACTCAAAATATGAAAACAAATGAAGGAGAATAAGAGAGAATAAAATGAGTATGGTTTGAAAGTGGAGCCCAAAATAGTATAGTGTCAAGAAGGGTTGAGTCACTATATCCATAAATATATCACACCCAGCCCCAAGCTTACATTACCATTACAAGTCGATGAAAGTCCTATAGTGATCCTAGTCCAACTGTTCGAAAAACTACCTAGTACAACTGTTCGAAAAACTAAGGCATAGAAAATAAAGGCAAGTTTATGGTAATTCACACACACTATTTGAACTTCTTTGTGAGAGAGGGTGTTTTGATGCAGTCCCTATATTGATATTCATTGGTATACTGTGAGTGTATGAGACTTCTTTACTGTGAGAGTACATGGGTTGCATTGTTAGCTGCTATTTGTTCGAATAGTATCATTTGCATATATGCTTAGTTGTTTGTTCATAATCTGATGCCATCACTTGATCCCTTCTGTGTTATGATAATATGTTGCATGTATACATACAATGGTTTTGATTTGTAAATAGGAGAAGGTAGAAAAGTTTTGGTGCCAAAAGCAATGAGTTGACTGCCATAGGTCTCTTAGGTTTTTCTTAATTAAGCATTGAATGTGTTGGTTTTGTTTTGTTTACCTGAGGACATGCAAACATTCTAAGTTGAGGGTGTTGATGTGCCATGATTTCATGGAACTTTCGATGCTTAAAACAAGGAAAATATGCAAGAAATTAGGTATGTTTGATAGGTATGATGTGTTTCTGTTCTATCTTGTAGGAGAATAGGTTTTAGAGGCAAAACGGAAGAAAATGGCTCAAATATGGCAAAAGAGAAGAAGCATGCACTGGAATGAAGTTTTTGAAGACGAAGTAGTTGTTTTGGATTCCACGAACCAAGTCCATGGACTGTAGATGGTTTCCACAAACCGTAGACTAAGTCAGTAGAAACTTCTGAATTCCACGAACTCAGTCCACAGACCGTAGATGGGTTCCACGAACCGTAGACTGAGCTAGTTGAAAATTTATTGAAAACTTTTTTAGGGCCTGATTTCTATGATTAAAGACCACAAACCATGGACTGAGTCCACAACCCCAGTCCACGACCCTTGGAAAGTTGCCGACTTTTTTCTCCTGCATGTTTTAGGATAGGATTCGTTTTGTATCTATAAATACTCCTAAGTTGTCCTATGCTTAGAGGAGGATTCTATTACATTATTTTGACTCCTATTACATTATTTTGAGGTTCAAAATACACATTATTGTTCTTGTAATCTCAAACATTGATTCTAGGGTTTTGATTTATATTGAGATTTTGGAGTTTATTCTCATTGTGAGTTCATAATGTTTTCATCATTAAATTCTTCTTATGTTCTTGAAATCATGGGTAGCTAAACCCCTCAACTAGGGTTGTGTGAACCATGAGGAATTAACAAGACGGGGGCTAAGTGCGAAGCAATTTGAATCGGTGTGACTGCATGTATTAATATTTTCTTCGTTATAATTGATCTTCTAACGGTTGCAAATATTAGACACTCGCTTGTATTCTAGGCTTGATCGAGAGAGAGGTAGAGATTAGGAAAAGGGAATAAAAATAGAGATTTGAAGCTATCAACCTTCATCTAATAACGTGAGCTGTAACAGGGATAGTTAATCTGAAATCAAGAACAAGGTAGTGCGACACTCGGAGACCAAGAGGAGAAGAGTGAAATTCATCTAACCAAGGTTGAGAGATGTTTAGATGATCCTATCTTGTTTTATTTTGCATGCAATGCAGTGGGACAGTTTTCCAGCATAAGTAATCGGTGGAGTTAAGGAATCATGGGGATCACAGTCCTAGTGTATTTCACGTATTGATGACAAATCCAACAATCAAAAACTATTACTATTGTTGTTTTTTTTACCCAACCCCTTTTTACTTACTTGCCAATTACTTAGACAAACACTTGATAGAATTTCGTCCTATTCCCCGTGGGATTGACCCCAACCTAGTTGGGTTCTATATTTGATCCAGTGACCGCATTATACTTTTTCTGGAGGTATAGTTTGGGAGACATCACGAACCTTTAATCGTCTACCTAAAATGACATTGCAACTATATCATTGAGCGGGGATGCAATACTCCAATTTAGATGCATTAAGTTATCATCTTGTAACTGAACAAAACAAGGCATTCTAACTATATTCCTATCCTTGATGCAAATCAAATCTTTAGTTTATTGAAGATGAGAACTTGTCCCCTAAACTCCTCGTTCTATCCTAATGATTCTCCTTCTGAGTTCACAAGAGGATTATAGGTCTATCTTAATGATGGCCAAGCATTAAAATACTAAAATCAAGAGTTTAAGAACAACCGTTATAATAATTTCAACATTAAACCAATTCAAAAGTATGACATACAAACATGCGTTCGGCCTCAACCCAAGAACAAGGCTATTTAGCCACTCATAATTTGCAATAAAACTACAAAGACAATGTTATTCATACCAAAGAAAATAAGTAGAAGAGTTTATGGAAGTGAACCCTAATGAAAACCCTTAGCCTCTCTAATATTCTAAAAATAATGAGGAATTCCTTCTCAAAAAAGTGTCTGGGGTATGATGTATGCTGAAATTACCCCCAAGCCCTGGGACACTTCTAGAATTAAAAGACAAACTGTCAATTTGCAGACCCTTGCATCGCAGGTTCCATCGCATATCCCTAAGGGGTGTGGTGCATAGGTCATCGTACAACCCCAAGGGGTGCTGTGCATGGCCCTTCTGGATTCCTGTACTTGCTCACGTCTTGCCCAATCAACCTTGTCTCTTGTAATCCTTTGTCATCTTGAGTCTCTGCATGCCTCATTCACTGCTGAAACAGTACTAATCATGTTTATTAGTGCATTTACATTAAAAGTATAGGTAAACACACATACACAAGATAATATGTTCTCCAAACTTAGTTAAAATATGGGTAAAACATAGTGTTTAGGTGTATAAATACCTCCAAGATCACCACTCCACACTTAAAACCTTGTTCATTCTCAAACAACTCTTTACACTCATGTTCACCTAAGAAGGCTCTAACCTCACTAATTGATACAAGACACTCGAGCTAGAACCACACAACTAATATGAACAACAAATTCTTAACATAATCATGTTACCTTGCAACATGAGCACACGATTGATTACTCGAAACCTCTTAGACTTAAGAATTAACTCAACAAACTTATCAAATTCATGCATACTACTCAACATAGAAATCATGTAAGCCACCTATCCTTCATTAAACATGCTCCCTCACAACAAGAGAGTCACCCATGATCACTCACCAATATGCCATTTACCACAAGAAGAAGGGTGCAAGAATAAAATTTTGCTCACTCTCACAAAGAATTCAAATGCAACATAAGATGAGCTATAAGTTTTTCCTTAGTGTAATACTCCAATACTATGAGAATATCGAAGCTCAAGATCAAGTAGGACTTTAAGGGTTGTAATGTAGGCTAAGGGATGGGTAGGAACTACTTTGGGTAAAAATAGTGACTAACTCTCCCAAGCACTTTAATACATCACACTTTCTATTAAGCTTACTCTTCACCCATCTATTATTTTACCATTTTTCTTTTTCTTCACAACTCTCTTTGTTTTTCCCCATCTCTTTAAGCTAGCTTACACATCTTTAGCTGGGACTATTTGCTATCAACACATGATTCACTTCTTTTGATCAATTTTTTTTCTTTTCATTACACTAATCCCCAGCAACAACACTTAAACTTTTTAACCACACCTATAGCTATTAATTTGTGGCTTCAAGTTCACTTTTTCCTTCTTCGATTTTACACTCCTTAACATCTTATTTTTTTTCTAAAGGGATTAGGAGTTTTGGATCAAATTATGGTCAATTGAAAGAAAATGTATAAGGTACATACGAAGCTACCAAACAATAGGCTAAAGGCTCAACAATGCTGACTAAGATCATGCATATGGGTATATAAAGAAGGTATAAAACTTGGCGACCAAAGAAATGCCTATATCATCTCCTAAACTAAACATTCTTCATTTCTCTTTGCAAACACACCGGTAAAGTTTTAGCTATCAATATGCTTACATGGAATAAAACAACATTCTCACACACACATGGCACATGTTCAAATCAAGAAGGATCCCTATAAACTCTCAACCAAGCAGTAACACGAATTCAAAATTAAGCTAAAATCATACGAGAGTCACATAAATGAGCCTAATTGTCTAAAAAATAATCATTCATTCATGACAAACATGCTTTCAATTCGAATCACAGTTATATCATATAGTCATGCAGCCTACAAGAGCACTTATTCTCAAATTAGTGGAAGGGTTCTACTTCTAACTCTCTACCTATGACTAATTTTCTCTTAAGACGGCCGTCATCCATCCATCATCGAGAAATGTACTCAACTATGACTTTTATACAAAACTTATTCCTAAAAAAATGTACTCTAAAAAATAAAATTAGTCCTATTCTGTTCAAAAGGACTATCCTTGGGAAAACAACCAAAAACAAAAGCCAAGGAACCCAAAAGCAAATAACTAATAATAAACACAATTACTACTACCAAATCATAGAAGTCACTAAGGTACCAATTACTACTTATTACAAATCACGATAATCCGAATAGTAGCATATCCATAAAACACCGAAACAAAGCAAGATACCAAAGTACTAAAAACTTGATGTCCATAGAACACAAAACTAGCCTAGGAATTTCTCCCACCCCACACTTAGAAGAAGCACTGCCCTCAGTGCACAACAAAAAACATAAATAAAAGATGGGGAAAAAGAACTTCCTAGGCTTTAGTCATCACCCTCATCTATATTGGGACTAAGATATCCCACCTCGAAGTCCTCTTAATCAGAATCAATCTCAATATCAGAATCAACTAGCAAGTGCTCATCATCTGTATGGACATCATCATCCATGGGCTCTGTTGAATCCTTGCTAGGATATGTGGGTAATTGTCTTCCAAGCTAGTTTTATCAATCTGCTTCATCGATTGGAAGTTGTTTTCCTTATTATCTTTGTACCATTACACCCCATCCTTATCAACCCATTTAATGTCGAACCTCCAACACCCACTTTGGGAGGCTGTCGGGGCAGCTTGAGCTACTGGTGTGTGCTACCTCGTACGAGTCCATTTTTGTCCCTGTCGAGAAGTAGAGGCAACTCCCCTTCCTTTGCATGGTTTAGGTGCCATGAGTCTTATTACAAATACACCTGCAAAAAACATTAGTTCAACACCAAAATTCTAACCACAATTAAGTTAAAGGGTCTGTGGAACCACCCCACACATAATGTGTTAGCATATTCAAACTAGTCGTCATTTTTGGGTACTCAGACTTCCCCTACTCATGATTCATCATTAAGCACCATCATAAAGCCATTATGACACAAAGTATTCTTGTTGAGCATGACCAGAGTTCAAAACAAGCCACACCAAACTTAACAAATGTGCATCACCAACATAACTCCATTATACTACAAACACTTTTCATCATAATTTGCTTCACTCCACACCAATTATCAAATTAAACATGTAGCAATATTACAAATCACATATTAAGCACATTACTATCACATGAGCTCGCTCACGAAAAAATTTTGGTCCAAACAATGATAAATTAACCAACATAAGGAAACAACTACCCACTTCAACCAAAACATCCCTATTCATCCCCCAAAATTAGTTTCCTGCTCGAACTTCACACACCCATAAGCATGACAATGATACTAAGCACGGTGTTCATCACCCAAGGTTCAAAGATTCAAACTAGAATAGATTCTCACACATATACATATTTAACACATAATAACATCAAACTAAAAGCACCTATTGCTCCAAAATTACCCAAAACATTCTTAAGAGTTCATGAAAACTTACCTTGGATTGTAAAAGTAAGTAAAAGAGAAGAGAAAATTTAGTTGGGGTGGGTGCGTCGAGTGTTGGGTTTGAGAGTAGAGGGATCAATGACGCAATTGGGAATGAAAAGTAGGTGAAAATCGAGTGTGGGGGATTTTTAAATTAAGCTCACCGGGTTGGATTGACCCGGTTAATTAAAACAAGATTTAGGAAAAATTGAGGGGGTCGCGACGCGAGGCTATCGCGAGGCACAAGGGCTGCGACACATGGCCAATATGAGGCATAAGGCCTACGATGCTAGGAAATTGCATGGCACAACCAATAGACCCCTGCGCTATGTTGTCCGGTATGGGTCTCATCATGCGATGCAGGGTTCTTTTCACGTTGCAATGCTTACCTTAACATCTTTTTTATCGTCCTTTTGGCTTTACCCAACTACTTTTGACCCTGTGGTACCTAAAAATTCCTACTAAAAAAGAAGAATAAAAAAAATTAGAAGGATGGGTTGCCTCTCACCAACCGTCATAGTTTCGATCGTGGCTCGACCCTTTTTTTTATATTTTCATTTTTTCATTTCTTTTTCTTTTTGTTTTATTTTGAATAGAATCCTATACTATTACATTACAATCATGGGTTGCCTCTCATGTAGCTGATTTAACATCGCGGCATGACCCATATCACAATCATTCATTTGTAAACGTGATGAATGTCTTTTGTCTATCCTCATGGTCAGTCCAGTAATGCTTGACTCTCTGCCTATTTACAAGAAAATTTGTGCTTTTATCCTCACTCCATAACTCAACCGCCTCATGAGGGGTCATTCGAACAACTTTAAATGGTCTGAACCACTTAGACCTCAACTTTACTGGGAAAAGCTTTAACCTCAAATTAAACAACAACACTTTCTGGCCAAGCTCAAAGACCGGGGGCACAATATGTTTGCCATTTTTCGTCTTCTCGTTGTAGAGTTTAGCATTTTCATAAGCATGCAAGAGAAACCCATCAAGTTCATGTAACTGAAGCAACTGCTTTTCCTACTATCTTTGGATCAAGGTTCAACTTTTTGACCACCCAATAAGCTTGATGCTCAATCTCAACAGGCAAATGACATGCTTTCCCATACACCAATCAATATGGTAAGGTTCCAATGGGTGTTTTGTAAGTCGCCCATAGTGCGTCGTCCATTTTGATTGCCCAGTCCTTCCATTTGGCATTCATAGTCATCTGGAGAATCTTCTTGATTTCACAGTTTGACACCTTAACTTGACCACTCATCTGGGGATGGTATGCAGTAGCAACTCTATGTCTCACCCCATACTTTACTAGCAAATTTTTGAACTAGTTATTCACAAAATGGGATCCTCCATCACTAATGATCGCTCTCGGGGTTCTGAATCTAGAGAAAATGTTCTTCTATATGAATTTAACTAATATATTTGCATCATTAGTAGATAGGGCTATTGCTTCTATCCACTTAGATACGTAGTAAACTGCAACCAAGATGTACTGATTATCAAATGATGGTGGGAATGTACCCATGAAATCAATCCCTCAAACATCAAAAATCTCCACCTCCAAGATGTTATTCAATGGGATTTCATGTCATCTACCCGCCAACATCTTGGAGGTGCCAACATCTTTGAGGTGGATCCCTCAAACACCTCAACTTGACCATACGCTGACATTGGTCACACTCTTTAGCAAAAGCGAAGGCATCCTTAAATAGAGTGGGCTAAAATAATCCAGATTGCAACACTTTATGCGATGTGAGTTTTCCTCTATGATGACCTTCATAAGGCAAGGAGTGATAACTCTCAAGCAGTTATATATATTGTCATTCTAGAATACATCTTCTAATAAATCGATCAGCACCCTTCTTAAACAAATATGGCTCATCCCATACATACGAGCGAGAATAAAAGTATAACCTCATCTTCTGCTGACTAGTCACTTTAGGTGGATATATACCACTTACCAATAAGTTCACTATGTTTGCATACCATGGTATCTCAGCTATGTACAATACTAGAAGTTTTTCATTAGGAAACTCCTCTCTAATATGGCCATCTTCTACTACATGTGATCTATCCTCTAGCCTTGACAAATGGTCTGCTACTTGATTCTTGTTCCCTTTCTATCTCAAATCTCAATATCAAATTCTTGCAACAACAAGATCTATCTGATGCGTCTGGGTTTAGCATCTTTCTTATTAAATAAGTACCTAATTGCAGCATGGTCAGTATGGACTATCACCTTAGTCCCCACCAGACAGGATCTGAATTTATCAAAAGCATAAACTAGAGCCAACATCTCCTTCTCAGCCACTGTATAATTCATTTGGACAACATCTAGAGTTTTGCCAACATAGTATATGGAGTAGAAAATCTTCTCTTTCTACTGACCCAACACTGCTCCTACTGCTATATAACTGGCGTCACACATCAACTCAAAAGGGAGCTCCCAGTCAGGAGCTATCAAAATGAGAGCTTCTATCAACTTCTTCTTCAACTCCTCAAATGATTTGACTCAATCGAACCTAAATTCAAACTTCACTTCCTTTTCAAGCAATTTACACATAGGTCTGGACATCTTTGAAAAATCTTTAATATATCTCCTATAGAGTCCTGCATGTCCCAAAAAACTACGTGCACTTTTGACTGACACTGATAGTGGAAACTTTTCTATAACCTCCACTTTAGCCTGATCTACCTCCAATCCTCTTTGAGACACTTTATGGCTAAGGACGATGCATTTCTTAACTAGAAAGTGATACTTCTCCCAGTTTATTACCAGATTTATATCCTTACATCTCGCCAGGACCTTATGAAGATTCTGCAAACACACCGCAAATGAGTTACCAAAAATAGAAAAATCATCCATAAATACCTCAACAAAGTATTTCACCATGTCATAGAATATAGCTATCATGCAATGCTTGAAAGTAGCCGACATATTGCACAATCCAAAGGGCATACGCTTGAATGCGTACGTCCCATAAGGAGAGGTGAATGTGGTTTTTTCTTGATCTTCTAGCGTTATGGATATCTGATTATAGCCTGAATATACATCCAAAAAGCAATAATACTCCTGTCTAATAAGTCTTTCCAACATCAAATCAATGAAAGAGATTGGGTAATGATTTTTGCGGATGGCCTCATTAAGCTTTCGGTAGTCCATGCAAATTCTCCACCTATTTACTGTGTGAGTTGGGATCAACTCATCTTATCATTAGTCACCACTGTAATGCCTCCCTTCTTTGGAACACACTGAACGGGACTAACCTACTTATTATCTGAAATAGGGTACACAATGTCTGCATCCAGCCACTTGATCACTTCTTTTCTCACCACTTCTTTCATCACTGGATTTAATCATCTTTGATGTTGCACTCTTGGTTTGTTCCCTTCTTCCATGAATATTTTATATATGCAAAAGGCAGGAATTATACCCTGAATGTCTGACATCTACCACCTAATAGCTTTCTTTCTCCTTTTGAGCACTGTTAATGCCACTTTAACTGCACATCAGATAATCCTATAGATAGAATAACAGGTAAGGTGTCATCTTCTACCAAGTAAGCATACTTGAGGTGTAGAGGTAATGCCTTCAGCTCTAGTTTAGGAGCTTTCTTAATAGATGGGTTGTGAGGAGGGACAAAAGGTCTATTTAGAAGCTCAAATTCAACCTTGTGAATTAAAATACTTGCCACATCTAGAATTTGAACCATCTTGTTAGCATCTGCATCTTTGAAGATACCATACCCTACCAAAGCTCTTTCTAAAGGATCCTTTGAAGTAATTAGTGGAAGCTCTAATTCAAGATCAATTACCACGATGGCAGACAACTTCTCATAGATATTCGATAGCTTCATATCCTTGTAGACATCAAACACTTCAACTTTATCATGTGCCCCCATTCTGAGCTACCCAGCAGCTACATCTATAAGCGCCCATCCAGTAGCTAAGAATGGATGCCCCAAAATAAATGGGACTTCCGGATCCACATCAAAATCCAAAACAATGAAATCTATGGGGAAGATAAGAGACCCCACTTACACCAACACATCCTCAACTATCTGATCGAGCTTTGCCAACGAATGATAAGCAATGACTGTGGTGGGCCTTAGAATACCCAATCCCATCTTTTTAAACAAAGAAGTGGGCATCAAGTTAATGTTGGCTCCAAGATCACACAATCCCTGCGTCTTGATAGACTGCCTAATAGTAATCTAAATAGTGAAACTACCTAGATCTTTGAGCTTTGTTAGCAGTCTATTCTGAATTTGAGATGTGCACTCCTTAGTAAGTGTAATAGAAGCATACTCTGTCAGCATGTTCTTGTTTGCCTTGATGTCCTTAATGTAATTGGCATACCTAGGAATTCTCTGCAAAACATCAACAAGAGGAAGATTAATATGCACCTGTTTTAACAAATTAATAAACTTTTGAAAACATGTTTCCTTCTTTTGCTTTTTAAGCTTTTGTGGGAATGGGGGAGGTGGCTTCAAACTTGTCATAGTTTTCTCATTATTCACATCTTTCTCAACCTCAGCTTTCTTCTCATCTCTCACCACAGCCCTATGAGTTATTTTTTGGGCTCTAACTCCTCTAATTGCCTGCCACTTTGAGTAGAGACTACATTAACCTACTTGGGGTTAACTTTGGTATCACTTGGTAAACCTCTCTGGGGTCTAGTATTTTATGCCCCAGCAAGTTGTCCCATCTAAACCTCTAGATTCTATGTGGTGAAGTATTTATTTTTTATGTAAACAACCATTTGTTCATGGTTAGCTATAATTTGTTTAACATCTCATCAATATTGCCGAATTGAGCTTTAATATGACCACCCTAAGTCTGTTGTTGAGGATTCTAATTTCCCATTTAGCTTCTATATTAATTTATATTCTGCCCTTGATTTGCACCTCGTGAGAAGTTGGGGTGATTTCTCCAACTTATACTATATGTGTTCCCAAAATTTTGATTACCTTGGCATTGCACATTAACCATAAAGTATACTGATTTTAGATTAGCTGCACAGGCATCTGCTGAGTGATCACCATTACCACATACCTCACACAAAGTCTGGGTTTGCTGTACCATATTCACCAAAGATTGCTTATGTCCCAAATTCAGGTTACAAAATTGAGTTTTCATCTGATTCTACAAAGAGGTAATTTGTACTACAATAGCTATTAATTGATCCACTTCTAATAGGCCTACAACCTTTTTTGTAGTGCTTCTTGAAACATCTACATTGCATTCTGGGTTCCCCTGTTATATGCGATTCAGAAGTGTATATAACTAATCATATGTCTTTTCTAAGCCTTGGCCACCCGCATCTAAGAGAATCTTTATGTTAGGTTCAAGCCCTTCTATAAGAGTATGTACCAAAACATCATTATTCTGATGGTGGTGTAGGCAGTCACAAAGCATATACTTAAACCTCTCCCAGGCTTGATATAGATTTTGGCCATCCTTCTGTCTCAAGCTCAAGTTCTCACTCCTCAATTTTGCAGTCTTTCCAGATGGAAAAAAACAGATTAGAAACTTCTTTGCTAGATCATTTCAGGTGGTGATGGAATTAGGTGGTTCAGCCTTCAACCACCTCTTTGCTTCCCCTAACAAAGAAAAAAGAAAGAAGGTGAGTCTCACGTAGTCAAACGAGATTCCTGCGGGAATGTATGTGTCACTAATCTTAAGAAAATTTTACAAGTGCTGTTGTGGATCCTCATGAGATAGTTCTATAAACTGCCCACTGGTGTGCAATAGTTGCACTATATTCTGTTTGAGCATGATTCCACCTCCTGCTTCTGGTTTGCAAATGCTGGAGGTGAAATTATTGGCGAGTAGGATTGCCACCTCACAAACTGGCCTAGCTACTGCCATTTCTACAGGAATAATTTCTACCGAATTAGCCAGATGAAGATGTTGAATTGGATATTGAAGAGTTGCTACCCTTCACCGCTGATGAAATGCCTATTCAAGTTCCAAATACGGTTCAACCAATTCATTTTCTCTTGCCAGCTTGAGGCACAATTTAAACCTGTAAAATCAGCCGCTAAGATCAAGTTGTCAACACTTGTATAATATTATTATTGAAAACAAAATTTAGAAAATTAATAATTCTTTAGTCCACGACAACAGCGCTAAAATATTATTGTGGGTTACTGCACACGTAAGTGTATGTGGTCTAACATATAATATAGTGTCTCTTTGAGAGATGGATATCGAACCCACAGGGACTATACACTTAGCAATTCACTTAATTGAATCTCTAATAATATTTTAAACAAGTATTATGATATATCAAAATGATTTGTGAAATTCTAACAAAATAATAGTGTGTAAAAATAATGAAATGTGACAATCACAATTTAAGTAAGGTTGTAAACAATATCGAGGGAAAATTCCAAGGTCAAGGCGCTTGTTGCAATCATGTATGTCATTACTCTTTCTTTGGTTACGTTGTTTATTCAGTTGTTGGTTCAAAGGATTAGTAATATGAATTATGGTCTTTTGAGCCTCTAATCGTTTACCTAAAAGGACATTGTAACTACATCATTGAGTGGGGATGCAATACTCCAATTTAGATGCATTAATTTATCATCCCATAATTGAACCAAACAAGGCATTCTAAGTATATTCCTATCCCAGACGCGAACTCTTTACTTTATTAAAGATGAGAACTCATCCCTATACTCATTATTCTATCCTAATGATTCTTTATTTGAGTTCACAAGAGGATTATAGATGTATTTTAATGATGGCCAAGCATTAAAATAGTAAAATCAAGAGTTTAAGAACAATCGTTATAATAAATTCAGTGTTAAACCAATTCAAAAGTATGACATACAATTATGTGTTTGGCCTCAACCTCAGAACAAGGGTATTTAGCCACTCATAATTCACATAAAACTACAAAGACATTGTTATTCATACCAAAGAAAATGAGTAGAAAAGTTTAGGGAAGATGAACCCTAATAAAAACCCTTAGCCTCTCTAATCTACTCCAAAATAATGTGTAATTCCATCTCAAAAATGTTCCTGGGGTATTTTTAGATGTATGGTGAAATTACCCCTAACCCCTTGGACACTTATTGAATTAAAAACTCAAATGTCGCTTGGTAGATCCTTGCGCTGCAAGGTCCATCACACAGCCCCAAGGGGTGCGGTGCATGGGTTATCGCGCAGCCCCAAGAGGTGCGGCGCATGGCCCTTCTGGCTGCCTGTACTTGCTCACATCTTGCCCAATTAACCTTGTATCTTGTAATCCTTTGTCATCTTGAGTCACTGCATGCCTCATGTACTCCTAAAATAGTACTAATCATGTATATTAGTGCATTTACAACAAAAGTATAGTTAAACACACATGCACAAGATAATTTGTTCTCCAAACTTAGTTAAAATATGGGTAAAACATATTGTTTGGGTGTATAAATATGCCCAAGATCAAAATGAGGCATTGATATAAGCGGGATATGATAGAGGGTAGAACCAGTTAGGTTTGAGATTAAACTAATAAGGTTAGAGAATTCTAAAGTAGAGTTAGGGGAATACATAGACCTATTCCCATCTTAAAAACTTCAGCGTACTACAATCATTACGACACTTTACTCATGTCTTACATGTTAGTTCCATGATCATATTTCTTAATCATGCACTTCATGCAGATTTATGCATATTCTTAGTTCCATTGTTCCTAGCATGAGAAGTAAAAGTCTCACTCAGCAGTCCTAGCCATACTCTATGAATCCATGAAGTTCAGTCTCACGTCATACAGCTCATGACTCTTGCACCCATTATTTCTCAGTATGTTCAGCTCCATGAACATATAATACAACCTTAATGACTAGTGAAATCATGTTATGTCCTCAAGTTTGATCTCTCTGATGAATCCGTACCTATGATACTCTACTTCTCAAGCCCCAGTTAAGTGTCAAAGTTATCTATAGTATTATTTCTTGCTTTAGGTCCTCATGCTCTAGCCCTTCAATGACCCGCCTTATGTTTTGATAGTGATGTTGATGATAGCTAAATAATGGGTGTGAATATGTCTGTTGTAATACTTGTGAATAAGGATTAGCAGGGATTAGTGACTCCTTGTTTAGAACTTAAGGTTGATAGGGCTAAGCGGCAAAGAGAAATGTATTTTTGAGAGTGATAGCTCCTAGTGGGTATAGACTTCGATTTCCCATAGTTGAGACTAGTGTGTTTAACTTATGTATAGCACTTTGTACCTCCAACTTAGGCTTGAACAGAGTAAGATCATATTGTTAGACTTTGCCTTTAGCATCTTGAGTAGAGTATCCTCAAGATAACTTGAAGTCGAAGCCCAGTAAGTGTAGTGCTTCATAACAAGGAGCATGCTTGGAAAGCATTGTTAAGCTTGAAAGTTAGCAGAATAGTCCTATACTTGCTTTTTGTCCTTGATACCCATATTTCATGTTATATAGTTTCAGCTAGAGGATGTCTCGTGTTTGAGTCTATACCGTATCTATTATATAAACCTATATCAGCAGGCTGGATAATTAGACTATGTTGGGATTTCTTATTTGAATGCCTTACTCAGATCATGCTCGAAATTCTTTCCCTCGAATATTATTAGAAATTCTGATAAGGAGCAACTGAGATTCTTCTTAGTAACTTTTTGGAAATTTTACTTGATGTCGCTCAAAATATACCTCCAGAAAAGTTAACATGGTCGATGTATCAAATATAGAACCCAACTAGGTTGGGATCGATCCCACAGGAAATAGGATGAAAGTCTGTCGAATGCTAGTCTGAGTAATTGGAAAGCAAGTAAAACTGGGGGGTTTTGTAAGCAAGTAGTACTAGTAGATATTGTTGAATATTGGGTTTGTTATCAATATGAGAAATACACTAGGACTGTGATCCCCAATGATTCCTTAACTCCACCGGTTACTTGTGCTGGCAAAACTGTCCCGCTATACTGCATGAAAAATCTAACAAGAAATGTTCATATAAATGTCTCTCGACCTTGGTTAGACGAATTTCACTCTTCTCCTCTCAGTCTCCGAGTGTCGCACTACTGACCCTTGGTCTGGATCTCAGATAACTATCCTTGTTAGAGCTCAAGTTATTAGATCAAAGTTGATAGCTTCAAATCTCTGTTGTTATTTCCTTTTCCCAATCTCTACCTCTCTCTCGAGCAAGTCTAGAATACAGGCGAGTTTCTAACATTTTCAACCATTAGAAGATCAATCACAATGAAAGAAATAACAATACATGCAGTCACATCAGTTCAAAATTGCTTTGCACTTAACCCATTTCGTTAATCCCTCATGGTTCACACAACCCTATTTGATGGGTTTAGTTACTCATGATTTCAAGAATACAAGAAGAACTCAAGGATGAAAACATAATTGTAAACTTACTATAAAGAAGAAAACTCTTAAATATCAATATCAATAAAACCCTAGAATTGGTGTTCCAAGATTACAAAACCAATAATGTATTTTTGAACTCAAAATAATGAAAATATATCTCAAAACAATGTAATGACCAACCCCTAAACATAGGACAATCTAGGGGTATTTATATATACAAGGTGAATTCTATCCTAAATAAAATAGGAGAACAGAGTCGGCACTTTTCAACGGTACCATGACTTGGTGTCGTGGAACCAAGTCACGTCACATGGTTCCTTATCGTGAGAATCAGGCTTCTTCAGAATCTTCAGGAGTTTGAATCACGGCACAAACCTATGTGACTTAAGTCGACTCACGTGGCGTGAGTCCCTACCGTGAGTCACTCCCTCAGTTTCAACTTGGCTATTTTCTTCTTCAGATGCTCCATTTGAGTGCTTACTTCTTTCCTTCTTCTCCATGTTGCCTCCATAACCTATTCTCCTGCAAGATAGAACAGAAAACACATCATACTTACCAAACATACCCAAGTTATTGCATATTTTTCTTGTCTTAATCATCGAAAGTGCCATGAAACCATGGCACATCAACAACCTCAACTTAGAACGTTTGCATGTCCTCAGGAAAACAAAATAGAATAAACACATATGATGCTTAACTAAGAGAAACCTAAGAGACCTATGGCAGTCGACTTATAGCTTTTGGCACCAAAACTTTTCCGACCCCTCCTTTTTGAAAATCAAAAACCACGATATGTATATATGCAGCATATTATCATAACACAGAAGGGATCAAGTGATGGCATCAGATTACGAACAAACAACTAAGTATATGCGCAAATGACATTATCTGAACAAATAACAGCTAGCAATGCAACCCATGTACTCTCACAACAACGAAGTCCCATAAACTCACAATATACCAATGAATATCAAAGTAGGGACTGGGTCAAAACACTCTCTCTCACAAAGAAGTTCAAACAATGTGCGTGAGATACCATAGGCTTGCCCTTATTTTCTATGCCTTAGTTTTTCGGACAGTTAGACTAGGATCACTATAGGAAATTCATCGGCTTGTAATGTAGGCTCGAGGATGGGTGTGGAACATATGGATATGGTGACTCAACCCTCCTTGACACTACACTATTTTTGGCTCTACTTTCCAACCATTCTCATTTTATTCTCCCTTATTCTCCTTCATTTATTTTTAGATTTTGGATGTGATTTTCTTCATACTTTCAAAACACTTTTTTTTCTCTTTTTCTTTTTTTTTTTTCTCTTTTTTTGTTGCAATTTCTATTTATTTCACTCATTTCTTTCTTCACACCCAAATCTATTCTCTTTTTCTTTTACTAACCCCTTTTTCATACCCAAGTCAAACTACAAGCCCCTATAATAGCCACCCTCAACTTAGGCGATTTGCCTGAGTTGAGTTACATAATTTCCAAGGAGGGACCATGGCCAAGACAAGTTCATTGTAAGTCAAAATGGGAAGGTGAATAGGCTAATGAAAGAAATAGGTCAATTTAGGCTTAAAATCGGGATCAAAGGATATTTGCTTCATTTGGTCAGGTATTTAGGATAAAAGTGGACTTATTCAAAACGCCCTATGATCTTTTCCTAACCACTATCCTATAACCTAGGCAAGACTAACCGGGCAAGTTCTGGATCGCACACACAAAGTGAACTAAGTAATGACCCCACACACACACAGCACAGGGTTACACTATCAACTACTACCTATCCAGTTCATGCATTGCTAAGCTACAGTTATTTTGCCTAAATACTAATGCCATAACTAGATCCAACAACTGTCATAAATTAACATGCTAAACACACAATCCAAAAAAAAATAAAAATTCAGGAAGGGTGTCCTTTAAACAATCAAAAAGCATCATTATCAAAAAGTTGTTCAAAACTGGACTGCACTAAGGTTCTCCTATTTTTCTCCTAATTAAACATGAAAACACATAAATAATCTAACTAATAACCTAAATATGTCAGTTCTACTATGGTAGCACACTTGGGAGAAAAGAAAACACGGTAACGGGGTTTGCGAAAAGGAAGCTATATCTCCGCATTTGGGGTTTCCTTTGGGCGGCATTTTTTAAAGTGGTTGGGTCTTTGGTGGAGTTTGGTCAGGTCAGTATGGGTGTCGGGTTAGGGTTTGGCAAATTGGGTCGGGTCAGGTTTGGTGAATATGGGTTGATGGGACTTTAAAATTTATTGCAATTAGAGTGGTGGGGGTATGAATTAGAGTGTTTGGTACTTGGGAAATTTAGCGAATGTAGGATTGGAAGTGTAAATTTGGATGAATTTTTGGAAAGAAATCGGGTATTTAGAAAAGAAGGATCGGGTTTAGGGTTTTGCTGAAATCCGATTTATAAAGGTTGGCGGGGATATACGATTTTGGGACCGATCAAATTCCAAGTTATTTGGGTTGTTCTGATTTCTACGGCACAGAACCACGTCACATGGGTCGACCTACATCACGTGGAACCCTGTCGTGGATTGGATTCTGCAATCAAAAAATTCCCTCTGATTTTCACGATACCAACCCAAGTCACATGGGTTGACCTACGTCACGTGGGTCCTGGCGTGGGTTGGATTCTACAATTGAAAAATTCCCTCTAATTTTCATGGTACCAAACCACATCACATGGGTTGACCTACATCACGTGGGTCCCTGGCGTGGGTTGTATTCTGCAACTTGAATATTTAGTTTGATTTTCACGATATCAGCCTACGTCACGTGGGTTGACCTATGTCACGTGGGTCACCACCGTGGTTTAAGCTGCACACTTTTTAGTTCACTTTTTTATTTTCAACTCACAACTGGTATCAATCCTTGGGTTGCCTCCTAAGCAGTGCTTGATTTAAAGTCGCGGCACGACATAGCTAGGTTGGTTAATCAGACTTCACCAACCAGCCAATGGGTTGCCTCCCATGAAGCACCTGATTTAACGTCACGGCAAGACCCAACTTACTTGACTACTCAGACTTCATCAAGAATAAACTCCTCACATGTCCTTATTTCTTCTGTGGTTCAAACATAGTGCTTTATATGCTGCCCATTGACCTTGAATAGAACATTGTTATCACCTTTCAGCTCAATTGCTCCATGCGGGAATACCCTAACAACCGTGAATGGTCCAGACCATTTGGACCTTAATTTTTCCAGGAAACAAGCAAATACTGGAGTTATAAAGCAATATCAAATCTCCCAAGTGAAAATCTCATCGTTTAATATTCCGATCATGATATAATTTCATCTTCTCTTTATACAGTGCTAAACTTTCATATGCCCGGAGATGAAATTCATCCATCTCATTCATATTCTCTAGTCTCAATTTAGCCGCATCACTCCATTCCAGATTCAACCTCTTCAATGCCCATAATGTCTTATGTTCAAGTTCAACAGGCAAATGGCACGATTTACCAAAAACCAGCTGATATAGAGATGCACCAATCGGTGTCTTGAATGCAGTTTGATATGCCTATAATGCATCATCCAATCTTCGCCAAAATAGACTTAATCTCACGATTTGACACCTCAACTTGACCGTTGGTCTGAGGATGGTAAGGTGTTTCCACCTTATGTTTGACACCATATTTTTCAAGCAGGGGTTTGAACAATCGATTACAGAACAGTCGATTACAGAAATGCGATCCTCCATCACTAATGATAACTCGGGGGGTACCGAATCAAGAAAATATGTTCTTTTTCAAGAATGTAGTGATACTTCTTCCTTTATTATTGGGGAGCGATATTACCTCCACCCACTTAGAAACATAGTCAACAGCTACCAAAATGTATTTCATCCCATGTGAGCTCCCAAATGGGCCCATAAAATCAATTCCCCATACGTCAAACAATTCGAGCTCAAGAATAGTTATCATAGGAAGTTTGTGCTGCGCGAGATGTTCCTTTGTCTTTGACATTGGTCATAAGGTCGAGCATAGTCCGTGCACCTCCATGATGACCCCCAACTGGAGATGAATGGCATGCTTCCAAAATACTCATCATCTTGACTTCCGGAATACACCTTCAAATTATGCCATCCACGCACACCCTAAATAAATAAGGCTCATCCCAAAAGAACTTTCTCACCTCATGCATGAATCTCTTCCTCTGCTAATACGACATATCTTCCGAGACTAGATCACTTGCCAAAATAGTTGGCAAAATTTGCAAACCAATGGATTAATTCTTGTGATGTTGCCAACACTTGCTCGTCTGGAAGAGTATCATCAATATTAAGATCATCCCTTAATCTAATCATGGATTCAACCTCAAGGAGTGATAGATGGCCTGCAACTTGATTCTTAGTCCCCTTTCAGTCCTTGACTTCAAAATCAAATTCTTGCAATAGAAGTACCCACCGAATCAGTCTTGGCTTGGCGTCCTTCTTTGACATAAGATATCTAAGTGTTGCGTGGTATGTATGCACAATCATTTTTGTACCAATCAAGTAAGATCAAAATTTCTCAAAAGCAAAGACCACTGCCAGCAATTTTTACTTGGTTACAGTGTAATTTTTCTGAGCTGGATTAATTACTTTGCTAGCATAATAAATCAGATGTAGAATCTTATCATGCCTTTGGACAAGGACTGCACCCAAGGCCACACCGCTAGCATCACACATAACCTCAAATGGCATCATCCAATCTGGCGAAACAATGATAGGGGCTGAAATCAACTTCTCTTTTAGACACTCGAATGCTTTTAGACAGGCCTCATTAAACACAAACTTCACCTCCATTTTTAAAAGCTTGCATAATGGATGTGCAATCTTATAGAAATGCTTGATGAATTTTCTATAGAAACCTGCATGTCCCAAGAAACTTTGAATTCCTTTAACCAAAACAGGTGGAGGTAACTTTTCAATCGCCTCTATCTTGGCTTTGTCAACTTCAATACCCTTCTTTGAGATTCGATGCCCCAATACGATACCCTCATTAACCATAAAGTGACATTTTTCCCAATTTAGCACTAAGTTCCACTCCTCGCATCTTTGCAACACATTAGAAAGGTAGGCCTAGCAGTCATCAAATGAGTCTCTCACAACAGAGAAATCATCCATAAATACCTAAATAGTGTCTTCCACCATGTCAGAGAAAATGGACATTATGCAACACTGGAAAGTGGCCGGTGCATTACATAAATCGAAGGGCATCCTTTTAAACGTGAACGTCCTATATAAACAAGTGAAAGTGGTTTTCTCTTGGTCCTCAAGAGTAATGAAAATCTGATTATACCCCAAATAACCATCAAGAAAACAATACCATCTTCTACCAGCAAGACGGTCTAACATCTGATCCATGAAGGGCATAGGAAAGTGATCTTTTTTAGATCAAGAATTCAGCTTTCAATAATCCATGCAAACTCTCCATCCATTAACTGGCCTCATTGGGATTAAATCATTTTTGTCGTTTGGAACCACAGTGATTCCTCCCTTCTTTGGCACACACTAAACTGGGTTCACCCAATTGCTATCAGCAATGGGGTAAACCACACCTGCATCTAACCATTTGATGATTTCATTCTTCACAACTTCTTACATAGGTGGGTTTAGAAGACGTTGGTGCTCGATGCTTAGTATGCACTCAAGATCAAGCTGAATTTTGTGATTGTAAATACTGGGTGGAATCCTGATAATGTCAGCTATGGACCAACCAATGGCCCTCTTAAACCTTTTCAACACCGAAACAAGAGCCTCTACTTGCCACTTTACTAAATTAGCAGAAATAATCATGGGCAAGGTGTTGTTGACTTCTAAGAATGCATAGCGAAGGTGAGACAGGAGAGCCTTAAACTCCAAAACTGGAGGCTTCTCAATCGAAGGTCGAGCCTGTAGGGTAACCCTATTCTTTAAATCAAGATCAAGTTTCTTAGGAGTATAAGTGTATGATCCCCTACCAATGAGTTCACTAACCATCTCATCGTATTCTTCAATACCATCGCTACCAAAATTCATAATCACGGCTGCAAGAGCTTCTACCCCCCAAACCTTTCTTTAATAGGCACGACAATGTCACTTTTATCAACTATATCTACTACAAAAATCACATGCATATCTTTAGGTTGCTTCATGGAACGACAAACACTGAAAGTGACATGTTCATCATTCAACCTGAATTTTATCTGCCCAGTTTCCATGTCAACCAATGTACGGCCAGTGGCAATGAATGGTCTTCCTAAGATGATGGGAACCTCAAAATCAACTTCACAATCTAGAATCATAAAGTCAGTCGGGAATATGAAAGATACAACCTTCACCAAAACATCATACAAAATGCCCACCAGCTTTTTCACAGTTCTATCCGCCATAAGGAGTCTCATAGAAGTTGATTTTGGTGCTCCTAATCATAACTTCTTGAAAATGGCTAGCGGCATCAAGTTAATGCTAGAACCCAAGTCACATAGAGCTTTTACAAAATTATAGGACCCAATAGTACAAGGAACAGTGAGGCTCCCGGGTCTTTCTTTATCTCGACAAGTGAGCGAGAAGCAATTGCACTACAATGGTGTAAATTATCTACTGGCTCAAAATTGGAATTTCTCTTCTTCTTCACTAAATTTTTCATGAATTTCACGTAGCCAGTCATCTGTTCTAAAGACTCGATAAGAGGAATATTTATCGATAAGTCCTTTAACATTGAGATAAATTTTTGATATTTATGCTCTTCAATTTTTTTTTCGACCTTTGAGGAAAGGGAGAGGGAGGTCGAGGAATTTGTTTGTACACTTGAGGGACCTCCTTTTCCTTCCCGTTATCAAATTTAGCCTTTTTACCAACATCATGAGGTTTTTGAACTGAATCACCCTTTGAATTCTCTGGTTCTATCTCAGTTTCTACATCAATTATCATCGACTCATCTTTCTTACCACTATCCACAGGTATGGATGGGTCAATCGTGCACTTTTTGCTTCTAGTAGTAATGGCAAAATGATTATAATTCTTCAGGTTTTGGATGGTGTTGCTCGAAAGGGTACCTGGTTGACGCTGGTTCAATGCCACCGATATATGCCCGAACTGTTGCTCCAAAAATGGCAGTTGAATGAGATTCTACTTTCTGACTTATTCTTGAAATGTCTTACCTAATCTCCTTCAAGCTACTCTCCTGAATCTCTAACCCTTTAACCAGTTTATTGAGAAGGGCTTCCCTTCTTGAATTTCTATAATCAACATCGCGGTTCCCTAGTGGAACATATGCGTCACTCTTCTCTTTATAATCATCCTTTCACCTCCAATCACAATCACAATATTGTTCTCTGTCTCTATATCCTGACTTTTTATAATTGTCTCCATAGTAGTTCCGACCTTGATTCCCTTGCCCTGAGTTCCAAGGGTCTTGATTAGACCCTTAACCCTTGGCTCGAAATCCCGCCACCTCTCGATCCAAGTATTAGCCTCCTCATCATAATTATAATCGTCATGCCTAGGTGTTTTTCCTTGTGCACCTACGGTATGCACTTTTTCAGAGCCCCCAAACGCAAGTTGTTTGGCTAGAAATCCAATTTCTGGCCTCAACTATGCGACCTTTTGAGCTACAGATTCATCCAAAGCCCGTTGTGTTACCAAGGTTCCAATAGCATACATCCCAGCAAGTGTATTTGCCTCCTGAGTATGCCATCCTCGGTTGGTCTTAGTGATACGATCTAAAATCTCTGAAGCTTGTTCCCACCTCAGACTCATAAATGCTCCGCCAGTGATAGTATCTGCTACATCCTTAGTATTGGCATTTAAAGCACTGTAGAAGATCTCAAGTAAAGTCTTACCACTCATCCTATGATTTGGCACATTCTGCAGCTTCTTCTTAAACCTTAGCCATGTCTCGTAAAGTGCTTCAGAATGTAGTTATCTGAAGTTGTAAATCTCATCCTTCAACTGTAGCATCTTGGAGGGTGGGAAAAATCTCTCTAGAAATTGATTTCTCAACTCTTGCAAAGTAGTGATGGAACCTCGAGGTAACTCAGCCAACCACAAAGTTGCTTCTCCTATTAGAGAGAATGAAAACAATCTCAGATGAATAGCCTCTTGGTCAACTCCAGGAAAATTATATAAAGTGCATACCCCTACAAAATTCATCACGTGCATGTTCGGATCATCTGTAGGAGGAACAGTGAACACACCTTTCATGTTTAGCAGGTGGATCATGGCACTTGTAATGTCAAACTTAGTGCCCTGAGGTAACTCTGGTAGACTAATGGCACCAGTCTCAATCAGCTCGAAATAAGCCACATCTTCTTCTTCGAAATCATCATAAATCGGCACATATGATCTTTGAGGTGGTTGTTGCACCCTCAGTCTTCTTTGTATCTCTTCAAGTGCAGCGAGACATTATGTTGCTTCTTGCATTCCTTGATGATCTCTATCTGCTTATCTAAGAGCTGCTTGCCTCGCATTTTTCTCAGTCGTTAATCGAGCAGTGATTTGTTCCAGTTTCATGGCCAGCCGGATGAATTGGTGGTTGGTTATGAATACCTTCCACGACTGTAAGATTCTGAACTCTATCGGTGTTTAACACTCTTCGATTTGCTTTTAGTGTTCTTTCTATCTTAGTATTAAGTGGAATCAGGGGATTACCTTGACTCCTATTGTTAGGCATATACCGGTGTGTACCCTTAAAAGTATTGAAAAATAAAACCAATCAACTCCAAAAAGTAAACTAATCAACTCCATAACTGTAATCCCTGGCAACGGTCCCAAAATTTGATATCACCCAAAATATACCTCCAGAAAAGTATAACGCGGTCGATGTATCAAATATAAAACCCAACTAGGTTGGGGTCCATCCCACAGGGAATAGGGTGAAAGTCTGTCGAATGCTAGCCTGAGTAATTATCAAGTAAGTAAAACTGGGGGGTTTTGTAAGCAAGTAGAACTACTAGCAATTGTTGATTATTGGATTTGTTATCAATATGAGAAATACACTAGGACTATGATCCCTAATGATTCCTTAACTCCACCGATTACTTGTGCTGGCAAAACTGTACCGCTACGCTGCATGCAAAATCTAACAAGATATGTTCATCTAAACATCTCTTGACCTTGGTTAGACGAATTTCACTCTTCTCCTCTCAGTCTCCGAATGTCGCACTACTAACCCTTATTCTAGATCTCAGATAACTATAACTGTTACGGCTCAAGTTATTAGATAAAGGTTGATAGCTTCAAATCTCTGTTGTTATTTTCTTTTCCCAATCTGTACCTCTCTCTCGAGCAAGTCTAGAATACAGGCGAGTTTCTAATGTTTGCAACCTTTAGAAGATCAATCACAATGAATGAAATAATAATACATGTAGTCACACCAGTTCAGAATTACTTTTCACTTAACCCATTTTGTTAATTCCTCATGGTTCACACAACCTTGTTGATGGGTTATGTACTCATGATTGCAAGAACATAAGAAGAATTCAAGGATGAAAACATAATTGTAAACACACAATAAAGAAGAAAACTCTTAAATATCAATATCAATAAAACCTTAGAATTGATGTTCTAAGATTACAAAACCAATAATGTATTTATGAACTCAAAATAATGAAAACATATCTCAAAATAATGTAATGACCAACCCCTAAACATAGGACAATTGATGTCGCCCAAAATATGTATCCTAAGAAGTATAAAGCAGTTGCTGCATCAAATATAGAACCCAACTAGGTTGGGGTCGATCCCACAGCGAATAGGACAAAAGTAGGTTGAGTTCTTGTTCGAGTAGTTGGCAAATAAGTAAAAAGGGGGATTATTTGTGACTAGTAGTGATCGTAACAAGTGTTGATTCTTTGAGGTTGTTATCAAGATGAGAAATACACTAGGACTGTGATCCCCAATGATTCCTTAACTCTACCGGTTATTGGTGCTGGCAAAACTGTCCCGGTGCGTTGCATGCAAAATCTGACAAGTTAGGTTCATCTAAACGTCTTTCGACCTTGGTTAGATGAATTTCACTCTTCTCCTCTCGGTTTCCGAGCGTCGCACTACTAACCCTTGTCCTGGATCTAAGATAACTCTTCCCACTAAGGCTCAAGTTATTAGAGGAAGGTTGATAGCTTCAAATCTTTATCGTTATTTCCTTTTCCCAATCTCTACCTCTCTCTTGAGAAAGTCTAGAATACAGGCGAGTTTCTAACGTTTGCAACCGTTAGAAGATTAATCACAATAAAGGAGCTAACAATACATGCATTCACAGTGGTTCAGAATTGATTTGCACTTAACCCATTTCGTTAATTCCTCATGGTTCACCCAACCCTAGTTGATGAGTTTAGCTACTCATAATTGCTAGATCACAATCAGAATTCAAAGATGAAGAAATAATTATAAACTCATAATAATGAAGAAGAACTGAGATCTCAATTATGAATAAAACTCGAATCTAGGGTTTTTGATCACAAAACCAATAATACGTTTATGAACTCAGAAACAATAGAAAATATCTCTCAAAACAATATACTGACTAACTCTTGCACATAGGACTATACAGGTGTATTTATAGATACAGGGCTAATTCTATCCTAATCAAAATAGGAGAACAAAGTCGGCAACTTCCACGGTATCATGACTTGGTGTCGTGGAACCAAGTCACGCCACGTAGGTGAGTGTCGTGGAAATCAAGCTCAATTAGACATATTTAGAAATTGACTCACACCACCCTTTCACGCCACGTAGGTGGACTCACGCCATATGAGTGTTGCGGTGGAAATCAAACCACATTCGATCATCTCTGAAGATGACTCATGAAAGCCACTCACGTCACATGAGTGGACTTCACGGCACATGAGTGGTGTCGTGACTCCCTCTCTGGTGCAGATTCTTGTTCTTTCATCTTCAGACACTTCGTTCCCGGGCTTGATTCTTCCTTTTGATCATTTATTTCCTTCAAAACCTGTTTTCCTGCAATGTAGGACAGAAACCGCATCATGCCAACCAAATACACCCATGTTATTGCATATTTTCCTTGTTTTAAGCATCGAAAGTGCCATGTAACCATCGCGCGTCAACACTCTCAACTTAGAACGTTTGCATGTCCTCAAACGAACAAAACAAAAACAGACATGAACGATGCTTAATTAAGAGAAACCTAAGGGACTTATGGAAGTCGACTCATTTCCTTTGGCATAAAACTTTTCCGACCCCTCCTATTTGCAAATCAAGACCACAGTGTGTATCCAGGCAGTATATTATTATGACATAGAAGGTATCAAGTGATGGCATCATATTATGAACAACCAACTAAGCATATATGCAAATGACATTATTCGAACAAATAGCAGCTAATAATGCAAACCATGTACTCTTACAATCAAAGAATTCCCATGAACTCACAGTATGCTAATGAATCTCAAATTAGGGACTCGGTCAAAACACTCTCTCACACAAAGAAGTTCAAACAGTGTGCATGAAATACCATAGGCTTGCCCTTATTTTCTATGCCTTAGTTTTTCGGACATTTGAATTAGGATCACTATACACTACAACATTATTGGCCTTCGACCACCCAAAAAAAGTGTGGTCTAAACTAGCAAAAAGTGTAGTCTTTTTGCAAAGACCACACTTTTTGACCTTCTGCAATGCTTTTCAGGGGGTTGGTAAAACGGCCGTAACCTTAGACCTAAGACCACGCTTTTCAAACGTTGCCTTTAAAGCTACGCCTAAAAGCGTGGTCTATTATGCAACTACGACCACACTTTTTATAACCCCATAAAGCAACACTTTCTGATCCTAGAACTACACTTTGGAAGTGTGGTATTTGGTATTTTATAGGCCACGCTTTTAAAGTGTGGATTCTATGGAAACACTTACAAAATGTAGCCTATGCCTATGTTCATGACAACCATATCATCCCACACTTTTTGGCTAAGTCATAAAATACATTTTTAAATATTTTTATTATAAAAAAATTTCTAATTAAAAATGACATTTTGGGTATATCATGCGATTCTATTATCTCAAGTATACAAATATATGCTAACAAAAACTAAATTAGCTAATAAATATTAAAAATAATTCAAGTTCATATATCATTGGAATGGAATTCAACTTAGCCATGTACTCCAAATGCTAAAACCAAGTATCAAAATGTACCAAAAAGCTTCACAAATTAAACTGAATGTATTCATATAGTATCATGAATCATAGACATTCTAATTATCCCCAAAATTCTTCGCCATTCACATAAAAATATCAAATTGACTTTCTTCCACCATTGCCAATTGCGTCATCCAGATTTTCCTACACACAAAAAGAAATTAATAATTAGATAGACATCAAGCTTTGATCATTCGTAAAATATGGTAAAAGTGTTTATATTTCACGCCATTAATAGAGTCAATCAAAGGAAATGAGGATAACCTAAGTTACTGCTCAGATAGGTATCATATTCTTCACCTGTGATAACATTATAAAAGTGCTCTGAAAAAGTTCTAATAAAGAAATTTTATGCATTGTTTTCAGAAATAAGAACTATCTTGCTATATCTCTAAGAATAGTATAGATAGTATTGCAAACTTCATTAATTCAGTGTTAACATACAGAAGTCTAAGATCTACTTTAAATAATGTAGTCGGATTTTACTTTCTATGCCTTAAATAATTCACCAAACAACTAACCAGGAAAAGAACTTTGTGCACTGGATATTGGTAAAAGTGTTCATCAACAAAGCGAATTAACTTCACCAAATACAGGGTATGTTGTGGTAGAGGTAAAGCCTAGATTAAGCTATAAAAATTGGAGGGGCAACTTTCTTATTTATGTTTTTTCAGCTTTCTTAATTGTTTTTGCCTAAAGAAATGGAGTAGGCTCACTTTCCACAATTGAATCCCTTGTAAACTAAGTTAACACTTTGACTTGAAGTTCATGTTTTACAGCCAAACAATTCAGATTTCAACACAAGTGACAGTTTTCAAAAGCACAAAATAGAAATAAACGACAAGTCCATGCTTCACACTTCAAGTGAAGCATAAAGCGAAGCGCTCACTTTATTGATGTCCAGCAAAACAGAAGAAACAATCAACTCCAACCAAAAGAAAGAAAGATTGAAAAAATATTTTTCCAGAATCTCCCAGCAACAAAGAAAATAAAAGACGAATGAAGAAAAAAAATTTGCCAGCATCTCCCCAGTAAGCCAACAACAAAGAGAAGAAAAGAAGAAGAAGAAAAAGAAATCCAGGGAACTGTTTGAGTTCCCCCTTCAGTCAAGACAGAAATAGAGCCAGTAAGCAACCATGTGAACTCAATACAAAGTGAAAATCATTTAAGTTTGCTGAGAATGCAGAGTATAAATACCTTTTCAAGACCATGAGTTGATCCAGAAGAATGTGGAAGATTACGGTCTCGTACACTATGTGAACTAGCACCATCAACTGGAGAAGGTTGGTTAGAGTCGACAAATCCAGGTATATGTTGAATATTTAGTCCGGGGTTGTTTTGCAATAATAGATTAAAGCACTGGCGCAATTGCCTCAAGTCTTGCATTTCATTTCCCATTTCTTGAATTTCTTCTTTCAAAGTAGAGACTTCACTATTATGTTTTTGTTGGAGCTTGTTGATTTCCTCATTTTTTTTCAAAGAACTTGTTGTCACTGATCTGCTATAACATCGTATTCGACCAGGCTGCTCCTTTCCAAACACTGCCCTGAATGCTTCATCCGCTGTTTCTCCAGAGTTTTGATGGTTTTGGAGTTCAGACTGCTGAACAAAGCATTTTTGAGAACATAAATATGTAAAGAATCGAAAAACTAAAGCTAACAGATAGAAGAAAATAAATAGATTATTCTCCATTCCCCTTTGAAGATTCAAGGCCTGATAGCACCTTGGAAATTTTCAATTATTCCATCTTGAACAAAATCAACAACTCTTCAAACTGATTATCAAAAAGATCTAATCTTCAACCAAATGATTCAAAAAGAAAAAACAGACAGTATGAATAGAATCCCATGAAACTATTCAGGTATGACATAATGCATTAGAGTTGACATAACGCATTAAAGAAAAGACAGACACTGTAATCCATCTGCAGTGCTGCCAAGTGAAAACAAACTATGACATTATCGGCTAATCACAACCAATCTAAACAAAAGGCACTATTGATTTGATTCAGCAATTCTGCCAAGCAAATCCAAAACTGTACGATATTATCAGTCCATAATACATAAAACACCTCAAGTTTCATAAAGTTTACCCATACACATAATAACTCAATCTCTAATGTTTCACACAAAAAACTACAATGAGACACCAATAAACCATATAATTCATAAGATATAACATGATCATCATAAAAAGCATCCATGACATTCTATAAGATGAATCACTATTTTCTCAGAATTATAAAAAAGGGAGACAGACTTGTAATATGATCAATAGCCAGCAACAAATTGTATGATCAATAGCTAACCCAATTTACTTACTATTGCAATTTGTGAATCTTCATGAACTTGCTTTCCCGTATTTGTACGAGTTGCTATAAACATTTCAGACTTTGATAGTTCCTCGTTGTTCTCTTTAGTTGCACGCTACAAATTATATCAGAAGAAATAAAAATAAAAATCAAAGTTTTCTAGCAAAGTATAAGAATAAACGAAAGTTATATTTTTCACGAAGTGTCAAATAAATATTACCAATGCCATGCGAACTCTTGCAAAACTAATAGGTCCCATCCGATGCCTCCACTTTTGTTTTTTTCTATTTTCAGAATTTAATTTGGACCTGGCCTAAAATCCCACCCAAAAAATATATTAACTACTAATATAAAAGGAAAAAACAGAGTGCAATATTATGTTCAAGAGTAGAATGCATTGTTTAATCTCACTTGAACATCTTTATCTTTCCAATACTCAATCAATTGACGGAAGTGATCTTCTGGTATCCCAGTTGGACGATCTTTTAACTTTTCTTCAACAGTACGATTCACATCAAACTTATTTTTCTTAGTACAGCTTTTGTGTTGCCTCCAAGCATCACGAATACCATCCATCACCCACTTCTTTCCTTCTGCTGGAATTATGAACTTTGTCTAGCAAAACAACATATATGTTAGCTTAAATTAGTAAGAACAACAACAACAATAACTTAATTTCTTAGATTAAAGGAAATAATTCAAGAAGACTTAAAGACATATACATAACATAAAAGAGAAAACAAGAGCATGATTTCTCCATGATCGTTCTTACTTTAACATAGTTCCACATTCGTTGTTTAGCATCTTGCGGAACTGCATGCCAGCTGGTGAATAGCAATGTAACAAATCTAGGATTCCTAGTAATTGTTCCTAAAAAGCTGCTTAAAAGCTGCTTAACTGAGACACTCTTTTTCCAGTTGGTCCCACGGCTTGTCCATCGTAAAAAGTCACCTCTTCTATTTCCACAAGATTTCTTGCATTAATAAATTTGCATTTTGTTTGCCCTTGAACTTTCTTCTTATTTGATATCCCTAGATTGATGTAACAACCAAAACATAAGAAAAAAATACAATTAATGCAAATAAAAATTCAGAGTTCAAAACATACCATCCGTATGTGAATCAATGTCCATAGCTTCATCTCTAACACACTCATCCTCACCAACTTCTTTTTGTGCATCAAAATTATCCAATTCTATATTATGCTCATCAATAGGAGGGGACGACATAGATTTGGAAGCATTTACTTGTTGAATATCAGGTTGTTTTTCTCCAACCACATGTACAGTCTCTTTTTGTTGTAGGAAAAAATCAAGACTATTCGTCGATAAGACTGACTTTCTCTTTACCTTTTTGACATTTTGTAGCTCATTAATATCAAGTTGTTTTTCTTCTTCGCCTTCTATTCTTCTAATCACATGTGGAGTGCTAAGAACTTTCTTTGAAGGAAGTTGGATGGTGGATTTTGGTATAGGTAATTTATCATTTCCTTGTTGTTGAAAGGACTCCTCAGATTAAATAAACCTTTGTCTACTTTGTCCTTCTCTTGTATTTAATATTGGAGGCATAGGATTCTTCCTTTTTACATTTATTGGTGCTTGATACTCCCGATCATTAGTAAGGTTTTCCTTCTTAATCTTAAGGAGCTTGGCCAATTCAGTACTTGATCAAAATTGAAAATCGATGCCTAGCTTCTCTATTGGACTTTGAGCTTTGTTTGAATCCAATACCTTTTTCTTTGCTGTTGGATTCATTCTTCATGAAGAGAAAAATTACTTTAGGCCAGCAATCAAAAGAACACATAACAGTGTAGAAGCCCTATCATGGGATCAGAACAATGTGTCAAAATGTAAAAACATGGTATAAAATACAAAAATACTATGCAGAAATGTTGTACAGATAAAAATATTGCAGAAATACAGAAATTACAGTATAGAGATACAAAAATTTCAGCACAGAAATACAGATGCAGCTTTAAATTTTAACAAAAGAGAGTAGAAAATACTAGTTCTCTAAATATCATGTAGAAGTCCAGAAGCACCCTTTAAGAAAACTCTGAAATAGAACATACTATCTCATCCTAAAGAGTCAACAATTTCACCGTAAGATCTTATGTTGTTATCAATGATGGGGAAGGGAGAGATATATATTACTCAGGATTAGGAATAAAGGCATACCTGGAGAGACTGGAGACTAGCAAACTGATGCTAATTGATTTCCAGATTTGTCGTGTATGAGAATTGGCCTATATGTTCTGGTAAATACCAATTCCAAAATGATATATGTTCTGGTAAATACATATTCAAAAAGGATTACTCTGACAATAAATAAATTGAGATGTGTTCTTTTGAGTTTCTTTCAACAAGTAGGCAAAGTTATTAATTATTACTCTTAAGAAGACTTATAAAGTACTTGCACAAATATGTATATCCTCTGTATGTACAGTACTGATATGCAGATCTTAGCAGGGAACCTAGGCTACCATCCTCTGAGTACATTTTCTGGAATCTCTAATGTTGTTGATAAACCAATCTGGCAGATTCACAATAAAGGGGTGTTTACAGTGAAATCATGCTATTGGAATAGAAACAACGACCAAAACCAGATAACCAATTGGCTTTGGAAGCAAATATGGAAAGTTAAAAGTCCATTGAAAATGGCTTGTTTTGTTTGGTTAGTTATCAGAAAAGCTTGCCTAACTCATGAAGCTCTACAAGGAAGAGGAATGCAGATCTGCTCTAGATGTTTTTTGTGTAACCAAGACGCAGAAGTGAATAGCCACATATTTCTGCATTGTAACATAGTTGAAAAATTGTGGAACATGTTTTTTTGTATCCTAGGGATCAGCTGGACAATTCCAAGGTCCACACTGGAATTTCTAAATAGCTGGAAAGGAATTGGGAAGAGAGGTTCAACAGAAGATTGGTGGTTGAGTATTCCAGCTTGTGTCTGGTGGACGTTATGGAAAGAAAGAAATGTCAGGTGCTTTGAAGGCAAGAGTTGCAGAATCCAGAAGATTAAAATCCATTGCCTTAGCTTACTTTATTTTTGGTGTAAACAGGAAATTGGGGGGGATACCATAGATCTAGTAGATTTCATAGGTAACTTGTAAAGTTTCTTTGTTTTTGAACAGTCCGTTGGGAGGGAATTCCATTTGATTGGGAGTTGTAAGATCTATCATCATCCATCATCTCTTGGATGATGAGTTTTTGGTAATACAAAGCTACCTTTGATTCAAAAAAAATATGTACATCCTCTGTAATGTTAGGCAAGTTCAGCAGAGCAGATTCATAAAGCTTATTCTTACTTCTATACCAAACATATTTCAAGGATCCAAAATTCAGTTACTAAAGTTTTGGGGTCACTACTGCTCTTACAAGCTTGCTTATCATTTCTGTTGTGACTAAAAAGAAGAGTACACATCAAATTAAAGTTCCTACTGAAATTGGAGTACATGTGCAGGGCAACTTCGATCAAACATTTAGGCCTGAATGATCATATATTAAATTCATTTGTAAGGGAAGACAACATCATTTATAGCTATTGAGTACAAGATGAAACCCAAAATTCAGCTCTTGTTTCAACTAATGTTCAGAAAGGGCAACCAAATATTTAGAAGGGATAATTCTGTCAAAGGTGGATTTAACAGAGGACACATAGCATGACTGAATAGAACTAGAACAAACCAGAGTGTCACAATGTAATCAGTAGTACCAATTCCATCCTTAAAATTTCTAGAACTATTTGGAACCACCACGCCAATTTCAAAGGCAGTTTCTACTTCCTCTACACCAGTACATATATTACAATGAAGAAATATAGATGGAACTTTAAATTTTAACAAAAGGGAGTCAAGAATACTTTACATAAACAATTTTAGATTTTACCCATGCTAGTCAATATGTAGATCAGAACAAAGTTAAAGTGTTACCTTTGGTGTAGTTTCCGATTTATAATATAGACGTTACCTGTCTCAGAAAAAGTATACTCTCAGTATTCAATCTTGATAAAACCAAATGAAAATAAACAAGAAGACTAAATAAAACAAAATATTTAGGAAAACCAGGGGTAAGTTTTTCAGTAGAAAACAACAAATATACTAACCACTTATAAACATTGCGTAAGGAGAATAAAATAAATAATTTTAATTAACAACTTTTCAGTAAAATATGATAGTAAATCAGCTCAGGTAACAAAAGAGAAGATGAAGCCGCCTTGTTGTGTCAAAAGTGGAAATATCTTTCTAGTTGCTAATCAAGAAAATGACTAATCTATTTTTATATATCTGAACATTGTAAAATCATTCAGCTTCTAAATTAGAACTAAATTCTATGTCCTCAAACATCACTCATCTTCAGATTCGATATCAGTTTGCTGGGCAAGAAATCCTTCTGGAGGCACATCAATAATGGTTGCAGGTATATCACTCCTTACTAAGGAAACTTCACCATTATCATTTGGTAAAGATGGACATGTTGAAAGTTCAAACGGCTCATCTCCATAACATTGGGGATCATCAGATTCAAGTTGGTCACTTATGTTAAACAAGTCTCTTGGGACGGTCTTCATAACATAATACTTATCTTGATCATATGGATCTTGCACATAGAAGCATTGGTGTGCTTGAGATGCTAGCACAAATGGCTCGTCTTGAGATCATTTCTTATTGAAGTAGACATAAGTAAGACCATAACTATCTTCTGCAGCCTCATACCAGTCACACTTAAACAACACAATCTTAAAATAGCCAAAATAATCTAACTCGACTATATCAATTATTATACCATAATAAGTCAAATTTGCATCAACTGGATTTTTATTCTTTGAACTTGCAAAACTTGTAGTTAATGCAACTACTGTAACACCACTATTTTGTGTTTTTCGCCTTGCATCACGCCAACTTGCATGGAATATATACCCATTAATGAGATACCCAGAATATCTTTTAGCAATTGAAGTTGGTCCTCTGGACAAATTTTTTATCACATCAGGCACATCCTCATGCAGAACATGACTTTCAAACCATTGAGAGAAGTTTTGATTATGAGTTTTTGCCTTGTTCCATTTAGATCGTCGCTCATGAATATTAACTTCAAGTTCATGCTCTCTACACAACAAGTATTGTTATTTGTTAGTAAAAATATACATTAAATAATTTAAACATTAATAATATAAAGAAGATAGTGTAAGTGAGTTAAGTTACCTAACATATTCTTGAATTTCATCACAATTGTTCAATATGTATCTATGTGCTTGACTTAGTGAGATATCATCTAGATCATCTGGCTCACCCTTTTTCCCTCCTAAAGGACAACCTTTGTTAGGGAACAAACTACAAGTTTGCACATCAGTTGAATCACATTCATCATTATTTCGAGGCCTTCTATTAAATCTGGTATGTACACCCCCATGCAAGTACCTTGAGCATAGATTTAAACACTCTTCAACCACGTATGCTTCAGCAATAGATCCTTTCGCATGATTTTTATTGCGAACATACGACTTGAATGTACACATAAATCTTTCTAAAGGATACATCCATCGACCCTGAACTGGACCTCCTAATCTTACCTCATTTGGCAAATAAATCGGCAAATGAACCATTATATCAAAAAAACATGGAGGAAATATCCGCTCCAATTGATTCATTGTTTCTCTAATCTCTGCTTCCAAACAATCTAGCTCTTCCAGTGTGATAACCTTTTGACATAAGCGACAAAAAAAAGAGCTTAAACGAATCAAAGGAATAGCAACATGATCCGGAAGTATGCTTTTAATTGGTATTGGCAACAAATAATGCAACATGAAATGGGCATCATGGGTCTTATAATTGGAAATTTTTCTTTCAGCTAGTTGCACACATCGAGAAATGTTGGAAGCACTACCATCAGGTAGCTTTGCCTTTTTCAAAACACTACAAAAAGTAGATCTTTCTCCCTTAGTCAGAAAGTAGCATGCTTGTGCAAGCTTTATCTTCTTTCCATCTTTTGTATTTGTCGGTTGAAGGTTCTTCCTAATGCCCATTTCTTTGAGGTCATAACGAGCATTTTCATGATCCTTCTTCTTGCCAGATATTTCCAAAAGTGTTTCGATTACATTATCAAATACATTCTTCTCAATATGCATTGGATCAAGATTGTGGGGAAGCGAGTTGTGTGGCCAATAAGGTAATTCAAAAAAAAATGACCTTTTTTTCCAAGGGCCAGAATTTGATCCTTTTTGCTTCTTCCCAAACACATTTTCAAAATTTTGTAACATATTAAACACATCGGTTCCCTTCAACAATTGTGGAGGAGTTCTAAATTCTGTTTTTCCATTAAAAGACCTTTTGTTAGATCTCCATGGATGATCCATAGGTAGAAAAATGCGATGGTCCATGTAACACATTTTTCGACTATGTTTCAAATAGCAAGAATTAGTACCATAATTACAACAAGGACAAGCCAACTTTCCTTTTGTACTCCATCCAGATAACATAGCATATGCAGGGAAGTCACTAATGGTCCACATAAGAGCTGCTCGCATTTGAAAGGTTTGATTTCTTGAAGCATCATATGTCTCTACCCCTAACTCCCACAACTCATTCAACTCTTCTATTAGTGGTTGTAGATAAATATCAATGTCATTTCCAGGAGATCGCGACCCAGATATAAGCAAAGAAAGCATGCAATATTCTTGTTTCATGCACATCCAAGGAGGCAAATTATACACCATTAAGATAACCGGCCATGTGCTATGAGTTATGCTCATGGTCCTAAATGGATTGAATCCATCACTTGACAAGCCAAGTCTCAAATTGCGAGAATCTTTTGCAAAATCTGGATAAAGGCGATCAAAGTCTTTCCATGCTTGGCCATCGGCAGGATGCCTTAACTTTCCATCTTTGGAACGCTCCTCGTCATGCCACCTCAATTTATCTGCCGTCTTTGAGCACATAAATAGCCTTTTGAGTCTTGGAATTAATGGGAAGTGTCTCAGAGTTTTAGCAGCAACATGATGAGCTTTTTTTGACGGCTCAAGCTCGCTATCTTCTTTGGGATATTCAACATATCGAGAAGCTCCACAAACGTGGCAATATTTATCATCTTTATGCTCATTCCTAAACAACATGCAGTCATTGGGACATGCATCAATTTTTTTATAATCAAGACCTAAATCCATTACCATAGACCTAGCTTGATAGTAGGATACAGGAATGTTCAACTCAGGCATCACCTCTTTCAATAACTCTAAGAGGGAGGTAAAAGATGCATTGCTCCATCCATGTAGACACTTCAACAAATATAGCCGAATTGTGAATGATAATTTAGAGAATCCTTTACAACCAGGATATAACTCTTGGCTTGCCTCATCAACTAACTTATAGAACTTTTTGGCATCTTCATTTTGTCCTTCATAAACGCCTTCCGCTTGTGCAACATCTCTGAACTGATCATTCAATAATCCATCAATGTCATCATATGAGTTAACTTCATCATCAACATCCATGGGAATTTCCTATTCCCCATGATTATTCCATCTTGTATAATTTTTAACAAAAGCTTTGGCTATTAGATGATCATATACTACATCCCTTCGATGCCAAAGGACATTACCACAATCATCACATAGACATTGAATTTCATCGCCCTGTGGATCTCCTTCAGAATAAGCAAAGTCTAAGAAACGATTAACACCATCTTCATACTCTTTACTATACCTTGGTAAATCCATCCAACCCTTGGCTGGATCTTTTGAAAACCTAAACAATGGTTATATTAAATTTTAAAATACAGATTCATTTAATAATTACCTATATTTAACAAATATATCCTAAAACTCATGAGTAATTTTTCAAAACAAAGCATGGTAAAGCAGTAGTATAATAAAACATAAAGAGACAAGAAATTTCTTACCAAGTCATGAGACTTATATTGCGCCAAACCAAACTTCAGGTTCACCACAGATAAATTACTTAGTAACCTGCGCATAAAAATAAGTATTAGCACAACACGATAAAATTGAACACACATAATGCTACCCATGAATATGTTATCTAGGAATGGAATATGAAAGCTCAGAAGCGAAAAGTTCCAGCATTACATTTCTCAAATATCAAAAATGTAAAAAGAAGAAACATGATACATTTGATTTTGAAAAAATAGATAAGAGGAGAGAACCAAAGAAACAAAAAGCAACATAATGCATTTGTATCTTAATAACAAAGTTTTTATCCACTAAGCTTTAATGCCAAAGTTTTTAATAAGAAAGAAACAAGAGAAAGCTGCCAAACGCAGTAACTCCAGGTGCAAGACAGCAAGGAAAGCATGGAAAACAATATTGATCAAACTCCACCTCAAGAGAAGTAGACCACAGCAACACAGAAGGACACAACTCAAGAAAATGAAAATGCAAACAGGCAGGAGCAAGAACAGTGACAGACCCAAAGAGAGAAAGAAAAGAAAATCCAACACTCAACAACAACAAGCACAACAACAACCTCCATAAAAGGTCTATTGACTTAATCTCTACAGGTCTCACAATATGATATTACTCAAGTCCAATATCAACACGCAGAAGGCACAATAGAAAAAAATTAAAAAAAAAAAAAGAGTAAATGGACATACTGGACTTGCAGAATAATTCAGGTATTGACTAAGCTCTCCCAATCCCCTTGATGCCCCTGGTGCTGATAATGTTGATATCTCTGGTGGTTTGAATGGTGTGAAGGAAGCTTCGAATACTTGTCCTCCTCCCCTAAACCCCCTGTGTTGTGTTGGTGTTTGTCACTTCGTGTAAGAAAGATAGGATGTTATAGGACAGTCCACTTTTGGAGTAAGGTAAAAGGTGAAGTAGACAAGCATTAATCATTAGATATGACATACAATTACACAAAGCCGTAGCAATAGTTGGTCAATTTGATCAATTTCCAACAGCTTCTCATAACATTTGGAAAACCTCTTCTGAGGATACTCAACTGTTTGAGGCTCCTTAAGGGAAATTGAAATTCTAGATCAATGACTTGTGAAGAACTTCTGAACATGTCATGGTCTTAATGACACCTTGATATGGTATGCAGCTAGTTGGTTTTGTTTCATTGCCTTGTCATAACGATATTTTGGGAACAATCATTGTCCATTATCTCTTTTTGCTTGTTCTCTTATTTTTTTTCAACCATTACTAGATCTTTCTATCGTTGTTTTGAGGTAACTCAAGTTACTACCTTGTCAATTGTCATTATCCTGACGTTTTCATTTAACAATGGCTTAGGACCTCTGTCGTGGGATCCTCCAATCCATATCTCACTATGAAGCCTGTGTGGTGACTATAGCCAAGCATCATACTTCCACTACTTATGCACTAAAAAGTTAACCTTTCTCCTACAGGTATTTTGGTGGTCGAACTGAAATCCTTTTTTTTTTTTAATTCAAAGCCGCCTTGAGATGGCGGGGGGGGGTTTGGCATGGACCCCTACCCTGTTAATTAATGAACAACTAGAACCTTTGTTTAATAAACCAAAACCTCGTGAGTCAACTATTTACACAAAAATAATAGAAGAGTGGTCATTGACCTGAGTTAAGGTTGATCAAGAATTGTCATCACAAAAGCAGAGTTGACTCGATAATCAATTGGGATTTCTAGACTAAAAGTCTGTCAATTATTACTGTAGGCCAGTTGCAAGTTCTTGAGGAAATATTCTTCTTCTATATCAAAGATGTTATGAGAGGTTGGATTTAGTGGATAACATTCAGAAGAAAGGAACTGCTGGTTGATGTTTTGGTCCAAGTTGAGTCTAAAAATGCCCCTAAAGATGTAATTAACCCCCCGTCCACTCAGGCCTTGTGAATTCTGCTCCTGAGAATTCACCTGGACTGTACAATATGATACCTGATTTTGTGGTGGTGGCAACAATTTTTCATATACCTAATATTTTTTTTTGAAATTGAACTTTTTCATATACCTAATAAAATTTTGAATTAACCAAAACTCTAAAATAAGAATAAGTGCCACAAAATCAGGACCCAAGAATAAATCACTTATAATATGCTTGGGTCTCAAACCTTCACAAGCAAAAAGGGTTTGCATGTATGAGGAATCTACAGAAACTAACAAAACCTTTGTTTCACCAGGCATGACTCACAAAAACCTTCAATAACGACTCACCAGAAGCTAACAACAGATTTCATATCGAAAAAGAGAATACAATAGAAGAAATACTTATCGGAGAAGAAACCCAATCGAAACAATTTCCCAAATTATGCCGCCATTATTATTGAGTAATTTCGAGTAAATTCCAAGATTAGTCTTCCTATTTCCCAAAAAAGCTTCAGTATTTCAACCAATTTCAGAGTAATTTTGAGCAATCTCGAGTAGATTTAGTATAGGAGAAGAGATGCTTACCGAGAAGAAACCCTATTAGAGCAATTTAAGAGCAATTTCGAGCAGATTCAGCTTTAGAAGGAGCAATTTGAGAGCAATTTAGTATAGGAAGAACTGACGAAAATTTCTCTTGTGTATCGTATATTTTTTAAAAGGGTTAGAATTTGAGGGAATTATACGTATATGGTATTTGACTTTTAGAATTTGGGGGAAAATGTATATGCATAAATTTTCCATTTAGATTTTGGGGGGAAATGTATATGTATGAAGGGAATTCATTATTGACTAAAATTTTTATCAAGACTATTGGACCACACTTGTGAATGTTGTTTTTAGAAGAATAAAATAACACATTTAAAAAGTGTAGTCATATATATACAAAAGTGTTGCTAAATATTTTATAACTTAGCTACAATTGTAAAGCGTAGTCTATAACTCTATAGACCCCACTTTAAAAGTGTTGCCAAAATATTTGTGGTCAAAAGCTAAAAACTAAAGCTACGTTTTAAAAACGTGGTAAAAAGTACTTTATACAACACTTTTTAAGCGTTATCCAGATTTAGTGTGGTCTTAGGCCTAAAATGTTGTAGACTTTACTCAGCTTGTAATGTAGGCTTGGGGACGGGTATGGTACATATGGATATGGTGACTCAACCCTCCTTGACACTACACTATTTTTGGCTCCAACTTCCAACCATTCTCCTTTTTACTCTCCCTTATTCTCCTATCTTTTATTTTTAGATTTCGGGTGTGATTTTTCTCAAACTACACAACAATTTTTTTTCACTTTATATATTTTTTCTTTTTCTTCACACCCGAATCTGTTTTCTCTTTTTCTTTTACTACCCCTTCTTCATATTCAAATCAATCTACGCACCCCTATAATAGCCACCCTCAACTTAGGCTATTTGCCTAAGTTGAGGTACACAATGTCCAAGGAGGGACCAGGGCCAACACAGTTTCATTTAATTAAAATGGGAAGGTGAATAGGCTAATGAAAGAAATTGGTCAATTGAGGCTCAAAATCGGGATCAAGGGATATTTAATTCATTTGGTCGGGCGTTTAGGCTAAAAGTTGACTTATTCAAAAACGGCCTATAATCCTTTCCTAACCACTATCCTCTAACCTAGGCAAGACTAACCGGGCAAGTTCTGGATCACACACACAAAGTTAACTAATTAATGACCTCACACACCCATAGCATAGAGTTACATTATCAACTACTACCTATCCGATTCATGCCATGCTAGCTACAGTTATTTTGTCTATAATTCTCATGACATAAAAAGATCCAACAGCTATCACAAACTAACATACTACACACACCATTTAAAAACCAAAATTTCAGGGGAGGTATCCTTTAAATAATCAAAAAGCATCCTTATCATTCACAATTGGATTGCACTAAGGTTCCCCTATTGTTCTCCTAATTAAACATGAAAACACATAACTAATATAAATAAACACCTAAACATACCGGTTCTACTATGATAGCACTTGAGGGAAAAGAAACACGGCAACAAAAACCCCCAAGAGGACATATAGACCCACAAGTACCTCCATCCCCACCAAATAAGTAGGCATTGTCCCCAATGCATTAGACCAAAATAAAACAAGGGAGTTAGGAACATACCTGTGGCACCCTAGGTGCGTGGGTCTAATGTCGATCAAAATAAAAAAAATAAAAAAAAATGTAGGAATAGAAAGACACCTTGGGTTGCCTCCTAAGCAGCGCCTGATTTAACGGCGCGGCACGACGCGGGTGTCTTGATTACTCAGACTTCATAAAGATATCCCTTGGGTTTGCCTCCAGGGTCATCTAAAATATTTGTTTTCGCAACCACCCTCATGTCTATTGGTTGCTTCATAGTTCTGCAAACATTGAAAGTAACTTCCTTATTATTCAGCCTGAATTTCAGCTCACCCCGCTCCATATCTACCAATGCTCTACCGGTGGCTAAAAATGGTCTTCCCAAAATTATGGGCATCTCAAAATCAACCTCACAGTCCATGACAACAAAGTCAGCAGGAAAGATGAAGTTTTCAACCTTGACCAAAACATCAAATAATATGCCTACAGGCCTCTTGATCGTACGATCCGCCATTAACAACTGCATATTTGTTGGCTTGAGGATTCCCAAGCCTAATTTCTTGAATACTGCAAGCGGCATCAAGTTAATGCTTGCACCTAGGTCACACAAAGCTCTGGCAAAGTTAACTGACCCAATTGTGCATGGAATTGTGAAGGCACCGGGGTCATCTTTCTTTTGCACAAGAGAATGGGATACCATTGCACTACAATGGTGTAAATCACCAGCAGACTCATAACTAACAGTTCTCTTCTTCGTCACCAAGTCTTTCATGAACTTTGCATATCCCGACATTTGTTCCAGCGCCTCTACCAATGAAATGTTTATAGAAAGTTGCTTCAATATGGACATGAACTCATGAAATTTTCCATCCTCCTTCTTCTTCTTCAAGCACTGAGGGAATGGAGGTGGCGGTTTAGGAATGGGGTTTAGCATTTGTGGGGCTCCCTTTTCTTTTTCGTCTTCCGTATTCATCTTGTTTTCATCAGTCTGAGGCTTTTTAACTTCTTTTATGATCTCCCCACTGACAATTTTATTTTCATCCACTTTTTTCTTTAGACGTTGAGGGAAAGGTGGAGGAAGTTTAGGGAATGGAACATACTTCTTTAGAGCTTCCTTTACCTTTTTTGTCGCATTCGTCTGCTCTTCCAGTGTAGCATGATAACCCTCAACTTGTTTGGGTGCCTCAATGAGAGTCTTTCCACTTCTTATTGTGATAGCCATACAATGAGCATTATTTTTTGGGTTCGGGATGGTGTTGCTCGAAAGTGTACCTAGTTGACGCTGGTTCAATGCCACCGATAACTGCCTGAACTGTTGCTCCAACTATTTTATGGCAGTAGAGTGAGACTCAACCTTTTGACTTATTCCCAAAATATCTGACCTAATCTCCTTTCGACATTTTTCTTGGCTCTCTAACCTCGTGACCAGTTTATTAAGAAGGGATTCCATTCTTGAACTTCCAGAGTCAGCATCGGGGTTTCCTGGTGGAACATAGACGCCACTCTTCTCTCTATAATCATCCTTCCTCCTCCAATCACCATTAATATCTCATTCTCTATCTCTATATCCCAACTTGTTATAACTATCACCATAGTAGTTCCGACCTTGATTCCCTTTCCTCGAGTTCCAGGAGTCTTGGTTAGACCCTTGGCCCTTGGCTCGAAAACCCGCCACTTCGTAATCCAGGTATTTAGCCTCCTCATCAGATTCACTATCATCATGTCTAGGCATTTTACCTTGTACTCCTACAACATGCACCTTTTTAGCATCTCTAGCCGCAATTTGTTTGGCCAGAAGACCAATTTCTGTTCTCAACTGAGCGACCTCTTGAGCTACAGATTCGTCTAAAGCCCATTGTGCTGGTGAAGCTCCAATATCATATGTGCCAGCAGGAGTTTTTGCCTCCCGAGTGTGCCAACCTCTGTTGGTCTTAGTGATACAATCTAATATCTCTGAAGCTCGTTCCCATCTCAGACTCATAAATGCTCCACCAGTGATAGTATCTGCAACCGCCTTCGTGTTGGCATTCAAAGCCCTGTAGAAGATTTCAAGTAAGTTCCTACCACTCATCCTATGATTTGGCACATTCTGTAGCTTCTTCTTGAACCTTAGCCATGTCTCGTACAGTGCTTTAGAATGTAGTTGTCTGAAATTGTAAATTTCATCCTTCAACTGTAGCATCTTAGAAGGTGGAAAGAATCTTTCCAAAAATTGATTTCTTAATTCTTGCCAAGTAGTGATGGAACCTCGTGGCAACTCAGCCAACCACAAAGTAGCTTCTCCTGTTTAAGAGAACGGAAACAATCGCAACCAAATTGCCTCTTGGTCAACACCAGACAGAATATACAAAGTGCAAACCCCCACAAAATTCACATGTGCATGTTTGGATCATCAGTAAAAAGACCGACGAACACACCCTTCAAGTTTAGTAGGTGAATCATGGCACTAGTAATGTCAAACTTAGTGCTCGGAGGTAACTCAGGTGGAATAATGACACCATTCTCTATTGGCTCAAAGTAGATCACGTCTTCTTCCTCAGGATCGTCATAAACTGGCACATGCGGTCTTTGAAGTGGTTGTTGAGCTCTCAATTTTCTTTGTCTCTCTTCAGCCTCAGCCAGTCGTTGAGTTGCCTCTTGTATAGCCCAATTATCCCTCTCTGTTTGCCTAAGAGCAGCTTGTCTAGCATGCACTTCTCGTGTCAATCGAGTAGTAGTTTGATCTGTTGTTTCATAACCAACCGGCTGAATTGGTTGATTATGAATGTCTCCCATGGCGGCAAGATCCTGAACTTCTTCAATATTTACCATTCTTCGATTATCCCTCAGAGTCCTTTCTATTTCAAGATTAAGTGGAATCAGGGGATTGCACTGACTCCTAGTATTGGGCATACACCGGTGTATGCCCTTAAAAGTATAGAAAAATAATAACAATCAACTCTAACCAGTACTAATCAACTCCGTAACCGTATTCCCCGACAACGGCACCAAAATTTGATGTCGCCCAAAATATACCTCCTAAGAAGTATAAAGCAGTCGTTGTATCAAATATAGAACCCAACTAGGTTGGGGTCTATCCCACAGGGAATAGGACGAAAGTAGGTTGAGTTCTTGTTCGAGTAGTTGGAAAATAAGTAAAAAGTGGGAATTATTTGTGACTAGTAGTGATCGTAACAAGTGTTGATTCTTTGAAGTTGTTATCAAGATGAGAAATACACTAGGACTGTGATTCCCAATGATTCTTTAACTCTACCGGTTATTGGTGCTGGCAAAACTGTCCCGCTGTGTTGCATGCAAAATCTGACAAGTTAGGTTCATCTAAACATCTCTCGACCTTGGTAGATGAATTTCACTCTTCTCCTCTTGGTTTCCAAGCATCGTACTACTAACCCTTGTCCTGGATCTCAGATAACTCTTCCCGCTAAGGCTCAAGTTATTAGAGGAAGGTTGATAGCTTCAAATCTCTATCGTTATTTCCTTTTCCCAATCTCTACCTCTCTCTTAAGAAAGTCTAGAATACAGGCGAGTTTCTAACGTTTGCAACCGTTAGAAGATCAATCACAACGAAGGAGCTAACAATACATGCATTCACAGTGGTTCAGAATTGCTTTGTACTTAACCCATTTTGTTAATTCCTCATGGTTCATACAACCCTAGTTGAGGAGTTTAGCTACTCATAATTGCAAGATCACAATTAGAATTTGAAGATGCATGCATAATTATAAACTCACAATAATGAAGAAGAACTGAGATCTTAATTATGAATAAAACTCGAATCTAGGGTTTTTGATCACAAAACCAATAATATGTTTTTGAACTCAGAAACAATAGAAAATATCTCTCAAAACAATGTACTGACTAACTCCCGCACATAGGACTATACAGGTGTATTTATAGATACAAGGCTAATCCTATCCTAATCAAAATAGGTGAATAAAGTCGGCAACTTCCATGGTATCGTGACTTGGTGTAGTGGAACCAAGTCACGCCACGTAGGTGAGTGTTGTGGAAATCAGGCTCAATTAGACATATTTAGAAGTTGACTCACGCCACCCTTTCACGCCACGTAGATGGACTCACGCCACGTGAGTACTGCCGTGGAAATCAGACCACATTCGATCATCTCTGAAGATGACTCACGACAGCCACGTACATCACGTGAGTGGACTTCACGACACGTGAGTGGTGTCGTGACTCCCTCTCTGATGCAGATTCTTGTTCTTTCATCTTCAGACACTTTGTTCTCAGATTTGGTTCTTCCTTTTGATCATTTGTTGCCTTCAAAACCTATTTTCCTGCAATGTAGGACAGAAACTACATCATACCAACCAAATACACCCAAGTTATTGAATATTTTCCTTGTTTTAAGCATCGAAAGTGCCATGTAACCATGGAGCTTCAACAATATAGGGGTATTTATAGATACAAGGTGAATCCTATCCTAAATAAAATAGGAGAACAGAGTCGGCACTTTTCCACGATACCGTGACTTGGTATCATGGAACCAAGTCACGTCACGTGGATCCCTACCGTGAGAATTAGGCTTCTTCAGAATCTTCAGGAGTTTAACTCACGGCACAAACCTACGTGACGTCGGTCGACTCATGTGGCGTGAGTCCCTGCCATGAGTCACTCCCTCAATTTCAACTTGGCTATTTTCTTCTTCAGATGCTCCATTCCAGTGCTTACTTCTTTCATTCTTCTCTATTTTTCCTCCATAAACTATTTTCCTAGCAAGATAGAACAGAAAACACATCATACCTACCAAACATAGCCAAGTTATTGCATATTTTTCTTGTCTTAAGCATTGAAAGTGCCATAAAACCATGCCACATCAACTATCACTTTGCAGTTCTATACGTACTTTTGTGTCATGAATGCTTCAGTTGAGTTCTATACTTTCAAAGACAATTAGTTCCTTATAGCCCAGCAAGTCAATTCAGAGGTCAGACAAGCAAATCCAAAAAATTTCCCCCTTTCCTCCAAGTCCTACACTCTTGAGCTTCATGTATATCCTTAGCTCTTACAATTTCATATGTGCAATCATGCTCTGTAAACTCAAATAAGCCTTTACTTCCAGTATAAACCAGTCCCAACCATGTCAGATAGTCAGTTCCTGTTAATTGATTTTATGTTGGTAACTTTATTAATTCCAGCCTATGTTCAGTCATCAGAGTAAAAAGGGGTAGTAGTTTTCCTCCTGTAGTAGTAGTTTTCCTCCTGTAGTTACTCTTCTAAGCATTACATTCTTGCTAATTACGTGCAATCTCCCGTATACTCATGTCCTCATTCTTCAACAAAGTCAATACTCCTAGATCTTGTTAGCCACGCCATGGTACCTATCTATTTATTATAGTTCAGTCAAATCCTTTATGTAGGTTAGTTTCATTAATTGATCCCACGATATTATCTCATGTGACTAATCTAGTTCAGCCTTTATTCAAGGACAAATAATCCCAAAAGGGAGATAAGTTAAGATCTAAACCATTATTTGTATGTGTATAGAACAGAACCTAATGATTTCTGATTGTAAATAGGTGTTAAGGTCAATTCCTGTAACACCTCGTACCTTCCCAACCCTACTTGACGACATTGAACAATGATTATGTAGGTATCGAGAGTCATACGTGTGTATTTTATAATGCTAAGGATGAGAAAAATTGAATTTGGCCTCTTATAGTGTTTTGTGATTTTCATGGGACAGTTGTGGGGTTCAAAACAAGGTTAAGCGGACCTCTAAACAAAGGATATTAAGGTTAAGAAGTGAGTTAAAGAATAGGACTTGAAGTATCTAACCGAACTTGCGAAGAAAAGTCGAAAAATATAATTTTTGACAAATTTGAAGGAGGGGCATGTTTGGGACCGTGCCACGCTGCTATGGGTTAAAACTTTTAGCCCATAGGCAGTGGGTTGGCGCGCCCAGGGGCGTGCCACCTTGGGTTTTCCACTTTTTCGAAAGTTGGAAATTTCTAAGTCCCAAGGGTATCCGGGGACGTACCGAGCCGATTTTTGCTACGTTTCTTCTAAAACCAAGAGTATATACATGAAATGAATGACATATTACATTAGTATGATAAAATTATCCGAGAACGAATTTGGGGTCAAAATGACAGTTTTGCCCCTAAGGTCAAAATAAGCCAAACGTGGCTAGAATCACTTGTTTTTGGGATTGAGACTACGGATATGAATATTATGAGTGGGAATATTATTGTAATACGTATAAGATGAGAAATTATTGATTTTATTGGGTTAAGTGATTTGGGCTCAATAAAAGCCCAAAATGGGATAGAAGACATGGGTCACATGACCCAATCTTCTATTGACTTGGTCAATTGAAGCATTAAATATCAAGAAAGGCTAAGGATGACCCAAGTAATATATAAAGGACCACAAAATAAGATTTTATTCATTTAAACTCTCATGTTCTTTGAGATATTTTCTCAAACCTTCTACAATATTCTCTCAAGAACCCTAAAGACTCAAAGGCAATTTTGGAGCAAAATCATCCCTTTGCAAGTTTGGGTAAGTGAATATTACTATGGATTAATCTATTATATGCATGAAAGAGTATGTAAATAATGTTGGTTGTGCTTGTAAATGTTGGATATGGTAGTTTGTGCTTTTGTATAAGATTTGTGATCCATGGGATTTGAACTTGAATTAGGACTTGTGCCTTTGATGAAAAATCATGGTATGGATAAAATATGAACGTCTATGGTGTTATTTTTGTTGTTAAACTTGTTCTTGTCTATAAGTGTAAATTGTGGGAATTTGGCCGATATGTGCTATGAAGTGTATTAAGGTGAATTGATGGCATAAGTATGATGTGGTGATAATGGAGAGTGGAAAGTGTGAACTTGGCATGACATGCTATTGGTTATCATGTGTTGGTCAATGTTGGGAATATTGTGGGATTTTTGGAATAATACTTTCATGAATGGTTGTGTCAAGTGGGACATGGCATGTTTAAAGGCAAACATGAGAATGTTACTTATTATATGTATTAAGTAGTTGGTGGTTAATGTTGGCTCCGTTGTGTATTTTTGTTGTAGAGTGGAACATAAGGAAGGAACGGAACGATTGTATACGCATTTAAGATTGTGTGTTGGTAGTGAGAATACAAGGTATGTAAGGTTACTTTGTTCGTATCTTTTTGCGGTACGTCGTATTCATATTGGCATTATGCTAGTCCTATCCCGAAATGTGCTAAGGTATTCTATATCCGTTTAGAAATGGTTCTTATTACATATTCCCTACTCATTGATCACTTGGGAATTGTATGTCTCATATTCGTTAGTCAATGTTCCAAAAGCCCAAAAAGGTTATGTTCCAAAGTGCCAATAGTGGTTATACACATACCTCTTGTTCATTGACTTGTGTTGCATGATTCCAATAATGTTATCTATTGTTGAGTCCTATACTCCTCATTCATGAGTTATTGTGGTTCATGGGTTACATAATTATGGACATGTTCCAAAAGTCCCAATCATGTTGTGTTCTTGCGTTTTCAAGAATGTTGTGGCTATGTACATACGTTAAACTCTCATCACTGATTGTATCACTCTCTCATAAGAGGATGAATCAATTCCTCACAAGTATCAATCAATAAAAAGTAAGAGTAAAGTAATACACATTTGTTGTTGGTTATGATTTATGGGTGGCAAGTCTAGGGGCATAAGACTAGCTCGACTCGATCCCGATGTGTTGATTTATGGGTGGCAAGTCTAGGGCCATAAGCCTAGCTCGACTCGATCCTGATGGGTGGCAGTTCTAGGGGCATAAGCCTAGCTCGACCCGATCCCAACATCACATGATGTGATGTTAAGACCCACTGATCAGTCGGGGCCCGGGTACGTTATGATATGAGCAATGAGGAATAAATCATAAAGATAAGAACTTAATTTATGTAAGTTACACTGTTCCACATATGTAAATCGATGAGTTGTTCATGTTGCCTATCCTATTACATTTTGATTCTATTGATGTATTTATAACAAGTTTCTTATGGCCTTACATACTCAGTACATTCTCCGTACTGACCCCTCTCGGGGGATTTACCTTACTTGCTGCAGGCGCAGGTACTAGTAGGCCTCCACTGTAGGTTGCGGATCTTTTGCCGACTTTTGGTGAGCTCCAGTTGGTTCGGGGCTTCCTTAGTTGCTATGTACATTCATTTTGGTATTGTATATGCGTATAGAGCGGGGTATGGTCCCGACTCTAGGATTGTCATAGTCCTGTATCTGTAGAGGCTTTGTAGACTTATGTGGGAATAGAATGTAAGATATGTATGCTCATTTTGGTTTGTTGGCCCCAACGGCCAAGTTGATATATATATATATATGGCATATGTTTCCATATCTGTTTCCATATCCATGACTTTTGCATAGTTGCATGGGGGTTCATAAGGTCCATATGAGGAGATGCATGCGAGTGTTCATAAGCAAAGATTGGTTCTCTCGGGCCATGTCGGCTTCGGGTGCCAGTCCGTCCCGAATGGGATTTTGGGTTGTGACAAAAGTGGTATCAGAGCAGGTCGTTCTAAGGGTGTCTACAAAGCCGTGTCTGAGTAGAGTCTTACTTATCGATGTGTTGTGCACCACATTTATAAGTAGGAGGCTACGGGACATTTAGGATGTTGTTCCTTTTCTTCATTCCTAGATCGTGCAGTAGAGCCAGTGTTGTAAGTTAGATTATATCTGACCATGGCGATTGGTTTTCTGTGATATAGAAACTACCGATGACAAAAAGAGATAAAGGCAAGGGTAAGCAGGTTGACATGCTTGCCGAGGAAGGAGCGAGTGGATCACCACATAACTCAGCTAGTCAAGGTGGTGCTGATACAGAATTTGCATCACGGGTCTCTCCTACTTTTCCAGCTCCAGAAGAGATGGGAAAGATAGTAGTATCTTCGAAACTGCCCGACAATACCATTGAGCAGGACTTGATAAGTGCGGTGCAAATATTGACCCGTGTAGTTGCTGCACAAGCTCAAAGACAAGCTCTTATGCAGCAGAAGGGGGGACAGAGGCAGAGAGAGAGAGGATGAAAGAAGTGGAAGAAAGATAGCCAAAAAAGGCTAAACCCATGGGAAAAAACATGACGTCCCAAGGAGGATTTGGGCATAGGACTTTTCACAAACCACTTAGGCCATCGTTTCCCCATACCACCACCATTACTCCTCCTTTATTCCAAGGGTTTCGAAGCAACCAGTTTGGGCAAGGAGGTGAGATTCAGGGTTACGTACAGTGGGGTACCAAGCACAAGACAGTATGAACCGCCCGAGGTTTCATCGTCGGTTGTGCCAGCGCTGCGGGAGGTTTCATGCAGGTGAATGTCGATTTGGACAGAATGTTTGCTATTATTGCAGTATGCCAGGGCATGTGGCAAGGGGGTGTCCACGAAGGAACACAGGTTGCATGGCATGACCCACGGGACCAACCTTTGCATCGACATCAGATGTGCTCCCTCTTGGTAGAGGTGCACAAGATGCTGGTCATGCCAAGGGTGCAAGAGGAGAAGCGAGTTCTAGTAATATCCAGGGCAGTACCTACGCCGTGGTGGATCGGCAGAAATTTGAGGCTTCTCCTGATGATGCAGCAGGTATATGATCTGTTTTTATTTCTTAACGTATTTACATTGATTGATTTGGGAAGTTACCCTATCCTATGTCATTCCCTTGATTGTTACAAAAAAAAAAAAAAAAAAAAAAGAAGAAGAAACTTTGTGAAAGGATAGTAGAAGGTTTAGTTCATCCATTTGAAAAAACTCTATACCAAAAGGAGAAATTATTGTGGCTAAAAGAAATGCGTCATGATTATGTGGTAACGACGTGGGGTATAATACATTGGCTATCTTATGAATTGCAAACGGTGGATGTTCATGTGATCATGGGAATGGATTAGTAGGTTTCTTGTTATACCACGGTGACTTGCCAAGGTATATTTTCACTATTCATATGAACATGTTCCTGAGTGGAAGAGTAATGTGGGGGCACCAAGGAAACATTTTACTGTCTATTATAAAGTGACGAAATTGATAGCCAAGGGGTATGTATGCCAGCTAATCCGAGAGTGAGCGATTGATGCGAAACCACCAAGTCCTCAATAGGTTCCGGTGGTCAAATGACTCTCTTGATATCATGCCTGACAAATTTCCAGGCTTACCCCCAAAACAGGAAGTAGAGCTTCATATTGCTGTGATTTCAGACCCTCCGCTTATCTCTCTTATTTTATATATACCATGGCCCCAGTAACGCTATCGGAATGAAACAGAGTAAGTAAGAGAGCGCATCTATGTGAATGGGACAAAAAAAAAAAAGAAAAAAAAATGATGAAATGGGACTTGAGAATGTGCATTGACTATTAGCAGTTGTGTAAAGTCTCGATTAAGAACAACTATCCCCTGTTAAGAATTGACGATTGGTTGATCAGTTACAGGGTGCCAAGTGTGTTGTTCCTTTTTATCAAACGGATTGTATTCACTCGTTCTTGCACCAAATGTCTCGAAAACAAAAGTAACTTGGGCTCGAGTTATCACCAAGTCAGAGTTAGAAACAAAGATGTACCCAAGACAGACTTGCGACCACGTTCTGACTGTAATGGTTCTTAAGTTGTGTCATTGGGACTAACAAATGTACCAGCTACTGTTCTGGAGCAGATGAATAGGGTGTGCAAACTATTGTTTGCTGTATTTGTAACCATGTTCATGGTTGATATTCTGGTTTAATCAAGATCACGAGAGGACCATGTCAATTATGTACGGCAGGTGTTACAAGATGGGATCGTCAGTGGAATGCAAAGTTCTCCAAGTATGAATTTTGGATAAAATCCATAGCATTTTAGGGTCACATTGTATAGGATGACAGAATGAAGGTCGATACACTAAAGATAGAAACAGTGAAACACAAAAATTGGCTAAGGCCTGCGATGCTTACAAAGATTCTTCGTTTCCTTGGGTTGGTTGGTGATCGAGGAGAATGACTAAAGGAGTTAATTCTATCCCTGGACCCTTACCAGCGCTAATATACAAAGTAACTCAGTTTCAGCGGAGTGATGCATATGAAACAAGTTTCAAAGAGTTAGAAGGTAAATTAGCTTCTACACCAGTTTTATATTTCGTTAAGACACAAAGGTTATGCAATGTATGGTGATGCTTCTGAGGTTGGCCTCGGATGTGTGTTGATGCAGCATGAGAAGATAATAGCATATGCCTCACGGCAGTTGTGGCCATGTGAGAGAAACTATATCACACATGATCTTGAGGTAATATGTGTGGTAGTTATTTTAAGGATATGAAGATATAACACTACTACTTAGGGTTCACATTGAGATATAAACACCGATCGTAAGAGTTTGCATACACTTCGAGTAGAAGGACTTAAATCTGAGGAAGGGAAGATAGGTCACATTATTCAGAGATTAAGATAAGATACAGAGATCGTATTCAGGAAAAGCAGATGCGGTGGTCGATGCATTAGGCCGCAAAGCACTAGGAAGTACTGATGGTCGGTCCATGGGGACACAAGGTATAGGAAGAATCTACATATTAGTCTGCAGTTACTAGAAACTCCAGATCAAAGGGTTATAGCGCAAAATGCAGTAAAGTCCTTATTCGTAGAGGTGAAGGAAAAGCAACATGCGAATCTTATGATTGATTCGGAAAAAAAAAAAGAGAGAACGTACCAAAAGGGTCGATGAAATTTGACCTTACGCACGAGGGAAATGAAGTAGAACCGAAGCACACCATTCACAAAATTCTATTGTCATGGTTTGGTAAGAAGACATTGGCTAGGCAATATAAAGAAAAAGAACAAGCAAGTGTAGCTCCTTGACCGAATTATCAATAGGTAATAGCAGAGCATCAGAAAACCTGGAGGTTATATGCTATGTATATGTTGTCCAGGTTAAAATAAGACATGGTTAACATGGGTTTTATTGCATGTTTTCCTCCTACACATAAGGGTTGCCTTATATATATTTTGGGACTTTTGATTCCACATGAGAGCTAATTGACAGGTTTACCTACATAACACATGTTGCCTTTCAAGACCACTTACATGGTTGACGAATATGCGAGGTAATTATTAAAGAGAAAGTACAACTATAAGGAGTTCTGAAATGCTCAATTTACTACATAGGTTTGGAAGTTGGTACATACGTGAATTTGAGTGCAACTTTTCACCCTCATATGAACGGACAAATAGAGTAGACTATCCAAACATTTGACAGTATACTACGAGTCTGTGCGAGAGACTCAAACGGTAGTTGGGATGCTCATTTACCCTTTATTGAATGTGCTTATCATGATAGCTATTGTGCGAGTATCATCATGGTATCTGCGAGGGTTTATACAGAAGAAAGTGTAAATCGTCAATTGGGCGAGTTAAATCGAGTGGAATTGCCTTATTTGGGGCTAGATTTTGTTCACTACGCTACGGAGAAGGTTAAGATGGTAAAACAGTAACTTCAGGCTAACACAAGTCATATGCTGAGATTCATTAGTTTATTACACGGACAAGCTATGCGGGATGTCCCTTATGAAGGGATACGGTGGAGAAATCAAATCACATAGGGAGCCAAAGAAATCATGAATTCGAAGTACCCGCGGGAGGAAGTTCAAGGTATGGAGTTAGAACAATAACAAGGAAGTATGCATAAGGATTGTGTGGATATGCGTATATATGCTAAGAGAGAGATGCACGGGATGTACATGAGATGATGTTACTAACAATCGAGGACGAATGTTCCTAAGGGGGGAAGAATGTAACACCTCGTACCTTTCCAACCCTACTTGACGACATTGAACAATGATTATGTAGGTATCGAGAGCCATACGTGTGTATTTTGTAATGCTAAGGATGAGAAAAATTGAATTTGGCCTCTTATAGTGTTTTGTGATTTTCATGGGACAGTTGTGGGGTTCAAAACGAGGTTAAGCAGACCTCTAAACAAAGGATATTAAGGTTAATAAGTGAGTTAAAGAATAGGACTTGAAGTATCTAATCGAACCCGCGAAGAAAAGTCGAAAAATATAATTTTTGACAAATTTGAAGGAGGGGCGCATTTGGGACTGTGCCACGCCGCTATGGGCTAAAACTTTTAGCCCATAGGCAGTGGGTTGGCGTGCCCAGGGGCGTGCCACCTTGGGTTTTCCACTTTTTCGAAAGTTGGAAATTTCTAAGTCCCAAGGGTATCCGGGGACGTACCGAGCCGATTTTTGCTACGTTTCTTCTAAAACCAAGAGTATATACATGAAATGAATGACATATTACATTAGTATGATAAAATTACCCAAGAACAAATTTAGGGTCAAAATGACAGTTTTGCCCCTAAGGTCAAAATAAGCCAAACGTGGCTAGAATCACTTGTTTTTGGGATTGAGACTACGTATATGAATATTGTGAGTGGGAATATTATTGTAATACGTATAATATGAGAAATTATTGATTTTATTGGGTTAAGTGATTTGGGCTCAATAAAAGCCCAAAATGGGTAGAAGACATGGGTCACATGACCCAATCTTCTATTAACTTGGTCAATTGAAGCATTAAATATCAAGAAAGGCTAAGGATGACCCAAGTACTATATAAAGGACCACAAAATAAGATTTTATTCATTTAAACTCTCATTTTCTTTGAGATATTTTCTCAAACCTTCTACAATATTCTCTCAAGAACCCTAAAGACTCAAAGGCAATTTTGGAGCAAAATCATCCCTTTGCAAGTTTGGGTAAGTGAATATTATTATAGATTAATATATTATATGCATGAAAGAGTATGTAAATAATGTTGGTTGTGTTTGGAAATGTTGGATATGGTACTTTGTGCTTTTGTATAAGATTTGTGATCCATGGGATTTGAACTTGAATTAGGACTTGTGCCTTTGATGAAAAATCATGGTATGGATAAAATATGAACGTCTATGGTGTTATTTTTGTTGTTAAACTTGTTCTTGTCTATAAGTGTAAATTGTGGGAATTTGGCCGATATGTGCTATGAAGTGTATTAAGGTGAATTGATGGCATAAGTATGATGTGGTGATAATGGAGAGTGGAAAGTGTGAACTTGGCATGACATGCTATTGGTTATCATGTGTTAGTCAATGTTGGGAATATTGTGGGATTTTTGGAATAATACTTTCATGAATGGTTGTGTCAAGTGGGACATGGCATGTTTAAAGGCAAACATGAGAATGTTACTTATTATATGTATTAAGTAGTTGGTGGTTAATGTTGGCTCCGTTGTGTATTTTTGTTGTAGAGTGGAACATAAGGAAGGAACGGAACGATTGTATATGCATTTAAGATTGTGTGTTGGTATTGAGAATACAAGGTATGTAAGGTTACTTTGTTCGTATCTTTTTGCGGTACGTCGTATTCACATTGGCATTATGCTAGTCCTATCCCAAAATGTGCTAAGGTATTCTATATCCGTTTAGAAATGGTTCTTATTACATATTCCCTACTCATTGATCACTTGGGAATTGTATGTCTCATATTCGTTAGTCAATGTTCCAAAAGCCCAAAAAGGTTATGTTCCAAAGTGCCAATAGTGGCTATACACATACCTCTTGTTCATTGACTTGTGTTGCATGATTCCAATAATGTTATCTATTGTTGAGTCCTATACTCCTCATTCATGAGTTATTGTGGTTCATGGGTTACATAATTATGGACATGTTCCAAAAGTCCCAATCATGTTGTGTTCTTGTGTTTTCAAGAATGTTGTGGCTATGTACATACGTTAATCTCTCATCACTGATTGTATCACTCTCTCATAAGAGGATGAATCAATTCCTCACAAGTATCAATCAATCAAAAGTAAGAGTAAAGTAATACACATTTGTTGTTGGTTATGATTTATGGGTGGCAAGTCTAGGGGCATAAGACTAGCTCGACTCGATCCCGATGTGTTGATTTATGGGTGGCAAGTCTAGGGGCATAAGCCTAGCTCGACTCGATCTCGATGGGTGGCAGGTCTAGGGTCATAAGCCTAGCTCGACCCGATCCCAACATCACATGATGTGATGTTAAGACCCACTGATCAGTCGGGGCCCGGGTACGTTATGATATGAGCAATGAGGAATAAATCATAAAGAGAAGAACTTAATTTATGTAAGCTACACTGTTCCACATATGAAAATCGATAAGTTGTTCATGTTGCCTAGCCTATTACATTTTGATTCTATTGATGTATTTATAACAAGTTTCTTATGGCCTTACATACTCAGTACATTCTCCGTACTGACCCCTCTCAGGGGATTTACCTTACTTGCTGCAAGCGCAGGTTCTAGTAGGCCTCCACTGTAGGTTGCGAATCTTTTGCCAACTTTTGGTGAGCTCCAGTTGGTTCGGGGCTTCCTTAGTTGCTATGTACATTCATTTTGGTATTGTATATACGTATAGAGCGGGGTGTGGTCCCGACTCTAGGATTGTCATAGTCCTGTATCTGTAGAGGCTTTGTAGACTTATGTGGGAACAGAATGTAAGATATGTATGCTCATTTTGGTTTGTTGGCCCCAACGGCCAAGTTGATATATATATATATATGGCATATGTTTCCATATCCGTTTCCATATCCATGACTTTTGCATAGTTGCATGGGGGTTCATAAGGTCCATATGAGAAGATGCATGCGAGTGTTCATAAGCAAAGATTGGTTCTCTCGGGCCATGTCGGCTTCGGGTGCCAGTCCGTCCCCAATGGGATTTCGGGTCGTGATAATTCCTTAGTTTGGGAAGAGTTTTGAATATGAATTAAGGTCATAAGGAACTTCTAGCTTAAAGTTAAATTGAAAACTTCTTTACCCATTGAGTTTTCATATAAAATTTTACTCGGAACAACTTTAAATGATCATAACTCCTTGAATATAAAGAGTTGTAGCTCAAGACCCACCAAATTAAAGGTCTTCGAGTCTTCTTTTCAACGTTGTCTATAGTTTGTCAATTCAATACCGGAGTAGCATGTTATGACCATTTTACCAAAGGGTGTTTGTATGCCAACAGATGATAGGAAAAGCAATGGTCCATACCCTAGAAGATGGTCCATCTATTTGGCCATGGGACCTAACCAGAGAGCTCAAAAATTGTCCCTAGGTCAACGGTTTGGATCATGGTCTGTCGTGGAACCCATGGTACGTCTCCAAAACCATCTAATGGGATTTTTTTGCACGTTTTAAGAGTTTTATAAGGGGTAGTTTGGTCCTTCCCTTACTCTAAAACCTATCTCCATGACTTAAATCACCCAATAAATGTTATTTCCTGAACACTTAGCAAACTTTTATCGCTCCTTCTCCTCCCAACTCTCAAGAACAACCAAGGTAAGGGCTTCTCTTAAAAATTCAACCTCTAAAGATCCAAACTCAAATTCTCCTTAAAGAAATCATCAAGTTTAGGTATCTGGGGATTCAACAAGGACTTTCTTCCATCCTTGTATCCCTAAATTCAGTTTCTAAACATGGTATTTCCGAATTTGAATCCTAGGGTTTATACCCACTTTGTGATTTTAATTCCATGCTATGATTTTCATGTTTCCTACAATTATTATAGGTTTTAAAATGTATGGATCCCTAGCATATGAGTTTCAAGCATGAACTTTAGCTATTTTCACATGAACTTACCTAAACTTCCATGAGTTCGCATATTCTATGTGATTTAAGCATGACATGAACTATTTGACGTGATTTAAACTTATGGTCATAAACTTAGCATGAAAATCAAGGAATTTTACATGTTGACATGAGACAAGTATAGAAGTATGATTGGTTTTCAGACTTGTAAACCTATTTATTCTTACTCTATGATATATTCTACAGTATAAGCATTATGACATATTTTGGGAGTAGTATTTAGCACCGAAGGAATGTGGGTTTAAATAAAACCCAAATTCCCAAACTATGTACCACCATAGGTTATCATGGGGGTCCTCACCAGTTGATACTATCCCCCTTTGCATAATAATAGTTCCATGAGTAAATTCATGTCAAATCATGGTTCCTCACCCCAGGCAAGGTATTAAACATCTTCCCAATAGGTCATGTCGTTAAGAGAATCTCTAACAAAGATGCTTTTAACAAGACTTTTGTATTTGGCCCATATTTTTAATTAAATTTAGTTATTTCACGGCTCATAGTTATACCTCATGTTTATGGATTGTGATTTACTTTTGGGTCATTATACTATAATTTGATATATTCCACAACATCAGTTTCAAATCATACAAAATACTTATGTTTTAATCAGCTTACCAGTTTGAATTATTTTAGCTCATGATTTATGTCTTATGATTTTCTATAACATATTCATTGAAAGTTTGCATCCTCCGATTTCAGATGTAGTTTTTTTGTGAGCTTACTCAATACATTTAAGCACCGATTCAAAGCCTGTATTAAGAATTATTTGTGATTATTGCATAACTCACATACTCAGTACATTCAAAAGTACTGATCACACACCTATTCTGCCTATATTTTTCATGTGATGTAGATTTAGGTAGTAACTATCAGGATCATAGTCAGGCAGATTACAGCTTTCAGCCAGTAGGTGATGTGTTATCTTTATTCGAGGACTCAAGTCAATTTGTTGTTATAGTGTTTGATTTCTATTTGTATGTATTGATTAGGGATAGTTGGGGGTCATTTCCCAGCTACCTATATTCAGTATTAGTAGAGGCTTCCTAGATAGTCAGTCAAAGTTATTTTATTAAGTTCCAATTTCTCTTTCCTTCAGATTACAATTGTTGTAAACTTTTTGTAACAGTGATGTATGGAACCAGTTTATTTCATGATTAAACTTCTGCTCAATCATTTTAGCTTTCATACATGTTTATATTCAGTTTCTCATGCACCACGCCAGCACCATGGGCTAGCTTGGGACCACTTGTGGTTCTAAGCACCGTGTTACATCTAGGGGGTAGTCTAAGGTCATGAGAAAAAAAACTCATTTATTATTATTTATAGGACCAATTCATTATTATGAGAGTGCATTAGAAATGAACTAAGATTATACAATAACTCTAGCACAAATTTAAGTTGGAAGTGTTCTTATCGATTAAGTTTCTAGCTAAATTTAAACTAGGGTCGAATTCAAATAAGCATATCTCTAGCTAAATTTAAACTAGGGTCAAATTCAAATAAGCATATCTCCTAGAATTTAAATAGTTATGGGTCTCAATACCCAAAAAATGAAAGATCTTTGAGTCTTCTTTCCAACACATATGACTGATCATTAATCCACTTTCAAAGTAAAAGGTTATGGTTGTTTTACTAAAGTCTGTCAAAGCTGAAAAATTAATCGGTACAATGGTAAATTTACCGCTTCAGCGGTAACTGGGCAGTATTTAAGCCTATTTTTGACATTTTGGGGGTTTTTTAACTCAAAAACATTATCCCAAATCCCTAGGAGGAATTTTCTAAGTCCTTAGGTGAAAATTCATCGCTGAGGTAAGTTCTTTCGTCATATTCTTCGTCTTTCAATCCAATAACATCTTAGAATCATTAGAACGATCTTCAATGGTGGAATTCTTGGGGATTTGAACCCTAAGTTCATGATATTTTAGGGAAAACCTATGGTTTGGGCTAATATCACCTAGAATTACTTCTAGACTATTAATTAATGATTCCTAGCATGAATCAGTGATTCTAAAACATGAAATTATGGTTGGGGACCTTGAATTCTCTAAAAATGAAATTTTTTGCTTTGAAACAATATTAATGGAGATGGTTTGAGTGTGATAGTATTCGTTAATGGTTAATTAACCCTTGAGTAGTGTTTTATACCATGAATAAGGATAGAATTAGTTGGTTGAATTCCCAAAGTAGTTTTTTGAAGAGTAGTTACTTAATTACTCCTATAATTTTTTGATTTCTACATGATTGAGATAATGGACGCATGAAGGAAAGGAAAGAGCAACCTTGGTGTGGCTTTCTTGTTCCAAGATCTTCGACCGAGATAGGTTATGGTTTAATGAGTAGTGGACTTAGATTAGTTGCATGTAATAACTACAATTGATGAGAGATTTCATGTCTAGGCCTGCGGGTATGGAGTTTTGATGGATAAAATATGGAATTAATGTAATAATGATATAATTGCATATTGTTGGTTTTGTGTGGATCCTTTTATGAGTGTTTGTATTTGTATGACTTGCTTTCCAATTTACAACGTTTAATATATGAATGTGGGTAATAATAGAAGGATTAGGTGAACTTGTAATCCATAGAACTAGTCTTTAATACCTTAAAAAGGGTGAACCTGATATTATGTATGTTTGGAGTATGAGATGTTCTTACTAGAAGATAGTTAGGAGGATTGATTGTCATAAGATAAAGTGATGTTAGCCCTTAAGAACCTAAAGTTAAGTATGGCTAAGTGTTAGGAAGTAAGATGTGTAACCATTTATGACTCTAGCTAGAATTGTAAGTTGAATAGAGCCAAGTAGTTGAATGATTGACTAAAGAGGATAGTGTATTGAACTTAGTGATGAATTGAGTTTAAGGGTTACTAGTTAGTAACTGAATTTATCAGTTTTAATAGGAATAAAAAGAGGCTAGATTGGTGAACGAAAAATGATGACCAATTAGGGTGTAGATATCAATCTTGGTGGAATGTGCATTCCTAAAATGGATACTTGATTGATTGGTATTCAGACATGTTTGTTATTGTTGAATTGGTTTGATAATGCTCATTTGAATAAATGGTGAATTGGCCTTCGGGCATACTCGTGATTTTATGTGTTAGTAGATATTCATTGTTTACTTGAAAGGATATAACTTGTTGACTTTTGACTGCATTTACTTAGTTTTCATTAATTGTAAGTTCTATTATGCTCGATGTTACTTGCATCTGATTTGAATTGGGTGTTTGTGATTTGCTTTTGTACATTACTTTTAATTATTAACACATCCTGCATTTGCATTTACATTGATATTAATGATGAATATTATGATGGTATGGACATGAGTTAATGATATTAATGATAATGCTGAGATGATATTGATGATGATATTGAGATCATAATAAAATGATAGACCATGATGATGTTGAAATGAGAAAGAGAGAATACGTGCATCTTGCATACATACATTCGTCATATGTATTTGAATGTACATTTACATTATATATATATATATATATATATATATATATATATATGTTGTGTTGTAATTGGTTCCTTATGTGGATCGGTTATTTGATCAGATATTATGGTTTCTTGAATGGACTGGTTATGTTGATAGTTGTGATTGTGCATTGCAGCAAAGTGTGAATACAAGGTATGTTCTTGATTGTGTAAATCTTATTCCCCTGTGTATATAGTTATATACGTGATGTTTATTGTAGAGCCTCTTCTTGCAAAGTAGTTGATGTTACTAATTGTCTTGGTTGTTGCAACCCTGGCAATTAATAGAAGTATAATAAGGAGCGAGGGTTGCTCCAAAAGAGGATTAATGAGAGAGAGAGAATTATATAGAGTTGTTGTAATAAGGTAAGTTCATAAGAATTGTGGGTTACATTAATTCATGGAATATAGTTAATTAGTCAGGCCCTGAGGGTAAATTAATATTGCCTAAATAAAGTAAAAGTGGTAAGGTTGGAAGTTGAAGTAAGTTAAGTGTGTTCAGATATTAAGTATGTATGCCTATCATGATTTCTTTGTGTTTGTTATATGTTGTTATATGTTTCTAACCCTGGTCGGCTGATGATTCTACTAGTATGTGTGGTTGTACTTATACTACACTTGCTACATCTCCATTTGAGGATATAGCTATGTTGCAGGTCTGTTAGAGTTTCTATAGGTACATCAGTGATTATTCTTCAGCAGCTTCTATCATCGTACTCATACATGGGTTATGTGTCTCGGGTCATCCTTCCAATTGTTTAGTGCTCTTGTACTAGTTTAGATTAGGTTCTTGGAAGTTGTTTATTAGAATTCCCCAATGTATTTTTATAATAAAGTTTTTCTTTGAATAGAAGGTTTATTATTTACTAATGCTTAAGGTTTAATAATGTCTTCCGTAATTATTGAATGGTTAGGTCGTAAGGGTTCTTCTCTATAGGGTAGAGTTGTGTAGGTGCTCACATGATCCGTGATTTGGGTCATGAAAAGATGGTATTCAAGCCCAAGTTGTTGGTCTCCCAGTGCAAGAGTAAATGTCAAGTAGAGTCATGTTAATTGGTGTGTTCATGTCCATATTTAATCCATAGGAAGTGACAAGACATCTGTAACACCCCGTACCTTCCCAACCCTATGTGACGACGTTGAATAATGGTTACTTAGGTGTTGAGATGTCATAAGTATATATTTGGTAATGTTATTGACGAGATAATTGATTTTGGCCCTCGTACATTTGATTAGACTTTCGGAGGAGGTGTTTTGGGACTTCGTGGAACATTTGTGGGATTAAAAACAGTAATACCCAGTACATTTAGACTATTTGACACCTTGGATTCATGTTTACTTAGTGTGGATAGAAATACGTAAGTATTTTATAGTGTTTTGATGGGGTATTGGATGACACGCAAGTGTTGAAGAAGTGGCCGAAAAATTCAGCAAGGTATCAAGACTTGCGCCACTCCCTGTTTCAGGGGGTGTGGCGCAAGCCACCTGATTCAGAGGGCACATGATTCTTGCGCCACTACCTTGCTTTGCAGCAGTGGCGCAAGGCACAATACTTAGGGCCTTCCGTGCTCGTTTTGCAACGCAATGCAACGACGATTCTTCCATGGTTTCTTTTGGTTCCGTGGAGTTCTTTGAGCATTGTTAAAGCTTCAATACCTCAATACACTCCTACCTACTTCTACATGATCAAACCATGAAACACAAGTAGTTATCAAATTAAGTTCAAGTAAGCCATGGGTGGCTAGAATTCCTATTTTTGCGATTGAGGCGACAAACACGTATCTCGTAAATGAATATTTTCGAGACATTATGGAATTAATTACACATGAGATATATGGTGAATTATACATGAAATTTGGTGGGCTAAGTTGAGATGTGTAATTGGTCCCAATAAAAGGCCCAAAAGAGAATAAAAGACATGTCCCAAAATGGGTCAAATGACCCATTCTTCCACTTGACCAAGGGACCATAGCATTAAATGCTAAGAGTGGATAAGTATGAAATTGAGGGCTTATATAAGGGACCAAAAATCTGATTTTATTATCACAAACACACATGTTTTTCTATCTTTTTTCTAGACAATTCCAAGAACACCTCTTTTGCTCTCAAAACCCTAAGGCACTTTTTGGAGCAAGATCATCATCTTCCAAGCTTAGGTAAGTGAATATTCTTATGTATTAATCTATTATATGCATATGAGAGTATGTAGATCATGTTGGTTATGCTTGGAAGTGTTGAATATGGCACTTTGTGTTTTTGTAAAAGATGTGTCATCTATGGAATTTAAACTTGAAAGATGACTTGTTGTCTTGATGAAAGAGCGTGGTATGGATAAAATATGACCATTTATGGTGTGATTATGGTCCTAAACTTGTTATTTTTCTATAAGTGTAAATTATGAGATTTTGGCCGATTTGTTGTTGTGAGGAGTATTGAAGTACTTTGATGGAATAATGGTGATGTGGTGGTGATGGAGAAGTGTAAATTATGAACTTGGTGTGACATGCTATTGGTTATTATGTATTGGTCAATGTATGGAATATTGTGGGATTATTGGTACAATAATTTCATAAATGGTATTTTTAAGCGGGAAATGACATGTTAAAGCCAAACATGTGACTTATTGTTATTGTATGCAATTGTAAGGTAATTGGTGGTTAATGTTTGTTCCGTTATGTACTTGTGTTGTAGAGTGAAACATAAGGACGGAGCGGGACTATTGTATGCACACTTAAGATTGTAGAATCGTATTGAGAATACAAGGTATGTAAGGTTCCTCTTTCCGTATCCTTCTGCAACATATTGATCATATCGACATTGGGCTTGTTTCAATTCCGAGAGGCCTTGAAATATAGTACTTCAGGTTGACGTATATTATATGTGTCCTACTCTTAGATGACTTATGATTCATTTATCTCTTAATCATTTATTGAAGTTCCAAAGGTGTCATAACGTTGAAATTTCCAAAAGAACTATCTCAAGAGAGTAACAATGTAAGAGAATCTATTTATTCTTGAATAGCATTTTCCAATCAGGTCATGTTCCAAGTCCTATAATGTGATGATTATCTTTGTTCCAATCTCTTGCAAGAAAAAGTACCAATCTCATAAGATCTCATAAGAATAATAAGAGAGGTGTTGTGCAAGTTAATATATCTATTCCTCATAAGTGAAGATGTCAATCTCATGAAGTAAAGGAGTGAAGTGAAACGTGTATATGAATGTTCTTCAAATAAGGTTATGATCCTCAATGTATCAATCTCTCAAGGGATAAAGTATGTATCACTCATAGAATAAAAGAAAGAGTAATAAAAGAAAGAAGTAATGTTTAATGGGTGGTATCCCAGGGGTTAAATACCTAGCATGGGTCGATCCCAATAACAAGGGTGGTATCCCAGGGGCGACAGAAAAGCCTAGAATGGGTAGATCCCGATACATCCCAGGGGCGATATAAAAGCCTGGCATGGGTTATGACGGTACATCCCAGGGGCGACACGAAAGCCTAGCATGGGTTACGATAACATCCCAGGGGTCACAGTACCTAGCATGGGTTAATGACATCCCAGGGGCAACACGAAAGCCTAGCATGGGTTCACATAACATCCCAGGGGTCAAAGTACCTAGCATGGGTTAATCTCATCCCAGGGGCGACAGAACAGCCTAGCATGGGTAGAACAAGTAAGATGAAAGTATGTAAAGACAAGAGGAGTAAAGAACGTAATATACATGGTTCCCCACATACATAAAGAGAGTTTATTCACATTCTCTATTTCTTTTGTATTGACTCCATTGTTGTTGTTGTTATTATGTACGATGAATTTCTTATGGCCTTACATACTCGGTACATTCTTCGTACTGACCCCCTCGGGGGACTTACCTTACATGTTGTAGGTGCAGGAATTAGTAGACCTCCTCTGCAGACTGGGATCATTTTCAGAGTTTTGGTGAGCTCCACTCGGTTCAAAGCTTTCTGGGTCATAGTTGTATATTTGTTTTGATGTTGTAAATGTAGTATCAAGCGGGGACTTGTCCCGACTTTAAGTTGGTCTTATTGATGCATCTGTTAGAGGATTTTGTAGACATATGTGGGTATATGGATGTAAGATATGTACGTTTAGTTTGACGTAATGTCTCCAACGGCCAAGTTTTATATATATATTTATATCATAAGTTTCTATGTCTATGATTTCCACATAGTTGTATAAGGTAGAAGAAGCTTCATACGAGGCTATGCATACGAGTGTACACGAGCAAAGATTGGTTCTCTCGGGCCATATCGGCTTCGGGGGCCAGTCCGGCCCGAATGGGATTTCGGGTCGTGACAACATCTAAGAATCTATCTCACTTTCTTTTTTCCTATCGTACTAGCTCAAAGTTATCTCCCTGAGTTGAGTCCAATTGGTATCTAGCATATTTGAATTGGTATCTCAACCATCACAATTGGGATTTATTTGTCCTAATTGGTATCTCAATAATGTTTGGAAGGTTGGAATAGTGTTATTCTAACTAGTAGAGGTCAATAGGAGGCATAGGACTTGTATTCTAATGTTGTGAATTATGTTTTGCATGAGTGATATGTGCACCTTTTAGGTGGTTATGTTGTTTGATGTAGTGAATATTGTAATTTTTAGTGTCATTGATAAGCATAACTCATTCGTTAATTGATTGGTTATGCTTATTTAAAAAAATACTTGTGTTTTAAATATTTTTGTTGTGGTATGATAGAATGCTACATGCATTACTTGTGTGGATGGTTGTTGTTTTGATCATACTATTACCTTGTTGTTTGATGATTGAACTTCTTAAGTGCAAATGATCATTATAACTGATATGAGATAAGTTGTTACAAAAGAATATTCATAAATCGTAAAAGTTGGGTGTGATTTTATGGTATGTCTTGATTTCTATTTGGTCTTTGACAATATACTCAGGATCATTTTGTGGTCCAAACTTTGATGATTATAATTGGGATCCTTGCGTGGTCCAAACTTTGATGATTATAATTGAGATCCTTGTGTGGTCCGAACTTTGATGATTATAGTTAGGATCCTTGTGTGGTCTGACCTTTGGTGACTATATCCCAGCCTGAAGTGCTATTTGGTCATCCTTGTGTGAATAATCTAGTTGATGAGTTAACTTGTTAATAATGCCTTAATAAGTAATTGGTTAAATTGAGATGAACTTAGTTGTTTTGCACAACCTTGGTGACTTGAACGTAAAGTAAGTTGTGTAGTCGATATCGCTAATGCAAGGTAAAGTGACTAGGAATATAAAATTGGTTATTTCTTGTAATATGAAAAGTAGAGATGATAATAACGGTGTTACTAAATATTGGTAGGTTAAACCTTAACTGTATGATTGACAATTATGTAGCTTATTTGGCTAAGTGACTTGAATGATTTTACACAGATAAAAGTGTTGATGTCCTAAAGGTAGACTAACTAATTGTACGAAACCCATGGTGGCTATAAATTATTTAAAATAGATTATGTTTTAAGGATGCGGATAAGTGATAGTTGAATAATGTTCACAGGCTTAGTAAGAAGGCAGGGCTACTAGAGTGACCTTGTAGTTGGTTGATTATGGTTTGATATTGCGTAAATGCTTAGTGTATAGGAACAATTATCATTTAATAGTATCCCTTTTGAGTTGATAAGGTTGGTGAAATAAGTTAGCTTGATTTTGGTTGATGGTTTGTAGTATAGGGTCGATCGAGCGAGTAGAGTTATTAGATGTGTTTTTTCATATTCATATCCCTCTCATTGTTACATGATAATACTTGGTTGTTATTGCTCATTGAGTGGTTGAGGTATGTTGTAGAGTCGAATAGATAATATAGTTGTAGTGGAGAATATATGTTTTAATAAACACCCATACTGGTGTGTTGGTGATGTTGCGTTAGTTATAACATTGGTTAGGGTGTAAGTACCCCACTAAACTTTTTCCTAGTATAGAAATGACAGACCTCGGAGTAGTATGGTTTTGGTTAGAAATTTGGTGTAGAGTGGATTTGTGGATTTGAGTGGCTAATGTGTTAGAGAATGAGTTTAGGAAGTTGTAGAAACTTTTGGTACATAAAACGAGTTAATAGAACTCTGGTTATAACGATTACCATGAAAGGGTTAGTTCATGGTGTTGAATTTTGAGAGGTATGTTGTAAAATGGCCTGAACTAGGACAAAGTCCCGAGTTACTGCCTCAGGACCACTGCAACAGTAAAAGCACCACCGCAGTGGTGACCTTAATTGGCCTACGGGCCGCTGCAGTGGCAGATTCCACTGCAGCGATAAAAATACAGGTTTTAATATTTAAAAAAAATTAGAAAACATCATTTGTCATTCCCCATTATTTCCATTTTTACCTCTAATTTTTGTGCATCATAATATTGTATGGTGTTTCAGGTATTTTAAATGATCTGTTACATAATTTTACTGCGTATCATATTCCTTAGATTGTAGTAATCAAAGATGGTGCCTAGAGCTTGGTGTTTGTGGTGAGAGAATCTTGCTAAAAATTCTCCTGTTCACCAATGACCATTCAGGGACGAACGGTGGGTAAATTGGTATCTATTGTAATGACTTATTCCGCCGTTACTGAAAATATCTATGGTAAAGGCATAAGAACCTCATTCATGATAATTTACAGGACCAATTCTTTAGTATAGGAGTGCATTAGACATGAACTATGGTCATACAATACCCCTAGCACAAAGTTAAGATGAAAGTGTTCTTACCAATTGAGTTTTGAGCTATGTTTAAACTAGGATCAAATTCAAACATGCATATCTCCTAAAAGATAAAGATTTATGTGGTCCAACACCCATAAAATAAAAGGTCTCTGAGTCTTCTTTAAAACGCACCTGATCGTTCATTAATCCACTTCCGCAGTAAAATGTTATGGCCATTTTACTGAAGTCTGTCCAGGCTGAAAAATTGGCCATCGCAACTGTAATTTTACCATTGCAGCGGTAACTGGGCAATATTTAAGCCTATTTTTGATGTTTTGGGGGGGGGGGGGTTAACTCGTAAACTTTGTCTCAAATCCCTAGGGGGTGATTTTCCAAGTCCTTGGGTGAAAATTCTTTGCTGAGGTAAGTTCTTCCATCATCTTCTTCGTCATTCAATCCAATAACATCTTAGAATCATTAGAACGATCTTCAATAGTGGAATTCTTGGGGATTTAAATCCTATGTTCATGATATTTTGGGGAAAACCTATGGGTTAGATTAATATCACCTAGAATTACTTCTAGATTGTTAATTGATGATTCCTAACATGAATTAGTGATTCTAAAATATGAAATTGATGGTTGGGGACCTTGAATTCTTTAAAAATGGAATCTTAAGCTTTGAAACAACATTAATGGAGATGTATTAAGTATGATAGTATTCATTAATGGTTAATTGGCCCTTGGGTAGTGTTTTACACCATGAATAAGGATAGAACTAGTGGGTTGAATTTCCAAAGTAGTTTTTCGAAGAGTAGTTGCTTAATTACATTTATAATTGTTTGATTTCTAGATAATTGGGCTAATGGAGGCATGAAGGGAAGGAAAGAGCAACCTTGGTGTGGCTTTCTTGTTCCAAAATCTTCGGTGAGGTAGGTTATAGTTTAATGTGTAGTAGACTTGAATTAGATACATGCAATAACTATAATTGATGGGAGATTTCATGTCTAGACCTATGAGTACAGAGTTTGGATGAATAAACTATGAAATTAATGTTAGAATGAGATAATTGTGTGTTGTTTGTTATGTGTGGATCCCTTGATGGGTGTTTGCATTTGTATGACTTACTTCATGATTTACAAAGTTTAATATATGAATGTGGGTAATAATAGAAGGATTAGGTGAACTTGTAATCCATAGAACTAGTCTTTAATACCTTAAAAAGGGTGAACCTGCTATAGTGTATGTGCCGAGTATGAGATGTTCTTACTAGAAGCTAGTTAGGAGGATTGATTGTGATAATAGGATGTGATGTTAGAACTTAAAAACCTAAAGTTAAGTTTTGCTAAGTACTAGGAAGTAAGATGTGAAACAATGTATGACTCTAGCTAGAATTGTAAGTAGAATAGAGCCGAGTCGTTGAATGATCGACTAAAGGGGATAGTGTCTTGAATTTATTAATGACTTGAGTTTAAGGATTACTAGTTAGCAACTGAATCTATCGATTTTGATAGGAATAAAAAGAAGTTAGATTGGTGGATGAAAGATGATGACGAATTAGGGTGTAAATATCAATCATGGTGGAATGTGCACTCCTAAAATGGATACTTTATTAATTGGTCTTCAGTCATGTTTATGACTGATGGTTTGGTTTGATAATGATCATTTGAATAAGTGGTGAATCGACCTTCGGGAATACTTGTGATTTTATATGTTAGTGGATATTCGTTGTTTACTCGAAAGGATAAACTTGTTGACTTTTGATTGCATTTACTTAGTTGTCGTTAATTGTAAATTCTGTTTTGATCATTGTTACTTGCATCTGATTTGAATTAGGTGTTTTTGATTCGCTTTCAGGCATTACTTGTAATTATTAACTACACCCTGTATTTACATTTAAATTGATGTTGATGATGAATATTATGATGGTGTGGAGATGAGTTGATGATGATGCTGAGATGATATTAATGATGATATTGAGATCGTGATGAAATGATAGATGATAATGATGTTGAAATAAGAAAGAGATGATATGTGCATCTTACATACATATATTCATCATATTCATTTGAATATACATGTACATTTACATTTATATATATATATATATATATATATATATATATATATATATGTAGTGGTGAATCTGTCTAAGTGTAATTGGTTCCTTCTATGGATCGGTTACTTGATGAGATATTATGGTTCCTTGAGTGGACCAGTTAAGTTAATGGTTGTGATTGTACATTGCAACAAAGTGTGAATACAAGGTATGTTCTGGATTGTGTAAATCTTATTCCCCTATGTATATAGTATATACGTGTTGTATATTATAGTTTCCCTTCTTGCAAAGTTGTTGATGTTATTAATTGTCTTGGTGGTTGTAATTTTGATGGTTAATGATAGTAAAATAGGGAGTGATGGTTGTCAGGAAAGAGGATTAATAAGAGAGAGAGACAGAAGTATATAGTGTTGTTGTAATAAGGTAAGTGCGTAAGAATTGTGGGTTAGGTAAATTAATATTTCTTAAATAAAGGAAAGGCGGTAAGGTTGGAAGCTGAAGTAATTTAAGTGTGTTCAGATATTAAGTTTGTATGTGTATCATGATTTCTTCTTGTTTGCTATATGCTGTTATATATTTCTAACCATGGTCGGCCAATAATACCTAATAGTATGTTTGTTGTAATGACACTACACATATTGTATCTCCATTTGATGATATAGCCATTTTGTAGGTCAGATAGAGTTTCTATTGGTACAACAGTGATTATTCTTCAGTAGCTTCTTTCACCCTACTCATACATGGATGTTGCATCTCGGGTCATGGTCATCCTTCCAATTGCTTAGTGCTCTTGTACCAGTTTAGATTAGGTTCTAGGAAGTTGTTTAGTAGAATTCCACAATGTATTTTTGTAATAAAGTTTTGCTTTGAGTAGAAGTTTATTATTTACTAATGCTTAAGGTTTAATAATATCTTACGCAATAATTGAATGGTTGGGTGATAAGGGTTCTCCTATCTGGGATAGAGTTGGGTAGGTGCTCGTGCAATTCGTGATTTGAGTCATGACAGTATTGTACTTTTTTGGCTATTTCTTTTTCTTGGTCATTTCGTCAGTTAGATATTAAAATGCTTTTTTGCATGGTGTTTTTACTGAGTAAGTCTTTATGAAACAACCTTCTAGTTTCATTCATCACGAATTTTCTCACCATGTCTGCAAATTAACCAAAGTTATTTATGGTTTAAAATAGGCGCACATGCATTGCTTCATCGCTTTAGTACATTCCTCCTTTCTCATGGTTTTATCTGCAGCAAATTTGATGTTTCTATGTTTATTAATCTCTCCTCATCAGGTTTTCTTATTTTATTACTTTATATTGATGATATTATTCTTATCGGTAGTCATTCATCTCTCCTTGATCAGTTCATTAGTCTCTTTTCCTTTCACTTTTCTAAGAAAGACTTGGGTGAACTCCATTATTTTGTTGGTGTTCAAGTTGTTCGCACATCTCATGGTCTGCATTTATCCCAGCAAAAGTACAATTCTGACTTGCTTCTTAAGTTTCACATACATAGATGTAAGCCTGTCTGTACCCACATTGCTTTTCGTACTTCTGTTTCTCTCATGGATGGTGAATTACTTGCAGATCCTACTGAATATAGGAGCATGATGGGGGTGCTCTTCAATATTTGACTATGGCTCATCCAGATATTGCCTATACTATAAATGTTGCTTCTCAATTCATGCATGCCCCTCGTACTTCTCATTTGCATTACATGAAGTGCATTTTCAAAAACTTACATGGTGGGTACTATTAACTATGGACTGTTCTTGCGTGCCTTTTCATCAATATAGGACTCCTAGTCCAATATTCTTAGTCCAGTACTAGTAGGAATCATATAGTTGAGTTGTGTTATATTACATCCCTCTATACTTGTACAATATATAGAGAGTTGATAATGTATGTCGTGAGTTATTTGTTACACATGTTCAAGAACCTCCAAAGTGAGTTTAAAGATATTGTTACCACTTTATCTGCTAGACCAAAGCCAGTTGTGTTTAGTGAATCTTTTCCTAAATCATTAATTTATTAACAAACAAATCCTATTCTCAGCAACAATCACAAATTTGTTTCCATGGGACTAACTTTCTACCCAGCTACAAATCTTAGATAACCAGCATCACCATTTGATTGCAACTCCAATTTTATGGATGAGGCCATAAAAATGGTCATGGTAGAGAAGGCTTCCGTGGTAGCAGAAAAACTCCTGAGGTGGGGTTTCGAACATTAGACAATAATTTTTTGATTCACGCAAACATTTCTAAATATGTAATGGTTTCAATTATCTAGCCCTGACATGCTCTAATTAGTAAAAAATATATGTACACAAAGTCCAACCTCTATGGTCCAAACTAGACCACAATCGATTAGGAAACAAAGATAAAGGAGAAAATAAACATAATAAAAAGACAAAATAGAAAAAGAAAGAAAGGGAAAGAAAAATCTATAGAAACTCGAACAATAGATCTGGTGGGTTCCAATCTCTGAAGAATTCATCAAAGAGTTGTGGGAAAGTTTCAAAGCTGAGAGCTCTGAAAACAAGTGAAGCTTCCACCAACGGAAAACCATCTTATGGGCTATAAACAACAAGGCATGGATCGATTTCACTTTAGACGTCAATAAATCTCAAAGTTGTTGTGCTATCAAGTCTAGTGAAGACTTCTTCAAATCCTTGCTGGTATGTTCTCTATTTTATAATCTTCCTATAGCAGTAGGTCTACCTAAAACTGAGATTGAGGGTTCCTTCGATGTCTTCTTGGTGACCAAAAAGCTATTTAACTTCTGTCAATAGATTAAGCTTCAAAGAAGCTAATACCAGTGATAGAGAGAATTTACATAGTAGATTGGTCCCTAATTAGACTTTAGTGAAACTTGGAACTTTATCATTGTAGATTTGTTAGTAGTGACCAATAGTACCTGTGATTATGTGTGGATCTTTGTGTGTTGTATTTTTAGTCATTTATGCCCCTTGTGATGTTGTATGTGAGTGACCTCTACTGTGAACTATGTGGATTTCCTGTTGTACCCTAAATCTTAAAATTTGTGTTTTGGCATTTTTTAATCCTGATGCTTGTTGTTTGAGACTTGTCTAAATTGAGTAGCTTCTTTCCTTCAATTGGCATTTCTTGTGAGTTATGAAAAGATAAAGCACCTGCAAAATGAATAGCTAGGTTAGTGAAATAATCTCAAGCTGATTTCCCTCTTTATACACATGTTCCACTGTGATGTTGCCCCTTTTCCATCAATCTTTTGATTCTTTGTATTTCCATAACAATACTCCATGCCACCTCCTAGACCCCATCTAACACTTTTTTTAGAATTAATGAGTCAGTTTCTACCACCACATGTATCACTTGATTATTTGTAGAAAACTCCATTCCTTCCTTTATTGCCCTAGCTTCAACAATGATGTTTGCTCCATCAGAAATCCGTTTAGCTTCAGCGTACCTCAAATTTCCATCATAATCTCTTATGCAAAAATCAATAGCACTAGGCCCTGGGTTTCCTTTTGATGCTCCATTACATTTAAATGATCCCCTTTGAGGCAGGCTTCTCTTAGCACATCACCTTATAGCTGAGGACATGTTAGTATTCTTCTAGGAATTGTATGATCAGTGTCCAATATTTAGGAAAATATCTCAACCAAGGGTATCTAATTTTGGCGGATAAATACATCCTCATGTTAATATCAAAAATCAGTTTGTTATAGGGCATCTGTTTTGCATGACATATAGCATTCCTTCTCCTCCATATGTGCCATAAAATGAAAGTTGGTAGGGCTTTATAGATTAGCTTTAACTTTGCTGAACACTTCACCTCCCATCACTTTATAAGATTCACCTTGAGTTGTACCAATAGAATAGAGTTCCCAGATGCTGAAATAAATGCTTGTTACACTCTCATTATAACAGGCATGTTAGGAACAAATGATTTATGGATTCTTGACAATCTTCATTGCAATAATAGCACTTCATATTATCAACAAATCCCATTCTTATTAGTTCTTCTCCAATAGGCAATATCTTTTTCCAACACTCCATAGCAAAAAAGAAACTTTAAAAGGAACCCCTTTGATCTATATATTAGAAAAACATCCTGCTTCTCATCTATATTTCTTAGGATTTCGCAAGCACTACTAACAGAAAACTTTCTAGACTTATTCAACATCCACTATGGTTTATCCTACTCTTCTGTGATTTTTGAGCACTACACTTCATTATGAATATTATCAATGACATCTTGTGGAAGAATTTGGTGTAATTTCTCACTGTCCCATTCACCTTGATCCATTAGCTATTGGACATCTTCAAAAGATCAATCAATTTGAAAATTAGAGGGTAGTATATAGTAGCCCCTAATCCTTTCAAGTTGTCAAACCACATATTAGAATGACAACATCTGATTTCCCACCATATTTCCTGCTCTACAAAATCCCTTGCCTTGAACATATGCTTTAATAGCTGGGATCCTCCCTTCCATTCTACCTCTTGTGGGATATGTTTCCTGTAATATTTATTCAATATGAAGTTAGTCCAGAGTGACTTCTTAGTTCTAAAAATCCACCACAATTTTGCAAATAGGCCTTCGATACATAAATGAGGGACCTGAAACCTACACCACCCTCAACATTGGGCAAACAAATGTCTCTCTGCGCTACCGAATGTGTTCTTATCCCCTCATCCTTTCTGATCCACATGAATCTGGCTGACAACTTGTGAATACAATGAATGACACACTTTGGAGATTTAACAATTGTTAAAAGATAAATTGCTATACATTATAGTACACTAGTGATCAATACAACTTCCCCCCCCCCCCCAAAAAAAAATGATACCATATTCCCCTTCCAAGCATGGAGCTTATTCGTAATCTTCTTGATTAGTTTAAGGTAGTAAATTTTAATTTTCTTTGAGTGAAATAGACGATATCCAAAATACATAAAAGGAAAATTACCTTCTGAGAAACCAGTTACTTCTTCAACCTGTTGATCTTACTGACAGTATTGTTATACACAAAAATAGAGCTCTTACTCTTATTTATCAGTTGGCTAGATTATGTTTCATAATTCCCTAATGTTTGAATAATCATCTCTAGTAAGGTTTTATCAGCAGAAGCAAAGATGATAGTAGCATCTGAATATGTAAGATAATTTAAGTTAGAACTCTTATTAGGAATGCCAAAACCTTTGAACTCATTGTTGCCGAATAATGCATTAAGAGCTCTTGAAAGCACCCCAGCACTAAAAATAAACAGTGTTGGTGACAAAAGATCCCCTTGTTTGACACCTCTAGAAGAATGAAAGAAACCATGAGCTTGCCTATTAAATAGGACTGAGTACCAATTATTTTCAATAAGCCTTCATACCATATCCATAAACTTGTTGTTGAACCCCATCTTCTGTAGTACTCTAATTAGAAACCTCCAAGAAACCGATATATACTTTAGCCATATCAAGCTTAATAATCACATTTGCTGGTTTGCTCCTTTTTCTTATATCAGTAATAATCCCTGAGTAAGGAGAACATCTCAATGATATTCCTACCCTTCACAAACCCTAACTGATTTTGTGAAAATGGAAGTAGACTTTCAAGTCTGTCACGAAGGACTCTTGAAATCACCTTGTTTTAAGAAATTACTCAAACTAATTAATCTTAAATTAGAAAAGGTTTGAACTCTTTCCTTCTTTGGTATTAGGATCAAATTAGTATGAGTAATAGACTTAGGAAAAGTATAACCTTCAAAAAGTCCTTAACCATATTCAAGATATCTTCTCCAATGATTTCCCAACAAGTTTGATTAAAATAACCAGTAAGTCCATCGGGCCACTACTACTTTCACCATTAAGTTAAAACACTACCATTTTGACTTTATCCATGCTAGGACTATAAATCAAACTATTTTTACTCTCCTGATTAACCAACTCTGGGACATGATGAAGAAAAGATAGAGCTAATAAAGTAGTCTCATCTGTGAACTGATTCGGATAAAAAATAATATCTTCTTCTGCAACTTCTGTGCTACTGCCAACCCACTCCCCATTGATTTTCTGAATCTCATTGATAGGAAGTCTCCTTTTTCTTCCATTAACACTATTGTGAAAGAATCTAGTATTCCTGTCACCTTCAGAAAAACATTTGATGTCAAATTTTTGCCTCCAATACTCTTCCTCATAGTGTAAATACTGTTTCATTTCAGCTTGTTCCTTTTGAAGAACTATTTTATTTTCAGCAGTGGGGAATTCTTCAAATAATCCTTATTTGATTCTGACCACCTCCTCTCTAATAATTAGTTGTTTGAAAATGTCACCAAAGCACTCCCTGCTCTACCTGGATAAAGCAGCTTTGATTTTGTTCATTTTTTTTCAGCCTGAATATATATGATTCATCCCCTGTGACTTAGTGTTCTTTAACTACATCCAGGAACCCTTGTGTTCTATCAAAAATTAAAAAAATTGAAAGGTTTTTGAATTTGATAGTGCTGATCCCCATGGAATAACAATAGAGGAGAATGATTTGAGCCTGTTCTGGATAAGTGTTCAACTTCTACAAGGACAAATATATCCAAAAATAACCGATTAGCCACCACCTTGTCTAATCTTTTATATATATACTATGAATTAGTTCTACTTTTCCATCAAGTAAATGGACTTCCTCTGAAATTGATCTCCACTAGTTCACAAAAATTATGTAAAATGCAAAATCCTCATATTCTGAAGGATATATAGGTAGACCACCAGATTTCTCCTCTTCATTCATTATGACATTAAAGTCACCACCTAGCAGCCAAGTCAAATTCATTTTATTATGCAAAACATAGAACGCATCCCAAAGTTCAAGTCTTTCCAAAGTAGAGAACTTAGCATACATTACTGTAGCAACAAAAAGTTTCACTATCTTGGAAACCTATCTTCTTAGAAATTTGTTAAGTAGTATTTGAGATGATGTTAGCTAATACCCTTTCATTTACAAATACCCATATCTTCCTACTCTAATTATAAAAACCCTTTCTATCATTATGGTATGGTTTAGTATGCAAAAATTCAAGCTAGGATTCTCCCTAGATGAAGTGTTGAAATTTTCATGCTAGGCTAGGCTAGTCTTAGATGTATTTCAGGTATGGTGTGGTTTAGGTAAATATGATAATGGATAGGTTGGTGATACAATTATTTAATATCATAATGTTTTAGCTAAGAGGTTAGGAAGTTCATAGAATCTTTTAAAATAAATTTGGGTTAGTAGAACTCCGGATATAACATTTGACATAGAGGGGTTAGTTCGTGAGGTTGAAATCTGGGACTACATTGTAAAATTGGAAAAATTGGGAACCAGCCCAAAGTTATTGCCTCACCTACCCAGCTATAGCGTGTGGCAAGCTGCTACTGCAGTCTCTGCTATTGCAAGAATTTTTCTGCTATAGCGGGAGTTAACTATGGTCAGCTCTACTATAGCAGCCAGTACCCGCAATAGAAAGAATCGGGCTTCTAGAGCGGGCTGAATATAGTAAATAGTAGTTTTTGAACATAAATGTTATTTTCCATCCAAAAACATTCAGAGGTCATTGAGGGGTGATTTTGGGCAATTTTCATCAGTTCCTCTTAAATTCCACCACTGAGGTAAGTCATTCCACCAATCTAATATATATTTAATCCCCAAATCCTTAGAATCTTATTAGGTTGATTATGGTGGGGATGATGGGTTTAACACTAGGTTGGAGGAATTGATGTGACATGCTTGAGGTGGGATTTGAATTGTTTGTTAATGGTTTAGAAGTGGTAATCTAAGTATTCCAAACTATAATTTGACCTTTTAATCATAATGTATAGAGAATTTGGGTGGAATGAAGGTTAGAAACACCCTAGAATGAAAGAATTGTTCTTAAACCTGACCTTAGGGTTATTAATTTAGGTTATAATACCTAGAATTGTTGAAACATTGGTTCAATTATGTTATATGTGTTTGTTTAGACCAAGATCAAGCCAAAGCTACGAGAAAGGGCAAAGCTCAAGTCCTTTAGAGCATTACAAGGCTTTGATAGAGGTAGGTGATGGTTGAATTAGAGTTAAAACTTAAGTTGATTATATGTGTTCATGTTAACTGATTGTTGTTTATTTTGTTGCAATGCATGCTTTGAATGTAGAACTTGTTAATTATTAAATGCAAGTTGGAAATTGATAATCTATAATGAGATTGTAAAAAGGACCTTGCTTGATGTGCAAGGTGGTTGATTCACTTACTATGTGATTGTTTATGTTTTGTGATACTATTTATTGTTATGAGATGAATCGGTAAAGGTTGATCATGATTGAATTAGTGGATTTTAGAGAGTAAAAGGGTGGGGACATTGGAATAAGGGTGGTATAACACTTGATTTGGGATAAGGGTGAAAAACACTAGTTGTTTGGGTTATTTCGTACATGGAATGAGATCGTCCCCTGCAGGTCATGGCTAGTGGCCATTAATATGGCCCATAGCATATGTGTACCCCATGATTGGAGAGTTTGACGGTTTCTTGAGTGAACCAGGTTATATTGTGTTAATAATTATATTTGGATCATTGGGTGGTCCGGTTACTTGATATATTTGGATCTTTGAGTGGTCCAATTAATTGATATTGTACTTGAAATGAGTTACTACTCATTGTTGAAAAATTAAAAGGTGTTTTTCTAAGAAAGTAATGAGTTGATTGTAATTTGAGTTTTGTTGTAGTTGAGTTGAATAGAATACTATTTTCTTGAAAGTGATTCATTTATCTACTTGATAGGGTGGTTGGTTTAGTGGAATTATGGTGAAAAGACTAATTGAATGCATAATTGCTAAGATGACATGTTTGCTACTTGTTTACATATTGTTAGTTAAGTGTTCATATTGGTTAAGTTGAGTTGGCCTATGACCCTACCAGTACATAGTGGTATTGTACTGATACTACCCTTTGCTCTTTTTTTGTTGAGTGTAGAGCATATTCTAGTGGGTTCGACGAGACCTCATCTGTAGATCGTAGTGCGACTTCTAATCTAAGGGTGAACATCATCTTCCAAACAACCATGGATCTATACTATTTTTGATCTTGTCCATTTGTTTTCAGACGCAGACAGTTTTTAGTTTTATTGCTAGTTTTCTGGGCAGTACCTATGGATATGTTCAGTTAGATGTTTTGGCACGGTGACCTTCAGTTTCTAGGGGCGTTTTAGAATTTATGATGTTATTCCGTATTAATTTTTAGACAGTTAGAGATATTGGTTATTAAATGAATTAGTTTTGTTCTCTTTAAAAATGGTTAAGTGTTTTGGTGTTGGTAAATTTGGGTTAGATTGTTCTCCCACCAGAGGGTTAGTGTGGGTTCAACTCACAATGGATTTGGGTCATGAAACTAATTGTAAGTATCAGACTTTATCCCCAACCTTCTATTGTACTTCTGTATGTGCCTTAGCTCTTGAAAAGATTCAATTAGTGCAATCAGAGAGAATTATGATATTTGTGAAGCATTTGTACCCTATGGAAGGCCTGTTGTGTATTAATATATTCCAGAATAATATCTTCAACATCATTTAACAGTTGGTTAACTTTCCTCCTCAGAACCATTCTGGTAGGTTGAGGAACTTCACTACCCTTCATTTTGTTTCTTTTGCTTTTGCTAAGAGAAATATCAACTTATCTGGATATTTTTTCTAAGTTGTTGTTATTGTCTACTTCTTACTTGTCTTCTATTAGTGGCATTTTCTCCCTTTTCTCAATATATCTTATTCCACCGCCCTGATGAGTTACAATAGACTGTAGCTTTTTAAGGGAAGTTTTTTCTATGCATGATGCTAATGGAAGATTGTCAAAACTGACAACTATTGTTCTGCAAACACTTCTCCTTCAGTAGAAAATGTTTGGATGTCTATATGTTGCCCAGTATCATCACTCTATGTAACAATTGCCACACTATCAATATGTACTGTCAACATATCCCTTGTATGTAACAGCCCAAGAGTATCCCTTGGACGTCGCATGGTGCTTAGGACTACAAGTAGTCCAAAATTAACCCGTGTCAGCTGGCATAATACTAAGCCATATTCAAATTTCTTAAAGTCATGAACAAAAGATGATTTTGTTCAAAAGAAATATGGATAAGAAACATCAAGTCTGAAATCTATCAACATTAACTGAAAGCAATCCCAACATAAAAGTAAGATGACTTACAACTAAGTCTAGACAAGCCTCTAGCATACCAAAAAGTCGCTAGGACAGACCCCTAGCTGACTCAGAGTTATGTAAGTTTGAACTACTGAACCCAAGAATCATAATTATAGTCCTCGAAACATGAGGACTCACCAACTCAATAGGAATAAGCATTGGTGATCGCAGCTAATCGTGGTGTTGAGGGAGATTACTAGAACCCATATCGTGATAGGATGCATAGCACAAAAAGTATATGGCTAGTAATATGGAATGTACTGAGTATATGAGGGATGCGTACAACATGTAAAAATAATGGGAATCATGTGATAACGATATACATTATAAGTATATAAAGACTCAACATTTTCATGAATAAAGTTGAACTGAAATATCATATACGTAGAGTGTACAAAATATAATTTGACAAATCCAGTGACTCATATACTCTTAAGTTACAAAACTAATTTACTGTTGGGGATTCTATTGTCCAACATTCCCCATTTGAGAAAACACGGAGCCCAACTTGTAACTCATTTTGGGAGGGTATTCAATATCAGGGTAGAGAACCATGATTGGCATGAATTCATATATGAGTCCATTTCGGAAGACGGGAGATACTCTTAACTGATGAAGATCCCTTAACGTATGGTGGTACATAGTTTGGGACTTTGGTATGCTGAACCTGCATTCTCTCGGTGCTCAATGCTACTCCTAAAATCATACTATTGACCATATTATATAGAGTTCATCATGAAATAAGCATAACAGTTTGTAAGTCTGAAAACCAAATATGCCTTTGTTTTTGCTTCATATCTATAAGTAAATTCATGAACTTCATAATAAGTTTAAGATAATAAAACAAATATTGAACTTCATCTTGAATGGTTTATATCATGCTAAAATCATGTAACATTTACCAAGTCATAGAATTTCATGCAAGGATGTTTCAAATCAAATCATAAGGTCAAGCATATGAATAGAGTTATAAACAAACTACAAAGTTCAAGAAGTTTAGTGAGACTACATGAACAATTTTATAGGGAACCATAAAACTCAAGAGCATGAAAATTTGGGTTTGAACCCTTGTTATTAGCTTCAAAATTTGTTAAAAAGTGAAGTTTTTGGGCAGAAGGATGAAAAGGAATTCTTATTGAAAACCCCACATACCAGGACTTATGAAATTCTTGAGAGAAAGCTTAAACTTGAACCTTGAAATTGATGCTTGGAAGAGAAACCTTGTTTTGAGTTCTTGAGGGTTAGGGAAAGGAGTAAAACAATTTATTTTCACAAAATTTGAAGGAAATAGGGCTATAATAAGTTATAGGAGTGTTTGGGGATAAAATACACATTTACCCTCGCAAAAATGGAAGAAAAATAAAGTTGGGACACCGGGGGGCCTGGCATGGCACGGGACCAATGTAGAGCCTAAACTCCATGGCACAGGGCCATCGTGGAGCCTATTCTCCCTGGCATGGATCCATCATGGATCCATAATATTTTGGGGTCCTCAACTTATGCCACGGGTCCGTGGCACAGACCCTCTCTTGTAAATTGGTCATAACATTTTACTCAGCTATTGGATTGATGAGAGGTCGGTGGAATTGGAAAAAAGACTCAAAGACTTTTAATTTTGTGGGTCTTGAACTAAAAAACTCTTTATATTTTAGGAGTTATACTTCTTTAAAGTTGACCCTGGTAAAATCTTATACGGAAATTCAATCGGTAAAAACACTTTCAACTTAACTTTGTGCTAGAGGTTCCTTATGACTTTAGTTCATATATAAAGCTCTTATCACACTATGGAATTGATCTTAAAACCTATTTCAAATTTGAAATCATCTGATTCGGGTCTATACGCATTAAAAGAATAGTATGGATCATACTTTAGAAATGTGAGGTGTTACATTGTATCTTATTCATTGCCTCATTTTCCCTCTATAGACTAAATTTTAGTTCCCTAACTAGACTTCTTACTATATTGTTATGTATTCAAAGTATTCTCCTCCTCTATATCCTTAGGATCTTCTCTTCTTTCCTTCCATAGAGTATCTAATGCTTGCTTTTCAGACTGCATATTCTGATCTCATATTATATCCTACACCCCTACTTTTGTGGCATAAAAAGCATTTTTTACCCACTTCTTTATTTGTTGTTACCCTATTATATGTTGTGGCACTGCATCTACCTTGTTTTCTACATTACTATCACTTGTATTTTTCTTTATATCCTGTTTCTTCTACTTTTACTGAGATTGGCTAAAAACCCTATCAATGTCTCAGTATTACCTTCTCTACTCATTTTCCCAGCCTTATAATTTGTTGTAGCCTACCACCAGTTTTTTTTCAAGCTCATGAGTTTTGTCTTGCAAAGTTATATCATCATCCAGGGCTGAGAACTGATTCTTTGATATTTTATTTTTATTAGTACACATATGCTCCTTGGTACTGTTGGTGTTGTTATTTTCCCTTACCTTTCTCAGATACCACTGCAATACAATCTTCTGGATTTCTAATAATTTTTACACTATTGATCTTTCTTAGAGAGGACCTTGTTGGAGGATTGTTACCACCCTCAATTTGGTTATGCTTATGTGTTCCATGATGTTTACTCCCTTTGCCTTTTTTATGTTATCTGTACCTGGACAATCCTTTGTATTTGTGTTACTTTTATACCTATTGTCATTTTTTCTAGTGACCTTGTTCCCATTGCCTTAATCTGCTTCAAAGTTTTCACTGTCTTTTCCTTTCCTCTATTCAGCATTTTTTGCTAATTCCAGATTCATATGCCTGCACTCCTTTATATTATGTCCCTGCATCTTACATTCCCAACAATACATTAGAAGATAAACATATTTTATTTTAACCTTCACTGTCCTTATAGCTCAAAAACTTTCATCTTCAATATCTATCCGGACATGGTCCGAAAAATTGTTCATCAAATCTACTAACACTTTTACTTTGGCACAGCTAGGTATGGTCTTGTTTACAGTTGCCATGTCTAAGTGAATAAGTACCCTTACTACCGAGGCAACAAGAAAAAGGCTTCCTTAATACAATACATTGGCAATAAGTTGGGGAAGGATATTTATGCTATCACCTTTGTAGTTTCTCCTTCCATGGTGAATCTTGAGTCATATATTGAAGGTCGCATTTGATACACATTACCATATTTGGATTTGATATAGGCAGCCACTTTTGAAGTGAGAATAATGAAGTCTTCTTTCCATTCTAATCTAATCAAATTGTGTTTATTTTTTAAATGCCTATTTGACAGTCTCCTTTGATATTGCACTAAATAGGGATGGTGGTCCTCAATTCATCCAGATCAATCCAGCCATATGAAAACTTCCCTGATACAACATATTAGGGATTTTCAATTATATTGATTGCTGACATATTGGATTCAGATCATTCAATATATGGATCACCATGTAAAAGTGTAACTGGTTTGAATGGAATAGTATGCAAATTTTTAGGTTTCGTCCCCAGCTCTATTTGAGGCTTTAACGTATTGGCAAAATGTAGAGCAGTAGATGGTAAAGCTAAAGTAGAATTATGGACAGCTGTCGGAATTAACGATTGACTAGAGCCCTGCCATAAAAGGCAATATTAATCAAGAAGAAGAGTTATAGTTTTGAGTTCATAAAGAGAGAGAAGAGAGCATTCTGTTTTTCAAATCTTTCAGTTTTTGTCCAGAATGTGCTTGAGGGTTAAGTTGTAAGTCTCACAAACTAACAATTTATGATGACTATAATATTTCATTCTTACACTTGCAAGTTGCAACTATTATTCCAACAATTTAACCATTTAAATTAGTCGAGATGTATGCAAGTCGGTGTTCATGAGTTGGTTGATATCTTGAGATTTTTGTAAACATTTTTTGTATTTTAATTCATTATCATTTTATCATGCTTATTCATTCATCTCATGGATCACTAGATTGTAACATTAAAAATAATGATTTTTGAAAGAAAATGAACCATCTTCTTATGATTTGGTCCAAGGCAGGATTCCAGATGGTGAGATATGATACTTTCCAAATGATTTAGTCCAAGGCAAAATTTTGGAAGGGTTATGATTTCATCCAAAGCAAAATTTTGGGTGGGGTATATAGACCTTGTGAGTCCCCATGGATCCCATCTTACAGCATACGATGGTAGAGAGGTTGTATATCGGTAGGCATTGGTTATTACATATCATCACATATTATTGCGTTACATTATTCTTGGATTATTGTTGTGTTTGTTAATATTGAACTGATGGGAATTTTCTGTGTGCAGGGTTATTTTAGTATTCTTTTTTCGATATAGTATTCACTTAATCTTAGTCGGCCAATGATGCCTACTAAGTACTAGTGGATGTACTCACCCCTACTTTTTATGCATCATTCTAATACAACTCTTGATAAGAATGGACAACATGGCTCTTTATCATATGTTTTGGTGATATTTGAAGTTGTGGTGATCCTCTGATCAGAGATTGTCTTAGTTTCATCTATCTCTATTTATGTCTTAGTTCCTGGACAGCTTTGTTATTGGGTTGATATTCTGTATTAGAGTCCCTCTAGTACTTATGACAGTTGATTCATGAGATTTTGGATTACTTTGTTCAGTTCCATTTGAGGATTACATTGAGATATTATTATTAGTTGTTTGTATGGATAATATACTATTACCTTTGCTTTGAATTATTGGTGTTGTTGAGTCAGATTTACCCATCATGGTTGGATTAGGTAGGTATCATCACAACCCTTGGGATTTTGGGTCATGACAATACTAGAGTACTTATACTCGCAACAAGGTAGCATGAGGAAGCACTATTTCACTCACCACTATCAGAGGAGTGTTTACACCAATTTTGGACTATAGAGCAAGCCACATCTTCTTTAGTGGGGCTAATAGCAATTGGGGTTTCACTTGGGTCCATCTTATTGTTTTTCATCACATTCACCTTATTCAAATCATTCCTACTAGGCTTAATTTCATCCTTAATTTCATCATTTTATGGTCATCCTCATCTTTCCATGGCCGGCAAGGGCGCACCTTAGAAGTACACTAATGTGTGCAGAAAAAGGGGCAAACAAGGCTTAACCAGTGTACGGTTTTGATGGCTTGTACAAGTCCACCATGATTTTGGGAACCAGGTTCCTCACCTGATTCTACAACAATGAGAAGTGGATAAACAACAAGAGTAAGGAACACAACAAGGGTAAAGTATATATGATGTTTATGTGAAAACCTTCTTGCACAAGGGAGTAAAACTAAGACATACCAGTAGGATTTCTCAACAGCTTCACTAATCAACAAGCAAGATTCAGATTAAAACCTATTGCAATCTAGGAATTAAACTCTTAATCCCTCACACTTAGAATAATTCTATTGTAAGCCCTTTTCACAATAACTCTACTATACAGACACCAAAATATGACTTTAGCTAACAAATTAGATCTATAAGATAGGAGAGAAAACAAAAGACCCACACAAGCCTCTTAGAAAGGAGTGGGTTTGGAATTTTGAGAACAAAATACAAAGACTCAATCAACCTAGAACAACATACACTTCCACTATGAGCAAGTTGGTTCCTCAGTTGTTGAAGCTTTTCCTTAAGGGAATCACTTCCCGGCTTTGCATAAGAATGTGTGACTTTGATTTTTGAAAAACTAGGTTTTCATCCCATGTAATGATGTATATATATGACAGAGGATAGGAGGGAAAATCTTAAATATTTCTCATTGGTTGAGAGGAAAGGAACACAACAGTTTTCTACTGACACAGTGTACTATTACACCTATCACATAAAGGACTTGTACAAATAATTCCAATGCATACCAGATTCCTCGTCAAGTTTGGCAATCATACAAACAAAACATGAGCTATCAATTTAACCCTTGTTTAGGATGAAAAAACTCAAATTCTAGTTCCCACTCACACAAAAACTTCCCTCTTTGAGATTAGTCTCATAAGAACACAAAACCATGTTCTCGCTGAATCTATTACATAAAACTTTTAACCCCTTTTGGCATCATAAAAAAGATGACAGTAACAAAAGATAAGTGTCAAGGAATAATATTAACTCATGGCCACTGGGCAACACTAACATGAATGAAATCAGCATAGCAGATAAGAATTATAGAAACCTCATATATGAACAAAAACATCCCCATGCATTTAATAGCATTAGATTAGTATTTCAATTCATACAAAAAGGAACATTAGTCAATGCAAGGAGAATGCCAAATCAGAACCAAAAAAACAAAGGAGTTCAAGGTAACATGGGTAGGATGAAGAAGGGAAACAACGAATAGGATGAGTCAAAGAAACATAGGTTTCAAATGGAAGGATGAAAAAATAAAGACTTAAAGAAAAGCTGATCAATTTGTTTCAAGGAATCAAGTTAATCTCTCAACATCTACTGAGTCAGGTCCTCCACTTTCTACTTAAGTTCCACTGTCTCAGCATTGAGCTAAGCATTATCCTCCCAAAGTTCCTTTGAAGGACTTGGTCCCTTACTAGCTCCTTAAGAGTCTTGTTGCAACTGAGCCTTCAACCCTGCAATCTAAGACTCTCTTTCATCCAGCAAAACCGATATTTTTTTCAATTTCTTAGCGCTCTTCTCTTGGCCAACAATCAAACTGGAGACTATGGAGCCTGGGACAACTCCTCCTCTTTTTTCAACACACTCACACTCCTCCAATATAGTGAGAGTGAATATCTTCTACTTAGTTCCCATGGTGTGATGCTCAGGCTAAATTCAATAATGATCGAACACCTTAATGAGCAAGAACCATATCCCAAACCATGACTACTATCCTTAAGTTCACATATCTTAATAACACGCTCTATCATGATGTGGGGCAAACTAATAGAAGCAAAGGTGGCAAGGGTTTCCATAGGAAAAAATTGGCAATGGCAGTAATAGAACTTCTCTCAACCCAAGGAAGTAGGACCTTGTTGACCAATTCAACAGCAACTAGTACTGAGGTTTCATTTGCTTCTTAAGTATTTGTTAACTGTGCAAATTCCTCTCCAGTTTCTGTATCACCTTAAGAAACATGTCAGAGCCATTGCGATCTATAATAGTAGAGATTCCCTCTAAGGTAACACCAAGAATCTCTCGCAAATATGCCTCATCTAGAGTGAAGTTAACCTCATTCACAATAGCAACAAGATCATCCTTGTCTTATGTATTCATTAGATCCCCATCAAATTCACCCTACTTATTTTGCATACAAGGGTAGTAGGGGGCTTGAACAAATGTTTCCAACCTTAGATCTCTACCATTTCAATCAACTCTTCCTTTTCAAAAATATTAGCAGTTTTCAGGTCAAAAACTCTTTCATTTAGTACCTTTTATTTGCAAAGTTTCTACTTTTTCTTTAAATTCGGGATCCTCAGTTGGAGTCTTTGTCCCCTTAAACTTTTTGGGATGGGAATTGGTTCCTTCTTTCTTAGATTCAAAGACCTCTTATCTCTTCCTTTTGGTTGGTTTTTCAGCCTTGCTCTCTGTAGTTTTCTTTGAGTAAGCCTTTTCCCTATAAGATTATTTACATGGAACAGGGGCTTCATAAATAGTTTGAGAGGTATATCCTTTATCAATTTCCACCACTTAGGATGGAGAGACATCTTCCTCAACAACATTTTTTTGTAACCTTTGCCTTTCTATAGTTTTTTCATGGTTTTTTTGTAGCACCATGTCCATTTCTGATTTTGGCTTTCCTCTGGTAATTGGCCCCTTATTAGTATCCTTTATAACACTCTTGGATAAGGATCCACTACTCATTTCTAACACCATTTTTAGTGGAGCTTCATCATTATCATCCTCCTTTGTTTATGGAGAAACATTGATATAAACATTGGTATTCCAGGATACAGTTGAGTGGCTGGAGTGATATCCCATCTAGGAGGCAATTATGGAATGGAGTGACTTCACGTTAAAGGTGTCAAGTGACACTGCTCACTTTCATTACTCATATCCTTCCTCTTTGTAGCCGTATCAACCATAAACTCTTTTATTAGCTCAATTTCACTCTCAGGAAAGTTTGATGACATGTCCCCTTTTTAGCACTAAGGAACTCAGTCAACCCCTTATCTAATTCTGAGACCTTCTTTTTAGAAGGAACAGATGGGTTACCAAGTTCTATAGTAGTGAAGACCATGACAGAGGGAAAAATATCTACCTCTAGAATAGTTGCAAATTCTTTAGGTACTTCATCTTGAGAGTTTAATAAATTGACCCCTTTAGTGGTTTCTTCAAAGTTTTCCTTCTGTCTACTTGTGACTTTTGCATTCTTGCCCCCTTAAGTTACTTCAGAAGTGTTGCTAAACAAATGAACAGTGAACTTAGAGGTTTGTTTGATGAACTCCTATTCATGACTAGAAAGGTTGAGAGAAGTGGATTCATGAATAAATCTCTTGAGAGATGGACTCTTTCAAGATTTGGGATTCAAAGAGGATGTATTGAGGGAAATCAAAGGAATGGGCACTGTCTCTAGTGTAGGAGGATTAGGAGTACCCATGAATAGTGTTACATATGGAGATGGTGGTGGGGTAGGTTTAGGAGATGACTGTGATGGAGAATTTTTCTGAGACATGGTAGGAGAGTACAAGAAATGTATGAAAAAAAGGGTTTTGTTTTAGAGCAAAAGACTTAAGGAGGAAAAATAACACACTTAGGTATTTTAGGCAAATTTGAGATCGATATAGCAGCAGGAAAAGTACATAGAAAGTGGGTGAAAAGAACGACGGTGATGAATTTAAAGAAAAAAAATGATACGACATGTCGTGTTAGGATTTAACGATGATGGTTTGAGAGAAAGAAACATGGTGCCATTTTGAAAGGGCATGAAAGAGGTCTAATGTTGCACTCACAACAAATTTTAACATTCCAAAGTATGAAAAACTATTAACCTATAAGCGGGAACCAGGTTCCCTTCTTGGACTGCACATGCATGCATTTTTTTAAAATAATGAGAAAGCATCTCATCATTATCTACATGTGAAGTCACCATGCATTTATACCTGCAAGGGTATGAAATAGAGTTAGATAATATTGTATGATCCTTTCTCATATACCTGGCAACTAATCATAGCCATGTGGAGAAAGTTATTGCAATTTGATCATCCCCAACTTCAAGTGATTTTGTTCAAAGTGATCCCTACTCAACACCATTGTGAAGATATCAAGTACCGGGTCCTTTATTCTACAAAACATCATGCATATCAATCCATTTTCAACATTATCTCTTCAGAAGTGATGTATAATATCAATGTATTTAGTCCTTTTGTGTTGGATAGGATTTTTTACCATATTAAGAGCATTGGTGTTGTGGAATAACAGAGGAACACAGTCATTGAACACCCCAAAATTTTTAAGTTGTTGTTTGATCCAGAATAGCTGAGCACAACAAGATACAACAACCACATATTCTGCCTCAGTTGTAGAAAGAGCAACTGAGTTATGTTTCCTAGTCCCCTATGAGATCAAGAAGGAACCAAGAATATGAGTCATTCCTAATTTACTCTTTCTATCCACCTAGTAAACAATATAATCAACATCAGCATATCCCACCAAATCAAGGTTTTCTCCTCACGTAAAAAAGAGAACAAGATAAGAAGTTCTCTTTAGATACACCAAAATACATTTAATATCCTTTATATGAGATTCTTCTAGACAAGACTGGAACCTTACACACATTCCCACACTAAATACAATAGAGATCCAATAATACTACGATACATTATTTCATTTACAGAGGGACTAGGTTCATCCATATCTATCTCAGTAGTAGTGCCTACGGAAGTGTCAATGGGTTTAGTATCCTTCATTGTAAACCATTTCAACAACTTATTAATGTACATATGTTGGCTTATCATGATTCCACTAGACAATTGCTTCACCTGCAACTCAAGGAAAAAATTCAACTCAACTATTATGCTCATTTCAAATTCACTGGCACCAAAAATTATATCATCAACATAAAATTGTACAATTAGCAAGTTCATTCCTTGAGTTTTCAAGAAAAGTGTGTTATTTATCTTCCATCGTTTAAACCCATTCTCAATAAGGAATTTTGATAATCTTTCATACCATCCCCTAAGATCCTGTTTCAACCCATACAGTGCCTTGTCTAGTTTGAACAAATGATTGGGACGTTCATTATCTTCAAAGCCTAGAGGGTGATTCACGCACACTTCTTACTTCACGTAGCCATTTAGAAAAGAACTTTTTATATCCATCTAGAAAAATTTGAATTTTATATAAGGTGTAAAAGAATTGAGGATTCTAATGGCTTTCATTCTAGCAACTAGGGTGAAAGTTTCATCGTAGTCTATGCCTTTCTCTTGATTGATGCGCCATGGTTACATGGCACTTTCGATGCTTAAAACAAGGAAAATATGCAATAACTTGGGTGTATTTGGTTGGTATGATGTGGTTTCTGTCCTACTTTAAAGGAAAATAGGTTTCTGAAGGAAAAATGATCAAAAAGGAAGAATCAAGCCCGAGAACGAAGTGTCTGAGGATGAAAGAACAAGAATCGGCACCCGAGTGAGAGTCAAGACACCACTCACGTGCTGTGAGTGGTGCCGTGAGTCACACTCCAGTGTGAAAATTTTCCTGATTTCCACGTCAGGCATCCACGTGGTGTGGGTCCACCTACGTGATGTGAAAAGGTGACGTGACTCAACTTTTGAATACGTCTAATTGAGCCTGATTTCCACAACACTCACCTACGTGGCGTGACTTGGTTCCACGACACCAAGTCACGACATCGTGAAAGTTGCCGACTCTGTTCTCCTATTTTGCTTAGGATAGGATTAGCTTTGTATCTATAAATACCCCTGTATAGTCCTATGTGTGAGAGGGAGTCATTAAATTATTTTGAGAGCTATTTTATATTGTTTTGGAGTTCATAAACATATTCTTGGTTTTGTAGTTACAAACCCTAATTTGAGTTTTATTAATAATTGAGATTTTAGTGTTTCTTCATTGTTGTGAGATCATAATTATGTTTTCATCTCTGAATTCTTCTTGTGTTCTTACAATTATGAGTAGCTAAACCCATTAACTAGGGTTGTGTGAACCATGAGGAATTAACGAAACCGGTTAAGTGCAAGGAAATTCTATACCGTTGTAAATGCATGTATTGTTATCTTCTTCATTGTGATTGCTTTTCTAACGGTTGCAAACATTAGAAACCTGCCTATATTCTAAACTTGCTCGATAGAGAGGTAGAGATTGGAAAAAGAAGATAACAACAGAAATTTAAAGCTATCAACCTTCATCTAATAACTTGAGCCTTAGCGGGAATAGTTATCTGAGATCTAGGACGAGGATTAGTATTACGACACTCGAAAATCGAGAGGAGAAGAGTGAAATTCATCTAACCAAGGTCGAGAGACATTTAGAAGAACATATCTTGTCAAATTTTGCATGCCACATAGCGGTACGATTTTGTTAGCACAAGTAATCGGTGGAGTTAAGGAATCATTGGGGATCACAGTCCTAGTGTATTTCTCGTATTGTCTACAAACTCGATACAACCAGCAATCGTCATTATTACTATTCATTTGCAAAAAAACCCTGTTTTACTTACTTTCCAATTATTCCATCTAGTATTCTAAATAGCTTTGTCCTATTCCCTGTGGGGTCGACCCCAACCTAGTTGGGTTCTATATTTGACAATCGACCGCATTATACTTCTTAGGAGGCATATTTTGGGTGACATCAAATTTTGGTGCCATTGCCGGGGAATACGGTTATGGAGTTGATTATTACTTGTTGGAGTTGATTGGTTTTGTTCGTACATACTTTTGAGGGCATACGCCGGTGTATGCCAAATACTAGGAGTCAAGGCAATCCCCTGATTCCACTTGATCTTGAAATCGAAAGGACTCTGAGAGATAATTGGAGAATGGTGAATACTGAAGGAGTTCAGAATCCCGTAGCTGTGGGAGACATTCATTACCAACCAACTCACCCGGTTGGTCAGGAAACAGCGGATCAAACTACTGTTCGATTGACACGAGAAGAGCATGCTATACAAGCTGCTCTTAGACAAGCAGAGAGAGATAATCGAGCTATGAAGGAAGTATCACAGCATCTGGATGATGCTGAAGAGCGACAAAGACAACTAAGAGAACAACCAAGACCATATGTGCCCTTTTATGACGATCCGAAAGATGAGGATGTGGCTTATTTCGAGCCAGTAGAGACCGGTGCCATCATTCCACCAGAGTTACCTCCGGGCACTAAGTTTGACATTACTAGTGCCATGATCCATCTGCTAAACTTGAAGGGTGTGTTCGCGGGTCTTCCTACTGATGATCCAAACATGCACGTAATGAATTTTGTGGGGGTCTGCACGTCGTACAATCTGCCTGGAGTTAACCAAGAGGCTATTCGATTGAGGTTGTTTCCATTCTCTCTAATAGGAGAAGCTACTTTGTGGTTGGCTGAGTTGCCACGAGCTTCCATCACTACTTGGCAAGAATTGAGAAATCAATTTTTGGAAAGATTTTTCCCACCTTCCAAGATACTGCAGTTGAAGGACGAGATTTATAATTTTAGACGGCTTCATTCTGAAGCATTCTATGAGACATGGTTGAGGTTCAAAAAAAAAAGCTGCAAAATGTGCCAAATCACAGGATGAGTGGTAGGAATTTACTTGAAATCTTCTACAGAGCTTTGAATGTCAACACAAAGGCGATAGCAGATACTATCACAGGTGGAGCATTCATGAGTTTGAGATGGGAACAAGCTTCGGAGATATTAGATCGTGTCACTAAGACCAACCGAGGATTGCATACTCGATAGGAATATACGTCGGCTGGCACATATGCTATTGGAGCTTCAGAAGCTCAAAGGTCTTTGGATGAATCTGTGGCTCAAGAGGTTGCTCAGTTGAGGACAGAAATTGCTCTTCTGGCTAAACAGATAGCGGCCAGAGATGCTAAAAAGGTGCATGTTGTAGGTGCACAAGGTAAATCATCTAGACATTATGATAGTGAGTCTGATGAAGAGGCGAATTTTAAGATCCAATTTTACTTTACTGATTTCTTCTTCAAGATTAAACTGAATGCCACTCCCCTTTTTCTTTCTTTTAGAATCATTTTCAACAAACACCTGCATAACTACATCCTCCAACTCTGAGACTTTATTAAACAATAACATTCTTATAGCTTCATATTTAGTGAGTTCATTAATTAAAGACTCTTTTTTCTTTAATCAGACCATGATTTACATCAATTAAGACATTTGCAAGAGATCTCAGTTTTTTTCTAGAGTAATCCTTTAAGTTCGTTTGAACTTCAAGAAAACTTACATCATCTTCTTCTTCTTCACAATTTGATTTGTCCATGAGAGCAAATAGAGACTTGAAATTTGTTGGTTCACTCTCAACAGCCAATATAAAGTTATCTTTATGATCATTTCCTTTAGCAGATTCACTAGAGGTATCTTCCCATACAGCGAAGGCATGCTTGACTATATTGTCAGCTACTTCTCTTCTTTTGAACTTGTCAGGGACCTGGTTCCTTCTGATAACTTTCTCAGGATTGTGTTTGTTGTTCTCCTTGTAGTCCTACTTATAAAGTGGACACTCTTTGATAACTTTCTAGTTTTTCCACATTTATGACAATAATTATTTCCTTTTACATACTTTCTTGAGCTTCCTTTCTTAGGAAAGCCTCTATTTCTTCTTGCCATCTTCTGAAATTTGCAGATTATATAGGCCATGTCAGTATCATCTTCACTAGAGACACTCTTAGAAGCCTTGAGCACCAGACTTTTCTCCTTCTTGGACTCTCTTTTTTCTTGATCCTATTGCCTTTTGAGCTCATACATCTTTAGGTTTCCTATCAGTTCATCCATGGTAAAAGTCTGGAGATCCTTTGCCTCAGAAATGGCATTTACTTTGCTCTCCTAGGAATCAGGTAAGATAATAGGGATCTTCTTGGTCATCTTGTTCTTTATAATTCACCCAAACAATAAAGTTCATTGATAAAAGATGTAAATTTGGTGTGCTTATCTTGAATAGATTCACCTTCCATCATCTTGAAAAGCTCATATGGAGTAGTAAGCATATCTATTTTAGAATGCTTGACCTAACTTGTCCCTTCATGAACTATTTGAAGCGCTTAAAAACTAAGATCAGATTATACTCATCAGGTATAATGCCACACATAAAGAGCTTCTTAGCCTTGAAGTTCTTTTCAATCAGCTTTTGATCAGCATCATTGTATTCCTTCCTAGTCTTGGACAAAGATTTGGTAACATCATCTTCAATTACTATTTTTATAGGGACCATCACAAACAACATCTGATAGCTCACAGTCATTAGCTATGATAAAGTCGTGTATCCTTGTTTTTTACCACCCGTAATATCGCCCATCAAATCTAGGTGGTCTAACGGTTGATTGTTCTTCTTCGAGATTTGGTGGAGCAGACATTGAAGTAGGATCCTTCCTAGATAGATGTTAGCCTTTTTATGAAGAACTTGCTCTGTACCAATTGATGGATTTTACGAGTCCAACATAATACTAGGAACCAGGTTCCTCACTTGGTTCTATAACTAGGAACAAAGGATAAACAACAAGAGTAAAGAATACAAAAGAAGTAAAGGATACAAAATGTTTACGTGGAAACCTCCTTGCTCAAGGGACATATAAAACCATGACCTATCCTAGTAGGATTTCTCAACAACTTTACTAATCAACAACCAAGATTCAGATTACACTATTGGAATCTAGAAATTAAACTCTTAATCCCCTACCCGTACAATAACTCTGTTGTAAGCCCTCTTCACAGGAACTCTATTGTAAAGACACCAACAACTAACTCTAGTCAACAACTCAAATCTACAAGATAAGAGAGAAAACAAAAGACCCACATAAACTTCTTAAGGAGGAGTAGATTTTCAATATCGAGAACAAAATACAAAGACTCAATCAACCTAGAACAAAATGCATTTCCACTATGAGCAAGTTGGTTCCTCAGATGCTGAAGTTTTTCCTTGAGTGAATCACTTGGCGGCTTTGTAGAAGAATGTGTGATTTTGATTTTTGCAAAATTAGGTTTTCATCCCATGTAATAATGTATATATATGAGAGAGGATAGGAAGGAAAACCTTAAACTTTTCTTATTGGTTGAGAGAAGAGGACCACAGCAGCATACTATTACAGCTATCATGAAAAGAAATTATACGAACGATTCCAATGCATACTACGTTCCTCATTCGATTTGTCAATCATCAAAATAGAACATGAGCTATCAGGTTTGTTGGGTGGTAGCCCATGATCCAGCCAAAGGCTCATGGCCTAATCCTATTCTATTTTGGTTTCCAATATTATTTGGAAAAGAATTTGGATTTTCTATTTCTATTTGGAGTTGGTTTGGCTTTAGAAAAAAGCACCACTCATCATCTATAAATAGTAAAATTTGAGAGAGAATTATTCATGCTTATTGGTTTTGTCTTTGAGAGACATTAGCACATAAGAGAGGTTTTTGAGAGAGTTTTCACCAAAGAGAAAAGAGAAAAAGAGAGTTTAGTTGCTGCAGTTTTTACTCTCCGACTAGCCAACTTCAGATCGCATTTTTCAGAGATCAGGCTAAAATTTTGACTGAGTGTTTCTAACATCTTTGTGTTTGATTTAAATGGTGGAGATTGGATTTGGTGGTCCGTAGTATCTGGTGTTGAGTCCCAAACAGTTGCTCTATTTTGGGTGATTTCTCTTGATTTACTTTTGTTGGTGTTGCTATTGTTTCTCCGTGTTTGGCACTTTTTGTGTAGCCATTTGGGAGAATTTTTGTAACCCTCTTATTGATATAGTGGATATATTTAGATCTCTGTGATCCCGTGGTTGTTACCTTCGACTTGAAGGGTTTTTCACGTCAAATTTGGTGTTCCTTACTTTTTTTGTTTTCGTATTTACCTCTTTTCGTCATAACAAGTGGTATCAGATACTTGGTTGTCTATCAAGGGTTTTTGGATGGAGTCAAATATGATCAATATGGTATGTTTAAATGGGAGCAATTACAACATATGAATGAGCAAGATAAAAGATCTTCTATTTGTGAAGAAGATGCATCTTCTTGTTTTTGTTGCTCATAAACCCGAGAATGTAACTGATGAAAATTGGGATTTTGAGAACCAACAAGTATGTGGATATATAAGGTAATGGGTTGAATACAATGTTCGCAATCATATTGTGAATGAGACACATGCTAGAATATTGTGGGAAAAGTTGGACACACTTTATGCTTCAAAAATAGGCAATAACAAGTTGTTCCTACTAAAGAAATTAATGAATTTTAAATACGAGGGAAGTCCTATTCTTGACCATATAAATGATTTTCATGGTGTCCTTGATCAGGTTTCTGGAATGAGTGTTAATTTTGATGATGAGATACAAAGGACTTTGGTTTTTGAATACTCTACCAGATTCTTGAGAAACTCTTTGTGTTTCTTTAACAAATTCAGCTCCTAGTGGCAAGGGGACTATGGAATTTATCAAGAATGGTGTTTTGAATGTAGAAGTAAGGAGAAATCTCAGGGATCATCCTCACACTTAGATATTCTATTTACAGAAGATCGAGGGAGAGATAAAACAAGAAACACAAGGAATAGAGGTAAAGGAAGAAGCAATTTATCAGGGTATGAGAGTCATTCATGCTATCATTGTGACAACAAAGGATATATTAAAATGAATTGCAATAGGTTGAAGCAAGAGGTTAGAGAAAGAAAGAAAGAAGAAAATAATGAACACAATGTTGTTGTTGTTGTTCGAGATGACCTTCTCTTTGCTTGTGATAAAAAAGTCATCAATTTTGTATCCCAAGATACTAGTTGGATAGTAGATTCTAGAGTTACATTTCATGTCACACCGAGGAAAGACTTCTTATCATCTTATACTCATGTTAACTCTGGAGTGTTGAAGATGGGCAATGCTACTGAGGTTAAGGTATTTGGCTTTGGCACGGTTTGTTTAAATACCAATATTGGTACAACGTTAGTCCTTTAGAATGTCAAGCATGATCCAGACATCCCTCTAAACTTGATATCTGTAGGGCAACTAGATGATGATGGCTACCATAATGACTTATTCAATGGCCAATGGAAGCTCACCAAAGGCTCATTAGTTGTGGCTTGAGGAAGAAAGCATTCTAATCTATACGTGACTCAAGGATCTATCTGTAGTGACTCTATAAATTTGGTGAAAAGTGACACTTTATCGAAATTATGGCACAAGAAACTCAGTCATATGAATGAGAGAGGGATCACTTATTTGGCTACTAAAAACTTGCTTGCTGGTGTGAAACAAGCAAAGATGAAAAAATGCGTCCATTGCTTTGCCGGGAAACAGAAGAGAGTTTCTTTTCACAATCATTCTCCTTTAAGAAAGCCTGAACTATTAGATCTAGTGCACTCTGATTTGTGTGGTCCTTTTAAAGTTCAGTCACAAGGTGGTGCACTTTACTTTGCGACTTTCATTGATGATCATTCTCGCAAGCTATGTGTATATTCGTTAAAATCCAAAGATCAAGTACTTGATGTGCTTAAGGAATTTCAAGCCTTATCCAAGAGACAAACTAGGAAGAAACTAAAATGCATTTGCACTGAAAATGGCGGTGAATACATTGGTTCTTTTGATAACTATTGCAAATCACAAGGAATTTGTCATCAAAGAACTCTACCCAAGATGCCTCAATTGAATGGCTTGGCAGAAAGGATGAATAGAACTCTAATTGAGAGAGTTAGATGTATACTTTCAGAGGCTAAACTTCCAAATTCCTTTTGGGAGGAAGCACTTAATGTTATTGCTTATGTTATCAATTTATCTCTTGCAGTTGCTTTGGATGGTGATGTTTCAAATAGAGTTTGGTTTGCTAAGGAGTTTTCTATGATCACTTGAAAGTCTTTGGGTGTAAAGCTTGTGTGCATGTTCCAAAAGATGAGAGGCCAAAAGTGGATGTCAAAACTAAGCAGTGCATCTTTATTGGTTATGATCAAGATGAGTTTGGCTATCGCTTTTATGATCTCATTGATAAGAAGCTTATTAGAAGTCGTGATGCAGTGTACTTTGAAGACCAAATTATTGAAGATATTAATAAGACTGAGAAAAAGGATTTTTAGAATAAAGAGAGCTTAATTGATGTTGATACAGTTCCTATTGTTGATGCATCTATTGCACATGAAGGAACCCAAGATAATACTGCAAATGATGATCAAGAGGGTGTAGAACCTATAGACGGTCCTATTAATGATGTTGTGGTTGATCAACAACCAACTCCTGCTCAGGTAACTACTTCAGATGTTTCTGAAACCTCTTGTAGAAGATCTTCTAGGGAGAAGTAAAAGTTAGCACGTTATTCTCCAAATGAGTATGTACTTTTGACTGACATGGGAGAACCTGGAGATTATGATGAAGCCATACAAGATACTCACAGAGATGAGTGGGTAGAAGCTATGGAAGATAAGATGAAGTCACTCCATGAGAATGGCACATATGAGTTAGTGGATTACCGAAAGGTAAGAAAGCTCTAACAAACAAATGGATCTTTAGAGTAAAGCAAGAGCAACATACCTCTGCGCCTAGGTATAAGGCGAGGTTAGTTGTCAAAGGCTTTGACCAGAGAAGGGAGTTGACTTTGATGAAATTTTCTCTCCTGTCATGAAAATGTCTTCTATTCGTATGGTGTTAGGCTTAGCTACAAGTCTAGATTTAGAGGTTGAGCAAATAGATGTCAAGACTGCTTTTCTTCATGGTGATTTAGATGAAGAGATTTACATAGAGCAGCCTGAAGGTTTTATAGTCAAAGAAAAAGAAAATTATGTCTGCAAATTGAGAAAGAGCTTGTATGGCTTAAAACAAGCTCCGAGACAATGGTACTTAAAATTTGAATCTGTCATTGAAAAACAGGGATATAAGAAAACTTCTTCAGATCACTGTGTATTCTTTCAGAAGTTCTCTGATGATGATTTCATTATTTTACTACTTTATGTGGATGATATGCTGATTGTTGGCAGAAATAAATCTAGAATTACAGTCCTTAAAAAAAGAGTTGAACAAATCTTTTGTGATGAAGGACTTGGGGCCAGCAAAGAAAATTTTAGGCATCCAAATACACAAAGATAGAGGTAAAAAGAAGTTATCATTATCCCAGACGCAGTACATTGAGAAGGTATTAAAGAGGTTCAATATGATAGAAGGAAAAATGGTTAGTACTCCTCTTGCTAAACACTTCAAATTGAGTACGACTCAGAGTCCATCTACTAACGAAGAGAAGAAAGAGATGTCTTGTATTCCCTACTCCTTTGCAGTTGGTAATTTGATGTATGCTATGGTTTACACTAGACCTGATATTGCACATGTCGTTGGTACTGTTAGTAGATTTTTTTCTAATCCTGGAAAGGAACATTGGGATGTTGTAAAATGGATACTAAGATATTCGAAGGGTACTACAGATATGGAGTTGTGCTTTGGTAGTGGCAAGTCTGAACTTGTTTGCTACACAGACTCTGATTTGGGAGGTAATCTTGACAACTCAAGATCCACTTCTGGTTATTTGATCACTTTTGCTGGGGGAGCTATTTCTTAGCAATCTAGACTACATAAGTGTATAGCTCTATCCACCACAGAAGCCGAATATATTGCTATCATTGAAGTTGCCAAAGAATTACTTTGGATAAAGAAATTTATGAAAGACCTTGATTCTGAGCAGTCAAGGTTCGTCATATTTTGTGATAATCAGAATGCTATTTATCTCACCAAGCACTCCACCTTTCATTCTAAGTCCAAGCATATTAGTAGAAAGTGTCATTGGATTAGAATGGTCCTCATCATTCAGATATGCTAACGAAAGTCGTGGTTGTAGAGAAGCATGAGTATTGCAGAAATTTGGCAGGCATGAAGCCTGTCCTGAGTTCCTCCGCTTGAAGATCCACTTGGCCCCTTGGTTGGAGGGGGAGTTTGTTGGGCTGTAGCCCATGTTCTAGCCAAAGCCCATGGCCTAATCCCATTCTCTTTTGGTTTCCAATCTTATTTGGAAAAGGATTCGGATTTTCTATTCCTATTTGGAGTTGGTTTGGCTTTAGGAAAAAGCACCACTCATCATCTATAAATAGGAAAATTTGAGAGATAATTATTCATGCTTATTGGTTTTGTCTTTGAGATACATTAGCAGATAAGAGATGTTTTTAAGAGAGCTTTCACCAAAGAGAGAAGAGAGAAGGAGAGTTTAGTTGCTGCAGTTATTACTCTCCGACCAGCCAACTTCAAATCGCGTTTTTCAGCTCGTTCACCGTTGGATCGGGCTAAAATTTTGACTGAGTGTTTCTGACATCTTGGTGTTTGATTTGAACGGTGAAGATCGGATTTGGTGTCCGTAGCATCCGTTTTTGAGTCCCCAACAGTAGCTCTGTTTCGGGTGATTTCTCTTGATTTACTTTTGTTGGTGTCGCTATTGTTTCTCCGTGTTTGGCACTTGTTGTGTAGCCATTTGGGAGAATATTTGTAACCCTCTTACTGATATAGTGGAGCTGTTTGGATCTCTGTGATCCCATGGTTGTTACCTTCGACTTGAAAGGTTTTTCCACGTTAAATTTGGTGTCTTTACTTTCTTTGTTTTTGTATTTACCTCTTTCCGTCATAACAAGTTTTGCTAAAACAAATAAATAGACAATAACGAAAAAAAGCTGGTGAGCCGACTGATACATGTGTATATGGAACACTAGAATAAAGACGCAAAAATTAAAGGTGACGGTAATTTAGCAGCTATATAGGAATGAAGAAAAATTAAAAGGAGCCTCATGTATCACGTTTACTTAATTAGCAGCTGTTTTTGTGTACATGTTCTTTTACACCCTTTTTTTATGCAAGTGTGAGATTCGTGTTTGAAGCGTCTATTTAATTTATCGACTAAGTATATATATATATATTTAATTAAATCCAGCCCCACCAGCTGACATACCATTTAAAGTAGTAGTAGTACTATATATTGATTCAAGGTCTCTTTGTTCTTCTTCATATATATTCTTCCTTAACTTGTTTTGTTCTTGATTAATTCATTACTATTTTGTTCTTTCCAAACGTTTGGTCTTTAATTTGTAGAAGATGAGAAGAAAGTGTAACTTGGAACTAAGGCTTGTCCCTCCGGCTTGCGTTTCAGCTTTTTTTCCTAAAGAATATTGCAACGTCACCTCTTACTTCTACATGTAAGTCTCTCTACATGTTTTGATTATTGAAGTTCAATTTCTCCCTCTTGTCATTTTTTTTTCTCATTCGGTATTGGATATACATTGGAGTCTCGACTAATTCAGATTTGTACCATATAGAACTTATTAAATGAGAAAGTTGTCTTTAATTATCTAGAGGCGTAGTCATGATTTTTAATTTATGAATTTTAAACCGCAATTCATATTGCTTCTAGGTCTATATATATATATATATAATGTGTATATGTCATATAAAAAAAAACACAAATACAGTGTTGAGCCAAAGTTACTTGGTTCTTCTGAACCCATTGCTACAATAGTGATTTCGCCTTTGTCCATGGGCGGATCCACAGTACGACGTGGTGGTTTACATAAACTCATTAGCTTTTGTCTAGACTATGTATATGTATTAAAAAATCTGTCAAATATTTAGAAATATTTCAGTAGGAGCTCAATTATTTGAATTGGTTATAAAAACATATAAACATGATATTCTTGATCGATCTCTTTCCTTATTAGTGGCAGAGGCACCTTTTCCAAGGGGCGTCAATTGACACTCTTCACTAAGAAATTACGAGAGGAAAAAGTGGAGCATCAATTAACAAGTACTTCTTCACAAACAAATTATGAAAAAAAAGTTATGTATGTAACTATATGTTGAATTCCCTAGTGAAAATCAAGTTCCACCATGGTATTGAAATTCGCTATTTTTCTTCTATAGGGAGAGTAAAGAAAGCATAGAAGAGCAGCAGAAGCTAACCATATTTTACGATGGCAAAGTTGTGGTTTCTGATGCTACTGAGCTTCAGGTTTGTATATGCCTAGATTTTTCCTCTTTTTCCTAAATATTTATCATGATTATTAAAAATGGATATTCCATAATATTTTCTCTGTTCCTAATTAGTTGTCGTCCTTATTTAAAAATAGATATTCCTTAATACTTGTCATTTTACAAAATCAATGCACAATTAGTTATTTATTTTCACTTTTACCCTTAGTAATAAATATGGAAAATATTACTCCCTCCATTCTTTTTTATATGCTCCCTTTTTTTTCCTGAGTCAATTTGACTAAGTTTCAAAGCTAAATTAGATTAGAATAATTTAATTTTTTAAAATTAAAATTTAGATATTCAAAAACTATATGAAAAGTACTATAAATTGTAATTTTCCTTTTTTTTCAATTTGATTAAGAAATACATGTTAAAATGTTGGTCAAAATTTGTATCGTTTGACTCTAAAAAATAAAAAAGAGCATATAAAAAGGAATGGGGAGTAATATAGTGCAAAAAAGAGAAGCATTAAATAAAGATGAGCAATAAATAAGGGTGATTTAGTCAAATTACCTTCTAGTTAATGTTTTTTTAACAGGGTGTGCGACTTAAAAATGTGACAAGTAAAATAGGAAGGGAGGGAGTATTTATCATTTTAGAAAATCAAAACATAATTACTTGTTTTTTTCTATTTTACTCTTAGTCATAAATATAGAGAGATATTAATATAGTTCAAAGAAAGAAGTATTAAATAAAGAGGATTAAGAAGTAAGGATAATTTAATCAAATTAATATCTAGTTAATATTTTTCTTAAAGGCATGTAAATAAAAAAAATGTGAGAATTATTTAAGAATGAAGGGAATATAAATTTGAATGGACTTTAATTTTCAGTATACTAGTAAAACTTTTACATTATTAATTTGATCATTTATGAGGTAACTATCAGAGCATTAGTGACTATGATAAAAATAAAACTAACAACATTATTTATAAAACTAGTACAATACCCGCGCGTTGCGCCGAGATTATTAACGCATATTAATTATATCAAAGTATGAATTGATTTTTTTAAGCCTGCTAAATCATACCTTTTAACAATATCATAAATGTTGTCTTATCTCATTGCAACTATTCAACAATAAAAATTTTATATAATTAAATCAAAAAATTATATAATTATTAAATATCTTTTCGATGAAACTCAAATGTCATAGTTATATAGTTTGTGTTATAAATAATTTGAATTTGAATATAGTTTAATAATGCGTTACATTACCAACATGGGTTGTGGTGTAGTGGTGGGATTGCTCCACCCTTAACCAGAGGTCTCGGGTTCTAACCCTGGGAATGGAGAAAATCCTGTTGGGAGTGTCACCCCAGAATGGGCCCTGCAGTGCGCAATCTGAATTAGTCGGGGCTCCAATACGGTACCGGACACAGGGTGGAAAACCAAAAAATAAAAAATAAAAAAATACGTTACATTTACTTACCAAAAAAAAAACAAAAACATTACAATTAAATGTTTCTTAAAACTTCTTTATTTCTATTTTTCTGACTTATTTGGTAGTTGTTCACAATCATCATTAATATCTTTAGTTTATTCACAAATCGTAATGAAGATCATAAGGTGATCCATTTGTAAAATGATGTTTATTTAAAAATAGTCTCATATGAGATAATTTTGTTTTGATTTTTGATAATGACAGAAGAATAATGCGATGGTAAATTGTCTTCATTTGGATTTAAAATATACTTTGACTCTAACGAAATCCACCATAGTATTGAGATGATAATTTTTATCCAACATATTTTCAGATAAAATCTTAGCTTCTATAAGTTTTATAACAATCAATATTGTCCCTTACCCATACTATCTTTTAGGTTGTATTCCTATCTTTTAGTAGATTATTACATCATATATTCATTTTATTAATTGTACATGACTTAAATTTTTTTTAAAATCTTAGTTTATCCTTTTACTTCCTTTAGTATTTTTTTTCTGGAGATTAAAATAATAGTTTCTTTATAAATGCATAGATTTAGAACTTAGATAGTTCGACTTTTAAAGAAAAATTAACTTGAATAGCAGCTTATATAAGTATTAAAACTCAAAATAGGCATACTTTATTTTGATAATCTCATTATAATTAGCTTCCAGACATTACTTACTTTTATTAGCCAGACTAAAAGTTTGAGTAATGGTAGGATTAAGTGTTTCATGAGTTTGTTTTAGCCAGACTAAAAGTTTGAGTAATGATAGTATTTCTAATTAATATTATTATTTTAGTAGTACATACTATTAGCAATTACATTTTTTCATGCTATTTTCAATATAATATTTTGTATTTTAATATCAATTATTATTTAAATGACATATACCAGAAATTTATTATATATCTAAATTTTAATGAGTTGCTTAGAATTTCTTAATTTAAATTTTCATATCATAATTCAAAAAACTTTATCATATTAAATTCGAATAAGCCTTTTAATTTATTCTAGACTGATTTTTTTAACTTTTATTTATTCCTCGTTTCGTTTCTTGTTTACCGTTTGCATTATTCTTTACATAATATTGATACATCGACATGCGACTTTACCATTATATTGTAACTTAATATACTTACATATACTTACATTTTTTCCACTGCTCACCTTTTAATACAATTTCTTACTCCTGAAATGTATTTTTCTTATTACTTTTTTATATTGCTAATAATTAATTCATTATTTGAAGTTATCAATATTTGAGTTGTATTATATATCACTTACTTTGTCTTCTTTTATTACTTAAAAGAATAATTAGCCTCACGGCTAAGGCATTCTCTATTCTCCAATCTTTAAACATTACTATGCCTACCATGTCAAATAGTGACATATTTTATTCTAAATTGTAATATTTAATACTTTAATTTCTCAGTTAATTATTTTCTGATGTTCAATGTGCTATCAAACACTAATCTTTTTCCATCTTATTCACACTATAACCACCCAATATTATTTTCTACCTATTTGTTTCCTACTCAATGTACCTATTTCTCAACATAAGGGAATCAACATAAAAATCCTCCCCAACAAATAATGTGAAAGGATCCTACCTGAAACAAATGAATTTATCTAAAAGCCCAGCAAGAAACATCATCGTCCTATCATTCCAATTTATTAATATTTCATCTTTTTAGATTTATATTGATTTTTATATTCTCCGAAATGGTCTCAATTAATTAGGAGAAACATACCATCTCGTAAATAATTCAATATTTTAACATACACAAATTTCAGACTTAATTCATATTTTAGGGAAAGTATTTATCAAAAACTCTTTCGCGGAAAAAGTGCACCCAATTCTACCCGTATTCATGATTTTTCCCACTTTCAAGAACATGTTGCAATCCATAAGAAGATAGTATGATGATATAATTTTAAGTGTATCTTACCAATAGTATTTCATGCTGATTTTCTTTTCAAACCGTATCAAACTTCACTGAAGACTCAAGATTCTGCAATATTCATTATTCGTCTTTTCCTCCACAAACGGTTGGGGCTTCTCTTAAAAGTCGTTCTTCTTATCTACTCCTTTTTCATTGGTTTTTCTTTTTTCTCTTCTTTTATTTTTTTTCCTTTTTATCCAATTTTTTTAAATTTAAATTAAAATATTTAAGATGTTGTATTTTTGTTTATATTTTATTTTTTAAAATAAAAATTTTCTGGTGCTTACACATGTCATCTTAGGAGTGATTTGCCTCTCATATTAGATATAGATATAGATAGATTTTTTAAAAAAAATTTATTATTTTTTTATGGTGCTGACATGTGGCGTTTTTGCCTCTCCTATTATATATAGATAGATAAAACAGATAAATTATTACAACAAATCTCATTAGAATATGTGGCTTTATTTAAGATATATTTAGCTACTAGTGGCACAGGCTTAATATTTATACTTTTTTGCCTCAATTTATGTGACATATTTTGCTTTTTAATTTGTTCAAAAAAGAATGTCATTTTTTTATTTTTAGAAACAATTTATTTTTAAATTTTTTGTTTTATTTTTTAATGAAATGATTTATGACCACACAAAATCTAAGATTTATTTTATACCATAAATTTCAAAAGCATTCTATTTTTCTAGTTCATGCATAATCTAATGGTGTCACATAATTTGAAACGAAAAAGTAGTAAAAATAAAATTTGAAATTTAATTCCCTTTTTTACGTGCTTTATGCTTCATTTATTTGTATCTGATAAAAATTGAAATTTTGATCATTCAGATCTTAGCTCGTAACTATGTATTTAGTTTTTTGTTTGAATCTAATCATTTAGATCTTAATAAGTGTACTACTCTCATACTCCCTTTTTGACACAGATATTACTATTGGAAAGTACTTCATTCGATCATTTTTAATTTATCATTTTATATCTATTCTATCCTTGTTATTAAATATTTTTTATTTTCTAATACCTAAATGACTTATAATAACTAATTAGAAGTGATATAGTAAAATTACTATAAAAAATACTTGTGAAAAATTTAAACGGGCCCCATATAAGACATTAAGTTAATTTAAAACATCAAGAGTTAATTTATCATTTTGTGTCTGTTTTACCTTTTTTTATTAAATATTATTAATTTTTTAATACTTAATGACTTATAATAATTAATTAGAGGTGATGTAGTAAAATCACGATTGAAGCAGACATGTCTTAGTTGACCTATAATAACTAATTAGAAGTGATATAGTAAAATCACTATAAAAAATACTTGCGAAAAAAACTTTAAGTGGGTCCCATATAAGACATCAAGAGTTAATTTGTCATTTTATGTCTATTTTATCTTTTTTACTAATTATTAGTATTAATTTTCTAATACTTAGATGACTTATAATAATTAATTAGGGGTGATATAGTAAAATCACGGTTGAAGTAGTTGAAGCAGGCATGTCAATACTTAGATGACTTAGGCACGTCGACCATGAGCTGCCTGCTTCAGCAGCTTCATCCACACTTATAAAAACATCAAGAGTTAATTTGTCATTTTATGTATATTTTTCTTTTTTTACTAATTATTATTAATTTTCTAATACTTAGATGACTTATAATAATTAATTAGGAGTGATATAATAAAATCACGGTTGAAGTAGCTGAAGCAAGCATGACTTATAATAATTAATTATGGGTCATATAGTAAGATCACGATTGAAGCAGCTGAAGCAGGCACATTGATCATGAGTTGACTGCTTGAGCAGCTTCATCTAAATGATATAATGATGATATGTGTATTTTTCTTTTAATTTAAGATCACACTAATTATAGAATATACTTCCATCATAAATTAAAAAGAAAATATACTTTTGAGAATCTAAATTTAATTATTTTACTAAACTAACTTTATTAATTATGCTTCAAGAATTTAAATTTGACTACTAATAAGTACTTCTTCCGTTTCTTTTTTACTTAACGTGTGCTGACTTGACACGCTCCTTAAAAATTCAATAACTAGAGGTGTATTTGACTTATTTGACCTTATACTCCAATGGACAAAACAATGATTAAACATACAATTTGGGGCCAACTACTCATAATGAGTGTAAAATTAATAATTTTTTTTGAGAATTGATATCATACGGATTACTGAATTTCATTAAGTTTAGTGACTATTCATTTCCATAAATTATGTGTATTTTAATTGTACTGTACCAAATATTTTTTTGTTGAACTTCAATTCTTTTTATTGTGTCGTCAATTCTAATATCTGTTGAATCTTTTTCCATAAGTGCGTCTTCAATTATATGTACATTTTTCATCTGCTCTCCATCTCTCAAATATATACACATATATTTGCCGGAAATGGAGACTTTATAAAAAAAAAATTAAGGAGAAACATAAGTACTGTCACTACGAATATATGAAGTGAAACTACATGTAGTAATATAGAAAAAACAAAAGTAAGAAAAAAGGGATTGTAAAGTTTACATGTACTCATATTTAATAGGCTTTGAAAGTATAAAATTCTCATTCCAATAATTTGGGAGAGTGTCGATATTAATACTCCTATTAAGGGTAAAATAGAAAAAATATACATAATATACATAAAATTCTATTGATTTCATAAATTGAAATAATTATATTTAGAAAGATGGTCAAATAAAATGAATTGAAGAGAGTACTTTATATAATAATTAATGATAATGGTAGTATTGAAAGAAAATTATAAACTTATCTTAATTTCATAAATTGGACAAGTAAATTGAAATAACTATTTTTAGTAAAGACGTCAAATAAAATGAAACAGAGAGAGTAATTTGATCCAAAAAAGGAAAGGATTTTTCACTTTTTTTTTGTTAGAGAAATTGATATAAATAGTTTCCACTAAAATAATTTACATTGTAATATACATAAAATATATATATTGATTCCGAATAATTTTTTTTATATCTGACTAGCGAATGTAATTATTTTAAATTGACCAGTCAAATGTATAACTATTGTCCTTTTTTTGATTGGGGTGGAGGGAGAAGGTTAAAATAAAATAAAATATTGTATGAAAGATGGACTTTTGTTAAGGAAGACTAGACACACGAGCCTGTGCAAGCACGGGCCCAACATATGTACTTTTTTTTCTCAATTTATGCGATACATATACATTTTGGAGAGTCAATTAAATTTTTTGTGTGGTTTTTAAATATTTTAAATTGTTGTGATGTGTAATATTTTGTATGCAAGCATTGATGGAATTTGGAGAGTCAACCAATTTTTTTATATAATTTTTAGATTTTTGTATGATCTTTAAATATTTTAAGTTGTTAGTTATTGTGATTTATACATACTACTCTTTCTATCTCAATTTATGTGACACTGATGAAATTTGAAGAGTCTACCAAATTTCTTATATATTGTTTTTACATATTTTGAGTTGTTAATTATTGTGATTTATAGTACTTTCTACGTAATTTTTAAATAATATATGTTACTTCCTTTATTCCAATTTATGTTACTGTGATAGTATTTGGAGAATTAATCAAATTCTTTATATGTTGTTAAATATATTTTAAGTTATTAACAATTGTGATTTATGATACTTTTTATGTCATTTTCAAATAATATATGTTACTTCCTCTCTCCCAATATGGCACTGATAGAATTTCGGTAGTCAACCAAATTTTTGAAATGTCTTTCAAATATTTTAAGCCATTAATTATTGTAATTTTATTGTAATTTTATAGTAATTTTTATCTAATTTTAAATATATATAACAAATTTAAAAAATAAGATTAGGAAGTAAGAAAATTACAAAGAAGAGCTATTTTTTTATCTCAATTTATATGACATAGATAAAATTTATATAGTCAAGTAAATTCTTTATATAATTTTTAAATATTTTAAGTTGTTAATTATTGTGATTTATAATATCTTTTATAATTTTTATTAATTAAATATCCATAAAAACTCAATTTTCCTTTCAATTTGTTTAATTTCTGACCTTATTTACCCCTATAATGTCAATTTTATCAAAAATAGGGCCTAAACTGGTGCAATTTAAAATCCTCAACCAACCCAATCTAATAACCCAGAACCCCAATCTAATTTTAATCTCAACCGTCCACGCCCTTTGATCGGACGGTCCCTCCCCATCCTCTAGTATTTTCTTTTTAATTTACCCTATCACCCCTAACCTATCTTCATTTCCCCCAACCGCCATACTCTCCTCTCCCTCCTCCAGCCGTCTCCACTGTCCTCACCACCACCGGACACCGCTAGCCGGGAATACGATGTTTACTTTATTTATATAGATGCTCCAACATTATCATGTTATCGTTTTTGAAGTGCTCACAGTTACGACCCCTCCTACTGATGTATATAAAATTTCTCCGGTACTTTTTTGACATAAAAATCAGTATATGCTTTCCACTTGCGTTATATTTCTATTTTATGTTTCCAGAAGAAAAAATCTTACTTTCTTTACATAGCTGGTACTCTAAATCTCCAAAAAAAAAAAAAAGAATCATTTCATTTTTCTGTTGAAATTGAACTTTCTAATCATTGCCTGTTGGGTATTGTTTTTCTCTCTTTTTCTGATGAAAATTATGTTACTTTTCGTCATCGACGTCAACATCTCCTTCGCCCCCACTAGTATTTATGGCCGGCATTGAATCCTGAAATGGGGGTTTGTGGTGGTTGAAATTGTTATGAAATGACAAAAATGCCCTTCAGAATGGGTTTTTGTGGTGGTTGAAATTGCTGTGAAATGACAAAATTGCCCTTTAGTAAGCTAACAGGATAACCTCCACCTGCTTGCTTTAGGCCGCTTGTATATATTAGTAATACATGTTTAAATTTTTCCTTAAATACTATTGGATCAAATACAATTTTGATCAAAAAGAGATTGAAACTGAATTTCATCTTATATAATTAGTAACCTACAAGCAGCAAGTCGGTTGTTAAAACATAGACTGAAATATCTCGAGGATATAAAATTAGTTCTTTACATTATCAATATCACATTTGGTTACTTTCACACATCTGAAAATTATGATTTTTCTTTTTTTTCTTTATATATATTTCTTTATTGTAATACATGTGTAGTTATATATGTTATAATTTCTAATATATCTTGTCATAAACCAGGCTAAAGCTATAATACATCTCGCAAGTAGAGAAATGGAGGACAAAATAAAGACTCCGCCACCAATGTCAAGTCCATTATCACCATTGTTACAATCACAAATCGATAATTCCATGAAGAGATCTTTGCAAACATTTCTGCAGAAGAGAAAGAATAGAATTCAAGCAACTTCACCATATCATCACTAACATCTAACAATTACTAATATTTGTTTTTTTGTTTCTTTTTTCTTTTACTGGTGTGTATTGTGATACAAGAAGAAAAGTCTCTTTTTTTCATGTCATTACTGATCTATGACATGCTCTAGATATGTAAATCAATACTTCCCTACAAATATTATGGATGTTGTCCATGAACTTATTTTAAATAGGAAAGTTGGTGAGTGAGGATTAACATATATAGTCGATATCAATTTATTTATGAGGACTGAGACATAATATTTGTTACCATACTTGGGCCTTCCACATATGTTGATCCAACCTAAACCCCAACAATAATTAGCGTAACCCAGTCCAGTTGTTATTGTATTATATTTTTCTTTATTTTTGCTTTATTCATTGTAAATATAAATAAGTGGGAACTCTCTAGAAGCAAGGACAACTTTTCATTTTCTCAGTTTCTAAATCACCGACTCAACTCTCTCTCTCTCTCTTATTTCGATTTAGGATTTTCGCCCATATTCTTTCTTTGATTTTTGATTATTCCGCAAGTTAACATGGTATCAGAACGGGTATTCTAGCTCTCCTTGATCTCCTCTTTGGAGCGATGTTACCCTCGAAGCATTCTGTCAACATTTTTTTTTAAGACATCCATGGAGATTTGGTTCAATGGTGGGTTTTCTTCGTCTGTTTGAGGTTGGAGTTTCATTCAAGCTATGGTTAATTGTTGAAAAAGGCCTAATCTTCTTCAGGTTTGAAAGAAGAACGATAACGTTATCCTATTCATTTATTGGTAGATGTGCGATATCTCTCATCTATTTTGCACGATTGTTGGTATTTTTTGGATTATCTGTGAAATCATGACCACAAATTCTTCAAATCCAGTTAATACTAGTTTTACTGAAGGTTTCACACCCTTCTCTATTGATCATTCACATCCGTTTTATGTGCATCCGTCAGATAGCCCTGGTACTCAGATTGCTACAGTACCATTCGATGGAAGTGATTTTGTTAGCTGGAGAAAGAGTATGTTGATTTCTCTTTCTGCCAAAAATAAATTAAGGTTAATCACTGGTAGAAACCATAAACCCACTCCTGAGTCACCCTATTATCCCTATTGGGAAATATACAATGACATGGTCATTGCTTGGATCACTAACTCATTGTCTAGGAATATAGCTATGAGTGTCATAGGGCTTAATACTAACAAAGAGATTTGGGACGATATAAATGATAGATTTGACCAATCGAATAGATTTACAATACAAATAGAACTAAGAAGAACAGTTCAGGGGTCTTCAGATGTAGCAACATACTTCACTAGACTTAGAAGCCTTTGGGATGAGCTCAACAGTGCCTATATAGGACCAAATGCACTTGTGGTGCATTGCCCAAACCTTTTGAAGAACAAAAATTGTTCCAGTTTCTTGGTGGACTGAAAGAGACCTACTCAACTTGCAAGAGTAATATTCTCATATTGAGTCCCTTACCCACTCTTAGTAAGGCATACTCTATGGTCCAAAATGATGAGAAACAAAAGGAACATTCCTCTACAGCTTCATTCTTTTCCAATGAATCTATGTCATTTCATGTTTCTTTCGGGTTTCAAAGTTCATCTTCCTCTTCTTCAAGGTATAATAATGGTGGTAAAAGTTATCCTCATAAGATGTACCCGGATTTCCATGGTTCTTCTCATGCTATGTCTCATAGGGGCAGTAGGAACTATCCTCCAAGAGCTCATGTTGATTCTCCAGGATCTTTCTCATATATGCCCCCATAGTGGTAGTAGTAATTATCCCCAAAAGATCAATTTTAACTCTAAAGGTCTATCTACAAACACCCTATTTTGCAGATATTGCAAGAAAACAGGTCATATCATGGGAAAATGCCACAAATTATTTGGGTACCCATTAGAGTACAAGTTTAACAGAAACGAGAAATCTGTTGCTTGAGTCTAGTTTGGTCCATCACTTTTTGAACATCCAACCAATAAGTCTGTTTTTCCTTCATCACAAAGCTCTAACAATGGTCAATATGAACATTTGCTAACTTCATTTGATCAACATCACTTGCCAACTGGTTTTCCATCAACTGAGTCTCCAATTGCAGAGTTGTCTAATTTTGCCAATTTTGCAGATGTGTTTAATAGTGTCTTTAACAGTTCTGTTGAAAATTCTATTGATTTTCATGTTTGTGCAACCTCTCAACTAGGTGTTAATCCTTGGATTTTAGATTCAGGAGCTACTAACCACATGACTCCATATAAACATTTACTCCATAATCTTCAACCCATCTCTATTCCCTTTCTTATCACTTTTACCTAATGGATATAAAGTAAAAGTTGTTTCTATTAGTTCTTTATATCTAAGATCTGATATGGTTTTACACAATGTGCTGCTTGTGCCTTCTTTCCAGTTCAACTTAATTTCTATATATCAACTTATTGATCAGTTTGACTGCTATGCATTCTTTACCAAACATAATTGTTTCTTACCGGGGCCTTCTCTAAAGAGGCCACTGGAAGTTGGTAAAGCTGCTAAGGGTCTATACTTCCTCTATCCAGAACCCTTCTCATCTGCTACCACATCAGTTGTCATACCAACCATTACTCAATCATCTACAAGTAATGTCATTCCTGAAAATTTATCTTGTAATATATCTACTGCATCCCCATCTACTAGCACTTTATTTCCTACAATTTCTTCTTGAAATGTTCAGAATACTACCTCATATGCTTGTAATATTCCTGTTTTATCATCTGTATCTTCTTGTTCTTCTTGTAATATTCCATTTTTTATGAATAAAGCAAATATGAATAAAGCTGATTTGTTTTGATATCAAAGACTTGGCCATATGCCTTTTCATAGAATACACAATATTTCATTTTTTTCTGGTAAAATTTATACCAAACAATCATTTGTTTGCCTTATGGCTAGACAACAAGACTTCCTTTTCCAGAAAGCTCAATTCATACCACAAAACCTTTCCAATTGGTGCATATTGACACCTGGAGTTCTTATACCCAAGCATACAATTGATTTAGATATTTCCTTACTCTAGTGGTTAATTACACTACATCTACTTGGACTCATCTTCTATCCTCCAAAGGTGATGCTTTGTCTATCCTTAAAGTCTTTACCAAAATGATCCAAATTCAATTTCACACAAATGTCCAATGTTATAGGTTTGATAATGCCCTTGAATTGGGATGAATTGGCCAGCAGCCATGCAGCATCCCAATTCTTCAGTAATAATGGCATCCTCCATCAAACCACAATACTCCATACTCTCTAACAAAATGGAGTGGTTGAAAGTAAGAACAAATACCTTCTTGAAACCTCTAGAGATTTACTTTTCCAATTAAGGCTACCTATGAAATATTGGGGTGATTGTGTGTTGACTGCCACATACTTGATAAATAGGTTCCCTCCCTCTGTTTTACAGAATAAGTCCCCTTTTGAAAAACTTCATCATTTCTCTCCTTCCTATGAAAATTTGAAAACTTTTGGTTATTTGTGCTATGCTACATCACCCAAAGTTGGCCGAGATAAATTCCAATCAACGGCTATACCTTCTGTTTTCTTAGGATATCCTTTTAGAAAGAAGGGTTACAAATTTTTAAATCTCTCTAATCATTCTATATTTTATTCTAGGGGTGTGGTATTCCATGAGCATATTTTCCCTTATTATTATCTAACTCCCTCTACCTTCTTTCTAGCTTCTACCCTTACTTTTACTAATCTCATGTCTCTAACTCTTCCTTTCTCTATCTCTCCTTCTTCTTCTGTTGTTTCAGCTCCTATCCCAAATATTTCCACTTTAAGTCCTCCCATTATCTCAACTGCCTCCACTTCTAGTCCTCTACTTATTCCAGTTGTTCCCTCTTCCATTTCTGCTACTCCTTCTCGTGTCCTATCTAGACAATCTACCAGACAAAGTCACAAACCTTTCTATCTTAGTGACTATGTCTGCTTCTCTATCCACACTTCTACCCCTACATCTACAGGTACAAGGATTTCATCTCTTGATGTTCACTTACAAGAACCTCAGACTTATCATCAAGTTGTTGTCCATCCTACTTAGCAAGAAGCCATGCTTAAAGAGTTTTAAGCCCTTGAGGATAATCATGCATGGGATATAGGCCCTCTTCATTCTCATAAGAAGGCAATTTCATGTAAATGGATATAAAAATAAAATAGAAATCCGATGATTCAATTGAAAGATACAAAGGCCATTTTGTTATTAGGGGTGATACTCAAAAGGAAAGGATGGACTTCACAGAAACTTTTTCCCCAATTATTAAGCTCACTACTATTAAGTGTCTTTTTATTATAGCCACCAAAAAAGGTTGGATAATGTTTCAACTGGATGCCAATAACGCTTTTCTTCATGGTGACCTCCGTGAAGAGGCTTATATGAAACTTCCTGAAGGCCTTGAGGTTCCTTCTACATTTGTTGTTCCCTTGGTTTGTCATCTCAAGAAGTCTTTATATGGTCTCAGACAGGCTTCTCGCTAATGATTTTCCAGGCTCTCTGAAGCTTTATTCTCGAGTGGTTACACTTCTAGTAAGAATAACTATCACTCTTTACTAAGTGCACTGCCTCTTCTAGAGTTGTTTTAGTCATTTATGTTAACGACATTCTCTTAGCTGGAGATGATCTAGCTGAATTATTTTTCTCTTAAGGCTTTTCTGGATGGTCAATTTAAGATTAAGGATTTGGGGTCCATTCATTATTTTCTAGGGCTGGAGGTTTGTTCTCATCCTCAAGGTACATAGTCGGTCAACATAAATACAAACTTGATTTACTACAAGAATTTAATTGTCAGCATTTTTCTCCAACATACTAGGACTGATACATCATACTCTATTCAACATTTGAATCAGTTTCTTCAATGTCCTCAAGTCCCACACATGTTGGTTGTTATTTATGTTTTGTGCTCTCTTATGTCATGTCCTGATCAAAGTGTTCTACTTTCCAGTAGTTCTGATTTTCCTCTTGTGGGTTCTTCTGACTTGGATTGGGCTTCTTGTACTGATACTCACAAATCCATTACTGGATTCTTCAACACTCTTGGTGGCAGTCCATTATCATGGAAGAGCAAAAAGCAGTCCACTATATCTCTTTCTTTTGCTGAGGCAGAGTATGATCCCTTTGGAAGGTTGTAGCGGAGATTATTTGGCTCATTAGTTTACTTGGTGATTTTGGAGTAGTCATTTCCTCTCCAGTTCCAATATATTGTGATATCCAGGTTGCACTGAGTATTGCTAAAAATCTAGTTTTCCATCAACGGACGAAACACATTGAAACTAATTGCCTTTATGTTCATGATTGTTTGCATTCTAATTTGATTTCTCTTCATTATATTGCAAGTGCAGATCAATTGGTTGATGTCTTCACCAAATCTTTGATCGAGCATGCGCATCATCATTTGATTTCCAAGCTTGGTGTGTTGACACCCTCCAGCTTGAGGGGGTGTTACCATACTTGGGCCTTCTATATATGTTGATCAAACCAAAAGCCCAACAATAATTAGTGTAACCCGGTCCAGTTGTTATTGTATTATATTTTCTTTTATTTTTGTTTTATTCATTGTAAATATAAATAAGTGGGAACTCTCTAGAAGCAAGGACAACTTTTTATTTTTTCGATTTCTAAATCACTGACTCAATTTTCTCTCTCTCTCTCTCTCTCTCTCATTTTGATTTAGGATTTTCGTCCATCTTCATTCTTCAATTTCTGATTATTTCGCAATTTAACAATATGTTCTTGAATGGAAATATTATGATGAATTAAGCAATATTTGCTAATATATGTTTATTTTATTTTTTTCTTTAGTATCTTTTCCTTACCTTGCTAAACATCAAATTGCTTCTTTTTACTAATTATTTCATAAGAAAATATATTAGATGTATTCGAAAAATAAAGCACCGAAAAAGCAATTTGAATCCTCACTTATGCCAAAGATGCAATCCTATAGAGGCATGTATCTTTTGCATTTAGATTTTTAAACCAACTATGCATTTTATTCATATTTAAAAAGGAGAGTATATATATATATATTGAATGAAGGAGGTACCAAAATATGTTATTCCTTAACTATGAATTGAAAGATAGAGTCTACCTTTGTTAAAAAATGATACCTTACATGTCATTAGTTTCGAAATGCATAGACCATAAGGACAGAAGTTATGAGTTATCCAAATGCATAAATAATCTAATTTGGGGATGATTAAAAATGAAAAGAGTTGCCCTCAAGGACATGGTTGAGTGGTTGGGAGGTGGGTGTAATACCCCAAAAATTCTAAGCTAAAACCTGAACCGTTCTTTGTATGTATACAGGACTAAATCCGATGATCCCAAATTGTACATAGAAGTTAATATCAATTCCTTAGTGTGTGAAGAGCTTTGGATATGAATTAAGGTCATAAGGAACCTCTAGCTCAAAGTTGAGTTGAAGCTTCCATACCGACTAAGTTTTAGTATGAGATTTTGCTAGGGTAAACTTCAATGATAATTAATCCTAGAATATAAAGAATTTTGTAGCTCAAGACCCACAAAATTAAAATTCATTGAGTCTAGTTCCCAACGCCATCGATTGATCGACAATTCGAGTTATGTGCTAAAGGTTATGCCCATTTTACTAGGCACTATGCATTCTGCGCGGCCCGCCACGCGAAAAGGACGTCAGCCACGTGAACGTGTGGGTAAGGCAATAGCTCGGCCAATGCTGCATGAACAGCCGCGTGACCTAGGCTCCAGCTGCGTGACTGCGCACGATTTCTTTGATTGTTTTTAGTTTTCTCTTCTTTTTACGTTCTAAGAGGGATATTCTTGAACTTTAACCTCCCCAAACTCATTTTATATTCTAGAAACATCCCAAATATGTAGAGTAACTCCCAAAATCCCTCATTCCCCTTTCTCCCAAAACTTAAGAACTCAAGAAGGGTTTCTTAAATCCCTAATCTCCAAAGCTTTCAAATTCAAGATTTTCTCCAAGATTCTTTCAAATTCAGGTATGTAGGACTTCAATGGGATTGTCCTTTCATCCCCATGTCCAAAACTTCTAGTTTTTTTTTTTTGAATTCAAGACTAAGATTAGGGTTTATAAACCCAATTTTAAACTCATCTTTTATGAAACATATTCCATGATTTTTTGAGTGCTTTTAAACATGATTATGCTTTCTATGAACATTATATTTATGTTTATAGAACTTTAATTCTTGACAAGATTATTTTATATATTGTTCTTGAAATTTTATATCTCAAGCCATAATTTTGGAATCTCTATGATATTCTGAACAAGGTCTTCACACGAACTTATGATTACTATATAAACTATGATTTATGCATCAAGATTCATGCTTTGAGATTTATTAAGAACTATGAACTCTGTATTAAAGAGACATGCTTTTAAATATATGTTTTTCAATATATAATTTATGATATGATATGGAGCTTAGGCTCATTACACCAAGATTTATGAACATCACGATATCTAGATATGTCAAATATGATTTATTATTAGTGTAACACTCAGGTATGCCAGCAATGCTTATAAACAGTTCTCTCACAAATGCAAGGTTCATGATTGGTATGAATCCAAATATGCCATCAATGATTATGAATAGTTTTCTCACAAAAGTAAGGTTTATGAGTAGTATGACATCCCGATATGCCATTATGATTTATGAACAGAATTGACATCCAGATATGTCATATGATATGATATGAGTACTAATATATTTTTTGGAGTAGTATTTAGCACCGAGATAATATGGGTTCACAATAAATCCAAGTTCCAAAACTACGTGCCACCGTAGGATAAGTATCTTCCGTTAGTTGATATTGACACTTTTGCCCCTTTTTAGGTGCATTTTTAGGATCCTTATATTTATGGTTCTAACTTTGGTAGGTTAGAACAACCTTTTTCAGTGTGGGTGTATAACACTGAACTCCATGATGCACACATGGTTTATGTCGGTTATAAGAAACTTCCATTTATGAAATTTAACTTTACTTCTATGGTTTTCATGATATGATCCTTATAATTTTTTGTATGATATGAATACAATATGATTTCAGAGAGCATGATTTAAGATATGCATTCTTTCAGATATGATTTTCAGAAAATATGGTTTCACATATGCATTATCTTTCAGAAATACTCAGTTTTGGTCTTTAAACTGTTTTACTTTCAGTTGATATGAATTCTTATGAAATCTACAGTTCTTGTCATTTTTATTAATACCATATTTTTATGATATTTAGTTATTTCCTACATACTCAGTACATTCATATGTATTGATCATATTTGCCTACATTTTTCATTTGATGTAGATTCATGTGTTCCCCCTCATGCACGTGGCTAGTTGTTCGTCAGCTCAGACTCTAGTAGTGGTGAGTCCTCATTATTCGAGGAATTGATTTAGTTACTCCCTCTTGTTTACTTTTATACATTGTTTTACGGTTAGTCGGGGCCTTGTCCCGACAAATTATGTTATTCAGTTTAGAGGCTTTCAGATATAAGTATGATTTATGTTGGCCTTTCGGGCTTGATACATTGTTCATTCAGACTTTCAAAAATATTTTAGAATTTATCTTATGATCTCATTACAGCTTCCGCTTAAATCCATTATATTATGCTTAGTATGTTATGTCAAGGGTTAGCTTGGAATCATTTGTGGTTCCAGGTATCGTGTCTCGGTTAGGGGGTAGCCTCGGGTAGTGATAGTGGGTCTCCCATGTGGGAGACCTAGAAATGAATCTAGCCTCTATTTTTTGCTCAGCCATGAGCTCATCGCATGGGGCCTAGTGTGATTTATATCTCCTGTGTGATTTGCAAGCTATTGCATAGTGAATAAGTTACCACAAAGCTCATCACAGAATGCTCACCCAAAGGGAATAAGTTGTGGCAGAGGTTACAAAACTGCAAAAGGCTCATTATTAGGATTGATTATTGGAAATATCTATTCTTCTCTTGTTGGAAATTCTGATAAATTTCATTTATCTATAATCATAGTCCCTTTGATTTTTCTTGGAAGAGTGAAATTTTTTTGAGATGATTGAGTATGTAGACATGTATCTCACAAGAGGCCAATTCGCCTACAATATGATTTACTTCCCCAAAACCTCAACTCGTAGAGAAGACAAACGACTCAGTATGTTTTCTTAGTTCCTCAACCTCAATAATTTTCCAATGAATATTGTTAAGGACATTAACACAATCGACAAATTTCTTGAAATAACTTTCAGTAATAACATGTTTTAGCCCATTGTTCAAAACAACAGAGCCTAAGCTTGATCCAGTCGTAGTCTAACTCTTGGTTCAAGACCCCAAAGTACTAAGATCAGTGTAAGAAGTGATTAGACAACTTGGACTACATCACTTATCACCCCTTCCTCCATAAATGTCATATCTACTGTATTATCAGTGTTAATTATTGTTAGGATTTGTCTGGAATTTCCTACATTACCTGATTTTCTACCATAATTAGAATTACCTTTCTGGTGGAATAAGGTTTCCTTGTTGGAAAATATTTCTTCCATATTAGGTTTATTATTGCTTGGAGGAAAGGTTTTGTACCTCTATAAATTGAGGATCCTTCTTCTTATTCTACAACACAAAAGCATCCACAATGTAGTTTTTAAAGAGTCTCGTTTAGGGGGAGATTTCTCCCAATAGGTTTTATTCTTTTTTAATAGTAGTTTTTAATATGTAGGTCGTTTGAACAAACCACATTAATAATATGTTTTTTAGTATGTTTTTCTTTTATTTTGAATTATTGCCTCATTGGTTTGCAAACTATTAGCTTCTGCATGACGCCCTATTGATTTCAAACCCAACAAGTGGTATCAAAGCCAATGATCCTATGGTCCAATGATCCAATGATTGAACGAGGTTGAGGACATGTCAAGGAGATTTCAAATCAAGTTGCAACCAATTTGACGATATTGAGGAGTTTTTTTGTCCAAAAAAAAGGGGTTATACTACATGTGGAGAAGATGTTTCAACCATATTTTCAACAATCCTGCTGCCCCATCTTTAAAAAAAAATCAATTCTCAACTCATGCTTACTTTAACGCATGGGATACAACTTTCAACCACTAGTTACTTTTAACGTTTGAGCTCCTTTTAACTCATGCATATACTTTTAACATATGAGCTCCACTTTTAACCTGTGCTCACTTTCAATGCACAAAACTCTAATATTTTCAACCCATGCTTTTATTTTTAATGCATAGGGCTCCAATTTTTAACCTATATCAACTTTTAATCATAATAAGAAGTAGTGATATATGAAGATTATGTGAATAAGAAGATCAAGATTGACTTGCCAGAAAATTCAGGCCAAGGAGAGATTTGTTAGGATTTGCCCTGAATTTCCTACTTTATCTGATTTTCTACCATGATTAGAATTACCTTTCTTGGTGGAAAAAGGTTTCCTTGTTGGAAAAGATCTCTTCCATATTAGGTTTATTCTTACTTGGAGGAAAGGTTTTGTATCTCTATAAATTTAGGATCCTTCTTCTTATTCTATAATTCAAAAGCATCCACAATGTAGTTCTTAAAGAGTTTTGTTGAGGGGGAAATTTCTCCCAATAGGTTTTACGCTTTTTCAATATTAGTTTTTAATATGTAACCATATTAATAATATGTGTTTTTTTTCTTCTGAATTATTGCCTCTATGGTTTGCAAACTATTAGCTTCCGCGTGACGCCCTATCGATTTTGAACCCAACAATTATAGCAGAAGGTTTAATCCATCTAACAAAAGCTATATTCTTGAAGTACTAGCTAGATAATCTTAAATTACTGAATAATTGAGAGATATTTCACAATCAATGTTGATTTGAATCTAGGAAATCAATGGTTCAAAAGTTGAGAGATGGAGAAAGAGAAAAGGGCCATAGTCCTCTTAGCATTAACTCTCTTAAAAACACATTCAATGATGAATTATGAGCAATAGGCTCGTAGAGTTAGCTCAAGAAAGATGATGAAGAGAATTGTTGAGAGAAAAATCAACTGCTCTAATATTTCATACCAAAACTAATAGAACAGTACCTATACACTGCTATTTATAGACTAATCTCTTGTGCTATGTATCCTACTCAAGCATACACTACAAGCTATCAATTTACTCATACAACACGATTAATTTAGTTGTGTACAGCTGGCATTCCATCTGTCACTTCTGTGAGTGCCTAACTAACTCTTTATAGCTAATTACAGTGACTAACTATGGATGGCTAACTAACTTCAACACCCCTCCTCAAGCTGATGGCTGAAAGAGGTCTTTCAATAGTAGCTTGGAAAGAATATACTCATGTGGTTGCTTTCCAAGACTCTTAGTTAAGAGATCAGCTAGTTTCTCCATGTAGACAAATGATAGGTTTTGATTAGACACTGAAGAATTTTTTCTCTGACAAAATGACAGTTAATGTCTATATGTTTAGTGCGTTCATGAAAGATGGGATTGGCTGCTATTTGAATAGCAGACTTGCTGTCATAAAATTGATGAATTGGCAAGTTAAGAGTGATTCTTAGCTCCTAAAATAGACCTTTTAAACAAGTAATTTCAGCTACTGTTGAAGCCATACTCCTTAACTCAGCTTCAGCAGAACTTCTGGCAACTGTGGCTTGATTTTTGGACTTCCATGAGATCAGAGCTCCACCATACATAACTAGATATCCAGTGACTGATCTTCTAGTCTGAAGACATCCTCCCCAGTCAGAATTACAATAGGCTTCTAATTTCTCAGAGTTAGTAGAAGGCAACAAAAAACCAAGACCAGGAGCTCCCTTGATATACCTGACTACTCTTAGAGCAGCATCCATATGTGATTGTTTAGGCTTATGCATAAATTGACTGAGAACTTGTACTGCATAAGCAATGTTAATTATAGTCATGGTGAGATATAGGAGCCTACCAATCAGCCTTTGATATTGTTCGGTATCTTTTAGTTCTTTGTCAGTATCATTGTGCTTATCTGAGGCTATCAGGCTATCAAAGTTTGTGGATATAAGCTTTAAGTTGGATTCAAGTGGAGTGCCTGTAGGCTTGGCACCTCCAAGTCCCATCTCAGCAATCAACTAAAGTGCATATTTTCTCTGGAACTTTACAATCCCTTTAGATGATCTTACAAATGCAATTCCCAAGAAAAACTTAAGCTCTCCTAGATCCTTTATTTTAAACTTCAATTGTAGATCATTTCTAGTTTGTAGGATTAACTCTGAGTTGCTTCCTGTAACTAGTAGGTCATCCACATACACCAGCACCACTACTAGTTGAGACTGTATCAGTTTAGTAAACAAGGAATAGTCAAAATGACTTTGTGTAAAGTCTAGCTGAAGTAGAGCATCAGTGAGTTTCTTGTTCCACTGCCTAGGAGCCTATTTCAATCCATATAAGGATTTATGTAACTTGCAGACCTTAATAGCATTATTGGGACTAGAATATTTCCCTAAAAACCCTTGAGGAATATCCATGTACATCTCATCCATGAGATCACCTTGTAGAAAGGCATTGTGCACATCCATCTGATACACACACCACCCCTTGGATGCAGCAATGGTTAACACAGACCTGACTGTAACCATCTTAGCCACAGGGGAAAAAGTTTCATTGTAGTCCAACCCCTCTTGCTGACTATATCCCTTGGAAACAAGCCTAGCTTTGTATCTTTCCACAGCACCTGACACAGTATACTTGACCTTGAACACCCATTTGTATCCTATAGGTGCTTTGTTAGGTGGTAGATCAACAATGCTCCAAGTGTGGTTTTCTTCCAATGCATCTATCTCTTGTTTCAAAGCCTCAGTCCACTTGACATCCTTAGAAGCTTCATGGAATGATTTAGGCTCCACAATACTTGAATAAGAAGCCAAAGTAGTACTGAAGAGTGGTGAGACATTGGCATAACTAACAGAGTCAGAAAGAGGATAAGTGCAGGAAGAGCTGCCCTTCTTCTTGGTAATGAAATTTTGCAACCATAAAGAAGGTCTAGTTAGTCTAGTAGACTTTCTGGGAGGAGGAGATGGAGTAGAATTATCAAAAGTAAGAGGAATAATGGTGGAATGAATAGAAGAGGTGTAAGGAACAGAGGGCTCTATATTATCAGAAACTGGAATAGAGGGCTCAGGTTGAGAAAAAATTGGGTTGGAAAGAATCTGATATTGTGTGGATGTTAATGGAGAAGGAGAAGATTGCAAAAGAGATGATACATGGGAATAAAGGAGATACATCATAGGAAGAGGAAGCTAGATGCATAAAAGGTAAGGTATCTTCCTGGAAGACGACATCTCTACTAATCTTAGGTGGATTTGTACTCCTAAGTGTCATTATCTATGTGCTTTTAGCTTAATTTTGAGGATAATTGTAATATCCCGTACATTTCTAACCTTATTTGGTGACTTGGAGTCATGTTTACTTGATGATTAAGATCACTAAGTAAGTATTTTGTAGTGTTTTGATAAGGTATTGGATGATATACTAGTATCAGACGGAGTAGGAAAAAAATTCAGCAAAGTGGCCAAACTTGCGCCACTCCCTATTTCAGGGTGTGTGGCGCAAGCCACCTGATTCAGAGGGGCTGCAAAACTCGCGCCACTGCCCTGCTTTGCAGCAGTGGCGCAAGGCACAAGGATTATGGTCTTTCCGAGCTTGTTTTGCGACGCAATGCAATGTTGGATTTTTTTTCCATGGTTTCTTTTGATTCTTTGGTGTTTATTTAATCCTTGTGCAGGTTTCAAATACCTCGACACACTTCCACATGATCAAACCATGAAACACAAGAAGTTACCAAAAATGTTCAATTAAGCCATGGACGGCTAGAATGTCTAGTTTTGCGATTAAGGATACGAAAGGGAATCTCGTAAGTGAATATTGTCGTGACGTTATGGAATTATTTAAACATGATATATACGATGGATTATACGTTAATTTTAGTGGGCTAAGCTAATATGTGTTATTGGGCCCCAAATTGAGGCCCAAAACAAGGCCAAAATGGAAAGGCCCAAAAGGAAAAATGACCCATTCTTGTTGACTATAGAGACATGGCATTTAATGCCAAATAAGTGGCTAAGGATGACCTAAAAGGCTCTATAAAACAAGATAAAAATCAGATTTTTAAGTCATTACAAGTCTCATGCCTTTTTGGATATTTTCACAAACATTTCTCTCTTTTCCAAAACCCTAAGCAACTATTCCCTTTGGACACTTTGAACAAGATCATCCCTTTGAAAGCTTGGGTAAGTATTTATTCTTGTGATTTAGAATATTATATGCATGAAGTGTTGTGTAGATCATGATGGTTGTGTTGGAAAGGTTGAATAGGCCACTTTTGCCCTTTAGTAAAAGATGTGCCATTTTGTGAATTAAACTTGAAAGGTGACTTGTGGTTTTGATGAAAGAGCATGGTATGGATGAAATATCAACATGTATGGTGTGATTATGTTACTAAACTTGTTATTTTCTATAAGTGTGAATTATGGGATTTTTGGCCGATATGTGCTATGAGGTGTTTTATGGTGACTTGATGGATTATTTGTGATATGGTGTGAATGAGAAAGTGTAAAGAAGAAGATTGTTGCAAAATGCTATTGGTTATGATGTTGGTCAATGTATGGCATGTTGTGGTATTTTTGGTATGGTCATGCCGAAATTTCATTATAAAGGGGGAAATGACGTTAGAGGCAATTATGTAACTTTTGTCGTCTTTGCACTTGTAAGGTGGTTAGATGTTGACGTAAACTCCGTTATGTGCTTGTGTTGTAGAGTAAGGGGCTGGATCATTATATTTGTTAGGATTGTGGATTCTTATTGAGAGGCTAAGGTATGTAAGGTTATTCTTGTCCGTATCTTTCTGCAGCACATATTGCTCCCTTTGCCATTGTACTTGTACCTATGTCGAAATGTCCCAAAGTATCTCATGTCAGGTTGGTTACCTATATATACATATTCATGTGTCTCTTATACATTGAACATTGTCCCAAAGTTCCAATAATGCGATAACCAACAATGTTTCAATTTCATAACTAAAGAATGAAAGTAATGCATATATGGTTGAGTACGGGTGGTAGCTCAAAGGGGCGAAAGCCTAGCTAGAGACGATCCCGATGTATCACGGGTGGTAGCTCAAAGGGGCAAAAGCCTAGCTAGAGACGATCCCGATTGATTATTGGACACAGGGGGTAGCCCAAAGGGGTGAAAACCTAGCTAGGGCCGAACCTGCTTTATTGATTTATGGGTGGTAGCTCAAAGGGGCATAAGCCTAGCTAGAGACGATCCCAATATTGTTATTTACCACTGATCAGCTGGTCCCGGGCAGGATGTGATTATTGTTGATATTGAGATGAATAATAAAGAATGCAAAGTAAATGGTTCCACACATATGGCAAAGTTGATTTATCTATATTGCCTATTCTTTTATCGTTGATATACATTGGTGTTCTCATTTATTGATACAGTTTTCTTATGGCCTTGCATACTCAGTACATTCTTCGTACTGACCCCCTCGGGGGAATTTACCTTACTTGCTGCAGGCACAGGTACTGGTAGACCTCCATTGTAGGTTGCGGATCTTTTGCAAACATTTGGTGAGCTCCAGTTGGTTCGGGGCTTTTCGAGTCTTCTATGTACATTTGTTTTGGTCTTGTGTATATGTATAGAGCGGGGTGTGTCCCGACTCTAGGTTGGTTTTGGTTATGCATCTGTAGAGGCTTTGTAGATGTGGTGGGTCAGACGAAAGGAATGTAATGAACTTATGTTTTGTCTTGATGGCCCTAACGGCCAAGTTTCATAATTCTCATATATTTGTCATACCTTCCACTTTTGGCATTTTATATTTATTTGTGGTGGTGATGACTATTGAGTGGTATGCGTATAGGTGTTTATGGATGAAGATTAGTTCTCTCGGGCCTTGTTGGCTTCGGGTGCCATGTCCGTCCCGTTGGAATTCGGGGCGTGACAATAATTTGAGGTGCTTATTGTGATATAAAGTGTATATATGTGTATTTTTGTGTTAAAGTACATTTTCATGATGTTTAAAGTGCATTTGAATTAAGTCAAGAGTTAAAATGATCAATTAAAGCTTAGACGAGGAAACTAGTGTCACTAGCTTGAGCTATGCTTGTTCTAGTGTACTTTGATGTGTTCTATTGTGTTTCATGGAATTATGGTTGTGTTGAGATGTTTCAAGGGACCATTGGAGGATCTATGGAAGCTAAATCAAGACTAAAATCAAAGCACAAGACGTTCAGAATCAAGGGACAAAAGTACAAGAAGATGGGACGCAAAACTCCAAGGCATGGAGCTTGGTGTGCGCCGCACCCTCCATGGAGTGGAAAGGGGTGTGAGCCACACCATCCATTACACCAAATAGGGTGTGCTCCGCACCATAGGCTGGACCAATACACTGTATTGGGCGTACGATGGCCACACGACGCACCAACCCCAAAGCCTGCCCAAAGTTGGTTTTTAACTTGTTTTTAAGCGGGGGTAAAGTTGTAAATGCATGGGATTTGTTTGGGACACCTCATGGAAAACCTAAAGCACTATAAAAGGAGTAATTTTCCATAATTATACACATATTTTGAAAACCCTTGGAAGACACAAGGATTGGAGAGGAGGAGAAGGCAAGGAGAGCTCAAACTAGGGTTTTTCTTCCTTTAGTTTTCTTTATTGTAATTTTGATTGATGAAATCTTTTATGGAGATTGTTTGTATGAATATGAGTGGCTAAACACCCTCATTCTGGGGTTACGTTTAGAACATGATTGTGTAGTAGTTTGTTTTATTCAATGACATCATTTCTCATCCGATTATGCTTTTGTTCTTGATTTCTACTATTGTGATGTTTGGCCAACGTTGGAATATATGAGTAATTCATGAATGAAATGATCATGGGATTGTATGAATAGGATGAGGAACTTAAGGAATAAGATCATCTCTACTGAAAGTTAGAGTTGATTTGCAACTAGGATAGACATATACCTACGTTGCCTTGTTTGGTTACGAACGAGATGATAAACTAACGCACTTGAATTAGGGAATCACATCCCCACTCAACGATGGAGTTGTGAGACTAGTTCAAGTAGATGATTTAGAGGGTGACGATTCCCGGATCAACACTTAACCTCGAAACCTATAATTCGAGAAATAAAGCTCATTGAATAGAATAACTACCATGCATGATTGCATCGAATACCATAACCCTGGAATTCTCCATATATTTTTCACAAGCCGAATTCCTCATCATTGTTAATTTTAGTATTTAGTTATAAACACAAAGTTCAAACTCTTTTTTAGTTACAACTAGCAATTGTTAGACTTTAATAGTAATACTCAAGTTAGATTGCTTACTAAACAAGTCCCTGTGAGTTCGATATTCGGCTCATGAAGAGCCACTTTATTACTTGAAATGACAAAGTACACTTGCGTGTGCGCTTAGGAACGACAAGTTTTTGACGCCGTTGCTGGGGACTTAAAAATTAGCAGCCTTCTAATTTTCAGTTTTACTATTTTGTTTGATAAGTGCTAACAACTTGGTCTTAGCTACTGAATTTGCAGGAACAAGTTTTTGGCACAAGTTCACGAGACCGTTCCTACAATAATGGGTGATGAACAACAACCCGCCCGCAGGACAGTGCGCGATGTGGCAATCCCACTCGCAACTAATGTGACCTTCTATATTTAAAAGCCAACCACAACAGGCAGATTTGAGCTGAAGCAGAACATGGTACAATTGTTGCACACAAGCAGGCAGTTCACAGGCTTGTCACATGAGGATCCACAGGTCCATCTTCAGTATTTTTTGGAGATAAGTGACACTTTCATTCCTGCTAGAGTCTCCACAGACTATGTGAGGCTCACACTTTTTCCATTCTCACTTTTTGGGAGAAGCAAAGAAATGGTTGAAGGCAGAACCTTTAAACTCAAACACAACTTGGGACAATTTAGCGAAGAAGTTCCTCATTCGATTCTTCCCATTAGGCAAAACTGCAAGGTTAAGGAGTGAGATTCTGCATTTTAAGCAGAAACAAGACGAGAATCTCTATCATACATGGGAAAGATTCAAGTCTCTCCTCAAAGATTTCCCACATCACCAGCAAACTAATGACGTACTGGCTCACACTTTTGTTGAAGGACTTGACCACAACACAAAAATTTTGCTAGATTCAGCTGCAGGTGGTCAAGCGTTGGCGAAAACTTATGATGAGCAATACACTCAACTGAATAGAATTGCACAAGGTAATTCAGACTGGAATGGTGATATGTCTAGAAACATGGTAAAGAAGCCTGCAGTTATGATAGAGGTATATGGTGTCACAACACTGTCCGCACAATTAGACAACTTTAAGAATCAAATAATGGCCCAATTTAGCAAATTGAGTGTGGCTCAACCTCAGGCACAGGTTAATGCAATGTAACAGGTTCAGACTTGGTGCGAAGCTTGTGGTAATGGAGGTTACTCATCAGACTATTGTGTGGAAAATCCAGAATAAGTACATTTTGTGCGTAATGAGCAGAGAGGAAATTAGAATTATGGTAACGCCTACAACCACAATTGGATGGCTCAACCCAACTACTCTTGGGGCAATAATCAAGCCCAATCTCAATAGTTTCAGCAGCAACAAGGTACGCAGACTAATACATATGCCAATAATATAGAAGAGTCATTGAAAAAAATTATGGCCACCTAAGAGCAAATGGCTGCAGATCTCAAAAATCAGCAACTTGACAAAAAGAATTTGGAGATACAAATGGGTCAGTTAGCTCAGGCTCAGAATCTAAGACCTCAAGGGGGTATTCCAGCTGATACAGAGCAAGATCAAAAGCAAGTCATGGCTATTACATTGAGGAGCGATAAAGATTTTGGTGATACACATCCAAAGAAAAATCACGAGGTGCAAGCTGAATTGCTCACACCCAAGCAGACAGACAAGTAAGTTGAGTCTAAAATTGCCAATAAAAAGGGGAAGTCTGAGTACCCAAAGAAGAAGCCGGTTGAGCAACCTCGCAACAGACCTCCACCACCTTTCCCTCAAAAGTTCAATAAAGCAAAGGAAGATGCTTGTTTCAAGAAGTTCTTTGACACGTTCAGAGAGCTTCACATTAACCTTCCTCTTGTAGATGTGTTGCAGGGAATGCCAAAGTATGCTAAGTACTTGAAAGATGTGGTGACGAACAAAAGAAGGCTTGGTGATGTAGACACGTGATTTTGACCCTTCCCGAGCTTTAACCTATTTTTAGCACTAAATATTTATTTTTATCTAATCTTTATTTTAGTTTTTATTTCATGTTTAGTAGGTTTTCTTTGAAAATATTATGAAAAAGATTTCAAAAAAATTAAGTCGCATTTTAGGATTATTATTTTTAAGAAAAATAAATTTACAAAAATATAATTTTTATTTTTTTAATAAATAAGCTAGTAATTTTAATATTTCTTAATTATATTTTTAATCTAGCTACTTAACTTTTCTTATACTTGTGTTGGTTTAAAATAGTTGACTAATATTTTAAGCATTACATTTTTATATTATATATATATATATATATATATATATATAAATTCATCCTAAACTACCCTATTCCCCACTAACACGCACACCCTCACAAACTCCCTCACCTCACATTCTTCCCCCATTACCTCAACTACACAACACACATATTAACACACACTAACCCACCACACCACCCCTCAAATACACATGCACAAACATGCACTATATATATACACACACAAAAGAAAAAGAGGGAGGAAAAAATTAAAAACACACACACACACACTTAGAGAAAAACACTTAGAGAAAAACAACAACAACACTTTCTGATCAAAAAGTGTGGTGTACTTTTTCTCACTTGGAAGGGTAAGGATCGGCTGGATGCCTTGGAGGCACCATAGATTGCACCGTTGGCAGGAGAAAAAAGAGCAACACAAAAAAACTTAGAAAACAAAAAATGGAAAGGGAGACATACACACTAAGGCAGTAGAAAGAAAGTACAAGAGGAAAACGAGAAACCCAAAAAAAAAAAAAGAGGAGAGCACGGAGAGAAACAAAAAACAAAAATACCAAAGACAGAGATGGAAAAATAGAGTGTTCTTTAGATATTGATGAGTTAAGTTCTTGCCCCTGTTCGAGTTTCTGGTGACGGCATTTTTGCTTTTATACTCGATTTAGTTTGTCGCACAGGTTCTTATCCAATCTTGTACTACTATTTTTATAAATTTTATTGTGAATTGGAGCATGAACAAAAATTATTTGAAATGATTTTTTTTAATTTTATTTATTTAGCATGTATGTTGAGATTATTTATGTGGGATATCGGTTTGAAGTAATGTTATTTTCTCTCGTCCCGCTCAGTACATCTCGTAAGTTTATTGTTGTGTTTTCTTGGCACTCCAGATAGTGTTTTTGAAACTTAATCAGTTTGGTTGAATGATTAAGTTGACTATTGTGTTTTCTCGACACTTCATACAATTTTTTTTTTCATACTAATTTTTTATTCAAGGTTTAAGCATTTTAAAGATCATGAGAAATGAGTAGTGTCTCAGGCAAAACATTTATGTATAGCTTTGGGTAATTTGATTTTGAGATGTGAGTAGTCTTAAATGATTGTTAATAATTTAATAGCTGAAGGTTGATATTTTATCTAGTTAGTTACTTTGAATTTATATGGATTTAAGTCATTCACTGTGAGTATAATTTAAAATTAAATTAAACGTATCATTGCTCATTAGCCAAAAATGCAATTTATTTTTTCGTAAGGTAGAGTATTTAAGGTTCTTTGTATTCTTTACTACATGGATTTAATACTAATTCCAAGTTTGGTGCATACTATATATATCTCAAAACAATGTGTTTTATGAGTTCATTAATTACGCCATGTTTAATAACGTCACTAGTGATGGTCATAATTTTGTTTTGTTGCAATTGTTTGAAGATAGTCTAAATGATTTGTTTCAATTTTACTTTATTTTAGTAAGGCTTGACTCATCAAATGTATGTTTCATTTTTATAATGACAACCTGGGTTCCTAATTGTTCGGACCTCGATATTGTTCTCTAAATACGCTTAAGGCCTAAACGAATTAACTAGAGGGAGCTTGAGCGAGATGGATTGCAGATTTATTCAAGATCCATCGCAATAAGGAAAAGAAAAGAGAGGAAAACCCCAATTGTAAGATTGTGAGATGAGTTACGGATTAATTCAAGACTCGTTGTAAAAAAGAGTGAAAAAGGAGTAAAAATGAATAAGAAGAATTTGTCTTGAGTTTGCAAGAGACGAACAAATGTTTATAACGCTAGACGAGATTTAGGCAAGTTTAAAATGCTTGTCTTGATTAAGAATGTAGTTACGCATTTTTTTGGGACGTTTAAAATAACTCAAGGATGCAGATATGCACCTTGGCACAAAATCCTAAAAGTTAACTTTTGTCAATTCAAATTCAGGAGGCGTAGACAGATAATATTGGTGCGATATATATGAGTGAATCAAGGCCTACAAACACAATTTATCCAAAATAGTTTAAGTTAAGTATAAGTTGATAAAAGTGATCGTGCTAGAACCACGGGACTCGAGGAGTGCCTCACACCATCCCCTCAGTCAATAGAATTCCTTACCCGATCTTCTATTTTCGCAGACCAATAATGAAAGAGTCAACTTTCTTTTGACCAGGTATTCAAAAAGGTGACTTGGAACACCATAACTCCATTCCAAGTGGCGACTCTGAAAATAATAAAAATTAATCCCTATTCAAAATCGTCACTTTGATTTTTCTTTCTTTCTTTCCTTTGCTTCGACCCAAAACAAAGGGGTGTGACATCTCTGGCGACTCTGCTGGGGACAACCAGAATTCGAGCTTTATATATATTGACTTATTTTTGGCTTTCTTTTATTTTTGGATATATGTATTGTGTTTGTTGGCCTAATGTGCTCTTTGCTTACTTATTTACCACTTTGATATTTTATGACTGTATTTATAAATTTTTCTCCCTCACGCACCTCTCTGAGTCTCTGAATATACCTACCACTGTTCACTATTTGTATGGCTACGCTCAACAAAACCTTCTATTTGAGATGAACCAGTTTTCAATTACGCTTCTGTTTTAAGGAATATTAGTCACACATGTTAGGCGGGGTTGGATCACCAGTAGAATCAAAATAACTCTGCTAACGATAAATTGGCACTCCCCGATACGAGGTCCGAGTTGTCCACTTGGATTAGCCGGTCTAGACACCTATTTTCATCAGGTTAAACCTAGTAAAATTGAAACTCAGATGTGGCTATCCCTATTAGGCTCTGCTTTATTTGCATCATGTGCATTTGACTTAGTGGAACTCGGCACAGGGGCCGAGTTCATCTAGGACAAGTGCCCCTCTTTATATGACCACATGTGCATCCTATGTGCTCTTTGATATTTATTTGAAAGGCATGTATGATTGTTGACCGACTTTAGGTTAATTAACAAAACAAAAGAGAGAAACTTTCTCTGACCTTTGCGACTATTTTCCTTAACATAAACTACGCACACCTGATTCTCACCATGATGAGAAAAGTAGGCAACCCTCATAGGGTTCGGTGATCTTCTTAAAATAATTTTTTTTAAAATATAGAACCCTGACATATTTGTTGTCACAGAGAATCAAGATAGTTTAAGGTGGTTGGTTTATGGTTAAGCTGGTATCTCATCCATACAACACCAGGTCCAAAGAAAAAGGCAAGATGACCCACAAAATGATGGTATAGAGTCTGATAACGAAGAAGTACAAAATTAATTAATTCCGCAGGAATCTACGTTAGTGGAGGAGATAAGGTTACTAAGAGAAAAAATGGCTGAAATGTACCAGGCCTGGGTGAATGGACAAGTGCCACCCTTTTCAATTCTAGGACTTTTGGACGTGAATGTTCTAAGTACTTGGGCTCAAACAAGTGATCCACTTTATCCTCCCGGGTTCCCACCATATGCTAATGTATCTAGCAAGGTTGGGACCTCTGCCACATGCCCTCCAAATATGTCCCTCAAAAATAACCCGCTTTTCATTCCCATGATACAAACTACTGTAGGACCTTAATCTACAACTGATACAAAATTCCAACAGTGAGCCACATCAGAATCAATTCTATCACCCTGAAGTAACTTTTAAAGTCCTAGATTCTTACTATCATGCCCATCAGGACAGTTCCCTTATTGTGATCGAGAAGACTACTAGGAACGAGGATCAAGAAGAAATGGCTAGGAAAATTAGAAGTTTAGAGAAAAACATGAGAAACATGCAAGGACTAGGAGGGCAAAAAAGTGTTTCTTACAAGGATTTGTGCATGTTCCCCTATGTTCACTTGCCTCTAGGTTCAAAACTCCAAAGTTTGACAAGTACGAAGTCCACGGGGATCCTTTGGATCATTGAAAAGGTTTTGTAATCAACTAAGAGGAGCAGGGGGAAAAGAAGAACTACTTATGGCTTACTTTGGAGAGAGTCTAACGGGGATAGCTTCAGAATGGTTTATTGATCAAGATATCTCTCGTTGGCATATTTGGGATGACATGGCTTGAGATTTTATTCAGCAATTTCAATATAATATTGATATAGTTCCAGATCGTACTACACTTGCCAACATGAGAAAAAAGACCACTAAATTTTTTTGTGAATATGCTATTAGGTGGCGGGAGCAGGCTTCTAGGGTCAAGCCATCAATGAAAGAGACGGAGCTGATTGATAGTTTTCTTCAAGCACAAGAGTCTGATTACTTTAACCACCTACTTTCTACAGTAGGTAACACGTTTGCTTAAGTAATCAAAATTGGAGAAATGGTTGAAAATGGCATCAATTCTGGAAAAATTGTAAGTCAAGTAGCCCTTAAGGCTACAACTCAAGCAATTCAGAATGGTTCAGGACACTTTGGGGTCAAGAAGAAAAATGATGATGTAGTAATGATTGTGCAAGACCCTCAATACTCTATCATCCCACCTCTGTATCCAGTCTATAGTGCATAACCATATGTACAACAATCGAACTATCCCCAATGACATGCATCAACACATTAAAATCCTCGTCCCTATTCTCAGAATTTTCGAGCCCCCTATGACCCCCATTCAAGGCAGGAATATGGTGGAAATTAGAGGCCTGGGGATAACTTCACACCCATTGGAGAGTCTTATGAAAACCTGTTCAAAAAATTGAGAAGTTTGAACATGATAGGAACTATCCCCCAGAATCATGCAGTTCCACATTCAAAAGGTTTCAATCCTACCGCACATTGTGAATACCACTCTGATGCTCCAGGGCACAGTACTGAAAAGTGTCGATCTTTGAGAAGAAAAGTGGAAGGGATGAGCCAGGCAAAGATGATTATAGTCCAAGATAGTGATACCCCAAACATTACTAAGAATCATCTACCAACAAATAATGACGTATACTTCATTGAAATGATATGTGATGACAAAGAAGGTAGCAATTCTCACCATTCTCAAGAAAAGGCAGCTAAAATTGATGAAGGCTCCAATAAGGCTGATGTGCAAATTAGTGGCTAAAATGTCAAGCTTGGTAATTGGAAGGTCACTCCTTTCTTCTCTTGGAAGGTCACTCCTTTCTTCTCTTGGAAGGTCGCTCCTTTGTATTGATAGTTTATTTTGTTGTCATTTATATTATGCAATTCGAGGTTTTTGTTTTGTTTGTTTATTGAGTCAAACCTTCCTGTCCTTTTATTTTGTTTGCTTATTGAGTCTTGTCGTAGTTTTTGTTGTTTTGGTTATTCAGGGTGTAACCTATAGCTTATTTTATTTGTTGTTATCAAACTCTTCTATCATTACTTAATGAAATGCAATTTTCTATTTCAAGTCATTTTAATCCATTCTACTCAAAGTTTTTTGTATGTATTTCTTTTCATTTTAGCTTTAGTGACATGATATACATGCGGAATTTTTAACCGAATTTCAAAACCCTATCTAGTCATGGAATGAATACACCAAGAGAGTAAAAAATGAAAGAAAAACATTTGAAAAAAATAGAGGATTGAAGCATCTCGAACAATGACAGTTTGAAATGGTTCTCTAAAGCAAAATGAACCTTATGACAAGTTTGATCTAAATTAACACGAGTCATCTGTTGCCTCAATGGAGATTGGAGATTTCTAATGGATAATCACGAAAGAAAAGTGGCACACATGTCCATCAATATGAATATTGGAAAGAGATATTATATAATTTTCACTTCTTATTATTAAAGTGCATGCTTGTATCTAATATTTTTAAGAATTGATGTGACGAAGGGATTTTATTCTGCTACCCCAAACATCGTGTCATTCTTTGCTATCCTTTTTGTGCCTTAATTTTATTTTTCATACCCCTCTTTTGGAATCCCAATAGAGTCAAAAGTCAAAAAAAAAAAATCCAAAAAAGAGAAAGTTGTCAAGAAAAAGAGCCAAAAAAAATAAAATAGAAGTCCAAGTTAGAAAAAAAAGGAACAAATTTCCTGAACTACGTTTGGCCTGATTCTTGCTTTGACGAGATACATAGGCAGCACTATCCTGGGGTTTGGTAAAACCAAGAAAAAGTCTTGAAAATTTCCAATCACAGAAACTGGGGCAAAAAAAAAAAGAGTTTTTATTTTGCCAAAAGAGTCGGTTTCAAAAGTTGTAAGTCTTAACCCCATTATATTTATTATGTTAAAGCCTTCATGTCATCCCTTTCTTTCTATCCCTTTCCAGAAGCCACTTTACAGTCCAAATAAAGACCTTCTGATCAATTTTTAAGAATGACAAGTCTAGCATGCTTTCTATGTTGATTACCCTACAAGGAGCAATGTCATGTCATTTGTATGAGAGTAATTTAATCAAAGAAAACTCTTACCAGCATCATAAGACATCCTTCAGTTGAGAGAAAGTGAAAAATGAGAGAGAGGTGAAAAAAAATGAGAGAGACTTGTTGGTGAAAATTCTCCCGAGTACCACTAGTCTATTGAAGTTTGATCGTCTAATGCAAAAGTCGCAACTTAGGAGCCTGACTTTAAAGTTTGAATATTTGAAAAAGATAAGAGTTCTAATTGGATTGACAATCGGGTCATTTACTCCAAAATGCATGTCATGACCATTAGAGCTGACTATGGCATTCAACCAATTCTTTTCTTTTCCTCTTTTTCTTCCGAAAAAGATGTCTTTTGTCAAATACTCTTTCTTTTCATTGCTTTATTCTTCTTCATTTTTCTTTGGGTCGGTCTTTGTTAAAACAAACAAGAAATGATTTTAAAATTTGCTATCAATTTTTCAATTTCCAAAGCAAAGTCTGGCCAATACATCAAATGTGATATGATTCAAGAAAAAATGATATGCACCATAATTTGTTGTAATTGGCAAGTTTGAGAATGAATACAAGATTCAATGTTTGTTGGATGAGATTAATACGATGAATATGGGGGTTTGAAATAGGTTCTTCAATGAGGTCGTCTATGCAACAAGTACAATCTACCCAAGTTGAAGTCAACGTCGAACATGGCAACAATAAAAGTTGTTACATTCAAAGCAAAGGCCACAAACTGACCATCATTTTGAAACTCAAAATATTTTTTTATTTTTCTAAAACAGGGGTCATTTTATGGATATGACTGAGATTTCGGATATTCGAGCTTGCAAATAAGTTTACAGCAAAACCTCTCACTCTTTCTCTATTTCATGCATATATGTTAAAAAAAATTTCATTCGTTTCCTAAACATTTTCTAGTAGTATACAATTACTTTTTCATTCGTCTCATAAGATAAACATTTCCTAGTAGTAGACAGTTATTCGTATTCATCTCCTAGGATAAACATTTCCTAGTAGTAGACAGTTATTTTTGCATTTCTCTCCTAGGATAAATATTTCTTAGTAGTAGACAATTAAGTTTTCATTCATCTCCTAGGATAAAAATCTCCTAGTAGTAAACAGTTATTTTTTCATTCGTCTCCTAGGATAAACATTTCCTAGTAGTAGATAGTTATTTTTTCATTCGCCTCCTAGGATAAATATTTTCTAGTAGTAGACAGTTTTTCGCATTCGTCTCCAAGGATAAATATTTTCTAGTAGTAGACAGTTATTTTTGCACTCGTCTCCTAGGATAAACATTTCCTAATAGTAGACGGTTATTTTTTTTCATTCGTCTCCTTGGATAAACATTTCCTAGTAGTAGACAGTTATTTTGCATTCATCTCCAGTAGACAGTTACTTTTGCATTCGTCTCCTAGGATAAACATTTCCTAGTAGTAGACAGTTATTCACATTCGTCTCCTAGGATAAACATTTCCTAGTAGTAGACAGTTATTTTTGCACTCGTCTCCTAGGATAGATATTTTCTAGTAGTAGACAATTATTTTTTCATTGGTCTCCTAGGATAAACATCTCCTAGTAGTATACATTTATTTTTCCATTTGTCTCCTAGGATAAACATGTCCTAGTAGTATACGGTTATTTTTTTCCATTCATCTCCTAGGATAAATATTTCCTAGTAGTTGACATTTATATTTTTTTCATTCGTCTCCTTGAATAAACATTTCCTAGTAGTAGACAATTATTTTTTCATTTGTCTCCTAGGACAAACATTTTTCAGTAGTAGACATTCGTCTTCTAGGATAATCATTTTCTAGTAGTAGACAGTTATGTTTTCATTCGTCTCCTAGGATACATATTTCCTAGCCGAAGACAAGTTATCTTCATTTTTCTCCTAAGATAGATACTTCCTAGTCTGAGACATATTGCAAAGTCTGAGACATTTTTGCAATATTTACAATTGCTAATAACACAATTTTTTTTCAGTTAAAACTAGGGCAAAATTTTTATTTGTTTATGGTGTCTTGCAGGTTTTCCTAGTAGAGAACGATCTTGATGTCCGAAGATACAGTCCCAATTCTTACCAGAAGTTCAATCGCAATGACAATTAGAATTAGTTTTCAATTGCATGTAGCGGTCTAATAGTTTGAAGTCGATTTATATTCAACTAATGGTCAAGAATACAAGCATTCAAGAATAGTCTCAAACTATCATTCGAAAGAGCGTCAAAGACCTAATCTAAGTTTCAAGTTTAAGTCTCAAACCTCAGTTTCAAGATCAAGGTACCCACCAAAAGGATGCGAGATGGTAACAGAAGATCTAAATGGGAGAACTACAGGAAGACTCAAGACAAGTAGAGTAAATAAGATATTGTATTTTTCATTTATTGTATTTTGTTTATGTAATGAAAGGAGCCACGAACCGGAACCTCGACAGGACCTCACTCGACTCTCCATCTCAGTACGTTCCACCTCCCTTCTTACCCTTGAACTATACGTGACCTGATTCCTTTATAACCAAGGAAATGTACGTTGTCCCAAACCAGGACTCGGTCGCATTTTTTCCTTTTTTTTTCATTTGAATAATGGTCGGGTCAAAACTTGTCTCGTTGTCTACTTCGTTGTCTAAAAACTCTTCGTGTTCTCAGCCAAAGAGGGGCAAATGTAGACACATGATTTTGACCCTTCCCGAGCTTTAACCTATTTTTAGCACTTAATAGTTATTTTTATCTAATCTTTATTTTAGTTTTTATTTCATGTTTAGTAGGTTTTCTTTGAAAATATTATGAAAAAGATTTCAAAAAGATAAAGTCGCATTTTAGGATTATTATTTTTAAGAAAAGGAAATTTACAAAAATATAATTTTTATTTTTTTTAATAAATAAACTAGTAATATTAATATTTCTTAATTATATTTTTAATCTAGCTATTTAACTTTTCTTATACTTGTGTTGGTTTAAAATAGTTGACTAATATTTTAAGCATTACATTTTTGTATTATATATATATGTAAACATTTTTCATCCTAAACTACCCTATTCCCCACTAACACACACACCCTCACAAACTCCCTCACCTCACATTCTTCCCCCATTATCTCAACTAAACAACACACATATTAACACACACTAACCCACGACACCACCCCCTCAAATACATACCACCCCTCAAATACACATGCACACACATGCACTATATATATCCACACACACAAGAAAAAGAGGGAGGAAAACACACACACACACACACACTTAGAGGAAAACACTTAGAGAAAAACAACAATAACACTTGGAGAAAAAATAGCAACACAAAAAGACTTAGAAAACAAAAACGGGAAGGGAGACATACACACTAAAGCTGTAGAAAGAAAGTACGAGAGGAAAACGAGAAACCAAAAAAAAGAGGAGAGCACAGAGAGAAACAGAAAACAAAAATACCAAAGACAGAGATGGAAATATAGAGAGTTCTTTAGATATTTATAAGTCAAGTTCTTGTCCCTGTTCGAGTTTCTGGTGACGGCGTTCTTGCTTCTATACTCGATTTAGTTTATCGCACAGGTTCTTATCCAATCTTGTACTACTATTTTTATAAATTTTATTATGAATCGGAGCATGAACAAAAATTATTTGAAATGATTTATTTATTTATTTATTTAGCATGTATGTTTAGATTATTTATGTGGGATTTCGGTTTGAAGTAATGTTATTTTCTCCCGTCCCGCTCAATTCATCGTAAGTATATTGTTGTGTTTTCTTGGCACTCCAGATAGTGTTTTTGAAACTTAATCGATTTGGTTGAATGATTAAGTGACTATTGTGTTTTCTCGACACTTCATACAATTTTTTTTTCTTAATAATTTTTTATTCAAGGTTTAAGCATTTTAAAGACCATGGAAAATAAGTAGTGTCTCAGGCAAAATATTCACGTATAGCTTTGGGTAATTTGATTTTGAGATGTGAGTAGTCTTAAATGATTGTTAATAAATTTAATAGCTAAAAGTTGATATTTTATCTAGTTAGTTACTTTGAATTTATATGGCTTTAAGTCATTCACTGTGAGCATAATTTAAGATTAAATTAAACGTCTCATTGCTCATTAGCCAAAAGTGTAATTTATTTTTTCGTTAGATAGAGTATTAAGGGTTCTTTGTATTCTTTACTATATGAATTTAATACTAATTCCAAGTTTGGAGCATACTGTATATATCTAAAAAAATGTGTTTTATGAGTTCATTAATTACGCCATGGTTAATAACGTCACTAGCGATAGTCATAATTTTATTCTATTGCAATTGTTTGAAGATAGTCTAAATTTTTTGTTTCAATTTTACTTTATTTGAGTAAGTCTTGGCTCATCAAATGTATATTTCATTTTGATAATGACAACCTGGGTTCCTAATTTCTTGGACCTCGATATTGTTCTCTAAATACGCTTAAGGCCTAAATGAGTTAACTAGAGGGAGCTTGAGTGAGATGGGTTGCGGATTTATTCAAGATCCATTGCAATAAGAAAAAGAAAAGAGAGGAAAACCCCATTTATAAGGTAGTGAGATGAGTTGCGGATTAATTTAAGACTCGTTATAAAAAAGAGTGAAAAGGGAGTAAAAATGAATAAGAAGAATTTGTCTCGAGTTTGCAAGAGATGAACAAATGCCTATAACGCTAGACGAGATTTAGGCAAGTTTAAAATGCTTGTCTTGATTAAGAATGCAGCTACACATTTTTTTGAGACGTTTAAAATAACTCAAGGATGCAGCTATGCACCTTGGCACAAAATCCTAAAAGTTAACTTTTATCAATTCAAATTCAGGAGGCATAGACAGATAATATTGGTGCGATATATAGGAGTGAATCAAGGCCTACAAACACAATTTATCCAAAATAGTTTAAGCCAAGTATAAGTTGATAAAAGCGACCGTGCTAGAACCACGGGACTCGAGGGGTTCCTCACACCTTCTCCTCGGTCAACAGAATTCCTTTCCTGATCTTCTGTTTTTACAGACCAATAATGAAAAAGTCAACTTTCTTTTGACCAGGGATTCAAAAAGGTAACTTGGAACACCATAACTCAATAGATGAGTGTGGGGTGGAAGAGTGAAAACATCCAATCACTTCTTCGGACTCTCTCATGGAGTTTCCCAAGTTGACAAATAAGCCTAAAACAAAAAAAACCAGAGTAGCATGCTGAAAAAGTAAGTGTAAGAAAAGTTGCAGACCTCGATCATGAGCACTTGAGAGGTCAGAAAAGAAGAAGAAGATGGGCTCCAAGTAGGAGGAAGAGGATGAGAGACTGTGGATGAGAGTTGTTATTTGAGTCGTGCCGCGACATTAAATCAGGCGTTGCTTGGGAGGCAACCCAAGTTAAGGTAGTATTTTTACTTTTTGGTTTTTTTTAGTGTCACCTTTGTTTTTGTTTTTGTTTTTGTTTTTGTTTGTTTTGTTTTGTAGATTAGAGGAAGTCTGAGTACCAAAAATCTAAGCTAAGAAGCGTGAAAAAAACTGAGTGTGGGGTTCCTCAGACCTCCTTGATGAATATGATGCCACTAGCTAGTCCTAGAGGCCTCAGGGAGTATTTCTATCCTTACTTTTAAGTTGTACTTTTGGGAAAAAGTGCGATTTTAAGTGTGGGGTGGAAAATCTTTTGATTTTGCTAGGGTGGAGTGTGGTATAGGAGTCTTTTGGTTATTTATTTTTGCTTATGTTACTGAATATTTGAAAAATACAAAAAGATTTTCTTTTTGTAAGTTTTAGTTTCTTTTAGGAGCACACTTCATCTACCCCTCGGTTTTTTCTTTTTGGTTCTTTTCCGAGGGGACGCCCTTTGAACCCAGTATCCTTTTTTATTTTTAGGAGTAATTTTAAAATTTTATAGATGCTCTAATTAGATGCTACGCATGATTGCATGATGTAAGTTGGTTTTGAATGTTCCAGCATGTGTAGTGAATTGAATGATTATTGTTGAGACACTTAGGCTCATTTGCTTTACTCTTGTGTGATGTTGGCTTAATATTAAATTCTTGTTATTGCTTGGTTGAGAGTTTATAGGGATCCGTCTTGATTTGAACATGTGCCATGTGTGAGTGAGATTTTTGTTATATTCCATGTGCATATTGATGTCTAGAACTTGCCTGGTGTGTTTGCAAAGTGAAATAAAGAGTGTTGAGTTTAGGAGATGATATAGACATTTATTTAATAGCCATGTTTTATACCTACTTTATATATCCTTTTTGCATGATATTGGTTAGCCTCGTTGAGCCTTTAGCCTATTCTTTGGTAGCCTTATATGTAGCTTAATCCTTTTCTTTCAATCAATTGTAATTTGATCCAAAACTCCTAAGCGCTTTAGTTGAGAAATTAAGATGTTAAGGAGTGTAAAAATTGAAGAAGGAGAAAGTGAAATTGATGCCCCAAGTAAATAGCTTTTGGTGTGTTAAAAAGGTTTATGTATTGTTGGTTGGGAGTAATGTAATGAAAAGAGAAATTGATCCAAAGAAGTGAATCATGTGCTGATAGCAAATTCTCCTTGCCTAATATACATAAGCTAGCTTAAAAAGATGGGTCAAAATAAGAGAGAATTGGGGAGATGAAAGTGGTGTAAAATAGGTTTGTTGGAGGTGAATGGAATGTAAATTGTGGTGTATTAAAGTTCTTAGGTAAGATAGTCACTATTCTTAACCAAATAGTTCCTACCCGTCCCTTAGCCTACATTACAATCCTTAAAGTCCTACTTGATCTTGAGCTTTGACATTCTGATATTAGTGGAGTAATACACTAAGAGCAAGCTTATGGTTCATCTTATGTGACATGTAAATTCTTTGTGAGAGTGAGCGAAATTTGATTCTTACACCCATTCTTGTGTTAAATTGCATACTTGTGAGTGAATAGATGTGACTCTCTTATGGTGAGGGTGAATGTTTGATTATAGATAGGTGACATATATGATCTCTTTGTTAAGTAATATGCATGAGTGTGCCAACTTGTTAGAGTCAATTCTTGAGGCTAGGAGGTTTTGAAGTTGTATTCATGTGTTTCGAAGTTGTAATATGACATGTCGAATATAGAACTTGCTATTCATGTAGTCTGTGTGGTTCTATATTTAGTGTATTATTTGTAGTAATTTTGTTAGAGTCTTCCTTTATGGTGGTTAATGTAAAGAGTTGTTCGAGGATGAACAAGGCTTGAAGTGTGGGGTGGTGATCTTAGGCGTATTTACTCCTAAGTGTCATTATCTATGTGCTTTTAGCTTAGTTTTGAGGATAATTTGAGATGATTATTGAGATATAAAGTGTTTATATGTGTATTTTGGTGTTAAATTACATGTTCATGATGTTTAAAGTGCATTTGAATCAAGTCAAGAGTCAAAATGATCAATTAGAGCTTAGACGAGGAAACTAGTGTTGCTAGCTTGAGCTATGATACTTCTAGTGTGTTTTGATGTGTTATATTGTATTTTATGGAATTATGGTTGTGTTGATATATTTTATGGTACCATTGGAGGATATATGGAATTTAAATCAATCCTACAATCAAAGCACAAGACGTTCGGAATCAAGGGACAAGAGTACAAGAAGATGGGACGCAAAACTCCAAGGCATAGAGCTTGGTATGGGCCGCACCCTCCAAGGAGTAGAAAGGGGTGTGCGCTGCAACCTCCATCTTTCCAAATAGGGTGTGCTCTTCACCATAGGAATCACCAATACACTTTACTGGGCATGCGATGGCCACGCGACGTACCAACCCCAAAGCCTACCCAAAGTTGGTTTTTAACTTGTTTTTAAGTGGGGGTAAAGTTATAAATGCATGGGATTCGTTAAGGACACCTCATGGGAACCTAAAGCACTATAAAAGGATTACTTGTACATAATTATACACATCTTTTGAAAACCCTTGGAAGACACACGAATTGGAGAGGAGGAGAAGGCAAGGAGAGCTCAAACTAGGGTTTTTCTTCCTTTACTTTTCTTTCTTGTAATTTTGATTGATGAACTCTTTTATGGAGATTGTTTGTATGAATATGAGTGGATAAACACCCTCATTCTGGGGTTATGGATAGAACGTGATTGTGTAGTAGTTTATTTTATTCAATGACATCATTTCTCATTCGATTATGCTTTTGTTCTTGATTTCTACTATTGTGATGTTTGGACAATGTTGGAATATATGAGTAATTCATGCATGAATTGATCATGAGATTGTATGAATAGAATGAGGAACTTAAAGAATACGATCATCTCTAGTGCAAGTTAGAGTTGATTTGCAACTAGGATAGACGTATACCTATGTTGCCTTGTTTGGTTACGAATGGGATGATAAACTAACACACTTGAATTAGGGAATCGCATCCCCACTCAACGATGGAGTTGTGAGACTAATTTAAGTAGACGATTTAGAGGATGACAATTCCCAGATCAATACTTAACCCCAAAACCCATAATCCAAGAAATAAAGCTCATTGAATAGAATAACTACCATGCATGATTGCATCAAATGTCGTAGCCCTGGAGACTCTCCATATATTGTTCACAATCCGAATTCCTCATCATTGTTAATTTTAGTATTTAGTTATAAACACAAAGCTCAAACTCTTTTTTGGTTACAACTAGCAATTATTTAACTTTAATATTAATACTCAAGTTATATTGCTTACTAAACAAGTCCATGTGGGTTCGACATCTGACTCACGAAGAGACACTTTATTACTTGAAACGACCACGTACACTTACGTGTGCACTTGGGAGCGACATTTACTAACAAGGAATTCCTTAGTAGAAATACTGAACATTTTGTAGCCCTTTTGAGTCTGTGAATAACCAAAAAATACTGCAGGAATTGATCTAGGAGCAAATTTGTTAGACTTCTTCACACAGGCAACATAGCTAAGGCAACCAAACACTTTCATGTGTGACAAGTTAGGAGCATGACCAAAAACTTTCTCAAAAAGAGACTGACCTTTAAGGACTGAAGAAGACAGTCAATTGATCACATACACAGTTGTTGTAACACATTCTCCCTAGAATTTGAGAGGCACTTTAGCTTGAAACCTGAGAGACCTTGCAACTTCCAAGATATACCTGTTCCTTCTCTCAGCTATGCCAATTTGCTGAAGAGTATAAACACAAGAACTTTGATGGATAATACCTAGAGACTGGAGTAAGGCAGACATCTGAGAATTAAAGAACTCACAACCATTATCAGTTCTAAAATACTTGACTGAGCAAGAATAAACATAATGTATCATGGCAAAGAAATTCTTAATAGCAGTAATCATATCAGACTTACTAAGCAGCAGAAACAACCATGTATATCTTGAGTGATCATCAACTAAAGTGAGAAAATATCTTTTTCCATCATGAGCTGGGACTCTATAAGGACCCATACATATCTATGAATAGTGTGAAAACAAGCATTTGCAACAGAATTACTCAAGGGAAATGGCAATCTAGTCTGTTTTGCAAGTGGACAAACATTACTTTCTTTTACTCTATTATCACTCAACACATGATTCAAGCTACTTCTTATCTGCAAAGTACTTAAGGGAACATGCCCTAATCTTCTATGCCACAATACTATATCATGTTGTTTATCCTTCACAGAAGCCTGGCTGACTCTTCTAACACCTTTAGTCATAGCTTGGACTTCATTCCTGTCTTCTGTAGTGATCATATATAGTCCATCATCTTCTTTACCAATCCCCTTCACCTGACCACTTAAGAGATCCTGAAAGATATAAAAATCAGGATAGAACAACACATCCCATCTCAATTCTTTGGTCAACTTAGAGACAGACAAGAGATTATAGTTGAATTCAGGAATGTGCATAACATTTGTGATCTTTTGCCCTTGAAGAATACAAGCTGATCCTATATGTTTGACATAAGCTATACTGCCTATTGGTAAGTACACTTTACCATCTTTGATGTTGTCAATGATTTTAGGATCTGTGAGAAGGTTCATGATATTGACCATATGGCTAGAGAAACCAGAGTTAACTATCCAGTTTTGGGAGATATTAAACACACCACAAGCTACAACAGAGGTTTCCATACCTGCTGTTATAGTGGAATAAATGTTATCTGCTCCCTTTCCAAGAAATTGAAGTAGTTTATTGTACTAGTCTTGTGTGAATTTAGGAATTCCTGACATGAGTCCATTAGCACTAGGGCCAAGATGCATTTGGGAAGGGCCTGCAAAGTGAGCACTTGCTTGGCCTGCACCTGCACCACTAGAAGTACCAGGTAAGTATGATGATGCATTACTAAACATATTGTTAGCACCATACCTCTTCTTCTGTTTGTAGTCACTAGGGTATCCATGTAGTTTATAGCAGTAATCTCTGGTGTGACCTTTAAAATGACAATAGTCACAGTATAGATGATTCTTCTTGAGTCTGTAGTTGGAGCCATAGCTGGTGGATCCACTATAATTTCCAAGATTTCCAGAAGGATTAGCTCCATTGTAGGTACTACCTCCTAAGTTATGAGTGCCACTGGAACTACCTCCATTGTAACCACCAATTAGCTGAGAGTTGTTACTTCTGCCACCTGAACTAGAAGTATCATTAGAACCATAACCAGTCATATACACCCTTTTGCCCTTGTTGCTAGCTAGCAAAGCTGCATTCTCATTGAAACTGTAGGTAGGAATAAGTACTTCCTTGCCTTTAACACTAGATAGTAAAGTTGTGCCCTTCCTCACATCAGACATATGAGACTGGGACATACTCCTCCTACTCTCTTCAGAGATAATCATAGAGTAAGATTTGTTAATAGATGGTATAGGAGACATGTTTAAGATGTGATTACTTGACTGAGAATAAGACTCATTTAGTCCCATTAAAAACTGCAATAACCTTTGGTACTTAACATATTTCCTGGATTCAGCACAATTACAACCAGGACATGGCATAAGAGCATCAAACTCTGCTCAAAACTCTTTCAGTTTGGAAAAATAGGCAAAGACAGAAGAGATGCCTTGAGCTAGAGTGGCAATTTCTTTATGGAGAAAGAGAATTCGAGATCCATTCACTTTATCAAATCGCTCCTGTAGATCTACCCACACCTTATGAGCACTAGAGACATACACCATACCACACAATAATTCAGCACTAACAGAGTTCATAATCCATGATAGAACAATTGCATTACATTTTCCCCATAATTCATGAAGAGATGAGGGAAAATTCTCCTTAGGATATCTACTATCAATAAAACCTAGCTTACTCTTTCCTAACAAACCGATTCACATAGTACTACTCCACAATGTATAATTTTCATGTCCAATTAGCTTGACAGAGATTAATGAGCTACCTGGAGTGTTAGATGGTTGTAGGAACAAGGGATGATGTTGATCCACTGTTTGCATTGTAGTAGAACCATCGTTAATTGTAGTTTCAGCCTCACTACAAGTTCCACCTCCATTTGTCGCCATGAATGAAAGTTGCACATCTCAGATCTAACAGTTTATGAAGAATGAGCAGTAGGTGTTCGACCTAAATTAGCTTCAACTGGAAACAGACCAAAAAAATCTGTAGAAACTAAAATCAAGAAGGGGAAACAAAAAATCAAATGAGAGAAAGCTTGGCAATCGATTGCCCAATCTCTGATACCATGATGAATTATGAGCAATAGGCTCGTAGAGTTAGATCAAGGAAGATGATGAAGAGAATTATTGGGAGAAAAATCAACCGCTCTGATATTTCATGCCAAAACTCATGGAGCAGTACCTGTACACTGCTATTTATAGAATAATCTTTTGTGCTAAATATCCTACTCAAGCGTACACTACAAGCTATCAATCTACTCATACAATACGGTTAATTTAGTTGTGTACAGCTGGCATTCCAGTTGTCACTTTTGTGAGTGCTTAACTAACTCTGTATAGCTAACTATAGTGACTAACTAACTAACTTCAACATTTAACACCACGTCTAGCTCTTCAATTTTCTAATGATGTAGTCATAGGCAAATAATTAAATAACAAAACCTTTACGAGATTCTTGGCTTTGTAGCTTTACCATTTTATCAAGAGTTATATGGAAGTAAAGCCTATATACGACCATATAAGGATCTTCATATTTCTTAAGCAAAAATGCCATGATATAAAAACTAATCTAAGGTTTCAGTACCTGGTACTCTACAATAAGAAGCACCAAGAAGAAATTATAATCCCCGTTATGATTATCCTGACATTAGTGGGAAGTTTATCTGTGCAGGACCGGACCCACCCAATACCAAGGGGTGTCATCCGACACTGCTTCGTTGAAATGTTTTTCTATTATATGTATATATAAAATCTAAAAAAAATAGAATTATACTATAAATAATATTTTTGACACTGCTTGAACAAGCAAGCTTCCTTGGCTCAGTGGTTCGGCGCATTGATTGTGCAGTCGGGGTCACGAGTTTTTTTTTTTTTTTTTTTTTTTTTAATAAACAGACCTTACCCAGGGATCTCACCTCCCGTGGCGGTCAGGGGTTGAGCCACACACCCCCCCCAAGCCTTAACATAAATAAAACAAAATAAATACACAGAGGGGGACATAAACCTTACCTCCGACCTATGGTGGTTCAAAGTTAACTAGCCTACTAAGGCCGGTTGACTTATCCCCAATACTAGAATGGAAACCTAGATCTATGCACCTAGAAGAGAGGACTCCTCTCCGTACAACAGTATCTAAGTAAACATAAATAAGGGAGACTCTCCCCTTACAAAGTAAGAAGAAAATAAAAACAACACTAAACCACTTCATAAAATTAGATAAAGAAGAATACTCGAACTTCTAAGGCGGTTTCTTGATGCTTTTCAGCTTCCTTCTTCGAAACGTAGACATCCCCATTTTATCAAGTGTGAAACACCCTCTTGTCTCTGGAGGGAGCTGATGATAAGTATAGTAGTATTGAGTAGAATCCACCTCATGACTTTGCTTTGAGAGTGTATCTGCTGAAAAATTTGCTTCCCTGTATATATGAAAACATCTGAAACAATCAAGTAAGCTAATGAGATCGTGAAGCTCCTCAATATATCTGCAAATGCTCCAAGGTGGTGTAATCTCCCGCTTAAGCCACTTAACTAGTAGTTTAGAATCAACTTCTAATATCACTCTACTATACCCATGTTGTATACACCATGTAATACCAATAAGAGCTGCCTGAACCTCCGCTTGGTTGTTGGAACCCACTCCGAGGGGAGATGCAAAAGCAAAAATCAGCTTGCCTTTACTATCTCTCAGAATGCCACTGGCTCCAATCTTCCCCGGATTCTCTAATGCACTTCCATCTGTATTCAACTTTACCATAGACTGATGCGGCTTGGTCCAACAAATTTGAATAACCTTCATTTAATGTTGACAATTTTCAACAGTAACAATCAAGTCTCTCCAATTGGTCGGCCAAGTAATATAAGGATAAACGGTTTGTAACAGTATGTTTATTTCCTTAATGATAGAGAATTTAACTCTAGACGCACTCGAAATCTTGCCCCCATAACATCTGTTCTTCCACAAATTCCAACAAATGAAGATAGGGTCACGAGTTCGATCCTCAGCGGATAGGGATTTGGGTATATTTTAGGTTTTTGTAATTTTAAAAAAATTAATAGTGCTGCTGCCGAGATTTGATCCTGCAACACTGCATTCCCAATCACAATAGGACACACTAGACCAATTCAACTAGGTTTCAACTAGTGTTCTATGATGAAAATTTAATTAGTTATCCCAATAATAACAGGACAATTATAACTTTAAAAACAAAACCTAAGCTTAAAAGAATCATTCCAACGAAAGCAGTAACGTAAGGTTGCTGCTGTAAGTTCAATTTTTCTCCCTTCCATCTTTTTAATTCTAGTTGGAATTTTTTGAATATATTCATATTAAGTTCAATGGAGAGATATTTTTCTAAAGTACCTTCTGATCTTTCAAACGTAAGTTCAGCATCTCAAAATTCTTTCAACTTAGAAGAAGAAAGCATTAATGAATTGGAACAAGGTCGACAAAGTGAAAGAGTTGATCTAAATTCCTTAGAATTTGATTCGGGAAAAAGATTACCGATTCGAAAATATCATCCGAATCACCGTGATGCAGTAAGAAGAGCATATCTTCTAACTGGTCCTTGCCGACCTCAAAATCACCAATTTCCTTAAACAAATTTTTCTGGTGACTTGCGTCGTTTTAATTCTCAATGGTTCAAGGAGTATGACTGGTTGGAGTATAGTGTAACAAAAGATGCGGCATTTTGTCTCTATTGTTATTGCTTTCAAGATGAAAGCATTAATCAAAGGGAGGAGATGTATTTTCAACCATTGGGTTTACTAGTTGGAATAAGAAGCGCAGCTTTGATATGCATGTTGGTAAATCAAACAGTGTTCATAATTAATCAAGACGAAATTCTGAAGATTTGTTGAGACAAAAACAATCCATTCAAAGTGTGTTGGGTAAACAATCTGATCAGCAAAAGTTAGAGTATCGTACTCGTTTGGAAACTGCAATTAATGTGATAAGATATCTTTTGAAGCAAGGATTGTCATTTCGAGGCCATCGTGAAAATGTATCATCTTTTAATAGAGGTAATTATATTGAACTACTTACTTTGTTAGCAAAATTATGTGATAATATTGGTGATGCATTTAAAAAAGCTCCAAAGAATAATCAGTTGATTTCTCCGCACATTCAAAAGGATATTATCAATGCATGTAAGATGGAAACAGTTAAGTCTATAATTGAGGATTTAAATGATGATCACTTTTCCATCTTAGGTGATGAATCTCGTGATGTGTCATGTAAGGAGCAAATGACTATTGTCTTGCGGTATGTTGACAGAAGGGGAAGTGTGTTGGAGTGATTTATTGGTATTGTTCATGTTCGTCATACTACTGCTTTGTCTCTAAAGAATGAAATTATTGGTTTACTTACTCAATATTCTTTAAGTCAATCTTATATATGTGGACAATGTTATGATGGAGCAAGCAATATGCAAGGTGATATAAATGGTCTAAAAATTTTGATGCAACAAGAAAGTAAAGGTGCTCATTCTATTCATTGTTTTGCTCATCAACTTCAATTAACTCTTGTTGCGGTTTCTAGAAGATGTGATGAAGTCCAAGAACTTTTATTGTTGATTTTCGATATATTAAATATGGTGGGAGCTTCTTTCAAACGTAGGGATGAACTTCGTGAAGCTCAAGCAGAAGAAATTGAAGAGGCATTACGTAAAGGTGAACTTGAAACTAGTAAGGGCTTGAATCAAGAATTAGGTCTTGCTAGAGCAGGTGATACTCGATGGGGATCTCATTATAAATCCTTTAACAATTTTGTTCTTATGTTTGGTCCTATAATTGATGTACTTGATGCTATTGTTGTTAATGCACGTCTTGAAGAGAAATGTAGGGAAAAGGGATATCTTAATGCATGTTTAGCATTTGAGGTTGTCTTCATGTTGCATTTCATGCGCAACGTTTTAGCAATCACAAATGATCTAAATGCTGCTTTTCAAAAGAAAGAGCAAGACATTGCAAATGCCATGTTACTTGTTGGAGTGGCAAAGGATCGATTGCAGCGACTACGAGATGAAGGTTGGGATTCACTTATGGATGAGGTATCTAAATTTTGTACCAAGTATGATATTTTGATACCTAAATTTGATGAGTTTTATGTTATTCTTGGAAGATCACGTCGTAGAGTTGTTGCGTATACTGTTTTACATCACTATCGAGTTGAAGTATTTTATAAGATTATTGATTGGCAACGTCAAGAACTCAATAATCGCTTTAATGAGGTGACAACTGATTTGCTTCTTGGAGTTGCTTGCTTGAACCCAGTTGATTCTTTTTCTAACTTTGATATTGAAAAGATATTGAGATTAGCTGAGTTATATCCTGATGATTTTGATAAATACTCTATGGTTGACCTTCGCTTTCAGCTTGAGAATTATATTGTTGATGTTAGGGATCATGATAAAAGATTCTCCGATCTTAAGGGACTTGTTAATCTTTCCAAGATGCTCGTAGAGACGAAGAAGCGTGGAACTTATCCTCTTGTGTTTCTACTTGTTAAGTTTGCTTTACTTTTGCCAGTTGCTACTGCTACAGTTGAGAGAGCTTTCTCTGTGATGAAGTTGATTAAGACTGATTTGCGAAATCGAATGGATGATGAGCTTTTGAGTGGTTGTTTGGTACCTTATATAGAAAAAGAAATATTTAGTACCATCTCCAATGAGGCTAGTATGAATACATTTCAAAATATGAAAACTAGTCGAGGAGAATTGTAGTAGTTTACTTTATTTATGTTTTATTAGTACGCTTTAAATAGTTTTTATTAATATAATGTTTTACTATCAATTGTTCATTTGTTTTTTTGTTTTTTTAAATATCGACACCGCTTACACAAAATCCTGCGTACACCACTATATCTGTGAATGCTCTCCAAACAATAAAATTCATTATTGAAACGAAGATGCCTTTTCTTGAAATCCATCTGTAACTTTTGTTTTTCAACCCTCAGGATATGCTAGTTGTATAGTCTGGGAATGAATGCTTATTAAGGACTCGGTCAACTGATCTAACCACAGAGAAGACACCATTTCTATTAGCAACCAACATGATATATCAAGTTCTGTAGGTCCTTTAAAAAAATAAAAAATAAATTGGAGGTAGAGGAACGGGAATGGGAGAAGGGATTACAATATGGGGAATCAAACTTTCACCAAGAAGGTGGGAATTCAGGTAACTAACCAAGTAAGCTACTAAGATTTCCCGTTCTATAGGTCTTAATTTGAGCTGCATAGGGTCAAATGTGACCATCACATTGTTTTGCATAAGGTTGTCCCAGTCACCCTACCTACATTGATCATTTTGCTAGTGTTAGGGTTTTTGCCTTGATTTTTTTACCAATTTAAGTTTTATTTTTCTTGCAAGGAAAATAAAAGTAATACCATAATTAATTTTATTTTTTCCTAAAAGGAAAATATAAAACTCTACCATATTTGGTTTATTCTTGCTTAGAGGAAAAGTTTTGGACCTCTATAAATAGAAAACTCCTCTTCTCATATCATAACACAATAGCATCCACAATGTAGTCATCAAAGAGTCTTGTTTAGAGGGAGATTTCTCCCAATAGATTTTTATGCTTTTTCAATATTAGGTTTTCATATGTAGGTCAATTGGCCAAACCCTATCAATAATATGTTTTAGTATGTTTTTATTTATCATCCGATTTATCGCCTCTATGGTTTGCAACTTTAAGCTTCCGCATGACGCCCTACCAGTTTTGAACCCAACAAGTGGTATCAGAGTCAACGATCCTATAGAGCCAATGATTCAGATTGAGGACATGCCAAGATCAAAGTTGCAACCAACTTGGCGATAGTGAAGTTTTTTTGTCAAAAAAAAAAAACTACATGTGGAGACAATTGTCAATCATATTTTCAACAATCCTGTTGTTACATATTTGAAAATAAGCTCACTTTTAACCCTGCAAAGGGCTCCAATATTTTTAACCCGAAAAGGCTCATATACTTTTAACCCAAAAGGGCTCCATTTTTAAGCATGCAAAACAACAGTGATGAAGATTATGTAAAGAACGAAGATCATGCATGTGAAGAAGGCGAGATCAAGTTTTGTCAAGAAAATCAAGCCAAAAAGGGGAGATTTGTTAGGGTTTTTGCCCTGATTTTCTTACCAGTTTAAGTTTTACTTTTCTTGCAAGGAAAATAAAAGTAATACCATAATTACTTTTATTTTTTCCTAAAAGAAAAATATAAAACTCTACCATATTTGGTTTATTCTTACTTAGAGGAAAAGTTTTGGACCTCTATAAATAGAAAATCCCTCTTCTCATATCATAACATAATAGCATCCACAATGTAGTCATCAAAGAGTCTTGTTTAGGGGGAGATTTCTCCCAATAGGTTTTTATGCTTTTTCAATATTAGGTTTTCATATGTAGGTCAATTGGCCAAACCCTATCAATAATATGTTTTAGTATGTTTTTATTTATCATCCGATTTATCACCTCTATGGTTTGCAACTATAAGCTTTCGCCTGACGCCCTCTCGAATCGAATCCTACAGCTTGAGCTTTCAAAAGTTTAATATTACCGATTTCTTCCTTTTCGCAAGGAGGGCCAAAAGTAGTCCAATTACAAAATCAAAAGGCTATGTCACTTTTCTCAATCTTCTAGAGCATATTTAGATTTGCCTTTTAATTTTGCACATGGTCATTTAAGATTGAGACTGCCTAAGCTGTTATTTCTTGATCAAGCGGTGTGATCTCAAACATCACTTGCTCAGTAGAAACTTTTTCCAAAGGAGGTCGTAGTGCTAAACTTTCATCATTATTTTGATGTGAAGGCATTGTAGGTATTTTATAACTTTATGAAATTACCTTCACTTTCACCATATGAAAACATAGTCTATTTCATAAAAACGTTCTCTTTTGAACCTCTCTAAGAAATCTGACTAGCCTTTTTGGCCAACCTTCTAAAATTAGCTTATTTTGAGAAGTGTTTATTCCAAAAGAGTTTTTTGAAAAGCATTTTTGGTGAGAAACAGTTTGTGTTTGACCAATAAATTTTAAAAAAATACTTTTAAGCAGCAATTAGTGTTTGACCAAGCTTTTTAAAAGTGTTTTTAAGTGTAATTTTTTTTTTAAAAGTGATTTTCAGATAAATACTTTTAGGAAGAAGCTACTTTTTTAGGTTTTGAAAAACAGTATTTTCTACTCCTTAGAAACACGTATTTTCTACCAAAAGTTTGACCAAACACTTAACTTTTTAAAAATAAGCACCGTTTAGAAAAAATAAAAATTAAGCTCGGCCAAAAACAGGCTATAACATTCTCTCAATTTGATCAGCTGACAAGCAAATATATCCTCAATATTGGAAACCTGAAATCATCACATTGTTTTTCTAAGAAATAATTTTTCTTTACATTGGAAAAGACTATATAAGCTTCTTCAAATCTTTCATATATTTCTCAAAAGTGTCGGAAAAAAAGATTCTATTAGAATCTTCTCATATTAGCAAATAATCTTCATGTATGTGACTACACATTGATTTTTTTCTTCTAAATATATTTAACAGTGACCTTTTTGACTTGAATAAATATTCACAATTTCCAACAATAGGAGGTTGATGTCCTTTTCTTTGATACACTTTATAGCAAGTGGGCTAATAGAGATATGTCGGGAAAGGAAGAGGGAATTACATATGATTCATATGGTCATTGACATTGAGAAGGTCTATGATAAAGTTCCGAGGGAAGCCCTTTGGAGATGACTGGAGGTTAGAGGTATGTTGGTGGCTTATATTAGGGCGATAAAGGACATGTATGATGGAGCTACAACATGGGTTAGAACAGTAGGAGGAGACTCGGAGCACTTTCCTATGGAAATGGGGTTGTACCAGGGATCAACTCATAGTCTATCCCTCTTTGTCTTGGTGATGGATGAATTGACGTGGTGCATCCAAGATGAAGTGCGTTTGTGTATGTTATTTGCGGATGATATAGTACTGATTGATGAGACGCGTAGCGGAGTTAATGATAGATTGGAGGTGTGGAGACAAACTCTGAAAACTAAAGGGTTTAGCTTGAGCAAAACCAAAACAGAGTATTTGGAGTGCAAATTCAGTGAGAGGTTGCATGAGGCAGGCGTGGAAGTGCGGCTAAACACATAGGCCATCCCGAAGAGTGATAGTTTCAAGTATCTTGGCTCTATTAACCAGGGTAGTGGGAATATCAATGATGATATCACACATCGTATTGGTGCGGCGTGGATGAAGTGGAGGCTTATCTCTGGAGTCTTGTGTGATAAAAAGATACCACCAAAACTTAAAGGTAAGTTTTATAGAGTGGTGGTTAGACCGACATTGTTGTATGGAGCGAAGTGTACTGGCCAGTCAAAAACTTTCATATTAGAATATGCATGTCGCAGAGATGAGGATGTTGAGGTGGATGTGTGAACATACTAGGTGTGATATATAGGATCAGGATGAGGTTATTCTAGAAAAGGTGGTAGTGGCCTCCGTAGTGGAAAAGATGAGGAAAACGAGATTGAGATGGTTTGGACATGTGTAGCGGCGAGGTGTAGACGCCCCAGTGAGGAGGTACAAGAGGTTGGATATAGTAAGTACGAAGAGGGTAGAGGTAGTCCAAAAAAGTATTGGAGAGAGGTGATTAGGCAGGACATGACGCATATTCAGATTACCGAAGACATACCTTAGATAGGAGAATGTGGAGAACACGTATTAGAGTAGAAATTTAGTCTGGTAGGAGCATTGTCTTGCTTCAAGGATTTAGGTCAATTGGTATTTATCATGCACTAGCCGTAGTAGGGTAGTTTAGGGTTTAGTTGTAGATGTTGAGGTTGAGTTGATCTCCTCTCGTGATATCTATCATTGTACATGGTTGTTTATGATAGGATATACTATTAACCATGTTGGTTTAAGTTATAGTATTATTTTTACATCCCATGTAAAGACAATTTATTTCATCTTCTTAATTTAATAAAGTCTTTATTTAAATAAATCATTGTGTTGACATTGTGTCCTTTGCTTATAAAGTAGACAATTTTGTGCATGGAGTTATATAACTCATGCACGGAAGATTAAAATTGTCGGTTCTTATAAGTTATAAATTAAAGTTCACAATCAAAGATGAAGTAGGACAAACATCTTGATGATTGTAGCACAAGATTAAAATATAGTTTGATCTTAATTATGGGAGTGGAAATATTCCAACTTCTTGTGCTAGTACATTTCGTATGTATTGAACGAACCAAGTAGAGATGTTTGTTTATGTTCTGAATATTAATAAACAACTTCTCTAGTCCATTACATGTACTTATACTCTTAATCTTGATATAATTATTATGATCTATGTAGTTTGATTTATATTTTAATCTATTAAAAGGCGAGACTCTATTAAGAGTCAACATATTCCTAATAGATTGGATAATGACAAATCACTTAGTGAAATAATAATTAGTTGATAGAACCATGTCTCGGACTTGAGATAGAAGACACCCCTATATGGTTGCTTATAAGTTTTCACGTGTAAACCCTGCAGATGGATTTAGTATCCGTCACGTGAAATAAGTTGAGCATAGTAATATAGGATTGAGTTAGTCAATAAATTAAATTTTCAGAAAAATTTGATTTAATTGATTGGTGTCGGTAATTCTAACATAGGGAGTTAAATAAGATGTAATGGTAGATTTCGAAGTTAATATCGAGGAGTGCAATTACAGATTTTTAGTGGAATGATTTGTAATTTATTATGATATGATAATTCATTCATTTGCGAATTAATATCATAATTGGAAGCCTCAGTTAATAAATCTGCGGTCCCTATTACGCCTGATTAACTAATCGAATTTGATAAGAAAAAGTTTTTATGGAAGAAGTAATATTATTTTACTAGTCTTCTATAAGGAATAAATAGTACTTAATACTAATAATGAGCTGAAAATGTTTTTCACATAATGGGACTATTAAGGGTGAAAAACGTTTTGTTCATTATGGAGGTATTAAGTTCACATGAATGGCTGAAAACGTTTTTCCCCTTCATCTTCCTTCTTCAATGAGATATTGGAATAAATAAGGGAGGGGAGCTGGTTTTTCAGAATTAGTAGATTCATTCTTTTTCTTAGAAAATCAAAAGTACTTGTCCACACAAGTGTAGATTAAAAAAAGGGTTAGTCAGGAAGTAGTAGAAAGCTTCAGTCCTGGAGAGCAAGGATCTAAACAACGTTTGTGAAAGCTTCAAGAGGTATGGATATACTTTCTGAATTTCGGTTTTTATTTTACATTATCATGTTTTCATGTAAGTTTGTGATCCGAAACTTATGCTTCTGCTGCGTATGTGTATTATACATTCTAGCAGTTTATTGTGTTTCAAGTATCGCACTATTTTGTGGTTGATTATTATTTCTTTCTGGTAGATTTTTCGATACTCCTTTGTTAGTTGCTATATTTTCTTCATTGTTTCCTTCCTCTTTGTACCTGAATTTGCTACACTTGAGCCGGGGGTCTTTTGGAAACAGTCTCTCTATATACCTCCTTGAGGTAATGGTAAGGTGTGTATATACTCTACCCTCTTCATACCTCACTTGTGGGGCTTCACTGGTTATGTTGTAATTGTTGATAGCAAGTAGGTAGTTATTCCTCCGTCTATTTTTACTTGTCTATTATTAACTTGGCATACAACTTAAGAAACAATAAATAATAGGAGTAATTTTGTTATATCACCATTTGAATATAATATATCTAATATTTTAAGAAATGCATTGGATAATGAATAATATTTAGTAGTAAGAGTAAAATGGACACAAAATGGTAAATTATTCATTGATTTTTCAAACATGATAAGTAATTTTGAACATCTATTTTTTATATATTGAACAAATAAAGATGCGGGAAGGAGCAGTTTTCATTCCAATTCTTTATATCTCTTGTTTTTTATTTGTCAGCTTTCGTTCTTGTTTGATACTCTACCATTTGTAAAGTGACTTCAAGTATGCTTTAATTCACCTGAGTAACTCAACATCCATTTTTCATGATCGTCTTTAAAAATTCCTTTTAAAGTGACATTTATTGTGTGAGTTTGGACACTGCTATCCGTATTCAGTTTTGTTTTTCATGCACATGAGAGTAGATTATGACATTAGTTTAACTTATTTGGATATGAAAGGCTCACTAGGAAATACTTCATCTATCTCCATAATTTAATTTGTTTGCATATGAGAAGAGTGGATTTGAAAAAAAAAAAAAAAAAAAAATTGCTACTCTTACCTGAAGATTTTTAATTGGTTCATCAATTAACTGTTAATAATTATTCAATTAGAAAGTTTGACCTGAATTAATATTTTCATCTGATAATTACGCAAGACTTATTGGGTGGTTTGGTGATGGGAACATAGATAACGCAACAAGACCAATGCAAATTAATATCACACGAACACATAAACTTCATCATGACAGAATGCATGATTTGACTTGTGTTTATCTGTAACCGAACAAAAGAGGAGTACATTCATTTTAATTTTTTTTGTAGTATTTTCCCTTTTATTTGATTTTTAAAAAAAATGTCTATTTATTCTTTGGGAAAAAGGTCCGAAATATATCTGAACTTTGCCGAAATTTGTTGTTACACGCCTCAACTTTGCGGGGGTCCTATGACCCCCCTGTACTATTTATTACCGTATTTATGTGGCATATATTTGGCCAACTCGACCACTGCGTGTATACACGCACACTGAGTGCGTAAGGATCTAAAGAAATCATTATAAACCTATCATTAAATGCCACGTATCACCACAAGTGACCATTATTTTATATATTTTTCATTAAATTCATTTATTCTTTCATTATAAATAACCTTAATTTATTAAAGAGAGGTATAAACCTCCTTTCTTCTTCACTTTTGTCGCTGCTATCGCCATTGTCTTCAAGGTAAGTTTTTTTTTCCTCCAAAATTCTGATATCTTTCTTGATTCTCTTTGTTTGTTTCCTCACTATTTTCTAATTCCTTCTCACTAATCTCTAATTTGTTAAATTAGGGTTAGCCAATTAGCCATGAAAGAGGTAAAATTGGATTTGAATAACATTTGTTTAGACAAGGAAGATCCAATGTTGAATGCGGAAGTGCGATGCAATCATGGTTTCTTGCTCCATTTGAAGACTTCTTGGTCTGATAATAATCCGGGAAGAAGATTTTGGTCTTGCCCATATTATGGATCAAATAAGTGTAAATTTTTTCTTTGGAGGGATGGTGCGGTTGATGAACGATCTAAGTTCATTATTCCAAAGTTGGTGCAGAAAATGAAGAACATGAATGAGCTATTGAAGACGAAGGAATAAATGGTTGGTGCTTACGACAACAGAGAAATTACGGAGATGGAAGCTGAATCTGCATTCACTCAGATGGAAGAACAATTTACATCATTTGTTAAGAAGAAAGAGGATGTGGAAAATGCACCAGAGAAAATAATTGAAGTGAAGAAGAAAGGGAGCTTTACTAGGATTTTCATGGTGTGTATCTTGATGATGTTTATTGCTATCTGGATCAAAGTAGCAAGTTGAAGTTTTTTTTGTAGTGTTGAGTGTTTTGTGTAGTGTTGTAGTATGTATTTGTCTTTGGTCGTTTTCTTATTGTATGGTGGTTTGAACTTGATTTTGCTTAATGAAATATCCTAGTTCAAATTGCAAGCTTATTTGAGTACTTATTGATAGAAACACAAATGGTAAATATAAATTGATAGAAACATCTGATAACACCACAAATGGTAAACACAAATTAATAAAAACATCCAATTATAATAGCAAGTGCAACATAAATTAATACAAAATTAGTACATAACTGTCTGAGATGCAACTTTCAAGTGCATCATAAAACTTCACAAAAAATGACCTTGCTAAAGTAAATTACGTTGTTTGTCAAAACAACCTGCCCAATTAACAATGCAAAATCAGTTTCATTCTTTAAAACTACCAACATTTAAAACTACTTCCATTGTGGCTTGGATTGTGAAGAAGCCACTTTCTACCTTTTGTTCATTCTCATCTCATCTCTCATCACTTCAAGTTGGTTTCCAGTAACTGCTTTTTTGCCCCTCCACCTTACTCCTATTTTTGGTTTGTAACCAAGGTCTCCAGTAACATCAGCAGACCTTATAGGCTGTCCAGAACCAGTATGTATTATCCTACTACTTGGCAGACCATGTTGTAGGCAAAGAAACAAAGAAAGTCATAAACATGTTAACCTCTAATACAAAGTTAATTTTTGTTTTCAATACTTACATTATATGTTGTGAAACCATTTTCAGCAACAAAAACACCCATTCCAACTGTCTTTGGCCTTTTACCACTAGATTGAGCTTGAATAGGTGAAGTAAGTGGATTTGGTGGAGCATGAACAGGTGAAGCAGGTGGATTTGATGGAGCATGAGCACTGTAACTTGTTGGATTTTCAAACCACTCATACAAAGGTATCCTCCTTGCCACTCCTATGTCACCAAGAGGTGTTTTTCTTGGTCTTCCCCTGCCTCTTGCAGCTGGTGCAATAGGTTCAAAACCTCTTCCCCTGCCTCTTACAGCTGGTACAACATGTTCAACACCCCTTCCTCTGCCTCTTGCAGCTGGTGCAACATATTTAGCACCCCTGACCCTACCTCTTGTAGCTGGTGCAACATATTTAGCATCCTTTCCCATGCCTCTTGCAGCTGCTGCAGTTGGTGCAATATGTTCAACACTCCTGGCCCTGTCTCTTGCAGCTGGTGCAGGCCTTCCTCTAGGTATTGCAGCTGGTGCAGGCCTTCCCCTAGGTCTTGCAGGTGTTGCATCTGAGACTGATTCTGTAGTCCTTCCCCTCCCTCTTGCAGGTGTTGCAACTTGTTCATAAGGCATTCCCCTAGGTCTAGGAGGTGTTACAACTTGATCAGCATATGTTGTCTTTCTTGGCCTTCCCCTAGGTCTAGGAGGTGCTTCAGAATTAACAGTTGTTTTTCTTGGCCTTCTCCTAGGTCTAGGAGGTGCATCAGAAGTAGTAGGAGTCTTCCTTGGCCTCCCCATAGGCCTTGAAGTACTTGGTACATCACTTGGTCCAGCAGCAACACTACTTGGTACAACAGAATCCTACAAAAAAAAAAGGTAAAACAGTCACATATTCAAAACGAATTAAACTACAAAAAAATGCTACAAGTCATGTAAAGTTACACACCTTTAAAGGACAACCTCTTTTGTTGTGATTTTTTCCTTGACAGATGCTACAAGTCATGTTAACCCCTTTTCTTGACATCTTTCCACACTTTTTGGTCTCACCAAACTCTCTATTCCTAACCTTCTTTGGCCTACCAAGCATAGGTTTAACAACTGGTGGCTCAACATGAGGATTTGTTGACTCTGGCCACATGTTCATGTTGGTCACTGGTTGAAGGTAGTGACAATAAGTCTTGAGATAAGTCTCCTTATTATAACAACTATCAACACAGTCAATTGTTTCCCATTTCTTGTAAAGTATGGCAGCAATCCCATATGGACAGGGTATTCCCTTGAGCATCCATGATCTACAGCTGCATGTTCTATTCCTCACATCCACAGTATGTACATATGGTCCATCTGAAATTTCAAATCCTCTTTCTCCATTGAAGTCAATATTACATCTCATTGACTTCTCTGTGTTTTTTTCTAATACTCTCAAAGCCATTGGAGATATATTAGACAACCATGTTTCTGGAAACTTAGTGAATTCACCTAGCCTATTCATTACCTTCAGCCTTATCTCTTCAAGCATAGTGATAATTGTTTTATGCCTTGGTCCTAAGATCCAAGCATTGAAGCTCTCAGCCATGTTGTTGTCTATGCTATCACACTTGATATCAGTTCTAAAGTACATTTTACACCAACTTTCAACCTTAAAGTGTAGTAAATCTGGAACAATATTTTCATTACCTAGCATGGCTATTTGGTCCAGATTTTTCTTCGCTTCTGCCTCAAAGGTGCTTCTTGCACATTTCCAGAACTGGTTCCTTCTTTGAAGACCTCTCCATTTTTTTGACCAATTTGCAAGGATGTGCCTTGCACACATCCTATGCTCCACCTCTGGTAAAAGCTCCATCAGTGTTGCTCTAAGACCCTAAAAATCAGACCACAACATTCAAATCAAACAAGTTAGACATTCATAATTATACATAATATTAATTAAACATAACCAAATGAACAAAAAACATACCTTTTGCATGTCTAAAATGATTGTGTAATCTCTGCCATCTCCTAATCCCAAGTCCTCTATCAACAATTTCACAAACCATGTCCAAGTGTTCTTATTCTCATACTCTACTACACCCCAAGCAATAGGCAACATCTGATTATTGCCATCTTTAGCCACAGCAACCAACAACTGACCTTTGGTTACTCCCTTCAAGAAACATCCATCTAAACCAATACATTTTCTACAACCACCCAGAAAAGCTTTTTTGCATGCATCAAAACAAATGTAAAAGCTTTGAAAAATCAGCTTACTGCCATCAGAATCATCAACTTTCACAACACAAGTGGAACCAGGATTGGTCCTCAACATTTCATCCCTATAGTCAAATATTCTTCCAAACTCTTTCACATGATCACCCATTAATTCTTGAAGTATTCTACCTCTAGCTCTCCTGGCAGTAGTCTTTCCAACATGTATCCCCAACTATTTTCTAATCAGTTGCTGAAATTTGAATATCCTCATATTTGGCTGCTCATTAATTCTGTCTTTTTAATGCTTATTCAGGAATTTAGAATTGCACATATAATTTCTAGTTGTCTTGATACACCTATGCTTAGGATTGTAGGTTTTAATCTGAAAATCATTGGTAGACTTGTTAAGACTTGCATATAACAGACAAGGACAACCTTCCCTACATCTGACCCTAACCTTTTTGGACTCATTAGTATACTTCTCTAATTGAACACCTTTTTGAACTGAATATTTTGTAACAGCATCCCTAAACTCATTCACATCCTCAAAAATCATGCCCAACTGCCACACAACTTTTTTAGCATATTTATCAAAAACTACCTTACTACTATCCCTCTTTGACCCTACCCCATCTTCTGAATCAGATTCCACACTATATTCTGATGAACTACAATACACAGGTTCATCCCCAGCAACTTTACCTTTTACGCTTTTATCAACAGTTTCTGTCTCATTAAATCCTAAATCTGGACCAACTTCACCTAGAGGAACTTCTTCAGGGTATTTTGTTTTTCTTTCTCTTCTCTTCCTCCTCTGGTATGTCCTCCTTTCAGCTCTCAAGTTTATGTCCTCCTCATGCACATCACTTTCATATTCAGCATCATCTTCAACAAATAGATCTTCATGGTCAGAATCTGAACTATTTTCGGTTGAGTGGTCAGAATCAAGAACTGGTAACTCATCAACACCTTGATAAGATGTTGGTTGAGAAGGTCCTGCAATTTCAGGCTGAGTAGCAGATTCATCACCTTAATTAGTTGTTGTTTGAGTAGGTGCAACCTCATTTTGAAGCTCATCAGATCTAGCATTTTCAGTAGTTGGTGCTTCATTAAAATGAGCACCCTCACCCCCTTCTTCAGCAACTCCATCCCCTTCATGGACCCCATTGTCCCCTTCTTTATTAAAAGCAACAAAAGATCCCTCATTGGTATTAGTGTATTCTAACAAACCAATGGGACCATCAACTTGTTCAAGGTGATCAACCATGTGACAAACGTACACCTCAACAACATCCCCATTGTCAAAAGATTGTGAAAGTTCATAAATGTCCCCATCATTTTGAATATCTAATAGAAAGTCCTTTTTAGGTGGCCTAACATAAAATGTGCAGGTTTTTGTAGCATACCCTAGCTCTTTTAAAAAGCTCATTAGCTCAAAATAAGAAATCTTATCCACGTCCACATTAAAAATATCTGTGACTTCCCCACCCTCATATTCTGGTTTTCGACTCCTACTATTTAAAATTTCACCATGATAATATCTCAAGGTTATATACGTAAAATCACCCATTCTTGAAATTAAGTCACATTCACAATGAAAGATTGAAATTAAGTCCTGAAATTATGGAACCAAAAAAAAAAAACAGTCATATAACCATACAACAACTCCAACAATTTGGGAAAAATTGATTATTCAAACCTATTGTAATTAGTCACACTAAAAGAATCAATTTAGACTACAAAAACCCCCCTAATTTATAGTCAAAACAAGAACCAATTTAACTAAGCCCTAAACTAGGGAAAAACCCTACTTTTCAATAAACCCTCAAATTTCAGACGACACAATCAACAATAAAGTAATATATAACTAAACCCTAGAGAAATCGTCATAAAGTTTCAATTTTAACTTTGGGTGTCACGAAAAACATGACTAACCTTCAATACTTGTTGAACACTAGCACTTTCACACCTCTTTCACACGTCCAAGAAGCACAATCTGCACTGTATTACCCAATTAATATAAGCAACAATTTTAGAAAGAGTAGTGAAACTGAAAGATGAGGAAAATGGATGAGAAGGTCGACTTTGTCTGATTATAGAGAAGAGGAAAGGTTCTTTGTTTGTCTAGAAAATTCCTTACCTTTTTTATTTTATTAAATGTGGATAATGATTAATGAGGACTTAAAATAAAATTAAGAAATATATTAAACTCTTTTATTTTATTTTAATGGTGCGTGTGTATCACCGTGGTTTGATGGACTGAGTAAGTGGTCGAGTTGGCCAAATATATACCACATAAATACGGTAATAAATAGTACAGGGGGGTCATAGGACCCCCGCAAAGTTGAGGCGTGTAACAGCAAATTTTGGCAAAGTTCAGGTATATTTCAAACTCTTTACCCTTATTCTTTTGATAACTTTTAAATTTTAATTTTTCACTTGATATATTTAAGATCATAAAATTAAAGGACATTTTAATACATTCTACATATCTTTAGTTTAAAAATATAAGATTCAAAAAATTTCTTTATTTTTTTAAATTTTATGTAAATTAAAATCAGATAAATAAATTAAAACGGGGGTTATTTTTTTCTCATCCGTAAGAGGAAGTTGTAGCAACTTAACCAAATGTGGGCATTTTAGTAGTTTTAATTCTAGAGTAAATGTTTAAGGTTCTTCCACGTGTGTTGCCTCAGATTCTCATCCACGTCTCCGCTTTCTCTGCTTCTTCACAAAGTCAGCTGTCTTTCTTGCTGATCATCTCTCTGCTTCTCGGCTTCTGCCCGTTCTTCGACTGATTTTGGGTAATAACTTCTTTGAATTTCTCATGAAGTTCAGTTATTCAGTTTCCTCCGGTTTAGCTCATGTTGTTTTTCATATTCTTCTTTTTGGTTTCTTAATTGTCTTTCATTTTTGGATTCGTAACTTTTGTTGTAAAGAATATGCTAAAGTCCTGTTGCTTTTTTTCTTTTAATCATATGTAGTTGCTTTCTCCTTGGCATAATTTTTTTACTTTTTCTCAATCTTGTTCTAAGCAGAATAACTTCTTTTGCCTAGCCAAAGTTTCTAATACTTCCCAAATCAAAATCAATGAGCCAACTAAATTTCAAAGATTGGCGTTAATTTTCCGACCAAGGCATATCAAATAAGAACTCAACTCGCAGTTAAAAAAACCCGAAAGAATGAAATTTAATTGAAATTACACAAATCAAAATTATCAATTACCGAGAGCAAAGACCAAGCCGTGCATTTTCAAACAATAATTGTGTAGGATCAAAAAGTAAGTTTACCTCCACCTCTATTATAGCTCAAAGAGGTGCAGGAATACAGTGAAATCAACGGCAAAGAATTATGAAATGTTTCCACGGTGTAGGGAGAAAAACCCCCAAACATCTACGTCTGCGCCTGGCGTGTCAATACTCGAAACGTTTGAAAACTTACTATTACCTATGAAAAAGTTATAAATTGCTATGCCTTTGTTACTGCTGTTGAGGCGATAACTATGAATACTTTACAAATTAACATAAATTGAGTAGAAGCCTCATAAAAAGCACAACAATTGAAAATTCTAATAACTTGGACTACTATTTATGTATTTGTCCATTAACTCAACTCTATAAATTATATGCGCATATCTAAAACCTTCTCTACTTTACTTGACTACAGGAAGAATAGGTTTCCATAGTACTGTACGGTGATGCCATTGCCAGGTGTGAGAAGTCGTTTGCCCCTTTTGAGACATATTTGGTTTCAAGTGCCAAGGTTAGAGAGCCCCGCGGTTACTCAATACGGGCCAGTAGGTATGAATGGGTGGTTTATAGATACACAATTGTTGAGTCTGTTACCAACAACAGCGGAACGGAAGCACCACTGCCTGCTCCAACGAAGTTGAATGCGCTTCTTTTTTCAGCTATTGAGTGCTAATATCAAGGTGTTGAATTTGGTAAACTCCCACTTTTACATCTCTGCCTTTTTTCCCTATCAACTAACTAAGCCCTATTAACAGAACTAATTGCTAACATTTTATTTTTTATCACAACAGACTTACTAGTAGTAGTAGCTAACTGCAGCGCCCTACAGCATATGGCCTATAAAACTAAGCGATTTTGGGAGGCGATCGTCATGGACCACAGGTGAGCTATTCGCCTCCTCAGATAAAATTCAACAAATTTTCCCCATATTTCCGCATGGCAGGTCTACATAATTTTGCAACACGCTCGCTATTATTATTTTTTTTGGAGTAGCTACACTAGCAGTTCACACGCTGTGCCTCACTTCTGCTTATTATAACATACTTACACCATAACAACTTCTCCATTGGTTATATTGATCAGCAAGAAACCATTCTTATTTACTATATGGGACGACCTAGCAGACAATGAACGGGCCACATTATTACATCACTTGCATGAGCACTCCGTCATTCTTGCTAAGCATATAGGTGTTATTGAGTATCACGGTGGTATGATATTTCATCTGGCTCTACAGCTCTTTCCTTTTATTTCTGCGCTACCTTTCCTACCTTTCCAGTATTATATTTTAATTCCTCTCCGCCTTACACATAAATTGAGGTTTTCCAAATTGCAGGTAGAGCAAAATATGGTGAGATGTAGCGCATGTGTAAGGCGGAGAGGAATTTTAATTCAATACAGGAAAGGTAGTGCAGAAATAAAAGGAAAGAGCTGTAGGGCAGATGTAAATATCATACCACCACGATACTCAGTAACAATACGCTTAGCAAGAATGACGGGGTGCTCGTGCAGGTGATGTAATAATGTAGCCCCTTCATTGTTTGCTAGGTCTGTCCCATATAGTAAATAGGTATGGTTTCTTGCTGATCGATATAACCAATGGAGAAGTTGTTATGGTGTAAGTATGTTATAATAAGAAGCGAGGCACAGTGTGTGAACTGCTAGTGTAGCTCCTAAAAAAACAGTGATGGTGTTGCAAATTATGTAAACCTGCCAAGTGGAAATACAGGGAAAATTTGTTGAAGTTTATGAGGCGGCGAATAGCTCACCTATGGTCCATGACGATCGCCTCCCGAAATCGCTTAGTTTGATCCACCGTATACTGTAGGGCACTGCAGTTAGCTACTACTGCTAGTAAGTCTGCTGTTATAAAAACTAAATTGTTATCAGTTAGTTCGGTTAATAGGGCTTAGTTAGTTGATAGGGAAAAGAGGCAGAGATGTAAAGTGGGAGCTTACCAAATTCAACACCTGGATGTTAGCGCTCAATAGCCAAAAAAGGAAGCGCATTCAACATTGTTGGAGCAGGCAGTGGTGCTTCCGTTCCGCCGCTGTTGGTAACAACCTCAATGATTGTGTATCTATCAACCACCCATTCATACTACTAGCCCGTATTGAGTAACCACGGGGCTCTCTAACCTTGGCACTTGAAACCAAATATGTCTCCAAAGGGGCAAACAACTTCTCGCACCTGGCAATGTCATCACCGTACAGTACTATGGGAACGTGTTCTTCCTGTTGTAAAGTAAAGTAGAGAAGGTTTTAGATATGTGTGCATAGTTTATAGAGTTGAGTTAATGGACAAATACATAAAAAGTAGACCAAGTTGTTAGAATTTTCAATTGTTGTTCTTTTTATGAGGCTTCTACTCGATTGTTGTTAATTGGTGAAGTTTTCATAGTTATTGCCTCAACAGCCGTAACGAATGCATAGCAATTTAGGTAATACTCCGTCCCAACTTATGTGGCATAACTTGTCTACCACTTGGACCTTACACATCCAGTCTGTAGTTACTGTTGTGATCACATCCACAGGAAGCCTCTGTTCTATTACAGTAGACTCTGTTCCATTACGGCAGAAGAAGGTGCAGATTAAACAGCAACATGATGGAGTAAACTAAGCTCCGACGACATACAATAAAGAAAATTTTATAATTAGATGATTCTAAATTTGAATCTGTTGTGGTCTGTAGTTGCAGCAAAATTGCTAAGATATAGTACAATGGAAAGAAAAGTCTGGAAAACTGTGATATATTTGATTGAATTAATGCTACATCTGTTCAACTATGTGTATTTGGGCTTGCAGTAATAAATTTTTGCACATAATTTACACAACAAAGGAAGTGTGTGAATTTTATGCTCTTCCTGCTTTCTGTTGTCAAAATAGACAGGATCTAGGAGTGACTGAACATATGAGATTACTCTTTCAATGCTTGACTACATCAAGCTTGACTGCCCCAGTCATATGCCTGCTCATTTTCATGTTACTTTGCTGTTCACTTGAAAAGAAACTCACTAATATCCACTATTTAAACATATTGCACAATAATTATCTTCGGAGGTAATTCATTAACTTGCGATTAGATGATAAATTTAAATAAAACTTAAATGTAAATGTTTCTTCTAAGAAGTAATCAACCTAACAATTATGTAATTTGATATTCACAGGTTACTCTCTAGGTTGATGAATAACTGTCATTTTTTACCTTTAACTAACATTCAATGGCCTAATTCACTGTGTTCTTTTCCTAAAAATATCTGCAGGTAAAGCAAGTCACTTCTAGAGCTTATGATCGTTGTGCTCATAAAACAAAGGCAAGTATAGTATACATTAGCTATATTTTTCCCACTTGAACATATGAACATAAGCGGCAGTAAAAACCAGCATTCTCTGAATAAATAACATGAAAGTATGAGCCATCCTATGATCATTTACCACTTTCTTCTCCTTATTTTGTTGGTTAAATATGGCTATTCACTGAAATTTTCATGTTGGGGCAGTAGACCTATACAAGTTGCTAAAAGCTAACATATTCCTACTACATCAATGCCAATGGAATCAATGTTAGTAGCTATGAATTTGTACAACAACAACAACATACCCAGTATATTCCCACCAGGTGGGGTCTGGGGAGGGTAAAGTGTACGCAGTCCATACCACTACCTCAGGTGAAGTAGAGAGGCTGTTTCTGATAGACCCCCGGCTCAGAACTGATAACAATAGCCGACAAAAACAAAAAAACAAACAACAAAATAGATAACACAGCGCTAAGAAGCAAGAACCTGCTAAAAAAACACAATCATCACCAAAGCCACGCGAACTAGAATCTGCTAAAAACAGCAGGCACATATACAAACAAACACTCCTTCCTACTAATACGTACGTCTTCCTACTTCCTAACCCTCTACCCCAATCCGCGCCCTCCACACCTTCCTATCGAAGGTCATGTCCTCTGTAAGCTCTAACTGCTCCATGTCATGCTTAATCACCTCCCTCCAATATTTCTTCGGCCTACCTCTACCCCGCCTAAAACCATCCACAGCCAGCCTCTCACACCTCCGTACTGGAGCATCCGTGCACCTCCTCAATACATGTCCGAACCATCGTAGCCTTACTTCCCGCATCTTGTCGTCCACCGAAGCCACTCCCAACTTCTCTTGAATACTCTCGTTTCTCACCCTATCCCTCCTAGTCAGTCTACACATCCATCGTAACATCTTCATCTCTGCTACCTTCAACTTTTGGATGTGGGAGTTTTTAACTGGCCAACACTCTGCGCCATACAGCATAGCCGGACAGACGGCCACTCTGTAGAATTTACCCTTAAGCTTCAGAAGCACCTTTTAATCACACAAAACTCCCGAAGCTAGCCTCCACTTCAACCATCCTGCACCAATACGGTGTGTGACATCCTCGTCAATGTCTCCATCCCCCTGAATCATAGATCCCAGATACTTGAAACTACTCCTCTTCTGAATGGCTTGAGACTCCAGCTTCAATACCACGTCCTCCTCCTGCGTCACAACACTGAACTTACACTCCAAGTACTCTGTCTTGGTCCTGCTCAGCCTAAACCCTTTCTCCTCTAAGGTCTGTCTCCAAACCTCCAATTTATCATTAACTCCTCCCCGGGACTCGTCAATAAGCACTACATCGTCCGCAAATAACATACACCAAGGTACCTCTCCTTGAATCCGCCGTGTCAAAACATCCATTACCAAGGCGAATAAAAAAGGACTAAGAGTCGACCCCTGGTGCAGCCCATTCAGAACAGGGAAGTGCTCCGAATCTCTTCCTGCCATCCTCACACGTGTCTTCGCTCCGTCGTACATGTCCTGAATCGACCTAAAGGTATGCCACAGGCACCCCTCTAACCTCCAAGCACCTCCACAGAACCTCTCTGGGGACTTTGTCGTACGCCTTCTCCAGATCAATGAACACCATATGCAAGTCCTTCTTCCTCTCCCTATATTGCTCCCCTAATCTCCTCACAAGGTGTATGGCTTCGGTAGTCGAGCGACCTCGCATGAAACCGAACTGGTTCTCCGAAATAGTCACGATCCTCCTCAGCCTCAACTCTACCACCCTTTCCCACACCTTCATAGTATGGCTCAACAACTTGATTCCCCTATAGTTGTTGCAACTCTGAATGTCCCCCTTGTTCTTATATAGAGGAATCATCGTACTCCATCTCCAAGCTTCTGACATCTTCGTCTTCCCCCTATAGCTATGAATTTGTACTTTTTGGTATTTTGTGTTTCTTCGGATGATATGATGAGTTTCGTACCTCCATAAGAGCCCTTTGTGATGTCTTAGAAGTGTCTTGAATTCTGTCCTATTGAGCTTCACCATCACAAAGTCTCATTGTGCAACTTCTGTATAGAAGTCTATATTCCTCTAGCAACACATGAAGATGCTCGATGTTATCCTTAATTCCAGGCTTCTGAACTAATTCTTGACAGAGTTAAACTACTTATCGACTCCCCGAGCAGTAGTATAGGAATCGGTACTAAACATCCTGTTTTTGCTTTTGTGTTACACTTATCGATTTTCCCAATTAGAACACACATTTCATCTATTTTCAGGAACCCCTAATGACTGAAGCTATCATGAGCAACAGGGGACTTCATGAATAAGAATATTAGATGTCTTTCAGAATATTAATTCCCACGACGTCTCTTTTGATGTGAAATTCCTATGTCTTAGCTGGATGGAGAGTCGGACCATATATACTGGATGCAACAAGCTTCTGGTTTTTGAAAGTATTCTGCATTTTTTTTTTTTTTTCCTACAAAAATAGTGGTTTCAGATGTCATTTTCCAATAATGTCATCAATTTGGATTAATGGTGTTTCTTCTTATGCAGATTTCTAAGGAACGAAAGTATATCCAGCGAATGAAGGATATACCAACTATTAAGATTTAATCCATATACGTGTAATAATTGTAAGAAGTACAAATTTCAATGTTTATGTCTTTGTATGCTTCAAAAGAAGACTCTTCTTCATTACATGCCCTAAAAATGTTTCACACTTCACTACAATATCAATGATTTCCAAGCTTTAGGTCTATGATATAGTACTAAATTCTGAAATTTAATATTCCCGAAATTGCATGTTACCATTAGGGAGGAAGGTGCTTAACTTGAAAGAAGTGAATGTCATGAGAATCTATGGAGCTGCTAAAGCCAACTTTCAGTATCTTTAAGATCGTCATCAAACGAGGGTGAATAAATCTACGAAGAGGTAAACTGATACCTCCTCGTTGACTATTGTTGGTTTTAATAACGTTAAGGTAAATAACGCAGCAAGAAAAGCTTGAAACAAGCGGCTGAAAAACAGAGACGAATAGAAGAAGAGTTGACGAAGAGAAGGTTTTTTATTTTCTGGAAAAAACAGCGTACTTCTTGATTATTAACTCCTAAATTAAATAGTGCTATTACAACTGAAAGTAGGTCAAAATTTACCATAATAAAGCAATCCTATTGCTATTCTAAAAAATAAAAAAACGACTAACAGTTTTCTAACAAAAATAGGAATCCCAATTCGACTAGGAGTCGTATGTAAAAGGACTGGAGAGAAAGGAAAAAAACAAGTCGGTGCATTATTCCTTAAAGCAACTTTTAACACTCCTCCTTGCTTTAGGAAATGCAAACTCCAATTCTCTGCCTTAGAAGCTCGAATTTGCTGATTGGAAGGGGTTTGGTAAATATATCAGCCCATTGTTCTTCCGTCTTGTAGTAGACAAGAGTTACATCTCCAGCTTTATGAACTTCTCTTAGGAAGAAAAACTTGATATTGAAATGCTTAGATTTTCCATGAAACACAGGATTGTGAGAAATAGCTATTGCTGCTTGGTTGTCCACGAACACTTCAATGCTTCCTGTTGGTTCCATATGCAGATCAACCACAATTTTCTTCAGCCACAATGCTTGATTTACTGCTGCTGTAGCTGCCACAAACTCAGCTTCGGCAGTAGATTGAGCCACAATTTCCTGTTTCTTACAACTCCATGAAAAAATCCCAGAACCAATACTAAAACAGTGCCCTGATGTACTCTTTGAGTCATCCTTAGAACCGCCCCAATCACTGTCAGAGTACCCAAAAAGCTTCACAGGTTGACTCTTCTGAAACATGACTCCATAGGTGATGGTTCCTTTGATGTATCGCACAATTCTTTTGGCTGCCTGCAAATGTATTTCACTCGGACAATGCATGAACCTTGATAAAACACTTACAGCATATAATATATCGGGTCTTGTTGTTGTAAGATACATCAAACACCCAACGAAACTTCTGAAGTATGTTTCCTCCACCTTTTCGGCAACATCATCTTTGCTTAGTTTCTCTTTTTGGTTCATGGGAGTATTCATCTCTTTGCAATTTTCCATTTTGAATTTCTTGAGAATTTCCTTTGCGTACTTCTTCTGGCAAATGAAAAACTCATCTTTTCCCTGTGTAATCTCCATTCGAAAGAAATAAGTCATCAGACCAAGATCAGACATTTCAAAAGCTTGCATCATATTCTGCTTGAATTCATCAATAAGCCATCGACATGAAGAGAAACAACAAGAATCCCACTGTTATTGCGTTTAACATACAGTGTGAATTCTGAAAGACTTTTCTCAAAATCGAGGCTAAGCAAATAATCATCTATTCGACCATACCAAGCTCTTGGTGCCTGTTTTAGGCCATAAAGAGCTTTATGTAGTCGGTAGACTTTCTCTTCTTTTCCATCTACAACAAAACCTTCAGGTTACTCGATATAGATTTCTTCTTCAAGAACTCCATTAAGAAATGCTGATTTGACATCCATCTGATGCACTTTCCAGCCACGTTGTGCAGAAATACTAAGAAGCAATCTGATTGTGTCAAGCCTAGCAACTTGTCACGCCCCGAATCCTATCGGGCCGAATTGGCACCCGTAGCCGATAAGGCCCGAGAGAACCAAACTGTACTTATGTTCATTCATATGCATGCCATCGAAAACACGTGAGCACATAAGAGCTTAAAAATACTAACAACAGAATTCATGGAACATGTGATATATATATATATATATAACGACATATACCTCTTACATTTATACACCCACATACGTCTACAAAAGCCTCTAACAAATACATTTACCAAAACTAACTGAAAGTCGGGACAAGTCCCCGCTTTATACAACATGTACAACACCAAAACATATGTACAACTGTGACTCGGAGAAGCCCCGAACTAACTGGAGCTCACCAATGATCCATAACAACTGGCAACCTACTGTGGAGGCCTACTAGTACCTGCGCCTGCAGCAAGTAAGGTAAGTCCCACAAGGGACGTCAATACGAAGAATGTACTGAGTATGTAAGGCTCAAATGAAACTGTATGATATGTAAATATATCAATGAACTCAACTACAAATGCATAACCAATATGGATAAGTTATCATTTTGTGTTTTGGGAATCAAGTATATTGCTTTCATTACTTTCTTTGCTTTTTTGCTTCTATGATTATTCATCTTTGCCTATGACCTGTGATACCCGGGCCCCGACTGAACAGTGGGTTTTAACATAACATAACGTTATATTGGGATCGGTTCGAGCTAGGTTATTACCTCTAGAGCTACCACCCATAAATCAATATATATATATATTGGGATCGGCTCGAGCTAGGTTATTACCTCTAGAGCTACCCCCTGTCAGGATCGGTCCAAGCTAGGCTTAGGCCTCTAGGACTGCCCCCTGATCCAACAATCCCGGGATCGGCTTGAGCTAGGCATTTCGCCCCCAAAGCTACCACACGTGCTAAATCATTAACCACATATATGCATTACTTCATTCTTTACTTTTGAGATTGATACAATGATAGTCATAACTTTATTTGAAGCTTTGGAGCAATAATCAATGAGTGAGGGACATGTGAATAAACATTATTGGAAACATAACATTATTGGAAACATAACACTATTTGAACCATTGGACAATAATTAATGAACAAGATACATGAGTATAACCACCATTGGAACCTTGGAACACAACACATTATCAATGAATATGATACATGTGATTCACAATTGATCAATGAGTAGGAAACATGTGATATTGACAATTGGTAACCGGATATAGGATACCTTAACACATTTCGGGATGGGACAAGTGTAATGTCATTGTGAATACTATTTTCTGCAGAAAGATACGGAAAGAGTAACCTTACATAACTTCACTTCCAAGTATGAGTATACTCAATCCTATACATGAATACAATAGGCCAACTTCTTCCTTACGTCTTACTCTACAATATAAGTATATATCGGAGCTTACATTAGCAACTAGTTACTATACGGGCGTACAAGACGACAATGAACTATAGGACTACCGTATAACGTCATGTCATCCCTTACAATACAATCCACTGCATTTTCATATCAACAACACCATAACATTCCACACATTGACCAAGATATCATACATCAATAGCATTTCACACTACACTTACCCTTTATGCTTTCTCATTATCATTCCGTCACAATTACTCCTACATAACATCATATGAACAACAATCCATACTTAATATAGTCCAACATACCTCCATACGATACTTTAAAGTCATTAAAACGACATCACAAGTTGATAATTACATCCAAAAAGGGTATAGGGGCCTTCGGGGACCAAGACGATGCGAAAACATACAAAACCGAACTTGGGGCTGACCTGCGAAGCCACCTGTGCCCGTAGGTGGATGATTTGCACCCTCAGGTGTCTTGTGGAAGATGCCAGTGTCACCTGCGTTGGCATTTGCGCCGGCAGGTGCCCTCGTCTGAGGGGGCGGATGCCCGTTTTGGTCCGAAATGGTTTCTTTTGGGTCTTTTAATGCAATGAATGGTCCATGATCATAAACAAACTTATTTTGACATATTTTTGATCATATTGAATACCAACATTCATCCATGGTCTCACAACACACATAAACAACACCCAAAACTACACTTCACGGTCAATACGTCACCAAAACCATAACCAATTTCACAATAACAATTCCAAACATTATACACAAGGATAAAACAAGTTAATACTATAATAACATCTCACATGTCAATATTTCATCCATCAAGTTCACTTCCTTCAAGACCACAAGTCCATATTCAAGTTCACAAGACAAAACTATTCTCCGATTGCAAAAATAGACAGTTTTACGCATAGCACACTGTCCAACACTTTGCCAACACAACCAACATGATTTATACACCATATTAAACATATTATATACTGAACCATGAGAATAAATACTTACCAAAGAGTGATCTTGTCCCAAAGAGATGAGAGCTTAGGGTTTGTATTTTGAGAGAAAAATGTGAAAAATGTTAGAAAAGGGCATGTGTGTTTTTATGAAATAAAAATATGATTTATTGGATTATATAGTCCATTTATAATGATCCTTATCCACACACTTGGTGTGTTTACTTGGTCATGGAGGAGTTAGGCAAGAATGGGTCAAATTCCCACTTTGGGCCATGTCTTTCTATGGTTTTTGGGCTTCATTTAGGGCCCAATTGTACAAGACTTATTAATGCCCACAATTTAATACATAATTCATCAAATCTCTCATGTTTCCATATTTCCATAAATGTTACGGTAGTCAGCTAGACTCAGAAATGTACGGGTTGTTACACAACTGGAGCAAACGTGTCAGAATAATCAACACCAAAAATCTGTGCATAACCCTTAACTACAAGCCTTGCCTTGAACTTGTTAACAGAACCATCAGCATTAAATTTTGTGCGGTAAACTCACTTCACACCAATGATCTTTCGATCTTGAGGTTTTTCCACAAGCTGCCAGGTCTTGTTCTTTTCAATCATTGCAAGCTCCTCCTCCATTGCAACTTTTCACTTAGGATCTAAAATAGCTTCTTCAAATCCAGAAGGCTCTAAAATGGCCACATTACATCTCTGGTATATGTTTGAGAGCAACCTTGTTCCTCTCACAGGTTGATCATCAATGTTTTCATGAGAATTTGGTAGATTGCTTGTAATCTGCTTCTGGTTATATTTCTCCCAGTCCCATTGCTCATTCTCAATAAAAAAATACATCTCTGCTTACCATAATTTTTCCAGTATGAGGTTGAAAAATTCTGTAAGCTTTAGAGATTGTACTGTAACCAATAAAGACTCCAGGTTCAGTCTTCTTGTCTAGCTTGTCCCTCTTAACCTGTGGAATATGAGAGAAACACAAACAACCAAAGATTTTTAAGTTTTTTAAGGACGGCCTATACCCGTGCCATGCCTCAAAAGGTGTCTTTCCGTCAACTGCTTTTGTAGGCAACCTGTTCAGCAAAAAAACAGCAGTGTTAGCTGCTTCTGCCCATAAATTTTTTGGTAGGCCCTTCTCATATAATAGGCACCTCGACATCTCCATTATCGTCCTATTCTTCCTTTCGCTGACACCGTTCTGTTGTGGAGTATATGGGGTAGTGAGTTGATGCCTAATCCCTGCATTTTCACAAAACTTTTCAAATCGATCAGATGTATACTCAGTACCATGATCTGATCTAAGAATTTGCATCCTACAACCACTTTGATTTTCTACCAAAGCTTTGAATTTCCAGAACACTTCAGGTACTTCATATTTGAACCTGAGAAAATAAATCTAACACATTCTTGTCATATCATCAATGAATGCTATAAAATATTTACTTCAGTTAAGAGAGGCAGTCTTATGTGGTCCACACAAATCAGTATGGACTAATTGAAGTTTCTCCGATGCTCTCCAGGTTGCCTTAGCAAAAGGCATCCTGCTTTGCTTTCCCAATTGACATGTGATGCAGCTTGCGTGTTCGTCCTCCATAGATGGTAGTCCTTGAACCATATCTTTCTTCAGCATATATAAGAGTGCCCTGTGATGAAAATGTCCGAGTCTCTTGTGCCATACATCTACTGTCATCTCTTGGCTTGGATAGGCAGCCGACTTTCCCTCCATTGGATCAAACGAAAAGCTTTTTCCTCTCATTTTAACTTGACAGATTTCTTGACCCTTTGGATCAAATATCACACACTTCTTGTCCCCAAAATTAAGCTTGAAACCATTCTCCAAAAGTTTCCCTACGCTCAATAAATTTTGATCAAGCTCCGGAACAAAAAGTACATCTGAAATTAACTTTGTACCTGAGTATCTTTCAATAGCTACTGTGCCTTTCCCTTTAGAAGGAAGATAATCACCATTACCGATTCTGACTTTAGAGATTGCAGACCAGTCTAAATCTCTGAAAATCTCCTCATCGTGAGTCATATGATTTGTACAACCGTTATCAATTAACCAACTTTCACTTGAAATTTTACTTGCAAAACAGGATGCGACAAAAAGTTGATCCTCTTCCTGTTCATTAACAACTTGGGCATCTGCATCCTGTTGCTGAGTTTTGTTCTTACAAATGATTGCTTCATGCCCAAGCTGATTGCACTTAATACACTTAGCATTAGGCCTTTTCCAACACTTGAAAGGCGCGTGTCCGTTCTTTCCACAATGCTTACAAGGAGGGTAATTTTCTTTGGAGTTGCCTGCTTTGCTTTTGTTGTTGTAGCGAGCTGCTCCTTCTCTATTTGTTGGCTGGTTCTTCTTATTGTTTTTCTTTTTGTATCTTCCACCATCTTCATGTTTGGCTGGCAATGCTCCCTCTCTAATTCCTTCTTCTCTCATAACCCTTCTTTGTTCTTGAGCCTGCAAGGAATTCAGTAATTCTGCCAAAGTAATTTTCGACAGATCCTTGGTGTTCTCCAAAGTGGTTATGGTGGCTTCAAATCTTTCAGGTACAATAACCAGAATCTTTTCAACAATACGAGAGTCCTTAAATTCAGAACCAAGTAATCTTACTCTGTTTGCTATGTTCATAAGCTTGTCAGAGTACTCCTTGATGGTTTCCGACTCTTTCATCTTCTGCAACTCAAAGTCTCTAATGAGATTCAGCACCTGCATACCTTTGATTCAATCACCTCCTTCATATTCTGCTTTGAGATAATCCCATATTGCTTTTGCAGATTTTAGAGACATAATACGAGTGAAAATTATTGCAGATACTGCTGAAAAGAGACACGCCTTTGCCTTAGATTTTCTGGTTTTCTTGTCCTTCTGATTCTTGATTTGAGCCACTGTTGGGTTTCCGTGTAGTGGAAGAACTTCATAGTCTTCCTCAATAGCCTTGCAAAGATCTAAAGCTTCTAGATAGGCTTCCATCCGTACTGCCCACATGTGAAAATTTTCACCATTGAAGATTGGAGGTTCCATTGCAGAGAAACTTGAGTTTTCGTCCATGTTTGAACTTTTGGTGATTCTAGTTGTGATTCTCGACAAACTTGAAACACTCACTCACAGATCCCGCAAGAAAAAAGCTCTGGATACCAATTGTTGGTTTTAATAACGTTAAGGTAAATAACGCAACAAGAAAAGCTTGAAACAAGCGGCTGAAAAACAAAGATGAATAGAAGAAGAGTTGACGCAGAGAAGGTTTTTTATTTTCTGGAAAAAACAGCGTACTTCTTGATTATTAACTCCTAACTTAAATAGTTCTATTACAACTGAAAGTAGGTCAAAACTTACCATAATAAAGCAGTCCTATTGCTATTCTAAAAAATAAAAAACCGACTAACAGTTTTCTAACAAAAATAGGAATCCCAATTCGACTAGGAGTCGTATGTAAAAAGACTAGAGAGAAAGGAAAAAACAAGTCGGTGCATTATTCCTTAAAGCAACTTTTAACACTCATCCTTAAAACTTCTGCTGGTTATTGCATTATATCTACATGTATCAAAATAACAACTAATACCGTTAAAACTTCTGCTGGTTATTGCGTATATTGACTGTTGTTGCTGTAAGGCTTGTTCATATATCCACTCTGTCATTGATCTTAACTAGGAAAAATATATAATTCCTAACAATTATGCTTTAAACGAATTGATTCATGCTCTTATTTTCGGTTGAGCTATTCTAAACAGCATATGTTGAAGGAATGAACCAAATGATTCTTATATTTTTTTAAAAAAAAAATCCATGTTCTAATTACTTTTTTGTTGGCTAAAAGTTCTGGCAAGTGATGCTCGGGAACTATAGGTCTGCAACTTTGATAATCTATTCATAAACGTATCATTCTAATTCTATTGGAAACTATCTTCAAAATCTTGGATCATTATGCAAATATTTGTTACAAAATTGACTCATGTAAGTTATCGCTTTAGGTTTCACGGATGTACTACATGATCAATTTGTTGCTGAAGTTGCTATTTTAGTTGCTAGGACCTGATATTTCTCTTCTTTTTTTTTTTTTTTTTGTTCAGGTTGTAAAAGTAAAGCTAAATAAAGTTTATTCCTGTAGTAAGAGGAGTTCGCAACATTTATTATAATCCTCATGGACAATACATTTCAGACGGATCCATTTGTGAATCAACGGGTATATTAGAGTGAATCACAATTTGCTATTAGTATGAAACCTATGTATAGAGCGAATCTGGCTTATGACTTATAAACCTCAAGAGTGTGAATGTCCCTTCGAAGATATCAATGACTTCTTATTGTTGGGCTCGTGCCTTGCACAGGAGTTTACTTACTAGTTTGAGTTATAAAGTCGAGTTGTCATTTGAAACCCGTCACTTTAGTTTTCTATTATGCCCACATATTTATTTGTGTTTGTCCACTCAAAAGTTTCAAGCCTCAATCGTTCAATGTTAAAAGGTGTTAATTAGGCACCACTGCCTTTTGCTTGGAAATATGTGTCAAATCATTGACCACATTGGAGATCATGACTCTAATGATTTTGATAACAGTAATGTTCGAACGAGCTATTAACCCACTGATTACCTGCACTGCAAAAAGATTTGAAAATATTTGTGAAACATAAAGAAATTCAACCTATAACTAGTTACTAGTGATATTCGAATAATATATTTCACCATGTCAAACCTACTTCTTGATAAAACTATTGTACTACCCTTTTCATCTGAATTTATGTGGCACTTTTCACTTTTTAAGAGTTTTAATTTTTAACGTTAAATTAAATTAGATCAATTCATTATTTTAAATTTAAATACTATATGAAAAATACAATAAATTACAATTCTTCTCATGGTGATATGATGAAAAAAAACACTTTAAAATGATGATCAAAATTTATATAGCCTAAATATCGAAAACGAAAAGTGTCACAAATTTGGACAAATACAGTACATGCCTTGACAATTGTACCTTGATGTGCCTTGAATGATCCACATGTCTAGTGTCGATGAATATATTGAACTATGCGTGTGATTGAAAGCCCTCATAGCCCACACACGACGAAAAGTATTGAGGGTGCGGACTACAATTGAGTTAATAGCCCACTATGCACAAGGACGTCTTAATAAAATTAATGGTCTAAAGCAAAATTATAGGAGAAAATAATGTATCAAGACCAACTAAACAATATATTGCATTTTTAGCAAATCAATTCGATTGCGTTATTTCACAAGCTGTATTTTTGTCTTGTACTAAATTGAGTTGCTGCACTATATTATTCTAGCTGGGGCCTACAAGTTTTCGTTTTCCATCAGAATGAAGTGCAAGGTAAGTTCTCGCTCATTCGCGAGGCGGAGGAAATGAGCATTCAACATTTTCATCCTTATGTTAGCTGCAAGTTCCACCTTCTCATCATCCGTCAAAAAATACTCAGGCTTTGAAAAAGATAACACTTTGAAAAAGATAACTCATATCTATCTAGATTTACATCTGAATTACACAATATTTTATGAAACATTGACGCAATGTTCTCCCCTTCAATTGCTTCAACAAATTGCATCAGTTCAATGGGAATCGGAACTGCACCTCCAGCAACAGGGGAGGTAATTGAGTGTCATAGCGGCCTTAAGTATTTACAATTACACATAAGAAAATAATAATTTAGAGTTTTTTTTTCAACTTTTACATACTTGTTATGTTTAATTCAGTATTCTTAAATGACATAAATCTTTAGTTAACCTCACATAGTAAACGTTTCACTTACAATCAAAAGTTGCATCTGATGTACATGTGGTTTTGATGATTAACAAAAATCGTGAGGGGACCTGGTACCAGATATGTTGCCTATAGAACTTGATCCTTTGTTCAGAGTCAACCATGTGAGAACCTGGTCCTCAGAGGGATCCTATTTCGTAGGGACCAAGTTCATATTATGGATGTACTCATAACCTTGTTAACTAGTAACTTCTGAAGGAGATTTCTCCTGGTTCAAATATGTCAGGTGATATGTGACATGGAAGCACTGAACTAGCACATGGGACATTTGTTCCTAATAATTGACAAACTGCATGAAGGGACCTGGTACTCAAGATGTATGAGTATGTGGTCAACTAGTATCTGACAGTACTGCATGAGTGTGTGCAGATATCTTTTGTGAAAATATGGTTCTCAAGTAGAACCATTCTCAGAGGGAACTTGTTCCTTAGAGACCAGATGAGGGATCAGGTTCATCGAACGTTGAACTTTCTGGCAGTCAACAGTACAGCTGACAACTGTATTTTTTGCAGGAAAGCAGGTGCACAACAGTAGAGGAGCAGAAGCTTTTCAATCTCGACTAATGAGAAACTTTCTAGGTTTTCCCTCTCATTTGCTCCATATATATTGATCATTATGTGGTAGGAAAACCTAGTTTTTGCAAAAGCTCAAAAATCTTATCTCTCAAAAGCAAAAGTCATCCTCATAAAAAGAACATTGCTCATTTCAACAAAGGGACCTGATCGAGTTGCTGCTTTAGTCTTTCTTGTTTTATTGAGTTTTGTGTCTTTTGTTCTTACGTTGTAAATCTACTCCTATGTTATAAAGGATAGTAGATATTGAACTTTTCTATACCTTTAGGTTGAGTCGTATTAACTGAAGTTAGTTAGCCGCATCAACCAAAGTTTAGTCAAGTTGAATCTTTACCATTTGCTTGATGTTTCTCTTGGGTAGAGTTACCTAGGAGTGTCAACTAGAGTTAGTTGATTTAAAGTGTGTGGTAGAGTTGTTGCACAAGTATGGGTAGAATTACCTAGGAGTGTTGACTAGAGTTAGTCGCGTGGGGGTGTGCTAGAGTTACTACATCAGTCTTGTAATATAGTTATTACAAGGAGTTAGGATTAAGAGTTTAATCCTTGTGATTACTGAAATCTGTAATCATATTTCGCTTGGAGTTAGTGAAGAGTTGGGAAATCCTGTGATATAGGTCGTGGTTTTTCCTCCCTTGAGCAAGGAGGTTTCTACATTAATATCTTGTGCAATTTAGGTTCCAGCATCAACTCTTTTACTTCACTGTGTGTTCCAACTGTGTGTCAAGGGACCTGGTCTCTTCACTCTTGGTGTTGTTTATCTTTCTGCACCAACTTCATTTCTTCTCAAACTGCTGCACGTATCTGTTAAGGGACTTGGTCCCTAGTATCGTGGTGGACGCATTTAAGCCAACAATTGGTATCAGAGTTTTTCTTCCTAAAAGGTTAACACCTAGGAAGGATCCTGCTTAAATGGCTGCTCCACCATACTTTGAGGAAAAACCACGACCTGTCTTACAGGATTTCCCAACTCTTCACAAACTCCAAGCAAAATGTGATTGCAGCCTCCAGTAATCACAAGGATTAAACTCTTAATCGTAACTCCTAGTAATAACTCAATTACAAGACTGATGTAGTAACTCCACCACACCCCCATGTCAACTAACTCTAGTCAACACTCCTAGTTAACTCTACCCAGACTTGTGCAGGAACTCTACCACACACTTCAAATCAACTAGCTCTAGTTGACACTCCTAGGTAACTCTAATAAAGAGAAACACCAAGCAAATGGTAAAGATCCAACTTGACTAAACTTTGGTTGATGCGGCTAACTAACTCTAGTTACTACGACTCAGTCTAAAGGCATAGACAAGTTCAATATCTATCCTTTATAACATACGAGTAGATTTACAATGTAAGAACCAAATACACAAAACTCAATAAAACAACAAAGACTAAAGCAGCAACTTAATCAGGTCCCTTTGTTGAAATGAGCAATGTTCTTTTTATGAGGATGGCTTTTGCTTTTAAGAGATAAGATTTTTGAGCTTTTGCAAAAACTAGGTTTTCCTCCCACATAATGATCTATATATATGGAGCAAATGAGAGGGAAAACCAAGAAAATTTCTCATTGGTCGAGATTGAAAAAGTTGCTAACCACGTACTCATACATCTCGAGTACCAGGTCCCTTCATGCAGTTTGTAAATTATTAGGAACAAATATCCCATGTGGTAGTTCAGTGCTTCCATGTCACATATCACTTGAAATATTTAAACCAAGAAAAATCCCCTTCAGAAGTTACCAGTTAACAAAGTTACGAGTACATCCATAATATGAACCTGGTCCCTATGAAACAGGATCCCTCTGAGGACCAAGTTCTCACACAGTTGACTCTGAGCAATGGATCAAGTTCTATAGGCACCATATCTGGTACCAGGTCTCCTCACGAGTTTTGTCAATCATCAAAACCACATGTACATCAATTTTCCCCTTTTTGATGATGACGACCCCATAACTAATGTAGCAACAAATTCAGAGAGTTTTCCAATTATCATCAGCATTTAACCCTTTTTTTAGTTTCTCCTATCAGTTAGGAGTATCAAGCCCTTTATCAGTTCCCCCTATCACTAGCATCTCCCTTATTTGTTCCCCCTATCACCAGCAGCTCAAGATAGCAATATTTTACAGCTCCAGATAACAATATTTCATTTCTTTTCTGGTCCCTTTATGAGCTTGCCATTCATTAGAATCAAGAATAAGTTTGTCAATTATCAAAACCACAAATATAAAATTTTCCCCCTTTTTTATGATGACAAACTTAAGCCAGTAGTGGATCAGATTAAGATGTTTCCCCTGACACCCATACTCATTCCTGTTCCCCCTATCACCATTGATCAGTTCCCCTTACTACATTATTCTCTCAGGTACCAGGTCCATTCACCAGTTCCCTTTATCGCCATTAGTTTCCCTTTCACTAAGATTAGGTCACTTTCCAACTCTATGTTCCTTTCAAGAGAAGCTATGAGATTTGTTTGAGACTATTTTAATTCCACCTCAATTTCAGACTGAAGGCAACTGCTTTCACTCCTTTCTTTGACATCAAATCCAATTGCATCTTTCTATTTCTTAAGTAGAAGATCACTTTTAGATGACACAATATCACACTTGTCTTCCATAAGATCATTGAGAGTGTTTATCAGCACATCAGCTAGACATCTTAGTTTCTTCAGTGAATAATTTTTGAGATCTTTCTTGATATCCACAAGAGTTACCTTTTCATCACTTCATTATCTAATTCGGTAACAAGTCCAAGCTCTTCTTCACTGTCTACCTTGATGGAGGTACTCTTTGCACCTTGCTCTTCATCTAAGTCACTTGAGGAGTCTCTCCATGCTACTATTACTGACTTTATAGCTTTGCTAATTTTCTTCTTTCTGTACTCACTAAGGACCAGGTCCGGAATGCCTTCTCGTTATATGATGTGCTTGGGACTATATCCATCATCGGGTCCCTAAGCTAGGTAGTCTTAGCACGGTTTCCAGATTTATCTCTGTTATGATCGGTATCATCACTATTGAAATGTTTGCTTGACTTTTCATCAGTGGACAATCTATCACATTTTCTCATCAACTTTTATACACTCTTGGCTATGTAGGTCATATCAGCATCCTCTTCACTTGAGTCACTTTCCACTATTCTGGGGGTTGAAACTTCCTTCTCAATGGAATTCTTTGCCTCATGGATAGACTTCAGTATTTCCCAGATTTCGTTTGCAGTTTTACAAGATGAGACTTTACTGAACTCTTCAGGACAAATGCTATTCACAAGAATCCTTTTGGCCTTGAGATTTTTCTTTAATGCCTCTCTGTCACTATAGTTATATTCCTTCAAAATTTTGGGAACCTTTACGGTGACATCTCCTGCTATTACTATCTTCATTGGAATAATAGGACCATCACGAATAATGTCCCATAATTCACAATCCTCAGATATTATAAACTTTTGTACTCTGATCTTCCACCACAAATAATGTTGTCCATTCAATGTAGGGGGATGTTAATTGAATGTCCTTCCTCACCATGTGTTCAAACTGGATAAAGCTTTATATGGACAGAAGCATGCTCCAAGGGACCTGGTCCTCTAGTGAATGGAATAATGCATCAAGGCATCTTTGGATCTTTGCTCCTCTTGATGGCAAGTAGACTAGGTATCATGTTCAATAGGGAAGATAATTCTTATTTGGTTGAATGTGCAACTATGTTGGGTACTTGGTAGATAAAGAGAGAACGTGACTAATGACTCATTTTCTTGAATCTTCTGGGATCTCATGAAGGACCAGGTACCTGACAGTTTCACAAATGCACTAAGCAAAGAGCAGTTTGGAAAGAATCATCTCCTTCATCTAAATCTCCCTCCAGTGGCTATGATCAGACTACAGGTATCCAAGTAAAAGTTTATTGACTATTCTAACATAGCTCTATACCATTGTAGGTATGCACTCATGGCAAGATGGGAGAAAATAAGAAGTGGAGATCATTTAGGCAGCTCAAAGTATGCACTCAAAAGTTCAGAAGAGGGACCAGGTTCCTCTTTACAGGTTAGCACCACTAACTGCACTCATAAAAGCTTTGGATTATCTTGAAATGCCACATAGATTTCCCTTTCCACTCTTCTATAACATTGTCATGTCACTTGAAACTCTATTGTCATCTCCTTTTCTTGATACGACACATTGATTCTTCTCCTCTTAAGGCATGATCCCAAACGTTCCTTCATTTTACCACCTCTTCAAAAGGACAACTGAAAATTCCTTGAAATCCTTGGTCTAATAGTTCCTTTTGAACTTCCTTTCCCAAATCGCACTCTTTTCCTAAACCACTTTCTAAGAACTTTGGACCCTCCTTAGACTTATCTATAATTTTTCTTCAAGTAAAGGTTCTGATAAAAGGATCAGGTTACCCAACAAATTTCAGTGGAGGTTGGTAAGAATGTAAAAGAAAAAGTGAAGAAGTAAATATCGTGCAGTAAATTGCACACAGTCAGGGACCTGATTCCTCTACTATGTTTAGACAAAAGAAAAGGGTGAAATTTGATATTAATATCTGAGAAATCTGATAAGCAGTTGCTTGATAAAGGTTTGTCGAGGAGAAAAGAGAAAGTCGATATTCAAAAGAAAGAGGGATGTGATGTTTCAGTAAGAACCGGGTACCCCTGTTGAGTCATCAAAGCAGAAAGTGCCTACAAAGGAGTTCACTCATTAAAAAAAAGGGATTCTAAAAAAAAAGAAATCTTTACTTCGTGGCAAAGTGTTTGATCGTGAGTTGATGGGGGGACCAGGTGACCTGATGGCTCCTCATCAAGAATGAGCTTTTCAAAAGGTGAAGAATCTCAATTTCAAATCAAAGCTGCTCCATGGTCTTGAAGTTACAACTGTTCTTAAGATACAAATATCTTGAATCAACTCTTATTTTGTCTTACTTCCCAATGTTTGTTCCTATCATCCATGTTTTGCCTAAGCTTTATTTCAGACCCTATATGGCAAATTGACAGTTCTCTCCTTTTATGTATGCTTTTAATGGTATTAACAGAACTTTGCATGTTTTGTTGTTACCTATATCCTTGTTTCTTCTCTATTCCTTTTGGTCATGTTGGTGTTGCCCCAGTAGTCGTGTGTTAACATGTATTGATTCTCTTTTTTACTTGGTTTACTGTTTGCTCTTTTTAATGATGCCAAAAGGGGGAAATCTTAGTGAAAGGGAAACTAATGGCGATAAAGGGAACTGGTGAATGGACCTGGTACCTGATAGAATAATGTAGTAAGGGAAATTGATCAATGGTGACAGCGGGAACAGGAATGAGTATGGGTGTCAGGAGAAACATCTTAATCTAAACCACTACTGGCTTAAGTTTGTTATCATCAAAAAGAGGAAAATGTTATATTTGTGGTTTTGATAATTGACAAACTTATTCTTGATTCTAATGAATGGAAAGCTCAAAAAGGGACCAGAAAAGAATTGAAATATTATTGTTTGAAGCTGCAAAATGTTGTTATCTTGAGTTGCTGGTGATAGGGGAACTAATAAGGGAGATGCTGGTGATAGGGGGAGCTGATAAGAGACCTGATACTCCTAGCTGATAGGAGAAAATAAGAAAAGGGATAAATACTTCTGATTATAGGAAAACTCTCTGAATCTGCTGCTATATTGGTTATTGGGTCGTCATCATCAAAAAGGAAAAAATTGATATACATGTGGTTTTGATGATTGACAAAAATCGTGAGGGGACCTGGTACCAGATATGTTGCCTATAGAACTTTATCCATTGCTCAGAGTTAATTGTGTGAGAACCTGGTCCTCAGAGGGATCCTGTTTCGTAGGGACCAAGTTCATATTATGGATGTACTCATAACCTTGTTAACTGGTAACTTCTGAAGGGGATTTCTCCTGGTTCAAATATGTCAGGTGATATGTGACATGGAAGCACTGAACTAGCACATAGGAACATTTATTCCTAATAATTGACAAACTGCATGAAGGGACCTGGTACTCAAGATGTATGAGTACGTGGTCAACCGGTATCTGACAGTACTGCATGAGTGTATGTAGATATCTTTTGTGAAAATCTGGTTCTCAAGAGGAACTATCTCTCAGAGGGATCTTGTTCCTTAGGGACCAGATGAGGGATCAGGTCCATTGAATGTTGAACTTTCTGGCAGTTATACTTTTTGCAGGAAAGCAGGTGCACAACAGCAGAGGAGGAATAGTTTTTTCAATATCGATCAATGAGAAACTTTCTAGATTTTCCCTCTTATTTGCTCCATATATATAGATCATTATGTGGGAGGAAAACCTAGGTTTTGCAAAAGCTTAAAAATCTTATCTTTCAAAAGCAAAAGTCATCCTCATAAAAAGAACATTGCTCATTTCAACAAAGGGACCTGATCGAGTTGCTGCTTTAGTCTTTGTTGTTTTATTGAATTTTGTATCTTTGGTTCTTACATTGTAAATATACTCATATGTTATAAAGGATAGTAGATATTGAACTTGTCTATGCCATTAGGTTGAGTTATATTAACTAGAGTTAGTTAGCCGCATCAACCAAAGTTTAGTCAAGTCGTATCTTCACCATTTGCTTGGTGTTTCTCTTGGTTAGAGTTACCTAGAAGTGTCAACTAGAGTTAGTTGATTTGAAAAGTGTGGTAAAGTTGTTGCACAAGTCTGGGTAGAGTTACATAGGAGTGTTGAGTAGAGTAAGTCGATGTGGGGGTGTTGTAGAGTTACTATATCAGTCTTGTAATAGAGTTATTACAAGGAGTTAGGATTAAAAGTTTAATCCTTGTGATTACTGAAATCTGTAATCACGTTTTGCTTGGAGTTAGTGAACAGTTGGGAAATCCTCTGAGACAGGTCGTGGTTTTTCCTCCCTTGAGCAAGGAGGTTTCCATGTAAATATCTTGTGCAATTTACGTTCCAGCATCAACTCTTTTACTTCACTGTGTGCTGCAACTGTGTGTCAAGAGACCTGGCCTCTTGACTCTTGGTGTTTGATCTAAGGCGTATTTATATGCCTTATTTCCGACTTTAACCCATGTTTATCTTAGTTTTGAGAGCAATAAGTATGTATTTTGTATTGTTTTGATGAAATATGTGATATTGTGCTAACAAATGTGGTTAGACCCTTGTAACTGGAATTTGCGACCATTTGGAGGGTTTTTGGCTTGGAAAGCGAGGCTTGAATGAACTACGAGCGAAGGATATTGAAGATAGGGGGCAAGCTAAAGATATGAAATTGAAGAATCCAACCAAATCCGCGAAGAAAAGTCGACGAAAGGAAGAAAATCTGAGTCTAAGGGCCTGGTGCACCAAGGGGCGTACCGGGCCGCTTTTGGCACAATTTCTACTCAAGTGGGCAGCAAGGGGACGCGCCCAAGGGCGTTCCAGGCCGCTCAGGCGCACCTGTTCAGAGGCAAAAATTTACCTAAGTCCCAGGCACGCCCAAGGGCATGTCGGGCTGCTTTTTGACAAATTTTTGCCCCGAGTTCTTTTCTATAAATAGGGCTTTTGGGTTATTGTATCATTATTCCATCATCACTAGACTATTTTGGGAATTTTTTGGCATTGAAATTAGGTTTCATTCTTCTTCTTTTCAGTTTTTATTTCTTTTTATGGTATTTTATCACTTTATGATGTTAATTGAAGTTATGAGTGGCTAAAATCCCTCATTCTTGGGTTTGAGGCTATGAACATGAATCTCTTGAGTTAAATTTTATTGGTTTTTGCTGAAGTTTATCATTTATTGGTTATTCTTATATTCTTAATTTTACTATTTTAATGTTTGATCACTAATGAAATAAATCCCTTGTCTTGAGGTGAGCTCGAGAGAGAAACTAAGAGATAGAACATGGAATATAAGAAGCGTGATCTTTTCTTGAGGAAGGGATTCCAAGAGATTGATATGCGGTTAGGACCGAGAGGTACCTAATCCACCGCGCTTGTTCAATTACGAGAAGATAGCTTAAAGGCATTAGAATTGGCTAAACTTATCACCGCTCAATGATGTAGTTAGGTTTCTAATTTCTAGTAGAAGATTATAGTTTGGAGACAAATATAATTGTAACATTAACCTCGTGATCAATAACCAAGATAAACGACTCAATTTGCTTAAATCAGTAACATTTATGCTCAAGAGATGACGTTCGGAGTGCCTTGACCCTGAGAATTTACTTTTTATTGACTTTTAAATCATTTTTATGAAAACTGAAGTTACGGTAGCGAAGATAGTAGTTTATAGTCCTCAATCATTTAATTTTTAGTAACAAATCCCTCTTCCTTTTCGTAACACTAGTTTTTAATTACTGTTGGACGTCTAAAATTGACTTCTATTGACGAAAGTCTCTTGGGTTCGATATCCGGCTCTTTTAAAGGAGCCATTTTATTACTTGAATGATCACGTACACTTGTGTGTATAGCTGGGTCGCAATATGTTTTTGGCGCCGTTGTCGGGGACTTTCAAATAGATAGATTTCAATTATTGATGTTTTTACTTTAATTTTCAGCTAAGTGTTGACAACTTGATCTTAGTTGTTCCATTTTGCAGGCTTACTTCTTCTGAACACTGGCAAGGACTAAAGATTTGGTAACCCCGCAGTCTAAACCTGAAAGATACTTCCATAGATTGAGGAGACAGGCTGCAGATTACCCAATTCCGCAAGTCAAACTGGCTGACGAAGGTATACGGGGTGATCCCATAATAATTGAAGAACCAGTTGTGGATAGACGTGACCTGTTAGTAATGGAAGTTAGAACAGTTCATGATGTGGCAATCCCACTCGCTACTAATGTGACCTCCAGTATTCTAAAACCGACAGCTGGAGGTAGATTTGAGCTTAAACAGAACATGGTGCAACTTTTGCACTCAAGTGGACAGTTTACAGGTCTTGCTCATGAGGACCCGCAGAGGCATATCCAAAATTTTCTGGAGATCAGTGACACATATATTCCTGCAGGTGTGTCTTTGGATTATGTGAGACTAACTTTGTTCCCCTTTTCTCTGTTGGGGGAAGCAAGGAGGTGGTTAGATGTAGAGCCAGCGAATTCTATCACCACTTGGGATGATCTTACTTGGAAATTCTTGATAAGGTTATTTCCATCTGGAAAGACAGCAAAGTTAAGGAGTGAGATATTGAGTTTCAGACAGAGAGATGATGAGAATTTGTACCAAGCCTGGAATCGATTCAAATCCATGTTGAGGGATTGTCCTCATCACCACCAAGCAAATGAAGTGTTGGTGCATACTTTTATTGAGGCTCTCAACCCCAACACTAAAATTCTACTTGATTCAGTTGTAGGTGGACAAGCTTTAGAGAAGAATTACAATGAATTATATGCTTTGTTGAATCACATTTCATAGGGAAATCCAGACTGGCATGGTGATAATTCTAGGAATTCTACAAAGAAGGTTGTTGGGAAACTAGATGTGGATGCAGTCACGACATTATCTGCCCAAATTTCAGCTATGCAAAACATGATGAACGATCACTTCAGCAGTTTGAATTTGGGGCAGTAACAAGCTCCCTTAAATGCAGTACAACAACAGGTTTCTGTGGTGTGTGGTGTATGCGAAAATGGGGACCATACCAATGGGTTGTACAGTGCAAATTTGAATTCCGTGAATTTTATGGGTAATGCCCAAAGAGGAGTTGGAGCACAGAATTATAGGAATACTTATAATGCTGGGTGGAAAAATCACCCGAACTTATCTTGGAGAGGTAATCAGAATCAATATAGACCTCAAGGATATGCACCACAATACAACCAACAGCACGGTCAAGGCAATCAAGTGGGTGCTAAGCCTAGAGATATGAGCGTAGAAGATATGTTGAAGCAGATTATGGCAGAGCAAGCTAAGCTGGCAGCAGATATGAGAAACAATCAGTTGGCTACTCAAAATTTGGAGAAGCAAATTGGTCAGTTAGCAAATGCACATAATACAAGGCCTCAAGGAGGTCTTCCAAGTGATACCGATCCTAACCCAAAGCAGGTGAATGCTATTGTTACTCGTAGTGGTAAGCAGTTAGAGGATATAGTTCCATCAGAAAAAGAATTGGATCCAAAAGAAGTTGTGGTAAAAGACGAATAAGTTGATTCTGCCAAAATCTCCAAAGATGATAAAGTGATCCATAGTGTAAAGTTGCCTCCTTCTCTTCCCCAGAAGTTCAAAAAGAAGAAGGAGGACAAATGCTTTGGTAAGTTCATTGAACTACTTAAACAAGTGCACATTAATTTACCTCTTGTGGATATCTTACAGGGTATTCCAAAGTATGCTAAGTTTGTGAAGGATATTGTGGCAAACAAAAGTAGATTGACTGAGTATGCCACAGTTACACTGACTGAGGAGTGTATCTCTCGCATTCAAAACCGTTTACCCACCAAGCTGAAGAATCCTAGAAGCTTCACTGTAAAAACTACTCTGGGAGATCGTGTCTGTCCTCGTGGGTTGTGCGATTTGGGGGCTAGTATAAATCTGATATCCACTTCTATTTTCAAGGAGTTGGGTTTGGGTCGTCCTAAACCTACTACTATTATTTTGCAGCTTGCAGACCGATTCGTGACTAGACTTGATGATATTGTTGAGTATGTTCAGGTTCAAGTGGGTTCGTTGATCTTTTTGATTTATTTTGTGGTGCAGAATTTTGAGCCTGAACCTGAAGTCCCATTTATTTTGGGGCATTCGTTTCTGGCCACAGGAGGTGCGATCATTGATGTAGCAGCAGGGAAACTAACTATGCGAGCTCATGATAAAGTTGAGGTTTTTGATGTTTATAGGGCTTTGAAGCTACCAGAAATTTATGAGAACTTGTCAGCTATCACGGCTATAGATTTGGCGGCTGAAAGCATCCACACTTTGTCTACAGATTCTTTGGAAAAAGTTTTGATGGGGAAAGATGTTTTTGGTGATGCAGAAGCTATGGAATTGGTGCAGTTTCTTGATCTAATGGGCATCTATGCTAAAGAGGGTGGATGGGAACCTTTAAATCGTCCACTCGGTCCTCTACCCAAGCCATCAATTGAGGAGGCACCGAAGCTTGAATTGAAATAACTTCCATCCTATCTTCAATATGCTTTCTTAGGTGACAATGAGACCCTTTCTATTATTCTTGCAGCAAATTTATCAAGGGAACAAGTTAATGCAGCATTGGTGATACTCAAACGAAGAAAGAAGGCTATCGGTTGGGAGATGTCTGACATCCATGGTATTAATCTAGGTTTGTGTATGCATAAAATTTACATGGAGAAAGGGCATAAGCCGAATGTTCAACACCAACGACGCTTGAATCCAGTAATGAAAAAAGTGGTAAGGAAAGAGGTAATTAAATGGTTAGATTCGGGCATTGTCTATCCTATCTCTGACAGTACATGGGTTAGTCCAGTACAGTGTGTCCCAAAAAAGGGTGTTATAACGGTGATCACGAATGATAATAATGAGTTGATTCCTACAAGAACTGTGATTGGGTGGCGTATTTGCATGGATTACCGAAAACTAAATGATGCTACGAGGAAAGACCATTATCCAATTCCTTTTATTGATCAGATGTTGGATCATTTAGCCGGGCAGGAATATTATTGCTTTCTTGATGGGTATTCTGGGTATAATCAAATTGCGATAGATCCTCAAGATCAAGATAAGACAACATTCACATGCCCTTACGGCACTTACGCTTTCAAGCGTATGCCCTTTGGATTGTGCAACGCACCGGCTACTTTTCAGCATTCATGATGGCTATTTTCTATGACATGGTGGAGGAGTTCGTAGAGATTTTTATGGATGATTTTTCAGTCTTTGGTAACTCTTTCGAGGTATGTTTGCAAAACCTTGATAGAGTCCTTGCTCAGTGTGAAGAAACTAATCTTGTTCTCAATTGGGAAAAATTCCATTTTCTTGTGACGGAAGGTATAGTTCTTGGACATAAAGTGTCAAAGCAGGGGATCGAAGTTGATAGAGCAAAGATTGAAGTTATCGAGAAATTACCTCCGTCTATGTCGGTGAAAGGGGTGCGTAGTTTCTTGGGACATGCTAGGTTCTACATATGATTCATTAAAGATTTTTCCAAGATTGCATGCCCCATGTGCACGCTCTTAGAAAAAGATGTTAAATTTGTATTTTACGAGTCATGCGTGAAGGCATTTGAGGTCTTGAAGAAGAAGTTGGTGGAGGCACCTATCCTCATTGCTCCTGATTGGGCTTTACCATTTGAGCTCATGTGTAACGCAAGTGATGTTGCAGTGGGTGCGGTTCTTGGGCAGTGGAAGAACAAGATATTTCACTCTATTTATTATGCGAGCAAGACCCTTGATGCAGCCCAAGTGAATTATACGGTGACTGAAAGAGGAGATGTTAGCTTTGGTATACGCATTTGATAAATTTAGATCATATTTGGTGGGCACTAGCGTCATTGTATACACAGATCATGCTGCAATACGGTATTTGTTCAATAAGAAGGATGCTAAGTCGCGGTTGATTAGATGGATTTTATTGTTACAAGAGTTTGATTTGGAGATTAAAGACAGGAAGGGGTCAGAAAATCAAATTGCCGACCATCTTTCTAGACTTGAATGCTCAACACATGTAGCTTATGATGGGCGTATTGGTGAGGAATTTCCAGATGAGAAATTGTTGGTTTTGGAGGTTGATGAGTTGCCATGGTATGCAGACATTGTGAATCTATTGGTAAGTGGGCTATTTCCTCCTGATTTGAGTCCTCAGCAAAAGAAGAAGCTGTCATATAAGGCACGTTCTTATATTTGGGACGAGCCTTATTTATTCAAGCAAGGGCATGATCAAGTAGTAAGAAGATGTATTCCAGATACGGAGGTGAAGCAGGTGTTGGAGAGATGTCATGCCTCACCTTATGGTGGTCATCATGGTGGTGAACGCACAGCCCAAAAACTTTTGCAATCAGGTTTCTTCTGGCCTTCTCTATTTAAAGATGCTCATGCATTTGTGAAGAGTTGTGACTAATGCCAACGTAAGGGGACGATTGCAAAGCAACATGAGCTGACATTAACTAATATCCTAGAAGTTGAAATCTTTGATGTATGGGGATAGATTTTATGGGCCCTTTCCCGAAGTCGAATGGGAATCAATACATACTTGTAGCAGTGGATTATGTGTCTAAGTAGGTAGAGGTTGTTGCTCCTCCTAAGAATGATTCCAAGGTTGTGGTGAAGTTCCTTCAAAAACATATCTTCACAAGATTTGGAACTCCAAGAGCTATTATTAGCGATGGAGGTTCACACTTTATAAACTATTGGGTGAAGAGTGTGTTGGCTAAATATGGTGTTAGACACAAGGTTTCAACAGCGTATCATCCCCAAACAAGTAGCCAAGTGGAAGTGTCTAATCGCAAGATAAAACAAATCTTACAAAAGACGGTGAATATTCAAAGAAAAGATTGGTTGCTCAAGCTAGATGATGCTCTATGGGCCTATCGAACTGCATATAAAACACCTATAGGGACTTTTCCATATCATCTTGTCTCTGGGAAAGTATGTCATCTCCCGGTTGAGCTTGAGCATCGAGCATATTGGGCGGTGAAGAAGTTGAATCTAGATCCGGAGTTCGCTGGTAACAGGAGGTTGTTGCAACTCCATGAGTTGGAAGAGTTTCATTTTCACGCATATGAAAATGCGAAGATCTACACGGAGAAAATGAAGCGATGGCACGATACGCACATTCTCCACCGCACTTTCGAGCCAGGCCAGCTGGTACTACTGTTTAAGTCGAGACTTAGGTTGTTTTCGGGTAAGCTAAGATCTAAGTGGAGTGGGCCATTTGAGGTAAGTCGCACAACTCCTCATGGTGCGGTGGAAATCATGAATAAAGAGGATGGTACGAGATTTCTTGTAAATGGCCAAAGATTGAAGCACTATTTTGGTGAAGAAGAGAAGTAGAAGAAGGATGTGCTTCACCTTGATAATGATTGAGCTAAGCGTAGTCGATCTGAGACATTAAACAAGGCGCTACATGGGAGGCAACCCATGAATGTGTTGTAATAGTTATGAATTATTAAGTAAAAATACAAAAAGAAGAGTCGTGCCACGACCAAAACTAAGGCACTTGATGGGAGGCAACCCATCTCTTTTAAAATTTTGTCTTTTCTAACTTAGTTCTAGGATTTATTGTTTATGCAGAGACACACGGAGTATTTTGCCATGGGAATCCAAGAGAAAAAGGTAAATTGGGGATAGATGATCTTTTGAAGGTGCCGGGAAGGTAGGACATGCTTTGGAGTGAAGTTTTGCATCATGGGACTTGTAAAAGCCCCAAAATTATGTGATAAGTGTGTAAAAACACCTAGGTATGATGTTAAGTATGAGACGCGGTACCTGGCGTGCCGGGCTGCACTTGCCTGAAATTTTTTTAGCATGGACAGTGGGCAAGCATGCCAGGCCGCTTAGGCCTGAAATTTTTTTCACATGGGCAGTGGGCAGGCGCACCAGGCAGCTTGTCAGGCCACTCCTGCCCAGAATTTTGGCGAGATGGGCAGTGGGGTAGCATGACAAAGGGCGTGCCGGGCCGCTACCCCCTTAAGTTTTTGGGGAAAATTTTTTTAAAAGAGGACCCTACCCGACCCTACCCACCCCACCCCCTATCCTTTAAATCCCCAATTTTCTCTTTATTTCTCACAAATCTTCTCCAATTCTCCACCAAATACCCAATTTTTCTCCCACAACATCAAATATCTTCTCTTACTTTTCTCTTCTCTTGCCCACACATAGCACAATTTCTCACCTTCTCCTCTTTGGGTTGTGATTACAAGACTCCATTCAAGCTATCAAGGTATGTTTCTTTAAGCTTTCTCTCTCTAGATTGCTATGAGCATGTTGAAATTGGGGGAATTCTAGCAACTCGAATTTGTAATGCCCCGTTTGTCTTGGTAGTTTGACTAGCTTATTATGCTATTGTTGGAAATTATGGGGTGTCCTGAAGGTGAACTTGAAGTACAAGTGCAATTGTTCTTATTAATCTTGTTTTTAGTTGAAGAAATTGCAAGTGGGTTTAGCTTATATGGTAGTAATTGAGACAATTGTTTGTTGTAATTGCTTGTTATAACCCACATATTGTTGAAAGTGCATGGAACTTGTTTGAATTCTTGAGTAAAACAAGTAAGTCATTCTATTGATAATTATGGGAAATTAGAACTTGTGTTGGGAATGTTAAATTTGGATATGGGTTGGACTTTGTAATTGGGCATTAAGTGATGAGGGGAAGTCTAAGTACCCTTACACCCATATATTTTGAATTGGTGCTAAGAAACTACTAAGTATGGGTGGCCCTTAAAGCCAACGCACATTGAGTTGGTTAGCTATCTTTACATGGGAAATTGACATACTTGTGGACCTTTGTCACAGGTACAATGTCCAAATCTAATGTGGCTGCTTCCAGTTCTCACAAACGACGACGCTCAGGAAATAAGGTTCCAGCCGCTCCTCCAGTCTCGAAAGGCCAGAAACGGAAATATGGGTTAAATACGGTCTCTAGTGTAGGAAAGAGTTGGTACAAGAGACACCCCGAAGCCAAATACTTTGCGGATGAGTGTATTTATAGGGCCAGTCTAGCTCGGACTTACCCTAAAATATTGGCTCAAATTGTGCAAGTGGGTATGGGTTTCATCTTCGATAAACCAACAGATTGTAACCTTCATCTTGTGAGGGAATTGTATGCTAATTGGAACCCAGATGCACCTACCAGCTCGATGGTTGTATGAGGGTCGGATGTTATACTTGATTCCCTGGGCTTAAATGGATTATTGGGAGCACACACTCAGGCTAGTCCCTCCGACCTCTACAAGCTGAATGTTAGGCCTCCCTATGCAGAAATTCGACACACTCTTTGCGGCCAACGTTCGACAGCAAGATGGCTTCTCCACCACAAAAAAGGGTACCACATGAGTCTACCCTATGCTTATTTCAATAAAGAAGCGCGGATTTGGTTGAAAATTGTGTGTTGTTGCTTGATTCTGGGTAGCCACATAACGGAGGTCACTAGGGACCGAGTCTGTTTGGTATATGCTCTAATGACCGATGTGGAAATTAATGTGGGTTCTGTGGTACTGGCGGCTATGTACCGAGCTAGACTACAGGGTGGCCTTCGATATGCTTTTGGCGGTGTATTGACTAAATTGATGAGAGCATTCGAAGTGGCTGAGGAGGCATTTGATTATCATCCTCCTTTGGTGACGACACCTGTGGATGTCACCCAAACCAAAGCACCTGATACACTCGGCCCCACTCTCACACTAGCTGAGCGGCATGCTCGTGATGACGGGATATTAGCTCGTATGTATGGTTTGGAGATGCTACGGCATAGGAATGGGGGTAGGCCCTCTACGGCGGACGAGCTGAGCCAGGTTGAGAGGGATTATCCTCTTGATGAGCATGCCATGGCATTGTTGCGAATTGGGCCTGATTTTGTTGAGCCTGTGAATGATGATGTCCCCACAGATGAGAATGACCGCCAGACCGATTTCTATGATGACAAGGTGGAGGCGGATGATACACCGCTAGCAATCCGCGGGTCGGAGGATGACGATTTCCTTGACTGACCAGGGAGCTCCTTACACCCTACTCTTGCCTTGTTTATTTTTTTGTAGCATTGGGGACAGTGCTAATCTTTTAAGTGTGGGGTGGGGTGTTATGGGATTCCTTTTTATGTATGTATATGCGTGTTTCTGTATGTTTCTAGTTGTTTTATTTTGGGTTCCTTAGCCTTTGTTTTCGGTTCTTTTACTAAGGATAGTCCCTTTGAACCGTAGAAAACCACAAAAAGATTTTAATTTTTTTATTTTGTTTTTGTTTTTTATTACTTTGAGTCTCTTTTAGTCATATTATTAGGAGTTTTGCTCTATGATGGATGGATGACGACCGTCTTTAGAGCAAATTAGTCATGTTATTGTTGGGTGTTCTTGCTTGCTATACAATTGTGCATACATGTCCAGTATGATGGTGGAACATGCTAAGATATACAATAGCAAGTGTTGAGACATCTAATGCTCACTTAGTCGACTTGATAAGTTGCTTAATATTGAACTCGTGCATGACTTTGTATAAATGGTATGGTGAGCCTGCTTGAGTTAAACATATGCCATGTGTGAGTGAGGTTTTTGTGATATTCCATGTGCATAATGATGTCTAGAACTTGCCCGGTGTGTTTGCAAAGAGAAATAAAAGGTGTTGAGTGTAGGAGATGATATATGCATTTCTTTGATAGCCATGTTTTATACCTACTTCATCTACCCTTTTTGCATGATCTTAGTTAGCCCCGTTGAGCCTTTAGCCTATTCTTTAGTAGCCTTATATGTAGCTTAATCCTTTTCTTTCAATTAACCAATTTGATACAAGACTCCTAAGAGCTTTAATTGAGAAATTAAGATGTTAAGGAGTGTAAAAATTGAAGAAGGAAAAAGTGAAGTTGAAGCCCCAAGTAAATAGCTTTTGGGTGTGTGAAAAAGTTTATGTGTTGTTGGTAGGGAGTAATGTAATGAAAAAAAAAAAAAGAAGTAAATCATTTGTTGATAGCAGTTACTCCTTGCCTAATATGCTTAAGCTAGCTTAAAAAGATGGGATAAAACAAAAGAGAATAGGGAAGACAAAAGTGGTGGAAAATAGGTTGGTTGAAGGTGGTCTTAATGCAATTTGTAGTGTATTAAAGTTCTTAGGGAAGATAGTCACTATTCTTGACCAAATAGTTTCTAACCGTCCCTTAGCCTACATTACAACCCTTAAAGTCCTACTTGATCTTGACCTTTAACATTTTGACATTAGTGGAGTACTACACTAAGGGCAAGCTTATGGTTCATCTTGTGTTGTATGTGAATTCTTTTCAAGAGTGAGTGAACTTTTATTCATGCACCCATTTAAGAATTACTTTGTGTGAAATATTTGGGTGATTCTCTTGTGGTGAGGGCACATGTTTAGCGAAGTGTGGTGATCTTTTGGGTAACGTGTCATGCATGAATTCGCAACTAGTAAAGTTGTTTTGTGAGGATAGGTTGTTTCAATTTGCTATGCACATTTGGTGATACTAGCATGTTAGTGCATAATTTGATAAATGTGGTTGTGTAGCTATGCAAGAATACCTATTGTGTGTCGGTTGTCTTAAGTCGCCCAGGTTTTAGTGTGGTTATTGTTCGAGGACAAACAAAGGTTCAAGTGTGGGGTGGTGATCTAAGGCGTATTTATATGCCTTATTTCCGACTTTAACCTATGTTTACCTTAGTTTTGAGAGCAATAAGTATGTATTTTGTATTGTTTTGATGGAATATGTGATATTGTGCTAACAAATGTGATTAGACCCTTGTAGGTGGAATTTGCGACTATTTGGAGCATTTTTGGCGTGGAAAGCGAGGCTTGAATGAGCTACGAGCGAAGGATATTGAGGATAGGAGGCAAGCTAAAGATTTGAAATTGAAGAATCCAACCAAATCAGCGAAGAGAAGTCGACGAAAGTAAGAAAATCTGAGTCTAAGGGCCTGGCACGCCAAGGGGCGTGTCGGGCCGCTTTTGGCACAATTTCTACTCAAGTGGGCAGCAGGGGGGAGCGCCCAAGGGCGTGCCAGGCCGCTCAGGCGCACCTGTTCAGAGGCAAAAATTTGCCTAAGTCCCAGGCGTACCAGGCCGCTTTTTGGCAAATTTTTGCCTCGAGTTCTTGTCTATAAATAGGGCTTTTGGGTTATTGTATCATTATTCCATCATCACTAGACTATTTTGGGCATTTTTTGGCATTGAAATTAGGTTTCATTCTTCTTCTTTTCAGTTTTTATTTCTTTTTATGGTATTTTATCACTTTATGATGTTAATTGAAGTTATGAGTGGCTAAAATCCCTCATTCTTGGGTTTGAAGCTATGAACATGAATCTCTTGAGTTAAATTTTATTGGTTTTTGCTGAAGTTTATCATTTATTGGTTATTCTTATATTCTTAATTTTACTATTTTAATGCTTGATCACCATTGAAATAAATCCCTTGTCTTGAGGTGAGCTCGAGAGAGAAACTAAGAGATAGAACGTGGAATATAAGAAGCGTGATCTTTTCTCGAGGAAGGGATTCCAAGAGATTGATATGCGGTTAGGACCGAGAGGTACCTAATCCGCCGCGCTTGTTCAATTACGAGAGGATAGCTTAAAGGCATTAGAATTGGTTAAACTTATCACCACTCAATGATGTAGTTAGGTTTTCAATTTCTAGTAGAAGGTTATAGTTTGGAGACAAATATAATTGTAACATTAACCTCGTGATCAATAACCAAGATAAACGACTCAATTTGCTTAAATCAGTAACATTTATGCTCAAGAGATGACGTTCGGAGTGCCTTGACCCTGAGAATTTACTTTTTATTGACTTTTAAATCATTTTTATGAAAACTGAAGTTACGGTAGCGAAGATAGTAGTTTATAGTCCGCAATCATTTAATTTTTAGTAACAAATCCCTCTTCCTTTTCGCAACACTAGTTTTTAATTACTGTTGGACGTCTAAAATTGACTTCTATTGACGAAAGTCCCTTGGGTTTGATATCTGGCTCTTTTAAAGGAGTCATTATATTGCTTGAACGATCACGTACACTTGCATGTATAGCTGGGTTGCAACAGTGTTGTTTATCTTTCTGCACTTACTTCATTTCTTGTCAAACTACTGCACGTATATGTTAAGGGACCTGGTCCCTAGTATTGTGGTGGACACATATAAGCCAACAACATCTTTTACAAGGTTGTTGATCCATATTTATCTTTGCATACTCCACATTATACCTTTTGTACAAGCACTTCTTGAAACATCACATAAATGGAATCGGGGATAAATAGTGTTAATGGTGGAAAAAGTGCTCATAGTTCCAATGGGGACAAAACACTGCTGCAGATGATTTGGGCAGCCCTTTGTTATAGTGGGTGGCAATTATCAAATTATAAGTGTTGAAAATGTAGAAAGGGTGAAGAAAGCAGTGATGAATATCTTGACTTTTCAATTGGTGATAGATGTTATAGTGTTCATTTTACTAATCATGTCAAGCTAAACTAATCTTATTTTTGGGTTTGAACTTGCTTTTGATGAAACTACTGTTGGTAAGATTTTTAAAAAAAAACACATAGTAATATAAAACTAAAAATCAATTCAACTTAATGAGATGTTAATCATGTGTATACCATAAATTATCTTGGATGGTATTGTGAAAATTTTATGTATTAATATGAAGATTTAAATTATTTAATTCAACGTCTTAAAATATTTTTGGTAGAAGGTAGATAGTTTTCTTTTCTTTCTTTTTGTATAAATTTTGAACCTTTTTTTTTTTTTTTTACAATCTTCAATATTGTTTCAAGTGAAAATAAATCTTAAAAGTCATCACTAAATATTTTTTAGAGCCTAAAGCAAACGCTTTAGTAGCTTCACCCTTGAACCACCCATGGTTACTCGATCCTCCCACTAGAGGCTGCTATGCCAAAAGCGAGAGAAACTCCATCCCTCTCTTTTCTTTTTTATTTTTGGCCCCATGTCAGCCCACAGAGGAACATGGGGACGTTAAAAAAGAAGCTCTCATGATGAAATTAAGAGGATACACTTGCACCATCCCCTCCCCACCCTTTAAAATTTACACCATCTATGGTTGTAATTCAATATGATAAAGCTAGCAAAAAGAGTTCAAAGGCTGCATTTGGTTGCTGTAATCTGAACCAAATATCTGGCTCTGATGCAATCAATTGCTAAATGCAATATATTTTCGTTCAGAAAGTGTCTCATAAGGTCCTTTTTCTCCCCATTGTGATAAAAGAAAATGAACCGATGGTCATTTATTCACATGGGGGCAACTTTATTTTTGAGTAAGTACGGATCATTGCGCGCATGAAGTTGAAAAATCAGCTTATAACCGGGGTGTAGTGCGAGGGGGATCCCAAGGAGTTGTGATATGATTACGAGTAATTTCCTTGATTGAGCGACAACCACTTAACGCCATTGTCAGTTCAAACTCATCATGGAGCATCTGAAGTACTTTCCTAATGCCTGCCTCCCCATCGACAGCCAATGAAAACACAACTGGTCTTCCAATCTGTAAATGTATCAAACAAACTAGTCAGTTGTGATCACCTCCACATAAATGATCTCTTTTGTCCTAATGATTTTGTAAAATTTGAACGTTCGATTTATGTGCAGAGGAATTTGACCTTAAAGCCACGCTATTATTTGTATTATGTGCGTAAGAGGTGATGAGAGAAAGGTAGGGTGGGGAGGATGAAGAAAAAGGAAGTTTGTCCGGGGAGGAAGAAGAGGATTATTAGATCATGTGAATTAAATGGAAACGCAGGTAAGTTGGTCCCTTTTTGAAAGGGCAGCCCAGTGCACTAAAGCTCCCGTGCGCAGGGTTCGAGGAAAGGCCGAACCACAATGGTTTATTATACACAACCTTACCCCACATTTCTGCAAGAGGTTGTTTCCACAACTTAAACCCGTGATCTTCTGGTCACATGGCAACAACTTTACCAGTTACTCCAAGGCTCCCCTTCCCCTTCTTGAAGTAGGTACGCTCTAGAATTGGTGACACATAATGCGATAACTCTACTTACAAATACACCAGATGCTCCCAGAGCCAGTGCTTTAAAGACATCTGTCCCACGGCGAATTCCACCATCAAGAAAAACAGGAATTCTTCCGTAGACTGCTTTGACGACCTGCAAGTTTTTAAGAAGCGAAAATCTTATCAGCAAAAACAAGAAACAATCTCGTGTGAAACACTACTGGAAATTATGATCTCAGACGCTCCTTTAAAAGAGGTCGGAAAAGCCCCATCCCCCTTACATGCATTACACGACGATGGCTCAAATGAAGCAAACTATTTGTCCTAAAAGAACAGAAAATTACAACAAAGATTTGATAAAAGAACAACTAGAAAAGAGGCAGTCTAATGGTTCAACAAGTTGATTAGCAATAGATACTTGCTAAAGAACAAGCAACAAGAAATATAAAATCACACATGGTACACAATTTACATTCTCTTCCCTTTAACCCCGACCCCAACGCCCCATTTTTAACAAGGGGAGTGAAGGAAGCACAGAGAGAAGCACCATTAGTTTAACTTATATGTTCTTCTCTACATGCAGTTCTTCTCTACATGCATAGCTTGGTGGAGATGAGAAGTCTCTACATGCTTATATAGACAAGGGGAAAGAAGAAAGGAGAGCAATTATATAAAAGGACTGTTATATGCATCAATGTAGTGGCAGCTGAGCAGTGTAATTCCACTATGTTGCAATGGAGGAAGACATCAAAGTTTCAATAAACTAGTAAGCTAACCTCTTCCAAAGCCATAACTGTTGCGGGAGCATAATCAAGTTGTCGAGCCCCATGGTTAGACACAATAATTCCAGCTGCTCCAGCTTCTACACCTAGCCTTGCTAAACTTGTCAACAAAGGGAAATCACTAAATGCAGTCGACCAGAACAAACTTGAGGTATAAAGAAAAAGGGAGGTGTATAGAAGAAAAAGAAAAATCAGAGTGTTCACGTATGTTATTTTGGCATACCATCTTCTGCAGTTAATACACCCTTCAGTAGGATTGGCAAGTGTGTTATTGTCTGAAGCCATTTCACATCCTATTAAAATTCAACAAGAGAGTTTTCATATGACGATGAGTATACATTTATAATTCCTGCAAGAATGAGGTAAACCAGTAGCATACCTTCCAGCTAAGAGACCGATCAACTTGCCCGGCAACATATGAAGCAAGTCCAGAGTCATCAGTCTGCAGGATCACCAAACAATTCTACAGTCAGTAAAAATTGCACAACTTAAAAACTTTAGTCTCAAGTACGTCAGATTTTAAGATTAAATACTTTATCTATCTTTCCAAGATCCAGTCCTTCAAAGTTCTTCAGGCTCAAGTGAGGTGGCAAAACAAACCTGTCAGAAGCCAAATGGAAACTACCATATCAATAAACTCTGCTTATGCTAGCTGACGACCAAATTAAACAATCAGACCCTTCAGATCATTCCAAAATAAATACTTTTGCCGAATACCTGTTCTTAATATCAGCTTCCCTACGACCAAGTCTTGGCGTATCCACAGTAAGGGCAATTGCCTTAAAACCCGCCCTTTCTGCTCTTTTCACGAGTTGCAGAACAACATTCCTGTCTTTATACACCTGAAATGCATAATGAAAAACTAAAGGCTTCCAGGTTGTGTTCTATATACTAACCTCATCCAAAAATGGAAAACATGTCAAATCAGTTGTCACATAAATTTCTGGTAGTTATGGCTAGGTGTGCTCTTTATCTTCACAAGGTAGGGGTAAGACTGCGTACATACCACCCTTCCATGACCCCACTTCTGGATAGCACTGGGTGTGTTGTTGTTGTTGTTTATGGCTAGGTGTGTACAATATCATAGGAAAAAGCAGAATTAGAAAATTAACCAGAGAAAGCATGACTAAAGATTTTGTGAAGACACAAAGAAAGGCTTAAGAACCAATTCATAAGAAACTTTCTTATTTCTTCTCTTCTCATATGGTATCAGAGCCTCTATGATTTTGGTAGAGATCTAGACAGATTCTGCATATGGCATGGTCGCATACGCTGCCCACCTGACTAATATCATTTTCCTTTCTCGTTTTACCATTCTGGTATATTTTCAAGTACCATTCCAATGGCAAACCTTTTTTTTGATGTCTATCTTTAATGTTATCTATTCATGCCAACTGACCTGTCAAGTCATCAATTAACTTTTGTCCAGTCAGCGACACATTATTGCAAAATCAACACTATCTCATTGTTCAGTCATGTCATCGTCAAATCATCGCCCAGTCAGTGCCAAATTTTGTTTGTCAGGATTTGGTCAGATTGGCAGCCTATTTGTCTTTGTCTTCTAGTCAAACCAATAGCACGCGAATCCTCAAGTTCCGCCACTTCTCATGGATTCAACACAACCAAGTAAGTTTCACAGAACCGCAACTAAATTTAGTCATGGAAGCATCAAGTGAATTATTTCCAAAGACAGTACTTTTAGACAAATATTAGCCTAATGAATGCTTCTTTGATCATCAGCTACTTTCTGTGACATACTCAACTCGACTTAAGTTGTGACTTAAGTTGCTTTACTACGTCAAGTTTGAAGCGTCATGCTTAAAGTGAAGAGAATCACTAAAAGTATTCCATAGAAAATTCTTAACGAGCATGCTGAAAGTCAAGAGAATCACTAAGAATATTTTATTGAATATTCTTAATAAATAGTAGAACATGTCCTTTTAATTTGGGAATTTCCTAATTTCACGTAGCACAAACTACTGCACACTGTTAATGAGCCAAATCTTAAGACATTTCCTATGTTATTTCTTCTCTTCTGCGGTGTTTAATTACATGATAGAGCAATATTAATACATACCCATGATTTGCTTCTGTAAAATGAATCATGAAGGACATGCAGAAAAGTAACAAAATTAACCCACTGAAGGAAGAAAAGAAAAAATTTCCTCCTATTTGATCTATGTTTCACAAAATAGATAAGAGCTAATATGAACAATGAACAGAAAAACTCACATAGAGTTGGAAAAAGCGAATGCCTGGTCCGGTTGAAGCAACCTCTTCTACACTGGAAGTACCCCATGAGGATAATGTCTACAATTACCAATTAATTTTCACTTGATAGCAGGAATATGCATTGTAAATAATGAATTTAGGGCAAAAAGCACAGCACTCAGCTAACGCTTAATCAGTTTTTTGTTTTTTTTTGGGGGGGGGGGGGATATAGAAATCCAACAAACCATGATGGTGCCAGCAGCTGATGTTGCTCGTGCTGTTGCGTTCTCTCCTGCATCAAAGTATTGGATTCTAAGACAAGCATTGCTGGTCACCACAAGATTATGGTCACTTAAGCAATTTGAAAAACTTCCGATATCTGAATGAACCAAATCACACATGCTCCAAGAAGAAATGCAAAAAAGTTCCTGCAATCTAGTGGAAATAAGAGAAAATATGCTGCTATTCCAGCCGAGTATCACTTACAATCTCAAAATTCGTAGTATTAACCATGTCCCAAGTTCTTCTGAAGTTGACAGTTATTTAGCTTCGCATTTGCTACTAACTGAAGCTATCACATTCAAACAGTTGTCTACCTATATGTAAGGCTGTTAAACCAAACAAAAAACTTAAAGCTTCTGACGTGAACCCCTTGAGTTTTTGTAACCAAAAAGAACTTTTAAAAAAAGAGCTCACTTGCTATATTTCCTTGAGATGTGCTAAGTCAGAGCTAACAACTGTAAGATACAAGATACGATGTGAAGCACTTGCAAGTGAACAATTTGGAATAATTTCTCTTTGTAGCATTCCATACTCTAAACAGCAATGTACGAGTATTTCAAATTCTGATTTTTCACGACTGTTTCCCCTATAAAATAAACAATGTGTTACCGTCCAAACTTTCTTAATGCACATCACATTAGTATCGATAAGTAATCATCCTGTCCAAAAGAAAGAAAGGAAGAAGAAGAAGAACAGCAGAATCTAGCTCCTCTGCTAGTATGAAGCCTCATTCATGCATGTCCTAATCACAAACACAGAATGACTAACGATAGATAGAACTCAACCAGCTCTCTATGCCATAATTCAAACAAACAATAGCAGATACCTTCGGGATGGGCCATTTTCTGCATTGCACTCGGTGCAACCATGATGGGCATTGAAACCTTAAATCCCAAGACACTTGTGGTTGTATCAATGTTGCTTACATCTATAAGAATACGGGGCCTAAACCTATTTGGAAGAAGAGGAAATTTCAGTAGCATATAGAAGAAAATTCTTTTCAAATTTGCTATACTTTGACATTTCAAATGCTTCAAGTCAACAGAATATTAACGATATCAACATGTTTATAGAAATACTTACAAAATCCTAGAGAAAGCATTTCGATTCTCTTGGAGTGTCCACTGGTCCTCTGAACCAGAGGCATAATAATCGTATATCATTTTGGGTAGTTTTTCCTTTGCAAGGGTCTCATACTCCATGACATTGGTAACGCTCTCCATTTTATGGAACATTAGTGCTGTCTGCTGAAGCAAATACCATAATCAACCTCAGATCAATAAGGCTGGTATTTAAATCATTTGACAGGAAGGTCAAGAAACAATCATGTGAAACAATGATATAGGAGATCATGAAAGGAACAGAAAAGAGTAATACATGTTTAATTCAGAAAAGGAAAAGGATATAAAATGAACAGAAGTGCAGCTGAAGAAAATGAAAACATTCAAACAATTAGGAAAATACGTGTGCATAAACATAAAAGCACTAACACTAAAATGGCTCCCCAGGTCAGTGCAAAGTGCTATGCTTTTAGGCTCACTTCCTAAAGCAGCAGAATCATAACTTGGCTGATACTGCTAGCAAAGAAAAAATACAACGGGCCTACATTTCACTGTGCAATGTCATAATTGATCGCAATGCTCATTGAATTTCACATCCAATCAGTGATATTGTTAAAAAATTGGAAGAGACTATAGTACAAGCAGTACAAGATGATATAAAAAGGCAGCCCGGCGCGGGGTCCGGGGAAGGCCTGACCACAAAGGTCTATTGTACACAGCCTTACTTTACATTTACATTTCTGCAAGAGGCTGTTTCCACGACTTGAACCCATGACCTCCAGGTCACATGGCAGCAACTTTACCAGTTACTCCAAGGCTCCTCCAAGTACAAGATGATATGATCATCTAAAAAGCAAATGACACATCATTTTCTCTATTTAACTATTATTATTTTTTTTCAATTTTTTAAAAAAAAAATGGGGGGAGGAGATTACAACGTGGGGAATCAAACCCTCACCAACAAGGTAGGAGTTCAGGTACCTAACCAACTAAGCTACTAAGATTCCCCCTCTATTTAACTATTATACTATCACGGACATTCGAAAATTCTACAGATATTAGATTATAGTCTATACTGTTATAATCTGATCAAGGGTTCCATCTGCAACAAACAATCGATGTATAATATATCATACACATGATCTAACACATAATTCTACAGATAGTTTATAAGAAATCTATTTCTTGTTTTCCAAAAAGGACGATCAGATGACACTTGAAAAAACAGAATGGTATAATGGATTCTTGAACTATAGAAATCTAAAAAAAGTCACCGTTTCAATCATGATCACCAGAGGTCAAAATCTAAACTCCAATCCAACAAACAGAATCAGACTAAAAAAATCTCTAAATAGCTTAACATTCGATCTAATTCGTATCTCTGTTTTCCAACCCAAGAAGGAATTAACGAAACATCACTTATCAGACACATCAAATACTGATTAATATATAAAAAAATAAAAAAAATAGAAAAATATGAATATCAACAGAACATTGAATCTTAGCGAAGAATAAGAAAAGAAACAAAACAAGAACGAACCCGGATAGCTGTCTGATGACTTCAGGCTTAGGCAAAAAGGCGTTGCATGGGATTCGTAAACGGTGGGGGTTTTTCCAAAGTAACTCAGAATTCTAAAACAGAATGGATAGGAATAAAATAATTTGGAAAACTCAACAACAAATACTCGACTCGAATTTATTTGATTACGTGTACAAACATCATATATTTGCTTTCATCTATATTTGTTTTGGGCTGGTTAAATTCAAAAGTGTCAGGATTAAGAGTATGACTTATTTTAAGTGTTTTTAAGTAAAAATAATTTTTTAATTAAATAAAGTGCTTCGGAACAAATCATATAGCCAATTTGGTAAATTTTTAAATTTATCTTATTTTAAAAAATATTTAAAAAAAAAATAATTTTTATGAGAAACAGTTTATATTTGACTAATAAATTTAAAAAATATTTTGAGCCGTAATATCCTTTGACTGTTTGGACAAACTTAATTTTTTTCAAAAGTGTTTGATTTTTTTCTAAAAGAGAGGTGTTTGGTCATATTTTTAAGAAAATAAGTGTTTCTAAGGAATAACACAAGTTGTTTTTCAAATGCCAAAAAAAGTAGTTTCTTTATAAAGCATTTATCTGAAAAATATTTTTGAAAAAAAAAATACTTAAAAGCACACAAAAAAACTTTGATCAGACACTAATTGCTATTCAAAAGTCAAAAATATTTTTTTAAATTTATTTACCAAATACAAATTGTTTCCCACCAAAAGTATTATTGGAATAAACACTTTTCAAAATAAGTTAATTTTAGAAGCTTTGACAAACAAGTTATAAAGCTATTTAAAAGTTTTTTAAGTGTATTTTTCTCAATAGTGTTTTAAAAAAGTGCTTTTAAGACAAAAAATTAAGCTACTCCCTTTTTTAAGCTTCTAAAAGACACGTTCTTAGAAGCACTTTTTTTTTTCTATAAGCTTCACCAAATGCCTTATTTTTTGAAATAAGCATTTAAAAAAACACTTTTAACCTTCCCAAAATTTAATTAAACAAGCTATTAATTAAAAATGAAGTACAGTAAAACCTCTCTAAGTTAATACTCGATAAATTAATAAGCTCTTTAAGATAATATTTTTCTTCGGTCCCAACTTGGGCCAGTGGAAAAAATTATCAATTTTGATAAGATAATATATTTTCGAAAGACTCCTATATAAATATATGGTCCCATTAATATTATAAATTAATAATTCTTCAAAATTATAAAAATATCTACGTCAATTTAGTGAAATATGATTATAGTATTTTTTACTTTTTGTTAAAATTTAAATCTAGTTAAAGCACATCTCTAACTTTTCTTATTGCATCCAAAAGTTCCGGTGTTGTCTTCTCGAACTGCACCAAAAGATTATAAAGAATTCTAGACGCGATAAGTGTTTCCTTACTCGTAAATGGTTCCAAAGGTATTGTATCATCTTCAACTTCATTGTCAATATTATTTTCTCCAATAGTATCCACAAATTCTTCTAAGCTCTAGACCTCTGAACATGTATCATTTTCACTCTGGTAATCAAGCTATTGATATCCATTTTATTGCGGTAATCGAGATCATTAATCATGACATCAAGTTCATGAATATTGTTTTCACAAGTAAAAAAAGAGCAGCTCGGTGCACTAAAGCTCCCGCTATGCGCAGGGTCTGAGGAGGAGCCCGACCACAAAGATCTATTGTATGCAGCCTTACCTCGTATTTCTGCTAGAGGATGTTTCTAAGGGTTGAACCCATGACCTTTTGTCACATGACAACAACTTTATCAGTTACTCTAAGGTTCCCCTTCAATACAAGTAGGTTCATTTAAATTTCTTGAGGCTTTATCCCCTAAACGAATTTTACAGTGTCGATACAATGTACTTTATGTATAATGAATTTATTTTTGGGAAAAGGGTCAAATTTACCCCTTTACTTTGAAAAATTGGCTATATACCCTTTATCATACTTTGGAGTCAAATTTACCCTCGTTGTCATACTTTCTGTCTTTTTTGTGAGTCGGGTCGGGTTAGATTAGGGTGTATTTTATTTTTGAAAAAATAGGGCATTTAACGTTGATTTCTGCTTTTATGTTAAATGAAGGGCACATGTGAAAAGTTTCTTAACAACGAGGGTAAATTTGGCCCCAAAGTATGACAGCGAGGGTAAATTTGCCCTCAAAGTGTGACGAAGAGTATATTTAGCTATTTTTTCACAGTAGAGGGGTAAATTTGACCCTTTTTCCTTTATTTTTTACATTAATTCAATAAATATGATACATAAATTAGTAAGATACAATGATTTTGATGTAATCAAAATTAACCTTCATTGAATCTCGAGAACACACTTTAAATTAATAAATATTAATTTATCAATTAAATAATACCTCTACTAAATAATAATATTTCACGATCCTCACAATATTAATTTAGAGAGATTTTCCTATATTGCTTATATTTAATGGTAATATGTATATTTCTCAGAGAAAAGTCATCAAAACACCCCTAAACTTGTCCACAAAACTTACTTTAGCACTTTAACTTTACGAATAATTTTTTCCCATCCTAAAAGACTTTCAAGTGAATTTTATACAGCCCCAACAACTGACGTGGCAAAATATATATAGTTCAGCGCGTAATGGAAAAAAATAAAGAAAAAAAAAATAAGTGGGGCCCACTTTTTAATTTTCAGCAACATTTCCTTCATTCATCTTCCTCACACTCCAATCAAATACATATCAGAATTATTTTTTTTATATGGGTTACTGCAATAAGGCCAGCTTCTTACAGAAAAATCTTCAAGAAAATTCATTTTTTCCCATCAAAATCAATTTTCCTCAATAGCTGAATTAACTTCATATTTGTCGGATTTTTATTTTGATGAACAAGTTGAAAATATTCATATGAAAAATACTGCTAAATTCGCATTGAAACTGAACCGAAGAAGAAAATCACAAAAAGGGAACTGAATCGAAAAAAATGACAACCACTTCGAATTTGATAAAAAATTTCAACATTTTTTCTATCTCTAAATTCGTCGAGTTCGGATTGGGAGGTTGAAAGATGGAATTTTGCAGATGAAGCGATAGGTGGGGGCGGGGGTACCTGAAGAAGAATCGATTTTAGGTTTGACGGGGGAGGGGGGAGTTGGAGAATTTGAAGATTGGGGTGGGGTTGAGGTGGGGGCGGTGGGGTTGAAGAAGAGAATAAAAGATTGGGTATGGGGATTTACTTTTTTCCTTTATATATATATATATATATAATAATAATAATTACGTGGCACTGATATGACACTGACGTGAGGACGTGTAATACATTTTTCATTGTGAGAGTGAAATTATATTTTTGAGGTGATATTTAATTTATTTGAAAGTTATCTAAGGAGGTAAATAATTACCCATAAAATTAAAGTACTAAAGTAAATTTTAAAGACAGATTTAGAGGTGTTTTGATTTTTTTTCTCTATTTCTCGAGGTCTAGAAATGGTATCTGATTTTTGTTATTTTATTCACATGCGTAAGTTACAGTCATGGCTGCTGACAGACATCCGCACGGATTTATTCTTCAATACTAGTTTATTATATATTATCCCTGTTAGTTTGCTTGTCTCACTTATTAATTGAATCTATTACAGATTAATAGCCTGTTTGACTAAAGTTTATTTTCATTCAAAAATGCTTCTTTTTTTAAAAAAAAAAAATATTTATTTTAAAAAAATAAGGTATTTGATCAAATTAGTGAGAGCAAATAAGTACGTTTAGAAAGTATCAGAAGCTGTTTTCTAAAAGTTAAAAGAATTGTTTCTTCCTAAAATCACTTATTTGAAAAGCATTCTTGAAAAAAATGCACTTAAAAATACTTTTTAAAAATTTTGGTCAAACACTAATTGTTAATCAAAAATATTTTTTATGTTTATTGACCAAACACAAACAGTTTCTCGCCAAAAATGCTTTTTTGAAAAATACTTTTAAAATAAGCACTTTTAAAAAAAACTGATTTTAAAATTTTGGTCAAACAAACTATAAATAAATTTAAATTAACACTTGTAGTTTTTCTTTTACACTATCGATATATTGCACTAATTTTATGAGTTAATGATCAAAAATATATTTAAATTATCACTTTTAATTTATAAATTTCATATCTCAAATATTTGTTATTTTCTTTTTTTTACTTGAACTATTAATCTTTTTGTATTAAAATATACATTATCAAATATTTAAAATTAATTGATGATAACTAATAAGTGCGTGGGAGCTTTAAAAACCCATAAAAGTTGATTCATGTGACACATATAACAACTAATTATGCTAGTAATTTTTCCATACATTCTCAAATATTTTTAAAAAAGTATATTTGGGTGAAGTTTGGATTGAAGTTTCAAAATGTATTTGGCCTTAGTTTTTGAAAATATATTTTACTTTTTTCTTCCTTTTTTTTTTTTTTTGGTGAAAAAACATGAAAGAGAGAAGTGTTGAAAACATCCCTAAATTTGGCGCAGATTATTATTTTAGTCCCCGAACTATATCTAGTATTAAAAACACCTCTACACAGGACTAAGTGAATTTAAAAATACTTCATATATGCCACATGGCATAGCAAGTGATCTCAAATCTTTGTAGGCGCGTAAGAGACTAAAAAATATCACATAAATATTAAACGATAATAATCTCATTTTTTTACTTTTTCCTTCAATTTTTCTACCATCTCCAATGGCTACGATATCTTTTCTTCTTCCTATTTAATTTATTTCTCTTCCATTAAAACTCACCTCAAATTTAAATCAATTTTTTTTCTCTCTTCTTTAATTGCTAAATTAAAGAAGATTAACAATGAAACATAGAGAGTAATTAGTATATGCATAAATGCATGTTCCGGATTGTTTTCCAATGGAAAGTAAGGCAAGAATAACTTTTTAATCTTTTCATCAGGCACATAAATAGAGCAAGTTATTTCATCATTGATAGGTGGAAATTTTAAAATTCATTTCTAATAGATATACAAATAAATTCAAAAGGAGGACACAATATGACATGATAAGAACCTCAAGCTATGATAACTAAAAAAGGAAATATAAAAATACTAGCAATAACGTCATTTTAGAATTGACTCACCTTAACTTGCTGGTAGCATAGGTCAAAATATTACCTGATGAGCATAAATTTGCAATAGACAACACATACTAAGAATTTCATTCCTTGCTGATTTGACATTTGTAAATGTAATATGCTTACACGTGCCCATAATCAAAATTAACATTGACATCATTTTTAGCAATCCCCAGAACTGGCGACTTTTTGTGCTTTCCAATAGAGGGGTTTCGTGAGGTGTGAGAAAATTTGTGAGGAAGTTGGGTGGGTTATATATACATATATATATATATATATATATATATATATATATATATATAACACATCAGCAGACACGTTTACATAGACCATGCGTGATAACACTTACTTATGTATTACAAAATTGGGATTACTTATGTATGACAAAATAGGGGTGTTTTTAAATTCACTTATTCAAGTATACGAATATTTTTAATATTAGATATAGTTTGGAGACAAATTATAATCTGCGTCAAATTTAGGGGTGCTTTCGATAATGCTCTCAAAACATGACGTAGATTCATAAGTTCTAAAAACTATCAAAAATTCTAATAAGTTTCATACAAAATTATCATTTTTATAATGAAGTAGATAATACATTATCCTAAAATCATAACACGATATTTTAATAAAAACTACTAATAACATAATTAGTAGTTACCACAATTTGTCAAATTACAATTAATTACAAAGATTTGTTAGTGAAAAAATAAATAATAACAGCGATAGTAACTAGTTATTCTTTAATATAATCATCTTTCCACATTCTATGAACGATTTCTTCATGTCGTGTTTGTCGACACCTAGTTTTTGCCCTCCCCTACTAAATTTAATCCTGAGTTTCTTCGGTTTTAAATAAAATCAAAATATTTGTTTTATCCCGATAAGCGCTTTCTAAATTATTTATTTGAGTTAAATTTATCATTTAAGTGATGAATTATACATTTTCGTACTCATGTATACGAGATCGTATAATTTTTGTTACTTAAATAATTATTTTATCGAAAAATTGATTTTTATCAAAACTATCTCGAAGGTTGGTTCAAATATTATAAGTTTTGATTTAAATATAATTTGTTCTTAAAATACCTTATTTGAAAAAATATTTATTTGATTTTATTAAATCAAGAAGCTCGGGGTGAAATTGATTTATATTTCGTTTCGAATTCTGATTCAATTTAGCCGATTTAGTGAATTTGATCATAATTGAAATCAATTGAATTACAGTTGCAACGCAATTGACCAATTGATCTTTTAATTTGGTTAAATTTTAAATAAATTGATTAAGTCCTAATCTAATTGGGTTATCTCTTAAATAACCTAATTTCTATCCTCTCCCCTTTCAATTTTAATTATCCTAATCTACCCATTCCTACCAGCCCAATATTTCATTCCACCGCCCCAGCCTAACTTCATCACCGACCCAGGCCCTTTCCTCCAAGCCCATACCCCTTCCTCCAAGCCCACACCCTTATTACTCCTCTTCTCCCTCAATACAAACATCAAGCCCGAACATAACACCAACAACGACAACAGCTCAGCCAAACGAGCCCTTTTTCCTCTCCAAAACGACACCGATTCGTCGATCTCCCTCCAATTCCCTCCGTTTGTACACCCCAACGTGCCTTGCACGAGCCGTAGTACGCGAGAAAGTTTCAGATAGATTCCCCAAATGGTATTATTTTGAATTTTCTCAAAAATTATCTTCAAACTTTGTCTACCTCGTACAAATTCGTACGATTTTCTCCAGCTCACCCCTTATCCTTTAAGCAATTCAAAATCTCCCTCAATAATTCTCGAAATTGCCCTCAAAATACCCTATCCCACATCGATAGAAACCAAATTTTGGACCCCCAATCGTTTCTATATATAGCTCACTATTGAGAGCTAAAAATTCAAGTCTGGGAGGTGAAAAACTTCTTAGCATAAGTCTCGAAAGGTTGAAAAAAATCATTCGAGCAAAAAAGTGAAGGATTTCCGAATCAAAAGAGGATTTCCTTTGCTAAGTCTTAAGTTTCTAAGGTAGAATCTTCGGTACACTCCTTTGAGCGTTCGATTCCGGCTAGGAAACAAGTGGGTTTTTCGGTGGTAGCAAGAAGATTCCTACGAAAGCTCGAGTCCCCGTTTGCTGCCCGAAAACAGGTACGAAACCTCATTTTTTAAAAAAAAATTTCACTTTTCTTCTTCGCGATTTGACATTGTAATTTGTGAATATCGCAATAATTGTGAGAGTGGGGCTGGTCTTGTCTTATTTTTGTTGTTAAGGTGAAGATATAGGATTGATTGAAGCTTATTTGATGTTGTTTCGAGTATGTGCTAGAATAATTTTCAGCTACGAATTCCTCAAGGATTTTTCTTGGACTACAAAGTCAAGTAAATAGGGGATGAAGTTGTCGCGAAGTTGATTTAGTGTATCTATTAAATTTAGGACTAGGAGAGGGAGAAGAACATCAAATAAGGTCATTCTCCATCTCCAAAAAGTTCACTGTCCAGAAGCTCCTTTCGAGCATCAAAGGATTTATTTATTTATTTCCTGCTTTTGCTTGTTTAGTGATTTGTCGTTTCATTAATGCCTTAAGCATCTCTTTGGCTTTACATGTCAAACATGGCCTATGAAGTGTGATTTGGAGTTATTATCTTGTAACTTTAGCATTCATAGAGTTATAAAGGTCATTCTTTGATACTAACAGTAAGCTCCCTGGAATTGATTTGGCGCTGCTTATGGAGCCTAATAACTGACATTTGTATTTCCTTTAACTGTTGGTTTGAAGTATTGGATGTAAGCTTTGCTCATTAAAATTATTACTTAGCGTGAGTAAACATTTAGTCTTTATTTCCTGGAATTAGTGGACTTTATAGTTCTTTATCATTTTTTTGGTCCCTGTCCGTTTGTTATAATAATCATGTCTTCTCGTTTGTCTAGAATAACGGGTAAGTTACAGATTGTTTAAAAGAGATAATTGGTGCCAAAACCTCTCATGTTGATCATGTTGTATTTTCTAGTAGACTAGTAAGATGGAGTATTAGAACGTTTTCTGTGACTTTTCCCTTTTCTTTCTTCTTAATTACTTAATTTGTTAAAAAAAAAATTTCAAATCGACTAAGATCACATATAGGATCAAATCTGTGTCGCCTTGGAATTGAATTCTCTAGATATATTTTGGGGATAAAGATCGTTGGATAAGGCGTCTATTACTGGAAATTCTTTGGATTCATACTTTTTCTAGTCTCTCAACTTGATTCATTCTTTGGATTCATACTTTTTCTAGTCTCACAACTTGATTCCTTCCTACGTGCTTGATGTATATTCGTCTTGAATCAAATCCTAATCCTTACTTTTTCTATGCATGAACCTCCCCAAGTTGAGTCCAAATGCACTCCCCTCTTGCATTTCCTTCGAGTCGAACTTCTGCCAAGTCTTCAAAAGGACTAATTCACCAAGAGATAAGGCTGTACATACGGATATACAGCTGATATATGCAGATATTCAAGAATAATGAGGAAAGGGAAGCTAATATACGGGTGGAGGACCAAAAGATGTGTATACATGACTTGAAATGCAGTCATATACACAACAGATATACAGAAACATGAAAGGAAAAGGCTGCTGATATACATCAATTATACACTGCAGAGATGGACTTAAAAGTTCATGAAACTTGTTGACAGATTTAAGTGGGCCAAAACAGGGGCCCAAATCTCAACTTTCTTACCTTTTATTTGTAATTAATTTTAATTATTTGTATTAACACTAACCATGGTTTAATTTAGTTGAATTCCCCTTAGAATACCATTATTTCTGATTCACAAATAAATTATTTGCCTAAAGTAATTAATCAAATTTGAAAGTTTAATCATTTTTCTTTAAAAAAAAATTGTCACTTAGTTCATTCGGTCAAATTTTTTGCAAATTGTATTCTACTATGGAATTGCTCCTCAAAAATTATTTCTTTTACTGAATCGAATTTCTCAAAGTTAGTCAAAATTAAGTTAGTTTTGAATAGACCGGACAACCACAAGTTAGCGGATATCCTGAATGCCTTAAAAACCTTCTCGGGGTGTTAATAAGAATCACTTATCCGAATTTCTTAATTTTTTAAAGATTTTTTTTGTTTTAAATCTTTAAAGATTTCTCTAAAGGTTTTCTTAGTTTTTCCTAAATAAATTAAGTGGCGACTCTGTTTTAAATTGAGTTTGAAATCTTTTTCTAAGTTTTCGAATTTAAATCAAGTCATTTTCTCCGCAAAACAATGTTTACATGAATGAAAAGGGTAGACAAGAATTTGTCTGGGTCATAAATAGATAGATTTTTTTATAAAATATAAAATTTTGGGCGCTTTCAAAATCTATCGCCAAAACCTTTTCTCTATTTTCCTTTAAAGTCTTCTATTCTTCTCCTTTCTTCTTCACTTTTCCATCATTTCTCAGATTTTCGTCCTCTTTCTTCTCCGTTTCTTATATTTTCTTCTTTTTCATTTTTGTTAGACTATCACGAGCCAAAATCTTATTAAATCGTGAGGACACTCGACATTTCTCATAAACGGGCCCATTCATTATCAACATTTTAGTTAATACGAGTGAAAAATAGAAATATATGGGATTAAAATAAAACAATAGCAAGCTAAGTCTATAACTTAATTCATAAAACTCCAAATGTATGTGTAAATGAAAACAACATCCACGATTGATGACACAAGTACAAGAGCATCCAAAATCCAAAATACAAGTCTTAAAGACTACACAAGTTGTCTGGAAGGAAGAGAGACAATAAATAAAAATAGAACTAGAATTTCAATATTGTCGAAACTAAACAACTCACATAAACTCTGATATGTCTCATCAATTTCGACGATGACTCAACTGTCTCTCGAATCCAAAATTGAGTCTGCATAAAAAGGTGTAGAAAAGCAAGGTGAGTACAAAAAATATTTGTACTCAGCAGTATCGTCAATCGGCCTTTTTATAAAATGATGGTGAGGATTGGTCCTATTACTATCTTTCTCAATAGTTTAACAAAAATATCATAATTACGATCTCAATAAATGACAACTTAGAAGTTAATGACGACAATAATCAAGGTACGAACAATATACAAAATCTGCTAATATCAAAAAATTTTACAATCTGTCTCATGCATAACACGCCAGATATTTCAATCATCACAACCAAATAGGGAATAAAATAAGTACTTTCATATCCATTTTACCATTTCACCAATCTAAATCAATATGAAATATAATAGGATGAAAAGAAATGCAAAGGCATATGCACTGGCAAATTATTTGTATACATTCGCTTCCTCTGTCAGAGAGTTTGGAGCATGAAGCAGTCTTGTGGATATTGGGACATTATTATCTGATAATGTTGGATAACTAAACAAGTCTAAGGGATACCTATTATAAGTGTATGTCCTATTATAAGTGTATTTGTATGTACTATGTACCTAAAATACCTAAGCAGATTATGACTCTTAGAGAACTAGCACCCCTATATAAGCTACAGCTATGTATTTTATTGAAGGCAAGAGAGCTTGTATTATCATTGAAGAGAGAGCTTATTTACACACAAATATTGTGTGTTTCTATATGGTATCAGAAGCCATCATGACCACTTCTTCTTCCACCTCCATGGTATCAGAAGTCTTCTTCCACCTCCATGGTATCAGAAGCCATCATGACCACTTCTTCTTCCACCTCCCAAACTCCGATCAATGTTTTCTCTCCTGCTGCTCCCACCTCTCTTAGCCATGCTCACCACTTTATTTCCATAAAATTAACTTCTACCAATTATTTATTTTGGAAAACTCAATTGCTACCCTTTCTCTGCGGTCAAAATTTATTGGGATATGTTGATGGTTGTATGCCGTGTCCGCCATCTCATATCATCATAGAAGGAAAAGATATTCCTGAAATTAATCCCCGTCATGCCCAATGGATCCAACATGATCAACTCGTATTGAGTTTGCTTATATCTTCTCTTGCTGAAGAGACCTTACCAATTGTTATTGGTCTCGCTACCTCCCAACAAGTTTGGGATGCTCTAGAAAAGGCTTTTTTTTCCCCTCCAATACTCGGATTCTCAATCTTCATATGGCCGTTCAAAATCTCAAGCAAGATGATCTTCCTGTCACCCAATATCTTCAAAAGGCTAAACTTATTTTTGATGAGTTGTCTGTTGTCGGTAGACCTTTCTGCCTTGCGAATCTTACTATTTATATTTTTAAGGGTCTCCGTTCTGACTTTGTGGACCTTGTAACCACTCTTTCTGCAAGGCCTGAACCTATGACGTTCTCCAAACTTCATAGTTTGTTACTAAATCATGAGTTCATACATGGACACACCTTATCTTGCCTCACCATATCACATCTGCCACAACCTGACTAACCTGTTGCTCACTTCATTCAACAATCTAACACTAACGATCGCTCTCATAATAATACCTCTAATTAGCGTGGTCGTGGAAGAAACTCTAGAGGAAGAGGTGGAAGAGGTGGTCGTTCCTCATCCTCCCAAAATAATTCATACGGGCAACCGTAGTAGAACTCTTTTGACACCAAACCTTGCTGTCAAACATGCAATGGAAACAATCACTTAGCCGACACATACTTTCAGCGTTATAGTCACACGATTAATCCTTCTGCATATCTCTCTCATCAGACACCAATTCCATTGACTCAATCTTGATTCCCGGACACTGGAGCAACACACCATGTAACGCTAGATCTCTCGAACATACATCAAGCAGAGCCATACAAAGGAGTAAATCAACTATAGGTTGGCAATAGTACTGGTCTACCTATCCACGATACTGGTAATTCCTTCTTTCACTCACCAAATAAATCCTTCCATCTCACTTATATTCTTCATATTCAATCCATTTTTAAGTCATTACTTTCTGTTCAACGTTTTACACATGATAATAAAGCCTACTTTGAATTTTACCCCGCTCATTTTCTTTTTAAGGATCAAGCTACCAGGAGGCTTCTTCTTTCCGTTCCGAGTAAAGATGGTCTGTACACTCTACCGCTCAAGCTTTCCTCCACATTTCATCCCTTTGCATATCTTTCAGTCAAAGCTTCTCAAAATCGTTAGCATATTCGCTTGGGTCATCCGCACAAACAAGTTCTTCATCAAGTCCTACACCAACATGCTTTACCACTTTCTAGCTCTAAGTTGAATAATAGTTGTAGCACTTGCCGTCTTGGAAAGTCACACAGATTAACTCTCTCTATTAGTAGCAATAAAAGTTCATCATTTTTACAATTATTGTATGTGGATGTTTGGGGACCATCTCCCTTTCTTTCTTCAAAAGGTCATCGTTACTTTCTTGTTTTTGTGGATGACTATAGCAATTTTATTTGGGGGTTTTCATTATTTAAGAAATCAGATATTTCACTCATTTTTCTTCAATTTAAGGCATTTGTTGAAAATTAATTCAATACCACCATAAAGGCTATCCAAACAGATAGCGGCGGTGAATTTCATGCGCTAACTCCAATTTTAAATAAATATGGGATCTTTCATCGTCTTTCCTTTCCCCATACTCATGAACAATAGGGGGAAAGTAGAACAAAAGCATCGTCATATAGTTGAAACCGGTCTTAGTCTCATGGCGCATAACTCGACTCTGTCAAAATATTGGCACTTTGCTTTTGAGACTGCCGTTTATCTAATTAGTCGTCTTTCTTCTCGGTCTAATAATGATTTTTCTCCATTCAAATTAGTTCAAAAAATCCTCCTGACTATCATTTTCTTAAGGCTTTTGGGTGTCTTTGTTTTCCCTATTTGCGTCTTTATAACAAACATAAGTTTGAGTTCCGAACAACGCCTTGTGTTTTTTTGGGCTACAGTATGAGATACTTTGGTTATAGATGCCTTGATCCAAAGTCAGGCACTTTATATTTGGCTCACCATGTGCGTTTTGATGAGGACCAGTTTTCTTTCTGCTCAAATTTGTTACGAGGTTCACCTCCAACGCACACAGTCCAACCTAAATCTCATTGGCTCTCAGCCCTCGTTCAACTACCTATTTCTCCTCCCACATCCTATATTCCTATATTACCCAGCGTGTCCAAATCAACTTCGTCTTTAGTGTCTCTAAATTCCTCCCACAATCAGGCCAACGTTCCAATCCAACCTGTCCAGTCGTCCCCCATCCCTATTAATTCCGAAATAACTGCGCCGCACACCGTTAAACCTCCTTCTATCCGTAAGTTGACTATTAGGACTCACACTATGCAGCTACTTAATATGCCACCATCCACCAACCTTGTAGTTGCATCATCCCGAATGGTTCCTCCAACCAGTGAACCAACATGCTTCACTATTGCTAATAGGTATCCAGAGTGGAGTGATACAATGGCCAGTCAGATGACTGCTCCTTTTCATAACAAAACATGGTCTCTTGTTCCTCGCAGCCCCTTGATGAATGTTTTGGGGTGTAAATGGGTTTTCCAAATCAAGAAAAATTCCACAGGCATCATTGAATGGTATAAGGCTAGGTTAGTGGCCAAAGGAGTTCATTAGCATGAAGGACACGACTTCTTTGAAACGTTTAGTCCAGTAGTCAAATCCACCACAATTCGAGTTATCCTAACTATTGCTTCCTCTCATGACTGGCCTTTGCGACAATTTGACATCCAGAATGCTTTCCTTCATGGTGACCTTCGCGAAGAGGTATATATGGCTCAACCTCCCAGTTTTATTCAGTCTCATCTTCCTACTCATTTTTTCAGGTTACACACGTCTTTATATGGACTCAAATATGGTATTTGAAGCTTCAAAGCTTTCTGTTGGGTTTCTCCAGCTCAAAGTCTGATGCCTCTCTTTTTGTCTATAATTCTAATGGAATCAAGGCCTACATGCTTGTATATGTAGATGATATTATATTTACTAGGAGTGATTCTACTTTCTTGGAGCGTATTATTCTTAGATTGGGTTCTTCATTCGCCATCAGAGATCTTGGACCCTTGAGTCTTTTCCTTGGCATCCAAGTAGCATGTACAAAAACTGGCCTCTCCTTGTCCCAGCATCACTATATTTCTAGCTTATTGGAATGTGCCAAAATGCAGCAATGTAAGCCACTGGTGACACCCATGTCTACGTCTGTGAAGCTTCACAAAAATGACAGGCCTCCTTTTCATGATCCATCTTTATACCGACATATTGTGGGAGCTCTTCAATACCTCACTCTCACCCGTCCGGATCTCTCTTTTGTGGTGAACAAAGTATGTCAATATATGCAATCCTTCCGTAAATTAGTGGGCTGCTGTCAAAAGGATATTGTGATACTTACAACACACTAAGGATATGTGTCTTCTCATTCCCAAGTCTGACACTTAGTTTCATCAAGCCTTTACGAATGCTGATTGGACTGGCTCATTAGACGATCACAAATCGATGGGTGGTTATGCTGTTTTCATGGGATCTGCTTTAGTGTCTTAGTCTTCAAAGAAGCAACGTACAGTTGCTAGTTCTTCAATTGAATCGAAATATAATACTTTAGCCGATGTCGCTGCAGAGCTAACTTGGATTCAATCACTTTTATTTGAACTTGGCATTTCTTTGCCTAAAGCTCCTATCTTATGGTACAACAACATTGGTGGTGCATAATTATCTGTTAATCTTATATTTAATGCTCGTACCAAACATGTGAAAATTAATTTCTATTTCGTAAGAGATAAGGTGGCGAGGAAGGACCTACTTATACAATTCATATCTTCTAAAGATCAGCTAGCCGATGTCTTCACCAAGCCCTTGTCATCAGCTCATTTCCAGTTCTTAAGGAACAAACTTAAAGTTAGTTACCCACCTTCAGTTTACAAAGGGGCTATTGGGACATTATTATCTGATGATGTTGGATAACTAAACAAGTGTAAGGGATACCTATTATAAGTGTACTTGTATGTCCTATTATGTGTATTTGTATGTACCTAAAATATCTAAGCAGATTGTGACTCTCAGAGAACTAGCGTTCCTATATAAGTTGCACCCGTGTATATTATTGAAGGCAAGAGAGCCTGTATTATCATTGATGAGAGAGCTTATTTACATACAAATATTGTGTGTTTCTATAGTGGATGGTTCTCCGGTTCGGGTACCAAGGAAATGGAGCATCAATATACACGAAAATCAAAATTGAAATTGAAACTTGATAACGAACTTGGACTAACCCAGATGGAAGCCATAAGGGACTCGCGAGATGCATATACTCATCCTATACTAGACAACACTATAATAGAATGACTTGGATATATACAATATCATGTACAGGATAAATCGTATATACCATGTATGTATTAAAAAAATAATGAGCATGAAAAATTCACTTCTGAATAAAATAACCAACATAGATAATTCATGTGTGAAAACATAAATGTCACGATCCAAAAATAGAAGTCCTATTTTCTCAACCGACAGGTAAGAGTGCAATTCAATGATTTAACCAATTTAATTTAGTAAATCTAGTGAAAAGTAAAGTGACAAGCCAAATACCTCAAATACTAAGTCTTTCAAAAATAAATGTGAAATAGTTGAAATATCACCCAAGATTGGTGTCATAAGTACAAGAGCATATCACCCAAGCTTGGTGTCATAAGTACAAGAGCTTCTACAATACGCCACAAGTCTGAAATTGAAAGAAAAAGTTTAAATATAAGAAATAACATGTATGAACACCAAAACTATAGAATAAATAAAGAGATAGAGAAAGGTGTGGGTCGTTGAACAGACAAGCAACTCACCACAACTCCAAAATGACCCAAGCTCAGACTCAAAAAGTTCAACGAGATGAAATCATATTTGAAATCGAATCTGCACCACAGAAGAGTGCAATAAATATTGTATAAATATGAAATAATGTGTACCTAGTATGTCTCATAGAATGACAATGAAAAAGTAGCAACAAGATCATGTAAGAAATCATTCTCTAAATTTTCAAGTATACATTCTACTTAATAGTCATGTTTTCGCTAAAATAGAGATAATCAAATGCCACGTAATGTTAGACAACAATTAAGCACATAATCAAGTAAAAATGAAGGATATAATGAGATGTAATGCAATATAATGAGATGATATTGTCACACCCCGAGTTCCAACGAGGCGTGATTGGCACCCGAAGCCGATATAGCCCGAGAGAACCAATCTTTACTCATACCCAATCATATGCATGCCATAAGAAACATTACCACCACGTAAAGACATAAGATGCTAAGAGCGAAAATCATGAAGCATTATATATATACATATAAGAAACTTGGCCGTTAGGGCCATCAAGTTAAGGTAGACATACAACTCTTTGTTCATATACCCACATCGGTCTACAAAAGCCTCTAACAAGAGTACACACATAAACATCTTAAATTTGGGACAAGTCTCCGCTTTACACAATGCTACAGTACCAAAATAAATGTACACAAGAGACCCGGGAAGCCCCGAACCAACTGGAGTTCACCAAAGATCGGCAAAAGATCCGCAACCTACTGTGGAGGTCTACTAGTACCTGTGCCTGCAGCAAGTAAGGTAAATTTCCCCCAAAGGGGTCAGTACAAAGAATGTACCGAGTATGTAAGGCCATAAGAAACTCTATGATACATCAAAACTTTAATGGAATCAAATATAAGTAAAAAAACCAACATGGATAAGCCATCACTCTATATGTATGGAAATATGTACATTAGATGGATTGCTTCTTTTACTTTTATGCTCATTCATCCCTTCATCGTTCACCTCTTCATTCACAATTCATTCTTCCATTCTTACAATGCCCGGGCCCCAAGCTGATCAGTGGGTACTTAACAGCTTTTGGGATCGACCCATGCTAGGCTCTCCTTTTGCCCTTGGGATACCACCCGTAGAAGTGGGATCGACCCATGTGAGGTATGTTAACCCCATGGGATACCACCCGTAGATATTGGGATCGACCCATGCGAGGTATTTTAACCCCATGGGATACCACCCAAGAACACATCACTTCTCTTCACAACATTACTTCTTTAATCTTGAGAAAAGTTCATTCGATGATTATATCATTATTGGAAACACGTAGATGCTTACTTTATGACTTTACGCTCATGAGATTGATACTTTGTAATTGTAACATTATTGGAAGCTTTGGAACATAACATTATTGGAACTTGGAACCATGTCCATAACTATGTAATACATGAATGACAATAATCAAGAATAAGGTATATGTGATTAACACTAGATGATAACATGAAATGAGATGCCTTAGGACACTTCGGGAATGAGTAAGTACCATGACAAGGTGTACACTATATGCTGCAGAAGGATACGGAAAGAGGAACCTTACATACCTCGTATTCTCAATATGAATACTCAATCCTATACGTGAACACAATAGTCCCGCTCCTTCCTTATGTTTCACTCTACAACATAAATACCTAACGGAATTTACATTAACCACCAACCACCTTACAAATGCATATGACGTCAATGAATTACATGTTTGCCTTTAAAATTGTCATTTCCCCCTTGACAATACCATTGATGAAATTATCATACTAATAATCCCACAATATTCCCAACATTGAACAAAATATCATAAACCATTAACATGTCACACCAAGTTCATACTTTCCACTCTTCATCACCTCAACATCACAATTATTCCATCAAATTACTTCAATACACCTCACAACAACAAATCGGCCAAAATCCCATAATTTACACTTATATGAAATTAACAAGTTTAATAACATAATCACACCATACATGTTGATATTTCATCCATACCATGATCTTTCATCAAAATCACAAGGCATATTTCAAGTGTAAATCCCATGGATAACACATCTTTTACAAAAACACAAAGTGTCATATTCAACCCTTCCAAGCATAACCAACATGATTTACATACTTTCCCATGCATATAATACATTAATCCATAAGAATAATCACTTACCTAAACTTGAAAAATTATGATCTTGCTCCAAAAGTTGGCTTAGGGTTCTTTAAGAGTTGAGAGAAATTTTGGAAAATTTCTAGAAATGTGTTGTGTATTCCTTTGAATAAAAATCAGATTTTCCTTTCATTACGTCACCAATTCCGTACACTTTTTCCATAACAACAATTTCCAAAAATGACACATAAAGAGAAATCAACTTAGGGCATAACCATATCATACATGTTGATGTTCAAACTATCAATCTCACTTCTTTCAAGACCAAAAGGCCACTTCCAAGTTTAAATCACCAAAATAACACAACTTGTGTCACATAAGCAAAAGTGCCCCAATCATTCCTTTTTGACATAACCATCAAAATCCTTACCATCTCTTATGCACATAATATATTAAAACACAAGAATATGCACTTACCAACACTTACAAAGTGATGATCTTGGCAAAATAAGTGTAGTTGCCTTGGCTTGAAAAGGGTTTCTTTTTGGTCTCTTGGAATTGTCTAGAAAATGCAAGAAATGGCAAGGTGAATTTTGTGATTAAAAATCAGATTTTTGAGCTATATATATCATCTTTAGCCAATATTTAGTCAAAGGTGAGGTGTCTATTTGGTCATTAATGCATGGAGCAAGAATGGGTCCTTTTATTCCTTTTTGGGCCATGTCTTCTTATTAATTTGGGCCAAATTTTCAAGCCCATTCCCCAAGATGAATTAAGTCCAACAATTTAAGGTAAAATTCATCAAAACTCTCATGTTTCAATATTTCCATGACTGTTACAAAAATTACCTAGGTTAGGTTCGGAAACATACAGGGTGTTACAGATATGCCTCAAATATCAAATAATCTCTCAGACTTATATACACAATACTCTTTAGAAAATTATCGAGAGTTTGTGACCCATGGAGGACTCGTGGAGTCCATATACCGGTGCAGACAGTCTCCACATGCCCTGCGGATGATCTCAACACACTATCACAAAATCAAACTATCCCCATACACGGATGATCATCACGTGCCTAACTCATAATCATAAAATAATCACAGTACGAACGATGATCTAACTGCTCGACCCTTACTCATACTCGATCTCTTGCTACTACATGTGTATAATATAATATCAATAGAATAAGGGATGATGATACATCTTATTTCAATTAAATACCGGTGATGAAATATATTCACCTCAACTATCTCAAAATATACAGGTTAAATGCAGAAACATGAACACACAAAGAACACACAAAGGAACCAAGTCAATAATTCATCAGCTAAGCCCATATTTGCATTCTCGAATTACAATCTGTCATTTCATAGTAATAGACTTTTCCTTTATAACACTGATACTCATACCAATGTCCATCACATCATAAGTACAGACTCACATATTTTGCCCTTCCCATTATCTATTTCTTTTTAATCTTTAATTAGCAAAATATCCCTCAACGAAGTTTAGGAAGTTTTAACATACCTCAAATATTGAATAACGTGTCACGAACCCTCAATATCCTTTTTAAAATTTAATAAATTTATTTTACGATCGCCTGAAGAGCGAATATGTTCACTAGTTTAATTATAAGCCAGAGTAGTCGGTAGCATTATTGGTTTATTTAACTCTATAATTAGCTTGATCCTTGAAAAGTAGAGGAGGTAGGTAAATGAAAAGAGGAAACTTTTTCATGTACTAATAGTTCTGTCACCTTGTAACGTGAATGCAACAAGGCAAAAGCTTATAAAGGTCAAAAAAGCTATTAATTGACAAGGACCTTCATTTCATGCATTTCATGATTATTTCATCTACCAAGACATATAAACTCCATTAGTTTCCTCTAACATGTCGTAATTACTAATATAACTTAAGATAGAATTAACAAACCTAATAAAGACCACATAAATTAATTTAGTTAATTGACCGTGGTCTTATCTATCTATAATAAATAAACAAACCCCCCAATATTACTACTAAAAGTTATTTAAAGCTTTCGAAAGCAGACCACAGAAATTAAGTGTTTGTGGACATGTATGTTAAAACGTTGTCCTTTTGTTTGGTGTTTTTGTTAATATTGTTATTTGTTGGCTGCGAAGGAAAGGTTGAGCTACCAAAGAATGCAACTGTGAAGGCTGTTTTTGCTTTTGGAGATTCCATTGTCGATCAAGGAAATAATAATCACATTACGACTGTTGTTAAATGTAACTTTGAGCCATATGGGAAGGACTTCATGGGTGGAAAACCTACTGGAAGATTTAGCAATGCCAAGACCCCCTCAGACTTGATAGGTATGTATTTCAATTCATCTCCATTAGCCATCTTCCTTATAGTTTGACTATTAATTCATGTGCAGAAACCTCCCTCACAAGGGAAGGTGTGAAAGGGCCCGAATTCATAATAGAATAGATAGGCGAAGCAGTTAATATCAGTTTGTTCTCATCTATCGATAGGTAGCAGGTGCAGGTTGCTTCCAAGCTCAAATCATTTGAAACCGAATTGCTACTTTGGCCTGAACCCTACTTCTCTTTCACTGCTCGGGTTATCCTGAAGCTGCTAACATGTACCTTAGCTTGTACTTGATTTACTCCAACACCAAAAAAAGATTGTCTCAAATAGTTGAGTTCATGTGTGAAAAATTTGTTTGTTAATGATAGTGCATACAAATATATATGCCTAGACCAAAGTGAGTCACTCGTGAATTCCTACAATATATAATGTCTAAATTCTCAAAATAAAGAAAGGAAAAGATAATGGCCAACACCAACGTAGTGAATAGTGATGGTGCATAAAAATCTGCATTGGTATTATTAATGGAGCTTTATTATTAATTTCAGTGGAGGAACTGGGGATTAAAGAAGTAATGCCAGCTTACCTTGATCCTGATTTGCAAGCTGAAGATCTCAAAACAGGAGTAAGCTTTGCATCAGGAGGTTGTGGATTTGATCCTCAAACCGCTACTATTACGGTACTTTACTCACCTATATATACATATCATTTAATTTAGATCAAATTGATTAATAACACACGTCAAGTATTATATTTGTGCGAATTTCCTACTTGAATTATCATTTGTTCACTTTTTTCTACCTGAAATATCACTAAATCACTATAACATTAAAGACTTTTAGTGGCAATAAATGTGCATTTAACAAAAAGTGATAAAACTTTTACTGGCATTAGTTAATTTTGTTATTGGATCTAATGTTGCTATAGGCTTTAGGGCATTTCAAAAAGTGCTAAAATGTAATTGTCACTAATATTTGCCTCTAAAAACATAATTTAGCAGCGATTAAGCTATTGCCGCTAAATATCTTTTTTGGTGTAGTGACTATTTATCAAAACATACATGAACTTTATATTAATTGTTCATTTTTCCTACTTGAACGATTGTAATATTTCCAGTAGGAAAAGGGAATAACTGATAGCTGAGGAGTGCTTTGATAAAAAGTTGGACATAGTTCAGGTAGAAAAAGTGTTTAACTAATAGTTCAGATAAGAAACCCGCACAAACGTGACACTTCACGTATTATATATTTGTGCAAATCTCTTACTTGATCTATCATTTGTTCACTTGACCTCAACTATTAATTGTTCTTTTGTCCTACCTGAACAATAGTGATATTTTAGATGGGAAAATGGAACAACTAATAGTTGAGGTGTGTTTAATAAATAGCTGGTGATAGTTCAGGCAGAAAAAAGTGCAGAAAATTCGCACAAATATGATACTTCAAGCATTATTTTGACCGTTAACTCACCTATTAATGTTTCTCTATTTTTGGTGATCAAAATATGGATCAGTCAGTCATACCTCTATCAACACAATTAGATTATTTTAGAGAATACATTGGGAAGCTTAAGGAATTGGTAGGAGAAGAAGAAGCAACTTACACAGTGAGGAATAGCTTGTTCTTAGTAGTAGCCGGCAGCGATGACCTCGCCAACACCTATTTCACCGTCGGAATTCGTCGGCTGCAGTATGATCTTAATGCATACACTGATCTTATGGTGTCTGGAGCTATCGACTTTGTCCAAGTATGAATTTTGATCTCTAACCTTTAAAATGTCATCATATATATTCCAATGCAACCTCTAATCTATTTGGTTAAAGTTTTGGGAGGTCAAAAGTGTTTATTTTACAAAAAATACTTATTTTGAAAAAAGTGAGGTATTTGACCAAACTTTTGAAGAAAAATAACAGCTTATGGGAAGTAGCAAAAGTTATTTTTCAGAATAACTACTTCTCTGGGAAGTAGCAGAAGTTATTTTTCAGAATAACTACTTTTGGGCAGTAGCAGAAGTTATTTTTCAGAAGCTAAAAAACAATAGGTTTACCACAAAACACTTTCGCAAGTTGAAATAATGCACTAATTAAGAACACTTTTCAAAAGTTTGATCAACATTAATTGTTGTTCATAAGTGTTTTTAAAATTTATTTATCAAATACAAACGGCTTCTTATAAAAGGTATTTTAAAAAAATACTTTTGAAATAAGTTAATCTTAAAAGTTCGGTCAAACAAGTTATTAATCTAGCTATATATGTCTCAAACAATTGTTGTTTACTTGTCTTTTGGAAGGAATTATACAAGTTGGGAGCAAGAAACATAGGTGTATTTGGGGTTCCACCCATAGGGTGTTTGCCAGCCCAAAGAACACTTGCTGGAGGTTCAACTAGAGAGTGTGTTGCAGAATACAATCAAGCAGCACAGTTAGCAAACACTAAACTCACAGCTGTAATTGCTTCATTGTCCAAAAATTTGATTCAATCCAAGTTTTCTTTGATTGATATCTACAATCCTCTGCTTGATCTCATTGTCAACCCTCAAAAACATGGTAAATAGTAACACATAGAGTACTATTTTCTTTCAATTCATATTTCCTTAATACTTGAGAATTTTTAATTATATATTCAAGTTAGTCTTACTTCTTATCATCTTCAATCTCGAATATGATTTTAGTCGAATATTTCCTTTTGTTAAACAATATTTAGTTTCTAAATTACAAGCATTAATAAAAAAATCATTTTTTTTATCAGCGTTTTAAAATTTCATAAAAACATCTCTTAAAAGACATCTTATTTATAGTTCTAGCTTGTATTTTAATAAATTAATTGCGAATATACATCATAGGGTGTAAATACATGATTTCACAGTACAAAGAGTGTAAATAATTGATTTTAAAATACAGAGAACTTTCTATAACTGAGTTATAAAATTTGAATAATTAATGCATTTCAGGATTTGAAGTAGTAGAAAAAGGATGTTGTGGTACCGGAAAAATAGAGGTGGTGATTCTATGCAACAAATACAGTGAAACGTGTGAAGATAACATAAAACAGAGAGAAGTTACATGATCCTTGTTGATCAAATCATCAAAATGTATGTTGACATTCTCACAACATAAACATGAATTTAATCAAGACCAGGTAGGATGCAATTTACAAACATGCATGGGAAGCAAGGTCAAAATTTGTCCAATTATTATTCATCAGTTTGCTTCATCTCTGGATTTTGTTTTTTCGAGTTTTTGTACACAACATTTTTCTCTACTTTGGACCTCAGTACATCTCATTTATGTTCATTATATATACCATATTGATGGTGTTTGTAATTTGAAATTAAAAGAAGTTCATGTTTGTGAACTTAGTTGGAATTCAATATCTTCATTGCACTATGATTGTCTTTATGATACGATTTGTTGGTCGGAACTTATTAGGTCATTTTATAAAGCAATTAATTAGTAAATTTTCATCCAAATGAAAAGTGAAGAATTAAATGGCTATTTCATGATTAATTGATTTCCACTCACAATATAATCTAGTTAATGAATTGGATAAGTCTCCAGGAGACATGACACATGTCAGTACATGTTCTTTATCAGGATGACACATATCAAAGTGTGTGATTAGTCAGCATGGCATGTGTCAGACATGCTTGACACATGTCAAACATATATGAAAGGGTGGCAATATCCTTAAACAGGTGTCACATGGTGCAGTCCTCCTAAATCAATGAAAACTCATAATGACATAATTACTATACATCAAGAAACAATAGCTTAGTCATATAATCTGTATCATGAACTTATGAGCCTAGTTCAGGATTTTTCTTGATGGGTTGGTTGGTTGGTTTAAGGGATGAATGGGTACTGCGCGTCCCGATTGGACAAAGGATGCCTACAGGCCATGGCGTCGTGAGTCAAACCACCTCTTGTTGAGCTTGGCTTTGTGAGGCAGCCTACGGCTGTGCCTATATTTATATAGAACTTGTAAGCATTTTTCGTTCGTTTCAGTTAATAAAACTCAAAAAAACCATAGCTCTCTCTCAAAATTTTCTATATTTATCTACGATCTTGGCCTTGGAGCTAAATAAAAATTGTACTTCATGTAGCACCCGTTGTATACATATAGTTTTCCCTGATTATTTCATGGTGTAACTCCAGGTGTGAGTAGGCAGCAAGGTCTTAGTTGTTTGATCGAGGTGTGTGGTAGTGTTCTGGGCTTACATAGCATGGTAATAATCTCCTTTTTTTTTATTTCTAGCAACTTTAAGCCATATATAGTATTTTACGATGAAAATCTATATCTTTTGTCGGATTGTTGTGGTACTTCCTATTCTTGATTGTTAATTGAGTTCTTGTTGTGTGTAGTAGTGTGGGTGAGAAGGAAGAAGTAATTAGACCACGTGGAATCGTCAAAAAAAGATACGTTAAGGCTGTCATTTCTGTAAAACCTCGAATTTTGAGTTTATGAATATCCAACACTTAGCATAGAAATCAAATTTGAAAGTTGAATTCTTTGATTCCCATGGATTGGTTCACGAGTCGTAAATCAGGTCCATGATTCATAGAACTTTTTATGGAACAAGTCCCAAAATATTTTAATTTCTCAAGTTTCCACGATTGACAGCACGGTCTGTGAAATGGAACCATGAACTGTGAATCAAGTCGTGGTACTTTGTGTGAAGATTATCAAATTTCCTTGAAAACCATTAATGACATCACTAATCGTGAAACTATTCAACTAATCGTGAATCCATTCCACTAATCATGAAACTATTCCACGAATAGTGTAATGACCCGTAGAACGAAATCCTAAAATTTTTAGCAACATTTTAAAAAGGATATTTTTGACTTTTTCTTACCCTATTACCCTATCCCACTATATTTTCACCTCCAAAAGGTATAAATATCATATCTTTAATTCAATTAACCCTTTTGTTCCCCAAATCAAGTAAAGAGCAAGTTTTTTGAGCAATCAAGCATTAGTCAAGTCAATTCTTTTCTTGTCGAAGTTATTGTCTTTAACATATATGCTAAAATTAAATGATGGATTCCTTTCATCCTCACACCCAAGTATTTTGAAGTTATCTTGACTTATGTTCAAGTTTTTATGCCCAAATCATTAAAGTCGGTTTCTTTATATGATTAACATGATCTTCATGAAAGAGTTTCTATGTTTTTATTAATATTATGTAAATCCCTGACCTATATTTTGAAATTTATACTTTAAAATTATTTTACAAACTATGAACCCTATATTGAAAAGATATATGTTTTAAATGCAAGATTTCAACATATAATTTATGACATGAGCATTGGGCTTAATTAGGCTCACATTAGTACAATTTTACAGATATGTTGAGCACAGACTCAGACTATGATTTAGCTATGTTACATGTATGATATGAGCACTAGTATGTTTTGAGAGGATTCTTTAGCATCGAATGTGTGACAATTCCCTATAACTATGTTGTCACTACAGGTTTTAGCCTAAGAGGCTCAGTTTTAAATCCGCATATTTATGGTCCTATTCTTTGGTAGGTTAACACAACTCTTCCTGTATGGGTGTAAGACGATGAGTACCATGAGCTCACATGGTATTTGTCGACTATAAGAAACTCCCTAAATATATAAACCTCATGATATTACTATTTATGTGCTCATGAAATACTTTTATGCATATATTAGCTATTATGCTTTCCTTCACTCTAGCTATTATGAGAATGTTTTAAATGATTTTTCGCATGACTCATGATTCAACTTTAAACCATTGTTTTATGTTACTCTATATATGTTATTATGTCCATCTCTTCAATTTATTTTATGTATATATGTATACTTTTCATATCAATATATTCCATTGTATTGACTGTATTTTGTACTATATTTTTTCTTGATGTAGATTCAGGTGCTCGAGCTTAAGGTTTGCTGCTAGACTTTCGATAGTACCTCCCAACAGATGTGGTAAGCTCCCCTATCATCCAAGATACATAGAGTCAATTTTAGTTTCAGCTAGTTCATTTTCTTAGATTTGTTTTCAATAAAAGTATTTACAAGACCTTGTCCTGATTTACTCTTACGTTTTGTAGTAGAGGCTTCACTAGATAACAATTATGTAGTAGTTGATAGTCTTTCGTTTTCTTCAGTTATGTCTGAATAAAGATTATTTATTTCATAGTTAGCCCATTATCATTGTTTAAATTTCTGCTTTGATTTCCATATTTATATTATTCTATGGGTATGTCTTGCCAAGGGTCCTACCAGGCCACTAGTGAGCAACTAGTTATGGCTTTGGGCTTGAGTATAGAATCGAGTCATTACAAATTTTGGTATCAAATCATTAGCTACAATTTTTCTAGGGTGTCTGTCAAGTCTTGTCTAGTAGAGTCCTAATTATGGGTGTGAAGCGCGCCACATTTATAATTGGGAGGCTACAGGGCATCTAAGAATATTTCCCTTCTTTCATGATATAGTTCGTATGATAGAGTTTAACTCTATATATCTCTTCTAACTCATGTTTTACACGTCTTGCAGATCAGGCCTCTAAAGAGGACTGCTAGTCAAAACCTCTACCTCATGTTATGCAGACCAGGAATGAAGCATAATCCTCTGGTCATAATGCTAACACCGAGACTCCACCTGTGGCATTGGTTATATAGAGGGGTTCTGGTTCATTTGTTGCCCATCCATTTCATGTTGATACTAATGCCAAGTTCATGAATGCCATTCAAATTTGGACTCAGTTAGTGGCCACTCAGGCCAACTATTCAGCCCCAACTAGCTCCAATTCTCAAGATACTTCCAAGATCCATGAGTTTCTCAAAATGAACCATTCAAAGTTCATAGGTCAAATCTTGGTGAGGATTCCTAGAATTTTATTAATGAGATTTAGAATATTCTTCAAGTTATGCATGTTACAGATACACCGAAGGTTGAGTTTGTCTCATATCAGCTCAGGGATGTTGCAGGCATATAGTTTAAGCAATGGGAAGACGTTTTATGAGAAGAGGTTGTACCTGTAGAGTGGGACAAATTTGAGGAAGCATTCTTTGGGTGTTTCTTTCCCTGAGAGTTGAGAGAGGCAAAGACTCGAAAGTTCATCAATTTGGAGTAGGACTATAAGTATGAAGAAGTATAGTCTTAAGTTCAATAGTTATCTTTTTATGCTCTGGATATAGTGTCTGATATGAGAAATAGGATGAGAATATTCGTGTTCGGATTTTCTAGGCTTTCAATTAAGAAGGGCAAGACGACAATGTTGATTAGGGACATGGACGTAGCCAGACTTATGATTTATGTGCAGTAGGTTAAGGAGGATAAGTGAGAGAAAGGGAATAAAATCAGAGTAAGATGGACAACTATGAAGCTAGTCAGTAGAGGACTGGGAATGGGAACTGGTCATCTTTTCGTAAGAAGTCATTTGGATCAACCTTATCTTAAGCTAGTGCACCAGCTCCTAGGTTTAGAAATTATCAAAAATTCAGAGCTTTAGGCTCTCAGTTTCAGGGTAGCATTGGAAAGAGACCTTTGAACCCTTATTGCAATAACTATGGAAATCACCATCCAAGTGAGTGTCTCTATGGTAAGGATGGGTACTTTGGATGCGGTTAACAAGGTCACATTCTGAGAGATTACCCCTTTGCTATGCAGAAAAATTGGGGGAGGGGGGTAATAGATCCCAAAATACTTCATCATCTCCAGCAGGTCATGTTGCTAAAAAAGGCACTACTTCAGGTGCAGGTAGTAGTCAGAACAGATTCTATGCTTTATCCAGTTGTCCGGAGTAGGAGAGTTCCCCCAATGTCATTTTTGGTAAGCTCTAAGATCTTGGAGCTACCTGTCTTTTGTGACTCCATATGTTGTTACAAAGTTCAAAATCAGTTGCGAATAGCTTTTAGAGCCTTTCTCTATTTTCACTCTAGTAGAAAAATGTGTCTTAGCTAAATAAATCTATAGAACTTGCACCATGTCATCTCTTCATAGAGATACCCCAACTAATCTAGTAGAGCTACACATGGTAGACTTAGATGACATATTTGGCATGGACTGGTTATATTTTTGTTATGCTTCAGTTGATTGTAGAAACCAAATGGTAAAATTTCAGCTTCCTAATAAATCTGTCTTAGCGTGGAAAGGTAGAACAATCGTGCCAAAGGGTTATTTTGTCTCCTATCTTAAGGGGAGAGAGAGATGATTTCCAAGGTTTATATCTACCATCTAGTTTAGGTTAAAGATTCTAGTGTCGAAACCCCTTCTCTACAGTTAGTCTCTATAGTTAATAGGTTTCCTGAGGTCTTCCATGATGATCTTCCTAGAGTTCCTCCCGATAGGGAGATAGACTTTAGAATAGACCTTCTTCATGATATGCAACTGATCTTTATTCTTCAATATAAAAAGGCTCCCATTGAATTGATAGAGTAGTTAAAAGATCTTTTAGATAAGGGATTCATCTAATCTAGTGTTTCCCGGTGGGGTGCCCTAATTCTATTTGTGTATAAGAAAGATGGTTCCCTTAGAATGTGTATCGATTACTGCCATTTGAACAAGGTCACCATCAATAACAAGTATCCCATTCCCAGAATCGATATTCGACCAACTTCAGGGTGCTACTTGCTTTTCTAAGATTGATCTCAGATCTGGTTACCATCAGTTGAAGGTTAGAGAATATGATATCTTGAAGACAGTTTTTCGTACCTAATATGTCTATTATGAGCTCCTTGTTATGTCTTTTAGGCTAACCAATGCCCCCACAAATATTATGGATCTCATGAATAAAGTGTTTAATTGTAACTCGACATATTTGTGATTGTGTTCATAGATGATATTCTGATTTACTATCATAGTGAGGAGGAGAATGTTCATAACCTTAGAATTGTTCTTCAGACTCTCATGGATAGACAATTGTATGCAAATTTTTGTAAGTGTTAATTTTGGTTGAAGATTGTAGCTTTTCTTGGGCATGTTATTTCTAGTGAAGATATTCAGGTGGATTCTCAAAAGATTGAGGCAGTTAAGAACTGGCCTAGACCTACATCTCCTTTAGACATCAGGAATTTCTTGGGTTTATCTGGTTACTACAGAAGGTCCATAGAGTATTTTTATCTATTATTGCCCTATTGACTAAGTTGACTCATAAAAGGGAAAAGTTCCAGTGGTTTGAGGCTTGTGAGAAGTTTTTTCAAGAGTTGAAATCTTGATTGACTTCAGCTCTAGTTTTGACCTTGCTAGAGGGTACAAACGATTTTATGGTTTATTGTGATACCTCCAGAGTTGGTATTCATTGTGTGTTGATATAGAATGGTAAAGTTATTGCTTATGCTTCTAGGCAGCTTAAGACCTATGAAAAGAATTACCTTGCTCATAACCTTGATTTGGCAGCTGTTGTGTTTACTTTGAAAATTTAGCGTTATTATCTCTGTAGTATGCATGTTAATATTTTCACAGATAATAAGATCCTGCAGTATGTCTTCAATCATAAATAGTTTAATATTTGGCAGAGAAGATGTCTAGAGCTTCTTAAGGATTATGATATGAGTATGATATACCATCCGGGTAAGGCAAATATTGTTGCTGATGCACTTAGCAGGTTATTTATGTAAATATTACTCATGTAGAGGAAGGTAAGAAGGAGCTTTATAAGGTTGAGCATATACTTTCATGTTTGGGAGTTTATCTTATGGATTCAAATGATGGTGGTGTGATAGTGCAAAATGGTTTTGAGTCCTCATTAGTGATTGAAGTAAATGAAAAGTAAGATAGAGATACTATAGTACTCCAGTTGAAAGAAGAAGTTCGTAAGTAAAAGGTGTAGGTTTTCTTCCAAGAGGGAGATAGTGTCTTTTGATATCAAGGTAGATTATGTGTTCCAAACATTATTGACTTAATAGAGTTGATTATGACCAAGACACATAGTTCTAGATATTCCATTCATCTAGGTTCCACAATGATGTACCGTGATTTGAGAGAGATCTATTGGTGGAACGCTATAAAGAGGGATATTACAGATTTTGTAGCTAATTGTCCTAACTATCATCAAGTTAAAATTGAGCATCAAAGGCCTGATAGGTTGGCTTAAGACATATGTATCCCTGCTTGTAAGTGGGAGATGATTAAAATGGACTTCATTATAGGGCTATCGTGTACACGTCATCAACATAATTTAATTTGGGGAATTGTTGATTGGATGACTAACTCAACCCACTTTTTGCCTGTCAAAATGACTAATATAGTAGAGAATTATGCTAGGATGTACATTAGAGAGATATTTAAGATTCATGGAGTTTCTTTGTCTATTAATTCTGATAGAGATGCATAGTTCACAACTCACTTTTGAAAGTCATTCCAGAAAGGTTTAGGTACAAGGGTGAACCTTAGTACCATTTTCCATCTGCCAACTAATGGGTAGGTAGAGCGTACTATTCAAACTCTTGAGGATATGTGGAGAGATTGTGTTATAGATTTCAAAGGTTATTGGGATGATCATCTACCTCTTATTGAGTTTGCTTATAATAAGAGTTATCACTCTAGCATTCAAATGGCACTATTGTTTATAATAAGAGTTATCACTCTAGCATTCAGATTACACTATTTAAAGCTCGTTATAGGCAAAGATGTAGAAATTTTATTGAATGGTTTGAGGTTGGTGAGGCTGAATTTATAGGGCCATACATTATTTATGAGGCCATGAAGAAGGTTAGGACGATTCAAGAGTAGTTGATGAATGCAAAAAATCAACAAAAATCTTATTCAAATCTGAGGAGAAGTGACTTAGAGTTTGAGGTGATGACTGGGTTTTCTTGAAGGTATCACCCATGAAGGGTATTATGCATTTTGGTAATAAAGGAAACTCACTTCCCATTTTAACGGTCCCTATTGAATTATTAATAGGTTGAGAGAGGTCGCTTATGAGTTGGAGTTACCAACAGAGTTGGCATCCGTGCATTCAGTATTTCACATCTCTATATTAAAGAAGTGTATTAATGATCCTTCACATGTTGTCCATTAATGATCCTTCACATGTTGTCCCTATAGATAATGTTAGGGATAAGGACAACCTATCGTATGAAGTGATATTGGTTCAGATTTGGATCGCCAGGTTTTCAAGTTGAGAATCAAAGAGGTTGTATTAGTTAAAGTCTTATGGAGGAATCAAGAAATTGAAGAAGCTACATGGGAAGCTAAAGAAGATATGAAAACTAGATATCCTCATCTTTCACTCCTTCTGACAAAAGCATTTAAGGTAGTAACATTATTCTTATAGTGCTTTTTAGAACTCATATGTCATGTTTTGATGTCTTATATGTTCATTTCTATGCCCGTGCTTCTATGCTCTCTAATTGAGTCCTAGGTCTTTGTCACGCCCCGTATCTCAACGGGACGGACGAGCACCCGAAGCCGTTAAGGCCCGAGAGAACCAATCTTCATTCTCATACACTCATGCGCATGCTACTCAATTATGATCACCACCACAAATAGATATAAGTTACCAATAGCGGAAACTATGGAAAATACATGATAACTATGAAACTTGGCCGTTGGGGCAATCAAGACAAAACATACGTTTCTTACATTTTCTTCATCTGTCCCACAACATCTACAAAGCCTCTATAGATGCATAACCATAACCAATTTAGAGTCGAGACAAGAACCCGCTCTATATACATATACAATACCAAAATAAATGTACATAGCAACTCAGAAAGCCCCGAACCAACTGGAGCTCACCAAAAGTCCGCAAAAGATCCGCAACCTACTGTGGAGGTCTACTAGTACCTGCGCCTGCAACAAGTAAGGTAAGCCCCCCCAAGGGAGGTCAGTACGAAGAATGTACTGAGTATGTAAGGCCATATGAAACTGTCATAGATACGTCAATGGAATCAAAATGTAAGAGAATTGTCAATATGAGTAACCCATCGATCTGCATATGTGGAACCATGTACCTTACATAAATTATTTTCTTCGCTTTAATGTTTATTCCTCATAGCTTATATCATATCGTACCCGGGCCCTAACTGATCAGTGGGTCTTAACATAACATAATGTTACGTTGGGATCGGCTTGAGCTAGGCTTATGCCTCTAGAGCTACCACCCATAAGTCAAGATATCGGGCTCGGCTCAAGCTAGGTTATTCCCTCTAGAGCTGCCACCCATAAACCAACATATCAGGTTCGGCTCGAGCTATGTTATTACCTCTAGAGCTACCACCTGTCAGGATTGGCCCGAGCTAGGCTTATGCCTCTAGGACTACCCCCTGATCCAATAATCTCGGGATCGGCTCGAGCTAGGCTTATGCCTGTAGAGCTACCACCCATACTCTTACCACCAACAAATATGAATTACTTTATTTCTTACTTTTGAGAGATTGGCATGTTGATAGTCACAACATTATTGGAGCTTGGAACATCAGTTCATAGTTAAGAGACTTATGAATAACAACTAATCCACGAATTAAGAACATGTGAATAACAATACATGACAGCCTAAAATGAAATGCCTTAGCACATTTCGAAATGGAACAAATATAATGACAATGGGACTACTATGTGCTGAAGAAGGATACGGATAGAATAACCTTACATACCTTCACTTCCAAGTATGAATACACAAGCCTATATATGAACACAATAGTCCAGCTCCTTTCTTACGTTTCACTCTACAATACAAGTACATAACAAAGTTTACATTAACCATCAACTACCTTACAAATGCATATGACGGCAATGAGTTGCATGATTGCCTTTAAAATGTCATTTCCTTCTCTACAATACCATTTACGGCATTGCCATACCAACAATACCCTAATCATGCCATACATTGACCACAACATCATATACCAATAGCATTTCACAACAAAGTTTCTCCTTTACACTTTCTCATTCACACTATATCACAATTAATCCATCAAGTCACCTTAATACACCTCATAGCAACATATCGGCCAAAATCCCATAATTTACACTTATAGAAAAATAACAATTTTAGTAACATAATCACACCATACACATTGATACTTCATCCATACCATGCTCTTTTATCAAAACCACAAGTCATCTTTCAAGTTTAAATTCCATAGATGACACATCTTTTACAAAAACACAAAGTGCCATGTTCAACACTTCCAAGCATAACCAACATGATCTACATAATCTCTCATACATATAATATGTTAAACCATAAGATTAAACACTTACCCAAGCTTGAAAAATGATGATCTTGCTCCAAGAGATGACTTAAGGTTCTTAGGGTTTGAGAGAAATATCTTGTATTTTATCTAAAAGGCATGAGAGTTTTGATTGAATAAAAATCAGCTTTGTGACTTTATATAGGCCCTCATGTCATCCTTAGCCAATTCTTGGCAATTAATGTTATGTCTAGAAAGTCAATAGAAGAATGGGTCATTTGACCCATTTGGCCCATGTCTTTTTCCTTATTTTGGGCCTTTGTTGAACCCAATTCACTTAATCCAATAAAATTAATAATTTCTTACGTTTAAATCATTTCATAAGTGTTACAACAATATTCCCACTCAAGCGATTCATATTCGTAGCCTCAATCCCAAAAATAAGTGATTCTAGCCACGTATGGCTTATTTTGACCGAAAGGGTAAAAACGTCATTTGGATGCCAAATTCGTCCACGAATAATCTTATCAAAATGTATATGCCAATATTTCAATTAACCCATGTATAGGCTCATGGTTGTAGAAGGAATGTGGCAAAAAGCGGCCCGGTACGCCCCCGGGCACCCTTGGGACTTAGAAAAATTTCCAACATTTGAGAGTTGTGCACAAGCAGCCTGGCACGCCCTTGGGCGCGCCACCTTGCTGCCTGTTCCCAAAAATTTTGGGCAATTAGCATCCTGGCACGCCCTCTGGCGCGCCTGGCCCAATTTTTTGAAAATTTTCGTTCTTCGATTTTCTTTGCGGATTTGGTTAGATACTTCAAGTTTTATTCTTTAACTTACTTCTTACCTTTAATATACTTTGTTTGGAGGTCCTACAAGCCTCGTTTTTAACCCCACAAATTTTCCACGAAGTCACAAAATACCTCCTACGAAGGTCTAATCACATGTACGAGGGCCAATATCAATTATCTCATCAATAACATTACAAAATACATACTTGTGGCTCTCGACACCTAAGTAAACATTGTTCAACGTCGTCAAGTAGGGTTGGGAAGGTACGGGGTGTTACATTCTTAGCATGATTCAATTATGTTTAGCTTATGATTGTAAGACTAGTTTTGTTTATTCTTTGATTCCAGCCTTAATCATTATTTGAGGATGAATGATCCCAAGGGGGAGATATTGTGACACCACCAATTTTAAGCCTACAAATATTCAGCACTTAGCACAAAAACAAGTTCTCATGGATTGGTTCACGAGTTGTGAACTAGGTCCACGATTCATGGAACTTCTCGTGAAACAACTCCCAAAATGTTTTAATCTCCCAGGTTTCCATTATTGACAGCACGGTCCATGAAATGGAACCATGAACCATGAATCAAGTCGTGGTACCTTGTCTAAGAGTTGTCAAATTTTCTTTGAAATCACTAATGACAGTACAAATCGTGAAACCATTCCACTCCTCGTGAAATCATTCAACTAATCGCGATACAATCATTTATCGTGAAACCATTTCACTAATCGTGGAATGACCCATGAAACAAAATCTTGATATTTTAGCAATATTTTTAAAGGGTATTTTTGAAATTTCCTTACCTTATTACCATATCCTATGATGTTTTAACCTCCAAAAGGTATAAACATCAAATCTTTTAGTTAATTAACCCTTTTGTCTCCTTAAATCAAGTCAAAAGGAAGTTTTTTTAAGCAATCAAGTATCTAGAATTCTATTCAAGATTACTCAAATCAAGTCTTTTCTTGTCAAAGTTATTGTCTTCAACAGGTATGCAAGATTTCAATGATGGATTCATTTCTTCCTCACGCCAAGTATTTTGAAGTTATCTTGAAGTATATTCAAATCTAGGGTTTTATGCACAAATCATTAATGTTGGTTTCTTTATATTTTGAGAATATTTTAAATGATTTTATGCACGACTCATGATTCAACTTCTAACCATTGCTTTAAGTTACTCCATATATGTTATTATGTTCAGCCCTCCAGTTTATGTTATGTATATATGTATATCTTGCATATCAAAACATTTCATTATATTGAGTGTATTTTGCACTATATTTTTTCATATTGTAGATTCAGGTACTCGAGTTTAAGGTTTGCTAGTAGACATTTGGTAGTACCTGATACCCATCGAATTTGGTGAGCTCTCCTATCATCCAAGAGACATAGAGTCGATTTTAGTTTTATCTAGTTCAATTTATTAGATTTGTTTCAAGTAAAGGTATTTATGGGGCCTTGTCCCGGTTTATTCTTATGTTTAGTAGTAGATGTTTCACTAGACAACATATATGTAGTACTCGACAGTCTTTTATTTGCTTTAGTAATGTCTCAATAAAGATTATCTCTTTCAGATTTAGCCCATTATAATTGTTTAAATTTCCACTTCGGTGTCCATATTTATATTATTCTATAGGTATGCCTTGATAAAGGTCCTACTAGACTAGTAGTGAGTTGCTAGTTATGGCTCATGACTTGGGTATAGACGCGGGTCGTGACAATTTCTTTCGACATATTTTGTAAAGCTTTAGAATGTTACGGCTAGTATGTTGTGAGTAAGTTTATCTTAGCTTTAGTTGAATATGCTAGCTATGTTTACTCCAAGAAAAAGAATAGTTGAATTTATTAGTAAGGTTTAAAAGATAAAAGGTCCTGACCCAGTCGGGCAAAACAAAAATAAGATATAATATTGTAATTTAAAGTAAGCTAAAAACAATGTGAGATGTAAATAAGGTGGGGGCTAATGAATCCTAAGCTTATGAAGATCGCTTGGGATCATAGTTAGCCTAGATAGAGTTGTTATACTTGAAGAAGATCTATAAGTTGTTAGAGGATAGTAAAAAGAATAATTTTGCAATAAAGTTTAGAGAATGATCTATTTGTATTTCGACAGTTGTGATTGTCTAGTTGTCCTGTTTTTTACAATTGTGATTGTCTAGTTGCCCTCCTCTTTTTATTGAGATGATGAATACATGACCTTATATAGGGGCTCAACTCTGACAGTTGGATTCTATGTATTAAACCCCTTAATTAATATTTAATTAAATATCATTAAATAATTAAAAAAATAACGTATGGCATTACACATGTATCAGTTATGTAACGACTATCAATGGCTAGTGCAAGCTATTGATTTTACTTCCAAACAAAATATCTTCCCGATTCTAATGTATGGCATTTGAGGTGTATGGTGTAAGACTCGATTTTGATTATTTTGGTCCACATAGTCATGAGCTATCATTCGATTTTATTCTGCTGGTGGTACATGGCGTGCTTCCCATTCATCCGCGTGTTGAGGCTTTTTTTTTCTATATATAGATAGTCCCACGTTTCTTGGGCTTTATCATAAGTCGAGAAATGTAAATGAATTATTTCCTGATCTTTATTGTGTATCAAATCTCTAATTTTACTCCTAGTTGAATCTTCTGGAGGGAGAAAATAAACTGTCATTTTGCATTAACTGCCTCCGACATAAGTCATTTGCTCAAATTTTTTTCAGACCACGTGGCTTCATGTGACTGGATACTAAGAGCTCTTGAGGTTTTCAAAGCGCCGCCAAAAAATTTTCTTGCCTTCTTTTCTTCATATTTTCTTTCCTTTTGAGGTCCTGTCGATTGGTCAAAAGATAATTGATAGAATATCTTCTTTCCATATTCATCTCATTATTTCTAAAGAGCCTTTCTATCTTCCAAGGTGTTTTTTGGAACCGTTTCTTTCTGAGGTTGTGCTATAAAAAACCCTTCATTATTCTCATTTATCTTCAGTAAAGAGAACAACTCCTGGGGCTATGTTTTTTTAGAGAAAATCAAAGGTTTTTGTTTTATAGTTTTTTCCTTCCTTTGGTTCTATGGCCGAGCTTGTGGCTCATGTTTTATATTTCCTCCAACTTTTACATCGCCCTTGTGTCTACCTCCTTAGTCGTATTTGTTAATATGAAGGGTCACCAATAAGGGTGAGGTAGAATCCAGGTGTAAAGCTGAGGATAAGATTGATGATGATGCTTAACTACCTCTTCTGCTCCATCAGTTTTGGATTTTAAGCTGGCTTCTTGCTATTTTCTCCACTCTGGCAACCTCGATAGAGGTGAGAGCAGGTGAAGAAGTGGGATTGCATTCAAGCACTTTCCCAGTTCTATTTTTGGTGGGTTTAAAATCTCATAGTACCTTTTATGCTTGGAGTGAATATCACTTTCTGAAGCATAAGTGGGCTTTTTTGAGTCCTCGATCTGTAAATATTTTATGGATTTCAATGCTAACTTCTCATGGATGTACACATGATGTATCTCAAATCTTTCGTTTATGCCCCTCAAGATACTTTATGATGTCTTGTTTTCTCCTCATGTTTAAAGATAACAAGGAGGCGTTAGCATGTTCTTGGATTTCTTCGACGTCATGAAAGGGAGTCTCACCCTGTTCCCTTTAGAAATAGTGGCTTTTATTAGATCGGCAAGGTTCAAGGGTTGGTGCCTTACTCAGGAGTTTTTGATAGAAGATTTATACTCCGCATTCTAGGAGTGTTTTACATATTCTCCCTCTATGAGGTGTTGTAATACATACTATATTAAATTTTCATAGTTTTTCACTTCATAAGGGTTGTGTTTTGTATTTTCTATGTATTACAAAATGTTTTTGATCTGGTTGAAGATATTTTTGCTTATATTTTTTATGCAATTTTGGTTTGTAGATTTGAATTCAAACTGTTTTAGGGTTGTTTACTTTTTAATTTCATATCTTTTCTAGATCTGATCAGTTCGTAAGTAGTAAGCATTTTGTTTGCGGACTTAAGTTTGTGAATGCCCTTAAAGTTTTGAATATTTTTATGAACTGGGATGTGTTTTGATGGATCTTTTGGTTATTTCATTTAGTTTTGTTTTATATCGGGTAAATTCATCTAATATTTTGACTATACGAGCTAAGAATATGTGTCTTATTTTATTCTTTTGACTCGATAAATTCATGTAGTCCTTTGCTAGTATAAGTGGGAATATGTGTTAGGTTGTTTGTACAAAGGATCCCTTGATCTTGTGCGAATGATTTTTAGGATGGTTATTCACTATAGGCATGTTTTTGGAACTTTATTGTTCTTGGACTCTAGTATTCAAGAACTTTTGAGTTTTTGGGACTATAGTATTTAGGAACTTTTTTGTCATGTATAACTCTTGTTTTCAATCTTTGTGTCAGAACTTTCTGTTATGTATGATCACTAAGTTCCTATTTTGAGCACTTCCAAAATTTTCAATTGTATAACAGCTAGAATAAGAATGTAAATAAAGCTTTGTACACAGAGGCTTTATTTCTTTTGATATATATCTAGCTTGTACAGTGGTCGTACCAGTGGCCCACCAGATATTAGGTGAAGATCATCGTCTTAATTATTTTGAACAGTCCCTGATTTCATAAGTCTAAGCAAAGATATTTGGCTTCTTCTCTTGAGTAGTCCCCTAATTCCTTGTTCTTTAGACTGTTTCTGGGGTTTTCTTCAATGCGGAGGTCTTAGTCTCTCAACCTAAACAGTCCCCAGTTACATGTCTAGTAGGTTTACTAAACTGTTAGCTCATTTGGGGAGTCCCCTAATGTTCAATTGTGAACTTATGAGGAGTAGGGAACTAAATAAGTTATATTTGATCTGAAGCATGTCTGCCTTCATGTAGTTACACATTTAATTTTTTTATCTCATTAAAAACCTTACCTAAAAAACTCTTTTTGGGGGATGAAAAATAAGTCAAAGGGAAAAAGAGTGCAGTACGTGTTTTTGGGTTGGGTTGTGTGGCCTCTTGACGTGCTTTTGGTTCCTACAATTTTAGTTAGTATTGATAATTTTAAATGTGTAACTTAGCATTAGTACCACTTCAAATAATTCACGTTCCAGTTGTTGGGGAGTTCTTCTCCTTCATGGTTTGTCAGTTTTTATGAGCCTTTATCAATTATTGGCGATCTTGTATGGTCCTTCCCAGTTGGGTTTGAATTATCTCATGTTGGGTTCTATTGTGCTTTTAATTACCCTTCAAAGAAGCTATGTCTATCACAATCTGAGACTACACCCTAGTTGTAACCCATATCTAGTTGCTCATTAGTGGTTTGATTGGACCATTGGCATAACATATCTATAATAAATATGATAAAAAAAAAAACTAGTGCAGAAACAGAGATAATCATCGTGGGATAGAAGAGAAAGAGTAACCTTTTATTAAGACATAATCAAAATGAATAAAAGAACGACAAATATTAAATATTGTCTGTCTAGTGAGGCCTCTACTACTAATATAAAAGCTAACTGAGACAAAGCCCCATAACCTTTATTGAATCAAACTCTAACTGAAATAAATGAGGAAAACTAAAGACTCTCCAAGCCTCCCAAATGCTAGGAGCACTCACCAATCAACTGGATATCAGGTGTTACCAAACGTCTAGCAGCAAACCTTAAGCTCGAGAACCTGAATCTAAATCACATGAAAAATATAGTGCAAAATACAATAATACATGAAAATGTATTGGTACTCAAGTGTATACACACACACACACACACACATAAATATATATATGTATGTATGTATATATATATATATATATGTATTATATATATATAAATGAAGGACTGAGCATGAGAGAATATAGAGAGTAGCTTAAACAGTTTAAAACCTGAGAAGTAAAATCATGAGTGATAAAACATGTATAAAGTAGTTCACAAGTGTATATAAGTAGTAGTTCATAAATCATGCAATTTTGAGAGTTTCTCAAAATCGACAAATACTATGAGAGCTCATGATGCCCAGTGTCATGCACCCACATAGGAAAAGGTTGCTCTAATCGGCCAAAGTTAGAAACATGTACATAAGGATCCTATAATCATGCCTCTTGGGTAAAACCTATGGTGGTAACATAGTTATAAAACTTGGGTTTTCTGAACCCTTGTTCTCTTGGTGCTAAATAATCCTCCCAAAACATACTAGTGCTCTGTATAATATCATGTGACATATTTGCATGTCAAAACTGTTCATAAAGCATAATGGACATATCTGGATGTCATAATATTTAAAAATCTTACTGTTGTGAGTCTAAGCCTCATGTCTTGTCATAAATCATAAAGTATATATCTTTGATATAGAGTTCATAGTTCATAAAGGAACCTTAAACTATGAATTTTGATGCATAAATCATAGTTTAGATAGAAATCATAAGTAAATTATAGGTCATGGGAAAGCCTTGTTCATAGAAATTATGTAAAATAAGTAAAGCAACAATATTTAATAAATTGACCATAAATCCTAGTTTTGAATCGTAATATCATATATCTTAAAAGTACTTGAGTGTGAGTATGAAAGGAATCCATCACTTAAAACAAAAGCAACAATATCTTAACGAAGACAAACACTTGATGGACGAAACTGAAAAATTTTGCTTGATTTGGAACCCGAGCTCGCTTGATCTTGTTTAAACTTGTTATGGACTTGTCCTAGACTTGACCTTGGAAGTTTAAAGTGAGAATAGGATTTAGGATCTCATATAAATAGGTCTTGGTGATCAAAATGTCATGAAAAAAAGTTAAAAGATATGGAAAAGACAAATTTACCCTTAATGAGATATGCAAAAAATTTCTAGTGCAGGGTACCACAACTCAACTTACGATTCATGGTCCAAGGTACGACTTGTATCACCATTCGTCACTGAGGGATTTTTACAAGTCTCTGGTCTCTCTCAGTATGGGTCATAGTACGACCCGTACTTTGAAAGTACGACTCATGTACAAAATCGTGGTTTTGAGGGACTTGTTAAGCTTCTGTACTTTCTGAGTATGAGTTGATGTACAACTCATACCATGAGTCATAGTGACCTAGGAGTTTTGGGTACCTCACTACGAGTCAGGGTACGACTCATGGGCCTAATGTACGACTCGTACAATGAGTCGTAATAGATTTTTGTACTGAACAGTGAGTATTAATGGGTTCAAAATTTGTGGTGTTACAATATCACCCCTTTGAGATAATTCATCCTCGAATTAATTCTAGGGATAGGATCAAAGGACAAAGTGATCACCATAACTGAATTTAACTAAAATATACTGAGACATTGGACTCGAATATAGAATATAAGAGTACGAACACAAACATAAGCATATGGGACATTGAGATGCGACAAAGAAATTCTAAGAGTTGATATAATAATAATGCTACTACCTTAAGCTCTTTCATTAAAAGGGGTGAAAAGATAGGGATATTTCTCTTTCATATCTTTTTTGGCTTCCCACGTAGCTTTTTCAACCGACTGACTCCTCCATAGGACTTTAACTGATGCCACTATCTTAGTTCTCAACTTGTGAACCTGGCAATCTAAAATCTGAATCAAAAACTCTTCCAAAGACAAGTTATATTTAATCCCAACATTCTATTTAGGCACAACAAGTGAAGGATCACCAATGCACTTCTTCAACACAAAAATATGAAACACTGAATGTACGGATGCTAAATCTGAAGGTAACTCTAAATCATAAAATAATTTCCCATCTTATTCACAACTCGATAAGGACTAACATATTGGGGACTAAATTTTCCTTTCTTACGAAATTCGTAACACCCTTCATGGGTGAAACCTTCAAGAAGACCCAATCATCAACCTCAAACTCTAACTCTCTCCTTCTTAAATCCGAATAAGAATTTCTGTAGGCTTTGTGTAGTTCTCAACCGCTCTTGAATCACCTTAACCTTCTCCATAAACTCATGAACCATGGTTGGACCTATCATTACAACCTCACAAACCTCAAACCCACCAATAAGAGATCTACATCTCCTTTCATAAGAGCCTCAAATTGAGTCATTTGAATGTTAGCAAGATAATTGTTATTATAATCAAACTCAATAAGAGGTAAATAATCATCCCAACTACCCTTTAAATCAATGAATATGCCCTCATCCTCAAGATTCTAAATAGTATGCTCTGTCTGATCATCGATTTGCATATGAAAAGCAGTGCGGAGATTCAACCAGTACCCAATCCTTTCTAAAAAGACTGCCAAAAGTGAGCTATAAATTATGCACACCTATCTGAAATGATAAAAAAAGGAATCCCATGAAGTTTGACTGTCTCTCTATTGTATAACCTAGCATAATCCTCAGTGATATCCATCATCTTGATGAGAAAAAAGTGGGTTGGTTTCGTCATGCAATTAACAATCACCAAAATTGAATCATATTGGCATCGTATGCGTGACAAACGTGTAATGAAGTACATATTAAGTATCTCCCACTCCCAAGTAGGAATACTCATGTCTTGAGCTAATCCTACCAAAGCTTTGATGTTCAACCTTAACCTGCTGACAATTTAGTAGCCAAAAAATCTGCAATATCTTTCTTCTTGGCATTCCACCAATTAACTTCTCTCAAATCACAATACATCTTCATAGAACATGGATGAACAAAGTATCTAGAACTGATAATTCACTCTCTCAAACAATTAATATTTGGAACACATAACCTACCTTGGTACCGAAGAACACCATCTCCCCATTGGGAGAAAACAATACACTCTTCTTAGGGACTTTTTTCTTTAACTGAAGAAATGTAGGATCTTTACCTTGTGTTTCCTTCCCCTCTATCACTAATGAAGACTTGGAACCATTCTGAACTAGCACACCACCATCATCTGAACCTATGAGACAAACTCTCAGTCACACAAGTCTATGAACATCCTTCACAATCCTTCTTACCTTCTTCTACATGAGCAACAATCACTATGGACAACCTACTAAGAGCATCAACAACCACATTTGCCTTACTGGGGTGGTAAAGCACACTCATATCAGTCTTTCAATAGCTCTAACCATCTCCTCCTCCGAAGATTCTACTCTTTCTGACTGAACACTTACTACAAGCTCTTGTGATCTATGAAAATATCTGCATACACTCCATAGAGATAAGGACGTTAAGTTTTCAAAGCAAATACAACAGACACTAATTCAAGGTCATGGGTTGGGTAATTGCTCTCATGAATTTTAAGCTGTCTAGAAGCATAAGCAATAATCTTACCATTCTATATCAATACACAACCCAGACAAACTCTGAAAGCATCATAATAAACCAAAAAACCATATGTACCCACTGGCAGTATCAAAACTGGATCAGAAATCAATCTAACTTTCAATTCCTGGAAACTTTCCTCAAAAGCATTAGACCACTGAAATTATGTTTTTTTCTAAGTTAACTTTGTAAATGGAGCAAAAATAGTTGAAAACCTATCAACGAACTGTCTATAGTAACCGATTAAACCTAAGAAATTCTTGATGTCTGGCATGGATGTAGGTCTAGGCCATTTCTTAACCGCTTCAATTTTTTGAGAATCAACTAGAATACCATCGCTAGAAATAGGAATACTAAGGACTTTAACTAAAACACATATTTCAAAAACATTGTATACAACTATTTATCTGTGAGAGTCCGAAGAACAATTTTGAGGTGATCGGTATGCTCTTGCTCACTATGGTAATCAATTAGAATATAATCAATGAACACGATTACAAACGTATCGAGATACGACTTGAATACCCTATACATGAGATCCATAAAAGTTGTGGGAGCACTGGTTTACCCAAAGGACATGAAAAGAAACTCATAGTGATCATAACAAGTACAAAAAACCATTTTCAAAATATTATGCTCTCTAACCTTCAACTGATGGTAATCAGATCATAGATCAATTTTAGAAAAGCGCTTGGAACCCTAAAGCTGGTTGAATAGGTCATCGATTCTAGAAATGGGATATGTTTTTAATAATGACCTTGTTCAACTGGCAGTAATAGATGTACATTCTAAGGAAACCATCTTTCTTACGCACGAAGAGGACTAGAGCACCCAATGGAGACATACTACATGTGATGAAACCTTTATTTAAGAGGTCTTTTAACTATTTTTAACTCTTTTAATTCTACGAGGGACATTTTGTATGGAAAAATAGATATAGACTGCATACCGAGAAGAATGGCTATACTAAAATCTATCTTTCTATCGGGAGAGACTCTAAGAAGAACATTGAGTAAGACCTTAGGAAACTTATTAACTACAAGAACTGACTGAAGAAAAGAGGTCTCAATACTAGAATCCTTGACTCGAACTAGATGGTAGATACAATCGTTAGAAATCAATTTTCTCACTTTGACATAAGAGATGAAATGTCCTTTTGGTATGATTGGACTACACTTTCATTCTAAGACGGGTTCATTTAGATTCTAAAATTTCACAATACGGGTTCGACAATCAACTGAAGCATAACATGAGTATAACTAGTCCATACCTAAGATGAGATCAAAATCTACCATGTATAACTCTACTAGATCAATTGTGATATCTCTATAAAGAATGGACACAGTGCAATTTCTATAAATTCATTTTGCTAGAATAGACTTACCAACTATAGTGGAGATAGAAAAAATCTCTAAAAGTTATTTAGAACTGATTCTGAATTTCATAGCAACATAAGGAGTCACAAAAGATAATGTGGCTCCTGGATCTAATAAAGCATAAACATAGAGAGAGAAAATTTTCAACATACCAGTAACAACGTCAGGGGAAATCTTTTTATAATTTATGGCTAGATAAAGCGTAGAAGCAGTTCTAACCACTACCAAAACCTGAAGTATTACCTTTCTAAGTACCACGATCTGTCAGAACTGATGAAGTAGTTTGGGCTCTATTACCCCAATTTCTCTATCTAGCTGAAGGATAATCCTTCACCATGTGACCCTATTAGCCACACATGAAACAAATATCCCTACCATAGAGACACTCACTCGGATGGTGCTTTCTACACTTATTATAAAAGGGATGTGAAGGTCCTCTTACAATGTTGCCCTGAGACTGAGGGCCTGAAGCGTTGAACCTCTGATCATTGCGGAACCTAGAAGCTAGTGCATTACTGAAGATGGAGCTGCTATGAATGAATCATTATGGAAGAAAGGATGGTTCCTATTTTTTGCCATCTATTAATGGTGATCATGATTGGCAGTCTTGTCCATCTTACTCGGATACTCTTCTCTCTCCTTCAATTTATCATTCTCGACATGTTAATCGTAGATCAAAAGCTGAGCTAGGTCCATGTCTCCAATCAACGTCACTGCCCTACCCTTCTTAGTGGAAAGTTTAGATAGCCTGAAACAAACAAACTCATTCAATTTATCATATCGGACACCATACCTAGAGCATAGCAGAATAGCTGGATTAAATTAAGGCCATACTCTTTTGCACTCATGGAACCCTATTCCAAATTGAATAACTCTCTAATATTAGCCTTTCTCAACTTGGGGGAAGAAATTTCCCAAGAAAGTATCCCTCAAACTCAAACCACTCAGCTGGTACAACATTCTCACCTCTTATTTCTTCCCATTGCGTATACCATATACCCACAAAATCTTTCAACTGATAAGAAATAAGCTCAACTTTCTTTGTATCTAAAACATGTATAACTCAAAGAATCTTCAGAACCTTATCAATGAAATTTTGTGGATCTTTACCAATCTTTGAACTTGAGAACTCTAGCGAATTCATTTAGAGGAAGTCACGAACCTTTACAGCAACCTGAGGACCAGTATTAACTGGCACTGGATAATTGGCTTGGTTGTCCACTATCTGAGTCAACATCTAAAAAACATTCCTCAAATCTACATTAGGATCAATATTATGTGGCTAAATGATGGAAGAATCGAATCTCCTCTATATAACTGATGTCATAAGTGGAGTCTCGACAGCAATATTCTAGCCAGAGAAATAGACTCTTTTCCATGTTTGAACAGTATGGTAAGAAGGTGAAGGAGTGAACTCAACTCCAGGATCAGCAACAGCTCTTTGACTAGCGGTTCACTTTGAAGGCATGATCTGCAACACGCATAAAATGAGTTAAAAGAGAAACATAGAGTTAGACTCTATAGCACAAAATAGATCATGAAAAAAGAGATATAATCCTATATGCCTATACCTTCCTAATTATAAATATGGAGCACTTCATACCCATAAGTAGGACTCTACTAGACACGGCTTCACAGACATCCTAGGACACTTGAACCTATTACTCTGATATCAAGTTTGTCACTCCCCAAGTTTATACCCTAGCCATGAGCCATAGCTACTTACTCACTAGTGGTCAGTTGGGACCCTTGGCATAGCATATCTATAATGAATATGATAAACAACCTAATGCAGAAATGTAGATAATCATAGTGGGCTAAAAGAGAAAGCATAATCTTTTCTTAAGACATAATCAAAATGAATGAAAGAATGACAATTATCAAATACTGTCTGTCTAGTGAATCCTTTACTACTAACATAAAAGCTAACCAGGACAAGACCCATAACTTTTATTGAATCAAACTCTAACTAAAAGAAATAAAGGAAAACTAAAGAATCTTTAAGCCTCTCGAATGATAGAAGCGCTCACCAATTACATGGATATCAGGTACTACCAAATATCTAGTAGGAAACCTTAAACTCCAGAACCTGGATCTACATCACATAAAAAATATAGTGCAAAATACAGTCAATACATGGGAATGTATTGGTACACAAGTGTGTGTGTGTGTGTATATATATATATATGTGTATATATATATATATATAGTGATTGAAGTACTGAGCATGAAAGAATATAGAGAGTTGCTTAAACAGTTAAAAACCTAAAAAGTGAAATAATGAGTGACACAATATGTATAATTAGTTCACAATTGCATAAAAGTATTAGTTCATAAATCATGTAATTTGGGGAGTTTCTCATAACCTACAAACACAATGTGAGATCATAATGTCCAGTGTCAGGCACCCATACTAGAAAAGGTTGATCTAACTGGCCAAAGTTAGAACCATGTACAAGGGGATCCTATAATCATGCCTTTTGGGCAAAATCTATGGTGGCAACGTAGTTATGGAACATGGGTTATCTGAACCCTTGTTCTGTCAGTGTTAAATAATATTTCCAAAAATACTAGTGCTTTGTATAATATTATGTGCTATATTTGTATGTCAAAACTGTTCACAAATCATTATGGACATATATAGATATCATATTGTTTATAAATCTTACCGTTAAGAGCCGAAGCCCCATGTCATGTCATAAATCATATGCTGAAAATCATGCATTACAAGTGTTGATATAGAATTCATAGTTTATAAAGCATAATTAATCATAAGTCATTGGAAATCCTTGTTCATAGAAATTAAGTAAAATAGTAAGCATTAATCTTTAGTAAATTGGGCATAAACCATAGTTTTGAATCGTAATAACAAATATAATAAAAGTCCTTGTGTAACATCCCGTACTTACCAAACCCCACTTGACGACGTTGAATAATGTTTACCTAAGTATCGAGAGTACAAAGTATGTATTTTGTAATGTTAGTGATGAGATAATTGATAATGGGCCTAGTACATGGGATTAGAACTTTGTAGGAAGTGTGATACCCCGTATGTTGTCGAACCTATATGGCTACGTGTGCATTTGTGGGAATACGAAAGCATGAGAAAATTGGTGAATTAATGCATTAAATGTGGGTCTTAATGAGTCTTGTGCTATTTGGGCCAAAAGAGGCCCAATAAGCAAGAGAAAGACATGGCCCAAGTGGAGATTTTGACCCATTCTTGCCTAGTCTTCCATGGACCACAAGTGAACCAAGTGTGTGGATAAGAATCACTTAAAATGGACTATATAAACCCACAAATCAGATTTTTTCTTTCCATAACAACACACATGCCTTTTTAACATTTTCCACATTTTTTCTCTCAAGAGATAAACTCTAAGGCAACTACTTGTTGGGCCAAGATTACGCTTTGGTAAGTGTTTATGCTTATGATTTAATATGTTTTATGCATGAGATGTGTTGTATATTATGTTGGTTATGTTGGTGAAGTGGGAGAACCTCCCTATGTGCAAAACAAATTGTGTTTACTAAATCGGAGGATGGTATTGTCTTACAAACTTGATTATGCACGTGTGGTTTTGAAGGAAGTGAACATGATGAAGTTAATATTGACATGTGAGATGTGATTATGGTATTTCCTTGATGTGTCATGGTGTTTAACATTTGGAATGATTATTGTGAAATTGGTTATGGTATTGGTGGCATATTGGCCGTAAAGTGTCATTTTGGGTGTTGTATGTGTGTTGTGAGACCATGGCTGATTTTTGGCATGTTATATGATCAAAAATATGTTCAAATATGTTTGGTTATGATCATGGACCATTCATGGCATTAAAAGACCCAAAACGGAGCCATTTCGGACCAAACGGGCATCCGCCCCCGCAGACGGAGGCACCTGCGGGCGCAGATGCCATCGCAGATGACTCTGGCTGCTGCTGGAGGGCACCTGCGCACGCATGTCAGCCACCTGCGTGCGCAGGTGGCAGCGCAGGTCAGGTCCAGAACTCGTTTTGTGTGTTCTCGACTCTAGTTGATCCCCGAAAGCCCCGATACCCTTTTGGATGGAATTATGAACTTGTGATGTCGTTTTAATGACTTTAAAGTGTCGTATGAAGGCGTATTGGACTGTATTAAATGTGTATGGTTGTTCATATGTTGTTGTGAGGTAAATCGATAAGCGGAAATGTGACGGAATGGAAATGAGAAGGCATAAAGGATAGGTGTGATGCGAAATGCTATTGTTATACGAAATCTTGGTCAATGTGTGTAATGTTAAGGTGTTGTTGGTATGATAATGCAGTGAGTTGTATTGTAAGGAGTGAAATGAATTTATATGACGGTCATATAGTTCATTGTCGTTTTGTACGCTTGTATGGTAAATGATCGTTAACAAGAGTTTCATTGTGGACTTATATTGTAGAGTGAAACACAAAGAAGAAGCTGGACTGTTGTGTTCATATATAGTCTTGTGTAATCATACTTGGAAGTAAAGGTATGTAAGGTTACTTCTATATCTTTCTGCAATATATGATGTTCACACTGTCATAGCACTCACTTATTCCGAAATACTCTAAGGTATTTCATATTCGATAGTTGGCTAGAGTTACTCATATGTTCCTTATTCATTGGTCAATGGTGAATCGTATGACTCGTGTGTATTGATTGACTCATGTCCATTGTTTGACTCACGTTCATTGGCTAATATGTCAAAAGTTCCAAATGGTCTAAGGTATTGCATCGCAGGGTGGTGAATAGTTAATATCCACATGTATCGTGTTTAGTGATCATTATGTTAAGGTACCAAACGTGTACTAAACCAAGGGGGTTCTATAGTATTCCAACTAAGGTTGATATATTGATAGTCGGATGTGTTTTACTCCTATACAAAGCATGAATCACTTAGTTCTTATTTATGGGCGGAAGTTCTTAAGTTGTCATAAGTTGTAGATCCTAAGAGAGCTTGTTTAGTTGAATATCATTGTCCCAATCATATTATGAGTCCTATGGTATGATGATTATCCTTGTGCCAATTGTAAGAGTAATAAGAGAGGTGATGTGCAAGTTAGTATAATTATGCTTCATAAGTGAAATTGTCAATCTCATGAGATAAAGGAGTGAAGTGAGATGTGCATGTAAGTACGTGTTTGGCTAGGGTGTTAATCACATGAAGTACAAGAGTAAAGTAAAGCATAGGGGTGTGTTCCAATTAGTGTCATGATCCAAAGATCCAATAGGGTTATACACATGTCTCATATCCATTAGTAAGGTTTCCAAAAGTCTAATGAGGTTATGTTCCAAGGTTTCAATAGTGAATATACTCATGTATCTTGTTCATTGATCATTGTTCAACGGTTTCGACAGTATTATGTTTCCAGGAAGGTTATGTTTCCAAGAATGTTTATATGCATGTCTCTAGCTCATTGGTTATTGTTCCAAAGCTTCCATCAGTGTTAGGGCTACAAACGTATCAATCCCTCATAAGCCAAGGGTACCCTAATTCCGGGTATCAATTATGGTTCATCATATGTTCTTTATGCATTGATCAATTGTCATTCACATGTTTCATATGCTTTGGGTAATGTTCTAAATAATTCATGGTTCCATCAATGTTTGTTCCAAAGTTCAAAATGATATTATGACTATCAAAGTACCAATCTCTCACAAGTTGAAGTATCAATCACAAAAGTAATGAAATAAAGTAAGAGCAAAGTAATGCATTATGTTGATGTTTATTTATCCATGGGGTACAAGTACCTGCATGATGATGGCCATTTATCCATGGGGTGCAAGGACACCTGCATGACGACATGATCTTATCCATGGGGTAAACAGAATACCTGCATGATGATGATATTTTATCCATGGGGTGAAATAACACACCTGCATGATGACATGATTTTATCCATGGGGTGACAAGATCACCTGCATGATGAGGGCCCTAACAACATTGAGCAATGTAAAAGTAAAGTAAAGTAAAGGCAAGGAAAAGAAAGAACATAATGTACATGGTATCCAACATACAGAAAGAAAGTATATTCACATTGCTATTTCTCTTATATTGATCCCATGGTTGTTTTTATTATGTACAAATCATGGGAGATGATAACAATGAAAGAAAGGTGCATGGTTCCATATATAGAGTTCTCTGATAATTATTTCCATTGAAGTAAAGCAATAAACGAAAGTAATGAAAGCAATACTCGTGGGTTCCAAAATGCAACCTGGTAACTTATTCATTTGTATTTGAGTTCACTGAAGCATTTATGCATTTTACAGTTTCATCTGAACCTTACATACTCAGTACATTCTTCGTACTGACCCCTCTTGGGGACTTACTTTACATGTTGCAGGTGCAGGCATTAGTAGACCTCGTCAGTAGCCTGCGAATTGTATTCAGGTCTTTGGTGAGCTCCAGTTGCTTCGGGGTTTCCCAAGTCATACGTGAATACTAGGTTTTGGTATTATGTAAATATTGTGTCATGTATCGATAGAGGCTTTGTAGACAGTTGTGGGAAGACAAATGTAAGAGGTGTATGTCCATGACGACTTGATGGCCCTGTCGGCCAAGTTTCACATATATATATTTATATTTAGCACATGTTTCATGACTGTCGTTATTAGCATGGTAAATTCTCACGTGGTAATGATATTTTTTTATGGCATGCATATGAACGAACATAAGTAAAGGTTGGTTCTCTCGGGCCATATCGGCTTCGGGTGCCAATCACGCCTCAATGGGAATTGGGGTGTGACACCTTGGGTGTGATATGAGATGAATCCATCACTAAAAATTTGCGTATTTTAACAAAGACAAACACTTGATGAACAAAACTTGAAGAATTTGCTTGATTTGGAATCCTAGCTTGCTTGATCTTATTTAAACTTGTTGTGGACTTGTTCTAGACTTGATATTGAGAGTTTAAAGTGATAAAAGGCCTAGGATATCTTATATATAGGTTTTGATGACTAAAACATCATGGGAAAGGGTTAAAATACAAATTTACCCTTAATGAGATATGCAAAAATTTCTTGGTTCAGCGTACCACGACTCAACCTAAGTCATGGTTCAAGCTACGATTCGTACCTCCATTCGTAGTCACTGAACAATTTTTACAAGTCTCTGGTCTCTTTCAGTTGGGTCACAGTATGATCCATAATTTGAAAGTACAACTCGTACACAAAATTGTGGTTTCGAAAGACTTGTTAAGCTTATGTACTTTCTCAATATGAGTTGATGTACAACTTTTACATCAATCCATGACTTATACCATGAGTCGTGGTAACCTTGGGAGTTTTGGGCAGCATAGCATGAGTCACGGTATGATTCATGGTCCCAATGTATGAGTTGTACAATAAGTCATACTGGTCTAGCACTTCAAGTCTCATACCTTGGATTTTTGTACTAAATGTTTTGTATTCGTGGGTTTGGAATTTGAGGTGTTACAATGTCAGCTTCTTAAAAGTAATAGAGATTTGATCTTTGGTTGTTTTCTCTTTCCATTATACTATTAAGGTCCTGAAAATAAGTATTATTCGATTCAAGAGTTGATTCAGTTGTTTCGCTACTATTTTTACTAATTAAAGTAAATACGAGTAAGAATTAGGAATTGTTCTCAAAGTTATTAAGACCTAGGGTTATGGCTCTTAAGAATCGCATTATTTTTTATATTTGTTGGTTAAGAATGATTAAGACATCTACTAAATTGTTGGATCACCGGGTTAATCATATGGTCATAGGCTCTCGCTCCTCCAACAGTCTATGTGAATTAGCCTTCTAACTACGTCATTGGGATAGTCAAACTAATCTGAATGAAATAAGTTGTCATCCTATTTTTGACCTAAGTAGGGTGATCTATGTACATGATTATCCTAGTTGTAAATCCATCAGTAGATGCATCCTACTCCCTTTAACCCATTCTCTTTCTAGCATCCTTTTTTTGAATTCCTCTAGAAATTATTTATTTACTGGATTTATTGGTCAATTAGTTATGAAGCAATAGAATAGTAAGTACAAGGTGAGAGTAAAATATAATGGTAGATTCCTCAAAAGTAAACTATATATAAATTGCGATATTCATACTATGGCACAACCCTAGATAGAGGGCTTTTAGCCACTCATATTGCGATTACAAAGCAATAGTTAGTGTATGAACAATAATTAAAGATAAGTAAAAAGTGTAAGAAGTAACCCTAAGAATGTTGAGATCAAACTTTGAGCTCTCTTATTCTTCCTCTGGCAAAAACTAAACAAAATTACCTAAGGGGGTATTTATAGTATTTTAAAAACACCTAAGAGACTCCTCAAAGTCAGGCTGAGAAAAAGGGAGAAATTTCCCCTTTCCATGATCTGCTAGCAGCGTGAGACTTCTTCTTTTGCTATGGAGATCATGTTGTGAGCCTCTATAGCTCGCCCAGTGTTTTTCTCTGTAGGATGTAAACTTTCAAAGGAGTGTATTTTGAGCCCTATTCACTCTATAACTCTCTTTACGACCCTAAGACTTTACCTTGGCCTTTCATCGCTAAATTTGGCTATTTATGCTCCCTTTTAGTCACATTTAGTCTCCTTTCTCCTAAATCATACAAGCACCTCATATAAGTGATATATCATGAAATCAACATGAACCATAAGTATTAAGCTAAATTATCCTCAAAACAAGGCATAAATATGGGGGGAAGAAATGAAAAGAGTGTATAATCTCCCCACATCAATGCCCACAATAGCCCGAGAAGGATTTTCCTCTAAATTCCTTTCACGACTTCCAGCTTTTTTTTAGATTTTGAATTAATTTTTTGTTTGTGGATTCAGTATCACTGTTTAGTTTAGGGTGATATGGTGTAGATATTATCCTTTTGATTCAGTTTCTTCTAGGAACTGGGTCATCTTTTTCCAGATAAATTAGGAGTCGCAGGTGATTTTCTTGGGTATGCCAAAGCAGCATATTATGTAAGTCTACAGAAAGTCTATGACCTCCTTTTCTCTTATCTTTTGGAAATAACCTACTTCGACCCACTTCAAAAAGTAGTCAGTTATAAATAATATAAACCTGGCCGATTATTGCTGGAAGTGGCCCCATAATATCCATCCCCTACCTTATGCATGGCCATGGTGAAATCACGGGGTGTAGAAACTCTACTAGTTGATGGATCATGAATGCGTGCCATTAGCACTTGTTGTAGTTTAGAATGAATGTTTTAGCTTCTTGATCTATTTTTTCCCAGTAATAATTAGATTTGATTAATTGTTGAACTAGAGTATCAGCCCCTGAGTTGTTACTACAAGCACCTTCATAGACTTCTTTCATCACATACCCAGTCTCTCTTGGGCCTAGGCATCTGCCCAATGGACCAGTGAAAGATCTTCGGTATAGTTGACCATTTACCAAGTAATATCGATAAATTTTATATGGAGTGCTTGGGATTTCTTTGCATCTTTCAGTAACTTTCCTTCCTTCAGGTAGTCAATACACTGATTTCTCCATTCCCATGTAAGGATGTGTAATTTATTTCATCATGGCTAACATCGATGGCTGAATTGAGCAATTGGAGTACCTTTCCAGAGTTAGTTGTTTCTAAATCTGATGAAGTCCCCAGGTTCGCTAAAGCATCTACCTCAACATTTTGGTCTTGTGGTATGTGAGTCAAGGTTCATTTTATGAAGTGGCTCAAGGCGATAAGTGTTTTGTCCAAGCATTTTTTATTCGTTCATCTTTGACTTTGGATGCTCCATTGATCTAGTTCACCATAAGGAGAGAGTCACATCTTGCTTCAATGTTTTTTTGCTCCTAAATTTTAGGCTAAACCCAGATCTACAATCAATACCTCATACTCAGCTTCATTATAACTAACATAAACAATTTTAATGGCATGTCTGATGACATCACCGGAAAGAGTCTTTAAGATGATTCCTAAATCAAACCCTTATACATTGGATGCCCCATCTGTACATAAGGTCCATATGGAAGGTTCAACGTTAAAGGTTCTAACATATTTCTTTTCCACCTAGGGTGCCATTTTTCAATTGAAATTAGCAACAAAGTAAACTAGGACCTAGGACTTTATAGCGGTTTGTGGTTTGTATGTTAAATCATACCCACTAACCTTTATCACCCAATTGGATATCCTTCTCAATAACTCAGATTTATGCATGATAGTTCTTAAAGGGTATATAGTGACGACATGGATGAGATGGTATTGGAAATACGACTGAAGTTTCTTATAGTCATCACCAATGCTAGGGCCAATATTTCCAAGTGTGGCTACCCGGTTTCCACATTTGCCAAAGTTTTGCTAACATAATAGATTAGGAACTACATATATTTTTCCTCCCGAACTGAGACGACGTTGATTTCTACCTCTGACATCGTGAGGTATAAGAGCAATAGCTCTCTCCCTCTCTCTCTCTCTTTGGGTTTGGCTCTCTCTCTTTGGGTGAGTTTTGGCCAGTTGTAGTGGACTTGCCAGATATTTCTTCATGTCTCATAGCACCTGTTGGAATTCTGAGGTCCATTTAAAGTTGTTCTTCTTTTTTAGTACAGAAAAGAACTTGTGGCTTTTGTTCGAGGACCAAGATATAATCTGGCTTAATTTGACATGTCTTTTAGTGAGTTTTTGAATTCCTTTAACATCATTGATGATCTTTTCGATTGCCTTGTTCTTGTTTGGGTTGACTTCAATCTCTTGTTGGAGACAAAGAAACCCAAGAATTTTCATGACTCAATGTTGAAGGTGCATTTTTTGAGGTTTAACTTTATGTTTTATTATCGGAGTATCTTGAAAGTTTCCTGCAAATATTGTAAATGATCCTCTGAATTAAGAGATTTGACTAACATGTTCTCTATATATACTTTCATAGTCATTCCAATTAGTTCTTTGACATACCATTGATAGGTTGCTCTGGTATTCTTTATTCTTAAAACCATTACGTTATTGTAGTAATTACCATGTTTGGTGATTAAAGAAATTTTATCTTCGTCTTCTGGGTTTATCTTTATTTGATATAATCGAAATAAGTGTCAAGAAAACTTAGTATGTTGTGCCCAGTCATTGCATGAATTATTTGATTGATGTGCGGCAAGGGGAAGGAATCTTTGTAGCATGCTTTATTTATATCTTTAAAATCAACACACATTCTTGATTTGTTACTTTTCTTAGGTACAACCACCATGTTCGCCATCCATTTGGGGTAATTTAACTTCTTGAATATAGCTAATGCTAAGTAGTTTACCCACTTCCTCTTTTATGAACTTGTTCTTGAGTTATGACATTTGGTGCCTCTTTCTCTGCCTTATCGGTGTGAACTCGGGGTCTACATTCAGTTTATAAGTGGTGATCTCAGGTAGAATACCTGTCATATCTAAATTCAACCATGCAAAATATACAAAGTTATTTCTAAGAAAGGAGATAAGTGTAATCCTAAGTTTCGGAGTTAATCTGATCCCCAAGTATACCTTTTTTTTGGCTGATAGGCGAGCAGAGTTACTTACTCGATATCCTCCATCGTAGATTTACCATGAAGTTTCTCGGCACCTGGTACATTTCATCTTCTATTTTCTTTCTTTTGAGTGCTCGATATCTAAAGGGGCTTGCTTTAATTGTTCTAAAATCTCCTAAAATTTTGATGGATCTTTCCATTTTTCTACTTTCTCGAGGGATGAATTTAGTTGTTGTGATTTTTGTTTGATGTCCTTAATATATTTTAGGCATGAGCTTTCATCAACAGTGAACATTTTCTTAGCCACTGATTGTTTCCCTCTAATCTGCCTGATTTCTTTTGGAGTGGGGAATTCAGCAAGAGATGTAGTGTTTGTGGAACAACCTTCATATCGTATATCCAGTGCCTTTCAAAAATCATGTTGTATGGCAGGTCTTCGGCTATTACATAGAAAGTGGTTTCTTTAAGCACTCCTTCTGCATTGATCGGGAGTGTAATTTCTCGTCTTTCGGTGGGGATGATCTTGTCCAGTAATCCATTTTTACTATCATTGTCCAATAGATCATATTGGTGGAGCTTTCTGGGTCTACCAATTTGTATTTAACTTTAAAATTACAAATGTCAATAGTGATTACTACATTATCGTTATAGGGTTGTATAGTGCCCTCTAGGTCATTATAGTTTAAGTTGATTGTTTCTTCCTCCCATATTTGTTTTCCCTTTGTGACCATTATCTTGGTTTTCATGGCTACTGTTAATGTGACTTCATTTAATTTTGCTCCTCTGATGATCATGTTAATCATGTGATCAGATGATGGTGGATAAATTGGAGTTTTGGCATTCCTGCTCCTCCCATAGTTATTTCTGGCCCGGTCACTCAAGATTTCTCTGAGATGTCCTTTTTTGATAAACCATGCTAGCTCCTTTCACAAATGGTGGCAGTCCCTAGTGCGATGTATGTGAGACCCATGGAATGTACACATCAATCTGTAAATCTGTGCATTGAGATCTGTCTTGGTAAATTTTGCCACCTCACATTCTTGATTTGTTTGATACTTACTAAAAGACCAACTACAACTATGTTGAAGCAATATTCATACAAGTGTGGTGCAACACTGTTGATCCTTGAAGTTGATGGGCCTGCATTATCCTGCTCACCGTGCTTCATCTATGGTTTTAATTATTTCTCCTATCACTCATGTGTCTTGTTGACATCTAAGAGTAGTAAGTGGTAAGCCTTCTCTCAGGGTTTTTCTGAGGTAGCATAGGGTCGATATTTCTCTTTCAATGGCTTCAAGTTAAAGTTCATGCTTCTTTTTTAGTGACTTTGGCTTATCTATCGTGCGTACATAGGTGCAGCCAACTGGTCATCTTCAACTCTTATTATAGATTTGTACCTGATACCTCCTACATCATCGCTGAGAATTCCAATAACTTTTCTTTCAGTTTTAATGAAGCATTGGAGCTTCTGGGATTGAGACCATTTGTGAACGCTTTTGCTGCCCGTTCATTTGGAACTGGAGGTAGCAATATCCTTTCCATTTGGAAGCGTATTATGAATTCCCGCAGCAGCTCATTATCTCCTTGAACGATTTTGAAGATGTTGGCTTTCCTTGCTTGCACCTTTTTGGCCCCAGCGTGTGCTTGCACAAAGAAATCTGCAAGATGTTCAAAAGATTAGATGGAATATTCTAGTTGCATAAAGTACCACATCAAGCTCTCCCCTAACTTTTTGAGTAGTTTTGATTTGATCTTGTTCGATTGCATGTTGTTTCCTTTAACATGCACATATAGGCGATCACATGATCCTGCGGATCGATGGTCCCATCGTACTTTGAGATGTCTGGAATTCTAAATAACTTGAGAAAACTTGAGAAGTATTTTGAGGTCATACTAGGAGGGAACGGTAGTTGCACATATCTCCTCGAGTTTGGGCCTTTCATAATTGGTGGATCTCTTGGAATCTGGTCCATGCGGGCATGAAACTCTTTTTCATTTTGATCCAGCTTAATGTCCAGCATCTGTAACACCTCGTACATTTCCGATCTTACTTGATTGTCTTAACATTTGTGGAATTATTTAAACATGAGATTGTTGGGGTATTACCCATTTAAATTAGATGGGCTGAATTGGTCTTGTGTCATGGGCTCAATTTAAGGCCCAATAATTAAGTATAAGACATGGCCCAAAAAGGGAAAAAATGACCCATTCATAAAATGGACCAAGTAAACATGTCCTCTTTGACCAAGAGTGGCTAAGTATGACTTTGTGGGACTATATAAGAGGCAACAAATCAGATTTTTATTCAACATAACACACTTGCCATTTCTAGATTTTTCGACAATATTCTCTCCTCTTCCAAACCCTAAGCTACCATTCTCTTTGGACAAGATCACTCCTTTGCAAGCTTTGGTAAGTGTTTACTCTTATGGTTTAGTATATTATATGCATAATATGGTGTGTAAATCATGTTGGTTATGTTTAATAAGTGTTGGGCAGTCCACTATTTGTAAAACAGTCCACTTTTGCTTGATCGGTAAAAGATTTGCCTTCTATGTGGTTTAAACTTGAAAGGGGACTTAAGGTTTTGAAGGAATTGAATTAGATGGACTAAATTTCAGTATATTTAAGTGTGTTTATGTCCCTAATTCGTTCCCCTTGTATATGGCTTGATGGAAATGTTTATACATAATTGTGTATGGAACGTTTGGCGTAGTGAAAAGAGAATACTTTCTTGTTATGTTAAAGTGAACTCTGAAACTGTGTGGGCTGTTTTGGTATATTGTTGTGGAAGGTATTTATGTGACTTGATGGAATAAATATGTGAAGTTGCATTGAGGTAAAAATGTGAAGTATGCATTTGGGGTGAAATCTTGTCGGTTTGTGACGTTTATGTTAATGTGTGGACTATTTTGGCGTTGTTGGTGTTGTGAGGCAGTAAATTGTATTGTAGGAGAGTGAAATGAAGTTATGCGGCAGTAGTAAAGAAGGTGGAATGATATACCATGTGTTGGGTATGTTGGATAGTTTTTACTTCCCGTAAAGTAGCTAATTATCGTCTTGTGAACTTGTAATGTAGTTAGTTGTTAAGGTTAGCTCCATTATGTATTCATATTGTAGAATAACGCTATAAGGAAGAGCTGAATTGTTGTAGTCACTTTTTGGAAAGATAAGGTATGTAAGGTTACTCTTTCCATATCCTTCTGCAACACATAGTATTACATTGTCATTATACTTGTTCCATTCCGAAATGTTCAAAGGTATCCCATTTACGGTTATTAATCATTGTTACTCACATGTTCCTTATTCATTGATCAATTGTGATTCACATGACTCATGTTCATTGGTTAATGTTCCAATAATGTTCCAAAGTTCCAATAACATTGTAACCACTAATGTACCAATCTCATAACAAAAGAATTAAAGTAATGAACACTTGTTGAGTACGGGTGGCAACTCGAAGGGGCGTAAGCCTAGCTAGAGGCAATCCCGAATGGATATTGAGTACAGGTGGCAACTCGAAGGGGCGAAAGCCTAGCTATAGGCGATCCCGAAAGTTCATTGGAAACGGGTGGCAACTCAAAGGGGCGAAAGCCTAGCTAGAGGCGATCCCGATTATTATGTTATTTCCCACTGATCAGTTGGGCCCGGGCATTATATGATTGATGATTGATAAACTAAAGTACAGTAAAATAAAGAAGAAAGTAACAAAAGTAATATACATAGTTCCAAACATACAGATTAATGGTTTATCCATATTGGGTATTCTCTTATAATGATTTCCATTGAAGTTCTTATGTATTGATGCAGTTTCATATAGCCTTACATACTCAGTACATTCTTCGTACTGACCCCCTTGGGGGACTTACCTTACTTGCTGTAGGTACAGGTGCTAGTAGACCTCCACTGTAGGCTACGAGTCATCCGCGGATCATTGGTGAGCTCTAGTTGGTTCGGGGCTTTCCAAGTCACATGTGTACATTATTTTGGTATTGTAGATGTTGTATAAAGCGGGGACTTGTCCCGATTGTAGGTTGGTTATGTACATGTATCTGTAGAGGCTTTGTAGACGGTTGTGGGAAGACGAATGTAAGAGATAAATGCCCATTTTGACTTGATGGCCCTAACGGCCAAGTTTCATTTATAGCATATGTTGCCACGACGCCATTGGTATTTTATAAGTTACATGAGATAGAATGCTATCCGTACAGATACATGCATATGAATGTTCAGGAGTAAAGATTGGTTCTCTCGGGCCTCAACGGCTTCGGGTGCCAGTCCATCCCGAATGGGATTCGGGGCGTGACAAAAGTGGTATCAGAGCAAGTTGTCCTAAGGGTGTCTACAAAGCCGTGTCTGAGTAGAGTCTTGCTTATTGATGTGTTGCGTGCCATATTTATAAGTAGGAGGCTACGGTACATATAAGAGTTGTTTGTTTTCTTCATTTCTTAGATCGTGCAGTAGAGCCAAAGGTGTAGGTGGAATCATATCTGACCATTGAAATTGGTTTTCCTTTGTTATAGTAAAATACCGGTTACAAGACGAGGTTGGGAAAAAGGTAAGAAGGTAGAAATGCTTGTCGAAGGAGGAACTAGTAAATTACCACCTGACCAAGCTAGTCAGGGTGGGGCTGAAACTGAATTTGCATCGCGGGCTTCTTCTACTTCTCCAGCTCCAGAAGAGCCGAGAAGGAGAAAAGAACCTGCCGAACCACTTGTTAATGCTACTGAGCAGGATATAAGAAATTTGGTGTACTTGTTGACTCATATAGTCATTGCACAAAATCAAGGACAAGTTGGTCCAGCCTTTGCATAAAAGAGGGGGAATCAAATGCAAAAGAGAATGGCACAAGCAATTGAAAGAGGCCGTCTAAGAAGGCTAAATTTAGGGGACAGTCCATGGAGTCCCGAGGAGGATTTGGGCCATAGATTTTTAATAGACCGCTTAGGTCATCATTTTCTCATTCTACAGTAAATGCTCTACCTCAATCCCAAGGGGTTAGAGGCAACCAATCTGGGCAAAGAAGTGAAATTCAGGATTCATGAACAGTGGGGTATCAAGCACAAGGAAGTATGAGCCAATCGAAATTTCCCCGTCAGCCGTATCAACGTTGTGGAAGGTATCATTTGGGTGAATGTCGGTTAGGGACAAATATTTGTTTTTGGTGCGGTATGTCGGGGCATAAAATGAGAGAGTGTCCACAGAGGGGCACAGGTAATACAGCGCGACCTACGAGATCAGCCGTTGCATTATCATCGTCAGGTGTACAGCCTACGGGGCATAGTAGAGGTTCTAGAGGGACAATTGGTGTTAGTGAAACCCAGAACCGCACTTATGCCTTAGCAAATCGACAGAATTCGGAGGTTTCTCCTAATGTAGACACAAGTACAGTATTCATATTTTTACATAATGTATATGCATTGATTGATCCGGGCTTTACCCTATCATATGTTACTTCATTGATTAAAAAAAAAAAAATTTGAAAGAACACCGAAATTACTAGTCAAACCATTTGAAGTATTTACACCAGTTGGGAAATCTATTGTTGCTAAAAGAGTATATCGTAATTTTATAGTAAATGTTTGTGATCATGTTACGTTGGCTGATCTTATTGAGCTGGAAATGGTAGACTTTGATGTTATAATGGGCATAGATTGGTTGGCTTCTTGTTATGCCATAGTAGATTGCCGAACTAATAAGTTATATTTTCATTTTTCCACAAAAGAATGTTCTTTGAATGGAAGGGTAATGTGGGGGCACCAAGAGGAAAATTTATTTCCTATCTTAAATCAAGGGAAATGATACCCAAAGGGGTACTTATGACACTTAGTACGAGTGAAAGATACTGATGTGAAACCACTAACTCTTCAATCGGTTCCAGTAGTAAATGAAATTCTTGAGGTAGTTCCTGAAGATTTTTCAGGTTTACCTCTAGAACGGGAAGTAGTGTTGGGATTGATGTGATGCTAGGCACTCAGCCTACATCCATTCCTCCGTATAGAATATCCCAGAAGAGTTACGGGAATTAAAGGAGCACTTGAAAAGACTTACTGGAAAAAGGGATACATAAGACCTAGTACATTCCCTTGGGGTGCGCCAATATTATTGGTACGAAGAAAAGATGGCACGTTGAGAATGTGTATTGACTATCGGCAATTGAATAAAGTGACAATTAAGAATAAGTATCCCCTCCCCAGAATTGATGATTTATTTGATCGATTATAGGGTGCCAAATGTTTCTTAAAGATTAACTTAAGATCGGGTTATCATCTAGTGAGGGTTAGAGAAAAAGATATACCCAGGACAGCTTTCCGAACACGGTATGGTCATTTTGAGTTTTAGTTATGTCATTTGGACTAACAAATGCACCAATCGTTTTTTTTATGGATTTGATAAATAGGGTGTTCAAGTCATTTTTAGATGTGTTTGTGACCGTGTTTACAGATGATATTTTAGTTTACTCAAGATCACAAGCGGACCATGCTAATCGCTTGCGATAGGTGTTACGGATTCTTCGTGACAGTAATATATATGTAAAGTTCTCTAAACGTGAGTTTGGATAAAATCCGTAGCGTTCTTGGGTCACATTGTATAGGATAAAGGACTCAAGGTTGATATACAAAAGATAGAAGCCGTGAAGAATTGGCTAAGGCCTACGACGCTTACAGAGATTCATCATTTTCTTGGATTGGTTGGTTATTATAGGAGATTTGTTGAAGGATTTTCTTCTATCCCTGCACCCTTAACAAAGCTAACATAGAAGACAATCAAGTTTCAGTAGAATGACGAATGTGGGTAACACCCCGTACATTTCCGACCTTACTTGATTGTCTTAACATTTGTGGAATTATTTAAACATGAGATTGTTGGGGTATTACCCATTTAAATTATATGGGCTGAATTGGTCTTGTATCATGGGCTCAATTTAAGGCCCAATAATTAAGTATAAGACATGGCCCAAAAAGGGGGAAAATGACCCATTCATAAAATGGACCAAGTAAACATGTCCTCTTTGACCAAGAGTGGCTAAGTATTACTTTGTGGGACTATATAAGAGGCAACAAATCAGATTTTTATTCAACATAACACACTTGCCATTTCTAGATTTTTCCACAATATTCTCTCCTCTTCCAAACCCTAAGCTACCATGCTCTTTGGACAAGATCACTCCTTTGCAAGCTTTGGTAAGTGTTTAATCTTATAGTTTAGTATATTATATGCCTAAGATGGTGTGTAAATCATGTTGGTTATGTTTAATAAGTGTTGGGCAGTCCACTATTTGTAAAACAGTCCACTTTTGCTTGATCGGTAAAAGATTTGCCTTCTATGTGGTTTAAACTTGAAAGGGGACTTAAGGTTTTGAAGGAATTGAATTAGATGGACTAAATTTCAGTATATTTAAGTGTGGTTATGTCCCTAATTCATTCCCCTTGTGTATGGCTTGATGGAAATGTTTATACATAATTGTGTATGGAACGTTTGGCGTAGTGAAAAGAGAATACTTTCTTGTTATGTTAAAGTGAACTCTGAAACTGTGTGGGCTGTTTTGGTATATTGTTGTGGAAGGTATTTATGTGACTTGATGGAATAAATATGTGAAGTTGCATTGAGGTAAAAATGTGAAGTATGCATTTGGTGTGAAATCTTGTCGGTTTGTGACGTTTATGTTGATGTGTGGACTGTTTTGGTGTTGTTGGTATTGTGAGGCAGTAAATTGTATTGTAGGAGAGTGAAATGAAGTTATGCGGCAGTAGTAAAGAAAGTGGAATGATATACCATGTGTTGGGTATGTTGGATAGTTTTTACTTCCCGTAAAGTAGCTAATTATCGTCTTGTGAACTTGTAATGTAGTTAGTTGTTAAGGTTAGCTCCATTATGTATTCATATTGTAGAATAACGCTATAAGGAAGAGTTGAATTGTTGTAGTCACTTTTTGGAAAGATAAGGTATGTAAGGTTACTTTTTCCATATCCTTCTGCAACACATAGTATTACATTGTCATTATACTTATTCCATTCCGAAATGTTCAAAGGTATCCCATTTACGGTTATTAATTATTGTTACTCACATGTTCCTTATTCATTGATCAATTGTGATTCACATGACTCATGTTCATTGGTTAATGTTCCAATAATGTTCCAAAGTTCCAATAACATTGTAACCACTAATGTACCAATCTCATAACAAAAGAATTAAAGTAATGAACACTTGTTGAGTACGGGTGGCAACTCGAAGGGGCGTAAGCCTAGCTAGAGGCAATCCCGAATGGATATTGAGTACGGGTGGCAACTCGAATGGGTGAAAGCCTAGCTAGAGGCGATCCCAAAAGGTCATTGGAAACGGGTAGCAACTCAAAGGGGCGAAAGCCTAGCTAGAGGCGATCCCGATTATTATGTTATTTCCCACTGATCAGTTGGGCCCGGGCATTATATGATTGATGATTGATAAACTAAAGTACAGTAAAGTAAATAAGAAAGTAACAAAAGTAATATACATAATTCCAAACATACAGATTAATGGTTTATCATATTGGGTATTCTCTTATAATTATTTCCATTGAAGTTCTTATGTACTGATGCAGTTTCATATAGCCTTACATACTCAGTACATTCTTCGTACTGACCCCCTTGGGGGACTTACCTTACTTGCTGTAGGTACAGGTGCTAGTAGACCTCCACTGTAGGCTACGAGTCATCCGCGGATCATTGGTGAGCTCTAGTTGGTTCGGGGCTTTCCAAGTCACATGTGTACATTATTTTGGTATTGTAGATGTTGTATAAAGCGGGGACTTGTCCCGATTGTAGGTTGGTTATGTACATGTATCTGTAGAGGCTTTGTAGACGGTTGTGGGAAGACGAATGTAAGAGATAAATGTCCATTTTGACTTGATGGCCCTAACGGCCAAGTTTCATATGTAGCATATGTTTGCCATGACGCCATTGGTATTTTATAAGTTACATGAGATAGAATGCTATCCGTACAGATACATGCATATGAATGTTCAGGAGTAAAGATTGGTTCTCTCGGGCCTCAACGGCTTCGGGTGTCAGTCCGTCCCGAATGGGATTCGGGGCGTGACAGCATCTTCAAGTATTCTAGGATTTGGGACTAGTCCCCACTGTTGGGAACGGATGTGTTAGTTTCTCCCTGGTCCTCGTCTCCTGCTTGGTAAGGTGACTCAAAAGGTGGTGCCTATGAACCTAGGGTGGCTTTGTCCTGCAAGTTCATTATGGCTTTTGACTAGAGTATAACAAAGAGTTTTGTAAAATTGATCTTTGTCACTTTGGCGGCGTTTTGGTCATCTTACATTCGTCATGATGGATGTAATTTTAACGTGAACTCTCTTGTCCGTTCTCCATAGTGATTGGATCAACTTCGCCGTCTGTCGGGTTGTTCTAGATAGGGTTGGCGTGCATGTTGATTTGCCTCTGAGCCCCAGCGATCTTATAAGAAAGGTTTTTGCTTCACAAAAAATATGAAATTTTGTTAGTAAAGAAGTTAAGTGACCAAATCAACACCAAGTATCCTTAGCCCACGATAGGCGCCAAACTGCTTACCCCAAAAAGGGTACAATTAAATTTGTTAGTGAGGTTTAAAGGATAAGAGGTCCTGACTCTGTTAGGCGTAGCAAAAATAAGATACAATATTGTAAAGTAAAATAAAAGAAATGAAGTTGTAAGTAAGGTGAGGTCTAATGAGGCTTAAGGAGCCATAATAGCCCCAAAGAGCAAGGTACAGAGCTTACGAGCTAACGTGATTGCCTTAGAAAGATATGTATAGAGCCGATGGGCTTTTTAGCTATATGAAGTGGAATGGCTCATCATCTTCTCAGACTCTAGCTTGATATCCCCAGAGAGCCATGCTCAGAGCCTACAGTCTAGCCAGTTACACGAAGATTATGGGCCTATGGGCTACTTGGCTATTTCGAGTAGCTGAAGGTTGGACAGGGGTAGGGGTTGGAACAGTATTTTGCGCCTCATGAGTTGGTTCTAATTCAACATCAAAAGCAGCTTTATGCCCACTATTTTGAATTGCTCCCTTAACACCCCCAGTATCTTGATCATTCCCTTTTGTCAAAAGATACACAACTTTCCTCTTCCACATGACTTACATATTCTAATAAAGGTAGGATATGCAACCATGTGATAAAAGATATATATCCACCACTCAAATATTCATAAAATTCTCATAGTATCCTTTTATGATATAATTTCTATCGAAGCAGCACTATTAGGCAGACTCACATATAATAGGCATTGTCCAGGTTCATACCTTAGATATTTCACATAATCCATCAACTCAAAATAAGACAACCTATCTATATCAACATAAAAAAAATCAGAAATTTGTCCACCAACATATGATTATTTTTTCCCAATCTCAAAATAATCAGTTCAATAGACATTTCAGCAACATGAAAACAGTATATACATGTTAATTTTTCAACCCTTGACCACAACCACAGTGTAAGATTCGACCCTTGACGAAGACCAAAACAACAACACATGACATAACAAAGGAATAATACTATGCTATAATTATAAGTGTCACAACTTCTTTTATTACATTTGGAAGTTTTTACCCAATCATTAACACTATAAATTTGAAAAAAAAATTAAAGATGGAAGAACACCCTACGTCAAATTTCAGGAAAAACAGTAATAAAATGAGACATGGGGCTAATCTTTAGCAATGGAGATGACGAAATATGTATAACACAATAGATGCTCCACCAAATGATGCTTAACATGCAGATGACGAAATAGGTGTGAACTTTGAACTCCTCAATTGTAACCACTGAATTTCTTTTGATATAACACTAAAAACTTCGATTATAGGTGTAAAAGAGGAAGATGAAATCCAAAACACTATGAAATCGAACAAATTTTGAAGCAATCTCTTCGATTTAATGTAGGGTTTAAGAGTTAGATTTTGGCGTTGTTGTTCGATGATTCAAATATCTATGCAGACTGGGTAAAATGAAAAGCGTTTGGGTTTGGGTAAAATGAATAGGCTTGGGGCTCAAAAGTATAAAATAACATAATTAGACCGATAATTATTTTCATTCAATACCTGACATCACTAGTGGGCATGTGTATCTCACTCAATTCATTAGGTTTAGAAAGGGGTAAATAAATTCACTTTTACCTAATAAAAGTGCGCAATAGATCGTTGTAATAGTTTAAATGTGTAGTCTATTTTTTGGGACAAGTTCAGGGTGAAGTTAATGTCTTCTAAAAATTCTTGCATTGCTAATACCATGATTTGTCATACATTAATTATACATAACATAATACAAAATAGAGTTGATTATACGTAAGTTAAAAAAAATATACCAAACAAGACATTAATAAGGATAAAATAGATATTTTAAAATTAAATTGTTACTAAATATAGAAATGTGTCATTCCTTTTAGACCGACTAAAAAGAAAAGTGAGTCACATAAATTGAGACTTATTTTTTTAGTGGCATCCTACGGCTACCAAACGAACCCTCAGTGACTAGTGACTGGTTGGGTAGAAATCTGTAATAAATTTAAGGGATAATTTTAAATATATAAAATAAAGTAATTAGTTTATAACAAATATAGCCAAGTTTTCTTTACAAAATAAAAAAATAACCCAAAAATGAACTAGCCACAAAAAAGTTACAAAAAAAAAAAATAATCGCATGTATATGTAATTTATCATATTGTATAAAAGTTATGTAATATATCGATATTATATAAATGATGTGTAAATGTATATCAATATTGTGTAAGTGGTACAGAAATGTGCATCAATATTGTATAAATGGTGTATAAACGTATATCGATATTGTATAAATAATTATGTAATGTATATGTAATGTATCACAAAAAAAAAAAAAACTTCTCTCCTTTCACCTAAAAAATACATATTTCTCCCTATCTCTATCGGTCACCACTCTTGTTGGAATCCGGTGAGAACCCACCACCACTTAGCTCCGGACAAACAAACAACCACCGTTCTTCCTTTTCTCAACTCATCAACCTACCTTTTCTGGCGAAACAAATGCCAAAGCTTCACCACACCACCACCCAAACAACAACCAAACAGTCCCTTCCACCCTTCGTCCTCTCCCTCACAGCAAACTAGTGAATTCCGGCAAAGCTCCCAATGAATCAGAGAGCAACCAGTGACCACGACGAGACCCAGACGGACAGATCCACATCGTTGTTCCGTCGAAATCAACGAACTAGAGCTCCAACAATAATATTTCGTCACAACTCCAGTAAGCACCAACAATTTTCAGCTCCGACCAGTTAATTTCAATCTGATTTAAATAATTGTTGTCCATATTGTTGTAATTAAAATGGAAAAGTACCTTAGGATTAACGATGTTAACAGTGATAGGAGTGGGTGAAAAATGGAAAGCCATAGAAGGATGAAGAAGAGGAAGGAACGAAGAAAAAGAAGAAGAAGTAGCGAAGAAGATGAAGGAGACCAAAACTGGACGAATGACCAAATTAAATGAAATTAAGTTAGCCTAACGGCTATTTTAGGAAACAACTTTGGCCGAAAGGCTATTTTGGGTAGGAATGAATAAGTGAACTAATTTTTGTGTGATAAATTTAGCCTAACGGGATATACAGGGTAATTATCCATAAATTTAAACCCAACAAAAGAAAAAATAAATGAAATTGCCACGTAGGCTACGTTATCTCATTTAAACTGATTAGTGAGTGCAAGTAAATTGGTTGAGGACGCAGCCATGGTGGTGGTGCAGCATATCCTCCTTTCACTTCCAACACAAATGCCCCCTTCTTCTCCTCCTCTTACTTCAGAAACTCAATATTTGACAAGGCGTAAATCTTTGATATTTACTTCTTCTCTGCTTTCCTCTTTCATATATACATCTCATCACTCTGCTGTTACTGCTTTTCAAATTGATCAGCCTCAACAAGAAGAAGATAGACTTGTTCACCTCTTTCAGGTAAATGCCTCACCCAAAAAGGCTAAAACTAAATACAAGAAGAAAACTCAATAATTGTTTTTCTCATTGTGTTGTATATTTCTCCTCCGTCTACTTTTACTTGTTCATATTTGACTTACACACGTTTTAATAAGTACTCCTTCATTCAGATTTACTTGTCACATTTTGACTTTACACATCTATTAAGAAAATAATAATTGGTAAAACAATAATTGGTATAGTGATTTTATCATATTATCCTTATTAATTGATGTTTAATAATAAATATTGAAAAATGATTTGAAAAATAAGTAATTAATAGATGAAAAATAAATTTTTCTTTTCTTGATTCGTAAAAAATGACAAGTAAAAATAGAAATCAAATTAGGAAAGTAGTGACTAGTGACAAGTAAATCCGAATGAAGGGACTAATAAATAAAAATGATAATTTATCATATAATTTATCATATCACCCTTAATTATTACAAGTCATTTAAATATCATAAAATGAATAATTATCTATTGGTTTTTTAAATTGTATAAAAGTGGACATCTATTTTTAGTTTATTCCTTTATACAAGTAAAAATGGACGGAGGAAGTAGTTTTTTTCTTTTTTTGGATAATCTTGGTATCTCGCTAGTTTGCATCCCCCTAGACTAATTTCTCATGTTACCTGCTATCTTTCACCTACACAAATACAAAAAATCATGTTTTTGCCTCTTCTAGGATTTGAACGTGCGACCGATGTTCTGCCGCATCCTTGAGTGCAGCGTTGATTCGTTATTAAGTATGGCCCAGATGCAGAAAAAATCAACGATGAACTATGTTGCCAATTTGGCTCTTTTTGTGTTTTATTGTTGAAATTGAACAGTGAAAAAAACCATTTCTCTCAGTTGGAGTTGGAACCTGGAACAATTTGATTAGCACTACTAAGGACCATTTTGTATTGTGAAGAGTCAACAATAATTTATATCCCCATATCAAGTCAATGTTGCTCCCCTCGTCCCAATTTGTGTAACACTCTTGAACGATCCAAAAATGTTTGAACAATTGAACTATTCTATTTTTATACAACTTTCAATGATTCAAATTTATTGAACTTCAATGTAGCTTCCTTCATCAAACTAACTTTTGAATAAACACTATGGTCTTTCATTATAACTAATACAGTATAATATAGACTGTTGTCATATAAAAAGGAATTAATAGCAATTTCCCCCCTTTTGGTTTAAGCCTACAAATTTAATCCCCAGACCATTTGCTACTGTATGGAAAGTGAAGATTGAAAGTTGGATGTCTTGATGTAAGAAGCCTTTATATATCACCATTGAAAAATCACTATTTCCCATTGGAAATTCCCACTAAAAAATGTTCAGTGGCTATTCCCACAGTGAGAAAAGAAAAAATAGTAGTGTTTCACACGGAAAAATTAGGAAGCTTCCCAGTATTTCAATGAGAATCTGTTTCCCACCATGCGTTTTCGAGTGAGCTGGTTCAGTGGGAATGGAGTGGGAAAATCAGGTTTTATAACACAAATTTCCCATTAGTTCACTGTGGGAAAAGCCTTTGTTTTTAGTAGTGTATTAACTGAACTTTGTGAGTTAGGTATCTGCATTAGATAATATACTGTTGGACTTGAGTCTTAGTGGAACTTAACTCTTGATAATTGTGACTTGTATGCTTACTTTGCAGCCATTGTTAACCTTGTCAAAATCTGGGTGTATTTGAAAGACATGTGTCTCATGTCACTGAATAGAGGATGTAGAAAGGAATTGACTTTGTTCAGAACAGGTAATTTGCGTGTTATTCTGAAGAACCTTGGTCTCACCTTAAATCACTAAGGATTCATGTAAGAGTAAATGAAACACATATGAGTTCCTATAATTATGTAATCTAAAATGCTTTTCTCAGTTCGTAGTATCTTCAGGTTACTCAACTGATGTAAGGTTTCTCATCCTTTCCCAACTATACTACGAAGCAGAAAACCAATAACCAATCTGACCTTTGATGCATTTTCAAGACAATTAGTATTGGACATCTAAGTGGACAGATAGCTTGAATAATAAGACCATCCTTAGCCATTTGCAGTGGTGTGTTGGTTAACTAAAAGTTAATACAGTTTGATATCAGTAAGAAGGCCATAAATCAGACCTACAAGAAATTTAAATGTTTCTTAATAAGATCATGAATAAATCATCCAAAAATATTTTCGAAACAACAACAGAAGCATCAAATCTTCATCTTTGCCTTATCAAGTTTATTGATTGGTGAGTATATCAGTTCGAAATGTAGTAACAGAACTAATGATGCTAATGCAGGAAACTTCCGCTTCTGTTGTTTTCATTAAGGACCTTGAGTTGGCTAAAGGCTCCAATGACTCTACTAAGGTGCTAGCCGACGATGAGAATGCAAAATTGCAAGGGACAGGTTCGGGCTTCATTTGGGATAAGTTTGGTCACATTGTACGATTTTTCGACTTTAAGATTTACAAATTTACAATGATTATCTGAATGTTCCATGTTAATTGGATGAATTCTCTGCTGCTTAACTTAAAAAATTTAAATGCCTCATCTCAAGAAAGTTAAATGTGTTGAACACAACTCAAAGTAATGATTTATTACGGTGAATAACATCCCTTATATAGGCGTACATCAGGGACCTAATACTAATCCAAAATTGACTAGGAAACAGAAAACTACCAAATACTACGTTAATTACCTAGAAACTACTACTCCAAAATTGACTAGGAAACAAATAGCCAAATACTACTAGGAATTGTCTAACAACTAGGACTTCTATTGTGTTGTGACTTTTGTCCATGTGCTGGTGTTGTAGTCTTTAACACTCCCCCTCGACACCAGCTTTCCTTCTTGCCACCATGCCTAACTGATGATGAAAGTCTTCAAACTTGTTGATACTCAAACCTTTTGTGAACAAGTCTGCTACTTGGCCTTCGGTTCCAATGTGCTTCAGTGTGATCTCTTCTTGCAAAACTTTCTCTCTGATGAAATGGTAGTGCACCTCCACATGCTTAGTTCTTGAATGAAAAATTGGATTTTCTGCTAAACGAATTGCTGATAAGTTATCACAATGTAAAGGAATTGCATAATCCACTGGTTGATGTAGGTCCCTTAATAGTTGCACAAGCCATATACTCTCCTGTGCTGCCATAGTTGCGGCTCGATACTCCGCCTCTGTTGTAGATAAAGACACAGTAGGCTGCCTCTTACTACACCAAGAAATAGCTCCTGACCCCAATTTAAAGACGTACCCAGTTGTAGACCGTCGAGTGTCATAGTCACCAGCATAGTCGGCATCGCAGTACCCCTGTAACTTGCATTCTCCACCTTTCTCATAATGAATACCATATTCAAGAGTATTTTTCACGTACCTCAGAACTCGCCGAGCTGCTTCCAAATGAGGCTTCTTTGGCTCTTGCATATGTCGACTCAATACACCAACTGCAAAGGACATGTCAGGCCTAGTTAGTGTTAGATAGATAAGACTACCCACCAACTGCCTATACATCGTTGCTTCCAACAAATCTTTCCCATCATGAGAACAATTTTTCACGTTTGATTCCATTGGTGTCATCGTTGGCTTACAATTGACCATTCCAAATTTTTCCAGCAGCTCTTTAGAATATTTATGCTGGTGAAGAATCATCCCTTTTTCAGTATGGTCAACTTCTAGACCGAGGAAGTGCTTGAGCTCTCCTAGCTCTTTCATTTGAAACCGAACTGATAAATTTTGCTTCGTCCCCACAATGTCTTCTTCACAGTCACCTGTTATTATTAAATCATCAACATAGACCAACACAATGGACAGCTTCTCGCCATTGATTTTAACAAACAAACTGGAATCTGCGGGTGTCACTACGTAGCCACTTTGTGTCAAAAATTCAGCAATCTTTCCATACCAAGCCCTTGGTGCTTGCTTTAATCCATAAAGTGCTTTTCTCAACTTGCAAACATACTCTGGATGTTTTTGGCTTTCAAAACCAATTGGCTGAGTCATGTAAATATCCCTATCCAGTTCCCCGTGCAAAAATGCATTCTTCACATCCATTTGCCATAACTTCCAATATTTGCTTGCTGCAAGCGCCAACACTATATGTACTGTTGTGAGCTTGGCTACTGGACTGAAGGTTTCATCATAGTCTAGTCCATATTTTTGAGAAAAACCCCGAGCCACCAAACGAGCTTTGTTTCTCTCAACAGAACCATCGGCACGACGCTTCACTTTATAAACCCATTTACAAGAAATGGGTTTGACATCTCTTGGCTTCGGCATGAGCTCCCAAATCTGATTTTGCTCTAATGTAGAAATCTCCTCTTCCATAGCTTTATTCCACTCCGAATTTTGAGATGCCTCTTCAAATGTTTCAGGTTCTTCTGCAGCTCCTTGTACTATAGCGGCATTGGCGTACTTAGGATTTTGCTTGCGAATTCTCTGTCCTCTTCTAGGAGGAGTTGGATTGTCTTGTTCTGCTTCCTCATCAGGTTGTTGGTAGACACGTGTTTGCCATGGATTTTGAGTTGTCCCATGGTTATCTTTATCATCTTCAACTTCTCCTAAGCTCAAAGGAATAATTTTCAGCTCATCTTTGAATATATCCAAGCTTGACAGTGTACCATCTTCTGAAGACCACCATGAGGATGCTTCGTCAAACACCACATTTCGGGATATGTAGCACCTTCCAGTTGTAGGATCACAACATTTCCATCCTTTTCTTTGATTATCATATCCTACAAAGATGCACCTGACAGCCTTTTCTTCAATTTTGCTGTGCAAATGATCAGGTACAAAGACATAGCACACACATCCAAAGACACGAAAGTAGCTAACTGTAGGCTTAAGGTTCCACACTTTCTCAAAGGCTGCTGTCCTCATTGCTTCAGCCCAAAATCTTCCCTGTACATTCTTTGCATGAAGCATACTTCGACAGATTTCTGCAAGATGTCGGTTCTTTCTCTCCGCGACCCCATTTTGTTGCGGAGTATAAGCACATGTGAATTGATGATTTATTCGACATTTGCGAAGAAATTCCAGAAACTCTGTTGAGGTATATTCGCCTCCGTTATCACTTCGCAAACAACCAATTTTCTTGTTAAGATCTATTTCGACTTCCTTCTTGAATTCCTTAAACTTTGTGAAAGTGTCGGATTTTTCCTTCATAAAATACACCCATACGTATCTGGAAAAATCATCGATAAATGTTACCATATACTTCATTCCGCCAATTGATTGTTGCTTCACAGGACCAAACACATCTGAGTGTATCAACTCAAGTGTTTCCTCTGCTCTAAATTTGGACTCTTTATATGGTAGTTGATATGCTTTTCCATATTGACATCCTGCGCAGATTGCATCTGTTCTTACTTCTAGTTGTGGCAGCCCCTTGAGCATTGACTTCTTCATCATCAGTTCATCACATTCAGCTTGGAAAAGCTAACATGACTCAGTCGCATATGCCACAGATCAACTGTTTCATTCTTCCTCGCCTTGACTACATATGCAGCTTCCACTGACAACACATAGATTGAGTCTAATTTTCTTCCTTCCATCATTGGCTTTTCTGTAATGTTGAGCTTGCCATATACCTTAACATCTTCGGGACCAAATAGAACATAGTTGCCTGAGGATGTTAGTTGTGCTACTGATAATAAATTCTTCTTCATGCCTGGGACATGGTAAACACCTTGAAGTGGTACGTCGTCAACGCCACACATAGGTGATAACATTGTACTGCCGACATGAGCAATAGATAGCTTGGAGTTATCAGCTGTTACAACCACACGACTTCCCCTGTATTGAGACAAATTCTGCAATTTTTCTTTCACACCCGTCATATGGTTTGTGCAACCTGAATCGACAATCCAATCATTCTCATAATCAATATGGTCTCTTGTCATTGCTGAGAGAGCTAGTGTTGGTTTTAATACCGTTAAAGGGAAATAAACGCAGCAAGGAAATTCAAAAACAAGCAGCTGAAACAGAGATGGAGTTAAAAGAAGAGAAGAGACGCAGAGAGTTTTCAGTTTTTCTGATTAAAGCAGCGTACTTTATTGATTATAACTCCTAACTTATATAGTGCTATTACAACCAAAAATAGGCTAAACTTACCATAAAAAAACAACCTATTTGCTACCAAAAATAATAGAGACAACTAATCAGTTTCCTACCAAAAATAGGAATCCCAATTTGACTAGGAGTTGTATGAAAAAAAGCTGGAGAAAACTAAAAGAAGAAACTACATTCCGTAAAGCAACTTTTAACACTCCTCCTTGCTTTAGGAAATGCAAACACCAATTCTCTTCCTGAGAAGTTCGAACTTGCTGACTGACAACAAAACCATTTAGTTGCTCAACATAAATCTCCTCCTGGAGAAGTCCATTGAGAAAGGCCGACTTAACATCAAGTTGATAAACTTTCCAACTTTTTTCCTCTGTAATGGACGGGACATCAAATTGGCCAGGAGAACCATGGGACACATCCATCCCAAGAATAATGGTAGGGACATTAGATACCATTGGGATTGAAGAAAATTGTTCAACAGTTAGCATAGAATTTAAACCGCTGAGCTTTGCATTTATCTTCAGGAGCACATTAGTGATGTACTGATCATTGACTCTTGTTGGAGCTATACACTGGGTAACAATTCCATAATCAGCAAGACACTTCCGCTTCCATGGTCTGTAAACATCATAGTTTTTTTTCTCAGCAAGCAGACAAAGCAAAAATTCTGGTACTGCATCAAGACTAGATAGGACCTGGTGAAACATTCGCTCAACTCTAACAATAGGTGAAGCCCTACTGACTTGTGGAAACTCCTCAAAAACTTCAACTGGATCTTCCAGCATAATTCCTTTCATTTTTCCACATTTGATCAGATCATCCACGAGCCCTTGTATGTTGCAGCCTGTCTTCAACTTTGGCGGAGGAAGAATACGTCCAAGAATATGAGTGAACTGGCTGCTAATCAATATTCCACAGGCACGAAGCAGAGCCTCAGCACCATAATTGTTGATTTTGAGAGCATTGATTATGACTTTCATCGTCTCCCGAGGCTTTGGAGTAGATTTCTCCACTAGAGAAGACCTCTGGAATGTGGACAAGGATTTTGTGTACCTTTGCAACGACACCAATGAGTAGAGCTCAATTGGGAAATAGGTGGGACGCTTGGGTTTCCCAACATTAATGCAAGGTAGATCAGCAGAATCCCGCAACTCTATGTTCCGGTGGTTGACAAAGTAATCATACATAGTAACTTCAGTTGTTTGGACCTCACCGTCCACGTCTTTTCCTTTCTGCTTTAGAGTAAACAATTGCTCACGACGAGGTCTCTCACTCAATCCAGTAATCTGGTACTCTTGATTAGTGGGACTCGTCTTCACCCTCAAATTCTTGAGCATGTGCGTTGCCTTTGCCCAATCCAAAGAAAAAGCATCTTTCGCGTTCTGATTTGCAATCAAGAAGTCCACGACGGACCCATGATAATGATAATGTCCGAGTCTCTTACACCATAACTCGGCATCTTTTTTTGCTGAATACACCACCTGCTCTTCCTCTAATGGATTTAATGAGAAACTTCTTCCTCTCATTTTGACTTTAAACAAGTCTTGTCCTGAGGCTTCCTTGATCAAGCAATATTTATCTTTGAAATACAATTTGAAACCATTCTCTAGTAATTGACCAACACTTAAACAAGTTCTGATCCAAATCGGGTACATAAAGAACATCAGAAATTGCTTTAGTACCTGATTGTGTTTCAATTGTAATGGTTCCCATCCCTTTTGCTGGAATATGACCGCCATGACCTATTCTAACTTTTGTAATTTTAGTAGGCCTCAAATCTTTAAAGATCTCTTTATCACAAGTCATATGATTTGTGCATCCGCTATCGATCAACCAAGATTTGCTTGAGATGCTCCTTGTAAAACACGATGCGACAAAGAGTTGATCCTCTTCCTGTTCATTAACAACTCGAGCATCTGCATCTTGTTGCTGAGTTTTGTTCTTACAGATGATCGCTTCATGCCCAAGCTGATTGCACTTGGTGCACTTAGCATCAGGCCTTTTCCAGCACTTGAAAGGCGCGTGTCCGAGCTTGCCGCAATGCTTACAAGGAAGGTAGTTTCCTTTGAAGCTACTTGTTTTGTTTTTGTTGTTGCGTTCTTCACCTTCTCCGTCTGTTGGTTGGTACTTCTTATTTTTCTTATTGTTATATCGCCCATCATCGTGATGCTTGGCTGGTAAGGCACCTTCAACAACTCCTTCTTGTCTCATAACACGTCGTTGCTCTTGTGCTTGAAAAGCACTTAAGAGCTCTGCTAGTGTAATTTTGGACAAGTCCTTAGTATTTTCTAAGGTTGTAATGGTAGCCTCAAATCTTTCAGGTATCGTTACTAGGATTTTCTCAACGATCCTTGAATCGTTAAAAGTGGAACCCAACAATCTGACTCGATTTGCTATATTAAGAAGTCGGTCAGAGTACTCCTTTATGGTTTCACTTTCCTTCATCCTTTGTAGCTCAAACTCACGTACCAGATTCAACACTTGCATCCCTCGAATCCTTTCATCTCCTTCATACTCAGTCTTGAGATAATCCCATACCTCTTTCGCTGAGTTTAGAGACATGATACGAGTGAATACATTGGATGAAACTGCAGAAAATAAGCATGCTTTTGCCTTTGATTTCCTCGTTTTCCTCTCCTTGTGAGTTTTAATCTGCGCCACCGTGGGATTGTTTGGCAAGGGAGCTATCTCGTATTCATCTTCGATAGCCTCCCAGAGATCCAAAGCTTCCAGATATGTCTGCATTCTAACTGGCCAGATTTGATAACTTTCTCCATCGAAAGTTGGTGGTGCCATTGAAGAAAAATTTGTTTCTCCGTTCATGGTTTCCACTTAACCTAATTGATGTACACACTCACAGGTCCCTTAAGATTAAAGCTTTGATACCAATTGTTGGTTTTAATACCGTTAAAGGGAAATAAACGCAGCAAGGAAATTCAAAAACAAGCAGCTGAAACAGAGATGGAGTTAAAAGAAGAGAAGAGACGCAGAGAGTTTTCAGTTTTTCTGATTAAAGCAGCGTACTTTATTGATTATAACTCCTAACTTATATAGTGCTATTACAACCAAAAATAGGCTAAACTTACCATAAAAAAACAACCTATTTGCTACCAAAAATAATAGAGACAACTAATCAGTTTCCTACCAAAAATAGGAATCCCAATTTGACTAGGAGTTGTATGAAAAAAAGCTGGAGAAAACTAAAAGAAGAAACTACATTCCGTAAAGCAACTTTTAACAGCTAGCTCCTCTTCAGCTGCAAAGCACGCCTCAGCATCCCATTCATCATCGTCATTGGATGTAGCAACATTACCTTCTGCAGTTTTTTCTTTTTTATTACCTTCAGCAATTTTTTCCTTTTTAAACCAACAATCTATTGCCTTATGGCCCATCTTTCCACAATTGAAGCACTTTCCTGGGAACTTTTTCCTATTGTATTGTTTTAAGTTACCATCATATCTTCTAGATCCACCAAAATCATTCTGCTTGATTTCACCTCTACTTTTATTAACGTACAGAGCTTCCTCCTCACTTTTCAAAGAAACTCCTCCTATTTGCTTAGCTAATGCTTCTTGACCAGCTAGTAAATTTTCAATTTCCACGATTGATGGTTGTTTCTGCCATCCTTGCACAGCAACAATAAAGCCTCTATACTCGGGCCTCAAACCATGAACAATTATTCTCTTTGTCCTGGTTTCTCCAATGGCTTCCTCTGGATCTAACTCAGAAATTTCTCGGCACAACATCTTCACCTTGTTGAAGTATTGAGCAATTGTCATATCACGTTGTGCTATCGACAATAGCTCGCTTTCTAGAAGTTGGAGCCTCGTGTCATTCTTCTTTGTGAAAAGAGTCTTAAACGTGTCCCATGCTTCTTTCGGAGTCTTGGCATCTCGAATATGCTCCAAGACATCATCTTCAACTGTTGTCTTCAAAATAAACATTGCTTTTCCTGCCTTTATGGTCCACTTTCTTAACGTACCAGCTGTATCTGTCTGTGGTTTTTCAACCTCGCTGCCATTGATGACCTCCCATAAGTCTTGGCCTTGCATATAAGACATCATACACGTTGACCATGTATTGTAGTTTTGATTGTTGAGCTTCTTGATTCCACCACCAACTCCTACTTGCTGCATATCACCCATTGTGTGGGAAGAAGAACAACCTTCCGTTAAGCAGTTATGATCTTTTGCCGGCTCTGGTACCAAATTGTTGAACACAACTCAAAGTAATGATTTATTACGGTGAATAACATCCCTTATATAGGCTTACATCAGGGAGCTAATACTAATCCAAAATTGACTAGGAAACAGAAAACTACCAAATACTACGTTAATTACCTAGAAACTACTACAAAATTGACTAGGAAACAAATAGCCAAATACTACTAGGAATTGTCTAACAGCTAGGACTTCTATTGTGTTGTGACTTTTGTCCATGTGCTGGTGTTGTAGTCTTTAACAAAATGCTTGATGTCAGACTTGAATTTAAGATTCCAATGGTTTTTTCTTTTCGCCCCCAAAATTTTCACACAGAATGATTTTTGGTTATCTCGTTCAGATTTATGACCCTGCTTCAAATCTTGCTTTGAATTTTTCTGTAAATTTGTTTCAGTACCAACCAAATACAATGTACTTATAATTCTGAAGTTAGACAGTTTGCTGATCGTGGGGCATGATTATTTGAGGTTTATCGCAGGTAACCAATTACCATGTTGTTGCTAAATTAGCTACTGATAGCAGCGGACTGCAGCGTTGTAAGGTTTTCTGCACTCCCGGTGTTTTATATCCCTTTGTTTTCAGTTCCTATCTGGATATTTAACAAGACTGCTCCATTCAGGTTATTCTAATTTTAAAGGTTCCCTTTTCAGGTTTCTTTAGTGAATGCTAAAGGAGAAAACATAGCTAAGGAAGCCAAGATCATAGGTGTTGATCCAGCATATGATCTGGCCGTTCTCAAGGTGTTAAATCAATACATTACTTAATAATGTTGCCAATTCCCATTTTTTTACTAATTTATTTTCTATACTGGTCAGCTTTATACTGACAATTATATCTATCCAAGTTTCTCCTTATAGATTTTGTTATTTGAAGAAAACTGTCACAAACAGGACATTATCTAACTCCTTCCATTCTATTCTATATGACAATATTTGAGTGGCCACTGGCCATGAATGTTAAGATATTAAGTTTGGTTTATATATTATATTGGCGATTGTGGAACAAAATATTAAAGTAGAATGGTACTTCTACCTGAGGAGTAGAGACACAGAATCGTCTTCAACCTATTCTGGTGAAATTATTGGGGATCAATTTGAACAAATTTTAAGCACGCAGCTAAATAAGTAAGGCATCCATTCCCCTGTTCTCAGAAAATTGTATACAAGGTCTTTCAGTTTCAGTCTCATCATGAGTTGGCAAGTTTTACGTTGGATGTCAGCCTATCGCAACCCCTCATACTTTATCTGGGCTTGAGACTAGCAATATGAGCAAGCTCACATAGACGGAATTAGTATGTTGATTTTGAAACTATTGCTTTTCTAAGTGTATTTTGACAACAACAACAACATACCCAGTGTAGCCCCTGTCCCACAAAATGGGGTCTGGGGAGGGTAGAGTAGACGCAGACCTTACCTCTACCTCAAACGTGAGGTAGCAAGGTTGTTTCTGATAGACCCCCTGCTCAAGACAAAAGCAAACTATAGAAAGACGTAATGTAAGTAGAAGAGATAATAGATGGGAACAAAAACAACAAATAGTAGCAGAACAGTACTACAACCAAATAATACAACAATCGAACTACACGAAACAATAGATAGTATCAGAAATCGAAGAAACAAGAAACTACAAGAGTAGTCCTACGACTACTAGTAATGGCAGCAAGACAATGCACTCCTACCTACTAACCTTCTACCATAATTTGTATCCTCCACACCTTCGTTCCTAAGAGTATTTTGACCTTATCATAATTTATATAAAAAGGGCAGCACGGTGCACTAAAGCTCCCGCTATGCATAAGGTCCGGGAAAGGGCCGAACCACAATGGCTTATTGTATGCAACCTTACCTTGCATTTCTGCCAGAGGGTTGTTTCCACGGCTTAAACTTGTGACCTCCTGGTCACATGACAACAACTTTATCATAAATTTATATGTTAGTAGAATACAGAAAACTTTTGATAGTATATTTACTTATATATATAAAACTTATTTTCCACTTTTGTTTCTTCTTTTGTTTTGATGATGACATGAATTAGAGCTTAGATGAGGAGATATGGCTAGTAAGGATTCATAGAGCCGACCCTGATTTGTTTGGGACTGAGGGGTTGTTTGTATTGTCATACAGTTCCAACATCCCTTCCCGCTCCAAACTCTCAATTGTTATCTGTCATCGCTTTTCTCCTTTAACAAAAAAGCAATATTATAGAAACAAGTGAAAACATTTCTCTTAGATTAGATCTAGTGAAAATGAAATGTTAAAAGAGAATGGGTGCTACATATGAAAAGAAAAAAATCATGTGCAAAATAAAGTTTTCTAACAATTTTCGATATCTGTAGAAGCTGGTTGATTAAAGAGTCCCCCGGGTTTAATCATCTCTTATCCAACTGCAGGTTGATGTTGAAGGTGATGAAGTAAAACCAGTCTCTGTTGGTACCTCCCGCGGCTTACGTGTAGGTCAAAGTTGTTTTGCCATTGGAAATCCCTACGGATTTGAAAACACTCTGACAACTGGGGTAATACATAGCTACAGTTTATTTGTAGTTAAGAAATATAGTCGTGTGGAGACTCATTTTATGGTTTCATTTCCAGGGAAGAATGTTTCTAGCATTTATTTTTCATGCATTTCTGTTAAACCTACTCAGTATATAACTTGTAATCTTGATTTCCTCTGAGGATGCTAAATGTTTCCATTTCAATAAAAGGCAGCTCTCTCCTTTTGCTGTATATAGTTTTGTATTTGATATAAACAAAAGAAAATTCAACTCATACTCTCAATGTCCTTGTGGTCCCGAACCCCGCGCATAGCGAGCTTTAGTGCACCGGGTTTCCCTTTTCTATACTCACAATATCTTAAAAATGCTTTAAATCAACTCTCCATAATTCTAGTCAAAAGGGAACCAAAATCATGAAACTGATGAAGTTTTTAAATTGATTTGCTCATGTTTCTCCATGCGAAAGGGGAAGGAAAAAAAAAGAGTTATTCATAGGGTTATAGTTAATAAGTTATTATTTTTTATCTGATTACTTTAATATTACAGGTAGTTAGTGGATTAGGCAGGGAAATACCTGCACCAAATGGAGCTGCCATTAAAGGAGCTATTCAAACAGATGCTGCTATTAATGCAGGTATATAATATTCTTTGGTTTTTCGGTACAAGATATTATTGTTTGAAAATTTTGGTGGATAGCACAAGTAGGGGTGTCAAATGGATGGGTCAAAATGGGCTGATTTAATAAATGGATAGGTTATTGACTCGCCCAGAAGTTACTTAGGCTGAAATTGGCTAAAAAGTGGGTCATAACCCAACCGGCCGAATTCTTACTAAGTTTTATTTCATTGTTTGTTCTTTTATACTCCCTCTATCCCATTTTATGTGGCACAATTTGACTTGGCACGGTGTTTAAGAAAAAAAATGGCCTTTTGAAACTTGTGGTCTAAAATAATTCTTAGTTATTTGTGTGGTTGTAAATCATTTCATAAGGGTAAAAGGGAAATTTTAAAGTTAAATTGTTTCTAATGATAGTAACATGACATTCTTTTTTGGAAGAACTAAAAAGAAAAGGGTGCCACATAAAATGGGACGGAGGGAGTAATTTTTTAGTACTTAATAGACCTATCTTTTTCTTTGTTATGGCTCTATATAACACATCAAATAAAAATAATGTTTTTAAAAATATTTTGACAAGATTTCTCATGGATCAATTAAGTTACATATCAAGCCCTATTTTTTGATGGGCTAGGATGAGATGAGCTGATAAATGACCGGCCCAAACTCAAAGGCTTGGACGGGTTATGTTTTGGAGAAATCCTTTGGAGATGCTTGGAGTCTAAAGGTGTACTGGTGGCTTACATTAGGGTAATAAAGGACATGTACAATGTAGCCAATTCTCGGGTAAGAATAGCGAGAGGAGACTCGGAGCACTTCCCAGTCGAGATGGGGTTGCACCAAGGATCAGTGCTTGGCCCTCTATTTGCCTTGGTGATGGATGAATTGATGCATCATATTCAGGTTGAGGTGCCTTGGTGTATGTTATTTGCAGATGACATTGTTTTGATTGAAGAGACTCACAACGGAGTTAACGATAGGTTGGAGGTGTGGTGATAGACTCAGGAGCCTACAGGGTTCAAGTTCAGTAGGATCAAAACAGAGTATTTGGAGTGTAAATTCAGTAATGTGATGCATAAGGCAGGCGTGAAAGTGAGACTTGATACATAAGTTGTCGCCAAGAGTGAACGATTTAAGTGTCTTGGGTCCTTGATCCAAGGAAATAGGGAGACCAATAATGATGTCACACATCGTATTGGTGCGGTATGGATGAAGTGAGGCTTGCGTTCGAAGTCTTGTATGATAAAAAGGTACCATCAAAACTCAAAGGTAAGTTCTATAGAATGGTGGTTAGATCGGCTTTGATGTATCGGGATGAACGTTGGCCAATCAAGAACTCCCATATTCAGAAGATGCAACTGACAGAAATGAGGATGTTGAAATGGACGTGTGGGCATAATAGGAGCGATATGATTAGAAATGAGGATATTCAGAACAAAGTGGGAGTGGTCTTTGTGGTGGACAAGATGAGGGAAAGGAGACTGAGATTGTTTGGGCATGTGAAGAGGAGATGTGCTGAAACCAAAATGAGAAGGTGTAAGCAGTTGGATATAGCGAAGATAAGGAGAGGTAGAGTTAGGTAGATGAAGTATTGGGAAGAGGTGATTAGACAGGATATGGCGCATCTTCAGCTTATCGAGGGCATGACCTTAGATAGGAGGGTGTAGAGTCCACAGATAAGGGTAGAAGGTTAGTAGGTAGTCGAGCATCGTCTTAGTATTAGCCTATTCTTGTAGTCTTTAGATTGGTGGTAGTCTAGATCACCGTGTCTATTGTAGGATCAGCCTACTCATGTAGTCTTTGGCTTTTGGTATCTGATATCATCTAATGTTTACTGTGTCTAACTGGTTGCACCTTGTTAGTGATCTTACGGTTTCTTGTATATATACTCCGCACTGCTTTGATATTAGTTCTCATGTTTTTCTTCACTGCCCTTTTTTCTTTCCATTACTACTTTGTTTGCTTCTCTTGAGCCGAGGGTCTTTCGGAAACAGCCTTTCTACCTCCAAGTGGTAGACGTAAGGTCTGCATACACTCTACCCTTCCCAGACCCCACTTTGTGGGATTTCACTAGGTATGTTTATATTGTTCTCACCCCTAAGCACAATAGTCACCTCTGCGCGATCCACTGTTTGAGTGGGATGTGACACACTGTTTAGAGAGCAAAAAGAGCAGCGCCAGTTAAGATGGTTGTTTTTTACATGAGGACGCCTACAGGGTTGGGCGGCAGTTTGATTTAGCGGGTGAAGTTCAATTTCTAACTGCAGAAATTGTCAAAGTAGAATACTTTTACTTGATTAGAACTCATGATACATCAAGATATGCATGTACAGTAAGGTTTAGTTTGACCTTTAGTTACTTATGCAGGGAATTCAGGTGGCCCGTTGATTGATTCATCTGGTCATGTAATTGGTGTAAATACAGCAACGTTCACCCGCAGAGGTAAGAATTCATTACTTTTGTTATTTTATAGAAATATTAATTAATGAGGAATCCTGGATAGAATCACCCCAAGTCCATTTTCCTATTGAGTGGGTCTACTGATTTTGAAGCCTCAACAACTTTGTGAAATGTTGGAAGAGTATAAATCTCTTGAGACTTCTCCGAAACTTTTGTAAGAATAAACTGTTTGATATTCATCTTTTTTTTCTCTTTCTTATTGGTGATCCTTTGTTTAAAGACTATAGGATTAAATTCGCTCTTCAAGAAACTGCTAGTCCCATACCTTCTGCATGTCTCATTTGTGTGGAACCTGGTCTTTTTCGGTTCCAGCTTCTCCCTCAAATACATAGGGTAGGTAGGGCTGGGTGAGAAATGGTTCCCTCTTGCCAATAAACTTTCCCCGACCTTCGATTAACCTTACTCATAAAGGGTCTTACGGTTGGGAGAACTACCTAACCTAAAAAAAATAGTGTTCTTTCCAAGGGTAGGCGTGGAGAGCTTTTTGCGGGGAAATTGAACATTTCTTGGGTATTCTGTAAGGTGATTTTCTTTAAAGAGGTAATAGATGTAGCGGAAGGCTGGCAGGTCTGCATCTGCTGGTTCATTGCTTGATGACATTATTAGAAGCCTGTTGTTTCTTATCTTTACACAAAACATGTTGATTCTTCTGCTCTATGTTGAGCAGGATAGAAGTAAAAGCATTGGTGTTCATTATATTCTCATTTTCCAAATTTTAACTGTTTAAATTTTGCACCACATGGAATCATCAAGCATCTCAACAGTATCCTAAGCATCGTATTAGGTAACTGTTAAATTTTTGGGATCTAATTCAGTCCTCCCCCGCGGAAAAATATATTAGCTTTTCCCTCTACCCTGATACTGCAGAACATATCCACAATCACAGCAACTTTTATCCATTGCCCTTTAAATACTTTTTTGTGTCAAATGTTGTATGCAATTAACATAACTGCTTATTATTTGGCATTTACATTTCCGTTATCTAAAAGAATATCAGAACTTGTACTGACAAAAGAAAGGTGTAAAAGATGTGCATTTTATCATGAACCCGTGAGAAGGAACAGAAGTTATTCATTTCTAAGAGTTTGTCAAGAATAAAGCTGAATTAAGAGAGTAGATTGTTAGAAACTTTGTAGTTTGGTAACATTCGGACTTGCTTCTTTTAGATCATGTTTGATCCAGAAATGTGTTGGTTCAAGGTTAGTTTCACGAGGTGGGGTTTGGTGGAATTGATTTGCTACTAAAAAGGAATTTGCTACTAAAAAGGATCTCTGTTTATGTATAATTGATTTTTCTTGTTTTATGCTCATTTTTTACATATCATATAAACCATGTATAACAATGTTTAATACTAATGAGTGATATATAACATATTGCCATGGTAGTTCAGAGGAGTTGATCCAAATCAATAATCTCCAGATAAGTATATAGTAAAATCTTGAAATTAAACAAAGATTAAATGCTAAAGATTAGCGCCTAATCAAAATCAATAATATTCTCTAAAGCCTATTCCTATTACAAAAGCTGTAGTTCACCACCTTTTTTCCTGATGGCCTATGACGAAGTATGTGGAAGCCAACATAGCACACATTTCTATAATGATTAACATATTTACTATTGAATCTTGATTAGCCTACAGGTTACATCATTTTGTGATTGTACTAAAAAGGACCTTTAGTCTATATTGCTCGAACTCTCCAAAAATGTTGTTGCACCTGTGTCAGCTCCACCAACAATGCCCTACTTTTGGAGGATTTACACGCACCTGGCATCATTCTTGAAGAGTTCGAGCAACATAGCCTTCAGTTACGTCCTGCAAAATCGCTTGATCTGAAAGAAATTAAGGCTCACACATATTTGATGCTGTAGAGTTGGACAGGTGAATCTGAAAAACTATACCAGATATTTGACCATCTTATAGTCATTTCAGTTACTTGATCTTTAATGAACTACTACTTTTCTTGCTGCTTGGTGACCTAGCCCTCATGAATATTTTCTGTATACAGAAACTTAGTGATCAGAAAAGGATGAATCTGAGGAAATTTCTAATTGCTTTTGAGATTTCAATCTTGTTGCAGGATCGGGTATGTCCTCGGGGGTTAACTTTGCCATACCGATTGACACAGTTGTACGAACCATACCTTACCTGATCGTTTATGGAACAACTTACAAAGACAGATATTGAATATCTGTAATCAGAAAGTTACTTCTGCACTTGATGGTTTTGCATGATCCCCTCTGATTCTTACTGGCGCTTGTGCTCATTGGATGGTACTGAGAACTTGGCAATAGAAGACCATGTTATTAAGTTAATCTTGTGGTGCTAAGTCCATATTTCTTTGTCTTTTTTTTAACAGAAAATCAGATTGATTGGATTCAAGATGTTGTGAGGTTGCACTTTAGTCCATATTTCTTTCACAAATCACTTTTCTCACGTGGAAAAGAAAAACATGAACCAAACACTATATTCAATATTATGTTTAATGAACTGTGTAACCTATGCTAGATTCTAAGTGGAGATTATTTTTCTCCTCTTAAACTTGTTAGGAATCAGGATATTCCATTTAGACATTCGAACTAAGTCTTATTTCAATTGAAAATCTCAACTCCTAATGAAGTGTTTGAATTAGACATTCTTTGTTCTAATTTTGGAAATTCATTTTACGTGTATTCTCATTCGCTTCTTAGGTGGTTAAGCTAACCCAATAAAATATATCATTTCCTTTAGTTATATCTATTCATCTCAGTAAGTCATAAAATTCTAGGCATTTTCTACTTGAGAATGCGTATAATTGAAGCTAGCATATGTTGTGTTAAATTTACTATCTAATAGACTAATGAAAAAGCGCGCAAATGTTTTCTCAAAATTTAAATTGAAAGCGTCTAATTGGAACACTTTGTTAGGAATTGGGGTGTTTAATTGAAACATGATTTAATTCGAATATCTAAATGGAATATCCTGACAAATTTAAAAGGCTGACTATATATTTCCTCCATCACAAATTACGTGGCATGTTTGCTTTTTGCACAACTCTTAAGGAGAAATTAATAAAAGGTGCAAATTAACTAATATGATCTTATTTAATCTTAATTAGATGAATCTTCTTCGGTTGATATGGGTATAGTTGAAAAAAAATGGTTAATTATCTTTTGAATTCTTAAACTTGCCAACTATTTTGAGATAAAAAATCTTAGCAAATATGCCAAGTAATTTGAGACTTCAAGCTATGTATAAAACTATGCTAGTTTTAATACATTGATCACTCCACTCTAACTAGCAACCAACCGGCCGCCCTTAATTGCCATAAAAGATTACTTTTGTCATATCAAACACGTCAATGAAAAGATTAACCCAAAAGAACAAAAACCTCTCTTATTAACTGGACAAAGATCAGCGATTTAGCGGTGAAGATAAATTTTGGTGAAATTAACCGGTTTGCTTTATCCGATTTGGAAAAAAAATAAATAGAGGGGCATGTCTGCGAAGCAACTAATCAATTTAAGGAAAATAGGGAGGAGATTACAAAGTAAGGAATCGAACCTCCACCAACAAGGTGAAAATTCTGATAGTCAACCAATTGAGCTATTAAAATTCACCGAACAACTAATCAATTTTAAAATCACATCATGACTTTTTTGGTAATAAAGGATAATTATATTAATAGTGAACATGCATACACTAGTAACTGTCTGGGAGGAGATAGATACTGAACTATTATACAGCCAAATATAAAATTGGCCTTTTTCGGGCTAACAAAAAAAGTTCCTGATATGTCTGTTTCAAGTATCTTCGTCACAAACAAACGTGTAACTGCCCACTTGATGCAGTCATTTAGCTGCTGCAAATCACATCATGCTTTGTTTGCAAACTATGAAAGAGAAAGGATATGAAAAGAATATACAGAAAAGCGATGGAAAACCACCAAAAAAAAGTCATTTTCCCTCATTTTGGCCTTCTCAAAAAAAAAAGTCTCATCTTTTTTTAATAATCATGGTGTCCGGGCCAGCCTGCGCACCTCGACTAATTCCACAAGATACCTGCCACCTCCCACTACCAACAGGTACCAGATAACTCTGTCCACTAAAGCTAGGACAAGTTTTATCATCTTTTTCTTGAGTCCGACTTCAATAGAGCAAATTTCAGGCATTGATATAGCAAGGAAAAATGCAGAGGGATTTATGAGAGTTGGTTCCAAACAAAGAAAAGAATTATCAAACTCTTCCTTCCTTTTTCATATTGTTCATGCATTTTGCTATCCTACAAGATATCTGCTTCACAACATTATTTCATGTACTTTAAGATTGTCTTTTGCTATGGCACAACATCATGTCAATACTAATGGTATGACACAATAAAGCAAACCACATTATAAACATTACATCAATACTACACAAACCAACCAATCCTTTGTAATCTCAATGACAACAAGCGATACAGATAACAAAAAAGGGTATTCCAGAATCACTCTTGATATCCCCATCCATTGTCATATGCATCACAACGCTCCTGATCAACTGGTCTACCAACTATTTCATTTACACTAGATATCAAAACATATCTTATTATAACCGAGAAATCCCCGAGGACTAGTGGCGCATGCTTCGAAACTCGGTGGATCATGGACTTGTCCTTCTATTCTTCTCCACTACAACACCAAAGAGCTTCCCTCTACAAGATTCAAATTTGTGACATGTGCCTAACCCACAGATCACGCAGTACGCTCTTACTACTAGAAAGCTCTGGGTACAAGTCGTCAAAATTGAAACTTTACAATGGAATTGGGGAAGGGGCATCATGGAAGGAGGAAATAATCCATAAGTAATATTAGAGAAAGGAATGCAAAACAGACTCTCAGCAGCTTCTTCCTAGCTGAGGAAAAATAAACATCCTGTAATATAACACCAGTAAATTTCACACTTGAAAACAGCATAGTCAATTGTCTGGATAAATCAAACAGGGAAGATATTCATCCAATTGGATCAACTTTGATCAAGTTTATCGCCAGTAATAATTATGAGTTTTGCTCCCCAAGCGACATTAGGGACAACTGTTCTTCAATAGAACAATCCACATGACATGTTTTCCGACACGAGGAAGGGATTAAAATGATACCAAGAACTCGCTGTTCCATCGGAGAAGGAGCAGATCTTCTGGTGCTACGGTACTCAACTGCATCTTGAAGAATTATGTTTCCTTGCTTATCAATACAATAAAACGTACCTAGAAAGAACCTTCCATCACTTATACCAACCAGCATTCGTCGATGTAGTAGCTTCTTGACATGAGAGACATAATTTGAATTGTTCGTCTCTAACTGATTTGAGCTTCCAACTTCAGATAGGCATGTCGCTGGTTCCTTGGTGCTCATTTTAGTCCAATTTGGTCAATGAAGGAAACTTGACGAACTAATGTCTACAATGGTGTAATTATAGTATAGCCTATGCTAAGACAAAAATTAAACCATCAACTCCTTTTCCCTGCAGAAAGTTAACACGAAGAATTAATCAGGTAAATGGGAAAAAATCATGGGCGATATATTCACCTTTGATTCATGAAAATCCAAACAACAACAACATTCCCAGTATAATCCCACAAAGTGGGGTCTGGGGAGGGTAGAGTGTACCCAGACGTACCTCTACCTTAGAGGTAAAGAGACTGTTTCCAATAGACCCTTGGCTTAAGGAAAAATAGCCTAACGTAGTCCAGAAAAAGAAGTAACACAAGTATAAGAGATATCATATATTAACAAAACACCAGATAGTAACAGGAGAGTAACTACAACAAAATAAAATGATAGTCGAAGTATACAAAACAACAGGTGAAGACGAGCAACTACAGGAGCAATATTACAACTACTAGTAGGGATGAGTACCAAGACAACGCACTGCTACCTAATAACCTTCTACCCTAATCCATGTCCTCCACAACCTCCTATCTAAAGTCAAGTCCTCAGTAAGCTACATAACGAGAGAGAACTCAAAGCAAACTCTAAAGAAGTAGATCCAATAAATTATCCATACCAGACCAGACCAACCACTAAAATGCAAATAAGGATGAGAAATGTGGTCAATATCACGAAGAACAAAGACATATAGTCTATACTCAAATAAAAATTGATGTTTTCATAAGCCATCGAAGACCTTCCACAAATTGAGAGTTGGCCGTAGAAGGATATAATTGTATGAACTGTCAAGATACTCAGATTTTTCACTTTTTGTTCTTTATTCCTTCTACTTTTTTAATGGTTAAGGCAGTGGGGAAAGAGGAAAATATGCTGAAATTTCTTTCGTTGTCACAATCAATTAAACAAAGCTAACCACGGTACTTAGGGGTCGTTTGGTAGACAAGATACAGTCGGATATCAGGATTAAGTTTGGGATTAAAAGTAATTTATTTGGTTGAAGATATAAATTTAATCTCAACCTTAATCCTCGATATCCCACCTTGACCCATCCAACTTGATATTATTTTATCCGAGGTGGGATAAATTAGTTCCAAGATTATAATCCAGAACTATAATCTTGAAATAACTTTGTCCGCGAACCAAACGACCCTGAGGGCGCCGTTTCACCAGCCAATTTAGGCTTTTAACCCCAAGATGCATCATATCAACTAAGCTCATCTCCTTCACAAAGCATCATTAAGTGTCCATTAATGGCTATTCACAATCCCACCAATAAATTCTTAAATAAACGCATTAGAGCTCAAGGGTTAAAACTATTATTTAAGATTCAATCTAAAAACCCTGCCCTATATCTCAATTAGTAGTAAAAAGCAATTCACAAGAGAAGTAATTAGTAATGGTACCTATGAATAAAAGTTTAATTTGTGATTTGCAAAATTCTCATGAAATCAAAGCTCCAAAATATGCCCAACAGTTGCTTCTACTTCATTCCTTCCTTCTTTCTTCGGCGTATTAGCATCCCCTTGCAGCCTCAAGCTTTGCTTCTGTGGCCAATTATTACTATTTCACACTTACCTTTGGTTGGGCTTGTGACCCTTTATGATATTTGTGTCTTTTTGCCTCAATTTATGTGGTAATTTTTTATTTTTGTGAGTCGAATAATTTTTTTATTATAAATTTTTTTATTATTTTAATTATTAATTGTTATAATTTATAGTATCTCTTATACAGTTGTTAAAATATATTAAAAATTTCAAAATTTTATATTTTGTTATGTAATATGGATGTCATGTGACATATATATGTGTGAATGTCATTAATGAGAGATAAGAGTTAGTAGCCAAATTGAACTTGAACACCAAGATTACTTATTCAATTTGGATTTGAACTCCAAAGTTACTTGGTCAAATTGCCAAGTTGTTGTCATGCTAAACATATTTAGGGAGTAAGTTTGGTGGCTTATAAATAGCCATCCTTTTGTACATTTTGTGAGATACAAGAAGTGAAAACAAGTACTACTATTTTCATTCTCTAAAGTTGTCTCTTTCTTTATTAGTTTGATATTTTATCTTTATTTTATAACACGTTATCAGCACGAGACTCTGCCATCTCGAGCAAATACTTTTTCAAGTAATAAAGGTAAGAACTTATTTTTCCTAATATAATGTCAAATCTATCTAAACGTGAATTTATTGCCCTGGACATATCGGGCAAAGCCTACTTATCTTGGGCACTTGATGCTGAAATACATTTGAATGCGATGGGTCTGGCAGACACCATCCAAGATAAGAACCAGGCTTCAAACCAAGACCGTGCCAAAGCTATGATATTTCTCCGTCATCACCTCGATGAGGGATTGAAAATGGAATATCTCACTATTAGGGATCCTCTTATACTGTGGAATAATTTGAATGATAGATATGACCACCTGAAGATGGTCGTTCTTCCACAGGCACATTATGAATGGACCCATTTGAGATTACAAGATTTTAAAGATATAACTGCGTATAATTCTGCTATGTTTAGAATTAAATCACAGTTAACTCTATGCGGAGAAAATATCACAGATCATGATATGTTGGAGAAAACATTCTCCACCTTCCCTGCCTCGAGTATGCTCCTGCAGCAGCAATACCGAGAAATGGGATTCAAAAGGTATTCTGAATTAATTTCGCATCTCCTTGTTGCTGAACAACATAATGATCTTTTGATGAAAAACCATGAAAGTCGACCTCCTGGTACTGCTCCATTTCCTGAAGTAAATGCAGCAAATTTTCACCAATCTAGGCGTGAAAGAGGTCCTGGCCCCAGTCGTGGTCGTGGCCGTGGTCGAGGGAGAAATTTCAATCATGATGATCGTCTTGCACTGAATAATAACCCTCAGCACCAGCAGTGTAGAAAGAAGGGTAAAAAGCCTGAAGCGGTGCAAAGGACAAATACAGAAACTAGATGCTATCGGTGTGGAAGAAAAGGGCACTGGTCACGTACCTGTCGTACGTCAAGGCACCTGGTTAATCTTTATCAGGCATCCCTCAAGAAGGTGGATAATACTGCAGAAGCAAACTTTATCTCTGAAGATAATGTTGAGCCTATGCAGTTAGACGTTGCAGATTTCTTTGAAATCCCTGAAGGAAATATAGATCACCTTGTCGGTGACGGATCTGCAATAGTCTAAGTACTTTACTTTTTGTTAGTTGTGTCAGTTTACGTTTCTGTTAGTAGTGTTTCTCTAATCATGTAAATAAATAAAGTTTGTGTAAATACGTTGTTTGCTAGTAATACTATAATGTTTACTTTGTTTATATTTTCATCTTGAAGAATATATGGATACTCCTCAAATTTTATTTGGATCAATAATCGACCGTGAGGATATTTGTGTAATTGATAGTGGAACAACGCATGCCATATTTAAAGATGAGAAATACTTTTCTCAGTTGCTTAGGAGAAAAGCCAATGTTACAACAATTTCTGGTAATTCAAAATTAATTGAAGGCTCCGGAAGAGCTACTATATTTCTGCCGAAGGGGACGAAACTTGTTATAGAAGATGCACTATTCTCTTCTAAATCCCCGAGAAACTTATTAAGTTTTAAAGATATCCGCAGAAATGGATATCATGTTGAGACAATAAATGAAATGAATGTTGAATATCTTGGCATTACCAAGAATATCTCAGGCCAGAAATATGTATTGAACAAATTGCCAACTTTGTCTTCTGGCCTATATTATGCAGAAATTAGTACAGTTGAAGCACACTCTATCGTAAACCAGAAGTTTACTGATTTGAATACTTTTGTGCTGTGGCATGACCGAATGGGTCACCCTGGATCAATAATGATGAGACGAATCATTAAAAATTCAAAAGGGCATCCGCTAAAGAACCTGAAGATTCTTGCAAGTAATGAATTTTCATGTGCTGCTTGTTACCAAGGCAAATTGATAACTAAGCCATCACCACTGAAAGTTGGCGTCGAATCCCCTCATTTTTTAGAACGTATACATGGGGATATATGTGGACCTATTCACTCATCCAGTGGGTTATTTAGATACTTTATGGTCCTAATAGACGCATCTTCAAGATGGTCTTATGTGTGCCTCTTATCGTCTCGCAACCTGGCGTTTGCGAAATTATTGGCACAAATAATACGATTAAGGGCGCAATTCCCAGATTATCCTATTAAGGCTATTCGCCTAGATAATGCTGGAGAATTTACATCCCAAGCTTTTGATAATTATTGTGTATCAGTTGGGATAAAAGTTGAACATCCTGTCGCTCATGTTCATACTCAAAATGGCCTTGCTGAGTCATTTATTAAGCGCCTACAGTTGATAGCTAGACCACTACTTATGAAAACGAAATTGCCCACTACTGTTTGGGGTCATGCTATCTTACATGCAGCATCACTTGTTCGTCTCAGACCGACTCATTATCATAAATACTCTCCGTCATAATTAGTCTTGGGTCATGAACCAAATATTGCTCATCTACGAATTTTTGGTTGCGCTGTATACGTGCCAGTAGCACCACCACAGCGCACTAAGATGGGCCCCCAGAGAAGGTTAGGAATATATGTTGGGTTTGAATCACCCTCCATAATTCGCTACCTTGAGCCGTTGACTGGAGATTTATTTACTGCTCGATTTGCAGATTGTTGATTTGATGAAACAAATTTCCCGCAATTAGGGGGAGAGAAACAGGAACTCAAAAGAGAAATTGCGTGGAAAGTTTCGTCATTATCTCATTTTGATCCACGTACCCCTATATGTGAACATGAAGTCCAGAAGATCATTCACTTACAGAAAATAGCAAATCAAATGCCAGATGCATTTACTGATTTGAAAAGGATAACTAAGTCACATATCCCTGCAGTGAATGTGCCTGTCCGAATTGATGTCCCAAAAGGACCATCCGCTAATGTCATAGCTTCTGAATCCCAAGCACGCCTGAAGCGTGGTAGACCATTGGGTTCAAAGGATAAAAATCCTAGAAAAAGAAGCACGAAAAATGAGAAAAGTGACACTATAAAAGAACCTCATGAAGAGGCTCAAGATCTGATTAATCCTGATATTCCTGAAGAAATCAGCGAACCCGAGATTCAAGTGAATGAGGAACTTTCAAAAAGTTCCACCGGTGATGAGATAAATTTAGATCGATCGAAAATTATGGTGGATAATATTTTTGCATATAATGTCGCACTGAACATTATGCAAGACAGTGAGGATCTTGAACCTCTATCTGTCGAAGAATGTCGACGAAGAAATGATTGGCCAAAATGGCAAGAGGCAATTCAATCAGAATTGAACTCACTTGCTAAACGTGAGGTTTTTGGACCTATAGTCCAAACTCCTGATGGTGTAAAACCAGTTGGCCATAAATGGGTCTTCGTGCGTAAAAGGAATGAGAAAAATGAAATTATAAGATACAAGGCACGCCTTGTCGCACAAGGATTCTCTCAAAGACCAGGAATTGACTACGAAGAAACATATTCACCCGTTATGGATGCAATAACGTTTCGATATCTCATCAGTTTAGCTGTACATGAAAACCTTGAAATGCATCTAATGGATATGGTTACAGCTTATCTTTATGGTTCACTTAATAATGAAATTTATATGAGAATCCCAGAAGGATTAAAAATCCCTGAAGCATATAGTTCAAAGTCTCGGGATATGTGTTCAATCAGATTACAAAGATCGTTATATGGTCTAAAACAATCAGGGCGTATGTGGTATAATCGCCTTAGTGAGTACTTGATAAATGAAGGTTATATAAATAATGTCATTTATCCTTGTATTTTTATTAAGAAAACAGCATCAGAGTTTGTTATACTCGCTGTTTATGTTGATGACATAAATCTCATTGGAACTCCAAAAGAGGTCCAAAATGCAATTGAATATCTAACGAAAGAATTTGAGATGAAAGACCTTGGAAAGACAAAACTTTGTCTTGGTTTGCAAATTGAGCATTTAGCAGACGGGGTCTTCATCCATCAATCTGCCTATACTGAGAAGGTTTTGAAACGATTCTACATGGACAAAGCACATCCATTAAGTACTCCAATGGTTGTCCGATCACTTGAAGTGAGTAAAGATCCGTTCCGACCTCCAGAAGAGAATGAAGAAATTCTTGGTCCTGAAGTACCATATCTCAGTGCTATTGGTGCACTTATGTATCTTGCTAATGCTACAAGACCAGATATAGCATTTTCTGTTAATTTGCTAGCAAGGTATAGTTCTTCCCCTACACGTAGACATTGGAACGGAGTTAAGCATATATTGCGATACCTAAAGGGGACTATTGATATGGGTTTGTTCTATACTAACAAAGTTAGTGCAGATCTTGTTGGTCATACAGATGCAGGTTATTTATCTGACCCACATAAAGCTCGATCTCAAACAGGTTATGTGTTTACATATGGAGGTACTGCTATATCATGGCGATCTACAAAGCAGTCTATTGTTGCTACTTCTTCAAATCATGCTGAGATAATAGCTATCCATGAAGCAAGTAGAGAATGTGTATGGTTGAGATCGGTGATACATTATATCAAAGAAAGATGTGGACTGAAGTGTGATATCAAGGTACCCACAATTCTATTTGAAGATAATGCAGCATGCATAGCGCAACTAAAGGGAGGATTCATAAAAGGAGATAGAACGAAGCACATTTCGCCAAAACTTTTCTACACACATGAACTCCAAAAGAATGGTGATATTGACGTGCGACAGATTCGTTCAAGTGACAATATTGCTGATTTATTCACTAAGTCTCTACCAACTGCAACTTTCGAGAAGATGGTGCACAAGATTGGGATGCGAAGATTCAAGTCATTAAATTAATGTTCTCATCAGGGGGAGCTAATACGCGTTGTACTCTTTTTCCCTCACAAGGTTTTCCTTGTAAGGTTTTTAATGAGGCAACACTGAAAGCGTATTACAAGATGTGTGTACTCTTTTTCCTTCACTAGGCTTTTTCCACTGGGTTTTCCTAGTAAGGTTTTAACGAGGCACATTATCTATTAATGGACATCCAAGGGGGAGTGTTATGTAATATGGATGTCATGTGACATATATAGGTGTGAATGTCATTAATGAGAGATAAGAGTTAGTAGCCAAATTGAACTTGAACACCAAGATTACTTATTCAATTTGGATTTGAACTCCAAAGTTACTTGGTCAAATTGCCAAGTTGTTGTCATGCTAAACATACTTAGGGAGTAAGTTTGGTGGCTTATAAATAGTCATCCTTTTGTACATTTTGTGAGATACAAGAAGTGAAAACAAGTACTACTATTTTCATTCTCTAAAGTTGTCTCTTTCTTTATTAGTTTGATATTTTATCTTTATTTTATAACATATTTGAATTTATATCAAAATAAAAAAAAATAACTTTTCAAGTTCAAAGGGTACACATAATAATAAGAGACGCAGGAAGTATCATATCCACTCTTATATGCTGCAGATAGAAGTATTAATAAGTGTGCACCACAATATTACAAAAGACCGATTTTATTCTTACCATATACAAATACCTATTTTAAAGTTGCTATCTAGATATCAAATTAAGCATAGTCTAAATTTCAACCTAGTCCCAAATGATTCCTTTAACTGATACTTGTACATTCATATTGTCTTGGGTCTTAAAAGACGTACCTATGTATCGTCATTGAATAAGTAATAACTCATTAATAATTTTATTAGTAATAACGAAATATTTTTTTAAATGATCTCTTGCAGAAAAAAAAAATTAGTGTGGAACTATAAGGCCTAAAATTGAGTTATTCCATGGGTCAAGATTGGACCGATTCGTAGGTTTATTTGGGCTGCTAATTCATGATGGATCAACTTGCGCATAACCCAAGTTAGTCCATCATCAAAATTACTCTTATTCAAAGTTCAAATCATTAAACTTGGATAGATTGGGCATGAGTTTGAATTAGTTTTCCTACCCCTAATCACTACTAATTTGCCCATCATACCTAGTTTTAGGTCTGAAATTCTAATTTTTTTAAGTTCTTATAAGAATTTAATTCATAACACTGAAAACACAATAATAAATGTTTTTAAGAAATTTTCAGCAAAATTCGATCAACTCAAGCAAAACAGAGAAGAACAAGGAACACGATGAAGGCCAAAAGAAGACATTAACATCAGTGTTTTAAAAGGCGGGGCGTGAGGTGAGGCGTTTTACATAGCACGGGACGAGGCGTAAGTCCCGAGACATGGGGCGTAAGTCCTAAGGATCTACGGGGCGTATATCGCATGTATCTTTATTTTTATAATTTGATTACTAAAAATATAAGTAACAACAAAATTTTCAATGATTTTACAAATAATTTCTTAAAATATATGACTATCATATTATGCAATTTACCTCCCTAAAAGAAATAATCAATAAACTATTAATATTATAATTAAAACAAAAACTCTTTCATGAATAAACATAAAATACTTTCAAATAACAAAATAAAATATGATAATTTTGAAATATAGGACAAAAACATAACGATCAATGACAAGTGAATATGTAAAATTCAGATATGTATTTTAAACAGAAATGTTAAGTCATATTCACCCTCACAACGTTCTCAATTAGTACATAAGCTAGTTACTTTTAATTTTCTTATTTCAACAGATGAAAAAGCCTACTAAGCATCATTTAATTAGTAGAGAATTATGATTATCAACAGCGTTGACTAAGGAATTTGACACAATTTGTGTAAGAACTATTAGGCGAGTCCCGGAAGTTGGGCGTTAGGCGTGTTCAGGGCATACAATCGAGTGCTTAGAACGTAAGCCTCACAGAACTAAGTCCCACACATGAGCCCCTAGGCGTTTTGCCAGTGCCCCGCCCCAGGGCGAGTCCTAGGGCAAGTCCGGACTCTGCCTTTTAAAACACTGAATTTAACATTACATTATATATATATATATATATATATTAAAAGGGCCAAATTTACCCTTCGTTATACTTTGGGGCTAAATTTACCCTCGTTGTTAAGAAACTTTTCACATGTACCCTTCATTTTAACAGAAAAGCACAAAACAACGTTAAATGCCCCATTTTTAAAAAATAAAACACACCCTAATCCAACCCGACCCAACCCACAAAAAAGACAAACAAATTCACCCCTCCCTCAATTCTGTTGGTCGAATTTCCCCAACAAATATACGCCTCCCTCGAACTAGCTAGACTTTCTAGCATGATTGAAATATACACTTCTATTTAGGGACCTTAATTAATTAACATTGATTGAATTACAGGGGACTGTTGGAGCTGAAATGAACAAAAATAAAAGGTATTTGTTTGACGAACTAGAATTTCTAGCGCTGCACGTTGAAAGAGAAGTATATTTGTTCGTTGGAGAAATTTGACCAACAGAACTGAGGGAGGGGTATATTTGTTTTTGTTTTTTGTGAGTTGGGTCGGTCGGGAGGGTTAGATTGGGATGTGTTTTATTTTTAAAAAAATGAGGCATTTAATGTTGATTTGGATTTTTCTGTCAAAGGAAGGGTACAGTTGAATAGTTTCTTAACAGCGGGGGTAAATTTGACCCCAAAGTATGACAGCGAGGGTAAATTTAACCCCAAAATATGACGAAGGGTATATCTAGCCAATTTTCTAAAGTAGTGGGGTAAATTTGGCCCTTTTCCCTATATAATATAATATAATATTCTAAAAATGAGAAGTCACTTAGTTAAAAGTTAAATTACTATAATACCCTTCAAATATTGGTTGACTTAATTACCCTTTATCCTAAACTCCTATATATTGCATTAACTACAACCTCCTATCCTAAATTCTAATAACCCCCAGTACACCACCCCTTAATGTAACACCCCGTACCTTCCCAACCCTACTTGACGACATTTAATAATGTTTACATAGGTGTCGAGACCTATAAGTATGTATTTGGTAATGTTAGTGATGAAAAAATTGAAATTTGGCCTCGTGCATGTGGTTAGCCCTTCATAAGAGGTGTTTTGTGATTTTCGTGGCGCATTTGTGGGGTTCAAAACGAGGCTAAGAGGACCTCTAAACAAAGGATATTAAGGTTAGGAAGTAAGTTAAATAATAGGACTTGAAGTATCTAACCAAACCCGCAAAGAAAAGTCGAAAAACGAAATTTTTGAAAAATTTAAGTGTGGGGCGTGATGGAGGGCGTGCCACGCCGCTTTGGGCCAAATTTTTGTGCCCATAGGCAGTAAGCTGGCGCGCCCAAGGGCGTGCCATGCTGGTTTTGGCCACTTTTCAAAGTTGGAATTTTTCTTAAGTCCCAAGGGTGCCCGGGGACGTATTGAGCCGATTTTTGCCATGTTTCTTCTAAAACCATGAGCATATACATGAAATGAGTAAAATATTATATTGGTATGATAAAATTACTCGTGAACGAATTTGGCGTCAAAATGACGATTTTACCCTTTTGGTCAAAATAGGTCATACGTGGCTAAAATTACTTGTTTTTGGAATTGAGGCTACGAGTATGAATTACGTGAGTGGAAATATTGTCGTAACGTGTATATGATGGATTATACATTGATGTTAGTGGGTTAAGATGATATGGGTTATTGGGCCTAATTTGAGACCAAAATGAACAAAACATGAAAGGCCCAATGGGTCAAAATGACCCATTCTTGCCTTGACTTGTCAATGATGGAATTAATGGATAAGGATGACTTTAAGAGGTTATAAAAGGTGGCTAAAAATCAGATTTTTAATCTCAAAGGGGCACATGCCATTCTAGACATTTCTACAATATTTCCACAAGACCTCTCTCAAGTTCTTCAAACCCTAAGGCATTTTTGGACAAGATCATCATCTTCCAAGCTTGGGTAAGTGATTATTCTTGTACTTTAACATATTATGAGCATGAGAAATTATGTAGATCACGTTGGTTATGCTTGGAAGTGTTGGACATGACACTTTTGGTTTTTGTTAAAAGATGTGAAATCCATGGGATTGTAACTTGAATTATGACTTGTGACTTTGATGAAAGAGCATGGTATGGATAAAATATGAACATGTATGGTGTGATTTTGTTATTAAACTTGTTATTTTTCTATAAGAGTAAATTATGGGATTTTAGCCGATATGTGCTATGAAGTGTGTTAAGGTGAATTGATGGATTATTTGTGATACGGTGTGGATAAGAAAGTGTAAAGGAGAAGTGTTGTAGTGAAATGTATTGATTATCATGTATTGGTCAATGTTGGGAATATTGTGGGATTTTTGGAATAATAATTTCATCAATGGTTTTGTCAAGGGGAAATGGCATGTTTAAGGGCAAACATGTAACTCATTGACGTTACATGCATTTGTAAGGTAGTTGGTGGTTAATGTGAATTTCGTTATGTATTTGTGTTGTAGAGTGATACATAAAGAAGGAGCGGGACTATTGTATACGCTTCTAAGATTGTGTATTCGTATTAAGAATGCAAGGTATGTAAGGTTACTCTTTCCGTATCCTTCTACAACATATTGTTCCTATTGACATTGAGCTTGTTTCAATTCCGAGAGGTTTGAAGTATATCAATTCAGGGTGACGTATATTGTTATCCATAGGTTTCCTCTTCTTAGATGACTTATGATTCACTTATCTCTTATTCATTTATTGAATTTCCAAAGATGTCATGACGTTGTAATTCCTAAAAGAACTATCTCAAGAGGGTAATAATGTAAGAGAATCTATTTATTCTTGAAAAGCATTTTCCAATCATGTCATGTTCCAAAGACCTATAGTATGATGATTATCCTCGTACCAATCTTTCATAAGTAGAAGTACCAATCTCATAAGAGTAATAAGAGAGGTGATGTGCAAGCTAGTATAATTAGTCCTCATAAGTAAGGATGTCAAACTCATGAAGTAAAGGAGTGAAGTGAGATATGTATATAAGTGTGTGCTTTAATGACATGATCTTTAGCGTGTCATTCTCATAACTAAGTAGAGGGTATAAGATTGTAAAGAGGTAATGTGCATGGTTGCTATATGTTTCATTGAGTATGGATCACATTCTAGGGGGTATAAGTTCAATATGGAACAATCCCAATATTATGCTTTGTTATCTATTATAGCTCACCAAAGGTGGAGGCCCAATATCATATACCTACTTATATAAGATCTCATAAGAATAGTGAAGGAGGTAAAGTGCGAGCTAATATATCTATCCCTCATAAGTTAAGGTGTTAATCTCATGAAGTATAAGAGTAAGGTAAAGCATATTTTGTGTGTTTCATATAGTGTCACGACCGTAGATGTATCAATCTCTCATAAGTGAGTATATCAATCTCTCATAAGTGAATAAATCACCTTTTCCAAGAACAATAAGAATAAGAAGAGAGTTAGTTGATATGAATTCTCGGGTGGCAGCCCAAGAGTGAAAAGAACACCTAGCATGGGTCGATCCCGTCATTATTCTCCCACCATAGAGTGGATGTATGTTCTCCCACCATAGAGTGGATGTATGTTCCCCCACCATGAGAGTGGATGTAGGTTAAACCACCAATAGAGTGGATGTACGTTATATTATTAATTCCCCAATAGAATAGATGTATGTTATATTGTTACCCCACCACTAGAGTGGATGTATGTGGATGAATGTTATTCTTTTACAACCTACTAACCAAATAGATGAACAATAGTGGTAATGAACATAGAAGCAAGAAAGAATCTCTTGGGTATAGAAGAATCTATTGGAGGCAAGTCTCTTGAGTGAAGGTAATTTCCCTTGAAGGAGAGTAGTTATAAAAGATATTATATAAAATGATGGTTTATACACATTGACTATTCTCTCATATTTTATTCTATTGACATTCTCATGTATGATGCTATTTCTTATGAGCCTTACATACTCAGTACATTCTTCGTACTGACCCCCTCGGGGGACTTACCTTACATGTTGCAGGTGCAGGCACTAGTAGATTTGTAAAAAGACAGTAAGTTGACAGTTAGTTGTGGATCTTTGGTGAGCCCCAATTGCTTCGGGACTTATCACAGTTGTACAATTATTTTGATGTTGCAAAGATAAAGCGGGGACTTGTCCCGACTTTTAGATGGTCTTGTAAATGCATCAGTTAGAGGCTTTTGTAGACGTATGTGGGTATATGAAAGCAAGAGATGTATGATCATTTTGACTTAATGGCCCTAACGGTCAAGTTCCGTATATAGATATGATATATGTTCCTATGTTCATGACTTCCACGTAGTTGTATGAGGAATAATAAGATTTAATAAGATTCATACGAGGATATTCACATGAATAGACATGAGCAAAGATTGGTTCTCTCGGGCCATATCGGCTTCGGGTGTCAATCATGTCTCAATGGGATTTGGGGCGTGACACTTAATCAAGTAAATATTCCTACCAAGAGTCATCCCATCGCAACTCACAAATAAATCCCAATTAGCTCTCTCATCCCACGTAAAAGCAATTAAGCATAAACAATAAATCTCAATTAACTCAGCCCACGTAAAGGCAATAGTAAGATACATTCATCTATTTGCGCTAATGACAAACAGTTTCTTTTTCCACAATAATGATTATATTCCAAGAAACGTGGAAAGAAAATAAGTAATAGTGAGTAGTGATTAAATAATAATTATTAAATATTAATAATTGGAAAATTGTAGTTACAAAAATCAATGTCTCTTAACAGTTACAAGTAGGCCTGTGCACGAATTGATTCGAATCAAATTTAGCCATTATCAAATTGAAATTTCAAATTTTGATTTGTTAAAATTCTTATCCTAACTCGATTCATTCAAATTCCAATTCGATTCATTTTTTATTATCTCAATTCTATTTTACGAATCGATTTGTTCGAATTTGAAATTTCAACAAGCAACTATTTTCATTTCAATTTTAGAGCAAACATAAAAAAAAAAAAAAAAATAATCTTAAAATTAGGCCATAAGTAACCTAAAATAACATTGCATTGCAAGTTCAAAGTGAAATTAAAATCTGTAATTGTGAGTTGTGACTCTTAATTTGAGAGATTAGGATTTAGGTATGTACTCTTGAAGTTGTCACTGGTAAAATGTAAACGGTAAAAGAGGAGTAGGTTTTAAGTTTTATTATTAAAATACTTTAAATATGGGTCAGGGCTATTGTGATATATATATATATATATATATATATTTAAATTTTGATTTTCGAATCGAATCGAACTGTAAACACCCAAAACCAAATTCGATTCGAAAAATCAAAATATTCTAAAATTAAATTCGTAAATCGATTCAAATTGTATAATTCAAATCGAATTATCCAAATTTCTTTGAAACGATCCGAATACTCAAATTGATTCGATTTGTGCACAACCCTAGTTACAAGTATTATTGCTTCAGTTATATCCGTTTTTAAACCCATGGTTTGCCATCATTTATCAAAATGTCACTAATGCTGAAATTTAAATCACGTTTTGTTCATTCACCCTATAATATAAATAGACCTCAAGCATATGCTTAACCCACACCATTGGCTTGAATCAACTCAGCAGGTATGTAACAATTAACCAAACGCTTTTACTTTAGTTTTATTACGTCATTCTTTACGGAAAGTGGGTTCGTAATATTGTGCTTTTATCCCCACATTCCACGTTAACTTTCTATTTTGTCAACATTATTTGCAGAAAAATCTGTTTCTTTCCTATTTTCTTTGTCCCCTTTACGTACATACTATATTAATCTCATCTTTACTTCATATTATTTCTTATACAGTGACGAATTGAAAAAATTATAATTGTTGTTAGGTTTGTTAATGGCTCTGCATCTTGATTTCAACCTCTCCTTCATGTTCATTTTCTATTTTTATAAAATTAAAGTGTATTATATATATATATATATTATATTCTAAAAGTGGAAAGCCACTTAGTTGGAAGTTGGATTACGATTTTACCTTTCAAAAGTTGATTGATCATTATAACCTCTTATTGTACTATGTTAAATATTTATTGCCTCAGATTTAAGTTAACTGAAATCCAATTAATGATAATTACAACTATTGTGAACTTGGTTAATTGAAAATGTTTTTGATCTTAATGGAAGGCTTTTCACTTTCTTAGTTAAAGACTTTTGGTTTGCCTTTTGATCGTGTGTCACCACAGCTTATATAAATGAGCTTTTGAAGAAGAGAACAAATGCTCATGATCAACTTTGTAAGTTCATATAGTCATCTTTTTCTTTATTTTTTTCATGAAGTTCTTAATTGCTTATATGAAAATGTAGATGTTTGCATCATTAAATGTGTTACTTCGTAAATAAATAAAACTTACTGATTACATGCTATATTTTTGTATTCAGGTGAAGAGATTGTGACTTTTGGCATTTCTATAAGTTTATTTTTCTTGTTATTGATCTTGGTATAGTTAAACCTAATTTTTAATTCTAGGTTTAATTGTAGTTCTTAATTGAAATATTTTATTTTTTTTATGGAACATAAAATGTGAAGAGATTGTATATCTGAAATTTGTTTGTATAATATAAGAATTCAAATATAAGTTGTTTATATAGCAAACTGAAAGCCGATGGACTCAACATAAATATAAAATGGCCATTTAAAACATGTTCTTTATATTCTTTAATTGGTCATTTGTTACTCAAAACAAGTTTTAATAATAATTTTATGTTGTTATTCACTAAATAATTCGAAATATACGTGCAACGCAAGTGTCGAAAATTAGTTAATTTAATAAAATGTTTCAATTCTTAAAACAAATAAACAATGGAATTTCCTATAGGAGAGAATCTTACAGTACGTATTACACAAGATAAATTAGCATAAGAAATAATTGTGACATTCTTGCTCTGTAGCTACTAATAGAAAAATGGTTGAACAATTCTCTGGCTCTTTCTTGATTTGTCTCCTATTTCATCCAATGTCATGAAATCAATCAAAATTAACTTTCAAGTATTATATAGATATGTTTTTAACTATTTTTTTTTTTACTATTAAGGACATTTAGAGTTTGAAAGAATGATGTCATGTTATCAATCTTTAGATGTCCATTAACTTCACAAAAGCTGCTCTCAAGAGAAGTTTTATGCTAAAGGTGAAGATCTAAAGGCCTATTACTTCATATGCATTAATATATTGTGCAGTGTTTTTCCCTCTAACATAACCCTCTTAGCCATGACAGGAGCCTCGATCCTGACACTGGCTTTTCATCGATAATCCTTCCTAACGGTGGGAAGGTGGGAAGTCTTGATCACAGAAATATAATTACCAGCCAACTTATCCCGGTCACAGTTTGGTTTGGCCGAAGGAGCACGAACTTGCAAGTTCTTATCAAAGAATAGTTGATTCGGCAATATAGTAAAAACAGTAGGCTCTGCAATGTCGCTCCTCATGGCTTTTTTCTTGGGCTTCGCCGGAGAACCACCAACAAGAGGTTGGTTGCCGGTGAGCTCAGGCATAGATAATGGTCTTTCCCGACCAGCAGCTGGCAGAGTCTGACGAGAAGATGTGGGTGTAGAAGACACGAAGATTGAAGGATTAGCAAGACTGAGAAGTGAAGTGGTGTTTTCTGATGGAAAAATGGTTAAGTAAGAATGCACTGGCGAGAACTCAAAAAGCAAAAAGCCTGTGAATTTATAGAAAAACGAAGGATGTAAAAGCGAAAAAGAGAAGAAGTGTGCCTTAAATAGAACAAAGAAAGATGTGAAGCTCGGGTCGTGTTGCAGCTCCGAGCCAATCACAGCGAGATATGTGGCCGACACATTGAATGTTATGGGATGTGTGTCGCGTCGTGTGTTAGGGAGAGGTTTTATCTGTTCTCACGCCAAAATGTTTGGAACTCTTTCACCTGCCGATTTCAAGTCAGTGAGTACTGAAAAGTGGGGAGACTATTTGTATAGGGTGAAACTAGACTTGTTCAGGTGGATGAATGATGCGGCAACACGTGGCAAGTATGACCGGCCGGTCATAGCGGTCCTGTAAGAAGTTTAGAATAACATCTTTGGGACCTGGATAATGAATGCAACTAGGTTTAAGATGATTTAAAATCAACACTACAGAGACATCGTTAATATGACCCATTTAGATCTGGATACACATGATCTGATGTAGAACCATAGTCGGACAAAAAAAAGAATGAGTTAAGTTAGTTAGTTCACACATCACGTAAGGTGTCGAAATCCTCGTAGGGTCAATACGCAACTGCAGAGTTTGTGACCTAGTGGGAGACCACCAAAAGAGCAAACTTCACGGAGGTTGCTCCCTAGGGTCTCTCTATAAATAACCACTTAGTCATTTGTATTAGGAGTTTCACAACTTTGATTAACACATTGTATGCTCATAATTTTGTTAAGCTTAAAAGCTCATTGTTCTTCGACTCCCTAGTCACTTCGAATACATTGTGCTCAGCCTAAAAAGGCTCATTTCCCAGATATGATATATTGTTCAATCACTTTACTGTTCTTATATTCATTTATCTTTCTTTTGCAGTGATTTATTTCATTTTATTTCATCATAAGATCAATTTAATTCATGTTACCTTAAACCACACTAGAAATTCAACTGTTTGTTTTACAGGTAAGCAATTTTATTAGTATATTAATGATTATAACATAGAGCAATAAGATTATTGGGGTTGATGCTTAACTTTGCATTTAGAGCAATAAGATTATTGGGATTGATGCTTAACTTTGCATATTTTTTTCCGACAACGCCAGTATTTCTTCTCAATCGAATCTCAACCAGTACGTATTCAACTCTCTAAAAGCGAAATGGTCTGGGAGACCCATGTACTTGCTTCAATTTGTCAATCCAGTCCTCCTACTTCGTCAAGTTTCATGTACACACTTGTCGTTGTTAAAACACTGTTTTAAACCCCCCTGATTATTGACTGACCTTATGTGGCTACCTAACTGTTGAGTTGTACAAAACGCGTGAATATGAAGATTTGATATTGTACAAGGGAATATAACTTTTCAAGATTGGCCAAACAAATTATTATACAAGGAAAATAATTTGTGATAATTTTTCATCTTTTTTAAATTTATGCGCTTATTGCAGTCGAAAACATAAAAACTTGGCACGCTTCCTCCATCTTCTGATCTTTCAGCTCTTCACTTGATAGGCCTGTATCGCATCTTGCAATTGGTTGATATGTTTTTCTACTTTATATACTCAGCAAGGGTCATAAAGAGTAATGGCCTGTTTCGCCTAGGCCAAATATGTTCGTTTCTTCAAAATAAAGTGTTTTTTTCTTTTTAAAATAAAAAATGAGACATTTGACCAAGCCATTAGGAGAAGAAAAAAAAATGATTGGGAATCCAGTGATTGTTTTCACGTATAATATAAGTACAATTTAAGGACATTCTAGTTACCTAATTTAATTGGAGGAAAAAAAAAAGAGTTACATAATTTAATTTAAACACTTTTGTGAGTTTTGTGCAATACCATCTGTGAAAGCTAATCCAAATGGAAAAGAGGGCATTAGACTGTCCATCTCATGGTTCTCATCATGATTAATACTAAGATGTTGCTTATATAGACCTTTCATTTTTCTTACATGCATAAAAACAAGTTCGAGCTGAAAATGGTGCAGCGGATATGGCTAGGCTGCAGTTACTTTGTCGTCAAAAAGTGCCATGACAAAAGCCATGAGTCCAAACAACTAACTAGTGAACGTGTTAGGCCTTGTTTACCACAAATAAATGAACATAAAAAAGAGTAGCTTTTGTATTAGAGAAAGAAAAATTCAAGTACACACTGATCACTAAAGCAAAAAGATATAACCACGCATCAAGATAGAGCAGCTTCAAACTGCATAACATTACACACCAAAAAAGAAAGACAAGACAAAAGAGACCACTTCCATGGCCACACCTACTTGTCTATTCTTGAATACAAAGACCAGTGAGTACTTTGTATAAGCATGAAAAATTCAAATCAAATATGTACAATAACTAATTTAATAAAAAAAATGTCTCATTCCTCAAAGCTCCCTAAAAGATGCACACTTAATGGGCTCAATAGTTCGCAGGACATGGTGTGTAGACTCCTGCTAAAACGAGATTGAAACTACTTTAGGTCAGGACAAACTTCTTCCTCAGAATGGAGATCACTACCCTATTTCTTAAAAGGATCATCTCATTAGAAGGTTCATTATGACGACCATCAACAGACTGGAAACTATGGAAACTAGGGTTGGAAACCAGGCTCTTCCCCACTAACACGACGCCTTCTAATTGCTAACCTAGAGACCAAAGGGTCCAAACAAGATGGAATAAATTTTGGCACTGAACCAAAAACCAAGCTTCAATGAAAGATTAGATTTGATCCCTAGCAATGTCCTAGCAGGACGTCTCCCTGGAAGCTTCAACGTCAATATCACCATACTGTAAAGAGTTGAAAACCAGAGTTCTCTTTTTCTATAGTGAACCTAGATACCTTCAGACCGACAAAGACGACCAAAACATATGGAGCTGAACTGAATCATGCCAAGCTCCATAACAGAAAAAGTTCGTTCCAGGCACTCACAATCTATCAACAACAACAACAACATACCCAGTGTATTCCCACCAGGTGGGGTCTCACAATCTATCAAAATAGAGAATTTTAAGGACCATCCGTTACATAAAACAGAAGCACTGATTATGTCCAAAACATACACATTTAAGAGATTAGGAAGGGAATGAGGACAAAAGGGAAGACGGGGAGTGTAGAAAACCGATTGGAAGTATTACGGCAAAACAAGCCATTCAATCTAACATTAAGGAGCAGAAAGCAGGTGGTGAGAGTACATTGGTTTGTACATTGATACAACAAAGTAGATATCTAAAATTGTGTGAATGCCGTGGTATTACATTTATGAGTCCTCAATGAAATATTGAAAAAGAGTGACAGAGCCTACTGATGAACATTAGAGGATGAAAGAACCAGTTTCTGGTAGATCTATAACAGAGTTTATAGTACTTGTGTCTGCTAGCTCTTCAACGTTTATACTTCTACCAAGAACAATGATAGAAACATATAATGAGCAGAATGAGGATCTCCAATGATATTTATTGACCTAGTGAAACATAGAATAGAACGGCAAAAAGAAATCTATTGGGTAGATTGAAAAGAGAAGTCCACAAATGTACCAGATATGGGTTGCAAGTATTCTGAACAGGGATAGAGAATAGGTTTTGGTTGGCCAGATCCCACGTGAACCTACAACCAGTCTGTAAGTGTAACATTATGGTGATTGAAGGAGCTAAACAGAGAAAGATAGATTGAACCTTACATTAGGTCCAGTGTTGACCAAGAGTCATTTAAATATGATTAGAGATATGTTGCAAGTGAACCATAAGTGTGAGATTTAAAGAAACTCTAAAATGCTGTGGAACACCAAATTTTTAGTAGTACAGAAGGCACGAATAGAGCGGAAGGGATACAGGATTCATATTAGCTAACGCTTACCAAGAATAAATGGCGGATTATCGACAGATTGGAAATATTAAACAAGCAAGATGCTACAAAGCTCATGTCTTATACTAAAGACTCAATGACCTTCACCAAGAAAAGATGAGATTACAAAGCATAAATAAGTGAAAAGATGTGCAGAAGTGTCTTTTCCCCTTCCTTAACGAGGCTAGAGAGAGCCTACTCATGAAGGATTTAGACAGGAAAAGTCCAAAGACGGGGGAATTTTTTTCTCTAAGAAACTCTCTTGCTAGTACTTAGATAATTTTGAGTTGTAATTAAATAAAACAATGCAAGAGGTGGCAGATCATTATTATGCGCACACAATAGTCACAAGGCAATCGATAAGCAAATTGAACAAATTGTTTGCCTTTTCAATTATATTTCTCTATTCTTAAGTTTAATTTCGGTTCTACTCTTTCGAATCAAAGATCTAAAAGGCTTTCAGAGTGAAATAGATTTGTATTCCCTTTTCTGTTTCAGTAAAGTGAATAGATGAACTGAAAGATATCGAAAATTGATGCAAGATAGCTAAAGACGAAAGGGACAGCATCAAATCAGATAGAAACGTATACTCAATGAGATATCTTGGAAGCAATTGGCACCGGAAACTGCAGAACTATGACTATATGGAGCAGCAAAAGCTTTAACCCAAGTTAAGCACAAGAAATTTTCCTTCTTTAGAGGATCTTGAGAATTTGAAGATGCTCACTGGTTATTATGATATACCTAATAGTGCTCATGCACACAGTAGAGAATTTATCCGAACTCACAGGATGAGCACATTAGCCACACGTCGTCATATCAGCAAGACATGATCTTACTGAAGAAGCTGAGAGCACAGAGGAATCAGCAACAAGATACTGAAATCCATGTAACATGAGCTTGACAGCTGATAAAAGCTAAAGTTCCTTTTAAAGTTAAAAGGGCATGGGAAAGTAGAAGAAAGTTGGAAACCACATTCATCAAATGATAAGAACGGATGACAGACCATCAAAGGAAAGATAACTTCCTACAAAGTTCTAACCAGAGCAGATGAAAAGAGCCTATCAGGGCAACATGGCTGAACCTATATAGGCAGAACACAGAACAAGCGGTCCAACTTTATGAATTCTTTGCAAACGCTCCTACAGAGAAGAAGTTTATTAAACCTATGCCAAATGACACCCTCTCCAGCACGAGAACCTACCATATCCTAGAGAGGAACTTCTGAAGAAGGAACCTCGACATTTAGTCAGGGTCGCACCTTCAAAAAGGAGATGTGTCCTTATTGCTTCAAGTCGCCATTATGAATGCCTGAATCAAGTTTTCAGCAGCACGCTTCTGTTCCTGTGTACCAGATATTATAGCAATTTGATCACCTCGAGAAGATTTGGAATCGATTATATCCACGGCTGCTCCAGATATCTGCAAGAGGATCTATGACTTTAAGAAAGTAACCAACCATATCAAAGCAGTAGTAAGATACCAGGACTTGCAATGCAAGTAATACCTACGGCGTCAAGATAAAGAAACTAGTATCTAATATTCGGTATGAAGGTATTCATGCATAGTGGCATGCACGGAGATGTGTGGTGCACATTCACATGTACAAAACAAAAAGATCCATTTGTTCTTTATTCTTTGGGTTGAGTAGGCCGCACATAAGAAGTTGCTAGGCAGAAGTGTCAGTGGCAGCACCAGCAACAATAACAACATACCAAGTCCAATCCCACATGCGGGGTCTGGGGATGGTGGTGTATACGCAAGCCTTACCCCTGCCTTGTGAAGGTAGAGAGGTTGTTTCCGATAGACACTCGGCTCAAGTAAGGCATATCAAATCAGTAAGAAAAGGAAATATGGTAGTGAAGAAACCATATAAAAAATAATGAAGAAACAACACCAGCCTTGACCAAAATGTAAATGCCACATCAAGAATAGCAGAGATGCAGGATGAGGCTAGTGTTTGAAATTCAAAGCCCATATCATTTCAACAACCATGAAATTAGACCAACAAAGGGAGATAAGTGACGGGCATAAAAAGTCAATTTATAAACAGGGCTCAAGAAACTACTGACCTTGCGAATATTATCTAGGTTTGAGCCACCTTTACCCACAACTTTACCAACCGCGTGTCCTGGGATAACCATCTCTATAGCTGAGGGTGGAGGCAATCTGCTCAAAGACATAATGCAGCTCAGATTAAATGGCATAATGATTTGGCAAGAGGGAAAATACAAATTAATTCACCAGCATAAAGTACTTACGCGCCATATAACTTTGAGGAATATGAAGAGAATGTTCCATAGCCATCGTCCCCCATCTTCCAACAGAAAAAGCAGTGTAAGTGAACATCCAGGAACAGTGAAAGTTAAAAGAACCGATGATAAAGAATAGCATTCAGCAAGAAGCAGACTCCATGGCACAGCGAAGCCGAAAAAGATTTAGAAAATAGAGTCAAGGACTTCACAACTAGTAAATCCATGAAGATTGCAAGATACACATCAACAGTGATTGGAACGTTCATTATGTTGAACATGAAATGCAGCAAAAATCAGGGGTGTAAATGCCACACCCGAGCAATCATGCATGTATCTGACTTCATCATATTCGTAAAACAACCTCATTAAGAGATTAACATTTCCATTAGTTAAGACTAATTCATATGAATGGAGAAGAAAGATTGGTCCACCAGAATGACATTAATGTACAGTTTCAAAAAAGGAATGACATTAATGTAACTTCTCCATATCTACCTAACTTTAAAGTAATTGATAGTAAAAGAGGGAGAAGGGGTCCACCAGAATGACATTAATGTACAGTTTCAAAAAAGGAATGACATTAATGTAACTTCTCCATATCTACCTAACTTTAAAGTAATTGATAGTAAAAGAGGGAGAAGGGGTAACATGTTTTCCTGACTATTGGCTACACTCAACATCTCTCCTTTGCCAAAGCGAGATAACTGTACTGCATATCTTCATCAAGTAAACTTTAGATATTCACCAGCTCCAAATACTTCATTTCTTGAATCACCTTATAACAGCGATTTCAGATATTTTATTTAAAAATGGGGGGGAAAACAAGTAACATAAGACACAGTTTACAAGGCTGCAATTTTTTTATTTAAAATCGAGTTTGAAATGCCCAGATACACAACAGCATGTAAATCAAACTTTCTGGCATGTAGGGAAAGCAGAAGTATACCGAGAGCGACTCATGACCATAGCGACTGCCTGAAGAACGCATTCCAACACCATTCCCAGTTTCAATCCTATGTTCATAGCTCAAAGGAGCAGCTGGAGGAACATTGGGCAACACTGGAGCCAACGAAAAACCAGCACCACCAGCGCGTAAAGAATCAGCACCTGCAGATGGATTAAGATTACCTTCTCGGCCTTTTATAACATCATCTCTGAGCCTCAGTACAATCTGAATAAGGGCATCCCTCACACTACTAACTTCCCCAGCCACCTACATGTTTTAAAAGACGGCTCAACCACTTGAGGAAACATAAAGATAAGCAACTAAAAGACAGCTTAAGTGATTAACTATTATGAAAGACAGACCTCAACAAGTTCATCATTTGAATCCGCACACTTGGGCTTCTCACCTTTTGAGATACGTACATCAGCTTTAGTTCTCTTCCGGATTTCATTAACGATTGAACCACCTTTCCCAATGATACATCCAATAATCTTTGATGGAACAAGTAGACGAAAAGTTACAGTATCCTCATCTTCATCATTTATTTTCCCTTGCAGCAGCAGTACAGCTTCAACTGCCATGGATTTAAGATCATCCACTGACTACAGAAAACCAAATACTGAATATGGTTAATACATGGAATACAAGACAGTGGAGATGAAGCAAACTACTGTCATATAAAGTTAACTGCAAAAGCAACAAAAAAAACCTATCAATAATGTTTCTTGCATCAAATAAAATTAAATATATACCACCCTGTTCCTGAGCAATCTAAGGTACATATCTACCAATTGGAACACACGTTACAGGCCTATCATGTAAAATCCTCAAAGATCAGAAGTGGGAGTAAAAGCACATAATCTTCTTTTTCCTTCTAGTAAGGAACCAAAAAAAAAAAGATGAAAAACTGTCACCAATGCTTACTGTGTAAAAGTTTGTTTCACAATGATCAAGGAGAAGAAAAGCACTGGCAAATATAGTACTACATGGTGACAGGAGAGGTAAGCAATGTAGTACACTTCCACAAAAAAGAAAAATGACTGCTAAAAGGCCAACTATTCACCAACTCGGGGACTAAAGAATTCTGGAGAGAAAGCAATACCTCAGTGGAAATGACTGTGATAATGCACTGATCGCGATCAGCTTTGGCATCACAAACCTCGATACGAGCACCACTTGCTTGCCTTACACTTTTAATCGAAGCTCCTCCCTTGCCAATAACACGACCAATATTGTTAGTTGGACACAGCACTCTAATAGTCAATTCCTCGGTTTGAGAGGCACCACTGTAACCAGAAACCATGGGAAGAGCAGAAGAATAAATAGGCCATGTGCTTCCTGCATCCACATAACCTGGAAGCTCTGGTATGTGTGTGGTACCCAAAACAGATGGAACAGATCGAGATGGCATAATAGGATCCACACTTGGATAAATCCCAGCTGCTGGATATATGGGAACATCTGAAGGGATAATAATACTTGGACGAACTTCAGGAACATTGGTAGTAAGTGGAATTTCTTCCTTAGGTGTGAACTTGTACATGATTGCAGAAACAGCAAAGAGTGCTCTCCTTACACATTCTGGGTCACCAGTTATCTGAGTTAAGTAAGGAACTGTCAGCTCATATTACAACAATTGACTCAAAACGACAAAATTTCAAAAAACATTTTCCTGATAGGAGCAGAATGTAAAGTTATAAACTTCGCGTGACGCACTAACACTACTTAATTATCAATGAATAATTAAAAAAACTAACCAGAACAAAATTATCGAACTCGAGTGCACAGGAATGTGTTGGATCACTAGCATCTCTGGGAACTACTTTAACATTGGCCCTCATCTTGCTTCTCAACTTCTTTATGGTGGTACCAGATTTGCCAATGATATTAGCCGATTGGCTTGAAGGAACAAGAAGCTGACACTCCTCTTTATCCTTACGCTTCTTATCAGATTCTCCAATTGCACCCAAAGCATTTGCAATTGCTGTATAAACCTTCAGAAGAGCATCCTGAGCCGTGCAAAGAGGTTTTCTCTCATTAAAATCCTCGTCGATCTCAACATCTTCCTTTTCCTTTACATAGCAATAAATAATTATAACTCTATCCTTCGCACCGGGAAATGGATCCACCACCTTGACTTTTGCCTTGGTCTCCGATCTAATCGAATTTATAACCTTCCCATTCTTTCCAATAACACTGCCAATAACATTATTTGGGCATAGAATTCTGTAAACTATTAGCTCATCATCGCCTTTCTCATCCCTCTCTGTCTTCCGCTTCTGGTTCTTGTTATCCCCGTCATCCCTACGCGATCTTTTTCCAGTCTCACCCATAAGAATTACCCCTAGATGCACCATAAAAAGTTAATAAACCTAATCATACACATTCTTGATAAACAAAAATAAAAAAATAAAAAAAATTAACAAACTGTTCAGGTATTACAAAAAAATCAAATTTTCAGAATTTTTTCCATCTTCCCCTCATTAATAAATACAAAATTTACAATTAAATAAAACTGGACCCAGAAATATAAATAATTAAACTGTAATTATTCTGAAAATTAAAGAAAGAAAGAGGCAAAATCAACATACGATAAAATTACGATAGAAAAAGCGAAAAAAAAAAAAAAAAAAAAAAAGAAGAAGAAGAAAGCACCATAATCTACAGAATGATAAAATTATTTTTTTAATAAAAATTAGAAAAAATCAAACAGAATTAACTGTACTTTTACTACAAGAATTACCCCTAGATACACCATAAAAGTTAATAAACCAAATTATACACATTCTTGATACACACAAAAAATAAAATACAAAATTTACAATTTTTCAAAAACATGAGAAATACTTCAATAGTGAAAACCCCCCAAAGAGAAAAATCAAATTTTCAGAATTTTTTACAAAATTTACAATTAAATAGAAAATGGAACCATAAATATAAATAATTAAATTGAAATTATTCTGAAAATTAAAGAATTAAAAAGGTAAAGTAACTAGTACATACAAAAATCACAGCCGATAAAAAGATCGAAAAAAAATACCATAATCTACAGATAAAAAGACATATAAGATATGATAAAAACAATTTTTTTACAAAAAAAAAAAAAAAGAAAAAAATTATGTTCGATCAGAGAAAATTACACTAGAATTATGTACCTAAATCGGATTATGAAAAAAGAGTTGCACAATTAACAAACCTAAAACGTATAAGGAGAAATGAAAAGGGGGTTTGCGGGGGGGGGGGGGGGGGCGAGGAGGAGGAGGAAAGCTGCGCACCTGTGAGGAGTTGAGGTTACTCTGATTAGGGTTTTTAGTTTTCTGGTAACTGACTGGTTCATATATATATATATATATATACTAAAAGAGGATATTTTTATGACTTGGAATTCCTGACTTTTAGACATGAAATTGGTTTCAATTGTGATTCCCATATTTTTAAAACTGTTTGACAGGTACCAGTTAAGCCGACGGTCTATCAGAAATTAATAACTTATTTATTTTTATGAGATAGCTATAAAATTTGTGTATATTTAACCTTCTCTAATTCCCACTTATGAGATTTGTCTATATTTGACCCTCTCCAATCGTGTATATGGATAGGATTCTGTTGGGAGTGTCATTTTCGAAATGAGTTCTGCATTGTAGAATATGTAATTAATCGGGTTTTCAATATAGGTATTGGACATCGAATGGAAACCCAATATATATATATACACACATATATATACACACATGTGACCTCCTTCACAATAGGAATTAGCAATTATTTTAATTTTATAATAAGTAATGAACTGCTACATCATTAATCAGAGACAGATTCAAGTCTTGGATATGAATAAGATTCTACTGGGAGCGTTATCCCTAGAATGAGCTTTGCATTGCAGAATTCGAAATTAATTGAAATTTCAGTGCAAATACTAGACATCGGGTGGGAAACAAAAAAAATGAATCTTTCTCACCATATTTTTAGACATTTAGATTACTTTCAATTGTGATTCCCCATATTTTTTAGACAGCTTGGCAGGTACCAGTTAAGTCAAGGGTCTATCGAAACTTCTTTATCTTTACGAGGTAGCGTAAGTTTTGTGTATATTCTACCCTCTTTAGATCCCACTTGTGTGATTATACTAGGATGTTGTTGAATTCCTAACTAGTGACGGTAGGAAAAATATTATAACCAACATGGGTTGTCATGAAGGTGTGGATTGCTTCATTCTTAATTAGAGATGGATTCAAGCCATGTATATGGATAAGATTCTGTTGGGAGCGCCATTTCCAGAATGATTTCTACATTGCACAGTCTAGAAATAATAGGTGAAAAACCTTTAGAACATTGGGATCAAATCAATTAGAATGTAAATTAGACATTATAAACCCCGAATATCTTATTAAGACAGCAGCAATAGAAGCAACAAATGAAGACTTAAAAGAATTTGAAATCCAAATTAAAGAACTATTAAATTTAGGAGTGATTAGAAGATCTACGTCCAGACATAGATCTGCAGCTTTTATGGTAAGAAATCATAGTGAAATAGTTAGAGGAAAAGCTAGAATGGTAATAAATTATAAGAGACTAAATAATAATACAGTAATGGATGCATATAAATTACCAGATAAGACAGGATTAATAAATAGAATTCAAGGAAGAAAACTATTTAGTAAATTTGATTGTAAGTCAGGATATTGGCAAGTAAAAATGCACAAAGACAGTATTGAATGGACAACTTTTACATGTCCAGAAGGACATTTTGAATGGCTAGTAATGTCATTTGGATTAAAGACAACCCTTCCTATTTTTCAAAGAAAGATGGATAATATATTTGGTAAATATAAGAATTTTGTTTTAGTCTATATAGACGATATTTTAGTATTTAGCAATAACATGGAAGAATACTTAAAACATTTACAGACTGTTTTAAAGCTTTTTCTAGACAATGGTTTAATAATTAGTAAAAAGAAAATGGAATTATGTAAACAATATATTAATTTTTTAGGCATAACTATTGGAGAAGGAAAGATAAAATTACAACCCCACATAGCAACGAAAGTTTTAGAAATGCCAGACAAGTTAGATAAAACAAAGGATTTACAAAAATTCCTAGGAATATTAAATTACGCTAGACCATTTATTAAAGATTTAGAAAAAATAGCTGGATCATTATACGGAAGGACTGGAACTAATGGACAAAAATCATTTAACACAAAAGATATTAAATTAGCACAGAAGCTAAAAAAAAATGGTTAAACAAATTCCAGACCTAGCGTTACCATTAGAAATGGACTATTTAATTATAGAAACAGACGGAAGTTTCGAAGATTGGGGAACTATATTAAAAGCAAGAAAAAATAAATTTAGTACTAAAAAAGGCGAAAGAATTTGTGCATATCAAAGTGGAACTTATAAAGAACGAGGTAATATGAGTAGTATAGACGCTGAAATATTAGCAGTCATATATGGCTTAAATAATTTTAAGATATATATTCTAAATAAACCAGAAATTTTAGTAAGAACAGATTGTGAAGTAATAGTTAAATTTCATGAAAAAATAAGTGAAAAGAATAGCAGTAAGAGAAGATGGTTAAATTTTATAGACGCTACTTCAATATATAATATTAAATTCGAACATATTAAAGGCAAAGAAAATAGCCTAGCTGACAAACTTAGTAGATTAATTCCAAAAACTACTAAGTAGTTTTTTTCTGCAGCATGAATACAGACAAGGGTAAAGCGAAAGCTTCAGACTCAAGAGCAGACAATTATCTTCAGACATTATTAAGAAATACTCATTTTAGACCCCAGACGATGCTAAATACAGCACAGACATCTACCGATCAGACAATTGAAACAATTTATTTTGGAAAACAAAATTTAGTTTGTTATCCAGACTCAAATTTTAGCTTCAAGACAAAACCCGAAGCAAGGGTTGACAGAAATCCGAAATGTTTATTAGACAACTTATGGATCGCATATAACAAGACTCCAAGGGATGTCAGCTATTTTTTAGCTGTAATGAATGCCCTGACTCAGTATTTTACAGACGAAAATTTAAGTAACAAGTTTAAATTTTATGTAGTTGTGCAGGGAAAGATGTCAAGTATTTTTCAAACTTGGATACAGGTAATAGACTTTATTAAAGACTTTCGAGATCCTTTATACAAGGAATTTAACAATTTTATAGAAGCATTAGACTATGCCCCAGGTAAATTAGGGTCTAATTTTTATATAACCCCAGAATTACGAAATCCAGTAAATTACCCTCAGTATATTATCCAAAAAGACACCAATAAAATTATTTTTTGTTTTAATATATATATATATATACACACACACACACACATGCGACCTCCTTCACAATATGAATTAGCAATTATTTTAATTTTATCATAAGTGGTGAACAACTACATTCTTAATCAAAGACGGATTCGATCCCTGCACATGAATAAGATTCTGTTGGGAGCGTCATCTCCACAATGAGCCTTGCATTGTAGAATTCGAAATTACTCAAAATTTCAATACAGGTACCAGACATCGAGTGAGAAATTAAAAAAAATAAAAAAATATATACCTGTGAGTTGTGACCTCCTTCATACTATGAATTAGTAATTATTTTAATTTTATCATAATATTATAAATTAAAGATAATAATATGTACTTATTTAGCTATAGTTAAATGATCAAAATATATTTCTCTTTCTCTTATAGTATTTAATAAGATAAAGCTGAGCAGCTAAGGCGGTCGACGTGCCTGCTTCAATAAGGGTATTTTCAGGAAAAAAAATTCAGTTTAATTTAATTACATACGTGTCCAAAAAAGGAAGTGTGTAATGTTTTGAAATTGTAGGATCCACTTAAATTTATTACTTTGAATGTTACTGGTATTTGCGTAAAATTTTGTAATTACTCAATTTAATTCCTTATGTGTCCAAACAAAAAATGTATAATATTTTCGAAATTGTGAGATCCACTTAAATGTATTACTTTGAATGTCATTGGTGATAGCGTACATTTTGTAACTATTTTGAGTAGAAATTAGATAGTCGATGAAGAAAAATGCTTCAATTATAAATATCTAGATGGGCCCAACACATCAGGTTTTCGAGAAAAAAATGAGATGATTTACTACTACACAAATCTATATAAATTATTATAGATAAAAAATTTAAAATCATTTTATCAACATCATTTAAAATTTACCAATGTTAATATTGTTTCTCACGTATTCATTACTTAGAGGAGGTTGATATACCTCAGAATCTTGATTTATTAAATAAATGGACTATTCCTAAAGTTCCAATAAAAACCATTTATGATTATGGTTGGTTTGATAAACTGTCTTCTACTCAATTAATTAAAACTACTGAGACGTCGTTAGCTCTTAATTCTTCAGAGCAGACTATACGTTTATTAAATAAACGTGACATAGATATCTATAAAGGTAAATATAATTTTCTGCATATTGACATGGTTCAAATTGCATTTAAACCATTAATTCTTAAAGGGTTACCTGAGACTTTCTTAGCAGCTCTTAGAGATGCGAGAAATTTAAATTTTCGGCAATCTTTAATGGGTTCAATAGAATCTACAGTGGTCTATGGTCCAGTTTATTTTAATACACAACCTAATTTACAGCTGTCTTTATCTGATGTGAACATTCTAGATGCATTAACATTGAATGTTAAGACATGGTTATAATTATGCTCCTGGATCTGAACTTATATGTTTATCTTATAGTATTTATTATAAGTTACTATCGACTTTAAATCCTAAGTGTAAATTATATGACACTTCTAATCAAACTATTTTGTTTGAAATCAATTTTATTAAATCAAAAATTACTACTCGTCGACCTATTCGATGGGAAGAAATTAATTTTTCAAATACTTGGGTCTTAAATTCGGTTATACCGCAAGATCAATTAGCTGATAAAGTTACTAATTCTGAGTATCCTCATATTACTCAAACTCCTGATGGAAAAATTTGCATTCAGTTTGATGATAAATCCTCTGTTTATAACCGACAGTCTTTTACTGGTAACAATAGATTATTGCCTTCTGTGCCTTTTGTGATAGCTCCAGTTGAACCTATTTATGGTCCAGCTAGACTTAATCGTGTTGCATCTTTGCATACAATTTCTTCAACTCATAGGCCAGTTGAAAAATTAAAAATAGATCCTAGAACGCATATAGTTCAAGCATGTGATAATAATTCTGATAAGGATATTCCTTCAGCATCCGAAATGGATTTTAACCCAAATGATATTTAATGATTCCACATGTCATTGATTTAATCTAGGATCACTGGCTCGAAAACATATACAAAATGAATTTTTTGATATCAAATGGAACAAGTTTAAAACTTGGTTTTTTGACACTTATAGTCCAGAAGATATGCACAATATTTCGCAAGAATTTTATAAAATCTGTGCATTACATAATCAAATTATGTATTTTGTCCCTTGGTTTATAACCACTTATTTATCGTTATTTATAAATGTTCTAGAACGATCTTATCAAGATGGTAGTGGAGTCATAGTTAAAGCTCTTTATCCTCCACAAGCTTCTTTTGTACTCCCTAATAATACGGGTATTACATTTACCGCTTTTCAAAAATTTATTAAAAATGATATTGGAAAAATTAGTATTTCTGAAATAAACAAAATATTTGTCCAAAATAATTATATTGGGTTATATGTTAAGGTTTTAGGAGAACATATTAGTTCTTTGGACAAAAAGCTTGATGCATTAACTGTTTTGATAAAACAATTAAGTGACAATAAAGAAAAGACCGATGTTGCCTCCACTTCAGGAACATCTTCGTCTCAAGTTGTTACTTCTAGTATTCAAAGACCTCCTGAGATTCAGGATTTTCAAATAAGAACTTTCTCCGATTTAGAGGACATTCTTGATAAGAAGTTTTCTGATTTAACTATAAAGCCTATTGATATGGCTTCACAATTTGCTGATAATATTGCTTCTTCGTCTGATATAAGGCAAGAAACTATTTTAGAATTTAATAAGCTTCGAGGTAGCGTTAACCACCCCTATTTTGCAGATAAGCCCAGAATGCGAACGCATTATTATCTTAGACCCACTACCCAAGATGTTCTCATAGAAGAAAGGGACTAGAATCAGAGTAATACGTCTTATAGTGGAAATGAAATTTATGAGTGGAATATAGATGGTTTTACTGATAGGCAGATGACAATTTTAGTACATAGGATGATGATGTATGCCAATATTTGCAAGGTTACTAGTGCAAAAAATACTGATAAGGTTATTTGCAAAAGGATAGTTGCAGGATTTACTGGGCAACTTAGAGGTTGGTGGGACAATTATATGCCCATAGAAGCCAAAACAACAGTTATATCTGCCGTCAACCCTGAAGCAGCTTGATAATTTAGGTCATACTTTACCAAGTGGTCGAGAAGATGTAGTCTATACTTTAGTTACGACCATTTTAGAACACTTTAATGGTAGATTTACCAGTGATTATGAAACCATCAGAACTCTCCTTAATGGTCTTAGATGTAGAGCCTTAAGTGAATTTCGGTGGTATAAAGATACTTTCCTTAGTCGGGTCATGGAACTACCCAAAAATAAGTATGATCACTGGAAAGCCAAGTTTATAGATGACCTCCCTTCACTATTTGCTGAAAGAGTTAGAAAAAATCTTCGAGGTAGTTACGGTGAAATTCCATATAAAAATTATACTTATGGTAAACTCGTTGGGATATGTACACAAGAAGGTTTGAACTTGTGTAATGAGTTAAAATTATCTAGACAACTTAAGATGGATAAGCTAAAAGAAAAATCTCAACTAGGAGATTTCTGTGCACAATTTGGTGTAGACCAACCTTCTAGTTCTACTAGAAAGAAAAAGGGTAGATATCATAGAAACCCTAACCCCGACGGTTCTTATAGAAAACGTAGATCTAGATATAGATCAAAGGAAGAAAGAGAAGCACGAAAAAGTGCTCGTAAGCCTAAGAGGTTTACAAAGGATAGATCAAACAGAGACCTTTCTAAGGTTAAATATTATAGGTGTGGAAAATTTGGACATATTGCTCCTAATTGTAAATTAGAAAAGCTTAAAGCTTTAGAATTAGACAATACTTTGTATGATAAAGTCTACGGTGTGTTATACACGTTCGGATCAGAATCAGATTATAATTCTTATCACTCTGACTCAGAAGAAGCAGTAGATTTACTTGATTTTTCTGCTAATGAAAATCATGACAATATTACTGCATGTAATACTTGCAAAGGTGATGTATGTTCTTGTGAAAATAATGAGTTTTATAAACTTCAATCTCAATTTCAAGACATGAATATTCAAACTATTACTTCTGATAATATAATAGATATTCTAAAGGAGGTTACTAATAATAACCTTCGCAAAAAAATCATTAATTTGGCAAGTAGTTCGAGTTCAAATAATTCGAACCAGACCAGCCAAAAGAATGAATTATTATTTTCTTCTCCTTATACTTTATCCGAAGTCAATAGACCGACTTTTAGAAAAACAAACTCCTGTACGTGATACGTCTTTTGATGATTTGAAAATTGAAATTGAAAATTTAAAAAAAGAGATTAAATCTCTAAAACAAAATCAAATGATTTGTGATCACCGGATTACTCAGATTGAGAAAAATAATTCTTTAGCTGAGTCTTCTAATGATAAAAGAAAAAATGTTTTGGAAAGTGATGAAATTGAAATTTCCAAATAAATTAATTTAGATTCTAAACATGATACGTTTTTAGGAATGATGTAAATTGTTACTGCCCACAAATGGTACATTAAATGTACAATTTTAATTGATAATAATTTTTCTATTAATTAAGTTGCCATGATTGATAGTGGTGCCGATGTTAGTTGCATCCAAGAAGGGTTAATACCCACAAAATATTTTCAAAAAACAACGCATATGGTAAGATCTGCATCATGTCATGCATTAGATATTAAATATAAATTGCCTAATGCACATATTTGCCAAAATAATGTATGTATTCCGCATTTCTTTTTTTTGGTAAAAAATCAGTTATACCCTCCAATTATACTTGGAGCGCCTTTTATAAATGTTATTTATCCTTATACTCATATTGACGCTAAGGGTTTTAAAGCTACCTTTAATAATAACGAAATTAGTTATACGTTTGTTACAAATCCCGTAACAAGAGATATAAATGCATTAATTGATATGAAATAAAGACATGTTGATTCTTTGCAGCTTGAATTATTCAGCTTCAATATTTTTGATACATTAAAATCTGCTAAAGTTCAGGAAAAAATTAAATTGATTTCCGAACAAATTGTCATTGATGTTTATGCTAACCATCCAAGTGCTTTCTGGAACAGGAAACATCATATTGTTACTCTTCATTATGAAAAAGGTTTTTCTGAGGATAATATCCCTACAAAATAAAGACCATGTCAGATGAATACTGAACTAGTTGAATTCTGTAAAAAAGAAATTGATAATTTACTTCAAAAGGGTTTGATAAAATCGTCCAAGTCTCCTTGGTCGTGTACTGCATTTTACGTTAATAACGCAGCCGAAAAGAAAGAGGTGTGCCCAGATTGGTCATTAATTATAAACCTCTTAATAAGTTTTTGAAATGGATTCGGTATCCGATTCCAAATAAAAAAGATTTACTATCAAGACTTTATGATGCCTTGGTACCTTGGTGTATGCTGTTTGCTGATGATGTGGTACTGATTGACGAGACCCGGGGAGGAGTTAATGATAAGTTGGAGGTTTGGAGACAGACCCTTGAGTCTAAAGGGTTTAGGTTGAGCAGGACTAAGACGGAGTACCTGGAATGTAAGTTTAGTGATTCAATGCATGAAGCTGATATGGTAGTGAAGCTGGATTCTCAGGCCATTCAGAAGAGGGGGAGTTTCGAGTATCAAGGGTCTATGATTCAGGGGAACGACGATATTGACGAGGATGTCACGCACCATATTGGTGCAGGATGGTTGAAATAGAGGCTCGCTTCGGGAGTTTTGTGTGATAAGAAAGTGCCTCTGAAGCTTAAAGGTAAGTTCTACAGAGTGGCCGTCCACCCGACAATGTTATATGGAGCAGAGTATTGGCCAGTTAAAAACTCCCACATCCAAAAGTTGAAGGTGGTGGAGATGAGAATGTTGCGATGGATGTGTGGACTTACCAGGAGTGATAGAGTTAGAAATGAGATTATTCAAGAGAAGTTGGGAGTGGCTTCGGTGGAAGATAAGATGCTGGAACTGAGGTTGCGATGGCTCGGACATGTGATGAGGGGGTGCACTGATGCCCCGGTACGGAGGTGTGAGAGGCTGGCTGGGGATGGTTTTAGGCGGGGTAGAGGTAGGCCGAAGAAATATTAGAGGGAGGTGATTAGGTATGACATGGAGCAGTTATAGCTTACAGAGGACATGACCCTTGATAGGAAGATGTGGAGGATGCGGATTAGGGTAGAGGGTTAGTGGGTAGGAAGGTGTCCGTATTAGCAAGGAAGAGTGTTTGCTTGTATCTGTGCCTGTTGTTTCTTAGGCAGATTCTTGTTCGCGTTGTTTTGGTGATATTTGTGATTTTGAATAACTAGTTTATAGTGTTACTCTGTGAGTGTCTTGCTTCTTCGATTATCTAGCGATGTGTTATCTCTTTGTGCTGTTGGTTTTTATGATTTTTGTTTGTTATGGTTATCTATTCTGAGCCGGGGGTCTATCGGAAACAACTTTTCTACTTCATCTGAGGTAGTGGTATGGACTGCGTACACTTTACCCCCCCCCCCCAGACCCCACCTGGTGGGAATACACTGGGTATGATGATGATGATGACTTTATGATGCCAATATCTTTTCCAAGTTTGATTTAAAATCAGGTTATTGGCAAATTCAGATTTTAAAAGAACATACTTATAGAACTGCTTTCAATGTCCCATTTGGACAATACGAATGGAATGTCACGCCATTTGGTTTAAAAAACGCGCCTTCTAAATTTCAGAAAATTATGAATGATATTTTTAATCCTTATATGGACTTTATTATTGTTTATATTGATGACATTTTAGACTTTTTCAAAACTTAAGAAATGCATATTATGCATTTAGATATCTTTAAAAAGATTGTTATTCAAAATGGTTTGGTTATATCTAAACCAAAAATGAGTTTATTCCAAACAGATGTCCGATTTTTAGGACATAATATTTGTCAAGGAAAGATTACTCCTATTCAACGTGCAATTAATTTTTCTGATAAATTTCCTGATGTTATTACTGACAGGACACAATTGCAAAGATTTTTGGGAATTTTAAATTACATTTTCCCCTTTTATAAAAATCTTTCTCGTGATTTAGCCCCGTTATACGACAGGCTAAAGGAAAATTATAAAGAGCCGTGGAGCGATAAACATACGACTATTGTTCATAACATTAAAAAATGAGTTAAAGTTTTACCTTGCTTAACTCTTGCTAACCCTGCTTGGTAAAAAAATATTGAAACGGATGCATCCAATATTGGTTTTGAAGGAATCTTGAAACAGATTAATCCTAATGATAAATGTGAATATCTTATACGATTTCATTCAGGAAAATGGACTGAAGCCCAGAAGAAATATGCTACTGTGGCGCATGAAATGCTAACCATTGTTAAATGTGTTTGAAAATTTCAGGATGATTTATACAATCAAAAGTTTTTAATAAAAACTGATGCTCAATCTGTCAAATATATGTTTGACAAAGATTTCAAACATGATGCCTCGAAAATAATATTTGCAAGATGGCAGGCACAATTAGCCCCTTTGGATTTTGAAATTCAATATAAAAGGGGAATTGATAATTCCTTGCTAGACTTCTTATCCCGTGAATATTTGCAGGATGGATCATGGACCAATGTTGTTCGAGGTAGAGGGCGTGGAAGAGGGAGATTACCCTACTCGCCGGGAAGATCACAGGCTTATAGCCAAGGATCAGGTTCCTCATATGGATCCTCGACAAATTCCCCAATTATACAGCATGACAGAAAGAGTTTGATAAACTCAAAAATATCTCAAGGAGAATCCTCCTCAAAGACATTAATACATCTGAAAGATATTCCAGAAGACAGTCTATTATATGCACACATGCAAGCTTATATACTTTCGCTTCAGTAACTAAAGAGGACACTGATGATATTAGGTCCTATGAGAAATTACCAAAACAAGAAATGATATTTCTTGTAGAAAATGCTGAAATAGCAAGAAAACATGAGCCTTGGAAGATATTTCAAAGGTATTTGATACAAGGATTATATTTTCCGGGTGAGTCATACAAGACTCAATCATATTATGAGACTATTCTCACAGACACAGGTAGTGCTGATATTCAGTATTTCCCTGGTAACAATGCTGATCAAACAGTTTATAACTTTTTGAAAATAATTATTAAGTAGATTATATCTGTTGAAGATTGGGGAATGACCACAATGAGAGAAAGGCAGATAAGCCTTAATAATACTAAAGTAAATTTTACTTACTGGGATTATAGCAAAGCTTTTGATAAAGTCCTTTATTATAATAATGATAGACACAAGCATACTTGGTTTATAAAGGTATGTTCAAAATTTTTTGATAACAATATTCCAAATTGGTTTATAAATTGGAGGTCATACCACGGGCCGACAATTAAGTTATTGCCGGAACCATTTTTGATTTTATACAAAAAATGGAAAATTGTTTCCTCGGATCTCAATGATTTATACAAAGCAGATCATATCTGTTTTCCGAAAAAAATTGATAATATCTATTTCTTCATTGAATTTTCCATTCCCTGGATTCATAAATGGGCACCTGAACTAGGTTATACCGAAGAACAGGTTCCATGTCTTTATGGACTTTTTTATAACAATTTCTGGGACAAGCTAATGAAAATTGATCCCAAAACAAAGATTCTCCATGGACAAGAACTCCTGGATTCAATAAAATTGAAAGTCCAAGAGTATGAATCAGCAGAAGAGCAAGGTCGGATAGATGACCCTTCAATACGACATATTGCCAGAAAGATCTTATTGCAGGATGGTGATAAAGAAATGATGATTCATAATTATCTCGAAGAAATGAAGAGGAATTTACTTCATTCGTTTCAGCAGATAGAATCTGACTCATCCATGAAGAGTGAAAGTAATAACGATGATGATATCACCGATGCTCAGCCTATAGAATCAAAAGTCATACTGTACGAAGAAGGCATTGAAAATGCCGAAGAATTCGTCTGATGAATGAAAGAGTTGGACAAAATACAGGGTAAAAAGAAACTATGACTTAGAGGAGATAGCCACCCAGGACCCACATGAACAGTGAAGCCGCCGGGACCACAACTACAGTAGATATACTGTTTGGGGGATAGATAGGTCCCATATTTCCTGTACAAAGGGACCCACATATGGGACCCACTTTTACTGTGTAAAGATTCTTTTTCTTTCTTTAAATACGTTTAGTTTTCAGGTTTTGAGGCAGAGTTTAGAAACCCCCTCGCTCTCTTCTTTCATTTGCTCCTCCTTCTCTCTTCTTTCTTTCTCTTTCTTAGCTTGTAATAAACTTTGTAAAGTTTTTATTTTTAATAAAAAATCAGAAAAGTTCCAAATTTTGGACACAAATCTCCTTAGCCCTTGCATCCGGGCATAGACCCTTGCAGTCGGGTCCTTAAGGTGATACCTCTTTTCTCTTTTTCTCCTAAGCCGTGACTATGTTCGGCTAAATTTCATATCTATGTTGAATATCTAACTTCTCTTACATTTTAATCTTAAAGATCTGGCTTTATCAAAATATAAAGAAAATATTATATAGCTATTTGACTTGGTTCTGAGATGGTTGTACAGTCGAATCTAGTACTATTCTTAGTGGCTTTGTCTTAGTGACTATGTCTGGTAAACCGGTCTTATAGCCCGTTGAAGATGTTGAAAAAGGGCGATCTTTTACCGGTTAGAACCGCCAGATACACGGGCTCATTAAGAATATGTATTAGATCCTGACAGGTCCCTTGCTTGGATAAAAAGGTTAAGCCTTCCATACAGTCATACGCTATATAAAAATTCCTATATATTTCGGTTTTTATATCCCAGCATAAAGGTGCTAAATTAGCTAGATCTGTCTAGCCGCGCGAAAAAAATTTTAGGAACCAAAATATATATATATATTTTTAAATGGCCTATGCATGGAAAGGAATTTTTTTTTGTTTGATTCAGGTAAGAATCATAATATTTAACACTTCTAAATCAATTAAAATTTTACCTTATATAAAAAAAGAATGTCTACAATTCTATTTAAGTAATATTTTGATCAAATTTTACTAGAAACATATGTGTGATTCTTCTACTTCAATGTTTTCTTCTTATTTTTGTTTTGATTTTGATTAAAAATTAATTAAAGTTTTTCTTCTTGCATTCATTAGAGTTTTCTAGCCTTCTTCGTTATATGAATTCTCTTTTAAATTTTTGATTATATGCAATTATTTTAATTGTGAATAAATCATGAGAGCTAGCATATCATCATTATGTTTATTAATAGGCTTTAATTGTTGTATTTTTTTGGGGGGTACAGGCTCTAATGGTTATCGCACATACAAAATATGATCAAACAGTCTTTTCAGAGGTAATTTTAATTTCTTTTATCAATTTAAATAACTATCTTTCTCTAACAGATGATGCTTTGCAACTTGCAAGCATGTTTTTCCATTTAAAGTAGTAGTTCAAAATTCAGACATAGCTCCTTTCTACTATCCGTTTTTTTTTTGTCAAAGTAAGAGGCTTCTGGCGGATTCATTTATTTAAAGTTAATTGGCACTTTCTAATAATTTTATTTTATTGTATATAATTTTATTGATTGGCTCGAGACGCACGTGTAGAACATGTTCTTAGCATTTTAAAATAAATATTTAATTATGACACTAATGTTTAGGACTTAAGGGTACTAAATCCTTTTTATTCATTGTTTACGGAAGGTAAATATACCTTTTTAATTAAATATTTTTGGTAAGTAATACCCTTTTAAATATAAATAGTAAATATATGTAAGCATGGATAATCATAATTATACCTTTTAAATATAGTTAATTTAATTATTAAATCATTATTGTTGCAAGTTTGTCATATACTATATTTTTATTTCTCTTTCATGATTGTGTTCTTTTTACTTGGAATTGTTTGAGATACTTTTTTTACTTTGAATTGTTAGAAATACCTCTTCTTATTTTTAGTTCAGTTTCAACATGTCTGTTCAAAGTGTTTAAGATGTATATTTCTAATATTCCTTGAATACTATTCTTTCTTTACGTTTTCCTCATCAATATGCATGTTTGTCGTTTTTATAAAATTACACATCAATACTTTGAAGAAAAAAACAAAGCTTGTATTTTGAGTTTTATTAAGACAATGTCGGATCGTAGATTTTCAAAATTCACAAGAATAACTAATTGCAATAGACGTACAAACGTGTAGAGTTGAGATAATGCACTTATCAATATTACAACATAAAAAATTGCACGTCCAAGCACCAAATATAGATTAAAATTATTAAAAGTTGTACCTTATACATGACTCCAAAAAATTATTTCAGAGAAGTATTATTGGTATGAACTCCTATATTTTATTACCTCATGAAAATGATTACAAAAAACTTGATTTACATTTTTTTTCTCATGATGGACAAGGAATAACATCGTAGAGAACTTTTTGCCCTTCGCCAAAAGACTCTACAATAGATAAAATTGTCATTTGTTATTTTCCTCAAATAATGATCATCTAATTACTAACCTAATATTTAAAACTTTAAATTAATTAAAACTATAGCTATTAAAACTTTCCTTATTTGTAAAATATAGGAACTTCTAATACTTAGTACTTTAAAATTAACTAAAATTTTACTTCTTAAATATTTCTTTAGTTGAACTATTAAAAGTCATAACATTTTGTGATTGGGCTGACAAATGTGAACTTTTTTGCCTTGTAGCTGGAGGTGACATAGGATGGAGGTGGAAGAAGATGAAAGAGGGTCGGATCGGGTTGAAGGAGGGAATCGAGTAATTTAAGTAAAATTGGATGTTTTATTTTGATTTGGGGGTCCCATCCAAATAGAGGGCATATGTGATAAGTTTTTTTGACGGTGAGGGTATAAATAGCCACATAATATAACGAAAGACAAATATAACTATTATAATGTAGTAATTCTTTCAAAGGTAGAAGGTTAAATTCTTAATGAAGGGAAACCATTGTTATAAAATAATGAAAAAGTAATTGAACTCATCAATATGCATGTTTGTTGTTTCCCCATCAATTGTTATAAAATAATTTTAAGGTAGAAGGTTAAGTTCTTTCTGATTTATGAATCATGTTTCTTTTGCTATATTTTAATAATTTTGTTCTTCTTATATATGATTTTATTAGTTGATGTAAAACACACGTGCAAAGTACGTACACTACACTAGTATGCAAAAAACGTTGATGAAGTGTCTAAGTGTCTGTAAATTTTCCATTTAAATTATTACATTCGTCTTTTTAATGCAAATAATGAATGCAATAATTTCTTTCCATCAAAATTGTGATAATTGTCTTTTTGGATATTTCTTTGGAATGAAATATTTTTTAAATTAATTTTAAAAAGCACTCCCTCCATTCCTTTTTATTTGTTCTATTTGGGTTGGACACACCTCTTAATAAATTCCTTACTCCTATAAAATTAAAAGTATTTTTATCAATATACCCCGAATTAAATTTTATACCTTTTTCTAAATCAATAATGATTACATTTATTGAACAAGGGCATAATAGGAAGATTTTGTTTAAACTATTCTTGAAAGATTAAAGGAGCAAGTATTTAGGAATATAAGCACAACCCAAATGGAACAAATAAAAAGGAATGGAGGGAGTATCATACTCCCTCCGTTCGCTTTTACTTATCACTATTTTCCTAATTGGATTTTCATTTTTATTTGTTACTTTTGACATTTCAAGAAAAGACAAAAGAATTTTTTCTATTTTATCCTTAGCATTAATTACTTATTCTTCAAACCATTTTCAAGACATATTAGTCTAAACATCAATTAATAGGGGTAGTATGGTAAAATAGCCATAACAATAATTGATTTCTTAATGGGCGTGCCATGTCAAAAAGTGACAAATGACAAGTAAATGCGAACAGAGGGAATATCTAGTAATTTCTGCCCCTACCTAATCACTTTTTTGTTAACAGAGACTGAGATAATGATTTATTATTTTGCTTGCGGTTTGCCGGAAAGAGAACGTACTGTGATTTGATCATTAATCCTTATTGGTCAAAGCTTGAACAAAATGATATTAGGGGTGTGCAAAGCCTGATTCAACCAATAAACCGAATTGATAGAAATGTTATTGATTTATCGGTATGGGGTTATTGGGTTAACGATTTTTAAACGATTTTATAAATTTTTTTATTGGGCTACCAGTTCGGTTTTTGATTTTTAGGTTTTAGTTAATGGTTAAATCGATAATCCAAAAACATTATATTAAAATTATATTTTTATCCATAATTATATAATAGTGGCTTTAGATTTTAAATACATATCCTATAATATTTTTGCATTTTATTGTTGTGGTCTTAGTGCTTGTAAATTGTGTAGACTATATGCATAAAATAGTGTAGAACAAATGAAAATAAGAGAAAATAAAAAAATTAGAGGAACATTTTCTTCCATTATAGATAAGTTTATGCATGACTTCTTCTTGCTACTCCATGATATGGCACCATTGTTAAGCAAGAATGCATATTCGGAGGTGGATTTTTTCTAATTTAAATCTCATTCCCAATCAACATCACTGTAGTCTTTGAGGTGCAGATCATTTCCTTGATAACATAAGGAATAGCCGAATGTGCCTTTGAGATACCTCAATATCCTTTTAACTGTTTTCCAATGTTGTTGTCTTGGATCAAATTGATATCTCCTAACTAAGCCAACTATATAGCACACATCATAGCATACATTAGACTTCCTATTGCATTGGCACACATCTAAGATTCTTGTGAAAGAGATAACAATTTTTTCGAATAATCTCTTGAAATCCTAACTCCAAGAATATATGATGCTTCATCCATGTTTTTCATCTCAAAAGTAGATGATAACCACTCTTTTATTTCTTTTACATACACAATGTCACTTGTAACTATAAGTATGCCATCTATATACAATGATAAGATCACAAACTTATCTTTTTATCTTTTGATGTATACACAATTATCTTTATAAAATCGTAACAAAATCATATAATAAGATCGCGTTATGAATACATAATTACCATTGTCTAGAAAATTATTGAAGGCAATAAATCGACCTATGAAGTCAACATACTTTATGCTCTCTGCCTTTCTTCACAAAACCTGTAGGTTGTTCCATATCGATTTCTTCTTCTAGTTATGTAACACCCCGCAAATTCTTAGCTAAGATTTGAATAATTCTATGTATGTGGTTAGATGCGAAACTAATAAATTTTTATTATATCTTAGGTGTAGAGGTTAGATCTTAAGTGTGAAAAGTGTGTTGGATGTGAATTAAGGTCATAAGAAATCTCTAGCACAAAGTTGAGTTAGAATGTCTTTATACCGACTAAGTTTCCATATAAGATTCTAATAGAGTCAGCTTCAAACAAGCATTCCTCCTTGAACATGAAGAGTTATGTGGCCAAATACCAACCAAGTTAAAGTTTTATGAGTCTTCTTTCCAACACCATCGACCGTTCGTCAATTCGAGTTATATGCAAAAAGTTATTCCCATTTTATTGGGCACTATGCAGTCTGCCGGACCAGTCGCACGAATAAGGTGTCAGCCGCACGCCCGCAAGAGGGAGGCGGTGTGACTACCATTGCTGTGTAACCAGCTGCATGGTTATGGCGCTAGCTGCTCAACTGCACACAAGGAAACGCTATATAAGCACCCAAAGGTTGTTTTCCCCAAAAAAATTTCATTCTCCTTTCTTTTAAATGCTAAGTTGGTTTTCTCTCCTCTCCTCATCCTCCAACATCAATATATGTTCCTTCAATGTATTTTAAAGCATTCTTAATTATTTTTAATTATTAATTAGAATTTCTAATAAGATTCTACATTACAAATCTTAGGATTTTCAAGAGAACACATCTCCAGAAGTCAAGAAAAGTAACTGTGGTCCTTCTCCTTCAAAAATCATATTTTCTTGAGAATTTGGAGCAATAAGGTACATTAAACTACTCTCAGTCTTTTGAAATTTCAAAATCATGATTTCTTATACCCAATCTATAGCTCAAGTAGTAATTTAGGGTGAAAGTTAAGTTCTTTAAATTTTTTTTTTTTTTTTTATGAATGTTCTTACCTAAAGAGAAGTTTTTACTTTATTATTTTGAATTGGGTTTTGGGTTTTTAAAATTGTTCTTAAATTCATACTTTGAGTTGAGAATATGATGATTTATGTCAAGTTCAACCTATTGATGGAATTTCCTTTTTAATTTCAAGTCTATACCCATTTGAGATGAACATGACTTTAAAGATGATTTTTGTTTGGGATTTGACTACTTTATCATTGTTTCATGCTTAATGGTTTTAAACAAGTGACTTTGAATGATCTTCAATGAATTGTATGAAGTATAATCTTTGCTCATGAGATGCTAGAACTCTTAAAAACCTCCATAGTGAAGTTTAGAAAGATGATTTGAGTTGCAAGTCTTGGTATGTCGCCAATAAAGATGAATTCTTTCATGATTAAATGGAGGGTTGATGAGATAAAAGATGCAACTTTTTGAAAGATAATAAATGAGATGAACATGAGTAAAATATAGACTTAAGAAAATTAGATGGTTGACCGAGAGGGGATGGACTTATATTGTTTCACTACCCAAAATCATATTTTGCCGACATTGGGTTGGCGGTTCCAAAAATCCAGACCCCTTAGATGTTTCCTCTATGAGGATTTATGCTCTGGTTCTACAATAAACCGAGGTTAACAAGAATACTACAAGTCTATACCTAGGATAATATCAAAGTCTATCATATCTAATTCTACTAAATCAGTGTGGTATCCTTATGATGGACGAAAATAGGAAAACTTTGATAAATACTTCTAGCTACAATAGCTTTTTTGACTGGAGTAGAAACAGAGAAGGGATCTAAGATTTGTTTGGGACTGACTCCAAAATTTACAGCAACATAAAGAGTGACAAAATACAAAGTAGCTCTAGGGTCTAAAAAGGCATAAACGTTAAGAGAGTAAATTTTTAACATAACAGTAATAACGTGAGGGGAATTATCCTGATCCTGACAAGAAGACAAAGCATATAAGTGATTCTGACTACTGCTTGCACCTGAAGTGATGCCTTTCTGAACATTTCAACCTGCAGGAGCTGATAATGAGGTAGCCTGGGGTCATTACCCCCATTGCCCTGCCTAGCAGAGGGTTGATCCTTAAGCTTGTGATTTGTCTGACCACTGATCTTAGGCATATTTATACGTCCAAGAGTCATTGGTTATCCATATTATAGTTTAGTTTGAGAACTAATTTGTTATACTCTCATATATTTTGATTTAAATATGTTCATGAACTAAAGTATATGATTAGTCATTTTTGTAGGTTGAAAGTATATGTGAAGTGAGCTAATCTTGAATCAAAGATCCAAATCTTGATGAGGAAATTAAATGGCGGATCATGGGACACTACACACACTAAAAATTGATATACAGAGTCAAATACGTACCACGAAAGAGATGTAGAACATCCCAATCCATGGCATGGATAAAAAATACAATGTTGGAAGTGAAAATCTGGAACACAACAAGTAATGAAAGGCTGCCTAACAATTGTTATTAATGGGAGGTGCCTAACTTTGTCCTAAACTAACAAATACAAGTGAAGTGGGAGTTGCCTAACTTGGCTAAAAGTTGGAGTGAAAATAGAGAACAAATTAACTTGGAATTGTGGTCGGCTAGGTAGTAGCTTGCCGCGATTGGGGTGTCACGGCAGTGTATTGCTATGATATCAAGGTGTCACAGAGCTTAGGCTACGCGATTTTAAAGTGGCACAGATTTTGGTATTTTTAAGTACAAATTGTCCTACACTATAAATAGGACACTTAGCTTTAATTCTTTGTATTCTTGGACGACTTGGGACTAAAAATTACATGAAGGAGGCTTCTTCAAATAGGTTTTTTATTCTTTTTGTTCCATTACTTAATTTTTGTATGAATTACATTAGTTTTGTAATTGCGAATTAAATTGTGAGTGGCTAAAAACCTTCTTTCTAGGGTTGAGGCTACGAACATGATTGTTTAGCTTTAATTCACGTTGGTTAATGTTGTTTATAGTATTTGGTTGTTCTTACATTCTTGCGCCTACTATTTTAAAGATTCGCGACCTTTAGAATAAATCTATATATCTTTTGTGAGCCCAGAAGGAGTAACATTAGGTTAGAACGAAGAATGTAAGGAATGAGTTCTCGTCTTTGAGGAAAATACCTAATTTTACCCATTTGGTTCAAATACGAGAAAAAATATAAATGCATTTGAATTAGTTTCCACATCCCCACCCAATGATGTAGTAGTGAGGTAGTTTAAGTAGATGATTAGAGGCTCGAAAGACCATAATCATGATATTAACCCCGTGAATCAACAACCAAGATAAATAACTCAACCAATGAAACTGTATAACTTTGCATGATTGATTCAAGATGCCTTGACCCTAGAATCTTCCTAAATATTGTTTATAACACTTTTAGTTACACTTTAGTTCATTGTTACTTTTAGAATCACAAAACTCCAACTTTCCTTGGTTACGATTAACACTTGTTTAATTCTATAGTATCACTGGAATTGTATTGTATGCTAAATCACAAGTCCCTGTGGGATCAATATTCGGCTGGCAAGAGCCAATTTATTACTTGCATGACAGCGTACACTTGAGTGTGTGTTTGGATGCAACAAGTTTTTGGCGCCATTGCTAGGGACTTGAAAAATTAGCAACTTTCTAATTATTTGTGTTATATTTCATTTGAAAAGTGCTAACAACTTGGTCTTAACTACTGAATTTACACGTATATACTTGTAAATTCATAGAAAGCTGGCAAGGGAAAGGTATTTGGTTGAACCACATCCAAAACTGAGTGACGCTTGCATCAATTGAGTAGAGAAGCAACAGTTATCTATCCAATCACGCAAGTTCAACAAGGTGAGACTATTCCTGCAGATATGGGCGATCAACAACCAGCCTGCAGGACAGTGTGTGAAGTCCACTCACAACTAATGTTACCTCTATTATCCATAAACCGAAAACAAGAGGTAGATTCGAGTTGAAATAGGACATGGTGCAATTATTGCACACAAGCGGGCAGTTTACAGACTTGTCACATGAGGACCCACAACAGTATTTGCAGAACTTTCTGGAGATCAGTGACATATTCATTCCCGTAGGAGTCTCTACTGATTATGTGAGGCTTACTCTTTCCCCATTCTCACTGTTGGGACAAACAAAGAGATGGTTGGATGTAGAACCTTCAAATTCGATCACAAATTGGGACAATCTGACAGGGAAGTTCCTTATTTGATTCTTCCCGTTTGGAAAAACTACGAGGTTAAGGAGTGAAATTTTAAGCTTCAAATAGAAGCCTGAGGAAAATTTGTATCAGTCATGGAGCGATTCAAGGGTCTTCTTAAAGATTGCCTACATCACCAGCAGTCGAATAATGTACTGGCCCATACTTTTGTTAAAAGTCTTGTCCCAAATACAAAAATTTTGCTAGGTTCAGCTGCAGGTGGTCAGGCTTTGGAGAAGACTTATGATGAACTTTACACTCATCTCAATCGTATTACATGGCAATGCATCCCTAGGTATGGTAAAGAAGCCTGTAGGTATGATTGAGGTTGATAGGATTACTGCTTTGGCTACTCAGATAGCGGCTTTTCAAAATCAGGTGATTGGACAGCTCAACAAGTTGAACATATCAGAGCCTCAGGCCCAGGTGGATGCAGTCCAGCAGGTGCAGACTTGGTGTGAGATTTGTTGGAGCTGTGGCCACTCTGCTGATTTATGTGGGGCAAATCTGGAGTCAATAAATATTGTAGGCAATGCGCAAAAAAGAAACCAAAACTATGGGAATGCCTACAATCGTAACTGGCAGAGTCAGCCCAACTACTCATGGGGCAACAATCAGGGTCCATCTCAGCAATTTCAGCAGCAGCAAGGAAATCAGACCAATACTCAGGCCAGTAATATAGAAAAGACTTTGAAAAGGATTCTGGCTAACCAAGAACAAATAGCTGCAAAGATAAAAAATCAGCAAATGGCTCAAAAGAATTTAGAGAAGCAGATGAGTTAATTAACTAAAGCTCAGAAGACAAGACCACAATGAGGTTTACCAAGTGACACCAATCCCAAACCCAGACAGGTATGGGAAATCTCCTTGAGGAGTGGCAGAGAATTGGATGAAGTACCTCACAAATAGATAAATCATGAGGTACAAGATGAATTTATTAGATCAAGCTCGGCTATAGAAAAAGTTTTAAAGAAGGCAGTTGCGAAGAAGGTGGTCAAGCCAACAGAAAAGAGCAAACTACCACCATCATTCCCTCAATAGCTCCAGAAAAGTATAGAGGATGCATGTTTCAAGAAGTTCTTTGACACATTCAGAGAACTACATATAAATCTTCCTCTACTTGATATTTTGTAGGGAATGCCTAAGTATGCTAAATACTTGAAGGATGTGGTGACGAACAAAAAGCGACTTATAGATTTGGAGACTGTGGAACTTACTGAAGAGTGCAGTTCTAGGGTAATGAGCAAACTTCTTACAAAGCTCAAAGACCCTAGGAGTTTCACCTTCCCTATACAAGTTGGTAAAAGTGAGTTGATATAGGCCTTGTGTGTGTCATGACCCGAGCCGGGCCCTAGCCATGACGAGCATCCCAACCAATGAAGTCCCGAGAAAACCCTTAGCATAACATCAAAAGCATAGTCACATAGTAAATGCGAAAATAGAAACATATTTATGAAATTCAATTAAAAAAGATAGTTTCAATCCAATTCTTTAAATGAAACATAAAACATTAAATTCTTTAAATGAAACATAAAACATTATCCAACTTAGTCTATGAAGCCTCTAACATTATGAATAGAAATCCTAAGCCGGGAGATGGCTGCGGGAATACCAGAAAAGAAAACCAAATGGTCTAAGTTTAACTAAAAATAAAACATATGCTTTTCGAAAGATGGATGACTCACCACTTGCTAGCTGCAGTCCTGAATGAATCCTAATGCCAGGCAGAATCTTGGGTAAGTGCTTCGGAACCTACATTATGAAAAAGTGTAGCGTTCGGGGATGGTCAGCATGATAAGTACTGGCATGCAACCTGAGGAAAGGGACCAAAGTAGTATAATAATAATAATATAAAATTCTAAAACATTTGCGTCATCAGGTCAATCAGGAAAATCAGAGTTAAACATTTATAAACCATAAGACCCACGATGTAACTTCCGAGTGTAAAAATCATGATAAGACATTGTGTGCTAAAACATAATTATCTTCAAAAAACTTTGCGTTATGGACTATGCAGTTTCACCGATCTTAAGTGACTGTGGGCTGATATGGGTTCGGTATTCGCCCAACCGGTGGGGCCTCAATCCATGTTTGCCACATGAATTGAGATGAACATAGTGAGGCCATCATAACATACAACACTCTTAGAGGTACGTATCAAGGTCGTCTCATTTAAGAGCGAACCATCCCTATGTCGGCAAACATAGGTTTCCGGCATTGGTCACAAGGACTACACCTTCTCGGTGAACCACGTAATCCCTAAGTACGCCCCATTAAACCATTTTTCATAAACCATTATCAATAGAGCCTTTCATTATGGCATTTACATTTTAGTACCGTTGTACTAAGACTTGCAAGTCATCCATATTATGCCAAATCATTATCATGTAACCTTATAGACTCTAAATTCCATCATTAAATTTATAAACATAGCCATAATATGATTTCTATAAGAGTCATTTAAACCTTTCAGCATTTCACAACATGTGTGGCTCAAAAGACGGAATAAACATCATGATTCTCCATTTACAACAAGCTTTTCGAAGGGTTGAGGGTTTCAGTCTCATCTTGTATAACATATAACTTTTCAAATTCATGTAATGAAATTCACCCTTTCAAAAGGGATGTTCAATTGTCAAACCCTCTACTAGTAGTTAGAAAACAATTTGTGACATGAGGGAATTCCATATTAAACTTTTCACAAACAAAACTCCTCAACCCTAGTTTTCAAATCATCAATTTAATATACGTAATAGTAAATAAATTAACATATTGTAATCATGGTTGAAGTAGGGAGTGTTCAAACATGCCTTTTTGATGAAGAACTAGAAAAGGAACTGTCAGAGATGCCCCTAGCATAGCCTTTGATACCTTGAGAGCCTTGAAACTTTAGAGAAGATGAGAGGAGCGTTGTTTAATTTGATACAGGGTAAAACCCTATTAGAAAGAATCTCGGGGAAAGGTATTGGACTTGGGAGCTTTGGGGTATGAAAAACCCTTCTTGAGCTTATGAGATTTGAGAGAGAAGTGGGATTAGGGATTTGGGAATGAATCTGCTAGTTTAAGATGACTTTGGGGATTTAAAACGAGTTGGGGAAGTTACATGGGGCGAAAGGACTAGTTTGCCCTTGATTTAGTAAGAGAAAATAGTATTTTTATGTCGGGGAAGGAAGGGTGCATCGCACGTCCTATTGTTCAGCACCAGCTGTGGCTCGTACGGCCAATCGCGCGGTACCAGCTTTGCCTTGCGCGGCCTTCGTGCATCCTGGATAGTGTCTCACTAAAACGTCCATAACGTTTTACTCCAAACTTGGATTGATGAACGGTTGGCGGCGTTGGAAATAAGACTCAAATACCTTTAATTTGGTGGTACTAGGCCACCTAAATCATTATATTCTAGGAGTAATGATTGTTTGAAGTTGACCCAAGTAAGAACATCTACTAAAACTCAATCGGTAGGAAAGTCCTCAACTCAACTTTGAGTTAGGAGATTTCTATGACCTCAATTCATTTTCGAAGATGTTACCATACTAATGAATTGAATCTTCACATTTATATCTAAATAGAAATCATTGGGTTTGGGTATATACACGTATGAAGGACGGTTCAAATTCTAGTTCGAAAGTGTGGGGTGTTACATTATCTCCCCCTTAGGATCATTCGTCTCGAATGATGGCTGGGGACTTTTCAAAGTTCTATAAGCACGACATAAGGGCTGAAACATCACCTCAAGAATTCTCTTTTAACTCACTTACAAAAGAGAGGTTTCATGAAAATATAAAGAAACTCGATTAAGCATGAATCATGAGAAGTATTAGATTTAGCATAGACATGATCTAGGAAATGAGTTCTATAGAACATGATCATAACGATGCAAGACATGAATTTTTTTTTAAAATCATCTGCCTGGTTAAGATATATACAACATATGAAATGAGATTTTCACGGGACATAAGGATAGAAACATTCTCCACCTTAAATGGTACGTCTAATAGCCCTTAAATTTAGCGACACTTCTCAAGTATTCTTTCTACTACGAAAACCACACTTTGTCATTTCCAACTTACAATTTCCCAGAAAAACTCATAACTATAAGAGCCTGAGTCTAATTGCATAATGCTTACATGTTAAAGTCTAATCCGGAGTTAAAAGGTGCTAGCCTAAGCTATAGGACTCAATACTCTACATCCCTCCAAGATTACTACTCCATCTTATCACTATAATAAAAAACCTCAAATCTTAATCAAGGAGTACTAGCCACCTAATACAATGGTCCGCGTATCTATCAATTACAACATTCAGGCCTATCACTACGACACCCACTTTATAGATCTCCGTACCTAAAGTTAATAACTACCATCACTTTCACAAAGATTTACACCATATGTCCACCTTATAAATAAACCAAGTCATCCAAACCTACTAATGCATGCATTTTCGGGTCTTCCACACCTCGAATTATCAATTCAATCACTTCTAATGAAGTCATACCATATATTTGCCATCCAACTATACCTTGTGCAATAAGTCATCCACACTTATAATTTCTTTGGATGGAGAAATTACACCATTAATTTTCACAACAAAGAGCATCTACTTTATCCCAACAACATCATTGCACAACTTCTTTAAACACTACTGTCAGACCATAAGCAAAGTCACTAGAGGACTAAAGTGAAAATGGTCAGGAATGAGAGGGATATTGTTTGACCATGGCTTATATTTGTTGGAGCCCTAACACCCAAAATAGGAACTGCGTAGTAAGGTACAATAGGCACAAATACTTCATATATAAAATGCATAGAGAATAGATAGATGATCGTTCTGACGTAGACATAGTATCAATTGTCATAACCTTTATTAAAGTGCGGATAAAGAACCCAAACACCCTTGAAAAGCAATTTAAAATGAATCCCCTCGACGAAATAAAGGGAAGGGGTGCGGCACACGCCCTATCGCACCCATCACGAGGCTAGGCCCTTGCGGCGCATGGGCCACCACGGGGTCGAGGTAGTGGACCTTTGCGATGGTCTGTGCTATGCGAGGCCAAAGCACACCTCCTAGTGTGCGACACACGATCCAGTTTCACACCTAAAAACCTTCCCAACACTACCAAATTCATCCCCAATCAATTTCTACCTATTATAGGGGTCACGTTGGCTCATTTCTAGCTCTAAAAAGATGTCCAAACATATGGGGCATTACATTTAGCAGTGGAGTCAGTAACGTATGGAAAAGTATAGTTTCTTAGGACTAAGCATAACGTGAGACATGGTTTCATGGATCATAAGCAACGTAACATAGAAATGGGGTCTCTAAATCTTAAAGAAAATTTTGAATCATCGAGATACAGTATTGATTCCAATTAAAGGGTCAAGACATGAACATGAGTGTGCATATGGAATTTAGATCTTAGACAAAATCATGGCTAGAATGCATATGACATAGGTTGAGTGTCTTTTTAACAGAGATAAAAGGAATCCTTAAGGATAAGAAGGGACCACTATGGAACTCATTATAGACCCCTTTCTGAAACTCAAGACCTGCCATGGTTCAATACCTATCATCTCCCCCTTAGCTCCAAGGTCACCATCCTAAGTTTCTGGACCTATTATATAGACAGAGCTACAAGCACAATACTCGGTACGATGGGGTAACTCTATACATATGAGATATAATAGATGGAAGGTACTCACTTCTTTCTAGGACACTCCTTTCAGAGACACTACCCTTATCTATACCAAGTTTGTTATCATCCCAAAACTTAACTCTCATGGGGATACATGTCCACGTCCCCTAATACTTAATAATCTATTTCCCTCTCCTTAGTCTACTAGCATTAAACTTCTAATCTTATATCCGCCCGATTCTGTGAAATCTAGAAATCATATCAAGATCTCACATCGTCTATCCATAATTCCCTCAATTGAGCTCTGAAGAACACCATATAATAACCACCTATCCTTCTCCATGCGAAGAAAATCAAGAATATTGCTAGGTACACATAACACTTATAAACTTAAAATCAAGGGCATCTTATCCTTATAACTGAAGGCTCTTATCTAACTTATGACTTAACCATAATTCGCCATATATATACACACACACACACACACACACACACACACACACATATAGTTATCAACCTAAGCTCTTGCACATATCATATCAAACCTACTAATCTTTTTCCCACAAATCTTGCATCACTAACCTCAAGCTACCATTCTTTTCACCACAGTCAACATCTAAAATTCAAACTTAATATCTAGTATGAATCATGGAATGCCAATGTAACATCCCACATACTATACTAGTCCATCAAAATATGCGATAAATTAATCAACCTTAATTTCTCATTTTACTTAACTGCAGCTTACAAGCACATTCTTCTCCACAACGCTACTACTACACCTTAATATTTATTATATGTCTTCTCACATACCATACTAGCTTACAACTACTAGATAAAAATCAAGGGGTAAAACCACTTAATAAGGGTAGTCGATCTAAATCTTATAATATAACCCATTACGGTCTGTTAGCACATTCTCCTTCCTCACATCATATCTACTTACCCAGGCATACATTTATGCTACCTCAAAATTCTATAAACATCAATGAGCCTCTCTCTCTCTAAGAACCACAATTTGAAGCGTAAATTTATAAATCCTTAACCACTCTATCCTTCCATTCACAACCTATAAAAGATTTTTACTACTATAATAACTAGACATCATGAGCTCCTTCCCTATTTCAAATAAATCTAAATCATTACAACTAATCATTTTATCTACAATCCACCATAAAATCTACAAATCTTGCTACAACCTTAGCCAATCACCATAAGGGCGTACCACCCCAACACTCACTTAATGGGTAGAACAATCACTAGCCCCACTCTATGGCTTCTAAATTTACAACTCTATATTTCTAACTCTAGGATCATCTTACTGCTCGTAGCTTATTATAACACCCTAATTTACACTTTCTCTTGGGTGGAAATATTACCCCGACATTAAGCTACATACCTTCCCCTTTTAAGCAAGTCATCTATAACATGGTTTTTGAAAACGTCTGAATACACGTCTCACCTTGAATCAACCGCATGATTCATGAAGATAGGGGCATGCACATAAAATCAATAGACTTGAATGCACTAATGGACTCTTCTCAAGTCCTTGTACAGTTTTGTAACATTTGATGACTCGATTTGGAAGGATCACATCATAAGAAATTTAAGCTTTCGTACTTGTATCACCTTGGTAATGAGACAGAGCCAATAGAATTAGAGTCAGGCAAGAATCTGGATAACTTTCTTAGAGACAAAACTATTGCACGATCTGGAGTATGAAAGAATGGGAAACATATCCTAAATGCCCTGTAGCCTCTTGATTATAAGTATGGTGCACAATACACACATACGTAAGACTCTACTAGACACAACTTTGTAAACACCCTGGGACCCTGAACCTGGCTTTGATACCAAGTTTGTCACGACCCTAGCTGGGCCCTAGCCGTGTCGGGCATCCCCGACCAATAAAGGCCCGAGAAAATCGCTTAGCATAACATCAAAAGCATAGTCACATAGTAAATGTGGAAATAGACCCATATTTATGAAATTCAATTAAAAAAGATAGTTTCAACCAAGTCTTTAAATGAAACATAAAATATTATCCAACTTAGTCTACGAAGCCTCTAACACTATGAATACGAATCCTAAGCCGGGACATGACCGCGAAAATACTTGAAAAGAAAACCAACTGGTCTAAGTTTAACTGAAAATAAAACATATGCCTTCCGAAAGATGGATGGCTAACCACTTGCTAGCTGCAGTACTGAATGAATCCTAATGCCAGGCAGAATTGTCACGCCCCGAATCCCATCGAGATATGATTGGCACCCGTAGCCGATAAGGCCCGAGAGAACCAACCTTTGCCTATGCTCAATCATATGCACGTCATAATCATAACCACCATTGCGGAAGAACATGAAAGACGAATAAAGGAAAACATGGGACATATTTAAACATACATATGAAACTTGGCCGTTGAGGCCATCCAGTCAAAACAACATATGTCTTTTACATTGATACACCCACATCCGTCTACAAAAGCCTCTAACAAGAGCATTGACCAAACTAAACCATAAGTCGGGACAAGTCCCCGCTTTACACAATATGTACATCACCAAAACATGTATACACTCTGACTCGGAGAAGCCCCGAATGAGCTGGAGCTCACCATGAACCGCTAACAGTGGCAATCTACTGGGGAGGCCTACTGGTACCTGCGCCTGCAGCAAGTAAGGTAAATTCCCCGAGAGGGGTCAGTACGAAATAAGTACTGAGTATGCAAGGCTCAGATGAAACTGTACAACACATGGATATTTCAATGAACTCGAATACAAATGACTAATCAATGTGAATAAGTCACCCAGTCATATTTTGGAAACCATGTGGATTACTTTCATTATTTTCATTACTTTCTTTATGTTCAATGCTCACTTGTCACTACATATCACACTGTACCCGGGCCCCGACTGATCAGTGGGTCTTTCATATCATGTCATCGTGTTGGGATCGAGTCGAGCTAGGCTTATGCCCCTAGACTTGCCACCCATACATCAATGCATCGGGATCGGGTTGAGCTAGGCTTATGCCCCTAGACCTGCCACCCATAAATCCATATCTCGGGATCGAGTCGAGCTAGGCTTACGCCCCTAGACTTGCCACCCATACTTGATCATTAACCACATATGCATTACTTTGTTCATTACTTTGAGATTGATTTGAGATTGATAATTTGATAGTCATAACATCACTTTGGAACTTTGGAACATAACATTGTTGGAAGCTTTGAATCATTAACCAATGAGTGAAGGACATGTGACTAAACATCATGAGAAATATAACATTACTAGCACCATGATACCATTGGAACCATTGGACAATAATCCATGAACAAGAGACACAAGTATAGTCACTATTGGAACATAGGAACATAACCTTACTTTGAGCTTTCGGAATATTAACCAAATAGGAGACATGAGATTCACAAATGATCCATGAGTAGGAAATATATGACAATGACTATTGATAAACGGATATCGGATACCTTAGCACATTTTGGGATAGGACTAGTGACATGTCAATATGGACACTATTTGCCGCAGAAAGATACGGACAAAGTAACCTTACATACCTTTACTTCCAAGTATGAATATGTAAGCCTATGTATGAACACAATAGTCCCGCTTCTTCCTTATGTCTTACTCTACAATACAAGTTCATAACGGAACTTACGTTAGCAACTAGCCACTATATGGGCGTACAAGACGACAATGAATTTTGTGGATACCATATAATGTCATGTCACCCCCTCACCATACAGTCCAATGCATTTACATATCAACAACACCATAACATCACCCACATTGACCAAAAGATCATACACCGAAAGCATTTCACACCATACTTTACCCTTTACGTCTTTCCCTTTATCATTCCGTCATAATTATTCCTTCATAACAACATATAAACAACCATCCATACTTAACATAGTCCAACACACCTCCATACGACACTTTAAAGTCATTAAAATGACATTACAAGTTGATAATTATATCCCAAAAGGGTATCGGGGCTTTTGGGGATCAACTAGTGACGGAAACACACAAAAAGAATTCTGGAGGTGACATGCACTAACACCTGCGCACGCAGGTGGTGACATACGCGCACAGATGGATCCTGGAAAATTCCAGTGCCTTCTGCGTTGGCATCTGCATCCGCAGATGCCCGTTTTGGTCCGAAATGACTTTTTTTGGGTCTTTTAATGCCATGAATGGTCCATGATCACTATCAAACATATTTGAACATATTCTTGATCATATTAAACATCAAAAATCAGCCATAGCCTCACAACACACATAACGACACTCAAAACCACATTTCACGGCCAATACGACACCAAAACCACAATCGATTTCCCAATAACCACTACAAATGTTATGCACAAGAATCAAACAAGGTAAGACCATAATCACATAGCACATGTCAATATTCACTCCACCAAGTTCACTCTCTTCCACACCACAAGGCCAAAGTCAAGTTTACAAGATAAACCACCATTCAATTGAGCAAACATGAACACTTCACTTCTTGTGAACTTCCCAATATTCCACCAACATAACCAACACAATATACACCATATACCATGCATAAAATATATGAATCCATCATAATAAACACTTACCAAGACTTACCAATGGATGATTTTGTCCAATAGAAGGACTTGGGATTCTTGAGAGCAAAAGAGAAATTGTTGGAAATTTCTAGAGATGTGATGAGAGTTAAAGTGAATAAAAATCTGATTTTTTTACTTTATATAGTACCTCAAGTCTCCCTTATCTTTTCCTTAGCATTTAATGCTATGTTGCTTTGGTCAATTGGATCATATTGGAAGAATGGGTCAAAAACATACCCTTTGGGCCATGTCTTCTTATTCTTTTGGGCTCCATTTAAGGGCCCAATTGTCTAAGACTTTTAAAGGCCCACAATTCGTTACCTAATTCATTAAATCTCCCATGTTGTCATATTTCTATGAGTGTTTCGGTTTGTTAGCGAGACGTAGCAATGTACGGGGTGTTACATTCGTCCCCCCTTAGAAACATTCGTCCTCGAATGTTAGTGTTACCATTTCAAGTAGACAATTACAAGTTTAGAAGTATTCCTCATGTCATCTTATAGATATACATTCAAAGCTTATAAATACTTACTTTTCATTCTTCTCTTTGAAATAAGTGAGGGTATTTGGATTTCATCATCTCTTCCGCTTCCCATGTGACCTCCTCTACTTGTTGATTTCTCCAAAGGACTTTCACGGAAGCTACGTCTTTATTCCTCAATCTTTTCACTTGTCGATCTAGGATAACAATGGGTACCTCTTCATAAGTGAGATCCTCTGTAACTTGAACGTCCTCTACGGGAGCAATACGAGATGGATCTCCTATGCATTTTCGAAGCATCGAAACATGAAATACCGGATGGAATGATGAAAGGTCCTGGGGTAGTGCCAACTCATACGCAACTTGCCCAAATCTTCTAATGATTTCATATGGGCCTATGTAACGTGGACTCAATTTCCCTTTCTTTTCGAACCGCATTACCCCTTTCATCGGCGACACCTTTAAAAATACCCAATCACCTATGGCGAATTCAAGCCCTCTTCTTCTAACATCGGCATATGACTTGTGACGACTTTGATCCGTTTGTAACCGTTGTTGGATAACTTTAACTTTCTCCGTGGCTTGGTGAACAATATCTGGCCCAAGTAAAGTAGTTTCACCTGCTTCAAACCATCTGATTGGTGATCTACACTTCCTTCCGTACAAGGCTTCATATGGTGCCATTTTAATACTTGAATGATAGCTATTGTTGTAAGCAAATTCAATAAGAGGTAAATGGTCATCCCAACTGCCTTGAAAATCTAACGTACAAGCTCGTAGCATATCTTCAAGTGTCTGAATAGTACGTTCTGCTTGTCCATCAGTCTGAGGATGGAAAGCCGTACTCAAATTCACCTGAGTACCCAAACTCCGCTGAAAGGATGTCCAAAAGTGTGCTGTGAACTGTGCTCCTCTGTCTGATATAATAGAAAGTGGAATACCATGCAATCGTACTATCTCTTTCACATACAACTTCGCATAATCCTCAGCTGTATAGGTCGTCTTGACCGATAGAAAATGCGCTGATTTAGTAAGTCGGTCCACTATGACCCATATAGAATAAAACTTCCGCAATGTACGAGGCAGACCCGTAATGAAATCCATATTAATCATATCCCATTTCCAGACTGAAAGATTGATACATTGCATGTAACCTCTCGGTTTCTGATGTTCCACTTTCACTTGTTGACAATTCGGGCATTGCGTGACAAATTCTGCAATGTTCTTTTTCATGTTGCCCCACCAATACACTTCTTTCAAGTCATGGTACATTTTCGTAGCACCCGGATGAATGGAATAGCACGAATGGTGCGCCTCTATCATTATTCGTGTCCTCAGCTCATCTATGTCTGGTACACATATTCTCCCTTGACATTGAAGCACCCCTTCCGGTGTAATATCAAATGCCTTGGTCAAATTCTGCTGCACATTTTCCTTTAGCTGCAATAAACTAGAATCTGCAAATTGCTTCTCTTTCACTTCAGCTATCAGAGAGGATTCTGCTGCATTCTGCACAATAACTCTATCATCTGAGGATTCAATAAGGCGAACTCCCAAGTTGGCTAATTGATTCAAATATCTGATTATCTCATGCTTTGCATTCAACTGACCACTAGTGCTTTCTACTGCCTTACGGCTCAAAGCATCAGCTACTACATTTGCTTTGCCTGGTTGATAAAGAATATCAATGTCATAGTCTTTTAGAAGCTCTAACCACCTTCGTTGCCTCAAATTGAGTTCCTTCTGCTTAAAAAGATATTGCAAGCTTTTGTGATCCGTATAGATGTCAACATGAACCCCATATAAATAATGACGCCATATCTTTAAAGCAAAAACTACCGCTGCCAATTCAAGATCATGTGTGGGATAGTTTTTCTCATGTGGCCGCAACTGTCGTGAGGCATATGCTATCACCCTACCATGCTGCATCAACACACATCCGAGACCAATCCCGGAAGCATCGCAATACACTGCATAGCCCTCTGTGCCTTCAGGAAGTACTAGCACTGGTGTGGAAGTTAGCCTATCTTTCAGTTTCTGGAACCCTTTTTCACATACATCATTCCATTGAAACTTAATTGCCTTGTGAGTTAACTTTGTTAATGGTGCTGTAATAGAAGCAAACCCTTCTACAAATCTTCGATAATAACCTGCCAAACCCAAAAAACTGCGAACCTCTGTGGGTGTCGTAGGTCTTGGCCAATTTTTCACTGCTTCTATCTTCTGTGTATCAACCTGGATCCCTTCATCTGACACAATGTGACCCAAGAATGCAACTAATTTTAACCAAAACTCACATTTGGAGAATTTTGCATACAACTTACGCTCCCGGAGGATTTGCAACACTTGCCGTAAATGATTAGCGTGGTCTTCTGGTGATCTTGAATAAACAAGTATATCATCTATAAATACTGTCACGAACAAGTCTAAGAATGGCTTAAACACCCTATTCATCAAATCCATAAACACAGCCGGTGCATTTGTTAGTCCAAATGACATAACTAAAATTTCATAATGGCCATACCGTGTTCGAAAAGCTGTCTTGGGTACATCCTCTTCTCTAACTCTGACTTGATGGTAACCCGACCTCAAGTCAATCTTTGAAAACCACTTGGCACCCTGTAACTGATCAAACAAATCATCAATGCGAGGGAGGGGATATTTGTTCTTGATCATTACTTTATTCAACTGTCGGTAGTCAATGCACATCCTCAATGTGCCATCTTTCTTACGCATGAATACTATCGGTGCACCCCACGGGGACATACTAGGCCTAATGAAGCCTTTGTCCAGCAAATCCTTCAATTGCTCCTTCAATTCACGCAATTCTGCTGGAGCCATTCTATAAGGAGGAATAGAAATAGGCTGAGTGCCTAGAATCACATCAATGCCGAATTCCACTTCCCGTTCTGGGGGTAAACCTGGAAGATCCTCTGGAAATACATCAAGAAATTCATTGACTACCGGTACTGACTGTGGAGTTAATGGTCCCACATCATTATCTTTCACTCGTACCAAATGACATATGTATCCCTTGGCAATCATTTTTCTGGCTTTCAAATAGGAAATAAATCTCCCTCGTGGTGCCCCTACATTACCCTGCCATTCTAGAAGATTTTCTTGCAGAAAGCAAAATTGCACCTTGTTGGCCCGATAATCTACCGTAGCATAACAAGAGGCCAACCAATCCATTCCCATAATTACATCAAAATCCACCATGTCCAATTCAATGAGATCGGCCAACGTATCATGACCACACACAGTTACCACACAATTATGATATACCCTTTTTGCAACAATAAATTCACCAATCGGTGTAGACACTTCAATTGATTTAATTAATAATTCCGGTGCCTTTGCAAATTTCGCAGCAACCAATGGAGTAACATAGGAAAATGTAGAACCTGGGTCAATTAGTGCATATACATTATGTGAGAATATGGATAATGTACCTGTGACGACATCTGGGGAAGCCTCTGAATTCTGGCGGTCCACCAAAGCATAAGTGCGATTCTGGACCCCGCTAGTACTGGCTGCTCCTCTGGCACCTCTAACCCAGCCAATAGGCTGCACCCCTCATCCCAGTGAAGGAACCAATGCTGATGACGCAATAGCAGACCCAGCTGGCCGTGCTATACCACCCATGCTCCACTGTGGACAATCTCTCGCTATATGTCCTGGCATACCACACCAAAAGCAGACATTCGTCCCTGAACGACATGTACCTGTGTGCATACACCTGCAGTGCTGACACTGCTGACGAGGAAAACCTGCTGCCTGTGATCCATGAACCCCACTACTTTGCCCAGCTGAACCACCTCTAAACCCTCGAGACTGAGAATAAGCACCACCTGTGGAATAAGAGAAAGACGGTCTAGGTGGTCTAGGAAACGTGCGGGGCCTAGATCCTCCTTGGGACATCATAGGTGATCCCATAGGTCTAGCCCTTTTGAACTGTCCCCTATCAAATTCAGGTACCCTTCGTCTCTGTCTTTGATCTTCCATTTTCTGGGCGAGGCTTGTATTCGAGCGATGTCCATGTCCCTATTCAAGGCCGCAATAGTGCAATCTCTTACCAAATATGGCTCTAGCCTGTCCACGTATCTATGGACCATGTCTGTCATCGTAGCCACAATATTTGGCGCATATCGAGCCAAGGAATTAAATTGCAACCCTTTCGGTTTGTTAGCGAGACGTAGCAATGTACGGGGTGTTACAAGAATCTTGGGTAAGTGCTTTAGAACCTACATCATGAAAAGATGTAGCATCTGGGGACGGTTATGTAATCGAGGAAAGGGACCAAAGAAGTATAATAATAATAATATAAAATTCTAAAACATTTACATCATCAGGTCAATCAGGAAAATCAAAGTTAAACATTTATAAACCATAAGGCCCATGATGTAACTTTCGAGTGTAAAAATCATGATAAGACATTGTGTGCTAAAACATAATTATCTTCAAAAAAACTTTACGTTATGGACTATGCAGTTTCACCGACCTTAAGTAACCCACGGGCTGATATGGGTCCTATATTCGCCCAACCGATGGGCCTCAATCCATGATTGTCGCATGAATTAAGATGAACACAGTGAGGCCATCATAACATACCACACTCTTAGAGGTACATATCAAGGTCATCTTATTTAAGAGCGAACCATCCCTATGTCAGCAAACATAGGTTTTCGGTGTTGGTCACAAGGACTACACCTTCTCGGTGAACCACGTAATCCCTAAGTACGCCCTATTAAACTACTTTTCATAAACCATTATCAATAGAGCCTTTCATTATGGCATTTACATTTTAGTACCGCCGTACTAAGACTTGCAAGTCATCCATATTATGCCAAATCATTATCATGTAACCTTATAGACTCTAAATTCTGTCATTAAATTTATAAACATAGCCATAACATGATTTCTATAAGAGTCATTTAAACCTTTCAGGATTTCATAACATGCATGGCTCAAAAAATGGAATAAACATCATGATTCTCCATTTACAACAAGTTTTTCAAAAAGGGTTGAGGGTTTCAGTGTCATCTTGTATAACATATCACTTTTCAAATTCATGTAATGAAATTCACCCTTTCAAAAGGGATGTTCAATTGTCAAACCCTCTACTAGTAGTTAGAAAACAATTTGTGACAGGAGGGAATTCCATATTAAACTTTTCACAAACAAAACTCCTCAACCCTAGTTTTCAAATCATCAATTTAATATATGTAATAGTAAATAAATTAACATATTATAATCATGGTTGAAGTAGGGAGTGTTCAAACGTGTCTTTTTGATGAATAACTAGAAAAGGAACCACTAGAGATGACCCTAACATAGCCTTTGATACCTTGAGAGCCTTGAATCTTTAGAGATGATGAGAGGTGCGTTGTTTAATTTGATTTAAGGCAAAACCCTATTAGAAAGAATCTCGGGGAAAGGTATTGGACTTGGGAGCTTTAGGATTTGAAAAAACCTTCTTGAGCTTATGAGATTCGAGAGAGAAGGGGGATTAGGGATTTGGGAATGAATCTGCTAGTTTAAGACGACTTTATGGATTTAAAACTAGTTGGGGGAGTTACATAGGTGAAAGGACTAGTTTGCCCTTGATTTAGTAAGAGAAAATCATATTTTTACATCGGGGAAGGGAAGGGTACATCGTATGTCCTATTGTGTGGCACCACCTATGCCTCGCACGGCCAATATCACGGTACCGACTGTGCCTCGCGCGTCTATCGCGTTTCCTGGACAGTGTCTCACTAAAACGTCCATAACTTTTTACTCCAAACTTGGATTGACGAACAGTTGGTGGAGTTGGAAAGAAGACTCAAAAACATTTAATTCGGTAGGTACTAGGCCACCTAAGTCATTATATTCTAGGAGTAATGATTGTTTGAATTTGACCCAAGTAAGAACATCTACTAAAACTCAATCGATAGGAAAGTCCTCAACTCAACTTTGAGTTAGGCTATTTCTATGACCTCAATTAATTTCCAAAGATGTTACCACACTAATGAATTGAATCTTCACACTTATATCTAAATAGAAATCATTGGGTTTGGGTATATACACGTATAAAGGACGGTTCAAATTCTAGTTCGAAAGTGTAGGGTGTTACAGTGTGACTTGGGGGCAAGTATAAATTTAATGCCTCTTTTTGTGTTCAATGCTCTTAGATTGGGTAAACCTAGGCCATCCAAAGTAGTTCTACAACTTACAGATAAATGAGAGTAGCTCCTGAGGGAATCATTGGGGATGTACTCATTAAAGTTTGTAAGTTTGTAATTCCTGTGAATTTCATCATTCTTGATTATGAAGTAGATGACAAGGTGCCAATTATATTAGGACATCCATTTTTAGCCACTGTAGAGCCATAATTGATGTTAGAGATGGCAATCTAAATATGAGAGTGAGTGATGAAAAGGTCACTTTTAGAGTGTACAAAGCACTCAACACCCCTACACACTACAAAGACTTATGCATGATCATAGAGGTGAAATAAGATGAGTGTGGGGTGAAGAAGTATGATCTTATAAAGGGTTAGTCATTCTAACTCTCTCATTGAAGGGTCTGAGCTGTAGCAAGAGGGGCTTGAGTGTAAGCCTGAACGGGGTGAGAAAATGAGAAAAAGGCCAAATTGGGTTGTGCTCTTGGTAGAATGAAGAAGAGAAAAAGTTCTGGTCAAAAGGGAAGAAGAGATTGAGATTGTTGCGACATGGGTCGTGCTGCGATGTTAAATCAGGCGCTGCTTGGGAGGCAACCCAAGTTGTAATAGAGTTAGTTTTTTATTTATTTTTATATTGTCACTTTTGCTTTGTTTTTGGTGTTTGTTTTGCAGATTAAAGAAAGTCTGAGTACCCGAAATCTAAGCTAAGGAGCATGGTGAAAGCATAAGTATGGGGTCCTCCGACCCCTATGATGGAGAGAGTGACATACTGCTAGCTAGGCCTAAGGGCCTCAGGGAGTATTCCTTACCCTTGTTCTAAAATTTAGGTTATGCTTTGGGGACATATAATCATTTAAAGTGTGGGTTGGGAATCTTCCAATTTGTTTAGGGTAAAGTATGCTATAGGAATCTTCCGATTTGTTTAGGGTGAAGTGCACTATAGGATTTTATTTTGATTTATTTGCAAGTTTTAGACTAAATCTACAAACACAAAAAGATTTTATGTTTGTTTATTTTCAATTTTTGTTGTTTTGTCCGTTTAGTAGAAGCACAATTCACCCACCCCTTGATTTTTCTTTTTGGTTCTTTTATGTGGGGGATCCCTTTGAACCCAGTATCCTTTTTCATTTTTTAGGAATAAATTTTTAATTTTTTTAGTCATAAGTAGGGACTTTTCCCAACTATGGGTGGATGACGACCTTCTTGAGGCAAATTAGTCATAAGGAACAAATAGAACCCTTAGTCGATTGAATGTTAGGTGTTCTTGTTAGGTGATACATATGACTGATTGATGCAAGTTCGTTTTTGAATGCAAAAGTATTTTGTTAAAATTGCATGACTTCTTTTGAGACACCTAGGCTCTTTTATTCGACTCTTTATGATGTTGGCTTAAAGTTGAATTCTTGTTGGTTGCTTGATTGAGAATATATATGGATCCTTCTTAATTTGAATATGTCCCATGAGTGTTAGGTACTTGTGATATTCCATTCTTTCATACTGATGTCTAGAACTTGCTCGGTGTGTTTGCAAAGAGAAATAAAGAATGTTGAGTTTAGGAGATGATATAGGCATTTATTTAATTAGACATGTTTTTATCCTCTATTTTACCTACACTAAAATATGATCCTTGTTAGCCCCATTAAGCCTTTAGCCTATTCTTTGGTAACCACATATGAAGCTTGATCCTTTTCTTTCAATTGACCTTTAATTTAATCCAAAACTCCTAAGCGCTTTGATTGGAAATTAAAGGATAAAGAAACTTTAAAAGGATAAAGGGAGATAGTTGAATTGGGGGAGCCTAAAGAAAATATAAAGTGTGCAAGTGATTAAAAATTCAAGTACTAGTGGTAGGGAGTAGAAAAAGAAAAAAAGAACTAAAAAAAGTTTTGATACTTGAGTACTCCTTATCAGTAACGTGTGTAATTGCTTAAAGAAATGGGAAAACAAATGGAGTTTTTGGGTTAGAAGAGTAGAGAAAGAAGAAAGTGATCGATTGAGGAGAGTGCTTAGTAAAAATTGTGATGTATTAAAGCGCTTAGGAAAGATAGTCACTATTACTGGCCAGAATAGTTTCTACCCGTCCCTTAGCTTACATTACAACCCATAAAGTCCTACTTGATCTTGAACTTTGATGTTTTTATATTGGTGAAGTAGTACACTAAGGGCAAGTTTATGGTTCATCATATGTGCATGTGAAATCTTTTGTGAGAGTGACCAAAATTTTATTCTTGTACCCATTCTTGTGATAAATTGGATATTTATAAGTAAATATGAGTAACTCTCTTGTTGTGAGGGTACATGGTTGATGAGAGATAGGTGAAGTATTTGCTTTCTTGGTTGAGTAACTTGAATAAGTTTGCTAATATTGTAGAGTCAATTTTTGAGGCTAGGAGGTTTTGAAGTGTTTTTTCATGAGTTTTAAAGCGGTGAATAAAGCATGCTTGATAAGAACTTGTCATCTATGTTAGTCGTTGCAGTCTTAGCTTGAGTAATCTTGTTCAATTGGTGATGTTGTAGCTTTTCTTGTAGTGTGGGATATAAGAGAAGTTGTTCGAGGACGAACAAGGCTTTAAGTGTGGGGTGGTGATCTTAGGCGTATTTATACATCCAAGAGTCATTGGTTATCCATATTATAGCTTAGTTTGAGAACTAATTTGATTATACTCTCATGTATTTTGATTAAATGTGTCCATGAACTAACGTATATAATTAGTCATCTTTGTAGGTTGAAAGTGTCTGTAAAGTGAGCTAATCTTGAATCAAAGGTCCAAATCTTGATGAGAAAATTAAATTCCGGATCATGGGACACTAGAAGCACTAAAAATTGGTATACAGAGTCAAATCTGTACCATGGAAGAGATGTGGAACATCCCAATCCATGGCACGGATCAAAAATACAATATTGGAAGTAAAAATCTGGAACACAACAAGTAATGGAAGGCTCCCTAGCAATTGTTATTAATGGGAGGTGCCTAACTTTGTCCGAAACTAACAAATACAAGTGAAGTGGGAGTTGCCTAACTTGGATAAAAGTTGAAGTAAATTTTGAGAGGAAATTAACTTGGAATTGTGGTCGGCTAGGCAGTAGCTTGCCACGATATTGGGGTGTCACAACAGTGTATTGCCGCAATATCAAGATGTCACAGAGCTTAGGCTCTGCGATTTCAAAGTGGAACGTACCTTGGTCTTTTTGGGTACAAATTGTCCTACACTATAAATAGGACACTTAGCTTTAATTTTTTGTATTTTTGGACGACTTGGGACTGAAAATTACATGAAAGAGGCTTCAAATAAGGTTTTATCTTTTTTTTTTTCCATTACTACGAACATGATTGTTTAGCTTTAATTCAAGTTGGTTAATGTTGTTTATCATATTTGATTGTTTTTACATTCTTGCGCCTACTATTTTAAAGATTAGCGACCTTTAGAATAAATCTATATATCTTTTGTGAGCTCGAAAGGAGTAACATTAGATTAGAACGAAGAATGTAAGGAATGAGTTCTCATCTTTGAGAAATAGAGATTAGATTCGTGGTTAGAATAGGAATATACCTAATTTTCCCCATTTGGTTCAAATGGGGAAAAATATAAATGTTTTTGAATTAGTTCCCACATCCCCTCTCAACGATGTAGTTGTAAGGCTAGTTTAAATATGAAAGACCATAATCATGATATTAACCCCATGAATCAACAACTAAGATAAATAACTTAACCAACAAGACTGTATAAGTTTGCATGATTGATTCAAGATGCCTTGACCCTGGAATCTTTCTAAATACTATTTACAACACTTTAGATTACACTTTAGTTCATTGTTACTTTCAGAATCGCAAAACTCCAACTTTCCTTGCTTACGACGAGCACTTGTTTTATTCTATAGTATCATTGGAATTGGATTGTCTGCTAAATCACAAGTCCCTGTGGGATCGATATTCAACTCGCAAGAGCCACTTTATTACTTGCATGACTGCGTATACTTGGGTGTGCATTTGGACGCAACACCACATCTGTAGCAACCTTCCCTACCGTACAAACACTCACCGGGATGATTCTTTCCATATTTGTTACAAGTAGGATAAGTCGTGAACCTTCCTATAATACTATCTTGAGATCGTGAACCTGACATTCTAACCTGCTGATCATACCTGGGCCTAGGTGCAAGTGTATTGGCTAAAGATAGAGCTGATTCGAATTGCCTCTTCTGAAAAGATGACTTATTTCCATTACTGATCCTCGGCTGGCTGAACTTATGACTGGATGTTTGGGCCCTCTTATTTATGAAATTCTTCCATCTCTTTCAAGTTATCTCCCTCAACCTACTGTACATGGACCATAATTCTTGCAATATCCATATCCCCATTAATATCGATGCTCTAATCTCCTTAATAGTAAGGCGGGAAAGTCTAGAAACAAACAAACTCATCATGTTTCTCATATCAACTACCATATTTGAGGCGTAACGAGACTACTGAGTAAACTAGCTATACTCTAGAACCCTGCTCTAGGTTGAGAAACTCTCAGATCTTTGCCTCCCTCAACTTTTTTTCACTGATCAAACCAAATCCTAACAACATTCTTGAGTTGGTAAGCAGTAAGATCAATGCTTTCAACGTCATTCAAGCGTATCACACGAAAAATCCTCTGAACCTCATCAATAAAATTCTTCGAATCCTCACCTTACTTTATCCCAAAAAACTCAGGTGGATTCATCTTGAGAAACTCACTGATCCTAGTAGTGTCTGGAACACCCTGGAGACCTGCAGGTGCTGTTCCCCGATGATTAACTTAGGCTATCATAGCCTGAGCAATCATTTGGATAGCATTTTGAAATACTGCATTAGTAACATCGACCTAAGGTGGCACTTGAGGATTTTTATTCCTGGCCTATCTTGGGCGTTCAGCGGCTCTGCATAGAGGCATAATCTGAAATACGTACAAAATTAAAGTTAGGAAAGATTCATAGAGTTAACTCTATCTCTCGAACTTAGAGCATGAAAGAATGGAAAGTATTATCTAAACGCTTTGTAGCCTCTTCATTATAAGTGTGATGTGTTTCACACCTATAAAAAGGACTCTATTGAATGTGTCTCTTTAGACATCCTAGGACTTTTGAACAGTTGAACCTATTGCTTTGATACCAAGTTTGTCATGACCCGAGTCTACACCCTGGACACGACTTGAATCCATTAATAGCCCCAAACAGACCCTTGGCATAACATATATAAGCATAATATAAGAATAATGAAGCAAAAACGGTAAACTAAAACCATAACTGTATTATGAATTCAAATGAAATAAGTTCATCATAACTGACTACTAATGTCTGAAAGCCTTTAAACTGAATAAAATAATCTACCAAGATAAGGCCCCCAGCTACCCATAGAATAAGTCTGAAATAAAGAAGAAAAAGAATAACTAAGCTATGTCCCCGAATGAGGAGGACTCACCAACTGCTGAAATATGAACTGCTAATATCTAGCAACAAGCCTGAGAACAATCACCCATATCTACATTAATAAAAATGTAGCGCAAAAGAGGTATGTGACCAATACAGGGATGGTACTGAGTATGCAGGAATAAAGCTAAATAATTAAAATTATATCTATATCATAACTTAAGAAAAGAAGCAAAATGGGAGTTTCGTAGACATATATATCAACTTAGAGTAAATGCAGTTCAAACCATAAGTAAGGATTTATGAGAAATACATATCTAAAATCATACTATCTAAAACTATGTAATGATCATGTAAAGTAAACTGTCTAAAATACAGTAAAGTCTTTAGGTGGGAGTTTCTTACAACCGACATACATCACTTGAACTAATGATGCCCAACGTCTAACCCAGTTGGGAGGGCAGCCCCATACCTTGCCAGGGTATAGGAACTATCTATCTATGTGTGGATCCACTAATTTAGCCTTTTTAGGCTAAAGATGAACCGATATAGCGGTGAAATCATAATCTTATGGTGGCACGTAGTTATGGAATTTAAGTTTTCTAAATTCGTATCCGCTCGGAGCTAATTAATCCTACCAAAATAGTTCATATAATCATATGATCAAAATATACTTAATCACTATCTTTCTATTTGTAAAGTTTGAATCTATACTAAATTCATATCTCAAAACTACACCCTTCTATGGGTTATTTCTATTTTCTTGAAAATTCATAATAACATAAAGATTCTAAAAGCATGCTTCAAAATATAAGCTTCAATAATAAAGTACAAAATTATGTCAAGAATCAAAAGGTCAACAAGGAAATCTTGCTAAGCTTAAAAGTAAATTCAATATTCGCAAAATCAATAATCATAGATAAAGACTTCAAGAAAATTATGTAATTTGCTAAATAAAAAGGGGAATTTGAAAGTAGGTTTATAAACTCTAACTATGAACTTAATTTAATGAAAACCACAGAGTTTTGAACATAAGAATGAAAGAAAATCCTCATTGAAGTCCTACATACTTGAAAATAGAAGAATCTTGAATAGCCTTGAACTTCGGAGCTTTAGAGCTTGGAATTTGAGATAAGAAATAATGAAAGAAGATAAAAAATACCAAAATACAAGACTATAAAATAAAGTCAAACCAGATATATAAAAACAACCCCATAACTGAAATAAATACAACTCAAATCCAAAATCTAGTATCATGAGTGAAGAGCACTAATAACTGACATAGAATACGAAAATACACAACTCTGTCTCTGAAATGTAAAGTAAAGACAATATGTGTCACGACCCGAATTCCAACGGGACGGACTGGCACCCGAAGCCGTTAAGGCCCGAGAGAACCAATCTTCACTCATGTACTCTCATATGCATGTTTACGTATGACTATCATTCTATCCCATGTAACTAATAATTACCAATAGCGGAGGTCATGGAAAACATGTACAATATATGAAACTTGGCCGTTAGGGCCATCAAATCAAAATGAACATACATCTTTTGCTTTCATCTTCCCACATATGTCAACAAAGCCTCTAACAGATACATAACCAAACCTAAAGTTGGGACAAGTCCCCGTTTTATACAATACTGTATGCAATACCAAAACATATGTACGCACGTGACTCGGAAAGCCCCGAACTGAACTGGAGCTCACCAAGATTGGGCCTTAAATTGGGCCCAATTGCACATGTTAATTCAGCCCAACTAATTAAATGTATAACACCCCAACAATATCATGTTTACATAATTCCGTAAATGTTAAGACAATCAATTAGGGTCGGAAAGGTACGGGGTGTTACATCCTTCCCCCCATAGAAACATTCGTCCTCGAATGTTAGTAACATTATTCAATGTACACATATGGATCATTATTCATGTTATCATATAGATACATAATGCTCATAGATACTTACTCTTGCTCTAATTCCGCACTTTGAACTTTTTCTTCCATTTGAAACAAATACGAATGCTTCGACTTTATCATTTCATCAATTCTCCATGTGATTTCTTCTACTTGTTGATTTCTCCAAAGTACCTTCACGGAAGCTACTTCTTTATTTCGTAATCTCTTCACTTGCCGATCCTAAATAGCAATAAGGATCTCGTCATAGGTGAGATCCTCCGTAACTTGTGCATCTTCAATGGGAGCAATGGCTCTCTTATGCATTTTCGAAACATTGGAATATAAAATACTGGATGAACTGTGGAGAGTTCTTGGGGTAGTGCGAATTTATATGCAACTTAGCCAAATCTTTGGGTAATCTCATATGGCACGTTATATAGGGCCAACTTTCAGTTCTTTCCAAATCTCATTACCCTTTTATTGGTGACACTTTCAAACATACCCAAGCACATATGGCAAATTCTAATTCCCTTATTCTAATATCGGTATATGGGCAATATTCTTCGTTCTATTGCCTCACCAATACATTTTTTTTTTCCAAAACATGGTATATTATAGTTGCTCCCGAATGAATAGAATACCATGAATGATGTGCTTCTGACATAATTCATTTCCTTAGCTCATTTATATTTGGTACACAAAATCTACTTCGGCATTGAAGTAATCCCCCTCGCATAAGCTCAAATACCTTGGTCGAACTTTGCTATACATTCTTTTTCAACTGAAAGAAAATAAGATTTGCATATTGCTTTTTTTCTCTCTCAGCTATGAGTGAAGATTCTACCGCATTGTACACTATAATTCTTTAATCTGGAGTTTCAAGAAGTCAAATCCCCATACTGGTTAATTGAGGTAGAGTTCTTTACTACATATTCCTTTCTGTGAGCTGGTCATTAGTACTTCCTACTGCTTTGCAGCTTAATGAATCAGCTATCGTGGTTGCTTTTCTTGGATGATGCAAGATACCAATGTCATAATCGTTCAATAGGTCAAGCCACCTTCACTACCTCAAATTTAAGTCCTTCGGCTTAAAGATATATTGCAAATTCGTATGGTCAGTATATATGTCAACATGAATCCCTTACGAATAGTGACACCATATCTTTAAAGCAAATATCACAAATGCTAGTTCAGGGTCATGTGTGGGTAATTTCTCTCATGTAGTCGCAACTATTGTGAGACATACCCTATTAACTTACTATGCTATATCAATACACATCTGAGGCCAACCCCGGAAGCATCACCATATATTGCATAACATTCTGTGCCTTCGGGAAGTACTTAAAACTGGTGTGGAAGTTAATTTAGCTTTCAACTCTTGGAAACTTTTTCTCACATGCATCATTCCACTGGAACTTGATTGCCTTGTGTGTAAGCTTCGTTAAGGGCATAGGGATAGAAGAAAATCTTCCATTAATTCTTCTATAATAACCAACCAACCCAAGAAAATGATGAATCTCCGTAAGCATCGTAGGCCTTAGCCAAGTTTTCACCGTTTCTATCTTTGTTTGCGATCGACCTTCATTCCTTCATCCTATACAAGGTGACCCAAGAACGCTATGAATTGTAACCAAAATTCACATTTAGAAAACTCTATAACACTTGCTACAAAATGATTAGCATGGTTCTCTTGTGATTTTGAATATCATTACCACACATGGTCACATACACATTTAAAAGTGGCTTGAACACCCTATTTATCAAACCCATAAATAAAACTGGTGCATTTGTTAGCCGCATGACATAACTAAAAATTTATAATGACCACACCGCGTTCAGATGGCTATCTTGGATATATTTGTTTTCTCTAATCCCTACCGGATGATTAGTGCCTCATAACCAGTCAATTAAATTATAAATTTCGAGGAGGGGATATTTATTCTTAACTTTCACCTTACTCAGTTACTGACTAGAAGTATGCCAAGTGCCTGGAATTACATCAATACCAACTCATACATCGAGGAAATTCATTTACCCTCGGAACCAAGTAAAGAGTTGGTGGTTCCCCACTAATATCTTTCACTCTTACTAAGTGACATATGTACCTCTTGGATATCATTTTACTTGCCTTAAGATAGGAAATAAACTTACCTCTCGTTGCTCTAACATTAACCCTCCATTCCACCATAAATAGTTACTATACAATTACGATATACTCTTTTCGCTTCACTAGACTCACTAACTAGTGTAAATACTTCAATTGGCTTAACTAATAATTCTGATGTCTTTTCAAATTCACTTTGCAACAATCAATGAAGTAACATATGATAGGGTAGAACCCAGATCAATCAATGCATATGCCTTATGGAAAAAAAATATGAGTAGGGTACCTGTAGCTACATCAGGAGAAGCCTTCGAATTCTGTCGATCTACTAAGGTATGGGTATGGTTCTGAACTTACCTAGCACTAACTACTCCTCTAGCACCCCTACCATGACCATCAGGTTGTACACTTGACAATGCTAATGCAACGGCTGACCCCGTAGGTTGTGTCATACTACCCGTACCCCTCTGTGGGCACTCTCTCTTCAGATGCCCTGACCTACCACACCAGAAGCAAACATTCATTTCAAACCAATATTCTCCTGAATGAAAATTCCCACAGCGCTGGCACAGTTGATGAGAAGACCTCAATTGGCCCATACTTCCTTGTACTCGATACCCCACTGTCTGTGAACCCCGAGTCCTAAATTCTCCTTGGGACATCATAAACTGTCCCATAAGTCTAACCCTCTTTGACGACCCTCTTTCAACTTCGTGCTCCCTTCTCCTTTGCCTTTGATCCTCCATTTTCTATGCAAAGGCTTGTATTCTGGCTATGTCCATATCTTTGTTCAAAGCAGCAATGGTACAGTCCCTTACCAAATATGGCTCTAATTTGTCCACATATTGATGGACTCTGTCTGTCATTGTGGCCACTACATTCGGAGCATATCGATCCAAAGAGTTAAACTGTAGACTATATTCTCTAACACTCATATTCCCCTGACGGAGATTTAGAAATTGGTCTGCACGTGCCTCCCGAATCTCATATGGGAGGTAGTGATCAAGAAAGGCCGTTTTAAATTCCTCCCAACCAGCTGGAGGTACATCAATACCCCTCGATCTTTTCCAGTCTTCGTACCATAATATAGCCTCGCCTTTTAGTTTATATGCTGAAAGTTCCACTATTTCTGTACCAATCACATGCATAACATCTAGATCCCTTTTGATTTGGTCTACGAAGTCCTGTGGATCTTCATTCAGATCTGACCTAGTGAAAGTGGAAGGGTCTAATTTCAGAAAATCTTGTATCCATCGACTAGCTGCCCTATCCGCACCATCAGTATGTGTCATTGGACCTACTTGCCCTTTATTCAATACATCAACTATACCAGTAACTATATGAGTTAAAATTTGCACTGCATTTCTTAGATTCTGCTCAGTATCATTAACAGGTGTGTTGGCAGGTTCTTCTCTCCCTCTCAGCTTTTCTGGAGCTGGAAAAGTAGGGGAAGCCTGCATTGCAAACTCAGTTTCAGCCCCACCTTGACTAGCTTGGTCAGGTGATGATTTACTAGTTTCTCCTCCGGCAAGCATATCTACCTTCTTACTTTTGTCCCTATCTTGTCTTGTAATCAGCATTTTACTATAACAAAGAAAATCAATTTCAAGGGTCAGATGTGATTCCACCTACGACATTGGCTCTATTGCACGATCTAGAAATGAAGAAAAGAAACAACTCCTAAATGTCTCGTAGCCTCTTACTTATAAATGTGGCGCACAACACATCTATAAGCAAGAATCTACTCAGACACGGCTTTGTAGACACCCTTAGGACAACCTTCTCTGATACCACTTTTGTCACGACCCGAATTCCAACGGGACGGACTGACACCCGAAGCCGTTAAGGTCCGAGAGAACCAATCTTCACTCATGTACTCTCATATGCATGTTTACGTATGACTATCATTCTATCCCATGTAACTAATAATTACCAATAGCGGAGGTCATGGAAAACATGTACAATATGTGAAACTTGGCCGTTAGGGCCATCAAGTCAAAATGAACATAAATCTTTCGCTTTCATCTTCCCACATATGTATACAAAGCCTCTAACAGATACATAACCAAACCTAAAGTCGGGACAAGTCCCCGCTTTATACAATACTATATGCAATACCAAAACATATGTACGCACGTGACTCGGAAAGCGCCGAACTGAACTGGAGCTCACCAAGATCTGCAAATGACCCGCAACCTACTATGGAGGTCTACTAACACCTGTGCCTGCAGCAAGTAAGGTAAGTCCCACAAGGGACGTCAGTACGAAGAATGTACTGAGTATGTAAGGCTATATGAAACTATATGATACATAAATACTTCCATGAAATTAAGCGTAAGAGAAAAATCAATATGGATAAACCTCCGTTCTGAATATGTGGAACCACGTTCATTACTTCCATTATTCTCATTACTTGATCAGCCATTCTTATCATCACATTCATATTTATATATATTCATGCAAGGGCTATACTTTCATTGCTCTTTATGATTATCTTCATTACTGCTCATCCAACTAGTTAGTGGCCATTAATATAATACCGATCATCCAACTTATCAGTGGGTCATACATAATACCGATCATCCACCTTATTAGTGGGTCATAATATAATACCGATCATCCACCTTATCAGTGGGTCATAATATAATACATACTACATTCCTTTACTTGTGAGAGATTTATACATTGAGGATCATGACATTATTTGAAGCACATATATATACATTACTTCACTCCTTTACTTGATGAGATTGATAATTTAGTGATTAAAACATTATTGGAACTTTGTAACGTAACATTATTAGATATGCTACTCAAGAATGAATAGATTCTCTTTACATCATTACTTACCTTGAGATGGTTTCTTTTAGTAGTTACAACATTATGAGAGCTTAGGAACTTCAGTCCATGGATAAGAGACATATGAATGCCAATTGGTCAATGAATAGGAAACACGTGGACAACAATATATATATATCAAACCTGAATGAGATACTTTGGAACATTTCGGGATGGGACAAGTACAAGGACGATGTGAACTATATGTGCTGCAAAAGGATATGGAAAGAGTAACCTTACATACCTTATCTTCTCAGTATGAATACACAGTCCTATATGTGAATACAATAATCCAGCTCCTTCCTTATGTGTTACTCTACAACACAAGTACATAACGAAGCACATGTTAACAACCAACTACCTTACAAGTGCATACGACGACAATGAATTTCGTGACTATCGTATAACGTCATTTTGCCCTCTTACAATACCATTTATTGCATCACCATACCAACAATACCATAACATTCCACACATTGACCAAGACATCATAAACCAATAACATTTCACACCAAGTTTACCCTTTACACTTCCTCAATAACACTACGTTACCTTTTCTCCGTCAAGTCACTCGAGAGCTTTCACAATAACACATTAACAATAATCCATAATTGATACCATTCAAAATACCTTTGGGATATTCCTTTAAATTCATTCAAAAGGTACCATAAGTTGATAATTACATCCAAAAAGGGTATAGGGGCTTTGGGGGGTCAAAGAGATGCAAAAACAACCGAAATGGTGTTCTGGCCTGACCTGCGAAGCCACCTGCGCCCGCAGGTGGCTGAGGTGCAGCTGAAGGTGACCCTTGGCAGTGTCCAGGGGCACCTGCAAAGTCACCTGTTCCCACAGGTGCTTCTCCTGCGAGGGCGGGTGCCTGTTTTGGCCAAAAAGGGTCTCTTTTGGGTCCCTTTTTTTTTTTTGTAATAAATGGTCCATGATCATAACTAACCTTCTCTTAACATATTTTAGATCATCTTAGATGCCAACGAACAGCCATGGTTTCATAATGCACATAAACATCACCAAACTACATTTTTCTTTTAATACGTCACCAATTCCATGCAAAATTTCACAACAACAATTCCAAATGTTATACATAAGGAGAAAGAAAGTCAGGGACATAAACACTTCATAAATATTGATATTTAATCCATCAAATTAACCTCCTTCAAGACCACAAGTCCATTTTTAAGTTTTCAAGGCAAAACTCTTTTTCGATTGCAAAAGTAGACAGTTTTACACATAGTGAACTTCTCACACTTCACCAACATAACCAACATGATCTATACCATTTTCCATGCATATAATATATTAAAACATAAAAATAAACACTTACCAAGGCTTGGAAAAGGGTGATCTTGTCCAATGGAATGGTTGCCTTAGGGTTTGAGTGTAGAGAGAATTGTGGAAAATTCTAGAAAATGGCATGTGGCTTTTGTGGAATAAAAATCTGATTTTTGTCACCTTAAATACTCCCACTTCAAGTCTATCCTTAGACCCATTATTTTACAAAGAATGGGTCAATTCCCCGTTTGGGCCATGTCTTCTTGGTAATTTTTGGGCCTTAAATTGGGCCCAATTGCACATGTTAATTCAGCCCAACTAATTAAATGTATATTACCCCAACAATCTCATGTTTACATAATTCCATAAATGTTAAGACAATCAATTAGGGTCGAAAAGGTATGGGGTGTTACAATATGATAATATGATGAAGTATGGAGCATGCTCCGGATGAGGAGCTCATCAGTACTCCAAAACAAACTCAACTTAGCATGAACTCAAGCTCCATATGTGGCACTCAAAATGAGATCTACATCGAAAGGATACAGAAAATAGTAGTGAGTACGGTCCATTTGTACTTAGTAGGCATCATAGGCTGACTAAGAAAAGAAGAAATTAAACATATAAAGGATACTATGAGCACATTTCTACCTACATACAGAAAATTTTCCAATGGCTGTTCAAGTCGTATCTCCTAATAGTATAAATAATACAACTACAATAACAATATAAAAGTAACTACCCACGAATATATATAAGGAAGACTAAATTACACGTTAACAAACACATAAGAAAAATGCAAATTGTCACGCACCCAAAGCTGTTAAGGCCCGAGAGAACCAATCTTCATTCATATACACTCATACACATGTCACTCGATAAACATCACCATCACAATAGATATAAGATGCCAATGGCGAAAGTCATGGGAAATATATGATAAATAGGAAACTTGGCCGTTAGGGCCATCAAGTTAAAAGCACACGTTCCTTATATCCCTTCGTTTGTTCCACAACATCTACAAAGCCTCTGCAGATACATAGACATAACCAGCCTAAAGTCGGGACAAGTCCCCGCTTTATACAAACTTTACAATACCAAAACAAATGTACACATGTGACTCAAAAAGCCCCGAACCAACTGGAGCTCACCAAAGATCTGTAAATGGCCCGCAACCTACTGTGGAGGTCTACTAGCACCTGTGCCTACAACAAGTAAGGTAAGTCCCCCATGGGACGTCAGTACAAAGAATGTACTGAGTATGTAAGGCTATGAGAAACTGGATCATACATAAGAACATCAATGGAATCAAATATAAGAGAATAGTCAATATGGATAAACCATCGTTCTGTATGTGAGGAACCATGTACATTACATTCTTTACTTCTTTTGCCTTTACGTTTATTCATCTTTATCGTTTTACCCATGCTAGGCTTTTATGTCGCCCCTGGGATGAGATTAACCTATGCTAGGTATTTTAACCCCTGGGATGTGATTAAACCCTGGGATGTGATTAACCCATGCTAGGCTTTTCTGTCGCCCCTGGGATGTTAGATTAACCCATGCTAGGCTTTTATGTCGCCCCTGGGATGTTACTGTGATAACCCATGCTAGGCTTTTATGTCGCCCCTGGGATGTTACTCAAGAATATACAAACAATTATACATTACTTCATTCTTTCATTATAAGAGTGATACATTACTTCCGTTCTTTTGTTATAAGATCGACACATTGGTGGTTGGAACATTATTGGAACTTTGAAATATTAGTTAATGAACATGAGACATGTGAATCACAATTGGTCCTTTGAGTAATACTATATAACAATACCTTTGGACATTTCGGAATGGAAAAAGTACAATGTCAATGTGAACCATATGTGCTGCAGAAGGATACGGAAAGAGTAACCTTACATACCTTATCTTACCAATATGAATACATAGTCTTATATGTGAATACAATAATCCAGCTCCTTCCTTACGTTTTACTCTACAACACAAGTACATAACGGAGCTCACGTTAACAACTAACTACTTTACAAATGCATAAGACGACAATGAGTTACACGATTGCCCTATAATGTCATTTTCCCCTTTACAATACAATTCACGACATTGTCATACCAACCATACCACAATATTTCACACATTGACCAAGACATCATAAACCAATAACACTTTACACCAAGTTTATCCTTTACGCTTCCTCATTAACGTTACGTCACAATTGCTCCATCAAGTCCCCTCAATACGTTTCATAACAACAATACCACAAGTTTTACACATAGGAAAAAAACAAGTTAAGGACATAACCACACCATACATGTTGATATTTAATCCACACCATTCACTTCCATCAAAACCTCAAGTCTCATTTAAAGTTCAAGTCACATAGATGACACATCTTTTAGCAAAAAGCAAAAGTGCACCACTCAACACCTTTAGACATAACCATCATGATCTACACAATCTCTCATGCATAGAATATATTAAATCACAAGAATAAACACTTACCCAAGCTTGCAAAGTGATTATCTTGTCCAAAGGAAATGGTTGCCTTAGGGTTTATGAGATGAGAAATGTCTTTAGAAATGTCTAGAAAGGCATGAGAGTTAAAATGAAAAAAAATCTGATTTTGTGCCTTTATATAGGCCCTCAAGTCATCCTTAGCCACTTCTTGGCCATTAAATGCCATGTTTACTTGGTCAATATGGAAGAATAGGTCATTTGCCATTTTGGGCCATGTCTTTTACTCCATTTTTGGGCCTCAATTGAGCCTAATGACTTAAGATTCATTTAGCCCAATAAAATTAATGCTTGATCCACCAACCATCTCATGCTTAGAGAATTCCATAAATGTGAAGACAATATTCCACTCACGAGATTCATGTTCGTAGCCTCATCCCCAAGAATAAGCGATTTTAGCCACTCATGGCTTAATTTATCACAAATTGATAAAAATAAATAAAAAGTAAAAAAAATAAAAAGGAATAAGAATTAACCCTAATTTGGATGCCAAAATCGTCCAAGAGTAATCCCACCAAGATGGATTAATGATACAATAACCCAAGAGCCCTATTTAGAGACTAGTGGTCGGAGAAAATTTTTGGCAAAAAGCGGCCTGGCACGTTGCCCGGCTCTCCCTAATGCTGCCCATGCCAGAAAAATTTTGGCAAAAAGCAGCCTGGCACGCTGCCTGGCGCGCCCCACACCAAAATTTTGATTTTCTTCCTTTCTTCGACTTTTCTTTGCGGATACTAACACCATATCAAATACTCCATCAAAACAACACAAAATATGTACTTATTGCTCTCAAAACTAAGGTAAACATGGTTCAAATAAGGCATATAAACCCTAGAACACCAATCAAGTAGGGTCAGAAATGTATGGGGTGTTACACAAATGATGCAATGCAATGATATGATAAGGATGGACTCTCTCAATATCACCTTGTATACACCTTCCGAGCATAAGCTTCCAAGAGAGGACCCATGGGGGTTCACAACCCATATACTATCACAATCTTATCAATCAACCTTACTGACACATCCCTCGATTAAGGCATTTATAAAGTGTCTCATTTTCTTTTAAAATCAGTGTTTCTCAATGGTACAACCTCCATGGATATGGATGAATGAAATGAGGATGTATTCTCATAATCATATCAATATAATGTAATGAATCAACTCAATAATGGTATAAATGAGCTCAGATCTCCACAAATCTCAATATAGCATGATATAAGCCATCTCATGGCAACACAGTAGTAAAAAATCATATAAGACATCAATAATATCAATCCAACCCCCCACTTGGGCATCATAATAGTAATTAAGGCAAGTAATGCTTAACCAAGACCAATACCAGCCCTCACACGGGCATTACAATAATAAATAAGGCAAATAATGCTTAAACAGGACCAATACCAACCCCCACATGGGCATCACAATAGTAATAAACTCTCAAGTCAATAGTAAGGTTCACATAAGCCCCCATACGGGCAACATGACAATAACAATGATACAAAAAGATGAATTTCATGATAAAATCCCCAACCCATAGCATACTTTATGTGAATGGTTAACTACCCAGTCCGATCTGAAGAAAATTAAGCCATAACCTACCTCAAAGCCGAAACACAAACCTGGACCCTTCAATAAGGGGCTTTTTCTTTTCTTGCAGTCTCAGAATGAACCCAATCTATCAAAAATGTAATCTACACGTCAAAAGAAATCTAATGATATTCATATTGACTACTTTCATTTTGGGTCCAAAAATACTTCGAAATTCAACCCCAGAATCAGAAAAGGTAAAATTGGAATTTTATTAAAAATTATTTTACCCATACTCTTAGGATTCTAAATATGAAAACCCATTGAAAAACAAGTTGAAATTGAATAAAGACCATTTTCTCACTTTACCGGGTAAAATCCCAAAAATCCAAGTTTAAAATCAAGGTTTTGAAGTTGTTTTCATAATAAAATCAATAGGTAATGATAGAAATAAGGTTTAGAAGTATACCCAAGAAAGTTTTATCTCAAAACCCTTTTGAATGTTCTTGAAGTTCTTCATAATATTTAAGTCTTGTTGAAGAAGAAGGTTGAAAAAAGTAAGGGTTTGATCCAAAAGGTGAAAAGAAAAAAAGGAGTTGTACTTATTTGTGCCAAAGAATATTCCATAGAAAGTACAAGGGCCCACAAGAATTCTGCCTTGTAGAGCCTAACGATCAAGGTGACGGTAAGTCACAAGGCTAACGGTTAGTAGCCAAGATAGTCACCAAGACCTCAATTTCACCACATTTTGGTTAAGGAGCAACAACCAAATTGATGGTCAGTCACTGGTGTTACTGTCAGTTACTAAGTCAGTCAACTTGAAAAAGTTCCCTAAGCTCATTTTAAATTCCTGGTTACAATTTTTTGATTCTTAATTGATGTGGCAACTTATGACAACACATTTAGCATATTTTACTAAGGATAATTGCGAGTTTTCAAGCAAAATGTGTTGTTTTTGATGCTTTTTGTGAATACTTTTAGGAATTAAACTTAAGCCCGCAAGAGATGAGAAAAACTGGTGAAAAAGTCTGCGACAACAATCATGGGCAATCATGGTGGACCACCAAAGACTTGGATGATTATCACAAATACTGCTAATCCTTAACTAGAAAAGGGATAAGCTTAAGACGTGACGACGACAACCATGGTGGACCGCCAAAGACTTGGTGAACCGTCACCATTATTTCCAAGCCGTATCCATAATAGACTAAAGAAGAAGAGATGGCGATGACATGTGCAGCAAACCGTCAGTGGAATGGTGGACCGTCAACCGGCCTACCAACAGTTAACCAGAATATGGATTGCTTGAAAGCTTTGTGATGGTAACTTCGGCGAACCATCGCACTCTTAGCGGACCGTCGCAGTTATTGTCAGCGGTGACGCAGCAGAACTTATTTTGAATTTTAAACTATGCTTATTTTGAGCCTATAAATACCCAGTTTAGGGTTTAGAATAATCATCTTTTATGCTGGGGATATTTTTTGATGACTTTTTCTGGAGGAAAATAGTTTTGCCTTTTATTTTAAGTATTGAACACCATTGGAGGTTACTTTTGATTGTAAGTATTTTTTTATTTTTATGATAAAAACTTCTTTCTTCCTGTTGTTCTTGACTATGAGTGGCTAAATAACCCATAACTAGAGTTGTGGAATCCTTGGTGGAAAATCACCATTAGGATTTATGGGTTGTGAATAGGTGTTGATTATGTGAAAGTATTATGAATTCCTTCACTTTAACGTATTCTTGATGGTTACAATTATTAGGAAATAATGTTTTGTTAAATTGCTTGGTAGAGAATTTAACTTTCAAAGAAAAGGAGTTCATAACAAAAGTTTGGAGCTATGAATCTCCAACCTAAAGATTAATGCTTGAACACGATTAATCCATTGAGGCCTAAATCGGATTTGCAACTGGCATTTTGAGTTTGTGAGAATAGAGGTGTAAACTCATTTAATTGGTTGAAAGACATTTAAATGAAATTATAGAGTCGATTGCCTTATTTTCACATATTTTAATACCAATTCATTTTCACTTATAACCTGTTGGTGATTGGAAACTTAGGTGAACACAATCCTTGTTTACTTTTCTCTATTAAGTTATTTGTTAGAAATTTTGCTTTTGCTCACGACATCCAAATATTGTTTACTGATACTAAATCAAAATTCCCCCCCTCCCCCCATTCCTTGGAAGTTGGTGGCTAATTATTATAAGAGCTGCATACCACTTATTCCCTGTGGGATTCGACCCCAACCTTCGTTGGGTTCTATATTTGATAACGACCTCTTACACTCTTGTAAAAGGGAGTTGTAATTTGGGCGTATCAAATTTTGGCGTCGTTGCTGGGGAATACGGTGGTAAAACAAGTTTTATGCATGTTATTTGATAGTTAATGCAATTTCCTAATTTTACTTTTATTTGTTGTTTTTGTGATTACAGGCTGTCCGTGGTGCATGCCAAGTACTAAACTTTCAAGAGAACCGTTGTTGCCACTTGATCCTGAGATTAATCAAATATTGAGAAGAAATATGGATGAACAACAACAAGAAGCACCAGGGTATGTTGTACCATCCGATCGAGTGTAGAATCCGGATAATGATTACTTGGGTAATGATGAAGCTGTTGATGGGCAACCGACTGTTCATGTTGCCCCAGAAAACCAAAATCTGTGACAAAGGAATAGAGGATACCGAATGTTTGAGGTACATGTTGCTCTGGATGATGAGGATGACACAGATTTGGATTGAGTTGGAGCTACTGGAGCCATTATTCCACCACCACTTGCTCCAGGCACCTAATTTAATATCACCAGAACTATGATCCAATTACTGACTCTAAATGGATTGTTTGGAGGTTTACTTGGTAATGATCCTAACTTGCACTTGATGAATTTCATCAACATCTGCAAGTTATTCGATAATCCTGGAGTGTCTCAGAATGCTATCCATTTGAGATTTTTCTCTTTGTCTCTGTCTGGGGAGTCAACCTTATGGCTTAATGAACTCCCCCCTGCATCTATAACACACTGGAGGCAATTGAAAGGAGCTTTCCTATAAAGGTTCTTTCCGCCTTCCAGGATGTTACACTTGCGGGATGAAATCAACAATTTCAGATAACTACAGCATGAACCACTGCATGAGACATGACTGAGGTTCAAAAAAAAGTTAACTCAATATCCGAATCACCACCTCACTGATGAGCATCTGATGTAGACATTCTACGGAGCACTGAATTCTGTTACTAAGTCCTCTTTAGATAATGCGTCAGGAGGAGCTTTTATGGCTCGTACTTATACAGTTGGTATGTCTGCAGAACAACACCGAAAAGAAGAAGAACGTGATCAGGATAGGGCTCATATGAATGAGCAGATTGATCTATTAACTAAACATTTATTGTCTAGTTAAGTGGAAAAGGTGAAAGCTATAGGCTCACAAGGAGAGCTGCTGACTCTAATTCCAAGGAGAAAGAAAATTATTTGAACAATCAGGGGGGTTTCCGGGCCAACGGCCATGGAAACCAAGGTCGGGACTATAATCGATACAACTATTATGACAAGTCCAGCTACAGAGACCGTGACCAGGGAAATTGGAAGAATAAAGGCGACCAAAGCAGATTGTATGTACCGCTAGGAAAACATGAAAATGTTGCAAATGATTCAGGAAAGCTTTCTTTGGAGGCTACAATGGCTAAGTTGTTGAAGGGTGTTGAGTCAACCAATGCAGGGATCAAGGAGGTGAAGACTGACTTGTCTTCCATGGGTCAACTAGTCGACTCACACTCTACTTCGATCAAGCAATTGGAGTTCCAAATAGGACAGTTATCTACAACATTCATCTAGCGTAAGGCTGAGACTTTGCCAAGTGACACTGTAACTAATCCAAGGAATGATGGATCTTGCTTGGCCATTAATACAAGGAGTGTTAAAGTACTACCTGAACCACAACTGGTGGTCCAAACACATGTAGATAATGTTGCCTCTGAAGATGAATTTAATGATGATATTGGTAGTAAAAAGGATATCCCTGTTCTGATAGACAGGAAAGAGATGATGAACAAGGTGTGGATGTCAAAAAATACATAGAAATGAAAAATGATGATGTGCTAAACGAGCAGAAGAGTGAGAAATACATAAAGCCTTTAACTCAAATTCCAAGATCACCTCCTTCATTTCCTCATAGAGCTAAAAAAAAAGGCGAAAGATGGGAAGTTCACCAAGTTTTTATCTATGTTAAAGTAGTTATCGGTGAACATTCCACTTGTAGAAGCTCTTGAACAGATGCCTTATTATGCCAAGTTCATGAAAGATTTGGTAACCAAGAAGAGGACAATGAGGTTTGAGCCGAATGACAATATTTATCATTGCAGTGCCATAACATCAAGGTCATTGGTTCAGAAAAAGGATGACCCAGGTGCCTTCACTATTCCCTACACGATTGGTGAAATTAGCTTTGCCAAGGCATTATGTGATCTCGGCGCAAGCATCAATTTGATGCCATTGGAAATTTATAAGCAGTTGGGTATGAGAGCCCCCAAACCAACGTCAATATGGTTATTAATGGCTGACCGTTCGATCAATAGGCTAGAAAGTGTTCTTTATGATGTGTCGGTGAAAGTGGTGAATTTCATATTCCCTATAGATTTCATGATTTTGGATTGCAAAGTGGACTTCGAGGTGCCCATAATCTTGGGTAGACCATTTTTAGCCACTGGGTGAGTCCTAGTTGACATGGAGAGCAATGAGCTTAAATTTTGACTGAATGATGAGGAAGTTTAGTCTAATATTTGCCAATCGATGAAGAAACCAAGAGACATGAATGTTGTCTCGGTTATTGATGTCATTGATGAGCCTGAAATGGAGGTTTCTATTGAGGAACAATTTGCGATCAAAACATTAGCTGTTGTATTGATGAATTTTGATGTGGATGGTATTGAAGAGTATGATAAGACAGTGTGTGCCCTCACTGGTATAGGGTATTATTCCTATGCCTCAAAGAAGCTAGATCTGGACTTTAAAAATAGGCCTACACCTCCAGCGAAACCATCTATAGAAGAGCCACCAGTGCTGGAGTTGAAGGAACTTCCAGGGCATTTGAGATACATTTTTCTAGGTGCAAACAATACCTTGCCAGTGATTATCACAACATACTTAGTTGAATGGCAAGTAGTTGACCTCGTGTTAGTGTTGCGGAGATATAATTGAGCAATTGGGTGGACTATAGCAGATATTACTATAGCAGATATTATTGGCATTTCACTAGGTATTTGTACTCATAAGATACAGTTAGAAGATGAATATATCCCGTACATTGAGCACCAGCGCTAACTTAACCCACCAATGTAAGAGGTGGTTAAGAAAGAAATTATTATGTGGCTTGATACGGGTGTTGTATACCCGATTTCCAATAGTAAATGGGTGAGTCCCGTGCAATGTGTACCTAAAAAAGGGGGTATGACTATGGTGGCGAATGAAAAGAATGAGTTGATTCCTCTTTCACCCGTCACAGGTTGGAGAGTGTGTATGGATTACAGAAAGTTAAACTTGTGGATTTTGTGGGATCATTTTCCAATGCCATTCATAGATCAGATGCTGGATCGACTAGCTGGGAGAGGTTGGTATTTCTTTCTTGATTTATATTCTGGTTACAACCAAATATTGATCACTCCTAAAGATCAAGAGAAAACAACCTTTACATGTCCCTATGGTACTTTTGCATTTAAACGGATGCCGTTTGGGTTGTGCAATGCACGTGCCACTTTTCAGCGATGCATGATGTCAATATTCTTCGATATGGTGAAAGATACATTGGAAGTCTTTATGGATGATTTCTCCTTGGTAGGAGACTCTTTTGAAGATTGTTTGTCCAACCTTGGCAATGCTTTACAAAGGTGCGAAGAGGCCAACTTGGTGCTTAATTAGGAGAAATGTCATTTCATGGTTAAGGAAGGCATTGTGTTGGGGCATAAGATCTCAGTGAAAGGTATTGAAGTTTACAGGGCCAAGATCGAAATAATTGAGAAACTACCTCCACCAATCTCGGTGAAGGGTGTACGTAGTTTCCTTCGTCATGCAGGTTTCTACTGGAGATTCATTAAAGATTTCTCCAAGATTGCAAATCCATTATGCAAACTCTTGGAGAAGGAAGTCAAGTTTGAATTCAGTGACAGTTGTCTGAAAGCATTTCTTTGTCTCAAGGAGAAGTTAGTTGCCGCACCCATCATCATTGCTCCTGATTGGTCAAAACCATTTGAAGTGATGTGTGATGCAAGTGGAGTTGCTCTTGGAGCTGTACTTGGTTAGAAAAAGGAAAAGCTTTTTCACCCGATATATTATGCCAACAAAGCTTTGAATGGTGCACAAAAGAATTACACGGTGACCGAGCAAGAGATTCTTGCTGTGTTTTATGCATTCAAAAACTTTAGGGAATACTTACTTGGCACCAAAGTGGTGGTTCACATAGATCATTCAGCATTGCGGTATTTGATGGCTAATAAGTACGCCAAACCATGACTAATTAGGTGGGTGTTATTACTTCAAAAGTTTGAATTCGAAGTCAAAGATCGAAAAGGTTGCGAGAATCAAGTGGCAGACCACCTATCTAGGTTAGAGAATGAAGGCCACAGATCAGAAGAGAGAGACATTGATTACTTCTTTCCTGATGAACATGTCCTTGCAGCATCTCATGGGATGATTCCGTGGAATGCTGATTTTGCAAATTATGTGGTGAGTGAGGAGATCCCAGAAGACTTGAGTTTTCATCAAAAAAAAATTTCTCCATGATGTGACCAAGCATTTTTTGGATGAGCCTTACCTATTCAAGTTGTGCAGATAATATTATCCGGCGATGTGTGCTAGAAATTGAGATGTTGAGCATTCTCCAAGCCTACCATTCTTATTCTGTTGGAGGACATCATACAGATGACCGGACTGCGAGAAAAGTATTTCAAAGTGGGTACTATTGGCCTTCCATCTTTAAGGATGCTTATGCCTTGGTCAAAACTTGTGACCAATGCCAACGTCAAAGATCAATACCTAAGCGTCATGAAATGCCCATGACCAAAATGCAAGAAGTAGAGCTTTTTGATGTTTGGGGCATTGACTTTATAGGTCCTTTTGTGAGCTCATATAGTCACAAGTACATCCTAGTTGCTGTGGATTATGTGTATAAATGGGTTGGTCGACAACGAAAGAAAGAGTGTGGTCTTATTTCTAAAGAAGAACATCTTTGCTAGATTTGGAACCCCTTACACAATTATAAGTGATGGGGGTTCCACTTCTGCAACAAGGTGTTTAGAACTGTACTGGCGAAGTATAGGGTGAAATAACACAAAGTTGCAATCCCATATCATCCGCAAACAAGTGGGCAGGTTGAAGTGTCTAACCGGGAGATTAAATTGATTTTGGCCAAGTCAGTTAATGCAAATAGAAAGGAATGGTCAAGGAAACTTGATGATGCTTTGTGGGATTATTGGACTGCTTTCAACACTCCAATAGGAATGTCTCCTTACCAACTGGTTTTCGATAAGGCATGTCACCTATCGATTGAGCTTAAGCACAAAGCCCTATAGGCGCTCACAAAGTTGAATCTAAGTTGGAGCGAGGCAGCTGAATTGAGGTTAGATCAATTGAAAGAAATTGATGAATTCAGACTTCGTACCTATGAGAGAGCAGTTCTTTACAAAGAAAAGATGAAGATATACTATGATCGAAAGATAGAGGAGAGAGAATTCAAAGTGGGGGATATGGTGTTGCTTTTTAACTCGAGGTTTAAATTGTTCCCTGGGAAGTTGAAATCAAAATGGTCTGGCCCTTTCAAAGTCACTCAAGTATTTCTATCCAGAGTGGTGGAGCTGGAGAACAATGAAGGAAATGTGTTCAAGGTAAATGTCCAAACAGTAAAGCAATATGTGTGTCCTCATGTAGAGGTAAGAGTGTTGTCTAGTGTATATCTTGACGAAATCTCAGTAGTCAAGATAACAAAGTCATGCCGCGACGTTAAATCAGGAACTAGTGGGAGGCAACCCATAATGTGTTGTACCATATTTTAGTATATATTTCGATGAACTGGATTGATATGTGTGCTAATTGTGCAAGGATTCAGGTATCTAGCAAAAGTTGGTAATCTGTTGAGACTCGATGGTAGTTGTGGTGGACCGCCAACAAGACGACGGACCGCCAAGTCTAACATCAGAAAATCACAAAGAATTAGGTAATCTGCATAACCATTGACGACAAGTATGATGGATCGCCACAAACTTGGCAAACCATCAAGATTATTGTCAGTCGAGAGGCTAAAATTGGTCAATATGGTTAAAGAGTGATGGTATAGCTGGCGAGCCATCACCATGGTGACGGGATGTCAACATGGTGATGTGCCATCAATAAAATTGTCAGTAGACAACATGCTGAAGCAACACTAGTTTGACTTGACAGTGTGCTCGGCGGACCGTCAACCTATTGAAGGACCACCAAAGTCACCGTCCCAGGCAAGTAAGTCATTTTTAATTACTCAACCCAAACCGACCCATTTTTTGACCCGACCCATCCAAACCAGCCCACATATTTTAAATTTAAACCGATCCATTACCCTTTTTCCATTAAAACCCATGTCTCTTCTCCTTCATATTCTGCCGTTAAAACACTCCCACTTCCCACCAAAAGCATATTCATCCCCCCATTACCCCACATTCACTCACCGTTACTTTGCCACTACCCAGACTCATCACCTTCCATTTCCTTTTCTCTCTTATTTAAACCAACCATTGCCTTTTCCTATATCATTGCAGTAAAACAAATCACACCAAAAGTGTTTTTATCCGAGTCCTTATTATTGCATATCAGTTCACTCAGGTACCATGCCTCCTAAGTTTCAAGCATGAAGGGGAGGATCAACAACCAAAGTGTCTAGACCCCAGGATGAACCTGAAGCAGTGGATGAAGACAACTAAGCCCCATACAAAAATATGAGGCAAAGTAAGAAGAAGCAAACTATACCCTCCCAGTCTGAAGAGGAGGGTAACTCATCCATAGACAGGTCTAAAAATTCAGAGGAGAGTAGCGAATGTTCCAACTCAAAACCAAACGTCGAGGGTAGACAAGAGATCTCCTACAGCCTTGAGTCAGAAACAGAAAAGGATAACAAAATGAATGTGGAAACGGTGATTAGAAGTAAAGCTCCAGAAGTTCGGGAGAGCATTCGATGGTGAATTAGGGGGCTAGAGATATATACTTCAAGGGGCTTGAGCCAAATCAAATTCAAAATTTGAAGAGGCTGACAACGGAGGAATATCATATTGTGACAACCTCATTACCCGACTATCCATACATCGAGAGACAATTCAATGAGTATCAGTTGCACTCTTTCAGCAGGGCGCCCCAGGGTTCTACTACCCAACCCTCCAATACCATAGTTTGAACACCGAATAAGAACAACAAGTTCATAGCGTAGATGGTTGGGACATGTATTAACTGACTTAGGAGAACCTTCTTGGGCAAACAACAGAGATCGAATTATCAAATCATTACTGAGCTTAAAAAAAAAGTTTTGGTGGGCTATGGTGTAATTAAGGCTAATACCGACAGGTGGAGATGGAAATCTAGAGTTATTTTGAGTTGTAGTGGTATCCAGTCTTATGGCAGGGCTGCCGATAAATTTTGGAATGATCATCAATGATGAACTATTTCAACATGCTCACAAGACCTCTAGTACCTTACTCTTTCCATGTCTCATCACGAGCTTATGCTTATAGGCAAAGGTACCTATTCTAAGTGGGATTGACAATGACATTCAATCTAATCATAGATATGATATTGAGTGATCGAAAGATGAGGCAAAGTTTGTAGTGAAAAGTCAGAAACAGTCATCACAGGGAACACACTCCCAACCTATTCCAGAGGCGTCACATACTCTTTCAGGTATGGATTTACAACTTGCCGTTATTGATCCACAGGTAGTATCGAGCATATAAGGATCCACTACTTTGCCCCTTTATGCCAATACCGTAGATACGACATCCATGCCAGCTTCTTATACAGAATACCGATTAACTCTAAAAGACTTTGTCAAGATTGTCAACAAACAGAAAAGATTTGAAAGGCAATTAAAAGTATGGATAGGCCAATTCAAGCCGTGTGTGGATGAGATCGTCAAAGAGGCTTTGACGCCGTATAAAATCTGCACCTTCAGATGGATCATATAGAGGAAAGGGTAAACAGAAGTCTGAATGAGCTATCAATACCTGACTTAGAAAATTTTTATACTGAATTGAAGTAAGCTCAGGAGGACATAGACAACTTAAAGAAAAATCCTTCCTCCGGCATGTGGGAACCTCAGTTTGTGGAAATTGGTGAAGAAGAAGAGATTATCAACCTCATGGGTCGAAAGATAACTGACAAGGGAAAAGCTGTTAGCATTGGACCTGAGAAAAAGTCTAGAAAAAGAAAGCATGCGGATGAGACGGATGAAGAAAGGGCAATCAGAAGAGCCCTGAAGGAATCTAAAAGAGATAAAGATTCGAAGAAAAGAAGAGTTGCTGATGAAGAGGCAGGAGTCTCCACTAGTGGACCTTCTCTCATAGGTGACATTGTTGTTGATGACATGAGCACCCCGTCCAACACTGCGGCCACTATTGATGCTACCGAGGCCACCCAGGCCTCCAATAATGATGACTCTTTAGCCTAAGGGATGTGCAAGTACACCATTCCCCTGTACTTTTTCATATTTATGCATTTGAGGACAAAACATATTTTCTTTTGGTGGGATGGGGGGTACTTGTGAGTCTGTTATCACCATGAGGGTTTTTGTTGCCTGTGTTCTTTTCCTTCATGTTCTATCTAGTAGAACCGGCATTTTTAGGTTGTTATTGAAAATTTTATTTTTGTTAGTATATTGTGGTTACCCATGTATTGTGCCTGCAAGGAAATTGGGTGAATAAGAAGTTGTTCAAAGTGTTATGTTGAATGAAATGTTGACCCCTCTAAAAATTTTGTTGTTTATGTGTAATTAATTCTAGTTTAACTTTTGACTATGGTGGATCTTTACTTGGCATTCGTAATCTATAGTGGGATATAATTGATGTAAACTTGAGCGTAATGTCGAACAGTAGCAAGTCACTGTCAATCTGTGCTATGTGTGAGTGAGAATGATCTGTCCAGTTCTTACTCTATGCGTGCATCTAGAACCTGCCCGAACCATTATGCTAGGTGATAGGAAGATGACCATGGATATGATCATAGGCCGTCTTTGATTCTTAGTCCACTTTTCCTAAATAGACCACCCAAAATGATGCATAAATTTGTTTATCCTTACATAGAGCCATAGTGATTTTCTTTTGCAGCACTTATTAACCTTCCCTTCTCTATCGTCTATCCTCTATTTTGGCCCTGGTCCTTCCTTGGATATCGTACACCTCAACTCAGGCAAATTGCCTAAGTTAAGGGTGGCTACTGTAGAAAGGTAATAAGTGAAGTGGGGTATGAAAAGAGTAAGTGAGTATGAAAGAAAGTTTCAGGAGTATGCAAAATTAAAGAGAAAATTTTGAGCTAAACTTGCGAAAAGAAAAAGGAATGAGTTAAAAATCCAAAAAAAGAGTACACACAAAAAGGGAAAATATCGGTGTGAATAAAAAATAATAAGGATGGAGTGGATGATGGTGATTACAAAAAGAATTGGGGTTTTGAAACATTGCACGACAAGGAAGGCTGAGTCACTAACCTAAAATGTACCATACCAGCACTCAAGCCTGTGTTACAAGCCGTGTAAATCCCTGTAGTTATCCTTGTGAATCAACTAATAAACCTGGTTAGATGGCAAGGGCAAGCTTGTGGTATTGCATGTGCATTGTTTGAAATGAGTCCCTAATTGTACTGATTTACATGTTTGTGGGAATTCTTTTGGGTGAGAGCATGAGATTGATATGTGAACTTGCTGACTGTTAGATTTTAATTCTTAAGTGCTTATAGATCAGCAAATTATAGGGTAATGCCAAGTAGGGATCCCCACTAGTTATGGTTGAACCTAGTTGTACACTTGTTGTAATTTCTGAGAGGGAAACTCATAAGAATAACACACCATCTGCTTATTCATTTGAGATCTCTATTTGTGGCATAATACTATGTGTTTAGGTTGCTTTAGGACAAGCAAGTATTCTAAGTTGAGGGTGTTGATGTGCCGGCTTATGACAACATATTTAGCATATTTAACTAAGGATAATTGCGAGTTTTCAAGCAACATGTGTTGTTTTTGATGCTTTTATTGAATACTTTCAGGAATTAAAATTAATCCTGTAAGAGATGAGAAAAGATGGTGAAAAGGGTCTGTGACGGCAATTATGGCAGACCGCCAAAGACTTAGCAGATCATCCCCAATACCTCTAATCCTTAACCAGAAAAGGGACAAGCTTAGGACGTGATGAATGCAACCATGGCGGACCGCCAAAGACTTTGGCGGACCGTTACTATTATCGCCAAGCCGTATCCAAAATAGCCTGAAGAAGAAAAGATGGCAACGACATGTACAACAGACCGTCAGTAGAATGGCGGACCGTCAACTAGCCCGCTAACAGTTAACCAGAATGTGGATTGCTTGACATCTTTGAGACGGTAACTTTAGTGGACCGTCACACTCTTGGCGGACCATCGCAGTTACCATCAGCGGTGATGCGGCAGAACTTATTCAAATTTTAAACCATGCTTATTTTGAGCCTATAAATACCCAGTTTAGGGTTTAGAATAATCATCTTTTATGCTGGGGATATTTCTTGATGGCTTTTTCTAGAGAAAAAAAGTTTTGGCCTTTTACTTTAAGTTTTGAACACCATTGGAGGTTACTTTTGATTGTAAGGATTTCATTATTTTTATGATAAAAAACTTCTTTATTCCTGTTGTTCTTGACTATGAGTGGCTAAACCACCCATAACTAGGGTTGTGGAATCCTTGGTGGAAAATCACCATTAGGGTTTATGGGTTGTGAATAGGTGTTGATTATGTGAAAGTATTATGAATTCGTTCATTTTAATGTATTCTTGATGGTTGCAAACATTGGGAAATAGTCTTTTGTTAAATTGCTTGGTAGAGAATTTAACTTTCAAAGAAAAGGAGTTCATAATAAAAGTTTGGAGCTATCAATCTCCAGCCTAAAGATTAATGCTTAAACAAGATTAATCCATTGAAGCCTAAATCGGATTTGCAACTGCAATTTTGAGTTTGTGAGAATTGAGGTGTAAACTCATTTAATTGATTGAAAGACATTTAAATGAAATTATAGAGTCGATTGCCTTATTTTCACGCATTTTAATACCAATTCATTTTCGCTCATAACCCGTTGGTGATTGGAAACTTAGGTGAACACAATCCTGGTTTACTTTTCTCTATTAAGTTATTTGTTAGAAATTTTACTTTTTCTCATGGCATCCAAATATTGTTTACTGATACTAAATAAAAATTCCCCACATTCCTTGGAAGTTGGTGGCTAATTGTTATAAGAGCTGCATACCACTTATTTAACCCTTTATTCCCTATGGGATTCGACCCCAACCTTCGTTGGGTTCTATATTTGACAACGACCGCTTACACTCTTGTAAAAGGGAGTTGTAATTTGGGCATATTTTTAATCATCTTTTACTTGATTCTAACACTAATTAACAACTAGTAATCAACCTACTTATTTGTGAATTAGTTCTTGAGTTCGTTTTCTTTCGTCGTCCTATTTCTTTTGTGCTTTATTCTTTTCACTTCGTCGTAACTTCTTGGCTTAAGTCCGTAAGTAATTTCTTTGAGTTCTTTAAACAAAAATCTATTCCAGACAAGAGTAACAAATCTACACCTCAACTACTATCGGAGTATAAGCCATCACTCAACTTTTGCGGATCCAAGTGTGAGGTACACAAAGGTGTGTAGAGCTTGTGAGGTTATTTCTTTAATGCTAACTTGTTTGTTGTTTGTGTTTAGTGTCTTTTGTAATAGGTACAATGACCCCGGAAGGTGAGACACCACCAACCATAGATGTCAATACATCAAATGCAATATTGGTTGCAATTGAATCTTTGAGTCGTAGAATGGAAACCATGGAAGGTCATATGATCACACTCCAAGGAAGTGTGCCAACCATGGGTGGAAAGATAGTGAACAAGGAAGGTCATCTAAACTCCACCCAATCCACTCCTCAAAACTGCAATGCCTCATCTAGCGGACATTCTCAAGACACATCCGCTACTATCTCCCCGAAAACACTCCACGAAATGCTCAATCCACCAAGGAAAACACAAGACCCCATCACCCAAGCCACTATCTATCAACATAACCAAAATCCCGTTCGTCCATTACAACCCCAATTCAACTAAGTCAACTAAGAAGGACCACAAGACTAAGACCTACCTCACAAAATACCCTATAACCAAGGCCAACCCCGAGCACCACCAAACCCAAACCCACCACCTCAATCTCCACTAAACCAAAATCCCCCACTCCAAATACCATGTAACTAAAATTAACCAGTCTAATTTGAGGGAGAAGGAGGAGTGGACCCATAAGTTGAGTTTGAAGGGTATGATGAAGAGGCCTTGCATGTGGAGTATTAGAGGCATAGACCATTGCCTCAACAAGGATTCTTTGGTCGAGGAGAAAGATTTGGTTCTACACTTTATGGTAGAGGAAACTTGGGAAATCAACCCCAAGTTGAAGTTCCATGGAACTATAATGATAATAAAGATGGCAATGGAGGCCAGGATGTTAGGATCAATTCTATCAAAACTAGTCTTCCAACTTTCAAAGGAGAAAGTGATCTCAAGGCTTATCTTACATGGGAGTCCACTTGTGAAAGAATCTTTTAAGTCAATGATCTCACCGATGCCAAGAAGAGTTGCTATGCCATAGCCCAATTTGAAGGGTTTGCCATTACATGGTGGGAATATGCCAAGAGATTTGAAAACATCTTGAATGAGGGACAACCACCACCATGGGATGCATTGAAGGTCCTCATGAGAAGGAAGTATGTGCCATGAAGGTATAGACATGAGTTACTTGCTAAGTTGTACAACCTAAGGCAAGGAAGAAAGAGTGTCTTAACCTACCATGATGAATTTCAACAATTCATCTTGAAGCTTGAGTATCATCAGAATATGGAACATGCTGTCATCCGCTTCAAGGTTGGTTTGAGCAAGGAGATCTTCTCTTCAATGACTTGCCATAGGTTTGCTACCCTAGATGAAATCTTTCAAGAGGCCTTAGAAGTTGAGAGAGATATCAAGGAGAAGACATATTTTAGACCCAAAGGGTACTCATCAACTAATTCTTGAAGTAAGAACAAGGAGGTAGCCTAAATTTTATCGGGATGAAACAAGAACAAGGACGTCAACAAGTCCTATGACAAGAAGCCTATAAAAAAGACTACTCCAAAGTACCCACCAAGGAATAAAGGTAATAAGAATCCAACTCCTAATCCTAAAGGTTTTTAATGTTTTAAATTTTAGGGTTGGGGACACAAGGCAAATGAGTGTCCTAATCGTAGGAACGTGATCCTTAGAGAAGAGGTGAGACAAGAAGATGCTAATGATGGAGAGGCCCAAAAAGGAGAGGGGTTTGAAGAATATGAGCAAGTACAGGAAGGAAATTAGTCAAGGTGGAGAGTTCGAGGTTCAAAACTTTTTGGTAAGACGAGTAATGATTAGTAAGACGTTAGATGACCCTAGTCAAAGGGAAAATCTATTCCATACTAAATGTCTTATCAAGGACAATGTGTGCTCATTGGTCATTGCTTAGTGATGGAGGATCCCACTTCTGCAATCGTCTGTTCAAGTCCCTGCTTTAAAAATATGGTGTTAAACATAAGGTGGCAACACCTTACCATCCTCAGACAAGCGGGCAAGTTGAGGTGTCAAATCTTGAGATCAAGTCTATTTTGGCAAAAACAGTGAATTCCAATAGGAATGATTGGGCTCGAAGATTGGATGATTCATTGTGGGCATATCGAACTTCTTTCAAAATGCCAATTGGTGCATCACCATATCAGTTGGTTTTTGGAAAATCTTGCCATTTGCCTATCAAACTTGAACATAAGGTTTTATGGGCGTTGAAAAGGTTGAATTTGTACTGGAGTGAAGCGGCTAAATTGAGACTTGAGCAGATGAATGAGATGGATGAATTTCATCTACGGGCTTATGAAAGTTCAGCTATATATAAAGAGAAGATGAAATTATATCATGATCGACGCATTGAGAAATGAGAGTTTCACCCAGGAGATTTGGTGCTACTTTATAACTCCAAGCTTCACTTGTTTGCTGGAAAATTAAAGTCCAAATGGTTCGAACCATTCACGGTGGTTAGGGTATTCCCACATGGAGCAATTGAGCTAAAAGGAGCTGATAATGCTATATTCAAGGTCAATGGGCAGCGTGTCAAGCATTATGTGGGAATCATGGAAGAAATAAGGGCATGTGAGGAGCTTGAGCTTGATGAAGTCTAAGTAGTCAAGCTAGCTATGTAGTACCGCAACGTTAAATCAGGCGCTTCATGGGAGGCAACCCATGGGCTAGTTGGTGAAGTCTGAGTATCCAAGTTAGCCGTGTCGTGCCGCGACATTAAATCAGGCTCTTTATAGGAGGCAACCCATGGTCTTGTTATGTGTGATCTGGTGAAGACTGACAAAAGGAGGATAAGTTAACTAAAATCTGAAAGAGTGAATAGATTATGTTCAGTTCAACTCACGACACCTAATCACGTGATGTAGGTGGACCCACATCACGTGAGTGGTGCCATGGAAATCAGAGAAAATATTGGTCTTTCTGAATCTTACCTATGACATGGTACCCACGTCACATAGGTAGACCCATGTGACGTGGGTGGTCGTGAAAATCAGAGGTTATTTATACTTGCAGGAGCTGAGTTATGACATATACCCACATGAAGTGAGTTCAACCCACGTCACGTGGGAGGTTCCATGAAAATCAAAAGTTCAGATACTCTGATGACCCGACCCTACCCGACCCTTTTCTTTATGCAAAATTCAGTACCCTCCTTCTCTACCCGATAAAAATCCTAACTCACCCTACTCTTTCTTTAATTTAAACTTATAAACATAAACCCTAATTCCTAAAACCTTCACATTCCTAACATACAAATCCAAGATTCTTCCATTCCTCAAAGACCAAATTCAAATTCCAACAAAAACCTCACCTCCCCAATCCCCAATTACCCAAATCCAACCCATTGACTATCAAACCTGACCCCAGATCCGAACCCTACCTACAAATCTGACCCAAAATCCGCACCCTACGTACTAATCCAACCCAAACCCAACCCAACTACCCAAAATACGATCCTAAACCCGATACCATACCGCCCAAATTAAACCCCAAAAGTGACCACCTTAATTCCTCGTCTAGAATTCGCACCAAAAATCCAGAATTACCAATCCGTTTGCGTGATGAATTGATTGAATTCGAAAAAAGTGGGTATGTGGAGGAGTTTGAGATTGGACATAATGATACTGCATTAGTACCTCATACCACGAGGTTACAGACTCGGGCCCAAGCTACTGCCCGGGCTGCTCTTCAGCCCATTCCATCACCTGTAGCGTCGGTTATTCCAGATCAGTCTTTTGAGTCCCCCCCAGTCTGAAGAGGGGGACGATGATTCAGTTTCAGGCTCTGCAGATAATACGACAGGACAGGGTACTTCAGCGGCTGAGGCTACAACATCTATTTCAGGCACTGATGAACAGAGTGCCCCGACTGCCTCACAGAGATGGGATATCCAGCGCTGGTGTGTTGAGGGCATGCGGGGTTTTTATGATAGGGATGCTGAGTTGACGGAGCGGGGTGTGTGTCGGAGAAGTATTATGGAGGAGCCCAGCTATCGGCTAGAGGAGTTGAAGGCATTGCCTGATATTTGGCCTGTGTTTGAGCGGTATGGGTTTGGTTGGATGGCACCGCCTCCTGGTCGCTATAGCTCAGAATTGGTCCAAGAATTTTATGCCTTATATGCTGCATCGGTTGATTTGAGTACACCTGTTGGGCAGCGGTACAGGGATCAACCATTATTGACACACCTTTTGGTTTGAGGTACTCTAGTTGATATATCGAAGCAGACCATCCACCGCTTCTTGTTTGGTGCAGATCTTCCACTGCCAGTTACGACTACTGAATTTGATCACCATATAGACACTGTCAGAAATCAGATTAAGATGCGTGATGCGGATCAGAAGTTGGAGCTGTTGAAATGGATTGCGGGGTATATAGCGAGGACGGTGTTGCTGCGAGTTGGGTGACTGGGAAACTGGATATCAAGAAGTCCACACTCTATTTTGTCGGCAGATTTTGCTGGTCAGTTGTTCGACATCGGTTGGGTCCCACTAATGCTGACAATTCACTTACATTAGATCGGGCTGTGGTGGTAGCTAGCATCCTTACGGGTTATGATATTCATATTGCCCGATACATCATACGGGAGATTCATGAGTGGGACTTTCGAGACCATACCAGGATACCGTTCCCCTGCTTGATCCAGAGTCTATGTGATAGGGCAGGTGTGGCTCAGCTACCTACCCTATATCATTATATAGAGGTGACCCGTATAGCGGATATTGGTTTAATGCAGCAGTCGGGATCTCACCCTATTGTTCCACTAGGGTCTCAGCCTTCCGAGTCGTTAATAGCAGCCATTTTTGAAGGGATTGGAGATAGAGATGAGTCGGTTAGTACACCTATGCCAATTCCAATATCGGTTAGGGTACTAGAGACTATTCATGTATCGGCTGAGGGCACTGGCCCTATTGATGATACAGCACCCGGTACTACAGCTCCACCACCTCCCTCTGGTATGGTTTTAGTTTCGAGGGACTTTCTGTAACAGTTGATTGACAGACAGACGTAGATGTTTGAGCGGCAGACCCACACTGAGACCCAGATAGCTAAGTTAGAATCCCAGCTTAAGCCATGGGTTAGGACCACGGTAGAGGCTGCAGAGGCTATGGTGGAGGCCCAACTGACTGTGATGATGGATTAGTTTATGAGAGGGCTGCATGGGAGAATTGATAGCTTTGAGGCACAGATGGCCTCCCGAATGAGTTCCGCATAGGGTCCTGATATGATCGAATTGACACAGGAGGTGGAAGCATTGAGAGAGGAGGTTAGAGCTTTGGCATCGAGCAACACTCCTGTTATCCCACCTATGCCTGTTTTGGCACCGATGCGACTAGCCTTTGAGGTGGATCTGTTTGCCGACGAGGAGCCTCTAATTGATAGAGGCAAGGGACCACGGAGTTCGGAGGACCAGGTTGATAGTGGTGAAGAGTATGAGGGTGATCTCCGTAGAGTGGTTAAGGCCTCTAGGATGGAGTACCATGCTAGCTAGATAGAGGAGGAGCAGAGGGCACGTGGTGCATCCTCCAGTTAGGCACCTCCTCCACCGGATACGCCTAGCAGAGAGCCCAGAGGGCAGACTGATGATCCTGCTATGGGTGGGCCCACTTTCGATGCTTAAGGCACCACCGGCATGTCTTCACTCCCTTGTATTTATTCTAGTGATAGCTGTACACTGAGGGCAATGCACTATTGTTAGTTCGGGGTGGGGGAGTACCACCACTTGTGGGTTTTTGTTGCCATGTTTCTTTTCCCCCGAGTATACTATCATGGTAGAACCGGCATGTTTAGGTTGTTAGTTATATTTTTGTGTTGAATTAGGAGAAAAATAAGGGAACCGTAGTGCAGTCTAGTTTTGAAATTTTTTTTATGCTTTTTGAATGTTAAGGATACCCCTCTTGAAATTTTTTATTTTGAAGTATGTGTGTGTAGCATGTTTATGTGTGACAGCTGTTGGATCTTGTTATGGCACTAGGATTATAGACAAAATAACTGTAGTTAGCATTGCATGAATCGGATAGGTAGTAGTTGATAATGTAACTCTATGCTATGTGTGTGTGAGGTCATAACTTAGTTAACTTTGGGTGTGCGATCCAGAACTTGCCCGGTTAGTCTTGCCTAGGTTAGAGGATAGTGGTTAGGAAAGGATCATAGGCCGTTTTTGATTAAGTCCACTTTTAGCCTAAACGCCCGACCAAATGAAGTAAAAATTCCTTGATCCCGATTTTGAGCCTAAATTGACCAATTTCTTTCATTAGCCTATTCACCTTCCCATTTTAATTACAATGAACCTGTCTTGGCCCTGGTCCCTCCTTGGACACTGTGTACCTTAACTCAGGCAAATAGCCTAAGTTGAGGGTGGCTATTATAGGGGTGCGTAGATTGATTTGGGTATGAAGGAGGGGGTAATAAAAGAAAAATAGAAAACAGATTTGGGTGTGAAGAAAAAAAAATATATAAAGTGAAAGAAAGAAAGAAAAAATAAAATAGAATAAAATTTTCAGTTGTGAAGTTTGAGAAAAATCACACCCGAAATCTGAAAATAAAAGAAAGGAGAATAAGGGAGAGTAAAAATGAGAATGGTTGGAAGTTGGAGCCAAAAATAGTTTAGTTTCAAGGAGGGTTGAGTCACCATATCCATATGTACCATACCCTTTCCCAAGCCTACATTACAAGCCGAGTAAAGTCCTATAGTGATCCTAGTCCAACTGTCCAAAAAACTAAGGCATAGAAAATAAGAGCAAGCCTATGGTATTTCATGCACACTGTTTGAACTTCTTTGTGTGAGAGAGTGTTTTGAACGAGTCCCTAATTTGAGATTCATTAGCATACTGTGAGTTCATGGGACTTCTTTGATTGTGAGAGTACATGAGTTGCATTATTAGCTGCTATTTGTTCGAATAATGTCATTTGCATATATGCTTAGTTGGTTGTTCATAATCTGGTGCCATCACTTGATCCCTTCTGTGTCATAATAATATGCTGCCTGTATACACACTGTGGTCGTGATTTGCAAATAGGAGGGGCCGAAAAAGTTTTGTGCCAAAGGAAATGAGTCGACTGCCAAAAGTCCCTTAGATTTCTTTTAATTAAGCATCGTACATGTCTGTTTTTGTTTTGTTTGCCTGAGGACATGCAAACGTTCTAAGTTGAGGGTGTTGATGCGCCATGGTTACATGGCACTTTCAATGCTTAAAATAAGGAAAATATGCAATAACTTAGGTGTATTTGGTTGGTATGATGTGGTTTTTGTCCTACATTACAGGAAAACAGGTTTTGAAGGCAACAAATGATCAAAAGGAAGAATCAAGCCCGAGAACAAAGTGTCTGAAGATAAAAGAACAAGAATCTGCACCAGAGAGGGAGTCACGACACCACTCACGTGACATGAAGTCCACTCAAGTGCCTTGAAGTCCACTCACATGACGTGAGTGGCTGTCGTGAGTCATCTTCAGAGATGATCGAATGTGGTCTGATTTCCACGGCAGCACTCACGTGGAGTGAGTCCACCTATGTGGCATGAAAGGGTGGCGTGAGTCAACTTCTGAAGATGTCTAATTGAGCCTGATTTCCACAACACTCACCTACTTGGCGTGATTTGGTTCCACGACACCAAGTCACGACACCGTGGAAGTTTGCTGACTCTGTTCTCCTGTTTTGATTAGGATAGGATTAGCCTTGTATCTATAAATACCCCTGTATTGTCCTATGTTCAGGAGTTAGTCAGTACATTGTTTTGAGAGATATTTTCTATTGTTTCTGAGTTCATAAGAATATTATTGGTTTTGTAATCAAAAACCCTAGATTCAAGTTTTATTCATAATTGAGATTTCAGTTCTTCTTCATTATTGTGAGTGTGCAATTATGTTTTCATCTTTGAATCCTTCTTGTGTTCTTGCATTTATGAGTAGCTAAACTCATCAACTAGGGTCGTGTGAACCATGAGGAATTAACCAAATAGGTTAAGTACAAAGCAATTTTGAACTGCTGTGAATGCATGTATTGTTATTTCCTTCGTTGTGATTGATCTTCTAACGGTTGCAAACGTTAGGAACTCGCCTGTATTCTAGACTTGCTTGAGAGAGAGGTAGAGATTGGGAAAAGGAAATAACGACAGAGATTTGAAGCTATCAACCTTTATCTAATAACTTTAGCCTTATCAAGAATAGTTATCTGAGATCCAGGATAAGGGTTAGTAGTGCGATGCTCGAAAATCGAGAGGAGAAGAGTGAAATTTGTCTAACCAAGGTCGAGAGATGTTAAGATGAACCTAACTTGTCAGTTTTTTCATGCAACGCAGCGGGATAATTTTTCCAGCACCAATAACTGGTAGACTTAAGGAATCATTGGGGATCACAGTCCTAGCGTACTTCTCATATTGACTACAAACTCTATAATCAGAAATCATTACCGTTATTGTCCTATTCCCTGTGGGATCGACCCCAACCTAGTTGGGTTCTATATTTGATACAACGAACACTTTATACTTCTTAGGAGGCATATTTTGGGCGACATCAAGCACCCAAATAGTGGCATGCAAAGTCTGACCAAACCAAGTTGGCAAACGGATTCAAAATAAATGAATGTGATAAATGTGTTTACATTACGGACACTCCAAATCACAAAGTCATTATTTGTTTATATTTGGATGATATGTTGATCATTAGTAGAGATATTTCTGACATAAATGCTACGAAATGAATGCTTGAGAGCAAGTTTGATATGAAGGATCTTGGGGTTGCGGATGTGATCTTAAGGATAAGAATTCATAGAACTCCACAAGGCTTATCATTGTCACAGTCTCATTACATTGAAAAAGTACTCGACAAGTTTAGGTATTTGGATTTCAATATTGCCAAAACACCATTGGATGTGAGCTTTGCACTTCAAAAAAATGAAGGTGAAAGAGACTCACAATTAGAGTATGCAAGAGTGTTGGGAAGTTTGATATATATCATGAACTGTACACGACCATATATAGCATGGACTATTAGTAAATTGAGTCGGTACACGAGTAATCCCAATCAAACTCATTGGATGGCAATGAAAAGAGTTTTGGGGTATTTAAAACATACTCAAGACCATGATTTACATTATAACAAATATCCTGCGGTAATTGAAGGATATAGTGATGCAAATTCAATCACCGGATCGAATGAAGTAAAATCCATGAGTGGATGTGTATTTAATTTAGGTGAAGGAGCAGTCTCTTGGAAATTATCCAAATAGACATGTATTACCTGCTCTACAATGGAATCTAAATTTATTGAGTTAGATAAAGCCGGTGAAGAAGCTGAATGGCTCTGGAATTTCTTGGAAGATATTCCTTATTGGCCTAAACCTTTGGCACTAGTATATATACATAGTGATAGTCAAGCGACAATAGGTTGGGCAGGGAGCATGGTGTATAATGGTAAATCTTATCATAAAAGATGGAGACATAATACCATTAGAGAACTTCTCTCTAGTGGAATTATCACGATTGACTATGTGAAGTCAAAGGATAATGTGTCAGATCCACTTACAAAAGGCCTATCTAGAGAGGGAGTTGAGAGATCATTGAAGGAAATGGGTTTACGGCCTAGGACATGTCATCACGATGGTAACTCTACCTAACGGACTGGAGATACCAAGAGCTAGGTTTAAGGAGATAAAACAAAGTTGTGACTGACGGTTCAACATTGTCAATTAACTCAACCCATTTTCATGATGAAGACAATATTCAGGAAACAAGGATAAGACTTATGGTTGGTAGTCCTTTAATGGTTTCTAAGTTTGGCAGATTTGATCAAATTATTTGATCTATAGGATTAAATATTTAGGAATAACCTATGTGAGAGTGAAATGGAAGCTGCTTCAAGGAGAATGATAGTAAAGGCCTATTCTCTAAGCTCTCATGAAACCAGGTAGTGTTCATGACTGAAACGAACAAAATTGTGAGAGCCATAAATTGTAAAAGACTGGTTGTGTGAATTGTATTGTCTAGGTATACATTAAAGTTAGATGGTTCAAAGATAGCACATCTACCAATTGACCGAGTGTCCGATGCAAGTTGACTACAGAAAGTTCAAAGGGAAACCTACTTATCCAGATGCAATTAGTCTTTGCTTGTAGATCACACACTTGTCCCAATATTTTTTGATAAAATAGCCATTCCCTATTCATGTGGGGGATTGTTGGGTTCTAGTGAAAATGTGAATGGAAAATGGAGAAAAAAAAATAGAGGAAAAGTGAAATACATGTTCACTTTATGAAAAGAGTATTCACCCACATTGGTGGGAGAAGGAAACATTCTTGTGCTTAAGTATGGAAGCACTCCTTCATGTGGATAGTGAGGCAAGAACAAGTCAAGCCTCGCACCATCGTCGTCGTCGCTCGCTCGGTTCAGCTTTGGCTTCGAATTTGGATTTGTCAAATGATCGATCGAGAGATTATTTTTTTGGATAAAATTCATTTGAAACTTGAGATTTAATGATATTTTAATCCAAAAATTCGATACAAAAAAATTCTCCAATTGCAGATGCACATGACTAAGTGCGGACGCATGTCACAGTGCACCTCGATGGGACATGATCCTTTGAGGCACTGTTTAAAGACGAAAAAACCGACCTTTCCGCGTAGGTGGTCACCTGCAGGCGCAGGTGGCCAGCGCAGATGTTTCTATTTTGTGCCATTAGGGCGCAGGTGGTCCTGACGGTCCAAAATAATGCCTCTTTTCTGGAACTATTGCTTCCTTTCTGAAGCACCACCTTTTGGCTATAAATACCTAAATTTTTCCTCAGGTATGGTGACGGAATTTTGAAGTGAAAAACACCTTTTTCTTGATAAAAACTCAAGTGTGATTTACGAATCGTTGAGTGCGTTCGTAGTTCGACAAAATTTGAGGTACCACCATTCTGTTGAAGTGATTCATTTTATCATGGAATTATATATTCCATAACCTCGGGTACTTGAGGGAAATAATTTCCTTAAGGATACAACGTGAATTCGGTGGACTTGAATCTTCTATTCTTCATCTCTTTCTATAAGTTTGGCTTTGCTATTTTTCAGAAAATTTTGAAATTCATTTTGTTGTAGTTCATGGGTTGGGTTGTTCATTTTGTTGTAGTTCATGGGTTGGGTTGTTCATTTTGTTGTAGTTCATGGGTTGGGTTGAACTTATTAAAGTTCAAAGTTGTGAATACAGAGTTGCAACTTCATGTGATTGTTCTTATTTTATTTTGAATATATGATTGAAATTATTGTTGGAAAATATAGATTTTACTAAACCCAATAACCAACAGGATATGGTCGTAAATTTGTTTCTTCAGCTTAGTATTTGAGTTATGTATCAATATGTGGTATTCCATAGTTTTAATTTCTGAAACTACTTTTCAGTGTATTCCCCCAAAGTTTGTTCTATCAATTTCACTCCTAACTGATAAGAAAACTTTTCTGGAGGACTCAAGTGGACAACGATGGAGGGTAAAAATGTGTAAGCACAATGGTTCGCTTGTTATCAAAGAGGTATGGCCTAAATTTTCATCAAAACATAGTCTGAAAGTTGGCAATTTCTTGGTTTTCTACTATGTTCCGTCCAGTCAGCACTTCATTGTTAAAATAGTTGGAACAAGTAGTTGTGAAATCATCAACTTTTGCAGTGACATTGGGTTAGTCATAGGGTTCATTGTATAATTACTCATTCTCATAGTTGTATAATCATCCATAAATACAAACAAGCCTTTTCTTCATTTTGAAATCTTCAGGAAACAATCGTTACAATGTTTTTGTGGCATTGTAGAATCCTTATCTTGTGCTTTTATTGGATTTTACATGGCAAGTGTTTTTTATACATGAAGCTAGGGAAGCAAGACTAGACAGGAAAATTTTTGAGGAGACAACAACAATAACGTTTTGTCCTGCTAGAGCAACAAAGAGTATGCTTTTATTTCATTCATTAGAATTTATTTAACGCTGGTTTCCTTTTTCATAACTGCCCATAGCCATTTGTATGTTGGTGCTGTGCTTTGAGCATCTTCTTACTGCTTTATTGTTATGTACAAGATTCAGGAGAAGAGTATGGGAATAGTGAACCTGCTGATTCAGGAGACAACTATTCATGTATGGTGGAGGTCAATGGTCGAGAATTTTTGGTAACACCTTGTTTAAATATCATTAAACCCTTCCATCATTTTGCTTAATTGCAATAACCTTGGCATGTTCACTGCTTGAGTTTATTCAAGTATAACTATGTTTCAAGTATAGCACCTCCAAAGCAGGACATGCCAATGATGACATTCATTCTTTAAATCTAAAATGAATGAGTATGTTTTCTGACTGCGGATATCCTTGAATAATCGTGAGGTTCGATGTTCTTGAAATAGATGAATCATTTGGTTAGTTAGACCTCTCTTTGTTATAATCCTTTTTTTTAATCAAAGCAACTGACTGATTTCCATCAACTCTTACGTGTGCAGACATTCTGTTAGGTTTCTCTTTGCAACTATGAAATATGTTTATAATCTAAAAAGGATGATGTCATATAGAAGCTTTAATTTTCTTGTGAATCAAGATCTAAATTTACATTGTTGTTTGAGAGTTCTAGTCCTTTCATCATGTGAAACAGCACTTACATTACATTTCTTTTATTGAATCTACTCCACTTTACGTTGTAATTAATTGCTTGTACTTGATTGAGATTCTCTTTATTTCCCAGTTTGTGTATCCCTTTTTTTTCTCTTGTTAAATCAAGACCTTATGTATGCATGTGCAGGAATTATTAGAATCCTGGCAAACATATTTACCGGGAAGGGGAAAGCTAGGAAAATAGATTATTTTTCTCCAAGGATCGGATAAAAGAATCTGGCCTATTTTTTTTATCATAGCAGATCAGGTTTTAAAGTTTTGACATGTGGATGGGAAGAAGTTGCTGCAGCTTATGGACTGAATGCTGGAGATTATTATGCTTTTCAACTTGCAAATCAACAAGATCGTATATTTGATGTACGCAAAATCTGAAAGTCTAGAAGTAAGATTCCAAAAGAACTACTTGGAGCTGATTACCTTAAGCAGTTACAAAGGGGAATGATGAAACAGGAGCTATGCCAGTCACTCATTAATGGTTTGTGAACAACATTTAACTGTTGTCTTGCTTGGTCATTTATTTTATACTGTCATTTTGAAGCTACACTTTATGTGCAACTGTTACGCTATTACAATTCACAAATTATTATTTTATCATAGACAAACTTGGGATTTTTGATATGAGTTAAGATCGGTTCAGGATCATGGGATCTATTCAAAAGTTTTCACAACTCAATCATAGACGCCTGCAATATTTTGAGACTAAATCTTTTCGAGTCTAGTTACATGTTTGTTTAACTTTGTTTTCTGAGATCTAATTTCAAGGAAGCATAAATTTCTTGTTAGGGTCTATGTCTTTTTTTCTATAACTCACATATGCACAGAAACCCTATCCTCTCTCCACCTTTTCACAGATAATTAGGGCGACAACCTCTTCCATTTAGATTCCATGGAGAATTATCCCACCGCAACTACGTATTAAAGGGCAATGCAACGTTGGCCTTTTAGATTATGGGCATGTTTTGATCCGGTTGACAACACCTGATGAATTTGTTAAGGTTTATTCCAAGTCTGTAAAGTATATTGAGTATGATAAGAAGTCATATCAATTTTGAATATTTAGATGGACACTTCGGGTTAATCCAAATGAGGACACGTCCATCACTCTAATTTGGATCTCTTTCCCAAATTTTCCAACCAATCCATTTGCTAAGGATGTTATTTTAACTACTGCTTTTGCTATGAGATGATCCTTTACCGTAGATTGGGCCACTTTTGATCGCACTCGACCTGGTATGGCAAGAGTGAAGGTTGAGATGATCTTCTTTGTGAATTACCACAAAGGGAATAAGTAAGCCATAAAAGTAACCAGAGGGGTATTTTTAGCAAAATAGGTGAATGACGGGTAAATTTAAACCTTTAGTGACAACCAAGGACATTTTTTGCCCTTTTTTGTAAAATTTATTAGTTAAGGTTAAGGCGCATCAACATTGCCACTTGAGTCATTTTTTTGTTTTATAAGTCTTTTATGGGAGAACTAAAGATTTCCCCTCCTCACTGCCATAGTGTTGGAAACATACTTTGATCAAAGTTCTTGAACTACAGGTAGATAAATTAGTCTACTAGATAGAATAAGCTTGGGTTAAAAAAAATGGGGTCAGACAAACTCGAGTTAGTGATGTGCTGTGGTTTCATGGCACTTTCGATGCTTAAAACAAAGAAAATATGCAATAACTCGGGTATGTTTTGTTGGTATGATGTGTTTTCTATTCTATATTGCAGGAGAATAGGTTTTTGGAGGAAAAATGGACAAAAAGGAAGGATCATGGTTGAGAACAAAGAATCTAAAGATGAAAGAGCCAAGTCCTGCACCAGAGGAGTGACTCACGGCAGGACCCACGTCACGTGAGTCGACCTAAGTGACGTGGGTCTGTGCCGTAGGTCAACTCCTGTAGTTAGTTGGAGCAGCCTAATTTCCACGGCAGGACCCACTTGGCGTGGGTTGGTACCGTGGAAAAGTGCCGACTTTGTTTTCCTGTTTTGTGTAGGATAGGATTCACTTTGTATCTATAAATACCCCTATATTGTCCTATGTTTACGAGTTAGTCAGTTACATTATTTTTTATTTCTATTACATTGTTTTGGAGTTCATAAACACATTATTGATTTTGTAATCTTGGAACACCAATTCGAGGGTTTTTATTCATATTGAGATTTCAGAGTTTTCTCCTATATTATGAGTTTACAATTATGTTTTAGTTTACAATTATGTTTTCATCTATGAATTCTTCTTGTGTTCTTGCAATCATGAGTAGCTAAACCCATCAACTAGTGTTATGTGAACCATGAGGAATTAACGAAACGGGTTAAGTGCAAAGTAATTTTGAACCGTTGTGAATGCATGTATTGTTATTACCTTTATTATAATTGATCTTCTAATGGTTGCAAACGTTAGAAACTCGCCTTTATTCTAGACTTGCTCGAGAAAGAGGTAGAGATTGGGAAAAGGGAATAACAATAGAGATTTGAAGGTATCAACCTTTATCTAATAACTTGAGCCGTAACAGGGAGAGTTATCTGAGATCTAGGACAAGGGTTAGTAGTGCGACACTTGGAGACCGAGAGAAGAAGAGTGAAATTTGTCTAACCAAGGTCGAGAGATGTTTATATGAACTTAACTTGTTAGATTTTACATGCAACGCAGCGGGACAGTCCTGCCAACACTAGTAATCGGTGGATTTAAGGAATCATTGAGGATCACAGTCCTAGTGTATTTCTCATATTGATTACAAATCCAAAAATCAATAATCATTATTGTTATTACTTACTCTCAAAACCGCCCAGTCTTACTTGCCAATTACTCAAACTAGCATTCGATATAATTTCATCCTATTTTCTGTGGGATCGACCCCAACCTAGTTGGGTTCTATATTTGATACATCGACCGCATTATACTTTTCTGAAGGTATATTTTAGACGACATTAAATTTTAGCATCGTTGTCGGGGAATAGAGTCACGGGGTTGGGTAGTTTGATTGTTGGAGTTGATTGGTTTTATTTTTTTCTATACTTTTAATGGTACACGCTGGTGTATTCCCAATACTAGGAGTCAGGGCAATCCCCTAATTCCACTTGATCCTGAGATAGAAAGAACACAGAGAGCTAATCAAAGAATGGTGAATACCGATGGAGTTCAAGATCCTACAGCCGTGGGAGACATTTATAACCAACCAATCCAGCCAGTTGGTCATGAAACAGCGGTCCAAATTAACACTCGATTGACACGAAAAGAGCAAGCTAGGCAAGCAGACAGAGATAATCGAGCTATGCAAGAAGCAACACAGTGTCTGGCTGATACTGAAGAGAGACAAAGAAGGCTGAGGGCTCACCACACACCTCAAATACCATATGTGCCAGTTTTTGATGATCCAGAAAAGAGGATGTGGCTTATTTTGAGCCGGTCGAGGCTGGTGCCATTATCCTACCAGAATTACCTCAGGGCACTAAGTTTGACCTTACAAGTGCCATGATCAACCTGCTTAACTTGAAAGGCGTATTTGCCAGTCTTTCTACAGATGATCCTAACATGCATGTGATGAACTTTGTGGGGGTCTGCACTTCATATAATTTGCCTGGAGTGGACCAAGAGGCTATTTGGTTAAGATTGTTCCCGTTCTCTCTAACAGGAGAAGAGACTTTGTGGTTGGCCAAATTACCACGAGGTTCCATCACTACTTGGCAAGAGTTAGAAAATTAATTTTTGGAGAGATTTTTCCCACCCTCCAAGATACTACAGTTGAAGGATGAGATTTACAACTTCAGATAACTATATTCTGAAGCACTTTACGAGACATGGATAAGGTTTAAGAAGAAGATGCAGAATGTTTCAAATCATAGGATGAGTGGTAGGAGTTTACTTGAAATCTTCTACAGGGCTTTAAACGCAAATACCAAGGCTGTAGCAGATACTATCACTGGCAGAGCATTTATGAGTCTGAGGTGGGAAGAAGCTTTAAACATTTTAGATCGTATCACTAATACCAACCGAGGATGGCATACTCGGAAGGCAGATACATCTGCTGGTATGTACGCTATTGGAGCATCAGCAACACAATGGGCTTTGGATGAATCTGTAGATCAAGAGGTTGCATAGCTGAGGATAGAAATTGGTTTGCTAGCCAAACAGATTGCGGCTAGAGTTGCGGAGAAGGTGCATGCTGTAGGAGCACAAGGTAAAACACCTAGGCATGACGAATATGAATCTGATGAGGAGGCTAAGTACTTGGATCGAGAAGTGGAAGGTTTTTGAGCCAAGGGCCAAGGGTCTAATTAAGAATCTTGGAACTCGAGTCAAGGGAATCAAGGTCGGAACTACTATGGAGACAATTACAACAAGTCAAGATATAGAGACAGAGAACGAGATAGTGATGGAGACTAGAAACGAAAAGATGATTACAAAGAGAAGAGCGGTGCTTATGTTCCACCAGGGAACCGTGATGCTGACTACAGAAATTCACGAATGGAAACCCTTCTTAACAAATTGGTTAATGGATCAGAAAACCAATAAAATTGCTTGAAGGAAATTAGGGCGGTCATTTCAGGAATAAGTCAAAAAGTTGAGTCTCACTCAACTGCAATAAAATAGTTGGAGCAATAGTTTGGGCATATATCGGTGGCATTGAACCAACGTCAACTAGAAACTCTTCCAAGCAACACTATCCAGAACCCAAAGAACGATAGTCATTGCTTGGCCATCACTACTAGAAGTGGGAAGAATATGGTAGACCCACTTATTCTTGCAGATAGTGGTAAGAAAGATAGACCAGTGTTAGTTGATGAAGATGTTGAGTTGGAGCTAGGGAATTTAGCAGAAGACGATAATGCAGCTCAAAACCCCAACAGTCTTAATAAGAAAGTTGAATCTGAAAAGAGGCAGGAGAAGGAGGTTCCACAAGTTTTGAAAACTATCCCACGACCTCCTCCTCCCTTTCCTCAAAGGTTGAAAAAGAAGGCTGAAGAGGGTAAATACCAAAAATTTATTTCAATGCTGAAAGAGTTAATGGTAAATATCCCTCTTATTGAGGCTTTGGAGAAGATGCCAGGTTACGCAAAATTCATGAAAGATTTGGTGACAAAGAAGAGAACTGTCAGTTTTGGGCTGTCAGATAATTTGCACCATTATAGTGCAGTTGATTCGTGTTCCCTAGTTGGAAAGAAGAAAGATTCGGGAGCTTTCACAATTCCTTGTACTATCGAGTCTTACAACTTTGCAAAGGCACTGTGTGATTTGGGTACTAGCATTAACTTGATGCCGCTAGCTGTTTTCAAGTAGTTAGGGTTGGAAGCATCGAAACCAACTTCTATGAGGCTTCTTATGGCAAATAAAACTATGAAAAAGCCGGTGGGCATTCTGTATGATGTTTTGGTGAAAGTTGCATCTTTTATATTTTCGACTGACTTTGTGATTTGATTGTGAAGTTGATTTTAAGGTTCCCATCATCCTGGGAAGACCATTCTTTTATACAGACCGTGCTTTGGTTGACATAGAAACATGGCAGATAAAGTTTAAGTTGAATGATGAATATGTTACCTTCAACATCTGCCGTTCTATAAAGCAACTAAGAGATATGCGGGTGATTTTTGTAATAGATACAGTTGAGAAGAGTGACATAGTCATTTTTATTGTAAAAAGGTTAGGGGTAGAAGCACTTGCAGCCGTGATTATGAATTTTGATAGTGATGGGATTGAGGAGTACGACAAGATAGTTGGTGCGCTCGCTAGTAGAGGATCATTCACTTATGCTCCAAAGAAACTTGATCTTGATCTGAAGAATAGGGTAACACCACTAGCTCATCCTTCCATCATGGAGCCTCCAGTTTTGAAGCTTAAGGATCTTCCATCTCATTTTTGCTACACATTTTTGGGAGTCAATAAAACTTTGCCCATAATTATTTCTACTGATTTAGCAGAATGGCAGGTAGAGGCTCTGGTTTGGGTATTGAAGAAATTTTAGAGGGCCATTGGTTGGTCCATCGCTGGTATTATCAGGATTCCACCCGATATTTGCACTCACAAAATTCAACTTGACCCTGAATGCATACTAAGCATTGAGCACCAACGTCATCTGAACCCACATATGCAAGAAGTTGTGAAGAAAGAAATCATTAAGGGGTTAGATGCCAGTGTGGTTTACCCTATTACGGATAGCAAATGGGTGAGCCCGGTGCAGCGTGTGCCAAAGAAGGGAGGAATCACTGTGGTTCCAAATAACAATAATGAATTGATCCCAATGAGGCCAGCAACCGGATGGAGAGTTTGCATGGATTATCAAAAGCTGAATTCTTGGATTGAGAAGGACCATTTTCCTATGCCCTTCATGGACTAGATGTTAGACCGCCTTGCTGGTAGAGGATGGTATTGTTTCCTTGACAGTTATTCGGGGTATAATCAGATTTTCATCGCTCTCGAAGACCAAGAGAAAACCACTTTCACCTGCCCATATGGGACGTTTGCATTCAAGAGGATGCCTTTCGGGTTATGTAATATGCCAGTAACTTTTTAGCGTTGCATGATGTCTATTTTTTCTGACATGGTGGAAGACACTATAGAAGTGTTTATGGATGATTTTTCAGTTGTGGGAGACTCTTTTGACTACTGCCTGGCTCACCTTGCTAATGTATTGCAAAGATGCGAGGAGTGCAACTTGGTGCTCAATTGGGAGAAATCTCACTTTATGGTGAATAAGGGTATCGTATTGGGGCATAAAATCTCAAAGAAAGGTGTTAAAGCTGACAAAGACAAGATTGAGGTGATTGAAAAGTTACCTCCACCTATTTTGGTTAAAGGAATTCGAAGTTTCTTGGGACATGTAGGTTTCTATAAAAGATTCATCAAGGATTTCTCTAAGATTGCACATCCATTATGCAAGATTTAAGAGAAGGAGGTGAAATTTGTGTTTAATGAGGCGTGTCTAAAAGCATTCGAGTTTCTGAAAGAGAAGTTGATTTCAGCCCATATTATTATTTCACCAAATTGGATGATGCCATTTGAGGTTATGTGTGATGCTATCGGTTCGGCCTTGGGTGCAGTCCTTGGCCAAAGACATGAGAAGATTCTACATCCGATTTATTACGCTAGCAAAATGCTTAATCCAGCTCAGAAAAATTACACTGTAATCGAGCAAGAATTGTTGGCAGTGGTCTTTGCTTTTGAGAAATTTTGATCGTACTTGATTGGTACAAAAGTGATTGTGAACACAGACCACGCAGCACTTAGATATCTTATGTCAAAGAAGGACACCAAGCCAAGACTGATTTGGTGGGTACTTCTATTGCAAGAATTTTATTTTGAGGTCAAGGACCGAAAGGGGACTGAGAATCAGGTTGCAGACCACCTATCACACTTTGAGGAGGAGGCCATGCTTAGATTGAGGGATGATCTTGATGTTTATGATACTTTTCCAAAAGAACAAGTGTTGGCAGCATCACAAGAATTAATCCCTTGGTTTGCAGATTTTACCAACTTTTTGGCAAGTGACCTAGTTTCGAAAGATATGACGTATCAACAGCGGAAGAGATTCATGCATGAAATGAGAAAATTCTTCTTGGATGAGCCTTATCTAGTTAGGGTATATGCGGATGGCATAATTCAAAGGTGTATTTCGAAAGTCGAGATGATAAGTATTTTGGAAGCATGTCATTCATCTCTAGTTGGGGGTCATCATGGAGGTACGCGGACTGTTCATAAGATCTTACAATGTGGGTATTGCTAGCCCACCATTTATAAATATGCTCATGACTATGCTCGAGCTTGTGACCAGTGTCAAATACAAGGGAACATCTCGCGCATACACAAACTTCCTATGACCACTATTCTTGAGCTCGAATTGTTTGATGTATGGAGAATTGATTTTATGGGCTCATTTGTGAGCTCACATGGGATGAAATACATTCTAGTAGCTTTTGACTATGTTTCTAAGTGGGTGAAGGTAATATCGCTTCCCAATAATGAAGGAAGAAAAGTCACGACATTCTTGAAAAAGAACATCTTTTCACGATTCGGTACACCCCGAGTTATCATTAATGATGGAGGATCCCATTTTTGTAATCGGTTGTTCAAAGCCCTGCTTGAAAAATATGCTGTCAAACATAAGGTGGCAACACCTTACCATCCTCAGATGAGTGGGCAAGTTGAGGTGTCAAATCGTGAGATAAAGTCCATTTTGGCAAAGACGGTGAATGCCAACCAGACTGATTGGGCAAGAAGATTGGATGATGCATTATGGGCATATCAAACTGCATTCAAGACACCGATTGGTGCATCTCCATATCAGCTGGTTTTTGGTAAATCGTACCATTTACCTATCGAACTTGAACATAAGGCATTATGGGCACTAAAAAGGTTGAATTTAGAATGGAATGATACGGCTAAATTGAGACTAGAACAGATGAATGAGATGGATGAATTTCGTTGCCGGGCATATGAAAGTTCAGCACTGTATAAGGAAAAGATGAAATTATATCATGATCGGAGGATTGAACTACGAGAATTTCACCCGGGAGATTTGGTACTACTTTATAACTTTAGGCTTCGCTTGTTTCCTGGAAAGTTAAATTCCAAATGGTCTGGACCATTCACGGTGGTTAGGGTGTTCCCGCATGGAGAAATCGAGTTGAAAGGAGATGATAATGTTCTATTCAAGGTAAATGGGCAGCGTGCAAAATACTAGGTGGGAATCACGGAAGAAATAAGGACATGTGAGGATATTAGTTTTGACGAAGTCTGAGAAGTCAAGTAAGTTGGGTCGTGCCGCGACGTTAAATCAGGCGCTTAATGGGAGGCAACCCATGGGCTGGTTGGTGAAGTCTGAGTATCCAACCTAGCTACGTCGTCCCGCAAAGTTAAATCAAGCGCTACTTAGGAGTCAACCCAAGGATGGTTACCAGTCGTAAGTTGAAAAAAAAGAAGAGAACTGGAAAATGTGCAACTTAAGCCATGGGAGGGACCCACATAATGTAGGTTACCCCACGTGATGTGGGTTGGTCTCATAGGAATTAGAGAAAAAATTTTGGTTGCGGAATCTAACCCATGATAGGGACCCACGTGACGTAGGTCAGAACACGTGGCGTGGGTCAGTATCGTGGGAATCAGATATTATTTGTGGCTGCAGAACCCAACCTACGACAGGGACCCATGTGATGTGGGTTAACCCACATGGCGTGGGTCAGTACCGTGAGACTCAGACCCGCAAATAAAAGCCAAGATCTAACCTGAACCAACCCTAATTTTGGCCTACCCTCTATAAAATCTGATACTACCCGGTTAAAAGATCCAAAAACCCAATTCTCCAAGCCTTTACATGCTCGATTTCTTTCCCCAATTAATCCAAATTAACACTTTTAATCCTATAATCACTATAAATTCCAAGTTCCAACCATTCCAATTCGTACCACCACCACTCTAATTACAAGAAAATTCGAATCCCATTACCCCAATAACCCAAACCCGACCCGACCAAACCCCACTAAAATCCCGACCATGTCGCCTAAAGAAAACCCCAAACACAGAGATATGGGTTCCTATTCGTAAATCCGCACAAAGAAACCGAAAGGCACAACACGTCTGTGAGATGAGTCTTCATAATCGGAGAAAAATAGGTCCGAAGAGGTTTATGAGATCGCTCAGGATAAGTCTGATCTTCTGCCTCGTTCCACAAGACAACCAACTAGGGCACAGGCTGCAGCCCAGGCCACCTCTCAGCCTATAGTAATGACTCCTATTCAGTCTTCAAAATTTGCCCATCAGTCTGAAGAGGGGGTGGATGCTTCTGCAACCGGTGATACTAAAGATGAGGCTGAGTCACCTGGGGCCAATGAGATTGCTGAGAGTGCAGATGATTCTGAGTCTGAGGGTAGTGGTGAGGCTGGTGTTTAGGATTCCACGACTTCCTCACAGAGACAAGTGGCTGCACAGTGGGTCACAGTTACAGTACGAAGGGAAAATAAGAGATGGTGTGTTCAGGGTATGAGGGCCATTTATGACAGAGATGCAGAGCTGAATGAGATGGGTGTATGTAGATGGAGTATCACTAAGGAGCCCCGATATCGGTTAGATGAGTTAAAGGCACTACCCGAGATCAAGGCAGTGTTTGATCGCTATGGATTCGGGAGGATCACAGAGCCTTCTGGTAACTATAACCCAGAGTTGGTTCGTGAGTTTTATGCTTCATATACTGCATCTATTGAATTGATCACACCAGTTGAGCAGCAATTTTGGGATCAACCACCATTGACTCACACTTTGGTTCATGAAACCAGAGTAGACATTTCTGAGTAGACTATCCATCAGTTCTTGTTTGGTGCTGAACGTCCACTTCCAGTTAGTACCGTGGAGTTTGATCACCGCATGGAGATGGTGAAAAGTAGAAACAAAATAAAGGATGCTGATCAGCGTTTGGAGCTACTACGGTGGGTTGCACAGTAAATCACGGAGGATGGCATAGATGCGAAATGGGTAGCTGAAAAGTTGGATATTAAAAAGTCCTTGCTTTACTTTACGGGCAGGTTTTGGTGGTCGGTTTTACAAAACCGTCTCTGTCCCACAGGTGCAGATAATTCTCTTACTCTTGACCGAGCTGTTCTGGTAGCGAGCATCATCATCGGATATGACAACAACATCACTCGTTACATTATTAGGGAGATTCATGAGCGCGCCTTTAGAGACTATACCAGTGTCCCTTTCCCATGTCTGATTTAGGTCCTATGTCATAGTGCTATTGTAGTTTGGATGCCTGAAGTAGATCACGCCATTGAGGTGACCCGCATCACTGTTGTAGGACTGGTGCAGCAGCGAGGTGCTATTCTGGTTTCCCAGAGGGGGTCTGAGCCCTCTACTTCATCAGGCGCCGCCCTTTTTGAAGGGAAAATGGATCGTGAGGAACCAGTTAGCACTTCAGCACCTATTACTAACCCCAAGGTTGGGAGGTTGCCTACCGAAGGTACAGGTCCTATGACTGATGTGGGGGCAACTAGCCCACAACACCATTACCCTCGTCTGGTATGGTTGCAGTTTTACGAGAGTTTTTGCAGCAGTTAGTGGAAAGATAAATGCAGGTTATTGAGCGACAGGCTTACACAGAGGCTTAGATGGCTAAGTTGGTATCACAGCTTAAGCCATGGGCTAGGACATCGATAGAGGCGTCTGAGGCAAGAGTGGAGGCTCGCATGACTTCTGCTATGGAGAATTTTATGCATGAGCTACATGGGCGGATTGATAGTTTTGAGCACCGGATGGGTAGTCAATTGAGAGAGGCCCATGTTGTGGATTTGACGGGGTTGACTAACTAGTTGTCCATACACCTATCATTCCACCCATACCTACACCGATTTCCTCAACACCAGTTTTTCAGGTGGATTTGTTTGCTGATGAGGAGCCTCCTGTTACTAGAGGCAAAAGGCCACGGAGTCCTGAGGGTCAGACTGATAGTGGAGATGAGTTTGAGAGTGATCTCCGGAGGGCGACTAAGGCCTCTCGGGTAGAGTACCATCTCAATCAGATTAACCATGAGCATAGAGCATGGGGAGCATCTTCTAGTTAGCCACCCCTCCACCGGATGCACCTATCATAGAGCCCAGAGAGCATACAGATGATCCTGCTATGGACGAGCCCATATCCAATGCCTAGCGTACCACAGGTATGTATTCACTTTCTTACACTTACCATATTGATAAATTTGCACTAAGGGCAGTGCACCATTGTTTAGTTGGGGGTAGGGATATACCACTACTTGGGGTTTTTTGTTGTCGTGTTTCTTTTCCCCCAAGTGTGCTATCATAGTAGAACCGGCATGTTTATGTTGTTAGTTAGATTATTTATGTGTTTTCATATTTGATTAGGAGAAAAATAGGGGAACCTTACTGCAGTCCGGTTTTGAACAAGTTTTTGATAATGATGCTTTTGATTGTTTAAAGGACACCCCTCCTATAAATTTGGTTTTGAATTATGTGTGTAGTTATGATAGTTTATGACAGCTGTTAGATCTTATTATGACATTAGTATTATAGGCAACATGATGGTATCTAGCAATGCATGAACTGGATAGGTAGTAGTTGATAGTGTAACCCTATGCTATGTGTGTGTGAGGAAATTACCTAGTTCACGTTGTGTGTGCGATCCAGAACTTGCCCGATTAGTCCTGCCTAGGTTATAGGATAATGGTTAGGAAAGGATCATAGGTCGTTCTTGAATAAGTCCGCTTTTAGCCTAAATGCCCGACCAAATGAATTAAGTATCCCTTGATCCCGATCACCTTCCCATTTTGACTTACAATAAACCCATCTTGGCCCTGGTCCCTCCTTGACATTGTGTACCTCAACTCAGACAAATCGCCTAAGTTGAGGGTGACTATTATAGGGGTGCGTAGTTTAACTTGGGTATGAAGAAGGGGTTAGTAAAAAGAAAAAGAGAACAGATACGGGTGTGAAGAGAAGAAAAAATGAGTGAAATAAATAGGAATTGCAAAAAAAAAAGAGAAAAAGAGAAAAAGAAAAACAAAGAGAATTTTTTTTTTGTGCTTTAAAAGTATGAAGAAAATCACACCCAAAATCTAAAAATAAATGAAGGAGAATAAAATAAGAATGGTTGGAAAGTGGAGCCAAAGATAGTGTAGTGTCAAGGAGGGTTGAGTCACTATATCCATATGTACCACACCCATCCCCAAGACTAAATTACAAGCCGATGAAAGTCCTAATGTGATCCTAGTCCAACTGTCCGGAAAACTAAGGTATAGAAAATAAAGGCAAGCCTATGGTATTTCACGCACATTGTTTGAACTTCTTTGTGAGAGAGAGTGTTTTGACCCACTCCCTACTTTGATATCCATTGGTATATTGTGAGTGTATGGGACTTCTTGTTGTGAGAGTACATGGGTTGCACTGTTAGTCGCTATTTGTTCGGATAATGTCATTTGCATATATGCTTAGTTGTTTGTTCATAATCTGATGCCATCATTTGATCCCTACTGTGTCATGAGAATATGCTGCATGTATACACACTGTGGTGTTGATTTATAAATAGGAGGGGTAGGAAAAGTTTTGGTGCCAACAGAAATAAGTCGACTATCGTAGGTATCTTAGGTTTCTCTTATTTAAACATCGTATTTATTTGTTTTGTTTTGTTTGCCTGAGGACATGCAAACGTTCTAAGTTGAGGGTGTTGATATGCCATGGTTTCATGGCACTTTCGATGCTTAAAACAAAGAAAATATGCAATAACTCGGGTATGTTTTATTGGTATGATGTGTTTTCTGTTCTATATTGCAGGAGAATAGGTTTTTGGAGGCAAAATGGACAAAAAGGAAGGATCATGCTCGAGAACAAAGAATCTGAATATGAAAGAGCCAAGTCCTGCACCAGAGAAGTGACTCACGACAGGACCCACATCACGTGAGTCGACCTATGTGGTGTGGGTCTGTGTCGTAGGTCAACTCCTGCAGTAAGTTGGAGCAGCCTGATTTCCACGGCACGACCCAGGTGGCGTGGGTCAACCCACGTGGCGTGGGTTGGTACCATGGAAAAGTGCCGACTCTGTTTTCCTGTTTTGTTTAGGATAGGATTCACTTTATATCTATAAATACCCCTATATTTCCCTATGTTTACAAGTTAGTCAGTTACATTATTTTTGATTTCTATTACATTGTTTTGGAGTTCATAAACACAGTATTGATTTTGTAATCTTGGAACACCGATTCAAGGGTTTTTATTCATATTGAGATTTCAGAATTTTCTCCTATATTGTGAGTTTACAATTATGTTTTCATCTATGAATTCTTCTTGTATTCTTGCAATCATGAGTAGCTAAACCCATCAACTAGGGTTGTGTGAACCATGAGGAATTAACAAAACGGGTTAAGTGCAAAACAATTCTGAACTGTTGTGAATGCATGTATTGTTATTACCTTCATTATAATTGAACTTCTAACGGTTGAAAACGTTAGAAAATCGCTTGTATTCTAGACTTGCTCGAGAAAGAGGTAGAGATTGGGAAAAGGGAATAACAACAGAGATTTGAAGCTATCAACCTTTATCTAATAACTTGAGCCGTAACAGGGAGAGTTATCTGAGATCCAGGACAAGGGTTAGTAGTGCGACACTTTGAGACCGAGAGGAGAAGAGTGAAATTCGTCTAACTAAGGTCGAGAGATGTTTAGATGAAATTAACTTGTTAGATTTTGCATGCAACGCAGTGGGACAGTCTTGCCAGCACAAGTAACCGGTGGAGTTAAGGAATCATTGGGGATCATAGTCCAAATCCAAAAATCAACAATCATTATTGTTATTACTTACTCAGACTAGAATTCAACATAATTTCTTCCTATTTTCTGTGGGATCGATCCCAACCTAGATGGGTTCTATATTTGATACATCGACCGCATTATACTTTTCTGAAGGTATATTTTGGGCGACATCAGTTAGTACTCAAACACATTTCCTTCCTGTATATAAAATGTTTTAGGACAATTGTTGGTTTTTAGCTTTGTAATTAAAGAAATAACAGAGAAAAACTTAGAGAAAAAAAATACTGCAGTTGTGTTGTCAAAGGAAATTATTTTATTAATAACTCAAACACATACATTTATAGCTAAATTTCTAACTAGAAAATATAAAAATAAGCTACTAAACGTATCTGCAAATTCAAATAACAAACAAAGAGTAAACTAACTCCTAAGTTCAAGCCACACAGGACTAGTAAAAATAATTTAAAAATCCTAATACTTAGCTACTTTATTTCTGAGACATATTTTCAACACTGCTCCTTGGATCAGAAATCATAGATTGTAGTCTCTGTTGAATTTGACCTTGTGAATAAATTTGTCAATTCATCTTTGGTCTTGCAAGGCTTGTGTGCACCTTCTGTTGGATTAAATAAGAAGCTTTAATTTTACCTTTCTTTTCAAAGATGAGAAATCCAAAGAAGCATCCCAGTTTGGTAAGCTTTCTGTTCACAACAAATTGTTAGGATTCTTTGGATTTCTCATCTTTTGGAGTCAACGGTGGAATATCCTCTGCTGGTTAATAACCATATCAGTTGTCGTGATTCCAGCCTCAAACTTTGGCCCCTTCTAAATTTAAGTTGTCAATCTCAACATCTAAATATGGTTCTGCTAATGATCTTATATTGGTTTCAACATGATTATCATTTTCGTTGTCACCTTTTAAAGGACTGCTAGTTCCATCTGCAAGAGGTTTGCTTGCTGGCACTTCAAAACTTAATAAATGCAAGCACAAACTGCCATCTTCTTGATCATATCAAACATCTCTATCAATCATACAAAAAATGATTCATCCACATATATAGTTGTCCCTTTCCAGTGTCAGCATCTGTTGCAAAGTTGGTAATATTTGGCTCGTATTTTACCTTTTCAGAGACAACATAATATTCATGAAAAGAAACTAAAAGAAAAGTATACTATTTGGTTACTCTGAATCAAGAAATAAAGTTTCAGTTTTTACAACCTACAGGTGCATGTGAATAAAATTAAACAATTTGAATATTCGTCATACTTAAACAAACACGACAAAGGTATTGAAAACACACAAATGTATATTTTACTTGATTTTAATCTAAACTTATTGAGATATCCGCGACCATACTTTTAAGTATCTCCAAAACAACGTGTTGAAATGATACTTGGATTCTTTTAGAAAGTGAAGACGAAATATATTTATTTTTCTCACAAAATCTCAGAGATATATTGACGTTGACATGATAGTTGGTTTCTTTTAGAAAGTGAAGATTTCAAGAAGAAGAAAGTCTTCTTTGTATTTCTTGATGATCTTACACCCCATGAGAATGGATACACATACATAAGTCCTACGACTAAATAAGGAAAGAAAATATTACATAATCAATTACAATCAATACTATACCAATCTACAATCAATTTCTATCAATTCTGGATCAATTTACTCCTATAATTATGCTAGGAATCAATATCAACACTATCCCTCATGCAGCAGATATGTTCTACTCTTTTTCTTGACAGAATATTTATCAGTTACTCGAAGCAGCTCAATCGGGGTAGTTGCTTCCGGATAAGTCCTACCTTTTTTATTTCTTTGCCAATGTCACTGAAGAACTTGATATTTTCACAACCGCTTGTTCCAAATATTTAAACAATGAGGTGCTGACTTGTTGGAACATAGAGGAAAACCAATAAGTCACACACCATGTTTTGATGAAAATTCAGGCCATCCCTGTTGGATGGCAAGTGAACCATTACGATTACACACAACCCTCCATAGCAGTCCACTTGAGTCCTCCAGATAAGTTTCTTGATCAGTCAGGTGAAACCTATCGAGCAAACTTTGGTGGAAAAACCTTAAAAGAAATTGCAGAAATTAAAACTAAGAAATACCGCATATTGATACATAACTAAAATGCTAAGCTAAATAAACAAGTTAATGAGCATATCCTTGGTTACTAATGCATCCGATCAATATACGATTAGTTGGATTAGATTACTTATGGGTTGCATTTTCATTCTGCAAGGTTTTCCAATAAATTTAGTAACCATCACTTTCAGTATTGATTCTTAAGTTTTCTCACAAAGTTCCACAACAAAAATATTATAACATTTCCTTTTCAAGAGTTATGTCATCTTTTCATTAATTTGCATTCATTGTACATCAGTCTAAGAATAGATGGGTATATTTCAGTGAAGTTTAGGGAAGAGGATCAAACTAAGCTAACAGCACAAACAGTTTCATAAAATGACTATCAATCATAGGTAACAACCTTCTTATAGTATGTCATTTAACTGGAGACCAGCTAGTGATCATGCAACTAAACAGGATCATAAAAGTAAAAGAAATTAAAGATTGATGTGCAAGTCCATCGGATCGATTAAGGAGGGAAGGGGTGCAACGAAACCCGCACACCTAGGTCAAAAAAGTGTGTGAGCGTGTTAGAGTACAAATACATGTATATTTATTTTTTAGGAGTGTTTGAAAGGTTTTCGATAGGAGTAAAAGAGAATTTGTTCTTTAAACCTTTTGGTTAGCTTAGGTGTTGTAGCCTTGTTTCTTCCTTGGAAAAGATTTAGACTTAGACTTAGGAATGAGTTCCTCAGATGCTTTAGGATTCTGGTAGAAGTATGATCTAGAACCACAAAGGAAGGATGTCATCAAAAAGTAGACAATTAACTATAATAATGGTTAATTGTGGATGGAATGGTATTTGCCAAAGAGGCAATCAAACATAGTCATAAAGTCACCATTGATTAATCTTACGCAATGCTATTAACAACCCTCATGATTATTTTTAGCTTTTCTGTATTTTTGACCATTTTGCCCTTCCCCATAGTTGCTTTATATCATTTATGAGTTGTATGGATGGTAGGCACAGTCTCCGAAGTAATCTAGAATGATTTATATGAGTTTGAGGTTTTGAGTAGCCTTTAAAGTGATATATTTGACTTCAGTCAACATTTTGTGATCTGAGCATCGGATGATGATTCTGTCAATTTTATTAGATTCAAAATGTAGTTTTGGGGCCTAGTAATGTGGTTGGTTCGGGTTCCGAGATTATATTTTGAGTTTTGAATGTTTAGATGAGAAACTAGTTTATTTGGCCGAAAGAAGTTCTCGGGCATCACTTGTTGATAACGACCACTTTTAGAAAATCCGATGGTTCCATTGAGTCCGAAACATTGAAATTAGCCTGGTAACATTATCAGATTATTTTTATAGGGTCCCAAACAAATCTCGAAGGTTCAATTGGGACAATTTCTTGTCCAAGATCAATGATGATGCAGTTTTCTGGTGCAGCATCTAGCCCTTCATCATGATCGCAGGGACACGTATTGCGATCACAGGGCTTGATCAGTTTACTCATCGTGATCGTGAGGTGGTCACACAATCGTGAAGAGTTATCTAGTGGATAGGGTCGGGTTACTCATCACAGTCGCGAGGCCCAACCTCGCGATCATGATGACCAATTTAGTGCCAGTCAATGCTGAACCTTGCAATTGCATAGTGGGTGCCATGATCGAGAGGAACTGTTCACAGAATAGTGTTAATACCCCATTTTTGCGATTCCAACTCCATTTTCAACCATTTTTGATCTTTGAGACCTTGAGATAGGTGCTTTCAAAGAGGGATTTTCTTAAAACTTGTTTGAGTAAGCTTCTAAACCTAATTTCTATCATTACCCATTGATTATCTTACAATAGCATCATCAAAACTTGGATTTTAAACTTGAAATTTTGGGTTTTACCCGGTAAAAGGAAAAATCTGTTTTTCAATGATTTCAAGCTAGTTTTCAACTTTTTTTTTTTGATGGATTTTCATATTTAGAACCTTAAAGTATGAGTAACATAATTCTTAATTAAAATTTTAGTTTTATCGTTTTATGTATGGGGTCAATTTTTAAAATAATTTTGGACCCGTAACCAAAGTAGCCAATGTGGGTATCGATAGACTCCTAATCTCATTTAGAATTTGTTTTTGATAGATTGGGAGAATTCTGAAGTCGTTCAAAAGGGAAAGGCTTCTTGTTGAGGGGTTCAGGCTCATGTTTTGACTTTCGAGGTAGGTTATGGCTTATCTTTCTTCAGAATAGGTTTGGAAGATACCATTCATGTAAAGTATTCTTTGGGTTGAGGTTTGAGATCATTATTTTATCATGTTTCCTGTGTGGGAGCTTATGTTATTCTTATTATTTACTCGAGAGATTATTATCATAGAGATGCTCGTGTGGGGGCTGAAATTGGTATTGTTTGAGCATTATTTGTTCTTTATCATTATTGTGATGCCCGTGTGGAGGATTCAATTGATATTATTGATGTCTTACATGATTATTTACTACTGTGTTGCCATGAGAGGGCTTGTATCATGATCTATTGAGATTTGAGGTGACTTGGGTTATTTATACCATTGTCGAGTTGATTTATTATATTTGTTGAGCTTGTTATGAGCATACATACCCATTCATTCATCCATGATTCATGGAACTAGTAACACTGATTTTGAAAGAAATGAGACACTTTGTAAAATACCTTAATTGAGGGATATATCGATAAGGTTGATTGATGAGATTGTGATAGCATATGGGATGTGAATCCCCCATGGCTCCTCTCCTGGAAATTTAGGCTCATAAGGTGTATATGAGGTGAAACATATGATCATTGCATACATGCCATACCATTATATTACACTGCATTGCATTCTTTTATGTGATTTATATCGTGTATTTTAGTATTCTTTATATGCATATCTGTCTTGTTGACATCTCTATTACTGTTATTGTAATTGTATTATTATACAGTTAGGAGCTATATGGGTTGGGCCATTGTTGGGAACTTTTCTGTATTTTAAGAAAATATTAAGTAGTGAGAGATTATGTAATTATTTTAAATAGAATTAAAATTGGAAAAACACCATTAATTCCTTCTTTAAAATCTTAAAACACCACTAACTTTGCAATAAAATAAAAAAGTTAAAACACCACATATTTTTAAACGGAGGGAGAACTATGTTTCTCGGTAAAACAAAAAGTGATTTTGTTTACTTATATTAAAGAATTTATATACTCTCTCTGTTTCATATTACTTGACCTATGTTGACCTGACAGACCCCGTAAGAAAGTTTTAAATAGAGATGTATATTTTATTAAACTAACCTTGTTAATAATATTTTGAAACTATAACGTTGACTATTACTATTCTATATAGTTATTTAATACTAAGGGTGGTATGGAAAAAAAAGTAATAAAATTCTCTGGATTTGCTAAAGTGGACAAGTTAAATGAAACATTTATTTTTGATATATAAAGGCTATATATGTAAAATAAAATGGAGGGAGTACAACCTTAAAACAACATTTAAAAGTTGTTTACCTGTATTGAGAGTGGCACATAGAGATTATTGTAATCCTACTAATATTCACTCATGATAGAAACATTGCACCTGTATATATATATGGATAAATAAGGAACAAAAAAGTTGTTTTCTTGGATAGTGCAAAGAAAAGCTCTGGTACTTGAACAAAAGTGAGAAATAGTGGTTTTGATTCTGACAGAAAGAGGATATTTTCTTGCTATTTTCAAACAATATTAATTTTTTCTTCTCCAACCCGTGATTTTCAACTTCATTTTTCCTTTTAATTTTTTCCATGATTTGCAAAGATGGGGTTATATATAAAAATTAAAGGAAAACCACATAAATAACCAAACATCCTTACTATAACTACTAAGTCTCTCTCTGCTTTAAAATAATTACATAATCTCTCACTACTTAATATTTTCTTATCGAATTTGGTGTATCTAGATATGATAAAAAATCTCATCTATTTCTTTCCTCCCTCCCTCCATTCTTAGCAGAGTATCTCTTTCTCTAGTAAACCTAAGAAATATTATTCTTTGCCCTCTCAGGCGCTCTTTGTCATGTTTCTTAATCGCTTTCTGAAACTCTCGATCTCTGTCACCTACAAACCATTCGCAAGGTTTGATTTTCAATTTCTTTCTCTACTTTAGCATTGATTCTTTTTTTCCTGTTCTTTTTTTTTGTTTTGTTTTGTTTTCAGAGAAATTGATTCAATATCCAACCACCACATACCCTTCCCATCTCTCAAGTTGCTTCTTGACTTCTTTGGAAAATCTGGTGCCCTCATGATGGCGGTAACAACAGTGACGACGTTCCGGTGATGTGAGGTGAAGAAGAAAGGAAAAGGAATCAGATATACTGTGTATCTGTATCTTCTTTCTTCTAAGTCAGATGCGCCACTAAAGTATTTGTGTATCTGTGTATTTGTATCTTCTTCTTGTCCTTTTAAGTATGAATTTGACAAATAGCTAGATACATAGATACAAATAGATACATAGGTCATATGAATCTAAATAAATTTATGCACATATAGTAAGATACATATTGGATAAAATTAATATTGAATACACTAAAGATTTTAATATCGGATAGACTGGATGAAATTAATATCAGCTACATTGGATGAAATTAATATCTGATACAGTGGATGAAGTTGTTTTTGGATACACTAGATTTTTTTATACTGGATACATTGAATGAAATTTATATCAGATACACTGGATGAAATTGATTTTGGGATACAATGGTGAAATTGATATTGGATACATGCGTTCATAGATTCATGAAATTATGAAACTCAGATACATAGATACATGAAATTATGAATCTCAGATACATAGATACGTACATGTATCCGAAAGAATATTAGTGGTAGAAAGTGTAATTTTGAAAATTAGTGATTGAGTAAATAACTCCTATACTAGTGTGTTTTATGTTGTTTACTCAAAAATTAATGCTAATAGTTGATTTGACTAGCGATGAAAAATGAAAGGATCATGATTGCATTAACAGATCGATTCGATCAAAAACATTTATTGCTTCTATTGTGATTGTTGGCTCTATAACATGGTTGCTTTGATTGATTAATGCCTAAGAAATTTTTTATATTCTTTATAGAATTTTTATTATTAATCTTGAATTTATCAAATTTAAAAATAAGGTTTCCTTACTTAATTATGTTAGATTATTTTTTCATATTAGAATTTAGATGCTTTCAGCTCTAGATCTATTGTAAATAAACTTTAATATAACAGTATGACCTAGAAGAGCAAAAGTCTCTTATGGCTTTAGATGTGTCTATATTGCCTCATAATGTGGCTAGTTTGTATTTTAGCACCACGAGATATGGCATTCTATATTCCTATGATGTTTTTCATGTATTGTAATATTATTTATACCACCAACAATAATATTTATGTTTGCTTATTTGCGTCAATTGTTGATGCAAATGTACTTCATGCTAGATTTGACCTTTGTGGTTAACAATGAAACAACATTTAGCCAAACAAGGTTTACTTGGTGCTATAGATAAAGTAGATTTGTCTACTTATTACTATGGTCTAGCTAAAAATAAATAGAAAACCATTTGAAAAAGTTAATGCATCGATGCGCATGCTCCATTGCAATTTATTCCATCTAACGTCAATGATTAAATAATGCAATTCATTTTAAATTATCTAATGTTATTCCATATGAGTTGTGGAGTTTGAGTTTTTTTTTTTTTTTAAATTGTGGTGCTTTTGTTCATAATATTTTTCCCTACAAGTAAAATTGGGTCCAAGGGGAAGGACATGTATCTTTCTATGATACTTTGTATAGTTCAAGGGTTATATGCTCATATGTATGATTTTAGACTGTGACTTTAGAATGTAGTTTTTGTTTGATAGCATGTGATTACGTTGTCGTCTAGTGGAACAAATATAATGGATCTTGGGAGAACGGTGTGTTCTTGGTTGATTGCTTTCTTTCAAGTACTTATTTTTCTTTTATATTTTTTGGGATTTTTTATTGCTTTATACTACATATCAATATCAATCTATTAGTAGTATGGAATTTTGATTTTGTGTCCTTTGTTAGCTGCTTCTGCATCTACATGGTCTACTTGTTGTGTAGCAGCGTGCATAACGTTCTATTTCCGCATATAACACTAGACTACATGGGTTTATTCTTGAAAACACAAAGATAGTCGAGGGAATTTGCAATAGGGGGATGGACCATCAAATTAAACCTTAATAAGTTGCCTAGATAGTGTTAATTAATTTATGACATCTTAATGTGCCTTGGTCCTCCATTTCATCCATTGTTTTTATTAGTATTATTTTTCTATACTTAAACTTCTAGTTGATATTTTCACATACTTTGCAGGATTTAGTTGTTGTTGGGGAAGCATACTCTGTATAGGGAGGATATGGAAGCATGCCATGATGGAAAGACGGTTCTTTGTTTCTTTAAAGTACTGATTGCAGAATGGTTCTTAGAAGTTCTGGTAAAGTTTGATTCTTTGTGTACACTTGTTTTCCGTCTTAGTTTAAAGTAATCATTTTAAATATACTCATAGAAAACATTTCTATTCTTCTCCTATAGAAACCTTTCAAACGCTCCTAAAAAATAAATACATACATACATATATATGTACTCACACACACACACACACACAGAGTTTCGACCTAGGTGGGTGGATATATCCGCTGGACTTGCAAGTCAAACTTTGTAGATACTAATTGACATGATTATGTTAATGATAGGGGTGCCTTGGATCAATATTTGTATGGAAATAAATAGATGCAGGAATATATTGATCAAGAATTACAACTTCTGAAATAATAAATGCATAATTCTTAACCAAGTAAATGCTTGGCTAGTGTCATCTTGTTCTTCATGTCCTAAACAATAAAGTTAATTTTATTTTCTTTTACTTTTATGATCCTGTTTGGCCTCATGATCACAATCTGTGCTTTACTATAAGAAGGTTGTTACCTACTATATACATTTTCTTATAAAAGAATGGAAGGTTGTTACCTACTATTGATGGTCATTTTATGAATCCATTTGCTCCGTTAGCATAGTTTGATCCTCTTCCCTTAAACTTCAGAAAGATACCCATCAGTTATTAGACTGATGTGCAACAAATGCAAATAATGAAAAGATGATATAACTCTTGAAAAGGAAATGTTGTGATACTTCTTTTCTAAGGAACTTTGTGAGAAAGCTAATTAGGAATCAAACTGATTTAATACCAGTCCAATTTTTGGTGTGTAGATCATAAATCATTATTAAGCTTTGAAGCTTCTTAAACGAATTCAAGTTTTTTACGTTTTATCAAATGAAACAAATATGCACTCAAAAAATGCTTCGGCATTTGTATTATGGTCGTAAACTTGTTTCTTTAGCTTATGTTGTTCTACAGAGAGGAAGAAAGGAAATTTGTTGTTTTACAAAGAAGAAAAAATGATACGATGGCCAAAAAATATTCAGCTTGTGTTATTCATTCACGTCTTAGAAAATAAATAGATAAAAGCCTCCTATTCTATTTCAACTAGGGTACTAAATAAACTCATATTCTATCTCAACTAATTGACTGAATTTCAGAAATAAAAATACTAAATTAAAAAAGAAACAATAGCATCAAATATCTCAACACTTCAACACTCTTCTTGAGATGTTTGCTGGTAACTCCAATTTGTCCATGAAGAGTTTTAAATCTGAATTTGGGAAGAGCTTTGGTAAATATATCAGTGAGTTGATCCTCCGAACAACAATGGACAATCTTGATTTCCTTATTTTTCTCAGCTTCTCTAATAGCATGAAACTTGACAAGGATATGCTTTGTTTTACTATGCTACACTGGATTTTCTGCAATTGCAATTGATGAGGCATTATCACACTTGATCTTAGTTGCAAATTGCGATTCCATTGATACTTTAGAATTTTCCTCAACCAAATAGCTTGATTTACTGCTGTAGATTCTGCTACATACTCTACCTCTGCAGTGGATTGCACCACTATTTCTTGCTTTTTTGAATTCCATGAAAACACACCAGAACCTAAGGAAAAATCATAGCCAGTAGTGATCTTCATATCATCAATATTCCCGGCCCAATCACTATCTACAAAGCCAAGCAAAGCACCTTCTTCAATCGGTCTAAACCATATTCCAAGTTTTACAGTACCTTTTAAGTACCTAAGCATTCTTTTCACAGCAGCAAAATGAATGTCGCTGGGACTTTGTATAAATCTTGAAAGCAAACTAGCAACATACATTAAATAAGGCCTTGAAGCCGTCAAGTACAAGATACTTCTAATCAAACTTCTGTAAAATAAAGCATCACACTTTTCGGCTATGTCTTCCTTTGAAAATTTTGTATTCAAAACTAATGGCGTAGGAACTGGTTTGCAATTTTGCATTCTGAATTTTTTCAGAATCTCCAAAGCATATTTTTGCTGATTGAGAAAAATTCCAACCTCTGATTGGTATACTTCCAGCCCCAAAAAATACTTCATCTCTCTTAAATTTGATATTTCAAACTGTTTCTCCATTTTCACTTTAAACTTTCGTAACTCTTGCTCATCACTACCTGTAACAAGAAAATCATCAAAATATAAAGAAAAAATTAATGAAGCATCATTAGGGAGTGTCTTCACATAAAGTGTAGCATCATTGTCACTTTTTTGGAAACCTTGATTGCTCAATTGAGCATCGATTCTGCTGTACCAAGCCCTCGGAGCCTGCTTCAACCTATATAAAGCTTTTTGAAGCTTATATAGCTTGTCTTCACTTCCTTGAACCACAAAAATTTCTAGTTGAGCTACATAAATCTCCTCTTTTAGAAAGTCATTCAAGAAGGCAGATTTGACGTCTAAATGCCAGATTTTTCACTTCATCTGTCCTGCCAATGTAATCAAAATTTTGATGGTGTCCATCTTTGCAACAGGTGCAAAAGTATCCGAGTAATCAACTCCAGGATGTTGAGAATTACCTTTAATGACCAGCCTTGCTTTGTGCTTGTTTATAGATCCATCCGCATTCAGTTTCACTCTGTACACCCATTTAACTCCAATAACTTGCTTATTTTCAGGTTTGTCAACAAGTTTCCATGTCTCGTTCTTCTCAATCATGGCTATTTCCTCCTCCATCGTTTGCTTCCATTCTTCAATCCTGCTGGAAGCTTTAAAGTTTGAAGGTCCTAGGACAATAAAATTATATCTTTCATAAATTTCAGCCAACGGTCTAGTGCCTCTAACAGCAAAATATTCATCATTCTCTGCTTCCAATTTTCACTTGAATCATGGAAAGTAGGTTCAACAACCATCTTTCTGACTTGAGAGATATTTTAATCCCAATAAGAATCTTCATCCACCTTCACATTTCGACTTATAAAAACTTTCCCAAGTTCAATATTGTAGATTCTATAGCCCTTAGAGATAGAGCTATAACCAACCAAAATTCTCTTTTCAGCTTTTTCATCAAGCATACTCTATTTGACAGCTGGTACATGAGTATAACAGAAGGAAACAGACACTTTTAGATGCCTAATTGATGGTTTTATGCCATTTCTAGCTTCAACAGGTGTCATCCCATCCACGACCCTTGTTGGCAGTCTATTTTGCAGATAAATTGATATGCTTACTGCTTCCTCCCAAAAAGACTTTGACAACTTTTTCTCAAAAATCATACACCTAGACATCTCAAGAAAGGACCAATTTTTCCTTTCAGAAACTCCATTTTGCTGAGCGTGAGTAAGTGACTGTAAGTTGATGCTCAATTCCCATATCATCACAAAACAAATGAAATTCATTTGAAGTATACTCCTTCCCATTGTCTGTTCGGAGAGTTTTCAACAAGCATCCACTTTGAGTTTCACCAAAAGCTTTAAACTTCTTAAAAACATCAAAAACATTAAGCTTTTGCTTAAGAAAATATACCCAGGCCATTCAAGTGAAGACTATAAAAAGAATAAAATACTTGTTGCCATTGAGTGAAGGAGTTTTCATCGGTCTACAAATGTCAGAATGGACTAGTTGTAACTTCTCACTTGCTCTCCATGTTGCTGACTTTGGAAAAGGCAATCTATGTTTCTTTCCTAGTTGACAACTTTAACACACTTCTCAATATAACTCAATTTTAGGCAAGTCCTTCACTAAATCATGTTTTTGAGCATATTGAATTGATTTCAAGTTATAATGGCCAAGTCTTTTGTGCCGTAATTTTGAATCCTTCTCACATCTACTACTGCAACAAGCTTGCTCAGAATTTGAATTCCAATTCAAAGGAAAACTTGTTTTTATCATTTCGACAGTAATCACTTCTTGGCGACTAGGTTCAGAAATAACACATTTTTTGTCTTTGAATAGTAACATATAATTTTGTTCTAGAATTTGACCAACACTCAATAGATTTTGATCAAGATCAGGTACCATCAAAACATCTTGAATAAATTTAGTACCCTTGGGAGCTTCAATTTCCACAGTTCCTATACCAATAATCTCGAACTTGCTTTTATCGGCCAACTTGACACGACCTTTGATAGATTCCAACTTCGTAAAATATTCTCGTTTACTGGTCATGTGTTGAGTATAACCACTATACAAAACTCATGTGTTTTCATTATCCAATGTCATTGCTACCATCGCTGTAAACACAAACTCCTCCTGTTCTTCAATTTTTGAAAAGTTGACTTTTTGAATTTGTCGGTTGTTCTCCTTCTTCACTCTGCAAAACCTTTCAATATGACCAATCTTCTTGCAATATTTGCATTGAAGAGGTGGTTCCTTTCCTTTAAACTAGAAATCATCCTTTTTATGATTGTTTTTTCTGCGGTACTTATGCGATGGAAAGTTTTCTTTCTTCTTGACTCCGTTCCGAGAATCACCTTGACTTTTTCTACTAAAATTAGTAGAATTTTCTAATATGTTACCTTCATTTTGCATCTACATCTTCCTTGTAAACTTGGCTTTAAGGGTAGTTTCAACAGCTTCTTCTAGCCTCAAGGATCTTCTCTGCTCTTGAGCTTAAAGAGAATGTCCAAGTTCTGAAGGTGACATTTTTGTGAGATCCTTCGAATCTTTGAGATCTTTGCTTCAAATATTTTCGGCAAACTCACAAAAACCTTTTCAACGATTCTTGAATCTGTAAGCTCTTCTCCCAGAAGTATGATCTAGTTTACAACCTTCATCAACTTGTTGAAGAATTCTTCAATGGTTTCTAAATCCTTCATTCTGAGAATTTCAGCTTAATATTTGAGTTATCAATCAATATGTGGTATTTCTTAGTTTTAATTTCTACTACTTCTTTTCAGTGTATTCCCCGAAAGTTTGCTCTATTAGTTTCACACCTGACTGATAAAAAATTTTTTTTGGAGGACTCAAGTGGACATCAATGGAGGGTAACGGTGTGTAAGCATAATGGTTCACTTGCTATCAAAGAGGGATGTCTTAAATTTCCATCAGAACATGGTCTGGAAGTTGGCAATTTCTTGGTTTTTGGCTACGTTTCGTACAGTCAGCACTTCATTGTTCAAATATTTGGAACAAGCGATTGTGAAATCATCAACTTTTGTAGTGACATTGGCAAAGGTAAAAAAATAGCAAGGACTTATCCGGAAGAAACTACCCCCTGCTTAAAATAACATCTGGTGCTCAAAATGATCAAAGAGATGACAGGTTATGCTTGCATCTACCAAGTTTTGAAATGCCAGCAAGCATACCTCTTGTACAAGGAACTGGCAGTCATGATAATGGAAAAGGAAAAAAAATGAGTAAGGATTTATCCGAAAGCAATTAGGACTTCACTGCTGGGTTCAAAAGATAAGAAAATCAAAGAAGCATCTCAGTTTGGTAAGCTTCTATTCACAACAAAGAGTTAGGATTATTTTGCTTTTGTTGTGTCATCTCTTATATACATAATAGTGGTATATAGTTGAGGCAGTTAGGGCTTAGCTGCAGCTTGGTATTACTGATTTGTGTTGAGCTTGACCTCTGTCTTGAACTAGCTGGCCCAAATGCAGTCTCAGGTCAATAACATACCCATTATAATCCCACGATTGCGTTCTGCGTAGGATAGTGTGTATGCAAAACTTACTAATATCAAGTGATGATTGATATTTATAGCTTAATTATAGGAGCAAAATAAGATTATATTGAATGTAATTGATTATCTTTTCTTATTTAGTCACAGGGTTCATTGTATAAGTACTCATTCTCATGGTTGTATAATCATCCAGAAATACAAAGAAGCTTTTTCTTCTTTCTGAAATCTTCAGAAAGCAATTGCTACAGTGTTTTTGTGGCATTATAGACATCCTTATCTTATGCTTTTATTGGATTTTACATGGTAAATTTTTTTGCCACATGAATCTAGGGAAGCAAGACTAGATAAGAAAAATTTTGAGGAAACAACAACAAAAGCATTTTATCCTGCTAGAATTTATTTAACTTTGGTTTCCTTTTTCATTACTTCCCATATCCATTTGCATGTTGGTTCTCTGCTTTGAGCATCTTCTTACTGTTTTATTGTTATGTACAAGATTCAGGAGAAGAGTATGCGAATAGTGAACCTGCTGATTCACGAGACAACTATTCATGTATGGTGGAGGTCAATGGTTGAGAATTTCTGGTAACACCTTGTTTAAATATCATTAAATACTTCCATCATTTTGGTGGATTGCAATAATCTTGGCATGTTCACTACTTGAGTTTAGTCAAGTATAACTATGTTTCAAGTTTAGCGCCTCCGAAGTAGGACATGCCAATGATGACATTGATTCTTTAAATCTAAAATGAAAGAGTATGTTTTCTGATTGTGGATATCTTTGAATAATCGTGAGGTTTGATTTTCTCAAAATAGTTGAATCAGTTGGTTAGTTAGACCTCTCTTTATTATACCCCTTTTTATTCAAAGCAACTGACTGATTTTCATCAACTCTTACGTGTACACACATTCTGTTAGGTTTCTCTTTAAAAATATGACATATGTTTATAATCTAAAGAGGATGATGTCATATAGAAGCATTAATTTTCTTGTGAAGCAAGATCTATGTTTACGTTGTTTTTTGAGAGTTCTAATCCTTTCATCATGTGAAGCAACACTTACATTACATTTCTATTTTTGAATCTAGTCCACTTTTCAAAAGGGAGCCTTGGAGTAACTAGTAAAGTTGCTGCCATGTGACCAGGAGGTCACGGTTTCAAGCCTTGGAAATAGCCTTTGGCAGATATGCAAGGAAAGGTTGCATACAATAGATCCTTGTGGTCGGGCCTTTCCCCGGGACCCTGTGCATAGCGGGAGCTTTAGTGCATCAGGCTTCCCTTTTTAATCTAGTCCACTTTATGTTGCAATTAGTTGATTGTACTAGGTTGAGATTCTCTTTGTTTCCTAGTTTGTGTATCCCTTTTTTCTCTCGTTAAATCTAGACCTCCTTTATGCATGTGCAGGAATTATCAGAATCCCGACAGACATATTTACCAGGAAGGGGAAAGCTAGGAAATTGGATTATTTTTCTCTGAGGATCGGATAGAAGAATCTAGCCTACCTTCAGGTTTTGAAGTTTGGACATGTGGATGGGAAGAAATTGCTGCAACTTATGGAATGAATGCTGGATATTATTGTTTTATTCAACTAGTAAATCAGAAGGAACGTATATTTGATGTACGCAAAATCTAAAAGTCCAGAAGTAAGATGCCAAAAGAACTACTTGGAGCTGATTACCTTAAGAAGTTACAAGGGGAATGATGAAATAGGAGCTATGCTAGTCACTCATTAATAGTTTTTGAACAAATTTAACTGTTGTCTTGTTCGGTCATATATTTATACTGTTATTTTGAAGCTGTACTTTATGTGCAACTATTACGCTATTACTCTTCACAAATTATCATTTTATCATAGACAAACTTGGGATTTGCAATATGAGTTAAGATAGGTTAAGGATCATGGGATCCTATTCAGAAGTTTTCACAAATCAATCATAGACTCCTGCAATATTTTGAGACTAAATCTTTTCGAGTCTAGTTACATGTTTGTTTAACTTTGTGTTTCGAGGTCTAATTTCAAGGAAGCATAAATTTTTTGTTAGGGTCTAGTTTTTTTTTTCTTCTTTAACTCACACATCCATTTTTTTCTTCTATAACTCACATATGTACGATAACCCTCTCTTCTCTCCTCTTTTTCACAGAGAATTAGGGCAACAACATCTTCCATGACTGTTTCAGCTGCTCCCCAACCTTGTGTTGGGGAGAAGAGACTCCCCTATGTTTCCTTTTTTACTCCCTAATTAATTTGTCTACAACTGCTTCTCAATCAAAATAGTGCTCTCCAGCATTGAAGAAGATTGAAACACTTCATGATCAGCCAACAATTCAGTGGACCTCAATTGAATTTGATGACTTCTCGAATCAAGGAGGATTACAATTTGCACTGGTAGCAAAATTCTGATATGGAAGACCTATTATTTAGACTCCATGGAGAATTATCCCACAACAACTATGCATTAATGGGCAATGCAACATTGGCCTTTCAGATTTTAGGTATGTTTTGATCCGGTTGACAACACCTGATGAATTTGTTAAGGTTTATTCCAAGTCTGTCGAGCATATTGAGTATGATAAGAAGTCATATAAATTTTGAATATTTAGATGGACACTTCGGGTTAATCCCAATGAAGACACGTCCATCGCTCTAATTTGGATCCCTTTGCCAAATTTGCCAACCAATCCATTCGCTAAGGTTGTTATTTTAACTATTACTTCTGCTGTGAGATGACCCTTTGCTGTAGATAGGGCCCCTTTTGACCGCACTCGACCTGGTATGGCTAGAGTGAAGGTTGAAATGATCTTCTTCATGAATTACCATAAAGGGAATAAGTGAGCGATAAAAGTAACCAGAGGGGTATTTTTAGCAAAATAGGTGAATGTAGGGTTTCCGACAACCAAGGGTATTTTTGGCCCTTTCCTATAAAATTTATTAGTTATTAGTTAAGGTTAAGGCACATCAACATTGCCACTTGAGTCTTTTTCTTGTTCTATAAGTCTTTTATAGGAGAACTAAAGATTTCCCCTCCTCACTGCCATAGTGGTGGGAATGTACTTTTGATCAAAATTCTTGAACTACAGGTAGACAAATTAGTCTACTAGATAGAATGAGCTTGGGTTAAAAAAAAAAAGGGGTCATACAAACTCGAGTTAGTACTTAATGCATTTCCTTCCTGTAAATAAAATGTTTTAGGGCAATTGTTGGCTTTTAGTTTTGAAATTAAGAAAATAACGGAGAAAAACTTAGAGAAAAAAATACTGCAGTTGTGTTCTCAAAGAAAATTGTTTTATTAATAACTCAAAAACATACATTTATAGCTAAATTTCTAACTAGAAAATATAAAAATATGCTACTAAAGTTATCTGCAAATTTAAATAACAAATAAAGAGGAAACTAACTTCTAAGTTCAAGCCACAAAGGACTCTAATAAAATAATTTAAATATCCTAATAGTTAACTACTTTATTTCTGAGACATATTTTCAACACTCCTCCTTGGATCAGAAATTATAGATTGTAGTCTTGGCTGAATTTGACCTCGTGAATAAATCTTTCAATTCATCTTTGATCTTGCAAGGCTTGTGTGCACCTTCTGTTGGATTAAAGAAGAAGCTTTATTTTTACCTCTCATTTCAAAGATGAGAAATCCAAAGAAGCATCCCAGTTTTGTAAGCTTTCTGTTCACAACAAATTGTTAGGATTCTTTGGATTTTTCTCATCTTTTGGAGTCAACGGTGGAATATCCTCTGCTGGTTTACTAACCATATCAGTTGTCATGATTCTAACCTCAAACTTTGGCTCCTTCTGAATTTAACTTGTCAATCTCAACATCTAAATATGGTTCTACTAATGATTTTATATTGGTTTCAACATGATTATTATTTCCATTGTCACCTTTGAAAGGATTGCTAGTGTCAACATGATTCTTCCAGATATATAGTTGTCCCTTCCTAGTGTCAGCATCTGTTGCAAAGTTGGTAATATGTGGCTCATATTTTACCTTTTCAGAGACAACATAATATTCACGAAAGGCAACTAAAAAAAAGTATACTATTTGCTTACTCCTAATCAAGAAAGAAAGTTTTAGTTTTTACAACCTACAGGTGCATATGAATAAAAATAAACAATATGCATATTCTGTTGGGTTCGAAATTGAGAGGGCGTCATGCAGAAGCTAATAGTTGCAAACCATGGAATCGATAAATCAAATGACACATAAAACTATACTAAAACATAATATTATTAATATGATTTAGACATCTCCCTCTAAACAAGACTCTTTAAGGACTACATTGTGGATGCTATTGTGTTGTGGAATAAGAAGAAGGATCCTTAATTTATAAAGGTACAAAACCTTTCCTCCAAGAAAGAGCTTAGCCAAATATGGAAGAGAATTATATTTTCCTTTTAGAAAAAGTAAAATAATTATTGCACTACTTTGACTTTTTCTTTAAGAAAAAGTAAACCTTAAATTTGGTAAGAAAATCAGGGCAAAAACCTAACAAATCTCCCCCTTTTGGCTGATTTTCTAGACAAAACTTGATTCGTCTTCTTCATGTCACGTGCATGATTTTTGTTCTTCACATAAGCTTCATCACTGCTACTTGACATGTTTAAAAATGGAGCATTTTTGGGTTTAAAATATATGAGCCCTTTCAGGTTAAAAATATTGGATCCCTTTCCAGGGTTTAAAGTGAGCTTTATTTTTAAAAAATGTACCAGCAAAATTGTTGAAAATATGATTGAAAATTTTCTCCAAATGTAGGGTTTTTTTTTTGACAAAAAAAACTTCACTATCACCAAGTTGGTTGCAACTTTGATCTTGGCATATATTCAATGTAAACCACCGGATTGTTGAACCATAGGATCTGATATCACTTGTTGGGTTCGAAATCGTCAGGGCGTCATGTGGAAGCTATTAGTTGCAAACCATAAGGACGATAATTTATATGACACAAACTATAATAAAAAGCATATTATTTGATATGATTGGACAAGAAGTCTACTTATTGACACTAAATCTAAAAGCTTAAAATCTATTGGGAGAAAAATCCCCCCCCCCCCCTCTGATACCACTTGTTGGGTTCGAAATCGATAAGGCGTCATGCGGAAGCTAATAGTTTGCAAACCATAGAGGCGATAATTCAAACGAAAAAGGAAAAAAAATACTAAAAACATATTATTAATATGGTTGGTCATTATACATATTAAAAACTAATATTGAAAAAACATAAAACCTATTGAGAGAAATCTCCTCCTAAAAAAGACTCTTTAATGACTACATTGTGGATGCTATTGTATTATGGAATAAGAAGAAGATCCTCAATTTATAGAGTACAAAACCTTTCCTCCAAGAAAGAATAAACCTAACATGGAAGAGATCTTTTCCAACAAGGAAACTTTTTCCATCAAAAAAGGTAATTCTAATTGTGGTAGAAAATTAGGAAAAGCAGGAAATTCAGGGAAAATTCTAACAGATTCGTCATACTTAAACAAACATGACAAAGATATTGAAAACACACAAATGCATATTTTACTTGATTTTAATCTAAACCTATTGAGCTATCTGTGACCATACTTTTAAGTATCTCCAAAACAACGTGTTGAAATGATACTTGGATTCTTTTATAAAGTGAAGACGAAATATTTTTATTTTTCTCACAAAATCTCAGAGATATATTGACGTTGACATGATACTTGGATTCTTTTAGAAAGTAAAGAATTCAAGAAGAAGAGAGAAAGTCTTAGCTGTATTTCTTGATGATCTTACATCCCATGAGAATGGATACATATACATAAGTCCTACGACTAAATAAGGACGAAAAATATTATATAATCAATTACAATAAATACTATACCAATCTACAATCAATTTCTATCAATTCTTGATTAATGTACTGTAGTTTTTGGCCATGTGGGTCATATTATTTTTGGTTAATAATAATTATTAAATTTCTAAAATCCTATTGGTTGTAGGGAAGTTCCCATTACCCACTTTGATGGGAAGTGGATAGTAACCGTTTGGTCCTCTCTTTGCCTATTAAATGAAATAACCTACTCCATCTACGGTATTCTGAAACGCACAAGCTAAAGAGAGTGAAAGAGAAACATACTGGTTTTGTCAAGAACAAAAAATCTAAGTGCTTTTGCTTAATTTTTAGTCAAAATTAAAGCTATGGCCAACTCAGGTATGTTTCTTGACTGATTTCTTGCTATATGTGAAAATCATTAAGTTCTACGATTCTGAAATCATGTAAATCCTAACATGCAGTATCAGTGCAAGGTTTTAAGAACTAATGATTTTCCACTAAAATTGATGTTTTCTCCCAATTTATGAACCCTAATTATGTAATTTAAGGATTTACTTTACAGTTTCAATTATATTTGGATTTCCTATTCGGCTTTTGTTCGTGTTTGTTGCCTACTGGTTTATACCATGTGATATGAACAATTTGGTTTTAAAGATGTAGAGAATAATGCTAAAGTTCCTAATTCCTAAACAACATTCACTGTTGCACGTAATTTGGTGTAATGATAATGGATTTAATTGTTCATGGGTTGTGATACTACTCAATGAATTACAAAACTTCTCATGTGAATCCATGTAATCTGTATCGGTGATTCTATGATATGCATGATGGTGGATATTTATTCCTTTATTTTGGTTGTTTTATCCGTGAATGGAGAAACAGATGGAGCATGTTATCTTATCATTTTTTATTAAGAATCCAAAAACAATTGAAAAGAAAACTTTGGCAGTAACTAACACTACCGAACTTTGTACCCAATTTTGTACAGTGATTTAATTTAAATAAAAATTATTGTTTTAAAATTTTCTTTTATTGGAATTATATATGTAAGATTCGTTAATCACCAAAGTGGTCGAATCTTTCTGAAATTAATTCCAAAATAAAGATTAAACTTAAATTAAATTACCCATTAATCTTGATGTTTATAACCAATATAACACTTATGGGTAAATTGAAGTTTTTGGTTATAAGACATTTATGAATCACCCAAAGGTTGATTGTTTGTTCTTATAGTCAGTGAACATTAAAGAGGTAATTTAGATGTATCGTTGAAATTATAAGCGATCGTTGTCAATATAATTACCCAACTTAGAGTCGGGGTCGATCCACGAGGATTGAGAGCGATAACTTCACTCTCAAGTGTCACAAGAAACTATAGGTTTGCACGCAATGCTAGAATTAAACAAGAAAGTAAAATGGGAGGAGGGGGGGGGGGGAGGGGTTGTTTGAACAATTGTTTTGTATCGAGTTAACCGTTTCAACATTGGTTTTGCCAAAAAGAATGCTATAAGGTTGTAATCAAATGAGTTAAAGTGCTTGGGGTTATTCCTTCTTGATAATAATTGCATGCATTTATAAGTGAAAATACACCTAAGATTCGAATGCTAGTTATGATTAGGCATGATTTTAGGGATTGGGGGTGATTTCTCAATCCATACCCAAATTTCACATGGGTTCCTCTTGAACTCTCAAGTGTCTACACTACCAAACAACCAATAGCCTCAAAATGAGCAATCTACCACTAGCATATTTTTTAAAAAAATAAACTTTCGGCTTTTATTAATTAATCACAAAATAAAAAAAAATACAATGGGCCAGCAACCCTTATTAGTTAACAAAAACCAAAATATTAAAAAGACACCTACCCAGCCCAACCCACCCTTATTACACATATAAACCTTGTAGGGTTTCCTAATCTCATTCTCAACCAAATCTTTCCAAAACCCTTCACTACCTGAGAAATGTTTCCACGGTGGTTCAACCTAAAACTCCGCTTCCTTTTTCTATGGATCATCAACACCATGTATCTAAATCTATTCACTGCTGCTGCATCAACTTTTAAGAGTAAGAAATCTTCATCTTCTTCCAAGTTTGTACATTTATTCCTCATTTTGTCGCTTATATCTTCTTCTTGCTTCTTCCAACTACATTCTTTGGTAGATGGTATCAGTTAACTGCATCGACCTGAGGGATCTTGTCTACTGGGGTCTTGCCTTTTTAATTGGTAAGTATTCAACATTCTTCTTTGTATTATCTTACCAACTCTAATCATTTTGTTCTTGTAGGTGGAGCTGGAATGGAGTGCAAGGGTAGCTTTAATCCACCACCACCACATAGTGAGAAGCATGACATCCAGGTTCCATAACTCCAATCTGACCAAAGGCCCTCCCATTTTGGCGAGTCCTTTTTGTTAGCTGAAGTAAAATAGGCTAGTTAACATTTCACTTGTTTTGATGCCCTTAAGACAGTTTGTAATATTTTAGTGAAAAATAAGATGCTTAGCCTTCCCAACAGCATCACCATTTAATAGGTGATACTCTTAAGTATGGGCATTGTAATTTGTCACTATTGGTCAATCTTCTTCCTTTAGATTTCATGCTGTTAAATCCTGTATTGCTGCAATTTCCATTGTCAATTGCTATGTTAGTGTCACGACCCGATTTTTGAGTCATGATGGTGCCTACCGTAACCCACCAATAGGCAAGCTAAGCCCAAGCCCGGAGCGGCAAGCGACGGGCTACCAAGCGGAAACCCAAAAGAAGGGAGATGAAGCAGAAGCAACCAGAATAGTAAACATGATCAAATGTAAAAGATAGCATAAAGTACATACATACCGAGACCCAAAAAGGAAGAGGATAATGTGTATAGCTAAGAACCCCTCCCAAGACCTGATAAGGTCGGTACAAAAGCCACTACTAGACATATCCAGAGTATAAGAAAGGAACCAACTATATACAATGTATACACAGTCTGAAGAACAAAAGAATATACAATAAGAGATGGACTAGGATCTGCCTCGAACTTCAGTAAGCTCACCCTGCTCTGAAATTAGTACAGAGAAGAGAGTCACATCAAAGCTATCGGCTAGTACCCAGATCTGCATAGGGGAAAAAGATGTAGAAGTGCAGTATGAGTACCGAGCAACAGGTACTCAGTAGGCATCATCAGCCGACTGAGAGCAATGAAATATAAGCAGGCTAAAATGCGAGGGTGCATGCTAAGTCTGGGGCATAAATGATAAATAAATAAATAAATGACTACTGAGTTGTATAAATAAAACCAGGAGGTAAATAAAGGCGATACCATATATTGAGTAAATAAATGCATAAATAAACACACAAGTCAAACATAAGCTAACAAGGCCCCCAAAAGCCTGTTAGGCACATGGAAAAAAAATAGTATCCTAGCCTGGCCCTCATAAACCAGCGGGATACACAGGAAAAGTAAATGTATAACCACCAATGTCTCCTAGCTGTACCCGTATCCAATAATCACCATACCCAACAGGGGTGCACCGGGCTTGAACCGGTACTAATGGATAATAATAAAAGGCTAGACGCCGAGCTCGAACCGATCACAGTGGGTAATAACACGAGGCTACATATATATGATATCTACCAAACTCGAACTGAAACTCAAAGCATAATAGCATCATAACCACGGTACCTAGCTACAAAACTCTTAAATCATATCATAACCAGATGCCGGACTCGAATCGAAACTCATAATAATTAGTAACAATAATCATCATATCTGAATCAGTGGCCGGACTCAAACCAAAACTCATAATAGTCAGTAACCATCATATTCAAGTGCCAGAAAAGTGACAGAATCCACAAAAATACAAGTAACGGGGACATACCTGCCCTAGACCAAACCCAAAACATAAAGAAAAGAGCTAACCCATAATGTACTACAAGGCCAATCCCTGGGTCCTCCGAGGTCAACAACCTACTACTAGGCGACATACATACCAAATTGGGTATCTCGAGTGTATCATGGCAAGGCAAGTTCTAATACTAGGTCAAGGCAAACAATCTCGGTCAGGTACTATGCTATTTGAGGTCAACAGGTCCAAACGAGTTAAAAGGGTCATAACTGGGGTAAACCAACCTAAATACTATCCTAAAAGGGTATCTCAGGGCTTAACTAAGCCCAATAATGTGTAAGGTTAACTATGCCGACTATGAAGAGTAGTGGGGCCCACTATGGGGTCCAGAAACCAAGTCTGGACTAAGGTTGCCCAGTCCCCAACTAATAGCAGTCGCAACATTAGCCAATTCAGAAAGACATTTATGGCATACCACAAGGATAACAGGCCCGGAACATACCCAAACATGGCCCTAACCGGCCCAACATGCCTAATTATAGCAAGCCAATGGCAAACTACAACTACTAGCCCAAACACTAGCACAATAACATACAAATACTATAAGTAAGTTCAGTCTAGGTATAGGGTAAGCCTAGCCTACCTGGACGGTGGTAAATGCCCTACTAAAGCCTGCTAAATAGGAGCCTTCCCCTTCCTAGAGGCCTCCAACTGCTGCCATGCTATCAAAACAGTAAACTATAAATCACAACATGAAAATTGATACGCATATTTCCCTAGATTGGAAAACGACCAAACATCCCATGCGGTGCTTGCGGAATCACGAAATCGAAACCGTCACAGCATCCCAAATAGCTCAGTGACCCATAGTCACAAGCGATATCATCCAATCTAAGCTCAAATTTAGCTCTAAAAATCCCCAAATATCATCACCACCAACTATATACAAAACTACATCGCAAAAAATAATGAAACTTATCGAACTAACGAGGATTACACGTACACAAACACTTCCCCACTAAAATTCGATCTTGAATAACTTGGTGAAGGGAACAAGTGAGCAAAAGGAACCATTATGCAGTAGCATATATATGTATATATACGTATAGGAAGCAATTGAGATTAAGGGTTGTTGTTATTTTTTTATCCGCCTAGCACTATATGATCCTTGCTTATAATGTTATAAAATAGTAAATGTCATAACTCCTGTACATTCTTCCTATACTATTCACATAGAATCTAGTTATATTGGATGAATTGCATTAATTAATTGTGATAGGTAGTTAATTACATGGCAACATATGTTAAAAGGTAATGCTGCCACAACTTTAATTATAGTTGTGTTGTTTCTTTCCTTCACCTCCACATGGGGGTAGAGGTGGAAATGCCAAAAAAAATATATTTTCATCCCATTATATAGGCACTTGGATATTGCATAAGTTCGTGGTAAAATAAATATCACATTTTGAATATACCATAATTAATAAAAAATTATTTTGACTAAAACCTCAATAAAATAATAATATCATTTTAACATATCTAGATTTACTATCTCCGCTTAAAATATTAATAGGTTATAAAACTATTATAAAGTAAGCTACGTATATTATAACTAAAGAATTTTTATAAATATCAAAAACATTTTAGAAAGGTAGTTAACTATATCTTTTTATCAAATTTTAATTTAATTTAAATGTTTCACAACACGTTCAGTTTTAATAAAATTCTCAAACCAACTGCCCGAAAACCGAACTGTCAGTCCCAACAAGTCATAAATAACTTGGGGCAGTTATAGGAAAGCTCTAAACAGTAAGAACGCACGAAAATGAGAGAAATGACCGGGAGGGTCATTACAACATCCACTACTAAAAGGGCTTTCGTCCGCGAAAGTAAACGATAAGGAAGTATCTGAAGGCTTTAACAGGTAGGGATACTGGATCCACATAAGCCCAGTATAACACCGAAATCTACTATATTTAACACAAAGAGATCAACCCGAGTATCATATCCTTGAACAGTCACCAAACAAGACCTACATATCCGATCCACTATTAAAGAATAACCTACGGGGTAGCTACACGCAATGGCATATAGAAAGACTCCAAACATAAACCCAACCGCAGTGCATAATAAGCAAAAATATAAGAAAACGTGGATCCGGGATCAAAAAAAGTAGAAGCTGGATGACGGCATATGGAAATCATACCTGTGATCACATCGTCCGAAGCTTCGGCCCCTGACCTAGCCGGCACGATATACAACTGATCTTACCTTCTATCAAACTCGGTATTGACCCGACCATCGGTCCTACCTCCCTATGGACCACCTCTGGAACCCTAGGGACCACCTTTATGACCCTGTGCACCAACCCTAGCTGGAGGTGGCACTGTCTTGATCGGCTGTGCGGTCTGAACCAAAGGCTTAATTATCCCACGCAGGGGACACTCACGGGCGAAGTGACCAACAACCCTACACTCATAACATGACCCTAGCACTCTAGTATATCTGGAAGGTCCGACTGATCCGGTATGACCATTCTGCTCGATGAACTAGACTGACTACCCCTCTGAGGCTGGCTACTATCCTGACCATCAGAACCCCTATAAGCGGGCTGACCCTCGTCTAATATCTGTAATATTGATTGAACGTGTTTACTGGGCTGACCCTGATGCTGATAAGACTGTTACTGCTGCTGGGGGTCCCTTCCCTAGGATATGCAGCCTCCAGACTGTGAGCTGCTGTGGCTCCCACTGTAATTGCCTTGAACATGAGATCTCTTATCACTGCCCCCTTAGGCCTCGCGATTCATCTCCTCAATAGAATATACATGCTCAACAATCTTAGCAAAAGACTTTCCTGATGTCACTAAACTTTGTGTGGCTCTACGAAGTGACAACCGCAATCCTTTGAAAAAACATCTGATCCTTTCATACTCGTCAAGTAGGATCGTAGTAGCATGTCTGTCTAAGTCATGGAATCTCACCTCATACTCAGTTACTGATATCAAACCCTGTCTCAACCCAGAGAACTCATCCCAAAGACACTCACGTATATTGCGAGGCATATACTTCCCTAAGAAAACCTTGGAGAACTGAGACCAAGTAACTGGTGGAGATCCAGCTGTCCTGGCATCAAGATGACCCCTCCACCATTGCTTTGCTGCTGTGTCGAGCTGATATGCAACAAAGTCTACACCACGAGTCTCAACTAATCCCAAATTCCTCAGCTTCTCCTCACAGTTGTATAGAAACTTATAGGAATCCTCTCCTTGAGTTCCCACAAATCTAGGCAGAGTCGCCTCAAAAAATGGCCCAAAATCTTATGCTTTTTGATAAATATAACTAGTTGGGCTGCTACTGGCTGTGGGACTATCGATACTGGCGAAACCTCTACTTTGGTTACCACAGCTGCAGGCTGTGACCCAACACCAACTCCCTGCACAACTGGCTGAGCTCCCTCAGCTGGCGGACCTCAAAACTAATCCCAGTAACTGCACCAAAACATCCCGGATAACTGAAGTAGCTATGAACCCAGGTGGGCCCTGGGCTACTCCCTGGCCTACCTACTATTGTGGTAGTGGAACACCCGAGGCTATATCTGGCTCTGGAGCTATAACGGGATCAGGTGATGGATCTATGGTCTGATCTCGATCTAGGGGTGCTGCTCGATTCTTCCCCCGACATCTAGGTCGACCTCGGCCCCTAACTGGAGCTCTCGCTTAAGGATCGGGGTCCCGACCCTCGGCTATCCACTATGTATCCTAGCCATTTGCATAAAGAGTGAACCAAATAGAGATCAAAAACCAACATAGTCACTGACACACGGAAGTGAATCAAAGCAATGAGATTTTCCCTAAAAATGCTCCATAGCCTCCCGAAGATAGGATACAAACGTCTCTGCACCAATTTACAGGACTCTACTAAACATCGGCTAATGTACCAACAATACCAGTACAACCTAGGCTCTGATACCAAGCTGTCATGACCCAATTTTTGAGTCATGATGATGCCTACCGTAACCCACCAATAGAAAAGCCAAGCCCAAGCTCGAAGTTGTAAGCGAAGGGCTACTAGGCAAAAAACCAAAAGAAGTGAGATGAAACAGAAACAACCTAAATAGTAAACATGATCAAATATAAAAGATAGCATAAAGTACATACATACTGAGACCCAAAAAGGAAGAGGACAATGTGTATAGCTAAGAATCTCTCCCAAGACCTAATAAGGTCGGTACAAAAGCCACTACTTTACATATCCGGAGTACAAGATAGGAACCAAATATATACAATATATACACAGTATTGAGAGAAAAAGACTGTAGAGTAGGAGTTGGAGTAGGATCTGCCTCGAACGTCAGTAAGCTTACCTTGCTCTGAAATCAGTGCTAAGAAGAGAGTCACGTCAAAGTTGTCGGTTAGTGGTCGGATCTGCATCAGAGAATAAGATGCAGAAGTGCAGTATAAGTACAGGAAAGCAAGTACTCAGTAGGCATCATCAACTGACTGAGCTCAATGTAATATAAGCAGGCTAAAATGTGAGGGTGCATGCTAAGTCTGGGGTATAAATGATAAATAAATAGATAAATAACTGTCGAGCTGTATAAATATGATCAGGAGGTAAACAAAAGAGACATCAAATATTGAGTAAATAAATGTATAAATAAACACACAAGTTAAACATAACCTAACTGGGCCCTGATAAGCCCGCTAGCCACACAGAAGAACACAGCAACCCAACATGGCCCTCATATACCTGTGGGACAGATAGGAAAATTAAATGCATAACCACTAGTGTATCATAGCGGTACCAGCTTCCAGTAAACACTGTACCAAATAGGGGTACATCGGGCTTTAACCGGCACCAATGGATAATAACAAAAGGCCAAATACTGGGCTCGAACCAGTCATAGTGGGTAATAATAAGAGGCCACATATATATGAAATACGTCAGAATCAAACCGAAACTCAATTCATAATAGCATCATAACCAAGGTACCCAGTACCAGAACTCTCAAATCATATCATGACCAGATGACAGACTTGAATAGAAACTCATAATAATCAGTAACCAAAATCATCATATCTGAATCAGTGGCCGGACTCAAATTGAAACTCATAATAGTCAGTAACCATCATATCCAAGTGCCAGAATAGTGATAGAATCCATAAAAATATAGGTAACGGGGACTTAACGGTCCCAGACCAAACCCAAAACATAAAGAAATGAGCTAACCCATAATGTACTACAAGGCTAATCCCGGGGTCTTTCGAGGTAAACAGCCTACTACTAGGCGACATACATACCAAATCGGGTATCTCGAGTGTATCATGGCAAGATGGGTCCCAACAGTAGGTCAATGCTAATAATCCCGGTCAGGTGCTATGCTATTTGCGGTCAATAGGGCAAAAAGGGTTAAAAGAATCATAACTGGGGTGAACCAACCCAAATACTATCCTAAAAGGATATCTCAGGGCTTAACTAAGCCTAATAATGTCTAAGGTTAACTATGGTGACTGTGAAGAGTAGCGGGGCCCACTACAGGGTCCCAAAACCAAGTCTGACTAAACCTATCCGAGTCTGGACTAAGGTTCCCCAGTACCCAACTGACTGCATTCGCTGCATTAACCAATTCAGAAAGGCATTTATGGCATACCACAAGGATAACGGGCCTGGAACATACCCAAACAGGGCACTAACCGGGCCAACAGGCCTAATTATAGCAATCCAATGACAAACTACAACTACCAACCCAAACACTAGCACAATAACATGCAAACACTATAAGTAAGCTCAGTTTAGGTATAGGGTAAGCCTAGCCTACCTGGACGCCGCCGAATGCCCTGCCAAGGCTTGCTAAATAGGATCCTTCCCCTTTCGAGAGGCCTCTGACTAATGCCACACTATTAAAACAGTAAACTATACATCACAACATGAACATTAATACCCATATTTCCCTAGGGCGAAAAATGACCGAACATCTCATGTGGGGCCCGTTTGTAGAATCAGGAAATCAAAATCTTCACACTATCCCAAATAGATCAGTGACCCATAGTCACAAGAGATATCATCTAATACGAGCTCAAATTTAGCTCTAAAAACCCCCAAATATCATCACCACCAACTATATACAAAACTACACCGCAAAAACGATGAAACTTACCGAAATAACGATGATTACGCGTACACAAATTCTTCCCCACTAGAATCCAAACTTGAATAACTTGGTGAAGGGAATAAGTGAGCAAAAGGAACCATTATGCAGTAGCATATATATGTATATATACATATAGGAAGCAATTGAGATTAAGGGTTGTTGTTATTGTTTTATCTGCCTAGCACTATATGATCCTTGCTTATATTGTACTCCCTCCGTCCCATTTTAATTGGTCATCTTACTAAAAATAAATGTCCCATATTAGTTGATCACTTACTATATTAAGATATAATTAATTAATTTTTTTTCATTTTACCCCTAAAATTAATTACAATTTTAATGTCCATTCCTATGCCCAATGAATTCCATTAATATGGATAAAGGATAATAAAATTCATCAGTTCATTTATGATTTTTTAATCACCGTGTAAAATAAAATGTGCCCAACTAAAATGGACGGAGGGAGTAATGAAATAGTAAATGTCATAACTCATGTATATTCTTCCTATACTATTCACATAGTATCTAGGTATATTGGATGACTTGCATTAATTAATAGTGATAGGTAGTTAATTACATGGCAACATATGTTAAAAGGTGATGCTGCCACAACTTTAATTATAGTTGTGTTGTTCCTTTCCTTCACCTCCATATGGAGGTAGAGGTGGCAATGCCCCAAAAAATATATTTTCATCCCATTATATAGGTACTCGAATATTGCATAAGTTCGTGGTAAAATAAATATCACATTTCAAATATACCATAATTAATAGAAAATTATTTTGAATAAAACCACTATAAAATAATAATATTATTTTAACATATCTAGATTTACTATCTCCGCTTAAAATATTAATAGGTTATAAAATTATTATAAAGTAAGTTAGATATATCATAACTAAATAGTTTTTATAAATATCAAAAACATTTTAGAAAGGTAGTTAAATATATATTTTTATCAAATTCTAATTTAATTTAAATATTTTACAACACGTTCGATTTTAATAAAATTCTCAAACGAACTACCCGAAAACTGAACTGTCAGTCTCAACATGTCATAAATAACTTACGACATTTATAGGAAAGCTCTTAATGTCGAGAACGCATGAAAACAAGAGAAATGACTGGGAGGGTCATTACAGTTAGTAAATAGTCTGCTACTTGATTCCCTACTCGCATTATGTGCTGGAATGTATGTTGCTTGGTAGATAATAATTGATGAATTTCTGTTACTGCATCCGTAATACTCCATGGACATGCCCACTCCAATTCTAAGACTTTCTTTAGTAGCATTGAATCTATTTGGAAAATGGCTTTGGCATATTGTGATCTATTACAATGCCTGCTAGCTTCTAACATTGCCTTTGCTTCTGCTTGTATGTTGGTTATGTCTTCCATTTGCTTTCCTTCTGCATATAAAAAATTCCCAGCTGAATCTCTCATGCAAAAGGCATAGGAACTAGGTACCGAATTGCCCTTTGATGCTTCATCAGTGTTGTACTTGACCCAGCCTTCAGGAGGAAATTCCCATAATTCTTTAGTTACTTTCAAAGTAAGGGTAAAATATTCCAACTCCTTTAGTATCCCTCTCCAATTGCTTGGAAAATTCCCCTGTGGTTTTCTCACCTCAAGTAGCATATGCATATTTCTATTCACATTATGAACTACTCTTAGAATTATTACCCTTTTCCCCTCATGCTTGCTTAGGTTCCTTCTCTTCCATAATTCCCATATTTTAATACTTGGCAAAGCTTTATAGTATGGTTTCATGCCCTTTTTTACTTTTGTTCCCCACCAATGCATTATCACTTCATGCAATGGTAATCCTTCAATGTTTAAACCTGCACATAAAGAAAAATAGGACCAGGTCCTATTAGCAGTAATGGATCTCAAGAACACATATGTCATGGTTTCTTGATCAGGTCTTTCATAACACAAGCACCTTGATGGTCACTTATTTTTCCATATTCTCACTCTATCATTCACCGAGATTTTAAACTTCTATAGTCTCCATATGAAGAAAGTTATTTTGAAAGGCAAACCTTTCACCCATATCTCATGATATGCTCCACTAACTCCTCAAGAAGCAATTCTCTCAATAACATCTCATCCCATTCTCCATCCTTGGCTAGATCTATAACATTTAGATAGTTCTCATCCCACTCAAAGTCTTCTCCTATGATAGTGTATAGATCTCCCAATCCTATCTAGTTATCATGCCAAAAAAATGTAGTTCCCATTTTAATTTTCCACCATATTTGGTGCTCAACTAGATCCCTAGTCTATAACATCTTTTTCCACACCTGGGATCCATTAAAACCAGTCCTCCATGTCACCAAATTTGGATTTGTCTTTCTACAGTACTTGTTACTAATGTATACACTCCATACTGAGAGTTTAGTTCTAAAATTCCACCACAACTTGCAGAATAGTGCCATTGAAACATCATGTAAAGACCTAAACCCTATGCCTCCTTCCACTATAGGCAGGCATAAATTTCTCCAGCTGGTCCAGTGTCTTCCTCTACTACCAATAAAACTACTCTAAAAAAATTATGTCACCATTTTGTGAATGTGATTCAACACAATTAGTGGTGGATTCATGACTGATAGGAAATGAATAGGAATACTCTACAACACATGTTTAATAAGTATATCCCTTCCTCCATAAGACAATAGTTTTCCTTTCCAAGCCTGTTGTTTAGAACCAATCCTCTGAATCATCTGCTGGTAGTATGCTTTTTTCTTTCTTTTGTAGAAAATTGAACATCCTAAATAAGTGAAAGGAAAATCCTTTCTTAGGATTCCAGTTGCTACCTCAGCTATCACCACATTCCCTCCAGGTACACTATGATGGAGGTAAATAACACTTTTTTCCTTATTTACCTTTTGACCTGATAGGTTTGCATATTTCTCCAAGGTTGAAGATATAAATTGCATGGTCTTCACCTCAGCCTTGCACATTATGATCATATCATCAACAAATGCTAGGTGATTGATCTTAGGACTTTCTCTAGGCATTCCAAATCTCTTGAAGTCTTTATTTAGCATCAACCTATTCAAATCTCTTGACATAACCTCCACTGCAAGTATAAATAGAGTAGGACAAAGAGGATCTCCTTGCTTTACCCCTTTAGATGATGTGAAGAAACCGTTAGGCTGACCATTTAGTAGTACAGAGTACCAATTATTGCCTATCAACTTGAAGACCATATCTATAATTATTTCTCCAAAGCCTAATTTCCTTAGTACTTTAGTCAGTAATCTTCTGTACCAGTAGGATATTCTCTGCTATACTTCTTCCCTACACAAAGCCTGGTTGTTTTAGTGATATAATGCATGGCAATAAGGTCTTGATCCTCTCATAAATAATTCTTGAGAAGATTTTGTTAACAAAATTGCTAAGGGAAATAGGCCTTAAATCTGAAAAGGTATTGGCAATGGTCTTTTTGGGGAAAAGAACCAGATTTGTGTGAGTGATAAATTTAGATAGTTATGCCCCATAGAAAAAGGCCTTAAACATTATGTATATATCCTCCCCCACTATGTCCCATGCATTTTGGTAAAAAGCACCAGTCATACCATCAGGTCCTCCTACACTATTTTTGTTTAATGCCAATGCAACTTTCACTTCTTCAATTCCAGGAACTCTATGTAATTCCTTATTCTGCTCATTGGTGATCACGATTGGCAATTCTTCTAGCATATCAAAATCAGTACACTCTTCCTACTTGGTAAATTGTCTACTATAAAATTTCATTGCTGCTTCTGCTATCTCTTCCTGATCTTTTAGCCATTCTCCTTCATCATTTTGGATCCTTCTCACCCTCAGCCTATTTCTCCTTCTATTGACCACAATGTGGAAGAATTTAGTATTCCTTTCACCTTCCTTGAACCAATCTATTCTTGATTTTTCTTCTAGTAATTCTCCTCTATATGCAAATATCTATTTAGTTTTGCTTGGGCATTGTGGAGTTTTTATCTATTTTCTCCTATAGGATCAACTTCAAACTGTATTTCCATAACATTTATTATTTCTTCCAGGGTTGCAATCTCCTGAAAAATATTACCAAAGGTTTTCTTGCTCCACCTTGTGAGTGCTTTCTTCACTTTCTTTAGCTTATAATGAAATAAGCTAAAAGGTTTACTTCAAAGTCTGCCTTCCAATGTTGCTTTTTCACCTCCATGAAGGATTCCTCCTTAAGCCAGATATTCAAAAATTTGAAAGGTTTTACAATATTTTCATTGCTTATTTTAAAAGTGAGTAGCATTGGTACATGATCTGATCCACTTTTGATTAAGTACTCCACCTCCATTACTGGGAAAATGCTCTGTATCAAATAATTGCACAACACCCTATCCAACCTCTTGAATATACATTTTTCATTAGTTCTCCCATTCCACTAAGTATACTTACTTCCTTAAATCCCATATCTTCCAGATTACAGATATATATGCAATGATTGAAATCTCTAACCTCTGTATCTAGGACTGGTATTCCCCCCAATTTCTCTTCACTATTGGTAATAATATTAAAATCTCCACTAACCAGCCATGGTGTCTGCATGTTATTAGCTAGATCAGCCATTGAGTCCTACAACTGCAGCCTTTCTTCTTATGTACATTTTGAATAAACGAAAGTAAATGCAACTTTAATACCCTATTCTTGGCTTATCAATTTCAAAGTTAACTATTGAGCTTCATCTAGTACTATTTCAACTTCCAAAGATTCATCTATAAAGGCCCAGATCTTTTCATTCATAGTGGTAACTACATGATGCATTCCTAGTTTCCTTTAGGTACACTTCCAGCTCCTTGCTATCTTGAAAAGGTTCCATCAATCCTACAAAATAGAAGTGGTGTCTTTTTTGCATGGTAATTAATCTAGTGAAAGCCTTCTGAGTATTCACTGATCTAATATTCTAGATTAGAGCATTCATTAAGAAATACTTTTAGCTGCTGATCCCCTTGTAAACCTTGCTGCTGCTTGAGAAGAAGTCTTATCTCCACTTGTTTTCTTCTTCTGCTTAATATGATTCTCTTTAATTTTGTCAATTTGTTCTGGTGATAAATCTCCATCTCTAGTTATATTGGTTATGTTCTACTCCAATCCTTCTATGTCCATGTCTTTCTTTGGTTGATCAACCATCTCCTGCTGTGAATTGTCACTGCTTACTGCTAAAGGAAGATCCCTTTAATTATCAACTTCAGATATCACCAATGCACCTATTTTTTGATTTAAGTTGTTCTCTTTTTATTCCTCTATCTATTTGTCATTTATATTCATAACATCTATTGCTCCTGTGATTCTACTCTCTTCTCCTCTGGATTACTGCTTGTCTCCTTAGTTGCTGACTTTTTATTGTGGAGACTTTCTTATTTCCCATTTGTTTCTCCTTCATTCTCCTCTAAATTTCAGCTTACCTCTTTGATTGGTGAATTGTTTTATGGAAGCTTTAATTAACTCAGTCCTTGGTGTTTTCTTTGATGCTTTCCTTGCTTGTTTCCTCCATCCTCTACTTGCCATTATCTTTATTAATTTTATATTTATCCCTTAATGCCTCAAAAGGGTTTTCATCATGAATATATTTCTCTCCTTTAATGTGACCATACCTGTCCTTCTTGTATTTATTCTTCCTTCTCTTCATCCATTCTTGCTTGTTATGATTGTTGCTACTACCTTACCACTTGTTAGGACTCTCCTCTGTTTTACTGCTATTCCTGTTACTGCGTTTGTTGCCTCTGGTTCTTCTTTGTTCACCTCTTTATGTTTTCCTTCAAATAACTCGGGGTGAATTGTCCAACAACTATCTTCATCATGTCCTTGTAAACAGCACTCCTTACAGTACTTTGGCATGTAATCATATTGGATTTTAATCCACTTTGATTTAACTTCTCCTTTAATATCCTCCTCCTCATTGATCCTCACCCTTTGTGGTAGTTTAGCAACTAAATCCACCTCAATCTTCATTTTTGTATAGCTTGGCCTTGTTTGATTCCTTGTTTTTAAGTCCACTGTTGGAGGCTTCCCAACCGTTGATGCTATTGAAAAAAATTCCTTTTTGCAAAGAAATTTGGTGGTAAGCCAGGTAATGAGATCCATGCTACTCCAATTGTTGTTTGCACATCTGGTTCAAACCAAGGATCCCATTTAAGGGTTCGCTTCTGCAAATATATCTCCTTAGTTTTCACATAGAATGCCGATGTAGATAACAACTGCACGTAATCCTTAAGGCATGTAAGTCAAATAAGAATATGTCTATTCTTCAATACTCCAATCGTGCACTCGTTTTTAATTCCACATTGTCCTGGGATATTCTTCCTCAACTCTTTAATATCTGGTTTCCCATAAGAAAACTTTCCAATGATCGCATACTGTAAATTCTCTTGTACTATTAGGGATCTGACTTCTAAAGACTTTCACGTGATATTTGGTTCTCCATGCAACATAATCACTGGTTTAGGTGGTACTTTTGGTATTGGTGGGGTAATTGGTTTAGGTTTGATTAAATTGGAATAGGAAAGAACGTTTTGGTCTATGGGGGTTGGTGTTTCTGTTTTAGAGTTGTTTGTAGTTGGAATGGGTGAAAAATCCTTCGATGGGAGGGTCCCACTAGCGGTGGTGATGGCTATAATGGCCGATGACAGATCTAGGGTATTGGTATTTAGGGTGTTTTCTTAGAAAGCATTTTTTAGGTAATGTAAATATCAATCTATCACTAGTATCACCACTTGAATGAGTATAAATAGAGTTTTATTAACTAAATATCATCACTCTTGTATCCCCTTTCAGGTAACACAAGAGCTCCAAGCATAGACCAAGATTGCAACCTCAATCTATAGATTAAGACAAAGAGATTTAGCTAAAATCATAACACACAATATAACACGAAGGTAAATAATCACTACCCACACATAATCAATACTCAATAATGCATAACCCCAAGTTTGGAAATTAGCTACTCATAATAAAGGAAAAAGAAATTATATCAAATTCTTCTTCCATATTCGTTAAAGAATCCAAATGTTTCAAAAGAAAACTCTAAATTCCAAGCACAAAATTAGTTAATTCCATAATTAGGATTTGATTACAAGCTTAATATTCAGCAAATTGACAAAAGATAGTGTTTTCAATGACCAAAAAGCTTAAATAGTTCCAGCAAAGTCAGGCCTCAAAATTATAAATTGCCACCGCTCATAATTCAGCTGAGCACATCTCATCGCCAAATGCATCGGCGATACGCCAAATTGTCCTACTCAGCACCGATCTGTCAATCTATCAAGCTCAAATGGCCAGTCTCTATTTCTTTTGATGATGCGGAGCTTGTTCGCTAATCGGTTGGCGATGCACCAAAATGCTCATAGCAACACCATTTTTTCACGCAAGCTCGTGGCCCAAACTGCTAGGATTGGTGATAGAGATGACCATTCGACAAATCGTAGGTCACTTCGGCGATGCACCAAAGTGTCCCTTTCTATGCATTTAAGCACTTTTTGCTTCAATCTTTCATCTTTTGCCTCCTTTTTGCTATTTGGATCACTTCTTGGCATTTACCCTAAAATTAAACCAAATAAATATTAAAAATACTTTAATTTAGCATTAAGGGCATGTTTTTTCCTTAGTTTTATGGCAAATGAGTCTCAATTTTCCGACTCATCAACACCCCCAACTTAAACTTTTGCTCGTCGTCGAGTAAATCAATGCACATACAACAAAATCACCAATGCCTTCAAATAGTACAACTTGGGAGTTTAGACAAATATTTCTTTTGTTAAAATGCCTTGCCCTCTTGATTTTGAAAACAAAGGCCCAAGTTTCACCTATCAAGCTCTCAATTAGTCAACAACAAGCACCAAACATTGGTTAAATGTTACCAAGCCAAGCATATGCTCATAGATTTCAACCAAGATTGAAGAATACTCAAGCATAACAATTAAACTCCCTTACACAAAGAATTCCCTTCCCTCTAGACATGATTATCAAGAACTTTTAGGGACTAACATGAAACCACAGCTCACTCTCCAAAAGATGATCAAGGACACAAGTACCACACTATAGGCTTCCCCATAAGCTCCACTTCACTATATTCAAGCATACTACTTTGGAGATCACCTAGGTCTTAGCTCGGCTTGTAGCGTAGGCTATGGGTAAGGTAGGGAAGGTTAAGGTTATAATGACTCGACCACATCAAAGCATCTAGAGGGAACTCTACTCAATCAATTTTCCCAAGGGTTACTTTTTACATCACTTCACGGACCAATTTCTTTTTCAAGCTATTTTCCTCTTCCTATCCTTTCAAACTTTAAACAACTACATAATCAAAACTAGAAAAAAACCACAACTCTTTTTGATTACAATGGATACAAGGATAATTGAAAGAGGATTTTAGTGGTCCCCATATTTATGAACTACTAAACACATGCAAATCCCGAGGTCTCCTCTACCCCCAACTTAGGATTTTGGCTTAAGTTGGTCTTTAACCTCACCTAGATGCTTTGAAAATGTTTGGTTTAAGAGATGTGAGAGAAAAGGGTTTCAGGTTGTAACAAGGTTATCTGAGAAAATGGGTTCCACGGGTCAATAAGGGGCAAAGTTGGTCACTCAACTCACCAAGGGATGGCTAAATTTTGGTCAAAAAGGTGGTTTGCTCTCAATTAATGGCCTAAGATCATATCTCTAATATCACACGCTCTTTGCTTTAGAAGTAGAGCAACCGGGCAAATTCTAGGTGGACTCGATGCACAAGATAAAAATGAAATTTCTCCCATACATGACATTCAATCTCATACTCAAAGTACTCTTCCTCAATTATTGTACCACATTCATAACAGATATCAAGGAAGGTATTCAATTAACCAAAATGAGACACGAGTTTTCAGAAAAATGATAGCATGACTAGATTAACTAAATCAATGGATTTTTTTTTAAAGATGGGCATATTTTTGAAAATTGGACATACATTGCAATGGATAACGAATTCAAGAATCGCGCATATGAAAAAACTACCCAAGTGTACCATTCGAGTCAAAGTGTTCTATTGCTAGTACACTTTCCTCTCAAGAATGCGTGCCAAAATGAATTTTATTTGCAATGAAACTAACAACTACTAAGATGAAAAGCAAAATGAATCAAAATAACAAAATATAAACCACACATCACACACTAAATGAAATCAAAATCACCAAATATCAAAATATTACAACCCATATCTTCTCATGTACTGGATCTAAGGTGACTTTAACCACCATAGCAATCATCCCAGGTATGTCTCTCTCAAGTCTAGCCAATATATCATCACCCGATTAGGCTAACTTCCCTATCCTAATAATGTCAGCTTAAGTCAAAGGTGGACTCAAATAACCCAAAGCAGTAGAAAGCTGAGGACTGGGACCGTAAGGTCTAGGTGGCTGTAAAGATGTGCCTGAAGATGGGGCTGTTAGGGAAAGAGTAGGAGCTAGAATGGATTCAGAAGGAATAAATTTTTAAATAGTAACAGGAGTGGGTTGGCTGGCACCACTATCAAAAGGACCCATATCAACTACCGAGGAACTTTCCTCCTAGGCTTTCTTCTTGCTCAACTCATCAACTAACTCAATCCTAGTAATATCAACCTATGAGATAGGGGTATACTCAAAATCCTTCTTATTAAAAGAAACTTTCGCACACTGGCATAATTCCACAATCAAACACGAAAAAGCAAGGGAGTTCTTCTTTTGCTGAGCCCGATTAGCAATATCCGAGACTATGAGTGATCCCAAATTCAAAGCCTCATTTGTGATGATTAAGGCGATAAGTAGCTCTCAGGGACTCACTAGAATGGATTGATTTTGGAAGGGTACAATGTTGCTATAAATGAAGCTCAACCAATACCAAGCTTCTAAGTGAATGTACACCTTCTAAATTTGAATTGCCGGTGCAAGCCACTTAGGCATGACATCACTTTGCAATAGGGTAAACCAAGCTTGCACATCCTTCACTAAATCTTTATCCTGAGATGCAAAGTAATGCTTATTAATCTTTTACAATCCAAGACATCATTGATTGCATTCGCATCACAAACCACATCAACCCCTCTCAACCTCACAACATATTTCGTCTCTTGAGGACCCCTCTTTTTCCTTTCCGACAATAATTTCCCATAAGAAAGAACTCCCTAACCCAATTCTTGACATACTATTTAAGGGGTTTAGTGAATACCTGAAAGTCATGATAGTGAAGTACTGAAAGGACCTGAGGGTATTTGCCCTCTAAACCATGCAAGCTCAAACGCTTCTCCTCTATAATAGTACATTGGTGCAGCACTATGAGATGATTCAATGATGACCCTCGTGAGAATTCACAAAAGGTACTGCTATAGTAGAAGGAGGCTACTCAACCCTCTTCTTCTTAGCCGGAGCAACTTCGGAGTGCGGAAAGGCTCGTGGATGGGTGTAATGGCTTCCTCCTCAGAGGAATCTAGATTGTAACTTTCAGAGTTCGAACTGTACTCTGACCTCTCATCTACAATAGATGGAGCTTTAGACTTGCCCTTATCAGCTCTCTTGCACTTATACACTTTGCCTATGGTTGCCCCCTCTCGAATGGTTACTCCTTTATCAAGCCTTGAGGTGGGAGGTTGAGATTTGGATTGCTTCTTTGAATTGTTCTTCATTCGAGGCATCTCTATACATAAGAATAGAAATGGGCTTGGCCAATGTTAACAATAGAAAATAAAAAAAATTCCAGACATGCATCGCTGAATGATTCGGCCCATCGCCAATCAAATCGATGCTGCCAATGTGCATCGCCGAATCTCATAGAAAAATTAGGGTACCAGTCGGTGAAGAAAAGTGGGAGATCTGCGATACGCTAAAGGATTTGGCGATACTCCTAGAGCATTGCCTAATCTCTAAGGCATCGCTGATTCGTACCTTGGTTGGTCGACCTTTCGGTAAGTTTCAGCGATAAGGGGACCACTTCGGTGATGCGCCACACAGTTTGGTGCATCAACAAGGTTCTCAACCCCTCGCCGATTTTTCATCTTCCCCAACCTTCATGTCGCAATTTCATGTCCTTTAATGGTGAATATTTGGATTTTTCAACCATGGGTACTCAGACTTTCCTAGGTTTCATTTTTAATTACACTATGACAATTTTTCCCTTTAGAACGACGTTACCCAATCTACATTGGGGAAAATTAGTATATTTAGAACCAACCTACAACAATTTTAACCATTTATTAAAGCCCAAATCATAAACATTCAAAAGCATGGTATCACATTTACATCTTCAACAATTAAGAAACCAAATTCAACAATCATAAATCCAAACTAATCACTATTCAAATTCCCAAAAATGACATTGTTTGACATTATATTCTTCATTAATGAGCAATTAATTTCAACACCAAGTGACACTTTAAAATATTTAACCTATCAAACAAACTTTAAATCAAAGTACAAAATGATTCTAACTTTCAAAGCTTATGTAGAATTTGTCGAAGAAGACAATGAACTCCAATCAAATATACGTGTGTAGTGTTGGTGAAACAATTTGGGGAAGATATATATGTGTGATTGTGTAAGTGCAAGGGCTTGTTGAAGTAAGAGAGTGAATAAAAAGAGGGAAGTGGGGAAATAAGAAGATTTTGAATAAGTACCAAGGGTCAAAAGAAAATGGAAAGTCAAAGGTCAAAAAATTCAAACCGTTACTTTAAAAACCCGATCAAATCGGTATCACTTTTCCATCGGCTATTCGCCGATGTGGAGTTCAATCGCCGAATGTGACAATTCATTGTACCTTGGGTGCTCATTTCATCCGTGCAAATCAGCGATGGATTTGATGTCTCCAAACACATCGGCGATACACCAATTTTCACTTACCATCGCCAATTGTAACAGATTGTTTGAGTTTGGGAAATCTCTTCGGCGAGTCCTCACTGGAGATTGGTACACGATTTATAAACTTTTTCTTCTCTGATTTGGGCCATGTCATATTCCATACTTTTCAACTCTATCATTCACTTACACAAATCAACAAATGTTATTTAAAACAACAACAAAAAGAAACTTGGGTTTCCTCCTAAGAAGGCCCTTAGTTATCATCATGGCACGACGATGTCCTTTATTTATTAAGCATCATCAAGGTAGATCACCTCTACGAAATCCTCCTTTGGGAGCAACCTTTGGTGATATTTAACTCGTTGCCCATTCACAGTAAATTGAGACCCTGAGTCATTCTCCAATTCATCCGCTCCATTAGAAAAACATTTCATTACTTTGAAGGGACCTGGCCACCTTATTTTTAGTTTACCCAGAAACAACTTATACCTCGAGTTGAATAATAGGGCATAATCACCCACCTTGAACTATCTTTTTAGAATCTTGGCATCATGCCATCTCTTCCTATGTTCCCTGTAGAGAGTAGAATTTTTATAGGCCCGTAAAAAAAGCTCATCCATCTCATGAAGTTGGTCTACTCTCAACTTGGACGCATCCCTCCAATCAACATTCAACTTTCCAAGGCCCACAATGCCTTGTGTTCAAGCTCGAAGGGAAGATGGCAAGCTTTTACAAACACCAAATAATAGGGATACATGCCAATGGGGGTTTCGAATGCAGTTTTATAGGCCCATATAACATCATCAAGTTTTTGGTCCCAATCTGTTCTACTAGCATTTACGGTCTTCACCAAAGTATCCTTGATCTCTCAATTAGACACTTCCGCCAAACCATTGGCTTGAGGATGGTATGGGGAAGCCACCTTATGCTTGACCCCATATTTGGTAAGCAAGGACCGGAAGATTGGTTGCAAAAATGAGAACCTCCATCACTCATGATAGCATGGGGAGTGCCAAACTGGGTAAAGATGTACCTCTTTAAGAATTGAGTAACACACTTAGCTTCATTGTTCAACAATCCAATGGCTTCCAACCACTTAGAAACATAATCAACATTACCAAGATGTAATGGTTTCCATACGAACTCACGAAGGATCCATGAAGTCTAAACCCCATTTATCAAATAATTTCACATCTACACTTGGTTGCAAGGGCATTTCACGTCGCCTTAAGATACCTCCTTGATATTGACATTGCTCGCACACTCTCACCAACTCATATGAATCATGATACAATGTAGGCCAATAGAAACCACTTTAAAGAACTTTTGACGCCGTACAGACACCACCATGATGGCCACCAATTGGTGACGAATAACATACCTCAAAGATAAGCCTCATCTCTTCTTTCATAACACAACGATGAATCATGCTATCTGCACACTCCCTAAAAAGATAGGGCTTATCCCAATAATACTTTTTCAAATCATAAAGAAACTTCTTCTTTTGAGCATAGCTCAAGTCATCGGGGAGTACTCCACAAACTATATAATTTGTAAAATCTGTGTACCAAGGCACAATTTTCCCCAAGAGATCCATGAAAAGATCATAGGAAAGCTCATCATTAATCTCTATTTCCTTCATCATCACATCATTTGATTCAAGGCGTGACAAATGGTCCACCACTTGATTCTCACATCCCTTTCAATCTTTGACTTCAAAATCAAATTCTTGTAAAAGCAAGATCCATCTTATCAACTTTGGATTAGCATATTTATTCTCCATTAAATATCATAAGGAGGCATGGTAGGTATGCACATCAACCTTTGTTCCCAACAACTATGCTAGGAATTTTTCAAACCCATATACCACAACTAGTAATTCTTGCTACATAATGGTGTAGTTCCTTTGTGCATTATTTAACAATTTACTAGCATAGATGATAGAATGAAAAAGTTTCTCCTTTATTTGACCAAGCACCGCCCCTAATGGAAATCTAATAGCATTACACATGAGTTCAAACAGTTGTGACCAATTAGGGGCCACAATAATGGGAGTAGAGACAAGTTTCTCCTTGAGGCAATTGAATGCCCTCACATATGCTCTATCAAACTTGGACTTCACTTCCTTCTCAAGAAGCTTGCAAAGCAGGTGGGCAATCTTGGAGAAGTCTTTGATGAACCTCCTATAAAAACTCGCATGGCCAAGAAATCTTCTTACACCCTTGATATAAGCAGAGGGGGAAATTTAGAGATCATCTCTACTTTAGCTTGATCAACTTGAATTCCTTATCCCAAAATTTTGTGTCCAAGGACGATCCTTTCTTTCACCATGAAGTGACACTTCTCCTAATTAAAGACAAGATTGTTTGCCACACACCTTTTAAGGACCTTTTCCAAATGTTCAAGGCAACCAAATGTATCACCAACAACTGAGAAATCATCCACAAATACCTCAATTGAGTCCTCCACTATATTCAAAATATAGAAACCATACACCTTTGGAAAGTAGCGGGTGCATTGCATAGCCCAAAGGGCATGCGCTTGAAAGCAAAAATTCCATAAGGACAAGTAAAGGTAGTTTTTTGTTGATCTTTGGGGGCTATCAAAATTTGATTGTAGCTCGAGCCGTCGAGGAAGCAATACTAACCTCTTACCACTAGTCTATCAAGCATTTGGTCCATGAAGGGCATGGGAAAGTGATCCTTATCTGTCCACAAATTAAACTTCCTATAATAAATACACACTCTTCAACCCGTGACCGAACTGGCAGGTATAAGATCATTATTCTCATTTGGGACCATCGTGATACCACCTTTCTTGGGGACACATTGTATCGAGCTTACCCATGTTTTATCCGCGATCGGATACACTACTCCTACATCTAACCACTTGATGATTTCCCTTTTCACAACCTCTTGCATGGAAGGATTCAACCTCCGTTGATGTTCAACACTCAATTTGAAATCAGGTTCCAACTTTATCTTATGGGTTCAAATACCGAGTGCAATCCCGATAATATCGGCTATGGTCCAACCAATAGCCCAAATATTTCTTCTCACCACCGATTTTAATGATTAAAATTTCCATGATATCAAATCTCCCGCAATGATAATGGATAAGGTGTTATCCTCACCCAAGAATACATAACGAAGGTGTGATGATAGATGTTTAAGTTCAAGATTCGGTGGCTCTATAATTGAGGGCTTAGCGGGAAGACTTTCCTGATTTTTCAAATCAAGATCAAGTTTGTAAAGATTCTTGGTGTAAGAACCAATACCTTTCAAAGAAACAAAAACTTCATCATATTCCTTGATGTCATCACTTTCATAGTTCCACAACACCGCTGTTAATGGCTCACTAATAAAATTTACTTCCATTGCATCAGTCACCTCATCATCTATCACATTAAATACGGAGACAACTTGTTGGTCCATAGGTTGCTTCAATGACTGCACACATTAAATGACACCTCTTTATTATTGACCAAAAACTTCATCTCACCGCACTCAACATTAACCAAAGTCCGTTCAATAGTAAAGAATGGCCTACCAAGAATAATAGGGACCCTATGGTTAATTTTGCAATCCAAGATCACAACATTAGTCGAAAGGATAAAATGGTCCACCTTCATAAGTACATCATACAACACACCCATGGGATTCTTAGTAGAATGATTGGCCATCAAAAGTATCATTGTGGTTGGATTGGGAGCACCCAAACCTAGCTTATGATATACGACCAATGGCATCAAATTAATACTTGCCCCAAGATCACATAAAGTTTTTCTGAATTTGTACACCCCGATAGTGCATGGGATGGTGAATGCTCCCAGGGGTCTTCTTTTTTCACAACTATTTATATAGTCATGATCATACTACAATTGTGAGTCACTTCAATTATTTCAAAATCCATGACTCGCTTCTTTGTCACCAAGTGCTTCATGAATTTAGTATACCCGAGCATCTCTTGTAAAGCTTGTAGCAATGGAATCTTTACCAATAGGTTGCTAAACTTTGAGAGGAACCTCTTGAGCTTTGAATCATCTTCTTTCTTATTAAGCCTTTATGGAAATGGAGGAGCGATTTTGACTTGCAGCCTTGAAATCACTGGATTTTTATCCGTCTTTGAGACATTTCTATCAACCGCTTGTGGCACTTTTTCACCTTTGACCATCTCTTCCACTTCTACCGGCTTATCAACGTTCAGCTCATTGGACCTTGAGTCTTCATCATTTGACTTACCAAGCCGCTTTCTCTTTTCGTTCACTTGTTCTCCAACACCCTTATTACTAGGATTAACATCAGGATTCACAACATCATTCCCAAGGGTTCTCCCGCTACTAGTAACAATTGCCATAACATGAGCATCATTTTTAAGGTTTGACACCATGTCACTAGGAAGGACTCCCTTTTGCCTTGCATTTATTTGGGAGGAGATGTGACCTAATAGGGTTTCAAGTTGTTTTATCAAGGACGAGTGTGAAGTGATGGTTTGTGAGTTGTAAAAAATTTTCTTTCATTTCTCTTAACATCTTATTACTTCCTTCAACGCCCATAAGGATACGAGTAAGCACATCTTTATTATTATACTTCTTCGAATCAATGGAGGTTGCTTTCTTACCTTTGGCCCGATCATATAGAGGAATATACCTACCATGGTATCAAACTTTATCTCTCTAATTATGGCCTCTTTCTCTTTCCTTATCTCTCCAATATCTATCTCAATCATGATCCTTGTACTCGCGGTCTTTCCAATCACTGTCCCTTTCCTTCAAACCTTGATTCCCGCCTCGCCTTTGATAGGTAGGTCTAGAAACCCCTGTTTGGTTCGACATGGATAAGATTTATTCATCAAGAGCCTCCGTGTGACACCCTGTATCCTATGTGTACTAGTTCTACCTATATGTCACTTGATATAGCCTTATGGCGCAGGTAATGGACTCAATTTCCTATATGACTAGCGATGATAAGATGGGTTGGAAGGAACTGCCCGTACACTTTAATGTGACAAGACTAAGTTAACATCGATGCAACTATTTAAACTTGAGATCATGAGTAGGTATTTGAATCTAAAGTTTAAAGTGACCAAGTGTACACAAGAAGTAAGTTAAATTAAAGGGATTAAGAACTAAAAATGGAATTAACTATTGAGGTGCTTGCTTGACATAATTAAGCTAGTAGGTGAATAACCTAATTGAGATATATGGACCAAGTTAATGGACCCAAGGTTATGGATCAGATTTGAGCCAAGTTAAATGTGCCAAAGAGGTGTATTACCTATCTAACTTAATGGATCAGATTAAGGCCTATATTAATGGACTTTTTTAAGGCCCAAACTAAGTAAAATAAAAGGAGAGAAGAATGGGTAGCCCAACACCTAAAATCTGCCCAAAAGCCCAATGAGTTAAAGGCCTATTTTAGACATCGATAAAAGAAGTAGGTGTATCACCTACTTTGACCTTTTAAGCAGCTTGAACCCTTAAGTAGGTGCATCACCTACTTGGACCAATTTGTGGCTGAAAATGGAGTTAAAATAGGAGGTTCTATAGGGATCAATATAAGACCAATATAGCTGGTCTTTTTACTCATTTTTAACACCAATTTCCAGCTTTAACTTCAGCTTTCTCACTTTTCTCTCAAGGCTTAAAACAGAACCCTCACCTTTGCTGGCAAAGGTAAGTGAAAATACTTATGGATTTAGCTTGATTATTCTATTGGAAACTAGGAAATCATGTTGGTTATGCTTAAAGTATGGGACTGACTTTCCTCCATGTTAGCTTCCCCATGTCCCTTGGTTATTAAGAGGCCTTATTCTCTTGTAGGTTAGCTTTGAAGGATAATTCAAGCTCTTGAAAGAAGTGCAAATTTAGTGGATAAATTTTAGAAATTAAGGTAAAGCTACTGCCCATTTTTGCCCTTATCTATATACAAGTTTTGGTGGAGACTTGTGTCTTATTGTTAAGAATGCAAGGGATAGTGAGTTCAATATTGGGTTGCTATAATAAAGAATTTCGGGCCTGTTTTAGGGGCTGTTTTATGTCTATATTTGGGGACAGCTTGGTTGATCTGAAAAAGGAATGTGATTTATTGGTATTGACATATAAAAGGAGGGTGTAATGATACACCACTTAATTATATGTTGTATAAGCTTGCTGGCTATTATACTTTGTGGACTATTTTGTACATGTTATGAAGACAAAGGAGTCTCTGGGAATCTTATATGAATCCGTGTGTTGTACAAATGTAATTAGAGGATAAGGGGTTGAAAGAACACCATTGATTTGGTGAATTATGGGTGTGCTGCTCGGCTACTATTTTGAGTGAAGTTGAATAGCCGAATTTGTTAATTAATTACTAATACTAGTTTTACCACGTACTTCATTGTAGATAAGTAATATGAAAGGAAGGAGTTAATTTGGGGTAGTACTGGAGTTATACAATAAGGTATGTAAGGCTACTCTATTCCATATTTTTTGGAATGAAATCCAACACTTGTGTTACAAAGTGAGCTTCTAAAGTTCTCCTATGGCAAATGATACATAGTGGCAGCGTATGATCTCTCATGTAGCTAACGACATTTCTCCCACTCCCTAATGTGTTAAAATACCTCAATATATGCTTATTACCTAGTCTACATTCAATAGCAAGCTTCATAAGTTCTCCTTTTAGTCAAATAAGATCCATGTGTTATTTCAGCTTCTAGGCATTTCATTTGTGTACAAACTTCTCCCTACCTCATTGATACTGCATCAAGTGTTTATTCATGTCTTTAACTAGTGGACTACTGTCCCAAAGCTCAATAATGTCATGGCCACCAAAGTAACAATCTCAAAGGTAATAAACTAAGAGATGTAAATCTGGTTATATATGGGTGGCAGCTCAGGGGCGTAAGCCTAGCATGGGCCTATCCCAAATCGTTTATATGGGTGGCAACTCAGGGGTGTAAGCCTAGCATGGGCTGATCCCAACTTATATATTTACCACTGATCTGTTGGTCATTTGTATCATATGGCTAACAAAGATTATAAAGTAAAAATGGTAAAGTGAAGTAAAGAATGTAATATACATGATTCCACAGATACAGGTAAATGTGGTCTATTATGGTTTACACTTATTCTGATTTTATTTGAGCTCTCACTTTACATATTAGTTACTCTTTGCCTTACATATTCAGTACATTCTTTTGTACTGATGTCCCTCACAGGGAAACCTGCATTTCATGTTGCAGGCATAGGTACTTCAGCTAGTAGACCCCTCCAGAAGGAGCATAGGACATCCATCGGCTATTAGTGTGCTCCAGATTGATTCTAGGCTTTCCAAGTCTATTATATATGTTTTGGTATTGTACAGTAGCTAATTGTAAGGCGGGGTCTTGTCCCGACCTTAACTAAGTTTATATCTCTATTAGAGGCTTTGTAGATGATAAAGTGAAGTGTGGTTGTGCCTTGTCTTTCTGTCAATGTGGCCCCAATGGCCAAGTCATGTATAAAGTTTTGGGTTGACTACGTGGTTTATTTTCATTAAATCTTAATATCCATATTTGGAAGAATCTTTAAGAGTTCATGGCAATGCATGGTAAGTACAAGGTTATGGGTTGGTGCTCTCGGGCCTTTACGGCTACGGGTGCCTATCCGCCCTAATAGGATTTGAGGCATGAAAAAAGTGGTATTAGAGTAGGTCGTCCTAGGGAGTCTACTTATGGGTGTGTTGTGCACCACATCTATAGACAAGAGGCTATGGGACATTTAGGAGTGTCTCTTTTTCTTCATATCTTAGATCGTACAATAGAGCCAAGGTTGTAGGTGGAGTCATATTTAACCATTCAATTTGTTTTTTTTCCTGATTATAGTAGAGATGCCGATTACAAGAAGGAGTACGAATAAAAGTAAGCAAGTAGATGTGGATGTCGGAGAAGGGACCAGTAAGTCACCACCTAGACAAGCTAATCAAAGTGAGGCTCAAGATGAGTTTGCATCACAGACCTCTTCTACTCCTCTATCTCCAGAAGAGCTAAGAAAGAGAGGAGTACCCTCAGAATCTCCTATTAATGCTACTGAGCAAGATTTAAGGAATACGGTGTAATTGTTGACTCGTATAGTTGCTGGACAAGGTCAAGGACAAGCTAGTCCAATTACTCATACTAGTGGTGCTGATAGGGCAGCTAGTCTACGAACACAATATTTTATTAAATTGGATCCTCCCACATTTATCGGGTTAGATCTTAATGAAGACCCATAAGACTTTATTGATCAAATACAAAGGGCCTTGGATGTTATGCATGAATCTGGTAAAGAGACAGTTGAGCTAGCAACATATAGGTTAAAAGGGGAGGCTATATTATGGTACTAAAACTGGAAATGATCTAGGGGTATAGGTGCACCTTCAGCTAGTTGGAAAGAGTTCAAAGAGGCATTTATTGATCATTACCTTCCCTTTGAAATTGGGGAGGCTCGTGCAGATCAGTTTTTAAATCTTCGTCAAGGGAATATGAGCGTGAGGGAGTATAGTATTCGATTTAACTCTTTGGCTAGGTATGCTCCTAATGTAGTAGTTACTATGGATGATAGAGTTCATCGATATATGGATAGATTGGATCCGTATTTGGTTAGAGATTATACTATTGCTACTTTGAATAAAGATATGGATATAGCAAGGATACAAGCTTTTGCACAAATAATGGACGATCAAAGGTAAATGAGAAGAACACAAGATTTGAAAAGAGGGCATCCCAAGAGGGTCAGACCTATAGGGCAGTTTATGTCATCCTAAAGTGAGTTCAGACCTCGATTTCCTAACAGACCACCTAGGCCATCATCTTCCTACTCTGTAGCAAGTGCTCCACCCCAATTCTAAGGGTTTAGGGGAAATCAATTTGGGCAAATAAGTAAGAGCCAAGGTTCACAGACAACAGGGTATCAAGAGGAAATGAGTATGAGCCAATTAAGGCCTCCTCGACAGACATGTAGACAATGTGGAAAGTCTCATTTAGGTGCATGCCGATTTGGGATAGATGCTTGCTTTTGGTGTGGTATGTCGGGGCATATGATGAAAGAGTGCCCACAAAGGGGCATGAGTGGTATGTAACGACCTACTGGATCAGCCGTTGCATCATGATCATCGATACCTTCTTTGGGTAGAGGTATACAGCCTACAGGTCATGGTAGAGGTGTTAAAGGAGAAGCTAGTTCTAGCGGAGTTTAGAATCTTACATATGCTCTAGCGGGTCGACAAAATTTGGAGGCTTCTCCTGATGTGGCTACAGGTACATTGCCCGTCTTTTCACATAATGTATATGTATTAATTGATCCCGGTTCTACACTATCATATGTCACTCCATTGATTGCTGGAAAGTTCAAAAGAACACCGGAATCACTGGCTAATCCATTTAAAGTGTCTACACCGATTGGTGAGTCTATTATAGCTAGAAGAGTTTACCATAATTGCATAGTAATCGTTTGTGATCATGACACATTGGCTGACCTTGTTGAACTAGAAATAGTAGACTTTGACGTTATAATGGGTATGGATTGGTTGGCTTCTTGTTATGCCACAGTAGATTACCGAACTAAGAGGGTGCATTTCCATTTTCCAAAAGAGGTAGTCCTTGAATGAAGGGGTAATATTGGGGCACCAAGAGGTAATTTTATTTCTTATCTTAAGGTAAAGAAAATGATGTCTAAAGGGTACATATGTCATCTAGTGAGAGTGAAGGATATAGATGCAGAGCCACCAAATCTTCAATCGGTTCAAGTGGTAAATGAATTTCCTAATGTATTTCCTGAAGATATTCTAGGTTTGCCTCCAGAATGAGAAGTAGAGTTTGGTATTGATGTGATCCCAGATACTCAACCTATCTCTATTCCTCCATATAGAATGGCTCCGAAAAAATTAAGGGAGTTGAAAGAGCAATTGAAAGACTTGCTAGAAAAAGGATTCATAAGGCCTTGTATGTCCCCTTGGGGCGCACCAGTGTTATTTGTGCATAAGAAAGATGGCACGTTGAGAATGTGTATTGACTATCGACAACTGAATAAGGTGACTATTAAGAAAAAAATATCCCCTTCCAAGAATTGATGATTTATTTGATCAGTTACAAGGTGTTAAGTGTTTCTCAAAGATTGATTTGCGGCCGGGTTACCACCAAGTGAGGGTGAAAGAGAAAGACATAACCAAGACAGCTTTTCGAACACAGTATGGTCATTATAAGATTTTAGTTATGTCATTTGGTCTAACAAATACACCAGCATCTTTTATAGATTTGATGAATAGTGTGTTCAAGCCATTCCTAAATGTGTTCGTGATAGTATTTATTGATGATATTCTGGTGTATTCAAGATCGAAAGAGGACCATGCTAATCATTTGCGGTAGGTTTTTACAGGTTCTTTGTGATCGTTAGTTATATGCAAAGTTCTCTAAATGTGAGTTTTGGTTAAAATCTGTAGCATTCTTGGGTCATATTGTATCTAATGAAGGAATAAGGGTTGATACTCAAAAGATAGAAGCCGTGAAGGACTGGCCAAGACCAACAACACCTATGGAGGTTCGTAGTTTCCTTGGGTTGGTAGGTTATTATAGAAGGTTTGTTGAAGGGTTTTCTTCTATTTCTGCACCTTTAACAAAGTTAATACACAAAGAAGCCAAGTTTCAATGGAATGACACATGTGAAAGGAGTTTCCAAGAGCTGAAGAATAGGTTGACTTCTACACCTGAATTGGTACTTCCAGAGGGTACAGAAGTGTCACACCCCGAATCCCAACAAGGTGTGAATGGCACTCGTAACCAATAAGGCCCGAGATAACCAAGCTTTGCTTCTATTCGTTCATATGCATGTCATAAGAAACACCATTACCAAGTAAGGACTTTAAAGTGCTAATAACGGAACTTATGGGACATGTGATATATATATATATATATATATACATATGTGAAACTTGTCCATTGAGGCCATCAAGTCAATATGAACGTTTATCTCTTACAAGCATTCTCCCACATAAGTCTACAAAGCCTCTACAGATACATAACCATAACCAACCTAGAGTCGGGACAACACCCCGCTCTATACACATATGCAATACCAAAGCAAATATCTATGATGACTCGAAAAGCTTCGAATTTACTGGAGCTCACCAAAGGATCCGCACACAACTGACAATCTACAGGGGAGGCCTGCTAGTACCTGCGCCTGCAGCAAGTAAGGTAAATTCCTCAGGAGGGGTCAGTACGGAAAAAGTACTGAGTATGTAAGGCTCAAAGGAAACTGTCTAATATATGAATATTACAATGAACTCAAATGCATATGAATAATAAATATGAATAAGTAACCATTCTGCATTTTGGAAACCATATGTATTACTTTCATTGCTTTTTTTGCTTTTTTACTTCAATGCTTAGTCATCATTACATGTGTCACAATGTACCCGGGCCCCTACTGATCAGTGGGTCTTTACGTAACATATCGTTATGTTGAGATCGACTCGATCTAGGCTTATGCCTCTAGAGCTGCCACCCATAAATCAATATATCAGGTTCGGCTCGAGCTAGGTTTTTCACCCCTAGAGCTGCCCCCTGTCAGGTTTGGCTTGAGCTAGGCTTTCGCCCCCAAAGATGTCCCCTGATCCAATAATCTAGGGATCGGCTTGAGCTAGGCATTCGGCCCCCAAAGCTACCACCTGTACTCAAACATTAACCACATGTGCATTACTTTGTTCTTTACATTGAGATTGATACAATGATAGTCATAATATCACTTTGAACTTTGGAACATAACATTGGTGGAATCATGGAATCTTTGGAACATTAGTCAATGCATATGAGACATGTGAATGACAATTGATCAATGCATAAAGAACATGTGAGGAACCATAATTGATACCCGAAAATAGGATACCCTTGGCTTATGAGAGATTGATACTTTTGTAGCCATAACATTGTTGGAAGCTTTGGAACAATAACCAATGAGCAAGAGACATGTAAATAAACATTATTGGAAACATAGCCTTCGTGGAAACATAACACTATTGGAACCATTGGACAATAATCAATGAACAAGATACATGAGTATAACCACTATTGGAACTTTGGAACACAACCTTATTGGGCTTTTGGAACATTATCCATGAATAGAGGACATGTGATTCACAATTGATCAATGAGTAGGAAACATGTGATAATAACCATTGGTAACCGGAAATGGGATACCTTAGTACATTTCGGGATAGGACTAGTGAAATGTCAATGTGAATACTATTTGCCGCAGAAAGATACGGACAAAGTAACCTTACATACCTTGTATTCTCAATACGAATATACAATCCTAGAGGTGCATACAATAGTCCCTCTCCTTCTTTATGTGTCACTCTACAACACAAATATATAATGAAATTCACATTAACCATCAACTACTCTACAAATGCATATAACATCAATGAGTTACATGTTTGCCCTTAAACATGCCATTTCCCCTTGAAAAAACCATTGATGAAATTATTATTCCAAATATCCCCCAATATGCCATACATTGACCAATACATGATAATCAATACATTTCACCACAACACTTCTCCTTTCCACTTTCTTATCCATATCATATCACAAATAACCCATCAATTTACCTTAATACACCTCATAGCACATATCGGCCAAAATCCCACAATTTACACTTTTAGAAAAATAACAAGTTTAATAACAAAATCACACCATACATGTTCATATTTTATCCATACCATGCTCTTTCATCAAAGTCACAAGTCATAATTCAAGCTTGACTCTCATGGATCACAAATCTTATATAAAAACACAAAGTACCATGTCCACCATTTCCAAGCATAACCAACATGATATACATAACCTCCCATGCATATAATATGTTAAACCATAATAATAAACACTTACCCAAGCTTGAAAAGTGATGATCTTCTCCAAAAGTTGACTTAGGGTTTTAAGAGCTAAAGGGGTTCTCTTGAAATTTTCTAGAAAAACATAGAAATACATGTGTGTTTGTAATGGATAAAAAATCAGATTTTGACCCCTTTATATAGACCCTCAATTTCCATCCTTATCCACTCTTATGGCATTTAATGTTGGGTCCCTTGGTCAAGTGGAAGAATGGGTCAATTTGCCCTTTTGGGCATTGTCTTTTATTCCATTTTGGGCCCAATTGCACATGTAGCTTAGCCCATCAAATTTCATGTATAATTCACCATATATATCATGTTTAAATAATTCCATAATGTCACGACAATATTCTCTTACGAGATTCTCATTCGTCGTCTCAATCGCAAAAATAGAAATTCTAGTCGCCCATGGCTTCCTTGAACATTTTTTTGATAATTACTTGTGTTTCATGGTTTGATCATGTAGAAGTATGTAGGAGTGTATTGAGGTATTTGAAGCTTTAACAATGCTTAAATAACTCCAAAGAACCAAAAGAACCCATGGAAGAATCGACGTAGCATTGCGTTGCGAAACGGGCACGGAAGGGCACAATCTTTGTGCCTTGCGCCACTAGCTGCAAAGCAAGCTTGTGGAGCAGGAAATGATACCCCTCTGAGTCAGAGGCTTGCGCCACACCCCCTGAAACAGGGAGTGGCACAAGTCTTGGTACTTTGCTGAATTTTTCGTCCACTTTTTCCAACACTTGCATATTATCCAATACCCTATCAAAACACTACAAAATACTTACTTAGTGATCTTAATCATCAAGTAAACATGACTCCAAGTCACCAAATGAGGTTGGAATATGTACGGGGTATTACACAAATTCCCCACGAACTCGGAAAACACCTCCTACGAAGGTCTAATCACATGTACGTGGCCAAATTTTAATTTTCTCGTCATTAGCATTACCAAATACATACTTATATCTCTCGAGACCTAAGAAAACATTATTCACCATCATCAAGTAGGGTTGGGAAGGTACGGGGTGTTACAAGAAGGGTATGTGGTGTATTGTGATATTTCAGGAGTTGTATTAGGATGTGTATTGATACAACATGGTAAAGTAACAGCTTATGCCTCAAGACAATTGCGGTCACCTGAGAAAAATTATCCAACACATGATCTTGAGTTAGCAGCGGTTGTGTTTGCTTTAAAGATATGGCGCCACTACTTGTATGGGGTTCATGTTGGCATATATACCAACCATAAGAGTTTTCAATATATCTTTAAGTAGAGGGACCTAAATTTGAGGTAGCGGAGGTGGCTTGAACTATTAAAAGATTATGATATTGATATTTTGTATCATTAGGGGAAGGCAAGTGTAGTAGCTAATGCGTTAAGTCGTAAGGCAATAGTGAGCACTTATGGGCAGTCTACGAAAACATAAGTGATGACTAAAGATCTACACCAACTATCCAGCTTGGGAGTTCGCCTTCTTGAATCTCCAGACGAATGAGTTATTATGCAAAATGCAGCAGAATCTTCATTAGTAGCTAAGGTGAAAGAGAAGCAGTATGCAAACCCTATTTTATTACAGCTTAAGGAGAATGTACAAAAAGGTATGACAAAGGCATTTGAGCTTACATAAGAGGGAGAAATTTGGTGCCAAAATAGATTGTGTGTACCTAATGTAGATGGGCTAAGAAAGAGGATTATGATGGAAGCGCATCATTCAAGGTATTCTATCCATTCGGGATCAACTAAAATGTATTATGATTTACAAGGAGTGTATTGGTGGGGTGACATGAAGAAGAACATTGCAGAATTTATAGCCCAATGTCCAAGTTGTCAACAAGTTAAATTAGAACACCCAAAACCCAGAGGTTATATGCAACGTATGGATATTTCAATTTGGAAGTGGGACATGATCAACATGGATTTTGTCACTGGTTTGCCTCGCACAATTCAAAAGTTTGATTCCATATAGGTAATAGTTGATAGACTTACCAAATCAGCACACTTCCTGCCAGTTAAGACCACTTATACAACTGAAGAGTATGCAAAATTGTATATTAAAGAGATAGTTCGGCTACATGGAGTCCCAATCTCTATTATATCTGATAGGGGAGCTCAATTTACTGCAAACTTTTAGAAGTCACTTTAGAAGAGTTTGGGAATGCAAGTGAATTTAAGTACAACTTTTCATCCTCAAACGGACGGACAAGCAAAACGTACCATTCAAACACTTGAAGATATGTTGCGATCTTGTGTATTGGACTTCAAAGGTAGTTGGGATGATCATTTCCACTTATTGAGTTTGCCTACAATAATAGCTATCATTCAAGTATCAAAATGGCGCCTTATGAAGCTTTATATGGAAGGAAGTGTAGATCACTAATTAGATGGTTTGAAGAGGGTAAAACTGCCTTATTTGGGCCAGATCTTGTTCATCAAGCTATGGAAAAAGTTAAGGCGATACAATAGAGGCTAGAAACAGCTCAAAGTTGACAAAAATCATATGCAGATATTAGAAGAAGAGGGCTAGAATTTTCTATAAGAGATTGGGTATTCTTAAAGGTATCACCAATGAAAGGGGTAATGAGGTTTGGTAAAAAGGGAAAACTAAGTCCACGTTATATAGGGCCATATAATATTATTCAAAGGTTTGGCCAAGTCACATATGAGTTAGAGCTACCCCAAGAGCTTTCAACAGTTCTTTCAGTATTTCACGTGTCAATGCTCCGGAAGTGCATAGGAGATCCATCTTGTATCACTCCTACTGAAGATGTACAAGTTGTGAAAGATCTCACTTATGAAGAAGTACTCATTGCTATTCTTGATCGACAAGTTAAGAAGTTAAGAAATAAAGAAGTAGCTTCCGTAAAGGTACTTTGGAGGAAGCAACAAGTAGAAGAGATCACGTGGGAAGCTGAGGAAGAGATGAAATCTAAGTACCCTCATTTATTAGAATCCGAAAAGAAGGTCCAAGATGCTGTATTGGAAAAATAATAAGTAAGTATATATATATATATAAATATTATGTTGTAACATGAAGATTAAACTTCGGCTTGAACTTGTTTAGGTTGGATAATCATGCTAAAATTCGAGGACGAATGTTCCTAAGGGGGGGAGGATGTAACACCCCGTATCCTACGTGTACTAGTTCTACTTATATGTCAATTGATATAGCCTTATGGTACGGGTAATGGACTCAGTTTCCTATATGACTAGAGACGGTAAGATGGGTTGGAAGGAACTACCCGTACACTTTAATGTGACACGACTAAGTTAATGTCGATGCAACTATTTAAACTTGGGATCGTGAGTAGGTATTTGAATCTAAAGTTTAAAGTGACCAAGTGTACACAAGCAGTAAGTTAAATTAAAGGGATTAAGAACTAAAAATAGAATTAACTATTGATGTGCTTGCTTGACTTAATTAAGCTAGTATGTGAATCATCTAGTTGAGATATATGGACCAAGTTAATGGACCCAAGATTATGGATCAGATTTGGGCCAAGTTAAATGTGCCAAAGAGGTGTATTACCTATTTAAGTTAATGGATCAGATTAAGGCCTATATTAATGGACACTTTTAAGGCCCAAACTGAGTAAAATAAAAGGAGAGGAGAATGGGCAGTCCAATACCTAAAATCTGCCCAAAAGCCCAATGAGTTGAAGGCCTATTTTAGACATTGATAAAGCAAGTAGGTGTATCACCTACTTTGACCTTTTGAGCAGCTTGAACCCTTAAGTATGTGCATCAACTACTTGGACCAATTTGTGGCTGAAAATGGAGTTAAAATAGGAGGTTCTAGAGGGATCAATATAAGACCAATATATCTGGTCTTTTTACTCATTTTTAATACCAATTTCCAGCCTTTAACTTTAGCTTTTTCACTTTTCTCTCAAGGCTTAAAACAGCAGCCCCTATATTCCTCCTAGGGTTTTAGAAGAAACCCTCACCTTTGCTAGCTAAAGTAGGTGAAAATACTTATGGATTTAGCTTGATTCTTCTATTAGAAACTTGGAAATCATGTTGGTTATGCTTAAAAGTTTGGGATTGCCTTTCCTCTATGTTAGCTTCTCCATGTCCCTTGGTTATTAAGAGGCCTTATTCTCTTGTTGGTTAACTTTGAAGGATAATTCAAGCTCTTGAAAGAAGTGAAAATTTAGTGGATAAATTTTAGAAATTAAGGTAAAGCTACTATCCATTTTTGCCCTTTTCTATATACATGTTTTGGTGGAGACTTGTGTATATAGTATTGTTAAGAATGCAAGGGATAGTGAGTTCAATATTGGGTTGCTATAATAAAGAATTTTGGGACTGTTTTAGGGGATGTTTTATGTCTATATTTGGGGACAGCTTGGTTGATCTAAAAAAGGAATGTGAGTTGTTGGTATTGACATATAAAAGGAGGGTGTAATGATACACCACTTAATTAGATGTTGTATAAGCTTGCTACCTATTATACTTTGTGGACTGTTTTGTACATGTTATGAAGACAAAGGAGTCTCTCAGAATCTTATATGAATTTGTGTGTTGTACAAATGTAATTAGAGGAGAAGGGGTTGAAAGAACACCATTGATTAGGTGAATTATGGGCGTGCTGCCCGACTGCTATTCTGAGTGAAGTTCAATAACCCGAATTTGTTAATTAACTACTAGTACTAGTTTTACCACATACTTCATTGTAGATAAGTAATATGAAAGGAAGGAGTTAATTCGTGGTAATACTGGAGTTATATAATAAGGTATGTAAGGCTACTCTATTCCATATTCTTTGGCATGAAATCCAACACTTATGTTACAAAGTGAGCTTCCAAATTTCTCTTATGGAAAATGATACATAGTGGCAGCGTATGATCTCTCATGTAGCTAACGACCTTGCTCTTACTCCCTAATATGTTAACATACCTCAATATATGCTTATTACCTAGTATACATGTCTACATTCAATAGAAAGCTTCATAAGTTCTCCTTTTAGTCAAATATGATCCATGTGTAATTTCAGCTCCTAGGCATGTCATTTGTGTACAAACTTCTCCCCACCTCATTTTTACTGCATCAAGTGTTTATTCATGTCTTTTACCTGTGGACTACTGTCCCAAAGCTCAATAATGTCATGACCACCAAAGTAACAATCTCAACGGTAATAAACTAAGAAACGTAAATCTAGTTATGTATGGGTGGCAGCTCAGGGGCGTCCTAGCATGGGTCGATCCCAATTCGTTTATATGGGTGGCAGCTCAGGGGTGTAAGCCTAGCATGGGCCGATCCCAACTTATGTATTTACCACTGATCAGTTGGTCATTTGTATCACATGGTTTACAAAGATTATAAAGTAAGAATGGTAAAGTGAATAAAAGAATGTAATATACATGATTCCATAGATACAGGTAAAGGTGGTCTATTATGGTTTTCACTTATTTTGATTTCATTTGAGCTCTCACTTTACATATTAGTTACTCTTTGCCTTACATATTCAGTACATTCTTTTGTACTGATGTACCTTACGGGGGAACCTGCATTTCATGTTGCAGGCACAGGTACTTTAGCTAGTAGACCCCTCCAGTAGGAGCACAGGACATCCAATGGCTATTGGTGAGCTCTAGGTTAATTCGGGGCTTTCTGAGTTTATTATATATGTTTTGGTATTGTATAGTAGCTAAGTGTAAGGCGGGGGCTTTTCCCGACCTTAACTAAGTTTATATCTCTATTAGACGCTTTGTAGACGATAAATTGAAGTGTGGTTGTGCCTTGTCTTCTAGTCATTGTGTCCCCAACGGCAAAGTCATGTATATAAAGTTTGGGTCTTGACTACGTGGTTTATTTTCATTAAATCTAAATATCTATATTTGGCAGCATCTTTAAGAGTTCATGTCAATGCATGGTAAGTACGAGGTTAAGGGTTGGTGCTCTCGGGCCTTTATAGCTATGGGTGCCTGTCCGCCCCAATAGGATTTGAGGCATGACACTCCGATTCATCATTATCATATGATTTAGCACCCTTAGAAGAAATGACATTGACCGCTTATGGAGTTGAGCCCATTACATGTTTGGTGAGGAGGTCTAATTGTGTCATCAGTTTTGCTCTATTCTTATCTTTCTCCTCATACTTCTTCCATTGTTCTTGACTCGTAAAAGATGCAGAGGGATCCCTCACGACCACCTCAGAATCTCTTGTGTGCCAACCTCGACTTTGTTTTATCACTTGACCCAATAATGCCGATGCGACACTATAAGTTTGTTTCACTATAAATCCTCCAACTGCATTATCTGTAAATTTCTTATTCAATTAATCTAATGTCCGATAAAAGATTTGGAGGAGCAATTTATCTGGGACCTTATGAGTCGGACATTGCAACAATTTCTTGTTAAACTTTTGCCATGCCTCATGTAATGGTTTGCCACTGAATTAACGGAAGTTAATAATCTCGTCCCTTAATTGTAGCATCTGGGATAGTGGAAAGAATCGATCAAAGAATGCTTCCATCAATTCAACCCATGAAGTTATTGAACCCGCGGGCAATTACCGTAACCACAATATGACCTCATCATTTAATGAGAAGGGAGAGAGTCTCAACCGAATGGACTCTTGTGAAATGTGAGCAATATTGAATGGGATGCAGACATTAATGAAGTTTGTCAAATAAAGGTTGGAGAATTCCTGAGCTTAAACCCCAAATAAAATTTGAAGTAGATGGAGCAGCACACTAGTGACATGGAATACTCCATTACCTTCCGCAGGTGGGATGCGGAGGGCGCTAGCCTTTTTGGCGTCTCCTTAATGGTCTTCACCATCAAGATGTCTATTGAATGAAGCGGTATTGCTACCATTTTGACTCATTGAATCATGAAGACTTTGATTATCACCTGAAGAAAACAAAAACAACAAATAAAGTAAAAATTACACTATGACTAACTCAAAGTAAATTTTAACACTAAAAAGAATGAACACTATGTTTCATTTCCCGACTATGATGCCATTTTTGATAATGCTCAAATTATACCTTGAAAGTATAAGAGACCGTTGTCAATATTATTACCCAACTTAGAGTAGGAGTCAAATCCACGAGGAATTAGAGCGATAGCTTTACTCTCAAGTGTCACAAGCAACTATAGGTTTGCATGCAATGTTAGAATTAAACAAGAAATTAAAATTGGGGGGGGGGTTGTTTGAACAATTGTTTTGTATCGAGTTAATAGTTTCAACGTTAGTTTTGCCAAAATGAATGCTATAAGGTTGTAATCAAATGAGTTAAAACACTTTGGGTTATGCCTTCTTGAGAATGATTGCATGCATGGGTAAGTGAAAATACACCTAAGATTCAAATGCTAGTTATGATTAAGAATGGTTTTAGGGATTGGGGGCGATTTCTCAATCCACACCCAAATTTCACATGGCTTTTTCTCGAACACCCAAGTGTCTACACTACCAAACAACCAATAACCTCAAAATAGGTAATCTATCACTAGTATCGCTGCTTAAATGAGTATAACTCAAGTTTTTTTAACTAAATCTCATCGCTCTTGTATTCCCTTTCAGGTAACACAAGAGATCCAAGCATAGACCAAGTTTACAACCTTAATCTATATATTAAGACATAGAGATTTAACTAAAATCATAACACACAATCTAGCATAAAGGTAAATAATCACTACCCACACACAATCAATAATAATGCATAACCCCAAGTTTGGGAAATTATATACTCATAATAAAGGAAAAGGAAATTATATTAAATTCTTCTTCCATATTCGTCAAAGAATCCAAATGTTTCACAAGAAAACTCTAAATTCCAAGAACAAAAGTTGTTAATACTATAATTAGGGTTTGATTCCAAGCTTAAGATTCAGCAAATTGACAAAAGATAGGGTTTCCAATGACCTAAAAGCTTAAATAGTTCCAGCAAAGTCGGGCCTTGAAATTACAGAATTGCCACCACTCACAATTCGACTGAGCACATCTCATCGCTGAACGTATTGACAATACGCCGAATTGTCCTACTCAGTACTGATATGTTAATCTAGCATGCACAAATGGCCAGTCTCTATTTATTTTGGCAATGTAGAGCTTGATCTGCTGATCGGTTCGGCGATGCGCCAAAATGCTCATAGCATTGCCAATTTATCACGCAAGCTCGTGGCCTAAATTATTAGGATTGGCAATGGAAATACCCCTTCGATAAATTGCAGGTCACTTTGGCGATACGCCGAAGCATCCCTTTCTATGCATTTAAGCACTTTTTGCTTCAATCTTCCATCTTTTGTCTCCTTTTTGCTATTTTGATCACTTCTTGGCATTTACCCTTAAATTAAACCAAATCATCATTAAAAACACTTCAAGTTAGCATTGAGGACTGTTTTCTCCCTAATTTTAGGGCAAATGAGTCACAATTTGCTGATTCATCACTTTTATTTATTTATCCAAAGATAATAAATGTTATTAGTTTATACATTAAAGATTATTGAATTATGTTAAATTCACTTTTAAGCATCATTATGTTTAAAGTAGTATTTTGATGTTTCACCCTAAGGAGGACATTGATCTACATTAAAGTGCATAAACCATTTGCGAATCTGATAGTATGTTTAATTAAACTCATAACTCAAAGTATTAACAAATGAGCATGTTCTATTTGCAGCATTTGCTCTTTATTCGCACTCTACCTTTGTTACGACTTTTAACTATCTTAAATATTCAGATTGGTGCTAACAGATAAGATTCCACCTTGGGGTTTTAGATCTTGATGTTGTACTTTACTCTGAGAAGCCAACTGCTAAAGAAATTTAATGCGAATGATTAGGCTTAATATTTATGCGAATGAATATTGTGGGCAACAATAAGAATACTCTTCCCAAAATTGAAAATGCAAAAGAAATTTTAAAACTTGGGGGAGAATCCTTTCAAACTGATGATAATTCTCTTGCTGGTACACTAATGGGTACTTTGACCACCATGAAGTTTGATGGTTCATGTACCATGTACTAGCATGCCATTGAAATAAAAAACATAGAAGAAAGACTGAAGTCTTTAGGAATGGAAGTGGAACAAAATTTCCTTGTCCAATTCATCATCAACTCATTAACGTCTGAGTATGGTCCTTTCTAAATGAACTACAACACCATGAAAGATAATGAAATGTGTATAAATTGCATGGTATACTGGTTCAGGCGGAAACAAGACTGAAGAATCAAGGAACCCACCCCATTAACTTTGTAAATCATCAAGGAGCTGAAAAAAAGGAAAAAAGCATGGAAAGAGAAAGTAGAAGCAACTTAATGTTAATGAGTCCTTATCTCAAGTACATAAGAAGGGACACAAGAATGGTAAGTGTCATTTCTGTGGAAAAGCTGGATACTTTCAGAAAGATTGCCTTAAATGTGAGGCATGGCTCAAGAAAAAAGGTAAGCCTAGTGCTTTTACATGTCTCGAATTAAATTTAGATTAAGTTCCTTATAATACTTAGTGGCTTGACTATGGTTGTACTATTTATGTTTCTAATATGATGCAAGGATTCCTTACAACCCACACCATAAACAAGAATGAAAGATATGTGCATATTCGGAATAAAGTGAAGGCTCCAATTGAAGCTGTTGGAACTTATCGTTTGATTCTCGATACTGGGCTTCACTTAGATTTACTTGAAACTTATTATGTACCTTCTCTTCCAATAAATTTAGTTTCTTTGTCTAAGTTATATAAGACTGGATACTCTTTTAATTTTGGTAATGGATGTTGTAGTTTGTTTAAGTGTAATTATCTCATTGGTACGGGTACTCTTTGTGATAACTTATACAAACTGGATCTTGATAATCTCTTTGCCAAAATACTCTTAAATCTGCATCATAATGTTGGAACCAAACAAAGTTTGGTGAATGAACAATCTACTTACTTGTGGCATAAACTTTTAGGTCACATATCTAAAGAAATACTGGAAAGATTAGTTAAGAATGAAATTCTTCCAGATTTGGATTTTACTGACCTTAACATTTGTGTGGATGTATTAAAGGAAAACAAACAAGGAACACAAAGAAAGGAGCCACAAGAAGCACACAACTTCTTAAAATTATACATACCGATATACGTGGTCCTTTTGATATCACATCTTTCAGTAAAGAAAAATATTTTCTCACTTTTATTGACAATTTTTCACGTTATGGATACATCTATTTGCTGCAAGAAAAATCTCAAGTGATTAATTCCTTAGATGTATTTATTACTGAGGTTGAAAGACAACTAGACAGAAAGGTGAAAATAATCAAATCAGATAGAGGTGGTGAATATTATGGAAGCTATGATAAAACTGGACAACACCCAAGTCCATTTTCTAAATTCCTCAAAAAGTGTGGCATATGTTCTCACTGCATAATGCCTGGCACACCACAACAAAATGGTGAGGTAGAAAGGCATAATCATATATTAATGGATATGGTTAGGAGCATGTTAAGTAATTCTTCTTTGCCTCTTTCATTGTGTATGTATGCTGTAAGGACTGTCGTTTACTTGCTAAATAGGGTTCCTAGTAAAGCAGTTCCAAAGACACCTTTTGAATTATGGACTAGTAGGAAACCTAGTTTGAGGCACCTATATGTTTGGGGTTTCCCGACATAATTTAGAGTTTATAACCCACAAGAAAAGAAACAGGATCCAAGAACAATCCGTGATTTCTTCATTAGTTATCCAAGAAAATAAAAAGGGCTATGGATTTTACTGTCCTAATCATAGTACGAGAATAGTTGAAACTGGAAACGCTAGGTTTATTGAGAATGGTGAAGTTAGTGGGAGTGAAGAACCACGTAAAGTGGAAATCAAAGAAGTTCGGGTGTGAATTCCTCTAACCTGTACTTTTTAAAATTGTTGTTCCTAAAGTTGTTGTACAACCTAATAATCAACTAGAACAACAAATTAATGCTTTTATTAATCATGATGAAGCCATAATTGATGAACCTACAGTAGATGAAACACAAAAGGTAGCATCAAGAAAATCTCAAAGACAAAGGAAACTTACTATTTCTGATGATTATTTGGTATATCTACATAAGTCAGAAACTGACTTGGGAATTGATAATGATCCAGTTTTATTTTCACAATCTGTTGATAGTAATAATTCTGATAAATGGATAGATGTTATGAAAGATGAGTTGAAATCTATTGAAAAGAATGAAGTTTGGGACATTGTTGAATTGCCAGAAGGTTGCAAAAGAGTTGGGTGTAAATGGGTCTTTAAGACCAAATGCGACTCAACTGGCAACATTGAACGTCGCAAAGCCAGACTTGTTGCCAAAGGTTTTACTTAAAAGGATGGCATTGACTATAAAGAGACATTTTCACCTGTCTCCAGAAAATATTCACTCAGAATTATAATGGCTTTGGTAGCTCATTATGACTTAAAGCTATATCAAATGGATGTGAAAACAACCTTTCTAAATGGAAATTTGGAGGAAGAAGTTTATATGAATCAACCTGAGGGGTTTTCTATTAAAGGAAAGTAACACATGGTGTGTAAACTTAAAAAGTCAATATATGGACTTAAACAAGCTTTTCAACAATGGTATCTTAAGTTAAATGAAACTATTCTCACCTTTGGATTTAAGGATAACACTGTTAATCGGTATATATATCTGAAGGTCAGTGGGAGTAAGTTTATTATGTTAGTCCTATATGTTAATGACATCTTGCTTGCTACTAATGATCTTGGTTTGTTGTACGATACCAAGAAATATCTCCCTAACAACTTAAAAATGAAAGATATGGGAGAGGCATCCTATGTGATTGGGATAGAAATATTTCGGGATAGATCTCAAGGATTGTTGGGGTTGTCTCAGAAAGCCTATATTAATTAAGTGTTAAGAGAGATTTAGAATGGAAAAATGCTCATCAAGTCCCATTCCAATTCAAAAAGGAGATAAATTTAGTCTCAATGAATATCCAAAGAATGAATTGGAACGTAAGAAAGTGAATGATATTCTTTATGTATCAATAGTTGGGAGGCTAATGTATGCCCAAAAATGTACAAGACCAGATATCAGTTTTGCTGTTGGAATGCTGGGCCGATATCAAAGTAATCTAGGAATGGACCACTAGAAGGCTGCAAACAAAGCGTTGCAATACTTACAAGGAATGAAATATCATATGCTCACTTATAGAAGATCTGACCATCTTGATATGGTTGGATATTCAGATTCAGATTATGCTGGTTGTGTGGATACAAGAAATCCACATTTGGATATTTGTTCCTATTGACTGGTGGAGCCATATCATAGAAAAGTATGAAAATGTCTGTTATAGCTGTATTCACTATAGAATCTGAGTTTGTGGCATGCTTTGAGGCCACAGTTCAGGCTAATTAGCTGCGAAACTTTATTTCAGGACTTGGACTAGTAAACAATATAGCCAGGCCGCTGAAAATTTATTGTGATAATACTGCAGCAGTCTTATTCTCTAAAAATGATAAGTATTCAAAGGGTGCTAAGCATATGGAATTGAAATACTTTTTGGTTAAAGAAGAAGTCCAAAACCATAAAGTGACAATTGAAAATATTAGCACCAAGCTTATGATTGTTGACCCTTTGACGAAAGGATTACCGCCAAAAACATTTATTGAACATGTTGAAAGAATGGGTATTATTGATAACAATGAATGACTTTATGTAATAACTTATTATGTTCATGCAATTGACACTTGAAGATCAAATTATATATGTTTCTGTTATTACCTATTTTCTCTTGTATACATTATATTGAGAATGAAGATGAAAGGTTCTAGCTTTGATTAAGTATTTTAAGCATTATTGGTGGACCATTATGTATTTATAAAGGTTGTGTTGGATAATAGACTAATATTGTAGTACATAGAAGGGACTACATCGAATAAAGGAATGTATAGCCACTATGACTCATATTAGTTAATTTATTCAATAACAACAAATGTTGTTTCCAATGAAAGGAGGATTTGACATTTGATTGTGCACATAATGATTAAATTTTTTAAGCTATTAAGTTAATATAGATACACGTGAGCCAAGTGGGAGAATGTAGGTTTTGGCCACGTGGGTCATATTATTTTTGGTTTAATAAATAATAATTATTAAATTGCTAAAATCCTATAGGTTGTAAGGAAGTTAAAACTTCCCATTAGCCACTTTGATGGGAAGTGGATAGTAACCATTTGGTCCTCTCTCTACCTATTAAAAGAAATAACCTACTCCATCTATGGTATTCTGAAATGCACAAGGTAAAGAGAGAGAAAGAAAAACATACTGGTTTTGTGAAAAATAGAAAATCTAAGTGCTTCCGCTTAATTTTCAGTCAAAAATTAAAGCTATGGCCGACTCGGGTATGTTTCTTGACTGATTTCTTGCTATATGTGAAAATCATTAAGTTCTAAAATTCTGAAATCATGTAAATCCTAACATTTACTCCTATAATTATTCTAGGAATAAATATCAACACTATCCCTCATGCAACAGATATTCTAATCTTTTTCTTAACTGAATTTAAATCAGTAAATCGGGGTAGTTGCTTCCAGATAAGTCCTGCCTTTTTTATTTATTTTCCAATGTCACTGCAGAATTTGATCTTTTCACAACTGCTTGTTCCAAATATTTGAACAATGAGGTACTGACTGGTTCGAACATAGAGGAAAACCAAGAATTCTTACACCATATTTTGAAGAAAATTCAGTCCATCCCCATTGGATAGCAAGTGAACCATTATGCTTACACTCAACCCTCCATAACAGTCCACTTGAGTCCTCCAAATAAGTATCCTGATCAGTCAGGTCAAATCGATCGAGCAAACTTTGATGGAAAAACCTGAAAAGAAATTGCATAAATTAAAACTAAGAAACACCACATATTGATACAAAACTCAAATGCTAAGCTAAATAAACAAGTTAGCGAGCATATCATTGGAATTCTTTTGAATTCTGGAGGGTAGAGTTGTTTATAATACAAATGCCAAAGCATCTTGGTAGCAATGAATCCCTTGCATTTGATAAAATATACATAAGTAATCAAGCTTACTTATGCATCTGACCAATATATGATTGGTTGGATTAGATTACTTATAGGTTACATTTTCATTCTATAAGGTTTTCCAATAAATTTAGTAACCATCACTTTCAGTATAGATTCTTAAGTTTTCTCACGAAGTTTCACTGCAGAAATATTATAACGTTTCCTTTTCAAGAGTTATGTCTCTTTTCATTAATTTGCATTCATTTCACATCATTCTAAGAATAGATGGGTATATTTCAGTGAAGTTTAGGGAGGAGGATCAAACTAAGCTAATAACACAAACGGTTTCATAAAATGACTATCAATCGCAGGTAATGACCTTTCATTTTTTTATATAGTGGGCAACAACCTTCTTATAGTATGTCATTTAACTAGAGACCAACAAGTGATCATGCGACAAAACATGATCATAAAAGTAAAAGAAATTAAAGATTAACGTGCAAGTCCAGTGAATCAATTAAGGAGGGAGGGGGTGCAACGACACCTGCACACCTAGGTAAAAATAGTGTGTGAGCATGTAAGAGTACAAATATAAAAAGGGCAGCTTGGTACACTGAAGCTCCCTCTATGCACAGGGTCCAGAGAAGGGCACGACTACAAGGATCTATTCTACACACCTTTACCCTGCATTTTATCCAGATGCTATTTCCAAGGCTTGAACCTGTGACCTCCAGGTCATATGGTAGCAACTTTACAAGTTACTCCAAGGCTCCCCTTCAGAGTATAAATATATGTATGTTAATTTTTTAGGAGTGTTTGAAATGTTTTTGATAGGAGTAAAAAGAATGTTTTGTTCAAACATGTTTGTTAGCTTAGGTGTTGTAGCCTCGTTTCTTTCTTGGAAAAGACTTAGACTTAGACTTAGGATTGAGTTCCTTAGATATCTTAGGATTCTTGTAGAAGTACGATCTAGAACCACAAAGAAAGGATGTCATCAACAAGTAGGCAATTAACTACAATAATGGTTAATTGTGCATAGAATGGTACTTGGCAAGGAGGCAATCAAACAAAGTCAGACAGTGACCACTGATTACGTCTTACGTAATTCTATGTAACCACCCTCATGTTTATTTTTATCTTTTCTATATTTTTGACCATTTTTCCCTTCCCCATAGTTGCTTTATATTATTTATGAGTTATAGGGATGGTTGGCAAGGTCCTCAAAGCATTCATGAATGATTTATGTGAGTTTGAGATTACTAGTAGTGCAAGATATATTTGACTTCAGTCAACATTTTGTGATCTGAGCATTAGATGGTGATTTTGTCTATTTTATTAGATTTGAAATGTCATTTTTGGGTTAGTAGCGTGGTTATTTCGAGTTCTAAGATTATATTTTGAGTTTTGAACATTTAAACAAAAAACTTGTTTATTTGGCCTAAAGAGGTTCCCGGGGTATAACTTGTTGATAACAACCACTTTTGGAAAATCCAATGGTTCCATTGAGTCCAAAATGTCGAAATTAGCCTAGTAGCATTAACAGATTATTTTTGTGGGGTCCTGAACGAATCCTAAAGGTTCAATTGGGAAAATTTCTTTTCAAGATCACTACTGATGCAGTTTTTTGGTGTAGAATCTAGCCCTTCATTATGATTGCATGTGGGCTTGATCAGCTTACTCATCATAATCATGAGGTGGGTCACCGCGATTGCAAAAAGTTATCTAATGGTCAGGTTTGGGTTACTCATTATGGTGTAAGGCCCAACCCCATGATCGCGATGACCAATTTAGGGCCGGTCAATATTGAACCTCAGAATCGTGTGGTGGTTGCCACAATCACGAGGTACTGTTCACAGAATAGTGTAAATACCCCATTTTTGCGATTCTAACTCTATTTTCACCATTTTTGAGCTTTGAGACCTCGAGATAGGCAATTTTAAAGAGGGGTTTTATTTAAACTTGTTTGGGTAAGCTTCTAAACCTAATTTGTATCATTACCCATTGATTATATTGAAAAAACATCTTCAAAACTTTGATTTTAAACTTGAAATTTTGGGTTGGTTTTACCCGATAAAGTGAAAAATGAATTTTTCAATGATTTCAATCTCATTTTCAACTTATTTTTTGATGGGTTTTCATATTTAGAACCCTTAAAGTATGGATAACATAATTCTTTATTATAATTCCAGTTTTACCCTTTTATATTTAGGGTCAATTTTTGAAGTGATTTTGGACCTGAAACCAAAGTAGTCCAATATGGGTATCGTTAGACTCCAAATCTCATATAGAATTTGTTTTTGATAGATTGGGAGAATTATAAAGTTGTTCAGAAGGGGAAGGTTTCTTGGTGAGGGGTCCAGACTCGTGTTTCAACTTTTGAGGTGGGTTATGACATGTCTTTCTTCAAACCGAGATAGCTAGATAATTATTCATGTAAAGTATGCTATGAGTTGGGGATTTTATTATGGTATTCATCTTTTGAGATCGTTATTTTATTATTTTACCCATGTGGTAGCTTGTGTTAATCTTATATTGACTCGAGAGATTGTTATCATTGAGATTCCTGTGCGGGGGTTGATATTGGTCTTGTTTGAGCATTATTTGTTATTTATAATTATTGTGATGCCCGTGTGGTGGCTTGGATTAATATTATTGATGTCTTACATGATTCTTTACTATTGCATTGTCATGAGATGGCTTGTAACATGATCTATTGAGATTTGAGGTGACTTGGGTTCTTTTATACCATTGTCGAGTTGATTTATTATATGTGTTGAGCTTGTTATGAAAATATATACTCATTCATTTATCCATGATTCATGGAACTGGTAATACTGAGGTACACTGATTTTGAAAAAAATAAGACACATTATTAAATGCCTTAATTGAGAATTATGCCGATAAGGTTGATTGATGAGATTGTCATAGTATATGGGTTGTGAACCCCCCATGGGTCCTCTCCTGGAAGTTTTGGCTCAGAAGGTGTATACTATGTGAAACATATGATCATTACATACATTCCATACCATCATATTGCATTGTATTACATTCTTTTATGTGATTGATATTATGTGTTTTAGTATTCTTTATATGTATATCTGTCTTGTTGATATCTCTATTACTGTTATTGAAATTGTATTATTATACTGTTAGGAGTTTTAAGGCTTGAGCCACTATTGGGAATTTTTCTGTATGTAGGTGGAAGCATTCCTCATAGTTTCCTTTATATGTTTAGTTATTTACTTTGCTTGGTCGGCCTATGATGCCTACTGAGTATAAGTGGACCTTACTCATTCCTACTTTTTGTATCTTTTCAGTGCAGATCCAAGTTCGAGTGCAATCCACAGATTATGAGTTTGTGCAATTTGAGCATTTTGAAGTTTGGTTGAACTCCCCATTCTGGAGTTTGTGCTCGGCTTCATCTAGTTTTATGTCTCTATTTTATATTCAGAGTTAGAGTTTATGTATTTTCATACACTATATCAAATTTAGAGGGCATAACACTAGATCTTTGGGATTGGAGTTGTATTTATTTAAGATATTGAGTTATTTTATCTTATTGGCCTGACTTTATCCTAAAGTCTCATATTTGATCATCATTTATTTTCTTTTTATCTTTTATATCTCTTGTGGAGTTAGGCTTACCTACCAGGGTTAGGTTAGGATAGGTGCCATCATGACCTCGAATCTGTCTTCTCTTCACCTTCATCCTTCATCAATATTTCATTCACAATAAGGGGAGTTGCAACAGGTTTGCACTTTTAGAGCTTGAATGTTTTTAACAGATTCAAGGTATACCTCTTTTGGGACAAGAAATTCCTTCAAAGAATTGAGAATTCCATTCCCAGGTAAAACTTTATCTCTTGTAAATTAGACATCTCAAAAGCTTTTAATATTTTATTTTTAACTCCTTTAACAGCAAGAGAATTTTCACCTGTGATTATCAAATTATCAACATAAACTGATATCACAATCAACTTTCCATCAGCTTGCCTTTTGAAGTAAAAAGTAGGCTCATTTAGGCTTCTGTTGAAGCCTTGAGACAATAGATAAGTATCCATCCTATTATACAAGCTCTAGGAGCTTGTTTAAAGCCATAGAGGGATTTTTTTTAATCTTATACACCCTGTCTTCTTCACGTGTAACTTAAAACCTTCAGGTTGTTCAACATAAATGTCTTCTTTAAGCAATCCACTGAGAAATTTTGATTGACATCCAAATGGAAGATTTTTTTAAATAATTAAGTTAATGTGTCAATACTTGTGGACATAGTTAAGTCAGTTAAATTTCCATCTTCACCACTTAGTAAAATTTCTTAGTTTGACAACTTCCCACATGGATTGTCAATGAGGCCATATTACAATCCAAATTGTATCAATACCTTTCACCAGAATTCAAGTAAGAGAAATCCATAAGATACAAGCTTTGTTTATGAAAACGGAGGTGCTTGATCATGTGTTGATGGCGAAACAAGGTTTTTGTGCATTTGTCACAACCCAAACGGTCATGATTGACACCCACCCTAAAACTATCGCGGGAGAACCATTAAAAGAAACCCTTACTAACCAAACTTAATGGTCAACAATTCACATTTCACCAACCTTATTATTAATAAATACTAAAACCATTTATTCATTAAGGAAAATAAAATCGGCAATCCTAAACAATAACCAAACTAGAATAGAGTGCAAAAATGTCATGACTTAATATCTCAGGTCAAGATAGAAACTACTCTAACCCACCAGTAGGTAAGTATTGCGTCCTTTCTTACACGCAAGTGTACGTGGTCGTACAAGTAATAAAAGATGTAAGTCCTAATATCGTACCCACAGGGATTTGATGAATTGACTTCTAGTTTAAATTCTTATATGAATTATTCAGTCGGTAACCAATAATTAAGAGTGATTTGGATGTTTTTAATGTAAATAAAAACAATTGTAAACAAGTCATAGATTGGTTGTGTTGTAATTCATATTCGAGAAAAGATCTAGGGTTGCGGTGTTTTGACAATTCAGTTGCGCTATCCAATCATTAGTCTAATTTGATTTTCTTAGTTACTAGTTGCAGGTTAATTGTAGCTATATTGAGCATCCTTACAATAACTTTAAGCCTACTCAACTATGCCTAACACCTATATTTCTATGGTTAATAGTGAAGTGCATAAAGATATCGTCTGTCTCAACTAAGCTAGGTCACAGGGTATATTTCTATCCTCAATGACGAATCAATTCCCTTTCCCTATAAGTTTTACAAACTAGCCCTATTTCCTCTTTTTGCACTTGTCGTTCCTTTTTTCATGTCCAACAAACAAGCCCTAGATAATATTCATAAGGTGATCAATCAAATGAATAATTGAAAGCAAGAAGAAATAAATAACTCAATAGATGGAAAACAAAATAGATAATATGATATTCAAGCCACAACATTCATTTTCAACCACAACCCTAGAAATTAAGAGGTTTAGCTACTCATGAATCTCTTTAGAAGAAGACATTTCATGAGTTTACAAGGTAGAAATCGAAAATAAAATAAAAAAATAAAACTAAACCTTGTTGTTGAGCTTTGCCCTAGCTTTTGGCTTCCCCAAATAAGTTGTTCATGATTAAAAATGTGGGAGGGGGGTTTATATAGAGTTTAGTAACCCTTAGAAGTCTAAAACCATTCCCAATTGGGTTAGGATAAGTCCCGACACGTGCCACAACCCAAAAGCGGAGTTGTGGCTCAAGGAACAAGTGAAAATTCAGATTAGTGGTGTTTTTTGTGCCACTCCTTGATTTGGGGGAGTGGCGTGAGCAGTCCTGACAGCTCTACAAATCTGCGCCACTACTTTCTTTGCAACTGTGGCTCAAGCCCTCTTCCCCTTGGACATTTTTTTGCTTATTTTGCTATGCGTTGCGACGTTGATCCTTCCTTATTTTTTTTTGGTTCCTTAGTTCTCTTTTTCTTCTTTTTTAATCTCCAAATATCTCAATACACTCCTATATAATCAAATCATGAAACACAAGTATAAATCACGTCATTTAAGCTCAAGAGGACACCAAAAAGAGAACAAATGTGAGGCAAAATACGATAAAATAATGTGGTTTTTAGCCTCGCATCAACACACCACACTTAAGCCCTTGCTCGTCCTCGAGCAAGATATACACACATGACTTAGAATCTACTACAACTACACCAATTGAAACTAGATTACTCAAGCTAAGACTATAACGACTACAATAGATGACAAGTTCTTATTAAACATGCTTCACTCATTCCATACATTTAAACAAAAACTCCAAAACCTCCTAGCCTCAAGAACTGACTATATGATATTAGAAAACTCATACAAGTCACTCAACCAAGGGATCATATACTTCACCTATCTTTCGTCAACCATGTACCCTCACAACAAGAGAGTTACCCATATTCACTCACAAGTATACAAGTTTGTGCAAGAATGGATATAAGAATAGAATTACGCTCACTCTCACAAAAATTCACATGCAACATATTATGAACCATAAGCTTTCCCTTAGTGTACTACTCCACTAATATAAGAACATCAAAAATTCAAGATCAAGTAGGACTTTCCGGGTTGTAACGTAGGCTAACGGATGGGTAGGAACTATTTTGGCTCAAATAGTGACTAACTTTCCTAAGCACTTTAATACATCACAAATTTTTCATCATGTGTACGCTCTTCAATCAACCAACTCTTTCTTCTACTCTTCTCACCATAGATTTCTTTGTTTTCCCATCTCTTTAAGCAAGTTCACATACCACTAGTAAGGAGTACTCAATTATCAAATACTTTTTTTTCACTTTTGTTTTGTTCTTTTTCTACTCCCTACCAATAGCATATGAATTTTTTTTTAATCACTTGCACCATTATAATTTTCTACAGGCTTCCCACCTCAACTATCTCCCTTTTCTCAGTTCTCACTCCTTTTAACTCTTACTTCTTAATTAAAGTGCTTAGAAGTTTTGGATCAAGTTAAAAGCTTATTGAAAGAAAAGGATTAAGCTTCATATGTGTCACGCCCCGAATCCCATCGAGACATGATTGGCACCCGTAGCCTATAAGGCCCGAGAGAACCAACCTTTGCCTATGTTCAATCGTATGCATATCATAATCATAACCACCATTGCATAAGAACATGAATGACGAATAAAGGAAAACATGGGACATATTTATACATATATATGAAACTTGGCCGTTGAGGCCATCCAGTTAAAACAACATATGTCTTTTACACTGATACACCCACATCCGTCTACAAAAGCCTCTAACAAGAGCATTGACCAACTGAACCATAAGTCGGGACAAGTCCCCGGTTTACACAATATATACATCACCAAAACATATATACACTCTGACTCGGAGAAGCCCCGAATGAGATGAAGCTCACCAAAGAACCGCTAACACTGGCAATCTACTAGGGAGGCCTACTGGGACCTGCGCCTGCAGCAAGTAAGGTAAATTCCCCGAAAGGGGTCAGTACAAAATAAGTACTGAGTATGCAAGGATCAAATGAAACTTTGTAACGCATGAACATACCAATGAGCTTAATACAAATGACTAGACAATGTGAGTAAGTCACCATTTTGCATTTTGGGAACCATGTGAATTGCTTTCATTACTTTCATTACGTTCCTTTATATTCAATGCTTGCTTGTCAATACATGTGTCACAATGTACCCGGGCCCCTACTGATAAGTGGGTCTTTCCATGACTTATCGTAATGTTGGGATCGGATCGAGCTAGGCTTATACCCCTAAGACCTGCCACCCATAAAGCACTGCATCAGGATCGAGTCGAGCTAGGCTTATGTCCCTAGACTTGCCACCCATAAATCAATACATCGGGATCGAGTCGAGCTAGGATTGCGCCCCTAGATTTGCCACCCATAAATCAACACATCGGGATCGAGTCGAGCTAGGCTTATGCCCCTAGACTTGCCACCCATACTTGATCATTGACCACATTTGCATTACTTTGATCTTTACTTTGAGATTGATATTTGATAGTCATAACATCACTTTGAACTTTGGAACATAACATTATTGGAAACTTTGTACCATTAACCAATGAGTGAGAGACATGTGAATAACTTGGCAACATCACCTTATTAGAAACATAACACTATGGGAACTATTGGACAATAATCTATGAACAAAAAGACATAAGCATAATCACTAGTGGAACATTGGAACATTAACCATGATTATGAGACATGAGACTCACAAATGATCCATGAGTAGGAAATATATGACAATGACTATAGATAAATGGATATAGGATACCTTAGCACATTTCGAGATAAGACTAGTGAAATCGCAATGTGGGTACTTTTTGCCGCAAAAAGATACGGACAGAGTAACCTTACATACCTTGTACTCTCAATACGGATATACAATCCTAGATATGCATACAATAGTCCCGCTCCTTCTTTATGTGTCACTCTACAACACAAATACATAACGGAATTCACATTAACCACAACTACTTCACAAATGCATATAACATCAATGGGGTACATGTTTGCTTTGAAACATGTCATTTCCCCTTGACAAAACCATTGATAGCATCATTATTCCAAAAATCCTCCAATATTCCCAATATTGACCAATACATAATAATCATTGCATTTCACCACAACACTCCTCCTTTACACTTTCTTATCCACACCACATCACAAATAATCCATCAATTCACCTTAATACACTTCATAGCACATATCGACCAAAATCCCACAATTTACATTTATAGACAAGAACAAGTTTGACAACAAAAATAACACCATAGACTTTCATATTTTATCCATACCATGATCTTTCATCAAAGGTACAAGTCCTAATTCAAGTTCAAATCCCATGGATAACAAATCTTATACAAAAGCACAAAGGACCATGTCCAACATTTTCAAGCACAAACAACATGATTTACATACTCTTTCATGCATATAATATATTAATCCATGAGAATAAATACTTACCAAGGCTTGGAATCGATGATCTTTACCAAAGAGTCCAAAGGAAATATTGGCTTTAGGGTTTTGGAACTAGAGAAAATACTTGAGAAAATAATTAAAAGGCATGAGACTTTGAAGCAATAAAAATCAGCTTTCTTGACCTTTATATAGGCCCCCAATTCCATCCTTATCCACTCTTTATCATTTAATGATAGGTTCTAGAAGGTCCAAGAAAGAATGGGTCTTTTGACCCATTTTTGGGCCATGCATTCTTTTTATTTTTGGGCCCTTTTTGGGCCCAATTCACTTAACCCGATAAAATCAATAATTTCTCGTGTTTAAGTCATATTATATGTATTACAATAATATTCCACTCATGCTATTCATATCCGTAGCCTCAATCCCGAAAACAAGTGATTCTAGCCACTTTTGGCTTAGTTTGACCTTAAGGGCAAAGCTGTCATTTTGACCCCAATTTCGTTCTCGAGTAATTTTATAATACCAATGTAATATGTCATTACTTTCATGTATATACTCTTGGTTGTATAATAAACGTAGCAAAAATTGGCTCGGTACGTCCCCGGATACCCTTGGGACTTAGAAATTTCCAACTTTCGAAAAAGTGGAAAACCCAAGGTGGCACGCCCCTGGGCGCGCCAACCCACTGCCTATGGGCTAAAAATTTTAGCCCAAATCGGCGTGGCACGGTCCCAAACGCGCCCCTCCTTAAATTTTTCAAAAAATCCATTTTTCGACTTCTCTTCGCGGGTTTGGTTAGGCACTTCAAGTCCTATTCTTTAACTCACTTCTTAACCTTATTATACTTTGTTTAGAGGTCTTATTAGCCTCATTTTGAACCCCACAATGGCGTCATGAAAATTTCAAAACAGCTTCCATGCAAGTTTAACCACATAACAAGAGCCAAATTCAATTATCTCACCACTAGCCTTACCAAATGCATACTTATAGCTCTCGATACCTACGTACATATTATTTAATGTCGTCAAGTAGGGTTGGGAACGTACGGGGTGTTACAATATGTAGCTACCAAAGAATAGGCTAAAGGCTCAATGGGTATACCTAGGATCATCCATTGTAGTAGGTAAAGAAAAGAATAAAAATAGGCTAGTAAAAAAATGCCTTTATCAGCTCCTATGCTCAACATTCTTCATTTTACTTTGCAAACACACCGGTAAAGTTCTAGACGTCAATATAAAAGCATGGACGATCAACAAACACCTAAAACACATGGCACATGTTCAACTCAAACAAACTCTCAATCAAGCAAACAACAAGAGTTCAAATTTAAGCTAAAAATTGCATACAAGTCAAGTAAAAGAGCCTAGGTATCTTAAAAGTATTCATTCATTTTTCTTCATAGCATACTTAAATTTAAAACCAACTTGCATCATTCAGTTCATGTGCAACACCTAACAAGAGCACCTCGCACTCAATTGGTCGTAAAGACTCTATAACTCCTAATGACTAACTTTTTCCTCAAGACGGTCGTCAACCATCCATCGTCAGGAAAAGTCACTCTTCCTAAAAATAAAACAAAAAATATTCTAAAAATTACAAAGATAGTAGGTTTAAAAGGGTCTCCTCTCGAAAAAGAACCAAAAAGAAAAATCAAGGAGCAGGTGAATTATGCTCTACTAAAGAACTAAAACGCTAAAAACCAACTCCCACTATTCTAATCTTGAAAACTAAAGAAAATTTTTTGTGTTTTTGGATTTTTAATTTTTTTTTCACAATTTTTTCAACTAAAGCAAGTAACTAAAAATAAAGCAACTCCTATAGCATACTTCACCCTTAACCAATATCGGAAGAATCTCACCCCACACTTAAAGTCATGATTTGTCCCCAAAGAATTAATTAATATAAAATAATGGTTAGAAATACTCCCTGAGGCCCTCTAGGGCCTAGCTAGTAGCATGTCTTCCTCAATCTTTCCATCAAAAGGGGTGAATGACCCCATACTTATGCTTTATCCATGCCTCTTAGCTTCCAAATCTGGGTACTCAGACTTCCCCAAATCTGCACAAGCCAAAAATGAAAAACAAAAACAAAAAGCGACACTATAAATATAAAACTACACTATTACAACTTGGGTTGCCTCCCAAGAAGCGCCTGATTTAATGTCGCAGCACGACGCTAGTCATAGATCAACCAATTTCTCTCAATCTTTTCCTTCCTATATGAAGTAACTTCGGCCTCTTCTCCAATTTAGGATGATCAAAATTACCATTCACTCTTTTTGTCTTCAGACCTTTCACTTTTTTGGGCCCACACTCTTCCACCCCAAACTTATCGTTAACCACCTCTGTGATCATACACAAGTCTCTGTAGTGTGAAGGATTTGAGAGGGACTTATAAATTTTAAATATTGCCTCCTCATCATGGACCTTCATCTTAAGCTCTTCTTTTCGTACATCAATCAAGGCTCCACCAGTGACCAAAAATGGGCATCCCAAAATAACCGATACTCGCTCATCAGCTTTAAAATATAAAATAATAAAGTTGACAGGACTCACAAACTTACCTACCTTGATGAGAACATCCTCAATTACTCCTTATGGTTGTACACGAGAGCGGTCTGCCAATTATAGAGTGATAGTAGTTGGGCGTGGCTCTCCCAAAACAAGTGTCTGGAACACACATAAGCGTATTAAGTTTATACTTTCCCCAAGATCAGACAATGCATGCCCAACCTCTTCTTAACCAATTTTTATGGGGAGGGTGAAACTCCTAGGATCTTTGAGCTTTTTAGGAAGATTGCTCAGTACCCTTGATGTACACTCTTAAGTGAGTGCAATTGTCTCAAACTCTACATGTCTTCTTTTTCTAGCCAGCACCTCTCTCAAGTATTTGGCATATTTGGGCATGTACCTCAGAGCATCAATCAAGGGAATATTGATTTGAAGTTACTTGAAGAAATTAAGAAACTTCTTAAAAAATACATCCTCTTTGCTTTTCTATAATATTTGTGGGAATGGTGGTAGAGGTCTCCCTATTGCACTCTCAGGTTGCTCAACAACCTCTTTTCTCTTCTTTCTACTTGTACAGGCTCTATCTCTGGAGTTGGTGGTGGGATCAACCTTTGTGGGAAAAGAAGTGCACGCTTGTAGTTGTCCTAGTTAATTACTCTCCTCTTTGGAGGCTCTGCATCCGCCAACACTACACTTGCATCTTGACTTTTTATTTAGGAGGAACTTCAACCAGCTCTCTTTCATTCCTGAGTGAGACTGCCAGCTTAGTATTATTCTTTGTATCACTCGATAGTGCACCTGTAGGTCTTGTATGTTGTAATAAATCTATTTGGCCCACTTGATGCTCAACTTCATGAATGAATTTTTGCATTTCATTCACAATATAAGTTTGTTTCCCCATAAACTGCTTCATTGTCTCCTCCAACGAATTGCTCACTTGTGGAGCTTGTGGTGTATACTGTTGTCTTTGGGTCTGCTGATTTCCACCCCAAGAGAAATTTGGGTGGTTTCTATAATTTTGTTGCCCCATATAATATATAGATTCTGGATTCAAAGGACATCCAGAGTAAGTATGATTTTTACCACACTTCTCACAAAATAGTGCAGCCACCTAAACCTTTTGTACCTGCTGAACTTGACCTGCAATTGGAGCTAATAAACTCTGCTTCATTAAGGCACACAATTGCCCAATATCAGCATGAATAGCTTACGTATCATCCAACTCTAACTTACCCAGTATTTTTATGTAGAAGTGAACACTCGGCTGGGCTCTGAATAGCCTCGGTGACCTGCAGACATAAGATTGAGCAGCGCCTCTATTTCATCATAGCTCTTGGATAAAATTTGCCCTTGAGCTGTAACATCTAATAAAGACTTAGAGTTTGGCCTTAATCCTTCAATAAAATTATGCCCAATAATCTCCTTGTGCTGATGGTGGTACGGGCAATATCTCAAGTATCCCTTGTATCTCTCCCAAGCTTGGGTAAGGGATTCAGAATCTTTTTGAACAAATCATAAAATCTTTCCTCTGAACTCTTTTGTCCTAGATGAGAAGAACCTATTGGGAAACTTTTCAGACAAAGCATTCTAAAATGTGATAGATCCTGCCAGTTCATTCTGCAACCATTTCTTTACTTCCCCAATTAGTGAGAAGGGAAATAGTGTCAACTTCACGTATTCATCTGAAATATTTTGGTAATGGAAGTTGTCACTCAACTCAATAGACTCTAGCAGGTTCTTATGTGGGTATTCATGTAGTTTACCCTTATATTGACAAGTGTTCTGAACTAGTCGCACTGTGCTCTCTTTAAGCTCAAAATTTCTAGTGATATTCGACTTCACAATAGCTCTGGCGGCATTTTACTGATTTGGCCTCACAAAATTCAACACCGGAACATATGGTGCAGGAGAGAGCTGGGCTGTAGATTTTTTCTCTGCATCATTCGGTGGGTCTTGAAGAATTGAATTGTTCAATTTATCACCCAACATTGTCAACCCTCTATGAGTATGTTTAAGCTCGTGGTTAATTGGAACCAAGGGATTGCCTTGACTCCAGGTATTTAACATAAGCTAAAATGTACCCTAAAAGAAACAAAAACAACAAACAAAAGTGAAATCTGAATAGTTCAATAAAAACTCAAAATAGTATATCATCAATTTCAAATCAAATCCCTGGCAACGACGCCAAAAACATGTTACATCCTTTCACACACGCAAGTGTACGTGGTCGTACAAGTAATAAAAGATGTAAGTCCTAATATTTTACCCAGAGGGATTTGATGAATTGATTTCTAGTTTGAATTCTTATATGAGTTATTCAGTCGGTAACCAATAATTAAGAGTGATTTGTATGTTTTGAATGTAAATAAAAACAATTATAAACAAGTTGTAGATTGGTTGTGTTGTAATTTAGATTTGAGAAAAGATCTAGGGTTGCGGTGTTTTGACAATCCAGTTGCGCTATAAAATCATTCGTCTAATTTGCTTTCCTAAGTTACTAGTTGTAGGTTAATTGTAGCTATATTGAGAGTCTTTCCAACAACTCTAAGCCTAGTCGACTATCCCTAACGCCTATATTTCTATGGTCATCGATTAATAGTGAAGTGCATAAAGATATCGTCTGTATCAACTAAGCTAGGTCACAGGGTATATTTTGTCCTCAGTGATGAATCAATTCCCTTTCCCTATAAGGTTCACAAACTAGCCCTATTTCCATTTTTTACACTTGTTGTTCCTTTTTTCAAGTCCAACAAACAAGCCCTAGATAATATTCGCAAGGTGATCAATCAAACGAATAATTGAGAGCAAGAAGAAATAAATAACTCAATAGATGGAAAACAAAATAGATAATATGATATTCAAGCCACAACTTTCATGTTCAACCACAACCCTAGAAATTAAGAGGTTTAGCTAGTCATGAACCTCTTTGGAAGAAGAGATTTCATGAGTTTACAAGGTAAAAATAAAAAATAAAATAAAAAATTAAAACTAAACCTTGTTGTTGAGCTTTGCCCTTGATTTTGGCTTCCCCAAATAAGTTGTTCATGATTAAAAACATAGGAGGGGGGGTTTATATAGAGTTTAGTAACCCTTAGAATGTCGAAAACCAATCCCAATTGGGTTAGGATAAGTCCCGACTAGTGCCATAGCCCAAAAGCAGAGCTGTGGCGAAAGGAACAAGTGAAAATTCAGATTAGTGATGTTTCTTGCGCCACTCCTTGCTTTGGGGGAGTGGCACGAGCAGTAATGATAGCTCTACAAATCCACGCCACTGCTTGCTTTGCAACAGTGGTGCAGGCCCTCTTCCCCTTAGCCATTTTTCGCTCGTTTTGCTATGTGTTGCGACGTTGATCCTTCCTTGTTTTCTTTTAGTTCCTTGGTGCTCTTTTTCTTCAGGTTTCCAAATATCTCACTAAACTCCTATATAAGCAAATCATGAAGCACAAGTGTAAATCACATAATTTAAGCTCAAGACGACACCAAAAAGAGAACAAATGTGAGGCGAAAGATGATAAAATAATGTGGTTTTTAGCCTCGCATCAGTAAGCCAAGCCATAGTCCAAATGACAAGTAATGGGCTAATGGGTGAAAAATAACGGAATACAAGGCTGAAACCAATATACAACAATAATATAAGCGAAAGTAAGGAGATATATACATATACATAACATACTGAACAAGAGAGGAAGAGGGCAAATGAACAAAAAATATCCCTCTCAAGACCTGGTAAGGTCAGTACTAGAGCCATTACAACAAAAAAGAAGAGTACTAGATAATATCCAAAATTTACATAATACAGTAGTCTCGAAATGCAAAAGACTGTAACTGGAATAGATGGAGGAGGATCAACCTCAGACTTTAGAAAGATCACCCCGTCTCTGAATCAGTAGTTGGGCCTGAGAATAACGTCAATTCTTGTGGCTCATACTTGAATCTGCATCAGGAAAAAGATGCAGAAGTGCAGTATGAGTAACAAAGCAATGGGTACTCAGTAGATATCATCGGCCGACTGAGCTCAACTATAGTAAAAGCATAAATATAATTCGAGTGTGTAAGCTAAGTCAACAGTAATATGGGTTAAATATAAATAGCTACTGTACTAGAAAATATAGTTATGGAAATAAATAACTTAAAAGTAAGAAAGAAGAGCTAACTACAACCTAACTGGCCCCAAATAAGCCCAGAATGCGCACACAAGAAGATAATTAATCCAACAAAGCCCTCATAAGCCGGCGGGTGCAAACAAGAGAAAACTAAGGCAGAAAACATAAATATCCAGTAGATGAACCGATCTCAAGTAACCTTTTTATCCCCAAATCCAGATATATACGTGGCTTGAGCCGACAATCGAAAATAGTGGGTAATAAAGAGAGGCCACATAAATCATGTGAAAAAGAACTCAGTACCACTATCAAAACTCCCAGAACAACCATAATCAAAACCAGAACATCCCGACCATATCATAAACAGATGTCGGACTCAAATCGAAACTCACAGTAACCATACCGTAACTAGAAGCAAGTGATCCCATAAGTTGCCAACCCCAACAGTAACTAGTATCAGACTAGTACCAGAGCTCATAAATAGTGACCATAACCAATACCAGTATTGTGCAAGAACTCATAATAATTACGAAAATAAATCATATACCAGACTCGAACTTGAACTGAAATGTATTTACTCGAACTTGAACTGAAATGCATTTACATAAGCATAAATATAACTAGCTAGTGGGAGTAAATCCAAGAGTTTCAAGCATATTTCCTAGCCATAAGAGTCATAAATACCAATCTCGGGTGGATAAGTTCACTCAGGAAAGGTGGGTCCCAAATACTAGGTCAAGAGGTGCGGTACAGGATCAGTTACTACTCTACCAGGGAAAAAAATCTAAAACAGGCCAAAAACCTAAATCTAAGTCAAACTCAACCCAAGGTAATAGCCTAAAGTAGTATCCAGGAGTCTAAATGAGCCTAAAGGAACTTCATGCCATAATACACTATCTAAAAAAGGCAGTGGTGCCCACTACAGGGTCTCGATAACCAAACCTATATTGGGACTTACCTGAGTCTAGTCTAGGGCTTCCCCATCCCATCCCAAGGTACTGCAAGCACTAATTCTAGTCCTAAGGATGATAGAACACTATAATAGGGGAGAACGGGTCTGAAATCTAACAAAATAGGGCCCTAACCGGCTAAATAAAGCGAAAAAGGTACTAAGACGGCACCAGGCTACAACTACCTGCCCAAAAATAGCATAATAGTATACTAATACCATAAGTCAGATTAATCTAACGATAGGTAAGCCTTACCTACCTGGACTCCACTGAATCCTCTAAATCAGAGCTTTTTCCTTCTGAGAAGCCTCACAGAGCTACCATGCTATCAAAATAATGATCCATACGTCAAGTCAAGAAAAGAGATACCCATATTGTATATAAATGCTTCGGGTCAGAAATCAGACTAAAAAAATCCCACGTAGGGCCTGCTTGCAGAATCACAAAATTGAAATCGTCACAGCATCCCACGTGGCTCAAGGATCAAAAGCCACAAGAACTTTATCTAAATCAAAGGTCCACAGTCCTAAAATCAGTCCCAACACCATTGAGAATTTAGGAATCTAATCAAAAAATTACATGAAAATTAATGGGGAAACTTACGGATAGAACTAGTAGGACCATCGCGATCACGGTGGCCTAGCCACGCGGTCGTAATGAACTACCTGTCCAGGCCCTATGACCTCCTTCATCACAGTCACGAGCCCTCAAGCGTCGCGATCGTGATGTCTAAAATCATAGCCCCTCGCAATCGTGGGGGTCCTCATCATGATAGTGATAAAGGAACTGCGCCTGCACCAGGTGCTGATGCACCAACAATTCCACCAAGTTGCAATTATTCCGATCGGACCCTCAAGATTCATTTGGAATCCCATGAATGCAAATAAACTATGCTACCCTACCAAATTCAATATTTTGAACTCAATGGCGCCATAAAAAATTCCATCCAGGGAAATTTTGATACCGGTCCCACACCCCCTAGGGCCATTTTAACCAAATTCCACCCAATAACCCAAAATGAGTCTGAAAGCCTCAGGACCCAGACCAAGGGTCCCCCTAGCCTAAAATTGACATTCTAGAGTTGATGAGACTATTAGAAATAGTATCCGAGGTTGTTTACCCGAGGTTTAGTGCTGAGACCCTTTTCTTAACTTCAAAAGCTCCAAAATAGGAAAATGGTTCTAAAAACCAAACAAACTGCTCGGTAGCTGAACTGTCAATCCCAGCAAGTCATAAATGACCTAAGACATCTGTGGGAAAGCTCTAAAGATAGTAAAAGCATGAAAATGTAGAAAATGACCTAGAGGGTAATTACAAGAAATCCTCTATTTATTACATTCCCAGGACCTGAAGTCACCATACAAAAATGATTAAGAATATCCAAAACTATAACTGAGAGTTTATCCAAAAACACTGAAAGGAATAACAAAGTGCCTTAGTCCCCAAACGAGGGACATAAATGAAAACCAAATGAAAGAAGAACACAGGTAGCATCAGTACATCAAGAAGTACTGGTAGGCATCATATGCCGACTTATCTCAACAACAAACAAAGAAGCAAACCAAATAAATGCAATAACAATCATCACAAAATTTATGGCCAAAGAAAAACAAGCACATTTATGACACTTCATTTTAGAGAGGATACAAGTTCATATTTATGTATTTTTACACTTAGTCCATTTCATCAATAAGCTGCATCACAACATATACGTATGACTGAACATTAATGCACATAATGAATGCATGTATGCAAGATGTGCACATCATCTATTTCTCTCCTCAGTACCATCAACATATGTCAATTCATAGTAATATCAATATAATTGTCACAATCATCAACTCTTTATCATCAATATCATTATCAATATCATCATCATCATCATGATCTCAATATCATGATCCATATCATCAACTCATTTTCTCAATATCAAAACTATCATCATCAACATGTATGAGTATGCAAATGCAATCACTAATCACAAGTAGTGCCCAAAAGCAATTACAAATATTCAATTTACATATAAGTACAGAGTCAAGCAAGTCTAAATGCTACAATTAAATCATTACATACCTTGATTCCTTTCTCAAAATCACCCTTAGGACACAATCTTGCCTTTCTTTTCTCTTTCACTTCACTCTTGATCTATAGCAACAAGTTTACATACCCAATTCAATCATTTCATCTTTTCTAATCTCTATGGATCAATAATTAACAACTTTATCCATAAATTCGCCCTAGTTCATCATCCTAAGATTTTCTACCATTTAAACACCATGAATTCTACTTTTTTAGCATGAACAACTATAATTATACTCCAAATAGTGTTTTCTAACACAATAAAATCACTACTAACTGATTTTATACAAATTCCAATCAATTTTATATTAAGTTCATAAATTAAGGTTAAACCCCAATTTCTACCATGAACATTTTAGTGATTCTTAATGATTCTAAGAATTAATTCACGTTTAGAAAGCAAAGAACTTTCCTCCTAAGATGAAGCTCCCAAAAATTTTTAGAAAATCGCCTCCCTTAGAGCTCTTTCATATTTTGCAGAAAGTAGGGAATGTTTTTTGAGTTTTAAAACTGTAACTTCATTTTACCACTGCAGAGGTTTGCTACGTAATTGAGGCTATCGCTTTAGTGGTACTTTTACCGTTGTAGCGGTTCTTTTATCGCTGCAGTAGTTTAGAGATAGGGTCTTAAGGACTTTCCGCAAATGGATCTATTTTACAACACCCCTCTAAATACGATATCTTGAACCAACCTTTTCACAATAAATCCTATAACCAGAGTTCTATCAATCCATTTTATGTGCCTGAAGTTGCTACGGCTTCCTAAACTCATACTTTATCTATAAATCAAGTCAAACTCCCCCACTAATGCTAACATCAATACAAGATTTCCTTAGACTAGAACACTCTGAAAATTTACCAAATACTATGCCAACCCAAAAATTCTTAAAAATTGTCTAAGGGGAAAATTTGGTGAAGTTTCTACTTCCTATTTCAGCGTAATGATGATTTGGTTCATTACATTATATACCAATTTACCACTCATTTGTCCCTGAATGACAACTATTCTAAAATGACATAACTAAAGCAAGAGTATATACCTGAGTCTATGAACAAGTGCGGGTACCGCTTGCGCATATCCACCTTTGTCACCCAGGTTACCTCTTCAACTGGACGGTTCCTATATTGAACCTTTACATAAGGAATGACTCTGGTTCTTAATTTTCTCACATCCCAATCTAAGATAGCAATTGTTTCATCTTAATAAGATAGCTCCTTATCAAACAACTCAGGGTCTCAACATATGATGTAATCCCCATCTCTATGGTACTTTTGTTACATGGATACGTGAAATATTGGGTGAACCCTAGACACGCTAGGAGGTAAGGACAACTTATAATATACTGACCTTACTCTCTTTAAAACCTTAAAGGGTCTAATGTACCCCAGACTCAGTTTTCCCTTCTTGCTAAAATGCATTACACCCTTTATGGGTCACACTTTTAATAGTACCTTCTCTCCTTATTCAATATTTACATTCCTTACCTTATTATTCATGTACTCTTTTGGTCGGCTCTGAGCTGCTAGGATCTTTTCTTATATAAACCTTACCTTCTCCACCAAATCCTTGAGCATATCAGTACCAAAAGGTGTCACTTCAAATACGTTAAACTATCCGATTGGCGACCTACATCTTCTACCATACAATGCTTCAAAATGAGCCATGTCAATTTGTGAGTGGTAGCTATTATTGTAGGCAAATTCACACAAAGGTAAATACTAGTCCTATTGACCCCCGAAGTCCATAACACAAGACCAAAGCATATCCTCAAGCACTTGAATAGTTTTCTCTGACTGCCCGTCAGTCTATGGATGGAAAGTTGTCCTTAGGTCCAACCTAGAATCTAACTTTGACTGAAATTTCTCCTAAAAATTGGAGATAAATCGAGTACCTCAGACTGAGACAATCAAAATAGGTACTCCATGGAGCCTTACAATCTCCTTCACATAAATCTTGGCCAACTTAGCTGCATTATAATCTATCCTCACCAAAATGAAATGAGCTGACTTGGTCAATCGATAAACAATAACCCATATAGAGTCACACTTCCTCAAGGTCTTAGAAAGACCAACCACAAAGTCTATGGTTATTATTTCCCACATCTACTCCAGAATGGGTATCCTTTGAAAGGTGCCACAATGTTTTCGATGCTCATATTGACCTGTTGACAATCTTAACATTTGGTCACAAAATCCACAATATCAAGTTTCATCCTTCGCCACCAATAAAGTTGTCTCAAGTCTTTACTTAGAGTTGTGAGTCTCTGTAAGGATAGTAGAAATCAAATTACCCACACGAGGCACACATAAGAGCCCTCGAATCCTCAACACTCCTTCAATATCAAGAATGGCCTTTCTAGCCTCACCTTGCAACACTTTTTCTCTAAGATTGCTCATCTTCTTATCTTTGAGCTATCTATTTTTGATTTGGACGAAGAATATGGAACGAACATCCACATGGGTTAGTACTTCTCTTTCTCTAGTCACCTACAATCTCAAGAGATCATTAGCCAAAGACTATACCTCTCTCTCCAATAGGTCCCTTGACACCTCCATCCATGCTAAACTTCCCATGCTTACTGGCTTTCAGCTCAATGCGTCTGCCACCATATTTGCCTTGCCCGGATGGTATAGGATTGAGATGTCATAGTCCTTGATCAACTCCATCCATCTTCTTTGCCTCAGATTCAGGTCTCTCTGTGTGAACACATGTTGTAAGCTACAGTGGTCTGTGAACACTTTACACTTTACAACATAGAGGCAATATCTCCAAATCTTTAAAGCAAATACCATACCCGTCAATTCCAAATCATGTATGGGATAGTTTTTCTCACAAGGCTTCAGTTGTCTTAAAGCATAGGCAATCGCATTTTGATCCTGCATCAAGACAGAACCTAAACCCAACCGTGAGGCATCACAAAATACAATAAAATCCTTACCTTTAATAGGCATGGTGAGAATTGATGCTGAGGTTAGCAATGTTTTAAGATTTTGGAAGCTCTTGTCACACTTGTCATCCCACACAAATGGAACTTATTTCTGAATCAGGCTGGTCATTGTGAAGCAATAGTAGCAAACCCCTTAACAATTCTATGATAGTAACTGGCCAATCCAACAAAACTATGAATTTCGTTACATTTGTTAGTCTAGCCCAATTCTTAACAACTTCTACTCCTGCGGGTCTACCATAACCCCTTCATTAGATACTATGTGCCCCAAGAAGGACACGAAAGACAACTAGAATTCACACTTGGAATATTTAGCATATAGTTATTTCTCTTAAGCAACCTCAACACTATATGCAAGTGAGTTTCGTGCTCTTCTTCACTCTTGGACTGAACTAGGATGTCGTCTATGAAGACAATGACGAAAGAATCCAGGAATGACTTGCAAACCTCTTTTATCAGACTTATAAAATCATCTGGGGCATTGGTCAATCTAAAAGACATGACTAGAAACTCATAGTTACCAAAATGAGTTTGGAAAGCTGTCTTTAGGATGTCCTCCACCCTAATCTTGAGTTGATGATAACCTGACCATAAATCAATTTTGGAGAATACAGCAGCTCCCTGCAACTGGTCAAACATGTCATCAATCCTAGGAAAGGGATACTTGTTGAGAATGGTTACCTTATTCAACTGACGGTAGTCTATGCATATCCTCATTCTACCATCCTTGTTTTTCACAAACAAAATGGGAGCACCCTAAGGAGAAATACTTGGGTGAATGAATCTGTTCTCTAAAAATTCTTGTAACTGAGACTTTAGTTCCCTTAACTCTACTGGTGCCATATAATAAGGAGGGATAGAGATGGGGTTAGTTTCAGGATATATGTTAATACAAAAGTCAAATTCAAGGTCTGGAAGCATACCAGGAAGGTCCTCAGGAAATACTTATAAGAATTCACACAAAACTGGGACTGACTTTATAGGAGGAACTACATAATTATCTTTCCAAAGATGGGCTAAAAATTTCCCTACACCCCTTCTTTACTAATTTCTGGGCACGAATAACTGACATAATTCTTACAAGAGAAGGCTTAAAGTTACCCTTCCACTCTAGCTCTTTCATTTCGAGCATCACTACAGTGACAATTTTAGCATAACAATCAAGAATGGCACGATAAGGAGACAACCAACTAATCCCCAAGATAATATCAAACTCCTCTTTGTCTAAAATTACTAAGTCTGCCAAAGTTTTGTACCCCATAAACATCATAGGGCATTCCCTATAAACCAAATCAACATATACTGACACTCCAACTAGTGTAGATACATACATAGGAGTATCAAACAATTCACAGTCTAAGTCCCAACCTAAAGTAAATTTCACAGACACATAAGAGAAGGTAGACCTGGGATCAAACAATACAGAAGCCATACGATCATAGACAATAATAGTACCTGTGATCACAACATCAGAAGCTTTTGCTTCAGGAAAGGCCAGAACATCATAAAATTGAGCTCTATCACCACCCTGACCTCCACCTCTACCAACTTAAGCACCAACTCTACCAACTTGTCCTCCAACTTGGTTGGCTTGGTAGCCACCCCTTTCTGCAGCCTGGCCACCACACCCACTTTGCGGATGACCTCTACCATTTTCTCCACCACTATAACCTGCTGAAATTAGAGCACTAGAAGCTGGTGCTTGAGTTAGTTGACCTGCAGATAAGAAATTAGGACAATACCTACTGATATGGCCCAAACCTCCACACTTATGAAACCTGAAGCCCAAAGCAGGCCTCTAAATTGAAAGGACAAAAGTATATAGCTGCCTATCCGTGAAGGTGGGTAACTGACCCCAGACAGCCTTATGCGTACATAGGTATGGCTGAATGATAAGGTCGGGAAGAAGGACCCTGAGAACCACAACCCTTCAAAAAAGTACTGCTGAACTGGCTAGAGGTCCGAGCCTTCTTTTCTTTTTCTTTAACTTCTCCTTGTTTCCTAATTACTTCAGCTCTCTTAGCAAAATCAACCATATCCTGGAAAGACTTACCAGATGCATCCACAAACAAAGTAATCATCTAGATTCCTTAATTTAGACCCTTCATAAATTACCGAATCCTCTCCTCTTCTAAAGTGATAAACTGGAGTGTATAACGAGACAAAGCATGGAATTTGGCCTCATAGGCCACCACAGACATGTTACCCTGCTCTAATATCAAGAACTCATTCTTCTTCTAGTCATGATAATTGTAGGGAACATTTATCTTAAGGAATACATTCTGAAATTGTGCCAAGTAAGTGGAGGTAAGGCAACCCTACACTCTACGAATGACCTCCACCATTGCTTGGCTTCTACCTGCAACTTAAAAGAAACAAACTACACACAGTACTTTCAACAATACCCATCTAATGCATACTTTCATGATAATCTATCAAAAACTCAAATATACTTGGGTTTCATCCTCATGAACTTGCAGAATAGTCCATTCTCATCATCAGTCATCACCGGTCTAAGTACCTGTCGGGGATACACCCCTGTCTTAGATCCCTCATCCATCCTTGGTGCCACAACAACTGTATTTTATAAGAACGGGGATAGGAATGCAGGAATAGTAGGAGTAGCATCTATGCCATTCAAACTGCTTAAGTACCCCAACACTTATTGAATCAATTCTGCAGTCATCGGTACATGGGATACAACATTCTTTACATGTATCAGATTGTCAGGAATTACCACTTCCTCCTCCTGAATGGCTACCTTTTTATTCTGTACTAACTCTAGTGTACCCTTTTATAGGGGAGGGTAGGGGTTCTTTGTCTAGCAGGTCCTATGGTTGCCTGGGCTCCACCCCTAGCAGGTTCTGCCCCTCTTCCTCTTATCTTGGCCCTACCCCTCAAACCACAGCCTCAACGGTTAGTGTAGGTACTTCTGCTGGTGCCGATGCTGAGAAGGCTATTGCTGCTCTAGAAGAATGTGTATTCACCATCTGTGAAATAAGAATGAAATAGTAAAATACCAATTTGGATCACCAGATACCAATTTGGATCATCAGATACCAATTAGGATCAAGTCATAGCATGAAAGCAAGAAAGAAAGGAATTTTGTTTCCTAAAGCCCGGTAGACTTTCAAAAAAAAGTACAGACGTCTCTGTCCCATTCTACAAGACTCTACTAGACCTGTTCTTGTACAACGAGATCTACAAACCCAGTACTCTGTTACCATCTCTGTCATGACCCAAATGGTCATGATTGTCACCCACCATAAAACTATGGTAGGAGAACCATTTAAACCAACTCTCACTAACGAAACTTAACAATCAATAATTCATATTTCACCAACCTTATTATTAATATATACTCAAACCAGTTATTCATTAAGGAAAATAAAACTGGCAATCCTAAACAATCATCAAACTAGAATAGAGTGCGATAATCCTCTATTTATTACATCCACAGGACCTGAAGTCACCATACAAGAACGACTAAGAATATCAAAACTATAACTGAGAGTTTATCCAAAAGTACTAAAGGAATAACAAAGAGTCTTAGTCTCAAAACAAGGGACATGAATGAAAACCAAATGACTCAATGGTTTCCCGATCTTAGTGCTCACCCTTGAATCAAAGTCCAAAACTACTGGCTAGAGTTGAGGTTTCTTCTCAAACACTGGAACACGCTCTGCACTCAACAAAAAGAAGAACAAAGGTAGAATCAGAACATAAAGAAGTATTGGTAGGAATCATAGGCCGACTTAACTCAACAACATACAAATAAGCAAACCAAATAAATGCAATAACAATCACCACAAAATTTATGGCCAAAGAAAAACAAGAACATTTATGACACTTCATTTTAGAGAGGATACAAGTTCATATTTATGTATTTTTACACTTAGTCAATTTCATCAATAAGTTGCATCACAACATATATGTATGACTGAACATTAATGCACATAATGAATGTATGTATACACGATGTGCACATCATCTATTTCTCTCCTCAGTACCATCAACATATGTCAATTCACAGTAATATCAATATACTTATCACAATCATCAACTCTTTATCATCACTATCATCATCATCATCATGATCTCAATATCATGATCCATATCATCAACTCATTTTCTCAATATCAACACCATCATCATCAACATGTATGAGTATGCAAATGCAGTCAATAATCACAAGTAGTGCCCAAAAGCAATTACAAATATTCAATTTACATATAAGTACAGAGTCAAGCAAGTCTAAATGCTATAATTAAATCATTACATACCTTGATTGCTTTCTCGAAATCACCCTTAGGCCACAATCTTGCCTTTCTTTTCTCTTTCACTTCGCTCTTGATCTATAGCAACAAGTTTACATACCCAATACAATAATTTCATCATTTCTAACCACTAGGGATCAATAATTAAAAACTTTATCCATAAATTTTTCCTAGTTCATCATCTTAGGGTTTTATACCCTTTAAACCCAATGAATTCTACTTAACTTAGCATGAACGACTATAATTCTACTCCAAATAGTATTTTATAATATCATAGAATCACTATTAACTGATTCTATACACATTCTAATCAATTTTATATTAAGTTCATAAATTAGGGCTAAACCCCAATTTTTACCATAAATGAGATTCTAGTAATTCTTAATGATTCTGAGAATTAATTCAAGTTTAGAAAGTAAAGAAATTACCTCCAAAGTTGAATCTCCCAAAATTTGGTAAAAAATAGGGAATGAAAACATTTTTGTGAGTCTTAATATTGTGAAACTACGTCTTACAGCTTAAAGTTACCGCTGCAGTGGTTCACAACATAACTGAGGCTACCGCTGCAATGGTATTTTTACCTCTGCAGCATTCCTGAGGCACAATCTTGGGGCCTCTCCTCAAATGGTTCTCTTTTCCAATACACCCCTAAAAATATGACATCACGAACTAAGCCTTTCACAGTAAACCCTATAACCGGAGTTCTATCAATCCATTTTACGATCCAAAAGTTGCTACGACTTCCTAAACTCCTCCTTTATCTATAAATCAAGAAAAACTCCCCCACCAATGCTCACAATAATACCAGATTTCCTTAGAATAGTTCTCTCTCTAAATTCTCCTAATACTAGGCCAACTCTGAATTTCTTAAAAATTATCTAAAGGGAAAATTTGGTGAAGGTTCTGCTTCCTATTTTGGTGTATCAATGATTTAGGTTGTTACAACATTGATGATATATTAAAGGGAAGTTGTGAAGGCATTGGAAGAAGTGGGATCAAACAATGGGGCCACCAAAGCAAACAACACCAATCTGCCTACTTAGGCCATAGAGGAGTACTTTGGTGCATCGCCGACCACTTAGGCGATGCACTTTGTCTATGGAGTTTAGGTCAACCACAATGGAGCTCTCAACTTTCAACTATGGTGGGATACTTTAGCGCACCACCAACAAGTTTGGCGAACCAACCTGCATCGCCCAATTGGGCAATTTTTGTTTTAAGGGTCACTTTTGGGCCCATGATTATAAATAGCTTGTATTTCCATTTCTTAGGTAGTTTTTATTGAATATTAATGAAAAAAACTTTAAAGAAGTTAAGTTTTGTGATCTTTTGTTGAATTCAAGTTTAGAAATGGTTGGTTGTAAGGGCGTTACGATATCCTCAAGGTCAAACGTAAGAAATTAGGTGCTTGTTGGTAATATAATTAGAAGTATTTGGATTTGAAACATCCATTGATTGCTATTTCTATTATCTTCTTGTGTCATTCTTATTATCTCTATCATTTTCTTTTAGTTTTTGTAGTTTATTTCTTCTTTCATATGACTTGTATTATTTGGTATCAGAATCGAGCTTAGGATAGTTTCAACGATTCTAGTCTTGGGATTTGTTACTACCAAAAAAAGGAAGAAAGAAATTTTTTGAAGATTACCTCAAAAAAATATTTTTGTTGTTTTTGAGTCTTATTTGAGTTTCTAATACTAGATTTGTCTTCTCTAGTATTAAATAGGTCTATATCTGAGATTTAAGAGTGATTGGAGTAGTTTTGAAAAATTATCATTGTTGGGTTCTTGATTTTGAAGAAGTTTGAAAATAGGTTCTTAGATCTGAGGTTTTTGTCTTTAGATTGACTGATAAAAAGTATTGGGGATTGCTTTCTATATTAAAAGGAACCTATATCTTGATTTTCGTGTGAATCCGTACTATATTGAGTGAGTCATACTTTTTGGGTTTTGCACCTTGTTCATAGTGTTCTTGGGGAATATTCAAATCTCAAGAGGAAGATTCATAAAAAAGGTGGTGTTAGATCCAAGAGAAAAAGACAAAAGGAAAGGATAAGTGTTAGTACAAAAAGAGAATATTCCAAAAGGGAAAAAGGACAAGGAAAAGAGTACAACTAGGACCACAGAAGCCTTAAAATTTGGGGGTTTCAGGTGCACAGATTGCCAACTTTGGCGCACCCTCCACTCCATCGCCAAAGTCCAAGGCAATTCTACCAAGTTCACAAGACCATCTCCAAACTTAACTTCAATAACTGTCAAGTTAGGCAATATAGGAGCAAGTTTTGCGATACACGACTGTTTGGCAATAAGAGGTTTCACTTTGGCGATATTAACTCAAGTTTGGCGATCAAAACTATATTTTATCCAATCAATATCAGGTTCTATCATCTTAGTTTCGTTTTCTTGATTCTAATTCATTCTCTTGATTCATAAACTAATTATCGACTAGTTTTTAATCTATTTGGTTGATTGATTAGTCTTTGAGTCCTTTCTTTCCTAGTGCTTTTTTTTTTCTACTTTTCTTAATATACATTCGTCGTAACTTCTTGAATCAAGCATGTATTTGCTTAATCGAGTCATCCATTTTTCTAACAAATAAAATTCCATTCTGACCAAGATTAACAATCAGCACCTCATCTATCATTGGAGTATAAGCAAGTCTTCAACGATAGCGGAACCAATGGTGAGGCAATCCTTGGTATGTAAACACGAGCAGTTGTGAGGTTTATTTCTTTAACACTAACGTGTTTGTTGTTTTTGATTAACTGTCTTTATGTAGGTACCATGGAACTGGGAGATGTAACTCAAAGTTCTTTGGGAGAGGTTAATATGGAAGCCTTAATTACGATGATCATGGGCATGAGGGAAGACATGAATGAAATGAGAGGTCAAATATTGGGTATGGATAGTAAAGTTGTGAATATGGATGGGAGAATTTCAAGCATGGATGGTCGAATGGCCCACATGGAGGGTCGCCTAAATTCTACATGCTCCACTCCATAAAACTACCAAGCTTCGTCAAGTTGTCACACTTATGACACTACCCCTACTATCACTCCGAGCACTTTTTTCCAAATGTTTAATCCACCAATACAAAAACATACTCTCAACCCACAAGACACTACCAACCAAACTAACTGAAACCCTATTTGACCAATCCAACCCCTATTTAATCAAGTTAACCAACAAGATCCACAAAACCAAGGCCCACCTTACCAAATACCCTAAAACTAAGATCTACCCCGAGCTACACAAAATAAAAATCCACCACCCCAGATACCACTTAACCAAAATCAACCAATCTAAGTCAAGGAGGTAAGGAAGGATGATTCATAATATGAGTTCGTGGGGGAAGATGAAGAGGCTCTATGGAAAGAACATCGAAGGAATAGTCCAAGAGCTCAAGTAGGGCATAGAGGTCAAGGATGATGATTTGGTTTGGTTCCATATGGAAGAGGAAACTTTGGTAACTAACCATGAGGTGATGGAAAAAGTAATACTAATGCTAAGCAAAATCAAGGTCAAGGATTGAGAGAAGATTATAGTGACCGTGATTAAGGAGGAGTCTAAAGAGGTTATAATTACAATTAAATTGGAGGAGGTCAATGGAATCATCATGGGGAACAAATTGGTAATGGAGATCGAGATTTGGAAATCAATTCTATTAAGACTTATATTCTAACCTTCAATGGGGATTCTGATCCCGAAGCCTATTTAACGTGGGAGTCGACTTCTGATAAAATATTTCAAGTCAATGATCTAATCAAGAGCAAGAAGAGTTGCTATACCATAGCACAATTTGAAGGGTTTATCATTACATGGTGGGAATATTCAAAGAAGTGTCATCAAGTCCTTTGTGATGGTCAACCACTACAATGGACCGTAATGAAAGCCTTTATGAGGAATAAGTACATGCTGGAGAGATATCGACAAGAGCTACTTGCTAAGTTGTACAACTTAAGGCAAGGAAGCAAAAGTTTTGCACTTATTATGATGAATTTCAACAATTGATCTTGAAGTTTGAGTACAATGAAAATGAAGAGCATGTTGTTATCTACTTCAAGGTAGGGCTGAACAAGGAGATTTTTGAATTGATGACTATCTATAAGTTTTCTACTATGGAGAAAATCTCCCAAGTGGCCAGAGACATTAAGAGGGAACTCAAAGAAGGATTATTTCCCAGTTCTAAAGGCTACTCATTGACCAATTCATGGGGAAGAAATAAAGAGAGAACTCAAATGTTATCGGGTTAGAACAAGAACAAGGAATTCAAGAGTCTTATGAAAAAAAGCCCACCGAGAAGATTGCTCCAAAGTATCCACCAAAAAATAAAGTTAGCAAATACCCAACTCCTAATTCTAAAGGTTTCTAATATTTAAATGTAAAGGTTGGGGTCACAAGGCGAATAAATGCCCTAACTGGAGGAACATTATCCTAAGTTAGGGAAAGGTGTATTAACTTATAAAAGAGGTGGGGAAAAAGGAGATTAGTGAAGGGGAATCCCAAGAAGATGATGAATTTGAGAATGATGAGTACTTTGGGGAATAACAAGATGATAGAGAGATTACCGTACCCCAAGGGATGATGAGAAAGGATCCAATTGAAGATGCTTGTCCACAAGAAAGATAGTTCATGATTCCAATTTATGTGGTGAGGCGAGCAATGATTAATAAGGCCTTAGTTGACCCAAGCCAAAGAGAGAATCTCTTTCATTTGAAGTGTCTTATCAAAGAAAATATTTCTTCTTTGGTCATTGATAGTAGGAGTTGTGCTAATGCTGATAGTACTACTATGGTGAACTTTTTGAAGCAACCCACAACCAAGTATGATGCACCATACAAACTCCAATGGCTAAATGAGTCTGGAGAATTGAAGGTAAATACATAAGTCATAATTCGGTTTAAGATTAGGAATTACCATAATGAAGGTTTATGTGATGTGATTCCCATGCAAACTTGTCACATTTTGCTTGGGAAACCATGCCAATAAAATCAATCAACCAAACATGATGGGAGAACTAATAGGTATTCACTTGAGTTGAATAGTCAAATATTTATCCTCCATCCCCTATCACCCTCACAAGTGAATGAGATACATAAAAAGATGAAGGAGTTGAAGGAAAATGGTAAGAAAAAAGGAGAAAATGAACACCATGAAAGGAGGTTGATGAATGAGAAGAGAGGAGAAAGTTGAAGGAAATGGGGTAAATGGTGATGTTCGCTATATACAAGGGTTTATTTAAAAAAGCAGAGTCGTATGAGCCCATGCTCTTCCTAGAAAATGCATTCCAATCTAACCATTCTAATCCTTGTATTCTCTATTCTATTTCCTTTCTTTTTTAGGATTATGATAATGTATTCTAGAAAGATCTTCCAAGTGGATTACCCCCACTTCGGGGAATTGAACACCAAATCGACTTCATACTGGGCTCTAAATTTCCAAACAAATCAACTTATCAATGTATTTCGAAAGACACTAAGGAGCTCTAAAGACAAATTGAGGAACTTCTCAACAAGGGATACATCAAAGAGATCATGAGTCCATGTGCGGTCCCGATCTTGTTGGTGCCAAAGAAAGATAGGACTTGGTGCATGTGTATGTATTGCCAAAATAACGATAAAGTAACGCCACCCTATCCTTAGATTGGATGATATTTTAGATGAACTCAATAGTTCTTGTGTGTTTTAAAAGATAGATCTTAGGAGTGGTTACCACCAAATTCGGATGAACCCTAGTGATGAGTGGAAAACCACTTTCAAGACCAAATTTTTTCTATATGAATGAATGGTTATGCCTTTTGGGATTACCAATACTCCTAATACATTTATGAGATTGATGAACCATGTTATGAAGCCATTCACGAGGAAGTATGTTGTGGTGTAATTTGATGACATCCTAGTTTATAGCAAATCCCTAGATGAGAATGTTGTGCATTTGAAGAGTATATTTGATGTACTTAGGAGAGAACAACTTTATGCCAATCTTGAAAAATGCTCCTTTTGTATGGATGAGGTTGTATTCTTAGGATTTATTGTAATCTCAAGAGGAGTCGAGGTGGATGTATCTAAGATACACGCTATTAGGAATTGTCCAACTCTGAGATCCATAAGTAAAGTTCGATGCTTCCATGGGTTGGAAAGTTTCTATAGGTGGTTTGTAAAATGATTTAGCACCATCGTTGCTCCCTTGACTAAGGTAATTCAAAAGGATAATCCCTTCAAATAGGATGATGAGCAATAAAAAAAACTTTCAAACCTTGAAATTCGTGCTTAGCGCTACTCTGTTGTTGTAATTACCCAATTTTTAGAAGATGTTTGAAGTAGAATGTGATGCTAGCAAGGTAGGCATTGGATCCACCTTGATGTAAGACCAAGAGCCCATTGCTTATTTTAGTTAAAAGCTAAAAGGTGCAGCTTTGAACTATTTTAGTTATGATCTTGAATTGTATGCTTTAATTCGAGCATTAGGCAATTGGAAACATTACTTGTTTACCAAGGAGTTTATGATTCGAACCAATCATGAATCCTTGAAACATCTCCGGGCCCAATATAAGTTAAAAAAAAAAGGCACACCAAGTGAATTGAATTCCTAAAAACTTTTCCTATGTAATCCAATAGAAGATGGGGAAATAAAATGTGGTGGACGATGCCTTGTCCAGAAAAGATGTTTTGATAGATACCTTGTCTTTCAAATTGCTTGATTTTGAATGTTTGAAGGAATTGTATCCTGAGGACCACAAGTTTACTCAAATCTTCCATGATTGTGAGGAATGGGAAAGGGAAAGATGGCTTAGGGATAGATCTTCTATTCCTTAGTCTAAGTTTGATGGTTTCTAGTTCAAATTAAAGAGACTATGTGTACCCACAAGCAATTGGAGAGAACTCTTTTTAAGGGAGGCATACAATGGGGGTATGATGGGTAATTTGGCATTGGCAAGACCCTCGAAACCCTTGAGGAACAATTTTACTAGCCAAAGATGTACAAAGATGTTGCATGAATTTGTGGTCAATGTGTTGAATATAGAAGCGCTAAATCACGACTTCTCCCTCATGGATTGTACACCCCACTCCCCACTCCCCAAAGACCTTGGCTTGATATTTCTATAGACTTTGTTTTGGGATTACTGGGGACAAAAACTGGAAGGGATTGTATCTTTTTTGTTGCGGATAGGTTTTCCAAGATGGCTCATTTTACTCCATGTAACAAGTGTGATGATTCTTCTAATGTGGCATATTTGTTCATTAAAAATATTGTTAAGTTGCATGAAATTCCTCCAACCATCGTGAGTGATAGGGACTCCAAGTTCCTTAGTCACTTTTGGAAAGACTTGTGGGGTAGACTTGGCACTAAGTTGTTATTTTCTACTTTATGACACCCATAAACCAATCATCCAACCGAGGTGGTAAATATGACCTTAGGTTCTATGTTATGTGCCATGGTAAATCGAAAATAGGACATCTTGGGAGGATAATCTACATTTAGTTGAGTTTGCCTACAATAGAGTCATTCATGCAACTATTGGTATGACCTCTTTTGAATGTGTTTATGGTTTTAGCCCCTCACCCCCTTAGATATCACCCCACTTTTTCAAGATGTTGTGATTAGCTTAGATGGGAGCAAAAGAGCGAAGGAAATGAAGAAGCTACATGAGTAGGTGAGACTTTGTCTTGAAAAGAAGAGCCAAGAGGTGGCCAAGATAGTGAAAAAAAGGTGTAAGAGACTCGTGCTTGAACCGGGTGATAGGGTATGCGTGCATCTTTGTAAGGAGCAATTCCCAACTCATAGGAAAACCAAGTTGATGTTAGGAGGTGATGGTCCTTTCCAAATACTTGAAAGGATAAATGATAATGCTTACAAGGTTGACCTTTCACAGGAATATCAAGTACACAATACCTTCAATGTATGTATCCTCTCACTATTCGATATCCTTGAGGATGATGATACCAAGAATTTCAGGGCAAATTCTTCTCAAGAAGTAGAGGATGATATAATCCAAATTGCATCAAGACCTTTCACTAGAAGTCAAACAACAGAACTCCAAAAGATGCAAGCTTTGTTCATGTAAATGGAGGTGCTTGATCATGTGTTGATGGAGAAAGAAGGTTTCCATGCATTTATCACTTAGATGGAAGTTAGGAAGGCTTTGTAATAAGAAGGATCAAGAAAAAGGTCCACTAAAGCAAAGAATACCAATCTGCCTACTTTGGCGATAGAGGATGACTTTGGCGCATCGCCAAGCACTTAGGCGATGGAGTTTAGGCCAACCACGAGGGATCTCTCAACTGTTAACTTCGGCGATGGTGGGAAACTTTGGCGCATCGACAATAAGTTTGGCAAACTAAGCTACATCACCTAATTGGGCAATTTCTGTTTAAGGGTCACTTTTGGGCCCAAGTACTTGTTAAGGGTCAATTTTGGGCCCATGACTATAAATAGCTTGTCTTTCTAATTCTTGGGTAGTTTTTGTTGATTATTGATGAAAAACACTCCAAAGAGAGTTGAGTTTGGTGAGATTTTGTTGAATTCAAGTTTAGAAATGATTGGTTGCGAGGGTGTTACAATTCCCTCAAGGTCAAACTTAGGAGATTAGGTTCTTGTTGGTAATCTAATTAGAAGTCTTTGGATTTGAAACATCCATTGATTGCTATTTCTATTATCTTCTTGTTTTAATCATATTATCTCTATCGATTTCCTTTAGTTTTTATAGTTTATTTCTTCTTTCGTATTTAGGCTTGCATTAGGATGCTTCATCCTAGTTTGTACGACTGATCGTTATTGGGTTTGATTAATGCATTTTTCTTCCATTCCAAAATAATTGGTGTTTTTAGTTTGGGCATACCTTTTTAAAAATTGTTCATTCTTAGAAAATAAGAAGTATTTTTACTAACTTACCGTTAACAAATCTTTTAAAAATATGCAACTCTTAAGTAATTTTTTGGTTATGTAAAACTTAATTTATTTAAATAGTATTAAAATTGGAAAAACATTATTAATTCCTTCTTTAAAATCTTAAAACATCACTAACTTTGCAATAAAATGAAAAGGTTTAAACACCACACACTTTTGAATGGAGGGATTATTATGTTTCTCGGTAAAAAGAAAAGTGATTTTGTTTAAATATATTAAACAATTTATATACTCTCTCTGTTTTATATTACTTGACCTATGTTGACCTGACAAACTCTGTAAGAATGTTTTAAATAGTGATGTATATTTTATTAAACTAACCTTGTTAATAATTTTTGGAAACTCTAACATTGATAATTACTATTTTATATAGTTATTTAATACTAACAGTGGTATGGAAAAAGTAATAAAATTCTATGAATCTGCTAAAGTGGACAAGTTAAATGAAACATTTATTTTTGATAAAGTTAAATGAAACATTTATTTTTGATATGTAAAGGCTATATATGTAAAATAAAATGGAGGGAGTACAACCTTAAAACAAAATTTAAATGTTGTTCACATGTATTGAGAGTGGCACATAGAGATTATTTTAATCCTACTAATATTCACTCATGATAGACACATAGCACCTGTATATATACGAATAAATAAGGAACAAAAAGGTTTTTTTCTTAGACAGTGCAACGAAAAGCTCTGGTACTTGAACAAAAGTGAGAAATAGTGGTTTCAATTCTTACGGAAAGAGGAGATTTTCTTGCTATTCTCAAACGGTATTAATTTTTTCTTCTGCAACCCGTGGTTTTCGACTTCATTTTTTCTTTTAATTGTTGCCATGATTTGCAAAGATGGGGTTATATATAAAAATTAAAAAAAAAACATAAATAACCAAACATACTGACTATAATTACAAAATGTCTCTTTGCTTGAAAATAATTACATAATCCCTCACTACTTAGTATTTTCTTTCTGAATTTGGTGTATCCAGATATGATAAAAAATCTCATCTATTTCTTTCCTCTCTCCCTCCGTTCTTAGTAGAGTCTCTCTTTTTCTAGTAAATCTAAGCAATATAATTCTTTTCCCTATCAAGTTCTCTCTGTCATCTTTCTCAATCGCATTCTGAAACTCTAGATCTCTGTCACCTACAAACCATTCGCAAGGTTTGATTCTCAATTTCTTTCTATATTTTAGCATTGATTCTTTTTTTCCTGTTTTTTTTTTTTATTTATTTTTTCTTTGTTTTGTTTTCAGAGAAATTGGTTCAATCTCTAACCACCACATACCCTTTCCATCTCTCAATTGCTCCTTGACTTCTTTGGAAAATCTGGTGCCCTCATGATGGTGGTGTGAGAACGATGGCGACGTTTCTGTGATGTGAGGTGAAGAAGAAAGGAAAAGGAATCAAATACACTATGTATCTGTATCTTTTTTCTTCTAAGTCAGATACAACACTAAAGAATTTGTGTATCTGTGTATTTGTATCTTCTTCTTCTTCTCCTTTTAAGTATGAATTTATCAAATAGCTTGATACAAAGATGCAAATAGATACATAGGTCATATGAATCTAAATAAATTTATGCACATATAGTAAGATAAATGTTTCCAGATACCTATTGGATAAAATTATTATCGGATACACTAAAAAATTGAATGTAATATGCACTGGATGAAATTATTATCGGTCACATTGGATGAAATTAATATTGATTATAGTGGATGAAATTGCATTTGGATACACTAGATTTTTTTATATGGAATACATTGGATAAAATTGATATCAGATATAGTTGATGAAATTGATTTTTGGATATACTTGTGAAATTGATATTGGATACATGCATTCACAGATTCATGAAATTATGAAAATCAGATACATAGATTGTTGCGACTTTGGAACACGCAAGTGTACATGGTCTTACAATTAATATAGTGGCTCTTGCGAGCCGGATGTAGAATCCACATGGACTTGTCATTTAACTATTCACTTAGACCAAACCAATTCTTATTATTTATTCAAGTGATAGAACCAAAGGTGTATGAACTTTAAAAGATAAAACAAAACACTAAACTATACTAAAGATGATAATCTTGGGGTTGAAACAATATCAAAGAGGATTCTAGGGTCAAGATATACTCACAATCATGCATAACTATGATTTCTAGCCGGTGTTGGTGTTTATCGTGATGGTTGATCTATGAGGTTGATAGTATAACTCAGAGATGGTCACCCTCTATGTCGTCTACCCAAAGTAGTCTCACAACTACATCGTTGAGCGGGGATGTGAGTATCTAATTCGGATGCACTAAGTTAGCTTCCCATTTTATTAACTTAGTGGAACATTTAGGTATATATCTATCCTAACCACAAATCTTCCCTTAACAAAGTAAAGATAAGATCCACACAACTTACGCTCTTTGTTCCATATCTTAGATTCCTTGGTTAGTTCACCTAACGACTATAGATTTATCCTAAAGTTCGTGGCTCTTTAGAATATCAAAACAAGGATGCAAGAACAATCACATGACATGATAAACATATAAACCAACTAGTAAACCATAATTAAGCAATCGTGTTGTAGCCTAAACCGTAGAAACAGGGTGTTTATCCACTCATATCTATACAAATAATCGCCATACATGAGTTCACAAAATAAAACTATAAGAAAGAAAAGTGAAAGAACAAAGAACCCTAGTTTGAGCTCCTTAATGTCTTGTTTGCTCCCCAATTCGGGTGTGTGATCCAAAAAATCCTATCTAATTAAAGATAAGTGCTCTTTACATAACCCTAAAATATATACATAAGTTTTCCCAGATGAAATATATGCATTGACCAACTTGCCCACAACTTAAATCAAGTAGAAAATCAAGTTTTAGCATCCTTGAATGTGTTTTTCTCCCAAGCTTGTGTTGTGTCTTGTGATTTCGTGTTATGGACAGCCCCAACATGTTATCCCCCTCTTTTCTGAATTTTTAGGTGTTTATATAGCCTCCAAGTCGTGATAACCAAGTCCCAAAAGGAGTAGGTACAATTACAAACTTGTTTCCCACTCAAACTAGGACTAGGAACCACTTTTTGCCCGTCTAGAGGGGGTGCGTGTTGCGGATGCCAAAGCTGTATGTTAGGGGAATGTGGCATAGGTTTTTTGTGAGAAAATTCAGTGTCCAAAATTAAAAGGTGGAATATATCATTTCTGGAAGTGGGGTGGAGGCTGCACGGCACGGAGAAGGCTGCAAAACAACACAATTTAGCCCGGTTTTGTCCCTTAGTCCACGTCAAGCTTTCTTCTTGTTACCTTACCATTCTGACTAATGTGAAGCTTCATTAATAACATAAATCAGCTCCAATAGACTACTAAAACAGGTCATCACAATAATAGATCATAGAATACACAAAGCTTTTCATAACTATACAAGAACAAGCATAGCTTAGGTCCGTTTAACTAGTTATCTCGTCTAACTTTCCCTTGGCCATTTTGATTCTTCTATTGATTCATTGCACTATAAAACACCTAAATATGAGGCTTAGAACACAATTACACCACATAAAACCACGCTTAAAAGTCCTCGAAACTAAGTTAAACGCGTGTAGATAATGACGCTTAGGTGTATAAATACTCCTAAGATCACCACCCCACACCTAAAGCCTTGTTCATCCTTGAACAACTCTTTATGCTAATCACAATCAAGGAAGAATATAACATCACTACTTGAACTAAGACACTCAATCTAGAACTACAACGACTACACAAATAGCAAGGTCTATATTAAGCATGTTACATTATAATTGAAAACACATGAATACTACTTCTAGACTTTCCAGCCTCAAGAATTGACTCTATAATATTAGAAAACTCATTTACTCAATTAAGGAATCAAATATGTTAACCATATTTCATCAAACATATGACCGTCACACCAATAAAGTCACCCAATTAACTCACAAGCATGCAATTTAACACCAGAAAGAGGTGTAAGAATCAAATTCCGCTTACTCTCACAAAGAATTCACATGTCAGATGAGATGAACCATAAGGTTTTCCTTAGTGTAGTACTTCACTAATATAAGAATATAAAATCTTAAGATTAAATAGGACTTTAAAGGTTATAATGTAGTCTAAGGGACGGGTAGGAAATATTCTGGCCAATAATAGTGACTAACTTTCTCAAGTGCTTTAATACACTTCATTAAGCTCATCTTCGACCAACCTATTTTTAACCACTTTTATCTCCACAACTCCCTTAGTTTTGCCCCTCTCTTTAAGATATCTTACACCTCTTTTAATAGGGAGTTTTTGATTATCTTTTCGAAACACTTTAGCTCTTTTTACTAGACTTTCTACATAACACATAAACTTTTTCAACACACCAATAACTATTATTTTGGGGCTTCAACTTTACTTTTTCCTTCTTCTTCAATTCTCACTCCTTATCAACATCAGTTCTTCAACTAAAGTGCTTAGGATTTTTGGATCAGTCTATTAAAAGAAAGGAAATAAGCTTCATATAACGCAGCCAAAGAATATGCTAAAGGCTTAATGGGGATAACTAAGATCATACTTTGAGGGTAGATACAGCAAGGTATAAAACATGGATAATAAAAGAAAAGCATATATCATCTCTTAAACTCAACATTCTTCATTTCGTAATGTAAACACACAGGAGAAGTTCTATACACCAATACACAAATATGGAATATGACAAAATCCTCACACACACGACACATGTTCAACTTAAGAAGGATCCCTACTGCTCTCAATCAAGCAATCACAAGAATTCAATTTATGCTAAAATCTTAAAAGAGTCAAATAGCTGAGCCTCGGTGTATCAAAAATAGTCATTCAATTCATTACACATGCTTCCACTATCAAAACAAACTTGCTTCATGTAGTCATGTAGTCTAACAAGAGCACCTACTATCAAATTAGTGAAAGGGTTCTAATTATTAAATCCTAATGACTAATTTTTTCTCTCAAGACTGTCGTCATCTATCCATCGTAGGGAAAAGTCCCAAAACCATGACTAAAAATTTTAAAATTACTCTTAAAAATCAAAAGGGATAGTCGGTTCAAAGAGCACCCTCTCAGTAAAGAATCAAAAAGAAAACCAAGGGGTGGATGAAGTGTACTCCTAAAAAAATAAAACTAAAACCTATTAAAAAAAATCTTTTGTACTTTTCAAAATTTTCAGCAATACAAGCAAATAACCAAAAAACTTCTATAGCACACTTCACCCTAAACATAAATCGAAAGATTCCCCACCCCACACTTAAAATCATACTTTATCCCTAAAGTATAAAATAAACGTAAGGATAGAATTACTCACTGAGGCTTCTAGGCTTAGCTGGCAACATGTCTCATTTCACTACTTTCTCAAGGGGGCCGAGGATCCCATACTTAGCTTTTGCCATGCTTCTTAGCTCAAATTATGGGTACTCAGACTTCCCCAAACCTGCAAAACCAAAAAAAACAAAAAAAAGGTACACTAAAATAAAAATGAAAAATAAACATAAAAATTACTTACTACATGTTGGGTTGCCTCCCAACAAGCGCCTGTTTTAACGTCGCGGCACGATCCATCAACTTTTTCCTCCACCTTGAGGATATGAATTTCACCCCCCAACATTGCTTCCATTTTTTTTATTCACTCATAGGGTGTTGGTACAAATATGAAGGAACCAAGTAATGGATAGTACATGTTAGACTGCTTGGCCCTGAAATGAGGCATGTTATTGTGTTACTTGTATGGTGCACATTTAAGAATGTAGGCTTTTTGTACCTCATCTTCTCACTCTTCTAATATTTCAGATGACTCTAAAGATACGTCATCATCTAAACATAATGTAGAAAAGTGCTTTGAATGAGGCCCAACGCATCCTACTTTCAAACCTACACCATTCACAACATGCTCACTTTTACACACTTTCTCACTGTCAAACTCAAGCAAAATATGGTAATTGACTGGTTGGACTTTATTCCTCACCACAGAATTTCTAGTACCCATAACTATAGGTGATTGGACATCAGACATCACAATCCTTTTAGTCAATTGGTCATTCAATTCACGAATATCTTGGCCAAATAGCTTTATCTCTTGTATGAGCTCATCTCTCCCCTACTTTAGTTGGGTTGCCATGGTTTTGAGATCATCTGAAAGGAACTCATAGTATTTGACTTGCTGCTCTTAGTTTGTCAGCTAATTTTCATTTGCTTTCCTACCAACATCACAAACAATAGACTGATCATAATAGAGGTTTAGAGGAGCATAATAAAAGTTGGGAAAACCCTTCCAATGTCCATCCTAACAACCACATATATTGCATACATTCAATTCAAAAGATTGAGTAGGTGCACACAACCTGATCCTTTGAATACCAATAAAATTTTCATCCAAGTGGGGTCCTCCACGATACAAACAATAAAGTCCAGCGTCCAACTAATATCCATCCCAAACTAACATATCATGAAGAGGGATAGAAAATAAAAAGAAAACTTTGTACAAAAACAAACTGTATGCAACTAAAACAAATAAAAAGAAAAAAGTCTAATCTCGATAAACAATTAACACCGAAGTCCCAAAAACTTTTTGTGACTTTGGCACATGCAAGTGTACGCAGTCTTACAAGTAATACAGTGTCTCTGTCTAGCCGAATGTCGAAGCTACGGGGACTTGCTGTTTAACTATTCACTTAGACCAAATCAATTCTTATTATTTATTCAAGCGATAGAACAAAAAATGTATGAAGTTTAAAAGATAAACTAAACATTAAACTATACTAAAGATGATAAACTTAGGGTTGAAACAATATCAAGGAAGATTCTATGGTCAAGACATATCATAATCATGCATAACTATGATTTCTATCCGGTGTTGGCGTTTAACGTGATTTTGATCTACGAGGTTGATAGTATAACTCCGGGATGGACAAACTCTAAGTTGTCTACCCAAATTAGTCTCATAACTAAATCATTTATCAGGGATGCGATTCTCTAATTAGGATTCACTAAGTTATCTTCCCATTTTATTAACCAAGTGGGGCATTTAGGTATATCTCTATCCTAACCACAAATCTTCCCTTAATAAAGTAAAGATAATATCCACACTCCTTACGCTCTTCATTATGTATCTTGTATTCCATGGTCAATTCACCTAAAGACTATATATTTATCCTAAAGTTCGTGACTCTTTAAAATAGTAAAGCAAGAACGCAAGAACAATCACATGACATGATAAACATATAAACCAACTAATAAACCATAATTAAGCCATCATGTTGTAGCATCAACCCTAGAAAGAGGGTGTTTAGAAACTCATAGCTTTACAAAGAATCTCCATAGATGAGTTCATAAAATAAAACACCAAGAAAGAAAAGTAAAAGAACAAAGAACCCTAGTTTGAGCTCCTTGATGTCTTGTTTATTCCCCAATTCGTTTGTAATAAAAAGAATCATGTCTAATTGCGTCTAAGTTCTCTTTATATAACCCTAAAATTCATCCATAAGTTTTTCCACACGAAATATATGCATTGACCAACTTTCCCCCAACTTAAACCAAGTATAAAACCAAGTTTTAGTCTCCTTGAATGTGTTTCTCTCCCAAGCTTGTGTTGTGTCTTGTGATTTCGTGTTGTGGACTGCCCCAACGTGTTATCCCCCACTTTTCTTCATGTTTCGGTGTTTATATAGCTTCAAAGTAGTGATAAAAAAGTCCCAAAAGGAGTAGGTACAATTAAAAACTAGTTTCCCTCTCAAACTAGGACTAGGAACCACTTTTTGCCCATCTAGAGGGGGTGCATGTCGCGGAGGCCAAAGATGGATGTTAGGGGCACGTGGAATAGATATTTTGGGATCCAATCCAGTTTACAACATGAAAAGGTGGCACATAGAAGTTCTGGAAGCGGGGTGGAGGTTGTGCAACACGGAGAAGGCTGTAAAACAACACAATTTCGCCCAGTTTTGACCCTTAGTCCACATCAAGCTTTCTTCTTGTTACCTCACCCATTGTGAATAATGTAAATCTTAATTTATAACATAAGGAAGATAAAATATAATCCTACAACAGATCATCACAAGAATTTGATCATAGAATACACAAAGCTTTTCAAAACTATGCAAGAACAAGCATAGCTTAGGCCGGTTTAACTAGTTATCTCGTCTAACCTTGCCTTGGATATTTTGATTATTGTATTGATTCATTTCACTATAAACCACCTAAATATGAGGTTTATCACACAATTAAACCACACAAAAACATGCTTCAAAGTCCTCAAAACTAAGCTAAACGCGTGTAGATAATGACGCTTAGGTGTATAAATACGCCTAAGATCACCACCCCACACTTAAAGCCTTGTTCAACCACGAACAACTCTTTACAATAATCACAATCAAGGAAGACTCTAACATCACTACTTGAACTAAGACACTCAATCTAGAACTACAACAACTACACAAATAGCAAGGTCTACATTAAGCATGTTATATTATAATTGAAAACACATTAATACTACTTCAAGACTTCCCAGCCTCAAGAATTCACTCTATAATATTAGCAAACTTGTTTACTCAATTAAGGAATCAACTATGTTAACCATATTTCATCAAACATTTGCCCCTCACACAAGGAGAGTCACCCAATTCACTCACAAATATGCAGTTTAACACAAGAAAGGGGTGCAAGAATCAAATTCTGTTTACTCTCACAAAGAATTCACATGTCAGATGAGATGAACCTTAAGGTTTTCCTTAGTATAGTACTCTATTAGTATAAGAATATAAAATCTAGTGATCAAATAGGACTTTAAGGGTTGTAATATAGGCTAAGGGATGGGTAGGAACTATTTTGGCCAGTATTAGTGACTAACTTTCTCAAGTTCTTTAATATCCTTCATTAACCTCATCTTCATCCAACCTATTTTTAACAACTTTTATCTCCACAACTCTCTGTCTTTCCCCTCTCTTTAAGATATCTTACACCTCTTTTAGTAGGGAGTTTTTGATTATCTTTCAAAACACTATATCTCTTTTTACTATACTCCCTACCTATAACACATAAACTTTTTCAATACACCAATAACTATTATTTTGGGGCTTCAACTTCACTTTTTCATTCTTCTTCAATTCTCACTCCTTATAAACATGAATTCTTCAACTAAAGTGCTTAGGAGTTTTTGATCAAATTAACGGTCTATCAAAAGAAAAGAAATAAGCTTCATATAATGCTGCCAAAGAATAGGCTAAAGGCTTAATGGGGCTAACTAAGATCATACTTAGAGGGTAGATACATCAAGGTATAAAACATGGCTACTAAAAGAAAAGCCTATATCATCTCTTAAACTCAACATTCTTCATTTCATTATGTAAACACACAAGGGAAGTTCAAAACATCAAAATGCAAATATGGAATACGGCAAAAACCTCACACACATATGGCATATGTTCAACTCAAGAAGGATCACTATAGCTCTCAATCAAGCAATTACAATAATTCAATTTAAGCTAAAATCTTAAAAGAGTCAAATAACTGAGCCTAGGTGTCTCAAAATAGTCATTCATTTCATTACACATACTTCCACCTTCAAAATAAAATTGCATCATGTAGTCATGTAGTCTAACAAGAGTACCTATTATCCAATTAGTGAAAGGGTTCTAATGATTAAATCCTAATGACTAATTTTTTTCCCTAAAGATGGTCGTCATCCATCCATCGTAGGGAAAAGTCCCAAAACCATGACTAAAAATTTATCAAAAGGGATAGTCAGTTCAAAGAGTACCCTCTCGAAAAAGAATCAAAAAGAAAAACCAAGGGGTGGATGAAGTGTGCTCCTAAAAAAATAAAACTAAAAACTATTAAAAGAAAATTCTTTGTACTTTTCAAAATTTTCAGCAACACAAGCAAATAACCAAAAGACTCCTATAGCACACTTCACCCTAAACATAAATTGAAAGACTACCCACCCCACACATAAAATCATACTTTATCCCCAAAATATAAACTAAAAGTAAAGATAGAAATACTCACTGAGGCTTCTAGGCTTAGTTAGAAGCATATCACTTTTCACTTATTTCTCAAGGGAGTCGGGGACACCATACTTAGCTTTGGCCATGCTCCTTCGCTCAGATTATGGGTACTCAGACTTCCCTAAACCTGCAAAACCAAAAACAACAAAAATGAAAATAAAAAAAAAAAAAAAAAAATTACTTACTACGTGTTGGGTTGCCTCCCAATAAGCTCCTGTTTTAACGTCGCGACATGATCCATCAAATTTTTCCTCCACCTTGAGGATATGAATTGCACCCCCAACATTGCATCCATCTTTTTTATTCACTCATAGGGTGGTGGTAAAAAGATAAAGGAACCAAGTAATGGATGGTGCATGTTAAATCGCTTGGCCCTAAAATGAGGTATGTTATTGTGTTGCTTATTTGGTGCACATTAAGAATGTAGGCTTTTTATACCTCATCTTCACACTCTTCCAACATTTCAAATGACTCTAAAGCCATTTCATCATCTAAATATAATGTAGAAAAGAGCTTTGAATGAGGCCCAACACATCCCACTTTCAAACCTAGACCATTCATAACTTGCTCATTTTTACACCCCTTCTCAATGTTAGACTCAAGCAAAATATGGTAGTTGACTGGTTGGACTTCTTTCCTTTCCACTGACTTTCTAGTATCCACAATTATAGGTGATTGTACATCAGACATCATAATCTTTTTAGTCAATTGGTCATTCAAGTCATGAATATCTAGGCCAAATTACTCTATATCTTGTATGAGCTCATCTCTCCCCTATTTTAGTTGTATTGCCATGGTTTTGAGATCATCCCAAAGGAACTCATAGTATTTGACTTGCTGCTCTTGTTTTGTTAGCCAATTTTTGTTTGCTTTCCTGTCAACAACACAAATAATAGACTGATCATAATTGAGGTTTAGGGGAGTGGACTAAAAGTTTGGACAACCTTTCAAATGTCCATCCTGACTACCACCTATATTGCACACATTCAATTCAAAAGATTGAGCAGGTGCACACAACCCGATCCTTTGAATACAAATATAATTTTTATCCAAGTGTGGTCCTCCACAATATGAACAAGAAAGTCCAGCTTCTAACTAATATCCATCCCAAACTAACATAAAATGAAGAGTGAGAGAAAAGAAAAAGAAAACTTTGTACAAAAACAAACTGTATACAACTCAAACAAATAAAAAGAAAGAAGTCTAATCTAGATAAACAATTAACACCGAAGTCGTCGGCAGTGGCGCCAAAAACTTTTTACGACTGTGGCACAGGCAAGTGTATGCGGTCTTACAAGTAATACAGTGGCACTTGCGAGCCGAATATCGAAGCCACAAGGACTTGCTGTTTAACTATTCAGTTAGACCAAACAAATTCCTATTATTTATTCATGCGATAGAACCAAAGATGTATGAAGTTTAAAAGATAAAACTAAATACTATACTGTACTAAATATGATAAACTTATTTATTCAAGGAGTATTCTAGGGTCAAACATACTCACAACATGTATAACTATGATTTCTAGCCGGTGTTGGTGTTTATCGTGATTGTTGATCTACGAGGTTGGTAGTATAACTCGGGGAAGGTAACATTCTAAGTTTTCTACCCAAATTAGTCTCACAACTAAATCATTTATCAGGGATGCGAGTCTCTAATTCGGATGCACTAAGTTATCTTCCCATTTTATTAACCAAAAGGGGCGTTTAGGTATATCTATATCCTAACCACAAATCTTCCCTTAATAAAGTAAAGATAAGATCCACACTCCTTATGCTCTTCGTTTTGTCTCTTGTATTCCATGGTCTGTTCATCTAAATACTATAGGTTTATGATAAAGTTTACGACTCTTTAAAATAGTAAAGCAATAATGCAAGAACAATCACATGACATGATAAACAGATAAACCAACTAATAAACCATAATTAAGCCATCATGTTGTAGCCTCAACCCTAGAAAGAGGGTGTTTAGAAACTCATATATTTACAAAGAATCACCATAGATGAGTTCATAAAATAAAACAACAAGAAAGAAAAGTAAAAGGTCAAAGAACCCTAGTTTGAGCTCCTCGATGTCTTATTTACTCCCCAATTCTTGTGTGATCAAAAAAATCCTCTCTAATTGCGTCTAAGTTCTCTTTATATAACCCTAAAATTCATCCATAATCTGTCCCACATGAAATATATGCATTAACCAACTAGCCCTCAACTTAAACCAAGTAGAAAACCAAGTTTTAGCCTCCTTGAATGTGTTTTTCCCCAAGCTTCTGTTGTGTGTTGTGATTTTGTGTTGTGGAATGCCACAACGTGTTCTCCCACTCTTTTCTGTGTATTTAGGTATTTATATAGACTCCAAGTCATGATAACCAAGTCCTAAAAGTTTTAGGTACAATTACAAAATTGTTTCCCAGTTAAACTAGGATTAGGAACCACTTTTTACCCGTCTAGAGGGGGTGCGCGTCGCGGAGGCCAAAGCTGGATATTAGGGGCACAGAGATTTACTGTTTGGGGAGCCAATCTAGTGGAAAACCTTATAAAGTAATGCGTTGTAGTGATAGAAGTGGGATAGAGGCTGCGTATATCACGACCCGAGACTACCCCTAGTCGTAACATGGTGCATAAAGTCACAAGTGACCCCAAGCTAACCTATGGCCTGGCATAACACTAAGAATAATTAACTAAACTGATAAATACTGAACTGAAGTTGTACTAAAATGTGATAATTATAATAAAAGCCAAAATCAATACTGAATGTCAAACCTAAAACTGTCTGACATAATCTACATGCTGAAAATCTAGTTGTCTGTCTGTAAGCCTCTAAATAAAATGAGTTGTTAGGACAAGCCCCCAACTAACTCTACTTGTATGAAACTAAAATAAGATAAAATGAAATACTGATAACTAGTCCTCAAATAATGAGGACTCACCAAATACTACTGCTGATATGATACAGAATTGTACTAAGCGCGATTTGGATGCTGAACATCAGAACCTATATTATAAGACAATATAGCGCAAAGGAAAGTATGTGATTAGTACTTTAAATTTACTGAGCATATGAGATAGTAAATAACTAATATAACCTGAACATGATGCATATGACATGGTAAACTCATACAATACCAAGTAATAAACATGTACTGTATGATAAGCTAAACAACTGAATACAAGGTCATGCAAGTATGTAAATCTGAACTATGAACTGTGTACTATGGGATCTACTGATAATCAACATACCCCAATCTGAGCTTATCGGGTCCAACCTGTAACCCCAGCTAGAAGGGTGTTCAGTACCTTACCAAGGGTACGAACACTGACTGACATGCTTCTACTAAACTGATGTACAAAAGGACTAAGGTATCAAGCCTGGTCTTATGGGTGACCCTTTAGGACCAATGGTAATTCCGTAGCTCTTGCACTTAGGGAATTCTACTAAAGGTATCAGCCTAACTAAAGAGTGAGCCTTCATCTCTGTGTCCGCTTGGTGCTAAGTGCTACTCCCAACTAAACGACACTGATAACTGAAATGCTCAATAATAGTAATAATTTGAAGAATGAAAATAAATGCATTATCTGAGAGCATTCAAAACATTTAAACTGGAGGATATAATACTTATAAGTATATGTATGAAATCCTACATAATTATGTGTTCATAACCCACCATCTCAGAAGAATGCAACTATTATGACAATTCCATAAACTGAGTGAATTAAGGAATTTAATAACTCAAGTCCAAAAATTATGGATTTCACAATATAATTAGGGTATAAAATTTTGAACATGTAATGGCACTGAAATTCATGTGAAACATGGACTGAAGTTGAAGAACCCTAGTTTGCCCTGAAGAGAGAAAATTGGCTCTTTCTTTCTCTGTGATACTAAGAGTCGAGTGTTTTCTGAGTAACGAGGGACTTAGGGTAATATTAATCTTAATAATAAGCTTTGGGGTGGATTAAATGACTTAGTTTTTATGTTAAAAGAGTGGAAAAAGACTGAAAAGCCCATCATAACACGTAATTGAAAATCTACAGAATTGGGTCATACGGACCATCCCACAATCGTGCGTCCCACCAATGTTCGTGGGTGGTGCTCCTGGTTGGGAGGCTGAAATAGAGGTTCATTGAACATGATAATATGAGCCATGGTATGATCATAGTACCCACTCACAATCGTTCCTTGGTTCGTAGGTCGTAGGTTTTAACCGGATCAACTTTAGAAGTTTAGATCGTACTTAAGATCGTGGTTTATAACCATGGTCATGGTTCCCTATCTTGGTTGGAAGGTATACATGTCAACTTGCAGGTTTTTGGGGCTGTTTAGATCAGACGAGACCATGGTACGGGCGAGGTTTCTAACCACAGTCGTGGGTTCTGCTCATACCATCTCACTGCTGGACAGTGCTTCTCTAAAATGTCCATAACTCTTAGCTCCGACATCGTATTAAGGAGAAACTGGATGAGTTGGCAAGGTAATTCAAATATATATAATTTTGTGGGTATTGAGCTAAAAAATATCTCATAATCTAAGAGTTATGCTCATTTGAAGTTGACTATAGCAAGATTCTTCACAAGAAAACCATCGGTAAGAAAGATTTCAACTTGGCTATGAGCTAGGAGTTACTTGTGGCCTTAATACATGTCTAAATCACTTCTCATACTATCAAAACATGATGTTTGATTTTACATGTACTTGAAGCATGGTTCTAATCTTATCTTGTATTTTTGGGCACGGCATGCAACTGGCTGCAAAACAACACAATTACGCCCGGTTTTGTCGCTTAGTCCACGTCAAGCTTTCTTCTTGTTTCCTCACCCATTGTGACTAATGTGGAGCTTCATTTATCACCTAAATCAGCTCCAATATACTCCTAAAACATATCATCACAAGTATTATCCCATAGAATACACAAAGCTTATTGAAACTATATAAGAACAAGCATAGCTTAGGCCGGTTTAACTAGTTATCTCGTCTGACCTTCCCTTAGCCATTTAGACTCTTCTATTGATTCATTGCACTATAAACCACCGAAACATGAGGCTTAGCACACAATAAAACAAATATCACTAATATTCACATCACCATATGAAACTATGCTTAAAAGTCCTTGAAACTAAGCTAAACGTGTGTACATAATGACACTTAGGTGTATAAATACGCCTAAGATCACCACCCCACACTTAAAGCCTTGTTCATCCTCGAACAACACTTTTACCTAATCACAATCAAGGAAGACTCTAACATCACTACTTGAACTAAGACAGTCAATCTAGAACTACAATGACTACATAAATAGAAAGTTCTACATTAAGCATGTTACATTACAATTGAAAATACATGAATACTACTTCAAGACTTCTCAACCTCAAGAATTGACTCTATAATATTAGCCAATTCATACAATTACTCAATTAAGGAATAAAATATGTTAACCATATTTTATCAACCATGTGCCCTCGCACCAACAGAGTCACCCAATTCACTCACAAGTATACAATTTAACACAAGAATAGGGTGTAAAAATCAAATCCCGCTTGCTCTGACAAAGAATTCACATGTAACATGAGATGAACCATAAGCTTGACCTTAGTGTAGTACTCCACTAATATAAGAATATAAAAGCTCAAGATCAAATAGGACTTTAAGGGTTGTAATGTAGGCTAAGAGACAGGTAGGAACTATTCTGGCCAGTAATAGTGACTAACTTTCCCAAGCTCTTTAATACACCACACTTTCTTTAAGCTCATCTTCAACCAACCTATTTTCGACCACTTTTATCTTCACAACTCTCTTTGTTTTTACCCCTCTCTTTAAGGTAGCTTACACATCTTTTAGTAGGGAGTTTTTTATTGCCTTTGCAAAACACTTTTGCTCTTTTTACTATAGCCCCTACCTATAACACATAAACTTTTTCAACACACCAATAGATATTATTTTTGGGCTTCAACTTCACTTTTTTCGTATTCTTCAATTCTCACTCCTTATCGATATTAATTATTCAACCTAAAGCTCTTAGGTGTTTTGGATCAAATTAATGTTCTATTGAAAGAAAGGGAATAAGCTTCATATAAGGCTGCCAAGGAATAGAATAAAGGCTCAACGGGGCTAAATAAGATCATACTTTGAGGGTAGATACAACAAAGTATAAAATGTGGCCAATCAATGAAATGCCTATATCATCTCCTAAACTCATCATTCTTCATTTTGTTTTGCAAACACACAGGGGAAGTTCTAGACACCAATATGAAAACATGAAATGTGACAAAATCCTCACACACACATGGAACATGTTCAACTCAAGAAGGATCCCTACCGCTCTCAATCAAGTATTTGCAAGAATTGAAATTTAAGCTAAAATCTTAAAATAGTCAAATAACCGAGCCTAGGTGTCTCAAAAATAGTCACTCAATTAATTACACATGCTTCCACCTTCAAATAAAACTTGCATCATGTAGTCATATAGTCTAACAAGAGCACCTATTATCCAATTAGTGAAAGGGTTCTAATTATTAAATCCTAATGACTAATTTTTCGTCAAGACGGTCGTCATCCATTCATCGTAGTGAAAAGCCCCTAAACCATGACTAAATTTTTTAAAATTACTCCTAAAATTCAAAAGGGATAGTCAGTTCAAAGAGAACCCCTTATAAAAGAACTGAAAAGAAAAACTAAGGGGTGGATGAAGTGTGATTCTAAGGAAATAAAACTAAAAACTACTAAAGTAAAATCTTTTTGTGCTTTTTAAATTTTTCAGCAACACAAGCAAATAACCAAAAGACTCCTATAGTACACTTCACCCTAAACATAAATCAGAAGATTTCCCACCCCACACTTAATATCATACTTTGTCCCCAAAGTATAAATTAAAACTATGGAAAAAAAATACTCCCTGAGGCCTCTAGGCCTAGCTAGTAGCATGTCACTTTTTACTTCTTTCTCAAGGGGGTCGAGGGTCCCACACTTAGTTTTTGCCTTGCTCCTTAGCTCATATTATGGGTACTCAGACTTTCCCAAACCTACAAAACCAAAAAAAAATTACTTACTACAAGTTGGGCTGCCTCCTAACAACCGCCTATTTTAACATCGCAGCATAACCTATATACTTTTTCCTTCATCTTAAGGATATGAATTTCACCCCCAGCATCACATCAATCTTTTTGCTTCGCTCATAGGGTGGTGGTACAAAGATAAAGGAACCAATTAATGGATGGTGCATGTTAAACCGCTTGGCTCTGAAGTGAGGCATGTTATTATGTTGCTTGTTGGTGCAAATTTAAGAATGTAGGATTTTTGTACCTCATCTTCTCACTATTACAACATTTCAGATGACCCTAAAAACATGTCATCGTCTTAACATAATGTAGAAAAGTGCTTTGAATGAGACCCAATAAATCTCATTTTCAAACTTACACCATTCATAACATGCTCACTTTTACACACTTTCGCAATGTCAGACTCAAGAAAAAGATGGTGGTTGACTGGTTGAAATTCTACTTCCCTCTCCATAGTGTGGATATTATCCACAACTATAGGTGATTGGACATCATACGTCACAATCTTTTTAGTCAATTGGTCATTTAAGTCATTAATATCTAGGCCAAATTGCTCTTTCTCTTGTATTAGCTCATATTTCCCCTCTTTTAGTTTGGTTACCATGGTTGTAAGGCCATCTTGAAGTAACGAATAATATTTTACTTACTGCTCTCATTTCATTAGCCAATCTTCATTTGCTTTTCTGTTAACATCACAAATAATAGACTGACCATAATTGCAGTTCAGGGGAGGGGAATAAGAGTTGGGACAACCCTTCCAATGTCCACCTTGACCACCACATATATTGCATACATTCAATTTAAAATATTGAGTAGGTGCCTACAACCAGATCCTTTGAATACAAATATAATTTTTATCCACGTGGGGTCCACTATAATACGAATAAGAAAATCCAGTATCCAACCAATATCCATCCCAAACTGACATATCAAGAAGAGTGATAGAAAAGAAAAAGAAAACTTTGTACAAAAACAAACTGTATACAACTCAAACAAATGAAAACAAAAAAGTCTAATCTAGATAAACAATTAACACCGAAGTCATCGGCAGCGGCGCCAAAAACTTATTGCGACTTTGGTACACACAAGTGTACGCGGTCTTACAAGTAATACACTTGCTCTTGCAAGTCGAATGTTGAAGCCACAGGGACTTGCTGTTTAACTATTCACTTAGACCAAACCAATTTTTATTATTTATTCGAGCGATAGAACCAAAGATGTATGATGTTTAAAAGATAAAACTAAACACTAAACTATACTAAAGATAATAAGCTTGGGGTTGAAACAATATCAAGAACGATTCTAGGGTCAAGACATACTCACAATCATTCATAACTATGATTTCTAGCCAGTGTTGGTGTTATCGTGATTGTTGATCTATGAGGTTGATAGTACAACTCGGGGATGGTTACCCTCTAACTCGTCTACCCAAATTAGTCTGACAACTACATTGTAGAGTGGGGATGTGAGTCTCTAATTAGGATACACTAAGTTATCTTCCCATTTTATTAACCAAGTGGGGCATTAAGGTATATCTCTATCCTAACCGCAAATATTCCCTTAACGAAGTAAAGATAAGATCCATACTCCTTACGCTCTTCATTATGTCTCTTGGATTCCGAGGTCAGTTCACTAAAGACTATAGATTTATCCTAAAGTTTGTGACTCTTTAGAATAGTAAAGCAAGAATGCAAGAACAATCACATGACATGATAACCATATAAACCAACAAGTAAACTATAATTAAGCAATCATGTTGTAGCCTTAATCCTAGAAGGAGGGTGTTTATCCACTCATAGCTTTACAAAGAATCACCATAGCTGAGTTCGTTAAAATAAAACTACAAAGAAACGTAAAAGAACAAAGAAAGATGTCTTGTTTGCTCCCCAATTCGTGTGTGATCCAAAAAATCCTCTATAACTGCGGCTAAGTGCTCTTTATATAACCCTAAAATTTGTCCATAAGCTGTCCCATATGAAATATATGCATTGACCAACTTTCCCTCAACTTTAAACCAAGTAGAAAACCATGTTTTAGCCTCCTTGAATGTGTGTTTCTCCCAAGCATGTGTAGTGTGTTGTAATTTCGTGTTGTGGACTTCCCCAGCATGTTATCCCCCTATTTGTTGAATGTTTAGGTGTTTATATAGCCTCCAAGTTGGGATAACCAAGCCACAAAAGGATTAGGTACAATTACAAATTTGTTTCCCACTCAAACTAGGACTAGGAACCACTTTTTGCCCGTGTCATAGGTGTTTTGGGATAAAATCCAGTGGCTAACCTGAAAAGGTGGAGCATTACAGTGCTGGAAGTGGGGTGGAGGATGAGAGGCATGGAGAAGGATGAAAAACAACACAATTTCTCCCGGTTTTATCCCTTAGTCCACTTCAAGCTTTCTTCTTGATTATTCACGCATTGTTACTAATGTTTTGCTTTATTTATCACCTAAAGCAGCTACAATAGACTCTACAGTAGCTTATCACAAGCATTAGACCATACAATACACAAAGTTTATCAAAACTATACAAGAACAAGCATAGCTTAGGCCGGTTTAACTAGTTAGCTCATTTAACCTTCCCTTGGGCATTTTGACTCTTGTAATGATTCAATTGCACTATAAACCACCTAAACATAAGGATTAGCACAAAATTATACACATATCACTAATATTCACATCACCACATAAAATGATGCTTAAAAGTCCTTGAAACTAAGCTAAACTCATAAAGATAATAACACTTAGGTGTATAAATACGTCTAAGATCATAGATACATGAAATTACGAATCTCAGATACGTACATGTATCCAAAAGAAATTTAGTAGTAGAAAGTGCAATTTTGAAAATTTGTGATTGAGTGAGTAAATAACTCCTATACTAGTGTGTTTTCTGTTGTTTACTCAAAAATTAATGCCAATAATTGATTTGACTAGCGATGAAAAATGAAAGGATCATGTCTGCATTAATAGATTGATTCGATCGACAACATTTATTGCTTCAATTTTGATTGTTGGCTATATAACATGGCTGGTTTGATTGATTAATACATAAGAAAATTTCTATATTTTTTATAGAATGTTAATTATTAATCTTGAATTTATGAAATTTAAAAATAAGTTTTCCTCACTTAATTATGTTAGATTATTTTTTCATATTAGAATGTAGATGCTTTCGGTTCTAGATCTAAAGTAAATAAACTTTAATATAACAATATGACCTAGAAGAGCAAAAGGCTCTTATGGCTTTAGATGTGTCAATAATGCCTCATAATATAGCTTGTTTGTATTTTGGCACAATGAGATATGGTATTCAATATTCCTATGATGGTTTCCATATATTGCAATATAATTTATGCCACCAACAATAATATGTACGTGTGCTTATTTATGTTAAATGTTGATGCAAATGTATGTCATACTAGACTTGACCTGAGTGGTTAACAATGAAAGAACATTTAGCCAAACAAGGTTTACTTGATACTATAGATAAAGTAGATTTGTCTACTTATTAATCTGGTCTAGCTAAAAATAAATAGAAAATCATTTGTCACGATCCGATTTTTTGAGTCATAATGGCGCCTACCTTAATCCACCAATAGGCAAGCCAAGCCATAGCCCAGAGCGGCAAGCAACTGGCTAAGAGGCAAAAACCAGAAGAACGTGAGATGAAGAAGGCATAACAACAATAATAGATAAAAATAAAAACCACAAGAACTAACATACAATATATATATGCTGAGACAGAAGAGAAAGAGGACACTGTATATAGATAAACCCCTCCCTAGACCTGGTAAAGTCGAAACTAGAGCCACGACTAACACAAACAGAGTACTAGACAGAAACCAAATATACACAACATATACAACAGTCTCGAGTACAAAATACTATACAGGAGTAGATGAAGTAGGATCAGCCTCGGACGACAACAAGTTCACCCATCTCTGGATTAGTGTTGAGAAAGGAGGATCACGTCACTGCCATTGACTGGTGCCAGGATCTGAATTGGGGAAAAAGATGCAGAAGTGCAGTATGAGTATCGGGCAATGGGTACTCAGTAGGCATCATAGTCCGACTGAACTTAATATAGCATAAACATAACTAAAATGCGAGGGTGCATGCTTAGTTTAAGGTATGAATGACAGAAGATAAATAGCTACCGATCTGTGCAAATGTGATAAGGAAATAAGTAGAGGCGATACAGAACAACAAGTAAATGTAGAAATAAACAGATAAGTCAAACATAACCTAACTGGGCCCCGTAAGCCCAGAAGGCACACTGAAAAAAATAATAACCCAACTGTACCCCTATAAGCTGGTGGGACACACAATAAAAGTAAATGCAGAACCGTCAGTAACCTGTGGCTGAACCAGTATCCAAGATCCATAATAACCATCGGGGTATACTGAGCTTGAACCGATACCAATGGATAATAACAAGATGCCAGACGCCGGGTTCGAACTGGTCAAGTGGATAATAATGACAGGCCACATATATAGTATGTCTTAAAACTTATAGCCAGATGTCGGACTCGAACCGAAACTTAGTGAATCACAATATTAGAACCACGGTACCCAGAACCAGAACTTTTGAATAGTATCGCAAACAGTAGCCAGAATCAAATCGAAACTCAGAATAATCAGTAATCATCAAATCTGAATCAGTGGCTGGACTAGAACCGAAACTCATAATAGTTAATATCCCAGAGTCATCATAACCAAGTGACAAAATAGTGCCAGAATACACAAAAATACAAGTAAACGGGGACATACCGGCCCCATACCATACCCAAAACATAAATAAATGAGATAACCCACAATGTACTACAAGGCCAATCACTAGGTCCTCCGATGTCAACTGCCTACTACTAGGCGATATATATGCAAAATCTTGTATCTCAAGTGTACCATAGCAAGGTGGGTCCTAATACTAGGTCAAGGCTAACAATCCTGGTCAAGTGTCATGCTATCTGGGATCGATAGGGCCAAACCAGTTAAAGGATCATAACCAAGGTAAACCAACTCAAAGATTATCGTAAAAGAGTATCTCAGGGCTTAACTAAGACCAATAATGTCTAACGTTAACTATGCCAATTGTAAAGAGTAGCGGGGACCACTATGGGGTCCCGAAACCAAGTTTGAGCTAAACCTATCTGAGTCTAGAATAAGGTTCCCCAACCCCCTACTAATAGTAGTGCAATATTAACCAACCCTAAAAAGGACATCTTTGGCACACCAAGAGGATAATGGTCCTAGAGTAAACCCGAACATGGCCCTAACCGGCCCAAAATACATAATCATAGCAAGCGAATGCCAATCTACAACTACAAGACCAAACACTAGCACAATAGCATGCAAATACTATAAATAAACTCAGTCTAGGCATAAGGTAAGCCTAGCCTACCTGGACACCGCCGAATGCCTGCCAAAGCCTGCTAAATAGGAGCCTTCCCATCCGAAAGGCCTCAGACTACTGCCATGCTATGAAAATAGTAAACTATACATCACAACATGAAAATTGATAGCCATATAGCCTGGGTCAAAAAAGGACCAAAAATCCCACGTGTGGCCCGCTTGCGGAATTGCCAAATCAAAATCGTCACAACATCCCAAATAGCTCAGTGACAAATAGTCATAAGAGATATATCCAAATACGAGTTAAAAGTAACTCTAAAACAGCACCAACGACAACCCCGCTAAATAACCATTCAAATATGCGACTTTAAGCTAATATTTATCGAAACACTTACGATATAAGACACTATACTATCAACCACGCAACCCCCGAGCTTGAATAACTTGATAAAGATAACGAATGTGTGTATATGGGTGAGATTCTAAATTAGAGACAAAGGAGCAAGAAAAATGTCATATAATAGTATTAATAGGATCACAATTCAAGATTTCACTCCATTACTTACTTTAAATTTATATCATAATATCATGGTTGGCAAGTCTTTTATATATTAAGTGTTAAATGGGACAAGTGGAAACATTCTATGATTTGTAGAATTTTGTTGTCCTTGCATTCTTCCTCCACGTGAAGTGGAGGTGGAAATTTCAAGAATAGTCGTAACCCATTACACATACAATCGGATATTGCGTAGGTTCGTGGTAAAATAAATATCTTATTTTTGATATATCATAATTAATAGAAAATTATTTCTAATAAAGCCTTTATCATATAATAACAATATTTAAACATATCTAGATTCACTATCTCCGGTTAAAATATTAATAGGTTACAAAGCTATTATAAAATAATATAAATATATAATAACTAAAGAATTTTTATAAATATCAAAATATTTTAGAAAGGTAATTAACTACATATTTTTACCAAATTCTAATTTAATTTAAATGTTTCACAACATGTTCAGTATAAATAAAATCCTCAAACGAACTTCCCGAAAATCGAACTGTCAGTACCAGCAAGTCAAAAATAACTTGGGGAAGTTATAGAAAAGCTCTAAATGTCGAGATAGCACGAAATTGAGGGAAATGATCGGGAGGGTCATTACATCATCCACTACTAAAAGGACTTTCGTCCGCCAAAGTAAAGGATAAGGAAGTACCTAAAGGCTCGAACAAGTAGGGATACTAGGTCCGCATAACCCGCTCGTTCTGATAGAACCCTTACCCAGAAGATCCTGAAGCTGACTATTTCGCTCCTTCTACTCAGCAGGAGCCATACAATAAGGATCCATAGATATAGTTCGGGTGCCCAGCTCGAGGTCAATAACAAAATTTATATCACACTCAGGAGGATGGCCAGGTAGGTCAGTCAAGAATACATCAGAAAACTCACGAACAACAGGGATGGAGTTAAGCGACAGACTTTTAGTAATAACATCCTGAACATAAACAAGGAATGATTTACAACCCCTCGATATCAATCTATGAGCTCGACTAAAAGAAATAATACCCGTTGGTGTGCGGCTAGCAGATCCCTACCATACAATTGGGGGTACACTGGGAATGGCTAAGGTAACAGTCTTAGCAAAGCAATCCAAGACCACGTGGTAAGGGGATAACTAGTCCATGCCCAAAATCACATCAAAATATACCATATCGAACACCATAAGATCAACCCAAGCATCAAACCCCTGAACAGTCACCAAATAAGATCTATATACCCGATCTATGTCACGAACTGACTTCCAACTGGACGGACTGGCACCCGAAGCCGATAAGGCCCGAGAGAACCAACCTTCATCTATGTCTATTCATATGCATGCCATTCACGAAATACCACCATCACGTATGGACACAAAATGCTAATAGCGGAAATCATGGAACATGTGATATATACATATGCGAAACTTGGGCGTCAGGGCCATTAAGTCAAAATGGACATACATCTCTTACATTCATATACCCACATACGTCTACAAAAGCCTCTAACAAATCCATATACATAACTATCTTAAAATCTGGACAAGTCCCCGCTTTATACGACATTTACAATACCAAAACAAATATGCAACTGTGACTCAGAAAGCCCCAAACCAACTGGAGCTCACCAAATATCAGTAGATGACCCGCAGCTTACTGTGGAGGTCTACTAGTACCTATACCTACAGCATGTAAGGTATGTCCCCCAAGGGACGTCAGTACGAAGAATGTACTAAGTATGTAAGGCTCATATGAAACTGTATAACACATAAAATACTTCAATGAACTCAAATACAAATGAATAACCAATATGGATAAGTCACCATTCTATATGTTGGGAACCATGTGTATTGCTTTCATTACTTTCCTTTGCTTTATTACTTCTATGTTTGTTCATCATCACTTGTGTCACTATGTACCCGGGCCCCGACTGATCAGTGGGTCTTAACATAATATAATGTTATGTTGGGTGTATCTCGAGCTAGGCTTATGCCTCTAGAGATACCACCTATATTCAATACATCGGACTCGGCTCGAGCTAGGTTATTACCTCTAGAGCTGCCACCCATAAACCAATCTATCAGGTTCGGCTAGAGCTAGGATTATACCTCTAGAGCCGCCCCCTGTCAGGTTCAGTCCAAGCTAGGCTCATGCCTCTAGGACTACCCCCTGATCCAATAATCTCAGGATCGGCTAGAGCTAGGCTTTTTCCCCCAAATCTACCACCCATACTCAATCATCAACCATATATGCATTACTTCATTCTTTACTTTTGAGATTGATACAATGATAACATTATTGGACCTTTGGAATATTAGCCAGAGAACATAAGGCATGTGAATCACAATTGATCAATGAGTAGGGAACATGTGATTAACAACAATTAATAACCGGAAATAGGATACGTTAGGACATTTCAGAATGGAACAAATATAATGTCAATGTGAATACTATGTGCTGCAGAAGGATACGGATAGAGTAACCTTACATAACTTCACTTCCAAGTAGGAATACAGTGACCTAAAAAGCCACCTGCACCTGCAGGTGACCTTTGGCAGTGGCCATAGGCACCTGCAAAGTCACCTACGCCCGCAGGTGCTTCGTCTGTGAGGGCGGATGCCCGTTTCGGCCAAAAAAGGTCTCTTTTGGGTCCTTTTTTATAATAAATGGTCCATGATCATAAATAACCTTCTATTAACATATTTTAGATCATATTAGATGCCGAAGAACAGCCATGGTTTCACAACGCACATAAATATCACCAAAACCACACTTTTCCTTCAATACACCACCAAATCCATGCACAATTTTGCAATAACAATTCCAAACATTATGTACAAGGATAAAACAAGTTAAGGCTATAATCACATATCACATGCCAATATTGAATCCATAAAGTTCACTTCCTTCAAGATCATAAGTCCATTTTCAAGTTTACAAGGCAAAACACTTTACCGATTACAAAAATAGATAGTTTTACACATAGTGACCTGTCCAACACTGTGTCAACATAACCAACATGATGTATACACTATCTTAAGCATGTAATATATTAAAGCATGAGAATAAATACTTACCAAAGCTTGCAAGATGATGGTCTTGGCCAAAGAGAATTGTTGCTTAGGGTTTGTGTGAGAGAGAAATGTTTGGAAAAATCTAGAAAATGGCATGTGTGTTGATAAGAATAAAAATCTGATTTTTACCTTTCTTTATATGGTCCCTTAACTCATCCTTATCCACATACACCACATTAAATGAGGGGCTAACTTGGTCAATTGAAAGAATTCCATTTTGGGCCATGTCTTTTTATGATTTTTGGGCCTCATTTGAGCCCAATGGCACATGATTCACTTATGCCCAACAAATTAATGCATAAATTCACCAAATCTCTCATGTTTAAATGATTCTATGAATGTTAAGGTAGTATCATGGGTTCGGGAATGTACGGGGTGTTACAATCTGCTACTAAAAAATCACCCACGTGGGCAGCTACACGCAATGGCACAGATAAAGACTCCGAATACAAACCCAACTGTGGTGCATAATAAGCAGAAACATAAGAAAATGTGGATTTGGGATCAGAGAAAGAAGAAGTTGGCTGATGGCGTACGAAAATCATACCTATGATCAGAGCATCCAAAGCCTCAACCTCCGACCTACCCAGTACCGCATACAACTGACCTTGTCCACTACTGGACTGGGTGCCTATCTGACCACCCGTCCTACTTTCTTGTGGACCATCTCTGGAACCTTGTGCACCACTTCTAGTTGGAGGCAGTACTTCTCTAATTGGCTGTGTAGTCTGTACTGATGAATCAATTATCCCACGTCGGTGACACTCACTGGTGAAGTGACCAATAACCTTACACTCATAACATGCCCCTAACTGGAGCTCTAGAAGTGGGTTCGGGGTTCGAATCCCCGGCTGGCACTCCTCGCATCCTAGCCATCTGCAAAAGAGTGACCCAAATAAAGTTTAGAGATCAACTTAGACCCAACGCATGAAGATGAATCAAAAAGCTAAAAAAATTTCTTAAAATGTTCTGTAGTCTCTCGAAGATAGGATACAGACGTCTCCATACCAATTCACTAGACTCTACTAATTATTGGCTCTTGTACTAACAAAACCAATAAAACCTAGGCTCTAATACCAAGCTGTTATGACCCAATTTTTCTAGTCATGATGGCGCCTACCGTAGCCCACTAATAGGCAAGACAAGCCATAGCTCGGAGAGGCAAGGAACGGGCTAAGAGGAAGAAACTAGAGGAAAGTGAGATGAAGAAGGCATACCGACAATAATAGATGAAAATAGAAAGCAGAACTAACGTACAATATATACATGCTGAGACAGAAGAGGAAGAGGATATTGTAAATATGATAAGGAAATAAGTAGAGGCGATACGGAACAATAATTAAATGCAGAATTAAACAGACAAGTCAAACATAACCTCACTACGCCCCCATAAGCCTAGAAGGCACATTGAAGAAAATAATAACCCAACTGTGCCCGCATAAGCCGGTGGGACACACAAGAAAAGTAAATGCAGAACCGTCAGTAATCTTTGGATGAACTAGTATCCAGGAACCATAGTAACCATATGGGGGTGTAAAGGGTTTGAATCGACACCAATGGGTAATAACAAGATGCCAGGCGTTGGGTTCGAATCGGTCACAGTGGGTAATAATGAAAGGCCACATATATAGTATATTTTAAAACTCATAGCTAGATGCCAGACGTAAATCGGAATTTAGTAAATAATAATAATAGAACCATGATACCCAGTACCATTACTTTTAAATAGTATCATAATCAGTAGCCGGACTCGAATCAAAACTCATAATAAGTAGTAACCATCATATCTTAATCAGTGGCCGGACTTGAACCGAAACTCGTAATAGTAAGTATCCCAGAGTTATCATAACCAAGTGCCAGAATAGGGCCAGGATCCACACAAATACAAGTAAACGGGGACATGCCGGCCCCAGACCAAACCTGAAATATAAATAAAGGAGCTAACCCACAATGTACTGCAAGGAAAATCCCTGGGTCCTCTGAGGTCAAATGCCTACTACTAGGTGATATATATGCAAAATTGGGTATCTCAAGTGTACCATAGTAAGGCGGGTCCTAATACTAGGTCAAGGCTAGCAATCCTGGTCAAGTGTTATGTTATCTGCAGTCGATAGGGCCAAATATGTTAAAGAATCATAACCAGGATAAACCAACCCAAAGTTAATCCTAAAAGAGTATCTCAGGGCTTAACTAAGACCAATAATGTCTAAGGTTAACAATGCCGACTGTGAAAAGTAGCGGGGACCATTACGGGGTCCCAGAACCAAGTCTGAGCTAAACCGATCCAAATCTGAACTTAGGTTCCCCAACCCCCTAATAATAATAGTAAAATATTAACCAGTCCTATAAAGTTCATCTTTGGCACACCACAAGGATAACAGGCACATAATATACTCGAACAGGGCTTTAACCGACCCAAAAGGCCTAATCATAGCAAGCCAATGCCAATCTATATATACCAGCCCAAACACTATCACAATAGCAAGCAAATACTATAAATAAACTCGGTCTAGGCATAAGGTAAGCCTAGCCTACCTGGATGCCGCCGAATGCCTGCCAAAGCCTGCTAAATAGGAGCTTTCCCCTTCTGATAGGCCTCAGACTGTTGCCATGCTATCAAAATAGTAAACTATACATCACAACATGAAAATTGATACCCATATTTCCCGAGTCAAAAAATGAGCAAAAATCTCACGTGGGGCCCGCTTGTGGAATTGCAAAAGCAAAATCATCATAGCATCCCAAATAGCTCAGTGACCAATATTCCTAAGAGATATACCCAAATTTGAGCTAGAAATATCTCTAAAACAACACCAACATCAACCCCACCAAATAACAATTCAAATACGTGAATTTAAGCTAAAATTGACCCAAAAACTTACGATATAAAGACGCTTTAATATTAACCACGCTATCCCCTAGCTTGAATAACTTGATGAAGATAATTAATGTGTGTATATGGGCGATATTCCAAATTAGAGACAAAGGAACAAGAAAAATGTCATATAATAGTATTAATAGGATCATATTTCAAGATTTCACTCCATTACTTACTTTAAATTTATATCATAATATCATGGTTGGCAAGCCTTTTATATATAAAGTGTTAAATGGGACAAGTGGCAACATTCTATGATTTGTAGAAGTTTGTTGTCCATGCATTCTTCCTCCATGTGAAGTGGAGGTGGAAATTTCAAGAATATTCCTAACCTATTATACATACAATCAGATATGGCGTAGGTTCGTGGTAAAATAAATATCATATTTTGAATATATAATAATTAATAGAAAATTATTTCTAATAAATCCTCTATCATATAATAATAATATTTTAACATATCTAGATTCACTATCTCCGGTTAAAATATTAATAGGTTACAAAGCTATTATAAAATAATAAAGATATATCATAACTAAAGAATTTTTATAAATATCAAAAATGTTTTAGAAAGGTAACTAACTATATCTCTTTACCAAATTCTAATTTAATTTAAAGATTTCACAACTTGCTCGGAATAAATAAAATCCTCAAACGAACTGCCAGAAAATCAAATTTTAAGTCCCAGCAAGTCAGAAATAACTTGGTGCAGTTATAGGAAAGCTCTTAATGTTGAGAAAGCGTGAAAACAAGGTAAATGATCGGGAGGATCATCACACCATTTGAAAAAGTTAATGCGTCGATTCTCATGCTCCATTGCAATTTATTCCATCTAACGTCAATGATTCAAACAATGCAATTCTTTTTAAGTTATCTAATGTTATTCCGTATGAGTTGTGGAATTTGATTTTTTTTTTTAATTTGTGGTGATTTTTTAAAAATATTTTTCCCCGCAAGTAAAATTGGGTCCAAGGGGAAGGACATGAATATTGCTTGAGATTTTTTAGATATTTATACTACATATCAATATGAATCTATTAGTGGTATGAACTTTCTATTTTCTCCCCTATGTTAGCTGCTTTTGCATCTACATGGTCTACTGGTTGTGTAGCAGCGTGCATAACATTCCATTTCCGCATATAACACTAGACTACGTGGATGTATTCTTGATAACACAAAGATAGTCGAGGGAATTTGCATTAGGGGGATGGACCATCAAACTGAACCTTACTAAATTTCCTAGATAGTGTTAATTAGTTTATGACAACTTAATATTCCTTGGTCCACCATTTCATCCATTGTTTTTATTAGTATTATTTTTCTATACATAAACTTCTAGCTGATGTTTTCACATACTTTGCTGTATTTAGTAGTAGTTGGGGAATCATACTCTGTATACGGAGGAGATGGAATCATGCCATGATGGAAAGAGGGTTCCTTGTTTCTTTAAAGTACTGATTGCAGAATGATTCTTAGAAGTACTGGTAAAGTTTGATTTTTTGTGTACACTTGTTTTCTCGATTTAGTTGTAAGTAGTCGTTTTAAATGTACTCATAGAAAACATTTCTATTTTCTCCTATAGAAACCTTTCAAAAACTCCTAAAAAATAAATACACACATACATATATATGTATTCATACACAAATACACACACACACACACTATTTTGACCTAGGTGGGTGGATATATCCGTTGGACTTCTACGTTAAACTTTGTAGCAACTAATTTACATGATTATGTTAAAGATAGTGGTGCCCTGGGTCAACATTTGTGTGGAAATAAATAAATGCAGAAATATATAGGTCATGAATTACAACTTTTGAAATAATAAATGTACAATTATTAACCAAGTAAATGTTTGGCAAGTGTCATCTTGTTCTTCATGTCCTAAACAATCTAGTTATCTTTATTTTCTTTTAATTTTATGATCATGTTTGGCCTCATGATCACAATTTGTGCTTTACTATAAGAAGGTTGTTACCTACTATATAAAAAAATTATAAAAGAATGGATGGTTGTAACCTATTATTGATGGTCATTGTATGAATCCATTTGCTCCCTTAGCATAGTTTGATCCTCTTCCCTTAAACTTCAAAAATGTACCCATCGGTTATTAGACTGATGTGCAACGAATGCAAATTAATGAATAGATGATATAACTCTTGAAATGGAAATGTTGAGATACTTCCTTGGTATGGAACTTTGTGAGAAAGCTGATTAGGAATCAAACTGATTAAATACCTGTCAAATTTTTGGTGTGTAGATCATAAATCATTATTAACTTTCAAGCTTTCTAAATGCATTGAAGTTTTTTACGTTTTATCAAATGAAATCAACATACATTTATAAGATGTTTTTGCATTTGTTCTATGGTCATAAACTTCTTTCTTTATCTTAGTATTTGAGTTATCAATCAATATGTGCTATTTCTTAGTATTAATTTCTGCAACTTCTTTTCAGTGTACTCCCCCAAAGTTTGCTCGATCACATTCGCACCTGACTGATAAGAAAACTTTTCTGGAAGACTCAAGTGGACATCGATGTTGGGTAACAGTGTGTAAGCATAATGGCTCACTTGCTATCAAACCGGGATGGCCTAAATTTTCATCAGAACATGGTCTGGAAGTTAGTAATTTCTTGGTTTTTCGCTATGTTCCACCAGTCAACACTTCATTGTTCAAATATTTGGAATAAGTGGTTGTGAAATCATCAACTTCTGTAGTGACATTGGAAAAGGTAAAAATATAGCAAGGACTTATCCCGAAGCAACTACCCCTCTACTTCAAATAACATCTGTTGCTCAAAATGATCAAGAAGACGGCAGGTTATGCTTGCATCTGTCAAGTTTTAAAATGCCAGTAAGCAGACCTCTTGCACAAGGAACTACCAGTCGTGAGAATGGAAAAGGAAAAAAAAGAGCAAGGAGTTATCTGGAAGCAATTAGGACTTCACTGCTGGGTTCAAAAGATAAGAAAATCAAAGAAGCATCTCAGTTTGGTAAGCTTCTGTTCACAACAAAGTGTAGGGTAGTGTGTACACAAATCTTACCATTATCAAGTGTTGATTGATATTTATAGCTTAATTATTGGAGTAGAATGATATTGTACTATCTTTTCTTATTTAGTTATAGGGTTCATTGTATAAGTACTCATTCTCATGGTTGTATAATCATCCAGAAATACAAAGAAGCCTAAATAAGAAAATGTTTGAGGAGACAACAGCTAAAGCATTTTTGTCCTGCTAGAGCAATAAAGAGTATGCTTTCTATTTCATTCTTTAGAATTTATTTAACTCTGGTTTCCTTTATCATAACTTCCCATAGCCAATTGCATTGGTTCTATGCTTTAAGCATCTTCTTACTGCTTTATTGTTATGTACAAGATTCAGGAGAAGAGTATGCAAATAGTGAACCTATTGATTCAGGAGACAACTATTAATGTATGGTGGAGGTCAATGGTCAAGAATTTCTAGTAACACCGTTTTTAACTATCATTAAATCCTTCCGTCATTTTGGTGAATCGCAATAGTTTTGGCATGTTCACTACTTGAGTTTATTCAAGTATAACTATGTTTCAAGTTTAGCGCCTCCGAAGCAGGACATACCAATGATAGCATTGATATTTTAAATCTAAAATGAATGAGTATGTTTTCTGATTGCGGATATCCTTGAATAATTATGAGGTTTGAATTTCTCAAAATAGATGAATCCATTTGTTAGTTAGACCTCTCTTTGTGATACTCTTTTTTTATCAAAGAAACTGACTGATTTCCATCAACTCTTAGTTATACAGATATTCTGTTAGGTTTCACTTTACAAATATGAAATATGTTTATAATATAAAGAGGATGATGCCATACAGAAGCATTAATTTTCTTGTGAAGAAAGATCTACATTTACATTATTTTTTGAGAGTTCTAGTCCTTTCAGCATGTGAAGCAACACTTACATTACATTTTTGTTATTGAATCTAGTCCACTTTACGTTGCAATTAAATGCTTGTACTTGGCTGAGATTCTCTTTGTTTCCCAGTTTGTATAGCCCATTTTTCTCTTGTTAAATCTAGACCTCCTTTATGCATGTGCAAAAATTATCAGAATCCTGTAGACATATTTATTGGGAAGGGGAAAGCTAGGAAATCGGATTATTTTTATCTGAGGACCAGATAGAATAATCTGGCCTACCTTTTATCATAGTAGATCAGGTTTTAAAGTTTTGACATGTGGATGGGAAGAAGTTCCTGCAGCTTATAGACTGAATGCTGGAGATAATTATGTTTTTCAAGTTTTAAATCAGTAGGAATGTATATTTAATGTACGAGAATTCAACGACGATAAATGAAGGAAAACAAAGCGATAAAGGAAAGATAGATAAGAAGACACAAGATGATAAAAGATAATAGTACTAAAGAGTATATTAAACTCTTAAACCCTGATTACAACTAATGAACGAGCACCAATATTCTTACGTGGACCAAGAGAGCATCTAGACGACCTCAAACCCCTCGATTCTAATCAATAATTCAACATAAACCTTACCAATCTCTCTAAAAGGAGAAGTATTCATCAATATTCAAAGATAGCGAAGCTAAAATAAAACCCTAATTAACTATTTATAGTCTTATTACAAAGGCCCAAAAGTGACCTTAACGTAAAAGGGAGAAAGGCCCATACATGATTCTGCCTCAAGTTAGAGGCATTCTTGACGGTAATTCAAGACCATGGCAGTCCTCCACCAATGGCGGCACCACCAACCAGTAGGTGGTCTTCAATGGGCCTCCTTGGAGGTCTTCTTGATGGTCCTTCAAGGCCTTGGCGGTCCTCCACCAATGGCATCACCTTTAAGTAGTGATCATCTTCATTTGAGTTAGCTTCAAAATCAACCTTCAATGCATGCTAACTCTCGGATGGCATCAATACAAGCTCTAGTACCTCACCTTTCATGAACAATGCTTGAGCTTTTTGAAGTTCTCTCACTTGACTCCTTGTAAATGATCGTGAGGAGATCCAGATTGTATTATTCTCTCTATATTGAAGAGAATTTTTCCTCAAATTCTTGAACTCTTCATTCTCAAACACTTCAAACGGCGAAATATCGTACACATTAAAGGTATTGTGCACTTGATACTCCGATGGGAGGCCAATCTTGTAGGCATTGTAATTCAATCCTTCTAGCACTTGACATGGGTCATCACCTCGAGGCATCAACTTGATCTTTCTTTGGGCCGAAAATTGATCTTTTTGAAGGTGTACCTACACCTAATCACTTGGTTCAAGAACAAGTCACCTTCGACCTTTGTTCATTCTTCTTGCCACTTCATGGCTCTTCTTCTCTAGGCATAACCTCACCTTCTCATGTAGCTTCTTCATGGAATCTGTCCTTTGGTTTCCATCTAGGCTAATCACAACATCGCTAGATAAGAAGTGAGATCTAAGGAGGTAAGGGGGTTAAAAATATATACACACTCAAAGGGAGCCACACCAATAGTTGAGTGAACAACTCTATTCTAAGAAAATTTGAACAAGGGTGAGTGATCCTCCCAAGAGGCCATATTCCCATTAACCATGGCGTATAACATAGAACCTAAATTCCTATTCACAACCTAGGTTTGGCCATTGGTTTGTGGGTGGAAAGACGTGGAGAAAAGCAATTTTGTACCAAGCCTACCCCACAATGACCTCCAAAAGTGACTAAGAAACTTAGAGTCCCTATCACTCACAATGATCTTAGGAATCCCATGGATCCTAGCAACAAGTTCTATGAACAAGGTTGCTACATTTGAAGCATCTTCACTCTTGTGACAAGGGATGAAATGAGCCATTTTTGAAAACCTATCAACTACAACAAAGACCCTATCTTTTCCCTTCCTTGTCCTAGGCAAACCCAATATGAAATCCATAGATATATCGAGCCAAGGACATAAGACAGTGGGGAGTAGAGTATACAATCCTTGAGGAAGAAGTCGCGACTTTGCACTTCTACAATCCATACATTGACCATAAATTTGAGCATCATCATGACACATCTTGGGCCAATATAATTGTTTCTCTAGGATTCCAAGGGTCTTGTCAATTTCAAAATGACCCATCAAACCCCTATTGTGAACCTCTCTAACAAACAACTTTGTCCAAGAGCTTGAGGGAACACATAATCTCTTTTCTTTGAACAAGAAACTATCAAACTTGGAAAAGGGTATAGATGACCTATCCCTAATCCACCATTCCCTTTCCCATTCCTCACAATCATTAAATATTGAAGAAAAGTAGGGGTCCTCAGGATACAAAGTCTTCTAGTGTTCAAACCCAATCAATTTAGATGACAATGTATTAAGCAAAACATGTTTTCTAGATAAGGCATTGGCCACAACATTTTCCTTCCCCTTTTTGTATTGGATTACATAAGGAAAAGTTTCCAAGAATTCAATACATTTGGCATGCTGTTTGCTCAATTTTTCTTGGCCCCTAAGGTGTTTAAAAGATTCATGGTCGGTTCAAATCACAAACTCCCTTTTCTACAAATAGTGTTGCCAATTACCTAAAGCTCTAATCAAGTCATACAAATCATGATCATACGTGGAGTAGTTCAAAGTTGCTCCTTTGAGATTTTTGGTAAAGTACGCAATGGGACTTTGGTCTTTCATTAAGATGGGTCCAATTCCTACCTTGCTAGATTCACATTCAATTTCAAACATCTTGTCAAAATTGGGCAATTGTCAAAATAAGCGGAGCTAAGCATTGTTTTCAAAGTTTCAAACTCCTTTGCTTGCTCTTATCCCCATTTAAAAGGCTTATCCTTTTGGATTACCTCGATCAACGGAGTAGCTATGGTGCTAAACCCTTTGATAAACCTCCTATAGAAACTAGCCAATCTATGAAAACTTCTCACATCACCAATGGATTGTGGTGTTTGCCAATTCTGTATAATGTCTATCTTGGATTCATCCACTTCAACACCCTATAAACTCACAACAAACCCCAAAAAGATGACCTCATCAACACCAAAAGAAAATTTCTCTAGATTAGCTTAGAATTGTTCTTTTCTAAACACATCAAACACATCTCAAGTGCAACACATGGTCATCTAGGGACTTGTTATTGACAAGGATATCATCAAAGTATACCACAACAAACTTCCCTATGAATGGATTTATCACATGATTCATTAGCCTCATGAAGGTACTAGGAGCGTTGGTGAGTCCGAATGGCATAACTAACCATTCATAGAGACCAAATTTGGTCTTGAAGGAGGTTTTCCACTTATCTCCTCGATTCATTCAAATTTGGTGATACCCACTCCTAAGATCAATCTTAGAAAACAAGCTAGAACCATTTAATTCATTTAACATGTAATCTAGCCGAGGGATAGGATGTCGATACTTTACCGTGATTTTATTGATGTCTCTACAATCGATACACATGCGCAAGGTTCCATCTTTCTTTGGCACCAACAACACCGGTACGACACATGGACTCATGCTTTCCTTGATGTATCCTTTGTTGAGAAGTTTCTCAACTTGTTCTTGAAGTTCCTTTATCTCCATAGGTTTACTTCAATAGGACGACTTATTTGGTAATTGTGAGCCTGCCACTAGATTGATTTAGTGTTCAATTCCCTGAAGTGGGGGTAATCCTTTTGGAAGATATTTTGGGAACATATCTTCATAATCTTGCGAAACAAGAGAAATAAATTGAGAATAGGAGAAGTAGAGTGGTTAGTGTGGAAAGCATGGGCTCCTCCTCATCACATTCCTTGAAGAGATCTTTGTTTCTAGTCAACATCACCATTTGGACCTTCCCATTCAACTTTCATATTTCTTCCCCTTCATCATTCTCCTTTTCATGAGATTCCTCCTCCCCTTCTTTCTGAACTTTCTCCTTCAACTTATTCAACTTTTGACATGCCCCATTCACTTCGGATGGGGAAAGAGGGTAAAGTATGAACTTCTTACCATTTAGTTCAAGAGAATACCAATTAGTCCTCCCATCATTCTTGTGGATCAATCATATTGCCAAGGTTTCCCAAGTAAAATGTGACATGCTTTCATGAGGACTACATCACAAAGCACCTCGTCTTGATAATTCCCAATCTTGAACCGAATCATGATTTGTCTAGTCACTTTCAATTCTCTACACTCGTTCAACCATTGGAGCTTTTAGGGTGATGCATGTGGGGTAGTGGGCAAATTTTAAAAACTAACCATGGTCACGCTAGCAACATTAGCACAAATCCCACTATCAATGACCAATGAACACACACTCTGCTTTATAAGGCACTTAAAATGAAATAAATTCTCTCTTTGACTTAGGTCATAAAAGGTCTTGCTAATCATTACTCATCTCACCATAAAGTTTGGGACTGCAAACTCTCCATCTTAAGGCCTAGCATCCTCATCACCTTCTTCTACTTGCTTATCTTTTTGACCCTCTTTAACTCTCCTCTAAGGTAATACAACCTTCCTTCATTAAGGATCACATTTCTTTGATTGGGACATTCATGCACCTTGTGTCCCCAACCTTGACATTTAAAATATTTGAAGCCTTTTGAATTAGGAGTTGGATACTTGTTACCTTCATTCCTTGGTGGGTACTTTGGAGTAGTCTTCTTTATGGACTTCTTTTTATAGGGCTTGGTCACGTCCTTGTTCTTGTTCCAACGCGAAGATGGTTGAGCTACCTATTTGTTCTTACCCTAAGAATTAGTGGATGAGTACCCTTTGGGTTTTAATGATGACCTTTCCTTGAGATCCCTCTTAACATCTAAGGCCACTTGAAAGATGTCTTCTATGGTAGCGAACTATGGCAAGTCATTGAAGAGTTAATCTCCTTGTTCAAAACAACTTTTAATCAGATGACGGCGTGTTCCATGTTCTCATGATGCTCAAGCTTCAGAACCAATTGTTGGAACTCATCATAGTATGTCAAGACACTCTTATACCCTTGCCTTAGATTGTACAACTTGGCAAATAACTTATGCCTATACCTTTTCGGTATGAACTTTTGTCACATGAGACCTTTCAAAGCATTCCATGGTGGTGGTTGTCCCTCATTTAGAATTTGTTAAAATCTCTTAGCATATTCCCACCATGTAATAGCAAGCCCCTCAAATTGGTTTATGGCATAGAAACTCTTCTTTACCTCAGTGGGATCATTGATTTGAAAGATTCTTTCACAATTGGACTCCCATGTAAGGTAAGCCTCGGGATCACTCTCTCCCTTTAAAGTTGGAAGACTAGTCTTGATAGAATTGATCCCTGCATCCCGACCTCCATTGCCACCTTGATTATTATTATAGTTCCATGGACCTTCAACTTGGGGTAGATTTCCCAAGTTTCCACTACCGTAAGGTGTCAGACCAAATCTTCCTCCTCAACCTCGAAATCCTTATTGAGGCAATGGTCTATGTCTCTAATACTCCACATGCAAGGCCTCTTCATCGTACCCTTTAAACTGAACTTATGGGTCCTCTCCTCCTTCTCCCTCAACTTGGACGGGTTGATTTTGGTTACGTGTTATTTAAAGTGGGGGATTTTGGTTTAGTAGAGCTTGAGGTGGTGGGTTTTATTTTGGTGGTGCTTGGGGTTGGCATTAGTTATGGGGTATTTGGTGAGGTGGGTCTTGGTCTTGTGGTCCTTCTTGGTTGAATTGGGGTTGTAGTGGACGAACGAGATTTTGGTTATTTAGATAGATAGTGGCTTGGGCAATGGGAACTTGTGTTTGTCTCGGTGCATTGAGCATTTGGTGGAGTGTTTCTGGGGAGATAGTAGCAGATGCGTCTTAAGCATGCCATATTTACTTCCTTCCATATTCACTATCTTTCCACCCATGGTTGATACACTTCCTTGGAGTGTGGTTATGTGACCTTCCATGGATTCTAATCTACGACCCAAAGATTCAATTGCAGACAAGATCGTATTCAAAGTATTGACATTCATGGATGGTGGTGTTTCGCCTTATGGGGCCATTGTACCTATTTAGAGTTACTAAACACAAAAAACAGACAAGTTAGAGTTAAGAAATAACCTCACAAGCTCTACGCACCTTTGTAAGCCTCACACTTGGATCGGTGAGTGTTGAATGATGGCTTATACTTCGATGGTAGTCAAGGCATAGATTGCTACTCTTGTCAAGAATATATTCTTGTTTGAAATATTCAAAAAGTTACTTACGGACTTGAACCAAGAAACTTCAGCGAAATCGAAAAGAGAAAACCACGCAAAGAAGTGGGAAGAAGAAAGAAACGAACTCCAGAACTAATTCACAACAAAGTAGGTTGATTACTAGTTGTTAATTAGTGTTAGAGCCAAGTAAAAGATGATCAAAAATCAAAAGAAATTAAACTAGGAATCTAAAATGAGCTTACAGAGCTTTTTTTTTTTTTTTGGTTTTCAGGTTGGAGGAGTTGGTGACGGACCTTCGCAGATTTGGAGGTCCGCCAATAATGTCGTCAAGGCTTAAATAGTGGGTTGATGATTTGGGTTATTGGTGGAGGTGATGTTGGTTGACCACCACCTTGGTGGAGGACCGTCACACCTGTCATCAAGGACCACAGACAGTAAGTTTGTGGGCCCTTGTACTTTTAAATGGAATATTCTTTGGCACAAAAAAGTACACATCCTTTTTGTTTGGATCTTTTGGATCAAATACCTTCTTTTGAACCTTCTTATTCAACAAGACTTGAATATTTTGAAGAACATTCAAAAATTGACCCTTAAGCAAACGAACTTGGAATTCGATGAAAGTCGAAACCCAATCTCCCTTTGACCCCACAAACACAACCCAAGTGATGTTTTTGCTTAAAAAGCTCTCACTCTTTTCAGAATGTTGAACCCATTTCAATTTCTTCACACCATGAACTTCAACAATGGTAGATCACTCAATATAGTTTAGAATTAGCTCAAATTTTAGCTAACAACTCACTAGATACTGGAGAAAACGATTTTAGTATCGGAAACACCAACGAGACTCTAAATAAAAAAACTCAAAATTCTCAAGGCTCCCAAAACATAAATCCTTCTTGTTTTGTGAATTTTAAGATAACAAACCCAAGACTAGAATCGTGGGAATGATTCTAAGCTCGGCTCTAATACCAAATGATACAATCCAAGAAACGAAGACGAGAATTCAAAGATGATAAACGAAGGAAAACAAAGAGATAAAGGAAACATAGATAAGATGACACAAGATGATAGAAGATAATTGAACTAAAGAGTATATTAAACTCTAAAACCCTGATTACAACTAATCCACGAGAACCAATCTCCTTACATAAACCAAGAGGGCATCTAGATGACCTCAAAACTCTCGTTTCTAAGCAACGATTCAACACAAACCTTACCAATCTCTTTCAAAGGAGAAGTATTCATCAATATTCAAAGATAGCTAAGATAAAATGAAACCCTAATTAACTATTTATAGACTTATTACAAAGGCCCAAAAGTGACCTTAACTTAAAAAGGGAGAAAGGCCCATAACATGATTCCGCCTCAAGTTGGAAGCATTCTTAATGGTCCTTCAAGAACTTGGCGATCTTCCACCAATAGGGCTACCACCAACCAGTAGGTGGTCCTCAAGGGGCCTCGTTGGAGGTCTTCTTGATGGTCCTTCAAGGACTTGGTGGTCCACCACCAATGGCGTCACCTTCAAGTAGTGATCATCTTCATCTGAGTGAGCTTCCAAATTGACCTTCAATGTGTGGTAACCCTCGGATGGCATCAATACAAGCTCTAGTAGCTCACCTTTCATGAATAATGCTTGAGCACTTTGAAGTTCTCTCACTTGACTCCTTGTGAATGGTCATCAGGAGATCCGGATTGTATCAAGTTGATATAGTGATGTTAATTGATTTTGATGAGACAAGCTAAGTAAAGAATGATGCTGAGTCAAGACAATTACCTTCTTACCATAATTAGTTCAATCCTTGTAAGGATGGGAATTAAAAAGAAAGGCGACAAAGGGTCTCCACATAGAAATGGGATTCCTCAAAAGAAGGTTTCCAAAATGGAATGATATTTCTTAAAAGAAAAAGTAAACCAACCTAAAGAAAGCAAGTATCTACATATATAACTACCCAAGAGCTTCCACAAGGTCATTTTCTCACTCATACAAAGCAAAGGTAAAATCAGCGATTGATTCTTAAAGTGTTGTGTGAAGAAATCCTTGAAGGAACAGGTCCACATACCAGAGTCTAGCTATAGGTTTAGGTTAAATGTATTAAGAGTGTTCTTCAAGTTGTAATCATTTATACTTTCTTAGTTCCGGTGTCTTATAAACTGAAATAGGAGTTAGTCATCTTGTTGGGATAACTTGAAGACTTGGGATCACAAGCCTGGGGAGGTTTGTGTGTTGTTTGGAAGTAGAGTTTATAATTCCTTTAAGTTGCAGAGTTTGTTATCGTTAGTTGAGTAGCTCATTTTTTTAGTGAAATTATGATTAAATATTATCGAGGTGCAAGTCATGGTTTTTTTTTACACCTATTGTGAGTCGGGTGTTTTCCACATGTTTCTTAAGTTTACTCCTTTTAATACTTGGTGGAACACATAAGGCAACCTGGTCTATTGGTAGGCAATAATTATCTACAACTCACTAAAATTGTAGGGCGTGTAGAGTATCACTTTTATATCTCACTTCAAAGATGAGAAATCCAAAGAAGCATCTCAGTTTGGTAAACTTTCTGTTCACAACAAATTGTTAGGATTCTTTGGATTTCTCATCTTTTAGAGTCAACGGTGGAATATCCTCTACTGGTTTACTAACCATATCAGTTGTCGTGATTCCAGCCTCAAACGTTAGCCCCTTCTGAATTTATGTTGTCAATTTCAACATCTAAATATGGTTCTGTTAATGATCTTATATTGTTTTCAACATGATTAATGTTTCCATTTTCGTCTTTTAAAGGACTTGTAGTTCTTTCTACAAGAGGTTTGCTTGATGGCATTTCAAAACCTAATAAATGTAAGCACAAACTGTTATCTTGTTGATCATATTGAATATATTTATCAATCATACAAAAAATGATTCATCCACATATGTAGTTTTACCTTCCCAGTGTCAGCATATATTGCAGAGTTGGTAATATTTGGCTCGTATTTTACCTTTTTAGAGACAAAATAATTGTAACACCCCAAAAATCTAAGCATAGATTAAAACCATGCCCCAAGTATATTTAGAATAAAAGATTTTGATTTGGTAGTATGATAAGTAATTTACACGTGAATTAAGGCCATAAATAGTTCCTAGCTCATGGCCAAGTAGAAAGCTTCCTTACCGATTGAATTCCTGTGTAGGATCTTTCAATAGTCAATTTCAAATTAGTATAACTCCTAGCATATATAGAGTTTTGTATCTTAAGACCCACCAAATGAAAGGAATTTGAGTCTTCTTTCCAACGCCTACAACCATTTGTCAATCCAATACTTGAGTATAAGGTTATGCTAATTTTACCTGAGGGTGTCTGTCAGCCAGAGATTTACGACCTGAGTGATGAGATATCACTTGGTTGATGAACTGAGTGAAGGACCATCACTTGGTTGACTAACCATTAAGTGAGGTTGTCAAATTTAGCCAGAAATCTCAAAAAATATCCCAAAAGTGACGAGATGGTTGACGAGCCGTCAAGCGGAATTTTTTTGCAATTTCTATTAGTTTCCTTATTGATTGTTTGGTCTTTTCCCACTCTTTAAACACCAAAATTACATTAGTTCAATTATTATAAAACTGATTAATAAGCCTTAACTACCCCAAATCCCTCATTCCCCAAACATTTAAGCGATATTTAGCTAAAAATAGAGAGAGGCGATTTTTCTTCTCCAAAGGCAAGAATTAGGGTTCTTCAATTTCAGGCTTCAAATTCAAAGATTTTACCAAGGGTTTTGCCTCCAGGTATGTGGGATTTCAATGGGTTCCTTTCACCCATTGAGTCCCTAAGCAAACTCAATTTTCTCAACTAACTTTATTCTTTAGAGCTAGGATTTCAGGAAAAATATGGGTTTTGCTGTATTTTAGTTTCTCATCAAGAATAATCCATGAATACGTGTCCCACTCAAAAATTTAATTTTATTTTAGAGTGATCATTGTGAACCCCCATTATATTTATCAAATTCTTTTTTTTGGGAGTTGCCTTTTATGAAATTTTATGTCCTATTCAAATTATAAAAGTTGTCATGAGTAGTTGCATTCTTTAGAGATGGCGGGTTATGAACAACCGATGACTTAGGAATTCATGCATTGATAATTAAATATTTAGTCCTTAAGTTTCATATGTTTCAGGATGGTTTCAGATAAAGTGTCTCTCACTCAGTCTCAGACATCAGAATCAGTGAACTCCAATATTATAAGTTGTGCAAACCCTCATAGTGATTTTTGATTAAGAATATTCTAATTAATATTTTCAGATAATACATACTATTAAACTCTTAACATCTTTATGAGTCAAGAATTAGGATATAAGACAAAACTTCTAAAGTCATTCTAACGCTTAGTCTTCATATGTTATCTTATGCATTTTACTCCAGCCATCTCAGGTCTCCCATAAACTTACAAGTCACAGTGTTCAGAAATACATGTCGCATATATATTTACATATATGTTCTCATATCATGATAAGGAGCTTAGGCTCGTAACAATAAGATGCATAATACGCATGACATCCAGATAAGCCATCAATACTTTTGAACACTCTTTCAAAAAATTAAGTTCCCAATTAGTATGTTATTCAGAATGCCATAAATGATCGTGGATCAGTTTTCTTATTAGAGCAAAGTTCACTAGTGGTATGGCAGTCGGACATGATATCCATGATTATGGAAAGGTTGACATCTAGATAAGTCATCTCAGATTGACATCCTGATATGTCATCTCATCGAGCTATCAATTATGTTTAGTTGGGAGTAGTACTTAGCACCGAGTTGGACCAGGGTTCAGTATACCCAAGTCCCAAAACTACATGCCACCATAGGTTAAAAGGTCCCTCGCGAGTTAAGAGTGTCTCTTTTTCTCGAATGGGCTCATTAGTGATCATGCCAAAATCATGGTTCTCTACCCTTGGGAAGGTGTTAAACACCCTCCTAACTTGGGTTACAGATTGGATTCCATATTGCTCACATAGTCTATACTGGTTAATAGTATCTCCTACGTTTCAAACTTATATCATGCATTGACCTTGTGTTCAGTTTATTCAGTACAGTATTGATCAGTTACATGTTTATTTACTTGGTCATTGCATCAGTTTACATTCCTCAGTCTCATTTTCATTTAAGTCTTGTATGTTTAGCATGTTCAGTTCCAGTATAGAATAATTTATATCTCACATGCTCAGTACATTCAAAGTACTGAACTCATACTTTTTTTTGTGCTACATTGTATCATAATATAGGTTCAGATGCTAAGCATCCAGCTCACGGTTAGCACGATCTCGTATCACCTCAGCAACAGAGTTTGGTGAGTCCTCATCTTCTGAGGACAAGACATATGTTTACTTTCTTTATTTTAGTCATTTAGTTTTCAGGCCATTAGAGTTAGCTTGGGGCTTGTCCCAACAACTCGTATTAGTAGAGACTTTCAGACAGATAGACTAGTGTGTTCAGCTTTATGGTTTATTAGATGATTTCCATTTTGACTTCAGTATTGAAATTCATTTTAAACATTATTATATTATTCAGATTTCAGCTTCCACTTAGTGAATCTCATTTTATACAGTATTCATAGTGTCATGCCAGACCATGGGTTAGCTTGGGGTCACTAGTGACTCTAAACACCGTGTTATGACTAGGGGGTAGTCTCGGATCCTATTCAAGAAATCAAGTATATTATTTGTTATTTGCTTACTCCTAATCAAGAAATCAAGTATACTATTTGCTTACTCCTAATCAAGAAAGTTTCAGTTTTTACAACCTACAAGTGCATATGAATAAAAATAAACAATATGTAGATTCATCATACTTAAACAAACACGACAAAGGCATTGAAAACACACAAATGCCTATTTTACTTGATTTTAATCAAAACCTATTGAGGTATCTGCGACCATACTTTTAAGTATCTCCAAAATGACGTGTTGAAATGATGCTTGGATACATTTAGTAAGTGAAGATGAAATATTTTTATTTTTCTCACAAAATCTTAGAGATATATTGAGGTTGAAATGATACTTGGATTCTTTTAGAAAATGAAGATTTCAAGAAGAAGAGAGAAAGTCTTCTTAGTATTTCTTGATGATCTTACATCCCATGAGAATGGATACTTATACATAAGTCCTACGACTAAATAAGGAAAGAAACTATTACATAATCAATTACAATCAATACTATACCAATCTACAATCAATTTCTCTGAAATCTTAATCAAGTTACTCCTATAATTATGCTAGGAATAAATATCAACACTATCCGTCATACAGCACATGTTATACTCTTTTTCTTGACTGAATTTATATCAATTACTTAAAGCAGCTCAATGGGGGTAGTTGCTTCCAGATAAGTCCTGCCTTTTTTATTTTGTTGCCAATGTCACTGCAGAACTTGATCTTTTCACAACCGCTTGTTCCAAATATTTGAACAATGAGGTGCTGACTGGTTGGAACATAGAGGAAAACCAAGAAGTCGCACACTATGTTTTGATAAAAACTTAGGCCATCCCTATTAGATAACAAGTGAACCGTTATGGTTACACACAACCCTCTATAGCAGTCCACTTGAGTCCTCCAGATAAGTTTCCTGATCAGTTAGGTGAAACCGATTGAGCAAACTTTGGTGGCAAAACCAGAAAGAAATTACAGAAATCAAAACTATGAAATACCGCATATTGATATATAACTCAAATGCTAAGCTAAATAAACAAGTTAATGAGCATATCCTTGAAAGTATTTTGAGTTCTGGATGGTAGAGTTGTTTATAATACAAATGCCAAAGCATCTAGGTAGCAATGAATCCCTTGCAGTTGCTAAAATCTACACAAGTAATCAAGCTTATTTATGCATCCGATCAATATACGATTGGTTGGATTAGATTACATATAGGTTACATTTTCATTATGCAAGGTTTTCCAATAAATTTAGTAACCATCAATTTCAGTATTAATTCTTAAGTTTTCTCACAAAGTTCCACAGTAGAAATATTATAACATTTCCTTTTCAAGAGTTATGTGTTCTTTTCATTAATATGCATTCATGCACATCAGTCTAAGAATAGATGGGTATATTTCAATGAAGTTTAGGGAAGAGGATCAAACTAAGCTAACAACACAAATGGTTTCATAAAATGACTATCAATAGCAGGTAATGACCTTCCATTTTTTTTTTATAGTTGGTAGCAACCTTTTTATAGTAAGTCATTTAACTGGCGACCAGCTAGTGATCATGTGATCAAACAAGATCATAAAAGTAAAAAACATTAAAGATTGACGTGCAAGTCCAGCAGATTGATTAAGGATGGAGGGGGTGCAATGGCACCCGCACACCTAGGTCAAAGTAGTATGTGAGCGTGTAAGAGTAAATATATAAAAATGGCAGTCTGGTTCACTAAAGCTCCCGCTATGCAGAGGGTCCTGGGAAGGGCCTGACCACAAGGATCTATTGTACGCAGCCTTACCTTGCATTTTTGCCAGATGTCGTTTCCAAGGCTTGAACCCCTGACCTCCAGGTCACATGGTAGTAAATTTACTAGTTACACCAAGGTTCCCCTTCAGACTACAAATATATATCTATTAATTTTTTAGAAGTGTTTGAAAGGTTTTTGATAGGAGTAAAAGAGAATGTTTTCTTCAAACATGTTGGTTAGCTTAGGTGTTGTAGCCTTGTTTCTACCGAATGTCTTATGATTCTGGTAGAAGTACGATCGGGAACCGCAAAGAAAGGATGTCATCAACAAGTAGACAATTAACAACAATAATGGTTAATTATGGAAAGAATGGTACTTGGCAAGGAGGCAATCAAACATAGTCAGACAGTGACCACTTATTATGTCTTACGCAATGCTATGTAATAACCCTCATGATTATTTTTATCGTTTCTATATTTTTGACTATTTTTCCCTTCCCCGTAGTTGCTTTATATTTTTTATAAGTTGTAGAGATGTTTGGCATAGTCGCTGAAGCATTCGGGAATGATTTATGTAAGTTTGAGGTTTTGAGTAGTCTTTAAAGTGATATATTTGACTTCAGTAAACATTTTGTGATGTGACATTGGATGGTGATTTTGTCAGTTCTACTAGATCCAAAATGTCGTTTTTGGTTTAGTAGCATGGTTGATTTTGGTTTCGAGATTATATTTTGCGTTTTGAATGTTTGGATGAGGAACTAGTTCATTTGGCTTAAAGAGGTTCTTGGGGTGTAACTTGTAGATAACAACCACTTTTGGAAAATCCAGTGATTTGATTGAGTCTGAAACGTCAAAATTACCCTAGTAGCATTATCAAATTATTTATGTACAGTCCCGAACAAATCTCAAAGGTTCAATCAGGATAATTTCTTATACAAGATCATTGCTGATGCAGTTTTCTAGTGCAGCATCTAGTCCTTCATAACGATCTCATGGACACGTGTTGTGATCGAAGGGCTTGATCAATTTACTCATCGCTATCGCGAAGAATTATCTAGTGGATAGGGTTAGGTTACTCATCGCAATAACGGGGCCCTAACCCATGATTATGAGGACCAATTTATTAATGATCAGTATTAAACCTCACGATCATGTAATGGGTACCGTGATCTCGAGGTACTGTTTACAAAACCATATAAATACCTCATTTTTACTATTCCAACTCTATTTTTACCATTTTTTAACTTTGGGACCCTGAGATAGGTGATTTCACAGAGGGGTTTTCTTCAAACTTGTTCGGGTAAGCTTCTAAACCTAATTTCTATCATTACCCATTGAAAAATTTTGGGCTTTACCCAGTAAAGTGAAAAAATATGTTTTTAATGATTTCAACCTTGTTTTCAACGTATTTTTAGATGGTTTTTCATATTTAGAACCCTTGAAGTATGAGTAGTATAATTCTTTATTAAAATTCCAATTTTACCCTTTTATGTTTGAGGTCAATTTATGAAGTGATTTTGGACCCGGAACCAAAGTATGCCAATATGGGTATCGATAGACTCCTAATCTCTTATAAAATTGTTTTTTGATCGATTGGGAGAATTTTGAAGCCTTTAGAAGGGGAAGGCTTCTTGTTGAGAGGTCCAGGCTTGTGTTTTGGCTTTCGAGGTAGGTTATGGCTTATCTTTCTTTAGGCCGAGTTGGGTAGATAACTATTCATGTAAAGTATGCTATAGGTTGGGGATTTTATTACGGTATTCATTTTTTTGAGATCATTATTTTATCATGTTGCCTGTGTGTGGGCTTATGTTAATCTTATTATTGAATCGAGGGATTATTATCATTGAGATGCCCTTGCAGGGGTTGATATGGTCTTGTTTGAGCATTATTTGTTCTTTATTATTATTATGATACCCGTGTAGAGGCTTGGATTAATATTATTGATGTATTAAATAATTCTTTACTACTGTGTTGCCATGAGAGGGCTTGTATCATGATCTATTGAGATTTTAGGTGACTTGGGTTCTTTTGTACCATTGTCGAGTTGATTTATTATATGTGTTGAGCTTTTTATGAACTTACATACTCATTCATTCATTATTCATGAAACTGGTAACACTGAGGAATACTAATTTTGAAAGAAATAAGACACTTTATAAAATGTATTAACTTAGGGATATGACACTAAGGTTGATTCATAAGATTTTCATATTATATGGGTTGTGAACCCCTCATGGGTCCTCTCCTGGAAGTTTAGGCTCTGAAGGTCTATATGAGGTGGAATATATGATCATTGTATACATGCCATACTATCATATTGCATTGCATTAGATTCTTTTATGTGATTGACATCGTGTATTTTAGTATTGTTTATATGTATATCTGTCTTTATGACGTCTCTATTACTATTATTGTAATTGTATTATTATAATATTAGGAGTTGTACGACTTGAGCTGCTGTTATTATTGTAACTATATTATTATTTCAGATATTGAGTTGTTTTATCTTATTTTCCTGACTTTATCCTAAAGTCTCATATTTGATCATTATTTATCTTCTTTTCGTCTTTTATATCTGTAGTGGAGTTGGGCTTACCTGCCAGGGTTAGGTTAGGGTAGGTACCATCATGACCTCAGATCTATCTTCTCTTCGCCGTTATCCTTCATTAATTTTTCATTCACAACAAGTGGAACAGGTTTGCACTTTTAGAGCTTGAGTGTTTTTAACAGATTTAAGGCATACTTCTTTTGGGACAAGAAAATTACTTCAGAAGAATGAGAAATCTCCATTCCAAGGAAAAACTTCATCTCCCCTAAATCAGACATTTCAAAAGCTTTTAACATGTTATTTTTAACTTATTTAACCCCAAGAGAATTTTCACCTGTGATCATCAAATCATCAACATAAACTAATATTACAGTCAACTTTCCATCAGCTTGCCATTTGAAGTACAAAGTAGGCTCATTAGGCTTCTATTGAAGCCTTGAGACAACATATGAGTATCTATCCTACTATACAAACTCTCGAAGCTTGTTTAAGACCATAGAGAGCTTTTTTTAAGCTTATACACCTGTATTCTCAAACTATAACTTAAAACCTTCAGGTTGTTCAACATAAATGTCTTTTTTCATCAATCGATTGACAAATTTTGATTTGACATCCAAGTGGAAGATTTTTTGAAATAATTAAGTTAAGGTGTCAATACTTGTGGACATAATTAAGTCATTTAAATTTCCATCTTCACTACTTAGCAAAATTTCTTGGTTTGATAACTTCCCACTTGGATTGTTAATGAGGTCATGATACAATCCAAACTGCATCAATACCTTTCAATAGAAGTCAAGCAAGAGAACTCTAAAAGATGCAAGCTTTGTTTATGAAAACGGAGGTGCTTGATCATGTGTTTATGCAAAAACAAGGTTAACATGCATTAATAATTATTTGGAGGGAAGTTGGGAAGGCATTGGAAGAAGTGAGATCAAGCAATGGGCCACCAATCTACCTACTTTGGAGATAGAGGATGACTTTGGCGCATTGCCAAGCACTTAGGCGATGCACTTTGGCAATGGAGTTTAGGTCAGCCACTAGGGAGCTCTCAACTATCAACTTCAATGATGGTGGGCCACTTTGGTGCATCACCAACAAGTTTGGCGAACCAAGCTGTATCACCCAATTGGGCAATTCCTGTTTAAGGGTCACTTTGGGGCCCAAGTACTTGTTGAGGGTCACTTTTGGGTACATGACTATAAATATCTTGTCTTTCCATTCCTTAGGTAGTTTTTGTTGATTATTGATGAAAAACACTCCAAAGAGAGTTGAGTTTGGTAAGCTTTTGTTGAATTCAAGTTTAGAAATGATTGGTTACGAGGGCATTATGATTTCCTCAAGGTCAAAAGTAGGAGATTAGGTCCTTGTTGGTAATCAAATTAGAGGTCTTTGGATTTGAAATATCCATTGACTGCTATTTCTATTATCTTCTTATGTCAATATTATTATCTCTATCGATTTCCTTTTGTTTTCGTAGTTTATTTCTTCTTTTGTATTTTGGCTTGTATCATTTGGTATTAGAGACGAGCTTAGGATCATTCCAATGATTCTAGTCTTGGGATTTGTTACTACCAAAAAAAAAAAGGTTTTTGAATATTACCCAAAAAAAATAATATTTTGTTATTTTTTAGTCTTATTTAAGTTTCTAATACTAGAATTGTCTTATCTACGATTAAATAGGTCTCGATCTGAGATTTAGAAGTGATTGGAGTAGTTTCGAAAAATCACCATTGTCGGGTTCTTGAGTTTGAAGAAATTTGAAAATGGGTTCCTAGATCTGAGGTTTTAGGCTTTAGATTGAGTGATAAAAAGTATTAGGGATTTTTATCTATACTAAAGGGAGCCTAGATCTCATTTTTTGTGTGAATCCAAGCTATATTGAGGTAGTCATACTTTTTGGTTTTTGAACCTTGTTCATAATGGTCTTGGGGAATATTGTAATCTCAAGAGGAAGATTCATTAAAAAGGTAGTGTTCGATCCAGGTAAAGAAGGATAAGTGTTAGTACAAAAAGAGAATATTCCAAAAGAAGAAAAGGACAAGGAAAGGAGTACAACTTGGACCACATAAGCCTTAAAATTTGGGGTTTTCAGATGTACAGATTGCCAACATCGGCGCATCCTCTATCCTATAGCCAAAGTCTAGGCCGATTCGCCCAAGTCCATAAGGCCATTCTTAGATTAACTTCACTAACTATTAAGTTAGGCAATATAGGAGGAAGTTTGGCGATACACAAGATTGTTTGGGGATAAGAGTCTTCACTTTACCGATATAAACTCAAGTTTGGCAATCCAAACTTCATTTTATCCAATCAATCTCAGGTTCAATCATATTAATTTCCGTTTCTTGATTCTAATTCATTCTCTTGATTCCTAAACTAATTATCGATTAGTATTTGATTTACTTGGCTGATTGATTAGTCTTTGAGTCCTTTCTTTCCTAGTGTTATCTTCTTTTTGTGCTTTTATAATTTTACTTTTAGCGTTACTTCTTGAATCAGGTACGTATTTGCTTAATCGAGTCATCTATTTTCATAACAATCAAAATCCCATTCCGACCAAGAGCAGCAATCGATACTTTGTCTACCATCGGGGTATAAGCAAGTCTTCAACGATAGCTGATCCAATGGTGAAGCAATCCAAGGTGTGTTAACATGAGTGGTTGTGAGGTTTAATTCTTTAACACTAACATATTTGTTGGTTTTGATTAAGTGTCTTTACATAGGTACCATGGCACCGGGAGATGAAACTCAAAGTTCTTTGGGAGAGGTTAATATGAAAGTCTTAATGGTGGCGATCATGGGCATGAGGCAAGATATGAATGAAATTAGAGGTCAAATATCAGGTATAGATAGTAGGATTGTGAATATGGATGGCAGAATGTCAAGAATGGATTGTCGGATTGCCCAATGGAGGGTCGCCTAAACTCTACACACTCCAGTCCATAAAACCACCAAGCCTCACCAAGTGGGCACACCTACGATACTACTCCTACCATCACTCTGGGCACTTTTTGCCAAATGTTTAATCTACTAATACAAGAACATACTCTCAACCCATAAACCACTACCAACCAAACTAACTGAAACCCCATTCGACCACTCCAACCCTAATTTAACCAAGTTAACTAAGAAGATCCACAAAACCAAGATCCACCTTACCAAATGCCTCAAAACCAAGATCCACCTCGAGCTCCACAAAACCAAAATCCACAACCCCAAATACAACTTAAACAAAATCAATATATCTAAGTTGAGAAGGTAAGGAAAGATAATCCACATGATGAGTTCCTAGGGGAAGATGAAGAGGCTCTATGGAAAGAATATCGAAGGAATAGACCAAGAGGTCAAGTAGGGCATAGAGATCGAGGAGGATGATTTGGTCCGGTTCCACATGGAAGAGGAAACTTTGGTAACCAACCACAAGGTGATGGACAAAGGAATGCTAATCAAGATCAAGGTCAAGGATGAGAGAATTATGGTGACCATGATCAAAGAGGAGTCCAAAGAGTTTACAGTTACAATTAAACTGGAGGAGGCCAATGAAATCATCATGGGGACTAAGGTGGTAACGGAGGTCGAGATTTGGGAATCAATTCTTTTAAGACTTCTCTTACCACCTTCAATGGGGATTCAAATCCCAAAGCTATCTAACATGGGAGTCGACTTATGATAGAATATTCCAAGTCAATAATCTAATTGATATCAAGAAGAGTTGCTATGCCACAGCACAATTTGAATGGTCTGTCATCGCATTATGGGAATATGTAAAGAAGTATCATCAAGTCCTTCGTGGTGGTCAACCACCACAATAGACCGTAATGACAACCCATATGAGGAATATGTATGTGCCAGAGAGATATCAACAAGTGCTACTTGCTAAGTTATACAACTTAAGGCAAGGAGTAAAAGTATTACGGCTTATTATAATGGATTTCAACAATTGATCTTGAAGCTTGAGTACAATAAAAATGAAGAGCATGTTGTTATCTGCTTCACGGTACGGTTGAACAAGGATATTTCCGCATTGATGACTATCCACAAGTTTGCTACTATGGAGAAAGTCTTCCAACAGGCCATAGACATTGAGAGGAAACTTTAAGGAGGATTATTTCCCAAGTATAAAGGATACTCATCAACCAATTCTTGGGGAAGGAACAAAGAGGGAACTCAAACGTTATTGGGTTGGAACAAGAACAAGGACTTCAAAATTCTTATGAAAGGAAGAATAATCAAAAGATTGCTTCAGAGTATCCACTAAAGAATAAAGGTAACAAATACCTAAACCCTAATTCCAAGGATTTCCAATGTTTTAAATGTCAAGGTTAGGGTCACAAGGTGAATGAATTCCCTAACCAGAGAAACATCATCCTAAGAGAGGGAAAGATATATTACCCTATAGAAGAGGTAGGGAAAGAGGAGAGTAGTAAAGGGAAAGCCCAAGAAGATGATGAATTTGAGAATGATGAGTACTTTGGGGAAGAACTAGATGATGGAGAGATTACCATACCTAAAGGGATAATGAGGAAGGATCCAATTGAAAATGCTTGGCCACAGGAAGGAGAGTTCATGATTCCAGATTATGTGGTAAAGTGTGCGATGATTAGTAAGGCCTTATATGACCCGAGCCAAAGGGAGAATATCTTTCATTCAAAGTGTCTTATCGAAGAAAATATTTATTTTTTGGTCGTTGATAATGGGAGTTGTACTAATGTTTCTGGTGCCACTATTGTGGAATTTTTGAAGTTACTCACAACCAAGCATGTCGAACAGTACAAACTCCAATGGCTAAATAAGTGTGGAGAATTAAAGGTAAATAGACAAGTCGTGATTTAGTTTAAGATTGGGTTTTACCAAAGTGAAGTGTTATGTGATGTGATGTGATTCCCATGCAAGCTTGTCACATTTTGCTTGGGAGACTATGGCAATAAAATCTATCAACCAAACATAATGGGAGAACCAATAGGTATTCACTTGAGTTTAATGGTCGGTAGTTTATCCTCCATCACCTATAACCCTCATAAGTGAATGAGATACAACAATAAATAAGGGAGTTGAAGAAGAAGGGTAAGAAAGAAGGAGAGAAAGAACACCATAAAAGGAGGTTGATAAAGGATAAGATAGGAGGAAGTTGAAGGCAAAGGGACAAATGGTAATGTTAGCTAGATACAAGGATCTATTTGAAGAAGTTGACCCAGATTAGCCCATACTTCTCCAAGCACATGCATTTCAAACTAACCATTCTAATCCTTCTATTCCCCATTCTATATTCTTTCTTTTGCAGGATTATGATGTTGTGTTCCCGAAAGAACTTCCAAGTGGATTACCAGCACTTCAGGAAATTGAACGCTAAATTGACTTTATATTAGGCTCTCAATTACCAAACAAACTGGCTTATCGAAGTAATCTAGAAGACACTAAGGAGATCCAAAGATAAGTTGAGGAGCTTCTCAATAAAGGATACATCAAAGAGAACATGAGTCCATGTTTGGCCTCGGTCTTGTTGGAACCAAAGAAAGATGGGACTTGGTGCATGTGTGTTGATTATTGTGCAATCAATAAAATAATGGTAAAGTATAGCCACCCTATCCCTAGATTGGATGAAATGTTAGATGAACTTAATGGTTCTTATGTGATTTAAAAGATATATCTTAGGAGTGGGTACCACAAAATTCATATAAACCCCAATGATGAGTGGAAAACCACCTTCAAGACCAAATTCGGTCTATATGAATGAAATGGTTATACCTTTTAGTCTTGCCAATTCTCCTAGTGACTTTATGAGATTGATGAACCATGCTATGAAACCATTCATAGGGATGTATGTTGTGGTGTACTTTGATGACATCCTAGTTTATATAAAATCCCTATATGAGCATGTTATGCATTTGAAGAGTATATTTTATGTGCTTACGAGAGAACAATTTTATGCCAATCTTGAAAAATGCTCTTTTTGGGTGGATGAACTTGTATTCTTGTGATTTTTTGTAAGCTCACGAGGAGTCGAGGTGGATGTATCAAAGTAGACGGACGTTATTAAAAATTAGCCAACTCCAAGATTCATAAGTGCAGTCCGAAGCTTCCATGGGTTGGCTAATTTCTATAGGTGGTTTGTTAAAGGATTTAACACTATCGTTGCTCCCTTGACTGAGGTAATTCGATAGGATAATCCCTTCAAATGGGGTGACGAGCAAGCAAAGACATTTGAAATCGTGAAATCCATGCTTAGCTCTGCTCCATTATTGCAATTACCCAATTTCAAGAATATGTTTGTAGTAGAATGTGATGTTATAAGGTAGGCATTGGAGCCGTCTTGATTCAAGACCAAAAGCCCATTACCTATTTTAGTGAAAATCTAAAACGCACAACTTTGAACTATTCTACTTATGATCTTGAACTGTATGCTTTCATTCGAGCATTGGAAAATTGGCAACATTACTTATGGCCCAAGGAGTTTGTGATTCAAACCGATCATGAATCCTTGAAACATCGCCTAGCCCAAGATAAGTTGAACAAAAGGTATGCCAAGTGGATTGAATTCCTAGAAACTTTTCCTATTTATTCTATTATAAGAAGGGGAAAGAGAATATGGTGGCCAATTCCTTGGCTAGAAAACATGTTTTGATAAATACCTTGTCTTCCAAATTGCTTGGTTTTGATTGTTTGAAGGCATAGTATCCTGAGGACCCTAAGTTTGCTCAAATCTTCCAAAATTGTAAGGAATGGGAAAGGGAAATATGTCTTAGGGATAGCTCTTTTATTCCCAATTCTAAGTTTGATGGTTTCATGTTCAAAGGAATTAAAGAGTCTATATGTGCCCATATGCTTTTGGAGAGAACTCTTTGTTAGTGAGTTACATGATTGGGGTATGATGGGTCACTTTGGCATTGAAAAGACCCTTGAAATCCTTGAGGAATAATTTTATTGGCCAAAGATGCGCAAAGATGTTGCATAAATTTGTAGTTAATGTGTTGAATGTAGAAGCACGAAATCGCGACTTATCCCTCATGGATTGTGCACCCAAATCCCCATTCCCAAAGACCTTTTCTTGATATTTCTATGGACTTTGTTTTGGGATTGTCGGGAACCAAAAGGGGAAGGGATAGTATCTTTGTTGGTCATTTTATTCCATGTCACAAGTGTGATGATGCTTCTATAAAAATGCTATTAAGTTGCATGGAATTCCTCAAACCATCATGAGTGATAAGGACTCCAAGTTCCTTAGTCACTTTTGGAAAGACTTATGGGGTAGGCTTGGCACTAAGTTACTATTTTCTACTTTATGCCATCCACAAACTAATGGTCAAACAGAGGTGGTAAATAGGACCTTAGGTTCTATGTTACATGCTGTGGTAAATGGGAAATTGGCCTCTTGGGAGGATCATCTACCTTTAGTTGAGTGCCTAAAATAAAGTCATTATGCAACTATTGGTATGACCCCTTTTGAATGTATTTATGGTTTTAACCCCCTCACCCCCTTTGATATCACCCCTCTTTCTCAAGATGTTGTGATTAGCTTAGATAGGAGCAAAAGATCAAAGGCAATGAAGAAGCTACATGAGAAGCTGAGACTTTGTTTTGAAAAGAAGAGCCAAGAGGTAGCCAAGATAGATAACAAAGGTCGTAAGAGACTTCTGCTTGAATCAGGTGATTGGGTATGGGTGCATCTTCATAAGGAGCGATTCCCAGCTTATCGAAAAACCAAGTTGATTCCAAGAGGTTATGGTCTTTCCTAAGTACTTGAAAGGATAAATGATAATGCTTACAAGGTTGACTTCCACCGGAATATCAAGTACACAATACCTTCAATATATATGACCTCTCACCATTGGATATACTTGAGAATGATGATACCACGAATTTGAGGGCAAATTCTCAAGAAAAAGAGGATGATATAATCCAAATTGCCTCAAGACCTTTCACTAGAAGTAAAGCAAGAGAACTCCAAATGATGCAAGCTTTGTTTATCAAATGGAGGCGCTTGACCATGTGTTGATGGAGAAATAAGTTTTCCATGCATTGATTGCTTAGAGGGAAGTTGGGAAGGTATTGGAAGAAGAGGGATCAACCGAAGGGGCTACCAAAGCAAAGAACACCAATATGCCTACTTTGGCGATGGAGGATGACTTTGGTGCATCACCAAGAACTTAGGCGATGGAGTTTAGGTCAACCATGAGGGATCTCTAAACTGTCAACTTTGGGGATCGTGGGCCACTTTGATGCATTGCCAACAAGTTTGGCGAACCAAGTTGCATTGCCTAATTGGGCAATTTCTATTTAAGGGTCACTTTTATGTCCAATTACTTGTTAAGGGTCACTTTTGAGACAATGACTACAAATAGCTTGTCTTTCCATTCCTTAGGTAGTTTTTGTTGATTATTGATGAAAAACACTCCAAAGAGAGTTTATTTTGGTGATCTTTTGTTGAATTCAAGTTTAGAAATAATTGGTTGTGAGGGCGTTGCAATTCCCTAAAGGTCAAATGTAGGAGATTAGGTGCTTGTTAGTAATCTAATTAGAGGTCTTTGGATTTGAAACATCCATCGATTGATATTTCTATTATCTTCTTGTGTCAAACTTATTATCTCTATCGATTTCCTTTAGTTTTCGTAGTTTATTTCTTCTTCCGTATTTTGGCTTGTGTCAGGCTGCTTTAACCTATATTGTACGACTGATCATTATTGGGTTTGGTTAATGAATTTTACCTCCTTTCCAAAGTAAATGGTGTTTTTAGTTTGGGCATACTCCTTAAAAAATGTTCATTCCTAGAAAATAAGAAGTATTTTTACTAACTTACCTTTAACAAATCTCTTAAAAAATATGCAAATCTTAAGTAAATTTTTGGTTATGTAAAACTTCATTTATTTAAATAGGATTAAAATTGGAAACACATCATTATTCCTTCTTTAAAATCTTAAAATTCCACTAACTTTGCAATAAAATGAAAAGGTTAAAACACCACATATTTTTGAACGGAGTGAGTATTATGTTTCTCTGTAAAAAGAAAAGTGATTTTGTTTAATTATATTAAAGAATTTATATACTCTCTCAGTTTCATATTACTTGACCTATGTTGACCTTACAGACCCTATAAAAACTTTTTAAATAGAGATGTGTATTTTACTAAACTAACCTTGTTAATAATTTTTTGAAACTCTAACATTGACTATTACTATTTTATATAGTTATTTAATACTAAGAGTGGTATGAAAAAAATATAATAAAATTCTCTGGATTTACGAAAGTGGAAAAGTTAATTGAAACATTTATTTTTGATGTATAAAGGCTATATATGTAAAACAAAATGGAGGGAGTACAACCTTAAAATAAAATTGAAAAGTTGTTCTCGTGTATTGAGAGTGACACATAGATGTTAGTGTAATCCTACTAATATTCACTCATGATAGACGTATTGCGCGTGTATATATACAGATAAATAAGGAACAAAAAGGTTGTTTTCTTGGATAGGGCAAAGAAAAGCTCTGGTACTTGAACAAAAGTGAGAAATAGTGGTTTTGATTCTGACGGAAAGAGGAGATTTTTTTGCTATTTTTATACGGTATTAATTTTTTCTTCTCCAACCCATGATTTTTTACTTCATTTTTTCTTTTAATTTTTGCCATGATTTGCAAAGACGGGGTTATATATAAAAATTAAGGAAAAACAACATAAATAACCTAACATCCTTACTATAACTACTAAATCTCTCTCTACTTTAAAATAATTACATTATCTCTCATTACTTAATATTTTCTTACCGAATTTGGTGTATCCAAATATGATAAAAATCTCATGTATCTCTTTCCTCTCTCCCTCCATTCTTAGCAGAGTCTCTCTTTCTCTTGTATGCCTAAATAATATTATTCTTTGCCCTCTCAGGTGCTCTCTATCATCTTTCTCAATCGCTTTCGGAAACTCTAGATCTCTATCACCTACTAACCATTCTAAAGGTTCGATTCTCAATTTCTTTCCCTATTTTAGCATAGATTTTTTTTTCCTGGTCTTTTTTTTTTTTTTTGGAGAAATTGGTTCAATCTTCAACTACCACATACCCTTCCCATCTCTCAATTGCTCCTTGACATCTTTGGTAAATCTGGTGCCCTCATGATGAAGGTGAAAACGATGTTCCGACGATATGAGGTGGAGAAGAAAGGAAAAGGAATCAAATACACTGTGTATCTGAGTATTTGTATCTTCTTTCTTATAAGTCAAATATACCACTAAAGTATTTGTGTATCTGTGTGTTTGTATCTTCTTCTTCTCCTTTTAAATATGAACTTGACAAATAGCTATATACATAGATACAAATAGATACATAGGTCATATGAACCTAAATAAATTTATGCACGTATAGTAAGATACATGTTTACTGATACATATTGGATAAATTTAATATTGGATACACTAATGAATTTAATGTTAGATACACTAATGAATTTAATGTTAGATACACTAATTTTTACGATTCTTAGGATTTGTATGATTCTTATGATTTTTGATTTTTGATTTTTATGATTTTTTTATGATTTTTGATTTATGATTTGTTATTGTTATCGGTCCTGAGTCGGGGGTCTATCGAAAACAGCCTCTCTACCTCATCTGAGGTAGTGGTATGGACTGCGTACATTTTACCCCCCCAGACCCCACCTGGTGGGAATACACTGGGTATGATGATGATGATGATGATGATACACTGGATGAAATTAATATCGACTACATTGGATGAAATTAATATCGGATACAATGGATGAAATTGCTTTTGGATACACCAGATTTTTTATATTGAATATATTGGATGAAATTGATATCAGATATACTCGATTAAATTAATTTTTTGATACATCGGTGAAATTGATATTGGTTACTTGCGTTCAAAGATTCATGAAATTATGAAAATCAGATACATAGATAAATGAAATTATGAAAATCAGATACGTACATATATCCGAAAGAATTTTAGTAGTAGGTAGTGTAATTTTAAAAATTAGTGATTGAGTGAGTAAATAACTCCTATACTAGTGTGTTTTATGTTGTATACTCAAAAATTAATGCTAATAGTTGATTTGACTAGTGATGAAAAATGAAAGGATCATGACTTTATTAATAGATCGATTCGATCGACAACATTTATTGCTTCTATTTTGATTGTTAGCTCTATAACATGGCTTCTTTGATTGATTAATGTATAAGAAAATTTCTATATTTTTTTATAGAATTTTAATTATTTATCTTGAATTTAAGAAATTTAAAAATAAGTGTTCGTTACTTAATTATGTTAGATTATTTTTTCATATTATAATCTAGATGCTTTTGGTTCTAGATCTAATGTAAATAAACTTTAATATAACAGTATGACCTAGAAGAGCAAAAGGATCTTATGGCTTTAGATGTGTCTATAATGCCTCATAATGTAGCTTGTTTGTATTTTGGCACTATGATATATATGGTATTCGATATTCCTATGATGGTTTCCATATATTGCAATATTATTTATACCACCACCAATAATATTTATGTGTGCTTATTTGTGTCAATTGCTGATGCAAATGTACGCCATGCTAGACTTGACCTTAGTGGTTAACAATAAAAGAACATTCAGCGAAACAAGGTTTACTTGGTGCTATAGATAAAGTATATTTGTCTACTTATTAATATGGTCTAGCAAAAAATAAATAGAAAATCATTTGAAAAAGTTAATGCATCGATGCTCATGCTCCATTGCAATTTATTCCATCTAACGTCAATGATTTAAACAATGCAATTCTTTTTAATTTATCTAATGTTATTCCATATGAGTTGTGGAATTTGAGTTTTTTTTAAAAAAATTGTGGTGCATTTGTTCATAATATTTTTTCCTGCAAGTAAAATTGGGTCCAAGGGGAAGGACATGTATCTTTCTATGATACTTTATACAATTAAAGGGTTATGTGCTCATAGGTACAATTTTAGATTGTGATTTTAAAATGTAGTTTTTGTTTGATAGCATGTGATTACGTTGTCGATTAGTGAAACAAATAGAATGGATCTTTGGAGAATGGTGTGTTCTTGGTTGATTGTTTTCCTTCAGGTACTTATTTTTATTTATATTTTTTGAGATTTTTTATAGCTTTATACTACATATAAATATCAAGCTATTAGCGGTATGGAATTTCTATTTTCTCCCCTTTGTTAGCTGCTTCTGTATCTACATGGTCTATTTGTTGTGTAGCAACGTGCATAACGTTCCATTTCCACATATAATACTAGACTACGTGGGTGTATTCTTGATAACACAAAGATAGTCGAGGGAATTTGCAATTGGGGAATGGACCATCAAATTGAACCTTAATAAGTTGCCTAGATAGTGTTAATTAGTTTATGACATCTTAATGTGCCTTGGTCCACAATTTCATCCATTGTTTTTATTAGTATTATTTTTCTATACTTAAACTTATAGTTGATATTTTCACATACTTTGTAAGATTTAGTAGTTGTTGGGGAAATATACTTTGTATACGGAGGAGATGAAAGCATGCCATGATGGAAAAAGGGTTCTTTGTTTTTTTAAAGTACTGATTGCAGAATGGTTCTTAGAAGTTCTGGTAAAGTTTGATTCTTTGTGTACACTTATTTTCTCAACTTAGTTTTAAGTAGTCGTTTTAAATATACTCATAGAAAAAATTTCTCTTTTCTCCCTAAGAAATCTTTCAAAAACTCCTAGAAAATAAATACATACATACATATATATGTACTCACACACACACACAGAGGTTTGACCTAGTTGGGTGGATATATCCACAGGACTTGCACGTCAAACTTTGTAGCTACTAATTTACATGATTATGTTAAAGATAGTGGTGCCCTGGGTCAACATTTGTATGGAAATAAATAAATGCAGAAATATATTGATCATGAATTACAACTTTTGAAATAATAAATTCACAATTCTTAACCAAGTAAATGTTTGGCAAGTGTCATCTTGTTCTTTATGTCCTAAACAATCTAGTTATCTTTATTTTCTTTTGCATTTATGATCATGTTTGGCCACATGATCACAATCTGTGCTTTACTATAATAAGGTTGTTACCTACTATATAAAAAAAATTATAAAAGAATGGAAGGTTGTTACCTACTATTGATGGTCATTGTATGAATCCATTTGCTCTGTTAGCATAGTTTGATCCTCTTCCCTTAAACTTCAGAAATATACCCATTGGTTATTAGATCGATGTGCAATGAATGCAAATTAATGAAAAGATGATATAACTCTTGAAAAGGAAATATTGTGATACTTCTTTGCTATGAAACTTTGTGAGAAAGTTGATTAAGAATCAACCTGATTTAATACTTTTCCAATATTTTGTGTGTAGATCATAAATCATTATTAAGCTTTGAAGCTTATTAAATGAATTGAAGTTTTTTATGTTTTATAAAATGAAACCAATATGCATTTAAAAGATGTTTTGGCATTTGTGTTATGGTCGTAAACTTGTTTCTTCAGATTAGTATTTGAGTTATGTATCAATTTTTGGTATTCTATAATTTTAATTTCTGCAACTTGTTTTTAGTGTATTCCCCCAGAGTTTGCTCGATCAATTTCACACCTGACTGATAAGAAAACTTTTCTGGAGAACTCAAGTGGACAGCAATGGTAGGTAATAGTGTGTAAGCATAATGGTTTGCTTGCTATCAAAGAGGGATGGCCTAAATTTTCATCAGAACATGGTCTGAAAGTTGGCAATTTCTTGGTTTTCCGCTAAGTTCCATCCAGTCAACACTTCTTTGTTCAAATATTTGTAACAAACGGTTGTGAAGTCATCAACTTCTGCAGTTACATTGGTAAAGGTAAAAAAAATATCAAGGACTTATCCGGAAGCAACTACCCCCTACTTAAAATAACATTTGCTGTTCAAAATGATCAAGCAGACGATAGGTTATGCTTGCATCCATCCTATTTTGAAATGCCAGACTGTAGACCTCTTGCACAAGAAACTAGCATTCGTGATAATGGAAAAGGAAAGAAAAGAGCAAGGAGTTATTCGAAAGCAATTAGGACTTCACAGCTAGGTTCAAAAGATAAGAAAATCAAAGAAGTATCTTAGTTTGGTAAGCTTCTATTCACAACAAAGTGTTAGAATTCTTTTGCTTTTGTTGTGTCGTCCTTTATATACATATTAGTGCTATGAAGTTGAGGCAGTTGGGGCTCAGCTGAAGCTTGGTATTTTTGATTCATGTTGTTCTTATAATAACCCTCTTGGTTATTCCCAGTATTTATGTGTGTTTATGATGTGTAGAGCTTTTTCATGACTTCCTCAGGTCGTGTATGACTTGCTGGAATTGGTAGTATGGTTACCTAGTAATTCGTTTGACTTTTAGAGTCACATTCCTATGTTGAATTTTCTGGTAGTCAGGTATGGCTCTTGGGCCTAAACCCCTGTTAAAAGGCCTCAAATTCCATTTCTGACCATCTCATCGGACTCGGAGTGTTGACTTTAGGTTAGGTACACCTTTGGTTTGGATCTTGAGGTTCCTGGACTTGTTTTAGTTGATAGGCCAACTATTGACTAAGCCGAGTCAGCCCTCGGGGAGTGGTCCCCAGTTTTCGTCTGAACTACCTCTGATCAAAATTTTGACAGAGCTATTGTGTCTGGTACGTCGAAATTAGTTAGAGAGTATAGTTCTTTTGCATGGATGGGACTCTAGACACATAGTTGAAATTGCCCGAGACTTAACTATTTTTGGCATTGTCCATGCGCTTAAGCGGCCATAGGCACGCCTTAGCGCTATGCCCTTAAGCGGTCCTAGGCATGCTTTAGAGGCCAAGGCAGGCTTGGCTAAGACATTTTAGCAGCCAAGGGCATGGCTAAAGCGTCCATAGGTGCTTAAGTGACCCTTGGCTCCTCTTTAGCAGCCAAACGGTGGAAGTGATAGAGCGCTTAAGCGACCACTTATGGAGCTTTAGCCCTAGGTGCTTAAGCGGCCATAAGGGCTTTTTAGCGCTACCTGCACTGGCTATATATATATATATATTCTTCTCTATGTCATTTTTAAATGCCCAAAGTCCATAGAAACACTATTTTCAGATCTTCAAGCTCTTATATAGGTTTCTATAGCAAGGTCCAAGCTTGGACACTTACATATTTGAGTTTGAAGCTTCGTTCTCGACATTTCTATGACACATTTTCCCAATTTTTTGGTCATTTACGTTTTCGTTGGATTTGTTGGTATTGTTATTGGTATTTGAGCTATGTATTGAGCTTAGATAATAATATAGATGTTGTTACTATTGGTCACAGTGAGATTTGGGATGCTGTGAAGGTTTTGATTTGGCGAATTTAGCAAGCGGGCCCCACATGAGTTATCCGATCATTTTTTGATCTAGTGACATATGGGTATCATTTGTTATGTTTTGACATCTAGTTTATCATTTTGATAGCGTGGCAACAATTAGAGGCCTTTTAGAAGGGGAAAGCTTCAGCTTAGTGGGTTCTTTGTCAGGCTTACTGCGGCGTCCAGGTAGGCTAGGTTTTCTTTACACTTTGATTGGGATTATGTGTGATATATGTATGCTATTGTGCTAGTATTGTGGGATGGTATTATATATTTGGTGTTGGTTTGCTGTGATTCAGGCCTTTTAGGCCAGATAGGGCTATTCGAAAAAATTAAAGGCCCGTTATCCTCGTGGTACACCATAAATGACCTATTTGGGGTCGATAGTATTGTTGTTATTATTACTGGTTGGGGAATGTTATTGTTAGACCTTAGTTTAGGCTTAGACAGACTTAGCCCATACTTAGACATGTATAAGTAAACTTGGTATCCGGGACCAGGTAGTGGGCTCCATTACCCTTTTTGTCGACTTATCAGAACTTTGACATCTTTGGGCTTAGTTAAGCCCTGGTATGACCTGTTGGGCTTGTGAAGGGATTGAGTCACCACGATTATACCCGATTGGCCTGTTTAGCCTTTTAGTCCCTTATAGCACCGCACTTGATCGGAATTGCTGGCCTTGGCTTAGAATTAGGACCCGCCTTGCCATGAGCTACACTAGATACTCAGACTAACTTAGATGTTGCATGATAGTAGACTATAGACCTAGGAGGAACCAGGGACTTACCTCGTAGAAGATAATTGGTTAGCTCCTTGTCTTATATTTTGGCTTCGGCCTGGGACTAACATGTTCCCTGTTTATTGGTTATGATGTGACATTGGGCTTTATTATGGTTACTGGTTATGATGAGTTTTGGTTCGAGTCTGGATACTGATTCAGGTATGATTATTTTAGTTAATGACTATTGGGTGTCCCGGTTCGAGTCCGACCCTAGATTGTGGTACATTATGTGTTCTGGAACTGGGTATCATAATTATGATGTTGTTGTTCTCTAAGTTCTGGTTTGAGTCCGATAGATATGATATATATGTGGCCTATTATATTACCCACTGTGTTCGGTTTGATTCCGATATCTGGCCTCTTATTATTACCCATTGGTACCGATTCAAGCTCGGTGCACTCCATTGGTTATTGTGATTATTGTATACTGGTACAGCTTTGAGACACTAGTGACTATGCATTTACTATTCTTGTGTGTCCCACCAATTTATGGTGGCCAGGCTGTGTATTGTATTCTTTTGGTGCCAGTGGGCTTATGGGGGCCCAGTTGGGTTATGTTTGAATCTTGTGTTTAGTGCGTAGTTACTTACTTATTATTCAGTACCACATTTACTTATCAGTTATACCCAGACTTAGCATGCTCCCCCGTACTTCAGCTTGTTTATGTTACATTAAGATCAGTCGGCCGATGATGCCTACTAAGTAACCGTTGCCTCGATACTCATATTGCACTTCTGTATATTTTCTTGATGCAGATCTAGGTACTAGCCGACGATCGTGACATGACTCTTTTCTCAACACTGATTCTAGAGCAGGGAAAGCTTACTGACATTCGAGGCAGATCCCACTCCATCTCTTTTGTATAGTCTTTTGGATCTGAAACTGTTGTATATTTGGTTTCAGTCTTGTATTTTGGTTATGTCTAGTGTTGGCTTGTGTACTGACCTCACCAGGTCTCTGGAGGGGTTTTAGAGTTATATACTATCCTCTTCTTTTTTGTCCCGATATGTATACTTCCTTTGTCTTTACATTCATAGCATGTTGATGGTAGTAGTTTTGCTTCATCTCTTTTCTTATGAGATCCCACCTATTGGCATGTCGCTTACCGCCCCGGGCTTGGGCTTGGTTTGCCTATTGGTGGTTCTCGGTAGGAGCCATTATGACTCAGAAATTGGGTTGTGACAACTTGTTATCAGAGCCTAGGTTTTATGGGTAGTGTCAGTACATGAGCTGATGTGTAGTAGGGTAGATCGGTACAGGGACGCCTGTATCCTATCTTTGAGAGACTACAGAGCATTTTTTAGGGGATAGTGTCATTCCTTGATTCTCGTATGTGCGATAGAGTAAGTGTTGGTTACTAATCTTTGTTTGGTTCACTCTTTCAATAGATGGCTAGGAATTGTGGCACGAGTGCTGGGAAACAGGACCCCAAGCCCATAGCGAGACTTCCTGTTAGGGGTTGAGGTCTACCCAGAGGTTGGGGTTAGGACCGAGCAGCAACCCCTGGTCAATATCTGACAAGGGATCCATTACTCGATCTCATTGTAGCCCCAGATGCTTCGCCACAACAACAGTCGATGGTCTAGGGGCAGTCCATGCTCCACCTAGATTTATTGATGTTTTAGTGCTCCGTGGTATGTTGGTTCAGTTGCTGGGATTAGTTAGAGGTCCGCCTGTTGCGGGAGTATAGCCAGCTGTACAAGGAGTTGGTGTTGGGGAGCATCCTACAGCTACGGCACCCAGAGGTTGCACCTATACCAGTAGCAATTCAGCCTGTTATATCTGCCAAAGAGTAGAAGATGTTGAGTCATTTTTTGAGATAAGCTTCACCCATATTTGTCGATACTCCAAGAGAGGATGCTGAAGAGTTCTTATCCAGCTCCGAGGAAAAGCTGAGGAATTTGGGATTAGTGGAGTTGTGTGGGGTAGATGTTGTTGATTATCAGTTTGATACAGTCGCAAGGAGATTGTGGAGAGGTTATCTTTACTCTGGGCCAGCTGGATCTCCACCCATTACTTGGGTACAGTTCTCTGGGGTGTTCTTGGGGAAGTATATGCCCCACAGCATGTGTGAGCATCTTTGAGATGTGGTTTCCAGGTTAAGATAGGGGTCTATGACAGTAGCTGAGTATGGCGCTAGATTTCATGACATAACCAGGCATACTATGATTATCCTACCTGACAAGTATGAGAGAATCAGATATTTTGTCAGGGGATTATGGTTATCACTTTATAGAGCTACACAGAGTTTAGAGACTTCAGGGAAGTCATTTGCTGAGATAGCTGATCATGTATATTCGATCGAGGAGATAGATCATGAGGCCCAAGGGGGCAGTGATAAGAGATACCAATTCTAGGGTAGTTATAGTGGCAGTCACAGCAGCTCGTAGTTTAGAGGTCGCGGGTTTCAGGGTAGGTACCCTCAGTAGCAGCAATAATTTTTTCAGTGACAGGGTCAACCTAGTAGGCTTGTACAGTCAGCCTTGCAGATTTCTGATAGGGGTCAGCCCGCCTATAGTGGTTATGGTAGTTAGCCTTAGGGACGTGGTCAGTCCAGTTCATTGACTAGAGGTTGTCATACTGGATCAGCTGGATCTTCCAGGATGAGCAGGGAGCCAAAAACATATTTTACCTGTGGGGGGTTGTTGGTCATTTCACTCATGAGTGTCCTCAGTGCAAGGCGGTTGAGCCTTCCATTCAGACGGGATAACCCATTAGATCTATACAGCCAGCAAGTAGAAGTGGAGCACCAGGTTATTCGGGTGGTCCCCAGGGTTCCCAAGGTAGAGTGCAGAGAGGCAGAATGGTGATCAGGTTGGTGCTCAGACTAGAGGTAGCCAACGTTAGTTGTATGTCATGCCGGCTAGGCCAGAGACTGAGGCTTCGGATGCGATGATCACAGGTATGATTTCCATAAGCCATCAGCCAGCCTCTACATTATTTGATCCCGAATCCACATTTTCTTATGTATCTACTTATTATGCACCATGGTTGGATTTATGTACTAAGTTATTATCTATTCCCTTACGTGTATTTACCCCCGTTGGTGATTTCTTAGTAGTGGATCGGGTTTATAGATCTTGTCTGGTGACTGTTCGGGAGTTTGGGACTCGAGTTGATTTTATTATATTGGCCATGGTAAACTTTGATGTTATTCTAGGCATGGATTGGTTATCTTTTTATCATGCAGTCTAGGTTTCCTTTGCCTAGACCATTACCTTATCCATGTCTAGTATACCCCCGGTGGTGTGGCAGGCTTTTATTAGCCGCACACCAACGTAGATTATTTCTTAAATTTGGGCTCATAGATTGATGTCGAGCGGATGTGATTCAATTCTTGCTTATGTCGGGGATGCTAGTATTGAGAGTCCGTCGCTTGATTCCGTCCCTATTATTACTGAGTTTCTTGAAGTATTCCCAACTAACCTACCTGGCCTTTCTCCTGAGCGTGATATAGAGTTTATTATTGACCTCGAGCTGGGCACCCGACCTATTTCTATGGCTCCGTATCATATGGCTCCTGTTGAGTTGAGGGAGTTGAGTAGTCAACTTAACGATCTTTTGAATAAGGGTTTTATTAGGTAGAGTATGTCGTCGTGGGGTGCTCCCATTTTGTTTGTAAAGAAGAAAGATGGATCTATGTGTATGTTTATCGATTACAGGCAGCTGAATAGGGTGACAGTGAATAATAAGTATCCTGTGCCTCATATTGATGATTTGTTTGATCAACTTCAGGGTGCAGCGGTGTTCTCTAAAATAGATCTGAGATCTGATTACCATCAGTTAAGAGTTAGGGCTGCAGACATCCCTAAGACAGCCTTTAGGACTCGTTACGGCCACTATGAGTTCTTGGTGATGTCTTTTGGATTGACTAATTCCCCGACAGTCTTTATTGATTTGATGAATCATGTATTCAGTCCGTACTTGGTCTCCTTTATGATTGTGTGTATTGATGACATTTTGGTTTATTCGAGGAGTAGTGAGGAGCATGAGCAACATTTGAGGATTGTGCTCCACACTTTGAGAGACCATTGGCTTTATGCCAAGTTCTTGAAGTGTGAGTTCTTTCTTGAGTTTGTAGCTTTCTTGGGGCATATTGTGACCAGACATGGTATCATGATAGATCTAGCAAAGATTGAAGCTATTCGAGGTTAGGCTAGGTCCACGTCGCCTACTGAGATTTGTAGTTTCATTGGGTTGGCAGGGTATTATAGATAGTTTGTTATGGGTTTCTCATCTATTACAGCTCCTATGACCAGATTGACCAGGAACGAGGTCCCATTTCAGTGGTTTGAGGATTGTGAGGCAAGCTTTCTAAAGCTCAAGGACCGACTTACGTCCTTTCCTGTCTTGACTCCTCTAGTTGAGGGTGAGGGTTTCATTGTTACTGTAACACTTCTGGTGTCGGGTTAGGTTGTCCTTTGATGCTGCAAGGTTGTGTGATTGCTTGTACTTTGAGATAGCTAAAGGTGCACGAGCGTAATTACCCTACTCATGACTTGGAGTTGGCAGCGGTAGTATTTGAGCTCAGAATTTGGAGGCACTATCTGTGCGAGGTTCATTATGAGATTTATACTTATCACCACAGTATTAAGCATCTTATGACTCGAAGGGAACTTAATTCAAGGCAGAGCCAATGGGTAGAATTGCAAAAGGACTATGACATCTCTATTCTCTATCATACGGGAAAGGCGAATGTAGTTGCAGAAGCCGTAAGCCGGAAGGCAGTGAGTATAGGTAGCTTAGCCTTTATTCCAGTCTCCCAGTGGTCATTGGCTTTGGACATTCAGTCCTTAGCTAATTTGATGGTGTGTTTAAATATTTCTGATCCCAGGAGGATTATTTCTTGTGTTAGGGTGAGGTCTACTTTATTAGAGCAGATTCAGAGTCAACAATTTGAGGATAGTGAACTTCATGATCTTCGAGAGCGGGTAGTGAGAGGTGAGTCCTAGAGGGCTACTTTGGGTTCTACTGGTGTATTGAGATATGATGGTCGTGTGTGTGTTACGAGGGTTGGAGACTTGATTCCCTTGATTTTGCACTAGGCACACGATTTCAAATACTCTATTCACCCTGAGATAGCTAAGATGTACCGAGATCTGAGACAGCACTGCTGGTGGAGTGGTATGCGATGAGATATTTTTGAGTTAGTGGCTCTATGATTATGTTGTCAGTAGGTAAAGGCCGAACATCAGAGACCCGATAATTTGCTACAGCAGTTGCCCATTCCCGAGTAGAAGTGGGAGAGAGTCACTATGGATTTCATTGGTGGATTACCTCGTACGTCCCACGGTTTTAATAGTATTTTGGTCATTATAGACCGCTTGACTAAAACAACACATTTTATCCCTATTTGATTTTCTTACAGTGCTGAAAGGTTGGCTCGTATACATATTTAGTAGGTGGTTTACCTTTGTGGAGTGCCAGTATCTATTATCTCAGATAGAGGGTCTCAATTTACCTCTAATTTTTGGTAAAATTTCTAGGAGGAATTAGGTACTCAAGTGGACCATAGTACTGCATTTCAACCTCAGACCGATGGACAGTCAAAATAAACTATTCAGGTATTAGAGGCTATGTTCCATGCTTGTGTGTTAGACTTTTTGGGTCAGTGGGATCAGTTCCTGCCTTTAGCAGAGTTCGCGTATAATAATAGCTTCCACTCCAGCATTCAGATAGCTCCATTTAAGGATTTATATGATAGACAGTGTTGACCTCCAGTTGGTTAGTTCAAAACTTTAGCTCGTGGCACAGATTTGCTCCGTGAATCTTTAGACCAAGTTTGGGTGATTCAGGATAGGCTACGAACAATTCAGAGTAGACAGAGGAGTTATACTGACCATAGATGTCATCCGTTGAGATTTAGAGTTGGTGATAGAGTCTTCTTATGAGTATCACCCATGAAGGTCGTGATGCCATTCGGTAGGAGGGGCAAGCTTAGCCCCAGATATATTGGGCCCTTTGAGATTTTGTAGACATTTGGAGAGGTAGCATGTATGTTAGCTTTGCCTCCAATATTTTCAGCTATTCACCCAGTGTTTCATGTTTCTATGCTGCGATAGTACATTCCGAATGAGTCAAATGTGCTACAGGGTGACTTGGTTTAGTTAGATGAGAAGTTAGTGTTTGTAGAGGAGCTTGTGTCTATTCTGGTAAGAAATATAAGACGATTGTGCTTTTGGGACATTCTAGTGGTTAAACTACAGAGGCGTCATCGTCTGGTTGAGGAGGCCACTTGGGAGTTTAAGCACGATGAGAGCCCAGTATCCCTACTTGTTCACATTTTCAGGTATGCCCTTATTCTTGATTTTCAAGGATGAAAGTCCCTTTTAGCAGTGGATACTGTAATGAGCCTCCAGGTTATTCCTAGTGTTTATACGTGTTTACTATGCGTAGAGCTTTTCCATGACTTCCCCAGGTCGTGTATGACTTGTTGGGACTCGTAGTACGGTTACTTGGCAGTTCATTTGACTTTTAGAGTTACTTTCTTATGTTGAATTGTTTGGTAGTCAGGTATGGCTCTCAGACCTTAATTCCTGTTAAAAGCCCTCGGATGCCATTTCTGACCATCTCATCAGACCCGGAGTGTCAACTTTAGGTTAGGTAAACCTTTGATTTGGGTCTTGATATTCTCGAACTTGTTTTGGGTGATAGACCGACTATTGGCTAAGTCGAGTCAGCCCTATTAGCGTGGGCCCCAGCTTTAGTTGAAACAACCTTTGATAGAAATTTTGACAGCACTATTATGTCTGAAGCATCGAAATTATTTAGAGAGCATAGTTCTTTTGCGTGCACGGGACTCCGGATAGGTCCCGGACACATAGTCAAAATTGCCCGGGACTTAGCCATTTTTGGCATTGTCCATGCGCTTAAGCGGCCATAGGAACGCCTTAGCGCTATGCACTTAAGTGGCCCTAGTCATGCTTTAGCTACCAAGGCAGGATAGGCCAAGGCGCTTTAGCGGCCAAGAGTAGGGCAAAAGGGGCCATAGGTGCTTAAGAGACCCTTGGCTCCGCTTTAGCGACCAAGCGATGGAAACGGTGGAGTGCTTAAGCAACCATTTATGGCCCCTTAGTGCTAGGCGCTTAAGCCGCTATAAGGGCGCTTTAGCGCCAACTGTATTGGCTATATATATATATATTTCATCTTTTCTCTCTTGTTTAAACGTCCAAAGTCCATAGAAGGACAATTTTTAGAGCTTCAAGCTCTTATATAGGTTTGTATAGCAAGGTCCAAGCTTGGACACTTACAGATTTGAGTTCGTACCTTCATTCTCAGCATTCCTACGATATGTTTTCCCAATTTTACGATTACTTACATTTCTGTTGGATTTGTTGGTATTGTTATTGGTATTTGAACTATGTACTAAGCTCAGATGATAAGATAAATGTTGTGACTATTGGTCACAGTGAGATTTAGGACGTTATGGCGATTTTGATTTGGTGGATTCTATAAGTTGGCCCATGTGAGTTGTTCGGTCATTTTCCTATCTAGTGACATATGAGGATCATTGGTTATGTTATGACATCTATTTTACTATTTTTATAGCGTGGTAGCAAGTAGAGGCCTCTCGAAAGGGGAAAGCTCTTGCTTAACGGGTTTTCTGGCAGGCTTACGGCAGTGTCCAGGTAGGCTAGGTTTCCCTTACACTTAGATTAGGCTTATGTGTGATATATGTATGCTATTGTGTTGGTGTTGTGGGATGGTATTATATACTTGGTGGTGGTTTGCAGTGATTCAGGCCTTTTAGGCTGGATAGGGCTATTCAAATACATTCAAGGCCCGTTATCCTCGTGGTATACCACAAATGACCTATTTGGGGTCAGATAGTATTGTTGTTATTATTGCTGGTTGGGGAATGTTATTGTTGGACCTTAGTTCAGGCTTAGACAGATTTATCCCAGACTTAGACATGTATAACTAGACTTGGTATCCAAGACCAGGTAGTGGGCTCCATTACCCTTTTTGTCGACTTATCAGAACTTTGATATCTTTGGGCTTAGCTAAGCCCTGGTATGTCCTGTTGGGCTTATGAAAGTATTGAGTCACCCCGATTATACCCGATTGGCCTGTTTAGCCTTTTAGTCCCTGATAGAACTGCACTTGATCGGGATTGTTGGCCTTGGCTTAGAATTAGGACCCGCCTTGCCATAAGCTACACTAGATACTCGGACTAACTTAGATGTTGCATGATAGCAGACTATAGACATAGGAGGACCTGGGGACTTACCTTGTAGCAGATAATTGGTTAGCTCCTTGTCTTTTATTTTGGCTTCGGCCTGGGACTAACATGTTCCCCGTTTATTGGTTATGATGTGACATTGGGATCTATTCTGGTTACTGGTTATGATGAGTTCTGGTTCTAGTCAGGCTATTGATTCAGGTATGATGATTTTAGTTAATGACTATTGGGTGTCCCTATTTGATTTCGGCCCCAAATTATAGTGCACTATGAGTTCTGGTACTAGGTACCGTGATTATGATACTGTTGTTCTCTGAATTCTGATTTGAGTATGGCAGATATGATATATATGTGGCCTATCATTATTATTCATTGTGTCAGGTTTGATTCCGATGTGTGGCCTCTTGTTATTACCCATTGGTGCTGGTTCAAGCCCGGTGTGCTCCATTGGTTATTGTGATTAGTGGATACTGGTATAACTTTGAGACACTGGTGACTATGCTTTTACTATTCTTGTGTGTCCCGATGGTTTATGGAGGTCAGGCTGGGTATTGTATTCTCCGTGTGCCCAACGGGCTTATGGAGGGCCAGTTGTGTTATGTTTGACTTATACGTTCAGTACGCAGTTACTTACTTATTATTCATTACCACATTTATTTATCAGTTATACCAGACTTAGCATGAACTCCCGTACTTCAGCTTGTTTAGGTTACATTGATCTTAGTCGACTGATGATGCCTACTGAGTACCCATTGCCCCGGTACTCATACTGCACTTTTTTGTCTTTTCTCGATGTAGATCCCAACACTAGAAGATGGCTGTGACATGAATCTCTTCTCAGGACTAATTTTGAATCAGGGAAAGCTTACTCAAGTCCGAGGCAGATCCCACTCCATCTCTTGTGTATAGTCTTTTGGATCCGGGACTGTTATATATAAGTTGTGTACATTTGGTTTCTGTCTTGTATTTTGGATATGTCAAGTAGTGGCTCGTGTACTGACCTCACCAGGTCTTGGGAGGAATTTTAGAGTTATATATTGTCCTCTTCCTTTTTGTCCCGGTATGTATACTTTCTTTGTCTTTACATTCATAGCATGTTGATGGTAGTAGTTTTTCTTCATTTCCTTTGTTATGAGATCCCGCATATTGGCCCATAGTTTGTCGCCCCGGGCTAGGGCTTAGCTTTTATATTAGTGGCTCTCTGTAGGCGCTATCATGACTCAAAAATCAGGCCATGATAGATCTTGACCTCTGTCTTGAGCTAGCTGGCCCAAATGCAATCTCAGGTCAACAACCTACCCATTATAATCCCACAAGTGGGGTTTGCATAGGGTAGTGTGTAAGTAAACCTTACCAATATCAAGTGTTGATTGATATTGATAGCTTAATTATAGGAGTAGAATGATATTGTATTGAACTGAATTGATTGTCTTTTCTTATTTAGTCACAAGGTTTATTGTATAAGTACTCATTCTCATGGTTGTATAATCTTCCAGAAATACAAAGAAGCCTTTTCTTCTTCGTAAAATCTTCAGGAAGCAATTGCTACAATGTTTTTGTGGCATTATAGACATCCTTATATTGTTCTTTTATTAGGTTTTACATGGTAAATGTTTTTTCCACATGAAGCTACGAAAGCAAGACTAGAAAATAAAAATTTTGAGGAGACAACAACAAAAGCTTTTTGTCCTGCTAGAGCAACAAAGAGTATGCTTTTTATTTCATTATTTAGAATTTATTTAACTCATGTTTCATTTTTATAACTTCCCATAGCCATTTACATGTTGGTTATGTGCTTTGAGCATCTTCTTACTGCTTTATTGTTATGTACAAGATTCAGGAGAAGAATATGTGAATAGTGAACCTGCTCATTCAGGAGACAGCTATTCATGTATGGTGGAGGTCAATGGTTGAGAATTTCTTGTAAAACCTTGTTTAAATATCATTAGATCCTTCCGTCATTTTGGTGAAGTAAAATAATCTTGGCATGTTCATTACTTGAGTTTATTCAAGTATAACTATGTTTCAAGTTTAGCGCCTCTGAAGTAGGACAAGCCAATGATAGTATTGATTTTTTAAATCTAAAATGATTGAGTATGTTTTCTGATTGCGGATATCCTTGAATAATCGTGAGTTTTGATTTTCTCAAAATAGATGAATCAGTTGGTTAGTTAGACCTCTCTTTGTTATACTCCTTTTTTATTAAAGCAATTGACTGACTTCCAACAACTCGTATGTGTGCAGACATTTTGTTTGGTTTCTCTTTGCAAATATGAAATAGTTTTATAATCTAAAAAGGATGATGTCATATAGAAGCATTAATTTTCTTGTGAAGCAAGATCTACGTTGACATTGTTTTTTGAGAGTTCTAGTCCTTTCATCATGTGAAACAACACTTACATTACATTTCTGTTATTGAATCTAGTCCACTTTACGTTGCAATTAATTGCTTGTACTTGGCTGAGATTCTCTTGGTTTCCCAGTTTGTGTCCCATTTTTCTCTCGTTAAATCTAGACCTTCTTTATGCATGTACAAAAATTATCAGAATCCTGGCAGACATATTTACTGGGAAGGGGAAAGATAGGAAATTGGATTATTTTTCTCCGAGGATCGGATAGAAGAATCTGGCCTACCTTTTTACTATAGAAGATCAGGTTTTAAAGTTTTTACATGTGGATGGGAAGAAGTTGCTGCAGCTTATGGACTGAATGATGGAGATTATTGTGTTTTTCAACTTGTAAACCTACAAGAACGTCTATTTGATGTTTGTAAAATCTGAAAGTGCAGAAGTAAGATGCCTAGAGAACTACTTGGAGTTAATTACCTTAAGAAGTTAAAAGGGGAATGATGAAATAGGAGCTATGCTAATCACTCATTACTGGTTTTTGAACAACATTTAATTATTGTCTTGCGGGGTCATATATTTTATACTGTCATTATGAAGATGCACTTTATGTGCAACTGTTACACTATTACATTTCACAAATTATCCTTTTACCATAGACAAACATGGGATTTACGATATCAGTTAAGATCGGTTCAAGATCAAGGGATCTTATTCTAAAGTTTTCACAACTCAATCATAGATGCCTGGAATATTTTGAGATTACATTTGTAACACCCCACAATTTCGGGCTAGAATTTGAACCGTTCTTCATACTTGAATAGGATTGAATCCAATGATTTCTATTTAGATATAAGTGCTAAGATCAATTCCTTAGTATGGGAACATCTTTGGAGATGAATTGGGGTCATAGAAATCTCCTAGCTCAAAGTTGAGTTGAGGACTTTCCTACCGATTGAGTTTTTAGTAGACGTTCTTACTTGGGTCAACTTCCAATGATCATTACTCCAAGAACATAATGAGTTAGGTGGCATACTATCTACAAAATTAAAGATTTTTGAGTCTTCTTTTCAACGCCACCAACCGTTCGTCAATCCAATTCAGAGTAAAAACTTATGGGAATTTTAGCCAGACATTGTCCAAGTTGCGCGATGGGCCATGCGAGGTACAAATAGGTGAAGCGTGATTGGCCGTGTGAGGCATAGCTTGGTGCCGCGTGATTGACCATGTGATGCACCCAACCTTCCCAGAAGTAAAATTCCATTGCTCTCTTATTAAATCAAGGGCGAACTAGTCCTTTTACCCCATGTAACTCCCCCAACTTGTTTTAAATCCCCCAAGTCATCTTAAGCTATTAGATTCATTACCAAATCCCTAATCCCTCTCCTCCCCAAAGTTCCAAGAAAAAAGAACACCTAGGGTTCAAGGTTCAAGGGTCAATCTTAAAGCTTTTTTTGAATTTCTCTCTGTCAAAAGGTATGTTTAAACATTCCCTACTTTAAAATACTAATATAAAGTATTTATTTCAATTTATTCATCTTTTCTATATGATGGATTGAGACTAGGTTTGAAGATTGATTTTTCATGAAAGCTTGTTACTGAATCCTCTCTTTTACAAATTGTTTTCTAAACTTATGTGAGGATTAGAGACTTGGAAATAACAATTGAAAAATGGTGAGCTTTCATCATACAAAGTTGAATGATAAATGTTATGAACTACATAAATTACGATTTACCAAGTCAAAACTTTGAATTTCAATGAGAAATATAATATTTATCCCCCGTCTGTTGAACAATGTAAATTATGAAATCATGTGATGTTTTAAGACTCTTATGAAGATCCAATTATGGATATGTTTATGATTTCAAAAGGCTGGATTTAGAGTCAATAATGTTTACAATTTCTATGACGGGGTAAAGAGTTAATAAGGTTTTATTGGTATTGATTTTTGGCATGTTATAGATGACTTGCAAGTCTTGGTATGAAGATACCAAAATGGATATGAATAACACTTTGATAAATGAATAAAGAATAATGTTTTAATGGGGCACAAAGAGAGTTTCATAGTATCATTGAGAAAGGTTAGTCTCAAAAGGGGGCCTAACACCCGAAACTGCATTTGCCAATGTGGGAAGGTCCCCGTCTTGAAAAATAGATGACCCTTGTATGATTGCTTCACACAGTAGTATTACAATCTATGTTAATGTTATGATTGGCCAACTACGTTATCTCAATCCATGCGACAAACATGATTTGGGGCTCAGTCGGTCGAGTGCCAATCGAACCCATATAATTCGTGGTTTGCCTAATGTCGGTGATCACTACCTAGCTTAGAAGTAAAGTTTTGAAATATTTATGCTTTAAATATTCTGAGTCATCATTTATGTTCTTTTCTCATGACTTATGTTTTAGCTTAAATGACTTGCTCTATAAACTACTTTGTCCCTTTCCATGGGTTGCATACCAGTACTCGTTGTACTGACCATCCCCGAACGCTACATATTTTTATGATGTAGGTTAGGAGAAATATTAGGATTCCTTAGGACAGCTTCATCAAGTGAACCCTCAATCTTTCGAAAGGCAATATGATCTTCATGTTAGACTTTGACTTTCAATTTTATGGTATTATCGGTGCGATGTTCAGACTTTAGTTTTTCATTCGTATGTTAGAGGCTTCGTAGACTTACATAGATGTTGTCTAAATGTTTATTTCAAACTTGTAAAAATTTCAATATTTTTTAAATGGATTTCCTTAATGGGATATTCTTCCACAAATGTTTTCTTACTTGTTCAAAATGAAATGCTCATGATGTTATGCTAAGGGTTCAATCGGGTCTTCATTGGCTTGGGATGCCTGTTACGTCTAGGGTCTAGGCTCGGGTCATGAAAAACCTGGTATTAGAGCACGATTCAAGTGTCCTGGGGTGTTTACGAAGCCGTGTCTAGTAGAATCTTGCTTATGGGTGTGTTGTGCACCACACATATAATCAGGAGGCTACAGGGCATTTAGGAAATGTTTCTCCTTCTTTCATACTCTAGATCATGCAATAGTTTTGCTCCTAAGAAAGTTATCTAGATTTCATTAACTTACTCTAATTCTGCGGGCTATGCCACATTTTCGAAGTGATAGAAGTACAAAAGCTCAGATTTATAACGATATGATCCTTTAAAATTGAGTTATCAAAAAGTTACAAAACTGCCCAAGGACTTGAGCGGAGTCCATTAGTGCATTTAAGTCTATTGATTTTATGTGCATGCCCCTATCTTCATGAATCGTGCAGTTGAGACAACGTGAGACGTGTATTCAGATCTTTTCAAAAACCTTATTACAGATGACTTGCTTAAATGGAAAGATATGTAGCTTAATGTTGGAGTAATGCTTCCTCCCAAGAGATAGTGTAAATTAGGGTGTTATAAGTTGCTACGAGTAGTCAGATAATCCAGAGTTAGAAATATGGAGTCGTAAATTTAGAAGCCATAGAGTGGGGCTAGTGATTGATAAAAGAACGTAGCTAGTGTCTACCTATTAAGTGAGTGTTGGGGTGATATGCCCTTATGGTGATTGGCTAAGGTTATATCAAGATTTGTAGATTTTATGGTAGTTAGTAGAGGAAGTGATTAGTTATGATGATTAGTAATTTATTTGAAATAGGGAAGGATCGCATGATGGCTAGTTATTATAGTATTAAAATTATTTATAGGTTGTGAATGGAAGGATAGTGGCTGATAATTTATAAATTTAGGCTTTAATTGGGGAAATCTTAGAAATGGGGACTCAGTGGTGTTTATAGAATTTTGAAGGTCTCTTAAATGTATGCCTAGGTAAGTAGATGTGATGTGAGGAAGAAGAATGTGCTAATAAACCATAATGGTTATATTAAAAGATTTAGATCGACTATCCTTATTAAGTAGTTTTACCTCCTAATTTTTATCTAGTAAGTGTAAACTTATATAGTATGTGAGAAGACGTGTAATAAATATTAAGGTGTAGTAGTAACGTTGTAGAGAAGAATATGGTTATAAGCTGCAGTTAAGTGGAATAAGAAATTGAGGTTGATTAATTTATCGCATATTTTGATGGACTAGTATAGTATGTGGGATGTTTCTTTGGCAGTCCATGATTGGTACTAGATATTAAGTTTAAATTTTAGATACTAGCTGTGGTAAAAAGAATGGTAGCTCGAGGATAGCGATGAAAGATTTATGGGAAAAGGATTAGTAGGCTTGATATGATGTGTACGAGAGCTTAGGTTGACAACTTATGGAAAGTTTGAGTATGTAGTTGTGATATATATATATATATAAGTGTTATGTGTACCTAGTAATATTCTTGACTTTCTTCACATGAAGAAGGCTATATGGTTATTATATAGTGTTCGTTAGAGTTGAATTGAGGGAATAGATAGACAATGTAAGCTCTTGGTATTGTTTTTGAATTTCACTGCATTGGACGGATATAAGATTAGAAGTTTAATGTTAGTAGACTAAGGAGTGGGAAATAGATTGTTAAGTGTCAGAGGACATGGACATGTATCCCCATGAGAGTTAACTTTTGGGTTGATGACAAACTTAGTATAGATAAAGGTAGTGTTTCTAAAAGGAATGGCCTAGAAAGAAGTGAGTACCTTTTATATATTATATCTCATGTGTATGGAGTTACCCCATCACACCGAGTATTGTGCTTGCATCTTTGTCTATATAATAAGTCCGCAAACTTAGGATGGTGACCTTAGAGCTAAGGGGGAGATGATAGATATTGAACCAGGGCAGGTCTTGAGTTTCAGAAAGAGGTCTATGATGATTTCCATCGTGATCCCTTCTTATCCTAATGGATTCCCTGTACCTCTATTAAAAAGACACTCAACCTATGTCTTACGCATTCCAGCCATGATTATGCCCAAGATCTAGATTCCATACGCACACGCATGTCTATGTTCTGACCCTTTAACTGGAAGCAATAGTGTCTCTCAGTGATTTTAAAAAAAATTCTCTAAGATTTAGAGACCTAATTTCTATGTTACGATGCTCATGAACCATGAACTAATGTCTCACATTATGCTCAGTTCTAAGAAACTATACTTTTCTATACGTTATCGACTCTACTGCTAAATGTAACACCCCGTGTGTTTGGATGTCTTTTAGAGATAGAAATGAGCATATGTGACCCTTAAAATAAATAGAAATCGATTAGGCATAAGTGTGGTAGTGTTGGGGAAAGTTTAGGATGAGGAATAGGGCCATGCATCTCGTTGTAGAGGCCATACCTTAGCACTCACATCGTACAACCTAGCACGAGGGTCCACTGTTTTACCTCTACAGTGGGCCATGCGATATATGGGGTCAGTCTCGTGATGAGGCGTACGCCACACAAGGAGGGGTTGAGTGATGGGGTGTGTGTTGTACCTCCATTGTTTCATCGATGGGATTCATTTTAAATTGCTTTTCAAGGGTGTTTGGGTTCTTTTTCCACACTTTAATAAAGGTTATGACAATGATATTATGTTTATGTCAGAATGATCATCTATCCATTCTCTAGGCATTTTATGGATGAAATATTCGTGCCTACTGTACCTTACTTTGCAGGCCCTATTTTGGGCGTTAGGGCTCCAATAAATATAAGCATGGTCAAACAATATCCCTCTCGTTCCTGACTGATTTTACTTTAGTCCTCTGGTGACTTTGCTTATGGTATGTGGTAGTGTTTAAAGCAGTTGTGTAGTGATTTTATTGGGAGAAAGTAGATGTTCTTTGTTGTGAAAATTAGTAGTGTAAATTCTCCATCCAAAGAAATTATGAGTGTAGACGACCTGTTGCATAAGGTATAGTTGGATGGGGAATATATGGTGTGACTTCATTAGAAGTGATTGAATTGATAATTCTAGGTGTGGAAACCCTAAAATGTATATATTATTAGGCTTGGATGACATGGTTGATTTATAAGGGGTACATATGGTGTAAAGCCTTAGATGACATGGTTGATGGAAGTTGCTAATTTTAGGTGCGGAAATCAGTAAAGTAGGTGTTGTAATGATAGGCCTGAATGTTGTGATTGATAAAGACAAAAACCATTGTGCCATGGGGCTAAGACACCTTGATTAAGATTTCAGGTTGTTTGATTATAGATATAAGATGGAGTAGTATTCTTGGAGGGATGTAAAGTATAGAGCCTTGTAGCTTAGGCTAGCACCTTTTAACTATGGGTTAGTCTTTAACATGGAAGCACTATGCACTTAGACGCAGGCTCTTGTAGTTATGTGTTTCACGGGGAAATTGTAAGTTAGAATTGGCGAAGTGTGGTATTCACAGTAGAAAGCATAGTTGAGAAGTATCGCAAAATTTAAGAGCTATTAGACGTATCATTTAAGGTGGAGAATACTTCTATTCTTATGTCCAACAAAAATCCTATTTCATGTCTTGTATCAATCTTAATCAGGCTAATGATTTCTGAAAAAAATTAATGTCTTACGTTGTTATGCTCATGTTCCATAAAACTCATGTCCTAGGTCATGTCTATGTTAAATCTCATGCTTCTTATTATACGTGCATAAACAAATTGCTTTATGTTGTCATGAAATCTCTCTTTTTGTAAGTGAGTTAAAAGAGAATTTTTTTTTTGAGGTGAAGTTTCAGCCCTTAAGTCGTGCTTATAGAACTTCAATAAGTTCCCAGCCATCATTAGAGGATGAATGATCTCGAGGGAAAGATATTGTAACTCCCCACACTTTTGGGCTAGAATTTGAACCGTACTTCATGCGTGAATAGGCTCGAACCTAATGATTTCTATTTAGATGTTATTGCTAAGAACAATTCCTTAGGGTGGGAACATCTTTGAAGATGAATTGCTGTCATAGAAATCTCCTAACTCAATGTTGAGTTGAGGACTTTCCTACTGATTGAGTTTTTATTAGATATTCTTACTTGGGTCAACTTCCAATGATCATTACTCCTAGAATATAATGAGTTAGGTGGCCAACTATCTACCAAATTAAAGGTTCTTGAATCTTCTTTCCAACTCCACCGACCGTTTCTCAATCCAAGTTTGGAGTAAAATGTTATGGACATTTTAGTAATACACTATCGAAGTTACGCTATGGGCCATGCGAAGCACAACTAGGTGCAGAACGATTGACCTTACGAGGCACAACTGGGTGTTGCTCGATTGACCATGTGATGCATCCCCCTTCCCAGACGTAAAATTCTATTGTTCTCTTATTAAATCAGGGGAAAACTAGTTCTTTCAGCCTATGTAACTCCCCCAACTCATTTTAAATCTCACAAGTCGTCCTAAGCTATTAGATTCATTTCAAAATCCCTAATCCCTCTCCTCCCCAAAATTTCAAGAAATAAGAACACCTAGGGTTCAAGGTTCAAGGGTCAATCTCAAAGCTTTTCTTGAACTTCTCTCTGTCAAAAGGTATGTTTGAACACTCCCTACTTCAAACTACTCATGCAAGGTATTTATTTCAAGTTATTCGTCTTTCCTAAATGATGGATTGAGACTAGTGTTAAAGATTGATTTTTCATGAAAGCTTGTTATTGAATCCTCGCTTTTAAAAATTGTTTTCTAAACTTATGTGAGGATTAGAGACTTGGAAATAACGATTAAAAAATGGTGAACTTTCATAATACGAAGTTGAATGATACATGCTATGAACTACATAAATTACAATTTACTAAGTCTTTCAAAAGCTTTGAATTTTAATTAGAAATATAATGTTTATCCCCCGTCTGTTGAACAATGTAAAGTATGAAATTATGTGATGTTTTAAGACACTTATGAAAATCCAATTATGGTTATGTTTATGATTTCAAAGGGCTAGATTTAGAGTCAATAATGTTTATGATTTCTAAGACGGGGTAAAGAGTTAAATAAGGTTTTATGATAATGATTCTTGTCATGATATGGATGACTTGCAAGTCTTGGTATGACAATACCAAAACGGGTATGCCTTTATGAATGAATGTTTGATAAATGATTAAGGAATAATGTTTTTATGGGGCTCAATGAGAGTTTGGTAGTTTCACCGAGAAGGGTTAGGCTCGAAAGGGGGCCTGGGCCTAACACCCAAAATCGCATTTGCCAACATGGAAAGGTCCCTGTCCTGAAAAATGGATGACCAATGTATGCCTGCTTTGCGCAGTAGTATTACAATTTATGTTAATGGTATGATTGGCCAACTACATTATCTCAATCCATGCGACAAACATGGATTGGGGCTTAGCCGGTCGAGTGCTGATCAGATTCTATAGCCCGTGGGTTTCCTAATGTCTGTGATCACTACCTAGCTCAGAAGTAAAGTTTTGAAATGTTTATGCTTTAAATGTTTTCAGTCATCATATATGTTCTTTTCCAATGACTATGTTTTAACTTAAATGACATGCTTTATAAACTGATTTGTCCATTCCCATGGGTTGCATACCAGTACTTGTCGTACTGATCGTCCCCAGACACTACATCATTTCATGATGTAGGTTCAAAAACACTTTCTTGTTATTTTATGCAGCATTAGGATTCCTCGGGACAGCTTCATCAAGTGTTGAACCCTCCATCTTTCGGAAGGCAATATAATCTTCATGTTAGACTTTGACTTTCAATTTTATGGTATTATCGGGGCCATGTACCGAATTCAGTTTTTCATTCGTATGTTAGAGGCTTCGTAGACTAACGTAGATGTTGTCTAGATGTTTTATTTCAAACTTGTATAAATTTCAATATGTTTTAAACAGATTTCCTTAATGGGCTATTCTTCCGCAAATGTTTTCTTACATGTTCAAAATGATATGCTTATGTTGTTATGCTAAGGATTTCTCTCTGGTCTTCATTGGGTTGGGATTTCCATTACATCCATGGCCTAGTCTTTGGTCTTGACAACATCTTTTTGGTCTAGTTACATGTTAGTTTAACTTTGTTTTCTGAGGTTTAATTTCAAGGAAGCATAAATTTCTTGTTGAGGTTTGTATTTTTTTTGTTCAATAACTCACCTATGCATATTTTTTCTTCTATAACTCACATATGCACGGTAATCCTCTCCTCTCTCTTCTATTTCATAGAGAATTAGGTGATAGCCTCTTCCATGGCTGTTTCAGCCGCTCCCCATCCTTGTGTTGGGGAGAAGAGACTCCCCTATGTTCCCTTTTTTACTCCCTAATTAATTTTTCTACAACTCCATCTCAATCAAAACAGTAATTTCCAGTATTTAATTTCCATAATTTCCGTGGAGAATTATCCCACAACAACTACACATTAAAGGGCAATGCAACATTGGCCTTTTAGATTATAGGCATGTTTTGATCTGTTTGACAACACTTGATGAATTTGTTAAGGTTTATTCAAGTTCTGTCGATTATATTGAGTATGATATGAAGTCATACAAATTTTGACTATTTAGATAGACACCTCGGATTAATCCCAACGAGGACACGTCCCTCGCTATAATTTGGATCTCTTTGCCAAACTTGCCAACCAATCCATTTGCGAAGGATGTTATTTTAACTATTGCTTTTGCTGTGAGATGACCCTTTGTGGCAGATAGGGCAACTTTTGATCGCACTCGACCAGGTATGGCTAGAGTGAAGGTTGAAATGATCTTCTTCGTGAATTACCACATAGGGAATAAGTGAGCCATAAAAGTAACCAGAGGGCTATTTTTAGCAAATAGGTGAATGAAGGGTAAATTTAAGCCTTTTGCGATCGCCAAGGGCTTTTTTGTCTCTTTTCTGTAAAATTTATTTGTTAAGATTAAGGCGCATCAACATTGCCACTTAAGTAATTTTATTTTTCTATAAGTCTTTTATGGGAGAACTAAAGATTTCCCCTCCTTACTGCCACAGTGGTGGAAACATACTTTTGATCAAAGGTTGGCAAATTATTCTATTACATAGAGCAAACTTGGGTTAAAAATAATGGGGTTAGACAAACTCGAGTTGGTACTCAACACATTTCCTTCCTGCAAATAAAATGTTTTAGGACAAATGTTAGTTTTTAGCTGTGATTTTTTTTAATCAAAAGTGGGTAAAACCCATAAATAAAATGAAAAAGGGTCTATATGTACAAGCATGGGCCAAGTCCAAAAGTGACCCATCCTAAAACAAAAAAGTACGGAAAGCAAAAACAAAGCATAAGTAAATAAAAAAGATAGAGAAAAATGAAAAGGACACTAAAGAGGATCATTTTTGAAATATCTGCCATCTTTTCAAAGCCTCTTTGTTTCTAGCTTGCATCGATCTCTCTTCTCCTTCCAATTTGTCAATCTTGTCTCTACTGAGCTCGATAGCAGTGGTGAAGATCCTCGATCTCTAAGCTAAGCTTTCTCACCCTTTTTTTTGTTCTTCCTTTCCAGTAATAGTTGAAGCTCTCATCATCTTCATTCTTTCAACATACAGGTGAAGATGCATATCCGTTCAAGATCCAAGCTCCTATGTCGATCTTCCATTTTTTCCAAGATAAGTAGAAGATCATATGACTTTATTATTAGCATAATTAATTTCCCTTATACCTCCAATTAGATGGGATGAACTTCATATGAGGTTAATACCACCATCAAATCCGAAGTTAAAAGAAAAGCAATTAAGTATTAAAAGAAAAGAAATTAAGTAATTAGAGTATCATGTATTTATTTCTCCCTTTGCAGGTTATATTTTGTGTTAGGATTTGGTTAACCAACAACAAAGTGGTGTAGATGCATACTAATCTTGGTTTTCTATCGAGTGACACCCAAAATTCTCATAAGTGCGGATAGTGAAACCTGATGAAATTACTTTAGATTAGTAGTTATATGTTTAGCTTACACGTTTTTTAACTTTTTACCAGAAACACATAAAAATCAAAGCTCCTTAGAGATGGTATCTATTTTGTTGACTACTCATGATTGTTGACTGTTCTTCTTCTTATGTTGGGAGTACCTTGTTTTCTAGAATCAATATATTTTTTCCAGTGCTAGGAACATCCTAAAAATGGTTAAATTTATAATTACCTGCAAAAAAGAAAACTAAGTTAGCAAAAAAGTCATCAAGAGTATTTCCCTTCCCAAGGGAGTGTTGTACTCTTACTGACAGTGACCGACTTATGTTGTTAATACACTCCACTTCAACTGTTATGCTCCATGTAACCTTCTATACTCCTTGACTAATCTGAACCAAAGCTATTAAATTTGACTCCACAATAACATTATTAATGTTGTTATCCCTGCAGTAGGTTATTCCTTCTCTGATAGCTCTAGCCTCTACCACTAGATTAGTGGTATCTTGTATCATTACCCCTTTAGTAAACACAAACTCACCTTCAGAGTTTCTAATGCAAAATACAGTTGAGCTTGGGACAGGAATTCTCCTAGAGGCTCCATCTGTGTTGCACTTTAGCCAATGCACTGGTGGGGGTAACATTTTACAATTTTATAGTTGAAAACTGGCCTAAATCTCTCCAGAACCTCCACTATTTAAGTCTAATTTTTGCCTTCACGATGTATCCTGAACCTGCTTTTCAGGAATTTCCTCAATGTTTCTGTAACATCCCATATAATCTTTGCAAATGAGTAGTTCCCCCCATGCGTTATTGTGTTCCTTCTTTTCCATAGGAACCACAATATTAAAATGGGCATCACCTAATAAAGCCTCTTAACTCTATTGTTATCATCAAAGATCCACCATTTCCTTACATTCTGCTTGACATTCAATAATGGATTCAAACTTGCTTCTCTAAAGAAGTATTGCCAAGTAGCTTGAGAAATTTCTCCCTTCAAAAAAAAATGCTCTATAGTTTCAATTTCTTCATCTTCACAACACCTATAAAACTATGAAACATTAGTATTCCATGTATGTCACGACCCGTCCGATAATTATTGGTACCCACCCTAACTTATGGCGGGAGAACCATACTAATCTCACCTTCACCGACTCGAGTGTTACTCTTATATTCACTTCTATTAATTCCCAGTTTTAACCAAGTGTAAAAAGAAAATTGTTCAATAAATTTAAACCATTGTCAATCAACATCAATATTCAACAATAGAGTGCGAAAACCTCTATTTATTACATCCCCTGGACCTGAAGTCACCGTACAAAAACATCTAAGAATAAACTAAGTCTGAAACCTACAAGAATATCCAAAAACATAAATAATAGGAAATTGTCTTAGTCCCAAAACAATGGACATCAACATCAATAAGAAAATCTGAAGGTTGCCCAGTCATGATACTCACCCTCAATCAAATCTAAACCAATAACTAGAGCCAAGACCGCGTGTCAGCCACTGGAAAATGTTCTACACTCAAAAAAAACAATACAGATAACATCAGTACATCAACAAGTATTGGTAAGCATCATAGACCGACTAACTCAACAATGTAAAAGTAAGCATGCTAGACAAGTATAAAAACAATCATAACAAAATTCATAATGAAAGACATCAACAACTGAATGCATCATATAAACATAATTCACAATCTACTCTCATGGGATTTTATACTTAGTCACTTTCATCAACAACTCATCACCACATATAATAATCATAAAGACACCCAATGCATATGAATAAGTGCATGTATGAAAGATGTGTGCACCATATCTTATTCTTCTCCTCATCATCAGCAATATCATATTGTGCCAATGTGGTACCCAACCCTTTATCACAATCATATCATAATCGTACTAGTGTGGTGCCCGACCCTTTATCATCCAATACCATCACAATGCATATGAAATGAAATGCAGTGCACAAATCATAAGTCATCCTAGAAGGCAATCATGGATGTTTAATTTACAAACAAGCACAAATCTAAAAAAGTCTAAGTGCTACAACAAAACCATAACCTACCTCAATTCCCTTCTCAAGTTACCTTTAAGCCACACTTTTGCCTTTTTGTTCTCATACAATCTATTCTTGATCTAAAACAATAAGAATATGTACCCATTTCATTAATTCATTCCCTTTTTAATTACTATGGATCAAAACCATTGATTTCAATCATAACTCACCCTATTTCATCATTTTAGAATTTTTATTTCCTAAACCACATGGATTCTACTCGAATTAGCATGGACAATCATAATTTCACCCCCATTAATGCTTTCTAGAACCCTAGGGTCATTCTATACTGAATTTATACACATTCCCACCACTTTTCATCAATTTTTATGAATTAGGGCTAAACCCTAATTTCTAGCATGAATTCATTTCTAAGGATTTTCTAAGGTTCTAGGAAGTAAATTCAAGTCTAGAATGTCATTGCTTACCTTCAAAGATGAAAAACTCCAGAAACCCTCTGAAAATTGCCTTCCCCAGAGCTCCCTTGCATTTTTCAAATAGTGGGGAATGAAAAATGTTTTATATGTTTTTAAAATTGTCAAACACCGCATGTTACTGCTACACTGATTAATTACAACTGCAATGGTTAAAGTTACGCTACAGCAATTCGCACCTTTAAATTGAGGTCCATCACTGAGGTTCCTTGTATAGCTGCAGTGGTTACTTTTCTGCTACAGTGGTCTGAGGCAGAATCTCAGGACCTCTCCTTAATTTTTCTCATTTTACAACACACACCACAAATCCCAACATCACGAACAAATCTTTCCACAGTAAACTCTATAACCGGAGTTCTATGACTCTATTTCAGGTGTCAAAAGTTGTTACGGTTTTCTAAACTCATTGCCTATCAAAATATCTCATCAAACATCACTATTAACTATCACATTAGTAAAATATTTCATTTTACTAACACACCTCAAAAATCATCCAACCTTAGACCAGCCCTGAATTTCTTAAAATTTGACTTTGGGAATACTAAGTGCAAATTTTAACCCCTCTTTCATTGTAACGACAATTTGGTTTGTTACATTAGATATCTATTTACCCCTTGTTCATCCTCGAACGACCATTAGACCCAAAAGATATAAAGAGACAAAGGAAAGTACCTAAGTCAATGAACAAGTGTGAATATCGCTTGCAAATGTCTGCCTCCATCTCACAAGTGGCTTCTTCTATAATACGGTTCCTCCATTGAACCTTCACATAAGGAATGACTCGGTTCCTCAACTTTCTCACATCCTTAGATAATATAGCAGTTGGTTCCTCTTCATAAGACAACTCCCTATCAAACAATTCAGGGTCCCAATAAATAATGTTATCACCATCCCATGATACTTCTTTAGCATAGACACTTGAAATACCTGGTGAACTACCTCAGACATACTATAGTGTAAGGCCAGTCTATACTCCATTGACCCCACTCCCTTTAAAATTTAAAAGGGTCCAATGTATCTTATGATCAACTAGCCCTTCTTGCCAAACCGCACTACACCCTTCATGGGTGACACATTTAGAAGTACCTTTTCTCCTTCTGTGAACTTCACATATCTCACTTTATTGTCTGCGTACTCTTTATGCTGACTCTGGGAAGCTATGAGCTTTTCTTGAATTAACCTCACTTTTTCCATTAAATCCTTAAGCATGTTAGTACCCCAAGGCCTCACCTCAAATGCATCAAACCACCCAATTGGAGACCTACACCACCTACCATAAAAGGCCTTAAAAGGGGCCATGTCAATACTAGAGTTGTAACTATTGTTGTAGGAAAATTCACACAATGGTAAGTATTGGTCCCACTGACCCCCAAAGTCTATAACACAAGCCCGAAGCATGTCCTCAATCACTTGGATAGTTCACTCCAACTAACTGTCGGTTTATGGATAGAAGGTTGTACTTAGGTCCAATCTGGATCCCAACTTTGACTGGAATTTCTCCCAAAAATTTTAGGTGAACTAGGTACTTCTATATGAAACTATTAAAATTGGTACCCCATGTAAATGTATTATCTCCTTCACATAAATGTTGGCCAACTTAGCCGCATTATAGTCTACCCTTACCAGGATAAAATGAGCTGACTTAGTCATCCGATCTACAATGATCCATATAGAATCGCACTTCCTTAATGTCGTCGGAATGCTAACTACAAAATCCATCGTTATTCTTTCCCACTTCCACTCTAAAATGGGCATTTTTTGAAATGTACCACCCGACTATCGGTATTCGTACTTAACCTATTGGTAATTTTAACACTTGGTAACGAAATCCACAATATCCCATTTCATCCTTTGCCACCAATAGTGTTGTATAAAGTCCCTATACATCTTGTTGTAGCCTGGATGTAAAAAATACATAGAATTATGTGCCCTTGCTAGAATAGTCGGGATCAAATTACCTACCCGGGGCACACATAACCACCCTCGAATCCTCAATGCTCCCTCATTATCAAGAATGGCCTCTCTTGTTTCACCATGTAACACCTTTTCTCTGAGGTTACTTAACTCCTTATCCTCAAACTGCCTGCTTTTAATTGGTCATAAAATGTGGACCTGACCTCCACATGTGCTAACACCCTTTCTTCGCTAGTCTCCTATAACCTCAAAAAACTATTACCGAAAGACAATACCTCTCTTACTAAAGGGCGCCTAAATAATTGCAACAATGCTAAACTTTCCATGCTCACTGGTTTCTGGCTTAGTGCATCGGCCACCACATTAGCTTTACCTGGGTAATATAAAATTGAGATGTCATAGTCTTTAATCAGCTCCATCTATCTTCTCTGTCTTAGATTCATATCCTTCTGGGTGAACATGGGTTGTAGGCTGCAGTGTTCTGTGAACACCTCACACTTCACCCCATAGAGATAGTGCCTCCAAATTTTTAAAGCAAACACTACAGCTGCCAATTCTAAATCATGTATAGGATAGTTTTTCTCATAAGGTTTCAGTTTCCTGGAAGCATAAGCAATCACGTTCCGATCCTGCATCAAAGCATCACCTAAACCCAACTGTGAGACATCATAATATACAATGGAATCTTTACCCTCAATGGGAAACATGAGGATCAGGGTTGGGGTCAACAAGGTTTTGAGATTTTGGATGCTCTCCTCACACTTATCATCCCATACAAATGAGACTTCCTTCTGAGTAAGGCGGGTCTTGTGTGAAGCAATAACAGTAAATCCCATAACAAATCAATGGTAATAACTGGTCAAACGCACAAACCTCCAAATTTTAGTCACACTTGTCAGTCTAGCCCAATTATTAATGGCTTCAACCTTTTGTGGGTCTACTATAACTCCTTCCTTAGAAACCATGTGCCCCAAGAAGGACACTGAAGAAAGACAAAATTCACACTTAGAGAATTTAGCATATAGTTTCTTCTCTTTGAGCAACCCGAACACCGTACACAAATGAGATTCATGTTGTTCTTCACTTTTTGAGTAGACCAGCATGTCATCAATAAAAACAATGAGAAATGAATCCTAAAATGGCTTAAAAAATTCATTCAATAGGATCATGAAAACAACTGGGGCATTGCTCCAATAGAAGGACATAACTAGGAACTCATATTGCTCATATCAAGTCTGAAAAGCAGTTTTGGGGATATCCTCCTCTCTAATATAGAGTTGATGATAAGTCAATTTTGGAGAATACGACAGCTCCTTGCAATTGGTCAAATAAATAATCTATCCTAGGCAAGGGATATTTATTGTGAATGGTTACCTTATTCAACTAGTGGCAGTCTATGCACATCCTCATGCTACCATCCTTCTTTTTCACAAACAAAACTGGTGCCCCCCAAGGAGAAACACTTAGGCAAATCAAACCCTTTTCTAACAACTCTTGTAAATGAGACTTCAACTCCCTTAACTCTGTTGGTGCTATGCAATAAGGGGGAATAAAATGAAGGGGGTCCCTAGGTCTAAATCTATACAAATATCAACCTCTTAGTCTGGAGGCATACCCAAAATATCATCTGGAAATGCTTCTAGAAACTCACATACACTGGGACTGACGCTATAGGAGGGACCACAGATTTACCTTCTTGAAGATGAGCCAAAAACTCCCTACAACCCTTCTTTTCTAGCTTTTAGGCACAAATTGTTGACACAACCCTCACAAAATTAGGCTTAAAAGTACCCTCCCACTCTAACTTATACATCTTGGCCATTGCTACTATAACAATTTTGGCATAACAATCAAGAATGGCACGATAAGAGACAACCAACTCATCCCCAAGATAAAAAACTTCTCCAAAGCTAGAATAAGTAGGTATGCTAGGGTATTAAACCCCGTAAACATCACTGAACATGCACAATACACCTGATCAACATATACAAATACCTCAACTATCATAGACACATACATAAGAGCATTAAGATACTTACAGTCTAAGTCCCTAACTTATGGCTTGAGAACCATACTAATCCCACCCTCACCAACTTGAGTGTTACTCGTATATTCACTTATATTAATTCCAGTTTTAACCAAGTGTAAAAAGGAAGTTATTTAATAAATTTAAACCATCAGTAATCAACATCAATATTCAATAATAGAGTGCAAAAATCTCTATTTATAACATCCCCGGGACCTGAAGTTACCATACCAGAATGTATAAGAATAACCTATGTTTTAAACCAACAAGAAAATCCAAAAACATAAATAATAGGAAATTGTCTTAGTCCCAAAATAAGGGACGTCAACATCAATAAGAAGATCCGAAGGTTAACCGATCATGGTAATCACCCTCAAATAAAGTATGAACCACTAACTAGAGTTGAGGTCATGTGTCAGCCGTTGGAAGATGTTCTGCACTCAACAAAAGAAGAGTAGAGGTAGCATCCATCAATCAACAAGTATTGGTAAGCATCATAGGCAGACTAACTCAACAATGTACAAGTAAGCAAGCCAGACAATTATAAAATCAATCATAAAAAGACTCAAAATCAAAGACATCAACAACTTAATTCATCATATAAACATAACTCACAATCTACTTTCACAGGCTTTTATACTTAGTCACTTTGATCAACAACTCATCACCTCATATAATCATCATTAATACACCCAATGCGTATGAATGAGTAAATGTATGCAATATATTTGCACTATTTCTTATTCTTCACCTTATTATCAATAACACTATATCATACCAACGTGGTACCCAACCCTTTATAACAATCATATCTTAATTGTACAGGCATAGTACCTTACCCTTTATGATAATCATATCATAATCGTACCAGTATTGTAACACCCCATACGTTTCTGAGTTTAGTTGAATACCGTAACATTCATGAAAATATTGAAACATGAGAGAATTGATGAATTATACATTAATATGTTGGTTTTAAATAAGTCTTGTGCCATTGGGCCCAAATTGAAGCCCAAAGGTGGAGCAAAAGACATGGCCCAAAGAGGTATTTGACCCATTCTTTCAATTGACCAAGTGAGGACCTCATTTAATGAGTTATACGTGGCTAAGGATGACTTAAAGGGACCATATAAATCAAGAGGAAAATCATATTTTTATTCAACACATTATAGATGCCATTTTTTAGAATTATCCAAACTTTTCTCTCAACACTCAAACCCTAAAGCTATCTTTCTTTTGGGACAAGATCACTCCTTGGAAAGCTTTGGTAAGTGTTTAATCTCATGGTTTAATATATTATATGCATGTAATATGGTGTAGATCATGTTGGTTATGTTGGTGAAGTGTGAGAAGTTCACTATGTGAAACAATTTATGTTTGCTTAATAGGTGAAGGTTTTTGCCTTGTAAACTTGAAAATGGACTTGTGGGGTTGAAGGAATTGAACTTGATGGATTCAATATTGAAATGTGAGATGTGATTATATCCTTAACTTTTTTTATTCTTGTATATAATGTTTGGAATTGTTATTGCAAAATTGTGCATGGATTTGGTGGCGTATGGAAGAAATAGTGTGGTTTTGGTGATGTTTATGTGTGTTGTTAAACCATGGCTGATTTTTGGCATCCAAGATGATCTAAAATATTTCAATAGAAGTTTAGTTATGATCATGGACCATTCATTGCATAAAAATACCCAAAAGAGACCCTTTTTGGCCGAAACGGGCACCCGCCCTCGCAGACGAAGCACCTGCGGGCGCAGGTGACTTTAAGGGTGCCACTGGCTACTGTCAAAGTGCACCTGCGGGTGCAGGTGGCTTCTCAGGTCAGCCCAGAACCCCGAATTGCTTGTTTTTTCATCCCTTTGACCCCCGAAGCCCCTATACCCTTCATGGATGCAATTATCAACTTACGGTACCTTTTAAATAACTATAAAGGAGTATCCCAGAGGTATTTTGAATGGTATAAAATATGGATTGTTGTTAAAGTGTTATTGTGAAATCTATCGAGTGACTTGACGGCGAAAAGGTAACGTAGTGTTAATGAGGAAGTGTAAAGGATAAACTTGGTGTGAAATGTTATTGGTTTATGATGTATTGGTCAATGTATGGTATGTTATGGTATTGTTGGTATGTTAATGCAGTGGATTGTATTGTGAAGAACAAAATGATGCTATATAGCAGTCACGTAACTTATTGTGACACTTATACACTTGTAAGGTAGTTGATTGTTAACGTAGTGATACATAAGGAAGGAACTGGACTATTTCGTTCATATATAGGCTTGTGTATTCATACTTTGAAGTTAAGTTATGTAAGGTTACTCTTTCCGTACCCTTCTACAACAGATATTGTTCACATTGTCATAGTAGTTGTTCCATTACGAAATATTCTAAGGTATCTCATTCAGGTTTGATATATGTTGTTATCCACATGTTTCCTATTCATTGACCGATTGGCATTCATATGTCTCTTATCCATGGACTGAAGTTCCTAAGCTCTCATAATGTTGTAACTCCTAAAAGAAACTGTTTCAAGAAAAGTGACGACGTAAGGAGAATCTATTCATTCATAAGTCGCATATCCCTCATTCATTAGTCGTTGTTGTTCATGAGTTACATAATTATGGACATGGTTCCAAAGTATCAATAATGTTATGTTCCACGCTCTAATAATGTTCTAACCACTAAGTATCAATCTCATGAAGTGAAGGAGTGAAGTAATGCATACATGGGTGCTTCCAATAATGTCATGATCCTTAATGTATCAATATTTCACAAGCGAATGTCTCAATCTCTCAAAATTAAGAAATAAAGTAATTCATATTTGTTGGTGGTAAGAGTAAGGGTGGTAGCTCTAGAGGAATAAGCCTAGCTCGAGCTGATCCCGAGATTTATTGGATCAGGGGTAGTCCTAGTGGTTTATAGACCTAGCTCTGACCGATCCTGATAGGTGGTATCTCTAGAGGTAATAACCTAGCTCGAGCCGAACTTGATATGTTTGTTTATGGGTGGCAGCTCTAGAGGTAATAACCTAGCTCGAGCCGAGCCCAATATATTGATTCATGGGTGGTAGCTCTAGAGGCATAAGCCTAGCTCGAGCCGATCCCAACATAACATTATGTTATGTTAAGACCCACTGATCAGTTGGGGCCCGGGTACGATATAGCGCAGGTGTTGATGAATGAACACAGAAGCAAAGAGAGTAATGAACATAAAGTACACAGTTCCAAACATACAGAACGATGGGTTATTCGTAATGAGTGAAAGGTACATGGTTCCACATATGCAGATCACTGATTTATCCATATTGATTACTCACTTATATTGGATTACATTAAAGTCTTACTGTATCATACAGTTTTATATAGCCTTGCATACTAAGTACATTCTTCGTACTGACCCCCTTGAGGGGGGATTTACCTTACTTTCTGCAGGCACAGGTATTAGTGGACCTCCACAGTAGAGTGCGGGTCATACACTTTTGGTGAGCTCCAGTTGGTTCGGGGCTTTCCGAGTTATAGTGTACATTGATTTTGGTATTGTACATGTTGTATAAAGTGGGGACTTGTACCGACCCTAGCTTGGCTATGTATATATATCTGTAGAGGCTTTGTAGACATATATGGGAAGAGGAATGTAAGAGATGCATGTCCAGTTTAACTTGATGGCCCCATCGGCCAAGTTTCATATATATAATACATGTTTCCATGATTTCCGCATAGTTGTATGAGATATAGCGATGTTGTTACAGAGGTATGCATATGAATGTTCGTGAGCACAGATTGTTTCTCTCCGGCCTTGTCGGCTTTGGGTTCCAGTCCGAGCCGAATGGGATTCGGGGAGTGACAAAAGTGGTATCAGAGCAGGTCGTCCTAAGGGTGTCTACAAAGCCTTGTCCTAGTAGAGTCTTGCTTATAGATGTGTTCCGCACTAGATTTATAAGTAGGAGGCTACGGGACATTCAGGAGTTGTTTCTTTTCTTCCCTTCTAGATCTTGCAATAGAGCCAAAGTTGTAGGCGGACGTATATGTACGCATTGACATTGGTTTTCTTTTACATAGTCAAATTCTGATTATCAGACAAGGTAAGGGCAAAGGTAGGTAGGTTGATATGCCTTCCGAAGAAGAAATGAGTAAATTACCACCTGACCAAGCTAGTAAAGGTGGGGCTGACATGGAATTTGCAATTCGGGTTTCTCTTAGCCAAAAGGTGGAGAAGTACCCGCAGAACCACCTATAATGCCACTGAACAGGATTTAACAAATGTAGTGCATATGTTGACTCAGATAGTTGCTGTATAATGTCATGGGTGAGCTGGCCTAAATGGCGAGTGCTGATGGTGCGGCTAGGGCAGCTAGTCGTCGAACATGGGATTTTTTTGAAATTAAACCCTCCTACATTCACCAGGTCGGATTTGAATGAAGACCCACATGACTCTATAGACCAAATCAAAAGGGCTCTAGATGTTATGCATGTGACTATGTATTGATATACTTCTAGCTAGTTGGGAGGAATTTTAAACGACATTCCTTGACCAGTACCTCCCATATGATGTCCGAAAAGCTCATGCGGACCAATTGGTAAATCTTTGCCAAAGGACTATGAGTGTCAAAAAGTACAGTCTTCGGTTTAATTCTTTGGCTAGGTATACTCCAAATGTGGTAGCTATTATGACCGATAGAGTGCATCTGGTATGTGGACAGATGGATTGTACTATTGCGGACTTGAAAAGAGATATGGATATAGCCAGAATACAGGCTTTTTGCATAGATAATGGGGGATCAGAGGCAACAGAAAAGGACACAAATATTTGAAGAAGGGTCGTCAGAGAGGGCTAGACCTATGGGATAGTTCATGGCGTCCCAAGGAGAATTTAGGTCTCATTTTTTTAACAGACCGCCTAGACCATTATTTCCTTAGTTTATAGTAAATGTTCTACCTCGATCCCAAGGGTTTAGAGACAATCGATTTGGGCAAATAAGTGAGATTCAGGATTCATGGGCAATGGGGTATCAAGCACTAGAACGTAGAAAGTAGGAACCAACCGAAGTCTCCTCGTCAGCCGTGTTAGTGCTGTGGAAGTTATCATCTAGGTGAATGTTGGTTGGGGCCGAATGTTTGTTATTGGTGTGGTATGTTGGGCCACAAAATGAGGCTTCTCCTGATGTAGCTACAGGTACCGTATACATATATATTGACCCATATTCGACACTAGCATATGTTATTTCATTAATTGCTAAAAATTCAAAAGAAAACCAGAATTACCAGTTATGTCACATGAAGTCTGTACATCAGTTAGTGAATCTATTGTAGTTAAAAGAGTATATCATAAGTGCATAGTAATTGTTTGTGGTCATGAGACACTGGTTGATCTTATTGAGCTGGAAATAGTGGATTTTTGATGTTATAAAGGGATTGTGCCATAGTAGATCGCCGAACTAAGAAGTTATATTATCGTATTCCCCAAAAGAATGTTCTTGAATGGCCAGGGAAATGTAGGGGCACTAAGAGGAAAATTTATCCCCCATCTTAAAGCAAAGAAAAGGATACTCTAAGGGATACATATGTCACTTCCTAAGAGTGAAAGATACTGATGTGACGCCACCAACTCTTCCATCAGTTCTGGTGGTAAATGAATTCCTCGATGTATGAGCCAGTATTAATGTGATGTCAGGTACTCAGCCTATTTTTATTTCTCATATAGCATGGCCTCGGTAGAGTTACGGGAATGAAACAAGAAACTAAAAGACTTAATGAACAAGGGATTCATAAGACCTAGTACGACCCTTTGGGTTGCATCAGTGTTCACAGTACAAAGAAAAAACACATTGAGAATGTGTGTTTACTATCGGTAACTGAATAAGGTGACAACGAAGAATACATGTCTTCTCATCGGAGTTGATGACTTATTGATCGGTTATAGGGTGCCAAATTCTTTCTAAAGATTGACTTAAGGTCAGAAGATCATCAAGTATGGGTCAGAGAAAATAAAGATACCCAAAATAGAGGTATGGTTGTTATGAATTCGTAGTTATGCCATTTGGGCTAACAAATGCACCAACTGCGTTGGTGGGTTTGATAATTAGGGTGTTTAAGCCATCGCTAAGTGTATTCGTGATAATGTTTTAGATGTTATACTAGATTACTCAAGATCACAAAAGGACCATGTTAATCACTTATGACGGGTGTTACGGATTCTTCATGACCGTAAGATATATGCAAGTTCTTTAAATACAAGTTTGGTCATAATCCTTATCGTCCTTAGGACACATTGTATAGAATGCAGAAATCAGGATTAATATACACAAAAGGAGTGGCCAAGGCCTACGCCTACGAAAATTCGTAGCTTTCTTGAGTTGGCCAATTATTACAGAAGAATTATTAAAAAGGGATTTCTGTCATTACCCTTCACAAAGCTAATACACAAAGTAACTAAGTTTCAGCGGAATGAGGTATGTGAGAAAGTTTGCAAGAGCTGAAAGATGAATTGACTTCTACACCTATACTAGTACCTCCCGAAGGCACATAAGAGCATGCAGTGTATGGTGAAGTTTTAAAAGTTGGTATGGGATATGTATACATGCAGCATGACAATGTGATAGCATATGCCTTAAGACAATTGTGTCCACATAAGAGAAATTATCCCACATATGATTTTAAGTTAACAGTTGTGATAATTGCTTGTAACAGATGGCACCACTACTTGTATAAAACTTCAGGTGAAAGAATTATAGTGTCAAATATGGCAGAATTTTCATTGGTATCTGAGATAAAGGAAAAGTAATATGTAAATCCTATTTTTAGTTCAATTGAAAAAGAATGTACAACAAAGTTCGACAAAGGTATTTAAACGAACACAAGGGGGGGGGGGGGTACTTTAACGCCAATGTAGATTGTGTGTACGATGATTTAGCAGAGATGTCTTTGTAAGATTACATGAGAAGCATATTGTAGAACTTGTAGCTCAATGTCCAAGCGGTCACTGATTAACAGTATGGCATCAGAAATCTGTATGTTTTATGCAATGTATTACCCTTCCAGTTTGGAAGTGGAACATGAATAACATGGATTTAATCACAGGGTTGCCTCGTACACTGAGAAGGTTGATTCCGTATAGGTAATAGTTGACAGGATTACAGAGTCAGCGTATTTTTCTATCAGTTAGGACCACCGATACAGCTGAACATTATGCAAAGTTGTATGTTACCGAGATAGTATGATTACATGGGATTCCACTCACTATTAAATCAAACAGGAGAGCTTACTTTATTGCACAGTGTTGGAAGTCTTTTCAGTAAAGCATGGGTACACAGGTGGATGGAAGTACGGCTTGTCATCCTCAGATAAATGGATAAATAGAACATATTATATGAACATTTGAAGATATGCCATGAGTTTGTATATTGGACTTTAAAGGTAGTAGGGATGAACATCTATCATTTATTGAAATTACTTACAATAAAAGTATCAAAAGGCACCTTACGGAGCTTTATATGAAAGAATATATAGATCATCAATTGGGCGGGTTACAGCTGATGAAATTTGCTTTGCTCGGGTCAGATTTTGTTCATTAAGCTATGAAGAAAGTTAAGGTGGTACAATAGTAGCTACAAGCTAACACAAGTCAAATGCCAAGATCCATTGTTTTTATTGAAAGTGTACAAGTTATGGGGGATCTCACTTATGAAGAAATATATATTGCTATTCTAGATGGATAAGTGAAAATATTAAGAAATAAAGAAGTAGCCTCGGTAAAGGTACAGTGGAGAAACCAACCGGTAAAGGGAATCACGGGGGAGCCAAAGAAATGATGAGGTCCAAGTACCCTCATTTATTCCAAAGGGAAGAACAAACTCACAATATGAGATAGGAAAAATGACAAGTAAGTACTTATAAGCATTGAGTATATATATATGATAACATGAAGAATGATCCTAGACTTGTAATTGTTTACTTTGAATAATGTCACTAACATTCGAGGATGAATGTTTCTAAGGGGGGAAGAATGTAACACCCCGTATGTTTATGAGTTTAGTTGATTACTGTAACATTCATTGAAATATTGAAACATGAGAGAATTGATGAATTATACATTAATATGTTGGGTTTAAATAATTCTTGTGCCATTGGGCCCAAATTGAAGCCTAAAGGTGGAGCAAAAGACATGGCCCAAAGGGCTATTTGACCCATTCTTTCAATTGACCAAGTGAGGACCTCATTTAATGAGTTATATGTGGATAAGGATGACTTAAGGGGACCATATAAATCAATAGAAAATTCAGATTTTTATTCAACACATTACACATGCCATTTTCTAGAATTATCCAAACTTTTCTCTCAACACTCAAACCCTAAAGCTATCTTTCTCTTGGGACAAGATCACTCCTTAGAAAGATTTGGAAAGTGTTTAATATCATGGTTTAATATATTATATTCATGTAATATGGTGTAGATCATGTTGGTTATGTTGGTGAAGTGTGAGAAGTTCACTATGTGTGAAACAATTTATGTTTGCTTAATCGGTGAAGGTTTTTCCCTTGTAAACTTGAAAATGGACTTGTGGCCTTGAAGGAAGTGAACTTTATGGGTTAAATATTGAAATGTGAGATGTTATTGTAGCCTTAACTTGTTTTATTCGTGTACATAATGTTTGGAATTGTTATTGCAAAATTGTGCATGGATTTGGTGGTGTATTGAAGAAATAGTGTGGTTTTGGTGATGTTTATGTGTGTTGTGAAAAAATGGCTGATTTTTGGAATCCAATATGATCTAAAATATTTCAATAGAAGTTTAGTTATGATCATGGACCATTCATTGCATAAAAATACCCAAAAGAGACCCTTTTTGGCCGAAACGGACACCCGCCCTCGCAGACGAAGCACCTGCGAGCGCAGGTGACTTTGAGAGTGCCTCTGGATACTACCAAAGTACACCTGTGGACGTATTTCATACACCTGCGGGTGTAGGTGGCTTCGCAGGTCAGCCCAGAACCCCAAAATGCTTGTCTTTGCATCCCTTTAACCCCCCGAAGCCCCTATACCCTTCATGGATGCAATTATCAACTTACGGTACCTTTTAAATGACTATAAAGGAGTATCCCGGAGGTATTTTGAATGGTATAAAATATGGATTGTTTTTAAAGTGTTATTGTGAAATCTATCCAGCGACTTGACGGAGAAAGGTAACGTAGTGTTAATGAGGAAGTGTAAAGGATAAACTTGGTGTGAAATGTTATTGGTTTATGATGTATTGGTCAATGTATGGTATGTTATGGTATTTTTGGTATGTTAATGCAGTGGATTGTATTGTGAAGAACGAAATGAGGCTATATAGCAGTCACGTAACTCATTGTGACACTTATACACCTGTAAGGTAGTTGATTGTTAATGTACGCCGTTATGTACTTGTATTGTAGAGTGAAATGTAAGGAAGGATCTGGACTATTGTGTTCATATATAGGCTTGTGTATTCATACTTGGAAGTGAAGTTATGTAAGGTTACTCTTTCCGTACCCTTCTGCAGCAGATATTGTTCACATTTTCATAGTAGTTGTTCCATTACGAAATATTCTAAGGTATCTCATTCAGGTTTGATATATGTTGTTATCCACATGTTTCCTATTCATTGACCGATTGGCATTCATATGTCTCTTATCCATGGACTGAAGTTCCTAAGCTCTCATAATGTTGTAATTCCTAAAAGAAACTGTTTCAAGGAAAGTGATGACGTAAGGAGAATCTATTCATTCATAAGTCGCGTATCCCTCATTCATTAGTCGTTGTTGTTCATGAGTTACATAATTATGGACATGGTTCCAAAGTATCAATAATGTTATGTTCCACGTTCTAATAATGTTCTAACCACTAAGTATCAATCTCATGAAGTGAAGGAGTGAAGTAATGCATATATGTGTGCTTTCAATAATGTCATGATCCTCAATGTATCAATCTTTCACAAGCGAATGTATCAATCTCTCAAAATTAAGAAATAAAGTAATTCATATTTGTTGGTGGTAAGAGTACGGGTGGTAGCTCTAGAGGCATAAGCCTAGCTCAAGCCGATCCCGAGATTTATTGGATCAGGGGGTAGTCCTAGAGGCATAGACCTAGCTCAGACCAATCCTGACAGGTGGTATCTCTAGAGGTAATAACCTAGCTCGAGCCAAACCTGATATGTTTGTTTATGGGTGGCAGCTCTAGAGGTAATAACCTAGCTCGAGCCAAGCCTAATATATTGATTCATGGGTGGTAGCTCTAGAGGCATAAGCCTAGCTCGAGCCGATCCCAACATAACATTATGTTATGTTAAGACCCACTGATCAGTGGGGCCCGGGTACGATATAGCGCAGGTGTTGATGAATGAACACAGAAGCAAAGAAAGTAATGAACGTAAAGTACACAGTTCCAAACATACAGAACGATGGGTTATTCATAATGAATGTAAGGTACATGGTTCCACATATGCAGATCACTAATTTATCCATATTGATTACTCGCTTATATTGGATTACATTGAAGTCTTATTGTATCATACAATTTTTTATAGCCTTGCATACTAAGTACATTCTTCATACTGACCCCCTTGAGGGGGGATTTACCTTACTTGCTGCAGGCGCAGGTGTTAGTGGACCTCCACAGTAGAGTGCGGGTCACTTGCAGACTTTTGGTGATCTCCAGTTGGTTCGGGGCTTTCCGAGTCATAGTGTACATTGATTTTGGTATTGTACATGCTGTATAAAGCGGGGACTTGTACCGACCCTAACTTGACTATGTATATATATCTGTAGAGGCTTTGTAGACATATGTGGGAAGAGGAATGTAAGAGATGCATGTCCAGTTTGACTTGATGGCCCCATCAGCCAAGTTTCATATATATAATACATGTTTCCATGATTTCTGCATAGTTGTAAGAGATATAGCGATATTGTTACAAAGATATGCATATGAATGTTCGTGAGCACAGATTGTTTCTCTCGGGCCTTGTCGGCTTAGGGTTCCAGTTCGGCCCGAATAGGATTCGGGGCGTGACAAGTATGGTACCCGACCTTTTATCATCTAATACCATCACAATGCACATGAAATGAAATACAGTCCATAAATCACAAGCCATGCTAGAAGGCAATCATGGATGTTTAATTTACAAACAAGCACAAATCTTAAAAAGTCTAAGTGCTACAACAAAACCATAACCTACCTCAATTCCCTTCTCAAGTTACCTTTAAGCCACACTTTTGCCTTTTTGTTCTCATACAATCTATTCTTGATCTAAAACAATAAGAATATGTACCCATTTCATTAATTCATTCCCTTTTTAATTACTATGGATCAAAACCATTGATTTCAATCATAACTCACCCTATTTCATCATTTTAGAATTTTTATTTCCTAAACCACATGGATTCTACTCGAATTAGCATGGACAATCGTAATTTCACCCCCATTAATGCTTTCTAGAACCCTAGGGTCATTCTTTACTTAATTTATACACATTCCCACCACTTTTCATCAATTTTTATGAATTAGGGCTAAACCCTAATTTCTACCATGAATTCATTTCTAAGGATTTTCTAAGGTTATAGGAAGTAAATTCAAGTCTAGAATGTCATTGCTTACCTTCAAAGATGAAAAACTCCAGAAACCCTCTAAAAATTGCCTTCCCCAGAGCTCCCTTGTATTTTTCAAATAGTGGGGAATGAAAAATGTTTTATATGTTTTAAAATTGTCAAACACCGCATGTTACTGCTACACTGGTTAATTACTGCTGCAACGATTAAAGTTCCACTGCAGCAGTTCACACCTTTAAAATGAGGTTCGCCATTGCAGTTCCGTGTACCGCTGCAGTGGTTACTTTTTTTGTTGCAGTGGTCTGAGGCAAAATCTTGGGACCTTTCCTTAGTTTTGTTCATTTTACAACATACACCACGAATCCTAACATCGTGAACCAACTCCTCCATGGTAAACTATATAACCAAAGTTTTATAACTCCGTTTTAGGTGCTAAAAATTTGTACGACTTCCTAAACTCGTTGCATATCCAAATATCTCATCAAACATCACTATCAACTATCATATTGTTAATAATATTAGTACCAGATTTCATTTTACTAACACACCTCAAAAATCGTCCAATCTTAGACCAGCCCTGAATTTCTCAAAATTCAGCTAAGGAAAGACTAAGTGTAAATTTTACCTCCTCTTTCACTATAACGACAATTTGGGGCCTTACAATGTATGCATTAATTATGATACTTGTACTTTACCTTTACAGATTCTACAAGACAAGAATGATAATTTGAAAGGTAAATCTTTACACCATAGATTCTTCAAATCATCGCAAATCCCTTCTTTTTTTCTCAGAAACTCCCAAGCACTCTTCACACTGAAGATTCCAGTGCTTGTAACAGTCCGCCAAGGTCTATCTCCTTGACTAACAAGTTTACTTTTACTCATGTTGTTCTTCATATGTGCTACTACATACTTAGGAACATGATTCTCCATTTTTTCTAAATCCCACCAATGCTCATTAAGAAAATCTTCAGCATCCCTAATTGCATGAAAAGTGTGTACTTCTGATTGATGTTTGTAAGAGGACCTAAATTTATCCAAATTTCAAATCATATACTAGAATTTCCATATTTTGGTTCCCACCATATAGCCTGCTCAAGCTTATCCCTGTTTTTCAACATATGCTTCCAAACCTGATAGCCTCCTTTCCATTCCACAATTGCTGGTATTTGTTTCTTACAATATTTATTTCAAAGTAATTGGACCACATATTGTTTTGGGTTCTGAATCTCCACCAAAGTTTAGCATACAATACCTAAGAGACTTCAAACATAGATCCAAAACCAAGTCTCCCTTCTTGCTTTGGAAGGCATATTTTACTCCATGTTGATCAATACTTCCTTCTTCCTGATTCCTTATTACTCCAGAAAAATTTAGCAAAAATTTTATGAAGATCATTAAGGACACAAATAGGTGGGACAATAGCTGAAAGCACATAAATATGAGTATGTTGTAAAATACTTGAGATTAACACCTCCTTTCCTCCATATGAGAGAAACTTACCTTTCCAAGATTGCAATTTACCTTTCAAATTAGCATAGTGTTCTTTCATCTTCCTTGTATGTGTAATAGGACACCTCAAGTACTTCATAGGGAAGGAGCCCTTATTCATATCGAAGCATTGTTCAACCATCTCTGAAGTATTTCTTACTGCATTTTTGTGCATGTAAAATAAGCTCTTCTCTATGATCACCTTCTACCCTGATTGAATCTCATAGTCTTTCAAAATTCCCATAATCTTATTCAAAGATACTTCATTTGTAGAGGAGAAGATAATACTATCGGTAGCATATACAAGATGATTCAAGTTAGGGCTTCATTTAGGCATACCATAGCCCACAAATAAATCATCCATAAAGAATAAATTCAGAGCCCTAGTGAGGACTTCTACTGATAACTTGCTTTACTCCCTTAGTGGAGTGAAAGAAACCATGTAACTTTCTATTTATTAGTACTATGTAATAGTTGTTGAAAATTAGCCTCCATATCATGTCAACAACCATGGTTGAAAAACCTATCTTCCTCAGGATCTTCATTAGGAAAAATCATGAAACTCTATCATATGTTTTGGACATGTAAAGCTTGATAACCACATTAGCAGGCTTTCCCATTTTACCAGTATCAGTCGCTAACTCTTGAGTAAGTAGAACATTCTCTATAATACTTCTCCCCCTTACAAACCCTAATTGATTAGAGGAAATAATTCTTGGCAGCAACCTCTCTATTCTGTCATGAATAATTCTTGAGAGGATTTTACTAGCAAAATTACTCAAACTAATAGGCCTCTAGTCAAAAAAAGTATTAACAATAGTTTTCTTATGTATGAGTACTAGATTAGTGTGAGTAATGTGCTTGGGAAGGTAATTACCTGCAAAGAAGTCATGAACCATCCTCATAATATCATCTCTAACAATATCCCAATATTCTTGAAAAACATTTCCTGATAGACCATCAGGGCCACAAGCACTATCTCCATTGAGATTGAAAACAACCATTTTCACCTCATCCATATTTGGAATAACTCTAAACCCACATTATCTTCTGCACTAAAATTTCTGGTATATGTGATAGAAAGGAAAAATTGTAGAATCTCTTTATTGTATAAACTATTTTTGATAAAAGGTTATTCCAGCATTAGCAATCTCCCCTTGATCCTCCAACTAGTCACCGTTATGATCCTGAATTTTATTCACCTGTAACCTTTATCTTCTTTCTTTCACCACACTATGGAAAAACCTTGTATTTTTGTCCCCATTTTCATACCACTCATACCCTACCTTCGGTTGTCAGTAATATTCCTCCGATGCATGGTATTTTTTGTACTCATCCTTGGCCCTCTACATCACCACTATATTCTCAGTTGTAGCATCTTTATTAAATAATTTTTCTTTTATTCTTACAATATCTTCTTTGATTAGAAACTGCTAAAAAATATCCCCATAAATTTCTCTACTCCACAAGGTTAGAGCCTTTTTAATCTTCTTAATCTTCTTCTTAAATTCCAAGAAAGGGTTGGGGAAAAATTAGATGCCCAATTCATTCTAACCAGTTCCTTACAAAAGTCATGAGAGATCCAAAAATTAAGAAATTTAAAAGGTCTGCTAAATGAAGGGGCTTTAATAGGGCAAGGGCTTCAGTATGGCAAGTAACTAGAAGAGGCCCATGATCATATCCATTTCTAGGAAAATGTTCCACCTCATATTGGGTAAAATGACCCTGAAACTTGTCATTCCTTAACAATATGTCAAGCCTCTCAAAAATACAATCATCACCAGCTCTACCATTCCACAAAGTAAAAGGGCTTCCTTTGAAGGACAGTTGATCAAGATCACAAGACTTAATAAAAGATCTAAAATCATCTGTATCAATATCTAATATGGGCAGGCCTCCTATTTTCTCTTCCCCATTAAATACTACATTAAAATCACCACTTATAATCCATGGAAGTGTCAAACCCTAAGCTATATTGTACAAATCATCCCACAACTCAAATCTTAAATTATTGTCACATTTGGCATACACTATGGAAGTGTGAAAAACTACTCCAGTAGACAACTCCAATAATTTCAAAGTAAGTTGTTGATCAGTATTACTAACCACTATAACATAATCTGTAGTCTACTTTTGTATCTGTTTATATTTATGGCATGCTAAAAAGGCTAAAGTAAAGCCACAAATGCAAAACTTATGAAATTTGTGAAACATTTGCACTCTCTGGAATGCTTTTTGTGATTTTACTGACCTTATATTCCAAGCAAATTCTTTTATTTTTTATTAGAATAACTGGAAACCATATTTCACTTTGGTTGCACCCTAACAGGTTGAGAGGCCTCACCATTACCTTGATTTTTCCCTTTTCTGGATGATTTAAGCTCCTTGATTAATCTTGGAGAAATATTTGTATCTCTATATAGCTGATCTGCAGTCACATAATCTACCTTATCATTCTCCTCATCTCTGCGTGCAGGTCATTCTATTTTACTCATATTATGAGTGACTATATCATCTAATGCTTTTTTAGACGATTCAACAAAACCTAAAGCCACCAGTGATTCACCTGTTTACATCACTATTGGGATCACAACTACTGCCAAAAGGTTTTGATCATTTGCTGAATCAATTATTTCCTTTGATTCTTCTACATTCTCTATATTCTCCCTTAAAATCATACATGATTAGTTCTTCTATTGCTCATTGTTCTCTATTTGTTGTGCAGGTACATTCACTATTGTATTAGAACTTCCAGCTCTTGTTATTATAGTTGCTGCCATCACCTCCACCTCATCTCCAGTACAATTCTTAAAACTGATTAAATCATTTGAATATTGCATCTTGTCTGCCTGGTTGACAGTGTTAATTGAACTTGTCTTTACTGCTGTGTTGATTGCTGGTATTGTTGTTATTACACTCACTTGTGATAAAGCCAAGGCATTCTCTCTTTATTTATTTATGTATTTCCCTACATTCATGCATGAATTCCTCTCTTGTTTATTGAGCTCCTTGTTACTTTATTGTGCAGGTAACTTCACTATTGCCCTGGTACTTCCAACTCCTATTGTTCCAGCTGCTGCTATTACCTTCCCTACATTTTCTTTGCTCTTAACACTCCTTACAGGAGCATATGTATATTATCCTGGTTCTGAACCTTGTGGAATGATTGTGTAATCCACTCTTTAGTGGAAGTTTTTTCTGTACTTCCTTTTATTATTTGCATCTTGTTTGTCTGATTGACTTAGTTAGTTGTGCTTGTCTCTACTTCTATGCTGATTGTTGATGCTATTGTTGTTGCATTCACTTATGTTAAGACTTTGTCCTCCCCTATTTGTATGGGGTTTGTTATAGTATCCTTACTATTGCTGATTGATTGACCTGTATTATTTGTTGCTTTGTTTCTCCCTTCTTATAAATTCTTACTACCCTCCCCTTCTTCTTGTAGTATGCCAAAAGTATTGGTCATCGTAATGTTTTTGCTGGTGGGGATAGTTTTAGCAACTGGTGATTTCAAAAATTCTCCCTTTTCAAATCTAAATCTTCTTGGAGTAGAATTCAATTTAGTCTGGAAAACTTTCCCATTTATAAATCTTCTTTGCACAGGGACATCATCATTTTATTGAACTACATCTTCTCTTTTATGTTCCTACACATGTCTTTTTAATTCAGGGTGAAAACTCCTACATTCACTTTCCTCATGACCTTGTAGCTTGCATGTATGACAATATTTAGGGAGCATATCATATTAAATTTTTATCTTTTAGACTCTAGTCATATTTGTCTTGTTATTAACCACCTCTAATTCCACATAGCCAGGTAGTTTGGCAGCCAAATGCAACTGCACCTTGACCCTCCCACAACTAGGTCTAAGTTTGTTAAAAGTAGCTAAATCAAGATGAATAGGCTTTCCAACAGCAGCATCCATGGAGAAAATAGACTCCTTTACAAAGAAAGTAGGTAGTAGGTCTAGGAACGAGATCTAAGCCATTGCTTGAGTAGTCTCTACATTTTGTTTAAAGTTGGCATTGTAAATTAGGGGTCTCATTTCATAAGCCACTCCACCCTCGGAGTTATGTAATAGACGTTCTTAGACATCATATTGACAAAATCCTCCATTAAGTTGAACCTCATCAATACGTGCCTATTTTTTAGAAGACCAATCTTACAATCACCTTTAACATTGCATTGTTTAGGGATTTGAGATATGAGATCCTCCAAATCTGGCCATCAGTAGGAAAATTTACCTATCACCGCCAATTGTATATCTTCCAGCACATTCATTTTGTTCACATCCAGGTACTCCATTGATTTAGGACACTGGCTTCATAGGGATTGCTTCATCGAGTGGCTTCCTATTGTGTTCATATTATTATTGGCTTCTCCATATTTGGTAATGTTTTTCTCCTTATCATCAGTATCTTTGTTTGGCAAAACTATAGGTTTGGTAGGCAAACTAGGTTTATCTAGGGAATTGGGGTGTTGTAACTCTAGGAATTCAAAGGTCGACATGAGAGAGATGAGCTGACCATCCCCGTTGGACTGACCACTGGTCGGGACAGCCATGTTACCGACGGTAAAATTAGGTTTTTAGATACTATAGGGCTATCGTAGAGAGCAACATTTTTTTTTTTGGTTTTTAGATTTGCATTTAATGAAATAACTGAGAAAAACCTAGAGAAAGAAAATACTGCAGTTGTATTTTCAAAGGAAATTGTTTTATTAATAACTCAAAGACTTATCTAACTAGAAAATATAAAAATATATTACTAAACTTATCTGCATATTCAAATAACAAACAAACAGAAAACTAACTCCTAAGTTCAAGCCACACATGACTCTAATAAAAATAATTTTAAAATCCTAATAGTTAGCTACTTTATTTCTGAGACATATTTTCAACACTCCTCTTTGGATCAGAACTTATAGATTGTAGTCTCGGCTGAATTCGACCTCGTGAATAAATCTATCAATTCATAGTTGGTCTTGCAAGGCTTGTGTGCATCTTCTGTTGTATTAAACAAGAAGCTTTTAACTCTCATTTTAAAGATGAGAAATCCAAAGAAGCATCCCAGTTTGGTAAGCTTTCTATTCAGAACGAAAAGATTCTCTGAATTTCCCATCTTTTGGAGTCAATGGTGGAATATCCTCTACTGGTTTAATTACCATATCAGTTGTCATAATTCTAGCCCCAATCTTTGGCCCCTTTTTAATTTAAGTTATCAATCTCAACATCTAGTTATGGTTCTGCTAATGATCTCATATTGGTTTCAACATGATTATCCTTTCCATTGTCACCTTTTAAAGGACTGCTAGTTCCATCTGCAAGAGGTTTGCTTGCTGGCATTTCAAAACATAACAATGCAAGCACAAACTGTCGTCTTCATAATCATATTAAACATCTCTATCAATCATACAAAAAATGATTCATCCACATATATAGTTGTCCCTTCCCAGTGTCAGCATTTGTTGCACAGTTGGTAATATTTGGCTCGTATTTTACCTTTTCAAACACAACATAATATTCACAAAAGGCTACTAAAAAAAAGTAATACTTAATCAAGAAAGAAAGTTTCAGTTTTTACAACCGACAGGTGAATATGAATAAAAATAAACAATATGCAGATTCGTCATACTTAAAAAAACACGATAAAGATATTGAAAACACACAAATGCATATTTTACTTGATTTTAATCTAAACCTACTGAGATATCCGCGACCATACTTTTAAGTGTCTCCTAAATAGCGTGAAGTGATACTTGGATTCTTTTAGAAAGTGAAGACGAAATATTTTTATTGTTCTCACGAATCTCAGAGAGATATTGTCATTGACATGATACTTGGATTCTTTTAGAAAATGAAGATTTCCAGAAGAAGAGAGAAAGTCTTCTTTGCATTTCTTGAGGCTCTTACAACCCATGAGAATGGATACTTATACATAAGTTCTACAACTAAATAAGGAAATAAAATATTACATTATCAATTACAATCACTACTTTACCAACCTACAATCAATTTCTATCAATTCTTGATCAATTTACTCCTATAACTATGCTAGGAATCAATATCAACACTATCTCTCATGCATCAGATGTTCTACCTTTTTTCTTCACTGAATTATATCAGTTACTCGAAGTATCTCAATCGGGGAAGTTGTCTTCCGAAAAGTCCTGCCCTTTTTATTTCTTTGTCAATATCAATGCAGAACTTGATCTTTTCACAACCGCTTGTCCCAAATATTTGAACAATGAGGTGCTGACTGGTTGGAACATAGAAGACAACCAAGAATTCGCACACCAGAATTCAGGCCATCCCTGTTGGATAGCAAGTGAACCATTATGGGTACACAGAACCTTCCATAGCATTCCACTTCACTCCTCCAGATAGGTTTCCTGATCAGCCAGGTGAAACCGACCGAGCAAACTTTGGTGGAAAACCCTGAAAAGAAATTGTAGAAATTAAAACTAAGAAATACCACATATTAATACATAACTCAAATGCTAAGATAAATAAACAAGTTAATGAGCATATCCTTTTAAGTTTTTTGAGCTCTGGATGGTAGAGTTGCTTACAATACAGATTTAAAAGAATCTTGGTAGCAATGATTCCCTTGCATTTGATAAAATATACATAAGTAATCAAGATTACTTATGCATCTGATCAATATATGATTGGTTGGATTAGATTACTTATAGGTAACATTTTCCTTCTGCAAGGTTTTCCAATAAATTTACTAAACAACACTTTCAGTATTGATTCTTAAGTTTTTTCAAAAAGTTCCACAGCAGAAATATTGTAACATGTCCTTTTTAAGATTATGCCATCTTTTCATTAATTTGCATTCATTGCACATCAAACTAAGAATAGATGTGTCACGACCTAAAACATAGTGAGTGACACCCACACTAACCCTCTAGTGGGAAAACCATCCAACCCAAATACTCAATGCCAACACCTAGCCAAATTTTAAGAGAACTAGTCATTCCATCAAATAAATCATAAATTCAAAATTGTTCTAACAATAAAATTCAAATTCGGAAACCAAAAAGTCTATTATACCCCCCATGAACTGAAAGTCATTGTACCAAAACACTACAATTGGAAATAAAAGGGTTCAACCCAAAAATAATTGAAAATATTCGAGTCCGAAACAGATGGACTAGAAACTAAGTAGATGACTCATGGCTGCCCAGGAGATATAGCTTACCCTTGAGTAGGAATGCAGTCTGCTCTAAAACTGAGGTCTCAATGCAATCATCGAAAAATATTCAACACTCAACAAAAGGAAGAACACATTTAGTATCAGTACACAATAAACAACGGTGTATTGGTAGGGTCATCGGCCAAACAAAAATAAGAAATGTGAACAAGCAACCATAACTTAGCAAATAAGAACAACCACGAACACCTACCAAATAACTGTACTTCAATTACATGTCATTTAACCTTTCAAACAACACCGCAGTTCAATCAAGTACAAATCAATATAGACAACAACTCAAGTCAATACTCTGACTACCAACATCAATCCAAGTCAACAAACCATGACTCATTAACAAAATGCTAAATCATGTCTGAAATACATTAGTAAATAGACAATAAAAGAGATATGCTAGTCATTTTCAATTTAGCCTGGACCACTCAAGGATCCAATTATACCACAACAATTACAATAATCATAATTCTGGATTCATTCAACAAACCAAATATAACAAGTCAATAAATAAACCCAATTCGCTCAAGGAACTGTCATACTCACCAATACCTTATAAACACATGTTGAGGATCTTTTGGTAGCCCACAAGCCATGACCTGCAGGGGACGAGCTCTTGTCTATCTACAAAATCCCCAGACGTCTAGTGCCTGCCAACTTTACATCAACCAATCCCGTGAAGATATCCAAATACCGGTGCATCCTACAATAATAAATATAAATCCCATAAAGATGTCCAAATACTAATGAAAATAAACAACCACATTTGCACAATCAACAAGTTTTTAACATAACCTCGTTGCAGGTTATTAACACTTAGGAAATCATTCAACCATTTACTTTCTTTGAACATGTATTGTAACAAGCATACGAAGAAACAATTAACATGCACATATAAATCAAGGTGAGTTTCAACTACGTTAAACCATCACCTACCTCAATCCAAGCTTGCACCACTCTTATTGAACTTAAGCCTTTCTTTCCCATGTAATTTCACCTTAGTTGTGGTCTAAAAACAATAACATGATCACAATTCAGATAAAGACCTGGTACTTTCAAGGCTTACAACCAAATCCCATAACCCCAAGGTCAAATTCATGATCATTCCTCCCATTCTAGGGTTTTTTATCGTCATTCCACCTTAATTCTACCAATTTCATGAATAAAATGGTGATTTCTAAGCATGCAATTGTAAATCAACAACTTTTACCCAAAACCCAAGGGTTTCTTCTACCCAATTCACTAATTGCACCAGAAAAATTACCTAGATCAAGTTAATTCCTTCCTAAAATCCAAAAACTAGTCATTTTAAGGATTAATTATAAAAAAACTAGTTAATAGAAGGGATTAACTTACCTTAATGAAGGAATTTGATGGAATTTAGGTGGAAATCACAAAAAATCACCTCTCCCAGCCCTTAAATATATATGGAATAAAAATAACATTTTTGGGGTATTTTCTATATTAATCAGCACATATCCCGCTATAGCGGGATCCGCCTGCTATGGCGGCATTGACTAAAGATAACTCCTGCTATAGTTTGAAAATTTCCACTATAGTGGTGAAGTGGTAGAGCTTGCCACCTGCTATAGCGGGGTGGGCAAGGCAGAAACTCAGGATTTCTCCTAGGTTTGCCATTTTTGTAACACACCCTAAGATTTTGACATTTCGAACCGACCCCTTTACGTCAAATTTGATATCGGGAGTTATACTCACCTGAATTCACTTTCAAAAGTTCATATGGATTCCTTATTATATTAGATATCTTTAAATCATATCAAATCACTTAACCTTTAACAAATCCATTCTCGAATTACCCTAGACTATATCACTCTCAAATTTCATCCAAGACTAGCGTAGCCTAAAATTTCTAACTGTTAATTAGGGGAAAACCTTAACCCAAATTTTGGAATGCTAGACTTACCTATAACGACAGAAATGGTCATTACAACAGATATCAATTTACCCATTGTTCGTTCCTAAACGATCAACTAGAAAAATAAGGCAAGTAGAATTAAGAGAGTAGATGTATCCTCAAACAAGTGAGGGTACTTTTCCCGCATATCCCTCTCAGTTTTCCAAGTAGGCTCCTTAATAGGATGATGCCTCCACTGAACCTTCGCTGTTCGAATCTTCTTGGTTTTCAACTTTCGAACGTCCCAATCAAGAATTGCAACCAACTCTTCTTCATATGTATGATTTTTATCAAGTAAAACTAAGTCTCATTTGATGATATAATCCCCATCTTCATGGTATCTCTTGAGCATTGACACATGGAAAATCGAATGGGCCCCTTACAAGCTTAGTGGCAACGCCAACCTGTAAGCCACCGGGCTCATATCATCAAGGATCTCAAATGGACCAATATATAAAGGGCTAAGCTTACTATTCTTGCTAAACCACATAACTCCCTTCACAGGAGATACTTTTAACAAAACTTCCTCACTGGGTTTAAAATACATGTCCCTTACCTTGCGATCTGCATACTCTTTTTGCCTACTTTAGGCTGCCAACAGCTTGCCTTGAATGAACCTCACCTTCTCTTGAGATTCCTTCACCAAGTCTGTGCCCAAAGGCTTCACATTATCAACTTTGAAGCATTCTATGGGTGATTTACACCTTTTTCCATAGAGTGCTTTGAATACAGCTATGTCGATGCTAGAATAGTAACTATTATTGTATAAATACTCGCATAACGAAAATAACTTATCCTAATCCCCACCAAAGTCAAACACACAAGCCCTTAACATATCCTTAAGCACTAGAATAGTCCTCTCTAACTGCCCGTCAGTCTGAGAATGGAAAGCAACACCGAAATCAAGCTTGGTGCCCAACTCTTTATGTATCTTATCCCAAAACTTAGAGGTGAACTACATACCTCTATTAGAAATGATGGAAATTAGCACCCCATGAATCCCAGTATCTCCTTGATATAAATCTTGGCTAACTAGTTCGAGCTATAATCCACTTTAATTGGAATAAAATGAGTTGACTTGGTTAGCCTGTCCACTATAACCCAAATTGAGTCATGCTGCCCCAAGGTTTTAGGAAGACCTACTACAAAGTCCATGGCTATCCTCTTCCACTTCCACTCGAGAATGGGCATTCATTAAAGCCGCAGGCCTTTGATACTAGTATTTCACCTACTGACAGTTCTTGTATTTAGACACATACTCAACTATATCTATCTTCATCTTAGTCCACCAATAGAGATGTCTCAAGTCACGGTACATCTTGATTGCATCCAAATGAATAGAGTATTAAGAACCATAAGTTTCTACAAGTAAACCCGAAATCATACCATTTACCCGAGGCATGCACATGCATACTCTCACCATCAACACCCCACATGCATTAAGTGTGGCGTCAGAAGCTTCACCATACACCACTTTGTTCTGAAATTTATTCAATTTCACATTTTCAAATTGTCTGGCCTTAATTTGATCAAGGAATATTGACCTTACCTGAAATCTAGCCAATACTCCACCCCTTTCAGAAATATCAAACTGCAAGAACTGTGATGCTAGAGTTTGAATCTCTCTAGCCAAAGTTTACCTTGACACCCTCAAGCAAGCAAGACTACCCATACTTACCGATTTATGGCTTAATATGTCTGCCACCACATTGGCCCTGCTCGGATGGTATTAGATGGTCACATCATAATCCTTCAACAATTCCATCCACCTTTTTTGCCTCATGTTCAAATACTTTGGGTGAAAACTTATTGCAAGCTATGATGGTCTGTAAATACTTCGCACTTGACACCGTAGAGGTAGTGTCTCCTAATCTTAAGTGCAAAAATCACTGCTTCCTACTCTAGATCATGGGTTGGATAATTCTTGTCATGAAGCTTTAATTGCCTTTAAGCATAGACAATCAAATTCATGTCCTACATTAATACAACAACCAAACTAGAAAGTGAAGCATTATAAAACCCAATAAAGTTCTTACCTTCAACTGGTAAGGCAAAAATAGGGGTTGTGGTCAAAAGAGTCTTGAGATTTTGGAAGCTCTCCTCACACTTTTTCGATCACACTAATGTCACCTCCTTTTGAGTCAATCTTATCAAGTGAGTAGCAATGGAGGGAATGTTATTAAAAAACCTGCGATGGTAACTAGCAAGACCCACAAAACTCCTACCTCAGTCATAGAGCTTGGTCGAACCCAACTCTTGACAGACTCAATCTTCTGGGAATCTGCCATCACCCCCTTTTCTAAAATCACATGCCCTGAAAAGGTCACAAAGGACATCCAGAATTTACATTTAGTGAACTTAACACACAACTGCTTCTCCTACAAAATTCCCAAAACAATATGAAGATGACCTCTATGTTCATCCTTACTCTTGGAGTAAACTAACATGTCATCAAAAAATAAAAATCACAAACGAATCCAATAAATACTTAAAAAAAACCATTCATAAAACTCATGAAAGTTGTTGGCGCATTAATCAACCCAAAAGACATCACCAAGAGCTTGTAAAACTCATGCCGAGTTTTGAAAACTGTCTTGGGTATATCCTCTGGCTGAATCTGTAGCTGATGATAACCTGAACTCAAGTCTATCTTGGAGAAAACTGAAGCACACCTATAATTGGTCAAAAATATAATCTATCCGAGGTAAAAGATACATAATCCTGATGGTAACCTTATTCAACTGTCTGTAGTCAATACAGATTTTCATGCTACAATCCTTTTTCTTAATGAATAACACTAGAGCACCCTATGGTGAAGCACTAGGATGAATGAATTCCTTATCAAGTAACTCATGCAACTGAGTTTTGAGTTCTCTCAACTCAGTCGGAGCCATTCGATAGGGAGGAATAGAAATTGGGCGAGTGCCTTGCTCCAAATCAATGCAAAAGTAAATAGCTCGATCTGGAGGCATACCAGGTAAGTCTGTGGAAAATACCTCATGAAATTCTGACACCACAAGAATTGACTCAATATAAGGGGACTTTGCACTAAAATCTTGAAGATGTGCCAGAAAGGCCAAATACCCCCTCCCAACTAACTTCTTAGCCCGAATAAAGGATATAATTTCCATAGGTCTCGACTTATACACACCTTTCACTCTAAATTATCCATATCAGGCATTACTAAGGTCACAGTCTTAGCATTACAATTTAGAACAGCATGATACAGAGATAACTAAGTCATACCCATGATGATATCAAAATCAAGCATATCCAAGATTGTCAAATCTACCCAAGTCTAGAAACCCATAAACAAGATAGAACAAGTACGACACACTTGGGTCACTACCACAGAGTCTCCAACCGAAGTAGACATATATACATAAGAGTCAAGCATATCACAAACCAAGTCCAATCCCAAATTAAATTTAACAGACACATATGAATAGGTGCAACCTGGATAAACCAAAAGAGTAGCCTTCTAGTCATAGGCGAGAATTGTACCTGTAATAACAATATCAGAAGCCTCGACCTTGAGCTTGCTTGAGAAGGCATAACAATGAGCTCTATCATCAATCTGGGTAACCTCTTTAACAGGTTGTGCACCACCTCTTCCTGCATTACCAACACCTCAATTTCCACTACGTCCTCCCTAATGATTACCCCGCCAACTCTGTAGATGACCTCTACTATTACCTCCATCAGCTCTACTAGCCGAAACCACCACTCTAGCTTGTTGCTACCCCTAAAAACAAGCCTGTCTCTAAGGACAATCTCTCTTGAAGTGCACCATAGCACCACAAGTATAACTACCTTAATCTAAGGAAGGCTTATTGGCTGATGAATACAAAGCCCTTGGCTTCTTACTAAACAGGGCAAGCCAGATAAGCCTAATGGCTATGACCCCTAGAGTATGAACCACCAAAGTTACCTGCATTTTGGGACTTTTTTTCTAATACCTTAGCCTGACCAACCTGTTTGACTCCGTTCACATTCTTCACATAATTAGCAACATCATTGAAGGTCTTTCCAGTCGAACTCAAATTCACAGACAAAACCTGAAAGTCAGTGTTCAGACCTTTCACAAACAACTGAATCCTCTCCTTTTCTATACCAAGAAACTGAGTAGCGTAATGAGACAAGGAATGAAACTTAGCCTCATAGGCTGCAACAGATATATTACCCTCCTCAAGGGAAAGAAACTCATCCGTCTTATGATCACGAAGAGTACAAGGTACATATTTCTTGAAGAATAGAGTATGAAAATGAGCCCATGTCAATGGAGGTAAAGCTGGTGACCGACGCTCCATATATGCCCTCAACCACTGCTTTGTAACACCTTGCAGTAGGAAGGTCACAAACTTAACACCATACTGCTTCAGAATACACATTTATGCAGCCTCTCCTAATAATCCACAATGAACTCGAATGCGTCCTAAGTCTTAGAACCAAAAAAAGTAGAAGGTTTCATTTTCAGGAACTTAGTCAGCATATCATGTTCGGTCCAGTCATATCAAGACCTAACACCTGATGAGGGAAAATCTTAGTCCCCAAGGCCTCATCCATCCTAGGGCAAAGAGTGGCAGTCGATTGAGCACCTGGAAAATGATAAGTAGGCATAGCAGGAGAGCCTCTAGTACTGGTCAACCCACTTAAAAAGGAAAGCACATATTGAATCATCTAAGAAGACATTGGGGGAAGAGTTGTGCTACCGCTGGTGTCACCTCCTCCTGTTCCATAACAACCTTATTCATAACCTTCTCGTACTAATCATAAAGTGGGGGAGGTGTCTTAGATTGATAATGGGCTGCTGGTAGAACTCCACCCCTGCCCTACCTCTCTTTTTCCCCTACCTCTTTCTCAACCTCGAACATCCAGATCCACAGCTGGAACTGCTAATGCGTAGGTTGTTGCTCTGGCTCCGTTAGCTCTAGTGTTCACCATCTATGGACAAAAGATTGAAGGGGACCAAATACCAATTGAAATCAAGTTATAGCACAAAAGAAGAAAGAAAGTGATAATTTCCTAAAATTTTATAGCCTCTCGAAGAAAATTATAGACGTCTCTGTACCATTCCACAAGACTCTATAAGACTCGTTTAGGTACAAAAGATCAATGAACCTAGGGCTCTGATACAAACTTTGACATGACTCAAACCCATCGTGAGTGGCACCCACACTAACCTTTTGGTGTGAGAGCCATCCAACCCAAATACTCAATACCAATAATTAGCCAAATTTAAGAGAACTAGTCATTCTATTAAATAAACCATAAAGTCAAAATTGTTATAACAATAAAATTCAAATGCAATAACAAAAAAGTCTAAAATACCCCCAAGAACTGAAAGTCATTGTACCAAAATACTACAATTAACAATAAAAGGTTCTACCCAAAAACAACTAAAAATATCTGAGTCCAAAACAAATGGACCAAAAACTAAGTAGATGACTCATGGCTACCCGGGAGATGTAGCACACCCATGAATCGGAATGTAGTTAGCTCTAAAACTGAGGTCTCAATGCAGTCGCTAGAAAATGCTCTGCACTCAACAAAAGGAAGATCACGTATAGTATCAGTGCACAAGAAACAATAGTATACTGGTAGGGTCATTGACCAACCCAAAATAAGAAATATGAACAAGCAACCATATCTTAGTAAAAAAAGAATAACCATAAACACCTACCATATAATTGTACTTCAATTATGTGACACTTAGACTTTCAAAAAAAACTACAGAGTTTAGTCAAGTACAAGTCAATATAGACAATTACTCAAGTCAAGACTCTGACTACCAGCATCAATCCAAGTCAACAAATCATGACTCATCAATAATATGCCAAACCATGTCTCAAATACATAAGAAAATAGATAATAAAGAGACATGCCAAACATTTTCAATTTAGCCCGGACCACTCAAGGATCTAATTATACCACAAAAATTAAAATAATCATAATCCTTGGTTCACTCAAGGAACCAAATATAACAAGTCAACACATAAACCCAGTTCACTCAAGGAACCATCACACTTACCAATATCTTGTACACACATGCTAAGTGTCTTATGGTCGCTCACTATCCATGAAATGCATGAGAGGAGCTCTTGTACATGTATCAAAATCCAAGACATCTAGTGCCTGCCAACCTTATTTCAACCAATCCCGTGAAAATGTTCAAACACCGGTACATCCACAATAATAAATACAAATCTTATGACGATGTCCAAATACTTGTACATCCAACAATAACCAACAGTTATAACAACAATCACAATTATAACCACAATGAAAATAAACAACCATACTAGTACAATCAGCAAGCTTTAAACATAACTTCATTGCATGTGATTAACACTTAAGATATAATTTAACTATTTACTTCCTTTGAACATGTATTGTAACACGCATATGAAGAAATAATTAACATGCACACATAAATCAAGTTGGGTTTCAACTACGTTAAACCCTCACCTCTCTCAATCCTGGATTGCACAACTCTATTTAACTTGAGCCTAGCCTTTCCGTGCTATTTCATCTTGGTTGTGGTCTAAAAATAATAGCATGCTCACAATTAATACAAATACCCAGTAGTTTCAAGGATTACAACCTAATTCCATAACCCCAAGGTCAAATTCATGATCACTCCTCCCTCTCTAGGGTTTTCTATCATCATTCCACCTTAATTCTACCAATTTCATGAATACAAAGGTAAATTCTAAGCATGCAATTGTAAATTAACAACTTTTAACCATAACCCAAGGGGTTTCTACCTAATTCACCCAATTATATCAGAAAAACACCAAGGTCAAGTTAATTTTTTCTCAAAACCCAAAAACTAGTGATTCTAAGGATTAATAATTTTAAAACAAGTTAATAGAAGGGATTAACTTACCTTAACAAAGGAATTTGATGGAATTTAGGTGGAAATCACCCAAAATCGCCTCTCCCAGCCCTTAAACAGATGTGCAATGAAAATGATGTTTTTTGAGTATTTTCTGTATTAATATGCACAGAGCCCACAATGGCAGGAATGACCAAAGCTGACTCCTGCTATAGCGGGAAAATTCTTGTTGTAGTGGTGTAGTGGTAGCACCCTACCACTCACTATAGAGGAGAAGTTGAGTAGAAACTCAAAATTTCTCCCAGTTTTGCAACACACCCTCATATTTTGACATCCCAGACTATTCCATTTACATTAAATTTGATATCGGGAGTTTTACTCACCCGAATTCACTTCCAAAAGTTCCTACGAATTCCTTACCATCTTAGCTTTCATAAAATCATCCAAAATCACTTAACCTTTAAATAATCCATTCTCAAATTACCATAGACCGTACCATACTCAAATTTTGTCCAAGACTAGCCTAGGCTGAAATTTCTAACTCTTAATTTAGGAAAATCTTAACCCGAATTTTGGAACGGTAAACTTACCCATAACGAGGAAAGGGTAGTTATAAGATGGGAATATTTCACTGAAGTTTAGTAAAGAGGATCAAACTAAGCTAACAACACAAATGGTTTCATAAAATGACTATCATTAGCAGGTAATAACCTTTCATATTTTTATATATTAGGTAACAACCTTCTCATAGTAAGTCATTTAACTGGAGACCAGCTAGTGATCATGCAACAAAACAGGATCATAAAAGTATAAGAAATTAATGATTAACTTGCAAGTCCAGTAAATCAATTAAGGTGAGAGGGGGTGCAATGGCATTTGCATACCTAGGTCAAAACAGTTTTTGAGCGTGTCAGAGTACAAATATATGTATATTAATTTTTTAGGAGTGTTTGAAAATTTTTTGATAGGAGTAAAAGAGAATATTTTCTTTAAACATATTGGTTAGATTAGGTTTTGTAGCTTTGTTTCTTCCTTGGAAAAGACTTAGACTTAGACTTAGGATTGAGTTCCTTTTTTTTGTTACGATTCTGGTAGAAGTACTATCTAGAACCGCAAAGAATGGATGTCATCAATAAGTTGACAATTAACAATAATAATGGTTAATTGTGAATAGAATGGTACTTCCCAAGGAGGCAATCAAACATATTCAGCTAGTGACCATTGATTACATCTTACATAATGTATGCAATAACCGTCATGTTTATTTTTAGCTTTTCTGTATTTTTGACTGTTTTCCCTTCCCCGTAGTTGTTTTATATTATTTATGAGTTGTAGGGATGATTTGCACAGTCCCCTAAGTATTCAAAAATGATTTTATGGGTTTGAGGTTTTGAGTAGCCTTTAAAGTGATATATTTGACTTCAGTCAACATTTTTTTATCTGAGCATCGGATGGTGATTCTGTCAGTTCTATTAATTTTTGAATGTTGTTTTTGGGTTTATATTTTGAGTTGGTTCGGGTTTCAAGATTATATTTTGAGTTCTGAACATTTAGATGAGAAACTAGTTTATTTGGCCTAAAGATGTTCCCGGTGTGAACTTGTTAATAACGACAACTTTTGAAAAATTCGATAGTTTTGTTCAGTTCGGACACTGAAATTAGCTTAGTAGCATTATCAAATTATTTTTATGGGGTACAGAACGAATCTCAAAGGTTCAATTAGGACAATTTCTTGTCAAAGACCACTGCTATACAATTTTCTAGTGCAGCATCTAGCCCTTCATCATAATCGCATGGACACGTGTTTCGATTGTAGGGCTTGATCAGTTTACTCATTGCAATTGCGAGGTGGGTCACCGTGATCGCAAAGAGTTATCTAGTTGATAGGGTTGGATTAGTCATTGTGGGGTCATGAGGCCTAATCTCGCAATCGCGATAACCACTTTAGTGCCGGTCAATATTGAACCTCGTGATCACGTAGTGAGTACCACAATCATAAGGTACTATTCACCAAATAGTATAAATACCCCTCTTGAGATTCCAACTCCATTTTCACCATTTTTAAGCCTTGAGGTCTCGAGATAGGCGATTTCAAAGAGGGGTTTTCTTCAAACTTTTTTGGTTAAGCTTCTAAGCCTAATTTCTTTCATTACCCATTGATTATCTTGCTAAAACATCTTTCAAACTTGGAGTTTAAACATGAAATTTTGGGTTTTACCCGATAAAGTGAAAAATATGTTATTCAATGATTTCAAGCTCATTATCAAAAAAATTTTGATGGAATTTAATATTTAGAACCCTTAAAGTATGGGTAACATAGTTATTTATTAAAATTTTAGTTTTACCCTTTTATGTTTGGGGTCTATTTTTGAACTAATTTTGAAACTGGAATCAAAGTATGCCTATATGGGTATCGATTGACTCTAAATCTCCTACAGAATTCATATTTGATAGATTGAGAGAATTTTGAAGTCGTTCTAAAGGGGGAGGCTTCTTTTTAGGGATCAAAGCTCGTGTTTCAGCTTTTGAGGTAGGTTACAACTTATCTTTCTTCAGACTATGCTGGGTAGAGTACTATTCATGTAATGTATGCTATGACTGTCACACCCCGAGTTTCAACAAGGTGGATTGGCACCCGTAGCCGATAAGGCCCGAGAGAACCAAGCTTTGCTTACATTCATTCATATGCATGCCATGAGAAACACCACTATCACGTAAGAGCATAAGAGGCTAAGATCGGAAATCATGGAAAACGTGATATATATATATATATATATATATATATATGAAACTTGGCCTTCAGGGCCATTAAATCAACCGGACGTACATCTTTTTCCTTCACATTCATTTACATACCCACATACGTCTATAAAAGCCTCTAACAGAAATACGTACACGACCAACCTACATTCGGGACAAGTCCCCATTTTACATAACATTTACAATACCAAAACCAAGGTACAACTCAAACACGGAAAGCCCCGAACCAACTAGAGCTCACCAAAGATCAGTAGATGTCCTGCAGCTTACAGGGGAGGTCTACTAGTACCTGTGCCTGCAGGAAGTAAGGTAAATCCCCCAAGAGGGGTCAGTACGAAGAATGTACTAAGTATGTAAGGCTGTATGAAAACTGTATAAGAATATAAGACTTTTAATGGAAAGTAACTACAAGGGAATTCCCAATACGGATAAGTCATCAATATATATATATTTGGAACTGCGCGTGTTACTTTCGTTACTTTCCTTGATCATTGATCATATACTGCTCGAGCCCAACTGATCAGTGGGAAATTAATACTATCATTATGCAGGTGTTCATTTCACCCCATGGATACACCCATAATGTTGGGATAGTCGTCATGCAGGTGTTTCTTTCACCCCATGGATATCATCATGCATGTGTTTATTTCACCCCATGGATACACTCATAATATCTCACTTCATTCTTTAAGTTTTACAATATTGGTACCTTTACTTGTGAGAGGTTGTCACGCTCACTCATGAGAGATTAATAACATCACTTATGAGAGATTGGTACATTTGTTTGTGAGAGATTGACATATTGAAGCCATAACCTTATTGGAAGCTTTGAAACATAACATTATTGGGAATTTGGAACCATGTCCATAATTATGCAACACATGAGTAACAACGACTAAAGAATGAGGAGCATGTGACTTAACAATAGATATAACCTGAATGAGATACCTTTGGACATTTTAGAAAGGAATAAGTACATAGTCCATATGAACAATATGCTACAGAAGGAGATAGCTAGAATAACCTTACATACCTTGGCCTCTCTATATGAACACTCAATCCTATACGTGAATACAATAGCCCAGCTTCTTCCTTACGTCTTACTCTACAATACAAGTACATATCGGAGTTTACATTAGCAACTAGTTACTATACAAGCGTACAAAATGACAATGAGCTATATGACTGCCGTATAATGTCATGTCACCCTTTACAACACAATCCGCTGTGTTACGACATCAACAATACTATAACACACCACACATTGACCAATACATTATACATCAATAGCATTTCACACCACGTTCACCCTTTACGTCCCCTAACTATCATTCCGTCATAATTTCTCCTTCATAACAATATATGAACAACCATACATAGTTAATATAGTCCAACATGCCTCCATACGACACTTAAGTCATTAAAACGATATCATAAGTTGATAATTACATCCAAAAAGGGAATAGGGGCCTTCGGGGGTTGACTAGATGCGAAAACATACAAAATCGAACCTAAGGCTGACCTGCGAAGCCACCTGTGCCCTCAGGTGGCTGAGGTGTGCCCAAAGGGGGCCTTTGGAATATTCCATAGGCACCTGCGTTGGTATCTGCACCCGCAGGTGCCCTCGTCTGCGTGGGCGGATGCCCATTTTGGTCCAAATTGGTTTCTTTTGGGTCTTTTTATGCAATGAATGGTCCATGATCATAAATAAACTTATTTTGACATATTTTTGATCATTTAAGTGCCAAAAATCATCCATGGTCTCACAACACACATAAACAACACCCAAAACTACACTTCTCGGTCAATACGTCACCAAATCCAAAACCATTTTCACAATAAAAATACCAATCATTATACACAAGGATAAAACAAGGTAAGACTATAATCACATCTCACATGACAATATTTAATCCATCAATTTCACTTCCTTCAAGACCACAAGTCCATGTTCAAGTTTACAAGACAAAACCATTCTCTGATTGCAAAAATAGACAGTTTTACACATAGCACACTATCCAACAATTTTCCAACACAACCAACATGATTTATACACCATATTAAACATATAATATACTAAACCATGAGAAGAATACTTACTAAAGAGTGATATTGTTCCAAAAGAGATGAGAGCTTAGGGTTTGTGTGAGATGAGAAATGTTGTAGATAATTCTAGAAATGGCATGTGTGTCTTTATGAAATAAAAATCTGATTTCTTGACTTATATAGTACCTTTATAATGATCCTTATCCACACATTTGATGTGTTTACTTGGTCAATGGAAGAGTATTGGAAGTATGGGTCAAATTGCCATTTTGGGCCATGTCTTTCTCATGAATTTGGGCCTCATTTGGGCCAATGACACAAGACTCATTAATGCCCAACAAATTTAATGTATAATTAATCCATTATCTCATGTTTAAATATTTCCATAAATGTTACGGTAATCGACTAGACTCAGAAACATATAGGGTGTTACAATGACTTAGGGATTTTATCGTGGCATTCATCTTTTGAGATCATTATTTTATCATGTTGCTCGTGTGGGGACTTGTGTTAATCTTATTATTGACTCGAAAGATTATTATCATTGAAATGCCCATGCATGGCTGATATCGGTCTTGTTTGAGTATTGTTTGTTCTTTATCATTACTGTGATACTCATGTAGAGGATTGGATTAATATTATTGATGTCTTATATGATTTTTTACTATTATGTTGCCATGAGAGGGCTTGTATCATGATCTATTGAGATTTGAGGTGACCTGGGTTCTTTTTTACCATTGTCGAGTTGATTTATTATATGTGTTGAGCTTATTATGAGCATGCATACTCATTCATTCATTCGTGATTCATGAAACTGGTAACACTGAGGAACACTGAATTTCAGAGAAATGAGACACTTTATAAAATGCCTTAACCGAGCGATGTGTCGGTAAGGTTGATTGATGAGATTGTCATAGTATATGGGTTGTAAACCCCCCATGGGTCCCTCCTTGAAGTTTAGGCTCGAAAGGTGTGTATGAAGTGAAACATATGATCATTGCATATATGCCATACCATCATATTGCACTACATTGTATTCTTTTATGTGATTGATATCGTGTATTTTAGTATTCTTTATATTTATATTTGTCTTGTTGACAGCTCTATTTCTTTAATTGTAACATCTCATGTACATTAACTTGCTAAGTCCATTTAAGGGAAATTTCATCCTTTCTTTTTTTTTTTTTTAGCTTAACCCAAGTGATTAAAAGCCCTCTTTAATTCATCAGTTTCCACCTTTTCTTGCAACAGAGCATTATATTTTTTTCAGCTGATTAAATCTCCTTTTTCCCATCAGTTTTGTGCGTTAAACAAATCCAGCTGTTTTCCTCAAGTTTACACGTTAAAAACCTCACTTTCCCCATCATCTTTTCTTGCATTTTACATCAAAAAATATCCCTATTCATCCTCTCAAACACAACTCCTAAGAAACAGATGAGTATTGCCTGAAGAATCAGGTTCAAATTTCTTATTTGCGATTTCAAGTTCTTCAAACGTTTGGAGGTATGTAGAACCATCTCTTGCTCATGTTTCTGGATTTACTATTCTCCAAATCTCTATTTTGTGATCTCTTTTCTTTATTAGATAGAGTATGTGTTTTTCTATTTAGTAATTAGCTTAGATCTTCAACCTGTTTAGTCACTATTTTTCTAGGCATCTTAGCAAATGTTTATTTATTCCTAATGTATGGACTGTTTTTGCCTAAATCTGGAACCAAGTTCTTATCTAGTCAATGACATGGTGGTTTAGATAATCTCCAATAAGTATTTTTCTGCTTCTTTTTCCCTCCACATGGTCTGATATTCTTTAACTTGATGCGTAGATTAGGAACTTGGTGTTTGTCTAGATGAAGAATCCTCCTTGCTTGCCTAGATAACTCTGAGAAATTTTGAAAGTTAAATCTATCAATAGAGTCAAAATTCATGTTGGACACTCTCTGTAAAACACAGTTGCTGTAATTGCAACTTACATGTATCACTGCAAAATCCCGCTGCTAATCATAGATTCCTCTAGAAATCACCATTGATGTTTATATCGCTATGTTACAACTTCAATCTAACTACACCTACCTTGCACATATATCACCTCAAATAATGGAAGCAAAGCCAACTCATTGCTATAGGTTAATTGTACATTTTTGTTTTCTATTGTTGTAAGGAGGAATTTATAACTGATGCAGAACCCTCCTACGTAGCCTCTTTGAATCCCTATAAGATTCAAAAGTGATAAGTATTTGCGTTTTACTCCCCTGTAATTACTTTTAGAGGTTTCTCCCATTGAGGGTCTGTATTTCTATCATAGTGTATTGTGATTTGATTAGTCGAAGAGCTAATTGTTTTGTTTAATGTTATAATTGTTATAGCAGATATGCATTCAATGTATCCTCAATAATTATAGCAATGCTCCAGGAAATTTTCCAAACTTTAGTTAGGATCTTAATAACTACTAAAGAGTCTGTTTTTGGATAGCTTTGGTTTATCTCAACTGTTACACAATGTGTAATTGCTTCCTTTCCAGTTAACTGATAAACACAATTCCCTCAAGAGATGTGGAAGCCATGTTTTCAGATACATTAAGTCATTCATTAATGTAACGCTTTGAGACTACCCCCTGGACGTCAAATGGTACTTAGGACTACAAGTAGCCCCGAAGCTAACCCATGGTATCTATACAACACTAAGTCATATTCAATTCACTTAAAAGAATGAGCGGAAGCTAGTATTTATTCATAAAAACATGAGTACGTACATGAAATCTTAATTCTGTTAGCATAAACTAAAAATAGTGTCAACATGAGAATTAACTACAAAACTACTACGTCTGGGCAAGCCTACAGAAGAGCCACTAGGACAGAGCCCCAGCTGACCCAAAATCATGAAAGTCTAAACTAATTAAATAACATAGGAAATCATAACTAAGTCCTTGGAACATGAGGACTCACCAACTGTACGGGAGTAGGCACTAACAATCACAGCTAATCGTGAGTCTGAGGGCGAACTCCAGAACCTACATCATGATAGGATGCAGAGCACATAAAGTATGTGGTCAGTACTTATGGAATGTATTGAGCATATGGGGGTGCATGCAATAAGTAAAACTGGCATGTATAATAAGATGAAACCATGCATGTTAAGTGTATACAGACTCACCATATTGCATGAATAAAACTGAAAGCTGAATTGTCATAAAGCATAGGTAGTAAAACAATATCAAATAACATCAATGAGTCATTACACTTAGTTTCTAAAATCAATATTTCTGTGGGAGATTCTCGTAACCAAAAAAAACCACGTGAGCAACATAGAGTCCAACATATGCCTTGTTAGAAGGCCACAATATACCTTGTTGGGGTATAAGGCCATGATTTTGGCATAATCACTCAAAGGCCCACTTGGGGAAAAACATATTATCATAACTATGGTGGCACGTAGTTTCTGGAACTAGGATGCGCTAAACCCTCACCACTCGGTGCTAGATACTACTTCCAAAACCATACTACCACTTATAATATATGAAATTACACCATAAAATAAGCATAAGGGTTTATAAGTCTGAAAACCAGTTATGCCTCTGTTTCTAATTCATATCCATAAGTACGTATGCGAATTTTATATTGAATCTAAGATCATAAGTTTGAATTTCTTGTAAATTGAGTAAATTATTCTAAAATCAAATATATTTACCAACTTATAGTATTTCATGCCAAGAATGCTTAAATTCAATTCATAAGAACAACCATACGAGTAAAAGCATAAGTAAACCATGAATTCTTGTGATAATATGCAATTTAATTCATAAAGGGCCATAAGAGTTTAAAATCATGTAAAGTGGGTATGAACCCTATTTATCGAATTCATAAAATCACTTTTGAAAATTAAGTTATTGGTCACAAGGATGAAAGGAAACCCTTGTTCAAACCCTACATACTTGAACTTATCAATTTCTAGGAGGAACGTTTGTGTTGGGAGACCTTGAGGTTGAATTTTTGAGAGAAACCCTTGTTTTTGTGTTCTTGAGAGTTTGAGATGAGATTAGTCAATGAATTTGTGTTATGGAATGAGGGAAAACATTTTTGTATCAGTTATAGGGTCATTTAGGATTAAAATGACTAGTTTACCCTTGAAAAACTGAAGGAAAATGGAATTTTAAGGTTGCGGAGCACCACTAGCGTGGCACGGTGAAATCGCGGAGCACCACTGATGTGGCACTTCAATATCGCGGAGGAGGAGGTCCGTGAAACCTTAAAATCATGTAACCTCATTGTTTTGACCCCGAAATTCAGTTTTCTTCCGCATTGTCTACGTGAGACGTCCAAAATGTCGACCTCTACTGGTTTGCTCACAAAAAGGCACATAAAGTTTTATTCCGTTATCAGATTAAGGAAAAATTGGATGCGTTGGAAAGAAGACTCAAATACCTTTCATTTGGTGGATCTTGAGGTCAAAAACTCCTTATATTTTAGAAGTTACATATGTATGAAGTTGACCCTTGTAAGATTGAATACTAAAACTCAACCGATAAAAATGTTCTCGACTCAATTTTGCTCTAAATGTTTCTTATGACCATGATTCGCATATGATGAAACATATTTATGGTTACAAATTATATATTTTGGGCCTATACACATATGACAAATGGTTTTAAGCTTAGCTAAGAGTTTGTGGGGTGTTACAATATCTCCCCTTTGGGCTCATTCGCCCTCGAATTAAGACTGATGTTGGGGTGAAAAGAATGTAGTTAATAACATGAAACTAAAATTCTTAAATTGATCATGTTTCCTAACTGGAATCACCTTTTGACAGAGTACTGACTCAGCTGATCCATATGGAACATGAACACATACATAAGAATTTTATGGAATAATGTAGACATGAAATTAGAAGAGCGCAATGCTAGGAAGTACATCTATTACTCATATTGAATCATTGTTAGGAGTGAATAAATATGGGTATTTGGCCATCATGTCTGCGAATGAAGGATATAGCTGAGCTGAAAATACTAAACCCCTAACATGAAACTGATTTCTAAGTTGACTTGATGGACTTTAAGGAGCTGATTCATGCTAAGAGTTTAGAACTCGGTTGAAGCATTCATGACACGATCGTATATATAGAACTACGAAGTGATAATTAGTGTGATGAAATTTCCAAGTGTTTCTAAGAAAGGAATATTAATTTCCTCAGCACTTCTTATCATAATTTCTAATAACAATCGAGGAAAAAAAAATTGTGCTAGATCTGAGTATGACATTCGAATAAGAATCAAAACATGGTCTAAGTAGTCTAATTTGTTGATATAAGTTCATATAATATAAATGATATAGAATCAAACATAGGACATCCTCTGGATGAAACTATATAACATGGAATATCAACATATAGAACAGAAGCAAGAATAGGATTACTATGCCTTAAGCGATGCAACTGTTAACTTCCAAGTTTAACAGCACTTCTCAAACACACTTATCAACTATACTTTTCCTCTTAAATATTACACTTCATTTGATGCAACTTATAACCTTCACATGGGTACATGTGACTACTCCTACAAAATTCTGAGTTGAACTACATACTTCCACCATGTCCAAGCCCAACTCGGAGTCAGAATGTAGTACACATGACACAATAATGCTAGTCTAAACTACGGGATTCAATATCCTATGTCTTTTCAGAGCTCTCATCTCAAGGATAATACTCCTTACCACTTTAACAACTAACTCCCAGCTCTAATTAGGAATTCACTAGTGCACAATGCATTCATCCACTTGTATACCAACATGACATTTAAGCATATCGTTATAACCACATATGAACTTCTAGGCAACCAAACCATCTAAGAATTTTCCCATATTCTCTAATACCTCTATCAATAAAAATTTCATGAATTATCGCCTAAAAGGCATACCAAAACTTCTCAATTAACTATTACCTATAACAAAGTTTTGCCTCAATCTCCCTCCACAATTATAACCTTAGATAAAACTAGCACACACAAATATTTCCTAATAAGAAACAACTACTCTCTCCTATCTAAACTGTTGTTAATCCATTTTCATCACCACTATCTTAACATAAGGGGAGGTCACTGAGGGGCTAGAATGTAAGGACCTATATCAAGAAAGAATATTACACATAACTTTGACACTTAACTGCGGCCTGACGAATAAGGGATCATAGGCATGGATTTGTTAGAGTGAAATGCATGACATAATGCGAATTTCACTAGTCATTAAGGGTGTATCATGAGTTCAGGTTACTGAGCATACTACAAAACATAAGTTCATATATATCATAAGTTACTTAACATAGGACTGGAATTCATAGAATCATAGGGGATGACTAGGATCGTGGAGTGAAGCGATTACTTATTTTACTCGAATCCGAGAATGAACATAAATTGTATGAAGTGTATAAGCATTGGTCATGGGTGTGGCTCTATCACGCAAGACAAGGGTAGGGTATCATAATAACTAAAATTTGAGGAATATGCTAGAGTAAGAATTGATCACTATCTCATCATAACTCTTGTTGACATGATTCTCAATCTATTTCACAAGACTTGATTTGGTTCTTCACCTTATCATTTCCCCCTTAGATCAAAGCCGACATTCTAAGTTTATGGGCTTATTCCATATCCTCAAGACTGAGCCATAATTTCTTTTAATCTAACAGTCTACAAATGAATGCTATACTCACCCGAATAAACTGTATTTGGAAAATACTAACTTCATTCTTGGACATTCCTTTCATAGATACCACCCTTAACTTTCTCTAGATTCAATAATCATCATCATATATTTACACTCCTCTTAGAAAACATACCTGCCTCTGTAAACACACAATATGCCCTTTTCTTCTTAGTTTACTAATATCACACCTCTAAATTCATATTTTCCCACACCCTCACACTTAATTGTGAATGAATGAAGTTAAATCCTTGCACACATTATTTCAAGCCTACTAGCTCACTTTCATATAACTTGCATCACTATCCTAAGCAATCATTATTTCCACCTTGATGATCATCCACTATTCAAACTTAGTGTCTAGTACTAGCCATGATTTTCAACACAACTTCACAAACTATTCTTGCTTGGCAACTACTAAAAAAAAAAAATATCCTCCTTTAACACTTCATTACTACTTATTCATCCATACGTTTAAATTATATTCATAGCTCTATAATCATCAACCAATTTCCTTTTCCTAATCACAAAAAGAAGCCAAGATTAACGATCCTTAACAACCTAATACTTTCATTAATGACCTATACTTTTGTAACATAATAAAACTCCATTAAGAACTCCTTTCCTAGTTTAAGCATACTCTAAGTCACCTTAACTAATAACTTCTTCTAGACCTTTTAACATGTAATCTACATCATACTCACTACCTCTTAGTTAACACCCAAAGACATATCACCTCAAACCTAACTTAATTGAATACATAGATCTATCTACATACTTTTGACAAATCGCTATCCCCACTTTTATTTTCACTACACTTCTAAATCCATAATCCCAACTCTGAGGACGTTCTACTACTTATGGATCATAACATATTAAGTTACACTATCCCTCGAATGAAAACTCTATTCAATAATCTAGGTACATACTCTCTCCTCTCATAGGTGTTATCTGTAATGAAGGGTTAAAAAGGAATCAAAATACATATCATATTATGTCTTAACCACATGACGCATATGGATGAGGACATAAACTTTCAAATTGAAGGACTTAAAACACACTAATGGGCTCCTCTCAAGCCCTTTGTGTGGTTTTTAAATATTCTAATAGTTAAATTTGAGAGCATCATATTGGTAGGAATTTGAGATTTACTACTTATATTATCTCAAGGATGAGGCATAGCTGGAGGAATTTGGAGTAACACACGAATTGGAATAAGTTTCTAAGAGGACAACTTTACTGCATGATCTGGAGTATGAAAGAAGGGAAACATTTCCTAAATACCCTGTAGCCTCCTGATTATAAGTGTGGTGCACAACATACCCATAAATAAAACTCTACTAGACACGGCTTTTCAGACACCCTAGGACACTTGAACTCTGAGCTCTAATATGAAGTTTGTGACACCCCGAGACTACCCCTGGATGTCACATAGTGCTTAGGACTACAAATAGCCCCGAAGCTAACCCATGGTATCTGTACAACACTGAGTCATATTAAATTCACTTAAGATCATGAGTGGAAGCTAGTATTTATTCATAAAAACATGAGGACATATATGAAATCTGAAGTCTGTTAGTATAAACTGAAAATAATCTCAACATGAGAATTAACTACACAACTACAACTTCTGGGCAAGCCTCTAACATATTAAAGAGCTGCAGGGATAAACCCCAGCTGAACCAAAATCATGAAAGTCTGGACTAATGAAACAACATAGGAAATCATAACCAAGTCCTCAGAACATGAGTACTCACCAACTGGATGGGAGTAGGCACTGCAATCATAGCTAATCATGAGTCTGAGGGTGAACACCAGAACCTATATCATGATAGGATGTAGAGCACATAGATCGCTTTACATACCAATACATTCCATGTATTGATCTTCTCCTAAAATGGTTTTACACACCAATACATTTAATGTATTGATCCTCTCCTGAAATAGTTTTACACACCAATACATTCCATGTATTGATCATCTTTGGTGCTACATCGTTTCATGATGTAGGATCTGGCTCTCAAGTTTGTGGTCGAGCGCATCATTAAGATCTTTATCTTCTGCCTTTGGTGAGTCTCTTTTCTACCTGGAGGCTGGGCGAGATATGATGACCTTTTTAAATTTTTCTTTCAGTATTGGTACTTATTAGAGGCTTCACAGGCTGAGGTAGTTGTCAAACAAACTTTGTAATTTCCAGTCTGTATTTATAATGACTATTAGTATTGTTGGACATTATGTGGTGCTAAAAAACTTTGTTGAAAGTGTTTTATCCCTTAAGGAATCTTAAATAAATTTAATGTTGTTTTCGTTTTAGTCATTTATATTGGAAGTACACTTATGTGATATGCCAGAACGTTCACTCATACTAGCAACAATATAGTGTGTGTGCCACGTCTAGGGCCCCTTTCTCTAGTCGCGGCAGTTATTGTAATTTTATTATTATACTTTCAGGAGATGTACGACTTGTCACATATGGGAACTTTTTTGTATGTAGGTGGAAGAGTTGCTCATAGTTTCCTTTATTTGTTTAATTATCTACTTTGCTTGATCGAACTATGATACCTACTAAGTACAAGTGGACCGTACTCACTCCTACTTTCTGTATCCTTTTAGTGCAGATCCCAATTTAAGTGCAACTCATGGATCGTGATTACGTACAGTTTGAGCATTTTGAGGTCAGGGTGAGCTACTTATTCCGGAGTTTGTGCTTGGCTTCATCCAATTTTATGTATTTATTTTATATTAGAGATAGATTTAATGTATTTTCATACACTATATTGAATTTAGAGGTCTCTTTACTCGTGACACTAGATCTTTGGGATTAGAGTTGTATTTATTTCAGATATTGAGTTGTTTTATCTTATTGGCCTGATTTTATCCTAAAGACTCACATTTGATCATTATTTATCTTCTTTTTTTCTTTTATATCTCTTGTAGAGTTTGAATTACCTACTAGGATTGGATCAGGGTAGGTGTCATCATGACCTTGGATCTATCTTCTCTTCGTCGTCATCCTTCATCAATTTTTTTTCCACAACAAGTGGAGTTTCAATTTTCACTTTTAGAGCTTGAATGTTTTTAATAGATTCAAGGCATACCCATTTTGGGACAAGCCTTTAAAGGATTGAGAAATCTCCACTTCCAAGAAAAACTTCATCTCCCCTATATCAGACATCTCAAAAGCTTTTAACATTTTGTTTTTAACTTCTTTAACCACAAGAGAATTTTCACATGTGATCATCAAATCATCAACATAAACAAATATCACAATCAACTTTCCATCAGCTTGTCTTTTGAAGTACAAAGTAGGGCTTCTGTTGAAGCCTTGAGACAACAAATGAGTATCTAGCCTGCTATGCAATCTCTCGGAGCTTGTTTAAGATCATAAAGAGCTTTTTTGTTAAGCTTATACATCCTATCTTCTTCACATGTAACTTAAAACCTTCAGGTTGTTCAACATAAATGTTTTGTTTAAGCAATTCATTGAGAAATTTTGATTTGACATCCAAATGGAAGAGTTTTGAAATAATTAAGTTAATGTGTCAATACTTGTGGACATAGTTAAGTCAGTTAAATATCCATCTTCACTACTTAGAAAAATTTCTTGGCTTGACAACTTCCCGCTTGGATTGTCAATAAGGCCTCTTAATCCTATTTTGCACGACTGATCATTATTGGGTTTGATTAATGCATTTTCCTTCCATTTCAAAATAAATGGTGTTTTTAGTTTGGGCATACCCCTTTAAAACTGTTCATTCCTAGAAAAGAAGAAGTATTTTTACTAACTTACCCTTAAGAAATCTCTTGAAAAAGATGCAACTCTTAAGTAATTTTTTGGTCATGTAAAACTTTATTTATTTAAATAGGATTAAAATTGGAAAAACATAATTAATTCATTCTTTAAAATCTTAAAACACCACTAACTTTGCAATGAAATGTAAAGTTTAAAACACCACATATTTTTGAACGGAAGGAGTATTATGTTTCTCAGTAAAAAGAAAAGTGATTTTGTTTAATTATATCAAAGAATTTATATACTCTCTCTGTTTCATATTACTTGACCTACGTTGTCCTGACAGAGCCCGTAACCTTGTTAATAATGTTTTAGAACTCTAATATATAGTTATTTAATACTAAGTGTGGTATGGAAAAAAAGTAATAAAATTCTTTGGATTTGCTAAAGTGGACAAGTTAAATGAAACACTTGTATTTGAAATATAAAGGCCATATATGCAAAATAAAATGGAGGGAGTACAACCTTAAAACAAAGTTTAAAAGTTGTTCACGTGCATTGAGAGTGGCACTTTGAGATTATTGTAATTCTACTAATATTTACTCATGAAAGACACATTGCGCCTGTATATATATGGATAAATAAGGAACAAAATTTTTTTTTCATGGACAGTGCAAAGAAAAGCTCTGGTACTTGAACTAAAGTGAGAAATAGTGGTTTCGATTCTGACGGAAAGAGGAGATTTTCTTGCCATTTTCAAATAGTATAATTTTTTTTTCTCCAACCTGTTTTTTTCAACTTCAGTTTTTCTTTTAATTTTTGCCATGATTTGCAAAGGTGGGGTTATATATAAAAATTAAGGAAAAACTACATAAATAACCAAACATCCTTACTATAACTACTAAATCTCTCTACTTTAAAATAATTACGTAATCTCTCACTACATAATATTTTTTTTAACAAATTTGGTGTATCCAGATATGATAAAAATCTCATCTATCTTTTTCCTCTCTCCCTCCATTCTTAGCAGAGTCTCTCTTTCTCTAGTAAACTTAAATAATATTATTCTTTGCCTTCTCAGGTGCTCTTAGTCATCTTTCTCAATCGCTTTCTGAAACTCTAGATCTTTGTCACCTACAAACCATTCACAAGGTTCGATTATCAATTTCTTTCTCTATTATAGCATTTATTCTTTTTTACCTGTTGTTTTTTTATTATTTTCTCTTTGTTTTATTTTCGGAGAAATTGGTTCAATTTCCAACCACCACATACCCTTCCCATCACTCAATTGCTCCTTGTCTTCTTTGGGGAATCTGGTGCCCTCAGGATGGCGGTGAAAATGACGGTGACATTCCGACGATGTTAGGTGAAGAATAAAGGAAAAGGAATTAGATACATTGTGTATCTGTGTGTCTGTATCTTCTTCTTCTAAGTCAGATACACCACTAAAGTATTTGTGTATCTATGTAAGATCTTCTTCTTCTTCTTCTTCATCTTCTTCTACTTTTAAGTATGAATTTGACAAATAGCTAGATACATAGATACAAATAGATATATAGGTCATATGAATCTAAATAAATTTTTTCACATATAGTAAGAGACATGTTTTCAGACACATTGGATAAAATTAATATCAGATACACTAATGAATTTAATGTCAGATACACTGGATGAAATTAATATCAGCTACACTGATGAAATTAATATCGAATACAGTGGATGAAATTGTTTTTGGATACACTAGATTTTTTTTATATCGGATACATTGGATGAAATTTATATCATATACACTAGATGAAATTGATTTTTGGATACACTAGTGAAATTGATATTGGATACATGCGTTCACAGATTAATGAAATTTTGAAAATTAAATACATAGATACATGAAATTACGAATCTCAGATACATAGAGCCGTACATGTATCCAAAATTATTTTAGTGGTAGAAAGTCCACTTTTGAAAATTAGTGATTGAGTCAGTAAATAATTCCTATACTAGGGTGTTTTCTGTTGTTTACTAAAAAATTAATGCTAATAGTTGATTTGACTAGCGATGAAAAATGGAAGGATCATGACTGCATTAAAAGATCGATTCAATTGACAACATTTATTGCTTTTATTTTGATTGTTGTCTCTATAACATGGTTGCTTTGATTGATTAATGCATAAGAAAATTTCTACATTTTTTATAGAATTTTTATTATTAATCTTGAATGTAAGAAATTTAAAAATAAGTGTTCCTTACTTAAATATGTTAGTTTATTTTTTTCATATTAGAATCTAGACACATTCTTTTCTAGATCTAATGTGAATAAACTTTAATATAACTGTATGATCTAGAAGAGCAAAAGGCTCTTATGGCTTTAGATGTGTTTATAATGCCTCATAATGTAGTTTGTTTGTATTTTGGCTCTACGAGATATGGTATTCAATATTCCTATGATGGTTTTCATATATTGAAATATTATTTATACCACCAACAATAATATTTATGTGTGCTTATTTGCGTCAAAGGTTGATGCAAATGTACGTCATGCTAGACTTGATCCTAGTTGTTAACAACGAAAGAACATTTAGCCAAACAAGGTTTACTTGGTGCTACAGATAAAGTAGATTTGTCTTCTTATTAATAAGGTCTAGCTAAAAATAACTAGAAAACCATTTGAAAAAGTTAATGCGTTGATGCTCACGCTCCATTGCAATTTATTCCATCTAACGTCAATGTTTCAAACAAAGCAATTCTTTTTAAGTTATCTAATGTTATTCTGCATAAGTTGTGGAATTTGAGTTTTTTTAAAATTTTTGGTGCTTTTGTTCATAATATTTTCCCCTGCAAGTAAAGTTGGAACAAAGGGGAGGACATGTATCTTTGTATGATACTTTGTATAGTTCAAGAGTTATGTGCTCATAGCAATGATTTTAGACCGTGACTTTAAAATGTAGTTTTTGTTTGATAGCATGTGATTACGTTGTCGAGTAGTGAAGTAAATAGAATGGATCTTGGAAGCATGGGTGTGTTCTTGGTTGATTGTTTTCCTTAAGGTACTTATTTTTCTTTTACATTTTTTGAGATTTTTAATAGCTTTATATTACATATCAATATCAAACTCTTAGCAGTAAGGAATTTCGATTCTCTCCCCTTTGTTAGCTTTTTCTGCATCTACATGGTCTTCTTGTTGTGTAGTAGCGAGCATAACATTCCATTTCCGCAAATAACACTAGACTACGTTGGTGTATTCTTGAAAACACAAAGATAGTCAAGGGGATTAGAAAGAGGGGTATGGACCATCAAATTGAACCTTAATAAGTTTCCTAGATAGTGTTAATTAATTTATGACATCGTAATGTGCCTTGGTCCACCATTTCATCCATTGCTTTATTAGTATTATTTTCCTACACTTAAAATTCTAGTTGAAATTTTCACATACTTTGCAGGATTTAGTAGTTGTTGGGGAAGCATACTCTGTATAGGGAGGAGATGGAAGCATGCCATGATGGAAAGAAGGTTCTTTGTTTAATTAAAGTACTGATTGCAGAATGGTTTTTAGAAGTTCTGGTAAAGTTTGATTCTTTGTGTACACTTGTTTTCTCGACCTAGTTTTAAGTAGTCGTTTTAAGTATACTCATAGAAAAAATTTCTCTTTTTCTCCCATAGAAACCTTTCAAACACTCCTAGAAATTAAATACACACATACATATACATGTACTCGTACACACACACACACTATTTTGACCTATGTGGGTGGATATATCTGCTAGACTTGCACGTCAAAAGTTGTAGCTACTATTGACATGATAATGTTAAAGATAGTGGTGCCCTGGGTCAACATTTTTATGGAAATAAATAATTGCACGAATATATTGATCATGAATTACAACTTCTGGAATAATAAATACACAACTCTTAACCAAGTAAATGTTTGGCACGTGTCATCTAATACTTCATGTCCTAAACAATCTAGTTATCTTTATTTTCTTTTACTTTTATGATCATGTTTGGCCTCATGATCACAATATGTGCTTTGCTATAAGAAGGTTGTTACCTTCTATATAAATTTTTTTATAAAAGAATGGAAGTTTATTACGTACTATTGATGGTCATTTTATGAATCCATTTGCTTTTTAGCATAGTTCTATCCTCTTCCTTAAACTTCAGAAATATACTCATCGGTTATTAGACTGATATCCAACAAATGCAAATTAATGAACAAATGATATAACTCTTGAAAAGGAAATGTTGTGATTCTTCTTTGCTATGGAACTTTGTGAGAAAGCTGATTAGGAATCAAACTGACTTAATACCTGTCTGATTTTTGATGTGTAGATCATAAATCATTATTACGCTTTAAAGCTTCTTAAACGAATCGAAGTTTTTCACGTTTTATCAAATGAAACCAATCTGTATTTAAAAGATGCTTTGGCATTTGTATTATGGTGGTAAATTTGTTTCTTTAGCTTAGTATTTGAGTTACCAATCAATATGTGGTATATCTTAGTTTTAATTTCTGCAACTTCTTTTTAGTTTATTCCCCCAAAATTTTCTCAAGCAGTTTCACACCTAACTAATAAGGAAATGTTTCTAGTGGTCTCAATTGGACTTTGATGGAGGGTAATGGTGAGTAAGCATAATGGTTCACTTGGGATGGCCTAAATTTTCATCAGAACATGGTCTAGAAGTTGGCAATTTCTTGGTTTTTCGCTATATTCCGGCCAGTCAGCACTTTATAGTTTGAATATTTGGAACAAGCAGTTGTGAAATCATCAACTTCTGCAGTGACATTGGCAAAGGTAAAAAAATAGCAAACTTATCCGAAAGCAACTACCCCCTGCTTAAAATAACATCTAGTGGTCAAAATGATCAAGAAGACGGCAGGTTATGCTTGTATCTGTCAAGATTTGAAATGCCAGCAAGCAGACCTATTGCACAAGGAACTAGCAGTCTTGATAATGGAAAAGGAAAAAAAGATCAAGGAGTTATCCGTAAGCAATTAGGACTCCACTGCTGGGTTCAAAAGATAAGAAAATCAAAGAAGCATCTCAGTTTGGCAAGCTTCTGTTCACAACAAAGTGTTAGGATTCTTTTGCTTTTGTTATGTCGTCTTTTATATAAATATTAGGGCTATGTAGTTGAGGCAGTTAGGGCTTAGCTGAAGCTTGGTATTGTTGATTCGTGTTGAGCTTGACCTCTATCTTGAGCTAGCTGGCCCAAATGCAGTCTCAGGTCAACAACATACCCATTATAATTCCACCAGTGGGGTCTGCATAGGGTAGAGTGTATGAAAACCTTACCAATATCAAGTGTTGATTAATATTGATAGCTTAATTATAGGAATAGAATTATATTTTATCGAATTTAATTGATTGTCTATTATTATTTAGTCATAGGGTTCGTTGTATAAGTACTTATCATCATGGTTGTATAATCATCCAGAAATACAAATAAGCCTTTTATTCTTCTTTATATCTTGAGGAAGCAATTGCTACAACGTTTTTGTGGCATTGAAGACATCCTTATCTTATGCTCTTTATTGTATTTTACATGGTAAATGTTTTTTCCACATGAAGCAAGGGAAGCAAGATTAGACAAGAAAAATTTTGAGGAGACAACAGCAAAAGCATTTTGTCCTGCTAAGCAATAAAGAGTATGATTTTTATTTCATTCTTTGGAATTTATTTAACTTTGGTTTCCTTTTTCATAACTTCTCATAGCCATTTGCATGTTGGTGTTGTGCTTTGAGCATCTTCTTATTGCTTTATTATTATGTACAAGATTCAGGAGAAGAGTATGCAAATAGTGAACTGCTGATTCAAGAGACAGCTATTGATGTATGGTAAAGGTCAATGGTCGAGAATTTCTAGTAAAACCTTGTTTAAATATCATTAAATCTTTCCATCATTTTGGTGGATTGCAATAATCTTGGCATGTTCATGTATTTCTATGTTTCAAGTTTAGCACCTATGAAGTAGGACATGCCAAATGATGGCATTGATTCTTTAAATCTAAAATGAATAAGTATGTTTTCTGACTGCAGATATCCTTGAATAATCGTGAGGTTTGATTTTCTCGAAATAGATGAATCAATTGGTTAGTTAGACCTATCCTTGTTATACTCCTTTTTTATCAAAGCAACTGACTGGTTTCCATTAACTCTTACATGTGCAGACATTCTGTTAGGTTTCTCCTTGCAAATATTAAATATGTTTATAATCTAAAAAGGATGATGTCATATAGAAGCATTAATTTTCTTGTGAAGCAAGACCTACATTTACATTGGTTTTTCAGAGTTCTAGTCCTTTCATCATGTGAAGCAGCTCTTAGATTACATTGTTGTTAATGAATCTAGTCCACTTTACGTTGCAATTAATTGTTTGTACTTGGTTGTGATTCTCTTTGTTTCCCAGTTTGCGTATCCCTTTTTGTGTATCCCTTTTTTCTCTCATTAAATCTAGATCACCTTTATACATGTGCAGAAATTATAAGAATCCTGGCAAACATATTTACTGGGAAGGGGAAGCTAGGAAATTTGATTATTTTTCTCCAGGGACCAGATAAGAGAATCTGGCCTATTTTTTAAAATAGAGGATCAGGTTTTGAAGTTTTGACATATGGATGGGAAGAAGTTATTGCTACTTGTGGACTGAATGTTGGAGATTATTGTGCTTTTCAACTTGTAAATCAGAAGGAATATTTGATGTACACAAAATCATAAAGTCCAAAAGTAAGATGCCTAAAGAACTACTTGGAGCTGATTACCTTAAGCAGTTACAAGGGGAATGATGAAATAGGAGTTATGCCAATCGCTCATTAATAGTTTTTGAACAACATTTAACTATTGTCTTGTTGGGTCATATATTTTATACTATCATTTTGAAGTTGCACTTTACATGCGACAGTTATGCTATTACTCTTCACAAATTATCATTTTATAATGGACAAACTTTAGATTTACGATATCAGTTAAGATCGATTCAGGATCATTTGATCCTATTCAGAAGTTTTCACAACTCATCATAGAAGCCACTAGTATTTTGAGACTAAATCTTTTCGAGTTTAGTTACATATTTGATTAACTGTTAAAATGCACCATGTTAATAATCACTTCAGTGATGCATTTTACCATCGCAGTTACTGTTCCATTGGTTACTGTTACTTTAGTCTATTAGCTTAGTCATTATATTAGCTAGCTGATCGAGTTAATTATGAGGTTAAGAGTGATGAGTTGTTGCTGAGCTGTCACTTAAGTTGGTTAGAAGATATTTTCCATTTTCTCTCTTTTGTCAACTATATAAGTTAAGGGTAAAGCAGTTGTTGTATAGATTTTGGGATGATGATCATTGAATAAAACTCTCTCTTCTTCTCTTCTCCAGTTTTCTCTAGCTTATTAATGGAGTTTTGAGCTTAGAATGCTCAATTTTCACATGGTATCAGTGCCATCGATAATGGCTGTTTAGAAGAGTTTTTGATAGAGTTCAGATCTCTATTGTTAACTGGATTTTTGATCTAAGTCTACTTCTTTGTTTTCTCATTCACTTTTCAACTGGTTAATAGAAGTTTGAATGTGTGTATTAAGTTTATATGTCTTATTTACAGAGAAATTTTGAGTTTTTTATTGATCAAATTCACCAGCAATGCCTCCAAAAATTGACCAAAACGATCCACTTTATATCAATCCATCAGATACTTCAGATGTGGTGTTAATCCCTATCAAACTCACAGGTTCAGAGAAATATGGGATTTGGATTAGATCCATGAGGATCGTATTATTAGGAAAGAGGAACTATGGTATTGTTACTGGAGCTTGCATAGCAGATTTGTATCGAAATGAACTACACGGGCAATAGGAAACTTGTAATGCAATTATGCTTTCCTGGATGATGAACACAGTTAGTGAAGAGCTCCTTAGTGGAATTGTGTATGCTACGAGTGCATTCTTTGTTTGGACTGATTTGAAGGAGAGATTCAACAAGGTTAATCTCTTGTGCATCTATCAGTTGCACAAGGAAATTACTATGCTCTCACAAGGTACAGATTATGTTGCTCATTACTTCACTAAATTGAAGACACTGTGGAATGAATATGATGTTTTTGTACTAACACCTGCTTGTGCATGTCCTCAGTCAAAAGAATATGTAGAACATATGGCTCAAATGAGGTTAATTCAATTCCTAAGTGGCCTAAATGACTCGTATGATCAGGCTAGGAGATATATCTTACTGAAAGGAGTTACTTCTTCTCTAAATCAGGCATATGCCATGATAATTGAAGATAAAATACAACATTCAGCATGTATAGTTAGTGTTGTTGAGAAACCAGAACTAGTGGTGATGAATGTTAACAGGAATCTAGGAAGAGACTATTTTAAAGGTAGAAAATATGAATATTGTCATTTCACAGGCCACACCAAGGAGAAATGTTATAAGTTGACTGGCTATCCCACAAATTGGAAGAATATGAAGAAATCTGGTTATGGATGGAAAAATAATTTTAGAGGTCAAACAATAGTCCAAGGTCATTCTTATGGCAATCAACATCATGCATGAGCTGGTAGATTTTTTGAGCAAGGACATGTAGTTTTGGGAAGACAAGGTGCATATTCTTCAGCAAACAATCTATCTAGTGGTGTACCAGATCACACACAGGTTCCCTCAACCAGTTATAGAGATAATAATGCCTTCTTAGCTTAGGGACAAGCATTTAATGATAATTAATGTAAATAGATCATGAGCATGTTGAATAAGGATGTACAGGATACTAAGCAAGCAAATATGACAGGTATTACAACTTATCTACTAACAGATGTATTTACACAGGAATGGATAGTAAATTTTGGTGCCTCACATCATATAATAGCAAACAAAAATTTATTGATTAAGAGTCATGCATTGGCCAAGTCATCAAAGGATCAATTACACTTACCTACATGTGATAGAGTAGAGATTGAACACACTGGTAAAGCATATTTTTTTGAGACTAAATCTATGAAGAACATTCTATATGTACTAGGCTTCTCATTCAACTTGTTAATAGTCTCCAAGATTACAAGAGATTTGTCTTGTTTTGTATCTTTTTATCCTGACTTTTATGCGGTTCAGGACCTCTTCAGTGGCAGGGTGAAGGGGAATGGTATAGAAGAACATGGTTTGTACATATTCAAGAATAAAGTTGGAATAAATAAGTTGACAGGTGATCAGATGAAAAAGATTGCAAGAGCAACAAGTTGTGACATTAGTTTATGGCACAAGAGGCTAGGTCACCCTTCCTTTCAGACTATGAAGCATATAGATTTGACTCATCACAATAAAGATCATGCACTACTCAGTGATTGTTCCATTTGTCCATTAGCAAAGAACACTAGAATTCCATTTCCTGTAAGTGATTCTAGAGCTTCCATGAAATTTGAAGTTGTTCAGATGGATTTATGGGGGGCCATATAAGACACCTACTATAGATGGCAAGTATTATTTCTTGACAGTAGTGGATGAATATAGTAGATTTGTTTGGATTGACTTATTGCCGTTGAAATCAGAAAATACTGTAGCTATTGATACTTTCTTCTCAATGATTCAAACTCATTTTAGTGCTCATGTAAAGGTTGTGAGATCAGATAATGGCATTGAATTTCTTAATTCACAATGCAAATCTTTATTTGATCATTTAGGAATTTTGCATCAAATTAGTTATCCTCACACACCACAGTAGAATGGTGTGTTTGAGAGGAAACACAAACATATTATCAACATTGCTAGAGCCATCAGATTTCAATCTCATGGGCCCATTAGATTTTGGTGCTATTGCATCAAGGCAGCAGTTTATCTAATGAACAGATTGCCTTCTACAACTTTAGACAACAAAAGCCCTTAGATATTGTTGTATTATAAAAAGCCAATGTTATCTCACTTACGGGTCATATGATGTTTATGTTATGCCTCAATCTTACCAAGAGGTGACCAATTCTAAGAAATAACAGTTCCTGCCATCTTAATAGGATACTCGAAGTTACAAAAGTGTTATGTACTCGTGGATATTCAGTCAAAGCGGTTCTTTGTGAATAGAGATGTGATTTTCAAAGAGGAGATATTTCCTTTTAATCAAACTAATGCAGGTCATACCAATACTACAAATCATTCTTCTATTCTGTTGGGATCTCCTTTGGAGGAGGAAATATATGAAGCTAATTACAATGAAGAAGATGCCTTTCCGGAATAATTATCATCCATCCCTACTCATTCAACACCAGATCTGACTGTGACATCAGATGAGAATGTTATTCAACCAACTCTCGATGAATCTTGTCTACTTGTTGCTTTGCCAGATGATATACCACCTCCTAGGAAGACTACTAGAACAACTAAGCAACCTACTTGTATGAAAGATTACACCACTATTGGTACAAGAAAGAGTAGTACCAGATATCCCATGATCAACTATTTGTCTTATGATCATACCACCCATGTATATCAAAGCTACCTCACTAAAATGTTTACTTTAGTGAAGTAGCCAAGGATAAGAGGTGGATACAAGCCATGAATCTTGAGATTCAATTTCTTGAAAACAACAAGACTTAGAAGATAGTAGATTTTCTAAAAGGTAAGCATGCAGTTTGTTCAAAATGGGTGTATAAGATCAAATATCATGCAAATGGTGAGGTGAAAAGATTCAAGGCTACACTAGTAGCCAAAGGATATAGTCATCAAGAAGGGCTAGATTATCATGACACATTCTCCCCTATAGCCAAGATGGTGACAGTTACGTGTGTCATTGCCTTAGTTATTTCAAAAAAGTAGAGTTTGTTTCTAATGGATGTCTATAATGCTTTCCTTCAAGGTGATCTTGATTAGGAAGTTTACATAGAGAATTCTAAAGGTTTTAGAAAACCTGGTGAGATCAAAGTATGTAGATGCTTAAAACACTATATAGTCTAAAACAGGCATTAAGACAATGGAACAAAAAGCTTACCAGTGCCATGCTTGTTGCTGGTTTTTTCCAAAGTATATATGACTATTCCTTGTTCACATTCAAGAAGGATGCAGACTTGGTGCTTGTGTTAGTAAATGTGGATGATTTTCTCATCACTGGTAGAAGTGCTCAGTTGAATGATGCCACTAAACAAGTACTACATTAAGAGTTTAAGTTGAAAGACCTAGGGGAGCTTAAATATTTTCTAGGAATTGAAGTCATGAGATCTTCTAGAGGTGCTATTTTGAATTAAAGGAAATTCATCTTAGAAATTATATATAATGTTGGTTTAAGTGGTTCCAAGCCTGTTGTTACTCCTATTGAATATAATATGAGGTTAACCTCAGTGGATTATGATCAAACAAATAGTCTTATTGGTGATGTTGTATACCATTACCTCACATCTTATCAGAAATTGGTTTGAAAACTTCTCTATACCACTATTACTAGGCGCTACATTAGCTATGTTGTTTAGAATCTTAGACAGTTATGCAAAGTCAAAAGAGATCTCCCATTGGGATGCTACTATAAGGGAGGTTAGATACTTAAAAGGGATAGTTGTCTAGGGGGTGTGGTTGCAGGCTACTCCAGCTTCAACATTAACATGTTGGTGTGATTCTGATTGGGTTTCCTATCCTAACACTAGAAGATCCATCACTTGGTATATGGTCAAATTTGTGACTCACTCATCTCAATAAAGTACAAAAAATAGCAGATTGTATCTAGAAGCTCAGCTAAAGCTGAATATAGAAGCATGTCTGCAATTGCTGAGGTCACTTGGCTATTAGGTCTATTTATTGAATTAGGAGTTTCTATTCAGAAGCTTGTTACAATCATGAGTGATAGAAAATCAACCATACAACTAGCTGTTAATCCAGCTCTCCATGAGAGGACAAAAAATATTGAGATTGATTATCACTTTATCAGAGACAAGATCAAAGAAGGTCTCATTAAGACATCCTGCATTTCCACTCAACATCATATTATAGATATTCTTACTAAAGGCTTGAGTCATGCGCAACACCAGCATCTCTTAGGCAAGCTTGGTGTGCTCAATATTTTGGACCCTGTAGCTTAAGGGTGTGTGTTAAATTGCACCATGTTAATGATTACTGTAGTGATGCATTTTACTGTCATAGTTACTGTTCCATTAGTTACTGTTACTTTAGTCTGTTAGCTTAGTCATTGTATTAGCTAGTTGATCGAGTTAGTTAGGAGGTTAAGAGCGATAAGTTGTTGCTAAGCTGTCACTTAAGTTGATTAGAAGATATTATATTATCCTTTTTCTCTCTTTTCTCAGCTTTATATGCTAAGTTTAAAGCAATTATTGTATAGATTTTGGGATAATGATCATTGAATAAAACTCTCTCTTCTTCTCTTCTCCAATTTTCTCTAGTTTATCAATGGTGTTCTGAGCTTGGAATGCTCAATTTTCACATTAACTTGGTTTTCTAAGGTCTAATTTCAAGAAATCATAAATTTCTTGTTGGGGTCTATGTTTTTTTCTTCAATAACTAACATATGCGCGGTAACCCTCACCTCTCTCCTCCTTTTCGCTGAGAATTACGGAGACAGCCTTTTCCATGGTTGTTTTAGCCACTCCCCAACCTTGTGTTAGGGAGAACAGACTCCCTTATGTTTTCTTTTTTACTCCCTAATTAATTTGTCTACAACTCTATCTCAATCAAAACAGTCATCTCCAGCATTGAAGAAGATTGAATCACTTCATGGTGAGCCAACAATGCAGTGGACCTTGATTGAATTTAATGACTTCTAGAATCAAGGAGTATTACAATATGAAGTGGTTGCAAAATTTGATATGAAAGACCAATTATTTAGACTCCGTGGAGAATTATCTCACAGCAACTATGCATTAAAGGGCAATGCAACATTGGCCTTTTAGATTATAGGTATGTTTTGATCCAGTTGACAACACCTGATGCATTTGTTAATGTTTATTCCAAGTTTGTCTAGTAGATTGACTATGATAAGAAGTCATATCAATTTTGAATATTTATATGGACAACTTGGGTTAATCCCAATGAGGACACGTCCATTTCTAATTAAGGATATTATTTTAATTAGTGCTTCTATTGTGAGATGATCCTTTGTCTTAGATAGGGCCACTTATGATCTTCTTCGTGAATTACCACAAAGGGAATTAGTGAGTTATAAAACTAACCAGAGGGGTAGGGTACTTTTAGCAAAATAGGTGAATGAAAGGTAAATTAAAACCTTTTGCGACAACCAAGGGTATTTTTGGCCCTTTTCTATAAAATTTATTAGTTAAGGTTAAGGCACATCAACATTGCCACTTGGGTCGTGTTCTTGTTCTTTAGGTCCTTTATGGGAGAACTAAAGATTTCCCCTCCTCACTACCACAGTGATGGAAACATACTTTTGATCAAAATTCTTGAACTACAGGTAGACAAATTAGTCTATTAGATAGAACAAGCTTGGGTTAAAAAAAAAGGGTTAAGACAAGCTCGAGTTAGTACTCAACGCATTTCCTTCTTGCGAATAAAATGTTTTAGGACAATTGATGGTTTTTAGCTTTGAAATTAAGGAAATAACAGAGAAAACTTAGACAAAAAAAAAATACTGCAGTTGTGTTGTCAAAGTAAATTATTTTATTAATAACTCAAAGACATACATTTATAGCTAAATTTCATTAGAAAATATAAAAATATGCGACTAAACTTATCTGCAAATTCAAATTACAAACAAAGAGGAAATTAACTAACTAATATGTTAAAGCCACACAGGACTCTAATAAAAATAATTTTAAAATCCTAATAGTTAGCTACTTTATTTTTGAGATATACTTTCAACACTTCTCCTTGGATCAGAAATTATAGATTGTAGTCTCGGCAGAATTTGACCAAGTGAATAAATCTGCCAATTCATCTTTGGGCTTGCAAGGTTTGTGTGCATCTTCTGTTGGATTAAATAAGAAACTTTCACCTCACATTTCAAAGATGACAAATCCAATGAAGCATCCCAGTTTGGTAAGCTTTTTGTCCACAGCAAATTGTTAGGATTCTTTGGATTTCTCATCTTTTGGAGTCAACGATGGAATATCGTCTGTTCGTTTACCAACCATATCAGTTGTTGTGATTCCAGCCTAAAACTTTTTCTCCTTCTGAATTTAAGTTGTCAGTATCAACATTTAAATATGGTTCAACTAATGATCTTATATTGGTTTCAACATGATTATCATTTCCATTGTCACCTTTTAAAGGACTGCGAGTTCCATCTGCAAGAGGTTTTCTTGCTGGTATTTCAAACCTTAACAAAAGCAAGCAGAAATTTTCGTCTTCTTGATCATATTTAACATCTCTATCAATCATACAAAATGATTCAGCCACACATATAGTTGTCCCTTCCCAATGAAAGCATTTGTTGCAATGTTGGAAATATTTTTCTCGTATTTTACCTTTTCAGAGACAACATAATATTCACGAAAGGCAACTAAAAAAAGTACACTATATGCTTGCTCCTAATCAAGAAAGAAAGTTTCAGTTTTACAACTTACAGGTGCATATGAATAAAAATAAACAATATGCAGATTCGTCATACTTAAACTAACACGACAAAATATTGAAAACACACAAATGCATATTTTACTTGATTTTAATCTAAACCTATTGAGATATCCCTGACCAAGCGTGTTGAAATTATACTTTAATTCTTTTAGAAAGTAAAGTCAAAATATTTTTTTTTCTCACAAAATCTCAGAGATATACTGACGTTGACATAATACTTGGATTCTTTTAGAATGTGAAGATTTCAAGAAGAAGAGAGAAAGTCTTCTTTGTATTTCTTGATGATCTTACATCCCATGAGAATGGATACTTATACATAAGTCCTACGACCAAATAAGAAAATAAAATATTATATAATCAACTACAATTAATACTATACCAATCTACAATCAATTTCCATCAATTATTGATCAATTTACTCCTATAATAATGCTAGGAGTCAATATCAACACTATCCCTCAAGCAGCAGATGTTCTTCCCTGTTTCTTGACTGAATTTATATCAGTTACTCGAAGCAGCTCAATCAGGGTAATTGCTTCCGTATATGTCCTGCCTTTTTTATTTCTTTGCCAATGTCACTGCAGAACTTGATCTTTTCACAATCGCTTATTCCAAAAATTTGAATAATGAGGTGCTGACTGGTTGGAACATAGAGGAAAACTGAGAAGTCACACACCATGTTATGATAAAAATTTAGGACATCCCCATTGGATAGCAAGTGAACCATTATGGTTACACACAACCATCCATAGCAGTCCACTTGAGTCCTCCAGATAGGTTTCCTAATCAGTCAGGTTAAACCGATCGAGCAAACTTTGGTGGAAAAACATGAAAAGAAATTGCAGAAATTAAAAATAAGAAATACCACATATTGATACCTAACACAAATGCTAAGCTAAGTAAACAAGTTAACGAGAATATCGTTGGAAGTCTTTTGACTTCTTGATTGTAGAGTTGTTTGTAATACAAATGCCAAAGAATCTTGGTAGCAATGATTCCTTTTCATTTGATAAAATATTCATAAGTAATCATACGATTGGTTGGATTAGATTACTTATAGGTTACATTTTCATTCTGCAAGGTTTTCCAATAAATTTAGTAACCATCACTTTCAGTATTGAGTTTTAAATTTTCTCACAAAGTTCCATAGCAGAAATATTATAACATTTCCTTTTCAAGAGTTATGTCATCTTTTCATTAATTTGCATTCATTGCACTTCAGTCTAATAATAGATGGGTATATTTCAGTGAAGTTTAGGGAAGAGGATCAAACTAAGCTAACAACACAAGGTTTCATAAAATGACTATCAATAGTAGGTAATGACCTTCCATTTATTTATGTAGTAGGTAACAACCTTCTTATAGTAATTCATTTAACTGGAGACCAGCTAGTGATCATGAGACCAGACAGAATCCTAAAAGTAAAAGAAATTAAAGATTGATGTGCAAGTCCAGCGGATTGATTAAGGAGGGAAGGGGTGCAATGGTACCCGCACACCTAGGTCAAAATAGTGTGTAAGTGTGTCACAGTACAAATATATATAGATTAATTTTTTTAGAAGCGTTTGAAAGGATTTCGATAGGAGTAAAAGAGAATGTGTTCTTTAACCTTGTTGTTTTGCTTAGGTGTTGTATCCTTGTTTCTTTCTTGGAAAAGACATAGAGTTAGACTTAGGATTGAGCTCCTCAGATGTCTTTGAATTCTGGTAGAAGTACAATCTAGAACAGCAAAGGAAGGATGTCATCAACAAGTAGACAATTAACTACTATAATGGTTAATTATTGATAGAATGGTACATGCCAAGGAGGCAATCAAACATAGTCGGAAAGTGACCATTAATTACGTCTTACACAACGCCTATGTAACAACCCTCGTCGTTATTTTTAGATTTTCTATATTTTTTACCATTTCTCCCTTCTCCGTAGTTTCTTTATATCATTTATGAGTTGTCGGGATGGTTGGCACGGTCCCCGAAGCATTCGAAAAGAATTTATGTAAGTTTGAGGTTTTGAGTAGTCTTTAGAGTGATATATTTTTAAATCAACATTCTGTGATCTAAGCATCGGATGGTGATTCTATCTGTTCTATACTAAGAATGTCATTTTTGGGTTAATAGTATGGTTGGTTCAAGTTTTGAGATTATATTTTGAGTTTGGAATGTTTAGACGAGAAACTAGTTATTTTGCCTAAAGAGGTTCCCGCGGTGTAACTTGTTGATAACGACCACTTTTGGAAAATCTGATGGTTTTATTGAGTCTGAAACATCGAAATTAGCCTAGTAGCATTATCAGATTATTTTTGTGGGATCCCGAACAAATCCCAAAGGTTCAATCGGGATAATTTCTTGTCCAAGATCACTGTTGATGTAGTTTTCTAATGCAGCATCTTTCCCTTCATCATGATCATTTGGACACGTGTTGTGATCATAGGGCTTTATCAGTTTACTCATTGCGATAGAGAGGTAGGCCACCGCGATCGTGAAGAGTTATCTAATGGACAGGGTCAGTTACTCATCGCGGTTGCGAGGCCCAACCCTGCGATTGCAATGACCGATTTAGTGTTGGTCAATGCTGAACCTTGCAATCGCGTGGTGGGTGCCACGATCGTGAGGTAATGTTCACAGAACAGTATAAATACCCCATTTTCGCAATTCCAACTCCATTTTCACTATTTTTGAGCTTGAAGACCTCGAGATAAGCAATTTTAAAGAGGGTTTTTCTTCAAACATGTTTGGGTAAGCTTCTAAACTTAATTTATATCATTACCCATTGATTATCTTACAAAATTATCTTCAAAACATGGATTTTGAACTTGGAATTTGGGTTTTACCCGGTAAAGTGAAAAATGTGTTTTTCAATGATTTCAAGGTCGTTTTCAACTTATTTTTCAATGGGTTTTCATATTTAGAACCCTTAAAGTATGGGTAACATAATTATTTCTTAAAATTCCAATTTTACCCTTTTATATTTGGAGTCAATTTTTGAAGTGATTTTGGACCCGAAACTAAAGTATGCCAATATGAGTATCAATTGTCACGACCCAAGACTAGGCCCTGGACGTAACATGCAACCGAAACCAATTAAGGTCCTAGAGAACCTTTTAGCATTCATTATGAGCATTCTATTATAGTTTGCATAATAAAACACTTATTGTAACGATCCTTTAAACTTCATGAATTCTACTTTATTTAGCATGAACAACCGTAATTCTACTCAAAATAGTATTTTATAACACCCTAGGATCATTAATAACTAATCTTACCCACATTCCCACCAATTTGTATTCAGATCATAATTTAGGGTTAAACCCTAATTTCCACCATGAACATGCTTTAGCGATTTCTAACAATTTCTACGAATTAATTCAAGTTTAGAACGTTAAGAAAACTTACCTCCAAAGATAAAACCCCCTAAAATTTGCAGAAAATCACCTTCCCCAGAGCTCTTGTTCATTTTAAAAAAAATGGGAATGAAAAACATGTTTTTGGTTTTTAAAAAGCTAGAAAATACATTTTTAGTGCTACAGCGATTTGCAGTGTATTTGAGGCCACCACTGTGGTGGTTCTTTTACCATTACACTGGTACTGCTACAATGGTTCTTTTTACAGTTGTAGCGGTCATGAGGTAAAAACTCAGGGCCTCTTCTCAAACAAATCTATTTTACAACACCCACCTCTAAATATGACATCGTGAACCAACTCTTTTACGGTAACTCCATATCAGTAGTTCTATTAATCGATTTTATATATCAAAAGGTGCTACGGCTTCCTAAACTCACCAACTATATCCACATCAAGTTGAACACCCCCAACAATATTCATATTACTACCAGATTTCCTTATACTATCATACCCCTAAAATACGTTTCAGACTTGGCCAGTCTTGAATTTTCAAAAAATTGTCTAATGGAAAAATAACAAAGGTTTTACTCCTCATTTGAGCGTAACAACTAAATGAGTCATTACATATAGAAAACTTGGTCATGCAAGCATGAGACTCTTTGAAAAATTAGCCAAATATGAGCTTGTCACTGGACTCCCTAAGTTGGATTACAAAAAGACTTACACATGTAATTCATGTCAACTTGATAAGCAAACTCAAAACTCTTTTCCTATTAAAGATGTTGTCTCTACTACTAAGCCATTACAGCTACTTCACATAGACCATTTTGGTCCCACTAGAACTGCCAGCATTGGAGGTAAAAGTTATGCCTTTGTTATTATAGATGACTATTATCGTTTCATTTGGGTTATGTTTTTATCTAACAAAGATGATACTTTAAAGAGTTTTAAAGTTTTTTTGCAAAAATATCCAAAGGGAAAAAGGTTACTATATTGTTGCTATAGGAAGTGATCATGGAGGAGAATTTATGAACAATGGCTTTGAAGCTTTTTCCGACAGTCAAGACTACACTCACAATTTCCCTACTTCAAGATCTCCTCAGCAAAATGGAGTTGTGGAACGCAAAAATAAAACTCTTCAGGACATGGGACGAACCATGATATGTGAACCTTACTTGCCTCACAAATTGTGGGCAGAAGCTGTAAGTACTGCTTGCCATTCTCTAAATAGGTGCCTCATCAGACAAATCGTGAAAAAACTCCTTATGAATTGTGGAACAACAAGAAGCCCAACATTTGGTACTTTCACCCGTTTGGATGAAAATGCTTTGTAATGGTAAAGATAGCATTGATAAATTTGATCCTCAAAGTGATGAAGGGATTTTCATAGGCTACTCTAACTCTAGTAGATCGTATAAAGTTTTTAATAAACATACTCTTTGTATTGAAGAATCTGTTCATGTTATTTTTGCTGATTCTAATCATATTATTCAGAATCCTAGTAAAGAAAATGATAAAGATGAACAAGTTAAAGTAGAAAAAATTACTCCGATCAAAGTCGACTCCACAACAACGTCGACTGCCACTACCGATGAAGCGTTTGCAATAAAAACTGCTCCAAATAAATAGAGAAGCGAGCCTAAATATCCAAACAAGTTTATCATTGAAGATCTCAAGGAAGGAATGAGACAAGAGCCGCTAGTAAAAGAAGTACAAATGTAGCACTTATATCTCAACTGAAACCAAAAAAGGTAAATAAGATCTTGGATGACAAAAGTTGGGTCAAAGCCTTGAAAGAAGAGCTTGATCAATTCGACAAAAATAATGTGTGGACCTTGGTTCAAAAACCTGAAAACACCTCCATCATTGGGACTAAATGGGTCTTCAATAACAAAATGAATGAATCAAGTGAGGTGGTTGAAAATGAATCTCATCTAGTTGTTCAAGGCTACTCACAACAGGAAGGAGTCGACTATGATGAGACCTTTGCACCAACAGCAAGGTTAAAATCCAATAGAATTTTACTTGCATATGCTTCTCATAAAGGTTTTAAATTATTCCAAATGGATGTCAAAAGTTTCTTTTTAAATAATTTTATTGAGGAACAAGTCTTTGTAAAATAACCTCCTAGTTGTGAAAATCCTAAATTTCCCTATCACGTTTTTAAATTATCAAAGGCTCTCTATGGTTTAAAACAAGTACCTCATGCTTGGTATGATAAATTGAGTAATTTTTTGACTGATCATGGCTTCACTCCGGGGAAAATTGACACTACTCTATTTATTAAAAAAAACCTCCTATGGGAATCTCATTATTCAAATTCATGTTGATGATGTCATTTTGTCACGACCTGATTTCTCCGGTCATCATGGCTCCGATTCTAACCTACCAGTAGGCAAGCCCCAGAACGGCTAGTAGCGGACTAATATAAAGAACCAAAGATAAGTTCAAATGCAAGAAGAAAAGAGTCGAAAGAAATACAACAGAATACCCCAAGACTGGTGATGCTAGTACAAGAGCCATTAATAACCAAGAGTACAAGATAAACATAATATAAGTATATGTAGGACCGTCTCTGAGATGCAATGTAAAGATTAGTCTAGCAAAAGAGGGAGAGCAGGTACAACTCCAAACGTATGAAGCTCATCTCAAGTCTCCGGTCCATGATTGATCCTCAAGATGCACAAATCAGCAGTAATAACTCATACTAAAAACTGCAGGGTACAGAAGTGTAGTATGAGTACCAACACGAGGTACTCAGTAGGCATCACCTGATTGAACTCCAAAGACAATGCAAATATGAAGCACATCTAAAACAGGTGTAAGCAGTGCAGGTAACTATTTATAATTGGAGATATCATAATGCTAGGAATGTAAGCCAAGCTAAGGGTAGCTAACATATACTATCACCCTATAAGTATCTTGAAAACGGGCTATACCAACAAAAGGCTAGTCTCTGTACTGTGGTGTAATAAAGAAAAAGACATAGGACAAACAACGGATATATGAAAGAAGGGTATACAAATGATATGTAGTAGTAGAGGGAAGGAAGAAGTGTATAATACATATATATATATATATATACACCACCACAGGGACAGCTGGTCATATAGTGTAAATATAACTATGCTGGGCCGGGCTAACTAACGGCAGCGGTCACAGTATATTGACATTCGTGACTAACTAGGGGAGCTAATCATGACATAAGAAGGGTCCCAAAATAGGGCATGTATGTCTGCCTATAAGGCTTAGTATATCTAAAGCTCACCCTAAACGTAACACAGAAATTGGGATACTCGAGTTCCCAGGTGTCCAACTATAACTGAAAAGTGTCGGTCCCACCGAAGTTATAATCACCGAAAAACCATAGTCAAGTAGTCAGAATCTAACTGGCCAGTCCGGACACATCATCACCTAACTGGCTATCATCCCTCCTCTGACAAGCCAGAAAGGCACACACTACAAAAAAATAGACATGGACCCCATAATCCGAAGGGACACTGAAACACACGAAACCACCCAACCGGCCCCCTATAAACCACGGTGGGAGACACAAGTGAAAACCATACTGGTGATAGGCGATGAATGCAAGGAACAAAATCGTAACCAGAGCTGAATGTTGATGCTGAGTGAAATCAATACCAATTCCAAGAAAACCAAATGTACACATCCCCTCCAGCTCACCTAGCTCGTAAAGGTAGGACCTACGGTGACCAACCTCTTTCGACACTATGACTCTCAGATAGAAGGGCCCGTAGGGGACTCGAAAGCCCGTATACTCTACCTGGTCCAAAACTAGAACTTTCATAATCATAGTCAGCATCCATATGTCACATCAGTAACTCGGAGACCAAATGCTCCATAATCATGTAATAACAACCACTGGATTCAAATCGGATCCTTAGGGTAATAATGAAAGGCCTAATAAATCATAACTGTGAACCACTGCCATACTTAAATCGAAACTCATAGTCAATGTAAACGTAACCAGCGCTCCTAATGTATATTAATCTCATGACACGTCAATGCTAGATCCCTTCAGAGCTCTTAGCTGTAACATAAGTAGTGGTAAACCAGGGGTCCTACCCACAACCACCCGCATATATATATATATATATATATATATATATATATATATATATATATATATATATATATACATACATACCAAGTTATCTAAAACTACAACCTCGAGCTATTAAACCGAGCTACAACTCTTTCTCTCTCTGAGGGTAGTGAAGCTAACTAGGCATTCTAACCCGCCTAGGCAAACTCAGGTTCGGGGTAACACCTACCGAGATACATGTGTCATCTAGATCCGAGAGACGACCCCATAAGGCTATCTATCTGAAAAAGGGCAGTGGGGTCTCCTACTGAGCCCGATAACTCATTCTAGTGATAAAGCCTGCCCAAACTGAGGCTAAGGTGCCTCACTCCTAACCCAAAGTGCTAATAAGGGACCAAGTCTAGCCCTAAGGTGGCTATCTATCAATAAATGTGAATTCAAACCTAGCCTCCGACTATAGGGTCAACCGTCTACTACATGCGCGAACTATGTGTAACCAATGCATGCCAGCACCAGTATCCACACAAGTCAAGGTAAGCACCCACATATCCATAGACCGAATCACAACTCCCCAGCAAGGTGTAAGGAAACTAACCTAGTATCCATGGTCTCGTAACTAAGGCTTCAGGCCCAATAGGAAAATATATGACATGATCACAGGGTGTATCCATAAGTAGACACCTAGAAATGAGAACAATCAGATGCATATCGTACAACCAGGTATACACTATCAGGGTATGGCATTAAGGATGCGTATCATACTGCAAGGGGAGCATAATCAGATAAATACCAGTGGAACGGGTAGATACTGCCCTAAATCCCATAATATGGATCTCCAAGACCAATCTAAGGTCACGTATAAAACACAACCAATCAGGTCAACCAATATACCAAAGCTAGGGCAGGTAGTCTAGGTTAAGGTTTATATAATAATCATGTTGCAGTGAAGGCCGTAAAGTATAGGATAAAAGATAAGTCAAGCAGCCTAGGTCACACCCCCGCCCAAACAATTAATATGGGGCCCGCTTAAGAAATTGCAAAATCAAAATCGTCAAAATGTCCCAAAATACCTCGTGACCAATAGTCACAATTACCCTAACCTAATTCGAGCCCAAATAATAGCTCAAACACCAATAACAATAGTAGCACCACCAACGTAAATGAAAACAACCGTAAAACCAAGAAAATATACCTTAGAAATGACGGGAATGAGTACACAGACACAAATCCAACAACACCCAAGCTCAACTCCCACTCCAAGAGCTCAAATATGAGCTTGGTGTGCTTAACAATGGAGGAAATGGCAAGAGGCAATGCTTGGAATTGATTTAAGAGTAAAAGGCATATATCTATGGCCTGCAGGTGGCACTAAAGCACCCATATGGCTGCTTAAGCGTCCTTATGTCCGCTTAAACACCCAGTACTAAAGTGTCATAAGTGGCCGCTTAAGCGCTACCCACCGCCCCACCGAGTAGCCGCTTTAGCATGCCTTGGGTGGCTTAAGCGCCCATGCACTAAACCCAACCATTGGCCGCATAAGCGCTTGACCATGGCCTGCCATGGCCGCTTTAGTGCACCTAGGGAAGCCTAAGCGCATACCGCTAAGGGGCGCCTATGGCCGCTAAAGCACATGGCCATGGCCCAAAAATGGCTAAGTCCGAGCCTTTTCGACTATGTATCCGGGAATAATTCGAGATCCCGTGCACACAAATGAACTATGCTACCTGACTAATTTCGACCTCCAAACTCAATAGTGTTGTTAGAATTTCCATCAGAGGTCGTTTTGACAAGAAATAGGGCCCACGCCCCAAGGTTTGACATAGCTATGCCAACAACAGCCCTATAGCCCAAAACAAGTCCGGGAACCTCCAGACCCGATCCAAGGGTCCATCTAGCCTAAAGTAGACATTTCGGATCCGATGAGATGGTCAGAAATGGCATCCGAGGCCTTATAAATGGAGTTTAGACTCGAGAACCATATCCGACTACTTGAAACCTCTAAATAAGAAAATGACTCTAAAAGCTAAATGATTTGCCTGATGACTAAATTGTTAGTCCCAGCAAGTCACTGATGTTGCCCAAAATATACCTCTGAAAAAGTACAATGCGGTCGCTGAATCAAATATAGAACCCAACTAGGTTGGGGTCGATCCCACAGGGAATAGGTTGAAGTATGAGTAGAATACCGGATGGAACAATTGGAAAGTAAATAAATCTGGGAGGTTTTGCTAATAAATAGTAACAATGACGATTGCTAGTTACATTGAGTTGTATGCAATAAGAGAAATACACTAGGACTGTGATCCCCAATGATTGCTTAACTCCACCGGCTACTTGTGCTAACAAGATTATCCCACTGCATTGCATGCAAAATCTAAAAAGTTAGGTTCATCTAACTATCTCTCGACCTTCATTAGACAAATTTCACTCTTCTCCTCTCGGACTCCGAGTGCCGCACTACTAACCCTTGTCCTGGATTTCGAATAACCATTCCCGTTAAGGCTCCGGTTATTAGATGAAGGTTGATAGCGTCAAATCTCTGTTGTTATCTCCTTTTCCCAATCTCTACCGCTCTCTGGAGCAATTCTAGAATACAGGCGAGTTTCTAACATTTGCAACCGTTAGAAAAGCATTCACAACGAAGGAAATAACAATACATACACACACAGCAGTACAAAGTTGCTCTATACTTAACCGATTTCATTAATTCCTCATGGTTCACACAACCCTAGTTGATGGTTTAGCTGCTCATAATTGTAAGAACGCAAGAAGAATTCAAAGGTGAAATCATAATTATGAACTCACCATAAAGAAGAAAAACCAAAATTTCAATTATCAATAAAACTCATATTAGGGTTTGTGAATACAAAACCAAGAATATGTCTGAAACAGTATGAAATAACTCTCAAAGTAGTATATTGTCCAACTCTTGCACCAAGGACTACATAAAGGTATTTATAGATACAAAACTAGTCCTATCCAAAACCAAATAGGAGAACAGAGTCGGCAACTTCCACGGTATCGTGACTTGGTGTTGTGGAACCAAGTCACACCACATAGGTTGATGTCATGGAAATCAGGCTCAATTGGCAGTCTTCAGAAGTTGGGTCACGGCAGGCTTCCATGTCACATGGGTGGTAGTCACGCCACGTGACCCCTGCCGTGGAAATCACGCTTTTTATTCATTCTCTGGACTTGAGTCATGACAGCCACTCACGTGGCGTGAGTGGCATCCACGCCACGTAGGTGGTGGCGTGACTCCTCCTCTGGTGCAGCCTCTTGTTCTTTCTTCTTCCGACACTTCGTTCTCGGGCTTGATTCTTCCTCTTTTGATCATTTTGCCTTTAAAACTTGTTTTCCTGCAAAGTAGGACAATAACCACATCATACTAACAAAACACACCTAAGTTATTGCATATTTTCCTTCTTTTAAGCATCAACAGTGCCATGTAACCATGACACATCAACACCCTCAACTTAGAACGTTTGCATGTCCTCAGGCGAACAAAATAAAAATACACAAACACAATGCTTAACTAAGAGAAACCTAAGGGACTTATTGCAGTCTACTCATTGCTTTTGGCACAAAACCTTTTCGACCCCTCCTATTTTCAAAACAAAACCAAAGTGTGTCTATAAGCAGTATAGGATCATTTCACAGAAGGGATCAAGTGATGGCACCAAATTACGCACAAACAACTAAGTGTATATGGAATTGGCATTTCTCAAACAACTAGCAGCTAATTATTCAACCCATGTGCTCTCACAATCAAAGAAGTCCCATGCACTCTCAGTATACTAATGAATATTAACATAGGGACGAGGTCAAAACACTTACGCTCACAAAGAAGTCAAAACAGTGTGCATGGAATACCATAGGCTTGCCCTTATTTTCTACGCCTTCATTTTCGGACAGTTGGAATAGGATCACTATAGGGCTTTACTCGGCTTGTAATGTAGGCTTAGGGACGGGTATGGTGCATATGGGTATAGTGACTCAACCCTCCTTGACACTACACTATTCTTGGCTCCAACTTCCTACCTTTTTCATTTTTATCCTCCCTTATTCTCCATTCTTTTATTTTCAGATTTTGGGTGTGATTTTTCTCAAACCTTTAAACACATATTTTTTTTCTTTTCTATTTTTTTTCTTTTTCACTTTATATATTTTATTTTTTTTCACACCCAAATCTGTTTTCGCTTTTTGTTTTATTAAACCTTTCTTCATACCCAACTCAATCTACACACCCCTATAATAGCCACCCTCAACTTAGGCGATTTGCCTGAGTTGAGGTACACAGTGTCCAAGGAGGGACCAGGGCCAAGACAGGTTCATTGTGATTAAAATGGGAAGGTGAATAGGCTAATGAAAGAACTAGGACAATTATGGCTCAAAGTCGGGATGAAGGGATACTTCTTCATTTGGTTTGGTATTTAGGCTAAAAGTGTACTTTCTTCAAAAACGGCCAATGATCCTTTCCTAATCCCTATCCTTTAACTTAGGCAAGACTAACCGGACAAGTTCTGGATAGCACACACACAGTTAACTAAGTAGTGACCTCACACACACATAGCACAGGGTTGTATTACCAACTACTACCTATCCGTTCATGCAATGCTAGCTACGGTTATTTGCCTATAATTATAGTACCATAACAATATCCAACAGCTGACAAACACAAGCACGCTATTCACACAATTCAAAAACAGCAATTTTGAGGAGGGGTATCCTTAATATTCAAAACACATAAAAATCTTTAAAAACTAGACTGCACTACAGTTCCCTCATTTTTATCCTAATTTAGCAAGAAACAAAAAAAACATCATCAATAACATCCTAAACATGCTGGTTCTACTATGATAGCACACTCGGGGGAAAAGAAACACAGCAACAAAAAAACCCAAGTGGTGGTACACCCCCACCCCCAACTAAACATGGTGCAATGCCCTCAATGCACCGATATCAAATCAAAAATAAGGGAGTGAAGACATACCTGTGGCGCCCTAAGCGCTGGAAGTGGGCCCGCCAGCAGCGGGATCATCAGACTATGCAGCAGTAGGTGCATCCGGTGGAGGGACAACCTGACTAGCAGATGCACAATACGCCCTCTGCTTCGCCTCAATCTGGATCGCATGGTACTCTACCCGGGAGGCTTTAAGAGCCCTCCGCAGATCACTCTCATACTCAATATCACTCTCACCCCCATCCGCCGGACTGCGGGGTCTCTTACCTCTATCCATCGTAGGCTCCTCATCAGCAAATAAATCAACCTCAAATGCTGGTCGCACGGAGGTCTGGACAGGCATAGGTGGTATAATGGGAGTGCTACTCGATGCCAATGCCCGAACCTCCTCTCTCAAAGAAGCTACCTCCTGGGTCAAGCTGGCTATATGAAGGATCGGGGCAGCACTCAAGTGGGAGGCCATACGTGCCTCAAAACTATCAATCCGCCCATGCAATACCCTCATAAACTGGTCCATCGCTGCATTCATCCGAGCCTCCACCCTAGTCTCCGCAGCCTCTACTGTAGATCGAACCCAAGGCTTAAGCTGGGATACCAACTTAGCCATCTAGGTCTCAGTGTGAGCCTGGCACTCAAACATCTTCGTCTGTCGGTCAATCAACTGTTGCAGAAAGTCTCTCGATACTAAAACACTAGTAGGGCTAGACGGTGAAACACTAGTACTAGGCACTCCATCACCAATAGGGCCAGAGCCTTCAGTCTGCCCAGGTACCCTAACTGGTGCAGGAGCAGGCAAAGAGGCACTACTCGGCTCATCTAGGGCTGCACCCAACGACTCAGACGGCTGTGACCCTCATGGAATAATGGGGTGTGAACCCTCTCTGCTGCATCAGTATAATATCAGCAATGCGGGTCACCTCGATATAATAGTCGACGGCAGGTAACCTGTCTACCCCAGCCATATCACACAACCCCTGGATCAAGCATGTAAAGGATATACTCGTGTGATATCTGAAAGCCCGCTCGTGAATCTCCCGGACTATGTACCTCGTAAAAGGAATCTCATAACCAGCCAAGATGCTGGCTACTACTACAACCCGGTCCAAAGTGAGTTGTCAGCATTGGTTGGGCCCAACCAATGCCGAACCACGGACCACCAGAATCTACCAGCAAAATGAAGCATGGACTTTTTGATGTCCAGCTTCCCAGTCACCCAACTAGCCGCCACACCATATTTGGCTATGTACCCTGCAATCCATTTAAGCAATTCCAATTTCTGCTCCGCATCTCTCATCTTAGCTCTATCTCTGACAGTGTCCATCCTATGATCAAATTCAGCAGTCGATTCTGGAAATGGCTGGTTAGCCCTAAATAAGAAGGGGTGAATGGTCTGCTCTGAAATATCCACACGGGTACCACAAACCATGACATGAGTCAAAATTGGCTTCAAAATAAATTTCTGCCCAACAGGAGTGCCCAAATCCACCGACGATGTATACGAGGCATAAAACTCTCAGACTAACTCTGAGCTATATCGACCAGAAGGCTGCGCCATCCATCCCAAATCATATATCTCAAAGACTGGTCATATGTCAGGTAATGACCTCAACTCATTCACCCTATATCGAGGCTCCTCTATAATACTCCTCCGACACACACCCCTCTCAGTCAATTCAGCATCTCTATCATAGAAGACATGCATGCCCTGCACACACCAACGTTGAACCTCCGTACTTGGCGTGGTAGTCGGAGTACTCTGGGCACCAGAACCTGAAACAGAAGTCGTAGCCTCCACGGCAGAAGTACCCTGACCCGTAGCATCATCAGCCTAGCCTGATGCAGAACCATCCTCCCCCTCTTCAGACTGAGGGGGCAGACTCAGAAGACTCAGCCGAACAACAGGCTCAATAGGTGGTGGGGCCGACTGAAGTGCTGCCCGGGCAGCCGCTTAGGCTCACGTCTGTAACCTCGTAGCTCGAGGAACCAAAGCAGTGTCATCATGGCTAGTATCAAATTCTTCCACAAAACCACTTTGCTAGGACTCAGTTGGTTCATCCTGCAGACGGGTCAGTAAATCCAAATTTTTGGTGTGAATTCGGGATGAAGCATCAAGGTGGTCACTCTTGGGGTTGGATTTTTGAGACATGGTAACGGGTTATTGATCGAATCTTTGGGTATTTGGGTCGAATTTGGGTCGGGTTTGTGGTATTGGATTTGGATTTGGTGTATCCGGTAGTGAGTGGGTCGGATTTTTGGATTTGTGGGGTAATGCGGTTCGGATTTTTAGAGTTTTGAGAGTCTAGGGTTCGGATTCTTGGTTTTGGAATGGTTTGGATTCGGATTTGGAGGAGAAGGATGAGAAAAATTTGATCTTAGGGTTTAATTAGAGGAGTTTTGAAAGTGGGGAAATAATGGAGTGGATTTGGGTTATATATCGGGTGAAGAAGATGGGTTCCGATTTTATTTTGGCAAAATGGAACTGGGTCGGGTCGGATTCGGGTACCCGTAGTGGTTTACTGGTCACGACACTTCCCACGTCACGTGGGTGTGACTCATGTGACGTGAGGCCTGTCGTGGATGAAGTTCTGCAGCCCATAATATTCCTCCGATTTCCACGAGACACCCCACGTGACGTGGGTTGGATTCATGCCATGTGGGTCCTGACGTAGGTGCGATTCTAAAACTTGAATTTTAACTCTGATTTTCATGATTCCAACCACATGATGTGGGTGTGACTCACATGACGTTAGTCCTATCGTGGATTAGGTTCTGAACCAATTTTGGTAAATTTTGTGATTTTCTACTACTGCTCCATAATGATCAGATCTCCGCATAACAAAATCTTGGGTTGCCTCCCAATCAGCACTTGATTTAATGTTGCAGCACGACACGGCTAACTTGGATACTCAGACTTCCCCAACTAGCCCATGGGTTGCCTCCCATGAAACGCCTGATTTAACGTCGTGACACGACATAGCTAGCTTGACTACTCAGACTTCATCAAGTTCAAGTTCTTCAATCATCCTTATCTCTTCCGAATCTCCCACATAATGCTTAACACGCTGTCCATTGATGTTTGAATAGAAAATTATCTGCTCCTTTTAGTTCAACAGCACTATGTGAGAATACCCGAACTACCATGAATGGGTCTGACCATTTGGATTTCAATTTTCCACCAAACAGGCGAAACTTAGAATTATATAGTAAAACTAAGTCTCCTGGGTGAAACTCGCGGTTCTCAATCCGACGATCATGATACAATTTCATCTTCTCTTTATACAGTGTTGAACTTTCATAAGCCCGGAGACGAAATTCATCCATCTCATTCATCTGCTCAAGTCGAAATTGGGCCACTTTACTGCAGTCCAAATTTACCCTTTTCAACACCCACAAAGCTTTATGTTCCAGTTCAACGGGCAAATGGCAAGACTTTACAAAAACAACTGATATGGTGATGCACCAATTGGTGTTTTGAAAGTGGCCCGATATGTCCATAACGCATCATCCAGACGTCGAGCCCAATCAGTCCTATTTGCATTAACTGTTTTTGCCAGAATGGACTTGATCTCGCGATTTGACACCTCCACCTGCCCACTTGTCTCAGGTTGGTAAAGGTGTTACCACCTTATGTTTGACACCATATTTTTCAAGCAGGGCTTTGAATAAACGGTTGCAAAAGTGGGATCCTCCATCAATAATAATAACTTGGGGTGTCCCAAAATGTGAGAATATGTTCTTTTTCAAGAAAGCTGTGACACTTCTCCCTTCGTTATTAGGAAGCACAATTGCCTCCACCCACCTAGAAACGTATTCAATGGCTACCAAGATGTATTTCATTCTATGCGAGCTCACAAAAGGACCCATAAAGTCAACTCCCCGCACATCGAACAATTCAATCTCAAGTATGGTTGTCATGGGAAGTTCGTGTCTGCGTGAAATATTACCTTGCCTTTGACATCGGTCACAAGCGCGGGCATAGCCATGAGCATCTTTGTAAATACTGGGCCAGTAGTACCTAGATTGCAAGATTTTATGGGTGGTTCGTGCACCTTCATGATGACCCCCAACTAGAGATGAGTGACATACCTCCAAAATACTCATCATCTCGGACTCTGGGACACATTTTCGAATTATGCCATCAGTACACACCCTAAAAAAATACGGCTCATCCCAGAAGAATTTTCTTACCTCATGCATGAATTTTTTTTCTCTGCTGATATGTCATATCCTCCGGAACTAGATCACTTGCCAAAAAGTTGGCAAAATCAGCAAACCAAGGGATTAAGTCTTGGGATGCAACCAGTATTTGCTCATCCGAAAAAGTATCATCAATCTCAAGATCATTCTTTAATTTAAGCATGGGCTCCTACTCAAGGAGTGAAAGATGGTCAGCCACTTGATTTTCGGTCCCCTTACGATCCTTGACTTCAAAGTCAAATTCTCGCAACAGAAGTACCCACCGAATTAGTCTTGGCTTAGCATCCTTTTTCGACATAAGATGCCGAAGAGCTGCATGATCTGTATGCACAATCACCTTCGTACCAATCAAGTAAGATCTGAATTTCTCAAAAGTGAATACTACGGCCAACAACTCCTGCTCAGTCATAGTGTAATTCTTTTGAGCTGGATTAAGCACTTTGCTTGCGTAGTAAATTGGATGTAATATCTTTTCACTTCTTTGGCCAAGGACTGCACCCAAATCCACTCCACTAGCATCGCACATAACCTTAAAAGGCTTAGTCCAATCCAGTGACACAATAATAGGGGCTGAAACCAACTTCTCCTTAAGACACTCAAATGCTTTAAGACATGATTCATCAAACACAAACTTCACCTCTTTCTCTAAAAGTTTGCACAAGGGATGTGCAATCTTGGAGAAATCCTTGATGAATCTTCTATAAAAACCAACATGACCTAAGAAACTTTGAATACCTTTCACAGAGATAGGCGGGGGCAGCTTCTTAATTACTTCAATCTTCGCCTTATCCACCTTGATGCCACTCATCGAAATTTGATGTCTCAATACGATACCCTCATTGACCATAAAGTGACATTTTTCCCAATTCAGCACTAGGTTGCACTCCTCATATCTTTGTAGCACATTGGCAAGGTGTGCCAAACAACCGTCAAATGAGTCTCCCACAATAGAAAAATCATCCATAAAAACCTCGATAGTGTCTTCCACCATGTCGGAAAAAATAGACATCATACAGCGTTGGAATATGGTCGGTGCATTACACAAACCGAAAGGCATCCTCTGGAATGCGAACGTCCCATATGGACAAGTGAAAGTGGTCTTCTCTTGGTCTTCGGGGGCAATAAAAATCTGATTATACCCCGAATAGCCATCAAGAAAACAATACCATCCTCTACCAGCAAGACGGTATAACATCTAGTCCATGAAGGGCATAGGGAAATGATCCTTTTCAGTCCACGAATTCAGCTTCCGATAGTCCATGTAAACTCTCCATCCAGTCACCGGACTCATTGGAATCAACTTATTTTTGTCATTTGGAACCACAGTGATTCCTCCCTTTTTCGGCACACGCTGAACTAGGCTCACCCACTTGCTATCAGCAATGGGGTAAACCACTCCTGCATCTAACCACTTGATGATCTCTTTCTTCACAACCTCTTGCATAGGTGGGTTCAAACGACGCTGGTGCTCAATTCTAGGTATGCACTCAGGAACAAGCTGGATCTTATGAGTGCAAATACCGGGTGGAATACCTATGATATCAACAATGGACCACCCAATAGCCCTCTTAAATCTTCTCAAAACTAAAACCAAAGCTTGTACTTGCCAATCCACCAATTTAGCAGAAATAATCACTGGTAAGGTATTGTTGGCTCCCAAGAATGTGTAGCAAAGGTGGGCTGGAAGAGCCTTAAGATCTAAAACTGGAGGCTCCTCGATAGATGGACGAGCTGGTGGAGTTACCCAATTCTTCAAATCAAGGTCCAATTTCTTGGGAGCATAAGTGTACGCTCCTTTACCAGCGAGTGCACCCACCATCTCATCATACTCTTCAATACCATTGTTTTCAAAATTCATGATCATGGCTGCCATCATTCCACTCCCAACCTTTCTTTAATGGACACAACATCCTCACTATCATCAACATCATCTATCACTGAAATCACCCGCTTATCTCTTGGCTGCTTCATTGATCGACAGACATTGAAAGTAAACTGTTCATCATTCAATCTAAATTTTAGCTGTCCTATTTCTATGTCAACCCATGCGCGACCCGTGGCAAGGAATGGTCTTCCCAATATGATGGGAACCTCAAAGTCAACTTCACAATCGAGAATCAAAAAATCAGCATAAAATATGTAACCTTCACCAAAACATCGTACAGAATGGTAACCAGCTTTTTCACAGTTCTATCGGCCATAAGAAGTCTCATAGAGGTTGGTTTTGGTGCTCTCAACCCCAATTGTTTGAACATGGCTAATGGCATTAGGTTGATGCTAGCACCCAAATCTCACAGTGCCTTAGCAAAGTCGTAGGACCCAATAGTGCAAGGAATGGTGAAAGCTACTGGATCCTCCCTCTTTTTAACTAAGGAACGTGAAGCAACTGCACTACAATGATGTATGTTATCTGTTGGCTCAAAACTGACCGTTCTCTTCTTTGTCACCAAGTCTTTCATGAACTTTGCATAACCTAGCATCTGCTCCCATGCCTCTACAAGAGGGATGTTTACTGACAACTCCTTCAACATGGTGATGAACTTCTGATACTTTCTTTCCTCCACCTTTTTCTTCAATCTTCGAGGATAGGGAGGAGGAGGTTGTGGGATAGTTTTGAGCACTTTTGGTACCTCTGTTTCCTTCCTCTTCTCAGACTTTGCATTGTCGCTATTATCCTGCTGATTTGGAACCAAGTCACCCTTTGCATTATCCGGCTCTACTTCAGCTTCTACATCAATAACCACTGGTTCATTAGTCACACTACTGTCGGCAGGCATCGGTGGGTCTGTTGTGCACTTCCCGCTTCTAGTAGTAATAGCGAGACAATGACTATCATTTTTCAGATTCTGGATGGTATTGCTTGGAAGGGTGCCTGGCTGACGTTGATTCAGTGCCAATGAAATCTGCCCCGACTGTTGCTCCAACTATTTAATAGCAGTTGAATGAGACTCCACTTTCTGACTTATGCCCGAAATGTCAGTCCTAATCTCCTTCAAGCAATTCTCCTGACTTTCCGTACCTTTGACTAATTTATTGAGAAGTGCTTCTATCCTTGAATTTCCAGACTCCTCATCACGCCTTCCAAGTGGTACATAGATGTCATTTTTTTCTCGATTATCATCTTTCTGCCTCCAATCACCATCACGGTCCCGTTCTCGATCTTTGTATCCCAATTTGTTGTAGTTGTCTCCATAATAGTTCCGACCTTGATTCCCTTGCCTTGAGTTCCAAGAATCTTGATTAGACCCTTGTCCCTTGGCTCAAAAACCCGCCGCTTCGCGATCTAGATACTTTGCCTCTTAATCAGACTCACTATCATCGTGTCTAGCCGATTTTCTTTGTGCACCAACAGCATGCACCTTCTTTGCATCTCTGGTCGCTATCTGTTTGGCCAGAAGACCAATTTCTGTCCTCAACTGAGCGACCTCTTAAGCCACCGATTCATCCAAAGCCCTTTGAGCTGAAGCTCCAATAGCATATGTGCCAGCCGATGTATCTGCCTCCCAAGTATACCATCCTCGGTTAGTCTTAGTGACACGATCTAGTATCTCAGAAGCTTGGTCCCATCTCAGACTCATGAAGGCTCCACCCGTGATAGTATCCGCTACCGCCTTTGTGTTGACATTCAAAGACCTGTAGAAGATTTCAAGTAAATTGCTACCACTCATCCTGTGATTTGGCACATTCTGTAGCTTCTTTTTGAACCTAAGCCATGTCTCATAGAGTGCTTCAGAATGAAGCTGTCTAAAATTATAAATCTCGTCTTTCAACTGCAGTATTTTGGACGGTGGGAAAAATCTTTCCAAAAATTGATTTCTCAATTCCTGCCAAGTGGTGATGGAACCTCGTGGTAGCTCAGCCAACCACAAAGTGGCTTCTCCTGTAAGAGAGAATGGGAACAACCTCAATCGAATCGCCTCTTGGTCAACTAAAGGCAGATTGTACGACGTGCAGACCCCCACAAAATTCATTACATGCATGTTTGGATCATTAGTAGGAAGTCCCGCAAACATACCCTTCAAGTTTAGCAGATGGATCATGGCACTAGTAATGTCAAATTTAGTGCCCGGAGGTAACTCTGGTGGAATGATGGCACCATTCTCTATTGGCTCAAAATGTGCGACATATTCTTCTTCAGGATCATCATAAACAGGCACATATGGTCTCGGTTGTTCTCTCAGTCGTCTTTGTCGCTCTTCAGCATTAGCCAGACGCTGTACTGCTTCCTGCATGGCTCGATTATCTCTTTCTGCTTGTCTAAGAGAAGCTTGTATACCATGCTCTTCTCGTGTCAATCGAGCAGTAGTTTTATCTGTTGTTTCCTGACCAGCTGGATGAATTGGCTGGTTGTGAATGTCTCCCGGAGTTGCGGGGTTCTGGACTCCTTCAGTATTCACCATCCTCCGATTAGCTCTCAAAGTCCTTTCGATTTCAAGACTAAGTGGAACCAGGGGATTGCCTTGACTCCTAGTATTTGGCATACACCGGTGTATGTCCTCAAAAGTATGTAAAAACACACCCAATCAGCTCCAACCAGTACTGTTCAACTCCGTAACCGTATTCCCAAGCAACCGCGCCAAAATTTGATGTCGCCCAAAATATACCTCCGAAAAAGTACAATGCGGTTGCTGAATCAAATATAGAACCCAACTAGGTTAGGGTCGATCCCACAGGGAATAGGTTGAAGTATGAGTAGAATACCGGATGGAAAAATTAGAAAGTAAATAAAACTGGGGGGATTGCTAATGAATAGTAATAATGATGATCGTTGGTTATATTGAGTTGTATGCAATAAGATAAATACACTAGGACTGTGATCCCCAATGATTCCTTAACTCCACCGGTTACTTGTGCTAACAAGATTGTCCCACTTCATTGCATGCAAAATCTAACAAGTTAGGTTCATCTAACTGTCTCTCGACCTTTATTAGACAAATTTCACTTTTCTGCTCTCGGACTCCGAGTGTCGCACTACTAACCCTTGTCCTGGATTTCAGATAACCATTCCCGCTAAGGCTCCGGTTATTAGATGAAGGTTGATAGCTTCAAATCTCTGTTGTTATCTCCTTTACCCATTCTCTACCTCTCTCTCGAGAAAGTCTAGAATACAGGTGAGTTTCTAACGTTTGCAACCATTAGAAAAGCATTCACAACGAAGGAAACAACAATACATGCAACTACAGCAGTACAAAGTTGCTCTGTACTTAACTGGTTTCGTTAATTCCTCATGGTTCACACAACCCTAGTTGAAGGGTTTAGCTGCTCATAATTGTAAGAACGCAAGAAGAATTCAAAGATGAAAACATAATTATGAACTCACAATAATGAAGAAAAACCAAAATTTCAATTATAAAGAAAACTCAAATTAGGGTTTGTGAATACAAAACCAAGAATATGTCTGAAACAGTATGAAATAACTCTCAAAGTAGTATATTGTCTAACTCTCGCACCTAGGACTACATAAGGGTATTTATAGATACAAAACTAGTCCTATCCAAAACCAAATAGGAGAATAGAGTCGGCAACTTCCACGGTATCGTGACTTGGTATCGTGGAACTAAGTCACGCCACGTAGGTTGATGTCGTTGGAATCAGGCTCAATTGACAGTCTTCAGAAGTTAGGTCACGACAGGCTTCCACGTCACGTGGGTGGTAGTCACGCCACGTGACCCCTGCTGTGAAAATTTGGCTTTTTATTCATTCTCTGGACTTGAGTCATGACAGCCACTCACGTGGCGTGAGTGGCTTCCATGCCACGTAGGTGGTGGCGTGACTCCTCCTCTGGTGCAGCCTCTTGTTCTTTCTTCTTCTGACACTTCGTTCTCGGGCTTGATTCTTCCTCTTTTAATCATTTTGCCTTTAAAACCTGTTTTCCTGCAAAGTAGGACAGAAACCACATCATACTAACAAAACACACCTAAGTTATTGCATATTTTCCTTGTTTTAAGCATCAACAGTGTCATGTAACCATGACACATCAGCCACTAACAATTGGTGGCAACTATATGAAAGCTCTAAGTGCTGCAAATATGCACAAACGAGGGAACTGACCTAGAGGGTCATTACAAAATACACTACTAAAAGGGTTTTCGTCCCCAAAATTCAATGGATAGAAAGAGCCCAATACTCCAAAAGAATGAGGTACTGGGTTAGCATGCTTCGATCAAGACTTCCCAGATAACCTCTACCACAAACTGACACCTCCAAGGGATCTTGCTGCAGGTATTCTTTTATTCTTCACACTTCGTCTAACCAGAAACCCATAACAGACAGCCAACCAACCTCCAGCCACAATCGGGTTCTCTAAAACACGCAGTTCATCGACATACCACTCTAATGTCACATCAATACATACATAGTCCAAATGAAAATCCAACAAAATGAGGCATAAATTAAGGTATGAGTTATGCCACTAACTCCAAACTCCAAGTCTAATCCTTGAAACTGTCGATACTGAATTGCACTGAGTATCATCTGGGTCTGGCTGGCACAACCATATCATAGGACCCTCAGAATACTAGAGCTGAATACTGAAAATACAGTATGGCAACCATACGAGCAAGCCCACTGTGTGCTATCTACCTATCCATACTATACCAAGGGATGAAAATCAAGTCTTAAAGTCATAAAAATCAGTACTGCATTCCAACTAGCTGCGCGGAAGACAATAAGGCTGTACCAAAACCCAACAACTACCTTAAAATAACCTGCGGTGGTCAACATATATCCAACGCTTCCCGCAAGAGCTAAAATTGAAGCATAATCGATGAACGTAGTCTTATAGAGGAAAATCCTGTCTGAGGGAGAATTCACTACTAAAGACACAAGCAACAACCACATTGGTTGTTGACATAAACCATCAAGACGAAACCAAGATCCCGTCGCGGCTGCAAAGGATAGCAATGGTGTCCAAATTCCCAATAACTTAGAATAGGCCATCTTAGCCTAAATTTGTCTCTATTATTACACATAACAACCCGTGGCAACAACTACTCACTCCCAGAGTGCATTTGCACAGGTTGCCAACAACTGCTACACCACATAAGCCCCTAAACAGGGATACTCCAGAGAAAATACCAGGCTGGAAAAATAGCAAACGGGAAACCCCAGAATCCACCCATCTAGCCACTCCCAACTCAACTAACCAGAACCCATGCCATAGGAAAGGGATAGGGTACTCAACTCAGCACTAACACCAGTACAAACAACCACACAAAAGTAACTCAAACCAACCCAAAGGGTAACCCCTAACTGATAACACAAGAGGCGAGCTATCAGAACTAATCATCAAAATGAGAATCACAAGGGAAGGGAGATGGGCTAGATATCACTAATCAATTGTAGGTTACACATAGGCCTATCATAGGTTAGGACAACGTCAATACTACAACAACATGAGGTACTAGTGACATAAAGGTAAAATGCGCCCAATGCCAGGGCAATATCAAGAATAATCACAATATAAGGTGCTGGTGTCACAAAAATAACACACGACTGTTACAGGTCTAAAATCATATCAGGGATAATAGGCCATAATAGAAGGGGTTCTATCCCAGATACCATCCCTAAGAAACATACCGTACCGATCTATCCAATCCACTACTAAAAGACATCAACTATGGGGATATCCAAATATACAAGAACCTACACTACCTACACTGAGGCACACATAATCAATATAATAGTACCAGGCCACGTAACCACTCGAGCTTACAAAAGATCATATATTATGCTCAAAGCGTATAATCATCGATGGGTATGGAAACCCCGACTTAACTCAAATATAAATTAGAGAATAAAAATCAACACACACCTAAAGCGGTGAAATACAAAGACATAGCATCTGGCTTGTCTGAAGAAATACAAATCTGAGAGCGTCTGCTCTTAAACTGAGTCTCTGAATGGCCAACTGATACACTGGGTGTACCACCACTATTTTAATGTATTGTACCCCTGAGAGACTAACCTGGCTGCACTGAATACTCAATAATCTCGCTTTGAGGACACTCTTTGGACCAATTACCAACCTTACAATAAGCATAACTCACTCCTGGAACTCTCTGCCGCACTATACTAGCTGATCCAAAATATCCGCCACAACTTAAAGATGTAGATCAAATACCCCGTAATGCCTGACCTTAACTCTGTCCACTACAACCACCATGAACTCTCCGAGAGCCACCTACACTCAGAGGTACTACCTGAGCTGACCTAATAAACTATGAACAATGCTGACCTCTACAGAAAGAATCCCTATCTCCAAAAGGGACACCACTACCACTATGTCGTGGACGCGGTCTACTACTGCTACCTCCGTACATCTCAAGACAAACCCTGTCTATAACCCTTGCATGCTCCACAATCTAAGGAAAAGAAACCTCAGCTACTATCAAATGCTCCAACAACAGGCGGAGCAATAGAGTCAACCCTCTGATAAAACCACACACTACCTCGTGCTCTGGGTAATAATATATAGGTACATCTGGCCCACTCCAAAAACCCAATCTCATACTCAACAACTGATGGAGAGCCCTTTTGAACACTAACAAACCCAACTTTATCCTAAAAACCACTCGACACACCGTGTACCACCTCCGACTGCAAAATATCCACAAATAGACTCGGAATACCCAACACAGAATCCTGAGATGCTGAAGCACTCACTAGCTCTGTCAAAGTCTGAGCTAGCACCAAATGCACGGGCGAATGCTCAGGATCCTTGTAAACTCTATCACCTTGGTTTAACTTTGACCTGAAACTCTGGTAACGTAAGTAGAAGTCCCATCATCTTCTATCGACGACCTCGTACTGTCCATCTAAGAAAGAGTACATTCAAGGAGATATCTAGGAGGAGGCAAAATTAAGTCACAATGACAGAGAATCAAGAATCCAGAATTTTCTAGGAATGCCCTATAGCATCCCGTAGAGAGGATACGGACATCATCGTACCAATCCGCAGAACTCTACTAGGCACTTGGTCTTGTACCAACTACACCCATAAACCTATGCTTTGATACCAAACTGTCACGACCCAATTTATCAGGTCATGATGGCGCCTACTCTAACCCACTAGTAGGCAAGCCAACTCATAGTCTGAAATGGCTAGTAGTGGACTAATATGAAGAACCAAAAATAAGATCAAATGAAAGAAGAAGATAGTCCAAAGAAATACAATAGAATACAATAGGACTGGTAATGCTAGTACAAGAGCCACTAATAACCAAGAGTACAAGATAAACATAATGTAAGTATATATAGGACCGTATCTGAGATGAAATGTAAAGATTAGTCCATCAAAAGAGGGAGAGTAGGCACAACTCTGGACGTTTGAAGCTCACCTTAGGTCTCCTGTCCATGATTACTCCGCAAGATGCACAAATCAACTCTGATAATTCATACTAAGAACTGTAGGGTGCAGAAGTGTAGTATGAGTACCAACACGAGGTACTCAGTAGGCATCGGCCGAGTGAGCTCCAAAGACAATGCAAATATGAATCTTATGTAAAATAGGTGTAAGCAGTCCAGTTAACTATCTATAATAGGAGATATAACAATGATAGGATTGTAAGCCAAGCTAAGGGTAGCTAACATATACTATCACCCTACAAGTATCTTCAAACTATGTTATACCAACAAAAGGCTAGTCCTCATACCGTGGTGTAGTGAAGAAGAAGACATAGGACAAACAACGAATATATGAAAGAAGGGTATACAAATGATATGTAGTAGTAGTAGAAAGGAATAAGTGTATTAATACAGATATGCATATATATATATACACACCATTATGAGGACCGTTGGTCATATAGTAAAAATATAACTATGATGCGCCGAGCTAACTAAAGGCAGTAGGGCCCATATATTGAGATTTATGACCAACTAGAGGAGCTAATCCTGATATAAGTAGGGTTCCAAAATAGGGTACATACGTCTGCCTATAAGGCTAGTATACCTAAATCTCACCCTAAATGTAAGTACAGAATCATGGATACTAGAGTCCCCAGGTGTCCAACTATAATTGACAAGTGTCGGTCCTATCGGAGTTATAATCACCTAAAAGCCATAGTCAAGTAGTCAGAATCTAACCGGCCAGTTTGGACACATTATCACCTAACTGGCTATCATCCCTCCCCTAGCAAGTGAGAAAGGCACACACTACAAACAAAAATCGACCTGGACCCCATAATCTAGTTGGACACTGAAGCACATAAAACCACCCAACTGGGCCCACATAAACTATGGTGGGACACACAAGTGAGAATCATACTGGTGATAGGCGATGCATGCAAGGAACAAAACCGTACCCAAAACGAAATATTGATGTCGAGTGAAACCAATACAAAGACCAAGTAAACCAAGTGCACATACCCCCTCTAGCTTACCTAGCTCACAAAGGTGGGACCCACGGTGACCAATATTTTTTGCCACTATGGCTCACAGACAGAGGGGCCCCTAGGGGACACAAAAAGACCATATAAACTGCCAGGTCCCGAACCAGGACTTTAAAAATCATAGTCCAGATCCATATGTCACATCAGTAACTCAGAGAACAAATGCTCTATAGTCATGTAATACCAACCGCCAGATTCGAACCGGATCGTTAGGTTAATAATGAAAGGCTTGATAAATCATAATTGTGAACCACTGTCGGACTCAAACTTGAACTCATAGTGAATGTAACCATAACCAGCGCTTCTAATGGAGGTCAATCTCAGTATAAGTCAATGGAAGATCCCATCAGAGCTCCTAGGTGTAACATAAATAGTGATAAACTAGGGGTCCTAAACCCACAACCACCCGTATATATATATATATATACATACCCAGTTATCTAAGACTACAACCTCGAGCTATTAAGATGAGCTATAACCCTCTCTCTCTCTTTCTCTCTCTGAGGGTAATGAAGCTAACTAGGCATACTCACGTCTGGGGTAACACCTACCGATATACTTGTGTCATCTAGATCTAAGAGATGGACCCATAAGGCTATCTATCTAAAAAAAGACAGTGGGACCTCCTATCGGGCCCTACAACTTATTCTAGTGATAAAGCCTGCCCAAATTGAGGCTAAGGTGCCTCACTCCTGACCCAAAGTACTAATAAGGGACCAAGTCTAGCCCTAAGGTGGCTATCTATCAATAAATGGGAATTACAACCTAGACTCCGATGGTAGGGTCACTAACCGGCTACTACATATGCGAACTATGTGTAACCAATGCATGCCATCACCAGTATCCATACAAGTCAAGGTAAGCACCCACATATCCATAGACCGAATCACAACTTCCCAACAAGGTTTAAGGGAACTAACCTGGTATCCATGGCTTCGTAAGTAAGGCCTCGGGACTAATAGAAAAATATATGATGTGATCACAAGATGTATCCACAAGCAGAAACCCAGACATGAGAACAATCAGATGCATATCATTCAACCAGGTATACACTATCAGGGTATGGAATCAAGGATGTGTATCATACTACCAGGGGAGCATAATCAGGTAAATACCAGTAGAATGGACAGATACTACCCTAACTCCCATAATAGGGATCTCCAAAACCAATCTAAGGTCATGTATAATACACAACCAATCAGGTCCACCAATATACCGAAGCTAGGGCGGGTAGTGTATGTTAAGGTTCATATAATAATCATGCTGTAGTGAAGGCCGTAAAGTATAGGATAAAAGATAAGTCAAGCAGCCTAGGTCACACCCCCTCCTAGTACATAATTAATATCAAACAATGTCTAATAGAACACAGTAGACCGAAGCCTACCTCGATGTCGTCGAAAGCATATCCGCAAATCAGCTACATAAGAGCCTTCTCTTTTTGAAAAACCTCTAATCATTGAAATGTTATCACAATAGCAAACTACAAGTAAAAACATGACAATTAATACCCATATTGCATTAGGAAAGAAAACAACCAAACGACCAACGTGTGGCCCATTTATGGAATCACGAAATGAAAACCGTCAGAAACTCCCATACTACCTCGTGACCAATAGTCACAATTACCATAACCAAATCTGCCCCTAAAAAGTAGCTCAAACACCAATAACAGTAGTAAAACCAACAACGTAAACTAAAACAACCATAAAATCAAGAGAACATACCGTAGAAATGTTGAAAATGAGTCCACAGACTCAAATCCAATAAGACCCAAGCTCAAGTCTTATTCCAAGAGCTCAAATATGAGCTTGGTGTGCTTAAAAAAGGAGAAAATAGCAAGAGGCACTGCTTGGAAATGATTTAAGGGTGAAAGGCGTATATATATGGCCTGTAGGTGGCATTAAAACTCCCTTATGGCCGCTTAAGTGCCCAGCACTAAAGCGTCATTAGTGGTTTCTTAAGCACTACCCAACTCCCCACCGAGTGGCCGCTTAAGCTCTTGACCATGGCCTGCTATGGGCTCTTTAGTGAGTCCAGGGCTGCTTAAGCGCATAGCACTAAGGCGCGCCCATAGCAGCTTAAGCACATGGCCATGGCCCAAAAATGGCTAAGTCCGGGCCTTTCTGACTATGTGCCCGGGATTGATCAGAGATCCCGTGTGATAATGAATCAAAGAGGAAAGAACAAGAAGGAAATAAAACAAAAGAAGGATATGTGGATTAATATTCAAACTCTTGAATTTATGGGCAACAAGGGACCCTCACCTCCCAATTGAATTCAATAATTTAAACACAAACCCTAGTTTGAGAAAATCAAAGAAAACCAAGAAACCACAAATGAGTAACATTCGATTAACCAAACCAAAAAGTTCACCAACAATTCCAAGATCCACACTACTAAAATTACAAACTAATGCTAGGCTTCACTTAGAAACTACAAGCTAAATGCTAGCTCCACCTAGAAACTACAAGCTTCAAAGCTCAATGTTCAATATTCATCCAAAGTCCCATGTAAAATGAGGAATTATCCTATTTATACTAGAGAAATAAAAGACAACTAGTTATTACAAATATGCCCTTAATGAGAGACAAGGGCCTTGATTGGTGACTCTTGTGGTGAATTCTTCAATTTAAAATCTAGCCACTTGTACAAATAGCCTCTTTTCTTTATCCACATCACTCCCATGGACTCTTAAGATTTCCTTTTCACGAACATTCTACGTGTCATCCACGTCATCAATGCTCGTGTCAACTATGCGATCCACGCTAGTATCATTCTCCCCTTCTTGAAAAGGATTCGTCCTCGAATCCAAACCTTACAAACACGTGAGAAGGACAAAAACCAAAGAATCCTCAAATTTTGAAGGTTAGTACAAGGGTTAGCAACAATATCCCCATGCCAAGGAGGCATAAATTTGAGATACAACCAAATATCCTTTGCTTTCAATAAAGCCAATCCATAATTCATGGAGCAAAGGTTTTGGGTATGATAAACATCAAGAGACAAGGAAAACACAAAGATATTTGTGGCCTCAAGAACTCCAAAAGATGGTACCACATTTAGCTTGGGAGCCATAAGACATAATTGTTTCATTGTCACATAAAAAGGCCACACCAAAAGTGGTGTAATCACCCACAAGGGTTCATCCGAGTCAAAGAAGAAAAAGATCCACATATCTCTACCTCCATAAAAAATAAATCCCATACCATCACGGGTATCATCATAAGCAAAGAGGTAGTAGAGAAAGGTGCTACTATAATGAACCTCATCTAGGGTACTCCAAGAGTTAAGGGTATTGGTAGATAAGAAGAGGAAATCTAAATATAAAGTCACCCTCTCTATCAAACAATTTCCTAAATAAAGGAAGTGTACCAATGAAGCCATGCTACTAGAATAGTCGAGAAATCTATTAGGAGTTAAATCACTCCATGCTAAATAATACTCCCAAGGAGTTGGGGTCCCTCCTATCATAGCACCAAGCATGCTTCCAAGAGTCCTATTTGAAACTTCAACTTGTCCAACCCTATGAAGGTGACAAGGAGCTTTCAATATCCATGGACTCTCCCAAAAACAAATGATCAACTTAGCATCCACAAGAATGAGACCACATTTGAGAAAAGGGTCATCATATACAAATAAGTAGTAAACAAAGGAATAAAGGGCATTCAACTAATCCCAAGGGTTCTCAATTGTTAATACGCACTTTAAGGCAAGAATATTAGCAAAACAGTATTCACAATTTGAAACACAAGAGGACAAGATTAAGCATTTCAAGTACACTTCATTGTCCTTCCTCAAACAAACTTCCACAAGGAGCATGCTCTTAAGAATCCATCCTAACACCTCAACTTGTCTAACCACATAAGTGTGACAAGGAGTAGGACACATAATTTGGGCATCACGGATACACCATGAATTCTTTTCCAAACAACAAGTATAGTTGACATCCAAAACATGAAGCTCACACAATTTAAGCATAAAAGAAATAAACCATGAAAGAATCTTGGAGACTTCAATCTTCTCATGGTATGGTGAGGGATCACTCATTTCCAAGATTCTACTTTCCATAAGAAAAATATCATCATGTCTCCAAGGATAACTAGGAATAGGAGGGGGTAGATACATACCTTGGGAACAAGCGTTGGAGATTGTTTTCTTGTCTTGTACACATGTTTCACAAGGATTGTCCACCCGCTTATTTGTAGGAGGTTCCTTGGTAGGTAACTCCCCTTCTTGAGCCAATTCTTTCTCCTCCTTGGCAAGTTCTTCTCTCTTAAGTTCTTCCCAAAGCTCTCTCATTAACTTGTAGTCCTCACTTACATGATAGGGTGTTAATGGAACAAGAGTGTGCTTTCATCCTCGAAATACTAATGAGTATTTGTTGGACCCGAATTGATATCAGACATCTCTATCGGCTAGCCAAGGTCTACCAAACAACATATGACAAGATTGCATGGGTAAAACATCACATAACACCTCATCTCGATACTTTCCAATGCTAAAATTCATGACCACTTGTTTGGATACCTCTACTTCATCATGCTTAATGAGCCATTGAAGTTTGTATGGCTTGGGGTGTCTTTGTGTAGGAAGCTTTATTCTATCAACCATAGTGCAACTCACCACATTAGTAATACTCCTACCATCAATGACCAAGGAACATACCCTATCAATCATCTTGAACCTTTCATGGAATAGGTTCATACTTTGATCAAGTTTCTCTTTAGAAAGATCCCCCATGATTCGATTTAGATCAAGAGAAGGGTTTCAATCCTTCTCCAATTGCTCATAATCTACATTCAAAGTTGTGTCATCATGCCTAGCCTTAGGCTCATCACAATCATTCTCAACCTCATACTCTTATCAAATTTTTAGCATAAGGTCCATCACACAAGATCACATTTGACCTCCTTTGTGGACATTCTCTAGCAATATGTCATTCAACTTGACATTTATAACATCGAATGATAGAAGGAGAAGAAGATTGAGGTACATCATGCTTACCTCCATAGGCTTGATCTTCCCCTTTTGTGTTGTAGTTAGCTTGAATAGCTTGACTACCATCTTGGAACATTGGAAGACTCACCATGTTGTGACCCATCCCTTGATTTGGAATACCTTGACCACCATATCGATCACTTCAGTCTTTACACCTTCCTCCTTTATCTCTAGACCTATTATTACTATCCCATTTCCCTTGACATCTCATGCCTTGGTTCGTACCAAAGCCTTCGGGTCCTTCCCACCATTCATTCGGGTTAACCTCTTCATACATTTCATCATAAAGAGGGTTTTGATAATAGATATCTTGGTAGGGTACTTGTGGGTAGTGTTGTTGGATTGGAACATAGGGTACATGCAAGGATGCATGTGATACATTTTGTGGAGGTGCTTGGCTTCTAACTTGGGTCTCCACAAAAGAAGGACTAATTTGTGGTGGATGATATGGTTGGGTATTTGGATATGGGGTGACTTGCCTAACATAGCTCGGGTTCATTCGGAATGTAGCTTGAGGGTAAGTTTGGTTCCAATTTGGTTGGGGGTAGCATAGGTTGGATTCTTGACCCGAGGTCCTTCTTATTTCTTCACTTCTACTTGTCATAGGGAACCTCCTTTCAATCATACTATCCATCCTTTTCACCCTTATCTCCATACCTCTAAACCTCCTATTTGTTTCAACCACCCTTTCATTCACATTGGTCACTCTCCTTGATACATTGGAATTTGTCACCATGTTGTTAACCGAGCTCCTTCCTCCATGGTTATAAGAAAAATGATTAGACATTGTACCTACAAAACTCAACAAACAATATTAGTGGTAAAAGCCTCACATCACTCATATGTAAACTCTCAACTCACCTCCTAAAGTGTCGTCTCAAAATTGGTAGTGAACTCTAGCTTTGCTTGATCAATTCAAGATCACCTATCCTTTGTGGTGGAATGGATTCTTGTGACTCTTGAAAGAAGGACGACTCGATTGAAGGTAAAAGGACTTGAATCAAGAAGTTTATCAACGAATTAAGATGAGAAAAATTGAAGAAAAGAAGCACGAAAGAAAACGGACTCAAAAAAAACTAAGTAACAAAAGTAGAAAAGTTACTTGTGTTGCTTAATTTGAAGAATCAAAGAAGTGATTTGATGTTTTAAAACTAGTTAACAAATGCTTAAAGATGTTAATTACTTGTTAAATAGTTGAGGAATTGAAAGAGAAAGAGAACAAAAAAAAAATCACAAAATTTGGACACTTAGAAAAATTTCTAGGTCCAAAAAAACTTTAGGACCCCAAAAAAGTGTTGGAAAACCTGAGATTTTCACCTCTCTGAAACTGTGCCCCACGCGCCTGCTGACGTGGAATTTTTTCATTTTTTTTTTAAAATTTTTTTTTTCACAAGTGGACCTACTAACACTTTGACCAACTTTGACTTGAATATTTTGGATCAAAGTGTACTTTTTCTATCTTCTTCTCCAAGAACAAGATGAAGAATCTCAAAAACACCAATAAAAACCTCAATCTTCACATCTTCATAACTTTTTCGTTCTAGCACCAAATTCAATGAAATTTTCACCAACACGTTTCTTTTCACACCACGAACAAAACCCACTAACTCTTAGCCCTCAAAACCAAGCCAAAAATAAACCCACTTTTCAAAATTGATAAAGTTTCAAAAGCTTGAAACCCTTCAATGGCAACTTCACTTCTACAACTCCGATTTGAACAAAATTTGAAATCTAGACTCACAAGACACTAGGGATTCAATATCTAGTGTCAAAAACAACAAATTAAATTAAAAATATTTTCGGATTTTTTTTTTTTTGAATTTTTGGATCATTTTTTTTTTTTTGGGATTTTTGAATTTTTGAAGAAATCAAAATCCCAAGATTAAGATTTGTGAAAACAAACCTTAACCTAGGCTCTTGATACCAAAATGATAACGAATCAAAGAGGGAAGAACAAGAATGAAAGAAAACAAAAGAAGGATATGTGGATTAATATTCAAACTCTTGAATTTATGGGCAACAAGGGACTTGATACCCTCATCTCCCAATTGAATTCAACAATTTAAACACAAACCCTAGTTTGAGAAAATCAAAGGAAACCAAGAAACCACAAATCAGTAAACTTCGATTAACCAAACCAAAAAGTTCACCAACAATTTCAAGATCCACACTACTAAAATTACCAACCAATGCAGGCTTCACCTAGAAACTACAAGCTAAATGCTAGGCTTCACCTAGAAACTACAAGCTTCAAAGATCAATGTTCAATATTCATCCAAAGTCCCATGTAAAATGAGGAATTATCCTATTTATACTAGAGAAATAAAAGACAACTAGTTATTACAATTATGCCCTTAATAAGAGACAAGAGCCTTGTTTGGTGACTCTTGTGGTGAATTCTTCAATTTAAAATCTAGCCACTTGTACAAAAAACCTCTTTTGTTTATCCACATCACTCCCATGTACTCTTGAGCTTTCCTTTTCACGATAATTCTATGTGACATCCACGTCATCCATGCTCGTGTCAACTATGCAATCCACGCTAGGATCACCGTGCACACAAAAGAACTATGAAACCTGACTAATTTCAATGCTCCAAACTCAATAGCACTTTTTGAATTTCCATCAGAGGTCATTTCGCCATGAACTGGGGCCCACGCCCCAAGGGCTGACATAGCTAGGCCAACAACAGGCCTGTAGCCCAAAACAAGTTCGGGAACCTCCAAACCCAAACCAAGGGTCCATCTAGACTAAATTCAACATTCCATATCTGTTGAGATAGTCAAAAATGGCATCCGAGGACTTATAACTGGAGTTTATACCTGAGACCCATATCCAACTACCTGGAACCTCTAAGCAAGAAAACAACTCTAAAAACTGAGTGATCTGCCTAATGATTGAACCGTCAGTCCCAGCAAGTCACAAACGACCTGGGATAGCTATAGGAAAGCTCTAAGCACTCTAAATATGAGAAAATGAGGGAAATGACCTGGAGGGTCATTACACATTTTTGGATGTACTAATGCTGATTTGTACAAAGAATTCTCTAAGTTATTGCAAAGAGTATTCAAAATGAGTATGATGGATAAGTTAACATTCTTTTTGGGACTACAAATTCATTAGTCAACAAAAGGAACCTCCATTTGTCAAAATAAGTATACCAGAAAACTCATTCAAATGTTTGGCATGAATGATGCTAAAACTACCATCACTTCAATGAGTTCCACATGTGTTCTATCAACTGATGATGAAGGAAAGTCTGTTGATGAAACTAGATATCACGGTATGATTGGATAACTTCTATATCTACCTGTTTATCGACCATATATCTTATTTAGTGTATGTTAATGTCCTAGACTTCAGCCATCTCCCAAGGAGTCTCATCTAACTACAGTCAAGTGCATTATTAGATCTCTTATTAGGATTGCTTCTTATGGATTTTGGTATACCATATAAAATTATTTTGATCTAAAAGATTTTTCAGATGCAGATTATGCAGGTGACAAAAGTGATAGAAAAACCACAAGTGGTACTTGTCAATTCATGGGAAAATCTCTCATCTCATGGAATAGCAAGAAGCAAAATTGTGTTTCTCTTTCTACCACTGAGTCTCAATACATATCCACTGGGTTATGTTGTGCTCATATTTTCTATTTGTTAAAATCTTGTAAATCACTCTAGGGCAAAGCATAGAGATATTAAGCATCATTTTATTAGAAATCATGTTTTAAAAGTGATATTGAACTATCTTTTGTTAGTACTAATTTTCAGTTAACATATATTTTTATAAAACTTTTGTTGGAAGAAAGATTTTGTTTTCTATGAAAATCTCTCAGTATCATTGCAAACCCTTTTTAAAATTATTTCCCTCCATATCATTTGAGTGTGGTAATGTGTAAGAGGAGCTATAATAAATGTTTGATTTTGATTGATGTACATGGCTTCATTAATTGTCTCCTCTTTTTGCCGCCTGACACAAGTTCTGTGTACAGGAAGTAATTATGGCAACTCTTCTTTGTTTCTAGGAAAAGTTCCCACTTCAAAGGGAAAGGAAAAGGTTCCTCTCCAGTTCCTCCTGACTCTGATATTTCTAACCAAAATCTCCCTCAGACGATTGCTGCCAAAATACAAAACACCACGGATGCCATTTCGACCACCATTGTCAATCAGTTCACAAATCTAAGGAAACCACTGCTAATACCATGGCATACTTCTTTCATAGTTTTGAACCTCCTGCTCCACCTCCTCCTCCTCCTCCTACTGCTCCATAACTGTGTTAGTTTTTGTTTATGGACTATGTTTTTTTTTATTTTTGGTGTGTATCTGAGCTTAAGTTCATAAATACTTGGCTCCGTTTTATCATGCCTGGATCCTTTGTGTTGTATTTTTGTTGCCTTGGTTGTTATTGTTTGATACTCTTCCTTTTTGATTAATGTCAAAGGGGGAGAAAAGGCAGATTTAATATGTATAGATCGACTACAGGATGATATCATATTCTAGGGGAGCCAAAGCTCACTCATTCAACCATCTAGGGGGAGCTTTACAGGGAAATCAACTACATTATTTCTTTAAGTTGTCATTCATCAAAAAAAAGGAGATTGATAATGTCTAATTTAATGTAGGCTTAAGTCATCAGCAACCCCTTAAACTTGTTTGGAAAATTCACTTAAGCACCTCAACAGACCCATTTTCCTATTAGACACTCCAATGTTAACAAATATACACCTATTAAACATTTATGCTGATGTGGAACAAAAAGTGTTGTGCACATTTTGTTAAGCGCGTGGGTCATGCAGTAAAATTTTATTTTCTACTCTTAAAATAATTTTTACTTTTTCTTCTTTTTCATTTATTTTTATTTTCAAATAATTTTTCCTCTTTGTTCTTCACTAGCAGGTGGTCTACATCAGTATATACTCATTTATTTGTATGAAAAATTATTTTTCTTATGACTCCATTAATTTATCATTAAAATAGTAAGTATTTTATTCATAAACTATTATGCAACCCTTAAAATAAAATGTAGAATTAAATAGATGACCAATAAATTACGCCGTGAATATAACTTTTTCCAGTAAATAGCCATGAAAATTTAGCAATCTTGATATTTTTTGAAAATTACAACAAATCTTCATACTTCTTGAATCTGGAAGAATTTTTTCTGAGGAATATTTTTGAAAAGAAAGAAGTAATGAGATAGTGAAAGAAAAAAAAAGAAGAAAGAGAACTTTGTGGATTGATGTATTGGCCGGATATTGACAGTCAACCAGTGGCTATCTGAGGTGAATGAAGAATTATTGTATTTTAAATGGAGGAAGAAGAATGGCAAGAGGGGAGGATCTGGGAAGAAAGAGAAAATGATGGATGAAATAAATGGAGGATGGAGTTGCAGGGATTTCCAAGAAAGAAGAAAAAAGAATGTGGGGTGGGTATAGAAATTGAGATCATCTTTTTCTTTTTTGATTAAAATTAGCTTAATATATTTAAAAGATATTTTTCTTAATCTTAAAAAGATTGAAATCTATTTTTAATAATTATTTGAGTCCACATGCCACATGCCACATGTCATAATTTTATTTGCTGTTTTGCTATAAGATGCTGGTTTGAGTCTCACGCATCATATTTTTTGAACTCATGGTCATTTTGTGTTTAATAGGTACACATTTATTAATATTGGAGTGTCTAATAGGAAAATGGTTCTGTTAAGGTGTCTAAGTGAGTTTTCCAAACAAGTTTAAGAGGTTGTCGATGACTTAAGCCTTTAATGTATGGCAACATTGCAGGCTTAGGTTAAAGAACTAATCAAGAGTACTTGGTAAAAGACTCAAAAGGAAGGAGTATCAATCAAACGGCTGCCCAAAAAGAAAGATATCAATAGACTCCTTCAAGTATTAATGGCAGCATCTTGTACCAAAGGAAAGAAGAATCAAATCTTATACCAAGAAAAGAGGACCCTTCGTAAATATCAAGATTTCGTGACTAAGGGAAGAAGATCGCGGGTTTTAGTTAAATAAGGATCACAATTATGGTCCAACCTTATTCTTGGAAATAGGATATTTCACATCCCATTTCCAAGGATCAAATCTCGTGGGTTGCCTTTTATTTTAAATCTTCCAAATGGCTAGTAGTCCAACCTCTACTATTTTAAATCGACCCAACTCTTATTGTATTGAGCTCATGACTTGCTCCTCCATGGCTTCAACCCACTTCCCTCCTCAGCTTACATATCTAGATTCACAAATCTACTCTGTTGTTCACATCGGAGGTGGTAGTGTCAATGGGTGCATCTTCAGCTATAGAGGTTTCTAGAATGGATTAGATTTTTTCTTTCTATGTCCTTTTGATTTTTCATTTTTGTTCCTCTTTTTTTTTTTTTGTTCACTTTCCTAATTTTGTTGGACTGGACCGACAATTTGGTCTTATACAAACTAGTTTTTTATTTATAAAATGTGGCATTGACACTAGCTTAAAAAAAGAGAGATATACAACTTGTCTCAACCATCTCTAGCTCTTTGCTCTACTTTTGTTAAACTTTATATTCTTTATAAGTTTATTGTGTATCGAAAAAGAGAGGAGAGAAAAACATAGTTGGTGAGACATTGCATCAAAAGTGATAAAAAGAAAAGAAGAGTATGAGTGTAAGCCAAAAAGCTTTACTCAAATCTCGTACTATTTTTATTCACCAAAACAAGAGCTAGTAGAATCCCTTGCAACCCAAGGGGACTGGAGTAAGACCTATTCTGAGTCCCAACCAGTATAAAATATCTGGTGTCAATTTTATCTTCAACATTTTTCATTACAGTACTTAATTGGCTTTCTCAATATTTTTTTTTTGTGAACTGACTGGCATAGTAAGTAAAATGATAAATCGAAAAGAGTAATTCATCCCCTCTTACTACATTCAACTCTTGGTGCCTCTGTAGCCGCTTTTGCAACTACTAAAGCTATCTGGGTCGCCCTGCATACTACATATGCAAACAAATCTCAAACAAGAATTTTTAGTTTGCGTGATAAACTGCCCGTGTTACCAAAGACACTAGTTCTATTGTTTATTATCTCCATCAAGTCAAATCACTGTGTGATGAACTTGCAAATGTTGGTGCACCGGTATCTAACCAAGAACTAAAAGTTAAAATTAGGGGTGGTAATTGGGCGAGTTGGGTTAATTTGGACGGGTCAAGACCCAACCCGACCCAAACTTGTTTAGATCAAAACAGGTTGGGTCAAACCTGATTAGGCAATGGGTTATAACTTATAACCCAATCCTCCCAATTCTTACTAAGTTTTAGTTGCTTTATTTGTTCTTTTATAAATTTTTAGTACCGAATAAAATTACTTTTTTCTTTATTATGATTATATATAGCATATCAAATAAAAAAAGTCTTTTTAAAATATTTTAATAAGATTTCTCAAAAATCAATTTGGGTTATATATCAACCCAAATTTTAACGGGTTGAAACAAACATGGGTTGAGCTAATAAATAGACGGGTCAATAACCAACCCAAACTTGAATGGGTTGGGTTGGGTTGGGTTTGATTTCACCACCTCTAGTTAAAATTCGCATTGGACTTGAATCTGAATTCCGCAAATTTTCTGTTGCTATTCGTGCAAGAGATGCCACCATATCTTATGAAGAATTGTATGAAAAGTTACTCGACCATTAGCTTTTTATCAAGCATAATGACGCCAAGAAACCAGAGTCGCCTCCAATCACTATTGCCATAGCACAAAGAACATCTACAACTCCTCCTCAGAACAACATCAATAACAACAATAGGCGTCAGGGTAACAATGTAACCAATAATCAACAGTGGCATTCACAATCATGGCGTACACTACAAAATCAATCACAACCATCATCTGCTAGCAACCTTCATTGCCAACTTTGTGATCGTCCTGGTCACTCAGCCAAAGTTTGTTGTTCTCAGTCGCACAACCATCTGAAAGCCCGAGCCAACTTTGTTACTTACTTGAATCAACAACAAGACCATTGGAATGTTGATAGTGGTGTGACTCATCACATTATTTCTGATGCTCAAAGTTTACCTATTGTGCTTGACTACCATGGTTCGGAATAGATTGCAATGGGAAATGGTAACACCATTCCAATTACCCATACTGGTAACGCTAGGTTAAGCACATCAAATTATGATTTCAAACTACTTAACACTTTATATTCTCCTTCCATAAAAATAAATCTTATTTCTATCTTAAAATTTTGTCAAGATAATCTGATATCCATTGAATTTTTCCCTTTTCATTATTTTGTGAAGGATTTAAGTACGGAGGCTCCTCTACTACGTGGGGCGAATAGAGATGGTTTGTATGAGTGGTTGTCGGGCAGCACAAAATGTTCTCTTCAGTACAATGTGGTTTTTCTCTCAACCTATGGCATCGACGCTGTGGACATCCTAATAATCATGTTTAGAATAAGATTCTGCATAGGTTTCCATTCTTGTTTCTCCTTCTAGAACAATTTCAAGTTGTAATTCATGTTATTCAAATAAAATGCACAAGTTGACATTTTTTGGATATTCTTTGCAAAGTTAAAGGCCGTTGCAGATTCTTTACAGTGATTTATGGGGTCCTTTGCTTGATTTATCAATTGACAAAAAAAGATATTATATCTTATTCATTGATCAATTCTCTAAATACATGTGATTGTTCACTCTAAAATTGAAAAAAAGGAAGTCTTGGACATTTTTCAAACTTTGTATCCATTTCTTGAAAAACGATTTCAAACAAAACATTCCAAAGTTTGTCATCTTATCTAAAAACACATGGCATTGAACACTTAGTGTCACCTCCATATATAGCACAACGAGTAGCTCTTGTTGAACGTCGACATAGACATGTTATTGAGACTGCTAGAACTTTGTTACATCAAGCTTCATTACTTTCATCCTTTTGGAGTTTTGCTTGTAATCAAGCAGTCTATCTTATAAATAAACTTACCACTCCACATTTAAAAGGTAAGTGTCTGTGTGAGATTTTATTTCAAGATGCACCCAAATATGATTTCACTAAACGTTTTAGTTGTCTATGCTATCCTTGGCTTAAACCTTATGCTAGGAACAAATTAGAGCCCCATTCAACTCCATGTGTCTATTTAGGATTTTCAAATAAATATTATTGTCACCAATGTTTTGATCCTATAACTTCAAAAGTTTATTTGTCTAGAGAGGTTCTATTTTTGGAAGACAATTTTCCTTTTGAAAATCTATTTTCTCACTTGAAGAATAAAAACGCAACTGATATATCTTGGGAATTGTTTTGTGGAACAACCTGTAAAGGATAAATCTTTGGATTCAAGTGCTTGTTATCAGCTTCCAGACTCAGTTGTACAGCCACCCACGTGCTCTCACCCTCCTTGGCAACCCACATCACCTCCATCAACTCAGGTAATTCTCACTCTTCATTCTGACTCAAACTCAACCATCAGTGCCTTTAGCTTCAGCACGCCAATAATCTCCTTCTCCCCAACCTTTCACACCTTTCCTATTAGATTCTACACCTTTCCCAAACCTCTCATTACTCACTTACCAACGGAAAACCTCTAGCCCTCAATATTCTACCTTAAAAATAGTACATACATCACCACTCACGCCCCTCAATTCACAACACACATCGGTTTCCAACCCACCTACCCATAAGTTCCTGTCACAACCAAATCACCTTCACATTCCATGGTCACCTATTCTAGGACCAACAGTCTTAAACCGAAACAATTCAATGTTACTGTCCAATCATCCCCATCCTTCATACCTACCACATATAGACAATCCCACTCCCATCCTCATTGGAGAAAAGAAATGAAATCTAAATTTGATACTCTAGTTCAAAATCGGACGTAAGATTTGGTTCCATTCAATCCTTCTATCAATGTGGTTGAGTGCAGGTGTCTATTTCGTATAAATCATCATCCAGATGATTTGGTTAATAGGTATAAGAAACATTTGGTTTCCAAAGGAATTACACAACTCCCCGGGCTAGACTATCATTCAACCTTCAGCCAGGTTGTCAAGCCAGCTATTGTCCATTTAGTTCTTGCTATTGCTACTCAATGAAGCTGGCCTATCCATCAACTAGACATCAATAATGCATTTCTTCAAGGCCGATTAGAAGAAGAGGTTTATATGTGGCAGACCACTGGCTATGAGGTTCCTAACTACTACTCCCATGTGTGCAAGCTCAACAAAGCCATTTATGGCTTAAAAGAAGCACCTCTTGCTTGGTACACTGAGCTTAAGCACTATTTTGTAACTATTAGGTTTATGAAGTCTCAGTCAGATTCCTCGTTGTTCATTTTGCACAATTCTACATTTACTGTTTATATGGATGACATAATCATCACTAGTAACCGATCTTGTGTTGTAAACATATTATTTATCGTCTTTCTCATCGGTTTTCATTAAATGATCTTGGTCTTTTAAACTATTTTCTGGGTGTTGAGGTTCTTCCGCTTACTGAAGGCTTATTTCTATCACAACAAAAGTGTAGTTTAGATTTGTTAGATGATGTAGGTATGCAAGACAGCAAGGGTACTCCAACACCAATGACCTCTACTACAGTTCTTATTGCCTCTTCTAGAGATGACCCTGCTAATGGTTCTCTTTATCGATGAGTTATTGGTAAATTACACTACCTTTCTTTTACTCGCCTAGAAATTGCCTTCGCTATTAGCAAACTTTCCTAGTTCATGCAACAACCAAGTCAAACTTAATGGAAAGTAGATAAGCATTTTCTCTGCTATCTTCGTGAAACTTCCCATTTTGGCATCAATATTACCAAGAAACATGATTCTAGATTATTTATTTACTCTAATTTCGACTGGGCTGGCGATCCTGATGATCCTACCTCCACATCAGGCTATGTGTTTTTTCTAGGTGGAAATCCTATTTCCTGGTCGTCTAAGGAGTGATCTATTAACAAAAGCTGAATATCATGTTGTGGCTGCTACTGTAGAAGAAATAAACTGGCTATCTAATCTCCTTCATGAGCTTCATTTTCCTCTTAAGGATGCTCCAACAGTATTTTGTGACAATTTTAGCACCACGTATATCTGTGCCAATGCTGTTTTCCATAGTCGGATGAAGCATGTTGCCATAGACTTTCATTTTGTTCGAGATCAAGTGCAGAATAAGGAGAATGAAGTCAAACACTTACATGTTGTTGACCAAGTTGTTGATATACTCACCAAGCCTCTCTGTCCCAAGTTGGGTGTCGTTGATACTAGCACCAACTTGTGGGGGCGTAATAACTGAAGATATTTTCCTGAGCTTTAGTTGTTTTTTTGTTAGTAGAGTTAGTTTTTATTTCAATCACTTCATTAGTTTAGTTCTTTTAAAATTGTACTTTACTATCCTAGTTTATCTCTAATACTTATCAAGTATAAAGTTTGTATATATTAGTACTAATGGGTACAACCCTTTATATATTGTAGATTACATTAATAAAATCATCGCTTCATTCTTAATACCACTCCGCTCTTTAGTTATAAGGGGAATGATGAAATAGGAGACATGACAGTCTCTCATTAATGGATTTTGAACAACATTGAACGGTTGTCTTGCTAGGTCATATATTTTGTACTACCATTTTAAGTTGCACTTTATGTGCAACTGTTACACTATTACTCTTCACAATTTATCATTTCATCATTGACAAACTTGGGATTTGCAATATGATCATGGGAACCTATTCAGAAGTTTTCACAACTCAATCATAGACGCCAGCAATATTTTGAGACTAAATCTTTTCGAGTTTAGTTACATGTTTGTTTAACTTTGTTTTCTGAGGTCTAATTTCAAGCAAGCATGGATTTCTTCTTAGGGACTGTATTTTTTTCATTTGTAACTCACATATGTATGGTAACCCTCTCCTCTCTCCCACTTTTCATGAAGAATTAGGGTAACAACCTCTTCCGTGGTTGTTTCAGCTGCTCCCCAGCCTTGTGTTGGTGAGAAGACACTCCCTATGTTTCCTTTTTACTCCCTAATTAATTTTTCTACAACTCCATCTCAATCAAAATAGTCATCTTCAACATTGAAGAAGATTGAAACACTTCATAGTGAGCCAACAATTCAATTGACCTCGATTGAATTTGATGACTTCTCGAATCAAGGATGATTACAATATGCACAGGTTGCAAAATTTTGATATGGAAGACCAATTATTTAGACTCCGTGGAGAATTATCCCGCAGCAACTATGCATTAAAGGGCAACACAACATTGGACTTTTAGTGTCACACCCCGAAGCCTAACGAGGCATGATTGGCACCCGAAGCCGATATGGCCCGAGAGAACCAATCTTTGCTCATGAACATTCGCATGCATAACCTTAAATGAATAACATACTATCTCATGTAATTGATGAAATGTAAAATGCCATACATATACATATATAAAACTTGGCCGTTTGGGCCATCACGTCGCACTGATAGTACATATCTTACATCCATACCCACACATACGTCTACAAAAGCCTCTAGCAGATGCATTTATAGGACCAACTAAGTCGGGGCAAGTCCCCTCTTTAGATAACATCAAAACAAATATACAACTATGACCCAGGAAACTCCGAACCAAGTGGAGCTCACCAAAACTCTGCAAATGATCCCCAGTCTACCGAGGAGGTCTACTAATGTCTGCACCTGCAACATGTAAAGTAATTCCCCAAGAGGGGTCAGTACGAAGAATGTACTGAGTATGTAAGGTTCAGATGAAACTGTACAATGCATGGATGCTTCAATGAACTCAAATACAAATGAATAATCAATGTGAATAAGTTACCATGTTGCATTTTGGAACCCATGAGTATTGCTGTCATTACTTTCGTTGATTACTTACTTTAATGGAAATAATTATCAAAGAACTCTATATGTAGAACCATGTACCTTTATTTCACTATGATCATCTCCAATGATTTTTACATAACAACAACAACCATGGAATCAATATAAGAGAAATAGCAATTGTAAATAAAATCTCTTTCTGTATGTGGGATACCATGTACATTGCGTTCTTTCTTTCCCTTGCCTTTACTTTGCTTTACTTTTACACTGCTTATACACTGTTAGGGCCCTCATCATGCAGGTGTTCATTTCACCCCATGGATACATCATGCAGGTGTGTTATTTCACCCCATGGATAAAATATCATCATCATGTAGGTATTCTTTTTACCCCATGGATACATCATGCAGGTGTGTCAGTTCACCCCATGGATAAAATCATGTCATCATGCAGGTGTCTTTGCACCCCATGGATAAATAGCCATCATCATGCAGGTACTTGTACCCCATGGATAAATAAACATCATCATCATACATTACTTTGCTCTTACTTTATTTCTTTACTTTGAGATAGATACTTCAACTTGTGAGAGATTGGTACTTTGATATTCATAATATCATTTTGAACTTTGGAACATAACATTGATGGAACCATGAAATATTTAGAACATTAGTCAAAGCATATGAAACATGTGAATGACAATTGATCAATGCATAAAGAACATATGATGAACCATAAATTGATACCGGGAATTAGGGTACCCTTGGCTTATGAGGGATTGATACTTTTGTAGTCATAACATTGTTGGAAGCTTTGGAACAATAACCAATGAGCTAGAGACATGTATATAAACATTCTTGGAAACATAGCCTCATTAGACTTTTGGAACATTACTAATGGATATGAGACATGTGTATAACTCTATTGGATTTTTGGGTCATGACACTAATTGGAACACACCCATATGCTTTACTTTACTCTTGTACTTTATGAGATTAACACCTTAGCCAAACACGTACTTATATGCACATCTCACTTCACTCCTTTATCTCATGAGGTTGATAATTTCACTTATGAAGAATAATTATACCAACTTGCACATCCCCTCTCTTATTACTCTTACAATTGGTACAAGGATAATCATCATACCATAGGACTCATAACATGATTGGAACAATGATATTCAACTAAACAAGCTCTCTTTACCTCATTGCTCTTATTGGGATAATTCTCTTAGGATCTACAACATATGACAATTTAAGAACTTCCGCCCATAAATAAGAACTAAGTGAGTCATAATCCATCTAGGAGTAAAACACATATAAAATATATATATCAACCTTAGTTGGAATACTATAGAACCCCTTTGGAATAGAACCCTTTTGGAACCTTAACTTAACGATCACTAAATACGACACATGTGGATATTAACTATTCACCACCCTGCGATGCAATACCTTAGACCATTTGGAACTTTTGACATATTAGCCAATGGACGTGAGTCAACCAATGGACATGAGTCAATCAATAAACATGAGTCATACGATTTACCATTGACCAATGAATAAGGAACATATGAGTAACTCTAGCCAACTATCGAATATGAAATACCTTAGAGTATTTCGGAATCAAGTGAGTGCTATGACAGTGTGAACATCATATGTTGCAGAAGGATATAGAAGTAACCTTACATACCTTTGCGTCTTACTATGCATACACAAGCTTATATGAAGATACAATAGTCCAGCTTTCTTCCTTACGTCTCACTCTACATCACAAGTACATAACGAAGCTTATATTAGCAACCAACTACCTTACAAGTGCATAAGATGACCATGAGTCACATAGTTACTTTAGAACGTCATTTCGCCTTCTTACAATGTCATTTATCGCATCAACATGCCAACACTACCATAATATTTCACTCACTGACCAAGATTTCATTCAACAATGTTATTTCGCATCACACTTACCCTTTATGCCTTCCCATTATCATTCCGTCACATTTATGCTTATCACTTTGCCTCATAAAAACATATGAACAACCATACATATTTAATACAGTCCAACATGACTTCATACAACACTTCAAGGTCATTAAAACGACATCACAAGTTCATAATTACATCCATGAAGGGTATAGGGGTTTCGGGGGGCCAAAGGGATGCAAAAACAAGCAATTCGGAGTTCTGGACCGATCCGCTAAGCCACCTGCGCCAGCAGGTGGATGACCTGCGTCCGCAGGTGACCTTTGGCAGTAGCCAGAGGCACCTGCGCTCGCAGGTGCTTCGTCTGCGAGGGCGGGTGCCCGTTTTGGTCCGAAATGGCTTCTTTTTGGGTCTTTTAATGCCATGAATGGTCCATGATCATAACCAAACATATTTGAACATATTTTTGACCATATAACATGCCAACATGCAGTCATAACTTCACAACACACATAACGACACCCAAAACCACATTTCACGGCCAATACGACACCAAAACCATAACCGATTTCACAATACCAATTCCAAATATTATGCACAAGAATGGAACAAAGTAAGACCATAATCACATCTCACATGTCAATATTTACTCCACCAAATTCACTTCTTTCACAACCACAAGTTCATCACCAAGTTTACAAGACAAAGCAACCTCCGATTTAAGCAAACATGTAACCTTGCACTTATTGTAAATTTCTCAACATCCCACCAACATAACCAACATAATATAAACCATGTGTTATGCATAAAATATATGAACTCATCATAATAAACACTTACCAATTGATGATCTTGGCCAAAAGAGTGGCTTAGGGTTCTTTGTGTCTTTAGAGATAATGTTGAGAAAAATGGCAAAAAGGCATGTGTATATCTAATGACCAAAAGCTGATTTTTCCTCATGTATATAGTCCCCTCATGGTCCTTTATTGCCCACACACTTGGTCCAATCATATTGTAACAACTTAGTCTTGCAAGAATGGGCCAAGAATGGGTCATATACCCCTTTTTGGGCCATGTCTTGATATCTTTTTGGGCCTCCATTGCCCAATAGGTCAAGATTACTTTGGCCCATCATCTCTCATGTATAATCCCTCATATATATATTTATGTATATATATATATCTCAAGTCACTCTTATCCATCTCTTGGCATTAAATGCATGATTGATTAGTCAAATGGAAGATTAAATCATGTTTTGCCCCATTGGGCCAAGTCTTCTTTATGACTTTGGGCTTTATTTGGGCCCAATGGTGTAAGACTCATGTATTCCCAAACAAATAAATGAATAATTCATCAAATCTCCCATGTTTACGTACGGGGTGTTACATTTAGGTTATAGGCATGTTTTGATCTGGTTGACAACACCTGATGAATTTGTTAAGGTCTATTCTAAGTTTGTTGATTATATGGAGTATGATAGGAAGTCATATCAATTTCAAATATTTAGATGGACACCTCGGGTTAATCACAACGAGGACACATCCATCGCTCTAATTTGGATCTCTTTGCCAAATTCGCCAACCAATCCATTTTCTAAGGATGTTATTTTAACTATTGCTTCTGCTGTGAGATGACCATTTGTCGTAGATACGGCCACTTTTGATTGCACTCGACCTGGTATGGCTAGAGTGAAGGTTGAAATGATCTTCTTCGTGAATTACCACAAAGGGAATAAGTGAGACATAAAAGTAACCAAAGTTTTTTTTTTTTAGAAAAATAGGTGAATGAAGGGTAAATTTAAACCTTATACAACAGCCAAGAGAATTTTTGGCCCATTTCCATAAAATTTATTAGTTAAGGTTAAGGCGCATCAACATTGGCACTTGAGTCATTTTCTTGTTCTGAAAGTCTTTTGTGGGAAAACTAAAGATTTACCCTTCTCACTATCACAGTGGTGGAAACATACTTTTGATCAAAATTCTTGAACTACAGGTAGACAAATTAGTCTATTAGATAGAACGAGCTTAAAGTAAAAAAAAAAAAAGGGGGGGGGGGTAAGACAAACTCGAGTTAGTACTCAATGCATTTTCTTCCGGCAAATAAAATGTTTTACGACAATTGTTGGTTTTTAGCTTGGAAATTAAGGAAATAACAAAGAAAAACTTAGACAAAAAAATACTACAGTTGTGTTGTCAAAGGAGATTTTTTGTTAATTACTCAAAGACATACATTTATCTAACTAGAAAATATAAAAATATATGCTACTAAACTTATCTGCATATTCAAATAACAAACAAAGAGGAAACTAACTCCTAAGTTCAAGCCACACAGGACTCTAATAAAAATAATTTTAAAATCCTAATAGTTAGCTACTTTATTTTTGAGACATATTTTCAACACTCCTCCTAGGATCAGAAATATAGATTGTAGTCTCGGCTGAATTTGACCTCGTGAATAAATCTGCCAATTCATTTTTGGTCTTGTAAGGCTTGTGTGCATCTTCTGTTGAATTAAATAAGAAGCTTTTACCTCTCGTTTCAAAGATGCGAAATCCACATAAGCATCCCCGTTTGGTATGCTTTCTGTCCACAACAAATTGTTAGGATTCTTTGGATTTCTCAACTTTTGGAGTCAATGTTGGAATATCCTCTGCTGGTTTACTAACCATATCAGTTGTCGTAATTCCAGCCTCAAAATTTGTCCCGTTTTGAATTTAAGTTGTCAATCTCAACTCTAAATGTGGTTCTGCTAATGATCTTATATTGGTTTCAACATGATTATAATTTCCATTGTCACCTTTTAAAGGACTGCTAGTTCCATCTGCAAGAGGTTTGCTTGCTGGCATTTCAATACTTACCAAATGCAAGCACAAACTGTCATCTTCTTGATCATATTGAACATTTATATCAATCACACAAAAATGATTCATCCACATATATAGTTTTCCCATCACAGTGTCATCATCTGTTGCAAAGTTGGTAATATTTGGCTCGTATTTTACCTTTTCAGAGACCAACATAATATTCACGAAAGGCAACTAAAAAAAAGTATTCTATTTGCTTTCTCCTAATCAAGAAAGAATGTTTCATTATTTACAACCTACAGGTGCATATGAATAAAAATAAACAATATGGAGATTCGTCATACTTAGACAAACACAACAAAGATATTGAAAACAAACAAATGCATATTTTACTTAATTTTAATCTAAACCTCTTGAGATATCAGTATCCCCAAAACAGTGTGTTGAAACGAAACTTAGATTCTTTTAGAAAGTGAAGACAAAATACATTTATTTTTTTCACAAAATCTCAGAGATATATTGACGTTGACATGATACTTGAATTGTTTATAGAGTAAAAATTTCAAAAAGAAGAGAGAAAGTCTTCTTTGTATTTCTTGATGATCTTACATCCCATGAGAAGGGATACTTATACATAAGTCCTACGACTAAATAAGGAAAAAAATATTACATAATCAATTACAATCAATACTATACCAATCAATTTCTATCAATTCTTGATCAATTCACTCCTATAGTTATGCTTGGAAACAATATCAACACTATCCCTCATGCAACAGAAGTTTTACTCTTTTTCTTGACTGAATTTATATCAGTTACTCGTAGCACCAGATGTTCTACTCTTTTCACAACCACTAGTTCCAAATATTTGAACAATGAGATCCTGACTGGTTGGAACATAGAGGAAAACCAAGAAGTGACACCCCGATGAAACTTCAGACCATCCTTGTTGGATAGAAAGGGAACCATTCTGGTTACACACAACCCTCCATAGCAGTCCACTTGAGTCCTCCAGATAAGTTTCCTGATCAGTCAGATGAAACCGATCGAGCAAACTTTGGTGGAAAAACCTGAAAACAAATTGCAGAAATTAAAACTAAGAAATACCACATATTGATACATAACTCAAATACTAAGCTAAATAAACAAGTTAACGAGCATATCCTTTGAAGTATTTTGAGTTCTGGATGGTAGAGTTGTTTATAATACAAATGCCAAAGCATCTTGGTAGCAATGAATCCCTTTCAATTGATAAAATATATATAAGTAATCAAGCTTACTTATGCATCTGATCAATATACAATTGGTTGGATTAGATTACTTATAGGTTACTTTTCATTCTGCAAGGTTTTCCAATAAATTTAGTAACCATCACTTTCAGTATTGATTCTTAAGTTTTCTAACAAAGTTCCACAACAGAAATATTATGACATTTCCTTTTCAAGAGTTATGTCATCTTTTCATTAATTTGCATTCGTTGTACATCAGTCTAAGAATAGCTGGGTATATTTCAGTGAAGTTTAGGGAAGAGGATCAAACTAAGCTAACATCATAAAAGGTTTCATAAAATGACTATCAATAGCAGGTAATGACCTTTCATATTTTTTATATAGTAGGTAACAACCTTTTTATAGTAAGTCATTTAACTGGAGACCAGCTAGTGATCATGCGACCAAACAGGATAATAAAAGTAAAAAAAATTAACGATTGACGTGCAATTCCAACGAATTGATTAAGGAGGGAGGGGGTGCAATGGCACTCGTACACCTAGGTCAAAAGAGTGTGTGAGCATGTTAGAGTACAAATATATGTATATTAATTTTTAGGAGTGTTTGAAAGGTTTTCGAAAGGAGTAAAATACAATGTGTTCTTTTAAGTCTTTCTTGCTTTGAAAAGACTTAAGACTTAGAATTAGGATTGAGCTCCTCAGATGTCATAGGATTCCGTAGAAGTACAATCTAGAATCGCATAGAAAGCATGTCATCAACAGGTAGACAATTAACTACAATAATGGTTAATTATGGATAGAATGTGCTTGGCAAGGAGGCAATCAAACATAGTCAGACAGTGACCATTGATTACGTCTTACTCAACGCTATATAACAACCCACAAGGTTATTTTTAGCTTTTCTATATTTTTTATCATTTTATCCTTCTTAGTAGTTGCTTTATATCATTTATGAGTTGTAGGGATGGTTGGCATGGTCCCCGAAGCATTCAGGAATGATTTATGTGAGTTTGAAGTTTTGAGTAGCCTTTAAAGTGATATTTTTAACTTCAGTCAACATTTTGTGATTTGGGCATCGGATGGTGATTTTGTCAGTTCTTAGATCCAAAATATTGTTCTTGGTTTAGTAGCGTGGTTGGTTTGGGTTCCGAGATTATATTTTGAGTTTTGAACGTTTGATAAGAAACTAGTTTATTTGGCCTAAAGAGGTTCCTGGTGTTTAACTTGTTGATAACGACTACTTTTGGTAAATTTAATGATTCTGTTGAGTCTGGAACATTGAATTTAGCCTAGTATCATTATCAGATTATTTTTGTGGTGTCCTGAATGAATTCCAAAGGTTCAATCGGAATAATTTCTTGTCCAAAATCACTGCTGATATAGTTTTTTGGTGCAACATGTAACCCTTCATAGCGATCGTGTGGAGTGTGGACACGTGTTGTGATCACAGGGCTTGATCAGTTTGCTCATCGGGATCGCGAGGTAGGTCACCGTGATCATGAGGTGTCACCGCATTCACGAGGAGTTCTTTAGTGGACAGGGTTGGGTTACTCATCGCGGTCACGAGGCCCAAACTCGCGATCATGATGACCAATTTAGTGTCGGTCAATGTTGAACTTCGCGATCGCGTATTGGGTGTTGTAATTGCGAGGTACTATTCACAAAACAGTATAAATACCCTATTTTTGCAATTCCAACTCAATTTTCACCTTTTTTGAGCTTTGAGACCTCAAGATAAGTGATTTCAAAGAGAGTTTTTCCTCAAACTTATTTGGGTAAGCTTCTAAACCTAATTTCTATCATTACCCATTGATTATCTTTCAAAAACATCTTCAAAACTTGGATTTTAAACTTGAAATTTTGGATTTTACCTGGTAAAGTGAAGAATGTGTTTTTCAATGATTTCAAGCTCATTTTCAACTTATTTTTTGATGGGTTTTCATATTTAAACCCCTTAAAGTATGGGTAGTATAATTATTTATTAAAATTTTAGTTTTACCCTTTTATGTTCGGGATCGATTTTTGAAGTGATTTTTGACCCGAAACTAATGTATGCTAATATGGGTATCGATAGACTCCTAATCTCGTATAGAATTTGCCTTTGATAGATTGGGAGAATTCTAAAGCTGTTCAGAAGGAGAAGGCTTCTTATTGAGGGGTACAAGCTCATGATTCGGCTTTCAAGGTAGGTTATGACTTATCTTTTTTTAGATCAGATTGGGTAGATAACCATTCATGTAAAGTATGCTATGTGTTGGGGATTTTAAGGTGGTATTCATCTTTTGAGATCGTTATTTTATCATGTTGCTTGTGTTGGATCTTGTGTTAATCTTATTATTGATTCGAGAGATTATTATCATTGAGATGACCGTGTGGGGGCTGATATTGGTCTTGTTTGAGCATTATTTAATCTTTATCATTATTGAAATGCTCGTGAGGAGGCTTAGATTGATACTATTATTGTTTTACATGATTCTTTACTACTGTGTTGCCATGAGAGGGATTTTATCATGATCTGTTGAGATTTGAGGTGACTTAGATTCTTTTACACCATTGTCGAGTTGATTTATTATATGTCTTGAACTTGTTATAAGCATACATACTCATTCATTCATTGATAATTCATGGAACTGGTAACACTAAGGAACACTAATTTTGAAATATATTAGACACTTTATAAAACATCTTAACTGAGGGATGTGTCGGCAAGGTTGATTGATGAGATTGTGATAGTATATGGGTTGTGAACCTCCCCATGGGTCCTCTCCTAGAAGTTTAGACTTGAAAGGTGTCTACGAGGTGAAATATATGATCATTGCATACATTTCATACCATCATATTACGCTTTATTGCATTCTTTTATGTGAATGATATTATGTATTTCAGTATTCTTTATATATATATCTGTCTTGTTAACATCTCTAATACTGTTATTGTAATTGGATTATTATACTGTTAGGAGTTGTACGACTTGAGATATCGTTGGAAACTTTTTTGTATGCGGGCGGAAGTGTTGCTCATAGTTTTCTTTATATGTTTAGTTATCTACTTTGCTTGATCGGCCTATGATGCCTATTATGTATCCTATGGTACAGATCTCAATTCTAGTACAACCCATGAATCGTGAGTTCGTTTAGTTTGAGCATTTCTAAGTCCGAGAGAGCTCCCTATTTTGGAGTTTGTGCTCGGCTTCATCTAGTTTAATGTCTTTATTTTATATTCAAAGACAGAGTTTATGTATTTTCATACACTATATCGGATTTAGAGGGCATTTTACTCATGACACTATATCTTTGGGAGTGGAGTAGTATTTATTTTAGATATTGAGTTGTTTTATCTTATTGGCCCGACTTTATCCTAAAGTCTCATATTTGATCTTTATTTATCTTATTTTATTCTTTTATATCTCTTGTGGAGTTATGCCTACCTACCAAGGTTGTTCTAGGTAGGTACCATCATGACCTCGGATCTGTCTTCTCTTCGCTGTCATCCTTCATCAATTTTTCGTTCACAACAAGTGGAGTTGCAAAGGTTTGCACTTTTAGAGCTTGAATGTTTTTAAAAGATTCAAGGCATACCCTTTTGGGACAAGAAAATTCCTTTAGAAGATTGAGGAATCTCCATTCCCAGGAAAAGCTTCATCTTCCCTAAATTAGACATCTCAAAAGCTTTTAACATTTTATTTTTAACTTCTTTAACCGCAAGAGAATTTTCACATGTGATCATCAAATCATCAATATAAATTGATACCACAATCAACTTTCCATCAGCTTGCCTTTTGAAGTACAAAGTAGGCCCATTTAGGCTTCTGTTAAAGCCTTGGGACAATAGATGAGTATCCAGCCTACTATGCAAGCTCTCGGAGCTTGTTTAAGACCATAGAGAGCTTTTTTTAAAGCTTATACACCCTGTCTTCTTCACCTGTAACTTAAAACCTTCAGGTTGTTCAACATAGCTGTCTTCTTTAAGCAATCCATTGAGGAATTTTTATTTGACTCAAAGTGTAATATCTTTTGAAATAATTAAGTTAACGTGTCAATACTTGTGGGCATAGTTAGGTTAGTTAAGTTTCCATCTTCACTACTTAGCAAAATTTCTTGGTTTGACACCTTTCCTCTTGGATTGTCAATGAGGCCGCTTCATCCTATTTTGTATGACTGATCATTAGTGTGTTCGATTAATGCATTTTCCTTCCGTTCCAAAATAAATGGTGTCTTTAGTTTGGGCATAACCCTTAAATATTGTTCATTCCTAGAAAATAAGAAGTATTTTTACTAACTTACCCTTAACAAATCTCTCGAAAAATATGCAACTCTTAAGTAATTTTTTGGTGATGTAAAACTTCATTTATTTAAATAGGATTAAAATTAGAAAAACATCATTAATTCATTCTTTAAAATCTTAAAGCACCTAACTTTGCAATAAATGAAAAGGTTAAAATACCACATATTTTTTAACGGGGGGAGTATTATGTTTCTCGGTAAAAAGAATAGTGATTTTGTTTAATTATATTAAAGAATATATATACTCTCTACGTTTCATATTACTTGACCTACATTGACCTGACTGACCGCGTAAGAAAGTTTTAAGTAGAGATGTATATTTTACTAAACTAACCTTGTTAATAATGTTTTGAAACTCAAACGTTGACTATTACTATTTTACATAGTTATTTAATACTAAGGGTGGTATGAAAAAAAGGTAATAAAATTCTTTGAATTTGCTAAAGTGGACAAGTTAAATGAAATATTTATTTTTGATATATAAAGGCTATATATGTAAAATAAAATGGAGGGAGTACAACCTTAAAATAAAATTTAAAAGTTGTTCACGTGTATTAAGAGTGACATGTAGAGATTATTTTAATCCTACTGATATTCACTCATGATAGACACATTGCGCCTGTATATATATGGATAAATAAGGAACAAAATGGTTATTTTCTTGGACAGTGCAAAGAAAAGCTCTGGTACTTGAACAAAAGTGAGAAACAATGGTTTTGATTCTGATGGAAAGAGGAGATTTTCTTGCTATTTTCAAATGGTATTAATTTTTTCTTCTACAACCCATGATTTTTGACTTCATTTTTTCTTTTAATTTTTTCCATGATTTGCAAAGATGGGGTAATATAGGAAAATTAAGGAAAAACTACATAAATAACCAAAAATCCTTACTATAACTACTAAATCTCTCTCTACTTTAAAATAATTACATAATCTCTCACTACTTAATATTTTCTTACCGAATTTGGTGTATTCCAGATATGATAAAAAAGCTCATCTATCTCTTTCCTCTCTCCCTCCATTCTTAGCAGAGTCTCTTTTTCTCTAGTAAACCTAAGAAATATTATTCCTTGCCCTCTCAGGTTCTCTTTGTCATCGTTCTTAATTGTGTTCTGAAGCTTTAGATCTGGATCACCTACAAACCATTTGCAAGGTTCGATTCTCAATTTCTTTCCTACTTTAGCATTGATTCTTTTTTCCTATTCTTTTTTAATTATTATTTTCTCTTTGTTTTGTTTTTGGAGAAATTGGTTCAATATCCAACCACCACATACCCTTCCCATTTCTCAATTGCTCCTTGTCTTCTTTGGAGAATCTGGTGCGCTCATGATGACGATGACAAAAGACAGCGACATTCCGGCAATGTCAGGTGATGAAGAAAGGAAAAGGAATCAGATACACTGTGTATCTGTATATCCTTCTTCTAAGTTAGATACACCACTTAAGTACTTGTGTATCTGTGTATTTGTATCTTCTTCTTCACAATTTAAGTATGAATTTGATAAAGAGTTAGATACATAGATACAAATAGATACATAGGTAATATGAATCTAAATATATTTACTCACATGTAGTAAGATACATTTTTTAAGATACATATTGGATAGAATTAATATTAGATACACTAAAGAATTTAATGTCTGATACACTGGATGACATTAATATCGGCTACATTGGATGAAATTAATATCAGAAATAGTGGATGAAATTGCTTTTGGATGCACTAGATTTTTTTTATATTGGATACATTGGATGAAATTGATATCAAATACACTAGATGAAATTGATTTTTAGGTACACTGGTGAAATTGATATTGGATACATGTTTACAGATTATTGAAATTATGAAGCTTAGGCACATAGATACATGAAATTATGAATGTCAGATACACAGATACGTACATATATCTGAAAGAATTTTAGTGGTAGAAAGAGTAATTTTGAAAATTACTGATTGAGTGGGTAAATAACTCCTATACTAGTGTTTTTTTTATTGTTTACTCAAAAAATAATGCTAATAGTTGATTTGACTAGCAATGAAAAATGAAAGGATTATGACTGCATTAACAGATCAATACAATAGACAACATTTATTTCTTCTATTTTGATTGTTGGCTCTATAACATGTCTACTTTGATTGATTAAGCATAAGAAAATTTCTATATATTTTTTATAGAATATATGTTATTAATCTTGAATTTAAGAAATTTAAAAATAAGTGTTCCTTACTTAATTATGTTAAATTATTTTTTCATATTAGAATCTAGATGCTTTTGGTTCTAGATCTAATGTAAATAAACTTTAATATAACAGTATGACCTAGAAGAGAAAAAGCCTCTTATGGCTTTAGATGTGTCTATAATGCCTCATAATGTAGCTTGTTTGTATTTTGGAACTACAAGATATGGTATTTGATATTCCTATGGTGGTTTTCATATATTGCAATATTATTTATACCACCAACAATAATATTTGTGTGTCCTTATTTGTGTCAATTGTTGATGCAAATGTACATCATGCTAGACTTGACCTTAGTGGTTAACAACGAAAGAACATTTAGCCAAACAAGGTTTGCTTGGTGCTATAGATAAAGTAGATTTGTCTACTTATTAATATTGTCTAGATAAAAATAAATAGAAAACCATTTGAAAAAGTTAATCCATCGATGCTTATGCTCCATTACAATTTATTCCATCTAACGTCAATGATTCAAACAATGCAATTCTTTTTAAGTTATCTACTGTTATTTCATATGAGTTGTGGAATTTGAGTTTTTTTTTATTTGTGGTGATTTTGTTCATAATATTTTACGCCGCAAGTAAAATTGGATCCTAGGGGAAGGACATGTATCTTTCTATGATACTTGGTACAGTTGAAGGGTTATGTGCTCATAGGTACGATTTTAGACAGTGACTTTAAAATGTAGTTTTTGTTTGATAGCATGTGATTACGTTGTCGACTAGTGAAATAAATAGAATGGATCTAGGGAGAATGGTGTGTTCTTAGTTGATTGTTTTCCTTCAAGTATTTATTTTTCTCTTATATTTTTTGAGATTTTTTACAGATTTATACTACATATCAATATCAAGATATTAGCGGTATGGAAATTCTATTTTCTCCCCTTTGTTAGCTGCTTCTGCATCTACATGGTCTACTTATTGTGTAGCAGCGTGCATAACATTCCATTTCCGCATATAACACTAGACTACATGGGTGAATTCTTAAAAACACAAAGATAGTCGAGGGAGTTTGCAATAGGGGGATGTACCATCAAATTGAACCGTAATAAATTTCCTAGATAGTGTTAATTAATTTATGACATCTTAATGTGCCTGGGTCCACCATTTCATCCATTGTTTTCATTAGTATTATTTTTCTATACTTAAACTTCTAGTTGATATTTTCACATACTTTGCAGGATTTAGTAGTTGTTGGGGAAGCATACTCTGTATAGGGAGGAGATGGAAGTACGCCATGATGGAAAAAGGGCTCTTTCTTTGTTTAAAGTACTCCTTGCAGAATGGTTCTTAGAAGTTTTGGTAAAGTTTGATTCTTTATGTACACTTGTTTTGTCAGACTTAGTTTCAAGTAGTCATTTTAAATATACTCATAGAAAACATTTCTCTTTTTCTCCCATAGAAATATTTCAAATGCTCCTAAAAAATAAATACAGACATATATATATATATATATATATATATATATATATATATATATATATATATATACTCAACACAAACACACACACACTGTTTTGACCTAGGTGGGTGGATATAGCTATTGGACTTGCACGTCAAACTTTGTAGCAACTAATTGACATGATTATGTTAAAGATAGTGGTGCCATGGTTCAACATTTGTATGGAAATAAATAAATGCAGGAATATATTGGTCATGAATTACAACTTCTGAAATAGCAAATCCACATCTCTTAACCAAGTAAATGTTTGGCAAGTGTCATCTTGTTCTTCATGTCCTAAGCAATATAGTTATCTTTATTTTCTTTTACTTTTATGATCTTGTTTGGCCTCATGTTCACAATTTGTTCTTTACTATAAGAAGGTTGTTACCTACTTTATAAAAAGTTTTATAAAATAATGGAAGGTTGTTACCTACTATTGATGGTTATTTTATGAATTAATTTTCTCCGTTAGCATAATTTGATCCTCTTCCCTTGAACTTCAAAAATATCCCCATCGGTTATTAGACTGATGTGCAATGAATGCAAATTAATGAAAAAATGATATAACTCTTGACAAGGGAATGTTGTGATACTTCTTTGCAATGGAACTTTGCTGATTCAGAATCAAACTTATTTAATACCTATCTAATTTTTTGGTGTGTAGATCATAAATCATTATTATGCTTTGAAGCTTCTTAAATGAAATGCAGTTTTTTACTTTTTATCAAATGAAACCAATATGCATTGAAAAGATGCTTTGACATTTATATTATGGTCGTTAACTTGTTTCTTTATCTTATTATTTGAGTTATCAATCAATATGTGGTATTTGTTATTTTTGATTTCTGCAACTTTTTTTTAGTGTATTCCCCCAAAGTTTGCTCGATCAGTTTCACACCTGACTGATAAGAAATCTTTTCTGGAGGACTCAAGTAGACAGCGATGGAGGGTAACGGTGTGTAAGCATAATGGTTCACTTGCTATTAATGAGGGATGGCCTACATTTTCATTAGAACATGGTCTGGAAGTTGGCAATTTCTTGGTTTTCTACTATGTTTCGGCATGTCAGCACTTCGTTGTTTGAATATTTGGAACAAGCGGTTGTGAAATCATCAACTTCTACAGTGACATTGGCAAAGGTAAAAACATAGCAAGGACTTATTCGGAAGAAACTATCCTCCTGCTTTAAATAACATCTGGTGCTCAAAATGATCAAGAAGATGGCCGGTTATGCTTACATCTGTCATGTTTTGAAATGCCAGCAAACAGACCTCTTGTACAAGGAACTAGTAGTCGTGATAAAGGAAAAGAAAAAAAAAAGAGCAAGGAGTTATCCGAAAACAATTAGGACTTCACTGCTGGGTTCGAAAGATAAGAAAATCAAAGAAGCATCTCAGTTTGGTAAGCTTTTGTTCATAACAAAGTGTTAGGATTCTTTTGCTTTTTTTGTGTGTCATCTTTTATATACATATTAGGGCTATGTAGTTGAGGCAGTTAGGGATCAGCTGAAGCTTGGTATTGTTGATTCGTGTTTATTAACTATCTTTATTTATCTCTTATTACTAGTTGTTATAGTTTGAATAAGTCTCTGATGTTCAGATCATATTTAGGAATAGTTAGCAGATAGTTAGCTTTAGTTAGTAGTTGTAGATTGTACAGATAGTGGCCTACACTTTAGGTCCAGTTAGTTGTAGATAATGTCCAGATAGAGGCCTGTACTTTAGGTCCAATTAGTTGTATATTATGTATTTAAAAGCTTGCTGCCAGATATAATAAAATCATCCTTTTGATCTCCTTCTCTGAATATTTATATGGTATCAGAGCTCCCATCAGCTCCACCGAGTTAGATCCATTTCATTCTCCTTAATCTTTCTCATCTATTGCTCCAGTTATTGATGCTACTGATGCCAGCAGTTCTTCAGTTTCTACCACCACTTATGTGGTACAATTTAATCCTGTTGCTCAGTTACCTATTAATCTACAAGGTAACCTCAACTTCTCAACATGGAAAGCACAACTTGTAATGCTACTAAATGGGCATCAACTCATGGGATATCTTGATGGAACCATAACTGCTCCATCACCTACTATTACCCAAAATGATCTTACTGTACCAAATCCCAATTATCAGATCTGGTTCTCTCAGGATCAATTGATCCAACAAGCAATGATGGCATCAGTCGATCCTACAATTGCTCCAACTGTTCCAGCAGCACCATCTGATAACAAAGTGTAGGAACTCCTTCACACAGCGTAAGGCCAACAAAAGTTATACTCATATCTTTAGCTTGTAATATCAACTGCAAAACACCAAGAAGGCTTCCGAAACCATTACAAAATACTTGCAGGAAGTTCGCTCTCTCTGATGCTCTTAAAGTTGTTGGTTCACCTGTCAATGACGATGAACGTATTGTCAAAATTTTAAGTGGTCTTGGCCCCGAGTATTGTGAAATGTCTGCTATGATACGAGCACGAGACTCCCCTTTGAGCTTTGAAGAATTATTTCACAAGCTCACAGATCATGAGCTTTTCTTAAAACATCAAGATCTGGAAAAACCATCGTCCATGATCACAGTTGTTGTTACCCAGAAGTCCAACACGCCTCCGCAGTTCAACAGGAACAATCCTCACTTCAACAATCAGCTATGGAAAAAATCTTAGTCACGACAATAGAATTCCAATAGTTAACAATCCAATTCCAACAATCAACCAAATAGGCGATAACCTAAGAAATCTGTCAAATGTCAATTATACCAAAAATTTAGTCATGCGGCAGATGTTTATCTCTCCAAGTCGCACAATCATTTTGAAACTAAGGCCAACTTTGCATCAGGCCTGCAATTATCTGGAAACTCTTGGGTTCTAGACTCTGGAGCAACTCACCATGTCACTGTCGAACCCCACAACCTTGAAGAGTATACAGGAACTGAAAAAATCTCCATGGGTGACGGTAAAACCATTCCCATTACTCATACTGGTTCAACTCTAATTCAGGCATCTAAAACTACTTTTCAACTTTCTGACACACTTTGTGCTCTATTAATCAAAAAGAATCTCATCTCCGTTGCTAAGTTTTGTCAAGATAACCTCACATCTATTGAATTTTTTCCTTTTACTTTTGTTGTGAAGGACTTGCATACTCTGAAGCCGCTGGTACAAGGCCAGAACAAAAATAGACTGTATGAGTGGCCGCATCTGCCATCTAGGAAACCCGCAGTTCACCTGCCTCCACAAAAGCCCCACTTAAACTTTGGCATTGTCGATTGGGTCATCCCCACTCTAAAATTTTAAAATTTATTCTGAGGAAATTTTCTTTACCTTTTGTTGCTAGCAATGAAAAGTTTGAACTTTGTAATGCTTGTTATTCTAATAAAGTCCATCGTTTGCCATTAAAATGACTCACTTTGTCCAGTAATTTTCCTCTCCATATTATCTTTAGTGATTTATGAGGTCCATTACCCATTTTATCACTCGACAAAAAGTTATATTATTGCAATTTTGTTGATCAGTACACCAAATATACTTGGTTGTATAAAGTTAAAAATAAAAGTGAGGTTGCATCAATATTTCCAAAGTTTCATCCTTTTGTAGAAAATTTCATCAAAACAAAAATTTCTTCAATTTTTACAGACGGAGGGGGTGAGTCCATCGGTCTTCAACCCTATCTTTAGAAACATGGCATTGAACACTTAATTTCACCTTCCTACACACCACAACGTGTTGCCATAGCTGAACGTCGACATCGTCATATTCTTGCAACTGCTAAAACCCTTCTTTATGAAGCATCCTTACCCTCTGAACTTTGGTCTTTTGCCTGTCAATATGCAGTCTACCTTATTAACCAACTTCCCACTCCCATCCTCAATAATGAGTCACCCTACCTAAAATTATTTGGTCGTTCTCCTGACTATAGCACCCTAAAAATTTTTGGTTGTCTTTGTTACCCATGGCTTAAACCTTATACCAAAAATAAACTTGAACCCCGGTCCATCCCGTGTCTATATTTAGGTATCTCTCAGACTCACCATACTCACATCTTCTTTGACCCCATCCAGTCCAAAATTTTCATAAATCGTGATGTTCAATTTTTCAAAAAAGAATTTCCTTTTCAAAAAATGTTCGTCCATTTATAAAAATATACTTCCCAATTAAGTTAGGAAATTGTTGACTCCAAAGAGGGCAGTCCAACAATAATTCAAACTACTCCTCTCTCTATTCCATCCCTTATTCTAGTACATGTAGAGTCCAACTCTAACAATAAAACCTATTCCCCTGGCAATGCTCACTCCAATAGCAACGACCAAGTACCAGCAGCTCCAGAGACATCAGCTAATCCACATCTCCCTGTTCCTTCTTCTAATCCACTTCCTGCCCCTTCTCCTCCTCCGCATGACCTTGCTACACTTAAGCCTCTACTCACATACCAAAGATGAAAAACCACAGTTAGCAACCTGCAATCCCAACAACCAATCCCAACCACTATATGCTACTCTTCCATCCCTGCCACCCCTACAAAGTTCAAATCCCACAAACCAAGCACTTGATCCCTCTCCTTTAATACCTGCTTCCCCAATTCCACCACCATCTCCAAATTAAATTATAACTCAATCCCAGAATAGTATCTTCAAGCCTAAAAGAAAACTTTCTTTTCTGACAAATTTGACTCATATGCCTATAACTTTCAAACAGGCTGATAAACATGAAGAGTGAAGACAAGCAATGAAAATAGAATATGATACTTTAATAATAAATAAAAAAATATTGTGGATTACAAATGGTTGTATAGGACCAAGAGAAAAACAGATGGTTCTATAGATCATTTCAAAGCCCGTCTAGTTGCAAAAGGGTTCACACAGTGTTCTGGCTTAGATTTTCATGAGACATTTAGTCCTGCTGTCAAACCGACAATCGAAAGGTTGGTGCTATCTATAGTCGTGCAACACAATTGGCCAATCCATCAATTTGATATCAATAATGCTTTCCTACAAGGAAAATTGGATGAAGAAGTCTTTATGTCTCACCCGCGAGGCTTTATTAATCCCTAATTTCTAAATCATGTCTGCAAACTAAAGAAGGCTATCTATGGACTCAAACAAGCCCCCCGGGCTTGGTATAATACGTTGCATGAACATCTTCTAAAAATGAGTTTTGTCAGAACGGAATCGAACAACTCTTTATATGTATGGAAGTATTTGGCTGTAACTATTTATGTGCTTGTCTATGTTGACAACATCATAATCACTGGAAATCATCTACAAGTGATTAAATTATTCATCAATTCCTTGGCAGAAAGATTTTCATTGAAGGACCTTGGCTATCTAAACTACTTCTTGGGTGTTGATGTTAAGCAAGTACCAAATGGTCTCATTCTTTCTCAATCAAAATACATTCTGGAAATTCTTTTCAAACTGGATATGGACAATTTTAAAGGTGTTTCGACTCCTATGTGTTCCAGTGTACCCCTTTGGGTAGCTGATGGTTCGCCACCTACTGATGCCACACGCTACCAATGTACCCTTAGAAAATTACAGTATTTGTCCCTCACTCGGCCTGAGTTATCTTATGCAGTCAATAAATTGTCACAATTTATTCATACTCTGACTGATGAACATTGGAAAGTGGTTAAAAGAGTACTACGGTATCTCAAAGAAATCACAAGTTCAGGACATTGTATCCTTCGTAACTCTGACTCCAATTTGTATATGTATGCTGATGCCGACTGGGCTGGTGATCCAAATGATAGAATCTCTACATCAAGTTACATACTTTACTTTGGACCAAATCCAGTTAGTTGGTCATCCAGAAAGCAAAGTGCATTGGCTCGCTCGTCCACTGAGGCAGAGTACAAATCAGCGGCCAATTCTCTTACAGAGATCACGTGGGTATGAAACTTACTTCATGAGTTGCATGTCACTATTTTGAATACGCTAACAATCTACTGTGACAATGTTAGAGTTACTTATTTATCTCACAACCCAGTGTTCCATACCTTTATGGAACATGCTGCTGTAGATTTTGCATATGTCCGTGACCAGGTTCAAGCTCATCAAGTCCATGTTACTCATACTCATGCTTGTGATCAACTTGCTGATACCTGCACCAAGCCACTACCTAAATCAGCCTTTATTAGGTGTCGTTCAAAGTTAGGCATTGTTGCAACTTACCTTACTTGAAGGGGTGTATTAACTATCTTTATTTATCTCTTGTTACTAGTTGTTATAGTTTGAATAAGTCTCTGATGTTTGGAGCATATTTAGGTATAGTTAGAAGATAGTTAGCTTCAATTAGCAGTTGTAGATTATGCAAATAGTGGCCTACACTTTAGGTCCAGTTAGTTGTAGATAATGTGTAGATAGTGGCGTGCACTTTAGGTCCAATTAGTTGTATATTATGTATTTAAAATCTTGCTGCCAGTTTTAATAGAATCATCCTTTTGATCTCCTTCTCTGAATCTTTATAGTGTTGAGCTTGGCCTCTATCTTGAGCTAGCTGACCCAAATGCAGTCTCAGGTCAACAACATACCCATTATAATCCCAAAAATGGGGGTGCGTACATAAGCCTTACCAATATCAAGTCTTGATTAATATTTATAGCTTAATTATAGGAGTAGAATGATATTGTATTGAATGTAATTGGTTGTCTTTTCTTGTTTAGTCGTAGGGTTCATTGTATAAGTACTCATTCTCATGGTTGTATAATCATCCAGAAATATAAAGAAGCCTTTTATTCTTCTTGAAATCTTCAGGAAGCAATTGATACAATGTTTTTGCGGCATTGAGGACATCTTTATTTTGTGCTTTTGTTGGATTTTACATGGTAAATGTTTTTGCCACATGAAGCTAGGGAAGCAAGACTAGACAAGAAAAAATTTGAGGAGACAACTGCAAAAGCATTTTGTCCTGCTAGAGCAATAAAGAGTATGCTTTTTATTTCATTCTTTAGAATTTATTTAACTCTGGTTACCGTTTTCATAACTTCCCATAGCCATTTGCATGATGGTGCTGTGCTTTAAGCATCTTCTTACTGCTTTATTTTTATGTACAAGATTCAGGAGAAGAGTATGCGAATAGTGAACCTGCTAATTTAGGAGACAGTTATTCATGTATGGTGGAGGTCAATGGTAGAGAATTTTTGGCAACACCTTGTTTAAATATCATTAAATCCTTCCATCATTTGGGTGGATTTCAATAATCTTGGCATGTTCACTGCTTAAGTTTACTCAAATATAACTATGTTTCAAGTTTAGCGCTTCCAAAGCAAGACATGCCAAATGATGGCATTGATTCTTTAAATCTAAAATGAATGAGTATGTTTTCTGATTGCGGATATCCTTGAATAATCGTGAGGTTCGATTTTCTCGAAATAGATGAATCAGTTGGTTAGTTAGACCTCTCTTTTTTATACTCCTTTTTAATCAAAGCAACTGACTGATTCCCATCAACTCTTACATGTGCAGACATTCTGTTAGGTTTCTCCTTGCAAATATGAAATATGTTTATAATCTAAAGAGGATGATATTATGTAGAAGCATTAATTTTCTTGTGAAACATGTCATGCCTCGAATCCCATCGAGACATGATTGGCACCCGTAGCCGATAAGGCCCGAGAGAACCAACCTTTGCCTATGCTCAATCATATGCATATAATATTCATAACCACCATTGCATAATATTATGAAATACGAATAAAGGAGAACAAGGGACATATTTAGGCATACATATGAAACTTGGCCGTTGAGGCCATCCAGTCAAAACAACATGTGTCATTTACACTAGTACACCCACGTCGGTCTACAAAAGCCTCTAACAAGAGCATTGACCAAAATGAACCATAAGTCGGGACAAGTCCCCGCTTTATACAACATGTACAATACCAAAACATATATACTTTGACTCGGAGAAGCCCCGAATGAGCTGGAGCTCACCAAAGAGCCGCTAACACTGGCAATCTACTGAGGAGGCCTACTGGGACCTGCGCCTGCAGCAAGTAAGGTAAATTCCCCGAGAGGGGTCAGTACGAAATAAGTACTGAGTATGCAAGGCTCAGATGAAACTATACAACACATGAATATGTCAAGGAATATGTCAATGAACTCAAAACATATGGATACTCAATGTGAATAAGTCACCATGTTGCATTTTGGAAACCATGTGGATTGCTTTCATTGCTTTCATTACTTTCTTTATCTCAATGCTCACTTGTTATCACATATATCACAATGTACCCGGGCCCCGACTGATCAGTGGGTCTTTCATATCATCATATAGGGATCGAGTCGAGCTAGGCTTATGCCCCTAGACTTGCCACCCTCGGGATCGAGTCGAGCTAGGCTTACGCCCCTAGACTTGCCACCCATAAATCCATATCTCGGGATCGAGTCGAGCTAGGCTTACGCCCCTAGACTTGCCACCCGTACTTGATCATTGACCACATTTGCATTACTTTGTTCATTACTTTGAGATTGATACTTTGATAATCATAACATCACTTTGGAACTTTGGAACACAACATTGTTGGAAACTTTGAATCATTGACCAATAAGTGAAGAACATGTGAATAAATATCAATGAGAAATATAATATAACTAGCACCATGATACCATTGGAACCATTGGACAATAATCCATGAACAAGAGACACAAGTATAGGCACTATTGGAATATTGGAACATAGCCTTATTTGAACTTTCGGAACATTAACCATGAATATGAGAAATGAGATTCACAATTGATCAATGAGTAGGAAATATATGACAATGACCATAGATAAGTGCATATGGGATACCTTAGTACATTTCGGAATAGAACTAGAGAAATGTCAATGTGAACACTATTGGCCGTAGAAAGATACGGACAAAGTAACCTTGCATACCTTGGATTCGCAATACGAATCTACAACCTTAGATGCGTAGACAATAATCCCACTCCTTCTTTATGTGTCTACAAATACATAACGAAATTCACATTAACCACCAATTACTTTACAAATGCATACCATGTCAATGAATTACATGTTTGGCTTTCAACATGTCATTTCCCTTTGACAAAACCATTGATCATACTATTATTCCAAAAATTCCATAATATTCCCAACATTGACCAATACATGAAATCAATACATTTCACCACAATACTTCTCCTTTACACTTTCTTATCCATAACACATCACAAATAATCCATCAAAGCACCTTAATTCAACTCATAACACATATCGGCCAAAATCCCAAAATTCCCACTTTTAGAAAAGAACAAGTTTTATACCAAAAATAACACCATACATGTTCATATTTTGTCCATACCATGCTTTTTCATCAAAGGCACAAGGCCTAATTCACACTTGAATTCCATATACCACAAATCTCATACAAACTCACCAAGTTCCATGACCAACTTTTCCAAGCACAACCAACATGATATACATATTCTTTTATGCATATAAGATATTAATCCATGAAAATAAATACTTACCAAGGTTTGGAATATGTTGATCTTGTCCAAAAGATGACTTAGGGTTTGCAAAGCCAAAAGGGATTTATCTTGAAAATTCTAGAAAAGTGATGTGTGTCTTTTGGAATAAAAATCTGATTCTTCCACATATATATAGGCCCTCAAGTCTTCTTTGGCATTAAATTCCATGTCCATTTGGTCAATGGAAGAATGGGTCTTTTGTTTCCCCTTTGGGCCTTGCATTTTATCCCATTTTGGGCCTCAAATTGGCCCATTAACACATATTATCCTAGCCCACCATTTCTCATGTATAATCCATCATATATCTCATGTTTAAATAATTTCATAATGCCACGACAATATTCACTTATGAGATTTTCATTCGTAGCCTCAATCGCAAAAATAGGAATTCTAGTCACCTATGGCTTCTTTGAACATTTTGGTAAATTCTTGTATTCCATGGTTTGATCATGTAGGAGTATGTAGTAGTGTATCGAGGTATTTGAAGCCTTAACAATGCTAAAGGAACTCCAAGGAATCAAAATAAACCATGGAAGAATCGTCGTTGCATTTCGTCGCAAAACGAGCTCGGAAAGGCCAATTATGTTGTGCCTTGCGCCACTGCCTTGCTTTGCAGCAGTGGCGCAGGAATTGAAGGTTCTCTGAATCAGTGGCCTGCTGGATTTTTCAGCCATTTTTTTCTAACACTTGCATATCATCCAATACCCTATCAAAACACTACAAAATACTTACGTAGTGACCTTAATCATCAAGTAAACATGACTCCAAGGTACCAAATGAGGTTGGAAATGTATGGGGTATTACACAAGACATCTCCGACTAAAATCTAATCACATGTACGAGGCTCGAATTAATTAATTTTTTTTTTCATCACCAACCTTACAAAATACATACTCATAGCGTCTCGAAACTTAAGTAACCATTGTTCAACATCATCACATAGGTCGAAAAGGTACGGGATGTTACATTCTTCCCCCCTTAGGAACATTCGTCCTCGAATGTTAACAACATGTTTTATACACAACAAATGTATCTTTACTTTAACATACCAATAGACATAATGCTATTAAAGACTTACTTGTTATTATTCCACCTCCGTACTGTGAACTTCTTGGTCCATTTGAAATAAGTGGGGATACTTGGATTTCATCATTTCTTCCGCTTCCCATGTGATCTCCTCTACTTGTTGATTTCTCCACAGGACTTTTACGGATGCTATGTCTTTATTTCTCAATCTCTTTACTTGTCGATCTAGGATAGCAATGGGCACCTCTTCATAAGTGAGATCCTCTGCCACTTGAACATCTTCTACGGGCACAATACGTGAAGGATCTCCTATGCATTTCCGGAGCATCGACACATGAAATACCGGATGGACTGACGAAAGGTCCTGGGGTAGTGCCAACTCATACGCAACTTGCCCAAATCTTCTAATAATTTCATATGGGCCTATGTAACGTGGACTCAATTTTCCTTTCTTTCCGAACCGCATTACCCCTTTCATCGGTGACACCTTTAAAAATACCCAATCACCTATGGCAAATTCAAGCCCTCTTCTTCTCACATCGGCATATGAATTGTGACGACTTTGAGCCGTTTGTAACCGTTGTTGGATAACTTTAACTTTCTCCATGGCTTGGTGAACAATATCTGGCCCAAGTAAAGCAGTTTCTCCTGCTTCAAACCACCCAATTGGTGATCTACATTTTCTTCCATACAAGGCTTCATAAGGTGCCATTTTAATACTTGAATGATAGCTATTGTTATACGCAAATTCAATAAGAGGCAAATGGTCATCCCAACTGCCTTGAAAATCCAACGTACATGCTCGTAGCATATCTTCAAGTGTCTGAATAGTACGTTCTGCTTGTCCATCAGTTTGAGGATGGAAAGCCGTACTCAAATTCACCTGAGTACCTAAACTCCGCTGAAAAGATTTCCAAAAGTGTGCTGTGAACTGTGCTCCTCTGTCTGATATGATAGAAAGTGGAATACCATGCAATCGTACTATCTCTTTCACATACAACTTTGCATAATCCTCAGCTGTATAGGTCGTCTTGACCGGTAGAAAATGCGCTGACTTGGTAAGCCTGTCCACTATGACCCATATAGAATCAAACTTCCGCAATGTACGAGGCAAACCCGTAATGAAATCCATATTAATCATATCCCACTTCCAGACTGGAAGATTGATACATTGCATGTAACCTCCTGGTTTCTGATGTTCCACTTTCACTTGTTGACAATTTGGGCACTGCGCGACAAATTCTGCAATGTTCTTTTTCATGTTGCCCCACCAATACACCTCTTTCAATTCATGGTACATTTTAGTAGCACCTGGATGAATGGAATAGCGCGAATGGTGCGCCTCTGTCAGTATTCGTGTCCTCAGCTGATCTACATCCGGTACACATATTCTCCCTTGACATTGAAGCACCCCTTCCGGTGTAATATCAAATGCCTTGGTCAAATTCTGCTGCACATTCTCCTTTAGCTGCAATAAAATAGAATCTGCATACTGTTTCTCTTTCACTTCAGCTATCAAGGAGGATTCTGCTGCATTCTGCACCATAACTCTATCATCTGCGGTTTCAATAAGGCGAACTCCCAAGCTGGCTAATTGATTCAAGTCTTTGATTATCTCACGCTTTTTATTCAACTGACCACTAGTGCTTTCTACTGCCTTACGGCTCAATGCATCAGCTACTACATTTGCTTTGCCTGGGTGATAAAGAATATCAATGTCATAGTCTTTTAAAAGCTCTAACCACCTTCGTTGCCTCAAATTGAGTTCCTTCTGCTTAAAAAGATATTGCAAGCTTTTGTGATCCGTATAGATGTCAACATGAACACCATATAAATAATGACGCCATATCTTTAAAGCAAAAACTACCGCTGCCAATTCAAGATCATGTGTGGGATAGTTTTTCTCATGTGGCCGCAACTGTCGTGAGGTATATGCTATCACCCTCCCATGCTGCATCAACACACATCCGAGACCAATCTCGGAAGCATCACAATACACTGCATAGCCCTCTGTGCCCTCAGGAAGAACTAACACTGGTGTAGAAGTCAACTTATCTTTCATGTTTTGAAACCCTCTTTCACATGCATCATTCCATTGAAATTTAATTGCCTTGTGAGTTAACTTTGTCAATGGTGCCGCAATAGAAGCAAAACCTTCTACAAATCTTCGGTAATAACCTGCCAAACCCAGAAAACTGCGAATCTCTGTGGGTGTCGTAGGTCTTGGCCAATTCTTCACTGCTTCTATCTTTTGGGTATCAACCTGTATGCCTTCATCTGATACAATGTGACCCAAGAACGCGACTGATTTCAACCAAAACTCACATTTGGAGAATTTTGCATACAACTTACGCTCACGGAGAATTTGCAACACTTGCCGTAAGTGATAAGCATGGTCTTTTGGTGATCTTGAATAAACAAGGATGTCATCTATAAATACTGTCACGAACACGTCTAGGAATGGCTTGAACACTCTGTTCATCAAATCCATAAACACAGCCGGTGCATTTGTTAGCCCAAATGACATAACTAAAAATTCATAATGGCCATACCGTGTTCGGAAAGCTGTCTTGGGTACATCCTCCTCTCTAACTCTGACCTGATGGTAACCCGACCTCAAGTCAATTTTTGAAAAACACCTGGCACCCTGTAACTGATCAAACAAATCATCAATGCGAGGAAGGGGGTATTTATTCTTGATCGTTACTTTATTCAGTTGCCGATAGTCGATGCACATTCTCAAGGTGCCATCTTTCTTGCGTACGAATAATACCGGTGCACCCCACGGGGACATACTAGGCCTAATGAAGCCTTTATCCAGCAAATCTTTCAACTGCTCCTTCAATTCACGCAGTTCCACTGGAGCCATTCTATATGGAGGGATAGAAATAGGCTGAGTGCCTGGAATCACATCAATGCCGAATTCCACTTCCCGTTCTGGGGGTAAACCTGGAAGATCCTCTGGAAATACATCAAGAAATTCATTGACGACCGGTACAGACTGTGGAGTTAATGGTTCTGCATCATTATCTTTCACTTGTACCAAATGACATATGTATCCCTTGGCAATCATTTTTCTGGCTTTCAAATAGGAAATAAATCTTCCACGTGGTGCCCCTACCTTACCCTGCCATTCTAGAACATTTTCCTGTGGAAAACAAAATTGCACCTTCTTGGCCCGGCAATCTACCGTAGCATAACAAGAGGCCAACCAATCCATTCCCATAATTACATCAAAATCCACCATGTTCAATTCAATAAGATCGGCCAACGTATCATGACCACACACAGTTACCACACAGTTACGATACACTCTCTTTGCAACAATATATTCACCAACCGGTGTAGACACTTCAATTGACTTAATTAATATTTCCGGTGTCGTTGCAAATTTCGCAGCAACCAATGGAGTAACATAGGAAAATGTAGAGCCTGGGTCAATTAATGCATATACATTATGTGAGAATATGGATAATGTACCTGTGACGACATCTGGGGAAGCCTCTGAATTCTGGCGGTCCACCAAAGCATAAGTACGATTCTGGACCCCGCTAGTACTGGCTCCTCCTCTGGCACCTCTACCTCGACCAATAGGCTGCACCCCTCGGCCCTGTGAAGGAACCGATGCTGAAGACGCAACAGCCGACCCAGCTGGTCGTGCTATACCACCCATGCTCCGCTGTGGACACTCTCTCGCTATATGTCCCGGCATACCACACCAAAAGCAGACATTCGTCCCTGTCCGACATGTACCTGTGTGCATACGCCCGCAGTGCTGACACTGCTGACGAGGGAAACCTGCTGACTGTGATCCATGAACCCCACTACTTTGCCCTGCTGAACCACCTCTAAACCCTCGAGACTGCGAATAAGCACCACCTGTGGAATAAGAGAACGACGGTCTAGGTGGTCTAGGAAACATGCGGGGCCTAGATCCTCCTTGGGACATCATAGGTGGTCCCATAGGTCTAGCCCTTTTGGACTGTCCCCTATCAAATTCATGTACCCTGCGTCTTTGTCTCTGATCCTTCATTTTCTGGGCGAAGGCTTGTATGCGAGCAATGTCCATGTCCCTATTCAAGGCCGCAATAGTGCAATCTCTTACCAAGTATGGCTCTAGTCTGTCCACATATCTATGGACCCTGTCTGTCATCGTAGCCACAACATTTGGCGCATATCGAGCCAAGGAATTAAATTGCAAGCTATATTCTCGGACGCTCAAATTTCCTTGACGGAGATTTAGGAATTGATCCGCACGTGCCTCACGGATCTCATAGGGCAAGTAATGATCAAGGAAAGCCACTTTAAACTCTTCCCAAGTAGGTGGATCTGCACCAATGTCACGGGATTTCTTCCAATCCTCATACCACAATATTGCCTCTCCCTTCAACCTGTACGCAGCAAGTTCAACTGTCTCTACCCCTGTCACATGCATAACTTCCAATGCCCTCTGAATTTGATCCACGAAGTCCTGTGGATATGCTTTTGGATCTGCCCCTGTGAATATAGGAGGGTCCAGTTTCAAGAAATCCTGTGTTCTGCGACTTGCCATTCTAGCCTCATCATCATCATGTGCCATAGCACCAGCTCTTCCCTGGCTTTGTGCCGCCACTAACTGTGTCAACATCTGTACAGCATTCCTAAGATCCTGATCTGTGGCATTTGTCGGTGGTTCCACGGGCACTTTCCTTCTTCTCGTCTCTTCTGGAGCTGAAGAAGTAGAAGAAGCTCGCGTTGCAAACTCAGTTTCAGCCCCACCTTGATCAACTTGCTCAGGTGGTGGTCTACTTGCTCCTTCACCAGCAATTCTATCTAGCAGCTTACTTTTACCTTTTCCTCTTCCTCTTCTAATGTTCGGCATTTTGACTATACCAAAGAAAAACAATTACCAAGATCAGATATAATGCAACTGACCATATTGGCTCTATTGCACGATCTAGAATGAAGGAAAGGAAACAACATCCTAAATGTCTCGTAGCCTCCTACGTATAAATGTGGTGCACAACACATCGATACGTAAGACTCTACTCAGACACGGCTTTGTAGACATCCTTAGACCGACTGCTCTGATACCACTTTTATCACGCCTCGAATCCCATCGAGACATGATTGGCACCCGTAGCCGATAAGGCCCGAGAGAACCAACCTTTGCCTATGCTCAATCATATGCATATAATATTCATAACCACCATTGCATAATATTATGAAATACGAATAAAGGAGAACAAGGGACATATTTAGGCATACATATGAAACTTGGCCGTTGAGGCCATCCAGTCAAAACAACATGTGTCATTTACACTAGTACACCCACGTCGGTCTACAAAAGCCTCTAACAAGAGCATTGACCAAAATGAACCATAAGTCGGGACAAGTCCCCGCTTTATACAACATGTACAATACCAAAACATATATACTTTGACTCGGAGAAGCCCCGAATGAGCTGGAGCTCACCAAAGAGCCGCTAACACTGGCAATCTACTGAGGAGGCCTACTGGGACCTGCGCCTGCAGCAAGTAAGGTAAATTCCCCGAGAGGGGTCAGTACGAAATAAGTACTGAGTATGCAAGGCTCAGATGAAACTATACAACACATGAATATGTCAAGGAATATGTCAATGAACTCAAAACATATGGATACTCAATGTGAATAAGTCACCATGTTGCATTTTGGAAACCATGTGGATTGCTTTCATTGCTTTCATTACTTTCTTTATCTCAATGCTCACTTGTTATCACATATATCACAATGTACCCGGGCCCCGACTGATCAGTGGGTCTTTCATATCATCATATAGGGATCGAGTCGAGCTAGGCTTATGCCCCTAGACTTGCCACCCTCGGGATCGAGTCGAGCTAGGCTTACGCCCCTAGACTTGCCACCCATAAATCCATATCTCGGGATCGAGTCGAGCTAGGCTTACGCCCCTAGACTTGCCACCCGTACTTGATCATTGACCACATTTGCATTACTTTGTTCATTACTTTGAGATTGATACTTTGATAATCATAACATCACTTTGGAACTTTGGAACACAACATTGTTGGAAACTTTGAATCATTGACCAATAAGTGAAGAACATGTGAATAAATATCAATGAGAAATATAATATAACTAGCACCATGATACCATTGGAACCATTGGACAATAATCCATGAACAAGAGACACAAGTATAGGCACTATTGGAATATTGGAACATAGCCTTATTTGAACTTTCGGAACATTAACCATGAATATGAGAAATGAGATTCACAATTGATCAATGAGTAGGAAATATATGACAATGACCATAGATAAGTGCATATGGGATACCTTAGTACATTTCGGAATAGAACTAGAGAAATGTCAATGTGAACACTATTGGCCGTAGAAAGATACGGACAAAGTAACCTTGCATACCTTGGATTCGCAATACGAATCTACAACCTTAGATGCGTAGACAATAATCCCACTCCTTCTTTATGTGTCTACAAATACATAACGAAATTCACATTAACCACCAATTACTTTACAAATGCATACCATGTCAATGAATTACATGTTTGGCTTTCAACATGTCATTTCCCTTTGACAAAACCATTGATCATACTATTATTCCAAAAATTCCATAATATTCCCAACATTGACCAATACATGAAATCAATACATTTCACCACAATACTTCTCCTTTACACTTTCTTATCCATAACACATCACAAATAATCCATCAAAGCACCTTAATTCAACTCATAACACATATCGGCCAAAATCCCAAAATTCCCACTTTTAGAAAAGAACAAGTTTTATACCAAAAATAACACCATACATGTTCATATTTTGTCCATACCATGCTTTTTCATCAAAGGCACAAGGCCTAATTCACACTTGAATTCCATATACCACAAATCTCATACAAACTCACCAAGTTCCATGACCAACTTTTCCAAGCACAACCAACATGATATACATATTCTTTTATGCATATAAGATATTAATCCATGAAAATAAATACTTACCAAGGTTTGGAATATGTTGATCTTGTCCAAAAGATGACTTAGGGTTTGCAAAGCCAAAAGGGATTTATCTTGAAAATTCTAGAAAAGTGATGTGTGTCTTTTGGAATAAAAATCTGATTCTTCCACATATATATAGGCCCTCAAGTCTTCTTTGGCATTAAATTCCATGTCCATTTGGTCAATGGAAGAATGGGTCTTTTGTTTCCCCTTTGGGCCTTGCATTTTATCCCATTTTGGGCCTCAAATTGGCCCATTAACACATATTATCCTAGCCCACCATTTCTCATGTATAATCCATCATATATCTCATGTTTAAATAATTTCATAATGCCACGACAATATTCACTTATGAGATTTTCATTCGTAGCCTCAATCGCAAAAATAGGAATTCTAGTCACCTATGGCTTCTTTGAACATTTTGGTAAATTCTTGTATTCCATGGTTTGATCATGTAGGAGTATGTAGTAGTGTATCGAGGTATTTGAAGCCTTAACAATGCTAAAGGAACTCCAAGGAATCAAAATAAACCATGGAAGAATCGTCGTTGCATTTCGTCGCAAAACGAGCTCGGAAAGGCCAATTATGTTGTGCCTTGCGCCACTGCCTTGCTTTGCAGCAGTGGCGCAGGAATTGAAGGTTCTCTGAATCAGTGGCCTGCTGGATTTTTCAGCCATTTTTTTCTAACACTTGCATATCATCCAATACCCTATCAAAACACTACAAAATACTTACGTAGTGACCTTAATCATCAAGTAAACATGACTCCAAGGTACCAAATGAGGTTGGAAATGTATGGGGTATTACACAAGACATCTCCGACTAAAATCTAATCACATGTACGAGGCTCGAATTAATTAATTTTTTTTTTCATCACCAACCTTACAAAATACATACTCATAGCGTCTCGAAACTTAAGTAACCATTGTTCAACATCATCACATAGGTCGAAAAGGTACGGGATGTTACAAAACAAGATCTACATTTATATTTTTTTTTATGAGTTCTAGTCCATTCATCATGTGAAGCAGCACTTACATTACATTGCTATTATTGAATCTAGTCCACTTTACATTGCAATTAATTGCTTATACTTGGATGAGATTCTTTTTGTTTCCCAGTTTGCGTATCCCTTTTTTCTTTCGTTAAATCTAGATCTCCTTTATGCATGTGTAGAAATTATCAGAATCCTGGTAGACATATTTACTGGGAAGGCGAAAGCTAGGAAATTGGATTATTTTTCTCCGAGGACCGGATAAGAGAATCTGGCCTATTTTTTATCATAGCGGATCAGGTTTTGAAGTTTTGACGTGTATGGGAAGGAGTTGTTGCAGCTTATGGACTGAATACTGGAGATTATTGTGCTTTTCAACTTGTAAATTAGCAGGAACATATATTTGATGTACGCGAAATCTGAAAGTCCAAAAGTAAGATGCCAAAAGAACTACTTGGAGTTGATTACCTTAAGAAGTTACAAGAGGAATGATGAAATAAGAGCTATGCCAGTTACTCATTAATGGTTTTTGAACAACATTTAACTGTTGTCTTACTAGGTCATATATATTTATACTGTCATTTTGAAGTTGCACTTTATGTGCGACTGTTATGCTATTACTCTTCACAAATTATCATTTTATCATAGACAAACTTTAGATTTGCGATATCAGTTAAGATAGGTTAAGGATCATAAGATCCTATTCCAAAGTTTTCACAACTCAATCATAGACGCCTACAATATTTTTAGACTAAATCTTTTCAAGTTTGGTTACATGTTTGTTTAACTTTGTTTTATGAGGTCTAATTTCAAGGAAGCATAAATTTCTTGTTAGGGTCTATGTTTTTTTCTTCTATAACTCACATATGCATGGTAACCCTCACCTCTCTCCTCCTTTTCATAGAGAATTAGGGAGACAGCCTCTTCCATGGCTTTTTCAGCCGCTCCCCAATCTTGTGTTGGGGAGAAGAGACTCCCCTATGTTTCCTTTTTTACTACCTAATTAATTTGTCTACAACTCCATCTCAACCAAAACAGTAATCTGCAGCATTGAAGAAGATTGAAACACTTCATAGTGAGGCAACAATTCAGTGGACCTCCATTGAATTTGATGACTTCTCGAATCAAGGAAGATTACAATATGCAGTGGTTGCAAAATTCTTATATGGAAGACCAATTATTTAGACTCCGTGGAGAATTATCCCACAACAACTACGCATTAAAGGCAATGCAACATTGGCCTTTTAAATTATAGGTATGTTTTGATCCAGTTCACAACACCTGATGAATTTGTTAAGGTCTATTCCAAGTCTGTCGAGTATATTGATTATGATAAGAAGTCATATCAATTTCGAATATTTAGATGGACAACTTGTTTAATCCCAACGAGGACACGTACATCTCTCTAATTTAGAGCCCTTTTCCAAATTTGCCAACCAATCCATTTGCTAAGGATGTTATTTTAACTATTGCTTCTACTGTGAGATGACCCTTTGCCATAGATAGGGCGACTTATGATCGCACTCGACCTGTTATGGCTAGAGTAAAGGTTGAAATGATCTTCTTCGTGAATTACCACAAAGGGATTTAGTAAGTTATAAAAGTAACCAGAGGGGTACTTTTAGCAAAATAGGTGAATGAAGGGTAAATTTAAACCTTTTGCAACAGCCAAGGGTATTTTTGCCCTTTTTCATAAAATTTATTAGTTAAGGTTAAGGTGCATCAAGATTTCCACTTGAGTCGTTTTCTTGTTCTATAGGCCTTTTTTGGGAGAACTAAAGACTTCCCCTCCTCACTGCCACAGTCGTGGAAACATACTTTTGATCAAAATTCTTGAACTACAGGTAGAAAAATTAGTCTATTAGATAGAACGAGCTTAGGTTAAAAAAAAAGGGGTCAGACAAACTCGAGTTAGTACTCAACGCATTTCCTTCCTGCAAATAAAATGTTTCAGGACAATTGTTGGTTTTTAGCTTTGAAATTAAGGAAATAAAAGAGAAAAACTTAGTGAAAAAAATATTGCGGTTGTTTTGTCAAAGGAAATTGATTTATTAAGAACTCAAAGACATACATTTATGGCTAAATTTCTAACTAAAGAATATAAAAATATGCTACTAAACTTACCTGCAAATTCAAATAACAAACAAAGAGGAATCTAACTAATAAGTTTAAGCCACACAGGAGTCTAATAAAAATAATTTAAAATTCTAATAGTTAGATACTTTATTTTTGAGACATATTTTCAATACTCCTCCTTGGATCAGAAATTATAGATTGTAGTCTTGGCAAAATTTGACCCCGTGAATAAATCTGGCAAATCATCTTTGGTCTTGCAAGGCTTGTGTGCATCTTCCATTGGATTAAATAAGAAGCTTTTGACTCTCGTTTCAAAGATGAGAAATCCAATGAAGCATCCTAGTTTGGTAAGCTTTCTGTCCACTACAAATTGTTAGGATTCTTTGGATTTCTCATCTTTTGGAGTCAACGGTGGAATATCCTCTGCTGGTTTACTAACCATATCAGTTGTCGTGATTCCAGCCTCAAACTTTTGCCCCTTTTAAATTTAAGTTGTCAATCTCAAAATTTAAATATGGTTCTGCTAATGATCTTATATTGGTTTCAACATGATTATCATTTCCATTGTCACCTTTTAAAGGATTGCTAGTTCCATCTGAAAGAGGTTTGCATGCTGGAATTTCAAAACATACCAAATCCAATCACAAACTTCTATCTTGTTGATCATATTGAACATCTCTATCAATCATACAAAAAATGATTCATCCACATATATAGTTGTCCCTTCCAAGTTAAAGCATCTGTTGCAAAGTTGGTAATATTTGGCTCGTATTTTACCTTTTCAGAGACAACATAATATTCAAGAAAGGCAACTAAAAAAAGTACACTATTTGCTTACTCCTAATCAAGAAAGAAAGTTTCAGTTTTACAACTTACAGGTGCATATGAATAAAAATAAACAATATGTGGATTCGTCATACTTAAACAAACACAACAAAGATATTGAAAACACACAAATGCATATTTTACTTGATTTTAATCTAAACATATTGAGATATCCGTGACCATACTTTTAAGTATCTCCAAAACAGTGTGTTGAAATGATACTTGGATTCTTTTAGAAAGTGAAGTCGAAATATTTTTATTTTTCTCACAAAATCTCAAAGATATATTGACGTTGACATGATACTTGGATTATTTTAGAAAGTGAAGATTCCAAGAAGAAGAGAGAAAGTCTTCTTTGTATTTCTTGATGATCTTACATCCCATGAGAATGGATACTTATACATAAGTCCTACGACTAGATAAGGAAACAAAATATTACATAATAAATTACAATCAATACTATACCAATCTACAATCAACCATCAATTATTAATCAATTTACTCCTATAATAATGCTAGTAATCAACATTATCCCTCATGCAGCAGATGTTCTACCCTTTTTCTTGACTGAATTTAAATCAGTTACTCGAAGCAGCTCAATCGGAGTAGTTGCTTCCGGATAAGTCCTGCCTTTTTTTTTTCTTTTCCAATGTTACTATTGAACTTGATCTTTTCACAACTGCATATTTCAAATATTTGAACAATGAGGTGCTGACTTGTTGAAACATAGAGGAAAACCAAGAAGTCGTACACCATGTTTAGATAAAAATTCAGGCCATCCCTGTTGGATAGCAAGTGAACCATTATGGTTACACACAACCATCCAAAGCAGTCCACTTGAGTCCTCCAGTTAAGTTTCCTGATCAACAACAACAACAACAACATACCCAGTATATTCCCAACACGTGGGGTCTGGGGGGGGGGATAAGTGTACGCAGTCCATACCACTACCTCAAAAGTGAGATAGAGAGGCTGTTTCTGAAAGTTAAGTTTCCTGATCAATCAGGTGAAACCGATTGGGTAAACTTTGGTGGAAAAACCTGAAAAGAAATTGCAAAAATCAATACTAAGAAATACCACATATTGATACCTAACTCAAATGCTAAGCTTAATAAACAAGTTAACGAGCATATCCTTGGAAGTCTTTTGAGTTCTTGATTTTAGAGTTGTTTATAATACAAATGCCAGAGCATCTTGGTAGCAATGATTCCCTTTCATTTGATAAAATATACATAAGTAATCAAGCTTACTTATACATCCAATCAATATACGAGTGGTTGGAGTAGATTAATTATAGGTTGTATTTTCATTCTGCAAGGTTTTCCAATAAATTTAGTAACCATCACTTTCAGTATTGAATCTTAAGTTTTCTCACAAAGTTCCACAATAGAAATATTATAACATTTCTTTTTCAAGAGTTATGTCTATCTTTTCATTAATTTACATTCATTGCACTTCAGTCTAAGAATAGATGGGTATATTTAAGTGAAGTTTAGGGAAGAGGATCAAACTAAGCTAACAGCACAAAGGGTTTCATAAAATGACTATCAATAGCAGGTAATGACCTTCCATTTTTTATATAGTAGGTAACAACCTTCTTATAGTAAGTCATTTAACTAGAGACCAGCTAGTGATCATGAGACCAAACAGGATCATAAAAGTAAAAGAAATTAAAGATTGACGTGCAAGTCTAGCAGATCGATTAAGGAGGGAGGGGGTACAACGGCACCCACACACATAGGACAAATAATGTGTAAGCATGTCAGAGTAGAAATATATGTATATTAATTTTTTAGGAGTGTTTGAAAGGATTTCAATAGGAGTAATTAAAAGAGAATGTGTCTTTTAAACCTGTTGGTTAGCTTTGGTGTTGTAGCCTTGTTTCTTCCTTGGAAAAAACTTAAACATAGGCTTAGGTTTGAGCTCCTCAGATGTCTTAGGATTCTGGTAGAAGTACTATCTAGAACAGCAAAGAAAGGAAGTCATCAACAAGTAGAAAATTAACTACTATAATGGTTAATTGTGGATAGAAAGGTACTTGCCAAGCAGGCAATCGAACATAGTCAGACAGTGACTATTTATTACATCTTACGCAATGCTATGTAACAACCTTCATGGTTATTTTTAGCTTTTCTGTATTTTTGATCAGTTTTCCCTTTCCCATAGTTGCTTTATATTGTTTATGAGTTGTCGGGATGGTTGGCACGGTCCCCGAAACATTCAAAAATAATTTATGTGAGTTTGAGGTTTTGAGTAGTCTTTAAAGTGATATATTTTTCAGTTAACATTTTGTGATTTGAGCATCGAATGCTGATTATCTCAGTTCTGTTAGAACTAGAATTGCATTTTTGGGTTAATAGCATGATTGGTTTGAGTTTCAAGATTATATTTTGAGTTTTGAATGTTTAAACGAGAAACTAGTTTATTTGGCCTAAAGGGGTTTCTGGGTGTAACATGTTGATAATGAACACTTTTGGAAAAATATGATGGTTTCATTGCAACCGAAACATCGAAATTAGCCTAGTAGCATTATCAGATTATTTCTTTGGGATCCTAAACGAATCCCGAAGGTTCAATCAAGACAATTTCTTGTCCAAAATAACTGTTGATACAGTTTCTGGTGTAGTATCTAGTCCTTCATCACGATCATATGGACACATGTTGCAATCGCAGGGCTTTATCAGTTTACTCATCATGATCATGAAGTGGGTCACCGTGATCGCGAAGAGTTATGTAATGGACAAGGTCGGTTACCCATCACGGTCGTGAGGCCCAACCCTTTGATCACGATGACCAATTTAGTGTTGGTCAATGCTGAACCTCACGTTTATGTGGTGGGTGCCAAGATCGTGAGGTACTATTCACAGAACAGTATAAATACTTCATTTTCGCATTTCAAACTCCATTTTCACTATTTTTGAGCTTTGAGACCCCGAGATAGGCGATTTCAAAGATGGTTTTTCTTCAAACTTGTTTGGGTAAGCTTATAAACCTAATTTATATCATTATCCATTGATTATCTTGCAAAAACATCTTCAAACACATGGATTTTGAACTTGGAATTTTATTTTTACCCGATAAAGTGAAAAATATGTTTTCAATGATTTCAAGCTCATTTTCAACATTTTTTTCGATGGGTTTTAATATTTAGAACCCTTAAAGTATGGGTAACATAATTATTTATTAAAATTTTAGGTTTACCCTTTTATATTCGAAGTCTATTTTTAAAGTGATTTTTTACCCAGAACTAAAGTATGCCAATATGGGTATCGATTGTCATGACCCAAGACTAGGCCCTACCCGAAACCAATTAAGGCCCGAGAAAATCTTTTAGCTTTCGTTATGAGCATTCTATTGTAGTTTGCATAAGAAGACACTTATTATAACGACCCATTCTATCATTACTGAAAATATCTGTGGTAAAGGCCTAAGAATCTCATTCATCATAAGTTATAGGACCAATTATTTAGTATGGTAGTGCATTAGACGTGAACTTAGGTCATGCTATACCCCTAGCATAAAGTTAATTCAGAAGTGTTCTTATCGATTGAGTTTTGAGCTATGTTTAAACTAGGGTGAACTTCAAATGATCATATCTCCTAGAATATAAAGAGTTATAGGGAAAAACACCCACCAAATTAAAGATCTCTTAGTCTTCTTTCTAACGCATCTGACTGTTTGTTAATCCTTCTTCAAAATAAAAAATTATGGCTATTTTATTTAACATTGTCCAGGCTAAAAAGTTAAAGACCACAGCGATACTGCTGCAGCAGTAAATCTACCGCTGCAGTGGTAACTGGGCAGCATTTAAGTCAGTTTTGGGTGGGTCTTTGGGTTTTGACTCAAAAACTTCGTCCCAAAGCCCTAGGGGCCGATTTTTCAACTTCTAGGGTAAAAATTCTTCGTTGAGGTAAGCTCTCCCGTCATCTTCTTCATATTTCAATCCTTTAACATCTTAGAATCTTTAGAATAATATTTAATGGTGAAATTCTTGGGGATTTGAACCCTAAGTTCATGATATTTTGGGAAAAATCTATGGGTTGGGGTACTATCCCCTATAATTACTTCTAGATTGTGAATTAACAATTCCTAGCATGAAATAGTGATTCTAAAACATGAAACTTGATTCTTCGGAACCTTGAATTCATTAAAAATGGAATCTTTAGCCTTGAAACTCCATTAATAGAGATGAGTTGAGTATGATAGAATTAGATAATGGTTAATTGACCCTTAAGTAGTGTTTTAAACCATGAATAAGGATAGAATTAGTGAATTGAATTTTCAAAGTAGTTTTTTAAAGAGTAATTGCTTAATTAATCCTATAATCATTTGATTTCTAGATGATTGGTCTAATAGAGGCATGAAGGAAAGAAAAGAGCAACCTTGGTGTGACTTGATTGTTTCAAGATCTTTGGTCGAGGTAGGTTATGGTTTAATGTGTAAGGGACATGGATTAGTTGCATGTAATAACTATAGTTGACAAAAGATTTCATGTCTAGGCCTACGAGCATGGAGTTAGAATGAATAAAATATGGAATTAGTGTAGCAATGATATAATTCTCCCTTGATGGTTGTTTGTATTTATATGACTTAATTAATGATTTACTAAGTTTAATGTGTGAATGTGGGTAACAATAGAAGGTGTAGGAAAATTTGTAATCTATAGAACTAGTCCTTAATACCTTAAAAAGGGTGAATCCAATATTATGCAAGTTTGGAGTATGAGATTTTTTTGCTAGAAGATAGTTAGGAGGATTGATTGTGATAAAAGAATGTGATGTGATAACTTAAGAACCTAAAGTCAGGTTTGGCTAAGTGCTAGGAAGTAAGATGTGTAAAAGTTTATGACTCAAGGCTAGAATTTTAAGTTGAATTGAGTTGAGTCGTTGAATGATCAACTAAAGGGGATAGTGTCTTGAACATAGGGATAACTTGAGTGTAAAGGTTACTAGTTAGTAACTGAATTTATTGATTTTAATATGAATAAAAGAGGGTTCTATTGGTGAATGGAATATGATGTTGAATTAGAGTGTAGGTATTGATCTTGGTGGAATGTGTACTCCTAAAATGAATACTTGATAGACTGGACTTCGGACATATTTGTGATTGATGACTGGGTTGATAATGCTCATTTGAGTAAGTGCTGAATTAGCATTCGGGCATACTTGTAATTTCAGTGTTAGTGGACATTCATTGTTTACTTAGAATGACAAACTTATTGATTGCATAATGTATTTACTTGATTGTCATTAATTATAGGTTCTACTTTGATCACTATGACTTGCATCTGATTTGAATTGGGTGTTTGTGATTTGCTGTTGGGCACTACTTGTGATTATTGACTGCATCATGCATTTATATACATTGATGATATTGAGATCATAATGATGATAGTGTTGAGAATGATATTAATGATGATGATAAGATGATATTGATGATAATATTGAGATGATGATGATGATGTTAAGAATGATATTGATGATGATGATGAGACGATATTGATGATGATATTAAGATCATGATGAAATGATAAGATAATGATGAGAATGGGATGATACATACATCTTGTATGCATGCACTTATCATATGTATTTGAATGCACATTTATATTTTTATGTTATTGATGGTTCCTTGAGTGGAATGAGTTATGTTGATGATATATCATGGTTCCTTGTGTGGACCGGTTATTTGATAAGATATTATGGTTCCTTGAGTGGACTAGTTTTATTGATTGTTGTGATTGTGCATTCTAGCAAAGTGTGAATATACGGTATGTCCTGGATTATGTATAAGTATTATTCTCCTAATGATTGAGTTATATACATGATGTATATTGTAGCGTCCCTTATTGTTATGTTGTTGATGTTATTAATTGTCTTGGTTGTTGCAATCTCAATGGTTGATGGTAGTATAATAGGGAGCGAAGGTTGTCATAAAAGAGGATTAATGAAAGAGAGAGAGAAGTATATAGAATTTTTGTAATAAGGTAGTGTATGAATTATAGGTAATATTAATTCATAAAATATAGTTGGTTAGTCATGCCCTGAGGGTAAATTGATAAAGAAAAGGCAGTAAGGTTGGGAGTTAAAGTAAGTTAAGTGTGTTCAGATATTAAGTCTGTATGCCTATCATGATTTCTTCTTATTTGCTATATATTATTATCTGTTTCTAACCCTGGTGGGCCGATGATACCTACCAGTACATGTGGTTGTACTGATACTACACTAACTATATCTCCATTTAGGGATATATCCATATTTCAAGTCAGTTAGAGTTTCTATAGGTACAACGAGGATTATTCTTCGGCAGCTCCTGTCATCCTACTTATACATGGATGTTGTGTCTTAGGTCATCCTTCCATTTATTTAGTGCTATTGTACCAGTTTAGATTAGGTTCTGGGAAGTTGTTTAAAAGAATTCTGCAATGTATTTTTGTAATAAGTTTTGTTTTAAAATAAAGAGTTGTTATTTATTAATGCTTAAGGATTATCAATGTTTTCTGCAATGATCAAAGGTTAGGTGGTAAGAGTTCTCCTATCTAGGATAGAGTTGCGTTGGTGCCCGCATGATCCTTGATTTGGGTTGTAAAAAGATGGCATTAGATCCCAAGTTACTGGCCTCTCTATACAAAAGCAAATTTTGAGTAGAGTCTTGCAAATTGGTGTGCTGACGTCCACATTGAATCCTTAGGAGGCTACATGACATCTAGGTATCTGTCTCACTTTCTAGACATCTATCGTGCTAATTTAGTGTTATCTCCCGAGTTGAGTTGAATTGGTATGTAGCAGATTCCAATTGGTATCTCAACTATCACAATTAGGATTAGTTTAGTCCCAATTGGTATCTTAGTCACATTTGAAAGGTAGGAATAGTGTTATTCTAATCAGGAGAGGTCAATAAGAGGCATATGACTTGTACTCGAAGATTGTGAATTATGTTTTGCATAAGTGATATGTGCATCTTGAAGTGGTTATGTTGTTTGATGTAGTGAATATTGTAGTTTTCAGTACCGTTGTAAGTATCACTCTTTCGTTAATTGATTGGTTATGCTTATTGGAAAAAAATACTTATGTTTTAAATGTTTTTGTTATGGTATGATAGAATGCTATGTGTATTACTTATGTGGATGGTTATTATCTTTATCATATTATTACCTGTTGTTTGATGGTTTAACTTCTTAAGTGCAAATGATAATTATGAGTGACATGAGATATGTTGTTACAAAAAAATCTCCATAAATCGTAAAGGCTCCATAGTTTCCTGAATTATAATATGGTTATCCTGGTATATTTATGTTGTTGGGTTCAAGGTCGTGGTTACGAGACCAGTTGGACTCCAGGATAGCATCTATCCTTTAAAAGGACGTGGCTCTAGTTTATAGACGTGTAGGCACTGATGGTTGTATTGATTGGATACTGGATATGGCATGCATTCTTTTAGGAGCATTTATGTTCATTTAGAGGTACGATTCCAATCAAAACATTAATTTTACTGTTGTTTTCTAAAAAGGGGTTTATTCCCACTTTTCACTTTAAAATTAATTATTTTACTATGGAAGTCGTACCACCTTTATTAATGGTTTATGATCTTTTAAAACTAAACGTATTACTTTGGAAAATTAGACCGAGGTTGATTCCGATCCATTATTAATATATTCTTTTTCCACTACTATTTACTTTGGTCGAAGGAGATTCTGATCCTTTCTACATTATTATGTTAATTTAGTCCTAAGCTCGATCTCAGGTTATGGATTTTGCAGATATACTCATTTAGTCTCTGTTCGAGTCCGAGCACATATTATACTTATATATATATATATATATATATCTTTGGTACTGGACGGAGTAGATTGATTATGATGGGTACTAAAAATTCTGGTTCGGGACTAGGCAGTGTATACGGATAACACGAGCCTCCTATAGGCCCCTTCGTCCATAAGCCACAGTGACGGAGAAGGATAGTCATCGTAGGTCCTTCCTTTGCGAGCTACTAAGCTGGAGGAGGTTTATAAACTTGGTATGTTATGGCACTCAGATTGGATATGGTATTATCTATTTATGTTGCATTCATTCATTCATATGCATCGCCTATCACCAATATAATTTTTTGGCACTTATATCTATCAGTCTAATGGGAGGTTGTATAGGTATAAGTTATGGTTGCTATATGTTGAGTGCTTGGTTGAACCTTTTGAGCTTATGGGGGCCTGGTTAGGTTATTGTTTGTCCAGACTAGCTGGTTACTTTATTGTTGTTTATTTGTAACACCCCGTACCTTCCCAACCCTACTTGACTACGTTGAACAATGTATACTTGAGTGTCGAGAGCCACACGAATGTATTTTGTAATGATATTGACAAGAAAATTAAAATTTGGCCTTGTACATGTGATTAGACCTTCGTAGGAGGTGTTTTGTGATTTTCATGGAGCATTTGTCGGGTTCAAAATGAGGTTAAGAGAACCTCTAAACAAAGGATATTAAGGTTAAGAAGTAAGTTAAAGAATAGGATTTGAAGTATCTAACCAAACCCGCGAAGAAAAGTCGAAAAATAAAATTTTTGAAAAATTTAAGGGAAGGGCGTGTTGGGCAGCGTGCCACGCCGCTCTGGGCTGAAATTTTCAGTCCAGAGGCAGTAAAGGGGCGCGCCAAGCAGCGTGCCACGCCGCCCCTGCGCACCTTTCAAAAGTTGAAAATTTTGTTTAAGTCCCAAGGGTTCCCGGGGACATATTGAGCCGATTTTTGCCACGATTCTTCTACGACCATGAGAATATACATGAAATTAGTGAGATATTATATTGGTATGATAAATTTACTCGAGAACGAATTTGGGGTCAAAATGACGATTTTACCCTTTTGGGCAAAATAGGTCATACGTGGCTAGAATCACTTGGTTTTTGGATTTAGGCTACGTATATGAATGACATGAGTAGGAATATTGTCGTAACACGTATGAGATGATGAAACCACGAGAAATTATTGATTTTATTGGGTTAAGTAAATTGGGCCCAAAAAGGACCCAAAAATGAAAAGAAAACATGGCTCAATGGGTCACAAGACCCATTCTTCCATTTGACTAAGTCATACACATCAATTATTGAATCAAAGTGGCTAAGCATGGACTTGAGAGACTATATAAAGGGCAAAAATGCTGATTTTATTCATTTGGAAAACACATGCCTTTGTAGATATTTTTCAACCCTTTTTTTTCTCAAACCCTAAGAGGTCAAAGCTAACCTTTGGAGCAAGATCAACATCTTCCAGGACTAGGTAAGTGATTATTATCATGGATTAATATATTATATGCATGGGAGAGTATGTTAATCTTGTTGGTTATGCTTGAAAGAGTTGAACATAGTACTTTGGGTTTTTGTACAAGATGTGCCATCCATGAGATTTGAACTTGAATTAGGACTTGTGCCTTTGATGAAAGATCATGGTATGGATAAAATATGAACGTCTATGGTGTTATTTTTGTTGTTAACCTTGTTCTTGTCTATAAGTGTAAATTGTGGGATTTTGGCCGATATGTGCTATGAAGTGTATTAAGGTGAATTGATGGATTATTTGTGATGTGGTATGGATAAGGAGGTGTAAAAGAGAATTGTTATGGTGAAATGCAATAATTATTATGTATTGGTCAATGTTGGTAATATTGGAGGATTTTTGGAATAATGATGCTATCAATGGTTTTGTCAAGGGAAAATGACATGTTTCAAAGCAAACATGCACCCCATTGATGTTATATGCATTTGTGACGTAGTTGTGGTTAATGTGAATTCCGTTATGTATTTGTGTTGTAGAGGGACATATAAAGAAGGAGCGGGACTATTGTATGCACATCTAGGATTGTATATCCGTATTGAGAGTACAAGGTATGTAAGGTTACTCCGTCCTTATCTTTTTGCGGCAAATAGTATCCACATTGCTATTTCACTAGTCCTATCCCAAAATGTGCTAAGGTATCCTATATCCATTTATCAATAGTCATTGTCATATATTTCCTACTCATGGATCATTTGTGAGTCTTATGTCTCATTATCATGGTTAATGTTCCAAAAGCTCAAACAAGGTTATGGTCCAATGTTCCAATAGTGGTTATGCTCATGTATCTTGTTATGAATGATTGTCCAATGGTGACATGTTTCCAATAATGTTTATTCACATGTCTTCTATTTTGATTATGGTTCCAAGTTTCCAAACATGCTATGTCACATGAATATGTCAATCTCTCACAAGTGAATGTACCAATCTCATATGTCTCTCATTCATTGGCTAATGATCCAAAGTTTCAAGTGATGTTATGACTATCAAATATCAATCTCAAAGTAATGATCAAAGTAATGCAAATGTGATCAATGATCAAGTATGGGTGGCAAGTCTAGGGGCATAAGCCTAGCTCGACTCGATCCCGATGTGTTGATTTATGGGTGGCAAGTCTAGGGGCATAAGCCTAGCTCGACTCGATCCCGATATATGATTTATGGGTGGTAGGTATAGGGGCATAAGCCTAGCTCGAACCGATCCCTGGGTGGCAGGTCTAGGGGCACAAGCCTAGCTCGACCTGATCCCAACATGATGATAAGTCATGTAAAGACCCACTGATAAGTAGGGGCCCAGGTACATTGTGACATATGTAATGACATTGAAGTAAAGAAGCATGAAAGCAATGAAAGCAATGAAAGTAATACACATGGTTTCCAAAGTGCAAAATGGTTACTTATTCATCTGATTATGCATATGCATTTGAGTTCCATTGAGTTCATTGAACTATTCCTGTGTTGTATAGTTTCATTTGAGCCTTACATACTCAGTACATTCTTCGTACTGACCCCTTTTGGGGAACTTACCTTACATGTTGCAGGTGCAGGCACTAGTAGAACTCCAGGATAATAGTAATTGCAGATCATTGGTGAGCTCTAGTTAGTTTGGGGCTTCTCCGAGTCACAGTTGTTCAAATGTTTTGATATTATACATAGTGTATACAGCGGGGACTTGTCCCGACTTTCAGTTAGTTTTGGTCAATGCATCTGTTAGAGGATTTTGTAGACGTATGTGGGTATACAAATGTAAGATGGTATATGACATTTTGACTTGATGGCCTCAACGGCCGAGTTTCTCATATGTATATACGTCACATGTTCTATGATCTCTGATTTTAGCATTTCCTATTCCTATGGGATAGTAGTGTTTCCTAAGACATGTACATGAAGGAATAAAAGCAAAGCTTGGTTCTCTCGGGCCTTATCGGCTTCGGGTGACAATCACGCCTCGTTGGGATTCGGGGTGTGACAAAAGTGGTATCAGAGCGGGTCGTTCTAAGGGTGTCTACAAAGCCGTGTCTGAGTAGAGTTTTGCTTATGGATGTGTTGTGCGCCACATTGATAAGCAGGAGGCTACGGGACATTTAGGAGTTGTTTCTTTTCTTCACTTCTAGATTGTATAGTAGAGCCAAAGTTGTAGGTGGACACATATGTACGTATTGACATTGGTTTTCTTTTGTATAGTCAACTGCTGAGTCTCAGACAAGATAAATACAAAGGTGAGTAGGTTGATATGCCTGCCGAAGTAGAAATGAGTAAATCACCACTTGACCAAGTGAGTCAATGTAGAGCTTATATGGAAATTATTATACGGGTCTCTCGTAGCCAAAAGATAGAGGAGTACCTGCAGAACCATCTATAAATGTCACTGAACAGGATTTGCGAAATGTAGTGCATATGTTGCCTCAGATAGTTGTTGTACAATGTCACGGGCGAGATGGCCTGTTGACGAGTAATGATGGTGCGACTAGGGTAGCTAGTCGTCAAACACAGGATTTTTAGAAATCATACCCTCCCACATTCACCGGGTCGGATTTGAATGAAGACCCATAGGACTTTATGAACTAAGTTAAAAAGGGTTCTAGATGTTATGCATATGACTGATCTACTGATGTCTTTTTCGATAGTTGGGAGGAATGTAAGATGGCATTCTGTGACTGTACCTCCCAAATGAGGTCAAAAAAGCTTATGTTGACTAGATATGCTCCAAACGTGATAACTATTATGACCGATAGAGTGCATCAGTATAGAGACAGATGGATTGTACAATGGATATAGGCATTTTGCACACAATAATGAAAGACCAGAGGCACCAAAAAAAAAAAAAAAAAAAAGACACATCTATTTGACAAAGGGTCGTTAAAGATGGGTAGATCTATGGGAACAGTTCATGGCTTCCCAAAGAGAAATGAGGTCTTGGAGGATTAGTAGACCGCCTAAATCATTATTTCTTTAATCTATAGTAAATGTTCTACCTCGATCCCAAGGGTTTAGAGACAGTCGGTTTGGCAAAGAAGTGAGATTCATGATTCATGGGCAATGGGGTATCAAGCATAAGAATGGAGAAGGTAGAGACCAAATGTCGGTTGGGGCTAAATATTGTTATTGGTGTGATATGTCGGGTCACAAAATGAGGCTTCTCCTGGTGAAGCTACATGTACCGTAGACGTATTGATTGACCCATAGAGCATATGGTATTTTGTTAATTGCTGAAAAGTTAAAAGAACACCAAAATGACCAGTTATGTCACAGGAAGCCTACACATCAGTTGGTGAACCTATTGTAAGTAAAAGAGTATATCATAAGTGCATAGTCATTAATTGTGGACATGAAATACTAGTTGATCTTATTGAGTTATAAAGGGGTGATGCCATAGTAGAAGGTCGAACTAAGAAGTTATATTGTCATTATCCCCAAAGGAATATTTTGAATGGCCAGGAAAATGTATTCCCCATCTCACGGTACAGAAAATGATACTCTAAGGGATACATATGTCACTTAGTAAGAGTGAACGATATTAATGTGAAGCCCCCACCTCTTTAATTAGTACGGGTGGTAAATGAATTCCCAGATGTATGAGTTGGTATGAATGTGACGTCAGGTACTCGGCCTATTTTTATTTTCATAATATAGCATGGCCTCTTCATCTAGCATGGCCTGGTCGAGTTATGCGAATGACAGGAGAAAGTAAAAGACGTGTTGAATATGAACGATGATGATATACCCAAGGCAGCATTACAAACATGGTATGCTTATAAGTCTTAGTATGTCAATTGGGCTAGAGAATGCACCTGTAGATTTATAGATTAATGAACAGGGCATTCAGGACACTTGTAAATGTGTGTGTGACCATATTCGGTGATGGTATTCAAAAAAAAAAATCACAAGAGGACTATGCATTGTATAGGATGAAGAGATGAAAGTTGTCACACAAAAGATAGCAGTGGTAAACAATTGGCTAAGGCCTACGATGCTTACAGAGATCCATCAATTTCTTGGGTTGATTGATCATTATATGAGAATTGTGGAAGGATCTCCTTCTATCCCTACACCCTTAACAAAGCCTATACACAAGGCAATCAAGTTCCAGTAGAATGATGCCTTGGAGAAAAGTTTTCAAGAGTTGAAATATAAAGTAATTTCCACATCCGTTGTAAGTGCCTTCTGAAGGCATAAGAATGTTATTACTAAACACATGACCCTGAAGTAGCAGCAGTGATATTTGCTTTAACGTCATGGTGTAACTATTTGTAAGGGATTCATGTTGATATATATTCTAGATGTGAGACAATGTAATATATTGTTAAGCCGAAAGACTTAATCTGAGGTAGAGAAGGTGGCTTGAAATCTTAAAAGGTGAGGACATTGGTATCCTATATCATTTGGGAAAACCAAATGGGGTAGTTGATACATTAAACTGCAAGGCAGTAGGAAGTATGAATGGACAGCTCACAGAAAAGAAAGATATAGTCAGGAAATCTATATTAATGAGGCAATATGGGGTTTTGTTTCTTAGTGTCAAATGTGGTAGGATTTTCATTGATATTGGATGTAACGGGAAAAGCAATATGTAAATTCCATTTTTAGTTCAATTGAAAAAAAATATGTACAGCAAAGTCGACGAGAGTATTTGAACAAACACAAGGGGGAGTACGTTAACGCCAATGTAGATTGTGTGTACTGGGTGTAGATGAGTGAAGGAAATGAATTACGATAGAAGAACATCGTTCATGGTAGTTGTTTGTTCGAAAACAACCAAAATACACCATGGTGTAGCAGAGATGTGTTGGTAAGAATATATGAGAAGCACATTGTAGAAATTGTAGTTCAATGTCCAAGCGGTCACTGATGAACAGTATGGCATCAGAAGTCTGTATGTTTTATGCAATATATTACCCTCCCAGTTTGAAAGTGGAACATGAATAACATGGAATTAATTAAAGGGTTGTCTCGTACATTGCCATATAAGTAATCATGAACTGGTTTACCGAGTCAACATATTTCCTACCAGTTAGGACCACCGATACAGATGAACGGTATGCAAAATTGTATGTTACAGAGATAGTATGATTACATGAGACTCCACTCACTATTATATCACACAGGGGGGGGGGATCACTTTATTGCACATTGTGGGTAGTCTTTCCCGTAAAGCATGAGTACACAGATAAATGTAAGTATGGCTGGTCATCCTTAAATGGATGGACGAACAGAATGTATTATAAGAACATGTGAAGATATGTCACGAGTTTGTACGTTGGACTTTAAAGGTAGTGGGGATGTATATCGATCGTCTAATGAAATTGCTTACAATAAAGATATCAAAAGGTACCTTACAAAGGTTTATATAAAAAGGACATATAGATCATCCATTGGATGGGTTACGGCTGATGAAATTTTGCGTTGCCCAGGTCAAATTTTGTTCATCAAGCTATAGAGAAAGTGAAGGTGATATGACAGTGGCTACAAATAGCCCAAAGTCGGTATAAATCATATGCTGATATTAGAAGTTGATAGTGTCACCAATGAAAAAAGATAATGAGATTCGGAAAGAAAGAGGAGTTGTCCAAAGATTTGGGCAACTTGCGTATCTATTAGCACTAGTCCAGGAATTCTTCACAGTCCATTTAGTATTCTATATTTGATGCTCCGAAAGTGTATCGGAGGGTATACAATATTGTTGCCAGTGGAAATGTACATCTTACCGAGGATCTCACACGTAAAAAAAAAAAGTCCATCGAGAAGTGAAAGAATCAAGAAATGCAAAAGTAGCTTCCGTAGGGGCACTATTGGAGAACTTAGTACATTGAAGAAATCACAAGGGAAATCGAAGCATTAATGAAATATAAGTACTTGTACTTGTGATACATGGAAGGAAAAGTTCAAGATACAGATTTGGAGTTATAAGTCTTTACAAGTGTTAAGTGTGTATATTATGATATGGAGAATTCACTTTGACTTAAGTGTTACAATGAGACAGTGTTACTAACATTCGAGGACGAATGTCCCTAAGGGGGGAAGAATGTAACACCCCATACCTTCCCAACACTACTTGACGACGTTGAACAATGTATACTTGAGCGTCGAGAGCCACACGAATGTATTTTGTAATGATATTGACAAGAAAATTAAAATTTGGCCTTGTACATGTGATTAGCCCTTCGTAGGAGGTGTTTTGTGATTTTCATGGAGCATTTGTCGGGTTCAAAATGAGGTTAAGAGAACCTCTAAACAAAGGATATTAAGGTTAAGAAGTAAGTTAAAGAATAGGATTTGAAGTATCTAACCAAACCCGCGAAGAAAAGTCAAAAAACAAAATTTTTGAAAAATTTAAGGGAAGGGCGAGTTGGGTAGAGTGCCACGCCACTCTGGGCTGAAATTTTCAGTCCAGAGGCAGTAAAGGGGCGCGCCAGGCAGCGTGCCACGCCGCCCCTGCGCACCTTTCAAAAGTTGAAAATTTTGTTTAAGTCCCAAGGGTTCCCGGGGACATATTGAGCCGATTTTTGCCACGATTCTTCTAAGACCATGAGAATATACATGAAATGAGTGAGATATTATATTGGTATGATAAATTTACTCGAGAACGAATTTGGGGTCAAAATGATGATTTTACCCTTTTGGGCAAAATAGGTCATACGTGGCTAGAATCACTTGGTTTTTGGATTTAGGCTACGTATATGAATGAAATGAGTAGGAATATTGTCGTAACACGTATGAGATGATGAAACCACGAGAAATTATTGATTTTATTGGGTTAAGTAAATTGGGCCCAAAAAGGACCCAAAAATGAAAAGAAAACATGGCCCAATGGGTCACAAGACCCATTCTTCCATTTGACTAAGTCATACACATCAATTATTGAATCAAAGTGGATAAGCATGGACTTGAGAGCCTATATAAAGGGCAAAAATGCTGATTTTATTCATTTGGAAAACACATGCCTTTGTAGATATTTTTCAACCCTTTTTTTTCTCAAACCCTAAGAGGTCAAAGCTAATCTTTGGAGCAAGATCAACATCTTCCACGCCTAGGTAAGTGATTATTATCATGGATTAATATATTATATGCATGGGAGAGTATGTGAATCTTGTTGGTTATGCTTGAAAGAGTTGAACATAGTACTTTGGGTTTTTGTACAAGATGTGCCATCCATGAGATTTGAACTTGAATTAGGACTTGTGCCTTTGATGAAAGATCATGGTATGGATAAAATATGAACGTCTATGGTGTTATTTTTGTTGTTAACCTTGTTCTTGTCTATAAGTGTAAATTGTGGGATTTTGGCCGATATGTGCTATGAAGTGTATTAAGGTGAATTGATGGATTATTTGTGATGTGGTATGGATAAGGAGGTGCAAAAGAGAATTGTTATGGTGAAATGCAATGATTATTATGTATTGGTCAATGTTGGGAATATTGGAGGATTTTTGGAATAATGATGCTATCAATGGTTTTGTTAAGAGGAAATGACATGTTTCAAAGCAAACATGTACCCCATTGATGTTATATGCATTTGTGACGTAGTTGTGGTTAATGTGAATTCCGTTATGTATTTGTGTTGTAGAGGGACATATAAAGAAGGAGCGGGACTATTGTATGCACATCTAGGATTGTATATCCGTATTGAGAGTACAAGGTATGTAAGGTTACTCCGTCCTTATCTTTTTGCGGTAAATAGTATCCACATTGCTATTTCACTAGTCCTATCCCAAAATGTGCTAAGGTATCCTATATCCATTTATCAATAGTCATTGTCATATATTTCCTACTCATGGATCATTTGTGAGTCTTATGTCTCATTATCATGGTTAATGTTCCAAAAGCTCAAACAAGGTTATGGTCCAATGTTCCAATAGTGGTTATGCTCATGTATCTTGTTATGAATGATTGTCCAATGGTGACATGTTTCCAATAATGTTTATTCACATGTCTTCTATTTTGATTATGGTTCCAAGTTTCCAAACATGCTATGTCACATGAATATGTCAATCTCTCACAAATGAATGTACCAATCTCATATGTCTCTCACTCATTGGCTAATGATCCAAAGTTTCAAGTGATGTTATGACTATCAAATATCAATCTCAAAGTAATGATCAAAGTAATGCAAATGTGGTCAATGATCAAGTATGGATGGCAAGTCTAGGGGCATAAGCCTAGCTCGACTCGATCCCGATGTGTTGATTTATGGGTGGCAAGTCTAGGGGCATAAGCCTAGCTCAACTCGATCCTGATGTATGATTTATGGGTGGCAGGTATAGGGGCATAAGCCTAGCTCGACCCGATCCCTGGGTGGCAGATCTAGGGGCACAAGCCTAACTCGACCTGATCCCAACATGATGATAAGTCATGTAAAGACCCACTGATCAGTAGGGGCCCGGGTACATTGTGACATATGTAATGACATTGAAGTAAAGAAGCATGAAAGCAATGAAAGCAATGAAAGTAATACACATGGTTTCCAAAGTGCAAAATGGTTACTTATTCATCTGATTATGCATATGCATTTGAGTTCCATTGAGTTCATTGAACTATTCCTGTGTTGTATAGTTTCATTTGAGCCTTACATACTCAGTACATTCTTCGTATTGACCCCTTTTGGGGAGCTTACCTTACATGTTGCAGGTGCAGGCACTAGTAGAACTCCACCGTAGGATAACAGTAATTGCAGATCATTGGTGAGCTCCAGTTAGTTCGGGGCTTCTCCGAGTCACAGTTGTTCAAATGTTTTGATATTATACATAGTGTATAAAGCGGGGACTTGTCCCGACTTTCAGTTAGTTTTGGTCAATGCATCTGTTAGAGGCTTTTGTAGACGTATGTGGGTATACAAATGTAAGATCGTATATGACATTTTGACTTAATGGCCTCAACGGCCGAGTTTCTCATATGTATATACGTCACATGTTCTATGATCTCTGATTTTAGCATTTCCTATTCCTATGGGATAGTAGTGTTTCCTAAGACATATACATGAAGGAATAAAAGCAAAGCTTGGTTCTCTCGGGCCTTATCGGCTTCGGGTGACAATCACGCCTCGTTGGGATTCGGGGTGTGACATTATTAAGGTTAGTTCGTGGAAGGATGGTTATGGACTAGTACCCGAGATTATCGATATGTTTCTAATTCATTTTCTCTATTGTAGTAAGATACGTTATTGTTAGATTATCTCATGATTAGTCTCATCTCAGTTAGAGACCTCGATTAGGCTAGTATTAGCTTTCCTTCTTGGTTATGACCCTCGAGATGTTAGGTTGGCTTCCTCAGGATATTACCTTTGAGCTCAGTCCTATACATGTATATATATATACATATGATATTACCTTATATCCCTCTCTTTCCTTATCTATTTATATTGTATACGTATCTAAATCTTTTGGCCTTGTATTACTACTATATATCCTTATTTCACTCTTCAGTTTTATATTGGCTAGTGATATACGGTATTGCACTTTAGTTCCTGAATACTGTTAGAATAAGTTAGTCTATCCTTATTTCTCCGTCAACATTATTATTTTTAGTTTCTTGGATAGCTCTCTATAGTCATATTCCTACTTTACATGTTATTTATGGTTGCAATATCTTTGGAGCTCAGTCGGCCAATGCATACTGAGTACCACGTACTTGGTACTCATACTACACTTCTGCAGCCTGCAGATCATAGTATGAGTTCTCACCGTTGATGTGTGCTTTGTGCGGAGAATCCATGGATCGAAGATTCGGGGTGAGCTCCTGACATTCGGAGTATTTTTGCTCTCCCCCTTATTGTTAGTTTGATCTCTCTTTTGTATTTTAGAGATGGATTTGTATATAATTACTCTATTTTCCCCCTTGTACTTCTGTTGTATTAGAAGCTCTTGTACTTACTTCACCAGGTTTTGGGGTTATATATCTACAATAGACTTTTGATTAAATTCTTTTCTACTGCTTTTCTTCTTTTTCCTTGATAGTCCGTTACTCGTTGTTCCGGATTATGGGTTGGCTTACCTACTGGTGGGATATAGGAGGTGTCATCATGACCTGAGAAATTGGGTTGTGACAAAATAACTCCTATACTAGTGTGTTTTCTATTGTTTACTCAAAAATTAATGTTGATAGTCGATTTGACTAGTGATGAAAAAAGAAAGGATCATGCCTGCAATAACTGATCGACAATATTTATTGCTTCTATTTTTATTGTTGGCTCTATAACATGGTTGCTTTGATTGATTAATGCATAAGAAAATTTCTATATATTTTTTATAGAATTTTTATTATTAATCTTGAATTTAAGAAATTTAAAAATAAGTGTTCCTTACTTAATTATGCTAGATTATTTTTACCATATTAGAATCTAGATGCTTTGGTTCTAGATCTAATGCAAATAAACTTTAATCTACCAGTATGACCTAGAAGAGCAAAAGACTCTTATGGCTTTAGATGTGTCTATAATGCCTCATAATGTAGCTTGTTTGTATTTTGGCACTACGATATATGGTATTCAATATTCCTATGATGGTTTTCATATATTGCAATAGTATTTATACGACTAACAATAATATTTATGTCAATTGTTGATGCAAATGTACGTCATGCTAGACTTGACCTTAATGGTTAACAACGAAAGAACATTTAGCCAAACAAGGTTTACTTGGTGCTATAGATAAAGTAGATTTACCTACTTATTAATACGGTATAGCTAAAAATATATAGAAAACCATTTGAAAAAGTTAATGAATCGATGCTCATGCTCCGTTGTAATTTGTTCCATCTAACATCAATGATTCAAACAATGCAGTTCTTCTTAAGTTATCTAATGTTATTTCATATGAGTTGTGGAATTTGAGTTGTTTTTCTAATTTGTGGTGCTTTTGTTCATAATATTTTACCCCATAAGTAAAATTGGGTACAAGGGAAGGGCATGTATCTTTGTGTGATAATCTGTACAGTTCAAGGGTTATGTGCTCATCGGTACGATTTTAGATTGTGACTTTAAAATGTAGTTTTTATTTGATAGCATGTGATTACGTTGTCGACTAGTAAAATCAATAGAATGGATCTTGGGAGAATGGTGTGTTCTTGGTTGATTGTTTTCCTTCAAGTGCTTATTTTTCTTTTATATTTTTTTGAGATTTTTTATAGCTTTATACTACATAACAATATCAAGCTATTAGCGGTATGGAATTTCTAATTTCTCCCCTTTGTTAGCTACTTCTGCATCTACATGGTCTACTTGTTGTGTAGCAGAGTGTATAACATTCCATTTCGGCATATAACACTAGACTACGTGGGTGTATTCTTGAAAATACAAAGATAGTCGATGGAATTTTCAATAGGGGGATGGACAATCAAATTGAACTTTAATAAGTTGCCTAGATAGTGTTAATTAATTTATGGCATCTTAATATGCCTTGGTCCACCATTTCATCTATTGTTTTTGTTGGAAATTAAAGTTGTATCACCCATGTGGGTCAAACTGGATCCATGTCCAACTAAATAAATATATAATATATATATTTATTGTAATAATAATAACAAAAAGAGAGAAAAGACATGTATCTTCAAAAGGGTTGCGTCACTTCAGTAATATAAAAAGTTTCAATATGGTTGGGACTTCTTAACTTGAAACGCTGTAAGTCAACAAGAAAACAACGTAAGTTCTTTAGAAAATATCTCTCTTCCATGAAGAAAAAAACCAAACTCTCTTCTTCTCCGTGAAGAACAACGATGGTAGATTCCTATGAAGATGAATGTGATCTTCAACAAATACCTGAGCAATCTTCTGTGACAGGTATGACTTAGATTGTGAATCTTTATGGAGTACTTCGTGTTTAATACATGTGATTGCACTGTCGACTAGTGAAACAAATAGAATGGATCTTGGGATGAACTTCGTGTTCTTAATTGGTTATTTTCCTTCATTTGAATCAGAGCCTATATTATTTGTTTCCTAGTATTTGTTACTGATAGGATAAAAGATTGGATAACGATTTCTTTGGTTTGTTGTATCTCTTTACAATTATTTTAAGACGATCAATCTTTTCTTGTGATGATGGCTGTGTTTGAAAATCAGTTCACGAGCTTATAAGATTATTGATGTGTGCGTTTTAAAAGAGTGTAGATTTGTACTATTTTAAATTCGAGAATCACCGGTCATAGCCAAACCACTAAATGGTTTGATGTTTTTTTCCTTCGTTCAAAATTTTTTTACTATATGGACTTGCCCTCTCATTATCAGTAATGAGTATTTCCTTCAGTCGGTTCTTTTTTGGGGTTTGTGCTCCATAATTATTTTTGTAAATTAATTTACATGCTATGGGAAATCTTGATTCGTCCAATGTGGGTTCTCGTTTTTTTGTTCAAATTAGAATGGAAAAATTATGAATTTTACGGTCCCACCAAGACTTTTTTTGAGTTCCTGCAAAGGTCAAAGAGATTCCTTATAGTCCCTTAATACAAATGGGAACTCTTGCAAGAAAAGGATTTTGTGCTCTTTGTGTAATTCAATTCTTAAAAAAAAAAAAAATTACCATGATTGATGGGTCTATATTGAACCATGAAAAGGAACACGAAATGGATTTGTATTAAGAAAAGGAATTGTTGTATTCTTTCTAATAAATTCTTGTGATGCTTTTAATGGCATAACTAAACCGAGTGTGTCTTTGGAGAATGGATACTATCACATCAAAGTTGTTTTGTATTGTGAAAAAATAACATAAAATATCCTAGTACACAGTGTCTTAATATGCGTGATATTCAAAGTGGCATATCATTTGTATATGACTTGTATGAATTATAATCTAATTTTTTAGGTTATTATTATTATTGAGTGTTTCTATATTTGTTAGTAGAATTTATACTTGTTTAATCATGAAGTTGTGTGATTTAAGATAAATGTTTCTTAGATGATTAATTATGTTAGATTTACAACATCTTGGAGTTCGGATAATGATTGAGAACTTAGTGAACTTTCAATTCTGAACCTGATGTGAAATGAATATTGACATTGTTGATTATTTTAAGATTTATTATGTATATGAATTTTAGGCTCAATATACATAGATGTCTTTGGTTTTATCAATATGTCAACTCCTGCAAAGAAATTATCGCAAAGCTTAACAAAGATGAAAAGCTCAACGACGATAATCATGAAATATAGTCATGAAAATCAAGTATGTCCTAGAAGAGCAAGAAGCTCTATATGTCTATGACTTCTCTTAACTAAGAACATGTGATTAATCTAGTCTAAGATATATGTGATCTAATTCTTCAAAGTTAGTTACTTTTACTTCATATAAGTTATGGATAGGTGATAATCGAGGAATATTAGTTCCAAAGGGAATGAATTGTATTTATTAAAGATACTCTTCACAATTCAAAATGTAGTATGTTCATAAGCAAGTATCTACATCAACGTAACTGAATTTGGATCACATGATGGATTACTTTTATATGTAGAATGAGATAAGTAAAGACTTTTCCTTCATGAAATTGTGGACCAACTTTTGCTTCCGCTAAAGAAACTCATATGAATTATTGGTCCCAGTGGGAGTAACTAATGAACTGATAATTATTTTGTCAATCTCAACCTCGACGAATAAGTCATCACTTGCATTTTCCCTCGTCAATTTGAGATTGAAGGGGAAGCATTCATAGTTTCTCTATATAATAAAAGTGTCAAGATTTAAATAAGGCTCTTTCATACCCTAATAAGGGTAAATAATTAATGTAATGAAAGTGTAATGACCCTCATTATGTTTTTTAGAATTTTCTATGTTTTGACCATTTTACCCTTTTCCGTAGTTGCTTTATCACATTTGTGAGTTGCGGGAATGGTTGGTACGGTCCTTGATGCAATCGGGAGTGATTTATAAGAGTTTGTGGTTTTGGATATCTTTAAATGGATTAGTTTGACTTCGGTCAACATTTTGTGATCCGAGTTTCAGATGGTGATTTTGATGGCGTTATTGGATCGAGAATTTTGATTTTGGGTTAGTAGAGGGATTGGTTTGGGTTTGGAACCCTTATTTTGCATTTTGACCGTCCGTTTGGAAACTAGTTAAATTTTGGCCTAATGGTGTCACGAGAGCTAATTCATTGAAAATGATCTCTTCTAAAAAATTTGATGATTCTGTTGAGTCTAGAATGTCATTTCCAAGCTATTAGCATATGTGGTTTGTATTCGGAAAGTTCCAGATGAGTTTTGAATAAGTTTTTGAATTTTTTGGGTGCTTTGGTCCTGTTTAAGTAAAATTGGTCGACAAAACGGTCCATTATTAGTTTTAAAGATCAAAAAATTATTCCAAAACTTCTTAAATGTCATGCATGAATTATATGATTGATCTTGAGAGTTTGGTGTAATTTCGATAAGTCGAGTTTCAATTTTTATTGCGAAACATGAAATAATTCTTTAACGAGCAAAAATAATGTCAGATTGGGCAAACGTGCATAAAATTGAGTTCTGACTGAACGACTAGATTGGTATCATTATTTAGAAATTATTGGAAAAATAATCGGTGCATTTCGCTATGACATGAGGGATTTATGACCTTTAGCTACAGAAAAAGAGACTTTTAGCTACGGAAAATGAGCTTTAGCTGCGGAAATCACACCTGAACATATATAAATTTCAGACTTCGTCTCATTTCATATTTTTGACGTTTTGGGAGTTAGAAAGCTCCATTTTAGGTGATTCTTGATGCATTTTTCTCGTAATATCATTGGACATGTGATTCTACCTCCATTTTACCCATTTTCCAAGAACTTCTATTTTGTTTTGCATGATTTCTACCCAAAGTTGAGAATCAAAACACCATTTTCACCATTTTTAGGGCTTGAGAGCTCGGATTTAGCATTTCCAAAGGAATTTGATATTTTTTTGTGGGTATATTTCAAAACCTTGTATTTATCATTTTCCACTGATTTCATTACACATTCATCTTCAAATCTTTGATTTTAAATTCGATTTTGGCCGGTAAAGTTTAAAAATGGTTTTTATTTAATTTGGACCTCATTTTTAACTAGTTTTTGCATGGGTTTTTGTCTGTAGGTTCCTAATATTATGGGAAATGTATTTTCCAAAATAAAATTCCAGTTTTACCCTTTTTTCTTTGGGGTTAATTTTTGAATTATTTTTTGATCCAGATCAAATATAGTTGATATGGGTATCGTTGAACTCCTTTTGACTTATAGATGTCATATTTGATTAGACTGAATGTGTTTGGTATTGATTCATGGGATTAGAGCTTTTGGTTGATACTTTGGACTGTGTTTTAGCTTGTGGATCTTCTTTAAAGGCAAGTTGAGATGTACCTTGACTTTCTCTGAAGTGTTTATGTGTTGTATATTTGTTTGTTCATATTTTGTGCAACGTTTAGGATTGGAGGTCCCGCTTAAGTGAAATGGCGAGCATCTCCGCTGGTACTGGAGTCTTTTGATGGGTCATAGTTATTTAGTTACTTATCTAAGTTAATCTTAATACTTGTGAATATACTTAGTATAGATTGTAGATAGTTAGCTCATTGATCTTGAATAATATTGGTAATGGATACCTAATTTAGAGCTTGAATCATGTTTAGTGACTTGGACTTAATGATTGAGATTTTAGTGACTTTTTAGGGGATGATTATGTTATTATCGTTATTTGATGAAACGATTGAGATTTAGAGGATTCTTAGAGTATGAATATACTTGTAATAGTTGTTGAGGCTTAATGTATGGAACAATTTAGGTTTGGGTAGTCTGCGATTTATTGTTATAAGGGATTGTTGTTCATTTTGTGTTGTCCGTGTGGGGGCTTATGTGAACTCCATTATGGACTTAGAGTAAATATTTATAATCGTATGCCTGAGTGGGGGCTTATATGCATACTGCTTTTGATTTGAGAGGCTATATTATTGTGATGCCCGAGTGGGGGCTTGACTTGATGTTATTGGTCATGTTTGTGCATTAAATGTCTTATCTATTATTGTGTCGCTCGAGTGGGTCTTGACTTGTCATCATAGGCCTTATCTGTGCATTAGAATGTTGTATCTATTATTATGTCGCCCGAGTGGGTGGTTGACTTGACATTGTAGGCCTTATTTGAGTATTTTATTGCATTATCATTATAGTGATGCCCAAGTGAGGGGTTAGAAATAAAAATATTGATGACTACATGACAATTTTTTTGGTGGTGCCAAATGGAAATTGATATCATAAATTATTGATACATTGAGTTGATTCTGAGCTCACTTATACATGTATTGAATGGATTTTGATCTTCATACTGATTGGTTGTGAGCATTACATCCTCATATCATACATGCATATTTATAAGACATTGCTACCACTGAGACATTCTGATTTTGTAAGAAAATGAGATACTTCATAAAATGCCTATACCGAGGGATGTGCCGGTAAGGTTCATATGAGACATGAGATTGAGATTATAAGAGTATATGGGTTGGAAACCCCCCATAGGTCCTATCTTAGGAGCGCTGAGACTCGGTAGGTGTATACAGAAAGTCATGCGAGGGCTTTTAATCATTCATCATCATCATCACATTGCATTGCATAACTTGCATTGCATGACATTTCTTTGGTATGGTTTGATATTATCGTTGAGTGCTTACTTTTATAGTTAATTATTCTGATTGAACATTGTTTGTGATATTGTGTATTGAACATTCATTTCACTTTATTACATTATACTATTCAACTTCTTGGTTGATTTGGGAGTTTAGGTATACATGAGACGTAGGGTATGGCTCTGGCTTGGTTAGTTAGACATATAGTTTCACAGCTAGTAGTAGCATGACATTCACATACTTGTACACTGTCACTACTTTATCAAAGATTATTGATTAAACATGATAATTGAGCCTAATATACTGTGTTAGTGAGTCTTCCTTATAAATATTTTTCAATTCTTGTTGATCATAAAATGGCTAGTGTTGACTCACCTAGACTTATGTTCCTACCCTATTTATGGATAATGTTATGACTATTGTGTTGGGTTACCCTATTAGGATAAAGTGGAGAATTTAACAACTATAGACCTATTTGGGGAAACCTTGGGTAGTTGGGGTGGTCGTTCTCTTCATCGATTTGGATAAGGGTCAGTTATTAATGATGCTTGCTGAGTACAAGTGTTTCATACTCACTCTTGCTTCCCTTTTCTTTTTCTTATTTTTCTGCACCCCGTGCAGGTATTGGTTTGAATAGTAGATCATAGATTGTGTTCCTTCGACGTGGAGTCATGGAGATCGAGGTAGTGGGTGGCAGACTTCAAAGCATACCAGATCTCTCTTTATTTATCTTATGCTTACTCATATTTAAGATACTTAGTTTGTGAATTTTATTTTATATTAGAGGCTTGTACTAGTGACAACCATACTTGGGATGTATCATGATTCACTATTTCATTTTTAGATACTTTGGGATTATCTTTCTTCCTTTCTTCCGCTTCTGATTTACTTTATTATTGAGTTTAGGTTGGGATGGGCTTACTTGTCCGAAGGGTGTGATAAGTGCCATCACGTGCCTAATTTGGGTCGTAACAGAAAGTTAAAGTTGGAGTTAGTGAAATCAAACTAAGTGGGAGTTGATTAATTTACTTTGGATCGTAAATCTATTGAGAATATGGGTTCTCAAACTCAAGCATAAGGTTTATGGTAAATTCTTGAAAGTCAAAATTTTAAGCGATTGTTCAAAGAGATTGTGTTCTCTTCACAAGAATTTAGTTAAGAAAATTCTTGAATGATTAAATATGTAAGCTATGAATCACAAATACTCGTATTTCTAGAGCAGCACCTTTAGGTCAAAGGATGCATCTTTAGGTTCCACAAGAAAAGGAACAAATGAAAAAGTTTTCTCATGTCATTGCATTGAGGCAATACTACTAAAAGGCAGTTAAAATGATACAATGGTATAAAAGAACAATCAATTATTCCTTATATAGTCAAGGAAAGAATATGCTATTCAAAGGCTATATGTATGATAATTCAAAAGGAGATTTAGATGTGTAGAGAATAAGAGCTGAATTTGTAGCATTTTGAATAATTGTGCAAGAAGTTGTTTAGTTCAAACGTCTTTATTGAGTATATTTTGATAGTGCTATTGAATTAGTGACAGTCAAATGTGGTAGTCTTTTAAACAGAATACTCAAGTACCATTGAAAGACGAATCATATGGATATACGGTATATTTTGTATTAGTGAAATAATTGTACTAAAAGAAAAGAAGGTGAAGGTGAATGTGAAATGCATTTTACGCTTCACTATCCCATAACATCTGTTGCTTATGAATGATTTGAGGAGGCATGCATTATATTTTAAGCTTTTCTAATTTTGTTCACGTCAAATTACATTTTTAATAAAAATGTTAGTTGATGCCTAAATTGTTTATTTTTGTTCATTCATATACATGTAAGTATGTCGAACCGACAAAAAGATTAGCCCATTCACACAGGCGATCGCCTCCATTACCTAAGTGATAGATAGAGATGAGACAATTATAAGCTAATTATTGTCAGAAGTGATGATAAAAGAGAGCTGAAAGTTTATAATAAGAATGTCATTTTGTTTGTGCTTAATCATATGTGATTAAAGGTAGCCTGTCTTAATGCCAGATGTGAGTTCTGATGGTTAAAGTGTATGAGTAGATGTGTGAACTCAAAGTTAGACATGAGTTTTTTGACCTATCATCTGCACAATATTTAATTTACAAAAAAACATATGCTCCATAAAAAAGGAGTCAATATTGTGATACATGTTTCATACCATGTATGCATATGATGACCCATAAGGGCGAAACAAGTTTAATCTCTACTTGTTGTCATGTGAAGCCCTGAAAATTATTACTAATTTTTTCTTTATACCCGCATGACTTTGACTAGTTTCTTGAGATTCAGTTTGGTGTTTGCTATCTTAGGTAGTTGCCAAGAGATCATAAATGATTTGGTCTGGCACGATATTTCTAGAAAAGCATATCAAATTGAGATTTAGAGATTCATGAGATGAGGAAGATCATTGAGTGTTATTGCATTAATTGTGTTCATTGGTTGACCCTTTATGTTTGTCTTCAAGACAAGAACATAATGACGAACTAAAGTTATGATAATAGAGATGTTGAGATGTGAATGTGATAAATGATCTAGGGTATTGCATACTGTTTTCTACTCCAAGCTCCATTAATAGAGATGTTATATATTCCTTATAGAGGTATAGCAACCAAGCTCTCGAAGTATGCACCGGTCACATGGTCTAGTCGTTATTATGTATGAAAGTTATAGAAAAAGAATATGAGGTTGACCCACCATGTGTGAGTGGGAGATGTTAGAAATTAAAGTTGGATCACCCATGTGGGTCAAACTAGATCCATGTCCAATAAATAAATATATAGGTATTATATAATTATTCTAATAATAATAACAAAAAAAAAAAGAAAAGATATATATCTTCTGAAGGGTTATATCACTTCAGTAATATAAAGAGTTCCAATATGGTTGGTACTTCTTAACTTGAAATATTGTAAGTCAACAAGAAAAGAACATAAGTTCTTTGGAAAATATCTCTCTTCCATGAAGAAAAGAAAACAAACTCTCTTCTTCTCCTTGAAGAACTATGATGGTAGATTCCTATGAAGAAGAAAGTGATCTTCACCAAATACCAGAGCAATCTTCTGTAATAGGTACGACTTAGATTGTGAATCTTTACGGTGTAGTTTGTGTTTAATACATGTGATTACACTATCGACTAGTGAAACAAATAGAATGGATCTTGGGAAGAACTTCGTGTTCTTAATTGGTTATTTCCCTTCAGGTTTTATTAGTATTAATTTTCTATACTTAAACTTCTAGTTGATATTTTCACATACTTTACAGGATTTAGTAGTTGTTTGGGAAGCATACTCTATAAAGGGAGGAGATGGAAGCATGCCATGATGGAAAGAGGGTTCTTTGTTTCTTTAAAGTACTGATTGCAAAATGGTTCTTAGAAGTTCTGGTAAAGTTTGATTCTTTGTGTTAACTTTCTTTCTCGACTTAGTTTTAAGTAGTCGTTTTAACTATACTCATAGAAAATATTTCTCTTTTTCTCCCATAAAAACCTTTCAAACGCTCCAAAAAAATAAATACACACACACACACACACACACACATATATATATATATATATATATATATATATATATATATACGTAATCACACACACACACACTATTTTGACTTAGGTGGGTGGATATATCCGTTGGACTTGCACGTCAAACTTTGTAGCTACTAATTGACATGATTATGTTAAAGATAGTGGTGCCCTGGGTCAACATTTGTATGGAAATAAATAAATGCAGGGATATATTGGTCATGAATTACAACTTCTGAAATAATAAATGAACAACTCTTAACCAAGTAAATGTTTGGCAAGTGTCATCTTGTTCTTCATGTCCAAAACAATATAGTTATCTTTTTTTTCTTTTATTTTTATGATCTTGTTTTGCCTCATAACTACAATTTGTGATTTACTATAAGAAGATTGTTAACTACAATATAAAAAAATTTATAAGTGAATGGAAGGTTATTACCTACTATGGATGGTTATTTTATGAATCCATTTTCTCCATTAGCATAGTTTGATCCTCTTCCCTTAAACTTCAGAAATATACCCATCGGTTATTAGACTGATGTGCAACGAATGCAAATTAATGAAAAGATGATATAACTCTTAAAATGGAAATGATGCGATACTTCCTTGCTATGGAATTTTGTGAGAAAGATGATTAGGAATCAAACTAATTTATACCTGTCCAATTTTTTTTGTGTAGATCATAAATCATTATTAAGCTTTGAAGCTTCTTAAACGAATTGATGTTTTTAAAGTTTTATCAAATGAAACCAATAGGCATTCAAAAGATACTTTGGCATTTGTATTATGGTCGGAAACTTGTTTATTTAGCTTAGTATTTGAGTTATCAATCAATATGTGGTATTTCTTAGTTTTAATTTCTACAACTTTTTTTCAGTGCATTCCCTCAAAGTTTGCTCGATCAGTTTCACACCAGGCTGAAAAGGTTTCTGGAGGACTCAAATGGACAGCGATGGAGGGTAACAGTGTGTAAGCATAATGGTTCACTTGCTATCAAAGAGGGATGGCCTAAATTTTCATCATATCATGGTATGAAAGTTGGCAATTTCTTAGTTTTTTGCTATGTTCCGGCCAGTCAGCACTTCATTTTTCAAATATTTGGAACATGCACTTGTGAAATCATCAACTTCTTCCTTGACATTGGAAAAGGTAAAAAAATAGCAAGGACTTATCTGGAAGAAACTATCCCTGCTTAAAATAACATCTGGTGCTCAAAATGATCAACAATACGACAAGTTATGCTTGCATCTGTCATGTTTTGAAATGTAAGCAAGCAGACCTCTTGCACAAGGAACTAGCAGTCATGATAATGGAAAAGGAAAACAAAGAGCAAGGAGTTATCAAGAAGAAATTGGGACTTCACTGTTGGGTTTAAAAGATAAGAAAATCAAAGAAGTATCTTAGTTTGGTAAGCTTCTGTTCATAACAAAGTGTTAGGATTCTTTTGCTTTTGTTGTGTCGTCTTTTTTATACATATTAGTGTTATGTAATTGAGGCAGTTAGGGCTCAGGTGAAGCTTGGTATTGCAGGTTCGTGTTGAGCTTGACCTCTGTCTTGAGATAGTTGGCCCAATGCAGTCTCAAATCAACAACATACCCATTATAATCCCAAAAGTAGAGTCTGCGTATGCAAATCTTACCAATATCAAGTGTTGATTGATATTGATAGCTTAATTATAGGAGTAGAATGATATTTTATTGAATGTAATTGATTGTCTTTTCTTATTTAGTCATAGGGTTCGTTGTATAAGAACTCATTCATTCTCACGGTTGTATAATCATCCAGAAACACAAAGAAGCCTTTTACTCTTCTTGAAATCTTTAAGAAGCAATTGCTACAATGTTTTTGTGGCATTTTAGACATCCTTATCTTGTGCTTTTATTGGATTTTACATGGTAAATGTTTTTTTCCGCATAAAGCTAGGGAAGCAAGACTAGACAAGAAAAATCTTGAGGAGACAACAGCAAAAGCATTTTGTCCTGCTAGAGCAATAAAGGGTATGCTTTTTATTTCATTCTTAAGAATTTGTGTAACTCTGGTTTCCTTTTTCATAATTACTATAGCCATTTGCATGTTGATTTTGTGCTTTGGGCATCTTCTTGCTGATTTATTGTTATGTACCAGATTTAGGAGAAGAGTATGTGAATAGTGAACCTACTAATTCAGGAGACAGATATTCATGTATGGTGGAGGTCAATAGTGGAGAATTTCTGGTAACAGCTTGTTTAAATATCATTAAATCCTTCTGTCATTTTGGTGGATTGTAATAATTTTGGCATGCTAACTGCTTGAGCTTATTCATGTATAACTATGTTTCAAGTTTAGCCCCTCTGAAGCAGGACATGCCAATGATGGCATTGATTCTTTAAATCTAAAATGGATGAGTATGTTTTCTGATTGCGGATATCCTTGAATAATCGTGAGGTTCAATTTTCTAGAAATAGATGAATAAATTGGTTGGTTAGGCCCTCTTTGTTATACACTTTCTTTATCAAAGCAACTGATTGATTTCCATCAACTCTTACGTGTGTAGACATTCAGTTAGGTTTCTCTTTGCAAATATGAAATATGTTTATAATCTAAAGAAGATGATGTCATATAGAAGCATATATTAATTTTCTTGTGAAGAAAGATCTATGTTTACATTGTTTTTTGAGAGTTATTCTAGTCCTTTCATCATGTTAAGCAGCACTTACATTACATTGCTTTTATTGAATCTAGTCCGCTTTACGTTGCAATTAATTTCTTGTACTTGGCTGAGATTCTCTTTGTTTCCCAGTTTGCTTATGCCTTTTAACGCTCGTTCATTCTAGACCTCCTTTATGCATGTGCAAAAATTATCAGAATCCTGGCAGACATATTTATCGGGAAGGTGAAAGCTGGGAAATAGGATTATTTTTCTCCGAGGACCAGATAAGAGAATCAAGCCTATTTTTTTTTATCATAGCGGATCAGGTTTTGAAGTTTTGACATGTGGATGGGAAGAAGTTGTTGCAACTTACGGACTGAATGTTGGAGATTATTGTGTTTTTCAACTTGTAAATCAGTAGTAACGTATATTTGATGTACGCAAAATCTAAAAGTCCAGAAGTAAGATGCCAAAAGAACTACTTGGAGCTGATTACCTTAAGCCGTTACAAGGGGAATGATGAAATAGGAGCTATGCCAGTCACTCATTAATGGTTTTTGAACAACATTTAACTGTTTTCTTGCTGGGTCATATATTTTATACAGTCATTTTAAAGCTGCACTTTATGTACGACTGTTACACTATTACTCTTTAAAAATTATCATTTTATCATACACAAACTTGGGATTTGCGATATCAATTGAGATCGGTTCAGGATCATGGGATCCAATTCAGAAGTTTTCACAACTCAATCGCAGACGCTTGTAATATTTTGAGACAAATCTTTTCCAGTCTAGTTACATGTTTGGTTAACTTTGTTTTCTGAGGTCTAATTTCAAGGATGCATAAATTTCTTGTTAGGGTCTATGTTTTTTTTCTCTATAACTCACATATGTGTTGGTTTTTAACTTTGCAATTAAGAAAAAAATACTGTAGTTGTGTTGTCAAAGGAAATTATTATATTAATAACTCAAAGACATACATTTATAGTAAATTTCTAACTAGAAACTATAAAAATATGCTACTAAACTTATCTGTAAATTCAAATAATAAAAAAGGAGGAAACTAACTCCTAAGTTCAAGCCACACAGGACTCTAATAAAAATAATTTTAAAATCCTAATAGTTAGCTACTTTATTTCTAAGACATATTTTCAACACTACTCCTTGGATAAGAAATTGTAGATTGTAGTCTCGGCTAAATTTGACATCGTGAAAAAATCTGCCAATTCATTTTTGATTTTGCAAGGCTAGTGTGCATCTTCTATTGGATTAAATAAGAAGCTTTTTCCTCTCATTTCAACTTGCAAAATCTCCTGATTAGTGGAATCAAAGATTCGACAATATTTATCTCCAAATAATAATTTAAATCCTTCTTCTATAAGCTAGCCAACACTTAACAAACTTTTATAAATATCAGGCACGTAAAGAACATTAGAAATTATATTTTTACCTGAACTTGCTTTGATTGCAACAGTCCTTTTTCCTTTTGCAGGAATATAGTCACCATTTCAAATTCTGACTTTCTTATTTTCCATAGACATAAGCTCTTTAAAAAGATTTCTGTCATATGTCATGTGGTTTGTACAACCACTATCAATCATCCAAAAGTCAGATTTCTTGGTTGAAAAATATGTTGCCACAAATAAGTAGTCTTCTTCTCCATTGGTGACTTAAGCATCTGCTTTATTATTTTGAGATTTGCTTTTGCAAATCATAGCTTCATGACCAAGCTGATTGCAGATCTTGTATTGTGCATTTGGTCTCCTCCAACATTTAAATTGAGTATGACCTATTTAACCACAGTGCTGGCAATGTGGGTAATTTTCTTGAATACCCTTGCTTTGAGTCTTGTGGTTGGCAGCCAAGGCTCCTTCAATCACACCATCCTGCCTCATAAGCCTCTTTTGCTCTTATGCCAGCAATGTATTTTACAACTCTGCCAAGGTAATCTTATTGTCGCGACCCAAAAATGAGGCCATGATGTCACTTCTAGCAACCCATCCTTGATAAGTAAGCCAATCACCAAAAAAGGAAGGAAATTCTAAACTAGCCACAATAATAATAAGATGAGACTTCTAGAACGAAGTCAGACCAACACAGAACATAAATAAATTGGAAGTATGAAAGAAATGACATAAACCACCCAAAATCTGGTGTTATAATGTAAGAGCATCTAAGTACAATATCCGAAACTAAAATACAAAAGTTGTCTCTGAGTCATAAGTAAAGATAAATAAAGATAGATGAGGTCTGAAACAGCCCCAAGCTTTGGAGCTCATCAGTACCTTGAATACCCGAAATGTACGCACAAAGATCAACCGCCATGTAGGGTACTTGAACTGGGATCTGTACCGAAAGGGCATAGTAGGAGTGAGTACTGTCCACTTATACTCAGTAGATATCATAGGCCAAATGAGAAAAGTTGAAAATAATACAAGTAAAATACACTGTGAGCACGTCACCTGCAAGCAGAAAAGATTCCAAATGGTAGCTCACAGAGTCTCGACTAACAGTTCTAATAATATACAGAAACGAAGTAGCACAGATATACACAAAAAGTACATGGAAAATAAATACACGTCAAGACAAACAAAAAAACCATAAAAGATGCATATGTAATGCAATGATGATGGGATGAATAGTGTAAGTCATCGCATGACTTTATGTATACACCTACCAAGCTCGCAACTCTGAAGATAGGACCATGGGGGGTTCACAACCCATTTACTACAACTCATATCTCAAATCTCAACCCACCTCTCTGACTCGTGTTCATGGAGAGGGTTTTATAAGATATCTCATTTTCTTTCAAAAATAGTGTTCCTCAATGGTACCAATATCTCATGAATGTATATGTATGGAATAAGGATGTAATGCTCATAATCAAATTAGTATGAAAATGTCCAATCCATTCAATACGTATATAAGTGAGCTCAGAAATCAACTCAATATGTTCATAATTCATGATATCAACTCTAATTAGGCATCATCGAAATAATTATGCATGTAAGACATCATTAATATCCTATCAACCCCTAAGTCAGGCATTTCTATCAGGATAAGGAAACCAATGCTTAATAAGGCCTATAATAGCAATTCAAACCCCTGCACAGGCATCATATCTAGAACAAAGGCATTTAAATGCACAGATAAGGCCAATGATGTCAAATAAAGCCCCCACTCGGGCAACACGAAATATCAAATATCACAAGTTAACAACAACAAATTATAAGACCCCACTCGGGCACAGAACATTAATAATAATCTCAAAATATAAACCCCACAGTTATTTTCCCCAACCCATAGCATGCTTTACCTAATTATTAACTACCCAGCTCAATCTGAAAGAAGTTAAGCCATAACCTACCTCAAAACGACAAAATCCAAACCTAAAGTCTTTCAACACGGTGCTTTCTGCTTTCAAACATCCTCAGAATCAGCTAAAACATGCAATGTAGCACCTTTGCATTAAAAGAAAGCTATCGATACCTCTATCGACCATATTTAAAATGGGTCCAAAACGGACTCGAAAAATGAGTTAAAAAATAAGAGGGGTAAAATTGGAATTTTTCTTTAGAAACACATTCCCCGATGTTATAGGAGTATGCAATTGAAAATCCATGCAAAAACGAGGTCCAAATCGAAGAAAAATCATTTTCAAGCTTTTTTGGAAAAATCCTCAAAATCCCATGTTAAAACCAAGATTAAAGAGTGTTTTCATGATATAATTCAATGTAAAATAATATTAATAAGGTTTTGGAGCTTACCCAAGCTCAAATGGTGAAGAAATCCTCAAGAATCGCCTAAACCCGAAGCTCAAAGGTCCAAAAATGAAGAAAAATCACAAAAATAAGCTATATATACAACCCAGCACTAGCTGCTTGAGCAGTTAAATAACCGCTAAAGTGATGGTTGACTGCTAAAGCGGTCTATCCTATGTGGCTAGCTTCGCTAAAGAGGCACCCACTAAAGCAGACACTTTACCCGTTTTAGCGCTAGGTGACTGGTCAACTGACCGCTAAAGCGGTGCTTAACCACTAAATCGGTTGCCGCTAAAGCGGTATTTTGACTTCTATAGCAACTACACCAGCTTCAGCTTCATCAACATCTTTGCTAAGTTGCAAAGTTACTGATCGAGCCCTTGAGATTCGTTCAGAATCCTATTAACGCAAACGAACTATGTTACTAGGATATTGTAAACTTTTTGGACTCAATGGCAATGTTGGATATTTGAAAAAGGATTGTTTTCAATAAATTAACCTACGTGACCTGATGTACCGTGAACTTACAGCACTTGAGATGATTAAAATGGCGAATATTTGTAAGTACAAGGGTATTTTTTACGTAGATATGATGTGGTTTGTGTATTTTTGCTGAAAAACATGTTTTGGGAGTGACCAAAAGGAAAAGAAGAAGAATTTGCACAAGTGTAGACAAAGCACACGAGGCAACGAGTCGCTAGGTTACAATATGACTCGTAGCCTCATTCGTTGTTAGTCCAGAATATTTATGGACTTGGGCAAGTTGATGCCATTGGTGAAAAGGGTAGGCAATGGCTCGTTAGGTCACAAGTCAAGTCATAGCCCAAAATTTTTGGAAGTCCAGTTCTGCCAAGATGTGAAAAAGTTGAAGGCCTAGTAGAGTATGAGGGAAGTCTATGAGTCATTTTATCACATAACGAGTCATCATAAGTATCCATTCTGAGCAAGAAATAAAAGTCCTGAAAACATACGAAAGGGCACCAGTGGAAATGGGTTAGACTATGACTCGTTTAAGTCACAAGATGAGTCGTAGCCAGTACAGGAAGAAGAAGACAATGAAAATTGAAAATGATTCGTTGTCAGTCTATACGACTTATTGTCAAAGGCATAGCCACTGCCGACTTTGTAATCCAACTCTTTTTAGGATAGGTTTCCTTTTTGTCTATAAATAACCAGTGTAGGTCTATTATTTTAGTTGACGTTCCATTACTACTTTCAAGACATATTATTGGTTTTGCAAGTATAAACATCGATTCTAGGGTTTTAATTCAATTTGAGATTTTAGAGTTTTCTTATTATTATAAGTTCATATTTATGTTTTCATCAATGAATTCTTCTTGTGCTCTTTCCATTATAAGTAGCTAAACACAACAACTAGGGTTGTGGGAACCATGATGGATTAACGACATAGCGTTCAAATGACAAGGTGATTCTCAAAGGGTAGTTGGGCATGTATTTTTATTTCTTATTTTTGATTTCTTTTCAATGAGTGCACGCATTGGGACTCATCCTATCTCTAACCTGGACTGTAGCAAGGGTAATCAGATAGGAATAGCAAATCAACAACAAGACTTGGAGTTATCTTCATTTAATTAGCCTTAAGTCTGTAAAAGGGAAATACTATATTGGAATCATAGATGAGGGTTAGTAATACAAAACCCATGACACATGAACCTTTGTGCTTGGGGATAGTCATCTACAAGGGGCATAACATAGTCGGTAAGATGATACATAACCTATCGATTCTGCATGTCGAATACCATGAGAGATCACTAAAGTACAAAGAACCTATGGAGTTATGAAGTTATTGGGGAACACAGTTCTAGTGCCTTTCTCATATTAATTACAACTACAACAACTCAACACTTGTTACTATTGATCTTTTGTTTTCACAAAATCCCCCTCTTTCAGTTATTTTCCAGATACTTACACAAGCACTTGATAGAATTTCAACCTATTTCCTGTGGGATCGACCCCAATCTTGTTGGGTTCTACTGCTTTATACTTTTTGGGAGGTGTACTTTGGGCGACATCAAATTTTGGTGTCCTTGTTGGGGAATACAATTACAGAGTTGATTAATAGTGTTTGTTGAGGTTGATTGGTTGTTTTTTCCTGATTTAATTTTATGCTGATTTTAGGGCACACACTGGTGTATGCCCAGTACTTAGAGTCAAGGAAATCCCCTGATTCCACTTGATATGGAAATTGAAAGAACTCTGAGAAACAATCGAAGAATAGTTAACGATAGAGTTCATGATCCAGCAGCCTTGCTGGAAGGTTCTCATAATAGTGGTGAACTTCAAGACCAGCCAACACTTCATTCGGTTGGCCATGAAATTGCAGAATAAATCATTGCTAGATTTGAGGCTGCGGAGAATGCTAGACAAAAGGCTGCCTGAATGCTAGACAAAAGGCTGCCAGGCAGGCAGTTAGGGACGAGAGAGCAAGGCAAGATGAGTAAATAATCTTGCTGCACTTGATAATCGAGAGAGGTAGAGAAGGCCCAAGGGGCAGTAGCCACTACAACAATATCTTCCTATTTATAAAGATCCAAAGGAAGATTTGGATTATTTGGAGCTGATTGAGACTGGTGATATCATTCCACCAGAATTGCCTCAAGGGACTAAGTTTTATATTACTAGTGCCATGATTCACTTGATAAACTTAAAGGGGGTATTTGCTGGCCTTCCTACGAATGACGCTAACATGCATATTATGAACTTCTTGGGGATCTGGACTTCATATAATCTACCCAGAGTGATTCAGGAGGCTATTCGACTGGGGTTATTTCCATTCTCTCTAATAGGAAAAGCTAACCTGTGGTTGGTTGAATTATCACATAGATCTATTATTGACTAGAATGAGTTGAGGACCCAGTTCTTGGACCGATTCTTTCTATCCTCCAGAATACTGCAATTGAAAATGAGATATATATCTTCAGAAAGTTGCATTAAGAGGTACTGTACGAGACTTGGTTAAGGCTCAAGAAGAAAACTTAGAGTGTTCCAAACCATAGGATGACTGGTATAAACTTGTTAAAAATCTTCTACGAGGTCTTGAATGCTAACATGAAGGTTGTAGCAGACACTATCACAAGTGGGGCATTTATGAGTCTGTGATAGGATCAGGTCTCTAAAATTCTTTATTAGATCACAAAAACCAGAGGTTGGCATACTCGAGAGGCAGGCAGGCCCGCACGTACTTATGTAATTAGAGCATCAGCAGAGCAGAGAGCACTAGATAAGACAGTGGCTCAAGAGGTAGCACAACTGAGGACTGAGATTGGATTACTTGCTAAGCACTTTGCGACAGTTGGGGAAAAAAAGGTGCATATGATTGGTGCACAAGGTAAGGTACCTAGGTATGAAGATTCAAATTCTGAGAAAGAGGCTAAATATCTTGATAGAGAGTTGGCAAATTTTTGAGCCAAGGGCCAAGAGTCTAACCAAGACAATTGGAACTCGAGAAAAAGGAATCAAGGTCGGAACTACAATGGAGACAACTATAATAGGTTTGGGTATAGAGACAAAAATAGAGATCGTGATGGTGATTGGAAGCAGAAAGAAGATTATAAAGATAAGAGTGGCCTTTACGTTCCACTAAGGAATCGTGATGCTAATTCGGGCAATTCAAGGATATAAGCCTTACTTGGGAAACTTGTTAAGGGATCTGAGAGCTAAGAAAGTTTCCTTGATGAGATTAGGGTAGATATTTCAGGGATGAGCCAAAAAGTTGAGTCTTATACAACTGCCATTAAATATCTTGATCAATAATTTGGGCAGATGTCAACCGCATTGAATCAGCGTCAACTAGGCAAACTTTTGAGCAACACCATCCAAAATCCTAAGAATGATGGTGATGTGTCATGGTTATATGGCACTTTCGATGCTTAAAACAAGGAAAATATGCAATAACTTGGGTGTGTTTTGTCAGTATGATGTGGTTTCTGTCCTAATTTGCAGGAAAACAGGTTTTAAAGGTAAAATGACCAAAAGAGGAAGAATCAAGCCCGAAGATGATGTGTCTGATGATGAAAGAATGAATCTACACTTGAGAGTAACCCACGGCATCACTCACGAGCCGTAATTACCACTCACGAGTCGTGAGTTGTGTCGTGAATTGACTTCCAGAGGACTAACATCTCACCTGAGTTCCACGATAGGACTCACGCCACGTGACTGACATCTACGGGGCATGACTTGCTGGCGTGAATCCACTTCAGAGATCCAAGAAAAGGCTGATTTCCACGATACATGTTACGTGCCGTGACTTAGTTCCACGACACCGTGAAAGCTGCTGACTCTGTTCTCCTATTTTGTTTTGGATAGGACTAGTTTTGTATCTATAAATACCCCTAGGTAGTCCTAAGTGCGAGAGTTGGACAATTTACTACTTTAAGAGTTATTTTACACTGTTTCAGACATATATTTGGTTTTGTATTCACAAACCCTAATTTTGAGGTTAATTGATAATTGAAATTTCAGTTTTTCTTTCATTCTTGCGAGATCATAAGTATGCTTTCATCTTTGGATTATTCTTGTGTTCTTGAAATTATTAGCAGCTAAACCCATCGACTAGGGTTGTGTTAACCATGAAGAATTAACGAAATCGGTTAAGTGCAAAATAACTTTGTACTGCTGTGTATGCATGTATTGTTGTTTCCTTCGTTGTGATTGCTCTTCTAACGGTTGCAAACATTAGAAACTCGCCTGTATTCTAAACTTACTCGAGAGAGAGGTAGAGATTGGAAAAAGGAGATAACAACAGAGATTTGAAGCTATCAACCTTTATCTAATAAACGGAGCCTTAGCGGGAAAGGTTATCTGAAATCCAGGACAAGGGTTAGTAGTGCGACACTCGGAGACCGAGAAGGAGAAGAGTCAAATTCATCTAATGAAGGTTGAGAGACAGTTAGATGAACCCAACTTGTTAGATTTTGCATGCAGCGCCGTGGGGCAATCTTGTTAAGAACAAGTTACCGATGGAGTTAAGGAATCATTGGGGATCACAGTCCTAGTGAATTTCTCTTATTGTTTACAAACTCGATATCAGTCAGCAATCGTCATCATTACTATTTACTAGCAAAACACCCCAGTTTTAGTTACTTGCAAATTATTCCATCCAGTAGTCTACTCATACTTTGACCTATTCCCTATGGGATCGACCCCAACCTAGTTGGGTTCTATATTTGATTCAGCGACCGCATTGTACTTTTTTTGAGGTATACTTTGGGCGACATCAAATTTTGGCGCCGTTGCTGGGGAATACGGTTACGAAGTTGAACATTACTAGTTGGAAGTGATTGGGTGTGTTTCTACATACTCTCGAGGGCATACGCTGGTGTATGCCAAATACTAGGAGTAAAGGCAATCCCCTGATTCCACTTGATCTTGAAATCGAAAGGACTTTAAGAGCTAATCGGAGAATGGTGACTACTGAAGGAGTCCAAAATCCCGCAGCTGCAGGGGATGTTCACAATCAGCCAATGCATCCGGCTGATCAGGAAACAGCGGAACAAACTACTGCTCGATTGACCCTAGAAGAGCATGCTAGACAAGCTGCTCTTAGACAAGCATAAAGAGATAATCGAGCTATGCAGGAAGCAGCATAGCGTCTGGTTGATGCTGAAGAGCGACCAAGACAATTAAGAGAATAACCGAGACAACGTGTGCCTGTTTATGATGATCCTGAAGATGAATATGTGGCCTATTTTGAGCCGATCGAGAATGGTGCCATTGTTCCACCTGGGTTACCTCCGGGCACTAAGTTTGACATCACTAGTGCCATGATCTATTTGCTGAACTTGAAGAGCGTGTTTGCGGGTCTTTCTTCTGATGATCCAAACTTGCATGTAATGAATTTTGTGGGGGTCTGCACGTCATACAATCTGCCTGTAGTTGACCAAGAGGCGATACGGTTGAGGTTGTTCTCATTTTCTCTTACAGGAGAAGCCACGTTGTGGTTGGCTGAGTTGCCTCGAGGTTCTATCACTACTTGGCAGGAATTGAGAAACCAATTCTTGGAAAGATTTTTTCCACCGTCCAAGATAGTGCAGTTGAAAGATGAGATCTACAATTTCAGACAGCTTCACTCGGAAGCACTCTATGAGACTTGGCTGAGATAGAAAAAGAAGTTGCAGATGGTGCCAAATCATAGGATGAGCGGCAGGAACTTACTTGAAATCTTCTATAGAGCTTTGAATGTCAACACAAAAGCAGTAGCAGACACTATCACTAGTGGAGCATTCATGAGTTTGAGATGGGACCAAGCTTCTGAGATATTAGATCGTGTCACTAAGACAAACCGAGGATGGCATACTCGGGAGGCAGATACGCCGGCTGGGACATATGCTATTGGATCTTCAGCAGCTCAAAGGGCGTTGGATGAATCTGTGGCGCAAGAGGTTGCTCAGTTGAGGACAGAAATTGGCCTTCTGGCCAAATAGATAGCTGCTAGAGATGCAAAAAAGGTGCACGCAGTTGGTGCACAAAGAAAATCAGTTAGACATGATGATAATGAGTCAGATAAAGAGGTGAAGTATCTAGATCGTGAAGTGGCGGCTTTCCGAGCCAAGGGACAAGGGTCTAATCAAGACTCTTGGAACTCAAGGCAAGGAAATCAAGGTTGAAACTATAATGGGGACAGCTACAACAAATCAAGATACAGAGATCATGAACGGTACCGTGATGGTGATTGGAGGTGGAAAGATGATCATAGAGAAAAGAATGACACTTATGTACCACCTGGAAGGCGTGATGAGGAGTCTAGAAGTTCAAGGATGGAGGCACTCCTAAATAAATTGGTTAAAGGAGCAGAAAGTCAGAAGAATTGCTTGAAAGAAATTAGGACTGACATTTCGGGCATAAGTCAGAAAGTGGAGTCCCATTCAACTGCCATTAAACAGTTGGAGCAACAGTTTGGGCAGATTTCTTTGGCACTGAACCAACGTCAGCCAAGCACCCTTCCAAGTAACACCGTCCAGAATCCTAAAAATGATAGTTATTGCCTCACCATCACTATTAGAAGTGGGAAGTGCACGACAGATCCACTTATACCTGCCGATAGTGGTGTGCCTATTGATCCAGTGATTGTTGATGTAGAAGCTGAGTTAGAACCGGATAATGAAAAGGGTGATATGGTTCCAAACTAGGACGATAATGATAATGCCAAATTTGAGAAGAGGAAGGAGAACGAGGTACCAAAAGTGCTCAAAACTATTCCGCGACCTCCTCCACGCTATCCTCAAAGGTTGAAGAAAAAGGCGAAAGAAGGAAAGTATCAGAAGTTCATCACTATGTTGAAGGAGCTGTCAGTTAACATCCCTCTTGTAGAGGCATTAGATCAGATGCCAGGCTATGTAAAGTTCATGAAAGACTTGGTGACAAAGAAGAGAACGGTCAGTTTTGAGCCAGCAGATAACATTCATCATTGTAGTGCAATTGCTTCACGGTCGGTCCTTAGTTGAAAAGAAGGAAGATCCAGGAGCTTTCACAATCCCTTGCACTATTGGGTCCTACGACTTTGCCAAAGCACTGTACGATTTGGGGGCTAGCATCAACCTAATGCCATTAGCCGTGTTCAAGCAATTGGGGTTGGGTGCACCAAAACCAACCTCCATGAGACTTCTCATGGCTGATAGAACTGTGAAAAAGCCGATTGGCATTTTGTACGATGTGTTGGTGAAGGTTGCTTCTTTCATATTTCTGGCTGATTTTGTGATCCTCGATTATGAAGTTGACTTTGAGGTTCCCATAATATTAGGAAGACCATTCCTTGCCACGGGTCATGCATTGGTTGATATGGAAATCGGGCAGCTGCAATTTAGATTGAATGATGAGCAGGTTACTTTCAATGTCTGTCGATCAATGAAGTAGCCAAGAGATAAGAGAGTCATTTCAGTGATAGATACGGTTGATGATATTAAAGTTGCCGTGCCCATTGAAGAAAGGTTGGGAGTAGAACCTCTGGCTGCCGTAATCATGAACTTTGAAGACTATGATGAGATGGTGGGTGCACTAGCTGGTAAAGGAGCGTACATTTATGTGCCCAAGAAACTGGATCTTGATTTAAAGAATAGGGTAACTCCACCAGCTCGTCCGTCTACAGAGGAGCCTCCAGTGTTAGAGCTTAAGGCTCTTCCGGCCCACCTTCGCTACACATTCTTGGGAGACAACAATTCCTTGCCAGTGATTATTTCTGCTAAGCTGGTAGAGTGGCAAGAAGCGGCCTTGGTTTCAGTTTTGAGAAGATTCAAGAGGGCCATTGGTTGGTCCATTGCGGATATCATAGGTATTCCACCCGGCATTTGCACTCATAAAATTTAGCTTGTGCCAGAATGCATACCTAGCATTGAACACCAGCGTCGTTTAAATACACCTATGCAAGGAGTTGTAAAGAAAGAGATCATCAAGTGGTTGGATGCAGGAGTGGTATACCCTATTACTGATAGCAAGTGGGTGAGCTCGGTTCAGTATGTGCCGAAAAAGGGAGGAATCACTGTGGTTCCAAATGACAAGAATGAGTTGATTCCAATGAGGTCGGTGACTAGATGGAGAGTTTGCATGGACTATAGAAAGCTGAACTCGTGGACTAAAAATCATCATTTTCCTATGCCCTTCATGGATTAGATGTTAGACCGTCTTGCTGGTAGAGGATGGTATTATTTTCTTGATGGCTATTTGGGGTATAATCAGATCTTTATTGCCCCCGAAGACCAATAAAATACCACTTTCGCTTGTCCATATGGGACGTTCGCATTCAAGAGGATGCCTTTCGATTTGTGTAATGCACCGGCCACCTTCCAATGTTGTATGATATCTATTTTCTCTGACATGGTGGAAGACACTATCGAGGTGTTTATGGATGATTTTTATGTAGTGGGTGACTCGTTTGAGGGCTGTTTGGCACACCTTGCTAATGTGCTGCAAAGATGCGAGGAATGCAACCTAGTGCTGAATTAGGAAAAATGTCACTTTATGGTAAATGAAGGTATAGTATTGGGGCATCATATTTCGAAGAACGGCATGGAGGTGGATAAGGCAAAAATCGAAGTAATTGAGAAGTTGCCCCCACCTGTCTCTGTAAAAGGTATTCGGAGTTTTCTAGGTCATGCTGGTTTTTATAGAAGGTTCATCAAAGACTTCTCCAAGATTGCTCATCCCTTGTGCAAACTTTTAGAGAAAGAGGTGAAGTTCGTGTTTGATGAAGCATGTCTTAAAGCGTTTGAGTGTCTTAAATAGAAGTTGGTGTCAGCCCCTATCATTGTGTCACCGGATTGGACTAAGCCTTTTGAGGTTATGTGCGATATTAGTGGAGTGGCTTTGGGTGCAGTCCTTGGCCAAAGACTTGAGAATATATTACATCCGATCTACTACTTTAGCAAAGTGCTTAATCCAGCTCAAAAGAATTACACTATGACTGACCAGAAGTTATTGGCAGTAGTCTTTGCTTCGAGAAATTCAGATCTTACTTGATTGGCACGAAGGTGATTGTGCACACAGATCATGCGGCTCTTAGGTATCTTATGTCGAAAAAGGATGCTAAGCCAAGACTGATTCGGTGGGTACTTCTGTTGCAAGAATTTTCCTTTGAAGTCAAGGATCGAAAGGGGACTGAGAATCAAGTGGCTGGCCATCTTTCACGCCTTGAGGAGGAGGCCATGCTGAAATTGAAGGATGATCTTGAGATAGATGATACTTTTCTAGATGAGCAAGTGCTGCAGCATCCCAAGATTTAATCCCTTGGTTTGCTGATTTTGCCAACTTTTTGGCAAGTGATCTAGTTCCAGAAGATATGACGTATCAGCAGAGAAGAAAGTTCATGCATACAACAACAACAACAACATACCTAGTGTATTCCCACAAAGTGGGGTCTGGGGAGGGTTAAGTATATGCAATCCATACCACTACCTCAGAAGAAGTAGAGAGGTTGTTTCCGATAGACCCCCGACTCAGGAAAAATAACAGTATAACAAACAAAAAACATAAAAACAAACTACAAAATGGGATAACACCCACTAAATAATAAAAGAAACAAGACACCCACAGATTACTACTATAAATTAAAAGCAGTGAGGGATATAATTGTTGAGAAGTTTGTGATATGTCACGTCATATGAAAAAGTATCCATTTGTCAGCACTGTTGAGCAGAAAAGACTTGAGGGCATGAAACTCCATTCTTGTACGCCAATTTTTCATCCACTATAATGATCAAACATACTATTCCCCGTGAAATGATAGAGAGTTTATTTGGTTGCTTAGCTCAAACCATAGCAATCTATAGAAATTCTAAGTTCACAAAAGCTAGATCCATTGGCATCTTCATTCATATCAATATAAGTTCTTTTGCACCACATTTTTAATTTGCCCGTTCTTCATTCTAAAATTCCTACAGAATCCTTGAGTTCTTGAATGCAATGGTGTTAAGAATTATGAAATTATTAACATGGAAATAGCACATTCATTGTGCATGTAGGAAAGGTTTAGAATCCTTATAATTGTGTCAATATGAATAGGGATTCTTTTCTTTCCATTTTAGGATTACTTGTATACTTTCTTTCCTTTTTAAGATAATTTGTCAGAAATATATAAGCCCCAACATATTTGAGGAAATAATCGAGCAATTCATCCCCAACATCTCTTTCTTTTCTCAGCAATTCATCCCCAACATCTCTTTCTTTTCTCATTCTTTATGTGGGTATCAGAGTCCATAAGATCTTGGTATATATTCAATTACTTTTCGCTATCGGGCGGTGTCGATCAATGTGTGTTGCCCACCTGGCCAATGTTTTCTTTTTCCTTTCGGTGTATAGTACATCTCCTCTAGTGTTACTCATGATCTCTAGGATCGTTCAAGCATCATTCATCTGTTCAGTGACCATTATGGTGCACCATCTTTTTGGTGACTGGTAGTGCTACTTGTTACACAATCGATACCCTCCTCTAATCGGTGACTTCTTCTGGCACTGTTCTACCAAATCATTTTGTCATCAAAGCTAAGGGTTTGAGTCCCTACCACTGAAAATTCTCTCCTCTAATACTCCTTACCTCTAATTCCCATTGTGCCTAAAAAATTTCTCCTACCTTTAAAATCATCTGAGAGCTAAGGGTTCTAATCCCTACTCTAAAATATTCTTGTCTAAAAGATTTTCACCGTCTCTATTTCTAATTAAAATAAAAAAGAAGGATTGATTTCTTTCTGAAAATAAGTCTCCGCTTTTTCTTCTTTTTATTCTCAAACAAAATCAAAACTATAGCAATATATGTTTCATTTGTTACCATAAAATAAATCCATATCAATAATTTCCTTAGATATAACAATATGTGTCTTATTTCACTCTAGTGTCTCCATGTAGGAGCAAAACAATATCTTACTTGCACATTAATGAAATGCTATATCATACCTTGTAGTATTTTTTTAAAAAACTGGCAATTGTTATTATACCTTGTGGTATTAGTAAGATATGTACGTGCATCAATTGCACTAAGATATGATACTCAAAATCAAGGAGTTCCATGTGTTTTTCTAGAGGTAGAAATGGATCCTTATTCACATCAAGTGATCAAACAACCATTAAAGTTCTTAATGGTTGCACTTTATCAACATAAAATCGTCTTGAGACCTTTTTTTTTTTGATAACCGTGGTGTCCGAACCAGCTTGCGTGCACCTCTACTAAATCCACGAGATACCTGCCACCTCCCACCAGCAACAGGTACCAGGTAACTATGTCCACCAAGACTAGAACAGATGGGAAGAAATCACCTAGTGGTTGTCTCTATTGGGAATTGAACCTGAGACCTCATGGTGCTTATCTCACTTCATTGAACCACTAGGCTACACATTTGGGTGCTCTCGAGACCTTTTCAATATAGACAAACTGATGAATAAAATCATGTCTGTTAAATGTTCAATTTGCAGTCAAAGACATAGTGTTGTCTCACTAAGATTTTTCATCTCAGCTTCTTTCTTTAAATAATCAATTGCCTTTTCAAGCTCTTTTGGAGTTCCAATGAGGTTTATGTCATCAATATAAACATCAAATATAAAAACTCTAACTTTTGTTTTTGTATAAGAACTCATGGATAAATGATATCATTCAAATAACCTTTCTTCAAGTTTCTCAAAGAAATTTGCTACATCCAAATGTGTGATGTCAACATGATTTTCAAATATAAAATTTCTTTCTGCATTTTTCTCTTTCTTTAGTGATGCTCTTTGTCAATAGGTGTTTTAGCATACAATAGATACGTGTTTGATGCTCTTTCCTCTATATCATAATACAGACTGTGCGATTTTCTTGCTTGTATTGCTTCATCCTTCTTAGGCAATGCCCTCTTCTTAAATATTTTCTTACTTGAATCGCAATATTAAGCAACTTAATTCTCACCTTCATCAATGGCCCTCAAAACCCGTTTCTTTTTTTTTTTTTTTTTTGAGTAAAGGGTAACTTGGCCCTCAAAACCCATTTCCACTTACATTCACTTTCACTCCAATCGCATAGGCTTATTTCCCACCCTAGTTTCATTCATATCTCAATAACAAGATTCGAAGTCTATAACTTACGTATTTCCTTACTGAACTATAAATCTAGGGTTGGGTTATGTTCACTCACACACTTATTCTTGGCAGTTAAAGTTTTGTGTTTGTGATTTATGTGATCACAAAAAATGTTCTGGTATATTCATCTATTCATCTTCTTTACCTGAATAGGGATCTTATATATATTGTCAAACAACCTTTTAATGGAATAACCAATTCTAACATATTCATCGTCCTCACCTGAATCACAATCTTAACCAACTTATAGCCTGTTTGGCCAAGCTTATTTTTCCCCAAAAGTGCTTATTTTTTCTTAAAAGTGCTTATTTTAAAAAATTGAGGTGTTTGGCCAAGCTTATGAAATAAAATAAGTGCTTCTGGGGAGTAAAAAAAGCAGTTTTTCATAAGCTAAAAAAAGTAGCTTCTCTCTAGAAGCACTTATGAGAAAAATATACTTCAAAGCACTTTTAAAAGCTTGGCCAAACACTAATTGATGCTCAAAAGTGATTTTTTAATTGTATTGGCCAAACACAAACTGCTTCTCACCAAAAGTACTTTTTTGAAAAGCACTTTTAAAAAAAGCACTTCTGAAAATAAGTTGATTTTAGAAGCTTGGCCAAACAGGCTATTAATTCCCATCTTCACCAAATGGCACTCCAAACCCATTTCAATGCACAAAATTAAGGAAGTAATACACATCCAATTCGATCACATCCGTTTACTCACCACCTTAGTTTCTTGATATCTCAATAACAAGTTTGTCTATAACTTCCTTATTACCTTACTTAAATATAAATCTAAGGTTGGGTTTTGTTCACTCGCACACTTAGTCTTAGCACTTTCAGCTTCATGTTTGTGATTTATGAAGCAACTCTATGAAATCAATCAAGAAAGGAATTTACACAGTTGATCAATCAAAATCCCTTATTTCTAAAACTAATCCACAAAACCTCGTTAGCAGCATCTTCAAGTTATACCATGTTCTTGTATATTCATCTTCATTACTGAATAGGAATCTTATACATCACAAACAACTAAAGTGTATACATCAATTAGAATTGTCAAATATATGCATTCTCTCTTATTTTTAATAATGTTGGTGTTCACAGCACCTGCTACCCCACCCCACCCCCACCCCCGGCCACACACACCAATACAAGTAGTGAAACTTAGGCAAAAGGGAAGAAAGCACCTAGGTTTTTTTGTCTACGTTGTCTGCGTACAGTCTACCCTCTCCAGTCCCCACTTTGTGGGATGGGATTACACTGGGTATTTTGTTGTTGCTAGGGTTTGAACCAGGTCTCCAAGGTTTTCACCCACTTCATGGACCATCCATCCACACCCATGTGTGCTACTTGAATTGAAATGGGATTTTAAGGAACTATTCTAATCTTCCCTGAACTGGGATGCCCCTTTAGAGCCATTTCCCGACACAGATTTCTGGAATTGTTCACATCCAATATGATGACAGCAATTCGGTACACCTTTGCAAGGGTTCTGTAGTTAACTTACTACCTAAAATCGACCCTCAAATTATCAGGGTTTTGTTCATTGGTAGACTTATACTCTAGACACCTTTCATCTTGAAAGAAACAAAAACCAATACTCACTTGAAGCAATTCTACCAGAGAAACCAACAATATAATGTAACCAAATGTTATACTCCCTTCGTCCCAATTTATGCAACACCTTTTAAATTTCGAAATTCAAACAAATTTTTCTTTGATCTAATTTTTTCATGTATCTTTTATATATCTTGAATTAAAAATTATTGTGACTTAAAGTACTTTTTTACTAGTTTTCAATTACGTAATTTTATTTTAAAGAATTTAAAAGATTTTATATCCAAATTCACCATCAAAATTAAATTATTTGACTCTCAAAATTCGAGCTATGTCACCTAAATGGGAAGAGAAGGAATAATAACAACTATCAAATAAACCTGGTCAACATCATCCTCGTCGTCAAGGAGATCGAAGGGATTGCGAAAGGCAGCGAAAGAAGGAGATTCAGATTCATCTTCACTGTTGATGAGTTGTTTCGGCTCAGCTGGTTCTTGTTCTTTCAATATTTTCTTCATTAAACGAACCGACATTTTAAGAAAGTTCATGCATGAGGTAAGAAAATTCTTCTGGGATGAGCCATATTTGTTCAGAGTGTGTGCTGATGGTATTATTTGAAAATGCATCCCAGAGGTTGAAATGATGAGTATTTTGGAGGCATGTCACTCATCTCCAGTTGGGGGGCATCATGGAGGTGGGAGAACTGCCCATAAAATCTTGCAATGTGGGTACTATTGGCCCAGTATTTACAAGGATGCTCATGACTATGCCCGTGCTTGTGACCGGTGTCAAAGGCAAGGTAATATTTCACGCAGACACGAACTTCCCATGACTACTATTCTTGAGCTTGAATTGTTTGATGTGTGGGGAGTTGACTTTATGGGTCCTTTTGTGAGCTCGCATGGAATGAAGTACATCTTGGTGGCTGTTGACTATGTTTTTAAGTGGGTGGAGGCAATTGCGCTTCCTAATAACGAAGGAAGAAGTGTCACAGCTTTCTTGAAAAAGAACATTTTCTCACGATTTGGGACACCTCGAGTTATCATTAGTGATGGAGGATCCCACTTTTGCAACCGGCTGTTTAAGGCCCTTCTTGAAAAATACGGTGTTAAGCATAAGGTGGCCACACCTTACCATCCGCAGACAAGTGGGCAGGTAGAGGTATGAAATCGTGAAATCAAGTTTATCTTGGCAAAAACAGTCAATAATAATAGGACTGATTGGGCTCGTAGATTGGATGATGTGTTATGGTCATATCGGACGGCTTTCAAAACACCGATTGGTGCTTCACCATATCAATTAGTTTTTGGAAAAGCTTGTCATTTGCCCGTTGAACTGGAACATAAAGCATTATGGGCATTGAAGAGGTTGAATTTAGACTGGAGTGAAGCGGCTAAAATGAGACTGGAACAGATGAATGAGATGGATGAATTTCATCTCCGAGCGTATGAGAGTTCAGCACTGTATAAAGAGAAGATGAAATTGTATCATGATCGGCGAATTGAGAATCGTGAGTTTCATCCGGGAGATTTGGTGCTACTGTATAATTCCAAGCTTCGCCTGTTTGCTGGAAAATTAAAGTCCAAATGGTCTGGACCATTCACGGTAGTTCGGGTATTCTCACATGGTGCTATTGAGGTGAAAGGAGTAGATAATGTCCTATTCAAAGTCAATGGAAAATGTGTTAAGCATTATGTAGGAGTTCCGAAAGAGATAAGGACGATTGAAGAACTTGAACTTGATGAAGTCTGAGTAGTCAAGTTAACCATGCCGTGCCGCGACGTTAAATCAGGCACTGCATGGGAGGCAACCCATGGGCTAATTGGGGAAGTCTGAGTATCCAAGTTAGCCACGTCGTGCCGCGATGTTAAATCAAGCGCTGATTGGGAGGAAACCCAAGATTTTGTTATGAGGAGATCGGATTATTGAGTAGCAGTTGGTTGAAAACCACAGAATCCACCTGAAGTGGTGAAATTTCCTCCATAACATGCATCACGACACGTGAGGGGGTTCTACGCCACGTGGATGACATCTTCAAACTCAGACTCAGAGAAAGATTTCCAGGTTCTGAATCAGTTCCACGGAAGTAGTTCACGTGATGTGTATGGGATCCACGCCACGTGACTGGTGTCGTTGAAATCAGACACTTAGTTCAGTCACAGCACACCAGTCATGACAGACTCCACGTCACGTGGGTGTCAGTCACGTGGCGTGGGTAGTGTCGTGAAACTTAAAAATACCAAAAATCAAAATCCGACCCAACCCGAGCCCAGTTTTTCCAAAATAAATCTGAAACCCTTTCTTCCTTACCCAATATATACCCAAAAACCATTCTTCTTTCCCCACTTTCAAATCATTCAACTAAAACCCTAAAATCCAATTTTTCTCTTATTCCCCTCACAAAATCCGAACCCTTCCTCCTAAAACTCACAAAATCCAAAATCCTCCTCCTTAAACTAGCAACAAATCCGACCCCCATTACCAAACCCATTCGAAAATCCAAATCCTAGGTCCGAAAATTTGATTCAAACATACCCAACCCGACCCAGATACCCAAAATTTGATCCACACCCATTACAATGCCTCCAAAATCCAATCCCAAAAGTGACCACCTTGATGCATCATCCCGTATTCGGAGCAAAAATTCGGACTTACCGACCCATCTGAGGGATGCACCCACTAAGTCTGAACCAAGTGGTTCTGTGGAGGAGTTTGATATTAGTCAGGACGACACGGCCTTAGTCCCATGTGCTATGAGGTTACAGACGCGAGCCCGAGCGGCTGCTCGGGCTGTAATTCAGCCGGTCCCACCACCTGTAGAGCCAGTTGTTCCAGTTGTGTCTTTTAAGTTCGCTCCCCAGTCTAAAGAGGGGGAGGATGCTTCTGAGTCAGGGTCTGCGGATGAAGCTACGGGTCCGGGTTTGTCTCTTGATGAGGCTACAGGTCAGGATACATCTGTGGCAGAGGCTACAACCTCTATTTCCAGTACTGGTGCCGAGAGTACCCCGACTACTGCACAGGATAGGGAGGTTCAGCGGTGGTGTGTACAGGGCATGCATGCTATTTATGATCGAGATGCTGAGCTGACAGAGTGTGGTGTGTGTCGGAGGAGCATTATGGAGGAGCCCAGATATAGAGTGGAGGAACTGAGGACATTGCCGGATATTTGGCCTCTTTTTGAGTGATATGGCTTGGGTTTAATGGTGCAGCCTTTTGGCAGGTATAGCTCAGAGGTGGTCCGAGAATTTTATGCTTCCTATGTTGCATCGGTGGGTTTGAGCACCCTAGTTGGGCAGCGATATATTTTGCAGCCAGTGTTAACTCATGTCATGGTGCGCGGTACCCGAGTAGACATTTTGGAAAAGACCATTCACCGCTTCTTGTTTGGGCCTGACCGTCCAGTTTTGATTTCGACAGCTGAATTTGATCACAGGATGGACACGGTCAGAGATAGAGTTTGGATGAGAGATGTAGAGCAGAAATTAAAGTTGATTAAATAGATTGTAGGTTACATAGCCGAGAAGGGTGTAGCGACTAGTTGGGTGACTGGGAAACTGGACATCAAAAAGTCCACGCTCTATTTTGCTGGTCGATTCTGGTGGTCAGTGGTTCGTCATAGGTTGGGTCCAACCAACACTGATAACTCACTCACATTGGACAGGGCGGTAGTAGTAGCCAGCATCTTGGCTGGTTATGAGATCCATTTCGCAAGGTACATCGTCCAAGAAATCCACGAGCGAGCATTTCGAGATCACACGAGTATCCCTTTCCCATGTCTGATCCAGGGTCTGTGTGATAGAGCAGGGGTAGCCAGGATACCTGCCATCGATAATTCTACAGAGGTGACCCATTTGGCAGATACTGCGATGATGCAGCAGAGGGGTTTGCACCCTATTCTTCCCCGAGGGTCACAGCCGTCTGTGGCATCGGGTGCTGCGTTGGATGAGCTGAGTAGTGTACCTTTGCCTGTTCCTGCACCAGTTAGGGTACCTGTACAGACTGAGGGTGCTGGCCTTGTTGATGAGGAAGTACCCAGTGCTAGTGCCCCACCGACCCCTGCAAGGATGGTTTCAGTATCACAGGATTTTCTGCAGCAGCTGGTTGATAGGCAGACAGAGATGTTTGAGCGCCAGGCTCACACCGAGGATCAGATGGCTAAGTTGGTATCCCAGCTTAAGCCTTGGGTTCGATCTACAGTCGAGGCTGCGGAGACTAGGGTGGAGGCTCGGATGAACGCAGCTATGGACCAATTTATGCGGGGCCTACATGGACGGATTGATAGTTTCAAGGCACGTATGGCCTCCTGATTGAGTGCTGCACCAAGCCCTGATATGACCGGCTTGACCCAGGAGGTTGCTGCATTGAGAGAGGAGGTTCGGGCACTGGCATCGACTAGCACGCCCATTATACCACTTATGCCTGTCCCGACCTCCGTACGACCAGCCTTTGAGATTGATTTATTTGCTAATGAGGATCCGCCCATGGATAGAGGCAAACGACCCCGCAGTCCGGCGGATGAGGGTGCGAGTGATGCTGAATATGAGACAGATTTGAGGAGGGCTGTGAAGGCCTCCCGAGTAGAGTATCAGGCTAGCCAGATTGAGGCAGAGCAGAGGGCACGTGGTGCATCTTCTAGCCAGACAGTCCCTCTACCGAATGTACCTTCTACCACACATGCTGATGATCCCGCGGCTGGCGGGCCCACTTTCGGCACTTAGAGAGCCACAGGTATGTCTTCACTCCCTTGTTTTTGATTTGATATTGGTGCATTGAGGGCATTGCACCATGTTTAGTTGGGGGTGGGGGTGTACCACCACTTGGGGGGTTTTGTTGCCGTGTTTCTTTTCCCTCGAGTGTGCTATCATAGTAGAACCGGTATGTGTAGGATGATATTGTTGATGTTTTTATGTTTCTTTCTATATTAGGAGAAAAATGAGGGAACTTTAGTGCAGTTCAGTTTTGAAAAATTTCTTATGTGTTTTTGTTGCTAAGGAGACCCCTCCTGAAATTTTGGTTTTTGGAATTGACATGTTTGGTGTGTGACTGTTGTTGGATCTCGTTATGGCACTAGAATTATAGGAAAACAACCTTAGCTAGAATTGCATGAACGGATAGGTAGTAGTTGGTAATATAACCCTGTGCTATGTGCGTGTGAGGTCACTACTTAGTTAGCTGTGCGTGTGCGATCCAGAACTTGCCCGGTTAGTCTTGCCTAGGTTAGAGGATAAGGATTAGGAAAGGATCATAGGCCGTAGTTGAAAAAAGTCCACTGTTAGCCTAAATGTCAAAACAAAAGAATAAGTATCCCTTGATCCCAACTTTTGAGCCATAATTGTCCTATTTCTTTAATTAGCCTATTCACTTTCCCATTTTAATCACAATGAACCTGTCTTGGCCCTGGTCCCTCCTTGGACATTGTGTACCTCAACTCAGGCAAATCACCTAAGTTTAGGGTGGCTATTATAGGGTTGCGTAGATTGAGTTGGGTATGAAGAAGGGTTAATAAAAGAAAAAGAAAAAAAACAAAAAAGATTTGGGTGTGAAGAAAAAGAAAAAAAAAATGTATAGGTGTTTAAAGTTGAGGAGAAAAACAACACCCAAAATCTGAGAAAAAAAGAATGAAGAACAAGGGAGAATAAAAATGAAAAAGGTTGGAAGTGGGAGTCAAAATAGTGTAGTGTCAAGGAGGGTTGAGTCACTATATCCATATGCACCATACCTGTCCCTAAGCCTACATTCAAGCCGAGTAAAGTCCTATAGTGATCCTAGTCCAACCGTCTAAAAACTAAGGCATAGAAAATAAGGGCAAGCCTATGGTATTTAACGCACACTGTCTTAACTTCTTTGTGAGCGTGAGTGTTTTGACCTCGTCCCTATGTTGATATTCATTAGTAGACTGAGAGTGCATGGGACTTCTTTGATTGTGAGGGCACATGGGTTGCATAATTAGCTGCTAGTTGTTCGGGAAATGTCAATTGCATATACGCTTAGTTGTTTGTACATAATTTGATGCCATCACCTGATCCCTGATATGTCATGATTCTGCATTGCTTACATACACACTTTGGTTTTACTTTGAAAATAGGAGGGGTCGGAAAAGGTTTGTATCAAAAGCAACAAGTTGAATGCCATAAGTCCCTTAGGTTTCTCTAAGTTAAGCATTGTGTTGGTGTAGTTTTATGTTGTTCGCCTGAGGACATGCAAACATTCTAAGTTGAGGGTGTTGATGTGCCATGGTTATATGGCACTTTTGATACTTAAAACAAGGAAAATATGCAATAACTTGGGTGTGTTTTGTTGGTATGATGTGGTTTCTGTCCTAATTTGCAGGAAAAAAGGTTTTAAAGTCAAAATGACCAAAAGAGGAAGAATCAAGCCTGAAGATGATGTGTCTGATGATGAAAGAATGAATCTTCACTTGAGAGTAACCCACAGCATCACTCACAAGTCATGATTACCACTCACGAGTCGTGAGTTGTGTCGTGAATTGACTTTCAGAGGACTAACATCTCACCTGAGTTCCACGACAGGACTCACGCCACGTGACTGACATCCACGGGGCGTGACTTGCTAGCGTGAATCCACTTCAGAGATCCAAGAAAAGGCTGATTTCCGCGATACATGTCACGTGCCGTGACTTGGTTCCATGACACCAAGTCATGACACCGTGAAAGCTGCCGACTCTATTCTCCTATTTTGTTTTGGATAGGACTAGTTTTGTATCTATAAATACCCCTAGGTAGTCCTAAGTGCGAGAGTTGGACAATTTACTACTTTGAGAGTTATTTTACACTGTTTCAGGCATATATTTGGTTTTGTATTCACAAACCCTAATTTTGAGGTTAATTGATAATTGAAATTTCGGTTTTTCTTTCATTTTTACGAGATCATAAGTATGCTTTCATCTTTGGATTATTCTTGTGTTCTTGAAATTATGAGCAGCTAAACCCATCAACGAGGGTTGTGTGAACCATGAAAAATTAACGAAACCGGTTAAGTGCAAAACAACTTTTTACTGCTGTGTATGCATGTATTGTTGTTTCCTTCATTTTGATTGCTCTTCTGACGGTTGCAAACGTTATAAACTCGCCTATATTCTAAACTTACTCGAGAGAGAGGTAGAGATTGGGAAAAGCAGATAACAACAGAGATTTGAAGTTGTCAACCTTCATCTAATAACCGGAGCCTTAGCGGGAAAGGTTATCTGAAATCCAGGACAAGGGTTAGTAGTGCGACACTCAGAGACCGAGAAGGAGAAGAGTGAAATTCATCTAATGAAGGTCGAGAGACAGTTATATGAACCCAACTTGTTAGATTTTGCATGCAGCGCCGTGGGGCAATCTTGTTAAGCACAAGTTACCGGTGGAGTTAAGGAATCATTGGGGATCACAGTCCTAGTGAATTTCTCTTATTGTTTACAAACTCGATATCAGTCAGCAATCATCATCATTACTATTCACTAGCAAAACCCCCCAGTTTTAGTTACTTGCAAATTCTTCCAGCCAATAGTCTACTCATACTTTGACCTATTCCCTGTGGGATCGACCTTAACCTAGTTGCGTTCTATATTTGATTCAGCGACCGCATTGTACTTTTTCGGAGGTATACTTTGGGCGACATCAGATGGTCATTGCCTAGCCATTACTACTAAGAGTATTAAGACTACTGCTGATCTACCTATGTATGTGGTTGATGTTAAAAGGGATGAGCCAGTAGTTATTGACAATGTGAATGTGAATGAGACTGAAGCATAAAATTTAGTGGTAGATGAGACTGTATCTCAAAAGCCTCTAGTTGCTGAAAAACAGGCTAAGTCTAACAAGGGGAAGGGAAAGGAAGTCACGCATTTATTGAATCCCATTCCATAACCTCCTCCCTTTTTACCATAAATATGGAAAAAGAAAGCCTAAGAGGGAAAATATCAAAAGTCATCTCAATGTTGAAGGAGTTGTTGGTGAATATCCTTCTTGTGGAGGCTTTAGAACAAATGCTGGTCTATGTGAAATTTATGAAGGATGTATAGATGAAAAAGAGGAATGTGAGTTTTGAGCCCGTGGACAATGTACACCATTGTACTTCAATAGCATCTAGATCTTTGGTTGAGACCAAAGAACCTAGGAGGATTCAAGATCTTATGCACTATAGGGTGTTTCAATTTTGTAAAGGCATTATGTGACCTGGGTTCTAGTGTTAACTTAATGTTTCTAGCGATTTACAAATAGTTAGGGTTGGGGTTACCCAAGGGCACTTCAATTAAACATCTCATGGCAGATCGTACTGTGAAGAAGCCGGTGGGAATATTATGTAATGTCTTAGTAAGGGTTGCATCTTTCATCTTTCCAGCTGATTTTGTCATCCTTAACTGTGATGTTGACTTTGAGGTTCCTATTATCTTAGTAAGGCCCTTCCTTGCCACTGGACATACTTTGGTTAATATAGAGACTGTGCAAATGAAGTTTAGGTTGAATAATAAGCAAGTCACTATTAATGTATGCCAGTCTATGAAGCAGCCAAAGGATATGCATGTGATTTCTGTGATAGATACAGTTGACGAAGATGATTTGGTAGCTCTTATTAAGGAGAGACTTGGGTTTAAGGCCCTCACAACAGTTATCATGAATTTTGACAGTGATGGTCTTTACGTGTATGATGTGATGGTGAATGCACTTGTTGGTAGGGTTCATACAATTATGCACCAAAGAAGCTAGATCTTGATTTAAATAATATAGTGACCCAACCAATAAAATCTATTGAGGAGCATCCCATCATGAAGATCAAGGCTCTACTTTCTCATCCTTGGTGTGAACTTTTAGGGACCAACAATACTTTATTGGTTATCATTGCAGCTGATTTATTAGAGTGGCAAGGTAAGGACTAGTGTCCATTTTGCAGAGGTTCAAATGGGCCATTGGATGGTCTATTGCTGATATTATTTGAACTTCATCAGGAATTTGCACACATAAAATCCAACTTGAGCCAGATTGTATTCCTAACATTGAGGCACCAACATAGATTAAATCCACCCATGCAAGAGGTGGTGAAAAAAGAGATTATTAAGTGGTTATATGTAAGTGTAGTTTATCAGATTGTTGATAGCAAGTGGGTGAGCCTAATCCAATATGTTCCAAAGAAGGGTGGAATCATTGTGGTTCAAAATGAAAAGAATGAGCTAATTCCTATGGGGCTATTCACCTGATGGAGAGTTTGCATGGACTATAGGAAGCTGAATTCATGGATCAAGAAAGATTATTTTCCTATGTCTTTCATGGATCAGATGATAGAACCGTCTTGTTGGTAGATGATGGTATTGTTTTCTTGATGGTATTCGGGATACAACCAGATTTCTATTGCTCCCAAGGACCAAGATAAGAACACTTTCACTTGTCTATATGGGACTTTCGTGTTCAAGAGGATGCCTTTTGGTCTATGTAATGCTCCTACTACTTTTCAGCATTGTATGATGTCCGTTTTATTGGACATGGTAGAGGACACTATTGATTTTTCATGGATGACTTCTCAGTTATGGGTGACTCATTTGATGATTGCTTGGCACATATTGTCAATGTTCTGAGGAGATGCGAGGAATGTAACTTAGTATTGAATTGGGAAAAATGCTACTTCATGGTGAAAGAAGGAATAATGCTTGGTCACTGGATTTCAAAGAGAGGGATGTTGACAAGGTGAAGATTGAGGTGATTGAAAAGTCACCTCCACCAATTTCTGTGAAGGGCATTCGTAGTTGTTTGGGACATGCAGGTTTTTATAAAAGATTCATCAGAGATTTTTCTAAGATTGCTAACCCCTTGTTTAAGCTATTGGAGAAGGAGGTGAAACTTATGTTTAATGCTGCATGTTTAAAAGCCTTTGAGTGCCTGAAAAAGAAGTTGATTTCAGGCAGGCCCCATTATTGTATCTCTTGATTGGACTTTACCATTTAAGTTTATGTGTGATGCCAGTGGCATGGTGCTAGGTGTAGTACTAGGCCAAAGGAGAGAGAATATCTTACATCCCATCTATTATGCTAGCAAAGCACTTAATTTGGCTCAGAAGAATTACACTTTAATGAAACAAGAGTTGCTCGCTATTGTGTTTGCATTTGAGAATTTTTGATCTTATTTGCTTGGCACAAAAGAGATTTTGCATAATAACCTTGCAGCTCTTAGATACTTCATGGTGAAGAAAGTTGCAAAGTTGAGGTTGATTAGATGGGTACTTCTATTATAGGAATTTGACTTTAAAGTAAAGGATCGAAAAAGGACTGAGAATCAAGTGGCCGACCATTTATCACGCCTTGAGGAGGAGGCCATGCTAAAACTAAATGATGAGCTTGATTGATTATGCTTTTCCAGACGAGCAAGTGATGGCAGCATCACAAGACTTATTCCCCTGGTTTGCAGATATTCCTAATTATTTGGATAGTGATCTAGTTTCGAAAGATATGTCATTTCAGCAGTGAAAGAAGCTCATGCATGAGGTGAGGAAGTTCTTTTGCGATGAGCCATACTTGTTTTGGGTTTGTGCAGATGGTGTGATTCGGAGATGTATTCCTGAGGTTGGGATGATGAGCATATTAGAGGCATGTCACTCATCACCAGTTGGGCAATGCAAATATTACTGGCCCACCATTCATAAGGATTCCCATGATTATGCATGGGCTTGTGACCAATGTCAAAGGCAAGGGAACATCTCACGAATACATGAACTTCTAATGACTACTATCCTTGAGCTTGAATTGTTTGATGTTTGGTACTTTATGGGCCCCTTTTTGAGCTCACATGACATGAAGTATATATTAGTGTCTATCGATTATGTTTCAAAGTGGGTGGAGGCAGTGGCACTTCCTAACAACAAAGGTGACTATATTCTCAAGATTTGGGACACCTAGGGTTATCATTAGTTATGGAGGATCCCATTTTTGAAATCATCTATTTAAGGCCCTGCTTGAGAGATACGATGTGAAACACAGGGTAGTGACACCTTACCATCCTCAAACAAGTGATCAAGTTGAGATTTCTATTTTGGCGAAGACTGTGAATGCCAATCGGATAGACTGGGCTAGATGATGCATTATGGACGTACCAAATAACATTCAAAAACCCTATTGGCGCATCTCAATATCATCTTGTGTATGGAAAGGTATGACACTTACCTCTTGAACTTGAGCATAAGGCATTGTGGGCATTGAAGAGGCTGAATATTGAATGGAGTGATGTAGCAAATATGTGACTTGAACAGATGAATGAGGTAGATGAATTTCGTCTCTGCGCTTATGAGAGCTCAGCCTTGTATAAGGAAAAGATGAAGATGTATCATGATCACAAGATTGAGAGGAGAGAATTCATTGCAGGTGATATAGTACTATTGTTTGATTCAAGGCTGAAGCTATTACCTGGAAAGTTAAGGTCGAAATGGAATGGCCCATATAGAGTGGTTACCGTTTCCCCCTATGGAGTAATTGATCTTAAAAACAAGGATGGGCTGAAATTTAAGGTCAATGGCCAAAGGGTGAAACTTTACATGGGTGAAAGAAAGGACTCGAGGTTGATTGTAAAATGGAATTAAACGAGGCTTGAGAGATCAAGCCAACCCGAGTCGTGCCGCGACTTTAAATCAAGAAATGCATGGGAGACAACCTATGATTTTGTAATTTTTAATGTTATAGGGTAATGTGTGTTAAAGTGTGCAGGACATAGTGAACTAAAAAGACACCAAAAAATTTTTGGTCCCAGTCCAGAGGTGTCACTCGATGACCCATTAGAACACATGACAACTCGTCACCTGACTCGTAGCTAAGAGAGGAAGCAAGAAAAAAACACTGGTCACCCAACGACTCTCGACTCTCCTAATGAGTTGTTGCCACACATGACGACTCGTTGCCTTGAGTCGAGGGGAATAGTGACTTCAGGTATGTTTTGTAAGTCCTTGTTGTCATAATAGAGGGAGAGGAAAACTCATCATCACTTACAATGAGTCGTTATAGGCGGTCGTCGTCACTGTTCAATTATCAGTCCAACTTTTTTAAATTATCGACCCAACCCAGCCCGATCCGACCCGATCTATAATTTTAATTAGGAAGGGATCCATTTTTGGTTCCCATTCCTTTACAAGCAATTGAAACTCCCTCCATATTCCTTAAACTGCTTCCTCTCCCTACACGCTTCATTACAACTCAAACCCTAATCACCCAAGCACTAAGTAAACCATTCTTAGTCATCCAAATTTTGTCTGGGCAAAATTTCTTATTGAAGATTCCAAGTTCCTAGTTGTTTCAAGCATCACTACTCAAAATTTAACTAAGTATTACGTATTTTTTACAAATATATACATTTACTTAAATCATAAGTGGTGAATCACATGGGCTTTTCAAACCCTAGATTAACAGCTTGAGAAATTAAGAGTGATGGGGTCACTTGTGTTTGATAAAAATATGAGGTTTTGACATGAGTGGGGGTGATTAGGTGGTTTAAATTGTTAGTTATTGGTTACCCAAGGTGAAGTCTGAGTAACCCCGATATTGATGTTAGTATAATTCATGGGAGGAGTGTCCATATGGCCACCCCGATGATCGTTTGTGTGGTAAATGGATGATTATTTGCTAATACGAAATTGAAAGAAGAGATTGAATTGATAAAAAAAGACAGGGACTACCTATTTGTAGTCCCTACAACTCTCACAACGACTCATTACCATACAAGTTGAGTCATCGTGTAAGTCATACTGACTTTATTTAGTTTAAAAAAATGGTTAAGTCCTTATCTGATAAAACTGTTCTCACTACGAGTTACTCGACGAATCGTAGGGTCACTAGATGAATCATCAGGTGAACCATCCTGAGGGACCTGCATTGCAATTTATAGATTTCCACTCAACAAATCACCCAACGAGTCATTGTGTGACCCGACAGTCGTAGTGTTTAATCATAGGGAAAATAGTCAGGATGATCGGTCACCTCCAGACTCTATGAGCCTGAATATGATTCACCTCCATAGACGATGACTCATTGTCTAACTCGTAGTGATTAGGACCAGGGGTCACCTGTATAATTTTCTATTTTTTTCTAGTTTTCTTTGATTTGTTTGCTAATGTATAGTCCCCCACAGATACCATGGCACCAAAGAATAGCAACATTAAGGGTGGAAATAAGCGGAGTAAGCCGATTACCAAGAAATAAGCTCGATCCACTCACCAACTAAGAGATAAACCTTTTGAGGATAAACAGAAGTCGAGTGGCTCAGTTGAGAGGGATAGTGACATTGTCCCCAACACTGGACGGCCAAAGAGAGGGTTCTATATTGACCTTAGGTTATTGACTGTGGGGATGTATGAGATGCCAGAATTTGACACTTTGTTTAAGAAGTTTCATTTTGAATAGATGAAGAGAGATTCTGGAAGATACAGCCCGGCTCTAGTTCAAGAACTTTATGTTACATACCAGATGGAGTTGAAGCCATTACATCTGCTAGGATTAGCTTGGAAAGTTGGATATCCTATTCATTTGTTGATTATTCTAGGAGTTCGGGTGAACATCTCTCCACAGACCATTTCCCACTTCCTACATGGGGCTGAGTTTGTGCCCTCGATTGACATATTGGAGATTGATCACCAAATTGATGAGATGAGAAAGGTCAAGATGAATTAGATAAGTACTGAGGATAAGTTGGTGCACTTGATATGGATAGCTGGAATTATTGTTGTTGCGTAAGAGAATACTCCTTGGGTTGTGGGTACATCATCGCAGATTACTAAAGGGAGTTTAAATTTTGTAGCAAAGAAGTAGTGGACACTGGCTTGCTATAGATTGGGACCTACATCAGGAAATAACACTTTGAGCCCTGTCAGGGCTGCCCTGATAGCAAGTATTATGGAGGAATATGACATTGACATTACGAAGATCATCACACGTGAGATCCGAGACAAGGTTTGCTGACGAATATCTCCACCCTTTCTTGAGTCCATTGGGCACTCCCTCAATCGATGCTATAGCTTACCACATCAAAAACTATTTCCATTGCCATCCATACACTTTCCTTGGTGATTCTTACCACACTTCTTACAAATTGGATTAGTACTTTCACTAATGATAGTGCCCTAGGACTTAGAGCCCGGTGTCCAATCCTGATACTCTTTCCTGAACTTAAGCACTGGAGCACTAGCAGGGGATGGTGCTGGGTCTGATGACTTCTTATGAAACTGAGATCGATTACCACCATTTGACCTCTGCTGAGAAAAGATAAAACTACCTGTTGAGCCATCTTATTCTCCCTTTCCTTCTTCTTGATCTTTTCCTCCTAAATCTACTGAGAATGGGTCATCAACCTGGAGATGTCCATCACCTTGTCTAATATAGAAGTCCAACACTTTTTAACCACATCCTTAGAAACACCACACACAAACTAACTCATGTGGGCCTTGGAATCAACCACTGTCGCCGAAACATACTTTGAGAGCTGAGTAAACTTAGGAGAATACTTCTTCACAGTTTTGTTACCCTATCTCAAATTAATAAAAATTTTAACCTTGGCTTTCCTAATATCAAGTGAGAAGAACCTATTCAAAAATATAGCTGAAAACTCATGCCATTCTACCAGAGATGCATCTGTACCCGTCTCTTCCTTTCACTACTTGTATCAAATATGAGCCACTCCTTTTAACTGATAAGCAGCCAAATCTACAATCTCGACTAGATTGACACCCATGATCTAAGTGACCTTCTGAATATAATCAAGGAACTCTTGCGGATTCTCCTCAGCCTTAGAACCATGAAACTTGAGAGGATTCATCCGGGTGAAAGCCTGGACTCGGGCCACTATTGTACCACCATTTGGGTTGACCGACGCAACAGACTATTGATTAACTTAGGAAGTCATGGCCTGACTAGCTCCTGAAAAGAAGCCCTGAATTCAGCATGGGAGACTTGTTCGTTCAAAGGGACTGTTGGGGCTGGTAGTGCTTGTTGGTTCCCGTTCATATTTTCATTTCCATTTCTCCTTCTATTATCTCTTTTGGGAGACATTTTCTGTAAATGTGTATAGCATAAGTTAGAAGGAGTTCAAATAGAGTTCACACTGTATCGCATGATATGAACATGAAATAAGTGAAACCTTTCCTAAACCATTTTATAGCCTCTCATTCATAAGTGTGGCGCGCTTCACACCTTTGAATAATACTCTACTAAACGCGACTTTCAGACACCCTAGGATACTTTAAACCTTATGCTTTGATACCAAGTTTGTCGCAACCCGAGACTACCCCCAATCGCAACACGATTTCTAGAGTCACAAGTGACCCCTATCTAACCCATGGAATGGCATGAAACTAAAGATATCATAACAACTAAGTAATACTGAGTTGAGCTGAAAGTCAGAATCACATGATAATAATTAAATGAAAACAAATCCTGAGATAATAGGAAAACATCTGACACAACTATAAGCTAAAAACATAAGTCTCTCTGTCTGAAAGCCTCTACTAAGATGATTTACTCGGAGAATCCCCCAACTAACTCTAACTGTGTAAAACTGAAATAGAATTGAAATAAAAATGCTAAAGCTAGCAATCAAATGACGAGGACTCACTAACACTACTGCTGAGGAACTGCGCAATCGTGTTAACCATGGTCTGGATACTAAATAGCTGAACCTATATTATGATACAATATAGTGCAAGAAAGTATGCGGTCAGTACTTTGAATGTACTGAGTATGTGACGTGTGCATTATGTTATACGATACTGAGCATGTGGATCATGAAAGGATAAACTAAGCATGAAAACTGAAGAATGTGTTAATGCAATGACCAAGTTAATAAAATATGTAACTAACAATAATATATTGAGTATAAACTGAATACGAGGTCATGCAATAATTAAGAATAAACTGTGGGAGCTACTGTTAACCAATATACCCTAATTGAATTAATTAGAGCCAAACTATTAACCCTAGTTAGATGGATATTCGATACCTTGCCAAGGGTACGAATACTGGCTGGCGTGGATCCACTAATATGATGTCCAAAGGACTAAGGTGTAAGACTATATGATAGATGACCCTTTAAAACCTATGGTGGAAACGTAGTTTTGGGACTTAGGAACTTCTGGTAAAGGTCTCACCCTAACTAACGGAGGAACCTTCATCCCTTGGTCCACTCAGTGCTAACTACTACTCCCAATTAAATTTATACTGAATAACTGGAAAGCTCATAAATACATAATTCTGAGACTAAAATCTAGACACTTTATCTAAAAGAATTCTAAAACATGTGACATTGAAGGAATAAATAACTACTAAATTATCAATACATGAAAACTAGGTCATCGGGTGTTCATAACCCGCCATCTCTAAAGACTTCAAATGCCCATGACAATCTCTATGATAAGAATAAGACATGAAATTTCATCAAGACAACCTCAAAACTATAAACATAAAGAGGGTTTACAATAATAACTCCATAACAACACTGATTTTTTCAAGGGAAACATGAATTTGAGGATTTATTCTTGGTAAAAAGCTGAAATACAATAAAACCCATATTTTTCATGAAACCATAACTCCGAAGGGAAAATTAAAATATGGAATTGAGTTTACTTAGGGATTCAATAGTTGAAACAGACCCATTGATTAAACCCCACCTACTGAATTTGGAGAATTCTTGGAGAAAGCTTGATTTTGAAGCCTTAGACCCTTGAAATTGAAAAATCCCTTTCCTTGTATTCTTGAACTTTAGAGAGAGTGGATGGTTTATGTTTTTGAATAATAATGAGGGATTCGGGAAAAATTTGGGAGATAAAAAGTGGAGTGGGGGAGTTACATAGGGTGAAAGGCCGATCTTTGCCTCAACTTTTAAAAGAAAAAAGGAAAAACTGTAGGCGCAGAGGTGTCGGACGCGCCGCGCACCCCAACTCATAGGAGGAGGTTGTGTGTCATGCCTACTAACGCGTAGGGGAAGCCTGTGCATCATGCCACACATAGTTCAGGCCATCTAGTGGCCAATTTACAAGTGCTATGCAATGCGGGCCCTAAGGTTGAAGTCCCCGTGCGCGATGCTTGGCCTTTTACTTTAGTCTATGACATCCTTTTCCGACCCCCAAAACTTATCTCAAAACACTTTCCAACCTCTATAAGGGTCAAATGACCTTATTTTATGACCCTAAATACATATAAAAACCCCAATGTACATGTACAAACATCGAGGGAGTTACGATATCTCCACCTTGGAATCATTCGTCCTCAAATGAAGACTAACAAAACTGAAAGATTAGGAATCGTAATCCCTACATTGAGTTTCTAAGAGCTGAATATTATCATAATAACTGAATCTGTAACTGAAACATGGACTGACTAAATTCTTAAATGGTTAGGACATGTGAGCAACTGAATGACGTGAAATCGAGAGAAGTAATAAGGAGGAATTGTTACCTCAAGCTGGAATAGAATTTGAAGGGAAACGGTGGGGATACTTGGCCATCATGTATGTTTCTGCTTCCCAAGTAGCTCCATCAACTAGTTGATTCCTCCAAAAAACCATTATTGATAAGACTTTCTTATTTCTCAACCTACAAACCTGGTTGTCAAGAATCTCAACTGGGACCTCTCCATAAGAGAGACTATCATACAAGACCACACCCTCTAAGGACATAACTGAAGTGGGATCAATGATGCATTTCTTCAGTAGAGACACATGAAAGACTAGATGCACTGTTGCTAAGTCCCTGGGCAAGTTTAACTCATATGACACACTGCCAATGCGTCTCAATATCTTATAAGGACCAACATAGCCGGGACTGAGTTTTGCCTTTTTTCCAAATCTTTTCACCCATTTCATGGGTGACACTTTCAGGTAAACTAAATCACCAATCGCAAGCTCAAATTGTCTTCTCCTTACATCTGTATAGGACTTTTAGCTACTCTGAGTTATTTTCAACGTTCCTCTAATCAGATAAACTTTTTCCATAGCCTTATGGACTGAATCAGGCCCTATCAAGGTAGTTTCACCAATCTCAAACCAACCAATAAGATACCTACACCTTCTACCATATAGCACTTCAAATAGGGCCATTTGAATACTGGAGTGATAGCTATTATTATGTGCAAACTCAATCAAAGTCAAGTGATTATACCATCTACCTTTAAAGTCAATCACACAAGCTCTCAACATGTCTTTTAAGGTCTGAATGGTCCACTCTGCCTAACCATCTATCTGCGGATGGAAAGTTATACTGAGATAAACCTGGGTACCCAGACCCTTCTAAAATGACTTCCAAAATTGGGAAGTAAATTGAGTACCCCTATCTGAGATAAATATCAAAGGGACTCCATGCAATTTCACCAACTCTCTAAGGTAATGTATGGCATAATCCTTGGATGAATCTGAAGTATTATCTGGAAAGAAATGTACTGACTTAGTCATCCGATCAACTATAATCCAAATAGAATCATGCCCCCGACGAGCATAGGAAAACGCTATAATGAAGTCCATATGCACAACTTCCCACTTTCAAGTAGAAATACTAATATTCTGAGTCATACCACTAGGCCTCTGGTGCTCAACCTTCACCTGCTGGTAATTTAGGAACTTAGCCATAAACTCTGCAATATCCTTCTTCATACCATTCCACCAATAGACTTTTCGTAGGTCACAATACATCTTAGTGGCTCCTGGGTGAATAGAATACTAAGGGCTCGTTTGGTGTGAGGTATTAGGATAAATAATCCCGGGATAAAATTCTTGATAATTTTATCCCATGTTTGGTTGGGGGTATTAAGTTGCCTTGGGATTATTTATCCCACCTTTTGTTCCTTAGTGATGGGATAAGTTATCCCACCTACATGGTGGGATAACTTATCCCGGGATAACTTATCCCGGAATAATTTATCCCGGGATAAGTTCTTCCCAACCAAACGACCCCTAAGAGTTGTGAGCTTATACCAATATCCTCTGTATCAAGTCATATACATCTGGAACTCAAAGTGTACCCTGACACCGAAGAACACTACCTCCCCCATGGGAGATAACCTCAACTTTTTGACTTTGGAAAACTTCTTTCAACTTAAGTAAGATACGATCAATATCTTTTTTTTCTATCACCTCAGCTACTAAACAAGATTTTGAGCTATTCTGAACCAAGACACTACCTTTGATTGAGTTAACCAATTAAACTCCCAATCTAGCGAGCCTGTGAACCTCGCTAACCAACTCTTTCTTCTCATCCTCCATATGGATGACACTTCCTATGGACAACCTGCTAAGAGAGTCAATCACTACATTGGCTTTACCCGGATGGTATAAGACACTCATATCATAATCCTTTAATAACTCTAGACATCTTTTTTTATGAAGATTTATATCTTTCTGGATAAACACGTATTGCAGCTCTTATGATTTGTGAACACATCTACATGAACCCATTAAAGATAATAACTCCAAATTTTTAAGGCAGAAATAATAGCTGCCAACATGGGAAAAGTCTAGGTCATTTAACATAGCTTGTACTTAAGAGTGTTCATGAAATCATGTCAAAACATAAACCAAGGTTCCACATCATTAAGTTGAAAAGCAATAATAAGAGAGTTCATATAAAAATAAATTCAGGTGAATACGTTATTAAAACATATTTCACAATTTGAGGTTCATAGGTTCATGGAATTGCACAAAGATCATGAGTTCATGGTTATCATATGATTCAAGGGACTTCACAAAGTTCATAGAATCCATAATTTCACAAGTAAATGTAGAAATAACCACAGAAGCATACCACTAGGACAAGCATGGAAGAAAAGACATGAGTAGAGTACTTATAATCAAATTTACTTGAAGAATTGAAGAGGCACTAGAATCCTAAGGATTTTTTTCTAACGATAAGTCATCACCAAGACTCATACGAACATGGGAGAGATACAATTGTAGGGACTAAATAAAGTTGGACTACCTAAAATACCTTGGAGATGAAGAACTTGAAGGGAAAGTTGAGAAAGAACCTTGGTTTGATCCGTAGCTTGAATTTTATTGAAACCCTTGAGTATTGGAGGTGGGGAAAGGAATGAGAGGAATTAAGTCAGTATATATGAGTAACCAATCCCTATAGGAAGTTCAAATATCACATATGATGGTTTCTAAAAGGTTCAGTAGTAAAATACCCTTAAATTAGGCGGAGTTGGGAAATATTATTGTCGTATGGTAAATTCCATGGACCATTGACCAGGTTCACAAACTGTAGATCAAGTCATTAAAATTTAGGTGAATTTCTAATTCTCTAGAAAGTTTTTAAAGTTCATAGGATGGCCTGTGGAAATGGCTCACAGATCGTGAAACTGTCCGTGAACATCTGGCAAGTTGAGCCTCTTTTGGTAAAATGATCAAAATTCTTACTTCAGACTTGAATTAATGAAAAATCAGTGACATCAGAAATAAGACTGAAAAATCATTAATTTGGTAGGCATCTGTCTATGTAACTCTTCATATTCTAGGAGGAGTTCTTGTTTGAAGTTGACCCTAGTAAGAACTTATACAAACACTTAATCGGTAGGAAGGCTCTCAACTCAACTTTGTGCTAGAGGTTTCTTATGACCTTAATTGATATACAATGCACTTCCTACACTAAATAATTTATCTTAACCAATATTTACAAATAGAAAAATATCAATTTTAGGTCTATCCACATACGCAGAATGGTTCAAATCTTTAGCCCAAAGGTTCAAGGTGTTACAACTTAATATGTATCAAGTCAAATCAATATCACAATCATTTCAATAGCTCAACACTAAATCAATATGAAATTTTATACAATGCACTAGCCAAAAAACTGGTATTCACTCTCTTCCTCTATCGAATAGATAGAACCCATAGGGGACTCATGAGATCCACATACCTACTTGAACTATTTTTCATGTGACGACCAGTTTTATCGTTACTAAAAAGATCTGTGGTCAAGGCATGTGTTTCTTATTTTTCATAAGTATTAGGATTAATTCTTAGTATAGGAGTGAATTTGATGTGTACTAAGGTCATACAATACCCCTAGCACAAAGTTCATTTGAAAGTGTCCTTACCGAATTAGTTTTGAGCTAAGTTTAAACTAGGGTCAACTTCAAATAAGCATTCCTCCTTGAATATAAGGAGTTAAGGGGCTTAATACCCACCAAATTAAAGATCTCAGAGTCTTATTTCTAATAAAATTGACCATTTGTTAATTTGCTTCATGAGTAAAATGTTATGCCTATTTTACTAAAGATTGTACATGCTGAAAAGCTGAGGATGATGTAGCAGGTCAGGTCACTATAGCGACATCGCTATAGCAATAGCATGTCACAATAGCGATGCAACAATAGTTTATAACCTATTTTCAAGTCAATTTTCCCCTCAAGTTCTAACCTTCTTATCCCATTTCTTGACTCCTAATCTTATCTCTTTGATTCCTAAACTAATTAACAACTAGTAATCGTTCTACTTGGTTGTGATTAGTTCATAAGTTCATTTTTTTTCTTGTTCTTTTTTTTGTGTGCTTTCGTCATTTTCTTTGATAGCTAACTTTTGAGTCAAGTTCTTTTAGTTTTAATCTATTCGTCCGTATTTGCTTCGTCTCCTTTCTCAAGTATACTAAGGACCATGGGTGGGGAAACCTTTGATACCTTAGTGGAGGCCATCATAGGGATGCAACAAGATGTGAATGGATTGATTGGGGATTGGTCACGCATGAAAGAGAGGATGGAAAATTTGAGGTGTCTTACTCCCTAAAATACCTCAACCGGACAACACACTTCCACAATCACTACCCCGGGGATTATCCACCAAAATTGTGCTCCAAGACATCAAGAACATGTTCTATTGCATGTTCCATCACCCCAATCCAATATGAACCAAGCTCCACAAAATGTTGTTCGACCACTCCAAATCCAATTATGCAAAGACCCTTTCCATCTTAGGTCAACTAACCACGATACTAGTATTTTACCTAGTATCACTCCTTCTCTTGTGAAGGTTCATGAACAAATAATTTCAAAGGAAGATACATTTCACGCCTCAAATTCCAACGGGGCGGACTGGCACCCGAAGCCGGTAAGGCCCGAGAGAACCAATCTTCATTCATGTACATTCGTATGCATGTCAATCAAGGAACATCACTATCATGTATAGATACAAGATACTAATGGCGGAAGTCATGGAAAACATATGATATATACATATATGAAACTTGGCCGTTACGGCCACCATGTCAAAAGCATACATCTCGTACATTCCTTCGTTTGTCCCACAACATCTATAAAGCCTCTAAAGATACATAGACATAACCAACCTACAGTCGAGACACGTACCCGCTTTATACAATACCAAAACAAATGTACATAATGACTCAGAAAGCCGCGAACCAACTGGAGCTCACCAAGGATCCGCAAATGACCCACAACCTACTGTGGAGGTCTACTAGCACCTGTGCCTGCAGCAAGTAAGGTAGGTCCCCCAAGGGACATTAGTACGAAGAACGTACTGAGTATGTAAGTCTAGATGAAACTACATGATACATAATTACTTAAATGGAATCAAATATAAGAGAATAGTCAATATGGATAAACCACCGTTCTGTATGTGTGGAACCATGTACATTACATTCATTACTTTCTTTGCCTTTACGTTCATTCATCATTATCGTTCATTACTTAACGTTATCCTTCTTTTCATTAAGAAATTGTAAAGCATATGATAAACAAATGACCAACTGATCAGTGGTAAAAGAGGATAACCCATGCTAGGTATTTTAACCCATGGGATAAGATTAACCCATGCTAGGGTTTTCTGTCGCCCCTGGGATGAGATTAACCCATGCAAGGTATTTTAACCCCTGGTATGAGATTAACCCATGCTAGGCTTTTCTGTCACCCCTGGGATGAGATTAATCCATGCTAGGCATTTTAACCCCTGGGATGAGATTAACGCATGCTAGGATTTTCTGTCATCCCTGGGATGAGATTAACCAATGATAGGTATTTTAACCCCTGGGATATGATTAACCCATGCTAGGCTTTTATGTCACCCCTGAGATGTGACTCAAGAATATACAAACAATTATACATTACTTCATTCTTTATTTATAAGAGTGATACATTGGTGGTTGTAACATTATTGGAACTTTGGAACGTAACATTATTGGAACTCTGGAACAATGTCCACAATTATGTGACACATGAATAACAATTGGGCAATGAATAAGAAACATATGAATAACAATATATGACAACCTGAAATGAGATACATCTGAACATTTCGGAATGGAACAAGTACAATGTCAATGTGAACAATATGTGATGCAGAAGGATACGGAAAGAGTAACCTTACATACCTTATCTTACAAATATGAATACACAACCCTATATCTGAATAAAAAAAATCCAGCTCCTTCCTTATGTGTTACTCTACAACACAAGTACATCACGGAGCTCACGTTAACAACTAACTACATTACATGTGCATAAGACGACAATGAATTACGTGACTGTCATATAGCATTATTTCATCCTTCAACAATATAACTCACTTCATCACCATACCAACAATAACATAAAATTCCACACATTTACCAAGACATCATAAACCAATAACATTTTACACCAAGTTTATCCTTTACACTTCCTCATTAACATTACGTCACAGTTACTCCATCAAGTCATCTCAATACCTTTCACAACAACACATGAACAACAATAAATAATTTATAACATTCAAAATACCTCCAGTATACTCCTTTAAAGTCATTCAAAAGGTACCATAAGTTGATAATCGCATCCAAGAAGGGTATAGGGGTTTCGGGAGGTCAAAGAGATGCAAAAACAATCGAAATAGAGTTCTGGGCTGACCTGCGAAGCCACCTGCGCCCGCAGGTGGGTGAGGTACATATTCAAGTGACCATTGGCCTGGTCCAGTGTCACCTGCATTGGCATCTGCGCCAGTAGGTGCCCTGCCCGCGAGGGCGGGTGCTCGTTTCAGCCTCCGGGGCTCATTTTGGGTCCTTTATTGCAATGAATGGTCCATGGTCATAATCAAGATTCCCATTTAATATTTTAAGTTATCTCGGATACCAACGAACATCCATGGTTTCACAACACACATAAACATCACCAAACTACATCCTCCTTTCAATACACCGCCAATTCCATGCACAATTTTCACAATAACAATTCCAAATGCTATACACAAAGAGAAATCAAGTTTGGGACATAACCAAATCATAAATGTTAATATTTAATCCATCAAGTTCACTTCCTTCAAGACCGCAAGTCCACTTTCCAGTTTAGAAGGCAAAACCCTTCACCTTAAGCAAAAGTAGACTGTTTTACGCATAGTGAACTGTCCAACAATTTGTCAACATAAACAACATGATTTATACACCATATTAAGCATATAATATACTAAAACATAATATTAAACACTTACCCAAGCTTTCAAAGTGATGATCTTGTCCAAAGAGATGGTTGCCTTAGGGTTTGGAAGAGAAGAGAAAATATCTCTTTTGTGGAAAATTCTAGAATTTGGCAAGTGTAATGAAATGAATAAAAGCTGATTTTTGTAGCCTTATTTATGGTAATCCTTAGCCAATTATTGGTCATTAAATGATGGTTTACTTGGTCAACATGAGGAATGTGTCATTTCCATTTTGGGCCATGTCTTTTATATGATTTTGGGCCTCAATTGAGCTCAATAGCACAAGATTCATTTAGCCCAACAAATTTAATGTATAATAACTCAACAATATCATGTTTAAATAATTTTATGAATGTTACGGTAATCAACTAGGTTCGGAAATGTACGGGGTGTTACATCCTTTCCCCCTTAGAAACATTCGTCCTCGCATGTTAGTGACATTATCCATTTTAAACAGATTCAAGTCTAGGATCATTCGTGTAACACCCCGTAGATTTCCGAACCAATGGAATTAATTAAACGTGCATGAAATCTTAGAGGATGTGTACATGAAATTGTTGGGCCAAAGTAATATATGCAAATGGGCTCAATTTAAGCCCAAATGTATGGCCCAAATGGAGAAAAAGATCCATTCTTCCATTTGACCCATTCAACATGATAATTAATGTTGATAATTGGATAAGAAGAGACTTGAGGTCCTATATAAATCATGAAAAATCAGATTTTATTCATATCTTCACACATGTCCTATTCTAGAATTTTCTACAACATTTGCTCTCTTCAACCAAACCCTAAAGCAACCATTTGAGGGAAAGATCATCCATTTCCAAGCTTTGGTAAGTATTTATTCTCATGGTTTAGTATATTATATTCATGTAATATGGTGTCAAACATGTTGGTTATGTTGGTGATGTATTGAGAATTCACTATGTGTGAAATAATACATGTTGGCTCAAATCGGAGGATGGTTTTGTCTTGTGAACTTGACTATGCACTTGTGGTCTTGAAGAAAATGAATTTTATGGATTCAATATTGTCATGTGAGATGTTATTATAGTCTCCCCTTGTTTGGTCATGGTGTATAATGTTTGGAATTTCTATTGTGAAATTGGTTATCGTTTTGGGAGCGGATTGGCCGTAAAGTGTCATTTTGGTGTTGTTATGTGTGTTATGAGACCATGTATGGTTTTTGGCATGTTAAATTATCAAAATTATGTTAAAATAAGTTTGGTTATGATCATGGACCATTCATGGCATTAAAAAGACCCCAAAAAGACCATTTCGGACCAAAACGGGCACCCGCCCTCGCAGACGAAGCACCTGCGGGCGCAGGTGCCAACGCAGGTGCCTATGTATACTTAAAAAGGTCACCTTATGATGCATTTCATACACCAGCGGGCGAAGGTGGCTTAGCGGATTGGACCAGAACTCCGAATTGCTTGTTTTTGCATCCCTTTGGCCCCCCGAAACCCCTATACCCTTCATGGATGTAATTATCAACTTGTGATGTCGTTTTAATGAATTTAAAGTGTCTTGTGAAGGTATGTTGGACTTTATTAAATGTGTATGGTTTTTCATATGTGTTTATGAGGCAAATCGATAAGCGTAAACGTGACGGGATGAAAATGAGAAGGCATAAAGGGTAAGTGTGATGCGAAATGCTATTGTTGTATGAAATCTTGGTCAATGAGTGTAATGTTATGGTATTATTGACATGATGATGCAGTGAGTTGGATTGTAAGGAGTGAAATGAAGTTATATAGCAGTCATATGGTTCATTGTCGTTTTGTACGCTTGTACGGTAAATAATTATTAACGAGAGTTCCATTGTGGACTTGCATTGTAGAGTGAAACATAAGGAAGAAGCTGGACTGTTGTGTTCATATATAGACTTGTGTCCTCCTACTTGGAAGTAAATGTATGTAAGGTTACTCTTCTATATCTTTCTGCAACATATTGTGTTCACATTGTCATAGTACTCATTCGATTCCGAAATACCCTAAGGTATTTCGTATCCGAGAATTGGCTAGAGTTACTCATATGTTCCTTATTCATTGGTCAATGGTGAATCATATGACTCATGTTCATTGGTTGACTTATGTTCATTGATTGACTTATGACCATTGGTTAACTCACATTCATTGGCTAATATTTCAAGAGTTCCAAATGTTCTAAGGTATTGCATCTCAGGTTGGTGAGCAGTTGATATCCACATGTGTATTATTTAGTGCTCATTGTCCTAAGGTTCCAAAAGTGTTCTATTCCAAGGGGGATTCTATAGTATTCCAACTAAGGTTGATATATTGTTATTCATACGTGTTTTAATCCTAGACGAATCATGACCCACTTAGTTCTTATTTATGATGGAAGTGCTTAAGTTGTCACATGTTGTAAAGTCTAAGAGAACTATCGCAACGAGAGTAATGAGGTCAAGATAGCTTGTTTAGTTGAATAGCATTATTCCAATCATGTTATGTTCCAAAGTTCCAATAGAGTTATACACATGTCTCATATTCATTAGTAATGTTCTAAAAGTCCAATGAGGTTATGTTCCAAGGTTTCAATAGTGGTTATACTCATGTATCTTGTTCATTGATCATTGTCCAATGGTTCCAACAGTGTTATGTTTCCATGAAGGCTATGTTTCCAAAAAAATGCTTATTCACATGTTTCTCACTCATTAATTATTGATCCAAAGCTTCAAATAAAGTTTTGACGATCATTGTATTAATCTCTCATAAGCAAAAGTATCAATGTCTCACAAGTGAATGAATCAATCTCTCACAAGTAAATGTACCAATCTCTCAAAGGTAACGAAAGAGGTAATGTGTAAGTTAATGTATCTATCCCTCACAAGTAAAGATACCAATCTTACAAGAGTAAATATGTGAAGTAAAGTATATTTGTGTTTCAAGTTTCAAGAATGTTTCTATCATCAAGGTATCACTCATAGTATGAAAGAAAGAGAAATGAGGTAAAGAATAATGAAAGAAAAGGAAGCAATGTTATGTTATGTTAACCCTACCCATGGAGTAGATGTATGTTATTAACCCACCAAAGAGTGGATGTATGTTGACCTACCCATGGAGTAGATGTACGTTATTGCCCACCAAAGAGTAGATGTATGTCATTGCCCACTAAAGAGTGGATGTATGTCATTGCCCACCAAAGAGTGGATGTATGTTATTTCCCACCAAAGAGTGGATGTTTGTCATTGCCCACCAAAGAGTGGATGTATGTTATTACCCACCATAGAGTGGATGTATGTTAACCCACCGAAAGAGTGGATGTATGTTGAATGACTAATAATAATGATAATGAGTGTTAATCAAAGGAAGAATCCATTGAACAAAGGTAGCATATGAAAGATATTATATGAATGATAAGGCTATGATTGAGTGATCAAAAATAGTAATAATAATTAAAAAAAGGTACATGGTTTCACATATGGAGTTTTTCTCTTATAATATTCGTCGTATTGACCCCTCTTGGGGACTTACTTTACATGTTGTAGGTGCAGGCACTAGTAGACCTCTACAGTAGGTTCATAGTATTTGCAGACTTTTGGTGAGCCCCAGTTGCTTCGGGACTTTTCGAGTCACAGTTGTACAGTGTTTGATGTTATAAATATTGGATAAAGCGGGGACTTGTCCCGACTTTTAGATGGTCTTGTAAATGCATCAGTTAGAGGCTTTTATAGTCGTATGTGGGTATGTAAATGTAAGAGATGAATGTCAGTTTTGACATAATGGCCCTAACGGCCAAGTTTCATAAATGTGTATATGAATATAACATATGTTTTCATGTCCATGACTTCCGTATAGTTGCATGATGAAGAATAATAAGATTCATACGAGGGTATGCATACGAAGGTACATGAGCAAAGATTGGTTCTCTCGGGCCATATCGGCTTCGGGTGCCAATCATGCCTCGTTGGGATTCGGGGCGTGACAAAAAAGTGGTATCAGAGCAGTTCATTCTAAGGGTGTCTACAAAGCCGTGTCTGAGTAGAGTCTTACTTATCAATGTGTTGTGAACCACATTTATAAGTAGGAGGCTACGGGACATTTAGGATGTTGTTTCTTTTCTTCAATTCTAGATCGTGCAATCGAGCCAGTGTTGTAAGTTCAATTGTATCTGACCATGGTGACTGTTTTTTCTTTGGTATAGTAGTTGTTGTGGTCATAGATGAGTAAGTACTCTTGAAAGTGTCACCAATGAAAAAGGTAAGTGGATTTGGGAAGAAAGGGTGTGAAATATGCCGGACGTGCATACAAGTTTCGTTTCATATTGCTCCCATTGGGACTATACAAGTTATGAAGGATCCCACTAGGAAGGGACGCCTATGGCTATTCTAGAGTTATAAGTGCAAGGGTTCGTAAATAAAGATGTAATTCTCGTAAAAGTTCTATGGAGAAATCAATATTCCATGAGTATATGTATATAGATGCAATTGTTACACATGAGACGACATTGTTAACATTCGAGGACGAATGTTCCTAAGGGGGGAAGAATGTAACACCCCGTAGATTGACGAACCAATGGAATTAATTAAACATGCATGAAGTATTACAGTAGGTGTACATGAAATTGTTGGGCCAAAGTAATAAATGCAAATGGGCTCAATTTAAGCCCAAATGCATGGCCCAAATGGAGAAAAAGATCCATTTAACCCATTCAAAATGATAATTCATGTTGATAATTGGATAAGAAGAGACTTGAGGGCCTATATAAATCAAGAAAAATCAGATTTTATTCATATCTTCACACATGTCCTATTCTAGAATTTTCTACAACATTTGCCCTCTTCAACCAAACCCTAAAGCAGACATTTGAGGGAAAGATCATCCATTTCCAAGATTTGGTAAATATTTATTCTCATGGTTTAATATATGATATGCATGGAATATGGTGTCAAACATGTTGGTTATGTTGATGATGTATTGAGAATTCACTATGTGTGAAATAATACATGTTGGCTCAAATCGGAGGATGGTTTTGTCTTGTGAAATTGACTGTGGGCTTGTGGTCTAGAAGAAAATGAATTTTATGGATTTAATATTGTCATGTGAGATGTGATTATAGTCTCCCCTTGTTTGGTCATGGTGTATAATGTTTGGAATTTCTATTGTAAAATTGGTTATCGTTTTGGTGGTGGATTGGCCGTAAAGTGTCACTTTGGTATTGTTATGTGTGTTGTGAGACCATGGCTGGTTTTTGGCATGTTAAATGATCAAAAGTATGTTAAAATAAGTTTGGTTATGATCATGGACCATTCATGGCATTAAAAAGACCCCAAAGACCATTTCGGACGAAAACGGGCACCCGCCCTCGCAGACGAAGCACCTACGGGCGCAAGTGCCTCTAGCTACTGCCAAAGGTCACCTTCGGACTCAGTTCATCCACCTGAGGGTGCAGGTGGCTTAGCGGATCGGCCCAGAACTCCGAATTGCTTGTTTTTGCATCCCTTTGGCCCCCCCGAAACCCCTATACCCTTCATGGATGTAATTATCAACTTGTGATGTCGTTTTAATGACTTTAAAGTGTTGTGTGAAGGTATGTTGGACTGTATTAAATGTTTATGGTTGTTCATATGTGGTTATGAGGCAAATTGATAAGCGTAAATGTGACGGGATGAAAATGAGAAGGCATAAAGGGTAAGTATGATGCGATATGCTATTGTTGTATGAAATCTTGGTCAATGAGTGTAATGTTATGGTATTATTGACATGATGATGCAGTGAGTTGGATTGTAAGGAGTGAAATGAAGTTATATAGCAGTCATATGGTTTATTGTCATTTTGTACACTTGTACGGTAAATAATTGTTAACGAGAGTTCCATTGTGGACTTGTATTGTAGAGTGAAACATAAGGAAGAAGCTGGACTGTTGTGTTCATATATAGACTTGTGTCCTCCTACTTGGAAGTAAAGGTATGTAAGGTTACTCTTCTATATCTTTCTGCAACATATTGTGTTCACATTATCATAGTACTCATTCGATTCCGAAATACCCTAAGGTATTCCGTATCCGAGAATTGGCTAGAGTTACTCATATGTTCCTTATTCATTGGTCAATGGTGAATCATATGACTCATTTTCATTGGTTGACTTATGTTCATTGATTGACTTATGACCATTGGTTAACTCACATTCATTGGCTAATATGTCAAGAGTTCCAAATGTTCTAAGGTATTGCATCTCAGGTTGGTGAGCAGTTGATATCCACATGTGTCTTATTTAGTGCTCATTGTCCTAAGGTTCCAAAAGTGTTCTATTCCGAGGGGAATTCTATAGTATTCCAACTAAGGTTTATATATTGTTATTCATACGTGTTTTACTCCTAGACGAATCAAGGCCCACTTAGTTCTTATTTATGATGGAAGTTCTTAAGTTGTCACATGTTGTAAAGTCTAAGAGAACTATCGCAACGAGAGTAATGAGGTCAAGAGAGCTTGTTTAGTTGAATAGCATTGTAAAGTCTAAGAGAACTATCGCAACGAGAGTAATGAGGTCAAGAGAGCTTGTTTAGTTGAATAGCATTGTTCCAATCATGTTATGTTCCAAAGTTCCAATAGAGTTATACACATGTCTCATATTCATTAGTAATGTTCCAAAAGTCCAATGAGGTTATGTTCCAAGGTTTCAATAGTGGTTATACTCATGTATCTTGTTCATTGATCATTGTCCAATGGTTCCAGCAGTGTTATGTTTCCATGAAGGCTATGTTTCCAAAAAATGCTTATTCACATGTTTCTCACTCATTAATTATTGATCCAAAGCTTCAAATAAAGTTGTGACTATCATTGTATTAATCTCTCATAAGCAAAAGTATCAATCTCTCACAAGTGAATGAATCAATCTCTCACAAGTAAATGTACCAATCTCTCAAAGGTAACGAAAGAGGTAATGTGCAAGTTAATGTATCTATCCCTCACAAGTAAAGATACCAATCTTACAAGAGTAAAGATGTGAAGTAAAGTATATTTGTGTATATTTGTGTTTCAAGTTTCAAGAATGTTTCTATCATCAAGGTAAGACTCATAGTATGAAAGAAAGAGAAATGAGGTAAAGAATAATGAAAGAAAAGGAAGCAATGTTATGTTATGTTAACCCTACCCATGGAGTAGATGTATGTTATTAACCCACCAAAGAGTGGATGTATGTTGACCTACCCGTGGAGTAGATGTACGTTATTTCCCACCAAAGAGTGGATGTATGTCATTGCCCACCAAAGAGTGGATGTATGTTATTACCCACCATAGAGTGGATGTATGTTAACCCACCGAAAGAGTGGATGTATGTTGAATGACTAATAATAATGATAATGAGCATTAATCAAAGGAAGAATCCATTGAACAAAGGTAGCATATGAAAGATATTATATGAATGATAAGGCTATGATTGAGTGATCAAAAATAGTAATAATAATTAAAAAAAGGTACATGGTTTCACATATGGAGTTTTTCTCTTATAATTATTTCCATTGAAGTTCTTATGTATTGATGAAATTTCTTATGGCCTTACATACTCAGTACATTCGTCGTACTGACCCCTCTTGGGGACTTACTTTACATGTTGCAGGTGCAGGCACTAGTAGACCTCTACAGTAGGTTCACAGTATTTGCAGACTTTTGGTGAGCCCCAGTTGCTTCGGGACTTTTTGAGTCACAGTTGTACAGTGTTTGATGTTATAAATATTGGATAAAGCGGGGACGTGTCCCCACTTTTAGATGGTCTTGTAAATGCATCAGTTAGAGGATTTTGTAGATGTATGTGGCTATGTAAATGTAAGAGATGAATGTCAGTTTTGACATAATGGCCCTAACGGCCAAGTTTCATAAATGTGTATATGAATATAACATATGTTTTCATGTCCATGACTTCCGTATAGTTGCATGATGAAGAATAATAAGATTCATACGAGGGTATGCATACGAAGGTACATGAGCAAAGATTGGTTCTCTCGGGCCATATCGGCTTCGGGTGCCAATCATGCCTCGTTGGGATTCGGGGCGTGACAATTCGTCATGTTATCATATAAACATAATGCTTGCAAAGACATACTTGTTATTGCTCCAATCTTGCATCTTGAACTTTCTGTTCCATTTGAAACAATTGAGGGTATTTAGACTTCATCATTTCTTTAGCTTCCCATGTGATTTCTTCTACTTGCTGATTCCTCCAAAGTACTTCTATGAAAGCTACTTCTTTATTTCTTAACCTTATCACTTGTCAATCCAGAGTAGGAATAGGTATCTCTTCATAGGTGAGAACTACATAACTTGTACATCTTCAATGGGAGCAATGGATCTCCTATGCACTTTCGAAGCATTGAAACATAAAATATTGGATGAACTGTGGAGAGTTCTTGGGGTATTTCAATTTCATACATGAATTGACCAAATATTCGAATAATCCTATATGGCACGTTATATAGGGCCAACTTTCCTTTCTTTCCGAATCTCATTACCCCTTTCATTGGTGACACTTTCAAAAATACCCAATCACCTATGGCAATGACTTATGCCGACTTTGGGCTGTTTTTAGCCTCTGTTGTATCACCTTAACTTCCTCTATAGCTTGATGAACAAGATCCAGCCCAAATAAGGCAGTTCTACCCGCTTCAACCCATCCAATTGGTGATCTACACTTTTTCCCGTATAAAGCTTCATAAGGTGCCATTTTGATACTTGAATGATAGCCATTATTGTAGGAAAATTCAATAAGAGATAGATGATCATCCCAACTACCTTTAAATTCCAACGAGCAAGCACATAGCATATCTTCAAGTGTTTGGATAGTACGTTTTGTTTGTACATCAATTTGAGGATGAAAAGCCATACTCAATTTCACTTGTGTACCCAAACTTTTCCGAAAAGACTTCCAAAAATGTGCAGTAAATTGAGCTCTCCTGTCTGATATAATAGAGATTGGAATCCCATGTAATCGTACTAGAAATTGGAATCCCATGTAATCGCACTATCTCTTTAACATACAACCTTGCATAATCTTCAGATGTATAGGTAGTCTTGACCGGTAAGAAATGCGCTAACTTGGTAAGCCTATCAACTATTACCCATATGGAATCAAATTTCCGCAGTGTACGAGACAAACTTGTGATGAAATCCATGTTAATCATGTCCCACTTCCAGACTGGAATATTTATACATTGCATATAACTTCCAGGTCCCTAATTCTCTACTTTTACTTCTTGACAGCTTGGACATTGAGCTACAAATTCTGCAATGTTCTTCTTCATGTTACCCCACCAATACATTTCTTTCAAACCGTGATACATTTTGGTAGCTCTCGGATAAATAGAATACCGTGAATGATGTGCCTCTGTGATAATTCATTTCCTTAGCTCATCTACATACGGTACACATAACCTACCTTGGAACTGAAGCACTCCTTCTTGTGTAAGATCAAATGCCTTTGTCAATCCTTGTTGTACATTCTCTTTCAGCTGCAATAAAATAGGATCCGCATACTGCTTCTCTTTTACCTCAGCTACTAATGAAGATTCTATCGCATTTTGCACTATAATTCTTTCATCTGGAGTTTCAAGAAGACCCCCAACTAGCTAATTGATGTAAATCCTTGACTATACCTTGCTTTTCCGTCAACTGGCTATTAGTGCTTCCTATTGCTTTACGACTTAATGCATCGGCTACCACATTTGATTTTCCCAGATGATATAGGATATCATTATCATAATCATTTAATAGTTTGAGCCATCTCCGCTGCCTCAGATTTAAGTCCTTCTGCTTAAATATATATTGCAAATTCTTATGATCTGTATAGTGGCGCCATATTTTTAAAGCAAATATCACAGCTGCTAGCTCAAGATCATGTGTGAGATAATTCCTCTCATGTGGTCGCAACTGTCGTGAGGCATCAACTATTACATTACCGTGCTGTATCAATACACATCCTAAACCAATTCCTGAAGCATCACAATATACTGCATACCCTTCTGTGCCTTCGAGAAGTACTAATACAGGTGTAGAAGCCAATTTATCTTTCAGCTCTTGGAAACTCTTCTCACATGCATCATTCCACTGAAACTTGATTTCCTTGTGTGTTAGCTTTGTTAAGGGTGCAGAGATCAAAGAAAATCCTTCAACAAATCTCCTATCATAACCAACCAATCCAAAAAAAACTATGAATCTCTGTAAGCGTCGTAGGCCTTAGCCAATTTTTCACCACTTCTATCTTTTGTATCTCAACCCTGAGTCCTTTATCCTATACAATGTGACCCAAGAACGCTACGTATTTTAACCAAACTCATATTTAGAGAACTTTGCATATATCTTACGGTCACGAAGAATCCGTAACACCTGTCTTAAGTGATTAGCATGGTCCTCTTGTGATCTTGAGTAAACTAAACTATCATCTATAAACACTGTCACGCACACGTCTAGAAATGGCTTGAACACCCTATTCATCAAATCCATAAAAATAGCTAGTGCATTTGTTAGTCCAAATGACATAACTAAAACTCATAATGACCGTACCATGTTTGGAAAGCTGTCTTAGGTATATCATTTTTTTTTGAACCCTTACCTAGTGATATCCCGATCTCAAGTCAATCTTTGAAAAATATTTTGTCACCCTGTAATTGGTCAAATAAATCATCAATTCTGGGGAGGGGATATTTATTCTTAATTGTCACCTTATTCAGTTGTCTATAGTCAATACCCATTCTCAATGTGCCATTTTTTTCGTACAATTAACACTGGTGCACCCCAAAGGAATATACTAGGAATTATATGAATCCTTTGTCCAGCAAGTTTTTTTTTTTAATTGTTCTTTTTAATTCCCGTAACTCTGCTGGATCCATTCTATACGAAGGAATAGAGATAGGTCGAGTGCCTAGAATCACATCAATACCAAACTCTACTCCCCGTTCTGGAGGCAAACCCGAAAGATCTTTAGGAAGTTCCTCAAGAATTTCATTTACCACCGAAATCGATTGACGAGTTGGTGGCTCCACATCAGTATCTCTCACTCTTAATAAGTGACATATGTACCCCTTTGGGTATCATTTCCCTTGCTTTAAGATAGGAAATAAATTTTCCTCTTGGTGCCCTCACATTACCCTTCCATTCAAAAACATTCTTTTGTGGAAAAAGAAAATGTACCTTCTTAGCTCGGAAACCCACCGTGGCATAACAAGAAGCCAACCAATACATACCTATTATAACATCGAAATCTACCATGCCCTACTCAATAAGATCAATCAATGTATCATAACCACAAATAGTTACTATACAATTACGATCTACTCTTTTAACTACAATAGATTCGCCAACTGGTGTAGAGACTTCAAATGGCTTAACTAGTAATTCTGGTGCTCTTTCAACTTTTTCCGCAATCAATGGAGTAACATATGATAATGTAGAACCCAGGTCAATCAATGCATATACCTTATGTAAAAATATGAATAATGTACCTGTATCTACATCAGGAGAAGCCTCCGAATTCTGTAGATCCACTAAGGCATGGGTACAGTTCTGGGTTACACTAGCACCAACTTTCCCTCTAAAACCTCTGCCACACCCCATAGGCTGTATACCTGACGATGATAATGCAACGTCTGATCCCGTAGGTCGCGCCGTATTACCTGTGCCCCTCTGTGGACACTCTCTCATTTTATGCCTCGGCATGCCTCACCAAAAGCAAACATTCATCCCCAACAGGCATTTACCTAGATGAAACCTTCTACAGTACTGACACTCCTGAAGAGGAGACTTCGATTGGCTCATACTTCCTTGTGTTTGATACCCCACTGTCCGTGAATCCTGAATCACACTTCTTTGCCTAAACTGGTTGCCTCTAAACCCTTGGGATCGAGGTAGAGCATTTACTGTAGAATGATGAAATAATGGTCTAGGCGGTCTGTTAAACACTCGAGACCTAAATTCTCCTTGGTACACCATGAACTATCCCATAGGCCTAGCCCTCTTTGACGACCCTCTTTCAAATTCTTGTGCCATTCTCCTTTGCCTTTGATTACCCCTCTTTTGTGCAAAGGTTGGACCAATCTGTCCTTGATTTTGTGCAATGACTATCTGAGTCAACAGGTGCACCGCATTCCTTATATCCTGCTCAGTAGCATTAATAGGTGTTTCAGCAGGGTCTTCTCTCCTTCTCGACTCTTCTGGAGCTAGAAAAGTAGAAGAATCCCGTGATGCAAATTCAGTTTCAACCCCACCCTGACTAGCTTAGCTTGGTCAGGTGGTGATTAACTAGTTCCTTCTCCAACAAGTATCTCTACCTTCTTATCCTTGCCCCTATCTTGTCTTGTAATCGGCATTTTACTATACAGAAGAAAATCAATTTCAATGGTCAGATATGATTCCACCTACAACATTGGCTCTAATGCACGATTTAAGAAATGAAGAAAAGAAATAACTCCTAAATGCCCCGTAGCCTCCTACTTATAAATGTGGTGCGCAACATATCCATAAGCAAGACTCTACTCAGACACGGCTTTATAGACACCCTTAGGATAACCTGCTCTAATACCACTTTTGTCACACCTCGAATTCCAACGGGAGGACTGGCACCCGAAATCGGTAAGTCCCGAGATAACCAATCTTCATTCATGTACATTCGTATGCATATAACTCAAGGAACATCACTATCATGTATAGATACAAGATACTAATGGCGGAAGTCATGGAAAACATATGATATATATACATATATGAAACTTGGCCGTTAGGGCCACCATGTAAAAAAGCATACATCCCGTACATTCCTTCGTTTGTCCCACAACATCAACAAAGCCTCTATAGATACATAGACATAACCAACATACAGTTGGGACATGTTCCCGCTTTATACAATACCAAAACAAATGTACATAATGACTCAGAAAGCCCCGAACCAACTGGAGCTCACCAATAATCCGCAAATGACCCACAACCTTCTGTGGAGGTATACTAGCACCTGTGCCTGTAGCAAGTAAGGTAAGTCCCCCAAGGTACATCAGTACAAAGAATATACTGAGTATGTAAGGCTATATGAAACTGCATGATACATAAGTACTTCAATGGAATCAAATATAAGAGAATAGTCAATATGGATAAACCACCATTCTGTATGTGTGGAACCATGTACATTACATTCATTACTTTCTTTGCCTTTACATTCATTCATCATTATGGTTCATTACTTAACGTTATCCTTCTTTGCATTAAGAAATTATAAAGCATATGATAAACAAATGACCAACTGATCAGTGGTAAAAGAGGATAACCCATGCTAGGTATTTTAACCCCTGGGATAAGATTAACCCATGCTAGGATTTTCTGTCTCCCCTGGGATGAGATTAACCCATGCTAGGTATTTTAACCCCTGGGATGAGATTAACCCATGCTAGACTTTTCTGTCACCCCTGGGATGAGATTAACCCATGCTAGGTATTTTAACCCCTGGGATGAGATTAACGCATGCTAGGATTTTCTGTCATCCCTGGGATGAGATTAACCCATGATAGGTATTTTAACCCCTGGGATGTGATTAACCCATGCTAGGCTTTTCTGTCGCCCCTGGGATGTGACTCAAGAATATACAAACAATTATACATTACTTCATTCTTTCTTTATAAGAGTGATACATTGGTGGTTGTAACATTATTGGAACTTTGGAACGTAACATTATTGGAACTCTGGAACAATGTCCACAATTATGTGACACATGAATAACAATTGGGCAACGAATAAGAAACATGTGCATAACAATATATGACAACCTGAAATGAGATACCTCTGAACATTTCAGAATGGAACAAGTACAATGTCAATGTGAACAATATGTTCTGCAGAAGGATAAGGAAAGAGTAACCTTACATACCTTATCTTCCAAATATGAATACACAACCCTATATCTGAATAAAATAATCCATCTCCTTCCTTACGTGTTACTCTACCACACAAGTACATCACGGAGATCACGTTAAAAACTAACTACATTACATATGCATAAGACGACAATGAATTACGTGACTGTCATATAGCATTATTTCATCCTTCAACAATATAAATCACTGCATCACCATACCAACAATACCATAACATTCCACACATTGACCAAGACATCATAAACCAATAACATTTCACATCAAGTTTATCCTTTACACTTTCTCATTAACACTACGTCATAATTACTCCATCAAGTCATCTCAATACCTTTCACAAAACCACATGAACAACAATCCATAATTTTTACCATTCAAAATACCTCCAGTATACTCCTTTAAAGTCATTCAAAAGGTACCATAAGTTGATAATCGCATCCAAGAAGGGTATAGGGGTTTCGGGAGGTCAAAAAGATGCAAAAACAATCAAAATGGAGTTTTGGGATGACCTGCGAAGCCACCTGCACCCACAGGTGGGTGAGGTGCATCCTCATATGACCATTGGCCTGGTCCAGGGTCACCTGTGTTGGCATCTGTGCCCGCTGGTGCCCTGCCCGCGAGGATGGGTGCCCGTTTCAGCCTCTGGGGGTCATATTTGGGTCCTTTTTCGCAATGAATGGTCCATGATAATAATTAAGCTTCACATTTCATATTTTAATTTATATCGGATACCAATGAACAGCCATGGTTTCACAATGCACATAAACATCACCAAACTACATCCTCCTTTCAATACACCACCAATTTCATGCACAATTTTCACAACAACAATTCCAAATGTTATACACAAAGACAAATCAAGTTAGGGACAAAAACACATCATACATGTTAATATTTAATCCATCAAGTTCACTTCCTTCAAGACCATAAGTCCACTTTCCAGTTTAGAAGGCAAAACCCTTCACCGATTAAGCAAAAGTAGACTGTTTTACACATAGTGAGCTATCCAACACTTTGTCAACATAACCAACATGATTTATACACCATATTAAGCATATAATATACTAAAACATAAGATGAAACACTTACCCAAGCTTTCAAAGTGATGATCTTGTCCAAAGAGATGGTTGCCTTAGGGTTTGGAAGAGAAGAGAAAATATCTCTTTTGTGGAAAATTCTAGAATTTGGCAAGTGTAATGAAATAAATAAAAGCTGATTTTTGTAGACTTATTTTTGGTCATCCTTAGCCAATTCTTGGTCGTTAAATGATGGTTTACTTGGTCAACATGAGGAATAGGTCATTTCCGTTTTGGGGCATGTCTTTTGTATGATTTTGGGCCTCAATTGAGCCCAATAGCACAAGATTCATTTATCCAAACAAATTTAATCTATAATACCTTAACAATCTCATGTTTAAATAATTCCATGAATGTTACAGTAATCAACTAGGTTCGAAAATGTACGGGGTGTTACAATACAAGGAGAGTGCCTTATGAAAATAAGCTTGAAGGCCTAACGGAGTTCTTGCCCAAGGATTCCAAACTTGGAAAGTGTGATGACAAGTTGAAAAAAGATTTGGATTCGAGGTCAAATCCTTTTCAAGAATGGTAGGATGATACAAGCCGTATTAGCTCCAATCTCTCTCAATTTATGCTTCGAGGACAACACCAAAGGATAGAAGACTTGGTCATCCTAGGAAAGGCAACTACGTGTTTAGATGATAGCTTGGCCCCCGAGAGGAGCTATATCAAATGAAGCACTCCAAGGGCCCATTCAGCAACATCATGTTTGGATGATAGCTTGGAGCGTAGGAGGTGCATTGCTAAAAGAGCCTAATGGGACACTTTATCTTATTGGGTCACTTTTGGGCCCATTTTGTAATAAAGCCCATGGCTATAAATAGTTAGATTTCCTTTTCTTTTAGGGTTAGTTGATGAATGATGATGAGAGATACACTTGAGAGTGTTTATAAGAGCTTGTTGGGAGCTTGTTGAATAGCGTAAAACATTGGTTATGAGTGTTTATGTCTCTCAGGGTCTACATAAGAATAAAGTGCTTCTTGTAGGATTACGGTTTAAGGATCATTGGTTTAATATACCTTTGATTTGATTACTATCTCCTCTTTTTGTATCTTATTATCTATTTTTATTTCTTGTCTTTTGATTTCCCTTTTCGTATCTGTGTTCGTACCAGTCCCCAAACTCCAAAATTTCATTCCTAAGCCCTACAGGGGAAATTTTCTCTTAGTTTGGGTGTAAATCCTTCATTGAGGTAAGATTTTACTCCTTTTTAACAATGTTCAATCCTTTCATCTTGTAGAATCATTAGAATGGGGAATTTATGATGAAATTCTTGTGGTTTAGAACCCTACATGAGATTATGGGGAAAACCTATGGACATATGTATTTTCACCTAGAATTGATGTTAGTTTATGAATTAATTCTTCATAGTATGAAATTAAGGATCAAAGCATGAAAGTTGATAGTTGGGGATCTTGAATTCTATAAAGATGGGACCTTTAGCTTTAAAACTCCATTAATGGAGTTGGGTTGAGATTGATAGAACTAAGTTGATAATTAATTGACCCTTGGGTAAATTTGCAGGCCATGAATAAGGGTAGAACTAGTGGGTTTGAATTCCCAAAATAATTATTTGAAGAGTAGTTTGTTAATTACTCGTATAATTGTTGTTTGTTAGATGATTAGCCTTTGGAAATGTGAACAAGAAGGAGAATCATTCGTGATATAGCTTACTTGTTGCAGCAGCTTGGCGTCCATGTAGGTTATGATTTATGAGTAGTAGGTTGTGGTTAGTAATCGTATCCATAATATAGATTTGACGGGAGAAATCATGCTTAAGCCTGTGGGCATGGAGTTTGGATGGATGAAATATGGATTTAATGTAATAAAGGCTTAATTGTATATTAATATGTTACTGTATGAATCTTTAATAGGTGTTTTCTGTTTGCATGACTTCATGATAGATTGTAATGTAAATTATGTGATATAGATGATAATGAGACTATATGACCCTATAATCTAGTGATTCACCCTAAATACCATAAAAAGGGTGAATTTGATATTATGTGTGTTGAAATGTGGGATAATCTTGCTTAAAGTTAGTGATGAGAATTGATTATGGTATGAAGAGGCAGTGACATAACTTAAGAGCCTAAAGTCAAGTTAGGCTAAGGGTTAAAAAGTTGTAGGTTTAAAGGCGCATGACTAAAACTAGATTGTAGGTTGAATAGAGTTAAATGATTGGCTAATGGAATAGGTCTCGAACCTAGCAATGACTTGAATTAATGAATGACGAACCTAGCAATAACTTGAATTAGTGAATGAACTTATGAATGTTGAACTAGAATTTAGACACCTTTGGGTTGAATGTGCTCTCCTAAAATAAGTACTTGATTTTAATGAATGTAGCTTGATAATACTTGCTTGAATAAGTTGTGGGTTGGTCTTAGGACATGCTATAATTGATAAAACCAATGATTCACATCTACTTGTGATTTGGTGTGTTTAAGTATAATTGTTGTTTACCTGATATAATTAACTCGAGTTGACCAAGTGTTTGGGTGGTTGCCTATTGTTGCAACGAATACTTATGAAAGAAATGTGTTAACTGATATTCCAAGTGTAATCGCATTTAATGAATTTATATGTAAAGCTTATGGCTGTTATATGTGTTGCTTGTTATCTTTGTATTCTATGATTGTTGTGATATTATATTGGTTATTTGTGGGATGTACCGATATTTGGACATCTTCATGAGATTTGGTGGAATAAGGTTGGCAGGCACTTGATGTTTGGGTTTTGGTACATAGACAGAGCTCATTCGCTATAGGTCATGACTAGTGGGCAACCATAAGACCCTTAGCGTGTATGTACAAGGTATATAAGAGTGTGACGGTTCCTTGAGTGGACTTGGTATATGATTATTGTTATTGTTGCTGTTTATATTGGTTCCATAAGTGGACCAAGTTATATTGTGGTAAATTATGGGTTCCTTGAGTGATCCAAATTATGATATTGCTTGATATATTTGGGATTCTTATATGGTCCTGTTACTTGGCATATATTTTGGGATTCTTGTTGTAAGAGTCGGGGTTGTTTGCTTGGTCATGGTTTGACTAGAATTATTATCCCTTGACTTGTACTTGACTGAAGTTGTAAAGTTACTTGAAAAGGCTAAGTTTTATAAACTGGAGGTATTTATCATAATCTGTGTTCATAATTGTATTTTTTACAAGGTGATGATTATTGGTTTTCATATATCATTGAGGTTAATTAAGGCATAAGTGAAATAGATTGACTTAATAACTATCGGGTTTAAACATGTGAGAGTTAGGATGGATGACACTTGATGTGAAGGTGATGAATGATCAACGGGAATAAGAATGGAAGTACTCTAAGTTAAAACAAGGAATGATGATAGCATAAGTGGATGAAAGTATTACCAATTAAAATGCATATAAGTTGTCATGTTTTCTTTTTGTGATTTCCATATTGTGATTACGTGATCTAACCCTGGTCGGACAATAATACTTACCAGTATGTGTTGTTTGTATTGATACTACTCTTACTATACCCTCTTTGGGGTATAGTCTGGTTGCAAGATCAGTTGATGTTTCACAAGTAAGGTGGATAGTGATCTCCAACAACTTCTACTTCTCTCATTCACAGTGGAAGTTGTGTCCAGTCTTATCATTATTAATTTAGAAGCTCTTGTACCTGGTTAGACTAGGTCCTTGGGTAGGTTTCATTTTTCACATTTATATAGTTTTAAAATCTTTTGTAATAAGGATTTAGTATTGTGTTACTTAATTTAAGACTTCCACATTTATCATTTTAAGGGTGTAAGGGGTTCTCCTATCTAGGTGGATTAGAGTAGGTGCCCTCACGATCAGGTAATTTATGTCATGATAATTTGGTATCAAAGCCTAGGTTACCAGTCTCCTATAACAAGAGCAAATATTGAGAAAATTCCTGTGGATTGGTGTGTTGAAGTCCACATTTAATCTTTGAGAAGCTATGAGGTATTCTAGGAAATTGTTTCACTTCTTTTTTTCCTCTCATGCGATTTGTGTAGTTGCTTGTTTGGGTTGAATCTAATTGGTATATATTCCAATTTGTATCTCCATAATCATAATTGGAATTTAGTCGATTCTAATGGTATATTGAGGAGTTCGCAATTGGAACCTAGTTGTTTCCACTTGGTATTTGTCTATAAGGGATAGAACTTATGATTTTCAAATGAATTATGATGAAATTGGTTAGTTGTAACTTTGTTGGTGCAATATAAGATGTGTTTCTGATTTGTAGTTGCTTGATTAACTCTAAATCTGTGATAGGTGAATGTTCCAAGTTTACATGTGTTGTGTGGTATGTGATAGAATTTGACTACGATTGTTGCTTGTCTTGGTAGTAGTCACATAAAGGTTTAAATTGGTGCATAAGGTTAATGCCTTTGTACTTATATAAATCATAGTTGGTTGAATTATTGTAAATCCATGAATCGTGAAAGGTCAAAATTTGGTTATGTATTAATGGTTAAAGAAAACTGTTGTTATGTGATTTAAATGGAAAACTGTATACTAAATACTGGACATGATCTTATCATTGGTAAAATAGTAAGGGAAAATAGTACAAAATTATGGAAACTCTTATTTCAAATAGTTGGTACATGAATAAGTACCATGGGAAAAGGGCTATTATTGCTTGATATTGGAAATTGTAGTAAGAAATTTTTGTGGTAATTCATGATTGTGACTTAAGGAAAATTTGTTTTGTTTTGAATTTTGTGATAACTTGAAGGTTTAATTGATGATTGGATTGTTGATTAAGTGAATAAAAGGGTGGATATGATAGCCCTTGGCATAAAAGTTAAATATTTGATGTAGGTGATGTTGTATATTTGAAGTAACATATATATTTGAACATCAGACTTTATTTGACTTGATGGTTTTTACTGTCGATTGAGAAACTACTTGCATTGTGATGATAATGTGTAGTTGATAAGAAAATCATGAGATCATGGTGGGACCAAGTGCCCTTGTATTTGTGAAACAATAATTATGGTTCTCTATTAGTAGAAATAATGACTCATGTATCGATTAATAAAATGATTGTCACTAGCTGGTTTTGTTTGATAGTGCTCATATGCTTAATATATGACAATAATTATCAGTTAATAGTATCCCTTGAGGATGACATAAGTGAATTGATAGGGTATTTGTAATGAAATAGCTTGATTATGATCGATTATCCTTAGTTGTAGGGTCGGTTGAGGGAGTGGGGTTATTAGATGTATTCTTGAATATTCATTATCCCTCTTGTTGATCATGATAATACTTGGTTGTTATTGCTCCAATATTAAGTCGATAATTTTTCTAACCTTAATCTAGTTATGGGGCTAAAGGAGTATGGTTGTACTTGTGTGATAGCAGATAAGTCTAGCATACAAAAATTTGGGCTAAGATTTTCCCCGAATTGGGAGTCATAATTTTCAGGATAAGCTAGTTTTAGATAAAATCTGAGAGAGGTATGGTCTAGGGAAATCCAAGAATGTATTGGCTAGATATAATAAAGTTTATCTTGATTTTATGTTAGCTAAGATGATAAGGAACCCGTAGGACTTTTCTGAATCAAATTTGGGAGAGTAGAACTCCCGGTGTCGATCTTGACGTAAAGGGGTTAGTTTGAAATGTTTTGGATTTAAGGTGTGTTGTGAAAAAAGGGAATTTGGAAGAAAATTGGATATTCTGGCTCTCCCACGTCGCTATAGCTACGTGCATGTCGTTATAGCGACATGCTTCAAATTGGAAAAAGACCGACTATACTAATGGTCAGTGCATGTCATAATAGCGACATGCTCCAAAGTGGAAAAAGACTGGCTATAGTAATGGTCAAACCTGGTCAATGTCGCTATAGTGGCAGGGCCCGCTATAGCAATGTCTCTATAGCAATGTATGTCGCTGTAGAGGGGTAAATAGGTCTTTTATTATATTTTTCCTCAAAACATTTCATTATTTCAAAAACCCATTTTGGGAAAGGGCAAGGGCAATTTGGGGGGTATTTAGTTGATAAACGATAGCGAGTGGGTAAGTAAGGTGCTGCATAAGCAAATCCGAAAGTATTAGCTTTCTAATTCCAACCTCGTGGTTCTCTTCACTCAATGCCCATTCGGGGACAAACGGATGGTAAATTGGTATATGTTGTGACGATCGATTCCATAGTTAATAAAAATATCTGCGGTCAAGGCATGTGTTTCTCATTCATCGTAAGTGTTAGGATTAATTCTTTAATATAGGAGTGCATTTGATGTGTACTAAGTTCATACAATACCCCTAGCACAAAGTTAAGTTGAAAATGTCCTTACCAATTTAGTTTTGAGCTATGTTTAAACTAGGGTCTACTTCAAATAAGAATTTCTCCTAGAATATAAGGATTTAGGGTACCTAATACCCACCAAATTAAAGATCTCTGAGTCTTCTTTCCAACGCAATCAACCATTTGTTAATCTGCTTCCTGAGTAAAAAGTAATGACCATTTTACTGAACTGTCCATGCTGAAAAGTTGAGGGCGCTATAGCGGGTCAAGTCGCTATAGCGAAGGCATGTCGCTATAGTGATGTAACAGCAGTCTATAACCTATTTTTGATGGGTTTAAGGATGATACAAGCCATATTAGCTCCAATCTCTCTCAATTTATACTTCGAGGACAACACCAAAGGATCGAAGACATGGCCATCCTAGGAAGGAAAATACGTGTTTGGATGATAGCTTGGCACCCGAGAGGAGCTATATCCGATAATGCATTCCAAGGGCCCATCTAGCAACATCATGTTTGGATGATAGCTTAGAGCGTAGGAGGTGCATTGTTAAAAGAGCCTAATAGGCCACTTTGTCTTATTGGGTCACTTTTGAGCCCATTTTGTAATAAAGCCCATGCCTATAAATAATTTGCTTTCCTATTCTTTAAGTGTTAGTTAATGAATGATGATGAGAGATACACTTGCAAGTGTATAAAGAGCTTGTTGGGAGCTTGTTGAATCATTTGAAAAGTTGGTCATGAGTGATTATGTCACTTGGGGTCTACGTAAGAATAAGGTGCTTCTCTTAGGATTGCGGTTTTAGGATCATTGGTTTAATATACCTTTGATTTGCTTACTACCTCCTCTTGTTGTGTCTTATTATCTATCTTTATTTCTTGTCTTTTGATTTTCTTACTTTGTTTTCCCTTTTTGTATTTGTGTTCGTATTATTTGGTATCAAAGCTGAGCTTGGATTCATTCCCACGAATTCGATCTTGGGTGTGTTATCAAAAGAAAATCAAAAATCACAAAAACAAATTGGTCTTTCACGTTTTTGGGGTTAGCCCAAATTTTGAGTTTTTGATTTTGGTGTTTTTCTTAAGTTTAGTGTTAGATTCTTGTTCCCTAACACTATTAGAGTCCAAATATCGAATTTGAGCTGAATCGGAGGTGTTTCTAAGCCCCTGCCATTATTGAGTTGAAGCTTGAAGAGATTTCAAAGTTAATCTTCAAATTTAAAATTTTTGGAGTGAAATAGAGGGTTGAAAAATATTGGGGTTTGTTACCAATACCAAAAGGAGCTTGGGTTTTAAATTTCATGAGATTTGGAGCTAAATTGAGAGAGATATGAATTTTTAAATATTCAAATTGTTCTTGGTGTTCATCCAAAATTCATATCTTCAAGAGGAAGATTTGTCAAAAAGTTGTTGTTAGATCCAAAAAAAGAAGAAAGAGAAAGGTGTTTGGATGTTGGTACAAAAGAATATCCAAAAGAAAAGGAAATATTCCAAGAGAGAGAGTGCAAAAGAATCCAGAAGAGGACAAATTTTGAAACTCCAGTTGTACTGACCAGGGGCACCTATGCCCGTACCTGCCCACGCAAGTCAGCACTTGCAGATGTAGGTCACCAAGCAGGAGCCATTTCCAGCACACTAGTTTGACCTGCAAAGTGCCACCTGCCCACTCAGCCCATCACCTGCGGCCGCAACTCACCCAACGCAGGTTAACAACTTCAAGTCAATTTTCCCCTCAAGTTCTAACCTTCTAATCCCATTTCTTGATTCCTAATCTCATCTCTTTGATTTCTAAACTAATTAACAACTAGTAATCGTTCTACTTGGTTGTGATTAGTTCATAAGTTCATTTTCTTTCTTGTTCTTTTCTTTGTGTGCTTTTGTCATTTTCTTTCATAGCTAACTTTTGAGTCAAGTTCTTTTAGTTTTAATTGATTCGTCTGTATTTGCTTCGTCTCCTTTCTCAAGTATACTAAGGACCATGGATGGGGAAACCTTTGATACCTTAGTGGAGGCCATCATAGGGATGCGACAAGATGTGAATGGATTGATTGGCGATTGGTCACTCATGAAAGAGAGGATGGCAAATTTGAGGTGTCTTACTCCCCAAAACACCTCAAACGGACTACACACTTCCACGATCACTACCCCGGGGATTATCCACAAAATTGCACTCCAAGACATCAAGAACATGTTCTTTTGCATGTTTCATCACCCCAATCCAATATGAACCGAGCTCCACAAAATGATGTTCGACCACTCCAAATCAAATTATGCAAAAACCCTTTCCATATTAGGTCCACTAACCACGATACTAGCATTTTACCTAGTATCATTCCATCTCTTGTGCAGGTTCATGAACAAACAATTTCAAAGGAAGATACAAGGAGAGTGCCTTATGAAAATAAGCTTAAAGGCCTAATGGAGTTCTTACCCAAGGATCCCAAACTTGGAAAGTGTGATGATAAGTCGACAAAAGATTTGTATTCGAGGTCAAATCCTTTTCAAGAATGGAAGGATGATACAAGCTGGATTAGCTCCAATCTCTCTCAATTTATGCTTCAAGGACAACACCAAAGGGATCGAAGACTAGGTCATCCGAGGAAGGAAAATACGTGTTTGGATGATAGCTTGGTACCCGAGAGGAGCTATATCAAATGAAGCACTCCAAAGGCCCATCGAACAACATCGTGTTTGAATGATAGCTTGGAGCGTAGGAGGTGAATTGCTAAAAGATCCTAATGGGACACTTTATCTTATTGGGTCACTTTTGGGCCCATTTTGTAATAAAACCCATGGCTATAAATAGTTAGCTTTCCTTTTCTTTTAGGGTTAGTTGATGAATGATGATGAGAGATACGCTTGCGAGTGTTTATAAGAGCTTGTAGGGAGCTTGTTGAATAGCGTAAAACATTGGTTATGTGTGATTATGTCTCTCGGGGTCTACGTAAGAATAAGGTGCTTCTTGTAGGATTACGGTTTGAGGATCATTGGTTTAATATACCTTTGATTTGATTACTATCTCCTCTTTTTGTGTCTTATTATCTATCTTTATTTCTTGTCTTTTGATTTCTGTACTTTGTTTTCCCTTTTTGTATTTGTGTTTGTATCAGTCCCCAAACTCTAAAATTTCATTCCTAAGCCCTAGAGGGGCGATTTTCTCTTGGTTTGGGTGTAAATCCTTCATTGAGGTAAGATTTTACTCCTTTTTAACAATGTTCAATCCTTACATCTTGTAGAATCATTAGAATGGGGAATTTATGGTGAAATTCTTGTGGTTTAGAACCCTACGTTCATGAAATTATGGAGAAAACCTATGGGCATATGTATTTTCACCTAGAATTGATGTTAGTTTGTGAATTAATTCTTCATAGTATGAAATTAAGGTTCAAAGCATGAAAGTTGCTAGTTGGGGATCTTGAATTCTATAAAAATAGGACCTTTAGCTTTAAAACTCCACTAATGGAGTTAGGTTGAGATTGATAGAACTAAGTTGATAATTAATTAACCCTTGGGTAAATTTGCAGGCCATGAATAAGGGTAGAACTAGTGGGTTTGAATTCCCAAAATTAATTGTTTGAAGTGTAGTTTATTGATTACGCTTGTAATTATTGTTTGTTAGATGATTAGCCTTTGGAAACGTGAAAAAGAAGGGGGATCGTCCGTGATATAGCTTACTTGTTGAAGTAGCTTGGTGCCCAGGTAGGTTATGGTTTATGAGTAGTAGACTGTGGTTAGTAATCGCATCCATAATGTATATTTGACGAGAGAAATCATGCTTAGGCCTGCGGGCATGGAATTTGGATGGATGAAATGTGGATTTAATGTACTAAAGGTTTAATTGTGTATTAATATGTTAATGTATGAATCCTTGATGGGTGTTTTGTGTTTGCATGACTTAATGGTGGATTGTAATGTGAATTATGTGAATATAACTGATAATGAGACTATGTGAACCTATAATCTAGTGATTCGCCCTAAATACTATGAAAAGGGTGAACTTGATATTATGTGTGTTGAAATACATGATAATCTTGCTTAATGTTAGTGATGAGAATTGATTATGGTATGAGAAGGCGGTGACATAACTTAAGACTCTAACGTCAAGTTAGGCTAAGGGTTAGAAAGTAGAGGGTATAAAGGTAAATGACTAAAACTATATTGTAAGTTGAATAGAGCTAAATGATTGGCAAATGGAGTAGGTCTTAAAACTAGTAATGACTTGAATTAGTGAATGAACTTATAAATGTTGAACTAGAGTTTAGACACCTTTGGGTTGAATGTGCTCTCCTAAAATTATTACTTGGATTTAATATATGTGGCTTGACAATACGTGCTTGAATAAGTTGTGATTGGACTTAGGACATGCTATAATTGATGAAACCAATGATTCACATCTACTTGTGATTTGGTGTGTTTAAGTATGATTGTTGTTTACCTGAAATAATTAACTCGAGATGACCAAGTGTTTGAGTGGTTGCCTATTGTTGCAATGAATACTTAAGGAAGGAATGTGTTAACTGATATTCTAAGTGTAATCGCATTCATTGAATTTATATGCAAAGCTTGTGGTTGTTACATGTGTTGGTTGTCATCATTGTTTTCTGTGATTGCTATGATATTATATTGGTTATTTGTGGGATGTACCGATATTTGGACATATTCACGGGATTTGGTGGAATAAGGTTGGCAGGCACTTTATGTCTGGGTTTCAATACATGCACAGAGCTCATCCCATACAAGTCATGACTAGTGGGCAACCATAAAACCCTTAGCATGTATGTAAAAGGTATGTATGAGTGTGACGGTTCCATGAGTGGACTGGGTATATGATCATTGTTATTGTTGCTATATATATTGGTTCCATGAGTGGACCAAGTTATATTGTGGGTTCCTTGAGTGAACCGAATTATGATGTTGCTTAATATATTTGGAACTCTTGTATGGTCCGATTACTTGGCATATATTTTGGGATTCTTATTGTTACAGTTAGCATTGTTTACTTGGTTATGGTTTGACTTGACTTGTTGTATCTTGACTTGTACTTGACTGAAGTTGTAGTGTTACTTGAAAAGGCTAAGTGTCATAAACTGGAGGTATTATCATCATGTGTGTTCATAGTTGTATTTGTTACAAGGTGATGATTATTGGTTTTCATTTAGCATTGAGGTTAATTGAGGCCTAAGTGAAATAGATTTACTTAATAACTATTTGGGTTAAACAAGTGAGAGTTAGGATGGATGAAACTTAATATGAAGGTGATAAATGATCAACGGGAATAAGAATGGAAGTACTCTTAGTTAAAACAAGGGATGAAGATAGCATAAGAGGGTGAAAGTGTTACTAATTAAAATGTATATAAGTTGTCATATTTTCTTTTTGTGATTTCTATATTGTGTTTACGTGATCTAACCATTGTCGGACGATGATACCTACCAGTGTGTGTTGTTTGTACTGATACTACTCTTGTTATACCCTTTTTGGGGTATAGTCTGGTTGCAGGATCAGTTGATGTTTCAAGAAGCTTCTACTCCTCTCAGTCATGGTAGAAGTTGTGTCCAGACTTATCGTTCTTAATTTAGAAGCTCTTGTACCTGTTTAGACTAGGTCCCTAGGTAGTTTTCATTTTCTGCATTTATTGCTCAAAGGATGGTAAGGGGTTCTCCTATCTAAGTGGATTAGAGTAGGTGCCATCACGATACGGTAATTTGGGTCGTGACATTCCATCAGCATAATATCACTCACTGGAATCATTTTTCATCATCATAATACACCTTGCCAGTTCTATTTCCCATCAAATTTGCATAATGTAACTTGTCGAAATCATTTTTAATCAGTATAATAATAATATGAAAATCATAAATAACACAATGGCCACTTTCAGCCAATAATTATCAGGTAACAATATGAGTAATGAATATGCATGAACAAATATATAACATGAGTTCATCAATTGACCCTACAACTAGGGATCATCTGGTCACAATCAAGTTTACCGAATTCACAAGTCTCAACAATTCAATCACATCCCAAGTCATGGAATACTATCAATCGATAATCAATTTCATATAAATTTTTCATAGCATAGCACTGATGCCTACATAAATACTTGCTATCTCATTTATATGAGATTTTCTTTTAATCTATTACCCTTAAATTCATTTATTACATCAAAACTAACACTTCAAAGAATAGAAAAATCTCTACTTACCTCAAACTGTAGCCCAGGATTGAAATTATAAACTTTCCCTTCTATAAAACTTTTAAATGGTCAAAATATTTTTAAATATAGAATTCACATAGAAATACAAATCCAATGAAGCCCACGTTGCTATATTTTTGTCTTGAAATTGGGTAAAAGGTCATCCCCATCCCTCGGAGTCAAATTTGAAAAAACAATTAGATTATATTTACCATTGTACAAGAACAAGGGTGTCATTCAGAATTGCAACAAGTATAGGGGTATCAAGTTTTTAAGTTACACCATGAAGGTTTGAGATAGGGTGATGGAGTTGAGGTTGAGGAAGATTGTGACTATTTCTAAAAATAGGTTTAGATTCATACAAAGACGCTGGACTATAGAAGCCATTCATTTCATAAGGAGATTGGTGGAGCAGTATAGGGTGCGAAAGAAGGACTTACACATGGTGGTAATCAATCTAAAGAAGGCTATGACTAAGTTCCCATGGAGGTTCTATGGAGGTTCTTGGAGGTTAAAAATGTTCCTATGGCATACACTAGGTTGATTAAGGATATGTACGATGGAGATAAGACTGGTATAAGGACTATGAGAGAATACTTGGAGCACATTCCCATATTGATGGAGTTGCACCAGGGTTGACCCTTTGACCATTTTTATTTTCCTTGGTAATGGATGTATTGACACTGTAAATTCAAGATAAGATGTCATAGTGTATGTTATTTGCGAGTGACATAGTTTTAATTGATGAGTCTCGTAGAAGAGTTAATGCTAAGTTGGAGGTTTGAAGACATACTCTAGAGTCTAAAGGGTTTAGGTTGAGCAGGACCAAGATGGGACATTTGGAGTGCAAGTTTAACGAGATGACACATGAGGCTGACATGGTAGTGAAGCTTGATATCTAGGTTATTCAAAAGAGTGATAGTTTCAAGTATCTTGGTTCTATGATTCAGAAAAATAGATAAATTAACGAGGATGTCACTCACCATATTGGTGCAGGATGGATGAAATGGAGACTCGCATCTGGAGTCTTGTATGACAAGAAGATGCCTCCTTAATTTAAAGGTATGTTCTAAAGAGTGTTGGTAAGACCAACTAAAGTTGTATGGGGTAGAGTATTGGCCAGTCAAGAACTCTCACATTCAAAAGATAAAAGTGGCAGATTTGAATATATTGTAGTGGATGTGTGGGTTTACTATGAGAGATAGGATTAGAATTGAGGTTATCTGAGACAAAATGGGAGTAACTTCTATGGAAGATAACATATGGGAAGCGAGGTTGAAATGGTTCGAACATGTGATGAGATAGGGCATAGATGCCCCAGCATGGAGGTGTGAGATGCTGGCTATGGATGGATTTAGGAGAGGGAGAGGTAGACCAAAGAAATATTGGAGGGAGGTGATTAGACCTGACATAAAGCAGTTACAACTTATCGAGGACATGACCTTAGATAGGAAGGTGTGGAGAACACGAATTAGGATAGAAGGTTAGTAGGAAGGGGTGCATCCATTCTAGTAGATAGGAGTGATTTGCTTTGTTATTCATCCTAGTAGTCGTAGTGTTGCACTTGTATTGTCTTCTTCTTGAAATTTTGGTAATTTTTGTTGTTTCGGATAGATCGATTGTAGTATTATTTTATGGTAGTATTATTGCTGTTACTATCTGTTATTTTGTTACTACTTATTATTTCTTGTTCATATATTATGTCTTTTCCTAGACTGTTTTTATCTTCAACCGAGGGTGTATTGGAAACAGCTTCTCTACCTCACCTCTGAGGTAGTGGTATGAACTGCGTACATTCTACCCTCCTCAGACCCCACTTTATGGAATTATACTGGATATGCTATTTTTGTTGTTGTTGTTGTTGTATTATATTTACCCATAATAACATAACCTCGCACGCCAAATTTTAACTAAAATAGATTGCTTTTCGACCCATAAATCAACATTTCTTACTCTAAAACCCCTAGGGCTATACTTTCTTAATTCCTTATAATTTTTCCACATCTTCACCCAAACAAATTCTCATAATTACGTAATAATCTCATGAAAAAGTTTAGAATCATTACCTTAATATTTTGAGAGGAAAATCTCAATTTTTTTTCCTCCTCTTTTCCTCTCTCTTTTTCCCTTTCTTTTCTTTTCTCTTCTCTTTCTGCGTATTTTTCTTTTCTATGCTTCTTCCTTCTTGTTTTTTTGTTTTGCTGGTCTTTTTCTTTTTTAAAAAAAATTAAATGGGGTATTTTCCCCTTTTCTTTCTTTATCTTAAATCTTCATTTCTTTTATTTTGCTTAAATAACAAAATATACCTAATTTAATTAGGGTTATTGTATGTATGTCAGGATCCTGCTGTAAACTTTGAGTTATGTGTCAAAAATTTGGAACTGAAATGGAATCTCAAATTATATGTCAGAATCATGATGTAAAATTTTAGTTTGTGTGCCTAAGCATTAAATAAAATGGAGTCTCGCATTTTATGCGGGTATACTGATGCATACTCTGATTTGTCTTAAAATGAGGTAATTACTAAGGCAATCCCAATAAATGAGAAATAGACGTTTGAGGAAGTTCATGGTATGGATAATTGAAATGCATGTTTTTGAAATAATGTTAAAGACGAATTCATCAGATAAAGAGTAAAGCGATTTATTTGTGTAATTTTTGCATAAGGATGCTAGCGGGAAATGTAAATCATATGTTCACAACTATTTTGACAGTTTTGATATGGTTCCGGACATATTGAAGAAAAACATGTTTTAAATGGGGAAAATTATAATAATTCAATCGGTCGTTTTGAGTTCTAGAACCTGTTTCCTCTTCTTGTGATTTCTCATAGGTTTGTTTGATGATTTATGTTGTTGACACACAATTTTGGCTCTCCTATTTTTTAAAATTAATTTCCTCATACTTTTTCTAACTGAAAATTTTACCATAAATAATTTGCCTAATTTATTGTCCATATTACTATTTATCCCTATTTTCATTTGATTATTTAATATGTTATGATACTAATTGATTTTATTAAATTCCAAATCTATCTACCTATAATTATTTTAACTATCTTATTATAATTACAAAAATTATTCATTTACCTTTCACACATACACACATATGTAAATAGGTTAATTTTTAAAAAAACTATAAATGTAGACCCATTCAAATTCTCCACTTTTATTAGGTCCTTTGGGCTTCTTTGTAGATGAAGCGCGCAAGCTTGAGCATTTATTTTTTCTACATTCAAAATTGTTACCTTTTAAGTGTAATGAATTAACAATTACATGAAAAAAAAAAAATGTTACTAATCGTGTTGTCTTTATTAGTAGTCGTAGCGTTTTGCTTGTAGTGTTCTTGGATTCTTGTTGCTATATATTGTTTGGGTAGGACGATTGTAGCATTATATTTTAGTGGTTATGTTTTGTATCTGTTGTTGTATTACTTCTTGTTGTCTTTTGTACCTCTTTTACTCTTTATTATTTTATGGACTGTATTTTGTCCTGTGCCAAGGGTCATTCGGAAACAACCTCTTGTAACAACTATAGTTGTAATTTTTAACTTTTATTGTGTTTTGATTATTTTGACTTCTCCATCATTTCTATATACTATTTATGAGTTGTGGGGATGGTTGGCACGATCCCCGAAGCATTCGGGAGTGGTTTGAGTGAGTTTGAGGTTTTTAGATGCTTTGAAAATGATTAGTTTGACTTTGGTCAACATTTTATGATCCGAGCATCGGATGGTGATTCTGTTAGTTACATTAGATCTGAAATGCCGATATTGGGTTAGAAGCATAGTTGGTTTGGGTTCTGAGCCTTGATAAAGATCTCTTTTCGAAAATTCGATAGTTCCATTGAAAGTCGAAATCTCATCCTATTAGCATATTTGATTTATTTTTGTGGGGTCCCGAATGAATCCTGGAGGTTCGTTCAAAAAAAATTTCAACTTATGTTTCAGTAGATTTGCTGATATCTAGTGCCTTCTTTGCCTTCGCAGGCCTCTGGTCGCGATTATGGAGAAGGAATATTTTTTTCATCATAAATGTGATGGAGGGACCGCATTCATGAAGGGTAATAGGGGATCGAGTAGGGTAGTTCTGTTCGCGTTCGCTATCTGGTCACTGCATTCGTTGTTGGTTCGGGTCGGTCGCCTCTGTGTACGTGAGAGATAGAACTTGATCGCGAAGGGAAATTTAAGTCTCGTTCAATGATGACCCTCACGAACGCGAGGAGTTGACAGCGTTCACGATGTACTATTCATCAGAAGAGTGTATTTCTTCTATTTTCGCCATTTTTCATTTTTGAGACCTCGGTTTTTGTAGATTTCAAAAGAGATTTTCATTAAACTTCTGTGGGTAATTTTAAATTCATATTTTCATTATTTTCCATGAATATATCTTCAAAGTAACTTTAAAACTAAGATTTCAAACTTGGATTTTGGGGACTTTACCACGTAAGTAAAGTCCAAATTGGGTTTTCTTCAATTTCAACTTACTTTTAGTTGGGTTTTAGATTTAGAACCCTCTTAGTATGGGGAACTTGATTCATAAATAAAATTCTAGTTTTATCCTTTTCAATTCTGAATCGATTTTTGAACTATTTTTGGACCCGAAAAGAAAATAGCTAATATGGGTATTGTTACACTCCTTTTGATGTGTAGATTATATTTTTGATAGATTTGGTCCTATCCAAATCTGCTTGTAAAGAAAAGGCATCATTTTGAAGTGTCCAAGCTAGAGATTCAATGATTCGAGATAGATTATGGCTTAACTTTATTCAGACCTTGTTGGGTAGTTAACTATTCTTGTAAAGTATGCTATGGGTTAGGGATTTCATTGTGAGGTTTACAGTTTGAGTCAGTTATTTTATTGGGTTGCCCGTGTTGAGGCCTATACGAGTATTATTGTTGACTTGAGATATTATTATTGTTGTGATGCCTATGTGGAGGCTTATGTGCATATTATATTTGACTTGAGAGATAATCATTATTGTATACCCAAGTGGGGGTTGGTATTGGTCTTGTTTGAGCATTAATTGCCTTTATTAATATTATGATGTCTGGGTGGGGCTTGACTTGATATATTTTTGGTGTCTTACATGACTATTCATTACTGTGGTGCCATGCAAAGGTTATATCATGTTTCTACTGAAACTTCAGTATATTTGAACTCATTTGATACCTTCGTTGAATTGATTCATAATATAATATTATTTTGGTTATGACGACCATGCATCCGAATTTCATTTATCTATATACATGGAATTGAAACCACAGAGAGATACTAATTTTGAAAGAAAATGAGACACTTTATGAAATCCTTGACTGATGACTGTATCGGCAAGGTTGATTGAGATATGAGATTGTGAAAGTATACAGGTTGCAAACCCCCTATGGTGTCCTGAAAGCTTTCACTCGAAAGGTGTATACGAGGTGATATTGAGTCATTACATCATGGTCATTGCATTGCATTGCATCATTTGCATTCCTTTATGTGTTTGATATCATTTATTTAGCCTTCTTTATTATATATACTTGTGTGTAGTCTTATACTGGTAGAACTGTTAGGTGATATAGTTCGAGCCATCGTTGGAAACTTTTCTATATGCAGGTGGAAGTGTGGGTGGAAGTGTGCTTATAGTATCCTTTACTTGTTTAGTTTTCTACTTTGCTCAGTCGGCCTATGATACCTAAAGAGTACAAGTGGACCATACTCACTCCTACTTATTTGCCCATTCAGTGCAGATCACAGTATGAGTGTGACTCATAGTAGCTGATTTGTGCTAATTGAGGGCTGATTCAGAGTTCTAGTAAGCTCCCCATTCGGAGCCTTGTTCCAACCTGTATTTATATTTTATGTCTTTACTTGTATACGGAGATAGTGATGTACTATCAAATTTTAATATTGTCTATGATGCTCTTTATACTTATGACACCAAGTTTTGGGATTTGGTTGTGTTTCATTCAGATATTTTAGATTTATGATTATTATGGCCTGACTTCGTTCTAGAAGTCTCATATTTTCTTCATTTCCTTTCTCTTTCATACTTCATATTCATTGTGGTTTTTTGGCTTACCTACTAAGGATGGGTCGGGATAGGTGTCATCATAACCTCAGATTCTGGATCGTGACAAATTGGTATCAGAGCACACTACTGGAAAATAGGTGTATGGCGATGGTTCAAATACCGTCCCCGTAGATAGTAAAACTGTCCCTATAGAGGTATGGCGACGATTGTCCTACCTGGTACAACTGATCAGGTTACAATAGCGTTATCGCGATGGTTAAGTCCGACGATTCTGAAAACCATCGCTATACAGGGTCTTATTGAGACGGTTTTTATTTTCAAAGAATAACGACAGTTGACTATCTATTGAGATGGCTATAAACTGTCCCAATAGAACTTTATACGACGGTTGTAAATAGGCTATTGCGGCATTTATTTCTATCCACTCAATGACAAGTTACATCTATTCCGACAATTATGTTGATAGAATGCGACGGTTGCGAATGTTACTAATCCCTAGCTATTGCTATAGTTTTTACAAGGGTGATACAACAGTTATTTAAAGTCTACTGCAACAGTTATTTATAGACTACTGCAACAGTTATTTATCAGGCTATTACAATGATTTTATAAAGCATACATAATATATATATATATATATATATATATATATATATATATATATATATATATATATATATAGATCACAAGTAGAAATAAACTATATATTCATTGCCAAAATTACAACCAAGAATCAAATATTTTTTGACCATTCAAAAAGTGCAACATATAATTTTCAATGTTCAAAAATAAAAGACGTTTGAAACTTGGTCAAATTTTTCAGCAAAACATAACCTGAACCCAATCTCTCGATCTCCTAGGTCAGGTCGAGTTCATTGCTTTCATTCCCATCTTCAATGTCATCACCTACAATGATAATATAAAATAATTAATAAAATCTTGCGCGTCATATATAAATATACTAAGGCCAGAGCATATATATGCACACATCGACTAAATAATGTTTTTACAAAAATAAATCAGCAAACACCAATAGCTGGTAGTGATGAGAAATAAGAAGTTAATTGGAGGTGGAATGTTGCCATTTTAGCGGAATGGGGAAAGGAAAATGGTAGAGAATAGGAAGCAAAACTAGGTTTTGATAGATGTAAGGAGGAGATGTGTATAAGGCAAAGTGACAATGGTAGTTAAGTGAACAGGATCTGATGCTACCTTTTCCTCAAAATAATTAGCATAATAAAGAAGAGCAACATCACTGGCCAGGAACACAAGCACATCGCCATCCAGAAGCAGAAAGGCAAAGAGATCAGAAGAGACAACAAGTAAATCATTGATGAAAAACATTGAGAAAACAGAACTTTAAGTCCCCCACAAGTTTTTCCTTGAAAAAAAAGTCAGAATTTGAATTTAATGGGCAATGAAACATATATATGACCAACACAAATTAAATCAACATTAAGGCCAACAATATGTTCATGTGAATTCTATTGCAGTTAAAGAAAAGTGAATTCTTTAGTAGAAAATGTGCCAAGGACATAGTAACTTGGAAATTGCTACACCAACTTCAAACTACAAGCATGCAAACACCAGAATTTAGCTATAAAACACCACAACAAGCTACTACTCAGAAATCAATGAACCAAACACACATGTGCACAACTTCCAGTTTTTGATAATGTTGGCTACTCATTGTTGATAGCAATTCAAGATAAGTTGTGGGAATCCACTCTCATTAGCAAATATAGTAAGGACTCCACCTTCCCATGACACAACATAACTAAAACATCTACCAGAACATGGAATAACTAACAATAACATTTCTAACAACTTACACCTCACAAGAAAATTAAATACAACATGTTAGCTGGAACCATAAAACTCCAACTGTTTCTCTCTCCAATATGTAAAATAGGATCATACAGTCATTAATCTAAAATTAACCAATTCATACCTTCATTTAGCATCACGAGATAACCAAAAAAAGAACTACACGCATAAACTATAAATAAGTTAACATAAAAACTAAAATCTAATAAATTGGGTTGCTAACACCAACTGAGCACTTCCAGTTAACCAAAAAAATTGCCTAGCTACCACAGTTCAACAGATAATAAAATGTTATGGCAGTCCACTTATATTTTAATGTCTAGTGCAACTTGGCTATGCAACAACAAATAAGAAGAGAAAGAAAATATAATAGAGTCACATGAGAGACACTAAGAAAAGGAGAAGAAAATGAAGAAAAAAATAGGAGGAGGAGCGAGAAAAACAATTAGAACAGATAAGTAGCGATACTAACCTAGATTATTTCTCCCTGTAGTCGCTGGTACAAAAGTAGATTCTCTTGGTTATGGAATGGATAACGTTGCTAGTATGTTAGGATCAATTAATACAATATGCTGAAGTTGAGCAATTACATCTGTAATAACTTCTTGTCGCATAGTTCTCTTTTGTTCCTCGATTTGGTTCTCCATTTTTTGCATCCTTTCTTGCATTTGTTGCATGACATCATTAGTGGCATTTAACTTGGTTCAGAATTGCCATTTATTTTTTTCAAAGAAGTCTTTGTAACCCCTTCTCCATATAGTTTTAGACATCCCGAATGTTCAGGACCCTTTTGTCATGCCCCGCATCCCAACAAGGCGGATTGGCACCCGTAGCCGATAAGGCCCGAGAGAACCAAGCTTTGATTCTATTCATTCATATGTATGTCATAGGGAACACCACTATCACATGAGAACATAAAGGGCTAATAATGGAATTCATGGAACATGTGATATGTATATACATATGTGAAACTTGGCCGTCGAGGCCATCAAGTCAAAACGTCATGCATCATCTTACATTCATATACCCACACACGTCTACAAAAGCCTCTAAGATGCATTTACCAAAATTGACTGAAAGTCGGGACAAGTCCCCGCTTTATACAACATGTACAATATCAAAACACATGCACAACTGTGACTCGGAGAAGCCCCGAACTAACTGAATCTCACCAATGATCCGCACACAATCACAACCTACTGTGGAGGCCTACTAGTACCTGTGCCTGCAGCAAGTAAGGTAAGTCCTACAAGGGACGTCAGTACGAAGAATGTACTGAGTATGTAAGGCTCAAATGAAACTGTATGAATTATAAATACGTCAATGAGCTCAATTACAAATGCATAACCAATATGGATAAGTCATCACTCTGTGTTTTGGGAACCATGTAAATTGCTTTCATTACTTTCTTTACTTCTTTGCTTCTATGATTATTCATCTTTGCCTGTGATCTGTGATACCCGGGCCCCGACTGAACAGTGGGTTTTAACATAACATAACGTTATGTTGGGATCGGCTCGAGCTAGGCTTATGCCTCTAGAGCTGCTACCCTAAGAATCAATATATGAAGTAATGCATATATGTGGTTAATGATTGAGTACGGGTGGCAGCTTTGGGGGCATAAGCCTAGCTCAAGCCGATCCCAAGGTTATTGGATCAGGGGGAAATCCTAGAGGCATAAGCCTAGCTCGGACTGATCCTGACAGGGGGCAGCTCTAGAGGTATGAACCTAGCTCGAGCCGAACCTGACACATTGATTTATGGGTGGCAGCTTTAGAGATAAAAACCTAGCTCAAGCCGAACCCGATATATTGATTCTTAGGGTGGCAGCTCTAGAGGCATAAGCCTAGCTCAAGCCGATCCCAACATAACGTTATGTTATGTTAAAACCCACTGTTCAGTCGGGACCCGGGTATCACAGGTCACAGGCAAAGATGAATAATCATAGAAGCAAAGAAGCAAAGAAAGTAATGAAAGCAATTTACATGGTTCCCAAAACACAGAGTGATAACTTATCCATATTGGTTATGCATTTGTAATTGAGCTCATTGACATATTTATGATTCATACAGTTTTATTTGAGCCTTACATACTCAGTACATTCTTCGTACTGATTCCCTTGTGGGACTTACCTTACTTGCTGTAGGCATAGGTACTAGTAGGCCTCCATAGTAGGTTGCCTGTTGTGTGCGGATCATTGGTGAGCTCCAGTTAGTTTGGGGCTTCTCCGAGTCACAGTTGTGCATGTGTTTTTATATTGTACATGTTGTATAAAGCGGGGACTTGTCTTGACTTTCAGTTAGTTTTTGTAAATGCATCTTAGAGGCTTTTGTAGACGTGTGTGGGTATATGAATGTAAGATCATGCATGACATTTTGACTTTATGGCCTCGACGGCCAAGTTTCACATATGTATATACATATCACATGTTCCACGAATTCCATTATTATCCCTTTATGTTCTCACATGATAGTGGTGTTCCCTATGACATGCATATGAATGAATAGAAGCAAAGCTTGGTTCTCTCGGGCCTTATCGGCTACGGGTGCCAATTTGCCCCGTTGGGATGCGGGGCGTGACAAAAGTGGTATCAGAGCGGGTCATTCTAAGGGTTTCTACAAAGCCATGTTTGAGTAGAGTCTTACTTATCGATGTATTGTACACCACATTTATAAGTAGAAGGCTACGGGACATTTAGGATGTTGTTTCTTTTCTTCACTTCTAGATCATGCACTAGAGCCAGTGTTGTAAGTTGAAGTGTATCTGACCATGTTAATTGTTTCTCTATGATATAGTAACAATGTCGATCACAAGAGGAGGTAGAGGTAAAGGTAAGCAGGTAGATATGCCTGCTGAAGAAGGAATGAGTAGATTACCACCTGACCAAGCTAGTCAAGGTGCAGCAAATGCTGAAATTTCATCACGGTCTTCTTCTACTTTTCCAGCTACGGAAGAACCAATCAGTAGAAAAGTACCCACAGAACCACCAATGAATGCCACGGATCAGGATCTTAGAAACCCAGTACATATGTTAACACAGTTAGTGGCAGCCCAAAGTTAGGGATGAGCTGGTCCAATGACACATGAAGATGATGCGACTAGAGTGGCGAGTCGCAGAACACAGGATTTTCTGAAACTGGACCCTCCTATATTCACTGGGTCAGATCCGAAAGCAGATCCACAGGACTTCGTAGATCATCTTCAGAGGGCTCTGGAAGTTATGCACGTGACGGGGGTAGAAACAGTTGATCTTGCTACATATAGATTGAAAGGAGAGGTGATATTGTGGTATGAGGATTGGAAGAAATCTCATGATATTGGTGCAAATTCACCTAATTGGGAAGAATTTAAAGTGGCTTTCCTTGATTATTACCTTCCTTATGAGATCCGTGAAGCATGTACAGATCAGTTTCTAAATCTCCATCAAGAAAACATGAGCGTTAGAGAATACAGTTTGTAATTCAATTCCTTGGAACGATATGCTCCAAATGTGGTAGTTACAATGACATACAGAGTCCATCGATACGTGGACAGATTGGAGCCGTATCTAGTAAGGGATTGCACCATTGCTGCCTTGAACAAGGATATGGATGTAGCGAGAATTCAGGCATTCACCCAGAAAATAGAAGATCAAAGACAGAGAAGAATGGTACATGAAATTGACAGAGGACAGTCCAAAAGGGCTAGACCTATGGGACCATCTATGATGTCTCAAGGAGGATCTAGGCCTCGTATGTTTCCTAGACCACCTAGACCATCGTTCTCATATTCTACAGCAGGTGCTCACTCTCAGTTTTGAGGGTTTAGAGGTGGTCCATCTAGGCAGAGTAGTGGAGTTTATGGATCACAGGCAGCAGGTTTTCCCCGTCAGCAGTGTCAGCACTGCGGGCGTATTCATTCAGGTACATGCAGAGTGGGGACAAATGCTTGCTTCTGGTGTGGTATGACAGGACACATGATGAAAGAGTGTCCCCAGAGGAGTATGGGTGGTATAGCACGACCGGCAGGATCGTCCGTTACGTCATCAGCATCGGTTCCTTCATTAGGCCGAGGTGTGCAGTCTGTTGGCCGTGATAGGGGTGCCAGAGGAGCAGCTAGTACTAGTGGGGTTCAGAATCACACTTATGCTTTAGTGGACCGACAGAATTCAGAGGCTTCTCCTGATGTCGTCACAGGTACATTATCCATATTTTCATATAGTGTATATGCATTGATTGACCCGGGTTCTACATTTTCCTATGTTACTCCATTGGTTGCTACAAAATTTGCAAAGGCACCAGAATTATTAAATAAATCAATTGAAGTGTCTACACCGGTTGGTGAATATATTGTTGCAAAAATAGTATATCATAATTGTGTGGTAACTGTGTGTGGTCATGATATATTGGATGATCTTATTGAACTAGACATGGTGGATTTTGATGTGATAATGGGCATGGATTGGTTGGCTTCCTGTTATGCCACGGTAGATTGCCGGGCCAAGAAGGTGCATTTTTGTTTTCCGTAGGAAAATGTTCTTGAATGGCAGGGTAATGTGGGGGCACCAAGAGGAAAATTTATTTCCTATTTGAAAGTAAGGAAAATGATTGCCACGGGGTACATATGTCACTTAGTACGAGTGAAAGATAATGATGTGGAACCACTAACTCCGCAGTCGGTTCCAGTGGTCAATGAATTTCTAGATGTATTTCCAGAAGATCTTCCAGGCTTACCCCTAGAACGAGAAGTAGAGTTTGGCATTGATGTGATTTCAGGCACTCAGCCTATCTCTATTCCTCCGTATAGAATGGCTCCAGCAGAATTGTGTGAATTGAAGGAGAAGTTGAAGGATTTGCTGTACAAAGGCTTTATCAGGCCTAGTATGTCCCCGTGGGGTGCACCGGTATTATTTGTATGGAAGAAAGATGGCACATTGAGAATGTGCATCGACTATCGGCAATTGAATAAGGTGATGATCAAGAATAAATATCCCCTCCCTCGAATTGATGATTTGATTGATCAATTACTGGGTTCCAAGTATTTTTCAAAGATAGACTTGAGGTCGGGTTACCATCAAGTCAGAGTTAGAGAAGAAGATGTACCCAAGACAGCTTTCCGAACACGATATAGCCATTATGAATTTTTAGTTATGTCATTTGGACTAACAAATGCACCGGCTGTGCTCATGAATTTGATGAATAGGGTGTTTAAGCCATTTATAGACGTGTTCGTGATGGTATTTATAGATGATATCCTGTTTTATTCAAGATCACCAGAGGATTATGCTAATCACTTACGGCAGGTGTTAAAGATTCTCCGTAAGTGTAAGTTGTATGCAAAGTTCTCTAAATGTGAGTTTTGGTTAAAATCGATTGTATTCTTGGGTCATATTATGTCAGATGAAGGTATATAGGTTGATACACAGAAGATTGAAGCAGTGAAAAATTGTCCAAGACCTACGACACCCATAGAGATTCGTAGTTTTCTTAGACTGGCAGGTTATTATAGAAGATTTGTGGAAGGTTTTTCCTCCATTACTGCACCGTTAACAAAGCTTACACATAAGGTAGTTAAATTTCAGTGGAATGATGCGTGTGAGAAAAGCTTCCAAAAGTTGAAAGATAAATTAACCTCCACACCAGTTTTAGTACTTTCTGAAGGCACCGAAGGTTATGCAGTGCATTGTGATGCTTTCGGGGTTGGCCTCGGATGTGTATTGATGCAGCACAGAAATGTCATAGCATATGTCTCATGACAGTTGCGGCCACATGAGAAAAATTATCCCACACATGATCTTGAATTAGCAGCGGTGGTTTTTGCTTTGAAGATATGGCGTCATTATTTGTATGGAGTTCATGTTGATATCTACACGGATCATAAAAGTTTGCAATATATCTTTAAGCAGAAGGCACTCAATTTGAGGCAACGAAGGTGGTTAGATCTCTTAAAAGACTATGATATTGACATTCTTTATCATCCAGGCAAAGCAAATGTGGTAGCTGATGCATTGAGCCGCAAGGCAGTAGAAAGCACTAGTGGCCAGTTGACTGAAAAGCAAGAGATAATCAAAGATCTACATCAACTAGCCAGCTTGGGAGTTTGCCTTATTGAATCTCCAGATGAAGGGGTTATTGTGCAAAATGCAGCGGAATCCTTCTTAATAGCTGAAGTGAAAGAGAAGCAGTTTGCGGATTCTATGTTATTGGAGCTAAAGGAAAATGTACAACAGAATTTGACAAAGGCATTTGATCTTACACAAGAAGGGGTGCTCCAATGCCAAGGTAGATTATGTGTACCAGATGTAGATGAGCTGAGGAAACGAATTATGACAAAGGCGCATCATTCGCGCTATTCTATTCATCCGGGTGCTACTAAAATGTACCATGATTTAAAATAAGTGTATTAGTGGGGAAATATGAAGAAGAACATTGCAGAATTTGTCGCTCAATGCCTGAATTGTCAACAAGTGAAAGTAGAGCATCAGAAACCAGGGGGTTATATGCAATGTATTAATCTTCCAGTCTGGAAATGGGATATGATTAACATGGATTTTACTACAGGTTTGCCTCGTACACTGCGGAAATTTGATTCTATATAGGTTATAGTGGATAGGCTTACCAAGTCAGCGCATTTTCTACCAGTCAAGACTACTTATACAGTGGAGGATTATGCAAGATTATATGTTAAAGAAATAGTGTGGTTACATGGGATTTCGATCTCCATTATATCAGACAGGGGATCTTAGTTTACTGCGCATTTTTGGAGATCTTTTCTGCAGAGTTTGGGTACACAGGTGAATCTGAGTACGACTTTTCATCCTCAAACTGATGGACAAGAAGAACGTACTATTTAGACACTTGAAGATATGCTACGAGCTTGCACGTTAGATTTTCAAGGCAGTTGGGATGACCATTTGCCTCTTATTGAATTTGCTTACAACAATAGCTATCATTCTAGTATTAAAATGGCACCTTATGAAGCTTTGTACGGAAGGAAATGTAGATCACCAATTGGATGGTTTGAAGCAGGTGAAACTACTTTACTTGGGCCAGATCTTGTTCATCAGGCTATGGAGAAAGTTAAAGTGATCCAACAGCGGTTACAAACAGCCCAAAGTCACCACAAGTCTTATGTTGATGTTAGAAGAAGAGGACTCGAATTTGCCATAGGTGATTGGGTATTCTTAAAGGTGTCACCAATGAAAGGGGTAATGCGGTTCAGAAAGAAAGAAAAATTGATTCCACGTTACATAGGCCCATATGAAATTATTAGAAGATTTGGGCAAGTTGCGTATGAATTAGCACTACCTCCAGAACTTTCCTCAGTCCATCCAATGTTTCATGTTTCGATGCTTCGAAAATGCATAGGAGATCCATCTCGTATTGTTCCCATTGAAGATGTCCAAGTTACGGAGGATCTTACTTATGAAGAGGTACCCATTACTATTCTAGATCGACAAGTAAAGAGGTTGAGGAATAAAGACATAGCTTCTGTAAAGGTACTATGGCGCAATCAACAAGTAGAGGAGATCACATGGGAAGCTGAGGAAATGATGAAATCCAAGTATCCCTATCTATTTCAAATGGACGAAGAAGTTCAAAGTGCAGAAGTGGAGTAATAAAAAGTAAGTATCCATGAGCCTTAAGTGTTTATGTATATTTATGCTAATATAGAGTTGCATTTGTTGCAATTAAAGTGATATTGCTAACATTAGAGGACGAATGTTCCTAAGCGGGGAATAATGTAACACCCCGTACCTTCCCGACCCTACTTGACGACATTAAACAATGTTCACTTAGGTGTCGAGAGCCAAACGTATGTATTCTGTAATGTTATTGATGAGATAGTTGGTATTGGCCCTCGTACATGTGATTAGACTTTCTTAGGAGGTGTTTTGTGACTTCGTGGAACATTTGTGGGGTTAAAAACGAGGCTTGAAGGACCTCCAAACAAAGGGTATTAAAGATAAGAAGTAAGTTAAAGAATAGAACTTGAAGTATCTAACCGAACCCGCAAAGAAAAGGCGAAAACGAATTTTTTTTTTAAAAAAAAAAAAGGGCCAGGCGCGCCAGAGGGCGTGCCAGGCCACTTATTGCCCAAATTTTTTGGGCACAGGCAGAAAGTTGGCGCGCCCAAGGGCGTGCCAGGCTGCTTGTGCGCACCTTTCAAAAGTTGGAAATTTTTCTATGTCCCAAGGATGCCCGGGGACGTACCGGGCCAATTTTTGCCACATTTCTTGTACAAACAAGAGCCTATACATGGAATAATTGAAGTAATTGTAATTCTATTTGATAAGATTATCGTTGACGAATTTGGCATCCAAATGACGTTTTTACCCTTTTGGTCAAAAGAAGCCATATGTGGCTTGAATCACTTGTTTTTGGGAATGAGGGTACGAATATAAATTTCGTGAGTGGGAATATTGTCGTAACACGTATGACATGATTTAAACATGAGAAATTATTGATTTTATTGGGTTAAGTGAATTGGGCTCAATGAAAGGTCCAAAAATAAAGAAGAAGACATGGGCCAAAAATGGGTCAAATGACCCATTCTTCCCTTGACCTTCTAGATATAGCATTAAATGCTATAAGAGTGGCTAAGGATGGAATTGAGGACTTATATAAAGGGCCAAAAATCTGATTTTTTATTCATTTGGAACTCTCATGCTTTCTAGATATTTCTCAACCATTTTTCTCTCAAACCCTAAGCTATCTTTTGGAGCAAGATCATCATTTTTCAAGCTTGGGTAAGTGATTATTCTTATGGATTAATATATTATATGCATGAGATAGTATGTAGATCATGTTGGTCCCGCTTGGAAGTGTTGAACATGGCACTTTGTGTTTTTGGTAAAAGATGTGTTATTCATGGAATTGTAACTTGAAATATGACTTGTGGGTTTGATGAAAGAGCATGTTATGGATGAAATATCAACATGTATGGTGTGATTATGATCCTAAACTTGTTATTTTTCTATAAGTGTAAATTATGGGATTTTGGTCGATTTGTTGTTGTGAGGTGTATTGAAGTGAATTGGTGGAATCATTGTGATGTTGTGGTGATGGAGAAGTGTAAAGTATGAATTTGGTGTGACATGCTAGTGGTTTATGATATGGTGGTCAATGTTGGGAATATTGTGGTATTGTTGGTGTGATAGTTTCATACATGGTATTGTCAAGGGGGAAATGACATGTTAAAGCCAAACATGTAACTCATTGTTGTTATATGCTATTGTAAGGTAATTGGTGGTTAATGTAAACTCCATTATGTATTTGTGTTGTAGAGTGAAACATAAGGAAGGAGCGGAACTATTGTATACACATCTAAGATTGTATATTCGTATTGAGAATACAAGGTATGTAAGGTTACTCTGTCCGTCTCTTCCTGCAGCAAATAGTATTCATTGATTACCAATTGTCAATATCACATGTGCCCTATCCCGAAATGTGCTAAGGTACCCTATACCCGATTACCAATTGTCAATATCACATGTTTCCTACTCATTGACCAATTGTGAATCACATGTCTCTTCGTATTGAGATTACATTTGCCCTATCCCAAAATGTGCGAAGGTACCCTATACCCGATTACCAATTGTCAATATCACATGTTTCCTACTCATTGTCCAATTGTGAATCACATGTCTCATATTCATTGATAATGTTCCAAAAGCCCAAAAAGGTTGTGTTCTAAAGTTCCAATAGTGGTTATACTCATGTATCTTGTTCATTGATTATTGTCCAATGGTTCCAATAGTGTTATGTTTCCAATAATGCTATGTTTTCAATAATGTTTATTCACATGTCTCTCACTCATTGATTATTGATCCAAAGCTTCAATCATATAATGCCTCAAATGGTGCCATCTCAATACTCTAATGGTAGCTATTATTATAAGCGAACTCCGCTAAGTCTAACTGCTGCTCCCACTAACATTCAAAGTCCAACACGCAAGTGCGGAGCAGGTCCTCTAAAATTTAAATAGTCTGCTCCGACTGCCAGTCGGTCTGGGGATGGAATGCGGTGCTAAGATTAACCTGAGCGCCCAACTCCTCCTGAAAAGTCCTCCAGAAGCTAGAAGTGAATATAGAGCCTCAGTTTGAAATAATGGACACTGGCACTCCATGTAGCATGACTATCTAATGAACATAAATACGGGCAAGCCTTTCGGCGCAGAAGGAAACCTGAATCGGGGTGAAATGAGCCGATTTGGTCAACCGATATACCATGACCCAAATACTATCGAAACCACGGGAAGTATGAGGCAAACCAGTCATAAAGTCTATTGTAATGTGCTCTTATTTCCATTCAGGAATGGGTAGCCTCTGAAGTAATCCACCCAGTCTTTGATGCTTGGTCTTTACCTGTTGACAACATAAGCAACGAGCTACAAAGTTTTCTATATCTCGCTTCATGACACTCCACTAATAATGCTATCTCAAGTCACTATACATCTTGGCTGTTCCAGGGTGAATAGAATATCTGGAGCTATGAGCCTCTCGCAATATCAACTGAATCAAGCCTCCAACCCTCGAAACACAAATGCGGCCATCAAATCTCAGAATGCCATTTGAATCTAGGGTAGCCCGACTGGACTCACCCTTCAGAATCTGATCACGGAGTCCACAAAGTCTACTGTCCTCAAACTGGCAGCTCCAAATCTGCTCAAACAAGGTAGATCTAGCCTCAACACTAGCAAAGATCCTTCTAGGGTTCGAAACATTAAATCGAACCATCAAGTTAGCTAAGGATTGAATGTCCTAAGCCAATAGCTGCTTTGAAAATGAAATAGAGGCCAAACTACCCATACTCACCTCCTTCCGGCTCAAGACGTCCGCTACCATGTTCACCTTGCCCAGATGGTAAAGAATAGAGATGTCATAGTCCTTCAGCAACTCAATCCATCTGCACTTTTGAGAATTTAGCTCCCTCTGAGTCACAAGGTCTTGAAGACTACGATGGTCGATATAGATCTCGCAATGAACACCATACAAGTAATGCCTCCAAATCTTAAGCGCGAAAACTACCGTCACCAACTCTAAGTCATGGGTGGGGTAGTTGTGCTCATGAACCTTTAGCTGCCTCGACACATAAGTAATAACTCAGCCCCGCTGCATCATAACACGACCCAAACTAACACCGAAAGCAACACAATAGACCCTGACCCCTCGCCCTCAACAGAAAGAGTCAATATAGGAGCTAAAGTAAGCATCTTCTTGAGCTTTCGAAAACTCTACTCACACTCAATAGACCACTGAAAAGGAACCTCATTCCTAGTCAATCTGGTCATAGGCGCGGTAATAGAAGCAAGACCCTCAACAAATCGTCAGTAGAAACCTGTCAAACCAATAAAGCTACGAACCTCGATCGGAGAAGTAGGTCTAGCCCAATCACGAATAGCATCTATCTTCACTGCATCCACCATAACCCCATCCTTAGATACCACATGTCCTAGGAATGTAACAGAATCGAGCCAAAACTCACACTTTAAGAATTTGGCATAAAGCTTGTGATCTCTCGAAGTCTGAAGCACAATCCGCAAATGTTGTTCGTGCTCCTCCCTACTCCTCGATTACACCAATATGTCATCAATGAAAACAATCACAAAGGAGTCCAAATAGAGCCTAAAAACTCGATTCATCAAATCCATAAATGTTGCTAGGGCATTGGTCAAACCAAAAGACATTACCAGGAACTCATAATGGCTATACCGAGTCCTGAAGGCTGTCTTAGGGATGTCCTCAGCCCGAATCCTCAACTGATGGTAACCCGATCTCAAGTCAATCTTAGGGAAAACTGCCACACCTTGAAGTCGGTCAAATAAATCGTCAATGTGAGGCATAGGATACTTATTCTTTACGGTCACCCTATTCAGCTGCCTATAATCAATAAACATAAGCATAGAACCATCCTTTTTCTTCACGAACAAGACAGAAGCACCCCAAAGCAATACGCTCGGTCTAATAAAACCCTTACCCAACAAATCCTGGAGCTGAGGATTCAGCTCCATGAGCTCAGCAGGAGCCATATGGTAAGGTGACATAGAAATAGGTTGGGTGCTAGCTCAAGATCAATAAAGAACTCAATATCATGCTTAGGAGGAAGGCTAGGTAGGTCAGTAGGGAAAACATTAGAAAAGTCACGGACTATAGGAAGAGAATCAAGCGAAGGACTCTTTGTGCGAACATCATGGATATAAGCAGGATAAGACTCACAACCCCTCGACACCAATCTCCTATCCCTAACATAGGAAATAATCCCCATCGGTGCATGGGTAAAAGAACCCTGCCACATAACCGAGGGTACGCCAGGCATGGCCATGGTAACGGTCTTGGTGAATCAATCCAAAACTGCATGATACGGGGATAACCAATCCATGCCCAAAATCATATCAAAGTCCACCATGTCTAACATAATAAAACCAGCTCGATTATCAAAATCTCGAACAGTCACAACACATGATCTATAAACCTGATCCACTAATAAAGAATCACCCACGGGAGTACATACACGCAATGGCATAAATAAAGTGTCCCAAGATAACTCTAACTGTGGTGTATAATAAGTAGAAACATATGAATAAGTGGATCTCGGATCAAATAAAGCAACAGCTAGCTGATGGCACACTAAAATTATACCTGTGATAACAGCATCCAAAGACTCTGCCTTTGGCCTACCAGGTATGCATATAAATGACCTCGTCCACTACCTGGCTGGGCGTCTGACCTACCACCCATCCTACCTGCCTGAGAACCTCCTTGAGATTCCTGGGGGCCAACCCTGCGACTCTGAACACTACCTTTAGCAGGAGGCAGCATAAATCTGATCGGCTGAACACTCTGAGCTGCAGGATGAATCATCCCACGCTGGGGACACTCCTTAGATAATTGACCAATCAATCCACAAGTATAGCAAGGCCCAGAAACACCACTCTATCCGAAAGGTCCGATTGACCTAGAATAGCCACATCGACTAGAATATCCAAAATATGTGCCCCTCAAAGACTGACCACTACTCGGGCCAGAATAATCACTGAAGATGGACTGACCTCCATCAATGATCTGGAGTGCTGCCTGAATGGGCCTACTTGACTGACCCTGGGGATGGAAAGACATACGTAGAGGGCACATATCCTGAAAACCTCTGCCTCTAAATTATGAGCCACTATGGCTCCCACTGAAACTACCCTGATAATTAGGTCGCTTATCGCTGCCCCCTTGGGCCTCACAATGTATCCCCTCCATAGTCTGGGCATAATCTGAAATCTCAATGAAAGACCTACCAACAGTAACCAAACTCTGAGTAGCCATGCGAAGAGGAAGTCTCAGTCCCCTAACATAACACCAAATAATCTCATACTCGGTAGGCAAGATCGCAGTGGCATATTTGGCCAACTCGTGGAACCGTGCTTCATACTTAACCACTGACATAGAACCCTGCTGTAAGCGGGTGAACTGAGCGCTCAGGCACTCACGATGGCTGCGAGATATATACTTCTCCAAGAATGTTTTGGAGAACTGAGTCCATGTCATAGGGGGAGATCCAGCTGGCTTGGAATCAAGATAACCTCTCCACCAATGTCTAGGTGTCACTGAAAAGTGGTGTAGTCTACCCCACGAGCCTCAACTAGGCCCAAATTATGGAACCTATCCTCACAAGCAGTAAAGAACTCAAATGTGTCCTCGCCTGGAGCCTTTGTAAACCTCGATGGAGTCAATCTCAGAAATCTACCCAATATTTTCTGCTCCTCGACAGACATAGAAGGTTGGGTGGCTACCGGCTGAGCAATTAACGGTACCAGAGTAGCAACAGATTGTGCCCCTACATCTATGTCACTCTGATCTGCAGACTGTGCACCATCAAATGGTGCAACACCAACTAATCCCAATAACTATACCAAGGCATCTCTGAGCAATGAAAAATAAATAAACCCCGATGGCGCCTGGTCTGCCTCCTGGCCCACCAATAGATGGGGTGGCAGAATCTCTGGCTTAGGAGCAATAGCAGGATCTGGTGATGGCTCCCAATCCTGATCCTTAGTTAGGGCTGCAACTCTAGCCTGGCCTCGACCTCTGGGTCAGCCACCTTCTCTAGAGGGTACCCTAGTCATAGGCTCGAAATCCTCATCACCGGTCGTAGTATTGTCCGACCAGACCATCTGCGAAAGAGTGAAATAATGAGAACCTTAGAAATCAACACAGACTCAATGCACAAAATGAATAAAGAAAGTGAAGTCACCCTAAGAATGTATTATAGCCTCCCGTAGATCAGATACAGATGTCATCGCTCTGATCTGCGGGACTCTACTAGACACTTGCTCTTGTACCAACAATACCAATGAACCTAGTCTCTGATACTAATTTGTCACGACCCATTTTTGGAGTCATGATGGCACCTAACATAACCCACTAGTAGGTAAGTCAAACTGTATCCTAGAATGACAAGTAATGGGATAAATGGCGGAAGACAGGATAAATATCAAGAAATAAGCATAAAATAGGATCAAAGGCGATATAAATATGAATATGATCCTAAAATACCAAATAGAAAAGAGGAAGAACAAAAGAAACATCCCACGACCTAGTAAGGCCAGTACAAGAGCCACAAATCAAAGAATAAGAGTACCAGTAGTATCAATATACAGATAGTCTCGAATCTAAAGACTATCCCAAAATCTAGGAAGGAGAAGGGATTAGCTCTAGCTCTGAAAGCTCACCCTATCTTTGGATCCTATAAGCAAGCTGGAAGAAATATCAGCAACGGTAGCTAATACTCAGATCTGCACCAAAAAAGGGTGCAGAAGTGCAGTATGAGTACCAAAAGAATGGGTACTCAGTAGGCATCATTGGCCGACTAAGCTAAATCATAATAAAAGCATGATAAAATGTGAGAATGTAAGCTAAGTCAAGGAGAAAGGGGAAAACCTGAGATCATGCTCCAACACAGGAAAATAACTAATTAAACACGCGATTCCAAAATTAAAGTAAACTAATTAAAACCTAACTAGGCCCCCCTAAGCCTAGACGGTGCAAACAAGATAAAACTAACCCAAATGAGCCCCCATAAGCTCAATGGATACAATCAATAGGAGATATATAGACATTAAGCATGATATAACCAACCAATAATCCCATATTTGTGAAACCATTCATATTACGCAATACCAGACTCGAACCGAATTCGCAATGCCATATATAAACCATAAAATGCCGAACTCGAACAGGTCTTCAACACCATAACCATATCATAGATGCCAGAATCAAACCATTCTTTAACACCATAACCATAACATAGATGCCAGACTTGAATCCGTCTTTAACACCATAACCATATCATAAATGCTGGACTCGAACCAGTATAATAAGGTAAAGTCACAATAACTAGCCTAGGACCGAACTAGGTAAATTCTATATAGCCTAAGGTTCAAGATTAACTGAAATGTTATGAACAAAGGCCTCCTAAGTCTACAAGGAGCTAAAAGAGATTTCATAACCTAAAAGAGGACCGACAGGGCCTACTTCTAAACTTGAAAGTCCATACTAAGGTGATTACTACCCGAAAATGACTAAGTCTCCAAATTCCACTACAAGTTATTACATAAGTCTAAATAAATTGTAAAAGCATCATTTGACTTAAAGAAAGGGTAAAAGGGTCAATTCTACCTCAAAAACGGCTCACAAATCAGCCATATAAACCAAACTTCACTAACTAAGCAACCAAACCATAATTTCCAACAAAAAACTAGCACAATACCATACTAACACCATAATAAAGTTCCATCTATAAGAAAGGTAAGCCTAGCCTACCTAAACACCGAAGAATGCTCAAGAAAGTCTGTAAAATTGGGGCTTTTCCTTTCCTAGAAGCCTCCGCATGATGCCATGCTATCAAAATAACAATCTACTCATTAATACGAGAATAATGATACTCATATCGAATATAAATGTTTTGGGTCCAAAATCAAGCAAAAAAATCCCATGTGGGGACCGCTTATGGAATTATAATTTGAAACCGTCAAAACGTCCCTCAAGAATGGATAAATTCCAATCTCCAAAACTTCCAACATCAACCCACTAATGAATTAGGGATTTAAACCTAAAATGAAGAATTATCGAGAAATTAGACGGAAATTACAAGGACTAAGAAGAGAAAAAAGGCTTCGATGAACTCGCCAACCACCCTTGATCTTCCAAGAATCACCCTCTCTATCTCTATCTCTCTAGGGCTTTTAATGCATAAGACTTAGAGAATATGAGAGAAAAATGGGTGAAAAGGGGATTAAATGCACTGCAGTTACCGCTAAAGCGGCCACCTCTTAAGAGGCAACCCACCACTAAAGCTGTCCGAAGACCTGGGATGACCTCCACTAAAGCAGACAGGTGACGCTTAAGCGCACCCCGCTAAAGTGGTAGGGCCTTCACTTAAATGGACTCGGGGGACTAGTGCCTAGTAGATAAAGCAGTGCCCAAGCCGCTAAAGTAGCTTTGGCTACATAAGCGGTCGCACCAGCTGAAGCAGCATCAGGACTTGGCAATATTTATCCAAGTTTCCAATGGGCCCTCGGGATTCGTTCGGAACCCCATGAATGCAAAAAAACTATGCTACCCTATCAAATTCGATACTTTGGACTCAACAGCGTAATCAAAATTTCCATCCGGAGTCGTTTCGACTAACTGTGGGTTCATACCCAAATGGCCATTTTTCATCACTTTTCACCCAATAGCCCAAAACGAGTCTGGAAGCCTCGGGACCTGGACCAAGGGTGCCCCTAGCCTAAAATCGATGCTCCAAAGTTAATGGAACTATCAGATTTGAAATACAAGGTCGTTTACCTGAAGTTTAGGCCCAGTAGCAAAATTTGAATAGTGAAGACTTCAAAATAGGGAATTGGCTCTAAAAACCAAACGAACTGTCCAGTAACCAAACTATCAGCTCCATCGAGTCGTAAATGACCTGGGGAAGATATGGAAAGCTCTAAACATCAAATTAATGTGTAAATATGGAAAATAACCTGGAGGGTCATTATAAATTACCAACAAGCAACTACCATGTCAGCCTAATTCTATATCAAGACTTCTCAAAATGAAAACCAAATTAATACTGTCATTAGTATCTACTTACTTTGTGATTTGTAGTGTAAGTTTTTAGTCAACTGAGGATAGAAAAAAGTCCAGGTCTGCTACTATGATGTATTGTTCATATTTGGTTGTTTCTATATAATTTTAAAAAATGAAAAGCATACATATTGGCCAAAATGCTACAAGAAATACAAAGGATCCAATTCAAGATATAATACTTGACCAATTGACAGATAAGTTTATTATATACAAAGGTTCCTTTTTGTTTTTGATCTTATTTTGTCAAAAAAAAATGATTAGTCATCACAGAGGTAACCAAGAAAAGAGTGGAATCGAAACAATCCTTTTTATCTTAGACCTGATCATTTGCCAGAAATAATGTAACAAAACCAACCATATCAACGTGAAGCTTTACAATGACATAAGAAAATGATAGTTAAGGACAATATTGGTTTCTCCTTCCGAAATTATAACTTCAATAGAGAGTGAAGAACCTTGTTAAAATATCATAAATTAACAAATGTAAGAAGAAGAGAACAAGTTCCAGGAAGTTACATATGTAGTTGGCATGTCTATGTTGAGTGTCTCCACATGATGTGAGGCTCGCAAAATGTTCATAAATCAATTTGTAAGCAGTATATAGATAATTGCATGTTCTTATTATAGTTTCTAGCTGAACAAGATTGATCTAGCTTGCTTTGTAATATGAACAGATGGTGGTTAGTAAAATTTTTAATAACCAAAAAAAAATGAGCATAAATCAAGAATCAGAGATATGGACATAGAGAGAGAGAGAGATTAGAACCTGAATTTTTGTTGGTCTACTGTGAAGTTAAAGACTCCTCAGGGAAAGTGGTGAAAGATGAATACAGAAATTGAAAAAGAAAAAAAAAACTTAACAAAAGTATTAATCCCAAAAGAAGAAAGAAGGACCAGGAAGAAAGATTTCATAATGTGTCGAACAACTCTTAGCACATGCGTATTTGTTAAGTTGCACTAATTTAGAGACATTTTGAAAATTAAGCACATTAAAAGAAAGAAAAGAAGAGATAGCAACTAGAATCTAATTGAAATTCACAATTAATCTGATCCAACTCAAAAGGGAATTAACTACTGATCAGTACAAACAAAATGCTAAACAATATATATTTAAACAAGTTTGGAAGGTTTTGTCAGTCATTAGCTTCCATCCAATCCCAATCGGTATCATCAATGTCCTCCTCTTTTGATGTTTCCATAGTTACATATTTTAATTATTGTACAGCAACAAGAAACATAAAAACCATTTTGAGTTTGAATGACCAAACTTAAAACACAAAACAAAATTTTCAAATCCTTGGTACAAAATCAACTACGAATCCAGCAGTTAAACCCAAATAAATTCCCCCCCCCCTCCAATTGCTTTGTGTTATTCCATTCAGATTCACTAGTATACATTGGATGTAACTCCATAAAGACTGTTGGGGAAGCTCGCATAGCATGTACTTCATCAGGGATCATCCTACTTCAACAAACACAAGACTAAAAACTATAGTTAGTTTGTTAAATAAAAAGGGTTCAAATAACCATAATAACCCTCAATATTTAAAGATAAAACTAGCTGAAAAAATGAAAAAGGAGAAGGACAAACACAATTAACCCAATGATAAACCCAAATAAAAGAAAATCTAGAAAAATAGCTAAACAAACAAATAAGACCACAAAATCCCCCTAAAACCCGAACAAAATTCCCAAAAAAAGGAAAAGTAAAAACATAACTTTTTTCCTCTTTTTCTGTGATTTTAGTGTATATATTATCAAGCTGTAAGTAATACATAAAAAAAAAATTCTGAACCACAAATAGATTGTATTGTAGACACAAATTAGAACATTAACATAGATTTCATAGAAACCCATTTGTGTATTCTTTAAGATTTTTCAAAAAAAAACATCTGATTATAAAACATAGTACATGCAAGGCAAATTGGAGACACAGGGTCCATGGATTCTTACATGCAAATAGTTTACTGATGGAGAAGAACACCCACAAAGATAACCAATTTCACTGGAGAACAAGAATATTATCGAAGAAGAAAACCCACAAAGATAAACACTTGCATAGAGAGGAAGAACTTTCACTAGAGAATAAGACTTGCCGGAGAAGAATACCTGCTTGAGAAGAAGCCCTTTTACTGCAGAAGTAGACTCAGATAAGAAGACCTTTCACTGGAAATTAGAGTTATGTCAGAGAAGAAGACTTGTAGGAGATGGATATTGCCGGAGATAGCTATTGCCGGAGAAGAAAAGTTGTCGGCAATGGATATTACTCATAGAAGGCATCAAAGCTCAGAGAATTCGAGAGAACCCATTTTAGTGTTAAGACATCAAAATGGTTGAAATGGGTTTTCTAACATAATTATACGATAAATGCATTTTTAATTTTTTTTTAATAAATAAATAAAATTTTGCGGTTTCACTAAATATATGAGGGGAAAATTCCTGGCTAGTCTTATTTTTATCATAAAATAACCATCCCCACAGATCCTCTAAAGCGACGATTATAAATTTTTTTACCATAGATGCATTTAAAGTAACGGTTGTGCGGATTATATGATGGTTTGTTCTATTTAGTGTGCTATTACATCCAACAGTAATATGCAATAGTTTTAACTGTCGCATTAGAATATATAGAGAGACAGTTGTACAACTATCTCTAAATAATCATTGCAATAACCCTAATTTCTAATAGTGGCACTAGGTTCACCAGTCTCATAAGTAAAAAAGCAGGGTATCTAATAGAGTCTCATGGATTGATACGTTGACATCCTTATCAATCTTCAAGAGACTATAGGGCATCTTTAAGAAATACTTCTCTAATTTGATTCCTTATTCTGCGTGTTGTTCATACCCAATATTCTAAACTTGTATTACATTATTTTTTGCTCAGATAGTGAGGACTAGATCTAGAGGGTGAGGCATGGGACACGGCGAAGTAAGAGGTAGAGGCCAGGCACGAGGAGTAGCTCCATCTTGAGGATGAGCTAAAGCAGCCTCACCCGAGCCTAAAATTGAGCATGATGAGGAGGCATATAAGATAGAGAAGGTGGGACCAACTCAGGCACCTCAGGGTTTTATTACTACTACGATGCTACAGGATTTGTTGATTCCACTTTTGAGTCGCTTGGTTGGTATTCCCTAGGAAAGTATTCTACTAGGTATATCGGATGGTTCACAGATTACAGGAGGTGTTCAGCCACCAGTGCAGGTTCCTATTGTTGGTTTTCAGAATCCTAAGGCACAGCCAGCTGTTGTGATGGCCCCACATGTTGAGACTTTAACTACTAGACTTATTGTTCCCCCATAATTCCTAGTCCTGAAATGTCTACAGAGGAGCAGAAGAGATTCAAGAGATTTATTCGATTGGATCCTCCCAAGTTCAGTGGTGTTATTAGCGAGGAAGCTTTTAAGTTTCTGATTGATTTCTAGGAGAGGATGCATAACCTTGGTTCGCTTGAGTTCCATGGTGTAACACCCCGTACCTACTAAACCCTACTTGACGACGTTGAACACTGGTTACTCAAGTGTCAAGAGTCAAAAGTTTGTATTTTGTAATGGTATTGAGGAGATAGTTGATAGTGGGTCTAGTACATGGGATTAGACCTTTGTAGGAGGTGCAACACCCCGTATGATGTCGAACCTAATTAAATTCCGTAACATTCATGGAATTATTGGAACATGAGAGTCTTGATGAATTAGACATTAATTTGTTGGGTATTAATGAGTCATGATCCATTGGGCCAAATGAGGCCTAAAACAAGAACAAAAGACTAGGCCCAATGGGGCAAAGTGATCCAATCTTCCATTGTCCAAATCAACCATGCATTAAATGTCAAGAATGGGATAAGAGAGACTTAAAGGGACCTATATATATGAGGAAAATCAGATTTTTATTCATTTGTGACAGCCATGCCTTTTCTAGAATCTTCTCTAACTTTTCCTTATCTCACACAAACTCTAACTCTTCATCCCTTGGACCAAGATCATTGTCTTGCAAGGATTGGTAACTATATATTATTATGTTTTAATATATTTTATTCATGGAATATAGTTTATATCATGTTGTTTATGTTGGTGAAGTGTGAGAAGGTCACTATGTGTAAAACAATTTATGTTTGTTAAATTAGAGGATGTTTTTGTCTTGTAAACTTGAACATGGACTTGTGATCTTGAAGGAAATAAACTTGATAGATTCAATATTGACATGTTATATGTTGTTATAGTCTTGCCTTATTTTATCCTTGTGTATAATGTTTGGAATTGTTGTTGTAAATTTGGTTATGGATTTGGTGATGGATTGAAAAGAAAGTGGGGTTTTGGTGATGTTTATGTGTGTTGTGAGACCATGGATGCCTGTTGGCATATAATATGATCAAAAATATGTTAAAAGAAGTTTAGTTATGATCATGGACAATTCATTGCATAAAAAGACCCAAAAGAGACCAATTTGGCCGAAAAAGGGCACCCGCCCTCGCAGGTGAGGCACCTGCGCAACGCAGATGGCCCTAGAAACAGCCAAAGGGCACCTGCAGATGCAGGTCAGCCACCTTCGGGCGCAGGTGGCTTCGCAGGTCACTTCCAGAACCCCATTTTGTATGTTTTTGTCCCCCTTTGACCCCCGAAGGCCCCTATATACTTTATGCATATAATTAGCAACTTGTGAAGTCGTTTTAATGACTTTAAAGGGTCGTATGGAGGCATGATGGACTATGTTAAGTATGTATGGTTGTTCATATGTTGTTATGTAGGAGTAATTGTGACGGAATGATAAAGAGAAAAGCATAAAGGGTAAGTGTGATGTGAAATGCTATTGATGTGTGATATCTTGGTCAATGTGCGCAATGTTATGGTGTTGTTGATATGATAATGAATTGGATTGTATTGTAAAGGATGACATGACGTTATACGGCAGTCATATAGTTCATTGTCGTCTTGTACGCCTGTATAGTAACTAGTTGCTAATGTAAGCTCTGATATGTACTTGTATTGTAGAGTAAGATGTAAGGAAGAAGCTGGACTGTTGTATTCATATATAGACTCGTGCACTCATACTTGGAAGTGAAGGTATGTAAGGTTACTCTTCTATATCCTTCTGCAGCATATGGTGTTCACATTGTCATAGTACTCATTCGATTCTGAAATGCTCTAAGGTATTCCGTATCCGGTAGTTGACTAGTATTACTCATATGTTCCTTACTCATTGGTCAATGGTGAATCATATGACTCATGTCCATTGGTTGGCTCATGTTCATTGGCTAATATGTCAAAAGTTTCAAAGGGTTATATTCCAAAGGGGTTTTATAGTATTCCAACTAAGGCTGACATATATTGTTATTCATATGTGTCCTACTCTTCGATGAATTATGATCCACTTATCTCTTATTTATTGACGGAAGTTCATAAGTTGTCATGATGTTGTAAATTCTAAGAGAATCTATTTATTTTGAATAGCGTTGTTCCAATCATGTCATGTTCCTAAGTCCTATAGTATGATGATTATCTTTGTACCAATCTCTCACAAGTAAAAGTACCAATCTCATCAAAGTAATATGGGAAGTAATATGCAAGCTAATATACCTATCCCTCACAGGTAAAGGTATCAATCTTACAAAAGTAAAGACGTGAAGTAATGTATGTATGTGTTCCAAGTTATTAAGGTATCGCTAAGCAATGAAAGTAAGAATAACAAGAGAAAGAAGTAAGGTATAAGTAATGAGTAATCATGGGTGGTATCCCATGGGGTTAAAACACCTCGCATAGGTCGATCCCAATAACACGGGTGGTATCCCAGGGGAGATAGAAAAGCCTAGCATGGGTCGATCCCGATACATCCCAGGGGCGATATGAAAGCCTAGCATGGGTTATCACAGTACATCCCAGGGGTCACAGTACCTAGCATGGGTTAATGACATCCCAGGGGCGACACGAGAGCCTAGCATGGGTTAATCTCATCCCAGGGGCGACAGAACAACCTAGCATGGGTAGAAAAATAAATATGAATAAGTATGAAGACAAGAGAAGTAAAGAACGTAATATACATGTTTCCCGAATACAGAAGAGAGTTTATTCACATTCACTATTTCTCTTATATTGATTCCATTGTTGTTGTTATTCTGTATGATGAATTTCTCATGAGCCTTACATACTCAGTACATTCTTCGTACTGACCCCTCTTGGGGGATTTACCTTACTTGCTGCAGGCGCAGGTACTAGTAGACCTCCTCAGTAGGCTGAAGACCATATACAGATCTTTGGTGAGCTCCAGATGCTTTGGGGCTTCCCAAGTCACATGTGTACTCTAGATTTTGGTATTATGTAAATATTGTATAGACATGGTCATGTATCTGTAGAGGCTTTGTAGACAGTTGTGGGAAGTAAAATGTAAGAGATGTATGTCCATGTTGACTTAATGGCCCTGTCGGCCAAGTTTCATATATGTATATATTTATCTCATGTTTCATGAATTTCGTTATTAGAATGATAAGTTCTTACGTGATAATGGTATTTCTGATGGCATGCATATGAACGCACATAAGCAAAGATTGGTTCTCTCAGGCCTTATCGGCTTCGGGTGCCAATCACGTCCCGATGGGATTTGGGGCGTGACAAAAGTGGTATCAGAGCAGGTCGTTCTAAGGGTGTCTATAAAGCCGTGTCTGAGTATAGTGTCGTGTCTGAGTAGAGTATTACTTATCGATGTGTTGTGCACCACATTTATAAGTAGGAGGATACGGGACATTTAGGATTCATTTTTTTTCTTCAATTCTAGATCGTGCAATAGATCCAGTGTTGTAAGTTGGATTGTATCTGACCATGGTAATTATTTTTCTGTGGTATAGTAAAATGTCAATCACCAGAAGAGGTAAAGGCAAAGGTAAGCAGGTAGATATGCCTGTCGATGAAGGAATGAATAAATTACCACCTGACCAAGCTAGTCAAGGTGGAGCTGACGCTGAAATTGCAACGCAGTCTTCCTCTACTTTTCCAGCTTCAGAAGAGCCAAGAGGTAGAGAAGTACCTCAGAACCTCCTACGAATGCCACTGATCAGGATTTAAGAAATGCAGTACACATATTGACTCAGTTAGTGGCTGCACAAGCACAAGGACAAACTGGTCCAATGGTAAATAAAGATGACGCGGCTAGAGCAGCTAGTCGGCGTACATAGGACTTTCTAAAATTGGGCCCTCCTATATTCACTGGATCAGACCTGAAGGCGGATCCACAGGATTTTGTGGACCAAGTTTAAAGAGCACTAGAGGTGATACACGTAACAGGTGTAGAAACAGTTGAGCTAGCAGCTTACAGATTGAAGGGTGAGTCAGATTATGGTATGAGGATTGGAAAATATCAAGAGGCATTGATGCACTCCCAGCTAGTTGGGAAGAATTTAAAGCAGCATTCCTTGATCACTATCTTCCCTATGAGATCCGTGAAAGCTCATGCGGATCAATTTTTAAACTTACGTCAAGGGAACATGAGTGTTCGAGAATATAGTCTTCAGTTTAATTCCTTAGCACGATATGCTCCAAATGTGGTGGCCACAATGGAAGATAGAGTCCATCGATATGTGGATAGATTGGAGCTGTATTTGGTACGATACTGCACTATTGTTGCCTTAAATTGAGATATGGATACAGCAAGAATTCAGGCCTTCGCACAGAAAATGGAGGGCCAAAGGCAAAGAAGAAGGACACAGGAATCTGAGAAAGGGCCAGCAAAAAGGGCGAGACCTATGGGGCAATCTGTGGTGTCCCCAGAAGCATCCAGATCTCGATTGTTACCGCCTAGACCCTCATTCTCATATTCCACAGCAGGTGCTCACTCTCAATTTCGAGGGTCTAGAGGTGGTCTATTTGGACAGAGTAGTGGAGTACAAGGTTCACAGACAGCAGAATTCTCTCGTCCTCCGTGTCAGCGTTGAGGACGATACCATTTAGGTGAATGTCGGTTAGGGACAAATACTTGTTTTTGGTGTGGCATAGAGGGGCACATGATGAGAGAATGCCCACAAAGGGGTGCGAGTGGTATAGCACGACCTATGGGATCAACCGTTGTATCATCAGCATCGGTTCCTTCCCCAGGCAGAGGCGTTCAGCCTATTGGTCATGATAGAGATATGAGAGGAGCAGCTAGTTCCAGTGGGGCCCAAAATCGCACCTACGCTCTAGTGTACCGGCAGAATGAAGAGGCCTCTCCTGATGAAGGTACAGGTATATTATCATATTTTCACATGATGTACATGTATTTATTGATTCGAGCTCTACCCTATCGTATGTTACTCCATCGACTACCATGAATTTAATAGTACACTGGAGTTATGAGTTAAGATATTTTCACCCGTCGGTGAGTCTAGGGTAAGGAAAAGAACATATCGTACTGGTATAGTAGATGTTGTTATCATAGATGAGTAAGTACTCTTGAAATGGGGTTTGGAAAAAAAAATGCATAAGAGTTTCATTTCATATTGCTTCCATTGGGACTATACAAGTATCTGTATGAGTATATGTATAGAGAAGCTAATATAGAGATGCATTTGTTGCACATGAGACGATGTTGTTAACATTCGAGGACGAATGTTCTTAAGGGGGGGAGAATGTAACACCCCGTACCTACTAAACCCTACTTGACGACGTTGAACACTGGTTACTCAAGTGTCAAGAGTCAAAAGTTTGTATTTTGTAATAGTATTGAGGAGATAGTTGATATTGGGTCTAGTACATGGGATTAGACCTTTGTAGGAGGTGCAACACCCCGTATGATGTCGAACCTAATTAAATTCCGTAACGTTCATGGAATTATTGGAACATGAGAGACTTGATGAATTAGACATTAATTTTTTGGGTATTAATGAGTCATGATCCATTGGGCCAAAGGAGGCCCAAAACAAGAACAAAAGACTAGGCCCAATGGGGCAAAGTGATCTAATCTTCCATTGACCAAATCAACCATGCATTAAATGTCAAGAATGGGATAAGAGAGACTTAAAGGGACCTATATATATGAGGAAAATCAGATTTTTATTCATTTGTGACACCCATGCCTTTTCTTGAATTTTCTCTAACTTTTCCTTATCTCACACAAACCCTAACTCTTCATCCCTTGGACCAAGATCATTGTCTTGCAAGGATTGGTAACTGTATATTATTATGTTTTAATATATTTTATGCATGGAATATGGTTTATATCATGTTGTTTATGTTGGTGAAGTGTGAGAAGGTCAATATGTGTAAAACAATTTGTGTTTGTTAAATCGGAGGATGGTTTTGTCTTGTAAACTTGAACATGGACTTGTGATCTTGAAGGAAATGAACTTGATGGATTCAATATTTACATGTAAGATGTTGTTATAGTATTTCCTTGTTTTATCCTTGTGTATAATGTTTGGAATTGTTGTTGTAAATTTTGTTATGGATTTGGTGACGGATTGAAAAGAAAGTGAGGTTTTGGTGATGTTTATGTGTGTTGTGAGACCATGTATGTTTGTTGGCATATAAGATTATAAAAAATATGTTAAAATAATTTTAGTTATGATCATGGACCATTCATTGCATAAAAAGACCCAAAAGAGACCAATTTGGCCGAAAAAGGGCACCAGCCCTCGCGGTGAGGCACCTGCGCCAATGCAGATGCCCCTGGATACTGCCAAAGGGAACCTGCGGACGCAGGTCAGCTACCTGCGGGCGCAGGTGGCTTCGCAGGTCACTTCCAGAACCCCATTTTGCATGTTTTTGTCCCCCTTTGACCCCCGAAGGCCACTATACCCTTTATAGATATAATTAGCAACTTGTGATGTTGTTTTAATAACTTTAAAGGGTCGTATGGAGGCATGATGGACTATGTTAAGTATGGATGGTTTTTCATATGTTGTTATGAAGGAGTAATTGTGACGGAATGATAAAGAGAAAAGCATAAAGGGTAAGTATGATGTGAAATGCTATTGATGTGTGATATCTTGGTCAATGTGCGCAATGTTATGGTGTTGTTGATATGATAATGTAGTGGATTGTATTGTAAGGGATGACATGACGTTATACGGCAGTCATATAGTTCATTGTCATCTTGTACGCCTGTATAGTAACTAGTTGCTAATGTAAGCTCCGATATGTACTTGTATTGTAGAGTAAGACGTAAGGAAGAAGCTGGACTGTTGTGTTCATATATAGACTCGTGTACTCATACTTGGAAGTGAAGGTATGTAAGGTTACTCTTCTATATCCTTCTGCAGCATATGGTGTTCACATTGTCATAGTACTCATTCGATTCCGAAATGCTCTAAGGTGTTCCGTATCCGGTAGTTGACTAGTATTACTCATATGTCCCTTACTCATTGGTCAATGGTGAATCATATAAATCATGTACATTGGTTGGCTCATGTTCATTGGCTAATATGTCAAAAGTTTCAAAGGGTTATATTCCAAAGGGGTTTTATAGTATTCCAACTAAGGCCGACATATATTGTTATTCATATGTGTCCTACTCTTAGATGAATTATGATCCACTTATCTCTTATTTATTAATGAAAGTTCCTAAGTTGTCATGATGTTGTAAATTCTAAAAGAATCTATTTATTTTGAATAGCATTATTCCAATCATGTCATGTTCCAAAGTCCTATAGTATGATGATTATCTTTGTACCAATCTCTCACAAGTAAAAGTACCAATCTCATCAAAGTAATATGGGAAGTAATGTGCAAGCTAATATATCTGTCCCTCACAGGTAAAGGTATCAATCTTACAAGAGTAAAGACGTGAAGTAATATATGTATGTGTTCCAAGTCATCAAGGTATCGCTAAGCAATGAAAGTAAGAATAACAAGAGAAAGAAGTAAGGTATAATTAATGAGTAATCATGGGTGGTATCCCATGGGGTTAAAACACCTCGTATGGGTGGATCCCAATAACACGGGTGGTATCCCAAGGGCGATAGAAAATCCTAGCATGGGTCGATCCTGATACATCCCAGGGGCGATATGAAAGCCTAGCATGGGTTATCACAGTACATCCCAGGGGTCACAGTACCTAGCATAGGTTAATGACATCCCAGGGGCGACACGAAAGCCTAGCTTGGGTTCACATAACATCCCAGTAGTCAAAGTACCTAGCATGGGTTAATCTCATCCCAGGGGCGACAGAACAGCCTAGCATGGGTAGAAAAATAAAGATGAATAAGTGTGAAGACAAGAAAAGTAAACAACGCAATATACATGTTTCCCACATACAGAAGAGAGTTTATTCACATTCACTATTTCTCTTATATTGATTCCATTGTTGTTGTTATTATGTATGATGAATTTCTCATGAGCCTTACATACTCAGTACATTCTTCGTACTGACCCCTCTTGGGGGATTTACCTTACTTGCTGCAGGCGCAGGTACTAGTAGACCTCCTCAGTAGGCTGCGGACCATATACAGATCTTTGGTGAGCTGCAGTTGCTTCGGGGCTTCCCAAGTCACATGTGTACTCTAGATTTTGGTATTATGTAAATATTGTATAGACGTGGTCATGTATCTGTAGAGGCTTTGTAGACGGTTGTGGGAAGGCAAATGTAAGAGATGTATGTCCATGTTGACTGAATGGCCCTGTCGGCCAAGTTTCATATATGTATATATTTATCTCATGTTTCGTGAATTCCGTTATTAGAATGATAAGTTCTTACGTGATAATGGTATTTCTGATGGCATGCATATGAACGCACATAAGCAAAGATTGGTTCTCTCGGGCCTTATCGGCTTCGGGTACCAATCACGACCCGATGGGATTCGGGGCGTGACACGTGGTGTTACTGTCATGGCCCAAATTACCAGATCATAAAGGAACCTACTCTAATCCACCTATATAAGAGAACCCTTACCAACCAATTCAAAACATTGCGGAAGTCATCAAGTAAACAATAAACCTTTTGTTTAGTACAACAAGCTCCGATATGTACTTGTATTGTAGAGTAAGACGTAAGGAAGAAGCTGGACTGTTGTGTTCATATATAGACTCGTGCACTCATACTTGGAAGTGAAGGTATGTAAGGTTACTCTTCTATATCCTTCTGCAGCATATGGTGTTCACATTGTCATAGTACTCATTCGATTCTGAAATGCTCTAAGGTATTCCGTATCCGGTAGTTGACTAGTATTACTCATATGTTCCTTACTCATTGGTCAATGGTGAATCATATGACTCATGTCCATTGGTTGGCTCATGTTCATTGGCTAATATGTCAAAAGTTTCAAAGGGTTATATTCCAAAGGGGTTTTATAGTATTCCAACTAAGGCTGACATATATTGTTATTCATATGTGTCCTACTCTTCGATGAATTATGATCCACTTATCTCTTATTTATTGACGGAAGTTCATAAGTTGTCATGATGTTGTAAATTCTAAGAGAATCTATTTATTTTGAATAGCGTTGTTCCAATCATGTCATGTTCCTAAGTCCTATAGTATGATGATTATCTTTGTACCAATCTCTCACAAGTAAAAGTACCAATCTCATCAAAGTAATATGGGAAGTAATGTGCAAGCTAATATACCTATCCCTCACAGGTAAAGGTATCAATCTTACAAAAGTAAAGACGTGAAGTAATGTATGTATGTGTTCCAAGTTATTAAGGTATCGCTAAGCAATGAAAGTAAGAATAACAAGAGAAAGAAGTAAGGTATAAGTAATGAGTAATCATGGGTGGTATCCCATGGGGTTAAAACACCTCGCATAGGTTGATCCCAATAACACGGGTGGTAGCCCAGGGGAGATAGAAAAGCCTAGCATGGGTCGATCCCGATACATCCCAGGGGCGATATGAAAGCCTAGCATGGGTTATCACAGTACATCCCAGGGGTCACAGTACCTAGCATGGGTTAATGACATCCCAGGGGTGACACGAGAGCCTAGCATGGGTTAATCTCATCCCAGGGGCGACAGAACAACCTAGCATGGGTAGAAAAATAAATATGAATAAGTATGAAGACAAGAGAAGTAAAGAACGTAATATACATGTTTCCCGAATACAGAAGAGAGTTTATTCATATTCACTATTTCTCTTATATTGATTCCATTGTTGTTGTTATTCTGTATGATGAATTTCTCATGAGCCTTACATACTCAGTACATTCTTCGTACTGACCCCTCTTGGGGGATTTACCTTACTTGCTGCAGGCGCAGGTACTAGTAGACCTCCTCAGTAGGCTGAAGACCATATACAGATCTTTGGTGAGCTCCAGATGCTTTGGGGCTTCCCAAGTCACATGTGTACTCTAGATTTTGGTATTATGTAAATATTGTATAGACATGGTCATGTATCTGTAGAGGCTTTGTAGACAGTTGTGGGAAGTAAAATGTAAGAGATGTATGTCCATGTTGACTTAATGGCCCTGTCGGCCAAGTTTCATATATGTATATATTTATCTCATGTTTCATGAATTTCGTTATTAGAATGATAAGTTCTTACGTGATAATGGTATTTCTGATGGCATGCATATGAACGCACATAAGCAAAGATTGGTTCTCTCGGGCCTTATCGGCTTCGGGTGCCAATCACGTCCCGATGGGATTTGGGGCGTGACAAAAGTGGTATCAGAGCAGGTCGTTCTAAGGGTGTCTACAAAGCCGTGTCTGAGTAGAGTGTCGTGTCTGAGTAGAGTATTACTTATCGATGTGTTGTGCACCACATTTATAAGTAGGAGGCTACGGGACATTTAGGACTCATTTTTTTTCTTCAATTCTAGATCGTGCAATAGATCCAGTGTTGTAAGTTGGATTGTATCTGACCATGGTAATTATTTTTCTGTGGTATAGTAAAATGTCAATCACCAGAAGAGGTAAAGGCAAAGGTAAGCAGGTAGATATGCCTGTCGATGAAGGAATGAATAAATTACCACCTGACCAAGCTAGTCAAGGTGGAGCTGACGCTGAAATTGCAACGCAGTCTTCCTCTACTTTTCCAGCTTCAGAAGAGCCAAGAGGTAGAGAAGTACCTCAGAACCTCCTACGAATGCCACTGATCAGGATTTAAGAAATGCAGTACACATATTGACTCAGTTAGTGGCTGCACAAGCACAAGGACAAACTGGTCCAATGGTAAATAAAGATGACGCGGCTAGAGCAGCTAGTCGGCGTACATAGGACTTTCTAAAATTGGGCCCTCCTATATTCACTGGATCAGACCTGAAGGCGGATCCACAGGATTTTGTGGACCAAGTTTAAAGAGCACTAGAGGTGATACACGTAACAGGTGTAGAAACAGTTGAGCTAGCAGCTTACAGATTGAAGGGTGAGTCAGATTATGGTATGAGGATTGGAAAATATCAAGAGGCATTGATGCACTCCCAGCTAGTTGGGAAGAATTTAAAGCAGCATTCCTTGATCACTATCTTCCCTATGAGATCCGTGAAAGCTCATGCGGATCAATTTTTAAACTTACGTCAAGGGAACATGAGTGTTCGAGAATATAGTCTTCAGTTTAATTCCTTAGCACGATATGCTCCAAATGTGGTGGCCACAATGGAAGATAGAGTCCATCGATATATGGATAGATTGGAGCTGTATTTGGTACGATACTGCACTATTGTTGCCTTAAATTGAGATATGGATACAGCAAGAATTCAGGCCTTCACACAGAAAATGGAGGGCCAAAGGCAAAGAAGAAGGACACAGGAATCTGAGAAAGGGCCAGCAAAAAGGGCGAGACCTATGGGGCAATCTGTGGTGTCCCCAGAAGCATCCAGATCTCGATTGTTACCGCCTAGACCCTCATTCTCATATTCCACAGCAGGTGCTCACTCTCAATTTCGAGGGTCTAGAGGTGGTCTATTTGGACAGAGTAGTGGAGTGCAAGGTTCACAGACAGCAGAATTCTCTCGTCCTCCGTGTCAGCGTTGAGGACGATACCATTTAGGTGAATGTCGGTTGGGGACAAATACTTGTTTTTGGTGTGGCATAGAGGGGCACATGATGAGAGAATGCCCACAAAGGGGTGCGAGTGGTATAGCACGACCTATGGGATCAACCGTTGTATCATCAGCATCGGTTCCTTCCCCAAGCAGAGGCGTTCAGCCTATTGGTCATGATAGAGATATGAGAGGAGCAGCTAGTTCCAGTGGGGCCCAAAATCGCACCTACGCTCTAGTGTACCGGCAGAATGAAGAGGCCTCTCCTGATGAAGGTACAGGTATATTATCATATTTTCACATGATGTACATGTATTTATTGATTCGAGCTCTACCCTATCGTATGTTACTCCATCGACTACCATGAATTTAATAGTACACTGGAGTTATGAGTTAAGATATTTTCACCCGTCGGTGAGTCTAGGGTAAGGAAAAGAACATATCGTACTGGTATAGTAGATGTTGTTATCATAACTGAGTAAGTACTCTTGAAATGGGGTTTGGAAAAAAAAAATGCATAAGAGTTTCATTTCATATTGCTTCCATTGGGACTATACAAGTATCTGTATGAGTATATGTATAGAGAAGCTAATATAGAGATGCATTTGTTGCACATGAGACGATGTTGTTAACATTCGAGGACGAATGTTCTTAAGGGGGGGAGAATGTAACACCCCGTACCTACTAAACCCTACATGACGACGTTGAACACTGGTTACTCAAGTGTCAAGAGTCAAAAGTTTGTATTTTGTAATAGTATTGAGGAGATAGTTGATATTGGGTCTAGTACATGGGATTAGACCTTTGTAGGAGGTGCAACACCCCGTATGATGTCGAACCTAATTAAATTCCGTAACGTTCATGGAATTATTGGAACATGAGAGACTTGATGAATTATACATTAATTTGTTGGGTATTAATGAGTCATGATCCATTGGGCCAAAGGAGGCCCCAAACAAGAACAAAAGACTAGGCCCAATGGGGCAAAGTGATCTAATCTTCCATTGACCAAATCAACCATGCATTAAATGTCAAGAATGGGATAAGAGAGACTTAAAGGGACCTATATATATGAGGAAAATCAGATTTTTATTCATTTGTGACACCCATGCCTTTTCTAGAATTTTCTCTAACTTTTCCTTATCTCACACAAACCCTAACTCTTCATCCCTTGGACCAAGATCATTGTCTTGCAAGGATTGGTAACTGTATATTATTATGTTTTAATATATTTTATGCATGGAATATGGTTTATATCATGTTGTTTATGTTGGTGAAGTGTGAGAAGGTCAATATGTGTAAAACAATTTGTGTTTGTTAAATCGGAGGATGGTTTTGTCTTGTAAACTTGAACATGGACTTGTGATCTTGAAGGAAATGAACTTGATGGATTCAATATTTACATGTAAGATGTTGTTATAGTCTTTCCTTGTTTTATCCTTGTGTATAATGTTTGGAATTGTTGTTGTAAATTTTGTTATGGATTTGGTGACGGATTGAAAAGAAAGTGAGGTTTTGGTGATGTTTATGTGTGTTGTGAGACCATGTCTGTTTGTTGGCATATAAGATTATAAAAAATATGTTAAAATAATTTTAGTTATGATCATGGACCATTCATTGCATAAAAAGACCCAAAAGAGACCAATTTGGCCGAAAAAGGGCACCAGCCCTCGCGGTGAGGCACCTGCGCCAATGCAGATGCCCCTGGATACTGCCAAAGGGAACCTGCGGACGCAGGTCAGCCACCTGCGGGCGCAGGTGGCTTCGCAGGTCACTTCCAGAACCCCATTTTGCATGTTTTTGTCCCCCTTTGACCCCCGAAGGCCACTATACCCTTTATGGATATAATTAGCAACTTGTGATGTTGTTTTAATAACTTTAAAGGGTCGTATGGAGGCATGATGGACTATGTTAAGTATGGATGGTTTTTCATATGTTGTTATGAAGGAGTAATTGTGACGGAATGATAAAGAGAAAAGCATAAAGGGTAAGTATGATGTGAAATGCTATTGATGTGTGATATCTTGGTCAATGTGCGCAATGTTATGGTGTTGTTGATATGATAATGTAGTGGATTGTATTGTAAGGGATGACATGACGTTATACGGCAGTCATATAGTTCATTGTCATCTTGTACGCCTGTATAGTAACTAGTTGCTAATGTAAGCTCCGATATGTACTTGTATTGTAGAGTAAGACGTAAGGAAGAAGCTGGACTGTTGTGTTCATATATAGACTCGTGTACTCATACTTGGAAGTGAAGGTATGTAAGGTTACTCTTCTATATCCTTCTGCAGCATATGGTGTTCACATTGTCATAGTACTCATTCGATTCCGAAATGCTCTAAGGTGTTCCGTATCCGGTAGTTGACTAGTATTACTCATATGTCCCTTACTCATTGGTCAATGGTGAATCATATAAATCATGTACATTGGTTGGCTCATGTTCATTGGCTAATATGTCAAAAGTTTCAAAGGGTTATATTCCAAAGGGGTTTTATAGTATTCCAACTAAGGCCGACATATATTGTTATTCATATGTGTCCTACTCTTAGATGAATTATGATCCACTTATCTCTTATTTATTAATGAACGTTCCTAAGTTGTCATGATGTTGTAAATTCTAAAAGAATCTATTTATTTTGAATAGCATTATTCCAATCATGTCATGTTCCAAAGTCCTATAGTATGATGATTATCTTTGTACCAATCTCTCACAAGTAAAAGTACCAATCTCATCAAAGTAATATGGGAAGTAATGTGCAAGCTAATATATCTGTCCCTCACAGGTAAAGGTATCAATCTTACAAGAGTAAAGACGTGAAGTAATATATGTATGTGTTCCAAGTCATCAAGGTATCGCTAAGCAATGAAAGTAAGAATAACAAGAGAAAGAAGTAAGGTATAAGTAATGAGTAATCATGGGTGGTATCCCATGGGGTTAAAACACCTCGTATGGGTGGATCCCAATAACACGGGTGGTATCCCAAGGGCGATAGAAAATCCTATCATGGGTCGATCCTGATACATCCCAGGGGCGATATGAAAGCCTAGCATGGGTTATCACAGTACATCCCAGGGGTCACAGTACCTAGCATAGGTTAATGACATCCCAGGGGCGACACGAAAGCCTAGCTTGGGTTCACATAACATCCCAGTAGTCAAAGTACCTAGCATGGATTAATCTCATCCCAGGGGCGACAGAACAGCCTAGCATGGGTAGAAAAATAAAGATGAATAAGTGTGAAGACAAGAAAAGTAAACAACGCAATATACATGTTTCCCACATACAGAAGAGAGTTTATTCACATTCACTATTTCTCTTATATTGATTCCATTGTTGTTGTTATTATGTATGATGAATTTCTCATGAGCCTTACATACTCAGTACATTCTTCGTACTGACCCCTCTTGGGGGATTTACCTTACTTGCTGCAGGCGCAGGTACTAGTAGACCTCCTCAGTAGGCTGCGGACCATATACAGATCTTTGGTGAGCTGCAGTTGCTTCGGGGCTTCCCAAGTCACATGTGTACTCTAGATTTTGGTATTATGTAAATATTGTATAAACGTGGTCATGTATCTGTAGAGGCTTTGTAGACGGTTGTGGGAAGGCAAATGTAAGAGATGTATGTCCATGTTGACTGAATGGCCCTGTCGGCCAAGTTTCATATATGTATATATTTATCTCATGTTTCATGAATTCCGTTATTAGAATGATAAGTTCTTACGTGATAATGGTATTTCTGATGGCATGCATATGAACGCACATAAGCAAAGATTGGTTCTTCGGGTGCCAATCACGACCCGATGGGATTCGGGGCGTGACACGTGGTGTTACTGTCATGGCCCAAATTACCAGATCATAAAGGAACCTACTCTAATCCACCTATATAAGAGAACCCTTACCAACCAATTCAAAACATTGCGGAAGTCATCAAGTAAACAATAAACCTTTTGTTTAATACAACGGTTTTTACAAAACTCAAAAATACAAAATGAGCAATTTCCCAAAGGACCTAGTCTAAACAAGTACAAGAGCTTCTAATACAAGGAGAGGCAAAACAAGACACAACTCCTACCATGGGAATGAGATGAGTAGAAGTTGTTGGAGATTACTATCCACGTCAAGCAAGAGTAGTATCAGTACAAACAATATGTAGTAGTAGGTATCATCGACCGACCAGGGTTAGATCACGTAAACAGAATATAGAAATCACAGAAAGAAAGCATGACAACTTATATAACAATTTGATCCATATCGCTTTCATCCACTTGTGTTACCTAAGAGTATCCCATTCTTATTCTTTCTGACTTAGTTGTATCTAATCCATTGCTAGTAGTCAATATATATACCCTTGACATTCCCCTAATACCATTCACACTTAATCTCACTAATCATACATCACCCTTCACATTAAAAGTCATCCATCATAACTCTTACTTGTTTAATCCCAATAGTTATTATAAGTTAATCTATTTCACTTACACCTAAAATTAACCTCAATAATGAATGAGAACAAATGACCATAACCTTGTAACAAGTACAACCATGAACCCTTAATGATTACTTCAACTGTGTGTCACTTATCCTTTCAAGTAATGTTACACCTTCAGTCAAGTACAAGTCAAGAGACCACAATCCAAGTCAACGATCCAAGACTATAACAATATTTGTACCTCAAATTCGCAACATGAGAATAATAACAAGAAATATGACTTTTATTTATACCATTAGCCCGGACCACACAAGGATCCCAAATATATGTCAAGTAACTGGATCACACAAGGATCCCAAATATATGCCATGTAACTGGACCACACAAGGATCCCAAATATATGTCAAGTAATCGATCACACAAGGATCCCAAATATATGCCAATTAACAGGACCACACAAGAATCCCAAATATATGCCAAGTAACCAGACCACACAAGGATCCCAAATATATGCCAAGTAACCGGACCACACAAGGATCTCAAATATATGCCAAGTAACCAGACCACAAAAGGATCCCACAAAAACAACTATAATATAACACTCATGGAACCAATATAGAAATCAACAATAAAAATAATCATAAATATCATACCGACGTGGTACTCGAACCAACCAATGAATCATAGATATTGTACCGGCGTGGTACCCGAGCCAACCAATAAATAATATCAATCAATCCTATAAAGATGCTCAAATACCGATACATCCCACAATAATAAATATAAATCTCGTGAAGATATCAAAGTACCGATATATCCCATATTAATAATTATAAATCTCGTGAAGATGTTCAAATACCGATTCATCCCATAATCATAACAGATATCAAAACAATTACAACCATAATGAGCATAAGAAATCATACTTGTACAGTGCACAAGCCTTTAATATAACCTCATTATATGTGATTAATACTTAGGATATGATTTAAAAATTACCTTTCTTAAGCATGCATTGCAATAATAGATAACCACTCAAACACTTGGTCAACTCGAGCTAACCATTCCATGTAAACAACAACCATTCCTTAACACACCAAAACACAAGTAGATATGATTCATTGGTTTCATCAATTACAGCATGTTCAAAGATCAATCCACAGCTTATTCAAGTAAGCATTATCAAGTCATATTCATCAAATTTAAGTTCTTATTTTAGGAGTACACATTCAACCCAAAGTTTAATAAACAACAATTGTGTACCTGATTTTTGAAGGCTAAAATTATCTAATAAACAACAATTATAAGAGTAATTAATAAACTACTCTTCAAACAAAGACCTTGGGAATTCAAACCCACTAATTTTACCCTTATTCATGGTCTACGATCACTATCTATATCAGGAATTTAACATGAAAATCAGAGGCCCCCAAGTGAATCACCTTAGTTTTGCAGATGACATCATCATTTTCACTTCCACTTGCAAATACTCTCTAAAGATTATCATGAATACTTTGCAGACTTATGAAAATACTTCTGGGCAGCTCATAAATAAAGATAAAAGTCATTTCATAATTCCTTCCAAAGCTCCTATTGACAGTGATGATAGAGATAGAAGAATCACTGGCATTAGTCAAAAATACAGTCCCATCTTATATCTTGGATGCCCTTTGTATATTGGGCATCAAAATATTATTTACTTCACTAGCATGGTAGAAAAGGTGATATCCAAGATCAAAGGGTGGCATACTAAAATGTTGAGTTATGGTGAAAGAGTCACCCTTGTGAAATCAGTTCTCAATCACTTCCAATTCATATTCTTTCAGGTATCTCTCCTACCTCTACTACTCTCAAACAAATTAAAAAATTGATTATTGATTTCTTTTGGGGTGGGAGAATGAAAAGAGGAAGTACCATTGGCTATCTTGGGCAACCCTTAGTTTTTCATATGAAGAAGGTGGTATTGGTGTGAAAAACCTTGATGATATTTGCTTGGCTCATCAATATAAACAATGGTGGACTTTTAGGTCCAATAAATCCTTATGGGGAGACTTTCACAGAGCTAAGTATCGCTAAAGATCAAATCCCATAAGTAAAAAGTGGGACACTGGACAATCTCTTACCTGGAAGCACATGCTGATTAATAAAGTTACTACTAAAAATCATATCCAATGGTACTTAAAATCTGGTTCTTGTAGTTTTTGGTGGGATGATTGGCTTGGAGTTGGGCCTATTGCAAACTACATGAACTTACCTCCTAGACTTGACAATTCTATAGTCTCATAATTTCTTATTCACGGTGTTTGGGATATGGAGAAGATCATACAACATGCTCCACCAAATCTGGTTCATCAGATTCTTAAGACTTTTTTTAAATATCAAGAAGGTGTACCTGATCAATCCTACTGGAATCTAAATACTAGTGGGAATTTTTCATGTTCTTCATCTTGGAATTTGATAAGGAAGAAGAAGAACAAGACCTGGTCAGATGCACTCATGTGGCACAACCACATCCCTTTTAAAACATCTTTTCTTCTTTGGAGAGTTCTCAGGGCAAAATTACCTACAAATGAAAAAATTATTACCTTTGGCCATGATCCAGTAGCTTGCTCTACTTGTTATAGGCCAAGCCTTAATACTATCAGTCATATCTTTGTTACTGTTAAATTTGCAAGGCACATTTAGGGGTATTTTCAGATTGTTGGGGCATAGCTAATGATACTACACCTTTAAGAAACTTACTTATGAGATGGTGGATCACTAAACATGAAAATGAGGTACATAAACTCGATCTACAGACAACACCTATTTTCATATGTTGGAACCTTTGGAAAAATATATGTGCTAGCAAGTATGGTGGTAAGAAATCAAGTGCATCCAGAGTTAAATTCTCTATTATTAAGGATCTAAACTTATTGCTTCAGACTGTTTATCCATATATTGTTTGGCCTAATAGTTGGAAGGAATTAGTTCTTACTATTGAAAAATGCCAAAATAAAATGAAAGTCACTCAAGTTTGTTGGTCCAAACCTCATGTTTCCATGGTAAAATTGAACCCGGATAGAAGTGCTATAGAGAACCCGAGGAAAATTGGAGTCGTTGGCATTTTAAGAGATAGTAAAGGTAAGCCAATTTTTGCATTTGCTGCACCTTTAGGTGTTGGTTCTAACAATCAAGTCGAGGTTTAAGCTGCGATTTGGAGCATTACTTGGTGTATCCAACATGGGTATAGTAGGGTGATATTAGAAGTTGATTTGGAATTACTTGTCAAATGGATCAATCATGATATTACACTTGGAGCATCTGAAAATACATCATCAAACTTTAAGATCTTACTAGCTTACTTGATTGCTTTCAATGCAAACATATATACAGAGAGGCGAATTTTCCAGTAGATACTCTTTCAAAACATAGTCACCAGGTGGATTCCAGTTAATATTATTATAGCTTTCATCATCTTCCTCAAGAGACTAGAGGTTGCTTCACACTTTAAATAATAGAAAGGCCTAACTTTAGAAGAAGGAAATTGAAGCGAATCAAGAAAACACCCTAGAATTTTGGAGCTTATTTTTTTTGAACATGTTATCACTTTTTCCTTTTCTCATTGCTTATCATCTTCATCTAGGCTATGTCCCTTTGTTATAGTTTTTATGAAGTCTAGTTTTGTTATGATTTTTTTCTTACTATGTAATGGGAGAGTCTCCCTTAGTTATATTTTCTTAGACTTTATGTATGGAGAGGAGTCCGCTTTTCTAGGTGCTTAGGTCTGGGTTTCCTTTTTAGTATCAGAGATAAGTTGACTGGCCTTAGTAGGCTAGTTGACTTATGAACCACCATAAGGCTGGAGGTAAGGTTTATTTCTCCCTCCTTGTATTTTTTTCTTTTTTTATTTATGTTAAGGTTTGGGGGTGTATGGCTCAACCCCTGACCGCCACGGGGGATGAGATCCCTAGGTTAGGTCCGTTTAATAACAAAATCACAGTCTACAAAATTACCCTTCAAACAAATACCTTGGAAATTCAAACCCACTAATTATACCCTTATTCACGGTCTACAAAATTACCCAAGGGTCTATTAATCATCAAATTAGTTCTATCAAACTCAGCCCAAGTATATTAATGGAGTTTTGAAGCTAAAGGCCCCACCTTATTAAACTCAAGATCCCCAACTATTAAAGTTCATGTTTTATAACCACAATTTCATACAAGGAAGAGTTAATTTACAGTCTAAAATCAATTCTAGCTGAAAATACATATACCCATGCATTTTCCCCATAAATTCATGAACCTACGATTCTAAGCCATAAGAATATCACCATAGTTTCCCCAATCTAATGATTCTAGAAGATGAATGAATTAATCAATGTTAAAAAGGAGTAAAAATCTTACCTCAATGAAAGACTTGCACCCCAACCATGAGCAAATCGCACCCCAACCATGAGCAAATCGCCCCTCTAGGGCTTAGGAATGAAATATTTGAGTTTTGGGGTTGAATCCCATCAAAATAAGCTTAAAAACTACTTTTTTCCTGATATATCAAGATAATTTCGGCTATAGTGACCCTGCTATAGTGCCCTGATCCCGCTACGGCGGCCTCAGCTTTTGAGCACAGATATTTTTCAGTAAAATGGTCATAACTTTTTACTCAAATAGTAAATTGATAAACGGTTGATTGCGTTGGAAACAAGAATCAGATATATTTAATTTGGTGGGTATTGAGACCCCTAACTCCTTATATTCTAGGAGAAGTCTTATTTGAAATTGACCCTAGTTTAAACTTAGCCTGAAACTAAATCGGTAAGGACACTTTTAAATTAACTTTATGCTACGAGTATTGTATGACTTTCATTCATAACTAATACACTCATATACCAAGGAATTTATCCTAACACCTATGACAAATAAGATTCATATACCTTTATCGCAGATATTTTTAGTAACAACAAAATCGGTTGTTACAGTTGCTTACACTAGCTACCAGTTGACTGATATGGCAAGGTAATGGTAAAGATCTCTTATCAATTATAGACCATGTGGTTCCCCTTAGATGACATGGACCCAATTTTCTGAGGCTTTTCTGGAGAGATTTGTGCCTTATAGCTTGAGGGACAAGTTTGATCATTTGGAGCAGGGCTCCATGACTATTACAGAGTATGAGGCTCATTTTCATACATTGTCTCGACATGCCACTGCTAGTATCTCCATAGAGCCTAAGAGGATCAGGAAATTTGGTAAGGGTTTGAATGGTTATTATTAGTTGGCGATGGCTCAGTTAGTGGTCTCGAGTGGTTCTTTTCAGAGTATTATGGATCATGCTAAGTTGTTTGAGATTATTCTTCAAGGTACCCATAGTGGCGGTGCAAGGAGGATACGTTATCATGGTGAGTTTAGTGTTCATCCATCCAAAGGTAGGGATTTCTCTAGTAGAGGGTCACATAGTTATCATGGCAGATCGGTTCAGGAAGCCTTACAGTGTTCAAGTAGTAGGTCTAACATTTTTGAGGCTTCTAACAGTAGAGATTAGGTCATACAGGTCGTGGGTCCTATTTTGGTTCATCAGGTTGTGGGGAATGTTCTGGTTCTTTGGGGCCCTCTCAGCGTGATTCAACTAGTAAAAGTTGTTATGTGTGTGATGAGTTTAGTCACTTGGCGAGGGATTGCCCCCGATGTGTTATGAATCTTCCCCAGCTGATTTTTTAGTGTCAGCTTTGTTCGACTCCAGTATCTGCAGTTAGGGTGGTACACAAAGCACTAGGGGTAAATCTAGAGGTACTAAAGGTGGAGCTCAGGTAACTCATGGTAGTGGAAACGGGGTTGCTCAGTCTGGTAGCATGCATGGCCAGTGCTATGCTTTTCCAGAGAGACCTGAGGCGGAGGCCTTTGATGTTGTTATTACAAGTATCATCCTAGTTTTCCATCATTCTACTTTTATGTTATTCGACCATGGGTCTATATTCTCCTATGTGTCCATATATTTTGCTTAGAATATTGATGGTACATGTGAGTCCCTTGGTATGCCTATTTGTGTTTCTACCACCGTAGGTGATTCTTTAGTGGTGGATAAGGTGTACCATTCTTATTAGTGACCTTTGTGGGGTGTGATACCTGAGTAGACTTAATTATCCTCTATATGGTTAATTTTGATGTTATCTTAGGTATGGATTGGTTAGCTCCTTATCATGCAGTTTGGAATTATTTTGCCAAGATCGTGACTTTAGCTACTCCGGGTGTGCCAAAGTTAGCTTAGAAGGGTACTCCTAGTTTGGTTCCAAAGGGAGTTATATCTTTTCTACATGCTCTTCTCATAATAGAAAAGGGGTGTCTTTGTTATTTTGCCTATGTACGTGATACTAGTGTTGCTTCACCACCTCCCTTAGGTTCTGCTTGAGTTGTTAGAGAGTTCTAGGATGCGTTCCATAACTTTTTGACTACCGACTTACCTGGTATCCCTCTAGACAGGGATATTGATTTTGCAATTGATGTTGAGTCGAGCACTAAGCCCATTTCTGTCTCTCTTTATATAATGGCCCCAGCAGAGTTGTAGGAATTGAAGGAGCAATTGCAAGATATGTTGAGTAAAGGTTTCATTAGATCGAGTGTGTCTCCTTGGGGTGCTCCAGTTTTATTTGAGAAGAAGAAAGATGGAACCATGCATATGTGTATTGACTATCAATAATTAAACAAAGTGACTTTCAAGAACAAGTATCCTCTTCCTAGCATAGATGATTTATTTGATCAGCTTCAGGGTGCCTCGGTGATTTCTAAAATTAACTTGAGATCTGGTTACCATTAGTTGAAGATTAGAGTTTTGGATGTTCCAAAGACAGCTTTTTGGGTGTGATATGGTCATTATGAGTTCTTAGTTATATCTTTTAGGCTCACCAATACCACGGTAGCATCTATGGAGTTGATGAATAAAGTATTTTAGACTTATCTTAATTCTTTTGTAATTATGTTCATCAATAATATCTTGGTCTATTCCAAGAACGAGGCTGACCATATAAGGTATTTGAGGGTTATACTTCACTAATTGCTTGATAAGAAGTTGTATGCTGAGTTCTCCAAGTGTGAGTTTTGGTTGGATTTTGTTTCTTTCTTGGGTCATGTAGTGACCAAGAATGGTATTATGGTCGATCTGGCCAAGATAACGGCAATTCGTAACTGGGCTAGACCTACTTCTCCTATGGAGATTTGGAGTTTTGTGAGGTTAGTAGGCTATTATCGGTACTTTATGCAGGGTTTCTGCTCTATTGCGGCTCTTTTGACCATTTGCTTGAGGAGGGCGTGAGTTTTACTGTATTTTGTGATGCTTCCGTAGTTGGCTTAGGTGGTATGTTGATGTAAAAGGTAAGGTAATTGCTTATACTTCTCGACAGTTGAAGCCTTATGAGAAGAACTACCCTATTCATGACTTGAAGTTGGTGGCGGTTATGTTTGTGTTGAAGTTGTGGCAATACTACTTGTATGGAGTTCATTGTGAGATTTTCTCCGATCATTGTAGCCTTCAATACTTCTTCACCCAGCGAGATCTTAATATGAGAGCTTCGATAGCTTAAGTTGCTTAAGAATTAGGATCTCACTATTCTTTCATTCGGGCAAGGCTTATGTGGTAGCGGATGCCTTGAGCTGGAAGGAGGTGAGTATGGAGAGTTTGGCTCATCTTTTGACTTAGAGGTGACCTTTAGCCTTAGAGGTTCAGTCTTTAGCTAACCAGTTGGTTAGGCTCGATATTTTTCACTTAGGCAAGTTTTGGCTTTTGTGGAGTCTAGGTCATTATTGATGGAGCAGATTTGAGCTCATTGTCTTGATGATGAGAGATTGAAGGTGATTGTGATAGTGTTGAGTGGTGAGGTAAAGGCTGTATCTCTTGATTTTGGGGGTGTTTTGAGGATTAGTGGTTGTATTTGTGTGTCAAGAGTTGGTGGTTGGATTAGACTGATCTTGGAGGAGGCTCATTATTTGAGGTATTCTATTCATCCAGGAGCATCTAAGATGTACCATAACTTAAAGAAACACTATTGGTGGGGTGCTATGAAGAAAGACATTATGGAGTTCATGGCCAAGTGTTTGACTTGCCAGCAAGTGAAGTATGAGCAACAACAATCGGGTGGTATGATATAGAGGATGCCCATTCCCTAGTGGAAGTTGGATCCGATAACCATGGATTTTGTAGTTGGCCTACCCCCGACTTTGGGGAAGTTTGATTCTATTTGGGTGATTGTGGATAAACTGAACAAATCAACATATTTTGTACTTGTGAGGGAAAATTATAATGCAGAGAAGTTGGCCAATATCTATATTCGAGAGATTGTTCGATTGTATGGTGTACCTATCTCCATTGTTTCTGATAGAGGTACTGAGTTTACTTTGAATTTTTGGAGTTTTATACAGAGTGAGTTAGGTACTCAGCTTGATTTGAGCCTAACTTTCCATCCTCAGACATATGGTCAGTCTGAGAGGATTATTCAGGTGCTAGAGGGCATGCTTTGATCGTGTGTTATAGATTTTGATGATTATTGGAACCAGTTCTAGCCTTTAGCGGAGTTCACTTACAATAACAGTTACCATTCCAGTCTTCAGATGGAGCCTTTTGAGTCTTTATATGGGCAAAGGTATAGATCTCTAGTGGGATGGTTTAATTCATTTGAGGTTACGCCTTGGGGCACTGATTTATTGAGAGATTCGATGGATCGAGTGAAACTGATTCAGCAGAGGCTAGTAGATACCCAGAGTAGGCAGAAGAGTTACGCTAACCGTCGAACCTGTGATGTTGAATTCATGATTGGAGAGTGGAATTTGTTGAAGGTATCACCCATAAAGGGTGTGATGAGATTTGGAAAGAAATAGAAGCTTAGCCCGAGGTTTATTGGTCCTTTTGAGATTCTTGAGAAGTATGGAGATGTGGAATATAGGCCAGCTTTGCTTCCACATTTGTTTGTTGTTCATCTGGTATTCCATGTTTCCATGTTGAAGAGATAACGTCCAGATTCTTCACATGTAATCGGTGGGATTCTATTGATTTAAAGTATAACTTGTCCATCGAGGAGACACCCATTCCCATCCTAAATAGGCAGACTAGGAAGTTAAGGTCTAAGCATATTGATTCAGTGAAGGTCCAGTGGAGACATCACTCTATTAAGGAGGCTCCTTAGGAGTTTGAGTTCGATATAAGGCGTAGATACCCCCAACTTTTTACCTATTTAGGTACCTTATTTGCTTGTTTCTTTGAGGACGAACTTGTGTCTTAGTGGTGGATAATGTAACAACCATAGTTATGATTTTTAACTTTTGCTGTATTTTGACCATTTTGCCCTTTTCCATAGTTGTTATATGCTATTTATGAGTTGTGGGGATGGTTGGCACGGTCCCCAAAGCATTTGGGAGTGGTTTGAATGAGTTTGAGGTTTTTAGAGGCTTTAAAAATGATTAGTTAGACTTTGGTCAATATTATGTGATTCAAGCCTCAAATGGAGATTTTATCATTTACATTAGATTTGGAATGCCGATTTTGATTTAGTAGCATGGTTGGTTCAGGTTCCTAGCCTTTATATGTCATTTTGAACTCTTAGACGAGAACTAGTAAAAATGACTTAAAAAGGGGTCTCAGGGGTTAACTTGTTGATAAAGATCTCTTTACAAAAATCTGATGGTTCTATTGAGTTTAGAACGTCGAAATTAGCCTAGTAGCATATTTGGTTTATTTTGATGGGCCCCAAACGAATCTCAAGGGTCCATTCAAAAACTTTTTCAACTTGTGTTCCAGCATATTGTTGATATCTGGTGCCTTCTTCACGTTTTCGGGCCTCCGATTACGTTCGCGGAAAAGGAATATTTTTTTCATCTCGAACGTGACAGAGGGATCGTGCTCACAAAGGGTAATCGGGGATCGTCGGGTTCGTTCTCTTCGCTTTCACAATTGGGCTACCGCGTTCGCAGATGGTCTAGGTTGGTCGTATGTACATTTGCGAGAGGTAGACCGCAATCTCCAAGGGCAATTTAAGTCTCAATCAATGCTGACCCACGCGAATGCTAGGGGTTGACGGCATTCACAAAGTACCGTTCATCATAATAGTGTATTTCCTCCATTTTCACCATTTTTCATCTTTGATACCTCGATTTTTGGCGATTTCAAAAGAGATTTTCATCAAATTTTTGTGGGTAAGTTCCAAATTCATATTTTCATCATTTCCCATGGATTTTATCTTTAAAATAGCTTTAAAACTAAGATTTCAAACTTGGATTTTGGGGACTTTACCCGGTAAAGTGAAAATTGAATTTTCTTCGATTTCAAGTCCAATTTCAACTCATTTCTAATTGGGTTTTTAGATTTAGAACGCTCTTCATATGGGGAACTTGATTCTTAAATAAAATTCCAATTTTACCCTTTTTGATTCTGACTCGATTTTCAAACTATTTTTGGACCCGAAAAGAAAATAGCTAATATGGATATCGTTAGACTCCTTTTGACATATAAATTACATTTTTGATAGATTTGGTCCAATTCGAAGCTGCTTATAAAGGAAAGGCTCCATGTTAAAGGGTCCAAGCTAGAGATTCGATGATTCGAGATAGATTATGGTTTAACTTTATTCAGAATAGGCTGGATAGTTAACTATTCTTGTATAGTATGCTATGAGTTAGGGATTTCATCGTGAGGTTTATAGTTTGAGTCAGTTATTTTTTTGTGTTGTCCATCTGGTGTCTTACTTGACTTTTCATTATTGTGGTGCCATACAAAGACTTATATCATGTTTCTACTGAAACTTGAGGAGATTTGAGCTCAATTAATACCATCATTAAATTGATTTATTATATAAAATTGTTTTAGTTATTAGAATGCATTCTCATTTTAATTATCTATATACATGGAATTGGAACCACACAGAGATATTGATTTTGAAAGAAAATGAGACACTTTATAAAACCCTTGATTGATGAATGTACCGGCAATGTTGATTGAGCTATGAGATTGTAAACGTATATGGGTTGTGAACCCCCTATGGTGCCCTATCCTAGAAGCTTTCGCTTGGAAGGTGTATATGAGGTGATATTGAGACATTACATCATGGTCATTGCATTGCATTACATCATTTGCATTCTTTTATATGTTTGATATCGTGTATTTAGCCTTCTTTATTATATATACTCGTGTGTAGTCTTATACTGGTATTATACTTGTAGAACTATTAGGAGATACGATTTGAGCCATCATTGGGAACTTTTCCATATGCAGGTGGAAGCGTGCTCATACTATCCTTTACTTGTTTAATTTTCTACTTTGCTCAGTCGACCTATGATACCTACTGAGTACAAGTGGACTGTACTCACTCCTACTTATGTGCCTTTTTGTGCAGATCCTAGTATGAGTGCGACCTCTGATAACTGATTTCTATTGATTGAGATCTGATTCGGTGTTCTAGTGAGCTCGCCTTTCAGAGCCTTGTTCTAACCTCCATCTATCTTTTATGTCTTTACTTGTATTCAGAGACAGTGATGTACTATTGGATTTCAGTATTGTCTTATATGCTCTTCATTGTTATGACACTAGGTTTTGGGATTTGGTTGTATTTCATCTAGATATTTCTTATTTATGATTATTATGGCCTAATTTCGTTCTAAAACTCTCACATTTGCTTTATTTCCTTTCTCTTTCGTACTTCATATTCATTGTAGCTTTTTGGCTTACCTACCAAGGATGGGTCGGGGTAGGTGCCATCATGATTTCGGATTCTGGGTCATGAAACCTCTCTACTTCACTTCTGAGGTAATGGTATGGACTGCATACACTTTATCCTTCCTGGACTCTACTGTGTTGGAATACACTGGGTATGTTGTTATCATGTTAATGAATTGGCTCATTTGATGTAGAAATTAGTTGAGAGCATTGTTAATGAATCATCTTATCTCTTTAGCAAATCATCAAATGCTCTATTAAATTTTTATCAAATAATACAGAATTACGTGGGTAACCATTCGTTCTTGTATCCAGAAGGATATATAACTGATTATTAATTATAATTACTGATGATAAGTCATACAAAAGGTCATTTTAGAATCTATATAGTGAAGACGTAAAAAATTGCTAGGAACTCAAAGTCTCTTATCCTCCTTCATTTTTAAGATTATCTTCAATGTCTCTTTACATTATAGAGCCGATCTAGAAAATATTTATGAGGTGTAGCAGTCTAGCAATGAAGGTTATAAGTCTGATCTTAAGATATCAGAAAGAAAATTGCTTTTAATTATAAAGTAAGATTTTAGTTTTTTGGCAGACTGATTTTGATTTTTATTATCTATGTATACATTAGAATTCAATTATTTCTTACCGACGCATGAAAATGTGTTTTAAAAAGAGGGTGGGATAAGCAGTACATCTAAACAAAATGTAAATTGAAGGATATAATTTCGTATTACTAATATTAATGAATATTTTTCTCTTCGGTTGTCGTTTTGTAGAAGGCCAACCATGACAAAATTTATATGAGATACACATGCAAAGTACGTGTCCAGAAACTAGTGAATATATACATGTACATATGTTGAAAACTTAATTAGGACAAATAAAGCATTTCAAAATTAATTTACTCAAAAAAAGTATATGGAAATTCGGACTAATTCATACATACTAGGTATTTGGGCTAATTTTAATTAAATTTGATGGTCCAGTCTTTGTTCCTCAAATTTAGACCAATTAGGCCCTACTTTTACCCAATACCCAGCCCAAATCTGCTCAAATTATTGAAATTGATCTGTTGCGCAAGACCAAAGCAACATGTCCAACTTGCTAGTGTTACTTTTCCTTCGGGTAAAATTCAGAAATGACCCTAAAATGAGTTGGTCTTAATATTTTGTGCTCCATTAGAAAAGTTTTACAAAAATGACTTCTATAAGGGATGGTCTTGCTTTTCGGTCCTATTTAATAAATTTTACCTATAAACAGACATTCAGAACATTTTAAGACAATAAGTATGAACGATTGACCAGAAGTTCTGCCTTATTGGCAAACGTTAGAACTTAGGTATGTTGCCCATCAGACATAATATCAACTTTGTCATAACATAGACGTTTAGGATATTATAAGATAGTGAACCTGCTCAATTGATCAGAAGTTTCACCTTATAGGCAAAAATTAGAACTTAGCTAGCGTTTGGCCATCAATTTCCAAATATTTTTGTCAAATCATTTTTGAGTAAAGTTTTACCATATGTTTGGCTATAGTTTTTGAGAAAAATATTTGTCTTTTTTAAGAAATTTGATTTATACCCATAAGTTCTAAAAATTATTAAAAATATTCATAACTTTGTATTATCATTTTATAATGAACATGTTCCATGATTAAAATTAAACTCATAGATTATAAGTTCTAACCTGCTTATAAAATAATTTCACAGATTAGCGTGGGAGTTGCTTAATTTTTCTCAACTTGCAAAACAGCATCTAATTTTTCTATTTATATTACTTTTAATAAGTGTTATGGAACTGTAACAACCTTCAAGGTGATTTTTATCTTTTGCTTCATTTTAACCATTTTGCCTTTCCTCATAGTTATTTGATATCATTTATGAGTTGTTTGGATGATTGACATGGTCCCTAAAGCATTCGGAGTTGATTTATGTTAGTTTGTAGTTTTGAGTAGCCTTTAAAGTAGTATAGTTGACTTTAGTCAATATTCTGTGATCCGAGTGTTGGATGAGAGTTTCGTCAGTTCTATTAAATCTGAAATGTCGATTTTGGATAAGTAGTGTGGTTGGTTCAGGTTCTAAGGTTTTCAGTTTGATTTTGAATCTTTAGACGAGAAGTTGGTTTTAAGTTGCCTAGAGTAGATTTCGGGGATAATTTATTGATAACGACCTCTGTTGAAAATTTTGACTACACTGTTGAGTCCAAAATGTCGTTTTCAAGCTATTAGCATATTTGGTTTGTGTTCGGGGAGGTTCCGGATGAGTTTTGGATGAGCTTTTAAATATTTTGGGTGCTTTGACCCTGTTTAAGTATAATCGGTTGACAAAAAGTTTCATTATTAGTTTTAAAGATCAAAAAATTACTACGAAACTTCTGAAATATCATGCATGAATTCTAGGATTAATCTGAAAAGTTTGGTGTAATTTCGATGAGCCGAGATCGAGTTTTTATTGCGGAACATGAAATAATTCTTAAACGAGCAAAAATAATATATGGCTAGGAAAACTTTCATGAAATTGAGTTCCTACTGAACGAGTAGATTCATATCATTATTTAGAAATTATAGAGAAAGAATCGGTGCATTTCGCTATTTTATGGGGGATTTATGGCCTCTTTAGTAAAAATAAAGTTGATGGTGCAAAAGGTTGCTGGTGCACACCTTTAGCGACGAAAAAAATATTTTAGCGATGGAAAATGGGCTTTAGTGACAGAAATGGCACCTGAACATATTATAAATTTCAGACTTCATCCTTTACCTAAAGATTGACTTTTGGGAGCTAGAAAGCTCCATTTGAGGCGATTCTCGATGCGTTTTTCTCGTATAATTATTGGGTATGTGATTCTACCTTCATTTTATTCATTTTCCAAGATTATCCATCTTTTTATTCGTAATTTTAATTCATAATATTAAGATTTAAAACTCAAAGTTATGAAATCAAAAGTTCTTGATTTGAAAGTCGATTTGGAATAGGTTTTCATTGATTTTTGGGATTTAAGGTCCTTGCATCATGGTTAAACTGATTTTGACAAAAGTTTTGCAAAATTTCTCATTTTAAATTGCATTTGATAATGGAGATTTGAGGTTTTACTGATAAAGTGAAATTTTGATATTTTGATAATTTTCAAACCGATTTCTACTCAATTTTCATTGGGTTATTAGATGTAGAACCCTTAAAGTATGGGAAACATGATTTTTAAATAAAACCCTGAGTTTACCCTTTTATTTTTGGAATCAATTTAAAAGAATTGATTTTAGACCTCGAACCAAAATATATTGGTACAGGTATCAATGGACTTTTTTTGACTTGTAGATGTTATATTTGATTATATTGGACGTGTTTGGTGATGATTTGAGGGAGTATAGCTTTCATTTGATGCTTCGGACTGTGTTTTGGCTTGAGGATCTTCTTTAAAGGCAAGTTGAGATGTACCTTGACTCTTTTCTGAGGTGTTTATGTGTTGTATGCTTATTTATTTTTTTATTTTGTGAATCTCTTAGGAATTGGAGGTCCCGCTTAGATGAAATGGCGAGCATCTCTGTGGTTACCAGAGTCTTTTGATGAGCTGTATTTATAATAGTATTTTATCTTATTTAGTCTTGTTACTTGCGAATACGCTTAGAGTAGATTGTAGATAGATGACTTGTTGATCTTGGGTAAATTGATAGTGGATACCTATTTAAGAGCTTGAACCGTGGTTAGTGAATAGTTGATGTAATTAATGAGGTTTAGTATCTCCTAGGATATGACCGATGGTAATATAGATAAGCACTTTAAGATAGGAATCTTGGCTTAGGTATGAGTAAGCGAATGAAGACACAACTTTGGAGTATATTGTTAACTATTGTAGCTCTCTTTTTAGTTACTTAGTCTAATGATGTCATCTTTGGAAAGATGAGACTTATAGTTCGAAACAAACTAGGTTTTGGGTAAGTTGGCTATATCTACATTGTTTGGATTGTGCATTATTATCGTGTTGCCCATGTGGGGGCTTATATGCCTATTATTATTGATTTGAGAGATTATATTGTTGTGGTGCCCTTGTGGGGGCTTGATTTGATATCATAAGCCTTATTTGTGGATTAATTGCCATTATTATTGTTGCGATGCCCGTGTGGGGGCCTGAATAGATATTATAGGCCTTATTTGTGCATTATTTACCCTATTGTTATCTAGATATTATAGGCTTTATTTGTGCATTATTTGCCTTATTGTTATCGTGATGCCCGAGAGGAGGGGGGAGGGCTTGAATAGATATTATAGGCCTTATTTGAGCATTATTTGTCTCTATCTTTATAGTGATGCCCGAGAGAGTGGCTTGAAATGATATTATTGATGTCTTACATTACTATTTATTCCAATGGTGCCATGCAATGACTTTTATCATGAATTATTGCCATATTGAGTTGATTTTGAGCTCATTTATACCTGTATTGAATTGATTATGATCTTCATACTGATTGGTTGTGAGCATTACATCCTCATTTCATCCATACATATTCATGAGATTGATACTATTGAGAAATATTGATTTTGAAAGAAAAGATATTTTATAAAACCCTTGTCGAGGTCATTTGTTGGCAAAGATGATTGAGGCATTTTGTAAAACCCTTGGTCGATGTCATTTGTCGGCTAGGTCCTTCATCGAGGTCATTTGCTGACAAGGTCCTTGGCCGAGGTCATTTGTCGGTAAGGTTGATTGAGATTGTGAAAGTATATGGGTTGCAAACCCCCCATGGGTCCTGTCCTGAAGCGCTGAGGCTTGGAAGGTGTATACGAAACATCCCACCATTGTCACTACATTGCATTACATCACTTGTATTGCATTGCATTCCTTGGTATGGTTTGACACTGTGTTTGAGTATTTACTTTTGTATTGAATTACCACGATTGAACCTTGTTTGTGATATTGTGTATTCTCCATTCATTTCACTATATTACATCATATTATACTACTTCTTGGTTGAATTGGAAGTTGAGATAATTATGAGACGTGGGGTATGACTATGGCTTGATCAGTGAGACATGTTGTGTCGCACCTATTGGTAGCATGATATACACTTAATTATACACTCTCACTACTTTATCCCAGATTATTGGTTGAACATGATAATTGAGCCTGATATACTGTGTTAGTGAGTCTCCCTTACAAATGACTTCTTTTTACTTGTTGATCATAAAAATGACTAGTGTTGACTCACCTAGATTAATTTTCTTGTCTTGTATATTAACATTCCTATGATTGTTGTGTTGGGTTACCCTGTTAGGATGAAGTCTTGTATTTGCTGGTTGTAGATTGTTTGGGTGATTTGGGTAGTTGGGGGTAGTGGTTCACGCCACCACTTTGGATTAGGGTCGGTTATCGATGATGCTTGCTAAGTACAAGTGTTTCGTACTCACCCTTGCTTTTTCTTTCCTTTTTCTTTTCTTCTGCACCCTGTGCAGGTATTGGTCCGAGTAGCAGATGGTAGATTGTGTTTCCTCGGTGTTGACGTTGCGGAGATTGAGATAGTAGCTGACGGACCTCAAAACTTACCCAGACCTCTCCTCTTTTATCTTGTGCTTTTTTTCGCATTTAAGATATTTAAGACTAATCAATAATATATTGTATTAGAGGCTTGTACTAGTGACAACCAGACTTCGGATGTATCTTGAATTATTATTTCATATTTAATTATTTTGGGATTATTCTATTCTTCTTCTCTGCTTCTTATTTACTTTGAGTATTGAATTTGGGTTGGGATAGGTTTACCTGTATTGGAGGTGTGACAAGTGCCATCATGTACTCTGTTTTGGATCGTGACAGGAACAATACAATTACATACTTGAGAATCAAATAATAAGATTTATTAATGGGGTTGGTCGTTAGATAAATATTTGTTGGGATTAAAAAATGGTGGTGTTTTTTTTATAAAATATAAGAGTTTGGGGTAAAGTTTAAGTTTTTAAAAATTCTCAACAAATAGAATTTGGCCCAAAAACCACTATTTTCTGGTTTTTGAGAATTTGGATTGTTTGCCAAAATATGACAAATCCTATGGCCAAACATTTTTTTGCCAATTTCCCCCCCAAAAAATATATGGGATATCTATGGCCAAACGGGAGTCATGTTGCTCATTAGACATAAATTCTAACTTTTATAGCTAAAGCAGACGTTAAAGATATTTCAAGAATATGGACCTATTCATTTAACCACAACTTCTAGCTTATAAGCAAATGCTAAATTTATTAAGAGTTTGTTTGGAAAACCACCTGGTAATTGGAATTGGTGTGATTAATAGGAGAGTAATTATCAGTTTATTAATCACGACGACCTGTTTGTTTGCTACAATGTAATTACAATATAATTACAAGTGTACTGTTTGGTTGCACAAGTGTAATTACATGATTATATTAATTTTTTAAATTAAAAATTAATATTTAACAAATAAGGGCCTTTATAAATGATATTAAATTAGGTATGTAAGATATATATTGTATTTGAAAAATATGTTAATTAATAAACATATGTTCTTAACTATTATTATAAAAAATAATTGATAATATTTTTTAAATCAGTAAATTAATCATAAATACTAAAAGTGCATAATTTTTAAGAACATCACGAAATGGATGTTTGACAAAGAGATTAATATTATAAATATAATGTCATAAAATTATTAAAATATTTGACAAAAAGATAATCTATCAATTTTAAATGAAAAATGAATGGTTTGCAATATGAAATATCAAGTCAATACTACTAAAACAAATAAATTGGAACTGAAAACATAACATAAGTTTAAAACTCAAAACAAAAAAAAAATAAACATAATACTCTTATATCAAATTTCAACATAACACACATAAATATAATTCAAAAGAAAAGGAAAACGTAAGTCTATAACCTTATTTAACAATAAATATATTCTACTTTAATTTAAAAATTAGAATACTAACACAATTATGCTAAATGAAAAAAAAAGTAAACAATAAATAGATTTAAAAAATAATTATACGAATAATTGTATAAAATCACGAGAAGTAAATGTTGGGAGATAAGAAGTAAAGAAATGAAATATAAATAATGTAAAATAAAAAATATATTTTAAAAAATATTAAATAATAAAAATATTTTTTTATTAAAATAATAGAAATAAAAAATAAATTAAGACCAAAAGAAATTTAAATAAAAATAAAAATAATAAATTTCAAAGTAACGTTATAAGTACACCAAGTAATTATCAGTAATTCTCAGTTATTAAGAAATGAAGAGTGTAATTATCCTTATCAATTAGATCCAATTCTTTGGTCAATCAAATATAAATATAGTGTAATTACATTCAATTACACCAAATCTAATTAAGAGATGTCTTTTCAAACATGCCTAAGTAAAAATAAAAAATTCAAAAACAAACACGGAGAGAAAAGTTCAACATCACAACAAAATTTCAACATCGGACACTTAAAATAATTTCCTGAACTTTTCCACAGCATATAATATTGTGGTTCGTTTATATCGGTTGCACTTTCGCTCGGATAGTGAGCCATTTAGGAAATTGTGCATTCAGACGCATACGCAACTCTGCAGTGGCAGGATACGACACGCAAGTGAAAGCATAAAAAAAAAAAAGCCAATAATTTGGTCTTTTGCTCTTTTGGTCATACCAAAATAGTTTATTATAGGTGAATTGATTGAAGAGAAGGGGTAATTATTGGAACTATAATTATTGGAACTATCTTGTTTCTGAATTCTTGTTAGCATGGCGATGGAGAGGCCTTTGCGGTGTATGTTGAGAAGAATTTGCACGAATGGAAGTTTCAGAAGTTTTAGTGCTCTTCCTGAAGGCAACTCATCTTCCCCTTCTCAAAATTTCATCAACCTCGAGTCCGAATGCAGTGCTCACAAGTAAAATATTCTCCCACTTCTTAACTATTTTTCTTTTTTTTTTTTTAATTTAAATTTATTTTCTGTAAATTTATTAGACATCTACGTCTATGGGCTTCTTCTATTTCGTAAAATAATTCCTTTTTTTAAAAAAATAAAAAAACTCTGTTTTATTTAAGATAGCGTTAATTTTTGTTTGCCTGTGATTAGCACTCAATAAATGATGATTTATGTGATTGAAATGAAAGTATGCTTAATATCATCCATTAGTCTCTGACTCTCTGGTTACCATCTTATCGTAGTTAGCTTTTGTTCTTAAAGTTCGTAAGCATATTCTGAGCTAAAATTTTAAGCTTATGGGTTCTATCATTTAGAGTAGGCAATTTACTATGTTGTGGATAAATTATTTATACATATTAAGTGAATTTCAACATAAATCAGAGTTTGGGTCAAAACTACTGGGTTTTGCCGAACCGGTTAAATGGAACTATTGCTCCGTCAATGTTCGTAAGAGTTGATTATGGTGTTTGTCTGTTTTCCCTTAAGAACTTGGTCGTCCTTGTAAAACATCCTGTAGAGTGTGTTTTAGTTGGAGTAGGGGAAGTTATTTAATCTTAATTATCATTGTTATTCCCTTCTGCTTCTTGCAAGTTTATCTGCCATTAGTCCGACATTGTGTAAGTTATATTTTTATGGGGTACTTTACATTCCTAATGCATCAATTATATGGACTGTAACCGTAGTCTAATGTACGCGCAGTCAGTAGGTACTCCCAAGTCCTTGGAGAACTAGCTATAGTGGATAGGTGTTCAAGTACTAAAGCAAACTGGTAGAACAGGAGAGTCATCCTACACTTGCAAATAAGGGAATAAACGAATCACACACACAGGCGTAAAAATAAGCAATTCACATTCACTATCACAAAAAAAATTGTGTGCAACATGCGTGACGAACCATAAGCTTACCCTTTGTGTAAATACTCTACTAAAACACGAACGTCAATATTTAGGATCAAGTAGGACTTAAAGGGTTGTAATGTAGGCTGAGGGATGGGTAGGAATGATTTTGCTAAAGTAGTGACTACCCCCCTAAGCACTTTAATACATCATATTCTTGATTTATTTAGAGCGCTTCTTCAACTAGCCAACTCTTCTTTTTCCCTTTCTTCACCCACCATTTTCCTTTTGTTCCCCCAATTTTCTTTGAGCACATTGTCCTATGACACTACCAAGGAGTGACCCATCAATTTTTTGGGGAAAGTCAATACTAGTGTCAAATATTAACTCTTTCCAGGAACATGCACCCTTAATCTTCTTCTTTCAGCCCCCATCCTCAACCGTCTCCCTTTTGGTTTCCTTTTTTTTTTCCAAACTTCCAACCTCTTTTAAGCGCTCATTCGTGAGTCTAAGTGCCTATAGGAGCTATGAGATCAAAAATTGAGGTCATTTAGAACAAAAAAGGACTTAGCGTTAAATGTGGTTATCAAAAGAATAGGCTAAAGGCTCAACGAGACTACTAGGGGTATACCATATGGGTAGGTAAAAGAGAAACTGAAAAACACGACTAACCAAAGAAATGCCTCTATCATCTCCTAAATCGAACATTCTTCATTTTGCTTTGCACATACACTAGACAAGTTCTACATATCGGCATGGAAGAATGGAATATAAGCTATAAATCATCTCACACAGAGTCACAGACATAACACATTTTCGACTCAAGACAGATTATGTAGACAACAAGAGTTCAACATTAAGCCAAAACCATCAAACAAGAGTCAAAAAGATAAGCCTAGGTGTCCAAAAAGAGGTCATTCACTTTCTCACAACATGTTTTCACGTTAAAAACCAAGAATTGCGTTATTTGGTCAATCTAGCACCTAACCCTAGCACCTAGCATTCAATTGACCCTAAGGGTTAAAGGTCCCTATCTACTTTCTAATGACTAACTTCCCTCAAGATGGTTGTCAACCATCTAACTTCAGGAAAAGTCATTACTATTCCTAACAAAATTAAAAAATGCCCCAGTTTAAAGGGCCCTCGGGAAAAGAACTAAGGCTAAAAGAAAAATCAGGGAGTTGGATGTTATATGCCGCTAATGGGAGTTAAGAAGCTATAAAAGAAAAACTAAGGACAAAATCAAATCTTTTTTTTCTTTATATATTATGATCTAAAATCCTTCCTGTGGCAATAAACATCCATGACCTCAAAATGTTGTTGCAAAAGAGTATCCCCCACACTCACTTAAATCATGCAGTGCCCTCAATGCATATTAAAGCGTATAAAAGAGGAAGGTGAGAAATATTCCATGCGGCCCTCTAGGGCCTACTCTTTGTCGGAGCCATCGGCATCATCCTCGCCATCAGAAGCCTCAGGTGATCCTATACCATTATCCACTTCCTCCTCCTCATCTGATCCACCAATATCGGACTCCTCTTCTTCCCCTTCTCAAAGTCACTGCTCATCAGATGTTGAGTGTTAACATCTTCATTTTCGGAGAGTTCCACCTTACCTCCCAAAACCTACTTCAAGATAGATAGCAAGGTAAACTCGGCATCCAACTCTGTGGAGTCCATACTTCACTATTGGCACTACTACTCCATTATCCTGTGCATCCGGGCTAGCAAATTTGCTTGCATATTTCGTTCCTTGGTTGGTGTCATCTTGCCCCTTGCAGTCTTATCGAGACCCTGGATTGTCTACGGTTTGATTAGGTGCATCAATAACCTATCCCCTCAGGGTCAAAGTGTAGACCTCATTACTAGTGCGGTGAGGGTGTTAGCAAAGTTCAAGCGCTACGTCTGAGTGTGCCTCTTTCAGTCGATTTCCTTTAGCATCAGGTACCCAAAATTGACCGGCTGTCCAATCTTGAAGAAATAGATCATGCAGGCCCTTTCCATGCTTACAGTGGAGTAATGGTTCACTGAGCAGATCTTGTTGTTGATAAGTCTTAGCAACACCCGATCGGGCTTTTGGAACTTACTCATGTGCATGTAGCGGTGGTATGGTTTTGTTGTTCCACCTTGCCCACTCATGAGTAGATCCCTGCCCGCAAAAAGTGTATGATACAACCTTAGGAGAACCACAATCCAAAATCTAGCTATTAAAGTGGGAGAGCCCAAGGTTATATAAGACCCACATCAATTCCCCATTTAATCGATGTGTGACTTTTTGCAATAGGATCATAACAAATCACTATGCCTCGCATCGGTCGTCCTCGACGGCTCCACTCAGGGTAGCTTTCACTCTACTTGTGTAGGTAGCTCTTTTCCTTGTAGCCCTTTCGAGTCAGGTGCCCAGGCGCCTTGACGGTTGTGCGCTAGCCATTGCTAGCCCCGACCGAACACTGCCATATCGGCGTCACCATCCCGGGCTCGTAGGGTGATGGGTGACTCTGATACCATTAACACAACCTTAGGAGAACAATACCCAAAAGCTACCTATTAAGGTAGGAGAGCCCAAGTTTATATAAGGCCCACATCAGTTCCTCATATAGCCAATGTGAGAATTTTGCAATAGGATCATAACAGTGTCCCTCACGGCTTTGTAGTTTGGCCAATCAATGAAAATGTTTAAAGGCTCAATCGGGTGGTTTGGAACTTATAAGAGTGAGCATAAAGATGCCATGTTAAATCCCACAATGATCTCCCACACATTTTCAATGTTTTGATATTGTCTGGATTGCAGAGAGTAGATTGGTGTACAACTACAAGACAAGATCAATGTTTGCAGGTCCAGGTTGTCGAAACTCCTGTGCCCACACCATAGAACCTATGGCCTGGTGGATAAGTGGGAAATTTTTTTGGAGAGTGGCCTCATCATTGGCTCTCTTATGTGAGCACCCTGTGAGCTTAGAATTTTTGTACCAGCTCTTTCCCAATTCATGAACATACTGGAGACCATAGATAGTCTTGACCCGGGGTGTCGGGAATCGGGATAGGCTCAACAGGGTTCTTGCTTCCCCTTTTCTTGGTTCGAATGGCTTCTCTGCTTCTCTTGCTTGGTTTTGGGGGGGGGAGGGGGGGGGGGGGGAGGAGGGGAGAAGGTAACATTGTGTCCTATCATTTGTTTCCATTCCTAAGACTACAATTGGAGCTCTTTCTCATCCAATCTATTAACAAGCTATGATTGAGGTGGTGTATGCCTTACACTCTAGTGGTACTTGAGAGCTCATTCCTCTATCATCTGATTCCATTCCTAAGACTACAAGTGAAGCTCTTTCTCATCCAGGCTAGCAACAAGCTATGATTGCCGAGATGTCTGCCTTACACTCTAGTGGTACTTGGGAGCTAGTTCCTCTACCTCTAGGTAAGTAAGTGTACAGTTGGTTGTCGTTGGGTATATATGGTGAAGGTTTGCCCCGATGGATAGATTGACCATCTATAGGCTCGACTAGTTTCCAAGGCTTACACACATATTTTTGGTCTTGACTATGATGATATCTTCTCTCCTATGGATGAGATTGCTTTAGTCTGTCACTTTTAATCTATCTGTTGTTCTCCATTGGCCGCTCTACCAGTTGGATATTACAATTGTCTTTCTTTATGGGGATCTCGAAGATAAGGTATAAATGGAGCAACCGTCTAGTTTTGTTACTCAAGAGGTGTGTAGATTACGATGAGCACTTTATGGCCTGAAGCAGTCTCCTCGATTTGTGCCTACTTTATTTTCCTTAAGTCCATTATTATTGACTTGCTTTGCTTAATTCTACTCTCTACCACAGCTCCCGATCATAGAAGTTTTGTTTCTGGTTGCAGATTGTCTTTTCACTAAATTCAGCGCACTCACTTTAGTTTAAACAAGAAAAATTAATCTTACGAGTTGCCTTAAACTTGGCGATAAGGTAATTGGAAGCAGCACAAGTTTTGCAGCTAATATTTGAAAAAAAAATCTTTCTTGAGAATGTTTGCTAATGTGATAGCTCAAGCATGTTTAATTCTTGTGTTATGTAACGAACAAATTAAAACTTTTGTGGGTGGTATAGCGTTGGAAATACTGATTCTTCTGACTGAATTGCAGTTACCATCCGATTCCTATCGTTTTTTCTAAAGCTAAGGGTTCGTCCGTCTGGGATCCAGAAGGGAAAAAATATCTTGATTTCCTCTCAGCTTATTCTGCTGTCAATCAGGTAAGAAGAGAAGAAAAATTATTGGAACACCTTGGTATTTGTTAATGGTAATTGGTATTTCCTAAAATAGGTAGAATCAACTTTATACTATTCTTTATCGGGCTTCTAGCATGCACTTGCCCAGCTCCCATAGATTCTGTTATTCATTTGAAGGGTTGAAGGGAGGTGTTGTGGCCATTCTTTCAATGCTATCTCACCAGGATGTACATTATATATTCATGACAGTATAGGACATGCAGTTCAGGGCCCTTGGTCTCATTTATTTGCTTTGATTACTAACCGCTAACCAGGATGTACATTTTATATACCCACGACAGTGTAGGACATGCAGTTCAGGGCTCTTTGTTTCATTTATCCGCCTTGTCAGGTTCATATTACCAACCAGGATGCTCATTTTATATACTACCGACAGTGTAGCAAATGCAGTTCAGGGCTCTTGGTTTCATGTATCCACTTTGTTAGGTTCATATTACCAATGATTTCCTCCACCTAATAAAATTGACATCATTGTCTTGGCAAAGAGATAAAGCAATCAACTTGTCTTACTTAATATATGCTATTACTAAAAGAAACTAGTTAAGTAGTTGATAACGTTTATTCACTTTATCAGGTTCATTTGTCGTTAAATAATACCTTCCTCAAATAGTTGTAACCACACAAATAGGGTGCTAAATGTAAGGTTTTCAAAAATCAAGTCTTTAGAGCTTCAAGAATTTCATAAGTGTGTCTAACATTCATACTTCTCTGTATGCACCAAAAAATTAAATGCTTAAAGAACTATGATTTACCCTATACACGGCACTAGCTTGTCCTTCAAGACACCTCCTGTATATCTCTTTCTACTTTTCCATATTATGCAAATGAGGCAATTGCACCGCATTTTCCTGAATGCCTTTGGGGCTCCACCGACCCTCCACATGGTAAGCGTTGATGGACTTTTCTAGGCATCACTTTTTGCATTTCAATTACTTCCATGGACATATTCTACATCTCCATAGCTGTATCACGATGGAAAAGTAGGTTTACAGTTCCTACTTCCTTGCACACACATGTGCCAGAAGTAATGAAGTGATCATCCTGTTTAGATTATCAAAAGAAAGCTACCTTTAGTGATGTTCATTTTTCACACCCCTTTCATCTAAGCATAGAGGTTGAAAATGCAATTTGACTTGATCTAATATTTGTTATAGTAACGAAATGTTGCTTTGATAAGGTATTCTTTGCAGGATGATTTAGTTCTCAATTAATTAATGGATTTGAATTCTTGAAATATGGAGAAGTGGAGGATCGTATTCTGATAAGTGCATTAAATATTTTCAGGTCACCTAGATTAAAATAGAGAAGTACTATGTAGGATTTTTCATACTGAATTAAAGTTCAATTTTTATTTTTAGGGACACTGTCATCCAAAGATCATGAAAGTATTAGCAGAACAGGCTCAAATGCTCACTCTCAGTTCTCGTGCCTTCTATAATGATAAGTTTCCAGTGTTTGCAGAATGTATAACCAGTATGTTTGGATATGATATGGTGCTACCTATGAACACTGGTGCCGAAGGGGTAGAAACAGCTCTTAAGCTGGCAAGGAAATGGGGTTACATGAAGAAAAGAATACCGAAAAATGAGGTAAAGAAAATATACCTTACTACTTCATGAGCATTTGGTTTTTGTCAGGAAGTCAAACTTTAGCAGTTTCCCTAATTACATGGGTCAAAAATTAGCTAAGTTGGAGATAGGTCTCTTAGAATTCGTATGTGATAAACAATTTCCTTTCCGCAATTAAGTTATCCAATGTCTTAACAAAAGTTTCCGGTTATGTAAATGTTATGAAAGTTGAATCCTGCACCTGCTGCATCCAGTTTTGTGGTGTATTCTTACTTTGAATTCAAGTGAACTGTAAATTTCCAGTCATACATAATTGAACTGCACCTCGAAGTTTCCTATCGACACAATGAAAGGCCATGTCCTCTTTACTAAGATTGACCCGAATGTCTGTCTAGACTTTTCTGATATATTGTTTAACTTTTTCATTTGCAGGCTGTCATTGTCTCATGCTGTCGATGCTTCCATGGTCGGACATTGGCTGCAATCTCCATGAGTTGTGACAATGAAGCTACTCGTGGTTTTTGGCCCCTATTACCTGGGCAACTTAAAGTCGATTTTGGAGATGCTGTTGCCCTTGAAAAATTATTTAAAGGTATATAAAGGTTGTGCCTGTAAAGGTGATGGATCTATCTTGGCAAATTAATGGTGGTCATATACATACTTCCTAATTGCAGACATAGTAGTTGAATCTGATTGCTTTTCACTGTTTATGGTTTTCAGAAAAAGGAGATCAGATAGCTGGTTTTTTGTTTGAACCAATTCAAGGAGAGGCTGGGGTACGCGTATTCTTCAACCAAAGTGACCATTTAGAAGTATAGCATGTGTCTATGGTCATATCTATTATCTAATATGTTATAACAAGGCATTTACAAATATTTTCTTAGAGTAAGAGCTACCTGACCTCAGCCTGAAACTGCTGTTGGTATTTTCAGTCTTTACCTGATCTGAGCCTGAAATCACTGATGGTATTTTCAGTGTTTTACATTACCTTTTATTTTTTTAATGTTTGTCCATGTCACCTAGAAAGGGCACTGCATGCGGGAAGATAATAAGGTCTTGTCACTGTATGTTTATTGTCAGTTGTCCCGATGGAAAAAATATTTGTGCTTTTTATGTTACAGCACATGATATTTGCCTTCCTCTCCAGGTTATAATTCCGCCGGAAGGTTACCTGAAGGCTGTTAGAGATCTTTGCTCAAAGTACAATATTTTGATGATAGCTGATGAAATACAAAGTGGCTTGGCACGCTCTGGTCGATTGCTAGCTTGTGATTGGGAAGAAGTTCGTCCAGATGCTGTTGTAAGGACTGTTGTAGTTCTTATGAGAAGACAATTAAATTTGTTTGAACATATGCTACTAGCTTGAGTCTTTGTGGTCATTCTCCTGAAATTTTAAAATATGTTGTGCAGATATTGGGAAAAGCATTAGGTGGTGGAGTCTTGCCTGTGAGTGCTGTACTTGCAGATAAAGATGTTATGCTTTGCATTCAGGCCGGAGAGCATGGAAGGTTGCAAATTGCTATATGAGAAGTTCTTGTTACTGTTTGTTAATTTGTTTGACTTGCAGTTGATTTCAGATTGAGTTTGTTACTTTGGATAGAGCAAGTTATGGATTCTGAATTTCTTGAGTTCATTTAACTTGCACAATGCTATTTTTTTTATATATAAATGATGCCTTGCATGTTGCTCACAAATTAATAATATGATGATGTACATGTTAATAGATAAAATGCTTTTAAATCAACACCTTATGATGATTTTATGGCGTGTAAAGGAGATAAAAGAACGGAACAATACTAGAACCTGGAGGAGTAGGCTTAGTCGATAGTATTGTCAAAGGCTATCAGGGTAACAAGTGCTTGTAATTCTTCTTCATTGTAGAGCATGCCAAAGATTTTATTCTAATTCTTGTCAGCATTGATGTCCAGTTTCTTCCCTATGTAATTATACTAGTAATCATAGCTAGTCAAAACACCAACTAGGTATGTGGACCACCAGCTTTGATCTTTCGATGGCTCTGACTTATGGTGAAAATATTTTACAAACTAAAACCATATTATGTTCCGGTTCTTCTGTTTCAGTAGATGTATTTGAAGAAACAACAATAACAACATACCTAGTGTAATCCCACAAGCGGGGTCTCGGGATATATTTGAAGAAAAAGGATGTTAAATTTGAACTCCTGCTCTGTGTGAGGTTTACCCTTATGATTTTAAGTGGACTTGAATTGGGCTTATAGCAGAGATTTTGAACTTGCTATACCCCTACCACAGGTCACTGCAGCCACGACTATGTGTATGTTTTGTAAAGTCTTTACATTAATTTGTTTCTGTTTCATGATACATGTCTCTTTCTTTTCAATCACAACAGCACCTTTGGGGGGAATCCTCTGGCCAGTGCAGTTGCAATTGCATCTTTAGACGTGATTAGAGACGAAGGACTTGCAAAGAGGTATCAAATTCCTTGCTTCACACCAGATGTTTTGTTGCATATATACACCCTGATCTAACCCTGTCCAAAGGTAGGGTGCTATGGGGAAGGGATGTTTCAGAAAAGCACATCAAACTTAAGATGTTTAGCATGAAATGCACTCCATGTGGGGATTAATTCCTCTGCTCATAAGTGGGCTGCAAAGCAGATGAACTATGCTTGTAATGCTGGCTTACGTTGATAGTAGTTTTGTGGTCTTGTCATGAATCTCTTTTATATTAATCACCTGTTAGATCCTGCATTTATATTTCTTGATATTCAGCTACTTTCGATGTCACAATCTGTAAAAATGGTATCTTTGATAATAGATCTGCTCAAATGGGAGAGCAACTTAGACATCAGCTGATAAAGATTCAGCAGCAATTTCCTCATTTCATAAAAGAAGTTCGAGGGAAAGGCCTATTCAACGCTGTGGAGCTTAATAGCAAGTCCTTATTACCTGTGACAGCTTATGACATATGTATGAAACTGAAGGAGAGAGGAATTCTTGCTAAGCCAACTCATGATTCAATAATACGCTTGACGCCCCCACTGTCAATGAGGTATGCCCTTTTCTCTTAAATCTTATAGCTGTTGCATTTCCCCCCTTTTTGGCGGAGATATCAATAGCATTGTGAGAAACGATGAACCTAGCTAGTGATCAGCTGAAAATCAGTTGTATAATTCTCTCTTTCCTTTTCTTCTTTTGGGCAGGATAATGGTTCCTGTTATAACTTGTTGATAATTTTCTTCACCTCCAATATTCGCTCTTTAACTATCTTCTATAGTGTCTCTACATATTTAATTATTCTTTTCGCGATTCGTTTTTGTTTGAGGAGAAGGTAGAAACTTCTCTCCTCAATTTCACTGAGTTGCAGCTAGCTACATTGTATGGAAGTAGTTCCTAACTCTTTGAAATGTCCTTGTGGTATATCCAAATGTGTTTGTATAACATTGTGCTATTGGATTGCTAAAAGCCAAAATTCATGTTCTTCTAAAACTGAAATATATGAAATCTTTTGTCAGCTGGAAGTAGCATGTTAAATTTGTAGGACCGTGTAGCTATGTCATTTATAAGAGTTATCATTAATATGATTTAGACTTTGTTTCTGCGTTTGTATCATAGAAGATGATATACAAGCTCAGAAACAAAGTTTAATTATATTAAACTGAAATATATGAAATTTTTTGTCAGCTGGTAGTAGCATGTTATGTTTGTAGGACCGTGTAGCTATGTCATTAATAAGAGAGATCATATATGATTAGACTATGTTTCTGCGCTTGTATCATAGAAGATGTTAATTTACCTGTCTTTTTTCTTTCTTTTCCAGGATACTCATTATTTCACTGCTTTTCAATTGAAAGTATTGTAAAACTGTTGACTTCTACTTGAAATTATGAAATGCAAATACTTTCTCAATTTCAACTTGTGTCGCTGATTTCTCAATGATTTGGTCCACCATGATGAATTATTTATTTTTGACAATTGACCTTCCATTGTCGGTTGTTGATTTTGCATCAGTGGTAAAACTTGTTGATTTTGCATCAGTGGTAAAACTTGAAATAAGAACTCAAATTGTACATTCAGAAAGTTTCTGCAATTGTTTCCCCAACAAAATCATCTTATACAACCCAAATCCTGTATCTAACGATTAGTGATCTTCTCATTTAAGTGACTGTGTGAAAGTTGTAGTTAACTTTTACTCCCCACATTTGGAAAAAAGATTTCTCGAAGGACTATATTCTGTGAAGGTTTTGTGGAGGTGGTACAACAAGATGGTGGTAGTTATGATAATTTTACACTCATTTGGTATATTTTGAAGTATTCTGTTTTAATAAAAAGTGGACAAGATGATGTAACTACACTAGTAATGGAGGGCAAATACCCTATTTTTTCAGCCTATATGTGCCTTTTCAGGTAAGTAAAGAAAGAATTATGTAACTATGCAGCTACAAAAATATATTTGCATGTGCTGCAGAGTCATGTAGTAGTTGCTCCTCTTGTCAAGTTTACAATATTTGCTCCCAAATCAGTTGGGGTATGCTGTTTAGTTTCGCCCCTTAATGGCATCCCAGCTGCAAGTAACAGCAGTACTAATCGCACAACTTTCTCCATGCCGTAGTCTTTTTCTTATTCTCGTTTGTTGCATATGGATTGTCATATCTGTACTGTTGTAAGAATATTTTCTGCAGTTAACTTCAAATGTTACTCTTTATTCCTTTTCTAAGTAGAGAACCCAGAAAGATCATTGAATTTTCTACTATCCAAATATAAATTCAGGCATCTATGAAGTTTGGGTTGAGATTAGCTATCCCCATCACTTAGTGAACAGGAACTCACTAGGCATTTGGCATTTATCAATTCTTTTGTCTAGCTTTAATGGATCTTTATTGTCAAACTCTGAACTTTTACTAGTATGTGTTATTATACGTGCGTCTTTCTGAATCTCTTCTTATATGATTTAGTTTTGGGATTTCTCCAGCAATATTGAGTAATCTCTATCTAACTTAACTTAATTGCTGATTTTGATGCCATTGAAGTGCCATTATATGCTTCAATTGGTTTCAAATTTAAATTACCTCGAAGAGCATAGCAAGGTAAGTCATTGAGGAAACATGATTGAGAAACATAGAGAAGCAATGCATTTGTGACCATTTGGTTCGTCTAGGTACTGCAATCTTTAACTGTGGTCGAGGAACCACAAGTTCAACGTCATCACTTCTTTTCCATTTCAGTCTATGCCATTATTTTACCTCTCATTCAATCCCCGGATCTCTTTAAATAGCTAGTCCTCTTTTTTTAAGTATTGGGAAAACAGAGCATCTTTTTGAACATGAACGGTAAACTTTACTTAAAGGGAAAAGATAAAATAGACAAATGGATATTCCTATAGGAAGATAGAAGTAGGCTCTGTTCGTTATGCTAATCTTAAGATGTAAATCTTAAAGTTTCTGTGCTCGCTACGACCCGAAATATATATGTCACTCAATTGTGTTATTGCTGTATTAACAGTTTGGAGGAGCTTGAGGAAGGCTCTAAGGCCCTGCATGATGTTTTAGTACATGATCTTCCAAAGATGCAGAAAGAGAAGCCAGCAACAGACTCCCATGCTACCTCCAGTGTGTGTGACCGGTGCGGCCGTGACTTGTATGGCTCTTCATAAGATATTGAGACTAGAGGTAGCTTCCATAGATAGCAGTAGTCCCGTCTTCTTTTTCTACACTATAAGTTTCATATCAATAGATATACTCACCTTTACACCATCGTAGAAAGTATCACTGCAGTACTCCAGCTATCTGATTTATGCACAATCTACTATTTGGTGCCAGTTACAACCATTATCTATGTCATGCTTGAAATCAGAACCTACTTAATATATTTGAGTTCTCAGATACCGAAAATGCAAATAAAGTTGTCTGTTTGCTGAGTACTTGTCATCTTAGTTCTTATATATATGCAAGTCAAAGTTGATCTCCAACCTCATGAAAAGGAACTGGAATTTCAAGAAAATGTTCTTATTTGAGAATTTCTGGCATCTGCAATTCTGCCTTGAGAAATGGCATACTGCCGTTTGACTTTGGAATGCCATATAGGTTACCCACATTGCTTGTGTTGGCTGTTGTCTTATAGTGGAATTGGATAAAGATACTATTTGAGTTATTTCTATTGCGCATTGGCGAAATCAGAAATTTTACTAAAGATATTTAAGATTTTTTAATATATATATTTATGTATAAAAAGTAATTTTTGACCAATATGTGCAGTATAACTTTCTGGGGTGTTTAATTAACCTCCCTTCGACATAAGTATGCCCCCTCCTATTTTGGATTTAATGCTTGAATTATTTGGCTGAGTAGAATGATCCTATGATCTCTACACAACAACAGTATATCAAGTGTGATTCCACAAGATCCTAAGATCTTTACCTGGATCTATATTTGTCGATGTTCACCTACGTGTGTTAGTATGAATGGATCAATTTTTCATGAAAAGTATTTTTCAAACAAAATAATAATTATTAAAAAAGTAATTCTTAACCTTCTCAAAAAAAGAAGTAATTCTTAATAAAATTGGCAAAGCAGATGTGTTTAACCGAAATTGTTTAGTACTCTGTCATTATTTATGTGAAGGGGCTTGAAGTACGAGAGTTAAAATACCTAATTTTCAGTGTTAATTAGAAAAAATGGTGGAAACATAATTTTATTTTACTACTCAAATAAGCAACATATTTACATAAAATGAGACAACCAGGCTTAAGATATTGTGTTGATAATGTCTACGTGTTGGTTACTATTTTTACCATTAAATATCAAAATCTTCCTTTAAGCATGAAAGGAAGTGACACATTTATCAACCTTTATAATGGCTCATTAGGGAAGTAAAGAATATTCATAAGCTTTGGAAAGATTGCTATTGCTTGAAAGATCAAAAGATAGTCATGTTCCTTGGCGTGCTAATTTGGTGGACATGTTTTATTCTTCATAGTTATCTTATCTAATATTGTATTCTTCACAAGATAGGGGTAAGGCTGTATATACACTATTTTTTTTAGATTTCAGTGAGATTACACAGAATATATTGTTGTTATTTTTTGGATCTGAGACCACATACTCTCTCCAATTCAAATTATTTGTATAAAACCTTAATTTCTAACACCCAAATGCGGAATAAAAGAATAATTAATCGATAAAATAGCAGAGAAATACCAAAACTAAGGTTAAATTCTGCCCCCTCTTCAAAAACTAGAAAATACGGTGAATATTGCCCAATTCCGAGCTTTCTAGCCACCAAAATAATGAAATAAACTTATGAGAAAGTAATAGCCAATTTTAATTACGAATCTGGTCACTAATCTAATCTCGTCACTAAAAGATTGCACCAACAAATCTGTATTTTTTCTTGCACCAACGGTTTATTTTTCACTAAAATGACCCTAATTCTCTCATATGCCTCAAAATTCAACGATTCTTGTTCCTATGAGTCATAGATAATGATACAGACCTAGTCATTAAGTGGAAACTCAATTCCAAACTCGTTTGCTCAACCAGGTATTATTTTCGCTCGTTAAAAATTTATTCATGTTTCACGATAAAAATACAACTATTTTTTACTTTGCATTACATAACAATAGATTTTTAACAAAGCCTAGCAAAATAATAAAAAAGAAAAAATAAGTTTTTATTATATGGAAAAAGCATCCCTAAAAAAAAGTAGTCAGTTAATAATAGATATCGATTACCCCCTAATATCTCTCTAAAAACCGTTTGTTCCTAATTCTACTCATTCACAATTAAGGGTCTGTTTGGAAAGTCACATGATAATTGGATTTAGTGTAATTATTAGGGTAGTAATTATCAGCCTAGTAATTACACAACCTAGTAATTATAATGACCTGTTTGGTTGCCACAATATAATTACAGTGTAATTACAAGTGTTGCAAAAATGTAATTACATGGTTACTTTAAATTTTTAAAATAAAAGTTAATTATCAAAAACTAAAAATTTATATTAGACAAATAAGGGCCTTTATAAATAATATTAAATTAAATATTATATATATATATATATATATATAGTCTTTTGAAAATAATTTAATTAATAAACAATGTTCTTAACTAATATTATAAAAAAATTGATTTATATTTTTCAAATTAGTATATTTTAATTAAATTGATCACAAAAACAAAAAGTACATGATTTTTAAGAACACCGTGAAATGCATATTTGACAAAACAATTAATATTATAAACAGAATGTCATAAAATTATTAAAACATTTGACGAAAAGATAATCTATCAAATCTAACCTAAAAATGAATGACTTGCAATGTGAAATATCAAGTAAATACTAGTAAAACAAATAAATTGGAACTGAAAATATAACATAAGTTCAAATTCAAAACAAAAAAGTTAACATAATACTCTTATATCAAATTTCAACATAACGTACATAAATATGATTCAAAAGAAAAGAACTTTATTCAACAATGAATTCTACTTTAATTTAAAAATTAGAATACTAACAAAATTATACTAAATAAAAAAATAAACATAAAATAGATAATACGAACAATTGCATGGAACCACAAGAAGTAAAGGTTGGCAAATGAGAAGGAAATGAAATATAAATAATATAAAATAAATAATATATTTTTTAAAAATATTAGACTAATAAAAATAAAAACAAAATTTAAAATAATAGAAATAAAAAATAAATTAAAATGAAAATATAGAAATAGAAATAAAAAGAAAAAATTAAAAAGTAACCAGCTTGCATGACGTATACACCATGTAATTACCAGCAATTCACAACTTTCCATATGAATTGGAGAGTGTAATTATCCCCTATCAATTATATCCAATTACCTGCTGACCAAGTAATTACCTGGCCAACCAAACATGCCAAATTGTGTAATTATACTGAATTACACCAAATCTAATTCTCAGGGTGGCTTTCCAAACAGGTGCTAAGCAAATTTACCTTTCTTCCTCTTCAACTGTATACTTCTTCTTCCTCCACAAACCAAAAATCAAATTGTAAGTGGACCACAATATTATCCTGATTATTTGATCTTATGGTCGAAAAAAATTCCATTAAAATACAGATTAACACATTTAGATTGCAATAGAGGTTATTCCAAACTGATGTCAAGCTATTTAATTCAAAATCACTAAAGGAAATAGGATTATATTAAAAGTTACATACAATAGTTTAATTTTCTTTGGAATCAGTTTACACATCACATTGATATAATCTATTTAATCAATTAAGATATAATGAATAGCAATAATATTTGTGGATACCTACTATAAACATCTTTTATATATGTAATTCCCTCTAAAATATAATTCAACAATTACCACATTGTATACATAATGCATATTCTAGACTAGAAAAAGGAATGTAGGATTGAAATCACATTACATACCTCAAAAGAACATATGAAAGGATGTCAACTTTTAAGCCAAAATTAGTTTAAGAATATAGTTTGATGCCAAAATAGTGAGAATCGTATAAAACAATTAGAAGAGGGATTTTTTTGCCTACTTATCTGTCCTCATAATTATCCTACTAAATCAATTAGAAAATATATTGAGTAATGATAATTGCAAATCCCTACATTTAAGCCTACTAAATCAATTAGAAAAAACTATTTTTGAATAAATAAATATTTAAACTCTTTAATAAATCTAATCTGTTATGCATTGTAATTATTTACTTAGTATTGTAAAATAAAGTAGATTTATTTTGTATAATAAAGAGTCTTAAATTTTGTGTGTGTTTTTGTGCGTGTGTGTATATATATATATGTGTGTACTTATCTCTAATTTATTCTCTAACTTCGAAAAGTCTCAAAATTAAATTTTGATTTCTAGAGATAAAAACGGACCTTTGTTTTGTTACACTTTTATGTTTAAAGAAATGCCAAAACACCCAACACGTTTCAAAACCATTCAGAACTCATGGAGAATAAAACAAAATGTGTGTATAAGTCCAAAAGCATCATACACACCCGTTGAACTTTCAAATCAAGAATCTGAGCTCATTTAGTGCACTATTTGACTGAGGTCAACTCTTAACTTTAAATTTTACTAGAATGCAACTCAAGTGTTTGAAACTCATCAAGAATCTCCAGACACAAACCAAATATGCAAATAAGTTATAATACACATTTTGTACCTGTTGAAATCATTAAAGCATCGATTTGAGGTTGTCTAGATCAAATGCTGACAGTGGTCAACCCAAATTTCCAAAATGAACTAGAAAGTAATCAATCACTCCAAATTACTCTCGAGCGCCTCAACATCCATGCAAAAACATCCAACGAAGTCATAAATCATCCTCCAAATCTAATGAAATTGACCAAATCCAAATTCAATCTCGTTAATTTAAAATGTTGACTCTGATCAAACTTTTCAAATTTTGAACTTTCAAAATTACAAATCTTCTCCAAAATACATTGGATTACCTGGGGAATTATGTCACCCCGTCCGCAAAAGTCACAAATAGTATAATGAAGCTACAGAAAAGGTCAAATAGGAAAAAAAGTTGAAAAATACATAATGACCATGCGAGTCGTTACATCTTCTACCACTAAAAGTAATGTTCATCCTAGAATAGAAAGACAAAGGAAGTACCAGAACTGTTGTAGAGCTGGGAATATCTACTTCGCTTGTTCAACTCAGTCTCTCTGGTGGTTTCCTCCACTGAACAATGCCTCCACTATGCCTACACATAAGCAATGTCCTTATATCTCAACTTGCAAATCTGCCTATCCAAAATGACTATAAACTCCTTTTCAAATGCTAGATTCTGATCTAACTACACCGTATTCCACTAAATTACATGAGAACTATCAAAAAGGTATTTCTTCAGCATTGAGACATGAAATATCAAATAAACTTAGAGGAGCCTCATACTCATAGGTCACCTCATCAACACGCTTCAAGACCTCAAATTATGAAATAGAATAATTATGAGCATAGAAAAATAATTAATAGGAGTTCATGACTTTAAATTGAAACTACATGACATAAAAAAATTCATATAATGTCCCTAGTTGGCTCATGAATGAAAGTTAATTAAAAACATGTTTTTTCATATATAATATAATAGTACATGGAGGCAATTACATAGAAATGAAAAAACAGATGATGAGACTAGTTCATTGACCCATAGGGGAGGAACAATGATGCTCCCACTCTTAGAGATAGCCTTACATACCTTACATCACTTCAAGTGAAATCCTAGCATTGAAGAAGAATCCCAAAAGCCTATCCTCAAATCTAGAGATGAGTTCCTTCGAAACCCTAAGTTTTGATTATAGATTCTTGCTTAGGATACATAATCATATGTTAGAATCACTAAACAATCATGAGAGTTTGCTCACCTTGATGTGGAAGGAAGCATAATCTCTTTGATAGATGGTGGGTCTTTGTCACGATCCAATATAAGGATTGTGATGGTATCTATCATACCCATTGCAAAAGATAATCCTAAAATCCAACCAAATAAAATAACCTAAAAATTACTGAACGAAAAGAAACAATAGGAACAATAAAACCCAAATAGTCTCTAAACCATTCATATGCAAAAGTGTCATAAATCTCAAATGCCCAAGATCTAGTAGTCACATGTGCACGCCTCTATCAGGGTAATATAAGAGTAGTCCAAAACTGTCTATAAAGCAGAAAATAAGCATAAGGCTAGTAATGAGGAAATCTAGGGCAATCAGGATCATCAGGTGCCACCTTGGAATATCCATGAAATAATCACCACACAACCGCAAGATTAACGTTCGGGGACTACCGTCTCAGTACTTGCATGTAAGGTGTACAAAAAGCAATGGTGAGTATGAAACACTGTACTCAACAACATCGTCGACTGACCTTAATTCAAAGCAGTGACGAAAACACCAAAACCAACCATCCAACACAACCAAATAACCTGCACTCAGAAAAACTAGCCTACTCTAACAGGTATATCACAATAAAAAAAAGTAATCATCACCAACTCTCGAAACCAGTGAAATATCAATCAATCACTAAATATAACTCTGAAGCACCACAAGTCAATCATATGGAAATGATGAGATGGTGCAATATGATGCAATAAATTACAGTATACACCCGCTGCTCTATTTGGCTAGCTGGGACCCATGGGGGACTCGCGAGGTCCGTATACCCATTCAAAATAATTTTTCATCGGGCATGTAAATCAATGAATCTGCCCAAAACTATTTCGCATCGGGTCATCCAAAATAATTTTCCATCGGATATGCAAGTCAAAATCAGTAAAACCTACCCGAAACACTTTTCCATCAAGTATACAAGTTATAAATCAATAAAACTTATCTAAAATACTTTCCCATTGGGCATGCAAGTTATAAATCATTAAATCCGTCCGAAACACTTTTACATTGGGCATGCAAGGCATTGCAAATCAACCTTTCCCAAAAAATCAATTTCACAATGTTATGATATGAACATGAGTGAGTATGCATAAATTACGATAATAAGAAACAATACAGTATCTCAAATTCAGGCTCACAAGGCCATACTCAACTCAACAATAGCATCTACAAGGCTAAAATTCATCAATCTAGATAAATTAGCTCAATTCTCACTGGCAATACCATCAATACCAACAACTCCTTAGTTCAGAATCACCACTAAAATAGTTCACACAAAATAATCTATCAGCCAAGAATAGAGAATTATTCCAACAAGTCAATAAAATTCATTTTTAGCCCTCTACAATACACTTGTACCCACATAGATGCTCGTCACCTCATTTATACGGCACCTCCAACTCATTACTCCAAATTCAATCACATAATACTATAGCACTTTGAAAAAGATTCAAAGAAAGTCTCAACTTGCTTTGAGGAAGCACGCCGAATAAAACTGAAGCTTTTTCCTTTCGAATCACCTCCGAACGAGACCAATCTATTCAAATATGAGTTCTATGTAAGAATACAAAGCTAATGATACCTATATTGCCACACCTCAAATCTGAGTTCAAAAAGTCAACCCAAAAATTAACTCTGGGCTCACAAGGATAAAACATGAATTTTTTTAAAAAAACACATAACCCAAAGTTTAAGAAGTTCAAACCTGAATCCCATTGAAAATGGAGTTGAAATTAGCTTTGAAATCATTATTTTATCAAATTTTAACTTTACCAAGGAATACCCTAAATTTCAAATTGGAAAACTCCCATTTGAAGCTAAAATCATGAATTAGTTAGTGGGAAATGATAAAATCAAGCTTTAGAAACTCACCCAAGGTAGAAATCTCAAAATTTCACTTACAATTGTCCAAACCTAAGCTTTCAAATTTCAAAAATGGAGGAAATGGGGATTTGACTCAAAAAAGAACCTTAAAACTTGTCCAGGTCGCATTACACATCCTGATCAAGGGACCTACCTTCACATTTGTGATAGTCAATGTTTGACCAACCCCAAAAAGACTATTTGTGATTGCGGCAAGGACCACACGATCGCGATGGACTAGAACCTAGCACCTCACGATCATGGTACCCTGCCTCACGATCGCGATGCACACTGAATTTGTTCTACCCAATCGCAACCTAGGGTATCGCAATTGAAATGAAGGAAATTAGGTGGCACTAGTAAACAGCTGAAACCAACACCCTAAAAGTCCCCGAATTGAGCCTCAAAATGAGTTTGGAACCCCATAGAAATAATCTGACTATGCTACTAGACCAAATTCAATATTCCGGACTCAATGGTGTAATTAGAATTTCCAATGGAGGTTGTTTCCATTAGATGTTAACAAAGTCAACCAAGACCATAATTTCCAACATCTCATCTAAATGCTCAAAATCATACTAAAGGCCCCGAGACCCAAACCAATTATGTAACTGACCCAATGTCAATGTTTCAAAGCTGATGAAACTGATGAAATTCTCATACAATGCTCAGATCTTCGAATGTTGACCAAAGTTAACCATTCCAATTCTAAATCCTTCCAAAATGAAAAACTCACTTAATTCTCAACTAAACACCTCAAAAACTACACCACCCACTCCCACAGATCATAAACACTAAAATGCAACTACATGAAGAGGTAAAATGGTAAAACATACAAAAATCTAAAAATCAAAGTAAGGATTGTTACAATCTTGGTAAAAATCAAGTCTTAAACCCTAAAAGTGACTTCTTAATTTTGCTAGAGATAGGAGGAGGATTTGATGTTAGAATATTGTAAAAACATTTGTGATTATAGATTAAGAATGTTTAGATACATGGGAGGGATATACCTTGATATTGGAGATGGATGAGAGGAGAGAAATTGAATGAATAGGTCATCAACAAGTTTGGAACGTATGTCAAGAGTACCTCAAAGCCCTAGCATAAAAGTATCCTTAATTTGAAGAAACACAAAATCTAGCGCATTTTTGCCTTACCGCGACATGGGCTGCCCTGCGGTAGGCCATTTTCTAGAGAGTATTTTTGTGTGTTGGCCACCCTCTTCAATGCTACCCAATGTGGGCTGCCTAGCTCTGCACGTTGTGGTAGTTATATAGATGTCAAAATATAGTTTGCCTTTTTTTATCTGCGTAGCTTGATCATGTACCCTCAAACTAGATCCGAGTCAACTAGTACGACTTATGCTTTGACTTAACAGCTCAAATACATGTATGGGATAGTTTAAATCTTAGCCCAAAAATTTACGATGTTAAAATATCTCTCTATTGGAATTATTCATCCTCAAATAATGATCATGGAAAAAAATAGAATCTAACTCTATAGCTCTATAAATTTTTGACAGTCTTCTGTATAAACAGGACTTATCCAATCTTTAAAATGACTATCAGGAAATCGAGAACACTATTATGATCCTCACAAGAAATCAAAAGTGCATAGACCTGAAGGAATATGTAAAAAACATGGACATGATCCTTATTGACCTCTTAAAGCATGCAAAAGGATTTTTTTCAAAAGTTACCTTCCTATTCGTTCATATAATCATAGACACTATTCTTGTAATAAATTTCGCTCTTTCTTAAAGAGATACAAAGTACGAACAAACACATGAGCATCTACCAATGTAGAGGAATGTTTTTAATTTTTATGCAATATCTTATTTCCTAATTTCATGTCGGGTTTTACCTTGCCCACAATCTTATCAGTGACTGTACTGCATTTAACAAACCTTGTTGTGAATTTTAACCTTTTCTATGTTTTGACCATTTTTCCCTTCCCATAGTTACTATATATCATTTATGAGTTGTGGGGATGGTTAGCACGGTCCCCGAAGCATTCGAGAGTGATTTGAGTGAGTTTGAGGTTTTGAGTAACCTTGAAAGTGATTAGTTTGACTTTGGTCAACATTTTGTGATCCAAGTATTGGATTATGATTCTGTCAGTTCCATTAGATCCAGAATGTCATTTATGAGTTATTAGCATGGTTAGATCAGGTCTCAATCCTTTATTTAGAGTTTTGGGTATTTAGATGAGAAACTAGTTAAATCAGCCTAAAAGGGGTCCAGTGGTTAACTTGTTGATAACAACCTCTTTTGATAAGTCCAATGGTTCTATTGAGTTTGGAATGCCAAAATTAGACTAGTAGCATTATCGAATTATTTCTGTGGGGTCCCAAATGAATCTCGAGGGTTCAATCGGGATAATTTTTTTATCCAAAGTCCACTACTGGTGTATAATTTTGGTGCAACATCTAGCCCTTCATTTTAATCGTATGGACACGTGTAGTGATCATGGGGCTAGATCTCTTTACTCATCATGATCTCAAGGTAGTTTAATGCAATCGTGAAGCATTTTCCAGTGGACCGGGTCGAGGTGTTCATCGCAGTTGCGAGCCCTATCTCTTGCGATTGTGATGACCATTTTAAGGTTAGTCAATGCTAACCCTTGTGATTGCATGATGGGGATCGTGATCGCAAGGTACTATTCACCTAAACAGTATAAATACTCAATTTTCACAATTTTAGCCCATCTTCACCATTTTTAAGATTGGAGAGCACAATTTTTAGAGATTTCAAAGGGGGTTTTCATCAACTTGGATTTGGTTAATCTTCTAAAACTACTTTTGATAATTTTTCTTTGATTAAATCATGTTTTAATCCTCTAAACTTAGATTTTAAGCTTGGATTTTTGGGATTTCACCCTGTAAAGTGAGAATATGGTTTTTCTTCAATTTCAAGCTCGATTTTTACTTATTTTTCAATGGATTTTCATATTTAGAACCCTTTGAGTATGGGAAACTTCGTTCTTTAATAAAATTTCCAATTTTACCCATTTTTCATTGGGGTCGATTTTCAAACTATTTTTGGACTCAAAATGAAAGTAGCTATTATGGGTATCACTAGACTCCTCTTGACATGTAGATTATGTTTTTGATAAACTGGGTTCATTTCTAGACCACACAAAAAGGAAAATCTCCTTTTTAAAGTGTCTAGATTTGTGTTTCAGCTTTTCGAGGTATGTTATGGCTTAAATTTCTTCATATCGGGGTAGGTAGTTAACCATTCATGTAAAGTATGCTATGGGTTAGGTATTTTATCATGAGATTCATATTTTAAGATTATTATTTTATTGTGTTGCCTCTGTTAGGGCTTATGTGAATATTATTATTTACTTGAGAGATTATTATTATTATGATGCCCTTGTGGGGGCTGGTATTAGTCTTGTTTGATCACTATTTGCCTTTATTATTATTGTGATGCCTAATTGGGGGCTTGAATTGATATTATTGATGTCTTACATAACTCTTTATTACTGTGGTGCCATGCGATGACTTATATCATGATTTATTGAGATTTAAGGAGATTTGAACTCATTTATACCATTATTGAGTTGATTCATTACATATATTGTTTTGGTTATGAGAATGTATCCTCATTCCATTCATCTATATTCATGGAATTGGTACCATTGAGAAACATTAATTTTGAAAGAAAGTGAAATACTTTATAATTGCCTTGATCGAGGGATATATCGGTATGGTTGATTGAGATATGAGATTACGATAATATATTGGTTATGAGCTCCCATGGGTTCTATCCTGGAAGCTTATACTTGGAAGGTGTATACAAGGTGATATTGAGACATTCCATCCTTATCATACCATTGCATTACATCATTTGTATTTCTCTTATGTTGTTTGCTAGTTGTGAAATTTCGCCTTCCTTTATATATTCGTGTGTAGTTATTCTTATATTATTATTATACTTGTAGTATTTATACTGTTAGGAGATATGACTTGATCCGCCATTGGGAACTTTTCTGGAAGCGTGCTCATAATATCTTTTATATGCTTTATTTTCTACCTTGCTTAGTTATCCTATGATGCCTATTATGTACAAGTGGACAGTAATCACCCCTACTTTCTTCAAGTCCCCAACGTTCAATTGGTTCTTCCCATTAGAAATCTTATCTTCAACTTTATCCGACTCCAGTTTCAGTAGTTAGAGGTGGTACACAGGGCAGTAGGGGTGGTTTTAGACGTACCAGAGATGGAGCTCAGGGAGCTCATAGTGGTGGACGAGAAGTCATTCAGTCTGGTAGCGAATGTGGACTTTGCTATGCTTTTCTTGGGAGACCTGAGGTAGAGGCCTATGATGCCGTGATTATAGGTATCGTCTTGATTTGCCATCATCCCGCTACAGTACTATTTGATCCTGGGTCTACATTCTCTTGTGTGAATATATATTTTGCTACTGGTATTAATACTATGTGTGAGTCCCTTACTATGCCTATTAGCATATCTACCCCTATAGGTGATTCTCTAATGGTGGATCAAGTGTATCGATCTTGTGTCGTTACCTTTTGGGGCGTGAGACTTGGGTGAACTTGATTATCCTCGATATGGTTGATTTTTATGTTATCTTGGGTATGGATTTGTTGGCTCTTTATTATGCATTTTTGGATTATTTTGCCAAGACCGTTTTGGATGTTATCCTGGTATTCGAGGATATAATGGAGGGGTTCTTCTAGCTCGTGTTTGAAGGGTGTTATATCTTTTCTACGTGCTCATCACATGATAGGGAAAGGTTGTTTTTCATATTTAGCCTATATTCGTGATACTAGTGTTGGTTCATCATCTCCTTTGGATTTTATGTGAGTTGTCAGGGAGTTCAATGACATGTTTCCTATAGATTTATCTGGTATGAATTCAAATTGGGATATTGATTTTTCCATTGATATTGAGCCGGTCTTTTGTTGTGACCCAGCTATACACGTAAGTGTGCGTGATCGTTCAAGTAATAAAATGGCTCCTTTAAAAGCGCCAGATATCGAAGCCAAGGGACTTTCGTCAACAAAAATCAATTCTGGACGTCAAACTATAATTAAAACTAGTGTTGCGAAAACGACAAGAGATTTGGTGCTGAAAATTAAATGATTGCGGACTATGAACTCCTATCTTCGCTACGGTAGCTTCCATTACTTCCGACTCACATCTCTCTGCACCTGGTTCTTTAATTCTTACGGGATTACCCCATATTCCTTCGCCATCCAGTTTGACTTGTGGGATTGGGTAGTCTGCAGCCTGTCTCTTCAATCTATTGAAATATTTTCAGGTTTAGACTGTGGGGTTACCAAATCTTTGTTCCTTTCCAGTGTTCCGATGAAGTAAGCCTGCAAAATAGAACAGCTAAGATCAAGTTGTCAACACGTAGCTGAAAATTAAAGTACAAACATCAATAATTGAAATCTATCTATTTGAAAGTCCCCGGCAATGGCGCCAAAAACTTGTTGCAACCCAGCTATACACGCAAGTGTACGTGATCGTTCAAGTAATAAAATGGATCCTTTAAAAGAGCCATATATCGAACCCAAGGGACTTTCGTCAACAGAAATCAATTCTGGACGTCAAACTATAATTAAAAACTAGTGTTGCGAAAACGACAAGAGATTTGGTGCTGAAAATTAAATGATTGCGGACTATGAACTCCTATCTTCACTACCGTAACTTTGGTTTTCGCAAATACGCTTGAAAAATCAATAAAAAGTGAATTCCCAGGGCTAAGGAACCCCGAACGTCATCTCTTGAGCATAGTTGTTACTGGTTTAAGCACTTTGAGTTGTTTATCGTGGTTATTGATCCCGAGGTTAATTTTATAATTATATTCGTCTCCAAAATATAATGTTCTACTAGAAATTGGAAACCTAACTACATCCGTGAGTGGTGATAGGCTTAACCAATTCTAGAGCATTTAAGTTTGCTTAACCAATTCTAGAGCATTTAAGTTTTCTTCTCGTAAGTGACCAAGTGTGGTGGATTAGGTACCTCTCGGTCCTAACCACATGTCAATCCCTTAGAATTTCTTCCCCGAGAAAAACCACACGTCATATACTCCATGTTCTATCTCCTAGTTTCTCTCTCGAGCTCACTTCAAGACAAGGGATATATTCCAATGGTGATCAAGCATCAAAATAATGAAATTTAGAATATATGAATAACCACTTTATGATAAACTTCAGCAAAAAACACTAAAATTAACCCAAGAGATTCATGTTCTTGGCCTTAACCCCAAGAATGAGGGATTTTAGCCACTCATAATGTCAATCAACATCCAAAAGTCAATAAATACCATAAAAATACTTAAAAACTGAAAAAAAGAGGAATGGAACCTAATTGAGATGCCCAAAAATGCCCAAAATATTCTAAGGATGATGGAATCCCTATACAATAACCAAAAGGCCCTATTTATAGACCCAAAGTCGAGGCAAAATTGGCCAAAAAGCAGCCCGGCATGCCCTTGGGCACGCCTGGCACTTAGGCAGATTTTGCCTCAGCAAAAGGGTGCTCCCAGGCGGCGTGGCACGCCCCTGGGCGCGCCCCATGGCTTCCTGGGTAAGTGAAAAAATGGCCAAAAGCGGCCTGGCACGTCCCTTGGCGCGCCAGGCCCTTAATTTGTGAGTTTTTTGCTTTCGTCGACTTCTCTTCGCGGATTTGGTTGGATTCTTCAAGTTCAAATATTTGGCTTGCCTCTTATCTTCAATATTCTTCACTTGTAGCTCCTCCAAGCCTCACTTTCCACACCAAAAATTCTCCAAATAGTCGCACATTCCACCTACAAGGGTCTAATCATATTGGTTAGCACAATATCACATATTCCATAAAAAACTTATAGAATACACAAGTATTGTTCTCAAAACTAAGGTAATCATGGGTTAAAGTCGCTACTAATGCATATAAATACGCCTTAGATCACCACCCCACACTTGAACCTTTGTTTGTCCTTGAACAATAACCACACTTAAATCCAGGCGACTTTAGACAATTGACACAAAATAGGCATTCTTGCATAGCTTACACAACCACATTTATCAACTTATGCACCAACATACTAGGATATCACACAAATAAATAACAAATTGAAACAACCTATCCTCACAAAACAACTTAACTAGTTGCAAATTCATGCGTGACACGTTGTTAGTAGCTCACCACACTTCACTAAACATGCGCCCTCACCACAAGAGAATCATCCCACATTTCTACAAAGTAATTACTAGGTGCATGAATGAAAGTCACTCACTCTCAAAAAGAATTCACATGCAACACAAGATGAACCATAGGCTTGCCCTTACTGTAATACTCCACTAATGTTAAAATGTTAAAGCTCAAGATCAAGTAGGACTTTTAGGGGTTGTAATGTAGGCTCAGGGACGGGTAGGAACTATTTGGTCAAGAATAGTGACTATCTTTCCTGAGCGCTTTAATACACTACAAATTACATTCAGACCACCTTCAACCGACCTATTTTTTGCCACTTTTATCTTCCCAACTTTCCTTTGTTTTGCCCCATAACTTTAAGCTAGCTTAAGCATATTGGGTAAGGAATAACTGCTAATTTTTTTTTTTAATATATTATTATTTTTTTCTTTAACCATATTCCCTACCAACACACACAAACTTTTTCACACACCCATAGGAAATATGCTTGGGGCTTTAACTTAACTCTTTCCTTCTTCCAAACTTTTGCACTCCTTCACCTCTTGATTTCCTAATTAAAGCGCTTAGGAGTTTTGAATCAAATTCTGGTTCATTGAAAGAAGAGGATTAAGCTACATGTAAAGCTACCAAGGAAAAGGCTAAAGGCTCCACGGGGCTAACTAGGATTATGCAAAGAGGGTAGATAAAGTAGGTCTAAAACATGGCTATCAAAGAAATGCCTATATCATCTCCTAAACTTAACACCTCTTATTTCGCTTTGCAAACACACCGGGCAAGTTCTAGACATCATTATGCACATGGAATATCATAAAAAGCCTTGCTCACACATGGCATATGTTCAGCTCAGCAGGTTCACCATAAAACCTCCGAAATCATGCATAAATTCAACATTAGGCAACTTAGCTAGTTAACTAAGTGAGAATTAGGCGTCTCAATACTTGCTATTATATATCCTAGCATGTTTCACACGTGTATGCACAATTGTATAGCAAGCAAGAACACTCGACACGACACTACACTACATGACTAATTTGCTCTTAAGACGATCGTCATCCATCCATCATAGAGCAAATCCCTTAGTCCTATGACTAAGGCAACTCAAAAGTAATAAACACCAAAAACAACATAAAACAACATCAAAAATCCAAATTTTTTTTTGTACGGTTCAAAGGGACTCTCCTTAGTAAAAGAACCGAAAACAAAGGCTAAGGAACCCAAAATAAAAGCATACAGCAGCACACATATACATACATACAAGGGAATCCCATCACACCCCACCCCATACTTAAAAGATTAGCACTGTCCCCAATGCTATAAAAATAAACAAAGCAAGAGTAGGGTGTAAGGAGCTCCCTGGTCAATCGAGGTAGTCGTCGTCCTCCGGCCCACGGACCTCTAGTGGTGGATCATCCTCCTTCGCCTCCTCATCCTCAGAATCGTTCTGGAGGTCATTTTTATCTATGGGGACATCATCATCCACAGGATCAACAAAATCAGGACCAATTCTCAATAAGGCCATGGCATGCTCGTTAAGAGGATAATCCCTCTCTACCTGGCTCAACTCATCCGCCGTAGAGGGCCTACCCCCAGTCCTGTGTCGCAGCATCTCCAACCCATACATACGGGCTAAAATCCCGTCATCTCGAGCATGATTCTCTGCTAATGTCAAAGTGGGGCCGAGTGAATCCGGCGCCTTAGTTTGGGTGAAATCCACAGGCGTAGGATGATAGTCAAAATTTTCTTCGGGCACTTCGAATGCTCTCATTAATTTAGTCAATAGTCCACCGAAAGTATATTGAAGACCTCCTTGGAGGCGAGCTCGGCGCATAGCCGACAACAACACAGAACCTACATCAATCTCCGCATCAGTCATGAGAGCATACACCAAACAGACACGATCCCTTGTAACCTCAGTCATGTGGCTCCCCGAAATTAAACAACAACACACAATCTTTAGCCAAATACTTGCCTCCTTGTTGAAGTGGGAAAAAGGTAGACTCTTGTGGTATCCTCTTTTGTGATGGTGCAGCCACCTCACTGTTGAACGTGGGCCATACAGAGTGTATCAAATTTCAGCATATGGAGGCCTAGCATTCAGCCTGAGTAGGTCTTGGGAACTCAACCGAGTGGAAACTCCCAATAATCCATTCAAACTCAAGGAATCAAGTATCATATCCGAACCTCGTACCACTACCAAGTAGGTAGGTGCTTTCGGGTTCCAATTTGCGAATAATTCCCTCACCAGATGGAGGTTGCAATCTGTAGGTCTGTCGAAGACAAAGCCCATCTCGACTTGCTCAAGCTGAGCCAATATTCTTGGGTAAGCCCGAGCCAGACTTGCCCTATCAATACTCTTATCTGAAAAATATTTAGCTTCCGGGTGGCTTTTGTACCAACTCTTTCCTGCACTGGAGACCGCGTGTATCCCATACTTCCATTTTTGCCCTTTTGGGACTGGGGGAGCTGTGGGGACCTTATTACCCGACCGACGTCTCTTGTGAGAACTGGAGGCATCTATATTAGAATCAGACATTATACCTGCTCGGCACCTTCAAATAATCATCCATCTGCCAATTTTACCTTTTTCGTGTGGATTCCCATGTCAACATGCTTCGTGCCTCTGCATAAACACACGATCTTAGCACTTAGTTAGACAACAAAAATTTTAAAAGAGATGGGTTGCCTCCCATCAAGCGCCTTAGTTTTGGTCGAGACACGACTCTTCTTTTTGTATTTTTTTACTTTATAAATCCTAACTATTACAACACATTCGTGAATTGCCTCCCATGTAGCGCCTAGTTTAATGTCGCGACTCGACCATACTTAGCTCAGATATCATCAAGGTGAAGCACGTCCTCCTTCTGCTTCTCTTCTTCACCAAAATAATGCTTCAATATCTGGCCATTTACCATAAATCTTATACCATCCGCTTTGTTCAAAATTTCCACCGCACCATGAGGTGTCATGCGACTTACCTCAAAAGGCCCACTCCACTTAGATCTTAGCTTGCCCGAAAATAACCTAAGTCTTGAGTTAAACAAAAGTACCAACTGGCCTGGCTCGAAAGTGCGGGGGAGAATATGCTTGTCATGCCATCGCTTCATTTTCTCCTTGTAGATCTTAGCATTTTCATACGCATGGGCACAAAATTCTTCCAACTCATGGAGTTGTAACAACCTCCTGTTACCAGCCAACCCCGGATCTAGATTCAACTTCTTTACCGCCCAATATGCTCGGTGCTAAAGCTCAACTAGGAGGTGACAAGCTTTCCCAAAGACCAAATGATAGGGAGAAGTCCCTATAGGAGTCTTATACGCCGTTCGATAAGCCCAAAGAGCATCATCCAGCTTGAGTGACCAGTCTTTCCTCTGAGTATTCACCGTCTTTTGCAAGATTTGCTTTATCTCGCGATTAAAAACTTCCACTTGGCCACTCGTTTGGGGATGGTACGCTGTTGGGACCTTGTGTTTCACACCATACCTTTCCAATACACTCTTCACCCAATAATTAATGAAGTGTGACCCTCCATCACTAATAATAGCTCTTGGAGGAACCTAGTGAAAATGTGCTTTTGAAGGAACTTTACCACAACTTTGGAGTCATTCGTAGGAAGAGCTGCAACCTCTACCCATTTAGACACATAATCCACTGCTATGAGTATGTATAGATTGCCATTCGACTTTGGGAAAGGGCCCATAAAATCAATTCCCCATACATCAAAGATTTCAACTTCTAGGATGTTGTTAAGAGGCATCTCATGTCGCTTTGGAATTGTCCCCATACGTTGACATTGATCACAACTCTTCACAAAGGCATGAGCATCTTTAAATATAGAAGGCCAGAAGAAACCTGATTGCAGAATTTTTTGTGCTGTGCGTTCACCACCATGATGGCCACCATAAGGTGATGCGTGGCATCTCTCTAACACTTGCTTCACTTCTGCATCCGGAATACATCTTCGTACTACTTGATCAGGCCCTTGCTTGAATAAATAAGGCTCATCCCAAATATAGGAACGTGCCTTATATAACAACTTCTTCTTTTGTTGAGGACTCGAATCAGAAGGAAATAACCCACTTACCAATAGATTCACAATATCTGCATACCATGGCAACTCATTGACATCCAACACTAACAATTGCTCGTCTGGAAATTCCTCACAAATACACCCATCATCCCCTACATGTGTCGAGCTTTCAAGTCTAGAAAGATGGTCAGCAATTTGATTTTCTGTCCCCTTTCTATCTTTAATCTCTAAGTCAAACTGCTGCAGCAATAAGAACCATCTAATCAACCGCGGATTAGCATCCTTTTTATTGAACAAATACCTTATTGCAGCATGATCCGTGTATACAATGACTCTCGTGCCCACCAAGTACGATCTGAATTTATCAAATGCATACACCAAAGCTAACATCTCTTTTTCAGTCACTGTGTAATTTACTTGGGCTGCAAGCAAGGGTGAAATACCTTATTCTTTCGCTGACCAAGAACTGCACCCTCTGCAACATCACTTGCATCACACATGAGCTCAAATGGTAGACCCCAGTTAGGAGAAATAAGGATAGGTGCCTCTACCAACTTCTTTTTCAAAACCTCGAATGCCTTCACACATGCTTCACAAAATACAAATTTCACATCTTTTTCCAAGAGTGCACACATGGGGCGTGCAATTTTGGAAAAATCTTGAATAAACATTCTGTAAAACCCAGCATGGCCCAAGAAACTACGCACCCTTTTTACTGATACAGGTGGAGGTAATTTTTCAATAACTTCAATCTTTGCCCTATCAACTTTGAGCCCTTGCTTTGACACTTTATGCCAAAGAACTATACCTTTAGTCACAAGGAAATGACACTTCTCCCAATTGAAAACAAGATTAGTTTCTTCACACCGAGCGAGGACTCTATTAAGGTTTTGCAAGCATACCTCAAAAGAGTTGCCAAAGAATGAAAAATCATCCATAAAAATCTCTATGAACTCCTCCACCATGTCATAAAAAATGGCCATCATGCACCGCTGAAAGGTAGCTGGAGCATTACACAATCCAAATGGCATACGCTTGAAAGCGTATGTGCCGTAAGGACAGGTGAATGTAGTCTTCTCCTGATCTTGAGGATCTATAGCAATTTGATTGTATCCGGAATACCCATCAAGAAAGCAATAATACTCTTGCCCGGCTAAACGATCCAACATTTGATCAATAAAAGGGATTGGATAATGGTCTTTCCTCGTAGCATCATTGAGTTTTTGGTAATCCATGCAAATACGCCAACCAATCACAGTTCTTGTAGGAATCAACCCATTATTATCATTAGTGATCACCGTCATACCACCCTTTTTTGGAATACATTGTACTGGGCTAACCCACGTACTATCAGAGATAGGGTAGACAATGCCCGAATCTAACCACTTAATGACCTCTTTCCTTACTACTTCTTTCATCACCGGATTCAAGCGTCGTTGGTGTTGCACACTCGGCTTATGCCCTTCCTCCATGTAAATTTTATGCATGCATAAACCCGGATTAATACCATGAATGTCAAACATCTGCCAACCAATAGCCTTCTTTCTTCGTCTGAGTATCAACAATGCCGCATCAACTTGATCCTTTGACAAATTTGCTGCAAGAATAATCGGAAAGGGTCTCATTGTCACCTATGAAAGCATATTGAAGGTGAGATGGAAGTTCTTTCAATTCAAGCTTTGGAGCCTCCTCAATTGAGGGCTTGGTTGGAGGACCGAGTGGATGATTTAAAGGTTCTCATCTACCCTCTTTAGCATAGATACCCATAGAATCAAGAACTTGCACCATTTCACTAGCTTCCGCATCCCCAAAAATATCTTGCCCCATCAAAATGTTTTCCAACGGATCTGTAGACAAAGTGTGGATGCTTTCAACTGCCAAATCTATAGCTATAATAGCCGACAAGTTCTCATAAATTTCTGAAAGCTTGAAAGCCCTATATACATCAAAGACTTCAACCTTATCATGAGCTTGCATAGTAAGTTTCCCGGCTGCTACATCAATGATCGCCCCTCCAGTGGCCAGAAACGGACGCCCCAAAATAAATGGGACTTCCAGGTCAGGCTTAAAATTCAGCACCACAAAATCAACCGGAAAGATCAACGAACCCACTTGAACCAGAACATCCTCAACAATGCCATCAGGTCTAGTCACGAATTGGTCTGCAAGTTGCAGAATAATAGTAGTAGGCTTAGGACGACCCAAACCCAACTCCTTGAAAACTGAAGTGGGCATCAGATTTATACTAGCCCCCAAATCACACAATCCACGAGCGCAAAAATGATTTCCCAGAGTAATCTTCACAGTGAAGCTTCCAGGATTCTTCAGCTTAGTAGGTAACCGGTTTTGAATACGAGAACTACACTCCTCAGTCAAAGCAACTATGGCATACTCTGTCAATCTACTCTTGTTTGCTACAATATCTTTCACGAACTTGGCATACTTTGGAATACCCTGCAAGATATCCACAAGAGGCAAATTAGTGTGCACTTTTTTAAGTAGTTCACTGAACTTACCAAAGCATTCATCCTACTTCTTCTTCTTAAAATTCTGTGGGAAAGGAGGAGGCAACTTCACACTATGTATCTCTTTATCATCTTTGGAGCTTTTGGTAGACTCCGCTTGTTCGTCTTCAATCACCACTACTTTCGACTCCAATTCATTCGCTGGTGCAACTGCATCCTCTAACTGCTTACCACTACGGGTAACTATAGTATTCACCTGCTTGGGATTAGGCTCAATATCACCTGGAAGACCTCCTTGGGGCCTTGTATTCTATGCGTTAGCTAACTGGCCAATCTGCTTCTCCAAATTCTGAGTAGCCAACTGATTGTTCCTCACATCTACTGCCAGCTTAGCTTGCTCAGCCATAATCTGTTTTAACATATCCTCCACGCTCATATCTCTAGGCTTAGCACCCACTTGATTTCCTTGACCTTGCTGTTGGTTGTACTGTGGTGTATATCCTTGAGGCCTATATTGATTTTGATTTCCTCCCCAAGATAAGTTTGGGTGGTTTTTCCACCCAGCATTATAAGTATTTCCATAGTTCTGGGCTCCATCTCCTCTTTGGGCATTGCCAATAAAATTCACAGAATCCGGATTTGCACTACACAACTCGCTGGTATGGTCCCCGTTTCCACATACACTACACATCATAGAAACCTGTTGCTGTACTGCATTCACGGGAGCTGGTTGCTGCCCCAAATTTAAACTACTAAAGTGATTGTTCATCATGTTTTGCATAGCTGAAATTTGGGCAGATAATGCTGTGACTGCATCCACATCTAGTTTCCCAGCAACCTTCTTTGTAGAATTTCTCAAATTATCACTATGCCAGTCTGGATTTTCCTGTGAAATATGATTCAACAAAGCATATAATTCATCATAAGTCTTCTCTAAAGCTTGTCCACCTACAGTTGAATCAAGTAGAATTTTCGTATTGGGGTCGAGAGCCTCAATGAAAGTAAGCACCAACACTTCATTATCTTGGTGGTGATGAGGAAAATCTTGCAACATGGATTTGAATCGGTTCCAAGCATGGTACAAATTCTCATCATCTCTCTGTCTGAAACTCAGTATCTCACTCCTTAGCTTTGCTGTCTTTCCAGACGGAAAGAACCTTATCAAGAATTTTCGAGCAAGATCATCCCAAGTAGTGATAGAATTAGCCGGCTCTGCATCTAACCACCTCCTTGCTTCCCCCAACAGAGAAAAGGGAAACAAAGTAAGTCTCACATAATCTTAAGACACACCCGTAGAAATATATGTGTCACTAATCTCCAAAAAATTACGGATATGCCTCTGCGGGTCCTTATGAGCAAGACCTGTAAACTGTCCACTTGAGTGCAAGAGTTGCACCATATTCTGTTTAAGCTCAAATCTGCCTCCAGCCCCCGATTTGAGAATACTGGAGGTCACATTTGTGGAGAGCGGGATTGCCATATCACGAACTGTTCTAGCTGCCATTACTTTTGGCTCACGTCTCTCTGCACCTGGTTCTTTAATTCTTACGGGATTACCCCATATTCCTTCGCCATCCAGTTTGACTTGTGGGATTGGGTAGTCTGCAGCCTGTCTCTTTAATCTATTGAAATATTTTCAGGTTTAGGCTGTGGGGTTACCAAATCTTTGTTCCTTGCCAGTGTTCCGATGAAGTAAGCCTGCAAAATAGAACAGCTAAGATCAAGTTGTCAACACGTAGCTGAAAATTAAAGTACAAACATCAATAATTGAAATCTATCTATTTGAAAGTCCCCAACAATGGCGCCAAAAACTTGTTGCAACCCAGCTATACACGCAAGTGTACATGATCATTCAAGTAATAAAATGGCTCCTTTAAAAGAGACATATATCGAACCCAAGGGACTTCGTCAACATAAATCAATTCTGGACGTCAAACTATAATTAAAAACTAGTGTTGCAAAAACAACAAGAGATTTGGTGCTGAAAATTAAATGATTGCGGACTATGAACTCCTATCTTCACTACCGTAACTTTGGTTTTCGCAAATACACTTGAAAAATCAATAAAAAGTGAATTTCCAGGGCTAAGGAACCCCGAACGTCATCTCTTGAGCATAGTTGTTACTGGTTTAAGCACTTTGAGTTGTTTATCGTGGTTATTGATCCCGAGGTTAATTTTATAATTATATTCGTCTCCAAAATATAATGTTCTACTAGAAATTGGAAACCTAACTACATCCGTGAGTGGTGATAGGCTTAACCAATTCTAGAGCATTTAAGTTTGCTTAACCAATTCTAGAGCATTTAAGTTTTCTTCTCGTAAGTGACCAAGTGTGGTGGATTAGGTACCTCTCGGTCCTAACCACATGTCAATCCCTTAGAATTTCTTCCCCGAGAAAAACCACACGTCATATACTCCATGTTCTATCTCCTAGTTTCTCTCTCGAGCTCACTTCAAGACAAGGGATATATTCCAATGGTGATCAAGCATCAAAATAATGAAATTTAGAATATATGAATAACCACTTTATGATAAACTTCAGCAAAAAACACTAAAATTAACCCAAGAGATTCATGTTCTTGGCCTTAACCCCAAGAATGAGGGATTTTAGCCACTCATAATGTCAATCAACATCCAAAAGTCAATAAATACCATAAAAATACTTAAAAACTGAAAAAAAGAGGAATGGAACCTAATTGAGATGCCCAAAAATGCCCAAAATATTCTAAGGATGATGGAATCCCTATACAATAACCAAAAGGCCCTATTTATAGACCCAAAGTCGAGGCAAAATTGGCCAAAAAGCAGCCCGGCACGCCCTTGGGCACGCCTGGCACTTAGGCAGATTTTGCCTCAGCAAAAGGGTGCTCCCAGGCGGCATGGCACGCCCCTGGGCGCGCCCCATGGCTTCCTGGGTAAGTGAAAAAATGGCCAAAAGCGGCCTGGCACGTCCCTTGGTGCGCCAGGCCCTTAATTTGTGAGTTTTTTGCTTTCGTCGACTTCTCTTTGCGGATTTGGTTGGATTCTTCAAGTTCAAATATTTGGCTTGCCTCTTATCTTCAATATTCTTCACTTGTAGCTCCTCCAAGCCTCACTTTCCACACCAAAAATTCTCCAAATAGTCGCACATTCCACCTATAAGGGTCTAATCATATTGGTTAGCACAATATCACATATTCCATAAAAAACTTATAGAATACACAAGTATTGTTCTCAAAACTAAGGTAATCATGGGTTAAAGTCGCTACTAATGCATATAAATATGCCTTAGATCAGCTTTCAGCCTATTTCCATTCCTCCTTTTAGGATGGTCCCGACAGAGTTGAAGGAATTGAAGGAGCAATTATAGGATTTGTTGGATAAGGATTTTATTAAACTGAGTGTGTTTTCTTGGGGTGCTCCAGTATTATTTGTGAAGAATAAAGATGGATCCAAGTGCATGTGTATTGATTTGCGGCAATTGAACAAGGTGATTGTCAAGAACAAGTATCCTCTTCCTAGTATTGATGACTTGTTTGACTAGCATCAGGGTACTTTAGTGTTTTCTAAGATCGACTTGAGATTTGGTTACCATCAGTTACAGGTTAGAGATTTGGATGTTCCGAAGATGGCTTTTTGAGCACGGTATGGCCATTATGAATTCTTGGTTATGTCTTTTGGGTTGATTTATGCCCCCACATCATTTATGTTGTTGATGAATAGGGTATTCTAGCCTTATGTTGATTCTTTTATGATTGTGCTCACTGATGATATCTTGGTTTATTCCAAGAATGAGTCTGACCATGTGAGGTATTTGAGGACCGTACTTCAGAGATTGAGAGATGAGAAGTTGTATTCCATGTTTTCCAAGTTTGAGTTTTGGTTGGATTTTCTTTCTATCTTGGGTCATGTTATGACCAAGGATGGTCTTATGGTCGATCTGAACAAGGTAGCGATGGTTCGTGATTGGGCTAGACCTACTTATCCTATTAAGATTGGGAGTTTTATTGGGTTATTAGGCTATTACTGATGCTTTGTGTTGGGTTTCTCTTCTATTGCAACTCTTTTGACTGAGTTGACTTAGAAGAAGATTGTTTTTCAGTGGTCGGATGTGTGTGAGGAGAGATTTCCAAAGCTCACAGAGTTTTTGACTTTGGCTCCTATTTTGACTTGGCCCGAGTAGGGCATGGGTTTCACCGTGTTTTACGATGCTTTCATAGTTGGATTGGGTGGTATTTTGATGTAGAAGGGAAAGGTGATTGCTTATGCTTCTCGACAGTTGAAGCCTCATGAGAAGAATTACCCAACTCATGATTTGGAGTTGGCTGTAGTTGTGTTTTTGTTGAAGTTGTGGCGACACAACTTGTATGGTGTTCATTTTTAGATTCTATGATCATCATAGCCTTTGGTACTTCTTCACTCAGTAAGATCTTAACATGAGAAATTTTCGTTGGTTAGAGATGCTTAAGGATTATGATGTCTCTATTCTTTATCATTCCGACAAGGCTAATATGGTAATAGATGCCTTGATTCGGAAGGCGGAGAGTATGGGGAGTGTGGATAGCCTTAGATACTCAGTCTTTAGCTAATCAGTTGGTTAGACTTGATATTTTGACACCCGGGCACGTTTTGGCCTTTGTTAAGGCTAGATCTTCATTGGTGGAGCTTGGAGAGCACAATTTTTAGAGATTTCAAAGGGGTTTTTCATCAACTTGGATTTGGGTAATCTTCTAAAAATACTTTTGATAATTTTTCTTTGATTAAATCATGTTTTAATCCTCTAAACGTAGATTTTAAACTTGGATTTTTGGGATTTCACCCTGTAAAGTGAGATTATGGTTTTTCTTCAATTTCAAGCTCGATTTCAACTTATTTTTCAATGGATTTTCATATTTAGAACCCTTGGAGTATGGGAAACTTCATTCTTTAACAAAATTTCCAATTTTACCCATTTTTCATTGGGGTCGATTTTCAAACTATTTTTGGACTCAAAATGAAAGTAGCTATTATGGGTATCACTTGACTCCTCTTGACATGTAGATTATGTTTTTGATAAACTGGGTTCATTTCTAGACCACACAAAAAGGAAAATCTCCTTTTTAAAGTGTCTAGATTTGTTTTTCAGCTTTTCAAGGTATGTTATGGCTTAAATTTCTTCATACCGGCGTAGGTTGTTAACTGTTCATGTAAAGTATGCTATGGATTAGGTATTTTATCATGAGATTCATATTTTAAGATTATTATTTTATTGTGTTGCCTCTGTTAGAGCTTATGTGAATATTATTATTTACTTGAGAGATTATTATTTTTATGATGCTCTTGTGGGGGCTGGTATTAGTCTTGTTTGATCACTATTTGCCTTTATTATTATTGTGATACCTAATTGGGGGCTTGAATTGATATTATTGATGTCTTACATAACTCTTTATTACTGCGGTGCCATGCGATGACTTATATCATGATTTATTGATATTTAAGGAGATTTGAACTCATTTATACCATTATTGAGTTGATTCATTACATATATTGTTTTGGTTATGAGAATGTATCCTCATTCCATTCATCTATATTCATGGAATCGGTACCACTGAGAAACATTAATTTTGAAAGAAAGTGAAATACTTTATAATTGCCTTGATCGAGGGATATACTGGTATGGTTGATTGAGATATGAGATTATGATAATATATGGGTTATGAACTACCATGGGTTCTATCCTGGAAGCTTATACTTGGAAGGTGTATACAAGGTGATATTGAGACATTCCATCCTTATCATACCATTGCATTACATCATTTGTATTTCTCTTATGTTGTTTGCTAGTTGTGAAATTTAGCCTTCCTTTATATATTCGTGTGTAGTTATTCTTATATTATTATTATACTTGTAGTATTTATACTGTTAGGAGATATGACTTGAGCCGCCATTGGGAACTTTTCTGGAAGCGTGCTCATAATATCTTTTATATGCTTTATTTTCTACCTTGCTTAGTTATCCTATGATGCCTATTATGTACAAGTGGACAGTAATCACTCCTACTTTCTTCAAGTCCCTAACGTTCAATTGGTTCTTCCCATTAGAAATCTTATCTTCAACTTTATCCGACTCCAGTTTCAGTAGTTAGAGGTGGTACACAGGGCAGTAGGGGTGGTTTTAGACGTACCAGAGATGGAGCTCAGGGAGCTCATAGTGGTGGACAAGAAGTCATTCAGTCTGGTAGCGAATGTGGACATTGCTATGCTTTTCTTGGGAGACCTGAGGTAGAGGCCTATGATTCCGTGATTATAGGTATCGTCTTGATTTGACATCATCCCGCTACAGTACTGTTTGATCCTGGGTCTACATTCTCTTATGCGAATATATATTTTGCTACTGGTATTAATACTATGTGTGAGTCCCTTACTATGCCTATTAGCATATCTACCCCTATAGGTGATTTTCTAATGGTGGATCAAGTGTATCGATCTTGTGTCGTTACCTTTTTGGGGCGTGAGACTTGGGTTAACTTGATTATCCTCAATCTGGTTGATTTTTATGTTATCTTGGGTATGGATTTGTTGGCTCCTTATTATGCATTTTTGGATTGTTTTGCTAAGACCGTTTTGGATGTTATCCTGGTATTCGAGGATATAATGGAGGGGTTCTTCTAGCTCGTGTTTGAAGGGTGTTATATATTTTCTACGTGCTCATCACATGATAGGGAAAGGTTGTTTTTCATATTTAGCCTATATTCGTGATACTAGTGTTGGTTCATCATCTCCTTTGGATTTTATGTAAGTTGTCAGGGAGTTCAATGACATGTTTCCTATAGACTTATCTGGTATGAATTCAAATTGGGATCTTGATTTTTCCATTGATGTTGAGCCGGGCTTTCAGCCTATTTCTAATCCTCCTTTTAGGATGGCCCCGACAGAGTTGAAGGAATTGAAGGAGCAATTATAGGATTTGTTGGATAAGGATTTTATTAAACGGAGTGTGTTTTCTTGGGGTGCTCCAGTATTATTTGTGAAGAATAAAGATGGATCCAAGTGCATGTGTATTGATTAGCGGCAATTGAACAAGGTGATTGTCAAGAATAAGTATCCCCTTCCTAGTATTGATGACTTGTTTGACTAGCATCAGGGTACTTTAGTGTTTTCTAAGTTCGACTTGAGATTTGGTTACCATCAGTTACAGGTTAGAGATTTGGATGTTTCGAAGATGGCTTTTTGAGCACGGTATGGCCATTATGAATTCTTGGTTATGTCTTTTGGGTTGATTTATGCCCCCACATCATTTATGTTGTTGATGAATAGGGTATTCTAGCCTTATGTTGATTCTTTTATTATTGTGCTCACTGATGATATCTTGGTTTATTCCAAGAATGAGTCTGACCATGTGAGGGATTTGAGGATCGTACTTCAGAGATTGAGAGATGAGAAGTTGTATTCCATGTTTTCCAAGTTTGAGTTTTGGTTGGACTTTCTTTCTATTTTGGGTCATGTTATGACCAAGGATGGTCGTATGGTCGATCTGAACAAGGTAGCGGTGGTTCGTGATTGGGCTAGACCTACTTATCCTATTAAGATTGGGAGTTTTGTTGGGTTATTAGGCTATTACTAATGCTTTGTGTTGGGTTTCTCTTCTATTGCAACTCTTTTGACTGAGTTGACTTAGAAGAAGATTGTTTTTCAGTGGTCGGATGTGTGTGAGGAGAGATTTCCAAAGCTCACAGAGTTTTTGACTTTGGCTCCTATTTTGACTTAGCCCGAGTAGGGCATGGGTTTCACCATGTTTTACGATGCTTTCATAGTTGGATTGGGTGGTATTTTGATGTAGAAGGGAAAGGTGATTGCTTATGCTTCTCGACAGTTGAAGCCTCATGAGAAGAATTACCCAACTCATGATTTGGAGTTGGCTGTAGTTGTGTTTTTGTTGAAGTTGTGGCGACACAACTTGTATGGTGTTCATTGTTAGATTCTCTGATCATCATAGCCTTTAGTACTTCTTCACTCAGTAAGATCTTAACATGAGAAATTTTCGTTGGTTAGAGATGCTTAAGGATTATGATGTCTCTATTCTTTATCATTCCAACAAGGCTAACATGGAAATAGATGCCTTGAGTCGGAAGGCGGAGAGTATGGGGAGTTTGGATAGCCTTAGATTCTCAGTCTTTAGCTAATCAGTTGGTTAGACTTGATATTTTGACACCCGGGCACGTTTTGGCCTTTGTTAAGGCTAGATCTTCATTGGTGGAGCAGATTCAAGCTCGCCAGTTTGATGATGAGAAGTTGAGGGCAATTCATGATAAAGTGTTGTGTGGTGAGACTAAGACTGTATTTCTTAACCCTAATGGTGTTTTGAGGATTGGTGGTCATGTTTGTGTGCCGAGAGTTGGTGGATGGGTTAGACTGATCTTGGAGGAGGCTCATTGTTCGAAGTATTCTATTAATCTAGGAGCGGCTAAAATGTATCATCACTTACAACAACACTATTGGTGGTGTGGTATGAATAAAGACATTATTAAGTTTATGGCCAAGTGTTTAAATCATCAGCAAGTGAAGTATGATCATCAGCGACCGGGTGGTACTATGTAGAGGATGCCTGTTCCTGAGTGGAAGTGGAAGCGGATCACTATGGATTTTATTGTTGGTCTACCCCCGACTTAGGGAAGTTTAATTCTATTTGGGTAATTGTGGATAGGTTGACTAAGTTCACACATTTTATACTTGTGACGGTAAGCTATAATACAGAGAAGTTGGCCAAGATCTATATTCGAAAGATTATTCGATTGCATGGTGTACCTATCTCTATTATTTCTAATAGACGTACTCAGTTTACCTCAAATTATTGGAGTTCTATGCAGAGTTAGTTGGGTACTCAGCTTCATATGAGCATAAATTTTCACCCTCAGACGAATGACAAGTCTGAGCGGACCATTCAGGTGTTAGAGGTCATACTTAAAACGTATGTTATGGATTTTGGTGGTTATTAAGAGCAGTACTTTCCCTTAGCAGAGTTAGCCTACAAAAATAGTTACCATTCCAGCATTCACATAATGATTTTTGAGGCTTTGTATGGATGGAGGTGTAGATCCCTGGTGGGATGATTTGATTCATTTGAGGTTAGACCTTGGAGCTGTGATTTGTTGAGAGAGTCGATAGATCAATTTTGATTGAATTATCAGAGGCTTGTGGCTACTTAGAGTAGGCAGAAGAGTTTTGTTGACCATCGAGTTCGTTATGTGGCATTCAGGCTTGGTGAGCAAATTTTGTTGAAGGTATCACCCATGAAAGGGTGTGATGAGATTTGGGAAGAGAGAGAAGCTTAGTCTGAGAATTATTAGGCCTTTTGAGATTCTCAAGAAGTTTTGAGATATGGCATATAGGCTAGGTTTACCTCAATATCTGTCAGTTGTTCATCCGATATTCCACGTTTTCATATTGAAGAAATACTGTCCAGATGATTTACATGTGATTCGGTGGGACTCAGTTGCATTAGATCATGATTTGTCCTACGAGAAGGAGCCCATTAATATCCTAGACAGGCAGGCTAGGAAGTTGAGATCTAAGCATATTGATTATGTGAAAGTCCAGTAGAGACATCACCCTATTAAAGAGGCTAATGGGAGGTTGATTCTTATATGCGTAGCAGATCCCCCTAGCTTTTTACTGATTCAGGTACCTTTATTACTTTTCTGTTCGAGGACAAACTTGTGTTTTAGTAGTGGATAATGTAACATCCCTTCTTGTAATTTTTAGGTTTTGCTGTGTTTTGATCATTTTACCCTTCCCCATAGTTTCTTTTTGCTATCTATGAGTTGTGGGTTGGTTGGCATGGTCCCCAAAGTGAGCGGGGGTGATTTAAGTGAATTTGAGTTTTTGAGAAGCCTTGAAAATATTTAGTTTGACTTTGGTCAATATTTTGTGATCCGAGCGACGGATGGGGATTCTCTCAGTTCTATTAGATTCGGAATGTCAATTTTGGATTAGTAGCATGGTTGGTTTGGGTTTCAAGCCTTTTATATTTAGTTTTGACCTCTTTGATGAGAAACTAATTAAAATAGCTTAAAAGGGGTCCTGAGGGTTAATTTGTTGATAATGATCTCTTTTGATAAATTCCATGGTTCCATTGAGTCCAGAACGTCAAAATTAGCCTAGTAGCATTATTGGATTATGGACTTGGGCTTCAGATGGTGTACAGCTGCTGCTGCACCAAGTCATCCTTCTATACGAATGCAGACTTAGCTCGCGCATGCGGTGAAACATCAACCTAGTTATGAGCATGCATCCTCATTTCATTCATCGATATACATGGAATTGGTACCACAGAGAAACACTGATTTTAAAAGAAAATGAAACACTTTATAAAACCCTCGACCAAAAATTTTGATGGAAAGGTTGATTGAGATTGAGATTGTGAAAGTATATGGGTTGCGAACCACCCATCTGTCCTGTCCTAGAAGCTTATGCTCAAAAGATGTATACGAGACTATGCGATGGCTTACTTCATCATCATCCCACTACATTTTTATTGCATCATTTGCACTTCTATTTATGTGTTCGATACCGTGAATTTAACCTTGTCTTATATATTCTTGTGTAGTTATTCTTACATAGACATTATACTTGTTGAATTATTAGGATATACGGTTTGAGCCACCATTGAGAACTTTTCTGTTTACAGGTGGAAGCATGCTCATAGTATTTTTTATTTGTTTTGTTTTCTACTTTGCTCAGTTGGCCTATGATACTTACTGAGTATAAGTGGGCCGTATTCACTCCTACTTATGTTCCCTTTCGGTGAAGATACCAGTATGAGTGTGACCCGCGGTAGCTGATTAGTGCTGTGAGAGTTGATCCGGAGTACTGGTGAGCTTCCTGTCTGAAGTCTTGTTCCAGCCTTCATCTATCCTTTATGTATTTACTTGTATTGGGGACAGTGATGTATTATCAGATTTCAGTATTTTCATAGATGCTCTTTATACATATGATACCAGGTTTTGGGATTCAATTGTATATTTATTCACATATTCGGATTTTATGATTATTATTGCCTAACTTCATTCTAGAAGTCTCGTATTGCTTCATTTCTTCTCTTTTTCATATTTTATATTTGTTGTTGATTTTCGGCTTACCTACAAAGGTTGGTGTCACGACCTAACCCACGGATCATGCGACACCTATACAACTCAACCCTAGATAGGAGAACCCTCACTATCCAACCATTAAATTAAGTGCGAAAGTTAAATAAAACGACCTTTAAAATAAGAAAATCCCTTAACCAGAAATAAAACTCATGTTCTGTACATTCAATAGACAAAAACAATACATAAAAGAATTAATAGTGATTACCCAGAACCTAATCTAAATTGGTACAAGAGAACTAAGCAATGAAAAAGAGAATCCAAGACACAACATCCATGTGAGAGTAAAATGACAGGAGCTATTGAAGAGTAACCACTCTCGTACCTATAGAAACTCCAACTGACCTGCAATATGGCTATACCCCCAAATGGAAGTATAGTATGTATAGTATTCATACAACCATATGTACCTTGTAGGTATTATCGGTTGACCAGTTTTAGAAAAAAATAATAACAATAGCAAATAGGGAGCAAATCATGACATTAGTTAAAGTTCCAGATACTAAACCCTCCCATCTAGTCTTTGGCACGTTTCTTTTAGCATCTTTGAAACCTACCTATCATTTAACATTTTTGTTTATCTTTGTCTTTTGACAATATAACCTTTCCTTAGGTCTCCTAAAACAATACAGCCTTTTCTTAGGTTTCCTAAGTCTAGTCTTATCCCCCTCACAATCAATCCTATGGTTCAAAACCCAACACTATCATGACCCTCTACTCAACCTCTAACAATTACGGACATTACTACAATCCCCACGATTTTAGCATACTATAAGGACTAGACCGTGTTGCCCAATATACCCCTCATACCTATATGAGCTGAAACACAACCAAGTACAATCATCATGCTTGAATCCAACATATATATATATATATATAATACATCAATTACACTTAAGAAGGTTCTTCCAAAAAATTCACCACAATATATATACACACACTCAAATGAATATGATGAATGCATGCATGAAAGATGTACACATCATTTCAATCTCATCTCAGCATCATCTCAATATCATATCAACATCACCTCAACATTATTTCAATATCATCTCAATATCAACAACATCTCAATATCATCCCAACGTCATCTAAACATCACCTCAATATCATCTCAACATTAAATGATAATGCAAGATGTAGTCAATAAACACAAGCAATGCTCAAAAGCATATCACAAGCACCCAATTCACATTTAACCCTAGTATCGAAGGCTATTCAAGCACCTATCAAATACATTTGTATATATGAATATATCTATATGCATATACGAGAACACATAGAGTACCAATCCCAGGTGACACCCGACAACTCACACTCACCAATGTACACTCATACTCTCAGGTCATCACTCATTCCTTCACCTAGCCACCCCAAACCCAATTACAATACTCACATCTTACTAACACTTACACTAACTAACTACCTCCATCTTGGATACTAAGTCTATCTCACACTTCCCTTCCCTTCTGTCTTGCCTATATTCACAACTCTATTTACAACTAACCATAACCATGTATGTACACTTCTACAACTCTTCCAACCTGTCTAAACCTATCACTACTCTCAAGCCTCTACTACCCATTTTTCTCTACCCCTAATCGAGCTATACCGAATTCTTATGAGCCCATCAACAACCTATTCTATCCCCAACTTATGCTTATTTTGTTCATAGGTCATCCTTACCCTTCTTCTAACCCACTAATATGCTTGCATTTATTGACATACCCCTAACTCATGCAATACTTATACTCTTAGGCCATTTAGAAGAAACTAGTTCAATGATATAGCATCTAACATCACACAGTCATAACCTAGTTCGGTTATCATTATTTTGTCCATCCAAAGTCCATGCCTAAAGGCGTAAGGCATGAAATCTCCCTACATTACTATCATTATTATGTGTATCTAGCCCAAGTCTACTATAATTAAACTATAACCTACCTCATAGATAGATTCTACTATTATGGAGAGCTGGCCTCTTCTAACATTAGAATCCCATTAGAAATGCCTCAGAATTGTTCTCATGGAGCCTGGCCTCTAAATTCTTATTATTCTAGGCAATAGGTTTACTTGGTGTGTTTTTAAAGAAGGGAGATTAGCATAATGAGGCTTAGATGAATGACGGTTTTAATTAACCCTCATATTGACTACTGCCCAACTACCACTGCAGTGGCATAAGTGTCGCTGCAGCGGTACCACCACAGTTGTAGATCTATCGCTACAACGGTGAGTTAGTGGCCTAGCCAAATTTATCCCAATCTAGGCCCAATTATATTTTGGCCATGATTTTTCCCATGAAATAATTTCTACAAGGTCTGGAACAAGGATTTCTTAGTCACAACATTTTTTTGGGGCAGTTTTTAATATAACAATGATTTTGATCATTATAGTTGGGTCGGTATAGGTACCATCATAACCTTAGTTTCTAGGTCATAACAATTCAGGTGTTGGAGTACATGCTTCGAGCATATGTCATGGATTTTGGTGGTCATTGGGACCAATTCTTGCCCTTAGCAGAGTTTGCCTATAACAATAGTTACCATTCCAGCATTCAGATGGCATCTTTTGATGTTCTATGTGGGTGGAGTTATAGATCCCCCATGGAATGGTTTTATTCATTCGAGGTTAGGCCTTGGGGCTCTAATTTGTTTAAAGACCCGATAGATCGTGTTAGATTAATTCAACAGAGGCTTGTGGCCGCCTAGAGTAGGTAGAAGAGTTGCACCGATCGACAAGTTTGTGATGTGGATTTCATGCTTTGTGACCAAGTTTTGTTGAAGGTATCACCCATGAAGGATGTGATGATAATTGGGAAGAAAGGGAAGCTTAGTCCGAGATTCATTGGGCCTTTTAAGATTCTTAAGAAATTTTGAGATGTTGCTATAGCCTAGCTTTGCCTCCATATCTATCAGCTATTCATCTGGTATTTCATGTCTTGATATTATAGTGATACCTATAGATATTACTCATGTGATCTAGTGGGATTCAGTTGCATTATATCATGATTTGTCCTTTTTGGAGGAGCCTATTGCTATCCTAGATAGATAGACTAAGAAGTTGAGGTCCAAGCATATTTATTTTGTGAAGGTTCAGTGGAGACACCACCCAATTGAGGAGGCTACATGGTAGGTTGAGTCTGATATGTGGAGTATATAACCCCAACTTTTTACTTATTTAGGTACTTTTTTTACTTTTTCGTTCGAGGACAAACACGTGTCTTAGTGGTGGATAATGTATCCACTCTTGTTGTGAATTTTAACCTTTTATATATTTTGACCATTTTACCTTTCCCTATAGTTTCTATATATCATTTATGAGCTGTGGAGATGGTTGGCATTGTGTTCGAATTACTTGGGAGTGATTTGAGTGAGTTTGAGATTGTAAGTAGCCTTGAAAGTGATTAGTTTAACTTTGGTAAACATTTTCTGATCCAAGTGTTGTATGGTGATTCAGTCAGTTCCATTAGATCTGGAATGTCTTTTTTGGGTTAGTAGCATGGTTAGATTTGGTCATGAGCCTTTATTTAGAGTTTTAAGCATTTAGATAAGAAACTAGTTAAATTAGACTAAAAGGGATCCCGGGGATTAACTTGTTGATAACGACCTGTTTTGATAAATTTGATGGTTCTGTTGAGTCCAGAACGTCAAAATTAGTCTATTAGAATTATTAGATTATTTCTATGGTTTCCCGAATGAATCTTGAGGGTTCAATCGGGACAATTTCTTGAACAAAGTCCACTACCGGTGCACAATTCTAATGCAACATCCAGGCCTTCATCGCGAGCGCGTGGACATGTGTTGTGATCATGAGGCTTGATCTCTTTAGTCATCATGATCGTGAGGTGGGTTAACACGATCACAAAGCATTATCCAGTGGATTGGGTTGGGTCGTTCATCACGGTCGTAAGCCCCATCTCCCACGATCATGATGACCATTTTAAGGCTAGTCAATACTAACCCTCGCAATCGCATGGTAGGGACCGCAATTGCAAGGTACTGTTCACCTGAACAATATAAATACTCTATTTTCGCGATTTTAGCCCATTTTCCCCATTTTTAGTCTTGGAGAGCACAATTTTAAGATATTTCAAAGGGGTTTTTCGTCAACTTGTATTTGGGTAAGCTTCTAAAACTACTTTTAATCATTTCCCTTTGATTAAATCATGTTTTCCTCCTCTAGACTTGGATTTTTGGGGTTTCACCTGGTAAAGTGAGAAAATGATTTTCTTCGATTTCAAGCTTGATTTCAACTTGTTTTTCATATTTAGAACCATTGAAGTATGGGAAACTTTATTCTTTAATAAAATTTCCAATCTTACCCTTTTTCCTTTGAGGTTGATTTTCAAACTATTTCTGGACCCAAAATTAAAGTAGCTAATATGGGTATCATTAGACTCTTCTTGACGCGTAGATTATGTTTTTGGTAGATTGGGCTGTTTTTGAGACTGAACAGAAAGGAACAACTTCTTGTTAAAGATTCCAGGCTCATGTTTCAACTTTTCAAGATAAGTTATGACTTAACTTTCTTTAGACCTGATTGGGTAGTTAACCATTCATATAAAGTATGCTACGTGTTGGGGATTTTATCCTGAGATTAATCTTTTGAGATTATTATTTTATCGTGTTGCCCATGTGGGGCTTATGTGAATATTATTATTGACTTGAGAGATTATTATTTTTGTGATGCCCATGCAGGGGCTAGTGTTGGTCTTGTTTAAGCATTATTTGTCTTTATTATTATTGTGATGGCCTAGTGGGGGCTTGAATTAATATATTTATGTCTTACATGTCTCTTTATTACTGTTGTGCCATACGATGGCTTATATCATGATTTGTTGATATTTGAGGAGATTTAAGCTCATTTATACCATTATTGAGTTGATTCATTACATGATATTATTTTGGTTATGAGCATACATCCTCGTTTCATTCATCTATATTTATAAAATTGGTACCACTGAGAAACATTGATTTTAAAAAAAAATGAAACACTTTATATACGCTTTAACCGAGGGATATGTCAGTAAGGTTGATTGAGATATGAGATTGTGATAGTCTATGGGTTGTAAATCCCCCTGGGTCCAATCCTAGAAGCTTATGCTCGAAAGGTCTATACGAGGTGATATTGAGACATTCCACCCTTATAATACCATTGCATTGCATCATTTGCATTTCTCTTATGTTGTTATTATAATTGTAGTATTTATACTTTTAGGAGATACGACTTGAGCCGCCGTTGGGAAATTTTCTATATACAGGTGGAAGCGTGCTCATAATATCCTTTATATGCTTTGTTTTCTACTTTGCTTGGTAGGACAATGATGCTTACTGAGTACAAGTGGACATGTAATAACCCTCGTTGTGATTTTTAGAATTTTATGTATTTTAACCATTTTGCCCTTCCCCGTTGTTTCTTTATCTCATTTATGAGTTGGGGGAATAGTTTGCACGATCCCCAAAGTGTTCGGAAATGAATTATATGAGTTTGTGGTTTTGAATAGCCTTTAAAGTTATTAGTTTGAATTCAATCAATATGGTATGATTCAAATTTTGAATGGTGATTCTGATAGTTCCATTAGATCTGAGATGTCCTTTTTAGGTTAATAGCATAGTTGGTTTGGATCCCAAGACCCTTTTGTGCTTTTTAAGTGTTTGGTCAAAATTCTAGTTTTAATTGCCTAAAGTTAATTTTGTATGTAACTTGGTGATAACAACATCGTTGGTAAATTTCATGGTTTCATTGAGTCCGGAATGTTGAAATTAGCCTAGTAGCATTATTGGTTTGTTTCTATGGGTTCCAAACGAATCCCGAGGGTCCATTCGGAGAGTTTTTTGACGTAGAGTTTTGCTGAAGTTGCTATTTCTGGTGCCGGTTCCATCCTTCATTGCGTTCTCATCCCTAGCCTCTTGTTCATGACGACAAAATTCCTTGTACATCGCATTCGCGGGGGGTAGGATGCATTCGCGATGAAGGATTAATGCAGGTCTGGGTCTGGGACAATTTCCTCTTCGTGTTCACGACCTAGGGCTCATATTCTCGAAGGTTTGAGTTCTTAACCCTTTGCATTTGCGAAAAATAGCTCACATTTATGAAGTTATTGGTTGGGGAATCCTCACATTCGCGACAAGGGGGTTGGGGAAAGCCAATTGACCCCTGGACAGAATTTAATACCCTTTTGGCCCCAAACCTTATTTTCTCCATTTTTGGAGCTTGGGAGCTTGGAATTAGGAGATTTCAAGGTGTTTTTCAAGATTTATTTTATGGGTAATTTTCTAAACCTTGAATTTATCATTTTCCATTGATTTCATTACAAAATTATCTTTAAATCTTTTCTTTTAAACATGAAATTCGGGTTTTACCCGATAAAGAGAAAAATGAGTTTTTCTTCAATTTCAAACCCGATTTTGACTCAATCTTCTTTGGGTTTTCAGATTTAGAACCCTAAAAGTATGGGGAACATGATTCTTTAATAAAATCCCAATATTACCTTTTATTTTTAGAAGTGATTTTCGAAGTAATTTTAGACCCAAAACCAAAATGCATCGATATGGGTATCGTTGGACTCCTTTTGACTTGTAGATGTCATATTTGATTAGATTGGACGTGTTTGGTGATGATTCATGGGATTAGAGCTTCTGATTGATGATTTGGACTGTGTTTTTTCATATGGATCTTTTTAAAGGCAGGTCGAGATGTACCTTGACTCTTTTCTGAGGTGTTTATGTGTTATATGCTTATTTACTTGTGTTTTGTAAATCACTTAGTTTTTTGGAAGTCCCTCTTAGGTGAAATGGAAAGCATTTCCTCTTGTCATGGCACGATTAATTAGGTCATAATAGCACCTAATATAACCCACCAGTTGTAACACCCCGTACCTTCCTAACCCTACTTGACGACATTCAATAATGTTTACTTAGGTGTCGAGAGATATACGTATGTATTTGGTAATGTTATGAACGAGAAAATTGAAATTTGGCCTCATATATGTGATTAGCCCTTCGTAGGAGGTATTTTGTGATTTTGGTGGAGCAGTTGTGGGGTTCAAAACGAGGCTAAGAAGACCTCTAAACAAAGTATATTAAGGCGAAGAAGTAAGTTAAAGAATAGGACTTGAAGTATCTAACCAAACCCGTGAAGAAAAGTCGAAAAACAAAATTTTCGGAAAAATTTGGGGCCAGGCGCGCCAGAGGGCGTGCCAGGCCGCTCTAAGCCAAAACTTTTATTGCACAGGAAGCAACCTGGCACGCCCAGGGGCGTGCCAGGATGGAATTTTCAGTTTTTTGAAATATGGAAATTTTCCAAGTCCCAAGGGTACCCGGGGACGTACCGAACCGATTTTTGCCACGTTTCTTCTACAACCATGAGTATATACATGAAATGAGTCAAGTATTATATTGGTATGATAAAATTACTCGAGAATAAATTTGGCATCAAAATGATGATTTTACCTTTTTGGTCAAAATAGGTCATACGTGGCTAGAATCACTTGTTTTTGGGGTTGAGGCTACGGATATGAATAACGTGAGTGGGAATATTGTTCTAACACATATGAGATGATTTAAACACGAGAAATTATTTATTTTACTTGGTTAAGTAAATTGGGCCCAAAAAGGCCCCAAAAATGAAAAGAAAGCATGGGCCAAAAATGGGTCAAAAGACCTATTCTTGCCTTGACCTTCTAGAACCCAACATTTAATGCCAAGGAATGGCTAAGTATGACTTGGGGTCTATATAAAGGCCCCAAAATCAGATTTTTTTTTCATAGAACACTCTCATGCCTTTGAAATATATTTCTCAAACATTTCTCTAGTTCCAAACCCTAAAGCAAATATTTCCTTTGGACTCTTTGGTAAAGATCATCCTATTCCAAGCCTCGGTAAGTATTTATTCTCATGGATTAACATATTATATGCATGGGAGATTATGTATATCATGATAGTTGTGTTGGCAAGGTGGTGAATAGTGTATTTTTGCTTTTGGTGAAAGATGTGCCATCTTTGTGATTTGAACTTGAAAAGAGACTTGATGTCTTGATGAAAGAGCATGATATGGATAAAATATGAACATGTATGGTGTGATTTTGTTATTAAACTTGTTATTTTTCTAAAAGTGTAAATTGTGGGATTTTGGCCGATATGTGCAATGAAGTGTATTAAGGTGAATTGATGGATTATTTGTGATGTGGTGTGGATAAGAAAGTGTAAAGGAGAAGTATTGTGGTGAAATGTATTGATTATCATGTATTGGTCAATGTTGGGAATATTGTGGGATTTTTGGAATAATAATTTCATCAATGGTTTTGTCAAGGGGAAATGACATGTTTAAAGGCAAACATGTAACCCATTGATGTTATATGTATTTGTAAAGTAGTTGATGGTTAATATAAATCCCGTTATGTATTTGTGTTGTAGAGTGACACATAAAGAAGGAGCAGGACTATTGTATGCACATCTAGGATTGTATATCCGTATTGAGAGTACAAGGTATGTAAGGTTACTCTGTCCGTATCTTTCTGCGGCAAATAGTATTCACATTGACATTACGCTAGTCCTATCCCGAAATGTGCTAAGGTATCCCATATCCGGTTATCAATGGTCATTGTCATATATTTCCTACTCATTGATCATTTGTGAATATCATATCTCATATTCATGGTTAATGTTCCAAAAACTCAAATAAGGTTATGTTCCAATGTTCCAATAGTGATTATACTTATGTCTCTTGTTCATGGATTATTGTCCAATGGTTCCCATGGTGTTATGGTTCTAATAATGTTATGTTGCCAAGTTATTCACATGTCTCTCACTCGTTGGTTAATGATCCAAAGTTTCAAGTAAATTTATGACTTTCATTGTATCAATCTCAAAGTAATGAACAAAGTAACACATATGTGGTCAATGATCAAGTATGGGTGGCAGCTTTGGGGGCGAAATGCCTAGCTCAAGCCGATCCCAAATCAGGGGACAGTACTAGAGGGATAAGCCTAGCTCGGACCGATCCTGACAGGGGGCAGCTCTAGGGGTAATAACCTAGCTCGAGCCAAACCTGAAATGTTGTATGGGTGGCAGCTTTAGAGGTACCAACCTAGCTCAAGCCGATCCCAATATATATATATATATTGATTCATAGGGTGGCAACTCTAGGGGCATAAGCCTAGCTCGAGACGATCCCAACATAACATGATGTTATGTTTAAAACCCACTGTTCAGTCGGGGCCCGGGTATCACAAGTCACAAGCAAAGATGAATAATCATTGAATTAAAGATACAAAGGAAGTAATGAAAGCAATATACATGGTCTCCAAAGTACAGAATAGTGACTCACCTACATTGTGACTTATCTATGTTGATTATGCATTTGAACTTGAGTTCTTTGACATATTTACGTATCATACAAGTTTCATATGGCCTTACATACTCAGTACATTCTTCGTACTGACCCCTCTTGGGGAATTTACCTTACTTGCTGCAGGCGCAGGTACTAGTAGGCCTCCACAGTAGGTTGCCAGTTGTTGTAGATCTTTGGTGAGCTCCAGTTAGTTTGGGGCTTCTCCGAGTCACTGTTGTACATATGTTTTGGTGTTGTACATGTTGTATAAAGCGGGGACTTGTCCCGACTTTTAGTTTATTTTGGTCAATGCATTTGTTAGAGGCTTTTGAAGACGGTTGTAGGTGTATAAATGTAAAAGGTATATGTCATTTTTGACTTGGTGGCCTCAATATGATTGATTAGAGGCAAAGCTTGGTTCTCTCGGGCCTTGTCGGCTACGAGTGCCAATCCATCCTGATGGGATTTGGGGCGTGACAAAAGTGGTATCAGAGCAGGTCGTTCTAAGGGTGTCTACAAAGCCATGTCTGAGTAGAGTCTTACTTATCGATGTGTTGTGCACCACATTTATAAGTAGGAGGATACGGGACATTTAGGATGTTGTTTCTTTTCTTCACTTCTATATCGTGCAATAGAGCCAGTGTTATAAGTGTAATTGAATCTGATCATGGTAATTGTTTTTTCTTTGGTATAGTTAAAATGCCAATCACGAGAAGAGGTAGAGGTAAAGGGAAGCAGGTAGATGTGCCTGTTGAAGAAGGAATGAGTAGACTACCACCTGACCAAGCTAGTCAAGGTGGAGCAAATGCTGAAATTTCATCACGGTCTTCGTCTACTTTTCCAGCTCCGGAGGAGCCAATTGGTAGAGAAGTACTAGCGAAACCACCAATGAATGCCACAGATCAGGATCTTAGAAATGCAGTTCATATGTTGACACAGTTAGTGGTAGCACAAAGTCAAGGACGAGCAGGTCCAATGACACATGATGATGATGCGGCTAGAATGGCGAGTCGCAGAACACAGGATTTTCTGAAACTGGACCCTCCTATATTCACAGGGTCGAATTCGAAAGAAGATCCACAGGACTTCGTGGATCAAATTCAGAGGGCTTTGGAAGTTATGCACGTGACAGGGGTAGAAACAGTTGAACTTACTGCGTACAGATTGAAAGGAGAGGAAATATTGTGGTACGAGGATTGGAAGAAATCCCATGATATTGGTGCAAATCCACCTACGTGGGAAGAGTTTAAAGTGGCTTTCCTTGATCATTACTTGCCGTATGATATCCATGAGGCATGCGCAGATCAGTTCCTAAATCTCTGTTAAGGAAATCTGAGCATCAGGGAATACATTTTACAATTTAATTCCTTGGCTCGATATGCACCAAATATGGTGGCTACGATGACAGATAGAGTCCATAGATACGTGGATAGACTAGAGCCGTATTTGGTAAGGGATTGCACTATTGCTGCCTTGAACGAGGACATGGACATAGCTAGAATACAAGCCTTCACCCAAAAATTGGAAGATCAGAGACAGAGACGAAGGGTACAGGAATTTGACAATGGACAGTCCAAAAGGGCTAGACCTATGGGACCACCTATGATATCCCAAGGAGGATCTAGGCCTCGTATGTTTTCAAGACCACCTAGACCATCGTTCTCCTATTCCACAGGGGGTGCCCACTCACAATTTTGAGGGTCTAGGGGTGGTCCATCTGGACAGAGTAGCGGAGTTCACGGATCACAGGCAACAGGTTTTCCTCTTCAGCAGTGTCAGCACTGCAAGCGTATTCATGTAGGTACATGTAGAGTGGGGACAAATGCTTGTTTCTGGTACGTCTTGACATGACACATGATGAGAGAGTGTCCCCAGAGGAGTATAGGTGGTGTAGCACGACCGGCAGGATCGGCTGTTGCGTCATCAACATCAGTTCCTTCACTGGGCCGAGGTGTGCAGTCTGTTGGCCGTGGTAGGGGTGCCAGAGGAGCAGCCAGTACTAGTAGGGTCTAGAATCGCACTTATGCTTTAGTGGACCGACAGCATTCAGAGGCTTCCCCTGATGTTGTCACAGGTACATTATCCATATTCTCATATAATGTATATGCATTGATTGACCCTGGTTCTACATTTTCCTATGTTACTCCATTGGTTACTGCGAAATTTGCAAAGGCACCAGAATTATTAATTAAATCAATTGAAGTGTCTACATTGGTTGGTGAATATATTATTGCAAAAAGAGTATATTGTAACTGTGTGGTAACTGTGTGTGGTCATGATACGTTGGTCGATCTCATTGAATTGGACATGGTGGATTTTGATGTGATCATGGGAATGGATTGGTTGGCCTCTTGTTATGCTACGGTAGATTGCCGAGCCAAGAAGGTGCAATTTTGTTTTCCACAAGAAAATGTTCTTGAATGGCAGGGTAATGTAGGGGCACCAAGAGGGAGATTTATTTCCTATTTGAAAGCCATACAAATGATTGCTAAGGGTTATATATGTCATTTAGTATGGGTGAAAGATACTGAAGTGGAACCACTAACTCCACAGTCGGTTCCAGTGGTCAATGAATTTCTGGATGTCTTTCCAGAGGATCTTCCAGGCTTACCCCTAGAACGGGAAGTAGAATTTGGCATTGATGTGATTCCAGGCACTCATCCTATTTCTATTCCTCCATATAGAATGGCTCCAGCAGAATTGCGTGAATTGAAGGAGCAATTGAAAGATTTACTGGACAAGGGCTTTATTAGGCCTAGTATGTCCCCGTGGGGTGTACTGGTATTATTTGTACGAAAGAAAGATGGCACATTGAGAATGTGCATTGACTATCGGCAGTTGAATAAGGTAATGATCAAGAACCAATATCCCCTCCCTCGAATTAATGATTTGTTTGCTCAGTTACAGGGTGCCAAGTGTTTTTCAAAGATTGTCTTGAGGTCGGGTTACCATCAAGTCAGAGTTAGAGAAGAAGATGTACCCAAGACAGCTTTCTGAACACGGTATGACCATTATGAATTTTTAGTTATGTCATTTGGACTAACAAATGTACCAGCTGTGTTTATGGATTTGATGAATAGGGTGTTTAAGCCATTTCTGGACATGTTCGTCATGGTATTTATAGATGACATCCTGGTTTATTCAAGATCACCAGAGGACCATGCTAATCACTTACGACTAGTGTTACAGATTCTCCGTGAGCGTAAGTTGTATGCAAAGTTCTCCAAGTGTGAGTTTTGGTTAAAATCAGTTGCATTCTTGGGTCATATTGTGTCATATGAAGGGATACAGGATGATACACAGAAGATTGACGCAGTGAAAAATTGGCCAAGACCTACGACACCCATAGAAATTCATAGTTTTCTTGGACTAGCAGGTTATTACAGAAGATTTGTAGAAGGTTTTTCCTCTATTGCTGCACCGTTAACAAAGCTTACACATAAGGCAGTAAAATTTAAGTGGAAAATTAACCTCCACACCAGTTTTAGTGCTTCCCGAAGGTACCGAAGGTTATGTAGTGTATTGTGATGCTTCCAGGGTTGGCCTCGGATGTGTGTTGATGCAACACGGTAATGTCATAGCATATGCCTCACGACAGTTGCGGCCACATGAGAAAAATTATCCCACACATGATCTTGAATTGACAGCGGTAGTTTTTGCTTTAAAGATATGGCGTCATTATTTAAATGGGGTTCATGTTTATATCTATACATATCACAAAAGTTTGCAATATCTCTTTAAGAAAAAAGAACTCAATTTGAGGCAACGAAGGTGTTTAGAGCTTTTAAAAGACTATGATATTGATGTCACGCCCCGAATCCCATCGGGACAAATTGACACCCGTAGCCGATAAGGCCCGAGAGAACCAAGCATTGCCTACATTCATTCATATGCATGCCATAAGAAACACTACTATCACGAAGGATCATAAAGGACCAACATTGGAAATCATGGATCATAATGATATAAATATATATACGTGAAACTTGGCCTTCAGGGCCATCAAGTCAACCAGACATGCATCTCTTTCTTCCACATTCATTTACACACCCACGTACGTCTATAAAAGCCTCTAAGAGAAATACATACACAACCAACTAAAGTTCGGGACAAGCCCCGCTTTACATAATATGTAAAATACCAAAATTAATGTACAACGCGGACATGGAAAGCCCCGAACCAATTGGAGCTCACCAAAGATCAATAGGTGTCCTGCCGCTTACTGGGGAGGTCTACTAGAACCTGTGCCTGCAGCAAGTAAGGTAAATTCCCCAAGAGGGGTCAGTACGAAAATTGTACTGAGTATGTAAGGCTGTATAAAACTGAATCAGTCTATAAGAGCTTTCATGGAAAAATGATCACAAGGGACATGCTCATTATGGATAGCCATCAATATATATATATTTGAAACTGCACGCATTACTTTCGATACTTACTTCATGTTTGTACTTCTTCTTACTTGCTTGCCAGTCATTAGTTATATATTGCCCAGGCCCAACTGATCAGTGGGAAAAATAATATCGTCATGCAGGTGTTCATATCACCCCATGGATATACCCATAATGTTGGGATAGTCATCATGAAGGTGTGTTCTTTCACCCCATGGATATCGTCATGAAGGTGTTTATTACACCCCATGGATACACTCATTATATTAGGATCGTCATCATGAAGGTGTTTATTCCACCCCATGGATACATTCACTCATGAAAGATTATTACATTGAGGCTTATGACATTTTTGGAAGCACACATATATACATTTCGTTATCCTTCATGACATGAGATTGATACTTTTGATAATTGTAACATTATTGAAAGCTTCGGAGCACAACATTATTGGAACTTGGAATCATGTCTATAAGTATGTAACTCATGAACAACCATGACTAATGAATGAGGAATATGTGAATTACAATTCACACTTGATCAATGAGTAGGAAATATGTGATAATAACCATTGCTAACCGGATATAGGACACCTTAGCACATTTCGGGATGGTACAAATGAAATGTCAATGTGAATACTATTTGCCGCAGAAAGATACGGACAGAATAACCTTACATACCTTGTGTTCTCAATATGACTATACAACCTTAGTTGTGCATACAACGTCCCGCTTCTTCCTTATGTTTCACTCTACAACACAAAGATATAACGAAATTTACATTAACCACCAACTATCCTTCAAATGCACATAACGTCAATGAGTTACATGTTTGCCTTTAAACATGCCATTTCCCCTTGACAAAACCATTGGTGAAATTATTATTCCAAAAATCCCACAATATTCTCAACATTGACCAATACATGATAATCAATACATTTCACCACAACACTTCCCCTTTACACTTTCTTATCCACACCACATCACAAATAATCCATCAAATTACCTTAATACACCTCATAGCACATATCGGCCAAAATTCCATAATTTACACTTATATGAAAACAACAAGTTTAATAACAAAATCACACCATACAAGTTCATATTTCATCCATACCATGCTCTTTCATCAAAGTCACAAGTCATACTTCAAGTTACAATTCCATGGATTTCACATCTTTTAACAAAAACACAAAGTGCCCTATTCAACACTTCCAAGAGTAACCAACATGATTTACATACTCTCCCATGCATATAATATATTATTCCATAAGAATAATTACTTACTTAAGCTTGAAAATTGATGATTTTGCTCCAAGGAGTTGGCTTAGGGTTCTTGAGAGTTGAGAGAAATTTTGGGAAATTTCTAGAAATGTGTAGTGTAAGCCTTTCAATAAAAATCAGATTTTTCAAGTATTTATAGTCCCTAAAGTCTCCTTGTCATTAAATTCCATGTACAAGGGGTCAAAGGGTGAAGAATGAGTCATTTGACCCATCTTAGCCCATGTCTTGTTTCCATTTTTGGGCCTTTTATTGAGACCAATTCACTCAACCCAATAAAATCAATAATTTCTCATGTTTAACTCATTTTATACGTGTTACGATAATATTCCCACTCACGTGATTCATATTCGTAGCCTCAATCCCAAAAATAAGTGATTCTAGCCACGTATGACCTATTTTGACCATAAGGGTAAAACTGTCATTTTGATGCCAAATTCGTTCTCGAGTAATTTTATCATACCAATATAATACTTTACTCATTTCATGTATATACGCATGGTTGTAGAAGAAACATGGCAAAAATCAGCTCGGTACGACTCCGGGCACCCTTGGAACTTAAGAAAATTTCCAACTTTGAAAAAGTGGCAAAACCAGCATGGCACGCCCTTGGGCGCACCAGCTTGCTGCCTATGGGCACAAAATTTTTGCCCAAAGCGGCATGGAACGCCCTCTGGCGTGCCCCAGCCTTAGATTTTTCAAAAAATTCATTTTTCGACTTTTCTTCGCGGGTTTGCTTAGGTACTTCAAGTACTATTCCTTAACTTACTTCTTAACCTTAATATCCTTTGTTTAGAGGTCTTCTTATACTCATTTTTAACCCCACAAATACTCCACAAAAATCACAAAACACCTCCTACGAAGGTTTAATCACATATACGAGGGCCAAATTCAATTATCTCATCAATAACATTAAAAAATACATACGTATGGCTCTCGACACCTAAGTAAACATTGTTCAATGTCATCAAGTAGGGGTAGAAAGGTACCGGGTGTTACATTCTCCCCCCCTTAGGAACATTCGTCCTCGAATGTTAACAATATCGCTTCAATTACGACAATTACATCTCTATATTAGTATACACATACATAAACACTTAATGCTCATAAATACTTACTTGTTAGGACTTCACTCCCGCACTCTGAACTTTTTCATCCATTTGAAATAGATAGGGATACTTGGATTTCATCATTTCTTCAGCTTTCCATGTAATCTCCTCTACTTGTTGGTTTCTCTAAAGGACTTTCACGGAAGCTATGTCTTTATTCCTCAATCTCTTTACTTGTCGATCTAGGATAGAAATGGGTACCTCTTCATAAGTAAGATCCCCTATAATTTGAACATCTTCAACGGGAACAATACGAGATGGATCCCCTATGCACTTTCGAAGCATCGACACATGAAATACGGGATGGACTGATGAAATTTCCTGGGGTAGTGCCAACTCATACGCAACTTGCCCAAGTCTTCTAATGATTTCATATGGGCCTATGTAACGTGGACTCAATTTTTCTTTCTTTTCGAACCGCATTACCCCTTTTATCAGTGACACCTTTAAAAATACCCAATCACTTATGGCGAATTCAAGTCCTCTTCTTCTAACATCAGCATATGACTTGTGGAGACTTTGGGCCGTTTGTAACCTTTGTTGGATCACTTTAACTTTCTCCATAGCCTGATGGACAATATCTGGCCCAAGTAAAGCAGTTTCGCCCGCTTCAAACCACCCAATTGGCAATCTACATTTCCTTCCTTACAATGCTTCATAAGGTGCCATTTTAATACTTGAATGATAGCTATTGTTGTAAGCAAATTCGATGAGAGGAAAATGGTCATCCCAACTGCCTTGAAAATCTAACGTACAAGCTCGTAGCATATCTTCAAGTGGCTAAATAGTACGTTCTGCTTGTCCATCAGTCTGAGGATGGAAAGCCCTACTCAAATTCACCTGTGTGCCCAAACTCTGCTAAAAAGATCTCCAAAAATGCGTTGTGAACTGTGCTCCTCTGTCTGATATAATGGAAAGTGGAATACCATGCAACCGCACTATTTCTCTAGCATACAATCTTGCATAATCCTCAGTTGTATAGGTGGTCTTGACTGGTAGGAAATGCGCTGACTTGGTAAGCCTGTCCACTATAAGCCATATAGAATCAAATTTTCGTAATGTACGAGGTAAACCTGTGATGAAGTCCATATTAATCATATCCCACTTCCAGACTGGAAGATTGATACATTGCATGTAACCTCCCAATTTCTGATGCTCTACTTTCACTTGTTGACAATTCGGGCATTGAGCAACAAATTCTGCAATGTCCTTTTTCATATTTCCCTACCAATACACTGCCTTTAAATCATGGTACATTTTAGTAGCACCCGGATGAATAGAATAGCGCGAATAATGCGCCTCTGTCATAATTTGTTGCCTGAGATCATCTACATCCGGTACACATAATCTACCTTGGCATTGGAGCACCCCTTCTTGTGTAAGATCAAATGCCTTTGTCAAATTCTATTGTACATATTCCTTTAGCTGCAATAAAATAGAATCCGCAAACTGCTTCTCTTTCACTTCAGCTATTAAGGAGGATTCTGCTGCATTTTACACAATAACCCCTTCATCTGAGGATTCAATAAGGCGAACTCCCAAGCTGGCTAATTGATTTAGATCTTTGATTATCTCTTGATTTACAGTCAACTGGCCACTAGTACTTTCTACTGCCTTGCGGCTCAATGCATCAGCTACGACATTTTCTTTGTCTGGGTGATAAAGAATATCAATATCATAGTCTTTTAAAAGCTCTAACCACCTTCGTTGCCTCAAATTGAGTTCCTTTACACTTACCCTTCAACACAACATCGCAATTACTCCATCAAGTCACCTCAATACGTTGCATCATAAAAATCTCACAACTTATACACATACATAGAAAAATCAAGGTAAGGACATAACCACACCATACATGTTGATATTTCATCCACACCATTAACTTCCATCAAAACCTCAAGTCTCCTTTCAAGTTCAAGTCACATCGATGACACATCTTTTAGCAAAAAAAAAAAAGCAAAAGTGCACTACTCAACACTTTTAGGCACCAGCATCATGATATTCACAATCTCTCATGTATATAATATATTAAATCACAAGAATAAACACTTACCCAAGCTTGCAAAATGATGATCTTGTCCAATGAGATGGTTTAGGGTTTGAGAGCTAAAAGGAAAATCTTGGAAATGTCTAGAATGGCCTGTGTGTTTATGTGAATAAAAATCTGATTTTCCTTGTCTTATATAGCCCCTCAAGTCATCCTTAGCCAAACATTAATTGCTATGTTTACTTGGTCAATGATATAATGGGTCATTTCCATTTGGGCCATGCATTTTAACTTCATTTTGGGCCTCAAATTGAGCCCATTAACACATGTTAACTTAGCCCACCAAATTCAATGCATGATCCACCAATTATATCATGTTTAAATAATTCCATAAATGTTACGACAATATTCAACTCACGAGATTCATGTTCGTAGCCTCAATCTCAAGAATAAGCAATTTTAGCCACTCATGGCTTAATTGAACATAATTTGAAAAAATAACTACGAAGAAGAATTAACCCCAACTTGGATGTCAAAATCGCTCAAGAGTAGTCCTACTACGTCGGAATAATGATACCATAACCCAAGAGTCCTTTTTATAGACTAATAATCGGAGAAGAAATTTGGCAAAAAGCACTCCGGCACGCCCCTGGGCGCGGCTGGGACTTAGCTGAATTTCAGTTCTGGAAAAGGGGAACCTGAGCGGCCTGGCACGCCGCCTGGCGCGTCCATCTGCTTCCTGTACCATAAAAATTTTGGCAGAAAGCGGCCTAGCACGCCGCCTGGCGCGCCTGGCACCAAAATTTTGATTTTCTTCTTTCTTTGACTTTTCTTTGCAAACATTAACACACTATCAAATATCCCATCAAAACAATACAAAAGACGTACTTATTGCTCTCAAAACTAATGTAAACATGGTTCAAAGTTGGCAAGTAGGGTCGAAAATGTACGGGGTGTTACATTTGCATGCTCATATAACTTATTAAATCTTCTCGAGGCCTAATCTGTATCCCATATACACCAAAACTAACCTTACATTGGAAGTTAACCCCACCCCTATAAAGACGGCTACCCCTCTAAACCACTATAGACCTAAGCCAAGAGTCTAACCAGTTACTTAGTACACCAGAAAAGGGTTCCCTTGGGGCATAAAACTTACTTACTGACCTTCCGTATAACAAAGCCCGACTAGCCCCGCCAACCCCCGTCCATGGCACAAATTCCATTAGCGTCACCTTGATTAGTAAAATCGATTCTCACCAACACCTACGTCACCCTGAGCAGTAACTGATAGCCATGATGGAGAATAGGACTTATATTGTGCGGTCTTCCCGCACCTAACTCTATGACATTCCATACATATATGGACACAAAATACCCACATTTAGTTATTATGCAACAAATAAATTGTTTAAGACCCAAGAACAATAAATCAACAAGTATGCACTACGTAAGATGTAGCCAAGCCAAGTCAGACAATCAATAAAGGACAAGCATAACAAATGCATACAAGTGAACTAGGATATAAACTAGATAGTCAAGCCAACCATAATCAATCAAGGACCCGGACCTCACTAGCACCCAAGCCAACAACCCATGACTCTGGCAAGCATTCCCCAAATATATGACAGTTACCTGGTCCAAACTAGGACCTCAATGAACATAACTTCAACATTGCAAGAATAATTACCGATTCACTCAAGGAACCATCATACTAATACATACCTTGAAATTCGTACATACATGCTAAGGGTTATATACCCACCCTCTTGCTATGACCTGCAGGGGATAATTACCGTCCATGTACTAACAACCCCAGATATGAATGTCTGTAATCCTTAATCCGATATAACCTGTTGAAATATCTCAAATACCAAAACATTCCATACTATACAATATATAACATGCCAATCATAAAGCAAGTAGACATTGAATTGACGATGACTCATACCATACATAATCGAACACACCACAAGGTAGTTAAAGTGCACATATGAAGGTTGGATTAACTATACCTCATTACCTACCCCTACCAATTAGTAGCTTAACATTCTATGCCCACAATGATATATTTTTGGGTCTGTAAAAGAAATGCTACCTAACAAGGGGTTAGGGACCTACCCCTTTCTCACCTAAGGTTATAACTTCTCTTAAAGGTCTTGTAGTTAACCGGTAGTCCATCCTCACTTTAATCAAGGCACAAGTTAAGGAAGAGGAACATCAATGTATGACATGCAAAAATCCAACACAATAATGGTATACAACAACCCCTAAACATACACTACTTGGACCCTAGCTGATTTTACCCAACTTAACTGCGTGCCCAAAGGCCTGAACATGCATTCTACGGTCCATCTATGTTATAATCATGCTTTCAAATTCAAGTCTAAGTTACTCGATAAACCTTAGCTTACCTGGATGTCAACCAGTCGAAGGCCGAATGAACCAATGAAATCCCAGCCTAAAATTGATACCGCAAATGCGTGATTCTCTAGAAATCCATGGGTTGCACCCACCACACCCCTTTCTCCTGCTTTCTATGGTTTGAGGCTTGAGAGGCAATGATTAGGGTTTTTGGGAAGCCTCCCACGCTTCCATGTCAGTTAATGAGATGAAGGAAAATAAAACCCGATCTTTACCCTATAGTGGTCGCGTCACACCGCTATAGCGGAATAATTACAACTAAAGTGGAATGACGTCAGACCTAACTCCAAAAGTTTTAAATCCTCAATTATAAAAGTCTTGGTCCCGTGCACGTTTCCAAATATTATTTTGATAATTCCTGCACTCTCCACTAACCCCGAGGTGATTTCCAATAACAACAAATTAGGTTTTTATAACAGATACCAATTTATCCATCGTTCATCCCTGAATGATAAATGAAGTACGAGTTGAGTCTAAATTATTGAAATTAAGATACACCCTTGCAAGGTCGTGAAATGCTACTACTACCTTTCGGATCCTAGTTCAAATTTTAAACTAACACGCGAACTTACCTGACCACAACCGCTAAGACCTTAGTTCTACTAATTACACGAACCCCGAAATCGGGTATCGACTGCCCTAAAAAGGATTTTTATGCCGAATAGATACAACGCAACTTAAAATTTCCCTCCCTGAAGGCCAAGAGAGACACTTAGAACTAATTTGAACTACGCACCTCAGACGAAATGTTAAAAGATTGGAACTTTAAATTTTACGAAATTCAACAGGTCCCCGCTATAGCGGTCACCATACTGCTTTAGCGGTACGGCTATAGCGGTCGTCACTCCATTATAGCATTCCCAAATAGTATATAAAGAGGAAAATTGGTTTCATTTCCCATTTTCCCTTTTACACACTCGAAAAATACTCCTCCCCTCCCTGATCACTTCATCGCCATCACCAGAAATATGTAACACTCAACTTTATCGCTCCTTAATACTTTACTACAAGCGAAAATAGATGCCCTAGGCTAGAATTTACGTTGAAAATAGAAGGTTATAGATTTTTTCAAATTTTTGAAAATTTTGGCTTGATAATGTTGAATTTCCAAAGAATGGATGCTTCCCTTACGTTCACAACATTCCCATTGCATTCTGGGTGTAAGAAACTCAAAGTTTACGACCTTAATGGGCCTAAAACTGTAGAGAATTTGAAGAGTCTTTTTTCGTTTTTGAATTGGTGATTTGTGCATGATTTAGGAGTTATCATGCCCGATTTTTTGTAAAGATTAGTTTTTGAACGTTGCTGGACTACTGAGCTGAGTTAAAAATGAAAATTGGAGAAATTAGGCCAAAGGTGCCATTGTTACACCCCTTGCTCGCTGAAGGAGATGAAAACCACTATATCAGTCTTTACCATTGTAGCAGTACCGCTATAGCGGGAGGCCACTAGCAGTGGAGTCCAAGCTCAGCTGGAATTTTTGCTTTTGAAATTTTATGATCCCAAATAGACGTGTAATGATTTCTAACAATTTTCCTTGGTCAAATACAGGTTTATACGAATCATGGCCGACAACCAAGCCAACACCCCCACCTATGAGAGGTTCTTAGATGCGGCTTGTCGAGAGTAATTCTGGGAGTACCGGAGGATGGGGCTTTTCTTTTAGCGGGGCTTCAACATGAAGAATGTGGACCAAAAGGCGCCAAAGTTTTACAATCGGCTGTAGGAGTTTGGGTGGGGCCCATTAGTTAAGGTTTCCCTTGACGGGGTTGCGACTTAGAAGTGGGAGTTCTTTCCCATCCACCCCACCGTGCATTGGGATTCCCCCATCCCTATTATCTGTATTCGATGAGTGGACGTCTCATAGATTCTCGCACCATCAATGAGGTGCTCGGTGCCCCTCATGTCTCCAATACTGACTATATGGCCAAGGCCCAGGAGATGGCTGAGGCACAAGCTGATCTCGAAGGAGTTTTGGGACTGGGTATACTGTCCTACTACTGAGAGTGTCACCGACACCTACTTTGCGGCTGACACTAGCAGATGGCTGAACCTGGTGACCCAGAGGATCCGTTTGTTCAACAACACCACAGACATGACTTATCCTCGGGACTTGGTGGTGGCCTGCACTACCAGGGATATCCAGTTGAACATGGGGGAGTAGATATTGATGGAGTGGAAGGACTTCTACCGGGGTCCTAAGAAGGGTCCTTTTATGACTGGTTTGGTGTCAGAGCTATGTAGACGAGCAGGGGTCCCGGAGGAGCCTAATGATATGGTGCCAGAGATGGACATCCTCTTTCACCCTCTCTTGGTGAGAGAGCCCTCATTCCAGAAAAAAAAGAAGAGAAAGGCCGGTGAGGCGGAGAGTAACAGGGACACAGAGGAGGCCCTTGGAGCTGATGAGGATGATAATGATGATGTCATTCCCTCCCAGTCCTAGCCCAGGATTCCTAGAAACCAGTTGGAGGCAGACCTGGCCGCTATTAGGAGGTATATGGAGTAGCACCCCTATAGTTTTGCAGCCCATTCTACTGCCTAGGATGTCACAACGCTCCATTAAGAACTTGACGAGGAGAGGTAGAAGCGACACTCCCGAGATTGCCTGCTCGCTCGAATGTGGAAGACCATGAAGGTTATGTATGGGTGCGTAGCACCCAACTAGGAGCTCCCCGAGCTGGAGCCAGAGGATTTGAGGGAGTTTTCCTTCCTGAGTGATGCAGAAGGAGACGATCCTTCCCTAGCAGCCCGCGACTGATAGGGTATCCAGCTTGGTCCCCTTTCCCTCTCTTGATTATGATATTTGGGTTGCCCCCGTTTGGGGTATATACTAGATATTTTTATCTTTCTGCCTTATGTTCCTTCACATGGATGCTTTTTTTATTTCCGTATAAATAATATAACTGCTTATATGGTAAATTGAGGCAATTCTTATCTTAATGCAATGCCCCGCCCCCTACAGGTCGCTATTAATCAAACACGTACGAAAGTCAAAAATAGGGGAAAAACTGGGCAGGCTTGCTGCCCTACCCTTACCTCTATAGCGGTGAGCCTTGTGCTATAGCGGTACTGCTATAGCTGAAATATTACTGCTATAACAGTGTACCACTGTAGCGTTACTCACACCACTGTGGCTGTCGAACCAGAGGCTGCCCAGAAATTTTTAAACTTTTCCCTATGCTTCTTTCCCCAACAACGTAGTGGCTTTAATATAACTTGAAAACTATCGAAACTTGCTAAGTTACCCGGAATGAGTTTTTAACCAATTACAGCTAACTGCAACCTTGCATCACAACACATAATGCATTTATGAAATCATAAACTCCAAGAAAACCCCCATTTTAAACTAACCCCGCTATTGTGAATCCAAGCCTTGTTTTCATATCATGAAACTCAACCTTGTCAACAACGACAACCACACAATTTCTATGCATTTTAACTAGACTTAGCACAGGTTTTTCGGTGTTCAACATCAACCATAAGTTGTATTTCACATACCTAAGTACCAACTTAGACCCTTATACACTATAGCATAATAGTACAAACGTAGTGTAAAGTTTATCTACCACCATACAACATAACACACAACAATTTACAACATGCATATGGCATAAATTCAAACCAATCAAGCAACCACACAACGTAGATTCAAATCAATCAAACATCCATGATTACCACACATGAAGGAAGAGACAGTCAAAATCAACATCACTTTTTCATGCCTTAATAACACCCACCTAACTATGCAGGTGACGACCCCAAGTGGGTTGTCTAATATGTTTACATGGCCCGGAGGGCCAGATACCAATTGGAACCTTCCTAGTTTCGATTCGTGTCGCTTATATCCTTTTCAACAGAGTCAAGTGACATTTACTTGCCTAGTTGAGATACCAATTGGACTCACCCATACAACAACTGAATGAGCGAACGAGAGGAAAGAAAGAAGTGAAACAGTTTCCTATAATGCCTCATAGCTTCCCAATGATTAGATGTGGACTTCAACACACTAATCCGTAAGACTCTATTCAACATTTTATCTTGTACGGGGTGATCGGTAACCTAGGCTCTAATACAAAATTGTCACAACCCAACCACCAAATCGTGCGGGCACCTACTCTAACCCACCTAGATAGGAGAACCCGTTGCCATTCCTTAGGAAAACTGTACAGAACCCGTATTACAACATTAACCCAATCTAGATTACAAGGTTATAAAATTAAATGTGGAATAACTATACTAGGATATAGTCTAATAGGTACAAGAGCTGCTAAATACACAAAAGCCAAGACACAGCTTTCCCCATGAAGGAAAGAGTGAGAGCTGTTGGATGATCGTTGTTGCAACAGTCAAGAAACCAAACTGAACCCTGCAAAAGACTATACCCCGAAAAGGGTATAACAAGAGTAGTATCAGTATAAACCACACGTACTGGTAAGCCTCATCGGTTGACCCTAATCGGATTACACAATCATAACATAAATAAACTAAAGAAATATGCATGCTCATAAACTTAATATACCTTCCGAAAGCCTACTCTATATCTTATAGACACCAAAACTAACCTTATATTGGAAGTTAACCCCACCCTTATAAAGATGGCTACCCCTCGGAACAACCCTAGACCTAAGCCAAGAGTCTCCAGTCACTTAATACACCAAAAAAAGGCTCCCTTGGGGGTATAAAACCTATCCACTAACCTTCTGTACAACCAAGCCCGATTAGCCACCTTGGGGTATCCCGTTAGCGTCACCTTGATTAGTCAACCTGATTCGCACCAACATCTACGTCACCCTGAGCAGTAATTGATAGCCATGATGGAGAATAGGACTTATATTGTGTAGCCTATCCACACCTAACTCTATAACATTCCAAACATACGAAGACACAAAATACACACATTAAGTTACTATACAATAGATAAAACGTTTAAGACCCAAGAACGATAAATCAACAAGTATGCACTATGTAAGATGTAGCCAAGCCAAGTCAGACACCCAATCAAGGACAAGCATGACAAATACAGACAAGTGAACTAGGATATACACTAGACAGTCAAGCTAACCATAATCAATCAAGGACCCAGAGCTAACTAGCACCGAAGCCAACAGCCTATGACTCTAGCAAACACTCCCATAATAGATGACAATTACCTGGACTGAACAAGGACCTTAATGAACATCACTTCAACATTGGAAAAATAATTCCCGATTCACTCAAGGAACCGTCAAACTAATACATACCTTGAAATTCGTACATACATACTAAGGGTTATATACCCACCCTATAGCTATGACCTGCATGGTACAATTACTGTCCATGAATTAACAACCCCAGACACGAATGTCTGTAATCCTTAATTCGATATAACTGGTGGAAACATCTTAAATACCGAAACATTCCATAATATACAATATATAACATGCCAATCTTAAAGAAAGTAGATATTGTATTGACCATGACACATAACATGCATAATTGAACACACCACAAGGTAGTTAACGTGCACATATGATACAAGTTGGATTAACTACACCACATCACCTACCTCTACCGATTAGTAGCTTAATATTCTATGCCCACAATGATGGATTTCAGGGTCTATAACAACGAATGCTACCTTAACAAGGAGTTAGGGACCCACCTCTTTCTCACCTAAGGTTATAACTTCTTTTAAGGGTTTTATAGTTAACCGGTAGTTCACCCTTACTTTAATCAAGGGACAAGTTAAGGACGAGGAACATAAATGTATGACATGCAAACATCCAACATAATAATGGTACATAACAACCCTTAAACATATATTATATTGGCCCTAGATGATTTTACCCAACTGAACTCCGTGCCCGAAGGCCTAAACATGTATTCTCTGGTCCATCTATGTTATAATCATGCTTTCAAATTCAAGTCTAAGTTACTCAATAAACCTTAGCTTACCTGGATGTCAATCAGCCAAAGGACAAATGATCCAATGAAATCCCAGCCTGAAGTTGATACTGCAAACTCATAATTCTTCGAAAATCCATGGACTTGCTCCCATCCACACCCCTTTCTCCTTTTTTCTATGATTTGAGGCTTGGAAGGCAATGATTAGGGTTTTTGGGAAGCCTCACATGCTTCTATGTCAGTTAATAAATAGAAGGAAAATAAAACCCAACTTTACTCTATACTGGTCACATCACACTGCTATAGCGGTTCCGCTATAGAGGAATGACGTCAGTACGACCACCAAAAGTTTTATGTCCCCAATTTTAAAAGTCGTGGTTCTGTGTAAATTTTTGAATATTATTTTGATAATTCCCAGACTTCGTACTATCCCCTAGGTGATTTCCAATAATGATGGAATAGGTCATTACAATCTACTTGTAATCAGTAAGTATCATAGGGTGACTGAGCAAAGTAGAAAACTAAACAAGTAAAGAATAATATGAGCATGCTTCCACCTGCATAAAGAAAGTTTCCAAATGATAGCTTACACTATATCTCCTAACAATTTCTACAATATAAAATCTGAATAAGAATAAATACACATGAAAAGATAAGGAAAACCAAGTACACGACAGCAAACAAATAAGGAAAATATAATGATACAATGCAATGTAATGATGGTGGCATAATGATATTATAAGCCATCACCTGACTTTTCATATATACCTTTCGAGCCTCACTACTTCAAGATAGGACCCATGGGGGGTTCGCAACCCATATACTTTCTTAAATCTTAATCTCATATCAAAATCACCTTACCAGCACAATTCATGGTTAAGGGTTTTATTAAGTGTTTCATTTTCTTTCAAAATCAGTGTTTCTCAGTAGTACCAATATCTCATGAATATGTATGTATGAAATGAGGATGTCATGCTTACAACCAATCAGTATGAAGATAATAATCAATCCAATACAGGTATAAATGATCTCAGAATCAACTCAATATGTCAATAATCCATGATATAATTTCTCGCATGACACAACTGGAATACTTAGTCATGCAAGACATCAATAAAATCATTTCAAACCCCTCACTCGGACATCACTATAATGATAAAAGGCAGATAATGCTCTAATAAGGCCTAAAATATCTATTCAAGACCCTGCACAGGCATCACAACGATAATAATGAAATTTAAAGCACAAATAAGGCCTACAATTTAAAATAAAGCCCCCACACGTGCATCATACTAAATATAATCTCTTAAGTCAACAACAATACACATATAAGCTCCCACACGGGCAATACGATTATAGTAGCAACCTCAAAATACAATTTCCCCTTCTAATTTCCCAACCTATAGCATGCTTTATGAGAATGGTTAACTACCCAAGCCAGTCTGAAAAAAATGAAGCCATAACCTACCTCGAAGAGCCGAAATCCAAGCCTAGACCCTTCAATGCGGAGCCTTTTCTTCATGAGCCACCTCTGAATGATCTAAATCAATCAAAAGCATAACCTACACATCAAAATAAAACTAATGATACCCATATTGACTATATTTATTCCGAGTTCAAAACTAGTTTAAAAAATAGGTTCAAAATCAAAAAAGGTAAATCTGGAATTTTATTGTAGAAACATGTTCCTCATACCAAGAGGGGACTAAATTTGAAAATCCATGTAAAAACAAAGTGATATTGACCTTCAAATTGAAGAAAAATCAAATTAAGATTACCAGGTGAAAACCCCAAAATCCAATTTGAAATCAACTTTTTAAGGTCATTTACAAGATAGAATAAATAGGAATTGATGAAAATAGGAATTTAGAGATTCCCCAAGAAAGATTGAGAAAGAATACCTCTTGAAATTGCCTTTCCCGAGGCCCTCATTTCCAAAAATGGTGAAAACATTGTGAAAATGGAACTTTATACTGTTCAGGTGAACAACACCTCATGATAGCAGTCCCTACCTTGCGATCGTGAGGGTCAAAGTTTGAACGGGCATTAAATTGCCCTTCGCGATCACGGCCTCTCTCTCTCACGAATGCGGAGACTATGGATCTGGATCACTCGCGAATGCAGCAGCCCTATCAGAATCACATAGAAAATGAACCCGACCCAATCCTAGATTGCCCTTCACGAATGCGGCCACCACCATGCATTTGAGATTGACAGAATGTCCCTTCTCCGCGAATGCGATGGCTCCCCTGCGAACACAAAAAAGGACTCTACATGCATGAGATATCAGTAATTCAGCCGATGTCCCAAAACCTCTGCACGAACCCTCGAGGTTTGTTTGGGACCCTAAGAAACTAAACTAGATATGCTACTAGGCTATTTTCGACATTCCAAACTTAATGGCACCATCAGATTTTAGAAAAAAGATTGTTACAACAATTTAGCCTCTGAAAGACCCTTAGGCTTATTTTGGTTAGTTTTTGTCAAAAGGGTCAAACTGAAAAATAAAGGCTCCCGGCCCAAACTAAACGTGCTACTAACCCAAATCGACATTTGTGATCTAAGCAAATTGTCCAAATCACCATCCGACACTCGAAATATAGAATATTGACCGAAGTCAAACTTATAGCTTTAAAAGCCTCTAAGAGTTTCAAACTCACTCGAATCACTCCCGAATGCTTCGAGAATCATGCAAACCAATTTCACAACTCACAAATAGCATATAGAAACTACGGGGAAGGGAAAAATGGGTAAAACACATAAAAAAGGTGAAATTCACAACTATGGTTGTTACGTTATGCACCACTAAAATACAAGTTCGTTCTCAAACTAAAAAAGCAAATAATGTATCTAAAGTGCTAAAAATCTGGGGGTATCTATGTTGCATCTCAAACTCGACCTCCTAAGTAGGCTCTTCAATAAGGTGATGTCTCCACTTGACCTTCACTGAATCGATATGCTTAGGCCTCAACTTCCTAGTCTGGCAGTCTAGGATAACGATGGGCTCCTCCTCGAAGGATAAATCATGATCTAATACAAATGAATCCCACTAAATCATATGTGCATCATCAGGAAAATATCTCCTCAACATGGAAATGGGGAATATGGGATGGATAACTGATATATGTGGAGGCAAGGGTAGCCTATACGCCACATCTCCATTCTTCTCAAGGATCTCGAAAGGGAAAATAAACCTCAAACTAAGATTCTCTTTCTTCCTAGACCTCATCATACCATTCATGGGCAAAAACTTCAACATAACCCGATCTCAAATCGTAAAGATAACATCACGGAATTAATCGTCGGTATAACTTTTCTGCCTACTCTGGGCAGCCACTAGTCTCTGCTGAATCAGTCTCACTCGATCTATTGAATCTCTAAACAAATCAGTGCCCCAAGGCCTCACTTCAAAAGAGTCAAACCATCCCATGGGGGATCTACACCTCCACCCATATAAAGCCTCGAAAGGCGCCATTTGAATTTTGGAATGGTAATTGTTGTTGTAGGCGAACTCTGCTAAGGGCAAGTACTGGCCCCAATGACCACTAAAATCCATAACACATGCTAAAAGTATGTCGTTCAACACCTGAATGGTCCTCTCAGACTGGTGGTTAGTCTGAAGATGAAAAGTTATGCTCAAATAAAGCTGAGTGCCCGAATCAATCTAAATAGTACTCCAAAAGCTCGAGGTAAACTTAGTATCTCTATCAGAAACAATTGACACAGGGACATCATGCAATCAAACAATCTCTCTAATGTAGATCTTGGCCAACTTCTCTGCATTATAACTCTCCCTCACAGGTACAAAATGTGTTGGTTTGGTTAATCTGCCTACAATCACCCAAATAGAGTCAAACTTCCCAAAGGTTGGCCAACTATAAAATCCATGGTGATTAGCTCCCATTTCCACTTGGGAATGGGAATCCTTTGCATCATACCACCCAGTCGCTGATGCACATACTACACCTGCTGGTAATTCAAACACTTAGCCATGAACTTTAAAAAATCTATCTTCATACCACCCCACCAATAATGCTGCTTTAGGTCATGATACATCTTAGCCGCTCCTGGGCAAATGGAATATCTAGAACAATGAGCCTCCTCCAAGATCAATCTAACCCATCCCCAAACTCTCAGCATACAAACTCAGCTACTAATCCTCAAGACACCATCATAATCAAGAGATGTCGCCTTTCCCTCACCACTCGCCACTCTATCGTAAATCACCCTTAATCTATCATCATCAAACCGATGAGCTCGAAGCCACTCCATCAAGCAAGATCTAGCCTTAACAAAGGCCAAAATCTGCTCGGGTGCTAAAGTATCAAGCCTAACCAATTGGTTAGCTAAAGACTAGATCTCTAGGGCCAAAGATCACTCTCAGGTCAAGATATAATCTGAACTTACCATACTCGCCACCTTATGGATCAAGGCATCTTCTACCACATTAGCCTTGCCCGAATGATACAAAATAGTAAGATCATAGTCCTTAAGCAACTCAAGCCAACGTCATTGTTTCATATTAAAATCTCGCTGAGTGAAGAAGTACTGAAGGCTACGATGATTGGAGAAAATCTCATAATGGACTCCATATAAGTAATGTCGCCATAACTTCAACACAAACACAACCGCGGCCAACTCTAAATCATGGGTAGAGTAGTTCTTCTCATAAAGTTTCAACTGTCGAGAAGCGTAAGCTATCACGTTACCTTTCTGTATCAACAGAGCACCCAAGCCAATCTCAAAAGCATCACAGAACATGATAAATCCCGCAACCTCTTTCGGCAAGGTCAAGATAGGAGCAAAAGTCAAAAACTCTTTGAGCTTTTGAAAGTTCTCCTCACACGCATCTAACCACTGAAAAATGATCTTCTTCTGAGTCAACTTGGTCAAAGGACCTACAATAAAGGAGAAACTCTGCACGAAGCATCGACAATAGCCAGATAATCCAATAAAACTCCAAATCTCGATAGGGCAAGTAGGCCTAGCCCAATCATGAACTGTAGCTATCTTGGCTGGATAGACCATAATGTTATCCTTGGTCACCACATGACCCAAGAAAGAAATAGAATCCAACTAAAATTCACACTTGGAGAACTTGGCATATAACATCTCATCTTGCAACCTCTAAAGTACAATCCTAAAATGTCTCACATGGTCAGCGTTATTCTTGGAATAGACCTATCTATCATCGATGAATACAATCACGAAGGAATCAAGATAAGGTCGGAATACTTGGTTCATAAACTCCATGAAAACTGCTGGGGAATTAGTCAGCCTAAAAGGCATGACCAAGAACTCATAATGACCATATCGAGTTTAAAAAGCCATCTTTGGAACATTTGAAGATCTAATCCTCATTTGATGATAACTGGATCTTAAGTCAATCTTAGAAAACACTGAAGCACCCTGAAGCTGATCAAACAAATCATCAATACAAGGAAGAGGATGTTTTTTCTTGACCATCACCTTGTTCAATTGTCGATAGTTAATAAACATGTGCATAGATCCATCTTTCTTTTTCACAAACAAGACAGGAATACCCCAAGGAGACATGCTAGGTCTAATAAAACCCTTACCCAACCTATCTTATAACTACTCCTTCAATTCCAGTAACAGCTGTGGCCATCCTATAAGGAGAAATGGAAATGGGCTTGGTACCCAGCTCAACATCAATAGAAAAATCAATATCTCAATCTGGAGAGATACTAGGCAAGTCCGTAGGAAACACATCTTGCAACTCACTAACAACTCAAACATAATCCAAGAAAAGCCGTGAAACAACATTAATAATACGAACATAGGACAAATATGAAAGACACCCTTTTTTTCTATCATACAATGAGCATGCATAAAAGATATAACCCCCTCCGAACCCAAACTAGGAGTACCCTTCCATGCTAACCTTGGCACAACCGGAGGAGCTAAAGTCACGGTCTTGGCAAAATAATCCAAAACTACATGATAGGGAGCTAACAAATCCATATCCAAGATAATATCAAAATCAACCATATCTAGGATAATTAAGTCTACCCAGGTCTCACGCCCCACAAAGGTCACTACATATGATCGGTACACCCGATCCACCACTAAAGAATCTCCTACTAGGGTAGACACATGAATAGACATAACAAGGGACTCATATGTATCATCAAAACCAATAGCAAAGTATGTAGACACATAGGAGAATGTTGACCCAGGGTAAAATAACATGGAAGCAGAATGGTGGAAAACTATCATGATACTTATGATAACTGCATCAGAGGCCTTTGCCTCAGGTCTCCTAGGTATAACATAACACTAACCACACCCACTTCTATACTGAGCAACCCCACATCCACTACCACAAGCTCCATAAGCTCCACCTCGAGCGCCTCTAAAGCCACCCTTGCCATTCTATGAACCACCTCTGAATGCAAATATATGAGTAGGGAAAAGCTGAAGCTGAGAACCCTACTGGGTAGGACCCAATACATTCCAAGGACACTTTCTTGTATAATGACTAGGCTCATCACATACGTAACACAATATGCTACCTAACTCACACTAAGGGGGGCCCAAAAGAACCAGAACGCCCTTCATGACCTGATAAACTAAAACTGGAGCCTCTATCCGCATGACCTGACCTATAGCTTCCTAAAACCCTAAAAACCATAGACCTACTATTCGAACCCTATAAAATTACCTGAACTGGTCTGCCTTGATTACTGTGAGTACCTCTACTAGAGAAATCCCTACCTCGGGATCCATGTCCAGTGAACTCACCCTGTCTGTGGATCTTCTTAGCACCACCACCACCCTAAGTACCCTGATGAATCGACTCAATCAACTTAGCATGCTCTATGATACTATGGAAAAAAGCTTCTGAAACCACCATCTGAGCTGTAGCCAACTAATAATAACCTGCCAAACCATTAACAAACTTCCTGATCCTCTCTAACTCGATGGAGATACTGGCAATGGTATATCTGGATAGTGCATGAAAACAAGCTAAATACTCAACAATAGTCATAGAGCCCTGCTCCACATGATCAAACACATCTCTCATCTGATCTCTCAAACTGTAAGGCACGAACCTCCCAATAAAGACTCAAAAAACTAGGTCAACATTGTAGCAAGCAAATCTAATGGTCTACAACTAGTAACAGACCTCCGCCTCTACTTTACCATGTCAAACAACTGATAAATCATATAGGCAATACCATGGGACTTGAGGGATCCGAGGTTATGCAACCTCTCCTAACCGTCAAGTAAATACACATAAGCATTTTCTTCAATGGCACCATTAAATTTGAGAGGAGACAAGCGAATGAATCTCTCAAGCCTCTTCTGATCATTAGAAGACATCACAAGACCCGAAGGAATAGGAGAACTAATGAGCCTAGTAGGCAGTGAATTAACACTTGGGCGGTACCGCAATAGCTAGTTGTACCCCTGGAGTCGGAAAACCATAAGTAGTAGCTTACCCTGGTGGCTGAATACCTCTTGGAGTATGAGAAATACCTGACACACTTGGTGGAGTACCCATCTGGGGAATGCCATCTAGACGATTGAACAGACGATTCGACAAGTCATATAACACTGGGATAACAACTCAACTCTATGGGATCGGAGCTAGTCCCACATCCTCTGTCTAATACTTCTCCTCATCACAATAACTCTGAGGCTTAAGAGAGGGTCCATTAGCTAGAGCAGCTCCTCCTGCCCGATATCTACTTCTAGCTCGGCCACGACCCCTACCTCATCCCTTGACTGGGGATCCAATAGCAGGTGATGGCTCAGCATCCTCAATATCTCTAGATATAATCCTCACTATCTGCATGGAAAAGAATGGAATACAAGTTTATAATATTGGGCAAACATAACCCGCACGAGAAGGAATCAATTTAGAGAAGTTTTTCCTTAAGCTGTCTTATAGCCTCTCGAAGATAGATACAGAGATAAACATATCAATCCACAAGACTCTACTAGACATCCTGCTCTTACACTTATGAGACTGCCAAAACCTATCACTCTAATACCAATTTTTCATGACCCAAAAGTTAAGGTCATGATGGCACCTACCCTGACCCAGCCTTGGTTGGTAAGTTGAATCCCACAATAGAAAGGAAAATTGAAATATAGAATAAATAAGCAATGTGAGACTTCTAGAATAAAGTCAGGCCATAATATGCAAGTACATAAGTATCTGAAAGAAAATACATAAAAAAAACCCAAAACTTGGTGTCATAAGTGTGAAGAACATCTAATATAAATTGAAAATTGAATAATACATAAATCAATATTTGAAAGTAACTAAAGACAGTAGGATACGATGAGGTACAGAAGTCTGCCCAGAACGCTGGAGCTCACCAGTACCTCAAAATATCAACCTCTCACTCCACTAATCAGCCACCGAGGATCACACTCATGCTGGGATTTGCACCGAAAGGGCACAAAAATAGTAGTAAGTATGGTTCACTTGTACTTAGTAGATATCATAGGATGACTAACCAAAGTAGAAGATAAAACAAGTAAAGAATACTATGCTTCTACCAACATGCAGAAAAGTTCCTAAATTGTAGCTCACACCATATCTCGTAACAATTTCTATAATACTCTATCTAAATAAAAACAACTACATATGAAATAAGGAAAAGTAAGTACATGAATAATGATAACGTAATCCATCACATGACTTTTTGTATGCACCTTCCGAGCCTCAGTGCTTTAAGATAGGACCCATGGGGGGTTTGCAACCCATATACTTTCTCAAATGTCAATCTCATAACGCAATAACCTTACCGACATAATTCATGGTTAAGGATTTTATAAAGTATTTTATTTTCTTTCAAAATTAGTGTTTCTCAATGGTACCAATATCTCATGAATATGTATGCATAAAATGAGGATGTCATGCTCATAATCAATTAGTATGAAGATAATAGTCAATCCAATACAGGTAAATCAACTCAATATGTCAATAATCCATGATATAAGACCTCGTACGACACCACTGGAATAATTATTCATGTAAGATATCAATAAAATCACTTCCAACCCCTCACTCGGGTGTCACTATAATGATAAAGGTAAATAATACTTTTATAAGGCTTATAATATCTATTCGAGCCCTCGCACAGGCATCACAAAGATGATAATGTCATTTAATGCATAAATAAGGCCCGCAATATCAAATAAAGCCCCTACACGAGCATCACGCTAAATATAATCTCTCAAGTCAACAATAATACGCATATAAGCCCCCACACGGGCAACACAATAATATAATAAACTTGAAATACAATTTCCCAATCTAGTTTCCCAACCCCCAACATTATTTATGAGAATGGTTAACTTCCTTGCCCAGCCTGAAGAAAGTTAAGCCATAACCTATCTTGAAGAGTCGAAATCCAAGACTGGACCCTTCAACGAGGAGCCTTTTTCTTCACGAGCAGTCTCAGAATGAGCTAAACCTATCAAAATGTAATCTACACATCAAAAGGAAACTAATGATACCCATATAGCCTATATTTATTTTGGGATAAAAAATAGTTCAAAAATAGGTTCGAAATCAAAAGGGATAAACCTGGAATTTTATTTTAGAAACATGTTCCCCATACCAAGAGGGGTCTAAATCTAAAAACCTGTGTAAAAATAAGGTGATATCGACCATCAAATTAAAGAAAAACAAAATTAAGGTTTACTGGGTGAAAACCCCAAAAATTCAATTTGAAATCAACTTTTAAACCCATTTAGAAGATAGAATTAATCAGAATTGATGAAAATAGGAGTTTAGAGATTACCCAAGCAAGATTGAGGAAGAATCCCCCTTGAAATTGCCTTTCCAGATGTCATGACCCAAATTACTGGATCGTGAGGGCACCTATTCTAATCCACCTAGAGAGGAGAAACCCTTACCACCCCCTTAAGAAATTAAGTGGAAGTTTTTATTGAAATCGCATCTCATATTCATTGCAATAGTTTTTACAAAACAATGCAAAAATTGTAAACTACCCTAGGATCTAGTCTAAACAGGTACAAGAGCTTCTATCCGTGACGAACATGAAACCAAAACTGATTCCTGTAATAGACTACACCCCAGAAAGGGTATAGTAGGAGTAGAATCGGTACAAACCACACGTAATGGTAAGCCTCATCGGTCGACCCGAATTGTATTATACAAACATAGCATAAATATTCAAAAGAAGACATGCATCTTATTATTCACATTACCGAACTCCACATCACCCGTTCCCCATTATGGACACCTAATAGTCATTTAACCTTACTTTCTATAGCCCCCAAATTGATTAATTTCCTTCCTATTAATGTTTCGGCTGAGGACTTTGAGACACCGCTCTTACCCTTACAACTCCACTACTCTAAACCACTATGTATGGCCTTATACCAAGGACTACCACAAATCACAAAGACACAACTATATCAAAGATGACCCTAACCCATGTCAAGCCCTTAAATAAGTCAACCTATCATTCATGGAAATGACCCACCCAGAAAAGTAAACCATCAAAAAGACCCCAAGTCATTATTCCAGACTTAATCGGTGACCAACAACCATCTTCACACTATCCTGCTTATACCAAAATCCTCATTCAGCCTTAAACATAAGTCATTTTGCTGCTACATGAGATAATATAACAAGTCAAACAACCAACAAGAATTAATAGTCAAGTCAAGTCAAACACCAAATACAACGACACTTATATATATATGCATTACCCAGTACACTTATAGAACCATCAAACTCACCTGAACCTCATACATACACGCTATGGGTATTGTAACCACCCTCTAGTCATGACATGCAGGGGATAAATTTTGTCCGTGTGCCTAACCCTAGACACAAGTGTTCGCCAACCTTATTCCACCAATATCCCGTGAGAATGTCCAATTCACCGAGAAATTCCACAATAGTCAATGAGACATACAAAATCATACAAAGTAAAGATATCAATCAACACTAGAAATATCCACAAGCTTCATGTATAGTTCATTATAAGATGACCACACTTAAATCACACACACTAACAAACAATGTTGAGAGATAGTTAACATAACCATATAACACAATTGGATTAGACTATGTAATCCATACCTCCACTATCGTGATGCTTAACACATTGTTTTTTTCTAAAAAACCAACTGAATTACCACCCTAGATGCTCCAAACCTTGTCAACACCCGCACAGTATCATCACTTTCCCTAGGGTTTTGAACTAATGACTAATAATTCATCCTTTCCACTACCCTAACTACGAGTCTATAATAGTGAACTGCCCAATTTATGGCATAACTAAAGCATAACATGATAAAACATACAAACAACAACATTTCTATAAGTTACCCTACCCTTAACCAATTTTAGCCATCCAAACTTCATGCTTGAAGGCCTAACTCCCATCCATCTACATTACATTTATGCTTTCTAACCTGGGTCTATGCTAATCAATTAACCTTAGCTTACCTAGAAGTCAACCAGCTGTAGGAAGATGAATAAATACGAATTCCAACCTTGTGCTAAGATCACGGATGCATTAGTCCTAAAAAATCCATAGGTCTGCACCCTATTCACACCCATCTTCCCTTCTCCATAGCCCCAAGATATTGGAGGCAATCCTAAGGGTTTTTGGAGCCCTCCCATATTATTGGTTTCAACTTATGGAGAGAAAATAATTAAAACCCACTTAAGTGGGTTTCTAGTCTGCATCATGTCGCTATAGCAGCACCGCTATAGTGGAATAAGTCCCGTTATAGCGGGAAGACATCAGTCTAACAAATTCTTTTTAAATTATGAGATTTTGAATTATGTGACCCAACATATGTTTACGAACTTAATCTCAATAATCCCCGTACCCCATAGTCATCTCGAGATATTTCCTAGTAACAACGGATTAGGTCGTTATAACAGATACTGATTTACCCATCATTGCTAGACCTCACTTCTTCTTTACTAGACCAATTGCCATGAATGAATGAAGAGGCTTGGCTTTAGCTAGAGGGACAGTTTCACCGACCTAAGAACCATTTCCTCTTTTCTCCTCCCTTTTCTGCTCACTCGTAGGGGTCGGGACCCCCACAAAGGGGGAGGGACGTTCTGTATTGGATTTTGCCGATACCCTTTCACCTTCCTTGATTTTTATTTTGTCTTGCATTTCACCATGTATTTACTCTTCCCCCCATCCTCCTGTCGCCTGTCCGCTCAACTCTGATGAAATTGCGGTCAGTCTTGCTACCTCTTTAGTAAGCGCCAGTAGTTGTAGTTGTGGCCACACCAACCCTTTCATTCTTATAGCTTCGGATTCTGATCTATATGACCTCCGGGCGGCAAGCATTATCCAGGAAAGATTATCCAGGAACTGGAAGATGGTTGGCGTGACATGCCTAAATCCCCCACAATTAATCCACAAGGCTTCAGGTGACTGGAGTAACCTTTGAAGGCGTTGCCCCTGAATGATCACAAAGAATGACCAGCTCAAGCTTAGATTTGAAATTAAAACTCTCCCCGTGACATCGTAGGTAACTAATTTCTGATATCGGAACCCTAAAATTTGGATTGAAATCAAAGGAGAATTTAAGGAAGTATAAACACCCAAAACTTGTGGTTTCTAAAATTCTAGTATCGATATTCCATCACCCGTATAACTAAAAAAGTTCTTCGCATACGAGTATGGCATGATGCAAAATGAGGAACCCATTCTTTGGGTTCCCGAGGTCCTCGGGGCCTCATCAAAATATCAAAATCGGATTGGGTGTTCAAAATTTTAAAGTCCAAAACTTTGTGGTTTGAAGAGGAACCCCATTGTAATGACATCTAACAACTATAGCGACCCAAAATAGTTTAAAGGGGAAGGGAATGGGTTCATTATAGATTTTCTACCCTTATTTAAAAATCCTCTCCCCCTCTCCCCCGATCACCCGCACTCGTCATCAAAATAAGGTAACCCTTGACTCCCTACTCTCTATTACTTCTTGACTCATTATTTGCATGATTTAGGCTTGAAATTTGTTGAATTAAAATGGGTTTTAGATTTGAGTTTTTTTTTTGAATTCCAATTTGGGCTTGGTTGGTTAGAAAATTCGAAGTATGGTTGCTTCCCTTACGTTTATGATGCTTCTATAGCATTTTGAGCGTCAGAAACTCGGGGTTTACGGGTTAAATGAGCTCAGAAAAGAAAAGAAGGCAAAAAAATTTTCTTGGCTTCAAATTAGTTATTTAGGCATGATTTAGGATATATCATGCCCAAATTTTTGTGCAAAATAGTTCTAGGATACTTTTGGAACACTGATCTGAAGTCAAAACTGAAAACGGGTGTCTTTGAGTTAAGTGGGGCCATTGTTACACCTCTTCACTACTGGGGACGATGAAGGTCATTATAGAGACCTTGTCACTGTAGCGGCTATAGCAACATGCCTGTCGGTATAGCGGGAGGCTGTAGGCCGTAGCCTCCCAGCCAAAAAGCTAATTTTTGTCTTTTCTAATTCAGTTCTTTTCTCGACGCTTTATGAATTCTAATAGGTCTTCTTACAAAAATTCTGCAGGTCACTCATCTCCAATGGATGATAAACAAGAGAACACTCCCTCCTATGAAAGATTTTCATGAAGCTTGTACGAAATATATCACGACTATAGGTGGACTGGGCTTTGCTACGAACGGGGCTTTGACATGAGAGGGGTGGAAGAGAAAGCACCGGAATTCTACAACCAGCTTCAAGAATTTAGTTGGGGCCCACTAGTGATAGCTATCTCTAATGGGGTCTTGGGCTAGGTCAGGGAGTTTTATGCTATACTCCCTACTGTGCTTTGGGATTCCCCTAACCCCACCATCCGTATCCGAGGAGTGGATGTCCCAATAGGCATTCACACTATCAATAAAAAACTCGGGGTGCCAGACGTTTCCAATACCGAGTATTTCACCAAGTCCCAGGAGATGAATATGCTATGGATGTGGGATACTCTAGTTTCAAAGGAGTTTAGGGAGAAGGCCTACTGGCCTTCTACCGAGGGTATTACTAGCACTTATTTTTTAGCCGATGCTAAGAGGTGGCTGAACCTGGTGTCCTAGAGGATTTGTTTTTCAGGTAACACTTCTAACGTGACCTACCCTTGGGCTATGGTGGCAGCCTGTGCTATTCAGGGCATCAAGTTGAATGTGGGGTCCTAGATCGTGATGGAGTGGAAGGACTTTTACCGAGTCAGTAAGAAGAGCCCCTTCCTCCCAAGTCTGGTTTCGGAGCTATGCAGGTGGGCTGTGGTACCTAAGGAGCCTAATGATATGGAGGTAGAGATGGACATTCCATTTCACCCTCTCTTAGTAAAAGTGCTCACATCCAAGAAGAGGAGGAAGAGAAAGGCAGGTGAGATCGAGAGTAGCAGGGCGGTGGCAGTGGTCTTTGATACTGAAGAGGACTATGATGATGCCCCTCCCTCCCAGACTCCACCCCTAATCCCTAGCATCCAGCTGGAGATATATTCTGCCACGGTTAGGAGGTCTATGGAGCAGGCCCCCTCCAGTTCCACAGCCCTTTCCACTGCCTAAGATATCTCAGTGCTCTACAGAGAGCTTGATGAGAAAAGGAAGAAGAGGCGCTCCCGGGATCGCTTGCTCTCCTAAATGTGGAATACCATGAAGGTCATGTTCGGGTGTATGGCTTACAACCAGGAGCTTCCCTAGTTGGAGCCAGAGGATTTGATTGAGTTTCCCTTCCAGAGTGATGCGAAAGGAGACGACCCTGACCCAGCAGCCTGTGACTAACAAGGCGCCCATCTAGGTTCCTTTTTCCCTCACCCTTTTGTATATGATTCATATTTTTGGTTGCCTTCATTTGGGGTATATACTAGACATTGCACTATTTCATTTCCTTATTTTTCGCACGTGAATTCTATTTTTTCCTACCCGCATTAATAATATAACTTGCTTTTACGGTATTCATGCAATTTCCATATTCATGCAATGCTACGTACTCAACACTTCAAATAAAACAAGCCAAAAATGAGGGTCAAAACAGGGGAAAACAGGGCACTGCCACTGCCCCACCTATGTCGCTATAATGGCCTGTATTTTGCTATAGCAACGTCGCTATAGCGGAGAAAGTCCGACTGTAGAGACACGGTCTCTATAGTAACCCTCACATTTCTATAGAGGCCCAAACCAGTGGCTGCCCAGATTTTGCTAATTTCAACAATGTCTCCTCCCCAAACTCTTAATACCAATAATGCAAACACGGAAATGTTTAAGCTTTGTTAATTCCCCAGGAACGAGCCCAACCACTTTTATAAAGACAACTAACACCACATTATAACACATAACGTTTCAAGAAACCATAATTTATAAGAGAAAATTCTTTTTAACCTACCCCCGCTATTGCGGATTCGATCCTTGTTTCCATGGAATGCAATTTAATATTTCTGATAAAATCACATAAATAATATGTTTGGTTAGGCCAAGGTCAAATTTCCAATTTTACAGCAGCAACAATTAGTCAGACCCTATATAAATACACCATTTCACAATCATTCAAGCAGCTATGGATTCATATGAGTATCCAACTCCCTTAGCCTTATGCACCAATTTAAACCTTGTATGAATATCAACCAAACAGTGCAATCGCAGTCAAATTTTTATTAGACACCACACAGTACATGGCAACTTGCAACATTAACATAGCACAGATTCAGAGCTAATCAAGAAAATACAAATCACATCAGAGAATTTCAAAATCAATTATTATTTTTCATATCTCATACTCATAACTTCTATTTGCCCACACGATGACTATGAGTGGATCACCTAGCATGTTATACATAGCCCTTACGGCCAGATACCAATTGGAACCTTCCCGGTGCAATTGATGTTGTTTGTATCCCTCTAAGAGGAATTGAGCATCATACACTTACCTGGTTGAGATACCTATTGTACTCAAATTATATAACAACCGAACAACTGCACGAAAGGAAAGAAGGAAGTGAAACAATTTCCTAAAATACCTCATAGCTCCTCGAAGATTAGATGTGGACGTCAACAAACTAATCCACAGGACTCTATTCGACATTTGCTCTTATATTGGGAGACTGATGACCTAGGCTCTGATACCAAATTGTCACGACCCAAATTATTGGATCGTGATGGTACCTATTCTAATCCACTTAGATAGGAGAACCCCTTATCACCCCCTTAAGATATTAAGTGAAAGTCTTTATTAAAATAATATCTCATCTTTATTGCAATAGTTTTTACAAAAAAATGCATAAAATTTAAACTACACTAGATCTAGTTCAAACAGGTACAAGAGCTTCTAAGGAATAAGTAAAACTGGACACAACTTCCACTATGAGTAAGAGGAGTGGGAGCTACTGGAAAATTGCTATCCGTAACAAACATGAAACAACACTAATTCCTACAAAAGACTACACCCCTAAAAGGGTATAGCAAGAGTAGTATCAGTACAAACTACATGTACTGGTAAGCCTCATCGGTCTGCCAGAATTGGATTATAAAAACATCGCATAAATATTCAAAAAAAGACATGTATCTTATTATTCTTATTATCGAACTCCATGTCACCCGATCTTCATTATGGACTCCTAATAGTCACTTAGCCTTACCTTCTCCAGTGCCCAAATTGATTCAGTTCCTTCCTACTAATGTTCTAATTGAAGACCCTGAGACACCGCTCTTACCCTTACGACTCCACTACTCTTAAGCACTAAGTCTGGACTTGCAGCAAGGACTACCACAAATCACAAAGACACAACTACATCAAAGATGACCTTAACTCGTGTTAAGACCTTAAATAAGTCAACCTAGCATTCATGGAAATGACCCGCCCAGACAAGTAAACCTTCAATAAGACCCCAAGTCATTATTCCAGACTTAACCGGTGACCTACAATTATCTTCACACTATCCTGCTTATACCAAAATCCTCATTCAACCTTAAACACAAGCCTTTTCGCTACATGAGATAATATAACAAGTCAAGCAACCAACAAGAATTATTAGTCAAGTCAAACCAAGTCAAGTCAAGTCAAACACCAAATACAATGACACTTATATATATATATATATATATATATTCATTACCCGGTCCATTCATGAAACTGTCAAACTCACCTGAACCTCGTACATACGCTCTATGGGTATTGTATCCACACTCTAGTCATGACTTGCAGGGGACAAATTTCTTGCATGTACCTAACCCAGACACAAGTTTCTGCCAACCTTATTCTACCATAATAGTCAATGAGACATACAAAATCATGCAAATCAAGGATATCAATCAACATTGGAAATATCCACAAGCTTTATGTATAGTTCATTTTTAAAATGACAACACTTAGATAACACGCATTAATAAAAAATGCTGAGAGATAGTTAACATAACCATATAACACAATTAGATTAGACTACGTAACCCACACCTCCACTGCCATCTGGAGCCCTAAATATGATGCCTAACTCACTCTTTTTTTCTAAACAACCAACCGAATTACCACCCTAGATGCTCCGGAACTTGTCAACTCCCCACACAGTATCAACACTTTCTCTAAGGATTTGAGCTAATGACCGATAATTTGTCCTTTCCACTACCGCAATTATGAGTCTATAATAGTGAAATACCCAATTTATAGCATAACTAAAGCAAAACATGATAAAATATACAAACAGCCACATTCCCGTAAGTTACCCTACCTTTAACCGATTTTAGCCATCCAAACTCCATGACCAAAGGCCTAATCATGAGATATTTCATTCATCTACGTTACATTAATGCTTTCTAACTCGGGTCTACATTAATCAATTAACCTTAGATTACCTGGATGTCAACCAGCTATAGAAACACAAACAAATGCAAATTCCAACCTTGTGCTAAGATCACAGATGCGTTATTCCTAAAAAAATCCATGGGTTTGCACCCCGTTCACAACTATCTTCCCTTCTCCATGGCCATTAGTTGTGGGAGGCAACCTTAAGGGATTTTGGAGCCCTCTCGCATTATTGGTTTCAACTTATGGAGAGAAAAGAATTAAAACCTGCTTAAGTGGGGTTTCTGATCTGCGTCATGTTGCTATAGCAGGTGGTGTCGCTATAACGATGCCGCTATAGCAGAATAAGTCCTAATATAGTGGGATAATGTCAGCCCGACCAATACTTTTTAAATTATGAGATTTTGACTTGTATGGCCCCATGGAAGTTTACGAACGTAATCTCGATAATCTCCGTACCCCGTAGTCATCTCGAGATATTTCCTAGTAACGACGAATTAGGTCATTACATCTGAGGTACACAAGTCTAAAAATAGTGAAAAAATCATGAAAATAGGACTTTATACTATTCAGGTGAACAGTACCTCGTAATCGCGGTCCCTACCTCGCGATCTCAAGGATCAAAGTTTGAACAAGCATTAAATTGCCCTTCGCGATTGTGGCCTCTCTCTAGCAAATGCAGAGGCTAATGATCCAGACCACTCGCGAATGCAGCAACTCGGTTACAATTGTGTTGAGAAAGAACCCGACCCGATCCCCAATTACCCTTCACGAATGCGAACACCACCATGCGTATGCGATGACCAGAATATCCCTTCTCTACAAATGCGATGACTCCCCCATGAATGCAAAGAAGGACTCCACATGCACCATATATCAGCAATTCAGCTGAAGTTACATGTTCCCAAAACCTTCGAACAAACCCTCGGGATTCGTATTGGACCCCATAGAACTAAACTAGATATGCTACTAGGCCATTTTTGATGTTTCGGACTCACAGGCATTGTCAAATTTTTTGATAGAGATCGGTTGTAATATTTTATCCCCCAGGACCCCTTTAGGCTTATTTTGGCTAGTTTTTGTAAAATGGGTCAAAATGAAAAAAAGGCTCTAAAATCGACATTCCGAATCTAAGGGAACTGTCCAAATCACCATCTGACGCTCGAAACACAGAATGTTGACCCTTTGAACGCCTCTAAGAGTCTCAAACTCACCTGAATCACTTCCGAATGCATTGGGGACCATGCCAACCAATCTCACAACTCAAAAATAGCATATAGCAACTACAACAAAGGAAGAGTTATTAAAACACATAAAAAGATAAAATTCACAACTACGATTGTTACATCACTCTATTGATAATTTAATGGTGCAAGGAGATAAATGGGTACACACACATCTAACCCAATTATTCATTAATCAAACATCCAAATCTCTTCCCACTAACGGTAAATGCCTTCCATCAAAATGTCACTTTTTTAAAAGTTCATGGAATTTCTTTCTATTTTATTTTTTCTCTTTTCTTATAGTTCTTGATTCTTGATTATGTTGTGTTTTTTCTAGCAAGAATTGGTACTACTGTGGATGCTTCATCAAAACAATATACCACTACATTTCAGAAAATAAAAATTGATTATGCTATATTTTTTATGTTCAGATAAAGAGATTATGGTCTTTGTCTTTGCGGTAAGTTTACTTTTGCTCATATATTATTAATTAAGTATTTTTTTGTAGTTAAATCTAATTCTTAATTTGGAACTTAATAATAGTTTTCATAAAAGATTTTACATTTTACGCAATATAAAATATGGGCCTATCACATATTAGAAATTTATTGGTATAATGTAAGAATTTATTTAGAGTTTTAGATTTACATCAGCATATGCTCATTTTTTTATTTCCTTTTTAACTATGTGTTGAGTTTTGAGAGGAAAATAATCTTATCTTTCTATGTGATATATAATAGGCACAAATAAAAAATTTCCTTAACTACTAAATAGATGAATTATTTTCTTTCTTATTTTCCTTTTACCTGAAGTGGATAATCAAACTGCAGTATATTGATATACCATGATGAGCACTATTATTTTGGGTAGTACTTTTATGTCTCTGGAAAAACAAATGCAAGTGTTATTGCTAGACATCTTTAAAGTAGTTTAGTTTGACTAATTTCAATTTTGCTTGTTACTGACTTAACACTAAATCATACTCAACACAAATACAAATTGGTTATTAAATTCATGTTCTTTATATTATTTAGTTCATATTTTGTTATTCAAAGCATATTTCAATAATCTTATACAGTTATTTATTAAATAATTTGAGATACATATGTGACACACGTATCGAGAGGCTAGTACATAAATAAATATCATCTATTATGCTTCTTCTAGGGATTAATTACAATAAAATTCTGAAATGTGCCACAATTTCTCTAACACAAAAGTATTATTAAGCCCCACAGTCATTCAATTTTCTTCGTTGGATAGATTTTTCAATTAACGTTGAACCACATTGATTTTAATTATTTTTTTACCCGACTTGCATCAAAGTAATTGGAGATTTTTGTAGTTTTTCATATCTCTAGATCGACATTGTATAATATCTATCGATTGTGTTTGAATTTCGTTAGGCATAGGTCTTTTGTTCAACCTAATTTCATAAACTTGATTTTTTATGAGTGTATTTAATATAGACTCAATTTTTCTTGGAATCCAATTAATCTATATCTATATCTATACTATATTAAAAGTTTGAAGTTCCTTATAAATGTTGTTTGAACTTTTTGCCCTTCATTAAAATTTCCCGCAATAGACAAAATCGTCTTTTACTAATTTTTCAATATTTAGTAATAAACATCCTTAACCAAAATAGAATTGGACGTAGGGATTGATCCTTTGATTTAGGACGTATTACAAGAAAATATTTATCCCACTTTCTAGGTTTTTTTATCCTGGCGAGTTGTGATATCAAAAATTCTTTTTTCCCTTTGATATTAAAAGTGGGTGCAACCCTACATGCTACGATACTTTACTGCACATACATTGATTGATTTTTTTGTGATCTTATTGTAGAGTTTGTCGGGAGGTCTGAATTGAAGTGGGCAACATCGAGCTTGTTCGTACATAAGGGAAAAACAGGTGTAGTTATAGAATTTTCTACCAATTGAATTTTGATAGTATCTTGTGATTTGACGTAAGTTTTTTAAACTTTTAGTATGTTTTTTGAAGATTACAATAAATAAATTATCATGTATTCTTGATAGGTAATTGCTAATGGAGAAGTTTTTTTTGTGAAATTTTGATATATCTTATGATTGAAGAGACAAATTTATTTTTAATTTGAGGTAAGTTTTCTAAAATTTTAGTATGTTTTTGAAGTTTACAATAAATAAATTATTATGTATTCTTGATAGATAATTGCTAATTGCAAGGTTTTTTTGTTTGTGAAATCTTGATATATCTTATGATTAAAGACACAAATTTACTTGTGATTTGAGGTAAGTTTTTTTTGTGCGTAATGGGTTTTGTTCCGTCTCTCCAATTGTATGCATTTGTTTTGGTTTTTGTTACTAATAATTAAAGTCAATTTCCATTGCTTATATGATATTTCAATTGTGAGGAGCTGCTGGGGTTGGGTTTTTTGCCGCTAATTCTACTGCTGTGCACAACAACTACTCATGCTTGTCTATTTTTATTGGATCGGAATATTATTTGTATATGTAATGTTAATCATCTTCAAATTTGGGATTTTGATGATTCTCTGATGTTAAAAATGGCAAAGATTGCTTAAGCTTACTATTTACGGGAGGCGTATCGTACTCCAGAATGTGATTCCTTCCTGTGCAATTTGTATCGGCTGCAGTGACCCTGCCTAAACCCTCTGTAGTAGAGGTGAATCTAGGTTTAGATCTTACTTTTCGAGGAGGATTGGTGCTGCAGATTGTAATATTAGCCTTATTTTTACAGTTTTTTGCTTTTGATTTCTATCATCATCTTTTGCTTTTTGTGTTTAGATATTGCAATTAGGTTTAAATTTGTCCTCTGTAAGTATTTTTAATTTGAATTTGTCTCTACCGAGGTTTAAAAGTGATGCAGCATGATAAGGTCATATGACAAGTTATCAGGCACAAGCATGGCAAATTCATGGCCAAGTGAGTTCTTTTTTAGTTTGAGTTTACTTCACATGCCATCTGTTTGGCATGACATCTTTATTCCATAACAGTTAGTTGTAGTAATAATCGGGGTAACATTTCATGTGTGTCTGTCATACAATTTTTATTTTAACTTTAGCCAAAATTACTAATAGTTTTGTTTTTAAAAAACTTAGGGTGGCAGTTTAATTAGTATTGAGCAAAAATCTTAAAAATAAATTAAATATGCTTGAATAGTTTAAAGAACACTTAATAAGTAGTGTGGAATATTCATGACCAAAGTAAAAATAAAAAGAGAGATAATGTTATGATAATTAAATTGATATTGCAAGTGTGGCCCATCTCAATGAGCCAAAATATTTAAAACGAAAATTGTAAAATGATTCAACAATCAAATTCCAATTACACTGACATAAAGAAACTAATGACATATTTTATTCAACTCAAACATCGATGATGAAGAATAAAAATGCATGGATGGATATTTAGTGCCCGTTTGATCATAAGAATTTTTTACTTTTTTTCGAACTTTTTTTTTTTTTAATTTCAAAATTGGTGTTTGGTCATAAGAATTCCAAATAAAACTTGGAATTGTATTTGGAAAAAATCAAAACAAGTGAACTTTTTTCACTCCTCCTTCTCTCACAAAAATTCAAAAACAACTCCAATTTATATTCATGACCAAACACAACTTCAACTCCAAAAAATTGTGATTTTTATGGCCAAACACCTACTTAATTTTATTTTTTTAACGGTGATCAATATATCAAAAATTATCTTGAGATTGAAATCATAACTATTGAATCACAATTTTTGTAAGTTCGTCAAGGGTCTATCGAAAACAGTCTCTCTACCCTACAAAGGTAGTGATAAGATATGTATTCTATCCTCCACACACTACACATATATGAGACGATATTGAAAATTTTCTTGAGATTGAAGTTATAACTATTAAATCATAATTTTTGTAAGTTTGTCATATATTTTTATTTTTCTTTAGTGATATCAGATGTTGAAAGATCTCATTGAAAGATCACAGCGTTACCAAGCTTTGAGCTGAGGGTCTATTGAAAACAATCTCTCTACCCTACAAAGATAGTGATAAGGTATGTATTCTGTCCCCCACATATGAGATTATATTGAAAATTATCTTGAGATTGAAGGCATATAACTATTGAATCATATTTTTTGTAAGTTAGCCGCGGGTCTATCGAAAACAGTCTCTCTACCCTACAAAGGTAGTGATAAGGTATGTATTCTATCCTCCACAAACTCCACATATGAAATTATAATGAAAATTATCTTGCTATTGAAGGCATAACTATTGAATCATAATTTTGTAAGTTTGTCGAGGGTCTACCGAAAACAGTCTCTCTACTCTATAAAGGTACTGATAAGGTATGTATTCTATCCTCCACAGACTACACATATGATATTATATTGAAAATTATCTTGAGATTGAAGGCATAACTATTGAATCATAATTTTTGTAAGTTTGTCACATATTTTTATTTTTTCTTTAGTGACATCAAACGTTCAAAGATCGCATCGTTACCAAGCTTTGAGCCGAGGGTCTATCAAAAACAATCTCTCTACCCTACAAAGGTAGTAATACGGTATGTATTCTATCCTCCACAGACTCCACATATGAGATTATATTGAAAATTCTCTTATGATTAAAGGCATAACTATTGAAACATATTTTTTATAAGTTAGCAAGGGTCTATCGAAAACAGTCTCTCTACCCTATAAAGGTAGTGATAAGGTTTGTATTTTATCCTCCACAGACTCCATATATGAAATTATATTGAAAATTATCTTGAGATTGAAGGCATAACTAATGAATCATAATTTTTGTAAGTTAGCAGAGAGTCTATCGAAAACAGTCTATCTACCCTACAAAGATAGTGATAAGGTATGTATTCTATCCTCCAAAGACTCCACATATAAAATTATATTTAGAATTATCTTGAGATTAAAGAAAACTATTGAATCATTATTTTTGTAAGTTTCTCACATATTTTTATTTTTCTTCGGTGATTTTTCAAACACTAATTGTAGTACCAGGTTCAATATAGCTATATCAATTATGATAGAGCAACCAAAGCTACAAAAGGTACCTACACTAAGAATTTCGTCTATGAAAAGATATTATGTGAGATGTTTTGGTCATGATAGAGCAATCAAAGTGACAAAAGGTACATACATCAAGAGTTTCGTCTATAAAGAGATATGTTGTAACATTTATTTTTATCATTTAAATGAATCTTAATGTCAATTTCTATTTAATTTCATATAATTTTTTGTCTTTGTATAATATTTATTCATATCTTTTAAATAGATCGATATAACATTTATGTTAACGTCAATGTGTATTTTTTAATGATTTTATTTTGTATATATAATTTTATTGATTGACACGAGACACACGTGCAAAGCACGTACCCTAAACTAGTATTATAACATATGTACAATATCATTAATATTGAACCACATAGACCCGATTCCTTCATTAAGACATGCATGTCATACATAAACTTTATATGATTAGAACAAATAAATGATGGATCTATCAAAATCGTGATAAATCGAGTAACATTACAACTTTCCTTTGCATATGGGTGTTTTTGAAGCAAATAGACTTTGATTTTCCAATAAAGTCAAAGCATTTGAGGTTAACAACATCAATTTCAAGAACGATAAAGTATGTGCACCTATACATTTCATACTTTAATATTCTTGAAATTAATATAATTAATCTCAATTATTTTAACTTTATTGGAACATCAAAATCCATTTCCTTTAACAATACCCCTATACTTAGGAAAGTTAAAGTGTTGCTTGATTCATCACTATTTTGACAGATCCACCACCTATTTGTTATAATCTTACAATTTTTTTTCAATACATGTCTTAACTGAATGAATTGAATCTATGTGGTTTAACATTAATGATATTTTACATTTGTGATAATATTAATTATAGTTCAATAAAATTGAGTTTGCATTAAATACACACATAAAACATCAAATTTATGATATCAGATTAAGCGAAAGACATGTTGAAAAAAATTTAAACGTCAATCAAAAAATATTATACTAGATCGATATAAAGATATTACAAATTACAATAGTCTAATTATCTTGATGCAAGTTGGGTAAAAAACACCACCTTGAAATCTATCGCTGATCAGATCGCTTGTAAAAGTTTCTTGAGTTGCAACAAGTAATTAAAAAAGGTGTAAAAAAATGAAAGTCATTACAAGGAAGGCACAAATATTTATTGAAATATATATAAATTATACATCTATATTGATAAACATAGATGTTGTACACATTTAATGTGTATATATGTTGGTGATATATGTCTAGAATACTTAAGAAAGACAAATTGAAAAGCCTTCGCTGGATAAGCTAATGAAGAAGTAGTGTATGTGTTGTGTGACAAAGAAGAATGTTATATTAAAGGAGGAGAAGGATCTATATATTTATAAATAAATAAGATGACAAGGATCGGGACATGAATGGTAATTAACAGCTAGAAAAGGTGTTGTAATATGAAGAGGAGAATCAAAGAACGGAAGGAATATGACCTAAATAGGAAAAAATTTCACTGTATTCGGATTAAGTAAATCTAATGTTTGAATGGTAAATTGACTAAGGTAAAAATAGGAATTTTTTTTATCATATTCGGATTAAGTAGATTTAATGTTTAAATGGTAAATTGACTAAAGCCAAATTATTACAATATTTAAATATGAGATGATTAGATTTACACAATTTAGATATTAGTTCTTCGTTTGATGCATGCATTAAGATGCATAATCATTTTCTTTAAATAATGATATTTAGTAACGCGAAAGAACTGAACAAAATTAAGGCTTATATTTAAATTATTTATGTATTCACATCAATAGGGACCAATAGATGTATATGCACACAATTTAATTTTTGTGCATCGATGTTGTACAAATTTTCTATTTCTCAAGTTAAATTAACTTATAACAGCACAACATAATATTTTGTAACTTAAGAAAGTAATATTAATAACTTTTTAAAAGTTATAATCAATTAATTGTACTGATAGTACAAAAAATCATATCATAATATCAATAACTTAAATCCTAAATTTAATCACCGATATGAATCATATTAAAAAGAAATAAAATATCAAGCATGCTCAATAGTAAAAATAGAAAATGAATTTTTTAAATTAGTTGGAAGGAGTTAAAAAAAGGTATAACTTCACAATTTTTATATTCTATAAGAATATTGTTAATTTTATAGATTTAAATTACAAATTGTGGTAGTTGATAATCCTCTATTTATCTAATTCGAATCATCAACATCGTCATATTTTTGCTATTTCACACATATTTGGTGATGACGAACACAAATTTTACTAACGACAACATAAATATATAAAATTTTCTTGGAAAATAAAAAACCAAATGGAAAATAAAAAAATTCTATAACAATATTTAAAATAGAACTCGAATAAATTAAAGTCAATCATGATATTAATTAATATTCTAAAATGAAAGATTTGGAGGACCTATTCTCATTTTTTTTCTTATCCCTATTTATTATGAGTTTATGACTATCTTTTGTAATCTTATATCTTAACGTCTTGTTTTGTATTAAAACATTCAAATTAATTACTACTACTTGAATTGTATTAATTTTTGTGTTTTTTTCAACGAAAAGTTTTCTTCAATGGAGTTGATGATAAAGAATAGTTTGTTGTCATTACGTCACGATCTAAAATTCGAAAAAGTGATTACACCTATCTCAAACCTCAGTGATAGGTAAGCCAACTCAACAAATATGAAATTAAGGCAAAACGCAAATATATATATATAGACACCTTAGTGTCAATGTCACGACCCAAATGATCATGACTGACATCCACACTAACCCTCTAGTGGGAGAACCATCTAAGCCAACCATTACCCAAACACTTAGCCATTTTTAAGACGAATACCAATCTCAATTTGATGATATAGTCTGTGATAGAATCAATAAATAATAAGTGTAGAATGTCAAATAACTATCTATTACAATCTCCAAGACCCGAAAGCCATTTGTCATGATCCAAAAACAAAGGTCATGATGGCACCTACCCCGACCCAACCATGGTAGGTTAGCCGAAAACCCACAATAGAAAGAAATATCAAAGTATGAAAGAGATGAAATAAATATGAGACTTCTAGAACGAAGTCAGACCATAATACTCAAATAACAGAAATATACAAAAAAAATGCAACCAACTCCCAAAACTTGGTATCATAAATACAAAGAGCATCTAATACAGTACTAGACTCTGATAAATACAACTCTATCTCTAAAATACAGGATAAATACATAAATATAGAGGGAGGATGGAACAAGGCTCCAGACGGGGAGCTCACCAGATCTCCGAAATAGCTCTCTCTCCAGACGAATCATCCACCGCGGGTAGCACTCGTACTGGGATCTGCACCAAAAGGGCACAAAAGTAGGAGTGAGTATGGTTCACTTGTACTCAGTCGGTATCATAGTTCGACTGAGCAAAGTACAAAACTAAACAAGAAAAGAAATACTATGAGCACTCTTTTACACAACTAAACAAGTAAAGAAATACTATGAGCACGCTTTCTCCTGCATACAAAAAAGTTCCCAAATGGTAGTTCACACCATATCTCCTAACAATTCTACAAGTATAATAGTTGTATAAGACTAACTACACTCGAAGATATAAGAAACTAAATACACAACAACGAACACGTAAAGAAAAGATACAAGAGATACAATGCAATGCAATGGGATGATAATAATATATGCCATCGCAAGACCTTCATATACAACTTTTGAGCTAAATATTCTAGGACATGACCCATGGGAGGTCTCAACCTATATACTTTCACAATCCTCTCTACTTTTTTTGAGGTAGTGGTATGGACTGCGTACACTTTACCTCTCCAGACCCCACTTTGTGGTAATAAACTGGGTATGTTGTTGTTGTTGTTGTAATCAACCTTGCTGGTAAATAACCTCGGTAAAGGATTTTCAAAATATCTCAATCAACCTTGCCGACCAATAACCTCGGCCAAGGATTTTTAAAAAATATCTCATTTTCTTTCTAAAATTAGTGCTTCTCAATAGCATCAATCACATGAATATGTATGGATGAAATGAGGATATAATGCTCATAACCAATCAGTATGAAGATAATACTCAATTCAATATAGGTATAAATGAGCTCATAACCAATCAGTATGAAGATAATACTCAATTCAATATAGGTATAAATGAGCTCAAAATCAACTCAATGTGTCGATAATTAAATACAAATAAATAGAATGCTTTACATGAGTGGTTAACTATCCAGAGCAGTCTGAAAAAAGTTAAGCCATAATCTACCTCGAAGAGATGAAATCTAAGCCTAGACCCTTCAATGCGGAGACTTACCTTCACGAACGGCCTCAAAATAGACTAAATCTATAAAAAACGTAAACTACACATCAAAAGAATTCCAACCATGCCCATATCGGCTATATTTATTTTGGGTTCAAAAATAGTTTGAAAATCAGCTCAAAATCAAAAAAGGTAAATCTAGAATTTTATTTAAGAATCATGTTCCTCATATCAAGAGGAGTCCAAATTCAAAAACCTAACTAAAAATGAGTTGAAATCAAACTTAATGTCACAACTCAAAAAAGGTCATGATGGCACTTATCGCGGCCTAGCCTTGATAAGTAAGCTCGTTACCCAAAAAGGAAAGAAAATCACAATCATAACAACAAATAAAGATAATTTCAATCATAACAACAAATAAAGATAAGGCAGAACTTTTAGAACGAAGTTAGGCTAATACTAGACATAATAAAATGAAAGTCTAAAAGGAATCTCATAAGCCACCCAAAATATGGTGTCATAATGTAAGAGCATCTGCTACATAACTGAATATGAGAATACATATTTGTCTCTAAAAATCAAAATAAAGACATAAATTAGATAAGATGAGGTTCGGGGAGCAACTCTAAACTCTAGAGCGCGCCAGTACCTCAAAAAATCACCAATAGTAGCATGAACTCAACCTCCACTTGTCGTACTCGTTATAGGATCTGCACTAAAAGGACATAGTAGGAGTGAGTACGGTCCACTTGTACTCAGTAGAAATCATAGGTTGGCTGAGCAAAGCAGAAAATAATATAAGTAAAGAATACTATGAGCACGTCACCTGCAAATAGAAAATTTCCTAAATGGTAGCACCGTCTCCACTAATAGTTATAATATGATACTCTAATAAAAAACACAAATATACACGAAAAATATATGAAAATTAAACAAAAGACAAAGAAAACTAAGGAACCATGAAAGATGCGTATGCAATGCAATACAATGAAGATGGGATGAGATGGTGAAAGTCATCACATGACTTTCTGTATCTATCTACCGAGCTCACAGCTCCCAAGATAGGACCCATGGGGGGTTCGAAACCCATATACTCTAACTCAAACCTCAAATATCAACTCACCTCTCTGGCTCATGTTCATAGAGATAGTTTTGATGAAAATGTCTCATTTTTTTCAAACACAGTATTCCTCAATGGTACCAGTATCTTATGAATGTATATGTATGGAATGAGATGTAATGTTCATAATCAAATCAGTATGAAGATATCCAATCCATTCAATAGGTATATAAGTGGGCCTAGAAATAAACTCAATATGTCCACAATTCATGATTATCAACTCTAATTAGGCACCATTAGAATAAATATGCATGTAAGAAATCTTTAATATCAAATCAACCCCTAACTCGGGCATTTCTATCATGATAAAGGCAACCAATGCTCAATAAGTCCTATAATAACAATTTAAGCCCACGCACATGCATCATATCAAGAATAAAGACATTTAAATGCACAAATAAGGCCAATGATGTCAAATAAAGCCTCCACTCGGGGCAACACGCAATATCAAATATCACAAGTCAACAACAACAGTTTATACGCCTCCACTCCAGCACACAACAGTAATAATAAACTTGAAATATAAACCCCATAGTTATTTTCCCCAACCCATAGCGTGCTTTGCCTATTTATTAACTTCCCAACTCAATCTGAAAAAAGTTAAGACATAACCTACCTCGAAATGATGAAATCTTAGCCTAAATTCCTTTAACACGGTGCTTTCCCCTTTTGAACAGACTCAAAATCAACTAAAATATACAAATATAACATATACGCATTAAAACAAAGCCAACAATACCCATATTGTCTATATTTAAATCGAGTCCAAAACGGACTTAAAAAATAAGTTCTAAAATAAGAGGGGTAATACAGGAATTTTTCCTTAGAAAAACATTCTCCAAGGTTATAGGAGTCTACAGTTGAAAACCCACATGACAATGAGTTAAAAATGAGGTCCAAATTGAAGAAAAACTATTTTCAAGCTTTACCTGCAAAAACCCCGAAATTCCATATTAAAATCATGATTTTAAGGTGTTTTCAAAGATAGAATTGATAGGAAATAATGGAAAGATGATTCAGGAGCTTACTGATGCGAGTCTAAAAACCACGTTATTTTATCGTCTTTCGCTTCACATTTGTTCTCTTTTTGATGTTGTCTTGAGCTTAAATGATGTGATTTACACTTGTGTTTCATGATTTTCTTATATAGGAGTGTATTGAGTTATTTGGAGCTTTAAAAAGAACAAAAATAAAACCATGGAACCAAAATGAACCAAAGAAGAATCTACATCGTAATGCATTGTAAAACGAGCGCGGAAGGGCCAAAATTGTTGTGGCTTGCAGCACTGCTGCAAAGCAAGAAGTGGCGCGAGTTTTACATGTTCTCTAGAATTTTTTATTCGTGCCGCACCCCCAAAATCAAGGAGTGGCGCAACTTTTAGCAACATTCTGATTTTTCACTTGTTCTTCAGGCCACAGCTCTGTTTTTGGGCTGTGGCGCAAGTCGGGACTTCTTCTAACCCTATTGGGATTGGTTTTTGAAGGGAAATAAAATAAATAATAATTGTGATCCTCCTAGAGTGAAGAAGAGGCCAAAGTTGCATTATATGAAGAGGAAAAGATTGAGAGAATTTTGTTGATCTATGACTGGCGTCGTGCCGCGACATTAAATTTGGCGCTGCTTGGGAGGCAACCTAAGTTGTAATAGTTTAGTTTTTATTTATAGTGTCACATTTGGATTTTGTTTTTTTTTTGTTTTTGGTTTATGCAGATTTGGGGAAGTCTGAGTACCCAGATTTTAAAGCTAAGAGGCATGGATGAAGCATAAGTGTAGGGTCATTCACCCCTTTTGATGGAAAGATTGAGGAATACATGTGACTAACTAGGCCCTGGAGGGCCTCAGGGAGTATTTCTAACCATGGTTTTACATTAATTAATGCTTTGGGGACAAAACATGACTTAAGTGTGGGGTGGGATTCTTCCGATATTTGTTAAGGGTGAAGTATTTTATAAGAGTTGCTTTATTTTAATTTCTTGCTTTAGTTGAAAAAATTGTGAAGAAAAAAGAAATTTTGAAAATCCAAAAACACAAAAAGATTTTTCGTTAGTTTTCAAGATTAGAATAGTTGGTGTTTGTTTTTAGCTTTTTAGTTCTTTAGTAGAGCATACTTTGCCCTCCCCTTGGTTTTTATTTTCACTTATTTTCCGAGGCGAGGCCCTTTGAATCGACTATCCTTTTTATTTTTAGAATATTTTTTCTTTTATCATTAGGTAGAATGACTTTTCCCAACTGAATGAGTTAGTCATTAGGAGTTAGAGAGTCTTTTGGACCAATTGAATGCGAGGTGCTCTTGCTAGGTGCTACACATGAACTGAATGATGCAAGTTTGTTTTAATTTTGAGCATGCTATGAAGAAAAATGAATGACTTCTTTTAAGACACCTAGGCTCTTTTACTAGACTAGTATGTGAATTTTAGCTTAAATTTGAACTCTTGTTGTTTGCCTGATTGAGAGTCTATATGGATCCTTCTTGAGTTGAACATATGCCATGTATGTTAGGTTTTTGTTGATATTCCATGCTTTCATATTGATTTCTAGAACTTGCCCGGTGTGTTTGCAAAGAGAAATGAAGAATGTTGAGTTTAGGAGATGATATAGGCATTTCTTTGATTTGCCTATTTTTTTATCCTTTGCTTTATCTACCTACAATGGATGATCCTAGTCAGCCCCATTGAGACTTTAGCCTATTCTTTGGTAGCCACATATCAAGCTTAATCCTTTTCTTTCAATAGACATTTAACTTGATCCAAAACTCCTAAGCACTTTAATTAAGAAATAAGAGTAAAAGGAGTGAGAATTGAGAAAAGGGAGAAAGTTAGGTGGGAAGCCTATAGAAAAGTCGAATAGTGCAAGTGATTAAAATAAAATCATATGCTATTGGTAGGGAGTAGAAAAAAGAACAAAAGAAAAGTAAAAAAAAGTGTTTGATGATTGAGAACTCCTTACTAGTGGTATGTGAACTTGCTTAAAAGAGGTGGGAAAACAAAGAAATCTATGGGTAAAAGGAAGAAGTTGGTTGATTGAAGAGTGAGCAAACAATGAAAAATTTGTGATGTATTAACGTGCTTAGGGATGATAGTCATTATTTTAGCCAAAAGAATTCCTACCCATCCTTTAGCCTACGTTACAACCCGAAAAGTCCTACTTGGTATTAAAATTTGATGTTCTTATATTAGTGAAGTAGTACACTAAAGGCAAGCTTATGGTTCATCATATATTGCATATGAAATTCCTTTTGAGAGTGAGCAAAATCTTATTCTTATACCCATTCTTTCCTTAATTTGTATATTTGTGAGTGAATATGGGTAAATCTCTTGTTGTGAGGCACATGGTTAACGAAAGATAGGTGAAGTACTTGATCTCTTGGTTGGGTGAATTGTAAAAGTTTGCAAATATCATAGAGTCGGTTCTTGAGGCTAGGAGGTCTTGGAGTAGATAATTAAATGTATGGTATGAATAAAGCATAATTAATAAGAACTTTCCATCTATTGTAGTCATTGTAGTCTTAACTTGAGTTATCTTGTTTCAATTGGTTTAGTTGTAGTAGAGTATAAGTCATGAGTGTATATCTTACTCGAGGACGAGTAAGGGTTTAAGTGTGGGGTGTTGATGCGAGTCTTAAAACCACGTTATTTTACCGTCTTTCGACTCATATTTGTTCTCTTTTTTATGTTGTCTTGAGCTTAAATGATGTGATTTACACTTGTGTTTCATGATTTTCTTATATAGGAGTGTATTGAGGTATTTGGAGCTTAAAAAGAAGAAAAAGAGCACCGTGGAACCAAAACGAACCAAGGAAGAATCTACGTTGCAATGCATTGCAAAAAGAGCGCGGAAGGGCCAAAATTGTGGTGGCTTGCATCACTGCTGCAAAGCAAGCAGTGGCGCGAGTTTTACATGTTCTCTGGAATTTGTTATTCATGACACACCCCCAAAATCAAGGAGTGGCACAACTTTTAGTAACATTCTGATTTTTCACTTGTTCTTCGCGCTACAGCTCTGTTTTTGGGCTGTGGTGCAAATCGGGACTTCTTCTAACTCGATTGGGATTGATTTTTGACATTCTAAGGGTTCCTAAACTCTATATAAACACTAATCCAACGTTTTTAAACATTAACAACTGATTTGGGGAATCCAAAAGCTAGGGCAAACCTCAAGAACAAGGTTTGGTTTATTTCTTTTATTTTATTTTTGATTTTCGCCATGTAAACTCATGAAATCTCTTCTTCCAAAGAGATTCATGAGTAGCTAAACCTCTTAATTTCTAGGATTGTGGTTGAACATGAAAGTTGTGGCTTGAACATCATATTATATATTTTGATTTCCATACATCGAGTTATTTCTTTCTTCTTGCTTTCAATTATTTGTTTGATTGATTACCTTGCGAATATTATCTAGGGCTTGTTTGTTGGACTTGAAAAAGGGAACGACATATGTAAAAAGAGGAAATAGGGATAGTTTGTGAACCTTATAGGGAAAGGGAATCGATTCGTCACTGAGTATAGAAATATACTGTATGACCTTGCTTAGTTGATAGAAACGATATCTTTATGCACTTCACTATTAACCGATGACCATAGAAATATAGGCGTTAGGGATAGTCGAGTAGGCTTAGAGTTGTTGGAAAGACGCTCAATATAACTATAATTAACCTGCAACTAGTAACTTAGGAAAGCAAATTAGATGAATGATTGGATAGCACAACTGGATTGTCAAAAGAACGCAAAGATAGACGTCTTTATCTATCTTATAGCCTCTCATAGATACAAACGTCTACATATCAATCCATGAGACTCTACTAGACATCCTTCTCTTTTTACTTATGAGATCGGTGTACTTGGCGCTATGATACCAATTTGTCATGACCCAAAAATTGAGGTTATGATATTGCCTACCACGAAACTAGCCGTAGTAGGTAAGCCAAATCACACATAAGAAAAGAAAAAAAAATGAAATAAAACCCATAATGCAAGACTTCTAGAACAAAGTCAAGCTATAATGTATAACATAGCAAAAATCTAAAAAAAAATATATAAATCCATAAAAATGGTGTCATAAGTAAAAAGAGCATCTAATACATAGTCTGGAAATTGAAAATACATAACTATGTCTCCAAATAATAATAAAGATAGGATAAGGATAGATGGAGACTGGAACAAGGCTCCAAACATGGAGCTCACCAGGTACTCCAAAAATCAACTATCACTACACAAATTAGCTACTGCAGTTCATACTCGCACTGGAATCTGCACCAAAAGGGCACAGTAGGAGTGAGTACGGTCACTTGTTCTCAGTAGGTATCGTAGGCCGAATAAGAAAAGTAGAAAAAAAAAGTAAAAGATAATATGAGCACGTCACCTACATACAGAAAGGTTCCCAATGGTAGCTAACACTATCTCCACTAACAGTTCTAGAATATAATAAGGAAAAAAGGGAACTACACATGAAATATATATGAGGAAACCAAACACACATCAGCAAATACATAAAAAAATACACAGAAGATGCAAATTCAATGCAATGATATGGGATTTTTGTATACACCTTCCAAGCCTTAACGCTTCAGGATAGGACCCATGGGGGGTTCGCAACCCATATATATTTATAATCTTAATCTCATATCTCAATTAAACTTACCCACACATCCCTACATCTATGTGTTTTATAAAGTGTCTCATTTTCTATCAAGATCAATATTTTCTCAGTCAACCTTACCGACAAATCCTTTGGTATAGGCATTTTGTAAGATGTTTAATTTTCTATCAAATATAAGTGTTTCTCAATAGTACCAACGTCATGTGTATGTATAGATGAAATGAGGATGTATGCTCACAAAAGATCAGTATGAAGATAATGATCAATTCAATACATATATGAATGAGCTCAGAATTAACTCAAAATGACAATATTTCATGATAAAATCCATCGAATGGCACCACAAATGTATATAATCATGCAAGACATCAATAACATCATTTTAAAATCCTCTCTCGGGTATACTATAATGAATAAAGGCAATTAATGCTCAAGTAAGGCGTATATTAACAAGTCAAGCCCCTACTCAGGCAACACAATAACAAATAAGGCATTTTAATGCACAATCAAGGCCTACAATATCATATAAAGCCCCCATTCGGGCATCCCCACAATCGTATTATGATGAACCAAATCATTGTTATGCTGAATTATTAGGTAAAATATGCACCTAGTTCTTCCTCAAGAAATTTTTGAGAAATTTAGGGCTAGTCTAGTGTTGCACGATTTATGAGGATGTAATAGTCTAAGAAAATCTGGCACTAATATGAGTATTGATTGTGATGTTTGATTTAATTCTTACATTTATAACAAGTTTAGAAAGCCATAACAACTTTCGACACTTAAAACAGAGTTATAGAACTCCAGTTTTAGAGTTTATCGTGGAGGGGTTGGTTTGTGATGTCATATTTTGAGGAATGTGATGTAAAATGGGCATAGTTATAGAGAGGCCTCGAGATTCTACCTTGGGACCACTGCAGTGAAAAAGGAAACTACTACAGTGAAAAAAGGTACCATTGTAGCGAAAGCTTTTATAACATAGCAAATCGCTGCAGCGGTAACACGCAGTATTTTGACAGTTTTGAAAATCCAGAAAACATTTTCGTTCCCACTTTTTCAAAAAAGAGTAAGTGCTTAGCAAGGAGCAATTTTCTGTAAATTTTGGGAGTTTTATCTTTGGAGGTAAGGTTTCTTTACATCCTAAACTTGAATCACTTCTTAAAATTCTTAGAAATCGCTAGAAACTTATATATGATAGAAATTGGGGTTTAGCCCTAATTCATGAAATTAATAAAAACTTATGGGAATGAAAATAAATTGGTATATAATGATTTTAAGGTGTTATAAAATACTAATGGGAGTATAATCTCAGTTGTTCATGCTAAATGAAGTAAGGTTAATTAGGTTTAAAGGTTGGAAAACCCTAAGATGATGGATTAAGGAAAATTTATGCTTAAAAGTTTTAAATTATTAATCCCTATTGGTCAAAAGGGATGAATTGATTGAAATAAGTGTGTTATCTTGTTGTTATAGATCAAGAACAAGCTGAAAGAGAAAGAAAAGGCAAGTTTGTGGCCTAGAGGTGATTTTGAGTAAGAAATCGAGGTAGGTTATGGTTTATTGTAGTAATTAGACTTGCTTGACTCTATGCTTATACGTGAATTAAGTATTTGTGATGGATTTCGAGCACTATTTGTGATTATTGACTGCATTGCATATTCATACCTATTGATGTTGTTGAAATGAAGATGATGATATTATGGAAATCATGATGTTCATGATGATTTTAAGGTTGTTGATGATGTTTATGAGATTGAGAAGAGAAAGAGAAGATGTGCACATTTTTCATTCACACATTTATTCATGTGCATTGAATATTCAGTTATAATCATATGTTGCGACGCAACTTGTTGCTGAATTTGATTAAGTGTAAACCAACAAGAGTATGAGTTGTATTCTCTCTAAAGTGAAGTGTCATATTGCGTATTTCTCTTTAATTTTAAGTTCTGTGATGATCACTTCATATCTATTTGATTTACCTATTTGTATAGTGTCGGGTTGATTGACCTATGATGACTACCAGTACTTGTTGATGTACTAATACTACCTGTGCTCTTCTTTTTGTTGAGTCTAGAGCATTTTTTGGTGTTTGAGAAAAGACCTTGACTTTAGCTTGCAGTTCCAGACTCAAGTTCAAGGGTGAGCACCATTACCGTGCATCCATTGAATCTTCTAATTTGTGTTCATGTCCCTTGCTTTGGGACTAAGACTTTTTGTATTTTTCCTTCGGTACTTAGGATATTCTATTAGTTACCTGTTTAGACATTCTTAGTTATTCTTGTACGGTGACTTCATGTCCCCGAAATTGTAATAAATAGAGGTTTACATACTCTATTAGTGGTTGGATAATTTCATTGGTTGATTTTGATTTCTTGACAATTTATTAAAGACAGTTTAGACTTGTTTAATGTAGAAGTAGTGTAAGGTGAATGTAAATGTGGCATTAGGTTATTCGAGGGTTTGGGCTAGGTTAGGGTGGGTGCCAATCATGACCGTTTGGTTCATGAAATATATTCTCTCAAGTTAACAACAATATTCAAATAAGCCTCCACACGGGCACACGATAATAATAATTCTGAAAATACTACTCCCATGACAAAATTCCCTAACCCATAGCATGCTTTACTTGGTCGTTAACTACCTAGCCCAGTCTAAAGGAAGTTAACCCACAACCTACCTCAAAAAGCCAAAATCCAACCCTAGATCCTTCAACTTGGAGCCTTTCCTTTTTGAATGGTCTCAAAAATAAGCTAAATCTATCAAAAACATAATCTACGTGTCAAAAGAAAGCTAGTGACGCCCATATTAGCTATACTTGAAATTGGGTCCAAAATTAATTTGAAAACAAGTTCAAAAATGAAAGGAGGTAAAATTAGAATTTTATTTTAGAAACATGTTCTATATATACATAGGAGTCTATAGGTAAAAACCCACATAAAAATGAGTAGAAATCAGAGTTCCAACTGATGAAAACCTATTTTTAAGAGTTTACCAGAAAAATCCCCAAATTCTAGTTTAAAAACAAGATTAAAAGGTATTTTTTAAGATAGAATCAATGGGAATCAGTGGATATAATATTTTAGAGCTTACCCAAGCATGAGTGATTAAGAAAACCCTAGAAATCACCCTTTGCCGAAGCTCCAAAGTCCAAAAATGGTGAAAATCATGAAAATAGAGTATTTATACTGCTCTGTGAAGTACTTCTCATGAACGTGGTCAACCCTTCACATTCTCGAGGGTAAACAACGAACAGGACATAAAGTTAGCCTATATTTTTGCGATCAGCCTATTGCATTCGCGAAGGCTGATGACCTGGACACATCACATTCGCAATGAAACAAAAATACCCGACCCGACTTAGTAATACTTCACGATTGTGAAAACCACCTCACGATAGTGATGAAGGATATTTTTGTTTCTCTATGTTCACTGCCCAAGGCCCGCATTCCTAAATAAGGATTTCTCCTACACCAGATATCAACAATTACTGTGTTTTTGTATGATGTCTAATCCTCTGAACGGACCCTCGGGATTCTTTCAGCACCCCACAGAACTAAACCATATATGCTACTAGGATATTTTTGATGTTCTTGATGCAATGGAACCATTGATTTTTGAAAAGAGGCGGTTTCCAAAAATTAGCCCCCAGGACCCTTAAAAGCTTATTTTAACTAGTTTTTAAAATAAGGGTCGAAATGCAAAATAAAGGCTTGAGACTAGAACTAACTATGCTTCTCACCCAAATTCGACATTCCAGATCTAATAGAACTGTCTAAATCGCCATTTGGTGCTCAAAAAACAAAATATTGACCGAAGTCAAACTCATGGCGAGTCTTAAACTCTCCCAAATCACTCCCGGATGCATCAGGGACTGTGCCAACCATCCCCTAACTCACAAATAGCATGTAACAACTACGGGGAAGGGAAAAATTGTCAAAACACATAAAAAGGGAAAAATCACAACTATGGTTGTTACAGTTGGTGATACTACCTAGTTTAGAATTAAAGTTAATAAATGCTTATGTCTTATATCTTGAGTCACTTTTCATGTTTCCTTCTCATGACTCATGCTCATTTATATTTCTTGCTTTATAGAATGCTTTGTCCCTTCCCCTGTGTTGCATACCAGTACTTGTCGTACTGACCATTCCTGAATGATACATCATTTCATGATGTAGGTTCAGAGGAATTTTCTCATGGTTCTATGCAGCAGTAGGATTCTTCAGGACAACTTCAACAATTAGTAAGCCCTCCATCTCTTGGAAGGCATATGATTTTCATATTAGACTTTGGTTTTCAGTTTTATGGAATTGTCCAGGCCATGTCCTGACTTAGGTTTTTCATTCATAAGTTAGAGGCTTCGTAGACTTATGTAGTTGATGTCACAATGTTTTATTTCAGATTTGGATAATTTACTTTTATGTTTAAGTTAGATTTTCCTTTATTGGGCTTTTTTATGAAAATGTTAATAAAATTCTCATGATGATATGCTAAGGGGTTGTCTCGGGCCTTTATTGGTCCTGAGTACCCGTTACATACATAGCCTAGTCTTGGATCATGACAAACTTGGTATTTGGGAATAGTTCAAATGTCCTAGGGTGTTTACAAAGTTGTGTCTAGTAGAATCCTTTTTATAGGTGTGTAGCGCACCACACTTATAAAATGGAGGCTACAAGACATTTCGGAATGTTTCCCTCTCTTTCATTTTCTAGTTCGTGCTTGGAAGTCAAGTTCTATGAAATTTCTCCTAACTCTTACTTCTCCCACATTTCAAATCATGCCTCTAAAAAGAACAAATGGCCAAAGGACATCTGCTGGAACCTCCGCCCCTACAAGGGCAAATGCTGAAGAGATTCGTCATACTCATATAATGCATACCCGCCATGGAGTCCGTACTTCTTGTCACGACCCAAATCATGGATCATACGGGCACCTTCCCAACTCTACCCTGGATACAAGAACCCTTACTACCCAACCATTCAATTAAGTGTGGAAGTTAAATGAAATGATTTTTAAAACAAATAATCCCTTAATAAAAAACAAAACTCTTATCAAAATACATTTGTTAACTAATTACTTTTCAGAAATAAAATAACAGTTTTCCCAGAACCTAATCTAAACCAGTACAAGAGCACTAAGCAATGAAAAAAAAGACCCAAGACACGACATCCATGTAAGAGTGAGATGACAGGAGTTGCTGAAGTGTAACCACTAGCGTACCTATAAAAACTCCAATTGACATGCAATATGGCTATACCCCCAAGTGGAGATATAGTAAGTGTAGTATCAGTACAACTACAGATACCAATATGTATCATCGCCCGATTGGGGTTAGAAACAAGTAACAACAATAGAAGATAGGGAGGAAATCATGACACTAGTTAAGATTCTGAATAACTAAACCCTCCCAATGCCCTTCTCTTCAGGTCTTTGACATGTTCTTCTTAATACCTTTGTGACCTTCCTGCCATTTAATATTTTAGTGTATCGTTATCCTTTGTGATTTTGGCCCCTCCTTAAGTTCCCTAACACTTGTCTTACCTTCTTGACTAACAACTCTATGACTCTACGCTCAACACGATTATGACTCATTACTCCACATCTAAATTATATCGACAAGACCACTAGTCTCACTTTCTAAGACACTATAAGAAATAAACCAACTTACTAATGCCCATATATATGACACATAACACAAAACAAGTACACTCATAACCCTTTATCTCAACAGATATACAAGTATACAATACATCAATTACGCTTCGACAAATCCTTTCAACAATGGTCACCACAATACATGTGTTTAATGAAATGATTAATGCTTGCATGCAACGTATAACCATATATTAGAGTTAGCAGGGAGTCTCAGCTATGATTTGCAAGGACCAGCTCAGTCCATGCACCAGTACCTATGTGGTACTCAATCTAATAACAGTGTCGGCATGAGACCCAATCCATATATCATCTCAATACCATCTCAAAAGCCATATGTCTAATGCATGATATAGTCAATAATCACAGTTAATTATGGAAGGCTAATCACAACATCCTACTTATATATAAGCATAGAGAATATCGATTCTATTCTACACCTGATGACTCATATTCACCCAACATAACTACCATACCACCATACTTCTATTGACAACCTCAATCTCGGATACTAAGCCTTTCTCTCACTTTCCTTCCCCTCTACTGCATCTATACCCATTCTACTATGAGCCACTACCCACAACCATAGTGCACACATCCTCACAACTCCTTTGACTCCTCTCGACTCACCATGACATCTAGGCATCTACTACCTATTCTCTCAACTCTCAACCCAAGCTATATTGTACTTCTCTGAATCCATCGAATTCACACTCTAGCCCTAGCTCATGTTTATTACTTTCCTAGTCTTCCTAACTCTTTTTCTAACTCGTAATGTATTTCAATTCATCGGCCTACCTCAAGTTCATGCAAAACTTATACCCTTAGGCAATTAAGCGAGCAATAGAGTTCAATAACTTATCATGTAATAACACCCATTCATTATCCTAGTCCAGTTATTATTCAATCCAAACTCCATGCCCAAAGGCCTATGGCATGAAATCTCCCAACATAACTATAGTTATTACGTGCATCTAGCCTAATTCTACTATGATTAAACCATAAACTACCTCGTAAATGAATTCCACTGCTATGGAGAGTGAAGAGTTGTCCCCACATGCCTTGCCCTTTACTAATGTTGGAAACTCCATAAAAAATGCTTTAGAATCGCCCTCATGGAGCCTGGCATCTAAATCCTCATCATTTTAAGTATAGGATTAACTTAGGGTGTTTTTAGAGGAGGACGACGAAATTAGGAGCCTTAACTGAATGAGGGTTTTAATTAACCCTCGGGGCTGACTACTGCCTAACTGCCGCTATGGTGGTAAAAGTATTGTTGTAGCGACAGATCTACAACTGCAGCGGTGGGTCAGCAGCTTGGCCCAATTTGATTTGTGCCATTATTTTTTCCCACAAAATAATTCGTATAAGGTCCAGAATAAGGATTTCTTAGTTGAATCTTTTTTTCCAAGATGGTATTTAACATACCAATGATTTGGGTCATTACATTAGATATCAATTTACCTATAGTTTGTCCTTGAATGGTTATGTAGAGAAGAAAAAGGTTTCCTGAATGATTCCTGAAATCCAATGTACATGACAGCTTTTGAAAGGAAGAGTAATCCTTATTCTTATTAATTACCTGAAAATATCCTACTGAATCTCGGTTAACTAAAGTTATGATCCCCATACTCAACTAGTCTATGCATTAGGAGTCTTTGAACTTCTTAACCCAATGGACAATTTTTATTAACCAAGGAATATAATTAACGATAATATTTTACATAACAAGTCATTTAAAATATGCTTAAAATTGCAAAATATCACAACGCATGAAAATTCAAAACAAAAATGAAACTTTATGGAGCCTATCGCTGCAGCGAGGCTCGGTAGTTTCAAGTAGGGGGCATGGTTTCATTTCCCCCACTTCCAACTCTCAAACTATCAAAAACTCTCTTAATTTCCCAAAGCAAACCTCTTTCCAACAACACTACTAAGGTAAATTCTCATCCATACTACTTCATTCACGCATTTATCATTATAGAATAGTAAAACTTAGAATAGAAAAGGGGATTTTTGGATTGGTTTTTGGTGCAACTTGAATTTGAATTTTCGTGGCCTTTTTTCTTGATTTGATAAGCATGCTATATTATATTACATCCCTAATGCTCCTATAGTGTTCTGGATGTAAGATTGGCGATGCTCATTGTAGTTTTGGGGATTAAAAGGATGGGAGATGAAGAATCACCTCTTCAATGATTTAGAATGATTTGGGATTGAATTAGGGTGTTAAACACACTCATTTAGGTTTAAAAGAGTTCATACTTACCCCACTAAGCCCGATCTACACTTAAAAATAAAAAAATTTAAGAAAAGTTAAAATTCTGCCATTGGAGGGGGTCGGGTCTGGTTGGGGATGAAGGCACCGCTGCAGTGGTGGATTTTTCTCTACAACAGTACCACTGCAGTGAGGCTTCTACCACTGCATCGACACTACTACCGTGTCAAAAGCATCATTTCAGAGATGATAGGTAGTAGCCTCTCCCAGAGTTTTTGATTTTCCTATTTTGGTTTCGCTTCCCTTCTGTAAGACCCCAAATTAGTTTCTAACACTGTAATTATAATATTTACAGGGATAATACTATGTATAACAAACCTGCATACTGAAGGTTCCCCAACTCCACCTATCATGAGTGTTATGAAGAAGGGCAACTCAATAGGGGCGTCCTTCATAAGAGAGGGTTCGTGATGAGAGATATAGTTGAAGAAGTGCCTGACTTTTAAAACTAGCTAAGGAGTTTTGGTTTGGAGATGCTGACAGAGGCCATTTCTGCCTGTAATCTGGCCATAGTTCGAGAGTTTTATTCCATAATCTCTATCGTGGATTAGCCTGTGCCCCTTCCCACTATCCGCATTTAGGGGAAGAACGTTCAGGTGGTTGTTACCATTATTAATGATATCTTGGGAGTCCCAAACCCCTTCAATGCCACATGTGAGGCTAAAATCACTGTATCATACCTGAAGTAGGTGGTAAGGACCCTGGTATTGGAGGTTCAAGAGGACAAAATGGAGTTGACTAGTGTCAATGGGACCAAGAGTACTCCCTTCTCAATGGAGGCTTGGAGATGGCTGAATTTGGCATCTTAGAGGATCTGTTCTTCAGGAAATGTTACTGATGTGACCTTCCACAGGCTATGGAGCTGGCATGTGCTCTCTCGGGGATAGAAATAAATGTAGGGATGCTGATCATCGATGAGTAGCAGTATTTTTACACTAGGGGAGGGTCTTCGAGGGATATTTTCTTACCTTCCTTGATCACAGAGCTATGAAAGAGGGGGTGGAAGTGCCGAAGAAGGACCATGACACACTAGAGGAGTGTGATATTGCCTTCAACCCACTGAATGTGAATGGCTCACAAGGAGGGAGCAAGACAAAGAGGAAGATAGGGGAGAAAGGTGAGAGTAGCAGAGTTAGAGGTGGCGAGGAGACTAACACTCCTCCCATATAGGCTCCTGCATCCCTTGGCGGCTGGGAGGATGACCTCATTTTTGTTCAGGGTTATTTGGAGCAGTCTCATTTGTCTCTCCTAGGTTCGGCTTCTTATGAGTTACCCGGCCCCACCACTCACCTCGGGCCTATGTAAAGATCCAAAAGGATCCAAATGAGGAGAAAAAGAAGAAGCGTTCCAGGGACCATATGCTGGTTAGGATGTGGAAGGCCATGTAGTTCATGTTCAAGTACGCCTCACCCAATAAGAAGCTTTCGAAGCTAACGAACAAGGACGCAAATGAGTTCTCCTTCCATAGTGGAATAGAGGAGGAGAGCTCTAATGCCTCGACCCTCAGAGTTGATGAGGCTACCATCTCACCCCCGCCCCCACAGATTGTTACATTTTTGGGGTTTTGGGTTGGCCCCGTTTGGGGCATGTAACAAACAATCTTTTCTGTTATTTCTCACACTTTTAGGACATCTAATGTTATCGTACCTTAACTAATAATATATTAGATAGATATTTATGTTGGGTAACTATTTCTATCTTTAGTTATTGTGAACCATAGGTTATTTTTAAGCAAAAAAATAAAATAAAATAGGGGAAACCATGGCAGCTTAGTGCGTAGGCGTCACTGCAGTGGTACCGTGTAAGAAGTGAGGAGATGTTGCGGCAATGTTGCTGCAGTGATAAATCTGTTATTATAGAGACGCCCAATAATGACTCTAATTTTCAACCATTTTCAGGTCTTTTCTTACACGATGCTATCGCACGAATAGTTTATTACCCCTATCCCTTATGTCTTAGTAATTTTTAATTAGGAATGCTCAAATTTGTCATTCTAAGTCTATTGGTAATGTGGTTTTTCAAATCCCTCAACTCAATCACGCACAATAATGTTTCAAAACACCACTCGTCTTAAGTGATTACTTACCATGGTAACTTAGACTAAAAAATAGCAAGGTATCCAGGTAATTCATCAGGACCCACATGGAAATTAAGGAATACTTCTAATCATGAGAAATTAAGACGTGTCCCGAATCATGAAGATGAAGTTATACCTCGAAATCACACCCAGCTCTTCCTATTCCCAGGTTTCTTCTGTAATGACTAACCTCGTATCACTTATAATAATAAATTACTCTTAAGAAAGTTGACCCACAGACAGTAAGACACTATTACAACCCAACAATAATAGTCCACATAATGAATACACGTAACATCCTATTATAGCACAATAAAAGCAGTTTAAACATAAGTATCTTCTCGACAACATGACCAATCACTAAAAGAAGAGTTATGTTCACTAACAACATAGAAATTTACACTATTCACTACATTCAAATGTGATTTTGGACATTAGAATACAAGTCCTACGCCTGTTATCGACCTCTATCGGTTAGGATAACACTATTCTAATCTTTCGAGCATTATGGAAATACCAATTGGGACGGACTAATCCTAGTTATGATTGTCGATCTACCAGTTAGAATCTGCCAGATATCAATTAGACTCTACTCGGGGAGACAACAATGAGATAACATGTTGGGAGAGAAAAAAGTGAGATTGATTTTCTAGATTCCTTGTAGCTTCCTATAGATTTAATATGGACGTTAACACACCAATCCACATGACTCTACTCAACAATTGCTCTTGTACTAGAAGACCGGTAACCAGGCTTTGATACTATCTTATTACGACCCAATTCACGGATCGTACGGGCACCTACCCAACTCTATCTTAGATAGGAGAACACTTAATACCCAACCATTCAATAAAGTGCTGAAGTTAAACAAAATGATTTGTTAATGAAAAAATCCCTCAATCAAAACAAAACTCTTATACAAATACATTTGTTAACTAATTAGATTGAGAAAATAACTAACAATTTTCCCCAGAACCTAATCTAAATCAGTACAAGAACACTACACAATGAAAAAGAAGACTCAAGACACAACATCCATTTAAAAGTAAGATGATAGCAGCTGCGGAAGAGTAACCACCATCGTACCTATACAACTCCAACTGACCTACAATATGTCTATACCCCCAAGTGGAAATATAATAAGTGTAGTATAAGTACAACCACACGTACTTGTAGGTATTATCAGTCAAACATGGTTAGAAACAAATAACAAAAATAGAAAATAGGGAGGAATTCATGACACAGTTAAGATTTTGGGTAACTAAACCCTCCCAATGCCCCTATCTTCAGGTCTTCGACACGTTGTCCTTAGTATCTTTATGTCCTTTCTATCATTTATCATTTTAGTGTATCTTTTTCCTTTAACAATTTGTCCCCTCCTTAAGTTCCCTAACTCTTGTCTTACATTCTTCACAAATAGCCCAACAACTCTAAGCTCAACACGATTATGACTCCATACTCCATCTCTAAATTATACCAATAAGACCACTGGTCTCACTTTCTAAGACACTCTAAGGACTAAACCAGTTTGCCAATACCCACATATATGACACATAACACAAAATAAGTACAGTCATAACCAAAAAGTTAAGATAGTCCACCACAACATAGAGGACCTGAGAGAAATCTCCTTGCTCAAGAGCGTAAAACCACAACCTATCCCAGTAGGATTTCACTAACACTTCACTAAACTTCAGGCAATTTTCAATTAAAACATAAGAATTAACCTCCGAATTCCTATCACCTTACAATAACTCTATTGCAACACACCCTAACAATAACTCTACCATGCGAACTCCATGATCTACCTCCAGCTAGAAAAACTACTCAAATTTAAACAAAAAGTTAAACAAAAAATACTCACTGGAATCTCTAGGATGAGACCTGAGCTTACAATTGTAAGAACAAAACAAAACTCTAATAATCTAGAAGCTAATACATTTTCACTGTGAGCATAAAAGATTCTAGTTTACTGGAACTATATCTTCAAGATAAGTGCCTTGGGATTTTTGTTGTAGAATATAAATTTTCCTTTTCGAGCAAATTGAAAAAATCATTTTTCCATGTTAGAGACAAGGAATATATATAAATATATCATCGATGAAGAGGGAAGAGCAATTCTCATTGGCCAGTGGAAGGAACACTGTCATTCACATACCACTATACTGTTGTGTTAGAGTATTACCAGGACGCTAGCACATGAGACAATTGGGACACCAATTGACGTAACTGGTCCTTCCACTAGGTTGGTTAATCATTAAAGTGTGAGTCACAAAAAGACAAGCATGGACCAGGTTCTTTGGTGAAGTTTTTCAAATCATCAAAACTATCATTCTAACAATATCCCCCGTTTTGATGATGACAAACATAGATCCTTTTTCATCACATGCAACTATTTCAATTCAAGTTCCCCATTTCACTAATTACCACCTCCCCTTCTTACACTTTTGCATTTGTTCGTCCTTACACATTGATTGACTTTCCCCTCACATCAGTATCAGTTACTCTTATCAATTATTTATTTTTGTTCCCCCCTATAACCTATTCTTCACCTCACATTATTCCCTTTATCACCTATTCTACCTACTCTTCACCTCACATCAGTTCCCTCTATCACTTATTCTACTCATTATTCACCTTACATCAGTTCTCACTTTTGGCATCATTAAAAAGGTTAAACAGTGAATCAAATATAAGCATAGTTAAAAATAAGTTAACTCATGGACACTGGGGCAACATCATCACTAATAGATAATTAGTAGCATAAGATCAAGAAGTAGGAAAGCACGTCGCCAAAACATCATTCAATTTAAAGATAGTCCAACATCCATTACACAAGAAACTTAAAAAGTTAAAAACGAACACATGCCACAACCATTATCAAAGGGAACAAGGAGGACATAGAAACTGAGACAATAGGACTTAGGAGGATGGCTTGGGAAAAGATTCAAGGAGGAGAGTAAGGCATTCATCTGAATCAGCATGAGTTTTAAGAAGCTTTTCGGTCAACTCTGCCACCTTTCCATTAAGCCTAGCATTTTCATCTTTCAGAGCATCCACCACACCAGGTCCCTCGATATGTTCTAAGGATACTTGTTGCAGAGAAGACTTTAGTTGAGTTATCTCTGAATCATTTTGAGCAACCAATACAATCATATGATCCACTTCTGCATTAGCTCTTTCCTTAGCAGATATGTGATTAGACATAATTGAGTAAGTGCTTACACCTTCCTTCTTCTTGATACTTTCTCAATCTCATATTGTAGAAATGGTGAACATGTGCTTCCTGGAAAAGGCGATTCCCTTACCAAGTACAACTTAGAAGAATTCGAACACTTTCTTGAGCAGGAACCTACATAGTAGACCATGTCTTCCTTTCTTCATATTCAAAACCTTGTTTATGTGCTTCAGTATTAGTATAGGAAGATTAATATGTTGAAATGATGATATTAATTCCATAACAAACATGTCCACTTTAGATGCGCCATTCCATTTTTCAGATCTCGGGAGTAGAATTTTTTTGATAAATTTGAACACCAATTGATAGTCACACTTCATCTGTTTTTAAGAAAATGCTCAGACTTGTCTTCTTTTAACTTGCTAGTGATCTCAAGGAATTTCTTTGAAGTAGTCCTTTTCTCAAGGGAGCTGATCCCATCATTAAGTATCTCCAAGATTTCCCCAAGCACTTTCTTATCCAAGTATATTTGTACTCCTCAAACATGGGACATCACATTGTTGTTAGAAACACACTACTTCATTTCAGCATAAAATTCCACAACTTCTTTAGCATTGAGATTAGACAGAGGTTGATCGAAATGTCTGGATCAGACACCCATCCATGAAGTACGATTTGTTGCCTTATAACTCTATGGATTTCTTCATGCGTTAATTCCTTGACCTTGTCTTTGACTTAGTACTAGGTCCCTCACTGTTGGAGTCATCATTCTTCTTTCTCCTTTTTGACTGACAAACTACTTTGGAAGGACCAGACGCATCAACAACCTTTATACGCTTAGCAACTGCTGCTCGTTTCTTCTTAGCTAGTTTGGACACTTTCTTGCCACATCTCTTAGCTACACTAATAGATATATTAGTATCCACTTCTTTAGTTTCCTCTTTGTCATGACCTAACTATCCAGGTTATGTAAGCACTTATTCTAATCCACCTAGATAGGAGAACCCTTACCACCCATTTCAAAAAATATGCGGAAGTCATTAAAAATGATGAAATAACTTTATTTATTACAACCAATTTATCAAACTTAAAATACAACATAAAACATTCTTCAAGGACCTAGTCTAAATAGGTGCAAGAGCTTCTAATAGGTAAACGATAACACAAAGGACACAACTCATATCATAGGAATGCGAAGAGTAGAAGCTGTTGGAGATCACTATCCACATCAGCTGAGAAACATCAACTGACCCTACAACTAGACTATACCCCAGAAAAAGGTATAGCAAGAGTAGTATCAGTACAAAAAACATGTACTAGTAGGTATCATTGGCCGACCAGGGTTAGATCACATAAACACAATATAGAAATCACAGGAAAAAAATCATGACAACTTATATAACAATTTAAGTCACATCACTTTCATCCACTTATGTTACCTAAGAGTATTTCCACTCTTAATCTTGGTGACTTAGTTGTATCCAATTCATTACCATTAGTTAATATGTACCATTGACATTCCCCTTATACTATTCACACTTAATCTCACTAATCATGCATCACCCATCACATCAATTGTCGTTTGTCATAACTCTAACTTGTTTTACCCCAATAGTTATTAAAAGTCAATCTGTTCCACTTACACCTCAATAAACCTCAAAAATAAATGAGAACAAATAACCATAACCTTGTAAACAAGTACAAGGAACCAAATAACCTGGTTCACTCAAGGAACCAAATACAATATCAAATAACATATAAATTCGATTCACTCAAGGAACCAAATATAATATCAGATAATACATAAACCCAATTCACTTATGGAATCAAATATAATATTAGATAACACATAAACCCGATTCACTCAAGGAACCAAATATAATATTAGATAACACATAAACTCAGTTCACTTAAGGAACCATCACACTCACAAATACCTTGTACGCACATGCTAAGTGTTTTATGGTCGCCCACTAGCCATGACCTGCAGGGGACAAGCTTTTGTCCATGTACAAAAAATCCCAAACATCTAACGTCAGCGAACCTTATATCAACCAATCTCGTGAAGATGTCCAAATACTGGTACATCCCACAATAATAAATATAAATCTCATGAAGATGTCCAAATACTGGTACATCCGACAATAATAAATATAATTTCATTAAGATGTCCATATATTGGTATATCCCACAATAATAAATATAATCACGTGAAGATGTACAAATACCAGTACATCCTACAATAACAACAGATATCACAACAATCACAACCACAATGAGAATAAGCAATCATACTTGTACAATCAACAAGCCTTTAATATGACCTCATTATATGTGATTAACACTTAGGATATCATTCAACAATTTACTTTCTTGTACATGTATTGCAATAAGTACACAAGCACTCCAAACACTTAGTCAAACTCAAGTTAATCATTTCATGTAAACAACCATTATTCTTTAACACATGAAATCACAAGTATGACAGAAGGCCATCCAACAACTTATTATTCAGGCCTTATGATTTCATATTCATCAATTACAACATCTTTGAAGACCAACCCATGGCTTATTCAAGTAAGCATTATCAAGCCGTATTCATCAAATTCTAGTATTTATTTTGGGGGTGCACGTCCAACCAAATGGAGTCTAAACTCTACTTCAACAATCATAAATTCATTAACTAATCCAATCCTCCTTTCTTTGAATTGATACCTGTGATTGCCCTATTATCTAGCAGCCCTTACTTTCAAGTCATCGCTAGGTTCAAGTCCCTTCTCCATTAGCCAAATATTCAACCATTCAACTTTTTATACCATTTCAAAGGGATACTATCAACTGTTAATTATCTTCATTTAATAAGTATATGAGCAATGTCAAACCATATTCCAAACACACATAATATCAAATTCACCCTTTTTATGGTATTCAGGCCAAATCACTAGATTATAGGCTCTCTTAATTTCCTTATCACCATTTATATTTACATAATTCACGTTACAATCCACAATGGAGTCATACAAACACAAAACAACCCTCAAGGATTCATACATTAACATATCAACACACAATTACCCCTTTATTACATTAATCCCATGTTTTATCAATCCAAACTCCTTACCCGCAGGCCTAAGCATGATTTGTCCCATTAAATCTATATTACGACTATGATTTCTAACAATAGTCTACTACTCATAAACCAAAACATACCTGGGCTCCAAGCTGCTACAATAAGTAAGCTATACCATAGATGATCTTCCTTCTTCTTCACATTTCCGAAGGCTAAATCATCTAATAAACAACAAGTATAAGAGTAATTAATCAATTACTCTTCAAATAAATACTTTGGAAATTTAAACCCACTAATTCTACCCTCATTTATGGTGTATAACAATACCCAAAGGTCAATTAACCGCTAACTAGCTCTATCATACGTAACCCATCTCCATTAATGGAGTTTTAAAGCTAAAGGTCCCATCTTTATAGAATTTAAGGTCCAAAACTATCAAAGTTCATGTTTTGACCCATAATTTCATACTAGGATGAGTTAATTTACAATCTAAAATCAAATCTAGGTGAAAATACATATACCCATACATTTTCCCCATAATTTCATGAACCTAGGATTCTAAACCATAAGAATTTCACCATAAATCCCCATTCTAATGATTTTAGAAGATGAACGGATTAATCAATGTTAAAAGGGAGTAAAAATCTTACCTTAATGAAGAATTTCCACCCGAACCTTGCGCAAATCCCCCTTCTAGAGTTGGGGGGAAAATATTTGAGTTTATGGACTGAAACTCATCAAAATAAGTTCATAAACTATTGTTGTCTCTCTATACCAGGAATTTAGCAACCCCCCTAGAGCGGCCTGATCCCGCTATGGCGGACTCAGCTTTTCAGCATAGATAGTCTTCAGTAAAATGTTCATAACATTTTACCCAGGAAGCAGATTAATGAACGGTTGGTTGTATTGAAAAGAAAATTCAGGGATGTTTAATTGGGTAGGTATTGGTCCCCATAACTCCTTATATTCTAGGAGGAGTTCTTGTTCGAAGGTGACCCTAGTTTAAACATAGCCCAAAACTAAATCAGTAAGGACACTTCCAACTTAACTCGGTGCTAAGGGTATTGTCTGACCTTCATTCATAATTAATACACTACCATACCAACGAATTGATCCTAACACCTATGATGAATAAGATTCATATACCTTTACTAGAGATATTTTTAGTGACGACGGAACGGGTCGTTACATTATATACCAATTTACCATTTGTTCGTACCCGAATGGGCATTGGGTGAAGAGAAACATGATATTTAAATTAGAAAGACACTACTTTCAGAGTTGCTTGAATTACACCTTATTTACCCATTCTATATCGTTTATCAACTAAACTGTATTTTTACTCGGCCTCCCTGTCGAGGCTTTTCATGACAAGAAGATACAGAGCAAAACATTTATGCATGAATTAGTTATTTCTCTCATCGGTTAAAGAACAAAACCTTGAGAGTTCATGACGAGATAAAGTCTAAACGCGGAGAAAACTGAATAATTATTGCATCGAGTCTGCTATAGCGCCATTAACCATTATTGACGTCTGCTATGGTAGGAAAATTTCCACTATAGCAGTCCCTTAGCAGCGACCTGCCTCCCACTATAGTGGGATAGGCAAGGCAAAAACTTGGGATTGTTCCTAGTTTTTGTCACGCCTCGAATTCCGATGGGGCGGACTGGCACCCAAAGCCGTTAAGGCCCGAGAGAACCAATCTTCATTCATGTACACTCATATACATGTCACTAAAAGAACAACACTCTAACTCATTTAGATACAAATTACCAATGGCGAAAGTCATGGAAAACATATGATATATATGAAACTTGGCCGTTGGGGCCACCATGTCAAAAGCATACATTCTTTCATTCATCTTCCCATGTACGTCTACAAAGCCTCTAACAGATACCTGTACATAACCATCCTAAAGTCGGTATGAGTCCCCTCTTTATACAATATTTACATAGTACCAAAACCAATGTACACATGTGACTTAGAAAGCCCCGAACCAACTGGATCTCACCAATGATCTGCAAATGACCTGCAACCTACTGTGGAGGTCTACTAGCACCTGTGCCTGCAACAAGTAAGGTAAGTCCCCTAAGGGATGTCAGTACGAAGAATGTACTGAGTATGTAAGGCTATAAGAAACTGCATCATACATAAGAACTTCAATGAAATCAAATACAAGTGAGTAATCAATGTGAATAAACCACCGTACTGTATATGTGGAATCATGTACATTGCTTTCATTACTTTCTTTGCTTTTACGCTCATTCATCATCATTTATATCATATCGTACCCAGGCCCCAACTGATCAGTGGGTCATAGCATAACATAACATAACATTGGGATCGACCCGAGCTAGGCTTATGCCTCTAGAGCTGCCACCCATAAACCAATATATCAGGTTCGGTCCGAGCTAGGTTCTTACCCCCAGAGCTGCCCCCTGTCAAGTTCGGCTCGAGCTAGGCTTTTGCCCCCGGAGCTGCCCCCTGATCCAATAATATCGCGATCGGCTCGAGCTAGGATTATGCCTCAAGAGCTGCCACCCATACTCACACAATCAACAACCATGCATTACTTCATTTCTTTACTTTTGAGAGATTGATACATTGGTAGTCATAACATTATTGGATCTTTAGAACGTAACATTATTGGACCTTTGGAACCATGTCCAAAATTATGTGACACATGAATAACAATTGATCAATGAATAAGGAATATGTGATTAACAATAGATGACAACTTGAAATGAGATACCTTAGAACAGTTCGAAATGGAACAAGTATAATGACAATGTGAACACTATGTGCTGTAGAAGGATATGAAAAGAGTAACCTTACATACCTTATCTTCCCAATATGAATACACAGTCCTATATGTGAATACAATAATCCAGCTTCTTCCTTATGTTTTACTCTACAACACAAGTACATAACGGAGCTTACGTTAACAACTAACTACCTTACAAGTGCACAAGGCGACAATGAGCTACATGACTGCCATATAACGTCATTTCACCCTTTACAATACAATCCACTGCATTACCATACCAACAACACCATAACATTCTACACATTGACCAAGACATCATAAAACAATAGCATTTCACACCAAGTTTATCCTTTACGCTTCCTCATTAACACTAAGTCACAATTACTTCATCAAGTCACCTCAATACCTTTCATAACAACAATCCATAATTTTTATAATCCAATATGTCTCCGAACGACCCCTTAAACCCATTCAAAAGGTACCATAAGTTGATAATTATATTTAAGAAGGGTATAAGGGGCTTCGGGGATCAAAGAGAGACAAAAACATGCAAAATGAAATTCTGGACTGGGCTGTGGAGCCACCTGCGCCCTCATGTGGAAGAGGTGTGGCCGAAGTTTCCCCTATGGCCTTGTCTAGAGCCACCTGCGTTGGCATCTGCGCCTGCAGGTGCTCCAGACGTGAGGGCGGATGCCCATTTCAGCCTTCAGGGGTCATTTTAGGGTCCTTTTTTGTAATAAATGGTTCATGTCCATAAATAAGCTTATATATACATGTTTTAGGTCAACTTTGATGCCAACAAACAACCATGGTTTCACAACACACATGAACATCACCAAAATTACATTTTTCTTTCAATACGTCACCAATTCCATGATCAATTTCATACCAACAATCCCACAAGTTATACACATAGAGAAATCAAGTTAAAAACATAACCACATATTACACGTTGATATTTCATCCATCAAATTCACTTCCTTAATACCACAAGTCTCCTTTCACATTTATAAGGCAAAGCCCTTTACCGATTAAGCAAAAGTAGACAGTTTTACACATAGTGAACTGTCCAACACTTTGCCAACATAACCAACATGATTTATACACCATATTAAAAATATAATATATAAAACCTTAAGATTAAACACTTAGCAAAGCTTGCAAAAGAGTGATGTTGCCCAAAGAGTTAATTGCTTAGGGTTTGTGGGAGAAGAGAAATATTTTGGAAAAATCTAGAAATGGCATGTGTGCTTTTGTGATTAAAAATCTGATTTTTCCCCTTATATAGTCCCTTTTTGGTCATCCTTATCCATACACTTGGGCATAATTAATGTGTTTTACTTGGTCAATGGTAGAATGGATCTTTTCTCCATTTGGGCCATGTCTTTCTTGTAAATTTTGGGCCTCAATTGAGCCCAATAGCACAAGATGAATTTAGCCCAACAAATTGAATGTATAATACCTCAACAATCTCATGTTTAAATAATTCCACACATGTTACGGTACGCAATTAGGTTCGACAATGTATGGGGTGTTACATCCTCCCCCCCTAGAAACATTCGTCCTCGAATGTTAGTGACATTATCCAATTTAAACAAATTCAAGTCTAGGATCATTCTTCATGTTATCATATATATACATAATGCTTATAGATACTTGTTATTGCTCCGATCTCGCATCTTGAACTTTCTCTTCCATTTGAAACAAATGAGGGCATTTGGACTTCATCATTTCCTCAGCTTCCCATGTGATCTCTTCTACTTGCTGATTTCTCCAAAGTACCTTTACAGAAGCTACTTCTTTATTACTTAACCTCTTCACTTGTCGATCCAGAATAGCAATAGGTATCTCTTCATAAGTGAGATCCTTCATAACTTGTACATCTTCAATGGGATCAATATGAGATGGATCTCCAATGCACTTTCGAAGCATTGAAACATGAAACACTGGATGAACTGTGGAGAGTTTTTGGGGTAGTTCCAATTCATATGCAACTTGACCAAATCTTCGGACAATTTTATATGGCCCTATATAATGTGGACTCAACTTTCCTTTCTTTCCAAATCTCACTACCCCTTTCATTGGTGACACCTTCAAGAATACCCAATCACCTATGGCAAATTCGAGCCCTCTTCTTCTAACATCAGCATATGACTTGTGTCAACTTTGGGCCGTTTGTAGACGCTGTTGGATCACTTTCACTTTCTCCATAGCTTGATGAACAAGATCTGGCCCAAGTAAAGCAGTTTCACCCGCTTCAAACCATCCAATTGGTGATCTACACTTCCTTCCGTATTAAGCTTTATAAGGTGCCATTTTGATACTTGAATGATAGCTATTATTGTAGGCAAATTCAATAAGAGGTAAATGATCATCCCATCTACCTTTAAAGTCCAACGTGCAAGCTCGTAGCATATCTTCAAGTATTTGGATAGTATGTTCTGTTTGTCCATCTGTCTGAGGATGAAAAGCCGTACTCAAATTCACTTGTGTACCCAAACTCTTCTGAAAATATCTCCAAAAATGTGCAGTAAATTGAACTCCCCTGTCTGATATAATAGAGATTGGAATCCCGTGTAATCAAACTATCTCTTTAACATACAACCTTGCATAATCTTCAGCTGTATAGGTGGTCTTGACTGGTAGGAAATGCGCTGACTTTGTAAGCCGGTCAACTATTACCCATATGGAATCAAATTTTTGCATTGTACGAGGCAAACCTGTGATGGAATCCATGTTAATCATGTCCCACTTCCATATTGGAAGATTGATACATTGCATATAACCTCCAGGTTTCTGATGCTCTACTTTTACTTGTTGACAATTTGGACATTGAGCTACAAATTCTGCAATGTTCTTCTTCATATTACCCGACCAATACATATCTTTCAAATTGTGGTACATTTTGGTGGATCCCGGATGAATAGAATATCGTGAATAATGTGCCTCTGTCATAATCTATTTCCTTAGCTCATCTACATCCGGTACACATAATCTACCTTGGCAGTAAAGTACTCCCTCTTGCGTAAGATCAAATGCCCTAGTCAGACCCTGTTGTACATTCTCCTTCAGCTGCAATAAAATAGAATCCACATACTGCTTCTCTTTCACCTCAGCTACTAATGAAGATTCTACGGCATTTTGCACAATAACCCCTTCTTCTGGAGATTCAAGAAGACGAACTCCCAAGCTGGCTAGTTGATATAGATCTTTGACTATACATTGCTTTTCTGTCAATTGACCATTAGTGCCTCCTATTGCCTTGCGGCTTAATGCATCGGCTACAACATTTGCTTTTCCTGGATGATATAGGATATCAATATCATAGTCTTTCAATAGTTCAAGCCACCTCCGCTGCCTCAGACTTAAATCCTTCTGCTTAAAGATATATTGCAGACTCTTATGATCAATATATATGTCAATATGAACCACATACAAGCAATGACATCATATATTTAAAGCAAATATCACAACTGCTAGCTCAAGATCATGTGTGGGATAGTTTCTCTCATGTGGTCGCAACTGTCGTGAGGCATACACTATTACATTACCATGCTGCATCAATACACACCCTAGGCCAACTCTGAAAGCATCACAATATACTGTATACCCTTCTGTGCCTTCCGAAAGTACCAATACCGGTGTAGAAGTCAATTTATCTTTCAACTCTAGGAAACTTTTCTCACATGCATCATTCCACTGAAACTTGATTGCCTTGTGTGTAAGCTTTGTTAAAGGTGCAGCAATGGAAGAAAACCCTTCAACAAATCTTCGATAATAACCTGCCAACCCAAGAAAACTATGAATTTTCGTAGGCGTCGTAGGCCTTGGCGAATTTTTCACCACTTCAATCTTTTGCGTATCAACCCTTATTCCTTCATCGGACACAATGTGACCCAAGAATGCTATAGATTTTAACCAAAATTCACACTAGGAGAAATTCGCATATAACTTACGATTACGAAGAATCTGTAACACCTTTCATAAGTGATTAGCATAGTCCTCTTGTGATCTCGAATAAACCAGGATGTCATCTATAAAAACCATCACGAACACATCTAGAAATGGATTAAACACCCTATTCATCAAATCCATGAAAACAGTTGGTGCATTTGTTAGTCCAAATGACATAACTAAAAATTCATAATGACCATACCGTGTTCGGAAAGCTGTTTTGGGTATATCTTTTTCTCTAACCCTGACTTGATGGTAACCCGATCTCAAGTTATTCTTTCAAAAACATTTGGCACCCTGTAACTGATCAAACAAATCGTCAATTCTGGGGAGGGGATATTTGTTCTTGATCATTACCTTATTCAATTGCTGATAATCAATACACATTCTCAATGTGCCATCTTTTTTTCGTACAAATAATAGTGGTGCACCCCATGGGGACATACTAGGCCTTATGAATCCTTTGTCCAGCAAATCTTTTAATTGCTCCTTTAATTCTCTCAACTCTGCTGGAGCCATTCTATTCGGAGGAATAGAGATAGGCTGAGTTCCTGGTATCACATCAATACCAAGCTCTACTTCCCATTCTGGAGGTAAACTTGGAAGATCTTCAGGAAATACATCGAGGAATTCATTGACCACCGGAACCGATTGAGGAGTTGGTGGCTTCACATCAGTATCTCGCACTCTTACTAGATAAAATATGTACCCCTTAGTTATAATTTTCCTTGCCTTAAGATAAGAAATAAATTTACCCCTCGGTGCTCCAACATTACCCCTCCATTCAAGGACGATCTTGTGTGGAAAATAGAAATGGATCGTCTTAGCTCGGCAATCTACCGTGGCATAACAAGAAGCCAACCAATCCATACCCATTATAACATCAAAATCTACCACGTCCAGCTCAATAAGATCAGCCAACGTATCATGATCACACACAGTTACTACACAATTATGATATACCTTTTTTGCAACAATAGATTCACCAACTGGTATAGATACTTCAAATGACTTAATTAATAATTCTGGTGTTCTTTCAAATTTTGCAGCAATTAACAGAGTAACATATGAAAATGTAGACCCCGAATCAATCAATGTGTATACATTAAGCAAAATTATGGATAATATACCTGTGACTACATCAGGAGAAGCCTCCGAATTTTGTCGGTCCACTAGAGAATATGTACGATTCTGGGCTCCACTAGAACTGGCTACTCCACTGGCACCTCTACCATGACCAGCAGGCTATACACCTCTGCCTAGGGAAGGAACCGATGATGATGATGCAATGGTTGATCCCTTAGGTCGTGCTATACCACCCGTGCCCCTCTGTGGACACTCTCTCATCATGTGCCCCGATATACCGTACCAAAAGCAAACAGTCGTCCCTAATTGGCATGTACCTGAATGAATCCGTTCGTAGTGCTGACACAGCTGACGAGGAAATCTTGCTGCCTGTGAACCTTGAAGCCCACTACTCTGACCAGCTTGACTGCCTCTAAACCCTCAAAATTGAGATTGAGTGCCTGTTGTGGAATAAGAGAATGATAGTCTAGGCGGTCTAGGGAAAACGCGAGGCCTAGATTCTCCTTGGAATGTCATAGACTGTCTCATAGGTCTAGCCCTCTTTGACGACCCTCTTTCAAATTCGTGCACCCTCCTTATTTGCCTCTGATCCTCCATCTTCTGTGCAAAAGCCTGTATTCTGGCTATATCCATATCTCTGTTCAAAGCAGCAATGGTACAATCCCTAACCAAATATGGCTCTAATCTGTCCACATATCAATGGACTCTGTCTTCCATTGTGGCCACTACATTTGGAGCATATCGAGCCAAAGAATTAAACTGAAGACTGTATTCTCTGACACTCATATTCCCTTGACGAAGATTTAAGAACTGATCTGCACGAGCCTCTCGGATCTCATATGGAAGATAGTGATCAAGAAAGGCCGTTTTAAATTCTTCCCAACTAGCTGGAAGTGCACCAATACCCCTAGATCGTTTCCAATCTTCATACCACAATATAGCTTCCCCTTTCAACCTATAGGCTGCAAGCTTATTAGTTTCTACCCCATTCACGTGCATAACATCTAGAGCCCTTTGGATTTGGTCAACGAAGTCTTGTGGGTCTGCCTTCGAATCTGACCCGGTGAACGTGGGAGGGTCTAATTTCAAAAAATCTTGTGTCCGCCGACTAGCTACTCTAGCCGCACCATCCTCACTTGTCATTAGACCAACTTGTCCCTGAGTTTGTGCAACAACTATCTGAGACAACATATGCATTGCATTTCTTAAATCCTTTTCAGTGGCATTCATAGGCAGTTCTGCAAGTACTTCTCTACCTCTTGGCTCTTCCAGAAATGGAAGAGTAGAAGAAGCCCGCGATGCAAACTCAACGTCAGCCCCACCTTGACTAGCTTGTTCAGGTGGTGATTTACTTGTTCCTTCTCCAGCAAGCATATCTACCTGCTTACCTTTGCCCCTACCTCGTCTTGTAATTGACATTTTACTATAACAAAGAAAACCAATTACAATGGTCAGATATGATTCCACCTACATCATTGGCTCTATTGCACAATCTAGAAATGAAGAAAAGAAACAACTCCTAAATGTCCCGCAGCCTCCTACTTATAAATGTGGTGCACAACACATCCATAAGAAAGACTCTAGTCAGACACGGCTTTGTAGGCACCCTTAGGACAACCTGCTCTGATACCACTTTTGTCACGCCTCAAATTACAATGGGGCGGAATGGCACCCGAAGCCGTTAAGTCCCGAGAGAACCAATCTTCATTCATGTACACTCATATGCATGACACTAAAAGAACAAAACTCTACCTCATTTAGATACAAATTACTAATGGCGGAAGTCATGGTAAACATATGATATATATGAAACTTGGCCGTTGGGGCCACCATGTCAAAAGCATACATTCTTTCATTCATCTTCCCACGTACGTCTATAAAGCCTCTAACAGATACCTGTACATATTACATGTTGATATTTCATCCATAAAATTCACTTCCTTAATACCACAAGTCTCCTTTCACATTTATAAGGCAAAGCCTTATACCGATTGAGCAAAAGTAGACAGTTTTACACATAGTGAACTGTCCAACACTTTGCCTACATAACCAACATGATTTATACACCATCTTAAGCATATAATATATTAAACCATAATAGTAAACACTTACCAATGTTTGCAAAAGAGTGATCTTGCCCAAAGCGATAGTTGTTTAGGGTTTGTGAGAGAAGAGAAATATTTTGGAAAAATCTAGAAATCGCATGTGTGCTTTTGTGATTAAAAATCTGATTTTGCCCCTTATATAGTCCCTTTTTGGTCATCCTTAGCCATACACTTGGGCATAATTAATGTGTTTTACTTGGTCAATGGTAGAATGGATCTTTTCTCCATTTGGGCCATGTCTTACTTGTAAATTTTGGGCCTCAATTGAGCCCAATAGCACAAGATGAATTTAGCCCAACAAATTGAATGTATAATACCTCAACAATCTCATGTTTAAATAATTCCACACATGTTACGGTACGTAATTAGGTTCGGAAATGTATGGGGTGTTACAGTTTTTCCATTTTCACCACATAATACTCAGATTTTGACATCCCAAACTAACCCTTTTACGTTTAACACTATATTCAGAGTTCAACTTACCCAAAATCCATTCCAAAAGTTTCTATGGGATACTATGTCCCTCACGTATAATGATATCACCTTAATTTTATCAAACACTACATCTCTAGACATCAATTATCTCTAAATCACACAATGCCAGATTTTCATTGGAGCCCACCCTAGCCTGAGATTTTATCAACTCTCATCCTAGGGAAAACTCTACCCGGGTACTTGCACCCTAACCAGTGCTATAATGAACACATCACCACCAAACACTTACTTTATGTTTTCCCCTTGGGACGCCTACTTTATGACTCTTTTTCACACCTCCATGATCAACTCATAAGATTAGATCATCTAAAGTACAACCACCAACCAACACACTACTATGGGCTTCATTAACACATAAATTCTCCACGACAACTTACATTAGTTTATTCGACCCTCAACAATCAATCTTTTATAAACAACCAACTTTTTAGTTATCACCCGAGGACAAGCTATACGTATTTAGCCTCCCAACTAGCTTACGGCTAGTTAAATTACCGACTCAACGTACCTCAACCACTCAAGGAGCAATACTAATCAACTATTATCGTGCAACAATGAGAGGGATATGACTATGCATAAACGCATCATATAATGAGTCAACAACACCTTTACTTAACTTTATTTCCATTAATACCCATAAAACAAACATGTATAATTCAATCTAGAAATCCTCCAAGGCAACACCCGGACAAATGAAAACAACCAATAACCAGGCAAGTATAAGTTATGACAGATAATTCCTCAACTAAAAAACATGACTAACAACAATAGACCAAGTCAACAATTCCTGACTAAAGACAATAAGTTCCATCTTACCTCAACTATTCTTTAAATAGGCATCAATAGAAATTATACCTTCCAATTATGCCAATAGCCGGGATCACTCAAGGATCCAATTAACCATAATAATAACCACCAAGTCAAATAATATCTGATGTTTAAATATATATGTCACCTCAAACAGACAACAATTCCCACATCAGACATTTAACCTATCAACATATCATATCTTATCAACCACATTATAATCCCACGACCAAACCCAGTAATTCATGAACCAACAACTTAGCATCACAGTACTTAAACCAGTAATGAATCACAATAAGAAACTTTTCATCATAAGAAATCCCGCTATTAAACAATAATAGCCCTTTTCCCATAGTATTTATTCTCATAACAATTACATGAAACAAGAGTTTCAACAATTATATACCCTTTTTCCCTTTCCATTTTATCACTGATAATATTATGCCCAGCATTTACCAAATAGTTTCCACTTAAAGCACATAACAAACAATTCCTTTAGTGATCAACACATAACCAAGTTATGACCTTTCACAATTCACATATTCAACGTCATTCAAGCAATACTAATCCATATAAGTATCAATCTCAAAGTTTCATCTATAAACAAGCCCTTTTTGTTATCCTTATTCGCCTCGTGGATATCCACTAGTCGATTATCCAGAAGTTTACACTGCCGTTTTGGCCAAATACAAATTGGAACCTTCCCAGCTCTAATTACCATTGCTTGTGTTATTCCAAACGGAGTTGAACGACATACATTTGCCTCGTTGAGATACCAATTAGAATCGAGAGATACAAACTGGGCTCAACTCATATAAAAAAGCATACAAACCAAATAAAATGAGATAAAAAAGTGAAATAATTTCCTAGAATGACTCATAGCTCCCCGAAGATTGATGTGGTTGTTAATAAACCAATCTGCAAGACTCTACTCAACATTTGCTCGTGTACTGAGAGATCGGTAACCTAGGCTCTGATACCAACTGTCAAGACCCAACTATTCGGGTCATGCGAGCACCTATTTTAATCAACCTAAATAGGAGAACCCTTACCACCAATTTCAAAATATATGTGAAAGTCATTAAAACTGATGAAATACCTTTATTTATTACAACCAATTTATCAAACTAGAAATACAACATAAAACTTTCTCTAAGGACCTAGTCTAAGCAGGTACAAGAGCTTCTAATAGGTAAATGATAAGACAAAGGACACAAGTCCAACCATAAGAATGAGAAGAGTAGAGGTTGTTGGAGATCACTATCCACGTCACCTGTGAAACATCAACTAACCCAGTAACCAGACTATACACCAGAAAAGGATATAACAAGAGTAGTATCAATACAAACAACATATACAGGTAGGTATCATTGCCCGACCAGTTTTAGATTACATAAACACAATATAGAAATCACATAAAGAAAGCATGACAACTTATATAACAATTTTAGTAACAACACTTTCATCCACTTATATTACCTAAGATTATTTAACCTCTTATTCTTGGTGACTTAGTTGTATCCAATTCATTACCAGTAGTTAATAAGTACCATTGACATTCCTCTTATACTATTCACACTTAATATGACTAATCATGTATCTCCTATCACATCAACTGTCATCCGACATAACTCTCACTTGTTTAACCCCAATAGTTATTAAAAGTCAATTTGTTCCACTTAAACCTCAATTAACCTCAATAATAAATGAAAATAAATAACCATAACCTTGTAAACAAGTTCAATAGTAAGTAGACAAAAACAGAATATATGCCATTTTTTTATGTCCTTAGCCCAGACCACTAAAGAATCCAACATAATCAACAAGTCAGTAATCATCAGTCCCGGTTCACTCAAGGAACCAAATATATTGTTAGATAACACATAAACCCAATTCACTCAAGGAACCAAATAAAATATTGGATAACACATAAACCCGATTCACTCAAGGAACCAAATATAATATCAGGTAACACGTAAACCCAATTCACTTAAGGAACCAAAAATAATATCAAATAATGCATAAACTCTGTTCACTCAAGGAACCAAATATAATATTAGATAATACATAAACCCGATTCACACAAGGAACAAAATATAATATCAGATAACACATAAACCTGATTCACTCAAGGAACTATCAAACTCACCAATACCTTGTACATATATGTTAAGGCTCTTATGGTCGCCCACTAGCCATGACCTGCAGGGGATGAGCTCTTGTCTATGTACTGAAAATCCCATACATCTGGTGTCTGCCAACCTATATCAACCAATCCCGTGAAAAAGTCCAAATACCGATACATCACATAATAATAAATTTAAATTCCTTGAAGATATCCTAATACTGATACATCCCATAATAATAAATATAATCCAGTGAAGATGTCCAAATAGTGGTACATCTCATGATAATAAATATAATCCCCTGAAGATGTCTAAGTACCAGTACATCCTACAATAGATACAAAAATCACAACAATAACAACCATAATGAGAATAAGCAATCATACTTATACAATCAATAAGCCTTTAATATAACCTCATTGTATATGATTAACGCTTAGGATATCATTCAAAAATTTACTTTCTTGCACATGCATTGCAGCAAGTAGACAAGAACTTCAAACACTTGGTCAAACTCAAGTTAATCATTTCATGTAAACAACCATTACTCTTTAACACGCGAAATCACAAATATGCTTAAAGCCCCGCCAATAACTTATAACTCTAGCCTTATCAATTCATATTCATCAATTACAACATGTCTGAAGAATAATCCATGGCTTATTCAAGTAAGAATTATCAATCTGTATTCATCAAATTCAAGTATTCATTTTGGAGTGCACATCCAACCAAATGAAGTCTAAACTCTAGTTTGATAATCATAAATTCATTAACTAATCCAATCATCCCTATTTTTGTTAAGACATATGATTACACTATTATCTAGCAACCCTTGCTTTCAAGTCATCACTAGGTTCAAGTTCCTACTCTATTATCCAACCATTCAACTTTTTATACCATTTCCAAGGAAAATTATAAATCGATAATTATCCTCATCTAATAAGCATATGAGCAATGTCAAACCATATTCCAAACACACATAATATCAACTTCACCTTTTTAAGGGTGTTTAGGTCGCATCACTAGATTACAGGCTCACATAATATCCTTATCACCATTTATATTCACATAATTCATATTACAATCCACCATAGAGTCATACAAACACAAAACACCCCTCGAGAATTCATACATTAACATATCAACACACAATTAGGGCTTTATTACATTAATCTCATGTTTTATCCATCTAAACGACATGCCTACAGTTCTAAGTATCATTTCTCCTATCAAATCTACATTATGAATATGATTTCTAACCATAGTTTACTACTCATAAACCATAACATACATGGGCGCAAAGCTGCTATAGCAAGTAAGTTATACCATGGATTATCTTTCTTCTTCTTCATATTTAAAAGTTCTAAATTATCTAATAAACAACAACTATAAGAGTAACTAATCAATTACTCTTCAAATAAATACTTTGGGAATTCAAACCCACTAATTCTATCCTCATTTATGGTGTATAACAATATCCAAGGGTTAATTAACCACTAACTAACTCTATCATACTCACCCATCTCCTTTAATGGTCTTTTAAAGATAAAAGTCCCATCTTTATAGAATTTGAGGTCCCCAACTATCAAATTTCTTGTTTTGAACAATAATTTCATACAAGGAAGAGTTAATTTACAATCTAAAATCAATTCTAGGTGAAAATGTATATACTCATAGGTTTTCCCCATAATTTCATGAACCTAGGGTTCTAAACCACATGAATTTCACCATAACCCCCCCAATTCTAATGATTTTAGAAGATGAATGGATTAATCGATGTTAAAAAGGAGTAAAATCTTACCTCAACAAAGAATTTCCACCCTAACTTTGCGTAATTTTCCCTTCTAGGGTTGGGGAACGAAATATTTGAGTTTATGAACAGAAACCCAATAAAATAAGCTTATAAACTATTGCCATCCCACTATAGCAGGAGAATCCCTGCTATAGCGGCCCCCCTATAGCAGCCTGATCCCGCTACGGTGGCCTCATCTTTTCAACACGTATAGTCTTCAGTAAAATGGGCATAAATTATTATTTAAGAAGCGGATTAATAAATGATTGATTTCGTTGGAAAGAAAAATCAGAGATATTTAATTTGGTATATACTAGGCCCCATAACTCCATATATTCTAGGAGGAGTGATAGTTCTAAATTGATCCTAGTTTAAACTTACCCCGAAACTAAATCAGCAAGGACACTTCCAACTTAAATTTGTGGTAGGAGTATTGTATGACCTTTATTAAAAACTAATGCACTCCCATACCAAGGAATTGATCCTAACACCTATGATGAATGACATTTGTCTACCTTTACTAGAGATATTTTCAGTAACAACAGAATGGGTCGTTACACTCCTCCTCATCAACATATACCATATTCAGTGCTAGAACATCATCAAGCACAATGGTTATCCTTTTTATTATCCTCTTTTGAAATGCCTGTTCTTTATTTACCTTCAGGGCATCTTCCATGAATTTTCTTTGGCTACCTATAGTGTTGAGAATTTTGCTAGGAACTAGTCCCTTGAGTGCCTGCAACTCTTTTATTTTGACACTTAGATGTTGTTGATCACTCTCTATCTTAGATTCATCCCTAAGGACCTAATCAACATGGGATACTAGATTCCCATAATACTTACTATTGATCTTATTTGTAATTATCATATCTATAACCTCGACAATTTTGATAGAGATATTTTGAGAATCATTCTGAGGGGCATTATGATTGAACTATTTGGGGAGCCAAAAAAGGGAATTGGAACTAGAGTGACCATAAGATGGTTTCTCAACTTTTTAGTTAACAGGGTTGTTTCGACTCAAACGGTGGAGTCAGGAGTCTGAAAGTCTGAGGAGGACTTTGTAGTACTTGAATAAGAACTTGATTGAGACATTTTTATGCACGTTTGATCTTAGAGAAATATGAGAGAAGTTTAGGAGGAAAGTTAAAAGTTTGAAGAAAAAAATATAAAAGCAATTTAGGGGTTCAAAGAGGAAATAAATCATTGTGGTTTAATAAAAAGGAGAGAGATAAGTGATGCGTCATGTGGGTAAAGGAGGTGACGATTGGTATTTTTTCTTACATGTCAATGTTACAAATAGACGGGAATAGAAAAGGCTGACATGGCATTACTAGTTTTTAATTTTAAAAATTTCTAAAATAATGAAGGTTAGACTAACCTTAGGTGAACGAGGTCCCTCCATGAAGTCTCAGTTTCTGCCCTACATTTCTCCTGTCCTAAAACCACTTAGTGCCAATCCTTCCCTACTATTAGTGTATACCTGCAAGGGTTTGAGACTGAGTTAGACTTGATCAAGTATACTCTTACCTGGATACCTTAAGTCACTTTTCTATAAAAAAAAATAAGAGATATATAGGTGATGGGGAGGACTATATGGGCTTCATCAGACTTAAGACAATTCTTTTGAAATAAGTCCCTACTTAGTGGCCCAATGAAACTGTCGACAAATTTGATATTATGTGGTACACACCTTCATGTAACTAATCCCTTTTATCCTCATTTTTCTCTTAGTGAGTGATATCTATCATCCAGGTACTTCATTCTCTTGTGCTGCATTGGATTCTTGGCCATGTGAATATTGTGGAAGAGACCTTTATTTGTACCTAGTTCTCGGATGCCAACTGTTGATTCTACTTCATCACTCATTTTTCATTTTCACATATCTAGTACACATTCTGCAACAAAATTTCAACCATTTATATAGTACACATTTTTGTTAACTTAATGAGTCAATGCTTTGCCAATCTTTCCATTTTCAAGGGAGACACTTCCCCTTGATATGCCTTGAGTGAGAAAAAATATTTTTATCTATAATTAGAGTATCCCCTGTCTAGGAACATTCATTTTCTACTTTCTCTCAATGTCTATTCCTTAGCCAGTCATTACAGTTTATGGTTTACTTTTGTGTCTCTGTACTACAACTTTGATATTTTATTTTCTAGTAACAATTTTAAATCATATGAACTACTCATGTTTCCTCAGTTTTCCAGTATTGAATTGTTTTATGTCATAATTTATGACTTACTATTTCTATAACATATTCATTGAATGTTTTCATCCTTAGATTTTAGATATACATTTTTCATGACTTTAGTTATCGCATTCAAACACAGTTTTAAATCATGTTTTTAAGCATTGTTCATGATTATTGCATATATCATATGCTCAGTACATTCAAAGTACTGATCGCATACCTCTTCTGCCTATATTTTTCATGTGATATAGACTCAGGTGCTTATTTTTGTGCTTATGGTTAGTTTAGATTGAAACCTCTAGTCAACTAGTGATGAGTTCTCCTATTTGTGGAACTCTAGTCAGACTTTAATAGTCACAACATTTTATTTTCATTCTTATACATTGATTAGAGATAGTTGGGTTCATGTCCCAACTAACTTATTTCAGCATTAGTAGAGGCTTCATAGACAGTCAGTCAGAGTTAATGTATTTAATTCCTGCTTTTTTTTTTTTGTATAATCCACCGCTGCAAACATTTTAAACAATGTTGTATTGAACAAGTTTAGCTTATGATATTGTTTCTGCTTAGTATTTCCAATTTTACATGTTTTTGGTTTAGTTGCTCATGATTCATGCAGTACCATAGGTTAGCTTGGGATCCCTTGTGGTTCTAAGCACCATGTTATGACTAAGGGATAGTATCGGGTCATTACAAACTTGGTATTAGAGAACAGATTTCAAGTGTCCTTGGGTGTCTATGAAGCCATGTCTAGTAGAGTGTTGCAAAATGGTACGGAGACGTCTGTACTTTTCTTTGAGCGTCTATGTGGAATTTAGGAAATGTTTCCCTTCTTTTATATCCTAAATCATGTCGTAGAGCTATTCTCTACAAAATATATATAGATCCAAGCATTTATCTATCCCCATTGACTATGCCTCATTTTTTTGAGGTAATAGAAATAGTCACACTTAAATCTCTACCGGTAAAATTTTCTCAGCTAGGGCCTGCAGATAGTTATGAGATTGGACAAGGGTTTGAGAGAAGCCCATCACTGCTTCTAACTTCACTGATTCAAAAAATTTTACTCTCATCTATGTAAATTATATGGACATAGATATGTTCTCAGACCCATTCTCAAAATCCTATGGCAGAATGACCCCAATGTTAGAAGTATGAATATAGAAGTGTAGTATTTATGGAGTGGTTTAAAGATTGGAAGGTTTAGATAATATCATGTGATTGAATAGGTGTATAGTGTATTGTGTGGTGGTAAAGAAGAATAGTAAGTCCATAAAAGAAGAATGTGCATGTAGAATGACGTTAGATAGGAGGTTTGATCTATGTTGATTATACTTTCTTATGAACTTTTGGTGGACTAGTGTTTCCTTTATCCCTATATAGTAATTGAAGGTTGGTATAGTGTATGAGAATTTGAGTGGCTGTCCATGACGAATGTTAGACTCCAAGTTTAAATTGTGGTTGCTAAATGAGATAAAGATAATGACTACGTGAGGATGATGGTGCTAGTTTTATGGAATGAATCTAGTAGGTTGACCTAGAATATGCATGAATCCAAGTTTATTATCTTGACAGTGATTGTGGTGGTGAAAGTTTAAGGTTTAGGTTATTGCCATATGGACTAGTTAGTTATGGTGTAGTATCTCAAAAGGGAGCCCCAACATATGTTTTATATCTTTTGATGTAACCTTTCAGAGGGGGCTTAGTATTCATCTGTATAGAGGTACCCAGACCATTAGAGTGGGATATGGTGGCTTAGTTTAGAGTTTATTGAGAATATCTGCAATCTTAGAAAGGCAACACTAATCTAAGGGGAAGATAATAGAGGGTAGAACCAGACAGGTTTTGAGATTCAAGTAGTAAGGTTAGTGAGTTCTAAAGTAGAGTTAAGGAAATGCATAGACTTATTCCCATCTTAATATCTTCAGCAAGCTCCTATCAATACGACACTCTACTCATATCTTACATGTTAGCTCTATGATCATACTTCTTACTCATGCACTTTATGCAGATTTATACATATTCTCAGTTCCATTGTTCCTTGCTTAAGAAGTAAAAATCTCCCTCAGCAGTCCTAGTCGTACTCTATAAGTCCATGAATTCCAGTCCCACGAAATACAACTCATGACTCATGCAATCAAGATATTTCTGTATGTTCAGCTCTATGAACCCATGATACACCCTTAATGACTAGTTAAATCATATTATGCCATGTATGTCCTCAATTTAGATCTCTCTAACGAATTTATTCCTATGATACTCTATTTCTCAGGCCATAGTTAAGTGTCAAAGTTATGTATAGTATTCTTTCATGCTTTAGGTCCTCATGTTCTAGCCCTTCAGTAGCCCCTCTTATGTTAAGATAGTGGTTATGAAAATTGATGAACAATGGTAAATGGAAAATGGGAGAGAGTAGATGATTCTTATTAGGGAAATTTGTTGTGTGCTTGTTTTATTTAAGGTTATAAGTATGGACGGAGATCAAGGCAAAGCTTTAGTATATGTAATAGTTAGTTGAGAAGTTTTGGTGTGCCCTTTTTGGTGATAATTCATGAATTTTTTATTAGTAAAGGTATTAGAGAAGATTCTTAGATGGGTTGGTTGTATAGAAGTTCATATGTGGTTATAATAATAGGCTTGAATTTCATGTTGGTATACAAGTGGATGACTGTATTATGCACTAGTGAATTCTTGATTAGAGCTCGGAGTTAGTTGTTGAAGTAGTAAGAAGTATTATTCTTAAGATGAGAGCTCTGAAAATACATAGGAAAGAGAATCCCGTAGTTTGTACTAGTATTATTGCTTCATATGTAGTACCTTATGACTCCAAGTTAGGCTTTAACATGGTGAGAGCATGTAGTTTGACTCAGACTTAGGTTGTAGTAGTCACATGTACCCTTGTGAAGGTTATAAGTTACATCTAATAAAGTACAATATTCAAGAGGAAAAGTATAGTTGAGTAGTGTTGCTAAGCTGAAAAGTAATCAGTCATATATCTTAAGGCATAATAGCCCCATTCATAACTTATGCCTAGGGTACCCACGTTTCATGTCATGTAGCTTCAAATAGTGTGTGGCCTATGTTTGAAACTATATCGTTCATACTTTATGAACTTATGTCATATGTCACATAAATCATTCTTATGATTCCTTCCCTCAAAATGTTATAATAATTCCCTTTCCAAGTCTTACGGAGGCCAATAGAAGCCAAGTTCATGTCTTTTTTTATGTCCTTCATGCCTATGCTAGTTCTTGCGCTAATAGCTCGTGCTTCTACATCTCTTAGTATTGATAGCTAGAACCCTTTTTGTTAGCACAGTTTAGTTCATGCTAGTATATTTGGCATAGATAGCCCAAGGAAATCTTATTTTACTCGACTTATATACTCATTATAGCCTTGACCTTCATTCGAGGACGAATGATCCCAAGGGGGATATATTGTAACACCCTAATTTTTTTTAGCTAAGAACCGACCCGTTCATCAAATGTGTATAGACCTAAATCTAATGATTCCTAATTGTACATAGGTGTTAAGATCAATTCCTTAGTGTGTGAAGAGACTTAGACATAAATTAAGGCCTCGAGTAACTCCTAACTCATAGCCAAGTTGAAAGCATTCTTACCGATTGAATTCTTGTATAGAATCTATCTATAGTCAACTTCAAATGAGTATAGCTCCTAGGTTTTGAAGATTTTTAGAGCTCAAGACCCAGGAAATGAAAGATCTTTGAGTCTTCTTTCCAACTCATCTGATTTCTGCATTAATCTGATACCAGAGTAAAAAGTTATGACCAACTTACCAGAGAGGGTCCTTGCCACGTCGAGTGGCATAAGTTGAGGACCCCAAAATAGTAGGGGTCCATAATATATCTATTCCATGGATATTAGACTCTATAATTGCCACCGTTCCATAGATTTTATGCTCCACAATTGTTCTGTGCCACCCAGGGGCCCCACAAGTGTCCCAACTTAATTTTACATGCATTTTTGCAAGGGTAAATGGGTATTTTGACCCCCAAACATTCCTATAACTTTATATAACCCTATTTACCTCAACACTTTAATATTAAACCATCGTTCTTTCTCCTCTCAACTCTCAAGAAACTTAAGAGAAGGTTTTCTTCCCATAACTCAAATTCCAAGGCTCCAAACTCAAGCTCTCCTTTATGAAATCATCAAGTTCAGGTATGTGGATTTCAACAAGGATTCCCTTTCATCCATGTGCCCGAAATTATCGTCTTTCTTTAATGAATTACACAGTTATCAACTAGGGTTCAAACCCAAATTTCCATGATGCTTGATTTTGTGCCTTCTTATGAATTTATACATATATATCCTCACTAGAATTCATGAACTTTATTGTTTAGTCACAACCCTATTCACATGATTTTGAAACCCATTATATAAAATAGTTATATTTGACATGAAATCCTACAATTTAGCAAGTATTACATGATTTTAGCATGATTTACACTATTTGACATGATTTGACTGTACGATCTCAGTTTTAGCAAGAATCTTAGAATATTTTCCATGATTTTATGAAAATAGTAAAAGAAACATGACTAGTTTTCAGTTTGTCAGGACAAAGGTCATCAGTTTGATTTAAAACTAGTCTATAGTTTACTTTCATAATGAATTATCTACAATATGATAAAATAGTATGGTTTTGGGAGTAATATCCAGCACCAAGTGGGCGAGGGTTTAGCGTATCCTAGTCCCAGAAACTACGTGCCACCGTAGGTATTATATTTGTCCAACTTGGCCAGTTTAGTGATCACACAACCATGCCTTTATACCCTGGCAAGGTATATTAGGTCCTTTTGATGAGGCGCATACATCAGACTCCACGTTTAGCTGGTGTGATTTATGTTGGTTAAGAGAAACTCCCACATAAATAATTTTAACATGACTTTGGTACTTGACCCGTAGCTTCAGCTAAATTGATTATTTCATGACTTGTAGTTTTACCTCATGTTTACTATTTGTAATTTACTTTTTGAGTCATTATATTACAGCTTTAATATTATATTTTCGAGAAATAATTTTAAATCATATGAAGTACTTATTTTTCCTCAGTTTTCCAGTATTGAATTGTTTTAGCTCATGATTTATGACTTACTATTTCTATTTCTATAACATATTCATTGAATGTTTTCATCCTTAGAATTCAGATGTAGATTTTTCATGACTTTACTTATTGCATTCAAACACAGTTTTAAAGTATGTTTTTAAGCTTTGTTCATGATTATTGCAATTCTCACATGCTAAATACATTTAAAGTACGGATTGCATACCTGTTCTGCCTATATTTTTCATGTTATGTAGACTCAGGTGCTCATTCTCATGCTTGTGGTTAGTTCAGTTTGAAACCTCCAGTCAGCAAGTGATGAGTTCTTCAATTTTAAGAACTCCAATTAGTCTTCAGTAGTCACAGCATTTTATTTCCATTCTTATACATTGAGTAGAGATAGTTGGGGTCAGGTCCCCGACTAACATATTCAGTATTAGTAGAGGCTTCATAGATAGTCAGTCAGAATTAATGTATTTAATTCCAGTTTTCTTTTTGTATAATCCAGTGTGTTAAATGTTTTAAACAATGTTTTATTGAATAAGTTTAGCTTATGATATTGCTTCTGCTAAGTATTTCTAGTTTTGCATGTTTTTGGTTCAGTTGTTCATAAATCATGCAGTACCATATGTTAGCTTGGGATCCCTTGTGGTCTAAAGCACCGTGTTGAGACTAGGGGCAGTCTCAGGTCATTATAGATGACATCCTAGATTATTCTCGTAGTGAGGAGGAGCATGCAAATCACCTTCAAATTGTACTTCAGACCCTCAAGGATCGGGAATTATACGCCAAATTCTCTAAGTGTGAATTTCGGCTAAATTCTACTACTTTCCTTGGTCATATTGTTTCTAGAACAGAAATTAAGGTGGAACCCTAAAAGGTTGAGGTGGTAATGGCCTACACCCATAACTCTGACTAATATTAGGAGCTTTTGGGGTGTGGTAGGTTATTATAGGAGATTTGTGGAAGGTTTTTCTTCTATAGCTGTCCTATTAACAAAGTTGACTTAGAAAAAGATGAAGTTCTAATGGTATGATGCTTGCAAGGGTAGTTTTGAGTAACTAAAAGATCATTTGACTTCTTTAACTATTTTGACCCTACTTGAGGGTACCAAAAGGTTTGTGGTATATTATGATGCTTTTCGGGTGGGATTTGGGTGTGTGTTTATGCAGCATGGCAAGGTTGTAGCATATGCTTCCATACAACTTAAGGATTATGAAAATAACTACCCTACCCATGATCGTACGGATTATGAAAACAACTACCCAACCCATGATCTTGAGTTGGCGGATGTGGTTTTTGCACTTAAGATTTGGCATCACTATCAACGGGGTGTATGTGGACATGTTCACTTATCACAAGAGTCTACAATATGTTTTCACGCATAAAGAATTAAATCTTAGGAAAAAGAGGTGGCTTGAACTATTAAAGGACTACAACATGAGCTTGCATTATCACTAAGGCTAATGTAGTTGTTGATGCTTTTCGCAGGGTATCTATAGGGAGTCTCTCTTATGTGGAAGAAGAAAAGAGAGGGCTGGTGAAATATATTCATCATCTTGCTAATCTAGGAGTTGAATTCTAAACTTCAATAACGATAGGGTGATTGTTCATGAACTGGCTAATCATCTTTGGGGTGCAGAAGATAAGGAACAATAAGTTAATGAGCGCATACTTATGCGAATTAAGGACGAAGTTGCCCAACAAAAGGTTATGGCTTTCAAAATAGTGGGATATGGCATCTTTCAGTACCAGGGTAGGTTGTGTGTTCCCGATGTTTATGGTCTGCATGAGAGGATTTTGACTGAAGCTTATATTTCTATGTATATTGTTCATCCTGGCTCTACTAAGATGTACCATGACTTGAGAGAATTATATTATATTGGTGGAATCATATGGAAAGAGATGTTGCTAACTGTGATGCTAAGGGCCTGAATTCTCAACAAGTTAAGTTTGAGCACTTAAGGCTTGGTGGAACATCTTAAGACATAACAATTTTAATATGGAAGTGAGAGATGGTGAATATGGATTTTATTCTAGGTCTACCATCTATTCGCAACGCAAATGACTCAATTTAGGTCATTATTAATAGGATAACCAAGTCCACTCACTTTTTACACGTGAGGATAACTTATATAGCAGAGTTATATGAAGTTGTACATTTAGGAGATTGTTATGTTACATGGTGCACTAGTGTCTATCTTATCTGAAAGAGGTACGCAATTTACTTCTCAATTTTGGAGATCGTTTTTTAGAAGGGTTTAGGCACTCAAATAAACCTTAGTATCGCCTTTCATCCTTAAACAGGTGGTCAAGCTGAGTTTACTATACAGACTTTGGAAGATATGTCAAAGGCTTGTGTTATTGATTTTAAAGATAGTTGGGTGGATCACTTTCCTCTTAACGAGTTCGCTTACAATAATAGTTACCATTTTAGCATCCAAATAGCTCCATTTGAGGCCTTATATGGTAGATGTTGGTCACCTATTAGGTGGTATGAAGTAGGTAAATCTAGTTTGTTGGGACCTGACTTAGCACACCAAGGGATGGAGGAGGTTAAGGTTATTAGAGAGAGATTGAAGACTTCCTAGAGTCGCCAAAAGTCCTACGTCGATGTAAGGCGAAGAGAGTTGGAGTTCAAATTTAATAATTGGGTATTTTTGAAAGTCTCTCCTATGAAAGAAGTGATGAGGTTTAGGAAAAATGTAAAGATCAGCCCTCGTTACATTTGTCCTTATCAAATTGAGAGGAATATTGGAAAGGTAGCTTATGAATTAGAGTTTCCCACAAGTTTGGCATTGGTTCACCCTATTTTTAACATTTCCATGCTCAGGAAGTGTGTGGGCAATCATTATCTTGTTTTTCCCATAGAGAACATTGGTTTGAAAGATTCCTTGACTTATGAAAAAGTCCCTATTGAGATCATATATCATCAATTCTGGAAATTGAATACACAAAAAATAGCTTCAGTAAAACTGTTGTGGAGAAATCAGAAAGTAGAGGAAGATACTTGGGAATTGGAGGACATGAAAGATAGATATACCTTTTTATTTTCGTCTTTCAATGGTGTGGATGAAGGTACATGTCATAACCTTTGTCTCAACCCCTTTTTTACGTATTTTTGTCGCACATTATTCGAAGTGACTCTTTTTTTAGAAACTCATGCCTTGGCCTATGGTTATGTGGATTATTAATGTCTCATGAATTTGTGCTTGTAGAATTTTTTTAATTCCTTAGTCTTCATTTAAGGATGAATGATCTCAAGGGGGAGATATTGTAACACCCCAAATATTTAAAGATATGATGTGAATTGTTCGTTATATATGTATAGGACTAAAAGTAATGAATTCGAATTTTAGATAAGTGTAATGATTATACAATAATACAATAGAAAATTTTCATCACAACAAATCCCGTTATTAAACAATAATAGCCCTTTTCCCATAGTATTTATTCTCGTACCAATTACATGAAACAAGAGTTTCAACAATTTTATACCCTTTTTCCCTTACCATTTTACTACTGATAAGATTATGCCCAGCATTTACCAAATAGTTTCCACTTAAAGCACATAACAAATAATTCCTTTAGTCATCAACACATAACCAAGTTATGACCTTTCACAATTCACAGTCATTCAAGCAATACTAATCCACATAAGTATCAATCTCAAAGTTTCATCTATAAACAAGCCCTTTTTATTATCCTTATTCGCCTCGTGGATAACCACTAGTCGATTATCCAGAAGTTTACACTGCCGTTTTGGCCAAATACAAATTGGAACCTTCCCAGTTCTAATTTCCATTGCTTGTGTTATTCCAAACGGAGTCGAACGACATCCATTTACCTCGTTGAGATACCAATTAGAATCAAGAGATACAAACTGGGCTCAACTCATATAAAAAAGCATACAAACCAAATGAAACGAGATAAAGAGGTGAAATAATTTCCAAGAATGCCTCATAGCTCCCCGAAGATTGATGTGGATGTTAATACACCAATCTGCAAGACTCTACTCAACATTTTCTCATGTACTAAGAGATCAGTAACCTAGGCTCTGATAGCAACTGTCAAGACCCCACTATTCGGGTCATGCGAGCACCTATTTTAATCAACCAGATATTTAGGGAAAGGGACGTTCAGCCACTTAGCGAAAAGAATGTTTTTTGATAAACCTTTGAACCCGTCCCAACAACGAACACCACCTACACGTCTTGCTTTTACTGTTATATCGGGAGTTACTCCTATGGTTAGGAACGTGACACATCAATCCCTCTATCTTTGAAGAAACAGAGGAGGGGTTGAATTAGCGAGGATCCTTAAGAAAGCGGGTGCTTTCAAAGAAATAGGGATCGTGCTATGAGCCCGAAGTGGGTTTGCCAAATTTTCTTCTGTGGATGCTAGTTTTCGTGCAAGGACGCGGGGATATAGAACCCTTAACACTGATTTCAAAATATATGTGAAAGTCATTAAAACTGATGAAATACCTTTATTTATTACAACCAGTTTATCCAACTTGAAATACAACATAAAACTTTTTCTAAGGACCTAGTCTAAAGCCTCGCCAATAACTTATAACTCTGGCCTTATCAATTCATATTCATCAATTACAACATGTCTGAAGACTAATCCATGGCTTATTCAAGTAAGCATTATCAATCTGTATTCAGCAAACTCAAGTATTCATTTTGGAGTACACATCAAACCAAATGAAGTCTAAACTCTAGTTTGATAATTATAAATTCATTAACTAATCCAATCATCCTTATTTCTGTTGAGAAATATGATTACACTATTATCTAGCAACCCTTACTTTCAAGTCATCACTAGGTTCAAGTCCCTTCTCCATTAGCCAAATATTCAACCATTCAAATTTTTATACCATTTCAAAGGGATACTATCAACTGGTAATTATCTTCATTTGATAAGTATATGAGCAATGTCAAACCATATTCCAAACACACATAATATCAACTTCACCTTTTTTAGGGTATTTAGGTCGCATCACTAGATTACAGGCTCACATAATCTCCTTATCACCATCTATATTCACATAATTCATATTACAATCCACCATAGAGTCATACAAACACAAAACACCCCTCGAGGATTCATACATTAACATATCAACACACAATTAGGTCTTTATTACATTAATCTCATGTTTTATTCATCTAAATGACATGCCTACAGTCCTAAGCATGATTTCTCCTATCAAATCTATATTATGAATATGATTTCTAACCATAATCTACTACTCATAAACCATAACCTACATGGGCACAAAGCTGCTATAACAAGTAAGTTATACCATGGATTATCTTCCTTCTTCTTCATAGTTACAAATCCTAAATCATCTAATAAACAACAACTATAAGAGTAATTAATCAATTACTCTTCAAATAAATACTTTGGGAATTCAAACCCACTAATTCTACCCTCATTAATGGTGTATAACAATATCCAAGGCTCAATTAACCACTAACTAGCTCTGTCATACTCAACCCATCTACTTTAGTGGTGTTTTAAAGATAAAAGTCCCATCTTTATAGAATTTGAGGTCCCCAACTATCAAATTTCTTGTTTTGAACAATAATTTCATACTAGGAAGAGTTAATTTAGAATCTAAAATCAATTCTAGGTGAAAATATATATACTCATAGGTTTTCCCCATAATTTCATGAACCTAAGGGTTCTAAACCACAAGAATTTCACCATAACCCCCCATTCTAATGATTTTAGAAGATGAACGGATTAACCGATGTTAAAAAGGACTAAAAACCTTACCTCAACAAAGAATTTCCACCCTAACTTTGCGTAATTTGCCCTTCTAGGATTGGGGAATGAAATATTTGAGTTTATGAACTGAAACCCACTAAAATAAGCTTATAAACTATTGTTGTCCCACTATATCAGGAGAATCCCTGCTATAGCGGCCCCTCTATAGCAGCCTGATCCCGCTACGGCGGCCTCAACTTTTCAGCACGTATAGTCTTCAGTAAAATGGGGTAACTTATTATTTAGGAAGTGGATTAATAAACGATTGATTTAATTGGATAGAAAACTCAGAGATATTTAATTTGGTATATATTAGGCCCCATAACTCCATATATTCTAGGAGCAGTGATCATTCGAAATTGATCCTAGTTTAAACTTACCCCGAAACTAAATTGGTGAGGACACTTCCAACTTAGCTTTGTGGTAGGGGTATTGTTTGACCTTTATTAATAACTAATGCACTCCCATACCAAGGAATTGATCCTAACACCTATGATGAATGACATTCGTATACCTTAACCAGAGATATTTTCAGTAACAACAAAATAGGTCGTTACACTCCTCTTCATCAACATATACCACATTTAGTGCTAGAACATCATCAACCACAATTGTTCTCCTTTTTATTATCCTCTTTTGAAATGCTTGTTCTTTATTTACCTTCAGGGCATCTTCCATGAATTTTGTTTGGCTACCTGTAGTGGTGAAAATTTTTCTAGGAACTAGTCCCTTGAAAGCCTGTAACTCCTTTATTTTTACACTTAGATGTTGTTGATCACTCTATGTCTTAGATTCATCCCTAAGGACCTAATAAACATGGGATACTATATTCCCATAATATTTGAGGGAACCATCAACATTTTCAAGAATTTGGAAAATATTGTGAGATTCACCTACAAACTCAGACCCATCACCTACAACTTCATTTCCTTCAATCATAACAACAAGTTTAGTACTTGCATCCAGTATGTTTGAAGAAATTCCTTTCTCCATAGATAGTTCTCCTGCACATAGTGTTTTAATTATTTCCTCAAATATCAAGGCATCTTCTACAATGATATTTATTTTAGAACTCTGTCCTTGGACCGTTACACCACCAGGTCCTAGATTTTGGTCCTATAGCAAGAGGGGAGTTTATTTCTCATCAAAAATAAAAAAATCGTCTTGCTCATTTTCAAGGGTTTCCTTAGATGTGGGCTTACTATTGATCTTATCTGTAATTATCAGATCTACAGCCTCGACAATTTTGCTAGAGATATTTTGAGAATAATTCTGAGGGGAATTATGATTGAACTATTTGGGGAGCCAAAAAAGGGAATTGGAACTCGAGTGACCATAAGAGGGTTTCTCAACTTTTTAGTTAACAGGGTTGTTTCGACTCAAACAGTGGAGTCAGGAGTCTGAATATCTGAGGAGGATTTTGTAGGACTTGAAGAAGAACTTGATTGAGACATTTTTATGCACGTTTGATCTTAGAGAAATATGAGAGCAGTTTAGGAGGAGAGTTAAAAGTTTGAAGAAAAAAAATGTAGAAGCAATTTAGGGGTTTAAATAGGAAATGAATCATTGTGATTTAATAAAAAGGAGAGAGAGAAGTGATGTGTCATGTGGATAAAGGAGGTAACGATTGGTCCTTTTCTTATATGTCAACGTTACAAATAGACGGGAATAGTGAAGGCTGACATAGCATTACTAGTTTTTAATTTTAAAAATTTCTAAAGTAATGAAGGTTAGACTAACCTTAGGTGAACCAGGTCCCTCCATGAAGTCTCAGTTTCTACCCTGCATTTCTCTTGTCCTTCCATCACTTAGTGTCAATCCTTCCCTACTATTAGTGTATACCTGCAAGGGTATGAGACTAAGTTAGACTTGATCAAGTATACTCTTACCTGGATACCTTAAGGCACTTTTCTATAAAAAAAAATAAGAGATATATAGGTGATGGGGAGGACTATATGGGCTTCATCAGACTTAAGACAATTCTTTTGAAATAAGTCCCTACTTAGTGGCCCAATGAAACTGTCGACAAATTTGATATTATGTGGTACACACCTTCATGTAACTAATCCCTTTTATCCTCATTTTTCTCTTAGTGAGTGATATCTATCATCCAGGTACTTCATTCTCTTGTGCTGCATTGGATTCTTGGCCATGTGAATATTGTGGAAGAGACCTTTATTTGTACCTAGTTCTCGGATGCCAACTGTTGATTCTACTTCATCACTCATTTTTCATTTTCACATATCTAGTACACATTCTGCAACAAAATTTCAACCATTTATATAGTACACATTTTTGTTAACTTAATGAGTCAATGCTTTGCCAATCTTTCCATTTTCAAGGGAGACACTTCCCCTTGATATGCCTTGAGTGAGAAAAAATATTTTGATCTATAATTAATGTATCCCCTGTCCAGGAACATTCATTTTCTAATTTCTCTCAACTTCCTTCCTTAGCCAGTCATTACAGTTTATGATTTACTTTTGTGTCACTGTACTACAGCTTTGATATTTTATTTTCTAGTAACAATTTTAAATCATATGAAGTACTTATGCTTTCCTCAGTTTTCCAGTATTGAATTGTTTTATGTCATTATTTATGACTTACTATTTCTATAACATATTCATTGAATGTTTTCATCCTTAGATTTTAGATATACATTTTTCATGGCTTTACTTATCGCATTCAAACATAGTTTTAAATCATGTTTTTAAGTGTTGTTCATAGTTATTGCATATCTCATATGCTCAGTACATTCAAAGTACTGATCGTATACCTCTTCTGCCTATATTTTTCATGTGATGTAGATCGTATACCTCTTCTGCCTATATTTTTCATGTGATGTAGACTCAGGTGCTTATTCTTGTGCTTATGGTTAGTTCAGATTGAAACCTCCAGTCAACAAGTGATGAGTTCTCCTATTTATGGAACTCTAGTCAGACTTTAACAGTCATAACATTTTATTTCCATTCTTATACATTGATTAGAGATATTTGGGTTCATGTCCCGACTAACTTATTTCAGTATTAGTAGAGGCTTCATAGACAGTCAGTCAGAGTTAATGTATTTAATTCCAATTTTTTTTTGTATAATCCAGTGTTGTAAACATTTTAAACAATGTTGTATTGAACAAGTTTAGCTAATGGTATCGTTTCTGCTTAGTATTTCCAATTTTACATGTTTTTGGTTCAGTTGCTCATGAATCATGCAGTACCATGGGTTAGCTTGGGATCCCTTGTGGTTCTAAGCACCATGTTACGACTAAGGGATAGTATCGGGTCATTACAAACTTGGTATTAAAACACAGATTTCAAGTTTCCTAGGGTGTCTTTGAAGCCATGTGTAGTAGAGTCTTGCAAAATGGTACGAAGACATCTGTACTTTTCTTTGAGCATCTATGGGGCATTTAGGAAAAGTTTCCCTTCTTTTATATCCTAAATCATGTCGTAGAGCTATTCTTTACAAAATATGTATATATCCAAGCATTGCTCTATCCCCATTGACTATGCCTCATTTTTTTGAGGTAATAGAAATAGTCACACTTAAATCTCTACCGGTAAAATTTTCTCAGCTAGGGCCTGCAGATAGTTATGAGATTGGACAAGGGTTTGAGAGAAGCCCATCACTGCTTCTAACTTCACTGATTCAAAAAATTTTACTCTCATCTATGTAAATTATATGGACATAGATATGTTCTCAGACCCATTCTCAAAATCCTATGGCAGAATGACCCCAATGTTAGAAGTATGAATATAGAAGTGTAGTATTTATGGAGTGGTTTAAAGATTGGAAGGTTTAGATAATATCATGTGATTGAATAGGTGTATAGTGTATTGTGTGGTGGTAAAGAAGAATAGTAAGTCCATAAAAGAAGAATGTGCATGTAGAATGACGTTAGATAGGAGGTTTGATCTATGTTGATTATACTTTCTTATGAACTTTTGGTGGACTAGTGTTTCCTTTATCCCTATATAGTGAATTTTTGTTAGATCTATAGCGTTATTGGATTACATTGTATAGGATGAAGGAATAAAGGTAGGTACGCAAAATATAGAAACGGTGAAGAAAAAAAATCAAAGGGGAGAGAGTTTACATACAAGACAATTAAGTTTCAGTGGAACGATGCATGCGAGCAAAGTTTCCAAGAGCTGAAAGATAAATTAACCCCTACACCAGTTTTAGTATCTTTCAAAGGCACAAAGGTTATGCAATGTATTGTGATGCTTTCGGGGTTGACCTCGAATGTGTGTAATGCATCATGTTAAGATAATAGCGTATGCCTCACAACAGTTGTGGCCATATGAGAGAAACTATATTACACATGATTTTGAGGTAACAGTTGTGGTATTTATTTGAATACTTAGGGTTCATAGTGATATATAAATATTGATCATAAGAGGTTGCATATATTTTAAGTAGAGGGACTTAAATCTGAGGTAAGGAAGATGACTCAATTTATTAAGAGATTAAGATAAGATACTGAGATCACACTCGGGAAAAGAAAATACAGTGGTCGATGCATTAAGCCGCAAAGCACTAGGAAGTACTAATGGTCGGTTCATGGGGACACAAGGTATAGTTGAGGATCTATATATTAATTAAACAGTTTGGTAGTGCATATTCTTGAAACTCCAGATCAAAGGGTTATAGCGCAAAATGCGGTAAAGTTTACATTCGTAGAGGTGAAGGAAAAGCAACATGCGAATCCTATTTTTAGTTTGACAAAAAGAACGTATCACAAGGTCCGATGAGATTTGACCTTAAGCATGAGGGATTATTTCAATATCAAGATAGATCAGGTATACCAAATATAGATGAACTAAGGAAATGAATTATAACCGAAGCACATCATTGACGGTATTCTATTTTATTTGGGAGAAACCAAAATGTACCATGGTTTGGTAATAAGGCATTGGGGAGGCAATATAAAGAAGAAGAACATTATAGAATTTGTAACTCCTTGACCAAATTATCAATAGGTAATAGCAGAGCATCAGAAACCTAGAGGTTATACGCCATGTATACATTTTCCAGCTTAAAATAAGACATGGTTAACATGGATTTTATCGCAAGTTTGCCTCATACACATAAGGGTTGTCTCATACATTTTAGAAATTTGATTCCACATGAGAGATAGCTGACAGGTTTACCTACATATCACACATGTTGCCTTTCAAGACCACTTGCATGGTTGAAGAATATGCGAGGTTGTTTATTAAAGAGGAAGCACAACTATACGGAGTTCTGAACTCTATTACATTAGGAAGGAGGGCTCGATTTGCTACACATTTTCTTTGAAGTTTCTTTGCAGAGAAGGTTGGGTACATGAATGAATTTGAGTACAGTTTGTCACCCTCAGACGAATGGACAAACAGAGTATACTATCCAAAAACTTGAAGGTATATTACGAGCCTGTACGAGGGACTTAAAAGGTAGTTGGGATGATCATCTACCCCTTATTGAATGTGCTTATCATGATAGCTATTTTTCAAGTATCAAAATGGTATCTTATAAAGGTTTATGTAAAATAAAGTTTAAATCATCTATTGGGTGATTTACACCGAGTGAAATTGCCTTATTTGGGGCTAGATTTTGTTCACTACGCTATAGAGAAGGGTAAGATGGTACGACAGTAGTTACAAGATAAAACAAGTCATATGCTGAGATCCACTATTTTTATTAAATGTACAAGCTATGCAGAATGTCACCTATGAAGGTATATATATTTCCATTCTATATGGATAAGTGGAAAGAGGGGAAGAAAATAATAATAGCTCTGGTAAAGGTACAGTGGAGAAACCGAATCACGTAGGGAGCCAAAGAAATAATGAAGTCAAAGTACCCGTGACTATTTTAAACGGGGGAGAAAGTTCAAGGTATGGAGTTAGGACAATAGCAAGGAAGTATCCATAAGTATTATGTGTATATGTGTATATAGGTTAAAATAGAGATGCATGGGATGTACATGAGATGATGTTACTAACATTCGAGGACGAATGATTCTAAGGGGGGAAGAATGTAACACCTCGTACCTTCCTAACCCTACTTGACGACATTAAATAATTATTACTTAGGTGTCGAGAGTCACAAGTATGTATTTTGTAATGTTATTGAGGAGATAGTTGAAATTGGCCTTGTACATGTGATTAGCCTTTCATAGGAGGTGTTTTGTGATTTTTGTGGAGAATTTGTGGGTTTAAAAACGAGGCTAAGAGGAACTCTAAATAAAGGATATTAAGGTTAAGAAGTAAGTTAAAGAATAGGACTTGAAGTATCTAACCAAACTCGCGAAGAAAAGTCGAAAAATGGATTTTTTTGAAAAACTAAGTGTGGGGCGCGCCAGAGGGCGTCCCACGCTTCTTTGGGCCAAATTTTTGTGCCCAAAGGCAGTAATATGGAGCTCCCAAGGGCGTGCCAGGCTGGTTTTTCCATTTTTCGAAAGTTGGAAATTTTCTTAAGTCCCAAGGGTACCCGGGGACGTACCGAGCCAATTTTTGCCACGTTTCTTATACAACCACGAGTATATACATGAAATGAATGAAATATTATATTGGTATGATAAAATTACTCGTGAACGAATTTGGCATCAAAATGAAGATTTTACCCTTGTGGTCAAAATAAGCCATACGTGGCTAGAATCGCTTGTTTTTGGAATTGAGGCTACGAGTATGAATTGTGATGAGGTATATTAAACTTGTGATTTTGTTATTAAACTTGTTATTTTTCTATAAGTGTAAATTGTGGGATTTTGGCCGATTTATGCTATGAGGTATATTAAGGTAATTTGATGGATTAATTGTGATGTGGTGTGGATAAGAACGTGTAAAGGAGAAGTGTTGTGGTGAAATGTATTGAATATCATGTATTGGTCAATGTTGGGAATATTGTGGGATTTTTGGAATAAAAATTTCATCAATGGTTTTGTCAAGGGGAAATGGCATGTTTAAAGGCAAACATGTAACTCATTGACGTTATATGCATTTGTAAGGTAGTTGGTGGTTAATGTGAATTCCGTTATATATTTGTGTTGTAGAGTGACACATAAATAAGGAACGGGACTATTGTATGCACATCTAAGATTGTATATTCGTATTGAGAATACAAGGTATGTAAGGTTACTCTTTCCGTATTCTTCTACACCATATTGTTCGCATTAATGTTAAGCTTGTCCTATTCCTAGAGGCTTAAAGTATATCAATTCAGGTTGACATATGTTGTCATTCATATGTGTCCTATTCTTAGATGACTTATGATTTGCTTATCTCTTATTCATTGATTGAAGTTCCAAAGCTGTTATAACGTTGTCGATTCTAAAAGAACTATCTCAAAGAGAGTCAGATGTAAGAGAACCTATTCATTCTTAAGTCACATAGTCCTTATTCATTAGTCGTTGTTGTTCATAAGTTACATAATTATGGACATGTTCCAAAAGTCCCAATAATGATGTGTGCTTAAGCTTCCAATAATGTTGTGGCTATGTGTATATATACGTTAATCTCTCATGACTGATTGTATTAATCTCTCATAAGAGGATGAATCAACCTCTTGCAAGTACATCTCTCAAAAGTAAGAAATAAAGTAATTCATATTTATTGGTGGTTAATGATTGAGTATGGGTGGCAGCTTTGGGGGGAAAATGCCTAGCTCAAGCCGATCCTGAAATTGTTGGATCAGGGGGTAGTCCTAGAGGCATAAGCCTAGCTCGGACCAATCTTGACAGGGGGCAGCTCTAGACTTATAAACCTAGCTCGAGTCGAACCTGATATGTTGATTTATGGGTGGCAGCTCAAGAGGTAAAAACTAGCTCGAGCCGAACCCAATGCTTTGATTCTTAGGGTGGCAGCTCTAGGAGTATAAGCCTAGCTCGAGCCGATCCCAACATAACGTTATTTTATGTTAAGACCCCCTGATCAGTTGGGGACCGGGTACGATATTATATAGTGATGAAGAATAAACAACAAAGCGAAGAAATAAAGTATGTAAGGTACCTGGTTCCACATATGCAAATCAATGGGTTGTTCATATTGACTATCCTATTACATTTTGATTCTATTGACGTATTTATGACAGTTTCATATGGCCTTACATACTCAGTACATTCTTCGTACTGACCCCTCCTGGGGGCTTACCTTACTTGCTGCAGGCGCAGGTACTAGTAGACCTCCACTGTAGGTTGTGGATCTTTGCGGACTTTTGGTGAGCTCCAGTTGGTTCGGGGCTTTCTGAGTTGCTATGTACATTTATTTTGGTATTGTATATGAGTATAGAGCGGGGTGTTGTCCCGACTCTAGGATTGTCATAGTCATGTATCTGTAGAGGCTTTGTAAACTTATGTGGGAACAGAATTTAAGATATGTACGTTCAGTTTTGATGTGATGGCCCCAACGGCCAAGTTTTTTATATATATATATATATGGCATATGTTTCCATATCCATGACTTCCGCATAGTTGCATGAGGTATAATAAGGTCCATACGAGGAGATGCATACGAATGTTCATGAACAAAGATTGGTTCTCTCGGGCCATATCGGCTTCGAGTGCCAGTCCGGCCCGAATGGGATTTTGGGTCGTGTCACTTAACTTATAACAACACAACATAATATCGTAACTTAAGAAAGTAGTATTAATAACTTGTTAAAAGTTATAATCAATTAATTATACTGATAGCATAAAATAATCATATCATAATATCAATAACTTAAATCCTAAACTTAGTTACTAATATGAATCATACTAAAAAGAAATAAAATATCGAGCTTGCTCAATAGTAAAAATAGAAAATAAATTTTTTAAATTAGTTGGAAGGAGTTAAAAAAAGGTATAACATCACATTCTACAAGAATATTGTTAATTTTATAGATTTAAAATTACAAATTGTTTCAGTTGATAATCCTATATTTATCTAATTCGAATCATCAACATCCTCATATTTATGCTAGTTCACACATATTTAGTGATGACTAACACAAATTTTACTGACGATAATACAAATATATAAAAATTCTTGGAAAAGAAAAATATCAAACGGAATATAAAAAAAATTCTATAATAATATTTAAAATAGAACTCGGATAAATAAAACTAAATCATGATCTTAATTTTGAGATGGAATGTTCAAGACCCAAAAGTCATCATAGAAGAACTTTATATCAAAACATGTATAAGAATATCTTAAAAATATATGAGAGTTTCTAGTTTAAGATCTTTAATACAATCAACATATTTTGAGATGGAATGTTTATCATGCAAAATTTAATACAACTAATCTATCTATACTATTCTAAAAGTGGGAAGCCACAATGTTAAAAGTTGAAAGACCTATTTGCCCATAAAATATTGAACAACCATTTTACCCTTTCACTAAAACTCTACTAATACAATACTTTTGTACACAAATGTAAACATACGTTCTAATAAATAATACTTTGGCAATAAATGCTTTTTAGTTTCCAATTGCAAGAATTATCTCTTCGTTACACAATCAAAATATGCAGAATTTGAAGAGTTACAACTAATAATACAATATTATAGTCCAAATTTATCTACAAAAATATAAACTGAAATTTGAATGGTCGCTATTTATTGATAATTTAATGGTGCAGTGATTGACGCCCCCACTAACCTTCCAATAGGAAAACTATCTTTTTCGAACCATTACCAAACACTTAGTCATTTTTAAGACAAAATGTAGCCAATCATAAAGTCTCCAATAGATTCAATAAAATAATAAGTGCGGAATGTCAAATAACTATCTATTATAATCACCAAGACCCGCAAATCATCATACAAGAACTCTATATTGAAACATGTATAGGAATATCTCAAAAACTAACAAAATACTGAAAAGTTTCATTATCCAAAAAAAGGACAAGAACAAAGTAATGATTCATGGCAGCTTGGAGATGGAGTGTTCACCCTTGGATGGATTTCAGCATTCAAACGTTGTAGAAAGGTCGTGTCTGAGCCTCCGAAAACCTTTCTGCACTCAAAAAAAAAAAGCGTACAGGGTAGTATTAGTACAAAATACTTTGTACAGGTAAGTACCATAGGGCAACTGTCACGACCCAACTAACCGGATCGTGAGGGTACCTACTCTATTCCACCTAGATAGAAGAACCTTTACCACCCTTTCAAAACAATGCAGAAGTTATGAATAATTTTGATTAAAAGATTTCAAAATATGATAAATATACAACCTTTAAAAAAGTATAATGAATAAAAACACCTTTCCCGAGGTCCTAGTCTAGACAATGTAGAAAAGTTTCTAATAAGTAAATGATAACACAAAGGACATAGCTCCCCCTATGGGAATGAGAAGAGTAAAAGTTGTTGGAAATCACTATCCACGTAAACTGAGAAACATCAATTGATCCTGCAACAAGACTATACCCCAACAAAGGGTATAGAAGAGTAATATCAGTACAAACAATATGTACTGACAGGTATCATTGTCGATCAAGGCTAGATCACCTAAACACAATATAGAAATCACAAAAAGAAATCATGACAACTTATATAACAACTTAATCCACACTACTTTTATCCTCTTATGTTACCTAAGAGTATTCCATTCTTATTCTTGCTAACTCAGTTGTATCCAATTCATTACTAGTAGTCAATATGAACTATTGACATTCCCCTTATACCATTCACATCGAATGTCATTCATCATAACTCCCACTTGTTTAACCCCAATAGTTAGTAAAAGTTAATCTAAATAAGTACAATCATGAACACCATAACACTACCTTTACCCCAAATATATATACCATTTAGACTTTTACAAACAACACCAAATAATTATGTCATGTGTAATCAATAAAGACATTAACCAAGTCAACAACCATGACTCAACAACAATAACTTACACCTTGTACCAAATACACAAGTAAGTACACAATAACAAAATATATGCCATTCTTTCATATCATTAGCTCGGACCACTCAATGATCCAATATAATCAATAATAACTACAACGATCACAAATCCCGGTTCTCTCAAGGATCCAAATATAACAAGTCAACAAACGAACCCGATCTACTCAAGGAACTAAATATAACATCAGATAACACATGGAACCAAATATAATATCAGGTAATACATAAACCCGGTTCACTCAAGGAACCATTACACTAACCAATACCTTGTACACATATGCTAAGGGTCTTATGGTTGCCCACTAGCCATGACCTACAGAGGAAGAGTTGTTATCCATGTACTGTACTGACATGGTACCCGAGACAACCAATGAATCATAGATACTATACTGGCATAGTACCCGAGCCAACCAATGATATCAACCAATCCTATAAAGATGCCTAAATATCGTTACATCCAACAATAATAATAGATATCACAACAATCACAACCACAATGAGAATAAGCAATCATACTTGTACAGTCAACAAGCCTTAATATAGCCTCATTGTATGTGATTAACACTTAAGATATCATTTAACATTTACCCTCTTAAGCATGCATTGCAATAATAGACAACACCCAAGAACTTGGAAAACTCGAGTTAATCATTTCATGTAAGTAAAAATCCTTCTTTAACACACCAAATCACAGTAGATATGATTCATTGGTTTTATCAATTACAACATGTTTGAAGATCAATCCACGGCTTATTCAAGTAAGCATTCGCAAGCCATAGTCATCAATTTCAAGTATTCATTTTAGGAGTGCACATTCAACCCAATGGAGTCTAAACTCTAGATCAACATTCATAAATTTATTCACTAATCCAATTCTCCTTTATTTATATCGAGATCGGAGATTCCACTATTATCTAGCAACCCTTATATTCAAGTCATTACTAGTTTCAATACCCTACTCCATTACCCAATCATTCAACCATTTAAATCTATTCAGCTAACAATCTAGCTTTAGTTATACACCTTTATACCTTTTACTTTCTAACCCTTGGCCTAACCTGACTTTAGCCTCTTAAATTATGTGACCGCCTTCTTATAACATAATCAGTTCTCATCACTAACCTTAAGCAAGATTATCCCATATTTCAAATACATATAATATCAAGTTCCCCTTTTTTATGGTATTTCGGTCGAATCATTAGATTATAGGCTCACACAGTCTCATTATCATCTATATTCACATAATTCACATTACAATCTACCATAGAGTCATAAAAATACAAAACACCCATCAAGGATTCATACTTTAACATAATAACACATAATTAGGTCCTTATTACATTAAATCCACATTTTATCCTTCCAAACTCCATACCCGTAGGCCTAAGCATGATTTCTTTCATCAAATCTATATTATGGATATGATTACTAACCACAATCTACTACTCATAAACCATAACCTACCTGGGCACAAAGTTGTTGCAACAAGCAAGCTATATCATAGATGATTTTCCTTCTTCTTCATGTTTTCGAAGGCTAAATCATCTAATAAACAACAATTCAATTACTCTTCAAAGAAATACTTTAGGAATTCAAACCCACTAATTCTACCCTTTTTTATGGTGTATAACAATACCCAAGGGTCAATTAACCACCAACTAGATCTATCATACTCAACCCATCTCTATTAATAGAGTTTTAGAGCCAAAGGTCCCTTCTTTATAGAATTTAAGGTCCCCAACTATCAAAATTCATGTTTTTGAACCACAGTTTTATACTAGGAAGGGTTAATTTACAATCTAAAATCAATTCTAGGTGAAAATATATATAACCATAGGTTTTCCCCATAATTTCATGAATCTAGGGTTCTAAACCACAAGATCTTCACCATAATTCCCCATTCTAATAATTCTAGAATATGAACGAATTAATCGATGTTAAAAGGAAGTAAAATTCTTACCTCAACAAAGGATTTCTACCCCAACCATGAGAAAATCGCCCCTCTAGGGCATAGGAATGAAATTTTGAAGTTTATGGACTGGAATCCATCAAAATAAGGTTATAAACTGATGTTGTCCCACTATAGCAGGAAAATTCCCACGATAGCAGCCTCGCTATAATGACCTGATCCCGCTACGCCCGCCTCAGCTTTTTAGTACGGACAGTGTTCAGTAAAACATTCTTAACTCTTTACTCAGAAAGAGGATTGACAAAGGGTCGGTTGCATTAGAAAGAAGACTCAAAGATCTTTAATTTGGTAGGTATTGTACCCCATAATTCCTTATATTCTAGGGGCAGTGCTCATTTGAAGTTTACCCTAGTTTAAACTTAGCCAGAAACTAAATCGGTAAAGACACTTTCAACTTAACTTTGTGCTAGGGGTATTGTATTACCTTAATTCATAACTAATGAACTCACAAACCAAGCAATTGATCCTAACACCTATTATGAATGAGATTCGTATACCATTACCGTAGATATTTTTAGTAAAGATGGAATGGGTTGTTACAATAGATACCAATTTACCATCCGGTCATCCCCGAACGAGCACTGGGTGAAGAGAAGCATGATGTTGGAATTAGAAGGACACTACTTCCAGTGTTGCTTAAGTTGCACCTTACCTACCCACTCACCATCGTTTCTCAACTAAACCATATTTATACCTAGTCTCCTTATCGAGGTTTTTGAAGACAAGAAGATGCAGAGCCAAACCTTTATGCACTAATTATTTATTTCCCTTATCGGTCTAAGAATGAAACCTTAAGAGTTCATGATGAGATAACATCCAAACTCAGAGAAAACTAAAAATCTACTTCATCAAGCCTGCTATAATGGTACAATTCCCACTATAGACGCCTCACTATAGAGGGAAAATTCTCATAATAGTGGTCCTATGGTATTAGCATGCCTCTCGCTATAACGGGATAGACTTTAGATTTTCCCAATTTTGCCATTTTCACCACACAATACTCAGATTTCGACATCCCGAACTAACTTCTTTACTTTAAACACTATACCCGAAGTTCTACTAACCTGAACTCCATCTTGAAAGTTTCTATGGGATACTACGTCCCTCACATATCATGATATCACCTTAATTTCATCAAACACTACACCTTAAGACACCAATTATCTCTAAACCACACAATGCCAGATTTTTATTGGAACCCACCCTAACCTAAGATTTTATCAACTTTCATCCTAGGAAAAACTCTACCTGGGCAATTACACCTTAAATAATGCTATAACGAACATAACATCACCAAACACTACACCATATTTTCCCCTTGAGACACCTACTTTAAGAATCTTTTTCATACTCCATGATCAACGCATAAGAATAGATCATCTAGAGTACAACCACTAACCAACCCATTACTATGGGTTTCATTAACACATAAATTCTCCCCCACAACTCACATCAGTCTATTCGACCCTCAATAATCAATTGTTTATAAACAACCAGCTTTTTAGTTGTCACCTAGGGACAAGCTCTACTTATTTAGCCTCACAACTAGCTTACAACTAGTCAAATTACTGACCCTAACATACCTCAACCGCTCAAGAAGCAATACTAATCAAGTATTATCGTGCAACAACGAGAGGGATATGTCTATGCATAAACACATCTAATAACAAGTAAACAAGACCTTTACTTCACTTTATTTCCATCAATATCAACAAATCAAACAGGTATAATTCAATACAAAAATCTACCAAGGCAGCACCCTGATCAATAACAAGAACCAATAACCAGGCAAGTATACGTTATGACAAACAATTCATCAAGTCAAAAACATGACTAACAATAATAGACCAAGTCAACAGTTCCTAACTAACGATAATAAGTTCAACCTTGCCTCGGTTATTCTTTGAATAGGTATCAATAGAAATTTTAACTTTCAATTATGCCAATAGCCCGGTTGACTCATAGATCCAATTAACAATGATAAAAACCACCAAGTCAATTAAAGTGTGATGTTTAAATATGGATGTCACCTCAAACAAACAACAACGCCCACATCAGACATTTAACTTACAACCATTCCCCCTATCATACAACAATAGCCCCTTTTTCAAGGTACTTATTCACATACCAACTGTTTGAAACAAGAGTTTCCACAATCATATAGCATTTTCCCCTTACCATTTTACCAATGAAAAGATCATGCACAGTATTTAGCATACAATTTTCCACTTAAACCACATAGCAACAATTTATTTATCCATCAATACATAACCAATTTATCACAAAATTCAAAACCAAACAAATTCTTTGTTTAAATGGTTAATTTAAACAGCACTTATATTAACCATACTAGTTACTATTGTCAAGCCAAGCTACTATCACAATCACATCTTATAATACACCAACAATGTTACAACTAACCAATTTCATCATAATTCATGTGACAATCATAAGTTCCAACTCTTATAGATAGATATTAATTAGAAACAACTAGATTCCAATTGTGAACTGCTCAAGATACCAATTAGAATCGACTAGGTTCTAATTAAGATTATAGATATACCAATTGTAATCGGTTAGATACCAATTGGGCTCAACCCAAATAAACAGAAACTGAGGAGCACGATAGGAAAGAAAGAATAGAAACAATTCCTAAAATTCCTCATAGCTTCTCAAGGATTTGATATGGACGTCTACACATTAATCCACAAGACTCTACTTGATATTTGCTCTTGTACTTGTGAGACCGGTAACCTAGGCTCTGAGACTAATCATCACAACTCAACTAACCAGATCATGAGGACACCTACTCTATTCCACCTATATAGGAGAGCCATTACCACCCTTTTAAAATAATACGGAAGTTATAAATAATTTTGATTAAAAACTTCAAATTTTGATAAATATACAACCTTTTATAAAGTACAACGAATAAAAATACCTTTTTTAGGACCTAGTCTAGACAATGTACAAGAGCTTCCAATAAGTATTGATAACACAAAGGACACAACTCCCAGCAGAATGAAAAGAGTAGAAGCTGCTGGAGATCACTATCCACGTCACTTGAGAAATATCAATTGATCCTGCAAGCAGACTATACCCCAGAAAAAGGTATTGCAAGAGTAGTATCAGTACAAACAATATGTACTAGTAGGTATCATAGGCCGACCAACATTAGATCACATAAACACAATATAGAAATCACAGAAGAAAGCATGACAACTTATATAACAATTTAATTCACATCACTTTCATAAGCTTATGTTACCTAAGAGTATTCCATTCTTATTCTTGCTAACTCAGTTGTATCCAATTCATTACCAGTAGTCTATATGAACTATTGACATTCCCCTTATACCATTCACATTGAATGTCATCCATCATAACTCCCACATGTTTAACCCCAATAGTTATTGAAAGTCAATCTAAACAAGTACAACCACGAACACCTTAACACTACCTTTACCCCAAATATATATACCATTTAGCCTTTCTCAAACAACACCAAATAATTATGTCAAGTGTAATCAACAAAGACAATAACTAAGTCAAGACCCTAGCTATCAATCATTAACCAAGTCAACAACCATGACTCGACAGCAATAACTTACACCTTGTATCAAATACACAAGTAAGTAGACAATAACAGAATATATGTCATTCTTTTAAATCCTTAGCCCTGACCACTCAAGGATCTAATATAATCAATAATAAGCACAATGATCATAAATCCAGGTTCTCTCAAGGAACTAAATATAATATTAGATAACACATAAATCTAATTCGCTCAAGAAACTAAATATAATACCAGGAAACACATAAACCCAGTTCATTCAAGGAACCTTCACAAGCACCAATACCTGTTACACATATGCTAAGGGCCTTATGATCGCCAACTGGCCATGATCTGCAGGGGACTAGTTCTTGTTCATGTACTATACCAGTGTGGTACCCAAGCCAACCAATAAGTCAAAGATACTATACCAGTGTGGTATCTGAGCCAACCAATGATGTCTACCAATCCAGTGAAGATGCTTAAATATCGGTACATCCACAATAATAATAGATATCACAACAATCACAACCACTAAGAGAATAAGCAATCATACTTGTACAGAAAACAAGCCTAAATGTAACCTTATTATATGTGATTAACACTTAGGATATCATTTAACATTTACCTTCCTTAAGCATGCATTGCAATAATAGACAACACCCATGCACTTGGTAAACTCGAGTTAATCATTTCACGTAAACAATAATCATTCTCTACATACCAAATCACACTAGATATGATTCATTGGTTTCATCAATTACAGCTTGTATAAAGACTAATCCATGGCTTATTCAAGTAAGCATTTCCAAGCCATAGTCATCAGTTTCAAGTATTTATTTTAGGAGTGTACATTCAACCCAATGGAGTCTAAACTCTAGTTCAGCATTCATAAATTTATTCACTAAGTCAATCCTCCTTTATTTATACTAAGACCAGAGATTCTGCTATTATCTAGTAACCTTTACATTCAAGTCATTACTAGTTTCAATACCCTACTTTATTATCCAATCATTCTACCATTCAACTCTATTCAACTTACAATCTAGCTTTAGTCATACACCTTTATACCTTTTACTTTCTAACCATTGGCCTAACCTGACTTTAGGCTCTTAAATTATGTGATCGCCTCTTCATACCATAATCAATTCTCATTACTAACCTTAAGTAAGATTATCCCATATTCCAAACAAACATATTATTAAGTGCACCATTTTTATGCTATTTAGGCCAAATCACTAGATTATATGCTCACACAGTCTTATTGTCATCTATATTCACATAATTCACATTACAATCCACCATGGAGTCATACAAACACAAAACAGGCATTAAGGATTCATACATTAACATAATAACATACAATTAGGTCATTATTACATTAAATTCAGCTTTTATCCACCCAAACTCCATACCCGCAGGCCTAAGCATGATTTATCCCATCAAATCTACATTATAGATACGATTACTAACCATAGTCTACTACTCATAAACCATAACCTACCTAGGTGCCAAGCTGCTGCAATAAGTAAGCTATGTTGTGGATGATCTTCCTTCTTCTTCACGTTTTCTAAGGCTAAATCATCTAATAATAACAATTACAAGAGTAATTAATAAACTACTCTTCAAAAAAATACCTTGAAAATTCAAACCCACTAATTCTACCCTCATTTATGGTGTATAATAATACCCAAGGGTCAATTAACCAACTAGCTCTATCATACTTAACCCATCTCCATTAATGGAGTTTTAGAGATAAAGGACCCATCTTTATAGAATTTAAGGTCCCTAACCATCAAAATTCATGTTTTTGAACCATAATTTCATACTAGGAAGTGTTAATTTACCATCTAAAATCAATTCTAGGTGAAAATACATATACTCATAGGGTTTTCCCTCAATTTCATGAACCTAGGGTTCTAAACCACAAGAATTTCACCATAATTCCCCATTCTAATGATTCTAGAAGATGAACGGACTAATCGATGTTAAAAGGGAGTAAAAATCTTACTATAAAAAAGGATTTTCACCCCAACCATGAGAAAATTGCCCCTCTAGGGCTTAGAAATGAAATTTTAGAGTTTATGGACTGAAATCCATCAAAATAAGGTTATAAACTGTTGTTTTCCTGCTATAGCGACCTAATCTCTCTACGGCGGCCTCAGCTTTTCAACATGGACAGTCTTCAGTAAAACGGCCATAACTTATTACTCAGAAAATGGATTGACAAACGGTCAGTTGTGTTGGAAAGATTACTCAGAGATATTTAATTTTGTAGGTATTTTTCCCAATAAATCCTTATATTCTAGGAGGAGTTATCATTTGAAGTTGATCCTAGTTTAAACTTAGCCCAAAACTAAATCGGTAAGGACACTTTCAACTTAACTTTGTACTAGGGGTATTGTATGACCTTAATTCATAACTAATATACTAACATACCAAGGAAATGATCCTAACACCTATGACAAATCGATTTTTATACCTTTACCATAGATATTTTCAATAATAACAGAATGGATTGTTACACCAACTCAACTTAATAAATGTAAACAACATAAATCAAATAAAAATTAGACATGCATGAACACATAGCAATTAATTTAATGGATCAGTAAATACATTAATGAAGAGCCAACAATGCCCACAAACAAACCACGTAACCAACAAGAGTGTCAACCACATCATAAAAAACCACAAAATCAGCAATCATAGCATAAGTAGAAACTATGTCCATCTCAAATTCACAATTAGTACACCATTAGTTCATTATCAACTTATTAACCATATCATCTCTCAGTCACACTAGTTCGTACACACATGCTAAGGGACTTATTTTTGCCCATTTAGTCATGACCTGCAGGAGGTTATTTAAGTCCATGTACCATACTAGTGTGGTACAGATCCTCCAAAATATAATTAATATTAATATCCATATCCATACTAGAGTGGTACCCAATACTCCATAGCCATATTAAATGCATTTTAAGAAACATATTATCTCAAGATACAACAAATTGTACTAAATTAAAATACACTTACAATCATAACATTTCGATTTAATATTCAATAATTTATTCATACAATTATCCACAAACCCAACCATCATCAATTACAAGCATGTCTGAAAACCAATCAACACGCATCCCATTTAGTTGCAGACTTACAATCAAATTGAGTCTAAGCTCTAAAGAAACTGTAACCTACCTTAACAAAAGAACCCAAAAGCAAGCTAGTCCATAAGAGCCTTGCCTTTCCTCAACACCTTGGAATGTTCAAAGTCTAGAAACAACAACGTAAGAGTAATTAATCACTTGCTTTCCAATTTTAAGCCTAAGGGATTAAGCCCCACTTAACTTGCCCTAAATCTCGATAATTCACGTTCAAGGGGAGAAATTCTATGCTAGAAAATATTAATTAACAACATAGAATCATTATTGAATAATTTCATGCCTACATAAAGATTTTTCATCAATAATCATGAACTTAGGCTTAAATCCAAGTATTCCACCATAACCCCCCATTCTAGTCACTCTACGAATTAAATGGAAAAAACGATGTTAGAAAGGAGTAATATTCTTACCTTTTTGGTGGAAATCTCCCCAAAATAGTAGAAAATTGCCTCTCTCAAGCCTAAGTACAAACCCTTCAGTTTTTGTGAAATAAAATACTAAACAAATAAGAATTGGAGCATTGAATTACTCGACGACCACTGCAGTGGGCACCTGGCCGCTATAACGGTCGTACTTCGGTAGCCTAGAGGCTCACCAAGATGTCCTACCTTTCCTTACACATACCGCCATAGTGACTGGTCAACTACCTTAGTACCCTCATCGCAGCGGTGACCTGGCTGCAGTAGCGATCTCTAAATAGAAGCTTAGGAGAGCTTTAGCAGTTCCTACATTTAGTAACAAATATTTGGATTTTTGACAACACAGCTTAATCCAAACACAGGAACCTCAAAAAACAGAGTTTTACTAGCCCACATTTCACTCTGAAAGTTTATACAGAATCTTATACCTCTCTACTATCTACTAACGATCACCACGCCACTAAATACTACACCACAAGAGACAAATCACCAGTCAATAACACAACACTAGGTTTTTGTTAGAAACCAACCTAGCTTGAGATTTCATTAACTCTTACCTTAGGGAAAACTCTACCAGGGTAGCTACACTATAACATATGCTATAATAACGAAATGGATCATTACATCAGATACCAATTAAATAACTATTCATCCCCAAATGGCAATAAGAACAAAAAGGGCGAGAAATAATAACTTACCTAAATTAATGAATAGATGTGGGTACTTGCTATGCATGTCCTCTTCGATCTCCCAAGTGACCTTCTTAACAGGACAGTTCTTCCACTGGACCTTCACAGGTGCAATATCTTTAGTTCTTAATTTACAAACATTTCTATCAAGTATAGCAACTGGATCCTCTTCATTAAAGAGGTTCTCAACTGACAAGAATGAATCCTATCAAATGATATAGTCACTATCTCTATGGACTTCTTAAGTATAGAAACATGAAGAAGAGGATAAACTCCCAAAAAGCTCAGAGGCAAGGCCAATCTATAGGCCACATGTCTTACACCCTTAAGAATCTTAAAAGGTCCAATGTAACTTTGACTTAACTTACCATGCTTACTGAATCTCATAACACCTTTCATGGGTGAGACTTCGAGCAACACTTGCTCTCTTTACATAAAATGCATGCTTCCAATCTGCGTACTTATTCTCCAATGAATCTCTCAATAGATCAGTACCCAGGCCTCGTATCAAAGTCATCAAACCACCTAATGGGAGATCTACACCTTATCTTATATAGAGCCTCAAATGGTGTCATGTTAATACTCAAATGATAGTTGTTATATACAAACACTGTCAAAGGTAGATACTAGTCCCTATGACCTTCTATAACAACCCTCATGGTGATATTTAGAAGTTTCTGTATTTTGACCAATTTACCCCTCCTCATTATTAACTTATAGCATTTATGAGTTGCAGAAATGGGTGACATGGTGTAATGACTTGTTCTATCATTATTAAAAGACACATTGTTATGGGTACGGTTTATCAGTAAATTGTTTTAAAATATGATCTCAAACTATTTTGGTACGACGCAGCTAAAAATATTGGAATTTGAAATTTTTGGATTGGGCTGACGTCATCCTAATATAGCGATAATTTTTCCACTATAGCAGCATTGCCATAGCATCCAACAGGATACTATAGTATGATGACTGGACTAGAATCTCAGGTCTAATTTTAATATTTCTCTTTTCTCCTATTCAGTTATAAAAAGGATGAGGTTTGCTCTAAAAGCCCTCTTAGGGTTACCTCATAGCTTGGGAGCAATGGAGAGGAGGGATTTTGCTTTAATAGGGTAAAACCTATGGTTTTCCCACTGATTTCACATTAGAATTCACCTTCACAAAGTCAAAAGCTCATGTTCATGCCTTCATTGTAACTGCTTGGTATCCATGTAGGCTAGGTTTAACTGAGTAGTTTAGACTTAGGTTAGAAAGCATAAGCATGAAGTAGATTTATGAGATATTGCATGCTTAGGCCTTTGGGCACGGTGTTGAGATGGACAAAATGGATGAAAACACGGGTAATTGGGTGGGAAATTGCTATTATTTTATGGTATTGAACTTGTCCATCAATTATTGTGTTTACCTTATTATTGTTCACCCTTGCATGATGTTAATAATGGAGTTGTACCAAGAAATTAGGTTAAACCTATTAAATGCCTAAATTAAGGGTGGTTAGTGTTGGTGGGTTTTGAAGAATCTATGGTGGTAACCAGAGGAAAGGAAAATTGGTAATGTATCAAATGTTAGGATGAACAGTTGGGGCTAGGTTAAGGCACAAGTTATATGTGCAAGTTGTTAGTGAGGGTTTTACGTAATTGGAATCCAACCTGAGTTATATGCGTTTTCTAACTATTCTTGTATTGCTTTTTATAATGCATGTTCAAGGAAAGTGAATGACTAGTTGATATCCTAAGTGTTAACCGCATGCAATGAACTTATATAAAATCTTATTGGATTTTACAAGTGTTGTTATGTTATCATTGTGGTTGTGATTCTTATGATATCTGTGATTAATGTGGAATGTACCAATATTTGGACATCTTCACGGGATTATATTTATTATTGTAGGATGTACTGATATTTGGACATCTTCACGGGATTGGTTGATATAAGGTTAGCAGGCTCTTGATGTGTCACGCCTCGAATTCCAACAGGGCGGACTGGCACCCAAAGCCGTTAAGGCCCGAGAGAACCAATCTTTATTCATATACACTCATACGCATGTCACTCAATAAGCATCACCATCACATAGAGATATAAGATACCAATAGCGGAAGTCATGGAAAAACATGTGATATATATGAAACTTGGCTGTTGGGGCCTCCATACCAAAACCATACGTTCCTTACATTTCCTTTATTTGTCCCACAACATCTACAAAGCCTCTACAGATACATGGACATAACCAACCTAAAGTCGGGATAAGTCCCCACTTTATACAATATTTACAATACCAAAACAAATGTACATATTGACTCGAAAAGCCCCGAACCAACTGGAGCTTACCAATGCTCGACAAACGATCCACAACCTAGTGTGGAGGTCTACTAACACCTGCGCCTGCAGCAAGTAAAGTAAGTCCCCAAAGGGATGTCAGTACAAAGAATGTACTGAGTATATAAGGCTATAAGAACCTGCATAAGATACAAGGACTTTAATGAAATCAAGTACAAGTGGGTGGGAAATATAGATTAGCCACCAGAATATACATATGAGGAGTCATATACATTGCATTCATTTCTTTCGTTTTTGTTCATATCGTTGTCACAATCATTCATAAAATATTATTCATGTAATATCATTCATAAAATCTTTTGGGATCGCCTCTAGCTAGGCTTCCGCCCCTTTGAGTTGTCACCCATTCGGGATTGCCTCTAGCTAGGCTTATGCCCCTTCGAGTTGCCACCCGTTCCCAATATTCATTCGGGATTTCCTCTAGCTAGGCTTACACCTCTTTGAGTTTCCACCCGTTCTCAATATTCATTCGAGATCGCCCCTAGCTAGGCTTTTGCCCCTTTGGGTTGCCACCCGTACTCAACAAGTATGCATTACTTCAATTCTTTTATTATAAGAGTGATACGTTATTGGTTGTAACATTGTTGGAACTTTGGAACAATAGTCAATGAAAAAGAGACATGTGAATCACAATTGGTTCTGTGAGTAATACTATATGACAATACCTTTGGGACATTTCGGAATGGAACAAGTACAAAGTCAATGTGAACAATATGTGTTGCAGAAGGATACGGAAAGAGTAACCTTACATACCTTATCTTCCCAATATGAATACACAGTTCTATATGTGAATACAATAATCCAGCTCCTTCCTTACGTTTTACTCTACAACACAAATACATAACAGAGCTCACATTAACAACTAACTACCTTACAAGTGCATAAGTTGACAATGAGTTACATGATTGCCCTATAACGTCATTTCCCCCTTTACAATACCATTCATGGCATTATCATACCAACAATACCATAACATTCCACAGATTGACCAAGGCATCATAAACCAATAGCATTTCACACAAAGTTTATACTTTACACTTCCCCTTCAACACAACATCGCAATTACTCCATCAAGTCACCTCAATACGTTGCATCACAACAATCTCACAAGTTATACACATACATCGAAAAATCAAGGTAAGGACATAACCACACCATACATGTTGATATTTCATCCACACCATTCACTTCCATCAAAACCTCAAGTCTCCTTTCAAGTTCAAGTCACATAGATGACACATCTTTTAGCAAAAAAACAAAACAAAAGTGCACTACTCAACACTTTTAGGCACCACCATCATGATATACACAATATCTCATGTATATAATATATTAAATCACAAGAATAAACACTTACCCAAGCTTGCAAAATGATGATCTTGTCCAAAGAGATGGTTTAGGGTTTGAGAGCTAAAAGGAAAATCTTGGAAATGTCTAGAATGGCATGTGTGTTTATGTGAATAAAAATCTGATTTTCCTTGTCTTATATAGCCCCTCAAGTCATCCTTATCCAGAAATTAATTGCTATGTTTACTTGGTCAATGATAGAATGGGTCATTTCCATTTGGGCCATGCATTTTAACTTTATTTTGGGCCTCAAATCGAGCCCATTAACACATGTTAACTTAGCCCACCAAATTCAATGAATCATCCACCAATTATCTCATTTTTAAATAATTCTATAAATGTTACGACAATATTCCACTCACGAGATTCATGTTCGTAGCCTCAATCTCAAGAATAAGCAATTCTAGCCACTCATGGCTTAATTGAACATAATTTGAAAAAATAATTACGAAGAAGAATTAACCCCAACTTGGATGCCAAACTCACTCAAGAGTAGTCCTACTACGATGGAATAATGATACCGTAACCCAATAGTCCTCTTTATAGACTAATAATCGGAGAAGAAATTTGGCAAAAAGCACCTGACACACCCCTGGGCGCGCCTGGGACTTAGCTGAATATCACCTCTGGAAAAGGGGAGCCTGAGCGGCCTGGCACGCCACCTGGCGCTCCCCTCTGCTACCTGTGCCATAAAAATTTTGGCAGAAAGTGGCCTGGCACGTCGCGCACCAAAATTTTGATTTTCTTCCTTTCTTTGACTTTTCTTTGCAAACATTAACACACTATCAAATATCCCATCAAAACAGTACCAAATACGTACTTATTGCTCTCAAAACTAATGTAAACATGGTTCAAAGTTGGCAAGTTGGGTCGGAAATGTACGGGGTGTTACATGATGTCTGGGATTTGGTACATGGACAATAGCTCATCCCCTGCAGGTCATGGCTAGTGGGCGACCATAAGACACTTAGCATGTATGTACAGGTATTGGTAAGAGTGAAGGTTCCTTGAGTGAACTAGGATTATTTGTTTATCTGATATATTAGTTCCTTGAGTGAATCAGACTTATTTGTTTATCTATTATATTGGTTCATTGAGTGAATGGGGCTTATTTGTTTATCTGATATATTGGTTCCTTGGGTGAACTGGCTTATTTGTTTATCTATTATATTGGTTCCTTGAGTGAACTGGGCATATTTGTTTATCCGATATATTGGTTCCTTGAGTGAATCGAGCTTATTTATTTATCTGATATATTGGTTCCTTGAGTGAACCAGGTTTAATTGTTTATTTGATATATAGGTTCCTTAAGTGAATCAGCTTTATGTGATGACTTGTATATTGGTTTTCTTAATTAACTAGGACTTATGATTATGACTTTTCCTATTGTTGGAACGGATCCTTGAGTAGTCTGGGTTAAGGCAATAAAAAGAAGGGTGTATATTTGTATCATCTATTTACTTAGGTGAATGGGATAAGGGGTGGTATATTGTGGTGGATCCATGGTTGTTTACCCCATTATTTTCCTATGTTTACCACACTTGACTGAGTTTTTAGGGTTGGTAGTGGTGTGTTGACTTGAACTGTTGTCTATGTTAACTCTTACAGGATTAATCTCAGTAGTAGGGTAGGTAAAGGTTAATAGTTATGAACTTGAGGTAAGGCTACCCAATAGGAGTTCGTGTCTGTAATTATGAACTATGTATGGTTGGTAGTCTGTTGATTATTGCACTTGAGGTCGGGAAGGTGGGGCGTTATGGTCTTGTTATTAGTTCCACATAGACTTAAATGAATCTTAAGGTGCTAGAGTGTTCATGTATAATCGGACTAGTAGACTAAGGTTAACTAAATCATAAGTGTTTTAACTGCAAATTGTTAAGGCTAACGAACCTTGGGGGTTGGGTATCATAGAACTCATAGGTAATTATAGAATAAGGTCTGACATGATGAAGTAATGGATATTTGGGATTAGGGATGAACATGATAACAAGGAAAGTTTTTTCTATGATAAGTCTAGTAATATCCAAGGGTGTTAAGGAATTGCTTTAATGAAAGTTTCTGGCTAAATGACTCCTAAGTTGTATGTCTTATTTCTAGATATTTATGTGATGTTTATGTGATTTAATTTGGATCGACCGATGATGCTTACCAGTATGTGTTGTATGTACTTATATTGCTCTTCCAATACCTTTTTTGGGGTATACTCTAGTTGCAGGATCAATAGGTGTTTCATGCTTGACACAGTAAAGATCTCTAACAGCTTCTATTATTGTTCCTACGGTAGAAATTGTGTCTTTTGTCTTGTATTTCCTCTTAGTAGCTCTTGTACCTGTTTAGACTAGTTCCTTGGAATAGTTTCAGTTGTATATAAAGGTTTTGTAAATTGGTTATAGTAAATAAGGTATTTTATTGTTTCTTATTGACTTCCGCATATATTTTTAAATGGGTGGTAAGGGTTTCTTTTCACGACCCAAACTATCGGATCGTGAGGGCACCTACTTGAATATACCTAGATAGGAGAACCCTTTACAGCCCATTCAACATAACATGCAGAAGTCTTTATTAAATAGAAATAACCAACCTTTATTATGACTATTTTATTACAAATATTAAGTGCGGAAATGTAAACTACCCCTAGGAACTAATCTAAATAGGCACAAGAGTTTCTAAATCAAGAACGATAAGACTAGACAAAACTTCCACCATGAACGAGAGGATTAGAAGCTGCTGGAGATTATTATCCGCATTACCTGTGAAACATCAACTGATCCTGCAACTAGACTATAGCCCTAAAAGGGTATAGCAAGAGTAGTATCAGCTCAAATAACACGTACTAGTATGTATCATCGGCCGATCAGAGATAGATAACGTAAACACAATATCGAAATCACAAAAGAAAACATGAAAACCAGTGTAATAATTTAATCCACAACACAATTATCCACTTGTGTTACCTAAGGGTATTCCCATTCTTATTGTCATTGGTCATTCATCTCCTTCATATCAAGCGTCATCCATCCTATACCTCAGAGTTTATGTAACACCCCGTACATTTTCGAACTTATTTGACTACCTTAACATTTATGGAATTATTTAAACTTGAAATAGTTGGTGTATTACCCACTAAATTTATTGGTCTGAATTAATATTATGTTTATGGACTTAATTGAGGCCCAAAATTAAGTAAAAAGACATGGGCCCAAAAAGGGAGATGATCCGTTTAAAAATGGACCAAGTCTACTTAGACTTTTTGACCAAATAATTGGCTAAGGATGACCAAAGGAGAGGCTGTTTGGAGGGCCTTTATAAGGCTGAAATTCAGCTTATTTTCCACACAATACACTTGAAAAAAATCAGATTTTCAATCAACATTTCTCCTCTCTCAAAAACCCTAGCCACCCTAATTTTCTCTAAGGATTTTTGGACTAATCTTCCACTTGCAAGCCTTGGTAAGTGTTTACCCTTATATATTAATATATTATATACATAATAGGTTATGTAAATCATGTTGTTTATGTTTAAAAAGTGTTGAGCAGTCCACTTTATTTGTAGCAGTCCACTTTTGCTTCATCGCTAAAGGACTTGCTTTCTATGTGGTTTAAACTTGAAAGGGGACTTAAGTTCTTGAAGGAATTGAATTATATGGATGAAATTTTAGTATATTTAAGTGTGGTGCTATACCTAATTCGTTACTCCTTGTGTATGACTTGTGAAAATGTTTATACATAATTGTGCATGGAACGTTTGGCGTAGTGAAAGGAGAATACTTTCTTGTTATGTTAAAGTGAATTCTGAAACTGTGTGGACTGTTTTTCGTATATTGTTGTGGAAGGTATTTAAGTGACTTGATGGAATAAATATGTGGAGTTGCATTGAGTTAAAAATGTGAAGTATGCACTTGGTGGGAAATCTTGTCGGTTTGTGACGTCTATGTTGGTTTGTGGACTGTTTTGGTGGTGTTGTCTTGGTAAGGCAGTAAGTTATGGTATAGGAGGGTGGAATGAATTTATATGGCAGTATAAAGTAAGGTGGAATGATATACCATGTGTTTGGGATGTTGGACAGTTTTTACTTCCCGTCAAGTAGCTAATTATTGCCTTGTGAACTTGTAATGTAATTGGTTTTTAATGTGAGCTCCATTATGTATTCATATTGTAGAGTAACGCTTTAAGGAAGAGCTGAATTTTTGTAGTCACTTGTTGGAAAGATAAGGTATGTAAGGTTACTCTTTTCCGTATCCTTTGGCCGCACCTATTGTTCACATCGTTACCGAACTTGTTTCCACTCCGAAATGTTTTGCAGTATCTCATTTCAGATTTCTTAACAATTGTTATTTACGTGTCTGTTATTTGTTGAATATTGTTCCAAAGCTCCAATAATGTTATGACCACCGATGTAACAATCTCACAAAAATTAAAGAAGTGAATTAATGCATCTTTGGTTGAGTACGGGTGGTAGCTCTGGGGGCGAAAGCCTAGCTCGAGCTGATCCCGATTGATTATTGGATGCAAGGGGTAGCTCTGGGGGTGAAAACCTAGCTTGAGACGAACCTGATTTATTGATTTATGGGTGGTAGCTCTGGGGGCATAAGCCTAGCTCGAGCCGATCCCAATGTTATTTACCACTGATCAGTTGGTCCCGGCATTGTATGATGTTTATTGATATAAAGGTAAAAGGAAAGAAATGAATGTAATGTACATGGTTCCACATATACAGTATGGTGGTATATCAGTGTTATCTATTCACTTGTATTTGATTCCATTGAGTTCCTATATTTCATACAGTTACTTTTAGCCTTACATACTCAGTACATTCTTTCGTACTGAAGTCCCTTGGGGGACTTACCTTATCTGCTACAGGCACAAGAGCTAGTAGACCTTCACAGTAGGGTTCGGGTCATCTGCAGGCTATTGGTGAGCTCCAGGTTGATTCGGGGCTTTCTAAGTCATTTGTATATATTTTTGGTACTGTGTAGTAGTTGTATAAGGTGGGGACTTATCCCAACCTTAGTCATGGTTATATATCTTTTAGAGGCTTTGTAGACCTTGTAAAGTCAAACGTAGAAGTTTCTTACCTTTTAGACGTTGTGTCCCCAACGGCTAAGTCTCGTATCTATTTTGTACGTCTTTACATGACTTCCATCGTCGATATATTATATCTGCATGTGGCAAAATTTTTGTTCACTTAATGGCATGCATATGAATGTACATGATCATAGGTTGGTTCTCTCGGGCCTTACGGCTACGGGTGCCTGTCCGGCCCAATGGGATTTGAGGCGTGACAAAAGTGGTATCAAAGCGGGTCGTCCTAGGGTGTCTACAAAGCCGTGTCTGAGTAGAGTCTTTCTTATGGATGTGTTGTGCACCATATCTATACGTAGGAGGCTACGGGACATTTAGGAGTTGTTTCTTTACTTCATTTCCTAGATCGTGCAATAGAGCCAAAGTTGTAGGTGGAGTCATATTTAACCACTGAATTTGTTTTATGTTTTTATTTCCTCAGTATCGCAAAATGTCGTTTACAAGGAGAAGCAAGGGTAAAAGTAAGAAGCTAGACAGTATTGCCGGAGAAAGAACCAATAAATCACCACCTAAATTAGCTAATCAAGGTGAGGTTGAAGACGAATTTGCATCGCGGGCTTCTTCTACTCTTCCACCTCCCGGAGAGCCAGGAAGGAGAGGAGTACCCCCAGAACCACCTATTAATGCTACTGAGCAGGATTTAAGGAATGCAGTGCAAGTGTTGACTCGTATAGTTGCTGTGTAAAATCAAGGACAAGCTGGTCCAACTACAAGTAATGACGGTGTGGATAGGGCAGCTAGTCGGCGAACACAGGATTTTCTTAAATTAGACCCTCCCACATTCACCAGGTCAGATCTTAATGAAGACCCACAAGACTTCATGGACCAAATTCAAAGGGCTTTAGATGTTATGCATGCATCTGGTACAGAAATAGTTGAGCTTGAAGCATATAGATTAAAAGGGGAGGCTATTTTATGGTACGAAGATTAGAAACGATCTAGGGGTATCGGTGCACTCCCAGCTAGTTGGGAAGAATTCAAAGCGGCATTTCTTGATCATTACCTTCTATATGAGATCTGAGAGGCTCATGCAGACCAATTTTTAAATCTTCATCAAGGTAATATGAGCTTCAGAGAGTACAGTCTTCGGTTTAACTCTTTGGCCAGGTATGCTCCTAATGTAGTAACTACTATGGAAGATAGAGTTCATCGGTATGTGGATAGATTGGATCCATATTTGGTTAGGGATTGTACTATTGTTGCTTTGAATAGAGACATGGATATAGCCAGGATACAAGCTTTTGCACAGAAGATGGAGGATCAGAGGCAAAGGAGAAGAACACAAGAATTTGAAAGAGGACCGTCAAAGAGGGCTAAGCCTATGAGACAGTTCATGGCGTCCCAAGGAGAATTTAGGCCTCCGGTTTTTAATAGACCGCCTAGACCATCATTTTCTTATACTACAGCAGGTACTCCATCCCAATTTAGAGGGTTTAGAGGCAGGAAAGTTGGGCAAAGTAGTGGGATTCAAAGTTCACAGACAGCAGAATATCAAGAACAAGGAAGAATGAGCCAATCGAGGTTTTCTCGTCAGCCGTGTTAGCACTGTGGAAAGCTTTATTTAGGTGCATGTCAGCTTGGGACAGATATTTGTTTTTGGTATCGTATGTCAGGGCACATAATGAGAGAGTCCCTACGGAGGAGAACGGGTCGTATGGCACAACCTACTGGATCAGCCATTGCATCATCCTCATTGGGTGTATAGCCTACTGGGCGTGGTAGAGGTGTTCGAGGAGCAGCTAATTCTAGTGGTGTCCAAAACTGTACCTATGCTTTAGCGGATCGACAGAATTTGCAGGCTTCTCCTGATGTGGTTGCAGGTACATTATTCATCTTTTCACATAATGTATATGCATTGATTGATTCGGGCTCTACCCTATCATATGTAACTCCATTGATTGCTAAAAAATTCGAAAGAACACCAGAATTACTAGTCAAGCCATTTGAAGTATCTACACCAGTTGGTGAATCTATTGTAGCTAAAAGAGTCTATCGTAATTGCATAGTAACTGTTTGTGATCACGATATGTTGGCTGATCTTATTGAGCTGGAAATGTTAGATTTTGATGTTATAATGGGTATGGATTGGTTGGATTCTTGTTATGCCACGAAAGATTGCCGACCCAAGAGGGTACATTTCCATTTTCCATAAAAGAGCGTCCTTAAATGGAGGGGTAATGTTGGAGCACCGAGAGGTAAATTTATTTCTTATCTTAAGGCAAAGAAAATGATATCCAAGGGGTACATATTCTATATAGTAAGAGTGCAAGATATCGATGTGAAGTCACCAACTCTTCAATCGGTTTCGGTGGTAAATGAATTCCTTAATGTATTTCCTGAAGATCTTCCAGGTTTACCTTCAGAATGGAAAGTAGAGTTTGGTATTGATGTGATTTCAGGTACTTAGCCTATCTCTATTCCTCCGTATAGAATGGACCTGGTAGAGTTACGGATATTGAAGAAGCAATTAAAAGACTTGCTAGAAAAGGGATTCATAAGTCCTAGTATGTCCCCATGGGGTGCACCAGTGTTATTTGTACGAAAGAAAGATGGCACGTTGAGAATGTGTATTGATTATCGGCAACTAAATAAGGTAACAGTCAAGAACAAATATCCCCTCCCCAGAATTGATGATTTGTTTAATCAATTATAGGGTGCCAAATATTTCTCAAAGATTGACTTGAGATCGGGTTATCATCAAGTTAGGGTTAGAGAAAAAGATATGCCCAAGACAACTTTCCGAACACTGTATGGTCATTATGAGTTTTTAGTTATGTCAGTTGGGCTAACAAATGCACCAGCAATTTTTATGGATTTGATGAATAGGTTGTTCAAGCCATTCTTAGATGTGTTCGTGACAGTGTTTATAAATGATATTTTGGTTTATTCAAGATCAAAAGAGGACCATGCTAATCACTTACGGCAGGTGTTACAGATTCTTCGTGATCATAAGTTATATGCAAAGTTCTCCAAATGTGAATTTTGGTTAAAATCTGTAGCATTCTTGTGTTATATTGTGTCGGATGAAGGAATAAGGGTTGATAGTTAAAAGATAGAAGCTGTGAAGAACTGGCCAAGACCTACAATGCCTACACAGATTCGTAGTTTCCTTGGGTTGGCAGGTTATTATAGAAGGTTTGTTGAAGGATTTTCTTCTATTGCTGCACCTTTGACAAAGCTAACACACAAGGCAACCAAGTTTCAGTGGAATGATGCATGTAAGAAGAGTTTCCAAGATCTGAAGGGTAAGTTGACTTCTACACCTGTATTGGTACTTTTAGAAGGCACAGAAGGGTATGTGTTATATTGTGATGCTTCAGGAGTCGACTTGGGATGTGTATTGATGAAGCACGGTAATGTAATAGCTTATGCCTCAAGACAGTTGCGGCCACACGAGAGAAATTATCTGACACATGATCTTGAGCTAGCAGCTGTGATATTTGCTTTAAATATATGGCTCCACTACTTGTATGGGGTTCACGTTGATATATATACCAATCATAAGAGTTTGTAGTATATTTTCAAGTAGAAGGAACTAAATTTGAGGCAGCGGAGGTGGTTGGAACTATTAAAAGATTATGACATTGATATTTTAAATCATCCAGGGAAAGCAAATGCAGTAGCCGATGCATTAAGCTGCAAATCAATAGGAAGCACTGATGGCCAGCTCACAGAAAAACAAGGTATAGTCAAGGATCTACATCAACTAGCCAGCTTGGGGGTTTGTCTTCTTGAAACTCCAAATAAAGAAATTATGGTGCAAAATGTGGCAGAATTTCATTAGTAGCTGAAGTGAAGGAAAAACAGTATGCGGATCCTATTTTATTGCAGCTGAAGAAAAATGTACAACAAGGTTTGACAAAGGCATTTGATCTTACACAAGAGGGAGTGCTTCAGTGCCAAAGTAAATTGTGTGTACCTGATGTAGATGAGCTAAGGATACAAATTATGATAGAGGCACATCATTCACGATATTCTATTCATTCGGGAGCCACCAAAAGGTATCATGATTTGAAAGAAGTGTATTGGTGGGGTAACATGAAAAAGAACATTGCAGAATTAGTAGCCCAATGTCCAAATTGTCAACAAGTAAAAGTAGAGCATCAGAAGCCTGGAGGTTATATGCAATGTATAAATCTTCCAATCTGGAAGTGGCACATGATCGACATGGATTTCATCACAGGTTTGCCTCGTACACTTCGGAAATTTGATTCCATATGGGTAAGTATTGACAGGCTTACCAAGTCAGTACACTTCCTACCGATCAAGATCACCTACACAGCTAAAGATTATGCGTGGTTGTATGTTAAAAAGATAGTTCGACTACACAGAATTCCAATCTCTATTATATCAAACAGGAGAGCTCAATTTACTGCACATTTTTGGAAGGTTTTTCAGAAGAGTTTGGGAACCCAAGTGAATTTAAGTACGGCTTTTCATCCTCAAACAGATGGACAAGCAGAACGTACTATACAAACACTGAAAGATATGCTACGAGCTTGCACATTGAACTTTAAAGGTAGTTGGGATGACCATTTATCTCTTATTGAATTTGCCTACAATAATAGCTATCATTCAAGTATCAAAATGGCGCCTTATGAAGCCATATATGGAAGATAGTGTAGATCACCAATTGGATGGTTTGAAGCGGGTGAAACTGCCTTATTTGGGCTAGATCTTGTTCATCAAGCTACAGAGAAGGTTAAAGTGATACAACAGTGGCTACAAACGGACCAAAGCAACATAAGTCATATGCCGATGTTAGAAGAAGGGGGCTAGAATTTGCCATAGGAGATTGGGTATTCTTGAAAGTTCCACCAATGAAAGGGGTAATGAGATTTGAAAAGAAAGGAAAGCTAAGTCTGCGTTATATAGGGCCATATAAGATTATACGAAGATTTCGTCAAGTGGCATATGAATTAGAACTACCCCAAGAACTCTCCGCAGTTCATCTAGTGTTTCATGTTTCAATTCTTCGGAAGTGCATAGGAGATCCATCTCATAATGCTCCCACTGAATATGTACAAGTTACGGAAGATCTCACCTATGAAGAAATGCCTATTGCTATTCTGGATCGACAAGTTAAAAGGTTAAGAAATAAAGAAGTAGCTTCCGTAAAAGTGCTTTGGAAAAATCAGCAAGTAGAAGAAATCACATGGGAAGCCGAGAAAATGATGAAATCTAAGTACCCGCATTTACTTCAAACTGAAGAGAAAGTTCAAGATACGGAATGGGAGCAATAACAGGTAACTATATATAAGTATTATGTGTATGTGATAATATGAAGAATGAACTTAGACTTGAACTTGTTTAGATTGGATAATGTTACTAACATTCGAGGACGAATGTTCCTAAGGGGGGAAGGATGTAACACCCCGTACATTTTCGAACTTATTTGACTACCTTAACATTTATGGAATTATTTAAACTTGAAATAGTTGGTGTATTACCCACTAAATTTATTGTACTGAATTAATATTTTGTTTATAGACTTAATTGAGGCCCAAAATTAAGTAAAAAGACATGGGCCCAAAAAGGGAGATGATCCATTTAAAAATGGACCAAGTCTACTTAGACTTTTTGACCAAATAATTGGCTAAGGATGACCAAAGGAGAGTCTGTTTGGAGGGCCTTTATAAGGCTGAAATTCAGCTTATTTTCCACACAATACACTTGAAAAAAATCAGATTTCCAATCAACATTTCTCCTCTCTCAAAAACCCTAGCCACCCTAATTTTCTCTAAGGATTTTTGGACTAATCTTCCACTTGCAAGCCTTGGTAAGTGTTTAACCTTATATATTAATATATTATATGCATAATAGGTTGTTTAAATCATGTTTTTTATGTTTAAAAAGTGTTGAGAAGTCCACTTTATTTGTAGCAGTCCACTTTTGCTTCATCGCTAAAGGATTTACCTTCTATGTGGTTTAAACTTGAAAGGGGACTTAAGGTCTTGAAGGAATTGAATTAGATGGATGAAATTTTAGTATATTTAAGTGTGGTGCTGTCCCTAATTCGTTACTCCTTGTGTATGACTTGTGGAAATGTTTATACGTAATTGTGCATGGAACGTTTGGCGTAGTGAAAGGAGAATACTTTCTTGTTAAGTTAAAGTGAATTCTGAAACTGTGTGGACTGTTTTTGGTATATTTTTGTGTAATGTATTTAAGTGACTTGATGGAATAAATATGTGGAGTTGCATTCAGGTAAAAATGTGAAGTATGCACTTGGTGGGAAATCTTGTCGGTTTGTGACGTCTATGTTGGTTTGTGGACTGTTTTAATGGTGTTGTCTTGGTAAGGCAGTAAGTTATGGTATAGAAGGGTGGAATGAATTTATATGGCAGTATAAAGGAAGGTGGAATGATATACCATGTGTTTGGGATGTTGGATAGTTTTTACTTCCCGTCAAGTAGCTAATTATCGCCTTGTGAACTTGTAATGTAATTGGTTTTTAATGTGAGCTCCATTATGTATTCATATTGTAGAATAATGCTTTAAGGAAGAGCTGAATTATTGTAGTCACTTGTTGGAAAGATAAGGTATGTAAGTGTAACACCCCGTATGTTTCCGAATCTATACGACTACGTTTACATTTATGGCATTAGTTAAACATGAGAGATTTGATGAATTATACATTAAATTGTTGGACATTAATGAGTATTGTAGCATTAGGCCCAAATGAGGCCCAAAAATCATAAGAAGACATGGCCCAAAGTGGAAATTTGACCCATTCTTTCATTGCTCTTTCATTGAACAAGTAAATCATTGAATGTGTGGATAAGGATCATTAGTGAGGGACTATATAAGTCAAGGAAATCAGATTTTTATTCATCAAAGCCCACATGCCTTTTCTAACATTTTTCTCTCACACAAAACCCTAAGGCAACTACTTGCTGGGCCAATATCACTCTTTGGTAAGCTTTGGTAAGTAATTATTCTCATGGTATAGTATATGATATGTTGAAAATAGTGTATAAATCATGTTGGTTGTGTTGGTAAGGTGTTGGATAGTGTGCTATGTGTAAAACTGTCTATTTTTGCAATCGGTTTGTCTTGCAAACTTGACCATGGACTTGTGGTATTGAAGGAAGTGAACTTGATGTATTCAATATTGACATGTGAGATGTGATAATAGTCTTAACTTGTTTTATCCTTGTGTATAATGTTTGGAATTACTATTGTGTAATTTGTTGTGGATTTGGTGACGTATTGAACGAGAAGTGTAGTTTTGGGTGTTGTTATGTGTGTTGTGAGACCATGGCTGATTTTTGGCATCCAAGTGACCAAAAAAAATGTAAATGAAGGCTTACTTATGGCCTTGGACCATTTATTACACAAAAGGACCCAAAAAGAACTCATTTTGGCCGATTTGGGCATCCGCCCCCGCAGACGAAGGCACCTGCGGGCGCAGATGCCAACGCAGGTGCCTCTAGCATCAGCCAAAGGCCACCTGCGGGTACACCTCAGCCACCTGCGGGTGCAGGTGGCTTCGTAGGTCAGCCCAGGATACAATTTTGGATGTTTTCATCTCTCTTTGATCCCTGAAGGCCCCTATACCCTTTTTGGATGTAATTATCAATTTGTGATGCCGTTTTAATGACTTTACAGGGGCGTATGGAGATAATTTGGACTATATTAAGTATTTATTGTTGTTTATTAGTGGTTATGAGGCAAGTTGATAGGGTAATTGTGACGTAATGATAATGAGAAAGCATAAAGGGTAAACGTGGTGTGAAATGCTATTGTTGTATGATGTCTTGGTAAATGTGTGGAATGTTATGGTGTTGTTGGTATGATAATATAGTGGATTGTATTATAAAGGGTGAAATGATGTTATACCGCAGTCATATAGTTCGTTGTTGTCTTGTACACTTGTACAATAACTAGTGGTTAACGTAAGCTCCGTTATGTACTTGTATTGTAGAGTGAAACGTAAAGAAGGAGCTGGACTATTGTGTTCATATATAGGCTTATGCATTCATACTTGGAAGTGAAGGTATGTAAGTTTATGTTATCCGTATCATTCTGCATCATATATTAGATACATTGAAATATTAACTGTTCCAATCCAAAATGTTCTAAGGTATCCTATTCCCGGTTACCAATTGTTGTTATCACATGTTTCCTATTCATTGAACAATTGTGATTCACATGTTTCCTATTCATCGAATAATGTTCCAAAGATCCCATGTCTCCAATAATGTTTATTTACATGCCACTCACTCATCGATTATTGATCCAAAGCTTCAAATAAGGTTATGACTATCATTGTACCAATCTCAAAAGTAAAGATAAAGTAATGCATATGTGATTAATGATTGAGTATGGGTGGTAGCTTTGGGGGCATAAGCTTATCTCAAGCCGATCCCGAGATTATTGGATCAGGGGGTAGTCCTAGAGGCATAAGCCTAGCTCGAACCGAACCTGACAGGGGGTAGCTCTAGAGGTAATAACCTAGCTCGAGCCGAACCTGATATGTTGGTTTATGGGTGGCAGCTCTAGAGGTAATAACCTAGCTCGAGCCAAGCCCGATGTATTGATTTGTGGGTGGTAGCTCTATAGGCATAAGCCTAGCTCGAGCCGATCCCAACATAACATTATGTTATGTAAAGACCCACTGATCAATCGTGGCTCGGGTACATAGTGACACTAGTGATGATGAATAAGAATAGAAGTAAAGAAGCAAAGAAAGTAATGGAAGCAATGTACATGTCACCCAATATACAGAATGTTAACTTATCCTTACTGGTTATTCATTTGTATTTGAGTTCATTGACGTATTTACGTATCATACAGTTTCTTATGAGCCTTACATACTCACTACATTCTTCGTACTGACATCCCTTGTGGGACTTACCTTACTTGTTGTAGGCGCAGGTGCTAGTAGGGCTCCACAGTAGGTTGCCAGTTAATTGTGGATCATTGGTGAGCTTCGGTTAGTTCGGGGTTTTTTCGAGTCACAGTTGTACATGTATTTTGGTATTGTACATGTTGTATAAAACGGGGACTTGTCCTGACTTTAAGTTGGTCTTGTAAATGCATCTGTTAGAGGCTTTTGTAGACGTATGTGGGTGTATGAATGTAAGAATATACATGTCATTTTTGACTTGATGGCCTCGACGGCCAAGTTTCACATATGTATATATATATCACATGTTCTATGACTTCCGTTATTCACCACTATTGTTCTTACGAGATAGTGGAGTTTCTTATGGCATGCATATGATTGACTATAGGCAAAGCTTGGTTATCTCGGGCCTTATCAGCTACGGGTGCCAATCCACCTCATTGGAAGTCGGGGTGTGACAAAAGTGGTATCAGAGGAGGTCGTTCTATGGGTGTCTACAAAGCCATGTCTGAGTAGAGTCTTACTTATCGATGTGTTGTGCACCACATTTATAAGTAGGAGGCTACGGGACATTTAGGATGTTGTTTCCTTTCTTCACTTCTAGATCGTGCAATAGAGCCAATGTGGTAAGTGGAATCGTATCTAACCATTGGAGTTGATTTTCTTTGATATAGTAAAAATGCCGATGACAAGAAGAGGTAGAGGCAAGGGTAAGCAGGTAGATACGCTTGCCGATAAAGGAATGAGTAGATTACCACATGACCAAGATAGTCAAGGTGGAGCAAATGCTAAAATTTTGTCGCGGTCTTCTTCTACTTTTCCAGCTTCGGATGAGCCAGTCGGTATAAAAGTACCCGCAGAACCACCAATGAATACCACTGACCAGGATCTAAGAAATGCAGTACCTATGTTGACTCAGTTAGTTGCGGCACAAAGTCACGGATGAGATGGTCCAACGACAAATGAGGATGATGCAGCTAGAGTGGCGAGTCGTAGAACACAGGATTTTCTGACACTGGACCCTCCTATATTCACTGGGTCAGATCCGAAAGCAGATCCACAAGACTTCGTGGATCAAATTCAGAGGGCTCTAGAAGTTATGCACGTGACTGGGGTTCAAACAGTCAAACTTGCAGCATATAGATTGAAAGGAGAGGCGATATTGTGGTATGAAGATTGGAAGAAGTCTCGTGGTATCGGTGCAATGCCACCAAATTGGGAAGAATTTAAAGCAGCATTCCTTGATCACTATCTTTCCTATGAGATTAGAGAGGCTCATGTGGATAAGTTCTTAAATCTCCGACAAGGGAATTTGAGTGTTAGAGAATACAGTTTGTAGTTTAATTCCTTGGCTCAATATGCTCCGAACGTGGTAGCCACAATGACAGACAGAGTCCATCGATATGTGGACAGATTAGAGCCATATTTTGTAAGGGACTGCACCATTGCTGCCTTGAACAAAGATATGGACATAGACAGAATACAGGACTTCGCCCAGAAAATAGAAGATCAAAGACAGAGAAGAAGGGTACATAAATCCGACAGAGGACAGTCCAAAAAACCTAGACCTATGGGACAATCTATGATGTCCCAAGGAGGATCTAGGCCTCGGATGTTTCCTAGACCGCCTAGACCATCATTCTCTTATTCCACAGCAGATGCTCACTCTCAATTACGAGGGTTTAGAGGTGGTCAATCTGGGCAGAGTAGTGGAGTTCACGGATCACAGGCAGCAGGATTTCCTCATCAGCAGTGTCAGCACTGCGGGCATATTCATTCAGGTACATACTGGTTGGGGACAAATGCTTGCTTTTGGTGCAGTATGACGGGACACATGATGAAAGAGTGTCCCCAGAGGAGCATGGGTGGTATAGCACGACCGACAGGATCGCCCGTTGCGTCATCAGCATCGGTTCCTTCTTTAGGCCGAGGTGTGCAGTCTGTTGGTCGTGATAGAGGTACCAAAGGAGTAGCCAGTACTAGTGGTGTCCAGAATCGCACTTATGCTCTAGTGTACCAAAAAAATTCGGAGGCTTCTCCTGATGTCGTCACAGGTACATTATCCATATTTTCATATAATGTATATGCACTGATTGACCCGGGTTCTACATTGTCCTATGTTACTCCTTTGATTACTGCAAAATTTGCAAAAACACCAGAATTATTAACTAGGTCAATTGAGGTATCTACACCAGTTGATGAATATATTGTTGCAACAAGAGTATATCATAATTGTGTGGTAACTGTGTGTGGTCGTGATACACTGGCCTATCTTATTGAACTAGATATGGTGGATTTTGATGTGATAATGGGGATGGATTGGTTGGCTTCTTGTTATGCCACGATCGATTGCCGAGCGAAAGAAGTACATTTTCATTTTCCACAAGAGAATGTTCTTGAGTGGAAGGGTAATGTGGGGGCACCGAGAGGCAAACTTATTTCCTATTTGAAAGCAAGGAAAATGATTGCCAAGGGGTACATATGTCACTTAGTATGAGTGAAAGATAATGATGTGGAACCACTAACTCCACAGTCGGTTCCAGTGGTCAATGAATTTCTTGATGTATTTCCAGAGGATCTCCTAGTCTTACCCCCAGAACGGGAAGTAGAGTTTGGCATTGATGTGATTTCAAGCACTCAGCCTATCTCTATCCCTCTGTATAGAATGGCTCCAGTAGAATTGCGTGAATTGAAGGAGCAATTGAAAGATTTGCTGGACAAGGACTTCATTAGGCCTAGTATGTCCCCGTGGGGTGCACCAGTATTATTTGTGCGGAAGAAAGATGGCACATTGAGAATGTACATTGCCTATCGGCAATTGAATAAGGTAACGATCAAGAACAAATATCCCCTCCCTCGAATTGATGATTTGTTTGATCAGTTATAGGGCGCCAAGTGTTTTTCAAAGATTGACTTGAGGTCGGGTTACCATCAAGTCAGAGTCAGAGAAGAAGACGTACCCAATACAGCCTTCCGAACACGGTATGGCCATTATGAATTTTTAGTTATGTCATTTGGACTAACAAATACACCAGCTGTGTTCATGGATTTGATGAATAGGGTGTTTAATACATTTCTAGATGTGTTCGTGATGGTATTTATAGATGACATTCTGGTTTATTCAAAGTCACAAGAGGACCATGATAATCACTTACGGCAGGTGTTACGGATTCTCCGCGAGAATAAATTGTATGCAAAGTTCTCTAAATGTGAGTTTTGGTTAAAATCCATCGCATTCTTGGGTAACATTGTGTCAGATGAAGGAATTCGAGTTGATACACAGAATATTGAAGCGGTGAAAAATTGGCCAAGACCTACAACACCTACAGAGATTCGTAGTTTTCTTGGGTTAGCAGGTTATTACAGAAGATTTGTGGAAGTTTTTTCTTCCATTGCTGCACCTTTAACGAAGCTTACACACAAGGCAATTAAATTTCAGTGGAATGATGCGTGTGAGAAAAGTTTTCAAGAACTGAAAGATAAATTGACTTCTACACCAGTGCTAGTACTTTCGAAAGGCACCGAAGGTTATGCAGTATATTGTGATGCGTCCGGAATTGGTATAGGGTGTGTATTGATGCAGCACGGTAATGTCATAGCATATGCCTCACGACAGTTGCGGCCACATGAGAGGAACTATCCCACACATGATCTCGAATTAGCAGCGGTGGTATTTTCTTTAAAGATATGGCGTCATTATTTGTATGGAGTTCAAGGTTATATCTATACTGATCACAAAAGTTTACAGTATATCTTTAAGCAAAAGGAACTCAATTTGAGGCAACGAAGATGGCTTGAGCTATTAAAAGACTATGATATCGATATTTTATACCATCTAGGAAAAGCATATGTAGTAGTTGATGCATTGATCCGCAAGAAAATCGGAGGCACTAGTGGCCACTTGACAGAAAAGCAGGGTTTAGCCAAAGATCTACATCAATTAGCCAGTTTGGGGGTTCGCCTTCTTGAATTCTCAGATGAAGGAGTTATTGTACAGAATGCGGCTGAATCTTTATTGATAGCTGAAGTGAAAGACAAGCAGTTTGCAGATCCTATATTATTGAAACTAAAAGAGAATGTACAACAGAATCTGACCAAGGCATTTGATCTTACACAAGAAGGGGTACTTCAATGCTAAGGTAGATTATGTGTACCGAATGTAGATGAATTGAGGATACGAATTATGATCGAGGCACATCATTCGCGTTATTCTATTCACCCGGGTGCTACTAAAATGTACCATGATTTAAAAGAAGTGTATTGGTGGGGAAATATGAAGAGGAACATTGTAGAATTTGTCGTTCAATGCCCGAACTGTCAACAAGTTAAAGTGGAGCATCAAAAACCTGGAGGTTACATGCAATGTATCACTCTTCCAGTCTGGAAATGGGATATAATTAATATGGACTTCATCACAGGTTTGCCTCTTACAATGCGAAAATTTGATTCAATATGGGTTATAGTTGACAGGCTTACCAAGTCAACACATTTTCTACCAGTCAAAACTACCTATTCAGCTGATGATTATGCAAGATTGTATGTGTAGGAGATAGTACGATTGCATGGGATTCTGATCTCTATTATATCAGACAGGGGAGCTCAGTTTAATTCACATTTTTGGAGATCTTTTCAGCAGATTTTGTGTACACAGGTGAATCTGAGTACGGCTTTCCATCCTTAGACAGATGCACAAGCAGAACGTACTATTTAAACATTTGAAGATATGCTACGAGCTTGCACGTTAGATTTTCAAGGTAGTTGGGATGACCATTTGCCTCTCATTGAATTTGCTTACAACAATAGCTATCATTCAAGTATTAAAATGGCACCTTATGAAGCCTTGTATGGAAGAAAATGTAGATCACCAATCAAATGGTTTGAAGTAGGTGAAACTGCTTTACTTGGGCCAGATCTTGTTCATCAGGCGATTTAATAGCGATTACAAATGGCTCAGAGTCAACACAAGTCCTATGCTGATGTTAGAAGAAGAGGGCTTGAATTTGCCATAGGTGATTGGGTATTTTTAAAGGTGTCACTAATGAAAGGGGTAATGCGGTTTGAAAAGAAAGGAAAATTGAGTCCACCTTATATAGGCCCATATGAAATTATTAGAATATTTGGACAGGTTGCGTATGAGTTGGCGCTACCCCAAGAACTCTCCACAGTTCATCCAGTATTTCATGTTTCGATGCTTCGAAAGTGCATAAGGGATCCATCTCGTTTTACTCCTATTGACGATGTATAGGTTACAGAGGATCTTACCTATGAGGAGATACCTATTGACATTTTGGATAGACAAGTGAAGAGGTTGAGGAATAAAGATGTCACTTTCGTAAAGGTACTTTGGAGAAATCAGCAAATAGAAGAGGTCACATGGAAAGCTGAAGAAATGATGAGATCCAAATACCCTTATTTGTTCCAAAGGGAAGAACAAGTTCACGATACGAGATTGGAATAATGACAAGTAAGTACTTATAAGCATTGAGTATATATATATATGATACTACGAAGAATGCTCCTAGACTTGTAATTGTTGGATTTGAATAATGTCACTAACGTTCGAGGACGAATGTTTCTAATAGGGGGAGAATGTAACACCCCGTATGTTTTCGAATCTATACGACTACGTTTACATTTATGGAATTATTTAAACATGAGAGATTTGATTAAGTATACATTAAATTGTTGGACATTAATGAGTCTTGTACCATTGGGCCCAAATGAGGCCCAAAAATCATAAGAAGACATGGCCCAAAGTGGAAATTTGACCCATTCTTTCATTGCTCTTTCATTGAACAAGTAAATCATTGAATGTGTGGATAAGTATAATTATTGAGGGACTATATAAGTCAAGGAAATCAGATTTTTATTCATCAAATCCCACATGCCTTTTCTAACATTTTTCTCAAACATTATCTCTCACACAAAACCCTAAGGCAACTACTTATTGGGCTAAGATCACTCTTTGGTAAGCTTTGGTAAGTAATTATTCTCATGGTTTAGTATATGATATGTTTAAAATAGTGTATAAATCATGTTGGTTGTGTTGGCAAAGTGTTGGACAGTGTGCTATGTGTAAAACTGTCTATTTTTGCAATCGGAGAAGGGTTTTGTTTTGCAAACTTGAACATGGACTTGTGGTATTGAAGAAAGTGAACTTGATGGATTCAATATTGACATGTGATATGTGATGATAGTCTTAACTTGTTTTATCCTTGTGTATAATGTTTGGAATTGTTATTGTGAAATTTGTTGTGGATTTGGTGACGTATTGAACGAGAAGTGTAGTTTTGGGTGTTGTTATGTGTGTTGTGAGACCATGGATGATTTTTGACATCCAAGTGACCAAAAAAAATGTAAATAAAGTCTTACTTATAGCCTTGGACCATTTATTACACAAAAGGACCCAAAAAGAACCCGTTTTGGACGATTTGGGCATCCACCCCCGCAGACGAAGGCACTTGCGGGCGCAGATACCAATGCAAGTGCCTTTGGTATCTTCCAAAGGACACCTGAGGGTGCACCCCAGACACCTGTGGGTGCATGTGGCTTCGCAGGTCAGCCCAGGATACGGTTTAGGAAGTTTTCATCTCTCTTTGATCCCCGAAGGCCCCTATACCCTTTTTGGATGTTATTATCAACTTGTGATGCCGTTTTAATGACTTTAAAGGGGCGTGTGGAGATATGTTGGGCTATATTAAGTATGTATTATTGTTCATAAGTTGTTATGAGGCAAGTTGATAGGGTAATTATGACGGACTGATAATGAGGAAGCATAAAGGGTAAACGTAGTGTGAAATGCTATTGATGTATGATGTCTTGGTGAATGTGTGGAATGTTATGGTGTTTTTGGTATGATAACGCAGTGGATTGTATTATAAAGGGTGAAATGATGTTATACGGCAGTCATATAGTTCGTTGTTGTCTTGTACACTTGTACGATAATTAGTGGTTAACGTAAGCTCCGTTATGTACTTGTATTGTAGAGTGAAACGTAAAGAAGGAGCTGGACTACTGTGTTCATATATAGGCTTGTGTATTCATACTTAGAAGTGAAGGTATGTAAGGTTATGTTATTCGTATCCTTCTGCAGCACATAGTAGATACATTGACATATTAACTGTTCCAATCCAAAATGTTCTAAGGTATCCTATTCCCGGTTACCAATTGTTGTTATCACATGTTTCCTATTCATTGAACAATTGTGATTCACATGTTTCCTATTCATAGAATAATGTTCCAAAGATCCCATGTCTCCAATAATGTTATGTTTTTCAATAATGTTTATTCACATGTCTCTCACTCATCGATTATTGATCCAAAGCTTCAAATAAGGTTATGACTATCATTGTACCAATCTCAAAAGTAAAGAATGAAGTAATGCATATGTGATTAATGATGGAGTATGGGTGGTAGATTTGGGGGCGTAAGCCTAGCTCAAGCCGATCCCGAGATTATTGGATCAGGGGGTAGTCCTAGAGGCATAAGCCTAGCTCGGACCGAACCTGACTGGGGGTAGCTCTAGAGGTAATAACCTAGATCGAGCCGAACCTGATATGTTGGTTTATGGGTGCAGCTCTAGAGGTAATAACCTAGCTCGAGCCGAGCCCGATGCATTGATTTATGGGTGGTAGCTCTAGAGGCATAAGCCTAGCTCGAGCCGATCCCAACATAACGTTATGTTATGTAAAGACCCCCTGATCAGTCGGGGCCCGGGTACATAGTGACACTAGTGATGATGAATAAGCATAGAAGTAAAGAAGCAAAGAAATTAATGGAAGCAATATACATGGTACCCAATATACAGAATGTTAACTTATCCTTACTGGTTATTCATTTGTATTTGAGTCCATTGACGTATTTTCGTATCATACAGTTTCTTATGAGCCTTACATACTCAGTACATTCTTCTTACTGACGTCCCTTGTGGGACTTACCTTACTTGTTGCAGGCGCAGGTGCTAGTAGGGCTCCACAGTAGGTTGCCAGTTAATTGAGGATCATTGGTGAGCTCCAGTTAGTTCGGGGCTTTTTTGAGTCACAGTTGTACATATTTTTTTGTATTCTACATGTTGTATAAAGCGATGACTTATCCCGACTTTCAGTTGGTCTTGTAAATGCATCTGTTAGAGGCTTTTGTAGACGTATGTGGGTGTATGAATGTAAGAATATACATGTCATTTTTGACTTGATGGTCTCGACGACCAAGTTTCACATATGTATATATATATATATATATCAGATGTTCTATGACTTTCGTTATTCGCCTCTATTGTTCTTATGGGATAGTGGTGTTTCTTATGGCATGCATATGATTGACTATAGGCAAAGCTTGGTTCTCTCGGGCCTTATCGGCTATGGGTGCCAATCTGCCTCATTGGAAGTCGGGGCGTGATAGTAAGGTTACTCTTTTTCGTATCCTTTGGCCTCACCTATTGTTCACATCGTTACTGAACTTGTTTCCACTCCGAAATATTTTAAAGTATCTCATTCCAGATTTGTTAACAATTGTTATTTACGTGTCTCTTATTTTTTGACTATTGTTCCAAAGCTCCAATAATGTTATGACCACCGATGTAACAATCTCACAAAAATTAAAGATGTGAAGTAATGCATATTTGGTTGAGTACGGATGGTAGCTCTGGGGGCGAAAGCCTAGCTCGAGCCGATCCCAATTGATTATAGGATGCAGGGGGTAGCTCTGGGGGTGAAACCTAGCTCGAGCCGAACTTGATTTATTGATTTATAAGTGGTAGCTCTGGGGGCATAAGCCTAGCTCGAACCGATCCCAATGTTATTTACCACTGATTAGTTGGTCCTAGGCATTGTATGATGTTTATTTATATAAAGGTAAAAGGAAAGAAATGAATGTAATGTACATGGTTCCACATATACAGTACGGTGGTATATCAGTGGTATCTATTCACTTGTATTTGATTCCATTAAGTTCCTATATTTCATACAGTTACTTATAGCCTTATGTACTCAGTACATTCTTTCGTACTGACGTCCCTTGGGGGACCTACCTTACCTGCTGCAGGCACCAGAGCTAGTAGACCTTCACAGAAGGGTTTGGGTCATCTGCATGCTATTGGTGAGCTCCAGGTTGATGCGAGGCTTTTCGAGTCATTTGTATATATTTTTGGTACTGTGTAGTAGTTGTATAAGGCTGGGACTTGTCCTGACTTTAGTCATGGTTATATATCTTTTAGAATCTTTGTAGACCTTGTAAAGTCAAACATAGAAGTGTCTTACCTTTTAGACGTTGTGGGCCCAACGGCTAAGTCTCGTATCTATTTTGTACGTCTTTACATGACTTCCATCGTCGACATATTATATCTGCATGTGGCAGAATTTTTGTTCATTTAATGGCATGCATATGAATGTACATGATCATAGGTTGGTTCTCTCGGGCCTTATGGCTATGGGTGCCTGTCCGACCCAATAGGATTTGGGGTGTGACAGTTTAACCCCAATAGTTATTAACTCAATCTATTTCACTTGCGCCTCACGTAACCTCAATGGTAAATAGAAACCAATAATGATCACCTTGTGACAAATACAACTATGAACACACATTATGATAAATACTTCAAGTTTATGACGCTTAGCCTTTTTAAGTAACTCTACAACTTCAGTCAAGTACAATTCAAGAGATAACAAGTCAAGTCAAACCATGACCAAGTCAACAACCCTGACTCTCACAATATCCAAGTCAACAAACCATGTCTCTAACCATATCTAAGTCAACAAACCATGACTTTAACCATATCCAAGTAAAAAAATTATGACTCTAATAACAAGAATTTAAAAATATATAACAAGTAACCGAACCACGCAAGAATCCCAAATATACCAAGCAACATCATAATTTGGTTCACTCAAGGAACCCACAACAACAACCATAATATAACTTGATCCACTCAAGAAACCAATATAAATAGCAATAATAATAATAATCACATACCTGGTCCTCTCAAGGAACTGTCACACTCATATATACATTGTACATATATGCTAAGGGTCTTATGGTTGTCCACTAGTCATAACCTACAGGGGACGAGCTCTAATCCATGTACCATAAAGACATGGAACCCGATCCAACCAATGAATCATCTTAACTAATCCTATGAAGATGTCCAAATACTGGTACATCCCACAGTAACAACTGATATCAAGACCACAATGAGAATAAGCAATCATACTTGTACTGTCAACAAGCCTTTAATGTAACCTCACTATATGAGATTAACACTTAGGATATAATTTAACAATTACATTCCTTAAGTATTTATTGCAATAATAGACAACCATCCAAATACTAGGTCAAGTCGAGTTAATCAATTCATGTAAACGACAATCATGCTTTAACACACTAAATCACAAGTATATATGAATCATTGATTTCATCAATTATAGCATGTCCAAAGACAAATTCACGGCTTAATCAAGCAAGCATTATCAAGCCATATTCATTAATTCCAAGTACTTATTTTAGGAGAGCACAACCAACCCAAAGGAGTTAAAACTCTAGTTCAACATTCATAAGTTCATTCACTAATCCAATCCTCTTTTATTTATACCGAGACTGGGGATTTTTGCTATTATGTAGTAATCCCTACTTTCAAATCATTACTAGGTTCAAGACCTACTCCATTAGCCAAACATTCAACTCTATTCAATTTATAAACTAGTGTTAGTCATACACCTTTATACTTTTTACTTCCTAACCCTTAGCCTAACTTGACCTTGGGCTCTTAAGTCACTGCCTCTTTATACCATAATCACTCCTCGTCACTAACCTTAAGTAAAATTATCCCATATTCTGACCACACATAATACCAAGTTCACCCTCTTATGGTAGTTAGGCTAAACAACTAGATTGTGAACTCACACCATCTCATTATCATCTATATTCACATAATTCATATTATAATCCACCATAGAGTCATACAAATGCAAAACATCCATCAAGGATTCATACATTAACATATCAACACATAATTATGTCCTTATTACATTAATTTCATGTTTTATCCACCCAAACTCCATGTCTGCAGGCCTAAGCATGATTTCTCCTGTCAAATCTACATTATGGATATGATTACTAACCACAGTCTACTACTCATAAACCTTAACATACCTGGGCGCCAAGCTGTTCCAACAAGTAAGCTATTCCATGGATGATTTTCCTTCTTTTTCACATTTCTGAATACTAAATCATCTAAATAATTACAGGAGTAATTAATAAACTAATCTTCAAACAAATACCTTTGAAATTTAAACCCACTAATTTTACCCTCATATACGATCTACAACATTAACCAAGGGTCAATTAGTCATTAAAATAGTTCCTTCAAGCTCAACCCAACTCCATTAATGGAGTTTTTAGGATAAAGGTTCCACCTTGGTTGAATTCAAGGTCCCCAACTTTCAATTTTCATGTTTAAGAATCACTAATTCATGCTAGGGATTGTTTATTAATAATTGAGAAGTGATTCTAGGTGATATTAACCTAACCCATACATTTTTCCAAAATATCATGAACTTAGTGTTCAAATCCCCAAGAATTTCACCATAAAGGTTGTTCTAAGGATTCTATATTGTTAATGGATTGAAAAATAAAGAAGATGACAGAAGAAACTTACCTCAATGAATAATTTTCACGCATACCAAGGAAAAATCTCCCCTCTAGGGATTAGGAATGAAATTTTAGGGTTTGGGGTCGAAAACCCATCAAAAATAGGTTATAAACTGTTGTAGCATCGCTACAGTGCCTTGAGCCCGCTACAGCGGCCTTAGCTTTTTTAGCACAAATAGGCTTCAGTAAAACGGTCATAACATTTTACTCAAGTAATGAATTAACAAATGGTCAGTTGTGTAGGAAAGAAGACTCAAATATTTTTAATTTGGTATGTATTGGGGTCCAAAAATCCTTACATTCTAGGAATAATACTTGTTTGAAGTCAACCCTAATTTAAACTTAGCCCAAAATTAAACTGGTAAGGATACTTTCAACTTAACTTTGTGCTAGGAGTATTGTATGACCTTAGTACATATCAAATGCACTACTATACTAAAGAATTGATCCTAACACATGTTACAAATGAAAATTTTATATTTTTACTTTGGATATTTTCAGTAACAACAAAATTGATCTTTACATTTCTCTTACCTAGGTGAATTAGAGTAGGTGCCTGATGACCTGGGTAGTTGGTTCATGACAGTTAGTATCAGAGCCTAGGTTACCGGTCTACCAGTACAAGATAAAATGTCAATTATATTCCTACGGATTAGTATGTTGACATCCACATCTAATCTTTGGAGCGGTATAAGGCATTCTAGGAAATTATTTTACTTCTTCTTTCCTTTCATAAGAAGTGTATTCTTGCTTGTGTAAGTTGAGTCCAATTGGTATATTTGAATTCCAATTGGTATATCTACGAGGTAAAAGGATATCATTTGATTCCATTTGGAATGACACAAGTATTGGAAATTTGAACTGGGATGGTTCCAATTGGTATCTGGCCATTAAGGCGGTGTAAATTTATGGATAATCGCCTAATGATTATCCATGAGGCAAATAAAGGGTAATAAAAAGGGTTGGTTTAATAATGAGACTGGAGATTGATACTTATGTGTATTGATATTACTTGAATGACTATGACTATGTGAAATGTGATTGTTGAATTGCTATCGAATTCATGGTTAGTGAAAAGTCATAATTTGGTTATTTCTTATTGGTTAAAGGAATTAATTGATATGTGGTTTAATTAGATATTGTATGCTAAAGTGATAGGCATGGACTTATCATTGGTGAAATGGTAAGGGGAAAATGGTTTATGAATATTGGAACTCTTGTTACAAATAGAAGGTTTTGGTTAAGGACCATGGAAAAAAGGCTATCGTTGTATAATAGTAAGAATTTTGGTAATGAAAAGTTTACTATTATGATTCATATTCAATTTATAGAAATGTGATACTAAGTTGTTGTTTATGCATAGTTGGGTTTGATCTTGGGATTATATTAAAGGCCATAACGTGATTTCATGTTTTGTTGTTGGAAACAGGGAAGGGGAATGAGGGAAGTTGCAGAAAATGTTAAAAATTTAGGGTGGCTGTTGTTGGGCCGCCATAGCAGCACTGACCCACTATGGTGAGCCCACTATAGTGGGAATTTTTTCAATATATTGGCATCACCCTAGCCACGTGCAAGCCGCTATAGCAGGATGGGCAGGGCAGAATCCCTACCCTATTTTTCCCCTATTTTTTTTTTCATTTCTAGCCTGTATTAATTGTTAATTAACCTATGAGCTACTACGTGAATTATAGAAATTTCTTATATACAAAAAGAAAAGCATGCATTCATTATGAAAATTCTTAAAAATAGCATCCATCTGCAGAAATAAAAGGGAAAAGAAAGGGAGGAATATTGTTTGTTACATGCCCTAAATGTGGGCAACCCAAATCAATAATATGTATAAAACAATGAGGGGAGACTGAGCTGGCATGCACCAAGGGGCCTAGATAGATTTCTTGTCACCATCATGGGCTATTGGGGTGTGGCCTTTTCCCTCTGAATCACTCAGGAAGGAGAACTCCTGTATATCCACCAGTTACAGCCGAGGAAGCTCCTGGTCAGGGAATGCACACTTGAACATAACCTTTACGGTCTTCCATATCCGTGTGAGCATGCCATCTCGGGAGAGCCTCCTCTTCTTCTTCTCATCAACCTCTTTGTGGAGTGTTGCATAGTCCTGGGTAGAGGGAGGTGGGCCTGCAGAGCTAGAAGGGGTGTGATCCATGTATCTCCTAACAGCAGCTAAGTCCACCTCCAGGTGGCTACTAGAAATTTGGAGTTGGGACTGGGAGGGAGGGAAAGTATCATCATCATCATCATCCTTCGTTATAGACCAGCTACTCTCGGCCTAACCCATCTTTCTCTTCTTCTTCTCCTTGAACATAACCACCTTCAACCTAAAGGGGTGAAAGGGGATGGCCATCTTTAGCTCAGGATCAACATCTTTCTTGGGTACCCCAACGCACTTGCATAGTGTAGAAAATAGACCAGGAAGGTAGGGGCCCTTCTTCCTTCCCAGTAGAAGTCCTTCTACTCCATCACTATTTGGGCCCCCACATTTAGCTATATGCCCCGTATAGCAAAGGTCACCACCAGAGCTCGAGGAAGGTCATGTCGAAAAGGTTGCTTGACAAATGAATCCTCTAGGACACCAGGTTCAGCCACCTTTATATGTCAGCAGTGAAGAAGGTTCTCATAATACCCTCAGTGGTGGGATAATAGACCTGGTCCCTGTAATCCTCTGCAACTAGGGTGTCCCGTAGTTACCTCATATCCTTCTTCGAGGCCTTAACTTTGAACCAATATTAGAGACGTGCGGCACCCTGAGCACCTCATTTATAGTACAATTAACCACGGGGACATCCACTCTCCTGATACCGATGGCAGGGTTGGAGTTGTCCCAAAGCACGGTAGGGAGTATGGCATAGAACTCCCTAACCGATATTGAGACCCTAAATGGAGAAGCCTCCACCAGTGGGCCCCATCCAAACTCCTAGAGCAAGTTATAGAATTCAGGCGCCTTATCCACCACCCCTCTTATTGCAAAGACCCCCTCTCATAGCATAACTCTGTCCTTTGGTACTCTAAAAATCTCTCTCAACAGTTCTTATCTGGAAATCTCTCTTAGGCTGAGGCGTTCTCTTGATTTTCAACCATTGAGGTGTTTGATCTACAAAATCATAGTAAGTAATCAAGTTAGAACTCATAAATGTGTTAAGAATTTGAATTTCAGAAGAAGGCCCAGTCTGAGCCTAACTGGGAGGCTACTGCCTGCAGCCTCCCACTATAGTGGGTTGTATCTTGCTATGGTGATGTCATTATAACTGGAATGTTTTTGCTATAGCAAGGTCACTATAGATACCTTTATCATCCCTGAGCTCCAAGGGGTGAGTCAATTGCGCCCCTTGAATTCCAACCGCATATTATTTTTTTTAGCAAAGGTATAGATTTTATTAATCAAAAGGAAGTACAAGAGAGGGGGACGTAAAAACTAACCTCCAAACTTTAGGTGGGACAATATTTAGTGAGCCTCCTCGAGAACACTAATTCTTTCCCATACTAAGCTATACCTAGTAAAACCATCCACAAGGACTAAGCATTGAAAGGAATGATAGTTGGTACAATGCAAAACAACCCAGATCAGTGTTTGTAAAGTGCCCTAACACTAGTTTATGCAAAAATTCAGGCATGATAACTCCTAAACCATGCCCAAATTGTCAAAACCAAATTAAGAACAACTCCTCACATTCCCTACTATTTCAATCCCATTTTATCCATAAACTCCGTAATTCTTACATCCAGAACACTATAGAAGTGTTGTAAACATAAGGTAAGCACCCATGCTTTAAAATTTTGGCCAAATCAACCCCAATTTTCAAATTTCTATAAAGAACCCCAAAACCTATTCTATTTCTATGAATTCAAGCGTAAAACAGACTAAAATACCTATACTAAAGTAAAGAGAGGAAGAGTATCAATAATTACCTTGTTTCCAACAACGGGAGCAAAGTGATCGAGGAGGGGAGGAAAGTTTTTTGAGTGAAAGAGGGAGAAATGGGCGAGAAACCCATTTCTCACCCCTTATATGGTAGGAATATTCTGGCTATAGCGGGATCTAGCCTCTCAAAATGTGGAAAATTTTTAGCCCATTATGTGTTAAACTTTTTTCATTTTGGTATATTGACGAGGTCCTGGATACCTTGGGCGCTCGGGGAATGGTTACTCCAATTAGTCTCATGTGAGTCATAAGAAAGGAAGATTCCTTGATAGAGTGGAGTAGTAATGAAATATGGCTGGAATTTTTAGTATGCCAGGGAAACAAAATTTTGGTGTTCACTCAAGTCTGTAATGTGTTATCATCGAGAGGGCGTAAGGTTCAAATTTGTACTCGAACTGTTCTTTCCTTATCATGATCATTCAGGGATAAATGATGGGTAAATTGGTATTGATTGTAACGACCTGTTCTATCATTATTAAAAACACCTCGTTATCCGTACATGTTATAGGGAAATTCTTTTAAAATACGGTCTCAAACTATTTTGGGATAATGCAGCTAAATATGTTAGAATTGGAAATTTTTAGGTCGGGATGACGTCATCCCACTATAGCGGGAAAATAGTGGGAATTTTCATGCTATAGTAGGATGATGGAACCAGAATCTCAGGTCTGATTTTAATATTTCTCTTTTCTCTTCTTTAGTTGTAAAAAGAATGATGTTTTCTCTAAAAACCCTCCTAGGGTTACCTCAAGGCCTGGGAGCAATGGAGAGAAGGTATTTCTATTTAATGGGGTAAAACCCATGGTTTACTCAATGATTTCATGTCAGGATTCAGCTTCAAAAAGTTAAAAGCTCACGTTCATGCCTCCGTAGCAGCTGCTTGGCGTCCAGGTAGGCTAGATTTAACTAAGTAGTTTAGAACTGGGCTAGAAAGTATAAGCATGACATAGATTGATGGGAGATTGCATGCTTCGGCCTTCGTATACGGTATTGGGATGGACAAAATGGATGAAAACCAAGGTAATTAGATGGGAAATTGTTATTATTTTATGGTATTGAACCTGTCCATCAATTATTATTTTTACCTTTTTATTGTTCACCTTTGCATGATATTAATAATGGTGTTGTACTTGAAGATTGGGTTAAACCTATTAAATTCCTAAACTAAGGGTGTTTAGTGTTGGGGGATTCTAAAGAATCTATGGTGGTAACCATAAGAAAGGGAAATTGGTAATGTAACAAATAATAAGATGAATAGTTGGGGGTGGGTAATGGCATAGGTTATATGTACAAGTTGTAAGTTAGGGTTTTACGCAATCAAAATCCAACCTGAGTTATATGTGTTTGCTAACTATTCTTGTATTGCTTATTATAATGCATGTTCAAGGAAAGTGAATGATTATTTGATATCCTAAGTATTAATTGCATTCAATGAACTTATATAAAAGCTTATTGGATTTTACAATGTCATCATTGTGGTTGTGATTGTTGTGATATCTTTGGATATCTTCACAGGATTATATTCATTATTATAGGATATACTGGTATGTGGACATGTTTACGGAATTCGTTAATATAAGGTTGGTCGGCTCTTAATGTCTGGGATTTGTTCTATGGACAAGAGCTCGTCCCCTGTAGGTCATGGCTAGTATGTTTCCATAAGACCCTTAGCATGTGTATATAGGTATTGGTGAGAGTGACGGTTCCTTGAGTGAATTGGGCTTATTTGTTTATCTGATATATTGGTTTCGTAAGTGAACCATATTTATTTGTTTATTTGGTTCCTTAAGTGAATAGGGCTTATTTGTTTATCTGATATATTAGTTCCTTAAGTTAACCTAGCTTATTTTTTATCTATTATATTGGTTCCTTGAGTGAACCAAGCTTATTTATCTATCTGATATATTGGTTCCTTGAGTGAATGGAGCTTATTTGTTTATTTGTTATATTGGTTCTTTGAGTGAACTGAGTGTAATACCCCGTACATTTCCGAACCTATTTTATTACCATAACATTTATGGAATTATTTAAATATGAGATTGATGGGGTATTACACAATTAATTAGTGGGCTTAATTGATCTTGTGCCATTGGGCTTAAATGAGACCCAAAAAATGAAGTAAAAGACATGGCCCTTGTAAGACCAAGTCAATATATCATTAGTGGACCAAGTGTTTGGCTAAGATGACCATTAAAAGGACTATAAAAGGCAACCAAAAATTAGATTTTTATTCATGTTGGACACACATGCCATTTTCTAGAATTTTCCACAATTCTCTCTACACTCAAACCCTAAGGCAACTACACTTGTTTGGGAAAGATCACTCTTTGGTAAGTGTTTATTTTATGGTTTAATATATTATATGCATGGAAGATGGTGTATATCATGTTGGTTATGTTGGTGAAGTGTGAGAAGTTCACTATGTGTGAAACAATTTGTGTTTGCTTAATCGGTGAAGGGTTTTGCCTTGTAAAATTGAAAATGGACTTGTGGTCTTGAAGTATGTGAGTTTGATGGATTCAATATTGACATGTGATGTGATTATAGCCTTAACTTGTTTTATCCTTGTACATAATGTTTGGAATTGTTGTTACGAAATTGGCCATGGAATTGGTGACGTATTGAAAGAAAAATGTGGTTTGGTGATGTTTATGTGTGTTGTGAAACCATGGATGTTTTTTGGCATATAAGATGATCTAAAATATGTTAATAAAAGCTTAGTTATGATCATGGACCATTCATGGCATAAAAGGACCCAAAAGAGACCTCTTTTGGCCGAAACGGGCACCCGCCCTCGCAGACGAAGAACCTGCGGGCGTAGGTGACTTCGTAGGTGCCCCTGTACACTACCAAGGGTCACTTGAAGACCCATTTCAGACACCTTTGGGCTCAGGTGGCTTCGTAGGTCAGCCCAGAACATCATTTGGCATGTTTTTGTCTCTCTTTGAACCCCCGAAATCCCTATACCCTTTATGGATGCAATTATCAACTTATGGTACCTTTTAAATGACTATAAAGGGGTATTCCGTAGGTATTTTGAATGGTATAAAATATGTATTGTTTTTAATGTGTTATTCTGAAAGCTATCGAGTGACTTGATGGAGAAAAGGTATCGTAGTGTTAATGAGGAAGTGTAAAGGGTAAACTTGGTGTGAAATGTTATTGGTTTATGATGTCTTGGTAAATGTGTGGAATGTTATGGTGTTGTTGGTATGATAATGCAGTGGATTGTATTGTAAAGGATGAAATGACGCTATATAGCAGTCACGTAACTCATTGTCATCTTATGCACTTGTAAGGTAACTAGTTGTTAACGTGAGCTCCGTTATGAACTTGTGGTGTAGAGTGACACGTAAGGAAGGAACTGGATTGTTGTATTCACATCTAGGACGGTATATTCATAGTGAGATCATAAGTTATGTAAGGTTACCCTTTCCATATCTTTCTGCAGCATACAGTATTCACCTTGTTATTGTACTTACTCATTTCCGAAATGTTCTAAAGTATTCCTAGCTCAGGTTGACAGATATGGTTAATCACATGTTTCTTATTCTTAGACCAATTATTATTCACATGTCTCTTAGCCATTGACTGAAGTTCCTAAGCTCTCATAATGTTGTAACTACTAAAAGAAACTATCTCAAGGAAAGTGATGATGTAAGGAGAATCTATTCATTCTTGAGTAGCATATCCAATAATGTTGCGACTATTAACATATCAATCTCTCACAAGAGAACGTATCAATCTCTCACAAGAAATGTATGAATTTCTCACAAGCAAATGTATCAATCTCTCAAAAGTAAGAAATAAAGCAATGCATTTATGATTTAATGTTTGAGAATCGGGACGACTCAAAGGGGCACATAAGCCTAGCTCGAGCAGACCCTAATACTATTTATATCTACCCACCGATAAGGTGGATGACTACCCACTGCAAAGTGGATGACTACCCACCGATAAGGTGGATGACTATCCACTACAAATTGGATTACTACCCACTACAAAGTGGATGACTACCCACCGATAAGGTGGATGACTACCCACCGATAAGGTAAATGACTACCCACTACACAGTGGATGACTACCCACTAACAAAGTGGATGACTACGCACCAATAATGTGGATGACTACCCACCAACAAGGTGGATGATTATATTATAACCCACCAATAAAATGGATGACTAAGAATGATGATGAACGTAAAGGCAAGATAAGTAATTAACGTAATGTACATAGTTCCAAACTTTCAGATTGATGGTTTATCCATATTGGGTATTCTCTTATAATTTTTCCATTGAAGTTCTTATGTATTGATGCAGTTTCTTATAGCCTTGCATACTCAGTACATTCTTCGTACTGACCCCCTTTGGGGAATTACCTTACTTGCTGCAGGCACAGGTGCTAGTAGACCTCCACAGTAGGTTGCGGATTATCTGCCAGTCATTGGTGAGCTCCAGTTGGTTTGGGGCTTTTCGAGTCCCATGTGTACATTGGTTTTTGGCATTGTATATGTTGTATAAAGCGGGGACTTGTCCCGACTGGAGGTTGGTTATGTATATGTATCTTTAGAGGCTTTGTAGACGTATGTGGGAAGACAAATGTAAGAGATGAATGCCTATTTTTATTTGATGGCCCTAACGGCCAAGTTCCATAAATAGTATATGTTTGCCATGACTTCCTCCATTGATATCAAGTTACATGAGATAGGACGATATTCACACAGAGACATACATAGGAAGACACACGAGTAAAGATTAGTTCTCTCGGGCCTTATCGGCTTCGGATGCCAGTCCGCCTCAATGGGATTTGGGGTGTGACAAAAGTGGTATCAGAGCAGGTCGTTCTAAAGGTGTCTACAAATCCGTGTCTGAGTAGAGTCTTTCTTATCGATGTGTTGCGCGCCACATTTATAAGTATGAGGCTACGGGATAGTTAGGAGTTGTTTCATTTCTTCATTTCTAGATCGTGCAATAGAGCCAATGTTGTAAGTGAAATTTGTATATGACCATGGAATTGGTTTTCTTGTTTATAGTAAAATGCCAATCACAAGACGAGGTAGAGGCAAGGGTAAGCAAGTAGATATGCCTTCCGGAGAAGGAATGAGTAAATCACCACCTGACCAAGCTAGTCAAGGTGGGGCTGACACTGAAATTGCACCGCGGTCTTCTCCTACTTTTCCATTTTTTGTGGATCCAAGGGGTAGAGAAGTACCCGCAGAACCGCCTACGAATGCCACTGATCAGGATTTAAGAAATGCAGTGCATATGTTGACCCAGCTAGTTGCTTCACAAACTCAAGGACAAGTTAGTCCAATGACAGGCAATGAGAGTGAGGCTAGAGTAGCTAGTCAGAGGACACAGGATTTTCTGAAATTAGACCCTCCCATATTCACTGGGTCAGACCCAAAAGCAGATCCACAGGACTTTGTAGATCAAATCCAAAGGGCTCTAGATGTCATGCACGTGACTGGAGTAGGAACAGTCGAACTTGCGGCCTATAGACTGAAAGGTGAAGCTATATTATGGTATGAAGACTGAAAAAGATCGAGGGGTATTGATGTACCTCCAGCTGGTTGGGAGGAATTTAAAACGGCCTTTCTTGACCACTACCTCCCATATGAGATCCAAGAGGCATGTGCAGACCAATTTCTAAATCTCTGTCATGGGGATATGAGTGTTAGAGAATACAGTTTACAGTTTAACTCTTTGGCTCGATATGCTCCGAATGTAGTGGCCACAATGACAGACAGAGTCCATCGATATGTGGACAGATTAGAGCCATATTTGGTAAGGGACTGTACCATTGCTGCTTTGAACAAAGATATGGACATAGCCAGAATACAGGCCTTTGCACAAAAGATGGAGGATCAGAGGCAACGAAGGAGAGTACATGAATTTGAAAGAGGGCCTTCAAAGAGGGCTAGACCTATGAGACAGTTTATGGTGTCTCAAGGAGGATCTGGGCCTCGGAGTTCTTCTCGACCGCCTAGACTATCATTTTATTCCCCTGCAGTAGATACTTCATCATAATTCTGAGGGTCTAGAGGCAGTCATGCGGGGCAGAATAGTGTGGTTCGAGGTTCACAGACAGTAAGATTTTCTCTTCAGCTGTGTCAGCACTGCGGGAAGTATCATTCAGGTGAATGTTGGTATAGACCCAATGTTTGCTTGTGGTGTGGTATGTCGGGGCATCTGATGAGAGAGTGTCGGCAAGGGGACACGAATAGTATGGCACGACCTACGAGATCAGCCGTTGTGGCATCTTCATCTGGTTTAAAACCTGCTGGTCGTGGTAAAGGTGCTAGAGGAGCAGCTAGTTCTAGTGGAGCACAGAATCACACCTATGCACTAGTCTATCGATAGAATTTGGAGATTTCTCCTAATGTGGGTACAGGTATAATATCTGTCTTTTCACAACATGTATCTGCATTGATTAATTCAAGCTCTATCTTATCACATGTTATTCTATTGCTTGCTGCGAAGTTTGAAAAAAACACCAGAATTATTAGTTAAGCCAACTGAAGTATCTATACCAGTTGGTGAATTTATTATAGTTAAAAAGAATAGATCGTAATGGTATGGTAAATATTTGCGATCATGTTACGTTGGTTGATCTTATCGAGATGGAAATGATAGATTTTAATGTTGTAATGGGTATGAATTGGTTGGTTAGTATAGGAGAATTACTGAAAATTTTCTTCTATTCCTGCACCCTTAACGAACCCTACACACAAGGCAATCAAGTTCCAGTGGAATGATGCATGTGGAAAAACCAAATTCAAGAGTTGAAAGACAAAATTAACTTCCACACTAGTTTTAAGTACTTCCCGAAGGCACAGAATGTTATGCAGTATATTGTGATGCTTCTGGGGTTGGCCTCGGATGGGTATTGAAGTAGCAGGGTAAGGTAATAACGTATGCCTCATGACAGTTGCGACCATATGAGATAAATTACCCAACACATGACCCTGAACTAGTAGCTGTTATATTTTCTTTAAAGAAATGGTGTCACTATTTGTAAGGGATTCATGTTGACATAGATACTGAGCATAAGAGTTTTCAATATATCCTTAAGCCGAAGGACTTAAATCTGAGGTAGAGAAGGTGGCTTGAACCATTAAAAGATTATGACGTTGGTATTTTGTAATATCCGGAAAGAGCAAACGTGGTAGCTGATTCATTAAGCTACAAAGCAGTACGAAGCTCACAGAAAAGGAAGATGTAGTCACAAAATCTACATCAATTAACCAGTATGGGGTTTCATCTTCTTGAGACTCCAGATGAAAGAATTATCGTGAACAGTGCGGTAGAATCTTCATTTGTGGCTGAGAGAGTGAAAAGCAATATGCAAATCCTATTTTCTTTCAGTTGAAAAAGAATGTACAATGAAGTTCGGCAAATGGTACTTGAGCCTACATAAGGGAGGAATACTTCACTATCAAGGTAGATTATGTAGACCAAATATATTTGAGTTAAGAAAATGAAGTATGACCGAAACACATCATTTACGGTATTCTGTTTATTCGGGAGCATTCAAAGTGTACCATGGAATGAAAGAAATGTGTTGGTGAAGCAATATCAAGAAAAAGAATATTGTAGAATTGGTAGTTCATTGTCCGAATTGTCAACAGATAATAGTAGAGCATCAGAAATCTGGAGGTTATATGCCGATACTAGAAGGAAAGAATTAGAATTTACCATAGGTTATTGGGTATGTTTGAAAGTACCACAAATGAAAGGGGTAATGAGATTCAAGAAGAAGGAAAGGTGGCCCTATATAGGTCCATAGGAAATTATCCGAAGGTTTGAGCAGGTTGAGTATGAATTAGTACTATTCTAAGAACTCTCCATAGTTCATTCATTGTTTCATCTTTCAATGCTTCGGAAATGCATAGGAGATCCATCTCAAATGTCTCCCATTGAAGATATACAGTTTACGAAAGATCTCACATATGAAAAATGCTCATTGCTATTTTGGGGTTAACACGTGATGAGGTTAAGGAATAAAGAAGAAGCTTACATGAAAGTAGAAGTCACCTGGGGAATCAGAGAAATGATAAAGTCAAAGTATCCGTATTTGTTTCCAATGGAAGAAAAAGTTCACGTGCGGAAGTGAAATAATATTGAGTCGATATATATAAAGAATTATGTATATATATGATAACAAGAAGAATGACCCAAGACTTGCATTTGTTTTATTGGATGATGCCACTAACATTCGAGGACGAATGTTCCTAAGGGGGGAAGAATGTAACACCCCGTACGTTTCGGAACCTATTTTATTACCATAACATTTATGGAATTATTTAAATATCAGATTGATGGGGTATTACACATTTAATTAGTGTGCTTAATTGATCTTGTGACATTGTTCTTAAATGAGACCCAAAAAATAAAGTAAAAGACATGGCCCAAAGGGGTATTTGACCCATTCTTGTAAGACCAAGTCAATATATCATTAGTGGACCAAGTGTTTGGCTAAGATGACCATTAAAAGGACTAAAAAAGGCAACTAAAAATCATATTTTTATTCATGTTGGACACACATGCCATTTTCTAGAATTTTCCATAATTCTCTCTACACTCAAACTTTAAGGCAACTACACTTGTTTGGAAAAGATCACTCTTTGGTAAGTGTTTATTTTTATGGTTTAATATATTATATGCATTTAATATGGATTATATCATGTTGGTTATGTTGGTGAAGTGTGAGAAGTTCACTATGTGTGAAACAATTTGTGTTTGCTTAATCGGTGAAGGGTTTTGCCTTGTAAAGTTGAAAATGGACTTGTGGTCTTGAAGTATGTGAGTTTGATGGATTCAATATTGACATGTGATGTGATTATAGCCTTAACTTGTTTTATCCTTGTACATAATGTTTGGAATTGTTGTTACGAAATTGGCCATGGAATTGGTGACGTATTGAAAGAAAAATGTGGTTTGGTGATGTTTATGTGTGTTGTGAAACCATGGATGTTTTTTGGCATATAAGATGATCTAAAATATGTTAATAGAAGCTTAGTTATGATCATGGACCATTCATGGCATAAAAGGACCCAAAAGAGACCTTTTTTGGCCGAAACGGGCACCCGCCCTCGCAGACGAAGAACCTGCGGGCGTAGGTGACTTCGTAGGTGCCCCTGTACACTACCAAGGGTCACTTGAAGACCCATTTCAGACACCTTTGGGCTCAGGTGGCTTCGTAGGTCAGCCCAGAACATCATTTGGCATGTTTTTGTCTCTCTTTGAACCCCCGAAATCCCTATACCCTTTATGGATGCAATTATCAACTTATGGTACCTTTTAAATGACTATAAAGGGGTATTCCGTAGGTATTTTGAATGGTATAAAATATGTATTGTTTTTAATGTGTTATTCTGAAAGCTATCGAGTGACTTGATGGAGAAAAGGTATCGTAGTGTTAATGAGGAAGTGTAAAGGGTAAACTTGGTGTGAAATGTTATTGGTTTATGATGTCTTGGTAAATGTGTGGAATGTTATGGTGTTGTTGGTATGATAATGCAGTGGATTGTATTGTAAAGGATGAAATGACGCTATATAGCAGTCACGTAACTCATTGTCATCTTATGCACTTGTAAGGTAACTAGTTGTTAACGTGAGCTCCGTTATGAACTTGTGTTGTAGAGTGACACGTAAGGAAGGAACTGGATTGTTGTATTCACATATAGGACGGTATATTCATAGTGAGATCATAAGTTATGTAAGGTTACCCTTTCCATATCTTTCTGCAGCATACAGTATTCACCTTGTTATTGTACTTACTCATTTCCGAAATGTTCTAAAGTATTCCTAGCTCAGGTTGACAGATATGGTTAATCACATGTTTCTTATTCTTAGACCAATTATTATTCACATGTCTCTTAGCCATTGACTGAAGTTCCTAAGCTCTCATAATGTTGTAACTACTAAAAGAAACTATCTCAAGGAAAGTGATGATGTAAGGAGAATCTATTCATTCTTGAGTAGCATATAAAATAATGTTGCGACTATTAACATATCAATCTCTCACAAGCGAACGTATCAATCTCTCATAAGAAATGTATCAATTTCTCACAAGCCAATGTATCAATCTCTCACAAGTAAGAAATAAAGCAATGCATTTATGATTTAATGTTTGAGAACCGGGATGACTCAAAGGGGCACATAAGCCTAGCTCGAGCGGACCCTAATACTATTTATATCTACCCACCGATAAGGTGGATTACTACCCACTGCGAAGTGGATGACTACCCACCGATAAGGTGGATGACTACCCACTACAAAGTGGATTACTACCCACTACAAAGTGGATGACTACCCACCGATAAGGTGGATGACTACCCACCGATAAGGTGAATGACTACCCACTACACAGTGGATGACTACCCACTAACAAAGTGGATGACTACCCACCGATAAAGTGGATGACTACTTACCAACAAGGTGGATGATTATATTATAACCCACTAATAAAATGGATGACTAAGAATGATGATAAACGTAAAGGAAAGATAAGTAAATAACGTAATGTACATAGTTCCAAACTTTCAGATTGATGGTTTATCCATATTGGGTATTCTCTTATAATTTTTCCATTGAAGTTCTTATGTATTGATGCAGTTTCTTATAGCCTTGCATACTCAGTGCATTCTTCGTACTGACCCCCTTGGGGGACTTACCTTACTTGTTGTAGGCACAGGTGCTAGTAGACCTCCACAGTAGGTTGCGGATTATCTGCTAGTCATTGGTGAGCTCCAGTTGGTTCGGGGATTTTCGAGTACCATGTGTACATTGGTTTTTGGCATTGTATATGTTGTATAAAGCGGGGACTTGTCCCGACTGTAGGTTGGTTATGTATGTGTATCTTTAGAGGCTTTGTAGACGTATGTGGGAAGACGAATGTAAGAGATGAATATCTATTTTGATTTGATGGCCCTAACGGTAGAATATGTTTGCCATGACTTCCACCATTGATATCTAGTTACATGAGATAGGACGATATTCACACAGAGAAATGCATAGGAAGACACATGAGTAAAGATTGGTTCTCTCAGGCCTTATCGGCTTCGGGTGCCAGTCTGCCTCAATGGGATTTGGGGCGTGACACTGAGCTTATTGTTTATATGATATATTGGTTTTGTTGAGTGAACTGGGCTTAATTGCTTATTTGATATATGGGTTCCTTGAGTGAACCGAGTTTATGTGATGACTTGTATATTGGTTTCCTGAATGAACTAGTCTTGTGATTATGGCTTTTCCTAGTGTTGGAAGGGATTCTTAAGAGGTTGGGGTTAAGTCTATAAAAAGTAGTGTGTATATTTTTATCTTCTATTTACTTAGGTGAATGGGATAATGGGTGTTATATTGTGCTGGAGCCATAGCTGTTGACCCCGTTATTTGCCTATGTTTAGCATACTTGACTAAATCTCTGGGGTTGGTAGTTGTGTGTTGACTTGAGCTGCTATAAATGTTAACTCGCATGAGATTAAACTTGGTAGCGGGGTTGATAAAGGTTATGAGTTATGAACTTGAGGTAAGGCTACCCGATAGGAGTTCGTATCTGTAATTATGACTTGTGTATGGTTGTTGATCTGTCAATTATTGTATTTGAGGCCGGGAAGGCAAGGCGTTATTGTCTTATTATTAGTGCCACATTGACGTAAATGAATCTAAAGGTGCTAGGGTGTTAATGTATAATCGTACTAATAGAATAAAGTTAAGTAAATTATAAGGGTTTTAACTGTGAATTATTAAGGACAAGGAACCTTACGGGTTGGGTATCATAGAACTCATATATAATTATGGAATGAGGTCTGATGCGATAAAGTAATGGATAATTAGTGATTAGGGCTGAACTTGATAATATGGAAAGTCTTTTTCTATGATAAGGTTGTTAATATCTAAGGGTGTTAAGGAATTGCTTTAATGAAAGTTTCTGGCTAAATGACTCCTAAGTTGTATGTCTTCTTTATTGATATTTATGTGATGTTTATGTGATTTAATTCAGGTTAACCGATGATGCTTATCAGTACATGTTATTTGTACTGATACTACTTTTGGTATACCCTTTTTAGGGTATAGTCTGGTTGCAGGATCAGTAGGTGTTTCATGCTTGACAAGGTAAAGATCTCTAGCAGATTTTGTTATTATTCCTATGGTAGAAGCTGTGTCTTTAGTTTGTCCTTTCTCTTAGTAGCTCTTATACCTATTTAGACTAGTTCCTTGGGAAAATTTTCAGTTGTATTTAAAGATTTTGTAAATTGGTTGTAATAAATAAGGTATTTTATTATTTCTTATTGATTTCCGCATATATTTTTAAATGGGTAGTAAGGTTCTCCTACCTAGGTGGATTAGAGTACGTGGCCGCCCAACCTGGGTAGTTGGGTTGTGACACATGGTCCCCAAAGCATCAGGAGTATATTATGTGAGTTTTTTTATTTTAGAAGCTTTTAAGTTGATATAGTTGACTTTGGTTCAATATTAAGAGATTCGAGCATCAGATGATCATTTTGTCAGGTCCATCACTTTTGGAATGTCGATTTGTGTTAGTAGCGTGGTTGGTTTGGGTTTCGAGGCCCTATTATAATTTTTAAGTATTTGGGGGAAAAATTAGTTTTATTGACCTTAAGTGGTTTTCAAGTGAAACTTGTTGATAAAAACCTCCTTTGATAAATCCAATGGTTTATTGAGTTCAGAACATCAAAATTATTCTAGTAGCATCATTGATTTATTTCTGTAGGATTCCAAACAAATCTCGGGGGTCTGTTTGGAGAGATTTTTGCCTTGGACTATTGCTGGTGCACAGCTATTGGTGCACCAGACATTTGTTCATCGCAATCAAGTGGTTGGGGTCGCAATCACGAAGGATTGATTTTTCTCTTCATCGCAATCATTAGGTAGGTGTTGTGATTATGAAGGGTTACATTTTGGTGCATCATGATTGCGTGGCCTATTCCCATGGTCACGACTAGTAAGCTTTACGTGGTTAATGTTGACCCTCGTGATCGCGAGGCACTATTCACCAGAACAGTATAAATATTCTATTTTCAACCTTAAACCGTATTTTTACCATTTTCAAGGTTTGTGAGCTCATTTTTTAGAGAATCTAAGACGATTTTCATCATCTTTTATTTGGGTAAGATTCTAAACCTATTGCTAATCATTACCCATTAATTCTATTGCAAATCATTTTCAATTTATGGATTTTAAACTTGAGATTTATGAGATTTTCCCAGTAAAGTAAAAAATAAACATTTCAATAATTTTGAACCCGATTTCAATAATCATAACCTTATTCAATGGCCAGTAGTCTATGCACATATGTAAGATACTATCCTTCTTCTTAACAAACAACACTAGAGCACCCCAAGGGAGGCACTCGGACAAATGAATCCATTACAAAGCAAATCTTGCAACTGAGCCTTTAGCTCATTCAACTCAGCGGGCGCCATCTTATAAGGAGGGATAGATATGGGACGGATATCCAGCTCTAGATAAATATAGAAATCAATGTCACGATCTAGTAGAATGCCAGGCAAATCAGCAAGAAATACCTCAAGAAACTCACACATAATAGGAACTGACTCAATGGGCAAAACCTCTGCAGTAGTATCCCAAAGATGGGCTACGAATGCCAAAAAAACCCTACCAATCAACCTATCAACATAAATAAAAGAGATAAGTTTCATAAGAGCAGGTCTATAGATATCTTCCCACTCTAGTCTATCCATCCCCGGCATAGCTACAATTACTGTCTTAGCATGACAGTTTAAAATAGCATGGTATGGAGATAACTAACTCATCCCCAGAATGATGTCAAAATCCACCATGTCTAATATCAAGAAATTCGCCTAAGTTTGCTATCCCATATACATAACAGAACAAGAGTGATAAACCCTATCAATAATAACAATATCACCAACAGGGGTAGACACGTAAACAGGAAAGTCAAGTAGATAACACACTATGTCCAACCCCATAATATAACCAACAAATAAATACAAAAAAGTAAAACCAGGATCAAATTATACAGTGGTCATCCAACCACAGACAAATAAGGACATGTAATAACCGCATCTGATGTCTCAACCTCGGGCCTACTAGAAAAGCATAGAAACGGGCCCTATCACCAGTTTGAGCATCGCATCTGCCTGCCTGAGCACCACATCGATCTTTATTTCCCTACCTTGGTTGGGCTAGTTACCACCCCTACTTGCCTGGTGACCACCATGCCCACCCTATGAATGACCTATACCATTACCACCACCTTTCCTACTTACTGGAGCTGGAGCTTGGGGAGCATGTAGCTAGCTTGACTGAATAGACTACCTAAAATTAGGATAATACCTCTATATGTGACCAACCCCACTGCACTAATAACATGTACGGTCCAGGGTCAGTCGCTGAGCTAAAAATGATAAAATCAGATAACCACCCAAGTCTGAATATGGTTGGCTGGCCCCTGACAGATCCCAGCAAACACTTGTATCGCTAACTGAATGGGGCGAGTAGGATTTTCCTACGAACTCTAACCCCTATAATAAGAACCACTGTAGCTACCCCCTTTGCAGGCGATCTTTCCTGCCAACTTGGAATAATTCTCTTGCTTTACACCCTCTACCTTTTTAACAAAATCAACCATCTCCTAGAAGGACTTACCTAGAGATGTTCTTAAGACCAAAAATCTGGAGACATGTGTTCAAGCCCTTCACAAAGCAACAACTCATTACATCCTCAATATGCAGTAACTGAGATGAATACTTGGACAACGAATGGAATTTAACCTCAAAGGCCGCAACTGACATGCTCCCCTGCTCAATATTAGTAAACTCATCCTTTTTCCTATCCCTCAAGGTACAAGGCAATTATTTCTTTAAAATTACCAAATAAAACTAAGTCCAAGTCAACAGAGGAAAACCTGGAGCCCTACACTTGACGTATGCCCTACACCACATCCTGGCCTCTCCCTAAAATTAGAAAGTGACAAACTCTACACCATATCTCTCAACCACCTCTATCTTGTTGTGCCTATCATGAAAATCGATTATGAACTCAATAGTCATCCGAACACTTGGTTCATAGGCTTCATCTTGATAAACTTGCATAACAGATCATTCTCATCTTCAGTCATCACCGGACCCACTACGTGTTAAAGAAACACCCGTATCTGACACCTCATCTATTTTAGAACCATGACAGCAGCATGCTACACTCCCGGATGCTGAACTACAGGAACTGCGGGAGTAGCCCCAGTCCCAGCCAACCCACTCAAAAATCTTAGAACCTGCTGAATCATGTTGGAGGACATCTGAACCAGAGTTTCACCACCCTGCACTGGTGTTGCCTTATTCTGAATCAGTATTTTCTCATCCTGCATCGATATTGCACCACCCTTTACTATCTCTAGAATATACTCAAGTGGGGGAGGAGAGTCTGACCTCTCCTGAGCTGATCTCACTGCCTGGGCCCTACCCTTGTTGGTGCTTCTCTCTTTCCCCTATCTCTTCTACCCTTCACATTTCATATGCCATGAACTACAACCCTAACAGAGCGGTTCGAATGCCTTTACTCTAGCTCTATTTGATTGTTTTCTAACCATTTATGAGAATAAGTATGAAAGAAGTCAAATACCAATTTTGATCACCATATACCAACTAGAATCAAGTAATAGCATGAAAGAAAGAAGAAATTGACTTTTTCCTAGTGTCCTGTAGCCTTTCAAAGAAAAGTACGGACGTCTCCGTACTATTTTGCATGACTCTACTAGACATGTTCTTGTATGACGAGATCAACGAACCTAGGACTCTGATACCAACTTTGTCATGACCCAAATGGCTATGAGTGGCACCCATACTAACCCTTTGGTAGGAGAACCATCTAACCCAAATCATTACCTAAACACTGATGAAATGTAACAAATCTCAACTTAATCATAGAATCTCTAATAGAATCAATAAAATAATAAGTGTGGAATGTCAAATAACAATCTATTACAAGCACCAAGGCACGAAAGTCATCATACAATAACTCTATATCAAAACATGTCTAAGAATATCTCAAAAATTAACAAAATAATACAAAGTCACATTGTCTAGAAAAAGGACAAGAACTAAGTGATGTTTCATGGTAGCCTGGTGATGGAGTGCTCACCCTTGGACCGAGATAGACTGTCAAATGCTATAGGAAAGGTCGTGTCTGGGCATCTGGAACACTTTTTGCAATGAACAAAAGAAAAGAATAGGGTAGTATCAGTACAAACCACTATTTACTGGTAGGTATCATAGGCCAACTCAACTTTATAATATGTACATAACATAAATCAAATAACAAGTGGAGAGGCATTAACACATAGCAATTAATTCAATGAATCAGCAAATACATTAATAATGGGCCAACAATTCCCATAAACAAACCACGTAACCAACAAAAGTGTCAACCACATCATAAATAACCACAAAATTAGCAATCATAGCATAAGTAGAAACTATGTCCATCTCAAACTCACAATTTATACACCGTTAGTTCATTATCAACTTATTAACCATATCATCTCTCAGTCACACTAGTCTGTACACACATGCTAAGGGACTTATTTCTGCCCATCTATTCATCACCTATAGGGGACCATCTAAGTCCATGTATTGTATCGGTATGGTACCTGATCATCCAAAATATAAGTAATATCAATATCAATATCCGTACCGGCATGATACCTGATCCTCCATAACCATATTATATGCATTTTATAAAACATAAAATCTCTGAAGATACAACACAATGTACTAAATTACAATAAACTTACAATCATAACATTTCGATCAAGTTCAATATCCATAATTTATTCATACAATTGTCAACAAACCCAACCATCATCAATTACAAGCATGTCTGAACACCAACCAACAAGCATCAAATTTAGGAGCATACATACGATTAAAATGAGTCTAAATTCCAATTAAACTGTAACCTACCTCAACCAAAGAACCTAAAAGCAAGCTAGTCCGAAAGAGCCTTGTCTTTTATCAAAACCTCGAAATGTTCAAAGTCTAAAAACAACAATCTGAGAGTAATTAATCACTTACTCTCTAATTCTAAGCCTTAGGGATTAAATCTCACTGATTTTACCATTTTTTTAATAGCCTAAGTCATAGTTAAGGGGTTTTCAAATCATTAACCTCCCCTAAATCCCCATAATTCACGTTTAATGGGAGAAATTCTATGCTATGAAGTGTTAATTAACAACCTAGGATCATTATTAACACAATTTCACGCTTACCCGAGGGATTTTCATAGTAATAATGAACTTAGGCTTAAACCCATGAATTCGACCATAACTCCTCATTATAATCACTGTATGAATTAAACAAATTAAACAATGTTAGAAAGGTGTAATAATATTACCTTTTTGGTGGAAATTGTTTGAGGTAGTAGAAAATCACATCTCTCAAGCTTAAGAACGAACCCTTCAATTTTTGAGAAATAAACACTGAATATAGGAATTGACGCATTAAACAGCTCGACGGCTGCTGCAGCGGGCACCTGGACACTTTCTCACATACACCACCACAGCGGCTGGTCAATACCATAGCAACCTCACCGCAATGGTGACCTGAACGCTGCAGTAGTCACTAAATAGTAGCTTGGGGGAGCTTCAGCAGTTACCTCTTTTCACAACACACACCTCAATTTTTGAAAATACAGCTTAATACTAAAGCAACAACCTTAATAACTGGAGTTCTACTAACCCAAATTTCATTCTGAAAGTTTCTATAGAATCATACACCTCTCTACTATCCACTAATAATCACCACACCACAAGACACAAATCATAGCTTAAGCACATAACACCAGGTTTTCATCTGAAACCAACCTAGCTTGAGTTTTCATCAACTCTCACCTTAGGGAAAACTCTACCCAAGCAGCTACACTCTTACATATGCTATAAGACGGGATGCGTCGTTACACTTAAAAACTTGCTCATAATCATAATTCAAAAATAGGTGAAAGTAACAATAGTCTATCCAAAATTTAGAAGTCACTAATAAAAGCCTCTACGAATATCCAATATGTAACACCCCGTATCTACCAAACCCTACTTGACAATGTTGAACAATGGTTACTCAAACGTCGAGATTCAAAAGTTTGTATTTTATAATGTTATTGATGAGATAATTGATATTGGGCCTAGTACATGGGATTAGACCTTTATAGGAGGTGCAACATCCCGTATGATGTCGAACCTAATTAAATTCCGTAACGTTCATGGAATTATTGGAACATGAGAGACTTGATGAATTAAGAAATTAATTTGGTGAGTATTAAGGAGTCATGAGCCATTGGGCTTAAATGAGGCCCAAAATCACATGGAAGACTTGGCCCTGTAACACCCCATAGATTTTCGAACCAAATTGATTCCCGTGATATAAATGGAATTAATTAAACATGCATGAGATTTTTGATGAATTACGCATAAAAGTGTTGGGCCAAATTAATATATGCAAAAGGGCTTAATTTAAGCCCAAATGGAGAAAAGAGATCCATTCTTCCATTTGACCCATTCAACATGATAATTAATGTTGATAAAGGATAAGAAGAGATTTGAGGGCCTATATATAAGCATGAAAATCAGATTTTTTATTCCATTGGACACCCATGCTTTGTCTAGAATTTTCCACAACATTTCTCTCTTCAACCAAACCCTAAGCCTTCATTCCTTTGGTCAAGATCACCTTGAAGAAAGACTTGAATGAAACATAAAGAGGAAGTTGGACTAATTGTAGAATCGTATTAAGAATATAAGGTATGTAAGGTTACTCTTTCTATATCCTTCTGCAACATGTTTTTCATATTGACATTGGGCTTGTTCTATTTCTAAAGGTTGTGAAGTACATCAATTCAGGTTGACATATATTATTATCCATATATGTCCTATTCTTAGATGAACTATGATTTACTTATCTCTTATCCATTGACTATTCATTGACTGAAGTCCTAAGGATGTCATAATGTTGTGAGTCCTAAAAGGACTATATCAAGAGAGAGTAAGGTATAACAAGAATCTATTAATGCTTGCTTAGCATGTCCAATCATGTCATGATTCCAAAGTCTCATAGTTTGATGATTGTTCTTGTACCAATCTTTCATAAGCAAAAGTACCAATCTTATAAGAGCAATGAAGGAAGTAATATGTGAGCTAGTTTAACCATCCCTCATAAGTTAAGGTATCGATCTCATGACATAGAGAAGTGAGGTAATATATATATGTAGTATGTATCTCTCTCATAAGAAGATGTGTGCTAGTGATCTCATGAAGTGAAGGAGTGAAGTGAAATGTGTATATAAGTGTGTGCCTTAATGTCATGATCCTTAACGTGTCATTCTCATAACCTAGTGAAGGGTATAAGATTGTAAAGGAGTAATGCGCGTGGTTGTTATATGTTTCATGGAGTATGGGTCTCAATCTAAAGGGTATAAGTTCTAGATGGAACAATCCCAATATTATGCTATGTTATTTACTATAGCCCACCAAAGGTGGAGTCCCGGTATTATATACTTACTTATATAAGATCTCATAAGAAGTAGCAAAAGTGTTAATCTCTTGGAAGTAGAGAAACAAGGTAAAGTATATATGTGTGTTTCCAATAGCATCGTGATCCTCAATAGGTCATACAAGTGTGTATATATTCTAACTCCAAGTTCCGAGAATGTGATGTTCTAAAGTCTAGTAATGTTATGATTATGTTTATACCAATCTGGTAAAAGTTGAGGTATAAATATGACATTATCCATGGGGTGAAATGAACACCTGCATGATGGTTCTCTATACATTATCCATAGGGTGAAATGAACACCTGCATGATGGTTCTCTATACATTATCCATGGGGTGAAATGAACACCTGCATGATGGTTCTCCTTACATTATCCATGGGGTGCAATCTACACCTGCATGATGGGTCTATGAATTTCCCACTGATCAGTTGGGCCCGGGCAATATATGATTAATAAGTGATTAAGTGAAGTAAGGTAAGGTAGAGAAGCAAGTAGGGTGGATGTATGATACCCCACCCATAGAGTGGATGTAGGTTATATTATTAATCCACCAAGAGAGTGGATGTGTGTGGATGAATGTTATTCTTTTGTAATTTACTAACCAAGTAGTAGAACAATAGTGGTAATGAACATAGAAGCAAGAAAGAATCTCTTGCATAGAGAAGAGTCTCATGAATAGAAGAGAAGAGTCTCTTGAGTGTAGATGTATATGAAAGATATTCTATGAATAGTAAGGATATAAAATGAATGTCCTAAAATGTTCAAAACAAAAGCAATATACAAGTTTCCAATTAGAATGATGGTTTACCCATATTGAATAATCTCTCATATGTATTTCATTGACATTCTCATGTATGATGTAATTTCTCTAATTACATACTCAGTACATTTCTCGTACTGACCCCCTCGGGGGACTTACCTTACATGTTGCAGGTGCAGGCACTAGTAGATTTGTAAAAAGACCGTAAGTTGACAGTTAGTTGTGGATCTTTGGTGAGCCCCAGTTGCTTCGGGACTTATCACAGTTGTACATTTGTTTTGATGTTGTACAGATAAAGCGGGGACTTGTCCCGACTTTTAGATGGTGTTATAAATGCATCAGTTAGAGGCTTTTGTAGACGCATGTGGGTATATGAAAATAAGAGATGTACGATTATTTTGATTTGATGGCCCTAATGGCCAAGTTTTGTATGTATAGATATGATATATATTTCCATGTGCATGACTTCCGCTTAGTTGCATGAGTAATAATAGGATTTAATAAAGTTCATACGAGGATAAGCATATGAATAGACATGAGCAAAGATTGGTTCTCTCGGGGCCATATCGGCTTCGGGTGCCAATCACGCCTCGTTGGGATTCGGGGTGTGACAGGCCCAATGGGGCAAAATGATCCAATCTTCCCTTTGACCAAATCAACCATGCATTTAATGTCAAGAATGGGATAAGAGAGACTTAAATGGACCTATATATATGATGGAAATCATATTTTTATTCATTTGTAACACCCATTCCTTTTCTAGAATTCACTACAACATTTTCTTATTTCACACAAACCCTAGACCTTCATCCTTTGGACCAAGATCATTATCTTGCAAGACTTGGTAAGTGTATATGATTATGTTTTAATATATTTTATGCATGGAATATGGTTTATATCATGTTGGTTATGTTTGTAAAGTGTGAGAAGTTCACTATGCATAAAACAATTTGTGTTTGCTAAATCGGAGGATGGTTTTGTCTTGTAAACTTGAATATGGACTTGTGATCTTGAAGGAAATGAACTTGATGGACTCAATATTGACATTTGAAATGTGAATATAGTCTTACCTTGTTTTACCCTTGTATATAATGTTTGGAATTGTTGTTGTAAATTGGGTTACGAATTTGGTGGCGTATTGAAAGGAAAGTGAGGTTTTGGTGATGCTTTTGTGTGTTGTGAGACCATGGATGGTTGTTGTCATGTAATATGATCAAAAATATGTTAAAATAAGTTTAGTTATGATCATGTACCATTCATTGCATAAAAAGACCCAAAAGAGACCAATTTGGCCGAAAAAGGGCACCCGCCCTCGCAGGTGAGGCACCTGCGCCACAGATGCCCCTGGCTACTGCCAAAGGGAACCTGTAGATGCAGTTCATCCACCTGTGGGCGCATATGGCTTCACAGGTCACTTCCAAAACCCCGTTTTACATGTTTTTGTCCCCCTTTGATCCCTGAAGGCCCCTATACCCTTTATGGATATAATTAGCAACTTGTGATGTCATTTTAATGACTTTAAAGTGTCGTATGGAGGCATGTTGGACTGTATTAAGTATGGATTGTTGTTCATATATTGTTATGAGGCAAGTTGATAGGATAAATTGTGACGGAATGATAATGAGAAAGCATAAGGGTAAGTGTGATGTGAAATGCTATTGATGTGCGATATTTTGGTCAATGTATGGAATGTTATGGTGTTGTTGGTATGATAATGCAATGGAATGTACTGTGAAGGATGAAATGATGCTATGTAGCAGTCACGTAACTCATTGTGACATTTATACGTTTGTAAGGGAGTTGGTTGTTAACATGAACTTTGTTATGTACTTGTATTGTAGAGTAAGACGTAAGAAAGAAGCTGAACTGTTGTGTTCATATATAGACTCGTGTACTCATACTGGGAAGTGAAGGTATGTAAGGTTACTTTGTCCGTATCTTTCTGCAGCATATGGTGTTCATGTTGTCATAGTACTCATTCGATTTCGAATTGCTCTAAGGTATTTCGTATCCGGTAGTTGACTAGTGTTACTCATAAGTTCCTTACTCATTGGTCAATGGTGAATCATATGAATCATGTCTGGTGGTTGACTCATGTTCATTAGCTAATATGGATCATTATCCTAAGATTCCAAAAGTGTTACACTCCATGAGGGTTCTATAGAATTCCAACTACGATTGACATATCTTGTTATTCACATGTTTCCTACTCTTAGATGAATGATGATTCACTTATCTCTTATTTATTGACTGAAGTTCCTAAGTTGTCATGATGTGGTAAATTCTAAGAGAACTATACAGAAAGAGAGTAATGATGTAAAGAGAATCTATTTATTTTGAATAGCATTGTTCCAATCATGTCATGTTCCAAAGTCCTATAGTATGATGATTATCTTTGTACCAATCTCCAACAAGCAAAAGTACCAATCTCATCAAAGTAATATGGGAAGTAATGTGCAAGCTAATATATCTATCCCTAACAAGTAAAGGTATCAATCTTACAAGAGTAAAGACGTGAAGTAATGTATGTACGTGTTCCAAGTCACAAGGTATCGCTAAGCAATGAAAGTAAGAATAACAAGAGAAAGAAGTAATGTATAAATAATGAGTATTCATGGATGGTATCCCAGGGGTTAAAATACCTAGCATGGGTTGATCCCAATAACACGGGTGGTATCCCAGGGGCGACAGAAAAGCCTAGCATGGGTCGATCCCGATACATACTAGGGGCGATATAAAAGCCTAGCATGGGTTATCATAAGTACATCCCAGGGGCGACACGAAAGCCTAGCATGGGTTATCACAGTACATCTCAGGGGTTACAGTACCTAGCATGGGTTAATGACATCCCAGGGGCGACACGAAAGCCTAGCATGGGCTCACATAACATCCCAGGGGTCAAAGTACCTAGCATGGGTTAATCTCATCCCAGGGGTGACAGAACAGCCTAGCATGGGTAGAACAATAAAGATGAACATATGAAAAGACAAGAGAAGTAAAGCACGTAATGTACATGGTTTCCCCAAATACAGAAGAGAGTTCATTCACAGTTACCATCTCTCTGATATTGATTCCATTATTGTTGTTATTATGTATGATGTAATTCTTATGGCCTTACATACTCAGTACATTATTCGTACTGATCCCTCTTGGGGGGATTTACTTTAAATGCTGCAGGCGCAGGTACTAGTAGACCTCCTCGATAGGCTGCAGACCATATACAGATCTTTGGTGAGCTCCAGTAGCTTCGGGGCTTCCCACGTCACATGTGTACCCTAGGTTTTGGTATTATGTAAATATGGTATAGACATGGTCATATATCTGTAGAGGCTTTGTAGACTATTGTGAGAAGACAAATGTAAGAGGTGTATGTCCATGATGACTTGATGGCCCTGTCGGCCAAGTTTCACATATGTATATATTTATCACATGTTTCATGAATTCCGTTATTAGCATGATAAGTTCTTATGTGGTAATGGTATTTCTTATGGCATGCATATAAACGAACATAAGCAAAGATTGGTTCTCTCGGGCCTTATCGGCTTCGGGTACCAATCACGCCTCATTGGAAGTCGGGGCGTGACACAATACAACTGAAGAATCTCAAGTATCTTAATATAAGAAATGATATAGAATAAGATTAAAGAGATCCAGTAAAGATACAGATAAACCATCAGCTACCTCAGGATCTCTAAGTGAATGCCTTAACATTACTGCCAAATTAGCGCTCGGGGACATTGGGCTCAGTAACTGCACACAAAGTGCAAGAATAAACAATTGTTAGTACTAATTTGCATGTACTCAACAACATCATCGATTGACCCTAGTTCAAAAAAATAGTGAGAAAATAGCTCAAATTACTCAAATCCAGTACTGTCCACGCAAATCGTGCTAATTTTAAGATAAGACAGACCTGGTCCAACAACTAATATCACCATCAACAAGGATACAGTTCAACCCAATTAATTCAATTATCTTCAAATTAGAGTAAGGATAGTAAAGTCACTTAATCACCTTTCATCTACAATATCAGCGTAAGTCAATTAAATTATTGAAATAGAAGTATGATGCATATGCATATACCTGGTCAAAAACCTATATACACTCACTGTCTTAGTTTAGCTAACAGGGACCTATAGAGGACTCACAAGGTCTGTATACCCCCTAGGATCTCGCCCTTTTAGGACCTCGAAGATATCTTTATCAAAATCCAGTTTGAAGGTCATCAAAGAGTATCTCAATTTGATTCCTGCCCATATACCCACAGTGAGTATTTCTAAGGAAGGAACCAAGAATCAATTGTATCAAAACCTTTGAATTTTGCTCAAAGGCCATCAGAGAAGAACCAAATTATTAAACAAATAATATGATGTGAACTGATATGAAATGAAATAAAATGCCTCAGATATAAGAGAATAGATATCATACTGACTATAAGATGTCTTCTAATCCGAAACTATCACTGGGTATATAGAAATCATTTATCTTACCTACTAGGCAAATTATGTTATCAAACAACAACTAGTCAAATCATTTATCATGCTCTCGACATGTATAAAAATCATAATTAGTGCACAATCAATATCTAATTCTCACTCATATCATGATACATGCTACTTTCAAAGAATCAGTTGACATAATTCATTTCAAAGAATAGTAATTTATCATTAATTTTCTTTTAGTTTTCCCTTTTTAGTCAAATCATATATGTTTCTTATTTTGTCAAATAAGATCTTTTATTTTTTCATCAAATGAATGTAGACAATTTTAATGTGAGAATTTTAGAAATATCAGAGAGTTTCTAGTGTTTGATCTTAACATAATCAACATTTTTTTAGGTGGGATGTTGTATCATGCAAAATTTAATACAATTAATACATAAATAAATATCATCTTTTAAATTAATTATAGAGAAGAATTAAAATAAAATCTTTGATGTACCACAATTTAACCCAACCCAACTCATACAACTGAACTGATGAGGAAATAAGCGGAAATAAGAAACAAAACTAACATCCCAAAATAGTCTCAAAACTGACGAATACAAAAAAGTATAATCTTAGTGAATACCCATGGTCTGGTAGTCACAAGTCCAAGCCTCTACTGAGTAAGAACAATCAAGTACATAGTCTAAGAGTGTCTAAAAATGTGAAAGAAATCACCAATCACATGCATGATAAATCGGCATTTAGGGACCATCGACTCAGTACCTACATGTAAGGTGCAGAAAATAAGCAAGTGTGAGTACCAACCACATGTACTCAGTAGTATCATTAGTCGACCATAATTCAAGGTGATGGAGAGAACCACCAAACTAACCATACAATAACAACTATATAAGCCTTCACTCAGGAGAGCCACACCTAGTCTAACAGATAACAATAAGAAGAGCAATAACATAGTTTCAGTCCATACTTTCTCAAATCAAAACAACAATCCACCAATCAAAATAATCAATCACAATGAAATCAATCATATACAAATAGATGAGATGAGTGTAATATGATGCAATGTATGACAGTATAAGCCCGTTGTTTTGTCTGGCTAGTTGAGACCCACAGGGGACTCATGCTGTCCATATACCCACCCAAAATAATTTCCATTGGGCGAGAAAATAAATGAATCTACCTGGAACCATTTCCTATCAGGCCACCCAGAACAATTTCCCATCGAGCTTTCCCATTGGCATGCAAGTTATAAATCAATAAAATCCACCTGAAACACTTTCCCTTGGGCATGCAAGGCTATTCAAATTAATCATCCTCCAAATATCAATTTCATAATGTTATGATATGAACATGAGTGAGTATGCATGAAACACGATAATAATAAACAACACAATATCTCAAATTCAGGTTCACAAGGTCATACCCAACTCAACAACACCAGCAATAAGTCCAAAATTCCTCTATTTAGCTCAAATAGTTCAAATCTCGCTCATAATGGGATATACCATCAACATCAACATCTCAAGTTTAATATGACCAACAATCGACTTTTCACGATACAATCCAACAATCAAGAATAGGGAATTTTCCAAAATAAGTCATTAAATTTTATTCTTAGCCCTCTACAATATATTAGTAACTACATAGATACTCGTCACTTCATCAATACAGGACCCCCATACCCATAAATCCCAGTACAAGCAACTAACACGTAACCACTTTGAAAAAGAGTCAATGAGAGTCTTAACTTGTCTTAAGAGATGACCCATAAGTCAAACCAAAGTTTTGCCCTTCTGAAGAGCCTCCAAATGAGCCCAACCTATTTAAATAAGGAGTTTACATAGGAATATGAAACTAAGGATACTCATATTGCTTTACTTCTAAAATAGGTCCAAAACGTCAACTCAAAAGTCAATCCCAAGCACACAAAGACAAAATTGGAATTTTAGTGAAAAAATCCATTTACAAATAACTTAAGGAGTTCAAATTTGTAATTTCAGTAAAATTTGAGTTGAAATCGACCTTAAAATCAACTTATAAATCTTTAACTTTATCGGGAAAGCCCTAAATTTTCAAGTTAAAACAACAAGATTTGAAGATGAAATCATGAAATAATCATTCGTAAATGATAAAATATTGGTTAAGAAACTTACCCAATATTGAAATCTCAAAAATTCCCTTTAGAAACTCTCCAAATCGTGTTTCAAATCTTCAAAAATAGAGTTATGGGATTTTTGTTCGAAAATGGAATTTAATAATTTGTCCAGCTCCATTCTCCATCGCGAACAAGACAAAGCCCTCGCGATCGCGAAGGACAAACAAATCTAAACCTGATCCCATGCATCACCCTAATTTGCAAATACGGCCCACCCCTACCCTTCACCTCGAACGTAAAGATCAACTATCATCCTCCTTCGCGAACACGACGCCCCTCTCGTGAACATGAAGGAGGCACCAGATGACAGAAAAAATAGATAAAGGAAAAGTCCAAAATGTCACGCCCCGAATCCCTTCGGGACTGATTGGCACTCGTAGTCGACAAGGCCCGAGAGAACCAAGCTTTGTCTCTATTCAATCATCTACATGCCATAAGAAATCCATAATCACATAATAACTTTGGATATCGACAATGGAATCATGGAACATGATATATATATTCACATATGCGAAACTTGGCCATTGAGGCCACCAAGTCAAAAACGACATATACCTTTTACATTTATACACCCACAACCGTCTACAAAAGCCTCTAACAATGCATTGACCAAAATAAACTAAAAGTCAGGACAAGTCCCCGCTTTATACAACATGTACAACACCAAAACATATGTACAACAGTGACTCGGAGAAGCCCCGAACTAACTAGAGCTCACCAAAGATCTGCAACAACTGGCAACCTACTGTGAAGGCCTACTAGTACTTGCGCCTGCAGCACGTAAGGTAAATCCCCCAAGAGGGGTCAGTACGAAGAATGTACTGAGTATGTAAGGCCATATGAAACTTGTAAGATATGAAAATATGTCAAAGAACTCAAGTTCAAATGCATAACCAATTTAGATAAGTCACAATGTAGATGAGTCACTATTCTGTACTTTGGAAACCATGTATATTGCTTTCGTTATCTTCTTTGTATCTTTAATTCCATGATTATTTGCCTTTGCTTGCGACTTGTGATGCCCGAGCCCCGACTGAACAGTGAGTGTTAAACAACATGTTGGTATCGGCTCGAGCTAGGCTTATGCCCCTAGAGCTGCCACCCTATGAATCAATATTTATATCGGGATCGGCTCGAGCTAGGTTGGTACCTTTAGAGCTGCCACCCATACAACATTTTAGGTTCGGCTCAAACTAGGTTATTACCTCTAGAGCTTCCCCCTGTTAAGATCGGTCCGAGCTAGGCTTATGCCCCTAGGACTACCCCCTGATTTGGGATCGGCTTGAGCTAGGCTTTTCGCCCCCAAAGATGCCACCCGTACTTGATCATTGACCATATATGCATTACTTTGTTTATTACTTTAGTCACAACTTCACTTGAAACTTTGGATCATTAACCAATGAGTGAGAGACATGTGAATAACTTGGCAACATAACATTATTAGAACTATAACACCATGGGAACCATTGGACAAGAATCCATGAACAAGAGACATAAGTATAATCACTATTGGAACATTGGAATATAACCTTATTTGAGCTTTTGGAACATTAACCATGGATATGAAACATGAGATTCACCAATGATCAATGAGTAGGAAATATATGACAATGGCCATGGATAGCCGGATATGAGATACCTTAGCACATTTCGGGAAGGAACAAGCGTAATGTCAATGTGAACACTATTTGCCACAGAAAGATACGGACAGAGTAACCTTACATACCTTGTACTCTCAATACGGATATACAATCCTAGATGTGCATACAATAGTCCCTCTCCCTCTTTATGTGTCACTCTACAACACAAATACATAATGGAATTTACATTAACCATCAACTATTTTACAAATAACATTAATGGGTTACATGTTTGCCTTTAAACATGCCATTTTCCTTTGAAAAAACCATTGATGAAATTATTATTCCAAAAATTCCATAATATTCCCCACATTGACCAATACATGATAATCAATACATTTCACCACAACACTTCTCCTTTACACTTTCTTATCCATACCACATCACAAATAATCCATCAACTTACCTTAATACACCTCATAGCACATATCGGCCAAAATCCCCCAATTTACACTTATATAAAAATACCAAGTTAATAACAAAATAACACCATACATGTTCATATTTTATCCATACCATGCTTTTTCATCAAAGGCACAAGTCCTAATTCAAGCTTGAATCCCATGGATCACAAATCTTATACAAAAACACAAAGTACCATGTCCAACATTTCCAAGCACAACCAACATGATTTACATACTCTTTCATGCATATAATATATTAATCCATGACAATAATCACTTACCCAAGCTTTAATAGTGATGATCTTGCTCCAAAATTGACTTTGAGTTCTTTAGGGTTTGAGAGAATGTTGGAGAAAATATCTAGAAAAACATGAGAGTTCCAATTGAATAAAATCTGATTTTTGGGTCTATATATAGTCCTTGGGGTCATCCTTAGCCATTCTTGGCATTTAATGCAATATTTGACTTAGTCAATAGAAGATTGGGTCAAGTGACCCATGTCTTTTGCCCCATTTTGGGCTTTTATTGAGCCCAAATCACTTAACCCAATAAAATCAATAATTTCTCGTGTTTAATTCATCTTATATGTGCTACAACAATATTCCCACTCATGCTACTCATATCCGTAGCCTCAATCCCAAAAACAAGTGATTCTAGCCACGTTTGGCTTATTTTGACATTAAGGGCAAAACTGTCATTTTGACTCCAAATTTGTTCTCGAGTAATTTTATCATACCAATATAATATGTCATCCATTTCATGTATATACTCGTGGTTGTAGAAGAAACGTGGCAAAAATCGGCTCGGTACGTCCCCGGATACCCTTGGGACTTAGAAATTTCCAACTTTCGAAAAAGTGGAAAAACCAGTGTGGCACGCCCTTGGGCGCGCCAACTTGCTGCCTCTGGACTAAAAATTTTAGCCCAGAGAGTCGTGGAACGCCCTCTGGCGCGCCCCACACTTAGATTTTTCAAAAATTCCATTTTTTGACTTTTCTTCGCGGGTTTGGTTAGATACTTCAAGTCCTATTCTTTAACTTACTTCTTAACCTTAATATACTTTGTTTAGAGGTCCTCTTAGCCTCGCTTTGAACCCCACAGATGCTCCACAAAAATCATAAAACACCTCCTACGAAGGTTTAATCACATATACGAGGGTGAAAGTCAATTATCTCATCAATAGCATTACAAAATACATATGTATGGCTCTCGACACCTAGGTAAGCATTGTTCAACGTCGTCAAGTAGGGTTAGGAAGGTACGGGGTGTTACACAAAAACTCCCTAACGGACCCTTGAAATACATTCAGAATCTTGTTAACACAATTTGGCTATGTTACTAGACCAAAATCAACCTTTCAGACTAAATGAAATTGTTAGATTCACCAAAGGAGGTCGTTATCAATGAATGTTGACTGAAGTCAACTCTAAATCAAAAGTTCTAACTTTCCAACCAACTACCTGAAATCCAACCGAAAGCCTCGGGACCCAAACCAACAGCGCTACTAAAATAAAAATGATATTCCAGATCTAATGGAACTGATGAAATTCTCATACGTCGCTTAAATCTTCAAATACTGACCAAAGTCAACCCATCAACCTTACTAACTTTAAAACCTTCCAAAATAATAAACTCACATAAAACACAACTAAACACATTGGGAATCATGCCATACACTCCCGCTGACCACAAATACCTGAATACAACTACGAGAAGGGATAAAATGGTCAAAATACATAAAAATCCAAAACTCACTATATGGGTTGTTACATCATCCACCAACGTAAGAGTAAGAAAGGTACTTGAACTTTTAAAAGGTTGAGGTTATCTACTCTGTGTGTCTACCTCAATCTCCCATATAGCCTGCTCAATCGGATAATACTCCTGCTGAATCTTTACTGAATTAATACTCTTAGACCTAAACTTCCTAGTCTGCCTATCCAAAATAGTTATTAGCTCCTCGTCAAAATCCAGATTCTGATCCAAAACCATCGAGTCCCACTAAATCACGCGAGAACTGTCAGAATGATACTTCTTCAACATCTACATATTAAAAATAGAATGCACAGATAAAAGACTCGAAGGTAAGGCCAGCTTATAGGCCACCTCCACAACACACTAAAGAATCTCAAAAGAGCCAATAAATATTGGGTTAAGCTTACCCTTCTTCCCAAACCCCATCACACCTTTCATGGGCCGCCAAATGCTAGTCCTGGATCAATCTCATTCTATCCATTAAATCTCTCACTAAATCTATACCCCATGGCCTAACCTCGGAGGAATCAAACCAACCAACTAAATATCTACACTTTCTCCCATGTAAAGCCTTGAACATTGTCATCTGAATGTTGGAATGATAATTGTTGTTGTAGGAAAACTCCACCAAGGGTAAAAACAGGTCCCAATAACCATCAGAGTCAATCACGCAAGCCCAAAGCATATCCTCTAGAACCTGAATAGTTCACTCTGATTGACCATCTTTTTGGGCTAAAACATTATACTCATCTTCAACTGAATACCCAACTCATGTTGTATGGAACTCCAAAAGTGCGATATAAACTGAGTACCTCTGTATCAAATGATTGAAATAGGCACTCCAAGTAACTGGACTATCTACCAAATGTATATCTTCACTAGTAACTCTACATAATAGTTCATCTTCACTTGGACAAAATGAGCTGATTTGGTTAATCTATCCATAATCACCCAAAAGGATTCAAACTTCTCCAATATATAAGGCAAACCAACCATGAAGGCGATCTTAATATGCTCCAACTTCAACTCTGGTATAGGCCTCCTCTGATTCAAGTCATCCAGTTTACGGTGCTCACACTGCACTTGCTGATAATTCAAATACTTTGCCACAAAATCTACGATATCCCTTTTCATCCTACACCACTAATAATGTTGCTTCGAATTATGATACATATTTTTCGCACCTAGATGAATTGAATGCCTCAAACTGTGAGCCTCCTCCATGGTCAATCTAGTCAAATCACACACTCTAGTAACTCAAATCTGACCCTTGATACTCAAGACACCCTCTGGATCATATATCACTTCCATAGTTTCAACACTTTATCCTAAATGATAAGCAACTTCCCATCCTTAAGATACCTACCCTTAATTTGCTCTAACAACAAAGACTGTGCCTCAACACAAGACAGAACTCTACTCGACTCAAAAACATCAAGCCGCATGAAACTAGTGGCTAATTGTGGAACATCCAAAGCTAGAGGTCTCTTATCAGCCACCAATAATACAAGACTACCCATGCTTATTGCCTTTCTACTCAAGGCATCTGCCCTTACATTGGTCTTTCCCAGATGATACAGAAGAGTCAAATCATAGTCCTTCACCAACTCCAACCACTTGTGCTATCTCAAATTCAAATCATTCTGGATAAAAATATACTGAAGATGTGATGGTCAGTGAACACCTCTCAATGAACTCCACATAAGTAATGCCGCCACAACTTCAAAACAAACATTACTGCCACCAACTCCAAGTCATGAGTAGGGTGCTTCTTTTCGTGGGTCTTTAACTGCCTCAAAGTAGAGGTTGTCACATTCTCCTTTTACATCAATACACCACCCAGGCCAACTCCCGAAGCATCACAATACACGATAAAACCTTAACCTTTCATAGGTAAAGTCAAAATAGGTGTTGAAATCAACAAAGTCTTGAGCTTTTGAAAGCTCTCCTCACACTCATCAGACCACTAAAAAGTAACATTCTTCTGAGTAAACCTAGTTAAAATAGTTGCAATAGAAGAGAAGCCTTGTATGAACTATCTATAGTAGTTACCCAAACCAACAAAGATCCAAATTACGATAGGTGAAGTATGCCTAGACCATACCCAAACCACCTCAACGTTGGCCGAATCAACCACAATACCATCTTTGGTTACCACATGCCCTAAGAATGCCACAGAACTAAGCCAAAACTCATACTTCAAGAACTTAGTATATAATTTATCATCCCTCAATCTCTAGATTATAATCCTCAAATGCAACAAATGATCTGTTTTACTCTTGGAGTACATCTAGATATCATCAATGAACATAATTATAAAGGGATCAAGATAACGATGAAACACTCTATTTATCAACTCTAAAAATGTCATAGGGGTAGTAGTGAACCCAAAAGACATAACCATAAAGTCATAACGACCATATAGATTCCTGAAAGTTGTCTTAGGAACATCTAAAGTCCTAATATTCAACTGATGATATCCCAATCTTAAATCAATCTCCAAGAACACCAAGCACCCTAAAGCTGGTAAAAAAAGGGATCAATGGACAAAAAAGTATACCTATTCTTAATAGTCACTTTGTTCAGTTGTTGATAATCAATACACAAATGCATAGATTCATCCTTCTTCTTCATAAACAACACAAGAGCAACCCAAGGCAAAATAGTAGATCTTATAAATCCCAAATTCAACAAATCCTACAATTAATCTTTTAATTTCGTTGGAGCCAACCTATAAGAAGGAATTGAAATAATATTGGTGCTCGACTGTAAATCAATACTAAAATTGATGTCTCAGTCAGGAGGAACACCCATAAAATTGGTAATAAACACATTTATAAACTCCCTAACTATCCTCACGGATTCCAAATAAGGTGTGTCGGCACTAGTATCACAAACATAGGCCAAATGTTAAAGACACCTCTTCCCAACTAATAGCTGAGCCCAAAGAAAAGATATAACCCCTTTAGGATACAAACTTGGAGTACCCTTCCACTCTAACTTTGATACACCCAAAATGACCAAAGTAACTATCCTACCCAAAATCATATCAAAATTTACCAGATCCAGAATAATCAAATCTACCCAAGTGTCATTGAGTCTGGTACGTCAAAAATAGCCTAGTAGCATATCTGGTTTACTTTGGAAAAGTCCTAAATGAATCCTGAGGGTTCGTTTGGAGATTTTAGAAATATGTAAAATCAGCAATAACTGCTGATATCTGGTGCAGCAATCCTTTTTTGCAAACACGTGGCTTTTGCTGCGAAAACAAAGAAGGAAAAAGTCCTTCATCACGATTGCAAGGGTAGCCTCAATTACAAAGGGTAGATGTGGGGTCAGGTCAATTAGTATTCATCACATTCGTGAAAGGACCCTCATGATCGCGAGGTGTCTAGGTCAGCAACCTTCATGAATGCGGGGAGTCGGCCCCAAATACGAAGAGCAAACTTATTCTTAGGCAACTGTTGACCCTCGTAATCATAAGTTGGGGACCAAAATCTTAAGGTACTATTTACAGAACAGTATAAATACTCCATTTTTGCAATTTTCACCATTTTTAGACTTGGGAGCTTTAGAAAAGGGCGATTTGTAGGGTTTTCTTCATCATTCATGCTTGGGTAAGTTCTAAACTCTTATTTTGATTAATTCATATTGATTTTATCTCCTAAATATCTTTTAAAAAGTGATTTCAAAATGGATTTGGGGGGGTTTTTCCAAAGAATTTTAAATTAGATTTTTATCAATTTGAGGGTCTATTTCACCTCATTTTCACTTGGGTTTTCAAATTGAGACTCCTATTGATATAGAGATCATGTTTCTAAAATAAAATTCTAGTTTTACCCCTTTCGAACCTATTTTTTAAATGGTTTTTAGACCCATTTTAAATATAGATAATAAGTGTATCATTAGCTTTCTTTTGACAAGTAGATTATGTTTTTGATAGATTTAGCTCATTTTGAGACCATTCATAAGGTAAAGGCTCCACGTTGAAGGGTCTAGGCTTGGATTTTGGTATTTCGAGGTAGGTCATGGATTCACTTTCTTCATTAGCTAATGATCATGTAAAGTATGCAATGGGTTAGGGAATTTAGCAGCGGGAGTTGTATTTCTGAATTTTTATAATTATCGTATGCCTGTGTGGGGGATTTATTTGTATATTGTTGTTGACTTAAGGGATTATGATTATTGTGATGCTCGAGTAGGGGCTTTATATGATACTATAGGCCTTATTTGCGCATTATATTATCTTATTTATTATTGTGTCACCCGAGTGGGGGCTTGACTTGTTAATATAGGCCTTGTTTGCCTTTGTTATTATGATATACCTAAGTGAGGAGTTTAAAATGAATTATTGATATCTTACATAATTATTTATAGCAGTGGTGTTGTGCGATGGTTTATTATCATGAAATATTGTTATTTTGAGTTGATTCTGAGCTCATTCATACCTGTATTGAATTGATCATTATCTTTGTACTGATTGGTTATAAGCATTACATCCTCATTATATCTATACATATTCATGAGATTGGTACCACTGAGAAACAGTTATTTTTGTAAGAAAATGAGACACTTTAGAAAATGCCTATACCAAGATATGTGTCGGTAAGGTTAATTGAGAAATATTGATTTTTGTAAGAAAATTAGACACTTTATAAAATGTCTATACTAAGGGATGTGTTGGTAGGGTTGATTGAGATATGAGATTGAGATTATGAAGTATATGGGGTTACCAACCCCCCATGGGTCCTGGCCTGAAGCATTGAGGCTTGGAAGGTGTATACAAAACTCCCACCATTATTGCATTGCATTTGCATCACTTGTATTTCCTTTATGGGTTTGTTGTTATGTACTTGATTTCTATATATATGTGTCCTGTGTAGTTTTCTTTTTGCCTTATTATATTGTAGAACTGTTAGTGGAGATAGTGTGAGATATCATTTGGGAACTTTTCTAATACAGCCAAAACATAAAGTTTAAATTCATATGTACTTGAAGCATTGGTTTTAATCTTAGCTTAGATTTTTGGGGTGTTACAATATCTCCCCCTTGGGGTCATTCGTCCCCGAATGAAAACTAACTAAGCTAAAATGTTAGGGAAGGAGCTACAATCCCAACACTAAAACTCTAAGATTTGAATACTGACATGATACTGAGTCTATAACTGATATGTGGACTGACTTGAACTAGTGAATGCATGATATGACATGAGAATAACTAGGTGACATGGAATAGAAAGAATTAATTACGAGGAAACTATTACCTTGAGCTGTAGTAGGGTTTTAAGAGAAAAATAGGGGTACTTGGTCATTATATCTGCCTCTGCTTCCCAAGTAGCTCCCTCAACAAGCTGATTTTAGCAAAGGACCTTTACCAAAACGACCTCCTTATTCCTCAACCTACGGACCTGACGGTCAAGGATCTCAACTGGAACTTTCTCATAAGAAAGGCTATCCTTCACACCCACACTGTCTAAAGGCACAACCAATGTTAGATCACTAATGCACTTTTTTAACTGAGACACATAAAAAAATGAATACACTGATGCTAAGTCTTCAGGTAGGTCTAACTCATAGGCTACATTGCCAAAATGACCCACTATCTTATAAGGATTAACATAGTGGGGACTGAGTTTCCCTTTATTACCAAACCTTTTCACCCCTTTCATAGTGAAACTTTCAAGTAAACAAAATCACCAATAGCAAAGTCAAGTTCCCTTCTCTTCACATATGTATAGGATTTCTAACGACTCTGAGCTATTTTTAATCTTTGTCTAATTAACTCAACCTTCTCCATTGCCTCATGGACTGAATAAGGCCCTATCAAAGTAGCTTCACCAACCTCAAACCAACCAATAGGAGATCTACACCTCCTACCATAAAGTAATTCGAACGGGGCTACCTGAATACTAGAGTGATAACTGTTATTATAAGTAAACTCAATAAAAGGCATATGATCATCCCAACTACCTTTGAAATTGATCACACAAGCCCTCAATATATCCTTTAGAGTTTGAATGGTCCGCTCTGCCTAACCATCCGCCTGCAGGTGAAAAGTTATACTAAGGTAAACTTGGGTACCAAGACCTTTCTAAAATATCTTCCAGAACTGAGAGGTAAATTGAGTACCCCTATTAGAAATGATGGTCAAAGGGACACCATGTAACTTCACCAATTCTCAAAGCTAGAGTCTAGCATAATCCTTGGCTGTGTCTGAGGTGTTAACTGGTAGAAAATGGGCTAACTTAGCCATTCGGTCTACAATGACCGAAATGGAATCATGCTGACGGCGAGTATGAGGCAACCCTGTAATAAAGTCCAAAGTAGGAATACTAATATCCTGAAGCTTACCACCAGGTCTTTGGTGCTCAACCTTAACCTGCTGATAATTTGGACATTTAGCAACAAATTCTGTAATATCCTTCTTCATACCACTCTACCAATAAACTTCCCATAGATCTTGGTATATCTTAGTGGCTCTTGGGTGAATAGAATATCGAGAACTATGAGCTTCTATTAGCATCCGTTGTCTTAAGTCATCCACATTTGGAACACATAGTCTGCCCTGACAATGAAGAACACAATCTCCCCCTTGGGAGAAAACCCTAACCTTCTGACTCTAGACCGTTTCTTCCAACTTAACCAAAATGGGATCACTATCTTGGTTTTGCTTCACCTCAGCTATCAATGAAGATTCTGAACCATTCTGAACCAAAATATTACCTTCATTGAATCAACCAACCGAACTCCCAATCTAGCAAGCTGCTGAACTTCGCAAACTAACTCTTTCTTCTCATCCTTAATATAAGCAACACTTTCCATAGACAATCTACTAAGGGCGTCAGACACAAAATTGGCTTTACCCGGATGGTACAAGACACTCATATCATAATCCTTCAATAACTCTAGCCACTTTCTCTGACAAAGAGTTAGATCCTTCTGGTTGCATACATACTGAAGGCTCTTGTGATCAGTGAACACATCAACATAAACCCCATATATATAGTGCCTCCAAATCTTTAAATCAAAAACAACTGCTGCCAAATCAAGATCATGAGTCAGGTAATTCTTCTCATGTGGCTTGAGATGTCTAGAGGCATATGTTATAACCTTACCATGTTGCATCAACACACAACCAAGGCCAACTCTGGATGAATTATAATAAACTAAAAACCCAACAAAACTCTCTGTCAGAGTTAAAACTGGACCAGAGGTGAGGTTTTCAACTCCTAAAAACTCTTCTCTCTAGAATCAGACCACTGAAATTTGACTTTCTTCTGAGTCAATCTGGACATAGGAGAATAAATAGAGGAAAATCCCTATACAACCCATCTGTAGTAACCAGATAAACCCAAGAAACTCTTAATATTTGATGGAGAGATGGGTCTAGGCCAATTCCTCACTGCTTCAGTCTTTTAAGGATCAACCCTAATGCCTTCACCAAAAATGATATGACCGACAAATGCTACTGATTTCAACCAGAATTCACACTTACTGAACTTTGCAAATAACTGGCGATCCTTGAGAGTCTACAAGACAATTCTCAAATGGTCTGCATGGTCATCCTCACTTCAAGAATAAACGAGGATGTCGTCTATAAAGACTATAACGAATATGTCCAAGCACTGCTTGAGCACCCTGTTCATCAAGTCCATAAAAGTTGTAGGAGCATTCGTTAGTCCAAAAGACATAACAACAAATTCAAAATGACCATACTGAGTTCTGAAAACAGTCTTTGGAATGTCACATTCTTTGATTCTGAGCTGATGATAGCCAGATCTAAGGTCTATCTTAGAGAAGTAACTTGCACCCTGAAGCTGGTTGAACAAGTCATCCATCCTGGGAATGGGATACTTATTCTTGACTGTGACTTTGTTCAACTGACGGTAGTCGATGCACATTCTGATAGAACCATCTTTTTTCATACGAAAAGAACTGGGGCACCCTATGGAGAGATGTTGGGCCTGATAAAACTTTTGTCTAAAAGATCTTTCTAAAAGATCTTTCAGCTACTCTTTTAATTTATTAAGCTCAGCTGGAGCCATTCGGTAGGGTGGAATTGAGATTGGCTGGGTATCTGGGAGGAGATCTATTTCAAAGTTGGGCAGAACTCTTGGCAGATCTTCAGGAAACACTTCTAGGAGTTCATTAACCACTAGAACCGACTCAAGAATTAGGGTTTTGGACTTTGAATCCTTAACCTGAATAAGATGATAGATGCACCCTTTTGAAATCATTTTTCTAGCCTTAAGGTAAGAGACAAATCGACCTATAGGCACTGAAGTATTACCCTTCCACTCTATGATTGGGTCATTTGGAAACTGAAACTAGACTACTCTGTTTCTACAATCAATAGAGGCATAGCAAGAGTGGAGCTAATCAATGCCAAGAATGACATCAAAATCTATCATGTCTACCTCTACAAGATCAACTGAGGTGACTTTCTGAGAAACTATGACTGGTTAATTTTTTGTATACCCATCTAACAATGACTGACTCACCAACAGAAGTAGAGATTGTGAATGGTTCTAAAAGAATTTTGAGACTGACACCGAAGTCTACTGCTAAATAGGGGGTCACAAAGAAAAGTGTGGACCAAGGATCTAACAATGCATAAAAATGAATATGAAAGACCTGTAACATACCCGTGACCATATCAGGAGAACCCTCCTAATCCTATCAAGTCTAAAGGGAATAGAACCTATTCTGACGCTGTCAACTAGCTGTACTAGATGAGGCACCCTGCTGAGTCGGGTGACCTGCTAGAGCTGTTGTAGAGTTAGACTGATTTTACTGACGAGTATCTCTGTCCCTCTGCGAAGCCAGTGAACACTCCCTCAATCTATGGCCTAGCTTGCCACACCAAAAACAAGCATCACTGCCATCCATGCACTCACTCTTGTGGTTCTTACCACACTTTTTGCAGAACAGATTAATACGAATACTAGTAACAATGCCTTGGGACTTAGAGCCTGGTGCCCTATCTCAATTATCCTGCCTGAACTTGGGAACTGAAGCACTAGCAGATGATCGGGCTGGAGCTGAAGATTTTTGTCAGAACTGAGAACGATTACCACCACCTGACCTCGGCTGAGAGAAATTAAAACCACCTGTTTTGGTCGTCCTCGTACTATCTATTTATCTTTTCTTGAATTTCTCTTCCTTAATTTGTTGAGCATGAACCATCAACCTAGAGATGTCTATCTCCTTAACCAACATAATAGTCTAGCTCTCTTTGACAATGTCCTTGGAAACACCAGACACAAACTTACTTATACGGGCCCTGGAGTTTGCAACCATGATTGGAGCAAAGTTTGCAAGCTGAGTAAACTTAAGAGAATACTCCTCCACACTCATGCTAACCTGCTTCAGATTAATGAACTCCTGAACCTTGGCTTCCCTCAACTCAAGTGGGAAGAACCTATCCAGAAAAATAGCAACAAACTCATTCCATTTTACTGGTGCCATATCTGCACCTCTATATTCCTTATACTGCTTGCACCAGGTGTGAGCTACTCATTTCAACTGATAAGAAACCAAATCAGCACTCTCAACTAGACTGACATCCATAATTTTCGTAACCTTCCGAATATTATCAAGAAACTCTTGCGATCTTCCTCAGTCTTAGAACTATGGAACTTAGGAGGATTTATTCGAGTGAAGTCCCTGACTCTAGCCGTTTTCGTGGTACCAGTGGGTTTGACTGGGCAACAGCCTGCTAATTAGTCTGGGTGGTCATGGCCTGAGCTAGCACCGTTAAAACATCCCTGAATTTAGCATGCGAGACTTGTTCATTCAAAGGGTCTGCGGGAATTGGTGGTGCTTATGGATTCCCATTCATCTTACCATTTGTATTTTTATTCCTTCTTTCATTGGCTTTCTTGGGAGGCATTTTCTATAAACGCTTAGAGCACGGATAGAAAAAGATTTTAATAGAGTTCATACTCTATCGTATGATATGAATCATGAAAGAAGTGAAACTTTTTCCTAAAACATTTCATAGCCTATCACTCATAAGTTTAGCGCACTTCACACCCATGAACAAGACTCTACTAAATGTGGCTTTCAGATACCTTAGAACACTTTAAATCTGATGCTCTGATACCAACTTTGTCATGACCTGAGACTACCCTTTAGTTGTAACACGGCGCTTAGAGCCATAAGTGACCCCGAGCTAACCCAGGGCCTAGCATGATACTATAAATACTAAAATAATACGGATGATAAGTTTGCTAATAAGCCCAAGAGACAATATCTGAATAAAACTCATAAAGCTGAAAACATAATCTAACTGACCGTCTGAAAGCCTCTAAAGAAGATGAGTTGTTGGGAAAAGCCCCCAACTAACTCCAATTACCTGAAACTGAAATAGCATAAAATGAAATACTGATAACCAATCCTCGAATAATGAAGACTCACTAATGTACTGTTGCTGATATGGTAGGAGATCATACTAGGTGCGATTCGGATGCTGAGCATCGGAATCTGTATTATAAGATAATATATTGCAAAGAAAAGTATGCAATCTATAATTTAAATGTACTAAGTATATGGGATAGGAAAATAGCCAAAGTAGGTTGAACATGATGCATGTGACATGAATAAACTAATGAAAGACCAAGTAATAACCATGTATTGATAGATAAGATGAAATACTGAATATATGGTCATGCAAATATCTGAATTTGAACTATGAACTGTGGACTATGGGAGCTATTGTTAATCGACATACCCCAATCTGAGCTAACCAGGGTCCAACCTGTAACCTCAGTTGGAAGGGTATTCAGTACCATGCCAAGGGTACGAACACTGACAGACGTGGATCCACTAAACTAATGTCCAAAAGGACTGAGGTGTCAAGCCTGGTCTGACGGGTGACCATTTAGAACTTACGGTGGCATCATAGTTCTGGGACTTAGGGACTTTTACTAAGGATCTTAGCCTAACTGATGAGTGAACCTTCATCTCTGCATCCGCTCGGTGCTAGGTACTACTCCCAACTGAATGACACTGATAACTGAAATGCTCAATAATATAAATATTTTGAAAACTAGAAATAAATGCATTATATAAAAGCATTCAAAATATGTCAACTGGAGGATATGATACTTGTAAATATATGCATGAAATCCTAGGTCGACGGGTGTTCATAACCCACCATCTCTAAAGAATGCAACTATCATGATAATTTCATAAACGGAGTGAATTCAGGGAGTTTAATAACTCAATTCCATAAATTAGGGATTTCATAATATAATTAGGCTTTATAATCTTGAACATGTAATGGTACTGAAATTCATGTTAAAACATGTGTTTATAACTCAATGATATCAAGAAGCTAGAATATCAAGGAATTTACAACATTCATAAACCCTAATGCTCTGAAGAAGGAATTAAACTGAGGATTTGAGTTAACTTTGGGAATCAATGGATGAAAGGATACCCATTGATGAAATCCCACATACCTGGCTATGAAAACCTCAGAGAAATCTTTGGAATTGGAAGCTTGAAGAGGATGAACCCTAGTTTCCTGAAGAAGAGAGAAATTGTCTCTTTTCTTTTGTGAATGCTAAGTGTTGATTGTTTTCTAAGTAATGAGGGATTAGGGAAAATTTTAGGCTTAGTAATCATCTTTGGTAGGACTTAACCAACATAGTTTAGATGTTAAAAGAGTGGGAAAAGACTGGAATGCCTTTATAAAGCGTACTGGAAAAACTGCTGGGACAAACCCACGAGACCTTCCTACGATCGTGGGTTCTACCTAGGATTGTGGGTTGTGATCATGGTCTAGGATGGATTTTAAGCTTCTCTTATCATGATTATATGATACATGATACGGTCGTGGGACACACTCACTATAGTGCCCTTGTCTGTAGCTATGAAGTTCAAGCCGGATCAAGTTTTAAAGTCATGATTGTGCCTTTAATCATGGTTTCAAAGCACGGTCGTGGTTTCCTCTCATGGTTGGAAGGTATAAATTTCAAATTTCAGGCTTTTTGGACTTTTTCAATTAGATAGGAGCATGGTATGATCGTATGTTGTAACCACGATCATACCTACGCTCGTATTTCTCACTGCTGGATAGTGCTTCACTAAAATGGCCATAACGTTTAGCCCCAACATCGTATTAAGGTAAATCTGGATGAGTTGGAAAGGTAATTCAAATATCGGGTCTTGATCTCAAAAATACCCCAGAACCTAGGAGTTACATTTATTTGAAGTTGACTATGGCAAGATTCTTCCCAAGAAAACCACCGGTAAGAAAGATTTCAACTTGGCTAGGAGCTAGGAGTTACTTGAGGCCTTAATACATGTATAAATCACTTATAATACAGTTGAAACATGAATTTTAAATTCACATGTACTTAAAGCATGGTTCTAATCTTAGCTTAGATATTTAGGGTGTTACATTAGTGGTGCCATTGGAAAAGACGCCTATGAGTTTTTGCTAGACTATCAGGAAAGGTTGTATAACCTCAGATCCCTTGAGACCCATGGCATTGCTTATATGACTTATCAGTTGACTGATATGGCTAGATAGTAGTGGAGGTATCTTTCTAGTTATAGACCATTAGGTTCGCCTGCTATAACTTGGATCTAGTTTTTTATGGCTAATCTGGAGAGGTTTGTACCTTACAGTTTGAGAGATCAGATGAGAGATAAGTTTGATCACCTAGAGCAGGGTTCCATGACTATTTTTGAGTATGAGTCATATTTTCATTCATTAGCCATATATTCCATTGCCAGTATCTCCATCGAGTCCTAGAGGATTAGAAAGTTTGTCAAGGGTTTGGCAAACTTTTACCAGTTGGCTACAGTTCAGATGGTGGTGTCAGGGGATTTTTTCCAGAGTATATTTGAGCAAACCAAGATGCTTGAGTTTATTTTTCATGGCACTCAGGATGGTGGCAGTACTAAGAGGACCCATCAACAGAGTGAGTTCAATGGACATACGTCTCAAGCTAGAGATTTATCTGGAAGAGGTGCTAACGGTTACCATAGTAGACCATTTTAGACATCCTTACAAAGTTTAGGTAGTAGGTCTTCAATTTCTGTAGCTCTAGGTATCCAGGGGTCAGTTCAAATGGGTAGAGGCTCCAATGTCGGTCCTTCAGGGTAGGGATGTCATTCTGGCTCTTTTAGGCCTTCTCAGCATAAGGCGGGTAGTAAAGGATGTTATATTTATGATGAGCTTGTTCATATTATTAGGGGCTATCCTTGGTGTGCATTGGGTCCTTCCCAGCAAGGTTCTCAGCTTCAGCTTTGCCCTACTTCTATTTCTACAATTAGAAGTGGTTTACAGAATAGAAAAGGTAGTACTATAGGTGCTCAAGGTAGAGCTCGGGGAGATCATGGAAGAGGATATGAGGTTGCTCATTCTTGGAGCAGGTGTGGTCAGTGTTATGCTATAACTGGGAGACTTGATGTATAGGCCTTTAATGCAGTTATCACAGGTATCATCCCGGATTGCCATCATTCTTCTTCCATGTTATTTAAACCTGGGTCTACATTCTCCTATGTGTCTACATACTTTGCTACTAGTTTTGATGCTACATATGAGTCCCTTGTTGTGCCTATTCGTGTTTCTACCCCAGTAGGAGATTCTTTAGTGGTGGATCGGGTGTACCGATCTTGTGTGGTGACCTCTGAGGGGTGTAAGATCCGGGTAGATATGATTATCCTAGATATGATTGATTTTGATGTTATCTTGGGTATGGATTAGTTAGCTCCCTATCATGCGATTACGGATTGTTTTAAAAAGATCTTGACTTTAGCTACTCTGGGTGTACCAAGGTTAGCATGGAAGGGTACACCTAGCTAGGGTCTGAAAGGAGTTGTATCTTTTCTACGTGCTCGTTGCATGGTAGAAAAGGGATGTCTGCATTATTTGGCCTATATTCGCGATACTAGTGTTGCTTCACCACCTCCCTTGGATTCTGCTTGAGTTATTAAAGAGTTCTAAGATGTATTCCCTATTGACTTACTTGGTATGCCTCCAAATCGTGATATTTACTTTGCTAATGATGTTGACCCAGGCACAAAACCTATTTCCATTCCTCCCTATAGGATGGCCCCCCGCTGAGTTGAAGGAATTAAAATAGCAGTTACAAGATATGTTGGGTAAGGGTTTCATTAGACCTAGTGTGTCTTCTTGGGGTGCCCTAATCTTATTTGTGAAGAAAAAGGATGGATCTATGAGCATGTGTATGGACTATCGATAATTGAACAAGGTGATCGTCAAGAACAAGAGTCCTCTTCCTTGCATTGATGATCTATTTGACCAGCTTCAGGGTGCCTCGGTGTTTTCTAAGATTGACTTAAGATCTGAACATCACCAATTGAGGATTAGAGATTTGGATGTTCTAAAGATGGCTTTTTAGACTTGATATGGTTATTACGAGTTTTTGGTCATGTCTTTTGGGTTGACTAATACCCCAGCAGCATTCATAGAGTTGATTAACCAAGTATTTCGATCGTACCTTGATTCCTTCATGAATGTATTCATAAATGAGCTCTTGTTTTATTCCAAGAATAAGGTTGACCATGTAAGACACTTGAGGACTGTACTTTAGAGGTTGCGAGATGAGAAGTTATTTGCCAAGTTCTCTAATTGCTAGTTTTGGTTGGACTCTATCTTTATCTTAGGTCATATAGTGACAAAGGATGGCATTATGGTATATCCAACCAAGGTAGTGGTTGATCGTGATTGGGATAGGCCCACTTTTCCCATCGAGATTTGGAGTTTTATTGGATTAGCAGTCTATTATCGGTGTTTTATGAAGGGTTTCTCTTCTATGGCGGCTCCTTTGACCTAGTTGACTCAGAAGAAGATTACATTTAAGTGGTCGGATGCTTGTGAGGAGAGCTTCCAAAAGTTCAAGGAGTTGTTGACTTTGGATCCTATCTTGACCTTGCCCAAGGAAGGCGTTTTACCATGCTCTGTGATGCTTCCAGAGTTGGGTTGTGTGGTGTAATGATGCAGGAGGGTAAGTGATGTGCGATGGTTTCATGGAAATTTCGATGCCTAAAACAAGGAAAAAATGCAATAACTTGGGTGTGTTTGGTTTGGTATGAAGTTTTTTCTATTCTATATTGCAGGATAATAGGTTTTTGGAGGCAAAAGGGACAAAAAGGAAGAATCATGCACCAGAGCAAAGTATTTGAAGCCGAAAGAGCCAAGTCCATACCAGAAGAGTGACCCACGGCATGACCCACGTCATGTGAGTCGACCTACTTGACGTAGGTCGGTGTCGTGAGTCAACTCCTGAGAGTTGGTGAAGTGGCTTAATTTCCACGACAAGATCCATGTGGTGTGACTTGGTTCCACGACACCAAGTCACGGTACCGTGGAAAAGTTCCGACTCTATTTTCCTATTTTGTTTAGGATAGAATTCACATTGTATCTATAAATACCCCTATATTGTCCTATGATTAGGAGTTAGTCAGTACATTGTTTTGAGAGACATTTTCCATTGTTTCTGAGTTTATAAACATATTATTGATTTTATAATCTGGGAACATCGATTCTAGGGTTTCATTCATATTGAGATTTCAGAGTTTTCTTGTTATTGTGAGGTTACAATTATGTTTTCATTATTGAATTCTTCTTGTGTTCTTTCAATCATGAGTAGCTAAACCCATCAACTAGGGTTGTGTGAACCATGAGGAATTAATGAAAAGGGTTAATTGTAAAGCAATTTTGAACTATTGCGAATGCATGTATTGTTATTACCTTCATTATAATTGATCTTCTAACGGTTGCAAACGTTAGAAACTCTCCTGTATTCTAGACTTACTTGAGAGAGGTAGAGAGTGGAATCAATGAATAACAACAGAGATTTGAAGCTATCAACCTTCATCTAATAACTTGAGCCGTAACAGGGATAGTTATCTGAGATCCAGGACAAGGGTTAGTAGTGCGACACTCAGAGATCGAGAGGAGAAGAGTGAAATTCGTCTAACCAAGGTCGAGATACGTTTAGATGAACATATCTTGTTAGATTTTACATGCAACGGGATAGTTTTGCTAGCACAAGTAACCGGTGGAGTTAAGGAATCATTAGCGATCACAGTACTAGTGTATTTCTCATATTATTTGCAAATCCGAAAACCAGCAATCGTTACTGTTACCACTTATTTACAAACCCCCCCACCCCAATTTTACTTACTTGCCAATTACTCAGACTAGCATTCTACATAATTTCATCCTATTCACTGTGGGATCGACCCCAACCTAGTTGGGTTCTATATTTGATTCAACGACCACATTATACTTTTCTGAAGGTATATTTTGGACGACATCAAATTTTGGCGCCGTTGTCGGGGAATTACGGCTACGGAGTTAAGTATTTTGCTTTTTGGAGTTTATTGGTTTTATTTTACTATACTTTTAAGGGCACACGCCGGTGTATGCCTAATACTAGGAGTCAAGGCAATCCCCTGATTCCACTTGATCCTAAAATAGAAAGAACTCTGAGAGCTAATAGAAGAATGGTAAACACCAATGGAGTTCAGGATCCCGCAGCTGCGGGAGACATTCATAACCAACCAATTCAGCCAGTTGGTCATGAAACAGTGGACCAAACTACCGTTTGATTGACACGGGAAGAGCAAGCTAAGCAAGATGCTCATAGGCAAGCAGATAGAGATAATCGAGCTATACAAGAAGCAGTACAGCGTCTAGGTAATGCTTAAGAAAGACAAAGAAGATTGAGGGCACACCAAACACCTCAAAGACCATATGTGCCAATTTTTGATGATCCAGAAGAAGAGGATGTGGCTTATTTCGAGCCAGTAGAGACTGGCGCCCTTATCCTACCAGAATTACCTCAGGGCACTAAGTTTGACATTACAAGTGCCATGATTCACCTGCTTAATTTGAAAGGCGTATTCGTTGGACTTCCGACGGATGATCCGAACATGCATGTGATGAACTTTGTGGGGGTATGTACTTCATATAATTTGCTGGGAGTGGACCAAGAGACTATTCGGTTAAGATTGTTTCCGTACTCTTTAACAGGAGAATCAACTTTGTGGTTGGCCAAAGTACCACGAGGCTCCATTACTACTTGGCAAGAGTTGAGAAATCAATTTCTGGAGAGATTTTTTTCACCATCCAAGATGCTACAATTGAAGGATGAGATTTACAACGTCCAACAACTACATTCTGAAGCACTTTACAAGACATGGCCAAGGTTTAGGAAGAAGCTACAGAAAGTTCCAAATCATAGAATTAGTGGCAGGAGTTTACTTGAAATCTTCTATAGGGCTTTAAATACAAATACTAAGGTTGTTGCAGATACTATCACTGGCGGAGCATTTATGAGTCTGAGGTAGGAACAAGCTTCAGAAATTTTAGATCGTATCACTAAGACCAACTGAGGATGGCATACTCGAGAGGCAGAGACATCTTCGGGGACGTACGCTATTGGAGCATCAGCAGCACAATGGGCTTTGGATGAATCTGTAGCTCAAGAGGTTGCACAACTGAGGATAAAATTGGGTTGCTAGCCAAATAAATTTTGGCTAGAGGTACTAAGAAGGTGCATGCCGTAAGTGCACAAGGTAAAACACCTAAGCATGAAGATTATGAATTGAATGAGAAAGCTAAGTACTTGGATCAAGAAGTGGCAGGTTTTCGAGCCAAGGGCCAAGGGTCTAATCAAGACTCTTGGAACTCGAGGCAAGGAAATCAAGGTCGAAACTATTATGGAGACAATTACAACAGGTTAGGATATAGAGACAGAGAACGAGATCGGAAAGGAGAAGAGCGGTGCTTATGTTCCACTAGGGAATCATGATGCTGACTACAGAAATTCATGAATGGAAACCCTTCTTACCAAATTGGTTAAAGGTTCAGAAAACCAAGAAAATTGCTTGAAGGAAATTAGGGCAGATATTTCGAGAATAAGTCAGAAAGTTGAATCTCACTCAACTGCCACAAAACAGTTGGAGCAACAGTTCGGGTAGATATCGGTGGCATTGAACCAAAGTCAACCAGGCACTCTTCCAAGTAACACCATTCAAAATCCTAAAAATGACTGACATTGTTTAGCCATTACTACAAGAAGTGAAAAGAGCACGACCAACCCATCTATTCCTGTGGATAATGATAAGAAAGATGAGTCAGTGGTGGGTGATGAAAAGGGTGAGATGGAGCCAGAAAATTTAGTAGCGTACAACAGTATTAATAAGGAAGTTGAATTTGAAAAGAGGCAGGAAAAAGAGGTTCCACAAATGTTAAAAACCATCCCACGACCTCCTCCTCCATTTCCTCAAAGGTTGAAAAGAAAGACTGAGGAAGGTAAGTACTAGAAGTTTATCATAATATTGAAAGAGCTATCGGTAAATATCCCTCTTGTTGAGGCATTAGAGCAGATGCCCAGTTACGTAAAGTTCATGAAAGACTTGGTGACGAAGAAGAGAACTTCCAGTTTTGAGCCAGCAGATAACTTACATCATTGTAGTACAGTTGCTTCGCGTTCCCTAGTAGAAAACAAGGAGGTTCCAGGAGCTTTCACAATTCCTTGTACTATCGAGTCGTACAACTTTTCAAAGGCACTGTGTGATTTAGGCACTAGCATTAACTTAATGTCGCTAGCCATTTTTAAGAAGTTGGGGTTAGGAGCACCAAAATTGACTTTTATGAGGCTTTTTATGGCAGATAAAACTGTGAAAAAACTGATGGGCATTCTGTATGATGTTTTGGTGAAAGTTGTATCTTTAATCTTTCCAGCTGACTTTGTGATTCTAGATTGTAAAGTTGATTTCGAGGTTCCTATCATTCTGGGGAGACCATTCCTTGCCACTAGTCGTGCGTTGGTTGACATGGAAACTGGGCAGATGAAATTTAGGCTAAATAATAAACATGTTACTTTCAATTTTTGTCATTCCATGAAGCAACCAAAAGATATGCGGGTGATTTCTGTAATTGATACACTTGATGAGAGTGCCTTAGTCGTTCCAATTGAAGAAAGGTTAGGGGTAGAAGCTCTTGCGACTGTGGTTATGAATTTGGACAGTGATGGTATTAAAGAATACGATGAGATGGTAGGAGCGCTTGCTGGTAGGGGATCCTACACTTATGCTCCAAAGAAACTTGATCTTGAACTGAAGAATAGGGTAACACCACCAGCTCGCCCTTCTGTTGAGGAATCTCTAGTCTTAGAGCTTAAGGCTTTTCCTTATCACATTTGCTATGTATTTTTGGATCCAATAACACCTTTCCCATAATCATTTTTGTTGAGTTAGCAGGATGGCAAGTAGAAGCTCTAGTTTCGGTACTAAAGAAATTTTAGAGGGCCATTGGTTGGTCCATTACTGATATTATAGGGATTCCACCTAGCATTTGCACTCATAAGATCCATCTTGTTCCTGAGTATATATCGAGCATTGAGCACCAATGTCGTCTGAACCTACCTATGCAGAAAGTTGTGAAGAAAGAAATCATTAAATGGTTAGATGCAGGTATGGTTTACCCCATTGCTGATAGCAAGTGGGTAAGCCCAGTTTAGTGTGTGCCACAAAAGGGAGGAATCAATGTGGTTCCAAATGACAAGAATGAGTTAATACCAATGAGTCCAGTCATCGGATGGAGAGTTTACATGGACTATCAAAAGTTAAATTCTTGGACCGTAAAGGATCACTTTCCCATGCCTTTCATGGACCAAATGTTAGACCGTCTTGCTGAAAGGGGGTGGTATTTCTTTCTTGATGGTTATTCAGGATATAATCAGATTTTGATTGCTCCCGAGGACCAAGAGAAGACCACGTTCACCTATCCATATGGGAATTTCATATTTAAAAGAATGTTGTTCGGGTTATGCAATGCGCCAGCCATTTTTCAGCATTGCATGATGTCTATTTTCTGTGACATGGTGGAAGACACTATTGAGGTATTCATGGATGATTTTTATGTAGTGGGAGATTCTTTTGATGATTGTCTGGCCCATCTAGCTAATGTATTACAAAGATGTGAAGAGTGTAATTTGGTGCTAACTTGGGAGAAATATCACTTTATGGTCAAAGAAGGTATTGTGTTGGGTCATTGAATCTCAAAGAAGGGTATCAAAGTAGACAAAGCAAAGATTGAGGTGATTGAAAAATTACCCCTACCTATTTCTGTGAAAGGGATTTGAAGTTTTTGGGTCATGCTGGCTTTTAAGAAGATTCATCAAAGATTTCTCTAAGATTGCACATCCATTATGCAAACTTTTGGAGAAAGAGGTGAAGTTCATGTTCGATGGAGAGTGCCTAAAAGCATTTGAATGTCTGAAAGAGAAGTTGATTTCAGCTCCTATCAATGTCACACTTGACTGGACGACGCTATTTGAGGTTATGTGTGATACTAGTGGAGTAGCTTTGGGTGTAGTTCTTGGCCAAAGATATGAAAAGATTCTACATCCTATTTACTACTCTAGCAAGGCACTTAATCCAGCCCAGAAGAATTACACTGTGACTGAGCAAGAGCTGTTGGCGATGGTTTTTGCTTTCAAAAAATTTTGATCTTACTTGATTGGTACGAAGGTGATTGTACATACAGACCACGCCGCACTTAGATATCTTATGTCAAAAAAAAGACGCCAAGCCAAGGCTGATTTAGTGGGTACTTCTGCTACAAGAATTTGATTTTGAGGTCAAGGACCAAAAGGGGACTGAGAATCAGGTTGCAGACCACTTATCATGCCTTGAGGAGGAATCCATGCTCAAATTAAGGTATGATCATGAGATTGATGATACTTTTCCAGACGAGCAAGTGTTAGCAGCATCACAAGACTTAATCCCATCGTTTGCAGATTTTGCCAACTTTCTGGCAAGTAATGTAGTCCCAGAAGATATGTCATACCAGCAGCAGAGGAGATTCATGCATGAGGTGAGAAAATTCTTCTGGCATGAGCCTTACCTTTTTAGGGTATATGCAGATGGTATGATTCAAAGGTGTATCCCAGAGGCCAAAATGATGAGTATTTTGGAAGCATGTCATTCATCCCTAGTTGGGGTCATCATGGTGGTACGCAGACTACACATAAGCTATTACAATGTGGGTATTATTGTCCCACCATCTATAAAGATGCTCATGACTATTCTCGTGCTTGTGACCAATGTCAAAGACAAGGGAACATCTCACGCAGACACGAACTTCTTATGACAACTATACTTGAGCTCGAATTGTTTGATGTATGGGGAATTGATTTTATGGGCCCCTTTGTGAGCTCACCTAAGTGGGTGGAGGTGATTCTACTTCCCAATAATTAAGGAATAAGTGTCACGGCATTCTTAAAAAGGAACATATTTTCACGATTTGGTACACCCCGAGTAATCATTAGTGATGGAGGATCCCACTTCTGCAATCGACTGTTCAAAAACCTGCTGGAAAAATATGGTGTCAAACATAAGGTGGCCACACCTTACCTCCCTCAGACAAGCGGGCAAGTTGAGGTGTCAAATTGTGAAATTAAGTCTATTTTGGCAAAGACAGTGAACACTAATAGAACTGATTGGGCAAGAAGATTGGATGATGCATTATGGGCATATTGAACTACATTCAAAACGCCAATTAGTGCCTCACCATATCAGTTAGTAGTTGGAAAATCCTGACATTTGCCTGTCGTACTTGAATATAAGGCATTATAGGCATTAAAGAGGTTAAATCTAAACTGGAGTGAAGCGTCTAAATTGAGGTTAGACCAGATGAATGAGATGGATGAATTTTATCTTCGGGCTTATGAAAGTTCAGCACTTTATAAAGAAAAGATCAAAATGTATCATGACCGTAAGATTGAACGATGAGAGTTTCATTCGGGAGATTTGGTGCTGCTCTATAACTCCAGGCTTTGTTTTTTTCCTGGAAAACTGCGGTCTAAATGGTCTGGACCATTCACTGTTGTTAGGGTATTCCCACATAGAGCAATCGAGCTGAAAGCAGAAAATAATGTTTTATTCAAGTTCAATGGGCAGCGTGTAAAGCTCTATGTGGGAATCACGGAAGAGATAAGGACTTGTGAAGAGCTTAGTCATGATAAAGTCTGAGTAGTCAAGATGGACATGTCGTGCCGCGACATTAAATCAGGCGCTTCATGGGAGGCAACCCATGGGCTGGATGGTGAAACCTGAGTATACAATTTAGTCGTGTCATGCCGCGACATTAAATCAGGAGCTGCATGGGAGGCAACCCATGTTCTGATTTGGTTGTGATTTGATCATTGGATGTTAAGTTAGCTAGAATTTACAATATGGAACTGAATATGTTCAGTACAACCCATGACACGTATTTACAAGATGTAAGTTCATCCATGTAACGTGGGTTGGTACCGTAAAAATCAGAGAAAATTTTACACCTGCAGAACCCGACCCACGATAAGAACCTACGTGTTGTAGGTCAACCCACATCATGTGGGTTGGTGTCGTGAAATTCAGAGAAAAGTTTAAACCTGCAGAACCTGACCCACGCCAGGGACCCACGTGACGTAGGTGAACCCACGTCACGTGGGTTGGTACAGTGAAAATCAAAAACCTACTTATATTCGAGATCCGACCCGACCTAACCCAACTGTATTTATTTTGGTACACCCCCTTTAAATTTGATCCGACCTCAAATCCAAATTAAACCCCCTCAAATCCCAACTTAAACCCTCTCAAATCCACATCCTAACATAAACCCTATTTTCAAGAATTCATAAAATCAACCAATTGAAATCACTCCTCTCAAATTCCCATATACTAAATCTGAAATTCATCAAATCCTAACCACAATTTAGCCCAAAATCCTAAACCCCACAATCCCCAAATTTTCAAAACCCTAGCTCCCAAATTCGACCCACCAAACCCAAATTTGACACACCCGACCCAAAACCGACCCAATTGTTCTGACATGCCGCCCAAATCAAACCCCAAATATGGAGACATAGGTTCTTCATCGAGAATCTGCACTAAAAACCCTGAATCTACTACTAGGTTGCGTGATGAACCTTTGGGGTCAAATAAAAGTGGGTCCAAAGAAGTATACTAGCTTGCTATCGAAGATTCTGCACTGGTAACTCATACCACGAGGCTTCAAACTAGGGCACAAGATGCTTCTCTGTCAGCACATCAACCTACTTTACAGCCCCCAAAACCTGCCAAATTGGTAGCTCCTATTCAGTCTTTCAATTCCTCTCCCTAGTCTGAAGAGGGGGAGGATGCTTCGGACACCTGTGATGATTAGGAGGTTGATATATCTGGGTCTGAGGAACATGCTGAAGGTCCAGATAATTCGGTATTTGAGGTGAAAGCCTCTATTTCTGGCACTGGTGGTCAAAACTCCACGACTTCCTCACAGAGACAGGTGGCTGCACAGCGGGCTGCAGTTATGGTTTGAAGGGAAAAAAGCGATGGTGTGTTCAGGGTATGAGGGACATTTATGACAGGGATGCCAAACTTACTGAGCAGGGCATGTGTATACTAAGCATCACTGAGGAGCCCCAGTATCAGCTAAATGAGTTAAAAGCACTACCCGAGATTAAGGCAGCATTTGATCATTATGGATTTGGGTGGATGACGGAGCCTCCTGGGCACTATAACTCAGAGTTGGTCCATGATTTTTATGCTTCCTATGCCGTTTTTATTGAATTGATCACACCCAATGAGTAGCGATATCAGGACCAACCACCATTGACTAACACTTTGGTTCGAGAGACTAGAGTAGACATCTCTGAGCAGACAATTCACATGTTTTTGTTTGGTGCTAAACGTCTATTTCCAATTAGCAGTGCAGAATTTGATCACCGTATGGAGACTATAAGAAATAGGGCTAAAATAAGGGACGCCGATCAGCGGTTGGAGTTACTATGGTGGATTGCAAGATATATAGCGGAGGATGGTGTTGATGCTGGTTGGGTATCTGGGAAGCTGGACATTAAGAAGTCCTCACTTCACTTTGTTGGATGATTTTGGTGGTCTATTGTGAGTCACCGTCTGGGTACCACAAATGCTGATAATTCACTTAATCTTGACCGGGCTATTCTGCTAGCGAGCATCATCACCAGTTATTACATCAATATCGCTCGCTACATCATTAGGGAAATTCATAAGCGCGCCTTTAGAGATTTTACCAGCATCCCTTTCCCCTGTCTGATTCATGGTTTATGTGTGAGTGTTGGTGTGTTCACGATGCCTGCAGTAGATCATCATATTAAGGTGACTCACATTGCTGATATAGGGTTGATGCAGCAGCAGGGAGCTCACCCAGTTTTTTCGTAAAGGTCTCAACCTTTCGTATCATCAGGAGCAGCCCTTTTTAAAGGGCCTGGAGATAGAGAGGAGTCGATTAGTACTCCAGCACCGGTGAGTATACCTGAGACTATTCGTGTACCTGCTGAGGGCACAGGCCTAATGATTGACGATTAGGTCACAGGCACTACAGCACCACCACCACCCTCTGGTATGGTCTCAATCCTAAGGGACTTTCTGCAGCAGTTGGTTGATAGGCAGACGCAGATGTTTGATAGGTAGGCTCATACAGAATCCCAAATGGCTAAGTTGGTATCCGAGCTTAAGCCATAAGTTTGTACCACAGTAGAGGCTTTAGAAGCTAGAGTGGAGGCCCGAATGACTGCGGCTATGGATAGATTTATGAGAGAGTTGCATGGGCGGATTGATAGTTTTGAGACATGGATGGCTAACCGGATGAGTTTAGCACAAAGTCCTAATATGTTTGGATTGAAATGGGAGGTGGCTGTATTGAGAGAGGAGGTTAGAGCCTTAGCACTGAGCAGCACTCCTGTTATTCCACCTATGCTCGTTTTGACCCCGATGAGGCTGACTTTTGAGGTGGATTTGTTTGCTGACGAGGAGCCTCCTATGGATAGAGGCAAGTGTCCATGTAGTCTGGAGGATCAGACTGATAGTGGTGTTGAGTTCGATGGTGATTTTTGGAGAGCGATTAAGGCCTCCAGAGTAGAGTACCATGCCAGTCAGATTGCTCAGAATCAGAGGGCACGGGGTGCATCCTCTAGTCAGGTACCCATAGCGCAGGATGCACCTAGCAGCGAGCCCAAAGTGCATGTAGATGATCTTGCTATAGACGAGCCCACATCCGATGCTTAGGGCGCCGTAGGTATGTCTTCACTCCCTTAAACTTACTCTATTGATAGTTATGCACTAGGGGCAGTGCACCATTATTTAGTTGGGGGTGGGGGTATACCACCACTTGGGGGGTTTTGTTGCCGTGTTTTCTTTTCCCCCAAGTGTGCTATCATAGTAGAACCGGTATGTTTAGGTTTTTATTTATATTATTATGTGTATTCATGTTTAATTAGGAGAAAAATAAGGGAACCTTAGTGCAGTCTAGTTTTGAACATGTTTTTTTTATGTTGTTTGTGATTGTCTAAAGGATACCCCTCCTGAAAATCGTTGTTTTAAATTATGTGTGTAGTATGTTAGTTTGTGACAGCTGTTGGATCTTGTTATGGAGTTAGTATTATAGGCAACATGACTGTAGCTAGCAATGCATGAGCTGGATAGGTAGTAGTTGATAGTGTAACCCCGTGCTATATGTGTGTGAGGTCATTACCTAGTTCACTTTGTGTGTGCGATCCAGAACTTTCCCGGTTAGTCTTGCCTAAGTTATAGGATAGTGGTTAGGAAAGGATCATAGGCTGTTTTTGAATAAGTTCACTTTTAGCCTAAATGCCCGACCAAATGAATTAAATATCTCTTGATCCCGATTTTGAGCCTTAATTGTCCTATTTCTTTCATTAGCCTAGTTACCTTCCCATTTGACTTACAATGAACCTATCTTGGCCCTGGTCCCTCCTTGGACATTATGTACCTCAACTCAGGCAAATCGCCTAAGTTGAGGGTGGCTATTATAGGGGTGCGTAGCTTAACTTGGGTATGAAAAAGGGTTAGTAAAAGAAAAAGACAACAGACTTGGTTGTGAAAAAAGAACAATGAGTGAAATAACTAGAAATTGCAAAGAAAAGAAAAAAAATTATTTTAAAAGTATGAAGAAAGTCACACCCAAAAATTTGAAAATAAATGAAGGAGAATAGTTGGAAAGTGAAACCAAAAATAGTGTAGTGTCAAGGAGGGTAAGTCACCATATCCAAATGTATCATACCCATCCCCAAGCCCACATTACAAGCCGATGAAAGTCCTAATGTGATCCTAGCTCAACTGTCCGAAAAACTAAGGCATAGAAAATAAGGGCAAGCCTATGGTATTTAAACACACATTATTTGAACTTCTTTGTGAGAGAGAGTATTTTGACCCAGTCCCTACTTTGATATTCATTAGTATACTGTGAGTGTATGGGACTTCTTTGTTGTGAGAATACACGGGTTGCATTATTAGCTGCTATTTGTTAGGGTAATGTCATTTGCATATACGCTTGGTTGTTTATTCATAATCTGATGTCATCACTTGATCCCTTCTGTTTCATGATAATATATTGCATGTATACACACCGTGGTTTTGATTTGTAAATAGGAGGGGTAGGAAAAGTTTTGGTGCCTAAAGTAATAAGTCAACTGTCGTAGGTCTCTTAGGTTTGCCATAGTTAAGCATCAATTGTGTTCATTTTATTTTGTCTTCCTGAGGACATGCAAACGTTCTAAGTTTGGGGTGTTGATGTGTCATGGTTTCATGGCACTTTCGATGACTAAAACAAGTAAAAAATGTAATAACTTGGGTGTGTTTGGTTGGTATGATGCGTTTTCTGTTCTATATTGCAGGAGAATAGGTTTTTGGAGGCAAAAGGGACAAAAAGGAAGAATCATGCACGAGAGCGAAGTATTTGAAGATGAAAGAGTCAAGTCCATATGAGAGGAGTGACCCACGGCACGACCCACGTCACTTGAGTCAACCTACGTGACGTAGGTGGGTGTAGTGAGTCAACTCCTGAGAGTTGGTGAAGTGGCCTTATTTCCACGATAGGATCCATGTGGCATGACTTGGTTCCACGACACCAAGTCACGGTACCGTGGAAAAGTGCCGACTCTATTTTCCTATTTTGTTTAGGATAGGATTCACATTGTATCTATAAATACCCCTATATTGTCCTATGATTAGGAGTTAGTCAGTACATTGTTTTGAGAGATATTTTCCATTGTTTCTGAGTTCATAAACATATTATTGATTTTATAATCTGGGAACATCGATTCTAGGGTTTCATTCATATTGAGATTTCAGAGTTTTCTTGTTATTGTGATGTTACAATTATGTTTTCATTATTGAATTCTTCTTGTGTTCTTGCTATCATGAGTAGCTAAACCCATCAACTAGGGTTGCGTGAACAATGAGGAATTAACGAAATGGGTTAAGTGTAAAACAATTCTGAACCGTTGTGAATGTATGTATTTTTATTACCTTTATTATAATTGATCTTTTAAAGGTTGCAAACGTTAGAAACTCGCTTGTATTCTAGACTTACTTGAGAGAGAGGTAGAGAGTGGGATCAAAGAATAACAACAGAGATTTGAAGCTATCAACCTTCATCTAATAACTTGAGCCGTAACAGGGATAGTTATCTGAGATCCAGGACAAGGGTTAGTAGTGCGACACTCGGAGACCAAGAGGAGAAGAGTGAAATTAGTCTAACCAAGGTCGAGAGACGTTTAGATAAACATATCTTGTTAGATTTTGCATGTAACGCAGCGGGATAGTTTTGCTAGCACAAGTAACTGGTGGAGTTAAGGGATCATTGGGGATCACAGTCCTAGTGTATTTCTCATATTGTTTGCAAATCTGAAAACCAGCAATCGTTACTGTTACCACTTATTTACACAAACCCCCCAGTTTTACTTACTTGCCAATTACTCAGACTAGCATTCTACATAATTTCATCATATTCCCTGTGGGATCGACCCCAACCTAGTTGGGTTCTATATTTGATACAACAACCGCATTGTTTTTGTGTTGAAGTTGTGTATATATTACTTATATGGACTCCATTGTGATATTTTCTTCGATAATCGTAGCCTTCAGTACTTCTTCACTTAGCGAGATCTTAATATGAGACAGCGATGTTGGATTGAGTTACTTAAGGACTATGATCTCATTATTTTTTATCATTCGGGAAAGGCCAATGTAGTAGCTATTGCATTGAGCCAAAAGGCGGCAAATATGGGGAGTTTAGCTCATCTTTTAACTCAGGAGCGACCTTTGGCCTTTAAGGTCTAGTATTTAGCTAACCAGTTGGTTAGGCTTGATACCCGAGCATGTGTTAGCCTTTGTTGAGGCTAGATCATCTTTGATGGAGCAGATTCGAGCTCATCAGTTTGATGATGATAGATTGAGGGTGATTCATTATAGGGTGTTAAGTGGTAAGGCAAAGGTGGAATCTCTTTATTCTGATGGTCTTTTGAGGATTAATGGCCGAGTTTGTGTGCCAAGATTGGTGGATGGGTTAGATTGATTTTAGAGGATGCTCATTATTCTAGATATTCCATTCACCCAGGAACGGCTAAGATGTATCATGACCTAAAGCAGCAAATTGGTGGGGTGGTATGAAGAAGGACATTGTAGGGTTTGTGGCTAAGTATCTAAATTGTCAGTTAGTAAAGTATGAGCATTAGTGACTAGATGGTATGATACAAAGGATGCCCATTACTGAGGGGAAGTAGGAGTGGATCACTATGGATTTCATGGTTGGCCTACCCCCGACCTTGCGGAAGTTTGACTCTATTTGGGTGATTGTAGATAGATTGACCAAATCAGTACATTTTGTACCTGTGAGAGCAAATTATAATGTGGAGAAGTTGGCCAAGATCTATATTAGAGAGATATTTCGATTGCATGGTGTTCCTATATCGATTATTTTTTATAGAGGTACCCAGTTTACCTCAAGTTTTTAGAGTACTATACAGAGTGAGTTGGGTACTCAGCTTGATTTGGGTACAGCTTTTCATCCTCAGAAAGATGGTCAGTCTGAGAGGAAAATTCAGGTGCTAGAGGACATGTTTCGATCATGTGTTATGGATTTTAGTGGTCTTTGGGACCAGTACTTGTCCTTAGCGGAGTTTGCCTACAACAACAGTTACCATTCCTGCATTCTGATGGCGCCTTTTGAGACTTTATATGGGCAAAGATGTAGATCCCCCATGGGATAGTTTCACTCTTTTGAGGTGAGACCTTGGGGCACAGATTTGTTGAGAGATTCGATGGATCATTTGAGACTGATTCAGTAGAGGCTAGTGGCTAACCAGAGTAGGAAGAAGAGTTATGTCGAACGTCGAGGCCATGATGTTGTTTTCATGCTTGGAGATCGATTTTTGTTAAAGGTTTCACTCATGAAGGGTGTGAAGAGGTTTGGGAAGAAAGGAAAGCTTAGTCCGAGGTTCATTGGTCCTTTCGAAATCCTTGAGAAGTATGGTGATGTGGCATATAGGCTAGCTTTGCCTCCACATCTGTCTGATGTTCATCCTTTATTCCATATTTCCATGTTAAAGAGATACCATCCAGTTGACGTACATGTGATTCTGTGGGATTTTGTTGTATTAGACCATGATTTATCCTTCGAGGAAGAGCCCATTACTATCCTAGACAGACAGACTAGGAAGTTGAGGTCTAAGAATATTGATTCAGTGAAGGTCCAGTGGAGACATCGCCTTATTGAAGAGGATACTTGAGAGGTCGAGTCCAATATGAGGAGTAGATACCCCCAGCTTTTTACCGCTTCAGGTACTTTAATTTATTTTCAGTTCAAGGACGAACTAGTGTTTTAGTGGTGGATAATGTGACAATCGTAGTTGTGATTTTCCCTTTTTATGTGTTTTGACCATTTTACCCTTCCCCATAGTTATTATATACTATATGTGAGTTGTAGGGATGGCTAGCACAGTCCCCGATGCATTTGGGAGTGATTTGGGAGAGTTTGAGACTCTTAGAGGCTATAAAAGCCATGAGTTTGACTTCATCAACATTTGGTGTTTCGAGCGACAGATGGTAATTTGGAAAGTTTTGTTGGATACAGAATGTTGATTTTGGTTTAGGAGCATAATTAGTTCAAGTCTCGAGCCTTTATTTTTCATTTTGACTCTTCTTTCGAAAAATTAGTTAAAAATAAGCTTTAAAGGGTTCCGGGGGCTAATTTGTTGTAACTAACCTCTTTTATAAAATTAAATGATGCCATTGAGTCTAGAACGTCAAAAATATCCTAGTATCATATCTTGTTTACTTTGGTGGGGTCCCTAACGAATCCCTAGGGTCCATTCGGAGATTTTGGAAACATGCAAAAATCAGCAAAATTTACTAATAGATGGTGCAGTAGTCCTTCTTAGCGAACACGGGCCTTTGGCCACGAACACAGAGAAGAAAAAATTCCTTCATCGCGATTGCAAAAAGGGTGGCCGCGATCGCAAAGGGTAGCCCTGGGGTCGGGTCGGGTGGTAGTCATTGCGTTCACAAAAGGACCCACACGATCGTGAGGTGTTCATAGCAGTAGCCTTAGAAAATATGGGTAGTATACCATGAACACGAAGAGCAAACTTATTCTTGGTCAAATATGGACCCATGCAATCACGAGATGGGGACCGCGATCGCGAGGTACTGTTTACAGAACATTATAAATACTCTATTTTTGAGATTTTCCCCATTTTTGGACTTGGGAGCTTCGAAAAAGGGCGATTTCTAGGGTTTTCTTCATCATTCGTGCTTGGGTAAGATCTAAACTCTTATTTTAATTAATTCCTATTGATTGTATCTCTTAAATATCTTTTAAAAAGTGATTTCAAAATGGATTTTGGGGGGGGTTGCCGGAGAACTTTAAATTGGATTTTCATCGATTTGAGGGTCTATTTCACCTCGTTTTCACAGGGGTTTTCAGATTTAGACTCCTATTTATATAGAGATCATGTTTCTAAAATAAAATTTTGTTTTTGCCCCTTTCGATTTCTAACATATTTTTTGAATGATTTTTGGACCCCTTTTAAATATAGCTAATATGGTATCATTAGCTTCCTTTTGACATGTAGATTATGTTTTTGATAGATTTATATCATTTGAAGACCGTTCGTAAGGGAAAGGCTCTATGTTGAAGGGTCTAGGCTTGGATTTTGGTATTTGAGGTAGGTCATGGATTAACTTCCTTCAGTAGCTAACGATCATGTAGAGCATGCTATGGGTTAGGGAATTTAGTTGTGGGGGTTATATTTTAGAATCTTTATTATTACTGTGAGACTGTGTGAGGGATTATTTGTATATTATTGTTGACATGAGGGATTATGTTGTCGTGATGCCTAAGTGGGGGCTTTATATGATACTGTAGGCCTTATTTGTACATTAGATTACCTTATTTATTATTGTGTCGCACGAGTGGGGGTTTGACTTGTTAATATAGGCTTTATTTGCCTTTGTTATTATGGTATACCTGAGTGAGGAGTTTAAAATGATGTTATTGATGTCTTACATGATTATTTATACCAGTGGTGTTGTGCGATGGCTTTTTGTCATGAAATATTGTCATTTTGAGTTGATTCTGAGCTCATTCATACCTGTATTGAATTGATCATTATCTTTATAGTGATTGGTTGTAAGCATTACATCCTCATTATATCTATATATATTCATGATATTAGTACCAATGAGAAATACTTATTTTAGTAAGAAAATAAAACATTTTATAAAATGCCTATACCAAGGGATGTGTCGGTAAGGTTGATTGAGAAACACTGATTTTGTAAAAAAATGAGACACTTTATAAAATGCCTATACCTAGGAATGTGTCGATAGGGTTTATTGAGATATGAGATTGAGATTATGAAAGTATATGGGTTATGAACCCCCCATAGGTCTTGTCCTGAAGCGCTAAGGCTTGGAAGGTGTATACAAAAGTCCCACCATCATTGCATTACATTTGCATCTCATGTATTTCCTCTATGTGTTTGTTGTCGTGTACTTGGTTTCTATTTATATATATGTCCTGTATAGTTTTCTTTTTGCCTTATTATATTGTAGAATTGTTAGTGGAGACGGTGTGAGCAACCATTTAGGAACTTTCTGTATGCAAGTGACTGCTCATAGTATCTTTTACTTGTTTTGTTTTCTATTTTACTCAGTCGGCCTATGATACCTATTGATTACAAGTGGATCATACTCACTCCTACTTTTGTGCCTTTTCGGTGCAGATCCCAGTTCGAGTGTAACTCGCGGTAGCTAATTTCATGTTGTGGTAGCTTGATTTTTGAGGTACTGGTGCACTTCAGAGTTTGGGGCTGATTTCGAACCTCCCCTCTTCTTTATTTTGTCTTTATTTATATTTGGATATAGACTCTTGTATTTCAATTTCTAGACTATGTATTAGATGTTCTTTCTACTTAGAACACTATTTCTGGGGATTTATGTATTTCATTCAAACTTTTACTATGTTTATACATTATGGCTTGATTTTATTCTAGAAGTGTCGCATTTATGGGTTTTTCTTTCATATTTCGATTGTCGTTTCTTGTGTGGGATTTGGCTTGCCTACTAAGGCTAGTTCTGAGGTAGGTTCCATCATGACCTCAATTTTTGGGTCGTGACACATACCCCCAAGAGAGTCACAACACAGGATCGGTACACCTGATCCACCCCTAAAGAATCACCTACTGGGGTAGAAACACGAATAGGCACAACAAAAGACTCACATCATATTAATCTCAATGTAAAATAAGCAGACTCATAAAAGAAGGTAAAGTCAGGATCTAATAACACAGAAGCATGTTTATAGAATACTGAGACGATACATGTGTTAACAGCATATAAAGACTCTGCCTCCGGCCTTCTCAAAAAATCATTACACTAAGCTTGATCACCTCTTGTTTGAATAAAACCTCCACCACCTCTTAGACCAGCTGGTGGTATACCTTTACCTACTTGAGATCCAGCCTAACCCCTAGTTGGGGGTGGGGGTACCCTAACTAGAGACACATAACCCTATTATCGACCCCCACCTATAAGTATAGGACAATCCCTCTAAAGATGCTTTGAACTACCATACTCATAACAAGACTTAGGAACCATCATCTGTTGAGAAGTACCTAAATAACCAGAATGGCCACTATGGCTTTAGAACCTTTCGAAAGAACTAGGAGAAAACTTCCCTGAACTGAAGGAGAAGCATCTAGAATACCCACCCTCAAACTCGTAAATAGCCACATGAACTATCCTACCATGTAGAGGTTAGAAGCCTCGCCTGAAATAACTCTTACATCTAGTTGAGGTATCATTTAACTGACTAGAAGTGCGATACCTTTTGTCTCTCAAATCCCCAAACTCCTCATAGAGCCCTTGGCAGCCTCAACTACCCTCTGAAAAGTAGCACCAGACTAGTCTCTAAGAAACAATGCCTCTCTGATCTTAAATATCAAACCTACAATTCTTCTCAGTCTGATTCAGTAGAATCACCATGGCATTATGCGACAACATATAAAACCAAATCTCATACTATGTCATTGAGATACCATCCTGAGTTAAGTGGTAAAACTGATGTCTACGTTCTTCCCTCAAGCTGAAAGGAATGAATCTGTCAAGGAAAAGCTTGTACAAATAATACCTAAGTCATTGAAGAAAAACCTACAGGCCTGGAGTCAACATAGGATCGCCACCACTGCTTGTCAAGGCCACGCATCTGAAAAGCTGTATAATCAACCCCATGGGGCTCCACTAACCCCACACACTAGAGCCTTTCATGGAAACTAACCAGAAACTCATATGTATCCTCCCTCTGACCACCTTGAAACTGTAGTGGATCTATCTTTATAAACCTCTCAAACCTTCTCTACTGCTTATCTAACATGGATACCCTAGCCACACCTGTGGCTCCTACTCTTGGCAAGGGTATGCCATTATATCTAGGTGTTGGGACTGATGGCAGGCCTACTAGTCCTGAAAACACTAGGAGAGGTTGTTGGTCTGGGGTATAGGCCCCACTATAGTCTGTGAACCTTGTAGAGCACCTATCAGGCCTCCACCCTCAGCCAAACTCTCTAAAACACCCAACACTCAAACCAAAGTATTCTGGAGCACTGGAGTAGCAACAAACCCATGTGGATCCTGAAATGGACCCACCCCCTCCTCCCAGATATGATCATACTCAAATCTTAGGGAACTCTGCCTTATTCAAAACCTGAGCAGCTACCTAAGTCATGTCTCTACCTCGACCTCAGCCCCTAGCACATCCTCTGCCTTTTCCACATATCTCGACATGGGCAGTAGGTATGAGTGATAGAATAGGCTCTCGATCTACATCCATAGAAGCACGAGACCTTACCATCACTGAGAGAATAATATAAAGAATCTCAGTAAATAATAAAATTAACTTTGCATGATAAGATAGAAATAAGGTATTTTTCTAAAGCCTTGTAGCCTCTCAAAGATAGATAACAAACATCTTCACACCAATCAGTGAGACTCTACTAGACTCGACTTGTACTTGTGAGACCAATGAACTTGGAGCTTTGATACCAACTTGTCATGACCCAAAATTCAATCGTGATGGAATCTATCACACCCACCGTGATAGGTAAGCCTAAACCTAACCCAACTCATACAACTAAACTGATAAGGAAATAAGCAGGAATAAGAAACACTACTAACACCCTAAAATAGTCTGAAAACTGATGAATACAAAAGAGTACAATATCAATGAATACCTAAGGTCTAGTAGTCATAAGTCCAAGACTCTACTAAGTAAGAACAATAAAGTACATATTCCAAGAGTGTCTAAAAATGTGAAAGAAAGCATAAAAACAATTATAGAGGAGAATCTGCAAGGACTAGATCGACAGCCACTACCTCAAGGGTCTCTAGGGAATCACCAAGCACAAGCACAACAAATCACCATCTGGGTACCATCAGCTCAGTACCTGTATGTAAGGTGCAGAAAAAAAACAAGCATAAGTACTAACCACATATACTCAACAATATCGTCGACCAACCCTAATTCAAAGTGATGGAGAGAACCACCACACCTACCATCCAATATCAACCATATAAACCAGCACTCGTGAGAGTCATACCTAGTCTAACAAATAACAATAAGAATAGAGTAATAGCACAGTTCCAATTTGCACTTTCTCAACTCAGAATAGCAACAACAACCCACCAATTGAATGTGGGTTTACGCCTGATGGACGAAAAATGGAAGGATGGTGGTTATCCTATTTTAATTAGATTGGTTGTGTTTAGTATAAATATTTTGTCGATTGAGTTATTTTACTGCTTATATGCTTCGACCTTGAAAAGCAGATTTGAAGCAAATATTGTTACATATAGTGAATAAACTGGCCTAATATGTTTATTTAATAATTTATTCACCAAAAATAGTGGATTTTTTGTAAATTCCTCATCTAGGAAAGATACTATTTTTTTGGTATATTTCTGGCAAGTGTATTAAACTCTTCTAAACATAGTCTGTGGCACATTATTTTTTCTAACAAAAATTCTTTCTGCTTATCTTAGGGCTCGGGTGATTTTCCTAGTGCAACAATTTATATGTAATCTATAAGAATTCTGTCAGGGCCCTTAAGCCCCAAAGACAAGCACACATCCGTGTCTTATGTTGATCCAAGACAGCCTGGTACAGGCTTACCTGAATAAATTCTTTAGTCGACTGCAATAGTATATTAAAATACTTTGTTTTCTCTAATAATTGCAGTAACTAAATATTTCTTTATGAGTTTATTCATGCAAATATTTGTGAAAATAAAAGAATAAATGTCATTCCTTTGACACTAGGGGCAGAGCTACACTCACCCAAGGTTGGTCAGATGAACAACCTTCGTTGAAAAAAATTTTTGGATATATTGGTTAAATATAATTCTTTTTGAATATATACTAATGGTTGAACAACCTTGGCACACACAGGAACAATAGCCGCGCAGCCAAGGGTGTGCAAATTCACCTTAGCCGCGCAGGTTCGACCCTAAGTCCAACATATTTTTCCTTTTTGCTTAGAAAGTATGAAAGTTTACTTTAATTTGATTAGGAAAAAGTTTGCTTTTTGACTTTGTCCTTTTAAATTAAATAATTTCACTAAATAAAACCTATTTAAAAACATCACTTTTTCTCTTTATTTCTTCTCATTCTAGAATTCTCTCGTAGAAACTAAAAGAAAAGCAAAAACCCTTCTTTCTCCACTTCTTTGTGTTGCTGCTCCTGCCTCCCAATTCCCAAATCTTATAGAATGTTGTAGGCTTGCTGTAGTTTCCTCAATAGAACAACCATTGAAGTGTGAAAAGGTATTCTATAGCTTTTTTTTACCCTTTATTTTAGTGATTTAAGTGGATATTGTATTTTTTTCAGCAATAATTCTTTTCTATGAAGTTACTGTTTTTTCCTTTTGAAATTGTTTTTGTGGATTTTGTTTTGCTTTGAATAAAGTAGTTTTCTTAGTAGATAAATAATGATCACTTAAATGCAAAATTTATGATTTAATAGATAATACTATTTGTGAAAATTTGACATTTTTTCAATAATTCATTAGTCTTTTAATTTTTTTTGGAATTGAATCATCTACTAATAGTGTGATTGTGTGATGTGCTTGACTGTTACTTTAGGTTGCATTTCGATAAGCTTGGAAAAATATTTCAGTAAAGTACCAAGAACAAGTTCGGCATCTCCAAATCAAAATCAACTACGCCGAGATGAAAATGTCAACCAAATGAAAATCCCATCTCACTCTTCTCAGAGACAAGAATTTGATGTAAATAGTCTAAAGTATGACCCGGCTGAAAGAATGCTAATTTTGAAATATCATTCAAATATTCGTGATGAGATAAGGGGGGCATACATTATAAAACGTCCTTGCCAACCTCGGACTCATCAGTTCCCTCAAACTGACTTTTTTGGAATACCACATCGTTTTGTTTCTGCATGGTTTGATGAATATCCCGATTGGTTGGAATATAGTATAAGCGCAAATGCGGCTTATTGTTTTCCTTGTTATTTATTTCAAGGGGAAAGCATTCATCAAGGCGGTGGTAATGTATTTTCGACTAAAGGATATAAGAGTTGGCATACGAAGGATGGATTTGCAACACATATTGGTCCACCAAATCGAGTTCATAATCAATGTAAAAGAAAGTGTAAAGATATAATGCGAGAAAAACAATCCATTCGGGCTGCATTTTACAAGTTGGATGATAAAAGTAAGCATGAATATCGAATTCGCTTAATTACTTCAATCGATGTGGTAAGACTTCTCTTGAATCAAGGTTTGGCACTCCGCGGTCATGATAAGAGTGAATCATCATTAAACAAAGGTAATTTTCTTGAAGTTCTTTCATGGTATGCAGAGAGATGTGATGAGGTTAAACCTTAAGTGCTAGAAAAAGCTCGAAAAAATAATAAAATGACTTCTCATGATATTCAGAAAGATATTCTGACAGCGTGTAAGATAGAAACAACTAAGTCTATCATAGAGGATTTAAATGGTGATTACTTTACACTATTGGTTGATGAATCTAGAGATGTGTCACGCAAAGAGCAAATGGCTATTTGTTTATGGTATGTTGATAAAAAAGGATTTGTCATAGAGGCATTTACTGGACTAGTTTATGTTAAAGATACTAGTGCTTTATCTTTAAAGAAAGCAATTGTGGATGTACTTGCTCATCATTCTTTGACTTTATCCTATGTATGTGGGCAATGTTATGATGGGGGAAGTAATATGCTAGGTGAGCTAGGTGGGCTTAAAACATTGATTAGACAAGAAAGTAGATCGGCTCATTCTGTTCATTGTTTTGCTTATCAACTTCAACTGACTCTTGTTGCGGTTTTTAAAAAGTGTATTCAAGTGGGAGAACCTGTACTATTGGTTTCAAACATTTTGAATGTGTTAGGATCTTCTTTTAAACGTGTGGATGAATTTTGAGAGTCTCAAAAAGAGAAACTCAGAGAGGCATTAGATATGGGTGAACAAGAAATGGGTAGAGGCCTGAATCAAGAACTTGGTCTTATTAGAGCCGGTGATACTCGTTGGGGATCTCACTACAAATCGTTTACAAACTTTATTATAATTTTTTCTCTATTGTTGATGTACTTGATAGTCTTGTTGAAAATGCAAGTACTTCGGATGAAAAAGTCAGTGCATCGGGATTTCTCAGAAGTTGTCAAATGTTTGAGACTATTTTCTTGTTACATTTGATGACTGATGTTTTAGGAATCACAAATGATCTTAATGTGTCATTACAGAAAAAAGAGCAGGATATTGAAAATGTCATGATTCTTGTAAAGATAGCAAAGAAAAGGTTGCAAGCTTTAAGAGATATTGGACGGAATTCACTTAAAGAAAAGGTAGATGCATTTTGTGTCAAGCATAACATTCCATTACCCAATTATGATGATCCATATGCTAATTCTGGGAGATCACGACGTAAAGTAGTTGATTATACTACTTTGCACCAGTACCATGTGGATTTCTTTTATAAAATAATTGATTGGCAGCTACAAGAACTTGATGATCGTTTCAATGAGGTAACAAGTGATTTGCTTAATGGGGTTGCTTACTTGAATCCAATTAATTCATTTTCTAGCTTTGACATAAAACAGATAGTTAGAATGGCTGAATTATATCCTGATGACTTTGATGAATTCAAGATGAGAGCTCTTGAGAATCAACTTGCCAATTACATTATTGATGTTCGTGATATTGATAAAAGATTCTCTAATTTGAGTGAACTTGGAAAACTTTCAAGAAAGTTAGTTGAGACAAAGAAGCATTTAAATTATTCTCTTGTATTTCTTTTAGTGAACTTTGCTTTGATTCTACTTGTTGCTACCGCATCAATTGAAAGAGGCTTTTCGGCAATGAAGTACATCAAGAATGACTTGCGGAATAGAATGGATATGAATTATTAGATAGTTGCATAGTGCCTTATGTAGAAAAAAAAGTATTTAAAGATGTCTCTAATGAGTCTATTATCAAGACATTTCAAGAGATGAAGCCTCGTCGAATGTATTTATGACTCTAGCTTAAAATGGGGAATCATTTTCTTACACTATATGTCAAATGTATTTTGCTATGTCTCGTTGAAGTTACTAGTTGACATATTTGTCTTATTTCATCTTCTTAGTTTATCCCTTATTAATTTGTTAGTTTCTTTTTTGGGATTTTTTTTTTTTTGGATGGTTGTTGATTTGATATGACCAGGAAAAATGATGGCCTTTGGCATTTCAGCCGAATAGAGAAGAAATTTAAGTTGGAGATTGTTAGGATATACTATTAACCATGTTGGTTTAAGTTATAGTATTATTTTTACATCCCATGTAAAGACAATTTATTTCATCTTCTTAATTTAATAAAGTCTTTACTTAAATAAATCATTGTGTTGACATGTGTGTCCTTTACTTATATAGTAGGCAATTTTGTGCATGGAGTTATTTAACTCATGCATGGAAGATTAAAATTGTCGGTTCTTATAATTTATAAATTAAAGTTCACAATCAAAGATGAAGTAGGACAAACATCTTGATGATTGTAGCACAAGATTAAAATATAATTTGATCTTAATTATGGGAGTGGTAATATTCCAACTTCTTGTGCTAGTACATTTCGTATGTATTGAACGGACCAAGTAGAGATGTTTGTTTATGTTCTGAATATTAATAGACAACTTCTCTAGTCCATTACATGTACTTATACTCTTAATCTTGATATAATTATTATGATCTATGTAGTTTGATTTATTATTTTAATCTATTAAAAGGTGAGACTCTATTGAGAGTCAACATATTCCTAATAGATTGGATAATGACAAATCACCTAGTGAAATAATAATTAGTTGATAGAACCATGTCTCGGACTTGAGATAGAAGACACCCCTATATGGTTGCTTATAAGTTTTCACGTGTAAACCCTGCAGGTGGATTTAGTATCCGTCACATGAAATAAGTTAAGCATAGTAATATAGGATTGAGTTAGTCAATAAATTAAATTTTTCAGAAAATTTGATTTAATTGATTGGTGTCGGTAATTCTAACATGGGGAGTTAAATAAGATGTAATGGTAGATTTTGAAGTTAATATCGAGGAGTACAGTTACAGATTTTTAGTGGAATAATTTGTAATTTATTATGATATGGTAATTCATTCATTTGCGAATTAATATCATAATTAGAAGCCTCAGTTAATAAATCTGCGGTCCCTGCTACGCCTGATTAATTAACCAATTTGAAAAAGAAAATGGATTTAGAAAAGGTTTTACACGTTTGTTTTAATGGGAATAAATTCCTATTGATGACAGGAATTATGACTCCCATTAAACATTTATAATTATGGACAAAACGTCCATGACTTTATGTTGGTATTGATGGGAGGTCTTACTGAAAAATTCATGTGAATTAAATGGATGGAAGAAAACCCTTTCAACTTCAACTTCAGTTGAATATATAGGGGTTTTCGTTTGTTCATTGGACAGACCTTGAAAATTCATTTTCAGATTTTTTTTTTAACTTGTCCACACAAGTATTGGTTGAGGCAAATTACTCAGGTAGTAGTAGAAGGCAGCAGACCTGGAGAACAAGGTGATAAACGAATTGTGTAAAAACTTCAACAGGTATGTATAGTTTTTCATGAATTTCGGTTTTTAATTTACATTATCATGTTGTCATGTAAGTTAGTGATCCAGAAATTATGCTTTCGCTGCATATGTGAAACATACGTTCTAGCAATTGGTATCACGAGTCATCTTACATCTAACTGATAATGTAATATGAATTTCATGATTGTAATACATGTTTTTCAACAGTTCACAAATGTATAAAATCATGTTGTTGACTGTTTATCATGTTGATGATTTTGTACCTGCAAAATTCATGTTTCATATATCATGTGTTGTGACTTTATGGTAAATGTTTTCTGGAAATATATGTTCAACAGGACATATTTGTTTTCCGAAAAATATATGTTCATCATGATAAGTGTGTTTTCTGGAAATACAAGTTCATCATGTGAATTGTGTGTTTTCTGGAAATATAGTTTATAATGACATAAGTGTTTTCGGAAATTATATGTTCATTATGAATTGTGTATTTTCTGCCAATATATGTTTAATCATGGTTTGATTGTTTTCTGGACATATCTGCTCTTCCTGAAATCATTGTTTTCTGGAATGGTTTATCCATAATTGAAATCTGGATTTAGGGTAACTATGTTTCATTTTATGACTATGCCCAACTATAGTCATAACTTACATGCTCTAACGAGCAATATGGTGTCAAGGCAAGGCTATCTAGACAGTCCATGTTACCCTCGCTGACAGCCTTGCTGATAACTGTCTAAATTGATTTTATAAATTGAGGGTAAATCTGTATTGACATTTGAATTTGCCCACCCACTTTTGTTGTTTATTTGCCTAAACAAGTGGTGTAGTGGAAAGGCCAAGCTGCGAGAGTAGCCCTGATGACCCTCGCAAGCAGCCTTGCCGATGAATGCCGATTTTGGTCGGTTTTGGAGTTTTTCATTTTTTGATGAACTCCGATTGGCCTGAAATTTGGTAGGTTCATTGGAAATGACCCACTGACCAAGACTCACCGCTTTTCCGTGACATATGGCCTTTTTTGGCCAAATTCCTTCGTTTTGATAGGTTTTTGGGCATTTTAATGTTTTCTGAAAAATTAAAAATTCTGAAAAATTTTAATTTTTGATACCAGTGGTAATAGGGGTCATTCCTTATGGTTTACAGTGGTGGATTACAGTATATTATATGAGTTTACATGTTGACATAGGTCTTCTTCCCCATCGGATAAATTTGTATAGGGTATTACTGTTTTGTGTCTCTTGTTTTGATGACTTGTATTAACTTTCCAACTAAGTTGCATGTTGAATCAATGAGCAAGATATTCTATGAAATATGATGTTTATCTCACTTAACTTAACAGTTTACTCTCTAACTGAGTTGGTGCTGTTTTATTTAAGTAGATAGCATGTCTCACCTTGCATGTATTTTTGCTTAAATGGTTAAGTTTCCCTAATGATTCTAACTGTTTATGAGCATAGTGATATGTGTAATGTGGATTTTATGAATTTAATTATTCTGTAGCATGTCTAATAATGATTTGTTTTTGATCATACCACAGATTTACCATGTCTTCATTCAATCTCTTAACCACTATCCTGAATCAAAATAAACTAGAGGGCCCTAACTATGTTGACTGGAAACGTAACTTGGACATTGTCCTTACTGCTGAAAGTTTCAAATTTGTGCTGGTTGAAGAATTCCCCATAAGGTCCGTTGATCCCACTGATGATGAAACTAAGGCCTATGACAAATGGGTTAAGGCTGATGAGATGGCAAGATGCTACATTCTTGCCTCCATGGCGAATGTCTTATAGCATCAACATCAGTTAATGACTTCTGCTTACGATATGCTTGAATCTCTCAAAGAGATGTTCGGTGAGCAAAATCGTGCTGCAAAGCAGACAGCCATGAAAGCCCTTTTGACCACTAAAATGGTTGAGGGATCATCGGTGAGGGAGCACATTCTTAAGATGATGAGTCTGTTGAACGAGCTGGAAATTCTTGGTGCGGTTATTGATAAGGAATCTCAGGTTGAGATGGTCCTACAGACTCTTCCGGACAGTTTTCAGCAGTTTCGCTTAAATTATAATATGAATAAGATGGACTTGTCCCTTGCGAAACTGCTGAATGAGCTGCAAGCGGCAGAATCTATCATTAAGCACCAAGCTACTCCTGCGGCGTTCATGGTTGACAAACCTTCGTCTTCGACTTCTAAGCCGAAAGGCGACAAGAAGAAGAAGAAGCCTCGTAAGGTTCCAGGTGCTACTGGTGGTGTGGCTAAGCCTAAGGGCAAGTGCTATCACTGTAAGCAACCTGGTCACTTTAAGAAACAGTGCCACGGTTACATAGCAAAAATGCAGAAACAAGGTACTTCTTTTTCATATGTCGTTGAAACATTTTTAGCGGCTGTTTCTACCCAATTTTGGGCTATAGATTCGGGAGCCACTAATCATATCTTTACTTCTTTGCAGGGGTTTCAGTTAACACGGCGGCTAAATGAAAATGAGCTCAATGTGTTTCAAGCAAATGGGGAACCAGCACCAGCCTTAGCTATAGGGACCATTTCCATAACGTTCAGTAGTTCTAGAGTTTTGACTTTAAATAATGTCCTCTACGTACCTTCTATAAGAAGGAATTTACTTTCAGTTTCAAGAATAATGGATGCTGGTTACAATGTTTATTTTGCTAATAATTCTGCAATTATTAAGTTTAATAAGCATTTTATTATTTCTGCTCCTAGAATAGATGACCTGTTTGTGTTTGATGTGTCTCAAAACATGCTGTAAACTTCGGAACTTAATAACATTGATCAATCACATAAGAGAAAAAGAATTTCAAAATTGAGTGAAACCTACTTATGGCACTTACGTCTAGGTCATATTAATATAAATAGGATCTCACGGTTGGTTTCTGATGGACCTTTGAGTTCATTGAAAGTGGAGGCACTTCCGACTTGTGAATCCTGTTTAGAAGGAAAAATGACCAAGAGACCTTTTCCTTCCAAAGGAAATAGAGCCGGTAATAAGCTAGAATTAATTCATTCTGATTTGTGTGGTCCTATGAATATACAAGCAAGAGGTGGTTTTGAGTATTTTGTGACTTTCACAGATGATTACACGAAATATGGATACACTTATTTGTTGCGCCGTAAATTTGAATGCTTTGAAAAATTCAAGGAATTTAAGATGGAAACGGAAAAGCGACATAATAAACATATCCATACATTACGATCTGATCGTGGTGGTGAATACCTTTCTGCGGAATTCATTAAATACTTATCAGAATCAGGAATTACGTCTCAATATTCTGCTCCGGAAACACCACAACAAAATGGTGTGGCAGAGCAGAGAAATAGAACTCTTATGGAAATGGTTAGATCAATGTTAAGTTATTCAGATTTGCCTTTTTCCTTTTGGGGGTATGCATTAGAAACAGCAAATTATATTCTGAACTTGGTTCCTTCAAAGTCAGTACCTTTAACCCCATCTGAATTGTGGAGTGGGCGCAAGCCTAGTCTACGGCATATTCGGGTTTGGGTTTGTCCAGCACATGTGCTAAAAGGGAAAACTAATAAATTAGAATCTCGGACAAAAGTGTGCATTTTTATTGGATACCCAAAAGGACTAAGGGAGGTTTATTTTATTGTCCTAATGAACAGAAGGTAATTGTCTCGACAAATGCCAGATTTCTGGAAGCAGACTATTTAATGAACCATGTTCCTAGAAGTAAACTCGTTTTACAGGAATTGTGCAATAGAATAACGAATAATGAAACACAACAAGAACATATTCCGACAACCGTTATTGACATACCACTGCATCCACGTAGTGGGAGAAATGTCAATAGGCAAGAGGTTGCACAAGAGCACACACTTGACATTACACTACCTCAAAGTAGTGGGAGTAATGTTGAGCAACATGCCATTGTGGAGGAAACAGTTCAAGGTAATGTCGAGCAGCCTGCAATTGTGTTGGACGGCGTTCAAGGTGTTCAGAATTTAGTTCCAAATGTAGCGGATCCTGTAGTGACTATTCGTAGTAGTGGGAGAATTATTAGAAAACCTTTACAATTTGCGCTCTTGGGAGAATCATACGATCGAATTCCTGAGGAGCCTAATACAGAACCCCTTAATTACGTCGAAGCACTACAGGACAAAGATGCTGAAATGTGGATTGCTGCTATGAAATTTGAAATGGAGTCTATGTACTCTAATCAAGTCTGGGATCTTGTAGAACCACCCGCGGGAGTCAAACCAATTGGCTGTAGATGGATCTATAAGAAAAAGAGAGGTGTGGATGGAAAAGTACAAACTTTTAAGGCAAGGCTTGTTGCGAAAGGGTTTACTCAAAAAGAAGGAATTGATTATGAGGAAACTTTTTCGCCGGTAGCTATGCTTAAATCCATTAGGATTCTCTTATCCATTGCTGCTTATTATGATTATGAGATTTGGCAAATGGACGTCAAGACGGCTTTCCTAAATGGAAGTCTTGATGAGTGCATTTATATGGCACAACCAGTAGGTTTCATAGAAAGTGGCAATGAAAACATGTTTTGTAAACTTAAGAAATCCATCTATGGATTGAAACAGGCATCTAGGGCATGGAATACTTGTTTTGACAATTCGATTAAGACTTTTGGTTTTGATCAATGAGAAAATGAGTCATGCATATATAAAAAATGGGACGGAGACAAAGTAGCATTTTTGATTCTGTATGTAGATGACATTTTGCTCACAGGTAATAATGTGAGCATGTTGAATTCTGTTAAGGAGTGGCTGTCCTCGCGTTTTGATATGAAAGACTTGGGAGAAGCGGCTCATATCCTTGGGATCAAGCTTATGCGAGATCGCAAACAAAGGATAATAGGCTTATCTCAAGCGCTTTATATTGACACTATTCTTGCAAGGTTTAGCATGCAAAATTCCAAAAAAGGATTCCTTCCTTTTAGGCATGGAATTACTTTATCAAAGGATCAGTCGCCCAAAATGGCTGATGAGATAGAGAGAATGAAGGCGGTCCCTTATTCTTCTGCTGTAGGGAGTCTCATGTATGCTATGTTGTGCACCATACCTGATATTTGCTTTGCTGTTGGCATGGTTAGCAGATTTCAGTCTAATCCTGGACAAGAACACTGGACTGCGGTAAAGCATATAATCAAGTACCTGAAAAGGACTAGGGATTACATGCTTGTCTTTCACTCTGACAATCTTGTACCTATTGGGTATACAGATTCAGATTTTCAGTCAGATAAGGATTCTAGAAAGTCTACCTCAGGATATGTGTTTACTTTAGGAGGTGGAGCCATAGTTTGGAGGAGTATCAAGCAATCACGTGTTGCTGATTCCACCATGGAAGCTGAATATGTGGCTGCCTCTGAGGCGGCCAAGGAGGTTGTTTGGCTTGGTAACTTTCTGAAAGAGCTTGAAGTGGTTCCTTCGGTTCAAGCACCACTCACACTTTATTGTGACAATAGTGGTGCGATTGCAAACTCAAAAGAACCACGAAGCCATAAAAGAAGTAAGCATATTGAGAGAAAATATCACTTGATTCGGGATATAACTCAAAGGGGTGATGTGAGAGTTTTGAAGATTGAGTCGAAGAACAATTTAGCGGACCCATTTACAAAGGGCTTAACTCAGAAGGTCTTTGATAAGCATGTGGAAGAAATGGGTGTTAAAATTGTGCATGCATGGTTATGAGTCTAAGTGGGAGATTGTTAGAATATACTATTAACCATGTTGGTTTAAGTTATAGTATTATTTTTACATCCCATGTAAAGACAATTTATTTCATCTTCTTAATTTAATAAAGTCTTTACTTAAATAAATCATTGTGTTGACATGTGTGTCCTTTACTTATATAGTAGGCAATTTTGTGCATGGAGTTATTTAACTCATGCATGGAAGATTAAAATTGTCGGTTCTTATAATTTATAAATTAAAGTTCACAATCAAAGATGAAGTAGGACAAACATCTTGATGATTGTAGCACAAGATTAAAATATAATTTGATCTTAATTATGGGAGTGGTAATATTCCAACTTCTTGTGCTAGTACATTTCGTATGTATTGAACGGACCAAGTAGAGATGTTTGTTTATGTTCTGAATATTAATAAACAACTTCTCTAGTCCATTACATGTACTTATACTCTTAATCTTGATATAATTATTATGATCTATGTAGTTTGATTTATTATTTTAATCTATTAAAAGGTGAGACTCTATTGAGAGTCAACATATTCCTAATAGATTGGATAATGACAAATCACCTAGTGAAATAATAATTAGTTGATAGAACCATGTCTCGGACTTGAGATAGAAGACACCCCTATATGGTTGCTTATAAGTTTTCACGTGTAAACCCTGCAGGTGGATTTAGTATCCGTCACGTGAAATAAGTTAAGCATAGTAATATAGGATTGAGTTAGTCAATAAATTAAATTTTTCAGAAAATTTGATTTAATTGTTTGGTGTCGGTAATTCTAACATGGGGAGTTAAATAAGATGTAATGGTAGATTTTGAAGTTAATATCGAGGAGTACAGTTACAGATTTTTAGTGGAATAATTTGTAATTTATTATGATATGGTAATTCATTCATTTGTGAATTAATATCATAATTAGAAGCCTCAGTTAATAAATCTGCGGTCCCTGCTACGCCTGATTAATTAACCAATTTGAAAAAGAAAATGGATTTAGAAAAGGTTTTACACGTTTGTTTTAATGGGAATAAATTCCTATTGATGACAGGAATTATGACTCCCATTAAACATTTGTAATTATGGACAAAACGTCCATGACTTTATGTTGGTATTGATGGGAGGTCTTAATGAAAAATTCATGTGAATTAAATGGATGGAAGAAAACCCTTTCAACTTCAACTTCAGTTGAATATATAGGGGTTTTCGTTTGTTCATTGGACAGACCTTGAAAATTCATTTTCAGATTTTTTTTTTAACTTGTCCACACAAGTATTGGTTGAGGCAAATTACTCAGGTAGTAGTAGAAGGCAGCAGACCTGGAGAACAAGGTGATAAACGAATTGTGTAAAAGCTTCAACAGGTATGTATAGTTTTTCATGAATTTCGGTTTTTAATTTACATTATCATGTTGTCATGTAAGTTAGTGATCCAGAAATTATGTTTCCGCTGCGTATGTGAAACATACGTTCTTGCAGGAGTTGTGATTTCTCTTGATCAACTTCACTAAGTGAGCCTCTCATTTCCTCCACAAATTCTTCTTCAGATTTGAATACTAAGGTCAGCACAATTTTTCATGCGCTTTAAGTTTATATGTGTACACACTAGCCTTCCCGAACTCCATTTATGAGATTACTCTGGATATGTTGTTGTACAATAATTCATGCCCTGCTTTTCTTTCTTTTTTCACCCCTCGATTCTAAAAGTATGAACATCCTTGATCAAAAACCCAACTCCGCCACTGTTTGACACAATAATTGAATCTAATGGAATTTTGTATCTTCTGAACCTGCAAACATAAATATTTGAGGTGAGTCAGTTATAATACATTTGGAAGTCTAAAAAATATTTTGTATTAAGTAATCTCATGTATTATATCTGAACTAATATCTTTTTAGAGAAAATATTTTTGGTGCATGTTCTTTTTTTCACTTTGGTTGCTCCGTCATGACCAAAACATTTGTCGTTGACATTAATACTCCGAATTTTTTTTAGAACTAAGTTCCACATACTTGTCATTCATAAGTACCATATCTCTTTGTTTTCTTCCTTTTGTGAAGACCTTAGAGCTCACGAAGATGCCAAATACATCTACAAAGAATATTAAGTACGTATTGTTAAGTAAATCTAAAGAAACTACTCAAGATTGTTCCCTAGGTATATAGCATTAACTTTTGTGCCCTGTAAAAAAAATAAACTTTAATGGTTAAAACATATATGAAAAAATACAAAATATAGGATGACTAAAAAGATAATTATTACCTCTTCGTTAACTAAAGTCACAGTTTTTCTAGTACTCCAACAACTGTATTTGATCAACATTTAGATCACTGGTGAGTTGTGTGAAATATAGTTGCTTCAAAATGTATTCACATTTGTATTATTGTTATTGATGCTTTTTGTATAATGTTATGTGTTACTCTACTGAATAGCTACAAAATATCGTAGTTCTGGAGCAAGTATACCTGACAAACTACTTTTCTCACATTATTAGGATTTTGCTATTGGATCAGCAGCACTTGTTTCTCTTGCTATGTTCGGTGCCTATGCGAGTAGAGCTGGTATCAATATTGTCAATGTATTGGCACCAAAGGCCTCCATTAGTTTGATAGTAGGGGCTATGCTTCCGCATTGTTTCTCAGCCATGATAATGGATTATAAGATATAATTTTATAACAAAAGTAAACTTATGAGATGAGGAGAATTTTACCTAAATACATGAATACTTATGAGATGAGGAGAACTTTACCTAAATACATGAATCTTGTTGGTATATTAATAGATGAAGAAGGTTAGATATGAATAATAGAAATTTAAATAGATTCAACTAACAACACAATCTACAAAAATTACAAATAAATAGATTCTAACATAAATTAAGAAACTTAAACTAGCATAGCAATTATTATTGTCTTCAAATCAATAATGTAAAAAAGGGAAGACTTTATGAAAACGAAAACCTGAAAATCCAATGGAAAAATTTGAGGAAGAAGATGTAAAAACAACGCCGAGAGAGAAAAAAACAAATCGTAGAAATTGTCGGTGAAGAAAATTTAAATATATAATTGTTTTTATAGAAGTAGAGATGCATAAACCAAAAAGGACACTTATTAATATTTTTGGGGAAAAGTCACATATGCAAATTCATTCAACTAATCAACCGCCCTTTATTTTTGGGATATTCACGTACCCGATCAAAAAAAGTTACCCATAAAATTAGGAATAGGATTAATAAATCAAAAAGGATACGAATTAATATTTTTGAAAAAAAGTGACGTACCCATAAAAAATTTCCACACTACCCATAAAATTAGGGGAAAAAAATTCAGCGAAAATAAATTATTTTTGAAAAAACTAATTGGAGGAAAAAGGTGAAAAGACTATTTAGTCTATTGCTGAGTATTTTAATGAAGGGCAAAAAGTTTGAATCAACTTTCTAAGGGTCTTTACACTTTAAGGGTATGTTTGAAAAGCCACCTGGTAATTGAAATTAATGTAATTACCAGCCTAGTAATTACAATGACATGTTTGTTTGCCACAATGTAATTACAGTATAATTACTAGTGTATTGTTTGGTTGTACAAGTGTAATCACATGGTTATATTAATTTTTAAAATAAAAATTAATTATCAAAAACTAAAAATTGATATTTGAAAAATGAGGGCCTTTATAAATGATATTAAATTAGATATTTAAGATATATATTGTCTTTGAAAATATATTAATTAATAAAAATATGTTTCTAACTAATATTATAAAAAATAATTGAGATGTATTTTTAAATTAGTATATTTTAAATAAATTAATCATAAAAACTAAAAGTACATGATCTTTAAAAACATCATGAAATGCATGTTTGAAAAAAAGATTAATATTATAAATATAATTTCATAAAATTATTAAAACATTTGAGAAAAAGATAATCTATCAATTCTAACAAAAAAATGAATGGCTTGCAATGTGAGTAAAACAAATAAATTGGAACCTAAAATATAACATAAGTTCAAAATTCAAAATATAAAAAATTAAAATAATACTATTATGTCAAATTTTAACATAACATACATAAATATCATTAAAAGAAAAGGAAAATGTAAGTCAACAGCCTTACTAAACAATGAATTCTACTTTAATTTAAAAATTAGAATACTTCCACAATTATGAAAAATGAAAAATAAATTAAAAATAGATAATACAAACAATTGAATGAAATCACAAGAAGTAAAGGTTGGAAAACGAAAAATAAGGAAATGAACCAACCAACATCATAAATCAACAACACTTAGTCTCAAAAAAAGGCAACTAAACCCAATTTCATTGAATGAGAACATTATCCAATAATATAACGAAATAATGCGGAAAACCATCCCCTAGAAACTGAAAATCATCGTACCAAAACCCTAAATAATGTCAACAGAAAGGAGATGCAACCCCAAAAATCAAAGTAATGTCAAGTCCGGAATAATTGGACTAGAAAACTATAGAAGAACACATGGTAGCTCGAAAAAAATTTAAAATAATAAACTAATAAAAATAAAAAATAATTTAAAATAATAGAGAAAAATAAATTAAAATGAAAAAATAAAATAAAGAAATTAAAAAGTAACCAGCTTGTAATTACGCCATGTAATTACCAACAATTCACAACTCTACCCTGAGAATTGGAGAGTATAATTTTCCCCTGCCAATTACACCCAATTACCTGTTAACCAAGTGTCACGACCAAAACCCGCCGTGAATGGCACTCACACTAAACGCCCCAGTGGGAGAACCAACCAACATCATAAATCAACAAAACTTAGTCTCAAAAATAAGCAACTAAACCCAATTTCATTGAATGAGAACATTATCCAATAATATAACGAAATAATACGGAAAACCAGCCCCTACAAACTGAAAGTCATTGTACCAAAACCCTAAATAATGTCAACAGAAAGGAGATGCAACCCCAAAAATCAAAGTAATGTTAAGTCTGGAATAACTGGATTAGAAAACTATAAAAGAACACATGGTAGCCAAAAGATGCAGCTCACCCATGAGTTCGAATATTGTCTGTCTCACAGCTGAGGTCTCCAAAAAGTCACTGGAATATGCTCTGCACTCAGTAAAAAGAAAAGCACATGTAGTATAAGCACACAAGAAACAACGATGTGCCGGTAGGGTCATCGGCCAACCCAAAATGAGAAATATGGACACATAACCGAGATATAGTATAACAAAACAACCATTAACCTAACATGCAACTATCTTTCAAGTTCATAATACTTAACCTTGTGACAAGTACAAAATGAAGTTTAGTCAAAATAGAGTCAACAAGGATAACCAGTCAAGTCAAATCAAGACCAACAACAAGACCCCAAGTCAACAACCTTGACACAACTATCATAAAGACCATTTCCCATTTATGCAAGTAATAAACAACATAGAGTCATGTCACAACTTGCAAGCAACCTGGACCACTCAAGGATCCTTCATAACAACAACAATAGCAATATTATGCATTCTGATTTACACAAGAAACCACCTTAGCAATTAAGCATACAAAACACGGATCACTCAAGAAACCAATAAAATCAAGAAACACATAATCCCTGGTTAACTCAAGGAACCGTCACACTTATATGTACCTTGTACACACATGTTAAGGGTCTTATGTGTGCGCCCACTAGTCATGACCTGCAGGGGACCAGTCCTTGTCTATGTACCCAAACACCAAACATTAAGTGTCTGCCAACCTTATATCACCAATCCCATGAAGATATCTAAATGTCGGTATATTCTATAATAATGACAGATATCACAACAATCACAATAATAATGATAAAGAACAACACTTGTAAAATCCAACAAGCTTTCATATAAGTTCATTGCATGCGATTAACATTTAGGATATCAACAGTCATTCACTTTCCATGAACATGCATTGTACAAGCAATACTATAAATTAATTATCATGCACATATAACACACATTGGGTTTCAACTATATTAAAATCATCACCTACCTCAATCCAAGCTTGCATCACTCAATTAAGCCTGAGCCTTGCCTTTCCGTGCATTTTTTGCTTGGTCGTGGTCTAAAAATATGAATACAATAATAATCAACCAAATGACCTACCATGTTAGGGATTACAACCTAATCCCTAACCACCAAGGCTAAATTCATGATCATTCCCCCCGTTCTAAGGTTTTTCTACCATAATTCACCCTAAACCTATCCATTTCATGATTACATTAGTGAATTATTAACATGCAAGATTAAATTAATGATTAATAAGTAAAATCCAAAGGTTTTACACCAACTTTATCCTCTCGCACCAGAAAATTTGCTAAGTCAAGATTAAACCTTCCCCAAAATCCTTAAACTAGTAATTCTAAGATTAATTAACCCAAAAACTAGTTAGTGGGGATGAAATACTCACCTTTATGATGAAAATCGATGGAAAACTGATGAAAATCACCCAAATCACCCTAGCCCTTCCCCAAAAACGAGTTTAGAATAATAAACTATTTTTGAGGAAATTTCTGCATTTATAGCGATTTACCCCACTATGGCGGCCTGATACCGCTATAGCACGATTGACTGGCATTAATTTTTGCTATAGTGGGAATTTTTCTACTATAGTAGAAGTGGCGAGGTAAAAACTCAGACATCCATCGAATTTTGCCTTTTTAACAACACACCCTCAAACCATGACATCCCGGACTAACCTGTTTGCGTTAAATTCGATATCGGGAGTTCTACTCACCTGAATTCACTTTCGAAAAGTCCTACTGATTTCTTAACGAGATTGATAACATAAAATTAAGCTAAACTTCATTATATTTACCCAATACATTACCGAATTTACCTAGATCATACCTCGCTCTAATTTCATTCAAAACTAGCCTAGCCTGAAATTTTTAACTTTCATTTCAGGGGGAAATCTTAACCCAAAATTTTGCACGATTGACTCACCCATAAAGACAGAAAGGGTCATTATAACAGATACCAATTTACCTATCATTCATCCTCGAATGATCAAACAAGAAAAATGAGCCAAGTCAAGAAGAGAAAGAATATATGTATTCAAACAAGTGAGGGTACTTGTCCTGTATGTCCTTCTCAATTTCCCAAGTGGCTTCTTCAACCAGATGATGCTTCTATTGAACCTTTACCGACCAAATTTCCTTTATCCTCAACCTCTATAAATCCCAATCGAGAATAGCAACCGGTTCTTTCTCAAAAGTAAGAACCTTGTCTAACAAAACTGAATCCCACTTGATAATGTAATCCCCATCCGCATGATATCTTTTCATCATGGATACATGGAACACTGGATAGACCCCCAACAAGCTTGGTGGCAACGCCAACCTATAAGCAACCAAACCCACATCATCAAGAACCTCGAACAGACCGATATAACAAGGGATAAGCTTGCCCTTCTTACCAAACCTCATAACTCCCTTAATAGGAGACACATTTAGCAAAAATTATTCACCAACTTTGAATGACATGTCCCTGACCTTACAGTCTGCATTCTTCTTTAGCTTGCTCTGGGCCACCAACAACTTGGTTTGGATGAACCTCACCTTTTCCTAAGCTTCCTACACCAAATCAGTGCCCAAAGGTTTCACATCACCCATCTCAAACCATCCTATAGGCGATCTACACCTCCTCCCGTAGAGTGCCTCGAATAGGGCCATATCAATGCTAGAGTAATAACGGTTGTTATATGAAAACTCACACAATAGCAAGAACTGATCCCAATGGCTACTAAAGTCAATCACATATGCCCTCAACATATCCTCAAGCACCTGAATCATCCTCTCCGACTGTCCATCAATCTGAGGATGAAAAGTTATGCTAAAATTGAGTTGGGTGCCCAACTCTTCATGCAACCTGTCCTAAAATTTAGAAGTGAATTGTGTACCTCTATCTGAAATAATGGAAAAGGGCACCCCATGCAGCCTCACTATCTCCCTGACGTAGATCTTGGACAACTACTTAGAGCTGAAATCCACTCTAATCAGAATGAAATGGGCTGCTTTAGTCAGCCTATCTACTATGACCCAAATCGAGTCATGCTTTCCCAAGGTCTTTGGAAGACCTACCACGAAATCCATGGCTATCCTTTCCCACTTCCACTTAGGAATGGGTAACCTTTAGAGTAATCCTATAGGCCTTTGATGCTCATACTTTACATGCTGACAGTTATGGAATTTAGATACATACTCTACTATGTCCCTCTTTATACCATGCCACCAATAAAGTTGCCTCAAATCACGGTACATCTTGGTTGCACCTGGATGAATAGAATATCACGAACCATGAGCTTCAGCAAGCATATTCTGAATTAAATCACCAACCCGAGGAACACATATCGGCCCTCTAAACCATAACACTTCACACATGTCAAGGGTGTCATTTGAAGCCTCTCCAGACTTTGCATTGTTCTGAAGTTTGTTCAATTCCACACCCTCAAATTGAAAGTTGATTTTACCTCAATACGAGCCAACACTCCATCTCTTTTTGTAACGCCAAACTGCATAAACCGAGATGTTAGAGCTTGAAACTCTCTAGCCAACGGTCGTCTTGACATTCTCAAACAGGCCAAACTCTCCATACTTACCGTTTTTTGGTTCAATGCATATGCCACCACATTAACCTTGCCTGGATGATACTGGATGGTCACATCATAGTCTTTCAACAACTCCATCTATCTTCTCTGTCTCAAGTTCAAATCCCTTTGTGTGAACATATGTTGCAGGCTATGATAGTCCATGAACACCTCGCACTTGACACCATAAAAATAGTGCTTCTAAATCTTAAGTGTAAACACCACCGCTACCAACTTCAATTCATGAGTTGGGTAATTTTTTTCATAAGGCTTCAACTGTCTTGAAGCATAAGCAATGACATTCCTATCCTGCATCAACATAGCACCCAAACCCAAAAGTGAAACATCACAAAACACAACAAAATCCTTACCTTCAATAGACAATGAAGAGAGGAACTATACCTAAAGTGTCTTGAGCTTTTGGAAGTTTTCCTCACACTTATTCGACCATACAAATGGCACCTCCTTCTGAGTCAACCTTGTCAAGTGAGTAGCAATAGAAGCAACATTCTAGACAAACCTGCGATAATAAGTAGCAAGACCCACGAAGCTCCTAACCACAGTCATAGAGCTAGGCCGAACCCAACTCAATATTTTGAGAATCTACCATCACCCCTATTTTTGAGACCACATGCCTTAAGAAGGCAACCGAAGACAATCAAAACTCACATTTTAAGAACTTTGTATACAACTACTTCTCCTTCAAAATTCCCAAGACAATACGAAGATTACCTGTATGCTCCTCCTTGCTCTTGGAGTAAACCAAAATATCATCAATAAAAACAATCATAAAAGAATCCAAGAAAGACTTGAAAAAACCATCCATCAAGCTCACGAAAGTCGCCGGCATATTGGTCAACCCAAAAGACATCACTAGGAACTCATAGTGCCCATACTGAGTCCTAAAGGATGTCTTGAGTATATCCTTAGGCCGAATTTTCAGCTGATGGTAACTCAACCTCAAGTCAATCTTGGAGAATACCGAAGCACCTTGTAACTGGTTAAAGAGATCATCAATATGAGCTAAGGGATACTTATTCCTGATTGTAACCTTGTTCAACTGCCTATAATCAATGCACATCCTCATGCTATCATTTTTCATTTTAATGAATAACACTAGAGCACCTCAAGGTGAAGCACTAGGATGGATAAATCCCTTATCAAGGAGTTCTTGTAACTGAGTTTTAAGTTCCCGCAATTCTGCTGGAGCCATACGATATAGAGGAATAGAAATTCCATGAGTGCCCGACTTCAAATCAATACAAAAATCAATATCCCTGTCCGGAGGCATAGTAGGCAAATCCGTAGGAAATACCTCCTGAAACTCAAAAACCATAGGAACAGACTTAATAGAAGGTGACTCCGCACTAACATCCTAAAGATGAGCCAAAAAGGTTGAACACCCCTTCCCCACTAGCTTTCTATCCCGAACAAAAGAAATAATTTTCACCGGCTTAGACTTATACACTCCGTCCCACTCTAGTTTACCCATACCCAACATTTCTAGAGTCACTATCTTAGTATTACAGCTCAAGACAACATGATATGGAGAAAACCAAGTCATGCCCAAAATGATGTCAAAATCAAGTATGTCCAAAATGATCAAGTCTACCCAGGTCTAAAAACCCATAAACAATACAGAACATGCACGATAAACATGGGTCATCACCATAGAATCTCCAGCTGGAGTAGAAATAGAAATAAGTGGAACCCGGATCAAATAAAATAGAAGTCATCCAGTCACAGATAAGAATAGTACCTGTAATAAATGCATCAAATGCCTCAGCCTAGGTCTTGCCTGGGAAGGCATAGCAGTGAGCTCTGTCGTCAAGTTGGGCAACCTCTTTAGCTGGCTGCGCTCCATCTTTCCCTGCACTACCATTACCTTTGCTTCCTTTACAACCTCCCTAATTACTACCCCGTCCACCCTAAGGACGACCCTTACCATTACCACCTCCACCTCTACCTACTAAAACCACAGCATGGTCTGTTGTTGTGCCTGATTATCTACCTGCCTCAAAAGACACTCCCTATTGAAGTGCCCTGTAGCACCACAATAATAACAATCTCTCTCAAGAGAAGGCCTGTTGGCAAAAGAATAAGAGGCACCTTGGACCTTAGCAACTAGAGGCTGTTGAATAGCCCCTAAATGACCACCTGTAGAGGTTGGCAAAGCTGACTGAATGGGGCGAGCCGAATGAACTTGTAAGTTATGACCCCGAGAATATGAACCACTGAAGTAGCCCATATTTCGGGGCTTCTTGGCTAATGCCTTAGCCTGACCAGTCTGCTGAACTCCCTCAAGCTTCTTCACAAAATTAGATACATAATTGAAGCTCTTCCCTGCAGAAGTCATGTGAATAGATAAAACCTGAAGATCAGTGTTCAAACCTTTAACATATAACCGTATCCTCTCCTCCTCAGTGCCCAACAGCTGGGTAGCATAGGGAGACAGAGCATACAACTTGGCCTCATAGGCCGCAACTAACATACTGCCCTATTCAAGGGCCAAAAACTCATCTTTCTTATGGTCACGAAGAGTGCGAGGCACATACTTCTCCAAAAATAGGGAATGAAATTGGGCCCCAAGTCAATGGAGGCAAAATTGGTGACCGACACTCAACATAAGCTCTCCAAAATTGCTTGGCATCCCCTTGCCGTTGGACAGTCACAAACACAACACCATGTCGTTGCACAGTCCCCAACTTGTGAAGCCTCTCATAGAAATCAATTATAAACTCAAATACATCCTCAGTCTCAATACTATGAAATAAAGGAGGCTTCATTTTCAAAAACTTGGTCAACAACTCATGCTCAGTCCTGGTCATGACGGGGCCTAATACGGGATAGGGAAATGCATCAATACCTGAACCCTCATCCATTCTAGGAGCTAAAGTGGAAGTGAGATGAGCACCAGGAACCTGAAAAGTCGGCACAGTGGGGGTAGCTCCAGTACCAGTTAACCTGCTCAAAAAAGCAAAAACTTGCTTAACAAACTCAGAAGATAATAGAGGAAAGACTGAACCTCAAACTAATGTCGCAACCCTTGGTCCCAAACCATCCTTATCCATAGCCTCAACTTTGTAAAAATGATCCTGGGGTGGGGAAGGTGATACTGACCTCTGACGGGCCTAGTCAACTGCTACCCGAGCTCCATGATCTAAGGAGTATTTATATGCCTTATTGTCGAATTTAACCCATGTTTACCTTATTTTTTAGAGCAATACGTATGTATTTTGTATGGTTTTGATGGAATATGTGATATTGTGCTAACAAATGTGATTAGACCCTTGTAGGTGGAATTTGCAACTATTTGGAGCATTTTGGGCGTGGAAAGTGAGGTTTGGAGGAGCTACGAGCGAAGGATATTGAAGATAAGAGGCAAGCCAAAGATTTGAACTTAAAGAATCCAACCAAATCCACAAAGAAAAGTCGATGAAAGGAAGAAAATCAAAATTTCAGGGATGAAATTTCCACCTAAGTGGACAGTAGGCAAGCAAGCCCAAGGGCGTGCCAGGACGCCTGGGGGAACCTTTTCAGAGGCAAAATTTGCCTAAGTGCCAGGCGTGTCGGGCCGCTTTTTGGAAAATTTTTGCCTCGAGATTTTGTCTATAAATAGGACTTTTGGGTTATTGTATCATAATTCCATCTTTACTAGACTACTTTGGGCGTTTTTGGGCATTGAAATTAGGTTTCATTCTTCATCTTTTCAGTTTTTATTTCTTTTTATGGTATTTTATCAACTTATGTTGTTAATTGACGTTATGAGTGGCTAAAATCCCTCATTCTTGGGGTTGAGGCTATGAACATGGTTCTCTTGAGTTAATTTTATTGGTTTTTCCTGAGGTTTATCATAAATTGGTTATTCTTATATTCTTAATTTTACTATTTTAATGCTTGATCACCATTGAAATAAATCCTTTGTCTTGAGGTGAGCTCGAGAGAGAAACTAAGAGATAGAACGTGGATTATAAGGAGCGTGATCTTTACTCGCGGAAGGGATTCCAAGATATTGATATGTGGTTAGGATCGAGAGGTACCTAATCCACCACGCTTGTTCAATTACGAGAAGATAGCTTAAAGGCATTAGAATTGGTTAAACTTATCACCACTCAATGACGTAGTTAGGTTTCCAATTTTTAGTAGAAGGTTATAGTTTGGAGACGAAAATAAGTTTAACATTAACCTCGTGATAAATAACCAAGACAAACGACTCAAATTGCTTAAACCAGTAACAATTACGCTCAAGAGATGACGTTCGGAGTGCCTTGACCCTGGGAACTTACTTTTTATTGACTTTTAAAGCATATTTACGAAAACTGAAGTTACGGTTGAGAAAATAGGAGTTCATAGTCCGCAATCATTTAATTTTTAGTAACAAATCCCTCTCCCTTTTCGCAACACTAGTTTTTAATTAATGTTTGACGTCTAAAATTGATTTCTGTTGACGGAAGTCCCTTGGGTTCGATATCCGGCTCTTTTAAAGGAGCCATTATATTACTTGAACGATCACGTACACTTGCGTGTATAGATGGGTCGCAACAAGTTCTTGGCGCCGTTGCTGGGGACTTTCAAATAGATAGATTTTAATTATTGACGTTTTTACTTTAATTTTCAGCTACGTGTTGACAACTTGATCTTAGATGTTCTATTTTGCAGGCTTACTTCATCTAAACGCTAGCAAGGAATAAAGATTTGGTAACCCCGCAGTCTGAACCTGAAAGATACTTTCATAGATTGAGGAGACAAGCTGCAGATTACCCAAACCCACAAGTCGAACTGGCTGACGAAGGCATACAGGGTAATCCCGTAAGAATTGAAGAACCAGTGGTGGATAAAAGTGAGCCGGTAGTGATGGCAGCTAGAACAGTTCACGACGTAGCGATCCCACTTGCTACTAATGTGACCTCTAGTATTCAAAAACCGGCAGGTGGAGGTAGATTTGAGCTTAAACAGAATATGGTGCAACTCTTGCACTCAAGTGGATAGTTTACAGATCTTGCTCATGAGGACCCGCAGAGGCATATTCAAAATTTTTTGGAGATCATTGACACATATATTCCTGTGGGGGTGTCTTTGGATTATGTGAGATTAACTTTGTTCCCCTTTTCTATGTTGGGGGAAGCAAGGAGGTGGTTAGATGTAGTGCCGGCTAATTCTATCACTACTTGGGATGATCTTGCTCGAAAATTCTTGATAAGGTTCTTTCCGTCTGGAAATATAGCAAAGCTGAGGAGTGAGATATTGAGTTTCAGACAGAGAGATAATGAGAATTTGTACCAAGCCTGGAACCGATTCAAATCCATGTTGAGGGATTGTCCTCATCACTACCAAGCAAATGAAGTGTTGGTGCATACTTGTATTGAGGCTCGACACTAAAATTCTATCGACACTAAAATTCTACTTGATTCAGCTGCAGGTGGACAGGCTGTAGAGAAGACTTACGATGAATTATATGCTTTGTTGAATCATATTTCACAAGGAAATCTAGACTGGCATGGTGATAATTCTAGGAATTCTACAAAGAAGGTTGCTGGGAAACTAGATGTGGATGCAATCACGGCATTATCTGCCTAAATTTTAGCTATGCAAAACATGATGAACAATCACTTCAACAGTTTGAATTTAGGGCAGCAACAAGCTCCCGTTAATGCAGTACAGCAATAGGTTTCTGTGATGTGTAGTGTATGCAAAAATGGGGACCATACCAGCGAGTTGTGCAGTGCAAATCTGGATTTCATAAATTTTGTGGGTAATGCCCAAAGAGGAGTTGGAGCACAGAATTATGGAAATACTTATAATGCTGGGTGGAAAAATCACCCGAACTTATCTTGGGGAGGTAATCAGAATCAATATAGACCTCAAGGATATGCACCACAATACAACTAACAGCAGGGTCAAGGAAATCAAGTGGGTGCTAAGCTTGGAGATATGAGCGTGGAAGATATGTTGAAGCAGATTATGGCAGAGCAAGCTAAGCTGGCAGCATATATGAGAAACAATCAGTTGGCTACTCAAAATTTGGAGAAGCAAATTGGTCAGTTAGCAAATGCACAGAATACAAGGCCTCAAGGAGGTCTTCCAGGTGATACCGAGCCAAACCCAAAGCAGGTGAATGCTATTGTTACTCGTAGTGGTAAGCAGTTAGAGGATATAGTTCCACCAGCAAAAGAATTAGAGCCGAAAGTAGTTGTGGTTGAAAACGAACAGGTTGAGTCTGCCAAAAGCTCCAACGATGATAAAGTGATCCATAGTGTAAAGTTGCCTCCTCCTTTTCCCCAGAAGTTCAAGAAGAAGAAGGAAGACGAATGCTTTGGTAAGTTCATTGAACTACTTAAATAAGTGCACATTAATTTGCCTCTGGTGGATATCTTGCAGGGTATTCCAAAGAATGCTAAGTTTGTGAAAGATATTGTGGTAAACAAGAGTAGATTGACAGAGTATGCCACATTTGCACTGACTGAGGAGTGTAGCTCTCGCATTCAAAACCGATTACCCACCAAGCTGAAGGATCCTGGAAGCTTCACTGTAAAAATTACTCTGGGAGATCGTGTTTGTGCTCGTGGATTGTGTGATTTGGGGGCTAGTATAAATCTGATGCCCACTTCATTTTTCAAGGAGTTGGGTTTGGGTCGTCCTAAACCTACTACTATTATTTTACAACTGGCAGACTTATCCGTGACTAGACCTGATGGTATTATTGAGGATGTTCTAGTTCAAGTGGGTTCGTTGATCTTTCCAGTTGATTTTGTGGTGCTGAATTTTGAGCCTGACCCAAAAGTCCCATTTATTTTGGGGTGTCTGTTTCTGGCCACAGGAGGTGCGATCATTGATGTAGCAGCAAGGAAACTGACTATGCGAGCTCATGATAAAGTTAAGGTTTTTGATCTGTATAGGGCTTTGAAGCTACCAGAAATTTATGAGAATTTGGCAGCTATTACTGCTATAGATTTGGCGGCAGAAAACATCCACACTTCGTCTGCAGATCCTTTGGAAAAAGTTTTGATGGGGCAAGATATTTTTGGTGATGCAGAAGCTATTAATATGGTACAGGTTCTTGATCTTATGGGTATCTATGCTAAAGAGAGTGGATGGGAACCTTTAAATTGTCCACTCGATCCTCCAACCAAGCCATCAATTGAGGAGGCACCGAAGATTGAATTGAAAGAACTTCTGTCTCATCTTCAATATGCTTTCCTAGGTGATAATGAGACCCTTCCTATTATTCTTACAGCAAATTTATCAAGGGAACAAGTTGATGCAGCATTGGTGATACTCAAAAGAAGAAAAAAGGCTATTGGTTGGCAGATGTCTAATATCCATGGTATTAATCCTGGTTTTTGTATGCATAAAATTTACATGGAGGAAGGGTATAAGCCGAGTGTGCAACACCAACGACGCTTGAATCTAGTAATGAAAGAAGTTGTAAGGAAAGAGGTAATTAAGTGGTTAGATTCGGGCACTGTCTATCCTATTTCTGAGAGTACATGGGTTAGTCCAGTACAGCGTGTCCTAAAAAAGGATGGAATGACGGTGATCACGAATGATAATAATGAGTTGATTCCTATAAGAACTGTGACTGGGTGGCATATTTGCATGGATTATCGGAAACTAAATGATGCTACGAGGAAAGACCATTACCCAATCCCTTTTATTGATCAGATGTTGGATCATTTGGCCGGGCAGGAATATTATTGTTTTCTTGATGGGTATTTTGGGTACAATCAAATTGTTATAGATCCTCAAGATCAAGAGAAGACTACATTCACATGCCCTTACGGCACTTACGCTTTCAAGTGCATGCCCTTTGGATTGTGTAACGCACCGGTAACTTTTCAGCGTTGCGTGATGGGTATTTTCTATGACATGGTGGAGGAGTTTGTAGAGATTTTTATGGATGATTTTTCAGTCTTTGGTAACTCTTTTGAGGTATGTTTGCAAAACCTTGATAGAGTCCTTGCTCGGTGTGAAGAAACTAATCTTGTTCTCAATTGGGAAAAGTGTCATTTCCTTGTGACGGAAGGTATAGTTCTTGGACATAAAGTGTCAAAGCAGGGGCTCGAAGTTGATAGAGTGAAGATTGAAGTTATCGAGAAATTATCTCCACCTGTGTCGGTGAAAGGTGTGTGTAGTTTCTTAGGACATGTTGGGTTTTACAGACGATTCATTAAAGATTTTTCCAAGATTGCACGCCCCATGTGCACACTCTTATAAAAAGATGTTAAGTTTGTATTTTGTGAGTCATGTGTGAAGGAATTTGAGGTATTGAAGAAGAAGTTGGTGGAGGCACCTATCCTTATTGCTCCTGATTGGGCTTTCCCATTTGAGCTCATGTGTGACGCAAGTGATGTTGCAGTGGGTGCAGTTCTTGGACAGCGGAAGAAAAAGATATTTCACTCTATTTATTATGCAAGCAAGACCCTTGATGCAGCCCAAGTGAATTATACGGTGACTGAAAAAGAGATGTTAGCTTTGGTGTACGCATTTGATAAATTTAGATCATATTTGGTGGGTACTAGCGTCATTGTATACACGGATCATGCTGCAATACGTTATTTGTTCAATAAAAAAGATGCAAAGCCGAGGTTGATTAGATGGATCTTATTGTTACAAGAGTTTGATTTGGAGATTAAAGATAGGAAGGGGTCAGAAAATCAGATTGCTGACCATCTTTCTAGACTTGAAAGCTCGACGCATATAGTTGATGATGGGCGTATTTGTGAGAAATTTCCAGATGAGCAATTGTTCATTTTGGGGGTTGATGAGTTGCCATGGTATGCAGACATTGTGAATCTATTGTTAAGTGGGTTATTTCCTCCTGATTCGAGTCCTCAACAAAAGAAGAAGCTGTCATATGAGGCACGTTCTTATATTTGGGACAAGCCTTATTTATTCAAGCAAGGTCCTGATCAAGTAGTAAGAAGATGTATTTCGGATACGGAGGTGAAGCAGGTGTTGGAGAGATGTCACGCATCACCTTATAGTGGTCATCATGGTGGTGAACGCATAGCCCAAAAAATTCTGCAATCAGGTTTCTTCTGGCCTTCTATATTTAAAGATGCTCATGCGTTTGTGAAGAGTTGTGACCAATGCCAACGTATGGGGACGATTGCAAAGCGACATGAGATGCCCTTAACCAATATCCTAGATGTTGAAATCTTTGATGTATGGGGGATAAATTTTATGGGCCCTTTCCCGAAGTCGAATGGGAATCAATACATACTTGTAGCAGTGGATTATGTGTCTAAGTGGGTAGAGGCTGCTGCTCTTCCTACGAATGATTCCAAGGTTGTGGTAAAGTTCCTTCAAAAACATATCTTCACGATATTCGGGACTCCAAGAGCTATTATTAGCGATGGAGGTTCACACTTTATAAATTATTGGGTGAAGAGTGTGTTGGCGAAATATGGGGTTCGACACAAGGTCTCAAAAACGTATCATCCTCAAACAAGTGGCCAAGTAGAAGTGTCTAATCGCGAGATAAAACAAATCTTGCAAAAGACGGTAAATACTCAAAGGAAAGATTGGTCACTCAAGCTAGATGATGCTCTTTGGGCTTATCGAACTACGTATAAGACTCCTATAGGGACTTCTCCCTATCATCTTGTCTTTGGGAAAGCATGTCACCTCCCGGTTGAGCTTGAGCACCGAGAATATTGGGCGGTGAAGAAGTTGAATCTAGATCTGGAGTTGGCTGGTAACAGGAGGTTGTTGCAACTCCATGAGCTGGAAGAGTTTCGTTTCCATGCATATGAGAATGCGAAGATCTACAAGGAGAAAAAGAAGCGATGGCACGACAAGCATATTCCCCCCCGCACTTTCGAGCCAGGCCAGTTGGTACTTTTATTTAACTCGAGACTTAGGTTGTTTCCGGGAAAGCTAAGATCTAAGTGGAGTGGGCCTTTTGAGGTAAGTCGCACGACTCCTCATGGTGCGGTGGAAATCTTGAATAAAGAGGATGGTACGAGATTTATGGTGAATGGCCAAAGATTGAAGCACTATTTTGGTGAAGAAGAGAAGCAAAAGGAGGACGTGCTTCACCTTGATAATAATTGAACTGAGTGTGGTCGAGCCGCGATATTAAACAAGGCGCTACATGGGAGGCAACCCATGAATGTATTGTAATAGTTAGGAATTATAAAGTAAAAATATGAAAAGAAGAGTCGGGCCACGACCAAAACTAAGGCGCTTGATGGGAGGCAACCCATCTCTTTTAAAAAATTTCTTTTCGAACTTAGTTCTAGGATTTTGTGTTTATGCAGAGACACACGGAGCATTTTTCCATGAAAATCCACGAGAAAAAGGTAAAATTGGTGGATAGATGATCATTTGAAGGTACCGGGAAGGTAGGACATGTTTTGGAGCGAAGTTTTGCGTCTTGGGACTTGAAAAAGTCCTAAATTATGTTGAAAAATGTGGAAAATCGCTCAAGTATGATGTTAAGTATGGGGCGCGGTACCTGGCGTACCAGGCTGCACTTGCCTAAAAAAATTTCTGCATAGGCAGTGGGCAAGCACGCCAGGCAGCATGCCAGGCCGCCTGCGCCCAAAATTTTTCACGAGTAGGCAGTGGGCAGGCGCGCCAGACAGCGTGCCAGGCCGCCTGCACCAAGATTTTTCACACGTATGGCAGTGGGGTAGCACGGCTAGTAGCATGCCAGGCCGCTACCCCTTTATATTTTTTGGACTAAAATTGGTTTTAAATACCCGACCCACCCCACCCCCTATCCTTTAAATCCCCAATTTTCTCTTTCTTTCTCACAAAATCTTCCCCAAGTCCCCAACAAAGACCCAATTTTCTCTCCCCAAAATCAAAAAAACTTCTCTTACATTTCTCTCCTCTTGCCCACACATAGCTCAAACTCTCACCTTCTCATCTTTGGGTTGTGTTTATAAGACTCCATAAAGCTATCAAGGTATGTTTTTTTTAAGCTTTCTCTCTCTAGAATGCTATGAGCATGTTGAAATTGTGGGGATTCTTGGAATTTGAATTTGTGATGCCCCGTTTGTCTTGTTAGTTTGACTTGCTTCATATGCTATTGTTGAAATTTATGGGGTGTCCTAAAGATGAACTTGAAGTACATGTGCAATTGTTCTTATTAATCTTGTTTTTCGTTGAAATAATTTAAAGTGGGTTTAGCTTTATTGGTGATAATTGAGAGAATTGGTGGTTGAAATCACTTGATACAACTCATATGTTGTTGAATATGTATAAATCTTGTTTGAATTCTTGAGTAAAACAAGTACGTCATTCTAATGATAATTATGGGATTGTTGAACTTGTGTTAGGAATGTTAAATTTGTCTATGGTTTGGACTTGGTAATTGGGCATTAAGTGATGAGGGGAAGTCTGAGTACCCTACACCCATATATTTTGACTTGGTGCTGAGCAACTAAGTGTGGGGTGGCCCTTAAAGACAACGCACATTGAGTTGGTTAGCTATCTTTACGTGGGAAATTGACATGCTTGTGGAACTTTGCTACAGGTACAATGTCAGAATCTAATGTGGCTGCTTCCAGTTCTCACAAGCGTCGATGGTCAGGAAATAAGGTCCCTGCAGCTCCCCCAGTCCCGAAAGGTCAGAAATGAAAATATGGGATAAATGTCGTCTCCAGTGCCGGCAAGCATTGGTACAAAAGCCACCCCGAAGCCAAATACTTTGCGGATGAATGTATTGATAGGGCCAGTCTAGCTCGGACTTACCCTAAAATATTGGCTCGAATTGTACAAGTGGGTATGAGTTTCATCTTCGACAGACCTACGGATTGTAACCTTCATCTAGTGAGGGAATTGTATGTTAATTGGAACTCGAACGCACCTACCAGCTCGGTGGTTGTACGAGGGTCGAATGTTATACTTGATTCCTTGGGCCTTAATAGATTATTGGGAGCAAACACTTGGGCTAGTACCCATGACCTACTTAGGCTGAATGCTAGGCCTCCCTATTCAGAAATTCGACACACTCTTTGCAGCCAACGTTCGACAGTGCGATGGCTTCGCCATCACAAAAGAGGGTACCACATGAGTCTACCCTATGCTCATTTCAATAAAGAGGCGTGAATTTGGTTGAATATTATGTATTGTTGCTTGATTTAGGGTAGCCACATGACGGAGGTTACGAGGGACCGAGTCTGTTTGGTGTATGCTCTAATGACCGATGTGGAAATTAATGTGGGTTCTGTGATACTGGTTGCTATGCATCGAGCTCGGTTACAGGGCAGCCTTCGATATGCTTTTGGCGGTGTATTGACTAAATTGATGAGAGTATTCGAAGTGGCTGAGGAGGCATTTGATTATCATCCTCCTTTGGTGGCGTAACTTGTTGATGTCACCCAAACCAAGGCACCTGATGCACTCGGCCCTACTCTCGCCCTAGCAGAGCGTCACGCTCGAGATGATAAGATTTTAGGCCGTATGTATGGGTTGGAGATGCTACGGCACAGGACTGGGGGCAGGCCCTCTACGGCGGAAGAGCTGAGCCAGGTTAAAAGGGATTATCCTCTTAACGAGCATGCCATGGCATTGTTGCAAATGGGCCTAATTTTGTTGAGCCTGTGGATGATGATGTCCCCACAGATGAGAATGACCGCCAAACCGATTTTGATAATGACGAGGTGGAGGCGGATGATACACCGCTAGCAGTCTACGGGCCGGAGGATGATGATTTCCTTGACTGACCAGGGAGCTCCTTAAACCCTACTCTTACATTGTTTGATTTTTGTAGCATTGGGGACAGTGCTAATCTTTTAAGTGTGGGGTGGGGTGTTATGGGACTCCTTTTTATGTATGTATATGTGTGTTTCTGTATGCTTCTAGTTGCTTTTATTTTGGGTTCCTTAGCTTTTGTTTTCGGTTCTTTTACTAAGGATAGTCCCTTTGAACCATACAAAACCACAAAAAGATTTTAATTTTTTTATGTTGGTTTTGGTTTTTATTACTTTTGAGTCTCTTTTAGTCATAGGATTAAGGGCTTTGCTCTATGATGGATGGATGACGACCTTCTTAAGAGCAAATTAGTCATGTATTGTTGGGTGTTCTTACTTGCTATACAATTGTGCATACACGTGTTAAACATGCTAGGATATACAATAGCAAGTGTTGAGACATCTAATGCTCACTTAGTCGACTTGATAAGCTGCTTAATGTTGAACTTGTGCATGACTTCGGATAAATTGTATGGTGAGCCTGCTTTAGTTAAACATGTGCCATGTGTGAGTGAGATTTTTGTGATATTCCATGTGCATAATGATGTCTAGAACTTGCCCGGTGTATTTGCAAAGCGAAATAAAAGGTGTTGAGTTTAGGAGATGATATAGGCATTTCTTTGATAGCCATGTTTTATACCGACTTTATCTACCCTTTTTGCATGATCTTAGTTAGGCCCATTGAGCCTTTAGCCTATTCTTTAGTAGCCTTATATGTAGCTTAATCCTTTTCTTTCAATTAACCGTAATTTGATCCAAAACTCCTAAGCGCTTTAATTGAGAAATTAAGATGTTAAGGAGTGTAAAAAAATTGAAGAAGGAAAAAGTGAAGTTGAAGCCCCAAGTAAATAGTCTTTGGGTGTGTGAAAAAGTTTATGTGTTGTTGGTAGGGAGTATGGTAATAAAAAGAAAAAAAAGAAATGAATCATTTGTTGATAGTAGTTACTCCTTGCCTAATATGGTTAAGCTAGCTTAAAGAGATGGAGCAAAACAAAAGAGAGTTGGGAAGATAAAAGTGGTGGAAAATAGGTTGGTAGAAGGTGGTTTTAATGTAATTTGTAGTGTATTAAAGCGCTTAGGGAAGATAGTCACTATTCTTGACCAAATAGTTCCTACCCGTCCCTTAGCCTACATTACAACCCTTAAAGTCCTACTTGATCTTGAGCTTTAACATTTTGACATTAGTGGAGTACTATACTAAGGGCAAGCTTATGGTTCATCTTGTGTTGCATGTGAATTGTTTTCGAGAGTGAGTGAACTTTTATTCATGCACCCATTTAATGATTACTTTGTGTGAAATATTGGGTGATTCTCTTGTGGTGAGGGAGCATATTTAGAAAAGTGTGGCGATCTATTGGTAACCTGTCGTGCATGAATTTGCAACTAGTAAAGTTGTTTTGTGAGGATAGGTTGTTTCAATTTTCTATTCACTCTTTGGTGATACTAGCATGTTAGTGCATAATTTGATGAATGTGGTTGTGTAGCTATGCAGGAATACCTATTGTGTGTTGATTGTCTTAAGTCGCCCGGGTCTGAGTGTAGTTATTATTCGAGGACAAACAAAGTTTCAAGTGTGGGGTGGTGATCTAAGGCGTATTTATATGTCTTATTGTCGACTTTAACCCATGTTTACCTTAGTTTTGAGAGCAATACGTATGTATTTTGTATGGTCTTGATGGAATATGTGATATTGTGCTAACAAATGTGATTAGACCCTTGTAGGTGGAATTTACGACTATTTGGAGCATTTTAGGCATGGAAAGCGAGGCTTGGAGGAGCTACGAGCGAAGGATATTGAAGATAAGAGGCAAGCCAAAGATTTGAACTTGAAGAATCCAACCAAATCCGCAAAGAAAAGTCGACGAAAGGAAGAAAATCAAAATTTCAGGGCCTGGCGCACCAAGGGGCGTGCCAGGCCGCTTTTGGTGAAATTTCCACCCAAGTAGGCAAGCGCGCCCAAGGGCGTGCCAGGCCGCCTGGGAGCACCTTTTCAGAGGCAAAATTTGCCTAAGTTCCAGGCGCGCCCAAGGGCGTGCCGGGCCACTTTTTGGCAAATTTTTACCTCGAGATTTTGTCAATAAATAGGGCTTTTGGGTTATTGTATCATAATTCCATCTTTACTAGACTACTTTGGGCATTTTGGGGCATTGAAATTAGGTTTCATTCTTCATCTTTTCAGTTTTTATTTCTTTTTATGGTATTTTATCAACTTATGTTGTTAATTGACGTTATGAGTGGCTAAAATCCCTCATTCTTGGGGTTGAGGCTATGAACATGATTCTCTTGAGTTGATTTTATTGGTTTTTGCTGAAGTTTATCATAAATTGGTTATTCCTATATTCTTAATTTTACTATTTTAATGCTTGATCACCATTAAAATAAATCTCTTGTCTTGAGGTGAGCTCGAGAGAGAAACTAAGAGATAGAATGTGGAATATAAGGAGCGTGATCTTTACTCGCGGAAGGGATTCCAAGAAATTGATATGTGGTTAGGACCGAGAGGTACCTAATCCACCGCGCTTGTTCAATTACGAGAAGATAGCTTAAAGGCATTAGAATTGGTTAAACTTATCACCACTCAATGACGTAGTTAGGTTTCCAATTTCTAGTAGAAGGTCATAGTTTGGAGACGAACATAATTGTAACATTAACCTCGTGATCAATAATCAAGATAAACGACTCAAATTGCTTAAACCAGTAACAATTACGCTCAAGAGATGACGTTCGGAGTGCCTTGACCCTGGAAATTTACTTTTTATTGACTTTTAAAGCATATTTGCGAAAACTGAAGTTACGGTTGCGAAGATAGGAGTTCATAGTCCGCAATCATTTAATTTTTAGTAACAAATCCCTCTCCCTTTTTGCAACACTAGTTTTTAATTACTGCTTGACGTCTAAAATTGATTTCTGTTGACGAAAGTCCCTTGGGTTCGATATCCAGCTCTTTTAAAGGAGCCATTATATTACTTGAACGATCACGTACACTTACGTGTATAGCTGGGTCGCAACACTCCACCCCTGGTAGGTGTTGCTCTCCCCCTTCCTCTTTCCCTTCCCCTACCTCGTCTTTGTCCCCGCACAGCTGATTTCGCAGCTGGAGCTGTTGGCGCTGGGGCTGCTGCTCTCGCTCCATTCGATCTAGTGTTCACCATTTGCGGACAAAGAATGAAGAGGGTCAGATACCAATATGGATTGCTAGGTACCAATTGGAATCAAGTTATAGCACAAAAGAAGAATGAAAGGATAGTTCCCTGGGTCCTATAGCCTCTCGAAGAAAAGTACAGACTTCTCCATATCATTCCGCAAGACTCTACTAGACCCATTTTGGTACGACTAGATCAACGAACCTAGGGATCGGATACCAACTTTGTCACGATGAGTGGTACCTACACTAAACCCTCCAATGGGAGAACCAACCAACATCATAAATCAACAACACTTAGCCTCAAAAATAGGCAACTAAACCTAATTCCATTGAATAAGAATATTATCCAATAACATAACGAAATAATGCGGAAAACCATCCCCTAGGAACTAAAAGTCATTGTACCAAAACTCTAAATAATGTCAAAAGAAAGGGGATGCAACCCCAAAAAAACAAAGTAATGTCAAGTCCAGAACAACTGGACCAGAAAACTATAGAAGAACCCATGGTAGCCAAAAGATGCAGCTCACCCTTGAGTTCGAATACTGTCTGTCTCACAGCTGAGGTCTCGAAACAGTCACTGGAATATGCTCTGCACTCAGTAAAAAGAAAAGCACATGTAGTATAAGCACACAAGAAACAACGGTGTGCCGGTAGGGTCATCGGCCAACCCAAAATGAGAAATATGGACACATAACCAAGATATAGTACAACAAGACAACCATTAACCCTAACATGTAACTATCTTTTAAGTTCATAATACTTAACCTTGTGACAAGTACAAAATGAAGTTTAGTCAAAATAGAGTCAACAAGGATAACCAGTCAAGTCAAATCAAGACCAAAAACAAGACCCCAAGTCAACAACCTTGATACAACTATCATAAAGACCATTTCCTATCTATGCAAGTAATAAACAACATAGAGCCATGTCACAACTTGCAAGCAACCCGGACTACTCAAGGATCCTTAATAACAACAACCATAGTAATATCATGCATTTCGATTTACACAAGAAACCACCTTAGCAATTAAGCATACAAAACCCGATTCACTCAAGGAACCAATAAAATCAATAAACACATAACCCCCTGTTCACTCAACGAACTATCACATTCACATATACCTTGTACACACATGCTAAGGGTCTTATGTATGTACCCACTAGTCATGACCTGCAAGGGACAAGTCCTTGTCCATGTACCCAAATCCCAGACATCAAGTGCTTGCTAACCTTATATCACCAATCCAGTGGAGATGTCCAAATGTTGATACATTCCATAATAATGATAGATATCTCAACAATCACAACCATAATGATAAGAAACAACACTTGTAAAATCTAACAAGTTTTTATATAAAGTTCATTGCATGCGATTAACATTTAGGATATCAACAGTCATTCACTTTCCTTGAACATGCATTGTACAAGCAATACTATAAATTAGTTATCATGCACATATAACACACATTGGGTTTCAACTATATTAAAACTATCACCTACCTCAATCCAAGCTTGCACCACTCAATTAAGCCTGAGCCTTGCCTTTACGTGTAATTTTCGCTTGGTTGTGGTCTAAAAATATGAACACAACAATAATCAACCAAATAACCTACTATGTCAAGGATTACAACCTAATCCCTAACCCCCCCCCCAACCCAAGGCCAAATTCATGATCATTCCCCCCGTTCTAGGGTTTTTCTATCATAATTCACCCTAAACCTATCAATTTCATAGTTACATTAGTGAATTATTAACATGCAAGAGTAAATTAACGATTAATAGCTAAAAGCCAAAGGTTTTACACCAATTTTACCCTCTTGCACCAGAAAATTCTCTAAGTCAAACTTAAATCCTCCCCAAAATTCGTAAACTAGTGATTCTAAGGTTAATTAACCCAAAAATTAGTTAATGGTGGTGAAATACTTACCTTTACTATGAAAATCGATGGAAAACTGATGAAAATCAACCAAATCACCCTAGCCCTTCCCTAAAAATGAGTTTAGAATAATAAACCATTTTGGGGAAAATTTCTGCATTTACAGCGATTTACCCCGCTATAGCGACCTGATCCCGCTATAGCGACATCGCCAGTTATAGTGAGATTGACCAGCATTGACTTCCGCTATAGTGGGAATTTTTCCGCTATAGCGGAAGTTGCTATAGCGACATGCCACCCGCTATAGCGGAAGTGGCGAGGCAGAAACTCAAAAATCCTTCCAGTTTTGTCTTTTTCGCAACACACCCTCAAACCATGATATTTCGAACTAACCCCTTTGCGTCAAGTTTGATATCGGGAGTTCTCCTCACCCGAATTCACTTTCAAAAAGTCCTACGGATTCCTTAACGAGTTAGCTAACATAAAATTAAGCTAAACTTTATTATATTTACCCAATCCATTACCGGATTGCCCTAGACTATACCGCACTCCGATTTAGTTCGAAACTAGTCTAGCCTGAAATTTTTAACTTTCATTTCGGGGAAAAATCTTAACCCAAAATTTTACACGATTGACTCACCCGTAACGACGAAAAAGATCGTTACACCAAGTAATTACCTAATCTTATTTATTATGCTTTGAAAATATAAATTTGAGTATTTTACTCCATCCATTCAAAATTACTTGTCACTTATTTCTATTTGTGATTTTCATTTTTACTTGTCATTTTTAACATATAAAGAATATATATATATATATATCTTTTCTACCCTTAATTTATTTACTAAGAATTTTTGAAATATTAAATGGTCAATTTCAGCTAGTAGCAGTGTTTATTCTTGGGGTTGACACATGAACTCCCTTCATTAACCCGCTTAGAAAAGATTTTTTTTAAAAAAAAAAAATTCAACTAAGAAAAGAATTTTCAGATTTTTTTTTTTTTTTTTGAATATAACTAAATTGGATTGGATACCCATAATTTTTAAATTTTTAAATTTTTTTTTTTGAATTCAACCAAATTAGAGGAAACTAAATTATTTTTTAAAATTTTCAGATAAAAAAGAAGCTCCAAACTGGAGGCGACTAAATTGTTTGCCTCCAAAATTGTTTACTACGTACTTGAATTCAACTAAACAAAAGAGAAGGGTGAATCACTTAATATGAAATGTGCTGATATCCATAAAACAATTATACCTTTGAAAGTTGGAAGTTCACAGGCTCTAATAAATACGTTTGGGACTTTGGTTCCAACTATTGAGATTAAGTATCAGTTAATAGGGTAATATGAAAAATTCACTATGTCAATCATTATTTTTTTAATAGATGTATCAAGTCAAAATAACAAGTAATTTTGAACGGAGGGAATACACTTTATATACTTATTTAATAATAGGAGTAGTATTAAAAGAAAATGATAAACTTCTTTTGATTTCATAAATTGGACAAGTAATTTGAAACAACTATTTTTATTAAGAGGATAATGAAACGGAGGAAATAATTAATGTTATTTAGTAAAGTTTTCTATATTTTTCGAGCAAAAACAGACTATTCCTGGTGGGTGTTTGGCAAGAAGGAAATATTTTCTTAAAAAATAAATAACTATTTTTTATATTTGATAAATACAAAAATAAATTATTTTTAAAGTATTTTTATGTAATTTAGAAAACACACTGAGGGTGGGGTTGAAAATTGAAATAGAAAAAGGCTGCTTTGACTCATTGGCCATTGCTAGCCTTTAACAGTGGAGTATGGGCTGATGTCCAACAAACCCACTTGTCAACTTACGTTATGTCACCAAACATCAACTTGTAATCCTTATCTTGATCGGGAGCATCTTGTTAACAAATTTTACTCTAAATATAAATTAGTTGAATAAAAGGGGGAGTTTGGTGCACTAAAACTCTTGTTATGTGCAGGGTTCGAGAATAGTCGGATCATAAGAGCCTATTATATGAGTTTTACCTTGTATTTCTGTCAGAGGCTAGATTAGTTGAATTAACAAACACAAAAAGGAAAGATTATAGCATTTGCTTAAATTAAATTTAGATTTAAGTACTATATGCCTTAGTAGTGCAAAGGATATTTATATAATTAGTGCAATTAGTGATCATAACGTGAAATTATTCGTCTTGGAAGGGCCCTAACTTAGTATATTAATTTTGTTTTGAAGAGTTGTCTATTATTGTGTTAATATGATAATATAAAAAAAGAAATTGTATAACTATTGGCGTACAAAATATAAAGTCATTCAATTTAGCTATTAATGCAAGCTGGGGGTGCAAAAGAAAAGCAAACAACAAAGTATAACCAAATCAAAGTATATTTCCACTAACTACAAATTTAAGAATCTTTTTCTCTAAGGCTTTACTTAACTTACGAAAGTGTCCAAATATAATACCTCTAATTATTACTAACTTAGATAAGTAGGAAACGACCATTCCTTGTAATTCCCTCTTAGTTTGTCTATCCTCTTCTAAACAACTAGGCACAAAAAACTACAAGGTGTTTATTTTAGAAGACACTGGTTTTTGGTATGTAATATGGTAATATTTAAGGTTGTAAATACTAGTTAGGAGAGTGACGCGTTTTCGGATCTGCAACAACTATGATCCACCTCATTGATTGTCAAAAAATTTTACGAAGCGGATGAATTTTCTTTGTCAACGGTATAGATATTCTCTAAAAGATGCAGAGTATTTTTTTTGTAAATTATAATCGTTATACTTCCTCTAGTCCAAAGTAAGTGAATTTTTGTCTCAATGTACATTTATTAAAAAAAAAAACTAGGACATAAATTGTACTTTACTTTCCATTTTTATCCTTTTAGATATTATCAAACTTCTCTTGAAATTTCAGTCATACTAAAATAAAGTCAATTAAATCTCTTGGACTCATAACCTAGAAAGTGTAAATGAAGGGTAAAATTGAAAGAAATTTCCAACATGTCTCTTGAAGAATGAACAATTCATTTATTTTGAATATTGAAAAAGGGGAAGGACACCCACTGGCCATTTTGGAAACAAATGACCAACATTTGGCCAATGTGCCAAATTATGATCAGATTTATTGTCATTTAATGGCCATTGGGTTACTTTGGCCTTCCCCTTCCTTCTTAGGCCATTTCGGCCCATCAATTTTTTTTCTTGTTTTGCTATATTTTGGGGCTAAAAAATATGATTCCTTATTTTTTTTAAAAAAAAAAAATTAAATATAATTGTATAGAAATTGTATAATTATTATATAGATTATGTATGTATAAAAGATATGTATAGAAACTAGATAATATGTTTATAGATATTGTATCGTTATTGTATAAAAGATGTATCGATATAAAATAGTATAAAAACTATATAGAATATGTATAGAAAATGAATAGTGTTGTATAAAATACGTATCTCAATAATTATTGAAACTAAAGATTGTATAAATTGTGTATAGAAATTGTATATTATTTTGTATCGAATGTGTATAAGAACTGTATAATTGTTGTATAGAATTGGTTTTCGTATATGATCTGTATAGAAATTGTATCATTATTGTATAGAATATGTATATGTATAGGATGTGCATGAAAATTGTATCATTGTTATATAAAAATGTATATGTATCATTGACTTCTTTTTATTTTTTAAAAAAAATTCTACTCTACAATTGTTGTTCTCTTTTTTGTGATAGCTTTGTTTGTTTGTTTTTAAAAAAGGTTGCAAATATGCATTGATACATTCTTTTTTTATTGTTGTTGAAAAAATACTTTTTTTTTATATTTAATTGTTAAGAAAGAGCAACAATCAAAAGAATAGATTTTAAAAAAAATTAAGGAGTCATAAAGAAAAAAGCAAAAAGAAAAAATAAAGTGAAAAAAGTTGGAAGAAAAGTAGCAGTTTAAACATAGCAACAAAAAAGATTAACGAAAAAATAAAAAAGAAAAGATAGCAAAGGTTTGTTAGCAGTGGCGGAGCTAGAGTTTTTACTAAGGGGTGTCAAAATGTAAGGAAGTAAATTCATAAAGAAGTCAAGGGGTGTCAATATATAATGTATATATTAAAAAGAGGATATTTTTACCTAACTATATAGTATAATTTTTCGACGGAGTGTCGATTGACACCCCTAAAGACCATGTGGCTCCGCCACTGTTTGTTAGTGATGGCTATTAAGTGGAATTAGTTTAACGGCTAATTAGAGGGTATTTAAATTTGGGGGCTATTTCAGTGGAATTATTTTAGAATGATAGAGGGTATTTAAATTTGGGGGCTATTTCAATAAAATTATTTTAGAATGAAGTGTTATTTTTATTCTTTTTTTATTGAAAAATAACTTAAAAATTTACTTATTTTGGACTAGAGAGAATATTATGATGGAAACTCTGTATTTTTCAATAGCCATAATAATGTAGTCAGGGGCGGATTTACTAAGGACGGTGGGGGTGCCACGCCACCCGCAAGCTTCAACGGAAACTCTATATATATAGGTATATATATACAGAATATATCTATAAATAATTAATGTGCCACCCATAAAACTAAAGTGCCAGTGGTGCCAATGGCAAAGGGCTGAAATTTTACCACCAAGGGCATGGGTTCGAATCCCGTGGACAACAACTATTTTTTTTTAATTTTTTTTTCAATATCACTTTCCAACAGTGATGGCTATCAGCCTATCACTGTGCTGAGCCTATCACTGTGCTGACTGCTGAGCCTATCACTAGTGTTTTGACTTTTTTTTATTTGTTTAAAATATAAGATTCAATCTTTAGTTTTGTTCTTTTTTAATCTTTAATTATTTATTGTCTCATTAAATTTAAAAACAATTCCTCAAACCTCTACCTTGACTCTTCTTCTCCAAAAGGCAAAAACCACAACTCCATTGTCTGTCTCAACCTCATAACGTACTCCATCATTCGTCGGTGGCCCGCACCGCCGCACCGCCGCACCGCTCTGCCTCTGCTCTGCCTCTGCTCTGCTGCTTTCTCTACAAGCAACATCAACCCACTTACCCACAACTCTCTGTAAGTTAAATAGTTAATATATATTTGGAGTTAAATTAGTTCTCCATTCCAACATTGTTGTCAATATGAACAAGTTTAACTTGAATTAATTCTTAGTTTCCCCTCTTGAATTTGAATTTTTATTTTGTAGGAAATTATTCTAAATTTGTGAATTGAGATGGATAAATTTCTCAAATTGTTTGCTCAATCAAATTCTAATGTGAATGCCAATCATTATCTTGTAACTGAGCTCGATTTGGGTGCACTTAAATCCGATCCAGGGGAAAGAATACCGATCATTGACTATGATCCTCGGTTACGAGATGAAGTGAGGAAACATTATATTAAAAAAGGACCTTGTCAACCTATCATGAAACCATATCCTCCAACCGAAATAGGAGGTAGACCGCGCCAATTTGTTTCAAGTTGGTTCAAAGGTCCACATTCTAGTTGGTTGGAGTATAGTGTGGAGAAAGATGCCGCATGTTGTCTTTGTTGTTATTTATTTAAAAATGAATTTCTTCATGAAACTACGGCTGAGTTTTATGCAACAAAGGGTTTTAGCGCTTGGAATAAGGCTCTTGAAAGATTTCGTTTGCACGTCGGTAAAGTTAATAGTGTTCACAACAAATGTTACAATAAGATGTTAGATTTGTCAAATCCTCATCAATCAATTCAAGTTGTTCTTGACAAGCATTCTCAAAAGTTAATAGGTGAGTACCGAATGCGTTTGGAAGCTTCAATTGATGTGGCAAGACTTCTTTTGTATCATGGTTTGCCTTTTCGAGGTCATGATGAAAGTGAATCTTCAACCAATCAAGGTTACTTTTTAGGATTTTTGAGGTGGCATGGGGACAAGCATCCGGATGTGGGAAAAGTGATATTAGAAAATGCTCCACAAAATGATACTTTGACTTGTCCTATGATCCAAAAGGATATTGTCAATGTTTGTGCGAAAGAAACATTGAAAGCTATAATTGGTGACTTGAATGGAGATTACTTTGGTATATTAGTTGATGAATCCAAAGACATCTCACACAAAGAACAAATGGCTCTAGTTTTGAGGTATGTTGATAAGAATGGTGAAGTAGTAGAACGATTTATCGGTCTTGTCCATGTTAGTGATACATCGGCATGCTCATTGAAGAAAGAAATTTATTCTTTGCTTTCCGATCACTCACTAAGTCCATCCAAAATACGTGGACAAGGTTATGATGGAGCTAGTAATATGAAGGGAGAAATAAATGGTCTCAAAACTTTAATTATGAAAGATAGTCCATCGGCATATTATATTCATTGTTTTGCACATCAATTGTAACTAACACTTGTAGCTATTGCTAAAAAACATTTGGAAGTTGAAGACTTTTTTTATCATGTCACTAATGTGTTGAATATTGTTGGAGGATCTTTTAAGCGTAGAGATTTTCTTCGTCATCACCAAGCTGAAAAGTTGAAGCAATTACTTGAGTCCGGTGAAGTTCATACGGGGCAAGGATTACATCAAGAACGCGGGCTTCAAAGACCGGGTGATACTCATTGGGGATCACATTTCAAAATATTAGATAACTTTCTTGTTATTTTCTCATCTATTGTTCATGTGCTTGAATTGATTGAAATTGAAGGTTCCACCTCAAGTGATAGAAATCAAGCGGAATATCTTTTGACAAAGATTAAAACATTCAAATTTATTTTTATGCTTCACTTGATGTTGAAAGTGTTGGCAATGTCAAATGAGTTGAGCAAGATTTTGCAAAAGAAGGATCAAGATATTGTTAATGCCGTAGAGTTTCTTAACATTTCAAAGAAAAGATTGCAAGATATGAGGGAAAATGGATGGGAATCTTTGTTGGGTGATGTTTCTTCATTTTGTGATTCACATGATATCTTGATTCCCAATTTGAATGAGCCTTTTTTTCCTGGAAAGTCAAAGCGTAAATGTTTGGGTGTTTGTTATTCACACCACTTGCGTGTTGAAATCTTTTGTGCTATCATTGATGTGCAACTTCAAGAACTTAATGATCGTTTTGATGTAGTGAGTAGTGATTTGCTTCTTGGGATGGGTAGCTTGAATCCAATCAATTCTTTTTCTAACTTTGACAAAGGTAGAATCATGGCTTTAGCAAAGTGTTATCCAAGTGAGTTTGATAATGGAAAGCTTCGAGATTTGAGTTACCAACTTGATACTTTCATAATTCATATGCGAAGTAGTAATTCCAAGTTCTCCAACTTGCAAGGAATTCGTGATTTGGCAAAGGCATTGGTTGAGACAAATCTTGTGGAGACTTATTCACTTGTGAAGTTGACTCTGATTTTACCTGTTGCTACAGCAACTGTGGAGAGAGCTTTCTCGTCCATGAAGCGCATAAAAAATGAAGTGCGAAATAGTATTGGTGATCAATATTTAAATGATTGTTTAGTATGTTACATAGAGCGTGATATATTTGCAAATGTAAGTAATGATATCATCATTGACCATTTTCAGACTATGAAAACTCGTCGAGGACAATTGTAATGAATGATGGATGTTATGATATTAGTAATATTATTGAAAGTTTAAGTTTTGTCCACTTTATGATCTTAGTCGAATATGGGTGTGAATTTATAGTATATGCAATGCATAATTGTCATCTTATTATTGTTCTATTTTTGTTGATTGATTTGTTAATTGTTATATAGACTAAAAAGACGAATAATCTAGTTGATTTATCGATGAGTTTAATTGGCACCCGAAGAGTCCGAATCCTGGATCCGCCTCTGAATGTAGTTACACGTTATAGCTTAGGAGGTAGACAAACTTATAGGTTAATGGGCTAATTAGCAGTCCTTATGAGTGGACCAGATTCAATAGTCCCATCTTTCCAATCTCGTGAAAACCCATGAATTTTTCTCCTAACTCAATCCAGGTAAGGAGAAATATTAGATTTTATTTTTTCTCATTAAACACATGCTCAAAGTTAAAATCAAGTAGCGCCTTCCTGTAATTTGTAACTTCGGTGTAAGTTTTTGCATGTTTAGAAGCTTTTAAAACTTGTAAACCTCATTTTGCCCCTCATGTCATTTGCTAAAATCACAAGTTATTATTTGTAATTTAGAAATACAAATATGTATTCACCGGAAAAAATGTGGACTTGATCACCCCCTTCCTTAAGCAAAATTGGATCCAGAATTAAAGTTTGTGTTCTTATAACAACCTCAAGTTACCATATAAAAAATTGAGTTTACAGTCAAATACAACAATAACATGACAAAAGGAATGTTGCTAGGATGGTAATCACCTCTCACTTTCAACCTAAGGTTGTGAGTTCGAATCATCAATGGAGTAAAAAGGGTAGGAGTTCCCAGCGGTTAAACGTAAACTATGTTTTTCCACATGAAGGAGAAAAATCGTTCAACTACCTACTAATCTTCTACCATAATCCTTGACCTTCATGTTTTTCTATTTAATGGCATGTCCTCAGTCAGCTTCCATGTAGTTAGGGTCATTTCTTCGGTTAGCTTGAAGGTGTGGCATGTCCGATCTAATCACTTCTCCCCAATTTTTCATTGATCTACCTCTGCGTCTCCTTAGACCTATCACAACTAACCTCTCACACCTCCTTCACTGGGACATCTGTTTTTCGAATTTTTGACCAAAATAAGTCATTTTAAAAATTAATTCATCAAAGTAATATATTTTTTGAAAACTTTACAAAACTAGTATAAACGTTGTTGGCAGTAACGTATTAGGTTTTAAAAAAATTAACGGATCAAAAAGGCATTAAAATAGAAATCGTTACTAACAGTAACGTTTTTGGCTTAAAACGTTACCAAAGGTAACGAGACTCTGCAACTTTAGGCAGAGTTGCAGAGTCTCGTTACTGTTGGTAACGTTTTAAGGCAAAAACGTTACTGTCAGTAATGATTCCTACTTTAACACCGTCTACTATTTCTTGTGGTCCGTTAATTTTTTTAAAACCTAATACGTTACTCCCAACAACGTTTATACTAGTTTTGTAAAGTTTTCAAAAAACATATTACTTTAATAAATTAATTTTAAAAATGACTTATTTTGATCAAAACTTCTCTATTTTTCTCTTCTTTACATGTTTAAATCATCTCAATCTCCCTTTTCGTATTTTATTCATCATGGAGTTCACTCCCACCTTGCCCGTAACACGCATTTCTTCTTTTTAGAGGAGTGGTCGTGGAAACTGGAAAGCAAGCATACAACAGACAATGAAAATATACCAATCACTAACCATTGCCCCACATGAGACACTCCCCCACCCACCCACCCTTTCCCCCTCAAGATTATAAAATAAAAAACAATAGAATATAAAAAAGAAGTAAAGAAATAAGTCATTATACTACAACGAGTCATTTATCGAAAATACTACCTCAACTTAACGTTACATAACGAACTAAATAATTTAATTTTAAACATCACAAATAAAATTGAGAAATTGCGTTATTTAATCATGATTAATCGATATAAAATTATATATACTACATGTCTAACCGGAATTTGTTTCTATATGAAATGATCTACCATCAACCTTTAAGGGTTCTTTTGGTTTATTAAAAAAGGATAGCAATGTCGGGGTAAAATTTGAAATTATTCAATTTATGTTTGGTTAAATAAATCTACCCAGTATATCATACTAGAAATCCACTTAATACATTTTAACAATGTTGTATTAAAATTTCATTCACTAACGATATTAAATCTTCCAATTATATTGTATACAATTTTCTATTTAATTTGTTTGTCTTAATCTCTTTTTAGTCTATTTCAAACAAATGTCTCTCTTCTAATTAAAAAACTTTTTAATTTCAATATTTCACTTGTTATATTTAAGATTACAAAATTAAAAGAAGACATTTTCTTTTATATATTATACATATCTTTAGTTTAAGATCATAAAATTTTAAAGTGATCTTTATTTTCTTAAATTTTGTACCCAATAAAATTAAGAAAAAAAATTGAAAAAAAACTAAAAAAAGGAGCACTAAATAATTTTATTATTGTCTAATTTCTGTATTATTGACCTTCTATTGTAATTTTAATGTGTATTATTTGCAAATGATAGCATGAAATTATTTCTTTATTTATTCTTACTTTTCCACAATTGACTTGACATACATTTAAGAAACAATAAATACTATTAATAAAGGTAATTTTACTATATCATCCTTTGAATATAATACTGCTTTGAAAAATATATTGGATAATAAATAATATTTAATAGGAAGTGTAAAATAGACACAAGATGATAAATTATTCATTGATTTTTTAACTTAAATAGTACTCCCTCCATCCAGCAATACTTGTCCACTATTGACTTGACACACAAGTTAAGAAATAATATATAATAGAGGTAATTTTACTGTATCATCAATTGAATATAATAAATTTAATACTTTAAGGATTGCATTCGATAATGAATAGTACTCCCTCCGTCCATCAATAGTTGTCCACTATTGACTTGACACACAAATTAAGAAACAGAAAATGATAGGGGTAGTTTTACCATATCACTCTTTGTATAATTAATTCAATACTTTGAGAAATGTGTAGGGTAATGACTGTAATTAATAATTAAGGCTAAAATGCATAGAAATGAGTAAATTATTCATTGATTTTTCAAACTGGACAAGTATTGTTGGACAACTATTTTTAGTATAGTGGACGAGTAAAGATGGACAGAGGGAGTATTTAATAGCAAGGATAAAATAGATAGAAATAGATAAATTATTCATTAATTTTTCAAACTATACAAACATTGTTGTGGACAAAAGAAGTATTATTGGACATACTCCCTCCGTTCGAATTTACTTGTCACTATTTTCCTAATTTGATTTCCATTTTTACTTGTTATTTTTGACAATAAAAGAAATTTTTTTATTTGCATGTTTTACCCTTAACATTAATTACTTATTCTCCAAATCATTTTTCAATACCTATTACTCCCTCTAGTCCAAAATAAGTGAATTTTTGCCTCAATGCACACCTATTAAGGAAAAGAAACTAGAACAATATTATCAAACTACTCTTGAAATTTCAGCCACATTAAAATAAAGTCAATTAAATCTCTTGAAACTCATAACTTAGAAAGTGTAAATGAAGGGTAAAATTGAAAGAAATTCCCAACATGTCTCCTGAAGAATGAACAATTCAATTATTTGGACATTAAAAAATAGTTCAAAAATTTACTTATTTTAGACTAAATTCCAAAAAGGAGTACTAAACATCAATTAATATGGGCAATATAATAAAATCATTCTATCAATCATTGTTTTCCTAATGGGTGTGCCATCAGCTATGTTAAAAAGTGACAAGTAAAAAACGAACGGAGGAAGTATATTTCATAAATACTTGTCATGTTTTTTATTTACAAAAACATTAACTAGAAGGTACTTTGACTAAAGTATCCTTATTTATTACTCCTCTTTATTTAATATTTCATTTTTTTATATTATATTAATATTTCTCCATATTTATGATGAAGGGTAAAGATAAAGATAAAAAACTAATTATATGTTGATATTTTAAAATAATAAATATTATGGAATATTTATTTTAAGGATTATAAGTATTTAGTAACGGAGAAAGTAATATAGTATTAAAAAACAAGTACTTTCTCTATTCGTATTTACTTGTTATCTTTTTAAGTTATACATTCCTTAAGAAAAATATTAATTAAAAGATAATTTGATTAAATTATTTTTATTTATTACTTATTTTTATTTAATATTTTTTTTATATTATATTAATATTTTTTTATATTTATTATTAAGAATATAAGTGAAAACAAATAGCTAATTATGTATAAATTTTATAAAATAATAAATATTAAAAAATATTTATTTTTAGTAAGTACAATAACTAATTAGAAAGATACTAAAAGATAGACGAGAAAATATTTATATTGAAGTAAACACACACACTTTATCCCCAAACTCCCATGGTATTCTTGTTTCTTCTCTACCCATCTCTCATTTCACTCTCTAACAGAAAAACTGTGTTTTCTCACTTTCCCCAAAACCATGTCTTCTCTATAATCAATCTCCTTTTTCTAGTCATAAAACTTCAATAAGTCTTTTGTATACTAATAAATTTCTTCATTATGGGTTCATCAAAGTCAGATCTGAGGTCAACGATCTACCCAGAACCTGTTGACCACTTCGACCAGCTACCTGATCCAGTTCTTCTCTTAGTTTTCAACAAGATCGGCGATGTTAAAACACTAGGAAGGTGTTGTGGAGTTTGTAAGAGGTTTCATTCACTTGTTCCACAAGTTGACAACGTTGTTGTTCGTGTTGATTGTGTTATCTCTGACGATGATTCATCGTCTTCTTCTACATCTTCTGGTGGATCATCTGATAAGTCACGACATCCGATTTCCTCTCTTTTTCGTTTTGTATTCCTTGGTTTGGTTAAACCCTTTCAATCTCTTACTCAGTTGATCTCGATTTCTTCGAGGCGATGCACTGCTTCATCGTCGTCTCTTGTTGATGATGGTTTTGAGCAAACTTCTGTTACCCATCACTCCCCTACACAGGTTTTGAAGAATTTTGATGAAATTAAGATGCTCAGGATCGAATTGCCTAGTGGTGAATTGGGTATTGACGATGGTGCTTTACTGAAGTGGAGAGCTGATTTTGGCTCTACTCTTGATAATTGTGTTATTCTTGGGGCGGCATCGGTGATTCAACCGGTAAGTAGTGGTAACAGCACCAATTTGATTGAGGAACAGAGTGGAAATGGAAGTAACAGTAACAGTTCGGGTGATGGTAATGGAGAAACGGATAATGGGAGCATACCCGAGTCGTTTTATACTAATGGGGGTTTGAAGTTGCGTGTTGTGTGGACGATTAGTTCTTTGATAGCAGCTTCTGCAAGGCATTATCTGTTGCAGCCGATTATAGCAGAGCATAGGAAGCTTGAGAGTTTGGTTTTGACGGATGTTGATGGGCAAGGAGTGCTGTGTATGAACAGGGAGCAGCTGGAGGAGTTGAGGGTGAAGCCTCTTTCAGCTTCATCGGCCTCGAAAAGGACCATGGTGCCAGCACTGAACATGAGGTTGTGGTATGCCCCGCATTTGGAGTTGCCTGATGGGACAGTGCTCAAAGGGGCGACATTGGTAGCGATTAGGCCTAGTGAGCAACCTAAGAAAGAGGTGGTTGGGACAGATGGGAATTGGGTGGCAGCAGCATTTGAGGAGCCCTATGGGACGGCTGCAAGGATGTTGATTAAGAGGAGGACTTATTGTTTGGAGATGAACTCGTTCTGAACAGACTTGAAGTGGTTAGTGAGTTTCTTGGATTAATGACTCAGGTAATTTCTTGTCCTATATATCTGGTTGTGGGTAATTTGAGTCTTAGATTTTGATTTAGTTTTCTAGATTTTGTATTTCAAATCTTGTATATCTAGGTAAGTATATGCTTAGTCAAAATATATGCAGTAGAACTTTTGTTTTATTTGTAATATTAGTGCTTGAAAATTGAAGAAGTTTGTCTCGATTGTAATTTTATGTGTCATTATGACTACAAGCTCTTGATCTTTTATCCTCTGTCTATCGTCCATTCAGAGATACAGGTTATCTGAGTTTATTTGATCTCTCTATACACACACACAAACATACATACATTGATAAATACTGTTGGGTTCTTAAGTTACTGATTTCAAAAAAAAATACTGTTTGGTTCTCATCTTAGAGGAAAGGTTTTGTCGTTCAGTGATTTTCATGCAAAAACTTCTCTTATTTTGTTATCATCTAGCGTTTGATCTAGTCATCTGATCTGAGTGTTGCAGAATTCTCTTGCATACCTTTTTGGTAGAATCTAGGAACCTTTTTGGTAGAATCTAGGAATTGAAAGCCATCATTATGATGTTTACCGATATGCAAATCCTAGGGAGTTTCTTGATTTATTTTTGAAAATATACTGGTATTAATCTAAGATGAATTAGCTCTATCACAGAGTTTCAAACCATGCACCGTTGGCCCTCAGGTATTTTTAAAAATCTGTGATGAGGTTTTCTTGGTGATTCTTGCAATGTGGATTTTTTCAGAAAGGTGGTCATTTTCAACAAAATGTGACCCCTTGTCGTCACTTCTTTTATTTCTAGATCCTTAAATGAGAAGGCATCGGTGTCAGCACATTCCTTAATTTCTAATGGGGAACTTGGGAAGCGGAAATTGCATTTTAAGCTTGTTCTTATCTTACGATCACGTAAATATGCTGAGGAGCTATAATATCCTTTCTTTCTCATACAAAGTGCGTATACACTTGACAAAAAACTTCTTTGAACAGTAAAGAAGAAACAAATAAAAAAAGGGTCATGTCAAATTTATCTCTCTTTTTTCTTGATAGAAGACACAATGTATTGATTCAATTACTAGAATTACTGGAAATGACTATAATCATTATTCTATGTTGCAACCTGCTAGTCCATGATGATTTTTATTTGATATTGTAGCGATTTAATGCCTATCTTCATCATTCAGTGATAAAATCTACTAATCTTTGATTGAATGATAATTTAATTGGTTGTATGATTATTCATTACCATAAGGTGGAATGAAGTTTGTGTCAATATCATGTTCAAACAACAAATGTGTTAGTGTTACCCAAGTTTTGATGGGCTGGTTTTTTGGTTTTCATAAAGCAGCTGCTTCTTCGCTGTATCTTTAGCCTTTCGGCTGAGAAAGGTATAAAGCAGCTGCTTCTTTTGTCTTCCTCCGCTTTCTTTACATGTTTTTTGCATTAGAACTAATGTGGAGCGTATATGCAGAGTTGTCAGTATATATGCATCTATATTAAACAATTTTATTATCATTTTCAGGGAAAACTAAGAAAGGTGGATTGACTCATGCTGAAAAGGAGGAGCGGAAATGAGAATTTTGTTTTGAGCTAGCTCACCCTGAGTTGTTTGATCACGCCAGTCTTGCTTCTAGAGATGAAATGCCATTTGCTGGCTAAGTATGAGCTTTGAAGCAACCTGTGCACGATGATGGGAATCTGCTTATGCTTTAGTTTGGGGAATATACTTCTAAGAATGCACAAAGTGCTTCGGTTCATCTTACAGGAGCTTGGTACCTTTGACTTTATAGCGATACACATTTGATATTTTACCTCTTTCTGTAAATATTGTAGTTGTGGATGTCATATGCCATCTCATGTACCTTTTATGGTTTTGATTGAGCAATAAAATGTACGTTTTGCTAAATTTGTGCTAGTTTATTCACTCATTGCACCTGGTGTTGCGTGAAATTGTACACTATCCTTCTCATAAATTTTATGTTTTATCTGGTAAAGCTATTACTAACATTTGCGAGTCTGTCAAGTAGTGTAATTGGCAGCATGATTGTATCACATTCATCATTTGAGGTAGAAGAAGGGTTAATTCTGCTGTGACTTTATGAGATATATTAATGATAGACTCCATACTGTTGACGTAAATATCTGAGTAAAGGAACATGTGGGTAAGATCTGATACAAATCCAAATGTAGTGATCGAGTTACTCAGTTCTATGATACCTTGTGCATGGTGTAACTTTGTCCAATGAATTGTCCACATCAAACTTATGATGCTATGTATCTTGCATCGTTACTCCTTTGCCTCAATTCACTTCAGTAGACATGGACCTCTAGGTTAGAAATTGTAGTCCTCAGATAGATGGATACATGCTTACGGTCGAGAAATTTGATCTATACTATATTTGACGGGGAGCTATAGCGCAATAGTAAGAGTTGTCGACGTGTGACCAAGAGGTCACGGGTTCAAGCCATGGGAACAACCTCCGACATAATTGCAAAGGTTACATACTAATTACTATAGACCAAATGTGGCCCTCTTCTGGACACCGAGCATCCGGACTGCGCTTTAACTACATTATATGTGACTACTGACAGCCTTCCTTAAGTAGCTAGATTTAAACAGATCGAAAACAAAGACCGATTGGTATGTAACGTGCACCACACAGAAAGCAGACCTGGTTTTGATTCCCACGTCCCACTATGCCAATTCTGAGAAAAGGACAGCCAATTGGCACTAGTCATTACTTTGAACTAACAGCCCAAGCTGAATTGAACCAACCAGTCACTTGCCAGTTGCCAATAACGCTCTTGGCAAAGTGACATGATTGAAACTCACACCAAATTAGTTGGAATGTCTATAGACAAATCATGTTCAAAGTCAGATGACATGTTTGTTAGTACATTAGTTCTTCACATTTCACTGAAGCAGTTACATTGCTGCATTTTGAAATCGCATTGTCTGTCGGTATTTATCATCATGCAAAACCACTACAACACACTGTTTGGATTAAGAAAAATAAAAGTACCCATCTTTCTCTTTGTTTTCCCTGTGCAACTGAACCAGACGTATGAGGACTCTTCAATTCCTCCAATTTCAAAATGGTTGCAAACTACTACTTGAATGCCCATCTTTCACTGTATTTAGAATTAGTGACATTCAGATGTAAACTGGATATATATGCTTTTGGTTCGTTTTGGTTCTTGTAAAGATAAATTAAAACAGGTTTTCATCTGAACAAACTACTGTGCCAAGATATACAACACTAATCGGATCCTTCCAACAAGAACCAAAAACCCCACACCTGCCCCCAACCCAAAAACTGTTCTTGCCAAACCAAAACAGAAATTAAACATTTTGCCACCCAAGGAAATCCAAAAATACTTGATAGAGTACAAAGGGCTGCCCAGTGAGTCAAATTCAAAAGAAGAGTCGCATAAAAAATCTGTAGAAACAATCAATCAACCAATCTTCATCTCAGCATGTAGTTGAGCAAAATTTAGATAGAAAAATGTACGTAAAAGCTATTAGCAGCACAGATTTAATCAGAAGATTAAATTGATACAGAACATGCAAATTAAAGTTTCATCTTCCTCCTATATTATCTTTGCCCATCATGAGCGGTAACAACAACAAAAACCAGTGTACATAGGCCATTTTTACCAGTCAGTTCTTCACAACCACAGATCACCTTGCATCCAAGTTGTTCAACTAATTCTCTATAGTTTGGACATCCACCTTCTGAGTCCAAATCCAATGCATGTAAGTAGCCTTAGAATTTCAAGGAAATTTGGTTGCGTAAGAGTTGAGGCACTACAAAATTTCCATGTATGTAATGTGGTTTAATACATGCATAATAAAAGAAAGGGAGGGGGTGAGGGGCAATATGTCATATCAAAGCATCAAAAGAAATTGGAGAATTGTAGGTGGAAATTGATTTGAGATGAGAAAAGGCACAAAAACACCCCTAAACTATACCTGGATTCTCTTATTATTATTTTTTTAAAAAAAGGAACTATCCCTGGATTCTCAAGTTGCACACTCCTACACTTTGTGAATCTCCTATTACTCCCTTGGGCTATCTTGAAATGAAATCCAATCCCCCGAAGCGCTTATGTGGCGAAGAGAATGCATTACACTCTCAAGGAGTGAGAATCCAAAAAAGTATATTTAAATTTTTTTTAACATCTTTTATTAAATTATATTTCATACTGTCGTCTTTTTTTTTTTTTCACTCTCTTTTGTTTTCTTTTCTTCCTCCGAGGCCAGTAGTCCAGCACCAAGCAGCGACCAGCAGGACTCGCCACAACCATTCGCCAAAGTCAAGACCTTTCTCCTCCATCATCACCTAATCCATCAAATCTCTCACCACCACCATCATAAATCAAACGGCATCCTCAATCTCCTACATCATCACCTAATCCATCAAATCTCTCACCACCACCATCATAAATCAAACAGCACGTAAAACAAACAGCAGGAAGGAGCATCAACTTATGTTTGATTTCTATTAACTAAATCCTCAAGCTTTCCTATTTATCCAGCAAATCATCCAAAATATAATCTTATCTTAAGGCCCAAGGAAAATGAGCTTAACCTCATTTCCCATTATTGAAGTATTTTATGTATTTTCCTATTTGAGATCCAAGCTTTTCAACCAATTCTGTGTAATTTTGACATCTTGCGGTCATATTAAATGCATGTAAAGTAGCCTGAGAATTTCTATGAAATGAGAATATTTGGTTGCATGAGAGTTGAGGCACTAAATACAAGGTATAGTTTTTGTTTTTTTTTAAAAAAAAAAAAAAAAAGGACGGGGGAATATGTCATATCAAAAAGTCAAAATAAATTGGAAAATTACGGGTGGAAATTTATTTGAGATATGAGGAATGAATGAAAGATCAAAAACAGATATTTAATGAGCAGAGTAACTAAGGCATGGAAACAAAAACAAGAGAAAAGGAAATTAATACCTTAAAAAAAAATTGTTGTGATGTATGCATACAATTAGCACATTCAGTTGTCTCTGCTTTTAGATCTTCTAGACTTCTTAATATGATTTTCAGATTTCAGCTTTTCCCTGTAGGGTACTAAGTTATCAGGCTCGAGCAATTCAGCAGCCCTTTTGTTGCCTATCCTCTTTTCCGTAATGCTGCAGTATCAGAAAAATGCATTAGGCAGAGTAGAACAACAACAACAACATACCCAGTGAAATCCCACAAGTGAGGTCTAGGGAGGGTAGAGTGTACGCAGACCTCACCACTACCTCGGAGAGGTAGAGAGGCTGTTTCTGAAAGACCCTCGGCTCAAGTGTAGCAAGTCCAGGTACTCATGACGCAGAGTGATGGAATGAAATAAGTGAATAGAAACTTCACAGTTAGCAAACCTGTAAGCTTGAGACTCTTCTGCATTCATTTCCAACCATTGAACATTTCCTGTGTTAGCTGGAATTAATGACCCACTTATATGCAGTATCTCTTCATCAAAACTACAAATAAAAAGCACGTTATCAAGTCTAATTCATCCTTTAAAGTTAACCAAAAAATTAAATGCAGAGCTGAAAGTAGAAGCAGAAGAGAATTGAAATTCAGCAGTAGAAGAAACAGTGTAAGGATCAGAGGATTTGGAATCTAACTTTCAGAAGGAACTTGCAAGATTGGGAAATAGAGGATTTGCTTAAGCTCTTACAAGAGCTCAATGGGTTCATAGGTAAAGAAAATGCACCAGACCAGTTTAGATGGGGCCATACTGATGGAGGGAAGTTCACAGTGAAGGCAGAATACAAGTTAGCATTCAATCGGAACGCTATCACTATCAATTGGCCTTGGAAGCTAATCTGGAAAGTAAAACTTCCACCCAAATGGTTTGCTTCAGCTGGACAGCAATGCATGAAGCCAGTTTAACACAAGACAACCTTGCAAGGAAGAAGATTCAGATTGTGAATAGATACTACATGTGTAACAAAGAAGCAGAAACTCATAGCCATCTGTTTCTGCACTGCCCTGCTGCAGCAGATTTATGGCACATGTTCCTCACTCTTTTTGGTCTCAGATAGGTAATGCCCAACACTATCAGGGAAGTTTTTGAATATTGGAGCCACTGGAGAGTTGACAGCACCATCAAAAAGATTTGGAAGATGATACCAGCTGCCATCTTATGGACTATCTGGAATGAAAGAAATAGAAGATGTTTTGATGGCCTCTCAACTAGCCAATATATGCTCAAAGCTAAATGTCTTTTGTATCTATATAGTTGGGTCTTTTTGTGCCCAATGGATTCCCCTGATAGCTTTTTAAATTTTGTTTGCTCTATGGTTGTGTACTAGAGCTAACATACTTGTGCTCACTCTTTTGTAACTACTTTGCATCTACTGGATGCCATGAATGGAATGTCAATTTCTTCATCTAAAAAAACAGTGGAAGTATTACTATCTTCTTTTTTTTTTGAAATTGTGCAAGTATTACTATCTAACCACAACAATAATTAAGGAACATGAAAATTCAGGGAATCCCTTATGCAGACAACCAAACAAATTAGGGCTACTATAGCCCATTGAAAATCTACATCTATCTATCTATCTATTTATGTATTAATGTAATTCTGGTCATAAAAGAGGTGTGGCACTCTCAATGATTAGAATGAATTTTTATTTTTTTTTCTAAATTGTTGGCTTTTTTTTTTAAAGTGCTAATTACAACAACAACAAAAAACCCAGTATATTCGCACAAAGTGGGGTCTGGGGAGGGTAAATGTACGCAGTCCATACACTACCTCAGAGGTGAGATAGAGAGGCTGTTTCCGATAGACCCCCGACTCAAAACAAAAACAGTCCAGAAAAAGATAAAGAGAACAACAAAAATAGGTATTAACACACCAAATGATAACATAAACAAGACTATCACTAAGTAGTACAACAAACGATACCACACTCCGAGACAAACCTAGTACTAAGGCCCCTAACACAACTAACAAAACAAAGTCCTCATACCTACTAGCAAGGGCACACTCCTTCCTACTACCCTTCTACCCTAATCCGCCTCTTTCACACCTTCCTATCTAGGGTCATGTCCTCGATAAGCTGAAGTTGCTCCATGTCATGTCTAATCACCTCCCTCCAATATTTCTTCGGTATACCTCTACCTTGCTTGAAACCATCTGTAGCTAACCTTTCACACCTTCGCACTGGGGCATCCGTGCACCTCCTCATCACATGCCCGAACCATCTCAACCTCGCTTCCCGCATCTTGACTTCCACCGAAGCCACTCCTACCTTGTCTCGAATAACCTCATTTCTAATCCTATCTTTCCTAGTAAACCCACGCATCCATCGTATCATTCTCATCTCCGCCACCTTCATCTTTTGGATGTGAGAGTTCTTGACTGACCAACACTCCGCCCCATACAACATAGCTGGTCTAACCACCACTCTGTAAAACTTGCCTTTGAGTTTAGGAGGTACCTTCTTATCACACAAAATTCCGGCAGAGAGCCTCCATTTCATTCACCCTGCCCTAATACGACTAGTAACATTCTCGTCAATCTCTCCATTCCCCTAGATTATAGAACCAAGATACTTGAAACTATCTCTCTTTTGGATGGCCTGAGTATCAAGCTGCACAACCACATCAGCCTCATGCATCACCTCGCTGAACTTGCACTCTAAATACTCCGTCTTGGACCTACTCAACCTAAACCCTTTAGACTCTAGTGTCTGCCTCCAAACCTGCAACTTAGCATTTACTCCACCACGGGTTCAGAAACCAAAATTACACCTCTTTAACTATTACACCAATTTAAAGTTATTAATTATATGACTCTCCCTTGATTCATCAACTCATGTTTATGCACCATATTCTTAAATCTCACGATCTCTTTCTCTACAACAACATAATACCAAGTGTAATCCCACAAGTAAGTCTGGAGAGGATAGAGTGTAGGTAGACCTTACCCTCTAAGGAGGTAGAGAGGTTGTTTCTGATAGACTCTCGCTCAAGGAAAAGCAATTCAAAGCAGTGCGGGAAAAAATGACGGGAAGTGAAGAAGTCATGGCAAAATACTATAGAAAGCTACGTTGCTCGGACTCTTCAAAAATGTCATCGGATGTGTATCGGATCCTTCAAAAATAGTGCATTTTTGGAGGATCCGACATGGGTGCTGTAACATTTTTGAAGAGTTCGAGCAACTTAGATAAAAAGCATGACAAAGCAGTTTGAATAAAGTAGTAACTACAACAAAATAATATGATAATTGAAGTACAAGAGTTAACAGATAGTAACAGAAGGACAAGAAACTACAAGAGTACTACTACGACTAACTAGTATGGAAAATAAAAAAGCAAAACACTCCTCAACTATCCATAAACCTTCTACCCTAATTTTGTCCTCCATAACCTCATATCTAAGAGCATGTCCTCGGTAAGCTGAAACTTGTTTCTTACTTCCACGGCCAATCATCAATCTGTCGGTCAGAATTGCCAACTGTTACAGATAGGCAGATTTGACTGAAAAAATTCACATCCCTGCTTGGCCTCCAATGAAGTTTGCCCTCTACTTCTGCTATCCCATGGAAGTCCTCCAAAAGTCTTGAAAAAACTCCACTGCACCTTCTATTTCCCATCATTAAGGGCCCTCCTGAAGGTGATATTCCATCCATGCAGCCCCTTAACTGTGCTTTTTTCTCCTTTTTTAAAAAAAAAAAATGGGGGTAAGGGGAAACGGGGGAGGGAATTACAAGGGGGGGAAATCGAACCCTCATAAACAAGGTGAAAGTTCACGTAGCCAACCAAATGAGTTACTAAGATTCCCGTTTTTGTTTTATTTTATTTTTTACCCATCCCTAATATCTTCCACATTTTTGCTCCCTTGGTGACCGGAACCTATAACCTCAGAGTTGGAGGTGGAGGGTGCATACCATCAAAGCAACCCCCTCTTGTCTCTTAACTGTGCTCAAACTAGCATTGTGCTGCATAAATCAGGAAAAAGCTCTTTTAAGCATCCATGTCCTATCCAGTTGTCTGTCCAGAAGAGTGTCTTTCTTCTATTGCCAACCTGAATATTTAGAGTTTGCTAAGAAGGTGTTCCAGAGAAGTCTGATGGACTTCCATACCCCTACCCCATATGGGCTGGGCTGTTGACAGGATTAGTACACCACATCTCTTCTAGGCCTTATTTGTCACAAATTCTTTTCCATAAGATATTTTCTTCCAAACTGAACCTCCATAGTAATTTCAGCAGTAGACTAATACAACAACAACAAACCCAGTATAATCCCACCAAGTGGGGTCTGGGGAGGGTAAGATGTACGCAGTCCATACCACTACCTCGAACAAAGTAGAGAGGCTGTAGACTAATATTTTGAGTTTTTAAGTTCCTAATTCCAAGGTCCCCCTTTTGATTTAGTGGTGATCAGAGACTTCCGTTAACCAAATGCATACCTGTTTGTCTTTGTTACCTTGCCAGATGAACAGAAGTCCAGTGGGTTTTTTCTCACCACAAAAGGGGCTCAGACAAGGAGATCCCCTCTCTCCTTTTCTTTTTATCCTGGCCATGGAGGGCCTTAGTAAATATTGGATAAGGCCAAGCAGCTGCAATGGCTGGTTTTAATGTTGGCACAAGGAACACTGTTCATGTTCACACTTGCTATACGCTGATGACACCCTTGTTTTCGGTGGAGCAGATAGATCTCAAGTTCTTTACCTAAGTCTAACGCTGCTCATCTTTGAACTCTATGGAAGGAAGTAATCAAGGCAAAACATGGATTCCAAAATCATTGGTGCTCCAAGCTGTCCAATTCCCCTCATGGTGTAGGCCTATGGAAGAGTATATGCAAGCTTAAAGATGAGTTCTTTCAAAACAATCAGTTGGTATCAGGTAATGGTATACATATCAGGTTTTGGAAGGATAGGTGGCTGGACAATATCATTCTGATGGAGGAATTCCCAAGGCTATGCACGTGAACCAGGTTCTTCCATCTCACAGAATAGGGCACATGCAGGAAAAGAATTTCCAGAGCTCAAAAAAGAAATATGAACTAAAATCTTACTTCTTGACTGAGAATCGTAGAGTGGTTCCCACTTTAATCCTGTGTTTCTTGTGAGATCTGCTGACAAAAACTTCTTTCCCATGTTTCTACGAAAAGAGAAACATATCCAAAGACAAATTAGTATCAAATCTAATATCTCAACTCAAGGTCTCATTAGTTCAATATGCTTACAATTTTGTACTTGAAATCTTCTCGAATGTCCTCATCGGCTATGACGGCAGAAGAAAAACCAAGAACAATAATGTGAATAGACTGCTGGCCAACTTTAACGACCTCACCTTCTGAAAAGATCAATATCAAAAGAAGGATTAAAGAAACAAAGTCAACCCAAAAGAATTTACAATATTATACCAATGGCATACACTCTCTAACATTTATATATTTATATCTCCAGGGTAGGGAGTTGAGCTTCTGAAAAAGGGAGAACAACGCGGGTGGTAAAATTAAGAAAACTGTCATTACTTTAGCATTTTACTCCAACTTCGCTCCAAAAAGGAAAAGCCTGGAAAATAACTGAGCCAAAGTACAATTTTAAAAACAAACAAAAAAAAAAAACATAATGTGTTTGAATTCACATGATATTACACAAATAAGAATTAAGTTGCAGGACTACCTAATAGCATTTCTGGCTTTGGATGAAAAAGTAGCAACTTTGCTTCAAATCTCACACCAAAATAAGGGTGAATTCCTGGAAGAATTTTAGCCAAATTGCTACTGAACTTTGGCTCATAAGTCAATACCACACCATCTAAAGATTCACTAAACCTGTAAAAAGAAGAACCTTATGATTAATTAAAATATTTGTTCTCCAATCATATATCTATGATTAACTGTTTCCTTGAGACATTTTTATTTACAATCAACTTCCAAATACTATTGTGGATATAGCTGATGTTCGCTAATTTTAGTTTGAAACAAGAACCCAGGATTAATAATATTATGAATATATTTATGCAGGCACTCAACTTTTCCTCTTCTATGCTTGCTCGGAGACGGCTATGCAAAGCTAACATACGGGGAGTTCTAGACAAGCCTTCTTCAAACAAGAAAAAATGAACATTACCTAAAACAACAACAACAATAACATACCCAATGTAGTCCCTCAAAAAGGGGTCTGGGAAGGATAGGGTGTACGCAGACCTTACCTCTACCTCAAAAGTAGAGAGGCTGTTTCTGATAGACCCTCTGCTCAAGAAAAACAGTCCAAAGCAGTTCCGAAAAAAGAAGTAACGGAAGTACAAGAAACAACAAACAGTAACAAAAATGAGCATTACCTAAAAATGGATTAATAAACACTATTGAAACAAGCATCATCAACTAAAAAATGCAGCATTCACCAAAATTTCTCATGCCAAAAAAGAATCACTTTTTTTTGTTAAATTTGATTATACATTCAGTGAGAAAAGCAGAAAAACCCAAAATATGTAACTTCAAATTGAAAATAGGGAATAGGATGAGGAGGAATTACTTGAAAAGAAGAGAGCTGAGTTGGCGATAAACAGCGGCTTCGACTTTTTTGGCCTTGGATGGATGTAAATACACAACCATATTCGCGCTACACTCTTTCAGTGCCTCCATTGATGACTATATTGCTAGGGTTTATGTTGAACCCTAAAACCTCAGTGGAGTTTTACTGCACAGATCTCTATTGTTTTAAATACTCCCTCGTTTTATTTTACCTGTTCCTTTTAATAAAAAATAAAACTAGAATTTCACACCCACCCCACCCCACCCCGCGCCGCCGCTGCCTCCCCACAAGCCCCTAAATTTAGCCCCAAAATAAAATTTAAAAAAAAACAAAAAAAACCTTCACCCAATTACAATATAACAAAAACCCAGAAAAACCGTGCTCAAACAATCAAAACAGTATAAATAAAAACAATTTTTTTTTTACCCAAAAAATAAAACTGACCTTTTTTAACAATAAATAAATTCACCAAAAAAAAAAGGACCCCAAAAACAAAAAGAAAATTATTTGAAAAACTCAGAGTATTTTCAATTTCTAATAAATATTTGTGAAATTTGGATCAAAATTAGTGTGATCTCAGTTTAGGAAAAATTTTGCTATGAGAGAGGCACAACCAACAAAAGTTGTGTGATCCTCCGTTAATTTTTTGACACATAAATAGTGGGCCTTATTTATCTAATTTTATAATTAAAAGCAATAGAACTCCATCTATCTGTTATAAAATAAAGATAAAATATCAAACTAATAAAGAAAGAGACAACTTTAGAGAATGAAAATAGTAGTACTTGTTTTCACTTCTTGTATATAACAAAATGTACAAAAGGATGGCTATTTATAAGTCACCAAACTTACTCCCTAAGTATGTTTAGCATGACAACAACTTGGCAATTTGACCAAGTAACTTTGGAGTTCAAATCCAAATTGAATAAGTAATCTTGGTGTTCAAGTTCAATTTGGCTACTAACGCTTATATCTCATTAATGACATTCACACATATATATGTCACATGACATTCATATTACATAACACTCCCCCTTGGATGTCCATTAATAGATAATGTGCCTCGTTAAAACCTTACTAGGAAAACCCAGTGGAAAAAGCCTAGTGAAGGAAAAAGAGTACACACATCTTGTAATACGCCTTCAGTGTTGCCTCATTAAAAACCTTACAAGGAAAACCCAGTGGGACAAAACCTTGTGAGGGAAAAAGAGTACAACGCGTATTAACTCCCCCTGATGAGAACATTAATTTAATGACTTGAATCTTCGCATCCCAATCTTGTGCACCATCTTCTCGAAAGTTGCAGTTGGTAGAGACTTAGTGAATAAATCAGCAATATTGTCACTTGAACGAATCTGTCGCACGTCAATATCACCATTCTTTTGGAGTTCATGTGTGTAGAAAAGTTTTGGCGAAATGTGCTTCGTTCTATCTCCTTTTATGAATCCTCCCTTTAGTTGCGCTATGCATGCTGCATTATCTTCAAATAGAATTGTGGGTACCTTGATATCACACTTCAGTCCACATCTTTCTTTGATATAATGTATCACCGATCTCAACCATACACATTCTCTACTTGCTTCATGGATAGCTATTATCTCAGCATGATTTGAAGAAGTAGCAACAATAGACTGCTTTGTAGATCGCCATGATATAGCAGTACCTCCGTATGTAAACACATAACCTGTTTGAGATCGAGCTTTATGTGGGTCAGATAAATAACCTGCATCTGTATGACCAACAAGATCTGCACTAACTTTGTTAGTATAGAACAAACCCATATCAATAGTCCCCTTTAGGTATCGCAATATATGCTTAACTCTGTTCCAATGTCTACGTGTAGGGGAAGAACTATACCTTGCTAGCAAATTAACAGAAAATGCTATATCTGGTCTTGTAGCATTAGCAAGATACATAAGTGCACCAATAGCACTGAGATATGGTACTTCAGGACCAAGAATTTCTTCATTCTCTTCTGGAGGTCGGAATGGATCTTTACTCACTTCAAGTGATCGGACAACCATTGGAGTACTTAATGGATGTGCTTTGTCCATGTAGAATCGTTTCAAAACCTTCTCAGTATAGGCAGATTGATGGATGAAGACCCCGTCTGCTAAATGCTCAATTTGCAGACCAAGACAAAGTTTTGTCTTTCCAAGGTCTTTCATCTCAAATTCTTTCTTTAGATATTCAATTGCATTTTGGACCTCTTTTGGAGTTCCAATGAGATTTATGTCATCAACATAAACAGCGAGTATAACAAACTCTGATGCTGTTTTCTTAATAAAAATACAAGGACAAATGACATTATTTATATAACCTTCATTTATCAAGTACTCACTAAGGCGATTATACCACATATGTCCTGATTGTTTTAGACCATATAACAATCTTTGTAATCTGATTGAACACATATCCCGAGACTTTGAACTATATGCTTCAGGCATTTTTAATCCTTCTGGGATTCTCATATAAATTTCATTATTAAGTGAACCATAAAGATAAGCTGTAACCACATCCATTAGATGCATTTCAAGGTTTTCATGTACAGCTAAACCGATGAGATATCGAAACGTTATTGCATCCATAACGGGTGAATATGTTTCTTCGTAGTCAATTCCTGGTCTTTGAGAGAATCCTTGTGCGACAAGGTGTGCCTTGTATCTTATAATTTCATTTTTCTCATTCCTTTTACGCACGAAGACCCATTTATGGCCAACTGGTTTTACACCATCAGGAGTTTGGACTATAGGTCCAAAAACCTCACGTTTAGCAAGTGAGTTCAATTCTGATTGAATTGCCTCTTGCCATTTTGGCCAATCATTTATTCGTCGACATTCTTTGACAGATAGAGGTTCAAGATCTTCACTGTCTTGCATAATGTGAAGTGCGACATTGTATGCAAAAACATTATTCACCATAATTTTCAATCGATCTAAATTTATCTCATCACCGGTGGAACTTTTTGAAAGTTCCTCATTCACTTGAATCTCGGGTTCGCTGATTTCTTCAGGAATATCAGGATTAATCAGATCTTGAGCCTCTTCATGAGGTTCTTTTATAGTGTCACTTTTCTCATTTTTCGTGCTTCTTTTTCTAGGATTTTTATCCTTTGAACCCAATGGTCTACCACGCTTCAGGCGTGCTTGGGATTCAGAAGCTATGACATTAGCGGATGGTCCTTTTGGGACATCAATTCGGACAGACACATTCACTGCAGGGATATGTGACTTAGTTATCCTTTTCAAATCAGTAAATGCATCTGGCATGATTTGCTATTTTCTGTAAGTGAATGATCTTCTGGACTTCATGTTCACATATAGGGGTACGTGGATCAAAATGAGATAATGACGAAACTTTCCACGCAATTTCTCTTTTGAGTTCCTGTTTCTCTCCCCCTAATTGCGGGAAATTTGTTTCATCAAATCGACAATCTGCAAATCGAGCAGTAAATAAATCTCCAGTCAATGGCTCAAGGTAGCGAATTATGGAGGGTGATTCAAACCCAACATATATTCCTAATCTTCTCTGGGGGCCCATCTTAGTGCGCTGTGGTGGTGCTACTGGCAGGTATACAGCGCAACCAAAAATTCATAGATGAGCAATATTTGGTTCATGACCCAAGACTAATTGTAACGGAGAGTATTTATGATAATGAGTCGGTCTGAGACGAACAAGTGATGCTGCATGTAAGATAGCATGACCCCAAACAGTAGTGGGCAATTTTGTTTTCATAAGTAGTGGTCTAGCTATCAACTGTAGGCGCTTAATAAATGACTCAGCAAGGCCATTTTGAGTATGAACATGAGCGACAGGATGTTCAACTTTTATCCCAACTGATACACAATAATTATCAAAAGCTTGGGATGTAAATTCTCCAGCATTATCTAGGCGAATAGCCTTAATAGGATAATCTGGGAATTGCGCCCTTAATCGTATTATTTGTGCCAATAATTTCTCAAATGCCAGGTTGCGAGACGATAAGAGGCACACATGAGACCATCTTGAAGATGCATCTATTAGGACCATAAAGTATCTAAATGACCCACTGGATGGGTGAATAGGTCCACATATATCCCCATGTATACGTTCTAAAAAATGAGGGGATTCAACGCCAACTTTCAGTGGTGATGGCTTAGTTATCAATTTGCCTTGGTAACAAGCAGCACATGAAAATTCATTACTTGCAAGAATCTTCAGGTTCTTTAGCGGATGCCCTTTTGAATTTTCAATGATTCGTCTCATCATTATTGATCCAGGGTGACCCATTCGGTCATGCCACAGCACAAAAGTATTCAAATCAGTAAACTTCTGGTTTACGATAGAGTGTGCTTCAACTGTACTAATTTCTGCATAATATAGGCCAGAAGACAAAGTTGGCAATTTCTTCAATACATATTTCTGGCCTGAGATATTCTTGGTAATGCCAAGATATTCAACATTCATTTCATTTATTGTCTCAACATGATATCCATTTCTGCGGATATCTTTAAAACTTAATAAGTTTCTCGGGGATTTAGAAGAGAATAGTGCATCTTCTATAACAAGTTTCGTCCCCTTCGGCAGAAATATAGTAGCTCTTCCGGAGCCTTCAATTAATTTTGAATTACCAGAAATTGTTGTAACATTGGCTTTTCTCCTAAGCAACTGAGAAAAGTATTTCTCATCTTTAAATATGGCGTGCGTTGTTCCACTATCAATTACACAAATATCCTCACGGTCGATTATTGATCCAAATAAAATTTGAGGAGTATCCATATATTCTTCAAGATGAAAATATAAACAAAGTAAACATTATAGTATTACTAGCAAACAACGTGTTTACACAAACTTTATTTATTTACATGATTAGAGAAACACTACTAACAGAAACGTAAACTGACACAACTAACAAAAAGTAAAGTACTTAGACTATTGCAGATCCGTCACCGACAAGGTGATCTATATTTCCTTCAGGGATTTCAAAGAAATCTGCAACGTCTAACTGCATAGGCTCAACATTATCTTCAGAGATAAAGTTTGCTTCTGCAGTATTATCCACCTTCTTGAGGGATGCCTGATAAAGATTAACCAGGTGCCTTGACGTACGACAGGTACGTGACCAGTGCCCTTTTCTTCCACACCGATAGCATCTAGTTTCTGTATTTGTCCTTTGCACCGCTTCAGGCTTTTTACCCTTCTTTCTACACTGCTGGTGCTGAGGGTTATTATTCAGTACAAGACGATCATCATGATTGAAATTTCTCCCTCGACCACGGCCACGACCACGACTGGGGCCAGGACCTCTTTCACGCCTAGATTGGTGAAAATTTGCTGCATTTACTTTAGGAAATGGAGCAGTACCAGGAGGTCGACTTTCATGGTTTTTCATCAAAAGATCATTATGTTGTTCAGCAACAAGGAGATGCGAAATTAATTCAGAATACTTTTTGAATCCCATTTCTCGGTATTGCTGCTGCAGGAGCATACTCGAGGCAGGGAAGGTGGAGAATGTTTTCTCCTATATATCATGATCTGTGATATTTTCTCCTCATAGAGTTAACTGTGATTTAATTCTAAACATAGCAGAATTATACGCAGTTATATCTTTAAAATCTTGTAATCTCAAATGGGTCCATTCATAATGTGCCTGTGGAAGAACGACCATCTTCAGGTGGTCATATCTATCTTTCAAATTATTCCACAGTATAAGAGGATCCCTAATAGTGAGATATTCCATTTTCAATCCCTCATCGAGGTGATGACGGAGAAATATCATAGCTTTGGCACGGTCTTGGTTTGAAGCCTGGTTCTTATCTTGGATGGTGTCTGCCAGACCCATCGCATTCAAATGTATTTCGGCATCAAGTGCCCAAGATAAGTAGGCTTTGCCCGATATGTCCAGGGCAACAAATTCACGTTTAGATAGATTTGACATTATATTAGGAAAAATAAGTTCTTACCTTTATTACCTGAAAAAGTATTTGCTCGAGATGGCAGAGTCTCGTGCTGATAACGTGTTATAAAATAAAGATAAAATATCAAACTAATAAAGAAAGAGACAACTTTAGAGAATGAAAATAGTAGTACTTGTTTTCACTTCTTGTATATAACAAAATGTACAAAAGGATGACTATTTATAAGCCACCAAACTTACTCCCTAAGTATGTTTAGCATGACAACAACTTGGCAATTTGACAAAGTAACTTTGGAGTTCAAATCCAAATTGAATAAGTAATCTTGGTGTTCAAGTTCAATTTGGCTACTAACTCTTATCTCTCATTAATGACATTCACACATATATATGTCACATCACATCCATATTACATAACACTATCTACCTTTATAAGGATCTTTTGGGTTATAAAATATTAAAGTGTGAGTATTTATTTTTTTCAGAATATTTTTTTTCATTTTATTTAAAAATTAGTGTTTGACTGTGAAAATTTTAAATCCAACTTAAAGTTGTATTTCAAGTTTGAAAAACAGTTTTGAACCTGTTTTCCAACAAAATTTTCACTTTTATTAGCAAAATGCTAAATATTGATTTTTCTACTAATCTAAAACATTGAAATATTATTTTATATATTTTAATTTATGTGAAAGTTTACATGTTTAAAAAATAAAGAAAGACTTTTGAATTGGGATAAAACATAGTATTTTATAAGTAGAAAAGATTTATGTGGTTATAAATTATTTCATTGAGAGTAAAATATATAGTATTTTATAATTAAATTATTACTAAAATAAAAAAGATGAAGCATCCTCTCTGATAAAGTTTGCGTACATTCTACCCTCCCCAAATCTCATTTGTGAGATTTCACAAGAGATGTTATTGTACTAAATATAAAACATGACCTTTTTTGAAAAAAAATCTAGAAAAAAAACATAAATTTAAACGGATGGAATATCTATTAATAAAAATAGGACTAATACATAAGTTTGGTGCAATTTTTATCTCAAATAACGATCAAAATTTTGCGTAGACTTTTTATGAAATCATAAAGAAAAAGATCATATTTTTACCTTAAACTTTGTTGTATTTGACAAGAGGCATATAGTTCTCCTCTTTTTTATTTTTTATTTTTTATATTTACTTCACACAATTTATTGTACCAGCTAGGACCCACATGAATTATAAAAATATATTTTCTCTCTCCTAGTCATTGCTTTCATTATAAAATTAGAAAAGTAGGACCCACTATTTATGTGTCAAAAAACTAATGTAGGGTCACCCAACTTTTGTCGGTTGTGACTCTCCCCATTTTGATGGGTGAAATGGAAGAAATAGACTTTGGGTCGGGTCATATTAAATTGGAATTGGGCTTGATTAATCAAAGGGGTAAACGACATAAATTTCGACAGTTTGATGCCTAATTACAGAAAATTCCATTTTTTGGACTGTCAAGATACATAATTTATTCTCGATACATTTTGTTGAGATACATAATTACCCACAGTGTAATCATTCAAAGATACATAGTGTATGTATCTTTTAAAAAAAACTCACTAATTCGTTCCCGATATATTCCATTGAGATACATAACTGATAGTTGAGATTTTTGTAATTACTTTGTAAGGGTAGGGATTTGTGTAAATATGATAAGTTAATGTGTATATTTATGTTATTTTTCCTAATCAAGGATAAGGGGGGGGGGGAGTTCAATTAACGATTTTAGCTAATATTAGGTTGCTAACATAGCCAAAATCAATTTAATCGGATAAAAAGGAGCCGAAATTAATTTTCAATTAATCTAACGAGCTTCTCAAGCTCAATAATTTCAAAATAAATATTTAATAAAGCACAATTATTTTGTTTAAAAATCAACTAATTATGTCATCAATTCCTTATTTTCAAACGATTTCGAGAAAAGTAGAGTATTTGCAATTTAAACAAACTTTTTCACTCAAAATAAATTCTAAAACATTTTTCTTTAAGTGAAAATTATATAATTCTATATAATTAAACATAGAAAATATTAATTTCACCTAAAGTTTAAAGAGGTAGACTTGGAATTTATTTTCAAATTAACTTAAAACAAATATTTTTAAAATTATTTGGAATTAAGAAGCTCGAAAATTATTTCGGAATGGGGAGGGTGAAAATTAGGTGTCAACAACTGCCCCCTCCCTTTGGGTAGGGTGAATGCAAGTAATCCTGGGCATAGGGAGTTTGACGTCCCTAATTTTGTCCGACCACGAAATCATCCCTCGAAAACGATTGGTTTTTGCACGAAATTTCAAAGAATTATGTCCGAGCCCTAGTATTGGGTTTCCTACATATCTCAGGTTGCATGAGAATTCAGGCCATTTGTAGTTCATAAAGTTTGATTTTTAAGCATGATTTTCAAAGAATTCACAAGCTATCCCGGTTTCGAATTTTGGTGAAATCGGAAAGCTGGGGAATAAGAGGATTGGGGGGAGGTTGGAATGCAATCGAGTTTTCAACATAGAGAACAACCTACATATCCTCGAGATTCAGGGAATTAGACTGTTTGTAGTTCGACTCGATCGGTAGAAAATGTAGTCTTTTATTTAAAAACGACCTTTGACTTAGGATGAGTGACAGGTAAGTGAGATATGCTAAAGAGGCCTGTAACCTCTTAACCATGAATATAGGATCCTTCACATCCATAGGTAAGATTTTATCCAGACATAGTTTCCAAAACTCTAGGTGTATTATCACCCGAATTTGAAGGAAAAGGAAAGTTACTTCCGGTGCTAGTTTAGAAGTACTCCGGAAGTGAAACTGAAACCAAAAATTCCAAATTACCCACATGCCTTCTGATAGGGGTGTGGTTTGATGGCTGTGGAAATGTCCTTTAGCTCGCGTCCAAAGAGTTTGATATTCCTCTTCGGACTTTGTCCTAGTTAGCTGCTAAGAAAAAGTTTCACGTTGTGCTGAGTCCTTGTTGGAGTCATCCGCACCTGTGGCTTTGGTTTGAAATTTCATCCTCTCGAATTCTCTCGGCAACATCTCAGATAAATTTGTCAGCGATAAACATAATTCACTAAGGGGTAGATAGTCCTTTCACCACACCTTCGCATGGGTTGATTTTTGAAAAAACGATGTCATCCTCTCTTGTACCTATTTTGGAAGACAACAATTTTTGCAGTAAGAAACACAACAACTCTCTTGGCTGTTAGATATGATGGCCCTCTCGGCGATTGAATATTTCTAAAATGGGTTGGCCCCTTTCAGCCACCGATTACATGGGGTAGAACGGTCCCTGCAACTGTGCAATCTTCTGTTCGATAATTTTTCAAAATGGGGTGGCTCTCTCGGCCACCGACGACATTTTGAGTAGAAAAGTCCCTATAACCATTTGCTGATCATATGGCTTCGGGTAAGTCTCGTGCATCATCCGTATTGACACGACTTATAGATATCCCTCAAATTGTCAGCCTTCGAGTAATCTTGCACATCATCCGACTTTGGATAGGAGGCGACTTATAGATGTCCCTTAAATTTTCATCTTTTTAGGCAATCTTGCACATCATCCGATTTTGGATAAGAGGCGACTTACAAATATCCCTTGAATTGATAGCCTTTGGGTAATCTTCCACTTTTATCCATTATCGAACACAACATGACTTATAAATTTCCCTTGAATTGTCAGCCTTTGGGTAGTCCTGCATATAACTTTAGATATGACACGGCTTATAGATAACCCTTGGACTGTCAACTTTGGTAGTCTTGCAAATTATTCCGATTTCAGATAGTGTTGCGACTTAGGAATGACCCTTGGACTGTCAACCTTTGGGAGATCTTGCACACTATCATATTTTAGATACCGCTATGTCTTACAGATAACCTTTAAACTGTCAACTCTTGGGTATTCGTGCACACTATCCTGTTTCAGATAATGTAGCTAATAGATGTCCTTTGGACTTCTAATTTTTGGAAGTCTGGTTTGTCGTCTGTCCTCAAATAGTGACTTAGAGACGTCCCCGTCCATTGGTACGACAAATAAAGACCTACTAATCAAATGGGCAAAATAAATGCTCGTCCATCGGTAGGACGAATAGAGATCTATTGATAGGATATAGATTGGCAAAATAAATGCCCGTCCATCAGTAGGGTGAATAGAGATCCCTTGATAGGATATAGATTGGCAAAATAAATGCCCGTCTATCAGTAGGATGAATAGAGATCCATTGATAGGATATAGATTGGCAAAATAAATGTCCGTCCATCGGTACGAATAGAAATCTATTGATAGGATATAAACATATCCGTCGGAGGGACATTCATGTAAGTTTGTTGGAGAAACCCATAAAAATATAAGCATGTCCATCGAGAGGAAAGTTATGTGGGTTCGTCGGAGTAACCAATAAAATATAAACATATCCGTCTGAGGGACAATTGTGCATGTTCGTCAGAGGAACCAAAAATAAAACATGTCTGTTGGAGGGACAGTTGTGCAGGTTCATCTGAGGAACCAAAAATAAAGCATGTTCGTCGGAGGGACAGTTGTGCAGGTTCGTCAGAGGAACCAAAAATAAAAGTATGTCCGTTGGAGGGACAATTATGAAAGATCGTCGGATGGGCCAAAAATAAAAGCATATCCTTCGGAGGGACAAATATGCAAAGATGAATGCAATGGCTTTTATGTTGGTCAACCTCTTTCGGATTTGACGTGATATGATAGACTCAGTCACAGTGTAATTCTTCTGGGCTGGATTAAGTGCCTTGCTAGCGTAGTAAATAGGATGTAGAATCTTTTCATATATTTGGCCAAGAACCGCACCCAAAGCTACTCCACGATCATCACACATAACTTCAAACGACATCGTCTAATCTGGCGAGACAATAATGGGGGCTGAAGTCAATTTCCCTTTTAGACACTCGAAAGCTTTTAGGCATGCCTCATCAAACACGAACTTTACACCTCTTTCTCCAAAAGTTTGCATAACGGATGTGCAATCTTAGAGAAATCCTTGATGAATCTTCTATAAAAGCCAGCATGACCTAAAAAACTTCGAATCCCTTTTACAGAAATAGGTTTCAATCATCTCAATCTTTGCTTTTTCTACTTTGATACCCTTCTTTGAGATTCGATGCCCCAACACAATGCCTTCTTTGACCATAAAGTGACATTTCTCCCAATTTAGCACCAAGTTGCACTCCTCGCATCTTTGCAATACCTTAGCAAGGTGAGCCAAGCAATCGTTAAAAGAGTCTCCTACAATCAAAAAATCATCCATAAATACCTCAATAATGTCTTCCACCATGTCAGAAAAAATGGACATCATGCAACGTTGAAAAGTTGTCGGTGCAATACATAATCCGAAAGGCATCCTCTAGAACGCAAACGTCCCATATGGACAAGTGAAAGTGGTCTTCTCTTGGTCTTTGGAAGCCATGAAAATCTGATTATAACCCGAATAACCGTCAAGGAAACAATACCATCCTCTACCAGCAAGGCGGTCTAACATTTGGTTCATGAAGGGCATAGGAAAATGGTCCTTCTCGGTCCAAGAATTCATCTTAAGATAATCAATGCAAACTCTTCATCCGATTACTGGCCTCATTGGGATCAATTCATTTTTATCATTTGAAGCTACAGTGATTCCTCCCTTCTTTGGTACACACTGAACTGGGCTCACCCACTTACTATCAGCAATGGGGTAAACTACGCCTGCATCTAACCACTTAATGATTTCTTTCTTCACAACTTCCTGTATAGGTGGGTTCAGACGACGCTGGTGCTCAATGCTTGGTATACACTCAGGAACAAGCTGGATCTTATGAGTGCAAATGTCGGGTGGAATCCCTATAATATCAGCAATAGACCAACCAATGACCCTCTTAAATTTCTTCAACACCGAAACTAGAGCTTTTACCTTCCTTTCTGCTAACTCAGCAGAAATGATTACGGCAATGTGTTATTGGTTCCCAAAAATGCGTAGTGAAGGTGAGAAGAAAAAGCCTTAAGCTCTAAGATTGGAGGCTCCTCAACAGAAGGGAGAGCCGGTGGGGTCACCCTATTCTTCAAATCTTAATCAAGTTTCTTCGGAGCATAAGTGTAAGATCCCCTACCAGCAAGCGCTCCTGCCATCTCGTTGTACTTCTCAATCCCATCACTATCAAAATTCATAACCACAACTGTAAGAGCCTCTACCCCCAACTTGTCCTCAATTGGAACCACTATGACATTCTTATCAAGTGTATTAATTACAGAAATTACCTGTATATCTTTCGGTTGCTTCATAGAACGACAAACATTAAAAGTAACATGTTTATCGTTTAACCTGAATTTTATCTGCCCAGTTTCCATGTCAACCAACGCACTGCCAGTGGCAAGGAATTGTCTCTTCAGAATGATAGGAACCTCGAAATCAACTTCGCAATCAAAAATCACAAAGTCAGCTGGAAAAATGAAAGATGCAACTTTCACCAAAACATCATACAGAATGCCCATCGGCTTTTTCACAGTTCTATCTGCCATCAGAAGCCTCATAAAAGTCGGTTTTGGTGCTCCCAACCCCAACTACTTGAACACGGCTAGCGGCATTAAGTTAATGCTAGCACCCAAATCTCACAGTGCCTTTGTAAAGTCGTACGACCCCATAGTACAAGGAATTGTGAAAGCTCCTGGATCCTCCTTCTTTTCTACTAGGGAACGCGAAGCAACTGCGCTACAATGATGTAAGTTATCTGCTGGCTCAAAACTGATAGTTCTCTTCTTCGTCACCAAGTCTTTCATGAACTTAGCGTAAACTGGCATCTGCTCCAATGCCTTAACAAGAGGGATATTTGATGATAGCTCTTTCAACATTATAATTAATTTATGGTATTTACCTTCCTCAGCCTTCATTTTCAATCTTTGAGGAAAGAGAGGAGGAGGTCGTGGGATAGTTTTCAACAATTATGGAACTTCCTTCTCCTTCCTCTTTTCAGATGTAACTTCCTTATTAATACAGTGGGGTTTGTGAGCTGCATTGTTGTCCGCTGCTACTTTTTCTGGCTTCCTCTCAACCTCTTCATCACCTATCACTGGCTCAACCTTATTATTATAATTATTCGCAGGAATAGATGGGTCAGTCGTGCTTTTTCCGCTTCTTGTAGTAATGGCTAAACATTGACCATCATTTTTTGGATTTCAAATGGTGTTGCTCGGAAGGGTACCTAGTTGACGCTGGTTCAATGCCACCGATATCTGCCGAAACTGTTGCTCCAACTGCTTTATGGTAGTTGAGTGCGATTCAACTTTCTGACTTATTCCCGAAATGTCCGCCCTAATTTCCTTCAAGGAATTTTCTTGGTTTTCAGATTCTTTAACCAATTTGGTAAGAAGGGTTTCCATTCATGAATTTCCATAGTCAGCATCACGGTTCCCTGGTGGAATATAAGCACTGCTTTTCTCCTTGAAATCATCTTTTCGTTTCCAGTCTCCATCACGATCTCGTTCTCTGTCTCTATATCCTGACCTATTTTAATTATCTCCATAATAGTTCTGACCTTGATTTCCTTGCCTCGAGTTCCAAAAATCTTGATTAGACCCTTAGCCCTTGGCTCAAAAACCCACCACTTCTCGATCCAAGTACTTAGCTTCCTCATCAAATTCATAATCATCATGCTTAGGTGTTTTACCTTGTGCACTTACAGCATGCACCTTTTCAGCATCTCTAGCTGAAATCTATTTGGCTAGCAAACCAATTTCTGTTCTCAGTTGTGCAACCTCTTGAGCTACAGATTTATTCAAAACCCGTTGTGCTGCTGATCCTCCAATAGTGTATGTCCCAGCAAATGTCTCTGCCTCCCGAGTGTGCCATTCTCGGTTGGTCTTAGTGATACGATCTAAAATCTCTGAAGCTTGTTCCCACCTCAGACTCATAAATGCTCCTCCAGTGATAGTATCTGTAATAGCCTTGGTATTTGTATTTAAATCCCTGTAGAAGATTTCCAGTAAACTCCTACCACTCATCCTATGATTTGGAGCATTCTGCAGCTTCTTTTTAAATCTTAGCCATGTCTCATAAAATGATTCATAATGTAGTTGTCTAAAGTTATAAATCTCATCCTTCAACTGCAGCATCTTGGAGGGTGGAAAAAAACTCTCCAAAAATTGATTTCTCAGCTCTTTCCAAGTAGTAGTAGAGCCTCGTGGTAATTCGGCCAACCACAAAGTCACTTCTCCTACAAAGTTCATCACATGCATGTTTGGATCATATGTAGGAAGACCGACGAATACGCCTTTCAAGTTAAGAAGGTGGATCATAGCACTTGTAATATCGAACTTAGTGCCCTGAGGTAATTCTGGTGGAGTAATGGCACCAGTCTCTACCGGCTCAAAATAAGCCACATCCTCTTCTTCTGGATCATCCAAAACTGGCACATATGGTCTCTGAGGTGCATAGTGTACCCTCAATCTTCTTTGCCTCTCTTCAACATCAGCCAGACGCTGTGTTACTTCTTGCATAGATCGATTATCTCTTTCAGCTTGCCTAAGATTAGCTTGCCTAACTTGCTCTTCCCGTGTCAATCGAGCGGTAGTTTGGTCCGCTGTTTCATGACCAACTGGCTGAATTGGTTGGTTATGAATGTCTCCCATGGCTGCGGGATTTTGAACTCCGTCTGTGTTCACAATTCTTCTATTAGCTCTCAGAGTTCTTTCTATTTCAGGATCAAGTGGAATCAGGGGATTGCCTTGACTCTTAGTATTGGGCATACACTGATGTGTGCCTTTAAAAATATCGAGAAATAAAACCAATCAACTCAAACAATAAGCTACTAAACTTTCGTAACCGTACTTCCCCGGCAACGGTGCCAAAATTTGATGTCACCCAAAATATACCTTCAGAAAAGTATAATGCGGTCGCTGTATCATATATATAGAACCCAACTAGTTTGGGGTCAATCCCACGAGAAAATAGGACGTAAGTTTGTCGAATGCTAGTCTGAGTAGTTTGGCAAGTAAGTAAAACTGGGGGATTCTTGGTAAATAAATAGTAACAGTAACAATTGCTGATGATTGGATTTGTTATCAATCAGAGAAATTGATGTGTCATGCTTACATGGCACTGTTGATGCTTAAAACAAGGAAAATATGCAATAACTTGGGTGTGTTTTGTTGGTATGATGTGGTTTCTGTCCTACTTTGCAGGAAAACAGGTTTTTAAGGCAAAATGATCAAAAGAGGAAGAATCAAGCCCGAGAACGAAGTGTCGGAAGAAGAAAGAACAAGAGGCTGTACCAGAAGAGGAGTCACGCCACTACCTACGTGATGTGGAAGCCACTCACGCCACGTGAGTGGCTGTCGTGACTCAACATCAGAGAGTGAATAAAAGGCCTGATTTCCATGACAGGGGTCACGTGGCGTGACTACCACCCACGTGACGTGGAAGCCTTCCGTGACCCAACTTCTGAAGACTGCCAATTGAGCCTGATTCCCACGACATCAACCTACGTGGCGTGACTTGGTTCCACGACACCAAGTCACGATACCGTGGAAGTTGCCGACTCTATTCTCCTATTTTGTTTTGGATAGGACTAGTTTTGTACCTATAAATACCCCTATGTAGTCCTAGGTGCGAGAGTTACAATATACTACTTTTAGAGTTATTTCATACTGTTTCAGACATATTCTTGGTTTTGTAGTCACAAACCCTAATTTGAGTTTTATTGATAATTGAAATTTCGATTTTCCTTCATTCTTGTGAGATCATAATTATTCTTTCATCTTTGAATTATTCTTGTGTTCTTACAATTATGAGCAGCTAAACCCATCAACTAGGGTTGTGTGAACCATGAGGAATTAACAAAACCGGATAAGTGCAAAGCAACTTTGTACTGCTGTGTGTGCATGTATTGTTGTTTCCTTCGTTGTGATTGCTTTTCTAACGGTTGCAAATGTTAGAAACTCGCCTGTATTCTAGACTTACTCGAGAGAGAGGTAGAGATTGGGAAAAGGAGATAACAACAGAGATTTGAAGCTATCAACCTTCATCTAATAACTGGAGCCTTAGCGGGAATGGTTATCTGAAATCCAGGACAAGGGTTAGTAGTGCGACACTTGGAGTCTGAGAGGAAAAGAGTGAAATTCGTCTAATGAAGGTCGAGAGATAGTTAGATGAACCTAACTTGTTAGATTTTACATGCAACGCAGTGGGGCAATCTTGTTAAGCACAAATAACCTGTGGAGTTAAGGAATCATTGGGGATCACAGTCCTAGTGTATTTCTCTTATTGTCTACAAAATCACTACAACCAACAATCGTTATTGTTACTATTCATTAGCAAAACCCTCCAGTTACTTACTTTCCAATTGTTCCATCTGGTATTCTACTCACACTTCGACCTATTCCCTGTGGGATCGACCCCAACCTAGTTGGGTTCTATATTTGATTCAGCGATCGTACTGTACTTTTTCGGAGGTATATTTTGGGCGACATCAAATTTTGGCACCGTTGCTAGAGAATACGGTTACGGAGTTGAACATTACTGGTTGGAGCTGATTGGGTGTGTTTTTACATACTTCTGAGGGCATATGCCGGTGTATGCCAAATACTAGGAGTCAAGGCAATCCCCTGATTCCACTTGATCTTGAAATCGAAAGGACTCTAAGAGCTAATCGGAGAATGGTGAATACTGAAGGAGTTCAGAATCCCGCAGCTGTGGGAGAAATTCACAACCAGCCAATTCATCCGATGGGTTAGAAAACAACGGACCAAACTGCTGCTCGATTGACACGAGAAAAGCATGTTAGACAAGTTGCTCTTAGACAAGTAGAAAGAGATAATGGAGCTATGCAGGAAGCAGCACAACGTCTGGCTGATGCTGAAGAGCGACAAAGACAACTAAGAGAACAACCGAGACCACATGTGCCTGTTTATGATGATCCAGAAGAAGAATATGTGGCCTATTTTGAGCCAATAGAGAATGGTGCCATTATTCCACCAGAGTTACCTCCGGGCACTAAGTTTGACATTACTAGTGCCATGATCCATCTGCTAAACTTGAAGGGTGTGTTTGCGGGTCTTCCTACTGATGATCCAAACATGCATGTAATGAATTTTATGGGGGTTTGCATGTCGTATAATTTGCCTGGAGTTGACCAAGAGGCGATTCGGTTGAGGTTGTTCCCCTTCTCTCTTACAGGAGAAGCCACTTTGTGGTTAGCTGAGCTGCCACGAGGTTCTATCATTACTTGGCAAGAATTGAGAAATCAATTTTTGAAAAGATTTTTCCCACCGTCTAAGATGCTGCAGTTGAAAGACGAGATATACAATTTCAGACAGCTTTATTCTGAGACACTTTACGAGACTTGGCTGAGGTTTAAAAAAAAGCTGCAGAATGTGCCAAATCACAGGATGAGTGGTAGGAATTTACTTGAAATCTTCTACAGGGCGTTTAATGTCAACACAAAAGCGGTAGCAGATACTATCAATGGTGGAGCATTCATGAGTCTGAGATGGGACCAAACTTCTTAGATACTAGATCGTATCACTAAGACCAACCGAGGATGGCATACTCGGGAGGCAGATACGCCGGCTGGCATATATGCTATTGGAGCTTCATCAGCTCAAAGGGCTTTGGATGAATCTATGGCTCAAGAGGTCGCTCAGTTGAGGTCAGAAATTGGTCTTCTGGCTAAACAGATAGCGGCCAAAGACGCGGAAAAGGTGCATGCTGTAGGTGTACAAAGCAAATCGGCTAGACATGATGATAGTGAGTCTGATGAAAAGGCTAAGTATTTAGATCATGAAGTGGCGGGTTTCCGAGCCAAGGGCCAAAGGTCTAATCAAAACTCTTGAAACTCAAGGTAAGAGAATCAAGGTCGGAACTATTATGGAGATAACTACAACAAATCAGGATACAGAGATCGAGAACGGGATCGTGATGGTGATTGGAGGCGGAAAGATGATAATAGAGAAAAGAATGACATATATGTACCACCTGGGAGGCGTGATGAGGAGTCTGGAAATTCAAGGATGGAGGCACTTCTCAATAAATTGGTCAAAGGAGCAGAAAGTCAGGAGAATTGCTTGAAGGAGATTAGGACTGACATTTCAGGCATAAGTCAGAAAGTGGAGTATCATTCCACTGCCATTAAACAGTTGGAGCAACAATTTGGGCAGATTTCATTGGCACTGAATCAACGTCAGCCAGGCACCCTTTCAAGCAATACCGTCCAGAATTCGAAAAATGATAGTCATTGTCTCGCCATTACTACTAAAAGCGGGAATTGTACGACAGATCCACCTATTTCTGTCGACAGTGGTGTGACTAATGAACCAGTGGTTATCGATGTAGAAGTTGAGTTAAATTCGGATAATGCAAAGGGTGACATGGCTCCAAATCAGCATAATGAAGCGATAGTACAAGATCTGAGAAGAGGAAGGAAAAAGAGGTACCACAAGTGCTCAAAACGATCCCACGACCTCCTCTTCCCTATCCTCAAAGATTGAAAAGGAAGGCTGAGGAAGGAAAATATCAGAAGTTCATCACCATGTTGAAGGAGTTGTCAGTAAACATCCCTCTTGTAGAGGCATTGGAGCAGATGCCAGGTTATGCAAAATTCATGAAAGACTTGGTGACAAAGAAGAGAACGGTCTGTTTTGAGCCACCAGATAATATACATCACTGTAGTGCAGTTGCTTCGCGTTCCCAAGTTGAAAAGAAGGAGGATCCAGGAGCTTTCACAATTCCTTGCACTATTGGGTCCTACGACTTTGCTAAAGCACTGTGCGATTTGGGTGCTAGCATCAACCTAATGCCATTAGCCGTGTTCAAACAATTAGGGTTGGGAGCACCAAAACCAACCTCCATGAGACTTCTCATGGCCGATAGAACTGTGAAAAAGCCGGTTGGTATTCTGTACAATGTTTTGGTGAAGGTTGCCTCTTTCATATTTCCGGCTGATTTTGTGATTCTCGATTGTGAAGTTGACTTTGAGGTTCCCATCATATTGGGAAGACCATTCCTTGCCACGAGTCATGCATTGATTGATATGGAAACAGGGCAGCTGAAATTTAGATTGAATAATGAACAAGTTAGTTTCAATATTTGTCGATCAATGAAGCAGCCAAGAGATAAGTGGGTGATTTCAGTGATCGATGCGGTTGATGATAGTGAGGATGTTGTGTCCATTGAAGAAAGGTTGGAAGTAGAACCTCTGGCTGCCGTGATCATGAATTTTGAAAACAATGGTACAGAAGAGTATGTTGAGATGGTGGGTGCACTCGCTGGTAAAGGAGCGTACACTTATGCTCCCAAGAAATTGGACCTTGATTAGAAGAATCGGGTAACTCCACCAGCTCGTCCATTCTATCGAGGAGCCTCCAGTTTTAGAGCTTAAGGCTCTTCCAGCCCACTTTCGCTACACATTCTTGGGCGCCAACAATACCTTGCTAGTTATTATTTCTGCTAAATTGGTGGATTGGCAAGTTAAAGCTTTGGTTTCAGTTTTGAGAAGATTTAAGAGGGCCATTGGGTGATCCATTGCTGATGTCATAGGTATTCCACCCGGCATTTGCACTCATAAGATCCAGCTTGTTCCTGAGTGCATACCTAGCATTGATCACCAACGTCGTCTGAACCCACCTATGCAAGAGGTTGTGAAGAAAGAGATCATCAAGTGGTTAGATGCAGGAGTGGTTTACCCCATTGCTGATAGCAAGTGGGTGAGCCCAGTTTAGTGTGTACCGAAAAAGGGGGGAATCACTGTGGTTCCAAATGACAAAAATGAGTTGATTCCAATGAGGCCGGTGACTGGATGGAGAGTTTACATGGACTATCGGAAGCTGAATTCGTGGACTGAAAAGGATCATTTTCCTATGCCCTTCATGGACCAGATGTTAGACCGTCTTGCTGGTAGAAGATGGTATTGTTTTCTTGATGGCTATTTGGGGTATAATCAGATTTTTATTGTCCCCGAAGACCAAGAGAAGACCACTTTCACTTGTCCATACGGGACATTCGCATTCAAGAGGATGCCTTTCGGTTTGTGTAATGCACCAGCCTTCTTCTAACGCTGTATGATGTCTATTTTCTCTAACATAGTGGAAGACAATATCGAGGTTTTTATGGACCATTTTTCTGTTGTGGGAGACTCGTTTGATGGTTGTTTGGCACACCTTGCCAATGTGCTACAAAGATGTGAGGAGTGCAACCTAGTGCTGAATTGGGAAAAATGTCACTTTATGGTCAATGAGGGTATCGTATTGGGGCATCAGATTTCGAAGAACGACATTGAGGTGGATAAGGCGAAGATTGAAGTAATTGAGAAGCTTCCCCCGCCTATCTCTATAAAAGGTATTCGAAGTTTCTTAGGTCATCCGGGTTTTTATAGAAGATTCATCAAGGATTTCTCCAAGATTGCACATCCCTTGTGCAAACTTTTAGAGAAAGAGGTGAAGTTTGTGTTTGATGAAGCATGTCTTAAAGCATTTGAGTGTCTTAAGGAGAAGTTGGTTTCAGCCTCTATTATGTCACCGGATTGGACTAAGCCTTTTGAGGTTATGTGCGATGCTAGTGGAGTGGCTTTGGGTGCAGTCCTTGGCCAGAGACGTGAAAAGATATTACATCCGATTTACTACGCTAGCAAAGTGCTTAATCCAGCTCAAAAGAATTACACTGTGATTGAGCAGGAGTTGTTGGCCGTAGTATTCGCTTTTGAGAAATTCAGATCTTACTTGATTGGTACGAAGGTGATTGTGCATACAAGTCATGCAGCTCTTCGGTATCTTATGTCAAAAAAAGATGCTAAGCCAAAACTGATTCGGTGGGTACTTCTGTTGCAAGAATTTGACTTTGAAGTCAAGGATCGTAAGGGGACCGAAAATCAAATGGCTGACCATCTTTCACGCCTTGAGGAGGAGGCCATGCTTAAATTGAAGGATGATCTTGAGATTGATGATACTTTTTCGGATGATCAAGTACTGGCAGAATCCCAAGACTTAATCCCTTGGTTTGCTGATTTTGCCAACTTTTTGGCAATTGATCTAGTTCCGGAGGATATGACATATCAGCAGAGAAAGAAATTCATGCATGAGGTAAGAAAATTCTTCTGGGATGAGCGGTATTTGTTTAGGGTGTGTGCTGATGGCATAATTTGAAGATGTGTCCCAGAGTCCGAGATGTTGAGTATTTTGGAGGCATGTCACTCATATCCAGTTGGGGGTCATCATGGAGGTGCATGGACCACCCATAAAATCTTGCAATGTGGGTACTACTGGCCCAGTATTTACAAAGATGCTCATGACTATGCCCGCACATGTGACCGATGTCAAAGGCAAGGGAATATTTCACGCAGTCACGAACTTCCCATGACAACTATACTAGAGCTTGAATTGTTCGATGTGTGGGGAGTTGACTTTATGGGTCCTTTTGTGACCTCGCATGGAATGAAATACATCTTGGTAGCCGTTGACTACGTTTCTGAGTGGGTGGAGGCAATTGTGCTTCCTAATAACAAAGGGAGAAGTGTCACGACTTTCTTGAAAAAGAACATATTCTCACGCTTTGGGACACCCCGAGTTATTATTAGTGATGGAGGATCCCACTTTTGCAACCGTCTGTTCAAAGCCCTGCTTGAAAAATATGGTGTCAAACATAAGGTGGCAACATCTTACCATCCTCAGACAAGCGGGCAGGTGGAGGTGTCAAATCGCGAGATTAAGTCCATTCTGGTGAAAACAGTTAATGCAAATAGGACTGATTGGGCTCGACGACTGGACGATGCGTTATGGGCATATCGGACTGCTTTCAAAACACCAATTGGTACATCACCATATCAGTTGGTTTTTGGAAAGTCTTGCCATTTGCCCGTTGAACTGGAATATAAAGCTTTGTGGGCATTGAAAAGGGTGAATTTGGACTGGAGTGAAGTGGCCCAATTGCGACTTGAGCAGATGAATGAATTTCGTCTCTGAGCTTATGAAAGTTGAGCATTGTATAAAGAGAAGATGAAATTGTATCATGATCGTCGGATTGAGAACCGCGAGTTTCACCCGGGAGACTTAGTTTTACTGTATAATTCTAAGCTTCGTCTGTTTGCTGGAAAACTAAAATCCAAATGGTCAGGCCCATTCACGGTCGTTCGGGTATTCTCACATGGTGCTATTGAGCTAAAAGAAGCAGATAATGTTCTATTCAAAGTCAATGGACATCGTGTTAAGCATTATGTGGGAGTTCCGGAAGAGATAAGGACGATTGAGGAACTTGACCTTGATAAAGTCTGAGTATTCAAGTTAGCCGTGTCGTGCCACGACGTTAAATCAAGCACTTCATGGGAGGCAACCCATGGGCTAGTTGGGGAAGTCTGAGTATCCAAGTTAGCCGTGTCGTGCCACAACATTAAATCAAGCGCTGATTGGGAGGCAACCCAAGATTTTGTTATGTGGAGATCTGATTATTATGGAGCTGTTAGCAGAAAATCATAAAATTTACTGGAATTGGTTTAGAACCTAATCCACGACAGGACTCACATAACGTGAGTCACACCCACGTCACGTGGGGTGACTCGTGGAAATTAGAGGAACATTTTATACTGCATAATTTCATCCACGCCAAGCCTCACATCACATGAGTCACACCCACGTGACGTGGAAGTGTCGTGACTAGTAAAACACAGCAGGTGCCCGAATCTGACCCGACCCAGTCCCATTTCGCCAAAATAAAATCAAAACTCATCTTCTTCACCCGATACATAACCCAAATCCACTCCATTATTTCCCTAGTTTCAAAACTCCTCTAATTAAACCCTAAAATCCAATTTTTCTCATCCTTCTGCTCTAAATCCGAATCCAAACCACTCCAAAACCAAAAATCCGAACCCCATTACCCCACAAGTCCGAAAATCCAACCCACCCACTGTCGGATCCACCAAATCCGAATCCAATACCACAAACCCGACCCAAATCCAACCCAAATACCCAAAAATTCGATCAATAACCCGTTACCATGCCTCCAAAATCCAACCCCAAGAGTGACCACCTTGATGCCTCATCCCAGATTCACCCAAAAATCTGAATTTACTAACCCATCTTCGGGATGAACCAACTGAGTCTGAGCAAAGTGGTTCTGTGGAGGAATTTGATATTAGCCATGGCAATACTGCTTTAGTTCCTCGGGCTACGAGATTACAGACACGAACCCGAGCGGCTACCCGGGCAGCACTTCAGCTGGCCCCACCACCTGTTGAGCCAGTTATTCCGGCTGAGTCTTCTGAGTCTGCCTCCCAGTCTGAAAAGGGGGAGGATGGTTCTGCATTAAGCTCTGCTGATGATGCTACGGGTCAGGGTACTTCTGCGGCGGAGGCTACGACTTCTGTTTCAGGTTCTGGTGCCCAGAGTGCTCCGACTCCCACGCAGAGTATGGAGGTTCAGCGTTGGTATGTGCAGGGCATGCGTGCCTTCTATGATAGAGATGTTGAATTGACTGAGAGGGGGTATGTCGGAGGAGCATTATGGAGGAGCCACGGTATCGGGTGGATGATTTGAGGTCATTACCTGACATATGGCCTGTCTTTGAGAGATACGGTTTGGGATGGATGACGCAGCCTTCTGGTCGATATAGCTCGGAGTTAGTCCGAGAGTTTTATGCCTCTTATGCTACGTCGGTGGATTTGGGCACTCCTGTTGGGCAGAAATTTATTTTGCAGCCATTTTTGACTCATGTCATGGTTCGTGGTACCCGCGTGGATATTTCAGAGCAGACTATTCACCGCTTCTTATTTGGGGCTGACCGTCCACTCCCGGCGTCAACTGCTAAATTTGATAATAGGATGGACACTGTCAGAGATAGAGGTAAGATATGATATGCAGAGCAGAAATTGGAATTGCTTAAATGGATTGCAGGGTACATAGCCGAAGATGGTGTGGCGGCTAGTTGGGTGACTGGGAAGCTGGACATCAAAAAGTCCACGCTTTATTTTGCTGGTCGATTCTGGTAGTTCGTGGTTCGGCATCGGTTGGTTCCAACCAATGCTGACAACTCACTCACGTTGGAGCGGGCTGTAGTAGTAGCCAGCATCTTAGCTGGTTATGAGATTCATTTTGTGAGGTACATAGTTCGGGAGATCCACGAGCGGGCTTTCAGAGATCACACAAGTATACCCTTTCCATGCTTGATCCAGGGGTTGTGTGATAGGGCAGGGGTATCCAGGTTACCTGCCCTCGACCATTATATCGAGGTGACCCGCATTGCGGACATTGCACTGATGCAGCAGAGGGGTTCACACCCCATTCTTCCACGAGGGTCACAGCCGTCTGAGTCGTCGGGTGCAGCCCTGGATGAGCCAAGTAGTGCCTCTTTGTCTGTTCCTGCACCAGTTAGGGTATTTGTGCAAACTGAGGGCGCTGGCCCTATTGATGATGGGGTACCTAGTACTAGTGTTCCACCGTCTCCTGCTGGGATGGTTTCAGTATCGAGAGACTTTATGCAGCAGTTGATTGACAGGCAGACGGAGATGTTTGAACGCCAGGCTCACACTGAGACTCAGATGGCTAAGTTGGTATCCCAGCTTAAGCCTTGGGTTAGATCCATAGTAGAGGTTGTGGAGACTAGGGTGGAGGCTCGGATGAATGCAGCAATGGACCAGTTTATGAGGGGATTGCATGGGCCGATTGATAGTTTTGAGGCACGTATGGCCTCTCGCTTGAATGCTGTACCGAGTACTGATATGGCCGACTTGACCCAGGAGGTAGCTGCTTTGAGAGAGGAGGTTTGGGCATTGGCATCGAGTAGCACTCCCATTATACCACCTATGCCTGCCCAGACCTCCGTGCGACCAACATTTGAGGTTGATTTGTTTGCTGATGAGGAGCCTCCGATGGATAGAGGCAAGAGACCCCGCAGTCCGAAAGATTGGGGTGAGAGTGATGCTGAGTACGAGAGTGATCTGCGGAGGGTGGTCAAAGCCTCCCGGGTAGAGCACCATGCGAGCCAGATTGAGGCGGAGCAGAGGGCGAGTGGTGCATCTGCCAGTCAGGCTGTCCCTCCACTGGATGTACCTACTGCTGCACAGTCTGATGATCCCGCTGCTGGTGGGCCCACTTTCGGTGCTTAGGGAGCCACAGGTATGTCTTCACTCCCTTGTATTTGATTGATATCGGTGCATTGAGGGCATTGCACCATGTTTAGTTGGGGGTGGGGGTGTACCACCACTTGGGGGGTTTTGTTGCCGTGTTTCTTTTCCCCTGAGTGTGCTATCATAGTAGAACCGGCATGTTTAGGATGTTAGTCATGATGTTTTTATGTTTCTTGCTAAATTAGGAGAAAAATGAGGGAACTGTAGTGCATTCCAATTTTGAAAGATTTTTATGTGTTTTGAATGTTAAAGATACCCCTCCTAAAATTTCTGTTTTGGAATTGTGTGAATAACATGCTTGTGTGTGACAGCTGTTGGATCTTGTTATGGCACTAGGATTATAGGCAAATAACTGTAGCTAGCATTGCATGAACCGGATAGGTAGTAGTTGGTAATACAACCCTATGTTATGTGTGTGTGAGGTCACTACTTAGTTAACTGTGTGTGTGCGATCCAGAACTTGCCCGGTTAGTCTTGCCTAAGTTAAAGGCTAGGGATTAGGAAAGGATCATAGGCCGTTTTTTTGAATAAAGTCCACTTTTAGCCTAAATGCCAAACCAAATGTAGAAGTAACCCTTGATCCCGACTTTGAGCCATAATCGTCTTATTTCTTTCATTAGCCTATTCACCTTCCCATTTTAATCACAATGAACCTGTCTTGGCCCTGGTCCCTCCTTGGACACTGTGTACCTCGACTCAGGCAAATCGCCTAAGTTGAGGGTGGCTAGTATAGGGGTGCGTAGATTGAGTTGGGTATATAGAAGGGGTTAAGAAAAGAAAAAGAGAAAACAGATTTGGGTGTGAAGAAAAATAAATAAATAAAAATAGTAATAAATAAATATTTGTGTTGAGAAGTTTGAGAAAAATCACACCCAAAATCTGAAAATAAAAGAACGGAGAATAAGGGAGAATAAAAATGAAAAAGGTTGGAAGTTGGAGCCAAAAATAGTGTAGTGTCAAGGAGGGTTGAGTCACTATCCCCATATGCACCATACCCGTCCCTAAGCCTACATTACATGCCGAGTAAAGTCCTATAGTGATCCTAGTGCAACGGTCCGAAAATGAAGGCATAGAAAATAAGGGCGAGCCTATGGTATTTAATGCGCACTGTTTTAACTTCTTTGTGAGAGTGAGTGTTTTGACCTCGTCCCTACTTTGATATTCATTAAGTATACTGTGAGTGAATGGGACTTCTTTGATTGTAAGAGTACATGGGTTGCATTATTAGCTGCTAGTTGTTCGAAAAATGTCGTTTGCATATAGGCTTAGTGGTTAGAGCGTAATTTGGTGCCATTACTTGATCCCTTCTGTGTCATGATACTATGCTGCTTATATTCACACTTTGGTTTTGCTTTGAAAATAAAAGGGGTCGAAAAGGTTTTGTGCCAAAAGCAATGAGTAGACTGCCATAAGTCCCTTACGTTTCTCTTAGTTAAGCATTGTGTTTGTGTATTTTTATTTTGTTCGCCTGAGGACATGCAAACATTCTAAGTTGAGGGTGTTGATGTGTCATGGTCACATGACACTGTTGATGCTTAAAACAAGGAAAATATGCAATAACTTGGGTGTGTTTTGTTGGTATGATTGGTTTCTGTCCTTCTTTGCAGGAAAACAGGTTTTAAAGGCAAAATGATCAAAAGAGGAAGAATCAAGCCCGAGAACGAAGTGTCGGAAGAAGAAAGAACAAGATGCTACACCAGAGGAGGAGTCACGCCACTACCTACGTGACGTGGAAGCCACTCACGCCACGTGAGTGGCTATCGTGACTCAACATCAGAGAGTGAATAAAAGGCCTGATTTCCATGACAGGGGTCACGTGGCGTGACTACCACCCACGTGACGTGGAAGCCTTCCGTGACCCAGCTTCTGAAGACTGCCAATTGAGTCTGATTCCCACGACATCAACCTACGTGGCGTGACTTGGTTCCACGACACCAAGTCACGATACCGTGGAAGTTGCCGACTCTATTCTCCTATTTTGTTTTGGATAGGACTAGTTTTGTACCTATAAATACCCCTATGTAGTCCTAGGTGCGAGAGTTACAATATACTACTTTTAGAGTTATTTCATACTGTTTCAGACATATTCTTGGTTTTGTAGTCACAAACCCTAATTTGAGTTTTATTGATAATTGAAATTTCGGTTTTCCTTTATTCTTGTGAAATCATAATTATGCTTTCATTTTTGAATTATTCTTGTGTTCTTACAATTATGAGCAGCTAAACCCATCAACTAGGGTTGTGTGAACCATGAGGAATTAACGAAATCGGATAAGTGCAAAGAAACTTTGTACTGCTGTGTGTGCATATATTGTTGTTTCCTTCGTTGTGATTGCTTTTCTAACGGTTGAAAATGTTAGAAACTCGCCTGTATTCTAGACTTGCTCGAGAGAGAGGTAGAGATTGGGAAAAGAAGATAACAACAGAGATTTGAAGCTATCAACCTTCATCTAATAACCGGAGCCTTAGCGGGAATGGTTATCTGAAATCCAGGACAAGGGTTAGTAGTGCGACACTTGGAATCTGAGAGGAAAAGAGTGAAATTTGTCTAATGAAGGTCGAGAGACAGTTAGATGAACCTAACTTGTTAGATTTTGCATGCAGCGCAGTGGGGCAATCTTGTTAAGCACAAATAACCCATGGAGTTAAGGAATCAGTGGGGATCACAGTCCTAGTGTATTTCTCTTATTGTCTACAAAATCACTACAACCAGTAATCGTTATTATTACTATTCATTATCAAAACCCCCCTGTTTTACTTACTTTCCAATTGTTCCATCCGGTATTCTACTCACACTTCGACCTATTCCCTGTGGGATCGACCCCAACCTAGTTGGGTTCTATATTTGATTCAGCGACCGCACTGTACTTTTTCGAAGGTATATTTTGGGCGACATCAGAAATACACTAGGACCGTGATCCCTAATGATTCCTTAACTTCACCGGTTATTTGTGCTTGGCAAACTGTCCCGCATTGCATGTAAAATCTAATAAGATATGTTCATCTAAACGTGTCTCGACCTTGGTTAGAAAAATTTCACTCTTCTCCTTCCAGTCTCGGAGTGTCGCACTACTAACCTTTGTCCTGGATCTCAGATAACTATCCCTGTTACTGCTCAAGTTATTAGATGAAGGTTAATAGCTTCAAATGTCTGTTGTTATTCCCTTTTCCCATTCTCTACCTCTCTCTCGAGTAAGTTTAGAATACAGGTGAGTATCTAACGTTTGCAACCATTAGAAGATCAATTATAACGAAGGTAATAACAATACATACAGTCACACCGGTTCAGAATTGCTTTGCACTTAACCTGTTTCATTAATTCCTCATGGTTCACACAACCCTAGTTAATGGGTTTAGCTTCTTATTATTGCAAGAACACAAGAAGAATTCAAAGATGAAAACATAATTGTAAACTCACGATAATGAAGAAAATTCTGAAATCTCAATATTAATAAAAATCCTAGAACTGGTAATCCTAGATTACAAAATCAATAATGCATTTATTGGCTCAAAATACTGGAAATATGTCTCAAAATAATGTACTGACTAACTCCTGAACATAGGAAAATATACAAGATGAATCCTATCCTAAATAAAATAGGAAAATAGAGTCGGCAACTTTTCATGATATCGTGACTTGGTGTCGTGGAACCAAGTCACGCCATGTGGGTACTGTCGTGGAAATCAGGTTGCTTCAACTAGCTACAGGAGTCAACCTACGATACATACCCACGCCATATAGGTTGACTCACGTGATGTGGGTACTGCCGTGGGTCACTCCTCTGGTGCAGGACCTGGTTCTTTCATCTTCAGATACTCCATTTTCGAGCATGATTCTTCCTTGTTGATCATTTTGCCTCCAAAACCTATTCTCCTACAATATAGAATAGAAAACACATCATACCTACCAAACATACCCAAGTTATTGGATAATTTCCTTATTTTAAGCATCGAAAATGCCATAAAACCATGGCTCATCAAATAGTTAAACAAGAGGCCATTTTTGATGCAGATAAATGATTGAACCTCATTTTTTAGAACTGCTATGAATAGCGATTTCAATGTTATATATTGGCTTGTGATCCACGCTTTGGATGGTGATCTAAGGAGGAGGCCATTGGTCTCTCGTTGTTGGTCGATCCATTTAACTGCTCTAACATGACGACTTCTTCGTGCGTACCATTTTTGAACATCATGTGTTTGTTTCGATCCTATGATTTTCTGGGGATTTGAGAAGGATGTCAATGTTTACTCATCATTCATCGATCCCTTCTCCCACAGAAAGATTGTTAGTTATGAAAAGCTCTGCCGCTTGTGGCTCTTTCCCAGTGTCTTGGCTCTTCTTTGCCAATTTTGAGTATTAAGGTGTAGGTTGAACAGTTGGATCTTTCGCTGATCCGCGCAACCTGCATCTACAGAAAAATTGCTAGTTTTGATGTAACTGATCTATGTTGACCTCCTTCGACCTTTTGCTCCTTTCTTGTCATTCTTCGAGAGCTCGTCATTTTCAAATGCTTTCCTCGACTCCTTTGGTCAATTTTATCATGTCACGCACTAGCTCAATGAATGTCCTTGGTTCAAAGTTTGACACGTCTGACACTTAATGGCGAGATCTAGAGATCTTACAACATTGTAGCTGGGGCATTTGAAGATGGATTTTCAAAAATCTATTCATAGCTAAGGATTGGTCCACTTGGACTTTGTTGTAGTTGGAAATTTCTTTGAAAGTGAATCTGATCTCTTGGTACTAGGATTTTCGGAGTTTAAACTCATGAATGAAGCTCAATAGAAATTTTGAGGTATGCCTCAAAATTTCTTCCCCATTTAGACATCTTGAAGTAAATTTTAACTCGTAGATGAAAGAGTTAGACATCATAAAGTAAATTTTGAGGTCCTTCTCAAAATTTTTGCCCAGTTAGACATCTTGAAGTAAATTTTGACTCTTAGATGAAAGAGTTGATACTCCGCAGGAATCTTGAGATTCTCTCTCAAGATTTTCTATTTCGAGTTTATTGAAGGTTGAACTTCTTTTCTGGAATTCTCGAGATTCCTTCTCAAAAATTCTGTCCCAGCTTCTATTTCCTAGGGTGAAAGGACCGAGCCGATATGCTGCCTATGCATCCCGTTGTAACAGGAATCAAGTCAAACGTAGAAGAAATTGGGATTTCCTAGTGTTGGGGGATTCTCAGAGTTTGAACTCATGAATGAAGCTCTGGTGGAAATTTTGAGATCCTCCTCAAAATTTCTGCCCAATCAAATGGTTTTGAGATAAGTCTTGAGTTGTTGACTATATGGGGATCTTGAGACTCTCCTCAAAGTTTATTCAGTGGCATTTTTCTCTACGACCTTCTATTCTGACTATTGAAGGATGAATCTTCTTCTTCTAAATTTTTGAAATTCCTTCTCGAAAATTCTTCCCTAGTTTTCATTTTCTAGGGTGATATGATCGAGTCGTTAGTACACCTACGTATCCCGTTGAAGCAGGAATCAAGTCAAACGTAGTTCAGGTAAAAGGAAAAGATAGATTTTCTTAAGGGGTTGACCGAAGCCCACATAGGCCGCCTACGTATCCCTTTCTTGGGAATTCAGGTCAAACGTAGTTCGTACATAATGGGAATTTAAACTACTACAAAGTGTAAAAAGCATTTTCACTCAAAAATGTTATTACAAGGAAAGGAACATATAGAAAAGACAATCCTTAAATGTAGTATCTTTTTACTGCATCAGAGTTCTTTCGGTTAACGCCTCGTAGACAACATGACATCTTCGTCAATCTGGTGCAAACTTTCCTTTTGTACCTGTCGCTATGAGGGAAGGATCAATTGTCCATTGCTTTGGACTGAGCTATGGATCAATTGATAACTTATGGGGAATGACATTCATACTCAGTTCTGACATGTCATCATAAGAACGATTAAATATGTTGAGGTGTTGTTTGAGCGAGCTGATGAGCTTTATTTTTTATGCTTTGCTCAGATGAACATTGACTCTGACTTTTTTGACTTACTCATCATATTTCAAGTCCACCACTTTAGTACTTTCCAGATTAGGCTTTTCTTGGTTCTCAAAATTTGTCACCCCAGTCTGTTTATTTGGATTTTGACATGCCATGACATTGACAGGTTTTGAATTATTATTAGACAATGGATGGGGGGTCTTGAGCAGAATAGAAGTCCAGTTCTACAATTTTTCTCCCAATGTAATTTTTCTGATATTGGGTGTATCTGAGAACTCTTCTAGGATCACGTCATAATTTTTGAAGAGGTTCCCTATTCCCTCCCCGAGACCCTCGCTTTCATTCCATGCTTGAATTGAAAAAGATTGTTATAGCTAAGGTAAGGGCTCGTGCATCTCTTTTGGAGCATATCATATTTCAAAACGAGTCAAACCATGTGCACCCTCATTTTGACAATGAATTATTTCCCGACCATTACAAGATTGTTTTTTGGTGTTAATGCAAATGCTTGACAAGGTATCATCATCTCTATGAATGTAGGATTTATGCTTAGGGAGGTCATGAATCCCTCAAGATCTTAAGTTATTGCCTTGCTTACACACCAGTCTTTATTTGTTTCAATCACATTAATGGTTTTCCCTCTATGATTTGGCAACAAATTGCTAAAGACATTTGGAATTGGCGCTTGGAGAGTGAGAACCCTTTGATCAATTAGGTCTTGAATCTTATGCTTTAGATTGATGCAATTCCTGGTGGTATGACCAAAGACTCCTGAACAGTAAGCACAATGTTGGTCTGTCTTAAGGAATCAAGGGTCACAATTACTAAGTTTTGGAGGAACAGTCTGGATGAGTCCTGCCATCTTCAACCTTTCAAACAATTGAGTTCTACTTTCGGCCAATGCCTTGAAGTTTCTAGGAGTCTTCTTTTCATTGTTTGGGTGAGGAAGATTAGGATTATTCTGGTTTACAAGATATGGGACTTGATGATAGTTTTGATCGGTTGGAACCATTCGGTAGTATTTCCAGGGAGGAGTTGGACATTCAGTTTGGCCATTAAAGGTGGGGTAGGGATTTTGTGGAGCTGGAGGCATAGGATTATCTAAGATCAGAGTGTTAGCCGCAATGGGCAAACTGACCATATCCTTTACTTGTTGCACTTCTTCTTGAAGCTTCTGCATTTTTGTAGCCAAGTTGGCAATCATTTCACCCCGTACCTTTATCATATTGTCATTGATGGTAATTTTGGTTAAAACGTTCCTGTCATCACTACCAGTCATTTTTCCTTTTTCTATAACAAAGCAATGGTCAAGGAAGGAATCTTTGCTCACTTTTAATCTTTTAAAGTAGGGATGTTCCGGCATTTTACATCAACACAGATCAATTTCTATTTATTTTGCTACTTGACAAAAGTAATAACAACTCAAAAGGTAAATATGTTAGATCCCACTAATGGCAAATAATACAAGATATTTGACAGAGAGTAAACACATAAAAGTTGCTTTTGTCGCAGGCCAATTGATCCACGGGTGAATAGTGACTTAAAAACTCTAATGAACAGGATTTTGCTTGGGTAAGTAGATTTTATCAAGTAGATTGACTTTTTCGTATCTTCTTTTTCATCATCCTTATATCTTCTTCATCAAAATAGGAGGGATATAAAATTCTCTCCTCTTACTTCACGGTCGATTTTTCTGAAAGAGTAGAAATAAATTTTAGGAAATTAATGGAAATTGGTTGAGGACTTTACTGGGAGACATTGGAGACCGGAATATTTGGCCGGACTTTGGTATAATAGGTGTATATTTCTTCCTAAAGGGTTTATAAAATTTGTCGAAGAGTGGATCAATTCACCTTTGATTTAAACAACCGACATAAGCACATAAAACAGTTATATCACACAACGATATTATAATAAGCGTGTGTCCTAATTGGGTGACCCTTTTGAGCCAAGGGTTGGCCTAACGAAATTAAAGGAGTATATGCCTTTTAAAATAAATTCATTATCTCCCAAAGTTATTTTCATAAATATCAAAAGGGCATAAATACCTACAAAGTAGCAAATGAAGGAATTTTTTTGTGAGAAATGAAAAATGATCCCACGCAGGGGATAATAATAGAAAACTCAAGCATTCGAATAATCCCTCATGGCCTTCACCTTCTTAGCTCTGTCCACCTCATGCCATATACGATATCGATTAATGATCAAGTGTCTTCCATATAATTGTAGCTTCTATAGTACGGGGGAAGACAAATATCCTAGATGGATTATGAGGATTTTCTTATCTTCCACACTATATACTTCCACCAATCCTTGAAGCAATCATCCGGCTTGGTCATTATCTTGAATTTTCTATTTGAGACTGATTGATCCTTACCAATATAAAACAAACAAGGTAAACGTTTCCCCATACCCCAAATGATAATGAATTAGATTTATCAACATATACTCCTTCAACACATAAGCATGATTCGTATGTGATTGACTCATGGTCAATAGACATAGGGTAGGTTTTTATAATGGTCACAATACCCCTTCAGGTATTGGGTCATCCTAGAAAAGGTTTTGGTTTCGCTCTATCCTATGTATCTAGAGTGGGATTTAACCAGGTTCCCAAGGGGACAACTTGGGTTTGGAAATAGAAACAACAATTGGACGCCTAACGTACCAATAAACTGCCGTATTTCCAACACTTTCATTTGAATTTGATCAATAAGGGTCACGACAATCGTGAACCCCAAATAGTTAAATATCAATGAGGAGGTACGCCATGAATGCAAACGACAGATATAATCACAAGATATTATTATATTGACGCAGTTATTCAAATAAGGACAAATAAATCAGTCAAATAGTCTAAGATTTAGTTAGAATTTTAATAAGATCCCCAGCAGAATCGCCATTTTTGTTTTGCGGGGAAATGGTTTGACTTTGATCTAATTCGAAAACTTAAAGAAATTTCCAAATTTTGACCAAAAACAGAGTTGCCACTTAATTTATTTAGGAAAAATCAAGAAAACCTTTGAAAAATCTTTAAAGATTTAAACTAAAAAAAATATTTAAAAAATAAGAAATCCTGGTAAGTGGTTCCTATTAATACTCTTGGAAGGGTCTTAAGGCACCAAGAGTATCCGATAACTCGCCGTTGTCCGGTCTATTCAAAAACTAACTCTTTTACTAACTTTTAAAGAAAAGTGGGTGATTGATTATTTATTAAAGAAAGATTAAAACACTTTAAGAAAGATTTTTATTTCTTCAAAGAAAGCACCAGTAATCTAAATCTATTTATTTTAACTAAGTGACGAACTTAACGTCAAACAGAAGGAAGCCATTTTTAACAAAAATTAAAAGAAACAATTGTTTAGCTAATTCAAGAGAAAATTATATACAAAAATATGACAACTTCTAAGAGAATTCAACTAAGTTAAAAAAAAGAGAAGAAAATAGAGTCATTGTTAGACAAATAATAAGTAAATATAAAATTAGCATCAAGATCTAAAAGAATCTTGACCATTGGCCCAAATTCACTTAAATTGTCCCTATTCTCATCTAACTCTTTTGGACCTTGAGACCCATAATTCTGCTTCTTCTGTTTGATTAGGCTTTTAGCCCATAATATGTTAGCTTCCAGTTCATATCGTTCTCTACAGAGACTTGACCTAAAATGCGTATGCAAGGGAGAAGAGAGGGATTCCATGATAGACTCATCCATGCCATGTTACTTTTTTGGAGCAGTAATCCGAGACTCGAACCATCGACGAAATTCTTTAGCTACCACTAAAAAAAAAACTCGAATATCTTTTAGCTAAGACTCAAGCTCAACGGAGTCTTACAAAGTCTTAGCACCAAAAATCAAACTAAAATATCTGATTCTTAAGAATTAGAGAATCGGCTCTCCATAACTCAAAAGAAAATAGAGAATAAAGGGATTTTCTCCCTTTTTGGGTGTAAAAACTGGTGAACTGTTCCGTCGAGAAATCCCAAGCTCTTCTTGAGCCTTTGAAGTTTCTTCTAATTCTGAAAATGTTACCCCAACAATAAGAACAATAAGGTTTATATAGAAGGAAGTAGGGATTGATTTTTGGTTCATGGGCGATGTGGGATGGAAGTTTTCGAGGGGCCTTTTGTGGATTTTTGAAAATAGGAATTCAAATTTGAGGTAAGAGATAAGGTTTGAGCTTGAATTGGTATGAAATAGTACCACCCTTTCCTTAATTCACGGAATGAAGGCCACCTGGGTTTGTTCTAGAAACTTTAGTGCTACCCACGTGATAATCGCGTGCTAAAATAGAGAATTTGAATCTGGGAAAAAGGGAAATGGGATTTTATTGGTGTCGTCCTTGGCTGCTGTTGAACATTGTTGCTGGTGTCGGGTGTTGTTTAATGTTGTTGTTCGATCTTGCTATTGATATCATTGTGTTAAAGGAAAAAGAGGAAAAGGGTTACAAGGTTGGGCCTGGGTCGAATCATTTCAGGTAATAGGCTGGTGCAAGGATTAGGGATAATCGTTAAAGAAATTTGGATAATTGTTAAACAGACTTTAAATTGAGAATTCAGCCCAATCCATTTAAATTTTAACCACATTGAAAATCAACTGGCCAATTGCATTGCAATTGTAGCCAAATTGATTTCAATTAGGGTTATATTTAATAAATTGGCTAAATTAAATCAAAATTTGAAACAATTAACAAATGATTTAATCCCGAGATTCTTGGTTTAATAAAACCAAATTATTTAAGTAAAAAAAAATTATACGATCTCGTATATGCGAATACTAAAATGTATAATCGCTATTTAAAATAACAAAATTAACCCCAAAATGTCATTTCAGAAAACTTTTATCCGAATAAACAAATATTTTGATTTTATTTAAAAACAAAGAATCTTGGAATTAAACCTAGAAGTGGAGGGAAAAAATTAGGTGTCAACAATAACCTCTACCTTTGGACTTAGAACCACTGAAACCACCCTAACAGTGTGGCCTCTTATTGCCTCCATAGGCCTCGGGATGTATCCCCTCAATAGTTCGCGCATGGTCAACAACCTGGAGAAATATACACCCATCAACTACTAGATGCTCTGTCGCCAAAGAGAGCCATAAAGTCAATCCCCTAACAAATTTCCACACTCTCTTGTGCTTAGTAGGAAGAAGCACGGGAGGATGCCTAGCCAACTCATGGAACCTCGTCTCGTATTCAAAAATAAACAAAGAACCCTGCTCCAAATTAGTGAACTCATCCCCCAACCTTTCTCTCATACTATAGGTCAGAAACTTACTCAAGAAAGTCTTGCAGAACTGAGCCCAAACCATCGAAGGTAACCCAGCTGGCCTATACTTAAGATATTCTCTCCATATTACTTAGGTGGCCTCGTCATTTTGAAAGTGGTGTAGTCAACCCAATGCAACTCAAATAACCTTAGGTTATACAAACTCTCTTGTTCAAACTTATAAGCATCCTCCCCTAGAGCACCAGAAAACCTAGGAGGACCCAAATAAATAAACGCGTCATACATCTTATACTCCTTAATAGTCATGGATGGCTTGGCAGGAATAAGTTGAGCGACAACTGACACTAGAAAAACCTTTAATCAGGGAGCCACAGTAGCAGACTGTTGACACCCAATTTTGACCTCCCGATATTCCCTCCAGGCTGCTATTTACCAAAACTTTTAGTTTTTGAACTTTTAATTATTATTTTGATATCAAATAAATTTTAACATTTCGTATTCATGATTTTAAGGTATGCAATTTATTTTTAGCATTTTTAATTTTAAATTCTTATATAATATATAATTTATTGATTTAAATATAATATTTTATATAATTTTGTAAATATTATTAAATTATTTCTACAAATGTGCATACTCATAATTTACAAACACGTAGTCTATTATTATTATTATTATTATTATTATTATAGTGTTATTATCATTATTATTATAGTGTTATTTTTTTAAAATTCGTATTCATAATTTACAAGCATCATTTATTTCAAATTATTATTTATCGCCAATTTTAAATAATATCTTACGTGTCATTATTTTACTTACGTAATTTATTCATAGTGATTTTATAACAATGATTAATTTATTAAATAGCAGTCTAATTCAATTTCCCCAATCTATTTAAATTCTAACCATTTTTGTACTCAAATTCGTGTCAATTTTAGCCTCAATTGGGCTTAATTTGGCCCAATTTTAAATTCCAATCCAATATTCAGTTGACCCAATTTAAATAATCCAATTTTGGGTCCTTTTTGTAATTTTAGATCCCAGCCGTTGATCAAAATTGATCCAACGGCTGAGATTAATTTCCTTCTCTTTCCTTTCTAATACCCTAACAACCCAAACCTAACCTAATCTTATTCCCCTACCAGCCGACACCCCAAATTCTCTCTCCCCGATCCCCTTTCTCTTTCATTCTCCACCACAGACGGTCAGCCCCCACCACCGAAAAAATCCACCACCGGCGACCCCAAGCCCACAAATACCACACCAGCCACACCTCCCCTCTTCTCCTTCTCTCCCGATCTCTCATTCTCTCCCAACACCCATAGCCGTCAATCTCTCCATCCGCGAAACCCACTACGCTGGCAAGCCCACATCCACCAGCCGCCTCAGTCAACTCCCGCGACCAACCAGAAAACACCACACCATCACACCTAATCGGAATTTGAAACCCATATGGGTGTCGAGGTTTTGATTTCTTGTTTAACTTTATTTTTTATCCTTTTTCTGTTTTGTGTGATCTGAAATTGATGGAGTTTTGTTGAGATTTTTGATTCGATTCTTTTGATTTTATGGTTATCCACACCTCTAGACTGACATACGATAAAATCCCTAATTTTTGCGAACACTTATTTAACCCTAATTTTTGAATTGGTACTAATTTGTCCATGTTTGTAACCTTCGTGTTTATGGAGTCCATTATTGAATTCACTGTGGTAGTAATGGTATTGAGACGTCATCGGTTAACATATTTTAAGCATCTTCGGAGTAATTTGTTGCGACATTTAGAGGACTAGGAAATTTCAAAAATGTATAGCAGATTTTACTTGTATACTTTTGTATTTGGACATGATTTCCCCCCTAATTGATTTTGCTACATGTTTAAGAAAAATACGATTTTTGAGTGATCTTTGGCCCTTATTTAGTGTAAACAGATTTTATTTATATGGTTGTAAAAATCATTTCTTCCTTTCGTTTTACCTAGATATTTATGGTAAATTTGACTCACTTTTACACATATTTGAAGATATTATCGGCGAGTGATTGAATATTAAAATTTTTAGTTATGTGACAACTCTTTTCCTTTGTTTATTTGTGGTAAATTTCAACATTTATGCTCTTGTGACTGATTCTCTTTCTAAAATAAATAAATAAATAAATAAATAGATTTCTTACCTACTTATTTATGGTAAATGGGGTTTCTTTTGCATATAATTAATTCCGCCCTTTTGTTTATGGAAAATAAAACTTCTTTAATTAACTGGCTGAATATTCTTCTTCCTTTTGAAAAACAAACAAACAAAAAAAAAAACAGCATAACAACAATCCTCTACTATATAAGTAGGCTCCTCCTCTCATATGAAGGACAGACTTTTGGTCCCCTCACTAATATACTCTTAAACGCTTTGATCATCATACTCTTTCAAAACAAAAGTATTTTTTTTTTTCAAGCTTGGTTTGGCTTTGGACTTTGGAAACGGTTGTTGGTTCCTACTTGCTGTTTGTCATCAATCATTTTTTTGTCTCTTCTTAATTTTGCTATTAACCGGTAAGTCCTCATCGATGCAATATTTGATATTTATGTGGTAGTTTTCTTATAATCTAGAGAGCATGCCTACATAACTGATATTGAAATAATGTCCTGTTCTTTTCTTATTTGTCCGCTTCTTCGTGGTTGTTGTATGTTGTTGTGGATTTGGATACTTTCGTTATGCTTAATAGGTACCATTAGAGGGTGTTTGATTTGGGAAGATGAAGAGTTGCTTTGGGTCGGAGGGGTTGTGTTTAAAGTTGTCAAAATAGCTTTATTTTCTTCCTTTTATTTTCTTTTTCTTTTATATTTATGAGGTTTGTAATAATTTGTATAAACTCTCTCTGTATAATGAAACATTGGGAACGCTATGGGGGCGGGGATTCTATGTGTTAAATATTTTATCACCTAGATATCTTGCCTTTAGGATCATTTAGTAAATTTTACGTATTAATTAAATTGTTTTGTCAATTGGACAAATATTCTAGGGTAATTATTCGTCATAGAAAATCATGTCTCTAGGATCTTCGATGTATTAAACTAACTTTGAACATGTTAATTCAAGTCAAGTATGAACTTTTGGCATGCTAAAATACTTTTCAGCAACTTTACATAATTTTCGGCATTTTTTTAGCATTTTTAAAATCTAATTTTCAGCATTTGAAGTTTAAATTTCAGTATATGAAATTACTGTCCAACATTAAAAATGTTAATTTTCAGTATATTTAATTGACTTCCAGTATTTTAATTAATTTCTGCGCACATTAGTTAATTTCCTGCAAATAAAAACAAATTTCTGCGCAATTTGTTTAAGTTTCTGCATTTTATAATTTTTCTGCAAAATTAAAAATGATTCCTGCACATTTTATTTAATTTTTCTGCACATTAGTTAATTTTCTGCAAATAGAAATAAATATATATACAATTTGTTTAAGTTTCTGCATTTTCAAATTTTTCTGTAAATTAAAAATAATTTCTGCACATTTTATTTAATTTTTCTACACATTAGTTAATTTTCTGAAAAATTAAAATAAATTTCTGCACAATTTTTTATTTAAATTTCTGCACTCCTTACTTTAAGTAGGCGTTTGGCCATGAAAATAAAATATTTTGGAGTTGAAGTTGGAGTTGAAATTGGAGTTGGAGTTGGAGTTGTGTTTGACAAATAGTGTTCTTTTTTACTTTTTGTGAGAGAAGTAAAAGTAAAAAAAGTAAAAACAAGAAAAAGTTATTTTCACTTTTCCGGAAATAAATTTCACTTTAGTGAAATGCATTTCATGGCCAAACGTCACTACATTTCACTTTTTTTACTAAAGTAAAATTTATTTCCGGAAAAAAGTGAAAAAAATCCATGGCCAAACGGTCCCTAATTTCTGTGCACTGTAATAATTTTTCTGCAAACTTATGTAATTTTTTTTGTAAATTAAAATAATTTCTGCACATTTTTATTCAAATTTCTGCACTCTTTATTTTATTTTTCTGCACACTTTAATAATTTTCGGTAAATAAAAAAAAAGAAGTGAATTTCTGTATACTTATTTAATTTTCTGTAAATTAAAAATAATTTCTGCACATTTTTTATTTAAATTTCTGCACACTTTGATCATTTTCTGTAAAAAAAAAATAAACTTTAATTCTTTGTAAAAAAAAAAAAAAAGAAGTAAAGTTCTGCATACTTTTTTTAATTTCCCGCGCTTAATAATTTCTAACGCTATTAAAGATAAGTCTTGCATATTTAATAAATTCTCTGCATATTCAAATCCCAGCATATTCGAAAACCATTTTTTTAGCATATTTAAATTACGACATATCTAAATTAATCCTTAGCATTTTAGTTAATTTTTGATACGTTAATTAAAACATCTCGCTTAGAAATCATGCTTATAGGTCTCAAAAAGAATAGTTGTCTATCACCCAATGGACTTTAACTAATTAGGAGGCTTATTTGAAACCGTTACATGTTATTTGTAAGTCCTATTTGTTTTGTATGACGTAAACTCTGAGTCTAATTAGGAAGCCTAAGACTTTTTTCTATGTCTAGATCCTTGTCCAAAATAATAAGTCCGACGCCTCTTGGACATTAAGTTGGGGCGGGTAGGCATTTTAGAAAACGTTAGTTTTATCGCTTTATTTAGAACGCCTCTAAGACTAATAACCCAACTAGGTGGGGTAGGTAGAAAAATCGGAAATGATGTAAGTCGCCCCGAGCAAATTCGACAATGCAACATATGACATTGTCATTCGTTAATAAGCCGGGCGCTGATCCAAATAGGCTAAAATTAATCCATTGTCTAAAAGCTTCTCTAAATCGGCTTTTCTTTGTCTTAGTTTTGAATGTTTAAATTCTTTGGGGTAGTTTAAGTTCGTTATTATTTAAATAAATCATTTGGTTATATAACCTTCTCTCTTCTTGCTTATCTTTCTTAATGTGTATCATTTAAGTTCATATTAATTAGATTAAATAATTATCTTTCCTGTTTAAATACTTAGTCGCTATTAGGTTAATAAATTAATTAATCGACCCTTGCTTATCACATAGAATCCCCATGTAATATACAAGTTCGGTCGGGACCCACATTTGTGGACCTCGAAAGGTGCCTAACACCTTCCTTTCGAGGTAACCTGAACCCTTACCCGAATTTCTGGTTGACATAGACTAATAATTAATTAATCCTAATTAGTCTAGAATGGTGCCCTAACGCACCTTAATGCGTTAGGTGGCGACTCTTCACCCTTTAAATCCCAAAAGAGTTTGTCACGTCGAATCCCGCTTTTCTCGAGAAAAATGGGGCGCGACAGCATGACGACTCTGCTGGGGATACTTAGGTTCTAACCAATACGAATTGGTATTTTATGTGGGATTTTTAATTATTTGGGTCTAATTGTTTATCATTGACTCTTTGTTTTTGCTAATTTTTAAATATTTGTTTTATCATGAATTATTATTTGTCATGAAAAATCATGTTATATCCCGTTCCTCTTTCCCATTATTTTTTACTGTAATTTAATTATTTTCTTCCATGTCAACCCTTTTTCCTTGCCCCTTTATCTGTTTATATGCAATTTATTGGCTCAAAATAATGTATTTATCCTTTCTTTTCTTGTCTATTTATTTTGCTCAACATGCTATTACTTGCTATGTGTTACCGCTTTATATAATTGGCATTTTGTTCATATTTCCCCCACTCGGGAATCTCACACTTTCACACACTTTCACTATACTCGGATGTTGTGCCTTCGCACTTCTCCAAATTCACTTCAAATCCCTGTTATAGAGAGTCGGCTAAGACGCTGTTGAGCGGGTAGTTTTACTACCGTAAGACCACGTGCCTTCTCGCATAAGGTTACCCTCAGTCCGTGTCTACCAACTCTTAGAAAATTAAGATAGTGCCATATCCACCCTTTACATTTAAGTCATGCATGCATTAGGCATAGGTGATTTGACCCTCGAGGTCAATCCACCAAGTATAACCTACCAACGGTCGAAAGGGTCCCACCACCCATCGACTTAAATACATATTATGTGCTAAGTGGTCATGATAATTTAATCCAAGACAAGGTAAAATAAATGGAGTTTAGAAATTTTCTTTGTTGCTATATTTTCAGATTTGCAATGGAGGATGCACCTATTTTTGCTAACACCCAAACGGTCGTCGGTGTGCCTCACAAGTTAAGGAGATGGTGGAATGACATCAAAAGGGAACATGGTAAAGAGATTCGCCAGTCACTGGGTTTTCTGACATCTTTGATGGATGTTGCTCCTGATCGATATGTGGTCAAAGCTCTGCTAAAATTCTGGGATCCGGATCGAGTGGTCTTCAAATTCAAGGACTTTGAAATAACACCCACCATCGAGGAAATTGGTGGATTCACTAATTTTCTTTATCGAGATCGGAAGATGATCCTGCCTCGCAAACAATCGGGAAAGAAGTTCTTGCATTATCTTGGGCTGAAAAATAACCTCAAATTGGCTTGCTTGGACTTTGGGTGGATCTCTCTGGATTTTCTATATGAACGTTTTGGTCACAAAGAGGGACACGTAGTATTTCGAAAGGAATTCTCTTGCTCAGCCGAAAAATGGAAAAAGAAGAGGTTGAATGCTTTTGCTATAGCCCTACTGGGTGCTCTGGTCTTTCCTAGGGAGCATGGGAAGATTGACATATGTCTTAGTTCTGTGGTTCGAGGTATAACTCGGGGAGTCGGCAATATAGAGGTCACTTTGGTTCCTATGATTGTGGCGGAAATGCTAAGAGCCTTATCCAAATGTGCTAGAGGAGGAAAGTTTTTCGAGGGCTGCAATTTTTTGCTTCAATTATGGGCCGTGGAACATTTTTACAGGCGACCTAATATGGTGGATATTCTTGATGGAATGGGCAATAGGATTGACACACATGCTAAAAGGATGGAGCAATTCATTTCTCCTGTGGGTGTAGAGGATTGGTACATGTATATGAAAGAACTTTCGAGTTATCAAATTCAATGGAAATACTCATGGTTGTATGCACCAACTGCTGTCATACGAGGTCGCGAGCTCTATTACATCGAGCTCATTGGCCTAAAAAGTATTCAACCATATGCCCCAATAAGGGTGTTTCGTCAATTTGGAAGGAATCAAGTCGTACCTCTGCGCGAACATATGGGCAAGTCAGAAGTTGAGTTTGGACCAATCCAAGAAAGCCCTAAGGTTAAGGAAGTGTTACGACGATGGGATAATTTGTTGACTATCAGTGTGTACGGCGAGCAGGCTTATTGCACTCCGGAGTACTATGTATGGCTTATGGAAGATGCCGAGGATGTGGAGCTCAGCAAGCAAAAGCAGGATCATAGGTTTGAGGACGTGGAAGAATCCATCTGGGCTCGAAACCTGTTGAATCAACACTACGTCACTTCTCCAGAGATGTTACTGCAAATCATTCCAGGCTCTCTAGATAATCATCACCATTGAGGAGTTCTAATGATAGGATGTTCCCCATTTGTTACCCATTTCCCCTAGTTTCATTTATGTTTATTTTCCGCAAAAGATTGTCGTAGTTTTAAATTTTTGGATTTAATAAAATAGTTGGTTTTTTTTTTATTATTATCGTTATCTAATTCTAAACTCCCATTTGCGTCTAATGCGGCTTGGATTAATTATCATGAACCACAAATTTATCGTCTTAGGCCTACCTCTGGCTCAACGAGGCTCCTCGCATTTTAGGGCGATTATTTGCAAACCAATGTGCTTATTCTAACACTATGTCTCCCTTTGCTAACTTTGGTTGTCTTTGATTTGTTTTGTTTTTCCCCTTTCCCAAAGGTTGATTTGTGCACTCTGGCCTATCACACACGATCAAAAGGAGCCCCTCCTCCTCATCCTCCTCTTACAAGTTCGAAAGGTAAAGAGAAAATGGGAGATAACAATAGCGCTACAGACAAAAGCACAGAGGGAGAAAGTGTCATGGGACAGAATGAAATTGTCCTAAGAATGGGACAACAGATTCTCGAATTGCAAGCAGAATTAGCACAAGTGCGCAACTTGGCCAATCTTTCTGTTACCCTCAATACTCCTCTCGAACCACAAGTGGACGGTCATAGCGGTGCAAAATACCAAACCTCTACCCCAAGCCATCAAATGCCCTTAACTCAAAACATCCAAAATCTTCCCCCTCCTCAAAACATCCAAAACCTCCCTCTTTCTCAAAACACCCAAAACCTTCCTTTTCCTCAAAACATCCAAAATCCTCATCTTCCTCAAAACATCCAAAATCTCCCTCCTCCCCAAAACATTCAAAACCACTCCTTTTCCCAAAATATCCAAAACCTTCCCCTTCCTCAAAATACCCACAATACTCCAAATCCCACGTATCCTACTCAGCATGTCCAAAATGCTAAATATCCCACTTACCTACATACGCCTCTCGCTAATGCATCCTACAGCCAAGTATCCGGTAGCAACTCTCTGAACCCCATCTATGTCGAAACAACCCCATTCACTTACCCTCAATATGCACCTGACCCTTCAGAAAAGGACCCTATGATGCAATCTATGATTGAGAGGCTGAAGCAACTTGAGGGAAGCAAAGGGTCAAGAGGGCTCAGTTATGAGGACTTATGTGTACACCCTGATGTGGAGTTACCAGAGGGGTACAAACCTCCAAAGTTTGAATTGTATAATGGGACTGGAGATCCCAAGGCGCATCTGTGTATGTATTGTGATAAGCTGGCGGGAGTTAGGAGAGACGAGAGAATAAGAATGAAAATGTTCATGAGAAGTCTTACTGGAGAAGCCCTGACATGGTATATTGAGCAGGATGCAAGGAAATGGAAAGGCTGGATCGATATGGCGTCAGATTTTATGGAACGGTTCGGGTTTAACATTGACAATGCTCCTAACTGGTTCTATATGCAGACTTTGAAGAAGAAGCCTAATGAGTCATTCAGGGATTATGCTATAAGATGGAGGTCTGAGGCTGCAAGAGCTAGACCCACGATTGAAGAATCTCAAATGAAGGAGTACTTTATTCGCACGCAGGAGCCACAATATCTTGAGAAAATGATAACCGTTATGGATAAGAGTTTTACTGAAATCATCAGGGTAGGTGAAATGCTTGAGGAAGGTTTTAAGAATGGAAGCATTATCAATCTAGAAGCTTTACAGGCTGCCAACAAAGCTCTACAGTCTAGAGGGATCGCTGAGAACAAGAAAAAAAAGGAGATAGGTACAGTGATGTTAGCCCAACCTTCAAAAAGTGTGCCCAATTACCAAACTCCTATCACAAATCCACCTCCCTACCCACAATCTCCAATGTCGTACCCAATATCTCCATACCAAATGCAAACTCCAATGCCATATCACTCCCCTCTATACCAAGCACCTACCCCATATCCACTACATCCACAATTCCAAAGCCCTGTGTATCCCGTGTATAATGTCCAACCCACTCATGTCCAAACACCCCAGCATTCTCCCCAACAAAATCAAAGACCCAGAGCCAATTTCCAGAAAAAACAATTCACTCCCTTAGCTGAACCTATAGCCCAACTGTATGAAAGACTCAAGGAAGCGGTCTATGTCACGCCCATTGCTGCTGGACGTGAGAATACTCAAGCCAAGCATTTTGATCCTACCAAGGTTGCTCGTATCATTCTGGGATGAGGGGTCACACCATAGAAACATGCTATACTTTGAAGGACAAAATCCAGATGTTGATTGACACTAAGACCATTCAAGTGAAAGATCCGACGCCGAATTTCACCAATAATCCATTACCAGATCATCAAGTAAACATGCTCGATGTTGATGAGTTAGTGGACCTAGAAAACTCTATCTGGTTCATTGAGAAGGACAATGGTACGCCCGTCAGTACACCAAAGCGTGCACCGTTTGAGGTTAAGGCGGCAGTGCCCAAGACTCCTTTCAAAGTCATTAGAGCCTCTCCAATTGCTTATAACTCCCATGCATTTCCTTGGAATTATGAGCAGAATACTCCGGGTAAAGCAAGAGTAGCTGAAGCAGACGTCGCCCAAGGCGTCACCAGATCTGATAGAATATATACACCAAAAAATCTAACTCAGGGAAGTTATAGTAAAAGCAAGCAACCCGTGATAGAAGTAGAAGAGGGTGGTGCTTGGAAGAAGATACAGGCTAAAGAATACTCTGTGATAGATCAGCTAAACAAGACCCCATCTCAAATATCCATCCTGACACTATTGCAGACTTCTGAACACCATAAAAGTGCTCTGATGAAGGTGTTAAGCGAAGCCTATGTACCATATACTATAACATGGGGAGAAATGGCCCATATGGTTGGGCAGGTATTCAAGGCATACAAGATATCCTTTCACGAGGATGAGCTGCCACCTGAAGGAAGGTCGCACAATAAAGCATTGCATATCTCAGTGCAGTACAGAGAAAGGATTGTATCTCGAGTGTTAATTGATCCAGGTTCAGGATTGAACATATGTCCTTTAGATAACTGACAAGGTTGGAGGTCGATTTGGCTAAAGTACAAAATTGAAACATGAACGTGAAAGCATTTGATGACTCCCAGCGAGATACTATTGGGGAGATTACATTGGACATGGTAATGGGTCCTGTCACTTTTCCTGTAACATTTCAAGTGATGGACATCCCTGCTTCCTATAACCTTTTGCTTGGTAGGCGATGGATTCACATGGCTGGTGCAGTCCCCTCCATACTACACCAATGTCTCAAATTCGAGTACGATCACCAAGAGGTGGTAATACATGGTGAAAGAGGATACCCTGTATATGCTGTCGAAGGAAAGGAAGCTCTTTATGGAGAAATGTTTCACACATTAGAGATGGTTGGCAACGTGGAGGAAGAGCTGAGTTGGAAGAGTAAAGGAGAAAGAATGCTCAAATCTGGATATGAGCCAAGTAAGGGTCTTGGGGCCAGATTGAAAGGAATAATTGAACCCATATACCCTTTTGTGAAGAATGACACTTCTGGTTTGGGCTACATGGACGAGGGCCAGACGCCCGATCCTTCGCTATCATTGTATGAAATTTTCCACTCTACCGGGTTTCTTGATGACGGTGAAGATGAAATACTGGAAAGATTGAAGAACTTGTTTTTGACTGAAGCAGAAAAAGAAGATTGTAACGTCATCATCAGTAAGGAGAGAGGGGACCCTAGTCTAGAATGTTGAGCAAAAGGCTACACTCAGCAACTGGACTTCCACTCCTTCCAGGCCTCGCCGAGCACTTGGGTAGATTTGAAGATTTTTATTTTTCATATTATTGTTTGAAATAAACAGACTCGATTTCGAGCTAATTTATGTCTTGTAGTTATTTTGTTATGTTTGGAGGCATTTAAAGTTATTTGAGTTAATAAAAGCTTTCTTTTCATCTTTTATTAATATTCTTTATTTCTGTTTCTTTCAGCAAAATCACTTTTAAAAATGCTGAATCTGAGATTGTGACACATAATGAGACTACGCAACATAATATAAGTGAATTAGAAGAGGTGGAAGAAAGTGAGGTTCCCGAGGAATTCGTTAGTAAGGTTGAAGATTTTGAAGATAAACCCAAGGCAAACTTTGTAGAGTCGGAAATAGTAAACATAGGGAATTCTGAGACAGTAAAAGAAACCCGTGTTAGTATTTATATGCCAAAAGATGAGAAGGAGGAATATATCCAGTTTCTGAAGAAACACCCGGATGTTTTCGCTTGGTCGTATGCCGATATGACAGGACTAAGCACGTCAATTGTAGCCCATAGGTTGCCCACTGATCCATCTTGTCCCCCCATTAAGCAGAAGTTGAGAAAATACAAACCCGATTTGAGTTTGAAAATCAAAGAGGAGATTTCAAAGCAAATTGAGGCCGGTATCCTCAAAGTAACTAAGTAACCTACCTGGTTGGCCAATGTCTTGCCTGTTCCTAAAAAAGACGAAAAGGTCAGAGTTTGTGTGGATTATAGGGATCTCAACAAAGCTAGCCCGAAGGATGATTTTCCGCTCCCAAATATACATTTGTTAATTGATAATTGCGCTAAGCATGAAACACAGTCATTTGTGGATTGCTTCGCCGGTTATCATCAGATAAAGATGCATGATGATGACGCGGAGAAAACCGCTTTTATTACTCCTTGGGGAACATACTGTTACAAGTTTATGCCCTTCGGGTTGAAAAATACTGGAGCTACATACATGAGGGCCATGACCGCTTTGTTCCATGACATGATCCACAAGGAAATTGAAGTATACGTGGATGACGTCATCATTAAATCCAAAAAGGGATCAAGTCATCTTGACGACCTGGAAAAGTTCTTTAACAGACTGAGGAAGTACAATTTGAAGTTGAATCCTGCTAAGTGTGTCTTTGGGGTCCCTGCTGGAAAATTATTGGAATTCATTGTCAGTCGACGAGGGATAGAACTGGATCCAGCTAAGATCAAAGCTATTCAGGATCTTCTGCCTCCAAAAAGCAAGAAAGAGGTAATGAGTTTCTTGGGTCACCTCAACTATATCAGTCGCTTCGTAGCTCAATCTACTATTATTTGTGATCCAATTTTCAAGCTACTGAAGAAGGATGTGGCTATAGAATGGACGACAGAGTGTCAGCAGGCGTTCGACAAAATCAAGGATTATTTATCAAATCCTCCCGTTCTGGTTCCTCCCGAACCTGGAAGGCCTTTATTGCTATATTTATCCGTGATGGACAACGCTTTTGGTTGTATTCTGGGGCAACATGATGAGACAGGAAGAAAGGAGCAGGCAATTTATTACATGAGCAAGAAATTTACATCGTATGAGGCTCGGTATTCCTTATTGGAACGCACTTGTTGTGCCTTAACTTGGATAGCTCAGAAATTGAGAAACTATCTCTTAGCATACACAACCTATTTGATCTCCAGAATGGATCCTCTGAAGTATATATTTCAGAAACCAATGCCTACAGGGAAGCTAGCTAAATGGCAAATATTACTGAGCGAGTTTGACATAGTCTATGTCACGCAGAAAGCTGTGAAAGCGCAAGCCTTGGCAGACCATTTGGCTGAAAATCCCGTGGATGAAGAGTATGAGCCCTTAAAAACTTACTTTCCTGATGAAGAAGTAGCATTCGTAGGTGAGGACATCTCCGAAGAATATGATGGCTGGAGATTATTCTTTGATGGAGCTGTAAATTTCAAAGGAGTGGGTATTGGCGCCGTTTTGGTCTTAGAGACTGGTCAACATTATCCTGTGTCGGCCAAGCTCAGATTCCCCTGCACTAACAATATGGCTGAATATGAAGCTTGCATTTTGGGGCTTTGTTTGGCAATTGATTTGAATATCCAGGAAATATTGGTGATTGGAGATTCAGATTTATTGATTCATCAAGTACGAGGTGAGTGGGCCGCAAAAAACACAAAACTCCTACCATACTTAGATCGTATACAAGAGTTGCGCGAGAGATTTTGCAAGATAGAATTCAAGCATGTTCCAAGAATCCAGAATGAGTTCGCAGACGCTTTGGCCACTCTGTCTTCCATGATCCAGCATCCAAACAAGAATTATATCGACCCCATCCCCGTTCACATACAAAAGCAGCCTGCATATTGCTTTCATGTAGAGGAAGAAGTGGATGGAAAACCATGGTACACTGATATACAGGAATATCTGAAAAATGGAGATTATCCAGAGAATGCAACGAGTACGCAGAAGCGCACCATTCGGAGGTTAGCAAATCAATTCTTTTTAAATGGGGAAATCCTGTATAGGAGGACTCCAGACTTGGGTCTGCTAAGGTGCATCGAAGCTAGGGAAGCGTCCAGGTTAATTGAGGAGATACATGCTGGAACATGCGGTCCTCACATGAATGGATTTATGTTGGCAAAGAAGATATTGCGATCAGGCTACTTTTGGTTGACTATGGATACTGATTGCATTCGTTATGTGCAAAGTGTCATCAGTGCCAAACTCATGCCGACATGATTCGAGTTCCTCCCAACGAACTCCACGTCACTAGCTCCCCTTGGCCCTTCACAACTTGGGGCATGGATGTCATCGATCCTATTAAACCATTCGCGTCTAATGGACACAGGTTTATTCTTGTTGCAATTGACTACTTCACTAAGTGGGTTGAAGCCACTTCTCATAAGTCAGTCACAAAGAAGGTTGTAGACGATTTTGTTCGAAATAACATTATTTGTCGATTTGGAGTACCTGAGTCTATCATCATAGATAATGGGGCCAACCTCAATAGCGATCTGATGAGAACAACATGTGAGATGTTCAAGATCAAACATCGAAACTCCACAGCATACAGGCACAAATGAATGGGGCGGTGGAAGCTGCCAATAAGAATATCAAGAGGATACTTCGAAAGATGATAGATAATTACAGGCATTGGCATGAAAAGTTACCTTTTGCCCTGCTAGGATACCGCACTACAATCAGAACCTCTACGGGTGCCACACCTTATCTTTTGGTTTATGGTAGTGAAGCAGTGATACCTGCTGAGGTAGAAATACCCTCTCTCAGAATCATTTAGGAAGCAGAATTGAGTGACGCTGAATGGATACAAGGTAGGTTCGAGCAACTGGCACTTATAGACGGAAAGAGGATAAATGCAGTCTGTCATGGTCAACTCTATCAAAATAGAATGGCCAAAGCTTTCAACAAGAAGGTTAAACCGAGGCACTTCTCGCCTGGGCAGTTGGTTTTGAAAAAGATCTTTCCGCACCAAGATGAAGCAAAAGGTAAATTCTCACCGAATTGGCAAGGACCTTATGTGGTTCATCGGGTTCTGACAGGAGGAGCACCCATACTTGCCGAAATGGATGGCAAAGTTTGGACCAAGCCTATCAATTCAGATGCTGTCAAGAGATATTATGTTTAAACTTTATTTCATGCCTTCTTACCTTGTAATTGGAACTACGTTTGACCTGATTCCCGTTTAAGAGGGATACGCAGGCTCTCCTTTGGAGTTCGGTCCTATCATAATAAAATTTTCTATTTTCCCTTTAAAGCATGTAACTGGGGCAGAATTTTTGAGGGGATCTCAAAAATTCCATGAAATAGCATTTGTGCAACTATGATACTGGGGCAGAATTTTTGAGGAAAACTCAAAAATTCACAGCAAGAAATCTTCACCTATCAAAGCAATCAAATCTACACTGGGGCAGAAATTTTTGAAGATAAAAAATTTCTAAGATATTCACTTATAAAAAGTTGCGTTGTCTCGAAAAGTGTCACAATCAATGATTCAATAATATTTTGATCTCCTTTTTCATTTCTCATTTTTCAAGAGCAAACATTTTCGAAACGTGATTTATTTATTTTTTTTAAAAAAAAAAAAAATTGCTTTATTTCTACCCAAGTAAAAGCTCGGACGAAGCCTATTATCGGTCCACAATATCAAGCGAGGAGGAAGCACGCCAGTCATAGCAGAGGCACAAATCAACCTCCCCTTTTTACAAACTACATTCTTTCTTTGAGTACAGAAACAACAGGTACAAATGCGGCGGCTACTTTGCAACACCTGAACGATCATCATCAAAGAGAGCCTACTATGCATCCAACATGGGAAAGTAGTTAATCTACTCTATCCTCTCCTCAACATTGCATGGCTCCTGAAAGAGTCAATATTGCATGGCTCCCGTAAGAGTCCATACCGCAGCGCATCCGCAGAAAATGAACATTGCACGGCTCCTGCAAGGTCAATATTGCATGGCTCCCGCAAGAGTCCATACCGCAGCGCATCCGAAGAAAATGAACATTGCATGGCTCCTGCAAGGGTCAATATTACATGGCTCCCGCAAGAGTCCACACCGCAGCGCATCCAAGAAATGAACATTGCACGGCTCCTACAAGGGTCAACATTTGCATGGCTCCCGCAAGAGTCCACACCGCAGTGCATCCGAGAAATGAACATTGCACGGCTCCCGCAAGGGTCAACATTTGCATGGCTCTTGCAAGAGTCCACTCCGCAGTGCATCAGCAGAAATGAACATTACACGGCTCCTGCAAGGGTCGATATTGCATGGCTCCCGCAAGAGTCCACTCCGCAGTGCATCCATAGAAATGAACATTACACGGCTCCTGCAAGGGTCGATATTGTATGGCTCCCGCAAGAGTTCACTCCGCAGCGCATCCACAGAAATCTACATTACATTGCACCTGCAGAATCCGCAATCAAGTAGACAAATTGCATCAAGTAGCTAAACTACATCAAGTTATGCCAGATACGCTTTCTTTAATCATTATTTAATAACCCTAAGGCGTCATAGTTCAAAGGCACTATCTTCATAGCCTGCGAACATCATTTCATGGCCCAAGGATTTACTTTTGCTTATCATGCTCCGAAGGCGTCATGGTCTAAAGGCGTCATTTTTATGGCCTGCGGACATCATTTCATGGCCTAAGGATTACTTTCTGTTTATCATACTCCAAAGGCGTCATAGTCTAAAGGCGTAATTTTCATGGCCTGCAAACATCATTTCATGGCCTTAGGATTTATTTTTCGCTATCATGGCCCTAAGACACCATGGCTTAGAGACATCATACTTGTCGTCTCAAAGCAAATGCTCATGGTCTAACGGGGAAATTGCATCATGTTTAAATATTTACAATAATTACTTATTATTTATTTTATCCACATGATCTAACCATTTAGTAAGTAATACTAGAAGCATGCAGGCAATGAAGGAAGAACGAGACAAAATGGGAGTAACTCTCACTCCCATTTCCGAGATACAACTCCACTTTCTGTCCATCACTCCAATACAGCCTGCAACACGTTCACCTCTCATTCTCACAATTTTTCATTCAAAATTATTTTGAATTCTACCTACTCAAACCTCATCGGCTCATACTACCGTTATTGTCGCCCGTCTACCATATCATTGACATTCTTTAGGAATATTATTCGTTCCTAAATCTAGAACTACACACGGCCTGATTCTCGTTAACCCTAGATATGTAGGCGACTTGAAACCAAAGTCTCGGCCACACCATTTTAACAAAACTCTCTCGCTTTTCGATTCTAACAAACCATCCTTTCGGTCGGACAAAATTGGCTACTACGTCAACTTTCGTTGCTCGACAATTCTTCTATCATTCCCAAGCAACGAAGGGGCAGCTGTTGACACCCAATTTTGACCTCCCGATATTCCCTCCAGGCTGCTATTTACCAAAAATATTAGTTTTTGAACTTTTAATTATTATTTTGATATCAAATAAATTTTAACATTTCGTATTCATGATTTTAAGGTATGCAATTTATTTTTAGCATTTTTAATTTTAAATTCTTATATAATATATAATTTACTAATTTAAATATAATATTTTATATAATTTTATAAATATTATTAAATTATTTCTACAAATGTGCATACTCATAATTTACAAACACGTAGTCTACTATTATTATTATTATTATTATTATTATTATTATTATTATTATTATTATTATAGTGTTATTATCATTATTATTATAGTGTTATTTTTTTAAAATTCGTATTCATAATTTACAAGTATCATTTATTTCAAATTATTATTTATCGCCAATTTTAAATAATATCTTACGTGTCATTATTTTACTTACGTAATTTATTCATAGTGATTTTATAACAATGATTAATTTATTAAATAGCAGTCTAATTCAATTTCCCCAATCTATTTAAATTCTAACCATTTTTGTACTCAAATTCGTGTCAATTTTAGCCTCAATTGGGCTTAATTTGGCCCAATTTTAAATTCCAATCCAATATTCAGTTGACCCAATTTAAATAATCCAATTTTGGGTCCATTTTGTTATTTTAGATCCCAGCCGTTGATCAAAATTGATCCAACGGCTGAGATTAATTTCCTTCTCTTTCCTTTCTAATACCCTAACAGCCCAAACCTAACCTAATCTTATTCCCCTACCAGCCGACACCCCCAATTCTCTCTCCCCGATCCCCTTTCTCTTTCAATCTCCACCACAGACGGTCAGCCCCCACCACCGAAAAAATCCACCACCGGCGACCCCAAGCCCACAAACACCACACCAGCCACACCTCCCCTCTTCTCCTTCTCTCCCGATCTCTCATTCTCTCCCAACACCCATAGCCGTCAATCTCTCCACCCGCGAAACCCACTACGCCGGCAAGCCCACATCCACCAGCCGCCTCAGTCAACTCCCGCGACCAACCAGAAAACACCGCACCATCACACCTAATCGGAATTTGAAACCCATGTGGGTGTCGAGGTTTTGATTTCTTGTTTAACTTTATTTTTTATCCTTTTTCTGTTTTGTGTGATCTGAAATTGATGGAGTTTTGTTGAGATTTTTGATTCGATTCTTTTGATTTTATGGTTATCCACACCTCTAGACTGACATACGATAAAAGCCCTAATTTTTACGAACACTTATTTAACCCTAATTTTTGAATCGGTACTAATTTGTCCATGTTTGAAACCTTCGTGTTTATGGAGTCCATTATTGAATTCACTGTGGTAATAATGGTATTGAGACGTCATCGGTTAACATATTTTAAGCATCTTCGGAGTAATTTGTTGCGACATTTAGAGGACTAGGACATTTCAAAAATGTATAGTAGATTTTACTTGTATACTTTTGTATTTGGACATGATTTCCCCCCTAATTGATTTTGCTACATGTTTAAGAAAAATACGATTTTTGAGTGATCTTTGGCCCTTATTTAGTGTAAACAGATTTTATTTATATGGTTGTAAAAATCATTTCTTCCTTTTGTTTTACCTAGATATTTATGGTAAATTTGACTCACTTTTACACATATTTGAAGATATTATCGGCGAGTGATTGAATATTAAAATTTTTAGTTATGTGAAAGCTCTTTTCCTTTGTTTATTTGTGGTAAATTTCAACATTTATGCTCTTGTGACTGATTCTCTTTCTAAAATAAGATTTCTTACCTACTTATTTATGGTAAATGGGGATTCTTTTGCATATAATTAATTCCGCCCTTTTGTTTATGGAAAATAAAACCTCTTTAATTAACTGGCTGAATATTCTTCTTCCTTTTGAAAAAAAAACAAAAACAAAAAACAGCATACCAACAATCCTCTACTATATAAGTAGGCTCCTCCTCTCATATGAAGGACAGACTTTTGGTCCCCTCACTAATATACTCTTAAACGCTTTGATCATCATACTCTTTCAAAACAAAAGTATTTTTTTTTTTTCAAGCTTGGTTTGGCTTTGGACTTTGGAAACGGTTGTTGGTTCCTGCTTGCTGTTTGTCATCAATCATTTTTTTGTCTCTTCTTAATTTTGCTATTAACCGGTAAGTCCTCATCGATGCAATATTTGATATTTATGTGGTAGTTTTCTTATAATCTAGAGAGCATGCCTACATAACTGATATTGAAATAATGTCCTGTTCTTTTCTTATTTGTCCGCTACTTCGTGGTTGTTGTATGTTGTTGTGCATTTGGATACTTTCGTTATGCTTAACAGGTACCATTAGAGGGTGTTTGATTTGGGAAGATGAAGAGTTGCTTTGGGTCGGAGGGGTTGTGTTTAAAGCTGTCAAAATAGCTTTATTTTCTTCCTTTTATTTTCTTTTTCTTTTATATTTATGAGGTTTGTAATAATTTGTATAAACTCTCTCTGTATAATGAAACAATGGGAACACTATGGGGGCGGGGATTCTATGTGTTAAATATTTTATCACCTAGATATCATGCCTTTAGGATCATTTAATAAATTTTACGTATTAATTAAATTGTTTTGTCATTTGGGCAAATATTCTAGGGTAATTATTCGTCATAGAAAATCATGTCTCTAGGATCTTCGATGTATTAAACTAAATTTGAACATGTTAATTCAAGTCAAGTATGAACTTTTGGCATGCTAAAATACTTTTCAGCAACTTTACATAATTTTCGGCATTTTTTTAGCATTTTTAAAATCTAATTTTCAGCATTTGAAGTTTAAATTTCAGTATATGAAATTACTGTCCAACATTAAAAATGTTAATTTTCAGTATATTTAATTGACTTCCAGTATTTTAATTAATTTCTGCGCACATTAGTTAATTTCCTGCAAATAAAAACAAATTTCTGCGCAATTTGTTTAAGTTTCTGCATTTTATAATTTTTCTGCAAAATTAAAAATGATTCCTGCACATTTTATTTAATTTTTCTGCATATTAGTTAATTTTCTGCAAATAGAAATAAATATATATACAATTTGTTTAAGTTTCTGCATTTTCAAATTTTTCTGTAAATTAAAAATAATTTCTGCACATTTTATTTAATTTTTTCTGCACATTAGTTAATTTTCTGAAAAATTAAAATAAATTTCTGCACAATTTTTTATTTAAATTCCTGCACTCCTTACTTTAAATTTCCGTGCACTGTAATAATTTTTCTGCAAACTTATGTAATTTTTTTTGTAAATTAAAATAATTTCTGCACATTTTTATCCAAATTTCTGCACTCTTTATTTTATTTTTCTGCACACTTTAATAATTTTTGGTAAATAAAAAAATAGAAGTGAATTTCTGTATACTTATTTAATTTTCTGTAAATTAAAAATAATTTCTGCACATTTTTTATTTAAATTTCTGCACACTTTGATCATTTTCTGTAAAAAAAAAAAAAAAGTTTAATTCTTTGTAAAAAAAAAAAAGAAGTAAAGTTCTGCATACTTTTTTTATTTCCCGCGCTTAATAATTTCTAACGCTATTAAAGATAAGTCTTGCATATTTAATAAATTCTCTGCATATTCAAATCCCAGCATATTCGAAAACCATTTTTTTAGCATATTTAAATTACGACATATCTAAATTAATCCTTAGCATTTTAGTTAATTTTTGATACGTTAATTAAAACATCTCGCTTAGAAATCATGCTTATAGGTCTCAAAAAGAATAGTTGTCTATCACCCAATGGACTTTAATTAATTAGGAGGCTTATTTGAAACCGTTACATGTTATTTGTAAGTCCTATTTGTTTTGTATGACGTAAACTCTGAGTCTAATTAGGAAGCCTAAGACTTTTTTCTATGTCTAGATCCTTGTCCAAAATAATAAGTCCGACGCCTCTTGGACACTAAGTTGGGGCGGGTAGGCATTTTAGAAAACGTTAGTTTTATCGCTTTATTTAGAACGCCTCTAAGACTAATAACCCAACTAGGTGGGGTAGGTAGAAAAATCGGAAATGATGTAAGTCGCCCCGAGCAAATTCGACAATGCAACATATGACATTGTCATTCGTTAATAAGCCGGGCACTGATCCAAATAGGCTAAAATTAATCCATTGTCTAAAAGCTTCTCTAAATCGGCTTTTCTTTGTCTTAGTTTTGAATGTTTAAATTCTTTGGGGTAGTTTAAGTTCGTTATTATTTAAATAAATCATTTGGTTATATAACCTTCTCTTTTCTTGCTTATCTTTCTTAATGTGTATCATTTAAGTTCATATTAATTAGATTAAATAATTATCTTTCCTGTTTAAATACTTAGTCACTATAAGGTTAATAAATTAATTAATCGACCCTTGCTTATCACATAGAATCCCCACGTAATATACAAGTTCGATCGGGACCCACATTTGTGGACCTCGAAAGGTGCCTAACACCTTCCTTTCGAGGTAACCTGAACCCTTACCCGAATTTCTGGTTGACATAGGCTAATAATTAATTAATCCTAATTAGTCTAGAATGGTGCCCTAACGCACCTTAATTCGTTAGGTGGCGACTCTTCACCCTTTAAATCCCAAAAGAGTTTGTCACGTCGAATCCCGCTTTTCTCGAGAAAAATGGGGCGCGACACAGACTATAACCTTAAAACCTGAACACCTTATGTTGCTGCCTAGGTTAAGGTCTGTGCCTCGTTTTTGACGTGAGAACCACTCAGAGTACCCGACAAAACCCCAACATGTGACATACCCATAGAAATCTCAGAATTCGAACCATAGTATCCTGAAGAATTGACGTGGCCACAAATCTCATTGGAGCCTAGTCTGGCCACAGATCCTCTATCTGATGTGGCGGATCCTTGATCTTAATCTCAGGCTATGAAGATGGTTCCTTAGCCTGACCATGAGCTGGTGCCGCAGCTCATGCCAAGACTCGACCTCTAGGTCAACCCCTACATCGATCCCTAGCTGGGGCCCTAGCAATAGGTGCAAGAGCCTAGCCCTTACCAGCTGATGATCTCATCCTAAACATCTGAGAAAGAATGAAATGAACAATGTTTAGAAACTGATAGAGATAAGAATGCATGATAAAGAGTAAAAAGATAAAGTTTTCCTAAGAATTCCCTATAGCCTCCCAAAGATAGGATATGGACATTATCGTACCAGTCCACGAGACTCTACTAAGCACTTGCTATTGTATTAGTAAGATTAGTGAACCTAATGCTGTAATACCATGATGCCACAATCTGAAATCGAGCCATGATGGCACCACTATAATCCTCCAGTAGGTAACCAAGTCTTATAGCTATATACATAGTAGCAAGCTAATAAAATAGTAAAGAAGGCAAGAATAAGCGTAACATGCCACTATATATATATACATACAAATATAAAATTTACAAAATAGGCCCACGAGAAATTAGAGGAGACAAAATATATAGAATACCCATCCCTTGACTTGATGTCATCGGTATAAGAGCCACTACGGTACAAGAGTAGCACAATACTAATGGGCATCTGTCCAAAATGTACAAACTATAGACAGTAGGTATAGAAGGATAAGTATAAGCCTCTAAATGCTAAGAGATCACCATAAATGCGATCATTAGGAACCTCCGGACGAATAGTGATCAATGAGGATGACTCGTACTAGGCTCTGCAGTAAAAAAATATGCAGAAGAGTAGTATAAGTCAAAAAACATGGGGTACTAAATAGGTATCATAGGCCTAGTGAGCTTAGAAGACAATATATAACATAAATAGCAAGAAAAGGTAAACCTGCACACAAAAGATTTCCAACAGTCGAAATCACGATATGAATAAAAGTAAAATATCATAGTAACAAAACACATAGTATATATAAGTGTGCAATGCCATGCAGTATGGGATGATATCATGCAATATGTGGCCAATACAGCAAAGTAAAACCCGAAACTATCTGTTGGGTTGCCCAAAAATCCTTAGACTTATCAATAAATGCAGAATCTTTTCTCGGACTAATCAACAAAAAAGTTATTGGAGAAATGGTATGGAAATCCCTTGGACTGAATTTGAAGGTGGTTCAATCTTTCCAAATACCAAAAATCAATGAAAAAACTATTACAATCCTCTCAAAGCTCAAAATTAGTGATAAAAGGGGTGCAATCCTTTTTAAAAAGTCGAAAATCAATTTTTTTTCCTTTTAAACAGTGCCATAATCCATGTATATGAGTGTCTGAATGTGCATGTACAAATACTAGTATAGATATATAGAGATATGTATAGACAAAACAAGGAAAATTTCTTTTCATACCATAGCTATAACAAATCGGGACCCAGTCCCAAGCAAATCCTCAGGCTGTAGGCCCCACAGTCTTACAGTAGAAGGGAAAAATGGAAAGAGTGAATATAGAATAAACTGATAATAAGAAAACCCCCTTGTTCCATTAAATCCTACCTCAAACCTAGGTTAAGGATATGTAATCTAATCCTAATACTGCAATAAGCATCCTAAACTAAGGCTCAAGCAAGTAGTCTATTTTAAGGTCCCCAAAATAGGTCAATAAATTTAGAAATTCAAAATAAGCCTAATTCTAACTAGCTAATCCCCTAACTAACTTGTAATTTTATAATATACACCATCTAACTGAGCTAAGTTTACATAGAAAAAAATGTAACCTACCTCTAGGCCGAACGACAATCACAAACTGTCACACAGAAGCTTTCACCCTTCCAAAAAGCCTCAGACTGCTGCCACACGATTAATAGGCGATCTACATTAATATGAAACTAATGACATGCATATCAATAAAAATAATTGGGCTAAAAATTAGTCAAAAATCGACCCTTAGGGCCCATTGATGAAAACCAAAATTCCCAATATATTTACCCTCCCCTAATTGTAAGTAAGGGTGGCAACGGAACTGGGCTAGCCCATTTTGGTTCCGGTAGGCCCGGTTGGTGACCGGTATCAGTACCTACCGGTACACGGACCGGTGCGGAAGGGGCCATATTGTCCGGTTGACCGGTCTGGTTAGCGGTAATATTTAAAAAAATAAAAATTAATAACCAATTTTTTAGCCGTTGGGAGCCGTTGGTGGGGCCTCCAATGGCTAGTTCCAGCCCCCCCAGCCCCCCACCTCATATTTTCCTATAAATACCCACTCTTCCCCCTAATTTCCCACAAATTCTCAAAAACTCTCTATTACTAATCACTCTCAAATACTCTCTATAATATTGTGTATTTTGTTAATTGAAGGGATTTTTTTTGAAGCAAGCTTCAATTGTCATCTCTCAATTTCGGCTTTTTGGTTATATAAGTCTGCTTTTACGTAGACGTTCGGTACATTCGTTCCAACTTTCATCTATTTATTTGCTTAATTACTATTACTTTTTCATTATATTTACATTGTTTGTTTTTATATTTTTATATTTCTTTTTTTAATGTTAAAATATGGATGCAGGTAAAAAAGGTAGTGGTAAGAAAACATTTATTAGTCAGGTTAAAAAAATTTGGGGTAAAAAAGATAAGGGTGCTAGTTGTAGTAGAGGCGGTGGTGGAGGTAGTTCTAAATCGTTGTCACCTAGATTTAGAATTAATAACGATGATTTTAATCAGTTTGATGATACTTCTTTTGAACGTCCTTGTGCTATTGATGTTGCTTCCGATAATGTAGTAGACCATGAGTCCTTAGATAGATGTTTTGATACTTATTTTGAATACGTAGAGTAAGAGGAAGATGTAGAAGAACAAGAGTTAGAAGATACCCCTACCCCTACTACTCCGGCTACGGAATTACCGGAAGAAGATGAAGTAGGAAATTTACCTACGTTTACTAGAGTAGGAAAGAGCGAACGTCCTAAGAGATCATTAGTTTGGAAATTTATGATCCAAAATATGGAGAAAACTACTGCAACTTGCAATAAATGTAAGAAAGTGCTCAAACATTTGACTGGGGGATCGCATGGTGGGACAAGAATGCTAACTAGACATTTGAGAGATTGTGTTCCTGAATATGTTCGTCTAGAAGCTATCGCTAGGGCTAAAATGGTAAACCCTTGCCCGATACTAACCAATCTGTTGGAGGTTCTAACATGGTCCAGAATATTTTAGATTATAGTAACCCGGCTGGCCCAAGCACATCACTCACATATAGTAAGGATAGGGATCATGAAGAATTAGCTAAAATGATTGCGGTTTGTGGTTTGCCCCGGTTTTATTCATTATATTCGAGTGGTGTATAATCCTGATTTTCGTGGTTTTTCAAGAAATACAATTAAAGCTGATATTTTTAAATATCAACGTGAACATTGTCATTTTCTTCGTTGCTACTTTTATTAGTTTGATGGTAAATTATCTATCACTTCTGATATGGGTGTAAGTCCTAATGGTAATGAATATTTTACTGTTACTGCTCATTGGATTGATCATGACTGGAACATGCAAAAAAGAATTATAGGTTATAAATATGTTGAAGAGAGGAAAATTGGTAGTTATATTGCTTATTTGACAGGAGAGATTTTACGTTATTTTGGTCTTTGTGATATGATAATGGGTGTCACATTAGATAATGCTTCTGCTAATTTAAAAGCTATTGAATTTTAAAAAACCAGACTTTGTCCAATTGATGATGATGCTTTTTATGTTAAGTGTAATGCACATATTTATAATTTAATAGTGATGGATGGTATTAATGTATTTTCTGATTCTTGTGTTAGAATTTGAGCTGCTTGTGCATGGGTTTTTAAAGCTAAAATAAGATCTAGAATTATAGAATTTGAAAAAACTTGTGCTTTATTTGAAATGTCGTTTAGAAAAATTCCAAAAGAAGCGACTACTAGATGGAATTCTTTATTTGAAATGCTTATTGTTGCTATTGATTATCGCCAGCCTTTACAAATGCTTTATAATAAACATCAATCGCATCGGAGCTTTAAAATCACCGACGAGGATTGGAAAGAATGCGAAGAACTTATTAACTTTCTGAGAACTTTTTATAGTGCTACAAATATTATATCTGGTCAATATTATCCTACTATTTCTTCAGCTTTAGTAAATGTTTGTGTTATTTCATCTGAATTTTGTTAAATATAAAGATCGTGAACATTTTAAAGTTCCGGTTTCATATATGATTGACAAATTTAAAAAATATTTTTTTCCTATTCCTCAATTATTTTTGACTTCTACTTTGTTCAACCCAACGTACAAAGAACATGGTGTTAAAAAAATGATTGAAAAATTTTATAAAAATTTAGAAATTACAAGTGATGAAGTTTCATCTGTTGAATCCTGTAAATATAGTGTATTAACTAAAGCTAGACATTTGTATGACATTTATAGAGAGAAGCTACTAAATGATGAACCGTCTAAACCTCCATGTAGGGCTAGATTTAATGATTTTGATGAAATTATGGATGAAGAACTTGGTCTTGATTCTTCTAACAATAATGATTTTGATCAATATATTAATCAGGGGAACGGGAAAATATTAGGGATGAAAATGGAGATCCTCAACTTTTAACTTGGTGGAAGAATCGGACAGAACAATTTCCATATCTTTCAAGGGTGGTTCGGGATGTGCTAGCTATGCAAGCATCTTCAGTAGCTTCGGAGCAAGCTTTCAGCGCAGGGAGATTTTTCATTGGAGACCATAGATATTCGTTACCAAAAGATAGTTTGGAAATATCAGTGTTGTTCAGAGATTGGATCAACGCCGAACGAAGGAATGCTGGACTACCAAAGTTATCGCATCAAGCCGAAGTAGAAATAGATGAAGCACTTGGAGATAATAGTGATGATGGCATGGAAGCAATGGATGAAGAAAACCAAATACCAATTCCGGATCATGTTTCCAAGGAATTGATAGATAAATTACGAAAAACATACTTTCGAAATTATAGATATTAGTATAATAATCGAGACTTAGTTGAAACAGAACCCTTCCTAGAAGGTGGCTGCGTAGATTAGGTGCTCTTCTAATATTTGTAGTACATGTATACTTCTTTATTGATTTGAATAAAATTATAGGCTATTCGCCTTCATTTTCTTTTTAAAGTTGTCTTTTATTTAAACTTTAAGAATTAAAAAAAATAATAATTAAACTTTAACTTATAAATTTAAATTTAAACTTTCAAGTTTAAATTTAAATTTAAACTTTAAAATTTAAATTTAAACTTGAAAATTTACATTTTAACTTTAAAAAAAATCAAAGTTTTCAAAGTTGAAAATTTAAACGTAAACTTTAAATTTGAAAATTAAAGTTTTCAAAAAAATGTTTTTAAACTTAATAAAATTTGAAAACTAATTTAAATTCAAACAAAAAAATAATTATTAAATTTTTATTTTTATTTTTTTTGATTTTGAATTTAAATTGAAAGTTTTAAAAAAAACAAAAACAAAAACCGGGTGGAACCGGAAACCGGACCGGTTCGGACAAAGGGGACTTGACCGGGCAGCCCGGTCCGGTAGGCCCGGTTCTGGACCATATCCGGTCACCGTCCACCGGTGACAGTACGGAAAACACGGACTGACCGGTCCGGTCCGTTGCCACTCTTAATTGTAAGAAGCAGTTGGGTAAAGACAAAATTGGGTCCGGACTTCAATTAGTCTGAGAAGCTCTCTTTAATAGAGGAAAATCTAAGAATTAAAAATGAAAATGAAGCTAGATGAAGTAAAGGAATATAGTGGGGAAGAGATTGACCTTACCAGGGCAAAATCTCCAACAATCCCCTCAATCGCCCCTTAAACCAAGATCTTAACAGTTTTAGAAATAATGGTAAAGTATTGAAGAAGAAGGGTCTTAAATGACTAGTGATCATCGCTTATATGGAGCTTTAGCTGCATATGTAATGTCTCTTCGGTAGTTGATCTTCCACAAAAGTGGAAGCCACTTAGGAAACAGGTCTCCATCAAAGTGGAGACGACTTACTAAGTGGTGGTATACTGTCATCAATAGCCATCACTGGTGTGGCCAACCTTCTATAAAAGTTACTCCGCATAAACAGGCCAAACGACTAGCTGTACCAGCAGCTTAAACTAAAACAACCAAGTCCTAAATGGACCCTCCCGGATAATTTGGAGTTTAAAAAATGCAAACTAGATGTTCTAACTAACCAGAAATGGCATTCTAGCTTAATAAAATCAATGAAACAACCAACAGATGTCGTCTTAGTGAAATATTAACCAAAGTCAACACTTTTACAGAAATCACACAAACCCAACTAAGTTCATGAAATGAGTCTGAAAGCCTCGGAATACGAACCAAATGTTATCCAACCCAAAATTCATGTTTTGAAGATAATAGAACTGAACAAATTCTCACCCGAGTCTATTTACTAAGAATATTAACCAAAGTCAAATTTCTCAACTGTAAAAGCTTTAAAATAGAAAATCTCACCAAAAATCCAATCGAAATCTCTGGGAACAAAACCAACCATCCCATAACATCACGAATATTGTATAGTAACTATAGGAAGTGTCAAAAAAAGGAAAATACATGAAAACACGATAATTATCACGAGGGTCATTACATATTCTGCCTGTAGACTTCATCATACTAGATTATAAGGCCAACAATAAGTACTATCATTGTTGGTAGGGATTTCTTAGTCACAACTGATGTGGTGATTTGAGTGAAAGTCTAGAAAAATGTCTATGCCCATGGGAGACATGAAGCCACATATAATATGTTGAAGGCAACTTGATTGCCTACCCATTATGAGGAGCTTAATGTCATCAATTTGGGACCTCTAATGTTGGGAAAGGCAAGACAATAAACTTCTTTAAACCAAAATAACCCATTGAGGGGTTTGAAAAGTTAACTTTGAATCAAAAGGAAGTTGAGAAGTATGAGAGTTTAGAGGAAGAGATAGAAAGTGATAATAGAGATAAAGGATTTTTCCGAGATAAATGGAAAAGGGATCCCAATTTTCACCTTAAGAATTTCTTGGATGTTTGTGCAAAATATGACAAGGTCATGAATAATGACATAGAATTGTGTTGCTTTTCTTATTCTCTAATGGAGAAGTAAGGGAATACTTCACCAAAGTTGGTGGAGACATGGCAAAAATTAGTCTATATTTTCATTCATGAATTTAGTCCGCATGCCATAAAAACACAACCTGTGAATAAGTTGAACAAGAAGAAGATGAGTTCTTATTTGATGCTTGAACAAGATTCAACTAACTTATGGAGTACCCCGATTTGGACTTATATACGATGATGATGATGGACATCTTCTATCAAGTACTTGACCAAGTCAACCGATCTATTATGAATGTTGTGATTAGTAGATGGTAGGATGAAGATTCAACTATCTCAGCTATGAGATTGCTACAAAATATGATCGAACATGGAATTTCATGGAATATCAAATTTCGAGGCCTAATGAGAGAAGTGACGGAAGAAAAGGAGAGAATGGAAGCTTAATTGAGATGGGGAGAATTCGTTTATCTTCATCGTGGAGCAACTAGAACTTAAACGATTTTCGTCATACAATGATGTTAAATAAGGTGTTAGTTGAGAGGCAACCCAACATGTTTGTATTTGTTTTTATTTTTCTTTAATATATAGTTTATATATAAAAATTTTCTAACAAGTTGTTTGAGTATGTTTTTACAGGTATCCGAGGTTGTGGATCAAGAAAAGTGGTGAATGGACACACAAATGAGGTTTGGAAAAGAAAACAGTTAAAAAAAATTAAAAAACTAGTGAAAATTACACTAGGGGATGCCTAGGACACCACCCAAGGCCCCACCATTGTATAATTTCACTCAAAAATATTTTTCTTGATTTTTGAAAAAAAAAAACTAAAATAAATATACTATTAGATTTCCCTCCCTTTTGTCCACTTCAAAATTTTCTCTTTCTGGGAATATTTTCATATTCCTAAGTTTTATACTTCAAGTTTTATCTTCAAATTCAATATTTAAGGTATGGATTCTTATTTTTATTTCTTTAAATTTTAGTACTTTACAAGTTTGAGTTCCCCAATTTGTGATTATACTAATTTAGTGATTGACGAACTTGAATTTTTAGTTGTTAGTGGTTATGTTTTTCTTGGGATGGTTGTTTATTGCTTAAATATAGATTGGATCGAATTGGAATGACTATTTTTCATGAAATTAAGCTTAAAACTCTATGCACACCAAGTGTTTAATAAAATGTTTGGGAGACTTTTTTGTGAAGATATGTCAAAACTCTAGGTGTGGGGAAACTCCAAACCTCACTTAAGCTTAAACTTAGCAACACCCACCTAAATTCAAGTACACCATGATCATAATTCAATATATACCAATAACTAAAGTTAGCTTATTTTTGAATTTTACTTGGGTTTATGAATAAAGTTAGTAGATTTTATTAGTTTTTCTTGAATTGTTTGTTTGAACTAATTTCTATTCTTATTTTAGTTTAATTTTATATTTTTTATAGTATGCTTAGTTTATTTTTTTTCTTTTGTAGGAATTATGTATTCAAGGCCAAAAAGAGCAAAAATCGAAAAGGAAAAGGCTACAACTAGAGGCCAAAGTAAAGGAAAAAGTCCAATGAAAAAAAGTGAGGCACAACCTAATGCACCGGAAATACCCCGTGGATTAAATGAAATTGAACTTCATGGTAGACATTGGTACATTACTTTTAATGTCTCGACACCGACAATTCCTGAAACACACATTGATACCATTGCTCTTAACAACAAGTTTCACAAGCTTCACGATAACATTATGCAAACGGGATTGAGAAGCTTAACAAATGCTCATGTTGTTGCAAATATGTGCATGGTGAAATAGTTTTATGCTAATTGGGAGCTTGATATTGACTTTGAAAGAGAGTATGTCATGAAAGTAAGAGCGGTAGATGTGAAGATTTTCGGCCACACAACTAATACTTTTATGAGATTCAAAGAATGCTCTCACGATAAATTTGAAGACTTCTACAAGTGGCGCCCAATTATGAAAAGCTTCATGATAAGGTCTGTGATCCTCGTTCTAATGAAATATGGCAACGTGACTCTCATGAATATCATAGAACCTACTAACTAGGTCCAAATTGATATTGGATTCCAACATATTATTGCGCTTTATCACAATTATATCACACCTACTTCAAACATTACCTATGTCTCGAATTACAAAGTTTGCTTGTATATGCTTTCTTGTGCCATAGGTAGTTGAACATGGACAGTATTAAGATTGGTGAAATGACTAAAGTGAGAGTTGAAGACAAAGATAGGTTGTCTTACCTGGGTATGTTGACTTGCATCCTTAGAAAAGCTGGGGTTCCTAAAATCCTAAATGTTGATATAGAGCTTGAACCATCGAAGAAGTACGACTGTGAAGGATGATGGATGAGATGGGATGACTGTCATTGAGAGATGGGCACGGATGGAGGTTGAGGCAACGGAGTAACTCACACCAACCACACATGTCTTTCTTGGATTTGATGCACCAACCACGGGTCCATAATTTTCACCAAATGAGGATGAAAATTCTGAGCCAGAGTTGGAGTAGTCACACCTTCAAAGAATTTCCTTTAACCCCTTTATTTTTATTTCATTTATTGTGTGAGTACACCACAATATCTTAAGTGTGGGGTGGAGGTACTTGTGATGATTTGTTAGCTTGATTTGTTATCTTGTTGGATGTTTGTGATACTCCTATTATTAGTAGATATTGTTCCTATTGTTTGAATATTATCATTATTATTTGGATGTCTTTGTTTAGTTGATTATTTTTATTTTATTTATGGAATTGTGTATCATAGTGTTAGTTTATAGTATTTTACGTTTTAGGTGATAATTTGAAAAAAAAAGAAGAGAAAAACAAGCAAAATACAAAATAAATTCCTTTTTTTTGAATTAGATTTTAGTTTCTATAGTTTTGCATTAGTTTTTGTTTCTAGTTTTTAATAACACACCTTTTCCCCTTTGGGCTTTTATTTCCATAAGTTTTTATTTGAAAGTCTGACCAATGAATCGGGGCATTTTTAGTTTAGTTTTAGGTTTATGTTTTTTAGGAAGTAACTTTTTATTTTTAGTTTAGTCATAGGTAGAACCTTTCTCCTATGGATCCTCAATTTTGGGATGTCACCTCTATGAATACAAGCATGGTTTGTTTTAAAAAAAATTGTGGAAAGAAAATACAATAACCTTGCTTGAGACACCTAATCTCATTTTCTGTACTGATATACATGTGCTTAATTGTGACTTCATGGTGAATTATTGACTAGAAATTTATATGAAAGTGTACTAGCTTGTCTTGCATGTGTTGTGAAGCAAAATAAAGTTATTCATGTTTAGAAAGTGATAGAGACATTTCTTTGATTAACCATTCTTGTTTATATCCTCTTTTGTGCCTACCCTTATATGTTATCCATAGTAATCCCTTTTGAGCCTTTAGCTGAATTTCTGTGATAGCTACATATGCAGCTAATCCCGTTTATTCTTAAACCATAAATTTTTTATCCAAAGACCCCAAAAGTCACTTGATCTAGTTGAGTACTTGAAGGACACTAAAAAAAGAAGGGAGGTGGTGAAATAGTGAAACTTGAAAAAGAAAAGAAGTTGATGCATGAGCTAAATGAAAAAAGTATAGCATGGGTACGGAAAAGAGAAAAAATAATAATACAAAAAGAGAATCCTTGATAGTATTAAGTATGCTCAATCAATTAAAAGGGAAGAGAAGGGGTAGAAGATGAAGGAAGAATGAAAGAGTTAGTTAGTTGAAGTTTAAAGTGCAAAATTTTGAAAAGTAATGTATTAAAAGTTCCTAGGGAGGTTAGTCACTATTTTACCCAAATGTTTCCACCCGTCTCTTAGACTACAGTACAACCAAATGAAGACCTACTTGATCCTAGATGTAGACTTTCTTGAATTAGTAGAGCAAGTACACTAAAGGCAAGCTTATCGTTCAACTTTGTCACATGAAAATTTCTTTGTGAGCGTAAGAGTTTGATTCATTGTATGCCATGTTTGAAGGTCATTATGTGACAAAAAAGGGATTTCTTTGATGTCTCCTCGAAAATGGATCCAAAATTTGATGTCTCTCAAACTATACCTCCAGAAAAAGTATAATGCGATCGCTAAATCAAATATAAAACCCAACTAGGTTGGGGTCGATCCCACAGGGAATAGGACGAAATTCTATCGAGTGTTTGTTTGAGTAATTGGAAAATAATTAAAAAGGGGTTGTTTTTTTTTAAATAAAACAACAATAGTAACAATTGTTGATTTTTGGATATGTGATCAATACGAGAAAGACACTAGGACTGTGATCCCCATGATTCCTTAACTCCACCTATTACTTGTGCTGGCAAACTGTCCTGCTGTGTTGCATGCAAAATCTAACAAGATAGGTTCATCTAAATATCTCTCGACCTTGGTTAGATGAATTTCACTCTTCTCCTCTCGGTCTCCGAGTGTCGCACTACTAACCCTTGTTCTTGATCTCAGATTAACTATCCCCGTTAAGGCTCAAGTTATTAGATGAAGGTTGACAGCTTCAAATCTCTATTTTTATTCCCTTTTACCAATCTCGACCTCTCTCTTGAGCAAGTTTAGAATACAAGCGAGTGTATAAAGTTTTGCAACCGTTAGAAGATCAATTATAATGAAGGAAATACCAATACATGCAGTCACACCGGTTCAGAATTGCTTTGCACTTAGCCCATTTTATTAATTCCTCATGGTTCACAAACCCTAGTTGAGGGGTTTAGCTACTCATGATTGCAAGAACACAAGAAGAATTCAATGATGAAAACATTATGAACTCACAATGAGAATAAAACTCCAAAATCTCAATATAAATCAAAACCCTAGAATCGATATTTGAGATTACAATATCAATAATGTGTTTTTCTTAAACATCAAACTAATATAATAGAATTAAAAATAATGTAATAGAATTCTCTTCTAAACATAGGACAACTTAGGAGTATTTATAGATACAAAACGAATCCTATCCTAAAACATGTAGGAGAAAAAATCGGCAACTTTCCACGGGTCGTGGACTCAGTCCACAGTTTGTGGTCTTCAATCGTGGAAATCAGGCCCCAAAACAGTCTTTAGTATATTTTCCATGAGCTTAATATATGGTTTGTGGAACCCATCTACGGTCCATGGACTGAGTTTGTGGAATTCAGAAGTTTCTACTGACTCAGTCTACTACGGTCCGTGGACTTGGTTCGTGGAATCCAAAACATCTACTTTGTCTTCAAAAACTTCATTCCATTGCATGCTTCTTCTCTTTTGTCACATTTGAGCCCTTTTTCTCTGTTTTGCCTCTAAAACCTATTCTCCTACAAGATAGAATAGAAACACATCATACCTACCAAACATACCCAATTTCTTGCATATTTTCCTTGTTTTAAGCATCGAAAGTTCCATGAAATCATGGTACATCAAGGGCATATGTTTAGTATAGTATGATTGAATATTTTGATCTTATATGTTGTGATTCTTCTAATTTTTCATGCATACTTACTTAAGTCCATTCTTGAGGTTGGGATGTCTTAGGTAAGTTGTTCATGAGTTTGAATGTGAAGGGAATGCACAAAGATGAAAAGAAGTTTGACATTTACAGTTGTGGTATTCTTGATTTGAGTGAGTTAGTTCAATTAAGGTTAGAGAGTTGTAGTTATAGTGAAGAGCTTACTCGGGGGCAAGCAAGAGTTTAAACTATAGGGTGTCGATGTGAGGATAAAAGTCATGCATTTATATTATCATTTTCCTCATATTTTACTTGTTTTGATATGGTTTTGAGCTTACTTTATATGAAATACACTTATGTAGCTTGTGTTGATGTGTAGGATAAAGAACAATAGATTTTGCATAGATTTAGAGTATATTGAAGCATAAAATGAGTGACCCACCTGCGATATTAGCATGAAGAAGACTCTTTAAAATCCGGGTATAAGCTGGGGAGGGTGATTTGGAGCATATCCATAGGTGTTAGATCAAGACAAGAACTTAAACAAAGCAAAATGAGATAAAAAGGCCAAAAATGCACTATAGAGAGGCCTTGGGTGTTGCCTGGGGTGTCATAACATGGCAAAGGGAGCCATCCACACACCAAAGCTTGTGGACTATTTATGTCACAACCTAAATGGCCGTGAGTGGCACCCATACTAACCCTCAGGTGGGAGAACCATCTAACCTAAGCCTTTACCCAATCAATTAACCAATTAAGACATAATATAAGTAAGTCCCAACTCAGATGATAAAGAGTTCAAACTAAACAATAAATGTGAAAAACAAATACTATATATTGCATCCCCAAGACCCAAAAATTATCGTACAAGAAATAAAACAAGGGAAAAAGTTACCTGACACAGCAAAAAGATAAAGATACTTGATACGCATGTCTGCTTCGGTCTCCTAAGTGGCCTCCTCAATAGGATATTCTTCCATTAGACCTTCATAAATGCAATTTTCTTTAATCTCAACTTACAGACATCTCTGTTAATGATAGCCACAGATTCCTTTCATAAGAGAGATTTTCATCAAACATGACTGAATCCCTGTGAATGATGTAATTACCATCTGCATGATACTTCTTTAGCATGTACAAGTGAAATAGGAGATGCACCTCAAATGCATCAAACTAGTCAATGGAAGATCTACACCTTTTCTTATACAATGCTTCACATGGAGCCATATCGATGCTTGAATGGTAGCTATTATACACGAACTCTGCCAATGGTAGGAACTGGTGCTAATAACCTCCAAAGTCTATTACTCATGCACGGAGCATTCCCTCAAATTCCTGAATCATCCGCTCAGACTTTCCATCGATCAAACGGTGGAATGCTATACTAAGGTCCTGTAACACCATGAAAATCCTAGCTAAGATTAGAGCCATGCTTCAAGTAAAAGTAAAATTAAACTCCATGTTTCATCTATATTAGCAGTGATTTATACATGTATTAAGGCCACAAGTAACTCCTAGCTCCTAGCCAAGTTAAAATTTTCCTTACAGATGGTTTTCTTGTGAAAAATCTTTCTATAGTCAACTTCAAACAAGAATAACTCCTAGGTTCTGAAGTATTTTTAATCTCAAAACCCACCAAATGATATATATTTGAATTATCTTTCCAATGCATCTAGATTCGCCTTAATGCGATGTCGGAGCTAAGAGTTATGGTCATTTTAGTGAAGCATTGTCCAGCAGTAGGAACACATGATCGTAGGTACGATAATGGTTAGAAACTACAACCATACAATGATCATGTCGGATCGAAACAACTCCAAAAATCCAAAAGTTGACAAACATACCTTCCAACCACGAGAGGGAACTACAACCGTGCTTTGAAACCATGATTAAAGGCACAATCGAGGCTTCAAAAATTAATTCGGCCTGAACTTCCAAGTTACGTACCAAGGCACGATCATGAGTGGGACCCACGATCATACCATGGCTCATCTGATCATGATCAGAGAAGCTCAAATCCAGCCACAAACCATGAGCACAACCCATGACGTAGGTGGGCCCCATGATCGTTGAAAAGTCTCGCAGGTTCTTTCTGCAACTTTTCAGTCATGAATTTAAGAAGGGCATATAAGCCTTTTTCCACTTTTTTAACATCAAAACTACATCGTTTAAGCCTTTCCAAGGCTGATTTCTAAAATTTATGCTACCCTAAGCCCTCATTACTTAGAAAACACTCGACACTTAGCAATTTTAGAGAAAGAAGAGGTGCTTTCTCTCCTTCAGGACAAACTAGGGTTCATCTTCTTTAGGCTACAATCTCAAAGGTTTCTTCAGGGTTTTCATCTATAGGTATGTGGGATTTCATCAATGGGTTCCCTTTCACCCATTGAGTCCCAAATTTAACTCAAATCCTCAAGTTTATTTTACCCTTTAAGATTAGGGTTTACATGAAAAATGTGAATTTCATTAACTTTAAGTTTCTTGCTTTAACTAAACCATGAATATTTTTTATCCCATTAATTTGAGCACCTTTACATACTCATAATTATGAACTCTCATTGTATTGAAGAATTCTTGAGTTTGGGCTTAAGCTATAAAATTTCTTATGATGATCAGCTTTTAAAATTGCCATTAGTAGTTGTATTCTTCTGAGATGGCGGGTTATGAACCCTTGATGACCTATGATATCATGCGTTGCCAGTTGAATACTCATTCTTTCAGCCTTCATGATTTATGATGCTTTCAGATAAAACATCTATCTTTCAGTTTTAGAATAACAATGTTGTTGAGCCTTTCAATATATCAGCTTACTTTTAGTTGGGAGTAATACTTAGCACCGAGAGGACACAGGTTCAGATAACCTAAGTCCCAAAACTACGTTGCCACCGCAGGATAATATTCTAGTATTTTTCATATCAGCTAGTGGATCCACATCAGCCAATGTTCGTACCCTTGGCAAGGTACTGAACACCCATTCAACTGGGGTTACTAGTTGGGCCCTATTTAGCTAAGATGGGGTATATCAGTTAATAGTAGCTCCCACAATTCAGTCTCAGACCTCGCATAACCTTAAGTTACGTTATTCCAATACATTATATTATTTCATGTTTATCACTTGGTCATTGCATCAGTTTATAAATTTTAGTCCACGTTCAGCTTGTCATGTTATTTTTAACATACCCAGCTTACATAGAGTAGTGCATATCTCACTTGCTCAGTACATTTAAATTACTGTCCGCATACCTTTCTTTGCTCTATATTATCTTATAATATAGGTTCTGATGCTCAGCATCCTGATCGCGATTAGATTGATCTAGCATCTCTCCAGCAACAGTGTTTGGTGATTCCTTATCATTTGAGAACTAGTATCAGTATTTTATTTTTTTTGTTTTATTTCAGTTTCAGACAGTTAGAGTTATCTGGGGGCTTGTCCCAACAACTCATCTTATTTAGAGGCTTTCAAACAGTCAGATAGATTATATTTCAGCTTCATGGTTTTTAATCATTAGATATTGTGTTTGGTTTTGATCACTAGTATATCATCCAGTTTTGTTTCCACACAGTATTATATCAGTTAATTTAGTAGTCATAAGTGTAATGCCATGCCATGGTTTATCTCGGGGTCACTTGTGACTCTAAGCACCGTGTTACGACTAGAGGGTAGTCTCGGGTCATGAAAAAACTTGGTATCAAAGCATCAGGTTTAACGTGTCCTAGGGTGTCCAAAAGTCATGTTAAGTAGAGTCTTGTTCATGGGTGTGAAGCGCACCACACTTATGAGTGATGGGCCATGGAACGTTTTAGGAAAAGTTTCATATCATTCATGATCATATCATGACATAGAGTGTGAACTCTATTAAAATTTTTTTCTAACTCGTGCTCTGCACATTTATAGAATATGCCTCCCAAGAGAACCAACAGAAAAAGAAATGGCAACGGGAATGGAAATGGGAATCAATAAGCACCGTAGCTCCTACATACCCTCTGAATGAGCAGGTCTCTCATGTCAAATTCAGGGCTGCTTTTACAGCCTTAGCCCATTACATGACCACCCAAAATAACCAGTAGGCTATAGCACCAGCCAATCCAGTAATAAATACGACAGCAGCCAGAGTCTGAGATTTCACTCAGATGAATCCTTCAGCATTCTTTGAGTCCAAGTCTGAAGAGGATCCACATGAGTTCTTGGATAATATTCAGAAAGTTACTGATATTATGGGTGTCTCTCTAATTGAAAGTGCTTACATGGCTGCTTATCAGTTGCAAGGAGTGGCTCACATTTGGTGTCAACAGTAAAAGAAGGATAGAGATGCAAATACAGGTCCAGTTGAATGGGATGAGTTTGTTGTTGTATTTATGGACAGGGTCTTCCCACTTGAGCTAAGAGAGGCTAAGGTACAGGAATTCATTAATTTGAAGCAGGGAAGCATGATTGTGAAAGAGTATTCTCTTAAGTTTACCCAGTTGGCAAAGTATGCTACAGCTATGGTTGCTGATTTTAAGGCCCGAATGAGTAAGTTTGAGTCAAGTGTTTCTGAGGACATGGTCGAGAAGTGTAGGACTGCTCTGTTGGTTAAGGAGATGGATATCTCTAGGTTGATGGTTCATGCTCAGTAGATTGAGGAAGAGAAAGTCAAGAAAAGAGAAAGATATAGTAAGAGGGCTAGGATAAGTAGCTTCAATTTCTCTCAGCAGAGGTCAGATGGTGGTAACTATTCTCAATTACGCCATAAGTCATTAGTTCCATCCCTATCTTCTACTAGTGCTCTAATGCCCAAGTTCAGGCAGGATAATCGAGATAGAGCACCAGGCTCTAAGTACCAAGGCAGCATTACTAGTGGTCGTACTAACCCGGTTTGCAAGAGGTGTGGTAAGAATCACCAAGGAGAGTGTATGGCTGATAGTGGGAATTGTTTTGGGTGCAGCAAGCCAGGGCATCATTTGAAGAAGTGCCCAGGTGCCAATCGAAAGGGTAGAGATGCTCGTCAACAAACTCAGTCCAACACTTCAGCAGCTCCAGCAGGTCACCCCACTCAGCAGGGTGCCTCATCTAGTACAGGGTGGTGATCAGCGTTAGAACAGGTTTTATGCCCTTTAGACCCGACAAGATCAAGAAGGTTCTCATGATGTAGTCACTGGTATATTGCAGGTCTTCCCTATTCATGTCTATGCATTATTAGATCCCGGAGCCTCTCTCTCTTTTGTAACTCCATATATAGCTGTAGACTTTGGTGTCGATCCTGAAACTCTTTCAGAAACTTTCTCAGTCTCTAATCCAGTTAATGATTAAGTCATAGCTAGATGGGTATATAGCAATTACCCAGTTTTAGTTTCTCAGAATGTCACCTCAGTCGATCTTGTAGAGTTAGACATGGTAGATTTTGATGTCATTCTTGGCATAGATTGGTTACACTCTTGCTATGCCTCTATCAATTGTAGAAATAGAGTAGTCAAGTTTTAGTTTTCGAATGAGCCAGTCATAGAGTGGAAGGGTAGTACCTCAGTGCATATAGGTTGGTTTGTCTCTTACCTTAAGGCTAGAAAAATAATTTCCAAAGGGTGCATCTATCATCTTGTTCGGGTTTAGGATTCAAAGTTTGAGACCCCAAATTTTGAGTCAGTTCCAGTGGTTAATGAGTTCCTAAAAGTGTTTCCAGAAAATCTACCTGGAGTTCCTCTCGAATGGGAAATTGACTTCGAAATAGATCTCCTCTTAGATACCCAACCTATTTTGATTCCACCCTACAGAATGGCTCCAGCCGAGCTTAAGGAATTAAAGAAGCAGTTAAAAGATCCTTTAGACAAAGGTTTTATCAGACTTAGCATCTCTCCATGAGGTGCTCCAGTTTTTTTCGTGCGCAAGAAAGATAGTTCTCTAAGAATGTGCATCGACTACTATCAGTTGAACAAAGTCTCAATCAAAAATAGGTATCTCATTCCCAGGATTGATGACTTGTTTGACCATATTCAGGGTGCCAATTGCTTCTCTAAGATAGACCTCAGATCCGTCTATTATCAGTCAGAGTCTGAGAATGTGATATTGCGAAGACAGCCTTCAGAACTCAATATGGTCACTTCGAATTTGTTGTTATGTCTTTTGGACTAACGAATGCTCCTGCAGCTTTTATGGACTTGATGGACAAGGTGTTCAAGCAGTACTTGGACATGTTTTTCATTATCTTTATTGTGACATCCTCATTTGTTCTCGGAGTGAGGATGAACATGCAGACCATTTGAGGCTTGTTTTACAGACTCCCAAAGATCGCCAGTTATTTATTAAGTTTAGCAAGTGTGAATTCTGGTTGAAATCAATAGCATTCCTTAGTTATATCATCTCCGATGAAAGCATTCGAGTTGATCCTCAAAAGACCAAAGTAGTTAGGAATTGGCCTAGACCCATCTCTCCATCAGATATCAGAAGTTTCTTGGGTTTAGTTGGTTACTAAAAATGGTTTGTTAAGGGATTTTTCTCTATTGCTTCTCCCATATGCAGATTGACTCTGAAGAAAGTCAAGTTTCAGTGGTCCGATTCTTGCGAGAAGAGTTTTCAGGAGTTGAAGACTCGACTCACCTCTGCTCCAGTTTTGAATCCGCCAAAAGGTTCAGATAGTTTTGTGGTTTATTATGATACTTCCAGAGTTGGTCTTGGTTGTGTGTTGATGCAGCATGACAAGGTTATAGCATATGCCTCTAGACAGCTCAAGCCTCATGAGAAGAATTACCTGACTCATGATCTTGAGTTGGCAACAATTGTTTTTTCCTTAAATATTTGGAGGTATTATCTTTATGAGGTTCATGTTGATGTCTTCATTGATCACAAGAGCCTTCAGTATGTGTTTAGTCAAAAAGATCTAAATCTTTATCAGAGGAGATGGCTAGAGTTATTGAAGGACTATGATATGAGTGTCTTGTACCATCTAGGTAAGGCCAATGTTGTGGTTTATGCTCTTAGTAGATTGTGTATGGGAAGTTTTGCTCATATTAAGGATGAGAAGAAAGAGTTAGTTCGGAGGTTCACCATCTTGCTAGATTGGGAGTTCGATTGGTTGGTTCAGCTGAAGGTAATGCTTTGATTTAGAATAGTCATTGATACCTGAAGTGAAGGAAAACCAAGATAATGATCCTATTTTTCTTAGGTTGAAAGAAGTATTCCAGAGTCAAAAGGTTGAGGTTTTCTCCTAAGGGGGAGATTGTGTTCTTCATTGTTAGGGAAAACTATGTGTTTCAGATGTAGAAGACTTGAGACAGCGGATGCTAATAGAAGCTCACAGTTCTTAGTATTCTATTCATCCAGGAACCACTAAGATGTATTATGACTTATGGAAAGTCTATTGGTGGAATAGCATGAAGAAAGATATCGCGGAATTTGTGGCTAAGTGTCCAAATTACCAACAAGTTAATGTTGAGCACCAGAGACCTGGTGGTAAGATTCAGGATATTAGTATTCCTACTTGGAAGTGGGAAGTGGTGAATATGGACTTCATTACATGGTTGGGTCGTACTCGCCGACAACATGATTCTATTTGGGTTATTGTAGATCAAATGACTAAGTTAACCCATTTTCTACCAGTTAACACTTTATATTCAATCAAGGACTATGCTAGACTCTATCTTTCGGAGTTAGTAAAGTTACATGGAGTCCCTTTGACCATCATTTCAGATAGGGGTACTCAGTTTACCTCTCAGTTCTTAAAGGCTTTCTAGAAGGGTTGTGGTACCCATGTTCACCTTAGTACAACTTTCACCCGCAGATAGATAGTCAGAAGGAGCGGGCCTTTCAGACTTTAGAGGATATGGTGAGGGCATGTGTGATCGATTTAAAAGGTAGTTGGGATGATCATTTACCTTTGATTGAGTTTTCTTATAATAACAATTATCACTCTAGTATTCAAATGGCCCCGCTCGAAGTACTTTATGGTAGGAGGTGTAGATCTTTTATCGGTTGGTTTGAAGTCAATGAAGCTACTTTGATAGGTCCTGATTCAATCAATGAGGCAATGGAGAAGGTTCAGTTGATTAGAGAAAGACTAAAAATAGGTTAGAGTCATCAAAAATCCTATGCACATGTGAGGAGAAGGGAGCTTGAGTTTTCTATTGGTGATTATATCTACTTAAAAGTTTCACCCATAAAAGGGGTAAACAGATTTGGTAAGAAAGGGAAACTCAGTCCCCGCTATATTGGTCCTTATAAGATTGTGGATCATTTTGGCAATGTAGTCTATGAGATAGATTTTCCCACAGACTTAGCATCAGTGCATCTAGTTTTTCATGTGTCTCAGTTGATGAAATACATTGGTAATCCCACCTTGGTTGTGCCTTTAGACAGTGTGGGTATGAAAGATAGACTTTTTTATGAGAAGGTCCCAGTTGAGATCCTTGATCGTTAGGTTCGTAAGTTGAGGAATAAAGATCTGGCTTCAGTGAAGGTTCTTTGGTAAAATCATCTTGTTGAGGGAGCTACTTGGGAAGCAGAGGCAGATATGATGACTAAGTACCCCTATCTTTTCTCTTTGAACTCTATGCTAGCTCAAAGTAATAGTTTACCCTTAATTAATTCCTTCTATTCCATGTAACCTAGTTATTCTCATGTCATATCATACATTCACAAGCTCTGTTCGGTCCATGTGTCAGTTATAGACTCAGTATCATGTCAGTATCAAGATCTTAGAGTTCTGGTGTTGGGATTACAGCTCTTTCCCTACCCCCTTCAGCCCAGTTAGTTTTCATTCTGGGACGAATAACCCCAAGGGGGGAGATATTATAACATCCCGAAAATCCTAGCTAAGATTAGAACCATGCTTCAAGTAAATGTAAAATTAAACTCCATGTTTCAGCTTCATTATCAGTTCTTTAGACATGTATTAAGGCCACAAGTAACTCCTAGCTCCTAGCCAAGTTGAAATCTTCCTTACCTGTGGTTTTCTTGTAAAGAATCTTACTATAGTCAACTTTAAATTAACATAACTCCTAGATTCTGAGGTATTTTATTCTCAAAACCCTCCAAATGATAGATATTTGAATTATCTTTCCAACGCATCTAGATTTACCTTAATCCGATGTTGGAGCCAAGAGTTATGGCCATTTTAGTGAAGCACTGTCCAGCAGTGGGAACACATGATTGTAGGTACGATTGTGGTTAGAAACGACGAGCGTACAATGCTCCCGTATGATCGAAACAACTCTGAAAACCCAAAAGTTGACAAACATACCTTCCAACCACGAGAGGGAACCACTACTGTGCTTTGAAACCACGATTAAAGGCACGATCGTGGCTTCAAAAATTGATTCGACTTAAACTTCCAAGTTACGAAACAAGGCACAATCGTGAGTGGGACCCAAAATTGTACCATGCCTCGTATGATCATGATCAGAGAATCTCAAATCCATCCACAAACCAGGAGCACAAGACAAGACGAAGGTGGGACCCATGATCGTGGGAAAGTCTCGTAGGTTCTTTCAGCAGTTTTTCAGTCACGAATTTAAGAAGGGCATATCAACCTTTTACCACTTTTTTAACATCAAAATTACATCGTTTAAGCCTTTCCAAGGCTGATTTCTAAAATTTATACTACCCTAAGCCCTCATTACTTAGAAAACACTCGACACTTAGCAATTTCAGAGAAAGAAGAGTCAATTTCTCTCCTTTAGGACAAACTAGGGTTCATCTTATTTAGGTTACCAATTTCAAAGGTCTCTTCAGGGTTTTCATCTCTAGGTAAGTGATAATTCATCAATGGAACCCCTTTCACCCATTGAGTCCCAAAGTTAACTCAAATCCTCTAGTTTATTTCACCATTCAAGATTAGGGTTTCCATGAAAAGTGTGAATTTCATTAACTTTTAGTTTCTTGCTTTGACTAAACCATGAATATATGTTATCCCATGAATTTTAGCACCTTTACATACTCATAATTTTGAACTCTCATTATATTGAAGAATTCTTGAGTTTGGGCTTAAGCTATGAAATTTCTTATGATGTTCAACTTCTAGAATTTCCTTTAGTAGTTGCATTCTTCTGAGATGGAGGGTTATGAACACCCAATGACCTAGGATTTCATGCATTTCTAGTTGAATACTCATTCTTTCAGTCTTCATGATTTAGGATGCTTTCAGATAAATCTTCTATCTTTCAGTTTCAGAATAACAATGTTGTTGAGCCTTTCAGTATATAAACTTACTTTCAGTTGGGAGTAGTACTTAGCACCAAGAGGACACTGGTTCAGATAACCCAAGTCCCAGAACTACGTTGCCACCATAGGTTAATATTATAGTCCTTTTGGACATCAGTTAATGGATCCACATTAGCCAGTGTTCGTACCCTTAGCAAGGTACTGGACACCCATCTAACTGAGGTTACTAGTTGGGCCCTATTTAGCTAAGATGGGGTATGTCGATTAATAGTATCTCCCACAATTCAATCTCAGACCTCGATTAATAGTATCACTAGTATATCATCCAGTTTTGTTTCCACACAGTATTATATCAGTTATTTCCATATTCTTCAGTGTCATGCCATGCCATGGGTTAGCTCGGGGTCACTTGTGACTCTAAGCACCGTGTTACTACTAAGGGGTAGTCTCAGGTCGTGATAGGTCCAACCTAGTACCTAACTCCTCGTGCAGCTTACTCCAAATATTAGAGGTAAACTAAGTACCTTAATCTGAGACAATAGAGACCGAAACTTCATTCAACCATAAAATCTTATGGACACTAATCTTGGCTAACTTTATTGCATTATAAGTCATCTAAGCTGGAACAAAATGTGTAGACTTAGTCAGCCTATCGACAATAACCCATATAGAATCAAATTTTCCTAAGGTCTTTGGGAGATCAACCACAAAATCTATCTCTATCATTTCCCATTTCCATTCTGGAATGGGCATCTGCTGAAGTGTCCAACCAAGCTTCTAGTGCTCCTACTTTACTTTCTAGCAATTGTAGCATCGAACGATAAAATCAATAATGTCATGTTTCACCCTCCCCCACCAATAGTGTTGCCTTAGATCACGATACATCTTTGTCGCACTAGGATGTATAGAATACTTTAAACTATGCACCTCTACAAGGACAATAGGAATTAAGTTATCAATACGGGGCACACATACTTGCCCCTTGATTCTCAAAACCCCTTTGTCATCAATCATAGCCTGATTGGCATCACCCTCTAAGACCTTATCGAGAATTCTGCTCAACTTAGCATCTTCAAAATTGTAACACCCAAAAAATTCTAAACTAAGATCTGAAACATTCTTCGTTTGTGTGTAGACCCAAACCTAGAGATTTCTAATTGAACCTAAGTGTTAAGATAAATTCTTTAGTATATTAAATGGTTTGGATATGGATTATGGTCTCAAGAAACCCCTAGCACAAAATTGAGTTGAAAACTTCCCTACCAATTGATTTTTTGTATAAGTTCTTACGAGGGTCAAATTCAAATGATCACTCCTCATAAAATATGTGTCACGACCTGAGATTACCTCGTAGTCGCAACACGATGCTTACAGTCACAAGTGATCCCAAGCTAACCCATGGTCTGGCATGACACTAAGAATGTTGTATAAAACTGATAATCACTGAGTGGAAGCTAAAGTTTGAATGATATAAATAAATCCAAAACAAGACTAAATATTCAAAACAAAACTCATCTGAACAAACCATAAAGTTGGGAACTACTGTCTGTCTGTCTACAAGCCTCTTCTAAGATGAGTTGCTAGAACAAGCATCCAGCTAACTCTAATTGTCTGAAAACTAAAATAATAATGAAATAGAAATACTAAAAAACTAGTCCTCGAATGATGAGGACTCACCAAACTCTACTTCTGAGATAATGTGGGATCGTGCTAATTGTGAGCCGGATACTGAGCGTATGGACCCTATATTATAACAAAATATATCACAAAAGAAAGTATGCGGTCAGTACTTTGAATGTACTGAGCATGTAAGATATGCACTATGCTATATATGCTGAACATAAGAGGATAAACTGAACATAGAACTGAGGAATACAAACTAATGCAATGACTAAGTAAATAAACATGCAACCAAACAATAATATGATGAATACAATGATTATAAGGTCATGATATTTGAGTCTGAATTGCGGGTGCTACTGTTAACCGACATACCACATCTAAGCTAAATAGGTCCGAACTTATAACCCCAGCTAGAAGGATGCTCTGTACCTTGCCAAGGGTACAAACACTAACTGACGTGAATCCATTAACTGATGTCCAAAGGACTAAGGTATTAAGCTTGGTCTGATGGGTGGCCCTTTAGAACCTACGATGGCACAATAGTTCTGGGACTTAGGGATTTCTACTAAAGGTCTAAGCCTAACTGATGGGTGAGCCTTCATCCCTACGTCTGTTTGGTGCTAAGTATTACTCCTAACTAAATTATACTGAATAACTGACAAGCTTATAGTATTGATATTTGAGACTGAGATAGTAGACACTTTATCTGAAAGTATCCTAAAACATATAAAACTGACAGACTGAACATTCAACCATTCATGCATGAGAAACTAAATCATCGGGTGTTCATAACCTGCCACCTCTGAAGAATGCAACTATTCATGACAATTTCTATAATTTGAATAGAATGTGAGTTCATACAACACAAGTCCAACAATCTTGAAAGACGACCAATATACAGAAGGTTCATGAACTATATATGTAAAAGTACTAAATTTCATGGAAAACATGTATTCATGGCTTATTCATGATAAGGAACTGAAGTACAAAGAAATTCATACTTTTTATGAAATCCTAAGCTCTGAAGAACGAATTAAACTGAGAAATGGAGTTTACTGAGGGACTCAATGGGTGAAAAGAATTCCATTGATGAAATCCCACATACTTGGAGGTGAAAAACTTGGTAAAATCTTTGAATTTGAAGTCTGGAACTGATGAACCCTAATTCTTGCTTTGGAGGATGGAATCATCTGTTTCTCTATTTTCTCTCTAAGTGTCGACTGAATTTTAAAGGAATAAGGAATTTGGGGTAGTTTAAGCTTAATATTCAGACTTAGGATAGTCAAAACAACGTAGTTTAGGAGGTTAAATAATATAAAAAGACTGATGTGCCCCTGAATAAATGTAATCGAAAAATCTGGGTATCGTGACAGACGAATCTACCAACGGTCGTTGGATCTACCAACGATAGTTGGTTGGATAGTTGGTTGAGAGGGGACCTTGATGGTTCTCTGGACTCCATCAGATGAGCCAAGGAATGTATCATTGGATCCTCTAACTACTATTCCTTGGTTGGTCATTGGATCCTTTTTCTCGGGCCAATTTGTGACCACGACCCTTGCCAACGATCATTGGTCCCTTTCGTGCCAAAGAGTTATTTTTGTCAATCCTTGGTATTTTGGGGCTATTTACTATAGATGAGAACCTTTCACGGTCGTTGGTTATACCAACTGTCATTGGATTGATCGTGGTATCTCACCACTGGACAGTGCTTCACTAAAATGACCATATCTCCTTGCTTCAGAATAAAATTAATGAGAAATTAGATGTGTTGGAAAGAAGACTCAAAGAAATTTCATTTGGTGAGTCTTGAGGCTTAAAAATATTCATAATATAGGAGTTATGCTGGTTTGAAGTTGAATCTTGAAAGATTTTATACAAAAATTCAATCGGTAAGGAAGCTTTCGACTCAACTATTAGCTTGGAGTTACATATGACCTTAATCCATATCTAAAGCACTTCTTATACTAAAAAATCAATAAGTTTGGTTCTAAATATGCTTGAAGAATGATTCTGATCTTATCTTTGAGTTTCAGGGTGTTATAATATCTCCCCCTTGGGATTATTCATCATCGAATGAAAACTAACTAATCTAAAAGGGTAGGAAAAGAGCTGTTATGCCAACACTGAGTTCTAAGAGTTGGATATCAACATGATAACTGGATTTGTAACTAAAACATGGACTGAAATAAACTCATAAGTGCATGTTATGACATGGGAGTAATTGAGTGACATGAGACTGAAAGAAGTACAAAAAAGGAAACTGTTACCTCAAGCTTAAACTGGATTCAAAGAGACAATATAGGGGTACTTGGTCATCATATCTACTTTTGCTTCCCAAGTAGCTTCCTCAACTAGCTGATTCCTCCACAGAACCTTCACTAAAGCAACTTCCTTATTTCTCAACTTACGAACCTGAAGGTCAAGAATCTCAACTCGGACCTCTTCGTTAGAGAGACTATCTTTTACGCCTAAAATCTCTAAAGGCACAACTGAAGCTGGATTACCAATGTATTTTTTCAACAAAGACACATGAAAAACTAGATGCACTAATGCTAAGTCTGCAGGTAAGTCTAAGTCATAGGACACATTGCCAATAACCTTCATAATTTTATAAGAATCCACATAGAGGGGACTGAGTTTCCCTTTCTTTCCAAATATCTTCACCCCTTTCATGGGTGAAACCTTTAAGTAAACCAAATCATGAATCACGAACTCAAGTTCTTTTCTTCTCACATCTACATAGGACGTTTGATGACTTTGAGTTGTTTTTAATCTTTCTCTAATCAGCTGAACTTTTTCCATAGCCTCATGGACTAAATCAGGCCCTATAAAAGTAGCTTCACCAACCTCAAATCAACTAATAGGAGATCTACGCCTCCTACCATAAAGTGCGTCGAACAAGGCCATATGAATACTGGAGTGATAACTATTATTATAGGCAAACTCAATCAAAGGCAAGTGATAATCTCAACTACCTTTAAAATTGATCATGTGAGATCTCAACATATCCTTTAAGGACTGAATGGTCCACTCAGCCTGACCATCTATCTGCGGATGAAAAGCTGTGCTGCGATAAACTTGGGTACCAAGACCCTTCTGAAATGTTTTACAGAACTGAGAAGTATATTGAGTACCTCTATTGGAGATGATAGTCAAAGGGACTCCATGCAACTTCACCAACTCCCTAAGGTAGAGTCTAGCATAATCCTCTGCTTAATCTGAAGTGTTAACTGGTAGAAAATGGACAGACTTAGTCATTCGATCCACAATTAACCTAAATAAAATCATGTTGTTGGTGAGTACGAGTTAACCCTGTAACGAAATCCATGTTCACCACTTCCTACTTCTAAGTAGGAATACTGATATCTTGAATTATACCACCAGGTCTCTGGTGCTCAACCTTAAACTACTGGCAATTTGGACACTTAGCCATAAATTCTGTGATATCTTTCATCTTGCCATTCCACAAATAGACTTCCCACAGATCACAGTACATCTTAATAGATCATGGGTGCATAGAATATCAAGAACTGTGAGCTTTTTTCAGCATTCGCTAGCTCAAGTCATCCACATCTGGAATGCACAGTCTGCCCTGACAACGAGGAACACTATCTCCCCTTGGGAGAAAACCTCAATTTTTTGACTTTGGATAACTTCCTTCAACTTAAGAAAAATAGGATCACTATCTTTCTTTGCTTTCACCTCGGCTAATAAAGAAGATTCTGACCCATTCTAAACCATAATACTACCTGTCACACCCTATTTCGAACCGGCCGAAACAACACACAACGTGTAGTGGTTGTTGTGACTCACTGATTTTGAAAATTTATTTTTTAGAGTCGCCACCTAAATTTTAAGGAAAAATTAGGAAAACCATTTTTTATGAAAACTCTGTGTTTTGGTCTTTCGAAAATGTTTGAGATTCTGAGTAAGGGTTTTGGTTACTCGAAGGGAAGGTGTTAGACACCCCTCAGAGCCTATCCGAAGATAGTCCTTAATTTTCGTTTAGGAAAACATTTGGAAAATATTCGTTTATTACTTGCTAAAATAATTATTTACATAAAATTTATCGAATTTTTTAAAAAAAGAGGAAATATACAAGGTATATAAATGTATACTTACGATGTACGAAAAATGTAACGCAATTTATTGTAACATATAGATGCATATTTCAAAAATATGAGAATGAAGGGTGAAGTTAACATTAATATTTTGTTCTAATATGTATATTAAGAAAAAAGTATAAAGTTTTATAATTTTACAAAAATATAATGAAGAAGTTTATGCAAAAATAAAGAAAATATAGTTTTGAAAACATGTAAAGATTTATTATAAAATAAACATGTATATGAAGAAGAACAAAATTTATTTAATTTGAAAATGAGTTTATATAAATGCGTTTATCGCAAAGTAAAAGATGTCAAATATATTAACGTATTCACTCTTGAGTAAAATAGACTTGCATATGTTTAAAATATAAGAAATCACGCTAGTGTTCATTTATTTGTAAAATTTTTAAAGTGATAGTTAAAATTAGATAGAAATGAATGTAATAAAAAAACACATAAAAACATATAGTTGAAATAAAGTGTGGATGATGACAATAATAATTTCTTTTTAAGAAAAAACAAGTAAATAAAATAGCGATAAAAATATTTTGTATATGGTAGTGTATACATATATGCACCTTGTTTTTTTTTTTTTTTTTTTTTTTTTAGAATCTTTTAGAATTTGAAAATTTGATACTATTGTTGAGAAAATGGATAACATTTAATTCATCGGAATTGATAAATAGTTCCTTTTTAAAGAAAAGTTAAATTTTTAGCTACTCGTAAAATGGCATAAAACTCCCTTTTGTTTTTAAGAAAATGTAGAGGTTGCGACTTTTGTTCTTTATTAAAAAAAAATGTTTTTGAGGCGAGTAATTAGTTTAAAAAGTTAGTTCGATATTAAAGTTGCTAAAGCCCAATTTTATTGAAGAAAAATCCGTTTAACTAGTCATGTATTAATCATGAGAAGGCATGCCATCAATCTACTTCTAAGGAAATCCGTAAATATTTAAAGCAATGTAAAGCAATAAACAAATAATAAAATTTTAAAACAATTCTAATAACAATAAGAGTAATTAATTATCATTCTAAGTATCAAAGCTACAAATATAACATAATTTACAGATATAGGAGAGGACTAAAGAGATACTAGACTCCGTTTCGGATTTGAGTTTCTAATTTACGCAACTCCGGGGCTCTGTGATCCTAGTAGCGATCGACCCGATATTTGGGTCAAAACGGAGTTTCAATTGAAACTCCAAATCCCGAGTTCACATGTAAAATAAAAAAAAGGATAAGGATTAGTAACTAATTAATCAATCAGGAAGAATATTCAGAAACAGAGAAGTAAAGGCATGATAGTAAAGACATGTCATAGATAATCAAAATCAAGAGCAAATATTTTTTACTCGCACATACGAGCCTTGTCTCAAACAATACTTAGCAGTGATGGAAAGAAGAGAGAAAAAAAATTAAGGAAAGGATCTAATAACTAACAACCTATCTATATCGTGATCAAGTCGGATACTTTCATCACTGTTACATATCAATAGCTAATTAACAAACAATGGTCCGTCCAAATGATTGAGAATCAAACAGTGATGAAACATGAAAGTTCACTTTGATTAATGCTCACTTGTCATCATGTTAATCCTAGTGTGTAAAATATTTATATTTACATGCTAAAGAAAAACAAAGAACAAACCGATTAAAACATTAGGCTACTAATTTTTTGGCATGGATAAAGTAGGCATATGATCACTTAGACACCTAAGTAAAATGCAATTCTAACACTAAATTTATGCTCGAATTCGCAATACCATAAAATAAAATGGGATCAAAGATAAGAACGAGTTATGGAGCTTTACGCAATTGGACTAAAAATTGTCATGACTTGAAACAAATTACCATATTTTGAGCTTGATTTCGAAAGGATGGACAAAAAATATCACTACCAACTTGCAACCAAAAATAGAACCCATATTGACAAACTTACAGACTTGCACGTACAAATAAATTTCAGACCCAAAAGTTATATTCATCGACCAAATTCCAGAAAAACCACAACAATCAATAGTCCTAAAACGAAATAAACACAAGCATACACATATTTACAAATCCATGTATTACACACCAAATGATTTTTCAGAGTCAAGATTTTATACATACATCCACAGATTCAAAGAAAAACAACCGCAACAGCGTGGGTTTCAAAACAAAAAAAATATCCATAGAACCAAATAGAAATAGGTAGAGGAGAAGTAATTGAAAATTAGACAAGGGATGGATGCACACTTTGACCTGATTTTACGGAGAACCAACAACGACAACATAGCCAGATTTTGAAGCTAAAATCAGACCACATATTCACATATTTACAGACTGGTGTATCTACACTCGAAACAACTTCAAAAATAAGACCCTTTTTTAAAAAATCCCCAAAAGGCAACGAAAAGTAGCGTTAACGAATTTTAAGGTTGGAGCAAGATTACGTATTCATAAATTGAAATAAAATGAAAGAAAAAGAGATAAAGGTGAACTATAAGGGGTCGGATTCGCACCTTTTTTGAGGCAGCGAAACTGAGGCCTCAACGTCAAGATTTCGGTTGCCGAACTCGAACTCCGGGAACTCGAATTTAAGCTGAAAATAAGAAATAGAAACTTGTAATGTTTGTGGCTTTACTTGTGATTTTTTCAAACGTTCAAAGCCTTTTTCTTTTTTTTTTTTTTTTTGAATTTTGCTTGCTGTTTTTTTTTCTTCGAATTTTTAGCTTGTTCCCCCAAAACCTCCCCTTGAGAGGGGAAAACGCCTCTATTTATAGGCAAAATACGGACTTGGAAGTCCGGATTTGAAACAAGAAATTTTATAAAAACATGGGTATTGAGAGTGGATTTGAAATTTGAATTCAAATCCTTGATAAGTCTTATCTCTACCTTCATGATTTAATGCTAATTTGAACTCAAAATCGAGTATTTGCATGAATTCGGGACTGAAATTTTTTGCCCAAGGGGATTCACGGGCTTGGAAGATGAAAAATGAGGGAATCTCCGCAGGGATAGAGACAGCGAGGGGTAGCTATGGCGCTAGGGTTTTCCAATTCGGGCATGGTGGATGAGAGGTGAAGGAGAAAAGAGAAGAGAGGTCATCAGTTTTTTGTGTTTGTTGGGTAATTGAGGGTGATGTATCGGTACTGTTGGGGAAAGGAAAACCATGTATTGGTTTTAGAAATTTGACTGAAATTTGAATCGTCTGATCATTTGATCGGACGGTTCAAATTTGATAAAATCTAATAAATAAATAATATATATTTATTTATTTATATATTTAAAAGGTTAAAAAATTTGTGGCCCTTGGATTGAAAAAGATTTAACGGTTAAGATGATTTTGTGCTTTTGGATGTGAATTTGCGTTTCTTTGCTGATGTGGCGGTGTGTGATTGTTGGATAAGGTATGGAGTGGATTGATGAGGTGGATGGAAGATTGGCTGATTTGAGTTTCTTAATGGACCGGGTTTTGGGCCAATTTTGGTCCTCTTTGGTCTTAAAATGATGAATAAAAGTGGGCTTTGAATCAAATAAATTGGGGCTGAATTAAATTTGGCCCAAACATTCTTTTCTACTAAAATTAAATTTTAGAAATGCTTCTTTTGTCCCAAATTTTAATATGTTATGTGTATAAAGTCTATTATATAAATAATTTAGTTAAATATATATATATATATATATATATATATATATATTAATAATAATACAGTATGAAAATATAATTAGAAGTGAAAAATGCAAAGGCGAGTTTTTAAAATATTTTTTGTGTGATTTTTAATATTAAGTAAATAATTATATTTAATTAAAATATTTAAAAACATGCTAGGGGAAAAATAAACCTTCTTTTTAATTCTCTCAAAAATTCATAGAAATAAAAAATTTGAATTTACTTTCGAAAATTGTTTAGGACCGGGAAGCATAGAAAAAATAATTAAAGGAAAAAGATGTGCCAAAATTAGGTTTCAACAGTTGCCCCTGATGGACCGAAGGTGATGTAAGAACCTTTGGGCAATCAAGTTGACGTAAACAATTTTGTCTTGAGTGAAGAGAAGGTTTGGAAGATTATGGCTGAGCTCTGGTCTTTGAGCTGCCTACATATCTCGAGTTCATGAGAAATCAGGCCATTTGTAGTTCGAAACATAGAAAATTTTGAACAACTTCAAAATTTGCCCTAGTGTAGAATTATGGTAATGCTGAGTTCTTTTAGGGGTAACTGTGAAGATTTTAGCATAAATAAAATGGATATGGTTGCGTTTAAGCTAAGCTTAACCACATTTTTTTTGAATATGGGAGTTAGGTTGGATGTAGCCCTTTGGGATAGCTTGGAATGAGAAAATGTTTGATAGCAATATACGATGAGGATTTTGAAAGAAAAGATCTTGAACTTTCGAAAACTGCGCCGGTCTCGGATTACAACAACATTGGGCGATAACACTAGGATGTAAAAGAGTTATGAAATCAAATCTGAATGTCAAAAAATAGAGTGGAGTTTGAGTTTCGAGAGTGAATCTTTAATGTAGCTAGGGATGCTTGACATTCTGTTAGCTTGCCCCAGTATGCTGCTAAAAGGGTAGTTCCATGTTGTAGTGTGTTGTCCTGCAAAACAGGTAAAAGGGTGAAAAGTATCTGTTGCGTTCAAAAATTGTAAATTGAAATTGTAATGTAAAGAGTAGAGTGTTGATATTCAAACTAGTGTTGTAATCTCCACTCTATGGAGGCCTCCAACTGGCGGGGCAATTGTCGAAATATAAAAGCCTTTGTCGGCAAGCAATTGCTGAAAAGTAAAAGCCTCCGATTGGCAGGGCGTTGCTGAAGAGTAAAGACTCCGACTGGTGGGGTGATTACTTAAAAGTAAAGCCTCCGACTGGCGGGGCGATTGCTTAAAAGTAAGAGCCTTCGACTAGCGGGGCAGTTTCTTAAAAGTAAAAGCCTCATTCTTGCAAGGTAATTTTCAAACCAAACTCGACGATAATATTGCTATTGGGATCTGACGCTACCACAGTAGTGGATCTCTTGCTCCTATGCTAGTGAATTTCTGATGCTGCTACGATGGTGCATTTTTGATGCATTGCTTGGTGCGAATCTTTGATTGGTAGATCGTGCTTTTGTTTGCTAAAATATGATTCTCCGATATGGCAGAGCATCGTTTTGCTTATGTACAATCTTCAAAACACGAAATTCGCTTGCTTATGTATAGTCCTTGAAATAAGGGAGTTTGACTTCGTTTGCTTATACACAGTCCTTGGAGTGCTGAAGTTTGAATTTATTTGCTTATGTACTGTCCTTGTCGTATGGAGCCTTTGATGAAGTTAGACGACCTTCTCCGATTGGCGGAGTTAGTTGACGCAATTAGACGGTGATTCTTTGATTGGCAAAGTTATTCGATGCAGTCAGGTGGCAGGCTCCGATTGATGGAGTTTATTGGAAGAAGTAAAATAGCCTATTTGTCCTACGAGGGCCCTCTTTCTTCAATCTCTCGATCTGAATCTTGGACGTACCTACAAAGATTTCAGACGAAACTTTTAGAGCCTGTGAGGATCAATATCAATGTTGTTAAAATAGAGTAAGGAGAGAATATTTTGGCTCGTGTTGTAGTGATAAGTCGCATGATGTCTCCATTTACGTCCGAGAGCTTGTCTTGAAATCATCTTTCCCAATTCCTATTTTTTCCTGCGCTCAAAGAAAAATACTTAGTTGGGAGGGGGTGTTGATTTGTGTTGACTCGGGAGTCTTGGCTTTGTCCATGGAATCTTCCAACACTTCCTCAGATACTCGATCTTTCCAAATTTGGTGACTTGGTAGGTGGAAAAGTAGGCAAATATTTTGAAAGTATATATATATATATTTTGCAAATATATTATGTATATATCGAGTGTGTATATATAGTAATCCTCTATCATTTTTTAGATTATGACATATTCTGAAATCCGTTGAGCCTCTCCATTCATCGATCGTATATCCATGCAGTTTTATTTTTTTGATGACATTCTTCTAGCTTTTGCAGAAGCCAATACGATTCTGATGGTGAGATCTCTTATATTCTGGGGCTATGTTGTGAGCCAAGAGGGTTTTCCTAGAGGTAAGACCGAACCTTTTAGGTTGCCTACGTATCCAAGTGGAATCAGGTCTTGACGTAGTTCAAATACAAGGGGAGAAATGAAAATATGAAATGCAATAACCGGGCCTAACTCAGGCTGCCTACGTATCCAAATGGAATCAGGTCATGACATAGTTCAAATACAAGGGGAGAAATGAAAATATGAAATGCGATGACCGGGCCTGACTCAGGCTGCCTACGTATCCAAGTGGAATCAGGTCAAGCCATAGTTTAATACACTAAAGGGTAAAATATGAAGGGACCTAATTTGATGAGGTTTGCCTACGTATCCCACCGAGGGAAGTCAGGTCAAGCGTAGTTCTGAATACATGAAAGATGATGTTTTTTAGTTTTTTCTAAGGGAGACCGAACCCGATGAGGGTTGCCTACGTATCCCTCCGTAGGAAGTCAGGCTAATACTTAGTTCTGCTATATTAGAGAAAACGCAAAAGTACGAAGAAATATAAACTAGTCCTGATGTCTTCAAATGTAGTACTTCTTGATAGCGTCTGAATTGATCAGCTTCGTGCTCACTGTACAATCTATTTCTACAAGGATTACTGCTCCTCCTGAGAGCACTCGGTGAACCATGTAGGGACCTTGCCAATTTGGCACAAATTTCCCCTTAACTTCATCTTTGTGAGGGAATATTTTCTTCAATACTAACTGTCCTAGTGTGAATTGTCGAGGCTTAACCTTCTTTTTGAACACCTTGATCATTCTATTTTGATAGAGTTGACCATGATAGACCGCGTCCATTCTTTTCTCATCAATGAGCATTAACTGTTTGATCCTGCTACCAATCCATTCAGCATCATCTAGACCGACCTCTTGGATGATTCTCAAGGATGGTATTTCCACCTCTGTGGGTATCACTGCTTCTGAACCATACACCAATATGTAGGGAGTTGCCCCAGTGGATGTTCTAATTGTGGTGCGATAGCCGAACAAAGCATAAGGTAGTTTCTCATGCCATTCTCTATTACTGTCCACTATTTTTCTCAAGATCCTCTTGATATTCTTGTTCGCGGCCTCAACTGCCCTATTCATTTGTGGCCGATATGCTGTGAAATTTTGGCGAGAGATCTTAAACTTCACACAAGTCTCTCTCATGAGATCGCTATTACGATTGGCCCCATTATCTATTATAATTGACTTTGGAATTCCAAACCAGCAGACTATGTTATTGCGAACGAAATCTGCTACCACCTTCTTTGTTACTGCCTTGTGCGTTGATGCTTCAACCCACTTTGTGAAATAGTTGATAGCTACCAGGATAAAATGGTGTCCATTTGATGATGGAGGCTCAATGGGCCCACTAACGTCCATGTCCCAAGTAGCAAATGACCAAGGAGAACCCATCACATTGAGCTCATTTTGCAAAACTCGTATAAAGTCCCCATGCATTTGACACTGATGACATTTCTGTACGTATCGGATGCTATCCCTCTCCATGGTCATCCAAAAGTATCCGGCTCTCAAAATCTTCCTTGCTAGCATGAAACTATTTATGTGGGGTCCACAGGTCCCTACATGTATTTCTTCCAACAACTTGGTTGCTTCTGTGGCGTCTACACATCGTAGCAATCCTAAATCTGGAGTCCTCCTATATAGGATTTCTCCATTGAGAAAGAAGTGATTAGCCATCCTTCTTAAAGTTCGCTTTTGCTTACTAGTGGTGCTCCTTGGATATTCTCCTACTTCGAGCAACCTTCTGATATCATAATACCACGATTTTCCATTCGATTCTTCATTTACGTGGAAACAGTATGCATGTTGATTGTGTAAATTCACCTTGATGGGATCAATGTAATTCTTATCTGGATACTGGATCATTGAATATAGTGTTGCTAGGGCATCAACAAACTCATTTTGAATTCGAGGGACATGTTTGAACTCAATCTTCATGAATCTTTTGTTCAGCTCCTTCACATATTGCACATAAGGACGGATCTTGACATTTTTAGTGGTCCATTCTCCTTATACCTGATGAACCAACAAATCAGAATCTCTTATCACCAATAACTTATTGATGTTCATGTCTACAGCCATCCTGAGTCCGAGAATGCAAGCTTCATATTCTGCTATATTGTTCATACAAGGAAACCTAATCTTTGCTGAGATCGGATAATGTTGACCTATTTTTGAGACTAAGACTGCCCCGATTCTGACTCCTTTAAAGTTTGATGCTCCATCAAAGAGCATCCTCCATCCATCATATGACTCCAAGATGTCCTCTCCTGCGAACAATACTTCTTCATCAGAGAAGTATGTCTTGAGTGGCTTGTAGTCTTGATCCACTGGATTTTCCAAGAGGTGATCAACTAAAGCTTGTCCCTTGATGGATTTTTGTGTCACGTACACAATATCAAACTCGTTCAACAAAATCTACCATTTCACTAATTTTCCAGTAGGCATCGATTTCTGGAAGATATACTTGAGTGGATCCATTCTTGAAATTAGGTACGTGGTGTATGCAGACAGGTAGTGCCTCATCGTTTGTGCAACCCAAGTTAACGCACAACAGGTTCTTTCCAGCAACGTATATCTTGCTTCATACGGTGTGAACTTTTTGCTTATGTAGTAAATGGCTTGCTCCTTCCTTCATGTCTTATCATGCTATCCCAACACACATCCAAACGCCATCCATAATGGATATATACAATAGCAAAGGATTCCCAGGATCTGGAGGAACCAATACTGGTGGGTTGGACAAGTACTCCTTGATTCTATCAAAAGTTTCTTGTCATTCTTCCGTCCATCCCGCGGTGGCATCTTTTTTCAGCAACTTGAATATGGGCTCACAAATTATTGTGGACTGAGCTATGAACTGACTGATGTAATTGAGTCTTCCCAAGAAACTCATCATATCCTTCTTGTTCTTAGGAGGTGGTAACTCCTGGATTGCCTTGATTTTGGACAAATCCAACTCTATACCTCTCCTACTAACAATGAACCCCAATAATTTCCCTGTGGGGACTCTAAAAGCACATTTGTCTAGATTCAACTTCAAGTCGTACCTATGCAACCTCTCGAAGAACTTTCGTAAATCATCCAGGTGATCTAAACTCTTCTTGGACTTGATAACAACACCATCCACGTACACCTCAATCTCCTTGTGAATCATATCGTGGAAAAGGGTAGTCATGGCACTCATGTAAGTTGCACCGATATTTTTTAGTCCAAACGACATTACCCTATAGCAATATACCCCTCACGGAGTGATAAAGGCAGTCTTCTCAACATCATCTTCATTCATCAAGATTTGATTACACCCCGCAAAACAATCAACAAATGACTGCAACTCATGTTTCGCGCAATTATCAATGAGTATATGAATGTTTGGAAGGGCAAAATCATCTTTAGGACTAGCCCTGTTAAGATCTTGATAATCTACACATATCCTTAACTTTCCTTCCTTCTTCGGCACCGACACAATGTTGGCCAACCATGTGAGGTAATTTGTAACCTTTACAACATTTGCTTCTATCTGCTTGGTTACCTCCTCTTTGATTCTCAAACTAAAATCGGGTTTGAATTTCCTCATCTTTTGCTTCACGGGTGGACGGGCAGGATCAATTGGTAGCCTGTGAGAGACGATATCGGTGCTTAACCCTATCATGTTGTCATAAGACCAAGAGAACACATCAACGTATTTCTTAAGCAATTTTATCTATTCTTTCTTTCTTTCGGCTTCCAAGTGTATGCTGACTCACGTTTCCTTCACCATTTCATCATCACCCAAATTGACAACCTCAGTTTCATCCAGATTAGGCTTCTTCTGACTTTCAAGTTACTCAATCTCATGTGGCAAGTTTTCAGGCATCATACTTTCGTTATATTCCTCATAATCATGCTTATTGCTCGAATTTTGCTCAGTGGATTCGATACACGTCATAATCGTTGAACGAGGATTGTTACTAATATTAGCGCTTAATGGAAAATAATGAAAGTATATTTTTTTTTTAGAAAATAAAGATTTTTATTAAAGAAAAACGCTTGGCTTTAGCAATAGGCGAGTAGAAAAAATGGCTTAGGCATGATTAAAGCATCAATTGATTATGCAAAAACAACTTTGAAATCAACTAAAATTCCACACTACCAGGACTCCTGTCGAAACAAGGTTGGGCTGATGGTCCAATTCTGCAAGACTTCCCCAGTTCAACATCACAGATAGTGAACTCTTTGAGATCTATCTCCAGTCATTCCTCGATCACGGCCACAAACAGATTCCCTATTCCTTCTATGATATCCTCATCAACTGCTTGCTCTAAGACTGGAACTTGGGCTGGCACAAATACTGTCTTACCTGATCCTACCCCATGCACTCCTTCTGAAGTGGATTCATATCCCAGCACAGTGGTACCTCTCTGATATTTCAACTAAATCAGCTCAATTATACCATTGTCTTTTAGTCCTAGTCCTCTCTTAGGCTGATTCCCATATTTCAACATCTCTGATATAACCATCTTTGCTGCACTCAACATTTTCACTTCAATCGACTCTACTTTCTCATCGATCCTTGTAGCTTGCATGAACTCCAGAGTATGAAAAGTGGCTCCATCTAACTCTTCCGTAATTGGAACAGAATTAACAGAATAGATGGGATGACTGAGCTCTTCATGAATGGTAACTTTAGTACGTCCCCACTCAAACTTCACACACTGATGGAGAGTTGAGGGAACTGCTCTCGCCATTCGGACCCATGGACTTCCCAGCAACAGGTTGTAACTGGATGCTACATCCATCACTTGAAATAAGATGGGAAATTCAGCTAGTCCTACTTGCAATGTTAGGTAGATTTCTCCAATGACGCTCCTTTGTGATCCATCGAAAGCTCTAACCTTCACCCGACTCTCCTTTATCTCTTCTATATTCATACCCAAATCTCTGAGAGTGGAGAATGGATAGATCTTACAACTAGAACCACCGTCAATTAAAACCCTATTTAGGACCTTGTTACAGTATCTGACGGTGATATGAAGTGCTTTGTTGTGTCCTGCCCCTTCTGATGGTAGCTCATCATCATGAAAAGAGACCTTATTTGCTTCCACCATACATTCGATTGCAGCAGCCAAAGTTCCACTTGTGGTGTCTTTCGGTATGCTAACTCCACTTAATACTTCCATTAAAGCATCCCTATGGGCTTCAGAACTCATAAGCAAGGACATAATGGATATGTGGGCCGGTGTTTTCTTCAGCTGCTCCTCGACCGAATAGTCCTTAGGTTGCATCTTCTTCCAAAATTCTGTGGCTTCAACATCAGTAATATTCTTCTTTGGATTTTATTCTTTCCCAGAAACCCCTCGATTTAGATCCTCCGGGGCATAGCACCTTTCTGACCTGGTCATCCCGTGAGCTACATCAGCGTCTATTGTCTTGACTTTAGCTTCCGCTTGATAGTCCCATGGGACTGCTTTAGTGTTATAGTCAGGCTTTCCAGTGACTCTAGTGGTTACTACAACTCTCGGTAGGTAGGTTTGAATGTTCAATGGCTCCCTTAACTGAATTGTGATAAAGGGTTGTGCTGGAGATGTAGTGGCAACTTCTTCTGTATTCCAAGTAGGCACAATAGCTCCCTCCAAGTCATACTCTTCCTCCAGAGTAATTATGTTGACTTCTCAATTCTCATGATTCGGTAAAGGGTTATTATTCACATTTGGAGGAGATATGGTGCATTTGATTACTCCTTTTCTGATCAAAGACTCAATCTGGTTCTTCAAACCATAACACTCTTCCGTGTCATGACCCTGGACTCCCGAGTAATAAGCACATCGCATGTTTCCATCAAAGTTTTGAGAGGTTGGATCAGGGGCTTTTCCTTCTACTGGGTGCAACAATCCTGCTGCCCTCAACCTTTTAAATAGTTAAGCCAAAGGTTCGGCAATAAGTGTGTAGGTGCGGGTATTTCTAGCTTCAAGATTTGGACGTGGTCTTGGTGCATATGCTGGTCTATTTTGGTGAACTGGAAATACTATATTTGAAGAGGTTGATATACCTCAAAATCTAGATTTACTGAATAAATGGACTATTTCTAAAGTTCCTATAAGAACAATTTATGATTTTGGTTGGTTTGATAACCTATCTTCTAAATAGCTAATTAAGTCTACTGAGCAGTGTTTAGCATTAAATTCATCAGAACAGACTATTTGTTTGTTGAATAAACACGATATTGATTTGTATAAAAATCATTATAATTTTATGCATATTGGCATGGTGCAGATTGCATTTAAACCTTTAACCCTTAAAGGGTTGCCAGAAATCTTTCTAGCGGCTTTGAGAGATGCTAGAAATTTAAATTTTAGACAATCTTTAATGGGTTCGATTGAATCTACTGTGGCTTACAGTCCAGTATATTTCAATACTCAACCCAATCTTCAACTTTCCATGTCTGATGTGAATATATTAGATGCATTAACCTTAAATGTTAAAACGCATGGTTATAATTATACACCTAATTTTGAACTTATTTGTTTATCGTATAGAATTTACTATAAATTCTTGTCTACTTTAAATCCTAGATGTAAATTATATGATACATCTGACCAAACTATTTTATTTGAAACTAATTTTGCTAAATCCAAGGTCACTACTAGAAGACCCAATAGGTGGGAAGAAATTAATTTTCCGACTACTTGAACTTTAAACTCTGTTATAAATCTGAGCCAAGTTACAAATGCGGTAACAAACTCAAAATGTTCTCATATTACACAAAACCCTGATGGACGAATTTGTATTCAGTTCGATGATAAGTCTACTGTCTATAATAGGCATTCTTTTACTGGTAATAGATTATTGCCTCTAACTCATCAGATGATATCTCCTGTAGAACCAACTTATGGACCAACTAGATTAAATTGTACTGCTTCTCTGCATACTATTTCCACAGTAGAAGATAACAAGCACGTGGAAAAGGTAAAAATTAATCCTCGAACAAATATTGTTCAGGTAAATGATGATAAAATTTCTGATAAGGATATTACCTCTGCATCCGAAATGGATTTTAATCCAAATGAGTTTTAATGATTCCTTACATAATTGATTTTAGTCCAGGATCCCTGGCAAGAAAACATATTCAAAAAGAATTCTTCAATGATAAATGAAACCAATTTAGAACATGGTTTTTTTAAACTTATAATCCCGAAGATATGAATAGCATTTCTCAAGAGTTTTATGAAACTTGTGCTTTATATAATCAATTTATGTATTTTGTCCCATGGTTTATAACCACCTATTTACCTATGTATATAAATGTATTAGAAAGATCTTATAAAGAAGGAAGTGGTAATATTATCAAAACCATTTATCCTCCTCAATCTTCTTTCGTGTTACCTAATAATACGGGTATAACTTTTACTGCTTTTCAAAAATTTATCGACGAAGACGTTGCTGCTATAAGCATCAGTGAAATTAATAAATTAATTTCTCAAAACAATTACACAAGTTTATATGTTAAAGTTTTAGGAGAACATATTAGTTCCCTTGACAAGAAATTAGAAGTTTTAACTGCCTTAATCAAGGGAATTAGTAAAGCCTCTGATAAGGCTTCGTCATCCTCTAGTACGCAAATTGTTCCTACTTATATTAAAAGACCTCCTGAGATACAAAATTTTAAATTTAAATCGTTAGATGATTTAGTAGACCTTCTTGATAAAAAGTTGTCTGGCTTAAATATTAAGCCTATGGATTTATCCTCAGAATTTATTGATAAATTAGCTACTCCCTCTGACTAAAAAATGAAAACTGGTCTGAGCTAAATAAGCTCTCAGAAAAAGTTAAGTATGCTGATAAGCCTAGGATGCAAACCTATTATTATCCCAAACCAACTCCTCAAGATGTCCTAGTTGAGGAAAGGGATAGGAATCAGACTAATACCTCGTATAGCGGTTTTGATATTTATGAATGGAATATAGATGGGTTAACTGATAGGCAGATGACTATCCTAGTTCATAGAATGATGATGTACTCTACTATTTGTAAGAGCCAGAAGAATAATGATAGAAATATTTGTAAAATGATAATTACAGGTTTTACTGGTCAGCTTAGAGGCTGGTGGGATAATTATATGACCCTAGAAGTAAAGGCTACTATTATTAATGTCATCAATCCTAATGAAAGCATTGATAATTTAGGATTTAAGCTTGCTAGTGGCCGAGAAGACGTTGTTTATACTCTAGTTCTTACAATTTTAGAATATTTTAGTGAAAGATTTACCAATCAGTACGAAACTATTAGGACCTTGTTGAACAGTCTTCGATGCAAGACTTTGAGTGACTTTAGATGGTATAAAGACAACTTCCTTAGTAGGGTAATGGAACTACCCGAAACTAATGAAACTCATTGTTAATCTAAATTCATTGATAGGTTACCACCCTTATTTGCAGAAAGAGTAAGAAATACTCTTAGAGGAAACTTTAATCAAGTTCCTTATGAGAATTATACTTATGGTAAATTGATAGGAGTTTTTACACAAGAAGGATTAAATTTGTGTAATGAACTTAAATTATCTAGACAACTTAAGATGGACAAGTTGAGAGAGAGATCCCAATTAGGAGACTTTTGTACTCAATTTGGTATTCCTGAAGTCCCTGCTCTTAGGAAGAAAAATAAGAAGTACCATAGGTACCCTAATCAGGATAGCCCTTACAAAATGAAAAGAACCAGATATAGATCCAAAGAAGATAGTGAAACTCGAAAGAATTATCGCAAATCTAAAAGATTTGCAAAACATAGGTCCAAAAGATATCTTGCATCCACTAAATGTTATATGTGCGGAGAATTAGATTATATAGCCCCTAATTGTAAACTCCAGAAACTTAAGACCATAGAACTTGATGCAGATTTGCATGATAAGATCTATGGCTTGTTATACACCTCCGGCGAGAAAGGAAGTAGTACTTCTGAAAATGAAGAAGAAGTAAATTTGCTTGATTTATCTGATTCTGATAATGAAGCCTGTAATGACATGGCTTGTATTACTTGTAAAAACAATTTTCGTGTCTGTAAAGATGAGACCGAGTTCTATAAAATTCAATCACAATTTCAAGATTTGAATTTGAAAACTATTACTTCTGATAATGTTATAGAACTATTAAAAGAGGTTACTGATAGCAACCTTCGAGAAAAAATCATTACTTTAGCTGCAAGTTCTAGTTATTCAAACAAAAAGAATGATTTTAGTGAATTTAATTATTTTTCTCATTATTCTTTATCAGAGGTGAATAAACGACTTTCTGAAAAATATACCTCTAAAAGAGATTCTTGTTTAGATGACTTAAAGATCGAAGTTGAAAATTTTAAAAAAGAAATTAAGTCTCTTAAACAAAATCAAATGATTTTTGATCATCGAATTACTCAGATAGAGAAATCTAATTCTCTAGAAGGATCATCCAGTTATAAAGGTACGGATATCAAGGTTCCTAAAGAATCTAGATCAGATTCTTCAAAATAGATTAATCTAAATTTTAAAAATGATATGTTTTTAGGAATGATGCAAGTTATTACTGCTCATAAATGGTACATTAAATGTACTATTTTAATTGAAAATGATTTTTGCATTACCAATATAGCAATGATTGATAGTGGAACGGATGTTAGTTGCATCCAAGAAGGTCTAATACCTACCAAATACTTTCAAAAGACCTCTCATACTGTCAAATCTGCTTCTGGTCATTCTCTTGATATAGAATACAAATTACCAAACAGTTATATTTGTCAAGATAAAATTTGTATTCCTTATTTCATTTTTCTAGGTAAAAATCAGTTATATCCTCCGATCATTTTGGGAACACCCTTTATTAACACTATTTACCCCTACACTCATATTGATAGTAAGGGGTTTACGACTACTTACAAAAATAAAAAAATCAGTTATACATTTGTTACTGATCCCATAACAAGGGATATAAATGCTTTGATTAATATGAAGCAAAGTCATTTAGACTCGTTACAATTAGAAATTTGTAGTATGTCTATATCCGACACTCTAAAGCCTGTTAAGTGACAGAAGAAAATTAGATTAATTTCAGAACAAATGGTTGTTATGTATGTGCCGACCATGCAAGCGCCTTTTGGACCAGAAAAAGGCATAATGTTACTCTTCCATATGAAGAAAGTTTTTTTGAAGAGAATATCCCTACTAAATCCCGACCTTGTCAGATGAATTCAGAATTGGTCGACTTTTGTAAATAAGAGATTGATAATCTCCTTCAAAAGGGGCTTATAAAGCCTTCAAAATCTCCTTGGTCTTGCACTGCATTTTATGTAAATAATGCTGCAGAAAAAGAAAGAGGAGTGCCAAGATTAGTGATTAATTATAAACCTCTAAATAAATATTTAAAATGGATTAGGTATCCTATCCCCAAAAAAATAGATTTGCTTTCAAGATTATATAATGCCAATATATTTTCTAAGTTTGATTTAAAATTAGGATATTGGCAAATTCAGATTTTTAAAGAGCATACTTATAGAACTGCTTTTAATGTTCCATTCAGAAAATATGAATGGAATGTTATGTAATTTGGTTTGAAAAACGCAGCCTCAGAATTTCAAAAAATAATGAATGATAGTTTCAATCCTTATTTGGATTTCATTATTGTTTATGTCGATGATATTTTAGTTTTCTCTAAAACTTTAGAATTACATATCAAGCACCTAGATATTTTTAAAAGAATTGTAATTCAAAACGGTCTGGTAATTTCCAAACCTAAAATGAGTTTATTCCAAACTAATGTTCGATTTCTAGGACACTATATCTGTTAAGGGAAAATAACTCCGATTCAAAGATCTATCGATTTTGCATCAAAATTTCTTGATGTTATTACGGATAGAACTCAGTTACAAAGGTTTTAAGGAAGTTTGAATTATATTTTCCCCTTTTTATAAAAAATTATCTCGTGATCTGGCCCCTTTATATGACAGATTAAAAAAGAATTGTAAGGAGCCCTGAAATGATAGTCATACTAAAATTGTTAAGCAAATCAAGTAGCGAGTTGGTCTACTCTACCTTGCTTAACCCTTGCCAACCAGTCTTGGCCCAAGATAATTGAGACTGATGCGTCAAATATCGGCTTTGGTGGAATCCTAAAGCAAAGGAACCCCAATGATGACTGTGAATAGCTGATAAGATATTACTCAGGAAAATGGACTGAGGAACAAAAGAAATATGCGACTGTTGCACATGAAATGTTGACTATAGTCAAATGTGTCTTGAAATTTCAGGACGATCTTTATAATCAAAAGTTTTTGATAAAAACTGATGCCCAATCTGTTAAATATATGTGTAATAAAGATTTCAAACATGATGCCTCAAAATAATATTTGCTAGATGGCACGCCCAATTGGCCCCGTTTGATTTCGAAATCTCATACAAAAAGGGTAGTGACAACTCTCTTCCTGACTTTTTATCTCGTGAATACTTACAGGATGAATCCTCAGTGGAGTCGAGGAAGAGGTAGAGGACAAGGGGGAAGATCTTCCCCTTCCTATACCACAAGATCCTTCTCATATGGATCCTCAACAAATCCTCCAGTTATACAGAGAGGACAAAAAACCTTGATAAATGCGAAAATTCCACAGTCAGGAGAAACTTCATCACAATCTGTTATACACTTGGAAGATATTCCAGAGTACAACCCGTTATATCAACATATGCAGGCATATTTAGCCAGCCAAAAGTAAAATGATACTTTTGCTTTAGTTGCCAAAGAAGACAATGATGATATCAAGTCTTATAAAAAAATTGCGAAAAAGGGAAATTATATTTCTAGTAGAAAACAATGATATACAAAGGAAACAAGAATCGTGGAAAAAATTTCAGACATATCTGATAAAAAATCTATATTTTCCAGGTGAGTCATACAAGACCCATGCCTACTATGAGAATATTCTTTATTCAATCGGCAGTGCTGAGTTCCAACATTTCACTAGTTTTAACACGGAAGAAAATGTTTATAACTTTTCAAAAATTATTCTCAAACAGATTATATTTGTTGAAGAATGGGGACTATCCACCCTGAAGGAGAGACAAGTCTGTCTCAACGGAGTTAAAATAAATTTTACATACTGGGATTATATCCAAGCCTTTGACAAAGTGTTATACTATAACAATGATAAACACAAACATACTTGGTTTATCAAAATTTGTACAAAAAATTTTCACGAGCATATTCCAAATTGGTTTCTTAATTGGTGGACTTATCATGGTCCCACTATAAAATTTTTACCACCACCATTTTGGACATTATATAAAGAATGGACAAAGGTTTCTCCGCATGTGGATGAACTATATCGGGCAGATCATATTTGTCTTCCTGAAAAAGTGAATCAGATTTATTTCTTTATAGAATTCTCCATTCCATGGATTCATAAGTGTACACCAGAGCTGAGATTTACTGAAGAAAAGATACCCTGTTTATACAGAACTTTTTATAACAATTTCTGGGACAAGATAATGAAAATTTATCCCAAGACCAAAATGATATTTGGACAAGAATCGTTAGATTCTATTAAAGAAAAAATCCAAGAATACACAGAATGTTCACAAGAAGGAAATACTGATAAAAAGGCCTTTCAACATATTGCTCGAAAAATAACGTTCCAAGATGGAAATAAAAATAGAAATGATAGAAAAATATTTGGAGGAAGTAAAACAAAACTTCCTTCATTCAATAAATCAAATTGAGAAATAAGACACTTCCATGCAAAGCAGAGGAAGCAACGAATATGATATCGTCAATGATTCCCAATCATTACAATTAGAAGAAATATTATCTGAAGATTCCCTATCAAGTACAGAAGAATTTATCAGGAGAATGAAGCAGATGGATACAAAAGAAGGAAAGAAAAAGGAGGTTTGAATTATTGCCTCCCGACACAACATCCCCACATGTCATACTCAGGGGACCCACATGATATGAGTGGGAATTACTATACATAATACTGTAGATACGCATTTTTTTTCTATAAATAGGACCTTATGTAAAGGAAGAAGGCAGAAACCTTCATACATATGCTCTCTCTAGATTTAGCAACTCTCACCTCTCTCTAAATAGTTTCCATTTTTAAAGTTTTGTAAAGTTCAAATTTATTCAAGAAAGATAAAACTCAGATTTGAGTTCCACACCTCTTCTCCGTCGAGGTAACTTATTTTTCTTTTTATTTTATTTTTAAAGGCCGTGCCTATGGCCGGCTAAGTTACTTATCTATGTTGAATATCTAACTCTGGCATATAATTGTTGTAAAATCTAGACTCTATCAAAATATGTAAGATTTCTTATATGGATTGTTGGCTTAGTTCCGAGATGGTGGTACAGTCATTTCCAGTACTGCTCTTGTTGGCTCTGTCTTTGTGACTATGTCTAGCCGGTCGTTTGACTAAGCCCGAAAAAATAATGAATAGGGCGCTTCTTTCCCAGTATAAAGCTAGATATAGATAAGTAACTTAGCCGGCCATAGGCACGACCTTTAAAAATAAAATAAAAAGAAAAAGAAGTTATCTCGACGGAGAAGAGGTGTGGAACTCAAATCTAAGTTTTATCTTTCTTGAATAAATTTGAACTTTACAAAACTTTACAAAATGGAAACTCTTTAGAGAGAGGGGAGAGTTGATAAATCTAGAGAGAGCATATGTATGAAGGCTTCTGCCTTCTTCCTTTACAGAAGGTCCTATTTATAGAAAAAAATGCGTATCTACAGTATTATGTACAGTAATTCCCACTCATATCATGTGGGTCCCCTGAGTATGACATGTGGGGCTGATGTGTCGGGAGGCAATACTTCAAACCTCCTTTTTCTTTCCTTCTTTTTTATCCATCTGCTTCATTCGCCTAATGAATTCTTCTGCACTTGATAGTGTATCTTCAGATAATATTTCTTCTGATTGTAATGACTGGAAATCATTGAAGATATCATCTTCGTTGCTTCCTCTGCTCTGCATGGAAATGTCTTATTTCTCAATTTGATTTATTGAATGAAGCAAGTTTTGTTTTACTTCCTCCAAATATTTTTCTATCATTTCTATTTTATTTCCATCTTGGAACGTTATTTTTCGAGCAATATGTTGAAAGGCCTTTTTATCAATATTTCCTTCTTGTGAACATTCTGTGTATTCTTGGATTTTTTCTTTAATAGAATCTAACGATTCTTGTCCAAATATCATTTTGGTCTTGGGATCAATTTTCATTAGCTTGTCCCAGAAATTGTTATAAAAAGTTCTGTATAAACAGGGTATCTTTTCTTCAGTAAATCCCAGCTCCGGTGTACACTTATGAATCCATGGAATGGAGAATTCTATAAAGAAATAAATCTGATCCATTTTTTCAGGAAGACAAATATGATCTGCCCGATATAGTTCACCCACATATGGAGAAACCTTTGTCCATTCTTTATATAATGTCAAAAATGGTGGTGGTAAAATTTTTATAGTGGGACCATGATAAGTCGACCAAATAAAAAACCAATTTGGAATATGCTCGTGAAAATTTTTTGCATAAATTTTGATAAACCAAGTATGTTTGTGCTTATCATTGTTATAGTATAACACTTTGTCAAAGGCTTGGATATAATCCCAGTATGTAAAATTTATTTTAACTCCGTTGAGACAGACTTTTCTCTCCTTCAGGGTGGATAGTCCCCATTCTTCAACAAATATAATCTGTTTGAGAATAATTTTTGAAAAGTTATAAACATTTTCTTCCGTGTTAAAACTAGTGAAATGTTGGAACTCAGCACTGCCGGTTGAAGAGAGAATATTCTCATAGTAGGCATGGGTATTGTATGACTCACCTGGAAAATATAGATTTTTTATCAGATATCTTTGAAATATTTTCCACGGTTCTTCTTTTCTTTGTATATCATTGTTTTCTACTAGAAATATAATTTCCCTTTTTGGAAATTTTTCATAAGACTTGATATCATCATTGTCTTCTTTGGCAACTGAAGCAAAAGTATCATTTTTCTTTTGGCTGGCTAAATATGCCTGCATATGTTGATATAACAGGCTGTCCTCTGGAATATCTTCCAAGTGTATAACAGATTGTGATTAAGTTTCTCCTGACTGCGAATTTTTTGCATTTATCAGGGTTTTTTGTCCTCTCTGTATAACTGGAGGATTTGTTGAGGATCCATATGAGAAGGATCCTGTGGTATAGGAAGGGGAAGATCTTCCCCCTCTTCCTCTACCTCTTCCTTGACTCCACTGAGGATTTATCCTGTAAATATTCACGAGATAAAAAGTCAGGAAGAGAGTTGTCACTACCCTTTTTGTATGAGATTTCGAAATCAAACGGGGCTAATTGGGCGTGCCATCTAGCAAATATTATTTTGAGGCATCATGTTTGAAATCTTTATTAAACATATATTTAACATATTGGGCATCAGTTTTTATTAAAAACTTTTGATTATAAAGATCGTCCTGAAATTTCAAGACACATTTGACTATAGTCAACATTTCATGTGCAACAGTCGCATATTTCTTTTGTGCCTCAGTCCATTTTCCTGAGTAATATCTTATCAGCTATTCACAGTCATCATTGGGGTTCCTTCGTTTTAGGATTCCACCAAAGCCGATATTTGACGCATCAGTCTCAATTATCTTGGGCCAAGACTGGTTGGCAAGGGTTAAGCAAGGTAGAGTAGAAACTGCTTGATTTGCTTAACAATTTTAGTATGACTATCATTCCAGGGCTCCTTACAATTTTTTTTTTAATCTGTCATATAAAGGGGCCAGATAACGAGATAATTTTTTATAAAAAGGGGAAATGTAATTCAAACTTCCTTTAAACCTTTGTAACTGAGTTCTATCTGTAATAACATTAGGAAATTGTGATTCAAAATCGTTAGATCTTTGAATCAGAGTTATTTTCCCCTAATAGATATAGTGTCCTAGAAATCGAACATTAGTTTGGAATAAACTCATTTTAGGTTTGGACGTTACCAGACCGTTTTGAATTACAATCCTTTTAAAAATATCTAGGTGCTTGATATTTAATTCTAAAGTTTTAGATAAAACTAAAATATCATCGATATAAATAATAATGAAATCCAAATAAGGATTGAAAATATCAGTCATTATTTTTTGAAATTCTGAGGGTGCATTTTTCAAACCAAATGACATAACATTCCATTCATACTGTCCGAATGGAACATTAAAAGAAGTTCTATAAGTATGCTCTTTAAAAATCTGAATTTGCCAATATCCTGATTTTAAATCAAACTTAGAAAATATATTGGCATTATATAATCTTGAAAGCAAATCTCTTTTTTTTGGGATAGGATACCTAATCCATTTTAAACATTTATTTAGAGGTTTATAATATATCACTAATCTTGGAACTCCTCTTTCTTTTTCTTCAATATTATTTACATAAAATGCAGTGCAAGACCAAGGAGATTTTGAAGGCTTTATAAGCCCCTTTTGAAGGAGATTATCAATCTCTTTTTTACAAAAGTCGACCAATTCTGAATTCATCTGACAAGGTCGGGATTTAGTAGGGATATTCTCTTCGGAAAAACTTTCTTCATATGGAAGAGTAACAATATGCCTTTTTCTGGTCCAAAAGGCACTTGGATGGTTGGCACATACATCAACAACCATTTGTTCTAAAATTAATCCAATTTTCTTCTATAACTTAACAGGTTTTAGAGTGTCGGATATAGACATACTACAAATTTCTAATTGTAACGAGTCTAAATGACTTTGCTTCATATTAATCAAAGCATTTATATCCATTGTTATGGGATCAGTAACAAATTTATAACTGATTTTTTTATTTTTGTAAGTAGCCGTAAACCCCTTACTATCAATATGAGTGTAGGGGTAAATAGTGTTAATAAAGGGTGTTCCCAAAACGACCGGAGGATATAATTGATTTTTACCTAGAAAAAAGAAAAAAGGAATACACATTTTATCTTGACAAATATAACTATTTGGTAATTTGTATTCTATATCAAGAGAATGACCAGAAGCAGATTTGACAGTATAAGAGGTCTTTTGAAAGTATTTGGTAGGTATTAGACCTTCTTGGATGCAACTAACATCCACTCCACTATCAATCATTTCTATATTGGTAATGCAAAAATCATTTTCAATTAAAATAGTATATTTAATGTACCATTTATGAGCAGTAATAACTTGTATCATTCCTATCACATATCATTTTTAAAATTTAGATTAATCTGTTTTGAAGAATCTAATCTAGATTCTTCAGGAACCTTGATATCCGTACCTTTATCACTGGATGATCCTTCTAGAGAATTAGATTTCTCTATCTGAGTAATTCGATGATCAAAAATCATTTGATTTTGTTTAAGAGACTTAATTTCTTTTTTTAAATTTCAACTTCGATCTTTAAGTCATCTAATGAAGAATCTCTTTTAGAGGTATATTTTTCAGAAAGTCGTTTATTCACCTCTGATAAAGAATAAGGAGCAGAATAATTAAATTCACTAAAATCATTCTTTTTGTTTGAATAACTAGAACTTGCAGCTAAAGTAATGATTTTTTCTCGAAGGTTGCTATCAGTAACCTCTTTTAATAGTTCTATAACATTATCAGAAGTAATAGTTTTCAAATTCAAATCTTGAAATTGTAATTGAATTTTATAGAACTCGGTCTTGTCTTTACAGACACAAGAATTGTTTTTACAAGTAATGCAATCCATTTCATTACAGGCTTCATTATCAGAATCAGATAAATCAAGCAAATTTACTTCTTCTTCATTTTCAGAAGTACTACTTCCTTCCTCGCCAGAGGTGTATAACAAGCCATAGATCTTATCATGCAAATCTGCATCAAGTTCTAAGGTCTTAAGTTTCTGGAGTTTACAATTAGGGGCTATATGACCTAATTCTCCGCACATATAACATTTAGTGGATGCAAGATCTCTTTTGGACCTATTTTTTGCAATCTTTTAGATTTACGATAATTCTTTCGAGTTTCACTATCTTCTTTGGATCTATATCTGGATCTTTTCATTTTGTAAGGTCTATCCTGATTAGGGTACCTATGGTACTTCTTCTTTTTCTTCCTAAGAGCAGGGACTTCAGGAATACCAAATTGAGTACAAAAGTCTCCTAATTGGGATCTCTCTCTCAACTTGTCCATCTTAATTTGTCTAGATAATTTAAGTTTATTACACAAATTTAATCCTTCTTGTGTACAAACTCCTATCAATTTACCATAAGTATAATTCTCATAAGGAACTTGATTAAAGTTTCCTCTAAGAGTATTTCTTACTCTTTCTGCAAATAAGGGTGGTAAAACCATCAATGAATTTAGATTTCCAATGAGTTTCATTATTTTCGGGTAGTTCCATTACCCTACTAAGGAAGATGTCTTTATACCATCTAAAGTCACTCAAAGTCTTGCATCAAAGACTGTTCAACAAGGTCCTAATAGTTTCATACTGATTGGTAAATCTTCCACTAAAATATTCTAAAATTGTAAGAACTAGAGTATAAACAACGCCTTCTCTGCCACTAGCAGCTTAAATCCTAAATTATCAATGCTTTCATTAGGATTGATGGCATTAATAATAGCAGCCTTTGCTTCTAGGGTCATATAATTATCCCACCAGCCTCTAAGCTGACCAGTAAGACCTGCAATTATCATTTTACAAATATTTCTATCATTATTCTTCTGGCTCTTACAAATAGTAGAGTACATCATCATTCTATGAACTAGGATAGTCATCTGCCTATCAGTTAACCCATCTATATTCCTTTCATAAATATCAAAACCGCTATACGAGGTATTAGTCTGATTCCAATCCCTTTCCTCAACTAGGACATCTTGAGGAGTTGGTCTGGGATAATAATAGGTTTGCATCCTAGCCTTATCAGCATACTTAACTTTTTTCGAGAGCTTATTTAGCTCAGACCAGTTTTCATTTTTATAGTCAGAGGGAGTAGCTAATTTATCAGCACATTCTGAGGATAAATCCATAGGCTTAATATTTAAGTCAGACAACTTTTTATCAAGAAGGTCTTCTAAATCATCTAACGATTTAAATTTAAAATCCTGTATCTCAAGAGGTCTTTGAATATAAGTAGGAACAATTTGCGTACTAGAGGATGATGAAGCCTTATCAGAGGCTTTACTAATTCCCTTGATTAAGGCAGTTAAATCTTCTAATTTCTTGTCAAGGGAACTAATATGTTCTCCTAAAACTTTAACATATAAACTTGTGTAATTGTTTTGAGAAATTAATTTATTAATTTCACTGATGCTTATAGTAACAACGTCTTCATCGATAAATTTTTGAAAAGCAGTAAAAGTTATACCTGTATTATTAGGTAACACAAAAGAAGATTGAGGAGGATAAATGGTTTTGATAATATTACCACTTCCTTCCTTATAAGATCTTTCTAATACATTTAATACATAGGTAAATAGGTGGTTATAAACCATGGGACAATATACATAAATTGATTATATAAAGCACAAGTTTCATAAAACTCTTGAGAAATGTTATTCATATCTTCGGGATTATAAGTTTAAAAAAACCATGTTCTAAATTGGTTCCATTTATCATTGAAGAATTATTTTTGAATATGTTTTCTTGCCAGGGATCCTGGACTAAAATCAATTATGTAAGGAATCATTAAAATTCATTTGGATTAAAATCCACTTCGGATGCAGAGGGAATATCCTTATCAGAAATTTTATCATCATTTACCTGAACAATATTTGTTTGAGGATTAATTTTTACCTTTTCCACTTGCTTGTTATCTTCTGCTGTGGAAATAGTATGCAGAGAAGCAGCATGATTTAATCTAGCTGGTCCATAAGTTGGTTCTACAGGAGATATCATCTGATGAGTTAGAGGCAATAATCTATTACCAGTAAAAGAATGCCTATTATAGACGACAGACTTATCATCAAACTGAATACAAATTCGTCCATCGGGGTTTTGTGTAATATGAGAACATTTTGAGTTTGTTACCGCATCTGTAACTTTGCTCGAATTTATAACAGAGTTTAAAGTTCAAGTAGTCGGAAAATTAATTTCTTCCCACCTAATGGGTTTTCTAGTAGTGACCTTGGATTTAGCAAAATTATATTCAAATAAAATAGTTTGGTCAGATGTATCATATAATTTACATCTAGGATTTAAAGTAGACAAGAATTTATAGTAAATTCTATAAGATAAACAAATAAGTTCAAAATCAGGTGCATAATTATAACCATGCGTTTTAACATTTAAGGTTAATGCATTTAATATATTCACATCAGACATGGAAAGTTGAAGATTGGGTTGAGTATTGAAATATACTAGACCGTAAGCCACAGTAGATTCAATCGAACCCATTAAAGATTGTCTAAAATTTAAATTTCTAGCATCTCTCAAAGCAGCTAGAAAGGTTTCTGGCAACCCTTTAAGGGTTAAAGGTTTAAATGCAATCTGCACCATGCCAATATGCATAAAATTATAACTATTTTTATCCAAATCATTATCATGTTTATTCAACAAACAAATAGTCTGTTCTGATGAATTTAATGCTAAAGACTGCTCAGTAGACTTAATTAGCTATTTAAAAGATAGTTTATCAAACCAACCAAAATTATAAATTGTTCTTATAGGAACTTTAGGAATAGTCCATTTATTTAGTAAATATAGATTTTGAGGTATATCAACCTCTTCTAGTCTAGTATTTTTTATATTAGATTCGCCAGAATCCATATTATTAAGTTATCTATGTTCAATACTTCACTCTGAAGTACATAAATTGAGTAATTCCTAGGCTCTGATAGGGACAGGGGCATATGGTCTTGGTGGATTTTGGTGTGCTGGAGCTCAAAGTGGATTATAGTGTGGCTGAGTATTGTATACAGGGACATATGCAATAATTTGGGGGCTATTAGGGTAATGGTAGGAAGAACTTCTAGGCTGGTAGTGTGGTGTAATAGTTGAGACATCTGTTTTTTTCTTCTTGTTAATGCCAATGGAACCTGACTGTATGGCTTTACTTGCAGCTTGCAATGCAACCATAAACTGAATATTTCCTTACTTGATGCCTTCCTCTATGAAATCTCCCATCTTGACCAACTCTGCAAACTTTTGTCGCATCATTGACATCATCTTGTCCAAGTAAACACCTTCTTGGGCTCGGATAAAGTACTTAGAGAGATCATTCTCGTCCAGTGGGGGTTGAATCCTAGTAGCCTCAGTCCTCCATTGCCATGCATATTCCTAAAATGACTCCGATGGCTTCTTCTGTATGTTGGCTAATGAGAACTTGTCTGGGGTTATTTTGGTATTAAACCTAAAATAATTCATAAAATCTTCAGCCATCTCTTGCCAATCATGCCACTTACGAGGGTCTTGGCCAGTGTACCAAGTTAAAGCTTCTCCTGACAGACTTTGAATGAACAACTTCATCCTCAACTTCACGTTCCTTTTGACACCGACCAGCTTATCGCAGTAGGCTCTTATGTGTGCATAAGGATCACCCTTTCCATCAAATACATTGAATTTTGGTGGTTTGTTCCCAATTGGTATGTCGATGTATGGATGGATGCATAAGTCATCATAATCCAAGCTCTCGGTTCCTCTGGTGACTTGCATGTTTCTGAATGCCCTTTCCAGACTTTCAAGTTGAGCTACTATCGACCTTTCTCCATTCAATTGGACGTCCTTCTCTAGTTTTATGTACTGATTGACCTCATACGAGACTTTGATAGCTGCAGATGTTGCAAAGGTAGGAGCTTCAGTAGCATATACCGGTGGCACAGGTATCTCACAAGTGACATGTGCCTCGGGTATGTGATACATAGTAAAGTTTTGAGTAGGTAATGAGAGATCAGGTGTAGCCCTAGCGGCAGGTGGAAGAGTAAGTGGAGCTTGAGCAAAAGTCAAAACATGTGGTGTTTGCGTAGGTGGGTTTGTTAAGTTTGCAGGGGAGACTGGAGGTAATTCAGCATTTGAAAATTGGAATTGAGTGGGGAAGGTAGCATCTGTAAGCTTAGTCAAGTCCCACACTTGGCATAGATTTTCCTTTAGGATCTCAATTTCCTGAGTCATGTTGGCCATTTGTTCGTCGTTTTGAGTATCTATCAGCTTTTAGGAACTTTCGACACCATCTATCGGTACTATCGAGGCGTTGTTGGATTCTTTCATCATTTTTCCTTTAGATCAGAGGTTGTATTGTGATTCAGCCAGTTTATAAATCGACACAAATCAACGTTCTTTGGGGGATTAATAATGAACAAAAGAGAAGAAAATAAAGGAAAAAAAAAGGAAACCATGCTAGTTTGGGAGATATTAAAAAATGTAACAAATAAGTAAAACGTATATATGCCAAGTTGGTGACATTCAAAATGCATTCTAATATGGGTCCTCATCTTGCTAGAGGTGGGCCTACGATACAATCAGTTTGATGATATATGATCTATTTTAAACACATTTGGATTTGGGATAAATGACTTTCATTAAGCAAATATGGCTTCAAAAAAGTTACAATGAAATAGAGCAAAGGAAGCCTAAAAAGGAACTGAAAGTACATGGGCGACCACAAAGGCATACAATGGGATTGGCCATGCCGCTCTTTAGGGGAAAGAAAGGAAAAAGTACAATAAGAAAAAAAAATCTAAGGTCATGTGGCATCATCATCATCATCGTCGCTCAGGCCCAGATAAGGATGTATGTGGTCTTCTGAGAGATCCTGTTCTCTCATCAGCCGATCTTGGTAGTCTGGATCATCTTATTTAAGGAACACTAGAGATCCATTCTTGGTTTGATCTTTAGGTTCCTCTTCCATGTCTTCCATTATGTCATCATCATCGTCCAGAGGTATCATGTCATCAACTGATCCTGGAATGACTTACCGATACATGGAGGTGGTCAGATACATGTGAGGTAATATTTCACTTGCCACTTGACATATCATGTCATAGTCTACCAGCCCAGGGATCCTTTCCCAGCTTGGTCGCATTATGAGACTTCCTTCTACTTTCCATGCATAATATCCCGAGGTGTACCAACTTGTTTGGCCAATTTCTGCTGAAAGTACATTCATCCATGTTCTTTGTAGTTTTCTGATTTTGGCCAGAGGTACTTCTCTTCTGTAAGTGACTTTTGCTGGAGCCATGTGGGACCATAAGGGGATGTTTTGCTCGATGCCAAATTGACGTAGAACTATGAGTGGAGCATACGGTTGAATCCCTTCAAACCCAATCAAATCAATGAAATAGCTAGTGTAACTTCTTAAAAATTCCTTTCCTGTGATCCAAGGAAGCCTCCATTGGATGGCATCTCCTGTGAGATACATTAGATAAGCTTGCCATTCCTCCAGTCCTATTGGTGCTTCCCAAAATCTCAACATCTGTTCATGGCTTTGTATCCTATTGTGGATGTGCTCTGAGTTATCGTTGATCTACTCCCTTTGATAGAAATGATCCATGGCCCAAACTTGCAGCAACACGTTACATCCACTAAAGAAATTATCCCCCCTAGAGCAAGTAGACAAAGCCCTGAATAATTCTGCTAGCAGCATTGGCACTAATATCAATCTCTCAGAGCCAGTAAACATGGTAAACACCAGGGGCATCAAGTTGACATTGATGTGGCCTCTATGTCTAGGGAAGACCATAATCCCCAGTAAAGCAAGCGCAAAGTCCATGAGGCGATGATGCACCATGGTTACATGACACTATCGATGCTTAAAACAAGAAAAATATGCAATAACTTGGGTGTGTTTGGCTGGTATGATGTGTTTTCTATTATATATTGCAGGAGAATAGGTTTTGGAGGCAAAATGGTCAAAAAGGAAGAATTATGCTCGAAAACAAAGTATCTGAAGACGAAAGAGTCAAGTTCTGCACCAGAGAGGTGACTCACGACAGGACTCACGTGCCTTGAGTCAAATCACGTGACGTGAGTAGCTGTCGTGAGTCAACTTCTGAGGATGTCCCATGTGGCTGATTTCCACGATAGGATCTACGTGGCGTGACTTGGTTCCACGACACCAAGTCACGGTACCGTGGATGGTTGCCGACTCTGTTTTCCTGTTTTGATTAGGATAGGATTCGTTTTGTATCTATAAATACCCCTTTGTTGTCCTAAGTTCAGGAGAGAGGCATTACGTTGTTTTGAGTTATATTTCCATTATTTTGAGTTCAAAAATATATTATTGGTTTTGTAATCTAAGAGCATCGATTTTAGGGTTTTATTCATAATTGAGATTTCAGAGTTTCTTTCTTATTGTGAGTTTACAATTATGTTTTCATCCTTGAATTCTTATTTTGCTCGTTCAAACATGAGTAGCTAAACTCATCAACTAGGGTTGTGTGAACCATGAGGAATTAACAAAATGGGTTAAGTGCGAAGCAAATTCTGAACCTATGTGATTGCATGTATTGTTATTTCCTTCGTTGTGATTGATCTTCTAACGGTTGCAAACATTAAGAACTTGCCTGTATTCTAGACTTGCTCGAGAGAGAGGTAGATATTGGGAAAAGGGAATAACAACAGAGATTTAAAGCTATCAACCTTCATCTAATAACTTGAGCCATAGCAAGAATAGTTATCTGAGATCCAGGACAAGGGTTAGTAGTGCGACACTCGAAGACCAACAAGAGAAGAGTGGAATTCATCTAACCAAGGTTGAGAGACGTTTAGATGAACTTATCTTGTTAGATTTTGCATGTAATACAGCGGGACAGTTTTGCCAGTACAAGTAACCAGTGGAGTTAAGGAATCATTGGGGATCACAGCCCTAGTGTATTTCACATATTGTCTACACATCCTACAATCATCAATTGTTACTGTCACCACTTATCCACAAAAACAAACCCCTCATTTTTACTTGCCAATTACTCAGACTAGCATTCTACATAATTTCGTCCTGTTCCCGGTGGGATCGACCCCAACCTAGTTGGGTTCTATATTTGATACAATGACCACATTATACTTTTATGAAGGTATATTTTGGACGACATCAACTTTTGGCGCCGTTGCTGGGGAACTAGGATTACGGAGTTGAGTATTTTGCTTGTTGGAGTTGATTTGTTTTATTTCCTTATATTTTTAAGGGCACACGCTGGTGTATGCCCAATACTAGGAGGCAAGGAAATCCCCTGATTCCACTTGATCTTGAAATTGAAAGGACTCTGAGAGCTAATAGAAGAATGGTGAATACCGACGGAGTTCAGGATCCTGCAACCGTGGGAGACATTCATAACCAACCAATCTAGCCAGTTGGTCATGAAACAACAGACCAACTATTGCTCGGTTGACACGGGAAGAGCAAGCTAAGCAAGCTTCTCTTAGGCAAGCAGATAGAAATAATCGAGCAATGCAAGAGGCAGCACAACGTCTAGCTGATGCTGAAGAAAGGCAAAGAAGATTGAGGGTGCAACAACCACCCCAAAGACCATATATGTCAGTTTATGATGATCCCGAAGAAGAGGATGTGGCTTATTTTGAGCCAGTTGAGATGGGCGCCATTATTCCACCAGAGTTACCTCAGGGCACTAAGTTTAACATTATAAGTGCCATGATTCACCTGCTAAACTTGAAGGGTGTATTCACCGGTCTTCCTACTGATGATCTCAACTTGCACGTGATGAATTTTGTGGGGGTGTGCACTTCATATAATTTTCCTGGAGTTAACCAAGAGGCTATTCGGTTGAGATTGTTTTCATTCTATCTAACAGGAGAAGCGACTTTGTGGTTGGCAGAGTTACCGTGAGGTTCCATCACTACTTGGCAAGAGTTAAGAAATCAATTTCTGGAAATATTTTTTCCACCCTCTAAGATTCTACAGTTGAAGGATGAGATTTATAACTTCAGACAACTATATTCTGAAGCATTTTATGAGACATGGTTAAGGTTCAAAAAGAAGCTGCAGAATGTGCCAAATCATATGATAAGTGGTAAAAACTTACTTGAAATCTTCTACAGGGATTTAAACGTCAATACTAAGGATGTAGCAGATACTATCACTGGCGGAGCATTTATGAGTCTGAGGTGGGAACAAGCTTCAGAGATATTAGATTGTATCACTAAGATCAACCGAGGCTGGCATACTCGGGAGGCAGATACGCTCGCTGGCACATATGCTATTGGAGCTTCAGCAGCACAACGAGATTTGAACGAATATGTAGCACAAGAGGTCGCATAGTTGAGGACAAAAATTGGTTTATTAGCTTAACAGATTGTGGCCAGAGACGCTGCGAAGGTGCATGCAGTAGGTGCGCAAGGCAAAACACCTAGGCATGATGATAGTGATTCTGATGAAGAGGCTAAGTACCTGGTTTGAGAGGTGGTGGGTTTTTGAGCCAAGGGCCAGGGGTCTAATCAAGACTCTTGGAACTCAAGACAAGGGAATTAAGGGCAGAACTATTATGGATACAATTACAACAAGTCGGGATATAAAGATCGAGAACGAGATCGTGACGGTGATTAGCGGCGGAAGGATGATTATAAAGACAAGAGTGGAGTATAAATTCCACCAGGAAATCGCGATACTGACTAAGGAAATTCAAGAATGGAAGCCCTTCTTGATAAACTGGTTAAAGGGTCAGAAAGTCAAGAACATTGCTTGAAGGAGATTAGGCCAGACATCTCGGGAATAAGTCAGAAAGTAGAATCCCATTCGACTGCTATTAAACAGTTGGAGCAACAGTTCGGGCAGATATCGATGGCATTGAACCAACGTCAGCCAGTACCCTTCCAAGCAACACCATCCAGAATTCGAAGAATAATAGTCATTGTCTGGCCATTACTACTAGAAGCGGGAAATGCACAACTGATCTATCTAAACATATGGATAGTAGTAAGACCAATGAGCCGATGATAGTTGATGTAGAAACTGAGTTATAACCGAATAATTCGAAGGTCGAAATAGTTCCAAATCCTCATGATACTGGCGAAAAGGCAAAATCTAAAAAGAGGCAAGAAAAGGAGGTCCTACCAATGCTGAAATCTATCACGCGACCTCCTCCTCCCTTTCCTCAAAGACTGAAAAAGAAGGCTGAAGAAGACAAATATCAGAAGTTTATTATAATGTTGAAAGAGCTATTGGTAAACATCCCTCTTGTTGAAGTATTGGAGCAGATAACAGGTTATTCGAAGTTCATGAAAGACTTGCTAGTGAAGAAGAGAACTGTTAGTTTTGAGCCTGCAGATAACTTACATCATTGTAGTGCAGTTGCTTCACGTTCCCTAATTGAAAAGAAGGAGGATCCAGGGGCTTTCACAATTCCTTGTACTATCGGGTCTTACAACTTTGCTAAAGCACTTTGTGATTTGGCTGCTAGCATTAACTTAATGCCGCTAGCCGTTTTCAAGTAGTTGAGGTTGGGAGCACCAAAACCAACCTCTATGAGACTTCTCATGGCGGAGAGGACTTTGAAAAAGCCAGTAGGCGTTTTGTATGATGTTTTCGTAAAAGTTGCATCTTTCATATTTTCGGCTGACTTTGTAATTCTAGATTGTGAAGTTGATTTTGAGGTTCCCATCATATTGGGAAGACCATTCCTTGCCACGGGTCATGCATTGGTCGACATGGAAACAGGGCAGATGAAATTTAGGTTAAATGAAGAACATGTCACTTTTAATGTTTGTCATTTCGTGAAGCAACCGAAAGATATGCGGGTGATTTCGGTAATAGATATGGTTGAGGAGAGTGATATTGTTGTGCCTCTTGAAGAAAGGTTGGGGGTAGAAGCTCTTACGGCCGTGATTATGAATTTCGATAGCGATGGTATTGAGGAATACGATGAGATGGTTGTTGCACTTACTGGTAGGGGATTATACAATTATGCTCCAAAGAAACTTGATCTTGATTTGAAGAATAGAGTGACCCCACCGGCTCGTCCTTCTATTGAGGAGCCTCCAGTTTTGGATCTTAAGGCTCTTTCGGCTCACCTTCGCTATTCATTTTTGGGAGCCAACAACACCTTGCCTGTGATTATTTCTGCTAAGTTGGTGGAATGGAAAGAGGAGGCTCTGATTTCCGTATTGAGAAGATTTAAGAGGGCCATTGGTTGGTCCATTGCTGGTATTATAGGGATTCTACCCGATATTTACACTCACAAAATTCAACTTGATCCTGAGCGCATACCGAGCATTGATCACCAACGTCGTCTAAACCCACCGATGCAAGAGGTTATGAAGAAATAGATCATCAAGTGGTTAGATACAGGTGTGGTTTACCCCATTGCTGATAGTAAGTGGGTGAGCCCAGTTCAATGTTTACCAAAGAAGGGAGGAATCACTGTGGTTCCAAATGACAAGAATAATTTAATCCCAATGAGGCCGGTTACTGGATGGAGAGTTTGCATGGATTATCGAAAGTTGAATTCTTGGATAGAAAAAGATCATTTTCCTATACCATTCATGGATCAGATGTTAGACCGTCTTGCTGGTAGAGGATGGTATTATTTTCTCGATGGCTATTCGGGGTATAATCAAATTTTTATTGCTCCCGAAGACCAAGAGAAGACCACTTTCACTTGTCCATACATGACGTTCACGTTCAAAAGGATACCCTTCGGTTTATGTAATGCACCATCCACTTTCCAGCATTGCATGATGTCTATTTTCTCCGACATGGTGGAGGACACTATTGAGGTTTTATGGATGATTTTTCTGTTATGGGAGAATCATTTGATAATTGCTTGGAACACCTTGCTAATGTGTTGTAAAGATGGGAGGAGTGCAACTTAGTACTAAATTAGGAAAAATACCACTTTATGGTTAACGAGGGTAGCATATTGGGGCATCAGATCTCGAAAAAAAGGTATTGAAGTTGATAAGGCAAAGATTGAGGTGATTGAAAAGTTACCTCCACCTATCTCCGTGAAAGGAATTTGAAGTTTCTTGGGACATGCAGGATTTTATAGAAGATTCATCAAAGACTTCTAAAAAATTGCTAATCCGTTATGCAAGCTTTTAGAGAAGGAGGTAAAGTTCATGTTTGATGAGGCGTGTCTAAAAATATTTGAGTGTCTGAAAGAGAAGTTAATTTCAGCCCCTATCATTGTTTCACCAGATTGGACAATGCCTTTTGAGGTTATATGTATGCTAGCGGAGTGGATTTGGGTGCAGTCCTTGGACAAAGACGTGAGAAGATTTTACATCCAATTTACTATGCTAGCAAAGTACTTAATCCAGTTCAGAAGAATTACACTATAACTGAATAGGAATTATTGGCAGTGGTCTTTGATTTTGAGAAATTAAGATCTTACTTGATTGGTACGAAGGTGATTATGCATACAGACCATGCAACACTTCAGTATCTTATGTCAAAGAAGGATGCTAAGCCAAGATTGATTCAGTGGGTGCTTCTACTGCAAGAATTTGATTTTGAAGTCAAGGACCGAAAGGGAACCAAGAATCAGGTCGCTGACCATCTATCACGCCTTGAGGGTGAGGCCATGCTTAAATTAAGGGATAATCTTGGTATTGATGATACTTTTCTTGATGAGCAAGTGCTGGCAGCATCACAAGACTTAATCCCATGGTTTGCAGATTTTGCAAACTTTCTGGCAAGTGATATAATCCCGGAGGATATGCCGTATCAGAGAAGAAAGAGATTCATGCATGAGAAAATTCTTCTGGGATGAGCCGTATTTATTTAAAGTATGTGCAGATGGTATGATTCGAAGATGTATCCCAGAGGCTGAAATGATGAGTATCTTGGAAGCATGTCATTCATCCCCTGTTGGGGGTCCTCATGGTGGCACGCGGACTGCGCACAAGATCTTATAGTGCGGTTATTATTGGCCTACCATCTATAAAGATGCTCATGACTATGCTCGGGCCTGCGACCAATGCCAAAGACAAGGGAATATCTCACGCAGACTTGAACTCCCTATGACAACTATCCTTGAGCTCAAATTATTTGATGTATGGGGAATTGATTTTATGGGCCCCTTTGTGAGCTCACATGGGATGAAATATATTTTGGTAGCTGTTGACTATGTTTCTAAATGGGTGGAGGCAATTTTGTTTCCCAACAATGAAGGAAGAAGTGTCACGGTATTCTTGAAAATTTTCACGATTTGGGACACCACGAGTAATCAGTAGTGATGGAGGATCCCACTTCTATAATCGGCTGTTCAAAGCCCTGCTTGAAAAATATGGTGTCAAACATAAGGTGGCAACACCTTACCATCCTCAGACGAGCAGGCAAGTTGAGGTGTCAAATCATGAGATAAAGTCTATACTGGCAAAAATGGTGAATGCCAATAAGATTGATTGGGCTCGAAGATTGGATGATGCATTATGGGCATATCGAACTGCTTTTAAGACACTAATAGGTGCATCTCCATATCAGTTTTTTTTTGGAAAATCGTGCCATTTGCCTGTAGAACTTGAACACAAGGCATTATGGGCATTAAAAAGATTGAATCTAGAATGGAGTGAAGCGACTAAATTAAGGCTAGACCAGATGAATGAGATGGATGAATTTCGTCTCCGGGCATATGAAAGTTCAGCACTTTATAACGAAAAGATGAAACTGTAACATGACCGAAAAATTGAATGACGGGAGTTTTAGCCGGGAGATTTGGTGCTACTCTATAACTCCAGGCTTCGCCTCTTTCCTGGAAAACTACGGTCTAAATGGTCTGGACCATTCACCATTGTTAGGGTATTCCCGCATGGAGCAATTGATCTGAAAGGTGAAGATAATGTTATATTCAAAGTCAATGGGCAATGTGTAAAGCACTATATGGGAATCACGGAAAAGATCAACACTTGTGAGGAGCCTAGTCTTGATGAAGTCTGAGTAGTCAAGCTAGCCAAGTCGTGCCGCGGCGTTAAATCAGACGCTTCATGAGAGGCAACCAATGGTCTGGTTGGTAAAATCTGAGTAACCAACCTAGTCAAGTCGTGCCGCGATGTTAAATGAGGCGCTGTTTGGGAGGCAACCCAAGGTTTGAGTTGGTTGTGATCTGATTATTAGATGATACGTTAGCGAAAATTCAAAATATTGAACTAACGCTATTCAGTATTACCCACGACATTGATTCACGTGACATAAATTCATCCACGTAACGTGGGTTGGCGTCGTAGAATTCAGAGGAAATCGTATGCTGTCTGAACATGACCTACGTCAGGGGACCCACGCGATGTAGGTCAACCCACGTCTCATGGGTGGTGCCGTGAGAATCAGGAAATATTTTAACTTTTAGAACTTGACCTACGCCAGTGACCCAAGTGACGTAGGTCAAGCCACGTCACGTGGGTTGTGCCATCGAAATCAGAAGACACCTCTTCACTTTCAGAACCCGACCTACGTTAAGGGACCCACGTGACGTAGGTCATACCACGTCACGTGGGTGGTACCGTGGAACTCAAAAATGGAAAAGTAGCCAAGAACTGACCCGACCCACCCGAGTCCACCCGACTTAAATATATACATATCAGGACACCAAATCCGACCCAAATTTTGAATCCAAACTCCACCTTCTCAAATCCAAATCCTAACATAAACCCTAGTTGCCAAGATTCATCAAATTCCTACAAAAATATAGTCCAAATCCATCGGATTTCAACATACCAAATCCAAAATTCTTGAACCCTAAACATCACACCCCAAAAATCTGACCCACCCAGTCTACAATCATACAAATCCTACCCAAACCCTACCTACCCAACCCAAAACCCGACTCCATGCCTCCCAAATCAAACCCCAAACATGTAGACATGGGTTCTTCCTCTTGCATCCGTACCAAAAATCCTAAATTTACAACTAGATTATGTGATGAACCTTCGGTGTCCGATAAGAGTGGGTCTGAAGAGACATATGCGCTTGCTACCAATGATACTGCACTGGTGCTGTCACGCCCCCAGAATGGTAGGTGAGGACAAGCCGTATGAGCACCCGCTTACAAATAATCTATGACCTATACAGAGTTATAGAATAATAAATGAGCGGAAGATCTATTGCGAGTTGCATACATGTACTATAGAGTTATTTAGGTAAATGTTATACAACATGACACTAAATAATGTATACGAAGCCTCTAAAAAGTTTACAACACTGTGTTACTAATAACTAGTCGAGACAGGCCTGACGTACCCAACTAGCAACCTATACATATAGCCAAAAGTACTAGACATAATTTGGCTCCAGGTAAAGATGAAGCTCATCAACATACCAGCCAAGGAGGGCAAGGAACCTAACATGGATGTCTGCTCACCTATGGACCCGATCTTATATTTATAAAGATATGGTGCCCCCAACGTAGAGACGTCAGTACATATACAACATGTACTAGTATGTAAAGCATACATAATAACATATGGACATATAAGGATGCTCAATGAATCAAGTGACAAAATGAGCGATTATACACAACTGAATACTAGAAACTACTCTCTGGAACTATAGCCTATGAGGGTATAAGTGACGGATATGTAATATAGAATGATAGCCTACGTATTTGCCTTGTTAACTTATCATATGACGCCTTATGAGTAATTCATCATTTTGAAGCTCCTAGTGATTTTCCTAGGTGATGTCTTTTGCCTACTTTTATTACAAATAATCATATGATGGCCTACCAAAGGCAATTTATGTCAAATATATAGCATATGTTGCCCAAATACTCATTGCTATGATTTTATACGTATAATTGTAATCGTAGTCTGATACAAGGTACGCCCCCCATGGGCTCACTATGAGGGTCTACCTGCAGGCCATATGTGCCATATATTGGCTCAAGTCAGGGGAACAAGTACATGACATTCCAGCTGACTCCAAATGCAAATAATGCCACGAGGGCGGGTACGCCACAATGTTTGGGCTTACTATAATGGTTTGGTCTCAATTCTGTGCACAGAATTACGTTGCGCATGTGTGTCAAGCCAAACCTATGAATACCCTCCCGTCATTAACTTTTATCAAGTAGTACCTTATAGGCCTATGCAAATATATTACAATAAATACTGTTTAGCCATTTAAGTAGTTCTTTCCATATACGACTAACTTCTTTAATAATATCGAGCTATATAAATGCTAGATCTTTATCATCATATGACTATATCGCTATGTGATCTAATATACTAATGCGACTATACTATGGCTATTTATTCTAATAAATAGCATGTGATAGATATATCATATAAATTCTAAGAATTTCTAATGAACATGAATAGAATCATGTGTAACTCTATCAATATTAGACTAGAAAAGAGTAATATGAATGCTGTGACTTTAATAACTAGACACATGAATGGAGGAGACAAGTAATTTCAAACAGAAAGAGCATGTGGATACTATGGAGACATTAGGTGTATAATCATGTGTTGGACGTATAAAAATTAAAAGTTTTGTTCACATATATCAAGTAGACTATATGGACTCTTAGGAGAAACAAGTTACTATGGGTTGTGCCTTAACGGTGAAGGAGGATTTAGCTTTACATACCTCAAGTCTTACTCCAATCTCATATCATGTCAATTTTTGCCTTTCATTCTATAACCAAGATCTATACTGAATAAAAATATGGAGGCTAAATGAGCAGCTAACTAAGAATCACGGCTATGCCCACAACACAATAATATCTCACGAACAACAAGCTCAAAAAACACGAAACATATGTGGTGTATCACCACACCCTACCTCTCGAACAAACACATGACCCCCACTTGAGGTCAAGGCTACTCCCCCTTACCCAACCTTCCTATAAATAGCCCCAAAAGGACCCAATCAAATATATATAACTTTGAACTCTCGGCTTCCGAACACCGTCCCGTGAGTTCTTTGTCAAAACATGCGAAAACACTCTCATTAATTCATAGAAGAAGAGGGAGGTTAGGACTTACATACCTTCGGTACTTCGCAACTAGCAATAGAATAGTCTCGTGAAGAATTTATATTATTCTCTTCTCAAAATATCCATCAATTCATAAATATAAAAAGAGAAAAGCATGAATCGTTCTCCAGCAAAAAGGAGAACTACGAATTCCTTTGAAATTTTCCTACTTAAAATCCCTTTTTGCTTCTCTTTAATCTGAACGTAAAAAATTTTTGAACAAAAATAAAATAATAGGGTCATATTACCCTTTGAGGCGGTGCAAACCCATTTGGATAAATATCCATATGTGACTCCTTATATGCATAGTATTATATACTATACTAGATCTTGTCTTATATTTATTGCTTTAATGATTTCCTAAATAGTCAATTCTTAAAATGTCTTGAATATATTACAAATCATAAATATATTAATAAATTAAAATAAATACTTCATAAAAAGTAAGGTCATTTAGAAAATATATTTTATCAAATTCTAATTTTTTCAACCTAATATCAAGAATACAATTTTTGGCTACTAATTCTCAAGATGAAAAATACTATGTTCCTTTTCTCTTATTATGAGAGAATAATCTTCACTCTTTATGAAATAGAAATTTTCATCTATAACTTCCTCACGACACGTATGATTTAAGACATATATGAGGTTTTAGTGCTACAAAAATATTCCAGTGATCCCCACGCATATGTCAGACGGTTAAACCTTGGACCGAAGATACGGAGCCTTATAGTTGCCTCGTACAATGAGGCTACAAACACGGGCATAAGATGCTACCCGGGCTGCCCAATAGCTTACTTCACAGCCCCCACAACCGATTGCCCCTGCTCAGTCTTCTGATTTCGCCCCCCAGTCTGATGAGGGGACGGAAGATGCTGCAATCGGTGAAGAACGAGAGATTGATGTGTCTGGCTCTGAGGAGAATTCTGAGGATATGGATGATGTCGATGTTGATGTATCTGGGTCTGGGGAAAATGCTGAAGGTCCGGATGATTCTACGGTTGATGCGATAACATCTATTTCTGGCACTGGTGGTCAACACTCCACGACGTCCTCACAGAGACAGGTGGCTACACAGCGAGCCTCCGTTGTGATTCGTAGGGAAAACAAAAGATGGTGTGTTCAGGGTATGAGGGCCATTTATGACAAGGATACCGAACTTACTGAGCGGGGCAAGTGTAGAAGGAGTATTACTGAAGAGCCCCGGTATCTGCTAGATAAATTGAAAGCACTGCCTGAGATTAAGGATGTATTTGACCATTATGGGTTCGGGTGGATGACAGAGCCTCCTGGGAACTATAGCTTAGAGCTGTTCCATGAGTTTTATGCTTCTTATGCTACTTCTGTTGAATTGATCACACCCAATGAGCAGCGGAATAGAGACCAACCACCATTGACTCAAACTTTGGTTCGGGAGACCAGAGTGGACATTTTTGAGCAGACGATCCATAGGTTTTTATTTGGTGTTGAGCGTTCATTTCCAACTAGCACTATAGAATTTGATCACCATATAAAGACTGTGCAAAATAGGGCTAAAATGAGAGATGCTGATCAGCGTTTGGAGTTACTGCGGTGGATTACAGGTTATATAGCAGAGGATGGTGCTAATCCTAGTTGGGTTGTTGGGAAGCTGGATATTAAGAAATCCTCACTTCACTTTGCTGGACGATTTTGGTGGTCGGTTGTCAGGCACCGATTGACTCCAACTAATGCTGATAATTCACTCATACTTGATCGGGCAGTATTGGTAGCGAGCATTCTGGCAGGTTATGATATTAACTTCGCTCGCTATATCATTGGGGAGATACATGAGCGTGCTTTCCGCGACTTCACCAGCATCTCTTTCCCCTGTCTGATTCACGACTTATGTGTTAGTGCTGGTACGGTCACGATGCCTGCGGTAGACCATCATATTGAGGTGACCTGCATTGCTGATATAGGGTTGATGCAGCAGCAGGGAGCTCACCAAGTCTTTCTATGGAGATCTTACCCTTTCGAGTCATCAAGAGCAGCCCTTTTTAAAGGGCCTGGAGATAGAGAGGATCCGGTTAGTGCTCCACCACCGGTGGGTGTACCTAATACTGCTCGTATACCTGTTGAGGGCATAGGCCCAATGTTTGATGATGAGGTAGCATAACCTACCGTACTACCACCCCCCTCTGGTATGGTTTCAGTTTTGAGGGACTTCCTACAGCAGTTGATTGATAGACAGATACAGATGTTCGAAAAGCAGGCCCACACTGAGACCCAGATGGCTAAGTTAGTATCCCAGCTTAAGCCATGGGTTAGGACCATGGTAGAGGCTGTAGAGACCAAAGTGGAGGCCCGTATGACTATAGCTATGGAGTAGTTTATGAGAGAGTTGCATGGGAGGATTGATAGTTTTGAGGCCCGAATGGCCACTCGAATGAGTTCATCACAGATTCCTGATATGGCAGGCTTGGCACGGGAGGTGGCTGCATTGAGAGAGGAGGTTAGAGCTTTGGCGCCGAGCAGCACTCCTGTTATTCCACCTATACCCGTTTCGGCTCCGATGAGGCCGGTGTTCGAGGTGGATTTGTTTTCCGATGAAGAGCCTCCTATGGATAGAGGCAAGAGACCACGTAGTCCAAAAGATCAGGTTGATAGTGGTGATGATTTCGAGGTGAGTTTTGGAGAGCGATGAAGGTCTCTAGAGTAGAATACCATACCAGGCAGATTGTAAGGAGGAGAGGGCACGAGGAGCATCCTCTAGTCAGGCACCCCCTTCACCGGCTGCACCCAGCGGAGAACCCAGAGAGCATGCTGATGATCTCACTATGGGCGGGCCGATATCCGGCGCCTAGGGCGCTGCAGGTATGTCTTCACCCCCTTATACTTCTTCTATTTATAGTTGTGCACTAGGGGCAGTGCATCACATTTTAGTTAGGGGTGGGGGTATACCACCACTTGGGGGTTTTTGTTGCCGTGTTTCTTTTCCTCCAAGTGTGCTATCATAGTAGAACCGACATGTTTAGGTTGTTACTTATAGTATTTATATGTTTTCATGATTAATTAGGAGAAAAATAGGGAACCTTAGTGCAGTCCAATTTTGAACATGTTTTGAATGATAAGGATGCTTTTTGATTGTGTAAACGACTCCCTCCTGAGAATTTTGCTTTGAAATGTGTGTGTAGTATGTTAGTTTATGACAGCTGTTGGATCTTGTTATGACATTAGTATTATAGACAAAATGACTGTAGCTAGCAATGCATGAACTGGATAGGTAGTAGTTGATAGTGTAACCCTGTGCTATGTGTGCGTGAGGTCATTACTTAGTTCACTATGTGTGTGCGATTCAAAACTTGCCCGGTTAGTCTTGCCTAGGTTATAGGATAGTGGTTAGGAAAGGATCATAGGCCGTTTTTGAAAAAGTCCACTTTTAGCCTAAATGGCCGACCAAACAAAATAAATATCCCTTAATCCCGATGTTGAGCCTTAATTGACCTATTCCTTTCATTAGCCTATTCACCTTCCCATTTTGACTTATAATGAACCTGTCTTGGACCTGGTCCCTCCTTGGACATTGTATACCTCAACTCAGGCAAATCGCCTAAGTTGAGGGTGGCTATTATAGGGGAGCGTAGATTGATTTAGGTATGAAGAGGGGGTTAATAAAAGAAAAAGAGAACAGATTTGAGTGTGAAAAAAAATATATATAAAAAAATAAATTATGTGTTTTGAAGAAATGAAGAAAATCACACCCGAAAATCTGAAAATAAATAAGGAGAATAAGGGAGAATAAATAAGCATGGTTGAAAAATGGAGCCAAAAATAGTGTAGAGTCAAGGAGGGTTGATCCACCATATCCATATGTACCATACCCGTCCCCAAGCCTACATTACAAGCCAATGAAATTCCTATAGTGATCCTAGTTCAACTGTCCAAAAAACTAAGACATAGAAAATAAGGGCAAGCCAATGGTGTTTCATGCACACTGTTTGAACTTCTTTGTGAGAGAGAGTGTTTTGACTGAGTCCCTACTTTTAGATTCATTAGTATACTGTGAGTGTATGGGACTTCTTTGTTGTGAGAGTACATAGGTTGCATTGTTAGCTGCTATTTGTTCGGATAATGTCATTTGCATATATGCTTAGTTATTTATTCATAATCTCATGCCATCACTTGATCCTTTCTATGTCAAGATAATATGCTGCATGTATACACACTGTGGTTTTGATTTGCAAGTAGGAGGGGTCAGAAAAGTTTTGAGGTCAAAAGCAATAAGTCGACTGCCGTAGGTCCCTTAGGTTTCTTTTAGTTAAGCATCAGTGTGTTTATTTTGTTTTGTTCGCCTGAGGACATGCAAACTTTGTAAGTTGAGGGTATTGATGCGCCATGGTTACATGGAACTTTCGATGCTTAAAATAAGGAAAATATGCAATAACTTGGGTGTGTTTGGTTGGTATGACGTGTTTTTTGTTCTATATTGTAGGAGAATAGGTTTTGGAGGCAAAATGGACAAAAAGGAAGAATTATGCTCGAAAACGAAGTATCTAAGATGAAAGAGTCAAGTTCTGTACCAGATAGGTGACTCACGACAGGACTCACGTGCTGTGAGTTAACTCACGTGACGTGAGTGGCTGCCGTGAGTAAACTTCTGAGGATGTCCCATGTGCCTGATTTCCACAACAGGATCTTCGTGGTGTGACTTGGTTCCACGACACCAAGTCACGGTACCGTGGATAGTTGCCGACTCTGTTTTCCTGTTTTGATTAGGATAGGATTCGATTTGTATCTATAAATACCCCTTTGTTGTCCTATGTTCAGGAGAGAGCCATTACATTGTTTTGAGTTATATTTTTGTTATTTTGAGTTCAAAAAGATATTATTGGTTTTGTAATCTCGAAGCATCGATTCTAGGGTTTTATTCATAATTAAGATTTCAGAGTTTCTTCTTTATTGTGAGTTTACAATTATGTTTTCATTCTTGAATTATTATTGTGCTCGTGCAAACATGAGTAGCTAAACTCATCAACTAGGGTTGTGTGAACCATGAGGAATTAACGAAACGGGTTAAGTGTGAAGCAAATTCTGAACCGGTGTGATTGCATATATTGTTATTTCCTTAGTTGCGATTGATCTTCTAACGGTTGCAAACGTTAGGAACTTGCCTATATTATAGACTTACTCGAGAGAGAGGTAGAGATATGGAAAAGGGAATAACAACAGAGATTTGAGGCTATCAACCTTCATCTAATAACTTGAGCCATAGCAGGAATAGTTATCTGAGATCCAGGACAAGGGTTAGTAGTGCAACACTCGGAGACCGAGAGGAGAAGACTGAAATTCGCCTAACCAAAATCGAGAAATGTTTAGATGAACCTATCTTGTTAGATTTTGCATGCAACGCAACGAGACAGTTTTGCCAGCACAAGTAATCGGTGGAGTTAAGGAATCATTGGGGATCACAGTCCTAGTGTATTTCTCATATTGTCTACACATCCTATAATCATTAATTGTTACTGTCACCACTTATCCACAAAAACAAACCCCCCATTTTTACTTACTTGGCAATTACTCAGACTAGCATTCTATATAATTTCGTCTTGTTCCATGTGGGATCGACCCCAACCTAGTTAGGTTCTATATTTGATACAACAACCGCATTATACTTTTCTGAAGGTATATTTTGGGCGACATCAGGTGAAACCTCTCCCATTTTGATTTGTTAGAGGCGAAGTCATTCTGGTGATTGTCATAGCTCCTTTGACACCCAAATCTCTGAAATAGATAGCTCAAGTTATCTCAACCGTCTTCGATACTCCTTGGGGCGTGGACTACACTCAAACCCAAAGCATGTAAGAAACCATTTCTAGTCATGGCCGATGGTGCCAAAGGTATTCTTCATTCAAGAGGCAAATCTGTGAGGCTATTGACGTCTTCCAATGTAGGGGTGATTTCAAAATCAGTAAACTAAAAAATCACGGTGGACGAGTCCCAAAACTTGACCAATAGCTTCATAAGCATCTCGTTAGCCTGGATGTCCATGAGTGACATCAAAGAACCCAAGTGTTCTCTAACCTCGGCCCCATGTGCTACGCGAATGTTTCGCCACCAGTTTCATAGGTTGTAGGGAGCTGAGATAATCATTTGGATATTTGGTAGGTTCTGATTGACATTCATCTGAAATAAAAAAAAGGGTAAAGGGTATGAAAAGTTTGTTTGTTCCAAATCCATTATGTGTTTAAGTTTGGATCATTCACATCAATCTTCACATAAAAAGTAAGTCGTTAGGTTTGTAACCTTTGAAAAAAGGGTGGCTTCCTAAATGCGAAGACGATGCCTTGGACCGTCCCACCTAAGGTGTATGCAATATGACCTATTTATAGAGTAAGAGTTTTTTGTAAACGTTTAAGAGTAGGACTGAATACCTGCGAGAAGGAACACTAACCTAATTGCACCGACTGTGCAACTAAGGAATCCAAAACAAGGTTTGGAGGAGTGTGTGACACCCCCCGCGTGAACCACAGTGTGTGAGTGTGTACGGCCAAAGACTCGATAGGAAAATGTAAATGATAAAGCAGTAACAAGTAGTGTTGATCAAACAAATAAGGAACCCAAGTTTGGATTTGGCTTGCGTCCTTTCAAACAAAGAAGGATATAAATGTAAATAAAGCAAGTAACGTAATGAAAATAAATATTTCCAAATAACAATCCTAAACTAAGCCTTCTAAGGTAAAAACCTAAGTTTAAATCCCCAGTAGAGTCGTCATGCTGTTGCACCCTATTTCGAACCGGTCGAAACAACACTCAACGTGTGGTGGTCGTTGTGACTCACTAGTTTTGAAAATTTATTTTTTTAGAGTCGCCACCTAAATTTTAAGGAAAAATTAGGAAAACCATTTTTTATGAAAACTCTATTTTTTGGTCTTTCGAAAACATTTGAGATTCTGAGTAAGGGTTTTGGTTACTCGAGGGGAAGGTGTTAGGCACCCCTCAGAGTCTATCCGAAGATAGTCCTTAATCTCATTTTAGGAAAACATTTGGAAAATATTCGTTTATTACTTGCTAAAATAATTATTTACATAAAATTTATCGGATTTTTAAAAAAAAGAGGAAATACACAAGGTATATAAATGTATACTTACCATATACGAAAAATGTAACGCAGTTTATTGTAACATATAGATGCATGTTTCAAAAATATGAGAATGAATGGTGAAGTTAACATTAATATTTTGTTCTATATGTATATTAAGAAAAAGTTATAAAGTTTTATAATTTTACAGAAATATAATGAAAAAGTTTATGCAAAAATAAAGAAAATATAGTTTTGAAAACATGTAAGGATTTATTATAAAATAAACATGTATATGAAGAAGAATTTTTTTTATTTAATTTGAAAATGAGTTTGTATAAATGCGTTTATTGCAAAGTAAAAGATGTCAAATATATTAACATATTGACTCTTGAGTAAAATAGACTTGCATATGTTTAAAATATAAGAAATCACGCTAGCGTTCATTTATTTGTAAAATTTTTAAAGTGATAGTTAAAATTAGATAGAAATGAATGTAATAAAAATACACATAAAAACATATAGTTGAAATAAAGTGTGGATGATGACAATAATAATTTCTTTTTAAGAAAAAACAAGTAAATAAAATAGCGATAAAAATATTTTGTATGTGGTAGTGTATACATATATGCACCTTGTGTTTTTTTTTTTTAAAGAATCTTTCAGAATTTGAAAATTTGATACTATTGTTGAGAAAATGGATAACATTTGATTTATCGGAATGAGTCGGAATTAATAAATAGTTTCTTTTTAAAGAAAAGTTAAATTTTTAGCTACTCGTAAAATGGCATAATTGAAACTCCAACTCCCGAGTTCACATGTAAAATTAAAAAAGGATAAGGATTCGTAACTAATTAATCAATCAGGAAGAATATTCAGAAACAGAGAAGTAAAGGTATGCTAGTAAAGACATGTCACAGATAATCAAAATCAAGAGCAAATATTTTTTGCTCGCACATATGAGCCTTGTCTCAAACAATACTTAGCAGTGATGGAAAGAAGAGAGAAAAAAATTAAGGAAAGGATTTAATAACTAACAACCTATCTATATCGTAATCAAGTCGGATACTTTCATCACTGTTACATATCAATAGCTAATTAACAAACAATGGTCCAAATGATTGAGAATCAAACAGTGATGAAACATGAAAGCTCACTTTGATTAATGCTCGCTTACCATCATGTTAATCCTAGTGAGCAAAGTATTTATATTTACATGCTAAAGAAAAACAAAGAACAAACCGATTAAAACATTAGGCTACTGATTTCTTGGCATGGATAAAGTAGGCATATGATCACTTAGACACCTAAGTAAAATGCAATTTAACACTAAATTTATGCTCGAATTCGCAATACCATAAAATAAAATGGGATCAAAGATAAGAACGAGTTATGGAGCTTTACGCAATTGGTCTAAAAATAGTCATGACTTGAAACAAATTAACAGGGGACCATATGTTGAACTCGATTTCAAAAGGACGGACAAAAAATATCACTACCAACTTGTAACCAAAAATAGACCCCATATTCACAAACTTACAAACTTGCACGTACAAATAAATTTTAGACCCAAAAGTTATACTCATCGACCAAATTCCAGAAAAACCACAACAATCAATAGTCCTAAAACAAAATAAACACAAGCATACACATATTTATAAATCCATGTATCACACACCAAAAGATTTTTCAGAGTCAAGATTTTATACATACATCCGCAGATTCAAAGAAAAACAACCGCGACAGCATGGGTTTCAAAACAAAAAAAATATTCATAGAACCAAATAGAAATAGGTAGAGGAGAAGTAATCGAAAATTAGACAAGGGGTGGATGCACACTTTAGCCTGATTTTACGGAGAACCAACAACGACAGCATAGCCAGATTTTGAAGCTAAAAGCAGACCAAATATTCACATATTTATAGACCGGTGTATCTTCACACGAAACAACTTCAAAAATCAGACTTTTTTTAAAAAAAAAATCCCCAAAAGGCAACGGAAAGCAACGTTAAAAATTTTTAAGGTTGGTGAAAGATCACATATTCATAAATTTAAATAAAATGAAAGAAAAAGAGATGAAGGTGAACTATAAGGGGTCGGATTCACACCTTTTTTGAGGCAGCAAAACTGAGGCCTCAACGTCAAGATTTCGGTTGCCGAACTAGAACTCTGGGAACTCAAATTTAAGCCAAAAATAAGAAATAGAAACTTGTAATGTTTGTGGCTTTACTTGTGATTTTTTCAAACGTTCAAAGCCTTTTTTTTTTTTTGAATTTTGCTTGCTTTTTTTTGATTTTTCAGCTTGTTCCCCCAAAACCTCCCCTTGAGAGGGTGAAAACGCCTCTATTTATAGGAAAAATCAGGACTTGGAAGTTCAGATTTGAAACAAGAAATTTTGTAAAAACATGGGCATTTAGAGTGGATTTGAAATTTGAATTCAAATCCTTGATAAGTCTTCTCTCTACCTTCATGATTTAATGCTAATTTGAACTCAAAAACGAGTATTTACACGCATTCGGGACTGAAATTTTCTACCCAAAGGGATTCACGAGCTTGGAGGATGAGAAATGAGGGAATCTCCGCAGGGCTAGAGGCAGTGAGGGGCAGCTATGGCGCTAGGGTTTTTCAATTTGGGCATGGTGGATGAGAGGTGAAGGAGAAGAGAGAAGAGAGGTCATCGGTTTTTTGTGTTTGTTGGGTAATTGAGGGTGTTGTATAGGTACTGTTGGGGAAAGGAAAATCGTGTATTGGTTTTGGGAATTTGACTGAAATTTGAATGATCGAACGGTTCAAATTTGATAGAATCTAATAAATAAATAATATATATTTATTTATATATTTAAAAGGGTAAAAAATTCGTGGCCCTTGGATTGAAAGATATTTAACGGCTAAGATGATTTTGTTCTTTCGGATGAGGATTTGTGTTTCTTTGTTGATGTGGCATGCGTGATTGTTGGATAAGGTGTCGAGTGGATTGATGAGGTGGATGGAAGATTGGATGATTTGAGTTTCTTAATGGACCGTGTTTTGGGCCAATTTTGGTCCTCTTTGGTCTTAAGATGATGAATAAAAGTGGGCTTTGAATCAAATAACTTGGGGTTGAATTAAATTTGGCCCAAACATTCTTTTCTACTAAAATTAATTTTAGAAATGCTTCTTTTGTCCCAAATTTTAATATGTTATGTGTATAAAGTATATTATATAAATAATTTAGTATACGTATTTAAATTTAATAATTTAATAATTTAAATATATATATATTAATAATAATATAGTATGAAAATATAATTACAAGAGAAAAATGCAAAGGAGAGTTTTTGAAATATTTTTTGTGTGATTTTTAATATTAAGTAGCTAATTATATTTAATTAAAATATTTAAAAACCTGCTAGGGGAAAAATAAACCTTCTTTTTAATTCTCTCAAAAATTCATAGAAATAAAAAAATACGAATTTATTTTAGAAAATTGTTTAGGACCGGGAAGCATAGAAAAAATAATTAAAGGAAAAAGATGAGCTAAAATTGGGTGTCAACACTACCTTCAGCTAAATCAGCCAACCGAACTCCCAATCTAGCAAGCCTGTGAACTTTACGAACCAACTCTTTCTTCTCATCCTCTACATGAGCAATAGTTCCCATAGACAACCTGCTAAAAGCGTCAGCCACTACATTGGATTTACCCGGATGGTACAAGACACTCATATCATAGTTCTTCAATAACTCTAGCCATATCCACTGATGATAATTTAGATCCTTCTAACCGAACACATACTGAAGGCTCTTGTGATCTGTGAACACGTCTATATGAACCCCATAAAGATAATGCCTTCAAATCTTTAAGGTAAAACAACTACCGCCAACTCAAGATCATGAGTCAGGTAATTCTTCTCATAAGGCTTAAGCTGTCTAGAGGCATATGCTATGACCATATAATCCTGCATCAATACACAACCAAGTCCGACTCCTGAAGCATCACAATACACGACAAACCCATCTGGACCCTCTAGTAGAGTCAAAACAGGAGCATAGGTGAGTCGAGTCTTTAATTCCTGAAAACTCTTCTCACAGGAATCGGACCACTGAAATTTTACTTTTTTCTGAGTCAATCTAGACATAGGAGAAGCAATAAAGGAAAATCCTTCAACAAACCATCTGTAGTAACTGGCTAAACCCATAAAACTCCTGATATTTGATGGAGAGATGGGTCTAGGCTAATTCCTAACTGCTTTAGTCTTTTGAGGATTAACCTAAATGCCCTCACCATAAATGATATGACCAAGGAATGCTACTAATTTCAACTAGAATTCACACTTGCTAAAATTAGCAAATAATTGGCGATCTTTGAGAGTCTGCAAGACAATCCTCAAATGGTTTGCATGTTCTTCCTCACTCCGAGAATAAACGAGGATCTTATCTATGAAGACAATGACGAACATGTCCAAGTACTTCTTGAACACCCTATTCATCAAGTCCATAAAAGCTGTAGGAGCATTCATTTGTCCAAAATACATAACAATAAATTCCAAGTGATCATACCGAGTTTTGAAGGCTATTTTCAAAATGTCACATTCTCTGACTCTGAGTTGATGATAGTCGGATCTGAGGTCTATCTTAGAAAAACAACTGGCATCCTAAAGCTAGTCGAACAAGTCATCAATTCTAGGAATGAGATACTTATTCTTGATTGTGACTTCGTTCAACTGACGATAATCGGTTCACATTCTGAAAAACCTTCTTTCTTATGCATGAAAAGAACTGGAGCATCCCATGGAGAGATGTTGGGCCTGATAAAACCTTTATCTAAAATATCTTTCAACTGTTCCTTCAACTCCTTAAGCTCAGCTGGAGCCATTCTATAAGGTGGAATTGAGATAGGCTGGGTATCTGGAAGGAGATCTATTCCAAAGTCAATTTCCCGCTCGGGAGGAACCCTAAGCAGATCTTCTGGAAACACTTCTGGGAACTCATTAACTACTAGAATTGACTCAAGAGTTGGAGTCTCGAACTTTGAATCCATAACCCGAACAAGATGATAGATGTGCCCTTTGGAAATCATTTTCTTGGCCTTAAAGTAAGAGACGAACCAACCTATTGGCGCTGAAGTATTACCCTTCCATTCTAAGTAGGCGTTTGGACATGTGATTTCATCTCATAATTTTAAATTATGATGTGTAATCATTATTTGGACATGCAATTTAATGCTAATTTCATCTCATGATTTCATATCATGAAATGAAATCCCAAATTCTCTGAAAAGCTTGATTTAGATTTCATATCATGATTTAGGATTTTTCAAATACAAAAATTAACCCACAAGTTTATATTTTGTAGGAAAAAAACTCCACAATTTATATCTACCAACCATTTATTTTATATGTAAATAAAATTTATAGTTCATATTATTACTCTTTAAACCATTTATATATCATATAACCATTATCCGCACCAACATAAAATTTATTATTACTTTAAACAAACTCTGAATTTACCATTTATTATTTACCAAATTCATTATTTTTTACCAAAGTTATCACTACTTCATTCAGACTAACGCTTAGTAAAAATAATAATTTTTCCAAGCTCAACGTGAGGAGATTGTCCGTACTATGTGTGTGGGGGGGTTATATTAAAGAGTAGTACACTTACAATTCATGTTCAATTTTACATTTTTATTGAACTAACGTTTGATTAATACATATTATATTTTTTTAGAATAGCTTTCTGATAGTGTATTGTACTTTTGCTATAAACTTTTCCTTATTTGGTAAGATTGTATAAGAAATTGGGCAATTTTGATAATTTTCACAATTTATGGGGGGTTTAAGTTTATGAGAAAACATACAACATAAAAGGTCCAAATTGCATGCCCAAACAAAACTTCAACTTCATCTCATGATTTCATATCATGCTTTGAAATCATGATTTCATCTCACATGGCCAAACGGGCCCTAAGACTGGTTCATTTGGAAACTGAAATTGGAAATACTCTGTTTCTACAATCGACTGAGGCATAACAAGAATGTAGCCAGTCCATGCCAAGAATGACATCAAAGTCAGTCATCTAACTCTACAAGATCAACTAAGGTGACTTTATGAGAAACTGTGACTGGGCAATTTTTGTAGCCAACCCATAGTCCGAAACAACGAACCCATAGTTTGAAACAACGAGTACAGACTAATAAGAAAAGCGAAATCCAAGACTAACTAAAAAGGAGAAAGAAGACAAGAAGGAAGTAAATATATCCCCAAAACCTGGTGAGGTTAGTACAAGAGCCACTAGCAAAATAAAAGTACAAGGTACACAATATAAATATATAAAAAAGCATTTCTGAAATACAAAATAGAGATTAGTCCAACAAAAGTGGGAGAGCAGGAAAAACTCCGAATGCCAGGAGCTCACCCCAAATCTCTGATCCATGACAGCTCCGCATGATGTACACATCAATGGAGAGAACTCGTATTATGGTCTACAGGGTGCAGAAGTGTAGTATGAGTACCAAACACAATGTACTCAGTAGGCATTGGCCAACTGAACTCCAAAGATAATGCAAGTATAAATAGTATGCAAAGCAGGAATATATATGATAGTCAACTATCTAAGAAACGAAACATAATGATGCTAATGAAATAATAAGGATAAACTATCCTATTCTTCCAGTAATCAAGGACGAAAGCGCGATACCATAAGTAGCCAATCTATATACAATAGTAGAATGAAGAAAAGGATATACAATATACAATAGTAGTAGGAAAGAAGGAAATGATATACAAATAGTAGTTAGAGAAGAATGGATATACAACTGCGCTATACAAATGATCAAATACGAAGGTACTATCCTGAGGGAACTGGTCTAACATCATAAGGATCATAAACAATAAGTCTAGTATAATCAGGGTCTTTACCAAAATGTGAATAATCAAAAAGTAATCTAGCAATGATAAATCTTACCATGATAATGAGAAAAAGGATTAGAAATGTACCGACAACCTCGGGTACCAATCCATAACCAGCCTGCCACGAACTATACAATAATATCCAAACAGTAATATAATTGGCTGACCCGGACAACTAGTAACCTAACTGAGCCCCCATAAGCCCGAATGCACAAACAAATACTCAGTACACAACAACCATAACTTGTACCTATACAAGCCCATAATGCGTGCCAAATAATTATACTGGTGATAGGCAATGCATATGAATGAATGGATGGAATGTAAGTAGATAATACCATACCGACTGAGTGACAAACCATACTAAGTATATACACCTCCTTTGGCTTGTCGGTTTCTAAGGCAGGACCTATGAATATCACCCCTTTCTGTACGTGGTCTACAAACAGAGGAATCCATATGGGACTCAGGATATCCATATATACTACCTGGTCCTGAACCAAGACTTCCAATAACCATCATAACTAATCTACTCTATCTAGTACCAGAGAGAAATAAGAGTATAATAAGTGCTTCAAATCAAACCGAGACTAAATAAGTATAAATCTACAAATTCATTACCCGAGATCGAATTTGGGCGTAAAATGGAATAATAATATAGAAAGCATTGGAATATCCCTCGACCAAAGTGAATAAGCAATGGTGAAAAGAGTGGATCAAGAATGGACCAAAATCAGCCTCGGTCTAAGTTTCCAAAGTAATTTGCTTAATTTAAAAGATCAAAATCCAATAATAAGGGTGGTACGACTTCAGTTTTAGAAGAATTAGTTTTAAAAGTGCAAAAGTGCGAATATATCCCTTTTTAGAAAACAATAGTAAAGCCAAGGATTTAGTTGGAATCATACCACTAGATAAGCGTAAATGAGTCTAAATGTATGCATGCCATCATCAGTAGCCAAGCAATAGAAAAGTAAGTGCCTATGCATCCATGATCTAAGTCACAACTCTATCAAAGCATAGAGGACTAACTTAGTGTTCGACTGTCCTCATAACCACGGCCTCAAGCCCATCAATATACAATTTAACAAGATATCGACATCATAATCTGGAAAAACTAAGGTAACCAGGGGCATTAAACTACTAGGAGGATCTAATCGAGGGATATTGCCCAAATCACTAAGTAATACTGAAAACCTTATACTAAGGGATTTGCAATGTCAACCTAAGGTCAAACAAGTATATTATCCGGCATACTGGAATCTTATAACCATAGTGGGTATTCAAGGCTAAGGTTCAATTTACATTCCTAATCTAAATCTCCTAAGCAGGTCAATTACTATTATTGGGATATAGATGGCCTTAAACCTATCCTATAACCCCTACCTAGTACTCAATCTATAAAATACACAATCTCATAGAGAAGAGTAGACAATAGCCTACCTCATTGTCGAACCGCAGTTTTGAACCATCCATGAACTGCTCGTCTCCACTCCATGATCACTGAATGATGTTGTATAAAAATCATAATCTACATATTAATACAAGTAAAATGAGACCCATACTGCAATATAAAAGTTCAGGCCAGAAATTGGGTAAACAATAAGCTTATGGGGCCCACAAATGAAATTCCAAAATTGAATCTGTCATGAGGTCCCTCAAAGGATAAGAAATGCGTTCTCAAAATTTTAGCACAACAGGAGCTCGAATCAAGGCCCAAATCAGCACAAGTTAAGGAATTTAAGACTTAATTTCTAGGAATTTACAAGGAAAATAATGGAATTTGATGGGAAAAAATAATGGAAAATGATCAAGGAGTGTTGAATTAGCTTACCTTAGCCTCAATGGATGATTTCCCATAATTTCCCACACTCCAAGCTCCAACAATGGTGGAAAAAGGGTTAAAAAGTGAAGAGAAATCGGGGAAGAGGGTTTAATATACTACCAGGGAAATGCCCTTCTCTATAGCGAAGGTCAAAGGTCGTGAATGTGATGACCACAAGAATTGACCTTTGCGAATGTGGGAAAGGGTTCACAAACGTGAACTCTAGTGGGTCAGACTATCGCGAATGCGACACTAAGGGTCACGAACGTGAAGAAGAGGAAAGGACTGGGTCGGGTCGACCCTTTATCGTGAATGAAAGAGAAGGTTCGCGAACGTGATGGTCAAAGACCTTAACCTTTGTAAATGTGGATAACTCCTCACAAATGCGAAGAGTAAAATGGCCTTGCACCAGATGCTGAACACAAGAAAAATGCCTAAGTGCCAACGGACTTCGACTGGGTGCTCAGGATTCATTCAAAACCCCGTGCGTGTAAACGAACTATGCTTCCATATCAAATTTGACATTCCAAACTCAACGGAACCATTAAAATTTCCATCCGAGGTCATTTTGATAAAAAGTGGACCCCACACCCACTGTTCTATTTTCACTTAAATCCACCCAATAGCCTAAAATGAGCTCAAAAGCCTCGGGACCCGAATTAAGGGTCCTCCTAGCCTAAAATCCATGTTTTGGAGCTAATGGCACTGTCGGAATTCTCATCTGAGTTTGTCTACTAGGAGTTTTGGTCCAAGACCAATTTCTTAACTTCAAAATCGAGAAATGGGCTTAAAACCCAAATAAACTGCACAAAAATTGAATGCATGATCCCGACAAGTCATAAATGACCTGTAGACACTATGGCAAGGAACAAAATGCCAAAAACAAGTAGAAATATAGAAAATAACCTAGAGGGTTCGTACAATGATCATGCGGTCCAAATCTAGCAAAAGGCGCACCTGAGACTCCCAATACTGCTAAAATATGAGATTTGGGTACGAGATGCTAGTACTATATACGTGGGTCCACTCTCTAATCTCATTGGCTATAATCCTTGGGGTGTTCAGGTCGTACTCTGACATAATAGATGCTACTAGCCCTGCTCGGTTAACACTCAAGGTGTTGTCATTACTAGTCGATGTTAACCGATGAGGAACCAGTGTCCTCCATAATTTTGCAAGAAAGTTCAAGGAGGCCTTTGTAATTGACTTGCCACTAGTAACCCATTTAAATTCTTCTTTGGCTTCAGCTATGTGATTTTCCAACCACTTTAAATACATTGGTTTATTATGATCACTCAACTGTTTCACCTTTTTTCAACTCTTCCATTCTATAGACATACTCTGGCGTAGCTGCTGGAGCCACAAAATCTAGACCATAAAGAAACCTGGAAATGATCTGCTCTAAGATGTCACTGCTCTCCCCCAAACCATCACAATATCCAACCTTGGTTGCTTCCTCACATCCTTCTCCTTTCTTGAAGGAGTCATGTTTTCCAGAGTGGCTACATAGTTGGCGTAGAACTCCCAGACAGTTTCAGTACTATACTTTTTGGGAGCTTTTTCCATCCAACTAAGCTCATACTTTTCAAACAACCTTCGCATCTCCGAAACCCTATTCAACCTCAGTCAGAATTTAGGGATCCTCTTAAATGCTTCGCTTTTGATTCCCCTTTTATATTATGGTGAGGCCATCATTATAGAAAGCTCTGAGAAACCTGTAACACCCCATCAAACTGAGTTTTCTCCTCTTAGATGAGTATTCTCTTTACTAGTTTTGTCAGAAGCTTCTTCACTAGCCTTTCCGAAAACCTCTTCATAGCTCGATTATCCTTTCTCATTTGATTCCTCATCCCTGGACTCACTCTTATTTTTACTTGATGATTTTCCTCCCTCTTTAGACTGGGGAGACTCAATGAGAGTAGACACAACCACAAAAGCTTTGGATTTGGCCTTAGACCTAATGGTTAGAGGCTCATGTTGTTCATCAGGTCCTATTTGGTACTCCTCCTCAGAACTATTAGAATCTTCTAATTCATACTCTGAATCAGTTAGTTGTCTTTCAGCTTTCGCTTGGAAGCTATATCTTTTTAGGCTTCCTCTTCTTACTATTATTTGCTTTCTTTGGTTTCATTTTACCTGTGGAATAAAGATTAGTCCCAATGATTTAAAATGGAAACAGCAAAACAGTGTGCACAGATGCAATGGATGACCCTCAGAACGATTCGTGGGGAGAAGGTACGACCCATTCCTAGGGTTATAGTTACAACTTTTGAAACTATAAAATTGGTCTGGTCAGGATGACTGCTTACCATGACTGGTGGTGAGATACCACGGATCGTAGGATCACCCGTCCTGATTAACTTATAGCAAAGACCATTGGAAAGACTCAACGATCTAACCTACGAGCCATTGTGAGATTCCACGAGTGGTAGGTTAGGTCGTGAAGTCCGTCCTCCCTTTATCATTATATATATTATCACTTTTTGTCAATCTGTTTATGCTTTTGGGGGTTACTCAGACTTCACGCCAATTAAAACATCCTTTAAGTACTCACCAACCCAACTATAACATTGCACAAGGTTGTACTCCCTCCAAAATCAAGTTTTTGTAGACTCTAGCCTAGCCTCATTCAAGGTATGAACACTCACTGTCATACTCTTGATTTAAGTTACATTCTAATGTTTACATTTCTAATAAATAAAACAATAATGAGTAAGGAAAAAGGGAGCATTTAACTTACTTCACAAAGCTTTTAACTAAGGAGAATAAGTAGAGTTGGTGTTTGCTCATTGAGTTCATTAATGGAGGGAATAATCACTGAAATTCAAGTGGAATTCGAGGAAGTAATAATTGAGTTGGTGTTTGATGTTGTGCAATTAGTAGGGAGTACTATAGAGGTATAATTTGAGTTAAGGGTCAGTTTTAGGTTGGGTAATCAAGTAAAAGGCCGGGTGAAGGTGAAATTCAAAAAAAAAAATATGTAGACGAGTCGGATCGGGTTAGATTAATTAATTAAATTCTATGTGCTGACCATGGCTTGTCCTATGGGTTATTGTATGTAAACACGGCCCGTTCTATGTCCTTATTCAATATAGAATTAAAGAATTTACTTGGGAACCTACGAGAGCTTAGGACGGGTCGTGGTATGATGCCACGATCCGTACCTTGGCTAGGTTCAAATTCATGAATGTTCATTTTAAGAAGTTTGTCGGAATGGTTAATACCACGACCTTTGCCAAGAAGGAATGGTTCGGGGTACTCAACCATCAGACAAACTTCTGAAAGTTGTTCACTGCTCCTGTTCAGAATGATTGAGGCCACAAGCCATTGAATTATTATACGGCTCGTACCAATACCTATGGCTCCTGTTTGTGACTAAGTTTAAGATTCTTATCTAAGTCATCCCTGCACACTTTAACGTACATTAACCCTACACTAAAATCAAAATCAAATTGTAAACAAAATACAAAAGAATGGGTTGCCTTCCAAGTAGCGCTAGATTTAATGTTGCGGCACGACTCGAGTCTCCTAATTACTCAGACGCCTCCCATGAAGTGCTTGATTTAACATCACGGCATGACTTGGGTCCCTTGGTTACTCAGACTTCTCTAAGGGTCCATGTATCATCTACCTTTATCTCCTGTTTAGTTCCTAAGTATGTTTTCACACTCTGACCATTAACCTTAAACCATTTTCCTTCAAGATTCTCAAGCTTAATTTCACCATATGGGAACACACGAACCACTTGAAATGGTAATATCCACTTAGACTTTAACTTGCTAGGAAACAAGCGAAGTCTTGAATTAAACAACAAGACCAAAAAACCCCGATTAAACTCTTTTTTCTATCTTCCAGTCATGAGACATCTTCATCTTCTCTTTGTAAAGAACTGAACTTTCATAATCTTTCAGATGAAACTCATCTAACTCATTCAATTAATCAAGCCTCAAGTTAGAGGCGTCATTCTAATTTAAATTCAGCTTCTTGTGTGCCCATATGGCTTTGTGATTAAGCTCAATCGGCAAATGACATGATTTTCCATATACAAGTTGATAGGGAGACACATCTCTAGGGGTCTTAAAAGCGGTTCGGTACACCCATAAATCATCATCCAACTTCCTAGACCAATCTGTTCTATTTGTATTCACAGTTTTCACAAGGATTGTCATTATCTCCCAATTGGAGAGTTCAACCAGCCCACTAGATTGTGGATGATAAGGTGTTTCCACCTTATGCTTCACACTATATTTCTCAAACAAGGCACGAAATAACCTATTACAAAAATGGAAGCCTCCATCACTAATGATTGCCCTTGGCGTACCAAATTTAGAAAAGATATTCTGCTTCAAGACGTTGTGACACTCTTGCCTACATTATTGGGAAGCGCGACTGCCTCTACCTACTTGGACACGTAGTCAACAACTATAAGTATATACTTCATCCCATTCAAGCTCACAAGCGGACCTATAAAGTCAATACCCCAAACATCAAATAACTCAATCACAAAAATAGAGGAAAGAGAAAGGTTATTATTTCTTGATATACCCCATTGACTTTGGCATTGGTCATATACCCTTGCATAATCATGAGCATTTTGATGAATGGTTGGCCAATAGTACCCGCATTGCAAAATTTTATGGGCAATCTGGATGATACTATGATGACCCCCAATAGGGGATGAGTGACATTCCTCCAATATGCTCATCATCTCAACCTCATTCATACATCTACAAATTATTCCATCAGCACAGATATGGAACAAGTATGGCTCATCCCAAAAAAAATTTCTCACATCAGACATAAACTTCTTTCATTACTGGAAGTACAAGTCCGAAGGCACCACATCACTCACCAAATAGTTAGCAAAATCTGTGAACCATGGAATAAAGTCTTGTGATGCAGCCAATACTTGCTCATTCAGAAAAGTATCATCAATGTCGATCTTATATTTCAATTTCAGCATTGCCTTTTTCTTAAGTCGTGATAAGTGAGAAGCCACTTGATTTTCTGTCCCCTTTCAGTCCTTGACCTCAAAGTCAAATTCTTGCAACAGAAGTACCCATCGAATCAATCTAGGCTTCATATATTTCTTCAAAATAAGGTACCTAAGAGCTGCATGGTTAGTGTGTAAAATTACGTTTGTGCCAAGCAAGTAGGATCTAATCTTCTCAATAGCAAAAACCACAGCAAGCACCTCTTGTTCCGTCACAGTATAATTTTCTTGAGCTGGATTAAGTGCCTTGCTAGCAAAATTGATAGGATAGAGTATCTTTTCACGCCTTTGGCCTAGAATTGCTCCTAGCATCACTCCACTACCATCACACATAACCTCAAAAGGCATGGACCAATCAAGTGAAACAACGGTGCAACTGATATCAATTTTTCCTTAAGGTAGTCGAATGCCTTTTAACATGCATCATCAAACACAAACTCCACCTCTTTCTCCAACAAGTTACACAAAGGATGTACAATTTTAGATAAGTCCTTGATGAACCTATGATAAAATCCTGTATACCCCAAAAAGCTTAGAATACCCTTCACAGAGATCGGTGGAGGCAATTTTTCAATCACCTCAGTCTTCACCTTATCAACCTTGATTCCCTTCTTTGAAATCTTGTGACCGAGCACTAATCCTTTTTTTTATCATAAAGTGATACTTTTCCTAATTCAGAACCAAATTACAGTTTTCACACCTCCTTAAAACACTAGACAAATAGGATAAAAAATCATCAAAGGAGTCACCTACCACCAAAAAATCATCCATGAATACCTCGATAGTGTCCTTCACCATGTCTTAGAAGATAGACATCATACAATGTTGAAAGGTCACTGACGCATTACATAATTTGAAAGACACCCGCTTAAACGCAAATGTCATATATGGACAAGTAAAAGTGGTCTTCACTTGGTCTTCGTGAGCAATCGAAATCAGATTATATCTCGAATAACTGTCAAGAAAATAATACCATCCTCTACCAGCAAGGCGGTCTAACATCTAATCCATAAATGACATCAGAGTATTCCTTTTCAGTCCATGTATTCAACTTCCTTTAATTCATACATAATCTCCAAACTATGACAAGTCTCATTGGAATAAAATCATTCTTTGCTTTAGGAACCACAGTGATTCCACCCTTATTCAGAACACATAAGACTGGGCTTATCCATTTACTATCTGCAATGGGGTAAACCACGTTTGTATCCAACCACTTGATGATTTCCTTTTTGATGACCTCTTGCATAGGTGGATTTAGCCCACTCTAACGCACAATACTAGGAAACAATTGGGCTCGAGTTAGAAATTATGAGTGAATATTCTTGGTGGAATACCTATAATATCAGTAATGGACCATCCAATGGCCCCTTTAAACTTCTTCAGCAGAGATACTAGAGCTTCAACTTGCCATTCAACTAAATTTGTTACTATAATGATCGACAAGGTATTGTTGGCTCCTAAGAAAATATAGTAAAGGTGGGATGGGACAACCTTGAGACCGGAGGTTCCTTAATAGAAGGCTTGGTCGGTGGAGTTGTCTGATTCTTCAAATCTAAATCTTACTATTTTGAAGCATAAGAGTAGGTCCCCATACTAGCGAGTGCATATACCATCTCATCATACTCATCTATACTATCCCCATCAAAGTTCATGATCACAATTGCTTGTGCCTCCACACCAAGTCTCTTCTCAATAGGTACAATCAGGGCCTCCTTATCAACCATATCAATAACTGAGACCACATACATGTCATTCAATTGTTTCATTGATTGGAACACATTGAACATCACTTTCTCATTATTCAATCAAAATTTCAATTGTCCAGTTTCCATGTCAACTAATGCTTGTCTGGTTGCTAGGAATGGTCGCCCCTAGATGATGGGGACCTTAAAATCAATTTCACAATATTGAATGACAAAATCAGCTGGGAAGATGAATGACTCAACCTTCACTAGAACATTACACAAAATACCCATAGGCTTCTTTACAGTGTGATCCGCTATAAGAAGTTTCATTGAAGTCGGTTTGGGTACTTCCACCTCAAACTGTCTAAACACTTCTAGCAATATCAGATTAATACAAGCACCCAAGTAACACAAAGTCTTTGAAATATTGAAAGATCTATGGTGTATGGAATAGTGAATGCTCCAGGATCTTTCTTTTTCTACACAAGATCGGGAAGCCATTGCACTATAATAGTGCAAATTATCAGCAGGCTTAAAACTCACGGTTCTCTTTTTCATAGCAAGATCCTTCAAAAACTGGTATAGCCAGGCATTTGCTCAAGTGCCTCGACTAAAGGAATATTCACATATAATTGCTTCTGCATTGAAATAAAGTTAAGATATTTCCCTTCTTTAGCCCTCTTCTTTAATCTCTATAAGAATGGTGGAGGAGGTCGTGGGATAGGAGACAAAGCCTGTTGGAACTCCTTTTTCCTTCCCCTTTGTAGCCTTGGTCTCCTTTTCAGTAACTAGAGATAATTTTTTAGATAAATTTTCACAAACAACTTGATCTTTGGATTCAGTCACCCTTTTAATATCAATCATCTTAGGCTCGGCTGCATCATCAATAACCATTGGCATAAGAGGGTCGACAGTTATCTTACCACTTCTAGTAGTCACAGCCATGCAGTGACCATCATTTTTTGGATTTTGAACAGTGTTAATCGAAAGTGTACGTTTCTATCATTTGTTTAAAAATACTGATATTTGGATGAATTGCTCCTCAAGTTGCTTAATTGCAGTAGGATGTGACTACACCTTTTGGCACATTCCAAAAATATGCGCCCAAATCTCCTTAAGGTTGTCATCACTAGCTTATACCTTTTTCAGGACTTCGGATAGCAGGTATTCCACCCTAGCATTGCTCGACTAAGTTTTGCGACTACTGGAAGGAATGTAAAAACCACTTCTATCATTCTTGTAACCATTTCCCTTCTTTCAATGACCATCTCTATCTCTTCTTTTGTCTCTATACCATAACCAATTGTAGTTGTTATCTTTGTAGTAGTTTCGACCTTGATTTCCTTGACCTTGGGGCCAAGTGTCTTAATTAGACCCTTGGGATTTGGCCCAAAAACCTACCACCTTATCACCTAAGTAGTTTACCTTCTCATCAGAATCAAATCATCATGTCTTGGCTCTTTTTCTTATGAACCAACTGAATTTACCTTTTCAGCTCCTGTCCCTGTGATATACTTTACAAGAATACTCAATTCAGCTCTCATCTCAGTGACTTCTTAAGAGAGACCCTCACCTATCCCATGTTGTTCCACGGATGTACCTATAGCATAAGTGCCAGCGGGAATGTTAGATTCCCGTGTGTGCCAATCCTTATTGGTTTTGGTAACTCTATCAAGTATAACTGATGCAGCTGCCCAAGTTTGACTCATAAATGCTCTTCCTGCAATAGTGTCAGCTACAGCCTTATTGTTAGCATTCAAAGACTTATAGAAGATCTCCAGCAAACTAGGTTCATGTATCTTGTGATTAGGGACTTGCTGCAGCTTCTTCTTGAATCTCAATCATGCCTCATATAAAGCCTCTGAAAGCAATTGCATGAAGTTATAGATCTCACCCTTTAGCTGCAACATTCAGGATGGCAAGAGAAACCTTTCTAAGAAATCCTGCTTCAACTCTTGCCAGTTAGTGATTGAGTCAGGTGGTAATTCTGCCAGCCATAAAATTGTTTCACCTATTAATAAAAAAAGAAATAATCACAATCGGATAGCATCTTAGACCCCACCAGGTATTTTATAAGCTTTGCAAATCTCCATGAAGTTCATTAAATGCATATTTGTATCAACAGTAGCGTGACAAGTAAATACTCTTTTCATGTTCAGTAATAGGATCATCATGCTGATAATGTCGAGCTTGACCCTAGTGGGTAGTGGGAGAGGAACAATATGTTGCACCTACATCATCCAGGTCAACACAATTATCATTATCAACAAAATAAGAGGCATATTGATGGTGCTTTTAGATCATGGCCCCGATTCCTTCTTTGTGTAGCCTGTTCATTCTTTAAATCCCGACAGTTTTCTTCTTCTTGCCTAGCTACCTTATTAGTGGCAGCCTGACGGGCCACTTCTTCTCGTCTAGCATGTTCCTCAACTATTATCTGGGTCGTGGCTTGCTCCAAAATCTCTTGAATTCCTTGATAATCCATTCTCTTCAATGTTCTCAGTGTTTTTTGGATTTTAAGATCAAGTGGAATCAAGGGATTGCCTTGACTCCAAGTGATAAGCATGTACCGGTGTGTACCCTAAGAATAAAACAAAAACAACAAAAAAGCAAACAAGGAAATAAGGACTAATAGTCAAATAAACACAGTCCATCTAATCCTAAACAAATTGGATTGCAGGTTCGGCAGTTCCTACGACTGAATAGCACAACTCGTGCCAAGATTTCACGAGTAGTCCCTTCTAGTCATGGTTGGGATGTCACTCTTTGAAAGTCCTCTAATTTCTCTAGGACACTTCCTGAGTACATCTAGTTCTTCCATGGTACGACTCGTGGTACATGTTCGTTGTTACAGACCTGCACTTTGATCTTTTCAAGATCTCAACCTATGACTCTCAAGATGAGCCCATGGTAAGAACCAATGGGTCATGGGTTGTGGTCATTATGAACACCTGAGATTTAACTTCCTCTGCTTCTCACACCATGGAGAGCTGGTACGACCCGTGCCAAGATCTAACGGGTCATCCCAAGGCTCATCTAATCCACTTCTGCTCCACTTACATACTTTTCTAAAATCTAACTCCCAAAACCTGTTTTCCTTATGAACTCTATCATATCCACATAAATGTGCCTCAAAACTAGCTTATTTTCCATGTTTTAAGCGTCAAAGTTACATTATACCAAGGAACATCAGAACCATCTGTGTAGGCCAACCAAACCAACAAAACTTGAATCTCGATAGCTGAAGTAGCCTAGACCAATTACGAACCACCTTTACCTTGGCCGAATCGACCATAATATCATTCTTGGACACCACATGCTTCATGAATGTCATAGAGCTCTTATGTCACCCAAAATATACCTCTAAAAAAAGCATAGAGTGGTTGTTGATCAAATATAGAACCCAACTAGGTTGAGGTTGATCCCACAGGAAATAGATCCAAATATCAATCAAAATGTACGTTGAGGTATCAGTAACAATTTCCAGTGAAAGAAGGGGATTTGTAAATAAATAATTCAGTAGTAATAGTTGTTGATTTGTTGGATTTGTAATCAACATGAGAAAAGCACTAGGACTGTGTTCCCCAATAACTTCATGACTCCGTAGGTTCTTCATACTTCGTAACTTCTCCCGGTGTTCGAAATGCAAAATTGATAGGTTATGTATACTTAGAACAGATTTATGCTCTTGTCTAAGCAGTATCCTCAGGTAAGTTTTCTCTTCTCCTGAACCTGCGTTACTAACCCCTATCTTGGATCCCAGATAGCTATCTCAGATTATAGGCTTAAGCTATTAAGTAGAAGTTGATAGCTCCAAGTCTGTTGGTCCCTTCTTCCCACCCGTACTTATCCTTTCATCGAGAATACAGATTGGGTGAGTTCTAACATTGTGCACCATCAAAAAGCATTTAAACCCAAGGAAATAATTAATACACGTATGAAAATCGGTTGAAGATTACTCCGTACTATGAACCCTACGTTGTTAATTCGTCATAGTTCCCACAACCCTAGTTATGGTGTTTAGCTACTCATACTTCCAAGAACACAAGAAGAAATTTGATATGAAAATATAATCATGCACTTACAGTAATGAAATAATAAACTCCAAAATTCCACTTTGAATCAAAACCCTAAAATCAATGTTTGTGAAATTCCAAAGCCAAAAGTATGTCTTAGAACCTTATAAGAATGTAATAGAGCATAAAATAATACAATAAAATTAATAAGAGTATTTATAGAAAAAATAAAACCTATCCTAAACAAAACAGGAAATCTAAGTCGGTCCCATCAGACGAGAGAAAGGCAAGATCGTGGTTGGATATCACGATTGTCCTTTGATGCAAGTAGGTTGTACTGGTCTTGTGATATCTCAGGTCATAGATGGTATGGCACAATGAATGATCTCGTGGTTCCTAGGCACGATCGTGCCAAGTGCTCGTCTGATCTTTTCTCACTTCAACTTCTGCATATTCCACATCTGAACCTTCTTCCCACGACCTCAAGGTACAATTGTACAATTAAAGCACGGTCGTAGGAAGCTCCGTCTAATTGACTCGTGAGAACCTTCCCTCTGTTTTATACTACGACAGCCCTGGTATGATCGTGGTTGAGTCGCACTGTTATGATACTGATTGTCTACTGTCTTTTTATCCCATATTCAACACTTCCCCTCTCCGAACCTATTTAACCTGTAAATACCAGAAAAAGACCATTATATCTACATTGTGACACCTTTGTACTTGCAAATATTCATCGTTTTAAGTGTTGAAAGTTCCTTAGTTTCACGGTACATCAACACCCTCAACTTAGACCATTTTCTTGTCCACAGGTAAACAAAAACACTATACTATCACTACACTTAATTAAGAGAGAAACCAAGAAAACTACGGCAGTCAAATTTTTACAAAAACCATTTTCAGCAAGCATCAACAAAACACAGTTCAACACCCTTCAATCTCATCAAACTCAACAAATACTATATATACACAAACCATCAACCATAACACAATGGGATAAAGAAATGGCATCACATTATCAGTAGACGACCCAAGACTTAAACAAATTACACTACCCAAACAAGTAGTAGATAAAATACAACCCTTATTCTCTCACATCAAAGAAGTCCCAACACTCAGCATGTGCAATGAATATCAAAAATCGAGACCGAAATAAATTTATCACTCTCATAAAGAAGTCAGGTCGTGTGCGTTTGATACCATAGGCTTGCCCTTATTTTCTATTCCTTAGCTTTCAGATAGTTGGATTAGGATCACTATAGGACTTTTATTGGCTTGTAATTTAGGCTTGGAGACGGGTATGGTACATATGGATAAAGTGAATCAATCCTCCTTGACACTACACTATTTCTGGCTCCACTTTCTTTTATTCTTCTCCCTTCTTTTTATCTTTTTCAAACTTTTGGATCCCGGGTATGGTTTTATTTTCTCAACTTCTATTTTTCTCTTGCTTTTTCTTCTTTTCTCTTTCTTTATTTTTTCCTTTTCAAACTTTTTTTTCTTTTTTTTTCATTTCTCATCGTACTGCACCCAAGTCCCTTTTTCTTTTACACTAACATTTTTGGCACACCCAATCCTGTATGTACCCCTATGATAGCCACCCTCAACTTTAACGATTTGCCTGAGTGGAAGTGCTTAGTGTCCAAGGAGGGATCGGGGCCAAAGCAGGTTCATTGTAAAAATTGGAAAGGTAAATAGGCTAGTTTCAAAGAAAAGGGTCTATTTAAGCTCAATTTAGGGTTCAATGGATGTTTTATTCATTTGGTAGCCTTTTTAGGATTTAAGTGGACTTTTTTAAGAATGGCCCATGATTCTTTCCTAACATTCTATCCTACAACTTAGGCAAGACTAACCGGACAAGTTCTAGATTACACACACACGTCGACTAGTTAAAACCTTACACTTACTCAGATCAGGGTTCTTATTTCAGTCACTACCTATTTGGTTCATGCAAAGTTAGGCCATATTAACACACTAACAATCCTAATGCCATGACGAGATCCAAACATTAGTTACAGTTCAAGTAAGCATACATACAACACATAAAAATAAATTTTCAGAGGGGCGTTATTTACATCATTTAAAAAAATAGTTTGCATGCTCTTTTTAGTTCGACTGCACCAAGTTTTCTCAATTTTATCTAGGTTACACATATAACACAAAAAAAAACAAAAATTTAAAAAACCTAAACATGTCGGTTCTAACTAAGATAGCTCAGTCGAGGGAAAATAAACATGGCAACAAAAATCCTTAGTTGTGCTATACCCCCACCCCAACTTATAAGGCAAGCAATGTCCTCATTGCAATATATCTATAAAAGTAAAAACTGGGATAAAGAACATACCTGGGGCATACTAGACGCCATTCTACTCTGATCGGCTGGGGTATGATGTGGGACCCCCAACAGCATCTCCTCTCGTGGCATGGTTATTCTCTGATATGTAGGCACTGATGGCGGCCGGTGTACTCAATGATTTCACGGGGGTGATATCCACACCCCCTCCTATATAGACCACCACCTTTATAGAAGGTGGGATATCTCTTATCTCCTTCGGTAAACCCATCTTGGAGGTCTACACCGCATACTTCGCTCTTTTCTTTTTCTTATTCTTACTCTTTTCACCTCTCTTCCTCTTCCTTTAGGCTATAAATCATCGCTTATCTCCTCAACATCAGAATCATTGCCCTCAATTATCTGAGATAATGTGTAAAACTCAGGGATAAGGAAGTCTATATTTACTGCTAGATCCGCCAAAGAAGTTATGTGAGAGGTGGAGGAGGTGCAACTGGGAAAATCCGCTCAGTTAACTCCTTGAATGCTTCTTTTAGCATGGCCAAGTCAGTAGTAATAGCACTTATATCTGGAGCCTGGAGCTCCAAAATCATAGCTATTATATGGCTCTTGAATCTATCAAAGTGGGTATGAACCACTCACAACGCTACCTTAATCTCATTAGCTACGTAGGGCTTTACCCCTACCTCCAACTTTCATAGTCGAGCATCATGCAAAAGCGATGTCCTCATATCTTCTCCAACTAAGCAGTCGGAATCAATGTGTATCCGGCTGGAGCATATGGATGGGCACCCAAGGGTGTTGTGGCCGACTATAAAGAAGATAATATAGAATCGGCTGCAGATGCTAGGATCTCACTAGTGGGGGCACCCCCCATAACCTCTCATGGTAAATCTGGAAGAGTCCCCTAGGCTAAGCTGCCGGGTTCCTCAAGTCCTTGATCATCACCAAATCCGCCATCTTTGTTGGCTACTGAAATCTATCAACTGTTGGGATGAAAGACACACCTGAATCCTGTATCAAATATGTGATCAATCATGGGAATAGAAAAGTGGAGTTGAACTGTAGCACTTGATCCCGAATCTTCTCCGTAATAATGCACGGAATGTTTGGCTCCAACAATACCATAAAAGGTACTATAATACAAGCATTGGTTGCACCCAATGTATTGTCATTGGCCATGGGTTCTATGCGATGCCTCACAATCAACCACCAAGCCCTGGTGGTGAACTTCAATGTATGCTTATATATTGTAACCCAATTGACCCATGGTGCATTCTCTCTAGCTTTCACAATGTGGCCCGCCAACCACTTATAATGCATCAGTTTATCGTCTAGGGTTAACATCTTCCACCAGATTAAAGACATCTCTGAACAACGCTTTAGAGATGTCCTTGATGGAGATATAAACTTCCTTACCCTGTACAACCACCATCTCCAACCAGGACTGCTTCTTCATATCTTTGTCTTTTTCAAGGGGAGTCATATTTTTTAGTGTAGCAACAAAATTTGCATAAAATTCCCTCACCAGTTCTGGGCCTTAGATGCAGAGTGTCCTAGTCATCTACCCCAAATTATATCTCTTACATAGCCGGACCACCTTCGGGACTTTCTGTAATAACTCAAGCAAAATGTAGGGTTCCTCCTAGATGCTCCTCTTTAGGTTCCCACTGTCCTTTAAGGACACCCCATCAGTGTAGTAGTCTTTGGAGTTTGTCACACACCAGCGCCTTGGATCAATACCCCTCTACAGTAGATAAGCAGGTCCCTCGGAGGATTTGGGATTGGACCCTTCATCCCTGGACCCTTCATCCCCCTTCTCGAAACTCATATCATCAGTCGCATCAACTTGTTCACCCCCATCATAGTGTGTGTAATTCCCTCCCTTTTCAGACTGGGAAGGTCGATGGGGGTAGCTACGGGTACTAAGGTGTTAGATGTTGTTGCCTTGGCTTGCTCCATCTCCTTGTCCTTGGCTCTCGTGGTCTGAGGCAAGTATTGTTCATTAATAGCACTTGCCAAGTACTCAACCTCATTACCACTCGAGCTATCAGACTCACTTTCTAAGATCGAAGGTGTGTCTCGGGGAGCCCATTTCTTTGAGATGTCTTGTTGTATTTTCATGAGGTTCTTGGGGGCCATAATACCTGTAAAGTAAAAAAGTTAGGCTCAAATCTGACAGAGTGTTATCGGTGCAGGAAATCAGTCAGGCGACCCTTTCTACGATCGTTCAATAAAGGTACGATCGTATAAAGGGTTCCCCAAAAGTACTGGAAAAACATCACATCAAACGAACCTATCCTATGATCATGCAATGAAGGTACAATCATACCTTTCAATCATTGAAACAACCCCAATTTACTGAGGTTATGTCACATCATATGATCATATACTATGATCGTATCTTGATAGAATGACCGTAGGATATGCTCGTATGATGAGCACCTACAAGTTAAACACTGGTACCCTATAATGACCCAACCTACGACAGTAGGTAGACACCACGATCGTATGTTGTGTTGTGGAATACACTAACACTTAGAAAATTTACACACTAGATTTTTAACTTCTTTAGACCCATTTTTAGACCATCATTGACTAAATTTTTAGCACAAGAAGGGTACTCAGACTTTTCCTGTGCTTTAAATCATTCAAAACACACAAAAAACTTTGAATTTATACCTCATTACTCTACCACTCCTATTAAACCCAACTATGTACTCATTCATTTGTCATTTAGACCTATAGAATCACTATTTAAATGGTATGAGTACACTTAGTTGAGTTGATTTCAAATCGGGTGGTAGAATCGAGTGGAAGACTGGAAACCTTGAGGAAAATTGATTTCGCACAAATTCGAGGTAAGAAATTCTTGTATTTCACTCATTTGATCACTTGAAGGTGAGGAATTTTAGGTTTAAATGATTTGCAATGATGAATAGGTCTAATCAGGTCTCAAATATAGGGTTTAAGGGTGTAAACCCTAATTGGGTCAGGTTGGATTGGGTCCTACTTATTTCAGTGGACCCAATAGATGACTGTATCCTACGATCGTGGTATGGAACCACGATCGTGACTCTTTGTCATACCAAGATGGTTTAAGAAAACTTACCTGTGAACCTAAGAGCCATAAGGATGATCGTGCTATGTAATCATGATCATTCCTTAAAGTCATAGGTTCGATGTCCTAAATATTAGTTTTTAGGAGTTTAATCAGAAGATTGACACCACGATCGTGACATCGAGGTATGATCATGATGACCAATCATAGGATAACTCATAAACTTCATCTCTCTGGACTTTAGTGGATTATGTACTGCCGACTGAACCACGATCTTCTCACGAACGTATAATTCATTCGTGGGTTCAGTGTTTGTTCCAGTTTTAAAGTTTCTTTTCTGTACAACCCCTGCACAAGTAACACACATTACCCTATAAATGTAATAACTACAAAATCATGGGTTACCTCTCAAGGAGCGCTTGATTTAACATCACAACACAACGTGGCTAAGTTGGTTACTCAGACTTCACCAACAAGCCCATGGGTTGCCTCCCATGAAACACCTAATTTAACATCGCGGTACAACTCGGGTGTGCTTGACATATCAAGCACCGTCTAAATCCACTTCACAAACCATTTTCACTTCATTATTGGTCCCAAGATAGTGTTTCACCATTTCGCCATTCACCTTAAATTTCTGGCCTTCTTTATTTTCTAGCTCAAGTGCACCATAGGGAAACACTCTAGTCACTCTATACATCCCTCTCCACTTTGAATTCAACTTGCCCAGAAACAACTTCAGCTTAGACTCAAAAAGCAACACCATATCGCTTTTGGCAAATTCTCTTTTCTTGATTTTGCTATCATGGTATAGCTTCATCTACTTCTTGTACAATATTGAACGTTCATAGGCATGGAGACAAAATTCATCCATCTCATTTAGCTATTCTAGTCTCAATTTGGCCGCATCACTCCACTCAAGATTTAGCCTCTTCAAAGCCCACAACGCGTTATCTCAAGCTCTACAAGTAAGTGGCATGCCATACCATAGATGAGCTGATATGGAGAAGTACCAATAGGGGTATTAAATGATGTCAGGTAGGCCCATAGTATGTCATCTAACTTTCTCGCCCAATTCGTCTTATTGGCATTCACAGTCTTCGCTAAGATAGACTTGATCTCACGATTGGAGACCTCAACCTGTTCGCTTGTCTGAGGATGGTAAGGTGTTGCTACCTTATGTTTCACACCATATTTTTCAAGTAAGACTTTAAATAGACGATTCTAAAAATGTGAGCCTCTGTAACTAATGATAACCCTCGGCATCCCAAACCTGGAAAAGGTTTTCCACTTCAAAAATATTGTGACACTCTTCCCTTCATTGTTAGGAAGTGCAACTGCCTCCACCTATTTTGAAACATAGTCAACAGCCACCAAGATATATTCATACCATGCGAACTCATAAAGGGACCCATGAAGTCAATGCCCCATACGACAAACAACTCAAGCTCCAGAATATTAGTCATTGAAAGCTCTAGGCTTTGCGATATGTTTCCTTTTCGTTGGCATTGGTCATATGCCTTGGCATAGTCGTGTGCATCTTTGTAAATTGTGGGCCAATAGTATCCATATTGCAAGATCTTTTGCGCAATCTGCGCACTACTATGGTGACCCTTAACTAAAGATGAGTGGCATGCCTCTAAGATACTCATCATTTCAACTTCAGGAATACATCTCTGCACTACTCCATCGGCATAAATGTGAATAGGTATGGCTCATCCCAGAAGGACGTCCTCACATCATACATAAATTTCTTGCATTAGTGAAATAACGAGTCTTCAAGAACCACATCATTCACCAGATAATTTGCAAAATATGCGTACCATGGAATCAAATCTTGCGATGCGGCTAGTACCTGCTCATCCGGGAAAGTATCATCGATCTCAAGCTCATCTTTAAGCTTCTACATGGCCTCCTCCTCGACTCATGATAAGTGGTCAGCCACTTGATTCTCATTCCCCTTTTGATCCCTAACCTCAAAGTCAAATTTCTGCAACAAAAGTACCCAATAAATCAATATTGGTTTTGCATCCTTCTTTGCCATAAGGTACCTAAGAGTTGCATGATCAAGAGGCACAATCACTTTCGTGCCAAGCAAATAAGACCAAAATTTTTCAAATGTGAACACCACAGCAAGAAGCTCTTGTTTAATCACAATGTACTTTTTCTGCGCAAAGCTAAGCGTTTTGCTAGCATAGTAGATGGGATGTAAAATATTCTGTCACCTTTGGCCTAGGACTGCACCTAGTGCTACGCCACTAGCATCACATATAACCTAAAAACAGCATAGACCAATCGAGAGACACAATAATAAGGGCTAAAATCAACTTCTCTTTCAGGCACTCGAATACCTTCAGACACGCATCATCAAACACAAATTTCACCTCTTTCTCCAATAAAGTGCATAATGGATTAGTAATTTTAGAAAAGTCCTTGATTCATCTTCTATAGAAACCCGCATGCCCCAAAAAGCTATGAATCCTTTTCACAGAAATTGGTAGAGGCAAATTTTTAATCACCTCAATCTTGCCTTGTCGACTTTAATCCCCTTCTTCTAAATCTTATGATCGAGCACTATTCCTTCTTTAACCATGAAATGACACTTCTCCCAATTTAGAACCAAGTTACACTCCTTGCATCTCCTCAAAACATTAGCGAGATATGCCAAACAATCTACAAAAGTGTCTCTAATAATTGACAAGTCATCCATGAACACCTCAATAGTGTCCTCAACCATGTCAGAAAAAATCACCATCATGCAACACTGAAAAGCTGCGGGTGTATTACACAAACCGAAAGGCATTCTCTTGAACGCGAATGTCTCTGATGGTGAAAATGGTCTTCTCTTAGTCCTCAGGAGCAATAAAAATCTGATTATAACCTGAGTATCCATCAAGAAAATAATACCAACCTCTACTAGTAAGTCGGTCTAACATCTGATTTATGAAAGGCATCAAAAAGTGATCTTTGTTAGTCCAAGAGTTAAGCTTCCTATAGTCCATGCACATACACCAACCCCTGAATGGCCTCATCAGAATAATCTCATTCTTCTCATTTGAAACCATAGTGATTCCACCTTTCTTAGTCACACATTGGACCGAGCTTACCCTTTTGCTATTTGAAATCAGATAAACCACACCCGCTTCCAACCACTTGATGAGTTATATTTTCACCACCTCTTACATAGGTGGATTCAACCTCCATTGATGCTCAATACTAGGCACACAATTTGGCTCAAGTTGGATTTTATGTGTGCGAATTCAGGGAGGAATGCCAATGATGTCAACAATAGACCATCCAATGGTCCTTTTAAACCTCTTCAAAACATAGACTAAAGCCTCAACTTACCAATCTACCAAATCAGCTGCAATAATAATCGACAAGGTATTGTTGGCTCCCAAAATGCATAACAAAGATGGGATGGAAGAGCTTTGAGCTCCAAAATTGGAGGCAATAGAAGGTCGAGCTGGTGGGGTCACTTTATTCTTTAAATCAAGATAATTACCCTCAAAATTCATGATTGTTATTGCGAGGGAATCAAAACCAAGCCTCTCGCAAATGGGAGCTACCAAGTCATTCTCGTGGACTGTATCAATCACATAAATCACCCGCATATCCTTTGGCTGCTTTATGGACTGGCATAAATTAAAGGTGATTTGTTTACTATTCAACCCAAACTTCATCTGCCAGTCTCTATATCAACCAATGCATGCCCATTCATGAAGAACGGTCTCTCCAACATAGTGGGAACCTCAAAGTGAACCTCACAGTCAAGGATGACAAAATCAACTAGAAAGATGAAGGATGCAACCCTTACCAAGACATCACACAAGATTCCCACTGGCTTTTTCATAATTTTGTCCGACATGATAAGTCTCATCAAAGTTGGTTTGGGAGACCCTAACCCCAGCTGTTTATAAACTGCTAGTGTTATCAGATTATGCTAGCACCCAAGTCACACAAAGCTTTTGTGAAGTTGAAAAACCCAATAGTGCACAGAATCTTGAATGCTCCTGGGTCTTCCTTCTTTTCAACTAAAGATCTAGAGGCTATTACACTACAATGATGCACATTATCAATGAGCTCAAAACTCACCGTCCGCTTCTTAGTCACTACATCTTTTATTAACTTCGTGTAACTTGGAATTTGTTCAAGTGCCTCAACAAGAGGGATATTTACTGTCAACTCCTTCAGCATAGAAATACACTTTTGGAAATTTCCCCTCTTCGGCTTTCTTTTTCAGTCTTTGCAAAAAAGAAGGAGGAGGTTGTGGAATGGGAGTCAATACTTGCGGGACCTCCTTGTCCTTCCCCTTTCTTGCCTTGTCCTCATGATCATCAATATGAGGCTTTTCAGGTGCATTTTCATCCACCGCCAGGTCTTTAGAGTTGGTAACTTTCTCATCATCTACAATCACCAATTCTACGATATCATCAACAACCACAGGCATAGGAGGATCCATGGTCATCTTACCACTCCAAGTAATAATAGCCAAGCAATGACCATCATTCTTTGGATTTTGGATGGTGTTGCTTGGAAGTGTACCTTATTGACACTGATTCAATGCTGTGGAAATCTAACCAAATTGTTGCTCGAGCTATTTGATTCAACTTTCTGATTTATCCCCAAAATATTCGCATTAATCTCTTTAAGATAGTCTTTCGTCTTCTCTACCCCTTTCACAACCTTTGCAAGCATGTTTTCCATCCTCAAATTGCTTGAACCCACATCACGATTCTTCGATGGAATGTAATGGCCACTCTTATCCTTGTAGTCATCCTTTCTTCTCCAATCACCATCACGATCCCTACTCCTATCTCTATACCCAGACTTATTATAATGGTTGTCTCTATAGTAGTTCCAACCTTGATTCTCTTTCCAAGGGTTCCAATTGTCTTGGTTAGACCCTAGGCCCTTGGCTTGAAAACCCATCACCTCTCTGTCTAAATATTTTGCCTCCTCTACAGAATCTGAATCTTCATACCTAGGTGTCTTACCTTGTGCACCCACCGCATTCACCTTTTCTACTCTAGTTGCTGCAAATTATTTACTAAGCAACCCAATCTCACTCCTCAGTTATGCTACATCTTGAACCACTATCTCATTTAGTGATCATTGTTCTATGGATGCTCCAATTACATAAGTACCTGGGGTCTATCTGCCTCCTGAGTATGCCAACCTTGGTTGGTTTTTGTGATCCGATCTAGGATCTCAAGAGCATGCTCCCAATGTAGAATCATGAATGCCCCACCTATGACAGTGTCTGCTACAGCCTTAGTGTTAGCATTCAAGGCTCAATAAAAGATCTCGAGCAAATATCTACCAATCATTTTGTGATTTGGAACATTTTACAGCTTCTTCATGAACCTCAACCAAGTCTCATATAGTGCCTCTGAATGCAACTATCTGAAGTTGTATATCTCATCTTTCAATTGCAATATCCTGGAGGGCGGGAAAAATCGGTCTAAGAACTAAGTCCTCAACTCGTTCCAAGTAATATTAGATCCACGTGGTAATTCAGCCAACCACAGTGTAGCTTCTCCCATCATAGAGAATGGAAACAACCTCAATCTAATCGCCTCATGACTCACTCCAGGTATATTATATGAGGTACATATCCCTACAAAGTTCATCACATGCAAATTTGTATAGTCAGTAGAATTTCCTGTGAATACCCCCTTCAAGTTCAGTAAGTGGATCATGGCACTAGTAATGTCAAACTTCTTTCTTGAAGGCAATTCTGGTGGGATGATAGCACCTATCTCAATTGGCTCCAAATAGTCCAAATCTTCCTCTGGGTCCTTATATTAAGGTAGATAATGTTACAGAGGTTGTCGTGGAGGCTGTTTCCCCTATGACTTCTCTGTGTCTCTCGCTCATCAAGTGCAGCTAGGCAGTTCGCTTCGTCTTATCTAGCCCTTTCTTCCCTAGCTGCCCATCTAACAGCTTCTTATCTAGCATTCTCTTCAGCCATCAATTAAGTCGTGATCTGTTCTATAGTCTCTTGACCCCTGGGCAGGTGTAGTGGCTGATTTAAGATTGCTGGATTATTATGAATGCCCTTAAGTAGGCTACTCCTTGATCATGAACTCCTTCGTTAACCATCCTTCAATTATTTCTCAAAGTTCTCTCAAGTTCCGTATCAAGTGGAATCAGGAGATTGCCTTGACTCCGAGTACTAGGCATACTCTGATTTGCGCCCTAAAAACAACAAAAAAGTAAAATTAGGAAACAACAACTAATAACCCCAACAAACATAATCAAATCACCTCTGTAATCGTATTTCTCGACAACAGTGCCAAAATTTGATGTCTCCAAATTACATCTCTTAACAAAGCATAAAGCGGTCGTTGATCAAATATAGAACCCAACTAGGTTGGGGCCGATATCACAGGGAATAGGTCAAAATATCAATCAAAATATACGTCGAGGTAATCAGTAACAATTTCCAGTGAAAGAGGGGGATTTGTAAATAAATAATTCAGTAGTAAAAGTTGTTGATTTGTTGGATCAGTAATCAATATGAGAAAAGCACTAGGACTGTGTTCCCAATAACTTCATGACTTTGTAGGTTCTTCATACTTCATAACTTCTCCCAATGTTTGAAATACAGAATCGATAGGTTATGTATACTTAAAACAACTTTACTCTCGTATGTAAGCAGTATTCTCAGGTAAGTTTTCTTTTCTCCTGAACATGCGTTACTAACCCCTATCTTGGATCCCAGATAGCTATCCCGAATTATCGGCTCAAGCTATTAAGTAGAGGTTGATAGCTCAAAGTCTTTGTTGGTTGGTCCCTTCTTCCCATCCGTACGCATTCTTTCATTCTGTGAGTTCTAACATTGAGCACCGTCAAAAAACATTTCAACCTAAGGAAACAATCAATACACGTATGAACACCGCTTGAAGATAACTTCGTACTATAAACCCTATGTCGTTAATTTATCATGGTTCCACAACCCTAGTTATGGTGTTTAGCTACTCATAATTGCAAGAACACAGGAAGAAATCTGATATGAAAACATAATCATGCACTTACAATAATGAAATAATAAACTCCAAAATTCCACTTTCAATCAAAACCCTAAAATCAATGTTGGTGAAATTCCAAAGCCAAAAGTATGCTTTAGAACCTCACAAGAATGTAATAGAACGTAAACTAATACAATAAAATGAATAAGAGTATTTATAGACCCAATAAAACTTATCCTAAATAAAACAGGAAATCTAAGTCTGTCCTGTCGGATAAGAGGAAGGCACGATCGTGGTTGGATACCACGACCATTTTTTTATGCTCGTGGGTTGTACTGGACTTGTGATCTCTTAGGTCTTGGATGGTATGATACAATGTACCATCTCATGGTTCCTAGGTACGATCGTTCCAAGTGCTCGTCTGATTTTTTCGCACTTCAACTTCTGCACATTTCATATCTGAACCTCTTTCCCACAACCTCAAGGTACGATCATACAACCAAAGCAAGGTCGTGGGAAGCTCCGTCTGATTGAATCCTGAGAACCTTTCCTCTACTTCATACCACGTAGCCCTGGTACGATCGTGGTTGAGTCCACGGTCGTGATACTGATAGTCTACTTCCTTTTATCCCATATTCAGCACTTCCCCCCTCCGAACCTATTTAAACTGTAAATTTAAAAAAAAATATTATATCCACATGGAAATACCTTCGTACTTGCAAATATTCATCGTTTTAAGCATCGAAAGTGTCATAGTTTCACGGCACATCAAACTTAGCCAAAACTCTCACTTTAAGAAGTTAGCATACAGTTTCTGATCTCTCAACCTTTGAAGCACAATCCTCAAATACTTCACATGATTCACCTTGTTCTTCGAATACACCAAGATATCATCAACGAACACAATCACAAAAGAATCCATATTAGGGCAAAACATTCCATTTATCAACTCCATAAATACTACTGGGCATTGGTCAACCCAAAGGACATAACCATAAACTCATAATGACCGTACCGAGTCCTAAAAGAGGTCTTGGGAATATCTGAAGCCCAAATCCTCAACTAATGGCACCTCGACCTCAAGTCAATCTTTGAAAACACTAAAGCACCCTAAAGCTGATTGAACAAATCATTAATACGCATAAGAGGATACTTTGATCTTGATAGTAACCTTGTTCAACTATCTATAATTGATATGTATCAGCATAAACCCATCCTTCTTCTTCACATACAACATGGGAGCGCCCCAAGGTAAAACACAAGGTCTAATAGTACCTCATTTAACAAGCCATACAACTGATCCTTCAACTCTGTTGAAGCAATCCTATAAAGAGTAACAAAAATGGGCCTAGTTCCCGACTCCAAATCAATGCCAAAATTGATATCTAGGTTAGGAGAAACGCGTGGAAGGTCTGTAAGAAACACATCCATAAACTCCCTAACCACCCTCACTGACTCCAAAGGAGGTGTGTCAGCACTAGTATCTCAAATATAAGCCAAATAAGAAAGACACCCCTTCTGTACGCACTGCTAAGCTTGGAGGAAGACCAACCTCGGGACACCCGACATGACCAAACTATCATGGAATGATAATCCAAAAGAACATGATAGAGAAATCTAATCCATACCCAAAATCACATCAAAATCTATCATATCCAAAAGACTCAAGTCTACCCAAGTAGCATACGCGAAAAAGTCACACAAATGATTGGTATACTTGAGCCACCACTAAAAAATCACCAACTGGAGTAGCAAAATGAATAGGCAAAACAAGAGACTCAAACACTATATCAAGACCCGATGCTAAATATGCAAAAGTAAGAGAAAGTAGAACCAAGATAAAATAATACTGAAGCATGTCAATGGCATACTATAAAGTTACCTGTGATAACTACATCGGAAGACTTCGTCTTGAGTCTACTTAGAAAAACATAACACTAAGACCTATCACCTCCTGGTTGAACAATACTCATACCACCTCCTCGACCAACTGATGGTATACCTTTTCCTGCCTAAGATCTACCCTGAACCTAGCTGGGGTGTTCTGCTGCTCTAACTAGAGCCTGAGAACCATGATGTCGACCCCCTACCTTAATATCTAGGAAAATCCCTCTTAAGATACTCTAAACTACCATACTCATAATAAGATTTGAGGACCATGAGCTGCTGCAAAGGCCCTGAATAACTAGAATGGCCACCACGACCTAAGAACCTCTGGAAGGAACCATAAGAAGTCTACATTGTGCTAAAAGAGTTTCGTTCATAATTCCCACTCTTGCACTGCCTATTATACTTAGGGTAAAAACCTCATTTGAAAGAACCCCTACCATTGAATGAGGTATTTATGAATTGGCCAAATGTATGGGACCTCTTTTCCTTCAGATCTCTGGATTCATTCTCATTTGATAGAATCACCAAAGGGAAAATGCATAAAATTGAGTCTCATACTTAGCCACTAAGATACCATCCTGAGTCAAGTGCTCGAACTGATGCCTATACTACTCCCTTAAGCTACGAGGAATGAATCAGTCAAGAAAAGCATATGTAAACTATGCCCAAGTAATCAATAGAGATCCTGTTGGCTGGATTCACTATAGGTGCACCACCACTGCTTGGTGGGGCCATACATCTACAAATTTATATAATCAACCCCGTGAGACTCTACTAACCCCATAACCTGAAGCTTCTCAGGAAAACTCATAAGAAACTCATATGCATCCTAACTTTGTCAACCTTAAAATTGATGTAGATCCATCTTTTGGAACCTCTCAAACCTATTTTACTCCTCATCTAACATAGCTTCCCTAACCACACCAATGGCTCATTCTCCTGGCAAGAGCATACTATCATATCTAGGTGTTGCGTTTGTTGGCTGACCCACTGGGTCTTGAAATACTGGATAGGCTACTGATATGAGGTTTAAGCCCTAATCTAATTTATAAATCTTGTTGTGTATCTGCTAAGCCACCTCCCTAAGCCAAACACTATAAAAAAACTTTACTCAAACCAAAGTATCAAGAGCACTAGAGTAGCAACAAAACTAGGTAAATCCTGAACTGGGCCCACCTTCTCTGTCTGGACCTGTTCATCTTTAATCTTATATTTGATCTCAGAAGACTCCACCCTAGCTGGAACCTGAGTAGCTACCTAAGCCCTACTTCTACCTTGACCTCAGCCTTGGCCCCATCTACGTCTCATGTGTTTGGTATCTCAGCACGGGCAGCAGGCATGAGTGATGGAATGGATCTTGATCTCCGTCTATAGACACATAAGTCCTCACCATATATGAGAGACTAAGACAAAAAATCACAGTAAATAATGAAACTAGTTTCACAAGATAAGAAAGAAGAAAGACAATTTTCCTATAATCATGTACCTTCTCGAAGATAGATAACAAACGTCTCCGCACTGATCTGCAAGACTCTTCTAGACTCGAGTTGTACTTGTGATACAATTGAACCTAACATTCTAATACCAACTTGTCACAAACCAAAAATCAATCGTGGTAGCACCTATTATACCCCTGCCCCCCGTGATAGGTTAGTAAATCCCTATACATACACATCAACTGAATAAAATAATAAGCGAAAGAAGTAATAACATAAATAAATCTAAATTGAATCTCATCACAACAATTGAAAGACGACAATCATCCCAAAATCTGGTAGTCACAAGGTACAAGCCTCTAAGAGTAATAACAAGGAGGAGGAAATTACGCTTTTAGTCCCTGAATTATCACGTTATTCCAATTTCAATTCCTGTTATATTCGACTAAGCACTTTTAACCTTCAATTAAGCAATGCATGCCATTTTGATGCCTGGGTAACAGATCTTATCAAATTAAACAAAATGATAACTATTAATACGATGCTTTTCACCTTCAATTAGCTATTTATTGTTCAAACAACTAACGTGCAAATGAAAACTTGTATGTGGTATATCCAAAGTGTCTTATTAATAGTTATCATTTCGTTTAATTTGATAAGATCTGTTAGCCATGATTCAAAATAGCACGCATTACTTAATTGAAGGTTAAAAGTGCTTTGTCAGATATCACAGGGACTGAAATTAGAATAACGCGATAACTCAGGGACTAAAAGCCCAACTTGCCCAGCAAGGAAAATACATAAAAAGTCGATAGTATCTTGAAATAATAGAAGATAACCAAAAAAAGAATTGAATAGATCTAATAGGCACTAGCATTAATCAACCACTATATTTGAATCTTAAGAAATGCCCGAACACAGATTCAAACTCAGGGTCCAGGAACAATAAGCTCCACACCTACATGTAAAGTGTAGAAATAAATAAGCGTAAGTACCAAACCACATGTACTCAGTAACATCATCGACTGAACCTAATTTAAAGTGATGGCGAGAACCATCTAAACTACTACTACCAGAATAAACCTCAAAACACCTGCAAATAGGACGGCTTCACCTAAGATAGCAGATAACAACAATAATAGGGCAATTGATACTACCTAAATCCATAATTTCTCAATCTAAAACAATAGCAATAATTTACCAATCATGGTATACAACAACAAAGAAATCAATCCTATAAAAATAATGAGTTGAATGCATGATGCAATGTTTACTACAATATACTCCCGCTGCCCTGTAGCTTGGATTCATGGGGGACTCATGGTGTTCATATACCCATTCAAAATAATTTTTTATTGGACATGCAAATCATGAATCCGCCTCAAACCATTTACCATCGAGCAACCTGGAAAATTTTACCATCAGAATGCAAGTTAAAATCAGTTTATTGGACATGCAAATCATGAATCCGCCTCAAACCATTTACCATCGAGCAACCTGGAAAATTTTACCATCAGAATGCAAGTTAAAATCAGTAAGATTCGCCTGGAACACTTTTCCATCGGGCATGCAAGTCATAAATCTGTAAAATCCATCCAAAATATTTTTCCATAGGGTTTGTAAATCATTTCAAATTAGTATTTCTAAAAATATCATTCAGTTCCATGATATGAATATGAGTTAGTATGCATAAAACACAATAATAAGTTTTGATCTAATGGGTCGAGGTTTACTTTTTGAATCTGAAACTTAAATATAGCAATATTGGTGTCTATGGTTTTATTTTCTTATATAGAATTTGTATTTAATTAGATGGGACTTGTTTGGAGATGATTTAGAAGAGAAAGACTTCTATTTAACTTTGTGGGTCTTTCTTTTAGGCAAGTTGAGACTTTTTAGACTCGTTTTTCAAAGTGTGTATATGTTAGTTGTTTGTATGGGGAGTAATAAGGATATGGGGGTCCTATATATGTGATATGATGAGCATCTATACTGGTAAACGTGTTATGTGAAGGGATAAAACTAATCAATTAATTTATTTGGAGTATTTTTTCTATTACTAGCATAGATTTTGTGAAATAAAACTGAAAGTGACTTGTTGAGCATGCTAATTGATAATTGTACTCTTATTTCAAGGATTTAAGTCTATTATGGAATATTTGATGAAAATAAATTGAGTTTTTTTAGTTATTTAAGGCATGAAAGAGAGTTTATGTAATTGTGAAAATCGAAGAATTGAATTTATTATGATTGGATTGATACTTTGAGAGCTTGTCTATGTGTTATAACAAGAATAGAGTTAGATATTAATTGCATCACTGATTTTGACCCCTATACATATGTTGGGAATATGGTAATTATTTGGCTAGCCATTGATTGAGGAGATGATTCGCCTGACAGGTAAGATGTATGATTTCTGCATATCTTGGGAAATTTGTAGTTTAAGGACATTCTTTAATTTAGTCATCGTGATATCTATTCTCCTGTATTTGAAGCATTTCATTATATTTTATATGAGTTCACTTGCATAATATCATGAGATTAATAGTTCTTCCCTGGGGGCCCTAGGGGTAAGTCCAGAGGTTTAATTTATTTGAGGCAACATGATTTGAGGTACTCTCCAAGGTCCCTAGGGGTAGATCCGGATTAAATGTTTATTTATATTGAAATTATTACTCTTCGAGGGCCCTAGGGACGGATCCAGATGGAATGTTTATTTATATTATGATTATTATTATTCGATGACCCCAAAGGCGGAGCTGAATGTGCATATGGACCTCATGAATCCCCATGGGTCACAACTAGCTATATAGAGCAGCGGGTATATATAGGTAAGATAGACATGCATCATATTATCATCATAATTCCCACATTGGATGAAATGACATGAGTCATACTCACCATATCCATTTGATTGTTTGATTTGGTGTGGTGAGTAGTTGGTTTATTGAACTGTGATACTCATCCCTTTCTGATTTAAGATATTTGTCCCCTTTTTGATGAATTATCGTGCTTTATTAATTTACTTGAGATAAGTTGGGTACTCTGTTGTTGCTAGACTATTATACTAGGTGTGACCTTCCTGAGTACATGTGTATCTGGTTGAGTTGGATTCTATTATTTTTTGTGGTTCTCACCATTACTTTGAATTAGGGTCGGTCAACGAAGCTTATTAGTACATGTGGTTTGGTACTCACACTTGTTTATTTATGCACTTTACGTAGGGGTGGGTATAATTCTGTTAAAATCGAAAAAATCGATCGAACCAATCTTTTGATTTTTTGGTTCTTTTTTTTTGGCTTTTAGGTTGATTTTGATTTCTCGGTTCGAGTTTTCGATTTCAAAAATTTAAACCGATAAAACCAAATAACCATACTTATTAATACATAAGTTATCTCTGATTTCATTTGCCTCTTGGAATTAGATATTGCAGTGTACTTTATAAAATGAAGCAGCGTGACCCAAATATTTTAAAGTGTTTCTTATGAACTTTTATTTTTTTTTAATCATTATATTTGCAAGTCTCTTCATAAAAGTGTGGATATAATTTATATTTGATAATATTCATTTCCAGTGTGGTCTTATTGCATCCTAAATAAGGAAAAACTATAAGAAAATAATTATTTTATTAAGAGATAAAGCACTATTACCCTCCTCCCCCTCCCCCGAACTATAGTCAAAGTTGCTACGACACACCTTAACTTTACGGGGGTCCTATCACCCCTCCCCCCCTAAACTCAATTTTACTGTACTAATATCCACTTTTTGTGCTTACGTGGCACCTTTTGTACCTACGTGGCCTAAAAAAACTCACAATTAAGATGTGTCGTAAAAGGTGCCATGTAAGCACAAAAGGTGGACAATAATACAGTAAAATTGAGTTTAGAGGGTAATAAGAACCCCGTGAAGTTAAGGTGTGTCATAGCAACTTTGGCTATAGTTCGGGGGTAATAGTATTTTATCTCTTTTATTAAGCTTTACTACTATATCATAAAAATAAGAATAACTATTAAAACTAAATAACGTAATTAATTTCCAGTGGATTCTCAAGTAAGTAAGGTGGAGAACGTTTTATTTCTTGGCGAAAATCAAACAAAAGCTTAACAAGAAAATCAACATGAAACTAAACTTAAATAATATGAACGTTGTTATTACATATTCAAAAAAACATGTCATGAAAATTTCAAAAACGAAAAATTGATCAAACCAAAATAAACCGAACCAAATTTCAAAAGAATTGAATCAAAACGAATTAATTTTGGTTCGGTTTTGGTTTCAACTTTTACCAAATCAAAAATTGAAAAATTGAAATTAACTTTTAAAACCAAACCGAACCGATCGAATGCCCACCCCTAACTTTATGTGCAGGTGTGGAGCGGGTTGTCGCTGGACGCTGAGTTGAGTCCATGTTCGGGTATTTTCCTCGAGATTCAGAGATAGAGACTGATTGTTCTAGTGCTTATCGGATCTCCATTATTCCTTACCATTGTCTTTCTTATTTTTTGAGATACTTTAGACACCTGACATATTGATTCTATCATTAGAGGCTCATACTTGTGACTACTGATTTTGGGATGTTTACTTCCTTTACTATCATCTTATTGAGTAAATTATGAGACTCCGCTTGAGAGTTATCTTTACGATGCTTATTCCACATATTTGATTTTTGTTGTTTGTATATTGGGTTGAGTTATGTATCGCTGGGTGTGTGATAGGTGCCATCACGACTCGAGTTTTGGGTTGTGACAACCTCTAATCCCCAAATATTGATCAAAGTCAACCATAACAACGTCAAAATCTTTCAAAATAAAAAACTCACTTAATATGCAATCAACCACGTAGAGAATCATGTCACCCACTCCTAAAAACCATAAATACCATGATACAACTATTGAGAGAAGTAAAACGGTCAAAATACATCAAAAGTAAAAAATTACTATGAGGATTGTTACAATGCCCTATCGTTTTTAGCTATTTTACATGCTAGAGTGGTGCAACCATTTTGTGCAAAGTAAAGCACAAAGGCAGTTTAGTGCCTAAACTGTAACCTACACAGGATGTTGGTACCAAGGTAACAACACTTCCTACTTACATTATTTTTTGAGGAATTGCAAGACTAAAATTCTGCCATAACTATTTACTTAAAAAATTAGATTTTTATACCTCCACTAAATAAATTTTGTTAAGTTCTTCTGCATTTGTTCATAGGCTTTATTACAACATAGAATTAACTCTACAAAAACTAATAAAAAAGATTCAATTTTCTACAAGTTTTCATGAATTTCATGTATATATTGTCTATAATTCAATTCATTATTTTGGATTGAACATTTTTTGTTTAAAGGCTAAATTTGTGCTTTAACAAATTGGTTAGTTTATATGAGCCAAGAATCCTTTTAAATCTAATGCTCCAAATGTTAGCATGTCTATCGTAATCAAAAGTAGTTACTTTTCTTCATTCACATGAAGAAATATATGTGCCGACCTCAGAACCGCAAAGTTGTACTTCTTTTCCTTGTTGAAATTTCTCCTGTTGTCTTGACAGCTTTCTTGATTTTGCGAATACTGTATGTTATTCAATTTTTAGAATTGTAGACTTGCACCAAATAGCAAATGTATAAAATAAGTGTAGTAACATATATTAATACACATTGGAGAAAAAGAAACTAGTGATACCTAGATTATACTACAAGAAGTAAGAGAACACTTGACTACCTTCTAACCTTCTACCCCAATCCTCAACATCCATACCTTCTTATCTAAGATCATGTCCTCAATCAACTGAAGTTATATCATGTTGGGTTTGGTTGATAAGAAGTGAATGGAAAATGGAGGTAAAAACATGGAGGGAAAAGTGAAGAGTAAGTCTTCACTTTAAGGAAGTGAAGTTCTCCCACATTGGTGGGAGAAAGAGACTTTCTTATGTATATGTTGGAACACACTCCTTCATGTGGATAGTGAGGCAAGAACAAGACAAGCCTAGCACCATCGTCGTCGTCGTCGCTCGCTAGGCTCGGCTTCGGCTTCGGATTTGGAAAAAGATCGAGAGACTATCTTTTTAGACAAAATTCATTTGAAACTTAAGAATTATTGATAGTTTAATCCAAAAATCCAATAGAAAATCATTTATCCATATGTGGACGCACATGAATGGATGCGGACGCATGTAACAACGCACCTCGAAAGGACGCAACCCTTCGAGGCACTGGTTGAGAATGATTTGGCAACCTGTGCGCGCATGTGGTACCTTCGGACGAAGGTGACCAGCGTAGGCCAGACCAGTAGCTACTGGTTTTATGCCAAACGCTGACCTGCGGCCGCATGTGGCTACCTACAGGCGCAGGTCGCAACGTAGGTCAGACACCATTTTGAAAAGTTGTGTCTTTTTTTTCAACCATTGCATCATTTCTGAAGCACCACCTCTTAAGTTATAAATACCTATGTTTTTCTCAGATAAAGAAAATACGAAATATATTATTTTCACAAGTCAAAAACTTTCTTCTTTACCAAAGAAATCGAAGTAAGTGTGATTTACTCCATTAGTTTAGTTCAACGAAGTTCAGCAAATTCCATTGCCGATTTTACTGAATAGTGTTCTATTCTATCCTGGGAGGAATTAATCCAAACATTGGACAATTGTGAGGGGATTAAATTCTTTAAAGAAACACAGTTTAACGGTGGGCTTAGAACAATCATTTTATTTCAATTTTCTGATTTTTACGGGTGAAAGGAAACAACAAGCTTAAAGAATTTAATATTGTATTTTGTTTACATTTTCTGCATCATCTTTATTTCTTTTTACGGTTGGAGATTAAAGTTAAAGACTTTCTACTCCACTTTTTAACTCGGTTCGAAGAACATAAAAAAAACTTCATCGAGTTAATAAAGTTATTTCTATCGATTCGAAGAACATAAAAACTTCATCGACTGAATAAAACCACATTGATAGTTAACCAGTTTCGTTGAATTTTGTTTGTGTGTGATCAAATAGAAATGGAAGAATCAACTAATGGTGTGATGGCTTCTGCATCTGCGGCAACGAATGCTAGTTCGTCAAGCCGTGTTACTCCCGCAATGTCTGCAGCAGAAAAGCCCAAAAGGTTTTTCGAGAGTGACTTCAAAAGGTGGAAACAGAAGATGCTATTCTATCTGACCACTCTGAGCTTGCAAAAGTTTATTGTGGAGAACATTCCAACTCTACTGGATGAGACTCCGGAGAAAGAACGATTTATGGTGACCGAGGCATGAAATCACTCTAATTTTTTGTGCAAGAATAATATCATAAATGGATTGGAAGACAGTCTATATAGTGTCTATTGCATTTGCAAAACTTCAAAAGAAATTTGGGACGCTTTAGACAAAAAGTATAAGACAGAAGATGTCAGACTGAAGAAGTTTGTAGCAGCCAAGTTTCTTGAGTTCAAGATGGTTTACAACAAATCAGTCATGAATCAAGTCCAAGAATTGCAAGTGATCATACATGATTTACTAGCGGAAGGAATGTTCATCAAAGAAGCTTTTCAAGTAGCAACTTTTATTGAAAAGTTGCCTCTTTGTGGAGGGACTTTAAGAACTATTTGAAACATAAGAGAAAATAAATGACTTTAGAGGATTTGATTGTTCGTTTGCGAATTGAAGAAGACAACAAAAATATTGGAAAGAAAGCAAATGCAAAGTCTTCAATCACAGGAGCAAACAATGTTGAAACTCCTCAAAAGAAGAAAAGAGGAAGAAGTCAGATAATGAGAAGGAAGCACCCAAGAAGAAAATGTTCAAAGTAAATTGCTACAACTGTAGCAAAGTTGGTCATATGGCTTCTGTTTGTCGTGCTCCAAAGAAAGATAAGAAGAAAAAGCAAGCAAACTTGAATGAAGAAGCAGACAACCTTTGTACAATACTCTCAGAATGCAACTTAGTGGGAAATTCAAATGAATGGTGGTTTGATTCAGGTGCTACCCGCCATGTGTGTTCCAACAACGAACTGTTTTCATCTTATACTTCTTCTGAAAAAGGCGAGACCATTTGTATGGCAAATTCTGCAACCGCAAAGAAAGAAGGAACGGGCAAGGTTGGCTGGAAGATGACTTCTGGCAAGATGGTGACCCTCTATAATGTCCTTCATGTTCCCAAAATGCGGAAGAATTTGGTCTCAACATCACTTCTAGTCAAGAATGATTTTAAGTGTGTGTTTGTATCCGATAAGATTATAATAAGTAAGAATGACATATATGTAGGACAATGTTACCTCACCGAGGGCCTCTTCAAACTAAATGTAATCTCTATTGATATGAATAAGATTTCTGCTTCTTCTTACTTGCTTGAGTCAAATCATTTATGGCATACACGTTTAGGATATGTAAATTATAAAACCATGCAGAAAATGATTAACTTAGAAATATTACCTAAGTTTGAAAGTAATAATGTGAAATGTCAAGTGTGTGTGGAATAAAAGTATGCAAAGCATCCTTATAAGTCTATTGAAAGGAATTCAAATTCCTTAGACTTAATCCATATAGACATTTGTGATATGAAGTCTATGCCATCTCGTGGTGGAAAAAGATACTTCATAACTTTTATTGATGCTAGCACTAGATATTGTTATGTTTATCTGCTTAATAGCAAAGATGAGGCAATTGATGCTTTCAAGCAATACAAGAATGAAGTTGAAAAACAACTTAACAAGAAAATCAAAATTATTAGAAGTAATAGGGGTGGTGAATATGAATCTCCTTTTGAAAGAAATATGTTTGGAATATGGAATTATTCATCAAACAACTGCCCCATACACTCCACAATCCAATGGGGTTGCGGAAAGAAAGAATAGGACATTGAAGGAGATGATGAATGCTTTGTTGATAAGTTCTGGATCACCACAGAACTTGTGGGGGGGGAAGCTGTTCTAACAGCCAGTCGGATACTCAATCGTATACCACACAGTAAAACAAAATCCATTCCATATGAACAATGGAAAGGAAGAAAATTCATCTTGAAATATTTCAAAGTGTGGAGTTGTTTGGCTAAAGTGCAAGTTCCTAAACTGTAATACCCTACATTAAATAAGGGCTTATAAGTAATTGACCAAAATAGTAATTAAGAAAAAAGGGAATGGGCTTAGCCCAAAGACACATCTGCCAGCAGTGTGAACAAATCAAAAACCAAGAAAAAATAAAAGATTAAGGGTTTAGGGGTTACAGGGTTCAATTTTGTCGTTCTTCTGGAGGAGCACGAAAAGGAAAAATAATCAAAGAGAGAAAGAGATAGAAAGGTATGTTTGTGGACTAAATTATAGCTTAAACTCCTATATTCCATGACTATAGATTTGGGGTTGAGAGTTTTAGAATCAAGAGGTTAAAGAGGTGTATAAAATCTATTAATTTCCATGAACTGAACGAATATGTGAACAGATTTTTGAGCGTTTGGGGAACTGATGTAGTTGAAAATTATAGTAATTTCTTTAAATTTCAACAATCAACAAGAAAAGAAATAGAGAACAACTTGAACGATAAGATTACATTGGGTTGGGTATTCTAAACTAGTTCTAGCTTAGCTTAAATAAATGAATTTTGACACAAGATTGATATAATGTGATTATAGATTCGATCGAGGTAAGTCATATGATTTGTTTGAGGTGACAAGTTTGGTATTCCGACAAGTATACTGTGAGTAGTAATCTTACCATAATGTGTGTTTCTTAACTTGCATAGTTTATACATGATTTTGATGAAAATAAGAGTTACCGAATGCTTTGAAATTGCACGTGGGGCAAGTCTTTTACTTGATATGATATTGAAATGGTTATTTGAGATATGATATTGTTATTGTGAAGGTTATTCATCTACTTGAGAAATAAGTATCTTGACATGTATTTTATTCAAAGTATATATGTATTATGATTTGACATGAACTTAAATGCCCTGAACTATTTTGAAAATGCTTTCACATGAGTACCTATTGTTTAAAAAGAATGTATAAATGGGAGTAGACCTTGATATATATCCCGTAGCTAACGACGGGTTCGTTAGACCTGGTGCACCTTGTATTTACAGATTACTATTACAGCCCTCGCTAGTGGAAAGGTAAAACTAGCATATTGTTACTGATTTCCCTCTAGTAGGGACCTATTGATAAGATATTTGACTTCTTTATGAGGGGTTCACTGTTATTGGCTATTTCTTGATGTAGAATGCTACACTGATTACATGATTCAATCTTAGAAACCTCCCAAAGGATAAAAACTTGATAAGATAGTATTTGTTGGCTATTACCAAATTGTTAAATTGATTTCTTATATGATGGTTATCATTTTCTGAAAGAGCATCATTTTATGATATTTTCTGATTATCATACTAGCATGTTTTATGACTTGTCCCCAGTAAAACGGTTGTGGTTAAGTGTTATTACTCACTGAGCTAGCGTCTCACTCCTCGCTATATTTTTTTCAGAGAATGCAGGTGACAGTGAGGATTCCGTTAGCTAGAGCATACGAGTTGGCATATTCCTGGTGAGCCCCTCACTTGTTCGCATGGGCAAAGGCTTATTTATTTGTTATGGTCTTTTCCTTGAAACTCTTAGAGTCACTCCATAGTTATTTCATTTTAGTTTGAGTATTCTCTTACTTTTATGGACTTATGACTAGTGTTGAACTTTTCTTCATGTTTGGTGATGGATTAGTTTTAGCTTGTGAAGTATTTTGACTTCTCTCGTATCTTGGAAATGGATTTCGTATGGTTAGTTTATTGTGAACAGGTTGTTGATGATATTGGTGAATTGTTTGGTGTTGATTTGTTGGATATGTTGTTGAATTGTGAGACAAATTTTTTTTGGATAGGCCCAAAAATAGGGAAAACTCTGCCCAATTTTCTGTAGAATTTTGGCGAGGCTTGCTTTGGAGTTCTAACCTCCTTAGCGCCCGGTCATGGTCCTAATTTGGGTCGTGACATAAACTCAAAAGGGTTAAGATAGGACCAAAAACAATTGATTATGTTTTCATTGGATATGAAACCAATAGCAAAGCATATCATTTTCTGGTTCATATATCAGAAAATCCCAACATTCATGTAAATACGATAATTGAATCAGATAATACTGAATTTTTTGAAAATATTTATCCATACAAAAATGAATGTGAGTCGTCTAGTGAAAAATCTAAATGACCTCGGGAAGTATCAAAGAGAAGTACACCTAATGAGGAAAGTCTAAGACGTAGCAAACATCAAAAGATTTCAACTTCCTTTGGTCCCGATTTCTTGACATTTTTAGTTGAAAATGAGCCTCAAACGTTCAAGGAAGTAATGTCTTCTTCAGAAGTACAATATTGGAAAGAGACTATCAATAGTGAAATAGAATCCATATTGAATAATCATACATGGGAATTAGTTGGTCTTCCTCCAGGAAACAAACCATTGGGCTCTAAATGGATCTTCAAAAAGAAAATGAAAGATGATGGTACTATTGATAAATATAAGGCAAGACTAGTTATCAAAGGTTTCAGACAATGAGAAGGTCTTGATTATTTCGACACGTACTCGCCCGTAACAAGAATCACAGCTATTCAAATGTTGATAGCGTTAGTCGCTGTGTATGGTCTTCAAATTCATCAAATGGATGTGAAGACAACCTTCTTAAATGGAGAATTAGAGGAATAAATATACATGGAACAACCCAAAGGGTTTGTAATTCCAGGGAAAGAAAAGAAGGTGTGTCGACTTGTTAAGTCACTTTATGGACTAAAACAAGCGCCCAAGCAATGGCATGCAAAATTTGATCAAACCATGTTGTCGAATAGATTTAAGATAAATGAATGTGATAAATGTGTTTACATCAAGAACACTTCAAATCACATTGTCATTATTTGTTTGTATGTAGATGATATGTTGATAATGAGTAAGGACATTTCCGACATAAATGCTACTAAGTGTATGCTTGTTAGCATGTTTGATATGAAAGACTTAGGAGTTGTGGATTTGATCTTAGGAATTAAAATTCTTAGGACTCCTCAAGGTTTAGCTCTGTCTCAAACTCATTAAGTCAACACGGTACTTGAAAAATTTAAGTATTTGGACTTCAAAGTTGTCAAAACTCCAATTGATGTGAATCTTGCTCTCACAAAGAACCAAGGTCAAAGTAAGTCACAATTGGACTATGCAAGAGTGTTGGGAAGTTTGATGTATATCATGAATTATACGCGACCAGATATAGCATGTGCTATTAGCAAATTAAGTCGGTACACAAGTAATCCCGATCAAACTCATTGGATGGCAATGAAGAGAGTTTTGGGGTATCTAAAACATACTCAAGACTATTCTTTGCATTACAACAAATATCCAGCGGTAATTGAAGGATATAGTGATGCAAATTGGATCACCGGGTCAAATGAAGTGAAATCTACTAGTGGATATGTGTTTACTCTTGGTGGAGGAGCAGTCTCTTGGAAATCATCCAAATAGACTTGTATTACTCGCTCTACAATGGAATCTGAGTTTATTGCCTTAGATAAGGCCGGTGAAGAAGCAGAATGGCTACAAAACATTTTAGAAGATATTCCTTTGTTGCCAAAACCAGTGGCTCCTATATGCATACATTGTTATAGTCAAGTGGCAATAGGAAGAGCTGGAAATGTTATGTGTAACGAAAAGTCTCGTAACATACGACGAAGGTATAATACCATTAGATAATTACTCTCTAGTGGAATTATCACAGTTGACTATGTGAAGTCAAAGGATAATGTGTCGGATCCACTTACAAAAGGCCTAACAAGAGAGGCGGTTGATAAATCATCACAGGGAATGAGTTTATGGCCTAGAATAAGTCGTTGTAATGGTAACTCTACCTAGTTAAATAGTGATCCCAAGGTCTAGGTTCAAGGAGATCAAACAAAGTTACGAATGACGGTTCAACATTGTTGCTAAAAGTAAATCCATTGCCATGATATGACAATGTTCAAGAAACAAGGATAAAACTTAAGGTTTGAAGCTTTTTAATGGTTTCTAAGTTTGACAGGTATGACCAAATAGTTTGTCTAAAGAATAAAACATTTAAGAATCATTTATGTGAGTGTGAAGTGGAAGCCGCATCAAAGAGAATAAGAGTAAGGCCAGTTCTCTACGCACTCATGAAACCAGGAAGTGTTCATGACTGAAACGAACAAAACAATGAGAACCAAGAATGGTTAAGGGTTGATTGTGTTACATATGTTGTCTCGGTATACGTAAAAGCTTGACGGTTCAAGGATATCAAATCTATCGATTGACCAAGGATACCCGATGTATGTTCACTATAGAAAGTTCAAAGGGAAACCTACTTACCCAGATGCGATTGATCCTTATTTGTAGATCATGTAATTTTTTATATCTAAAATAGCCATTCCCCATTCATGTGAGGGATTGTTGGATTTGGTTGATAAGAAGTGAATGGAAAATGGAGGTAAAAACATGGAGGGAAAAGTGAAGAGTAAGTCTTCACTCTTCACTTTTAGGAAGTGAAGTTCTCCCACATTGGTGGGAGAAAGAGATTTTCTTATGTATATATTGGAACACACTCCTTCATGTGGATAGTGAGGCAAGAATAAGACAAGCCTCGCACCTTCATCGTTGTTACTCGCTCGGCTCGGCTTCGGCTTCGGATTTAGATTTGGATTTGAATTTGTCAAATGATCGATCGAGAGACTATATTTTTAGACAAAAATCATTTGAAACTTAAGAATTATTGATAGTTTAATCCAAAAATCCGATAGGAAATCATTTCTCCATATGAGGACGCATATGAACGGATGCGGACACATGTCACAACGCACCTCGAAGGGATGCGACCCTTCGAGGCACTGGTTGAGAACGATTTGGAGACCTGCGCGTGCATGTGGCACCTGCGGACCCATGTGACCAGCGCAGGCCAAACCAGTAGCTACTGGTTTTGTGCCAAATGCTGACTTGCGGCCGCATGTGGCCACCTGCGGGCACAAGTCGCGATGCAGGTCAGGCACTGTTTTGAAAAGTTGTGTCTTTTCTTCAACCATTGCATCATTTTTGAAGCACCACCTCTTAGGCTATAAATACCTATGTTTTCCTCAGATGAAGGAAATACGAAATATATTATTTTCACAAGTCAAAAACTTTCTTCTTTACCAAAGAAATCAAAGTAAGTGTGATTTACTCCATTAGTTGAGTTCGCCGAAGTTCAGCAAATTTCATTGTCGGTTTTGCTGAATAGTGTTCTATTCTATCCTGGGAGGAATTAATCCAAACCTTGGGCAATTGTGAGGGGATTAAATTCTTTAAGGAAACGCAGTTTAACTGTGGTCTTAGAACAATCATTTCATTTCAATTTTCTGATTTTTACAGGTGAAAGAAAACAACATATCATGTCCTATCTAATCACCCCTCCCCATTCTTATTTAGTGTACCTCTTTCTCTCTTGACTCATGTTATAGTCAATCTGTCACACCTATTCACTAGTACATCCTTGTACCAGTTAATTCTTTACATGTCCAAATCATCTCAACCTCATTTCCCTCATCTTGTTTTCCATGGAGGCCATTCTCACCTTGTCCCATATAACTTCTTTCTTCTGAGCGTGGGCATTTTTTACGGGAATGCACTCTGCTCCATACAACATTACTAGTCTAACAACCACTATGTAGAACTTACCTTTAAGCCTTGGCGACAGATTTTTATTACACAGTACAGCAGGTGTGATCCTCCATTCTACCCATTATGCTCCAACACTGTGTGCATATCATAGTCAAATTACTCTGTCTCCTTGAATTACGAACCCAAGCTATTTGAAATTCCGTTTCTTGGGTATGTCTAGTGCATTCTACTACCACGTCCGCCTTATGCATCATATCACTGAACTTATACTCCAGGTACTCTGTGTTTTATTCTTGCTTAATCTGAAACCTTTAGACTCTAGGGCCTTGCTCCAAACTTTTAGCCTATCATTAATTTCACCATGCATCTCGTTAATCAATACTATGTTATCTGCGAATAACATATATCACAACACCTCTCCTTAGATATGTGGTGTCAATTCATCCACCACTATGGCAAAAAGGAACTAGCTAAGGGTTGATCCTTGTAGTCGAACACCCAACATGAATCCGTATTGATTCTCACAATGTAATTTAGTGGCTTGATACTTCTATAGTTATTGCAATTCATTATATCATCCTTGTTCTTGTAGAATGATACTAACGAAAGGTGAGTATCTTTTGAGATTTTAATTAAATACTTTATTTATGTTTTATAACATTAACAATGACTTTGTTTTACTTCTTTTAATAATTTTGTGTAAAATAGCCAAATAAGATTTAAATGTCAAATGCTATTTAGGTGTTAACCAATCTACATAAAGATTAAAGAAAGGTTGAACACATTGATAGTCTGTTGAATTTGTCAACAAATTTTATTTAGACACTTGAATTATGACATATTTACATTGAGCACTTGAACACATGATGATGTGTTTCAATTAGACACTTTCAACTTATACTTTGAGAAATCTTTTCCTGTATTCACAAATGCCGGTTACATAAATGAGTAAATAACATAAAATTTGCCAAACTCCTTTAATAATACTAAATCATAATGAGAGGGAGGAGAAATTTGAGAAAGAAAATTCGATTGTTGGTGTGTTTAAAGAATAAGTAAGATAAATATGTTTTAGAGGGAAACATAGTTTTGGAAATAAAAGGTCAATCGTTCAGTACTCTAACCATTTTAGTTTATGTGACCTTAAATCCTTTTAATTTATTACAAAAAAAATCACTTGAATTTGAAAAGAACTGAACTTAAATATCTCATTTTAACCTTGAAGATATTTTTGGTGATCACAAAAAATTCAAAAGTCTTATGTCAAGGCGGGATTATAATTCATAATTTATGGGTTCTGGATCCTAAACTTTAAGTTATTGCGTTCTAAATATAAAAACTATTCATATTTAATTACTTTTTAAGATAAATAACAGAGTTTGAGCAGAGTTGTTGAATTACGCCGAATGTTACTGACACTCTAGCTCGTCCTTGTTTGAGATGTTTCTTCTTAATCTCAAATCACATGTAATCGAAGGGAGTAATATTAACTTTGTTTTGCAAACCAGAGATAAGCCATACTCATAATCGTAAAAACTAAAAATTGAACCAAATTTTGTTAATAAATTGAGACTTAAGGGAAGTATTAATCGAACTAAGGGGAAAAATATCTAGGCATGGCATTATTTAAAGAAATAAGTGGAAAAGAGAAAAACGGCACTGTTTCTGTACTCAAACGATAAGCCTTGTGATATGCTCGAATGTTCATGTCCTTAGGGCTTTTATTCTACTCTCTCTCTCTCTCTTCACTTTTTTTTTTTTTTTTAAAAAAATATTTTTAAATTTTAAGTACGATTTAAATTACCACCCAAAAAGAAAAGTTGGAGTTTTCATCGTGGGAACTTAATACAACTTTCTTTTTAGGTCTAGTAATGAGTGTTGAAGAGCATTTTTCATATATATAAAATATTTTATTTTCTGGCTTTGGAGTTTTAAAAGTTGTGATACAAGGAAGCAGAGTTACAGGAAATTCGGGTAACATTCTTGAACTTTGAACTTAGCTTTATATCTATTACTTGAGCTCTTTTACAGGTAATTTTTTTTTACATTTTGTGAATATAACCAAGAAAGAAACACTTCTTGAATGTGTTCAAGATGTTACAGTAATTTTTTTTCTTTGAAAAATTGTTTTTCTCCAATGTCATTTTAGCTAATTATTGAAGATAAAAGATAGGATTTTTATCCATAATTTGATTTTTTTTTTTTTTTTTTTGTGTGTGAAACCATTAACCAGGAGCTTATCTACTATGTAGAGAGCTTTCAAAGAGCACAAAACTCTCAGATCCAACAGTTGTGGATTTTCATTTTGTTGTTTATCTGCATCTACAAGAAACAAAAATGAATGTAAATAAATATATTGTTGTTGTTGTATACAGACACAAAAACAAGAACATTTAATTATCTATTTAATTAATGGTATATAGTATATAGTATAGTAATGAACTTAACTCCCGCTGGAAATAGTTTATTTTTTAACTATAAATTGTCATTCTTTATTTTATTTCTTTTGGTTGTGTAGTTTATCTTCTTTCTTTTTGAGCATAGCAATAACTTATGCAATTTCTAGGGTCAGCAGATCTATAATTACACATAAAGGTTGTACACTCCACAGACTTCTTTTTTCTTCTTAGATTAGGAATAGCTCTACCTATTTACTAGTTTACTACTCTCTTTATTTAGCTTTTCCTCATCAACCCATCTGTCCAAAAGCTTAAATCTAAAACCCTATGAAAAGCTAGGTCTTTCAGCTCAAAGGAAGGTCAGTTTTTAAAGAAAGGAAGAAAAATAATACTACTGTAGTAGATTTTTTCATTAGTACCATTAGATTTTCTAGCTTATTAGATTTAAAATGATATGTTGGAAAAGCTAATTTTCATCATTTTTTTTTAAAATTTTGGGAGCTTCTGATTTTTTATTTTTTTTTGTGGCTATGGTTTTGGCTGTTTTCCTACAGTGTAACAGTACTGTGGTGCTGAGATGACACAGGCCTTTGTTTTGAAAGCACTGCAAAAAGAAGCCCTATCTGTAGTTGAACGTGATATATCAAACCACAAAAAAACACCTTTTTACACATAAATAAATTTCCCTTCTCTTTATATGTGTGTACTTACTCTTATATTATTATCATTATAAAAGCCAAAGTAGTGTGTAATCATGATCAATGCAAAGGACATCTAAAACCCATGTCTACATACAGTTTCCTAAGCCCAAGAACCCCCTACATACAGCTCATAGTTTTATCTACTTCTATTTATTTTTTTTGTCCATCTCTGAACCCTAATTCAAGTCCCAAATCCACATAGAAAAATACCCTTTTTGTGGTTTTGTCTTAACAGTACTACTTTTTTTGAGTTCAAGAAAATTTGGGTGAAGCAATAAATTTTGAAAGGTGGGTGTTTTCTTGATTTTGATTTATTGTTTGAGAAAGGTATGAAAGTGGTAGTATGGAGATGGAGGAGATTCGAACTGAAGAATGTAAGTTTCCAAGAATCAGCAACAAGGACGATGAGCAGTACCAATATGAAGTAGATGATGCAGGAGAAGCCAAAAAGAGTGGCCTTGGTGGTATTGTAAACTTTTATGGTCGGCCCTCATCAAGAATTGTTAGAGTTTCTCGTGCATCAGGAGGGAAAGATAGGCATAGCAAAGTATTGACTTCGAAGGGGCTAAGAGACAGACGTGTTCGACTTTCAGTCAACACAGCTATACAGTTCTATGATTTGCAAGACCGGCTCGGTTGTGATCAGCCGAGCAAGGCCGTGGAATGGTTGCTAAAAGCAGCCGCTCCTTCAATCGCTGAGCTTCCGCCTCTCGAGGCATTTCCAGATACACTGCAGCTCAGCGATGAGAAAAGGTCAAGTGTTGGAACTGATCCAGGTTTTGATTCAGCTGACGTTGAAATGGATGGTGATCCAAATTACAACCAGCAGCAGCAACAAGAAGGTCAACAGAAACCTTGTTGTAGCAATTCTGAGACCAGCAAAGGTTCTGGATTGTCACTTTCCAGATCTGATAGTCGGCTCAAGGCACGGGAGAGAGCAAAGGAGAGGGCCACAGAGAAGGAAAAAGAGAAAGAAAACAAGTCTTCTGTTGTTGCTCATCACCAAAATATTCACCCTAGCTCTTCTTTCACTGAGCTATTGAGAGGTGGTATGAGCGATAATAACAATAACAACAACAGTAACGCAAGTCCTAATGGCTCTATTCACCAAAACGCACCAAGGCAATGGTCTACAAATCCCTTGGAGTACTTTACCTCAGGATTATTAGGCCCATCATCTACTCGTGGAATTGACAACTCTACTGGCTTCTCAGGCCAAATTTATTTGGGAAATCCTCTTCATCCATTAAGAGCAGCGTCTTCACCAATGTTTAGTATTTCTGGGGACCATCGCCCCGAGCTGCAGCATTTCCCATTTGGCGGTGACAACCTAGTCCCGGCTGTGACCTCCAGTGGGGGAAGTAATTGTAATGGTCAGAGCAGCAATGCTAGTAACGACTACAACTTGAACTTCAGCATTTCTTCATCTGCTTCTGGTTTCAATAGGGGGACCCTTCAGTCCAATTCTTCCTCTTCACCGTCTACTTTACCTCACTTTCAGAGGTTTTCTCCTATAGACGGATCACAAAGTTTATTTCATGGCACCACAACTGAATATGATGCTGGCTTACACCTCTTCTATGGAAATGGCTACGGACACTCAGATCAGAAAGGAAAAGGAAAGAACTAAGTTCATTGAAAAGCAAGTTCCTCTACTGCCCATCTTAATCCCTGGTAAATTTTCAATTCTTTAACTCTATTATCATTCTACTCCATTTTTCTGATTTTTTGAATGAAGCTTTGTAATTTTATTTTTAGATTAATGTGTTTTAGTACCATGAAATGGATTATAGATTTCTTGGTTTCATAAAAAGTTAGTACTCAAAAGACAATTGGGGCATGTGTTTATTTATTTTATGATATAAGCTGCACGGTTTCCTGCGAATGGGTATAGGCTGTGTTATTGTCTCTTTGTTTGGTTTCCTTCTTCCTTAGCATGTCTGTAGCCATAGACAGGTGTTAATAGCTGGGATGAAAGGGCACTTTAACAATGGTGGAGGGTATAATCTATAAGACTAGATGCTCCTTTTTTATTTTTTAAATCCCAATTTCTTTTTACTCTTTTTTAATATAGTGTCCCACCATTGGATGTCACATTTAAATGTCATAAACAGACAACACTTGTCAGTTCAACGGCGCTCTTTATCTTGCTTTGAGAGCACTTGCTAGCTAGGTCGAGAGCTTGAGGTCTTGCTTAGCTAGGTCAAATAAAATCTATCCATCTGCTCCGCTATGATATTAAAAGTTACCTAGCATAGAATTAGGTAGGACACTCGTTGTGCATTTTTTATTTTTGGTTTTGACTTGATATCAAATTTAAGAAAGTGAAGAAAAATTTTAATCTTATTGTCTTAAACTAAAGATATGTGGAATGTACCAAAATGTCTTTAAATCTTGTGGTTTTAAACATGACATATGAAAAGTTGAAATTAAAAAATTGACAAAAAAAGAAAGAAGCATTTTCTTTAAAGCGGACTACTAAGGAAAGTAAGACAATTAAATTAAGACGCAGAGAATAGTATTTTCAAGTTAAGTTAAAAAGGGGTAGTTAGAATTGAAATTGTATTTGCACATGAAAATACAATTCACATTTGTAAGTGAAAACTTTAAAAACATTAAAAATAACTTTTAAAATTTGATTTTCAAACTTCACATTCCATATTTCAAGTTTGAACAAATAATGGATCATTTTGAAAGCAAATAATTATTTGAAAATATCTCCAGTTTTTTTTTTTTGTTTTTTAGATATATGTATGGACATTCTTTTGCTTCTTTCCTTTCCACTTTTGATTTGCAACCAAAACATGGACTGCTGTTGATATCCTAATTACCTCCTTTAAATTTTTTTCCCTGATAAGTAGATTTTTGACTTATTTTTATCATTTTAGCCTAAAATTAAGTGTTTATAAACACTTTTTTAATTTATCCAAACAATTCAAAAATACTTAAAAATTATTTTAGCTTTAAAGCACTTGAAATAAGCCGATTCAAGTAGTCTCTTAGTTTTTGCTCTTTCCTTGTATAGCATTAACTATCACTATATAGTGCCTATGGGCAGAGTCTAGCTATTGAAGTGCTTTTTTGGTCGAGTCTTTGTGATGAAAAATTTTATGGTGCATGAGGTACAACTATTTCTTGGCATGTGAGGGTACTTTTTTAAAAAATAAAAAAAAATGTGAATTCCATATTTCTTACCTCTCTCATTTTTTGTACCTTTATTGTCTCTCTCCTCTTTAACAACAACAACAACATATTTCGTGTATTTCCACAACGTAGGGTCTGAGGAGGGTAAAGTGTACGCAGTCTCTCTCCTCTTTAGTGGTACATATTTCTTTCTCCTCTCTTGACTCATCATTCCCTTTTCTTCTCTATTTCCTTAAAAAAAAAATTACGGCCTAGTTTTTCGGATCAATTTTTTTCTCATGAATTTTATTTTTACTCAATTTTTTTATATATCGTATATTTATTTACTTCATTTGATGATTGGGTATATAATGTGGATTTGGTTTAGTCTTAAATTAGTTATGTTTAGTTAAAATTACATAAATTAAATATGATCAGACCTTTTTTTTTTCAATACCAAACCATTGATTTTTATTTTTTTTTAAACTCAATTTATCAATTTGGTAGGTTTTGTCAATTTTTTTTTATACTTCTACTTGGTACAATGACAATTTCGTATATGTTTTGTTGAAAAAATGATGAAATGCTACTTTATGAATGTTTACTCTTTTACAAATATAAATTATTTTCTTCGTTCTTAACTAAATGGTGTTTTTAATTTGGACACACCCATTAAGAAAAACTACTTATTTCTAAAAAAATAAATAGTATTTTTACTAATTTACCTTTATAAATATCTTGAAAAAAATGTAATTCTTTAGCAGTTTAATAATTATGTAAAACGTAGAAATTAACAGTTAAAAATTACTCCCTTCGTTTAAAAAAGAATGACCTACTTTCCTTTTTAATCTGTTTAAAAAAGAATAACCCTTTTTCTTTTTTGGCAATACGTTAATTTCAACTTTCCACGTGACATGTTTAAGATCACAAGATTAAAGGTCAATTTTGTATATTTGAGATAACTTTAATTTAGGACCACAAAATTCAAAAGTCTTATTTATTTTCTTAAACTTCGTACCAAGTCAAACTATGTCATTCTTTTTTAAACGGAGGGAGTAAGATTTTATTTTTGTTCTTATTTTTCTTCATTAATAACTATAATTAATTAATTATGAAAATATTAATAAAAAACATTATTAATTCTTCCACTGTATTTTATTGTGTTATTTAAACTTGTGCAGTCAAATATCTTGTTTAAACAAATCAAAAATAAATATATTTTTACCAAGGTTAGCCAAATTGAGGTTATATGGATGGAAAAAGGGAGAGGGGGGGGGGGGGAGGGCTGTTAGGCTTTTGCAGGGGGGGTTAGGGGAGTTAGGGTATGAGGGAGAGGTGAATTGTGGGTGAAGAGCGGAAGAAATTAAATGAGGTGGAACTCACAATATACACTTGTCAATTAATGAAATTCTCATACAAGTAAGATGTGGCATACCTCATATATAATAAAAAATTTCCTTTGTGATATACTCCCACCGTTCACTTTTATTTGTCACTAATTTTCTATTTGAATTTTCACTTTTACTTGTCATTGTTGACATATCAAGAAAAGACAACTTCTTTTTTCTATTTTACCCTTAGCATTAATTGTTCATTCTTTAAATTAATTTTAAAACACAATAATAACCATCGAATAATAGGGGTACAATAGTAAAATAGTCATGTTAATAATTGTTTTCTTAATGAACGTGACAAGGAAAAGCGAACGGAGGGACTAGCTTACTTTACTCTTATTTCAGGAGAAAAAAAAAAAAAGGTTAGATAACTTAAAACTTTTTTGCTTAAGCTTTTGTTTAGCTATAGTATTTGTACTAATGGAAAGTAGTAAGTATTTAATAAATATGCGCATAAATTCACCTGAGAGTGTAGGTTTTATAAATAGAAGCCTTGATTTCTCATTTTAAACGCACTAATTCAAAGAGAAATACAAAGAGAGTGTATAGGTGGTTTTATGGTGAGGATTGTTGAATGAAGGGAATTGTTTCTTTTGAATTTATAGTAGTATTTTTAGATTATCAAGTGTGTTAAATTTCTCATTATTATAGTGATATTATATTGCTTCTCTTGAGTATTATATTCTTCATATTAAAAATACTTTGGGCCCTAAGTTGCTAATTGCTGCACTATTAACTTGGATGTTTGTCCCAGTCTTGGTTCAAGTGACAAAGATGGAATGATTTGTTATTTAGGTCAGAGGTTCAAGCTATACTCCATGCGAACTAAGCCTGATTTTTAAGTAGAGGAGCATAAACGGAAAAATCTATTATCCCCGAGTTTTAAATGCTATTATTTGTCTCTAAAGGTTCACCCCAAACAAATATATCAGTTATAAAAAAAAAGTTGGAAAGTTCCATCATTTTTTTATTTCAGATAAGATAAGAGGTAGACAAAGTAGGAACTCTTGTTGTTCAGCTAAAACGGCCAATACGTATCTCGAAAAGTTGTAACAGTATATTCCCCCTCCCCCGAACATTAATAGTGGACAAGCCGCTCTGCCACTACTATGTAATGATGCATATTATTTATTCATATAATATCCTATTTACCCAAAAATAAAATAAATGTTAGATATTGAAGAATAATTATACCACAATTAGTAGTTAAGACTAAGCACTTAGTCATTAATTCTGTTTGCAATCTATGAATGGTTTATTGAACTGATAGATATACTATATTATAGTACCCTTCTCTTTTCTTTTTTTCTTCCTCATTTCGTTGTTTTAAACCAAATATATCCTTTAGTTAGAGCTTTTTATTTGATTTGGTCTTGCGGTAAGAGTGTACTGTATGCTGGGTCGATAAATGTAGATTACGGGTTCGAAATCTTCCATAGACGAAAGTTAGATATTTAAGTGAAGAAAGGTAGACGGACGGACCCACTATCCACCTTGTTTTAAACCGTGTGCTACTTGTTCTCGGCATTTTCTTCGTTATCAAAAAACTGAGATGCCTTTATAGTACCCTGCGAGTAAAAGTGGATGCATATTGTTCTAGCACATCTCATGTCTCCAGTAATAGTTTTCTTTTCCTACTTTAATACTCTGCTAAAGTTTTCAACTCGTAGATATCCAATTGATGGAAAAAGATAAATATTGGTGAATCATTAAAGATAGGTTTAGAGCAGATTCTGCGAGTTCAACTGAATTCGTTGCTTCTAGCTTGACTATGCTAAATTATATAAAAAGTATATACAATAGACATTAAGGTCATACACATTTTTAATCCACTACGACTAACATGTCTCTCGAAGTGTGCAGGTCAAAACCAATTTCTTGTGCATCATTGTTGAAATTCATATTTACATATTCAATTTAGTTTCTCAAAACCTCTTTTTACTTCTAATCAACCTGATTAGGCTTTAATTTGTCAACCATAATTGATTCAGGCAACTGAAGATGGAAGCAGCCTCTGGAGTCCCAAAGGAAGCAATGCTTTTCTCTGCTACGGGCTTATATATTATTATGCTTCTTAATTCCTTATTCTGCATTATTCATTTTTGAGTACTATAAGTAGGTACCTTTTTTTATTTTTATTTTTATGGGAGAAATCCCTTTGTTTTCTGCTTCTGGCCCAACTTCAGTTGGCGCACAGGTTCGAAACTCAGCAAGGTTGTGTGTGTGTGTGTGTTTGTGAGATCTCATTTGTATTGAAGAATTTACCTTCATTTGAATTTTATGGTTCTGCACTAACCATTGCGTGAGGTGGACATCATGTTAGATGGATTTTACCAACTTGAAATGCCTCGCATAGAGTTGTGTTGTTGATGATCTTCATTGAGAGGCAGATCCAGGATTTGAAGTTATTGAGTTCCTATATTGATTCCGAGTTAACATACAATAATAACTAGGTAGTGTACAATCAAATACTTATAAATATTTACTGATTTTCTTTTTACACATGTAGAGTCTATATAAAAGCTAATGGATGATGTTTGCAGCTTCTATAGTCCAACTAGGATTTAGTCTCTGAGCTCCTAATTTGTGTTGACTTTGTTATTGTACTTGTGTAACGGTAGGATTCTAAGTTAGACGCTATAAATATTCACTTGTGTACATCACATATTGACAAATTGAGAAAAGGTTTTACATGGTGGTAGAGCCATAAAAGATTAAAACAACCCAAAAAAATCCAGCACAAACGACTTCTGCAGTAATGGCAAGAGACTCCACTACGTTCAGAGCATCTTCTACGACATTATTCCTTTGCTATTGTCTTGCTCTCTCCAAACCTTGCCCATCAACTGCCTCAAAAAGTAGCTCAACACATGTACTCCTTACCTGCTTATGCATTCTTATATCCAATTTCTTGTTGTGGAAGACACAATTTCTCCCGATGATTAGGGGTTATGGTCTTGATTATCATATTGAAGGTGATGAGGTGATTCCAGAACGGCTTCTGCGTAATAATCAACCCAACCCAACGAATGTTTTTTGTTAAATGAAGATAAACTTGTCCTAATTTGGATCATTGCCTCAGTCTTTGAAGGTATATCTATAATAATCTGAAGATCAGCAGTGTTCTTGATGAACACAATTATGAGACAGAGAGTAGAGAAGAAAGAAAGAAGAAAAGGAGAGAGGAAGAGAGATTCTGATGGAGAGAATTTAATGTAACTTGTATTATTGAGCTTAATTCAGAAATGAGTACATCATCCACTATATACATATTGTATGCAGTGATGACTTGATCTCTTTGGTCTAATCAAGTTTAACTAACTTAACTACCAATCACAATCCTAACTGACTTAACTAATAAATGGACATTGACTTAATTAACTAACTTGAAATGTTCATGTTGTCCTTCAACACTCCCGTCAAGCTAGGTATGGGTTGTTGAGAAATATTCAGAATACCAAGCTTGAAAGAAAGATATTCATGTTGTACTTTGGTAAGTCCCTTGGTTAAGATATCAGTAGGTTGTTCTTGAGTAGGAATATACCTTGTAACTACCATACCCTGCATTGTCTTTTCTCTTATAAAATGACGATCTATTTTTATATGTTTTGTCCTCTCATGGAATACATGTCCCGACCCAAATTATCGGATTGTGAGGGCACCTACTCTAATCCATCTAGATAGGAGAACCCCTTACTATCCCTTAATCAAAATATATAGAAGTCTTTGTTAAAACATTAACCAAACCTTATTACATGATTTTATGATCAAATACGAAAATAAACTCCCCTAGGACCTAGTTTAAACAGGTACAAGAGATGCTAAAGAGGAAAAAGACCATGAATGAGAAAGTGGGAGTTGCCGAATGATCACTACCGCAACAGTCAAGAAACCAACACTGAATCCTGTAAAAGACTATACCCCAAATAGGGTATAGCAAGAGTAGCATCAGTACAAACTACACGTACTGGTAAGCCTCATCGGTTGACCCGAGTTGGATTACACGAATATAACATAAATATTCAAAAGAAACATGCATTCCTTTACTCTCCTTTTCGAATACTTAGGACTACCCCATTTCAATATTTTTAGCTCTAGTCATGAACCCCAAGCACAATACCTCACCTTACGACTCTATTCCCCTCCGCTCCCCCCCCCCCCCCTGAATTACTAAAGTCGTCCCTACACTGGGGATTACCCTGACTTCAAAAGACAACTACGACAGGAAATCCTAGGCCCAAACCCTTAAGGATATGGTAAGCCGCTTAGCTGGCCTGGAGAAGACTCGCCCGAATATGTAACCTGCTCTCCGACCCGAATACTAGGTCGGAATTCCTCTTTTAACCCGCACCCAACCTTCTCCCTATCCTGCTAGCATAGGACTTCTTACTCAACCCCCTACCTACTTGGTCATCCTGCTACCCGACATAAAAACAAGTCAAGACAATTACAAGATGAGAAATATACTATGACCCAAGTACCCTTAAACTAAGATACAACACAATAAGTTACCTATGCTCAAGCTAACATACACTTAGCATCACGACCAACCATAGATAATTAGGACATCATACCCACAAGCCAACACATTAGCACCAAGTCAAGTTCAAACAGGCTATGTAAACAATTTCAAGAGATGATTAGTTAAATCAAACCATAACCAAGTCGACAAAACATCCAGGCATTCCAATACAACCTAGAAATCCATTTCATAAATACCAGTTGAAGGATCATATTTAATTCCAAGATCAAAGTCAACATATCAGGACTCCATTACGCACATTCCCAAAATATATGACCTATACCGGACCATGCAAGGATGCCAAACATAAACAACATATAAATGTATTCCCCAATCCACTCATGGGACCATCAAACTCACCTGACCCTCGTACATACACGCTATGGGTGATGCATCCACCCTCTAGACATGACCTACAGGGGATAATTACCGTCTATGTACTAAATCCTAGACACAAGCGTCTGCCAACCTTATTCCACCAAAAACCCGTGAGAACATTCTAATTACCGAACATCTGTAACACCCCGTACTTTTATAACCTCACTTGATCCCTACATATGTGTTGAGATGCCATGCATATGTGTTTTATAGTGTCATTGGTAAAACATTTGATATCGGAACGTAACATGTGCGATTAGATCGTCGTAGGAGGTGTGTTGTGATTTCGTGGAGCATTTGGGTAAGAACTCGTACACATTCTAACCTCATTTGGTGACTTTAGGTCATGTTTACTTGATGGTTAAGATCACTAAGTAAGTATTTTGTAGTGTTTTGAGAAGGGATTGGACGATACGTAAACGTCGGATTAGTGGCCGGAAATTTCAGCAAAATGCTGAAACTTGCGCCACTACCCTGTTTCAGGGGTGTGGCGCAAGCCACCAGCCTGCATAAACTTCAGATAAGGCTGCATTCTTGCGCCACTACCCTGTTTCAGGGGTGTGGCGCAAGGCACAAAAATTTTGCCCTTTCCGGCGTCGTTTCGTAACGCAATTCTACGACGATTTCTCGATGGTTTCTTTTGGTTCTTTGGAGTTATTTGAGCATTGTTAAAGCTTCAAACACTTCAATATACTCCTACATACTCCTACATGATCAAATCATGAAATGTGAATAGTGATCCAAAATGTTCAATGAGGCCAAGGGCGACTAGAATTCCAATTTTTGCAATCGAGGCGACGAATGAGAATCTTTTAAGAGACTATTGTCGTGACATGATGGAATTATATAAATATGAGAGATATGGTGAATAATGCATGAAACTTGTTGGGCTAAATGGATATGTCTTTTTGGGCCAAATTAAGGCCCAAAAGTGGAAGAAATCCATGGCCCAAATGGGTCAAAAGACCCATTCTTCCATTTGACCTTCTAGACACATTATTAAATGCCAAGAATTGGCTAAGGACAACATGAGAGGCCTATAAAAAGGGGCAAATCAGATTTTTATTGTACAAAACCTCTCATGCCTTTAAAACATTTTTCTCAACATTTCTCATTTCCAAACCCTAAAGCAAAATAATTCCTTGGGACTCCTTGGACAAGATCAACATATTCCAAGCCTTGGTAAGTATTTATTTTCATGGATTAATATCTTATGTGCATAAAAGAATATGTATATCATGTTGGTTGTGCTTGGAAAAGTTGGTCATGGTACTTGATGATTTTGTATGAGATTTGTGGTATATGGAATTCAAGTGTGAATTAGGCCTTGTGCCTTTGATGAAAAAGCATGGTATGGACAAAATATGAACATGTATGGTGTTATTTTTGGCATTAAATTTGTTCTTGGCTAAAAGTGGAAATTATGGGATTTTGGCCGATATGTGTTATGAGAATTAAGGTGCTTTGATGGATTATTTGTGATACGTTATGGATAAGAAAGTGTAAAGGAGAAGTATTGTGGTGAAATGTATTGATTTTCATGTATTGGTCAATGTTGGGAATATTATGGAATTTTTGGAATAATAGTATGATCAATGGTTTTGTTAAGAGGAAATGACATGTTTAAAGGCAAACATGGAACTCATTGACATTGTATGCATTTGTAAAGTACTTGGTGGTTAATGTGAATTTCGTTATGTATTTATGTTGTAGAGTGACACATAAAGAAGGAGCGGGATTATTGTCTACGCATCTAAGGTTGTAGATTCGTATTGCGAATCCAAGGTATGCAAGGTTATTTTGTCCGTATCTTTCTACGGCCAATAGTGTTCACATTGACATTTCTTTAGTTCTATTCCGAAATGTACTAAGGTATCCCATATGCCCTTATCTATGATCATTGTCATATATCTCCTACTCATTGATCAATTGTGAATCTCATTTCTCATATTCATGGTTAATATTCCGAAAGTTCAAAGAAGGCTATGTTCCAATATTCCAATAGTGCCTATACGTGTGTCTCTTGTTCATGGATTATTGTCCAATGGTTCCAATGGTACATGGTGCTAGTAATGTTATATTTCTCATTGATATTTATTCATATGTCCTTCACTCATTGGTCAATGATTCAAAGTTTCCAACAATGTTGTGTTCCAAAGTTCCAAAGTGATGTTATGACTATCAAAGTATCAATCTCAAAGTAATGAACAAAGTAATGCAAATGTGGTCAATGATCAAGTACGAGTGGCAAGTCTAGGGGCGTAAGCCTAGCTCGAATCGATCCCGAGATTTGGATTTATGGGTGGCAAGTCTAGGGGCGTAAGCCTAGCTCGACTCGATCCCGAGGGTGGCAAGTCTAGGGGCATAAGCCTAGCTCGACTCGATCCCTATATGATGATATGAAAGACCCACTGATCAGTCGGGGCCCGAGTACATTGTGATATGTAATGACATGTGAGCATTGAGATAAAGAAAGTAATGAAAATAATGAAAGCAATCCACATGGTTTCCAAAGAGTAACATGGTCACTTATTCACATTGAGTATTCATATGTTTTGAGTTCATTGACATATTCATTGAAATATGCATGTGTTGTATAGTTTCATCTGAGCCTTGCATACTCAGTACTTATTTCGTACTGACCCCTCTCGAGGAATTTACCTTACTTGCTGCAGGCGCAGGTCCCAGTAGGCCTCCTCAATAGACTGCCAGTGTTAGCGGTTCTTTGGTGAGCTCCAGCTCATTCGGGGCTTCTCCGAGTCAAAGTGTATATATGTTTTGATATTGTACATGTTGTATAAAGCGGGGACTTGTCCCGACTTATGGTTCATTTTGGTCAATGCTCTTGTTAGAGGCTTTTGTAGACCGATGTGGGTGTAATAGTGTAAAAGACACATGTTGTTTTGACTGGATGGCCTCAACGGCCAAGTTTCATATGTTTGCCTAAATATGTCCCATGTTCTCCTTTATTCGTATTTCGTAATATTATGCAATGGTGGTTATGAATATTATATGCATATGATTGAGCATGGGCAAAGGTTGGTTATCTCGGGCCTTATCGGCTACAGGTGCCAATCATGTCTCGATGGGATTCGGGGCGTGACAAAAGTTGTATCAGAGCAGTCGGTCTAAGGATGTCTATAAAGCCGTGTCTGAGTAGAGTCTTACGTATCGATGTGTTGTGCACCACATTTATACGTAGGAGGCTACGAGACATTTAGGATGTTGTTTCCTTTCCTTCATTCTAGATCGTGCAATAGAGCCAATGTTGTCAGTTGCATTGTATCTGATCTTGGTAATTATTTTTCTTTGGTATAGTCAAAATGCCGAACACTAGAAGAGGAAGAGGAAAAGGTAAAAGTAAGCTGATAGATAGAATTGCTGGTGAAGGAGCAAGTAGACCACCACCTGAGCAAGTTGATCAAGGTGGGGCTGAAACTGAGTTCGCAACGCGAGCTTCTTCTACTTCTTCAGCTCCAGAAGAGCCGAGAAGAAGGGAAGTGCCCGTGGAACCACCGACAAATGCCACAGATCAGGATCTGAGGAATGCTGTACAGATGTTGACACAGTTAGTGGCGGCACAAAGCCAGGGAAGAGCTGGTGCAATGGCACATGATGATGATGCGGCTAGAATGGCAAGTCGCAGAACACAGGATTTCTTGAAACTGGACCCTCCTATATTCACAGGGGCAGATCCAAAAGTAGATCCACAGGACTTCGTGGATCAAATTCAGATGGCATTGGAAGTTATGCATGTGACAGGGGTAGAGACAGTTGAACTTGCTGCGTACAGGTTGAAGGGAGAGGCAATACTGTGGTATGAAGATTGGAAGAAATCCCGTGACATTAGTGCAGATTCACCGACATGGAAAGAGTTTAAAGTGGCTTTCCTCGATCATTATCTTCCGTATGAGGTTCGAAAAGCACGTGCAGATCAGTTCCTGAATTTGCGTCAAGGGACTATGAGTGTTCGGGAATATAGTTTGCAATTTAACTCCTTGGCTCGATATGCGCCAAATATTGTGGCTACGATGACAGACAGGGTCCATAGATCCGTGGACAGACTAGAGCCATATTTGGTAAGAGATTGCACTATTGCGGCCTTGAATAGGGACATGGACATTGCTCGCATACAACCCTTCGCCCAGAAAATGGAGGATCAGAGACAGAGACGCAGGGTACATGAATTTGATAGGGGACAGTCCAAAAGGGCTAGACCTATGGGACCACCTATGATGTCCCAAGGAGGATCTAGGCCCCGCATGTTTCCTAGACCACCTAGACCGTCGTTCTCTTATTCCACAGGTGGTGCTTATTCGCAGTCTCGAGGGTTTAGAGGTGGTTCAGCAGGGCAAAGTAGTGGGGTTCATGGATCACAGGCAGCAGGTTTCCCTCGTCAGCAGTGTCCGCACTGCGGGCGTATGCACACAGGTCCATGTCGGACAGGGATGAATGTCTGCTTTTGGTGTGGTATGGCGGGACATATAGCGAGAGAATGTCCACAGCGGAGCATGGGTGGTATAGCACGACCAGCCGGGTCGGCTGTTGCGTCTTCAGCATCGGTTCCTTCACAGGGCCGAGGGGTGCAGCCTATTGGTCGAGGTAGAGGTGCCAGAGGAGGAGCCAGTACTAGCGGGGTCAAGAATCGCACTTATGCTTTGGTGGACCACCAGAATTCAGAGGCTTCCCCAGATGTTGTCACAGGTACATTATCCATATTCTCACATAATGTATATGCACTAATTGACCCAGGTTCTACATTTTCCTATGTTACTCCATTGGTTGCTGCAAAATTTGCAAAGGCACCGGAATTATTACTTAAGTCAATTGAAGTATCTACACCGGTTGGTGAATATATTGTTGCAAAAAGAGTGTATCGTAACTGTGTGGCAACTGTGTGTGGTCATGATACGTTGGCCGATCTCATTAAATTGAACATGGTGGATTTTGATGTAATTATGGGAATGGATTGGTTGGCCTCTTGTTATGCTACGGTAGATTGCCGGGCCAAGAAGGTACAATTTTGTTTTCCACAGGAAAATATTCTAGAATGGCAGGGTAAGGTAGGGGCACCACGAGGAAGATTTATTTCCTATTTGAAAGCCAGAAAAATGATTGCCAAGGGATACATATGTCATTTGGTACGAGTGAAAGATAATGATGTGGAACCATTAATTCCACAGTCAGTACCGGTAGTCAATGAATTTCTTGATGTATTTCCAGAGGATCTTCCAGGTTTACCCCCAGAACGAGAAGTGGAATTCGGCATTGATGTGATTCCAGGCACTCAACCTATTTCTATTCCCCCATATAGAATGGCTCCAGCGAAACTGCGTGAATTGAAGGAGCAGTTGAAAGATTTGCTGGACAAGGGCTTCATTAGGCCTAGTATGTCCCCGTGGGGTGCACCGGTATTATTTGTGCGAAAGAAAGATGGCACCTTGAGAATGTGCATCGACTATCGACAACTGAATAAAGTAACGATCAAGAACAAATATCCCCTCCCTCGCATTGATGATTTGTTTGATCAGTTACAGGGTGCCAAGTGTTTCTCAAAGATTGACTTGAGGTCGGGTTACCATCAAGTCAGAGTTAGAGAGGAGGATGTACCCAAGACAGCTTTTCGAACACGGTATGGCCATTATGAATTTTTAGTTATGTCATTTGGACTAACAAATGCACCGGCTGTGTTTATGGATTTGATGAACAGGGTGTTTAAGCCATTCCTAGACGTGTTCGTGATAGTATTTATAGATGACATCCTTGTTTATTCAAGATCACCAGAAGACCATGCTTATCACTTACGGCAAGTGTTACAAATTCTCCGTGAGCGTAAGTTGTATGCAAAATTCTCCAAATGTGAGTTTTGGTTGAAATCAGTCGCGTTCTTGGGTCACATTGTATCAGATGAAGGCATACAGGTTGATACCCAAAAGATAGAAGCAGTGAAGAATTGGCCAAGACCTACGACACCCACGGAGATTCGCAGTTTTCTGGGTTTGGCAGGTTATTACCGAAGATTTGTAGAAGGTTTTGCTTCTATTGCGGCACCATTGACAAAGTTAACTCACAAGGCAATTAAATTTCAATGGAATGATGCATGTGAAAGAGGGTTTCAAAACTTGAAAGACAAGTTGACTTCTACACCAGTGTTAGTTCTTCCTGAAGGCACAGAGGGCTATGCAGTGTATTGTGATGCTTCTGGGATTGGTCTCGGATGTGTGTTGATGCAGCATGGTAGGGTGATAGCATATGCCTCACGACAGTTGCGGCCACATGAGAAAAACTACCCCACACATGATCTTGAATTGGCAGCGGTAGTTTTTGCTTTAAAGATATGGCGTCATTATTTATATGGAGTTCATGTTGACATCTATACGGATCACAAAAGCTTGCAATATCTTTTTAAGCAGAAGGAACTCAATTTGAGGCAACGAAGGTGGTTAGAGCTTTTAAAAGATTATGACATTGATATTCTTTATCACCCAGGAAAAGCAAATGTCGTAGCTGATGCATTGAGCCGTAAGGCAGTCGAAAGCACTAGTGGTCAGTTGAATGAAAAGCGTGAGATAATCAAAGATTTGAATCAATTAGCCAGCTTGGGAGTTCGCCTTATTGAAACTTCAGATGATAGAGTTATGGTGCAGAATGCAGCAGAATCCTCCTTGATAGCTGAAGTGAAGGAGAAACAGTATGCGGATTCTATTTTATTACAGTTAAAGGAGAATGTGCAGCAGAATTTGACCAAGGCATTTGATATTACATCGGAAGGGGTGCTTCAATGTCAAGGGAGACTATGTGTACCGGACGTAGATGAACTGAGGACACGAATAATGACAGAGGCGCACCATTCGCGCTATTCCATTCATCCGGGTGCTACTAAAATGTACCATGAATTGAAAGAGGTGTATTGGTGGGGCAACATGAAAAAGAACATTGCAGAATTTGTCGCGCAGTGCCCAAATTATCAACAAGTGAAAGTGGAACATCAGAAATCGGGAGGTTACATGCAATGTATCAATCTTCTAGTCTGGAAGTGGGATATGATTAATATGGATTTTATTACGGGTTTGCCTCGTACATTGCGGAAGTTTGATTCCATATGGGTCATAGTGGACCGACTTACCAAGTCAGCGCATTTTCTACCTGTCAAGATGACCTATACAGCTGAGGATTATGCGAAGTTGTATGTGAAAGAGATAGTACGATTGCATGGTATTCCACTTTCTATTATATCAGACAGAGGAGCACAGTTCACAGCACACTTTTGGAGATCTTTCCAGCAAAGTTTGGGTACACGGGTGAATTTGAGTACGGCTTTCCATCCTCAGACCGATGGACAAGCAGAACGTACTATTCAGACACTTGAAGATATGCTACGAGCATGTACGTTGGATTTTCAAGGTAGTTGGGATGACCATTTGCCTCTTATTGAATTTGCATATAACAATAGCTATCATGCAAGTATTAAAATGGCACCTTATGAAGCCTTGTATGGAAGGAAATGTAGATCACCAATCGGATGGTTTGAAGCAGGTGAAACTGCTTTACTTGGACCAGATATTGTTCACCAAGCCATGGAGAAAGTTAAAGTTATCCAACAACGGTTACAAACGGCTCAAAGTCGTCACAAGTCATATGTCGATGTGAGAAGAAGAGGGCTTGAATTTGCCATAGGTGATTGGGTATTTTTAAAGGTGTCACCAATGAAAGGGGTAATGCGGTTCGAAAAGAAAGGGAAATTGAGTCCACGTTACATAGGCCCCTATGAAGTTATTAGAAGATTTGGGCAAGTCGCATATGAATTAGCCTTACCTCAAGAACTTTCCTCAGTCCATCCGGTCTTTCATGTGTCAATGCTTCGAAAATGCATAGGAGACCCGTCTCGTATTGTTCCCGTAGAGGATGTTCAAGTTACAGAGGATCTCACTTATGAAGAGGTGCCCATTGCTATCCTAGATAGACAAGTAAAGAGATTGAGAAATAAAAACGTAGCATCCGTAAAAGTTCTTTGGAGAAACCAACACGTAGAGGAGATCACATGGGAAGCGGAAGAAAAGATGAAATCCAAGTATCCCCATCTATTTCAAATGGACCAAGAAGTTCACAGTACGTAGGTGGAACAATAACAAGTAAGTCTTTAAGAGCATTATGTATATCGGTATGTTAAAGTAAAGATGCATTTGTTGTGTATAAGACATGTTGTTAACATTCGAGGACGAATGTTTCTAAGGGGGGAAGAATGTAACACCCCGTACTTTTATAACCTCACTTGATCCCTACATATGTGTTGATATGCCATGCATATGTGTTTTATAGTGTCATTGGTAAAACATTTGATATCGGAACGTAACATGTGCGATTAGATCGTCGTAGGAGGTGTGTTGTGATTTCGTGGAGCATTTGGGTAAGAAATCGTACACATTCTAACCTCATTTGGTGACTTTAGGTCATGTTTACTTGATGGTTAAGATCACTAAGTAAGTATTTTGTAGTGTTTTGAGAAGGGATTGGACGATACGTAAACGTCGGATTAGTGGCCGGAAATTTCAGCAAAATGCTGAAACTTGCGCCACTACCCTGTTTCAGGGGTGTGGCGCAAGCCACCAGCCTGCATAAACTTCAGATAAGGCTGCATTCTTGCGCCACTACCCTGTTTCAGGGGTGTGGCGCAAGGCACAAAAATTTTGCCCTTTCCGGCGTCGTTTCGTAACGCAATTCTACGACGATTTCTCGATGGTTTCTTTTGGTTCTTTGGAGTTATTTGAGCATTGTTAAAGCTTCAAACACTTCAATATACTCCTACATACTCCTACATGATCAAATCATGAAATGTGAATAGTGATCCAAAATGTTCAATGAGGCCAAGGGCGACTAGAATTCCAATTTTTGCAATCGAGGCGACGAATGAGAATCTTTTAAGAGACTATTGTCGTGACATGATGGAATTATATAAATATGAGAGATATGGTGAATAATGCATGAAACTTGTTGGGCTAAATGGATATGTCTTTTTGGGCCAAATTAAGGCCCAAAAGTGGAAGAAATCCATGGCCCAAATGGGTCAAAAGACCCATTCTTCCATTTGACCTTCTAGACACATTATTAAATGCCAAGAATTGGCTAAGGACAACATGAGAGGCCTATAAAAAGGGGCAAATCAGATTTTTATTGTACAAAACCTCTCATGCCTTTAAAACATTTTTCTCAACATTTCTCATTTCCAAACCCTAAAGCAAAATAATTCCTTGGGACTCCTTGGACAAGATCAACATATTCCAAGCCTTGGTAAGTATTTATTTTCATGGATTAATATCTTATGTGCATAAAAGAATATGTATATCATGTTGGTTGTGCTTGGAAAAGTTGGTCATGGTACTTGATGATTTTGTATGAGATTTGTGGTATATGGAATTCAAGTGTGAATTAGGCCTTGTGCCTTTGATGAAAAAGCATGGTATGGACAAAATATGAACATGTATGGTGTTATTTTTGGCATTAAATTTGTTCTTGGCTAAAAGTGGAAATTATGGGATTTTGGCCGATATGTGTTATGAGAATTAAGGTGCTTTGATGGATTATTTGTGATACGTTATGGATAAGAAAGTGTAAAGGAGAAGTATTGTGGTGAAATGTATTGATTTTCATGTATTGGTCAATGTTGGGAATATTATGGAATTTTTGGAATAATAGTATGATCAATGGTTTTGTTAAGAGGAAATGACATGTTTAAAGGCAAACATGGAACTCATTGACATTGTATGCATTTGTAAAGTACTTGGTGGTTAATGTGAATTTCGTTATGTATTTATGTTGTAGAGTGACACATAAAGAAGGAGCGGGATTATTGTCTACGCATCTAAGGTTGTAGATTCGTATTGCGAATCCAAGGTATGCAAGGTTATTTTGTCCGTATCTTTCTACGGCCAATAGTGTTCACATTGACATTTCTTTAGTTCTATTCCGAAATGTACTAAGGTATCCCATATGCCCTTATCTATGATCATTGTCATATATCTCCTACTCATTGATCAATTGTGAATCTCATTTCTCATATTCATGGTTAATATTCCGAAAGTTCAAAGAAGGCTATGTTCCAATATTCCAATAGTGCCTATACGTGTGTCTCTTGTTCATGGATTATTGTCCAATGGTTCCAATGGTACATGGTGCTAGTAATGTTATATTTCTCATTGATATTTATTCATATGTCCTTCACTCATTGGTCAATGATTCAAAGTTTCCAACAATGTTGTGTTCCAAAGTTCCAAAGTGATGTTATGACTATCAAAGTATCAATCTCAAAGTAATGAACAAAGTAATGCAAATGTGGTCAATGATCAAGTACGAGTGGCAAGTCTAGGGGCGTAAGCCTAGCTCGAATCGATCCCGAGATTTGGATTTATGGGTGGCAAGTCTAGGGGCGTAAGCCTAGCTCGACTCGATCCCGAGGGTGGCAAGTCTAGGGGCATAAGCCTAGCTCGACTCGATCCCTATATGATGATATGAAAGACCCACTGATCAGTCGGGGCCCGAGTACATTGTGATATGTAATGACATGTGAGCATTGAGATAAAGAAAGTAATGAAAATAATGAAAGCAATCCACATGGTTTCCAAAGAGTAACATGGTCACTTATTCACATTGAGTATTCATATGTTTTGAGTTCATTGACATATTCATTGAAATATGCATGTGTTGTATAGTTTCATCTGAGCCTTGCATACTCAGTACTTATTTCGTACTGACCCCTCTCGGGGAATTTACCTTACTTGCTGCAGGCGCAGGTCCCAGTAGGCCTCCTCAATAGACTGCCAGTGTTAGCGGTTCTTTGGTGAGCTCCAGCTCATTCGGGGCTTCTCCGAGTCAAAGTGTATATATGTTTTGATATTGTACATGTTGTATAAAGCGGGGACTTGTCCCGACTTATGGTTCATTTTGGTCAATGCTCTTGTTAGAGGCTTTTGTAGACCGATGTGGGTGTAATAGTGTAAAAGACACATGTTGTTTTGACTGGATGGCCTCAACGGCCAAGTTTCATATGTTTGCCTAAATATGTCCCATGTTCTCCTTTATTCGTATTTCGTAATATTATGCAATGGTGGTTATGAATATTATATGCATATGATTGAGCATGGGCAAGGTTGGTTCTCTCGGGCCTTATCGGCTACGGGTGCCAATCATGTCTCGATGGGATTCGGGGCGTGACAACATCTCACAATAAAAAGAAGGTAAGTCAATTATATAATTACCATAAAACATTGCAATGACCACACCAAACAACATGTATTAACCGCCACTCTACAAGTAGTAAACATACACATGTAATACAAGTGGGATTAAACTATAATCCATCCCCCACTCTACTAGTTAGGACTTTAGCCATGACACACCCAAACTACTTTGCTCCTAAGACAAGGCTTCTACCTTAGAATCTTTAGAGATTTCCCTACAACCTTACTTGGTGTAATTAATTACCTTTAGGATCAATTAAAAACCGGTAACCATCGTTTCACTACCTCAATGACAAGTACACAACCATGAATCATCCAATTTATAGCACATACATAGCATAAGCATGATAAAGTATACAGACAGCCCTAAATAATGCTTTATTCGAACTTTTAACCAATTTTAACCACCTAACTACATGCCCGAAGGACAAACATGGAATCTCTCATCCATCTACATTATAATCATGCTCTCTAACCCAAGTCAGTGCTGCTCAATTTAAACCTTAGCTTACCTGAATGCCAACCAACTGTAGGAAGGACGAACTAATGTAATCCTAGCCTGAAGTCAAGGTTGCGGACGCTCTAATCCTTGAAAATCCATAGGTTGCACCCATCCGTACCCCTTTCTCCTCTTCTGCATGGTTCTAAGACATGGGAGGCAACCCTTAGGGTTTTTGGAGCCTCCCATGTTGCTATTTCAGTCTAAATGGAGAAGGGGAAATAAATCCTGCTTAAGTTGCATCTGGATCGCATCACTCCGCTATAGCGGGGGTCTTACCTCCATAGCAGTACTGCTATAGCAAAATAATTACCGTTATAGTGGTCTAACATCAGCCTGGCCCAAAAGTTTAAACTCTTAAATTTTAAATGTTTGTAGTCCCGCATACGTTTCAATTAATATCCCAATAATTTTCAAACTCCGTATAATTCTGAGGTGTATCTTAATAACAACAGATTTGGTCATTACAATAGACACTAATTTACCCATCGTTCATCCCCAAATGATCAAAGAAGGAATGGTCCAAGCCTAGATACTTGGACTTAACACCTCTCCCCGAGGTCTTAAGCCACTAATTACTACTTTTTGGATCCTAATTCAAAATTCAAACTACCAGGCGAATTTTATCGAAACAAAATTGCTCAAACCTTGATTCACTAATGGCACAAATCAAAACCTTGCCACCGGTCGATCCGGGAAAGGTATTTCATGCCCTCATTTGCATGATGCAATCAAGAAATTTACTCTCCGAAGGCCAAGGAAATAATACCCAGAACTAGTCGAACTACGGATATCAGAAAGGGTGTTAAAGGATTGGAATTCATAATTCTACGAAATTCAAAGCAGGTCCCCACTATAGCAGCCATTACCCCGCTATAATGGTGACGCTATAGTGGAAAGCCTACTGCTATAGCAGTATGAAACAGAATATAGAGAGGGAAATGGGTTCATTTCTATTTTCCCTCTTTACAAGAACATTCTATCCCTCCCTCTCTTGATCACCTCGCATCATAATCGAAAATGGTAAATATTAGATATCTTTTACTCCCTATTACTTTGTTACTCGCAAAATTACATGCATTAGGTTAGACTTTACATTCAAAAATGGGTTTAGAGTAATTTTGAGTTTTGATCTTTGGGGCTTAGTTGTGTCAAAATTTTGAAGCATGGTTGCTTCCTTTACGTTTATAAAACTTCTATTGTGTTCTGGGCGTAAGAAACTCGAAGTTTACAGCCTTAATGGGCCTAAAATGAAGGGGAATACAAAGGGTCCTTTTGGAGTTGGAATGGTGATTTGGGCATGATTTAGGGTTATCATGCCCAAATTTTTGCATATGCCAGTTCTAGGATACTACTGGAACACCGATCTGAGTCCAAAATTTGAAAACGAAAATTTTGAGTCAAGGGGTGCCATTAGCTGCTGGGAATGATGAAGATCACTATAATGGTTTTCATCCCTATAGTGGTACCATTATAACGATGAAATTACTGCTATATTGGTGCCACTAAAGCGGTAGTCGAATGCTCTAGTGGGAGGCCATAAGTAGTGGCCTCCCAGTTTTAAAAATTGGAAATTTTTACTTTTTGAAGCACGATCCCTACTCGATGCAAAATGATTTCTAACGACTTTCTTTCGTCAAAAATGCAGGTTATCATATACAATGTCCGAAAACAAGCTAACGTCCCCGCCTATGAAAGATTTCCTGACGAGGCTAGTCGAGAATGATTTCGGGAGTACCGGAGATTGGGGCTTTGCTTTGAACGAGGCTTCAATATGAGGAACATGGAGCATAAAGCACTGGAATTCTACAATCGGCTGCAATAGTTTGAGTGGGGCTCGCTGGTGGTAGATCTCCCTAATGGGGTCTTGACTTGGACAAGAGAGTTCTTTGCCATACTCTCTATCGTGCTCTGGGATTTCGCTAGCCCTACTCTCCGCATTCGAGGAGTGGATATCCCTATCAATTCTCGCACCATTAATGAGGTGCTTGGTGTACTCCACATCTCTAATGCTGACTACATAGCTAAGGGGCTCGGGAGATGGACATGGCGTGGCTATGAGACACTCTTATTCCAGAGGAGTTTAGGGATTGGGTATACTGTCCCTCGACTGAAGGTGTCATCGGTACCTATTTTTTTGTCAATACCAGAAGGTGGCTGAACCTGGTAACCCATAGGATTCATCCGTCGATTAACACTACCGACGTGACCTATCCTTGGGCCTTGGTGGTGGCCTGTGCTATTAGGGGCATTCGGCTGAACGTGGGAGAGAAGATTGTGATAAAGTGGAAGGACTTCTACCGGGGTCCTAGGAGTGGTCCCTTCCTTCCCGGGCTGATGTCGGAGTTATGTAGACGGTGGGGTACCAGAGGAGCCTACTGATATGGTAGCGGAGATGGATATACCCTTTCACCCTCTCTTGGTGAGAGCGCCCACGTCCAAGAAAAGAAAGAAGAGAAAGGCCATCAAGGAGGAGTAAAACAAGGCCACGGAGGAGGCCCTTGGAGTAGATAAGGACGATGATGATGATGTCGTTCCTTCCCAGTCCCAGCTCACGATCCCTAGCAGCCAGTTGGAGGGACACCTGGCCATTGTTAGGAGATCTATGGAACAACACCCCTCCTCCGACCAGGACATTGCAGCGTCTCCGTAGAGAGCTTGAAGAGAAGAGGCAAAAGAGGCGCTTTTGAGATCACCTGCTCACTCGAATGTGGAAGACCATGAAGGTCATGTTTGGGTGCGTAGCACCCAACCAGGAGCTCTTCGAGCTGGAACTGGAGGATTTGTGGGAGTTTCCCTTCCTGAGTGATGCAGAAAGAGATGACCCTACCCCAGCAACCCGCGACTGATAGGGCATCTAGCTTGGTTCCTTTTTCCCCTCACCTTTTATTTCTGATTATTTGGGTTGCCCACGTTTGGGGTATTACTATACATTCTACCTTTTTCTCTTTTATTTCCCGCACATGGATGCTATTTTTATTCCCGCATTAATAAATAATAAGCTTGCTTATATGATATTGATGCTATTTCACATTAATGCAATGCCCCGCACCCTAAGTTTCAAAATAATCAAGTAAACACGAAGTCAAAACAAGGGAAAAATAGGGCAGAGTTACTGCCCCGTCCATATCGCTATAGCGGTGTGTCTTCCGCCATAGCGGAGAAATTCTCGCTATAGCGGTGCACCGCTATAGCAGTGCTCATGCCGCTGTGGAGGCCCAAACAGAGGCTTCCTAGATTTTATAAAGTTTTTCCTATGTTTATTTTCCCTAAATACTTAATACCTTTTAACGTGAACCCAAAAAATATTGAGACCTTGCTAAGTCACCAGAATGAGTTTCAACCAATTACAGTCGACCGTAACCTTGCATTACAACACATAATGTTTCATGAAATCATAAAAACACAAGATAACCTCTTCTAAGCTAACCCCGCTATTGCGAATCCCAACCTTGTTTTTCATATCATGAAACTCAGCCTTGTCAACAACAACCACCACACAAATTCCATGCGTTTTAACTAGACTTAGCACAGGTTTTTCGGTGTTCAACATCAACCACAAGGTAGATTCCATATCCTTAAGCACCAGTTTAGACCCTTATATCACTATCAACCAACAATACCATCCTAGTCTAAGACTCACCTACCACTACATAGCACAGATTTAATTCACAACATTCATATGACATAAATTAGAACCAATTAAGCAACTGCAATTACCACATATAAAAGAAAGAAAAATCAAAATCAACATCACTTGTCCATGCCTTAAATAACACCACACTTAACTGTGCAGGTGATGAGACCCTAAGTGGGTTGTCTAATATGTTTACATGGTCCGGAGGGCAAGATACCAATTTGAACCTTCCCAGTTCCAATTCGCATCGCTTATATCCTTTCAAATAGAGTCAAGTGACATCCACTTACCTAGCTGAGATACCAATTGGACTCAACCCATATCATATCTTAATGATCGCATGAGAGGAAAGAAAAAAGCGAAACAGTTTCTTATAATGCCTCATAGTTTCCTGAAGATTAGATGAGGACGTCAACACACCAATCCTTAGGACTCTTCTAGATATTGGCTCTTGTACTGGGAGACTGGTAACCTAGGATCTGATACCAAATTGTCTCGACCCAAATTACCGGATCTTGAGGGCACCTACTTAATCCATCTAGATAAGAGAACCCCTTACCACCCCTTAATAAAAATATGCGGAAGTCTTTGTTAAAAGATTAACCAAAACTTATTACATAAATGTATGATCAAATGCGGAAATAAACTACCGTAGGATCTAGTCTAAATAGGCACAAGAGTTGCTAAAAAGAAAATAGCCAAGACATAACTTCCACCATGAATGAAAAAGTCAGAGTTGCCGAATGATAACTACCACAACAGTCTAGAAACTACTATTGAATCCTGCAAAAGACTATACCCCAAATAGGGTATAGCAAGAGTAGCATCAGTACAAACCATATGTACTGGTAAGCCTCATCGGTTGACCCGAATTGGATTACACGAATATAACATAAATATTCAAAAGAAACATGCATTCCTTTACTCTCTTTTTCGAATACTTAGGACTACCCCATTGCCATTTTTTTAAGCTCTAGCCATGAACCCCAAGCACAATACCTCACCTTACGACTCTATTCCCCCCTGAATTACTAAATCCATCCCCACACTAGGGATTACCCTGACTTCGGAAGACAACTACGATAGGAAATTCTAGGCCCGAACCCTGAAGGATATGGTAAGCCGCTTAGCAGGGCTGGAGAAGACTCGCCCGGACATGTAACCTGCCCTCCGGCCTGAATACTAGGTTGAAATTCCTCATTTAACCTGCACCCGACCTTCTCCCTATCCTGCTAGTATAGGACTTCTCACTCAACCCCCCACCTACTTGGTCATCCCGCTACCTGACATAAAAACCAGTCAAGATAATTACGAGATGAGAAATATACTATGACCCAAGCACCCTTAAACTAAGATACAACACAATAAGTTACCCATGCTCAAGCTAACATACACTTAACATCACGACCAACCATAGATAATTAGGAAATCATACCCACAAGCCAACACATTAGCACCAAGTCAAGTTCAAACAGGCTATGTAAACAATTTCAATAGATGATTAGTTAAATCAAACCATAACCAAGTCGACACAACATCCAGGCATTCCAAAACAACATAGAAATCCATTTCATAAATGCCAGTTGAAGGATCATATTTAATTCCAAGATCAATGTCAACATATAAGGACTCCATTACGCACATTCCCAAAATATATGACCTATACAGGACCATGCAAGGATCCCAAACATAAACAACATATAAATGTATTCCCTAGTCCACTTATGGGACCGTCAAACTCACCTGACCCTCGTACATACACGCTATGGGTGATGCATCCACCCTCTAAACATGACGTGCAGGGGACAATTACCATACATGTCCTAAATCCTAGACACAACTGTCTTCCAACCTTGTTTCACCAAAAACCCATAAGAACATTCTAATTACCGAATATCTCAAAATAAAAAGGAGGTAAGTTAATTATATAATTACCGTAAATTATTGCAATGACCACACTAAAAAACATGCATTAACCGCCACCCTACAAGTAGTAAACATGCACACGTAATATAAGTGGGATTAAAATATAATCCATCCCCCACTATATGGGTTAGGACTTTATCCATGACATACCCAAACTACTTCTCTCCTAAGACCACCCCAAGGCTTCTACCTAAGAATCTTCAGAGATTTCCCTACCACCTTACTAGGTGTAATTAATTACCTTTAGGATTAATTAACAACCTGTAATCATCGTTTCACTACCCCAATGACAAGTACACAACCATGAATCATCCAATTTATAGTACATACATAGCATAAAGATGATAAAATATACAGACAACCCCCAATAATGCTTTACCCGAACCTTTAACCAATTTTAACCACCTAAATCCATGCCCGAAGGCCTAACATGAAATCTCCCATCCATATATGTTATAATCATGCTCTCTAACCCTAGTCAGTGCTACTCAATTTAAACCTTAGCTTACCTAAATGTCAACCAGCTGTAGGAAGGATGAACCAATGTAATCCTAGCCTGAAGTCAAGGTCACGGATGTGCTCTTCCTCAAAAATCCATGGGTTGCACCCATCCACACCCCTTTCTCTTCCTATCCATAGTTCTAAGACATGGGAGGCAACCCTTTGAGTTTTTGGAGCCTCCCATTTTGCTATTTCAGTCTAAATGAAGAAGGGGGAAATAAATCCCTCTTAAGTTGCATTCTGGACTGCATCACTCTACTATAGTGGGGGTTTTACCGCCATAGCAGTACCGCTATAGCGGAATAATTACTGTTATAGCGGGCTGACGTCACCCTGGTCCAAAAGTTTAAACTCCTAAATTTTAAATGTTTGTAACCCCTCATATGTTTCAATTAATATCCCAATAATTTTTGAACTCCGCACTAACTCTAAGGTGTATACTAATAACAATGGATTCGGTCGTTACAATACATGATTAATAGCAATTTGCATAGTTTCTTTGATATCACTGTGAATATCCACTGGCTTATTTATTTCCAATCCCAACTCCTTCAATAATCCTAGTAACCAGATAATTTCAGACAGAGTAGTTGCAATGCTTTTATATTCAGATTATGCAGAACTCCTGGATATTGTTATCTTCTTCTTTGATTTCCAAGTGATAAGAGAATCAACTAGCTTGATAAGATAACCTTTACTGATCTTCTTGACATAGGACTAGATGCTCAATTTGCATCACAATATGCTGACAAGGTTAGATTGCTTCTGCTTGACAGTAGTACCTCTTTTCCTGGTTGTTGTTTCAAATACCTTACAATCCTTAAGGCAGCTTCCATGTGAATTTGTTTAGGATCTTGTAGGAATTGGCTTAGTGTTTGAACACTGAAAGCTATTTTTGTTCTAGTCATGGTAAGATACAAAAACTTACCAATTAGTCTTTGATAAGATCCTTGATTTGTAGGACGATCCTAAGTGTTACTTAATCCCAGATGCTCATCACACTGTCTTGATGTCAACTTGACATTGATATCCACAGGTGTTACAACAGGTTTAGCAAAAGACAAACCTGTTTCTGAAATTAACTCAAGAATATATTTCCTTTGATGCATCAAGAACCTTTCCTTAGACCTAGCAAATGCCCAAAAAATACTTGAGTTCTCCCAAGTCTTTCATTTTGAAAGCTTGTTGTAGTATCCTTTTTGTCTCTTTGATCAACTCCAAGCTACTGCCTATAATGAGCATGTCATATACATACACCAACACCACTATAATGCCTTTATTAGTTCTTCTAGGTAACAATGAATGATCAAATTGACTTTTTTGAAATTTAGCCTTTACCTATGCTTTAGTTAACTTAGTATTCTATTATCTTAGTGCTTGTTTCAATCCATACAAGGATTTTTTTAGCTTACACGCTTTCTTGTCTCCCTGGCTGTGAAATTCTTGTGGAAGCTCTATGTAAATCTCATCATTGAGATCACCTTGTAAGAAGTCATTGTATACATCCATTTGATGTACATGCCACTGATTTATAGCGGACAAAGTCAATATAGTTCTTACAGTTTTCATCTTAACCATAGGGGAAAAAGTTTTCTGATAGTCAATACCTTCTCTTTGGCTATATCTTTTGGCAATAAGTCTTGCCTTAAACCTTTCTATTTCTCCAGATGCCTTATATTTGATCTTGAATATCCATTTGCATCCTATTTTCCTTCTGGCAAAGTGACTATCTCCTAAGTGTTATTGCTATTCAAAGTATCTATTCCAGTCTTCATTGCCTCAATCCACTTAGGGTCCTTAACAACTTCATTATAGGCTGTTAGTTCTATTGTAGCAGAGAATGCAAATAGATAGACTTGTAGTTGGAAGACATTTGATCATAATAGATAAATATATCGATATCATAGGGTGTATCTTGATGAATGTTAAGAGAAACAAAATCCTTCATCCAAATAAGAGTATTTCTTCTTCTCATTGATCTTCTTGCAGGTTCAAAAGTAGTTAGATTGTTCTGACTAGGATGAGTCTGTGATGTGATAGGGTCAATAATAGGTTGAGATTGGTCCTGGTGTACTGTGTATGGATACATATTGTTGACCCTATCAACTCTAAACTCTATAGGTGAAGAATACAAATGATAATCAGTATTGACTGCTGGAAATATAACTTCATCATGTTGGGGTATTTGAGAGAAGGGAAAGATATCTTCTCTAAATTCAACATCTCTACTGACAAACAACTTTTTATTGTGGAGATCAACTAAGATGTAGCCTTTTTGTGTAGGGTGTACAAGATCAAATATCTCATGTGCTAGTGGAAAATTACAATTATGAAAAAACGAGGAGTGAAGAACTCTCTTGAAATTAAAAAGTAAGATGAAGAGTGAAAAGTTTTAGGTTTTAAGTTTAAATTGGGCTTTGGATTATTTAGTTATCAATTAATGGACAAATATTACAACTTAAAGGCCCAAATTTGAATATATATATCTATATCTACTTTCTAAATATTGAAAATTAATAAAACTAATTTAAAATGTATTTAGAAAGTAGATTATCATTAATATTTTTTATGCATAAAAAGTTAAAATTATATATATATATATATATATATATATATTATGTCGGTTTTGTTTGGGTTCGGTTTGACTTTTTTCTGTTTAACACCAAACCAAAACAAGAATGGTCGGTTTTTTTCTAATGCCAAACCAACCAAACCAAACCACAAGTCAGTTTTTTTCTCGGTTTGGTTTGGTTTGTCGGTTTGTTCTGTACACTCCCACCCCCATTAATACATACATTCTTGACCTTCTCTACAACTTGTCATGTTCTTGCAATTTTTTGGCAAAACTTAGACACCCTATAACTCTTAGGTGAGTGAGTAGAGGTTTCTTTTTGTACAACTTTTCATAAGCAAACATATTGTCAAGTACAATGATAGGCATTCTATTTATTAAGTACACTGTATACTGAACACAAACACCCAAAATCTTATAGGAATTTTACCTTGAAATTTGATAGATCTAGTAACCTCAAGGATATGTCTGTGCTTCTTCTTAGCAACCCCATTTTGCTGAAAGGTGTAAGCACAACCGGGTTGATGTATCCACTACTGTTAAGAAATACTTGTTTCCATCAAATGTAGCAACTTTGTAGGGACCCCACATATCCATATGAACTAAATCAAAAGCAGAAACTGAACTAATGCTGCTTATTGGAAAAAACTGTCTAGTTTGCTTTGCATAAGGACAAACTGTACATTCTTTTAGTTTTTCAGCAATATCATCTATGCTTGCAGGAAGTATCTTATTCAATGCAGTGGTAGACATGTGTCCAAGCCTTCTGTGCCAAAGTTGAATATCTTTAGTAGAGTTGATCCTAGTCTTGTCAGTCTTAACATTTGTAGTAGTTGTCAAAGCAGTCCTCATGTTGTACTTGTAAGCTTGATTCACTAAAATGTATAAGCCACCTTCTTATTTACCAATCTCCTTCAACTTCCTACTGTAAAGATCCTGAAACAAGCAGAAACCAAGGAAAAATCTGACTGAGATTGAACTGAATATGGAAAAATGTAACATATTACAAATAGTACTTCTGTTAGACAAGTAATTGAACCAGTATGTGTTACTAAAGAGGTTTCTCCATTAGGTAAAAATACTTTTCTTGGATGTTCTAACTGTGTGACAGAGTTAGAACCTAGCATACTTTGTTTGCTACCATATGATTGGTAGCACCAGTGTCTATACTCCATTCTTGAAAATTGTTAGAGGCTAACAAAGTTGTACTAATACCTGTAGTAGCAGCATAGAGTGCAGTATTAGGCTTGTTTTTTAGAAAATTCAAGATTTCCTCATATTGATCCTTAGTGAATGGAAAGGCTCAGACCTACACACCTTGTTCAGCAGTATTTCTAGTTGTATCATAGCACACTTGCATGCCTTTCAGACTATACTAATTCTGACCTGTGTATTGATCACTCTCGCATTATTCAAGACCATCAGTGATCACATTATATGCAGTAGAGTTACTTCCAGCACCTGCATTGTGTCTAAACTGACCGTACTGATTTTGTGATCAAGTCACATTTTCATAATTCTTTTTTTTTACCTAACTTGAGGGTCATATTATAATCTTTCTTGAATCCTAAAGGACCAACAGTTGTAGAGTTAGGATTAGAATAAGGACCAGAATTTCTTGTATACATAGCTATAGCAGTATTTTCCATTGAACCAGGGTTAGCACCTAAAATTCTAAATTAACTATTGTGGCCTTTTGGACTTCATCACTCAAGATCATGGCATAAGCCTAATTTATAGAGGGAATAGTAGACATCAACAGAATTGACCTCTAGCCTAATTATATGATTCATTCAGTCCCATCAAAAATTAAAACAGTTCAACTTTTGCAAGTGAGCTACATATTCTTTGAAATTGGGACGATTACAATTAGGGATTAGGATTAGTGCTTCAAATTGCCCTAGAGGTTCCTCAATTTAGAGAAGTAAGTAGACACAGAAGCAGTACTTCGAGATAAGGTTGCAATTTATTTGTGCAGATTGAAAATTATTGATCCATCTATCTTGTTAAACCACTCAAATAGATCATCCCATACAACTTGAGCACTAGACATATACATAATCCCTCATAGTTGGCCTTTTCCACAGAATTCATGATCCAAGAGAGTATAACAACATTAATTCTCTCCCAATGTCCCCACATAGATTCAGGGAATGATTCCTTTGTGCATGTTCCATCTACTATCCCCATTTTATTCCTTCCCAGAAGTGCAATTCACATAGACCAATACCAAATTGAGTTTCAATTTCGGTCAACTGAAAAGAAACAATTTGAATACCACTTTGATCACCAGGTGACAAAAACAAGGAATGATTATAGTTAATCACAGTCCTTTGATTATTTTCAGAAGTACTTGAGCCTGGAGTTGGATTTCCACCATTATCTCTTAAATTACCATTGGTTGCTAGTGCAAGAACCTTCAAAGAACTTTGTTATAATCGTGGAATTTCCCAGAAAACTACTTCACAGTCTAGATTACTAGTTTGTTAAGCTCTGATAGCATGTAATAATATAAAGATCAGCAGTGTTCTTGATGAACACAAATATGAGATAGAGAGTAGAGAAGAAAGAAAGAAGGAGAGAGATTCTGATAGAGAGAGAATTTTATGTAACTTGTATTATTGAGCTTAATTAATTCAGAAATGAGTACATCATCCACTATATATACTGTATACATTGATGACTGGAACTTTTTGACCTAATCAAGTTTAACTAACTTAACTACCAATCACAATCCTTACTGACTTAACTAATAAATGGACATTGACTTAATTAACTAATTGAAATGACCATGCCATCCTTCAAGAATATCACCTCAACTAGTTGGTGTTGAAACTGGTCGAAAAGGGTGGACTAAACTTGTGGCTGCTTATGCTTCGGGTTCAAAGTCACGAGTTAAAACTTAGTTGCATAATTTACAGGGAGAGAATGCATAATTCGTGAGCTTGATGAGATAAATAAATTTATTATTAAAAAAATTAGAATTTATTGATATGACATGTCAATTAGGAAAGAGTGAGATTTTTATAGTTTTTAGTATATTTTGAGGAAAATAATGATAGTTGAATGATTTTATAGTCCTAAAAAATAAATGTGATTTTAATAAGTATATCCCAAAATATGAATAACCATTCAGGAATTAACTCTTCATCATATGCTCCATTCATTTGTTCATGTGATTTATTAATGAGATAAATCAGGATCGCCAATTTCTACATTAGAAAATAAAAAATAAAAGAAGAAATAACAACCAAAATTAGGAGTATCATTTTTAGGAAATACTACCTCGGTCTTAATATGTTTGTCTTAGTTTTTATTTTAGTCTGTTTAAAAAATAATGTCTTTTTTTTGACAATTCTTTACTTTCAACTTTTCACTTTAATACCATAAGATTAAATGACATAATTGGTATATTCTAAATATCTTAATTTAAGACAACAAAAGTCAAAAGTTCTCTTTATTTTTCTTAAATTTCATGTCAAGTCAAAACTAGACAAACAACCGATTCACTTGGATTTGGCTATAGTGAACAAAACTAGACCTAGTTGTGCTAGGGTTAAGGTGCAGGTGGACCTTCCAGCAGATCTTCCTAACTGCGTGAAGATGGAGATAATCAATCCTACTACAAAGGAATCAAGGATAGAACTAGTGAAGATCAAATATGATTTTCTGCCTAAGTACTGCAACAAATGTAAATTACAAGGGCATGATGAGGAAGAGTGTAGGGTGCTGCATCGAGAATTGAAACCAACTCAACAAGAGATATTTGACAAGGAGAATAACTCTCAAGATGGAGAAGTGGAAATTAGAGCATCAAAAGGTTAAGGAAGAAGGAAAATAGTTCAACAATGGAATGACACGAGGAGGAGATCCATTAACAAAGGTTACCTCAGTGAAAAAGTTGTAATACTTGATAAAGAAATTTGCAACAACCCTTTTGAAGCATTGACAGAAGAAGAAAATGTACAAACAACAGACATTGAAAAAGTAATTACAAATATTACACCACCAATCAAAGGAAAATCAAATGAAAAATAGGGGGAAGCGTCAAGAAGCAATCCATAAAAGAGTGAATTTCCAATTCATTCCATAATCATGCAAAAAAACTTCATGTAGCAGCCTCAGTAGAAACACCTACAGTACAAAAAGAGAAAGGAACAAATGAGAACATGGATCAAATTATAAAGGCAGTAAAGGATATCAATACCTTGGGCAAGAGTGGAGACAGTCATCAAAGTGATGAGGGTTCATATGTTAATAATGTGAAATGCATAATTGTTGAATCAGATAAGAGTAATAGTCCAGGTGATAGCCATGAACCAAAAAAGAGGGACAGTAATTTGAACAGCTCTAAAAAAGTTTCTACCAACAATGAGGTAGAACATCCTGCTAATCCTGCAAAGAAGCATCAACAAGAGGATAATAATGATTAGGGAGAAAGCATAGCACTAACAATCAATCATGAAGAGGATGACAAAGATATATCATGCAGTAATAATTAGAAACTGACAGCAATAAAAGATTATTCTTTGGTTACAGTTGATGTTTTTTTAGAAATTGATGAAACTCAGAATTGGAGATATATTGAATCACATGAGGTCCTTCACAATATTTTGACCCATAATATTGAGGAAGTGAAGGCATATGAACAGTTAGAAGAGGGAAATAAGTGTGATGTGTCTCACAGTGAAGTCGAAAGTTTGAGAGATACAGACTTATCTCCAATGGCTATCAAATCCATCAAATCTTTAAGGAAGGGGGAAAAATAGGATATTGGAGAGGTTACAAAGCCTAGCAGAATCCAACCAAATAGAAATGGAGGGTCTCAAAAGACAAAAAGTCAATGAAGGCTATTATATGGAATATCAGGTCTGTTAAATCACAAAAGGCTTTTCAGAGAGTTCATATGTTACACAAGTGCCATAAGTTTTCTTTCATAGCCTTTCTTGAGCCTTTTCAACATATACAAACTATTAATAGATACATGAGCAGGATTTAAATGCCCTTAGTGTTTCATAATTGTAATGGAAAGATATGGTTCTTTATGAATCAGGGGTTTGATATTTCTACAATTATTGATACAGAATAATAGATAACTCTGTAATTAAAGGACCAAGACAGTGGTCTTTCTTTCTTGGTGATAATGGTGTGTGCTAAATTTGATAGAGGTCAAAGATTATAGCTCTGGGATAGCCTTTACTCTATCTCCAATGGATTAAACATTCCTTGGATTATAGGGGTGATTTTAATATTGTTCTTAATGGGACAGAGAAGATTGGTGGTGTTCCAGTAGTGAATGCTAATGTGGAAGATTTCCAAAATTATATTAAATCTTGTGACTTGACACAAATATAGTATAAGCGGAGCCCTTTTACATGGTGGAATGGGAGAGCTGATTCTGATTGTACATTTGAAAGGCTTGATAGAGTTTTAACTAATTTTGAGTTTCAAGGTATTTATTCTCATATGGAAGTTGAGCATCTCCCTAGAGATGGCTCAGACCATGCCCTTTTTACTTTTAAACTATAAGAATAAAACCATTAGACTTCAAAGTCCTTTCAAATTCCTAAAATTTTGGACTGATCATGACGACTTCAAGGAGGTGGTGAAGAGTAATTAGGATGCTGAATTTACTGATAATCCATTCTTGGATTTTGAAAGAAAGATGAAGTAGGTAAAAAGGCCCTTACTGTATGGATGTAGACAAGTGTATTGTCACAACCCGAATTCCATTCGGGACGAAATGGCACCCGAAGCCGATGAGGCCCAAGAGAACCAATCTTTGCTCATGTCTATTCATATACATGTCACTCAATAAATAGCACCATCACATAGAAGTATAAAAATGTCAATAGCGGAAGTTATGGAAACATGTGATATATGCATATAAGAAACTTGGCCGTTAAAGCCATCCATCGAGTCAACATGGACATACATCTCTTACATTCCTCATCCCACATATGTCTACAAAGCCTCTACAGATAAATATACATAGCCAAGCTAGAGTCGGGACAAGTCCCCGTTTTATATAGCATTTACAATACCAAAATCAGTGTACACTATGACTCGGAAATCCCCAAACCAACTGGAGCTCACCAAAAATCTGCAAATGACCCGCACTCTACCGTGGAGGTCTACTAGTACTTGTGCCTGCAACAAGTAAGGTAAATCCCCCCAAGGGGGTCAGTACGAAGAATGTACTGAGTATGTAAGGTCATATGAAACTTTATGACACAAAAATACTTCAATGTAACACAATATAAGTGAATAATCAATATAGATAAATCACCATTCTGCATATGTGGAATCGTGTACCTTACATTCATTACGAATAACCCATCGTTCTGTATTTTTGGAACTATGTACTTTACGTTTATTACTTTCTTTGCTTCTGCATTCACACATCGTCACCTGTGCTATATCGTACTCGGGCCCCAACTGATCAGTGGGTCTTTACATAACATACCGTTATGTTGGGATCGGCTTGAGCTAGGCTTATGCCTCTAGAGCTACCACCCATAAATCAAAGCATTGGGTTCGGCTCGAGCTAGGTTATTACCTCTAGAGCTACCACCCATAAATCAACTTATCAGGTTTGGCTCGAGCTAGGTTTTTTTTTTCACCTCTAGAGCTACCCCCTGTCAGGTTCGATCTGAGCTAGGCTTATGCCTCTAGGACTGCCCCCTGATCCAATAATCTCGAGATCGGCTTGAGCTAGGCATTTCGACCCCAAAGCTACCACCCATACTCAATCATTAATCACATATATACATTACTTTATTCTTTACTTTTGAGATTGATACCTTTACTTGTGAGAGATTGGTACATTCACTTATGAGAGATTGTTACATTCACCTGACATAATATTATTGGGAGCATTGGAACGATAGTCAATAAATAAGAGACATGTGTATAAACACTTATTGGAACTTTGGAACATAACATTATTAGAACCATGGGACCTTTGGACATTAGTCAATGAACATGAGACATGTGAATCACAATTGATCAATGAGTAGGAAACATGTGATAATAACAATTGGTAACCGGATATAGTATACCTTAGAACATTTCGGAATGGGACAAATAATATGTCAATGTGACTACTATGTGCTGCACAAGGATACGGATAGAATAACCTTACATACCTTGTCTTCCCAATATGAATGTACAATCCAATATGTGAGTACAATAATTCCCCTCCTTCCTTACGTTTCACTCTACATAACAAGTAGATAACGGAACCAACATTAACCACAAGCTACATTCCAAGTGTATAAGACGACCATGAGTTACATGATTGCCCTATAACATTATTTCACCTTTTATAATACCATTCATGGTCTTTTCATACCAACAATATCATAACATTCTATACATTGACCAAAACATCATAAACCAATAGCTTTTCACACCAAGTTCCTCCTTTACATGTTCTCATTAACACCACATCACAATGAATCCATCAAATCACTCCAATACATTTTATACCAAAATTCCACAATTTACTCATAGATAAAAATAACTAGTTATGGACATAACCACACCATACATGTTGATATATTATCCGTACCATTCACTTTCATCAAAACATCAAGTCCTTTTTCAAGTTTAATTCACAAGAATGCACATCTTTTAGCAAAGATCCAAACTGCACTATTCAACACCTTGCCAACATAACCACCATGATATACATAATCTCTCATGTACATAATATATTAATTCATAAGAATAAACACTTACCCAAGCTTGTAGAATGATGATCTTGCTCAAGGAGATGATTTAGGGTTTGAGAGTTCGAGAGAAAATATCGCTTTTTGCTTTCTTGGAAAAGTCTAGAATGGCATTTGCCTTCTCATGAATAAAATCTGATTTTTGGGGCCTTTATATAATGCTCATGGTCATCCTTAGCCACATTTAATCAATAATTGAGGTGTTTTACTTGGTCAATGGGAGAATGGGTCATTTGACCCATTGGGCCATGTCTTTTGGCTTTATTTTGGGCCTCAATTGGCCCATTAACACATATTATCTTAGCCCACAAAAATTAATGTGTAATCCATCATATATATCATGTTTAATTAATTCCATAATTTTCACGACAATATTCACTTACGAGATTCTCGATTGTAGCCTCAATCGCAAAAATAGAAATTCTAGTCGCTCATGGCTTATTTGAACATAATTTGTTAAAATTTGTTAAAATACTTGTGACGAAGAATTAACCTCAACTCGGATGCTAAATGCGCTTAAGAATAGTCCTACTATGATGGAGTGATGCTACCATGACTCAAAGGTCTTATATACTTCATAATAGTCGAAGAAAAACTTTGGCGAAAACCACCCCAGCACGCCGCTTGGTGCGCCCGTTTGCTTCCTGGGGAAACAAAAATTTGGGCCAGAGCAGCCTGGCATGCCCTCTGCAGCGCCCCATGCCAAAATTTTGATTTTGGCTTTTATTTGCGGATTTGGTTGGATCTTTCAAGTCCCAACCTTTTGCTTACCTCTTAGCTTTAAGATTCTTTTCTTGGATGACCCTTAAACCTCAATTTTTCACCCCATAAATGCTCCACAAAGTCACAAACGCCACCCACTACAAAGGTTTAACCACATGTACTAGGCCCAATATCAAATATTTCATCAATGACACTACAAAATACATACTTATGGCTCTCGACACCTAAGTAAACATTGTTCAAAGTCGTCAAGTAGGGTCGGAAAGATACGGGGTGTTACATTCTTCCCCCCTTAGGAACATTCGTCCTCAAATGTTAGTAACATTGTCTCATTGTAACAACTTAAGTCGAAGTGGATCCTTCACACTATCATATACACACATACTACTTGTAAACACTTACTTATTATGACTCCAATTCCGTATCTTAAGCTTTTTCTTCCGTGTCCAACAATTACGAGTACTTTAGATTTCTTTCCCTTGTGATTTATTCTACGTGCTAATTTCTCCAATAGTGCCTTTACAGAAGCTACTTCTTTATTTCTCATTGCTTACGCTTGTCGATCTAGAATAGTAAGCAGTACCTCTTCACATGTGAGATCTTCTGTAACTTATATATCACCACTGGGAGTAATACGAGATAATCTCCTATACACTTTCAAAGCAGCGAATATGAAATATTGAATGAACTATGAAGAGTTCTCGGACTAGTGCTAATAGACACGCAATTTGCCTAAATCTTTGGACTATTTCCCTTTCTTTTCGAATCCCATTATTTTTCTTCATTGGGGACATTGTCAAAAATACCTAATCACCTATGGCACATTTTAATTCCCTTCTTCTAATATCGGCATATGATTTATATCGACTTTGGGCCATTTGTAGCTGCTGCTATATCACCTTCACCCTTTCTATGGCTTGATGAACAAAACCTGACCCGAGCAAGGCAAATTTCATCAGCTGTAACCCATCCAATTGATGATCTATATTTGCTTTCACATGAAGCTTCGTAAGGTTCCTTTTGATACTTTTATTGTAATCAATTTCAATAAACGATAGATTTTCATCCCAACTACCTTTAAAGTCAAATGTACAAACTCGTGGCATATCTTCAAATGTTCATATAATACGTTCTGTTTGTCCATCCATCTGAGGATGGCAAGCCGTATTTACATCCACCTTGTGTACCCATGCTTTACTGAAAAGACTCCCAACACTGTGCAATAAAGTGAGTTCTCCTGTTTGATATACTAGGGAATGGAATCCCATGTAATCGTACTATCTTTGTTACACACAACTTTGCATAATGTTCAGCTGTATCGATGGTCCTAACTGGTAGGAAATACGCTGACTCGGTAAGCCTGTCAACTATTACCTATATGGAATCAACCTTCGCAGTGTACGAGGCAACCCTGTGGTTAAATCCATGTCATTCATGTTCCACTTCCAAACTGGAAAGGTAATACATTGCATAAAACATATAGATTTCTGATGCCATACTGTTAATCAGTGACCGCTTGGACATTGAGCTACAATTTCTACAATGTACTTTTCAGGTAACCTTACCAAGACATCTCTGCTAAACCATGGTATATTTTGGTTGCTTCGGAATGAATAAAATATCGTGAATGATGTTCTTCAGTCATAATTCATTTCATTAACTCGTCTATACCCAGTACACACAATCTACATTGGCGTTAAAGTACTCCCCCTTGTGTTTGCTCAAATACCTTCGTCGAACTTTGTTGTACATTTTTTTTTTCAATTGAACTAAAAATATGACTTACATATTGCTTTTTCCTTCATCTCAGATACCAATGAAAATTCTGCCACATTTGACACTATAATTCTTTCACCTGAAATTTTATACAAGTAGTGGTGCCATCTGTTACAAGCAATTGTCACAACTGTTAACTTAAAATCATATATGGGATAATTTCTCTTATGTGAACGCAATTGTCTTAAGGCATACGCTATCACATTGTCGTGCTACATGTATACACATCCCATACCAACTTTTAAAACATCACAATACACTGCATACTCTTATGTGTCTTTGGGAGGTACTAGTACAGGTGTAGGAGTCAATTTATCTTTCAACTCTTGCAAACGTTCCTCACATACATCATTCCGCTGAAATGTAGTTACTTTGTGTGTTAGCTTTATTAAGGGTAATGGCAGAAAGCCTTTTTAACAATTTGTCTGTACTAACTGGTCAACTCAAGGAAACTAAGAATTTTCCTAGGTGTCATAAGCCTTGGCCACTTCTTTTGTGCATATTAATCCTTATTCCTTCATTCTATACAATGTGTCCTAAGGACGATACGGATTGTGACCAAACTTGCATTTAAAGAACTTGCATCTTACGGTCACGAAGAATCCGTAACACCTGTCACAAGTGATTAGCATGGTCCTTTTGTGATCTTGAGTAATCTCGTATAGCATCTAAAACATTATCACGAATACGCTTAGCGATGGCTTAAAAACCCTAATTATCAAACCCATCAACGCAGTTGGTGCATTTGTTAGCCCAAATGGCATAACTACGAATTCATAACAACCATACCTCTATTTTGGGTATCTTTATTTTCTCTGACCTTTACTTGATGATCTCCTGACCTTAAGTCAATCTTTAGGAAGAATTTGGCACCCTATAACCGATCAAATAAGTCATCAACTCCGTGGAGAAGACATGTATTCTTCATTGTCACCTTATTCGGTTGCCGATAGTAAACACTGATGCACCCTAAGGCGGTCTGTTAAACACCTGAGACCTAAATTCTCATTGGGACGTCATGAACTGTCCCATAGGTCTAGCCTTCTTTGACTACCCTTCTTCAAATATTTATGTCCTTTTCTGTTGCCTCTGATCCTCCATTATCTGTGCATAAATCCTGTATTCTGGCTATATCCATTTCTTTTTTTAAGACCGCAATAGTACAATCCATCTATCCACATACCAATGTACTTTATCGGTCATAGGCAAAGATTTAGCACTTGGTCCGCAAGATCTTTTCAGACCTTATATGGGAGGTACTGATCAAGGAATGCCGTTTTAAACTCCTCCCAACTAGTTAGAAGTACATCAATACACCGTCACATGCATAACATCTAGAGCCCTTTTGATTTGGTCTATAAAGTCCTGTGGGTCTTCATTCAGATTCGACCCGGTGAATGTGGGAGGGTTTAATTTCAAAAAATCCTGTATTCGACGACTAGATGCCCTAGCCGCACCATCATCACTCGTCACTGGGCCAGCTCGCCCGTGACATTGTACAACAACTATCTGAGTCAACATATGCATTACATTCCTTAAATCCTGTGACTCCTGCTTCGTAATATTAACAGGTGATTCTGGGGACTCAGTTTCAGCCCCATATTTACTAGCTGGGTCAGGTGGTGATTTACTACTTCCTTCTCCAGCAATCATGTCTACCTTCTTATCTTTACCCATACCTTGTCTTATAATCGGCATTTGACTATACAAAGGAAAACCAACATCAATGGTCAGATATGATTCCACCTACAACTTTGGCTCTACTTGCACGATCTAAGAAATGAAGGAAAGAAACAATCTCCTAAATGTCCCGTAACCTCCTACTTATAAATGTGGCACGCAACACATCCATAAGCAAGACTCTACTCAGACACGGCTTTGTAGATACCCTTAGAACGACCTGCTCTGATACCACTTTTGTCACAACACGAATCCCATTCGGGACGGACTGACACCCGAAGCCGATGAGGCCCGAGAGAACCAATCTTTGCTCATGTCTATTCATATACATGTCACTCAATATACAGCACTATCACATAGAGGTATAAAATGTCAATAACGGAAGTTATGGAAATATGTGATATATGCATATAAGAAACTTGGTCGTTAGAGCCATCCATCGAGTCAACATGGACATACATCTCTTACATTCCTCATCCCACATATGTCTACAAAGCCTCTACATATACATATACATAGCCAAGCTAGAGTCGGGAGAAGTCCCCGCTTTATACAGCATTTACAATACCAAAATCAGTGTACACTATGACTCGAAAAGCCCCGAATCAACTGGAGCTCACCAAAAATCTGCAAATGACCCGCACTCTACCGTGGAGGTCTACTAGTACTTGTGCCTGCAGCAAGTAAGGTAAACCCCCCCAAGGGGGTCAGTACGAAGAATGTACTGAGTATGTAAGGCCATATGAAACTGTATGACACAAAAATACTTCAATGTAACACAATATAAGTGAGTAATCAATATGGATAAATCACCATTCTGCATATGTGGAACCATGTACCTCACATTCATTATGAATAACCCATCGTTCTGTATGTTTGGAACTAAGTACTTTACGTTTATTACTTTCTTTGCTTCTGCATTCACTCATCGTCACCTGTGCTATATCGTACCCGGGCCCCAACTGATCAGTGGGTCTTTACATAACATAACGTTATATTGGGATCGGCTCGAGCTAGTCTTATGCCTCTAGAGCTACCACCCATAAATCAAAGCATCAGGTTCGGCTCGAGCTAGGTTATTACCTCTAGAGCTACCACCCATAAATCAACTTATTAGGTTCGGCTCGAGCTAGGTTTTTTTTTCACCTCTAGAGCTACCCCCTGTCAGGTTCGGTCCAAGCTAGGCTTATGCCTCTAGGACTGCCCCCTGATCCAATAATCTCGGGATCGGCTTGAGCTAGGCATTTCGACCCCAAAGCTACCACCCATACTCAATCATTAATCACATATATACATTACTTTATTCTTTACTTTTGAGATTGATACCTTTACTTGTGAGAGATTGGTACATTCACTTGTGAGAGATTGTTACATTCACCTGACATAATATTATTGGGAGCATTGGAACGATAGTCAATAAATAAGAGACATGTGTATAAACACTTATTGGAACTTTGGAACATAACATTATTAGAACCATGGGACCTTTGGACATTAGTCAATGAACATGAGACATGTGAATCACAATTGATCAATGAGTAGGAAACATGTGATAATAACAATTGGTAACCGGATATAGCATACCTTAGAACATTTCGGAATGGGACAAATAATATGTCAATGTGACTACTATGTGCTGCAGAAAGATACAGATAAAATAACCTTACATACCTTGTCTTCCCAATATGAATATACAATCCAATATGTGAGTACAACAATTTCGCTCCTTCCGTACGTTTCACTCTACATCACACGTACATAACGGAACCAACATTAACCACAAGCTACATTCCAAGTGTATAAGACGATCATGAGTTACATGATTGCCCTTAACGTTATTTCACCCTTTATAATTCCATTCATGGTCTTTTCATACCAACAATATCATAAAATTCTATACATTGACCAAAACATCATAAACCAATAGCTTTTCACACCAAGTTCCTCCTTTACATGTTCTCATTAACACCACATCACAATGAATCCATCAAATCACTCCAATACATTTTATACCAAAATTCCACAATTTACTCATAGATAAAAATAACAAGTTATGGACATAACCACACCATACAAGTTGATATATCATCCATACCATTCACTTTCATCAAAACATCAAGTCCTTTTTCAAGTTTAATTCACAAGAATGCACATCTTTTAGCAAAAAGCCAAAGTGCACTATTCAACACCTTGCCAACATAACCACCATGATATACATAATCTCTCATGTACATAATATATTAATTCATAAGAATAAACACTTACCCAAGCTTGTAGAATGATGATCTTGCTCAAGGATATGACTTAGGGTTTGAGAGTTTGAGAGAAAATATCTCTTTTTGCTTTCTTGGAAAAATCTAGAATGGCATGTGCCTTCTCATGAATAAAATCTGATTTTTGGGGCCTTTATATAATCTTCATGGTCATCCTTATCCATATTTAATCAATAATTGAGGTGTTTTACTTGGTCAATGGGAGAATGGGTCATTTGACCCATTGGGCCATATCTTTTGGCTTCATTTTGGGCCTCAAATTGGTCCATTAACACATATTATCTTAGCCCACAAAAATCAATCTGTAATCCATCATATATCTCATGTTTAATTAATTCCATAATTTTCACGACAATATTCACTTACGATATTCCCGATTGTAGCCTCAATCGCAAAAATAGAAATTCTAGTCGCTCATGGCTTATTTGAACATAATTTGTTAAAATAATTGTGAAGAAGAATTAACCCCAACTCGAATGCTAAACGCACTTAAGAGTAGTCCTACTATGATGGAGTAATGCTACCATGACTCAAAGGTCTTATATACATCATAATAGTCGAAGAAAAATTTTGGTGAAAACCAACCCGGGACGCCGCTTGGCTCGCCCCTTTGCTGCCTGGGGAAACAAAAATTTGCGGCAGAGCAGCCTGTCACGCCCTCTGCAGTGCCCCATGCCAAATTTTTTATTTTGGCTTTTCTTTGCGGATTTGGTTGGATCTTTCAAGTCCCAACCTTATGCTTACCTCTTAGCTTTAAGATTCTTTGCTTGGATGCCCCTTAAACCTCAATTTTTCACCCCACAAAGTCACAAACGCCACCCACCACAAAGGTCTAACCACATGTACTAGGCCCAATATCAAATATTTCATCAATGACACTACAAAATACATACTTATGGCTCTCGACACCTAAGTAAACATTGTTCAAAGTCGTCAAGTAGGGTTGGGAAGGTACGAGGTGTTACATGTATGGTGACATTTTTCAACAGTTACTCATTAGAGAAGAGATTGCTAAAATAAAAGAGAAATTATTTAAAGATAATCCCTCTTAGGAGAACAGAGCTATGATGTAAAGGGATAAGGATGAATATATCAGATATCTTCACTTAGAAGAGAGCTACTGGCAGTAGAAGGCTGGCTATGATTGGTTTGAAAGTGGGGATAAGAATACAAGATTATTTCATAGTATTGTAAAATGAAGAAGGAATAGATTGAAGGTGTCCAGAATTAATGATCAACAGGGTTGTTGGCTAGAAGAGGAAAATCTTATTGCTAATGAAGCTATTGATTTCTACCAGAAATAGTTCACTCAAGAGAGGAATTCTTCTATTTTTCCACTACTTGATCACATTCCAAAGCTTGTTGATGATGAGGATAATGAGTTATTAGGGGCTATCCCTGAAGATATTGAAATTAAAAAGGATGTTTTTAGCTTTAATGGAGACAGTACTAGTGGTCCTGATGATTTATCAGGGAGATTCTACTAGTCTTGTTAGATATAGTTGGTGCTGATATTATTAGATTGGTGTTGGGCTTCTTTACAGGTAATACCCTTTCAAAATCCATCACCCATACTAACTTGGTTCTCATTCCCAAAAATGATAGTGTGAAAACTTTTTCAGATCTGAGACCCATCAGTCTTAGTAACTTTGCGAACAAGATTATATCAAGAATTTTTTATGATATATTAGAAACTATTCTTCCTAAATTGATATCTCCTAATCAATCAGGTTTTGTCAAGGGCAGGAGCATTGTTGAAAATGTGTTACTGACACAGGAATTGATTACTGATATAGGGAAAAGAGGTAAACCCTCTAATGTTGTGCTAAAGCTAGACATGGCTAAAGCATATGATAGGGTTTCTTAGTATTTCTTGATGAAAGTTCATAGAAAGACGAGTTTTTCTAATAGAGTGGTTGATGTGATTTAGAAATTGATTTCTAATAACTATTATTCAGTGTTATTAAATGGACATTCAGTTGGCTTTTTTTTCATTCTACTAGGAGGGTGAACCAGGGGGATCCTTTACCCCCTGCTCTCTTTATACTATCTTTTGAGGTCATAACAAGAGCCCTGAATCAATTATTTGAGGATGATGCTTATGTGGGGTATGAAATGCCTAAGTGGAGCTCAAATTCGAATCATTTGGCATATTTTGATGACACTATAATTTTTTCCTCTTCTAATGATTACTCTCTGGAGAAAATTATGTTGATTTTGCAGGAATATGAGAAGGAGTCAGGCCAGAAGGTGAATAAGGATAAAAGTTTTTTCTACATGCACAAGAACACTCCTTTGGGTGTGTTGCAACAACTGGAACATGTTACAGGGATGATGAAGGGTTCTTTTCCTCTGAAATACCTTGGGTGTCCCATATCTCACTAAAAGAATAAGAAAGAGGATTTTACAGACTTGGTGGATAGGATCAGGAATAAATTACAAGCATGGAAGGGAGGTTACTATCCTATAGTGGAAAAGAAGTAATGCTAAAAAGTGTTCTTCAGAGTGTTTCCATTTATGTGCTTTCAGCAATTGTCCCCCCCAAAAAGTGTTCTGAAAGACATTCAAAGGATCTTTGCTAAGTTCTTTTGGCACAATAGAGAGTCCGGCAGAGGCAAGCACTGGTTTGCTTGGAAAAAGGTTTGCCTACCCAAGCAAGAAGGAGGTTTGGGATTTAGATTCCTAGATGATGTTTTACAGGCTAATGTTAAGTTATGGTGGAGATTTAGGACAGAGCAATTTATGGACTAATTTCTTTTGGAACAAGTACTGTAAAAAATAGATCCCACCTTTGGTGCAGTAGAGAGGTAGGTCTCAAGTGTGGAAAGCTAGATTGATAAATAGGAAAAAAGTAGAGTAATCTCTTTAGTGGGAACCACGAAGTGGCACCTCTATCATATGGTTTGATAACTAGACCAACTCTGGCCCACTATTTATGCACCAATCAGAGGTGTACACTTGTCATCCCTTGAAAGATGTTGGGGAATTTCTCAAAGAGGAGGGGTGGAATTATGAGATTATGCAGAATTTTATCCCTACCTATATATTGGACTATGTCAGAATTAATATGGTGCCTGTTTGCTATGAAGATGTGATGGATAAACCATGGTGGACTAAGAATAGTAATTGGAAGTTCACAATTAAGAGTGCTTGGGAATTGCTTAGACAAAGAGCTTATTATAATGAAGATTTAAAGGCTATCTAGTGTAAGGGATTGCCTTTTAAATACTTCTTTCATACTTGGAGAATATGATTACGAAAAGTTCATGTGGTTTCCCTAATACATGAATGGAATTCAGAAGTTGATGCTACACGTGGTTGTTGTAACAATTCTGAGAGAGAAACTATTGAACACCTTTTTCTTAAAGGTGAGGTTAATGAGAAGGTATGGAATCACTATTATGGTAGGGCTGGTATTATTGAGCATAGACACAATTTGAAACAGCGTGTGAGAATCTGGAGACATCAGGAAGGGAACTATAGAATGAATTCAGTTTTTAATATTGTCCCTATTTTAATTCTCTGGTTTTTATGGGAGAGGAGGAATGCTATCCTACATGGATGCACATATCAGAAGAGGAAGGTTATATAGGAGACTAATGACACTATTATCAAATATGTTAAACTAAGATTTAAAATGAAGATTCCAGGTAGAAGTTGGTCTAACATATTTGATGAATTGCAGAAACACAACAATATTTCTTCTTTTAGAATAATGAAATGGATGCCTCCTGAATATGGTTGGTTCAAAGGAAATACTGACGGTGCATCAAGGGGAAATCCTGGTCCTAGTTCTTTTACTTTTTGTATTAGAAACTATGAAGGAGATTCGGTGGCTGCTAAAGGTGCTAGAATGCATGACACTACTAGCTTAGTGGCAGAAGCTACAACTATCAAAGAGTGTCTGCAATTTTGTAGAGATAAGGGTATTCAGCAGATTATAGTAGAGATTGACTCATGGACTATGCCTTAAATCCTCTATGGAAATGGGATGTCCCATGGTGTGACAATGGTTGTCAACTCCATTAGATCCTTGATGAGTATCCTAACAGTGAGAGTGGTACATTCCCTTAGGGAAGGTAACACTCTTGTTGATTTTTTCTCTAACTTAGTGATTGATTTTGCAGGTGATTTCCAATTTAACAACATTAGTGAATTTCCAGCAAGGGCTAAAAGTATTATTAATCTAGACAAAGCAGGGACACCACAAATCTGAAGAATAATACAAGCCACATGAAAATAGGATATATTTCACAGTCACTACAAGAAAAGTGGCTTTTAACAAGGCAAAATCTGGTCGTTAAAAGCCCAAATATGGTCACTAAAAGTTATTAACGACCGACAAAAAGTTGGTCGTCACCGGTCATTAAAAGCTCCGTCGATAAAAGTCAGCGATCGGATTTCAGTTCCGGTCGTTAAAGATTCTTTTGCGACAGCAATATTTTCGATCATTATACTTCCTCTTTAGCGACCAAATTCTCATGTCGTTGATTTGTTATCTGGTAGTTAAAAATATTTAAAGACAACAACAAATTTCATCATTTTCGACCAAATTTCCCTTCTTTGATGCCAGTTTAACAACTTGACAATCCAGTCATAGTAATAAAGATCATATTTTCCTTCACTAGTGTAAAATTTTAATAAAAATAATTCTAGAATATAATATATATTTTCATATGATTTTGCTTTGATAGTCACCGTTATTTCATATGCTTTCACAGACACGTCCAAAACGTCCAAAACTACAACAAATAATCAATACACACAAAATAAATTTTTTAAGAACAAAGAACTAAAACATCGCAGTACGAAAAGATATATCCATTTGAATTTTATGACGTTATCTCTTGCAACTTCTAAAATGAGAGAAAATGAAATTTTAGCATATGTACAAACGACAACATCCATGTACCATTACTAACAAAGCAAACAATAATTGTGTATCAACTTGCGTCACACTTTCTTCAAGGACACCATTTTTATACTTCATACTCTTGATCTGTTAACAAAAAAAGTTCAAGTCAGTTTACTAACAAAATTTCTACTAGCTACTTTTGTTTAGAAAACAAATGAATAATTTAATAACCATATACTCTAAATAGAGAGAACAAATAAAGCTTGTCCATTAAATCTAAAAGGGAAAATGGTCCGAAATATACCCAAACTTTGGGGAAATTTGCTGTTACACGCCCAAACTTTGCGGGGGTCCTATGACCCCCCTGTACTATTTATTAGTGTATTTTTGTGACGTTTATTTGCTTAGCTGGACCACTTTTTTAGTCACGCGCTCAGCGCGTGTGTATTCACATTTGGTGCCAGCTGTGCAAATAAACGTCGCAAAAATACACTAATAAATAGTACAGGGGGGTCATAGGACCCCCGCAAAGTTTGGGCGTGTAACAGCAAATTTCCCCAAAGTTTGGGTATATTTCGAACTCTTTACCCAATCTAAAACATAAACCAAAAGTTCTTAAAATTTAAATAACAGTGATAAAGTAGTTTTCAAAAAAGAGCTAAACAACAATCAAATGTCAGCACCACCCTAAAATTCCTTTTTTATGTTTGGGTTACTAAATTGAAATCTTCCTACTGATGAGAAATTGTTCAAGTTTAGAGATAATGGTCCCTCAAAGTGCTACTGTTGCTCTAATCCTAGAGATGAGACCATTCAACACCTTTTTGTGGAGAGTGATCTGGCAAAAATATGGAGGAATTTTGGCAATCTTTTTGGTATCAACTGGTGCAATGACTTTGTTAGGACCATGCCCAGTCAATGCTGGTTGGAAAAGCCCAAAAATAAAATTCATGGACTCATTCAACGATTTTCTTATGTCCTTTGCTGGAAAATATGGAAGAGCAATTTTTCTTTGATAACCATGGTGTCCGGGCCGGCTTTCGTGCACCTCAACTAAATCCACGGGATACCTGTCACCTCCCATAAGCAATAAATACCAGGTAACTTGTCCACCAAGACTAGGACAAATGGGAAAGATCACCTGGTATTTATTTTGTCCCCGCTGTGATTTGAACATGAGACCTCAAATTCTCAACCCACTTCATTGACCACTAGGCCAAACTCTTGTGTGCGAAAGAGCAAACATACCAACAGATTTGAATCTCTGACACCTTTTAAATCTAGAATTATTGATGAAGTGATATGCATACCTTTATTAATTCTCACCAAACATTTTCCTAGTTTCAATTTTATGGGTAACTGGATGAAACGATGTAACAATGTAGAGTTGGACAAACCTAAGATGAAGATAAAATTCATTAAATGATTGAGATTTGCTAAGTGCTAACTAGTCACTAAAGCTCGGTACAGATGGATGCTCTAAAGTTGAACCCCGTGAATCAGTACGACATTTAGGACAACTCATTCATTCAACACAAAGAATATGCAGAGATAGAAACGGCAATATAGTGTTGGCCTTCTACACGTATCTTAGCATCATATTTATTCCACTATCATAATAGATTTTTAATCCATCAGATGGTCTAATGTTCTGCTCTAATACAACTTGTGAAACTGAGGGAATATGACAATCAGTAGAATCAATTGACACCTAGGATGGTACTTTTTGTACAGGCTTGTTCAAATTCGCTAAAGGTAAAATATTTCCTGCTTGAGGACTATGAATTGATGGGATTACTTTTTCTAAAAAAACGATAAGACTGAAGTGCACAATCTTGATCCAATAAATGCACAATATTGATACAATAAAAAGGTAAGAGCAGATGAACATCAACCCATACTAAGTCAAAACAATGATTCAACTATTCATTTTTAACTTCTAAGTCGAATTGAGCATTCAATTTACAATTGTTCTTGCAGAAAGATGATATACAATCAAAACAGGCTATCAAGCTAAGAAAGCGGAGTAAGCAGAGATAGTAGAGTGGCTTCGATATAGAGGATACTGGAAGCCTAAATTCGAATTTTGATGGAGGGGATGTTAATAAACCTTCAGAGATCAAATAAAAAAAGACTTGGTGTATCTTCCGGAGATCATTCGGGGGAGGGGGGGACGACATTTGGTGGAAAATGGAAGGGATTTGAAGAAAAAAAAAAAAGAAGAGAAAAAGCAGGGAATTCAGGGAAGGTTTGAAGAGGCAAAACATTGCTGACACTACCAATGAATTTAGAGGATTTCACAAGGCTGAACATTCTGCAAACAACAAACATGTTAACAAGTGATTCCTCTTATCACTTACTAATTTCTTTTTTGTACTAAAACAAAGTCATTCCTTTGTTATGCGGATGAATTAGTACTTACATTCAGAGTTTTTTACATAAAAAAAGAATACCAGGTTCCTTTCTTTAATATCAATAATTTGCGCATATGAAACCTAGACCTATTAGGAAATCTGAAAACCAAAACAAGAAAACTTATAGACGCTGAAAAATGGATAGTTGAATGTCTTTAGCTGATTACAATGGAAAAATGAAAGACATATACGTAAGAGCCTACTTCCCACACTACTTCCTTATTTAGATATCACTTGAAAAAATTAGAATTCATACAGTGAACAGATCCCTAGATAATTTGGGATATAAAGAACCGCAAACATACCAAATATTATTACCATACCTTAAGGTTATTGTCCATGAAAAAAGAAAAGTAATATAAGGTATTGTTAAAACAAATCAAAAATTAGTCCTTTAGGTACATAATGATTAGTTCAATCATAATATTAGATAAATAGAGAAAATTACCAAAGCATAGGGGTTTAAAGCACAGTTCTCCTAGAGAAATTTGCAGCTAGTTTTTAGTGTTCTCAACTTGCTGATACACTTCATTAAAGATTAAAATTTTACATCAATTCGATACAAAACACATACATGAATATTACCCACTTTACACTCACAAATAGTTACATCTTTTTTTTTTTGTGATAAGTTAAAGTATTATTAATAGAAATGCTCCAAGAAAGTACACAAACATACAACAAAGAGCAAACAACACCTAAAAGCAACTCTTCCTACATATTTCTGAGCACTAAAAATTTCAGGTACTGATCCAAACTTTCTGTTAAAAGTCAATTACGCTAGAAAAAAATTCTGCAGATATAAGTTCTTAATCCTGGCAACGTGACTTTTTAGTCTCAAACCAAACATTATTTCTTAATCCTAGTAACGTGACTTTTGAGTCTCAAACCAAAAATTATTTCTTGCTCCCTAAATGGTAAATGCACAAAGGAATAGTCCTCCTAAGCTGTTTGTGAACTTTGCTATCTTTTTTCCTTGTCAGCTATCCATTAGGCTCTTAAAATGTAAAATATAGCCCAAGTAATACCACAAAAAATCAGGAAAAGTTCCCAATCCGATTACATCTTATCAAAAATCAAGGCTCTTCCTACTCATCTCTATAAGTTTTTAGTCTCTAATTACCTTTACTTTTACTTACTTAGATCAACTTGAGGATGCACCTTAACCTGCTATCTAGTTATATCTATAAAGTTTGATGCTTTACTTATATGAATGTAAATCTTTAAGAATAAATCAAAGGCCAAATCTTAATTTCATGAAAAATGAGACCTTCTGATGATAGATTAAATTTTGCTCTAACAGAATAATTCAAAGGGCAAGAAACACAAAAAATAAATTTGCAAATTTGTATATAAACTAAAAGAAGCAGGAAATTTCTAGTTGGTGAACAATTCCGTATATTCACAAAATCTTCACGGAAAGAGAGCTAGAAGAACGAATTAAGACAAGAGGAGGATTTCAAATCCATGAAAAAACTTACCTTGATACCTTGATGAGAGAAAAGAGGGAAACAAACACCCAATTACAGTGCGGAAGAGTCCAAATAGAGATGATGATTACAATTGCTCACCCAATTTGTGCTTTCAACGATGCTTGCTCAATTTCCCTGATGAAAGCCAACTAAATTTTGTATATATACAATTCTCCTATGAATAACCATAGCAATAGACAATGACGGTGACTCCGATGAATCTGAGATAAGTCGGCCGATTGAATTAAGGGTTTGCCTTTACCTTTTAGAGGGGGAGAGAAGCTGGGTTGTGGATTTTTGCCTTTACCTTTACCTTTTAGGTAGAGGGGAGAAAAGGTGGGTTGTGAATTAAGGGTCGTGGGTTGTGGGAAAAATCTAGCGTCCTTTTATGGGTTAGTGTTAATTTTTAATGTTAACGATCGGATATTATATTTTTTACCGATGGAATTTTATCTCCTTGTTAATGGTAAATTAAAAAATGGACTATAACGACCAAAAAAAGAGTTGGTTGCTATAAATAGGCATATAACGACCAGATTCATATTCCGTCATTAAGAAGTGGTCGTCAAAAATCATTTTTCTTGTAGTGAGTGTAACACAAGATCCCAATACTTTTATGATTTACAAGAAAGCAACTCTAATGTTGGTAGTGAATCTAAGTTCAGAACAAAAGTGTTACTGTTTTTTCTTAGTCTTTTCTTAAGTTTGGTGGTGGTATTAGTTTGTAACTAAACTCAATCCATCGATTTGAGATATAGACTAAGAGAGGAACAGGGACAAAGAAGATACCTCACAAGAAATGCCATAGTGGAGTGACCGTGTATATATGGAGCACAACAAGCATTTACAAGCAGCCACAAACATCATTAAGAAATAAATCGTTGTGTGCGTAAATAGATAGATTAAAGACATGAATATTTTGGAGCAAACAAGGAACTGAAGTTACCTTTGTTGGAAGTGATTTATATGAATATGACAACCTACACCTAGTGAGATTTGGGGTGTCGAAGGCTAGAGTATTCAAACAAAGGTAGGCTCAAATCTAAGTGAAACTCCAAATTAGATGTTGTCGATCCCTGTTACACAAACCCTAGAATCAAATTCATACTCTTTCTTCATTTTGAGTCAATTTCTTAGATTAAGTGGTGGTATTAGCTTTAATAGAAGCTCAATCCACTGATTTAAGGAAAAGATGAAAGAATGAGAAAAGGTTAAAAGACTTAGTTGAATCAGAGTAGATAGAAACTTGATTGGTGAAGCTCATCCATGGATTTTGACGTTCAAGAGCAGTGATTAGCAAGAACAAAGCGTTGGAGAAAATGGGAAAGAAGATGATCACCTCTTCAACTTTCCTATTTGATTTACTGATTGGTTTTTGTTGTTGCTCTTGTCTAAATTTTGTTTTTAATGGGCCAGGCCACTTTTGGGCCTGGTCTTTGTAAATATTTGAGTTTTGGGCCAAAAACATCCTTAAACTATACCCCTAATTTAAATTACATCCTTAAATTATCCTTCTTAACAGAAAACATCCCTCAGTTATTTAAAACCTAACAACTTTCATCCTTATGCTAAAATTTGTCAAAAAACTAACGGAATCCACCCCAAAAACATGTCCAGTTCACATGACACTCAGCAAAAGTTTTCCTCCATAGTTTCATTACCCATTAGAAGAAGCTCCAGAAAAAAAAAAAATTAAACTTCTCTGCTGTGTATGCTGAAAAAAAAAGTAAAGTTAGGATGGTGTGAGCATGTGAGGAGACATGATCTGCTCTTCTTCTCCTTCACCAATTGAAAGAGCTTTTTCACACCATCTTAACCTTTTGCAAAACCAAATTATAGCTAGATCAACAATATTTCAGGGCAATCTGATAGTTGAGGTGACTAAAATTATGATTTTGATGTCTGACATTCCAGTTTCATTCTCCATTATTAGAAGTAAAAGTCTCCTACCGACACCACTTCTTGCACATTCAATGAGAGGAAGACATTTCAACTTGTAATTCTTGGATATCAAATCCAATAAAAAATAATTGAAAAAAAAAATTGCAAAGTAAAAGGATCTGCGTAGTGCTAAGCTTTGTTGTAAAAAAAAAAAAAACTTACGGAAATATTTTAGATGTATCTTAGAATGAAAAGAATTGGTTAATTAAGAGTGCTTTAGGGAGCTTTGCTGAGAGTCGTGCACTACTAAAATAAACAGGAAAACCGACCACAAAAAGCGACCACAAGTGGTCGGTTTTCCTGTATTTCCGACCAAAAAACCGACCACAATGTGTGGTCGATAAAATAGTGGTAGCTTTTCAAAAAGCGACCACATGTGGTCGCTTTTTTCAAAAAATATTTATTTATTTATAAATTGATATTAATTATATTTAAAATAATTTTTTTATTTAAATTATTTTATATTAAAATAATTTATTAAAATTTTTCCGACCACATGTGGTAGTTTTTTGTAAAAAAAAAAAAGCTTTTTGAAAAACCGACCACATGTGGTCGGTTTTTGTAAAAAAAAAATAATTTTTTTAGAAAACCGACCACATTTGGTCGGTTTTTGAAAAAAAAAATTAAATTTTTTTAGAAAACCGACCACATGTGGTCGGTTTTTGTTAAAAAAATTTAATAATATTTTTTTACTTAAAAAAACGTTTAAATATTATTTTTTATTTATAAACCGACCACTTGTGGTCGGTTTTTTTTGCAAATTTCCAGAAAAACCGACCACAAGTGGTCGGTTTTTTCACAAATTTCCAGAAAAACCGACCACAAGTGGTCGGTTTTTCTGGAAATTTTTGTAAAAAAATTACAGCATATATGCTGCATTTCCACAACCCACCAATTCAAAAACATTCAATCATCTCAATACAACCCACCAATTTAGAAACATTAAAAATCTTTTTAAACATTCAAATATCAAAATCAAAACATCCAAATATCAAAATCAAAACATATAAACATCAAAGTTTACAAATCAAAACTAAACTAAAAGTCATCCTCCTCATCCCCACCTTCATCATCATCATCAAAATCATCCTCCTCATCTGTAGTGTAATCATCAAGTGAGCTTAGGCCTCTCGCAGCCCGAGGTGCATCGCCGGGACACGGAGGAAGTATTTGTGGAGCTTGACGAAAACTGTTAATCTGCTCCTGCAACATTTTCATTTGCATAGTCATATCCTCCTCTCTCTTCCTCGTCCTCTCAGCATTTTCCTCCTCTCTCTTCCTCGTCCTCTCAGCATTTTCCTCCTCTCTCTTCCTCGTTCTCTCAGCCTCTGCAGCCATTTGACTAGTGAGTTGAGCAACCGTATTTTGTAACAAAATAACGGTTTCTCTATCAACTAGTGGGGTAGAGGAGGATCCACAATCCGAAGAGGTAATGTTCTCCGTAAAACATTTTCTTGAGTAGCCGTAGACATTACCCCTAACAGGTGGACCCGCACAATCTAGCCAGTGCCTCTCCTCTACTTCTTGAGGTAGTGGTTTATCCTGACTTTCTGGAGATTGAGTCGCATATAACTCTTTAATCCTCTGTGTATAGTTTTCCTATATTTAAAGTAAAGTGAAAAATTAGTAATAAAAAGATACTAAACTATTCAAACTTAAATATTATCAAATTTAGTAATAAAAATTTATAAGTATGAATATAGTTCTTACATGGGTTTCTTTAGCACGTGCCTCAACCCATCTATCTTCATCTGTAGGGTTCTTTTTCTTTTTTATGTGAGTATGCGCAAATAACTCACTCTGAGATACCCTTCTACCCAACTTTTTTTCCTGCATACAAAAAAATTATTAATCTTAAAAAAGTAAAAATATTCGAAATAGAAATAATCATTTAAATTGATAAAAGTTACGTACTAGTTTACTCTCTACAACAATCTGACTGACAGCTCCCGCAGTGTGTAGAGAGCCACCCTTCGTAGACGCTCTGGCTTTCTTTCCTTTTTCACTCAACTTCTTAAATTCTTCGCTATTCCAATAGCGAAGGAAATCTTGCCACATATCCGCCCCAATACACATTTTCAAGTCATTAATACACATTTCAACTTACTACACTTAACCATTATCTACTCACTAAAACAAATTTCAAGTTACCACACTTAACCTTTTCCATGCAACTAATACACATTTTCAAGTCATTAATACACATTTCAACTTACTACACTTAACCATTTTTAACTAACTAAAACAAATTTCAAGTTACCACACTTAACCTTTTCCATGCAACTAATACACATTTTCAAGTCATTAATACACATTTCAACTTACTACACTTAACCATTTTTAACTAACTAAAACAAATTTCAAGTTAGTACACTTAACCGTTTCCATGCAACTAATACACATTTTCAAGTCATTAATACACATTTCAACTTACTACACTTAACCATTTTTAACTAACTAAAACAAATTTCAAGTTAGTACACTTAACCGTTTCCATGCAACTAATACACATTTTCAAGTCATTAATACACATTTCAACTTACTACACTTAACCATTATCTACTCACTAAAACAAATTTCAAGTTACCACACTTAACCTTTTCCATGCAACTAATACACATTTTCAAGTCATTAATACACATTTCAACTTACTACACTTAACCATTTTTAACTAACTAAAACAAATTTCAACTTAGTACACTTAACCTTTTCCAAGCAACTAATACACATTTTCAAGTCATTAATACACATTTCAACTTACTACACTTAACCATTTTTAACTAACTAAAACAAATTTCAAGTTAGTACACTTAACCGTTTCCATGCAACTAAGACACATTTTCAAGTCATTAATACACATTTCAACTTACTACACTTAACCATTTTTAACTAACTAAAACAAATTTCAACTTAGTACACTTAACCTTTTCCAAGCAACTAATACACATTTTCAAGTCATTAATACACATTTCAACTTACTACACTTAACCATTTTTAACTAACTAAAACAAATTTCAAGTTAGTACACTTAACCGTTTCCATGCAACTAAGACACATTTTCAAGTCATTAATACACATTTCAACTTACTACACTTAACCATTTTTAACTAACTAAAACAAATTTCAACTTAGTACACTTAACCTTTTCCAAGCAACTAATACACATTTTCAAGTCATTAATACACATTTCAACTTACTACACTTAACCATTTTTAACTAACTAAAACAAATTTCAAGTTAGTACACTTAACCGTTTCCATGCAACTAAGACACATTTTCAAGTCATTAATACACATTTCAACTTACTACACTTAACCATTTTTAACTAACTAAAACAAATTTCAAGTTACCACACTTAACCTTTTCCAAGCAACTAATACACATTTTCAAGTCACTAATACACATTTCAACTTACTACACTTAACCATTTTTAACTAACTAAAACAAATTTCAAGTTAGTACACTTAACCGTTTCCATGCAACTAAGACACATTTTCAAGTCATTAATACACATTTCAACTTACTACACTTAACCATTTTTAACTAACTAAAACAAATTTCAAGTTACCACACTTAACCTTTTCCAAGCAACTAATACACATTTTCAAGTCACTAATACACATTTCAACTTACTACACTTAACCATTTTTAACTAACTAAAACAAATTTCAAGTTAGTACACTTAACCGTTTCCATGCAACTAATACACATTTTCAAGTCATTAATACACATTTCAACTTACTACACTTAACCATTTTTAACTAACTAAAACAAATTTCAAGTTAGTACACTTAACCGTTTCCATGCAACTAATACACATTTTCAAGTCATTAATACACATTTCAACTTACTACACTTAACCATTATCTACTCACTAAAACAAATTTCAAGTTACCACACTTAACCTTTTCCATGCAACTAATACACATTTTCAAGTCATTAATACACATTTCAACTTACTACACTTAACCATTTTTAACTCACTAAAACAAATTTCAAGTTACCACACTTAACCTTTTCCATGCAACTAAGACACATTTTCAAGTCATTAATACACATTTCAACTTACTACACTTAACCATTTTTAACTAACTAAAACAAATTTCAAGTTAGTACACTTAACCGTTTCCATGCAACTAATACACATTTTCAAGTCATTAATACACATTTCAACTTACTACACTTAACCATTATCTACTCACTAAAACAAATTTCAAGTTACCACACTTAACCTTTTCCATGCAACTAATACACATTTTCAAGTCATTAATACACATTTCAACTTACTACACTTAACCATTTTTAACTAACTAAAACAAATTTCAAGTTACCACACTTAACCTTTTCCAAGCAACCAATACACATTTTCAAGTCACTAATACACATTTCAACTTACTACACTTAACCATTTTTAACTAACTAAAACAAATTTCAAGTTAGTACACTTAACCGTTTCCATGCAACTAAGACACATTTTCAAGTCATTAATACACATTTCAACTTACTACACTTAACCATTTTTAACTAACTAAAACAAATTTCAAGTTACCACACTTAACCTTTTCCAAGCAACTAATACACATTTTCAAGTCACTAATACACATTTCAACTTACTACACTTAACCATTTTTAACTAACTAAAACAAATTTCAAGTTACCACACTTAACCGTTTCCAAGCAACTAATACACATTTTCAAGTCATTAATACACATTTCAACTTACTACACTTAACCATTTTTAACTAACTAAAACAAATTTCAAGTTACCACACTTAACCTTTTCCAAGCAACTAATACACATTTTCAAGTCACTAATACATATTTCAACTTACTACACTTAACCATTTTTAACTAACTAAAACAAATTTCAAGTTACCACACTTAACCTTTTCCAAGCAACTAAGACACATTTTCAAGTCATTAATACACATTTCAACTTACTACACTTAACCATTTTTAACTAACTAAAACAAATTTCAAGTTACCACACTTAACCTTTTCCAAGCAACTAATACACATTTTCAAGTCACTAATACACATTTCAACTTACTCATGATTACAACAATTTTAGAGAAAAAGTACGAACTTTCTCATTATCACAACAACTTTACAATAAAGATACAAACTTTTTCATGAAGTCCCTAATACATGTTTCAACACAAAATCCTACGGCCTTCATAGCCTTCTACAGCAGATAATCCCAGCATTCTCACCTAATGTGACATTCCGACAACTACAAAATAACTATACCTACACGAAGATAGAAAATCTACACTACGAAACGAAATCTTAAAGGTAGCTAAAAATAAAAGAGGGGTTGTTTACCTTTCTTAGAGCCGCAAAATGGAACTATGAGCTTCGTCGAAATCCTTGCCACCACGAAATCATTGAATGAGCTAGAATCGCACTACTCTTGTACGAAAAAAAATTGAAATTGAAATTTGGGAATTTTGGTATTTTCGGATTTGTGAGGAAAATGGTTTTTCTACACGAATTTCGCACCTCCCATACGTGTATTTGTACGAAATACACGACCAAGTGGAATTGGGGTTATCGGATTTACGGATTTTGGCACAAAAATGGACCTATCGGGTTTTGGGATCCATTTTTGGGTTTTTGGAGGAAAAAATCTGGTGTGGTGTGTTGGGGGTGAAGAAGAAAAGTGGATATAAGGGTGTGGGCTGGACCGGGTTGGTTTGATTTGGGCTTATTAAAGGATTGGGCTTCTATTAATTTAAAGGGATGGGTAAGGGTAGAGTAGGTTATTAAAATAAAAAGGAAGAGTATTAAAATAAAGAATGACCAATTAGATTATTTAGCCATCGTCATTTAAATTATAGACCTACTTAAAAAAACAATTGTCCAATTTAATTTTTATTACGACCAATTTGATTTTGATTACTACCCAAATTTAATAGATCGACCAAATTAAATCAACATTTGAAACAAATTAATAATCGATTTAACCCTAAGCTTCTTGGTTTAATAAAATCAGATAAATATTTTCCGAATAAATCGTATTATATTCATAACAAATACAAAAAAATAATACGATGTATATAAATCTGCTAATTAATTAATTCATCGTCACACACAAGTAGTATATTTCCTCAATTGTATAATAATATCAATGTATTTCGTATATTAGGATGAATTTTTGGTTAGTTAGCTTTTGAATATGAATTATATACCTTGTAATACAGCGTATTTTATATATAATCTGATGAATTATCGATTAATTAACTTACTTTATTACAGCTTCAAAAGTATATTATTACGTCGATCGTATGCTATCAACGTGTTATTCAAAATACTTAGATAGATTCGGTTAGCTTGCTTTTGACTACTACGTATATATATATATCACTACACGAGATATACGTATATATATACATATCGAATGACTAGATGAGGTTCAACATACGTACTGTATACATTACATAAACGAGTATATATACTCTGATGAATTATCGATTAATTAGCTGACATTTTTATAACTTCAATAGTATATATGTTAGTACGTGGATCGTATGATATCAACGTATTATTCAAACTACTTGGATAGATTCAGTTAACTTGCTTTTGACTATTACGTACATTACTACACGAGATATATGTATAAATACACATGTACACTCTATCGACTTTCAGGTTCAAAGTACGTACTGTATACATTACATACATGAGTATATTACCCCGTAATACAACGAATTCCATATATACTATGATGAATTATCGATTAATTTAGCTTACGTTATTATAACTTCAACAGTATATATATATATATATATATTATTATTACACTGATCTTGTGATATCAACGTGTTATTCAAAATACTTGGATAGATTCACTTAAATTGCTTTTGACTACTACGTATATCAATACATGAGATATATATATATATACACACACACTCTATCGACTATTAGGTTCTAAATACATACTATATATATACATCACATACACGAGTATATTACCCCGTAATACAACGTATTCCTTATACTCTAATTAATTATCGATTATTTACCTTACATTATTATAACTCCAACAATATATTATAATTACCTCAATCGTGTGATATCATCAACATATTCAATATAATTGTATACATTCAATTAACTTTTGACTACTACGTAAATAACTACACGCAAAAGACGCTTATATATATATATATATATACACACACTCGATGGAAAAAATATTTTTATTTGATTGTTTTTTATGTTATTTATTAATGTTATTTAATATATTTAATATTTCTTAATTTATTTTTAATATTTTTTATAAAAATCAACCACAAGTGATAGGTTTTTCTTAATTCATTTCACGTATGATATCAACGTATTCAATATACTTGTATACATTCAATTAGCTTTTGACTACTACGTTATATACCCGATGGACAATATATTTATTTTATTAAAACGTAAGTAAAAAAAAAGGATTATGTTTTATGTTATTTAGGTATTTTATTTAATATATTTGATATTTCTTGATTTATTGTTAATATTGTTTAACAAAACCGACCACTTGTGGTCGGTTTTGTAATATTAATTGATTTTTATTAAATAAAAACCGACCACAAGTGGTCGATATAATTTAAAAAATATTTACTATATATTCAATATATATTCAATTTAACGTTTTTTATTTATTTTAAATTTTTCGGAAACCAAAACCGACCACAAGTGGTCGGTTTTCATAAAATCTTTTTTTATTCAAAAACCGACCACATGTGGTCGGTTTTTGATAAATATTTTTTTATTTTTTTAATCCAAAACCGACCACAAGTGGTCGGTTTTTCTAAACTAAAAAAAAAAATATATATATATTTTGTGTAAAAAATTAAGATGAATTTTAAAATAATTATTTTATTTATTTTTTGTTATTACCGACCACATGTGGTCGGTTTTATGAAATTATATTTTTTTCGTTATTATAAAATACAAAAACCGACCACTTGTGGTCGGTTTTTGATTTAAAAAAAATAAATAAAAATTTAATGAAAAACCGACCACATGTGGTCGGTTTTTTGCGACCACAAGGTGTGGTCGGTTTTTTGTGGTCGGTTTTCCTGTTTTTTTTAGTAGTGGTGTGAACAACATATGATTTTGTGTGGAATCCGTTAGTTTTTTGACAAATTTTAACAAAAGGATGGAAGTTGTTAAGTTTTAAATACTTGAGGGATGTTTTATGTTAAGAAGGCTAATTTAAGGATGTAGTTTAAGTTAGAGGCATAATTTAAGAATGTTTATGGCCCAAAACTCTAAATATTTGCACTTTTTATTTAATAAAAGGGCTTTGAGCCCGAATTTAACTATTAAAAAAAAAAAGACAAACAAATCGAAACAACAGAAATAGTATATACCACTAGTCAATGCCTATATAAGGCAATGGTTGCTTAGTGTAAAAGAACTTTTACATTATCATGAAAAAAACTATTTACAATATTAATGTAAATAAATTAAATCCATAAAAAGAAGCCTCTTCTGAGCAAAGAACTGCAGGTTAAATCACTTAAGCACATAAAAACTGCATAACAGAATGAACTCGACCTCAATCAGGGTCTACTCATATTTTTAAGGGATTTTTACACTAAATAGCCGTCTATTAAAATAACAGTCGATAAATATATATCTATAATATACATATTTTATACATAAGTATGTAGATTTTTTATATATTGGTTGTTAGCACTCTAATTATTTTTAGCCGAGCAACTAAATGTATTAATTATAGAAATAAATAAATCACTATTGAAGATCATCGACAACACAAATAGATGCGAGGCATTTCAAGTTGGCAAAATCCAGCATCTCACATGATATCTTCCTCAAGCAATGGTGTGCACAATTTAGTGCAGAATCATAAAATACAAATGAGGATAAATTTTTCAATACACATGATATCTCAGAAAAAAAAAAAACAAAAAAAAACACACACACACACGTGACCTTGCTGTGTTTCGAATCAGTGTGCCAACTGATCAAGTCGGGCCAGAAGCAAACAAGGGATTCCCGGACCCCGCGGACAGGGGGAGTTTTAGTATACCATGCTGTCATTTTTTAAAAAAATTAAGAAGCATAATAATGTATAAGCATATTGTAGCAGAGAAACGCACGCATGCTTCCTTTGGGACTCGAGGTTGCATCCATCTTCAATTGCCTGGATCAATTATATATGATTGACAAATAAAAGCCTAATCAGGTTGATTAGCAGAAAAAACAAGTTTGGACAAACTAAAGTGAATATGTAAGCTAACTTCTACTCATTATAAATATGAATTTTAACAATGATGCACAAGAAATTAGTTTTGACCAACAACATATATACCCAGCGTAATTCCACAAGTAGAGTCTGGGGAGGGGAGTGTATAGACAGATCTTACCCCTACCTTGGGAGGTAGAGAGGTTATTTCCGGTAAAGAGGGTGGTGTGTACTTAACTATAGAGACTTTTTATTCATAGTGAATTCAAAATGTGTAACCTTAATGTATTGTGAACATTTAAATTTTATTTTTGTATAGTCTACCCAAAAACAATGAATTCAGTTCAACTCGCCCTAGGTTGTATCTTTAGTTACTCACAAACATTTATCTCCTTTATGGCTTTATCCATTGAACAATTGTCTACAAGTTGAAAACGTTAGCAAAGTCCCAAAAATTTAGTCTTGACACATTAGTTAGCTTATATTTGTCCTCGCAGAGTATAAATTAATGACACAAAAATTTCATTGGCTAAACAATATCTCAATTAGGTAAACAAAAGATATATAGTGAGGTAAAACGACCTTGGCGTATAAGCCTAAACCTCATGATATTCGCTCTTTGGAGGGCAAATAATTGACAAAATTAGTATATATTAACCAATTAATATTGTTCAGTGTTGTTAAAGGCGCCTTATGCCTTGGCATCTAGGCACTAAAGTTAGCTTGTATGCTCTGCATGCCTCGCTAGTTGCTAGGTGGAACTAAAGTTGTCCAGTATGCATCTCATGAAAATCCGGAGAACAAATAGTGTAATATTAGAAATTTTGTGAATAATGGACTCATTCCTCCATTCTTTTCCACTTAAATATCCGACTTCATGATATTTATGGGAAGGGGCGGATCTCAAGCTAGGGTGGGGTTTCCGGAAACGCAACTTTTGCGCAAATCCAATAGTTATATTGAAAAATCTATTAAATATATACAAAATATGGATTGAGAACTCAATAACAAAGTACCCTCTTGGTCCAATGACAGAAATAAAACTCACTTAAGCTTTGTTGCCCTCCTTATTAAGGGTTCGAATCCCTTAATTAGAAAAAAAAAATCCCCTAATTAGATGATTATGGTAAATTTATTTTTACAATTTTAGATTTTAGAAACTCATAAACTTTAAATTCTGAATCCACCTCTATTACTCCCTTCGTTCCTAGATACTTGTCACATTTTTGACTTACACGCCCCTTAAGCAAAGCATTAACTAAAGACTAATTTGATTAAATTACTCTTATTTATTACACTTCTCTATTTAATACTTCTCTTTTTTGTATTATATTACTTTTTATATTTATTACTAATGGTAAAAGTGGAAACAAACAAGTAATTATGTCTTGGTTTCCAAAATGACAACTATTATGAAATATCTCTTTTTAGTAAGGATGACAAGTATTTAGGAACAAAGGGACTGCCACTTTACTTGTCAATTGTCATCCTTACTAAAAATAGATGGTCTACACAATATTTGTCATTTTAGCACTTTTACTCTTAGTCATAAATATGGAGAGATTAACGTAATGCAAAAGAAAAAATATTAAATTGAGAAAGTAAATAAGAATAATTAAGTCAAATCACCGTCTACTTAATGTATTTGTTAAGTAGCATGTAACTAAAAAATGTGACAATTAAAGTGGTCCACATGGAGTAATAGAGACACAATAGGGGTGATTAGAAACATGCCAGATTAGAAAGGAACAACACGAATGGCCCGTTCCTCTATCCTTTTTCCATTTAGCATTATCGTTTGATTTGGAACAAGTTATTTCGATATAATTAATTCCGAGATTAGTTATCCCACCACGTATATGGAATAACTTATTCCATCATTATGGTATAAATGATGGGATAAATAATATTAGGACTAACTAATACCTTCAACCAAACGTAGGATAAAATAATCTTGCATTTTATCTAGGAACTATTATATCTTATACCTCACACCAAGCGACCCCTAATACTCATGATGCCACCGAAACAAAGAGAATCAAGGTTTTGGACTTTTGCAGGTTCACGAGAAAATAAATAACAGATCAAATAAAAAGCTCAAACTAGCTGGTGTTATGCTTCGATAATTTTTCTTCAGTATCGAACATTTTCATCAGGATTTTAATTAAGTTATGTACCCTAAGGCATTTTTATACTATATATCACATTTACCTATTATAGCAAATAATGACCTATCTTATTTTTAATATTAATTAGGGATGGCAATAGGGCGGGTTAGGATGAGGCAAATCTTCACCTATTAAGATTTTGACCCACCCCATCCCGCCCCATTTAGCATTAAAAAAAAAAAAAAAAAAAAAAAAATCCTTGCCCTGCCCTGCTCCGCCGCGCCGTTTATGTTGTTTTTCATTTCTCCTCTTTGTTTTTCACATTGAAGGATGATATTTACTTTTTTTAGAGTTTTTTTAAAAAAATTTGGATGAACAGTTAGTTTATTAGTTCACTTAACATAGAAACGGTAATCAAGCATCACATTGTAATTATTTAATTATTTAACTTAACACTTAGATTGTAATAGTCGTAGAAATATTGTGTTTGTTCTTTAAATAATTTACTTCAAATTATTTTTTGTTTTCTGGAAATATTTTGATATAATTTTCAAGAACCCCAAAAAGGCTTTTAAATAAAATCTCTTGGCTTTGCTTTTTGAAAACATTTTTTCCTTAGTTATTAGTAATTAGTAGATACTGAAAACACCTGCCCCGCAACCTGTACCTGCCCCATTTAAAAATTTTAAAAATTAAGTTTCGCCCCGCCCCGCCCCACCCTACAGATAACTATAATTAAAAGCTAAGGGTAAAATAGATATAAATTGGTAAATTATTCATTAATTTTTTAAATTAGATAAATATTATTAAATATTTTGTTTTAATAACATGGACAAGTAAAAATAAATGGAGTAATATTCTACTTTCTGGGGCCCAAATATTTAAATGAGATTGAAATAAAATAAAATAAAAAACAAAGACGTAAAGGAAAGAGAAAGAACGTAGGCGCAGCAATTGTGGAAAAGTTGTGCAATTTGCAGCTTACCAATTTGCTATTTATTAACTTGTGAGTGTCAGAATCAATTCATTTTGATTGGTTATGGCAGTGGTTCCTTTTGTTATAAATAGGAGCACTGTTCTCTCATTTGAAACACACCAAAAATAGAGAGAAAGTAATAGAGAGCTGAGAGTAATCCACATGCTAGTTTTTAGTTTGTGAGAAAATAGTGTGAGAGTAATATTGTAGTGAGTTGTGTGAAATAAAAGAGTGTTGTTGTTTCTATAAGAGTGATAGTCTTTTGACACAACCAAGTTGTAATAAGTGCTATTATATTACTTCTTTTGAGTGTTATATTTATCTCGTTATTATAATATTTGGTGTCGTTGTTACTCTCTTGTTATTGCTATTTAGTGTGGATATTATCTTGGGCGGGAATATTGATTTTTCCAACAATGTGATATTAGAGACATGACAAATAATAGTCCACTGTCTTTTCAGTACCCCCGCCTTACAAAAGATAATTATGAAAAATGGTGTCTACGAATGAAAGTCATTCTTGGTTCTCAAGATGTTTGGGATATTATAGACAAAGGATATACAAAATCCACCAATGAGGAGACTCTATCTCAAAATGAAAAAGATTTCTTGTTAAAAACAAGGAGGAAAAATCAACAGACCCTCACTCGCATCCACCAATGTCTGGATAATGGTATGTTTGAGAAGGTGGCTGATGCAACCACCTCGAAGGAAGCTTGGAAGATTTTACAAAATTCTCTCCAGGGAGTTGATAAGGTAAAGAAGGTAAAACTTTAAACTCTAAGGACTGATTTTGAAGTTTTAAAATTGAAAGAATCTGAATCCATTTTGGATTTCTGTTCAAGAGTGATGACTGTTGTGATTCAATTAAGAAGGTACGGGGAGGAAGTAGATGATGTGCGTGTGGTAGAAAAGATTCTTCGCTCTTTAAAACCTAAATTTGGTTATGTGGTGTGTGCTATTGAGGAGTCTAAAGATTTAGACTCTATGACGGTAGAGCAATGGGAAGGATCTTTACAAGCCCACGAAGAAAAGATGAAAAGGAGAAAAGAAAGCCATTGGAGCAACTTCTTAAAGCTCAGGTATCCTTCAAAGATTTTGGAGGTGAAAAAAGCTATAGAAGAAATGGACAATGGCGAGGTCGTGGCGGTCGTGGCGGCCGTGGAAGAGGAAGAAGTTGTGTCAACAAATTCAACAATGAAGATAAAAGCTACCAATCATTTAAAGTTCATGGTCATGGACAACGAGGAGGAAGAGGACTTGGAGCTTATCAAGGTACCAATGAAATGAGGTATGACAAATCTAAAATTGAGTGCTACAACTGTCATAAATTGGGACATTACTCTTTGGAATGTTGTAGTAATGTTGAAGAGAAAGCTAACCTTGTTGATAACAAAAAAAAAAAAAAAAGATGACTCAACATTGTTAATGGCGCTCAAAGAAGATGATACAGATGAGTGTAGTTCATGGAATCTTGATAACAGAGCAAGCAACCATATGTGTGGATACAAGGACAAGTTTGTAGATATCAAGAAAATGGTGAGAGGTAATGTGTCTTTTGGAGATACCTCAAAGATTCAAATTGAAGGGATAGGTACGATCCTAATCACCTTTAAAGATGGTGGCCACAAATTGATTAACGAGGTTTACTATGTGCCAAAATTGAAAAGTAATATTTTAAGTTTGGGCCAACTTCTTGAAAAAGGATATGATTTTCATATGAAAAATATCCATCTTTGGCTTAAAGACTCAAGTGACAATTTAATTGCTAAAGTTCATATGGCAAATAATAGATTATTTTCTTTGAATCTTAAGACCATTAATGCAAAGTGTTTGAAAGCTAATATGCAAGAAGAATCATGGTGTTAACATATTCGATTTGGGTACTTGACTTTTGAAGCACTCGTATCAATGGGAGAAAAGAGCATGGTTGATGGGATTCCGTTAATCAACCATCCCAATCAATTGTGTGAAGCTTGTCTTCTTGGAAAACATGCAAGGAGGAGTTTTCCGAAAGAGACCACATCAAGAGCAACTAATCCACTTCACCCTGTCCACACCGATGTGTGTGGTCAAATCGATCCACCTTCTTTTGATAAAAGTAATTACTTCTTGCTCTTTATTAATGATTTCAGTAGAAAGACTTGGGTATATTTCTTGACGCAAAAATCATAAGCGTTTTGTTGCTTTTAAAAATTTCAAAACACTTGTAGAAAAAGAGAGCGGCTATGAAATAAAAGTCTTAAGGTCCGATAGAGGAGGCAAATTCACTTCAAAAGAATTTAATGACTTTTGTCAATCTCATGGAATTCGTCGGCCTCTAACGGTACCTTACTCGCCCCAACAAAATAGAGTTGCAGAAAGAAAGAATAGAACAATTCTTAATATGGCTAGATGTATGTTGAAAACTAAAAATCTGGCCAAAGAATTTTGGGCTGAGGCTATTTCTTATGCAGTTTATTTGAGCAACAGGTCTCCAATAAGAAATGTGAGAGATCAAACGCCTCAAGAAACATGGATCAGGAGAAAGCCAAGTGTTAAGCACTTGAGAATCTTTGGAAGCATAGCCAATGCTCATGTGCCACATTAAGAGAGAGCTAAACTTGATGATCGAAGTGCCAAGTATGTGTTTATTAGCTATGATACAAGTTCAAAAGTCTATAAGTTATACAACCCAACCAATAATAAGATGGTGGTAAGTCGTGATGTTAAATTTGAAGAAAAAACGACATAGAATTGGGAGGGCTAGGAGGCTTAGGAAGAAAGAACATATGATTTTCTTCCATACTTTGGAGATGAAGAGCAGGAGACCATGACACCTGCACAGGATGCAACCCCACCTTCTTCACCAGCAAATATTGCATCTCCTTCTACTCAAGAGAGTTCAAGTGAAAGGCCGCAGAGGATGAGGAGCATCCAAGAACTCTATGATGACACAGAAGAAGTTACTAATTTTGATATTTTGTGTTGTCTCTTTACTGATAGTGAACCAATGAATTTTGATGAAGATGTTACAAACAAAAAGTGGAGACAAACCATAGATGAGGAAATTCAGTCAATAGAGAAAACAACACTTGGGAGTTAACAACTCTTCCCAAGAATCATCGAGTAATTGAAGTCAAATGGGTATATAAGGCGAAGAAGAATGCTCATGAAAAGGTGGAGAGATACAAGGCAATACTTGTAGCTAAAGGCTACAAGCAAAGGCATGGCATTAACTATGAGGAAGTCTATGCACTTGTTGCCCGCATAGAGACGATCCGTATGCTGATCTCTTTAGCAGCGCAAATGAAGTGGAAAATCCATCAATTAGATGTCAAATCTACATTCTTGAATGGAAGAGGAAGTCTATATTGAGCAACCATTGGGATTTGTGGTCAAGAATCACGAAGATAAGGTGTTGAGGTTAAAGAAAGCTTTATATAGATTGAAGCAAATTCCACGAGAGTCGTGGAATTGTCACATCGACAAGTACTTTCAAGACAATGGTTTTACTCATTGTCTCCATGATTATACTCTTTACATTAAAGTTCATACTAATGGAGATGTTTTGCTTGTTTGTCTTTATGTTGATGATCTTATTCTAACGGGTAATAACCCAAGCTTGTTTGAAGCTTTCAAGAAAGCTATATCCCTTGAGTTTGAGATGACGGACATAGGACTCATGTCATATTACTTGGGCCTAAAAGTGAAGCAAATGGATGAAGGCATCTTCATATCTTAAGAAAGCTATACAAAGGAAATTTTAAAGAAGTTTAACATGTTCGATTGCAACCCCGTGAAACCCTATGGAAAGTGGAACAAAGTTGTCAAAGTTTGATGATGGCGAAAAGGTGGACTCCACTCTTTTCAAAAGTCTTGTGGGAAGTCTAAGGTACTTGACGTGTACGAGACCAAAGACACTCTTTGTAGTTGGAATAGTAAGTCGCTTCATGGAAGCTCCTACCTCCACTCACTTGAAGGTTGCTAGAAGAATTCTTCGTTACCTAAAAGGTACGATCGTTCTTGGACTATTTTATTCTTCTTCTGAAGGTTTTAACCTTGTAGGATTTTGTGATAGCGATTATGCTGGAGATGTGGATGATAGAAAAAGCACATCAGGTTTTGTGTTTTTCTTGGGTGATTGTGTTGTTTCTTGAAGCTCAAAGAAATAATCCATTGTTACTCTCTCGACTTGTGAAGTTGAATATGTGGCAGCAACGTCCTGTACATGTCATGCTATTTGGTTGAGAAGATTGCTGAAGGAGCTTAAATTTACCACAGATTGAAGCCACGATGATTTGTGTTGATAACAAATCAGCGCACGCTTTTGCCAAGAATCCAGTATAACATGATTGAAGCAACTACATAGACACCAAGTACCAATTCATCAGAGAATGCATTGCCAAAAAGGAGGTAGAACTCAAATATGTGAAATCTCATGATCAAATTGCAGATATGTTTACCAAGCCTCTCAAGTTTGAAGATTTTTAGAGATTGAGATCAAATCTTGAAATGAAAAAGAAAAATCAAAATTAAGGGAGAAATTTGTGGGGCCCAAATATTTAAATGAGATTGAAATAAAATAAAATAAAAACAAAGAGGTAAAGGAAAGAGAAAGAAAGTAGGCGCAACAATTGTGGAAAATTTGTGCAATTTGCAGCTTACCAATTTGCTATTTATCAACTTGTGGGTGTCAGAACCAATTCATTTTGATTGGTTAAGGCAGCGGTTCCTTTTGCTATAAATAGGAGTGTTGTTCTCTCATTTGAAACACACCAAAAACAGAGAGAAAGCAATAGATAGCTGAGAGTAATCCACAGGCTAGTTTTTAGTCTGCGAAAAAATAGTGTCGGAGTAATATTGTAGTGAAATGAAAAAGTGTTGTTGTTATAAGAGTGGTAGTCTTTTGACATTACCAAATTGTAATCAGTGTTATTGTATTACTTCTTTTGGGTATTATATTTACCCCGTTATTATAATATTTGATGTTGTTGTTACTCTCTTGTTATTGCTATTTAGTGTGGATATTGATTTTCCCAACAAATTTGGAATGAAAAAGTTGATTTGTTATTGTAATGGGAAAGTTGCGTGCTTACCCACTTTGAATGGAATTAGTAGTAATATTTGCAAACAGTACAAACTCTTAACTGAAAACAAGGAAGTGCAATTAATTATATAGGTGCACAGAGAACTGGAATAAAAATGCAGCTCTAATGAATTACAACACAAACCTTGCCCTGCCCTAGCCCATTACAATTTTTAAAAAACAATGTTCTGCCCCGCTCCAATTGCCATCCCTAATATTAATTGCAAATCTCACCTTGTAAGAAATCTTTCATTAAAGGCATATATGTCGGTTTTTATGTCCCTACTTACAAACTTCACTGTCCTAATACAGATCTTAACAATCCCAACTTAAGTGTGCAACAATTAGTCACTTGATATTATTGAAGTGTGTGACTATCTCATTTAAATATTATTGAAGTGTGTGACTATCTCATTTAAAAACTACAAGTAGTCATACTTTTATTTACTTAATTATATTCTCAACAAAATGATTATGAATATCAAGCTAGCACGGATGGGAACAAGATCAAACTCACAAGAGGTTTTCTTGTTCAATGGCCTTCGTAAACCTACTAAGAACTAGATTGTCTATATATAACTTGTCATACAGATAAAATTACCTAACGTTTGTTCTTATCTGTACTTAGATATTAAATACTAGGAAAAAGGCTCAAATATGCCATCAAACTATTGAAAATGGCTCATTTATGCCATCAGTTAAAAGTTTAGCTCATTTATGTCATCGCCGTTACAAAAAAGTTCATTCATGCCATTTTTTTAACGGTGGTTTTTTAAAAACAGCTTTGCCACGTGGTGTCTTACTAGAGGTCCACGTTATTGATCAAATATGTCATCGAACTTTGAGAAAAGGCTCATTTATGTCATCCGTTAAAAGTTTAGTTCATTCATGCCATTTTTTTTTAACAGTCCGATTTGGTAGTTTTTTGCAAAACCATTTTGTATACGTGGCCAACAATAATTCATTCACATCATTAATTAAAGGGAAAAGACTCAAATATGCCATCGAACTTTGAGAAAAGGCTCATCTATGTCATCCGTTAAAAGTTTGGCTCATTCATGCCGTTTTTTTTAACAGTCCAATTTGGGGTTTTTTGCAAAATCATTTTGTACACGTTGCCAACAATAATTCTTTCACATCATTAATTAAATCAGCCAAAGAAATTTTAAAATTCCTAATAAGAAAATATCGACTTCTCTGGTCAAAATATTTCTATGCATTTGTAACTCCTTTATAAGCACTGTAAAGAGTTCATCCATTTTCAATTTCTTCGAAATTGCCGAACACAAATCTGCAAATCTCAAGGCCAATTCAAGCCCGAAACAGACATCAACTATTTCAAACAACGAATCAATTAGTTAACGAAACACAATTTTTCAAATTCTTAAAAAATTGTACTTGAAGTAAAAATCAGAAAAATTCTATAATCGGTGAAATTACTGAGAAGAAAAGAAGAATATTTTAGCAAAATCAAATTAAAATTAAAACTTGAAGATTCTAATGACTTGAAGAATCAGATGTACTAGAAATTTGTGAGTCATGGAAAATAAAATTTTAATTTCACCTTTTAGAAGAAAGTTTAATTTTTTAGATTTTTTATTTGGCTGATTTAATTAATGATGTGGACGGATCATTGTTGGCCATGTGTACAAACTGGTTTTGCAAAAAATCACCAAATCGGACTGTTAAAAAAAATGGCATGAATGAGCCAAACTTTTAACGGATGGCATAAATGAGCCTTTTCTCAAAGTTCGATGGCATATTTGATCAATGGCGTGGACCTCTAGTAAGACGCCACGTGGCAAAGCTGTTTTTAAAAAATCACCGTTAAAAAAAATGGCATGAATGAGCTTTTTTATAACGGCGATGGTATAAATGAGCCAAACTTTTAACGGATGGCATAAATGAGCCATTTCCAATAGTTCGATGGCATATTTGAGCTTTTTCCCTAAATACTATTCCTTGTTTGTTTTATTTTTCTTTTTAGTTTGATTTAAAAGGAATGTCTCTTAATTTCCCTTTTCAGGAATTCTTTAATTCTAACTTTCCACAAAATATGTTGAAGATCACAAGAGTAAAAAAAAATTTTGGTACATTCTACATATTTTTAGTTTATTATCACAAGATTTAAATTATATTTTTTTTTTTACTTTCTTAAACTCTATATCAAATCAAAACCAGAAAAACAAATTGAAATTGAGAAAATATTAAAGTAAGTGATATAACAAAGGACTTGACCACAGGGGCGGACCCACGTGCATCCGAGAGGGTGCACGTGCACCCGGTAACTTTTTAAATTTATATATATATATATATGTATAGATACCTTAAGAAAGGTTAATATATTAAAGTGTGCACCCCCCAATAACAAATCTTGTCTGGGTGCACTGGTTTGGAACCTGGCTGAAGGCATCCTTAAGTGGGCTGATGTCGCGGGTTCAATTCCCGTTGGGTGCAACTTTTAGTTTTACAATCCTTTATAATTTTTCCTTTACCTTTTGTTGTTTGCCACCTCATCTGGCCCCACCCTTAATTAAAATAAATTTTAAAATACACTTTCATTATTTAAATTAATAAATCATCCTAATTCATGTCAATTTCCCCAATTCTTAAAAGGTTAAAACATATCAAACTCCCCAAATCCCTAAAATATATCAACTTTCCCAAAATCTCTTCAAGACTTCAAGAAAAAAAAACAAACCGTAAGTCAGCAGCCAGCAGGTAGCAGCAGCGGCCCACCGCTGGTGGCAACGAAAAACAGTCACTCCGACTCCGGCAGCGGCAATACAAGTCAGATTCTATCTTTATCTCTATTAAATATTATTTTTGTCTTGCTAGTTGCTATGAAAAGAGGGGTATGATTGAATGATTCTCCTATTGAAAATATTGCATTTATTTTTATTGTCTCATTAAAAAAGGGGTGTGATTCCTCCATTACATATCATAGTGTTTTTGTTGTTTTACGTAAGGAGGGGTGTGATTCCCCTATTGAAATTATTGTGTTACTTATTTTTTTGTGGGGTGTATGATTCCTCTATTATATTTTATTTCTTTTGTGCTATGGAAGGAGGGGTGTGATTCCCCTATTAACAATGTTATATATGTTTACTTATATTCTTGATGAAATCTTTATTTTGTAGGAATTTGTTATTGATTCTTGTGAATTGAAATGGATAGATATTATTCTCCTCAACCAAGTTGTAGTTTTAAAGACAATTCTCCCCGTCTTATAAAAGAGTTTGATGTAAATTCACTTAAATCCGATCCTGGAGAAAGAAACCCAATTCATGAGTATGACTCTACGATACGAGATCAAGTGAGAAGACACTATATTCAACAAGGGCCTTGTCAACCGATTCTTTCTGAATTTCCTCAAACTAGAATCGGAACAAAAATGCGTCGATTTAATTCGACATGGTATAAGGGTTCATATTCTAGGTGGATGGAGTATAGTGAGACGAAAGATGCTGTGTTTTGTTTGTGTTGCTATTTGTTTAAAAATGACTATGTAAAGGGCAATGCAGGTGATTTTTTCACGAAAACCGGTTTTAAGGCTTGGAATCATAGTTCGGAGCGATTTCAATTACATGTTGGTGAAGTAAATAGCGTCCACAGAAGATGTTTCAGTAAGATGCTAGATTTAGAGAATCAATCTCAATCAATTCAAGTTGCTTTGAACAAGCAATCTGAGAAAACAAGAAGTGTGCACCGGATTCGTTTAGAGGCTTCAACTAATGTGGCAAGGTTCCTCTTGGAATTCGGATTGTCTTTTCGAGGTCATGATGAAAGTGAATCTTCGAAAAATAAAGGCCTTTTTCTAGGTCTTTTGGAATGGCTGGGAAAAATGCTTCCTGATTTGAATAATGTTATTTTAAAACATGCTCCAAAAAATGCTATGATGACTTCTTCAAAAATTCAAAAGGATATTGTGAGTGCTTGTGCTCAAGAAACCGTAAAAGCTATAATTGATGATTTGGATGGAGATTTTTTTGGGATTTTAGTTGATGAATCTAAGGACATATCACACCATGAACAAATGGCCGTTGCTTTGAGGTATGTTAACAAAAAAGGTAAAGTGAATGAGCGAGTTATTGCTATTGTTCGTGTTGGTGATACATCAGCAAAAACATTGAAGGAAACAATATGCTCTTTGCTTATGAGACACTCTTTAAGTATATCTAAAATATGGGGACAAGGTTATGATGGGGCTAGTAACATGCAGGGACACATGAATGGTCTTAAAACTTTGATTTTGCAGGAAACTCCATCGGCGTATTGCATTCATTGTTTTGCTCACCAATTACAATTGACACTAGTAGCTGTTGCAAAAAAACATTTGCTCGTGGATGATTTTTTTGCTATTATTACTAATGTGTTGAATGTGGTTGGAGCATCATTTAAGCGCAGAGATCAACTTCGGGACCATCAAGCAGAATTGTTGGAGCAACTACTAGAAAGTGGTGAAGTTCAAAGTGGAAAAGGGTTAAATCAAGAACGAGGGCTTCAAAGGCCAGGTGACACTCGTTGGGGTTCGCATTTTAGAACATTGGATAACTTTATTGTTTTATTTTCATCTATAGCTCATGTGCTTGATGCGATTAAATATGGAGGTTCTAATCCCAATGATAGATTGCAAGCAGGAGCATTTTTGACTATGATCAATGAATTTGAATTTGTCTTCTTGCTTCACTTGATGTTGAAAATATTGGTGATGTCAAATGAGTTGAGTGCATCATTGCAGAGGAAAGAGCAAGATATTGTCAATGCCATGATATTTCTTGACATTACTAAGGAAAGATTGCAATCATTGAGAGATGATGGATGGGATTCTTTGGTGAATGAAGTTTGTGTATTTTGTGATAAACATGAAATCTCGGTACCTAAGATGGATGACTTTTATTTTCCCGGAAAGTCAAAGCGTAGGCCTTCTAGTGTTACTTACTCACATCACTTACGTATTGAGCTCTTTTATGCTATAATTGACTTGCAACTTCAAGAGCTTAATAATCGTTTTGATGTTGTGAGTGGTAACTTGCTTCTTGGTATGGCAAGCTTGAATCCGGCTAATGCTTTTGCTAATTTTGATAAGGAAAAAATAATGACATTGGCCAAGCATTATCCAGATGAGTTTGGTGAATCAAAGCTTCGAGAGCTTAGTTACCAACTCGATACTTTCATCATACATATGCGACGTGGTGATCCTAAATTCTCTAATTTGAAAGGAATTGGTGACTTGGCAGAAGCACTGGTTAATGCAAATCTTGTGGAGACTTATTCTCTTGTGTACTTACTTGTGAAGTTGACATTGATTTTACCAGTCGCTACTGCAACTGTAGAGAGAGCTTTTTCATCCATGAAGCATATAAAGAATGAATTGCGTAGCACTATTGGTGATGAATTTTTAAGTGATTGTTTAGTTTGTTACATTGAGAAGGATATATTTGTAAATATAAGCAACGATGCTATCATTGACCGTTTTCAGAATATGAAAACGCGTCGATGTCTAGTGTGAAAGGATGGTCTACTTTTGTTATATTAGTACTAAATTAATGACATTTGATAATTTTGAAGTTTATACTTTGCTCATAATTTTTTGCAATTTTTAAGTTTAAAAGAGTTATATGTCAAATTTTGTAGTTGGTAATTGACATTAATATGTTAAAGATAATGGTGCACCCCCTATCTTCAAATCCTGGGTTCGCCTCTGCTTGACCAAAAGCACTTAAAGTACCTAGATGACAGTGGAGAGTGGTCATAGACACACTAGATGGTCACAGTTACTGCTCAAGAGTCCTCTCCTTACCTACTAAGCGCTAATCCATATGCAGCACGAGTCGAATTAGTCGAAACCCAAGAGAGATATTTAAGAAAACAAAAAATAAAGGTTCTTGCATGACTCAGTAGAAGAGTACTGTATTATGCAGTGTTATTTTATGATATTATTACAATGTTTCACTAGTTAGTTAGAACTATGTTTATGAATAATTAGCTATATCTACTCTCCTACCTTTTCCATCCTTTAAAAAAAAGCAAAAGGAGAATATCTTTTGAAACCATTATATAAGAAACATGCAATTGTATGTTGTAATTACTTATTTGAACTTTTCAAATTTAACTAAATTTGATTGGAAATTTTATAATAATAACAATTGTTAGGACCGAAATAAATCAGGTGTCACGCGGAAGCTAGCAAATCAAACCTCGAAAGACGTCACATAAGAAGACATGCGAGAAATAACAAAAGAGACACAATAATTAAACGTGGTTCGGTCAATCGACCTGCGTCCACAAAAGGAGATGAGCAATCCACTATATAAACGAGAGTACAAAATGTCAAGAGAGACAACCTCACACAATTCACTCAGAATAAAAAGAGGTTCACACAAGTGATACCGCAACACTTGTGTCTCACAAAGTCTCCCCCCAAACAATACTCTCAAACTCCCTAGGACTACATTGTGGATGCTACCAAACTAGAAGGAACCTCTATTTATAGAGTCTATAACCTTTTCCTACAAGAACAAGGATTAGCCAAATATGGAGAATTCATGTTTTCCTTTTCCTAAAAGGACAACCCAATTATGGTAAGAAAATCATGGCAAATACCAACAATTCTCCCCCTTGGCCTGAATTTCTGACAAAATAAATTTGTTCCACCTTCTTCATGTAGTCTTCAATAAGTTCAATCTCCATCTCCAAAATCTCCTCCATTAAATCTTTGTCTCTACATAGAGTAACACTCTAATAAAATTTCTCAAACCAAAATCTTCATTATCGTCAAATAGGTTGCGACTAGAACTGAACATGCCAAGATGAACACCTGTTTTAACCTCGCTCTGATACCACTTGTTAGGACCGAAATAAATCAGGTGTCACGCGGAAGCTAGCAAATCAAACCTCGAAAGACGTCACATAAGAAGACATGCGAGAAATACCAAAAGAGACACAATAATTTAACGTGGTTCAGTCAATCGACCTACGTCCACAAAAGGAGATGAACAATCCACTATATAAACGAGAGTACAAAATGTCAAGAGAGACAACCTCACACAATTCACTTAGAATAAAAAGAGGTTCACACAAGTGATACCGCAACACTTGTGTCTCACAAAGTCTCCCCCCAAACAATACTCTCAAACTCCCTAGGACTATATTGTGGATGTCACCAAACTAGAAGAAAGGAGCCTCTATTTATAGAGTCTATAACCTTTTCCTACAAGAACAAGGATTAGCCAAATATGGAGAATTCATGTTTTTCTTTTCCTAAAGAGAAAATCTAATTATGGTAAGAAAATCAGGGCAAATACCAATAACAATAACTAGGCCTCAGTTTTAAATAAGTGGGTTCGTAAATGAATCCTCACTAATCATACTTCGTGATTTAAAATCATCTCAAACAAACATTATAAATAATTAATTGAAATTCTACCTTTACCTAACTATTTTTCCTCTATTTGTGATATCTCATCCATAAAACATTAAAAAAATTTTGAAACTCATAAAACATTAAATTATTTAGACTGTAATGCCCAAAGCCACACTTGCTTTATGTTGCTGTTTTACGATAAATTCATATTTTTACTGTACAACAACATGTCTAGTGTATTCTCACAAAGTGAGGACTGGGGAGAGTAAAGTATACACAGTTCATACCACTATGCAGTCCATATTTTTACTGTGATGTCGGAATATTTACTTGTTTCATTTTAGATGACAATCTTTACATTCTGGGTACTTTTGGTACGAAATATCTACTCAGCTTATGTGTCATAAATTTCTTTTCCTCTTAAACTTTGAATTCACGGGGATCTATCGAAAATAGCTTCTTTACCTATGTAGTAGGGCCAGTAAGGTCTACGTACACTCTACCTTCTCCAAAATCTCACTCTGTGAGACCACAATGGCTATGTTGTTGTTAAATTTTGAATTCAATCAAATACCGTCGTATAAAAATAAGAGCCTCTCTACCTCCTTGAGGCAAAGGTAAGGTCTTCATACTTTCTACGCTCGGCAAACACTCCTTATGGGGACTACACTGGGTTTTTGTTGTTGCTGTTGTACTGTCCTATAAAAATAATGTGAGTATGAATTTTAAGAATTAATATGAGAAAAAAAACACTCTTACCAGCTAGCTATATATTACTTTCTCCGTTATTTTTAATTGTCCACTATAAATAGATGTTCACTTATACTAGTCTAATTTGAAAAATCAAGTGAAATTTACCACTTTATACCTATTTTAACCTTATTGTTAAGTACTAATTATTTTCAATTCATTTATCAATGAGTGAGATGATTCATAATAATTAAGGGTTACATAGTAAAATTATCAATATATTTATTATTTTTTAAAATGATGTGTCAAATTAAATATGAACAAGTAAACACACAATGAGGGAGTGTAGACTTGTCCGGAAAAGGACTGACATAATATACGGTTGGAGTCTTAGGTTTTGTTTGACCTAGCTAAGTAAGACCTCAAAATCCAGAGCTACCAACCAACCCTAACAAAGTGCTCTCAAATTAAAGGTGACTGATGACATCCTGGTGGGACACCAAACTTAAAAAGACAGAAATAAGTAGGGATTAAAAAAACAACAAATTAAAGGAGCATCTAGTCTAGTCTAAACCCTCCACCATTGTTAATTAAAGTGCCCTTTCATTCCAGCTATTTACACCTGTCTATGGCCGCAGACATGCTAAGGAAGAAGGAAACCAAACAAAGAGACAACCAAGCCGATCCCCATTCCCAGGAAACCGTGCAGCTTATCATATACTCTCTCCGTTTTAAAATACTTGATTTTTTTTTATTTGATATATCTATTAAAAAAATATTAATTAAAGGCATATTTTACAAAATTAAGTTTATTAATGATGTCTTAAAACTCTAAATCTAACTATTGTTATTTTTCTTAGTTATTTAATACTGAAGATAATATGAAAAAAATAATAAAATATTTTTGATTTACGAAAATAAATAAATAATTTAAAACAAATATATTTAAAAAAAAGATCAAATATTTTGAAGCAGAGGGAGTATAAAAACAAATAAACACATGCCCCAATACTCTTTTACTAGCCTTTTTATGAAACCAAGAAATCTATAATATTAATCTAACAATTACTACCCGTTCACTATCAGTTGTTCAGTATTTCAAAAATGACTTTTTATTTTTATTTGTCACAATTAATATATCAAGATAAAATACTTTTCCCATCTTAATTTATGTGATGTAGTTTGATTTAATACGGAGTTTAAGAAAAAAGGAAGACTTTTGAAATTTGTGGTCTAAAATGAGTCATAGATATTTGTGTGGTGTAAATCATTTCATTAAGGATAAAGTAGTTATTTTAAAGTTAAATTGTTACTAAATATAGAAATGTGTCATTCTTTTTGAGATTGACTAAAAAGAAAAATGTGTCATATAAATTGGGACAGAGGGAGTAATTATTTTTTCCCCATAATTTATCCTCAACATTAATTATTAATTCGGCTATTCCTTATATCATTTTCCAAAACCTAAAACTCTGCATCAATTAATATGAATATTACGGTAAAATATTGTTACTCCCTCCGTCCATCTTTATTTGTCCACTTTTGACTTGCCACATATCTTACAACAACAACAGCATACCCAGTGTATTCCCACAACGAGGGGTTTGAGGTAATTTTACTATATCACTCTTTCAATATAATAAATTTTTTACTTTGAAAAATACAATGAGGGATAAATAATAGTTAATATTAAGAATAAAATGGAAAAAAAAGATAAATTATGTATTGATTTTTCAAACTGAACAAGTATTGTTGGATATCTCAAAATAAAAAAGCAAACAAGTAAAGATGGACGGAGGGAGTTGTAATCATTGTTTCTTAAGGGGCATGCAAAATTAAATATTGACAAGTAAAAGTTAACGGAGCGAGTACAAAGTTTCATTCAAGGAAAAGAAATGCAAGAAAACAGAAAAAAAGGTAGTCCCTTTCTGAAGCAAAAGATGGGGTTTATGTAGAATATAATACTGGAGTTCAAGAATTGAAAATTTACCATGGATGAAGATGGGCAGTAAAAGGAACTTGCTTTTCAATAAACTTAGTTCTTTCCTTTTCCTTTCTGATCTGAGTGTCCATAGCCATTGCCATAGAAGAGCTGTAAGCGAGCATCATATTCAGTTGCGGTGCCATGAAATAAACTTTGTGATCCGTCTATAGGACAAAACCTCTGGAAGTGAGGTAAAGTAGACGGTGAAGAGGAAGAATTGGACTGAAGGGTCCCCCTATTGAAACCGGAAGCAGATGAGGAAATGCTGAAGTTCAAATTGTAGTTGTTACTAGTGTTGCTCTGACCATTACAATTACTTCCCCCACTGGAGGTCACAGCCGGGAGTAGGTTGTCACTGCCGAATGGGAAATGCTGCAGCTCAGGCCGATGGTCCCCAGAAATACTAAACATTGGCGAAGACAATGCTATTAATGGCTGTTGAGGATTTCCCAAATAAATTTGGCCCGAGAAGCCAGTAGAGTTGTTGATTCCACGAGAAGATGATTGACCTGATAATCCTGAGGTAAAATACTCCAAGGAATTTGTAGACCATTGCCTCGGCGTGTTTTGGTGAATGGAGCCATTAGGACTTGTGTTACTGTTGTTGTTATTGCTATTATCGCTGATACCACCAGTCAATAGCTCGGTAAAAGAAGAGCTAGGGTGCATATTTTGGTGATGAGCAACTATAGAAGACTTGTTTTCTTTCTCCTTTTCCTTCTCTGTGGCCCTTTCCCTTGCTCGCTCCCGTGCCTTGAGCCGACTATCAGATCTGGAAAGTGACAATCCAGAACCTTTGCTGGTGTCAGAATTGCTACAACAAGGTTGTTGTTGTCGCTGCTGGTTGTAATTTGGATCATCCATTTCAACATCAGCTGAATCAAAACCCGGCTCAGTTCCAACACTTGACCTTTTCTCATCGCTGAGCCGCAGTGTATCTGGAAATGCCTCGAGAGGTGGAAGCTCAGCGATTGAAGGAGCGGCTTCTTTTAGCAACCACTCCACAACCTTGCTTGGCTGATCACAACCGAGCCGGTCTTGCAAATCGTAGAACTGTATAGCCGTGTTGACAGAGAGTCGAACACGTCTGTCTCTTAACCCCTTTGAAGTTAATACTTTGCTATGCCTATCTTTCCCTCCTGATGCACGAGAAACTCTAACAATTCTTGATGAAGGCCACCCGTAAAGTTTTCCAATCCCACCAAGATCAGTCTTTTTAACTTCTCCTACATCATCTACTTCATATTGGTACTGCTCATCCTCCTTGTTGTTGGTTCTTGGAAACTTGCACTCTTCAGTTTGAATCTCCTCCATCTCCATACTACCACTTTCATACCTTCCTCAAACAAATTCTCAAAATCAAGAAAACCCCAAGCTTTGAATGTTTATTTCTTGATTCAAATTTTCTTGAGAGAGAAACCACAAAAAGGGTATTTTTCTATGTGGATCTGGGAGAATTAGAGTTCAAAGATGGAGAAAAAAAGTAGTAGATAAAACTATGAGCTGTATGTAGGGGGTTCTTAGGCTTAAGGGACTGTATGTAGACATGGGTTTTAGATATATAAGAGGGAGTACACACATATAAAAAGGCGTTTTTAGCGGTTTGATATATCACATTCAGCTACAGATAGGGCCTTGTTCAATTGTCAGAAGTAGAGGGAAAGAAGGCTTCTTTTTGCAGTGCTTTGACAACAAAGGCCTGTGTAAGGCTTCTTTTTGCAGTGCTTTGAAAACAAAGGCCTGTGTATTTGTTCAGAACTCCTCATCGCAGCTCACAACACTGTTACACTGTAGGAAAACAGTCAAAAGCATACTACCAAAAATGACCCAAAATAAAAATGAAGAAGCGTCAGATACTTTTATCTTGAACACCTTCAATTAGCTTTTGCAACATATCATTAAATCTCATAAGTTATTAGAATAGCTAATAGTACTGAATACTGATGAAAAAATCCATTATTTTTTTTTCCATTCTTTAAAGACTTAACTTCCTTTGAGCTGAAATTCCTAGCTTACAAGAAGGCTTTAAGATTTAAGGGTTAATGAGAAAAAGCTAAACAAAGCTAATCTAAGTAGACAAAAGGAAGTCTTTGGGAAGGTAGAGTTGAGAGCTTTTTTTGTGTGTGTAACTGAAGATCTGCTGACCCAAGAAATTGCCTAAGTTATTGCTATGCTCGAAAAGAGAGAAGATAAACTACACAACCAAAAGAAAAAAATATAAAGAATGACAATTTAGTTAAAAATAAACAATGTCCAGTGGCACTTTAAGTTCATTACTACTATATATACATATCATTAATTAAATAGATATTAAATGTTCTTGTTTTCATGTTTGTGTCTGTCAACAACAACAACAATATATTTATATACATTCATTACCATTTTGTTGTCTCTTGAATGGATGCAGGTAAACAACAAAATGCAAATCCACAACTGTTGGATCTGAGTTTTTTTGTGCTCTTTGAGAGACTTGTACACTGTAGATCAGCTCCTGAACGTTTCACATAAAATCAATTTATAGATAACCCCCCCCCCCCCTTTTTTTTTATCATCAAATGGGTAAAAATTTCAATGATATGCTAAAATAGCAGTGGAAGAAAACAATTACTGTTGCATCTTGAACCCATTCAAAAAGTTTCTTTGAGCTATAATAATTCACGAAAAGGTGCAATTTTGGCACCCAAAAATGTGAAGTTTTACATGTAAAAGAGCTCAAATTATAGATATAAGGCTAATGAAAACAGATCAAAAAGGAACTCTTGTAGAAGAAAATGCAGAAAAGTTGAAGAAGAAGAAAAGCAGCACAGCCTAAGTTCAAAGTTGAAAGAATGTTACCCGAATTTCCTGTAACTCTGCTTCCTTATATCACAACTTTGAAAACTTCAAAGCCATAATCAGTTTGCTTTACACAACCCCAGAAAATCCAAACAGAAAAAGAAGAAGATAATTTATGTTAACTACAAGCAAAGAAAAGTACAAGTTTTGTACTAACTACAAACGGAGCAAAAATACAGTTCTGTTTGTTTTTTAGCTCAAAAATATCCCTCACATTAATGGAGTGCTATCAAACACACCATGTGAAAAAAAATTATCACATGGTCAGTCCACGTCAGCGTCCCATTTAATAGCTAGTCACCCCAGTTAATCATCCAACTTAACAACCTATTTAATACCCTTATCCGATCCATCTTCAAAAAACTCGACCCGTCCTCATAAGTAAATGATAAAAATAGATCCACCCTTCATTTCACTTGAACTCTCCCAAAAAAAAAATCGATGCAGACTAAGGATTCTGAGGAAAAAGAAAACTCTTAGTACATGGATTGAAAATCGATCTGTTTTTATCACTTAAAAGAATATGAGTGGGTTCTAACCATGTAGACTTTCTTTTCCCTCAGAATCCCTAGTCTGCATCGATTTTATTTTGGGAGAGTTTAAGTGAAATGAAGGGTGAATCTATCTTTACGCTTTACTTACGAAGAAGGATCGGGTAAGGGTATTAAATGGTTTGTTAAGTTGGATAGTTAAGTGAGGCGGCTGACTATTAAATGGGCTGGGTATTAAATGAGATGCTGACGTGGTCTGATCATGTGACAATTTTTTTCACGTGGTGTGCTTGGTGGCACTCTGTTAAAGTGAGGGGTATTTGTGAGCCAAAAAACTAATTGAGGGATATTCTTTAGCCAAAAAAAAAATGAGGGTATTTTTGCTCCATTTCGAATAATTCAGGGATAATTTTGGCCCTTTTTCGTAAATGAGATGCTGACGTGACTGACCATGTAACATTTATTTTCACGTAGTGTGATTGGTGGCACTCCGTTAAAATGACGGGTATTTGTGAGCCAAAAAAATAAACTGAGGGGTATTTTTGACCCAAAAAACAAACGGAGGGGTATTTTTTAATCAAAAAATAAACGGAGGATATTTTTGTTCCATTTCGAATAGTTCATGGGTAGTTTTGATCCTTTCCGCACTACAAATAAAGTTACAAGTAAGTCCCGATGATTTTTTTAATTTTTTTTGGTGAAAATGGGAAATCTTTGTTTTCCTTCTTTTATTTTTTTTCCAGGATTTTTGGGGTGGCAATTTAAAAAGTACTTAAATTTTAAAAAATAAAAATAAATGTGAAAAGAGAGCAGATTAAAAACCCTAAGGTCGTGAACATTTGAAGCATATCACCAAGTTTATATTGCAAGTACAGAAATAACCCATTTTTCTCATTTCCTTTTTTCTTTTATAATGCCATGCCAAGATATTTTTTCCCCCTTTTGCTGCCCCTCTATATTTTTCTATTTCATTTTTAATTTGGTTATTTCCATTTGTCTCAATTAAAAAATTGGTTTAAAACAAATTTAATGATAATATTCCTTTCGTTTTTTTCTGTGACCTTGTGACACTTAAACATGTCACAATATTAGCGTAATGACAAAATTTTGAAATTTGTGGTCTTAAATATAATATACTCTCTTCATTTCAATTTGTTTGTCTTACTTTTATTTTAATCCGTTTAACAAGAATGTTCTTTCCATTTTTGACAACTCAGTAATTTCAATTTTTCACGTGACATGTTTAAAACGTACATATTAAAGAGCATTTTTGTACATTCGAGTATTCTATATATCTTTAATTTAAGACAACAAGATTCAAAATCTTCTTTACTTTCTTAAACATCATACCAACTCAAAACCACACAAACAAATTAAATTTTTTTTTTAATTAAAGGAACAAATTGACACACAGAGAGAGTAATATAGTGCGATTTTATATAAGATTTTAAAGTTGTCGAATTAAAAAAGAGAAAACGCATAAACACACCACTGAAGTTGTCCCAAATTTGTAAAAAAACACTTTAAGTTTACGGGTGTCCTATTATCCCACAAAACCTGTAAAGACCATTTTAATTACACGCTTTTGACCGATTTTCTCATCAACCTTGGACTATTACCCATCGCGTGTTGGACCCCTTCCTTTAAATTAATTATTTGAATTAAATTCTCTAATAAAAGGCGGATTTAACCCGACCCGAGTCCCTTCACCTAGCCTTTTCTGGATATTTCTTTTCTTTCTTTTTCATTTCTCTCACTTTACAAAATCATTTTGTTTCTCGACTGAAGCTGAGCTTTGAGAGTTGAAGATTAACAACATAGTGTAGCTAAATTAGAAATTTCGTTGGTCAATTTCTTTGAGAAAATAGCTGACTAAATAAAGAACTGAAGATTAACAGGTTAGGATTTTTCGTATTTAACTAGCTTTTTTTAAAGATTATATTTTTTGTTCATGTATTTGTGAATTTTTTGGAAAAACACATTTGTAGCAATTATTTTATTGGAAAACGTGTTAGTATTAATTTATTGTGTTATGTTGTGCTATCTATTTGATACTTGTTACTGTTAGAGTTTTGTAGTGTTTGGTTTTCACGCGTGTATATATACTTGTTACTGTTAGGGTTTTGTAGAACACACATTTGTAGTGAATTATTGTGGAAAATATCTGAATATTGATCTGTTTTTTTATGTTGTCCTTTTTATATGATTATATAGTACTGTTTAGGTTTTGTTTCTATATGTTTGGACTATTTTGACTTGGATTTTCTTTACTGATTTTGTGTGGTTGAAATGTGTTTGTTGCATGCTTTTTCTGGAATCTTTCTATGTCTTTTGTTTTGGTAACTTTAAGATGGTATCATGGGGGGTCAAATTGTATTTCGTCCCCCACCTGATTATATTAGTGGGACTGTTACTGAATTCCTAGATAGAGATATTGATACAATGTCCTACTTTGAGTTGAGAGAATATATAAAGTATCTAGAATATACAACAGATTGTGACTTTTTTATTAAGTGGGATGAGTTATTGATTCAAATTAATTATGATAAGGTTATCTGTGACATTTCCAGCATATTAAAAAATGAGGATGAACTTGAGGTGTATGTTTCTCATGGGGCCAATGAACCTTGCCTGGCCCCACTTGAATTGGAGTTTGTCCCTAGTGAGAGGGACAATGTGGTAGGTGAGGAATCTTTGAACCCTCTTAATGATGTTGAGGCTTCTAACCCTAATATTCAGTCTCCTTCTTCTTCTTTACCTTCCAACCCTTTTGTTGAGACTTCATTTGGTCCTTTTGAAACTTCCAACCATCTAAGCCATCCTTCTATTGTACCTTCCAACCCTATTGATCAGCCTATAATAGATGAGGATGAACTAGAAGATGATTCAAAATCTGAAGGGGATACTAGTGAAAAAAGTGAGGTTGATACTGATGTTCATCAAGAGTATATTGATATAAGGGCAAGCAAGAGGCATTTCAATACGTTAAAAAGGAGAACTAGAAGTACAACTTCTGAACAGGTACATATTGGTAAGAAAAGGTCCAGACATAGGATATGATGAGACAAATGTTGGCATTAGGAATATCTTAGTTGGTAAGCTAAAAGCTAATGGACCTTACTATCTAAGTGATGAAGTCCCTATCGTTAAATTAGATGATGAAACAGGTTGGAGAAATCGTGAAGAGGTTGATCAAGTAATGTATAAACCTATTAAAAGGAAGAAGGGCCAAAATAAAGTTGTTTTTGATGAAACTTATGAAAAGATTGTTTGGGAATTATGATTGGTATTTCCAAGTGTAAAGGAATTTAGCGCAGTAGTAACCAGAATGCAGTTCAAGAAAAGATTCAAATTGAAAAATATGTGGATGAGTCTAGCAAAGTTAGAGTGAGATGCTGCAAAGAGACTTGTCCTTGATTGTTGTGTGCAAGTAAGGATAAAACTAGTGGAGATTTATATCTAAAAGATAAAACCCTATCCATATATGTTTGATACCAACCTTTAACTATCTTTGCAACTCAAAGTTTCTGGCCAGCAAATACAAGGAAAGAATAACTCAATATCCAAACATCAATGTTGTGATATTGCAAGAGGTTATTAGAAAGGAGTTGGATATCCATATTGGTAGGACAACAGTGAGAAGATCTAGGGCTAGAGTGCTACATATAGGGGATCACATTATGGAGTATGGTAGAATTTTTTATTATAGAGATGAGATTTTGAGGACTAAGCCAGGTAGCACCTGTATTATTAAGGTTCGAGAATCTGATGAAACTAGACATAAAATATTTGAAGGATTTTATGTGTGTTTTCATACTTTAAAGAAAGTATTCTTTGGAGGGGCTAGGAGGTTGATTGGTTTTGATGGATGTTTCCTCAAAGGTAAGTGAAAGAATCAGTTGTTGGTGGCTGTTTGCAGAGATAAAAACAATCATATGTTGCCTATTTCTTGGGCAGTTATTGAGGTTGAGAATCAATTTACTTGGGGATGGTTTCTGAAACTACTGATTAATGACCTTGATCTTGGAGAAGGGTATCAACTAACCATCATTACTGATATGCAAAAGGTATGACTCTATTCTTAATAACTATTTGGTTGTCTCTTTTAATTTTCTTCAGTTGTGCAATTTAATTAATATTTGTATGTTATCTTGCTTTGTTAAGGACTAGAAATTACTGTTAAAGAGTTAATTCCACTTGTTGAACATAGAATGTGTGCTAGACATATTTTTGCAAATTAGTGCAAAAATTGAAAAGAAATAGAGAGAAGAAAATTGTTTTGGAGGATTGCAAAATTCACATTTGAAGCTGAATTGAGGGAGTATATAGATGAAATTGTCACGACCCGAAATCCCATTTGGGCCGGACTGGCACCCGGAGCCGATATGACCCGAGAGAACCAATCTTTGCTTATGAACACTCGTATGCATCTCCTCGTATAGACCTTATTATACCTCATACAGCTATGCGGAAGTCATGGATATGGAAACATATGCCATATATATATATCAAACTTGGCCGTTGGGGCCATCAAACCAAAATGAGCATACATATCTTACATTCTGTTCCCATATAAGTCTACAAAAGCCTCTACAGATACATAGCTATGACAAACCTAGAGTCGGGACAACACCCCGCTCTATACTCATATACAATACCCAAATACATGTACATAGCAACTCAGAAACCCCCGAACCAACTGGAGCTCACCAAAAGTCGGCAAAAGACCTGCAACCTACTGTGGAGGTCTACTAGTACCTGCGCCTGCAGCAAGTAAGCTAAATCCCCCAAGAGGGGTCATTACGGAGAATGTACTGAGTATGTAAGGCCATATGAAACTGTCATAAATACATCAATAGAATCAAAATGTAAGAGGATAATCAATGTGAATAACCCATCGATTTGCATATGTGGAACCATGTAGCTTACATAAATTAAGTTCTTCTCTTTATGGTTTATTCCTCATCGCTTATATCATAACGTACCCGGGCCCCAACTGATCAGTGGGTCTTAACATAACATAACGTTATGTTGGGATCGGCTCGAGCTAGGTCTTTGCCTCTAGAGCTACCACCCATATCAATATATCGGGATCGGCTCGAGCTAGGTTATTACCTCTAGAGATGCCACCCATACCAACATATCAGGTTCGACTCGAGCTAGGTTATTACCCCTAGAGCTGCCCCCTGTCAGGATTGGTCCTAGCTAGGCTTATGCCCCTAGGACTGCCCCCTGATCCAACAATTTTGGGATCGGCTTGAGCTGGGCTTTTTGCCCCCAAAGCTACCACCCATACTTGATCATTGACCACCAACAGATATGAATTACTGTATTTCTTACTTTTGAGAGATTGAGTCATCCACTTATGAGATATTGATACAATCAGTTATGAGAGATTAACGTATATATACATAGCCACAACATTATTGGAAGCTTAAGAACACAACATTATTGGGACCTTTGGAGCATGCCCATAATTATGCAACTCATGCACAACCACGACTAATGAATGAAGAATATGTGACTTAACAATAGATAACATTATTGAAACCATTAGACACAAGTCAATAAACAAGAGGTATGTGTATAACCACTATTGGCACTTTGGAACATAACCTTTTGGGCTTTTGGAACATTGACCAACGAATATGAGACATACAATTCCCAATTGATCAATGAGTAGGAAATATGTGATAGTAACTATTTCTAACCGGATATAGAATACCTTAGCACATTTAGGGATGGTACAAATGTAATGTCAATGTGAATACTATTTGCCGCAGAAAGATACAAACAGAGTAACCTTACATACCTGGTATTCTCAATACAATACACAATCTTAAATGCACATACAATAGTCCCGCTCCTTACTTATGTTTCACTCTACAACACAAATACATAACGGATCCAACATTAACCACCAACTACTTTACAAATGCATATAACATCAATGAGTTACATGTTTGCCTTTAAACATGCCATTTCCCCTTGACAAAACCATTGAAGAAATTATTATTTCAAAAATCCCACAATATTCCCAACATTGACCAACACATGATAATCAATACATTTCACCACAACACTTCTCCTTTACACTTTCTTATCCACACCACATCACAAATAATCCATCAAATGACCTTAATACATCTCATAGCACATATCGGCCAAAATTCCATAATTTACACTTATAGAAAAATAACAATTTTGATAACAAAATAACACCATACATGTTCATATTTTATCCATACAATGCTCTTTCATCAAAGGCACAAGTCATAATTCAAGCTTGAACCTCATGGATCACAAATCTTATACAAAAACACAAAGTACCATGTCCAACATTTCCAAGCACAACCAACATGCTTTACATACTCTCCCATGCATATAATATATTAATCCATAACAATAATCACTTACCCAAGCTTGAAAAGTGATGATCTTGCTCCAAAAGTTGACCTTGAATCCTTTAGGGTTTGGAGAAAATATCTTGGATATTTGTCTAAAGGCATGAGACTTTGTAATCAATAAAATCAGATTTATTGACCTTTATATAGGCCACCAAGTCCATCCTTAGCCACTCTTTAACATTTAATGTTGGGTTCTAGAAGGTCAAGACAAGAATGGGTCTTTTGACCCATTTTTGGGCCATGTTTTCTTTTCATTTTTGGGTCCTTTTTGGGCCCAATTCACTTAACCCAGTAAAATCAATAATTTATCGTGCTTAAATCATATCATACGTGTTACAACAATATTCCCACTCACACTATTCATATCCGTAACCTCAATCCCAAAAACAAGTGATTCTAGCCACGTATGGCCTATTTTGACCAAAAGGGTAAAATCGTCATTTTGACGCCAAATTCGTTCTCAAGTAATTTTATCATACAAATATAATACTTGAATCATTTTATGTATATACTCATGATTGTAGAAGAAACGTGGCAAAAATTGGCTCGGTATGTCACCGGGCACCCTTAGGACTTAGAAAATTTCCAACTTTCGAAAAATGGAAAAACCAGCGTGGCACGCCCTTGGGCGCGCCAACTTGCTGTCTCTGGACTAAAAATTTTAGCCCAGAGTGGCGTGGTACGCCCTCTGGCGCGCCCCTCCCTTAGATTTTTCAAAAAATTTATTTTTCGACTTTTCTTCGCGGGTTTGGTTGGATACTTCAAGTCCTATTCTTTAACTTACTTCTTAACCTTAATATACTTTGTTTAAAGGTCTTCTTAGCCTCGTTTTGAACCCCATAAATGCTCCACGAAAATCACAAAACACCTCCTACGAAAGGCTAATCACATATATGAGGCCAAATTTTTCAATTTTCTCGTTCATAACATTACCAAACACATACGTATAGCTCTCGTCACCTAAGTACACATTATTTAATGTCGTCAAGTAGGGTTGAGAAGGTACGGGGTGTTACAGAAATGAAGAAGACAGAAATGAAGAAGTTGGGAAAAGATTGTTTGGATAATATTCTATGGTACAACTTAGACAAATGGTGCAAAAGATACTTTCAAGAGAATAGCAAATGTGATGTTGTGGACAACAATATTACAGAGAGTTTTAATGCATGAATACTGCCTGCGAGGTACAAAACAATTATTATAATGCTTGAGGATATTAGGGTGAAGATGATGAAAAGAATTGGTGAGTTGAGACAGTTCTCAACAACTTAGATCACTGATATTACTCCCATGACTCTGAAGATTCTGCAAGAAAACATTGACAAGTCATTGTAGTGCAATTTGTTTTGAAATGAGGAAATGGGTTTTGAGATTGAAAACAAAGGTCTTATACAAACTGCGGACATTGTTAGTAGGACTTGTAGTTGTAGAGCTTGGCAGCTTAGGGGCATTCCTTGTCCTTATGACATTGTTGCCCTTCATTACAAGGAATATGAACATATTAATTCTGTGGCTAGCTGCTAGACCAAGGATACCTACCTCAACATATATGTCCATTTTATTCAGCCAAATGAACAATATAAAAATGTGGCCATCATCAAATAATTCAACTGTGAAGCCATCAAAAATCAAAAAGTTTCCTGGAAGACCAAGTAAAGTTAAAACGAAGGAGGCTAATGAAAGAAACAAAACTGAAAAACTTAGCAAATATAGTGCTTTTATGACTTGTAGAAAATGTCATACAAAAGGACACAATAAAAGAAGATGTCCTTCCAATCAAGTTGGTCCAAGTCAATCAGCTGGAACATCTATTCATGCACATGTATATTTATTTGTCATTATCAAATATACATTTATCAAATATACATTTATTTAAGTACATGCACTAATATTTCAATAAACAGGCTGGGGCTTCCACAAGTAGAGCAAGAGGCAGAGGAAGGGGCAGTGTTTTAAGTCAATCAGCTGGAGCTTCTACTCAAACACTGAAATATTTATTTGTTTTTAATTACCAAATTATTTTAAGTATATGCACTAATATGTCAATAATCAGACCACCATAAATAATGAAAGTGGTAGAGAAAGAGGCAGAGGAAGGAGCAGTATTCCAAGTGTTCCAAGTCAATCTGATGGAACATCTGCACACACAGAGGTAATTTATCTAATTATTTATAGAAGATATATATATATACTCTAATATTTGAGTCTCAATGAATAGGTTACTATAAGTAATAGAGGAAGAAGAATAGGTAGAGGAAGGGGCAGTGTCAGAGGAAGAGGTATGCCTCAAGAAAGACTTGTGAATAAAGGCATAGATAGAGAAAGATGAATGCCTCAACAAAGCCAAACCAGTTCTGAAGGAACAAGCAGTGAAAAAGGCCTAGGAAGGAGGATGCCTCCTCACAGACAAGACTATGAGTACACTAGTGGAGGACATATAAAACCTTTTAAAAGGCCAAGGATGGTAGGGGTTGGAATATACCAAGCTAAAGATGGCTTTACCAATCTTTTTGCAAGTATTGACTATAATTTTGCTTAACTTATTCAGATTTTATACTATCTTTCTAATCTTTGTGATTTACCCATATAGCCTCGATTGGCAAGTAGAAGAGTTATTAACACTGGTACAAGAATAACAAAGAGGGTTGATGTAGTAACTGATGATATTGGCTACACACCAAGACATATAGTTAAATGAAAAGGGAAGTCTGCCATTACCAGTAACAAACTTGAAATAATAAGGGATGAAAAAATTATTCAAATCAGGACTGCAGTTACTGCTAATAATTAAAGACAAACTAGTTCAAGCAAAAAGACCCATGTGCCATAGAGTAGGGCATCTTGCTGATCAGTTACTGTGACCATTTTGGTGCTGTTGTTGATATCATTTTGTCAAACAATTATGTTGTGACCATTTTGATTCGAAACCATTTTGTTTTATTGGAATCAAACTCTATTTTATTATCAAACTCTATTTTGTTAGGTACTATTAGGTATCAAACTCTGTTTTGTTAGGTACCAAACATTATAAGGTCTAGCTTTTGGTTGTAGTATATGTCACGTCCAAAAATACCACCTAGACGTGAGTGGCACCCGCTAACATCACTTGTCGGGCGAACCAAACATCCATTTACTTACCCAATTATATAAGTACTGAGATAGGATACGTATAACTCCAAATGCTTCAATAATAATCAATAAATAAGGAATGATAATCCAAAAAACTCCATAATCAATTTATTAGTTTAATGATCAATCAAATACTAATTCTCTAGCCCAAATCCCACACTAAGACCATGGAGCATCTAATAGAGTTACATGAGTTCAACTATCGGCATGCAAACCCAAGAAAAGAAATATAAGCTAAAATAGCTAGAGTGGAAGCGACAGCCTCCACGAACAATGCGAAGGCTCATCTCAGCAATAGGATCCTCACGAACGAACCATCATCCACTGGTCTCATCTTCCGCAATAGTATCTGCAGATATTCAAGTAAGGAGTGAGCTATATATAAATATAACCAGTAAGATCCTCGACCCACTACTTTAATACCCCTGGAAAAGTATAGAAAATACAAGTCACAACAAATAGATAAATAATATACATGAAATGTCTCTTATAATATAATGCTCAGTAAGATCCAAACGAAGGTTCGAAAAGTCACTATGTATCTCAACTCAATCAACTCTCATGACTTGTCATAAAGCAGTCAAGGTGATCAGCCTAGCACCCCGACAATTCCACAACAACATATATAATGCCCCAAACTATGTACTACGATAGCATGTACAAGGCCCCTAACATATTATGCCAGCATAAGTATGTCCCTAACATATTAAGGCCGCTATGTATGCCCCTAGTCACTATATCACGGCAGCGAAGAAAAGATATCCAACGCCCCACGTCACCTTAGATATTACCATGAAATAATTCTCAATGTACTTCACAAAATACATATACACGGCTAGTCAAAAACTACCAATTCTGCCAAGCATACTCTTGTCCCAACACATGGACTAGGCAAAAAAATACATTTTTTTATAAAACAGGTTTGAAAAGCAAGCACCAAAGTTTAAAGTCTCACTTACCTCGCTAATGACAAATTCCCCAACCGTGAAACATAGGATGAACTTTGGACAACCTAGCTAGCTCGAGCAAATCATTTGGAAACACATCAATAATTCTCGAACCATAGGAACACTACCAATAACAACATTCCCCGCTCGTGTATCATGAACTGTAGCAATAAAACATAAACACCACCCATGATTAAATATTCGTCGTGCCTTTATATAAGATATTATCTTTTCTTGAGTCACAAGGGTCATGCCTTTCCACACCAAAGAGGGTTCTCCAGGAAAATCAAAACGTATAAGCTTAGCATAAACATCGACTAAAGCATAACATAATGCCAACCAATCCCTACCCATAATTACATCAAAGTCAGACATTGGCAACACAAGTAGATCAACTATGGTGTCTTTACCCTGAACAAATATCACACGATCTCTATACACTCTATCCACTGATAAGATCTCCCCCGCCGGGGTCATAACAATATATGGCATAATAAGGGTCTCAACCCTTCTCTCTAAGAATAAAGCAAAATATGGAGACACATATGAGTACGTGAAACCAGGATCAATAAGAGAATATGGCTTATGAGAATTTTCAGTGATAATACTTGTGACTACTGTATTAGATTCCTCTATGTACTGGACTGCCCATAATGAAAACCACTCTTGCTCCTAGACGGAGCACTGCTAAATCCATCTGAGTTACGTGCCTTTTTATTTTCTCGGTCAACCCTTTCCATCTCAAACAAGGCTCAGAATGGAGAGCAGTTTCAACTACATCAGTATAGTATCTATTTCACACATCCCTTATCGTAGGACCATGATAACGAGACTCAAGTCCATCCAGAATCGCCTAACTTTCTCCCTTGGGTATGCAACCAATAACGGAACATACCTGGAAAATTCAGTGACCTTAGCTTCGTACTCGGTAACTGTCATAGATCCTTGCCGCAGGTCATTAAACTGGCGTCTCATATTATGCTTTTTACTCAATGGAATAAATCTATCTCTAAACATTGTTGAAAACTCTGCCTAAGTGATCGGTGGTAGCCCTGCTTGCCTGCCTCTCAAAATGGAAGTCCACCATGCCTCGAGAGACCCTGAGAATAGAAAAGTGGTAAATTCCACATCACGAGTCTCCTTCAATCCCAAAGTAGTCAGTATTTTCTCACAACGAATAATAAATTTTTGAGGCTCAATATTAGCTGGTGTCGCTTCAAACTCTGGTGGCTTAAGATCCATAAAATTCTTAAAATCCTTAGGTTGCCCTACAGTTGTAATCGAATAATCAAATAGTTGAGGTGCCTAAGTAGCTGCAACATTCAACTGAACTTGTGTTTGTGTTTGCGAAGTAGACTGAGCAACTTGAACTCCACCCTGATTAGGCACCAGTGTCTCTAACATATTCAACAATCTCATCACTGCATCTGTAAGCAAAGCAACAGTAGGTACAACAGATGGCGCTGTCGATGGAGCATCCCAAATAACTTGATCCTGCACTTGGTCAGAAGTAACAACTCTGGGCTGACCCTCATTCTCAACTCCAGGTTGAGGACCGATCTGAGTCCAAGTTCGAGGCCTAGTTGGATGTGACCCAACTCGACCACCACCACGAGAAGTACCATGCCCAGCACCACATCTAGTAAGTGCATTAGATTGGTTAGTAGAGGAAGAACCAAGTCTCTTAACCATCTACGAAACAATATTCAAAGGTCAGACTGATTCAACTCAACGCATGAAGAATGAATGAAGAAGGGAAAACTTCCTAGATATTCAGTAGCCTCAAGATCATAAGTATGGGTGCCTACATACCCATGAACAAGACTCTACTAAACACTGTTCCATGACCCGAGACCTAAAACCTGGCTCTGATACCAACTTTCTCACATCCCAAAATACCACATAGACTTGAGTGGCACCCGCTAACACCACTTGTCGGGCGAACCAAATATCCATTCACTTACCCAATTATGTAAGCACTTAGATAGGATATGTCTAAATCCAAGCGCTTCAATAATAATCAATAAATAAGGAATGAAAATCCAACAAACTCCATAATCAATTTATTAGTATAACGATCAATCAAATACTAATTCTCTAGCCCAAATCCCACACTAAGACCATGGAGCATCTAATAGAGTTACATGAGTTCAACTATCGGGCATGCAAACCCAAGAAAAGAAATATAAGCTAAAATAGCTAGAGAGAAAGCAACAACCTCCACGAACAATGCAAAAGCTCACCTCAGCAATAAGATCCTCACGAACGAATCGTCAGCCACTAGTCTCACCTTCCGCAATAGTATCTGCAGACATTCAAATAAGGAGTGAGCTATATATAAATATAACCCAATAAGATCCTCGACCAGCTACTTTAATACCCCTGGAACGAGCGTAGAAAATACAAGGCACAACAAATGGATAAATAATATGCTCAAAATATTGCTTATAATATAATGCTCAGTAAGATACAAACGAAGGTTTGAAAATTCACTATGTATCTAAACTCAATCAACTCTCACGACTTGTCATAAACGGTAGTGAAGGTGATCAGCTTAGCACCCCGACAAGTCCATGACAACATATATAATGCCCCAAACTGTGTACTATGACAGCATTTACAAGGCCCCTAACATATTACGGCAGCATAAGTATGCCCCTAACATATTACGACAGCTATGTTTCCCCTAGTCACTATATCACAGCAGCGAAGAAAAGATATCCAACGCCCTAACGTCACCTCACATATTACCATGAAATAATTCTCAATATACTTCACAAAATACATATACACGGCTAGTCAAAAACTACCAATTTTTCTAAGCACACGCTTGGCCCAACACATGGACTAAGCAGAAAAATACATTTTTTTTATAAAACAGGTTTGAAAAGCAAGCACCAATGCTTAAAGTCTCACTTACCCCGCTAATGACAAATTCCCCAACCTTGCAATGCATAGAACACCAACCAAATAGCTTCCAATGGCTTCAATCTATGCAAAAATATTAATCGATATATCAATTATGCTAGTCGGGATCAAGCGTCAATATTCATAACTTTCAGTCTTATTGCTACTCCTTAATATCTCACACCTTAACCATGAAGTAAAGATAAAAGAAAATAAAATTTTGAAGTCACTATTCTACTTAGTCAATGAAAACCTCTACCCCAAACTATTAATACTCATATTCCAAAATTATAATACTCCAACTGCATATATATAAGTGAGGGTGAAACAAAGAAATTGGCAGGAAAAGCCCACACGATCCAGTGGCTGCGAAAGGTACAAAACAGTAACTAAAACTTCACAATTCACTAGTCATCATTGCCAAATTATTGTTTCCTAGTCATCATTACACCCTTGACTACCAATCATTGCTTCAATTATCCCTTTTCCATCATTACACCAATACAATGATACATGGTTATTTGTTAGTAACCCACTTTGCAGTAATTATTATTTTGTTTTCCATTCAAATAAATTCCTTTCAATCCCAACCACTTAACATAGACACAAATGTAAAGTTGAAGTTTCGGATAGGTTTAGTTGAAGCAAAATCTCCAATTTCGCAACACAACTCGCATGCCGTCTCTTGTTCTTCGAATAAATTGAGAATAGAAATAAGTGTTAGGTATTATAATACCCTATCCTCCTACACGACTAGTAGGGAGTGGTGGGTGTGGCCCACTCCCAAATTAATTCTCTCTATTATTACTATAATAATTACTATTTGTTAAATTATCAATTTACCCCTCTTTAAAAATTGGGTTATTACAGCTTAAATTGAAACATTTATTATGTTGGAATGAAGTTCTCATTTTGTTTCATTGTGATTTCTTATTTACTTTCAGTGTATTTATAGTTTATTATGAATAAATAACAAGTTTTGATGTTCTCAAATGGTCATCAATACCACACAAAATAAGATAGATATAAGATATATGTTTCATTGACCTAATTCAAAGTGATACAAACCAGGTTGCATAAGCCTTCCACAACCAAACAAAATTACATCTTGTTAAAGTTACTACTATTCTGACAAGAGAAAACAACAAAAACAAGAACCTAACTAAAGATGTAAAGTAGAACAAGAGAAAAACTCTGGCAATTTCAGTTACACACAACTACATTTTCCATCCTTCACATTCTTGGTAATGCTTAAAACTAGAAAAAAACACCACGACAATCATGACGATGAGCTTCCAATTACAATATTTACTCTTCTTGTTCTCCTTCATCACCCATTTCTCCTTACTTTCATAAAATGCCAATGCTTTTTCCAACTCCTTAATTCTCTTCGCCAATCTCAAATTAACTGACGTGGATCATAAATCAATATCTTTAAGGTCCCTCTATCTAAAGAATTTGCATTGTTTCTCCTAACATAGGCCATAAACAAATCAATTTAACTGAAATAGAAAAAAATTAAGGGAATATGTATAGAACATACATGATAGCATGGATAGGATCAAAATCTTCTTGGTGGGTTGTTCTCCAACCATGAAGTTTGCATTGAAAGTCAGTCTCCATGTTTGCATCACATTTTATACACAATATGGGATCATTTTCGTCATTACAAATACAATTCAAGATTGTATATGACATTATAAAAATAGTTTTTCTCAAAACCTAACCACAACAGATAACTTAATTTCACAACTTTTAAACAAATTAAGAAGAAATTAAAGCTAATACATGAAAATTTCTTACCTTTTTAGTCTGATTTCATTGAGGAGGAGTATCTCTTTTTTTTTTTTCAAGCTCCAACAACTATTTTAATGGGGAATTGGGGAAGATGAATTTTTTAAATAGAAGATGGTTTTTATAAAGAAGATGACTTTTTAGTCCTTTACACATGAAATTTTTTAATTTGTTGTTGCAATAAATATTTCTCCTTCACGCGCATCAGATATTAGTTACAAACATTGGTTGAAAATTGGTCAAAAACATGTATTTACAATGGTCTTTACAAGTTTTATGAGGTAATAGGACACCCGCAAATTTAAAGTGCCTTTTAGCAAATTCGGGACAACTTAAGTGCTGTCTTTATAATGCATTTTCTCCATTAAAAATGATGTAACATTTGTATAAATATAAAAAGCTTTTCATGAAAGCTAAAATGGAAAACTAAGTTATTTATTTTTAATTTTAAAGAAAAATATTTTTCGTAACACATTAAAAAAAGAATAATATGCATTTTCTATGAAGAAGAGGAGGGTTATAGTGATGAAGAAGAGAATGAAGAAATAATAAATTTGGGGTTGCTAAATGATCTTATTATCTGCTTGTTAATGGCGGTTAGCCTTCCCAACAAACTAACCTAAGCTCTTTATTTTTATTTTCTTTTTATAGTGTTAAAATTAATGATTCCGTTAAGTTATTAACTTTCGTCAGTTGAAGGAACAAAATCACATGTTTATATCAGTTGAAGATTACTCAAGGACTAAAATTGAAATAAACCTATAACACAAAGACTAAAATAGCTGTTCAACCATATTATTCACACATATAAGTAGAGTACCCGAAAATTTTTTGTCACATTTTTTTTTTTTTTAAAATAAGCCAGCTGAACCTTATTATTGACATGCTCACCAAAAATAACTACATACAAATTCTTTTTTTTGTACAAGTACAACTTCGTTAATATTTCATGAAATAATAATGGGTCATCTTTTCTTGTAAAACTATTTTGAACGATTTAAATTAATCTACCCTTCTATGTAAGCTAACAAATCATTACTACTATACAAATCTAAGTATATATATGACAACTAATGATGTAACTCGTGAATTGATTTTACTTCATTGATTACCCTCAAACTTGTGAAACTCACTCTTGATTATCTGTTGTCTTTTCATTGCAACAATGGACCATAATAATGTTATAAGTGAGGACCTAAACGCATTGAGAGAGATAACAATTTTGATTCTTTTATTTCTCACTCGACATCTAGTATTCGCTTTATTTGTAGCTTTGATTAATTTTAATTTGTACCATGTAGGGTTTATTAAAAGAAAAATGATCCTCTATCAGAATTTGTTTTTCATTTATCAAACTCAAGCTTTAGATTTTTAACTAAGAATGAGAAATCATATATATCTGTAATGATCCTTTAGATCATTTTTGTTATTTTTGTGTGTTTTCAGTATTTTGAGTTTTCTTGTAGCTGCTACAGGTTATTTATGACTTGATGGGATCAGTGGTTTGGTTTGGAGCTTTTAAAGTTGTTAAATTAGTTTTCGATTAAAATTTCTAATAAACGACCTCTGATGATTATGCTGACAGTTTCCTTAGCTCTGGAGCATGGATTTCTGGCTAAGAGGACATTTGGTTTGGGTTTCAAGGCTTCTGAGCTTGAGTTTCACTGATCTTGATATTTTTTATGTGATTTCAGTTATACTTCAATATGTAGACTATGTTTTTTTTTTTTTTTGGGTATTGTACTTTAACTCAATATATTGTCTAAGTTATACATCCTCAGTTAAACTAGTTTCACAACATGTTCAATACTAGTTTTAAATCACATGAAGTATTTATGCTTCCACAACTCTCTAGTTTCAGAAATGTTTTAGCTTATGATTTAGACATTGCCTTATGTCTCAATCTTTTCAATATAAACATGATTTAATTTCTATTATAGTGAATGGTTTATGTCCTCATTTTCAAAAGCATGGTTTAAGTGTTATTCATGATTATTGAATATCTTACTTTCTCAGTACATTCAAAGTATTGACCTTATACTTTCCTCGCGCTACATTGTTTCATAATGTAGGTATCAGTGCTAGCTCAAATAATCATGGTTAGACAAATTACAGTTTCTAGTCAGTAGGTGATGAGTTCTCCTTATTCGGGAATTGCAATCAGTTAGTAGTCATGGTGTTATATTCTGTTTATATGATTTGATTTGGGATAGCTGTGAGTCATGTCCCGACTACCTATATTTAGTATTAGTAGAGGCTTCATAGACAATTAGTTAGAGTTATTGTATTTAGTTCTAGTTTTTTTTCTTTAATACAGTTGTTGTGTAAAATTTTTAGTCTTTCAGTAAATTTTTATTTTTGTCCATTTTATTATGCTTAAGCTTCTACAAAGTATTTTTTTCAGTTTATATGTTTTTATTTAACTGCTCATGAATTATGCCAGTATCAAGGTTAGCTTGGGACCATTTGTGGTTCTAAGCACTGTTACGTCTAGGGTGTAGACTCGGATTGTGACAGGTGAGTATGGGGTATTTGAAATTTCCTACAGCTTCAGAGTAATCAGTGGTCTTGGACATTTAATCCTTAGCCACTAGTTTAGTCCGACTTGACATTTCTGACCCCAGAAGGATTCTTACTAGTGTTGAGGCCCTGTTTACATTGATAGAGAAAATTTGAGAGTGATAGTTTGAGGATAGTTAATTGTGTGGGATTTGAGAGCAGGTGTTATGGGGCGAGGCCAGGAAGGTGCCTTAGATCCAGAGGGTGTTTTGAGATTTGGGGGCCATATTTGTGTTCCAAGGGTTAGTGATTTGATTTAGTTGATATTGTAGGAGGCTCATTGTTCCAGTTATTCTTTTAACCTAGAGGTAGCTAAGATGTATAGAGACTTGAGACAACATTACTGGTGGTGTGGCATGAAGATTTATATAGCGAACTTTGTATCTCGGTCTTTGAAATATCATCAGGTGAAGTCCAAGCACTTGAGACCTGGTGGATTGATTAAGAGGCTATCTATTCCCAATTAAGAATGACAGTAGGTTACCATGGACTTTGTGATTGGGTTGCTGCGTTCTTTTCAGGGTTTTGGTAGAATTTAGGTCATCATTGATTGGTTTACCAAGTCTTCTCATTTTCTACCCATTCAAATATCCTACAGTTTTGATCGATTGTCACTGATTTATGTTTGAGATATAGTTTATTTACATGGGTTGTCGGTGCCAATTATTTCAGTTAGATCTACCTAATTGACCTCTAACTTCTGGAGGGCTTTTTAGGAGGAGTTAGGTACTCGAATTGAGCTCAACACTACATTTCACCCTCAGACCAATGGACAGTATAAGTGGACTATTTAGGTTCTAGAGGATATGTTGCGAGCCTGTGTTATTGATTTTGGAGGTCAGTGGAACTAATTTCTATCCTTGGCAGAGTTTGCATATAATAACACCTACCGATCGAGTATCCAGATGGCTCCATTTGAGGCGTTGTATGGTAGGCAATGTATATCTACAATCGGGTGGCTTGATACCTTTAAGGCTAGAGCGCGGGGCACTAATCTGTTGCGTGACTCATTGGATAGAGTTTGGGTGATCCAGGATAGGCTACAAGCAGTATATAGAAGGCAGATGAGTTATTCTGACCGTGTGCTTTGAGAATTCAAGTTTGGGATTGGTGATCGAGTGTTCCTAAATGTGTCTCTCATTAAGGGAATGATGAGGTTCGAAAAAAAGGGCAAGCTCATCCCCAGGTATATCAGGCAATTCAAGATTCTATAATGAGTAGGGGACGTGGCACATGAGTTAGCTTTGCCTCCAACATTCTCTGGTTTTCATCCTGTCTTTGATGTATCGATGCTATGATTTTATATTCTAGATGAGTCTCACGTTCTCCAATGGGATTTGGTTTAGTTAGATGACTGTTTACCTTTTGAGAAGGAGCCGGTGGCTATTTTAGATAAGGATGTTAGATGGATAAGGTATAAAGAGATTTTGGGTGTTAAGGTTAAGTGGAGGCAACATCCCATTGAGAAAGCTACCTGAGAGACTGAGTATGACTTGCAAACCCAGTATCCTCATCTATTCGAGCCTTTATGCACTTCTTATCTCTTGACTTTTGAGGATGAAAGTCCTTTTAATACTGTATATTCTAATGACCCTCTAGGTCATTTTCATTATTTTTGTTCATTTTTAGTATTTTGAGTTTTCCTGTAGCTGCTACAAGTTATTTATGACTTACTGAAACCAGCAATTTAGTTCCTGGGAAGTTTGTTTGAGTTTTATGCCAATTTCCCTATTTTGGAGCTTCTAAAGTTGAAAAATCGGTCTTCAGTCAAAACATCTAGTAAACGGCCAGGGATGACAATTCTGAAATTTCCATTAGCTCCAAAGCATAAATTTTTGTCTAGGTGTACCTTGGTTCGTGTCCCTAGGCTTCTGGGCATAGTTTGGGCTATTAGGTGAATTTTGGTTAAAATAAAAGGTTGGGTATGAGACCCACTTTTCTTTGAAACAACCTTCATTGGGAATTTCATTGATTTTGTTGAGTATGGAATATCATTTTTAGTAGGGTAGCTTATTTTTTTTGCATGCACAATGTTCTGAATGAATCTTGAGGACCCGTACAACACTTGGTGCAACCTAAAATCCTTTATCACTATTGTGATGAGGACCTTCACGATTGCAAGGATCAAGGATGTTTGAAATCATGATCATGAGGATAGATTTCGTGATTGCAATGGGAAACTTAGTTGGGTCCCGCAATTGCAACTAGAGGGTCTTGCGTTCACGTCCAAAGGAATCCAACGATTACGACCAGGGGGTCCCCCAATCGCGACCAGGGGGTCCCGCTATCGTGATGAGTAATCCCCTGGAAGTATTCTAAGATTTGAAATTCTATTTTTGGACCTTGTAGCTTAGAGTAATTGTGGGGAATTATCTAGTTGAGCTAAGGTATGTTAATTCAACCCCTCTTGCTCGTTGTTCCCTATTTTCCCAGTCAAATTCTCGTTCTAAAACTGTGAAATTCTAGCTTAATGTCCTTGGTTTTGTTTAACTTTGTGGGACTAGTTTGGGCTCAATTTAAGGTCTGATCAAGTTTAATTTTTCAGTAGGTGATCCTTGTCCCACGTGGGATCTAGTGATGGGTTCAATTTTGAATTTTGTTAGCAGGTCCCATAAACTGATTCTTGACCCAATTTTTGGCTCGGAGTATAGAATTATAATATGGGTATTGGTATTCTCGTATTGATGAGTAGATTCTTATTTTAATAGTGTTGTAGCTATCGAAAGTTTCTCAAAAGGGAAACGCTTTGGTTTAGTATACGTGAGCGCGTTGGTCGGCCTTCAGGTAGGTTACAACTTACCTACTTTTAGACTTAGCTCGTATAAGGTATTCGTATGATGATTTTCTAATTTTTAGTGGGACATTGCGGTTTGGATGCAGCTTACTTAGGTAATTATGACTTTATTCACTTGCTTATTGGTCGTAGAGTAGAATTATGTTGTTAATCTTTAGTTTAGATAGTCGTTTCACTACTTTAACTTAGTCTAGCATTCCTGGTAGCTTTAGGGGTTGTTATCGGATGCCTTAGTATAGGTTGAGTAGTTTCTCGTCTTATGTTGGGTTCCTCGGGGATTTGTAGTTATATTATCATTTTCGTAAGGTAGTTTACTCTAGAATAGTTGCCTTTCTGTAGCGGGATTGTAACAACCCTTGTTTTGAATTTTAGCCTTTTCCTTGTTTTAACCATTTTGCCTTTTCCCGTAATTGTTATATATCATTTATGAGTTGTAGAGATGGCTGGTATGGTCCCCAAAGCACTTGAGAGTGATTTGAGTCAGTTTGAGTAGCCTTATAAGTAATTAGTTTGACTTAGGTTAATATTTTGTGATCTGAGCGTCATATGGCGATTCTTTCAGTATCATTAGATTTGAAATGCCAATTTTGGGTTAGTAGCTTGGTTGGTTTGGGTTTTGAGCCTTTATATTTAGTTTTGACCTCTTACGTGAGAAACTAGCTAAAATAACCTAAGAAGGGTCCCAGGGGTTAATTTGTTGATAACAATTTCTTTTGATTATTCCCATGGTTCCATTTACTCTGGAACATCAAAATTAGCCTAGTAGATTTATTGTTTTATTTCTGTGGGTCCCAAACAAATCTCGAGGGTCCGTTTAGAGGATTTTGGATCATTTCCTTCAGCTAAGTTACTGTCATCTAGTGCGGCCTTGGTTCTTTATCATGATCGCATGGCCTTGTGTTGCGATCGCGAGGTCTGATTAAGATACTCATTGCAATCACGTGGAGGGTTGACCACGATCGCAAAAAGTCATTTCAATAGACCGGGTTAGGTTGTTTATCGCGATCGCGAGGCCTACCTCCTTTGATCGCAATGACCAATTTATTTTATAATCAACGTTGACCTTTGTGATCGCGTGGTGGGGGCCTCGATTGCGAGGTATTGTACACTTGAACAGTGTAAAACCTTCTTTTCTCTATTTTTTCACCATTTTAGGACATAGAAACCTTGGGAGCGGCCAGTTTAAAGGGGGGTTTTCAGCAAAAGTTATTGGGTAAACTTCTAAACTTGATTTCAATCATCATTCATTGATTTTATCTCAAAAAAATCTTCAAAACCTTGTTTTTAAATTTGGAATTTTAGGGTCTTACCCGATAAAGTGAGAAAGTGGTTTTTCGATGATTTCTACCTCAATTTCAACTTGTCTTTTTTATGGGTTTTCATAATTAGTGTCCTTGAAGTATGGGAAACATTATTCTTTTATAAAATTCTTGTTTTACCCTTTTTCCTTCGGGGTCAATTTTCAAACTATTTTTGGACCTGGGATGAAAATAGCTAATATGGGTATCATTAGACTCCTTTTAATGTGGAGATTATGTTTTTGATAGATTTGGTTCACTCTGAGGATGTACAAAAAGGAAAGGCTCCTTGTTGAAGGGTCCAGGCTTGAGTTTTAGCTTTTTGAGGTAGGTTATGACTTAACTTTCTTAGATCGAACTGGATAGTTAACCATTCATGTAAAGTATGCTATGGGTTGGGGATTTTTTCCTGAGATTCACCTTTTTAGACTATTATTTTATCGTGTTGTTCATATGGGGGCTTATATGAATATTGCTATTGACTTGAGAGTTATTATTGTCGTGATGCCCGTGCGGGAGCTGGTATTGGTCTTGTTTGAGAATTATTTAACTTCATTATTATCGTGATACCCGAATGGGGGTCTGAATTGTTATTATTGATGTTTTACATGACTATTTATTACTGTGGTGACATACGATGGCTTATTTCCTGCTTTATTAAGATTTGAGGAGATTTAACCTCATTTTATACTGTCAGTGAGTTGATTCATTACATGATAATTGTTTGGGTTATGAGCATGCAACCTCATTTCATTCATCCATATAGATAGAATTGGTACCACATAGAAATACTAATTTTGAAAGAAAATGAAATACTTTATAAAACCCTTGATCGAGAGGTGTGCTGACAAGATTGATTGAGATATGAGATTATGATAGTATATGGGTTGTGAACCCCCCATGGTGTCATATCTTGGAAGCTCTTGCTCGAAAGGTGTATACGATCTAATATTGTGACACTACATCATGGCCATTTTATTGGATTACATCACTTGCATTTCTTTTATGTGTTTGATATTGTGTTCTTAGACACCATTGAGAAGTTTTCTGTATGCAGGTGGAAACATGCTAATAGTATCTTTTACTTGTTTAGTTTTCTGCTTTGCTTGGTCGGCCTATGATGCCTATTGAGTACAAGTGGCCTGAACTCACTAACTTTATGTACCCTTTTGGTGCAGATCCTAGTATGAGTGCGACCTGTGGAGCTTGAGATCGTGCAAAGTAGAGGCAGTCTCAGAGTGCTGGTGAGCTCCAAAGTTTAAAACTTCAAATATATATACAAAGCTTAAAATTGTTTCAATGTTCAATAATAATCCTAAAAACTAAGGGGAAGTTCCCTGAAGCATTGAGTATGGGAAACATGATTCTTCAATAAAATTCCAATTTTACCCTTTTTCCTTCGAGAATGATTTTAAAACTATTTTTGGACCCATAAAGAAAATAGCTAATATGGGTATAATTGGATTCCTTTTGACGTGTAGCTTACATTTTTGATAGAATAGGTTTGTTCCAAGATGACATATAAACTAAAAGCTCAGTGTTGAAGGGTCCAGGCTTGAGATTCGACTCTTCAAATATAGGTCCAGGCTATAGGTTGGGGATTTTATCATGAAAATCATATTTTGAGATAGTTGCTTTATCATATTACCCGTATGGGGGCTTATGTGATTATTATTATTGATTTGAGAGATTATTATTGATGTGATGCCCTTGTGGGGGATTATGTGAACATTATATTTGACTTGAAAAATGATTATTATTACAATACCCGAGTGGGATTTGATATTGACCTTGTTTGAGCATTATTTTCCATCTATATTTATTGTGATGCCCGAGTGGAGGCTTCAATTGATATTATTGATGTCTTACATGACTATTCATTATAGTGGTGCCATGCAATAACTTATATCATAATTTATTGAGATTTAAGGAGATTTGATGTTATTTGATACCATCATTGAATCGATTGACTATATGATATTGTTTTGGTTATGAGCATGCATCCTCATTTCATTCATCTATATACATGAAATTGGTATCATAGAGAAACACTAATTTTGAAAGAAAATGAAACACTTTATAAAACTCTTGACCGAGGATTTTGCAAGCAAGGTTGTTTTAGATATGAGATTAAGATTGTGAATGTATATGGGTAGAGAACCCCCCATGGATTCTGTCCTCGAAGCTTATGCTCGAAAGGTGTATACGAGGATCCATACAATGGCTGCCATGCAATGGCTTACATCATTATCATCCCACTACAATGGATTGCATCATTTGCACTTCTATTTACGTGTTTGTTATCATGCATTTAGTCCTTTCTTATGTATTCATATATAGTTATTCTTATACAGATATTATACTTGTAGAATTTGTTAGGAGTATGGTTTGAACCACCGTTGGTAACTTTTATGTATGTAGGTGGAAGCATGCTCAAAGTATCCTTTACGTGTATAGTTTTTTTTGCTCAGTCGACCTATGATACCTACTAAGTACAAGTGGACTATGATCACTCCTACTTTCTGTGCCCTTTTTCTATAGATCCTAGTTCGAGTGCAACCCGTAAAGTGTGAGATCATGCTGCGTTTGAGGATGATTCAGAGGATGGGTACCTAGGGTTAAGGTAAGGCAGGTGTCATCTTGACCTCAACTTTTTGGTCGTGATAAATTGGTATCAGAGTGCTAGGTTCACCAGTCTTATTAGTGATAGAGCAAGATGTCTAATAGAGTCCCACAGATCGATACATTAACGTTCGTATCTATTTTCGTGAGGCTATGTGACCTTTTTAAGGAAAACTTCTCTAATTTGATTCCATATTATGTGTATTATTCATGTCCAATATTCTAAACTTGTATTATATTCTTTCTGGGCAGATGGTGAGGACTAGATCCAAAGCTTTTGAGGATGCTAATCCAGCACCCATTGTTGGGGCCCCCAGTCAAGGGGCTAGGCAGGGGTTATAGCCAAGATAGATATAGAGGTCGGGCGTGATGAAAAACTCCAGCTAGAAGATGAGCTAGAGCAGCCTCTCTCGAGCTTGAGATTGAGTATAATGATTAGGTTTATAAGTCAGAGGATGTGAGACCAGCTCAGGCCCCTCAGGGTTTCATGGTTACCCTAAATTACAGGATCTGTCAATTTGTCTTTTGGGCCACCTGGATAGCATTTCCTAAAATTATATTCTAATGGGTAAATTAGATGGTTCTCAGACTTTAGGAGGTGTACAGCCGCCAGGAAAGTATCACGCCTCGAATTCCAACGGGACGGACTGGCACCCAAAGCCGTTAAGGCCCGAGAGAATCAATCTTCATTCATATTCACTCATATGCATTTCACTAAAAGAACAACACTCTATCTCATTTAGATACAAATTACTAATGGCGGAAGTCATGGAAAACATATGATATATATGAAACTTGGCCGTTGGGGCCACCATGTCAAAAGCATACATTCTATCATTCATCTTCCCACGTACGTCTACAAAGCCTCTAACAGATACCTGTACATAACCATCCTAAAGTCGGGACAAGTCCCCATTTTATACAACATTTACATAATACCAAAACCAATGTACACATGTGACTCGAAAAGCCCCAAACCAACTGGAGCTCACCAATGATCTGCAAATGACCCGCAACCTACTGTGGAGGTCTACTAGCAACTGCGCCTGTAGCAAGTAAGGTAAGTCCCCCAAAGGACGTCAGTATGAAGAATGTACTGAGTATGTAAGGCTATAAGAAACTGCATCATACATAAAATCTTCAATGAAATGAAATACAAGTGAGTAATCAATGTGAATAAACCACCGTACTGTATATGTGGAACCATGTAGTAATCAATGTGAATAAACCACCGTACTGTATATGTGGAACCATGTACATTGCTTTTATTACTTTCTTTGCTTTTACACTCATTTATCATCATTTGTATCATATCGTACCCGGGCCCCAACTGATCAGGGGGTCATAGCATAACATAACATAACATTGGGATCGGCCCATCTAGGCTTATGCCTCCAGAGCTGCCACCCATAAACTAATATATCAGGTTTGGCCCGAGATAGGTTCTTACCCCCAGAGCTGCCCCCTGTCAGGTTTGGCTCGAGCTAGGATTCAACCACCAGAGCTGCCCCCTGATCCAATAATCTCGGGATCGGCTCGAGCTAGGCTTATGCCTCCAGAGCTGCCACCCGTACTTACACAACAAACAACTATGCATTACTTCATTTCTTTACTTTTGAGAGATTGATACATTGGTAGTCATAACATTTTTGGAACTTTAGAACATAACATTATTGGACCTTTGGAACCATGTCCACAATTATGTGACACATGAATAACAATTGATCAATGAATAAGGAACATGTGATTAACAATAGATGACAACCTGAAATGAGATACCTTAGAACATTTCGGAATGGAACAATTACAATGACAATGTGAACACTATGTGCTGCAGAAGGATACAAAAAGAGTAACCTTACATACCTTGTCTTCCCAATATGAATACACAGTCCTATATGTGAATACAATTATCCAGCTCCTTCCTTACGTTTTACTCTACAACACAAGTACATAACGGAGCTCACGTTAACAACTAACTACCTTACAAGTGCACAAGACGACAATGAGCTACATGACTGCCATATAACGTCATTTCACACTTTACAATACAATCCACTACATTACCATACCAACAACACCATAACATTCCACACATTGACTAAGACATCATAAACCAATAGCATTTCACACCAAGTTTATCCTTTACGCTTCCGTATTAACACTACGTCAGAATTACTCCATCAAGTCACCTCAATAACTTTCATAAAAACATATTAACAACAATCCATAATTAATATAATCCAACATGCCTCTGAACGACCCCTTAAATCCATTCAAAAGGTACCATAAGTTGATAATTACATCCAAGAAGGGTATAGGGGGCTTCGGGGATCAAAGAGAGAGAAAAATATGCAAAAAGAAATTCTGGACTGGTATGTGAAGCCACCTGTTCCCGCAGGTGGATGAGGAGTGGCCACAGGTTCCCCTCTGGCCTTGTCCAGAGCCACCTGAGTTGGCCTCTGCGCCCGCAAGTGCTCCAGACGCGAGGGCAGATGCCCGTTTCAGCCTCCAGGGGTCATTTTAGGGTCCTTTTTTGTAATAAATGGTCCATGGCTATAAATAAGCTTCTCTTTACATGTTTTAGGTGAAATTAGATGCTAACAAACAACCATTGTTTCACAACACACATGAACATCACCAAAATTATATTTTTCTTTCAATACGTCACCAATTCCATGATCAATTTCATACCAACAATCCCACAAGTTATACACATAGAGAAAGCAAGTTAAGAACATAACCACATCTTACATGTTGATATTTCATCCATCAAATTCACTTCCTTCAATACCACAAGTCTCCTTTCACATTTATAAGGCAAAACCCTTTACCGATTGAGCAAAAAGAGACAGTTTTACACATAGTGAACTGTCCAACACTTTGCCAACATAACCTACATTATTTATTCACCATATTAAGCATATAATATATTAAACCATAAGAGTAAAAACTTACCAAAGAGAGTGATCTTGTCCAAAGAGAATAGTTGCCTTACGGTTTGATAGATGAGAAATATCTTTAGAAAAGTCTAGACTTGGCATGTGTATTGTTTTGAATAAAAGTCTGATTTTCTTTGCCTTATATATTCCCTCAAGTCATCCTTAGCCAAACATTAAATGTGTTTTACTTGGTCAGTGGTAGAATGGATCTTTTCTCCATTTGGGCCATGTCTTTCTTGTAAGTTTTGGGCCTCAAATTGAGCCCATGAGCCCATGTTAATTCATCCCAACCAATTTAATATGTAAAACCCCAACAATCTCATGTTTAAATAAATTCATAAATGTTACGGTAATTAACTAGGTTCGAAAATTTACGGGGTGTTACATCCTTCCCCCCTTAGAAACATTCGTCCTCGAATGTTAGTGACATTATCCAATTTAAGAAATTTCAAGTCTAGGATCATTCTTCATGTTATCATAGATATACATAATTCTTATTGATACTTAATTGTTATTGTTTCGATCCCGCATCTTGAACTTTCTCTTCCATTTGAAACAAATGAGGGTACTTGGACTTCATCATTTCTTCAGCTTCCCATGTGATCTCTTCTACCTGCAGATTTCTCAAAAGCACTTTTACGGAAGCTACTTCTTTATTCCTTAACCTCTTCACTTGTCGATCCAGAATAGCAATAGGTATCTCTTCATAAGTGAGATCCTCCATAACTTGTACATCTTCAATGGGAGCAATATGAGATAGATCTCCGATGCACTTTGGAAGCATCGAAACATGAAACACTGGATGAACTGTGGAGAGTTTTTGGAGTAGTTCCAATTCATGTGGACTGAACTTTTCTTTTTTTCCAAATCTCATTACGCCTTTCATTGGTGACACCTTCAACAATACCCAATCACCTATGGCAAATTTGAGCCCTTTTTTTCTAACATCAGCATATGACTTGTGTTGACTTTGGGCCATTTGTAGCCGCTGTTGGATCACTTTAATTTTCTCCATAACTTGATGAACAAGATCTGGCCCACGTAAAGCAGATTCACCCGCTTCAAACCATCCAATTAGTGATCTACACTTCCTTCCGTATAAAGCTTCATAAGGTGCCATTTTGATACTTGAATGATAGCTATTATTGTAGGCAAATTCAATAAGAGGTAGATGATCATCCCAGCTACCTTTAAAGTCCAATGTGCAAGTTCGTAGCATATCTTCAAGTGTTTGGATGGTACGTTCTGTTTGTCCATCTGCCTGAGGATGAAAAGCCGTACTCAAGTTCACTTACGTACCCAAACCCTTATAAAAAGACCTCAAAAAATGTACAGTAAATTGAGCTCCCCTGTCTGATATAATAGAGATTGGAATCCCATGTAATCGCACTATCTCTTTAACATACAACCTTTCATAATCTTCAACTGTATAGGTGGTCTTGACTGGTAGGAATTGCGCTGACTTGGTAAGCCTGTCAACTATTACCTATATGGAATAAAATTTCCGCAGTGTACGAGGCAAACCTCTGATGAAATCCATGTTAATCATGTCCCACTTCCAGATTGGAAGATTGATACATTGCATATAACCTCCAGGTTTCTGATTCTCTACTTTTACTTGTTGACAATTTGGACATTGAGCTACAAATTCTGCAATGTTCTTCTTCATATTACCCCACCAATATATTTCTTTCAAATCGTGGTACATTTTGGTGGATCCTGGATGAATAGAATACCGTGAATAATGTGCCTCTTTCATAATCCATTTTCTTAGCTCATCTACATCCGATACACATAATCTACCTTGGCAGTGAAGTACTCCCTCTTGCGTAAGATCAAATGCCCTAGTTAGACCCTGTTGTACACTCTCCTTCAGCTGTAATAAAATAGAATCTACATACTGCTTCTCTTTCACCTCAGCTACTAACGAAGATTCTGCTGCATTTTACACAATAACCCCTTCATCTAGAGATTCAAGAAGACGAACTCCTAAGCTGTCTAGTTGATGTAGATCCTTGACTATACATTGCTTCTCTGTCAACTGACCATTAGTGCTTCCTACTGCTTTGCGACTTAATGCATCAGCTACCACATTTGCTTTTCCTGGATGCTATAGGATATCAATATCATAATCTTTTAAGAGTTCCAGCCACCTTCGCTGCCTCAGATTTAAGTCCTTCTGCTTAAAGATATATTGCAAACTCTTATGATCGGTGTAGATGTCAACATGAACTCCATAAAAATAATGGCGCCATATCTTTAAAGCAAATACCACAGCTGCTAACTTAAGATCATGTGTTGGATAATTTCTCTCATGTGGTCACAACTGTCGTGAGGCATAAGCTATTACATTACCATGCTGCATCAATACACATCCTAGGCCAACTCCGAACGCATCACAATATACTGCATACCCTTCTGTGCCTTCAGGAAGTACTAATACGGGTGTGGAAGTTAATTTATCTTTCAACTCTTGGAAACTTTTCTTACATGCATCATTCCACTGAAACTTGATTGCCTTGTGTGTTAGCTTCATTAAAGGTGCAGCAATGGAATAAAATCCTTCAACAAACCTTCGATAATAACCTGCCAACCCAAGAAAACTATGAATTTTTGTAGGCGTCGTAGGCCTTGGCCAATTTTTCACCGCTTTAATCTTTTGCGTATCAACCCTTATTCCTTCATCGGACACAATGTGACCCAAGAATGCTATAGATTTTAACCAAAATTCACACTTAGAGAACTTCTCATATAACTTACGATCACGAAGAATCTGTAACACCTGTTGTAAGTGATTAGCATGTTCCTCTTGTGATGTTGAATAAACCAGAATATCATCTATAAACACGGTTACGAACACATCTAAGAATGGCTTGAACACCCTATTCATCAAATCCATAAAAATTGCTGGTGCATTCGTTAGCCCAACTGACATAACTAAAAATTCATAATGACCATACCATGTTCGGAAAGCTGTTTTGGGTATATCTTTTTCTCTAACCCTGACTTGATGGTAACCCGATCTCAAGTCAATCTTTTAAAAATATTTGGCACCCTGTAACTGATCAAACAAATCGTCAATTCTAGAGAGGGGATATTTTTTCTTGATCGTTACCTTATTCAATTACCGATAATCAATGCACATTCTCAATGTGCCATCTTTCTTTCGTATAAATAACACTGGTGCACCCCACGGGGACATACTAGGCCTTATGAATCCTTTGTCTAGCAAGTCTTTTAATTTCTCCTTCAATACTCTTAATTCTGCTGGAGCCATTCTATATGGAGGAATAGAGATAGGCTGAGTGCCTGGAATCACATCAATACCAAACTCTATTTCCCATTCTTGAGGTAAACCTGGAAGATCTTCAGGAAATACATCAAGGAATTCATTGACCACTGGAACCGATTGAGGAGTTGGTGGCTTCACATCAGTATCTTGCACTCTTACTAGATTACATATGTACCCCTTAGCTATTATTTCCTTGCCTTAAGATAGGAAATAAATTTACCCCTCGGTGCTCCAACATTACCCCTCCATTCCAGGACGGTCTTGTTTGGAAAATGGAAATGGACCGTCTTATCCCGGCAATCTACCGTGGCATAACAAGAAGCCAACCAATCCATACCCATTATAACATCAAAATCTACAATGTCCAGCTCAATAAGATCAGCCAACGTATCATGATCACACACAGTTACTACACAATTATGATATACCCTTTTTGCAATAATAGATTCACCAACTAGTGTAGATACTTCAAATGACTTAATTAATAATTCTGGTGTTCTTTCAAATTTCGTAGCAATCAACGGAGTAACATATGATAATGTAGAACCCGGATCAATCAATGCATATGCATTATGCGAAAGTATGGATAATATACCTGTGACTATATCAGGAGAAGCCTCCGAATTCTGTCGGTCCACTAGAGCATAGGTTTGATTCTGGGCTCCACTAGAACTGGTTGCTCCTATGGCACCTCTACCATGACCAGCAGGCGGTACACCTCTACCTAGGGAAGGAACCGATGATAATGATGCAACGGTTGATCCCGTAGGTCGTGCTATACCACCCGTGCCCCTCTGTGGACACTCTCTCATCATGTGCCCCGACATACTGCACCAAAAGAAAGCATTCGTCCCTAACCGGTATGTACCTGAATGAGTTCGTCCGCAATGCTGACACAGCTGACAAGAAAATCCTGCTGCTTGTGAACCTTGAATTCCACTACTCTGCCCTAAATGGCTGCCTCTAAACCCCCGAAATTGGGATGAAATACCTGTTGTAGGGGAAGAAAACAATGGTCTAGGCGGTCTAGGAAAAATATGAGGCCTAGATTCTCCTTGGGACGCCATAGACTGCCCCATAGGTCTAGCCCTCTTTAACGGCCCTCTTTCAAATTCGTGTACCCTTCTTCTTTACCTCAGATACTCTATCTTCTATGCAAAAGCCTGTATTCTGGCTATATCCATATCTCTGTTCAACGCAGCAATAGTACAATATCTTACCAAATATGGATCCAACCGATCCACATACCGATGAACTCTGTCGGCCATAATGGCTACCACATTGGGAGCATATCTGGCCAAAGAGTTAAACTATAGACTGTACTCTCGGACGCTCATATTCCCTTTACGGAGATTTAAGAACTGATCTACACGAGCCTCTCGGATCTCATATGGAAGATAGTGATCAAGAAAGGCCGTTTTAAATTCTTCCCAACTAGCTGGAAGTGCACCAATACCATGAGATCGCTTCCAATCTTCATACCATAATATAGCCTCTCCTTTCAATCTATATGCCGCAAGCTCAACCGTTTCTATACCAGTCACATGCATAACATCTAAATCCCTTTGAGTTTGATCCACGAAGCCCTGTGGGTCTGTATTCAGATCTGACCTAGTGAACATGGGAGGGTCTAATTTTAGAAAATCCTGTGTCTGCCGACTAGCTACTCTAGCTGCGCCATCCTCACTTGTCATTGGACCAGCTCGTCCTTGAGTTTGTCCAGCAACTATTTGAGTCAAAATTTGCACTGCATTTCTTAAATCCTGTTCAATAGCATTAACAAGTGGTTCAGCAGGTTCTTCTCTCCTTCTCGGCTTCTCTGGAGCTGGAAAAGTAGAAGAAGCCTGCGATGCAAACTCAACGTCAGCCCCACCTTAACTAGGTTGGTCAGGTGGTGATTTACTCATTCATTATCCGACAAGCATATCTACCTGCTTACCTTTGCCCCTACCTCATCTTGTAATCGGCATTTTACTATAACAAAGAAAACCAAGTACAATGGTCAGATATATTTGCACTACAAATTTGGCTCTAATGCACGATCTAAGAAATGAAGAAAAAGAAACATCTCCTAAATGCCGCATAGCCTCCTGCTTATAAATGTGGTGCACAACACATCCATAAGCAAGACTCTACATCGGACACGGCTTTGTAGACACCCTAGGACGACCTGCTCTGATACCACTTTTGTCACGCGTCGAATTCCAACAGGGCGGACTGGTACCCAAAGCCGTTAAGGCCCGAGAGAACCAATCTTCATTCATATGCACTCCTATGCATGTCACTAAAATAAAAACACTCTACCTCATTTAGATACAAAATACCAATGGCGGAAGTCATGGAAAACATATGATATATATAAAACTTGGCCGTTGGGGCCGCCATGTCAAAAACATACATTCTTTCATTCATCTTCCCACGCACGTCTACAAAGCCTATAACAGATACCTTTACATAACCATCCTAAAGTCGGGACAAGTCCCCATTTTATACAAAATTTACATAGTACCAAAACCAATGTACACATGTGACTCGAAAAGCCCTGAACCAACTGGAGCTCACCAATGATCTGCAAATGACCCGCAACCTACTTTGGAGGTTTACTAGCACCTACGCATGCAGTAAGTAATGTAAGTTCCCCTAGGGACGTCAGTACGAAGAATGTACTGAGTATGTAAGGCTATAAGAAACTGCATCATACATAAGAACTTCAATGAAATGAAATACAAGTGAGTAATCAATGTGAATAAACCACCGTACTGTATATGTGAAACCATGTACATTACTTTCACTACTTTCTTTGCTTTTACGCTCATTCATCATTATTTGTATCATATCATACCCGGGCCCCAACTGATCAGTGGGTCATAGCATAACATAACATAACATTGGGATCGGCCCGACCTAGGCTTATGCCTCCAGAGCTTCCACCCATAAACCAATATATCAGGTTCGGTTCGAGATAGGCTTCCACCCCCAGAGCTGCCCCCTAATCCAATACTCGCGGGATCGGCTCGATCTAGGCTTATGCCTCTAGAGCTGCCACCCGTACTTACACAACAAACAACTATGCATTACTTCATTTCTTTACTTTTGAGAGATTGATATATTGGTAGTCATAACATTATTGGAACTTTAAAACGTAACATTATTGGACCTTTAGAACCATGTCCACAATTATGTGACACATGAATAACAATTGATCAATAAATAAAGAACATGTGATTAACAATAGATGACAACCTGAAATGAGATACCAAAGAACATTCGAAATGGAACAAGTACAATGACAATGTGAACACTATGTGCTACAGCAGGATACGAAAAAAGTAACCTTACATACCTTGTCTTCCCAATATGAATACACAGTCCTATATGTGAATACAATAATCCAGCTCCTTCCTTATGTTTTACTCTACAACACAAGTACATAATGGAGCTCATGTTAACAACCAACTACCTTACAAGTTCACAAGACGACAATGAGCTACATGACTGCCATATAATGTCATTTCTCCATTTAAAATACAATCCACTACATTACCATACCAACAACACCATAACATTCCACACATTGACCAAGACATCATAAACCAATAGCATTTCACACCAAGTTTATCTTTTACGCTTCCGTATTAACACTATGTCATAATTACTCCATCAAGTCACCTCAATACCTTTCATAACAACATATTAACAACAATACATAATTGATATAATCCAACATGTCTCCGAACGACCCCTTAAATCCATTCAAAAGGTACCATAAGTTGATAATTACATCCAAGAAGGGTATAGGGGGCTTCGGGAATCAAAGAGAGACAAAACATACAAAATGAAATTCTGGACTGGGCTGTTGAGCCACCTGTGACGACAGGTGGATGAGGTGTGGCTGCAGGTGCCCCTATGGCCTTGTCCAGAGACACTTGCATTGGCATCTGCTCCCGCAGGTGCTCCAGACGCGAGGGCGGATGCCTGTTTCGGCCTCCAGGGGTCATTTAGGGTCCTTTTTTGTAATAAATGGTCCATGGACATAATTAATCTTCTCTTTATATGTTTTAGGTCAACTTGGATGCCAAAAAACAATCATGGTTTCACAACACACATGAATATCACTAAAATTACATTTTTCTTTCAATACGTCACCAATTCCATGATTAATTTCATACCAACAATCCCACAAGTTATACACATAGATAAAGCAAGTTAAGAACATAACCACATATTACATGTTGATATTTCATCCATCAAATTCATTTCCTTCAATACCACAAGTCTCCTTTCACATTTATTAGGTAGAGCCCTTTACCGATTGAGGAAAAGTAGATAGTTTTACACATAGTGAACTGTCCAACACTTTGCCAACATAACCAACATGATTTATACACCATCTTAAGCATATAATATATTAAACCATAAGAGTAAACACTTACCAAAGCTTGCAAAAGAGTGATCTTGTCCAAAGAGAATAGTTGCCTTAGGGTTTGATAGATGAGAAATATCTTTAGAAAAGTCTAGACTTGGAATGTGTATTGTTTTGAATAAAAATATGATTTTCCTTGCCTTATAGAGTCCCTCAAGTCATCCTTATCCAAATATTAAATGTGTTTTACTTGGTCAATGGTAGAATGGAACTTTTCTCCATTTGGGCCATATCTTTCTTGTAAGTTTTGGGCCCCAACCAATTTAATATGTAAAACCCCAACAATCTCATGTTTAAATAATTTCATAAATGTGACGGTAATTAACTAGGTTCGAACATGTACGGGGTGTTACAGAAAGGCTACTACTCATGGTTTTTAGACTCTCGAGGCACAACCAATGGCTATTGTTGCCCCACATGTTGACACTTTACGTACTATATTGATTGTTTTGTCTATAGCTCCTTGTACTGTTATGTCTGTTGATGAGCAAAAAAGATTTGAGATATTTTAGCAGATTGTCCCCTCCCAAATTTAGTGGTGCCATTGGTGATGATGTTTATGAGTTTTTGATCTCCTGTAAAGAGAGGTTGTATAACCTCAGTTCTCTTTAGTCCCATGGTGTTGCTTACACTACTTACTAGTTGGCTGATGTGGCTAGGCAGTGGTGGAGATATCTTGTCAGTTGTAGGTCAATGGTTTCCCCTCAATTGACATAGACCTAGTTCTCTAAGGCTTTTCAGGAGTGGTTTTGTTCCCTTTAGCTTGAGGGACAAGAAGAGGGATGAGTTTGATCAAATAGAGCAGGACTTCATGACTATTACAGAGTATGAGGCTCACTTTCATGCATTGTCCCAATATGCTATTGCTAGCATTTCCATAGAGTTTGAGAGGATCAAAATTTAACTAGTTATTACCAACTGGTGACAGCTCAGTTAGTGGTTTCTACTGGATCTTTTCAAAGTATAATGGACCATGTTAAGATGATTGAGACTATTCACCAGGGTATGTAGGGTGGTAGTTCTAAGAGGGTGCACCGATAGGGAGATTTCAGTGGTTATATATCTTGAGGTAGGGATTTCTTAAGCAGAGGTTCTCATGGTTATCACAACAGACTAGTTTAGGTAGCTTTGTATTGTTCAGATGATAGGTTTGCGTGTTTTGAGGCTTTGAGTAGTTTGAGATCTAGCCATGCAGGCCAAGGGTCTTATTCTAGTTCATTAGGTTATGAAGGGCGTTCTAGTTATTTTAGGCCCTCTCAGTGTGATTCTTGTAGTAAATGATGTTTTATGTGTGATAAATGTGGTCACTTTGCAAGGGATTTTCCTCGGTGTGTACTTGGTTCTTCCCAGCAGGGTTCTCAACTTCAACTTTATCCAACTCCAGTGTCAGCAGTTAGGTGTGGTACACTGGGCAATAGAGGTGGTTCTAGAGGTACCAGAGGTGGGGCTTAAGAAGCTCGTGCTAGTGGATAAGGAGTCACTCTATCTGGTATAGTATATGTCTAGTGTAATGCTTTTCCAGGAATACCTGAGGTAGAGGCCTCTGATGTAGTGATTACAGATATCGTCCCCGTTTGCCATTGTCCCGTTATAGTATTATTTGACCCTGGGTCTATGTTCTCTTATGTGTCTACATATTTTGCTACTGGTATTGATGATATGTGTGAGTCCCTTGCCATGCTTATTCGTGCATCTATCCCCGTATGTGATTCTATAGTGGTGGATCGGTTGTACCAATCATGTGTTGTGACCTTTTCTGGGCGTGAGACTTTGGTGAACTTGATTATCCTTGATATGATTGATTTTGATGTCATATTGGGTATGGATTGGTTGTCTCCTTATCATGCAGTTTTGGATTGTTTTTCCAAGACCATGACTTTAGCTACTCCTGGTATTTTGAGGTTAGAATGGAAGGGTGCTCCTAGCTCATCTACGAAGGGTGTTATATCTTTTCTATGTGCTTGTTACATGGTAGTAAAGGGATGTCTTTCTTATTTGGCCTATATTTGTGATACTAGTGTTGGTTCATCACCTCTCTTGGATTCTGTGTGAGTTGTTAGGGAGTTCATGGATGTGTTCCTTATGAACTAACCTGATTTGCCTCTGAACTGAGATATAGATTTTGCCATTTATGTTGAGCTATGCACTAAGCCTATTTCCATTCCTCTTTATAAGATGACCCTGGCTGAGTTGAATGAATTAAAGGATCAATTGCAGGACTTGTTGGATAAGGGTTTTATTAGACCAAATATATCTCCTTGGGGTGCTCCTATCTTGATTCTGAATAAGAAAGATGGATCCATGCACATGTGTATTGATTATCAACAATTAAACAAAGTGATTGTCAAGAACCGGTATCCTCTTCTTCGTATTAATGATTTGTTTGATCATCTTCAGGGTTCTTTAGTGTTTTCTAAGACCAACTTGAGATCTAGTTACCATCAGTTGAGGATTATAGCTTCAGATATTTCGAACACAGTTTTTCTGATGCGGTAGGCCATTATGAGTTCTTGGGTATGTCTTTTGGGCTGACTAATGTCCCAACAACGTTTATGGAGTTGATAAATAGGGTATTCCGACCTTATTTTGATTCATTTGTGATTGTGTTTATCGATGATATCTTGGTTTATACCAAGAATGAGGCTGAGCATGTGAGATATTTGAGGATCGTACTTAAGAGATTGAGAGATGAGAAGTTGTATGCCAAGTTCTTTAAGTGAGAGTTTTGGTTGGATTCTTTCTCTTTCTTGGGTCTTGTAGTGTCCAAGTATGTATTATGGTCGATCCAGCCAAGGTCGCAGCAGTTCGTGATTGGGATAGACCTGCTTCTCCTATCAAGATTCAGAGATTTGTTGGTTAGCGAGCTATTATCGGCATTTTGTGCAGGGTTTCTCTTCTATTACAGCTCCTTTGACCAAGTCAACTCAAAATAAGATTGTTTTTCAGTGGACGGATGCTTGTGAGGAGAGAAATCAAAAGCTCTAGGAGTTGTTGATTTTGGCTCCTATCTTGACTTTGCTTGAGGAGGGCATGGGTTTCATCATGTTTTGTGATGCTTCTGGAGTTTGTTTGGGTAGTGTGTTGATGCAGAAGAGTAATGTAATTGCTTATGCATCTCGATTGTTGAAGCCTCATGAGAAGAATTACCTTACTCATGATTTCCAATTAGTCGTGGTTGTGTTTGTGTTGAAATTGTGGTGGCCCAACTTATATGGAGTTGATGTCACCCAAATTACACCTCTAATAGAAGTATAAAATGGTCGATGTACCAAATCTAAAACCCAACTAGGTTGGGGTCAATCCCACAAGGAATAGGCCAAACTTTCTGTTAAAGTATTTATCTAATAAATTAGTTAGTAATTTCTAGTAAATGGGGGGGGGGGGGAGGGGGAGGGCGGGGGTTTGGAATTATGATTTCATATAGTAACAATTGCTGATTTTGTTGAGTTTTGTATTCAATATGTGAGAGGCACTAGGATTGTGTTCCTCATAACTTCATAACACCATAGGTTTTTCATACTAGTGATCTATTCCGGTGCCTGATAAGTAGAATCGATAGGTTATGTTCACCTAACTAGCCTTTTGCTTATATTAGATGACTATCCTTAAGTACACTTTCTCGTCTCCTGAGTTTTGCACTACTAACCCCTATCTTAGATCCCAAATTAGCTTTCCTGTATTATTGTCTCAAGCTATTAATTGAAGGTTGATAGCTCCAAGTCTCCATTGTAATTCGCTTTTCCCATCCTTTACCCCTTATTTCATTGCGAGTAAAGGTAAGGCATGTTCTAACTTTGGCCAACGTTAGAAAGCAATCAAACCGAAGAGAACAACAATACACGCCAAAACACCCTTTGAGAATCTCTTCGTACTATGAACACTACTTCGTTAATCTGTCATGGTTCCTACAACCCTAGTTGTGTTAGCTATTCATGATCATAAGAACAACACAACAATAATTCTAGAAAGAAAACGTAATCATGCACTTATGAAGAATAAGATGAAAACCCACAAATCTCAACTTTGAGTTACTACCCTAAAAATTGATGTTTGCAACTCTCAAGAACAAGGATGTAACTCAAAAGTAGTAATAATATGTAAACTAAAACATAAGACCTATTAGCAGTATTTATAGACATCAAAAAATCCCGTCCAAAACAAAATAGGATTGCAGGGTCGGTAGTTGCAATGACTCAAGCAACGAGTCATAGGATTTGCCTCTGACTCTTTACGTGTCTTAGGGGATCTGTTACCTTGTCTTCTAGAAGTACTGGTGATGGATCGTATGGTCACTCAATGACTCATTGGGTTACCCATTGCCACTTGGTTGATTTTGAAAACTTTTAGATCATATGTCACATCCTCTCAGGATGAGTCATATATGACGATATTGCATCCAACTGTACACACAAATGTACGTGGTTGTACAAGTAATAATGTAGCTCTTTCAAGCAAAGTATCGATCCCAAATCCCACAGGGACTTGGTTTTTAAGAAAACGATCCAACTGAAGTATTACTAATGAAATCAAACAAGTGTGATTTGTAACCAACATGAGTTTGAGTTTGTATTTGTAAACTAAGTAACAAAAATAACAACGGTATTAAATTTGGATTGTAAACAATAGACAGAGAGTTTCAGGGTTGAAGCATTTACTTCACATTCATGCATAACTATGGTTTCTAGCCGGTGTTGGTGTTTATCGTGACTATTTATTTAAAGGGTTGATATTACAACTTGGGAATGGTCATCCTCTAGGTCATTTACCCAATTAATCTCACAACTACATCATGGAGCTGGGATGTGAGTCTTTAATTCGGATGCATTAAACTATCTTCCCATTTCATTAACAAAGTGGGGCGTTTAGGTATATCTCTATCCTAACCGTAAATCATCCTTTAACAATTAGTATCTAACAATTGAAAACATGATCCGCACTTCCTACGTTCTTCATTCCATCCCTCCACTCCTATGGTCAATTCGTTTCGAGACTTAGATTTATCCTAAAGTTCATGACACTTTAGACTAGTAAAACAAGAACACAAGAATAATCACATAACTTGATAAACATATTAACCACTATAAAATCATAATTGAGCAATCATGTTGTTGCCTCAACCCTAGAAAGAGGGTGTTTGGCCACTTATAACATACAAAGAATAAACATAGATGAGTTCTTAAAGTAAAACTACAAGAATGTAAAGTTAAAGAACAAAGAACCCTAGTTTGAGCTCCTTGATTTCTTGTCTTCTCTCCCCAATCGTGTATGCTGCCAAAGATTTCTTGTAAATGTGGCTAAGTACTCCTTGTATAGTCCCTTAGGTCGTCCATAGGCTGCCCCAAACAAAACATACGCATTTACCAACTTGTCCCCACTTATACCAAGCAAAAACCAACTTTTAGACATATTAGGGGAGGTTGTGCCGCAGGCCAATCGCATGGCTAAGGGGGGTGAGGCGCATGGCTGCCTCCCTAAGGAGGGGTTTCGCCCAATTCTTACTCTGTTCTTCTTGTCCTTTCGTTCCTTATTTCCCCCCTCCTTGTGGCTTGTTTGTAGGATTTATTTAGATTCCATAGCTCCTCCATTGGTGTCCTACAACAACTGATAACAAATATTAGTCCATACAACACAATAGAGCTCATCAAAGTACACTAGAACAAGCATAGCTCAAGCTAGCACCACTAGTTTTTTCATCTAAACTCTATTTGATCATTTTGACTCTTGACTTGTTTCAAATGCATCTTAAACACTCTAAACATGTAACTTAGAAAAAAAATACACAAACAACACTTTAAACTTAATTAAGCACACCAAGTTATTCTCAAAACTAAGCTAAAAATGCATAGATAATAATACTTAGGTGTATAAATACTCCTAAGATCACCACCCCACACTTAAAGCCTTGTTCGTTCTCAAACAACTCTTTACAATACTCACAATCAAGGAATACTCTAACCTTACTACTTGAACTATGACACTCAAGCTAGAACTATAACGACTACATGAATAACAAGTTCTACTTTAAGCATGTCATATCACAATTTAAACACATGAATATTACTTCAAAACTTCCTAGCCTCAAGAATTAACTCTATCAAGTTGGCAAACTTATGCATATTACTCAACAAAGAGATCATATAAGTCACCTATCCTATATTAAACATAAGCCCTCACCATAAAAGAGTCACCCATATTCACTCACAACTATGAAATTTAACACAAGAATGGGTGTAAAAATCAAATTCCGCTCACTCTCTCAAAGAATTCGCATGTCACACAAGATGAACCATAAGCTTGCCCTTAGTGTAGTACTCTACTAATATAAGACTATCAAAGCTCAAGATCAAGTAGGACTTTAAGGGTTGCAATGTAGGCTAAGGGACGGGTAGGAACTGTTCTAGCCAATAATAGTGACTATCTTCCCTAAGCGCTTTAATACATCACACTCTACATTAAACTCATCTCTAACCAAAATATTTTTCACCATTTTTATATTCCCACCTCTCTTTTGTTTTGCCCCATCTCCTTAAGCTAGCCTACACATCTTTAGCAAGGAGTATTTGCTATCAACACATGTTTCATTTTGGATCAATTTTTCTTTTCATTACATTACTCCCAACCAACAACACATAAAATTTTTCAAAATACCAATATCTATTATTTTGGGGATTCACTTTCACATTTTCCTTCTTCCTTTTTCCACTCGTTAATATCTTAATTTTCCAACTAAAGCGCTTAGGAGTTTTGGATCAAATTATGGTCAATTAAAAGAAAGGAATAAGCTACATATGAGGCTACCAAAGAATAGGCTAAAGGCTCAACAGGGCTAATGAACGTCATGCATAAAGGGTCGATAGGGTAGGTATAAATCATAGCTGTTGAAGAAATGCCTATATCATCTCCTAAACTCAACAATCCTTATTTCGCTTTGCAAACACACCGGACAAGTTCTAAACATCAATATACAAACATGGAATATAACAAAAAACTCACTCACACTTGGCACATGTTCAAATCAATAAGGATCTCTATATACTCTCAAACAAGCTATTTCAAGAATTCAAAATTAAGCCACCACATAGGAGTCAGATAAAAGAGCTTAGGTGTCTCAAAGAATTCATTCAATTTTCATATCATGCCTTAAAATTCAACATCAACTTGCCTGACGTAATCATGTGTATCACCTATAAAGAGCATCTCTACTTATTCCTAATGACAAAAAATTAAAAATTACCCCTAAAAATAAAAAAAGGATACTGGGTTCAAAGGGGTCCCCCTTGGAAAAAACCAAAAAGAAAAGTTGAGGGATCGGTGAAGTGTGCTTCTACTAAACGAACAAAACAACAAAAACTAAAAACAAAAAAAGATAAAATCTTTTTGTATTTTTTTTAGATTTTATCAAAAACTGGTAAATAAATCAAAATCAAAATCCTATAGCACACTTCACCCTTAATAAATCAAAAGATGCTCCACCCCACACTTAAAATCATACTTTGTCCCCAAAATATAAATCGAAGAATAAGAATTAGGAATACTCCCTGAGGCCTCTAGGCCTAGCTTGTAGTATGTCACCCATTAAATTTCCATCATAGGAGCCAGAGGACACCACATTTATGCTTTCACCATTCTCCTTAACTTAGATTTCAGGTACTCAGACTTCCCCTAATCTGTAAAACAAACAAATAAAAACAAAAACAAAGATGACACTCTATAAATATAAATAATTCTATTACATCATGGGTTGCCTCCTAAGAAGCACATGATTTACTATCGCAGCACGACTCACATCACAACTGTCATCCACATTCTCTCATCCTTTTCCTTTCTTTTGGGGCCCATTTTATCCTCCTCTTATGAACTCTTGATTGCTCACACTCAAAGTTTGAATATTCTCTTACATTTACTTTTTCAGGATTCTATTCTAGTTTTTCAAGCTCATGCTTAGTCCTCAATTTAGGCAACTCCATGAGAGAGTCCAAAGAGGTTATGAGAAGTTTGCACTCCTCCACCCTATACTCATCCACTTCTATAGCTGTGATCTTGTATAGATGTCTATAGTGTGAGGGTGTGTTGAGTGCTTTGTACACTCTGAAGACCACTTCTTCATCATTCAAACTCATCTTGAGCATGACCACTCTAACATTTATCAAAGATCCATCAGTAGCGAATAATGGATGTCTCACTATAATTTGTAGCATGTTATCTGCATCATAGTCAAGATCAATAAAGTTAGCAGGAATAATGAACTTACCAACGTTAATGAGAACATCCTCTATAATTCCTTTGGGGACCACTCTAGTTCTGTCCGCCATCTGTAGCACAACTGAAGTGGGCCTCGACTTCCCTAACCTAAGAGTATTAAATGCTGAAAGGGGCATCAAATTGATGCTTTCCCCCAAATCACTCAAAGCTTGAACAATATCACTTTCACCAATTTGTATGGGGAGGGTGAAACTCCCAGGGTCCTTGAGCTTTTTGGGCTTCTTGCTCATAACCACAAAACTGCACTCTTTAGTAAGTGCTACAGTCTCAATATCACCAAGCCTCCTTTTGTTTTTCACCACATCCCTCAAGTACTTAGCATACTTGGGCATTCCCTACAAAACATCTTGCAAAGGAAGGTTAATGTGAAGTTCTCTGAATGTGTCAAAGAAATTCTAAAAACAAGCATCCTCTTTGGATTTCTTAAGCTTTTAAGGAAATGGTGGTGGTGGTCTAGTTTGGGTTTTATCAACTGGCTTTTCATTTGGGTACTCAGACTTCCCTTTTTTTTCAGCTTATTTGGACTCAACTTGCTTTTCTGTCTACTCAGGTGTGATCAATTCTTCTTGCACGTCGTGATTTTTCTTTGGAGATGTATTAATCAAATCTCTACCATTCCTCAAGGTGATTGCCATAACCTACTTTAGATTTTAATTTGTATCACTAGGAAAACCCCCTTGAGGTCTTGTGTTTTGTACCTAAGCTAATTGACCCATCTGCGTCTCTAAATTCTTTTAAGCTAGTTGCTAATTTTTTATCTTTGCAGCTATTTGTTCTTGATTGGCCAAATTCTTTTTCAAAGTCTCTTCTATATAGTTGGACTGAGTATTATTTTGAATACCTTGCTGCTGCTAAAACTGCTGAGGTTGATCCTGATTATTGCCCCAAGAGTAGTTGGACTGACTATTCTAGTTACGATTGTAGGTATTACCACAGTTTTGATTCCCTTTTTGTGCATTGCCCATAAAATTCATCGAATCCAAATTTGCTCCACATAAATCTACAGAGTGACTAGTACTACCACAATTCTCACACCAATTCTGTACCTACTGAACTACATTAACCTGGGCCTGAGGTTGATCCATACTCAACTTGTTAAACTGAGTCATCATCTGGTTTTGAAGAGTGGCCAACTATATAGCCCATGCTGTGATACTAACTACCTCAATCATACCTAAAGGTTTCTTCACCATACTTCTAGATACATCACCCTGCCACTCTGGATTACCTTGTACAATAGGGTTGAGGAGAGTATACAACTCATCATATGAGGAGAGTATACAACTCATCATAGGTTTTCTCCAATGCCTGACCTCCTACTGCCAAATCTAGCAAAATCTTTGTGTTATGGTCAAGAATTTCTATAAAAGTATGAGCTAATACCTCATTTGTCTGTTAGTGATGCAAGTAATATTTGATAAGAGACTTGAATCTCTCCCATGAATAATAGAGATTTTCATTTGGCTTCTACTTGAAACTTAAGATCTCACTCCTCAACTTTGCAGTTTTGCCAGAAGGAAAGAATCTAATGAGGAACTTCTTTGCTAAGTCGTCCTAAGTTGTGATTGAATTTGAAGGTTGTACCTTTAACCATTTCTTTGCTTCTCCTAAAAATGAGAATGGGAAAAGAGTTAGCCTCACATAATCTGTGGAGACTCCCACGGGAATGAATGTGTCACTAATCTCAAGAAAATTCTGAAGATGGACCTATGGATCCTCATGTGACAAGCCTGTAAACTGCTCGCTTGTGTACAACAGTTGCACCATATGCTGTTTAAGCTCAAATCTATCTCATGCGTCTAGTTTTTGGATGCTGGAGATCATATTAGTTGTGAGTGGGATTTCCACTTCACGCACTATCCTCCGAAGTGGTTTTTCATCACCCATGACTGCAGGAATAGTCTCAGCTGGTTGCACTTATAAAATTGGATAGAAAAGTGATGCTTCTTTCCTTAATTAGTGCAAGCATCGCTCAGGTTTGGGATGTGGTTTAACCAATTCCCTCTCCCTTGCCAGCTCACTTAAGATTCAAACCTGTACATGCAAATTTAGTATCTAAGACCAAGTAATCAACACTTATCAAAATAAAATAGTAAAACTAGAAATTAGAATGTTGCTAATTTTCAAGTCCCCACCAACGACGCCAAAATCTTGTTGTGTCCAACAACACATGCAAGTGAACGTGGTCGTTCAAGTAATAAAGTAGCTCTTTTGAGCCTAATATTGATCCCACGGGGACTTGATTTATTAGCAAATGATCCAACTCAAGTATTACTATCAAAATTAAACAAGTGTGATTTGTAACCAAGATGAGTTTGAGTTTGTTTTTATAAACTAGGTAACAAAAATAACAATGGTATGAAATTCGGATTGTAAACAAAAGATGGAGGTTCCAGGGTTAAGGCATTTACTTTATATTCATGCATAACTATGGTTTTTAGCCGGTGTTGATGTTTATCATGACTATTGATTTAAGGGGTTGATATTACAACTTGGGAATGCTCATCCTCTAAGTAATCTACCCAAATTAATCTCACAACTACATCGTTGAGCGGGGATGTGAGTCCTTAATTCGGATGCATTAAACTATCTTCCCATCTCATTAACCAAGTGGGGAGTTTAGGTATATCGCTATCCTAACCGTAAATCATCCTTTAACAATTAGTATCTAACAATTAAAGACATGATCCACACTCCCTATGTTCTTAATTCAGTCCCTCCACTCCTATGGTCAATTCATTTCGAGATTTAGATTTATCCTAAAGTTCGTGACGCTACAGAATTGTAAAACCCATAACTCAAGAATAATCACATAACTTGATAAACATATTAACCATTATAAAACCATAATTAAGCAATCATGTTGTATCCTCAACCATAGAAAGAGGGTGTTTATCCACTCATAGTCATACAAAGATTCACCATAAATGAGTTCATAAAGTAAAACTACAAGAAAGTAAAGTTAGAGAACAAAGAACCCTAGTTTGAGCTCCTTAATGACTTGTTTCCTCTCCCCAATCGTGTATACTGCCAAAGATTTCTTGTAAATATGGATAACTACTCCTTATATAGTCCCTTAGGTTGTACATAGGATACCCCAAACGAAACATATGCATTTACCATCTTGCCCCCAACTTAAACCAAGCAAAAACAAACTTTTACACATATTAGGGGGAACGGGGGGTTGTGCCGCAGGCCAATCGCATGGCCAAGGGGGATGCGGTGCCGAACCATAGCAGGAAAAATGTCACGCCCAAAATTCCAACGGGATGGACTGGCACCCGGAGCCGTTGAGGCCCGATAGAACCAATCTTTACTCATGTACACTCATACGCATGTCTCTATGTGAACATCATTATATATTGAAACTTGGCAGTTAGGGCCATCAAGTCAAAATGGACATGCAACTCTTACAATTATTCTCCCACATAAGTCTACAAAGACTCTAACCAATGCATGTATATAACCAACCTATAGTCGGGAAAAGTCCCCGCTTTATACAATATTTACAATACCAAAACCATGAACACATATGACTCGGAAAGCCCCGAACCAACTGGAGCTCACCAATGATCCGCGGATGACTCGTAGCCTACAGTGGAGGTCGACTAGCACCTGTGCCTACAGCAAGTAAGGTAATTCCCCAAAGGGGGTCAGTACGAAGAATGTACTGAGTATGTAAGGTTCATATGAAACTGCATCATACATAATAACAACAATGGAGTCAAATATAAGAGAATAGTCAATGTGGATAAACCATCGTTTTATATGTGGAACCATGTACATTTCTTCTGTTATTATCATTTTCGATCAATCATTCATATCCTTATTATTCATATAATATCTTTGATATACACCTTCATTCAAGAGATTTTCCTTTATTCAAGAGATTCTTCCATTCAAGAGATTTCTTTTCTTTGCTTTTACGCTCATCATCATTATTATTAGTCATCCACCTTATTGGTGGGTTATTATGGTCATCCACCTTATTGGTGGGTAGTCATCCACCTTATTGGTGGGTGGTCATCCACTTTATTAGTGGGTAGTCATCCACTTTATCAGTGGGTAAAAAATAATATCATCATGAAGGTTTTCATTTCACCCCATGGATACACCCATAATGTTGGGATGGTCATCATGCAGGTGTTTCCTTCACCCCATGGATATCATCATGCAGGTGTTTATATCACCCCATGGATACAACTAGTTATACATTACTTCATTCTTTTAACTTTAAGAGATTGATACTTTAGTCGTGTGAGATTGATACATTTTCTTGTGAGAGAGTGATAGGTTAATAGTCGTAACATTATTGGAGCTTTGGAACACAATGTTATTGGATATGCTACTCAAGAATGAGTAGATTCTCCTTACATCATCACTTTTCTTGTGATATTTCTTTTAATAATTACAGCGTTATGATAGATTAGGAACTTCAGTCCATGGATAAGAGATATAAGAATGCCAATTGGTCGAAGAATAGGAAACATGTGGATAACAATATATATCAAACCTGAATGAGATACCTTAGAATATTTCGGAATGGAACAACTACTATGACAATGTGAACAATATCTGCTGCAGAAGGATACAAAAAGAGTAACCTTACATACCTTATCTCCTCAATATGAATATACAATCCTATACGCGAACACAATAGTCCAGCTCCTTCCTTACATTTCAGTCTACAACACAGTTACATAACGGAGCTTACATTAACAATCAACTACCTTACAAGTGCATAAGACAAATAATGAGTTACATGTTTGGCTTATAACGTCATTTACCCCCTTACAATACTATTTACGGCATGGTCATACCAATAATACCACAACATTCCCAACATTGACCAAAATATCACAACTCAATAGCATTTCACACCAAATTCATCCTTTACGTTTCTTCATTAACACGACATCACAATTACTCCATCAAGTCACCTCAATACACTTCATAACAACATATCGACAACAATCCCACAATTCATACTTATAGAAAAATAACAAGTTAAGGAACATTACCACACCATACATGTTGATATTTCATCCATACTATGCTCTTTCATCAAAACCTCAAGTCCTTTTTCAAGTTCAAATCTCATGGCTAACACATCTTTTACCAAAAAGCAAAAGTGCACTATTCAACACCTTTAGACATAGCCATCATGATCTACATATGCTCTCATGCATATAATCTATTAAAACATAAAATTAAATACTTGCCCAAGCTTGAGAGATGATGATCTTCCCCAAGAGATGACTTAGGGTTTGAAGTGAAGAGAAAATATCTCTTTTTGGTTTCTTGGAAAAATCTAGAAATACATGTGTGTTTGAGTGATTAAAATCTGATTTTTGGGGCCTTTATACAGACTTCAAGTCATCCTTAGCCATTTGGCTCAATAATGGATTAGTCAAAGCAAGAATGGGTCATTTGACCCGTTGGGCCATGTCTTTTAATTCATTTTGGGCCTTCCTTTGAGCTCATTAACACATATTAACTTAGCCCACCAAATTCAATGCATAATCCACCAAATTTCTCAAGTTTCAATCATTTCATATGTGTTCTGACAATATTCAATCCACGAGATTCATGTGCGTAGCCTCCATCTCAAAAATAGAAATTCTAGCCACTCATAGCTTAATTGAACAAAATTTGATAAAATAATTACGACGACGAATTCACCCCAACTTGGATGCTAAACTCACTCAAGATTAGCCCTACTATGATGGACTAATGATACCATAACCCAAGAGTCCTATTTATAGACTAATGGTCGAAGAAAAATTTTGGCAAAAACCAGCCTGGGGCGCCTCCTTGCTGCCTGGGCCAGAAAAATTCTAGCCAAAAGCGGCCTGGCATGCCCCTGGGCGTGCTCCACCCTTAGTTTTTGAAATTTTTCATTTCTTCGACTTTTTTTTGCGGATTCGGTTAAATACTTCAAGTTCAAATCTTTATCCTACCTCTTAGCATTAAAACCCTTTATTTTGAAGTCGTTCAAGCCTTATTTATCACTCCTAAATGCACCCAAAAGTCATAAACGCTTCCTACAAAAGTCTAAACACATTTACTAGCACACTATCGAATCTTCCACCAATATCAATACAAGGTACATACTTATTGCTCTCGAACCTAGGGTAAACATGGTTCAAGGTTGTCAAGTAAGGTCATAAATGTACGGGAAGTTACATTCTTCCCCCTTAGAAACATTCGTCCTCGAATGTTAATAACATAGTTCCAATTATAACAAATGTATCTCTATATTAGCATATCTATACATATACAATTAATGCTTATAGAGACCCACTTGTTATTACTTCACTTCCGCACTTTGAAATATTTCTTCCATTTGAAACAAGTACGGGTACTTTGAGTTCATCATTTGTTCAGCTTCCCATATGATCTTTTCTAATTGTTAATCTCTCCAAAATACCTTTACGGAAACTATTTCTTTATTTCTTAATCTCTTTACTTGTTGAACCAAAATAGTAATAGGGACCTCTCATTGATGGAACTTCGTCAATGGGGGTAATACAAGATGAATCTCCTATGCATTTTAGAAACATCGAAACATGAAACACTGGATGGACTGAGGAAAGTTCTTGGGGTAATTTCAATTCCCATGCAACTTACCCAAATCTTCTGATAATTTCATATGGACCTACATAACGTGGACTCAACTTTTCTTTCTTTCCAACTCTCGTGACCCCTTTTATTGGTGACACCTTTAAGAATACCCAATCACATATGGCAAATTTGATCCCTCTTCTTTTGATATCAGCATATGACTTCTGAATTCCTGATGCTCTACTATTACTTGTTGACAATTCAGACCATGAGCTACTAATTTTGCAATGTTCTTTTTCTTTATATTGCCTCACCAACACATTTCTTCCACGCCGTGGTACATTTTGATTGTTCCGGAATAATTAGAATAACGTGAATGATGTGCTTCTGTCATAATTCATTTCCTTAGCTCGTCTATATTTAGTATGCATAATCTACTTGGATAGGAAAGTATTCCTCCCTTATGTAAGCTCAAGTACCTTTTGCCAAACTTCATTGTACATTCTTTTTCAATTGGAATAAAATAGAATTTGCATATTGTTTCTTCTCTCGGCTACAAATGAAGATTTTGCCGCATTGTACACTGTAATTCTTTCATCAGGAGTTTCAAGAAGACAAAACCCCATACTGATTAATTGATATAGATTTCTTGACTATATCTTTCTTTTCTATAAGCTGGCCATTAAAACTTCCTACTACTTTGCAGCTTAATGTATCAGCTACCCCGTTTTCTTTTCTCGAATGATACAAGATACCAATGTCATAATCTTTTGATAGTTCAGGCCACCTTCGCTACCTCAGATTTAAATCCTCTGGCTTAAAATATATTACTTTTTTTTTTTTTTGACCAGTATATATGTCAACATGAATCCCTCACAAATAGTGACCATATCTTTAAAGCAAATATCGCAGCTGCTAGTTCAGGGTCATGTTTTGGGTAATAATTTTTTTTTCATGTGGCCGCAACTGTCGTGAGGCATATGCTATTACCTTATCATGCTACATCAATACACATCCGAGGCCAACCCCAGAAGCATTACAATACATTGCATAACATTCTTATGCCTTCAGGAAGCACTTAAAACTGGTGTGGAAGTTAATTTACCTTTCAACTCTTGGAAAATTTTCTCACATGCATCATTCTACTGGAACTTGATTGCCTTGTGTATAAGCTTTGTTAAGGGTGTAGGGGTAGAATAAAATCCTTCAACAATTCTCCTATAATAACCAACCAACCCAAGAAAATGATGGATCTCTGTAAGCATCGTAGGACTTAGCCAAGTTTTCACCATTTCTATCTCTCGCGTATCAACCTTCATTGGTTCATCCTATACAATGTGAATCAAGAACGACATGGATTGTAACCTAACTTCACATTTAGAAAGTTCTATAACACTTGCTACAATATGATTCGCATGGTCCTCTTGTGATTTTGAATACCATTACCAAACATGGTCACATACACATTTAAAAGTGCCTTGAACACCCTATTCATCAAATCCCTAACAACTGCTGGTGCACTGGTTAGCCCAAATGGCATAACTAGAAATTCATAGCATAATAGTAACCATAACGTGTTCAGAAAGCTGCCTCAGGTATATATGTTATATTTTATTTTTCGACCCTTACTTGATGATAACTCGATCTCAAGTCAATCTTTGAGAAGCATTGGTTAAGTAAATCATCAATTCTAGGGAGGGGATATTTATTCTTGACTATTGCCTTATTCAGTTGCCGATAATCAATACACATTCTCAATGTGCCATCTTCCTTTGTACAAACAACACTGGTGTACCCCCACGGGGACATACTAGGTCTTACTAGGTGACATATGTACACTTTGGACATTATTTCCCTACCTCAAGATAGGGGATAAATTTACCCTTCAATTCTCCAACACTCTCATTTCCATCTCAATAAAATCAACCAACGTAACATGATCACAAACATTCACTATACCATTACGATCTATTTATTTTTTTAACTATAATAAATTCACCAACTAGCGTAGATACTTCACTTGGCTTAACTAGTAATTATGATGTTCTTTCAAACTTCACAGCAATCAATGAAGTAACTTATGATAAGGTAGAGCCCGGATTAATCAATGCATGTACATTATGTGAAGAGACAGATATTATACCTATAACCTCATCAGGAGAAACCTCCAAATTCTATCGGTCGAATAGAGCATATGTGCGATTCTGGACTCCACTAGAACTAGCTGCCCCTCCAGCACCTCTACCACGACTACCAGGTTGTACACCAGACGACGATGCCACAACAGCTGATACCATAAGTCGCACCATAGTACCCGTATCCCTTAGACACTCTCTCGTCAGATGCCTCGACATACCGCATCGCAAGCAAATATTTGGTCCATACAAACATTCACCTGAATGAAACTTCCCGCAGTGCTGGCATAGTTGTCGAGAAAATCTTACTATTAGTGAACCTCGAACCACACTGCTCTGCCCCGCATGACTGCCTCTAGATCCTCCGTCTGTAGGGGAAGAAAATGATGGTCTAGGCGGTCGAAGAAAACTCTGAGGCCCAGATCCTCCTTGGGACACCATAAACTGTCTCATTGGTCTAGCCCTCTTTGAAGGCCCTCTTTCAAATTCATGTACCCTCCTTCGTTGCCTCTGATCCTCCATCTTTTGTGCAAAGGCCTGTATTCTGTCTATGTCCATATCTTTGTTCAAAGCAGCATGGTACAGTCCCTTACCAAATATGGCTCTAATCTGTCTACATATCAATGGACTCTGTCTTCCATTGTGGCTACCACATTCGGAGCATATGGAGCCAAAGAGTTAAACTGCAGACTATATTCTCCAGACTATATTCTCTAACACTCATATTTCCCTGACGGAGATTTAGAAATTGGTTTACACGGGCCTGTCGGTTCTCAAATGGGAGGTAGTGATCAAGAAAGGCCGTTTTGAATTCCTCCCAACCAGCTGGAGGTGCACCAATACTCCTCGATCTTTTCCAGTCTTCATACCATAATATAGCTTCACCTTTCAATCTATAGGCCACAAGTTCAACTGTTTCTATACCAGTCACATGCATAACCTCTAGAGCTCTTTGAATTTGATCTACAAAGTCTTGTGGATCTGCTTTTGGGTCTGACCCAGTGAATATGGGAGGGTCTAATTTCAGAAAATCTTGTGTTCTCCGACTAGCTACTCTAGCCCCACTGTCATTGCCTGTCATTGGACCAACTTGTCCTTGACTTTGTGCAACAACTATCTGTGTCAACATATGCACTGCATTTCTTAAATCCTGATCAGTCGTATTTGCAGGAGGTTCTGCCTGTACTTTTCTACCCCTCGACTCTTCAGGAAACGGAAGAGTAGAAGTAGACTGCGATGAAATTTTAGTGTCATCCCCACCTTGACTAGCTTAGTCAGGTGGTGATTTACTCATTCTTTCTCCGGCAGGCATATCTACCTGCTTACCTTTGCCTCTACCTCGTCTTATGATTAGCATGTTACTATAAACAAAAAAAACAATTCCATGGTCAGATAAAATTTTCACTTACAACATTGGATCTATTGCACGATCTAGAAATGAAGAAATGAAACAAATACTAGATGTCCCGTAGCCTCCTACTTATAAATGTGGCGCGCAACACATCCATAAGCAAGACTCTACTCAGACACGGTTTTGTAGACACCCTTAGGAAAACCTACTATGATACCACTTTTGTTACGCCCTAAATTCCAACGGGACAGACTGGCACCCGGAGCTGTTGAGGCCCGAGAGAACCAATCTTTACTCATGTACACCCATACGCATGTCTCTATGTGAACATCATTATATATTGAAACTTGGCAGTTAGGGCCATCAAGTCAAAATGGACATGCAACTCTTACAATTATTCTCCCACATAAGTCTACAAAGCCTCTAACCAATTCATGTACATAACCAACCTACATTCGGGACAAGTCCCCGCTTTATACAATATTTACAATACCAAAACCATGAACACATATGACTCGGAAAGCCCCGAACCAACTGGAGCTCACCAATGATCCACGGATGACTCGTAGCCTACAGTGGAGGTCGACTAGAACCTGTGCCTGTAGCAAGTAAGGTAATTCCCCCAAGGGGGTCAATACGAAGAATGCACTGAGTATGTAAGGTTCATATGAAACTGCATCATACATAATAACAACAATGGAGTTAAATATAAGAGAATAGTCAATGTGGATAAATCATCGTTTTATATGTGGAACCATGTACATTTCTTCTGTTATTGTCATTTTTGATCAATCATTCATATCCTTACTATTCATATAATATCTTTCATATACACCTTCATTCAAGAGATTTGCCTTTATTCAAGAGATTCTTCCATTCAAGAGATTTCTTTTCTTTGCTTTTACGCTCATCATCATTATTATTAGTCATCCACCTTATTTGTGGGTTATTATGGTCATCCACCTTATTGGTGGGTAGTCATCCACCTTATTGGTGGGTAGTCATCCACTTTATTAGTAGGTAGTCATCCACTTTATTAGTGGTTAAAAAATAATATCGTCATGCAGGTGTTCATTTCACCCCATGGATACACCCATAATGTTGGGATGGTCATCATGCAGGTGTTTCCTTCACCCCATGGATATCATCATGCAGGTGTTTATATCACCCCATGGATACAACTAGTTATACATTACTTCATTCTTTTAACTTTAAGAGATTGATACTTTGGTCGTGTGAGATTGATACATTTTCTTGTGAGAGAGTAATAAGTTAATGGTCGCAACATTATTGGAGCTTTGGAACACAACGTTATTGGATATGCTACTCAAGAATGAGTAGATTCTCCTTACATCATCACTTTTCTTGAGATAGTTCTTTTAATAATTACAACATTATGATAGCTTAGGAACTTCAGTCCATGGATAAGAGATATAAGAATGCCAATTGGTCAATGAATAGGATACATGTGGATAACAATATATATCAAACCTGAATGAGATACCTTAGAATATTTCGGAATGGAACAACTACTATGACAATGTGAACAATATCTGCTGCAGAAGGATACAGAAAGAGTAACCTTATATACCTTATCTCCTCAATATGAATATACAATCCTATACGCGAACACAATAGTCCAGCTCCTTCCTTACGTTTCACTCTACAACACAGTTACATAACGGAGCTTACATTAACAATCAACTACCTTACAAGTGCATAAGACAAATAATGAGTTACATGTTTGCCTTATAACGTCATTTACCCCTTTACAATACCATTTACGGCATGGTCATACCAATAATACCACAACATGCCCAACATTGACCAAAACATCACAACTCAATAGCATTTCACACCAAGTTCATCCTTTACATTTCTTCATTAACACGACGTCACAATTACTCCATCAAGTCACCTCAATACACTTCATAACAACATATCGACAACAATCCCACAATTCATACTTATAGAAAAATAACAAGTTAAGGAACATAACCAAAACATACATGTTCATATTTCATCCATACCATGCCCTTTCATCAAAACCTCAAGTCCTTTTTCAAGTTCAAATCTCATGGCTAACACATCTTTTACTAAAAAGCAAAAGTGCACTATTCAACACCTTTATACATAGCCATCATGATCTACATATGCTCTCATGCATATAATCTATTAAAACATAAAATTAAATACTTGCCCAAGCTTGAGAGATGATGATCTTGCCCAAGAGATGACTTAGGGTTTGAAGTGAAGAGAAAATATCTCTTTTTGGTTTCTTGGAAAAATCTAGAAATACATGTGTGTTTGAGTGATTAAAATCTGGTTTTTGGGGCCTTTATATAGACCTCAAGTCATCCTTAGCCATGTGGCTCAATAATGGATTATTCAAAGCAAGAATGGGTCATTTGACCCATTAGACCATGTCCTTTAATTCATTTTGGGCCTTCCTTTGAGCTCATTAACACATATTATCTTAGCCCACCAAATTCAATGCATAATCCACCAAATTTCTCAAGTTTCAATCATTTCATATGTGTTCTGACAATATTCAACCCACGAGATTCATATGCATAACCTCCATCTCAAAAATAGAAATTCTAGCCACTCATAGCTTAATTGAATAAAATTTGATAAAATAATTACGACGACGAGTTAACCCCAACTTGGATGCTAAACTCACTCAAGATTAGCCCTAGTATGATGGAATAATGATACCATAACCCAAGAGTCCTATTTATAGACTAATGGTCGAAGAAAATTTTTGGCAAAAATCGGCCTGGCACGCCGCCTGGCACGCCGCCTGGCGCGCCTCCTTGCTGCCTGGGCCAGAAAAATTCTGGCCAAAAGCGGACTGGCACGCCATTGGGCGAGCCCCACCCTTAGTTTTTGAAATTTTTCGTTTCTTCGACTTTTCTTTGCGGATTCGGTTAGATACTTCAAGTTCAACTCTTTAGCCTAACTCTTAGTATTAAAACCCTTTATTTGGAAGTCGTTCAAGCCTCATTTATCAATCCTAAAATGCACCCAAAATTCACAAATGCTTCCTACAAAAGTCTAAACACATTTACTAGCACACTATCGAATCTTCCACCAATATCAATACAAGGTACATACTTATTGCTCTCGAACCTAGGGTAAACATGGTTCAAGGTTGTCAAATAAGGTCATAAATGTACGGGATGTTACAAAAAACCAGTGTACCATTTACCTAGATGGTGTGGCACATGGCCCCCTCCAATGCTATGGGGGGTGCGACGCATGGCTTCCTCCCTAAGGAGGAGTTTTGCCCAATTCTTGCTCTATTCTTATCGTCCTCTCGTTCCTTGTTTTCCCACTCCTTATGGCTTGTTTGTAGGATTTATTTAGCTTCCATAGCTCATCCATTAGTATCCTACAACAACTCATAACAAACATTATACCATACAACACAATAGAGCTCATTAAAGTACACTAGAACACACATAGCTCAAGCTAGCACCACTAGTTTTCTCGTCTAAACTCTATTTGATCATTTTGAATCTTGATTTGTCTAAAATGCATATTAAACACTATAAACATGTAAATTAGAACAAAAATACACAAATAACACTTTAAACTTCATTAAGTACACCAAGTTATCCTCAAAACTAAGCTAAACGCGCATACGCCTAAGATCAGACGACTTGTAGCCTCTAGTGACGGCTCGTAGGAAGGACTCATTGACATTGGTAGTAATTTACACATCTTCGGTTCCTTTTGTAATTTTCTTAGGACAAGTCATCCAACGACTCATTGCTTGACCCTATGGTCCATTGCCTGCAATCGTAGATAAGTCCCACTTTTAATCCTCAAACTTTAACTCCCTGTTAATGCGATGACTTGGGCTATGACTCGTATCATAACCCAACGAGTCATAGCCAGGCCTCAAATTCCACAAGTTCTGTAATTTTTCATTGTTTTTCCTTTGCTCTCTTTCAAACTCTATTTTCCTATAAAACCACCACAAACACATTATATCCACACAAACGAGGCCTTGATTTAGAATATTTTCCTCGTTTTAAGCATCGAAAGTGCCATAAAACACCAACACGTCAACACCCTCAACTTAGAGCATTTGAATATCCTCAGGAAAAAAACAATACAACAACAACAGCACTTAACTAGGAGAAAGCTAAGGGACCTACAACAGTCAATCCAATTCTTATTATCAAAAAATGTTCCAACTCCCTTCTTAACAAGAGTTTAAAACCACTTTGTGTACAAATACAGTCCATTACCATGACACAAAGTGATCAATATATGGCAACAGATTATACATACACAACCAAGAACATGTGCAAATGGCATTTACCCGAACAAAGATCGACCAATAATGCAACCCATGTGCCCCCACAACAACGAGGTCTGGTGCACTCACAGTCTAAAGATGTACTTATAACCAGGGACTGAATCAAAACACTCACTCTCACAAAGAAGTTATAACAACGTGCGTGAAATACTATAGGCTTACCCTTATTTTCTCTGTCTTAGTTGTTGAACGGTCGGACTAGGATTGCTATAGGACTTTCATTAGCTTGTAATGTAGGCTTGGAGATGAGTATGGTAGATATGGATACAGTGACTCACCCTTCTTGACACTACACTATTGTTGGCTTCTCTTTTCAACCTTACTTATTTTCTTCTCCCTTATTCTTCTTTGCTTTTCCTCAATTTAAGGGTGTGGTTTTCTTTTTACACTTCCTATTTTTTTCTCTTTTTTTTTTTTTTGCAAACTTTTTTGAACATATATATTTTTTTTTATTACCACACCCACATCTACTTTCTTTTCTTTTACTAACTTCTTCGTCATACCCATATCAAAATATGATCCCCTATAATAGGCACCCTCAACTTAGGCGATTTGCCTGAGTTGATGAACATATTGTCTAATGAGGGACCAGGGTCAAGATAGGTTCATTGTAATTTGAAACAGGAAGGTGAATAGGCTAATGAACAAAATTAATCAATTTAGGCTCAAATTCGGATCAAGGGATACTTATTTCATTTGGTCAGACATTTAGGCTAAAAGTAGGCTTAATCAAAAATAGCCTATGATCCTTTCCTAACCAACTATCCTACAACCTAGGAATGAATAACCAGGCAAGTTTTGGATCACACACATACAGTGAATTAGGTAAGCATTCTCACTACTAAAATAAACAGGAAAACCAACCACACGTGGTCGGTTTTTTCAAAAAAAATTATTATTTATATATCGATATTAATTTTTTTATTAAAATTATTTTTATATTAAAAAAATTTATTAAAATTTTTTGACCACAATGAGTGGTCGGTTTTATATTTATATATATTTTTTTTATTTAGTATACCGACCACTTTGTTAAAAAAAAATTAAATAGTTTTTAAGAAAACCAACCACAATCGGTCGGTTATTTAAATAAATATTTAATTTTTTTAAAAAATACTGACCACTTGTGGCCAGTTTATTTAAATAAATATTTGATTTTTTAAAAAGAACCGACCACTTGTGGTCGATTTTTTTGGTAATTTTTACCAAACCCGGCCACATGTGGTCGGTTTTTGAGTAAATATTCCAGAATAACCGACCACCTGTGGTCGGTTTTTTTTTAAATTTCCAGAAAACCGACCACTTGTAGTCAGTTTTTCTGGAAATTTTATAAAATAAATTACAGCATATATGCTGCTTTTCCAATATAAACCCTGCTAATACAAAACAACCAACCTATTAAGAATTATTCAATCATCTCAATACAACACACCAATTTAGAAACATTAAAACATCTCCTTAAACATTCAAATATGAAAATCAAAACATCCAAATATCAAAATCAAAACATACAAACATCAAATTTACAAATCAAAAATAAACTAAAAGTCATCCTCATCCTCATCCCCATCATCCTCAACCTCAACCTCATCCTTATCATCATCAAAATCATCAAAATCCTCCTCCTCATTTGTTGTATAATTATCAAGTGAGCTTAGGCCTTTCACAGCCTGAGGTGCATCACCAGGACACGGAGGAAGTATCTATGGAGCATGATGAAAACTATTAATCTGCTCCTGCAACATTTTCATTTGCATAGACATTTCCTGCTCTTTCTTCCTCGTCCTCTTGGCATTTTCCTCCTATCTCTTCCTCGTTCTCTCAGCCTCTGCAGCCATTTGACTAGTATGCTGAGCAACCATATTTTGTAATAAAATAAAGGTTTCTCTATCAACTAGTGGGTTGGAGGAGGATCCACAATACGAAGAGGTAATGTTTTTCGTAAACCATTTTCTAGAGTAGCCGTAGACATTACCCCTAACAGGTGAACCCACACATTCTTGCCAGTACTTCTCCTCTACTTCTTGAGGTAGTGGGGGTTACCCTGACTTTTTGGAGATCGAGTCGCACGTAACTCAGTAATCCTCAGTAGCTATTTGTCCTATATTTAAATTAAAGTGAAACATTAGTAATAAAAAGATACTAAACTATTCAAACTTAAATATTATCAAATTTAGTAATAAAAAATTATAAGTCCAAATGTAGTTCTTGCATGGGTTTCTTTAGCACGCAGCTCTACCCATTTATCTTCATCTGTAGGTTTTTTTTTTCTTTTTTACGTGAGTATGCGCAAATAACTCACCCTGAGATACCCTTATACCCAACTATTTTTCCTGCATACGATAAAATTATTAATCTTCAAAAAGTAAAAATATTTGAAATAGAAATAAACATTTAAATTGATAAAAGTTATGTACTGTTTTATCCTCCACAATAATCTGACTGACAGCTCCCACAGTGTGTAGAGAGCCACCCTTCATAGACGCTCTGGCTTTCTTTCCTTTTTCACTCAACTTCTTAAATTCTTCGCTATTCCAATAGCGAAGGAAATCTTTCCACATATATGCCCCAATAAACTTTGACATTTTCTTTTTATTTCTTGCATAATCCAATAAACCATTAAGTCTAAGTCTGGCTCTCCTAAAAAATTTCTCTTTATATGGTCCGCTGGATCATACCAGATATATTTCTACAACAAAAATAATAGTACTCATTATTGGTTATTACAAGTCTATATTAAAGAAGTTTATTTCCCTAAAGTACTTAAACATCTAAAATAAATAGGAGACTCCAATTTCACAGTATGTCATTAAACTCCAATATTAGTTTTCTTGATTAATGACAAAGATCGTGAAATAAATTTCATCTAACAAGTAAGAGGAACAAATATCTATCACTAGACTAATTTAAATAAGAAGGCATCAACCAAAAATTAAGAAGTTTGGTGAGAAATGCTAAGTAACCTGAAATTCTTCGAACATTTTCTCTCGATAAAATTCTGAAACCTTTCGCCAACTTGTCCAATAACCTTTGTAGTTGCGACGAATGCATTTAAGGACAATTTTGGCAATTCTATTATCCTACTAAAACCTGCAATACAAGATTAAACATTAATATCATAGAGCATAATATAGTAATTGAAAAATAAGTAGAATTGTTATATATTGAAATTATACCTTTTTCCATATGGTATAATGTACTCCCTCTGACTAGTATCTCTATGTCCTAGATATAGAGTCGGTGCTCCTGTCTGTATTGTCGTGGGTGTACCTGAAGTACTGGGGATGGCATCTCTCAAATGAAGATCGGTTAGCCCAATTGATCCAGTAGAACCACTATGAGTCCCTGGCTGACTGGTAGCAAATGGTAGCACAACCGATGGTAGATGAGTATAAGCACCATCGATCGTATGGTAGTACTGTGAAGGTGGTGGCATAGCGATGAGGGCGTACTGAGTCTCAGTAGAGCCATGTAGTAGACCCACATGCTTAGGAGCACTATATGAATGATAGGACGACGTAGAATGAGAGGGTCATTCTGGAATGTCATCTGACCGACCCTCAGATATATGAATTTCTGTGGTTCGTCTATAAAGTGGCGGTACCCTTTTTTTTTTTGGTTTACTAGTGTCAAGTATTTGCTTACCCTTGTCACCCTTACCTGCCATCTAAATTATTTAAAGATAAAATAGTTGGTCAAATATCATTTTGTTAAGATTGTGAAATTCATTAATCAATCAATTAATAAGTAAACTAAACAACACTTAAACACAGAATACCAATTCTTTTTCAAGATCAAATTAAACATTCCATAAATTCAAGTAAGAATTTCAATAGGTAAAGAGTTTTATTTATTTGCAGATCTTACTTAGGCTATAACACAACAAACTTCTAAAACAAACATGAAAGGTAAGTACGACAAAGCATGCAGATATCAATAATCATCCTCTCCATAATATTCTCCACTAAACCATTCACCCTCTTCGAAAGTTTCCTCCTTTTCTACCCATTCAGCCTCTTCTGGACTAACTTCTTTATAAATGTATTCCGGATGGTTCAAATTATCCACTAAGTTAGTGTCCACTAATTGGTGATCAGTCTGTATTTCATTTTGATATACAGTATCCAACACATTCTCAACTTCCAACCGCCCCATAGGCCTGGTTTTGATTACGGCCCACCAATCAGACTTGTCCCTGCGTAATGGATAAGGAGCATAGTACACTTGTTTAGCATTTTGTGCGAGAATAAAAGGATCGTAAGCAGGATAAGTCCTGGTGTGTTTGACTTCAATAATGTTATGCTCCTTAAGTACTCTTGTGCCTCTTATGCTTGGATCGAACCACTTACATCGAAAGAGTACTATCTTTTTAACAGGATAACCACCATACTCCATATCTAAAATCTCTTGTATGACTCCAAAGTAATCAACATCATCATCACCCTTAACCCAAACACCACTTTTTCTTGTTTTGGAGTGTTCCTCGGTGGAAAATTTAAACCTATTAACTGTATAATAGGACATTGTACTAGCTTCAACTGGTCCAAAAGCAATATCCTTCAAGAATTGATTATATGTGGCCGTATTTGGTGAATGGAATACCTATATATATGTATATATTATGGTTAGTAGAAGAATGCGTTAACGCTTTAAATTTTTTGTGTTATTATTGCAATTACACACCTGATATGTATACCATGTTGCAAATGACTCATAAACTTGATTTGGGTGGAATTGAGCATTAAATGAACTGAAGATTCACAATACAAACACAATTTGTTTTCTTAGTGAAATGAGTAGTTAAATTTGATATGTAAATATTTAATACCCTTACTTTAAAAAGGGCTCAACTTCGGGGCAATTCAGCAAGACATACAATGTTCTTGATTTGTGCTCCATGACCGTAAGTTGGCAAAAAATGCTCTTTTTTGCCCTACTACCTGATCGATTGAAGATTGATATTGGTTGCAGATATGGATCATTCTCATCATCCTGGTGTCAATTTGGTCTGTTTCTCAAACAACCAACTTGATCACCAAAATAGTAAGAACAAAATTGGGATGTTTCTCTAGCAAGGTACGCTGCAACTATAGAGCCTTCAATCCTATATTTATTTTTAGGACCCTTTTTTAATTGTCCAATGGTCCTGCATAATTTTACGTTACGTATCTAATCTATAAAAATAGATATATACTTAAACAATTAAGAAATAAATTAAATGTTTTGTACTTGCTTATCGCTCGCCTGGATACATCCAACTAGTTTGAACTGGACCACCTAGCTGGGCTTTGTGGACAAGGTGGATGGGAAGATGTTCCATCACATCGAAGAACCCAGGTGGAAAACTCTTCTCCGACTTGTTGGTGATAACAATAATATTACCTTTCATTCGAATCAAATTTTCTTCTTTTAATGTGGTGGAACATAAGTCTTTGAAGAACAAACTGATCTCTATTATCTGTTTCCATATGTTTTCAGTCAAACCAATAAAAGCAATCGGAAGTAACTGTTCCATGAAAATGTGACAATCATGACACTTCATTACATGTAACTTTCCATGCTCCATGTTAACCCGCTTTCCCAAATTCGAGGCATATCCATCCGACATCTTTAAACTTTGGACCCACTCACATATTTTCCATTTTTGGTCCAACTTGAATGTATAACTAGCCTTGGGCTTAAGTAAATTTCCATTGGTACCCTCCTGCAAGTGTAATTCCGTGCGCTTACAATATTTAAAAAAATCAAGTCTAGCCTTTGGATTATCTTTTGTCTTGCCAGTCACATCCATAATTGTGTTGAACAAGTTATTAAAATAGTTCTTTTCAGCATGTATGACATCAATATTATGTCTAAGTTTGTTATCTGGCCAATATTCTAACTCCTAGAATATGCTCTACTTTGTCCAATTATGTGAAACACCATACCCATCAAACCTATACAGTTGTTCCTCGCTAACATTTGGAAAATCTTGAACTTTCTCCCAAATGTCATGACCACTTAATGTTGGAGATGGACCATCAGGTTCAGTTTGTAAATGCATGCTTGAGTCTCCTAAACTTATGATCAGGTGGCAAGAAACAATGGTGACAATCAAACCATGAATTTTTTCGGCCATGTCTCAATGTGAACAATTTTGTATTTTCCATGCAATATGGACAAGCTAACTTACCAACTGTCATCCACCCAGAAAATATTCCATAATCAGGGAAATCATTAATAGTCCACATTAGATAACATGTAAATTGAAATTCTATTTAAGTGAAATGTCCCAAGTTTCATCCCCCTCATGCCATAACAATTGCATTCATCAATCAAAGGTTGCAAGTAACCATCTATACCATTTTTTCAATTACGTAGGCCAGGAACAATACAATTCAAAAATATCTGGACTAGTCATCAATATTTCAGGAGGAAGATTATACGGTGTGATAAACACAGGCCACTATGAATATGGTGCAGCACCAACAGAAAAAGGTGAGAAACCATCCGCACACAACCCCAACATAATATTTCATGGTTCAGCTGCAAAATCAAGATAAGTTGCATCAAAATGCTTCCAAGCCTCTCCATCAGACGGATGGCACATGACACCAGGGGGACTTCTAGTTTCACTGTGCCATCTCATATGGGAAGCTGAGCTATTTGATGCAAACAACCTCTTCAACCTTGGTATAAGAGGTAAATAATGCATCGCCTTAATAGTAATTTTATTTCCTATACAACCACGTTTATAGTGAGGGTGTTGACAAAACTTACAAGACTCTAGTTCAGCATCCTCCTTAAAGTATAACATACAACCAATTTCACAACAATCAATTCTAATTGACGAGAGACCTAACTTAGACGCCAGTCTTTTTGCCTTATAAAAAGAATTAGGAACCTCTAAAGCAGGGTCAACTAACTCTTTAATAAGGTCTATCATAGAGTCCACTCCTCCTTCAGCAACATTCCAATCAGATTTGTTACTTAGTAATCTAGCAGCAACAAACATTTGAGAGTGCGAACTCCCGTCAAACAAAGGATGACTAGCAGCACACAATTCTACATAAAAACATTGTGCTTCTACATTGAGAAAATCTTCTACATTTTCCATGATTTCAACCCCCCCTGCATCTGAAAAGCATCATGCACCATTTATGAAATCCTAGTATGTTGATAATTATTATGCCCCGCAGACCTACTACTTTCACCAACATCAAAGTTATTTTGTCCAACTTCTCCATGACTAGTATTCAATCTTAAATAGTCCTCATGAAACCCCTTTCTATAAAGATTATTCCTCACAACATCTTTTTTTAGAATGCATGTACCATCACATCTTACACAAGGACAACGAATCAATCCGAAAATTGACCAATCATCAAGTGTCTTGGAATGTTCAATAAATTGATTGACACCTGCTGCAAATTCCTCCCTCATACCCACTATGTTATCATTGTTTCACTGATATATCCAGCGATAATCAAAGTCCATCTACACAAGCAGTCATAATTTTAATTAAAGTCACTATCTTATCCTTTGTCAAATCACAAGTTCACATTTTCAAGTGACTACACTTAACCATTTTCAAGTAACTAATACACATTTCAAGTCACTACACTTAACCATTTTCAAGTCACAAGTTCACATTTCAAGTCACTACACTTAACCATTTTCAAGTAACTAAAACAAATTTCAAGTCACTACAGTTAACCATTTTCAAGTAACTAATACATATTTTCAAGTCACTACCATTTTCAAGTAACTAGTTCACATTTCAAGTGACTACACTTAACTAATTTCAAGTAACTAATACACATTTCAAGTGACTGCACTTAACCATTTTCAAGTAACTAAAACACATTTCAAGTGACTACACTTAACCATTTTCAAGTAACTAAAACACATTTCAAGTCACTACACTTAACCATTTTCAAGTAAATAAAACACATTTCATGTCACTACACTTAATCATTTTCAATTAAGTAACTAGTTCACATTTCAAGTGACTACACTTAACCATTTTCAAATCACAAGTTCACATTTTCAAGTAAATACACGTAACCATTTTCAAATGACATGTTCACATTTTCAAGTAACTACACTTAACCATTTTCAAAGCAAAATTTCACATTTTCAAGTGAGAGCACTTAACCATTTTCAAGTCACAAGTTCACAATTTGAAGTCACTACATTTAACCAGTTTCAAGTCACTAGTACATATTTTCAATTCTAATATAAGTCAAATAGTTCAACAAATTTAATAAAACAAATAAGTAGAGGCGTCGCATGTCCTTCTCACATCATATAATCATCACAAAACTTATGGCTTTCAAAGCCTTCTACAACAAATATTCCCACCGTAACACTATATTTAAAGACTTAATATAAGAAAATAGAGAGAAAGCAACTTACCTTCAAGTAAACTAATGTTTCAAAATTACTTTTACAAAAATTGCTCCTTCCGTATGATATGCCTCTTTGCAAATATCTAATGCAAATCTAAAGAAAAGATGTCATTAAGTACCAAATCGATCAGTACCTAAATCAACTAGTTAAATCAACAATGTAACTAATTATTAAAGCGATGATAGGCAAATCAACCTTTTCAAATACGTCGGAGCTGCTAAACGGAGTTTTTGCATTGATGAACGGAGCTGCTGTCATTGGTCGGAGCAGCTTTCGATGAACGAGCTGCTGTCGTTGGTCGGAGCTGCATCGATGAACAACGGTTGCTGCCAACGTCAGGTGTGTGGGTTCGATGTGTATCAGTGTGTGTGGGTTTGATGTGTATTGGGGTAATTAGGAAAAGGCTGATGGGCCAGTCGGGTCAGGTGATAGTTGGGCTGGGCCGGGTGAAAACAATTGAGAAAACCGACCATAAGTGGTCGGTTCATTTTTTTTTAAAATTATTATTTGCAAAACCGAAAGTGGTCGATTTCATTTAAGAAAATTAAAAAATAGATAATAAATTGTGTAATATTTATAATAAATACAAAAAAATTTAATACTATGTATATAAATTGGATAATTAGTTAATTCATCGTCACAGACGAGTAGTATATTTCCTCAATTAAATAATAATATCAATGTATTTCATATATTAGGATGAATTTTTGTTAGTTAGCTTTTGACTATGTATTATATACCTCATAATACAACATATTTCATATATAATCTGATGAATTATCTATTAATTAGCTTACTTTATAATAACTTCAACCGTATATATATTATTACGTCGATCGTATGATATCAACGTGTTATTCAAAATACTTTGAAAGATTCACTTAGCTTACTTTTGACTCCTACGTACATCAATACACGAGATATACGTATAGATCACATGCACGAGTATATTACCCCATAATACATCGTATTCCTTATACTCGAATGAATTGTCAATTATTTACCTTACATTATTATAACTCCAACAATATATTATAATTATCTAGATCGTATGATATCAACGTATTCAATATACTTGTATACATTCAATTAGCTTTTGACTACTATGTAAATAACTACACGCGACATACGCGTATACATACATACATATATATATATATATACTCGATGGAAAATATATTTATTTTATTGAAACGTAAGTAAAAAATAAATATTATTTTTTATGTTATTTATTTATTTTATTTCATATATTTAATATTTATTAATTTATTTTTAATATTTTTTACAAAACCCAACCACAAGTGGTAGGTTTTTCTTAGTTCTTTTTACAGAAACCGACCACTTGTGGTCGGTTTTTTAATATTAATTGATTTTCATTATTATTAAGAAATAAACCGACCACAAGTGGTCGGTAAAATTTTTTTAAAAATATTTAATATATTTTAAAAATATACTCCGTTTTACGTTTTTTATTTATTTTATTTATATTAATTTTTAGGGAAAACAAAACCGACCACAAGTGATCGATTTTGTATAAACTATTTTTTTATTTTTTTTAAATCTAAAACCGATCACAAGTGGTCGGATTTCGTAAAATAACTTTCATAGAAGTTTAATATATTTTTTATAAATAAATAAAAAGAATTTTTAAATAAATATTTTATTTATTTTTTGTTATTACCGACCACAAGTGGTCTGTTTTCATTAATTATATTTTTCTAGGTTAATTTAATTACTTTCCCATAATTATTAAATAGAAAAATCGACCACTTATGGTTGGTTTTTGATTAATTTTTTTTTAAAAAAAATAATGAAAAATCGACCACATGTGGTCGGTTTTTGTGCGACCACAAGCCGTGGTTGGTTTTTCTGTTTTTTTTAGTAGTGTCTCACACACACATAGCACAGGGTTACACTATCAACTACTTCCTATCCAATTCATGCATTGTTAGGCTATGATTATTTTGTCTACAATACTAATGCCATAATGAGATTCAATCAAGGTCAAAAGTTATCACAAATACAACACACAATCAAAAAGCAAATTTATAGGATGGGTATCCTTTAAACCAAAAAACAAACTCAAAATTTTCAAAACTTGACTACATTAAGGATCCCCTAATTTTCTCCTAATTAAACATAACAAAACATATAGTAACAAAAATATAGTCCTAAACATGATGGTTATACTATGATATCACCCTCGAGGGAAAAGAAATACAGAAACAAAAACCCCCAAGTAGTAGTACACCCCACCCCAACTTTGAGAACATGCAATTTGCTCACTACATGCATAATCAAAAAAGTAAAAATGGGGGGTAAGGACATACCTATGGCGTTCCAGGCACCGGATCTAGTCGCATCATCTACTGGGGTATCAGAACTTACCCCAGTCCTTTACTCTGATGGCCTCAGTGGTGGCTGTGGCACTCAAATTAATATTGGTATTAGTGGTGGCTGTTGCACTTAATGGTATCAAACTAGTGGGGGACACTTACGTACCCCTTCTTCCAACAGCAGCAACATTAGCATCAACATCACTCGAGGCCTCACAAACTCTGGAGCTCCTGTCTCTACACCCCCTCTCATGTATCGCAGATAAGTGACCTTAGAAAGCCTACTTGATCTCCGTCGTCACTTTCTTCAATTCATCTGTGTCTCTTCTTCGCTTTCTCCTTTTCCTCTCTAGCTCAACAACCTCATCAACACTCTTTTCCTTGCCCTTTGTGACCTATATATCGATTACATCAACCTTCTTAATCTCCTTAATGATGGGCATAGTAGGGGTGAGAAGTGCTGGATACAGCCTAGACGCCATGTTCTCAATAATAGCTCAAAGAGTAGCCAACTCTTCTCAAATCCCATCCAAGTAGGGGGACTTTACAGCCTCAACTTTATTAGTAATCCTCCTCTCAAATCTATAAAAGTGCGTCTGCATCCTGTGTATCTCTGTACGGATCTCATTCTTCACCCGCAGTTGAATACCTTTTTTAATATTTTCCACTTTTTTCTCAACTGTGGTCAACCTCTTCAGTGCTTGGTTCAGAAAATCCTATGGCACTAGAGCATACCTACTAGTAGATGGACGAGGTATGGCTAAGCCCAGAGTAGTGGTAGGTAAAATAAGGGCTGAGCCTAGTTGGGAGGCAAAGAAAGTAGAAGAATCTGTAGTGGCCTAAGGCTCGAGCCTCGAAGTCTCCATTTGGGAGTCAACCTGTGTCTCCCCAATGTCAACAAACCCAAGAGTATCAATATCCACCTACTCACCAGCCTAAAAGACACTCTGTAGCAATGCAGACCCTACAACAACCTTTGCCCTAGAAACTAGGTTCGTCGGGTCTCGAATCAGCCTCAAGCCTATAGTGCGATGAACCACTCTAAAATTATCAACCTCTGGCAGAATGGGGTCCCTAACTTCCAAACACATTCAAGTGACTAGGTATGGGAACAAAATGCTAGTCTCTATCCGAATCACTCTATCCTAAATTTCCTAAGCATGTAACCTCATACTATCAATATTATAACCCTCTATGATGTCAACCACTAAAGTAGCTTGGTAGGGGATTTAGATATGTAACTGGATGTAGGCCCCAACTTATGACAAACCAAGGTCAACCACGACTTGGCAGCAAAATTCAAGCTACCTTTAGTAATGTATGATGAGCTAGCAACCACTGATGCAACATTCTCCCTATCAGTCGCAATAATATTTTCCATCAAGGGAAAATGAAAAATCTTATCCTCGGTGATGATTTGCTTTGATTTCACATTTATCATCTCATTGATGAGAAGGTCTATCTCTAAAGTATTGGCTGGGGGCATAAAGTCTGGACCATGTAAAAAGCAAAAAATAGTCTGCACTGACATATTCATATTCACCCCTCAAATCAACACAGTCTGTAGGGGATCATGAACCTTCCATAATAAACTTTATGGAGATCACACTTTGATCCATATGTGACATGCTGCATAAAACTCACGAACAAGTGCCAGGTTGTATCTACCTAACTCCACAGTCATCCATTCAAACTTGTATTTTCAAAATAGTCTCTCAAACTTGGGTATATCATACATACCCTTAGTAAGAAGCTTTATCTCCTTATAGAATCCCCTCATAGGTCGACCCGTACTTAGGAAAATGGCACTGTCTCGATCATATAAATCTTGTATACCTCAAATACCCCATCAATTAATATGCGGGGCTATAGAAACTTAAAGTTCTAGGTGAGTCTATGGTGGAGGTTGAGTCTGTCTTGGAGGGATCTCTAAGGAGTCCACATTATCATCGACACTTCTTGACAGCTTTGTGCCGGAACCCAACCCTGCTTTATATTTAGACTGACTGCCAGTTGTAGTCTTATTTTTTTCCTCTCTTTCTTCAGGCTTGGATTCTCTTCCCTTTCCAGACTGGGAGTAGTAGGTGTGCATGGTGGTGATGCCCTTGCATTCTTTATTCGGGGCCTTGATCGACCACTCTGAGGTAAGCTCTCTCATTGCTCAACTGGAGTTAGTAGTGGGTATTCCTCCACCGAGCCACTGGATTCTTCATCTGAGGGATCATCTACTAATTACCCATTAGACCGAGACTATTTTTGGGAGTAGGTTGGCCCCCATTTTTGGCTGCTTTTGGTGTGTCATTTTTGGGTTCCAGAGTACCTGTGGAGAGTACACATTAGTATGTAAAATATCCCAAATATTATGCAAGTATCACAGTAAAACTAGTCCCTACAAGTCAGGTAATGAGTCATTACCTTAGGCTCAGACTCATATGATGACTCGTAAGGTCGAGCCTCCATTCCTCACTTATTCATTGTTCTCCCAATGACTTAACCCTATGAGTCATTAGGTGGCCATATAACTTGTTGGGTAGTCCATTGGGTCAAACTTCTGCAAATGTACGATGCAGGTTATTTGTATAGGTAGGCCTTATAACTTGTTGGGTTGCCCTACCAGTCGTTGCATAGCCTGTACTGAGACTTTTCACCAATTATTAGAGACTTTGTATTTTCAGATGAAAATGCCAGTTGTTATGACTCACACGATGACTCATTAATTTAGGGTATAAGTCATTACAAGAGTTGTAAGGATTGCAAATTGGTAGTCTCTGATACTATCACATTCTCAAGCACATGATTAACCAACTATTTCACATTGATACAAAAATCGTGATCATTGGAACGGTCGAGATGCCCAATCCTCACATCTATACATTGACCAACATATTGAGATTACTCAGACTTCACCCCGGATTAAGCTTATGCAAAATTTTAAGCCCACAATCATCCAACTCATTCCTTAACTACTCATTTCAACAAAAAAATAGGTGATCAAATTTAAGTCTGTACCATATTCAACTTATTCAAGCATTTAAATCTAGGGTTTAGCATAACCACACATGATTCACTACCAATAATCAAAATAATTTAAGAGAGGCTTAAACTTACTTTGATTCAGGTAATGAAGCTTAAAGGAGACAAGAATTTTAGAGACAATCACCTGTATTTTTTATTTCTTGAGAGCGATTCAATGAAAGGAGCACAAAATAGATATAGTCGAATGATTGATGTGCAATTTATGGTGTAATTGAATGTGGAGGGGGGTTTTAAGGTGATGGAGGAAGTTATGATTTTTTGATTTTAAAAAGGAAGTGAATCGGGTGATGATTTAGGTTTTAAATCGTGAAATCGGGTAAGGTAGGGGCATACCAATTAAAATTTGGACCAAAGTTGACCCAGTGGTGATGACTGACCCTATGACTAATAGCTATTGGATATGAGTTATTCCCTCCATCAGTAGTGACTAGGTAGATAACTTACCTAGGATGCCTTCACCAGACCCAACAAATCAAGGTAATGAGTCACTTCCAAGGGCTACGACTCATTTTGAGAGTCGTTGGGTCACTAGTTAATGATTAATTATTTCACCCTTTTGCTACGATCCACCCTCCTAGTCGTTGGATGACTTTAGGATCCTTTTGGTAGTCCATTGGGCTTGGGCACCTGTATTTCTTCTGGAATCCTTTTTAGTCCATAATTTCCTTCATCTTTTAACACATATTATCCAATACCACACATTATAATTAAAGGTAAAACAAGTACAAAATAGATGGGTTGCCTCCCAAGCGGCGCTTGGTTTAACGTCGCAGCACGACATGACTTGTTTGGTTACTCAGACTTCACCAAACTAACTTATGGGTTGCCTCTCATGCAACGCCTGATTTAATATCATGATACAACTTAGGTGTTCTTGGTTACTCAGACTTCATCAAGAATCACCACATATATCAACTTGACCTCATCAATATCAATGAGGTAACGCTTTACCCTTTGGCCATTCACTTTAAACCCCGATCCCTCATTAATTTCAAGCTCAATGGCCCCATATGAAAACATCATCACCACTCGATAGGGTCCCCTCCATATTGTCCTTAACTTACCAAGAAACAAATTTAGCTTAGAGTCAAATAACAGAACCATATCGCCAGCAGTGAACTCTCTTTTCTCAATCTTAAGGTCATGGTATAACTTCATCTTCTCTTTGTACAAGGCTAAACTCTCGTATGCTTTGATATGGAACTCATTCATCTCATGCAACTGCTCAAGCCTCAGCTTTTCTGTATTACTCCGTTCCAAATTTAACCTCTTCAATGCCTACAATGCCTTATGCTCAAGTTCAACAGGCAAGTGGCATACTTTTCCAAACACAAGCTAATATGGAGAAGCACCAATAAGAGTCTTAAATGCTATTCAATAGGACCATAATGCATCATCCAACTTTCTAGCCTAATCTGTTCTATTGGCTTTCACCATCTTTTCCAAAATGGATTTTATCTCTCGATTGGAGACCTCAACTTACCCACTTGTTTGCGGATGGTAGGGCGTTGCCCTTTTATGCTTTACACCATATTTTCAAGCAAGGATTTAAACAGATGATTGAAAAAATGAGCACCCCCATCACTGATGATTTCCTTTGCATACCAAATCTATAAAATATATTCTTCTTAAAAAATGCTATCACACTCTTCCCTTCATTGTTTGGAAACATAACTGTCGCCATCCACTTCGAGAAATAGTCAAAAACAACTAAAATATACTTCATACCGTATGATCTCATGAATGGACCCTTGAAATCAACACCCCACAGATCAAATAGCTCAATTTCTAGCATTAAGGTCGTTCTTGCCTTCGTGGGATGTGTCCTTATCTTTGGAATTAGTCACAAGATCCTGCGTAGTCATGTGAATCTTTATGAATGGTGTATCAGTAGTATCCACATTGCAAAATTTTGTGAGTAGTCTACGCACCACTGTGATGACTCCCAACCAATGATGAGTGACATTCCTCTTACATACTCATCATCTTTATCTCCACAAACATCTAGGAATCAGTTCTTCTGCACAGATCCAAAACAAGTATGACTCATCCTAGAAAAATCTCTGTACATCATGCATACACTTCTTTTACTACTGAAACAATAGCTCCTCAGGCACCACATCACTCACCAAATAGTTGGCTAAATCTGTAAACCATGGAATCAAATCTTGAGATGCTGCCAATACCTTTTAATCTGGAAAAGTATCATAAATCTCAAGATCATTCTTCAATTTCATCATTGCCTCTTCTTTAAGTCATTATAAGTGGTTAGCCACTTGATTTTTAATCCCTTTTTGATCCTTGACCTCAAAGTCAAATTACTGTAATAGAAGTACCCAATGAATCAAATCGACTTCGTATCTGTATTCACCGTAAGGTACCTAAGAGTTGCGTAATTATTATGCACAATCACTTGTGTGCCAAGAAAATAAGATTGAAATTTCTGAAATGCAACACCCTCATCAAGCATCTCTTGTTCAGTCACAAAATAGTTTTTTGAGCTAGATTAAGTGATTTGCTAGCATAATAGATTGGATGAAGAATTTTCTCACAACTTTGACCTATGACTGCTCCTAGCACCACACCACTAGCATCACACATAATGTCAAAAGGCATGGTCAAATTAGGTGGAACAATAATAGGGGCTGAAATCAACTTCTCTTTCTGACACTTAAATGCTTTTAGAAGCGCCTCATAAAAAATGATCTTCACCTCCTTCTCCAATATCTTACACAAGAGATGTGTAATTTTAGAGAAATCCATGATAAATCTATGATAAAACCTAGTATTCCCCAAAAAACTTTGAATACCTTTCATAGAGATTGGTGGAGGCAATTTTTTAATCACCTCAATCTTTGCCTTGTTGACCTCAATCCCCTTCTTAAAAATATTGTGGCTGACCACTATCCCTTCCTTAACCATAAAGTGACACTTCTCCAAATTTAGCACCGATTTACAATCTTCACACCTTCTCAATACACTAGCTAGATGGGCCAAGCAATCTTCGAAAGAATCACCAAAAACCAAAAAATCATCCATAAATACCTTAATTGTATCTTCCACCATGTCAGAGAAGATGGACATCATACAATGCTGAAAGGTTGCAATAGTATTACATAATCCAAAAAGTATCCTCTTGAAAGTAAACGTTTCATATGTGCAAGTGAAAGTGGTCTTATCTTGGTCTTCAAGAGCAATCAAAATCTGACTGTAACCCGAATAACCATCAAGAAAATAATACCAACCTCTACCATCAAGATGGTATAACATCTGATCCATAAAAGGAATCAAAAAGTGATCCTTTTTTGTCCAAGCATTCATCTTCCTATAGTCCATGTACACTCTCCAACTAGTGACCAGTCTTATCAAAATAAGTTCATTCTTCTGATTCAGAATCACAATGATTCCAACCTTCTTTGGCACACATTGAATTAGGCTTACCCATTTGCTGTCGATAATAGGGTAAACCACACCAACATCCAACCACTTGATGATTTTTTTTTCACTACCTCTTACATGGGTGGATTTAACCTACCTGATGCTAAATAACTAGGGATACAATCTAGCTCAAGTTGGATTTGTGAGTGCAAATTCTAGGTGAAATTCCAATAATGTCAGTAATAGTCCATCCAATAGCCTTCCTGAACCTCTGCAAAACTGATATTAGAGCCTCAACTTGCCATTCAACAAGATCTACTGCTATAATAACCGATAAAGTATTGTTGGCTCCTAAGAAAACATAGCAAAGGTGAGATGAGAGATCCTTGAGCTCCAAGAGAGTAGGCTCCCCAATCAAAGTCCTGGCCGGTAGAGTTGCCCTATTATTTAAATTCAAATCTAACTTTTTACGTGCAAGCTTGTAGGAACCCAAACAAGCAAGTTCGCTCACCATCACATCATACTTATTAATATCATCACCCTAAAATTCATGATCACTGCTGCTGGTGCTTCCACTCCAAGTCTTTCCTCAACAAGGACTATCAATGCCTCCTCATCGACTGTATCAATAAGTGAGATCGCACGCATGTCCTTCGGTTGTATCATGGATTGACACACATTAAATGTCTCTTCCTTATGCTCTAATCGAAATAGTAATTGCCCAGTTTCTATATCAACCAATTCTCTCCCAATCGCATGGAAAGGTCTCCCCAAGATAACGGGAACCTTAAAATCTACTTCACAGTCGAGGATGATAAAATTAGCCAGAAAAATAAAAGACTCAACTCTCACCAAGACATCATATAAAATTCCTGCAAGCTTCTTTATGGTGCGATCTGCCTTAACAGACCTTATCAAAGTTGGTTTGGGTGGCCCCAACCCCAATTGTTTGAATACTACTAGTAACATCAAATTAATGCAAGCACCCAAGTCACATAAAGCTTTTGCAAAATGGAAAGCCCCAATGGTACATGGAATTGTGAAAGCTCCAGGATCTTCTTTTTTTCCACAAGAGACCGAGAAGCTATTGTACATTAATGGTGCAAATTATCAATAAGATCAAAACTCATGGTCCTCTAGATCCTTCATGAAATTTGCATAACACGACATTTTCTCAAGTGCCTCAACTAAAGGGATGTTCACGTACAATTGCTTCAACATTGAGATGAACTTGTGATATTTCCCTTCTTCGCTACTCATCTTCATTCTTTATGGGACCTCCTTTTCCTTCCCCTTTTTATCCTTAACATCCTTGTCAGCAACTGGAAGTGGCTGTTCAGACACCTTTTAATCAACAACCTAATTTTCTAATTCAACTTCTTTCTCATTATTGATTATTACAGGCTCAACATTATTCTAAAAAACTATGGGGATAGGTGGATCGACAGTTATCTTACCACTTCTAGTGGTTATTGCCAAGCAATGATCATCATTCTTTGAATTTTGGACAGTGTTGCTTGGATGTGTGCCTTTATTACATTGATTCATTGCGGTATAAATTTGAATAAATTATTGCAAGCTACTTGATGGCGGTAGCATGTGACTTGACTTTCTGACTAATTCCTAAAATATCTGTATGGATCTCTTTAAGGTAATCTTTAGTCTTCTCTACCCCTTTTACAACTTTAAACTGATCATCTATATATTTAGTCTCTTTCTCAAAATCAAAGTCATCATGTCTATGTGCTTTACCATGTGATCCAATTGCATTTACCTTTTCTACTCCCGGTGCTGTAAACTATTTTTTGAACAAGCTAAACTCAGTCCTTAATTGTGCTTAATCCTGGGCAACAGAATTATCACCCATTCATTATTTTGTAGATGCTCCTATCATATAGGTGCCTGCGGGAATGTCTGAATCTCGCGTGTGCCAACCCCGATTGGTTTTAGTGATCCTGTCAAGAATTGTGGAAGCCTACTCTTAAAGTAGACTAAAAAATGCTCCTCCCATCATTGTGTCTGCTATGGCCTTATTATTCGCATTCAAACTTCTGTAGAATATCTTAAGCAAACTATTACTAGGGATCCTGTGATTTAGGACTTATTGTATCTTCTTCTTAAATCTCAATCATGTCTCGTACAACACTTCAGAATGTAGTTGCCTGAAATTATAAATCTCATCTTTTAACTGCAATATTCTAAAAAGTGGGAAAAACCGCTCCAAAAATTATGTCTTTAACTCATGCCAAGAAGTTATTAATCCTCTTGGCAACTCAGTCAATCATAGAAGCTTGCAAGAGAGAAGGGAAACAACCATAGTCTGATAGCATCTTGATCACGTTTGGCAAGTTATAGAAATTGCAAATCCATACAAAGTTCATTAGATAGAAATTTGCAATTAGCAGTAGCAAGGCCTGTGAACACTCCCTTTAAGTTTAGCAGCTGTATCATAGAACTAGTGATGTCGAACTTAGTTCCAGGTGGAAATGGGGGTGAATAATACCACCTGTATCCCTCGCCTCTAGAATATTTGGATCATTATTTGTGTCATCATACTGAGGAACCTTGTACTGCGGACGTTGAGGTTCCCTATTTCCTCTCTGCCTTGGGTGTTCCTCAGCGGCAGTTAGATGGTCTGCTTCATCCTCACTAGACTGCTCCCTAATTGCAGCTTGCCTGGCAGATTCTTTTCTTGCTTGTTCTTCAGAGAGTATATGGACAGTAGTTTGTTCCGCAGTCTCTTAAACTCCTTGGTTTATAACTCCTTCCAATGGAACTCGTTCGTTAACCAATTTTCTTCTAGCTCTTAAAGTCCTTTCAATTTCAGGATTGAGTGGAATCAAGAGATTGCCTTGACTCTGAGTGTTGGACATGTACCGGTGTGTGCCTTAGAAACAACAAAAAAAGTAAAATCAAGAAACAAAAACCAATAGTTAGACAAACAAAATATATCAACTCCGTAACTATATTCCCTGGTAACAGCACCAAAATTTGATATCACCCAAATTATACTTCCAATAGAAGTGTAAAGTGGTAGCTGTACCAAATATAGAACCCAACTAGGTTGGGGTCAATCCTACGAGGAATATCCCAAAATCTCTGTCAAAGTATTTGTCTAATCAATTAGTAAGTAATCTAGTAAATAGAGGGGGGGGGGGTTGGAATTATGATTTCAAAAGTAGAAATTGCTGATTTTGTTGAGTTCGTAACCAATATATGAGAGGCACTAGGTCTATGTTCCCCATAACTTCATAACTTCGTAGTTTCTTCATATTCGTGATCTCTCCTTGTGTTTGGAATGTAGAATTGATAGGTTATGTTCACCTAACTATCTTTTCACTTCTATTAGATAACAATCCTCAAGTACGCTTTCTCATCTCCTGAGTTTTGCACTAATAAACCCTATCTTCGATCCCAGATTATTTGCTCAAACTCTTAATTAAAGGTTGATAGATCCAAATCTCCGTTGTAATTCCCTTTTCCCATCCGTTACCCCTTATATCATTGCAAATATAAATAAGTCAAGTTCTAACATTGGCCACCGTTAGAAAGTAATCAAACTGAAGAGAATAACAATACACGCCCCAAAACCTTTGAGAATCACTTTATACTATGAACCCTACTTCATTAATCCATCATGGTTCCCACAACCCTAGTTGTGGTGTTTAATTATTCATGATCATAAGAACATAACAATAATTTTAGAAAGAAAACACAATCATGCACTTACAAAGAATAAGATGAAAAACCACAAATCTCAACTTTGAATTAAAACCATAAAAATCGATGTTTACAACTCTCAAGAACAATGATGTAACTCAAAGGTAGTAATAATACATAAACTAAAACATAATACCTATTAGGAGTTTTTATAGACATCAACAAATCATATTAAAAATAAAGTAGGAATGCAAGGTCGGCAGTGGCGATGACTCAAACAACAAGTCATAGGGTATGCCTCTAACTCATTGCATGTATCAGGGCATCCATTGCTTTGACTTCAAAAAGTATTGGTGACGACTCATATGTCACCCAATGACTCATTGGGTGACCCATTGCCACTAGGTTGATTTTGATAACTTTTAGATGATAGGTCATATCTGCTCAGGATGAGTCCTATACGATGACTCATAGCCTTTGGTGATGGCTCGTTTGAAAGACTCATTGCCACTGGGAGGAATTTCCACATCTTCAGGACTTTTTATAAGTTGCTCAGGATGAGTCATCCAATGACTAGTCGCTTAACCCTATGGGTCATTGTCTGCAATCATAGCCAGCTCCCACTTTTAATCCTCAAAATTCTACTCCCTATTAACATGATGACTTGGCCTACTACTTGTATCATGACCAAATGATTTATAGCTAGGTCTCCAGTTCAATTTCTTTTGTAATTTTTCATTGTTTTGACTTTACTCACTTCTGAACCCTATTTTCCTGTGAAAAAACTACAAACACATCATATCCATATAAATGAGCCATTGAATCAGCATATATTCCTTGTTTTTCATAGGTTTCTCTTCTATTGTACCTCTTTAAACCAAGTTAACTCAAAAAAAATTGCTTTTCACTGGTCAGATCCTTGTGTGGAGAGATTTTAAAGGCTCAAAGAGTTATTGACTTTGGCTCCTATATTGATTTTTCCTGAAGAGAGCATGGTTTTTATTATGTTTTGTGATACTTCTAGAGTTTACTTGGGTGGTGTGTTGATATAGAAGGGTCAGATGATTGCTTATGCTTCTCGATAGTTGAATCCTTATGAGAAGAATTACCTTACTAATAAGTTGTAGTTAGCCGTGATTATGTTGCTATTGAAATTGTGGTAGCCCTACTTGTATGGAGTTCATTATGATATTTTCTCCGTTCATCGTAGCCTTTAGTACTTTTTCACTCGGCAAGATCTTAATATGAGACAGCATCGATGATTAGAGTTACTTTAGGATTATTATCTCATTATTCTTTATCATTCTGGAAAGGAGAATATGGTAGCGGATTCCTTGAGTCAGAAGACATCATGTATGGGGAGTTTGGCTTTTCTATTGATGGGGGAGTGGTCTTTAGCTTTAGACATATAGTCTTTAGATAACCAGTTTATTCGACTTGATATTTTGATATATGGGCTTGTTTTGGCCTATGTTGAGGCTAGGTCTTCCTTAATGGATTAGATTTAGGCTCATCAGTGTGATGATGAGAAGTTGAGGGTGATTCATGATAAAATGATAAGTGGTGAGGTAAACACTACATCTTTTGAATCCAAGGGTGTTTTAAAGATTAGTGTTCGTGTTTGTGTGCTGAGAGTTGGTGGTTGGGTAAGACTGATCTTGAAAGAGGCTCATTGTTTGAAGTATTCTATTCATCCAGGAGCTGTCAAAATATATCTTGACTTGAAGTAACACTATTGGTGGTGTGGTATGAAGAAAAACATTGTTGAGTTTGTGGCTAAGTATTTAAATTATCAGCAAGTGAAGTATGAGCATTTGCGACTGGGTGGTACTATACAGAGAATATCTGTTCCTGCGTGAAAGTGGGATCGGATCACTATGGATTTTATAGTGGCTCTTCCCCTAACTTTAGGGAAGTTTGAATTTATCTGGGTGATTATGGATAGGTTGACTAAGTCCGCACACTTTATACCTATAAAGGTAAGTTATAATGCAAAGAAGTTGGTCAAGATCTATATTCGATTCGAGAGATTGTTTGATTGTACGGTGTATCTATCTTCATTATTTCTGATAGAGGTACTCTATTTACCTTAAAATTTTAAAGTTCTATGCCGAGTGAGGTGGGTACTCAGCTTGATATGAGCATAACTTTTCACCCTTAGACGGATGTCCAGTTAGAATGGATAATTTAGGTGCTTGAGGACATGCTTCAAGCATGTGTTATGGATTTTGAAGGTCATTGGGACCTGGTCTTTCCCTTTGTAGAGTTTACCTATAATAGCAGTTACCATTCCAGCATTCAGATGACACCTTTTGAGGCTTTGTATGGGCATAGGCGTAGATCCCTCATGGGATGGTTTGATTCATTTGAAGTTAGGCCTTAGGGCACTGATTTGTTGAGGAACTTAATGGACCGAGTTAGGTTAATTCAGTAGAGGCTTGTAATTGCCTAGAGTAGGCAGAAGAATTATGCTGATCGATAAGTTTGAGGTGTAGCATTCATTCTTGGTGAGCGGATTTGGTTCAAGGTATCACCCATGAAGGGTGTGATGATATTTAGGGAAAAAAAGCTTAGTCCGAGATTTATTAGGCCTTTTGAGATTCTTGAGAAATTTAGAGATATGACATATAGGCTAGCTTTGCCTCCGCATCTATCAGCTGTTCATATGGTATTCCATGTTTCTATGCTAAAGAGATACTATCCAGATGACTCATATGTGATTCAGTAGGATTCTGTTGCATTAGATCATGACTTGTCCTATGAGGAGGAGCCAATTGCTATCATAGATAGACAGACTAGAAAGTTAAGGTTTAAGCACATTAATTTAGTGAAGGTTCAGTAGAGACATCACTTGATTAAGTAGGCTATATGTGAGTTTTAGTACAATATGCAGAGTAGATATCCCCAGCTTTTTACCTATTCAGGTACTTTATTTGCCTTTTCGTTCGAGGAAGAACTTATGGTTTAGTGGTGGATAATGTAACAACTCTTGTTTTGATTTTTAGATTTTTCTGTGTTTTGACTATTTTTACCTCCTCGTAGTTGATATATATCATTTATGACTTATAGGGATGGTTGGCATGGTCTCCAAAGCATTCAGGAGTGATTTGAGTGAGTTTGAGGTATAGAGTAGCCTTGAAAGTGATTAGTTTGACTTTGGTCAGCATTTAATGATTCGAGCATCGGATGGTGATTCTGTTAGTTCCATTAGATACAAAATGTTGATTTTGGGTTAGTAGCATTGTTGGTTTTGGTTTCAAACCCTTATATTGGGTTTTACCTATTAGACGAGAAACTCGTTGAATTTAGCCTAAAGGGGTCTCGAGGATTAACTTGTTAAAATGACCTATTTTGATAAATCCAATGGTTCCATTGAGTTCAGAACATTGAAATTATACTAGTAGCATTATTGGTTTATTTTTATTGGGTCCCAAACAAATCTTGAGGATCTATTCAGAAGAATTAGGATCATTTCATTTCAGCTGAGTTGTTGTATCTGGTGCAGCAACATGGCCTTCTTCGCATTATGGGAGACTCCTTGATTCGAGAAGAAGGAATTGTGGTGATCATCACAATTGTAGTGGGAGGCTCGTGATTTCAAAGTGTTAGAAGTTCAGTAACAGTAAATGCGAGGTTGTGGTTGCATTCGAGTAGGACTTTGCAATTTTTGAGCTTGGGGAACACGGTTTTAATATATGTCAATAGTACTTTTCATCAACTTGGATTTGGGTAAGATGGTAAAACTACTTTTGATCCTTTCCCTTGGATTAAATTATGTTTTTATCTTCAAAACTTGGATTTTAAACTTGTGACTTTGGGTTTTTACCCGGTATAGGAAAAAATAGTTTTTCTTTGATTTCAACTTGTTTTTCAATGGATTTTCATACTTAGGATCCTTGGAGTATGGTAAACATGATTCTTCAATAAAATTCTAATTTTACCCTTTTTCCATTGAGGACAATTTTTGAACTATTTATGAACCCAAAATGAAAGTAGCTAATATGGGTATCATTAGACTCCTTTGTGTAGATTACAATTTTGATAGATTAGGTTCTTTTTGAGACGACATGTAAAGGAAAAGCTCTATGTTGAAGGGTCCAGAGATGAGATTTGACTCTTCGAGGTAGGTTATGACTTAACTTTCTTCAAACTGGGCTGGGTTGTTAACCATTCATATAAAGTATGCTATGGGTTGGGGATTTATTCGTGAGATTCACCTCGTTTGACAATTATTTTATCATGTTTCCCATGTGGGGGCTTATGTGAATATTACTATTGACTTGAAATATTATTATTATCGTGATGCCCGTGCGTGGAACTGATATTGGTCTTGTTTGAGCATTATTTCCCTTCATTATTATTGTGATGCCCGAGTGGGGTATTGAATTGTTATTATTATTGTCTTTCATGATTATTCATTACTATGGTGCCATACAATGGCTTATTTTCTTATTTATTGAGATTTGAGGAAATTTTAGCTTAGTTTATACTATCATTGAGTTAAGTCATTACATGATAACTGTTTTGGTTATGAGAATCCATCCTCATTTCATTCATCCTTATACATGGTATTAGTACCACAGAAAAACACTGATTTTGAAAAAAAATAAAACACTTTATAAAACCATTGACTGAGAGGTGTGCCGACAAGGTTGATTGAGATATGAGATTGTGATAGTATACGAGTTGTGAATCTCCCATGGTCTCCTATCCTAGAATATTTCACCAGAAGGTATATATGAGGTGATATTGTGATACCATATCATGGTCATTGCATTGTATTGCATCACTTGCATTTCTTTTATGTGTTTGATATCGTGTACTTAGCCTTCTTTATATATTCATGTGTAGTCATACATATACTATTATTATACTTATAGAATTGTTAGGAGATACAGTTTCAGCCACCATTGAGAACTTTTCTGTATGCAGGTGGAAACATGCTCATAGTATCCTTTACTGGTTTAATTTTTTGCTTTGCTCGATCGGCCTATGATACCTATTGAGTACAAGTTGACCATACTCACTCTTACTTTCTGTACCCTTTTGGTGCAGATCCTAGTATGAGTGCTACCTGTGGAGCTTGAGATCATGTAGAGTAGAGACAGTCTCGAAGTACTGGTGAGATCCAAAGTTGAAAACTTCAAATATATACTACGCTACTTCAAATATATACTAAGCTTGAAATTTTTTCAATGTTCAACAATAATCCTAAGAACTAAAGGAAAGCATGTAACAACCCTTGTTGTGATTTTCAGCTTTTTCTATGTTTTGACCATTTTGCCTTACCCGTAGTTGCGGTATATCATTTATGAGTTATGGGAATTATTGGCATAGTCCCAAAAGCGTTCAGGAGTAATTTGAGTGAGCTTGAGGTATTGCGTAGCCTTGAAAGTGATTAGTTTTACTTTGATCAACATTTTGTGATCCGAGCATTGATGGTGATTCTATCAGTTCCATTAGATACTGAATGTCTAAAAGGATCTGATGGTTCCATTGAAAATGACCCAGGGGTTAACTTGTTAAATTTAGCCTAAAAGGATCTCGAGGGTTAAATTATTGAAAACAACCTCTTTTGATAAATCTGGTGGTTCCATTGAGTCCGTAACACCAAAATTAGCCCAGTAGAATTATTGGTTTATTTATGTGGGGTCCCAAATGAATCTCGAGGGTCCATTTAGAAGAATTTGGATCATTTCATTTAAGCTGAGTTGTTGTATCTGGTGCAACAACATAGCCTTCTTCGCATTTACAGGAGCCTCCTTGTACGAGGAAGGAATTGTGGTGTTCATCGCGATAGCAGTGGGGCCTTGTAATCGGAAAGGGTTATTGTGAGATGGTGGCCGCATTGGCAAAGAGTCCGATCTAGGCCAAGTCGCGAATAGGACAAGATGACCTCGATTGAGACCTGGCCAGTATATAAACAAACTTTTCATAATTTTTGTCTATTTTCACCATTTTTGAGTTTAGGGAACACGGTTTTAAGAGATTTCAAAAGGGTCTTTCATCAACTTATATTTGGGTAAGATTCTAAAACTACTTTTTATCCTTTCCCTTGGATTAAATCATATTTTCATCTTCAAAACTTGGATTTCAAACTTGGGATTTGGGTTTTTACCCGGTATTGGGAAAAATGAGTTTTATTTGATTTCAACTTATTTTTCAATGGGTTTTCATATTTAGGATCCTTGGAGTATGGGAAACATGATTCTTTAGTAAAATTCCAATTTTACCCTTTTTCCTTTAGGGGTGATTTTTGAACTATTTTTGGACTCGAAACAAAAGTAGCTAATATGGGTATTATTAGACTCCTTTTGATGTGTAGATTACATTTTTGATAGAATAGGTTCATTTTGAGATGACAGATAAAGAAAAAGCTCAGTGTTGAAGGGTCCAGGCTTGGGATTCTACTCTTCGAGGTAGGTTATGACTTAACTTTCATCAGACCGGGCTGGGTAGTAAATCATTTATGTATAGTATGTTATGGGTTGGAGATTTTATAATGAGAATCAGATTTTGAGATAGTTACCTTATCGTGTTGCCCGTGTGGGGGATTACGTGATTATTACTATTGACTTAAGAGATTATTATTATTGTGATACCCATGTGAGGGCTTATGTGAATATTATATTTGACTTGAGAAATGATTATTGTTGTGATACCCGAGTGGGGGGTGATATTGACTTTATTTGAGCATTATTTGCCATCTATATTTATTGTGATGCCCGAGTGGGGGCTTGAATTGATATTATTGATGTCTTACATGACTATTCATTATGGTGGTGTCATGTAATGGCTTATATCATGATTTATTTAGATTTAAGGAGAATTGAGCTCATTTGATACCGCCATTGAATTGATTCATTATATGATATTATTTTGGTTATGAGCATGCATCCTTATTTCATTCATCCGTATACATGGAATTGGTACCTTAGATAAACACTGATTTTGAAAGAAAATAAAACACTTTATAAAATCCTTGATTGAGGATTTGCTGGCATGGTTAATTGTGATATGAGATTGAGATTGTGAAAGTATATAGGTCGCAACCCCCCATGGGTCCTATCCTGGATGCTTATGCTCGAAAGGTGTATACAAGGAGCCATGCAATGGGTTACATCATTATCATTCCACTGCATTACATTACATCATTTGCACTTCTATTTACGTGTTTGTTATCATGTATTTAGTGTTTTCTTATGTATTCATGTGTAGTTATTCTGATACAGATATTGTACTTGTAGAATTTGGTAGGAGTATGATTTAAGCCATTGTTGGGAACTTTTCTGTATGCAGGTAGAAGCATGCTCATAGTATCATTTACTTATTTTGTTTTTTTACTTTGCTTAGTCAACCTATGATACCTACTAACTACAAGTGAACCATACTTATTCCTACTTTCTGTGCCTTTCTAGTATAGATCCTAGTTCAAGTGTGACCCATAGAGTGTGAGATCTTACTGTGTTTGAGGCTGCTTCGGAGGATGGGTGAGCTCCTCATTCGTGGCTTGATTCTAGACTTCATCTTATCTATCATGTCTTTATTTTATGATTTATAGATAGACTAATATAGTTTTCCTACTCTTTGCCAGTACTAGTGCTCTTTACTCTTGACATCAGATTTTGGGGTTTGGAGTTGTATTTTATTCAGTTTTGGATATTATTATTTATCTATATTGTGCCTGACTTGCTTATAAATTCTCGTATTGGGCTATTTATTTCTTTTCCACATTCTTTAACTATTTGGGTGTTGGACTTGCGTACCCAGAGTTGGGGTCGAGTAGGTACCATAATGACCTCAACTTTTGGGTTTTGATAAAACATATGCACAATCCTTATTAGTACTAGATGTGTCTTTATCAACTAATATGGAAGGAGAATAGGACACACCATGCACACAACTTTCAATCAAACTATTCAATGTGCCTTGAGTGCATCAATCATATCACACATGCTCTTATTTTTTAGCCGAGGGTCTTGTTCTAGTTCATCAAGTTATGATTGGCATTTTGGTTATTCTGGGACCTCTCAGCATGATTCTTCTAGTAAAAGATGTCTTGTGTGTGATAAGCATATACAGTTAGCAAGGGATTGTTCCCGACGTGTACTTGGTTCTTCCCAACAGGGTTCTCAGCTTCAGTTTTGTCCAACTCCAGTGTCAGCAGTTAGAGGTGGTACACAAGTTAGTAGAGGTGGTTTTAGAGGTACCATATGTGGGGCTCAAGGAGCTCATAGTGGTGGATGAGGAGTCACTTAGTCTGGTAGCAGACGTGGCCAGTGCAATGCATTTCCTGAGAGTCCTGAGGTAGAGGCCTCTGATGCAGTGATTATAGGTGTCGTCCTAGTTTGCCATTATCCTGCTCCAGTATTGTTTGTCCCTGGGTCTATAATTTCTTATGTGTCTGTATATTTTGCTACTAGTATTAATGCTATATGTGAGTCCCTTTCCATGCTTATTCTTGTATCTACCTCAGTAGGAAATTCTTTAGTGGTGGATTAGGTGAATCGATCATCTGTTATGACCTTTTCTAGGTGTGAGATATGTGTGAACTTGGTTATCCTCGATATGGTTGATTTTGATGTCATTTTGGGTATGGATTAGTTAACTCCTTGTTATGCAGTGTTGGATTATTTTGCCAAGACTGTTACTTTAGCTACTCCTGGTATTTCAAGGTTAGAATGGAAGGGTGCTCCTAGATCATGTCTGAAAGGTGTTATAGCTTTTATTTATGCTCATCGCATGATAGGAAAGGGATGCCTTTCTAATTTGGCCTACATTCCCGATACTAATATTGGTTCACCACCTCTCTTGGATTCAGTGTGAGTTTTTAAGGAGTTCATGGATGTGTTCTGTATAAACTAACTTGGAATGCCTCCGGACCAAGATATAGATTTTGCCGTTGATGTTGAGCCGGACACTAAGGCTATTTCCATTCTTCCTTATAGGGTTGCCCCAAGAGAGTTGAAGGAATTAAAGGAGCAATTGTAGGACTTGTTGGATTATTGTTTTATTAGACTAAGTGTCTCTCATTAGGGTGGTCTTGTCTTATTTCTAAAGAAGACTGATGGATTCATGCACATGTGTATTGATTATCAGCAATTGAACAAAGTGACTATCAAGAACAAATATCCTTTTTCTCACATTAATGATTTTTTTATCAGCTCCAGGGTGCTTCAGTATTTTCTAAGATCGACTTATGATATAGTTATCAGTTAAGGATTAGAGCTTTGGATATTCTAAAGACAATTTTTTGGATGTGGCATGGCCATTATGAGTTCTTGGTTATGTCTTTTGGGTTGACTAATGCCTCAACAATGTTTATGGAGTTAATGAATAGGGTATTCCAACCTTATCTTGATTTTTTTGTGATTTTGTTCATCAATGATATCTTGGTTTATTCCAAGAATGAAGCTGACCATGTGAGTCATTTGAGAATCGTACTTTAGAGATTGAGAGATAAGAAGTTGTATGGCAAGTTCTCAAAGTGTGAGTTTTAGCTGGATTCTATCTCTTTCTTGGGTCATGTGGTGACCAAGTATGGTATCATGGTCGATCTAGCCAAGGTAGCAGTGGTTTGTGATTGGGCTAGACCGATTTCTCATATCAAGATTAGGAGATTTGTTGGTTAGGGGGCTATTATCGACACTTTGTATAGGGTTTCTCTTCAATTGCAGCTTTTGTGACCAAGTTAACTCAAAAGAAGATTGTTTGTCAACTGTTGAATGCTTGTGAAGAGAGTTTTTAAAGCTCAAGGAATTATTGACTTCAGCTTCTATCGTGACTTTGCTTGAGGAGGGTGTTGGTTTCACCAGGTTTTATGATGCTTTCGGAGTTTTCTTGGGTGGTGTGTTGATGTAGAAGGATAAGGTGATTTCTTATGCTCCTAGATAGTATCCTTATAAGAAGAATTACCCTATTCATGACTTGCAGTTGGCCGCAGTTGTGTTTGTTTTGAAATTATGGCAGCGCTACTTGTATGGAGTTCATTGTGATATTTTCTCCAATCATTGTTGCCTTCAGTACTTCCTCACTTAGCAAAATCTTAATATGAGACATTATTGATGGTTAGAGTTACTTAATGATTATGATACTACTATTCTTTATTATTTGGGCAAGTCGAATGTCATAGCGGATGCCTTGGGTTGGAAAATGATGAGTATGGGGAGTTTGGACCAACTATTGGCAGGGGAATAGCCTTTATCTTTGGACGTCCAGTCTTTGTCTAAGTAGTGGTTCAGCTTGATATTTTGATATCTTGGCTTAATTTGGCATATGTTGAGGCTAGGTCTTCCTTGATGGATCAGATTTGGGTTCGTCAGTTTGATAATGAGAAGTTTAGGGTGATTCATGATAAAATGTTGAGTGGTGAGGCAAAGACTGCATCTCTTGATCCCGAGGGTGTTTTGAAGATTAGTGGTCATGTTTGTGTGTTGAGAGTTGGTGGTTGGGTTAGACTAATCTTGGAGAAGGCTCATTGTTCGAAGTATTCTATTCATCCAGGAGCGGTCAAAATATATCATAACTTGAAGCAACACTATTGGTGTTGTGGTATGAAGAAAGACATTTTTGAGTTTACGGCCAAGTGTTTGAATTGTCAGCAATTAATGTATGAGCATCAACGATTGGGTGGTACTATGCAGAGAATGCTTGTTCCCGAGAAAAAGTAAGAGTGGATCACTATGGATTTTGTAGTAGATCTTCCCCCAAATTTGGGGAAGTTTGATTTTATCTGGGTTATTATGGATAGGTTGACTAAGTCCTTACACTTTATACCTATGAAGGTAAGCATTAATATAGAGAAGTTGGCCAAGGTATACATTCAAGAGATTGTTCGATTACTAGTGTACCTATCTCCATTATTTCTGATAGAGGTACTTTATTTACCTAAAATTTTTAGAGTTCTATGCAGAGTGAGTTAGGCACTTAGCTTGATATGAGAATAATATTTCACCCTTAGATGGATGGCCAATTAGAGCTGACCATTCAGGTGGTTGAGGATATACTACAAGTGTGTGTTATGGATTTTGGTGGTCATTGGGACCAGTTCTTTTCCTTAGTAGAGTTTTCCTACAACAATAGTTACCATTCCAACATTCAGATGGTGCCTTTTGAGGCTTTGCATGGGAGAAGGTGTAGATTCCCCGTGGGATGGTTTGATTCATTCGAGGTTAGGCCTTGGGGCACTGATTTGTTGAGGGACTCGATAGATTGAGTTAGATTGATTCAACAGAGGCGTGTAGCTGCCTAGAGTAGATAGAAGAGTTATGTCAATCGACGAGTTTGTGATGTAGTATTTATGCTTGGTGAGTGGGTTTTGTTGAAGGTATCACCCATGAAGGGTGTGATGAGATTTAAGAAAAAAGAGAATCTTAGTCTGAGATTTATTAGGCCTTATGAGATTCTTGAGAAGTTTGGATATGTGGTATTCCATATTTCTATGCTGAAGAGATACTGTCCAGATGACTCATATGTGATCCGATGGGATTCTTTTGCATTAGATCAAGACTTGTCCTATGAGGAGGAGCCCATTGCTATCCTTGATAGACAGACTAGGAAGTTGAGGTCTAAGCACATTGATGTTGTAAAAGTTTAGTGGAGACATCACCTGACTGAGAAAGCTATGTTGGAGCTTGAGTCTAATACGCAAAGTAGATACACCCAAATTTTTACCACTTTAGGTACTTTATTTTTTTCGTTCAAGGATGAACTCGTATTTTAGTGGTGGATAATATAACAATCCTTGTTATGAATTTTAGTTTTTTCTGTATTTTGACCATTTTTCCCTTTCCCATAGTTTCTCTACATCATTTATGACCTGTGGGGATGGTTGGCATGCTCCCCAATTTGTTTGGGAGTGATTTGAGTGAGTATGCGGTACTGAGTAGCCTTGAAAGTAATTGGTTTGACTTTGGTCAACATTTTGCGATTCGAGCGTCGGATGGTGATTTTGTCAATTCCATTAGATCTAGAATATCAATTTTGGGTTAGTAGTGTAGTTGGTTTGGGTTCCAAACCCTAATATTGAGTTTAAAATTAGCCTAGTAGCATTACTGGCTTATTTCTGTAGGGTCCCGAACGAATCTTGAGGGTCCATTTGGAAGAATTTGGATTATTTCATTTCAGCTGAGTTGTTGTATCGGGTGCAACAACATGGCCTTCTTACCAGTCGTAGGAGCGTCATTACGTTCAGGAAGAAGTTATTATAGTGTTCATCATAATCGTAGTAGGGGGCTCGCGATCACGAAGTGTTAGAAGTTCAATCACCACGAACGCGAAGTGGTGGGCGCTTTCGTGAAGGGTCCGATCCAGGTCAAGTTGAGAATGCAACCGGGCGGTTTTAAACTTCCTTTTTGTGATTTTTGTCCATTTCACCATTTTGAGCTTGGGGAACATAGTTTTAAGTGATTTCAAAAGGGATTTTCGTCAACTTGGATTTGGGTAAGATTCTGAAACTACTTTTGATCCTTTTCCTTAGGTAAATCATATTTTCATCTTCAAAACTTGGATTTTAAACTTGGGATTTTGGGTTTTTACCCGGTATTGGAAAAAATGGTTTTTCTCTGATTTCAACTTGTTTTTAATGGATTTTCATATTAAGGATCCTTGGAGTATGGGAAATATGATTCTTTAATAAAATTCTAATTTTACCCTTTTTCCTTTGAGGACAATTTTTAAACTATTTATGGACCCAAAATGGAAGTAGCTAACATGGGTATCATTAGACTCCTTTGTGTAGATTACAATTTTTATAGATTAAGTTTGTTTCGAGACAACACTTAAAGGAAAATATCCATGTTAAAGGGCCCAGACTTGAGATTCGACTCTTCGCGGTAGGTTATGACTTAACTTTTTTTAGACTAGGCTGGGTAGTTAACCATTCCTGTAAAGTACGCTATGGGTTGTAGATTTTATCATGAAATTGAACTTTTCAGACTATAATTTTATCGTGTTTGCCATATGGGGGCTTATGTGAATATTGCTATTGACTTGAGAATTTATTATTGTTGTGATGCTTATGTGGGAGCTAGTATTGGTCTTATTTGAGCATTATTTGCCTTCATTATTATTGTGATGCTCGAGTGGGGGCCTGAATTGTTATTATTGATGTCTTACATAAATATTCATTACTAGGGTGCCCTACAATGGCTTATTTCCTGATTTATTGAAAATTGAGGAGATTGGAGCTTATTTTATACTATCATTGAGTTAATTCATTACATGATAATTGTTTTGGTTATGAGCATCCATCCCCATTTCATTCATCGTTATACATGGAATTTGTACCACAGAGAAAAACTAATTTTGAAAGATAATGAAACACTTTATAAAACCCCTGACCGATAGGTGTGCCGACAAGGTTGATTGAGATATGAGATTGTGATAGTATACAGGTTGCAAATCCCCCATGGTGTCCTATCCTGGAAGCTTTTACTTGGAAAGTGTATAGGAGGTGACATTGCACCACTATATCATAGCCATTGCATCACTCACATTTCTTGTATGTGTTTGATATCGTGTACTTAGCCTTCCTTATATATTCGTATGTAGTAATACGTATAATGTTATTATACTTATAGAATTGTTAGGAGATACTGTTTGAGCCACCATTGTGAAATTTTTTGTATGCAGGTGGAAATGTGCTCATTGTATTCTTTACTTGTTTAGTTTTTTTTCTTTGCTCGGTTTGCATAGGCATGCCTACTAAGTACAAGTGGACCATACTCATTCTTACTTTCTGTACCCTTTCAGTGAAGATCCTAGTACATCTGTGACCTGTGGAGCTTGAGATCGTGCATAGTAGAGACAGTCTCGGAGTACTGGTGTGCTCCAATATTCGGGGAATATTCTGGACTCCATCCTATCTTCATTTTATCTTTATTTACTTATCAGAGACAAATTCATGTATTTCATATTCTATGTCAATTTATTAGTGCTCTAACTCATGACACTAGATCTTGGATTCGGTTGTACTTATTTTAGTATCGGACTTGCTTCGTATATATTTGACCTGTCTTTATCTTAAAGTCTCGTATTAGGTATTATTTATGTCTTTTTTGCATTCTTTATCTTGTTTGGTATTGGGCTTGCATACCATGGTTGGGTTGGGGTAGGTACCATCACGACCTCGCCGTTTTAGGTCATGAAAAAATTAGTATCACAGCGCTAGCCTCACTAGTTTCATGAGTAAAAGAGCAGGATGTCTAATTGAGTTTCGCAGATCGATACGTTGACATCCGTATCTATCTTTGGGAGGCTATAAGACTTTTTTGGAATATTTCTCTAATTTGATTCCTTATTGTACATATTGTTTATGTTTAGTATTCTAAACTTGTAATCCAATCTTTTTTATGAAGATGGTGAGGACTAGATCCAAAGTTGTTGAGGATGCTGAGCCAACACCCATTGTTGGAGCCCAAGTCAGAGGGTGAGGTAGGGGTTGCGGTTGAGACAAGGATAGAGTTCGGTCATATGGAGCGGCACTAGCTAAAGGATGAGATAGGACATCCTCTCCCGAGTCTGAGATTGATCATGACAAGGTGGCTTATCAGTCAAAGGATATGTGACCAGCTCAGACCCCTTAGGGTTTTGTTGTCACTCCGGTGCATTTACTGATTTGTTTCTTGGGTTGTTTGGATGGCATACCTCAGACAGGTATTTTACTAGGTACACTGAATGGTTCATAGACTAAAAAAAGTATTCAGCCACCAGGACAGGTTTCTATTATTTGTTTTCAAACTTTTGAGGCACAGTCAGCTGTTGTGGTGGCCCCACATGTTGAGACTTTGCTTGCTAGACTTGTTATTCAATCTATTGTCCCTGGTTCTGAGATGTCTATTGAGGAGCAAAAGAGATTCGAGAGATTTATTCAATTGGTGATGTGTTTTCTATTCTATCTTGCAGGAAAATAGGTTTTCGAGGCAAAATGGAGAAGACGGGAAGAAGCATGCACTGGAATGAAGTTTTTTAGGACAAAATGAGCAGAGTTGAAAAAAAAAATGACCCACGGTCATGACTCATGGACCGTAGGTGGACCTACTTGCCTTAGTTCAAGTCCGTGAGTCAACTTTTGAAATTGTGCATGGAGGCCTTATTCCTACGGTTTGGAATGGTCCGTGGGTTGAATCCACGACCTCAAGTCATGGTCTGTGGAAAGTTGCCAATTTTTTCCCCTACTTTATTTAGTATAGGATTCACTTTGTATCTATAAATACCCTTAGGTTGTCCTATGTTTAGGAGGTAATTATTACATTATTTGAGTAGTCTATTACATTGTTTTGAGGTTCATAAACGCATTGATCTTGTAATCTCAAACATCGATTTTAGGATTTTGATTTATATTGAGAGTTCAGAGTTTTATCATTCTTCTGAGTTCATAATTATGTTTTCATCATTGAATTCTTCTTGTGCCCTTGCAATCATGAGTAGCTAAACCCCATAACTAGGGTTGTGTGAACCATGAGGAATAAACGAAATGGATTAAGTGCGAAGCAATTCTGAACCAGTGTGATAGTATATATTGGTATTTTCTTCATTATAATTGACCTTCTAACATTTGCAAATGTTAGAAACTAGACTATATTCTAAACTTGCTCGAGAGAGAACTAGAGATTTGGAAAAGGGAATAACAACAGAGATTTGAAGCTATCAAACTTCATCTAATAATTTAAGACGTAACAGGGATAGTTATCTGAGATCAAGAACAAGGGTTAGTAGCATGACACTCGAAGACCGAGAAAAGAAGAGTGAAATTCATCTAACCAAGGTCGAGAGATGTTTAGATGAACCTATCTTGTTAGATTTTACATGCAACGCAGCGGGACAGTTGGCCAGCACAAGTAACCGGTGGAGTTAACAGAATCTTGGGAATCACGGTCCTAGTGCCTTTCTCGTATTGATCACAAATCCGACAATCAACAGTTGTTACTGTTACTATTTGATTACAAAACCCCCCTTTTTACTTAGTTGCCAATTACTCAGACAAACACTTGATAGAATCTTGTTTTATTCCCTATGGGATCGACCCCAACCGAGTTTTATATTTGATACAACAACAACATTATTCTTTTCTGGAGGTATACTTTGGGCGATATCAATTAGCCCCTCCCAAGTTTAGAGGTGCTATTGGTGATGATGCTTATGAGTTTCTATTAATTGCTAGGAGAGGTTGCATAACTTCAGTTTGCTTGAGTCCCACGATGTTCCTTTCACTACCTACCAGTTGACTGATATATCTAGGCAGTTGTGGAGATCTCTTGTCAGTTGTACACTAGTGGGTTCTCATTAATTAAAATGGACCTAGTTTTCTGAGACTTTTCTGGAGAGGTTCGTACCTTAAACTTAAGGTACCTGTTGAGAGATGAGTTTGATCATTTGAAGTAGGGCTCCATGACTATTACAGAGTATGAGGCACACTTTTATACATTATCCAGGCATGCCACTACTAGTATCTCCACAGAGCCTGAGAGGATCAAGAAGTTTGTTAAGGGTTTGAATGGTTATTATCATTTGGCGACTGCTTAGCTAGCGGTCTCGGGTGGTTATTTTTAGAGTATCTTGGATCATGCTAAGTTTATCGAGACTATTCATTGGGGTACTCATAGTAGCGGTGCTAAGAGGGTATGTCAACATGGAGAATTTAATGGTCATCCATCTCGAGGTGGGAACTTCTCTAGTAGAGGTTCTCTTTGTTACCATGGAAGACCGATTTAGGTATCTTTACAGAATTTCAGTGATAGGTCTATGGGTTCTGAGGCTTTGGGTAGTCAGAGATCTGGTAATATAGGCAGAGGTTTTCGTTTTAGTTCATCGGGTTATGAAGGGTGTTCTGGTTCTTCTAGGCCTTCTGAGAATGATTTTTATAGTAAGAGATATTTTATGTATGATGAGTTTGGTCATTTCGTAAGGGATTTCCCTCGATATGTTTTGGGTCCTCTTCAGTAGGATTCTTAGCTTCAGCTTTGTTCAACTCTAGTATCAGTGGTTATGGGTGGTACACAAGGTGGTAGAGGTAGTTCTATAGGTACCAAAGGTGGGGCTCAGGGAGCTTGTAGTGGTGGATGAAGAGTCACTCAGTCTGATAGCAGACGTGATCAATGCTATGCTTTTCCTAGAAGACCTGAGATAGAGGCATCTGATGCAGTTATTACAGGTATCATCCCAGTTTGCCATTATCTTGCTATAGTACTATTTTACTCTGGGTCTATATTTTCTTATGTGTCTGTATATTTTTCTACAGGTATTGATGTTATGTGTGAGTGTATCTACCACTGTAGGCGATTCTTAATGGTGGATCGGGTGTATGATCATGTGTTATGACTTTTTTTGGGTGTTATACCTGGGTGGACTTAATTATCCTTGATATGGATGATTTTGATGTCATTTTAGGTATGGATTGATTGGTTTTTTATCATGTGATTTTTGATTGTTTTGCCAATATTATGACCTTAGGTACTCTTGCTATTTTGAGGTTAAAATGGAAGGGTGATCCTAGCTTATGTTTGAAGGGTGTTATATCTTTTCTATGTGCTCATCGCATGGTAGGAAAGGGGTACCTTTCTTATTTAGCCTATGTTTATGACACTTGTGTTGATTCACAACCTCTTTTGGATTCTGTGAGAGTTGTTAGGGAGTTCATGGATGTGTTTCCTATGGACTTACCTGATATGCCTCTAGATCGAGCTATTGATTTTTCCATTGATGTTAAGTTGGGCACTAAGCCTATTTCTGTTTCTTCATATAGATTGGCCCCCATGAAATTAAAGAAATTGAATGAGTAATTATAAGATTTGATGTGTAAGGGTTTCATGAGACCGAGTGTGTCTCCTTGGGGTGCTTCTATCTTTTTTGTGAAGATGAAAGATGGATCTATGTGCATGTGTATTGGTTATTGTCAATTGAACAAGGTGACTGTCAAGAATAAGTATCCTCTTTCTTGCATCAATGATTTGTTTGATCAGCTTCAGGTTGCTTCCATGTTTTCTAAGATCTATTTGAGATTTGGTTATCATCAGCTATGGATTAGAGCTTCAGATGTTTCAAAGATGACTTTTTGGATGGAGTATGGCCATTATGAGTTCTTGGTTATGTCTTTTGGGCTGATTAATGCCCCAACAACATTTACAGAGTTAATGAACAGGGTATTCCAGCCTTATCTTATTTTTTTTTTGTGATTATGTTCATCGATGATATCTTGGTTTATTCCAAGAATGAGGCTGAGCATGTGCGACATTTAAGGGTCGTACTTCAGAGATTGAGATATCAGAAGTTGTATGCCAAGTTCTCTAAGTGCAAGTTTTGGTCAGTTTTTATTTCTTTCTTGAGTCATATAGTGACCAAAGATGAAATTATGGTCGATCGGGCCAATGTAGCGGCAGTTTGTGACTGGTCTAGACCTATTTCGCCTACTGAGATTTGGATTTTATTGGGTTATTGGGCTATTACCATCTGTTTGTGCAGGGCTACTCTTTCGGTACAACTCTTTTGTGTAAGTTGACTCATAAGAAGATTGTTTTTCAGTGGTCGGATAATTGTGAGGAGAGGTTTCTAAAGCTCAAAGAGTTGTTGACTTGGCTCCTATCTTTACTTTCCCTGATAAGGGCATAGGTTTTACCATGTTCTATGATGCTTCTGGAGTTGGCTTAGGTGGTGTTTTGATGCAGAAGGGTAAGTTGATTACTTATACTTCTTGATAGTTGAAGTCGCATGAGAAGAATTACCCTACTCATGATTTAGAAATAGTCGCGGTTGTGTTTGGGTTGAAATGATGGCGACACTACTTGTATGCAGTTCATTATTCGATTTTCTCAGATCATAGCCTTTAGTATTTCTTCACTCAGCAAGATCTTACTATGAGACAGCGTAGATGGTTAGAGTTGCTTAAGGATTATGATCTCCTTATTTTATATCATCTGGGCAAGGCTAATATGGTAGCAGATGCCTTGGGTCGGAAGGCAGCGAATATGAGGAGTTTGTCTTATCTATTGGTAAGGGAGCGGAGTTTAGACTTAGACGTTCAGTATTTGGCTAACCAGTTGGTTTGACTTGATATTTCGACACCTGGGCGTGTGCTGGCTTATGTTGAGGCTAGGTCTTTATTAATTAAGTAGACTTGAGCTCGTCAGTTTGATGATGAGAAGTTGAGGGTGATTCATGATAAAATATTGAGTGGTGAGGTGAAGATGGCACCTCTTGATCTTGAGGGTGTTTAGAGGATTGGTGGTCATGTTTGTGTATCAAGACTTAGTGGGTGGATTAGACTGATCTTAAAAGAGGCTCGTTGTTCAACGTATTCTATTTATCCAAGAGCGGCTAAGACGTATCATGACTTGAAGAAACATTATTGGTGGTGTGGAATGAAGAAAGACATTATTGAGTTTGTGGCCAAGTGTTTGAATTGTCAGCAAGTGAAGTATGAGCATTAGTGACTAAGTGGTACTACATAGAGGATGCCTGTTCCTGAGTGGAAATGGGAACTGGTCATATGGACTTTGTGGTTGGTCTACCCCCGACTTCGTGGATGTTTGATTCCATTTAGGTGATTGTAGATAGGTTGACTAAGTTTGTGCATCTTATACCTGCGAAGGTAAGCTATAATGCAGAGAAGTTGGCCAAGATCTACATTCAAGAGATTGTTTGATTGCATTATGTACCCATCTCCATTATTTCTGATAGAGGTATGTAGATTACCTTAAATTTCTAGAGTTCTATGCAGAGTGAGTTGGATACTCAGCTAGAGATAAACACAACTTTTCACCCTCAGACTGATGTCCAATCTTAGCGTACCATTCAGGTGTTAGAGGACTTACTTCAAGCATGTGTGATGGATTTCGGTGGTCATTGGGACTAGTTATTGGCCTTAGCAGAGTTTACCTACAATAACAACTACCATTTTAATATTTAGATGACTCCTTTTAAGGCTTTGGATAGGCCGAGGTATAGATCCCCTGTGATATGGTTTGATTTATTCGAGGTTAGACCTTGAGGCACTGTTTTATTGAGAGACTCGGTGGATTGAGTGAGGTTGATTCATCAGAGGCTTGTGGATACCTAGAGTAGTCAAAAGAGTTACATCGACCGACAAGTTCATGATGTAGCATTCATGCTTGGTGAGCGAGTTTTGTTGAAGGTATCATTCATGAAGGGTATGATGAGATTTGGGATGAAAAGGAAGCTTCGTTTGAGATTTATTGGGCCTTTTAAGATTCTTGAGAAGTTTGGAGATGTGGCATATATGCTAGCTTTACCTCCATATTTGTCAGCTGTTCATCCAGTATTCTATGTCTTGATGGTGAAATGATACTTTCCAGATGATTCACTAGTGATCCGGTGGGATACTGTTGTATTAGATCATGACTTGTCCTACAAGAAAGAGCCTATTTTTATCCTAGACAGACAGACTAGGAAGTTGAGGTCCAAGCACATTGATGTTGTGAAAGTTTAATGGAGACATTAACTGATTGAGGAAGTTATGTGAGAGTTTGAGTCCAATAAGCAAAGTAGATACCCCCAACTTTTTGCCGCTTTAGGTACTTTATTTGTCTTTCATTCGAGTATGAACTCATAATTTAGTTGTGGATAATTTAACAATCCTTGTTGTGAATTTTAGCTTTTTATGTATTTTGACAGTTTTCCCCTTTCTCGTAGTTGTTATATATTATTTATGAGTTGTGGGGATGGTTGGCATGGTACCCAAAGCATTCAGAAGTGATTTGAGTGAGTTTGAGGTTTTAGTAGCCTTATAAGTGATTAGTTTGACTTTAGTCAACATTTTGTGATCCAAGCATCAAGTGGTGATTCTTTCAGTTCCATTAGATCCGGAATATCAATTTTGGATTAGTAGCGTGGTTGATTTGGGTTCTGAGCCTTTACATTGAGTTTTGACATCTTAGATGAGAAACTAGTTAAAATAGCCTAAAAGGGGCCCTGCGGGTTAATTTGCTGATAACGATCTCTTTTGATAAATTTAATGGTTTCATTGAGTTTGAGATATCGAAATTAGCCTAGTAGTATTATTAGTTTATTTTTGTGGGGTCCCAAATAAATCTCAAGGGTCCTTTCGGAGGATTTTAGATCATTTCCTTCATCTGAGTTGCTTTCATCTGGTACAACCTTAGTTCTTCATCGCAATCGCATGGCCTTATGTCGCAATCGTGAGGTTTGACCTAGATACTCATCATGATTGTATGGAGAGTTGATCGTGATCGCGAAGAGTTATTTTAGTGTACTCGGTCGGGTTGTCATCTCAGTCGCGAGGCCCACTTCCCGCGATCGTGATGACCAATTTAATGGATGATCAACATTGACCCTTGTAATCGCATGGTGGAGGCCACGATTGCAAGGTGTTGTACACCTAAATAGTGTAAAACCTTCTTTTCTCGATATTTTTCACCATATTTGGACTTAGAAACCTCAGGAGTAGCAATTTTAAGGGTGGAGTTTCATCAAAAGTGATTGGGTAAGTTTCAAACTTTATTTCAACCATCATTCATTGATTTTATCTCAAAAACATCTTCAAAACCTAGTTTTTAAATTTGGAATTTTGGGGTTTTACCCGATAGAGTGAGAAAATGGTTTTTCGATGATTTCAACCTCGATTTCAACTTTTTTGGATGGGTTTTTCATATATAGTATCCTTGAAGTATGGGAAACATAATTCTTCAATAAATTCCAATTTTACCCTTTTTCTTTCAGGGTCGATTTATGAACTATTTTTAGACCCGAAATGAAAATAGCTAATACTGGTATCATTAGACTCCTTTTAACGTGTATTTTACATTTTTGATAGATTTGGTTCATTCTGTGGGTGCATGAAAGGGAAAGGCTACTTGTTGAAGGGTCCAAGCTTGAGTTTCGACTTTTCGATATAGGTTATGGCTTAACTTTCTTCAGATCGGGCTGTATAGTCAACCATTCATGTAAAGTATGCTATGGATTGGGGATTTTATCGTGAGATTCACTTTTTCATACTATTATTTTATCGTGTTGCCCGTGTGGGGGCTTATGTGAATATTGCTATTGATTTAAGAGATTATTTTTGTCGCGATGCTCGTGCGGGAGCTGGTATTGGTCTTGTTTGAGCATTATTTACTTTCATTATTATCGTGATTCCCAATTAGGGGCTTGAATTGTTATTATTAATGACTTACATGACTATTCATTACTGTGGTTCCATCGATGACTTATTTCATGATTTATTGAGATTTGAGGAGATTGGACCTCATTTTATACTATCATTGAGTTGATTCATTACATTTTAATTTTTTTGGTTATGAGCATGCATCCTCATTTCATTCATCCTTATTCATTGAATTGGTACCACAGAGAAACACTAATTTTGAAAGAAAATGAAACACTTTATAAAACCCTTGACTGAGAGGTGTGCCGACAAGGTTGATTGAGATATGAGATTGTGGTAGTATACGAGTTGTGAACCTCCCACAGTATCCTATATTGGAAGCTTTTACTCGCAAGGTGTATAGAAGGTGATATTGCGACACTACATCATGGCTATTTCATTGCATTGCATCACTTTATTTCTTTTATGTATTTGATATCATGTTCTTAGCCTTCTTTATTTATTCATGTATAGTCATATGTATATTGTTATTATACTTGTTGAATTATTCAGAGATACAATTTGAGCCACCGTTGGGAACTTTTTTTATAAACAGGTGGAAACGTGCTCATAGTATCTTTTACTCGTTTAGTTTTTTGCTTTGCTCGGTCGGGCTATGATGACTACTGAGTACAAGTGGACCATACTCAGTCCTACTTTCTGTACCCTTTTGGTTCAGATCCAAGAGTGAGTTCGACCCGCGGAGCTTGAGATAGTGTATATTAAAAGCAATCTTGGAGTATTGGTGAGCTCCATCGTTCGGGGCATATTTCAGACTCTTATCTTTATTTGTCTTTATTTACTTATCACAGACAGATTCATGTATTTCAGATTCTATGTCAGTTTATTAGTGCTCTAACTCATGACACTAGATCTACGATTTGGGTGTCTTTATTACAGTATTAGACTTGCTTCATATATATTTGGCCTAACTTTATATTAAATTCTCGTATCGGGTTTTATTTATCTCTTTTACGCAGTTTTTATCTTGTTTGTTGTTGGACCTACCTACCATGGTTGGTTTGGGGTAGGTGCCATCATAACCTCGCCTTTTCGGGTCATGACAGGGATAATCCTGGTTTACTTCTACCCCAAAAGAGGGAGATTAATGCATGGGAGTTGTGCGGGAATAAATCTCAGCCCAAGTTCTCATCTTTTTCCTATTATTAGAATACATCCTGAAAAAAAATTGTTCATGACTCCTTCCTACCAAAAAAGAGAGGGGGGGAGGGAGTATAGACTCTAAACTTTGGATAAAAACCTGAGTGAATTAGTGGGTGAAAAGGCAAGGGATTCCCTTACCTATAACCAACTGATTAACATAAAAAAATTTCTTTTGAGATTCAAAATTTTGCCACTAGTTGGTGGGCTATGTATTGTTTGATCGAGTGGCTTTATTCACTTTACTGGACTTATTATTGATTGCTTATTCATGGTAAATTGGTGACTTCGCCTAAAAATGTTGTTTTCATTTACTATGGGACTTGAGGAACATCTAACTAGATTCTGAGTTTTAAAAAGGTAAAAATCGGACAACTTTTAGTCCCGGTTCGAGTCCGAACACATGACACTGTTGATTATTATTAGAAATTCCCGATTAGATTCCATACAAGGTATACAGATATCGAGAGCACCCCATAGGTCCTGCCTTTATGAGCCATAGATGTTGGAGGAGGAGCATACGGTATTGTTGGACGTGGTATACATTTCATATTGCATTGTGTGGCATCTATTCATGCTTATATGTTCTTATGCATTGCTTGTAGTCAGTATGGCTTGTTGTTTGCATCACCATGCTTATAAGGGCCGGTTGGGTTATATTTACTATTTTTTGTGCCTATTGGGTTATTGGAGACCGGTTAGGTTGTAGTTAGATTATTATTATCATGCTTTTCGAGGTAGTTTACTTATATTTCCTTATTCATCTAGATTTGACCCTTTCATCTCTTTCTGGCTCTTTTTTACTTAACCTTAGTTTATATTCATATTTGTTATATTTCTGTCTTAGCTGATATCAGTAAGCCTACCTACTTTGCACTATGTGTTTTGGTACTCATACTATAATTTTGTATATTTTTCCGTGATACAGATCCTAGTACGAGTTATTTCCACTGACTCCTTCCTTGTGCGGAGTTTTTGATCAAAGATATAGGGTGAGCTCTTAACGACCAGAGTTGATCCATCTCCCTTTACTTTTTGGGCTAGTCTTATTTTGTATTTTTGGAGATAGTTAAGTATATATATTGTATCAATTCAATACTCCTTGTATATGTAGTGGTTGTTATACCGACTAATACCAGGTCTTGGGAGATTGTTTTGTATATTTTGTTCCTTTTCTCCCCATATATGTATGTTTGGGTCTTATTTCCTGTGTTTAGTCTTTATATTTGGCCTTTGTATCTAGTGTATTTCTATTTCTCTTATTGACCCATTACTTGTTCCAGGCTATGGGTTTGGCTTACTGTAGTGACCCAAATCATCGTTACGTGTGAAAACACCCCGAGAATAATTTACGACAAATAGTGGGCTCAAAGTGAACCCTAGAAAAATTAAATCAAGGAGAAAAATCAGGGCCTAAGGGAATTGTGCTGAGAAACCCAATAATAGATTGGGTTAGCCTGTCGGTAATTGCTGCAGTGGTCCATTAACCACTGCCGTGGTAAAAGTTCCGTTGCAGCGGTAATAGGCAGTAGCCCAGCCGAGGGATTTTTAAAAACCCTCTCTTTTATTATTTCTCTAGGTCGCCTCTTCCTCCAAAAATAATCTGAAAAGCCTTATCTCCCCAACCATGATATTTCAAAGACCAAAGTTCATAAGAATAGTTTCGAGGCACACACGGTGGGAACCCAACATGAGAATACATCTAACACACGTAGGGCAACTCACTCCTCTCCGTGGCAGTATGTTTTACTTATGAGGTAAGCTAAGGTTTATTTTGTAGCAATTAGACTTGGGTTAGATGCATTTAATGTTAATAGTGACGTCGTATCATGCATTAGGCCTTCGGGCACGAAATTGGATGGATGGACATGTTAAAAATTTGGATAGGCTTGAATATGTTAAATTATTGCATACTATGTTAATGTTTGATTGGAATAAGGGATGGATAGGAATATGGAGCAAATGTGTGTAGTTTGCTATTTTCCAGGGTTGAGTCCAGTGGAAAGTTGAATGAGGTAGTGTGAAATGGTAAAAAGGGAGAATTAAGGTGATTTGACTAAAACATAAATGCTATAAATGTCTGAATTGCATTAGGAAAACTTGTATAATTCTAATATCCTAATGGGGTCATGATTGATGCTTTCCAGATATTAGAAGATGAGATAGTGAGCAAAAAGGAATTGAGGTTAGCTGATTTGTAGTGTTGGCATTGTTTTTCATATTGTCGTGATCAATGCTTTCTAGAGTTTAGAAGGTAATGTGAAAAACTCGATGTTGGGAAACTGTTAGGGGGAAAGCATGTAATAATGGGAACTTGGATTATGGCAGCCCCATAGGGGTGATTGGTAAGATATGATTGTGATATATATATGAATACTAAGGGCACCGAATTAATGAGTTAGACGGTTGATGTAACTATAGACTGTATTGACCCGTAGTGGGTTGTGGACTGACATTTGTGATTATCTTATGCATGAATTATGATTTATTGATTTTATACACACATTCATATGCATTGGGATGATATGTTGTGATATGGGTCAGGTACCACACCAGTACAGATATGATGTGTTATGATATGGGTTGGGTGCCACGCCGGTAAAAATATGATATATTGTGATATGGGTTAGGTGGGTGCCACGCTTGTATAGATAAGATGTGTTGTGATATGGGTCGGGTACCAGCCAGTAGGTTATGATATTGTTGGTGATAAGATGAGAAGGGATAAGGAGAAATGATGTGCACATCTTGCATACAGGCATCTTGCATATGTTTGAATGTAATTCTATTTTATTATGCTTCCATACCCATCCTTGTTGTGGTGAGAGGTGAAAGATGGTACGAATGTACGTTAGGTCTCTTGGGGGGATGGGAAGGAGTTAAGATTCTACGGTCCCTCTGAGAGGACCAATTACGGTTGAATATGAATGGTAGGATCTGAAATTTCATGGGATGTGGGGTTGTGATATCTGTGATAGTGAGTACCGAGGGTCTCAAGTGGATGTTAACTAAGGAATTGTAGTTATTATAAGAATGAGTCAGTATTGGAGGGAGAGGTATAGATTGGAATAGGTGGTCAAAGGACAAAGATATACGAAAATATTAACTGACAGGTAAGTCATAGAGATGCTAAGTGTAGGTCACAGAGATGCTAAGGGAAGGTTTCAAAGATGCTAAATATGTGGTAAATTGAGTTATTTAATTGGGGATTCAAAACTGGAACTTAACTTGATGTTGTGATTTCTTTATATTTATTAGACTTATTATTTGTTTCTAACTCTGGTCAGCTGATAACACTTACCAGTATGTGCAGTTGTGATGATGCTCCACTTATTATATCTCCAATCGGGGGTATAGCCATGGTGTAGGTTAGTTGGAGTTTCTATAGCAGCGATGTCGATCACTCAACAGCAGCTCCTGTCCTCTCTATTCTGCATGGATGCTATGTAATGGATGTCTCTACTTCTTGTCTAGTGCTCTTTTACCAGTTTAGGGTAGGTTCTGGGAATCATTTTTAGTTATTTTTTGCTTTTATTTTTCCTATTTTATGTATTAAAAACAAGTTTTGGAATGAATTAAATGAGTAGTCGTATTTCAACTTTGAATAGTTATGCATATGGTGGACATTAAAATTGTCTAAGTGTATATTGTAGTAACTTTCACATTAGTTGAATGGTAGGGTATTCAGTGTTCTCCTATATTGGATAGGTATAGGTGGGTGTCCGGCATGATTCAGTGGGTTGGGTCTTGACAAGGATGGTATCAGAGCTCAGGTTACCTGTCTCCCAGTGAAAGAGAAAATGTAGAGTAGAGTCCTACGGATTGGTGCATTGATTCCCTCATCAAATCTGTAGGAAGCTACAAGGCATAAAGGAATCTACTCACTTTCTTTTTTCCTATCGTGCCCTCTCAATGTCGTATCCCCGGGTTGAGTTCAATTGGTATCTAGTCGATTCCAATTGGTATCTCAATTATCACAATTGGGACTAGTTGGTCCCTATTGGTATCTCTTAACATGGAAAGGTTGATAAGACACTCAACCGATAGTGGTCAATAAGAAACATAAAAGTGGACTGTTATGTTTGTTCAATATGGTATTAAGTATTATGAGCCAATGATGTGTTAAATTTTGCTATATGTATGGTTGTTAATGGTAGTGTATGGTAACTTGCTTTGTGATGTTTAAACTCTCAAATATGATTATTTTGTATGTGTGTGGTTGGATGGCTTGTAGCTAAGCAGACCGATGGACGTAAGGACTGGGTATGATATAGAGTGTGTCTTCATTTTTGTGACTTGAGCTACAACTCATCTCTCCATGATTTGGAGTACTACTTGTCTTCTCTTTGATCCCGTATGAACCACCCGGATGCCTGGCTGTTGGTGGAACACTTATAGTGAATTGAGTAAGTAAGAAGATTGATGAACGTGTAACACTATTTAATTTGGTAGATGGAAAATTGTATTGGTTGTGGTTCTGGAGAAATAGAGTTGCTAATTCAATTTATATTAAGTATAACGAGAGATTATTACACTACTTATGCAAACATAAAAAGAGTTTGTGTAATAAGAAACTGAGACTAGGTAAGGAAAAAATCAAGGCAGAGCTACTGGAGGCTACCGCTGCAGCGGATCTTTTGCCTCTGCAGTGGCTCCAGGCAGAATCCTTCCAAGCGTTTTTCCTATTTTTGCAATTTTACAAATGTTGTGAAGCAGCCCTTATTTGAGATAATAAAGTGATAAAAATCCATCCAACACGCATTATAAGGCAAGGTGATTATTATTAAGGGGGTGAGAAGGAAAAACGTCTCAAAAGTATGAAAATAAAGAAGAGTAATTGTTTGATACATGCCCCAAATAGGAGCAACCCAAATCCTAAAACCAATGTATTGTAATGGAGGGGGGGGGGGGGGGGTAAGGGGAACAACTAGCTATCGAAACTATCTCCAAGACTCGATGCATCCGAGCCCTCATCCTCTGTGCCACTGAGGAAGAAAAATTCCTTAGCATCCTTCTAGGTCATCTTCGAACTCTTCTTTGGGAGAGAAGCGCACCCGAACATCACTTGGACCACCTTCCACATTCTCACAAGTCTGTGGTCATGGGAGTGAATTTTCTTCTTTGATTCATTCAGTTATTCATGAAGCTTCGTATAGGCTCGGGCTGGGTTCGGTGGGGCAGTAGAGCTCGAAGGAGCCACTCCGAAAGGGGGTTGGTAGGACCTCTTTAGATAGCCTCGGACTGCATCAATATCATCCTACAACCATCGAGAGGCGCAGGAGCCTGAGTAGAATGGGCACTAGACCTCCCAACCCCACCAGCTAGACTTCTCTCACCTCCTCCCCCATCTGTCTTTTCTTCTCACTTCCTCCCCATATGTCCCTACCCCGCAAGGGGTTATATGCAATCTCACCATCATCTATTGTGTCTTGGATCTCCCGAAGCATGGTTAACCTATCATAGAGTGCGGTAACTAAGAAAGGCAGGAAAAGATCTTATGACGACCTCTCCCGAGCATAAAAGTACCACCACTCATTCATAATCTGCACCCCTACATTTACCCGGATCTCTACAAGAGCGCATACCACCACTATAGCCCGGTGGAAGGCCATATCTATAATTTTTTCTGAGGGACATATCCTCCGGGACACCAATTGTAACCATACCCTTTCCTCGGCCGACAAATAGGTGCTCTTTGTCCCTTTAGCACTAGACCATCTAACCTCGACAGCTCGTCCTTCCGGCGCCAAGACCTGGCCTTCCACTCTAAGTTTGATGCCTATATTTTTGCTTCATAGGTGGAATTGGAAGGTTTCAGTACACACAAAGTATCATTTATGGTGGCCATATCCACCAGGACCCTCTTTCCTCAAACACGAATAGTAGGGGAGAGGCACTGACCATTCTACGATAGAGAGATTAGCATAAAACTCCCTAACAATCTCCATATTATATTGAGAAATGAGCTCAGTAAACATCTCTCACCCAAAGGACTTCAGCTAGGTGTAGAAGCCCAGTAGCTCTTCCTCCACGTGGGTCATCACCATGCCTCGCTCGAGAAAGAAACCCCTATTATGTAATACTTCTTTGTAGCATTCATAACATTGTCATTGGAAAATCGGCAGTAGGTAGGTTGTTGGGCCATTATGATCCTGTAAATACCACAAAAGTAGTTAGAACCATATCAACACACCAAGGGAGGGAAGGAGAATTCAAAATTTTAAGAAAATGTAAAAACTGGGGACATGCTGCCCAGTACCGCAGCAGCGGTACCACAACGGCGGTACTCACTACTGCAGCAATAACACTGCAGTGGAAAAGTTACCACTATAGCGATTTGTCATCTTCAACCCACCAACCTCCCTTCCAATGGTAGTTTTTTGGATTTTCTCCATAATTTTGGAAACTTAAGAATAGATCGGGCTTGGGAAAGTGTGTGTGAACCTTTTTACACTAAAATGGTTATGTGAAACACCTGAAATCAAACCCAAATCGAAGGAAATAGTTGGAGAAGATGACTTTTCATCTTTTCGCTTCCCATAGCCAAAACCCACCATGAATTACTTCGATCATGCATCCCGAATGCCATAGAAGCGATGAAAATGTAAGAAAACTTAGTATGCCAACCAGTATACTCAAGAACACCACAAAATTTGAGTTCTAAAATTTGCACCCAAAACCACCTGAATTCCCTCTATTTTAACGTAATTCTACAATTCAATAACGAGAAATACGTAAAGTAAGTACAAGAGACGAAGAAAATACCTTAAATTCTTCGATGGAGAGAGATTTTTGCAGAGAAATTTGAGAGAATTTGAGAGAATAAAGTGAAAATGAGGGAAAAATGAAGTTTCCCCATACTTAACTGCCGCAAACTACTACTATGATTGGTTACCACTGCAGCGGTAAACTCATTTCAAAACCAACTTGTCTCAACTTTTTCGTGCTCTGAGATATTTTAAAATATTCGGGTAGTTCTTCTAATAATTAATTATGTGCTCTATCACGGGGAAAATGCAGGAATAACCATCGGACCTAGATTAAGCAATATTTTAATGGTCACCCACTAAGGAGAATGGATGTATAATGAGCTAGCATATATTAAACAATTATCCTAGTGGCTTTTTATAGTTAAGAATCCGTTGAGGGCTCGTGCAAATGTCCCGAACTTACCTTTAGGGCTGTTTTGGGATGAAGAATGGGTAAATTAGTAGCTAATGTAACAACACCTAAACATTCGTTACCTGTGAAAACACCCTGAGAATAATTTAAGATGAATAGCAGGCTCAAAGTGGACTCGAGAAAAATTAAATCAGGGAGAAAAATCAGAGCCTAAGGGAATTGGGCTAAGTGGCCCAATAATGGACTGGGCCAGCCTGCCTGTAACTGCTGCAGCGGTTGGTTAACTACTGCAGCGGTACCGCTGTAGCGGCAAAAGTTCCGCTACAACAGTAATTGGCAGTATCCCAGCTGAGGGATTTTTAAAAACCCCTCTCTTTTATTATTTCCCCAGGTCGCCCCCTTCCTTCAAATATACTCTGAAAAACCCTATCTCCCTAACCATGAAATTTTAAAGGCCAAGTTTCATGAGAGCAATTTTGAGGCACACCTAGAGGGAACCCAACATGGGAATACATCTACCATACGTGGTGAAGCTCACTCCTCTCCATAGTAGTATGTTTCACCTAAGAGGTAAGCTAAGGTTTATTTTGTAGCTACTAGACTGAGGCTAGATGCATTTAACGTTAATAGTGATGTCGGAAGTATTATGTAATAGGCCTTCGGGCATAGAGTTGGATGGATGGACATGTTTAAAATCCGAATAGGATTGAATATGTTAAATTATTTCATATCATGTTAATGTTTGATTGGAATAAGGGATGGCTAGGAATATAGAGTGGATATGTGTTGTTTGTTATTTTCCAGGTTTGAGTCTAGTGGAAAGTTGAATGGGGTAGTGTGAAATGGTAAAAAAGGCAGAATTAAATGTGATTGAAAAAAACATAAATACTATAAATGTTCGAATTGTGTTGGGGAAATTTGTATAATTCTAATGTCCTAATGGTCATGATTGATACTTTCCAAAGATTAGAAGACGAGATAGTTTGTTAAAAGGTGTTGAGGTTAGCCGATTTGTAGTGTTGGTATTGTTTGTCATATTGTCATGATTAATGTTTTCTAGAGTTTAGAATGTAACGTGAAAAACTCAAGGTTGGGACACAATCAAGGGGAAAGTGCGTAATAATGGGAACTTGGGTGACAGCAGCCCCATAGGGGTGATTGGGAAGTTATGATTATGATATATATATGAATACTAAGGTCATCGAATTAATGAGTTAGATGATTGATGTAACTGTAGACTAGATTGACTCGTCGTGTGTTGTGGACTGACATTTGTGATTATCTTTTCCATGAAATATGATTTATTGATTTAATGCACACATTCATATGTATTGGGATGATATGATGTGATATGGGTTGGGTACCACACTGGTACATATATGATATGTTATGATATGGGTCGGGTACCATACCAGTACAAATATGATGTATTGTGATATGGGTCAGGTATCATGTCGATACTCCATGATGTTATTGGTGATAAGATGAGAAGGGATAAGGAAAGATAATGTGCATATCTTGTATACATGTATTCTTGCATATGTTTGAATGTATTTCTATTTTATTATACTTCCATACATGTCCTTGTTGTGGTGAGTGGTAAAAGATGGTACGAATGTACTTTAGGTCCCTAGGTGTGGCGAGATGGAGATAAAATTCTACGATCCCCCTGAGAGGACCAGTTACGGTAGAATGTAATTGGTAAGATCAAGAATTTCATGGGATATGGGGTTATAATGTCTGTGAAAGTGTGTATCAAGGAACTCGGGTGGATGTGGACTAAGGAATTATAGGTATTATAAGAATGAGTCGGTATTAGAGAGAGAGGTATAGGTCGGAATAGGCGCTCAAAGGGCAAAGATATACAAAAATATTAAATGACTGGTAGGTCATAGAGATGCTAAAGGATGGTCACAGAGATGCAAAATGTTGGTCACAGAGATGCTAAGGGAAGGTCGCAGAGTGCTAAATATGGGGTAAATGGAGTTATTTAATTAGGGATTCAAAATCAGAACTTTACTTGATGTTGTGATTTCTCCTTATTTATTATTGATGTTATTTGTTTCTAACCCTGGTCAACTGATGATGCTTACCAGTATGTGTGGTTGTACTAATGTTATACTTATTATATCTCCAATCAGGAGTATAGCCATGGTGCAGGTTAGTTGAAGTTTTTATAGCAGCGATACTGAGTACTCAGCAGCAACTTGTAGTTATTGTCCCCATTTATTTTTCCTATTTGATGTATTAAAAACAAGTTTTGGAACAAATTAAATGAGTTATCGTATTTCAACTTTGAATAGTTATGAATATGGTGGACAATAAAATTAATGAAGTGTATATTGTAGTAACTTCCGCATTGGTTGAATAGTGGGGGTATTCAGGGTTCTCCTATCTGGGGTAAGTGTAGGTAGGTGCCCAGTATGATCTAGTGGGTTGGATCGTGACACTTACCTACTGGTAGGTTATATTACGTATCATCATGACCTTAGATTTTGGACCGTGACACTATCTTACCCACCATAACTCTCGGTCATGATTACCATTTTGGTTGATAATATATTTCTTAGCAATAATACTGTAAAACCCAAAACCTAAATTTTCTCCTTATTCAATCAACTTGCTACATTTTTCAGAAAAGTATATTATTTTCTTGTAGATTTGGAGTTCTCATCAAATTCAAGACAATTTTATTTTAACCTTCTTGAGATTGATAGGTCTTTCATGTAAAAATTTAAGTTTTACACGTAACAATTTTGGTCCTTCGAGTTATTGGTAAAATGTCCAGTCTTTTTTAGGACATCAAAGATGCCTGAAGAATGGAGGTGGAGTACGGTTATTCTGTTGTGCAAGAACAAGGGTTATATCCACAACTGTAATAACTACAGAGATATCAAGTTCCTAAGACACACTATGAAAGTGTGGGAGAGGGTGGTAGAATGAAGGGTCAGGAGGGGTGTGCCTTTATCGTGAACCAGTTCGAATTCATGTAGGGGCGATCTACCCCAGAGGCCATATACCTTGTAAGGAGATTGGTGGAGCAGTATAGGGAGAGGAAGAGGGATATGCACATGGTATTTATTGATTTGGAGAATGTTTATGACAAAGTCCCTAGGAAGGTTCTTTTGAAATACTTGGAGGGCTAAAGGCGTACCCATGGCTTACTTTAGGAAATTTAAGGACATGTATGATGGAGCTAAGACCAGGATGAGAGCGGTGAGAGGAGACTTTAAACACTTCCTAATCATGATAGGGTGGCACCAGGGCTTATCTCTTAGCTCATTTCTTTTTGCACTGACTATGGATGAACTGACGTGACATATCTAAGGTGTAAGGTGCCATGGTGTACGTTATTTGCCAATGACATAGTTTTGGTTGAAAAAACTAGGAGCAAAGTTAATGCTAGGGTGGAAGACAAACCCTGGAGTCTAAAGGGTTCAGATTGAGAAGGACCAAGACAAAATACTTGGAGTGTAAGTTTAGTGATGTTGCACCTGAGGTCGGTATGGAAGTGAGGCTTGATTCTCATATTATCCCCAAGAGATGATGTTTCAAGTACCTGAGATCTTTAATACAAAGTCATCAAGAAATTGATGAGGATGTAACTCATTTTATTGAGGCAGGATGGGCAAACGGAGGCTTGCCTTTATGGTACTATGTTATAAAATGGTTCCACTTAAACTAAAGGGTAAGTTCTACAAAGTGGTATTTTGATAGACTATGTTGTGTGGGGTGAAGTGTTGGACTGTCAAGAACTTTCACGTTCAGAAGATGAGAGTTGCGAAAATGAGGATGTCAAGGTGGATGTCTGGGAATAATAAGAGAGCCAAGATTAAGAATGAAGATATTGAGGACAAGGTAGGAGTGGCCTCCATGTTGGATAAGATGAGGGAAGTGAGGTTTCATACCCCAAATCTAGACCCTGGACATGACCAACGCCCAATGCCATTGCTGGACCTAGTGAACCACCTAATATAAGACATAAGCATAAAACTAATAGAGATACAAATCTAAGGAAGTAGATTTCGTTAATTAATAATAATAAGGTTCAAATGTTAAATAAAATAAGACAGCGCAAAAGTCCAGTACTGAAGATAACATGAGCCTGACATCTATACTGTTTATGAATCCTCTAATAGAAAAAAACCATAGCTACCAGGACAAGGCCCTGACATACCTTAATTAATAGAAAATAAATCAACATAAATAGACTAAACCCCTAGGAAGTAGGGAGGCTCACCAATCGTTGATAAGGATAAACTTAATGGCGCACATGATCACAAACCTGTATACCTGAAGGTGCATCATAAAATGATGCAGCGTCGAATAACATCAGTACATAAAAGGTATAGTATGTAAAATGGTAGGAATTAACATGGCATAACATATGTATGAAACTGAAATAATAGGTATAGAACAATATGACAAGGGATAGATATAAACATAGATCATCAACTGTTGGGGATAAGAACTTACATCATTGTTTTTTATTTAGTATTGAAGTAGATGATATAACTTAAATGAAGACATATATACACCATGGGTTGTGTGGGTCTGATCATGACCTATTCAACAAGGCACCAAACTATGTTTTCCACATAGTTTGGTATGTTCTATATATAACAACGTGAAAATCATGCATAATCATCCTCATTGAGGGAAACATGAAAAGTCTTCGAATTTATGGAATGATAAAAAATCTACGTCGATAAATGTAGTTTTTAGGTAATGAACTCCTTACGATCCACACCCTCTTGATAAAACATCTAAATCCTTTAAACTCATTTTATTTCTATTCTACCACTTTTTACTCATATTCATATGTTAGCCACTTTGGACGCATGTATGTGATTTAGCCACGTTAGGCTTATAATCATAAGTTAAACATGTTGGGTTCCTGTTTATACATTCAACTGTCCATTAGCTTGGCCTGAGATTCATGAAAGTTGCTATCATTATACCATAACTCATAATCATAAGGATTTCTCATAACATTATGGAAAAGGAGCTTTTGGAGTGTCCATATCACTTTTAGCATAGCTTATAGTTATGGAGATCATATCTTAATGTCATAAGACACTTTTGAAGTAGTTTCATAGTGTTAGAATTCATAAGGATCATATCATTTTGTCATAGTTCATAAGAAGAGGATTTCATGACATTATGGATGTTATAAAGATTGTAGAAGATTTAAGTCATTTTAACATAGTAGATGGTTAAGGTGATTGTATGATCATATCAAAATCATCATCAAGAAAGTTCATATTATAAGACCATAGATATGAAAATCATATCATAAATCTTGGATTATGAATTTTGAAAAGAGTTCACTGTTTGGGGTTCATAAGGGATCATGGATTTTTTGAGGATCGTAAGATTTAATACCAGTCATAAGTTTCAGGAGATTCATGGAATCATTAGACTTATAGACTTTATAAGATTCATAAGGATCATACGTTCATAAGATTTATAGGAATTCAAAGAAAATTATAGTTCATCAATTTCATAAGATTTCATGAGGTTGATAAGTTACATAAGATTCATGAGCTTCTCGAGTTCATATATAAGAATCAAAAGAAAACATATAGTTTATATTTATCATGAAATATGAAGCATACATAGAAAGTTTTATAGAGTCTTACTTGAGGAATGGAAGAGGTAAAAAGATCATAAGGGTGTACTCTAACCCTTACTTATCATGAGAGTGATTTGACCAAGAAGATATGAAATTCATGAGAATACATGAGGCTAGATAGTCTTAAATACCTTTAATTGCTCCAAATTTCTAAGAAAAATCTTATCTTGGAAGGAGGATGAACATAAGAACCTTTCTTAAACCCTAAAAATGAGTTCTTTATTTAACTAGAGATAAGAGGATGATTTGATGTTAGAATCTTGTAAATATTCTTAGATTTATGTTGTAAGATCACATTTTATGTTGTAAGATTCTTGTGGGCGATTGAGATCGACCAAAGTGAGAAAAATGGGATGAGCAATCCCACATAGGAGCTTTTATAAAAATCTGGAGAACATGATATACAGTTTGTATACAATGATATACATTCTGTGTTCCCATGTAAGGACTATAAAACTAGTGTATAGACCATAATATTGTCCATACTAACATTTTGAAAGTTCCTACGTAATTCTCACTTATCATGTCGATTGTATGGTCCATGAAACCTACGACGAATCGTTATCTAGACCGTCAAAGGTTCGGCTCGTGACTATTTGATAGTGATTCATATACATGACATAGCATGATTTCACTAGCCATTATGGGCATATTATAAGTTGATAAAATTGAGTATACTGTGAAATATAAGTTCATATATCATGAGTTGTATAACATAAGGTTGGAATTCATAGGATCATCGAGTAAGGCTAAACCACTGAGTGAAGCTATTACTTCTTATTCTAGAAACTATGTGTGGTTGTGAATCTACCTGAGGTGCATGAAACCAAGTCATAGGTGTCTCGCCAATATGAAATACTTGAGTAAAGTGTCATTTTGTCTAGGGTAAAAGGAATACACGAGAATAGGAATGGATCGTTATTTCATCATAACTCTTTTTTTTAAAACTCATTACAATCTGAATCTCCAATCCTGACTTGGTTCTTCACATTATCATATCCCCCTTAATTCATTCCTAATTGTCTATATGTGGTGTGATGTACTGTCGATTTTTTTTTTTTTTTGCTAAAATATCCATCTACTCTTTAAGTGACCCCTCTGATTTTTTAAGGGTTGACCATTCAATTTAAGTTGTATATTGCTTCTGTAGATGTTAGACATGTTTAATGGAGTTACCTTTATATTTATGCAACTTAAACATGCTAAAGCTTCTGAATAATATTGAAAAATAAAATAATATTCATACTCATTCATTTTGTGATAGTAGAGAGAAATATTTTAATTCCTAAAATGTCACAATCCAACTAATCGGATCGTGTGTACACCTACTATAATCTATCTAGATAGGAGAACCCTTACCACCCATTCAATTAATATGTGGAAGTCCTTAATAAACCAATGTATTACATCATTGAATTACTTAAAAAAAGTATTACAAATACAATAAAAAAACAACTCCTCGAAGACCTAGTCTAGACATGTACAAGAGCTTCTAATATAGTAAAGGACAAACAAAAGACAACTTCCACCATAGGAATAGGATGAGCAGAAGCTACTGATGAATACTTATTGCTTCATATAAGAAACCTCATTTGATCCTGCAACCAAACTACACCCCCATAAAGGGTGTAGTAAGAGTAGTATCAGTACAACCACAAGTACTCGTAGGTATCATCGGCTGACTAGGATTAGATCACGCAATACTATATAAAATCAAATAAGATAAACATGACAATTAATAATTTAATTCACATTACTTTCACCCACTTATGTTATCTCTCTCTCTCTCTCTCTCTGTCATATAACCTGAGAGTATTTCCATCATTATTCTCACTAACTTAGTTGTACCCAATTCATTACTAATAGGCAATACGTATGACTGACATTCCCCTTATACCATTCCACATTTAATCTCACTAATCATACATCGCTCTTCACATCAAATGTCATCCATCATAATCCCTCACCCACAATTCACGGTAACCCATTAATATGGGAATTATGTACAACAACCAGAACATACAGTTGGTGATTTAAAACATATATGGTCGTCAATTAGAATTTCAATCATCAAGTAAGCTTTCAAATCATCAAGTAGACATTCAAATCATCAAGTAAGCTTTCAATTCATCAAGCAGACATTCAAGTCATCAAGTAAGCTTTTAATTCATCAAGAAGACATTCAAGTCACCAAGTAAGATTTCAATTCATCAAGTAAGCTTTAATAATGCTCATATCATCCATTTCGACTTGCTATTTAGGATATCAAGAATTCATTATCATATTATCACATCAAGGATCGGCCCACATAGGAAACCATAGTATATCACAAAATATAAATTGATCCATATAAGGAACCATAAAACATTTCCTCAACATAATCGATCCACATAAGAAACCATAATATCTCATAAATAATAGCAGGTCCACACAAAGAATCATAATATCTCATAAAATAACCGATCCACACACAGAACCATAATATATCATCAAACATAAATCGGTCCACTCAAGAAATCGTTAAACTCTACAGCCATAGTGTACACCCATACTATGGAACTTATGATCGCCCACTAGATATGACCAGCAGGGGAGGAGCTCTATCTATGTACTAAATCACAATAGACAACAATGTGTCTTACCACTCTTATCCCAAACCAAATGTTATGTCACCCTTATTACAATGTCCCCTCTTTATACCACCATAATCCACCAATTAGAACCATAGATCATACATGCAACATCAATCATTTCACAACATCAAATAATGTACTATCACAAGTATAGTTTATCAAGAAAGTTCATTATTAACACTCTTGCATATTAACCATTAGTAATCATTTTATCACTTATAAACATGTCCCAAGGACAAATCAATATCTTATTTATTCAAGCATTACCAAACAACAACCCATCAACCACAAGTATGTCTGAAGATCAATTAACAGATAATCAGTTAAGAGCACACATATAATCAAATTGAGTCTAAGATCCAATTTTATAAATATATACATAAATGCATACTTACACACATCTATAATTTATTCCTAACTACAACACTATTAACTCCTCATCTTTCATCTTAATGCTATAACACAATTAAAACACCGTCAATATTTCATATACAATAGTAATCTTAGTTTATTCATCTTACAACAGATTATGCTATAGTGTCTAGACAAGTCTTTCGTAAAACCTTATGATAGAACATTGTTTCTCTTTTCCCGTTCATACTCAACATGCTAGGTCAATTTACAACAAGGAGAACATGTAGTTTAGAACACACTATACATAAATGAATTAACATTATATTATTGTCACGCCTCGAATTCCAACGGGGCGGACTGGCACCCGAAGCCGTTAAGGCCCGAGAGAACCAATTTTCATCATTCTATCCCATGTAACTAAAAATTACCAATAGCGGAAGTCATGGAAAACATGTAAAATATATGAAACTTGGCCGTTAGGGCCATCAAGTCAAAATGAACATACATCTTTTGCTTTCATCTTCCCATATATGTCTACAAAGCCTCTAATAGATACATGTAAATAACCACCCTACAGTCGGGACAAGTCCCCTCTTTGGCAACATTTACATAATACCAAAACCAATGTACATATGTGACTCAGAAAGCCCCGAACTAATTGGAGCTCACCATAGGTCTGCAAATGAATCGTAGCCTACTATGGAAGTCTACTAGCACCTGTGCCTGCAGCAAGTAAGTTAAGTCCCACAAGGCACGTCAGTACGAAGAATGTACTGAGTATGCAAGGCTATATAAAACTATATGATACATAAATACTTCTATGAAATTAAGCGTAAGAGAAAAATCAATACGGATAAACCTCCGTTCTGAATATGTGGAACCATGTTCTTTACTTCCATTACTCTCATTACTTGATTATTCATTCTTATCATCATCAGTCTTGTAATCACATTCATATTTATATATTCATGTAAGTGTTATACTTTTATTGCTCTTTATAATTATCTTCATTACTGCTCATCCAACTGGTTAGTGGCCATTAATATAATACCGATCATCCACCTTATCAGTGGGTCATACATAATATAATATCGATTATCCACCTTATCAGTGGGTCATAATATAATACCGATCATCGACCTTATCAGTGGGTCATAATATAATACCGATCATACACCTTATCAGTGGGTCATAATATAATACCGATCATCCACCTTAGTAGTGGGTCATAATATAATACCTATCATGCACCTTTTTAGTGGGTCATAATCTAATACATACTGCATTCCTTTACTTGTGAGAGATTGATACATTGAGGATCATGACATTATTTGAAGCACACATATATACATTACTTCACTCCTTTACTTCATGAGATTGATACTTTAGTGATTAAAACATTATTGGAACTTTGGAACATAACATTATTAGATATGCTACTCAGGAATGAATAGATTCTCTTTACATCATTACTTCCCTTGAGATGGTTTCTTTTAGTAGTTACAACATTATGAGAGCTTAGGAACTTCAGTCCATAGATAAGAGACATATGAATGCCAATTGGTCAATGAATAGGAAACACGTGGATAAAAATATATATATATATCAAACCTGAATGAGATACTTTGGAACATTTCGGGATGGGACAAGTACAAGGATGATGTGAACAATATGTGCTACAGAAGGATACAGAAAGAGTAACCTTACATACCTTATCTACTCAATATGAATACACAGTCTTATATGTGAATACAATAATCCAGCTCCTTCCCTACGTGTTACTCTACAACACAAGTACATAACAAAGCTTATGTTAACAACCAACTACCTTACAAGTGTATACGACGATAATGAATTACGTGACTGTCGTATAACGTCATTTCGCCCTCTTACGATACCATTTATTGCATCACCATACCAAAAATACCATAACATTCCACACATTGACCAAGACATCATAAACCAATAACATTTCACACCGAGTTTACCCTTTACACTTGCTCATTAACACTACGTTACCTTTTCTCCGTCAAGTCACTCGATAGCTTTCACAATCACATATTAACAACAATACATAATTGATAACATTCAAAATACCTCCGGTATACTCCTTTAAATTCATTTAAAAGGTACCATAAGTTGATAATTACATCCAATAAGGGTATAGGGGCTTTGAGGGGTCAAAGAGAAGAAAAAACAACCGAAATGGGGTTCTGGCCTGACCTGCGAAGCCACATGCACCAAACGGTGGATGAGGTGTGGACAAAGGTGACCCTTGACAGTTTTCAGGGGCACCTGCGAAGTCACCTACGCCCGCAGGTGCTTCATCTGCGAGGGCGGGTGCCCGTTTCAGCCAAAATGGGTCTCTTTTGGGTCCTTTTTTGTAACAAATGGTCCATGATCATAACTAACCTTATATTAACATATTTTATATCATCTTAGATTCCAACTAACATCCATGGTTTCACAACGCCCATAAACATCACCAAACTATATTTTTCTTTCAATACATCACCAATTCCATGCAAAATTTCACAACAACAATTCCAAATGTTATACATAAGGAGAAAGCAATTTATGGACATAAAAACATCGTAAATATTGATATTTAATCCATAAAATTCACCTCCTTCAATACCACAAGTCCATTTTCAAGTTTTCAAGGCAAAACCCTTTTTCGATTGCAAAAGTAGACAGTTTTACATATAGTGAACTTCTCACACTTCACAAACATAAACAACATGATATAAACCATCTTACATGCATATAATATATTAAAACATAAAAATAAACACTTACCAAGGCTTTCAAAAGGGTGATCTTGTCCAAAGAGAATGGTGGCTTAGGGTTGAGAAGAGAGAAATATCTCTTTTGTGGAAAATTCTAGAAAATGGCATGTGGATTTTGTGGACTAAAAATCTGATTTTTTTCACCTTAAATACTCCCACTTCAAGTGTATCCTTATCCCCATTATTTTACCAAGAATGGGTCACATTAGAATGGGTCAATTCCCCTTTTGGGCCATGTCTTCTTGGTAATTTTTGGGCCTTAAATTGGGCACAATTGCACATGTTAATTCAGCCCAACTAATTAAATGTATAATACCCCAACAATCTCATGTTTACATCATTCCGTAAATGTTAATACAATCAATTAGGGTCGAAAAGGTATGGGGTGTTACATCCTTCCCCCCTTAGAAACATTCGTCCTCGAATGTTAGTAACATTATCCAATGTACACAGATGGATTATTCTTTATGTTATCTTATAGATACATAAGGCTCATAGATACTTACTATTGCTCTAATTCCGCACTTTGAACTTTTTCAATAACCCCTTCACTTGTCAATCCAGAATGGCAGTAGGTGTCTCTTTCACAGGTGAGATCCTCCGTAACTTGTGCATCTTTAATGGGAGCAATGGATCTCTTATGAATTTTTGAAACATTGGAATATAAAATACTGGATGAACTGTGGAGACTTCTTGGGGTAGTGCTAATTTATATGCAACTTACCCAGATCTTCGGGTAATCTCATATGGCACGTTATATAGGGACAACTTTCAGTTCTTTCCAAATCTCATTACCCTTTCATTGGTGACACTTTCAAACATACCCCAACACCTATGGCAAATTCTAATTCTCTTCTTCTAATATCGGCATATGGACAATATTCTTCGTTCTATTGCCTCACCAATACATTTTTTTTCCAAACCATGGTACACTGCAGTTGCTCCCGAATGAATAGAATACCATGAATGATATGCTTCTGTAATAAGTCATTTCCTTAGCTCATTTATATTTGGTACACAAAATCTACTTCGGCATTGAAGTAATCCCCCTCGCGTAAGCTCAAATGCCTTGGTCGAACTTTGTTATACATTCTTTTTCAACTGAAAGAAAATAAGATTTGCATATTGCTTTTCTCTCTCTCAGCTACGAGTGAAGATTCTGCCGCATTGTACACTATAATTCTTTCATCTGGAGTTTCAAGAAGTCAAATCCCCATACTGGTTAATTGAGGTAGAGTTCTTGACTACATCTTCCTTTTCTGTGAGCTGATCATTAGTACTTCCTACTACTTTGCAGCTTAATGAATCAGCTATCATGTTTGCTTTTCCCGGATGATGCAAGATACCAATGTCATAATCGTTCAATAGTTCAAGCCACCTTTGCTACCTCACCTCAAATTTAAGTACTTCAGCTTAAAGATATATTGCAAATTCGTATGGTCAGTATATATGTCAACATGAATCCCTTACAAATAGTGACACCATATCTTCAAAGCAAAAATCACAGCTGCTAGTTCAGGGTCATGTGTGGGTAATTTCTCTCATGTAGTCGCAACTGTCGTGAGACATACGTTATTACCTTACTATGCTATATCAATACACATCTGAGGCCAACCCCAAAAGCATCACCATATACTGCATAACATTCTGTGCCTTCGGGAAGTACTTAAAACTGGTGTGGAAGTTAATTTAGCTTTCACCTCTTAGAAACTTTTCTCACATGCATCATTCCACTAGAACTTGATTTCCTTGTGTGTAAGATTCGTTAAGGGTACAGGGATAGAAGAAAATCTTCTAGTAATTCTTCTATAATAACCAACCAACCCAAGAAAACGATGAATCTCCGTAAGCATCGTAGGCCTTAGCCAAGTTTTCACCGTTTCTATCTTTGTTTGCGATCGACTTTCATTCCTTCATCCTATACAAGGTGACCCAAGAACGCTAGGAATTGTAACCAAAATTCACATTTAGAACACTTGATGCAAAATGATTAGCATGGTTCTCTTGTGATTTTGAATATCATCACCAAACATGGTCACATACACATTTTAAAGTGGCTTGAACACCCTATTTTTCAAACCCATAAACATAGCTGGTGCATTTGTTAGCCGCATGACATAACTAAAAATTTATAACGACCACACCACGTTTAGATGGCTATCTTGGGTATATTTTTTTTTCTCTAATCCCTATCGGATGATTAGTTCCCCATAACCAGTCAATTAAATCATAAATTTTGAGGAGGGGATATTTATTCATAACTTTCACCTTACTCAGTTACTGACTAGAAGTAGGCCGAGTACCTGGCATCACATCAATACCAACTCATATATCGAAGAAATTTATTTACCCTCGGAACCAAGTAAAGAGTTGGTGGTTCCACACTAATATCTTTCACTCTTACTAAGTGACATATGTACATCTTAGAGATCATTTTCCTTGCCCTAAGATAGGAAATAAACTTACCTCTCATTGCTCTAACATTAGCCCTCTATTCCACCATAAATAGTTACTATACAATTATGATATACTCTTTTCGCTTACTAGATTCACTAACTAGTGTAAATACTTCAATTGGCTTAACTAATGAATCTGGTGTTCTTTCATATTTTTTTTTTTTTTTTGCAATCAATGGAGTAACATATGATAATGTAGAACCTGGATAAATCAATGCATATATCTTATGTAAAGATATGGATAATATATCTGTATCTACATCAGGATAAGCCCCCAAATTTTATCGATCCGCTAAGGCATAGGTATGGTTCTGAATAGGACTCGCTGCTCCATTAGCACCTCTGCCACGGCCAGCAGGTTGTACACCTAACAATGATAATGCAACGGCTGACCTCGTAGGTTGTGTCATACTACCCGTACCCCTCTGTGGGCACTCTCTCTTAAGATGCCCTGACCTACCACACCAGAAGAAAACATTCATTTCAAACCAACATTCTCCTGAATAAAACTTCCCACAGCGCTGGCACAACTGAAGAGAAGACCTCGAGTGGCCCATACTCCCTTGTTCTCAATACGCCATTGTCTGTGAACCCTGAGTCCTAAATTCTCCTTGGGACATCATAAACTGTCCCATAGGTCTAACCCTCTTTGACGACCCTCTTTCAACTTCGTGCGCCCTTCTCCTTTGCCTTTGATCCTCCATTTTCTGTGCAAAGGCTTGTATTCTAGCTATGTCCATATCTTTGTTCAAAGCAGCAATGGTACAGTCCCTTACCAAATATGGTTCTAATCTGTACACATATTGATGGACTATGTCTGTCATCGTGTCCACTACATTCGGAGCATAGCGAGCCAAAGAGTTAAACTGTAGACTGTATTCTTTAACACTCATATTCCCCTAACGGAGATTTAGAAATTGGTCTGCACGTGCCTCCCGAATCTCATATGGGAGGAAGTGATCGAGAAAGGCCGTTTTAAATTCCTCCCAACCAGCTGGAGGTACATCAATACCCCTTGATCTTTTCCAGTCTTCATACCATAATATAGTCTCGCCGTTTAGTCTATATGCTGCAAGTTCCACTGTTTCTGTACCAATCACATGCATAACATCTAGAGCCCTTTTGATTTGATCTACGAAGTCCTGTGGATCTTCATTCAGATCTGACCCAGTAAATGTGGGAGGGTCTAATTTCAGAAAATCTTGTATCCGTCGACTAGCTGCCCTATCCGCACCATCACTACGTGTCATTGGACCTACTTGCCCTTGATTCAATACATCAACTATACCAGTAACTATATGAGTTAACATTTGCACTGCATTTCTTAGATTCTGCTCAGTATCATTAACAGGTGTGTCGGCAGGTTCTTCTCTCCCTCTCAGCTCCTCTGGAGCTGGAAAAGTAGGGGAAGCCTGTGTTGCAAACTCAGTTTCAGCCCCACCTTGACTATCTTGGTCAGGTGATGATTTACTAGTTTCTCCTCCAGCAAGCATATCTACCTTCTTACCTTTGTCCCTATCTTGTCTTATAATCGGCATTTTACTATAACAAAGAAAATCAATTTCAAGGGTCAGATATGATTCCACCTACGACATTGGCTCTATTGCAAGATCTAGAAATGAAGAAAAGAAACAACTCCTAAATGTCTCGTAGCCTCCTACTTATAAATATGGCGCGCAACATATCCATAACCAAGACTCTACTTAGACACAGCTTTGTAGACACCTTTAGAATGATCTGCTCTTATACCACTTTTGTCACGCCTCGAATTCCAATGGGGCGGACTGGCACGCGAAGCCGTTAAGGCCCGAGAGAACCAATCTTCACTCATGTACTCTCATATGCATGCTTACGTATGACTATCATTCTATCCCATGTACCTAATAATTACCAATAGCGAAAGTCATGGAAAACATGTACAATATATGTAACTTGGCCGTTAGGGCCATCAAGTCAAAATGAACATACATCTTTTGCTTTCATCTTCCCACATATGTCTACAAAGCCTCTAATAGATACATGTACATAACCACCCTACAGTCGGGACAAGTCCCCGCTTTGGCAACATTTACATAATACCAAAACTAATGTACACATGTGACTCAGAAAGCCCCGAACCAATTGGAGCTCACCATAGGTCTGCAAATGACTCGTAGCCTACTGTGGAGGTCTACTAGCACCTGTGCCTACAACAAGTAAGGTAAGTCCCACAAGGGATGTCAATACGAAGAATGTACTTAGTATGTAAGGCTATATGAAACTATATGATACATAAATACTTCCATGAAATTAAGCGTAAGAGAAAAATCAATATGGATAAACCTCCGTTCTGAATATGTGGAACAATGTTCATTACTTCCATTATTCTCATTACTTGATTATTCATTCTTATCATCATCAGTCTTGTAATCACATTCATATTTATATATATTCATGCAAGGGCTATACTTTCATTGCTCTTTATAATTATCTTCATTACTGCTCATCCAACTGGTTAGTGGCCATTAATATAATACCGATCATCCACCTTATCTGTGGGTCATACATAATATAATATCGAGCATCCACCTTATCAGTGGGTCATAATATAATACCGATCATCCACCTTATCAGTGGGTCATAATATAATATCGATCATCCACCTTATTAGTGGGTCATAATATAATACCGATCATCCACCTTATTAGTGGGTCATAATCTAATACATACTACATTCCTTTACTTGTGAGAGATTTATACATTGAGGATCATGACATTATTTGAAGCACACATATATACATTACTTCACTCCTTTACTTCATGAGATTGATACTTTAGTGATTAAAACATTATTGGAACTTTGGAACATAACATTATTAGATATGCTACACAGGAATGAATAGATTCTCTTTACATCATTACTTCCCTTGAGATGGTTTCTTTTAGTAGTTACAACATTATGAGAGCTTAGGAACTTCAGTCTATGGATAAGAGACATATGAATGCCAATTGGTCAATGAATAGGAAACATGTGGATAACAATATATATATATATCAAACCTGAATGAGATACTTTGGAACATTTCGGGATGGTACAAGTACAAGGACGATGTGAACAATATGTGCTGCAGAAGGACACGGAAAGAGTAACCTTACATACCTTATCTACTCAATATGAATACACAGTACTATATGTGAATACAATAATCCATCTCCTTCCCTACGTGTTACTCTATAACACAAGTACATAACAAAGCTCATTTTAACAACCAACTACCTTACAAGTGCATACGATGATAATGAATTATGTGACTGCCGTATAACGTCATTTCACCCTCTTATGATACCATTTATTGCATCACCATACCAAAAATACCATTACATTCCACACATTGACCCAGACATCATAAACCAATAACATTTCACACCGAGTTTACCCTTTACACTTCCTCATTAACACTACGTTACCTTTTCTCCGTCAAGTCACTCGATAGCTTTCACAATAACATATTAACAACAATCCATAATTGATACCATTCAAAATACCTCCGGGATACTCCTTTAAATTCATTCAAAAGGTACCATAAGTTGATAATTACATCCAAAAAGGGTATAGGGGCTTTGAGGGGTCAAAGAGAAGAAAAAACAACCGAAATGGGGTTCTGGCCTGACCTGCGAAGCCACATGCACCAAAAGGTGGATGAGGTGTGGACAAAGGTGACCCTTGACAGTTTTCAGGGGCACCTGCGAAGTCACCTACGCCCGCAGGTGCTTCATCTGCGAGGGCGGGTGCCCGTTTCGGCCAAAATGGGTCTCTTTTGGGTCCTTTTTTGTAACAAATGGTCCATGATCATAACTAACCTTCTATTAATATATTTTATATAATCTTAGATGCCAACTAACAGCCATGGTTTCACAACGCCCATAAACATCACCAAACTATATTTTTCTTTCAATACATCACCAATTCCATACAAAATTTCACAACAACAATTCCAAATGTTATACATAAGGAGAAAGCAATTTATGGACATAAAAACATCATAAATATTGATATTTAATCCATCAAATTCACCTCCTTCAATACCACAAGTCCATTTTCAAGTTTTCAAGGCAAAACCCTTTTTCGATTGCAAAAGTAGACAGTTTTACACATAGTGAACTTCTCACACTTTACCAACATAAACAACATGATATAAACCATACTAAATGCATATAATATATTAAACCATAAAAATAAACACTTACCAAGGCTTGCAAAAGGGTGATCTTGTCCAAAGAGAATGGTGGCTTAGGGTTGAGAAGAGAGAAATATCTCTTTTGTGGAAAATTCTAGAAAATGGCATGTGGATTTTGTGGACTAAAAATCTGATTTTTTTCACCTTAAATACTCCCACTTCAAGTCTATCCTTATCCCCATTATTTTACCAAGAATGGGTCACATTAAAATGGGCCAATTCCCCTTTTGGGCCATGTCTTCTTGGTAATTTTTGGGCCTTAAATTGGGCCCAATTGCACATGTTAATTCAGCCCAACTAATTAAATGTATAATACCCCAAAAATCTCATGTTTACATCATTCCGTAAATGTTAAGACAATTAATTAGGGTCGGAAAGGTACGGGGCGTTACAATTATTAACTCCAAATTATATTTTTCTATACATCATGAAAGTCATACAAATACATATCACACCTCAAGGGATTCATATATAAGCAAATTACAACACGTATTAGATCTTTATATTATTAATTTCTTATTTTTATCCACCCAAACACCATGTCCGAAGCCCTAATCATGCATTCTCCCATTCATTCTACACGGTGTGTGCGATTAGTTAATCTGAGTCTTCTACTCATAAATCATAACCTACCTCGATGACAAGCTGCTTCAACAAGCAAGCTATACCACATATGCTCTTTCTTTTCTTTCACGTTTCTGAATGCTCAATCATCTAATAAACAAGTAATTATAAGAGTAATTAATTAACTACTCTTCAAATAAATACTTTGTAAATTCAAAACCTCTAATCCTACCCTTATTCTTGGTATATAACATTACCCAAGGGTCATTTAATCATTAACTAGTTCTATCATACTCATATTATCCCAATTAATAGAGTTTATACTCAAATTACCCTTTATTAAGAAGCATTCATGCTAACTATTCCATTCTTGATGAACTCAAGGTTTTCTACCATCATAAATCATGTTCTAGAATCATAATTTCATACTAAAAAGAGTTAATTTATGATTTAGAATCAATTCTAGGTGATATTACCTCAACTCATAGGTTTTCCTCAAAATCTCATAAACCTAGGGTTCTAATCCACAATTCCACTATTAAAGATCATTATAATGATTCTAAGATGTAGTTGTATTAATAGAAGAAAAATATAATGTAAGAACTTACCTCAACGAAGAATTTTCACCCTAGCCTTAGAAAAATCACTCTCTAGGGTGATGGAATGATGTTTTTGGGTTTATGACCTAAAAATTGGCAAAATAAGACTTAGAAACTACCCAAGGGTCGATGTAGAGGCCCAAATATCACTGTAACGGGCCTGCTGCCGTGGCCTAATCCCACTACGGCGGCCTCAGCTTTTCAGCACAAATATTTTTCAGTAAAATGGTCATAACGTTTTACTCCAATGTCGAATTAATGAACGATCATTACTGTTGGAAAGAAGACTCTAAGACCTTCAATTTGGTAGGTCATGATCCATGTAACTCTATTCTAGAAGAAGCACTCATTTGAAGTTGACACTAGCTTAAAGTTAGACAAAAACTCAATTGGTAAGAAAACTTCCAACTTAACTTTGTGCTAGGGGTTTTATAGGACCTTAGTTCATACCTAATATACTTACACACTAAAGAATTGATATTAATAATTATGACCAAATATATTTCATTAGGTTCTGGTCTATCTACACACATTGAAAAGCTAAAATCTTAGCCTAAAAGCTTGAGGCGGTACAATGAACAAAGTAATTGCTATTCTGGACTCAAATTTATATTAGAGAATGAAACTTAAAAATTTTACGCCTTTAATGCAGATAATTTAGTAACGATGGAATAATTTGTTACATAATATTCATTTTACATAGTTGTCACATGTCTCTAATTTTACGATTATTGATTTTTCATTAGCTAGTTATAAATCTACTAATTTGGTTTGGTTTTGATTTTAGTTAAAAACTAATCCAAACCAATCCATGAACATCTCTAGTTGTAGGATTCACAAAATAATAAAGTGTTCAAGCCCAAGGTGATCTTTTCATTCACATTGGATGAGAAATGACATATTTGAGAGAGGATTAAGAATTTGAAGATGCTTAAAGGCTAAGCTTCAAATTTGGAGAAGCGTGCAGATATGGTGTGTATCCATCTGAAAGTTACTGATTCTAAATTAATGTATGTAATTGATTAAGTTATTTTTCTTAAATTATTACTATCTAACATGAAATTATACAATACTATTGACAAGTGTAAAAAATTGCTAAACAGAGACCTAAGAATGAAGGATCTATTTGTTAAGCTGAGCTTGCTAGAAAAATTGCTCATTTTTATTCTTACTACATCTAAGAGTAAGTTTCAAGTATAAAAATAGACCTAATCACGATGATGATAGTGATATTGATCCTCATCACCCACCGACATTAATTTTTAATTAATAGGGTCAAAGTTCTAAGAAAATGCATAAAATAAGATTTGAATAGTATGGATATACAATTATCTATGACATATTTTGCTCAACTATTTCGAGATTCAATCATACCTTAAAAATAAGTATTGAATTGTGATTTTGAATGACATGAATTTAAATACTAAGGTTTAAACTAATGGAAAACCTTAATTTATTGGACAATTTTTTTTAAAAAAACACGTGAGAAAATGATACCATATATACAAGGTTTTTTTAATTGGTTGAAAGACTATTTAAGTGTTGAACCTGAAGTCAAAAATATAAGTACAATATACTCATTTAATGAAAGACTAATTTTTATTTAACAGTATGTAAGTTCCTGTTAAAAATAATTTTGATGAACCATTGCAATTGGTGAGAGATGTTGCATATGGGCCTAATAGTCAAGTTTCAAACAAAATAAATTTCTAAGTATAAGAAAATCAATAATAGTAGAATATGTATTAAACATGATGTCAATGGAAATGGCCAAACTGTTGATTAGCATGATGTGGTATAAGAGATAATGGAAGTTAGGTATCCTAGATGGTTGAGAAAAAATATAGTACTATTTTGATATAAATGGTTTGATCCATCATGTAGAGGTACCAAGGTGAATCAATGACATAATGTAATTTAAGTTAAGCACATGAGACAATATGATCCCCTTGATCCTTTTATCAATGCACACAATTCTAAGAAAGTATATTATGCTCCATATTTTGCATAGATATAACGTTGATTAGTGGGTGGTTCTACAACTAAGCTCGTGGGTAGGATTGAGAGTGATAATGTGTTAGACTTGGTATACCAAAATGATGTGACAATTATTCATCAAACATTTAATGCAGAGTCAGAAAATAGTTTAGAATATCCTGAACACATTTTTGAAGAAGTTTCTGATAATGAGGTAACTGCCATCACAAATATTGAGGAAGAATAAGATAATGAAAATAAACCAAGTGGGAACGAAAAATGAAATGATGATTATGAAATAAGTTAGGAGGAACAATGGGAGAATGATGAAAATGAAATAAGAAAAGTGGAAGAATGGGAGAATGACAACTAGTATGTTGGTTTATTTTTTTAAGCAATTTTACTTCATACTTGTAAATTTCATTATATATATTAGTGTAAACTTGTATTTAGATGGCTTCAAGTGATGGTTATTGAGGTAATATTAAATTAAATAAGAGTAGTAGGAATGCACCTAGGAGGACAACATTTATTAACACTGCTTAAGGGTAACCTTTCATCTTCTCCCTATATGCAATCTTCTCAACAAGCCTATATAAGTTTTAAAAAATTATATACAAAGTAATAATTTGATTCTTGCTACATAATAATTTTTCTTTGTAATTAAAAAGATATATTATTAATGACACTTATCTTAATACAGCCAGACTCAGCAAATCCAAGGTGGTTCGATCCAACATTCATTATATGTCGCTACCCTAATCTGTACTGACAAAGTAGCCAGGCAGAGGGGGAGAAAGAAAAAAGGGAAAGAAAAAAGGGAGAATCTATGATATAGGCTCTATGAACTCAGTTTGACATATCCAGTCAGGACTGAAAGGTGAAAGCTCTTCAATGAAGGTCAAGGCAGTTGAAAGTGTTCAAATCACTGCTATGTCATAGAAGATTGAACACCTTTCACGTGTTTTGGAAGATGCCGGGGAAAGATGGATTGCTGAAAAAATAACTTGTGTTATACCATCGAGATACTAAATGCACAAATGAATAGCCTCATCGGATATGGCATGCTTAGACATGTTCCTTGCTCTCCTCCCATATCCGTTGATGAGAGAGTTCTAGTGATGATGATGATTGTGTCTAATGGACACCTTAGTTGCTAGGATTGTTATTGTTGAATATTGAAAATAGTTTGAAACTTTATATGTATTTGAAGTTTTTTTTAATATTTGGTAGACTTTGTAAATTCTCTTGGTGGATCTTTTAAGTTGAATTTGATGTTGTTAATTATTATGTTGTTGATGTTGTAATTGATTTGGTAGCAATTAGATATAGCTGATATTAAATTGGTTTTGATTTGACAGATGGAATGCAGAAATTGCTGGTTTTTACATCTATTTTTTTTTTTTGTAGAAAATCGATGGATGTGGTAGGTTAGTTCATTGATTTTTTGAAAAAAAACACCAAAATGCAGAAACTTAGAAATCTGTCAATCTGTTCTTGGATATGAAGTACACAGTGATGGACAGGGTTGATTTGTTTGAATTTTTAATTTATTAAAAATTATTTTATAATATTAAATTAAATAAAAATTTTGAGGTTGTCCATCAGATTTATTTTTTCACATCGGGTGGAAATTATAAAATTCTACCTAGTCAAATTAAAATAAATCGACGAATGTACCTCAGGTTTATCTGACCCTCCTCGTTGGTTTTTACAAATAGCCAAATTCTAGCATTTTTGAGTTCATCAATTTTGCCTTAAAAACTGACCCTATTTGTCGGTATTGGCCTTTTTTTTGGATAATTCTCTTTTAGAGATATGAAGCGGCTTAATGTTGTCAATCTTTTGGTGAGCCTTTGTATGGTTTTTACATGCTCAAGGACTCTGGGATTTCCTCAATGGTGATTTTCATTTTGTTTGGGTTAACTTTAATTCCTATGTTTGATACAAGGAAACCAATATATTTATCTGATCTAACTCTGAATGTACATTTCTTTGGATTTAGCTTCATGTTATACTTCATCAGTATATCAAAAGTTTCTTGCAAATACTTCAAATGTTTCCCCAAAGTCAGAAACTTGACCAACATACCATCAATATAAACTTCCATAGTTTTACCTACTTTTTCCCTAAACATGTGATTAAGTAATCGTTAATAAGTTACTGTGGCATTTTTAGTCTAAATGGAATTAATATTAGTATGTGCCATATTTAATGATAAATGACAATACTAAAGATGTCTCAAAATTGACACAAAATCAAGGGACAAGATCGGCCAAAGAAATCAAGTTGAAACTGACCTTGTCCCTTGATTTCTTTATATTTTGTTTAATTTTATTTATTTCTTGATAAACCTTCATTGCCCCTCAAGTAGTCCATCGCTATTTTTGCCTATTTTTGCATGGATAATTTTTATTGATATAAAATTGGATAAACCAATGGATAAAGTCAGGTTTAGTAAAAACAAATTAATTTTTTTTTTTGCAAACTCAGTTGTCGCGACCTAACTAACCGGATCATGCGGGCGCCTACTCTAATCTACCTAGATAGGAGAATCCCTACCCCCCATTAAATTAATATGCGACATTCATTAATAAATCAATGTAATTACATCATTTAATAACTTATAATAAAAGTATTACAATCTTTGTAAAGATATAATATAGAAAAACACCTTTCAAAGGACCTAGTCTAGACATATACAAGAGCTTCTAATATTGTAAAGGAAAAAACAAAAGAGACAGTTCCCACCATAAGATTAGGGTGAGCAGAAGCTACTAATGAATACTCACCGTTTTGCATAAGAAACCTCAACTGATCCTGCAATATGGCTACACCCAAAAAGAATGTAGCAAGAGTAGTATCGATATAACCACAAGTACTGGTAGGTTTCATCGATCGACCAAGATTAGATCATGCAACACCACATAAAACCAAATAATATAAATATGCCAATTAACAATTTAAATCACATCAATTTCATCCACTTATGTAATCTCTCTCTATCATAGTACCTAAGAGTATTTCTATTCTTATTCTCGCTGACTTAGTTGTACCGAATTCATTACTTGTATGGAATCTGTACCATCGACAATCCACTAATACCATTTCAGTTAATCTCACCAATCACACATCACTCTTCACATCAAATTTCATCCATCATAACTCTCACTTGTTTACCCGATAGTTATTATTAGTCAATCTATTTCACTTTTACCTCAATTGCTACCAATCAGCAGTTTAACTCTCACTACTAATGACTCTATAGTCACAAGTCAGGAATTATAATTCTTCACTCACAACTCTAGGCAACCCAGCAATATAGGGATTATGTACAACATCTAGAACATACAATTATCGATTTAAAACATAAATGGTCATCAATTAAAATTTCAATCATCAAGTAAGCTTTCAGATCACCAAGTAGACATTCAAGTCATCAAGTAATCTTTCAATTCATATTATCACCACAAAGGATCAGACCACAGAAAGAACCATAAAATATCTATGAATAAATATTCCACACAAGGAACCAAAGTACAATATCAGATAATCTGTCATGCCCCAAATTCCAATGAGGCGGACTGGCACCTAAAGTCGATATGGCCCGAGAGAACCAATCTTTGCTAATGTCCTTTCATATGCATGCCACTCAATAAGAAGCACCACCACATAGAAATATAAGATGTCAATAGCGGAAGTCATGGACACATGTGATATATACATATAAGAAACTTGGCCGTTAGGGCAACCAAGTCAAAATGGATATACATCCTGTCATTCATCTCACCACATCCGTCTACAAAGCCTCAAACAAGTGTATATACATACCCATCCTGAATTCGGGGACAAGTCCCCGCTTTATACAACATTACAATACCAAAACACATGTACATATGAGACTTGGAAAAGCCCCGAACAACTGGAGCTCACCAAAATCTGTGAATGTCCTGCAACCTACTGTGGAGGTCTACTAGAACCTGCGTCTGCAGCAAGTAAGGTAAATTCCCTAAAGGGGTCAGTACGAAGAATGTACTGAGTATGTAAGGCCATAAACAACTGTGACATATATATGAACATCCATGGAAAACAAATGTAGTAGAATAGAGAATATGGATAAACCGTCACTCAATGTATTTGGAATCATATACTTTACTTTCAATACTTTCTTTGCTTCTTTGCTTCAATGTTCATTCATCTTTACCTGTGATCTGTGATACCTGGGCCCCGACTGATCAGTGGGTTTACATAACATAACGTTATGTTGGGATTGGCTCGAGCTAGGCTTATGCCCCTAGAGCTGCCACCCTAAGAATCAATAGATTGGGTTTGGCTCGAGCTAGGTTCTTATCTCTAGAGCTGCCACCCATAAATCAATATATCAGGTTTGGCTTGAGATAGGTTATTACCCCTAGAGCTTCCCACTGTCAGGTTTGGTCCGAGCTAGGCTTATGCCCCCAGGACTGACCCCTGATCCAATAATCTTGGGATTGGCTTGAGCTAGGCATTTTACCCCCAAAGCTACCACCCAAACTTAATCATTAACCACATATATGCATTACTTTATTCTTTACCTTTGAGATTGATACAGTGATAGGCATAACATTATTGGAAACAGCATATGATTGGAACCATTGGACAATAATCAATGAATAAGATACATGTGTGTAACCACTATTGGAACTTTGGAACAAAACCTTATTAGACTTTTGGTACATTAGTCAATGAATATGAGACATGTGAATCACAATTGATCAATGAGTAGAAAACATGTGATAATGACAATTGATAACCGGATCTAGGATACCATAGCACATTTCGAGATAGGACAAGTGTAATGTCAATGTGAATACTATGTGCTGCAAAAGGATACGGACAAAATAACCTTACATACCTTGTATTCTCAATACGAATATACAATCTTAGATATGCATACAATAGTCTCGCTCCTTCCTTATGTTTCACTCTACAACACAAAATCATAACGGAGTTTACATTAACCACCAACTACCTTACAAATGCATATGACGACAATGAATTACATGTTTGCCTTTAAAATGTCACTTCCTTCTCTACAATACCATTTACGAAATTGCCATACCAACAATACCCCAATCATGCCATACATTGACCACAACATCATATACCAATAGCATTTCACAACAAAGCTTCTTCTTTACACTTTCTCATTCACACCATATCACAATTAATCCATCAAGTCACCTTAATACACCTCATAGCACATATCAGCCAAAATCCCATAATTTACACTTATAGAAAAATAACAAGTTTAATAACATAATCCCACCATACATTTTGATATTTTATCCATACCATGCTCTTTTATCAAAACCACAAGTCATTTTCAAGTTTAAATTCCATAGATGACACATCTTTTACAAAAATACAAAGTGCCATGTTCAACACTTCCAAGCATAACCAACATGATCTACATGATCTCTCATACATATAATATGTTAAACCATAAGATTAGACACTTACCCAAGATTGAAAAACGATGATCTTGCTCCAAGAGATGACTTAGGGTTCTTAGGGTTTTGAGAGAAATATCTTGTATTTGATTCAAAAGGCATGAGAGTTTGTAATGAATAAAATCAGATTTTTGGACCTTTATATAAGCCCTCAATACCATCCTTATCCACTCTTTATAGCATTTAATGCTATGTCTAGAAGGTCAAGGGAAGAATGGGTCATTTCCCCTTTGGGCCTTTCATTTTGGCTCATTTTAGGCCTTAATTTGGGCTCAATTGCACATGTTAGCTTATCCCACCAATTTAATATGTAATTCATCATATATCTCATGTTTAAGTAATTCCATAATGCCACGACAATATTCACTTACGAGATTCCTATTCGTAGCCTCAATCGCAAAAATAGAAATTCTAGCCACCCATGGCTTACTTGAACTTAATGTGATAAATACTTGTGTTTCATGATTTGATTGTGTAGGAGTATGTAGGAGTGTATTGAGGTATTTAAATCTTTAACAATGCTAAAATAACTCCAAGGAACCAAAAGAAACTAAGAAAGAATTGACGTGGCATTGCTTTACAAAACGGGCAGGGAAGGGCACACCTTTTGTGCCTTGCGCCACTAGCTGCAAAGCAAGCAGTGGCACAAGATTTTTCTGCCCTCTAAATCAGGTGGCTTGCTCCACTCCCCCTGAAACAGGGAGTGGCACAAGTTTGTCTACCTTGCTGAATTTTTTTCCCTTTTTGCAAACACTAGCATACCTTCCAATATCCCATCAAAGCACTACCAAATACTTACTTATTGCTCTCAACACTAAGTAAACATGACTCCAAAGTTTCAAATAGGTTCTAAAATGTATGGGGTATTACATTCTTCCCCCCTTAGAAACATTCTTCCTCGAATGTTAACAACATCGTCTCATGTACAACAAAGGCATCTCTATATTAACATACATATACATATACACATAATGCTCTTAGAAACTTACTTGTTATTGCTCCACCTCCGTACTGTGAGCTTTTTCTTCCATTTGAAATAGATGAGGGTATTTGGACTTCATTATTTCTTCAGCTTCCCATGTGATCTCCTCCACTTTTTTACTCCTCCAAAGGACTTTTACCGACGCTACGTCTTTATTCCTCAACCTCTTTACCTGTCGATCTAGAATAGCAATGGGTACTTCCTCATAAGTGAGATCCTCCGTGACTTGAACCTCGTCAATGGGAGAAATACAAGATGGATCTCCTATGCATTTTTGAAGCATCGAAACATGGAACACTGGATGGACTGAGGAGAGTTCTTGGGGTAATTTCAATTCATATGCAACTTGTCCAAATCTTCTGATAATTTCATATGGGCCTATATAGCGTGGACTCAATTTCCCTTTCTTTCCAAATCTCATCACCCCTTTCATTGGAGACACTTTTAAGAATACCCAATCACCTATAGCAAATTCAAGCCCTCTTCTTCTAACATCAACATATGACTTGTGTCGGCTTTGGCCATTTGTAGCCGCTGTTTGATTACCTTAAATTTCTCCATGGCTTGGTGAACAAGATCTGGCCCAAGTAAAGCAGTTTCACCTGCTTCAAACTATCCAATCGGTGATCTACATTTTCTTCCATATAAAGCTTCATAAGGTGCCATTTTAATACTTGAATGATAGCTATTGTTGTAAGGAAATTCAATAAGAGGTAGATGTTCATCCCAACTACCCTTAAAATCTAATGTGCAAGCCCGTAGCATATCTTCAAGCATTTGAATAGTACGTTCTGCTTGTCCATCTGTCTGAGGATGGAAAGTCGTACTCAAATTCACCTGTATACCCAAACTCTACTGAAAAGATCTCCAAAAATGAGCAGTAAACTGAGATCCTCTGTCTGATATAATGGAGATCGAAATCCCATGTAACCACACTATTTGTTTGACATACAATCTTGCATAATCCTCAGCGGTATAGGTGGTCTTGACTGGTAGGAAATGCGCTGATTTGGTAAGCCTGTCCACTGTAACCCATATAGAATCAAATTTCTGAAATGTACGAGGCAAACCTGTAATGAAGTCCATATTAATCATATCCCATTTCCAGACTGGAAGATTGATACATTGCATGTAACCTCCTGGTTTCTGATGCTCTACTTTCACTTGTTGACAATTCGGGCATTGAGCGATAAATTCTGCAATTTTCTTCTTCATATTTCCCCACCAATACACTTCTTTTAAATCATGGTACATTTTAGTAGCACCCGGATGAATAGAATAGCGCGAATGATGCGCCTCTGTCATAATTTGTTTCCTCAGCTCATCTACATCCGGTACACATAATCTTCCTTGGCATTGAATTAACCCTTCTAATGTAATATCAAAGGCCGTAGTTAGACCCTGTTGTACATTCTCTTTCAACTACAATAACATAGAGTCCGCAAACTGCTTCTCTTTTACTTCAGCTATTAAGGAGGATTCCGCTGCATTTTGCACAATAAACCCTTCATCTGAGGATTCAAGAAGATGAATCCCCAAGATGGCTAGTTGATGTAGATCCTTGACTATATCTTGCTTTTCAGTCAACTAGCCACTAGTGCTTTCGACTGCCTTGCGGCTCAATGCATCAGCTACCACATTTGCTTTGCCTGGATGATAGAGAATATCAATATCATAGTCTTTTAAGAGCTCTAACCACCTTCGTTGCCTCAAATTGAGTTCCTTCTGCTTAAAGATATATTGCAAACCTTTTTGATCGGTATAGATATCAACATGAACTCTATACAAATGATGACGCCATATCTTTAAAGCAAATACCACCACTGCTAACTCAAGATCATGTGTGGGATAGTTGAGGCATACGCTATCACCTTACCATGCTGCATCAATACACATCCGAGGCCAACCCCAGAAGCATCACAATACACTGCATAACCTTTTGTGCCTTCGAGAAGTACTAAAACTGGTGTGGAGGTTAATCTATCTTTCAACTCTTGGAAGCTTTTCTCACACGCGTCGTTCCACTGAAACTTAATTGCCTTGTGTGTTAGCTTCGTTAATGGTGTAGCAATAGAAGAAAACCCTTCCACAAATCTTTGATAATACCCTGCCAACCCAACAAAACTACGAATCTCTGTAGGAATCGTAGGTCTTGGCCAATTTTTCACCACTTCAACCTTTTGAGTATCAACGCGAATTCCTTCATCTAACACAATGTGGCCTAAGAATGCGACGGATTTTAACCAAAATTCACACTTGGAGAACTTCGCATACAACTTGCGATCCCGGAGAATTTGTAACACTTGTCGCAAGTGGTTAGCATGGTCCTCTTGTGATCTCGAATAAACCAGGATATTGTCTATGAACACGGTTACAAATACATACAAAAATGGTTTGAACACCCTATTTATCAAATCCAAGAAAGCAGCTGGTGCATTTGTTAATCCAAATGACATAACTAAGAATTCATAGTGACCATACCGTGTTCGAAAAGCTGTCTTGGGTACATCTTTTTCTCTAACTTTGACTTGATGGTTAACCGACCTCAAGTCAATCTTTGAAAAACACTTGGCACCCTATAACTGATCAAACAAATCATCAATTCGGGGAAGGGGATATTTGTTCTTGATCGTTACCTTATTCAATTTTTGATAGTCAATGCACATTCTCAATGTACCATCTTTCTTTCTTACAAACAATACCGGTGCACCCCACGGGGACATACTGGGCCTTATGAATCCCTTGTCTAATAAATCTTTTAATTGCTCTTTTAATTCTCGCAATTCTTCTAAAGCCATTCTATACGGAGGAATAGAGATAGGTTGAGTGCCTGGAATCACATCAATACCAAACTCTACTTCCTGTTCTGGGGGTAAACCTGGAAGATCATTAGGAAATACATCAAGAAATTCATTGACCACTGGAACTGACTGAGGAGTTAGTAGTTCTGCATCAAGATCATGCACTCAGACTAAATGACATATATACCCCTTCGCTATCATTTTCTTTGCTTTCAGCTAGGAAATAAATTTCCTATAGTAGAATAGAGAATATGGATAAACCATCACTCAATGTATTTGGAATCATGTACTTTACTTTTAATACTTTCTTTGCTTCTTTGCTTCAATGTTCATTCATCTTTACCTGTGATTTGTGATACCCGGGCCCCGACTGATCAGTGGGTTTACATAACATAACGTTATATTGGGATCGGCTCAAGCTAGGCTTATGCCCCTAGAGCTGCCACCCTAAGAATCACTATATCGGGTTTGGCTCGAGCTAGGTTTTTACCTCTAGAGCTGCCACCCATAAATCAATATATCAGGTTCGGCTCGAGCTAGGTTATTACCCCTCGAGCTGCCCCCTGTCAGGTTCGGTCCGAGCTAGGTTTATGCCCACAGGACTGCCCCTTGATCCAATAATCTTGGGATCATCTTGAGCTAGGCATTTTAACCCCACATCACCTTTCCATTCAAGAACATTTCCTTGTGGAAAATGAAAATGCACCTTCTTGGACCGGCAATCTACCGTGGCATAACAAGAAGCCATCCAATCCATTCCCATTATGACATCAAAATCCACCATGTTCAATTCAATAAGATCCGCCAATGTATCATGTCCACACACAGTTACCACACAATTATGATACACTCTTTTTGCAATAATAAAATCACCGACAGGTGTAGATACTTCAATAGACTTATCTAACATTCTGGTGTTCTTTCAAATTTAGCAGCAATCAGTGGAGTAAGTTAAACATTCTCTTTTATCTAACATTCTGGTGTTCTTTCAAATTTAGCAGCAATCAGTGGAGTAAGTTAAAACATTCTGATATTTTATCCATACCATGTTGTTTTATCAAAACCACAAGTCATCTTTCAAGTTTAAATTCCATAGGTGACACATCATTTACAAATATACAAAGTGCCATGTTCAACACTTCCAAGCATAACAAACATGATCTACATGATCTCTCATACATATAATATGTTAAACCATAATATTAGACACTTACCCAAGCTTGGAAAATGATGATCTAGCTCCAAGAGATGACTTAGAGTTCTTAGGGTTTTGAGAGAAATATCTTGTATTTGGTCCAAAAGGCATGAGAGTTTGTAATGAATAAAATCAGATTTTTGGCCCTTTATATAAGCCCTCAATCCCATTTTTATCCACTCTTTATAGCATTTAATGCTATGTCTAGAAGGTCAAGGGAAGAATGGGTCATTTCCCCTTTGGGCCTTTCATTTTGGCCCTTAATTTGGGCCCAATTGCACATGTTAGCTTAGCCCACCAATTTAATATGTAATTCATCATATATATCATGTTTAAGTAATTCCATAATGTCACGATAATATTCACTTACGAGATTCCTATTCGTAGCCTCAATCGCAAAAATAGAAATTCTAGCCACCCATGGCTTACTTGAACTTAATGTGATAAATACTTGTGTTTCATGATTTGATTGTGTAGGAGTATGTAGGAGTGCATTGAGTTATTTTAAGCTTTAAAAATGCTAAAAGAACTCCAAGTAACCAAAAGAAACTAAGAAAGAATCAACGTGGCATTGCATTACAAAACGGGCACGGAAGGGCACACCTTTTGTGCCTTGCACCACTAGCTGCAAAGCAAGCAGTGGCGCAAGATTTTTCTTCCCTCTAAATCAGGTGGCTTGCGCCACACCCCCTGAAACAGGGAGTGGTGCAAATTTGGCTACCTTGCTGAATTTTTTTCCCTTTTTGCAAACACTAGCATACCTTCCAATATCCCATCAAAGCACTACCAAATACGTACTTATTGCTCTCAACACTAAGTAAAAATGACTCCAAAGTGTCAAATAGGGTCTAAAATGTACGGGGTATTACATAATCGAACCAAAAAAGGATCAAAATAAAATGTCAAGAAATCAGACCACACAAGGAGCCAAATATAATTTCAAATAATCGGACCATAAAAGGATCCAAATATAATGTCAAATAACTGAACCACACTAGGAATTAAAGTACAATATCAAATAACTGGACCACACAAAAAATAGTCAAACTCTCCATATTATGGTGTGCAGACATGTTAAGGGTCTTATTACTGCCCACTAACCATGACCTGAAGTGAACAAGCTCAGTCCATGTACCAATATCCTAGACAACTAGTGCCTTCCACCCTTATCCCAAACCAAGTATAGTACAATCCTTATTCCAATGTCCTCACCCTTATCCTCCCTAAAATCCACTAATTCAATCATGATCAACCTTTAACAGTTTATCTCACAACAACAAATATGTAATGACCTGATATGTGAGTTTTTTACTTTTATGTAATTTGACCATTTTGCCCTTCCTCATAGTTTCTACATGTTGATTTTGAGGTATAGGGGATAGTTGGCATGGTTTCCATTGCCATCAGGAGGCTTTTGGGATAGTTTGTGTTTTTTAGAGGCTTTGAAAGTTCTATAGTTGACTTTGGTCAACATTTTATGTTCTGAGTGCCGAATGGTGATTTGGACAGTTCTATTGGATCCGAAATGTCAAATTTGGGTTAGTAGAAATGTTACTTCAGGTTTGAGACCTTTATATTTAATTTTGAACCTTGTTAGAAAAACTAGTTAAAATAAGCTTTAAGGAATCTCGGGGTTAATTTGTAGAAAACAATCATGTTTAGAAAGTCAACATCGCCATTGAGTCTGAAATGTCTAAAATAGCCTAGTAGCATAAATGGTTTATTTTTATGGGGTCCCGAAAGAATCCTGAGGGTCCATTTGGAGGTTTTGGAAATCATGCACATCAGCATTTTTACAGATATCTAGTGCCTGATACCTCCTTCTTTGCAAATGCGGGCCACTGGCCACGAATTCAAAGAAGGATATTTTCCTTCATCATAATCGCGAGGTGGGAGCCACAATCGGAAAGAACATTTAGGGTCAAGTTGGGTTTTTGCCTTCTTCACGAACGCAATGAGGCTGTAGCGAATGCGATGGTTCAAGTGGTGGAAATTCGCAAATGCAAAGTCTTGGATGCGAACACAAAGACCATTTAGTTTTCCTGGTCAATGTTGACCATCGCGATTGCAAAGTGGGGTCCGTGATTGCGAGGTACTATTCACATAACAGTATAAACACCTCATTTTTGTAATTTTCACTATTTTTGGACCTTTGAACTTTGGGTTTGGGCAATTTTTAGGGTTTCCATCACCATTTGAGCTTGGGTAAGCTCCAAAACCTCATTTTTATTATCTTACATTGATTATATCATAAAAAACACTCTTTAATCTTGATTTAAAAAATATTTTTGAGGATTTTTAAGGTAAAGCTATAAAATGATTTTTCTTCGATTTGGACCTCATTTTCAACTCATTTTTGCGTGGGTTTTCAACCATAGACTCCTATAACCCTTGAAAATGTATTTCTAAAATAAAATTTCAGTTCTACCCCTTTTGTTTTTGAACTTATTTTTCGAGTCCGTTTTAGACCCGTATTAAATATGACCAATATGAGTATTGTTAGTTTCCTTTTAATACGTAGATACTATATTTGTATGTTTTAGTTTATTTTGAGGCCATTCTAAAAGGGAAGGCTCCATGTTGAAGGACTTTAGGCTTGGATTTCGGCGCTTCGAGGCAGTTTATGACTTAACTTTCTTCAGACTAGGCTGGTTCGTTAATAAATAAGTAAAGCATGCTATGGGTTGAGGAAAATAACTATGGGAATTATGTTTGATTTATATATATATTGCGTGATGACCGTGTGGGGGCTTATATTCTCATTGTTGTTAATGGCTGATATTATATATTGCGTGTTGCTCGAGTGGGGGACTTTATTTGATATCGTTGGCCTTATTTGTGCATTTACGTTCCTTATTTTTATTGTGATGTCGTACAAGGTCTTGAATAGATATTATAGGCCTTGTTGAGCATTGTTTTCCCTTATGATGATGGAAATACTTGAATTGTGGATTAGATATGATATTAATAATGTCATCCATGACTAATTTTCTAATAGTGCCAAATGAGATATTGAGATTTTGATTATTGACACATTGAGTTGATTTTGAGCTTACTTTAATGTGTATTGAATGGATTATCATCTTCATACTAATTGGTTGTAAGCATTACATTCTCATTCATACATACTCATGAGACATTGGTACTACTGAGAAACACTGATTTTGAAAGAAAATGAGAGACTTTTAAAAATGTATACACTGAGGAATGTACCGGTCGGGTTGATTGAGATATGAGTAACACTTTATACACCTTGATCCATGAACATTAGCTAGAGAGGTGGATTGAGATTATGAGATAGGTATACGGGTTGCGAACCCCCCATGTGTCTGATTTTAGGAGTGCTGAGGCTCGGTAGGTTTATAAAAAAAGTCATGCGATGGGTTTCAAATCATTCATCATTATCCCATCTTCATTGCCTTGTATTGCATACACATTCTTGTGTTGTTTTTGTATTCTTGGTATGTATTTAGTTTCTGTACTTGTTTGATTATATCTGCTGCTACTCGTTATTTATCAATATTGTTATATATTAGAACTATTAGTGGAGACAGTGTGAGCTACCATTTGGGAACTTTTCTATTTGCAAGTGACGTGCTCATAGTATTTCTTTACTTGTATTATTTTCTACTTTGCTCAGTCAGCCTATGATTCCTACTAAGTATAAGTAGACCGTACTCACTCCTACTATGCCCTTTCGGTGCAGATTCTAGCATGAGTACAACACGCTGAGTCTAGTTTTGTACTATTGAGTTGGTAATTTTGAGGTGCTCGCCCACTCTAGGCTTTTTAGAGTCGACCCCAGGCCTCTTCTTATCATTTAGTTGTTTTTATTTCTATTTTTGAGACAGACTATGTATTGTTCAGGAGTTCAAATTGTAGTAGATGCTCTTAGACTTGTGATACTATTTCTGGGATTTTTATGGTATTTTATTTAGACTTCCATTAAATTTTGTACATATGTGACCTAAATTTATTCTAGAAGTCTCATCTTGTCTTATTTGTTACTATTTTTAATTTTTCTTAACTTTTGAGAAGTTGGCTTACTTATCAAGGATGGGCCTAGATCAGTGCAATCATGATCTCAACTTTTGGGTCATAATAAATTGGAATCAGAGTGCTAGGTTCACCGGTTGCATAAGTGTAAGAGTAGGATGTCAAGTAGAGTCTCATATATTGGTACATAGACGTCCATATCTATAAGATATGTTTAGTAAAAACTTCTCTAATTTGATTTCTTTCATACGGGTTATTCATACCCATTGTTCTAAACTTGTATTCCATTCTTTCTGTGCAGATAGTGAGGACTAGATCCTGAGGTGCTAGCATACTGAGCCAGTACCTGATATAGGAGCTTTGATCCGAGGATGAGGCATGAGTCATGGCCCATCCAGAGGTAAAGAACGGACACAAGGTGCTTCCCCAGCTAGAGGACGTGCTAGGAGGACTCTCCCAAACCTGAGGTTGTGTATGCCAGGAATAACTATTAGATAGTAGGTAAGAGGCCAACTCAGGTTCCATAGGGTTCAGTTGATACCTAGTGCTTTAAGATTTATTGGTTCACCTTTAGAGTCGCTTGGTTGATGTTTCTTCAAGTGTACTGGGTGTTCCTCAGACTTTGAGTGGTGTTCTGTGTAACACCCCGTACCTACCAAACCCTACTTGACGATGTTGAACAATGGGTATTTAAGTGTCGAGAGCCAAAGTATGCATTATGTAATGTTATCGATGAGATAATTGATATTGGGCCTAGTACAAGGGATTAGACCCTTATAGGAGGTGTAACACCCGTATGTTGTTGAACCTATACGACTACGTGTAACATTTATGGAAATATGGAAACATGAGAGATTTGGTGAATTATGTATTAAATTGTGGGCATTAATAAGTCTTGTACAATTGGGCCCTAAATGAAGCCCAAAAAAACCATAGAAAGACATGGCCCAACATGGGAATTTGACCCATTCTTCCAATATTCTTCCATTGACCAAGATAACATTGCATTTAATGCCAAGATTGGATAAGAGAGACCAAAAGGGACTATAAAAGGGCACCAAAAATCAGATTTTTATTCAATGTGACACCCATGCCATTTTCTAGACTTTTCCAACATTATCTTTTTGTCTCTCAAGAACCCTAAGTCATTCCTTTGGACAAAGATCATCATCTTGCAAGACTTGGTAAGTGTATATTATTATGGTTAAATATATTTTATGCATGGAAGATGGTTTATATCATGTTGGTTATGTTGGTAAAATGTGAGAAGTTCACTATGTGTAAAACAATTTGTGTTTGCTAAATCGGAGGATGGTTTTGCCTTGTAAACTTGAACATGGACTTGTGATCTTGAAGGAAGTGAACTTGATGGATTCAATATTGACATGTGAGATGTGATTATATTCTTTCCTTGTTTTATCCTTGTGTATAATGTTTGGAATTGTTGTTGTAAATTTGGTTATGGATTTGGTAACGTATTGGAGCGAAAGTGAGCTCTTGATGATGTTTATGTGTGTTGTGAGACCATGGCTGATTTCTGGAATATAATATGATCAAAAATATGTTAAAATAAGTTTAGTTATGATCATGGACCATTCATTGCATAAAAAGACCCAAAAAAGACCAATTTGGCCAAAATGGGTATCCGCCCTCGCAGGTGAGGCACCTGCGCCAACGCAGATGACCCTGGACACTACCAAGGGTCATCTGCGGCCATAATTCATCCACTTGCGGGCACAGGTGGCTTCGCAGGTCACTTCTAGAACACTGTTTTGCATGTTTTTGTCCCCCTTTGACCCCCGAAGGCCCCTATACCCTTTATGGATATAATTAGCAACTTGTGATGCCGTTTTAATGACATTAAAGGGGCGTATGGAGGCATGTTGGAATATTTTAAGTATTTATTGTTGGTCATAAGTTTTTATGAGGCAAGTTGATAGGAGTAATTGTGACGGAACGCTAATGAGAAAGCATAAAGGGTAAGTGATGTGAATTGCTATTGATGTGTGATATTTTGGTCAATATGTGGAATGTTATGGTGTTGTTGGTATGAGAATGCAGTGGATTGTATAGTAAAGGGTGAAATGACGCTATACTACAGTCATATAACTCATTGTCGTTTTGTACACTTGTACGGTAAATAGTTGTTAACGAGAGTTCCATTATGAACTTGCATTGTAGAGTGAAACATAATGAAGGAGCAGGACTGTTGTGTTCATATATAGACTTATGTACTCATACTAAGAAGTGAAGGTATGTAAGGTTACTCTCTCTCCGTATCTTTCTGCAGCATAGAGTATTCACCCTGTTATGATACTTACTCAGGTTCGAAGTGTTCTAAAGTATCCCAGTTCAGGTTGAGATATCTTGTTATTCACATGTGTCCTATTTTTAGACGAATTTTGATTCACTTATCTCTTATTCATTGATGGAAGTCCCAAATCTATCATAACATTGTAATCTCTAAAAGAGCTATCTCAAAGAGAGTAAGATATAAAGAGAATCTATTTATGCTTGAATAACATTTACCAATCATGTCAAGTTCCAAAAGTCCAATAATATTATGATTATCTTTGTACCAATTTCTCATAAGAAAAGTACCAATCTCATAAGAGTAATGAAGAGGTAATGTGTAAGCTAATATATCTATTCCTCACAAGTTGAGGTATCAATCTCATGAAGTAAAGAAGTGACGCAATATATATATGTGTGCTTCAATAATGTCATGATCCTCAATGTGTCACTCTTAAGAATGGAAGTAAGAATAACAAGAGTAAAGACGTAAATTAATGTATGTATGTGTTTCGAGTTCAAGAATGGTTCAATCACAAAGGTATCACTTCTACAATGAAAGAAGGAGAAAGAAGTAATGTATAATTAATGAGTATTCATGGGTGGTATCCCAGGGGTTAAAATACCTAGCATGGGTCGATCCCAATAACATGGGTGGTATCCCAGGGACGACACGAAAGCCTAGCATGGGTCGATCCCAATACATCCCAGGGGCGATATAAAAGCCTAGCATGGGTTATCATGGTACATCCCAGGGGCGACACGAAATTCTAGCATGGGTTACGGTAACATCCCAGGGGTCACAGTACCTAGCATGGGTTAATGACATCCAATGGGAGACACGAAAGCCTAGCATGGGTTAATATGACATCCCAGGGGTCAAAGTACCTAGCATAGGTTAATCTCATCCCAGGGGCGACAGAACAGCCTAGCATGGGTAGAACAATAAAGATAAATAAATATGAAGATAAGAGATGTAAAGAACGTAATATACATGGTTCATCACATACAGAAAGAGAGTTTATTCCCATTCACTATTTCTCTTATATTGACTCCATTGTTGTTGTTATTATGTATGATAAATTTCTTATGGCCTTACATACTCAGTACATTCTTCGTACTGACCCCTCTTGGGGGACTTACTTTAATGGTTGCAGGCGCAGGTGCTAGTAGACCTCCTCAGTAGGCTGTGGATCATTTGCAGACTATTGGTGAGCTCCAGTTGGTTCGGGGCTTTTCGAGTCATAGTTGTATATTTGTTTTGATGTTGTAAATATAGTATAAAGTGGGAACTTGTCCCAACTTTAAGTTGGTCTTGTTGATGCATTTGTTAGAGGCTTTTGTAGACATATATGGGTATATGAATGTAAGATATGTACGTTCAGTTTGACGTGATGGCCCCAAAGGCCAAGTTTTATATATATATGTATATATGGCATATGTTTCTATATCCATGACTTCCGCATAGTTGCATGAGGTATAATAAGGTTCATATGAGGATATGTATACGAATGTTCATGAGAAAAGATTGGTTCTCTCGGGCCATATCGTCTTCGGGTGCCAGTCCGCCTCAATGGGATTTGGGGTGTGACATTCTGCTATCTATACTGACATCTTCTTATGGTTTTCCTACTTCAGGGGTACAACCATCTGCTATGGTATCCCCACATGTAGATTCATTTCCTTTCAGACTTACTATTTCTCCAATTATTTCAAGTACAGTGATGTCATTTGATGATCAGAAGAGGTTTGGAAGGTTTAGTCACTTGGCTCTTCCCAAGTTCAGTGGGGTGATTAGCAAGGATGCCTATGAGTTTCTGATTGACTTCCAGGAGAAGTTACATAATCTTGGATCCTGTGAGTCTCATGGAGTTACTTATACTACCTATCATTCGAAGGATATGGCCAGGGATTTATGGAGGTCCTTATCCAGTTGTAGGCCTTTGGGTTCGCCTACTATAACTTGGGCTTAGTTCTCTGAGGCATTTTTGGAGATGTTTGTGCCATAGAGTTTGAGAGATCAGATGTGAGATAAGTTTACTTATTTGGAGTAGGGCTCCATGTTTATTGTCGAGTATGAGGCATACTTTCATGCCCTATCCAGATATGTGGGTGCCATTATCTCCATAAAGCCAAAGAGGATTCAGATGTTTGTTAAGGGGTTAGATGGTTCCTATAAGTTGCCTACTGCCTAGATGATTGTTTTAATGTCTTTTTTTTTAGAGTATTATTGATCATGCCAAGTTGATCGAGTTTATTAACTAGGCTACTTAGGGAGGAAATAAAAAGATGCACCGATAGGGTAAGTTTAGTAGTTGCACCTCCTAAGGTAAAGATTTCCTGAGTAGAGGTTCTCGTGGTTACCATCATAGGCCATTTCAGGCCGCTTTACAGTGATCAAGTGGTGTACCTTCAGGTTTTGCGATTTCAGGTAGCCAGGCTTCAACTCATGCAGGGGGTGGTTCAAACTTTAATTCTATGGCCCAGTTTTATCATTCTAGTTCATATGTGCCCCTCAGATTGAGTTAGGCCACAGAGGATACTTTGTTTGTAAGGAGGTTGGTCATTTGGCCAAGGATTGTCCTTGGCGTGTGTTTGGTCCTCCCAGCAGGGTTCTCAATATCAACTTTGCCCTACTCTTATTTCTGTAGTCAGAAGTGGTTCACAGAGTGGTAGAGGTTGTGCTAAATTTGCTCGAGGTAGAGGTAAGAGAGATCATGGTAGTGGAAATGGGGTTGCTCAGTCCAAGAGTGTACGTAGTCAGTGTTATGCTACACTTGGAAGACCCGAGGTAGAGGCCTCTGATGCAGTTATTATAGGTATCATCCCAGTTTGCTACAGATCTACTTTTGTGTTATTTGACCCTGGGTCTACCTTCTCCTATGTTTCTACAGATTTTGCTTCTAGTATTGATGCTTCCTGTGAGCCCCTTGTTATGCCTCTTTATATTTCTACCCCCATAGGATATTCTTTAGTGGTGGATCGGGTGTACCGATCTTGTGTCGTTACCTTCACGGGGCGTGAGACTTGGGTAGAGTTAATTGTATTAGATATGGTTGATTTTAATGTTATCTTGGGTATGATTGTTTAGCTCCCTATCATGCTATTTTGGACTGTTATTCCAAGACCATGACCTTAGCTACTCCGGGTGTGCCAAGGTTAGCTTTGAAGGGTACTCTTAATTTAGGTCTGAATGGAGTTATATCTTTTCTATGTGCTTGCCACATGGTAGAGAGTGTGCTTGTCTTATTTGTCTTATGTTTATGATACTAGAGTTGCCTCACTGCCTTCTATATATTCTATTCGGATTGTTCACAATTCATAGATGTGTTTCCTATAATTTTTGCCTGGTATACCACTGGATCGTGATATCAATTTTTCTATTAATGTGGAGTGGGGCACCAATCCCTTTTCCATTACTCCTTATAGGATGGCCCCGACTGAGTTGAAGGAATTGAAGGAGCAATTATAGGATTTGTGAGAAAAAAGGTTCATTAGACCTTGTGTATCTCCATGGTGTGCTTTTGTCTTATTTGTAAAGAAGAAAGATGGTTCTATGCGTATGTGTATCGACTATAGACAATTAAACAAAGTGATGGTTAAGAACAAGCATCGTCTTCCTCGTATTGATGATTTGTTTGGCTAGCTTCAGGGTGCTTTCATGTTTTCTAAGATTGATTTGAGATTCGAGTATCAATAGTTGAAGATTAATGCTTCGGATGTCCCAAAGATGACTTCTCGAACTTGATATGGTCATTATGAGTTCTTGGTCATGTCTTTTGGGTTGACCAATGCCCCAACAACGTTCATGGAGTTGATGAACTGGGTATTTTGACTGTATCTCTACTCCTTTATGATTGTATTTATAGATGATATCTTTGTATATTCCAAGAGTGAGGTCGATCATGTGAGACACTTAAGGATTGTACTTCAGATATTGTCTGATGAGAAGTTGTATGCTAAGTTCTTTAAGTGTGAGTTTTGGTTGGATTCTATCTCCTTCTTGGGTCATGTGGTGACTAAGGATGGTATTATGGTTGATAAGGCATATATAATGGTGATTTGTGATTAGGCTAGACCTATTTCTCCTACCAAGATTTTGAGTTTTGTTGGTTTGGCGGGTTATTATTAGAGTTTTTTTAGAGAGTTTCTTGTCTATTGCGGCTCCTTTGACCAAGATGACTCAGAAGAAAATTGTATTTTAGTGGTTGGATGCTTGTGAGAAGAGCTTTCAAAAGCTCAAGAGTGGTTGACTTCGGCCCCTATCTTGATCTTACCTAAGGAGGGCTGGGGTTTACCGTGTTTTGTGATTCTTCTAGTGTGGGCTTGGGTGTTGTGTTGATATAGGAGGGTAAGGTGATTGTTTATGCTTCTCGTCAGTTGAAGCATCGTGAGAAGAATTACCCTACCCATGATTTAGATTTGGTCGCAGTTGTATTTGCGTTAAAGTTATGGAAGAATTACTTGTATGGAGTCTATTGTGATATTTTCTCGGATCATCGTAGCCTTCATTACTTCTTCACCCAGTTAGTTCTTAATATGAGATAGTGGCATTAGCTTGAGTTGCTTAAGAATTATAATCTCACTATTCTTTATCATCCGAGCAAGGCTAACATGGTTACAGATGCCTTGAGTCAGAAGTCGATTAGTATGGGGAGTTTAGCTCATCTCTTGACTCAGGAGATGCCTTTATCCTTAGAGGTTTAGTCTTTAGCTAACCAGATAGTTAGGCTTTACATTTTGGCACCCGGATGTGTTTTAGCCTTTATTGATGCTAGATCTTCTTTAATGGAGCAGATTCAAGCTCACCAGTTTGATGATGATAGCTTAAGGGTAATTCGATATAAGGTGTTGAGTGGTGAGGTGAAGGTGGTGTCTCTTTATTCTGATGGTGTTTTAAAGATTAGTGGCCAAGTTTGTGTGCCGAAAATTAGTGGATAGGTGAGATTTATTTTGGAGGACGCACATTATTCCAGATATTCTATTCATCCAGGGGTGAACAAAAAGTATCATAATACAAAGCAACATTACTAGTGGGGTGGTATGAAGAAGGATGTAGTGGACTTTGTAGCTCATTGCTTTTGTTGTCAGCAAGTGAAGGCTGAGCATTTGAGGTCAGGTGGTTTGCTTCAGAGATTATCCATTCCTGAGTGGAAGTGGGAGAGGATTACTATGGATTTCGTGAGTGGGTTGCCTTGTACTTCTTGTGGTTCTGACAGTATTTGGGTCATCGTTGATTGATTGATCAAATCGGCTCATTTCATCCTTATTCAGATTTCTTACAGTGCCAATAGGTTGGCTCACATCTATGTTTGAGAGATAGTTCGTCTTCATGAAGTACCCATGTCTATTCTTTTAGATAGAGGTTTAGTGTTCACTTTTAGCTTCTAGAGGACATTTTAGGAGGAGTTGGGTGCTCAGGTGGACCTTAGCACAACTTTCCACCCCAGACTGACGGTCAGTCGGAGCGAACTATTTAGGTTTTAGAAGATATGCTCCGCGCGTGTATTATGGACTTCAGAGTTCAGTGGGAGCAACATTTAGCCTTAGCGGAGTTTGATTATAATAATAGCTACATTTGAGTATTGAGATGTCACCTTTCGAGATGTTGTATGATAGGCGTGTCGATCTCTGTTTGGTTGGTTTGAGGCTTCCGAGGATAGAACCTATGGTACTGACTTGCATCATGAGATTTTAGATAGAGTTCAGATGATTCAAGATAGGCTTCGGGTAGCCCAGAGTAGATAAAAGAGTTATGTCGACCGCAAGCTTTGTGCCTTAAAGTTTGGGACTGATGATTGGGTTTTCCTTCGTGTGTCTCAAATAAAAGGCATGATAAGGTTCGAAAAGAGGGAAAACCTTAGCCCAAGGTTCATTGGACCTTTTCAGATACTACGGACTATTGGGGATGTTGCTTATAACTTGGTCTTGCCTCCAGAATTTTCAGTCATTCATCCAGTCTTTCATGTATCCATGCTTTGGAGCTATATTTCGGATGAGTCTCACATGCTTCATTAGTACTCGGTTCAGTTGGATGAGAAGTTGACCTTTGTTGAGGATCCAGTTTCCATTTTAGCTAGGGCTATTAGACGGTTGCATTCTAGATATATTCTTGTGGTTATGGTTCAGTGGAGACATCATTTCATTAAGGAGGCTTCTTGGGCGATCGAGTCCTACAGGCAAAGTAGTTACCCTCAGCTCTTTATTAATTTAGGTATTTCTTTTGCTTTGAGTTTGAGGACAAACAAGAGTCTTAGTGGTGGATTTTGTAATGACCTAATATGTGAGATTTTGCCTTTTACGTTATTTGACCATTTTGCCCTTCCCGATAGTTTTTATATGTTGATTTTGAGGTATATGTATGGTTGGCACAGTTCCCAATGCCTTTGGGAGGCTTTTGGGAGAGTTTGTAGTTTTTAAAGGCTTTGAAAGTTATACAGTCGACTTCAGTCAACATTTTATATTTTGAATGGCAATTTGGATAGTTTCATTGGATCCGAAATGTCAAAATTTGGGTTAGTAGCGAGGTTGGTTCAGGTTCGGGACCTTTATATTGCATTTCGACCCTTATTGTGGAAACTAGTTAAAATAAGCTTTAAGGGGTCCCAGGGTTTAATTTGTTGAAACCAATCCTTTTTCAAAAATCTGACGTAGTCATTGAGTCCAAAACGTTGAAAATAGTCTAGTAGCATATATGGTTTATTTCTGCGGGATCCCAAATGAATCCCGAGGGTCCGTTCAGAGGTTTTTGAAATCATGCACATTAGCATTTTTGTTGATAGCTGGTGCCTGATACCTCCTTCTTTGTGAATGCGGGCCACTGGTTGTGAATTTGGAGAAGTATTTTTTCCTTCATAGCGATCGTGAGGTGGGATCCGTGATTGCAAAGAACATTTGGGGTCTGGTCGGGTTTCCACCTTCTTTGCGAACGTGACGAGGCTGTTGCGAATGCCATGGTCCAGGTCGTTGGATTTCACCAATGCGAAGTCTTGGACGCGAATACGAAGGAAATTTAGTTGACCTGGACAACATTGACCCTTGCGATCACTAGGTGGGGCCAGCAATCGCGAGGTATTGTTCACAGAACAGTATAAATACCTCATTTTCACAATTTTTCATCATTTTTGGACATTTAAGCTTTGGATTTGGACGATTTTTAGGGTTTACATCACCATTTGAGCTTGGATAAGCTCCAAAACCTCATTTTCATTATCTTACATTAATTATATAATTAAAAGCACTCTTTAATCTTGATTTCAAAATGGATTTTTGAGGATTTTTACGATAAAGCTTAAAAATAATTTTTCTTTAAATTGGACCTCATTTTCAAGTAGGTTTTCAATAATAGACTCCTATAACCTTTGGAAATGTATTTCTGAAATAAAATTTCAGTTTTACCTCTTTTATTTTCGAACTCATTTTCTGAGTCCATTTTAGACCCATCTCAAATATGGCCAATATGGGTATTGTTAGTTCCTTTTAATGCATAGATACTATATTTGTATGTTTTAGTTGATTCTGAGGCCATTCAGAAAGAGAAGGCTCCATATTGAAGGACTTTAGGCTTGGATTTCGGTGTTTCAAGGTAGGTTTTGGCTTAACTTTCTTCAAACTGGGCTGGGTAGTTAATAAATAAGTAATGCATGCTATGGGTTGGGAAAATAACTATGGGAATTGTATTCGAGTTATATGTATATAATGCGTGATGCCCATGTAGGGGCTTATATCCACGTTGTTGTTTATGGGTAATATTATATATTGCGTATTGCCCGAGTGGGGGCTTTATTTGACATCATTGACCTTATTTGTACATTTATGTGCCTTATTCATAATGTGATGTCATGCAGAGTCTTGAATAGATATTATAGGCCTTATTGAGCATTGTTTGCCTTTCATGATGGAAATACCAGAATTGTGGATTTGATATGATATTTATGATGTCCTACATGACTAATTTTCTAATGGTGCCAAATGAGATATTGAGATTTTGATTATTGACTTATTGTGTTGATTCTGAGCTCACTTTTACGTGTATTGAATGGATTATCATTTTCATGCTGATTGATTGTGAGCATTACATTCTCATTCATACATACTCATGAGACATTGGAACCACTAAGAAATACTGATTTTGAAAGAAAAAATGTGATACTTTTAAAAATGCCTAGACCGTGGGATGTGCCAGTCGGGCTGATTGAGCTATGATAAATACTTTATAGGCCTTGATCCTTGAACATTAGCCGGAGAGGTGGATTGAGATTTTGAGATAAGTATACGAGTTGCAAATCTCCTATGGGTCCTATCTTAGGAGCGCTGAGGTTCGACAGGTGTATATAGAAAGTCATGCGATGACTTTCAAATCATTCACCATTATCACATCTTCATTGCATTGCATTGCATACACATTCTTGTGTCATTTTTGTATTCTTGGCGTATATTTAGTTTCTGTAGATGTTTGATTATATCAGTTGATACCCGTTCTTTATCGATATTTATATATATTAGAACTGTTAGTGAAGAAGGTGTGAGCTACCATTTGAGAACTTTTTTATTTGCAGGTGAGTGCTCATAGTATTTCTTTACTTGCATTATTTTCTACTTTTCTCAGTCGGCCTGTGATTCCTACTTAGTACAAGTGGACCGTACTCACTCCTATCGTGCCCTTTTGGTGCAGATCCTAGCACGAGTACTACATGCAGAGGCTAATTTTATGCTATTGAGTTGGTGATTTCAGGGTACTGGCCCACTCTAGGCTTTTCAGAGTCTACCCCAGACCTCCTCTTATCATTTAGTTGTCTTTATTTCTATTTTGGAGATATACTATGTATTATTCAGGATTCTGAATTGTAGTAGATGCTCATACACTTGTGACACTATTTCTGGAGGTTTTATGGTATTTTGTTCTGACTTCCATTAAATTTTGCACATGTGTGACCTGACTTCATTGTAGAAGTCTCGTCTTGTCTTATTTATTACTGTTTTTTATTTTTCTTTAATTTTGGGAACTTCTCTTACTAATCAAGGCTGGGCCGAGATAAGTGCCATCATGATCTCAACTTTTGGGTCGTGAAAAAATAGTTTCATAATTAAGTATAATCACATAGTGCGTTTAAATTAACAACACTTGACAAACATCAAGGCTCTTTTATCGATCATGTTACAATTTTTCAGTTTATCACTTACAGACATGTCTCAAGGACAAATCAAAAACTTATTAATTCAAGCATTATCAAACAACAACTCATCAACTATAAGTATGTCTGAAGACCAATCAACAAATAATAAGTTAAGAGCGCACACACAATCAATTTGAGTCTAAGCTTCAATTTTATAAAGATGCACATATGCGTACTTCCACACATCTACAATTCATCCCTAGCTACAATATTATTAACTCCTCAACTTCCATTGTAATGGTATACCACAATTAATTCGCCATCAATATTCCATATACAATAGTAACCTTAGTTTATTCATCTTACAACAGGTTATGTTATGGTTTCTAGCCAAGTCTTTCTCAAAACTTATGATAGAACATCATTTCTCTTTTCTCCCTTCGTACTCAACATGCTAGGTCAATTTACAGTAAGGAGAACATGTAATCAGAACACACTAAACACAAACAGATTATCATTATTGTTAACTCCAGATTATATTTCACAACACATCATAAAATTCATGCAAATACATGTCACACCTAAATGGATTCATAAATAAGCATATTACAACACATATTAGATCTTTATAACATTTGTTTCATCTTTAATCCATTCAAACATCATTCCCGAAGGCCTAATCATGCATTCTCCCATCAATTTTACAAACTGTATATGTTTAACTAATCCGAGTCTACTACATTATAAACCATAATCTAACTCGACTGAAGATCTTAGAATAAGCAAGCCACACCAAGGATATTCTGTCCTTTTCTTCATGTCTCAGAACATCCAATCATCTAATAATCAAGCAATTATAAGAGTAATTAATTAATTACTCTTCAAATAAATACTTTAAAAATTTGACCCACTAATTCTATCCTTATTCATGGTGTATAACATTACCCAAGGGCCAATTAACCATTAACTAGTTCTATCATACTCAACCTATCTCTATTAATGGAGTTTTAAATCTAAATTTCCCATATTTATTGAATTCAAGGTCCCCAACCACCAAAATTCATGTTGTAGAATAATAAATTCATGATAGGAATCATAAGTTAACAATCTAGAAGTAATTCTAGGTGATATTACCCAAACCATAGGTTTTCCCCAAAATCTCATGAACCTAGGGTCTAACCCAAAATTCCACCATTAAAAATCATTCTAATGGTTCTAAGATGTTATTGTATTAAAAGATGAAGAAGATGATAGAAGAAATTACCTCAACAGTGAATTTTCATCCTAGACCATGGAAAATCATCCCTCTAAGGCGTTGGAATGAAGTTTTTAAGTTAAAAGCCCAAAAATCAATTAAAAATAACCATAAGTACTGTCTGAAGCCTGCTATAGCAGCCGAAATCCCACTATAACGTAATAGTCCCGCTACGATAGCCTTAGTTTTTCAGTATAGACAGTCTTTAATAAAATGGGCATAACTTCTTATTCCTGAAGCAGATTAACAAATGGTCGGTGACGTTGGAAAAAAAACTCAAATATATTTAATTTGGTGGGTATTGGGTCCAATAATGCTTTATATTCTAGGAGGAGGTATCATTTGAAGTTGACCCTAAATTAAACATAGATCAAAACTCAATCGATAAAGACACTTCCAACTTAACTTTGTACTAGCGGTATTGTACGATCTTAATTCATGTCTAATACATTCTCATACTAAAGAATTTATCCTAACATCTATGATGAATGAGATTCCTATGCCTTTACCACATATATTTTCAGTAATGACGGAACGGGTCATTACACAGACCCTATTTGTCATTTTTTAATTTATTATTTTTTTAAAAAATATAATAATATAGAAACAAAGTTATATTTAATTTAATTGAGAAACCCAATTGACAGGGTCATTATATGTCACGGCTTAAATCTCAATGGGGCGGACTGGCACCCAAAGTTGTTAAGGCCCGAGAGAACCAACCTATGATCGGGTACATTCATATGCATGTCACCAAGTGAACAACATTCTGCCACATATAGATACAAGATATCAATGACCGAAATCATGGAAAGACATTCAAATAGATATGAGAATTGGCCGTTAGGGACACCACGTCAAAAGGGTAAGACATTCCTTCATTTGACTTACAACGTCTACAAAGCCTCTAATAGATATATAACCATGCCTAAAGTCGGGACAAGTCCCCGCTTTATACAACTGTTACACTGTACCAAAACAAGTGTATACAAGTGACTCGGAAAGCCCCAAACCAATCTGGAGCTCACCAATAGTCCGCAGATGACCCGTATCCTACTGTGAAGGTCTACTAGCTCATGTACCTGCAGCAAGTAAGGTAGGTCCCCCAAGGGACGTCAGTATGAAAGAATGTACTGGGTATGTAAGGCCATAAGTAACTGCATGAAATATAAGAACTCCAATGGAATCAAATACAAGTGAATGGACAATATTGGTAAACCACCGTACTGTATATGTGGAACCATGTACATTACATTCATTTCTTTCCTTTTACCTTCATATCAATATCAACATCAATCATACAATGCCCAGGAATAACTGATCAGTGGTAAATAACATTAGGATCGGCTCGAGCTAGGCTTTTGCCCCCAGATCTGTCACCCATAAATCAATAAATTTAGTTCGGCTTGAGCTAGGTTTTCACCCCAAGACCTGCCCCCTGTATCCAATAAATCAGGTTCGGCTCAAGCTAGGCTTTCGCCCCCAGAGCTGCCCCCTGTACTCAACCAAATATGCATTACTTCATTTCTTTACTTTTTGTGAGATTGTTACATTGGTGGTCATAACATTATTGGAGCTTTGGAACAATAGTCAACAAATAAGAGACATGTGAATAACAATTGCTAACAACCTAAAATTAGATACTTTAAAACATTTCAGAGTGGAAACAAGTTCGGTAACAATTTGAACAATAGGTACGACCAAAGGATACAAAAAAAGTAACCTTAAATACCTTAGCCTTCCAACGTGTGACTATAACAGTTCATTTCTTCCTTAAAGAGTTACTCTACAGTATGAATATATAATGGAGCTTACATTAAAAGTCAACTACATTACAAGTTCACAAAGTGACAATAACTACTCGACTGCCATATAACTTCATTCCACCCTTCTACAATACAATTTACTGCCTCACCATACCAACAACTCCAAACCAGTCCACACATCAACCTAGATATCACAAACCGATAGGAATTCAAACCAAGGTTGTACTTTACATTTCATCCTCAACACATCATCATATTTACTCCATCAAGTAACCTAAATACCTTTCGCAACAACACATTAAAAATAATCCACAATTAATACAATACAAAATGTCTCCAAACTACCCCCTTAGAGCTCTCCAAAGGTACCATGAGTTGGTGAATGCATCTAAGAAGGGTAGAGGGGCCTTGGAGGGTCAAAGAGAAGCAAAAACAAGCCAAAAGAGGTTCTAGAAGGACCTGCGAAGCAACCTGCACCCGCAGGTGATGAGGTGTGGCCGCAGGTTCCCTCTTGGCCCTATCCAGAGCCACATGCATAGTGACCTGTGCGGGCAGGTGGCTGATCCGCGAGGGCGAATGCCCGAATTGGCTTCAATGAGTCTCTTTTGGGTCCATCTTTGTAATAAATGGCCCGTGGCCATAAGTAAGCTTCTCTTTTCATATTTTAGGTTAACTTTGATGCCAATGAAAAATTATGGTTTCAAAATGAACATGAACATAACAAAACTATATTCTCCTTTCACTACACCACAGGTTCCATGCATAATTTCATAAAAATATTTCCACAAGTCATACACAAGGAGGAAACAAGTTAGGAACATCCTAACATGTTGAAATTTCATCCATCTAATTCACTTCCCTCAAGACCTTAAGTCCCCTTTCAAGCTTAAACCACATAGAAGGCAAATCCTTTAATAAAGAAGCAAAAGTGGACTGCTTCACAATAAGTGGACTGCTCAACACCTTTTAAACATAACCAACATGATATACACAACCCATCATGCATATAATTTATTAAACCATAAGAGTAAACACTTACCAAGGCTTGCAAGGGAAAGATATTGTCCAATGGGGTGGTTGCTTAGGGTTTGAGAGAGGAGAAAATATCTTTTGCAAATATCTAAAATTTTGCAAGTGTATTATGGTGAATAAGAGCTTATTTTCAGCCTTATATAGTCCCTCCAAACCACCTCTCTTTATGGTCATCCTTAGCCAAACTTTTGGTCAAAGATGCTGTGTTTACTTGGTCAAATTTTGAATGGATCATTTTCTTTTGGGTCATGTCTTATTTACTTAATTTTTTTAGGCCTCAATTGAGCCCATTAGCACAATATTAATTCAGCCCAATAAAGTTAGTGAGTAATACACCAACTATCTCAAGTTTAAATAATTCTATAACTATTAAGTTAGTCAAATAAGTTCGGAAATGTATGGGGTGTTACATACTTCCCCCCTTAAGAACATTCGTCCTCGAATGTTAGTAACATTATCCAATTTAAACAAGTTCAAGTCTAAGTTCATTCTTCATATTATCGCATACACATAATACTTATATATACTTACTTGTTATTGCTCCAATTCCGCATCTTGAACTTTCTCTTCAGTTTGAAATAAATGTGGGTACTTAGATTTCATCATTTCCTCGGCTTCCCATGTGATTTTTATACTTGTTGATTCTTCCAAAGCACTTTTACAGAAGCTACTTCTTTATTTCTTAACCTCTTAACTTGTCGATCCAGAATAGCAATAGTTATTTCTTCGTAGGTGAGATCTTCTATAATTTGTACATCTTCAGTGGGTGCAATACAAGATGGATCTCCTATACACTTCCGAAGCATTGAAACATGAAACACTGGATTAACTATGGAGAGTTCTAGGGGCAGTTCTAATTCATACACAACTTGACCAAATCTTTGAATAATCTTATATTGCCCTATATAATGCGGACTTAGCTTTCCTTTCTTTCCAAATATCATTACCCCTTTTATTGGTGATACTTTCAAGAATACCCAATCACTTATAGCAAACTTTAGCCCCCTCCTTCTAACATTGGCATATGATTTGTGTTGACTTTAGGCCGTTTGTAGCCGTTGTTGTATCACCTTAACCTTCTCCATAGCTTGATGAACAAGATCTGGCCCAAATAAGGCAGTTTCACCCACTTCAAACCATCCAATTGGTGATCTACACTTTCTTCCATATAAAGCTTCATAAGGTACCATTTTGATATTTGAATGATAGCTATTATTGTAGGCAAATTCAATAAGAGATAAATGATCATCCCAACTACCCTTAAAGTCCAATGTGTAAGCTCGTAGCATATCTTCAAGTGTTTGTATAGTACGTTCTGCTTGTCCATCTGTCTGAGGATTAAAAGTTGTACTTAAATTCACTGGGGTTCCCTAACTCTTCTGAAAAGACCTCCAAAAATGTGCAGTAAATTGAGCTCCCCTATCTGATATAATAGAGATTAGAATTTCGTGTACTCGAATAATTTCTTTAACATACAACCACACATAATATTTAGCTGTGTGTAGGTGGTCTTGACCGGTAGAAAGTGTGCTAACTTGGTAAGCCTGTCAATTATTGCCCATATGGAATCAAATTTCTAAAGTATACGAGGCAAACCTGTGATGAAATCCATGTTGATCATATCCCACTTCCAGATTGAAAGATTTATACATTGCATATAACCTCTAGGCTTCTGATGCTCTACTTTTACTTGTTGACAATTTGGACATTGTGCTACGAATTCTGCAATGTTCTTCTTTATGTTACCCCACCAATACATTTCTTTCAAATCATGATACATTTTGGTGGCTCCGAAATGAATAGAATACCGTGAATGATGTGCCTCTGTCATAATCCGTCTCTTTAGCTCATCTACATCAGCTACACATAATCTACTTTGGCACTGAAGCATTCCCTCTTACGTAAGATCAAATGCCTTTGTTAAACCTTATTGTACATTCCCCTTCAACTGCAATAAAATAGGATCCGCATATTATTTTTCCTTCACTTCAGCTACTAATGAAGATTCTTAACGTGCCATCTTTCTTTCATACAAATAACACTGGTGCACCCCAAGGAAACATACTAGGCCTTATGAATCCCTTTTCCAGCAAGTCTTTCAATTGCTCCGTCAATTCCCGTAACTCTGCTGGGGACATTCTATACGGAGGAATAGAGATAGGCTGAGTGCCTGGAATCACATCAATACCAAACTCTATTTCCCTTTCTAGAGGCAAACCTGGAAGATCTTCCGAAAATATATCAAGGAATTCATTTACCACTGGAACCGATTGAAGAGTTGGTGGCTTCACATCAATATCTTGCACTCTTACTAGGTGGAATATGTACCCCTTGGATATCATTTTCCTTATCTTAAGATAGGAAATAAATTTACCTCTCGGTGCTCCAACATTACCCCTCCATTCAAGGACGGTCTTTTATGGGAAATGGAAATATACCTTTTTAGCTAGACAATCGACCGTGGCATAACAAGAAGCCAACCAATCCATACCCATTGTAACATCAAAATCTACCATTTCCAGCTCAATCTACCATTTCCAGCTCAATAAGATCCGCCAACGTATCATGATCAAAAACATTGAACATACAATTATGATAAACTCTCTTAACTATAATAGACTCACCCATGGGTGTAGATACTTCAAATGGCTTAACTAATAATTCTAGTGTTCTTTTGAATTTTTTAGCAATCAATGGAGTGACATATGATAGGGTAGAGCCCAGATCAATCAATGCATACATATTATGTGAAAAGACGGATAATGTACCTGTAACCACATCAGGAGAAGCCTCCAAATTCTGCCGATCCGCTAAAGCATAGGTACGGTTTTGTACTCCACTAGAATTAGTTGCTTCTCTAGCACCTCTACCATGCCCAATAGGCTGTACACCCGATGATGATGATGCAACGGCTGATCCCGTAGGTCGTGCTATACTACCTATGCCTCTTTGTGGGCACTCTCTCATCATGTGCCCCGACATACCGCACCAAAAGCAAACATTCATTCCAAACCCGGCATTCACCTAAATGAGGCTTCCCGCAGTGCTAACACGTCTGATGAGAAAACCTCGATTGGCTCATTCTTCCTTGTTCCTGATAGCCCGTTGTCTGTGAACCTCGAATCCCACTACTTTGCTCAACTTGACTGCCTCTAAACTCTCGAAATTGAGATGGAGTACCTGTTGTAGAATAAGAAAATAATGGTCTAGGCAGTCTATTAAAAATTCGAGGCCAAAATTCTCCTTGGGACGCCATGAAATTTTTCATAGGTTTAGCCCTCTTTGACGGTCCCTTGTCAAATTCTTGCGTCCTTCTCCTTTGCCTTTGATCCTCCATCTTCTGTGCAAAAGCTTGTATCCTGGCTATATCCATATCTCTATTCAGAGTAGCAATAGTACAATCCCTAACAAAATATGGATCCAATCTATCCACATATCGATGAACTCTATCGGCCATAGTAGCTACCATATTAGGAGCATACCTGGCCAAAGAGTTAAACCGAAGACTATACTCTTTGACGCTCATATTCCCTTGATGAGGATTTTAGAACTGGTCTGCATGAGCCTCTCGTATTTCATATGGAAGGTAATGATCAAGAAATGCTGCTTTGAATTCCTCCCAACTAGCTGGAAGTGCACCGATACCCCTAGATCGGTTTCTAATCTTCATACCATAATATAGCCTCTCCTTTTAATCTATATGCTGCAAGCTCAACCGTTTCTCTACCAGATACATGCATAACATCTAAAGCCTTTTGAATTTGGTCCATGAAGTCTTGTGGGTCTTCATTAAGATCTGACCCGGTGAACGTGGGAGGATCTAATTTTAGAAAATCCTGTGCCCACCGACTAGCTTCCCTAGCCGCACCGTTATTACTTGTCATTGAGCCAACTTGTCCTTGATTTTGTGAAGCAACTATACGAGTCAACATTTGCACCGCATTCCTTAAATCCTGCTCAGTAGCATTAACAGGTGGTTTTGGGGATACTCCTCTCCTTCCTGGCCCTCCTGGAAATGGAAGAGTAGAAGAAGCCTGCGATGCAAACTCGTCTTTAGCCTCACCTTAATTAGCTTGCTCAGGTGGTAATTTACTGGTCCCTTCTCCATCAATCATGTCTACCTTCTTACCTCTACCCCTACCTCTTCTTGTAATCGGTATTTTGCTATACTGAGGAAACAAAACATAAAACGAATTCAGTGATTACATACGACTCCACCTATAAGTTTGGCTCTATTGCATGATCTAGGAAATGAAGAAAAGAAACAACTCCTAATTGACCCATAGCCTCCTACTTATAAATGTGGTGCACAACACATCTATAAGCAAGACTCTACTCAGACACGACTTTGTAGACACCCTAGGATGACCCGCTCTGATACCACTTTTGTCACGCCTCAAATCCCAATGGGGGGGACTGGCACCCGAAGCCGTTAAGGCCCGAGAGAACCAACCTATGATCATGTACATTCATATGCATGTCACAAAGTGAACAATATTCTGCAACATATAGATACAAGATATCAATGATGGAAGTCATGGAAAGACATTCAAATAGATATGAGAATTGGCCGTTAGGGCCACCACGTCAAAAGGGTAAGACATTCCTTCCTTTGACTTACAACGTCTACAAAGCCTCTAATAGATATATAACCATGCCTAAAGTTGGGACAAGTCCCCATTTTATACAACTATTACACAGTACCGAAATAAGTGTATACAAGTGACTCAGAAATCCCCGAACCAATCTGGAGCTCATCAATAGTCTGCAGATGACCTGTATCCTACTGTGAAGGTCTACTAGCTCTTGTACCTACAATAAGTAAGGTAGGTCCCCCAAAGGACGTCAGTATGAAAGAATGTACTGAGTATGTAAGGCCATAAGTAACTGTATGAAATATAAGAACTCCAATGGAATCAAATACAAGTGAATGGACAATATTGGTAAACCACCATACTGTATATGTTGAACCATGTACATTACATTCATTTCTTTACTTTTATCTTTATATCACTATCAACATCAATCATAAAATATCTGCCAGGACCAATTGATCAGTGGTAAATAACATTGGGATCGGCTCGAGCTAGGCTTATGCCCCCAGAGCTGCCACCCATAAATCAATAAATGAGGTTCGGCTCGAGCTAGGTTTTCACCCCCAGACCTGCCCCCTGTATCCAATAAATCAGGTTCGGCTCGAGCTAGGCTTTCGTCCCCAGAGCTGCCCCCTGTACTCAACCAAATATGCATTACTTCATTTCTTAATTTTTTGTGAGATTGTTACATTGATGGTCATAACATTATTGGAGCTTTGGAACAATAGTCAACAAATAAGAGACATGTGAATAACAATTGCTAACAACCTAAAATTAGATACTTTAAAACATTTCAGAGTGGAAACAAGTTCGGTAACAATGTGAACAATAGGTGCTGCCAAAGGATACGAAAAGAGTAACCTTACATACCTTATCCTTCCAACGTGTGACTATAACAGTTCATATCTTCCTTAAAGCGTTACTCTACAATATGAATACATAATGGAGCTTATATTAAAAGTCAACTACATTACAAGTTAACAAGGTGATAATAATTACTCGACTGCCATATAACTTCATTCCAACCTCCTACAATATAATTTACTGCCTCACCATACCAACAACACCAAACCAGTCCACACATCAACCTAGTTATCACAAACCGATAGGAATTCACACCAAGTTTATACTTTACATTTCATCCTCAACACATCGTCACATTTACTCCATCAAGTCACCTAAATACCTTTCACAACAACACATTAAAAATAATACACAATTAATACAATCCAAAATGTCTCCGAACTACCGCCTTAGAGCTATCCAAAGGTACCATGAGTTGGTGAATGAATCTAAGAAGGGTAGAAGGGCCTTGGAGGGTCAAAGAGAAGCAAAAACAAGCCAAAAGAGGTTTTGGAAGGACCTGCGAAGCAACCTACCCCCGCAGGTGATAAGGTGCGGCCGCAAATGCCCTCTTGGTCCTTTCCAGAGCCACCTGCGGAGTGACCTGTGTGGGCAGGTGGCTCATCTGCGAGGGCGGATACCCGAATTGGCTGCAATGAGTCTCTTTTGGGTCCATCTTTGTACTAAATGGCCCATGGCCATAAGTAAGCTTCTCTTTTAATATTTTAGGTTAACTTTGATGCCAATAAAAAATTATGGTTTCAAAATGCACATTAACATCACAAAACTATATTCTCCTTTCACTACACCACAGGTTCCATGCGCAGTTTCATAACAACATTTCCACAAGTCATACACAAGGAGGAAACAAGTTAGGGACATAACCACATCCTAATATGTTGAAATTTCATCCATATAATTCACTTCCCTCAAGACCTTAAGTCCCCTTTCAAGTTTAAACCACATAGAAGGCAAATCCTTTAGTAAAGAAGCAAAAGTGGACTGCTTCACAATAAGTGGACTGCTCAACCCCTTTTAAACATAACCAACATGATCTACACAACCCCTCGTGCATATAATATATTAAACCATAAGAGTAAACACTTACCAAGGCTTGCAAGGGAAAGGTCTTGTCCAAAGAGGTGGTTGCTTAGGGTTTGAGAGAGGAGAAAATATCTCAAGTGTATTATGGTGAATAAGAGCTGATTTTCAGCCTTATATAGTCCCTCCAGACCACCTATATTTATGGTCATCCTTATCCAAACTTTTGGTCAAATATGATGTGTTTACTTGGTCAAATTTTGAATGGATCATTTCCTTTTGGGCCATGTCTTATTTACTTAATTTTTTGGGGCCTCAATTGAGCCCATTAGCACAATATTAATTCAGCCCAATAAAGTTAGTAGGTAATACACCAACTATATCAAGTTTAAATAATTCCATAACTGTTAAGGTAGTCAAATAAGTTCAAAAATGTACGGGGTGTTACATTATATTTGTCGCCATGATTGGGTCAACTTATTTAGTACAAAATTGATAGACTATTCGATCTTGTCCATCAAGTTTTCTAATTAATAAAGTGTTAAATCCCAAGGTAAGATTTTCATTCACAATGAATCAAAAATGCAAGATTTATGAGTGGATTAAGAATTTGAGGATGCTTGGTGGCTATACTTCAAATTCTGAAAAACGTGCAGATACGAACGAAAAAAAATTGTGTAGAATGAAAATCATGATTGTCATATTTTCATGAAAACTTTAATTTTGATCTCAATTAGCCGCCTACCTAACATGATGTGGAAATAATCTCAGAGGTAAGTTTAGTTTTCAAAAAATTGTGTTCTAACAGAAGAGATTCCTATGTATAAGAAAACCAATAATAGTGGAATGTGCATTGAAGGTGATGTCAACGGTCATGGACAAACTATAAATTATTATGGTGTGATACAAGAGATCCAGAAAGTTAGTATCCTAGTTGACCGAGAAAAAAGATAGTATTATTTCTATGCAAGTGTTTGATCTATCACATTGAGGTACTAAGGTGAATTAGCAACATAGTGTAATTGAGTTAAGCCAAAATAATATGATCGTTATGATCCTTTTACCATTGCATAAAATGCTAAGTAAGTTTATTATGCTCCATATTATTTGTATAGAGATAAGGTTGATTATTGGGTAGTTATAAATACTATGTCCATGGATCAGACTAAGATTGATAACGTGTCAGATGTAGCACACCAAAATAATATTATAGTTGTTCATGAAAGAGTGCATGTTGAGTTACAATATAGTCTAGCACATCATGAACACATATTAAAAGAAGTTTCTGATGATGAGGTAAATGCCCTTGCAAATATTGAGGAAGAATCAACTTAGAAAAATGAATCAAATTGGGAAGAAGATTCGAATAATGAATATGAAAGAAGAAAGGACGAAGAATGAGAGAATGAGGACTAGCATGTCATTTTATTTCCTTTAGTAAATTTATTTTATTCTTATAAATTTATTTATATTAATGTAAACTTGTTTACACGTGTCATCACGTGAAGACGGTCGAGGTCGAGGTCGAGGTAGTAGGAGTTGTAAGTCAAGTAAGAGTAGCATAAAAGCAGCTAGACGACCTATAGATCCTAGTGATATTTTTGGTCCTCTTTTATCTTCTCCTTAGATGCACTCTTATTGAGTGTCTTACGTCTCCTCTGGCACTGAGCATCCAACACATTATCAGGGTACAACATTCACTACTTCTTATATGCACTCTTCTCTAGTACATTCAATGCCTCTTTCTAATGCTTCTCAAAACCATCCGACTTTCATGCCTACTCCTGCAATGCTTCCACCACACGACTCCTCTCTAACCACATAGCTTACTTTTTCCCCATGTGATACATCTTCATACCTATCCCATTTACAACTCAAAGATAACAACTCTGAATCAAACGTCATAGTCATTCACTCCACCATTGACCATGACTTACAAATTTTTGATCCTGCCTCTGGCACATGATGCACCAACACTGGAAGATGGTTAGATACAACCAAAATAGAAGGATAGTCTTGGTAAGATTGTGAGTGTTAATGATGGATCTAGGTAATTTTGTTTTCTATAATTGGTTTATTCAGTTTATTATCACCTTAATAATTTATGACTTGACTTTTTTATTGTCTTTTTTAAATTTCTATCCAGATAAAGGGAGCGTAGATGCACTCAAGAAGAGTATTAAAAGACTTTATGATAAGCCTTATCCATTATAGGGTGAAGTTTTAGTGAGTACATGACAAGCCATGTTTAATCAATTTAAGATATACACAGTTTACTTATTATTTAATAAAGTTTTATATTATATCATTGAAATATATCTTACGTCAACCACTTGATATGTAGACATTGTGTATATAGCTTTCAAAATATAATAAAATATTTTTCACGACCTGTAAGCGAAAGGCTAGTTCTAGGTTGCTAGACTAGTTTAGGATGCCCGAAAGCATAAAAAGAAGCCTGAGTGGCTACTACCTGATATTTATGAGGGTCTTCAGGTATATTGGAGGATTCCAAAGTTTTTGGCTAAGTCAGAGCATGCAAAGAGAGCTAGGAGGTCCACAAAAGGTGATTCATTACACATTGGGGTACAAAGAGTCAAGGAACGATAACTAGGAAATTGGTAACTAATAATATTAATTTTATAATTTATATGTTTATATAAATTTGACTAAATCTTATTGATTAAATTTTATTAAGTTTTATTTGAATGCCAAAAATTGGGGCACCAGCCCACTCAAGATGAGATCTTTCAGGCAATCCATATAAAAGAAAGAAGAATTAGTTAGATCTGGATGAATGGATTGAGCAAAGGGCTCAATAAGCCTATGTACGTTTAAAATAATTATACATAAAGCAATAATATTACTCTACATAATAACTTTTATTTTTAATTCTCATCGCTACTCAAATTTGGTCTAAGCATACTACAGGGGAGAGGGGTGACAAAAAGAGAGGATCCATGGTTTAGGCTCGATGAATTCTATTCGATGCATCTAGTAAAGATAGGAAGGTGTTGGATCTTCATGCTCAGATAAGGTGGTTGATGGTGTTCAGGTTGCTCCTATGTTGCGGTAGATTGCACAACTTATGTGTGCCTTAGGAGATACCGAACTAAGATGAATTGCTAATAAATAAGAGCATGTGTGATATGATTGATGCACTCAAGGCACAGTGAATAGTTTGATTGAAAGTTGTGTGCATGGTTTGTCCAATTCCCCTTCCATCTCAGTTGATAAAGACACATATAGTCCTGGTAAGGATTGTGTTGATGTTTTATCAAGACCCAAAATTTGAGGTCACCATGGTACCTACCCCACCCCAACCCTGGATAGGTAAGTCCAACACCAAACTAATTAAAGAATACAGAAAAGAAATAAATAGCCCAATACGTGACTTCATAATAAAGTTAGGCCATAATATAGATAAATAACAATATCCAAAATTGAACAAAATACAACTCCAAACCCCAAAATCTGATGTCATGAGTAAAAAGCACTAGTACTGACAAAGAGTAGGAAAAATACATAATTCTATCTCCAAATTATAAAATAAAGACATGATAGATATGATGAATTCTGGAGTTAAGCCCAAAATGAGTAGCTTATACATCCTACGAATCATCCTTGAACACAACATGATATCACTCTTGGCAGGTTGCACTCTATCTAGGGTCTGCATCAAAAGGGCACAGAAAGTAAGAGTGAGTACGGTTCACTTGTAATCAGCAGGAATCATAGGCCAACTGAGCAAAGCAAAAAATTAAACAAGTAAAGGATACTATGAACTCACTTCCACCTGTATACAGAAAAGTTTCAAATGGTGGCTCAAACCGTTTCTCCTAACAAATTCTATAAGTATAACATCTGCATAAGAATAACTACACACAAATACATAAGAAAAGACTAAATGCACGATAACAAACACGTAAATAGAAGTGCAAATGATGAAATGCAATGCAGTGGGATAATAATGATGTGAGCCATCGCATGGCTCTTCGTATACACCTTCCGAGCATAAGCTTCTAGGACAGGACCCATGGGGGGTTCGCAACCCATATACTTTCACAATTTTAATCTCATATCTCAATCAACCTTGCCGGCAAAATCCTCGGTCAAGGGTTTTATAAAGTGTTTTATTTTCTTTCAAAATTAATGTTTCTCTGTGGTACCAATTTCATGTATATGTATGAATGAAATGAAGATGCATGCTCAAAACCAAAACAATATCATATAATAAATCAATTCAATGATGGTGTCAAATGAGCTCAATTCTCAATAAATCATGATATAAGTCATTGCACGACACCACTTTAATGAATACTCATGTAAGACATCAATAATACCAACTCAAGCTCCCACTCAGGCATCACAATAAATACAGGTGGCAAATAATGCTCAAAAAAGGTCAATACCAACCCCCCCACCCCCCCACAACTTGGGTAAAGCAATAATAATCATTTCTCAATTCAAATATAATGTTCACATAAGTCCCCGCATGGGCATCACAACAATTATAATCTAGCAAGTCAATAATAATAATTACATAAGCCTCTAAATGGGTAACACGATATAGTAACTATCTCAAAATATAATTCTCTTGATAAAATCCCCAACCCATAGCATACTTTACATAAATGGTTTACTACACAGTCCGATCCGAAAAAAGTTAAGCCATAACCTACCTTGAAGAGTCAAATCTCAAGACTAGACCCTTTAACATAGTGTTTTTCCTTTATGTGTCATCTCAGAATAAACCCAATCTGTCAAAACTATAATCTACACAAAGGATTCTAATGATACCCATATTAGCTACTTTAGTTTCGGGTCCAAAAATAGTTTAAAAATCATCCCTGAAGGAAAAAAGGGTAAAACCAAAATTTTATTGAAGAATCATGTTTTCCATACTCTAAGAATCCTAAATATGAAAACTTATTGAAAAACAAGTTAAAATTGAGCTTAAAATTAAAGAAAAACCATTTTCCCAATACCAGGTAAAAATCCAAAATCCCAAGTTTGAAATCCAAATTTTGAAGATAAAAGCATGATTTAATCCAAGGAAAGGATCAAAAGAAGTTTTAGAATCTTACCCAAATCTATGTTGATGAAAAACCCTTTTGAAATCTCTTAAAACTGTGTTCCCCAGATTCATAAAGGGTGAAAATAGACAAAAATAGCGAAAAGGAAGTTTATATACTGCCCAGGTTGCAGTCGTGGTCATCTTGTCACTTTCGCGACCTGACCTGGACCAGACCCTCTGCAAATGCAGCCACTATCTCATGTTCGCGATGACTGAACTTCTAACCCTTTGTGATTGCGATCCCCTACCGCGATTGTTATGAACACCACAATTTCTTCTTCACAAACATGAAGTCTCCTACAGATGTGATGAAGGCCATATTGCCACACCAGATACAACTCAGCTGAAATGAAATGATCCAAATTTTTTTGAATGAACCCTTGGGATTCATTTGTAACGCTACAAAAATAAACCAATATTGCTACTTAGGTAATGTTGATGTTCTGGACTCAATGGAACCATCAGATTTATCAAAAGAGGTTGTTTGCAACAAGTTAACCCTTGGAACCCCTTTAGGCTAAATTTAACTAGTTTGTCATATAATAGGTCAAAACTCAATATAAGGGTTTGGAATCCGAACTCTGCTACTAACTTAAAATCAACATTTCAGATCTAAAGGGAGTGACAGAATCACCATCTGGTGTTTGGATCACAAATTATTGACCAAAGTTAAACTAATCACTTTCAAGGATACTCAATGCCTCAAACTCACTCAATTCACTCTCGAACGCTTCGAGGACCATGCCAACCATTCCCACAATTCATAAATGATATATAGAAACTATAGGGAGGGCAAAACAGTCCAAGAATAGAAAAAGCTAAAAATCACCTTGCTTTGATGGCAATCGTTGGTCGCTTGTATTTTTATTGGAACGTTGATATATAACTAATGGAATGCTTAGAATATCTCCATTACCCGCTAGCTTTATGCACAGCTTTTATGTCCTGTAGTTGACATACACTTATGTAGATAGTCCTGCTGTGTATTCTATCACTATGATCTGCCTCTCCTCTAAGAATTATTACATTATCCACCACTAAAATACAAGTTCATCCTAGAACGAAAAGGCAACTAAAGTACCTGAATTGATAAAAAGATGGGGGTATCTACTTTGCATATCAGACTCAACATCCTACGTAGCCTCCTCAATCGGGCGATGTCTCCACTGAACCTTCACATAATCAATGTACTTAGACCACAACTTCCTAGTCTGTCTATATAGGATAGGAATGGGCTCCACCTGATAGGATAAGTCATGATATAATACAACAGAATCCCACCGGATCACGTGTGATTCATCTGGCTGGTATCTCTGATATCGACCAAAATATACCTCCAGAAAAGTATAATGCGATCGTTGTATCAAATATAGAACCCAACTAGGTTAGGGTCGATCCCAAAGGGACTAGGACGAAATTATGTTGAATACTAGTCTAAGTAATTGGCAAGTAAATAAAACTGGGGTTTTTTTCTTTTGTGAGTAAGTAATAAAAGTAACGATTGTTGATTTTCAGATTTGTAATCAATATGAGAAATACACTAGTGCTATGATCCCCAATGATTCCTGAACTCTACCAGTTATTTATGCAGGCAAGACTGTCCCGCTGTGTTGGATGCAAAATCTAACAAGTTATGTTCATCTAAATGTCTCTCGACCTTGGTTAGAAAAATTTCACTCTTCTCCTCTCGGTCTCCGAGTGTCGCACTACTAACTGTTGTCCTGGATCTCATATAACAATCCCTGATATGGCTCAATTTATTAGATGGAGGTTGATAGCTTCAAATCTCTGTTGTTTTTCCTTGTTCCCAATCTCTATCTCTATCTCGAGCAAGTCTAGAATACAAGTGAGATTCTAACGTTTGCAACCGTTAGAAGATCAATTATAATAAAGGTAATAACAATACATGCATTCCCAACAGTTCAGAATTGCTTTGCACTTAACCCATTTTGTTAATTCCTCATGGCTCACACAACCCTAGTTAATGGGTTTAGCTACTCATGATAGAAAGAGCACAAGAAGAATTTGACGATGAAAACATAATTGTAAACTCGCAATAAAGAGAAAACTCTGAAATCTCAATACAATAAAACCCTAGAATCGATGTTCCAAGATTACAAAATCAATGATATGTTTATGAACTCAAAAACAATGGAAATTTTCTATCAAAACAATGTACTAACCAACACCTAAACATAGGACAATAAAGGGGTATTTATAGATACAAGGTAAATCCTATCCTAAACAAAACAGGAAAATAGAGTCGGCAATTTTTCACAGTACCGTGACTTGGTGTCGTGGAACCAAGTCACGTCACGTGAGTTCCTGCCATGGAAAATAGAGTTCCTTTCACTCTTCAGGAGTTGACTCATGACATCAATCAACGTGGCATAGGTTGACTCAAGTGTCGTGAATCCCTGATGTGGAAAGCAGGCTTCTTTTTAATCTGCAGGAGTTGACCTGTGGTACCCACCCACGTGGTGTGGGTCCACTCATATGACGTGAGTCCATGCCGTGGGATATTCCCCAGCTTTGATTTGACTCTTTTCTTCCTTAAATTCTTCATTCTAATGCATGTTTCTTCCCTTTTTCTCCAGTTTGCCTCCATAACCTATTTCTCTGCAAAGTAGGATAGAAAACACATCATACCAACCAAACATACCCAAGTTATTGCATATTTTCCTTGTTTTGACAATCGAAAGTGCCATGAAACCATGACACATCAACACCCTCAACTTAGAACGTTTTCATGTCCTCAGGTAAATAAAACTAAATAAACATATACGATGCTTAACTAAGAGAAACCTAAGAGACCTATGGCAGTCGACTCATTATTTTTGGAATCAAAAATTTTTTGACCCCTCCAACTTGCAAATCAAAACCATAGTGTGTATACATGCAGCATATTATCATGATACAGAAGGGATCAAATGATGGCATCAGATTATGAACAAACAACTAAGCATATATGCAAATGACATTATCCGAACAACTAGCAGCTAACAGTACAACCCATGTACTCTCACAACAAAGAAATCCCATACACTCATAGTATACCAATGGATATCAAATTAGGGAGTGGGTCAAAACACTCTCTCTCACAAAGAATTTCAATCAATGTGCGTGAAATACCATAGGCTTGCCCTTATTTTCTATACCTTAGTTTTTCGGACAGTTGGACTAGGATCACATTAGGACTTTCACCGGCTTGTAATGTAGGCTTGAGGATGGGTATGGTACATATGGATATAGTGACTCAACTCTAGGTGACACTACACTATCTTTGGCTCCACTTTCCAACCATTCTTATTTTATTTTCCTTTATTCGCCATTTATTTTCAGATTTTAGGTATGATTTTCTTCATACTTTTAAAGTACAATTTTTTTATTTTTTTTTATTTTTATTTTTCTCTTTTTCTCTTTTTTTGCAATTCCTATTTATTTCACTTATTTTTTTCTTCTCGTAACACCCAAATTTGTTCTCTTTTTCTTTTTACTAATACCCTTTCATACCTAAGTTAAACTATGCACCCCTAAATAACTGCCCTCAACTTAGGCGATTAGCCTGAGTTGAGGTACACAATGTCCAAGGAGAGACCAGGACCAAGACAGGTTCATTGTAAGTCAAAATGGGAAGGTGAATAGGCGAATGAAAGAAATAGGTCAATTAAGGCTCAAACTCGGGATCAAGGGATACTTAATTCATTTGGTCGGGCATTTAAGCTAAAAGTGGACTTATTCAAAAACGGCCTATGATCCTTTCCTAACCACTATCCTATAACTCTGGCAAGACTAACCAAGCAAGTTCTGGATCGCACACATAGAGTGAACTAGGTAATGACCTCACACACACATAACACAGGGTTACATTATCAACTACTACCTATCCAGTTCATGCATTGCTAACTGCAGTCATTCTGCCTACAGTACTAATGCCATAACAAGATCCAACAACATTCACAAACTAATATACTACAGACACATTTCAAAATAAAACTCTTAGGAGGGGTGTCTTTTAAATAATCAAAAAGCATCATTATCATTCAAAATACTTTCAGAATTGGACTGCACTAAGGTTCCTCTATTTTCTCCTAATTAATCATGAAAGCACATAAATACTATAAATAATGACCTAAACATGCCAGTTGTACTAAGATAGCACACTTGGGGGAAAAGAAAACACGGTAACAAAAAACCCCAAGTAGTAGTATACACCCACCCCCAACTAAATAATAGTGCACTGCCCCTAGTGCACAACTATTAATAGAATAAGTGTACGGGAGTGAAGACATACCTGCAGTGCCCTAGGCGCCAGATGTGGGCCCATCTACAGCAGTATCCTGTATATGCTTGCTGGGGTCGATGCTAGGGGCTGACAGTATGGGAGGTGGCTGACTAGAAGATGCTCCCAAGTTTCTCTGCTCATCTTTGATATGACTGAGGTGATATTCAACTCGAGAGGCTTTCATAGCCCTCCTCAAGTCCCTGTCAAAATCATCGCCACTTGACTACTGACCCTCCGGGCTACGTGGCCGCTTGGCCCTCTTAATTGGCAGCTTCTCATCCATAAACAAATCCACCTCAAAAGCCAGCCTCATCGGAGCTGGCACAGGTATAGGTGGAATGATAGGGGTGCTGCTTGGTGCCATAGCTCTAACCTCCTCCCTCAATGTAGCCACCTCCTGTGTCAACCTTGTCATATCAGGAATCTATACCGAACTTATTTGGTTTGCCATCCGTGTCTCAAAACTATCAATCTACCCATGCAGTTCTCTTATAAATCTATCCATGGCAGTATTCATGCGGGCCCCAACTCTTGCCTCTGAAGCCTCTACCGTGGACCTGACCCATGGCTTAAGTTGGGATACTAACTTAGCCATCTGGGCCTCTGTGTGCGCCTGCCTCTCAAACATCTGCGTCTTCTTATCAACCAACTGCTGCAAAAAAATCCCTCAGAACTGAGACCATACTAGATGGGGGTGGGGGTGTTGTAGTTCCTGCAACCTCATCACTCACCGATCCCGTGCCCTCAGTAGGTACACTCATTGGCTTAGGCATACTCGCCGGTGCTGGAGTACTAACAGACTCCTCTCTATCTCCAAGCCCTTCAAAAAGGGCCACGCCAGATGATGTGGAAGGCTTAGACCTCCTCAAGAAAATTAGGTTAGCCTCACACTGCTGCATCAATCCTATATCAGCAATCCGGGTCACCTCAATATCATGATCAACTGTAGGTATTGAGGTCACACCAGCAGTATTACACAAGAACTAGATCAAACATGAAAAACGAATGTTGGTGAAGTCACAAAAAGTACGCTCAAGGATCTCCTCAATGATGTAGTGAGTGAAGTTAATATCATAACCTGCCAGAATGCTTGCTACCAACACTACCCAATCGAGTGTGAGTGAATTATTAGCATTAGTGGGACCCAAATGGTGCTTGACCATCGACCACCAAAATCTTCCTGCAAAGTAAAGCGAGGACTTCTTAATGTCTAGCTTCCCAGCAACCCAACTAGCATCTGTACATCCTCCGCTATGTAACCTGCAATCCACCACAGTAACTCCAACCGTTGATCAGCGTCCCTCATCTTAGTCCTATTTCTCACTGTCTCCATGCGGTGATCAAACTCAGCAGTCGTGGTAGGAATCTCCCTTTCTGCTCCAAACAAGAACCTGTGGATCGTCCACTCGGATATGTCAACTCTGGTGCCACGAACCAAAATATGAGTCAGTGGTGGTTGGTCCATATATCTCTACTTATTAGGTGTAGTCAAAGCTACCGATGCAGCATACAAAGCATAAAAATCATGGACCAACTCACGGCTATAGCTGCCAAAAGGCTCCGCGATCCACCCAAATCCACAGTGATCAAGTAATGTCTTAATCTCAGGCAGTGCATTAACCTTATCTATCCAATACCGAGCCTCCTCTGTGATATTTCTTTACCATGTACCCCGCTCAGTTGGTTAGACATCCCTATCATAAATGTCTTTTACCCCTTTAACACACCACCTTCTATTATCCCTTTAGACCGGAGTTGCAGCCTGACGTGCATTTAAAGTTATTTGGTAGGGGGTAGTCAAACCTTGGCTACCAATATCGGAGACAGAAGCTGTCCTCGCAGATGCACTACTCTCACCGAATGTAGACTTATCTGTACCCTCAGCATTCTCCTCAGACCCAGATACACCATCCTCGTGATCATCACCGATTGTAGAAGCATCCGTCCCCTCATCAGACTGGGGGGCAAAATCAGAAAACTAATCAGAAGCAGCCGATTTAGTAGGTTGCGGGGGTTGTGGAATAGGTTGAAGTGTAGATCGAGCAGTAGCTTGTGCCCTATTTTGTAATCTCGTTATACGAGGTACAAGTGCAGAATCATGAGAAATCTCAAACATCTCCTCAGATCCACTTTTATTTGACCTCGAAAGTTTATCGCGCAACCTAGTCGTAAATTTGGGGGTTTTAGTGAGGATTATTGAAGATGAACTCATACCTCCATATTTGGAGTTAAATTTTAGCGGCATTTCAGATCAAATGGGTCGGGTTTGGGTCAAAGTTGGTTCGGGTTTGGGGTTTTAGGTTTTCAGAACTTTTAGGGTAATGGGGTGGATAATTTTTGAATTTTCTTATAATTGGAGTGGTGGTGGTATGAATTGGAATGGTTGGTACTTGGGATTTATAGTGATTATAGGATAGAAAGTGTTAATTTGGATGAATTGGAGAAAAAAATTGTGTGTGTGGTGGCTTGGAGGATCGGGTTTTTGGAGTTGTAACCGGGTAGTATCCAATTTTATAGGGTAGGCCAAAATTAGGGTTTGGTGGGTTGGATCTTGATAATTAAGTTTGGGTTTAATTTTCACGGTACCAACCCATGCCACATGGGTTGACCCAAATCACGTGGGTTCCTGTCGTGGTTCAGGTTCTGCAGCAACAAATAATCTCTGATTCCCACGATACTAACCCACGCCCCTTGGTTTTACCTACTTCACGTGGGTACCTGGCGTGGGTCGGATTCTGCATGTGAATAATTTTCTTTGACGTCCACGATACAAACCCACATAATATGGATGAAGTTACGGCACGTGAAGCATTGTCGGGGGTTGTACTGACATTTTCAGTTCAATATTTTAAATTCCAACTAACTTATCCTTCGCATCCTCCAATAGTCGAATCACAACCAACTCAGACCTTGGGTTGCCTCCCAAGCAACGCCTGATTTAACATCGCGACACGACATGGCTAAATTAGATACTCAGACTGCACCAACAAGCCCATGGGTTGCCTCCCAAACAGCGCCTGATTTAACGTCACAGCACGATATGGCTAACTTGACTAATCAGACTTCATCAAGAATCAGCTCCTCACACGTCCTAATTTCTTCCATGATTCCCGCTTAGTGCTTTACACGCTGCCCATTTACCTTGAATAGAACATTATCATCACCTTTTATTTTGATTGCTCCATGCGGGAACACCCTAACAACAGTGAATGGTACAGACCATTTAGACCACAGTTTTCCAGGAAAAAGGTAAAGCCTGGAGTTATAGAGCAGCACCAGATCTCCCAGGTGAAACTCTCGTCGTTCAATCCTCCGATCATGATATAGTTTCATCTTCTTTTTATACAGTGCTGATCTTTCATAATCCCGGAGATGAAATTCATCCATATCATTCATCTTCTCGAGTCTCAATTTAGCACCATTACTCCATTCCAGATTCAGCCTCTTCAATGCCCATAACGCTTTATGTTCAAGTTCGACAGGCAAATGGCACGATTTACCAAATACCAGCTGATATAGAGATACACCAAGGGTGTCTTAAATGAAGTTCGATATGCCCATAGTGCATCATCCAATCTTCTTTCCCAATCAGTCCTATTGGCATTCACTGTCTTTGCCAAAATAGATGTAATCTCATGATTTGACACTTCAACTTGTCCATTCGTCTGAGGATGGTAAGGTGTTGCAACCTTATGTTTGACACCATATTTTTCAAGTAAGGTTTTAAACAACCGATTATAGAAATAGGATCCTCTATCACTAATGATAACTCGGGGTGTACAAAATCATGAAAATATGTTCCTTTTTAAGAATGTCATGACACTTCTTACTTCATTATTGGGAAGCACAATCACCTCCACCCACTTAGAAACATAGTCAACAACTACCAAAATGTATTTCATCCCATTTAAGCTCACAAAGGGGGCCATAAAATCAATTCCCTATACATCAAACAATTCGAGCTCAAGTATAGTTGTCATAGGAATTTCATGTTTACGTGAGATATTCCCTTGTCTTTGACATTGGTCACAAGCCCGAGAATAGTCATAAGCATCTTTATAGATGGTGGGCCAATAATACCCGCATTGTAAGATCTTGTGCGCAGTCCGCACACCACTATGATGACCCCCAACTAGAGATTAATGACATACTTCTAAAATACTCATCATTTTGGCCTCTAGGATACACCTTCGAATCATACCATCTGCACATACCCTAAATATGTAAGGCTCATCCCAAAAGAATTTTCTTACCTCATGCATGAATCTCCTCTGTTGCTGGTACGACATATCTTTCAGGACTACATCACTTGCCAGAAAGTTGGCAAAATTTGCAAACTATGGGATTAAGTCTTGTGATGCTGCTAACACTTGCTCGTCCGAAAAAATATCATCAATATTGAGATCATCCCTTAATTTGAGCATGGCTTCCTCTTCAAGGCGTGATAGGTCGCCTACAACCTAATTATCAGTCCCTTTTCGGTCATTGACCTCAAAATCAAATTCTTGTAGTAGAAGTACCCACCGAATCAGCCTTGGCTTGGCGTCCTTCTTTGACATAAGATATCTAAGTACGGCATGGTCTGTATGCACAATCACCTTCAGACCAATCAAGTAAGATCGAAATTTTTCAAAAGCAAACACCACAGCTAATAGCTCTTGCTCATTCACAGTGTAATTCTTCCGGGATGGATTAAGTGCCTTGCTAGCATAGTAAATAGGATGTAGAATCTTTTCATATCTTTGGACAAGGACTGCACCCAAAGCTACTCCACTAGCATCACATATAACCTCGAATGGCATCGTCTAGTCTGGTGTGACATTTATAGGAGTTGAAATCAACTTCTCTTTTAGACATTCGAATGCTTTTAGGCACTCTCCATCGAACATGAACTTCACCTCTTTCTCCAAAATTTTGCATAATGGATGTTTAATCTTAGAGAAATCCTTGATGAATTTTCTATAAAAGCCAGCATGACCTAAAAAACTTCGAATCCCTTTCACAAAAATCGGTGGGGGTAATTTTTCAATTACCTCAATCTTTGGTTTGTCTGCTTCGATACCCTTCTTTGAGATTCAATAGCCTAATAAAATACCTTCTTTAACATAAAGTGACATTTCTCCCAATTTAGCACTAAGTTTCACTCTTCACATCTTTGTAACACATTAGCGAGGTGGGATAGACAATTGTCAAAAGAATCTCCCACTATAGAAAAATCATCCATGAATACCTCAATAGTGTCTTCCACCATGTTGAAGAAAATAGACATTATGCAACATTGAAAAGTGGTTAGTGCATTGCATAACCAGAACAACATCCTTTTGAACGTGAAAGTCCTATATGGGCAGGTGAATGTGGTCTTCTCTTGGTCATCGGGAGCAATGAAAATCTGATTATATCCCGAATAACCGTCAAGAAAGCAGTACCACCCCAGTCCAGCAAGACGGTCCAACATCTGGTCCATGAAAGGCATGGGAAAGTGATCCTTTTTGGTCCAAGAATTTAGCTTTCGATAGTCCATGCAAACTCTCCATCCGGTGACTGGCCTCATTAGGATTAACTCAGTTTTGTCATTTGGAACCACAGTGATTCCTCCCTTCTTTGGCACACACTGCACTAGGCTTACCCACTTGCTATCAGTAATTGGGTAAACTACGCATGCATCTAACCACTTAATGATTTCTTTATTCACAACTTCCTACATAGGTGGGTTCAGACGACGTTGGTGCTCAATGCTAGGTATACACTCAGGAACAAGCTGAATTTTATGAGTGCAAATGCCGGGTGGAATCCCTATAATATCAGTAATGGACTAACCAATGGCCCTCTAAAAATTCTTTAATACAGAAACCAGCGCTCCTACCTGCCATCCTGCTAACTCATTATAAATGATTATGGGCAAGGTATTATTGGCTCCCAAAAATGCATAGCGAAGGTGAGAAGGAAGCGCCTTAAGCTCTAAAATTGGAGGCTCCTCAACAGAAGGGCGAGCCGGTGGGGTCACTCTATTCTTTAAATCGAGATCAAATTTCTTTAGAGTATAAGTGTAGGATCCCCTACCAGCAAGTGCTCCAACAATCTCATCGTATTCCTCAATACCATCACTGTCAAACTTCATAACCACAGTCGCAAGAGCTTCTACCCCCAACCTTTCTTCAATTGGAACAACTATGGCACTCTCATCAAGCGTATCAATTACAGAAATCACCCGCATATCATTCGATTGCTTCATGGAATGACAAACATTGAAAGTAACATGCTCATCATTTAAGTTGAATTTCATCTGCCCAGTTTCCATGTCAACCAACGCATGGCCAGTGGCAAGGAATGGTCTCCCCAGAATGATAGGAACCTCAAAATCAACTTCACAATCTAGAATCACAAAGTTAGCTAGAAAGCTGAAAGATGCAACTTTCACCAAAACATCATACAGAATGCCCATCGACTTTTTCATAGTTCTATCTGCCATAAGAAGCCTCATAGAAGACAGTTTTGGTGCTCTCAACCCCAACTGCTTGAAAATGGCTAGCGGCATTAAGTTAATGCTAGCACCCAAATCACACAGTGCCTTTGCAAAGTTGTACGACCCGATAGTACAAGGAATTGTGAAAGCTCCTGGATCCTCTTTCTTTTCTACCAGGGAACGCGAAGCAACGACACTAAAATGATGCAAGTTATCTGCCAGCTCAAAACTAGCAGTTCTCTTCTTCGTCCCCAAGTCTTTCATGAATTTTGCGTAATCGGGCATCTGCTTCAATGCCTCAATAAGAGGGATATTTACTGATAGCTCTTTCAATATTGTAATAAACTTCAGGTATTTACCTTCCTCGGCCTTCCTTTTCAATCTTTGAGGAAAGGGAGGAGGAGGTCGTGGGATAGTTTTCAACATTTGTGGAACCTCCTTCTCTTTTCTCTTTTCAAATTCCACTTCCTTATTAATATTGTGGGGTTTGTGAGCTGCATTATTGTCCGCTGTTAAATTTTTTGGCTCCATCTCAACCTCTTCATCACCCACCATAGGCTCATCTTTCTTATCATTATCCACAGGAATAGATGGGTTGGTCGTGCTCTTTCCACTTCTTGAAGTAATGGCTAAACAATGATCGTCATTTTTAGGATTTTGGATGGTGTTACTTGGAACAGTGTCTGGTTGACGTTGGTTCAATGCCACCGATATCTGCTCGAACTGTTGCTCCAATTGTTTTATGGTAGTTGAGTGAGATTCAACTTTCAGACTTTTTCCCAAAATGTCCGCCCTAATTTCCTTCAAACAATTTCTTGGTTTTCTGATCCTTTAACCACTTTGGTAAGAAGGGTTTCCATTTGTACATTTCCGTAGTCAGTATCATGGTTCCTTGGTGGAACATAAGCACCGCTCTTCTCCTGGTAATCCTCTTTTCATCTATAGTATCCATCACGATCTCGTTCTCTGTCTCTATATCCCGACCTGTTGTAATTGTTTCCATAATAGTTCTGATCTTGATTCCCTTGCCTCAAGTTCCAAGAGTCTTGGTTAGACCCTTGGCCCTTGGCTCAAAAACCCTCCACTTCTCGATCCAAGCACTTAGCTTCCTCATCGGATTCATACTCATCATGCTTAGGTGTTTTGCCTTATGGACCTACGGCATGCACCTTCTCAGCATCTCTATCCACAATCTGTTTAGCTAACAAACCAATTTTCATCCTCAGTTGTACGACATCTTGAGCTACAGACTCATCCAACGCCCATTGTGCTACTGATGCTCCAATAGTGTATATACCAGTAGGTGAATCTGCCTCCCGAGTATGCCTTCCTCGGTTGGTCTTAGTGGTACGATCTAAGATCTCTGAAGCTTGTTCCCACCTAAGACTCATAAATGCTTCGCCAGTGATAATATCTGCTACAGCCTTAGTATTTTCATTTAAAGCCCTGTAGAAGATTTCAAGTAAACTCCTCCCATTCTTTATATGATTAGAACATTCTGCAGCTTTTTCTTAAACCTTAGCCATGTCTCGTAAAGTGCTTCAGAATATAGTTATCTGAAGTTGTAAATCTCATCTTTAAACTGTAGAATCTTAGAGGGTGGAAAAAATCTCTTCAAAAATTGATTTCTCAACTCTTGCCAAGTAGTAATGGAGCCTCGTGGTAATTCAAACAACCACAAAGTTGTTTCTCCTGTTAAAGAGAATGGAAACAATCTTAACCGAATAGACTCTTGATCCACTCCAGGTAAATTATACGAAGTACAGACCCCCACAAAGTTCATCACATACATGTTTAGATCACCCGTCGGAAGTTCGACGAATACGCCATTCAAGTTAAGCAAGTGGATCATGGCACTTATAATGTCAAACTTAGTACCCTGAGGTAATTCTGGTGGGACAATGGCACATGTCTCTACCAGCTCAAAATAAGCCACATCCTCTTCTTCTGGATCATCAAAAACTGGTACATGTGGTCTTTAAGGTGTTCGGTTAGCCCTCGGTCTTCTTTGTCTCTCTTAAGCATCAGCCAGATGTTATGTTGCTGCTTGCATAGCTTAATTATCTCTATCTGCTTGCTTAAGAGCAGCTTGCCTAGCTTGCTCTTCCAGTGTCAATCGAGCAGTATTTTGGTCCGCTGTTTCATGAGCAACTGGCTAAATTAGTTGGTTATGAATGTCTCCCGCAGCTGCGGGATCCTAAACTCCATCTGTATTCACCATTCTTCGATTAGCTCTCAGAGTTCTTTCTATTTAAGGATCAAGTGGAATCAGGGGATTGCCTTGACTCCTAGTATTGGTCATACACCAGTGTGTGCCTTTAAAAGTATAGTAAAATAAAACCAATCAACTCCAACAAGCAAAATACTCAACTCCGTAACTGTAGTCCTCGGCAACGGCGCTAAAATTTGATATCGCCCAAAATATACCTCCAGAAAAGTATAATGTGGTTGCTGTATCAGATATAGAACGCAACTAGGTTGGGGTTGATCCCACAGGAACTAGGACGAAATTATGTTGAATACTAACAGTAACGATTTTTAATTTTCGGATTTGTAATCAATATGAGAAATACACTAGGACTGTGATCCCCAATGATTCCTTAACTCTACCGATTATTTATGCTGGCAAGACTGTCCCGCTGCGTTGCATGCAAAATATAACAAGTTAAGTTCATCTAAAAGTCTCTCGACCTTGGTTAGACAAATTTTACTCTTCTCCACTCGGTCTCCGAGTGTCGCACTACTAACCCTTGTCCTGGATCTCAGATAACTATCCCTGTTACGGCTCAAGTTATTAGATAAAGGTTGATAGCTTCAAATCTCTGTTATTATTTCCTGTTTCCAATCTCTACCTCTCTCTCTCGAGAAAGTATAGAATACAAGCCAGATTCTAACATTTGAAACCGTTAGACGATCAATTATAATGAAGGTAATAACAATACATGCATTCCCAACGGTTCAGAATTGCTTTGCACTTAACCCGTTTTGTTAATTCCTCATGGTTCACACAACCCTAGTTAATGGGTTTAGATACTCATGATTGCAAGAACACAAGAAGAATTCGATGATGAATTCATAATTGTAAACTTGCAATAAAGAGAAAACTCTAAAATCTCAATATTAATAAAACCCTAGAATCGATGTTCCAAGATTACAAAATCAATGATATTTTTATGAACTCAAAAACAATGGAAATTTTCTCTCAAAACAATGTACTGACCAACACCTGAACATAGGACAATAAAGGGATATTTATAGATACAAGGTAAATACTATCCTAAACAAAACAGGAAAATAGAGTCGGCAATTTTCCACGGTACCGTGACTTAGTATCGTCGAACCAAGTCACGTCACGTGGGTTCCTATCGTGGAAAACAGGGTTCCTTTCACTCTTCAGGAGTTGACTCACGTGTCGTAAGCCCCTGACGTGGAAAGCAGGCTTCCTTCTAATCTGCAGGAGTTGACCTGTGGTACCAACCCATGTGCCATGGGTCCACTCACGTGATGAGGGTCCTTGTCCTGGGACACTCCCCAGCTTCGATTTGGCTCTTTTCTTCCTTAAATGCTTCATTCTAATGCATGCTTCTTCCTTTTTTCTCTAGTTTGCCTCCATAACCTATTTCTCTGTAAAGTAGGACAGAAAACACATCATACCTACCAAACATACCCAAGTTGTTGCATATTTTCCTTGTTTTGAGCATTGAAAGTGCCATTAGACCCTGACACATCAATCTCTTAAGCATAAAAACATGAAATACCAAATGAACAGCTGACAGATGCGGAGGTAGAGCTAGCCTATATGTTACATATCCAAATTTCTCAAGAATCTCAAAAGGCCCAATAAATCTCGTACTAAGCTTCTCTTTCTTCCTAAATCTCATCACACCCTTCATGGGTGATACCTTCAATAAAACCTGCTCACCAAGAATGAATGCTACATCAGAGACTCATCGATTAGCATAATTTTTCTACCTACTCTGGGCAGCTATAAGCCTCTGCTAAATCAATCTAATTTGAACCACCGAGTCCCTCAATAAATCAGTTCCCCAAGGCCTAATCTCAAACAAATCAAATCATCCCACGGGGGATCTATACCTCCACCCATATAAAGACTTAAAAGGCGTCATTTGAATGCTGGAATGGTAACTGTTGTTGTAGGCAAACTTTTCTAAGGAAAAGAACTGGTCCCAATGACCACCAAAATCCATAACACACGCTCAAAGCATATCCTCAAGCACTTGAATGGTCCTTTCTGACTGACTATCCATCTAAGGGTGAAAATTTGTGCTCCTATCAAGCTGAGTACCCAACTCACTCTGTATAGAACTCTAGAAATTTGAGGTAAATAGAGTACGTCTATCAGAAATAATAGAGATAGGTACACCATGCAATCAAATAATCTCTCGAATGTAGATCTTGGCCATCTTGTCCGCATTATCGTTTAAAGTGCGCAGACTTAGTCAACCTATCCACAGTTACCCAAATAGAATCAAATTTCCCCAAAGTTAGGGTTAGACCTACCATAAAATCCATAGTTATTCGCTCCCACTTCCAATCGGGAACATGAATCCTTTGCATAGTACTACTCGGCTGCTGATGCTCATTCTTCACTTGCTGATAATTCAAACACTTGGCCATAAACTTAACAATGTCTTTCTTCACACCACACCACTAATAGTGTTACTTCAAGTCATGATACATTTTGGGTTACTCCTGGATAAATAGAATACTTTGAATAATGAGCCTATTCAAAGATTAGTCTAACCCAACCACCAACTCTCGACACACAAACATGACCACTAATCCTCAAAACACCCTCGGGAACAAGCGATGCAGTCTTTGCCTTACCACTCAACACTTCATCACAAATCGCCCTCATCTTCTCATCATCAAACTGACGAAACTAAATCAACTCAATCAAGGAAGTCCTATCCTCAGCATAGGACAAAATACGCCTACGTGTCAAAATATCAAGCTGAACCAACTGGTTAGCCAAAGAATAGACATCCAAAGCAAAAGGTCAATCCCCCCCCTAATAGATGAGCCAAACTCCCCATTCTCATTGTCTTTCAACTCAAGGCATCTGTTATCATATTCGCCTAGCCTGAATGATAAAGAATAATGAGATCATAATCCTTAAATAACACTAACCATCGATAATGTCTCATATTAATAGCTTCCTGAGTGAAGAAGTATTGATGGCAATGATGATTAGAGAAAATCTCATAATGAACTCCATACAAGTAGTGCCACCATAATTTCAACACAAACACAACCGTGACCAACTCCAAATCTTGAGTAGGGTAATTCTTCTCATGAGGCTTAAATTGTCGAGAAGAATAAGAAATTGCCTTACTCTTCTGCATCAACGCACCACCTAAGCTAACTCTGGAAGCATTGCAAAACACGGTGAAACCCATGCCCTCCTCAGGTAAATTCAAGATATAAATTAAAGTCAACAACTTCTTGAGCTTTTGAATGCTCTTCTCACAAGCATCTGACCACTGAAAAATAATCTTCTTTTGAGTTAACTTGGTCAAAGGATTTATAATAGAAGAGAAACCCTACATGAAGCATCGATAATAGCCCGCTAACTCAAAAAACTCTAAATCTCAGTAGGATAAGCAGTTCTAGCCCAATCACGAACCACTGCTACCCTGGTCCGATCGACCATAACACCATTTTTGGTTACCTCATGACCCAATAAAGAGATAGTATCCAACTAAAACTCATACTTGGAGAACTTGGCATACAATTTCTCATCTTTTAATCTCTGGAGTACAGTCCTCAAATGTCTCACATGGTAGGACTCATTATTGGAATAAACCAAGATATCCTTGATCAAAATAATCATAAAAGAATCAAGATAAGGTCAGAATACCCTGTTCAACAACTCCATAAATGCTATCGGGGCATTAGTCAGTCTAAAAGACATAACCAAGAACTCATAATGGTCATACCACATCCAAATATCTATCTTTGAAATATTCAAAATCTAATCATCAACTAATGGTAACCAGATCTCAATTCGAACTATGAAAACCCTAAAGCCCCCTAAAGCTAATCAAACAAATAATTAATGCGAGAAATATGATTTTTGTTCTTAATAGTCACTTTGTACAATTGCTGATAATCATTACACATGTCTATGGATACATCTTTTTTCTTCACAAAAAAGATAGGAGAATCCCAAGGAGATGCACTCAGTCTAATAAAACCCTTATCCAACAAGTCCTACAACTTCACCTTCAATTTCTTAAACTCTGTCGACGCCATCCTATATAGAGAAATAGAAATAGGCTTAATGCTCGGCTCAACATTAATGGAAGAATCCATATCTTGATTCAGAGGGATACAAGGTAATTTCATAGGAAACACATCCATGAAATCCCTAACAACTTACACGGAATCCAAGGGAGGCAGTGAACCAACACTAGTATCACGAATATAGGCCAAATAAGAAAGACATCTCTTTTATACCATGTGACATACACATAGAAAAGACATAACACCTTTCATACATGATATAGGAGAACCCTTCCATTCTAACCTTGGTATACTAGGAGTAGATAAAGTCACGGTCTTGACAAAATAATCCAATACCATATGATAAGGAGCCAACCAATCCATTTCTAAGATGACATCAAAATCAACCATATCAAGGATAATCAAGTTCACCCATGTATCATGCCTATAAAAGGTCACAACACATGATTGTTACACCCAATCTACCATTAAAGAATCACCTACGCGAATAGATACACAAATAGGCATAGTAAGGGACTCACATATAACATCCATACTAGTAGCAAAATATGCAGACACATAAGAGAATGTAGACCCAGGGTTAAATAGTACTATAGCAGGATGATGGTAAACTGGGATGATACCTGTAAACACTGCATCATAGGCCTCTGCCTCAAGTCTCCAAAGAAAAGTATTGCACTGGCCACATATTCTACTAGACTGAGTGACTCCTCATCCACCACCACGAGCTCTCTGAGCCCCACCTTTGGTTCCTATATAACCACCTCTACTTCCCTGTGTACCACCTCTAACTACTGATACTGGATTTGATCTATGTGCGGCAGCGAGGATGAATCTTTTAGACATGTCTTATTGGAATCTTTAAAATCATTACATATCCTCAATTTGTTTCCATTTTTAGGTACTACTATAACATTTTCTAATCATTCGCGATATCCCACTTCTTTATTGAAGCCTATATTAAGCAATTACTTACCTCCTTCTTTATGAACTTATTCTTATATTTCAACATCGATCGTCTTTTTCTACTTTACAAGTGGAAATTTGTGTCCAAGCTCAACTTGTGTGTGGTGATTCTGGTGGAGTACATGTCATACCTAAATGGGACTATGTAAAGTTATCTGTGTTACCCCTAATAAATTCAATTAAATTAAGCATGATTTTTAAAGATAATTTGGTCCCGATATACCTTTCTATTAAGCAAGTGTACGAATAAAATCATTTGTTTGTGTTCTTCTATGTCTAACTTGGTGGAATTTGAATCATCCAAAATTATGAAATTCCTTGACACCTAATATGCCTCTTCTTTTACTTTCTCTCATCTCCCTTCAAATATCTTAGATCCGAGCCTAGCGATCAGGTTAGTCTTGATATTTCTCTAGTGTTATTAGGACTTTTTACTTCCATAACGATCTTTGGAGGCGTAAAATATTCTTGTAGTTACTACTTTTCATCTTTGTTTGCCTTTTCTTTTGGAATTTTTTCCAATACAAACATCTCTCTCACCGTCGGTTGTTCACTTTTGATTTGTCTGATTCCATCTAGAGTTGGAAACTTCAGCAAAAGATGTAGTGCTGAGGGTAAAACTCTCATTTCATGAATCCATGGACTTTTAAGAGCGCTTTGCATCTCATATCATTACCAGCTACATAAATTTTAGCCTCTTTGATTATTCTTCCAGCGTTTACCGGTAGCATATTTTCCCTCTGGTTGTTTCACTTGCCATGTTGAATTTGGAGAGGACTCTTAAAGTCGAAACTAATTTATCTAGAATTTCTATTTGCTCCCCAACTTTTCAATGGATTATGTTGGTTGAACTACCTTGATCAACTAACACATGCTTAATATGAAATCACTAATATTAACAGTAATTACCAGACCATCATTGTCAGGTTGAATGATGCCCTTCAAATCTTTATCGATGAAGGTGATTGACTCTTCTTCTCCTAGGACCTCTTGAGGTCTCTTTCCTCTGGTTATTGAGACCTTTGTCTTTTTTTGTTGTAGTAAAATGACACTGTTAACTTCTGCTCTTCCAACCATCATGTTAATCACATAAACTAGTGTAAATGGATGAACTAGTACATCTGCATCTTTTTTTATGGAATTTATCATGGATCGATCACTCAAGAATTCTCTCAAATAACCATCCTTTAATGATTGGACAATATCTGTTGGCATGTGATGATAGTCCTAAGTCCTATTCCTGTATGTCTTATGGAATTCACATATTAGACCTGGATCCCTTTGGTTTGGGTCGAACCTAATTAGTTTTGGCAACCTACCTATTTTTTTCTACCAACCCGACCAAGTCATCGTTTAAGCAATATTAGGAAAAAAATTGGAGTTTCACCAACATTCACTCATCTAGCTGAGTTCCCGCTTCTCATTTGATCAATAAACCCTTTTTCATTTGGTTCTGACCACTCTGTCTGTCAAACCCCATCTTTTTCGGTGCTTGAGAATATTGAATTTGGCGCCCTCGATCTATTTGATTGTGGAATCTCTCCATAGATTCATATGTATGACATATTTCCTTCGAAGGTCTTTAGTTGTAACTCATGCTTCTCCTTAGATAACTCTGGCCAATAGTCCCTGAATAGGTTGGCGGAGCTAGTTGGTCATCTTCAACCCTAACTTTTAATTTATACCTATTGTATACATCCTCCCATATTGTTACAGAGAATTCCAAAAGATTCTCCTTTAACTTTAACGATGCACTTGAACTCCTTGGGTTGAGCCTTTTAGTGAAAGCTTCAGCAACCTATTCCTCAGAAACTAGTGGCAACAACATCTTTTCCCTTCAGAAGCGAATCACAAATTCAAATCTTCTTGAGCAATTTTTAAGTTGTCTACTTTCATTGCTTGGGTTTTCTTTGCTCTGGCATATGCTTGTACAAAAGAATCTGCAAGTTGTTTAAAAAATTTAATAGAATGCTCAAGTATTAAAGAGTACCATGTCATATCCCCTTTTGTTAGGGTATCTCTGAATTTTTTAAGCAATATTGATTCAATCTCATCTAGTTCCATGTCATTGCCCTTCACCTCATATATGTACACTGTCACATGCTCTTGATGATCTGCTGTTCCATCATACTTTAGGTTGTCAGGCATTTTGAGTCTTTTGGGTATTAACTTCGGAGCCACACTTGGAGGGAATTACAGTTGGACATATCTTCTTAAGTCCGGACCATTTAGAACCAATGGAGCGCTAAAAATTTGATCAATTTGGGCATTGAACTCTTTCTCACTTTGATCCAAATGGCTAGTCAAAGCTTGCAAACAATTCATCTTTCTGTTGATTTGTAACTTTTGGTACCGTTTAGATAATTTTCACCATGGTACTTCATTCTAGTGTTGTTGGATAACTCCTCCCTCGGCGTATCCAAGTTGAGAGCAATTTTTTCCTTCTTTTTCAATTCCACTATTGCCTTTTGTTGGCTTTCTTACATAGCAAATATCTTTAATAAATTAGATTTGGCAACCTTATTGGTATTTTGGTTGTCGTCATCTTCATAATTTGGAGTACATGCTCTTCTCGAATGTTGAGACCCCTATGAAGAAGTCCCCTACTCGTTTATGAGCAAAGTTTCTTCATTGTCTGGATAACTTCATGACTAGTGAGGTTGTTCAAGAGTGTGTTGGCGTTGACTTGAGTAGTGTTACTGGCGCCAACCATTATCAATTGACTAATTAGCTTCACAAAGAAAATTTATTTAGTAAAATATTATAATCAAATCAATACCACGATTGTCCTTAGCTCCACAATGGCGCCAAACTGTGTACCGCAAAAAGGTACAGTTGAATTTGTAACGTGATTTATTGAACACGTAGATTGATTTGATGATAACTGTTATGCAATGAAATGAAAAGCAATTATAATAAGAAAAAGTTGAAAATAATTAAATAAATCAAAGAAACAAACTAAGTGAATTTAGCCTACTTGGCCTTCTTCCGGCCGAGTCCTTAATGAAAATGATACCCGAGATAATTTTAGCTCGAAAAGTATTAATACAGAAAAATGAAACTTCTTAATAGAACTTTTTGATTTGCCACGTCTTCATTGCTCCACATCTCATTAGCATTTGACTAACAACGTGTTGGCCTCTTGTCTTTACTAATAATTAATAAATTAAGTAGGAGGCAAATAATTTTTTATAAGCTGTGGAAGTTGAATTACAGAAATAAAACCAACAGACATCCACTTGAAGTTTTCCTTAACAATCACTCCCTCGGATGCCTAGTCTTTTAACTTTATGTCCAAGTCAGCAATAACACTTTTTTTTCAAGCTATAGACCAATAACCCGACATCAATAAATCAATAATATTTTTTCCTTTGATTCAGTTTATCGGCTAAACCAAAATTTACACACCCTTGATGTACAACTAATGATCCTTGTCCATTAACTTGAAACTTTAGCTCATTTAATAAGAGTGAATCTTTTGGGTTTATTCCCTAGAAATCTGCCTCTATTGATTTACATGGATTGAGTAATTAAATGTCATTTAATTACAAGGAGTAACGTCTGGCATTGTTTTCGAAAAAGATCTCTAAGGGTTGATGATGTTTGTCGACTCTGTCTCTGGGTGTATACTTCTTGATTCGGTTTGATTCCTCTGAGATGCATTGTCCCGAACTCCTTCATTAGATAATTACTGCTCACTCAACCCTCTATGTGTCTACATCTAATTTGTTCACGTGTTTTATCTATTTTTACCCTATATAGGTTTACATTGTCATCAATAAATTTAAAAAACATTTTTGAGCAGCCATTAGTGATTGGTCAAATTTTTTATAAGTGCTTCTAAATATATTTTTTTCAAAAGTGACTTTAAGGAGAAACTACATTTTTTGCTTTTGAAAAACAACTTCTGTTACTTTTAAGAAACAGTTATTTTCTCCCAAAAGTTTAAGCAAACATCTCCTCTTTTAAAATTATGCACTTTTAACCTTTTAAAAACTTGATCGAACAGGTTACTAATTATATTTCAATTAAGTTAATTATATATACTCCCTCCATTCCTAAATACATGTCATCTTTATTAAAAATAGATGGTTTGTAATACTTGTTATTTTAGAAACCAATATATAATTAGTTGTTTGTTTTCATCTTTACCCTTAGCATAAATATGGATAGATGTTAATGTGGTGCAAAAGAGAAACACATTAAATTGAAGGGAAAAGGGTCAAAAATACCCCTCTACTTTAGTTTATTGACTAAGTTTACCCCTGATTATACTTTAGGGAAAAATGTACCCCTGCCATTAACAAAGTATTCAAGAATACCCCTGATTTGGATGGAATCTCCAATTCAATTTCTATTGTCCAATTTCAGTCAAAATTGCCCAATTTTCTACTAAAATCAAACCCGACCTGACCCCAACTGAATCACCTGCTTTAGCACTTCCCATTTTCATAGGTCTTTCCTCCCAGAAACCATATAGATTTTTGAATATGCATTTTTTTAAGAAAGGTTAAAATTTAAGGAAAAATAACTAGGGATGGCAACTGGGGAAAGTCGGGACAGGGGAAACTCTAAATGGGGCAGGGCAGGAGAGCTTCTTAACGGGGCGGGGTGAGGTAGGACAAAAGATATTTTTGAAAATATTTTAATGAGGCAAGGCAGGTTTGAATTTTTCTTGCGGGCTAAGTTCAGAATGTTGGCAGTGTTAATGGACAATGTAATTCTTACATTTTGATTAGTTTTTTTTTTCACATATTGTGTCTAATATTCTTTATGTTCAATAAATAATTTCTAATATATATGGTAGATAAAAAGAAAAAGATTATCAGTGTTTAGCATATAAAATAAAATTGTGAATAAAAGCATACAATAGAGGATTTGACTGTAACAATTGCTTCTAATGAAGCATCATCAGTTCAAAATTCAAAGTGCAAATTCCTTAGTAGTGTTTGGAAAGACTGAATCTTTGTTTGCTTCCATTTTCTTTCTCAAGAAAAAGAAAGAAATTAGGAGGAAACTTTGTGCATAAAGTTATTAAAAAATGGAGCTCATTTGACAAATGCTAAATGGGTTGTGTTTTTCTTTTTTTATGAAGTTAAAGGTGGTGTATATTTCTTGTGTTTCTGCCAAAACATGACCATGATGTTCATCAATAATATCATGAATCATACAGGCTGGAAAAGTTTTCTACAAAATTGAACTCAACTGGACATCGAGAACACTCTCCATATGTTCCAAATATTTAAAAAATAACATAAATGAGACAGGACGGGACTTAACGAGGTAGGCTAGGACAGGAAAAATATTGGGAAAATGCTAAACAGGGTGGGGTGGGTCAAAATCTTAATAGGTCAAGGTTGCCCCATCCTAACCCGCTCTATTTTCATCCCTAAAGATAACTACTGAGAGTGAATCTATAGAGTTCTATCCATGGCGGATTATGAAAATTTTGTAAGCTAATTATAGAAGTAAAACCCAAGTTTGAATTCAGCTAAAGAAACTCAATAACATGTTGAGAATTCGGCTAAAATCCAGTAAGGAATTGTCGAGTGTAATCTGAAAAGTGGGAAGCTTTACAAAGAGGGTTTAAAGGTGAAGAATGGGAGAAAAATGAAGCTTGGGTCTAATTAGAAGGTGAATGAGGAGTTTAAAAGTTGAAAAAAGAGACGAAAGGAATCTTCCTTCACCCGCTAACTGAAACTACCATTGATGGAACTTCAATGACTGCCAATGGGGAGATTCGAGATTGCCACCGTGGATCCAAACTGCAGTACAATGTTAATCGAACTGATTTTTTGTTGATTTAGAGACCATTTGTGCTTGAAAATACTGATATCTTTCGTCTTAGCTTGATTGCGGGACTGAATCAACCATTGGCAGTCATTGAAGCTCCATTAAAGCTTCGATGTTTAAATTTTGATTTTTCACAAACGAGCTTCCTTTCGAGAGAGAGTGATTTCAAAAGATTGGGAACATCTTGGAGTTCTCTTATATCAAATTTGAGACAATTTGGTAAAGAATTGAATGATTTTTAAGTCAAATTTCAATGCCCAATCGAAGAAAGAAGACCACTGGAATAGGATTTGGGTTTTGGTATATGGGCGGGGTCGGGTTTTAGAAGAAAATCGGCCAATTTGACTGAAATTGGACAATAGAAATTGAATTGAGAATTCCATCTAAATCAGGGGTATTTTTGAATATTTGTTAACCGCAAAGGTATATTTGTTCCTAAAGTATAATCAGGGATAAACTTTGCCTATAAACTAAAATAGAGGAATATTTATGACACTTTTCCATAAATTGAAAGAAGTTATAAATAAGAAATGTGCAAAATAAAATACAACAAATATTTAAGAATGGAATACGCATGCGCGTGCGCACATATATATATATACACACTAAACTCTTATATGGTTACTAAACTATTTATGTCCGTATACGCAATGATGTGTCTCATTACCTTCTGACAACATATCTAATTATTTAATTCATAACAATTGGTCATGCAAGATGGTAAGCGATGGGTCATCTATTACAAACGCAACTTCAACTCAATTTTTTTTGTCTAATCTCCTTCTCATTTCCCATGTCCCAATTTTTGTTAGAAAAGAAAAAATATATGTTCTTATAAACAAAAGTGGGACATCGATTAGGAGCACTTTAAAAAATAAATATCTTTTTTAACGCTTATCAGTACTATAAATCATGATTAAAGAAGATAAGTCCTTCCTTAGTCATGATGGGAGCTGATAAAATCTTCCCTCATGTGGACCTTAATTCCTTTTCTCCCAAAAAAAGAAAAAAAGAATCCGTATGATGAAGAACAAAAATCTTCTCAAAAGTTTATCCATAAATTGGAAATATAGAAATGTAAATTATTGAAAATGATCAATCATCTCGTATATTATCAACAACGTAGAATATTTTTCTCCATCATCCATATGCTCCACTTTCACTATTAAAAAAAGGCAAAAAAATGATGGACAAAAAACGACGGACTGTGTCGCTCCAGAAAAGCGACGGAAAAAGCGACGATGTCCATTGTTTTTTTAATTTATTTTAAACTTTTATTTATTTTTTATTAAAATTGACGGACAGCGTCTCAATGTCCGTCGCTTATTTTCGCGGATAATTGTGCCAAATAATTAATAAATAATTTATATTTTTTTTAATAAAAGCGACGGATAGCGTCGCTATTAATTTTTTAAAAAGGAAAATTAATTTTAGAAAAGCGACGCAGTCCGTCGCTTTTTTAATTTAAATTAAATTTTTATTTATTTTTACAAACATCGACGGACAGCGTTGCTATTATTTTTTTAAAAAAGAAAATTAATTTTTAGTAAAAATGACGTTGTCCGTCGCTTTTTAATTTATTTTTAATTTTTCTTTATTTTTTACTAAAAGCAATGGATAGAGTCGGTTTCATTAAAAATAAATAAAAAATAAGTTTATGAAAACGACACTGTACGTCGATTTTTGATATTTTTAATTTATTAATAAATAAATAATTTTTATATTTTGAAAATTTAATTCATATACATATTTTTTTTTAAAATCGACGGACAACATCGACTTTGTCTGTCGCTTTTTTAGTCAACTTTTTAGTCTCCCATATAATTAGGGCAAGACTCACATCTCTCTCTATCTCTTTCTTTTATTTTCATTCTCTCAAATATCCAACAACTCTCTTTCTCTCATGCTAATCTACGCCGGTAACGCCGCCGACGGACAGCAGCAGCAGCAGCAGCCGACGACGACCAGCAGCCGCCAACTAACAGCAGCAGCAGCAGCCGACAACAGCAACATCCATCTCTCCGCTCCTTCTCTCACCAACGACAGCAACAACAACCAAGTAAAGGTAAGTTGATTTCTCTCTATTTTCTTATATTGAAGTCCCTAAATGTAGTGTTATGGTGGGATTATGTAACACCCCGTACCTTCCCAACCCTACTTGAAGACGTTGACCAATGTTCATTTAGGTGTCGAGATGCCATGAGTATGTGTTTTATAGTGTCATTGATGAAACAATTGATATTGAGCCTAATATGTGTGATTAGACTTTAGCCGGAGGTGTTTTATGACTTTGTGGAGAATTTGTGGGGTTGAAAACGAAGCTTGGGGGCCCTCCAAACAAAGGATATTAAAGGTAAGAGGTAAGCTAAAGAGTTGAACTTGAAGTATCTAACCAAATCCGCGAAGAAAAGTCGAAAAACGGAATTTTTTGAAAAACTAAGGGTGGGGCGCGCTAGAGGGCGTGCCAGGCCACTATGGGCTAAAATTTTTAGCCCACAGGCAGCAAGGTGGCGGGCCCCAGGCTGGTTTTGTCAACCTTTCAATGTTGGAAATTTTTCTCAAGTCCCAAGGGTGCCCGGGGACGTACCGGGCCAATTTTTGACACGTTTCTTATAAAAACACAAGCATATACATAGAATGATTGAAGTATTACATTGGTGTGGTAAAAATACTCGTGAACGAATTTGGCATCAAAATAACGGTTTTACCCTTGAGGTCAAAATAAGCCATACATGGCTAGAATCACTTGTTTTGGGGATTAAGGCTACGAATATGAATCGCGTGAGTGGGGATATTGTCGTAACACAAATGAAATGATTTAGACATGAGAAATTATTGATTTTATTGGGTTAAGTGAATTGGGCTCAATAAAAGGCCCAAAATGAGAAAGAAGACATGGGCCAAAATGGGTCAAATGACCCATTCTTCCCTTGACCTTCTAGATATAGCATTAAATTCTATAAGAGTGGATAAGGATGGAATTGAGGGCTTATATAAAGGGCCAAAAATCTGATTTTTATTCATGAAAAACACACATGCTTTTCTATCTTTTTCTAGATAATTCCAAGAAAACCTCTTTTGCTCTCAAAACCCTAAGGCACTTCTTGGAGAAAGATCATCATATTTCAAGCTTGGTTAAGTGATTATTCTTATGTTTTAACATATTATATGTATGAGATATTATGTAAATCATGTTGGTTATGCTTGGAAGTGTTGAACATGGCACTTTGCGTTTTTGTAAAAGATGTGTCATCTATGGAATTTAAACTTGAAAGATAACTTGTTGTCTTGATGAAAGTGCATGGTATGGATGAAATATCAACATGTATGGTGTGATGATTGTCCTAAACTTGTTATTTTTCTATAAGTGTAAATTATGGGATTTTGGCCGATTTGTTGTTGTAAGGTGTATTGAAGTGATTTGATGAAATAATTATGATGTTGTCATGATGGGGAGTGGAAAGTATGAACTTGGTGTAACATGATATTGGTTATCATGTATTGGTCAATGTATGGAATATTGTGGGATTATTGATATGATAATTTTATAAATGGTATTGTCAAGGGGGAAATGACATGTTAAAGCTAAACATATAACTCATTGTCGTTATATGCCATTGTAAGGTAGTTGGTGGTTTATGTAAATTCCATTATGTACATGTGTTGTAGAGTGAAACATAAGGAAGGAATTGGACTATTGTATTCATATATAGGCTTGTGTATTCATACTTGGAAGTGAAGGTATGTAAGGTTACTCTTTCCGTATCTTTCTGCAACATAGAGTATTCACCTTGTTATGGTACTTACTCATGTCCGAAGTGTTCTAAAGTACCCCAGTTCAAGTTGAGATATATTGTTATTCATATGTCCTATCCTTAGATGAATTGTGATTCACTTATCTTTTATTCATTGACTGAAGTTCCAAATGCTCTCATAATGTTGTAACTACTAAAAAGAACTATCTCAAGAGAGTAAGATATAAAGAGAATCTATTTATTCTTGAAAAGCATTTTCCAATCATTTCATGTTCCAAAGTCTATCAATATTATGATTATGTGTGTACCAATCTCTCACAAGTGTATGGGTACCAATCTCATAAGATCTCATAAGAGTAATGTGCGAGTTAATATATCTATCCCTCACAAGTAAGGGAGTCAATCTCATGGCGTTAAGGAGTGAAGTAAAGTGTTTGTGTTTCCAATAGTATCACGATCCTCAATGTATCAATCTCTCAAGAGAAAAAGTACCAATCTCTCAAAAGAAAGAAATTAAGTAACGTATAAGTGTTGGTTGCAAGAGTGAAAGAAGATAATAGAGGGAGGACATGATTCCAAAGTTCCAACTATATGATGACTCCAAGTTCCGATAATGATATGTTCCAAGTTCTAATAATGTTATGATTATCATTGTATCAATCTCTCATAAGTGAATGAATCAATCTCATGAAAGTAAAAGAATGAAGTAATGTATCATTCTCACATCAATGAAAAGGAAAGAAGTATGCCTAGTAGTAATGTACGCATGGTTGATTTATGTTTCATTGAGTATGGATCCAATCAAAAGGGCATAAGCTCGGATGGAAAAATCTCAATATCATGCTATGGTATTATTATATATATTTATTATGGCCTACTGATCAGCTGGATGTCCGGTTTATATTATAGCCCACTGATCAGCTGGATGTCTGTTATTATTAATATATTTATTTATTATGGCCCACTGATCAGCTGGATGTCCGATTTATATTATAGCCCACTGATCAACTGGATGTCCGATTTATATTATAGCCCACTGATCAGCTGGATGTCCGGTATTATTATTATATATACGATTATAGACCACTGATCAGCTGGATGTTCGGTTTATATTATAGCCCACTGATCAGCTGGATGTCCGATATTATATTATGAACCACTAACTAGTTGGATGAACAGTCATGAAGATAGTTGTAAAAAAGAAATGAGAGTATGTTCCTTACATGAATGTATAATTATGAAGGTTGTTATAAGAATGGATGATTAAGTAATGAGAATAATGGAAGTAATGAACATGGTTCCACATATTCAGAACGGAGGTCTATCCATATTGACTATTCTCTTACACTCGATTTCATGAAGTATTTATGTATTATACAATTTCTTAGAGCCTTAAATACTCAGTACATTCTTCGTACTGACCCCCTCGGGGGACTTACCTTACATGTTGCAGGTGCAGGCAGTAGTAGACCTCCTCGGTAGACTGTGGATCATTTGCAGTTTTTTGGTGAGCTCCAGTTGGTTCAGACCTTTCCGAGTCACAGTTGTATATCATTTTTGATGTTGTAAAGATAAAGCGGGGACTTGTCCCGACTTTAAGTAGGTCTTGTAGATGCATCTGTTAGAGGCTTTTATAGACATATGTGGGTATATGAATGTAAGATATGTACGTTCAGTTTGACGTGATGGCCCCAACGGCCAAGTTATATATATATATGGCATATGTTTCCATATCCATGACTTCCGCATTGCATAAGGTATAATAAGCTTCATACGAGGATATGAATACGAATGTTCATGAGCAAAGATTGGTTCTCTCGGGCCATATCGGCTTCGGGTGCCAATCACACCTCAATGGGGTTTGGGGCATGACAAAAAGTGGTATCAGAGCAGGTCGTCCTAAGGGTGTCTACAAAGCCGTGTCTGAGTAGAGTCTTGCTTATGGATGTTTTACGCACCACATTTATAAGTAGAAGGCTACGTGACATTTAGGATTTGGTTTCTTTTCTTTATTCTAGATCGTGCAATAGAGCCAGTGTTGTAAGTTGAATTGTATCTGACCATGGTAATTGTTTTTCTTTGGTATAGTAAAATGCCAATCACAAGACAAGATAAGGGCAGAGGTAAGGAGGTACACATGCTTACTGGAGAAGGAATGAGTAAATCACCACCTGACCTAGCTAGTCAATATGGGGTTGAAACTGAGTTTACAACACGGGCATCTACTCCTCTCCCTTCTCCCGGGGGGCCACAAAGGAGGGAAATATCCCCAGAACCACCTATTAATACTACTAAGCAGGAGTTACAGGATTTGAGAAATGTGGTGCAATTGTTGACTCAGATAGTTGTTGCACAGAATCAAGGATGAGTTGGTCCCGCGACCAATGATAATAGTACAGCTAGGATAGCTAGTCGGTGGACACAGGATTTCCTGAAATTGGATCCTCCCACATTTACCGAATCAGATCTTAATGAAGATCCGCATGACTTTATAGATCAAATTCAAAGAGCTCTAGAAGTTATGCATGTGACTGGTGTAGAAACGGTTGAACTTGCAGCTTATAGATTAAAAGGAGAGGTTGTATTATGGTATGAAGATTGGAAAAGATCCAAGGGTATCGATACACCTCCAGCTAGTTGGGAGGAATTTAGAACGGTTTTTCTTCATCACTACCTTCCATATGAGATCCGGGAGGCACGTGCAGATCAATTTCTCAATCTTCATCAAGGAAATATGAGCGTCAGGGAGTACAGTCTTCGGTTTAATTCCTTGGCTAGATATGCTCCTAATATGGTAGCGACTATGGCCGATAGAGTTCATCGGTATGTAGACAGATTGGAGCCATACTTGGTAAGGGACTGTACTATTGCTGCGCTAAATAATGATATGGATATATCCAGAATACAAGCCTTCGTGCAAAAGATGGAGGATCAAAGTCAAAGGGGAAGGATACAAGAATTTGAAGAAGGGCCATCAAAGAGGGCGAGATCGGTGGGACAGTTCATGGCGTCCCAAGGAGAATTTAGGCCCCGGATTTTTCCTAGACCGCCTAGACCATTAATTTCTTATCCTACAGCAGGTACTTCATCTCAATTTCAAGGGTTTAGAGGTGGTCAAGATGGGAAAAATGATAGGACTCAGGGATCACAAACAGTGGGGTATAGAGAACAAGTAAATCTGAGCCAATCGAGGTATTTTCGTCAGCGGTACCAGCGCTGCGGGAAGTTTCATTCAGGTGACTGCTGGTTTGGTGCGGATGTTTGCTTTTGGTGTCGTAGCTCCGGGCACGTAAAGAGAGATTGCCCACAGAGGGCCACGGGTAGTATAACACGACCTACGGAATCAGCCATGGCGTTATCATTGTCAGGTGTACAACCTGCTGGTCGTGGTATAGGTGCGAGAGAAGCAGCGGGTTCCAGTGGGGCACAGAATCGCACCTATTCACCAGTCGACCGACAGAATTTGGAAATTTCTCCTGATGTGGGTACAGGTATAATATCTAGCTTCTCTCAGAATGTATCTGTATTAATTAATTCAAGCTGTACTTTATCATATGTTATTCTATTGCTTGTTGCAAAGTTGGAAGGAACCCAGAATTATTAGTTAAGCCAATTGAAGTATCTACGCTAGTTGGTGAATTTATTATAGTTAGAAAAAAAAAATAGATCGTAATGGTATAGTGAATGTTTGTGATCATGTTACGTTGGTTGATTTTATTGAGATGGACATGAGGGTGTTGGAGCTTTGAAGGGTAAATTTATTCCCGATCTTGAGGTAAGGAAAGAATGTCCAAAGAGTACATATGTCACCTAGCAAGACTTAGTATGTCCCAGTGGGGATACACCAGTGTTTTTTGTACAAAGGAAGATGGAACGTATGTTGAGAATGTGTGTCGACTATCGGCAGCTAAATGAGGTGACAATAAAAAGTAAATATTCCCTCCCCAGAGTTGACGATTTGTTAAATTCGTTACGGGGTTAGAAAAACAAAAATGAATGAAACAATGAAATGAATGATAATGGGATGAGTAAATGAATGATGTTGATATACCCAAGACAACATTACAAACATAGTATAGTTAGTATGAGTTCTTCGTATGTCAATTGGGCTATTCTCTCATATTTTATTCCATTGACATTCTTATGTATGATGTAGTTTCTTATAGGCCGATATTAGGAGAAGAGAATTAGAATTTGTCATAGATGGTTGAGTATTCATGGAAGTGTCACTAATGAAAGGGGTGATGAGATTTGGAAAGAAAGAAAAAAATTTGGCCCGTAAAAGTTCTTTGCAGAAATCAGCAAGTCGAAGAGATCATATGAGAAGCTGAAGAAATGATGAAATCAAAGTGCCTATATTTGTTTCAAACGAAAGAAAAATTCAAAAGTGCGGAAGTGGAAAAAAAATATGTATAACGTAAAGATGCATTTGTTGTACATGAGACGATGTTGCTAACATTTGAGGACGAATGTTACTAAGGGGGGGGGGGGAGAATGTAACACCCCATACCTTCCCAACCCTACTTGACGACGTTGAACAATGTTCACTTAGGTGTCGAGATGCCATGAGTATGTGTTGTATAGTGTCATTGATGAAACACTTGATATTGAGCCTAATATGTGCGATTAGACTTTGGTCGGAGGTGTTTTGTGACTTTGTGGAGCATTTTTGGGGTTGAAAATAAGGCTTGGTGGCCCTCCAACAAAGGATATTAAAGGTAAGAGGTAAGCTAAAGAGTTGAACTTGAAGTATCTAACCAAATCCGCGAAGAAAAGTCAAAAAATGGAATTTTTTGAAAAACTAAGGGTGGGGAGCGCTAGAGTGCGTGCAAGGCCACTCTGGGCTAAAATTTTTAGCCCACAGGTATAAAGGTGGCGCGCCCAAGGGCGTGCCAGGCTGGTTTTGTCCACCTTTCAATGTTGGAAATTTTTCTCAAGTCCCAAGGGTGCCCGGGGACGTACCGGGCCAATTTTTGACACGTTTCTTATAAAAACACAAGAATATACATAGAATGATTGAAGTATTACATTGGTGTGGTAAAAATACTCGAGAATGAATTTGGCATCAAAATGACGGTTTTACCCTTGTGGTCAAAATAAGCCATACGCGGCTAGAATCACTTGTTTTGGGGATTGAGGCTACGAATATGAATTGCGTGAGTGGGGATATTGTCGTAACACGCATGAAATGATTTATACATGAGAAATTATTGATTTTATTAGGTTAAGTGAATTGGGCTCAATAAAAGGCCCAAAATGAGAAAGAAGACATGGGCCAAAATGGGTCAAATGACCCATTCTTCCCTTGATCTTCTAGATATAGCATTAAATTCTATAAGAGTGGATAAGGATGGAATTTAGGGCTTATATAAAGGGCCAAAAATCTGATTTTTATTCATGAAAAACACACATGCTTTTCTATCTTTTTCTAGATAATTCCAAGAAAACCTCTTTTGCTCTCAAAACCCTAAGGCACTTCTTGGAGAAAGATCATCATATTTCAAGCTTGGTTAAGTGATTATTCTTATGTTTTAACATATTATATGTATGAGATATTATTTAAATCATGTTGGTTATGCTTGGAAGTGTTGAACATGGCACTTTGCGTTTTTGTAAAAGATGTGTCATCTATGGAATTTAAACTTGAAAGATGACTTGTTGTCTTGATGAAAGTGCATGGTATGGATGAAATATCAACATGTATGGTGTGATGATTGTCCTAAACTTGTTATTTTTCTATAAGTGTAAATTATGGGATTTTGGCCGATTTGTTGTTGTAAGGTGTATTGAAGTGATTTGATGAAATAATTATGATGTTGTCATGATGGGGAGTGGAAAGTATGAACTTGGTGTAACATGATATTGGTTATCATGTATTGGTCAATGTATGGAATATTGTGGGATTATTGATATGATAATTTTATAAATGGTATTGTTAAGGGGGAAATGACATGTTAAAGCCAAACATATAACTCATTGTCGTTATATGCCATTGTAAGGTAGTTGGTGGTTAATGTAAATTATGTACTTGTGTTGTAGAGTGAAACATAAGGAAGGAATTGGACTATTGTGTTCATATATAGGCTTGTGTATTCATACTTGGAAGTGAAGGTATGTAAGGTTACTCTTTCCGTATCTTTCTGCAACATAGAGTATTCACCTTGTTATGGTACTTACTCATGTCCGAAGTGTTCTAAAGTACCCCAGTTCAAGTTGAGATATATTGTTATTCATATGTCCTATCCTTAGATGAATTGTGATTCACTTATCTTTTATTCATTGACTGAAGTTCCAAATGCTCTCATAATGTTGTAACTACTAAAAAGAACTATCTCAAGAGAGTAAGATATAAAGAGAATCTATTTATTCTTGAAAAGCATTTTCCAATCATTTCATGTTCCAAAGTCTATCAATATTATGATTATGTGTGTACCAATCTCTCACAAGTGTATGGGTACCAATCTCATAAGATCTCATAAGAGTAATGTGCGAGTTAATATATCTATCCCTCACAAGTAAGGGAGTCAATCTCATGGCGTTAAGGAGTGAAGTAAAGTGTTTGTGTTTCCAATAGTATCACGATCCTCAATGTATCAATCTCTCAAGAGAAAAAGTACCAATCTCTCAAAAGAAAGAAATTAAGTAACGTATAAGTGTTGGTTGCAAGAGTGAAAGAAGATAATAGAGGGAGGACATGATTCCAAAGTTCCAACTATATGATGACTCCAAGTTCCGATAATGATATGTTCCAAGTTCTAATAATGTTATGATTATCATTGTATCAATCTCTCATAAGTGAATGAATCAATCTCATGAAAGTAAAAGAATGAAGTAATGTATCATTCTCACATCAATGAAAAGGAAAGAAGTATGCCTAGTAGTAATGTACGCATGGTTGATTTATGTTTCATCGAGTATGGATCCAATCAAAAGGGCATAAGCTTGAATGGAAAAATCCCAATATCATGCTATGGTATTATTATATTTATTTATTATGGCCCACTGATCAGCTGGATGTCCGGTTTATATTATAGCCCACTGATCAACTGGATGTCCGGTATTATTGCTATATTTATTTATTATGGCCCACTGATCAGCTGGATGTCCGGTTTATAGTATAGCCCACTGATCAACTGGTTGTCCGGTATTATTATTATATATACGATTATAGCCCACTGATCAGCTGGATGTCCAATTTATATTATAGCCCACTGATCAGCTGGATGTCCAGTATTATATTATGAACCACTAACTAGTTGGATGAACACTAATGAAGATAGTTGTAAAAAAAAAAATGAGAGTATGTTCCTTATATGAATGTATAATTATGAAGGTTGTTATAAGAATGATGATGATAAGAAGGGATGATTAAGTAATGAACATGGATCCACATATTCAGAACGGAGGTCTATCCATATTGACTATTCTCTTACGCTCGATTTCATGAAGTATTTATGTATTATACAATTTCTTATAGCCTTATATACTCAGTACATTCTTCGTACTGACCCCCTCGGGGGACTTACCTTACATGTTGCAGGTGCAGGCAGTAGTAGACCTCCTCGATAGACTGTGGATCATTTGCAGATTTTTGGTGAGCTCCAGTTGGTTCGGAGCTTTTCGAGTCACAGTTGTATATCATTTTTGATGTTGTAAAGATAAAGCGGGGACTTGTCCCGACTTTAAGTAGGTCTTGTAGATGCATCTGTTAGAGGCTTTTGTAGACATATGTGGGTATATAAATGTAAGATATGTACATTCAGTTTGACGTGATGGCCCCAACGGCCAAGTTTTATATATATATATGACATATGTTTCCATATCCATGACTTCCTCATAGTTGCATAAGGTATAATAAGGTTCATACAAGGATATTGTAACACCGCGTACTTTTATAACCTCACTTGATCCCTACATAGGTGTTGAGATGCCATGCATAAGTGTTTTATAGTGTCATTGGTAAAACATTTGATATCGGAACGTAACATGTGCGATTAGATCGTCGTAGGAGGTGTGTTGTGATTTCGTGGAGCATTTGGGTAAGAACTCGTACACATTCGAACCTCATTTGGTGACTTTAAGTCATGTTTACTTGATGGTTAAGATCACTAAATAAGTATTTCGTAGTATTTTGATAAGGGATTGGACGATACGTAAACGTCGGATTAGTGGCCGGAAATTTCAGCAAAATGCTGAAACTTGCGCCACTACCCTGTTTCAGGGGTGTGTCGCAAGCCACCAGCCTGCATAAACTTCATAGCAGGCCCAATTCTTGCGCCACTACCCTGTTTCAGGGGGTGTGGCGCAAGGAACAAAAACTAGGCCTTTCCGGAGTCGTTTCGTAACGCAATTCTACGACGATTTCTAGATGGTTTCTTTTGATTCTTTGGAGTTATTTGAGCATTTTTAAAGAGTCAAACACTTCAATACACTCCTACATACTCCTACATGATCAAATCACGAAAGGTGAATAGTGATCCAAAATGTCCAATGAAACCAAGGGCGACTAGAATGCCTATTTTTGCGATCGAAAGGACGAATGAGAATCTTTTAAGGGAATATTGTCGTGACCTTATGGAATTATATAAACATGAGAGATATGGTGAATAATGCATGAAACTTGTTGGGTTAAATGGATATGTCTTCTTGGGCCAAATTAAGGCCCCAAAGTGGAAGAAATCCATGGCCCAAATGGGTCAAAAGACCCATTCTTCCATTTGACCTTCTAGACATATTATTAAATGCCAAGAATTGGCTAAGGACAACATGAGAGGCCTATATAAAGAGGCAAATCAGATTTTTATTGTACAAACCCTCTCATGCCTTTAAAACATTTTTCACAACATTTCTCATTTCCAAACCCTAAAGCAAAGTAATTCCTTGGGACTCCTTGGACAAGATCAACATATTCCAAGCCTTGGTAAGTATTTATTTTCATGGATTAATCTCTTATATGCATAAAAGAATATGTATATCATGTTGGTTGTGCTTGGAAAAGTTGGTCATGGTACTTGGTGATTTTGTATGAGATTTGTGGTATATGGAATTCAAGTGTGAATTAGGCCTTGTGCCTTTGATGAAAAAGCATGGTATGGACAAAATATGAACATGTATGGTGTTATTTTGGGCATTACACTTGTTCTTGTCTAAAAGTGGGAATTTTGGGATTTTGGCCCATATGTGTTATGAGTTGAATTAAGGTGCTTTGATGGATTATTTGTGATGTGTTATGGATAAGAAAGTGTAAAGGAGAAGTATTGTGGTGAAATGTATTGATTTTCATGTATTGGTCAATGTTGGGAATATTATGGAATTTTTGGAATAATAGTATGATCAATGGTTTTGTTAAGAGGAAATGACATGTTTAAAGGCAAACATGTAACTCATTGACATTGTATGCATTTGTAAAGTACTTGGTGGTTTAATGTGAATTTCGTTATGTATTTATGTTGTAGAGTGACACATAAAGAAGGGGCGGGATTATTGTCTACGCATCTAAGGTTGTAGATTCGTATTGCGAATCCAAGGTATGCAAGGTTACTTTGTCCGTATCTTTCTACGGCCAATAGTGTTCACATTGACATTTCTCTAGTTCTATTCCGAAATGTACTAAGGTATCCCATATGCAATTATCTATGGTCATTGTCATATATTTCCTACTCATTGATCAATTGTGGATCTCATTCCTCATTTTCATGGTTAATGTTCCAAAAGCTCAAATAAGGTTATGTTCTAATATTCCAATAGTGCCTATACTTGTGTCTCTTGTTTATGGATTATTGTCCAATGGTTCTAATGGTATCATGGTGCTAGTAATGTTATATTTTCTCATTGATATTTATTCACATGTCCTTCACTTATTGGTCAATGATTCAAAGTTTCCAACAATGTTATGTTCCAAAGTGATGTTATGATTATCAAAGTATCAATCTCAAAGTAATGATCAAAGTAATGCAAATGTGGTCAATGATCAAGTACGGGTGGCAAGTCTAGGGGCGTAAGCCTAGCTCAACTCGATCCCGAGATATGAATTTATGGGTGGCAATTCTAGGGGCGTAAGCCTAGCTCGACTCGATCCCGAGATATGGATTTATGGGTGGCAAGTCTAGGGGCGTAAGCCTAGCTCGACTCGATCCCAAGGGTGGCAAGTCTAGGGGCATAAGCCTAGCTCGACTCGATCCCTATATGATGATATGAAAGACCCACTGATTAGTCGGGGCCCGGGTACATTGTGATATGTAATGACATGTGAGCATTGAGATAAAGAAAGTAATGAAAATAATGAAAGCAATCCACATAGTTTCCGAAACGTAACATGGTGACTTATTCACATTGAGTATTCATATGTTTTTAGTTCATTGACATATTCATTGAAATATTCATGTGTTGTATAGTTTCATCTGAGCCTTGCATACTCAGTACTTATTTCGTACTGACCCCTCTCGGGGAATTTACCTTACTTGCTGCAGGCGCAGGTCCCAGTAGGCCTCCTCAGTAGATTGCCAGTGTTAGCGGCTCTTTGGTGAGATCCAGCTCATTCGAAGCTTCTCCGAGTCAGAGTGTATATATGTTTTGGTATTGTACATAATGTGTAAAGCGGGGACTTGTCCCGACTTATGGTTCATTTTGGTCAATGCTCTTGTTAGAGGCTTTTGTAGACCGATGTGGGTGTAAGAGTGTAAAAGGTATATGTTGTTTTGACTGGATGGCCTCAACGGCCAAGTAAATGTCCCTTGTTCTCCTTTACTCGTATTTCATAATATTATGCAATGGTGGTTATGAATAGTATATGCATATGATTGAGCATAGGCAAAGGTTGGTTCTCTCGGGCCTTATCGGCTACGGGTGCCAATCATGTCTCGATGGGATTCGGGGCGTGACAAAAGTGGTATCAGAGCAGTCGGTCTAAGGATGTCTACAAAGCCGTGTCTGAGTAGAGGCTTACGTATCGATGTGTTGTGCACCACATTTATACGTAGGAGGCTACGAGACATTTAGGATGTTGTTTCTTTCCTTCATTCTAGATCGTGCCATATAGCCAATGTTGTCAGTTGCATTGTATCTGATCTTGGTAATTGTTTTTCTTTGGTATAGTCAAAATGCCGAACACTAGAAGAGGAAGAGGAAAAGGTAAAAATAAGCTGATAGATAGAATTGCTGGTGAAGGAGCAAATAGACCACCACCTGAGCAGGTTGATCAAGGTGGGGCTGAAACTGAGTTCGCAACGCGAGCTTCTTCTACTTCTTCAGCTCCAGAAGAGCCGAGAAGAAGGGAAGTGCCCGTGGAACCACCGACAAATGCCACAGATCAGGATCTTAGGAATGCTGTACAGATGTTGACACAGTTAGTGGCGGCACAAAGCCAGGGAAGAGCTGGTGCAATGGCACATGATGCTGATGCGGCTAGAATGGCAAGTCGCAGAACACAGGATTTCTTGAAACTGGACCCTCCTATTTTCACAGGGGCAGATCCAAAAGCTGATCCACAGGACTTCGTGGATCAAATTCAGAGGGCCTTGGAAGTTATGCATGTGACAGGGGTAGAGACAGTGGAACTTGCTGCGTACAGGTTGAAAGGAGAGGCAATACTGTGGTATGAGGATTGGAAGAAATCCCGTGACATTGGTGCAGATCCACCTACTTGGGAAGAGTTTAAAGTGGCTTTCCTTGATCATTACTTGCCCTATGAGATCCGTGAGGCACGTGCGGATCAATTCCTAAATCTCCGTCAAGGGAATTTGAGCGTCAGAGAATATAGCTTGCAATTTAATTCCTTGGCTCGATATGCGCCAAATGTTGTGGCTACGATGACAGACAGAGTCCATAGATACGTGGACAGACTAGAGCCATATTTGGTAAGAGATTGCACTATTGCGGCCTTGAATAGGGACATGGACATTGCTCGCATACAAGCCTTCGCCCAGAAAATGGAGGATCAGAGACAAAGACGCAGGGTACATGAATTTGATAGGGGACAGTCCAAAAGGGCTAGACCTATGGGACCACCTATGATGTCCCAAGGAGGATCTAGGCCCCGCATTTTTCCTAGACCACCTAGACCGTCGCTCTCTTATTCCACAGGTGGTGCTTATTCGCAATCTCGAGGGTTTAGAGGTGGTTCAGCTGGGCAGAGTAGTGGGGTTCATGGATCACAGACAGCAGGTTTCCCTCGTCAGCAGTGTTCGCACTGCGGGCGTATGCACACAGGTCCATGTCGGACAGGGATGAATGTCTGCTTTTGGTGTGGTATGCCGGGACATATAGCGAGAGAATGTCCACAGCGGAGCATGGGTGGTATAGCACGACCAGCTGGGTCGGCTGTTGCGTCTTCAGCATCGGTTCCTTCACAGGGCCGAGGGGTGCAGCCTATTGGTCGAGGTAGAGGTGCCAGAGGAGCAGCCAGTACTAGCGGGGTCCAGAATCGCACTTATGCTTTGGTGGACCGCCAGAATTTAGAGGCTTCCCCAGATGTCGTCACAGGTACATTATCCATATTCTCACATAATGTATACGCATTAATTGACCCAGGCTCTACATTTTCCTATGTTACTCCATTGGTTGCTGCGAAATTTGCAACGGCACCGAAAATATTAATTAAATCAATTGAAGTGTCTATACCGGTTGGTGAATATATTGTTGCAAAGAGAGTGTATCGTAACTGTGTGGCAACTGTGTGTGGTCATGATACGTTGGCCGATCTCATTGAATTGAACATGGTGGATTTTGATGTAATTATGGGAATGGATTGGTTGGCCTCTTGTTATGCTACGGTAGATTGCCGGGCCAAGAAGGTGCAATTTTGTTTTCCGCAGGAGAATGTTCTTGAATGGCAGGGTAATGTAGGGGCACCACGAGGGAGATTTATTTCCTATTTGAAAGCCAAAAAAATGATTGCCAAGGGATACGTATGTCATTTGGTACGAGTGAAAGATAATGATGTGGAACCATTAATTCCACAGTTAGTACCGGTAGTCAATGAATTTCTAGATGTATTCCCAGAGGATCTTCCAGGTTTACCCCCAGAACGAGAAGTGGAATTCGGCATTGATGTGATTCCAGGCACTCAGCCTATTTCTATTCCTCCATATAGAATGGCTCCAGCGAAACTGCGTGAATTGAAGGAGCAGTTGAAAGATTTGCTGGATAAAGGCTTCATTAGGCCTAGTATGTCCCCATGGGGTGTACCGGTATTATTTGTGCGAAAGAAAGATGGCACCTTGAGAATGTGCATCGACTATCGTCAACTGAATAAAGTAACGATCAAGAACAAATATCCCCTCCCTCGCATTGATGATTTGTTTGATCAGTTACAGGGTGCCAGGTGTTTTTCAAAAATTGACTTGAGGTCGGGTTACCATCAGGTCAGAGTTAGAGAGGAGGATGTACCCAAGTCAGCTTTTCGAACACGGTATGGCCATTATGAATTTTTAGTTATGTCATTTGGACTAACAAATGCACCGGCTGTGTTTATGGATTTGATGAACAGGGTATTTAAGCCATTCCTAGACGTGTTCGTGACAGTATTTATAGATGACATCCTTGTTTATTCAAGATCACCAGAAGACCATGCTTATCACTTACGGCAAGTGTTGCAAATTCTCCGTGAGCGTAAGTTGTATGCAAAATTCTCCAAATGTGAGTTTTGGTTGAAATCAATCGCGTTCTTGGGTCACATTGTATCAGATGAAGGCATACAGGTTGATACCCAAAAGATAGAGGCAGTGAAAAACTGGCCAAGACCTACGACACCCACAGAGATTCGCAGTTTTCTGGGTTTGGCAGGTTATTACCAAAGATTTGTAGAAGGTTTTGCTTCTATTGCAGCACCATTGACAAAGTTAACTCACAAGGCAATTAAATTTCAATGGAATGACGCATGTGAAAGAGGTTTCCAAAACTTGAAAGATAAGTTGACTTCCACACCAGTGTTAGTACTTCCTGAAGGTACAGAGGGCTATGCAGTGTATTGTGATGCTTCCGGAATTGGTCTCGGATGTGTGTTGATGCAGCATGGTAGGGTGATAGCATATGCCTCACGACAGTTGTGGCCACATGAGAAAAACTATCCCACACATGATCTTGAATTGGCAGAGGTAGTTTTTACTTTAAAGATATGGCGTCATTATTTATATGGAGTTCATGTTGACATCTATACAGATCACAAAAGTTTGCAATATCTTTTTAAGCAGAAGGAACTCAATTTGAGGCAACGAAGGTGGTTAGAGCTTTTAAAAGATTATGACATTGATATTCTTTATCACCCAGGCAAAGCAAATGTCATAGCTGATGCATTGAGTCGTAAGGCAGTCGAAAGCACTAGTGGTCAGTTGAATGAAAAGCGTGAGATAATCAGAGATTTGAATCAATTAGCCAGCTTGGGAGTTCACCTTATTGAGTCCTCCGATGATAGAGTTATGGTGCAGAATGCAGCAGAATCCTCCTTGATAGCTGAAGTGAAAGAGAAACAGTATGCGGATTCTATTTTCTTACAGCTAAAGGAGAATGTGCAGCAGAATTTGACCAAGGCATTTGATATTACATCGGAAGGGGTGCTTCAATGTCAAGGGAGACTATGTGTACCGGACGTAGATGAACTGAGGACACGAATAATGACAGAGGCGCACCATTCGCGCTATTCCATTCATCCGGGTGCTACTAAAATGTACCATGAATTGAAAGAGGTGTATTGGTGGGGCAACATGAAAAAGAACATTGCAGAATTTGTCGCGCAATGCCCAAATTATCAACAGGTGAAAGTGGAACATCAGAAACCGGGAGGTTACATGCAATGTATCAATCTTCCAGTCTGGAAGTGGGATATGATTAATATGGATTTTATTACGGGCTTGCCTCGTACATTGCGGAAGTTTGATTCCATATGGGTCATAGTGGACCGACTTACCAAGTCAGCTCATTTTCTACCTGTCAAGACGACCTATACATCTGAGGATTATGCGAAGTTGTATGTGAAAGAGATAGTACGATTGCATGGTATTCCACTTTCTATTATATCAGACAGAGGAGCACAGTTCACAGCACACTTTTGGAAATCTTTTCAGCGGAGTTTGGGTACTCAGGTGAATTTGAGTACGGCTTTCCATCCTCAGACTGATGGACAAGCAGAACGTACTATTCAGACACTTGAAGATATGCTACGAGCATGTACGTTAGATTTCCAGGGTAGTTGGGATGACCATTTGCCTCTTATTGAATTTGCTTATAACAATAGCTATCATTCAAGTATTCAGATGGCACCTTATGAAGCTTTGTACGGAAGAAAATTTAGATCACCAATCGGATGGTTTGAAGCAGGTGAAACTGCTTTACTTGGGCCAGATATTGTTCACCAAGCCATGGAGAAAGTTAAAGTTATCCAACAACGATTACAAACGGCTCAAATTCGTCACAAATCATATGCCGATGTTAGGCGAAGAGGGCTTGAATTCGCCATAGGTGATTGGGTGTTTCTAAAGGTGTCACCGATGAAAGGGGTAATGCGGTTCGAAAAGAAAGGGAAATTGAGTCCACGTTACATAGTCCCCTATGAAGTTATTAGAAGATTTGGGCAAGTCGCATATGAATTAGCCTTACCTCAAGAACTTTCCTCCGTCCATCCGGTATTTCATGTGTCGATGCTTCGGAAATGCATAGGAGATCCATCTCGTATTGTTCCCGTAGAGGATGTTAAAGTTACAAAGGATCTCACTTATGAAGAAGTGTCCATTGCTATCCTAGATCGACAAGTAAAGAGATTGAGGAATAAAGACGTAGCATCCGTAAAAGTCCTTTGGAGAAACCAACACGTAGAGGAGATCACATGGGAAGCGGAAGAAAAGATGAAATCCAAGTACCCCCATCTATTTCAAATGGACCAAGAAGTTCACAGTATGGAGGTGGAACAATAACAATTAAGTCTTTAAGAGCATTATGTATATCGGTATGTTAAAGTAAAGATGCATTTGTTGTGTATAAGACATGTTGTTAACATTCGAGGACGAATGTTTCTAAGGGGGGAAGAATGTAACACCCCATACTTTTATAACCTCACTTGATCCCTACATAGGTGTTGAGATGCCATGCATAAGTGTTTTATAGTGTCATTGGTAAAACATTTGATATCGGAACGTAACATGTGCGATTAGATCGTCGTAGGAGGTGTGTTGTGATTTCGTGGAGCATTTGGGTAAGAACTCGTACACATTTGAACCTCATTTGGTGACTTTAAGTCATGTTTACTTGATGGTTAAGATCACTAAGTAAGTATTTCGTAGTGTTTTGATAAGGGATTGGACGATACGTAAACGTCGGATTAGTGGCCGGAAATTTCAGCAAAATGCTGAAACTTGCGCCACTACCCTATTTCAGGGGTGTGGCACAAGACACCAGCCTGCATAAACTTCATAGCAGGCCCAATTCTTGCGCCACTACCCTGTTTCAGGGGGTGTGGCACAAGGAACAAAAACCAGGCCTTTCCGGAGTCGTTTCGTAACGCAATTCTACGACGATTTCTAGATGGTTTCTTTTGATTCTTTGGAGTTATTTGAGCATTTTTAAAGAGTCAAACACTTCAATACACTCCTACATACTCCTACATGATCAAATCACGAAAGGTGAATAGTGATCCAAAATGTCCAATGAAACCAAGGGCGACTAGAATGCCTATTTTTGCGATCGAAAGGACGAATGAGAATCTTTTAAGGGAATATTGTCGTGACCTTATGGAATTATATAAACATGAGATATATGGTGAATAATGCATGAAACTTGTTGGGTTAAATGGATATGTCTTCTTGGGCCAAATTAAGGCCCCAAAGTGGAAGAAATCCATGGCCCAAATGGGTCAAAAGATCCATTCTTCCATTTGACCTTCTAGACATATTATTAAATGCCAAGAATTGGCTAAGGACAACATGAGAGGCCTATATAAAGAGGCAAATCAGATTTTTATTGTACAAACCCTCTCATGCCTTTAAAACATTTTTCACAACATTTCTCATTTCCAAACCCTAAAGCAAAGTAATTCCTTGGGACTCCTTGGACAAGATCAACATATTCCAAGCCTTGGTAAGTATTTATTTTCATGGATTAATCTCTTATATGCATAAAAGAATATGTATATCATGTTGGTTGTGCTTGGAAAAGTTGGTCATGGTACTTGGTGATTTTGTATGAGATTTGTGGTATATGGAATTCAAGTGTGAATTAGGCCTTGTGCCTTTGATGAAAAAGCATGGTATGGACAAAATATGAACATGTATGGTGTTATTTTGGGCATTACACTTGTTCTTGTCTAAAAGTGGGAATTTTGGGATTTTGGCCCATATGTGTTATGAGTTGAATTAAGGTGCTTTGATGGATTATTTGTGATGTGTTATGGATAAGAAAGTGTAAAGGAGAAGTATTGTGGTGAAATGTATTGATTTTCATGTATTGGTCAATGTTGGGAATATTATGGAATTTTTGGAATAATAGTATGATCAATGGTTTTGTTAAGAGGAAATGACATGTTTAAAGGCAAACATGTAACTCATTGACATTGTATGCATTTGTAAAGTACTTGGTGGTTTAATGTGAATTTTGTTATGTATTTATGTTGTAGAGTGACACATAAAGAAGGGGCGGGATTATTGTCTACGCATCTAAGGTTGTAGATTTGTATTGCGAATCCAAGGTATGCAAGGTTACTTTGTCCGTATCTTTCTACGGCCAATAGTGTTCACATTGACATTTCTCTAGTTCTATTCCGAAATGTACTAAGGTATCCCATATGCAATTATCTATGGTCATTGTCATATATTTCCTACTCATTGATCAATTGTGGATCTCATTCCTCATTTTCATGGTTAATGTTCCAAAAGCTCAAATAAGGTTATGTTCTAATATTCCAATAGTGCCTATACTTGTGTCTCTTGTTTATGGATTATTGTCCAATGGTTCTAATGGTATCATGGTGCTAGTAATGTTATATTTTCTCATTGATATTTATTCACATGTCCTTCACTTATTGGTCAATGATTCAAAGTTTCCAACAATGTTATATTCCAAAGTGATGTTATGATTATCAAAGTATCAATCTCAAAGTAATGATCAAAGTAATGCAAATGTGGTCAATGATCAAGTACGGGTGGCAAGTCTAGGGGCATAAGCCTAGCTCGACTCGATCCCGAGATATGAATTTATAGGTGGCAAGTCTAGGGGCGTAAGCCTAGCTCGACTCGATCCCAAGGGTGGCAAGTCTAGGGGCATAAGCCTAGCTCGACTCGATCCCTATATGATGATATGAAAGACCCACTGATCAGTCGGGGCCCGGGTACATTGTGATATGTAATGACATGTGAGCATTGAGATAAAGAAAGTAATGAAAATAATGAAAGCAATCCACATAGTTTCCGAAACGTAACATGGTGACTTATTCACATTGAGTATTCATATGTTTTGAGTTCATTGACATATTCATTGAAATATTCATGTGTTGTATAGTTTCATCTGAGCCTTGCATACTCAGTACTTATTTCGTACTGACCCCTCTCGGGGAATTTACCTTACTTGCTGCAGGCGCAGGTCCCAGTAGGCCTCCTCAGTAGATTGCCAGTGTTAGCGGCTCTTTGGTGAGATCCAGCTCATTCGAAGCTTCTCCGAGTCAGAGTGTATATATGTTTTGGTATTGTACATAATGTGTAAAGAGGGGACTTGTCCCGACTTATGGTTCATTTTGGTCAATGCTCTTATTAGAGGCTTTTGTAGACCGATGTGGGTGTAAGAGTGTAAAAGGTATATGTTGTTTTGACTGGATGGCCTCAACGGCCAAGTAAATGTCCCTTGTTCTCCTTTACTCGTATTTCATAATATTATGCAATGGTGGTTATGAATATTATATGCATATGATTGAGCATAGGCAAAGGTTGGTTCTCTCGGGCCTTATCGGCTACGGGTGCCAATCATGTCTCGATGGGATTCGGGGCGTGACAGATATGCATACGAATGTTCATGAGCAAAGATTGGTTCTCTCGGGCCATATCGGCTTCGTGTGCCAATCACGCCTCAATGGGGTTTGGTGCGTGACAGATTATTTGCTGTAGAAGGCTTTGAAAGTCATAGGCTTTGTGATGATTATATGGTGTGAGAGAGACATGCGACGCCTCTACTTAATTGCTTTATTGAATTTATTGAATTATTTGACTTATACTAAAATTGAAAATTTGAACTAGTGACTTGAAAATGTTTAAATGTAGCGACTTGAAATTGTGAACTTATTTCTTGAAAATGGTTAAGTGTATTTACTTGAATTGTGAATTAGTGACTTGAAAATGATTAATTCTAGTCACTTGAAATGTTGATTAGTGACTTGAAAATGATTAAGTGGAGTTACTTGAAATGTGAATTAGTGTCTTCAAAATGGTTAAGGATAGTTACTTGAAATGTGAACTTGTGACTTGAATATGGTTAAGTGTATAGTGACTTGAAATATGAATTAGTGTCTTGAAAATGGTCAAGTGTAGTTACTTGAAATGTGAACTTGTGACTTGAAAATGGTTAAATGTAGTGATTTGAAATTGTGAACTTATTTCTTAAAAATGGTTTAAGTGTAGTGACTTGAAATGTGAACTTGTGACTTGAAAATGGATAAATGTAGTGACTTCACATTGTGAACTTATTTCTTGAAAATGGTTAAGTGTAGTAACTTGAAATGTGAATTAGTGACTTGAAAATGGTTAAGTGTGGTGACTTGAAATTGTGAACTTGTTTCTTGAAATGGTTAAGTGTAGTGACTTGAAATGTGAATTAGTTACTTGAAAATGGTTAAGTGTAGTGACTTGAAAATGGTTAAATGTAGTGAATTGAAATTGTGGACTTGTTTCTTGAAAATGATTAAGTGTAGTGACTTGAAATGTCAATTAGTGACTTGAAAATGGTTAAGTGTAGTGACTTGAAATTGTGAACTTGTTTCTTGAAAATGATTAAATGTAGTGACTTGGAAATGGTTAAGTGTAGTGACTTGAAATTGTGAAATTATTTCTTGAAAATGGTTAAGTGTAGTGACTTGAAATGTGAACTTGTGACTTGAAAATGGTTAAATGTAGTGACTTCAAATTGTGAATTAGTGACTTGAAAATGGTTAAGTGTAGTGATTAGAAATTGTGAACTTGTTTTTTGAAAATGGTTAAGTGTAGTGACTTGAAATGTGAATTAGTGAGTTGAAAATGGTTAAATGTAGTGAATTGAAATTGTGAACTTGTTTCTTGAAATGGTTAAGTGTAGTGACTTAAAATTGTGAACTTGTTTTTTGAAAATGGTTAAGTGTAGAGACTTGAAATGTGAATTAGTGAGTAGAAAATGGTTAAGTGTAGTGACTTGAAATGGTTAAGTGTAGTGACTTAAAATTGTGAACTTGTATTTTGAAAATGGTTAAGTGTAGTGACTTGAAATGGTTAAGTGTAGTGACTTAAAATTGTGAACTTGTATTTTGAAAATGGTTAAGTGTAGTGACTTGAAATGTGAATTAGTGAATTGAAATGGTTAAATGAAGTGACTTCAAATTGTGAATTAGTGACTTGAAAATGGTTAAGTGTAGTGATTTAAAATTGTGAACTTTTTGTTTTGAAAATGGTTAAGTGTAGTGACTTGAAATGTGAATTAGTGAGTTGAAAATGGTTAAATGTAGTGAATTGAAATTGTGAACTTGTTTCTTGAAATGGTTAAGTATAGTGACTTAAAATTGTGAACTTGTTTATTGAAAATGGCTAAGTGTAGTGACTTGAAATGTGAATTAGTGGGTTCAAAATGGTTAAGTGTAGTTATTTGAAATGGTTAAGTGTAGTGACTTAAAATTGTGAACTTGTTTTTTGAGAATGGTTAAGTGTAGTAACTTAAAATTGTGAACTTGTTTTTTGAAAAATGGTTAAGTGTAGTGACTTGAAATGTGAATTAGTGAGTTGAAAATGGTTAAATATAGTTTATTGAAAATGGTTAAATGTAGTGACTTCAAATTGTGAATTAATGACTTGAAAATGGTTAAGCGTAGTGATTAGAAATTGTGAACTTGTTTTTTGAAAATGGTTAAGTGTAGTGACTTGAAATGTGAATCAGTGAGTTGAAAATGGTTAAATGTAGTGAACTGAAATTGTGAACTTGTTTCTTGAAATGGTTAAGTGTAGTGACTTAAGATTGTGAACTTGTTTTTTGAAAATGGTTAAGTGTAGTGATTTGAAATGTGAATTAGTGAGTTGAAAATGGTTAAGTGTAGTGACTTGAAATGGTTAAGTGTAGTGACTTAAAATTGTGAACTTGTTTCTTGAAATGGTTAAGTGTAGTGACTTAAAATTGTGAACTTGTTTTTTGAAAATGGTTAAGTGTAGAGACTTGAAATGTGAATTAGTGATTAGAAAATGGTTAAGTGTAGTGACTTGAAATGGTTAAGTGTAGTGACTTAAAATTGTGAACTTGTATTTTGAAAATGGTTAAGTGTAGTGACTTGAAATGGTTAATTGTAGTGACTTAAAATTGGGAACTTGTATTTTGAAAATGGTTAAGTGTAGTGACTTGAAATGTGAATTAGTGAATTGAAAATGGTTAAATATAGTGTATTGAAAATGGTTAAATGTAGTGACTTCAAATTGTGAATTAGTGACTTGAAAATGGTTAAGTCTAGTGATTTGAAATTGTGAACTTTTTTTTTTGAAAATGGTTAAGTGTAGTGACTTGAAATGTGAATTAGTGAGTTCAAAATGGTTAAATGTAGTGAATTGAAATTGTGAACTTGTTTCTTGAATTGGTTAAGTATAGTGACTTAAAATTGTGAACTTGTTTTTTGAAAATGGCTAAGTGTAGTGACTTGAAATGTGAATTAGTGAGTTGAAAATGGTTAAGTGTAGTTATTTGAAATGGTTAAGTGTAGTGACTTAAAATTGTGAACTTGTTTTTTGAAAATGGTTAAGTGTAGTGACTTAAAATTGTGAACTTGTTTTTTGAAAAATGCTTAAGTGTAGTGACTTGAAATGTGAATTAGTGAGTTGAAAATGGTTAAATATAGTGTATTGAAAATGGTTAAATGTAGTGACTTCAAATTGTGAATTAGTGACTTGAAAATGGTTAAGTGTAGTGACTTGAAATTGTGAACTTGTTTCTTGAAAACGATTAAGTGTAGTGACTTGAAATGTGAATTAGTGACTTGAAAATGGTTAACTGTAGTGACTTGAAATTGTGAACTTGTTTCTTGAAATGATTAAGTGTAATGACTTGAAATGTGAATTAGTGACTTGAAAATGGTTAAATATAGTGAATTGAAATTGTGAACTTGATTCTTGAAAATGGTAAAGTGTAGCGACTTGAAATTATGAACTTATTTCTTGAAAATGGTTAAGTGTAGTGACTTGAAATGTGAACTTGTGACTTGAAAATGGTTAAGTGTAGTGACTTAAATTTGTGAACTTGTTTCTTGAAAATGGTTAAATGTAGTGACTTGAAATGGGAATTAGTGACTTGAAAATGGTTAAGTGTAGTGACTTAAATTGTGAACTTGTGACTTGAAAATGGTTAAGTGTAGTGACTTAAATTTGTGAACTTGTTTCTTGAAAATGATTAAATGTAGTGACTTGGAAATGGTTAAGTGTAGTGACTTGAAATTGTGAAATTATTTCTTGAAAATGGTTAAGTGTAGTGACTTGAAATGTGAACTTGTGACTTGAAAATGGTTAAATGTAGTGACTTCAAATTGTGAATTAGTGACTTGAAAATGGTTAAGTGTAGTGATTAGAAATTGTGAACTTGTTTTTTGAAAATGGTTAAGTGTAGTGACTTGAAATGTGAATTAGTGAGTTGAAAATGGTTAAATGTAGTGAATTGAAATTGTGAACTTGTTTCTTGAAATGGTTAAGTGTAGTGACTTAAAATTGTGAACTTGTTTTTTGAAAATGGTTAAGTGTAGAGACTTGAAATGTGAATTAGTGAGTAGAAAATGGTTAAGTGTAGTGACTTGAAATGGTTAAGTGTAGTGACTTAAAATTGTGAACTTGTATTTTGAAAATGGTTAAGTGTAGTGACTTGAAATGGTTAAGTGTAGTGACTTAAAATTGTGAACTTGTATTTTGAAAATGGTTAAGTGTAGTGACTTGAAATGTGAATTAGTGAATTGAAAATGGTTAAATGAAGTGACTTCAAATTGTGAATTAGTGACTTGAAAATGGTTAAGTGTAGTGATTTAAAATTGTGAACTTTTTGTTTTGAAAATGGTTAAGTGTAGTGACTTGAAATGTGAATTAGTGAGTTGAAAATGGTTAAATGTAGTGAATTGAAATTGTGAACTTGTTTCTTGAAATGGTTAAGTATAGTGACTTAAAATTGTGAACTTGTTTATTGAAAATGGCTAAGTGTAGTGACTTGAAATGTGAATTAGTGGGTTCAAAATGGTTAAGTGTAGTGATTTGAAATGGTTAAGTGTAGTGACTTAAAATTGTGAACTTGTTTTTTGAGAATGGTTAAGTGTAGTAACTTAAAATTGTGAACTTGTTTTTTGAAAAATGGTTAAGTGTAGTGACTTGAAATGTGAATTAGTGAGTTGAAAATGGTTAAATATAGTTTATTGAAAATGGTTAAATGTAGTGACTTCAAATTGTGAATTAGTGACTTGAAAATGGTTAAGCGTAGTGATTAGAAATTGTGAACTTGTTTTTTGAAAATGGTTAAGTGTAGTGACTTGAAATGTGAATCAGTGAGTTGAAAATGGTTAAATGTAGTGAACTGAAATTGTGAACTTGTTTCTTGAAATGGTTAAGTGTAGTGACTTAAGATTGTGAACTTGTTTTTTGAAAATGGTTAAGTGTAGTGATTTGAAATGTGAATTAGTGAGTTGAAAATGGTTAAGTGTAGTGACTTGAAATGGTTAAGTGTAGTGACTTAAAATTGTGAACTTGTATTTTGAAAATGGTTAAGTGTAGTGACTTGAAATGGTTAATTGTAGTGACTTAAAATTGGGAACTTGTATTTTGAAAATGGTTAAGTGTAGTGACTTGAAATGTGAATTAGTGAATTGAAAATGGTTAAATATAGTGTATTGAAAATGGTTAAATGTAGTGACTTCAAATTGTGAATTAGTGACTTGAAAATGGTTAAGTCTAGTGATTTGAAATTGTGAACTTTTTTTTTTGAAAATGGTTAAGTGTAGTGACTTGAAATGTGAATTAGTGAGTTCAAAATGGTTAAATGTAGTGAATTGAAATTGTGAACTTGTTTCTTGAATTGGTTAAGTATAGTGACTTAAAATTGTGAACTTGTTTTTTGAAAATGGCTAAGTGTAGTGACTTGAAATGTGAATTAGTGAGTTGAAAATGGTTAAGTGTAGTTATTTGAAATGGTTAAGTGTAGTGACTTAAAATTGTGAACTTGTTTTTTGAAAATGGTTAAGTGTAGTGACTTAAAATTGTGAACTTGTTTTTTGAAAAATGCTTAAGTGTAGTGACTTGAAATGTGAATTAGTGAGTTGAAAATGGTTAAATATAGTGTATTGAAAATGGTTAAATGTAGTGACTTCAAATTGTGAATTAGTGACTTGAAAATGGTTAAGTGTAGTGACTTGAAATTGTGAACTTGTTTCTTGAAAACGATTAAGTGTAGTGACTTGAAATGTGAATTAGTGACCTGAAAATGGTTAACTGTAGTGACTTGAAATTGTCAACTTGTTTCTTGAAATGATTAAGTGTAATGACTTGAAATGTGAATTAGTGACTTGAAAATGGTTAAATATAGTGAATTGAAATTGTGAACTTGATTCTTGAAAATGGTTAAGTGTAGCGACTTGAAATTATGAACTTATTTCTTGAAAATGGTTAAGTGTAGTGACTTGAAATGTGAACTTGTGACTTGAAAATGGTTAAGTGTAGTGACTTAAATTTGTGAACTTGTTTCTTGAAAATGGTTAAATGTAGTGACTTGAAATGGGAATTAGTGACTTGAAAATGGTTAAGTGTAGTGACTTAAATTGTGAACTTGTTTCTTTAAATGGTTAAGTGTAGTGACTTGAAATGTAAATTAGTGACTTGAAAATGGTTAAATGTAGTGAATTAAAATGTGAATTAGTGACTTGAAAATGGTTACATGTTTCTAGAAAATGGTTAAGTGTAGTGACTTGAAATTGTGAACTTTTTTCTTGAAATGGTTAAGTGTAGTGACTTGAAATGTGAATTAGTGACTTGAAAATGGTTAAATATTATGAATTGAAATTGTGAACTTGATTCTTGAAAATGGTTAAGTGTAGTGACTTGAAATTGCGAAATTGTTTCTTGAAAATGGTTAAGTGTAATGACTTGAAATTGTGAACTTGTTTCTTTAAATGGTTAAGTGTAGTGTCTTAAAATTGTGAACTTGTTTCTTGAAAATTGTTAAATGTAGTTACTTGAAATGTGAATTAGTGACTTGAAAATGGTTAAGTGTAGTGACTTGAAATTGTGAACTTGTTTCTTTAAATGGTTAAGTGTAGTGACTTAAAATTGTGAACTTGTTCTTTGAAAATGGTTAAGTGTATTGACCTGAAATGTGAATTAGTGACATTAAAATGCTTAAGTGTAGTGAATTGAAATATGAATTAGTGACTTAAAAATGGTTAAGTGTAGTGACTTGAAAATGGTTAAGTGTTTCTTGAAAATGGTTAAGCGTAGTGACTTGAAATTGTGAACTTGTTTCTTGATATGGTTAAGTGTAGTGACTTGAAATTTGAATTAGTGACTTGAAAATGGTTAAATATAGTGAATTGAAATTGTGAACTTGATTCTTGAAAATGGTTAAGTGTAGTGACTTGAAATTGTGAATTTGTTTCTTGAAAATGGTTAAGTGTAGTGACTTGAAATGTGAACTTGTGATTTGAAAATGGTTAAGTGTAGTGACTTGAAATTGTGAACTTGTTTCTTAAAAATGGTTAAATTTAGTGACTTGAAATGTGAATTAGTGACTTGAAAATGGTTAAGTGTAGTGACTTTAAATTGTGAACTTGTTTCTTTAAATGGTTAAGTGTAGTGACTTAAAATTGTGAACTTGTTCCTTGAAAATGGTTAAGTGTAGTGACTTGATATGTGAATTAGTGATTTGAAAATGGTTAAGTGAAGTAGTCTTAAAATTGTGAAGTGTTTAATGAACTGAAATTATGAACTATTGACTTGAAAATATAAAGTAGTGACTTAAAAAATGCTAACTAGCGACTTAATAAATATGAAGTGTTTAGTTAAATAAAAGTTGTGGACTAGTGACTTGAAAATATTAACTTGTGAATTGAAGTTGTGAACTAGTGACTTAATGTTTAGTGAATTGAAGTTGTGAACTAGTGACTTAGAAATACAAATTTATAATTGAATATCTATATTTTTGTAGATGGATCATCGTTTGTGGATGTATGATGTGGATTATGAAACTGGTGGGGTTTTTAAAATTCCAATATCTTAATGGTGTTAGAGGATTTATCGTTCATGCAATGCCACTAGACTTGTTTCAAAAAAGGGGGGTGGTTAGGTGTCCTTGTAGTTCATGTAAGTATGAAAGTTCATATGTGCATTTAATAAAATTATATATCATTTAATAAAATTTTATATTTTGGATTAACGATATGTAGGTTTTGGATGAATATAGTACCATCGAACGAACACATTTAAGGAAAAAGATGAAAGAGTCAGACCCGGATGTATGGGTTGAGCCAAGGGCTGAAAATGCCAATGTAAGTTTTAAAAATTTACTCACAAAGTAAAATCTACTTACAAAGTAATTGTTCTTTTCTACGTTATGCTCCACCTTGCTTAGTAATTGTAAAATCTTCTAACATTTCTTTCTTAATATGCAGAATGATTATAAACGCTACTTGTCTGAGTTCGGTCCAACCGCACCTTCACAAAAAGAAGCTATTCAAATTTGGACTGAAAAAGTGGCGGGGGGAAAACAAAAAGGGAGAGTCTATGGGATGGGCTCTCAAAATGAATTGGGACACATCCGTTCAGGATTGGAAGGTGTTGGTTCCTCAGGCCAGGCAGAGGCAATTGACAGTGTTCAGCTTGCTGCTATATCGCAGCAGATTGCACAGCTTACACGTGTCTTGGAACAGTCCGTTGCTCAAAATGATATCATGTGCAACACCGTCGAGGAACTTAAAAAACTAATGGTTAGCATGGCTCATCATCGTCTTCATCGTTCTCCATCACCCGATTCAAATAGCGAAGAAGACACAGAGAGTGACGAGGAGTTAGTTGGGGCTACTCCTTAGTGTTGTTGGATTCGATGCTTCTAGAAACATTTTAGACATTCTTGAACTTAAATTTTAACGTTTTGAAATCTTTTACGATTGTTTAAGTGTTTTAGATGTTGTTAGATTGACTGTTTAGTATTTTGAATGTTGTTGGATTAATTGTTTAAGTGTTATTGACTAGTATTATTTGTTATATGCATAATGGGTGTTGCTTGGGGCTGTACATATTGAATTGCATTTTTATTTGGCAGGTGCATCCAAAAAATATGCAGAAAAGCGACGGACAGTGTCGCTTTTTTCCGTCGCTTTTTAATTTATTTTTTTTAAAAAAAAAAACAATATCGACATTGTTCGTCGCTTTTTTTCTTCATTTGTTCTTCATATGAAGAACAAAAAGTGACGGACAGCGTCGCATTTTCTGCAAAAATTCTAAAAAATGACGCTGTCCGTCGCTTTTTTTCTTCATTTGTTCTTCATATGAAGAAAAAAAAGCTACGGAAAGCGTTGCATTTTCTGAAAAAAAATTAAAAAAAATTTCTAAAAAACGACGTTGTCCGTCGCTTTTTGTTTATCATTTGTTCTTCACATGAAGAACAAAAAACAACGGACAGCATCTCAATTTCTAGAAAAAATTAAAAAAAAATCCTTCAAAAAATGACGCTGTCCGTCGTTTTTTAAAAATCGTAGAGCCTTTTTATGACGCAAGTGACTGCGTCGCTTTTTCTTCGATTTTGACCAAAAAAACGACGTGGTCTGTTGCTTTTGGCTGTCGTTTTTTGATCTTTTTTAGTAGTGTTTATTGTATATACTAATGAATAATTTCGCAACTTTGAGTCTACATTTTATCATTAAGCCTATGTAGTTAAACCAATTCTTGTACAATTTTTTTCTGAATTTTAGATAAAGCTTTTATGTACTTCAAGTAACCTTCATATCATCAATTTTAATATTTCTCAAAATATTAAAACATAGCTCCCTTCGTACTTTGCAAACAAGATCTAAGACTTGATATTTTTTTGTTAAAAAGATCTATAAATAAGAATCTACTGGCCCCCATAAAGTCACAATCTTTTCTTTTGGATATCACTTTTCCCTTATATGTATGAATAATGGATGGTTACTAAGTGAAGTCTTACTAACCCTAGAAAAGAAAACTTCTAAAATTAAAGAGATCCTTAATCATGTTCCATAAAGGGAAAGATTCTGAAGAACACCATCATCAAAATTACGTTGCAGTAGTGATATGGATGGAATCTCTCATATAATAGATAAGAGTTTAGTTTTTATAGTTTCTTTTTTTTCCTCTCTCCATCTTTGATCCTTCAATAGCATAGGATAAATGAAATCCATGATCAATTAATCAGAAATTTCGAATTAGAGATTTTTTAGTTCCTCCAAAAATGGATCATACGCGGGCTAATACAATTCAGTTGGACCGATAAACTTCAGATATTAAATAAAACAATAAAAAGTTGAAAAGATTGTCGTCTAGTACGTCTAACTCCATGGGATTCATATATAAAGATAATATGTCGCCTTTAATTTAACGGTTGCTTGTAAAGATGCATCCATGACGAGGACCTCTTTAAGATAAGCCTTTTTAAGAGTCAATATAAGATAAAATATTGAGATGTAATAAAAATGTATAAAGATATACACAGCCAATTTGCATGTATTTGGTCTTGTCGCATCTAGGATCCCTAGCTTCTTGTTATCATAAAGATGAGGCATGACATCTTTCAAAATGACAGAGAAATAATTTGTTATGAGGTCATTCAAGTAAGGGAGTTAATCAAATAAAGTAAATCTTTTTTCTTATGATAAGACAGTTATTGAACTACTATATCTAATAAAATCATCCTAAGCATTCAAAATAGTGGAGCAGAGCAAGGTTGATAACTTACGCCTTCACTGAGAAATGGCATTGCGTCGGACTTTGATCTCTCCACCACTGGCTATCATTACGCATTCAACAGTGTCCTTTAATTTTTGGAAGCTTCCTACCTTAGGCTTTCCAGACTATTATGGAAGAGCCTGAGATCGTGGATGATGTGGGTATGCAACCTGACCTATCTAGGAAACGGACTTCTCGCCGGACTGAGGAAATGCAAGTACCTCATCGACTGAAATTCTCTAAGGCGGTGACTTCTTCTCGAGCCTCTCCAACTGAACCCACCCCTACTCCTACAAGTCACAAATTGAAGCTCAAGGAGGAGCCCCAGGAGGAGGAATGAACTCGTAATTGAAATCGAAGTTCGCAGATAGGTAAGCTGCTCACTTATGTTCCACCTTCCTTGAAGGGGGATGCGTTTGTGGTGCAGACTGAGGAAAAGGACATTGAAGAGAAAGAATATTACTGGAGTACTATATTAATTGGTTATCTATTGGGCGATACTCCATATTTTAAATCAATGGAGAACTATGTGATGCACGTATGGAATTTTGTTAAAACCCCAAATTTTGTATCATGAGGATGGTTATTATGTATTCAAGTTAGCAAATCAATCGGATAGGGATATTTTCATGCACTCTAGTCCTTATACGTACCGGAATAAGCCACTTACGTACCGAAATAAACCATTTATCCTGAAGAATTAGTCGGTAAACCCTGAATGCCTTGATATTATTCCCTTATGGGTTAAATTTCCTAGTCTTCCTCTTGGATTTTGGTCAGTTGATTCATTAATCAAAGTGGCAAGTGTGGTGGGCAAACCATTGTATAGGTATAAAGTCACTGCAAAATTGGAACGTATCTCTTTTGCTAAGGTACTAGTGGAAACAGATATTAGGCATCCCCTTTCCCACATAGTGGAATTACATACACCCGCTGTAGTAGTTCAATAGGTTATTAAGTACGATTGGATCCCACAGTACTGTGGTGATTGTAATAAATTTTGGCACACGTGTGAAGACCGTTTAAAGAAGAAGGTATCTGAGAAACCAAAGGCCCTTATTCAGCAACCACCATGAAGGAGAAGGAATCATGGACATCAGAGAATGGTCCAGAAGTGGGAGGTCAAGAATCAGAAAGAAGATGCTCCTACTGAGAAAATTGAGGTTGTTGTTGAAGGAAGTGCCCCTTCAAAGGATCCAATTCAACAAACTACTTCGTCTGTGAGTACTACAAATACTATCCTCAGGGAAACTGATCCTATAGTTGGTAAGATAATGAGAGGGGGAAAGGTAGTATAGTTACTAGTATATATCATGTGTTTACTAGTAAAGGTGGTGGGAGTCAATTCCATCCCACATGATCATCTATACATGAAATGTTAGAGGTCTTAATAGGCTCTTTAAATAGGAAAAGATAGCACTCTTTCTGAAGAAGAATAAGGTAGAGCTAATGGGAGTTCTTGAAACTAGAGTAAAGCTTCATAATTCAAGAAAGTTTGACACAAAGGTGGCTAAAGATTGAAATGCAAGTTTTAATTATAGCCATGCTACTAATGGTAGAATTTGGCTATATGGAAGGCTCATATTCAGGTTCAGGTCTTAGAAGTTGGGGCTCAATTTATCCCTTGTGAAGTGTTTAATTCCAAAACTCAGTTCAAATTACTGCTGACTATCATATATGCTATTAATGATTTAGGGGAGAGTCTGCAATTGTGGGATAAACTCACTCTCTTAGGAGCACAAATCCAATCTGAGTAGCTTATCAGTGGAGATTTCAACAATGTTTTAAATTCTATTTGATAGAATTGGTGCACCAATCACTCAAGCAGAAACTCAAGGGTTCAGAGACATGATTAAGACTGCACCATTAACCCCATTGAAGAGTACAGGTTGACAATTTGCTTGATGTAATAAACATGAGAAGAGAGCTAGAGTGTATAGTAAAATAGATTGGGCATTGGGTAATTACTGGTGGCTCCTGCAGCATGGGCATATAAAGGCTGAGTATAGGCAGCCAAAAGTATCAGATCATTCCCCCATCTGGATGAATTGTCAATCAGATGCCCACTACATGAATTTGCATCCAAACCCATTTAAGCTATATGCCATTGATATCGAGAATCCAAATTTTGTAAAAATAGTAGCAGAGGTATGGAGAAAAGAGGTTCCAGGGCAACATGGAAAGGATCTATGTACTAAAATAGAGGCAATAAAAGTGCTATTAAAGGTTTGAATTCCTATCTATCTCTTTACCAACTGAAATTAGGGGCTGCAAGACAAAAATTAGAGATCAGTCAAGCAGGTATTTCAGTAGATCCTTTAAACCCCTTGCTCTTTGCTCAGGAAAAGAAAGATCTGGCAGAGGTTCAGAAGTGGAGCAATATAGAAGGACAAGTTATGAGACAAAACGCTAGAGCTCTATGGATTAAGTGTAGGGATTCTAAGATAAGTATTAATACTATAATTTATATGCATAGTGAGGCTGGGTCAAACTTACTAATCCTATCCAGGTGGAAGTAGAATTTTTCTCTTTTCTTACCACTCTTATAGAAAGAAGGATTTGTCTATTTGACAAATGGGCGGTGAGTCATACCAGGAATCTAAATCCAGGAATAAACCAACATGGTGGTGAGTATGCTAAAAAGTATGAATGTTTAAATGAGAATGTTTATGGTGGGAGTTCTGGGTTAACTACTGACCCTGGAGGGATACTCAAGCCTCCATACTTATGGCTACTTGGAATATTAGGGGCTTGAATTAGCCCCAAAGGTAAAAGGAGGAGAGACTTTTTTTGCAAAAGTATAAAGTGAATGTGTTTGGTTGTCTTGAAACTAGGGTGAAGGAGAATAAATCGACTGTTATACTAGGTAAGGTGGCACAAGGCTGGAACACTATAAGTAATTACCCTATGGCCCCAAATGGTAGGATACGGATGTTTGGGAAACCTCATGTATAGGTGCATTTGCTACAGCTCAGTGAACAGAATATACACTGTAAGATGGAGACAATTGTTTTCACTACTTTACTTACTATTGTTTATCCGAAAAATAAGGCTCATCTTCAAAGACCACTACGGAGTGACCTGATTCATCTAGGCAGGAATATTCAGGAACCATAGATTTTAAGTGGTGATTTCAATGGTTCTAGAGTCTGATGATAGGATAGGATCTTGTGTGACACAAGCAGATACACAGAAGTTCTAGGATTGGGTGGATAAACTTCAACTTACCCCACTCAAGTCTAAGGGATGGCATTATACTTTTTGCAACAAGCAAGACTTGAACTCAAAAGTCTATTCCAAGATTGATTGGTCATATGGGAACATCTACTGGCTACAGAGTTATGGACATATTGAGGAAGAATTCTTAAACCCAGGGATTTCCTGATCATTCCTCTATCATCATGAAGTATAAACAAGATGTTAATTTGAAGCCAAAACCTTTTAAGATGTACTCAACATTAATGGCTCACCCTAATTTTACTGGTATTATGCAAAGTGTGTGGTCTCAGCAGGTTAAGGGTACACAGATGTTTTAGCTATGGTCTAGGTTAAAAATACTAAAGCTTGAGTTGAAAGGATTAAGTTCCTACTTAGCATCATATGCTCAGAGGCTCCAATAGGCAAGAGTAAAACCAGAGGTTGTTTAATATTAGTTGAGCAGCCACCCACAACACCCGTGTTTAATTACAACAGAATGGGAGGCTCTAAATGAGATCACAAAGTGTGGGATTATTGAGGAACATGTGCTCAGATAGAAATCCAGGGCCACTTGGATTACTAGTGGTGATTCTAATACAAAGTACTTTTATGCTCAACTAAAAATCAGATCAAGTAGGAACTCCATATACTTTGTTTACACTGAAGGAGGTACAAATCTAACAGATCCAAATTAAATAGACTAGGAATTAATCTCAGTGCTCAGGAACCTCATAGGCTCATCAACAAACTTACTGTCCTGTCTAGATGTTGCAGTTATACAGCAAGGGCAATGCCTCACACATGACCAAAAATGTTCTCTGATCAGGGATGTGACTACAGAGGAGATACTTGCAGCAATTAAAGGCTTGCCCCTAGAGAAGGCACTAGGAATGGATAGCTATTCCATAGAATTTTTCAACCAACGGTGGGCCACTATGTAAGAAACAACTTGTAGAGCTATGCTGGAATTCTTCAGGCATAGTAAGATCCTTAAATCCTTTGGTAGTACTGCCATCACACTGATTCCTAAGGTGCCTAACCTAACTATTGTGAAAGACTATAAACCAATTGCATATTGTACTACTTTTTATAAGATCATTACAAAGATTCTCACTAATAGACTCAAGAATGTTATTGGTTCAATAGTGTGTCCATGACAGACAGTTTTCATAAAAAGAAGAAGTATTATGGATAATGTATTGATAAGTCATGAAATATTGAAATGGTATACTAGGAAGGATATCCCTTAGGTGTACAATGAATGTTGATCTTCGAAAAGCATATGACTCTAGAGAATGGTCTTTTATAAGGGATGTTCTAGCAGGTTTAGGGTTCCCTTTTAAGTTCATTATTTGGGTGATAGAGTGTGTCTTTGTTGTTTCCTATTCTTTGGTGCTAACTGGTAGTCATACTGAACCATTGCAAGGTAAAAAGGGCATTAGACAGGGTGATCCCATGTCACCCTATCTATTTATCATTGGCATAGAATACTTGTAAAGAGAGCTAGCTATGGTGGCAAGGAATAACAATTTTCACTTTCATCCAAGATATAAAAAGCTAACATACTACATATTTATTTTGTGGATGACTTGTTGATGTTCTGCAAGACTGAGATGAGTTCAGTATAATTGATAAAGTAAGCTAAGACAAGTTCTCAAGACCTTTAGGGTTACAAGCCAACTCTGACAAAAGCTCAGTGTACTTCTCAGGAATCAAGCCCACTGTTAAATAGGATATTCTTAGTCTGTTGAGGTATAATGAACGATCTTTACCATTTAAATACTTGGGTGTTCTATTATCTTCCAAAAATCTGACTGTCAATTAATGCATGCTTGTGGTAGACATGATTACAGAGAATATGAAATGTTGGACCTCAAAGTTGCTCACATATGTTGGGAGGATCCAATTGATTAAATCTATGGTGTTTGGAATGCAAACTTATTGGGAACAAATGTTCATCCTCCCCAAAAAGATCATGAAACTAATAGAACAAGTGTGCAGAGTCTTTTTGTGGATATGATTTATTACAAATTCCAAAAGAGCTTTGGTCTCTTGTAAAAATGTGTGTCAACCTAGGGGTGCAGGTGGTTTAAATATAATGCACTTATGCGACCAGAACAGGACAACATCACTCAAATAATTACGGGCACTTACAACTAAGAAGGACTGTCTATGGGTGAAATAGGTGCGCATTTACTATATAAAGACTGATGATATCAGTTCAAGTTCCTGGCAATGCAACATAGGAGATTAGAAAGATCATAGAGGCAATGAGTTTCATCATGACTCTCACCTCTATTCAAGGGTACTTATGTGATAGATTGCAGGCGATGATTCACAAAAACAAGTTCACTATCAAGCAAACGTATATAGCACTAAGACTAGATTTTCCCAAAATACAATGGAAGAGCCTTACAACTCACCCTACTATCCATCCACAACACAAGTTCTATTTATGGTTGGCATTGCATTAGAGACTACCTACAGTAGACAGGCTGTAAAAAATTGGCATTAATGCTCCTGGTGCATGCGTATTCTATGTTGATCCTACTGATACCATGATCCATCTTTGTTTGATTGTCCATTAATAAAGAGTTTATGGAATAGACTACTTAGATGGCTTGGTGAAAATAGATAATAGAAAATTGGTAAGAAGAGGTATCCCAAACAAATAAATAGGCTAAGAAGAGTATAGGAAGAGGGGGAATTCCGAGCAGTATGTTTGCAATAGTGGTGACAGTGACATGGAGGGAAAGAAACCTCATGCAATTTCATAGTGGCCAGTTCCAGGTTGATAGAGTGTCTAAAGAGATTGCAATCCACATATACACTAGAGGGGCAAGATTGAAGAAGTGGCAAGCATGTCTCCAGAAGCTCAACCATATGCCATGATGCAGTGCATCATGAAGGCTACATAATGGATGTTTTTTGGGTCTATTAGTAGAACTAGCCTCTTGTATTAACACTAATTTGATTGTTTTTGCTTTTGAATTATTAATATAGGTAGTAGTGATAGTTAGAAATAGGTGTCTGGCCTATTTAGCTTTGTAATGTTGTCACTTTTAGTATAAATAAAAATTTGTTTATTTACCCAAAAAGGGATCAGTAAATAAGCCTTATTAAACTGCAGTTCACTCTAGATGAAATCTTGGCAGCAATAAAGGATATGCCCAAAGAAAAGGCTCCAGGAGTGGATGGATTCTAATAGAATTTTTCACTAGATGTTGGGAGGAGGTGAAGGGAGATCTTGTGAACACTGTGACCCATTTCTTCACTACTGGTGAGATGGATAAGGCTATAAATAGTACTACAGTTACCTTAGTTCCTAAAGCTCTAGATTCACCATATGTCAAGGATTACATGCTTATTACTTGTTGTACTACTGTGTACAAGATTATCACTAAAATTATGACTTGTAGGATCAAAGGTGTTATTGGGTATTCATATTCTGCATTTATTGAAGGAAGGTGTATCACTGATAATATATTATTTGCTCATGAGCTATTTAAAGGATATAATAGAAAGGGTATCCTACCAAGATGTGTGCTAAAGGTGGATATTAGGAAAGATTATGATTCATTAGATTGATATTTCTTGAAGAGAATATTGATTGAATTGGGTTTTCCAAATAAGTTTGTGATGTGGATTATGGCTTGCATCTCTACTGTTTCCTATTCTCTGACTATTAATGGTGGATTTACTAGACCTTTTCCTGGAAAAAATGGCATCATAAAAGGGGATCCCATGCCCCCATATGTATTTGTTATAGACATGGAGTATCTTCAAAGAGTATTGAATCGGCTGGCCAGGAATAGGGTTTTTAATTTTCATCCAAGGTGCAAAAACTTGGGTGCTATACATGTGCGCTTTGGTGATGACCTTATGATGTTCTATAGGGTAGATTTGGCCTCTTTTAGACTCTTAAATCAAGCTTTTCTGAAGTTCTCTCAGGCTTTAGGCTTATACATGAATGTTGATAAAAACTCTCTTTATTTAGCTGGAATATCTGCTCTTCTAAAATAGGACATCTTGGAAGAGACAAGCTATAGTGCAAGGACATTGCCTTTCAAATATTTGGGAGTCCCTCTTGCTACTAGAAAGCTGTCCATTTTGCAATGCTGGCCATTGGTAGAAACGATCAATGTAATAATAAACTGTTGGTCATCTAAATTATTGTCTTATGCAGGTAGATTATAATTGATCAAATCAGTTCTCTTCAGTATATAATCGTATTGGGCACAAACTTTCTTGATTCCTAAGAAGGTGTTACAAAGTATTGAGGCTAACTGCAGATCATTAGTATAGACTGGGCACTCTAAGATATCAAGGACGACTTTAGTCTCTTGGGATATGATCTGTTTACCTCAGGTTGCTGGTGGGTTGAATGTCTTAAATATGTATTTGTAAAACAAGCCTCCAGTAGCTAAACATTTGTGAACAATTGCTATGAAAAAGGATTGATTATAGATCAGGTGGATTCATTGTTTTTATTTAAAACAACATCCTCCAAAGCTTAGTCCCATACCGAAGAATGCATCTTGGGTTGTTAGGAAAATCTTGAATACTAGGAAGCTGGTTCTTGAATTGCCACAGATTCAAGGTGATCTGTTTCGTAGGCTCACTCAACTCCAACAAGGGAACAAGTTCAGCAATAAGAAGCTATATCTTTTTCAGATCCCTCAACTTCCCAGAGTACCTTGGATACATTTAATTCTGCAACCTCATATGCAACCTAGCCATAAATTCAACTTGTGATTAGCTTTGCAAAAGAGGTTGGCAACAATGGACAGGTTGATAAAGTTTGGGGTGCAGGTTCCTAAGACTTGTGTCTTTTATGGTTTAACTGATGAACTATTTGACCATCTATTCTTTGAGTGCACTATTACTAGAGGGATATGGTCTAGATTACTGATTTGACTTGGTCATACTAGAGCTATTGGGAACTGGCAAGCAAAAATGGAATGGATTACTACAGGGTTGAAGAAGAAGACTGGCTGTGGGGAGATTGTTTTAGTTGTGTTTGGCATGATGATATGCTTAATTTGGAGAGATAGTAATAAGCTCAGATTCCAGAAGGGTATAAGTTCAAGTGGCAGGTTATACAGAGAGATAGCAATTCATATACATACACTGGGATGCTCTATTGCTAGATGGCAAAATCAGCTTGCAGTTTTTTTTGTTATCCTTAGTTGCTTTATATTAGGCTATCGCTGTTTGATTTCCTAGGATTAGTTGATGTATATGTTAAGGTTTTTTTTGTAGGCTATGAGAGGTTACTGGTCTGCAATCACCAAGTTTTGTAATGACTATTTTTTGGTGAAAAGGAATAACTGTTACCCAAAAACCATCCTAACCTTTTAATCTACTAAATTCACCTAATTTGTTTAGTTGACATTTTAAATCCCATAATAATATCAACCCATCCCCTTTAAATTCTCTCTTATTTTTTATTACAGACATGGTTTTATATATATATATATATAGAGAGAGAGAGAGAGAGAGAGAGGGAGAGAGAGAGACAGGTGGTTTTCGTAGTTCGATTGGACGATTTTATATTAAAGTTAAAATTAAATCAATTTAATTGATTTTTTTTTATTAAAATCAAATCAAATCAAATATAATTTAGATCTTGTTTACCCTAAAAAAAGTACGATTGAATTTGTAACGTGGTTTAAAGGACATGTGGATTGAATTGATAGAACAATAGTTAAATCAAGAAAAAATAATATAGAAATAACCCAAATACAATTAAATAGAGGATATAGATTAATATAGAATGAGCAACCTGAATCTGAAGGTGTCTTTGATGAAGACTTCTCCAAAGAAAATCTAAGTTTGAAGAATAATACTAGACTTGATGAAAAATAAATTAATATATTAAAGCTTTTTTAATAATAATGTTTGAATCAATTGCTAAGTTCTTAATTGGATGCCCTTCATGTATCTCCCAAGGGCACATGCAAGTGTACGTGATCGTGCAAGTAATACAGTGGCTCTTCGTGAAACGAATATTGATCCCACATGGACTTGGTGATTAACAAGCGATCTACTTCAAACGTTACTATTTAAGTTAAACAAGTGTGAGCCGTAACCAAGAAAAGTTTGAGCTTTGTTTTTATAGCTAAATACTAGAATTAACGATGATAAAAAATTCAGGTTGTAAACAATATATGGAGAGTTTCAGGGTTGAGGCAATTACTTCACATTCATGCCTAACTATGGTTTCTACCCGGTGTTGGTGTCTATCGTGATTGTTGATCTACGGGGTTGATATTCAACTTGGGAATAATCATCCTCTAAGTATTATACCCAAATTTATCTCATAACTATATAGTTGAGTGGTGATATGAGTCTTTAATTCAGATGCATTAAACTGTCTTCCCATTTCATTACTAAGTGGGGCATTTAGGTATATTGCTATCTTAACCGCCAATCATTCTTCAAAAATCAATATATAACCATTAAAGACATGATCCACACTCCTTACATCCTTCATTCCATATTTCCACTCCTATGGTCAATTCATTTCGAGACTAAGATTTATCCTAAAGTTCATGACGCTTTAGAATAGTAAAACAAGAATGCAAGAACAATCACAAGACTTGATAGACAAATAAACCAACTATAAAACTATAATTAAGAAATCATGTTCATATACTCAACCCTAGAATGAGGGTGTTTATCCACTCATATTCATACAAACAATCTCCATACAAGAGTTCATAACTTTAAGCTACAAGAATGAAAAGTAAAAGAAGACAAACCCTAGTGTAGAGCCTTCCTTGCCTTCTCCTCCTCCAATTCGTATGTCTTATAAGAGATTTAAAAATATGTGAATAAATGTGTCTAAGTAATAATTTTATAGTACTTTAGTCCATCCAAGAGGTACCCTAAATGAATCCCATGCATTTACAATTTTCCCCCCACTTAAAACAAGTTAAAAACCAACTCTGGGTCGGATTTGGGGGTGGTGCGTGGTGTGGCTCATCGTACGAGCAAACAAGTATCATGGTAAGCTAGATGGTATGGCACACACCCTATAATATGTGATTAAGGGTGTGGCATACACCCTCTTATGCGCGATGGAGGGTGTGGTGCATGCCCTCCACCATTGTGTGAGGGATTGCATCCCTTCTCGTGCTCTCATCCCTTGCTCTCGCACGTATTGTGGCTTGTTTGTAGGATTGATTTAGTTTCCATAGATTCTATATTGGTCTCCTATAACATCTCAACATAACCATAAGTCCATACAACACAATAGAACCAATCAAAGTACACTAGAACAAGCATAGCTCAAGCTAGCGACACTAGTTTTCTCATCTAAGTTCTATTTGATCTTTTTGACTCTAGACTTTTTTCAAATGCACCTTAAACACTATGAACATGTACTTTAACACATAAATACACATAAACACTTTTTATATCTCAAAATCACATCAAATTATCCTCAAAACTAAGCTAAAAGCGCATATATAATGCCACTTAGTAGTACAAATACGCCTAAGATCACCACCCCACACTTAAAGCCTTGTTCGTCTTCGAACAACTATTTAAATTAATTAACATCAAGGAAGACTCTAACATTATTACTAAAACTAAAACACTCAATATAACACTACACAAACCACTTGAATAGCAAGTTCTTCCTTCGGCAAGTCATAGTACAACTTTGAAACAAATGAATACTACTTCAAAACCTCCTAGCCTCAAGAATTTACTCTACCAAGTTGGAAAACTCATGCATATTACTCCACAAAGATATCCTACAAGTCACCTATCTATCATCAAACATGCGTCCTCGCCACAAGAGAGTCACCCATATTCACTCACAAGTATGTAGTTTATCACAAGAATGGATGTAAGAATCAAATTTTGCTCACTCTCACAATGAATTCACGTGTCACATAAGATGAACCATAAGCTTTCCCTTAGTGTAGTACTCCACTAATATCAGAATGTCAATGCTCAAGATCAAGTAGGACTTTAAGGGCTGTAATGTTGCTAAGGGACGGGTAGGAACTATTTGGTCAAGAATAGTGACTATCTTCCCTAAGCGCTTTAATACACTACACTTTACATTAAACTCATCTCCAACCAACCTATTTCACTCAAATTTCATATTCCCAACTCTCTTTTGTTTTGCCCCATCTCTTTTAAGCTATCTTACACATCTTTAGCAAGGAGTATTTGCTATCAACACATGATTCACTTCTTATCAATTTTTTCTTTTCATTACATTACTCCCTACTAATAACACATAAACATTTTCACACACCAAAAGTTATTCACTAGGGGCTTCAATTTCACTTTTTCCTCCTTAACATCATAATTTGTCAACTAAAGCGCTTAGGAGTTTTGGATCAAATTATGGTCAATTGAAATAAAGGGAATAAGCTACATATAAGGCTACCAAACAATATACTAAAGGGTCAATGGGGTTAACTAAGATCATGCAAAAAGGATAGATAAAGAGGGTATAAAATATGTTTATCAAAGAAATGCATATATCATCTCCTAAACTTAACATTCTTTATTTCACTTTGCAAACAAACCTGGAAAGGTCTAGACATCAATATGCAACATGGAATTTAACAAAATTTCACTCACACATGACACATGTTTAAGTCAAGAACGATCCCTATAGCCTCTAAACCAAGCAATAGCAAGAATTCAATATTAAGCCAACATCACACAAGAGTCAAACAAATGAGCCTAAGTGTTTCACAGTAGTCATTCAATTTTATACACATGCTTCAACATTCAACACCAACTTGAACCAAGTAATCATGCGTAGTATCTAACTAGAGCATCTCAAAAATTTAAAATTACTCCTAAAAATCAAAAAGGATACTGGGTTCAAAGGGCGTCCCCTCAGAAAAGAACCGAAAAGAAAAAATGAGGGGTGGATGAAGTGTGTCCCTAAATAAAACAAAAAATTACTAAAGAAAATCTTTTTATATTTTTCAAATTTTCAGCAACATAAGCAAAAAGAAAATAACCAAATAACCAAAAGACTCTTATATCACACTCCACCCTAACCAAATCGGAAGATTTCCCACCCCACACTTAAAATCACACTTTGTCCTCAAAGTATAAATTAAAAGTACGGACAAAAATACTCTCTGAGTCCTCTAGGCCTAAATAGTTGCATCATATTCATCAAGGAGTTTCGAGGGATCCCACACTCAATTTTTGGCAATGCTCCTTAGCTAAGATCTCGGGTACTCAGACTTCCCCTCAACCTGTCAACTCAAAACATAAAAACAAAAACAAAGGTGATACTAAAGAAAACTAAATAAAATAAAACAACTACCTAAACTTGGGTTGCCTCTCAAGCAGCTCCTGATTTAATGTCGCGGCATGACTCAAATCATAACTTTATCATCCACATTCTCTCATCCTCTTCCTCCTAGTTAGAGCCCATCTTCTTCTTCTTCTTTTTTGACCTCTTGAATGCTCATGATTGAGGTCTACAACTTTTTTTACACCTATTTTTCTGGATTCCATTCAGGTAGTGCAGGTTTAGGCTTATTGGTCGATTCAAGAAACTTCATGAGAGTGTTCGAAGAAGTAATTGGTGGTTTGCACTCTTCCATCCGACACTCATCCACTTACATACCTATGATCATGCATATATATCTATAGTGTGAAGGTGTGTTGAATGTTTTGTACACCCTGAAGACCACCTCTTCATCATTCAATCTCATCTTGAGAGTGCCTTCTCTCACGTCTATCAATGCTCCACCAGTCGCCAAAAATAGAAGTCCCAATATGATTGGCACCCTGTCATCTGCATCATAGTCAAGAATAATAAAGTCAGCAGGAATAATGAACTTACCAACCTTAATAAGAACATCCTCTATGATTCCTTCGGGTACCACTCTCGTTCTGTCCACCATTTGTAACACCACTGAGGAGGGCCTTGGATTTCCCAAACCAAGAGTGTTAAAAACTAAAAGGGGCATCAAGTTGATGCTTACCCCTAAATCACTCAAAGCATGGACAACATCACTTTCACCAATTTGTATGGGGAGGGTGAAACTCCCAGGGTCCTTGAGCTTTTTGGGAATCTTGCTCATAACTACAGAACTGCACTCTTCAGTAAGTGTCACCATTTTTATATCACCAAGCCTCCTTTTGTTCATCATCACGTCTTTTAAGTACTTATCATACGTTGGCATTCCCTACAAAACATTTATAATAGGAAGGTTAATGTGAAATTCTTTAAAAGTGTCAAAGAACTTCTTAAAACAAGCATCTTCTTTGTCTTTATTAAGCCTCTGAGGGAAAGGTGGTGGTAGCTTGTTTTTAAATTGCTCCATAGGCTTTTCATTAGGGTACTTATACTTCCCTTTTTTGTCAGCTTTTTGAGACTCAACTTTCTTTTCTGCTTGCTCAGGTGAGATCAACTCTGCTTATACCTCATGATTTTTCTTAGGAGATGCATCAATCAAATTTCTACCACTCTTCAAAGTGATTGCAATAACTTGTTTTGGATTCTGCTCTGTATCACCCGGCAGACCCCCTTGAGGTCTTAAATTTTGCGCCTGAGCTAACTAACCCATTTGAATCTCCAGACTCTTTTGGGCAAGTTGCTGATTTTTGCTATCTGCAACCATTTGTTCTTGAGTGGCCATGTTCTTTTTCAGCATCTCTTCAATAATATTGGCTTGAGTGTTCGTCTGCATACCTTGCTACTGCTGAAACTACTGAGATTGGGCTTGATTATTGCACCAAGAGTAGTTGGGTTGAGCCTGCCAATTTCGATTGTAGGCATTACCATAGTTTTGATTGTCTCTCTGTGCATTACCTACAAAATTTATGGACTATGGATTTTTTGCACAATTTTCTAAAGAGTGACCACTATTACCACATGTTTCACACCACATCTGAACCGGTTGAACTATATTAACTTGTACCTGAGGCTGAGCCATACTCAACTTGTTGAACTGAGCCATTATTTGATTCTGAAAGCTGGCCAATTGCACAGACAATGTTGTGACACTATCTGCCTCAATCATACCTGTCGGCTTCTTCACCATGCTTCTAGACATATCACCATTCTAATCGAGATTACCTTGTGCAATTTTATTCAAAAGAGTGTATATCTCACCATAAGTTTTCTCCAAGGCTTGACCACCTGCAGCTAAATCTAGCAAAATTTTTGTATTGTGGTCAAGACCTTCAATAAAAGTGTGAGCCAGTACCTCATTAGTTTGTTGGTGATGTGGGCAATCTCTGAGAAGAGACTTGAATCTTTCCTATGCATGATAGATATTCTCGTCTGGCTTTTTCTTGAAACTCAGAATCTCACTCCTTAACATTACAATTTTGCTTGATGGGAAGAATCGAATGAAGAACTTCTTTGCTAAATCATCCCAAGTTTTGATTGAGTTTGAAGGTTTTTCCTTCAACCATTTCTTCGCTTCTCCCAAAAGTAAGAATGGGAAAAGTGTGAGCCTCACATAGTCTGTGGAGACTCCTGTGGGAATACAAGTATCACTGATCTCTAAGAAGTTTTGTAGATGAACCTGTGGATCCTTATCTAATAAACCTGTAAACTGCCCACTTGTGTACAACAATTGCACCATGTTCTGCTTCAGCTCAAATCTGCCTCCTGCGTCTGGATTTTGAATACAGGAGGGCATATTAGTTCCGACTAGGATTGCCACATCGTGCACTATCCTACGGTTGGGTTGTTGTTCATCACCCATTATTGCAGGAACAGGCTTGTGAACTTGTGCCAAAAACTTATTCCTGCAAACTCAATAACTAAGACCAAGTTCTTAGCACTTATCAAACAAAATAGTAAAACTGAAAATTAGAAGGCTACTAATTTTCAATTCCCTGGCAAAGGAACCAAAACATTTTTGCTCCCAAGCTCACACACAAGTATACTGGTCATGCAAGTAATATAGTGGCTCTTCGTGAGCCGAACATCGATCGCACAAGGACTTAGTGATTAACAAGCGATCTACTTCAAGCATTACTATTTAAGTTAAACAAGTGCGAGTCGTCACCAAAAAAAGTTTAAGCTTTGTTTTTATAGCTAAATACTAGAATTAATGATGATAAAAAATTTGGGTTGTAAACAACATATGGAGAGTTTCAGGGTTGAGGTAATTACGTCACATTCATGCCTAAATACGATTTCAAGCCGGTGTTTGTGTCTATCATGATTGTTGATCTAAGGGGTTGATATTAAACTTAGGAATAATCATCCTCTAAGTATTCTACCCAAATTTATATCATAACCACATCGTTGAGTGGTGATATGAGTCTTTAATTCAGATGCATTAAACTATCTTCCCATTTCATTAACCAAGTGGGGCGTTTAGGTATATTGCTATCCTAACTGCAAATCATTCTTCAACAATCAGTATATAACCACTAAATACATGATCCACACTCCTTACATTCTTCATTCCATCTCTCCACTCCTATGGTCAATTCGTTTCGAGACTAAGATTTATCCTAAAGTTCATGACGCTTTAGAATAGTAAAACAAGAATGTCAGAACAATCACAAGACTTGATAGACAAATAAACCAACTATAAACCCATAACTAATCAATTATGTTCATACACTCAAACCTATAATGAGGGTGTTTATCAACTCATATTCATACAAACAATCTCCATACAAGAGTTCATAACTTTAAACTACAAGAATGAAAAGTAAAATAAGAAAAACCCTAGTGTAGAGCCTTCCTTGCCTTCTCCTCCTCTCCAATTCGTGTGTATTCAAAGATATTTCAAAAGATGTGAATAAATGTGGATAAGTACTTCTTTTATAGTGCTTTAGTTTGTCCATGAGGTTCCCCAAAACAATTCCATGCATTTACAACTTTGCCCCCGCTTAAAACAAGTTAAAAACCAACTTTGGGTCGGATTTGGGGGTGGTGCGCGGCGTGGCTCATCATACGTGAAAACCAGTAGCATGGTGTGATACATGTTTCAGAGAACACCCTCTAATGCGCGATGGAGGTAGCGGCGCATGCCCTTCACCATTGTGTGAGGGGTTGCGTCCATCCTTCTTGTGCTCTCATCCCTTGCTCTCGCAAGTCTTGTGGCTTGTTTGTGGGTTGATTTAGCTTCTATAGATCCTCCATTGGTCTCCTACAAAATCTCAACATAACTATAAGTACATACAACACAATATAACCAATCAAAGTACGCTAGAACAAGCATAGCTCAAGCTAGCGACACTAGTTTTTTCATCTAAGTTCTATTTGATCTTTTTGACTCTAGAGTTATTCCAAAATGCACCTTAAACACTATGAAAATGTACTTTAACACATAAATACAAATAAACACTTTTTATATCTCAAAAGAACATCAAATTATCCTTAAAACTAAGCTAAAAGCGCATAGATAATGCCACTTAGGAGTACAAATACGCCTAAGATCACTTCAACATGAAGGTTATGCTCTTTTTATAAGGGTGAGTATTCGAACCTATTTTGCAGCGGGTTCATTACTGTCTCAAAGTGAGAGAAAAATGTCATCCTTTCTAACCTGGATGAAGATAACAACTGAGACTGGAATGAAAGATTTATAGCAATTCCTACCGCAAACATAATACTCAAAACAAAACTTCCCTTACTATAGGCATGGAACTTGATCTGTAAGTATCTTTAAAAGGAAATCCCTTTTTATGTCACACTTTTAATTATAATTTTGATCCATTTTTTCCTTTGTTCACTAGCTTCTTGATGGATAACAAGTGCTATTATAGACCTTCCTTAATGGGTCCAAGGCATTTTAGATGTCTCCAAATAAGAAGGCAGGACCAAAAAAACAATTTCAAAAAACTGGTGGAAAGCAAAAACTATGGTTAGCATTCTCAACTTCGCTACTTCATTACTATTTTAATTTTAACTTCATGTTTTCTAACACAACTTCTTTAGCAGATTTTCCTAAAGTACTTTCTCATTTGAAGACCCCAAATGACAGGTCTTGTTCTTAATCTGAAAGCTTCTGCTTTTTGGATCTCTCAACTTGCAAAGAGGAAAAGAGGTCAAGACTCTATTTCTTCTATGGAAAAGTCTTCTCCAGCTACAAATTTTCCTCTTAAAAAGAGGATTTCTAAAAAATAAAGCACTTTTGGGGCTTTTATTGAAGTTGGGTTAATGTTGATACCCCTCAAGATATAACTTGATTTTCTTCACCTATATCCAGTCTTCCTTCCATTCTTGAATTTGTCGATCGAGGGCCTTAGTAAAAAATAGCCGATGAACTCATGCCTAGTGGATCAAATCCACCAGTAAGAATGTGTCTCGATTAAGTCGATCAACTCATATAAGAGTCAAGAACTATCGAAAGGGTGAGACCTCATAAATCAAAGAAAACTCATATGAGCAGCATCCCAGTTAGGCTATCTTCCTCTTTTTCTTGATCTCCTCAATACCACATCTCATCTCGATCGTGCCTTCTCAATGTATTTCCTAAACTAAGCAAGAATTCTCAACTATCATGTTTTTTCATTTTCACGATTTTAGAGGACATAAATTTTCTCTCGAGGTCAGTTGGTATTGCCAACTATCTTCGACCATTAATCTCTAACTCGGACAAGGAGAACATGGAAGAGGTCTTGGTGAACTATTTGTTCAACGAGCGCATGCATGCTACTTTCCAGGTGAGTTTATATTCAAAGTTATTACCTTTCCATTTCAATTTTTCATCTTTTTTTCTAACTTCTTTTCATGTTTTCTCAGACGGACATACTCATAGGTGAAGGCCTTCATTTTCACATTAAGAAGAATAACAATCGTAAGGCTTAAATGGACTCCCAAGAGTGCAAGATTGTGTCTTTAAAGTTCAATCTTGCCAAGAAAGTAAATGATATAGCTTTGCTCGAAAATATCCCAACACTGAGGGTTGATCTCAAAAAGGCAAGAAAGAGCATGAACATGATAACCGAGATCTCGAGAAAGATAATCAAGAGAAGTAAGATTCTAGTTAACAAGAGAATCGACTTCTTAAAGAGCTTTCTTCCTTAAAGGACAGTTGTAGGACTCTGGAAGATGCACTTCAATTAAGTGTCGAGAAGGAACCTTCCTTAAATCCAAGATCTAACCGCTAAATGCCAAACTTTAAGTTCAAGATAATGAATAGGTGGATAGGGAGAAAAATCATTTGCAAAAGCTTGGCGCATTGAGCCAAACAATTCGTCAACAGAAGATCGACATCCAACAAATGTGTTGTCACGACCCAAAATCCCATGGGTTATGATGGCACCAACCTCAATCAGACTATGGTAGGCAAGACTTGACTCAACGATTCAAATATCCAACATAAAAGAAATAACAGCCCAATAGAATACGAGAAAACAAAAATGATAACAATTAAGAAAAAAGACATCCTCAAAACATATAAAAAAGTCTGATCCAAAATTGAAACTAAAATCCAAGACTCACCTGTCATAAGTACAAGAGTGACTCTAGATACCAAGTGTCAAGGAAATACAAAACTTTCTGAAAAAAAAAAAAAAAAAGCAGGAGTAAGATAGATGAAGCCTAGGAGAACCCTGAGCCAAAGAGCTCACCACAGCTTCAATCTCCAAATGCACAATCTTTAATCGCAGGGGCCACTCAAACTAGGATCTGCATCAAAAGGATACAAAAATATAGGAGTGAGTATAGCCCACTTATAGTCAGTAGGCATCATAGACCGACTAAGTTCAAGTGTAAAACTATATCGAGTAAAGAAATACTAAAATAATTCTGCACGTAGAAAAATCCTAGAAATTCAAAAACAAAAAATATTACAATTTATTTCAATTTCAATGAAAATAAGAATAAGTGATGCAAATATATTGATATGAGATGCTATGCAATGGACATGCCTATCGGTATGTATCCACCCCAAGCAATTTTTATCTAGAGGTGGGACCCATGAGGGACTCACGAGGTCTATATACCAAGCAAGTCGAATCTTTTCCCATGACGACACACATATATATATAAATATTCAATTAGTAAAACAAGCCGGATCTTTGCCCACTGTCTTGTTAGCCAGATATTTTCCCATAGTGATACACAATTTATAATATAAGAAGTAAATCCTTAGTAATGCCATTTTTCTTTTCTTTCAACTTATTTTTCCCAAATCAATTCTTCTCAAATTATTTTTTCCATAAATCATGAGATGTATGAATATGCATGAACACAAAAGTAAAAATGGAAACAAATGCAATAATGTATTCAATAATAGCAATATCAAATTAGTTCATAACCACATGCTACAAGCCTCAATATAAAGCCAAGAATCTAAGTCCCATATTGCCAAATTAATATAAGCTATAATTTAGGCATCACAATAATAACCCATTTCATTTTGTACTCAAATCACAGTTCTCATATTATTAACATGGTATAAGCCCCAATCTGTGCATCATAATAACAAAAGTCAACGCAAATACTAGGATAATTACTAAGTAACCCATCCTATAACATGCTTTACGCGATAAGTCCCATCCCAAACAATCTGAAAGAAGTTAAGCTATAGCCTATCTTGAAGTTGTACCGCAAGTCTCAGAACAATCAAAAACTAGCCTTTCCTACTCGAGCAGCCTCAAATCATTCCCAATCTATTAAAAACAAGTTCTACGCATAAACAAGAGTCCAATAAAACCCATATTGCTAAGGTTTTAGACCGGGACCAAAAAAGGAAACCCAAAAATTAATATGAGAACCCAAGGGTAAAATTATAATTTTAAGAGAAAATCAATCAACCCATAACCCAAGGAGTCCAAATATAAAATTTCATCAAAAAAAAGATTTGAAATCAAATTAGAAATAATCAAAAACCATTATTTTACTTTATCGAGAAAATTTCAAAATTTTGAGTTGAAAAATCAAGATTTGAAGGTAATTTCACAAAATAATCATTGGGGAAAGTTAAAATTATGATATAGAAGCTTACCCCGTAAAGAAATCTCAAAATCACCTTCTTGAATCTCCCAAAATCAAGTTTCAAAGCTCAAAAATTGAGTTATGGAATTTAATAATCAAAGAAGAGATATTTAAATATTGTCAAGTAATTACCCTTCACTTTCGCGAGGAAACTATCACGTTCGTGAAGGTCCTCTACCCGGACTCGTCACATTCACATTAGCCCAGTTGTGATCTCAAAGAACAATAAGGTGACCTGGAGTTCGACCCCACTTAACCGTTCATGAATGCGGCTCCACTGTCTCAATTACGAAGACTGGGCAGAATCCTTCTCCATAAATACGACTAGTAAACGCGAAGAAGAATGAGTAGTTGCACTAGTAGCTCAGCACCAGCAGAAAATCAAGAACAAACATGTCCCGATTGGACCCTCAGGATTCGATTGGGACCACACAAAAATAAACCAACTATACTACTAGGCTAATTTCTACATTTTAGACTCAATAGAACCATCAAAATCACCAACAGAGATCATTTTCATTGAGTTTTGACAAGAGTCAACTCTAGGTAACTTTTAACCAACTTCACGTCTAAATGCTCAAAATCACACTAAAAGTCTCGAGAATCGAACCAACCACGCTGCTAACCCAAATTTGACATTTCGAAGCTTACAGAACTGACCAAATTTTCATACGTCGCTTGGATCACCGAATGTTGACCAAAGTCAACTATATCAACTTTTTTTGGGTTAAACAAAGAGCTTTCATTAATACCAAAAAAATATTTACGATAAGGACCAGGAGGGACTTGGACTATCCACTCCTATACTATATGACTACCTAGCTATTTCTAGTATGTTATACTTCTACTGTCTGAACACAAGTTTAGTGACCATAACTCAACGCACAAGAATAGGACAAATAACACTACACCAACACTCAACCATACTCTAAGCTCAACCTACACTAAACGGAAGTAATTCAGTTGTAGTAAGGCTTGCTTCCACTTCATAATCTTTCTTCCTCGAATATGTAGATGTATCATAATCTCCTTGTATATGTCATCAGCTTAAACTTGGACTGTTGGAATTGAATAACATTTCTCTCCCTCCAAATCAAAGAAATGACCATAGAAAATACACAATAAGTAATAGCATCAGATCCATTCCCTCTCTTAGATTTATGATAAGCCCACTATACTTCATCTCTCCAGCTACCAATTCTTCTATTATGTACCAACCAAGAACAAAGTATGGCCCATAATTGATGAGTGACCCTGCAGTTGAAGAAGAGATGATCAAAAGTTTCCACTGTCTGGCCACAAAAGGCATAATCTAGTAGTACATGAATTCCAAACTTCAGAAGCGTTTCCACAGTTGCTTATCTTTATTGTACAACAAGCAAAAGATGAAATTTGTGTCTTGGATGTTTGCTGGCCTGAAGAGTAATAAATTTCCAATCTACTTTGGGATGCTGAGTCGTAAGTGTTGTCTATATCTTCCTTATAGAATAGCCTTTTTTACCCTGCACAACAACCAATCTAGATCTTAGACCATCTTAAAAACCTTGTTGCTGCATAAGGAAGTCCCTTGTACCTAAAATTTTCCTCAACTTAAATGCCTTTCAAAACCAAAGACTTGCATAAAACAAAACTGAACTCCTCGAGAACCATTCCACCCATTCTTGTAACTCACAAATACCATGAAACAACTACGAGGAAGGGTAAAATGATTAAAATATAGAAAAATCTAAAAATCACCACAAGAATTATTACATTATCCACCACTAAACTAAAATACAAGTTTGTCCTCGAACGTAAGAGTAAGGAGGGTACCAAAACTATTGTGTAGCTGCAAATACCCATAGAAAACCGCACACAAATACTCCCAAGAAAAAACACTTTGATAGTACCACTTGTTCACCTAAATACCAAAATCATGTATTATATTAAACACTTACGGTTGCATCTCTAGCATCCAAACCCAAAACTTTGCCTGATTCAATTCTCATATTTGAACTGCTTTCGAACACAATAACTGGGTTGATTATAACCATAGTTCTAATATACCTGATACACAAAACCCATCATAGTCACCACAAGGCAATTACTGTTTATAAAAAGAAAGTTTAATGTCAAGTCTATACCCACAAAATACCAAGAACCCTTAGCAACTCATTGCCACTCTTCATAGATCTAAATTATGACTTTCCTTGTACTCCGAAAGAACCTATACTTGATCCACACCACTCTAATCATTACCCATTAGAGCTAGCCTCATCCAAGGATGATAGCGCTAATCCCAAGTCCGATAGTACTACCTCTACGCAAGGGCAGATCTATGCATGAGTTTGGGGGTGCTTCGACTGAAACATTGTATATATAAGTGTATATGTAAATGAAATAGAGTATATTTTAGTTCTGAAACCCATAATAACAAAAGAGTGAGTGGTGCCAGTGGTGAAGGGCCAGAAATACCATCCATTCAATGAGGGTTTGAATCCCATCAGACCCATTTATTTTTTGGTTTGGTTCTTGCTTACTGGTACACTTTATTTCTCATTAGTTCTTATTCACCTCTATTATTTATAATTCAAATTGATTCTTTTTTTTGTTAATTAATTTTTGACTTTTTAAAATTTCACTTTCACTAAGTATAATCTCTTGATAATTATGTTGCGTGCGTATCCCATAACAATGAGTATTAAATTTTAAATGTCACATAATATTAATAAAAATATAATAATAGTAAATTTTTTATTTTTTTAGGTTTAAAAATGATTGATATTATTATTTAAGAATTTTTTAAATTTAAATGTCATTATTTGATCTTTCACCGACCTTCATGTTATGTGAAGATGATTGGGTTGAAGCTATAATTTTTTGATCTTTCAAAATATAAAAGGCATAGAATATGAGTATAACAATATTAGATGGTTTATATAGGTTTGAATTTTTAATATGAATTTTTTTTCTCTCAAAATTTTGGAGAATAACCTTTTATTCCTACCAAAAAGAAAGTGGATTGCTTAAGTATCTTTAATCTCCCAATATATAAAAGAGAACATTACTAAATATGCATATTTGATGTTGTTTATAGAAATCAAAAAAGATAAATAACCCAAAATTTGGACAATGTGGTACCTGGAATCTCCAAATCCTGGATCCACCTCTGTGTCTATGAGCAGAAACTATTGCGTCATAAATAGATGTCAAGTCCATACAAAATTTTTAATGTCCTACCTCGACCGCTACTCAAACAATCATATCCTCATGCCAAGCCTTAGAGAAAAAACATTGATCCTCCAAAAACTCTTAATACCATAAGCATATACTCTCTATACATTTCCAAATGTCTACACAACTCATCAAGATTGTTTGTGTCGTTCTTATCAACCAGGTAGTATTAATCAACTTGAAGTCCTTAATAATCCTACAGAACTGTAACCCCTTCCAGTAATACACATATAAGCAACCTGTTATGATGTGAATAATTCAATTCGATGTAGAAGTGCAAAATTACCCACATAACACTGATTGTCACCAAAATCAAAGCCAAGTCTTCACAAATGTCTCTACTAAGTCCTTCCTAAGTTTGTGCCAAACCATTCCACCTTCCACTAATGGATACTCCCACTTATGCTATCATTTCTGAACTCAAAGGCTGAACCCACACAAATCTTTAACTCTATACCAAGATCTATACATGATGACTTATTCCTTCACAATTCAAAACTTATACCTACAACACACTCTAAATACCCCGAACCCTTCAATCTTCAAACCTTATATCCTTTCTCCCAACTAATTCACCATTATATATTATTCAACACAAGGCTCATGGAGTATTACCTCATACTCTTAACATAACTTTAGGGTGAAATACTTTATTATATCTTTTAACATCCCAAAGTACTAAAATCTGCAACCCATGTACTTTCTTACACCCAAGCCCTCACAAGTCCTCTATACTTGGCATGCTCAAACTTCCTTACCTCACTTATCCACATTCCAATATGACTCATTACCACAAATATAACCTTATACCCAAAACATTTGAATATCCCAAGTAGCCACATCGTTCTGATCCTAAATCCTACTCTTTGAAGATGAAAACCCTAACCTCTCAGATCAAAAGAAATACGCATATCCTTATTTTCCAAAATACCATTTCAATTCCTCATAACTTTACCCTACTTATAAGTTCAAATTGCCTATGCCTGCTCAAGGAGTCTTCTAAAATACCACATGTTTTCCTATACAAACTAAGCTAACCGCAAATCTTAGATACCCAAAAGTCCTTCCTACCTTAATAGTATCTCAACCAAAAATATTTTCCAATTTAGTTGTGTATGAAGTACAGTCAATCACAAAGTCTTATCCATAACATAACCAGCGAGTAGGCCATACCCAAATTACACCAAAATCAACCACATCCAGAACAAACCAGACTACCCAAGTGACATATCCCTAAAGAGCCACATCATAGGATCAGTACACTCGATCCATCACTAAGGAATCACCTAATGGGTAGCAACACGAATAGGAACAACAGGTGACTTACTCATCAAATCAAGTCCCAAAGTAAAATAAGAAAACACATAGGAGAACGTAGAACCAAGGGTAACTATTACTGAAATGGGTCGAAAGCATGCCAAAATAATACATATAATAGCTGCATCTGAAGTCTTTGCCTCAGGTTTACCCGGGAATGCATAACCCAGACCATGACCACCCCTGGACTGAGAAACTATATGTCCTCCACCACAAGTTGTGTGATTTCTACCTATAGTGCCCTACGAATCACCACTACCACTCTGTTCACCCTCTCTAGCCAGTAGTACCGGTTCTCGATGAGTCTGAATCTGAGAACTATGTTGTGTCTTGCACAACCTATGCCTAGGTTACCATCTAGTAATGTAACCCAACTCTGTACAATTATAACATCCCCTAACAGCAGTAGGCTGATGGGATGGCCCGAATAAACCAAACTATTTGTCATGAACAGACAACCTAGTTTGAGAACCTATGGAAATATAATCCAAACTCTGCCCATTCAAAATACCAAAACTCAAATAATCACTATTGGAACCCTACAATACTTCCTGAACAGGCCTACTATGCTGAAAGTGATGACCCTTACTTGAGAAATCTCTACTTTGGAATAAAGATCCACTAAATCTACCCTACATACAAAACTTCTTACTGCTACCCCCTTGGGTATCACAAAATATCCCCTCAATCCTCTTAGCATGGTCAACTATCTGTTGGAAAGTGCCACCTGTAGTTTCCAACAGTAGCCAACTGAGGAGGTGTAACCAACCCTTTTACAAACATCCTAACCCATTCTCTCTATGTCGGGATACTCATCAAAGTATGCACAGACAAGGCATAGAAGCAAACCTCATACTCAGTAATAGTAATAGAACCCTGGTCCAAAATATCAAACTCATCTCTCAACCTCTCTCTCAAGCTCTACGATACATACTTCTCAAGAAAGACCTATGAAAACTATGTCTATGACATAGGAAAGGATCATGCCGGCCGATAACCAAGATAATACCTCTACCATTTCATTATCACCCCTACCAACTGAATGGTAGTATAATCAACACCATACGACTCCACAAAATCGAGGTTATGCAATATCTTCTAGTAACTGACCAAAAACTCATATGCATCCTCCTCAGGTGCACTACTAAACTTGGGAGGACTTAATCTCACAAAACTATCAAACATTTTTTCTTCATCAACTGACATCATTGGTCTAGGAACAACTAGTGGAGCAACAATTTTGATCGATAAAACATTAATGTGCAGAGCTATAACAACGATTGGTTTTGCCCTAAGAGTTTAGAAACCCTAAAATAGTGCTTGCTCTAAGGCGGAACACTATCTCTAGTCTGAGACCCATCTAGGGTGATAGGTGGAACTCCTATCTAAGTCACACCTTCAAATGACTCAAGAGTCATATCAAAACATCCTATAAAGAGTAGCAATAAAACCCAAAGTGTCATAACCCAAATTATGAGATCATGCGGGGACTTATATGATTCTAATTCTATAGGAGAACCCCTAACTACCCATTTATTTTTAAGCAAAAATTCTTGAAAAGAATAATTATATTATTCAATCCAATTTGGAAACTCAAATTCATAGTTAATATCTCCATAAATCATACAAGTCTTTAACCCGATAAAATACAATATTTTCCAATGACCTAGTCTAGACATATATAAGAGATTCTAATACAGAGTAATAATAAGAAAGTAAAAGACACAAATTCTGCATAAAGAATGAGATATACTAAAGTTGATGATGGATACTCGTCACTTCAATCAAGAAACTTCAATCAACGTGTAGCACAGTGTAACACCCAAAATTTTTTTACTAGGATTTGAACCATTCTTTGTATGGGTATTATCCTCAAACTCGATGTTTCTAATTAAATATAAGTGTTAGGATCAAATCCTAGTGTAGTGAGTTCTTTTGATGTCATAGTCATAAGAAACATTTAGTGGAAGGTTCAGTTGAGAGAATTTCTATTAATTGAGTTTTAGTATGTGATTTTACTTGGGTCAACTTCAAACAAGTATAACTCCTAAAATAAGAAGAATTTTGTGACTTAAGACCTACCAAATGAAAGATCTTTGAGTTTTTTTCCAATGCCACCAACCGTTTGTCCATCTTAGCCTCGAGTAAACAGTTATAATAATTTTACTAACATGACATAGTGCAGTGAACTAGACTACATTTTGGTCGATGGAAAAAGGTCATTTTTGTCATTATACCTCTAGAAACCCCCCCACCCCACCCCAACCTGATTACTTAACTCCTAAAATGCCCTAATCATTCAGATTTCCATCATATTTCTCCCTTCTCCAGGGCAAAACTCTCAAAGAAAATCAAAGCATAAGACTTCCAAGTAAGGTTCCTTCAAATTTTTCTCAAGCTTCTTCATACCATGTTATTTAAAGCTAATCCTTTCGTGTGGGAACCTTGTTCTCCCTACAATAAAGTTCAATTTTAGTTTCAATCTATGAATCAAGTTAGGGTTTTGAGAAGTCAAGATCTTTAAGTTTAATTTCTTATGCTTATTATAAGAATTTCTATGAATGTGGAGTCCCTATCCATAAATTATTTTCTAGTCTATGTCTATTGAATTTTTCAAGAATCATTATGAATATCCTCTTATGAATTTGAAGGTCTATTTGATGTTTTAATTGACCGATTAACTCTTCCTTGAAAGTTTATTTAGAAGTTACAAGTTTATGAGAAATCTTATGCATAATATCATGGCTTGAAAAGTAAAAGAATTATCATATCTTGAAAAGTAAAATCAAGTTATACGAGTTAGAGCTAAGGCTCACAGTGAAAGAAATGTTCTTGATACGATATTCTAGAGGCTAGCATGATTTTTAGAAAATATTTTTTAGACTTATGTTATGAGTAGCTAATATATTTTGGGAGGATTATTCAGCATCAAGATGGGTATGAGTCCGAGGTCATATGCCCCAGAACTACATCGCCACCATAGGTTTCGTCTTCGGGCTAATTTTTGGATCCATAAGGTATGTTTTATCTTATACCCTGGCCAGGTACAGGATGGCTCTTCTCAATGTGGGTAAGACATTAGACTCCATGGTTCTTATATGGTTTATGTTGGTTAAGAGAAACTCCCCAAAAAAGAAAACTTACTTATTTTGAGATAATATATGATTGGTCGAGGCCACTAGTTTAAAGAGAGTTTTATAAAGCATTGTTTTCAAGTCTTGTTTAGCTTTTAGTTAATCAGTTTTTTGATTCAGTTCCAATTATAAGAAACAGTTTTAAGAATATTTTTATCTCCATTACTTTAAATTTCAACATTCAGGTTAGTCATCCTTCTTTTTCAGTTGTTTAATCTTTTTTTATGATTATGTTATTTATGTCTTAAGTTTTTGGCTTTATTCGTATCAGTTATTAGTACCATTTCACTTTATTGATTTACATGCCAGTACATTCAAAGTACTTACGCCTCTTTTTGGTGCTACATCATTAGACGATGTAGCCCCTAGATTTCAGATGTACAGGTTAGTAAGCAGACGCTTCAGTAGGTTGTGGTATCAGCTTGAGGTAATTCTTATTCTTTCGAGGACTTAACAGTGTTTTAGTCATTAATTTCTTTTGTTACATAAGGTTGTTGTACTCAGGATGTAGTAGAGGCTTCATATACATAGTCAAGTCAAGTCAATTGTAACTAATTTTAAACATTTATAATGTTTTGGTTAATACAAGTTCATATTATTTTTATTTCATTCTTTCTACAAAAGATAGCCCGTGTTTCAAGCTTTTGCACTTTATTAAAAGTTCAGCTTTATTAGTTGCATGCCAGACCAAGTGGTTCTCTTGGGCCATTTATGGTTTTGGGTGCCTGTTACATCCAAGGTGTAGGCTTGGGTTGTGACACACACCTACACCCCAAAGGGGTATAGAAGGAGCAGTATCAACATACCACACGTACAGGTAGGCATCATCAGTCGACTAAGATTAGTTCATGCAATACCATGTATAAATTGACAAAAGTCTGACCCCGTGCAACAACATTTCATCCTAGTTCACTACACTTGTTACACCTTCTCAACAAGTCTGATGATTTCAAATTATCTTCCTTATTTCAATTATAAACTAGTAAATAATACTAATTATTCTGTTTCAGTTGCGATAAGTTTGAAGACCCCTGACACAATTACTATCACTTAGCATCATCACGATTATGCACACCCATTATTACCACACGACCTTTTGGCTATTATTAAATATGACTCTCAAGTCACCTATCACCTATTATAGATTCCTCACCCACAACCCAAATCAACCCAACAATAAGGCACAACAGTACATACATTTAATCTCAAAAAACAAGGAACCAATTAATGACTTGATTAATCAATTGAGGGTATATTCATGTAAATCAAGTTACCTTAGAAGCACAGGGAATCAAATAGTCCACAACAATAAGTAGTAACAAAATATATCAAAGTCAAACAATCAAGGATATATATGTCACCAAACAGACACTCAAGTCATCATAGGACCCTAAAATTATAAACAGTCAAACAACAAACATGGATCTTGTCCATACTAAGTTTGTAGCAAGTCAATAATCAAGGATAGATAAGTTACCAAATAGATATATCAAGTTATAATGGAATCCTGTATTTATAAGCAGTCACATCACCAAGCATGGATCTAGTCCAAACTAATTTTACAGTTGTATAGCCTCTGTATCGCATCAATCTCACTCTAATCATATCAGGAATCTTAATAATCACTCTTTTGTACACATGCATTAAAGGTTCTTATATATTCCCAACTAGTCCATGTACTATATAGACATGGTACCCATTCTATAACATAACTGCTCGTCCATAAGCTCACATTAGACTAGAGCCACTCAACAACAAAATAGTATGTATATTCATGTGTCGTACCAGTATGGTACCCGCTTCATAACACGATTGCTCATCTGTAAGCTCATATCAAACATTAGCCACTCAACAAAATCAACAAGTATACAAAATATAATGAGTGCACTTCATAATCATAAGTCATTTTAAGACAGGATTCAAACAATTATACATCTTATTCATTCAAGCATTGACAAGTCAAATAAATACGCAACCATAAACTATTTCTGAAGATCAATCAATATGCTTATCAATCACAATACATACAAGATACTAAGTAAAGTCTAACTCCAAATAAATATCCATAAGTTCCTCTCAATTAATCAACAAATTTTACTATGCCAACGATCATTGGGTCAAGTTTCTAAGTGTGTGCACCCATCATTAATATTAATAATTATGCCAACAATATCAAACAGTTTCTCAATATTCAACGTACAACGCCAACCCTAGTTTATCCACCTTTTACTATAGTTCATACTTTTAATATTTATTCATGTTTCCTCTTAGGAAATCTACATTATGACACTACTTCACACTTCATATCTAGAACACAAGAATAAATCACCTCAAGGTGAACACACCATCAAAAACACACACAGATAGGTTTATCAATCCTGTAATTCCTTCTAACCCATAATTTTATTAGTTTGGGTTTATAATTGCATTAGAACATAATATTTCCACCACTATTCACATTAATCTTATTCAAATTAAGAATACATAATAATAACCCCCCACCCCACCCCACCCCCCGCAAAGATATATATATATATTATTGCATGTGCACTCTTTCTTACGTTAGTCTAAGTTTTATTCATCCAAACATCATGTCCAAAGGCCTGATCTTGCTTTCTAATATCAATGATTTGCTAATAAAAGTCTACTACTCAACAAACCATACCCTCCCTGGACGCCAAGCTGCTACCATATGATACATGCAACCTTTCTTATTATTCTCAATCTAGAAGTTTTTGATGGAGAATCCACGAGGAGGAGAATGGAACTATATTTCCTTGAGAGCTTTTCCTCTCCTTTCTTGGTGTTTTAACTTTGGAATATCCTTAGGTGCATTTTTATAAGAGAACCCCCTTTAGAATGAGAGCTGGAATCTAAAATTAATTAAAATGTTAGGCTTCTGGCTCATAAGTTTCAGTGCAATGGTCGTATTCCCGCTGCAGCAAGCCTGGTCTATCAGCTAGTGGATCACTGTGATGGACTTATTTGGTAGGCCCCACATATTTTGAATTTATTTTATTCAATGTTCTATTAAATGAAATTAATTGTTATCCCAAACTCAAATTAATAATAGTAAAAAATTTAAATTTTTATGCCTTTATCGCAGATATTTCAATAACGAAGTGTAGTACCCTAAACTTTTCATATGCTTAAACCTAAAATTATATCACAAAACCAACTAAAATCCAAAGTTTCCATACCAGTAAGACTCACTGTATGAGTCATACAATGAAACAATGAGTCATGAGATGACTCGTGGTAAGCTATCCAGAATTTTCCAAGGTTCCAGTCACCAAAACTCCTAGGTATGAGTCATACCATATAGGTACGGGGCGTATGGTGACTCGTCCTAATAAAGACCAAAGAGATGAAATTCTCTCAGGGATCACAAGTCCAAATCACGACTCATAGGTAGATCTTACGAGTCATGGGATGGGATCGTGCCCCTATAGCAAAACTCGATCCCAGGAACCATGAGTCAATGTACGGCTTATAGGACCATTGTATGAGTTATACTATTGACTCATACCCTCTAAATAGAAATAGACCAAAGGGTCTCAAAAACCCCAAGTCCATGTATAACTTATAGGTTCATGGTATGAGTCATATCAATGGCTTATGGGATGCAGTTCAACAGTTTATAAAATGGTTTTCCAAGGTATTTTATCTTTTCCTATTCTTTAAGACCCTAGAGATGTTATATTAGCATTATAAGATGGAGTTATTGTATCATCAGTCAATTATTTTCCTCATTCCCTCTCCTAACACTTAGAACATCAAAAAAGAAAGATTGCAGTTCTTCAAGACTAAGACCTAGGGTTCTTCTTCAAGTTCTAGAATTCCAAGTTCTTGCCAAATAATTTTTTAGTTTAGGTATGTGAGATTTCAATGGGGGGTTCCCTTCACCCTTATTCCTAAAGTTTTCAGAATTTCAGTTACAATTTCAATGATTCCATGATTTAGGGTTCAAATCTAATTCTTTAAAATTATGATATCTTCAAGCTTTACAAGTTATTACATTGCTACAATTCTTGTTTTTAGTATCTATGCATGATTTCAGAAATCCCTAAATCGGTTATTATATTTGAAGAACCATGATGCATGATTCCATAGGTTTCAGTTTATTTTCAGTATAACTTGGCATGTTATGAACACATGATCCAGAAATTTAGTAAATTTAGCATCGTTTTTTTTCAGTATTAAACCCTTAGTAAATAGTAAGCAGACTAGTTCATGATTTATTTTCAGATATCAGTTATTACTTATGAGCATTTATATACAGTTTTGGGAGTAGTATTTAGCACCTTGCAAACTAGGGTTTTAGATTAATCAAGTTCCAGAACTATGTGGCACCGTAGGTCTATCTTAGATCCTTAAGGCATTAGTTTAGTGGATCCACATTAGTCATAGAATTATACCCCTGGCAAGGTATAATGTAGCCTCTCAGCAGGGTGTGTATGTTGAACTCCATGTTTATTCACATGGTTTATGTCGATTAAGAAAACCTCCCATAGAAATAGTTTTAGTATGACTTCGTACATGACCTCAGTTTCAATTAAATGGAAATCCTTCATAATTTACACCTTTGTTCCACCGTATACATATATGACATTACTTTTGAGTCATTATTCATCAGATTGTACTCTTTTCAGATAAATTATTTAGTCAGTATCATTTCAGTTTTTAGCATATTTTTAAATAGTATTTATGACTTGTATATCTCTCATGCTCAGTACATTTGAAGTACTGACCATATACCTTTCTTTTGTGGTATATCCTATTATGATAAAGGTTTCGATACTCAAACTCAGCCTTGCAGTTAGATATGCTCCAGTGCTAGTTCAACTACAGCTATAGTAAGTCCTCATCATTCGAGGACAATTAATTTTAGTTTATGTTCATCAGACTAGTGTTTCTCAGTTGTTTTGAGTTAGCTGGGAACTTGTCCCAGCAAATTTTTAGTTTATTTAGAGGCTTTTAGACTTAGTCAGATGGTTTAGCCTTTTTCAGTACAAATTTGATTTCAATCTATATGTTCTTATTTCAGTTATTCCAAATTTAATCAGTCATTTAAATTTATTTTTAAGCTTTCGCAAAGTTATTTCAGTATGTGTTTAGTGTCATGCTAGTACCATGAGTCATTTTATTACCAATTGTGGTTTTAAGTATCGTGTCACTTTCAGGGTGTAGACTAACAAACTTGGTATCGGAGAATCGAGTTTTAAGTGTCCTAGGGTGTTTGAAAGTTGCGTTAAGTAGAGTCATTATTATGGGTGTAAAGTGTGACACACTTATGAGGAAGAGGCTATGAGACTTTCTAATAAATTTCCCTTATTTAATGATATTTATCATGCCATAGAGTTTAACTATATGTTCCCTTCTAACCCGTACTTTACACATGACAGAAAATGCCTCCCAAAAGAAACAACGATCAAAGAAACGAGAACCATCTTGTACCACCAGCACCTGTAGATCCCTTCAATGAGCAGGTCACTTATGTAGAGTTTTGGAATTCCTTTTAGGTGTTAGCCCATGCCATGAACACTTAGCTCAACTAGCAATCAAATTCCCCAACCAACTACAATGAGAATTCGACTGCAGCTAGGGTTTAAGATTTTATAAGGATGAAACCGCCTGAGTTCTTTGGTTTGAAAGTGGTTGAGGATCCATAAGGTTTCATTGATAAGATGGTGAATATCACCCGAGTCATGCAAATTACCAAAACTAAGAATGTAAAGTTGGTATCATATCAGTTGAAGGAAGTGGCTAATTCGTGGTATAAGCAGTAGAAGAAGGGTCATCGTATGGGTGCAACTTTGATTGATTGGGATGAAAATATAGCAACCTTCTTGGATAGATTATTTCATCAATAGTTGAGGGAGGTAAAGTTTGAGGAGTTCATTAACCTGAAGCAGTATTCAATGTCAGTTAAAGTGTATGCTCTCAAGATTACTTAGTTATCCAGATATACTCTAGAGATGGTTACTGAGACAAGAGCTCAAATAACTAAGTTTGGTTTTGTGTAAGAGACTCTAAGTATTAGACCCTATCTCTTCGGTCATTTTTGGTAGGTAATGAGTTTCTAGAAGGTTTTTTGGAGGACCTACTCGGGGTTCCTCTTGAGTGAAAGATAGACTGTCTCCTAGATACGCAATCCATATCTATTCATCCTTACAGAATAGATCTTGATGAGCTTAAAAGATTGAAAGAGCAGTTGAAAACCTCTTAGATAAATGTTTCATCCATCTCAGAGTTTCTCCGTAGAGGGCTCTAGTATTTTTGTGAGAATAAAGATGGTTCTCTTAGAATGTGTATCAATTACCACTATTTGAACAAGGTCGCAATCAATAATAAGTATCTCATCCCTAATATTAATGACTTGTTCGATTAGCATAAGGGTTTCAGTTTTTTCTCTAAGATTGACCTCAAATCTGGTTACCATCAGCTCAGAGTTAGAGAGTGTGACATTTTGAAAATAGCTTTCATAGCTCAATATTGTCACTATGAATTTGTAGTTATGTCCTTTGGACTAATGAATGCTCTTGCAACCTTTATGGACTTGATAAATAGGGTATTCAAGCAATATTTAGATATGTTTGTCATCTTCTTTATAGATGACACCTTTATCTAAACTCAGAGTGAGGAGGAGAATGTAAATTATTTGAGAGTCGTATTAAAAACTCTCAAGGATCATCAGTTGTTTTCTAAGTTTAGCAAATGAGAGTATTGGTTGAAATTTATTGCATTTCATGGGCATGTTGTTTCTAGTGAGGGTGTTCAGGTAGACTCTCAAATACTGAGGTAGTAAAGAATTGAACCAGACCCACTTCTCCCTCAGACATCAAGAGTTTTTTGGGTTTAGTTGGTTACTACATGAGGCTCATTAAGGGATTTTCATCTATTGCTTCTCCGTTGAACAGGTTGACTCTAAAAAGGTTAAGTTTCAGTGGTCCAAATCTTGTGAGAAGAGCTATTAGGAGTTAAAGTGTCAACTCACTTTTGCTTTAGTTTGACTCTGCCAGAGGGTTTAGATGGATTCATAGTTTGTTGTGATACTTACAGAGTTGTCCTTTGGTGTGTGTTGATGCAGCATGGTGTGGTCATTGTTTATTCTTCTATATATCCAAAGATTCATAAGAAGAATTACCCGACTCATGATCTTGAGTTAGCACTGGTAATTTTTTTCTTGATGATTTGGAGACACTATTTGTATGGTGGTCATGTTGATATGTTCACAGATCATAAGAGCCTTAAGTATGTATTTAGTCAGAAAGATTTGAATATTTGACATAGGAGATTTCTTGAGCTTCTTAAGAATTATGACATGAGTGTGCATTACCACTATAGCAAGGCCAATGTAGTGGTTGATGCTCTCAGCAGTTTATCTATGGGTAGTGTAGTTTTTGTTTAGAATGGTTTAGTGTCTTATTTTGTGATGGAATTTAAGTAAAAGCAAGATAATGACCCTATATTGCTTAAGTTAAAAGAATTTGCTTACAATTAGAGAATGGAGATTTACTCCCAAGGGGAACATGGTGTTCTTTATTATCAGGATCTTTTGTGTGACTAGATATGGATGAATTAAGACAGTGGATGTTGTCAGAGGATTATAGCTCTTGATGTTATATTCATCCAGGTGCTACCAAGATGTGTCATGATCTATAGAAAATCTATTGATTGAATGGCATGAAATGAGATATTACAGATTTTATGGCTAAGTATAAAAATTATCAGCTGGTGAAGGTAGTGTATCAGAGACCAGAAGGTATGACTCAGTGCATCAGTATTCCTACTTGTAAGTGGGAGATTATTAATATGGACTTCATCATTGGTTTACCTCGTACATGATGACAACATGATTCTATATGGGTTATTGTAGATCAAATAACTAAATTAACTCACTTTTTGCCAGCTAAGACTACTAATTTAGCATAGGAATATGCCAAGCTTTACATTTTTAAGTTAGTTAGATTGCATGGAGTTACTTTGTCTATCATCTCAGATAGGGGCACTCAGTTCACGTCTCAGTTTAGAAAGTCTTTCTAGAAGGGTCTTAGTACTTGAGTAGATCTCTGTACAACATTTCACCAGTAGATGAATGGTCAGGCAGAGAGGACCATTCAGAATTTATAGGATATGTTGAGAGCTTGTGTGATCAATATCAAAGGTAATTTATATGATCACTTGCCTCTTATAGAGTTTTCTTATAATAACACTTTCCATACTAGCATCCAGATGGCCCCTTTTAAAGTACTTTATGGTCGGATTTGTAGATCTCCTATTGGTTGGTTTGAGGTAGGTGAAGCTACATTGATAGGGATAAATTTGGTTCATAAGGCTATGGAAAAGGCTTAGCTAATTAGTGAGAGATTGAAAATCACTCAGAGTCATCTGAAATCTTATGGAGATGTGAGGAGGTGAGAGATTGAGTTTGTTATTGATGATTGGGTATTTATAAAAGTTTTCCCTATGGAAAGAGTGATGAGGTTTGTTAAGAAAGGGAAACTTATTCCCTGGTATGTTTGTCCTTACAGGATTTTAAGGCATATTGGCAATATGGCCTATGAGTTAGAGTTGCCTGCAAGTTAGCATCAGTGCATCCGGTTTATCATGTTTTATTATTCAAGATATGTATTGGCGATCCATCATTGGTTGTTCCTTTGGAGAGTTTTAGTGTGAAGGATTGTCTCTCTTTAGAGGACGTCCCAGTTGCGATACTTGACAGGCAAGTTTGGAAATTGAGGAATAAAAAAGTTGCTTCAGTGAAGGTCCTATGGAGAAATCAATTTTTTGAGGAAGCTACTTGGGAAGAAAAAGCAGACTTGATGGCCAAGTACCCTCCTCTTTTCACTCCGTGTTTCAAAACAGTTTGAGGTGATATTTTTGCTCCTATAGTTGCTCTTCTATTTCATGTCCCTATCAAGTGTTCATGAATTCTCAGTATACATGCATATTCCATAAGCATCAATTGAGTTTTACTCTTAGTAAGATCAGTTATCATGTTAGTAATTCAGGTTCAGAAATTAAGTTTCATGTTAGTGGCTCTTTTCCTATTTAGTCAGCTTAGTTCTAGTCTTCATTCGAGGATGAATGATCCCAAAGGGGAGATATGGTAACCCCAAAAGTTTCCTATGCTTAAACCAAAACTTAGATCAGAAAACAAGCTGAAAACCAAAGTTTACAAACTAGTAACACTCATTATATGAGTCATACAATTAAACCACGAGTTGTGGGATGAATCGTGGCAAGCTGTCTAGAATTTTCCAAGGTTCCAGCACCACGACTCATAGGTAAGAGTGTACTATGTAGGTATGGGTCGAATGGTGACTCGTACTGATGAAGACTAGAGATATGACATTTTTTCTTAGGGATCACGAGTCCAAATCAAGACTCGTAGGTAGATCTCATGAGCCATGGGATGGGATCGTACCCCCAGGGCAGAACTTGAGCCTAGGAACCATGAGTTAATGTATGACTCATGGGACCATTGTATGGGTTGTACTATTAACCCATACCCTCTAAAAGAGAAATAGACCAAAGGGTCTCAGGAACCATTAGTCCATGTACGACTCATAGGTTCATGGTATGAGTCGTACTAGTGACTCGTGGGACGCAATTCAAAACTTTCAAAAATAGTTTCTAAGGTTTGTTTAGTCCTTTCTTTTTGTTTAAGACCCTATACTATACATTTTAAGTATTATAAGTGGGAGTTTAAAGGGTCATCAATAAATTGTTTCGCTTATTCCCTCTCCTAATACTTAGAACATCAAAAAAGAGCAATTGAAGTTTTTCAAGCCTAAAACCTAGGGTTCTCCTTCAAGTTCCAGAATTTCAAGCTCTTTCCAAAGAATTCTTCAGTCCAGGTCTGTGGAATTTCAACAGAAGGATTCCTTTCACCCTCATGCCTAAAGGTTTCAGAATTTCTGTTATAATTTCCATGATTCCCAATTTTCAAAAATTATGAGATTTTTAGTCATTACAAGTGATTATATTGCTACAGTTCTTGTTTTTCGTATCTATTTATGATTTCGAAAATCCCCAAATTAGTTATTATATTTGAAGAACCATGATGCATGATTTGACAAGTTTCAATTTATTTTCAATATAACTTGGCATGTTATGATACATGATCTCAGAACTTAGTAAATTTAGCATGACTAGTTTTCAGTATTAAAACATTAGTAAAATAGTAATTAAACTAGTTCATATTTTATTTCAGATATTAATTATTACTTATGAGAATTTATATATATATTTGAGAGAAGTATTTAGCACCGAGCAAACTAGGGTTTCAGATAACCTGTGTTTTAGAACTACATGCCACTATAGGTCTATATTATCCCCTTGAGAGATTAGTTTAGTGGATCTAAATCAGTCATGTCATTATAACCCCAGCAAGGTATAATGTTGCCCCCCAGCGAGGTGTATACATTGGACTCCATGTTCGCTCATATGATTTATGTTGGTTAAGAGAACCTTCCACAAAAATAGTTTTATTATGACTTTGTACATGACCCCAATTTCATTTAAATCCTTTATGATTACAGATTTGTTCCACTGTATAAATATATGACGTTACTTTTGGGTCATTATGTACCAGGTTATACTCTTTTCAAATAAGTTATTTAGTCATCATGATTTCAGTTTTCAACATGTTTATACACAATATTTTTGACTTCCATATCTCACATTCTTTGTATATTCAAAGTACAGACTGCATACCTTTCTTTTGCGCTATATCCTATTATGATGTAGGTCTCATGCTCAGATTCAGCCATAAAGTTAATTACAGTCCAGTGCCAGTTCAGCTACAGTTATGGTGAGTCCTCACCATTCGAGGATGATTGATTTTAGTTTATTTTCATCAGACTAGTATTTCTGTTTTATTTGTTTGGAATTAGCTGGGGAATTATCCTAGCAACTCGTCAGTTTATTTAGAGGCTTTCAGACCTAGTCAGGTAGTTTAGATTTTTTACTCAATACAAATTTGATTTCAAACTATATGTTATTATTTTTGTTATTCCAGATTTATTAAGTCATTCAAATTTATTTTTAAGCTTCCGCAAAGTTATTTCAACATGTTTTTAGTGTCTTGCCAGTACCAAGGGTTAACTTGGAGCCACTTATTATTCTAAGTACCGTGTTTCTTCCTAAGTATAAACTCATGTAGTGACACCATGGAATGGGTCGTTACTTCAGATACTAATTATGAAACCATTTGTTCACGAACGAACTTGGGTGGCATGGAGTAAGAGGTCAAAATTTGAATGAATTTTAAGGCCACTTATTCTGCATTTTTTACTTGACTCACTTGTTCTCATTCACCAAAGCAAACAACATTTCAACCTCTCTACTTAGACCCTTTAGAAAAAAAAAAGTACAAATTAGGTATTAAGCATGAATCAAGTCATTTCCCTCATGATTTCCCAGCTTGGGAAACAAACTTATTTTACACAAGTTCATACAAGGAATCTTGATATTCGGAAGAATAAGATTGAGCATCGGCATATAGTACCACAAAATTATAGCACGAGATGTCTCGTGAGCCACTGCAATGATGGGATTATTGTTGCAGCAGGAAATAGGCTATTGCAGTGTGATGCCTGACAGTTTAAGGGTCGAGAAAAGAGGTTTATTTCCTCACTTTTACAAAATTCAACTCCCTCATTCTCAAAAATCTCTCTACAACTTCCCCTCCTACTTTGATTTCTCTAGGTAAATCTCTCTTTTATTGCTTTATTTTGTTGCTCAGGAATTTTATGTTGCATTGATCGTACATAAATTGCTTGATTTGACACAAAATTGAGGTTTAGGGGTAAGGGTTTGGTTTGCCTTTGTAGGGGATTATATCTAAAGCATGCTAGTTTATTGTATATTCTTAACTTTTCTATGTCATTCTTGGCATAAGATTTACAGAGTTTATGGGGATTTGAACTTAAAAATGGGATGGGGTAACTAGAATGAAGTTTTCAAAAAATTTTGAGCCCTTGTTGCTTGATTTGGGTGTTATTCACCATAAAAATAAAGTGTAGTAGTCATATACCTCAACATAATGCTCGATCTATGTTAAAAATTGATATAACAAAGCAAAATTTTTAAAACTCCATTTTTGGGGTTGAGGTCTCATTGGGGACGATAACTCCACTATGACGGAAGTCCTCCCCATGTGTTGGATTTTATATATAAAGTATAGTCTCGCTATTATAGTCGTATCCACTCTAGCGAGCCTTTGATTGCTATAGTAGCCTTGCTACAGTGAAAAAGTACCCGTTGCAGTGGATGCTTAGAGGTAGAATCACTGCCTGGAAATGACTGAAATTTCTAAACTAGTTTTCTATGGCTTTCTAGCTTTTATGCTTAACCTCTTATTGTTGATTATCAAAAACATAATCTAATGCACTTCTTTTCCCTTTTATAGACACTAGTATAACTATGGGTAGAAGTGGAAATGTTCCCTACAAAAAGTTTGTAAGTACTCATTGTAAGGGGTGATACATGGACAAAAAGGTCTGAGGCTTCAACCATGAGCAGGGTTTTGTGATAGCAGGGGTGGAACATAATTCTATAGTCAACTATAAGAGATAGGATTGATGCCATTAGTAGAGCAGCCCTATTATTGTAACGAAAATTGGGTGAGGGAATTTTATGCTACGCTTCCTATCATAGACTAGACTATTCTAGACCCAACAATTTACATCAGGGTGTGGACATTTGGGTTAGGGTGGTGGCTATAAATGAACCTTTGGGGTTGCCAAATCCCTCAAAATATGAGTTCAAGGAAAAAAAAAACCTAGACGATGGGCAGTCGTTAGTGAATATGCTAGTGTTGGAGGATAAGAGGGACTACACCCCCTATATCACTATATATACAAGGATTAAAAGTACTAATTTCACTCCAGATACTCGAAGGTGGTTGAACCTATTTTTTATGAGGATTTTTCCTTCCTGCAACGTCAGCAACATGACCTATCTATAGGCACTGGTGGTGGCTTGCATCCTAAACTGGGTGTTGGTGAATGTGAGGATGTATATTGTGGTAGAGTTAAGGTTTTTTGCTATCTCTAGTGTAGGGAATCTTCCATTTCCCTCTCTGGTTAGTACACTATGCCAGCAGGCAAATGTTTCCAAAGAGTAGGATGATGTTAGCATTGAGTGCGACGTGGCCGTCGACCCATTGAGAGTGAAGGGTGAACTAGGTCATATCAAAAAGAAGAGAAAGGTAGGTTCTGAGAGAGAGAGTAGTGGTGGTTAGGGATGTGGCAAAAATGAGGCTCACTCTTCATAGCCTATGGGCCTTTTCGAGTGCATAAGAGTGGACTTGGCTGAGATAAAAAACCTCCGAAGGGTTTTCTTGTGCCTTTCCAAGAGTTTGCATCATCAAATACTGCAAGCCCATTAATGCCCTTCAAGGTACTTTTGGGTTCCTAGCCCAAGCTCATGTAGAGCTCCGAGCAAATCTGAATGCGAAGAAAAAGAAAAAAAAGGTGCTCTTAGGATAAGATGCCAGTTTGGATATGGAAGAGGGTCAAGACGCTCATGAAGACCCTAGCCTCGGGTGAGAAGGTTACAAAGGTGAATAATTTGAATGACCAGTAGTTCTTGAGTTTGAGAAAAATAGACGATAAGGAATCTTGTGACTCAAGCATCAAAAGCAACAGAGCGTCTAGCTAGGCCGCGACACTATACATTTCCCACCCCTGGTTCCCCCTTATTTCATAACTTTGATCATTTTCCCTTGTAGGGCTCATGTTATAACATTTCTTACTTTCTCGCGTTTTTGGTTATTTTATTGTTTTGATGGATGATTTCATTGTTTTTATTTACGAGTGCCATTGGTGGCCCTTTGGAAGAAGATGACCTTGTTTTTAGGCTGGTAGATATTGTAAAATTGCTTCTTGTATGATTACCTTCCCTTGAATTATGTTGAAAAAGTGAAGTCCCTAAAATAGGGGACTGACTTGAGGATTATGCCTCGCATATGAAGTGGATGATAGCCCGTTGCAGTGAAAACACTATTGAAAATAGATATTTGATATGGTGGACCTCCATATTTTCATGTGTGCACTAAAGTAATCTCTTCCTCGAGGTAGTGGGACTGCTTGCACGAAAATTACTTTGTTTCAATGAAATGGTTGGCAAAATACAATGCTAAAACATTTTACTTCCTAGCAGGCTTAAATATATTTTCACTTCCTCGTCAGTACACATAATACTCCCGTATTTATGCTAACACACCACAATTTATCATGGTCTTAACACTCAACACACAATAATTTAATATCATGTCATCATACAATCATACAATCAACACACTAACGTGACTCCTATCGTTAGATACTAATTGGAATCAACTAGATACCAATTGAATTCATCCATAAATAAATTGGAATTGACTAGATACTAATTGAACTCGACCCAGGCAGACAATAAACTGAAGCAGCACGACATAAAAGAAGAAATGGAATAACTCCTAGATGCCTCATAGCTTCCAAAGATTTGATGTGAACATCTACATACCAATCCACAGGACTCTACTTGACATTGATCTTGTACTTGTTAGATCGAGAACCTAGAGTTCCAATACCAACTATCACGACTCAAATTATGAGATCATGCGGGCACCTATACGATTCTAACTCGATAGTAGAAACCCTTACTACCCATTCATTTTTAAGAGGGAATTCTTCAAAAGGAAATTCTATTTGGAAACTCAAATTCATAATTAATATCTCAAAAAACCATACAAGTCTTTAACCCGATAAAATACAATATTTCCCAAGGACCTAGTTTAGACATATACAAGAGCTTCTAATACAGAGTAATAACAAGAAAGTAAAAGACACAACTTCCGCCCGAGGAATGAGATATGTGGAAGTTGATGATGGATACTCACCACTTCAAACAAGAAAATTCAATCAACCTGTAACATACCTACTCCCCATAAGGGTATAGCAAGAGTAGTATTAGTAGACCACACGTACTGGTAGACATCATCAGTCGACTAAGATTAGTTCATGCAACACCATATGTAAACCGACAAAATTAGTAGACAAACCCCATGCAACAACATTACATTCTACTTTCACTTAACTTATTAAACTTTCTCAATAAGTTTGACGATTTCAAATTAACTTTTTTATTTCAATTATACACTAGTAAATATTACTAGGCATTTTGTTTCAGTTGCAATAAGTTCGACAACCCCTAACACAATTACTGTCACTTAGCATCAACAAGATTATGCATATCCATTATCACCACTCGACAGTTTGGCTATCTTTAAATATTACTTTCAAGTAACCTGTCACCTATTCTAGATTCCTCTCCAACAACCCAAATCAATCCAGCAACAAGGCATAACAGTACACATATTTAATCTCAAAAAAATAAGGAACCAATTAGTGAATTGATCAACCAATTGAGTGCATATTAACATAAATAAAGTTACCTCAGCACCAAAGGAAATCAATAATCCACAACAACAGGTAATAATCAAATATCCAGACACATAAAATTTAAACAATCAAGGACATATAAGTTACCAAATAGACATAGCAACATCACGAGTTCCTATAATTATAATTAGTTACATCACCAAACATGGATCTTGTCCACATTTGATTTCATAATAAATCAACAATCAAGGACATATAATTCAACAAAAAAACATATCAAATCATAATGAAACCCTACAATTATAAGCAATCATATCACAAAGAATAGATCTTATCCACACAGATCTCACAGTTGTATAGCCTTTGCATCTCATCAGACTATAAAACCCCAAAACTTTCTCACAACTAAACCCAGGCTTAGACCAAAAAACTTCCTGAGAAATCAAAGTTTCTGACTATTACAAATCAAGGTATGAGTCATACTAAGGACTATAAGCTATGGCATGACTTGCGGTAAGCTGACCCAAGATTTTCCAATGTTTCCAATCACTATGACTCATGGTATGAGTCGTGGGTTGATCTATAAGTCGTATATCAACTCATACTGATAACCAAAGGAAAAGTCCAGAAAATTGTAAATTTCCCCAGGGACCATAACTCATTGTATGGGTCGTGGTATCGAGGTACGAGTCGTACTACGACTGTAGACCACTTAAACAGAACCTAATCAAAATAGGTCCCAGAGACTACGAGTCTCAGTATGACTCGTGGTATCATGCTATGAGTCATATAGTGACTCGTGAAAACCAAATATAGAAGCAGTTCAAATCCTTCCCAAGTTCTATGAGTCAGACGACGAGTCGTGGTCCAATATAGAAGTAGTATATTGAATCGTGAAACCCATTCCTAGCAATTTTAAAACATTTTTCCTAGTGGAAATTTGGTATTTTTCCACTCTTTTAATCCCAATACTACATTATTTTACCTTCTATGAGATGGAATTAAGAGGTAATTAGTCGATCCCTTCTTTCATTCACATGTTTAACTCCTAATCTCTGAAAGAAAGAATACACTCTCAAGTTCTAAGCTTAGGTTTCCTCTTTCAAATTATAGTCAATTTTCTCCATAAATCAGTTATATGGGGATTTAATGAAGGCTTTCTTTCACCCTTATGTCTAAAACCTCAGTTTTAAAATTATGATTTTCATGATTTTTGCTTAGGGTTTATATCCAAAATTTTAAATTTTCTTGATTTCAGCTGTAGCATGATTCCCATGGTTTTATATGTTATAGGTATATTTATACATGATTTTATGTCCTATTTTACGAGTTAAAAACATTGATATAAGATTTGACTTGATTCATATTGATTTAATCATGATTTGAACAAATTCAATGAAAATTGATATGTTGATCACAGACTTTTAGATAATTTATGCATAACTAGTTCCAGCATTTTAAAACCTCAATTAAAAAGATTATTTGAACTATTTTATGCTTTATTTCATACCATTTATATTATGAGCAAATAATAAATAAATTTTTGAGAGTAGTATTTAATATCGAGCAGATATGGGTTCTTTATAACCTAAGTCCCAAAACAAAGTGCTAGCGTAGATCAGTGTAGCCATTCGATGCTCATTTTAGTTGATCTACCTCAGTTCATGATTTTGTAAAGATGGAAAGGTATGTAGAAGTCCTCTTCAATATGGACTATATGTTGGACTTCATGGTTGCTCACATGGTTTATGTCAATTAGAAGAAACTCTAATCAGAAATGGTTTAAAAGATGACATTGTACATGACTCATAGTGTTCAACTTAGTTATGCTATTTCATAACTACAAATACACCATGTGCATACATTTCATGATTTCACCTTGAGTCATTGTATTACAGTTTGATAATTTATCTACTTTTACTTATTTAATTTTAAACCCATTTACAACATATTTTAAGTATTAGTTTACGACATTATATATCACACATGCTCAGTACATTCAGATGTAATGATCACATTCTTTATTTGTGCTATATCATATCATGATATAGGTTCAGGTACTCATTCCCAGTTGCGTAGTTAGATACATTTCTATTTCCAAGATCAGCAACATATTGGGTGAGTCTTAATCATTTGAGGACATATTTCAGTTTTAGTTATGCTTATTCTAGACCTTGTTTTAGTCTCATTATTTTAGAGTTAGCTGGGGGACCTATCCCAGTAACTCATCAATTTTAGTAGAGGGTTTCAGACATAGTTAGATAGTTCTATTTATTGACTTGATTCCAATTATTTTTTCAGTTAAACAACCATTATTTCTTTTTTGAAATTGCTCACTTAGTTATGATTATGCTTTGACATAGATTTTTAAATACATGATCTTAATAATATACCAGTACCAAGAGTTTTCTTGGGATCACTTATGGTCGTGACAAACTTGGTATCAGAGTACTAGGTTTAAGAGTCCTAGGATGTCTAAAAAGCCACATTTAGTAGAATATTTTTCATGGGTGTGATGCGCGCCACACTTATGAGGAAGAAGCTATGAGACATTTTAGGAAACATTTCCTTTTCTTCATATTATTTATAGTGCGATAGAGTTTAACTCTCTTCACCCTTTCTAACTTATGCTTTGTGTGTTATATATCATGCCTCCATATAGAAAAAATGGTCAGAATGCCAATCCATCTGCACATGCAAATAATGAGGTAACTAATGTCGAGTTTCAAAATACCATCCAAATGTTGGCTCAGGCTATAACAGCCCAAGTGAATAAGTAGGTAGCAGTCCCTTCTAAGCCAAAAAGTGTGTCAGTTGCTTCCTAAGTTAGAGACTTCATTCATACAAATCCTCCTGAATTTGTTATATCAGAGGTTGAGAAAGACCCACAGAAATTCATTGACAAAGTGAAAAAATTCTCCAGGTTATGTAGGTGAATATAGTAATAGTGTTGAGCTAGCTTCCCATCAGATTAAGGAAGTATCTCATCATATTATGTATAGTCGTGGTAAAAATGTAGCTCCGACAGTGTGGGAGGACTTTGTTGATGTCTTCCTTAATTGGTTCTTCTTAAGAGAGTTAAGGGAGTCAAGTGTTGAGGAATTTATGAACTTAAGGGACAAATCTATATCAGTCAAAGAATATATCCTGAAGTTCACTCAGGTTCCTAGGTATACTCCAGAGATAGTGGCCGAGCCAAGGGCCGAGATGAGTAAGCTTGTTTTTGGGGTTTCAAATTTGGTTAAGAAGGAGTGTCAGACTGCTATGTTGATTGAGGATATGGATATCTCAAGATTGATGACCATGTCTAGTATATTGAGGAAGTGAAATTGAAAGAGAGGGAAAGAAATAATAAAAGGGCTAGGATAGGTAACTTTGAGTACAGTCAGCAGAGGTCTGGTAGTGGGAATCAGTCTTTCTTTTACCAAAAATTATTAGTGTCAACACAATTATCAGCTAGTTCTCCATCTCCAACACCCAGACCCCAACATGATCAGAAGACTATAGTATTAAAAGCTAGATCTCAGGGAGGTGTTGCAGGGGGAATGCCTACCTTACATGCAGTTTGTGTGGTAAAATCCATCTAGGGGAGTGGTTGATTGGTAAGGATGGTTGTTTTGGTTGTGGTCAAGCAGGTTATAAGATAAAGGATTGTCCCTCTGCCAAGCAAGTAAATAAAGGTAATTAAACCTAGTCTACCTCTTCAGAAGCTCTAATAGGCCACCCTGTTCAGTAGGGTACCATTTTTAGTGCAAGTGGTGGTCAACGCCAGAACTACTTTTATGCATTTTTATCCCGCTAGGATCTGGAGAGTTTTCTAGATATATTTATTAGTACATTATGAGTTTCCCACCTTGATTTTATACATTGTTAGACCTTAGGGATATAATATCTTTCATAACCCCTTATATTGCCATTAATGTTGGAGTCATTCCAAAATAACTCCTATAGCCTTTTTAGTATCTACTCTAGTTGATGAGTTATTCATAGCTAAAAAGGTGTATAGAAATTGTCAAATCATATTCCTCCATAAAGACACAATAGTTGATTTAGTAGAGTATATATGAATGATTTGATATCATTCTTGGCATGGATTGACTACATTCTTGATATGCCTCAGTCGACTATAGAACAAGAGTCATAAAGAGTCATAATATTTTAGTCTCTAGATGAGCCAGTATTAGAGTAGAAGGGTAGTCATTCAATGCCTATAGGTTGTTTCATATATTATCTTGAGGCAAAGAAGATGATTTCTAAGGGGTGTATTATCATCTGGTTCGAGTTAAGGACTCTAACTCTGAGACCCTAACTCTTCAATCAGTTCCAGTAGTTAGTGAGTTTCCAGAGGTATTTCCCGAGGATCTGCATGAAGTTTCTTCTCTATGGGAGATTTATTAACTTTGTAATAGACCTTCTTACAAATATGCAACACATATATATTGCTCCTTACAGAATGGATCCATCTGAGCTTAAGGAATTGAAATAATAGTTATAAAACCTCTTAGATAAGGGTTTCATCTGACCCAGTATTTCCCTATGGGGTGATTTTATCCTCTTTTGGTGCAACAAAGATGGTTCTCTAAGAATGTGTATCAACTACCATCAGTTGAATAAGGTTACAATAAAGAATAAGTATCCCATCCCCGGGATTGAAGACCTATTTGACCAGCTTCTAGGTGTCGGTTGTTTCTCTAAGATTAATCTCAGCTTCGATTTTCATCAACTTAGTATTAGGGAGTGTGAGATTCCATGACATCTTTAAAAACTTAATATGGTCACTATGAATTTTTGGTTATGTCTTTTGGAAGAAAAGGGTGTTCAAATAGTATTTAGATATTTTCATCATTGTCTTCATAGATGACATTCTTGTGTATTCCCGGGGTGAGGAGAAGAATGAAGATCTTTTGAGAATTATGTTGCAGACTCTCAAGGACCACTATTTGTTTTCTAAGTTTAGTAAGTGTGAGTTTTAGTTGAATTCAATTGCATTAGGGTGTTCAGGTAGACTCTCAAAAGATAGAGGCAGTGAAAAGCTGTCCTAGACCCACTTCCCCATCAGACAGTAGGTGATTTTTTGGCTTAGATAGTTATTGCATGAAGTTTGTTGAGGATTTATCATCTATTGTTTCCACAATTTACTAGGCCGACTCTGAAAAAGGTTAAGTGACAGTGGTCTGAGGCTTGTGAGAAGGGCTTTCAGGAGTTAAAGGGTCAACTTACTTCTGCTCCAGTCTTGACTTTGCCAGTAGGTTTTGATGGGTTTGTAGTCTATTGTGATGCTTCTAGAGTTGTCCTTGGGTATGTTTTTACCTTAAATATTTGGAGACACTACTTTTATGGTGTTCATGTTGATGTGTTCATGGATCATAAATCTTCAATATATTTATAGTCAGAAAGATTTAAATCTTTACAGAGGAGGTGTCTTGACATGAGTGTGCTTTACCATCTGGCTAAGGTAAATGTAGTGGTTGATGCTCTTAGAAGGTTTTCCATTGGTAGTGTGGACCATGATTAAGGAGGGAAGAAGAAATTGGCTAGAGAATTTCATAGGCTTGCTCGGTTAGGGGTTCACCTTACAAATTCAGCAAATGGTGGTGTTATCGTCTAGAACGGTTCAAAATCTTCTCTTGTGATGTCTGTTAAGGAAATAAAAATAGTGATCCTACTTTTCTTATATTAAAAGAGGTTATCCACAATCAGAAAGTAGAGGTTTTCTCTAAAGGGGGAGATGGTGTTATTTGTTAATAGGGTCGTTTATACTTTCCAAATATGAATGATTTGATGTAGTCGATTACAGCAGAGGCTCATAGATATTGGTATTTCATTCATCTAGGTGCCATTAAGATGTACCATGATCTACAGTAAGTCTATTAATGGAATGGCATGAAGAGGGACATTGCAGATTTTGTGGCTAAGTATCCTAATTGAAAGCAGGTGAAGGTAGAACATCAGAGACTAGGAGGTATGTCTCAGGATATCAGCGTTCCTACTTGGAAGTGGGAGATAATTAATATGGATTTTATTATAGGTTTACCTCACATGCGATGACATCATGATTCTATTTGTGTGGTAGTAGATAGGATGACTAAGTCAGCTCCCTTTTTGATTGTCAAGACTACAAATTCAGTAAAGGACTATGCCAGACTTTATATTCAAGAGTTGGTCAGATCGCATGGATTTCCCCTATCTATCATCTCAAATAGAGGTACTTAATTCACATCTTAGTTCTGGAAGTCCTTCTTGAAGGATCTTGGTACTTGAGTAGACCTCAACACAATATTTAATCTACAGACAGATGGGCAGGTAGAGTGTGTTAGTCAGACCTTAGAGGATACGTTTAGGACTTGTGTGATCAAATTCAAAGATAATTGGGATGATCATTTACCTCTCATAGAGTTTGCTTATAGAAGTAGTTTCTATTCTAGCATCTAGATAACTCTTTTTAAGGCACTTTATAGGTGTAGATGTAGATCTCCTATTAGTTGATTTGTGGTAGGTGAAGCTACTTTAATTAGGCTAGATTTGATTCATGAGGCTATAGAGAAGGTTTAGCTAATTATAGAGAGGATGAAATACACAGAGTAGTCAGAAGTCTTATGCAAATGTGAGGAGGAGAGATCTTTAGTTTGTTGTTGATTATTGAGTGTTCTTGAAAGTTTTCCCATAAAAGAGGTGATGAGATTCAGCAAGAAGGGGAAGCTTACGCCCCGGTATATCGGTCCTTACAGAATTTTGAGGCATATTGGTAATGTGGCTTATGAGTTAGAGTTGCCCATGGAGTTAGAAGCAGTGTAACCAGTCTTCCATGTGTCTTTATTGAAGAAATACATTGGTGATCCATTGTTTGTTTTTCCTTTGGAGAGTGTTGGTGTGAAGGATAGTCTTTTCTATGAAAAAAGTGTCAGTTGAGATCCTTAAAAGGCAGGTTTGTAAGTTGAGGAATAAGAAGGTCGCTTCAGTAAAAGTTTTGTGGGGAAATCAGTTGGACGAATGATCCCAAAGAGCAGAGATATTGTAACATTCCAAAACTTTCCCATGACTAAACCTAAGCTTAGATCAGAAAACCACTTGAGAAATCAAAGTTTTAGACCAGTACGACTCAATGTACAAGTCGTACTATGGACCATGACCCATTGTATGACTTGTGTTAAGCTTTCACAATATTTCCCAATGTTTCTAGTCACCACGACTCCTGGTACAAGTCATGGGTTGATGTACGAGTCGTACATCAACTCGTACTGATAACCAGAGGAAACTTTTAGAAGATTCAAAAATTTTACCTAGGGGCCATGACTCATTGTACGAGTCATGGTATCGAGGTACGAGTCATACTATGACTCATAGACCCCTTAAATAGAACCTGATCAAAATAGGTGCCAGAGACCGAGAGTATCATCCTATAAGTCATATAATAGCTTGTGGACACCTAATTCAGAAGTAGTTTAAATCCTTCCCAGGTTTCATGAGTAAAACCACGAGCCATGGTCCAATGTATAATGCGTACATTAACTCATGAAGCCCAGTCTCAACAGTTATAAAATGGTATTTCTAGGGGTAGTTTGGTCTTTTCCCACTCTTTTTCGCCTAATACTACATTGTTTTACCTTTTATGAGAGGGGATTAAGAGGTAATCAGTTGATCCCTTCCCTCATTCACACGTTTAAATTCTAATCTCAGAAAGAAAGAATACGCTCTCAAGTTCTAAGTTTAGGGTTCATTTTTCAAGTTCAAGTTGTCAAGTCTCAGTCAATTTTCTCTAGAAATCAGGTATGTGAGAATTAAATGACGGTTTATTTTCACCCTAATTCTCAAAACCTCAGTTTTAACATTATGGTTTTCATGATTTCTTGCTTTGGATTTATACCAAAGTTGTAAATTTTCCTGATTCCCATGGTTTCATATCTTATTAATATTTTTATGCAAGATTTTACGTCCAAGTTTACGGTTTAAAAACTTTGATACATGATTTGGCTTGATTTATACAAATTTAATCATGTTTTGGACAAATTTAGCATAAATTGATCCTATGATCATAGACATTTAGATAATTTAAGCATAACTAGTTTCAGTATATTAGAACCTCAGTTAACAAGATTATTTGAACTAGTTTATGCTTTATTTTAGACCAGCTTATATTATGAGCAAATAGTAAGTAAATTTTAGGGAGTAGTATTTAGCACCTAGTGAATACGCTTCTAGATAATCGAAGTCCTAGAACTACGTGCCAACGGGGTCATGATTAGCCCTTTGAAGCTCAGTTTAGTGGATTCACCTCAGTTTATGATTCTATACTAATGGCAAGGTGCAAAGGAACCCTCCTCAACATGGGCCAGACATTGGACTTTATGGTTGCTCACATGATTTATGGCGGTTAGAAGAAACTCCCCTAAGAAATGGTTTAAAACATGACATTGTACATAACTCATAGTAATCACCTCAGTTATGCTTTTTTATAACTACAGATATACCTTATGCTTACATTTCATGATTTCACTTTGAGTCATTGTATTACAGTTGTGATATTCTATGTAGTTTTACATATTTCATCCTAAACCAATTTACAACATGTTTTATGTATCAAATTATGACATTGCATATTTCATATGCTCAGTACATTCAAACGTACTGATTGCATACTTTTTTTGCGCTATATCTTATCATGATATAGTTTGAGGCTCTTATTCGTTGCCCGCACTTATATACATTTCTAGTGCCAGGTTCAACAACAACTTTGGTGAGTCCTCATCATTCGAGGAAATATTTCTGTTTTAGTTATGGTTATTCCAGACCTTGTTAAAGTCTCATTATTTTAGAGTTAGCTGGGGTCTGTACTAGTAACTCATCAGTTTTAGTAGAAGCTTTCAGACATAGTTAGATAGTTTTATTTATTAATTTGATTCTCGATATTTTTTCAATTAAACAACCATTATTTCTTTTACAAAATTGCCCACTTAGTTATGATTATGCTTTGATGCAGATTTTTAAATACATTATCCTAGTAATATGCTAGTACCAAGGGTTCACTTGAGACCACTAGTGGTTCTAAGTATCACGCCAACAATGATCCATTTATAAGATATTTTATCAACATTTAACGTACAATGTCAACCCTAGTTTATCCACCTTTTATTACGGATCATACTTTAATATTTATTCATGTTTCCTATTAGGACATCTATGTTATGACGCTTCTTCACATTTCATATCCAGACCACAAGAACAAATCACCTTAAGGTGAAAAAACAATTAAGAACACACACAAATAGGTTTATCAATCCCGCAATTCCTTCCAACCCACATTTAATTAGTCCAGGTTTATAGTTACAATAGCACATTATCTTGGTATTCTAACATGGGAATAACCCTAGGGGCATATTTAGGAGAGAACCTCCTTTAGAATGAGAGCTGGAATCTAAAATTAATAAAAATTTAGGATTCACTGCAGTAGTCATATTCCCGATATAGCAAGCTTTCTATGACGGTCAGCGGACCTCTACGGTGGACTCATCTGGTAGGGCCCACATCTTTTGACAATATTTTATTCAAGGTTCTATTAAATAAAATTAATTATTATTTGGACTCAAATTCATAATGGTAAAATATATAAATTCTTATGCCTTTATTACAGATATTTCATTAACAATGAAATGAGTCGTTACACTGAGGAACCTGGTTGACCCCACATCCTCTGGCTGATAAGCTGCATCATCAGGTTTAATCTTTGGCTCAGGAGATGCCATCCTGGCATATCCCCTGGCTGGAGCTTCCACATGAGCTCATCCTATACCTCTGACACGACCTCAACCCTTGGTAGGGTCTCAGTGGCGAGTGCTAGCTCATCACCCTCTATTGCACCAGATCACATCCTCATCATTAGATGAAAGAGTGAAATATGAAATTTATAATTTTAGAGTTGAATAATATGTACGACATGAAATCAAGAATCGAATGTTTCCTAAAAATATCCCATAGACTTCCAAAGAATGATACGGATATCAACATACCATAATGTAAGACTCTACTATACATTTCCTCTTATTTTCATGAAACTGGTGAACCAACACTTTGATACCAACTTGTCACGATCCAAAATCCCATGGGTTGTGATGGCACCTACCACAACCCAACCGTGGTAGGTAAACTTTGACTCACTAATTCAGAATATCAAACATAGAACAAATAACAAGCCAAAACAATACGGGAAGATAAAAATGATAACAATAAAGAAACCTTAATACGCCCTCAAAACATATAAAAAAAGTCTAATCCAATACCCAAGATTCAGTTGTTATGTACAAGAGTGAATCAAGATACCAAGTGTCAAGGAACTGTAAAAATATCAGAAAATAAGACAAAATAAGAGTAAGATAGATGAAGCCTAGGAGAACTCTAAACCAAAGAGTTCACCACAGCTTCGATACGCCTCCAAATGCACGATCTTTAACCATATGGGCCACTCAAACTAGGATCTACAATAAAAGAATGCAGAAAAGTAAGAGTGAGTACAGTCCACTTATACTCAGTAGGCATCATAAGCCAACTAAGTTCAAGTGTAAAACTATATCGAGTAAAGAAATACTAAAATAATCCAGCACATAAAAAAGTCTGAACAATTCAATAACAATAAATATTACTTCTTTGGAGGTAGTGGTATGGACTCCGTACACTTTACCCTCCCCAGACCTCACTCTATGGGAATACACTGGGTATGTTGTTGTTTTATCTAAATTTCAATAAGAAACCATAATAAGTGATGCAAATGAATTGATATGGGATGCTATGCAATCGCCATGCCTATCGGTATACACCTACCTTGAGTTTTTTTTCTCCTGAGGTGGGAATCATAGGGAACTCGCGAGGTTTATATGCCAAACAAGCTGAATCTTTGCCCACGGTCTTGTTACCTGGATCCTTCCCCACAACTACACACACTCATACACACACATATATATGCCTAATAGTCATGACCTATAGGGGATGAGCTCAATCCATATACCTTACCGGCATAGTACCCAACCCTCCAAATATCAATGCATAAGCAACATGTATCGGCGTGGTATCCAACCTACCAAATATCACAGTATATGAATATCTCAATCAATATCAATAATAATATGATAAAGTGTATTAAATATGCAATTACATAATTTATTTAGACACTTATTCAAATTTAAGGTTCATCATTTCATGTATACAATCAACTACAAAGTCAACACACCAATCACAAGTATGATCGAATGCCAATTTATAATTATTCAACTCATGAATAGGCATGGAATTAAAATTAAGTCTATAACTAGAATTCAAACCATAACTTACCTCGGATCAAGCCTCAAAATGCACTATTTCATGTGAGCCTTGTCTTTTCTTGCAATTTTAACTTGTTCTTGGTCTACAAACAACAAAAAAGAATAAATAAATAGTTTATTCTTTAATTTTAGGCATTAAGAACCTAAACCCACTGATTGTAGCCCATAATCATAGCCTAAATTACCATTCTAGGGTTTTCACCCTTTAATCCACTATAATTTCCCATAATTTATTATTAACAGAATGAATTCTACTCTAGGAAGTGTATTCTAGCAACCTAGAGCCATTAATAAGTTATTTAAAGCCATCCATAAGCAATTTACACTAGATCATGAAGGGGTAAGCCCATAAATTCCACTATGAACATGTTCTAACGATTCTAAGGATTAAGTCTTCTAACTTAACAATCTAGTCTCCTTTCATTAGTCTTCTAACTTCATACCTCTAAATTTTTATTCATCCAATTCAATAGAGAATTAAAACTATACTAAGAGACTTAACATCACCCCTTTAACTACAATCTCCTTGATTCAGATCTTAAGGACACCATATAATACATACCTAGAATCTCTCATCTTACACAACTCAAGAATATTAAATTAGGCACACACAACATTCAGAAGCTTAGAATCTCATCTATAATATCTCTCACACACCTTCCCTTATATTGCTTTAGGTTTTCTCTTCATCTAATTCCTTGTACTCTATTCACTTATTCATTTAGAACCAACAATGTAACGACCCTCTTGGTTTGGAAGTTACAAATTTCAGACTAGGCTAGTTTTGCTTTGTTTGGGCGAGGGGTAGTCTTGGAAAATATGGGAATAATTTAGACCTGATTGGAGGGAACGGCATTAATTTTTTGTTAGCTAAGGCAATAAGAAACCCATAGGATTTTACGAAATTGAATTTGGGTTAGTAGAACTCTCGAAATTGACCTTAGTGTAAAAGGCATTGTTCGGAATGTCCCGGGATCAAAGTGTGTTGTAAAAAGTGGGATTTTTTGGGTGAAGATAGACATTCTGTCCCATCGACACCACTATAACGGGTGACACGCTCCTATAGCGGTGATCGCTATAGCAGAATAATTACCGCTATAGCGATGGTCAAAAGCGGTCAAAGCCGCTATAGCGGTGGTTTACCGCTATAGTGGTACAGCTATAGCTTTCAAGTACCGCTATAGAGGTAAAAACAACATATTAAAGGGTAAAAACCCCAAAATAGTTTATTATTTCATAAACTCATTTTGGGGCAAGAGGAAGGCGATTTAGGGCAAGAATCACCGATTTACCCATGTTTAACTTCGTTAAGGTAAGGAATTCACTCCCTTTAACTTGTAATTACTTCTTGATCCTTAGAACGCGTAAGTTACAAATTTTAAGGGGGTTTTAGGGCAGATTTTGGTTTGTTTTGCTGCTACAAGGGTGAAATTGAGCATTAGGTTAATGGGTTTTGTTTATTAACCATGAAATTGGCCCCATATTTTGTTAATTCACCAATCATTCCATGAAATTGATAGTTTTAGGTGACTTACGGGTGAAATAGTTCTAGAACGATTAAGGAATGATTATGAACTGACCTTAGGGGGTTGGGGGTGGCTCATAAACCTCACCATGTTAGGTCATTTTGTTAATGCAATGTTTGTATGCATGTTTTAGACCATGAACAAGTGGAAAGGGTATGAAAAGTCAACGCTCAGGTTTAGAGTTGTGCAAGCTATGTTCGAAGTAGGTGATGAGGTGTATTTAATCCATCTTGTGTTATGTGTGCATATTAATTACTCTATAGTGTGATTGGTTAATCTGTGTGGTGTGCTTGGTCATTGAAATATTTACCTGTTTTAAGACTTGGCCTTATGTATTGTATATTGTGAAGTGTTTCGACATTTGAGACGTTATCATAGGTTATTTGGATTAAGGGTTACAGACATTCATGACTGGGTTTAGTACATGGAGGTTAATTATCCCCTGCAGATCATAGCTAATGGGTGGGTATATAACCCTTAGCATGTGTGTACGGGTTTTCAAGGTATGTATTAGTATGACGGTTCCTTGAGTGAATCAGATGATTTATATTGTTGTGTTTGTCCTTATTTGGTTGTCTTGGAATGAGTTGTATAGTATTGCCTAAATGACACTTTTTGACTTATTGGCTTGTCTCTTGGGTGCTACTTGTACATATATGATGTATTTTTAACGTATAAGCATGTGTTAGCTAATGGTACTATATTTTGGTTAAATGTTCATTTTTTCATCTTGGGTTATTCAAATGATCCTGCTAGTACACTATGGTTTATTTGTGTACTAATACTACACCTGCATTTACTTCTATGAGTGCAGCACATATTCCAACAGATTTATCAAGACCTTGCTTGTGATTTCAGCAGTCGATTCCAGATTTCAGAGTGAGCAACATTTTCGGGCTACCATAAGATCTCTCCTATTTAGATAGTATCCTTTGTTTGAATTTGTTACTTTCAAAATTGTTTTTGGGTTTGCATTCTCTCTCTTGATATTCTTAGATGTTTTGATACAGACAACTTTCGGGTCCTAGGGTTGTTATGTTTAAGTACAATATTTCCATTTCAATTATACTTACGTTTTTATGCTAGTTGGATAATTATTTATGGTATAGTTCTCGTACTTTTACTTGAGTGTTAATCAATGTTTTAGGGGTTATTGGTTCTCCCACTGGGTGAGTAGTGTGGGTGCCACTCACGATGGGTTTAGGTCATTACAAACTTGGTAGCTGAGCCAGGGCTTCATCGATCTCGTTGTACCAAAACAGGTCCAGTAGAGTCTCGCAGAATAGTACGGAGACATTTGTATTTTTCTTTGGGAGGCTATAGGACTTTAGGAAATCTGTCTTTCTTGCTTCTTTCGTGCTACGAATTGATTCCAATTGGTAGCTGGTGATCCAAATTGGTATCTGATCCTTGGTGATCCAAATTGGTATCTGATCCTTCACTCTTTTGTCAATAAATGGTGAATACTAGGTCGAATGGAACCCGAGCAGCAGCCCCAGCTCCATCCACTCTAGTTGAGGAGCCAAGCATGAGGGAAAGAGGACAAGCAAGAGGGATAGAAAGGAGAGGATGGGGACGAGCCAGACCAGTCAGGGGTAGATCTCAAGCAGCTACGAGTTAGGCTAATGCGAGGGCAGCATCCCCTCCCTCACCCCAGGATTATTTTGAGGAGAGGAAAGCAGCAGAGAAGAAGGAAATAGAGCCCAAGGTGGTGGAACCAATTGGGGTTGCAGCTCTACCTCCTATATCTGCTGAGGGAATTCAGCAAGTGTTGGTTTTTCTAAGGGGGTTGGCCAGGACTGGAGCCTCCCCCACTATTCTAGCTTATCAGGCTCCAGTTGTGCACCCTACTGTTCCTATGGCTCCTAAGATGTATGAGACTTCAGGCACGAATATTTTTCCTATTCTAATTTTAAGTTTTGTGATGACTGGTACTAAACATGACCTGCTGACTAAGTTCTTAATGATGAAACCTCCTATATTTTAGGGTACAGAATCTGAGAATGCTTTTGAGTTTATTATTCATTGCTACGAGAGGTTGTATAAGATGGGTATTGTGAAGCAGCATGGGGTTAAGTTAGTTACCTTTCTGCTAGAGAAGGATGATAAATAATGGTGGAGAGCATATGTTGAGTGTAGGTCACTTATTTTGCCTCCTTTGACTTAGGAGCAGTTTCATGCTATATTTTTGGATAAGTATGTGCTTCGTACCCCCTGTAATCTCAAGAAGGAAGAGTTCTTGACTTTGGACCCGGGTGATATGTCATTTGTAGCTTATGAGGCTAAGTTTCATGCCTTATCTCGTTATGCCACTCTGTTGTTAACTACGAAGGAAGAAAGAATCCATCTCTTTGTTAAGGATTGAACTATGACTTTCAAGTGTTGATTGTACAAATGACTTTTGTGGGAAGGGGTTTAATGATGTGTCAGATTATGTGAAGAAGTTGGAAGGTGTGGCGCATGCGGGACAGACTAAGATGTTAGGCAAAACGTATCAAAATATTGGGAATTTCAGTGGATCCTATTCTAAGAGCCAGCAGGCCTTTTCAACTAGCCCTATTCAGTCAGCTATGCTGGCTTCTAATACGATATCGGCTAAAGGACCTTTTCAGACTCAGTATGTTAGAGTCCAAGGGGCTTCTTATTCTTCTACTAATCTTTCTTCTCTGGAGCGTGGGTGTTACTATTGTGGTGCTGCTGGTCATTTAAGAGGGAGTATCTGGTGAGACAAGCAAATGGACAAACACAGCAAAAGGCTCAGGCATTGGTTCCAACAAATAGAGGAGGGGGTAATGGCAGGGGTCATCCACGGTGGTGCAGGAGCACAGTAGGGTAGAGAGTTAGCTCAGATTAATGACCGGGCTCATTTTACATATTTTTGGGAAAGACTGATGTCGAGGCTTCTGATGCAATGATCACAGGTACTATTTCTATTTGTGATCGGATGGCTTATGTCTTATTTGATCTGGGGTCCACTAATTCTTATGTGTCTGTTTAGTTTACTATGGGTTTGAGTCTGGTTTGTGATATTCTTGACTATCCTGTGCATGTGTCTACTCTGGTTGGGAAGTCTGTGGTAGTTACCCATGTTTATCGGTCTTGTCTTGTTTTGTTTGTAGGTTTTCAGACTTGGGTAGACTTAATTATCTTGGATATGTTGGACTATGATATAATCTTGGGTATGACCTGGTTATCTCCATATCATGCTATTTTAAATTGTAATGCTAAAACATTGACTCTAACTACACCTCGAATGGAGGAACTAGAGTGGAAGGGAGTGTATAAGGCCAAATCGGAAAGAATAATATCATATTTCCAGGATAGGAGGCTAGTTGGGAAGGGGTGTTCAGTATTTTTAGCTCATCTTCGGGATGCATGTGCAGGGTCCCCTTTTATTGAGTCAGTTTTGATAGTTTTTGAGTTCCAGAATGTGCTCCCTTTGGATTTACCGGGTGTGCTTCCGGATAGGGATATTAAATTCTGTATTGACTTTGAGGTGGGTACTCGCCTTATATCTATTCCACCATATTGAATGGCTCATGTAGAGTTGAGGGAACTCAAGGCTCAGTTATAGGAACTGCTTGATAAGGTTTTATTCGTCCAAGTGCTTCACCATGGGGTGCTCCGATTCTTTTTGTTAAGAAAATTGATGGTAGTATGAGGATGTGCATTGACTACAGGAAGTTGAATAAGGTCACCATCTAAAATAAATATCCTTTGCCTCATATAGATGACTTGTTTGATCAGCTACAGGGTGAAACAGTCTTCTCAAAGATTGATTTGCGGTCGGGTTATCATCAGTTAAAGATTAGATCGGGGGATGTTCAAAAGATGGCTTTTAGAACTCGGTATGGACATTATGAGTTTCTAGTAATGTCTTTTGGATTGACTATTATACCTGCAACTTTCATAGGTTTGATGAATGTCATCTTTAAATTCTTTTTGGATTTTTTCATTATTGTGTTCATTGATGATATTCTGGTGTACTCCAAAACTAAGAAAGAGCACGCAGGCCATCTCCATATAGTTTTGGGAATTCTAAGGGAAAAGCGATTGTTTGCTAAATTCTCCAAGTATGAATTCTGCTATCTTATATTGCCTTCTTGGGGCACGCGGTTTCATAGAAGAGAGTGATGGTGGACCCTCAGAAAATCAAAGCAGTTAAGGGTTGGATTTGGCCTAGTTTAGTGATCAAAGTAAGGATTTTTGTAGGTCTTGACAGTTATTATCATAGGTTCATCAAGAACTTTGCATCCATTGCAACTCATTTGACAAGGTTTACTCAAAAGGAGGTGTCATTATTTTGGTCAGACCAGTGTGAAGAGAGCTTCCTAAAGCTCAAGACTCTTTTGACTACAACACTTATTCTTTCACTGTCGGTTGAAGGTAAAGATTTTATTGTGTTTTGTAATGCTTCACTTTTAGGTTTGGGTATTGTGTTGATGCAGGATAAAAATGTGATTGCTTATGCTTAGAGGCAGTTAAAGTCTCATGAGAGAAATTACCCAACCCATGACTTTAAGTTGGCAGCGGTAGTCTTTGCTTTGAAGATTCAGAGACACTATCTTTATGGAGTCAAGTGTGTGGCCTTCACTGACCATCGTACTCTGCAACATATGTTTACTCAAAGGGATTTAAATCTAAGGCAGAGATGGTGGATGGAATTATTAAAGGACTATGATGTGACCATTCAGTATCATCCGTGTAAGGTTAATGTGGTGGCAGACGCATTGAGCCGAAAGGCCATAAATATGGGAAGTTTGTCAATCTTGAGTATGTCCAAGAGACTATTAGCGAGAGAGTTTCAGACTCTAGCATCCTAGAGCATATAGTTTGGGGTCTCAAACAGGGGTGGAATACTGGCTAGTGTTGAGGTAAAATCAACCTTTGGGGAGTAGATTAAGGCCAAGAAATTTGAAAATAAGAAGTTAAAGGCACTCTGGAACAATATAGTGAATGAGGATGGGACGGACGCCACCCTCAACACTAGAGGGGTACTGTGGGTTAGAGAAAGGTTATGCGTTTCTTAGGTTGGTGACTTGATTTGTGATATACTTTTAGTGGCTCATGGTTCAAGTTATTCTATTCATCCAGGCACGACCAAGATGTACTGTGACTTGAGGCACCTTTATTAATGGTCGAGGATGAAGAGGGACATAGTGGATTATGTGTCCAAGTGTCATAACTGTCAACAGGTGAAGTATGGATACCAAAGGCCTACGGGATTACTTTAGAGGATGCCTATACCTATGTGGAAGTGGGAGTATGTTGCCATGGATTTTGTGGTGGGGATCCCTAAGACATTGGGAAAGTATGACTCTATTTAGGTGATAGTTGATCGACTGACAAAATTAGCACATTTCTTCCTAGTTTGGGTAGATTACAGCTCTCAGCAGTTGGGAAAAATATATGTCAAGGAGATTATCAGACTTCATGGAGTGCCACTTTCTATTATTTCAGATAGAGATGCAAAGTTTACTTCCAAATTTTGGGACAGGTTGCATGATGAGTTGGGCGCCAAGCTTAATTTTAGTATGGCTTTTCATCCTCAGACTGATGGTCAGTTAGAGAGGACAATTCAGGTGCTAGAGAATATGTTGAGAGCCTGTTGATTGATTTTGGTTGTCATTGGGACCAGTTCCTTCCGTTGTGTAAGTTCTTATACAAGAACAGTTATCACTCCAGCATTGATATGGCTCTATTAGAGGAACTTTATGGGAGAAAGTACAGGTCACCTATTGGATGGTTTGAAGTAGGAGATGTCAAATCTTTGGGCATCGACTAGGTGAAAGAGACTTGGGAAAATGTAAAACTCATTCAGACTAAGATGTTGGCTTCCCAAAGTAGACAAAATGAGTATATGGACCAAAAGGTGAGGGACATATACTTCAAGGCTGGGGAGCAAGTGTTGTTCAAGGTGTCTCCTATGAAGGGAGTCATGAGGTTTGGAAAAAGAGGCAAGCTCAGCCCTCGATATACCACTTTGAGGTTCTTGAGAAAGTGGGTCCAGTTGAGTACGCTCTACCACCGAGTTTGTCGAGGGTTCATCCAGTCTTCTATGTTTCTCTGTTTAAACGATACCATGGAGATGGAGACTATATTATTAAGTGGGATTCAGTGCTTTTGTACAAGGACTTGACTTACGAGGAGAAATCGATAGTGATACTTGATCGTGATGTTTGTAAGTTGAGGACGAAGGAAATTTGTTCAGTGAAGGTCTAGTGGAAGCATCATCCGATTGAGGAAGCCTGTTGGGAAATCAAGAAGGATATGCGGGATAAGTACCCTCAGTATTTCGAGGATACAGGTACTCTTTTCCTTTCTCATTCAGGGCTATTTTTCTAGCTTGATCATTTAGGGATGAATGATGGGTAAATTAGTATTTTTTGAAACGACCTTCTTGGTCATTATTTAAAAGTCTTACGTTCCAAATTTTGTGTCTAACTTCCTTTAGATTTGGAAGTTACAAATTTTAGACTAGGCTAGTTTTGCTTTATTTTGGGTGAGGGGTAGTCTTGGAAAATATGAGAATAAATTAGACCAGCTTGGCGGGAACGATATAGATTTCTAGCAAGCTAAGGCGATAAGAAACCCGTAGAATTTTATGGAACTAAATTTGGGTTATTAGAGCTCCCAAAATTGACCTTCGTGTAAAGGGCATTGTTCAGAATGTCCCGGGATCAAGGTATGTTGTAAAAAGTGGGATTTTTGGGTGAAGAAAGACATTTTGTCCCGTCGACACCGATATTGCAGGTGACACACTACTATAGCGGTGACCGCTATAGCAGAATAATTACTGCTATAGCAGTGGTCAAAAGCATTCAAGGCCGCTATAGTGGTGGTCTACCGCTATAGCGGTGGCCTACCACTATAGTGGTACCGCTATAGCGGTCACTTACCGCTATAGCTATAAAAATTGTAGATTAAAAGGTAAAAACCCCAAAATAGTTTATTATTTCATAAACTCATTTTGGGGTAAGAGGAAGGCGATTTAAGGCAAGAATCACCGTTTTACCTTCGTTTAATTTCGTTAAGGTAAGGAATTACTCCCTTTAACTTGTAATTAATTCTTGATCCTTAAAAAACGTAAGTTACGAAATTTGGGGAGGGTTTTAGGGCAGATTTTGGTATGTTTTGGTGGTGCAAGGGTGAAATTGTGCCTTAGGTTAATGATTTTTGTTTATTAACCATAAAATTGGCCTCACATTTCGTTAATTCATCAATCATTCCATGAAATTGGTAGTATTAGGTGAAATACGGGGGAAATAACCCTAGAACAGATAAGGAATGATTATGAACTTACCTTAGAGGGTTGGGGGTGGCTCATAAGCCTCACCATATTAGGTCATTTCATTAATGCAATATTTGTTTGCATATTTTAAACCATGAGCAAGCGGAAAGGGAATGGAAGGGCAAAGCTCAGGTTTAGAGTTTTGTAAGCTTGGTTCGAGGTAGGTGATGGGGTGTATTTAATCCATCTTATGTTATGTGTGCATATTAAATACGTTGTAGTGTGATTGGTTAATCTGTGTGGTATGCTTAGTCATTGCAATTGGTTAATCTGTGTGGTATGCTTTGTCATTGCAATGTTTACTTATTTTATGACTTGGCCTTCTATATTGTATATTGTAGAGTGTTTCGGCATTTTATACATGGACGGTAACTATCCCTTACAGGTCATAGCTAAAGGGTGGGTATATAACCCTTAGCATGTATGTATGGGTTTTCAAGGTATGTATTAGTATAACTGTTCCTTGAATGAATCAGAGGATTTATATTGTTCTATTTGTCCTTATTTGGTTGTCTTGGAATAAGTTGTGTATTACTGTCTAAATGATACTTTTTGACTTGTTGGCTTGTCTCTTGGGTGCTACTTGTACATATATGATGTATGTTTGATGTGTAAGCATGTGTTAGCTAATGGTACTGCTTTTTGGTTAAATGTCCATACTTCCATCTTGGGTTATTCAAATGATCCTGCCAGTACACTGGGGTTTATTTGTGTACTGATACTACACCTATATTTACTTCTGTGAGTGCAGCACATATTCCAGTAGATTCATCGAGACCTTGCTTGTGATTTCAGCAGTCGTTTTTGGATTTCAGAGTGAGCAGCATTTTCGGGCTACCATGAGATCTCTCTTATTTAGACAGTGTCCTTTGTTTGGACTTGTTACTTTCAAAATAATTTTTGGGGTTGCATCCCTTCTCTTGATATTCATAGGTATTTTGGCACAGACGACTTTGGGTCCTAGGGTTGTTATGTTTAAGTATAATATTTCCATTTCAATTGTACTTACGTTTTTATGCTAGTTGGATTATTATTTATGGATAGTTCCCGTACTTTTACTTGAGTGTTGATAAATGTTTGTGGGGTTATTAGTTTTCTCACCAGGTGAGTAGTGTGGGTGTCACTCACTACGGGTTTGGGTCGTGACACAGAATATCACACTTATACTTCCATACTTGCCATAAGTTATAGACTGAAGCTCTTGTACATACTATATCCAGCCTACTACATCATATCCCAAAACTAACATTATCGCCCTCATACTGCCATTTTTTAACCTCGGTGATCATCTACAGTTCAAGCTTACTGTCCAGTACTATCCATACTTATTCATTTATATTGCTTAGAATTATAGCTACTAAAAAATATTCAAGAAACATTAGTCCATTGGGAGCTCATGAAAATATAGTCAATCTTAATCTCGTAATCTATCTAATTGCAGTGTATTACCACATTCTTCTTTCACAATATCACTACTACTTATCCATTTATCTTCCTAAACTTAATTCATAACTCTGTGAATATCAAGGTATCCTTCTTCAAAATTGCAAAGTGTAACTTAGATCTGTCAATTTCTGACCATTTTACCCTCCCATTCAGAATCTATATATGACCTTTACTAACAAAATGGAATGTCATCATAAACATCTTCCCTTAGTTCAAATATACTATACTCTAAACCATCTTAATCACACCATCCTTAGAGTAGATTCAATTACCATGCCTCTAACTTATAGGTTAAGACAACCTGTATTAAATAATATAGGTCTAAGACACTAATTACATGTATGGAAAATCTATAAAAATACCTATGGTAATGTCAGTAACGCCTTAACCCTTATTCAACCTACCATCGCATGAACAAAATGGGTCTGACACCCACTTGGTCCTGATATCCTGCCTCTTACTACCCTTCACCCAACTAAGGGACAGTTTCTCCAACCATGACTAGGAAGGTGTAACAACCCTCATAGTTATTTTTAGAATTTTTCTATGTTTGAACCATTTTTCCCTTCTTGTTGTTGCCTTATAGCATTTGTAAGTTGCAAAAATAGGTGGTACGGTCCCCAAAGCATTTGAGAGTATTTTATGCAAGTTTTTGGCTTTCAGAAGCTTTTTAGTTGATATGATTAACTTTGGTCAATATTTTGGGATCCAAGCATCAGATGATAATTCTGTCATTTTTCTCAGTTCCAAAATGTTGATTTTGGGCTTGTAGCGTAGTTGGTTAAAGTTCCAAGCCACTATTATGAATTTTGAGGGTTTGAGCAAAAAACTAGTTTTATTAGCCTAAAGTGGCTTCTGGGTGAAACTTGTTGATAATGACCTCCTTTGATAAAACTGATGGATCTATTGAGTCCGGACCATCGAACTTAGTCTAGTAGCATTATTGGTTTGTTTTTGTGAGGTCCTAAACTAATCTCGAGGGTACATTCCGAGAGATTTTAGCCTTGGACTATTAGTGGTGCATCAAATATTTCTTCATTGCAATTGTGTGGCTAGGGTCGTGATCGCAAAGGGTTGGGTTCTTGTTTATTGCTATTGCAAGGAGGGTGTCGTGATCGCAAAGGATAACCTTCTTGTGCAACACAATCACGTGGCCCATTCCCTCAATCGTGAAGAGCAATTTTGAGGGGGTCGATATTGACCCTCACAATCGTAAGGGCAGCATCGTGATTTCGAGGCACTGTTCGCTAGAATAATATAAAAGCCTCAATTTCGGTCTTAAACTCCATTTACAAGGTTTGGGTACTTAGCTTTAGGGAATCTAAAGGAGAATTACATCATCTTTCAATTGGGTAAGCTTCTAAACTTATATTTGATCTTTACCCATTGGTTATATTGCAAAATTATCTTCAAAACATGAATTTTAAACTTGATATTTTGGAGTTTTCCCATTAAAGTAAAAAAGTGATATTTTGATGATTTCTAACTGGATTTCAACTCTGTCTTCGATGGTATATTAGATTTGAAACCCTTAAACTATGTATAAAGTGATTTTCAATTAAAAATATAGTTTTATCCTTTTTATTTTTAGGGTTGATTTTTTGGACCCAAATCATCGTTATGCTAAAGACCACCCTAAAAAAATGCTTGACCAAGAAATCCTTATTCCAGACCTAGTAGGAATTATTTCATGGGAAAAGTTGTAGGAATCGAGTTTGGGCCAAAATGGGAAAAATTGGGCACTCATGTTGTCGTTTCAGTGACTTATAGGGCTTCCCTCAGCTGAGTTTTTTTTGTTCATGAGAATGGTCACCACTTCTACCAGGACAGGAATGATTATCCCCAATCTTGCTTGGCGGTACCCATCTCGATAATTATTGACTCAACATTGATTTTGTGCTTGAGTTGGAGGGCTAGAACTTTGCAGGCTAGGAGGTTTATTCAAAACCCTTATTCAGCTAAGGCCTCTTATGTCGTCTCCCTTCTCTAAAAACAACACAAGTGAACCCTATACTTGGAATAATGATGATTTGGAGGCCAAGCTCCATGAGGGCAATTTTGAAGTGTTTCTAGGGGAGTTTCCAGTGTTAGTAAAAGGCAAGGCACGTGTGGGATAACTCTTCGGTCTCCGTAGCAGTGGAAGTCATCTTTGAGGTAGGTTATGGTTTAATTGTAGTAGACTTGGGCTAGATGCATGCAATAACGATAGTTATGTTAGCAAATTTCATGTGTTAGGCCGTCGGGCATGAAGTTTGGTTTGATTGAATAATAATTGAAACTAGGACAATAATTTGTGATATTGAATTGTATTGCTCCTTTAATTTTCTAAAGTTAAAAGGTTTGTATGAACTAGAGGTAGGTCGAAGAATGGAAGCATATTACGAGTTAGAAAAAGGGTTAGGGAAATAATAAAGGTAAGGAATGTGAGTTAGTGCTAGAGTGTGCATTTAGGGGGTGAGGAGGAGTCCAGTAGGGTTTAGATTGAGAGTGAAGGGAATGGGTAATAGGTGCCTATATGTCATGATGAGTCGAAAGGAGTTAGAATAGTTGTATCTGTGTGTACTGTGCTTGTGGGTAGTTGCTTATAGTAGAATGGGTATAGACGTAATAGAAGAGAAGAAAAGCGAGATGTAGACATAGTATTCGAGACTGGAGTCATGAGTTGGTATAAGCATAGGTTATAGTGAGTGGGTATGGTCATAGGTAAGGTGAGTACGAGTCATTTGGATGTAACGTGGAATTGATTTACTCCATACTTATATATATATACATATAAAAGTGAATGCTTGACTAGCCTTCGGGAACTACATGAGTTACTAATAATAGTAAAGACTTGTTTGACTCTGTGCTTATATGCTAGTTGGATGTTTTTGATTAGCTTTCAGGCATTACTTGTGGTTATTGACTATATCATGCATTGAATATATAGTTTTGAAAAGTATTCAGATGATATATGGATTAGGTGTCACTCTGACACTATTATATGGATTGGGTGTCACGCTGACACTATTATTGGAACAAGTGTCACACCAACACTGGTCCATGGACTGAGCTCTTCCCCTGTAGGACATAGCTGAGAGTCCCTGCCAACTCTAGTATGTGTGTACATCTAACATGCGTACAATCATCATTTCATTTTAACATATTTATTGTGATGACCATGGTTGAAAGAATCTGCCTAAGTGTAATTGATGTATTTGTATATCTGTATATCTGTTGAGATGAAGTGTTGTGATTATACTTGCTTCATGTTGTGTTTTTGGGTTGTTGGGTATGACTAGTTGATCAAAACAGGTAGGTGTAATGTAAGGTATGCCTTGATTTGAGTATTTATTTTACTTTAGTATGCATAGTTTATACATGTATATGCATATGGGATATGGGGAGATCTAGTCTAGTCCTTGTAGTATTTTAGATAGTCAGACAAGTGGCTTTGTCGGTATAAATCCAAAGGTTAATTCAAAGTCATATCAGGCATAGAATCGTAGGGCGGTTAGAGAAGGAGGTAAGACAAGAGTAGGGAACTTACGGATGGGATTGGGAAGGTTAGTTATTCAGAGTTTTAACTTCTGCCAAGGTTTCCTCCCTATTTTTTATTGTTGTTATTTGTTGCTAACCCTGGTCGGCCAATGATACCTACCAGTACGTGTGGTTGTACTAATACTATACTTACTATATCTCCACTTGGGGGTATATCCATGTTGCAGGTCGGTTGGAGTTTCTATAGGTATGACAGAGGTCTTCAATAGATCATGTCATCCCACTCTTACATGAATGTTGTGTCTCGGGTCTTCCTTTTCATTGCTTAGTGCTCTTGTACAGGTTTAGATTAGGTTCTGAGAAAATATTATTTTATTTTTCCAACGTAATTAGTTAACAAATGTATTTGGATAAGAGTTTTTGTTTTGGTTAAGTGATTATTTCTTTTAAAAACTATTTCATCTAACTTCCACACTTAATTGAATGGTTGGGTGGTAAGGGTTTTCCTACCTAGGGTATAGTTAGATAGGTACCTTCACGATCAGTGAATTGGGTTGTGAAAAAATGGTATTAGATCCCAGGTTATCGATCTCCCAGTACAAGAGAAAATATTGAGTAGATTCCTACAGATTGGTGTGTTGACGTGCACATTAATTTGTACGAAGCTACAAGGTATCTAAGAATCAATCTCACTTTCTTCTCTCCTATCATACTAGTTCAGTGTTGCCTCCCTAAGTTGAGTCCAATTGGTATCTGGCAGATTCTAATGGGTATCTCAATAATCACGATTGGGATTAGTTGGTCCCAATTGGTATCTCGGTAATGTACGAAAGGTTAGAATTGTGTTACTCTAACCAACAGAGGTCAATAGGAGACATAGCACTTGTATGCTAATGCGGTGAATTACGTGTTGAATGAATGATTCTTTTAGGCAGTTATGTTATATTGACATAGTAAATAGTGAAGTTTTTAGTGCTGCTAGTAAACATAACTCTCCCTTTAGTTGATTGGTCATGCTTGCCGAAAAGATACATGTGTGTTATCTATTTTTTTCTTGTTACAATAGAATGCTACTTGTATTCCTTACATAGGTGGTTACCGCTTGAACTATATTATTGCTTTACTATTTGATTGTAATTTCTTAAGTGCGAGTGATTATTATAAATGATTTGAGATGAGCTGTTACAAAATAAAATCTGGGAATCGTAAGGGTTGGTTGTGATTTTGAGGTATATCTTCTTCTTCGTGATTTGAGACACACCCTAATTTCTCGTGATTTGACGTATTCCTTAATTTTCATTCGGGTCTTGACAAAATTCTTGGATGCATTTTCTTGATCAATCTAAGTTATCATAGTAAGTAATCGCTTAAAACGAGTGGTGTTTTGGAATAATATTTATGCATAATTAAGTCAAGGGATTAGAAAACCTCATAAACAATAGACTTAGAATAACGAAGTTGAGTATTCTTAGTTAAAAATTGCAAAGACATAAGGGATAGGGGTAATAAAGTATTTGTGGGATAGCATCATGTGAGATAAAACCTGGGAATGGTTAAAATCAGAGTCATTGTTGGGCGTCGCTGTAGTGACTGATTTACCGTTACTGTAATGTCGCTGCAGTAGCTCCTTACTGGTTTTACGGCACCACAGCAACTGTAATTTTATTTTTGTTGCAGTGTCGCAGCAGCATTAAATCTGTCGATGCAGCGAGGCCCAGGCAGTAAGCTACCAGGATTTCCCCTATTTTGTGATTTTTCATGCTTCATAAAAATAACCCTGTGTTCACTATCTTTTTGGATAGAAATGGTTACCCGACATAAATTGCAAGCTAATAATTTATTTAGAAAAGTAATAGGTCCTAAAGTGTAGGAAATAAATAAACAAATTGTTTGTTACATGCCCCAAACAGAGGCAACCGAAAAAACCAAAATTAGTTATAAACTAATGGGAGGGATCTAGCTGGTGGCCTCATCATCTTCGAGACTCGAGGATTCTGAGCCTTCATCCTCTATCCCACTAAGGAAGGAAAACTCCTCCGCGTCCATATTTTTTAGCTTCAAAAGCTTCCCATTAGGGGAAGTGCACTTGAACATGACCTACACGACCTTCAACATCCTAACCAGCATGTGGTCCCAGGAGCATCTCTTCTTTTTATCCTTATCTAGCTTCTTTTGGCGCTCTGCATAGGCCGATCTAAGTCTGGTAGGGCCACAGAACTCATAGGACCTGAACCTAGGGGAGGTAAGTGGGACCTCTCCAAGTAACCCCAAATAGCAGTAAGGTCAGCTTTCCAGCCACCAAGGGATGCAGGAGTCTGTATGGCAGGGGTGCTAGTCTCCTCACCCTCTCCATCCTTGCTACTCTTAACTCCCACCCCTATGTTCCTCTTCTTCTTGCTCCCTCCCCATGGACCCTTTGCCTTAAGGGGTTTAAAGGTCACATCACACTCCTCTAATGTATTATAGTCCTTCTTTGGCACCTCATCCCTCTAGCATAGCTCAGGTATCAAGGAGGGTAAGAAAAGATCCCTTGAAGACCCTTCCCTAGTGTAGAAATATCGCCACTCGTCAATAATCTGGATTTCTACATTCATCTCTATCCCGGACAGAGTGCAGGAAACCACCATAGCTAGTTAGAAGGTCACATCAGTAATATTTCCCAAAGGATGGATCATCTGGGATGCCAAGTGCAGCCATCTCCGAGCCTCCACTGAGAAAGGAGTGTTTTTGGTCCCCCTAACACTGTTTTGCTTCACCTTTCCTCCTAACCCTCTAGTACCAAGGTCTATACCACCTACTTCAGGTTCGACTCATTGAATTTAGCCTCAAAGGTGGCATTGGAGGGGTTTGGAAGCCCCAAGGTGTCATTAATGATGGCATCATCCACCGGGACATTCTTCCCCTGAATACAGATAGTCGGAAGGGGTACAAACCAATCCATGGTTGGGAGTATGGCATAGAACTCCCAAACTATGTCCAGGTTGCATATAGGGATGAACTCTTTCAGCATATCCGATCCAAAAGTCCCTAACTGTTCATAGAAATCAGGCACCTCCTCAGCCACGTCCTTTATCACAAACCCTCTCTCTTGAAGGAAGCCCCTAGTATGTCTCTCATATTTGTAATGCTCAAGACAGGCAGTGTAGGGGAACCTTCAGCATGTGTGTTGGTTAGCAATAGTATTAGCCCTGTAAATATCACAATTATAGTGTTAGGAACCAATTTGAGATGCTACAAAGGGAAGGGAAACCAAATCAGGAATCAAAAAAATTTTGGGGAGGCTACTGCCTATCATCGCTGCAGCTATGCTTTTGTTGCTGCAGTGGTATCACTGCAGTAGCAGAAGTCTTTATGCAGCAGTGCCTTCATCCCCAACCAGAATCGACCCCTCCCATGGCAGAATTTCAAACTTTTCTTCCAAATTTTGAACTTTAAGGGTAGATCGGGCTTGGTAGAGTACGTGTGAACTCTTTTACACTAAAATAGGATTGATTAACACACAAATTAAGGACAAAATTGTTCTAAATCATTGAAGAGGGTGACTTTTCATCTTCCTCCATTTTCAAGTCCAAAAACCACCATGAACGTTGACAATCTTACGTCTAGAACACTGTAGGAGTGTTGGAGATGAAAGATAATCTAGAATTCATTTCAAATCATGCAAAGAAGCCACAAAGATTCAAATTTATAAGTTACACCAAAGTCCAATCCAAAAATCCCTTTACCATTCTAATTTTTTTTACAATTTTACGATGTTAAGAGTAAAAATAAAGTAGTAGGGATGAGAATTCACCTTAATAGTATCACAGAAAAGTGGTTTGCTCTGGGGAATTGAGAGAGTTATAAGAGAATTTGAGAGTTAGATAAGTGGGGGAAATGATTTCATTTCCCCTATTTGAAATTATCGAGCCCGCTGCAGCGACAGTCCTGTTGTAACAACAATGCCGCTATCGCAATGGGTTTGTTGTTGCAATGATGGGCTCTAAGGAGTTTTGTTTTCGTCCCAATTTTTTTTCATTGTCATATTTTGTAATGCATGGGATAATTTAAATGACCCGTTATGTAAGATATTATCGTTAATTATATTTCTCAGTTTATGATAATTGTACATCGGGTTAGAAAGTTTAGAGACTCTAACGCATGGACTGGGATAGTGGAGATGAGTGTAGCTTTAGCTAACCAAAATTCAGTCGAATATTATCTAGTAACTAATAGGAATAAAGGATTTCTTTTCTCTTTCAAAAAACTGTCACGTACATTGAATTTTAAGAATCATGTTGGGAACCTTCCCCTCTCTCTGTAACTATTTAGGGATGAAAAGTGGGTAAAGTGGTTTCTAATATAATAACCCAAATCGTTATTATGTTAAAAACCACCCCAGAAAAATGTCTCAACTAAGAAATCCTTGTTATGGACCTGTAGGAATTATTTTGTGGGAAAAAGTTCTGGCCTAAATCGAATTTGGGCCGAAATTAGAAAAATTAGGCTGGGCTACTAACCCATCATTGTAGCAGTGGATCGGCCACTCCAGCGAGACTTTCATCGCCACAGCAGTAGTCAGGTAATAAGCAGCCCAAGGATTAATTAAAATCCTCATTCAGCTAAGCCTCTCATGTCATCTCCCTCCTTCAAAAACATCCTAAGTGAACCCTATACTTAAAAGTATGAGAATTTAGTTGCCAAGCTCGATGAGGGAAATTCTAAAGCATTTTCAATAGAGTTTTCAGCGTTAGTAAAAGGCAAGGCACGTATGGGATGACTCTTAACTCTCCGTAGCAGTACAAGCCATCTACGAGGTAGGTTATGGTTTAATTGTAGTAGAATTGGGCTAGATGCACATAATAATGATAGTTATGTTAGGAGATTTCATATTTTAGTCTTTTGGTCATGGAGTTTGGTTGGATTGAATAATAACCGAAACCATTGAATAATAACCGAAATTAGGACAATGATTTGTGATATTGAATGATAGTTATTGAATTGTATTAATTCTTTAATTGCCTAAAGGTATAAGGTTCGCATAAACTAGAGGTAGGCCGATGAATGGAAATATATTGTGAGTTAGAAGAAGGGTTAGGGTGACAATAAAGGTAATAAACATGAGTTAGGGCCATCGTGTGCATTCAAAGTGTACAGAGGATTATGATAGAGTTTAGATTGAGCATGGAGGGAGTTGGTAGTAGGTGCCTAGATGTCATGGTGAGTCGAGAGGAGTTAGAAGTGTTGTGTGTGTGTACTGTGCTTATGGGTAGTTGCTTATAGTAGAATGGGTATAGAGGTAGTAGAGGGGAAGGAAAGAGAGAGGTAGACATAGTATCCGAGATTAGAGTCATCAGGTAGTATAAGCACAGGTTATGAATAGTAGGTATGGTCATAGGCTAGGTGAGTATGAGTTGTCCAGGTGTAATGTGGAATCAATTTACTTCGTGCTTATATATATATATATACATATAAAAGTGAATACTTGACTAGACTTTAGGCACTACATAAGTTATTAATAGAAGTAAAGATTTGCTTGACTCTGTGCTTATATGCGAGTTGGATATTTGTGATTAGCTTTTGGGTATTACTTATGATTATTGACTGTATCTTGCATTGAATATATGGTTTTGAAATAGTATTAAGCTGATATATAGATCGCGTGTCACGCCGACACTGTTATATGGATCAGGTGTCATGCCGACACATTTATAAGAACGAGTGTTACACCGATACTAGTACATGGTTTGAACTTGTCCCTTATAGGTCATAGCTGAGAGTCTCTGCTAACTCTAGTATATGTGTACATCATGCATGCATGCAATCATCATTTCATTTAAACATATTTTTTGTGATGACCATGGTTGAAAATATCTGCCTATGTGTAAATGATGTATTTGTATACATGTATATCTATTGAGATGAAGTGTTATGACTGTACTTGCTTTGTGTTGTGTGTTTGGGTTGTTCGGTATGAGTAGTGGACCAAAATAAGTAGGCGTAATGTAAGGTATGCCTTGATTTAAGTACTTATCTTAACTTCAGTATGCATAGTTTATAAATGTATATACATGTGGGGATTTAGAAGATCTGGTCTAGTCCTTACAGTATTCTAGATGGTCAAACTAGTGGCCTTGTTTGTATAAATTCAGAGGTGGAGTAGTGAGTCAAAATCGTGCCGGGCATAGAATCATAGAGTTGTTATAGAAGGACGTAAGACAAGAGTAAGAAACTTAGGGAAGGGATTGGGAAGTTTAGTTATCCGGAGTTTTAACTGCTGCCATGGTTTTCTCTCTATTTTCTATTATTGTTATTTGTTTCTAACCCTGGAGACCGATGATGCCTACTAATAGATGTGATTGTACTGATACTATACTTACTATATCTCCACTTAGTGGTATAGCCATGTGGTAGGTCAGCTGGAGTTTCTATAGTTACGACGGAGGTCATTCTTCAATAGATCATGTCATCCCACTCTTAAATGGATGTTGTGTCTCAGGTCTTCTTTTTTATTACTTAATACTCTTGTACCAAATTAAGTTCTGGTAAACTATTATTTTATTTCCATAATGTAATTAGTTAACAAATGTATTTGGATAAGGGTTTTTATTTTGCTTAAGTGATTATTTCATTTAAAAATTATTTTGTCTAACTTCCGCACTTAATTTAATGGTTCGTTGGTAAGGGTTATCCTATCTAGGGTAGAGTTGGGTAGGTGCCTGCACGATTCATTAATTGGGTCGTGACATTTTGGAGGTGATCTTTGATCCAAAACTAAAATATGGTACAATGTTTCAATGAGCTCCTATTTATGTGTAGAAGATAATTTTTGATACATTGGGAGCGTTCTAAGGCCGCTTGAAAGGGGAAAGCTTTGAGTTGAATATTTTTGGGCTTGTAGTGCTGCATCAAGGTAGGTTATGGCTTAACTTTCTTCAAACATAGCTGGGTAGAGAACTTATCACGTAAATCATGCTATGGGTTGGGTGAAATCTCATGTTTACATTATTTAGGGTTTATTATTATCATTGTGATGCCCCAGTTGGGGCTTGTGTTGACTTCATTAATATCTTATTTTTTTCTTTACATGTTGTGGTGCCCGTGTTGAGGGGTTGAACAGGATTTTTCCAATACCTTAGATTGATTCTATATTGTGTTTCCATGAGGGGGGGCTTATATCATGATTTACTGAAATTTGGGTGACTTGGTTTCATTTATACCATTATTGAGTTGATTATTGTGCATTGTTGGTTTTGCCATGATCATGCCTACTCATTTATCTCTCATTTTCATGGAGCTAGTACTACTGTGGAACTTGGATTATCTGTTAAAGAAAATGAACCATTTTATATAATGACTTGACCAAGTGAAGTGTCGGCAAAATCAAATATTGAGATTGTGATTAGTATATGGGTTGCAAACCACCCACGGGTCCTCTTCTAGGGCTTAGGCTTGGAAGGTGTATAAAGAGAGTAAATTTGGCCATTGCATCCATTCCATATCGTTGTGTTGCATTGCACTGCACTTCTTTCTTTTGGGTAATTGTACTTTGAATATCTTCATACGTGGTGTATATATTGTTGTTGATATTCATTCTTATATTATGTAATTGTGCAACTTGATCCTCATGGGACTTTTCTACTTACATGGAGTTTACTATACTCATAGTTTACTTTATTTGATTTAGTTGTCTTCTCTAGCTTGGTCGACCTATGATGCCTACTGAGTATAAGTGAACTGTACTCACTCCTACTTTCAGTATCCTTTTGGTGCAGATCCTGGTCTGAGTGCTACCCATGTATAGAGATCGTGCAGTTCATAGATTATCGAAGTCGTGTTGAGCTTTCCGTAAGGAGCATCTTCCCAGCTTTATCTATCCTATTTATGTGTTTACTTTATTTCAGAGATAAATATTTTATGTATTAGTATTCGTGTCGATTTTAGAGTAGCTCTTACTCATGACACTATTTCTTGGGATTTTTAGATGTATATACAAATATCTTTATATTATGGTTGGTTAGACTTACTCCTACGTATTGAGTTTTTACTTCATAATTTGATCTTTATATCAATTTATTCTATCTTTATGTTGGGCTTATCTACCAAGGTTGGTTGAGGTAGGTGTTATCATGACCTTGGAATTATCGGTCATGATAAGTTGGTATCAGAGCACTAGGTTAACTAGTCTCATGATTACAAGAGCAAAATGTCTTGTAGAGTCCTGCAGATCGATACGTCGATGTTCGTGTCTATCTTTGGGAGGTTATAGGACATTTTTAGGAAAGTTTTTTATTTTGATTCCTTATCATGCACGATTGTTCACTAATGGTATTCTACACTTATATTCACTCTTTCTGAGTAGATGGTGAGGACTCAATCATGTGTCTTTGAAGCTGCTGAGCCAGTCAGGGGATGAGACAAGGGTCGCAGCTATGATAAAGGTAAAGGCAGGACTCGTGGAACAGCACCAACTAGGGGATGTCCCAGGGCATCATCTATTGAGCAAGTGATTAATCATGTTGATATAGTTTACCAGCTAGACGGTCTGGGACTATCCCAGGATCCTAAGGGTTTTGTTGCTACTCTAGTGCTGCAGGATGTTCTGATTCAAGTGTTAAGGCATTTGGATAGCATCTCACAGACAGGTACTCTACCTGGTATATCGGATGGTTCTCAGATTAGAAATAGTGTTCAGCCACCAAGGTAGGTTCCGATTTAGGGATTTCAAACTCCCAGGGCAGATCCAGCTGTTGTTGTGGCCCCACAGGTTGAGGTGTTACTTGCCAGACTGGTTGGTCTACTAGTAGTTTCTGGACTAGATTATACAAAACCTAGGGACCATTGATGCAATTCTAGCTTCCTCAAAGTCCTGCATATTAAGCAAAGGTAAGGAGTTAGAGTACTTGACATCAACATGCTCAATATACTACCTTATAAGCTTTGTAGATTCTTAGAATAGAGGCTTGAATCTCATGCACTCTTGGAAAGAGCTCCTAAATGAGAAATACTTTTTTTGGAAGATAACTTGGAGCATGGGAGGCCCAAGGAAGCAAAATAAGAGCCAAGAGACAAGTTGTCCAATTTGACGACACCAAGGGCTTAGCCAAAGTGAAGGGTACATCGACCAAGTCAATCCTTATCATCAAACTTGGTAGCCCACTTATATTGGGTCACTTCTGGGCCCATTTGTACTAAGCCTACTCCAAGACTATAAATAATTAGTCTTTTTATTCATTAGGTAGATTATTTTGGTTATTGGTATGTTGAATACTGAATTCTCTTGTGAGAGATTAGAGGGCTTGGTTATGCATGTATTAGTGATTTGCTTTGAATGGTGGTTCCAAGGTGAATTGAATTTCCCTCGTGATTATCATATAGTTTAGGTGCCTTAGAGGATTGTATTCGATTGAGGTTTTTGGTTTGGTTTTAAAACACCCTTTAATTGATTTCTATTCCTCTATTTGTGTCTATCTTCTATCTTTATTTTTAGCACATTTTTGTTTCTATATTTTATTTCTTCTTCATAGTCTGATTTAAATCATTTGGAATCAGAGCCAAACTTAGATTCATCTCTCACGATTCTAGTCTTGGGCTCGTTCTTACCCAAAAAAAAAATCTAAAAAAGTTTTGAGAAAATCCCAAAAACATTTTGTTGACTTTGTGTCTTGTTTGAGTTTTTGATACTAGAATTGTGTTCTCTAGTATCTATTGTGTCTAGATCTGAGATTTCATTTGGTTCATTTGAGATTTGAGGGATTCACCATTGTTGGAGGTGAAGAACTTGAAAACCAATCAAGTGGGTTTGTAGATCTAGGTTGAATTGAGAGTTGATTTGTATTGGGGGGGTTCTCCTTATTTAGAGTTCAAATCTAAAATTTGAGCTAAAATAGTGAAGAAATCCTTTGGGGTTGAATTTGGTGTTCTTCAAGTTCATGGTGCTCTTCATGACTTAAAGAAAAAGAACAAATGGGTTTTTAAATCTAAAGAGATTGGCTTAAAATTGAGGGTTGAAAATCATTGGGGTTTATTTCCCATATCAAAAGGAGCTCAGATCTCAAATTTGCTGTGATTCTGAGTTAAAACGAGAGAGTTGAGTTTTTGGAATCTTCATCTTAGTTTATGAGGGATCTTCATATCATCAAGAGGAAGAATAATGAAAAGGTGTTTTGATCCAAAAGTAAAGAAAGGGAAAGTGTTTGGGAGTAGTACAAAAAGGGAATATATCAAAAGGGGTAAAAGAAAAGGAAAGAAGTACAAGGGGCCCATAAGAAAGCTAAAAATTTAGAGGAGAGAGGGAACTCACTGCCAAGTTTGGCGAGATACCCTCCCTTCTTGCCAAAGTCACTTGTACATTGCCCAAGTGAGGACTCACATCATCCAAGTGAGTTAAAAAACTATCTAAATTTGGTGTACCTCATTGCCCCTCGATGAATTACTTCCCCATTGCCAAACACACCTTAACTATTTCCAAACACACCCTTCCATCGCCAAACACCACCCTCAATCACCAAACTCCCTCAAGACCTAATTCCATTTTGACGAGGTCAAGCACCATTGCCCTACTTTTTGCCCTATTTCCAAACTCCCCATCCCATCTTCAAAGTGCACTTGTACACACCAAAGTTGGGTGATTAAAGGTGAGCTCAAAGGCATTATGATCTCATTTTATGTGAGAAATCTCAAGATCTAATTCTTTAGTTTCTTTTCTTTGATTCTTTAATCTCTTTTCTTGATTCTTAAACTTAATCTAAAACTAGTAATTGACCTTACTTGGTTGTTGGTTAGTTTCTCTGGTCCTTTTGTTTCCTATTTATGTGTTTTTATCTTCTTTTTTTTTTGGTTCGTAGTTGATTCTTTGATTCTAGTCCCTTAGATTTAATAGAGTTATCTGTCCTTATTGAATAAGAATCCACTCCGACCACGAGTAGCAAATTGACTCATCGCTTATCGCCGGATATAAACCATCCTTAGCATTACCCATACCAATTGGTGAGGTAATTCAAAAGTGAAAAGTAGCAAGTTTTTGTGAGGAGATTTTACTACTAACCTTGTTTTCTTATTTTATAGGTACAAAGGAGTTATAAGGTATTTCGTCAATAGATTTAGATCCTTGTGCTTATGATGTAGAAGACTATGCTTGTAGCGATGAAGGCTATGAGTATAATAGTGATGATGATGATGGAGGCTATGAAAATAGCCATGATTAAGGGTCGAGTGGACATGAAATCTATAATTCCAAAGAAGAACATGAAGATGATGGTGAACATAACTCTTATAATGAGGATGGAGAGGACGAAGAGCCTTTTGATAGTTTCTATGATGACGATGGAGCATGTGAGGGATCCTCCACTTCCCATTCTGAGAATGAAGATAATGTGAGGTATAGCCTTTTCTTATATGCACCTCATAATAAATATGTTGAGAATTCGCATGAAGTTTGTGAAGATTCGCATTCTTGGACTTGTGGAACTTCTTATCCGAGTCGAAAAGGTATGTGTGGTTATTCTAGTTCTAATAGAGGTCAACCAATGGGAAGAAGAGAGTGTGTCTATGATGTCTAGGGAAACTACATCCTACACTTCTCATTCTAATGCACAGATGTCGGTGTCATGCCTCAAATCCCATTGGGGCAGACATGGCACCCGAAGCCGTTAAGGCCCGAGAGAACCAACCTTCATTCATATGCATATCATTAAATGAACCACACAAGGATGTCAAAGACAGAAATTGTGGGAAGGCATACATTCGACTTTACCATAGTCTACCAAGCCTCTAAGAGATGTACATAACCAAAAATACGGTCAGAACAAGTCCCCGCCTTATACCACTACTGCACAGTCCCAAAACAAATATACAAAGACTTGGAAAGCCCCGAAGCAACCTGGAGCTCACCAAAAATCCTCAGAAAATCCAAGTTCTACTGTGGAGGCCTACTAGCACCTGTGCCTGCAGCAAGTGGGGTAAGTCCCCCAAGGGACGTCAGTACGAAGAATATACTGAGTATGTAAGGCCATGAGTAATCACATGATATATAAGAATGTCAATGAAATCAAGTACAAGTGAATAATCAATATGGATAACCCGTCGTTCTGTATGTGTGGAACCGTGTACATTACGTTCATTACTTTCCTTTACGTTCATTCATTCATCAATATCATTCCTGTAATATCAAGCATATACCTTCATTCATATAATATACCCGGGCCCAACTGACCAGTGGGAAATAACATAATAATCGGGATCGACCCATGCTAGGCTTTGCCCCTGAGATACCACCCGTAGTATTTGGATTGACCCATGTAGGTGTTCTTTTCACCCCATGAGATACCACCCGCGAAAAACATATACAATTACGCATTACTTCATTCTTTAGCTATAAGAGTGATATATTGTTGGTTACAACATTATTGGAACTTTAGAACGTAACATGGTTGGAACTTTGGAACAGTGTCCACAATTATGTGACACATGGATACAATCGGTCATTGGATAAGGAACATGTGAATAACAATATATGACAACCTGCAATGAGATACCTTGACACGTTTCGGAATAGAACAAGTACAATGACAATGTGAACAATATATGCTGCAGAAGGATACAGAAAGAGTAACCTTACATACCTTATCCTTTCCAACACGTGAATACAATGATTCAACTCCTTCCTTATGTGTTACTCTACAACACAAGTACATAATGGAGTGAACATTAACGGCTAGCTACATTACAAGTTCACAAGACGGTAAGTAGGTGCTTAACGGAAAGTAAGAACCGTCCAACCTCCAAATCACATGGTGCATCACTCCCCACTTCGTTATACTACCAAACAACACTATTCTACCACATTACACTATAACTTACTGCTTTCGCAAAACAACAACACCAAATCAGTCCACACACCACCAAAACAGTCCACACATCAACGTAGACATCACAAACCGATAGGATTTTACACCAAGTTTCTACTTTACATTTCTGCCTCAATACAACTCCACATATTTATTCCATCAAGTCACATAAATAAATACCTTCCACAAAAATATACCAAAAACAGCCCACATAATTTTTGAATTCACTTTAACATAACAAGAAAGTATTCTTTTTTCACTACGCCAAACGTTCCATGTACAATTACGTAAAAATATTTCCATCAATCCATACACAAAAGTAAAAAATTAGGGACAGAACCACACTTAAATATACTTAAATTTAGTCCATATAATTCAATTCCTTCAAGGCCTTAAACCCCTTTTCAAGTTTAAACCACAAAAAGGCAAATCCTTTAGCCGAAGGCAAAAGTGGGCTGCCACTTAAAAAGTGGGCTGCCCTATGCCTTTTAACCATAACCAACATGTTTCCAACCATATATCATGCATTTATTACATTAATATAAAAGTTTAAACACTTACCAAGGCTTGCAAGTGGATGATCTTGTCCAAACAAGTGTAGTTGCCTTAGGGTTTGAAGATGAAGAAAAAATATCTTTTTTTTGGAAAAGTCTAGAATTTGGCAAGTGTATTGTGGTGATTAAAAAACTTATTTTGTGAGCCTTATATAGTCCCTTAATGTTCATCCTTATCCATACACTTGGTCATTAATGACATGTTTACTTGGTCAAAAGATGAATGGGTCATTTTTTCCTCTTTTTTTGGGGGGGTCATGTCTTCTTGCTTAATTGTTGGGCCTAAATTAAGCCCATCATCACAATATTAATTGAGCCCCATAAACTTAGTGGATAATCACCAACTATCTCAAATTTAAATAATTCCATAAATGTTAAGATAAGCAAACAAGTCCGAAAATGTACGGGGTGTTACAGTCGGGATGTAGGAACCAAGGTGGTTATGGGGAATTCCCCCATATCCTATAATCCTTATAAAGTTGTTAGTAAGGTGCCTCTTAAGAACCAAGTGAATATCGATCCCGAGTTTATGTTCCATTGTAGGAAGGTGTGTATAAATGGTTATTAGGGATTTCAACTTGAGATTAATGATTTCTATAAAGATTGCTACGTTAATCCATAAGCAGTGGAATGGTTAAGGGCGGAATATAAATTTAAAATAAACCCTTACTATGATCAAAGGGGCTATTGGGTTGTCAAGATGGAAAGGATAGCCTTTTCACATATAGGGTACATAGAAGAAATATGGTGTGAGTTACTCCCTATGGATTCTTGTGACTTGTGTCTTTGATTTGGTTGGTTTGAGAAACACATAATTCCTCATGAAAAAAATTAGCACAAGTATATCCAAGACCTACGGGGAAGATTTCTCTTTCCACATGCTTCTTCTAACCGTCACCGGAGAGCTCTTGGAGCACATCCCATTTTCCAACCAAAAAATTAGAGACAAAAGAAAGAGAGAAGTGAGGGAGTTCCAAGAGGCAACCTAAGAGAGAAAAAATAAAAGGTTATGAGGAGTGAAGTGAGGGGGTTGCCACAAGCCCAATCTAACCTTTTTATTTGTCCTTCTCTTAGTGAGGACACTTGTGTAGGTGCAATCATGTAAAATAGAGGAACATAAGAACCCAGAAAGGAGGTTACCCTTAAGATGTGATGAGGGCAATCCTAGAGTGTTCCAAAGCTTGTAAGGGAATTACCCCCTAAGGTAAGAAGATCTTTCTTGCGAGTCTCAAGGTAAATTAGCTAAACTTCATACTTTAGATTCTAATGAGCAAAGTGTGAGTGATATCATGACTTTATGTGAGCCTAATAATTCTTTACCATGTCTTGATAATGTGCATGTTGATAATGTGGATACACTAGTTGATCCAATTGATGACCAAATTGATTCTTCTAGTAAGATCAATTTGTATCCACCTAGTGTTGACACATGTGCTTTTTGAATGATAGTTCATTATCAAGTGACATTTTTATTGATAAACTAACTATTGAGTGTGGTACACTACTTGAGGGATCTTGGAATGTGATTGTTATTGAAGTTGATCATTTGAATAGGAGTGACTCTTTGAGCATGTCTTTTTTTGAAGATCCTATTACTTTCATTGCACATAGAAGTGAGCATGTGCTAGAAACTACTTCGAAAAATGATATTTGTCCTTTTGAGGGTGAAATTACATGTTCTAGTTCTCCTTCTTGGATAGATCATTCTCTCTTTAAGTACAATATCTTATTTGAAGATGATGAAACCACTCCTAGTCATAGACCTAGTGGTGTGAACTTTGATAGTAGTGTAGTTCTTAAGGACTATACTCTTTATGATAACCCACTATGGTGTGAAGACATTCCTCCCAAAGATGGAAATCTCTTCTTGGAAGATAAGAGTACTCTTATGGGGAAGGATTGTGGTGAAATGGAAGGTGCTCTTTGTGTCCCAATTGTTTCTTATTATTTGTGTGTTCTAATTCTTGAGCATACTCATGATAATATTCTTGAGCATAGTAGTGAGCATACCCTTGAGGACACCTTAGATGAAATCAATTTGCATGACATCTTTGTTTACTCTCTATTTGCCTTTGATAATGCTTATATTTGTGTGGAGAGTATATATTTTTGTGATGGTGATACCTTTGGGGAAAATGGGTGTTGTTTAAACACACTTCTATGGACATTCTATCCATTTGACCTTGGTTTTGGATATGGTGGTTGTAAGATACCCCACTTGGTCAAGATGACAAGCAAATATTGGTTGAGGTTGTTGGCATTCTTCCCTATGATTAAAAGTTCTTCTTGAGGATTTATAATCCACTGGATGGACCCAAGTTGTGCATGGGAGATAATTCCAACAAGTAAGAATTCTCATTCAAGAAAGAGAGCAATGAGAAGGTAAAAGAGCATTCTCTTGGTGTATGTTATGCCAAATATTAAAGCCTAAAAGGTGGACGAATTCTACTTGAAGCTTGGTGTAGTACAAATGAGCTTAAAGGTTGAATTCCTTCTCTTAATACACTTTATTGTATGATTGACTTGTTACTTAAGCCTTGTCAAGGGAGGAGTTTTAGGAGGAATTTCATGGGAGAAGACTTTACGGAGCGTCAAATTGGTATAAAGTCACATTTTATATTTTCTACAAAGAAGGTATGTACTTGTGGCTTATGACTATTCTTGGGCTTTCTAAAGTTGTGGAGGTGAAATTCTTGTGTGGTGAGTATGGTAGTAACACTTTCTTTTGTATGTGTGCTTATTAGTTGGTGTTATTACTTGATCTTATTGTGAGCTTAAATGCAATATGTTTGTTGACTTGTGGTGGGGATATCTTTGTATTTGACCTCAGTGATGATTTAGGAGTGATAACATTCTTAAAAAAGGCTAGTGCTTTAGGTAGAGTCTTAACTTAGGTAAACCTTGTTTATGACCTTGCACTTAGCCATGGGGATATTCATGTGACTATTGACTTAAAAGGGAATATGTTCTTTATGAAATATAGAACCAACGTGGTCTTTTATGTGTTGTTACCTAAATGATTTGGTTCTTTGGTATGCCCCATCTGTCAAGGTTTGTTGTGTATCCAGGTGTCCATAGTTTTATTTGTGTATATACTCTCTATGGATCGTGTTGATACTTGGTTATACCAGAAGAGTGAGAAATTTAGGGTGTTGATTACATGTTATGCTCACTTTAGGTAGTATCATTGGTCCTATGATGATTATTTTTTTTGGGTTGAGAGAGAATATATATTTATTCTCTTCCATGTTTTGCAGGATTTAGATTCGAGGATGAATCCTTTTTAAGAAGGGGAGATCGATACAAACCTAGGGACCATTGATGTAATCTGACCTTTCTCAAAGTCCTACATACAAAGCAAAGATAAGGAGTTGGGGTACTTGATGTCAAAATTCTCAATATACTACCTTAGAAGCTTGGCAGGTATGTAACACACTGTATTTTGCATATACTTGTTCTACTTATATGGAATTTGATATGGCCTTATGGTATAGGCAATGGACTGGATTTTTTTAATTGCGAGTATTGATGGGGTAAATAGGTTTGAAGATACCGCCCGTACATCTTAATGTGACACGACCAAGTTAACATTGATGCAACTATTTAAACTTGGGATAATGAGTAGGTATTTGAATCTAAAGTTTAAAGTGACCAAGTGTATACAAGTTTTAAGTTAAATTAAAGGGATTAAGCACTAAAATAGAATAAAATATTGAGGTGCTTGCTTGACTTAATTAAGCTAGTAGGTGAGTCACCTACTTTAGCTATATGGACCAAGTTAATGGACCGGACCCAAGGCTATAGATAAGATTTGGGCCTATATTAATGTACTCATTTGGGTCCCAAACTAAGTAAAAGAAAAAGAAAATGGAGAAAGGTCCCAACACTAAAATTTGTCAAGGCCCAAACTAAGTAAAATAAGAGGAGAGGAGAAGAGAATGGGCAGCCCAACACCTAAAATCTGTCCCCAAATCCTAATAAGTTAAAGTCCCATTTTAGACATAAATAAAGCAAGTAGGTGCATCACCTATTTTGACTTTTTGAGCAGCTTGAACCCCTAAGTAGGTGCATCACCTAGTTGAACCAATTTGTGGCTGAAAATTGACCTAAAAGAGGAGGTTCTAGAGAGCCTATTTAAGGGTCAATTTTACACATTTTAACTCATAATAATTCAACAAAATAACCATAATTCTCTCAAATATAATAAGCTCTCTCTCTCTCCCTTCAAGCAGTATCCACAAAACTCCTCTAGGGTTCTTGGTATAGTTTCCTCTTTGAAGCCAAGGTCAGTAGTGATTAACTTATGGATTTAGTTTAATTTCACCATGATAAGGTGATGGAAATTAGGTTTTCCATGTTTGAAGTGTAGAAAGTCCCTCCAAGCTTGACAATCCACCTTTCTCTAATTTCTACAAGGTTTCTCCTCTTTATGGTTCAAGTGAAAAGAAGTTCAAGTTCTTGTAGCAGTTGAGAGTACAATAAAAGGTACAACTACTACACATTTTATTACTCCTCCTTGTATATAAATTTGAGTAGAAAGTTATGGATGTGTTGCTAAGAACTTAGGGATGGTGAGTGCAATATTATGTTGCTAGGATAAAGAATATTTAGGGTTGTTTTAGAGACTATTTATGTGTATATGTTGGGACAGCTTGGTTGATCTTAAAGAGGGATGTAAGTAGTTGGTATTGACATATAAAAGGAGGGTGTAATGATACACCACTTAATTGAATGTTGTATAAGCTTGCTACCTAACACACTTTGCATACTGTTTTATGTGTGTTATGAAGTCAAACCAACTTCTGGGGAACTCATATGAATTTGTGTGTTGTACAAATGTAATTATAGGAGAAGGGGTTGAAAGAACACCCTTGGTTTGCTAAATTACAGGCTTACTACTCGGCTACTTTTTTGTGAGGTTAAGTAGCCCAAATGTGTTGATTAGCTACTAATACTAGGTTTACCACATACTTTATTATAAATAAGTAATCCAAAAGGCATAAGGTTAATTTGGGGTAATACCAGAGTTGTACAGCAAGGTATGTAAGGCTACTCTATTCTGTACTCTGTGGCATGAAATCAAACATTTGTATTACAAAGTAAGCTTCCAAAGTTCTCCTATGGTAAATGATACATAGTGGCAGTGTTTGATTTCTTATATAGCTAACGACCTTTCTCCCACTCCCTAATATGTTAAAACACCTCAATAGATGCTTATTACTAAGTCTGCATGTCTACTTTCACTAGCAAGTTTCAGGAGTTCTCCTTTTAATCAAATAAGATCCATGTGTTATTTAATCTTCTAAGCATTTCATTTGTGTAAAAACTTCTTCCTACGTTATTGTTGTTACATTAAGTGTTTATTCATGTGTATTTTACTGGTAGACTATTGTCCCAAACCTCAATAATGTTATGACCACCAAAGTAATAATCTCAAAGATTAAATAAACTAAGTAACGTAATCTGGTTATGCATGGGTGGCAGCTCAGGGGTGAAAGCTAGCATGGGTCGATCCCAATCTGTTTATATGGGTGGCAGCTCAGGGGCATAAGCCTAGCATAGGCCGATCCCAAATTATGTATTTACCACTGATAAGTTGGTCATTTATATCACATGGTTTACAAGGATTATAAAGTAAAGAAAGGTAAAGTAAAGAAAGGAATTGAATGTACACTTTTACACAAATATATGTAAAGGTGGTTTATTAGACATTCTTTCATACTGAAGTCCCTCATGGGGGACCTGCATTTCATGTTATAGGCATAGGAGCTAGTAGACATCTCCAGTTGGTGGGCTTCAGGTTGATTTAGGGCTTTTCGAGTCTGTTATTTATGTTTTGGTAGTGTATAGTAGTTAAGAGTAAGGGGGAGTTTATCCTGACCTTAACTAAGTCTGTGTATCTTTTAGAGGCTTTGTAAACCAATGTAAAGTTAAACATGGTAGTGTCTTGACTTTTAGACGTTGTGGCCAAGTCTTGCACATGTAGTTTTGGGCTTGCCTTCGTGGTTTAATTTCATCGGTACATTGTATCCATACTTGGAAGAATCTTTGAATATCATAGTTACATGCACGAGAAGTATAAGGTTATGAGTTAGTGCTCTCGGGCCTTTACAACTATAGGTGTTTGTCCGCCCCAATAGGATTTGAGGTGTGACAAAAGTGGTATTAGAGCAGGTCATCCTAAGGAGTCTACACAGCTGTGTCATTATAGAATCTTGCTTATGGGTGTGTTGTGCACCACATCTATAAGCAGGAGGCTACGGGACATTTAGGAGTTATTTCTTTTTCTTCATTTTTTATATTGTGCTTAGAGCCAATATTGTAGGTTGAATTGTATTTAACTTTGAATATTATTTATTTTCTTAATATAGTGAAGATGTCGATTAAAAGAAGGAGTAAGAATAAAAGTAAGTAAGTAGACATGGCTATCGGAGAAGGGACCAGTAAGTCACCACCTAGACAAGCTAATCAACGTATGGCTCAAGATCAGTTTTCATCACAGATTTTTTCTACTCCTCCATCCCCAGAAGAGCTAAGGAGGAGAGCAGCACCTTCAGAATCACCTATTAATGCTAATGAGCAAGATTTAAGGAATGTGGTGCAATTATTGACTCGTATAGCTGCTGCACAAGGTCAAGGACAAGCTGGTCCAACTACAGGTACTAGTGGTGCGGATAGGGCAGCTAGTCTACGAACCCAGGATTTTCTTAATTATCAACTCTATCTTTTCTTTATGCTGGTTAGATGGTGGAGAAGGGGTGATTATCTTACATGTCTTATATGCTGGATACCAGTGTTAATTCACCCTTCTTTGGATTCTGTGAGAGTTGTTAAGAGTTCATATATGTTTTCCCTATAGTTTTGCCAAGTGTTCCTCTAGACAAGGATATTGACTTTGCTATTGACATGGAGTTGGGAGCAAAGCCCAATTTTTTTTCTCCTTATAGGATGGTTCGATAAGGGTTAAGGAATTAAAAGATCAGTTACAGGATTTATTGAGTAAAAAGTTTATTAGATCGAGTGTTTCTCCTTGGGGTGCTCCTGGTTTATTTTTTAAGAAGAAGGATGGGACCATGAGGATGTGTATCGATAGTTGAACAAAGTGACTATCAAGAACAAGTATCCTCTTTCCTATATTGATGATTTATTTGATCAGCTTTATGGTGCGATGGTGTCCTCTAAGATCAATTTATTATCTGGGTATCATCAGCTAAAGATCAGGATTTTGGATATTAAGAAGACAGATTTTCAGACGTGTTATGGTCATTATGAGTTTCTGGCTATGTCTTTACGGTTGACTAATTCCCCGATGGTATTTATGGAGTTAATGTACAAGGTATTTCTATTGTACCTTAATTCATTTATGATTGTGTTCATCGATGATATCTTGGTTTATTCCAAGAGTAAGGCAGAGCATGTGAGGCAATTGAGGGCCATACTTCAGAGGTTGAGAGATGAGTAGTTGTATGCCAAGTTCTCCAAGAGTGAGTTTTTGTTGGATTCAATCTCTTTCTTAGGCCATGTGGTGACTATGGATGGTATCATGGTCGATCCAGCCAAGGAGGCACCGGTTCGTGATTGGTCTTGGCCTACTTGTCCTATCAAGATCTAAATTTTTGTTGGATTAGTAGGCTACTAATGATGATTTGTGTAGGGCTTCTCTTCTATTGTAGCCCCTTTGACTATGTTGACTCAGAAAAAAAGTTGTTTTCTAGTAGTTGGACCTGTGTGAGAGGAGCTTTCAAAAGCTTAAGACATTACTGACTTCAGCAACTATCTTGACTTTGCTCGAGGAGGGCATGTATTTCACCTTATATTGTGATGCTTCTGAAGTTGGCTTAGGTGGTGTTTTGATGCAGAAGAATAAAGTGATAGCTGTCGCGCCCCATTTTTCTCGCGAAAAGCGGGATTCGACGTGACAACTCTTTTTGGAATTTATTAGAGTGAAGAGTCGCCACCTAACGAGTTAAGGTACGTTAGGGAACCATTCGAGACTAAACGAACTTATTTTAATTATTTAGTCTATGTCAACCAGAAATTCGGTGTTAGGCACCTTTTGAGGTCCATAAATGTGGGTCCCGGTCGAACTCATATATTACGTGGGGATTTTATGTGATAAACAAAATTCAAATATTTAATTAATCTAAAATAACCAAATGTCTAAGCATGCAACATTTAACTTAATTATTCTAGACGAAGAATAAAACCAAATGAAAAAGGTAATGAAAAGATAAATAAAAATCTGAAAAAATACATGCATTTTAAATACAAACACAACTTAATATTATCATGAAAGTTGACACACAACATATTTTATAACTAAAAAAAGTATAAATTCAATTGTTACTTGGTTACATTATACGAGCATAAAGAAACGAAAGAAATTAAGTTAATTAATTTATACTATATAAAAATAATAATTGCAAAAGACTAGGGACTTACCTGGTTGTGGAGCATCAATTTAATAAAGAATGTCAAAGTATTCAAAAATATTGAGTTATGAATAATAACGGGACTCCAATAAGCCAACCGAGATTTTTGAAGAGCTCTCAAGTTTTCTCTATTCCGCATAGTGTTCTAGACCTCTTGTAAATTATAACATCTCAAATAAGAAAAGAAATTGTTAGTAAAATGCGTGTCACCTTAATTTGGTGACAGATATAATGTAATAGAATGGATAATAAATAAACAATACATAAAGTTAGGGCTAAGAGTGAGATAATGTAGGATTAGGGTATAACAAGGTTGCTACGGGCTCAATGCAATGTTACATCCCTCTTATCTATTTTTATATGATCAACTCTCTTAAACGCCTCAAGACAAGACGAATATAATTCTTAAAGAAACTTATTTAAGAGTCTAAATAAAATATTTTGGCATGTAAAAGTTATGTAGAGCAAGAATATATATATGTATGGTATATAGATTGTATCAAAGCATGCGGATAATTTAGTATAGTAATAAAAGTTGTCAAGCCTTTGAGACACATGTAAAATAAGAAAAGAAGGGAGTAACGAGGTGCTTTATATTTTTAATAAAGCTTTATGTGCTTCATGTGAGAAGTCAGCTATAGCCTGTCTTTTGTCATCATTTCCCAAACGTACCTGGCCCTCGATAGGGTGACGATTCCACTTGAGATCTGCCTCGCACATTGACTCCTCCACTTTCCACGATTGAACTCCAAGTGATGTCATTCAGTTGTAGTGTGCATATAAAAATATTCAAAGAAGTGTTGAGAGTATGTTTATTCTTAACGTTTGACTAATCAAAAGAAAAATTAAAATAATAAAGTAATAGAGATATTCATGAGTGAAATAAACATTGCACTCAAAGATATTTAAACAGGACAATATAGCGAAATAGATACAAAAGTAACATGATTTGGACCTTCATTCTAATCTAATTTAGCAACTAGTCTGTAGAATAAAGGAAACTAAAACAAGGTAGTGACATAGAAGGCTGAGATAATCAGTTTGTCCAACAAATGATATGGAGCATATACAGGAAGTGGTTGTTCCTTATTATTAATTTTTTCTAGAATGATGCAATCAATTCCATCAAAATAGTCACGTTAATCGAGATGGATCTTAGCCAAATAACCACATATTGTGATACTATACAGAGAGTAACTTATATATTACTTAGCTTCCCAAATCAGTCCAAAATGCTAACATTTAAAGAGTATTTATATACAAGAGCTTAAAAACAAATTAGACACAATCTTACTATTATTTTTCTAGTGAAAATATTCCAACTCAGTGCTTGAATTATTAACGCAAAAACAACATGTATGCTAGCCAAATTAAATCATGTTTTTTTCGAATGAGAATTTTTACAACATCATTAGATCTATTAAAGAACCAAATTATAAATCCGCAACATGAGAACTTAAGAAAATACCAATTTAGAAGTAGATATAGTTAAAACACATATTTTAATTATTCATGAAAATGAATTCTCAATCCACATCACTTGTATCTTTACTCTATAGTGAGCGAAAATCAAGAAAATCAATGGACACTATATATGTACCCGTAAACTCATTTTCAGGGAAAATCAAGAAAAAAAACAATATTAGTTTCACTCTTCACTTTTCAAAATAACATGATATTTTAATAATAATAAGTTCATGTACATGCAACCCACAAGCATAAACGTATACTGAATGAATTGATCTATAGGACCAATAGCAATAAACAACAAGATGTTACAAAATTTCAAAAAAGGTTTAGAGACAACCTGTGTCAACGAACAACACCATGATGGAGTTCAAGCTTGCAACGAACAACACCATGATGGAGTTCTTAGTCTGAAGCTTGACTAGGCATTTTGGTTGAATTTCCTGCTGCGCTAACCTATCACTGCTTCTCCCTGGTGGGACTCTGATTATAGTTTCTAATTTTCGAGTATGGCTGCTGTAATTGAAGCTTTCAATGTTGTGGTTGGGGTCTTTCGATGGAATAACTTTGATATATTTTCACTAGTTGAAGCCTGAAGTCTTTCTGTGGCTTAATTTTACACCGAAGACTTCATTCTGATCGCGCTACGTGAGTTATGTCCATCTAGTGGCAGAAAACTGGTGGTGCTAATAGAGATGGATGACGAGGGGTTGTTTGCTATGGTTCTTTGGGTGAGACCGCCAGTGAAGAAGATGAGTGTCGGTGAAGAGGTCTCGATAGAGAAGAGAAAACTAAAAATGATGGAGCATCTCCCTCTCTTTCTTCCCTTGATTCCCAGGTACCCGTGTATTAGCATAAGTGTATGTGAGTTGTAATGGACAGAAAATGATGGTTGGTTGTCATTGAAAATCCTTTTAATTACTGGATATTGGTTTTATGGGGATCTCGTGATCGAAAATGGATGGTGTCGCTATGGTGAAGATATAATAGAGCTCTTGGTTATGGAGATGCCACTGAAAAAGAAGCTCTCCCCGTCCCTCTCGTCCATCTTTTTTCATCTATCATCTATGTCATTTTGGATTTATAAGAAGGAAAAAGAAGAAAAAAGGACGTTAGGAAGGAGGGAGTGACAAAGGAAAGAATTAATTTGTGGGAAGATTTTAGGAGATTGTGTTAATATTTTGGTGATTAATGATAAGATATTAGGTGGAATATTAAGGAAAGAAAATAATAATAAAAAGGAAAGATAAGGAAGAAGGTAAAATTATTTGAAAATAAAGAAAATGGGACATTGGAATAGAATTGATAATGGAGGAGGAAAATTGGTAGGAAATTTTCTAATTCTTGGCAAGAATTATGTTACTGGAAAGGAATGATATGAGGGGATTATTCTACGTATGAAAAGATTTAACAAAATTTGAATTTGAAATTTAAAATTTGAATTTTGAGCTTTTTTAGGACTAAATAGATTTCTACCAAAAAATATATAAAATGAGTAACTACTAAATTACTAAGTGAAGGAAAATAATACTAAATTATTAAATCAATTATTATATTTTATAGATAAAAAATAATTCACAATAAAAGAATAATAACTCTTAAAATATTTGATCAAAAATAGAATAAAAGAGAAATGTGAAAAGTTAAGTAAGGAATATGACATGATAATAGTGATAAGAATAATTAAAAATAATAATCATATAATAATAATAATAATAGTCATTAAATAATATTAAATAATACGAATAATATTTGTTTGCACAAAATTTGATAAAAAATAAGTAAAAATAGCGATTTTGACCTCGTAACAAAATAAAGGGTTAAAAATGAGTAAAATGACAAAAAGAAGGGTCAAAATTGGATGTCAACAGCTGCCCCTTCTTTGCTCGAGAATGAAGTATGAATTGTCGGGCAAAGAAAGTTGACGAAGTAGCCTATTTTGTCCGACTGAGGGAATGACTCTTTTGAAATTCGGAGAAGTGAGATAGAGTTGTGAAAATGTTGTGGCCGAGACTTTGGTTTCAAGTCACCTACATATATATGGCTTTACGAGAATCAGGCCGTGTGTAGTTCTAGATTTAGGGACAAACAATATCCCTAAAGAAAAGTGATGAATTTGAGTAAGGATAGCACGAGTCAACACGATTAGAATATGTGTAATGTAAAAGATAGAGTGGGTAGAATTCAAAACAATAGTTTAATGAGTGATGTAAGAAAGAGATGGATGTGTTTCAAGCTGAATTGGAGTGAAGCGGGGATAAATAGGATCATATCTAGAAACAGGAGCGCAAGCTGCTCTCGTTCATAACTCTTTCTTCCTTAGTCACCTGCGTGCTTTCTAGTACTACTAAATAAAATGGTTAGAGCAGGTGGATAAAATAAATGACAAGTAATAGTTGTAAATATTTAAACATGATACAATTTCCTATTTAGACCATGAGCATTTGCTTTAAGACGGCAAAGATGATGTCTTAAGCTATGATGTCTTAGGGCCATGATAAGCGAAAAGTAAATCCTAAGGCCATGAAATGATGTCCGCAGGCCATGAAAATGACGCCTTTTGACCATGATGCCTTCGGAGCATGATAAGCAGAAAGTAAATTCTTAGGCCATGAAATGATGTCTGCAGGCTATGAAAATGACGCCTTTAGACTATGACGCCTTTGGAGCATGATAAGCAGAAAGTAAATCCTTAGGCCATGAAATGATGTCCGCAGGACATGAAAATGATGCCTTTAGACCATGACGCCTTCGGAGCATGATAAGCAGAAATTAAATTCTAAGGCAATGAGATGATGTCCGCAGGCTATGAAGATGATGCCTTGGAACTATGACGTCTTAGGGTAAGTATATAATGATTAAAAAAAGTGTATATTTCTTGAGTGGAATAATGTGTCGATTGTGGATTCTGCAGGTGTAATATAATGTAGACTCTTGTAGGAGCCATGCAATGTAGATTCTGCGGATGCGCTGCGATGTGGACTCTTGCAGGAGCCACGCAATGTAGATTTTAGCAGATGCACTGCAATGTAGACTCTCACCGGAGCCATGCAATATTGACCATTACAGGAGCCATGTAATGTAATGCACTACGGTGTGGACTCTTGCGGGAGCCATGCAATATTGACCCTTGCAGGAGCCATGTAATGTAGATTTCTGCGGATGCACTGCAGTGTGTACTCTTGCTGGAGCCATGCAATATTGACCCTTGCAGAAGCCATGTAATGTAGATTTCTGCGGATGCACTGCGGTGTGGACTCTTGTGGGAGCCATGTAATATTGACCCTTGCAGGAGCCATGCAATGTAGATTTCTGCGGATGCACTGCGGTGTGGACTCTTGCGGAAGCCATGCAATATTGATCCTTGCAAGAGCCATGCAATATAGATTTCTGTGGATGCACTGCGGTGTGGACTCTTGAGGGAGCCATGCAATATTGATCCTTGCAGAAGCCATGTAATATAGATTTCTGCGGATGCACTGCGGTGTGGACTCTTGCAGGAGCCATGCAATGTAGACTCTTGCAGGAGCCATGCAATGTTGATGAGAGGATAAAGTAGCTTAGCTTTTTTCCTACGTTGGATGTATAGTGGGCTTTCTTTGATGATAATCATATAGGTGTTGCAAGGTAGCTATTGTATTTGTACTTGCTGTTTTTGTACTCAAAGAAAAAATGTAAGTTTTGAAAAGCAAGGTTGACTCATACCTTTGCTTGTCTAGGCTCCTTGTCATTATTTTGATTTCATGGATAAACTTGAACCCCATTATGGTGAAATTTTTGAGGAATCCTCAAAAATTCCTGCCCCAGTTTAGAATAAAGATGTTTCCGCATGTCCTTGTAAATTGGGATGTTGCTTGCTCATGGAATTTTTGAGGTCTCCTCAAAAATTCTGCCCCAGTTTTCAATCATGGAGTCTTATAATCCTGCTACACTCAAAGAAAAATACTAGTTCAAAACAAATGGTTGTCTTACATTTGAACCTCGAGGTCTCAATTTTGAGTCTGCATTTTTCCAATATGGAGGTCATGGAACAAACCAAAAATAAATTAGATTTATCGGCTAGAGGACCTCGTAAAAAGCTTGAAAATTTTTCTGGCCATTAGGTGGATGAATAGGGAGTGATGACATTTTGCTTGTGACGATATTATGAGAGTAAGAATTGCATGAAGATATATATATAGTCCAAAAGTATTTTGCATTGGAGAAGGAAGAAGGCTGAAAATATTTTGGATGTTGAGAATACTGTCATATTGCAGATTCTCAATCGAGTCGATGTTCAAATGATAGACAACCTTTAAACAAAAATTAATAATTCAAATAAAACAAGGATTAATAGACAAAGAATTTAAGACACTAGTATCAAAAGATGAGTTACTCGTCAAAGAGGACTTTAGGACGAATGGGTGGGATAGAACTTAACCTTGAGAAGTGAATTGATATCAAAATGTAGAGGATATATTCTAATGCGGGACCTAAAAGTAGTGATAGGAATTTATGATTTGAATGGTGTTGGTTATAGAGAGTGAAATAATTTTGCACATACAAAAAATACTAAATTTATACTTAAAGCAGAAAGGATGAACGAGAAAAGAATGATAAGGCATACAAAAGATACCACGAGATTTTCAAAAGAACTTTATTTTGATACGATGGGAGGACTAAAGATATTGAAAAATTGACTAATTTAAAATGTGCCCCAATTTCAATTTAGTTTGAAATAGCCGGAGAATTTGACAGATTGTGAAAGGCATTTGAATAATTCAAAAACTCTAGTTTTTGCTCTCATGACATTATGTGAAAATGAAAGAAAGGAGGGATTTAAGATTTGAGGAAAAAAGAATTATTTGAGTAATAAAGATTATTTTACATTTTCAAAATACGGGGATATTTCATAAAGAATAAAAAGGAGGACCGCATCCTTTAAAGGATTGCCTACGTATCTTGTTGGACAAGAATCAGGTCAGACGTAGTTCGGAATTTAGACTTAGAGAAATTTGAATGGTGGTTGGAGACAAAGTAAGAGTCGAATAATAACTTAAATAAGGATAGTAAACACATAGAACATAATGGTTAATGCATGCATGACTTAGAATTTTCTAAGATTTGGATAGACACGGACTAGGGTAATCTTATGCGAGAAGGCACGTGGTCACATGGTAGTAAAACTATCCGCTCAACCGCGTCTTAGCCAACTCTCTATAACAGGGTTTTGAAAAGAATTTGGAGAAGTGCGAAGGCACAACATCCTAGTATAGTGAAAGTGTGTGAAAATGTGAAATTTTCAAGTGGGGAAAATATGAACGGAATGCCAATTATATAAAGCATTAACACATAGCACATAGTGAAAAGCTGCAACATGTTGAACAATACAAGAAAATAATAAAAGCAAATAAAAATTAGCATAATTAAAGAGGAGTAAGGAAAATAAGAGATAACATATAAGCAACTAAAAGGGAAAAGGAAAAGTGGAGGGACATGAAATGGCAAACAAGGTAAGAAAAAGGAAAAAGAATTAACATGCATAAAAAAAATTAGAAAAACAACAACTTAAGAAAATCAATTTAAAACGTAAAATCCCACATAACACATAAATTCGTAATGGTTAGAACCTAAGTATCCCCAGCAGAGTCGCCATGTTGTCGCACCCCATTTTTCTCGCGAAAAACGGGATTCGACGTGACAACTCTTTTTGGAATTTATTAGAGTGAATAGTCGCCACCTAACGAGTTAAGGTGCGTTAGGGTACCATTCGAGACTAAACAAACTTATTTTAATTATTTAGTCTATGTCAACCAGAAATACGGGTAAGGGTTCAAGTTACCTCGAAACGAAGGTGTTCGACACCTTTCGAGGTCCACAAATGTGGGTCCCGATCGAACTCATATATTACGTGGGGATTTTATGTGATAAACAAAAGTCAATTATTTAATTAATCTAAAATAACCAAATGTCTAAGCATGCAACATTTAACTTAATTATTCTAGATGAAGAATAAAAGCAAATGAAAATGGTAATGAAAACATAAATAAAAATCTAACAAAATACATGCATTTTAAATACAAACACAACTTAATATTATCATGAAAGTTGACACACAATCTATTTTATAACTAAAAAAAGTAGAAATTCAATTGTTACTTGGTTAAATTATACGAGCATAAAGAAACGAAAGAAATTAAGTTAATTAATTTATACTATATAAAAATAATAATTGCAAAAGACTAGGGACTTACCTGGTTGTGGAGCATCAATTTAATAAAGAATGTCAAAGTATTCAAAAATATTGAGTTATGAATAATAACGGGACTCCAATAAGCCAGCCGAGATTTTTGAAGAGCCCTCAACTTTTCTCTATTCCGCATAGTGTTCTAGACCTATCGTAAATTATAACATCTCAAATAAGAAAAGAAATTGTTAGTAAAATGCGTGTCACCTTAATTTGGTGACAAATATAATGTAATAGAATGGATAATAAATAAACAATACATAAAGTTAGGGCTAAGAGTAAGATAATGTGGAATCAGGGTATAACAAGGCTGCTACGGGCCCAATGCAATGTTACATCCCTCTTCTCTATTTTTATATGATAAACTCTCTTAAACGCCTCAAGACAAGACGAATATAATTCTTAAAGAAACTTATTTAAGAGTCTAAATAAAATATTTTGGCATTTAAAAGTTATGTAGAGCAAGAATATATATATGTATGGTATATAGATTGTATCAAAGCATGCGGATAATTTAGTATAGTAATAAAAGTTGTCAAGCCTTTGAGACACATGTAAAATAAGAAAAGAAGGGAGTAACGAGGTGCTTTATATTTTTAATAAAGCTTTATGTGCTTCATGTGAGAAGTCAGTTATAGCCTGTCTTTTGTCATCATTTCCCAAACGTACCTGGCCCCCGATAGGGTGACGATTCCACTTGAGATCTGCCTCGCACATTGACTCCTCCACTTTCCACGATTGAACTCCATATGATGTCATGCAATTGTAGTGTGCATATAAAAATATTCAAAGAAGTGTTGAGAGTATGTTTATTCTTAACGTTTGACTAATCAAAAGAAAAATTAAAATAATAAAGTAATAGAGATATTCATGAGTGAAATAAACATTGCACTCGAAGATATTTAAACAGGACAATATAGCGAAATAGATACAAAAGTAACATGATTTGGACCTTCATTCTAATCTAATTTAGCAACTAGTCTGTAGAATAAAGGAAACTAAAACAAGGTTGTGACATAGAAGGCTGAGATAATCAGTTTGTCCAACAAATGGTATGGAGCATATACAGGAAGTGGATGTTCCTTATTATTAATTTTTTCTAGAATGATGCAATCAATTCCATCAAAATAGTCACGTTAATCGAGATGGATCTTAGCCAAATAACCACATATTGTGATACTATACAGAGAATAACTTATATATTACTTAGCTTCCCAAATCAGTCCAAAATGCTAACATTTAAAGAGTATTTATATACAAGAGCTTAAAAACAAATTAGAAACAATCTTACTATTATTTTTCTAGTGAAAATATTCCAACTCAGTGCTTGAATTATTAACGCAAAAACAACATGTATGCTAGCCAAATTAAATCATGTTTTTTTCGAATGAGAATTTTTACAACATCATTAGATCTATTAAAGAGCCAAATTATAAATCCGCAACATGAGAACTTAAGAAAATACCAATTTAGAAGTAGATATAGTTAAAACACATATTTTAATTATTCATGAAAATGAATTCTCAATCCACATCACTTGTATCTTTACTCTATAGTGAGCGAAAATCAAGAAAATCAATGGACACTATATATGTACCCGTAAACTCATTTTCAGGGAAAATCAAGAAAAAAAACAATATTAGTTTCACTCTTCACTTTTCAAAATAACATGATATTTTAATAATAATAAGTTCATGTACATGCAACCCACAAGCATAAACGTATACTGAATGAATTGATCTATAGGACCAATAGCAATTAACAACAAGATGTTACAAAATTTCAAAAAAGGTTTAGAGACAACCTGTGTCAACGAACAACACCATGATGGAGTTCTTAGTCTGAAGCTTGACTAGGCATTTTGATTGAATTTCCCGCTGTGCTAACCTATCACTGCTTCTCCCTGGTGGGACTCTGATTATAGTTTCTAATTTTCGGGTATGGCTGCTGTAATTGAAGCTTTCAATGCTGTGGTTGGGGTGTTTCGGTGGCATAACTTTGATATATTTTCACTAGTTGAAGCCTGAAGTCTTTCTGCGGCTTAATTTTACACCGAAGACTTCATTTTGATCGCGCTACGTGAGTTATGTCCATCTAGTGGCAGAAAAATGGTGGTGCTAATAGAGATGGATGACGTGGGGCTGTTTGCTATGGTTCTTGGGGTGAGACTGCCAGTGAAGAAGATGAGTGTCGGTGAACAGGTCTCTATAGAGAAGAGAAAACTAAAAACGATGGAGCATCTCCCTCTCTTTCTTCCCTTGATTCCCAGGTACCCATGTATTAGCGTAAGTGTATGTGAGTTGTAATGGAGAGAAAATGATGGCTGGTTGTCATTGAAAATCCTCTTAATTACTGGATAGTGGTTTTATGGGGATCTCGTGATCGAAAATGGATGGTGTTGCTATGGTGAAGATTTAATGGAGCTCTTGGTTATGGAGATGCCACTGAAAAAGAAGCTCTCCCCGTCCCTCTCGTCCATCTTTTTTCATCTATCATCTATGTCATTTTGGATTTATAAGAAGGGAAAAAAAGAAAAAAGGGCGTTAGGAAGGAGGGAGTGACAAAGGAAAGAATTAATTTCTGGGAAGATTTTAGGAGATTGTGTTAATATTTTGGTGATTAATGATAAGATATTAGGTGGAATATTAAGGAAAGAAAATAATAATATAAAGGAAAGATAAGCAAGAAGGTAAAATTATTTGAAAATAAAGAAAATGGGACATTGGAATAGAATTGATAATGGAGGAGGAAAATTGGTAGGAAATTTTCTAATTTTTGGCAAGAATTAAGTTAATGGAAAGGAATGATATGAGGGGATTATTCTACGTATGAAAAGATTTAACAAAATTTGAATTTGAAATTTAAAATTTGAATTTTGAGCTTTTTTAGGACTAAATAGATTTCTACCAAAAAATACATAAAATGAGTAACTACTAAATTACTAAGTGAAGGAAAATAATACTAAATTATTAAATCAATTATTATATTTTATAGATAAAAAAAAATTCACAATACAAGAATAATAACTCTTAAAATATTTGATCAAAAATAGAATAAAAGAGAAATGTGAAAAGTTAAGTAAGGAATATGACATGATAATAGTGATAAGAATAATTAAAAATAATAATAATAATAGTCATTAAATGATATTAAATAATACGAATAATATTTGTTTGCACAAAATTTGATAAAAAATAAGTAAAAATAACGATTTTGACCTCGTAACAAAATAAAGGGTAAAAATGTGTAAAATGACAAAAAGGAGGCTCAAAATTGGGTGTCAACAATAGCTTATGCCTCTAGATAGTGAAGGTCCATGAGAAGAACTACCCAACTCATAATTTGGAGTTAGCGGCAGTTGTGTTTATCTTGAAGTTGTGGTGTCATTATTTGTATGGGGTTCATTGTGAGATTTTTATCGACCATAACAGCCTTCAGTACTTATTTACTCAGCAGGATCTTACTATGACATAATGTAGATGCTTAAAGTTTCTTAAGGATTATGATCGCAATATTCTTTATCATCCGGGTAAGGCTAATATGGTAGCGGATGCCTTGAGTCGAAAGGCAGAAAGGATGGGGAGTTTGGTTTATATTGTGGTGGAGGAGCGACCTTTGGCCATAGACATTCAGTCTTTAGCCAACCAGTTGAGTCGACTTGACATTTTAATACCTGAGCATGTTTTGTCTAGTGTCGAGGCTAGATCCTCATTGTTGGATCATATTCAAGCTCAAAAATTTGATGATGAGAAATTGAGGGAGATTTGAGGTAAAGTGTTGAGTAGTGAGGCAAAAGCAGCATTCCTTGATTTGGAGGGTGTTTTGAGGATTGGTTGACATTTTGATACCCAAGCGTGTTTTGTCTTGTGTCGAGGCTAGATCGTTATTGTTGGATCAGATTGGAGCTCGAAAATTTGATGATGAGAAGTTGAGGGAGATTTAGGGTATAGTGTTGAGTGGTGGGCAAAAGCAGCATTTGTTGATTTGAAGGGTGTTTTGAGGATTGGTAGTTAAGTTTGTGTACCAGGGGTTAGGGACTTGATTAGACTAATTTTAGAGGAAGCTCACTGTTCGAGGTATTCTATCTAGGTAAAAATAACTAAAATGTACCATGACTTAAAGCAACACTATTGGTGGTGTGGGATAAAGAACGACATTGTGAATTTTATGGCCAAGTTTGTTAATTTCTAGCAGGTTAAGTATGAGCACAGACGATTGGGTAGTTCGATGCAGCGGATGCTTATTCCAGAGTGGAAGTAGAGGATTACTATAGACTTTGTGGTTGATTTTCCTCATACCTAGGGGAAATTCGATTCTCTTTCCGTAAATGTGGATTGGTTGACCAACTCCGCACACTTTGTACCTGTGAAGATGAATTACAATGCAGAGAAGTTGGCCAAGATCTACATTCGTGAAATATTTATGTTGTACGGCGCACCTATTTCCATCATTTCTGATAGAGGTACTCACTTCACCTCTAACTTTTAGATTTCTATGCAGCAGGAGTTGGGCACTCAGCTAGAGATGAGCACGATATTTCACCCTCAGATGGATGTCCAGTCTAAGAGGACTATTCAGGTATTAAAGGACATGCTTTGAGAGTGATTTAAGGATTTTAGTGGTTATTTGGACCAGTTCTTGCTATTTCCAGAGTTTACCTGGAATAATAGTTATCATTCCAGCATTCAGATGGTGCCATTCGAGCTTTGTATTGAAGGATGTGTATATATCCTGTGTAATGGATTGATTTCTTTGAGGTTAAACCTTGGGGTACTGATTTGTTGAGAGACTCAATGAATTGAGTGAGACTGATCCAGGATAGGCTTATGGCAGTCCTGAGTAGACAGAAGAGCTACGTCGACCAATAGGTCCTTGATGTGGAGTTCATGCAGGGTGAGCGAATTTTGTTGAAAGTGTCACCTATGAAGGGTGTAATGAAATTCAGAAAGAAAGAAAATCTTAAACTGAGGTTCATTGGGACTTTTGAGATTCTTGAGAGAGTTGGGGAGGTGACCTATAGCTTGGCCTTTCCTTCGAGCTTATCAGTGGTTCATTCGGTATTTCATCTTTTTATATTGAAGAGGTACCGTCTTGATGATTCTCATGTGATCCAGTGGGATTCAGTTATCTTAGACCATGATTTGACCTTTGAGGAGGAGCCTATAGCTATTTTAGATAGGCAAACTAGAAAGTTGAGGTCCAAGAATATTTTAGTGAAAGTTCAGTGGAGACATCACCCAATTGAGGAGACTACGTGGGAGATTGAATCCAGAATGCAGAGTAGATACCCCCAGTTTTTCACCAGTTTAGGCACTTTTCTTGCTTTACGTCGAGGAAAAATGTATGTTTTAGTGGTGGATAATGTAACAATCCTCATGGTGATTTTTAAAATTTTCTATGTTTTAACTATTTTACCCCTCCCTGTTGTTGTCTTATAGCATTTGTGATTTTTGGGAATGGGTGGTACGATCTTCGAAGTGTTTGGGAGTATTTTAAGCGAGTTTTTGGCTTTGAGAAGCTTTTAAGTTCGTATAGTTGTCTTTGGTCAAAATTTTGGGACTCGAGCTTTGGATGATAATTCTGCCGGTTCCATCAGTTTTAGAATGTCGATTTTGGGTTAGTAGCATGGTTGGTTCAGGTTTTGAGGCCCTATTATGATTTTTGAGGGTTTGAGTTATTGACCTAAATGGTTTTTGAGTGAAAATTGTTGATAATGACCTCCTTTGGTAAATCTGATGGTTCTATTAAGTCTGGAATGTCAAAATTAATCTAGTAGCATTACTTTTTTTTTCTATGGTATCCCGAACGGAACCTGAGGGTCTATTTGGAGAGATTTTAGCTTGGACTATTGTTGGTACAATCTATTGGTTCACCAGACATTTCTTCATTGTGATCACGTGGTTGGGATCACAATCACAAAGGGTCTAGTTCTTGTTCATTGCGATTGCGAGGAGGGTGTCGTGATTGCAAAAGGTAACCTTTTTGTGCATCACAACCGCGTGGCCTAATCCAGTGATCGAAAAGAGCAACTTTGGGGTCTCAAGGGCAGTGCCCTGATTGCTAGGTACTATTCACTGGAACAGTAAAAAAGCCTCAATTTCGGTCTTATATCCCATTTCACTATTTTCAAGGGTTGGGAGCCATTTTTTAGGGAATCTAAAGGAGAATTCCATCATTTTTCAATTGGGTAAGCTTTTAAACTTATATTTGATCATTACCCATTGATTATACTGCAAAATCATCTTCAAAACATGGATCTTAAACTTGAAATTTTGAGGGTTTTTTGATTAAGTGAAAAAGTGATATTTCGATGAGTTCTAAATCGATTTCAACTCTATTTTCAATGGATAGATTTGAAACCCTTAAACTATGGGTAAATTGATTTTCTATTAAAATTCCAGTTTTATCCTTTTATTTTTGGGGTTGATTTTTAAGGTTATCTTGGATCTGGAACTAGAATATGTCAATATGGGTATCAAAAAACTCGTATTTACATGTAAAAGCTAATTTTTGATAGATTTGGAGAATTCTAAGGTTTTTTTGAAGGAGAAATCTTTGAGTTGAGTATTTTTAGGCTTACGGTGTTGCCTCGAGGTAGGTTATGGCTTAACATTCTTCAAACTTAGCTGGGTAAAGAACTTATCTTGTAAAGCATGCTATGGGTTTGGTAAAATCTCATGTTTACATTATTTGGGGTTGATTATTATCATTGTGATGCCCGAGTGGGGGCTTGTGTTGACCTTATTATTGATTAGAGAGCTTATTATCATTGTGATACCCGAGTGGGGGCTTGTGTTGACTTCATTGGTGTTTTATTTGTTCTTTACATGTTGTGGTGCCCATGTTATGGGATTGTAGAGGATTCTTCGAATACTTACATTGATTCTAAAATGTGTTGCCATGAGGAGGCTTATGTCATGATTTACTGAGATTTGGATAACTTGGGTTAATTTATATCATTGTTGAGATAATTATTGTGCATTGTTGGTTTTGCCATGATCATGTATACTTATTCATCTCTCATTTTTATGGAATAGGTACTACTGTGAAACTTGGATTCTTTGAGAAAGAAAATGAACCATTTTATAAAATTACTTGACCAAGGAAAGTGCCGACAAGATCGAATATTGAGATTGTAATTAGTATATGGGTTGTGAACACCCCATTGGTCCTTTGCTAGAGCTTAGGCTCGGAAGGTATATACAGAGAATACACGTGGCCATTGCATCCATTCCATATCATCATGTTGCATTGCATTTCACTTTTTTTTTGGGTGATATTGTACTTTGAATAGCTTCGTAGTGGTGTATATATTATTGTTGATATTCATTCTTATATTATGTATTGTGTGGCTTGATCCGCATGGGACTTTTCTGCTTGCATGTATTTACTTCACTCATAGCTTACTTAATTTGATTTAGTTGTCTACTTTAGCTTGGTCAGCCTATGATGCCTACTGAGTATAAGTAGATCATACTCACTCTTATTTTATGTATCCTTTTGGTGCAGATCCTAGTATGAGTGCTACCTGTGAATAGAGATCATTCAGTTTAGAGATTATAAGAGTCGTGGTGAGCTCCCCGTCTAGAGCATATTCTTGGCTTCATCTATCCTATTTATGTCTTTAATTTATTTTAGAGATAGATACTTTATGTATTAGTATTTGATGTCAATTTTAGAGTTGCTCTTACTAATGATATCGAGATATTGAGTTTATATTGTGGTTGGTTAGACTTTATTCCTAATTCTTGAGTTTTTACTCCATTATTTGATCTTCCTATCAATTTATTCTATCTTTGTGTTGGGATTATCTATTAAGGTTGGGTCGGGGTAGGTGTCATCATGATCTTAGGATTTTGAATCGTCACAGAAGGATACACGTAAATCACTTATTTGTACAAGGGCAATAGATCCCTTGATGATCTTCTTTGTCTATTACCTAAAGGCCACACCGATAACATACACCAAGATTTATGTGGCACACTCCTAAGTGTTTCTTGTTACACTTACCACAAGGATGATACTTTCACATTCCTTAAGTTTCACCAATGACCCTATTTGGAGTAGGCCAAGTATTACCAGGAGGAGGAACAAGATATTCGAATGCACTAAAGGGTCGGTCTATGCTCCCTTTAAGTCCTTGTGCAACCTCTCCCATCTTGATAGATCTATATAAAAGTAACACATCAATAAGGATTTAGATTTACATCATCCCTCATCCCCCTAGGACGAGGTGTGGATGGTAAAAAGGAAGCAAGACACGAGGTATGATCATTTTCTTAAGGCTCAACTTTACAGCAAGATCTAGAGTTCGAAAGAATAGAACCATTCCTAAATTCGCTATAGCCTCCAAATTATAAGTGTGGCATACTTCACACATATAATTAAGACTCTACTAGATACAACTTCATAGATATCCTTTGACACTTGAACCAAGTGCTCTGATACCAAATTTGTCACGCCTCAAGCCTAGACCATATGAGTGGTTGGCACCTAATGCCATTGTTGGCCCGAGCTAACCCCTACTGGCATATGACATGAGCATTCAACTAGCATGTGCCAAAGACATAAGTGAAACATGTCAGTATTTTGAAAAATAAAATCTAACTTCATTTATTGATAAGAAAACTGTGTTCATTCATTAATTTGAAAATTTCATATTTTATAAACATGGTAACACGGAGGTCAAAACTGAAAAACATGAATTTGACAACTAATTGTCTATGAAGCCTGTTATTTCTGAGAAATAATGTCTACTAGGACAAAGCCATGGTATATCTTTATTGAACTAGATCATATATACTACTATAACTAAGCCCCTAAGAAGTAAGGAGGACTTACCAATAGCTGAAAGCGAGGAACTTAATGATGCGCCTGATCGCGAGCCTGAGTACCTCAATCTGCATCATAATGTCATGAACTTAAAAATCATGAGGTAAGATGAAGTAACTGAACAATAAGTAAACTAAATGTGAAATAATTTGAATTATATTTAGCAATCAGTGGTCTTGCGCCATAATCACACTTGATGAAAATACTAAGTATTTTTGGTGGGGATTTTTTTTATAACCTACATACATTAGTGTGAGCTCATGATGTCCAACCTCTAACCCGGATGGAAGAGCTGTCCTATAACTTGTCGAGGCATAGGACGAACACAATTAGACTCTTTTGGGCTTAAATCCTACGCTGGCATACGTAGTTTCGGGGCATTTGTTGTCTAAATCCATACCCTTCTCAGTATTACATAATCCTCCAAAAACATGTATATTCTCATACTGTAATATTTAAAATAAACTAAAAATATTGTGGAACCTTTCACTCAAAATCATATACATTTCATGCTAGTGAGCTCTTAAGCTCAAAATCATATACATATCATGCTAGTGAGACCTTACACTCTAAAATCATAAGAAAATGTTGAGTTTAGGTTTTTAATACAAAAAAGTTTCCTTTCAAATCAAGCTCAAATTCATAAGATAATTTTGTAAGCATTCATGATATAGGTTCATAAAACATGAGATAAGTTCATCAATGGTTGTTATTGAGTTTCACTATGTTTTGCCTTCTATTATCCACACTCTAATTTCAGTTTTTGGGCATGTGTGAAGTGGTAAATTCCTTATTAGTTGAGAGAATTGATTGTATTATCTTTATATATATAGTCTTGAATAATTTATTTTATGAACTAACTTTTGAGATTAAGTTAAGATCAATGTCCATTTGTTTTTCAATTATGGGGAAGGAAGTGTAGCAAAATGTGCATCATGATATATATCCAAATCATGTCAATGGCTAGCTTCCAGCACCAATTAGTGTAGAGGGAAAAAAAGTAAGTACATTAACTTAGGCCATCTCCAACCACACTCTATTTTACCCTCTAATTTTTCAATCTTCTTCTCTCTCTTTAATATTATTATTTTTATTTCATTTATTTTTTCTTATTTCATAAAATAAATTCTTTATTATTTTATACATAATCACCATATATAATTCATATTCTTTTCAAAATTTTCATATAAAATTATTTTTTACCCCAAATTTTCGAATAACATAAATTACAAGCAAATATTATATATTATATATATTAATGGACAATTCAAATAAAATTTAAATTGATGAAATACAATTAAATAAATATTACATCATGGTAAAATTTATTTTAATTTGTACATAAATATTCAACTTTCAAGATTATGACGTTGCTCCCATAAATGCTCTATTAATGCATTACGAAGTTCAAAATGAGAATTTTTGTATTTTTAACAATTTCATCTTGTATCAAGTGTTTCGTGTACTCCCTTTGTTTCGTATCAGTTGGCCCCTATGGACTTGGCACACCCATTAAGAAACTAATAAATAGAGATGCATTTTACATATTTACCCTTGTATGTCTTTTAAAGTCCAATAATCAATGCAATAATTAAACATTGAAATTTAGTACATATTACTTCATCTCATGCATTACGTCTAGAACATTGAGTATTTATAATTGAAACTAGTAATAATCATTTAATATTGGTTTTGGAGAATTGAGATCATTTATGCACCATTCAATAATTTTTAAAACTGTGGATGTATTTAGTATTCCTATTAAGGGTAAAATGGGAAATATATGTATAAAATACTCTTGATTTTAGAACTATTAAAACAAATATTTTTAGAAAGAAGGCCAACTAATACGAAACGGAGGGAGTACTATTTTATTTCTCATATTCCATTTTTAACTATTGCATCAGTTATTCCCATGGTTATTTTTTTTATACAATTATAAATTATAATAAAACTAACTTATATCTTAAATAAATATAATATAGATGGAAATTAATTTATAAAAATTATAAATTAATATAATAAAGATATTACATTAGAAAATAATTACGAATATTAGGGAATTAATTAATTATCGAATATAATTTATAATATGTTAAATTACAAATGTTATATAATAGAAATATTAATATTATAATCAAAAAGTAAAACAGAGGAGATGAATAGTAAGGGCATCTCCAATCACCCTCTATTTTTTCCTCTAAACTCCTAATTTGGAGGGGGAAAATAGAGGGTGAAACTTCAATCACCCTTCGAATTTTCCTCTAAACTCTATAAATAGAGGGGGTGAATAGTAACTATCCAAATATAGAGAGTTACTATTTATCCCCTCTATTTTACTTTTTGATTATAATATTAATATTTATATTATATAATATTTGTAATTTAATATATTATAAATTATATTCGATAATTAATTAAGTTCCTAATATTAGTAATTATTTTCTAATATAATATTTTTATTATATTAATTTTAGGTTTTATTAGTTTAATTTTCGTATAATTTTTTTTTTAAGATATATAAGTTAGTTCTATTATAATTTATAGTTGTACAATAAATATGACCATCAAAAAAATTAAAAGTGCATGTGTAAAATGAATAATTAAATTAGTACACAAAACACTTGAACAAACTATTCGTTAGCCACGTTCCCAAAAGAAAAAATATTTCGCGATGAAACAAGAATAGTGGATCTTATTTCGCTCTCGGCACGTGTTTAGTTCATCCTGCTAACGTGCGCTCACCATGGCTAAACGAGGTCTAGGAAGACCTAGAAAGGATGAAGACGGGGCTAGAAAATCAACTGAGGAGAGGGTATACAATCGAGATGTGCTTGTGGACGTCCCAGAGGAGACGGTACACACAGAGGAAAGCAATGAAAAGTGGAAAAACAACCCAATTGTGTTGATGCAAAATTCAAGGGGCAAGAAAGCTCTATTGGAGGAGAAGGGAGCTAATTCAGCTGCACTCAAGCTAGATAGCCCTGTAAGAAGACAAGTTGAATCAAAGGAGCAGAATGAAGTTCAACAGGGAAATACGGAGGAGAAAAATTAGGCGAATCTCTTTACGAGAAATCGAGTTTCAGATAATGGTATGCCTCTGAAATTCATAGCTCCATTAATAATTGATCGGAAGGCTAGGGTTACATTAGAGGAGGAAGATGTAGGGGAATCAACGAAGGAATGGAGCAACGCACTCATACTATATACTATGGGGGAAGCACCAGGATTCATGTATTTGAAGAATTATATCACTCGAAATTGGAATATTGCGACCCTCCCTGATATTTTTTGGCATGATAAAGGGTATTATATTGTCAAGTTTCGAACACCACAGGACAAAGATGAGATCTTATGTTCGGGCCCCTACACCATGAATGGAATGCCTCTATGCTTGAAATGTAGGATCCTAACATTTGATTTCCAGAAGGAGATGCCTACGACTCTACCATTATGGTTAAGGTTATACAATTTACCTTTGAACTGCTGGGGTCCCAGAACCTTAAATAAAATTGCTAGTAGACTGGGTGAACCTCTGTTTTTGGATGAATGCACTAAAAATCAGACTAGAATTTCGTATTAAAGAGTTCTAGTGGATATGAATATAACACAAGACTTGCCTAAAGAAAATGAAATTGTTGATCCTACTGGGAGACTATTCATTCAAAAGGTGTTCTATGACTGGAAACCGTTATTCTATCCTGTTTGCTCTCAGATAGGACATGTGTGTAAGGACAAGGTGCCTCCTGCTAAGGTTAATGCTAAACCTCAGGGGAATGATCAACAAGAGAAGCAAGGAAAACCTGGAGGAAAGAAAGTGGTTCAAAAATAGATGGGTAAAAGTGTACAGATTCTTGATAACTTAAAAAATGTACAGACTCTAGAACAAACTATCAATGTAGTATAATCAGTGAGTATAAATGCACCTGCAGGATTGCACACTCTAAAGAACACTGATCAGGCAAGTAGTTCTACTACTCCACCTAATAAAATTAGAAGCATGTCTTATGCTGAGTTGGTTATGCATGGTTTCATAAAGGAACATAGAGGATCAGTAATGAAATTGCAAAATTCATTCTCTACTTTAGTCCAAGAGGTTGTGGTGGGAAAAGAGATGGGAAGACCTCCTGATAGGAGAACTGTCCCAGTTTTAATATGAAGTTACTTGTGTGGAATGTATAAACCTCTCAAACAGAGGGAAATGGAGGTTTATTTAAGTAAGAATAAAATTAGTTTAGCTGGACTTCTAGAGACAAAAGTAAGAGTCTAAATTTCTAGCTAGCATCAATACTTAAGCAAAAGGCACGAAATATCGTCATAACTATGCTACTGATGAAAAGGGTCGTATTTGGTTACTATGGAGAGAAGTTGATGTTCACGTGTAGGACCTGGTTACTCATAGGCAGTTTATTCACTGTAAAGTAAGTGACAGAAACTGACTTTAGTTGTGCCTTAACGGTAGTGTACGGCAGCAATAACTTGAAGGAAAAGAGGGACTTATGGATAGGAATTAATACAATAGGGGCTCAAATAGATGTACCCTGGTGTGTGTGTGTGTGTGGAGATTTCAACTCCCCCCTTACAAATGAAGATAGAGTAGGTGGACAACCAGTAACAGATGCTGAAACAAAGATTTACAGGAAACTATGGAAAAATTGACCATGGTGGATGTGAAAGCTTATGGTAGGCACTTTACCTGGACAAACAAGAATATTTGGAGTAAAATTGACAGGTCAATCTGTAATGAGTTGTGGTTACTACAGTATGGTCATTTTACAGCTCAGTTTCTTGAGAACTTTTACTCAAATCACTCATATATTCATATAGATATAATAAAAGATGGAGTACATGGAAGCAGGGGCGGAGCTAGCATATATCCAGGGGGTTCATCCGAACCCCCTTCGGCGAAAAATTATACTATTTATATAAGGTGAAAATTATTTTTTATGTATATATAGTAGATGTTGAACCCCCTTCGGCTAGTTCGTATGCGCACTTTGAACCCCCTTAATGAAAATCCTGGCTCCGCCACTGCATGGAAGGAAACCTTTTAGGTTTGTGAATGCATTAGCTGATGAGGATGAATTCTTACCTATTGTGCAGTAAATCTAGACTAAGCCTATAAAAGGAACTGGTTTGTACAGAGTTTGGAAGAAACTAAAAATGTGTAAAGAACCACTTAAATAAATAAAAGTAAAACATATGGGTGATATGGAGAGGAGAATTGAGTAAGCTAGGGAGAAACTGTAGAAAATCCAAGAATAACTTAGTGAAAAAAATGACTCAGAGTTAATAGCTGAGGAACATGCTCTAAATATAGACCTTCAGAAGTGGTTGGGCATATAGAAAGAGGTGCTTACGCAAAAATCAAAAGCACACAGGATAGAAGAGGGTTATGGAAACAAAAGCTATTTTTTAGGTGTATGAATTCTAGAGAAAGTATAAATACTATCTCCATATTGACAGTTGCAGATGGTAGAACACTACACAAGCACACTGAGATTGAGCAAGAAGTATTACAATTTTATAGAGGGTTGTTGGGATCTATTGCAATAGCTTTACCATCAGTTGATATTACATGTATGAGGCTGGGACAAAGGCTTTCAATTCATCAACAACGACATATGTGCAGACCTGTTACAGAGAAGGAAATACATGATGCAGTTTTTAGAATTGATGGCAACAAAACCCCAGGTATTGATGGCTTTACAGCGTGTTTTTTTAAGAAGGCTTGGTCAATTATTAAAGATGATATCTAGGAGAGTGTGAAAGATCTCTTTGTGGAGAATCAGATCTTAAAGGCTATGAATAACACTGTTGTCACACTAGTGCTAAAGATTTCCCAACAGTAACCATGAAAGATTTTAGGCCTATAGCTTGCTGCACTACACTTTACAAGATCATTTCCAAGATTCTAACTAGTAGACTTCAAGAGGTGTTGAATGACTTAGTGGGACAATGTCAATCGGCATTTGTTCCACGAAGACTTATTACTGATAATATTGTGTTAAGCCATGAGCTAGTCAAGGGATACACTAGGAAACAAATCTCTCCTAGGTGTATGATCAAGATGGACCTACAAAAGGCTTATGACTCTGTAGAATGGTGCTTTATTGAGCAGTATTACATGAACTAGGCTTTCCACAGAAAATGTCAAATTAGATTATGAAGTGCATTAAAATAGTGAGCTACACTTTTGTTGTCAATGGACAGTTGACTGATACTATACAAGCTAAGAGAGGATAGAGACAAGAGGACCCTATGTCCCTTTACATTTTTGTAGTAGTTATGGAGTATCACAATAGATATCTTAAAGGCTTGCAGCATTAGTTAGAGTTTGCTTACCATCCTAGATGTAAGAAGATGGATATCACTCATCTGTGTTTTGCAGATGACTTGCTATTATTTTCTAGAGGTGATCTCAAATCAGTTATGAGCTTAAAGAGGAGGTTTGACATATTCTCTATAGCCTCAGGTTTGAAAGAAAATCTAAATAAAAGTCAAGTGCTTTTTAGTGGTGTAAAATCAGATGTTCAACATCAAATCTTGAATGCACTGGAATATAAGAAGGGTTATCTGCCTGTGAAATATCTAGGAGTGCCATTGTCTATTAAGAGGGTTACTGTGCAGCAATGTAAGTCTCTAGTAGAAAAGATCACTTCTAAAATCACCTCTTGGATGGCTAGAAGTTTATCTTATGCAGGAAGACTGCAAATCATAAGATCAGTCATTTTTGGTGTGCAAGCTTATTGGTCCCAGCTATTTTTACTGACTAAAAAGGTCATCAAGCTAATAGAAGCTACTTGCAGAAGTTTCCTCTGGTCAAGGGAAGCAGTGATCACCAAGAACCCTGGTAGCCTGGGAACAGATATGTCAACCTAAAAGAGCAGGGGGGTTAAACCAAATCAATCTCAAAATATGGAATCAAGCAGCAATATGTAAGATGCTTTGGGCACTTAGTCAGCAAATAGACAGGTTGTAGATTGGTTGGGTTCATCATTACTACATAAAGAGGCAAAATGTCTTTGAAATGATCATTCCTAAACAAGCTCGCTGGATGATTAGGAAAATTTGTACAATGATGAAGATGTGGCCAAGTTTAGGAGATATACAGCTGATAGTAAATAAAGAGAAGTTCATGATAGCTAAAGCTTATAAGAAAATCTGAGGTACAATTGACAACATTCCTTGGACCAAGCTAATTTGTCACAATGTTAGAACCTAAACATGTATTTATGTTGTGGTTGAGCATGCATGGCAAGATAAGAACTAAGGATAAGATGTTGAAATAGGTCTTAAGTGTAGACACTGATTGTGCATTCTGTCAGTCACATCTTGAGACTAGAAATCACCTATTTTTTGAATGTAGAGGGACCAGTAAATTATGGAAAGAAATCTTCGGGGGGAAGGGTTGGTAGGGTTGTCCTACTGACTGTGAAAGAATATGGTATTGGGTGGAGTTGGGAACAAGAGGTTCACACTCAAGAGGATTATCTTGAAGGCTAGCTTGGCAGCAACTGTGCATACTGTTAGGATGGATAGGAATAGAATGATATTTCAGAAAGCAAGCACTACAATGGAGGAATTGGTTTGATCCATCAAAGTAACGTTATGCATTAGAGTTCGACAAAACTCTAAACTTTTTACATGCATTAGTAATTTTTGAGTTAGTTGTTACAGACTTTTGTGGCTTTTTTTGTAGCTAGCGAGAGTAGAGTAACGTTTGAGAAGGGGTTGATGGTGTTGTGTCACCCCTTAGCTTTTGTAATTTTGTCACTTGGTAATTAATAAAGTGAGTTTAAATGTAAAAAAAAAAAAAAACAAGAATCGTGCCGAAAAGATGTTGAACGTGCATTCAGGGTTTTGCAATTATCGCTGGGCCATCACGTTTTTGAAGAAAAGAAGTGCTACATGATATAATGACTACATGTATTATACTGCACAACATGATAATCAAAAGCTCCAACTTCAACGGTAGAAATGGTGGTAGATGAAAATTATCGATTTGAAAGTACTTGTTCTTGCTCTCTTTCTCTATCTTTCGTTTATGCTCTTTTAGTTTTCTGAATGATCTTATATATAGCAATACGTGGACTTCAAAAGTGGAGAAAACTTTCTTTTACCTGTCGGGTGCTCTTTGGGCCCCATCGTCACATGGCTGTGTTGAAAACTCTCTCAATTATTGTCCCTTGTAATCGTCATTGCTTACGTCTATATATTTGTTTCATAATGCTTACGTCTGTATATTTGTTTTATCATTGCTTACATCTGAATGTTGGTTCGATATCATCTTGCTTTATTTCAATCAAGTATCTAGGTAGTGTAAGGTTATTGAATCAAATCTCATTCCTGAGTCATCGTCTTCGTTGGGGTCTTGTGCGTCTTGTAATGCAGAGTGATATCCATAGTTTTTTGAATTTTCTAAATTTGTTTTTGGAACTTCGGATTCGGATTCTGTTTTGGGCACTTCTAGGACCATTTCTTTTATTTCTTCTTTAAGTAATATTTTGAGTGTTTTTTCTACTATTTTCTCTATTACTTTTTTGTCTTCTTTATTTTTCTTTATCGAACTTCCTTTTAATATTATCCCTTTTTGTAGAAGTTTTCTTTGTCTGGAAGTACCTTCGTCTCTGAAACTTGCTGGAAGTCACCTAATACTTTTGGCAAAGTGTCAGCCATTAACGGATTTGATATGTCTTTACAGGCTACCATATGAGCCAGACTAGCTACATCTATATCCGATGTAGTGGATTTATTTGCATTCATTGGGGACTGCACACCCATCTTATCCATTTTATGTAGAGATGGAGAACTCTCTTGGTTTGTCTGAAGGGTTGTATTTAAAAGTTGCATCTGGCTTATCTCGAAATGAAGGATTTTAATCTTGTCTTGTAATATTTGTATTTATTAATCAGGCCTTCTTTTTCTTGGTTCAGTTTCTCATTCTTTTGGTTTAGTCTTTTAAAGGCTTCTGTCATGGTTGAACAATGGTCACAAAAAATAAATTTATCTGTGCTTTTACTAATATTATACTGTGGGAATGTATTGGGATTTCTGAGTTCTGCGGTTATATAGAAATTTGGCCCAAGATTTCCTCTAGAATAATCGAGCGCTTCATTGAAATCACTAAAACTTTTAAACAAAGGAGTAGGATGTTCTTTTATGGCGTCGATAAAATAACTATTAAATTTTGAACTTTTTGTCTTGGTTTTTGTCTGTAAAATATTGACTTAGAGCATTTAAAACAACAATAAAATAACTATTATCTCTGGGAGTCTTGCTATATGATATCCACAAATTGTCTATAATGCATTTTTGTTGTCTATCAACTCTTGTATTTGTCTTCAACCTGAAACTCATGTTTGATTCTGGATAACATATCATGTTTTGCTTATCAAACCATAATCTTTCAATTCGTTTATTTTCTAACATAGTCTGTGGCCTAAACTGCATATTACTCATTAGAGTCTGTAAATATAAGTCTTTGGGATGGTGAGGCCTCAGCCTTTTCTTTTTCTTTTCCTGCACTCATTCTGCAATAAATAGAAGTTAGTTTAACCTTTAATAAGTCTACTAAGTTGATCTGCTAAATTGTTTTCTTTTCCTTTTATATGCTCTAATCTAATATTATATGTTGGTGTGGAATCTAAAAAGTTTAACCATCTTCTTTTACTACTATTCTTTTCGTTTATCCTTTGGTGGAACTTTAATATTGCTTCACAGTCTGTTCTTATCAATATTTCTTGTTTGTTTAAAATGTGTAGTCTAAAACTATTTAGACCATAGATTACTACTAAGATTTCTACGTCTATACTACTCAAAATTTCTTTTTCTTTAAATTTTCCACTTTGATAGGCGCATATTCTTTCGTCTTTCTTGTCGCCATACTTATTATCTCTTGCTTTTAGTACTGCTCCTCATCCTTCGAAACTTCCATTTGTTTCTACTATTAGGTAAGCTATTTCTGAAGGCATGGCTAAATCAGGAATGTTCTTTATCATATTTTTAAGTGTTTGTACCTGTTTTATAGCTTCTGTATTAAAAGTTTTTTGTCCTGTTGCTCCTGTCTTAGAGTAAAGGGGGCCTGCTACTTTTCCTAAATCTTTAATGAAATGTCTTGCATAATTGAGAATTCCTAGAAATTTTTGAAATTCTTTTGTTTTATCAAGCTTATCTGGCGTGTCTAATATCTTTTTTTCAATATGGGGTTGTAGTTTAATTTTTTCTTCTCCAATTTTTACCCCGAGAAAATTAATATAGTTTTACATAGGTCCATTTTCTTTTTTCGAATTATCATCCCATTATTTATAAATAATTTGAACACTATTTGTAAATGTCCTAAATGTTCTTTCATATTATTACTGAAAATAAAAATATCATCCATGTATACTAAGACAAAATTTTGATATTCTCCAAATATATTATCTATTTTTGTTTGAAAAATTGGTGGGGCAGTCTTTAATCCAAACGACATTACTAGCCATTCGAAATGACCTTCTGGACAAGTAAATTTTGTCCATTCTATACTATTTTTGTGCATTTTAACTTGCCAATAACCTGATTTACAATCAAATTTGCTAAAAGACTTTCTTCCTTGGATTCTATTTATTAATTTTGTCTTATCTGGTAGTTTATATCCATCCATTACTGTATTATCGTTAAGTATTTTATAATTTATTACCATTCTTTCTTTTCCTCTCACTATTTCACTATGATTTCTTACCATAAAGGCTGTTGACTGGTGTCTTGACTTTGATCTTCTTATTACCCCTAATTCTAATAATTCTTTTATTTGTATTTCAAAATCTTTTAAATCTTGATTTGTTGATTCTATTGATGTGGTCTTTACAGTGTATTCAGGATTGATTATTTCTAATTTATAAGTTATTTGATTGGAACTCCCATGTTGTAAAGATTTTTATCCTATTATTTCTAATTCGTCTAAAGTTTGTATTTTCTTCTGTAAGTCTTGTTGATCTTTTATTATCCCAATTTGTTGTATTCCTTTTTTGAAATTATAGTTTTATTTGTTTATTTCTATTAGGTTATAATTTTTTCCTATTTCATCATCATCTTTTAGGTTTTCCAGTTCTTCTGTGTTTATTTCTTCAGTTTCTGAAATTAATATTTCTGTTGTCTTATCCTTTTTAATGTTGCAAGTACAATTATCTCCCTTGCCACATTTTTCTATGGATTTTAGTTATGTTTTTTTCTTTAATATGTTTAGTTTGGGTAGGTATACCCTTAAAATAGGCTGGTGTTTGTGTAATATTTTTAGGCAATACAACTCCATCTCTAGAAAGGAGACAACTTTTATTGTTTTTTAACAAAAAATCTAATCCTAACACGAAGTCTACTCTTATTTTTAGATCTCTTACCCATATGTGATCTAACCTATAGGCGGGTTTATAAAAACTTTTGCATGTATTAACAAAAATTATGACTTCCTTTTGTACATAATGATTGTATACGTTATACGTTCCATCCATTTGCATGGACGTTTGAGATTTCTGAAATTTTTGAATTAAATGTTCGGGCAGAATCTTCTTATTTATTATACTTTTGAGTGCATCCTGAGTCTACTAAGGCTAATGTTTCTGTTTCATAATCTTGTATTCTTATTCTGGCTAAAACTTTTATCGTACTTAGTTTTTTGTCTTCGTTACATATTAAACTTTCATTAGATATATTCATTAGTTCCTCTTCTTCTTTTAAGGGTTTTTCTTTTTCCTTGTCTAATTTTTCTATCCTTTTTTTCTAGATTGTCTATTCTTGTTTCTAAAATTCTTATCTTGGTATTTAGAGTGTTATTTATCTTGTTTTCTAAAGGTTCTGTAATATCTTTTTCTATAATGAGATTTTTTAATGTTTTTTCTATGCCTAAAATACATCCTTCAATATAACTTTTTTTACATTTTGCTCTTTTACTTTTTCTTGGGTACCAGTTATATATAAAGCATTGGTTGTTGTCTAACCCTTTATTTCTTTCAAACTCATGATCGCATTCTTCTATGATATTAACTAAAGCATGATTATCTAATTCTTTAAAACTTAAACTTTCTAACCCTATTTCATTATTAATTCTTCTTTGGAATCTAATGATTTGCAATCTTTTTGTTCTGCGGCTTCTATGCTCATTATAGAGTATATACTCTCATTATCTGACATATATTCATCTACATCTATTAATGTCTCTTGAAAATCTTATATTAGCTGAGAATTTCTAGTTCTATTATTATTTCTTTTGGGACAAGTATTCGCTAAATGTTCTATGCTTCCACAAGTAAAGCATTCTAACTTGTTTTTGTAGTTTCTATTATTTTGGTATTTTCTTACCTGTTTATTTTTGTCTAAGTATGTTTTCTTTGCTGAAGATTTTCTTAGATAATATCTCCTTTGCTTAGTTCTTTTGTCCTTTCTTATATTTCTTATATTTTCTTCTCTTTTGATAATCATCGTCATAGCTTTGAGTTGTATATATACTTTTACAGAAATTTGTTTTACTTTATTTTAATTGTTTTTGTATTTGTATATTGATTCGTTTTTCTTGTAGGATTTTCATTTTATGTTGTATTTTATGTCCTATTGACCATTTTGCATTTGAATTTTATATTACACCCTCTCGTTTATTCCACCATTCTTCTACTTCTCTCCCTAGGGCTCCTGGTAGTTTATTGAAAAAAAAAATTCCTAAGTTTTGGTCAAATGTATTTTCACTAATCGTACAGTAGTAAAAATAATCATTTAGGAATGGTTTATATGGTACCAGCTATTAATACTTAATTGTTCTAATTTTATTAAAGAATTTCTTTGTAATACTAACAATCCACTGTTTGGATCTTCTCCGGTTATTAGGCTATGTATTTTATTCATAAAATTGTATGTGTTAGGTCTCAGAGCTATTAGCATCTGAAATTCTTGTGGGAATTCTGATTTATACGCTTCCCATAATTCCTTAGTTGATTCTCCTAGAAAGGTTTTCATATATCTATACATGGTTTTTGCGTCTGTTTCTTAATATGTTTTAATGTAGTATGCTATTGATATACTTTTCCATACATCAATTACCGTATTCCAGGCTTGTGGATCATGTGTTGCTATATTTTTTGTATTTTACCTTTACTTCCTCCTTCTTGAAGTCTAATGAGTTCTTCTATTGACATTCTTTTTCCTATTGGCTTTACATTTTCTGTTTGTATTTTGGAATTTATTCTAAACACTCTATGTCTTGGTACATTTTCTGTATTAGTATCTACTGTATGCATTGGGGTTGTCTTTTGAAAAGGGCTTGAACTGGTTGATCCTGATGCCATAAATTCTTTAACACTTTTAACTGTGTCTTCATCTTCGATACTTATGATAGTTTCTTTATTACTATTGTCTAACGACCAATTGTTGTATCCATAATTATCTGTTCTTAACTCACACCTTTTAAAATGTTCTTTTACTTAGGTTATTTCTAAACCTCATTTCTTACATCCTTTACATCTAAATATTTTGTTCATCGTACATTGTTTCTGCTTTTATTATAGCTATGTCTACTTCAAATTCTTCTTCTGGTATGAGTTTTATGTTTATCAGCTCTGTTGTTTCTTCTAATTCTTCATCTAATTCTTTCTGGTTTGTACATTTATAGTCTGTAAATCTAATGGACGTTTGTCCCTTACTATTTGTATACATTAGGTGGTCACTTGGTTTGAGAATATCTTTTTTATTCAAGTTTTCTAAATTCCATTCTAATCCTGCATATACTTTTGGGTCTATTTTTAAAGGTTTCATTAGTTTTATGCCTTTATTCTCCATTAATCGTACTACGTCTTCTACCCTGAGTTTGAATCTTGAACTGCTATTATTTGCAATTTTTTCTATAAAACCTACACATATTAGTAAATTATTTTCAATATTCATTTCTTCTTATCCTTTAGTCTGGATTCCTATTTTTATGTATTTTCCAAATTCTAAAGAATTTATCATGAAGTCTGGGCTGTAGTAGAAAATGCCTCCATTATTGGGCATGTCTACTTCTGTTAATCCTATAATGGATCTCTTTGGATCTGTCCATCTATCATCATAGATAGTAATTAAAACTTTGATTCCTAAATTTTTTCTAGTTAGTCCTTTTAAACCTATGACTATTAATCTCGTGTGCATTAAATTCATATGTGTTTGTCCTATTTCTTTTAAAGAGTCTTGGCTTATTAAATTTATATTAGCACTAGTATTACCTGTAACACACATTTGTTCTTCTCTGTAATGTCTATATAGCTGAGCTTTACTCGAGAAAGTTCCCGTGTTATATATTATTTTAGGATTTAATAACTTCAATTTATTTTGTTGGAATATCTGTATATCTTTATCTACGTCTATTACCTCATCTAGCTGTTGGCTAGGGCCTTAGTTTTGTCAGGATGTATTTATTAATCTGGTTATAAGATTATTTCCTAGTCGGTTTTGTGAGAAACTTGTTCTTGGTTTATCTTCTTTTGTATTTCTCCTACTTGAAAAAAGGTCCATAGTTGTTGTTTTCTGACTATCTTTACTCTTTCTTTTTGTGGAGTAATTTCTAGCTTTTTCAACTGTTCCATTAATCCATCTATAGTGTTATCTTGTTGTAGAGGTGTCTTATCTTTTAACAATTTTACTAGTTTTTTTGTTGATTTCTAGTAGTAAGAGAATTATGGTGTTATTTTGTTTGATTATTGCTTGATCTGCTCTTCCTTGAGGTTGGTAGTCGGATAAACCTTCTGAATTTGTCTGGATCGTTTCTCCTTTCTTTAAAACTTCTTGGTAAAATGGTTCATTCATGAAAGAGTTATTTCTCTAATTTGTTTTGTTGTTTGTTGTAATTCTTTTATTTCCTTTTGAACTATTTTTATTTTCACTATTAAATCTTCTGTTGAAGAATTTTTGTTTTGGTCAACTTTGTTGATTAGTTAGAGTATTTTCTTTTCTATTTCTGATTGTTGTATTTTTATGAAATCAAAATTTTGTTCTAATTTTTCAATGGTTTTTGTTTGTTTTCTTTGCAGGTCTTCAAGCGTTTCTAAAACTCTTATTATTTTACTATTATCGTTATGGATATTTTTTCCTAGATTTATTACTAAATCTGTTATTGTATTAAGCTATTGGTCTTCACTATGTAGAATAAGTTCTCCGTTCGTAAAATTACACCTAATCAAAGAGTTATCTTTTAGTCTTCTATATTTTTTTCTCTGATTGTAATTTTAAGTCTAAATAGTCTAGGTTCTTTAAACAAGCTATTTTGCTACTTATCTTAGAAAGGTATCCAAACTTTATTTCCTTCAATACTTTGTTTGATTACAATAATATCGTTACCCAATCCTTGTAACTCCCAACTAATAGCTGGTAATACTCTGTCAGTAAGAAGAGCTCTAATTCCTACAAGGATTCTTTGATTTTGTAATAATTCTGTCACGCCCCAAATTCCATTGAGACGTGATTGGCACTCGAAGCCGATATGGCCCGAGAGAACCAATCTGTGCCCTCATCTATTCATAAACATGCCATAAGAAATACCATTACCACGTGAGAACGTACCATGCTAACAACGACATTCATGAAACATGTGCTAATTATATATACATATGTGAAACTTGGCCGCCAGGGCCATCAAGTCATCATGGACATACACCTCTTACATTTGTCTTCCCACAACTGTCTACAAAGCCTCTACAGATACATGACCATGTCTATACAATATTTACATAATACCAAACCCTAGTGTTCACATGTGACTTGGGAAGCCCCGAAGCAACCGGAGCTCACCAGAGACCTGTATACGATCCGCAGCCTACTGAAAAGGTCTACTAATGCCTGCACCTGCAACATGTAAGGTGAGTCCCCAAGAGGGGTCAGTACGAAGAATGTACTGAGTATGTAAGGCTATAAGTAAATATATGAGATATAGGAACTTTGATGATATCAAGTACAAGTGAACACATCATGTGAAATAAATTACCATAAGAATACATGTGGAATCATATGCATTACTTTCTTTACTTTTATTTCACTTTACTTTCCTTCTTCATCATTCATGTGATCATCACTCATGTATGCCCGGGCCCAACTGATCAGTGGGAAATAACATTGGGATCGTCTCTAGCTAGGCTTATGCCCCTTTGAGTTGCCACCCATAAATCAATAAAGCAGGTTCGTCTCTAGCTAGGCTTATGCCCCTTTGAGCTGCCCCCTGTATCCAATAATCATTCGGGATCGCCCCTAGGCTTATGCCCCTTTGGGTTGCCACCCATTCTCAACAAGTGTTCATTACTTCAATTCTTTACTTTTGAGATTGATACTTTTACTTGTGAGAGATTGGTACATTTGCTTATGAGAGATTAATACCATTATAGTCACAACTTTCTTTGAAGCTTTGGATCAATAATCAATGAGTGAGAAACATGTAAATAAGCAGTATTGGCAATATAGCCTTCATGAAAACATAACACTGTTGGAACCATTGGACAATGATCAATGAACAAGATACATGAGTATAACCACTATTGAAACCTTGGAACATACCTCATTGTACTTTTGGAACATTGCTAATAAATATGAGACATGTATATAATTCTATTGAAACTTGGACCATGACATGATTGGAATAATGCTATTCAAACTAAACAAGCCCTCTTTACCTCATTGCTCTTGTTGGGATAATTCTCTTAGGATCTACAACAAATGATAACTTAAGAACTTCCGCCCATAAATAGGAGACAAGTGGATCCTAATTCATCTAAGAATAATAGACCTATGAATAACAATATATATCAACCTTCGTTGGAATACTATAGATCCCCATTGGAATAGAACACTTTTGAAATCTTAGGATAATAAGCACTAAACACGATACATGTGGATTTCAACTGTCACCAACTAGAAATGTGATACCTTATAACCTTATAGGACTTTTAGCATACTAGCCAATGATCATAAGTCAACTAATGGACATGCGTCCATCAATGAACATGAGTCATACGATTCACCATTGACCAATGAGTAAGGGACTTATGAGTAACTCTAGCCAACTATCGGATACGGAATACCTTAGGGTATTTTGGAATCGAATGAGTACCATGACAATGTGAACACCATATGTTGCAGAAGGAAATAGAAGAATAACCTTACATGCCTTTGCGTCTCACTATGAATACCCAAGCTTATATGGAAATACAATAGTCCATCTCTTTCCTTACGTCTCACTCTACATCACAAGTACATAACGAAGCTTATATTAGCAACCAACTACCTTACAAGTGCACAAGATGACCATGAATCACATAGTTAATTTATAACGTCATTTCGTCTTCTTACAATGTCATTTATCATATCAAAATGCCAACACTACCATAACATTCCACTCATTGACCAAGATTTCATATGACAATAGCATTTCGCATCACAATTACCCTTTATGCCTTCTCATTATCATTTCGTCATACTTACGCTTCTCAATTGGCCTCATAACAACATATGAACAACCATCCATACTTAACATAGTACAACATGCTTCCATACGACATTTTAAAGTCATTAAAACAACATCCCAAATTGATAATTACATCCATGAAGGGTATAGGGGTTTCGGGGGCCCAAAAGGATGCAAAAACAAGCAATTTGGAGTTCTAGGCCGATACGCTAAGCCACCTGCGCCCGCGGGTGGATGAACTGCATCCGCAGGTGACCTTTGGCAGTAGCCAGAGGCACCTGCATTGGCACCTGCGCCCGCAGGTGCTTCGTCTGCGAGGGCGGGTGCCCGTTTTGGTCCAAAATGGTCTTGTTGGGGTCTTTTTATGCAATGAATGGTACATGATCATAAACAAACTTATGTTAACATATTTTTGATCATCTAACATGCCAACAACCATCCATGGTCTCACAACACACATAACATCACCAAAACGACACTTTACGGCCAATCCGTCACCAAAACCATAACCAATTTCACAATAGAAATTCCAAATATTATACACCATGACCAAACAAGGGGAGACTATAATCACATCTCACATGACAATATTGAACCCATCAAATTCATTTTCTTCAAGACCACAAGCCCATGTTCAAGTTTACAAGGCAAAACCATCCTCCGAATTAACAAACACATACACTTCACACATAGTGAACTTCTCACACTCCACCAACATAACCAACATGATCTACACCATATTACATACATAAAATATATTAAATCATGAGAGTAAATACTTGCCAAAGCTTGGAAAAGGATGATCTTTACCAAAGAGAAAAGGGTGCCTTAGGGTTTCGAGTTGAGAGAAATGGGTTTGGAAATCTCTCAAAAGGCATGTGTGTTTGAATGAATAAAAATATCAGCCCTTTATGTCTTTATATAGTACTCATGGTTATCCTTAGTCATTTGGAAACAATAATTGTTTTGGTCAAAGGAAGAATGGATCATGTTTTGCCCCATTGGGCCTAATCTTTTTGTTCTTGTTTTGGGCCTCATTTGGCCCATTAACAAATTGTAAATTGAGCCCACCAATTGGATGAATAACTCCTCATATATACATATATATCCCCCAAGTCACTCTTATCCATCTCTTGGCATTAAATGCATAGTTGCTTCAAATGGAAGATTGGAAGAATGGGTCAATTTCCATGTTGGGCCATGTCTTCTTATTAGTTTTGGGCTTTACTTTGAGCCCAATGATGCAAGACTTATTCATACCCAAAAATTAATGTATAATTCATCAAATCTCCCGTTTTTTACTAATTCCATAAATGTACACGTAGTCGTATCAGTTTGACAACATACGGGTGTTACACCTCCTACAAAGGTCTAATCCCATGTACTAGGCCCAATATCAATTGTCTCATTAATAACATTACAAAATTCATACTTTGACTCTCGACACTTGCGTAACCATTGTTCAACGTCGTCATGTAGGGTGTAGTTGGTACAGGGTATCTTCAGATTCTTTTTGTAAGATTAGTAGTTTTCTTTCTGCCTCTCTTAATTCGCTAAGAAGTTTCTTATCTCTGTTGATATACCAATATCTATTTATGATTTGTCTAGTAAAAGGGTGTCTTTTCATACTATCTATCCTAAAGGAATATCTTTAGTTATATTTAACAAACTATTGATATCGCTATGTTGTAAATTGATTTCGTACTCACAATTATGTATTTCTTCAAGTATAAAATTTCTTAATAAATTACTTCTGGTGATAGTATAAATTTTATTTCTACTTCGAATCTTATCTCTAACCTTTCTAATCTCGCTATTAGTGCATTTTTGAATATTATCCTTTCTTTTATAGCTTTTTGTCTAAATTTGATTATGCTATAAGCTTGTTGAATATTCCTTGCTATTCTATGTTGTCTCATAAAGAGGATCCTAGAAACTTAAGGCATATATATATTAAATAGAAATAAGAAAATTCTTTTTTAGAGTGTAAAGTAGAGTTTTGGGTTGGAGTTGGTGCTCTCCAAATATTAAAAAAAATTTATATTTAAAGTGTAAAATAGAGTGTGATTGGAGATAGTCTAACTCTCTATATTTGGAGACTTATTATTCATCCCCTCCATATATAGAATTTAGAGAAAAATTTGGAAAATAATTGGAGTTGCATCCTCTATTTTTCTGTGATTGAAGATGCCCTTAATAATTCAGTTTATTACACTTCACCACCCAGGCAGTTGAGGGACAGACAAGTGCTCGCAACCCTAGGCTGAATCACTTGCCAGTTTAAAAGAAGCCAACAGTAACCTAACCTAGCTAGAGTTTATTTCTAGGTGTACTAAAGTATTAATTTCTCCTCAATCCTAACTTAGAGTCTATGTTCTTAGGGGTACTACAGTACCCTGATCATCTTAACAATAAAATACTTACTACTCCCTCCGTTCTTTTTTATTGGTCATTTTTTCGCTTTTTGAGATCAACTTATATTAATTTTGATTAATATTTTAATAAAAATAATTTAATATTTTAAATTAAAAATTTTAGGTGGTCGAAAACTATACGAAAAATATTATAAATTACAATTCATCTCATATTATTATTATTATTATTAAAAAAAATATTTTAAATTGTTGGTCAAAGCTAATAGAAATTAACCTCAAAAAGTGAAAAAGGTTACAAGTAAAAGGGAACGGGAGGGAGTATAAATAAAACATATAAATACAGGAAATTGCCTGGATACACACGTTGATAATCAGCCAGAACAAACATAAACAAATGAGCAGATGGGAAGAGGTTTGAAGAGCATGAGTTAATATCTATATTGAAAAAGATTATTAAAAAGTGAGGACCTTTTAGGCAATACTCCAGGTCTAATATAAGCTTTAAGGTTAAAGGACCACACGTTACTTGTACGGAGAGATTATATATGAAATGGGATCTATACAGACCTAAGTTATATGGTAAAAGATTATTCACACAAAAAGTTTAGAAAAAATTACATGAAAATGTACACAATATATTTACATTACCAAATATAGTCAACCTTTTAAAATACTACTAAAAATGGCTCAATGTTTATAGAACCACCTTAGTAGCTTAGTTGGTTAGTTATCTAAACTCCACCTTGTTGGTGAGGATTCGATTTCCCACATTGTAATCTCCTCACCATTCCCTTCACCTACCCCCAATTAAAAAAAAAATGTCTACAAAATAAAAAGTTATTTTTCATCTCTAGCCCATTTATTTCTCTCTCGCTAGCTCATCTTCATCTCTTTCCCCTCTTTCTCTATGTCCTTCTTCTTTTGCTCTTCCTTTATCGGCTTTATAGACTAATAAAAATTGCTCAGTCATGATTAAGACTGGCCGCCAGACCGGTATGTTCCGGTACCGTTTTGATCCATTCCGGTATTGGTATCGATTGACCGTTTTGATAGGAATCGGTTCGGAACGGTATGGCACCACCAGTATCTGGTTCCGATCGAAATCGCGGTTTCGTATAGGGAAACCAGTACCGGTCCATACCGGTTCATTTCGGGTTCGATCCGGTCCGAAATGTAACTGTAACTAGTCGTTGGGGACCGTTGCCAACGACTAGTGGACCCCCCAACAGCTAGTTTGACCCCCCCCCAGCGCCCCCAGCCCCCCTAACACCCCTTCCCTTTCCAAAATCTTATAAATACCCCTTCCCAATTCAAATTTTTATTCACAATTTCAATTTTTCATCTCTCATCCTCTCTCAATATTCTACTCTCAAGTCTCAATATCTATAAATTCTATAATTATTATTATTATTTTGTAATTGAATTATAATTTGGTGACTTTTGGAGGAGCAATCTTTTTGAAGTTTCAAATTTCGGTTATAATCGTCTGCTTTTACGGCAGACGTTTGGTACATTCGTTCCACTCTCTAGTCTTTTAATTTATTTTTTGTATTTATTAGTTGTGTTTTGTTTGTTTTAATTTGCTACTTTCATATTTTATTTCATTATATTATGGATTTCTCTCAAAAAAATTCTGGTAAAAAAAGTATTGCATAAAAAGCAAGAGGTTTTATGAAATTTGGTAAATAAAAAAAAAATCAAGATTCTTCTAGTTCTTCTCACTTGCCTCAAGTTAGATTTAATACGGATGACTTTACGCATGTTAATGAAACTGATTTTGCCCATCCCTCTATCATAGAAATTAATACCAATACCCCTATTCCCCATGAAGCTTTCGAAAGATTGTATAATGATTTTGAAGATGAATTAGATGAAGAAGTAGAATTACAGGTGGATGATGGTTTAGATTATACACCGACTAGTCCCACTCCCGCCCCCGCTAGTGTTGAAGCTTCAACTCAGGATAATCCTCATACTGGAGCTAGTCGTCCCCCTATTTGTCCTGTTAGGGGTAAGACCACGACACAACGTACTTTAAAATCAGATGTGTGGAAATTTTGTTATTTGAATGATGAAAAAACTATTACTATGTGTGGTATTGTAAACAACAGTGGAAATATGTATCTGACGGGTCTGGAGGTTCAACTGGGGGGTTAAAAACCCATTTGATTAAGAAACATCCGAGAGAATGGAATGCATATATGGCTTCCCATCAAACTACTGGTTCTGGCACTGGACCCTCTGTTGTCGGGTCAAACATGGTTCAAACTCAATCGGTCCTGTTACACAACGACCCTATAATAGGTATCGTGATCGTGAAAATTTTGGAGAAAATGAAGGTTTTATAACATATATTCGGAATACATATAATCCCATTTTTGAAGGTTTTTCAAGAAGTATGGTAAAAAGAGATATTTTTGAATTTCAAGAAAAACATATGCAATTTCTTCGTAGCTATTTTTACATGATGGATTGTAGGGATGCTATTACCACTAATATGGGTCGTAGTCCTAACAGTAACGATTATTTAACTGCTACTGCACATTGGGTTGATTATAATTTGAATTTGCAAAAAAAAAAAATTGCTTATAAAATTTGTGAACATAAAAAGACCGGTGTATATATTGCTTCTACTGTAGGTCAAATTTTAGAATTTTATTTTCTTTCTGATAAAGTGATTAACATTACTTTAGATAATGTTTCTGCTAATTTAAATGCTATTTCTCATCTAGAAACTAGAATTTGTCCAATTAGTAAATATGTTTTTCATGTTAAATGTGCTGCACATATATTAAATTTAGTTGTGAAAGATGGTATTCAATTATTTGATAATACTAGTGATAAAGTTGAAAATGCTGTTTTTTAGATTTTTCATATGCATAATAGTAGTAGAATTAGACAATATAAAGAATTTTGTCGTGGGTGTCAACTTCCGTATAAAAAAATTCCAAAACAAGTTAAAACTAGATGGAATTCTTTTTATGAAATGATTGAAGATGCTTATACATATAGACAGCCTATTACTATGATGTTTAATTCTCATAACGCTTATCCTAGTAATCAACTCAATATAAATGATTGGGATCAAATAGAAGCACTTAAAGGTTTTTTGAAATCATTTTATGATGCTACAAAAGTTTTTTCTGGATCGTATTATCCCACTATTTCTGAAATTTTCATACATATATGGTCTATTTTATCCCTTTTTGCAGAGTATAAAGATAATAAATTTTTTAAGAATCCTACTGTAGCTATGGTTGAAAAATTTTAAAAATATTTTTTTACCATCCCCCAAATTTATTTAATTGCAATTTTTTTTAACCTGGAATATAAAGAACATGGTGCAAAAGCTTTGGTTAAAGAAATTTATCAAAATTTAAATATTCAACCGCATGAAAGTCCCGATTTAATAACTTGTCAAAACAACATTCACACTTGTGCTAAGGAATTGTATGACAAATATTGCACATTCGATGATGTTGAAGTTTCTCAAACTTCTATGCCTCGACTAGATGCCCATGGTAGAGCACAATCCTCACTTGGTCTTCATTCTTCTCATAAGTGTAAATTTGTTAAATATCTTGACCAGGGTTCTGATACTATTACAAACCAAGAAGGCGTACCACAACTATTGAATTGGTGGAGGGCTCGTGGTCATCAATATCCAAAACTTAGCAAGATGGTGAAGGACGTGCTAGCTATTCAAGGATCATCTGTGGCTTCGGAGCAAGATTTCAGTGTGGCAAGATTTCAAATCGCCGATCATAGATATTCATTAGCAGAAGACAGTTTGGAGGTATCGGTGACTTTTAGAGATTGGATCAACGCCGAGCGAAGAAATAAAGGAGTTCCAAAGTTAACTAAATTAAAAAAAAAATTACTTAGATGCAGTCATTGGATGTAATAGTGACGATGGCATTGAAATTGAAGATCGTCAACAAGTTTTACTAAGACCGGAGGTTATTGCTCAAAGTTTACAAGAGTTAGAACAAAACTTTATAGGATTATACAACTATTAGTTTACATTCGAGGCTTAGTTGAAACAGAACCCTTCCTAGAAGGTGGCTGCGTAAATTAGACGCTCTACTAATAGTTGTAAATTGTAATACAAATTTAAAATTTTGAATAAATTTTATTGATTTTTAATTTTCTCATACTTTTACTTAATGCATTTCTTTTTTATTTAGTTTGAGTGTTTAAATTAGCAACTTATAAACTTAAAAAAAAAAAAAAAAATTAAACTTACAAACTTATAACATATAAATTGAAACACTTAGAAAAACAAAAAAGTTTGACAAACTAATAAACTTCAAAAAATATAAACTTAAAAACTTATATAACTCATAAATTGAAAAACTTAGAAAAAAAAAACTTTAACAAAGTTATATACTTTTATATATACTTCAAAATTCAAATATATAAACATTTATTCTTTAACTAAAATGTAAAAATTAATTTATTTATTCAAAATATAAAAAGTTATTTTTTAAAAAAATTAAAATTAAAATTGCCCATACCGGTTATTCCATTCCGGTCCGTTCCGATCCGGTCCGGTCCATACTGGTAGTATAACGGCTACTAATGAAACGGAATGCAACCGCGATTTCATACTGGTTATTCCGAACCGGTACAATCTGGTACCGATCCATTTCAATCCGGCCATTCCATTCCGGCAGAATGCCCAGTCTTAGTCATGATTGTCCCTCCACCAAAAGTAGCGCAGAAGGTTCGTGGAAATTGCCCAACAAGTTGGCATCTAAAAGTAAATAAATTTGAAATTTTTGTGTCTGATGGTATAGATCTAAAATTTTTGGTGCGTAGGTGTGAGAAACTCTTCAATGTTTTCCACATCAGTGAGGAACAAAGGGTCAAAATAGTTGTAGAATAAATTTTTTGGATGTTTAGTCATTGTTGAAGCTCGAAATTCAAAATTTGAAAATCAAATTTCCATACTATGTTTCAGGTGAGTAAGGTTGCAAAAGATTGGTTATACATTGAGGAGCCCAAATCTGAAATTTTGGGTGATTTGGTGTAGTTTTTGAGTTGTTTTTGGATCAATTTGGTTTTGGATTCAAGGAAGAAGACAAAGTCTCCTTTTTATATATTAGTGTATAAAATAGTTATTATTATACATTGACGTATAAATTAACTTTTATAAAGTTGTATGATATTATATATTGGATGTATTATATTGTATATCAAGTTTTTAAAATATTTTTGTAAAAATATGTATGAATGTTTGTATATGTTTATATACTTGATATATATAGTTGTATACTAGATTGAGTTTTGCTAAAGATTTATAATGTAAATTTTGGGCTATATTTTTGGAATGTAAATTAGGTAATTACATATTTTTGAAATTATCCCTAAAGCTTATATCAAATTAATTAATCAATACTACATACATCGTAATCACTAAATAATATAGTTAAGTACTATCATTTTTGCCTCATTTATCACTTAGTTATAAAAATGTATTACGATTTGATATAAACATCAAGTGACACTAGTATAATGCATATGCTTGTAACATGGTGGTGCTGATGGAGGTTTTTTTTCTAAATTTTAATTTTAAGTAATATTGGTGGTGGCATAGATGAGCCAAACTTCTAATAGATGGCATAAATGAGACATTCTAATAGTTCGATGGTATATTTAAGTCTTTTCCCTTTTTCTTAAAAGAAAAAATTGGTGGTAGTGAAAGAAAATTACAAGATGGGCAATCAAACCCTTATTGACTAGGTGAAATTTATGTAATCAACTATCTGAGCAGTTAGGATTTTTTGTTTTTCTCTAAATGTTATATATAATACTCCCTCCGTTTAAAAAAGAATGACCTACTTTCCTTTTTAGTCCGTTTCAAAAAGAATGACCCTTTCCTTTTTTGGCAACACTTTAATTCCAACTTTCCACATGACATGTTTAAGACCACAAGATTCAAGGGCATTTTGGTACATTTGCCATAACTTTAATTTAGGACCACAAGATTCAAAAGTCTTCTTTATTTTCTTAAACTCCGTGTCAAGTCAAACTAGGTCATTCTTTTTGAAACGGAGGGAGTAGTTACTTGAAGCCCGTGCTAAGCCCATGCTCAAACATAAAATATAAAAATTTATTTTGGACTAAATGTAAAAGCTAAAAATATCATATAATATAAAGGAAAAATTAGACAAAATATCTATTGAGAAAATTTCTTATACAAAAAATAGCCACTTATTCTCTTCTTACTCAAATTGACCTTTCAGGAATGTTTATTTCGAAAAATGGGCGCTCGACAATTTTTTTTTTAACAAAAAATGTCAACTTCCTTTCTTTTTCTTCTCCTCCTCCTCCTTCTTGTCCTTCTTGTCCTTCTCCTTCTTCTTCTTCTCCTCCTCCTCCTTCTTCTTATTTTCCTTTTTCTTCTTATTTTCCTTCTTCTTCTTCTTATTTTCCTTTTTCTTTTTATTTTCCTTTTTCTTCTTATTTTCCTCCTCCTCCTCCTTCTTCTTCTTCTTCTTCTTCTTCTTCTTCTTCTTCTTCTTCTTCTTCTTCTTCTTCTTCTTCTTCTTCTTCTTCTTCTTCTTCTTCTTCTTCTTCATTCTACTACTTTTTCAAAATTTGATGTGCTACAAACGTGAACCATTTCGAGTGAATAAGATATCAAAAGATTCAACATATCAAGAGGAGCTCATATCTAAGATTTGGGAGTGTGTAGAGGAGATTTTGAGTTAGTCTAAATTAAAAAAATTACAACCATTTATGATGTAATTAAAATGGCCAAGTGGCCATTTTCTACCATGCTTCCTGTTAGTTTCTTCCTCTCTTTCTTTGAAATCTCCATGTTAATTTGTGGGACGAAGTTATGTGAAAGAATTAGTGTGTTTTTGGACTATTGTAAAAATCATATTCTCTTGTTGGACATTGTCTGTTGGGTTGTAGTAAAAATGTGAATGAAAAAAGGAGAAAAGAAAATGAAGGAAAAGTGAAATGCATGTTCACTTTATGAAAAGAGTGTTCTCCCATTTTGGTGGGAAAAGAAAACATTCTTGTGCTTAAGTATGGAAGCACTCCTTCATGTGGATAGTGAGGCAAGAATAAGCCAAGCCTCTCGCCGTCGTCGTCTTCGCTCGCTCAGCTCGGCTTCGAATTTGGATTTAGATTTGTTAACTGATCGAGAGACTATCTTTTTGAACAAAATTCATTCAAAAATCCAATATGAAAATATTCTCCATTTGCGGATGCACATGACGAAGTACGGATGCACGTCACAATGCACCTCGAAGGGAAGTGACCCTTTGAGGCACTGTTTGAAGACGGAAAATCCGACCTACCCTCGCAGGTGGTCACCTGCCGGCGCAGGTAGTTCTGGTTTGTTCCATTAGGCACCTGAGGGCGTAGGTGGTCCCGACGGATCCAAAACAGTGCAATTTTTCTGAACCAATGCTTCTTTTCTGAAGCACCATCTTTTGGCTATAAATACCTGAATTTTTCCTTTGGTATAGACACGGAATTTTGAAGTGAAAAACACCTTCTTCTTGATAAAAACTCAAGTGTGATTTACGAATCGTTGATTGTGTTCGTAGTTTGACAGAATTTAAGGTACCGCCACTCTGTTGAAGTGATTCATTTTATCCTGGGAGGATATATTCAATAATCTCGGGTACTTTAGGGGAATAATTTCCTTAAGGACACACCGTAAATTTAGTGGACTTGAATCTTCTAATCTTTATCTCTTTCTATAAATTTGGTTTTGCTATTTTTCTGAAAATAGTTTGAACTTCATTTTATTTTAGTTCATGAGTTGGGTTGAACTTATTAAAGGTCAAAGTTGTGAATAAAGAGTTGCAACTTCATGTGATTGTTCTTATTTTATTTTGAACATGTTATTGAAGTTATTGTTGGAAAATACAGATTTAACTAAACCCGACAAACAACAATCTTAAGGAAATTATAAGTACTTGTTAATTTGTATAGTGTCTGATTTTGTGGAGACATAATCTTTTGATTTCTACTCCCTCGGTTTAAAGAATATAAAAACTTTATCGAGAAATTGGATTGTGAATTCGGTTCGAAGAATATAAAAACTTCACCGATTCATTGAACTCTTTGTATTAGTTTCTGGAGTTTAAAATCTATGGGTTTTTTTTACTCTGTTTGAATTTGTTTCTGATTTGAAGAATATAAAAACTTCATCAGATTTCAAAGTTCATTTGGTTGACGATTTGAAGACATAAAAACTTCATTGTTGACTAGAAACAAGTTGTTTAAAGATTAAATTCTTTATTGTTAGCATTCTGAAATACTAAATAGATTGTCAAAGCTTGACAGGAAAATGATGAATGAAACTGAACAACAAATTAATTCGGTTGTGAATGGTGCTTTCCCAACGACAACCAATGTTACATCATTAAGTCGTTCAGATGTTGCTATGGCAATAGAAACGATAAAGAAACCGAAAAATTATTCTGGTGTGAACTTCAAAGAATGGCAGCAAATGATGTCATTTTGGCTGACCAAACTTGAAATGCAAATGTTCACAAGTAGAGATCCTCATATTACTGAAGAAGGAATGTTTGAACACCAATTATTTGGTTTGGACGATCTTGTGATTAATCTCACGATAGAAGAGGATATTAAGTTGTGTGAGAAATCAGCAATGATGTGTTTAAATCTTTAAATCTTGTTAAAGATAATGCTACACATAATATGAAGAGAAAAATTCTTCTATATAAGAGAAAGAACAGAACAAGAAAAGATTCAACGACAAGTGCTACAATTTTAGTAAAGTTGGTCACAAAGCTCTAAGTTGTCAAGTTCTGAATAAGAAAAAGAAAAGAAATCAGATAAACATGTTGGAAGCAACTTAAAAGATTGAAAATTTGTGTGCTATGTGTTGACACCCAATTTTGACCTACCGATATTCCTCACAGGCTGCTATTTTATCAAAATATTAGTTTTAAATTTCCAATTATTATTTTTGGTATCAAATAAATTTTGACATTTTTCGTATTCATGATTTTAAGGCATACAATTTAGTTTTAGCATTTTTTATAATATATATAATTTACTAATTTAAATATAATATTTTACATAATCTCGTAAATATTTACTAAAATTATTTCTGCAAATATGCATACTCATAATTTATAAACACGTAGTTTATTATTATTATTATTTTTATTATTTTTATTATTATAACTATCCCTTAAAATTCGCAAGCATAATTTACAAATACATAATTTATTTCAATTTATTATTTATCGCCAATTTCAAATAAAATACTACGTGTCACTAATTTTTGCTTACGCAATTTACTCATAATGATTTTATTGATATTGATTAACTTTATAATATTTTTATTACATTTACTGATTTTATTAAATAGCAGTCTAATTCAATTCAATTTCCTCAATTTATTTAAAATCTAGCCATTCTGTTCCTAATTTGGCATCAATTTTAGCCTAAATTGATCTCAAATTGAAATCCAATTCAATATCAATTAATCCAATGTAAATGACCCAAATTGTGACCCTTTTTGTAATTTTTAATCCCAGTCGTTGATCAAAATTGATCCAACGGCTGAGATCAACCCCCCATTTTCTTTCCTTTTAACCAAATAACCCCCTAAACCCTAATTCACACTCACAACACACCACCCACAGCCGCATACACTTTCTCTCTCTCACCTTTTCTCTCTCTCGATAACTCTCCTCTGGCCGAACCCCCATCGTCGGTGAACCCCGCGTCACCGGCGACGACCACCAGTCAGCCTCCACCCCTATACTCCCTCCGACCTCATCTCTCTATGACACCACCGATCAGACCTACCACCTTCACCGACGAACCCATCAGGCGCCGCCAAGACCAGCCACCACACCCTCTCTTCTCCGATCTCAACCCTCTCTCTATCAACCTCTCTCACAGCCAGCTCTTTTTCCTCTCTTCTCTCTTCACGAGCCAAAGCAGCTGCACGCCCTTTGCCCTCTCTCCCCGATCTCTCTCGTCTCTTCACCTCCCTTCTCCGACCAACACCACCACGAACCAAATCAGCCACCGACGGCCAAACTCCTGTTCTCTCATCTCCTCTTTCCTGATTCCGACCAGCCTTTACCACCTCGTCGGCGCGCCACCGGTGAGTCCCATTGTGCTACTGCTCCGAGCTCTGGCCAAGCTATATCAAAAGAAAAATCTCAAAGTTTTATGATGGATCCCAGGTTTGATGTTCTTCCATAGATTTGAAATTAACAAAGATTGTTTGAGATTTTTGGTTTAATTTTTTGTGATTAGTGTTTGTTAATCTCCTTAGATTATCATATGTTAGAAGCCCCAAATTCTATTAACTTTGGCCTAATCCTAATGTGTTGATTCGGCTACTAATTTTAATCTTTGTTTCTCTTCCATTGGTGGCTAAATTACTACTGAATTAGGTCAAAATTATGTTTTGGCATTCTCTTGATAAATGTGGTTCTGGACTAGTTCAGTGATCCTTGATTTCTCTTAGATTGACTGATCATTGCCCCCTCCCCCCGAATTCAAACTTTGCGACAGCTTCATTATTAAGTTATGGTGGTGAAATTAATTTCTCATTGATTGACTTTGGCATGGCTCAATTCCTCTAATTGAGCCTCTTTTCAAAATAGATTCGTGTATAGATTATTTTTGGTAAGTTGATTGATGGTGATAGTTAATTGTTTGACCCTTCTGGCAAAAGGTTTTAGCTTTAATTGATTTACCATAGCATGTTTACACCCTGTTAATTGGTGTCTTCCTCCTTATTTAAACTATAATTATTTGGTATTTGACTGATTCCCTTTTTCCTTTAATAAATATGTGATATTCTTAATACTTAATTTTACTTATGTATTTTTGGTAAAAATATTAGACTTGTCTTATTTTGAAAAGATTCAGCCATCTCTTTTAAGGAAAAAAATTCATTAATTGATTGGGGTAAATATTTTTTTTTCCTCTTTAAGTCCCTAAAATAATTTTCTGAATATTCCCTTTTCTACCACCCCATGCCTATATAATCAGTCCCTTTCATTCATTAAAGGACAAGTTTTCAACTCCCACTCTCTGGACACAATAAAAGATTTCAAGTTTGGTTTTGGCTTGGGATTTTTGAAGAGTCTTTTGGTTATTTCTTGTTGCTTGTGGCTCATTGCTTTTTTTTATTTTATTGCCTCTTCTGTTTCGCCATTAACCGGTAAGTTCCTATCGATGCAAATCTTTAATATTTATATGGTAGTTTTCTTGTAATCTAGAAAGCATGTTTACATAACTAATTTTGAAATAATATCATGTTCTTTTATTGTTTGTCTGTTTCTTTGTGGGTGTTGTGTGTTTTGTGAACTCGGATTTTTTGCCATGCTTAACAGGTACTATTAGAGGGATTTTGATTGGGAAGACGAAGAGTTGCCGGGATTTGGGATTTTGGGGTTCCGTTAAGGAATGTCCCATTCAGTCCTTTATACTTTTTTAGATTATATATTCATTCTGGGTTTGTAATATTTATAAACTTCTATGTGTAATAAAATGATGGGGATTCTTGGGATGAGGATTATGTGATTATTTTGTCACCTAGGCAACCTTTTCTAGGTTAATAAAAAAATATAAATAAATTCTTAATTGTTTTTGACACCTAGAAATCATGTTTTAGGATCGTACAACCGTCAATATATTTGATTAATTTGTTGGCATGATGATTTAATCTAAAACTTGATTAATTAATCTTTCACGGGTATATCTAGTTTCCGGTACATTATAACTCGTTTTAGCATTTACAGTATGTTTTGATAATTTTTTTTTACATATTAAAATTGAATTTTAAACACTTTACATGAATTTCCTGCTACTTAGATTGATTTTCAGCATTCTGAAATAATTTTCAGTGCTTTTATTAATTTCAGCATTTAATTTTTTTTAGCCATTTTACTAATTCATTGTAACAACAGTACTGTAAATTCCAGTAATCATGTTTCAGCCTCTTAATCAATTTCCAACAAGAAAAATCAATTTTCAGCATTCAAAAACTATTTTTCCTATTAACCAAGATTAAATTCCAGCATGTAAAAATTATTTTTTCAGCAATTTGGAATTAAATTCCATCATGTAAAATTATTTTCCAGCAATTTGGAATTAATTGGAATTAAGTTTCAGCATGTAAAAATTATTTTCTAGCAACTTGGAATTATGTTCCAGCATGCAAGAAAATTATTTTCCAGCAATTTGGAATCAATTTCCAGCATTTAAAAAATTGTTTTCCATCATATTATATCATTCCCCAGCACTAAAAAAAAATAAAAAATTTCAGCATATTATATTATTTTTCAGACTCAAAAAATAAATTTCAGCATATTATGTTATTTTTCAGCACTCAGAAAATAGATTTCAGCATATTATATTATTTTTCAGCATTCAGAAAATAATTTTCAGCATATTATATTGTTTCCTAGCACTCTAAATTGTTTTCCTGCATCCTAATTAACGCGTCTCGCATAGAAATCATGCCTATAGGTCTTAATCACATAAAACGAGTATCTTTTAAGCATGCCATCACCTATTTAACTTTAATTAATCAAGAGGCTCGCTTGAAACTTTTTATGTGCTAATTGTTAGTTCTATGTGTTTTGTTTGACGTAAATTTCGAGTCTAATTAGGCAGCCTAGGCTTCTTCTTGTCTAGAACCAAAATCCCAAATAGTAAGTGCAATGCCTCTTGGACATTAAGTTGGGACGGGTAGGCATTTTAGGAAACGCTAGTTTTATCATTTTCTATAGAACGTTTTTAAGATTAATAATTAAACTAGGTGGGGTAGGTAGAAAATCGGATATGATGTAAGTTGACCCGAGCAGAATACGACAATGCAACATATGACGTTGTCATCGTTAATAAGTCGGGCGCTGATCCGAATAAGCTAAAATTAACTCTTTGTCTAAAACCTTTTCCAAATCGACTTTCTTTATTCTATTTTTTGAATGTTTAATTAGGGTAGTTCAGGCTTACCATGTAAATGAATCTTTTCACTATAAATCGTGTTTTGTCTATCTTCTCGCTTATCTAATTTCCTTTTTTATTATTTATTTTTTTTATGCATTTTATTACTTTATCACGTAGATAATTATTAATTAGATAATGATTAAGTTAACTTTTTAGTTTATTTATTATCCTTTATGTTTTAAACACTTAGTTAATTTCAAGTTAATAGAAATAGTTGACCTTTGCTTATCACATAGAATTTTCCCACGTAATATACGAGTTCGGTCGGGACTCATATTTGTGGACCTCGAAAGGTGCCTAACACCTTCCTTTTGAGGTAACCTGAACCCTTACCCGAATTTTTGGTTGACATAGACTATTAAAATAAATTCGCAATTAGTCTAGAATGGTGCCCTAACGCACCTTAATTCGTTAGGTGGCGATTCTTCACTTTCTAAACAATCCCAAAAAGAGTTGGTCATGTCGGATCCCGCTTTTCGCGAGAAAAATGGGGTGCGACAGCATGACGACTTTGCTAGGGATACTTAGGTTCTAACCAATACGAATTTTGTATGTTACGTGGGATTTATTTTATTTGTGTTGACTTATATGCCTAATATCTTTTGATCTGCTCTGTTTACCTTATCATGTTTTTTACCTTAATTTAATTATTTTCTTCCATGTAGATCTCTTTCCTTACCCCTTTTATTTGTTTACATGCAATTTTCTCTAATTTATGTATTTGTCTTTCTTTTTCCTATTTGTTTATTTTTATATTGCCCAACATGCTGTTATTTTCATTATTTGCTACGTGTTACCGTTTTATATAATTGACATTCCATTCATATTTCCCCCACTCGGGAATCTCACACTTTCACACACTTTCACTATACTCGGATGTTGTACCTTCGTACTTCTCCAAATTCTCTTCAAAACCCTGTTATAGAGAGTCGGCTAAGACGCAGTTGAGCGGATAGTTTTACTAACGTAAGACCACGTGTCTTCTCGCATAAGGTTACCCTCAGTCCGAGTCTACCAACTCTTAGAAAATTAAGATAGTGTCGTATCCACCCTTTGTATTTAAGTCATGCATGCATTAGCCATAGGTGAGTTGACCCTCGAGGTCAATCCACCAAGTATAATCTACCAATTGTCAAAAGGGTCCCACCACCCATCGACCTAAACACATATTATGTGCTAAGTGGTCATGATAATTTAATCCAAGCCAAGTTATAATAAATAGAGTTTAGAAATTTTCTTTGTTGCTATATTTTCAGATTTGCAATGGAGGATGCACCTATTTTTGCTAACACCCAAATGGTTGTCGATGTGCCTCACAAGTTAAAGAGGTGGTGGAATGACATCAAAAGGGAGCATGGTAAGGAGATTCGCCAGTCACTGGGTTTTCTGACATCTTTGATGGATGTTGCTCCTGATCGGCATGTGATCAAAGCTCTGCTAAATTTCTGGGATCCAAATCGAGTGGTCTTTAAATTCAAGGACTTCGAAATAACACCCACCATCGAGGAAATTGGTGGATTTACTAATTTGCTTTATCGAGATCGGAAGATGATCCTGCCTCGCAAACAATCGGGAAAGAAGTTCTTGCATTATCTTGGGCTGAAAAATAACCTCAAATTGGCTTGCTTGGACTTTGGGTGGATCTCTCTGGATTTTCTGTATGAACGTTTTGGTCACAAAAAGGGACATGAAATATTTCGAAGGGAATTTTCATGCTCGGCTGAAAAATGGAAAAAGAAAAGGTTGAATGCTTTTGCTATAGCTCTACTGGGTGCTTTGGTCTTTCCTAGAGAGCATGGGAAGATCAACATATGCCTTAGTTCCGTGGTTCGAGGTATAACTCGGGGAGTCGGCAATATAGAGGTCAATTTGGTTCCTATGATTGTGGAGGAAATGCTGAGGGCCTTATCTAAGTGTGCTAGAGGAGGAAGATTCTTTGAGGGTTGCAATCTGTTGCTTCAATTGTGAGCTGTGGAGCACTTTTACAAGCGCCCCAACATGATCGATGTCCTTGATGGAACGGGCAATAGAATTGATACACATTCCAAAAGGATGAGGCTATTTGGTGCTCCCGTGGGTACGGAGGCCTGGCACATGTATATGAAAGAGCTTTCGGGTTATCAAATTCAATGGAAGTACTCGTGGTTGTTTGCACCAACTGCTGTCATACGAGGTCGTGAGCCCCAATAAGGTTGCTTCGTCAATTTGGAAGGAATCAAGTCGTACCTCTGCGAGAACATATGGGCAAGTCAGAAGTTGAGTTTGGACCGATCCAAGAAAGCCCTAAGGTTAAGGAAGTGTTACAACGCTGGGGTAATTTGTTGACTATCAGTGTGTACGGCGAGCAGGCTCATTGCACTTCAGAGTACTATGTATGGCTTATGGAAGATGCCGAGGATGTGGAGCTCAACAAGCAAAAGCAGGATCATGGGTTTGAGGACGTGGAGGAATCCATCTGGGCTCGGAACCTGTTGAATCAACACTATGTCACTTCTCCAGAGATGCTGCTGCAAATCATTCCAGGCTCTCTAGATAATCACCACCATTGAGGAGTTCTAATGATAGGATGTTCCCCATTTGTTACCCATTTCCCCTAGTTCCATTTATGTTTATTTTTCGCAAAAGATTGTCGTAGTTTTAAATTTTTAGATTTAATAAAATAGTTGGGTTTTTATTATTATTGTTATCTAACTCTAAACTCCCATTTTACTTCTAATGCGGCTTGGATTAATCATCATGAACCACAAAATTTGTTGTCTTAGGCCTACCTCTGGCTCAACGAGGCTCCTTGCATTTTAGGGCGATTATTTGTTGCAAACCAATGTGTTTATTCTAACACTATGTCTCACCTTGCTAACTTTGGTTGTCTTTGATTTTTTTTTGTCTTTCCCTTTTCCCAAAGGTTGATTTGTGCACTCTGGCCTATCACACACGATCAAAAGGGGCTCTTCCTTCTCCTCTTACAAGTTTGAAAGATAAAGAGAAAATGAGAGATAACAATAGCTCCACAGACAAAAGCACGGAGGGAGAAAGTGTCATAGGACAAAACGAAATTATCATAAGAATGGGACAACAGATTCTCGAACTGCAAGGAGAATTAGCGCAAGTGCACAACTTGGCCAATCTTTCTGTTACCCTCAATACTCCTCTCGAACCACAAATGGACGGTCATAGTGGTGCAAAATCCCAAACCTCTACCCCAAGCCATCAAATGCCCTTAACTCAAAACATCCAAAATCTTCCCCCTTCTCAAAACATCCAAAACCTCCCTCTTCCTCAAAACACCCAAAATTCAAATGCCCTTAACTCAAAACATCCAAAATCTTCCCCCTTCTCAAAACATCCAAAACCTCCCTCTTCCTCAAAACATCCAAAATCTTCCTTCTCCCCAAAACATCCAAAACCATTCCTTTTCCCAAAATATCCAAAACCTTCCCCTTCCTCAAAATACCCACAATACTCCAAATCCCACGTATCCCACTCAACATGTCCAAAATACTAAATATCCCACTTACCTACATACGCCTCTGGCTAACGCATCCTACAACCAAGCATCTGGTAGCAACTCTCTGAACCCCATCTATGTCGAAACAACCCCATTCACTTACCCTCAGTATGCACCTGACCGTTCAGAAAAGGACCCTATGATGCAATCTGTGATTGAAAGGCTGAAGCAACTTGAGGGAAGCAAAAGGTCAAGGGGGCTCAGTTATGAGGACTTATGTGTACACCCTGATGTAGAGTTACCGGAGGGGTACAAACCTCCAAAGTTTGAATTGTATAATGGGACTGGAGATCCCAAGGCGCATCTACGTATGTATTGTGATAAGCTGACGGGAGTTGGGAGAGACGAGAGAATAAGAATGAAAATGGTCATGAGAAGTCTCACTGGAGAAGCCCTAACATGGTATATTGAGCAGGATGCAAGGAAATGGAAAGGCTGGATCGATATGGCATCAGATTTTATGGAATGGTTCGGGTTCAACATTGACAATGCTCCTAACTGCTTCTATATGCAGACTTTGAAGAAAAAGCCTAATGAGTCATTCAAGGATTATGCTATAAGATGGAGGTCTGAGGATGCAAGAGCTAGACCCCCGATTGAAGAATCTCAAATGAAGGAGTACTTTATTCGCACGCAAGAGCCGCAATATCTTGAGAAAATGATAACCGTTGTGGATAAGAGTTTTGCTGAAATCATCAGGGTAGGTGAAATGCTTGAGGAAGGTCTTAAGAATGGAAGCATTATCAATCTGGAAGCTTTACAGGCTGCCAACAAAGCTTTACAGTCTAGAGGGATCGCTGAGAACAAGAAGAAAAAGGAGATAGGTACAGTGATGTTAGCCCAACCTTCAAAAAGTGTGCCCAATTACCAAACTCCTATCACAACTCCACCTCCCTATCCACAATCTCCAATGCCATACCCAATATCTCCATACCAAATGCAAACTCCAATGTCATATCATTCCCCTCTATACCAAGCACCTACCCCATATCCACTATATCCACAATTCCAAAGCCCTGCTTATCCCGTGTATAATGTCCAACCCACTCATGTCCAAACACCCCAACCTTCTCCCCCCAAAAAACCAAAGACCCAGAGCCAATTTCCAGAAAAAACAATACACTCCTTTAGCCGAACCTATAGCCCAACTGTACGAAAGACTTAAAGAGGCGAGCTATGTCACGCCCATTGCTGCCAGACGTGAGAATACTCAAGCCAAGCATTTTAATCCTACCAAGGTTTGCGCGTATCATTCTGGGATGAGGGGTCACATCATAGAAACATGCTATACTCTGAAGGACAAGATCCAGATGTTGATTGATACTAAGGTCATTCAGTTGAAAGATCCGACGCTGAATGTCACCAACAATCCATTATCGGATCATCAAGTAAACATGCTCAATGTTGATGAATTGGTAGACCTGGAAAACTCTATTTGGTTCATTGAAAAGGAAAATGGTACGCCCATCAGTACACCAAAGCGGGCACCATTTGAGGTTGAGGTAGCAGTACCTAAGATTCCTTTCATAGTCATTAGAGCCTCCCCAATTGCTTATAACTCTCATGCAGTTCCTTGGAATTATGAGCGGAATACTCCAGGTAAAGCAAGAGTGGCTGAAGCAGACGTTGCCCAAGGCGTCACCAGATCTGGGAGAATATATACACCAGAGAATTTGACTCAGGGAAGTTCTAGTAAAAGCAAACCACCCGTGATAGAAATGGAGGAGAGTGGTTCTTGGAAGAAGATACAGGCTAAAGAATACTCTGTGATCGAACAGCTGAACAAGACCCCAGCTCAAATATCCATCCTGACATTGCTGCAGACTTCTGAACACCATAAAAATGCTCTGATGAAGGTGTTACGTGAAGCCTATGTACCATCTACTATAACATGGGGAGAGATGTCCCACATGGTCGGGCAGGTATTTGAGGCATACAAGATATCCTTTCACGAGGATGAGCTGCCACCTGAAGGAAGGTCTCACAATAAAGCCTTGCATGTTACAGTGCAGCATGGAGAAAAGGTTGTATATCGAGTGTTGATTGATCCAGGTTCAGGTTTGAACATATGTCCTTTGGATACACTGACAAGGTTGGAGATCGATTTGGCTAAAATGCAAAGTTAGAAGATGAACGTGAAAGCGTTTGATGGCTCCTAGCGAGATACTATTGGGGAGATCACATTGGACATAGTAATGGGTCCCGTCACTTTTCCCGTGACATTTCAGGTTATGGACATCCCTGCTTCCTACAACCTCTTGCTTGGTAGGCCGTGGATTCACATGGCGGGTGCAGTCCCCTCCACACTACACCAATGCCTCAAATTCGAGTACGACCAACAAGAGGTTGTAATACATGGTGAAAGAGGATATCCCATCTATGCTGTCGAAGGAAAGGAGGTTCTTGATGGAGAAATATTTCACATGTTAGAGATGGTTGGAAACGTGGAGGAAGAGCTGAGTTGGAAGACTAAAGGAGAGAGAATGCTCAAAGCTGGAAATGAGCCAGGTAAGGGTCTTGGGTCTAGATTACAAGGAACAGTTGAACCCATTTACCGTCCTGTGAAGAATGACACTTCCAGTTTGGGCTACATGGACAAGGGCAGGCTCTTGATCTTTCTCTATCATTGTATCAGATTTTTCACTCTACCGGGTTTCTTGACGATGGTGAAGATGAAATACTGGAAAGTTTGAAGAATTTGTTTTTGACTGAAGCTGAAAGAGAAGATTGTAACGTCATCATCAGCGAGGAGAGAGGAGCCCCTAGTCAGAACGCTGAATGAAAGTCTACACTCAGCAATTGGACTGCCACTCCTTCCAGGCCTCGCCAAGCACTTGGGTAGATTTGAAGATTTTGATTTTTATATTATTATTTGAAATAAATGGACTCGATTTTGAGCCAATTTACATCTTTTAGTTATTTTGTTATGTTTAAAGACCTTTAAGTTATTTGAATAAATAAAAGCTCTCTTTTCATTTCATTGATATTGTTTATTTTTATTTCTTTCAGCAAAATCACTTTTAAAAATGTTGAGTCTGAGATTGTGACACATAATGAGACTGCGCAACATAATATAAGTGAATTAGAAGAGGTGGAAGAAAATGAAGTGCCCGAGGAATTTGTTAGTAAGGTTGAGGATTTTGAAGATAAACCTAAGGCAAACTTTGTAGAGTCGGAAATAGTGAACATAGGGAATTCTAAGACAGTAAAAGAAACCCGTGTTAGTATTTATATGCCAAAAGATGAGAAGGAGGAATATATCCAGTTTCTGAAGAAACACCCGGATGTTTTTGCTTGGTCGTATGCCGATATGACAGGATTAAGCACATCAATTGTAGCCCATAGTTTGCCCACTGATCCATCTTGTCCTCCTATTAAGCAGAAGCTGAAAAAATACAAACCTGATCTAAGTCTGAAAATTAAAGAGGAGATTTCGAAGCAAATTAAGGTCGGTATCCTCCAATTAACTGAGTATCCGACCTGGTTGGCCAATGTTGTGCCTGTCCCCAAGAAAGATGGGAAGGTCAGAGTTTGTGTGGATTATAGGGATCTCAACAAAGCTAGTCCAAAGGATGATTTTCCGATCCCGAATATACATTTGTTAATCGATAATTGCGCCAAGCATGAAACACAGTCATTTGTGGATTGCTTCACCGGTTATCATCAGATAAAGATGCATGATGATTACACTGAGAAAACTGCTTTTATTACCTCTTGGGGAACCTATTATTACAAGTTTATGTCCTTCGGGTTGAAAAATGCTGGAGCTACATACATGAGGGCCATGACCGCTTTGTTCCATGACATGATCCACAAGGAAATTGAAGTTTACGTGGATGACATCATCATTAAATCCAAAAAGGGATCAAATCACCTGGACAACTTGGAAAAGTTCTTTAACAGATTAAGAACTTTTTCCTCTCTTCTCTCTTCACGAGCCAAAGCAGCTGCACGCCCTTTGCCCTCTCTCCCCGATCTCTCTCGTCTCTTCACCTCCCTTCTCCGACCAACACCACCACGAACCAAATCAGCCACCGACGGCCAAACTCCTGTTCTCTCATCTCCTCTTTCCTGATTCCGACCAGCCTTTACCACCTCGTCGGCGCGCCACCGGTGAGTCCCATTGTGCTACTGCTCCGAGCTCTGGCCAAGCTATATCAAAAGAAAAATCTCAAAGTTTTATGATGGATCCCAGGTTTGATGTTCTTCCATAGATTTGAAATTAACAAAGATTGTTTGAGATTTTTGGTTTAATTTTTTGTGATTAGTGTTTGTTAATCTCCTTAGATTATCATATGTTAGAAGCCCCAAATTCTATTAACTTTGGCCTAATCCTAATGTGTTGATTCGGCTACTAATTTTAATCTTGGTTTCTCTTCCATTGGTGGCTAAATTACTACTGAATTAGGTCAAAATTATGTTTTGGCATTCTCTTGATAAATGTGGTTCTGGACTAGTTCAGTGATCCTTGATTTCTCTTAGATTGACTGATCATTGCCCCCTCCCCCCGAATTCAAACTTTGCGACAGCTTCATTATTAAGTTATGGTGGTGAAATTAATTTCTCATTGATTGACTTTGGCATGGCTCAATTCCTCTAATTGAGCCTCTTTTCAAAATAGATTCGTGTATAGATTATTTTTGGTAAGTTGATTGATGGTGATAGTTAATTGTTTGACCCTTCTGGCAAAAGGTTTTAGCTTTAATTGATTTACCATAGCATGTTTACACCCTGTTAATTGGTGTCTTCCTCCTTATTTAAACTATAATTATTTGGTATTTGACTGATTCCCTTTTTCCTTTAATAAATATGTGATATTCTTAATACTTAATTTTACTTATGTATTTTTGGTAAAAATATTAGACTTGTCTTATTTTGAAAAGATTCAGCCATCTCTTTTAAGGAAAAAAATTCATTAATTGATTGGGGTAAATATTTTTTTTTCCTCTTTAAGTCCCTAAAATAATTTTCTGAATATTCCCTTTTCTACCACCCCATGCCTATATAATCAGTCCCTTTCATTCATTAAAGGACAAGTTTTCAACTCCCACTCTCTGGACACAATAAAAGATTTCAAGTTTGGTTTTGGCTTGGGATTTTTGAAGAGTCTTTTGGTTATTTCTTGTTGCTTGTGGCTCATTGCTTTTTTTTATTTTATTGCCTCTTCTGTTTCGCCATTAACCGGTAAGTTCCTATCGATGCAAATCTTTAATATTTATATGGTAGTTTTCTTGTAATCTAGAAAGCATGTCTACATAACTAATTTTGAAATAATATCATGTTCTTTTATTGTTTGTCTGTTTCTTTGTGGGTGTTGTGTGTTTTGTGAACTCGGATTTTTTTCCATGCTTAACAGGTACTATTAGAGGGATTTTGATTGGGAAGACGAAGAGTTGCCGGGATTTGGGATTTTGGGGTTCCGTTAAGGAATGTCCCATTCAGTCCTTTATACTTTTTTAGATTATATATTCATTCTGGGTTTGTAATATTTATAAACTTCTATGTGTAATAAAATGATGGGGATTCTTGGGATGAGGATTATGTGATTATTTTGTCACCTAGGCAACCTTTTCTAGGTTAATAAAAAAATATAAATAAATTCTTAATTGTTTTTGACACCTAGAAATCATGTTTTAGGATCGTACAACCGTCAATATATTTGATTAATTTGTTGGCATGATGATTTAATCTAAAACTTGATTAATTAATCTTTCACGGGTATATCTAGTTTCCGGTACATTATAACTCGTTTTAGCATTTACAGTATGTTTTGATAATTTTTTTTTACATATTAAAATTGAATTTTAAACACTTTACATGAATTTCCTGCTACTTAGATTGATTTTCAGCATTCTGAAATAATTTTCAGTGCTTTTATTAATTTCAGCATTTAATTTTTTTTAGCCATTTTACTAATTCATTGTAACAACAGTACTGTAAATTCCAGTAATCATGTTTCAGCCTCTTAATCAATTTCCAACAAGAAAAATCAATTTTCAGCATTCAAAAACTATTTTTCCTATTAACCAAGATTAAATTCCAGCATGTAAAAATTATTTTTTCAGCAATTTGGAATTAAATTCCATCATGTAAAATTATTTTCCAGCAATTTGGAATTAATTGGAATTAAGTTTCAGCATGTAAAAATTATTTTCTAGCAACTTGGAATTATGTTCCAGCATGCAAGAAAATTATTTTCCAGCAATTTGGAATCAATTTCCAGCATTTAAAAAATTGTTTTCCATCATATTATATCATTCCCCAGCACTAAAAAAAAATAAAAAATTTCAGCATATTATATTATTTTTCAGACTCAAAAAATAAATTTCAGCATATTATGTTATTTTTCAGCACTCAGAAAATAGATTTCAGCATATTATATTATTTTTCAGCATTCAGAAAATAATTTTCAGCATATTATATTGTTTCCTAGCACTCTAAATTGTTTTCCTGCATCCTAATTAACGCGTCTCGCATAGAAATCATGCCTATAGGTCTTAATCACATAAAACGAGTATCTTTTAAGCATGCCATCACCTATTTAACTTTAATTAATCAAGAGGCTCGCTTGAAACTTTTTATGTGCTAATTGTTAGTTCTATGTGTTTTGTTTGACGTAAATTTCGAGTCTAATTAGGCAGCCTAGGCTTCTTCTTGTCTAGAACCAAAATCCCAAATAGTAAGTGCAATGCCTCTTGGACATTAAGTTGGGACGGGTAGGCATTTTAGGAAACGCTAGTTTTATCATTTTCTATAGAACGTTTTTAAGATTAATAATTAAACTAGGTGGGGTAGGTAGAAAATCGGATATGATGTAAGTTGACCCGAGCAGAATACGACAATGCAACATATGACGTTGTCATCGTTAATAAGTCGGGCGCTGATCCGAATAAGCTAAAATTAACTCTTTGTCTAAAACCTTTTCCAAATCGACTTTCTTTATTCTATTTTTTGAATGTTTAATTAGGGTAGTTCAGGCTTACCATGTAAATGAATCTTTTCACTATAAATCGTGTTTTGTCTATCTTCTCGCTTATCTAATTTCCTTTTTTATTATTTATTTTTTTTATGCATTTTATTACTTTATCACGTAGATAATTATTAATTAGATAATGATTAAGTTAACTTTTTAGTTTATTTATTATCCTTTATGTTTTAAACACTTAGTTAATTTCAAGTTAATAGAAATAGTTGACCTTTGCTTATCACATAGAATTTTCCCACGTAATATACGAGTTCGGTCGGGACTCATATTTGTGGACCTCGAAAGGTGCCTAACACCTTCCTTTTGAGGTAACCTGAACCCTTACCCGAATTTTTGGTTGACATAGACTATTAAAATAAATTCGCAATTAGTCTAGAATGGTGCCCTAACGCACCTTAATTCGTTAGGTGGCGATTCTTCACTTTCTAAACAATCCCAAAAAGAGTTGGTCATGTCGGATCCCGCTTTTCGCGAGAAAAATGGGGTGCGACAGCATGACGACTTTGCTAGGGATACTTAGGTTCTAACCAATACGAATTTTGTATGTTACGTGGGATTTATTTTATTTGTGTTGACTTATATGCCTAATATCTTTTGATCTGCTCTGTTTACCTTATCATGTTTTTTACCTTAATTTAATTATTTTCTTCCATGTAGATCTCTTTCCTTACCCCTTTTATTTGTTTACATGCAATTTTCTCTAATTTATGTATTTGTCTTTCTTTTTCCTATTTGTTTATTTTTATATTGCCCAACATGCTGTTATTTTCATTATTTGCTACGTGTTACCGTTTTATATAATTGACATTCCATTCATATTTCCCCCACTCGGGAATCTCACACTTTCACACACTTTCACTATACTCGGATGTTGTACCTTCGTACTTCTCCAAATTCTCTTCAAAACCCTGTTATAGAGAGTCGGCTAAGACGCAGTTGAGCGGATAGTTTTACTAACGTAAGACCACGTGTCTTCTCGCATAAGGTTACCCTCAGTCCGAGTCTACCAACTCTTAGAAAATTAAGATAGTGTCGTATCCACCCTTTGTATTTAAGTCATGCATGCATTAGCCATAGGTGAGTTGACCCTCGAGGTCAATCCACCAAGTATAATCTACCAATTGTCAAAAGGGTCCCACCACCCATCGACCTAAACACATATTATGTGCTAAGTGGTCATGATAATTTAATCCAAGCCAAGTTATAATAAATAGAGTTTAGAAATTTTCTTTGTTGCTATATTTTCAGATTTGCAATGGAGGATGCACCTATTTTTGCTAACACCCAAATGGTTGTCGATGTGCCTCACAAGTTAAAGAGGTGGTGGAATGACATCAAAAGGGAGCATGGTAAGGAGATTCGCCAGTCACTGGGTTTTCTGACATCTTTGATGGATGTTGCTCCTGATCGGCATGTGATCAAAGCTCTGCTAAATTTCTGGGATCCAAATCGAGTGGTCTTTAAATTCAAGGACTTCGAAATAACACCCACCATCAAGGAAATTGGTGGATTTACTAATTTGCTTTATCGAGATCGGAAGATGATCCTGCCTCGCAAACAATCGGGAAAGAAGTTCTTGCATTATCTTGGGCTGAAAAATAACCTCAAATTGGCTTGCTTGGACTTTGGGTGGATCTCTCTGGATTTTCTGTATGAACGTTTTGGTCACAAAAAGGGACATGAAATATTTCGAAGGGAATTTTCATGCTCGGCTGAAAAATGGAAAAAGAAAAGGTTGAATGCTTTTGCTATAGCTCTACTGGGTGCTTTGGTCTTTCCTAGAGAGCATGGGAAGATCAACATATGCCTTAGTTCCGTGGTTCGAGGTATAACTCGGGGAGTCGGCAATATAGAGGTCAATTTGGTTCCTATGATTGTGGAGGAAATGCTGAGGGCCTTATCTAAGTGTGCTAGAGGAGGAAGATTCTTTGAGGGTTGCAATCTGTTGCTTCAATTGTGAGCTGTGGAGCACTTTTACAAGCGCCCCAACATGATCGATGTCCTTGATGGAACGGGCAATAGAATTGATACACATTCCAAAAGGATGAGGCTATTTGGTGCTCCCGTGGGTACGGAGGCCTGGCACATGTATATGAAAGAGCTTTCGGGTTATCAAATTCAATGGAAGTACTCGTGGTTGTTTGCACCAACTGCTGTCATACGAGGTCGTGAGCCCCAATAAGGTTGCTTCGTCAATTTGGAAGGAATCAAGTCGTACCTCTGCGAGAACATATGGGCAAGTCAGAAGTTGAGTTTGGACCGATCCAAGAAAGCCCTAAGGTTAAGGAAGTGTTACAACGCTGGGGTAATTTGTTGACTATTAGTGTGTACGGCGAGCAGGCTCATTGCACTTCAGAGTACTATGTATGGCTTATGGAAGATGCCGAGGATGTGGAGCTCAACAAGCAAAAGCAGGATCATGGGTTTGAGGACGTGGAGGAATCCATCTGGGCTCGGAACCTGTTGAATCAACACTATGTCACTTCTCCAGAGATGCTGCTGCAAATCATTCCAGGCTCTCTAGATAATCACCACCATTGAGGAGTTCTAATGATAGGATGTTCCCCATTTGTTACCCATTTCCCCTAGTTCCATTTATGTTTATTTTTCGCAAAAGATTGTCGTAGTTTTAAATTTTTAGATTTAATAAAATAGTTGGGTTTTTATTATTATTGTTATCTAACTCTAAACTCCCATTTTACTTCTAATGCGGCTTGGATTAATCATCATGAACCACAAAATTTGTTGTCTTAGGCCTACCTCTGGCTCAACGAGGCTCCTTGCATTTTAGGGCGATTATTTGTTGCAAACCAATGTGTTTATTCTAACACTATGTCTCACCTTGCTAACTTTGGTTGTCTTTGATTTTTTTTTGTCTTTCCCTTTTCCCAAAGGTTGATTTGTGCACTCTGGCCTATCACACACGATCAAAAGGGGCTCCTCCTTCTCCTCTTACAAGTTTGAAAGATAAAGAGAAAATGAGAGATAACAATAGCTCCACAGACAAAAGCACGGAGGGAGAAAGTGTCATAGGACAAAACGAAATTATCATAAGAATGGGACAACAGATTCTCGAACTGCAAGGAGAATTAGCGCAAGTGCGCAACTTGGCCAATCTTTCTGTTACCCTCAATACTCCTCTCGAACCACAAATGGACGGTCATAGTGGTGCAAAATCCCAAACCTCTACCCCAAGCCATCAAATGCCCTTAACTCAAAACATCCAAAATCTTCCCCCTTCTCAAAACATCCAAAACCTCCCTCTTCCTCAAAACACCCAAAATTCAAATGCCCTTAACTCAAAACATCCAAAATCTTCCCCCTTCTCAAAACATCCAAAACCTCCCTCTTCCTCAAAACATCCAAAATCTTCCTTCTCCCCAAAACATCCAAAACCATTCCTTTTCCCAAAATATCCAAAACCTTCCCCTTCCTCAAAATACCCACAATACTCCAAATCCCACGTATCCCACTCAACATGTCCAAAATACTAAATATCCCACTTACCTACATACGCCTCTGGCTAACGCATCCTACAACCAAGCATCTGGTAGCAACTCTCTGAACCCCATCTATGTCGAAACAACCCCATTCACTTACCCTCAGTATGCACCTGACCGTTCAGAAAAGGACCCTATGATGCAATCTGTGATTGAAAGGCTGAAGCAACTTGAGGGAAGCAAAAGGTCAAGGGGGCTCAGTTATGAGGACTTATGTGTACACCCTGATGTAGAGTTACCGGAGGGGTACAAACCTCCAAAGTTTGAATTGTATAATGGGACTGGAGATCCCAAGGCGCATCTACGTATGTATTGTGATAAGCTGACGGGAGTTGGGAGAGACGAGAGAATAAGAATGAAAATGGTCATGAGAAGTCTCACTGGAGAAGCCCTAACATGGTATATTGAGCAGGATGCAAGGAAATGGAAAGGCTGGATCGATATGGCATCAGATTTTATGGAATGGTTCGGGTTCAACATTGACAATGCTCCTAACTGCTTCTATATGCAGACTTTGAAGAAAAAGCCTAATGAGTCATTCAAGGATTATGCTATAAGATGGAGGTCTGAGGATGCAAGAGCTAGACCCCCGATTGAAGAATCTCAAATGAAGGAGTACTTTATTCGCACGCAAGAGCCGCAATATCTTGAGAAAATGATAACCGTTGTGGATAAGAGTTTTGCTGAAATCATCAGGGTAGGTGAAATGCTTGACGAAGGTCTTAAGAATGGAAGCATTATCAATCTGGAAGCTTTACAGGCTGCCAACAAAGCTTTACAGTCTAGAGGGATCGCTGAGAACAAGAAGAAAAAGGAGATAGGTACAGTGATGTTAGCCCAACCTTCAAAAAGTGTGCCCAATTACCAAACTCCTATCACAACTCCACCTCCCTATCCACAATCTCCAATGCCATACCCAATATCTCCATACCAAATGCAAACTCCAATGTCATATCATTCCCCTCTATACCAAGCACCTACCCCATATCCACTATATCCACAATTCCAAAGCCCTGCTTATCCCGTGTATAATGTCCAACCCACTCATGTCCAAACACCCCAACCTTCTCCCCCCAAAAAACCAAAGACCCAGAGCCAATTTCCAGAAAAACAATACACTCCTTTAGCCGAACCTATAGCCCAACTGTACGAAAGACTTAAAGAGGCGAGCTATGTCACGCCCATTGCTGCCAGACGTGAGAATACTCAAGCCAAGCATTTTAATCCTACCAAGGTTTGCGCGTATCATTCTGGGATGAGGGGTCACATCATAGAAACATGCTATACTCTGAAGGACAAGATCCAGATGTTGATTGATACTAAGGTCATTCAGTTGAAAGATCCGACGCTGAATGTCACCAACAATCCATTATCGGATCATCAAGTAAACATGCTCAATGTTGATGAATTGGTAGACCTGGAAAACTCTATTTGGTTCATTGAAAAGGAAAATGGTACGCCCATCAGTACACCAAAGCGGGCACCATTTGAGGTTGAGGTAGCAGTACCTAAGATTCCTTTCATAGTCATTAGAGCCTCCCCAATTGCTTATAACTCTCATGCAGTTCCTTGGAATTATGAGCGGAATACTCCAGGTAAAGCAAGAGTGGCTGAAGCAGACGTTGCCCAAGGCGTCACCAGATCTGGGAGAATATATACACCAGAGAATTTGACTCAGGGAAGTTCTAGTAAAAGCAAACCACCCGTGATAGAAATGGAGGAGAGTGGTTCTTGGAAGAAGATACAGGCTAAAGAATACTCTGTGATCGAACAGCTGAACAAGACCCCAGCTCAAATATCCATCCTGACATTGCTGCAGACTTCTGAACACCATAAAAATGCTCTGATGAAGGTGTTACGTGAAGCCTATGTACCATCTACTATAACATGGGGAGAGATGTCCCACATGGTCGGGCAGGTATTTGAGGCATACAAGATATCCTTTCACGAGGATGAGCTGCCACCTGAAGGAAGGTCTCACAATAAAGCCTTGCATGTTACAGTGCAGCATGGAGAAAAGGTTGTATATCGAGTGTTGATTGATCCAGGTTCAGGTTTGAACATATGTCCTTTGGATACACTGACAAGGTTGGAGATCGATTTGGCTAAAATGCAAAGTTAGAAGATGAACGTGAAAGCGTTTGATGGCTCCTAGCGAGATACTATTGGGGAGATCACATTGGACATAGTAATGGGTCCCGTCACTTTTCCCGTGACATTTCAGGTTATGGACATCCCTGCTTCCTACAACCTCTTGCTTGGTAGGCCGTGGATTCACATGGCGGGTGCAGTCCCCTCCACACTACACCAATGCCTCAAATTCGAGTACGACCAACAAGAGGTTGTAATACATGGTGAAAGAGGATATCCCATCTATGCTGTCGAAGGAAAGGAGGTTCTTGATGGAGAAATGTTTCACATGTTAGAGATGGTTGGAAACGTGGAGGAAGAGCTGAGTTGGAAGACTAAAGGAGAGAGAATGCTCAAAGCTGGAAATGAGCCAGGTAAGGGTCTTGGGTCTAGATTACAAGGAACAGTTGAACCCATTTACCGTCCTGTGAAGAATGACACTTCCAGTTTGGGCTACATGGACAAGGGCAGGCTCTTGATCTTTCTCTATCATTGTATCAGATTTTTCACTCTACCGGGTTTCTTGACGATGGTGAAGATGAAATACTGGAAAGTTTGAAGAATTTGTTTTTGACTGAAGCTGAAAGAGAAGATTGTAACGTCATCATCAGCGAGGAGAGAGGAGCCCCTAGTCAGAACGCTGAATGAAAGTCTACACTCAGCAATTGGACTGCCACTCCTTCCAGGCCTCGCCAAGCACTTGGGTAGATTTGAAGATTTTGATTTTTATATTATTATTTGAAATAAATGGACTCGATTTTGAGCCAATTTACATCTTTTAGTTATTTTGTTATGTTTAAAGACCTTTAAGTTATTTGAATAAATAAAAGCTCTCTTTTCATTTCATTGATATTGTTTATTTTTATTTCTTTCAGCAAAATCACTTTTAAAAATGTTGAGTCTGAGATTGTGACACATAATGAGACTGCGCAACATAATATAAGTGAATTAGAAGAGGTGGAAGAAAATGAAGTGCCCGAGGAATTTGTTAGTAAGGTTGAGGATTTTGAAGATAAACCTAAGGCAAACTTTGTAGAGTCGGAAATAGTGAACATAGGGAATTCTAAGACAGTAAAAGAAACCCGTGTTAGTATTTATATGCCAAAAGATGAGAAGGAGGAATATATCCAGTTTCTGAAGAAACACCCGGATGTTTTTGCTTGGTCGTATGCCGATATGACAGGATTAAGCACATCAATTGTAGCCCATAGTTTGCCCACTGATCCATCTTGTCCTCCTATTAAGCAGAAGCTGAAAAAATACAAACCTGATCTAAGTCTGAAAATTAAAGAGGAGATTTCGAAGCAAATTAAGGTCGGTATCCTCCAATTAACTGAGTATCCGACCTGGTTGGCCAATGTTGTGCCTGTCCCCAAGAAAGATGGGAAGGTCAGAGTTTGTGTGGATTATAGGGATCTCAACAAAGCTAGTCCAAAGGATGATTTTCCGATCCCGAATATACATTTGTTAATCGATAATTGCGCCAAGCATGAAACACAGTCATTTGTGGATTGCTTCACCGGTTATCATCAGATAAAGATGCATGATGATTACACTGAGAAAACTGCTTTTATTACCTCTTGGGGAACCTATTATTACAAGTTTATGTCCTTCGGGTTGAAAAATGCTGGAGCTACATACATGAGGGCCATGACCGCTTTGTTCCATGACATGATCCACAAGGAAATTGAAGTTTACGTGGATGACATCATCATTAAATCCAAAAAGGGATCAAATCACCTGGACAACTTGGAAAAGTTCTTTAACAGATTAAGAACTTTTTCCTCTCTTCTCTCTTCACGAGCCAAAGCAGCTGCACGCCCTTTGCCCTCTCTCCCCGATCTCTCTCGTCTCTTCACCTCCCTTCTCCGACCAACACCACCACGAACCAAATCAGCCACCGACGGCCAAACTCCTGTTCTCTCATCTCCTCTTTCCTGATTCCGACCAGCCTTTACCACCTCGTCGGCGCGCCACCGGTGAGTCCCATTGTGCTACTGCTCCGAGCTCTGGCCAAGCTATATCAAAAGAAAAATCTCAAAGTTTTATGATGGATCCCAGGTTTGATGTTCTTCCATAGATTTGAAATTAACAAAGATTGTTTGAGATTTTTGGTTTAATTTTTTGTGATTAGTGTTTGTTAATCTCCTTAGATTATCATATGTTAGAAGCCCCAAATTCTATTAACTTTGGCCTAATCCTAATGTGTTGATTCGGCTACTAATTTTAATCTTTGTTTCTCTTCCATTGGTGGCTAAATTACTACTGAATTAGGTCAAAATTATGTTTTGGCATTCTCTTGATAAATGTGGTTCTGGACTAGTTCAGTGATCCTTGATTTCTCTTAGATTGACTGATCATTGCCCCCTCCCCCCGAATTCAAACTTTGCGACAGCTTCATTATTAAGTTATGGTGGTGAAATTAATTTCTCATTGATTGACTTTGGCATGGCTCAATTCCTCTAATTGAGCCTCTTTTCAAAATAGATTCGTGTATAGATTATTTTTGGTAAGTTGATTGATGGTGATAGTTAATTGTTTGACCCTTCTGGCAAAAGGTTTTAGCTTTAATTGATTTACCATAGCATGTTTACACCCTGTTAATTGGTGTCTTCCTCCTTATTTAAACTATAATTATTTGGTATTTGACTGATTCCCTTTTTCCTTTAATAAATATGTGATATTCTTAATACTTAATTTTACTTATGTATTTTTGGTAAAAATATTAGACTTGTCTTATTTTGAAAAGATTCAGCCATCTCTTTTAAGGAAAAAAATTCATTAATTGATTGGGGTAAATATTTTTTTTTCCTCTTTAAGTCCCTAAAATAATTTTCTGAATATTCCCTTTTCTACCACCCCATGCCTATATAATCAGTCCCTTTCATTCATTAAAGGACAAGTTTTCAACTCCCACTCTCTGGACACAATAAAAGATTTCAAGTTTGGTTTTGGCTTGGGATTTTTGAAGAGTCTTTTGGTTATTTCTTGTTGCTTGTGGCTCATTGCTTTTTTTTATTTTATTGCCTCTTCTGTTTCGCCATTAACCGGTAAGTTCCTATCGATGCAAATCTTTAATATTTATATGGTAGTTTTCTTGTAATCTAGAAAGCATGTCTACATAACTAATTTTGAAATAATATCATGTTCTTTTATTGTTTGTCTGTTTCTTTGTGGGTGTTGTGTGTTTTGTGAACTCGGATTTTTTTCCATGCTTAACAGGTACTATTAGAGGGATTTTGATTGGGAAGACGAAGAGTTGCCGGGATTTGGGATTTTGGGGTTCCGTTAAGGAATGTCCCATTCAGTCCTTTATACTTTTTTAGATTATATATTCATTCTGGGTTTGTAATATTTATAAACTTCTATGTGTAATAAAATGATGGGGATTCTTGGGATGAGGATTATGTGATTATTTTGTCACCTAGGCAACCTTTTCTAGGTTAATAAAAAAATATAAATAAATTCTTAATTGTTTTTGACACCTAGAAATCATGTTTTAGGATCGTACAACCGTCAATATATTTGATTAATTTGTTGGCATGATGATTTAATCTAAAACTTGATTAATTAATCTTTCACGGGTATATCTAGTTTCCGGTACATTATAACTCGTTTTAGCATTTACAGTATGTTTTGATAATTTTTTTTTACATATTAAAATTGAATTTTAAACACTTTACATGAATTTCCTGCTACTTAGATTGATTTTCAGCATTCTGAAATAATTTTCAGTGCTTTTATTAATTTCAGCATTTAATTTTTTTTAGCCATTTTACTAATTCATTGTAACAACAGTACTGTAAATTCCAGTAATCATGTTTCAGCCTCTTAATCAATTTCCAACAAGAAAAATCAATTTTCAGCATTCAAAAACTATTTTTCCTATTAACCAAGATTAAATTCCAGCATGTAAAAATTATTTTTTCAGCAATTTGGAATTAAATTCCATCATGTAAAATTATTTTCCAGCAATTTGGAATTAATTGGAATTAAGTTTCAGCATGTAAAAATTATTTTCTAGCAACTTGGAATTATGTTCCAGCATGCAAGAAAATTATTTTCCAGCAATTTGGAATCAATTTCCAGCATTTAAAAAATTGTTTTCCATCATATTATATCATTCCCCAGCACTAAAAAAAAATAAAAAATTTCAGCATATTATATTATTTTTCAGACTCAAAAAATAAATTTCAGCATATTATGTTATTTTTCAGCACTCAGAAAATAGATTTCAGCATATTATATTATTTTTCAGCATTCAGAAAATAATTTTCAGCATATTATATTGTTTCCTAGCACTCTAAATTGTTTTCCTGCATCCTAATTAACGCGTCTCGCATAGAAATCATGCCTATAGGTCTTAATCACATAAAACGAGTATCTTTTAAGCATGCCATCACCTATTTAACTTTAATTAATCAAGAGGCTCGCTTGAAACTTTTTATGTGCTAATTGTTAGTTCTATGTGTTTTGTTTGACGTAAATTTCGAGTCTAATTAGGCAGCCTAGGCTTCTTCTTGTCTAGAACCAAAATCCCAAATAGTAAGTGCAATGCCTCTTGGACATTAAGTTGGGACGGGTAGGCATTTTAGGAAACGCTAGTTTTATCATTTTCTATAGAACGTTTTTAAGATTAATAATTAAACTAGGTGGGGTAGGTAGAAAATCGGATATGATGTAAGTTGACCCGAGCAGAATACGACAATGCAACATATGACGTTGTCATCGTTAATAAGTCGGGCGCTGATCCGAATAAGCTAAAATTAACTCTTTGTCTAAAACCTTTTCCAAATCGACTTTCTTTATTCTATTTTTTGAATGTTTAATTAGGGTAGTTCAGGCTTACCATGTAAATGAATCTTTTCACTATAAATCGTGTTTTGTCTATCTTCTCGCTTATCTAATTTCCTTTTTTATTATTTATTTTTTTTATGCATTTTATTACTTTATCACGTAGATAATTATTAATTAGATAATGATTAAGTTAACTTTTTAGTTTATTTATTATCCTTTATGTTTTAAACACTTAGTTAATTTCAAGTTAATAGAAATAGTTGACCTTTGCTTATCACATAGAATTTTCCCACGTAATATACGAGTTCGGTCGGGACTCATATTTGTGGACCTCGAAAGGTGCCTAACACCTTCCTTTTGAGGTAACCTGAACCCTTACCCGAATTTTTGGTTGACATAGACTATTAAAATAAATTCGCAATTAGTCTAGAATGGTGCCCTAACGCACCTTAATTCGTTAGGTGGCGATTCTTCACTTTCTAAACAATCCCAAAAAGAGTTGGTCATGTCGGATCCCGCTTTTCGCGAGAAAAATGGGGTGCGACAGCATGACGACTTTGCTAGGGATACTTAGGTTCTAACCAATAGGAATTTTGTATGTTACGTGGGATTTATTTTATTTGTGTTGACTTATATGCCTAATATCTTTTGATCTGCTCTGTTTACCTTATCATGTTTTTTACCTTAATTTAATTATTTTCTTCCATGTAGATCTCTTTCCTTACCCCTTTTATTTGTTTACATGCAATTTTCTCTAATTTATGTATTTGTCTTTCTTTTTCCTATTTGTTTATTTTTATATTGCCCAACATGCTGTTATTTTCATTATTTGCTACGTGTTACCGTTTTATATAATTGACATTCCATTCATATTTCCCCCACTCGGGAATCTCACACTTTCACACACTTTCACTATACTCGGATGTTGTACCTTCGTACTTCTCCAAATTCTCTTCAAAACCCTGTTATAGAGAGTCGGCTAAGACGCAGTTGAGCGGATAGTTTTACTAACGTAAGACCACGTGTCTTCTCGCATAAGGTTACCCTCAGTCCGAGTCTACCAACTCTTAGAAAATTAAGATAGTGTCGTATCCACCCTTTGTATTTAAGTCATGCATGCATTAGCCATAGGTGAGTTGACCCTCGAGGTCAATCCACCAAGTATAATCTACCAATTGTCAAAAGGGTCCCACCACCCATCGACCTAAACACATATTATGTGCTAAGTGGTCATGATAATTTAATCCAAGCCAAGTTATAATAAATAGAGTTTAGAAATTTTCTTTGTTGCTATATTTTCAGATTTGCAATGGAGGATGCACCTATTTTTGCTAACACCCAAATGGTTGTCGATGTGCCTCACAAGTTAAAGAGGTGGTGGAATGACATCAAAAGGGAGCATGGTAAGGAGATTCGCCAGTCACTGGGTTTTCTGACATCTTTGATGGATGTTGCTCCTGATCGGCATGTGATCAAAGCTCTGCTAAATTTCTGGGATCCAAATCGAGTGGTCTTTAAATTCAAGGACTTCGAAATAACACCCACCATCAAGGAAATTGGTGGATTTACTAATTTGCTTTATCGAGATCGGAAGATGATCCTGCCTCGCAAACAATCGGGAAAGAAGTTCTTGCATTATCTTGGGCTGAAAAATAACCTCAAATTGGCTTGCTTGGACTTTGGGTGGATCTCTCTGGATTTTCTGTATGAACGTTTTGGTCACAAAAAGGGACATGAAATATTTCGAAGGGAATTTTCATGCTCGGCTGAAAAATGGAAAAAGAAAAGGTTGAATGCTTTTGCTATAGCTCTACTGGGTGCTTTGGTCTTTCCTAGAGAGCATGGGAAGATCAACATATGCCTTAGTTCCGTGGTTCGAGGTATAACTCGGGGAGTCGGCAATATAGAGGTCAATTTGGTTCCTATGATTGTGGAGGAAATGCTGAGGGCCTTATCTAAGTGTGCTAGAGGAGGAAGATTCTTTGAGGGTTGCAATCTGTTGCTTCAATTGTGAGCTGTGGAGCACTTTTACAAGCGCCCCAACATGATCGATGTCCTTGATGGAACGGGCAATAGAATTGATACACATTCCAAAAGGATGAGGCTATTTGGTGCTCCCGTGGGTACAGAGGCCTGGCACATGTATATGAAAGAGCTTTCGGGTTATCAAATTCAATGGAAGTACTCGTGGTTGTTTGCACCAACTGCTGTCATACGAGGTCGTGAGCCCCAATAAGGTTGCTTCGTCAATTTGGAAGGAATCAAGTCGTACCTCTGCGAGAACATATGGGCAAGTCAGAAGTTGAGTTTGGACCGATCCAAGAAAGCCCTAAGGTTAAGGAAGTGTTACAACGCTGGGGTAATTTGTTGACTATCAGTGTGTACGGCGAGCAGGCTCATTGCACTTCAGAGTACTATGTATGGCTTATGGAAGATGCCGAGGATGTGGAGCTCAACAAGCAAAAGCAGGATCATGGGTTTGAGGACGTGGAGGAATCCATCTGGGCTCGGAACCTGTTGAATCAACACTATGTCACTTCTCCAGAGATGCTGCTGCAAATCATTCCAGGCTCTCTAGATAATCACCACCATTGAGGAGTTCTAATGATAGGATGTTCCCCATTTGTTACCCATTTCCCCTAGTTCCATTTATGTTTATTTTTCGCAAAAGATTGTCGTAGTTTTAAATTTTTAGATTTAATAAAATAGTTGGGTTTTTATTATTATTGTTATCTAACTCTAAACTCCCATTTTACTTCTAATGCGGCTTGGATTAATCATCATGAACCACAAAATTTGTTGTCTTAGGCCTACCTCTGGCTCAACGAGGCTCCTTGCATTTTAGGGCGATTATTTGTTGCAAACCAATGTGTTTATTCTAACACTATGTCTCACCTTGCTAACTTTGGTTGTCTTTGATTTTTTTTTGTCTTTCCCTTTTCCCAAAGGTTGATTTGTGCACTCTGGCCTATCACACACGATCAAAAGGGGCTCCTCCTTCTCCTCTTACAAGTTTGAAAGATAAAGAGAAAATGAGAGATAACAATAGCTCCACAGACAAAAGCACGGAGGGAGAAAGTGTCATAGGACAAAACGAAATTATCATAAGAATGGGACAACAGATTCTCGAACTGCAAGGAGAATTAGCGCAAGTGCGCAACTTGGCCAATCTTTCTGTTACCCTCAATACTCCTCTCGAACCACAAATGGACGGTCATAGTGGTGCAAAATCCCAAACCTCTACCCCAAGCCATCAAATGCCCTTAACTCAAAACATCCAAAATCTTCCCCCTTCTCAAAACATCCAAAACCTCCCTCTTCCTCAAAACACCCAAAATTCAAATGCCCTTAACTCAAAACATCCAAAATCTTCCCCCTTCTCAAAACATCCAAAACCTCCCTCTTCCTCAAAACATCCAAAATCTTCCTTCTCCCCAAAACATCCAAAACCATTCCTTTTCCCAAAATATCCAAAACCTTTCCCTTCCTCAAAATACCCACAATACTCCAAATCCCACGTATCCCACTCAACATGTCCAAAATACTAAATATCCCACTTACCTACATACGCCTCTGGCTAACGCATCCTACAACCAAGCATCTGGTAGCAACTCTCTGAACCCCATCTATGTCGAAACAACCCCATTCACTTACCCTCAGTATGCACCTGACCGTTCAGAAAAGGACCCTATGATGCAATCTGTGATTGAAAGGCTGAAGCAACTTGAGGGAAGCAAAAGGTCAAGGGGGCTCAGTTATGAGGACTTATGTGTACACCCTGATGTAGAGTTACCGGAGGGGTACAAACCTCCAAAGTTTGAATTGTATAATGGGACTGGAGATCCCAAGGCGCATCTACGTATGTATTGTGATAAGCTGACGGGAGTTGGGAGAGACGAGAGAATAAGAATGAAAATGGTCATGAGAAGTCTCACTGGAGAAGCCCTAACATGGTATATTGAGCAGGATGCAAGGAAATGGAAAGGCTGGATCGATATGGCATCAGATTTTATGGAATGGTTCGGGTTCAACATTGACAATGCTCCTAACTGCTTCTATATGCAGACTTTGAAGAAAAAGCCTAATGAGTCATTCAAGGATTATGCTATAAGATGGAGGTCTGAGGATGCAAGAGCTAGACCCCCGATTGAAGAATCTCAAATGAAGGAGTACTTTATTCGCACGCAAGAGCCGCAATATCTTGAGAAAATGATAACCGTTGTGGATAAGAGTTTTGCTGAAATCATCAGGGTAGGTGAAATGCTTGACGAAGGTCTTAAGAATGGAAGCATTATCAATCTGGAAGCTTTACAGGCTGCCAACAAAGCTTTACAGTCTAGAGGGATCGCTGAGAACAAGAAGAAAAAGGAGATAGGTACAGTGATGGTAGCCCAACCTTCAAAAAGTGTGCCCAATTACCAAACTCCTATCACAACTCCACCTCCCTATCCACAATCTCCAATGCCATACCCAATATCTCCATACCAAATGCAAACTCCAATGTCATATCATTCCCCTCTATACCAAGCACCTACCCCATATCCACTATATCCACAATTCCAAAGCCCTGCTTATCCCGTGTATAATGTCCAACCCACTCATGTCCAAACACCCCAACCTTCTCCCCCCAAAAAACCAAAGACCCAGAGCCAATTTCCAGAAAAACAATACACTCCTTTAGCCGAACCTATAGCCCAACTGTACGAAAGACTTAAAGAGGCGAGCTATGTCACGCCCATTGCTGCCAGACGTGAGAATACTCAAGCCAAGCATTTTAATCCTACCAAGGTTTGCGCGTATCATTCTGGGATGAGGGGTCACATCATAGAAACATGCTATACTCTGAAGGACAAGATCCAGATGTTGATTGATACTAAGGTCATTCAGTTGAAAGATCCGACGCTGAATGTCACCAACAATCCATTATCGGATCATCAAGTAAACATGCTCAATGTTGATGAATTGGTAGACCTGGAAAACTCTATTTGGTTCATTGAAAAGGAAAATGGTACGCCCATCAGTACACCAAAGCGGGCACCATTTGAGGTTGAGGTAGCAGTACCTAAGATTCCTTTCATAGTCATTAGAGCCTCCCCAATTGCTTATAACTCTCATGCAGTTCCTTGGAATTATGAGCGGAATACTCCAGGTAAAGCAAGAGTGGCTGAAGCAGACGTTGCCCAAGGCGTCACCAGATCTGGGAGAATATATACACCAGAGAATTTGACTCAGGGAAGTTCTAGTAAAAGCAAACCACCCGTGATAGAAATGGAGGAGAGTGGTTCTTGGAAGAAGATACAGGCTAAAGAATACTCTGTGATCGAACAGCTGAACAAGACCCCAGCTCAAATATCCATCCTGACATTGCTGCAGACTTCTGAACACCATAAAAATGCTCTGATGAAGGTGTTACGTGAAGCCTATGTACCATCTACTATAACATGGGGAGAGATGTCCCACATGGTCGGGCAGGTATTTGAGGCATACAAGATATCCTTTCACGAGGATGAGCTGCCACCTGAAGGAAGGTCTCACAATAAAGCCTTGCATGTTACAGTGCAGCATGGAGAAAAGGTTGTATATCGAGTGTTGATTGATCCAGGTTCAGGTTTGAACATATGTCCTTTGGATACACTGACAAGGTTGGAGATCGATTTGGCTAAAATGCAAAGTTAGAAGATGAACGTGAAAGCGTTTGATGGCTCCTAGCGAGATACTATTGGGGAGATCACATTGGACATAGTAATGGGTCCCGTCACTTTTCCCGTGACATTTCAGGTTATGGACATCCCTGCTTCCTACAACCTCTTGCTTGGTAGGCCGTGGATTCACATGGCGGGTGCAGTCCCCTCCACACTACACCAATGCCTCAAATTCGAGTACGACCAACAAGAGGTTGTAATACATGGTGAAAGAGGATATCCCATCTATGCTGTCGAAGGAAAGGAGGTTCTTGATGGAGAAATGTTTCACATGTTAGAGATGGTTGGAAACGTGGAGGAAGAGCTGAGTTGGAAGACTAAAGGAGAGAGAATGCTCAAAGCTGGAAATGAGCCAGGTAAGGGTCTTGGGTCTAGATTACAAGGAACAGTTGAACCCATTTACCGTCCTGTGAAGAATGACACTTCCAGTTTGGGCTACATGGACAAGGGCAGGCTCTTGATCTTTCTCTATCATTGTATCAGATTTTTCACTCTACCGGGTTTCTTGACGATGGTGAAGATGAAATACTGGAAAGTTTGAAGAATTTGTTTTTGACTGAAGCTGAAAGAGAAGATTGTAACGTCATCATCAGCGAGAAGAGAGGAGCCCCTAGTCAGAACGCTGAATGAAAGTCTACACTCAGCAATTGGACTGCCACTCCTTCCAGGCCTCGCCAAGCACTTGGGTAGATTTGAAGATTTTGATTTTTATATTATTATTTGAAATAAATGGACTCGATTTTGAGCCAATTTACATCTTTTAGTTATTTTGTTATGTTTAAAGACCTTTAAGTTATTTGAATAAATAAAAGCTCTCTTTTCATTTCATTGATATTGTTTATTTTTATTTCTTTCAGCAAAATCACTTTTAAAAATGTTGAGTCTGAGATTGTGACACATAATGAGACTGCGCAACATAATATAAGTGAATTAGAAGAGGTGGAAGAAAATGAAGTGCCCGAGGAATTTGTTAGTAAGGTTGAGGATTTTGAAGATAAACCTAAGGCAAACTTTGTAGAGTCGGAAATAGTGAACATAGGGAATTCTAAGACAGTAAAAGAAACCCGTGTTAGTATTTATATGCCAAAAGATGAGAAGGAGGAATATATCCAGTTTCTGAAGAAACACCCGGATGTTTTTGCTTGGTCGTATGCCGATATGACAGGATTAAGCACATCAATTGTAGCCCATAGTTTGCCCACTGATCCATCTTGTCCTCCTATTAAGCAGAAGCTGAAAAAATACAAACCTGATCTAAGTCTGAAAATTAAAGAGGAGATTTCGAAGCAAATTAAGGTCGGTATCCTCCAATTAACTGAGTATCCGACCTGGTTGGCCAATGTTGTGCCTGTCCCCAAGAAAGATGGGAAGGTCAGAGTTTGTGTGGATTATAGGGATCTCAACAAAGCTAGTCCAAAGGATGATTTTCCGATCCCGAATATACATTTGTTAATCGATAATTGCGCCAAGCATGAAACACAGTCATTTGTGGATTGCTTCACCGGTTATCATCAGATAAAGATGCATGATGATTACACTGAGAAAACTGCTTTTATTACCTCTTGGGGAACCTATTATTACAAGTTTATGTCCTTCGGGTTGAAAAATGCAGGAGCTACATACATGAGGGCCATGACCGCTTTGTTCCATGACATGATCCACAAGGAAATTGAAGTTTACGTGGATGACATCATCATTAAATCCAAAAAGGGATCAAATCACCTGGACAACTTGGAAAAGTTCTTTAACAGATTAAGAACTTTTTCCTCTCTTCTCTCTTCACGAGCCAAAGCAGCTGCACGCCCTTTGCCCTCTCTCCCCGATCTCTCTCGTCTCTTCACCTCCCTTCTCCGACCAACACCACCACGAACCAAATCAGCCACCGACGGCCAAACTCCTGTTCTCTCATCTCCTCTTTCCTGATTCCGACCAGCCTTTACCACCTCGTCGGCGCGCCACCGGTGAGTCCCATTGTGCTACTGCTCCGAGCTCTGGCCAAGCTATATCAAAAGAAAAATCTCAAAGTTTTATGATGGATCCCAGGTTTGATGTTCTTCCATAGATTTGAAATTAACAAAGATTGTTTGAGATTTTTGGTTTAATTTTTTGTGATTAGTGTTTGTTAATCTCCTTAGATTATCATATGTTAGAAGCCCCAAATTCTATTAACTTTGGCCTAATCCTAATGTGTTGATTCGGCTACTAATTTTAATCTTTGTTTCTCTTCCATTGGTGGCTAAATTACTACTGAATTAGGTCAAAATTATGTTTTGGCATTCTCTTGATAAATGTGGTTCTGGACTAGTTCAGTGATCCTTGATTTCTCTTAGATTGACTGATCATTGCCCCCTCCCCCCGAATTCAAACTTTGCGACAGCTTCATTATTAAGTTATGGTGGTGAAATTAATTTCTCATTGATTGACTTTGGCATGGCTCAATTCCTCTAATTGAGCCTCTTTTCAAAATAGATTCGTGTATAGATTATTTTTGGTAAGTTGATTGATGGTGATAGTTAATTGTTTGACCCTTCTGGCAAAAGGTTTTAGCTTTAATTGATTTACCATAGCATGTTTACACCCTGTTAATTGGTGTCTTCCTCCTTATTTAAACTATAATTATTTGGTATTTGACTGATTCCCTTTTTCCTTTAATAAATATGTGATATTCTTAATACTTAATTTTACTTATGTATTTTTGGTAAAAATATTAGACTTGTCTTATTTTGAAAAGATTCAGCCATCTCTTTTAAGGAAAAAAATTCATTAATTGATTGGGGTAAATATTTTTTTTTCCTCTTTAAGTCCCTAAAATAATTTTCTGAATATTCCCTTTTCTACCACCCCATGCCTATATAATCAGTCCCTTTCATTCATTAAAGGACAAGTTTTCAACTCCCACTCTCTGGACACAATAAAAGATTTCAAGTTTGGTTTTGGCTTGGGATTTTTGAAGAGTCTTTTGGTTATTTCTTGTTGCTTGTGGCTCATTGCTTTTTTTTATTTTATTGCCTCTTCTGTTTCGCCATTAACCGGTAAGTTCCTATCGATGCAAATCTTTAATATTTATATGGTAGTTTTCTTGTAATCTAGAAAGCATGTCTACATAACTAATTTTGAAATAATATCATGTTCTTTTATTGTTTGTCTGTTTCTTTGTGGGTGTTGTGTGTTTTGTGAACTCGGATTTTTTTCCATGCTTAACAGGTACTATTAGAGGGATTTTGATTGGGAAGACGAAGAGTTGCCGGGATTTGGGATTTTGGGGTTCCGTTAAGGAATGTCCCATTCAGTCCTTTATACTTTTTTAGATTATATATTCATTCTGGGTTTGTAATATTTATAAACTTCTATGTGTAATAAAATGATGGGGATTCTTGGGATGAGGATTATGTGATTATTTTGTCACCTAGGCAACCTTTTCTAGGTTAATAAAAAAATATAAATAAATTCTTAATTGTTTTTGACACCTAGAAATCATGTTTTAGGATCGTACAACCGTCAATATATTTGATTAATTTGTTGGCATGATGATTTAATCTAAAACTTGATTAATTAATCTTTCACGGGTATATCTAGTTTCCGGTACATTATAACTCGTTTTAGCATTTACAGTATGTTTTGATAATTTTTTTTTACATATTAAAATTGAATTTTAAACACTTTACATGAATTTCCTGCTACTTAGATTGATTTTCAGCATTCTGAAATAATTTTCAGTGCTTTTATTAATTTCAGCATTTAATTTTTTTTAGCCATTTTACTAATTCATTGTAACAACAGTACTGTAAATTCCAGTAATCATGTTTCAGCCTCTTAATCAATTTCCAACAAGAAAAATCAATTTTCAGCATTCAAAAACTATTTTTCCTATTAACCAAGATTAAATTCCAGCATGTAAAAATTATTTTTTCAGCAATTTGGAATTAAATTCCATCATGTAAAATTATTTTCCAGCAATTTGGAATTAATTGGAATTAAGTTTCAGCATGTAAAAATTATTTTCTAGCAACTTGGAATTATGTTCCAGCATGCAAGAAAATTATTTTCCAGCAATTTGGAATCAATTTCCAGCATTTAAAAAATTGTTTTCCATCATATTATATCATTCCCCAGCACTAAAAAAAAATAAAAAATTTCAGCATATTATATTATTTTTCAGACTCAAAAAATAAATTTCAGCATATTATGTTATTTTTCAGCACTCAGAAAATAGATTTCAGCATATTATATTATTTTTCAGCATTCAGAAAATAATTTTCAGCATATTATATTGTTTCCTAGCACTCTAAATTGTTTTCCTGCATCCTAATTAACGCGTCTCGCATAGAAATCATGCCTATAGGTCTTAATCACATAAAACGAGTATCTTTTAAGCATGCCATCACCTATTTAACTTTAATTAATCAAGAGGCTCGCTTGAAACTTTTTATGTGCTAATTGTTAGTTCTATGTGTTTTGTTTGACGTAAATTTCGAGTCTAATTAGGCAGCCTAGGCTTCTTCTTGTCTAGAACCAAAATCCCAAATAGTAAGTGCAATGCCTCTTGGACATTAAGTTGGGACGGGTAGGCATTTTAGGAAACGCTAGTTTTATCATTTTCTATAGAACGTTTTTAAGATTAATAATTAAACTAGGTGGGGTAGGTAGAAAATCGGATATGATGTAAGTTGACCCGAGCAGAATACGACAATGCAACATATGACATTGTCATCGTTAATAAGTCGGGCGCTGATCCGAATAAGCTAAAATTAACTCTTTGTCTAAAACCTTTTCCAAATCGACTTTCTTTATTCTATTTTTTGAATGTTTAATTAGGGTAGTTCAGGCTTACCATGTAAATGAATCTTTTCACTATAAATCGTGTTTTGTCTATCTTCTCGCTTATCTAATTTCCTTTTTTATTATTTATTTTTTTTATGCATTTTATTACTTTATCACGTAGATAATTATTAATTAGATAATGATTAAGTTAACTTTTTAGTTTATTTATTATCCTTTATGTTTTAAACACTTAGTTAATTTCAAGTTAATAGAAATAGTTGACCTTTGCTTATCACATAGAATTTTCCCACGTAATATACGAGTTCGGTCGGGACTCATATTTGTGGACCTCGAAAGGTGCCTAACACCTTCCTTTTGAGGTAACCTGAACCCTTACCCGAATTTTTGGTTGACATAGACTATTAAAATAAATTCGCAATTAGTCTAGAATGGTGCCCTAACGCACCTTAATTCGTTAGGTGGCGATTCTTCACTTTCTAAACAATCCCAAAAAGAGTTGGTCATGTCGGATCCCGCTTTTCGCGAGAAAAATGGGGTGCGACAGCATGACGACTTTGCTAGGGATACTTAGGTTCTAACCAATACGAATTTTGTATGTTACGTGGGATTTATTTTATTTGTGTTGACTTATATGCCTAATATCTTTTGATCTGCTCTGTTTACCTTATCATGTTTTTTACCTTAATTTAATTATTTTCTTCCATGTAGATCTCTTTCCTTACCCCTTTTATTTGTTTACATGCAATTTTCTCTAATTTATGTATTTGTCTTTCTTTTTCCTATTTGTTTATTTTTATATTGCCCAACATGCTGTTATTTTCATTATTTGCTACGTGTTACCGTTTTATATAATTGACATTCCATTCATATTTCCCCCACTCGGGAATCTCACACTTTCACACACTTTCACTATACTCGGATGTTGTACCTTCGTACTTCTCCAAATTCTCTTCAAAACCCTGTTATAGAGAGTCGGCTAAGACGCAGTTGAGCGGATAGTTTTACTAACGTAAGACCACGTGTCTTCTCGCATAAGGTTACCCTCAGTCCGAGTCTACCAACTCTTAGAAAATTAAGATAGTGTCGTATCCACCCTTTGTATTTAAGTCATGCATGCATTAGCCATAGGTGAGTTGACCCTCGAGGTCAATCCACCAAGTATAATCTACCAATTGTCAAAAGGGTCCCACCACCCATCGACCTAAACACATATTATGTGCTAAGTGGTCATGATAATTTAATCCAAGCCAAGTTATAATAAATAGAGTTTAGAAATTTTCTTTGTTGCTATATTTTCAGATTTGCAATGGAGGATGCACCTATTTTTGCTAACACCCAAATGGTTGTCGATGTGCCTCACAAGTTAAAGAGGTGGTGGAATGACATCAAAAGGGAGCATGGTAAGGAGATTCGCCAGTCACTGGGTTTTCTGACATCTTTGATGGATGTTGCTCCTGATCGGCATGTGATCAAAGCTCTGCTAAATTTCTGGGATCCAAATCGAGTGGTCTTTAAATTCAAGGACTTCGAAATAACACCCACCATCGAGGAAATTGGTGGATTTACTAATTTGCTTTATCGAGATCGGAAGATGATCCTGCCTCGCAAACAATCGGGAAAGAAGTTCTTGCATTATCTTGGGCTGAAAAATAACCTCAAATTGGCTTGCTTGGACTTTGGGTGGATCTCTCTGGATTTTCTGTATGAACGTTTTGGTCACAAAAAGGGACATGAAATATTTCGAAGGGAATTTTCATGCTCGACTGAAAAATGGAAAAAGAAAAGGTTGAATGCTTTTGCTATAGCTCTACTGGGTGCTTTGGTCTTTCCTAGAGAGCATGGGAAGATCAACATATGCCTTAGTTCCGTGGTTCGAGGTATAACTCGGGGAGTCGGCAATATAGAGGTCAATTTGGTTCCTATGATTGTGGAGGAAATGCTGAGGGCCTTATCTAAGTGTGCTAGAGGAGGAAGATTCTTTGAGGGTTGCAATCTGTTGCTTCAATTGTGAGCTGTGGAGCACTTTTACAAGCGCCCCAACATGATCGATGTCCTTGATGGAACGGGCAATAGAATTGATACACATTCCAAAAGGATGAGGCTATTTGGTGCTCCCGTGGGTACGGAGGCCTGGCACATGTATATGAAAGAGCTTTCGGGTTATCAAATTCAATGGAAGTACTCGTGGTTGTTTGCACCAACTGCTGTCATACGAGGTCGTGAGCCCCAATAAGGTTGCTTCGTCAATTTGGAAGGAATCAAGTCGTACCTCTGCGAGAACATATGGGCAAGTCAGAAGTTGAGTTTGGACCGATCCAAGAAAGCCCTAAGGTTAAGGAAGTGTTACAACGCTGGGGTAATTTGTTGACTATCAGTGTGTACGGCGAGCAGGCTCATTGCACTTCAGAGTACTATGTATGGCTTATGGAAGATGCCGAGGATGTGGAGCTCAACAAGCAAAAGCAGGATCATGGGTTTGAGGACGTGGAGGAATCCATCTGGGCTCGGAACCTGTTGAATCAACACTATGTCACTTCTCCAGAGATGCTGCTGCAAATCATTCCAGGCTCTCTAGATAATCACCACCATTGAGAAGTTCTAATGATAGGATGTTCCCCATTTGTTACCCATTTCCCCTAGTTCCATTTATGTTTATTTTTCGCAAAAGATTGTCGTAGTTTTAAATTTTTAGATTTAATAAAATAGTTGGGTTTTTATTATTATTGTTATCTAACTCTAAACTCCCATTTTACTTCTAATGCGGCTTGGATTAATCATCATGAACCACAAAATTTGTTGTCTTAGGCCTACCTCTGGCTCAACGAGGCTCCTTGCATTTTAGGGCGATTATTTGTTGCAAACCAATGTGTTTATTCTAACACTATGTCTCACCTTGCTAACTTTGGTTGTCTTTGATTTTTTTTTGTCTTTCCCTTTTCCCAAAGGTTGATTTGTGCACTCTGGCCTATCACACACGATCAAAAGGGGCTCCTCCTTCTCCTCTTACAAGTTTGAAAGATAAAGAGAAAATAAGAGATAACAATAGCGCCACAGACAAAAGCACGGAGGGAGAAAGTGTCATAGGACAAAACGAAATTATCATAAGAATGGGACAACAGATTCTCGAACTGCAAGGAGAATTAGCGCAAGTGCGCAACTTGGCCAATCTTTCTGTTACCCTCAATACTCCTCTCGAACCACAAATGGACGGTCATAGTGGTGCAAAATCCCAAACCTCTACCCCAAGCCATCAAATGCCCTTAACTCAAAACATCCAAAATCTTCCCCCTTCTCAAAACATCCAAAACCTCCCTCTTCCTCAAAACACCCAAAATTCAAATGCCCTTAACTCAAAACATCCAAAATCTTCCCCCTTCTCAAAACATCCAAAACCTCCCTCTTCCTCAAAACATCCAAAATCTTCCTTCTCCCCAAAACATCCAAAACCATTCCTTTTCCCAAAATATCCAAAACCTTCCCCTTCCTCAAAATACCCACAATACTCCAAATCCCACGTATCCCACTCAACATGTCCAAAATACTAAATATCCCACTTACCTACATACGCCTCTGGCTAACGCATCCTACAACCAAGCATCTGGTAGCAACTCTCTGAACCCCATCTATGTCGAAACAACCCCATTCACTTACCCTCAGTATGCACCTGACCGTTCAGAAAAGGACCCTATGATGCAATCTGTGATTGAAAGGCTGAAGCAACTTGAGGGAAGCAAAAGGTCAAGGGGGCTCAGTTATGAGGACTTATGTGTACACCCTGATGTAGAGTTACCGGAGGGGTACAAACCTCCAAAGTTTGAATTGTATAATGGGACTGGAGATCCCAAGGCGCATCTACGTATGTATTGTGATAAGCTGACGGGAGTTGGGAGAGACGAGAGAATAAGAATGAAAATGGTCATGAGAAGTCTCACTGGAGAAGCCCTAACATGGTATATTGAGCAGGATGCAAGGAAATGGAAAGGCTGGATCGATATGGCATCAGATTTTATGGAATGGTTCGGGTTCAACATTGACAATGCTCCTAACTGCTTCTATATGCAGACTTTGAAGAAAAAGCCTAATGAGTCATTCAAGGATTATGCTATAAGATGGAGGTCTGAGGATGCAAGAGCTAGACCCCCGATTGAAGAATCTCAAATGAAGGAGTACTTTATTCGCACGCAAGAGCCGCAATATCTTGAGAAAATGATAACCGTTGTGGATAAGAGTTTTGCTGAAATCATCAGGGTAGGTGAAATGCTTGACGAAGGTCTTAAGAATGGAAGCATTATCAATCTGGAAGCTTTACAGGCTGCCAACAAAGCTTTACAGTCTAGAGGGATCGCTGAGAACAAGAAGAAAAAGGAGATAGGTACAGTGATGTTAGCCCAACCTTCAAAAAGTGTGCCCAATTACCAAACTCCTATCACAACTCCACCTCCCTATCCACAATCTCCAATGCCATACCCAATATCTCCATACCAAATGCAAACTCCAATGTCATATCATTCCCCTCTATACCAAGCACCTACCCCATATCCACTATATCCACAATTCCAAAGCCCTGCTTATCCCGTGTATAATGTCCAACCCACTCATGTCCAAACACCCCAACCTTCTCCCCCCAAAAAACCAAAGACCCAGAGCCAATTTCCAGAAAAACAATACACTCCTTTAGCCGAACCTATAGCCCAACTGTACGAAAGACTTAAAGAGGCGAGCTATGTCACGCCCATTGCTGCCAGACGTGAGAATACTCAAGCCAAGCATTTTAATCCTACCAAGGTTTGCGCGTATCATTCTGGGATGAGGGGTCACATCATAGAAACATGCTATACTCTGAAGGACAAGATCCAGATGTTGATTGATACTAAGGTCATTCAGTTGAAAGATCCGACGCTGAATGTCACCAACAATCCATTATCGGATCATCAAGTAAACATGCTCAATGTTGATGAATTGGTAGACCTGGAAAACTCTATTTGGTTCATTGAAAAGGAAAATGGTACGCCCATCAGTACACCAAAGCGGGCACCATTTGAGGTTGAGGTAGCAGTACCTAAGATTCCTTTCATAGTCATTAGAGCCTCCCCAATTGCTTATAACTCTCATGCAGTTCCTTGGAATTATGAGCGGAATACTCCAGGTAAAGCAAGAGTGGCTGAAGCAGACGTTGCCCAAGGCGTCACCAGATCTGGGAGAATATATACACCAGAGAATTTGACTCAGGGAAGTTCTAGTAAAAGCAAACCACCCGTGATAGAAATGGAGGAGAGTGGTTCTTGGAAGAAGATACAGGCTAAAGAATACTCTGTGATCGAACAGCTGAACAAGACCCCAGCTCAAATATCCATCCTGACATTGCTGCAGACTTCTGAACACCATAAAAATGCTCTGATGAAGGTGTTACGTGAAGCCTATGTACCATCTACTATAACATGGGGAGAGATGTCCCACATGGTCGGGCAGGTATTTGAGGCATACAAGATATCCTTTCACGAGGATGAGCTGCCACCTGAAGGAAGGTCTCACAATAAAGCCTTGCATGTTACAGTGCAGCATGGAGAAAAGGTTGTATATCGAGTGTTGATTGATCCAGGTTCAGGTTTGAACATATGTCCTTTGGATACACTGACAAGGTTGGAGATCGATTTGGCTAAAATGCAAAGTTAGAAGATGAACGTGAAAGCGTTTGATGGCTCCTAGCGAGATACTATTGGGGAGATCACATTGGACATAGTAATGGGTCCCGTCACTTTTCCCGTGACATTTCAGGTTATGGACATCCCTGCTTCCTACAACCTCTTGCTTGGTAGGCCGTGGATTCACATGGCGGGTGCAGTCCCCTCCACACTACACCAATGCCTCAAATTCGAGTACGACCAACAAGAGGTTGTAATACATGGTGAAAGAGGATATCCCATCTATGCTGTCGAAGGAAAGGAGGTTCTTGATGGAGAAATGTTTCACATGTTAGAGATGGTTGGAAACGTGGAGGAAGAGCTGAGTTGGAAGACTAAAGGAGAGAGAATGCTCAAAGCTGGAAATGAGCCAGGTAAGGGTCTTGGGTCTAGATTACAAGGAACAGTTGAACCCATTTACCGTCCTGTGAAGAATGACACTTCCAGTTTGGGCTACATGGACAAGGGCAGGCTCTTGATCTTTCTCTATCATTGTATCAGATTTTTCACTCTACCGGGTTTCTTGACGATGGTGAAGATGAAATACTGGAAAGTTTGAAGAATTTGTTTTTGACTGAAGCTGAAAGAGAAGATTGTAACGTCATCATCAGCGAGGAGAGAGGAGCCCCTAGTCAGAACGCTGAATGAAAGTCTACACTCAGCAATTGGACTGCCACTCCTTCCAGGCCTCGCCAAGCACTTGGGTAGATTTGAAGATTTTGATTTTTATATTATTATTTGAAATAAATGGACTCGATTTTGAGCCAATTTACATCTTTTAGTTATTTTGTTATGTTTAAAGACCTTTAAGTTATTTGAATAAATAAAAGCTCTCTTTTCATTTCATTGATATTGTTTATTTTTATTTCTTTCAGCAAAATCACTTTTAAAAATGTTGAGTCTGAGATTGTGACACATAATGAGACTGCGCAACATAATATAAGTGAATTAGAAGAGGTGGAAGAAAATGAAGTGCCCGAGGAATTTGTTAGTAAGGTTGAGGATTTTGAAGATAAACCTAAGGCAAACTTTGTAGAGTCGGAAATAGTGAACATAGGGAATTCTAAGACAGTAAAAGAAACCCGTGTTAGTATTTATATGCCAAAAGATGAGAAGGAGGAATATATCCAGTTTCTGAAGAAACACCCGGATGTTTTTGCTTGGTCGTATGCCGATATGACAGGATTAAGCACATCAATTGTAGCCCATAGTTTGCCCACTGATCCATCTTGTCCTCCTATTAAGCAGAAGCTGAAAAAATACAAACCTGATCTAAGTCTGAAAATTAAAGAGGAGATTTCGAAGCAAATTGAGGTCGGTATCCTCCAATTAACTGAGTATCCGACCTGGTTGGCCAATGTTGTGCCTGTCCCCAAGAAAGATGGGAAGGTCAGAGTTTGTGTGGATTATAGGGATCTCAACAAAGCTAGTCCAAAGGATGATTTTCCGATCCCGAATATACATTTGTTAATCGATAATTGCGCCAAGCATGAAACACAGTCATTTGTGGATTGCTTCACCGGTTATCATCAGATAAAGATGCATGATGATTACACTGAAAAAACTGCTTTTATTACCTCTTGGGGAACCTATTATTACAAGTTTATGTCCTTCGGGTTGAAAAATGCTGGAGCTACATACATGAGGGCCATGACCGCTTTGTTCCATGACATGATCCACAAGGAAATTGAAGTTTACGTGGATGACATCATCATTAAATCCAAAAAGGGATCAAATCACCTGGACAACTTGGAAAAGTTCTTTAACAGATTAAGAAAGTACAATTTGAAGTTGAATCCTGCGAAATGTGTCTTCGGGGTCCCTACCGGAAAATTATTGGGCTTCATTGTCAGTCAACGAGGTATAGAATTGGATCCAGCCAAGATCAAAACTATTCAGGATCTTCCGCCTCCAAAAAGCAAAAAAGAGGTAATGAGTTTCTTTGGTCGCCTTAACTATATCAGTCACTTCATAGCTCAGTCTACTATTATTTGTGAGCCAATTTTCAAGTTATTGAAGAAGGATGCTTCTATAAGATGGACGACAGAGTGTCAGCAGGCATTCGACAAAATCAAGGATTATTTATCAAATCCTCCCATTCTGGTTTCTCCCGAACCCGGAAGGCCTTTATTGCTATATTTATCTGTGATGGATAACGCTTTTGGTTGTATTCTGGGGCAACATGATGAGACAGGCAGAAAGGAGCAAGCAATTTATTACATGAGCAAGAAATTTACCTCGTATGAGGCTCGATATTCCTTATTGGAACGCACGTGTTGTGCCGTGACCTGGATAGCTCAGAAATTGAGACACTATCTCTCGACATACACAACCTATTTGATCTCCAGAATGGATCCTCTGAAGTATATATTTCAGAAACCAATGCCTACAGGGAAGCTAGCTAAATGGCAAATATTACTGAGCGAGTTTGACATAGTCTATGTAACGCAGAAAGCTGTGAAAGCACAAGCCTTGGCAGACCATTTGGCCGAAAATCCCGTGGATGAAGAGTATGAGCCCTTAAAAACTTACTTTCCTGATGAAGAAGTAACATTCGTAGGGGAGGACATCTCCGAAGAATAAGATGGCTGGAGATTATTCTTTGATGGAGCTGTAAATTTCAAAGGAGTGGGTATTGGCGCCGTTTTGGTCTCAAAGACTGGTCAACATTATCCTGTGTCGGCCAAGCTCAGATTCCCCTACACCAACAATATGGCTGAATATGAAGCTTGCATTTTGGGGCTTCGTTTGGCAATCGATTTGAATATCCAGGAAATATTGGTGATTGGAGATTCGGATTTATTGATTCATCAAGTACGAGGTGAGTGGGCCGCAAAAAATACAAAAAATCCTACCGTACTTAGATTGTATACAAGAGTTGCGCAAGAGATTTCACAAGATATAATTCAAGCATGTTCCAAGAATCCAGAATGAGTTCCCAGATGCTTTGGCCACCTTGTCTTTCATGATCCAGCATCCAGACAAGAATTATATCGACCCCATCCCCGTTCACATACAAAAACAGCCTGCATATTGCTTTCATGTAGAGGAAGAAGTGGATAGAAAACCATGGTACACTGATATACAGGGATATCTGAAAAGTGGAGATTATCCAGAGAATGCAACGAGTACTCAGAAGTACACCATTCGAAGGTTAACAAATCAATTCTTTTTAAATAGGGAAATCGTGTATAGGAGGACTCCAGATTTGGGTTTGCTAAGATGCATCGAAGCTAGGGAAGCATCCAGGTTGGTCGAAGAGATATATGCTGGAACATGCGGACCTCACATGAACGGGTTTATGTTGGCAAAGAAGATATTAAGGTCAGGTTACTTTTGGTTGACTATGGAGACCGATTGCATTCGTTATGTGCAAAAGTGTCATCAGTGCCAAACTCATGCCGACATGATTCGAGTTCCTCCCAACGAACTCCATGCCACTAGATCCCCTTGGCCCTTCGCAGCCTGGGGCATGGATGTCATTGGTCCTATTGAACCATCCGCGTCTAATGGACACAGGTTTATTCTTGTTGCAATTAACTACTTCACTAAGTGGGTTGAAGCCACTTCTCATAAGTCAGTCACAAAGAAGGTTGTAGATGATTTTGTTCGAAATCACATTATTTGTCGATTTGGAGTACCCGAGTCTATCATCATAGATAACGGTGCCAACCTCAATAGCGACTTGATGAGAACTATCTGTGAGATGTTCAAGATCAAACATCAAAACTCCACAGCATACAGGCCACAAATGAATGGGGCGGTGGAAGCTGCCAATAAGAATATCAAGAGGATACTTCGAAAGATGATCGATAATTACAGGCATTGGTATGAAAAGTTACCTTTTACCCTGCTAGGATACCGCACTACAATCAGAACCTCTATGGGTGCCACACCTTATTTTCTGGTTTATGGTAGTGAAGCAGTGATACCTGCTGAGGTAGAAATACCCTCTCTCAGAATCATTCAGGAAGCAGAAGTGAGTGATGCTGAATGGGTGCAAGGTAGATTCGAGCAACTGGCACTCATAGACGAAAAGAGGATAAACGCAGTCTGTCATGGTCAACTCTATCAAAATAGAATGGCCAGAGCTTTCAACAAGAAGGCTAAACTGAGGCATTTCCCGCTTAGGCAGTTGGTCTTGAAAAATATCTTTCCACACCAAGATGAAGCAAAAGGTAAATTCTCACCGAATTGGCAAGGAACTTATGTGGTTCATCGGGTTCTGACAGGAGGAGCACTCATACTTGCCGAAATGGATGGCAAAGTTTGGACCAAGCCTATCAATTCAGATGCTGTCAAGAGATATTATGTGTAAGCTTTATTTCATGCCTTCTTACCTTGTAATCGGAACTACGGTTGACATGATTCCCGTTTAAGAGGGATACGTAGGTGCTCCTTTGGAGTTCGGTCCTGTCATAATAAAATTCTCTATTTCCCCTTACAAGCATATAACTGGTGAAGAATTTTTGAGAGGATCTCAAAAATTCCACGAAATAACATTTGTGCATCTATGATACTGGGGCAGAATTTTTGAGGAAAACTCAAAAATTCACAGCCAGAAACCTTCACCTATCAAAGCAATTAAATCTAAACTAGGCCAGAAATTTTTGAAGATCAAAAATTTCTAAGATATTCACTTATAAAAAGTTGCGTTGTCTCGAAACGTGTCACAATCAATGATTCAATAATATTTTGATCTCCTTTTTCATTTCTCATTTTTCAAGAGCAAACACTTTCGAAACATGATTTTTAAAACTTGTTTTATTTCTACCCAAGTAAAAGCTCGGACGAAGCCTATTATCGGTCCACAATATCAAGCGAGGAGGAAGCACGCCAGTCATAGCAGAGGCACAAATCAACCTCCCCTTTTTACAAACTTACATTCTTTCTTTAAGTGCAGAAACAACAGGTACAAATGCAGCGACTACTTTGCAACACCTGAACGATCATCATCAAAGAAAGCCCACTATGCATCCAACATGGGAAAGCAGCTAAGCTACTCTATCCTCTCCTCAATATTGCATGGCTCCCGCAAGAGTCCACACCGCAGTGCATCTAAACAAATCCACATGGCACGGCTCCTGCAAGGGTCAATATTGCATGGCTCCCGCAAGAGTCCATACCGCAGTGCATCCGCAAAAATGAACATTGCACGGCTCCTGAAAGAGTCAAAAATTGCATGGCTCCCACAAGAGTCCACACCGCAGTGCATCCGGGAAATGAACATTGCATGGCTCCTGCAAGGGTCAATATTGCATGGCTCCCGCAAGAGTCCACACCGCAGTACATCCGAGAAATAAACATTGCACGGCTCCTGCAAGGGTCAATATTTGCATGGCTCCCGCAAGAGTCTACTCCGCAGTGCATCCGCAGAAATAAACATTACACGACTGCAAGGGTCGATATTGCATGGCTCCCGCAAGAGTCCACTCCGCAGTGCATCCAAAGAAATGAACATTACACGGCTCCTGCAAGGGTCGATATTGCATGGCTCCCGCAAGAGTTCACTCCGCAGCGCATCCGCAGAAATCTACATTACATTGCACCTGCAGAATCCACAATCAAGTATACAAATTGCATCAAGCTGCTAAACTACATCAAATTATGCCAATCAAGATAGATACTCTTTCTTTAATCATTATATAATTATCCGAAGGCGTCATGGTCTAAAGGCGTCATTTTCATGGCCTGCGGACATCATTTCATGGCCTAAGGATTTACTTTCTGTTTATCATGCTCCAAAGGCGTCATAGTCTAAAGGCATCATTGTCATGGCCTGCAGACATCATTTCATGGCCTTAGGATTTACTTTTCGCTATCATGGCCCTAAGACATCATGGCTTAGAGACATCATCCTTGCCGTCTCAAAGCAAATGCTCATAGTCTAACGGGGAAATTGCATCATGTTTAAATAAATATTTACAACAATTACTTATTGTTCATTTTATCCACGTGGTCTAACCATTTTACTTAGTGATACTAGAAAGCACGCAGGCAATGAAGGAAGAACGAGTTAAATGGGAGTAACTCCCGCTCCCCTTTTCGAGATACAACTCCAATTTCTCTCCGTCACTCCAATACAGATTGCAACACCTTCACCTCTCATTCTCACAATTTTTCATTCAAAAAAATATTTTGAATTCTACCTACTCCAATCTCATCGGCTCACACTACCTTTGTTGTTGCCCGTATACCGTATCATTGGCATTCTTTAGGAATATTGTTCATTCCTAAATCTAGAACTACACACGGCCTGATTCTCGTAAACCCGAGATATGTAGGTGACTTGAAACCGAAGTCTCGGCCACACCCTTTTAACAAATCTCTTTCGCTTTTCGATTCCAGCAAACCATCCTTTCGGTCAGACGAAATTGGCTAGTACGTCACCTTTCGTTGCTCGACAATTCTTCTATCATTTCCAAGCAACGAAGGGGCAGCTGTTGACACCCAATTTTGACCTCCCGATATTCCTCAAAGGCTGCTATTTTATCAAAATATTAGTTTTAAATTTCCAATTATTATTTTTGGTATCAAATAAATTTTGGCATTTTTCGTATTCATGATTTTAAGGCATGCAATTTAGTTTTAACATTTTTTATAATATATATAATTTACTAATTTAAATATAATATTTTACATAATCTCGTAAATATTTACTAAAATTATTTCTGCAAATATGCATACTTATAATTTATAAACACGTAGTTTATTATTTTTATTATTATAACTATCCCTTAAAATTCGCAAGCATAATTTACAAATACATAATTTATTTCAATTTATTATTTATCGCCAATTTCAAATAAAATACTACGTGTTACTAATTTTTGCTTACGCAATTTACTCATAATGATTTTATTGATATTGATTAACTTTATAATATTTTTATTACATTTACTGATTTTATTAAATAGCAGTCTAATTCAATTCAATTTCCTCAATTTATTTAAAATCTAGCCATTCTGTACCTAATTTGGCATCAATTTTAGCCTAAATTGAAATCCAATTCAATCTCAATTAACCCAATGTAAATGACCCAAATTGTGACCCTTTTTGTAATTTTTAATCCCAGCAGTTGATCAAAATTGATCCAACGGTTGAGATCAACCCCCTATTTTCTTTCCTTTTAACCAAATAACTCCCCAAACCCTAATTCACTCTCACAACACACCACCCACAGCCGCATACACTTTCTCTCTCTTACCTTTTCTCTCTCTCGATAACTCTCCTCTCGCCGAACCCCCATCGCCGGTGAACCCGCGTCATCGGCGACGACCACCAGTCAGCCTCCACCCCTATACTCCCTCCGACCTCATCTCCCCATGACACCACCGATCAGACCTACCACCTTCACCGGCGAACCCATCAGGCGCCGCCAAGACCAGCCACCACACCCTCTCTTCTCCGATCTCAACCCTCTCTTTATCAACCTCTCTCACAACCAGCTCTTTCTCCTCTCTTCTCCCTTCACGAGCCAAAGCAGTCGTACACCCTTTTCCTTCTCTCCCCGATCTCCCTCGTCTCTTCACCTCCCTTCTCCTACCAACACCACCACGAACCAAATTAGCCGCCGGCGGCCAGACTCCTGTTCTCTCATCTTCTCTTTCCTGATTCCGACCAGTCTTTACCACCTCGTGGTCGTGCCACCGATGAGTCCCATTGCGCTACTGCTCCGAGCTCCGGCCAAGCTCTATCAAAAGAAAAATCTCAAAGTTTTATGATGGATCCCAGGTTTGATGTTCTTCCATAGATTTGAAATTAACAAAGATTGTTTGAGATTTTTGGTTTAATTTTTTGTGATTAGTGTTTGTTAATCTCCTTAGATTATCATATGTTAGAAGCCCCAAATTCTATTAACTTTGGCCTAATCCTAATGTGTTGATTCGGCTACTAATTTTAATCTTTGTTTCTCTTCCATTGGTGGCTAAATTACTACTGAATTAGGTCAAAATTATGTTTTGGCATTCTCTTGATAAATGTGGTTCTGGACTAGTTCAGTGATCCTTGATTTCTCTTAGATTGACTGATCATTGCCCCCTCCCCCCGAATTCAAACTTTGCGACAGCTTCATTATTAAGTTATGGTGGTGAAATTAATTTCTCATTGATTGACTTTGGCATGGCTCAATTCCTCTAATTGAACCTTTTTTCAAAATAGATTCGTGTATATATTATTTTTGGTAAGTTTGATTGATGGTGATAGTTAATTGTTTGACCCTTCTGGCAAAAGGTTTTAGCTTTAATTGATTTACCATAGCATGTTTACACCCTGTTAATTGGTGTCTTCCTCCTTATTTAAACTATAATTATTTGGTATTTGACTGATTCCCTTTTTCCTTTAATAAATATGTGATATTCTTAATACTTAATTTTACTTATGTATTTTTGGTAAAAATATTAGGCTTGTCTTATTTTGAAAAGATTCAGCCATCTCTTTTAAGGAAAAAATTTCATTAATTGATTGGGGTAAATATTGTTTTTTCCTCTTTAAGTCCCTAAAATAATTTTCTGAATATTCCCTTTTCCTTTAATGTTATACCACCCCATGCCTATATAATCAGTCCCTTTCATTCATTAAAGGACAAGTTTTCAACTCCCACTCTCTGGACACAATAAAAGATTTCAAGTTTGGTTTTGGCTTGGGATTTTTGAAGAGTCTTTTGGTTATTTCTTGTTGCTTGTGGCTCATTGCTTTTTTTATTTTATTTTATTGCCTCTTCTGTTTCGCCATTAACCGGTAAGTTCCTATCGATGCAAATCTTTAATATTTATATGGTAGTTTTCTTGTAATCTAGAAAGCATGTCTACATAACTAATTTTGAAATAATATCATGTTCTTTTATTGTTTGTCTGTTTCTTTGTGGGTGTTGTGTGTTTTGTGAACTCGGATTTTTTGCCATGCTTAACAGGTACTATTAGAGGGATTTTGATTGGGAAGACGAAGAGTTGCCGGGACTTGGGATTTTGGGGTTCCGTTAAGGAATGTCCCATTCAGTCCTTTATACTTTTTTAGATTATATATTCATTCTGGGTTTGTAATATTTATAAACTTCTGTATGTAATAAAATGATGGGGATTCTTGGGATGAGGATTATGTGATTATTTTGTCACCTAGGCAATCTTTTCTAGGTTAATAAAAAAATATAAATAAATTCTTAATTGTTTTTGACACCTAAAAATCATGTTTTAGGATCGTACAACAGTCAATATATATGATTAATTTGTTGGCATGATGATTTAATCTAAAACTTGATTAATTAATCTTTCGCGGGTATATCTAATTTCCGGTACATTATAACTCGTTTTAGCATTTACAGTATGTTTTGATATTTTTTTTTTACATATTAAAATTGAATTTTCAACACTTTACATGAATTTCCTGCGACTTAGATTGATTTTCAGCATTCTGAAATAATTTTCAGCGCTTTTATTAATTTCAACATTTAATTTTTTTAGCCATTTTACTAATTCATAGTAACAACAGTACTGTAAATTCCAGTAATCATGTTTCAGCACTCTTAATCAATTTCCAACAAGAAAAATCAATTTTCAACATCCAAAAGCTATTTTTCCTAGTAACCAAAATTAAATTCCAGCATGTAAAAATTATTTTTTCAGCAATTTGGAATTAAATTCCAACATGTAAAATTATTTTACAGCAATTTGGAATTAAGTTCCAGCATGTAAAAAATTATTTTTTTAGCAATTTGGAATTAATTCCAGCATGTAAAATTATTTTCCAGCAATTTGGAATTAAGTTCCAGCATGTAAAAATTATTTTCTAGCAACTTGGAACTACGTTCCAGCATGCAAAAAATTATTTTCCAGCAATTTGGAATTAATTTCCAGCATCTAAAAAATTGTTTTCCATCATATTATATCATTCCCCAGCACTCAAAAAAAAAATAAAAAAATTCCAGCATGTTATATTATTTTTCAGCACTCAGAAAATAAATTTCAGCATATTATGTTATTTTTCAGCACTCAGAAAATAGATTTAAGCATATTATATTATTTTTCAGCACTCAGAAAATAATTTTCAGCATATTATATTGTTTCCTAGCACTCTAAATTGTTTTCCTGCATCCTAATTAACGCGTCTCGCATAGAAATCATGCCTATAGGTCTTAATCACATAAAACGAGTATCTTTTAAGCATGCCATCACCTATTTAACTTTAACTAATCAAGAGGCTTGCTTGAAACTTTTTACGTGCTAATTGTTAGTTCTATGTGTTTTGTTTGACATAAATTTCGAGTCTAATTAGGCAGCCTAGTCTAGAACCAAAATCCCAAATAGTAAGTGCAATGCCTCTTGGACATTAAGTTGGGACGGGTAGGCATTTTAGGAAATGCTAGTTTTATCATTTTCTATAGAACGCTTTTAAGATTAATAATTAAACTAGGTGGGGTAGGTAGAAAATCGGATATGATGTAAGTTGACCCGAGCGGAATACGACAATGCAACATATGACATTGTCATCGTTAAAAGCCGGGCGCTGACCCGAATAAGCTAAAATTAACTCTTTGTCTAAAACCTTTTCCAAATCGACGTTCTTTATTCTATTTTTTGAATGTTTAATTGGGGTAGTTCAGGCTTACCATGTAAATGAATCTTTTCACTATAAATCATGTTTTGTCTATCTTCTTGCTTATCTAATTTCCTTTTTATTATTTATTTTTTTTTACGCATTTTATTACTTTATCACGTAGATAATTATTAATTAGATAATGATTAAGTTAACTTTTTAGTTTATTTATTATCCTTTACGTTTTAAACACTTAGTTAATTTCAAGTTAATAGAAATAGTTGACCTTTGCTTATCACATAGAATTTTCCCACGTAATATACTAGTTCGGTCGGGACCCACATTTGTGGACCTCGAGAGGTGCCTAACACCTTTCTTTTGAGGTAACCTGAACCCTTACCCGAATTTCTGGTTGACATAGACTATTAAAATAAATTCGCAATTAGTCTAGAATGGTGCCCCAACTCACCTTAATTCGTTAGGTGGCGGCTCTTCACTTTCTAAACAATCCCAAAAAGAGTTTGTCATGTCGAATCCCGCTTTTCGCGAGAAAAATGGGGCGCGACACTATGATCACTGAATGCAATCTAGTTGAAAATCCAAAGGAATGGTGGTTTGATTCAGGAGCCACTAGACATGTTTGTGCGGACAAATAGGCTTTTGCTACTTATGATACCGCTGGTCCCAAAGAAGTGATCTTAATGGAAATAATTCAAAAGCCAAGGTTGAAGGAAGTGGGAAGATATTCCTAAAAATAATTTCCGACAAGATGTTGACTCTCAACAATGTTCTCCATGTTCCTACCATTAGGAAAAACATAATATCGACAACACTTCTCATTAAAAATGGGTTTAAATGAGTGTCTGTTTCGGAGAAAGTTGAAATTAGCAGGAATGAAATGTACGTAGGAAAAGGCTACATCATTGAGGGGCTCTTCAAACTTAATGTAATGGCTGTTGAAAAGAATAAAGCTGAGGTTTCTTCTTACTTGATTGAGTCAAATGAATTATGGCATGAACGTTTAGGACATGTCAATTATAAAACCTTGTGAAAACTGATTAACTTGGAAGTTTTGCCTAACTTTGAGTGCAGTAAATCAAAGTGTCAAATATGTGTTGAATCTAAGTATGCTAAGCATCCGTATAAGTCTGTTGAAAGGAATTCCAATCCCGTAGACTTACACACAGACATTTGTGATATGAAGTCGACACCATCTCGTGGTGGGAAAAAGTATTTCATAACTTTTATAGACAATTGCCCTAGATTTTTATATGTCTATTTGTTGAATATAAGGATGAGACAATAGATTCATTTAGGCAATATAAAACTGAAGTTGAAAATCAGTTGGATAAAGAGATCAAAATGATAAGAAGTGATAGGGGTGGAGAATATGAATCTCCTTTTGCGGAGATATGTTTGGAAAATGGAATTATCCATCAAACTATGGCCCCATATTTACCTCAATCAAATGGGATTGCGGAAAGAAAAAATCGAACCTTGAAGGGAATGCCTTACTTATAAGTTTAGGTTTACCGCAAAACTTGTGGGGGGAAGCTCTCCTTTCAGCTAATCACATACTCAATAGAGTGCCCCATAGAAACACACAGTCTATTCTATATGAGAAATGGAAAGGAAGGAAACCCAACTTGAATATTTCAAAGAGTGGGGGTGTCTAGCAAAAGTCCAAGTTCCTCTACCCAAAAGGGTGAAAATAAGACCAAAAATTGTGGAATGTATTTTTATCAGATATGCTACAAATATTAAAGCATGCCAAATTTTGGTTTATAGATCCGAACATTCGGATATCCATGAGAATACGGTAATGGAATCAGATAATGCTGAGTTCTTTGAACACATTTATCCATATAAGACTAGACATGAGATGTCTAGTAAAGGGTCTAAATGACCTAGGGATGAACCAAGGGATAATGTACTTAATGAAGAGAATCCAAGGCGTAGTAAGCGACAAAGAACGTCGACTTTCTTTGGATCAGATTTTGTAATATTTCTTCTTAAAAATGAACCTTTAACATTCAAAGAAGCGATATCGTCTGTGGACTCATCCTTTTGGAAAGAGGCTGTCAATAGTGAGATTGATTCAATCTTGAGCAACCATACTTGGGAGTTGGTTGATCTTCCTCCAGGAAATAAACCTTTAGGTTCTAAACGGATCTTCAAAAGAAAAATGAAAGTTGATGGTACTATTGACAACTACAAGGTAAGACTTGTTGTGAAAGGCTTTAGAAAAAAAGAAGGCCTTGACTATTTTGACACATACTCGCCAGTAACAAAGATAACGTCCATTCGGATGTTAGTTGCATTAGCTGCAGTATATAGTCTTGAAATCCATCAAATTGATATGAAAACTGCATTCTTAAATAGAGAATTGGAGGAAGAAACTTACATGGAACAACCCGATGGTTTTGTAGTTCCTGGTAAAGAAAAGAAAGTGTGCAAACTTGTTAAGTCACTTTATGGACTAAAACAAGCACCCAAACAGTGGCATATAAAGTTTGACCAAATCATGTTGGCAAACAGATTCAAAATAAATGAATGTGATAAATGTGTTTACATTAAAGACACTCCAAATCACAAAGTCATTATTTGTTTGTATGTGGATGACATGTTGATCATCAGTAGAGACATTTCTGACATAAATGCTACGAAATGAATGCTTGAGAGTAAGTTTGAAATGAAAGAACTTAAGAGTTGCGGATGTGATCTTAGGGATAAGAATTCATAGAACTCTACAAGGGTTGGCATTGTGACAGTCTCATTATATTGAAAAGGTACTTGACAAGTTCAAGTATTTGGATTTCAATATTTCCAAAACACCATTGGATGTGAGCTTTGCACTTCGAAAGAATGAAGGTGAAAGTGACTCACAATTAGAGTATGCAAGAGTGTTGGGAAGTTTGATGTATATCATGAACTGTACGAGACCAGATATAGCATGTGTTATTAGTAAATTGAGTCGGTACACGAGTAATCCCAATCAAACTCATTGGATGGCAATGAAAAGAGTTTTGGGGTATTTAAAACATACTCAAAACTATGCTTGCATTATAACAAATATCCTATGGTAATTGAAGGATATAGTGATGCAAATTGGATCACCGAATCGAATGAAGTAAAATCTACGAGTAGATATGTATTTACTTTAGAAGTCTCTTAGAAATCATCCAAACAGACATGTATTGCCCGTTCTACAATGGAATCTGAATTTATCACATTAGATAAAGCCGGTGAAGAAGCTGAATGGCTCCGAAATTTCTTGAAAGATATTCCTTATTGGCCCAAACCATTGGCACCAGTATGCACACTGTGATAGTCAAGCGGCAATAGGTAGGGCAGGGAGCATGATGTATAACAGTAAATCTAGTCATATAAGACAGAGACATAATATCATTAAAGAACTTCTCTGTAGTGGAATTATCACGATTGACTATGTGAAGTCAAAGGATAATGTGTCGGATCTACTTACAAAAGGCCCATCTGGAGAGGGAGTTGAGAGATCATCGAAGAGAATAAATTTATGGCCTAGGACAAGTCATCACGGCGGTAACTCTACCTAGCGGACTGGAGATCCTAAGATCTAGGTTCAAGAAGATAAAACAAAGTTGTGACTGACGGTTCAACATTGTCAACTAACTCAACCCATTCTCATGATGAAGACAATATTCAGGAAAAAAGGATAGGACTTATAGTTGGTAATCTTTTAATGGTTTCAAAGTTTGGCAGATTTGACCAAATTATTTGATTTATAGGATTAAATGTTTAGAAATCACCTATGTGAGAGTGAAGTGGAAGTCGCTTCAAGGAGAATGATAGTAAAGGCCTATTCTCTAAGCTTTCATGAAACCAGGTAGTGTTCATGGCTAAAACAAACAAAACCGTGAGAACCATAAATGGTAAAAGAATGGTTGTGTGACTTGTATTGTCTTGGTGTACATTAAAGTTTGGTGGTTCAAAGATATCACATCTACCGATTGACCGAGTGCATCCGATGCAAGTTCAATACGAAAAGTTCAAAAGGAAATCTACTTATCCAGATGCAATTAGTCTTTGCTTGTAGATCACACACTTGTCCGAATATTTTTTGATAAAATAGTCATTCCCCATTAATGTGGGAAATTGTTGGGTTCTAGTGAAAATGTGAATGAAAAATGGAGAAAAGAAAATGGAGGAAAAGTGAAATGCATGTTCACTTTATGAAAAGAGTGTTCTCCCACATTAGTGAGAGAAGGAAACATTCTTGTGCTTAAGTATGGAATCACTCCTTCATGTGGATAGTGAGGCAAGAACAAGTCAAGTCTCGCGTCGTCGTCGCTCGCTCAGCTCAGCTTCGACTTCGGATTTGTCAAATGATGATTGAGAGACTATCTTTTTGGAAAAAAATCATTTGAAACTTTAGAGTTAATGATGTTTTAATCCAAATATCCGATACGAAAATCTTCTCCATTTGCGGACGCACATGGCGAAGTGTGGACGTATGTCACAACGCACCTCGAAGGGACATGACCCTCCGAGGCACTGTTTGAAGACGGAAAAGCTGACCTGCCCGTGCAAGTGGTCACCTGCCGGCGCAGGTGGGCCACCTGTGGACGCAGGTGGTCCCGATGGGTCTGAAACAACGCAATTGTTCTGAACCAATGCTTCTTTTCTGAAGCACCATCTTGTGGTTATAAATACCTGAATTTTTCCTCAGGTATAGACACTAAATTTTGAAGTGAAAAACACCTTTTTCTTGATAAAAACTCAAGTGTGATTTACGAATCATTGAGTGCGTTCGTAGTTCGACAGAATTTGAGGTACCATTATTCTGTCGAAGTGATTCATTTTATCATGGGAGGATATATTCCATAACCTCGGGTACTTGAGGGGAATAATTTCTTTAAGAACACACCGTGAATTCGGTGGACTTGAATCTTCTAATCTTCATCTCTTTCTATAAGTTTGGTTTTGTTATTTTTCAGAAAATAGTTTGAACTTCAAATTGACAGCTGAATGACATTTAACGTTGCATCTTTTTCTCAAAGATAGGACTATAAGATTATTTAAGAAGCTGATGGAATTAGGTAGTTTTCAGATATTAATTTTTTTTGTATAATGATATATATTATATATACATGTTTATACACCATTATACAGTATCGATGCATTACATAACTATTTATATAATGTATGTATATATATATATATATATATTGTATAAACAATATATATATGGATGTGTGTGTGTGTGTGTGTATATATATCTGATACACAGATATACACCATATATACATGATTATACACTATTTATATAATATTGTTACATCACATTAGTATTTATACAATATAAATAAATTACATGTACATTTCATATACAACGTTCGAGAAGTTATATATGAATTTTCCTTGGTGATTAATAAAATAATTAGTTACAAAAAAATGGCCATTTAGCCATGATTTTATAGCTGTGTATTAGATACACCCCCCCCCCCCCCCCCATCCATATACACTGTTTATACAAAATATATATACATTATATAAATAGTTATATAATATATCGATATTGTATAATGGTGTATAAACATGTCATTAAATATCAAAAATTAATATCAGAAAACTACCTGATTCCATCAGCTTCTTAAATAATCTTATAGTCCCATCTTTGAGAAAAGGATGCAATGTTAAATGCCATTCAACACGAGTATTTTTGACTTTTTTGCTATTTTTTTGTAAATAAAAACATGGCTATATTTTATAGACTAAATTACTTTATTGTATATATACTTTGGAAGTATCCCTAATATAAACATGTGAGAATAAGAGAAGCACACAAAAGACTACTCCCTCCGTCCATCTTTGCATGTCTAATATATTAAAAATAATTATTTAACTTTAATTGTTCAGCTTAAAAAAGTAAGAGATAATTATTATTTTATATTTATTTTACTTTTTTATTAAATATTATTTTTTTAATATTTAAATAACTTATAATTAATTAAGATGATACAGTAAAATTACATCTTTATTTATTATTTTTAAAGAGTATCAAATTAAACATGAAAATAGAGATGAATGGAAGAAGTACTACATGTCAATACATCAATGAAGAGAAGAGAGACACATTGAATGTACTCGAAGAAAAAGACTTTAGTTTAAATATGGAAATAGGCAAAAGGCAATACGAAATGGGCACAATCACGTGTAAGAATGTAATTCATCCAAAAATTCAATTTTTTGAATGTGAAGACGACAAAACCCAACTATACTCCTTTATACTCCCTCCGTTTTATTTTATGTGACCTACTTTAACTTAACACGGAGTTTAATAAATAAGAAAAGACTTGATGATATTTACTAAATTGTTCTTTATTAAAAATGTACTACTATTATTTTTAATTAAGTGGGACCTTATAAGTGAGACCAAGAAGGGTAAAAGAGTAATTGTGTTTTTATTTTTGAAATGAATCAAAAAAAAAAATAAGTCACATAAAATGAGACGGAGGGAGTATTTCATAGTAAATGCCTGTTTGCCCTTTTAAAAGAAAAGATAAAAAACTTTATTACTCCCCTTCTATCTCTTCCATCTCCAGTGACTTCTTTTCTCACTTTTCTGTTTTCTTTTGGGATAATGTATGGATACCCTCCTTAACTTGTCTCCTTTTTTCAATTACATACTTAAATTTTGCAAGATCCTTTTACCCCTTTAAGTTATTCCAAGATGAAATTATTACCATCCTGTGGAACAAATATCAGATTTTCAATTAGCAAGTGCAATACACGCGCTACCACCAAATTTTCCACATCAATTTTTTTTTTCTAACAAAATGTGACTTTGCTTTTTTTTGGCTTCCCCTATAATCTTCCTATGATTAATTTTTTTTTAACAAAATGTGACTTGTAGGATGTGAAGGCAATGTTATTGTACAAATACAGATAGTGGGATTAAAAGAAATCTCCGAAAGTAGAGACACAAACTTAATTAGCTGCAGTAATTTGCTGCAATGACCTACTATTATTGTCAGAGCTGATGAAAAATCATCAGAACACCTGATTGAGCCTATGTTGACCATGAAACATTTCAAATCACAGAAGAATATTGTAAAACACGTTAGATTCTTAATCATGTGTTGCATATATCCTTGTTCCCCTTTTTCAAAATGGCATTGTTGAAATCTAAATCAAATAAAAGGAAGAAAATATCTTAAAGTATTTGATGTGCATTTAAAATAATAATAATACTTCATTTGGAGATCTAGTTTTGTAAGAAAATTATTTGAGAAGAGATAAAAATCATTCATGAAGATGACCAATAATAATGAAATGATGAATAACATATCGATCAACAAAAATGAGAAAGAAGAGAGAAGGTAAAAATAAAAAAAAGTAAACTGTAGTAATTCTAAAGAAAAAAATAGTTTAAGTAATCAGCTTTAATTTATTTATTTTTTGGCCTTTCACACTTTTTCTAAAAAAGTGAACACACTCTCTTGCCATATCATCACTTAAGAGTGTAATAATTTTATTTTAAAAAAGTTTAAAGGGATAATAGGACCTTTGCAAAGATTAAGTGTGTAACTGAAAATTTGATATTTGCTTAAAGGGTTCTTTATGCCTTTTCCCTTTTCTTTTCTTCAACCTATGAAAAAAGATTCAATCATTAGTTCTTTCATGTTAGTTCCCATTTTGCTAGAAGCCTCTTATTCCTTTCATCAATTTTACTGTATTAAAAAGAGTTTATTCATTTTTTTCAATCATGTTTAATGAATTTTTGGATTTACTTTTTTTGAAAAATTTTCACATCTAGTTGTTCTACTTCAACAAATTTCTGGTTTTTTATTATTTGTAAAAGAAAGGGGCAGAAACGTTGGGTGGGGAGGGGTGATGGAGAGAGAAGATATATTGAGTTGGTTTAATTAAAAAAATTGGGATACCAAAAATTGAACAGTTCTTTGGTTAATAGTGAATAATTCCATAACTGAGAATAAAAGGAAGATAGATAATTTTGAATGACAAAAAAAAGGAAGAAGAGAAGGAGAAGATAACGAGAAGAGAGGGACGACAGTTGGGGGAAATGAAAGTACATACCATATAATATATTCATGTGGGATTTTCGTTAAAAGACCCAAAAACCTCAAATGTAAATATGTTCCAATAAGCTATTAAGGATATTTTGAGTAAAGAAAAAATAGTTATCTTGCTAAGATACAACCTTTATGTATATCTATCTATCTATCTATATGTATATACTATTTGACTTTTCTCTTTTTGTTTTTTTGGTTTGTGCAGTTAAATAACTTAAGTATTGATTTCTAAAGTTATATTCCATCAACCAATTTTGTTCTTAGAATAGACAATTAAAACTTGTAATCGTATTCAAGAAATTGATGGGTGTTGTTCTCCTCTTCATTTGTTCCCTTAATGATCACAAAGCTACTTATTAATACTGGACTATTAAATCAAGCAAAAAATTACTAAAAAAATAAAAAAGCATAAAGAGGATGATTAAACAATGAGGGTTCAATTTTCCATATCGTAATTCCCTCCCTATTATTCCTTCCCCTACCCTCATTTTTTTTTTTAAAAAAATGCTAATGTCATTCACTCTAATGATTCCTTTCATTTGGAAGCCCTCTGAGGGAAATTGCAAAAAAAGAAAAAAAAAAAAGCTCCAAATGTTGTAGTCATTCTTGTAACCTTAGATGGATCAAGTTCGAAGGAGGTAGACAAACTAGTTGGGTCCAGCTTAAAGGAACCTAAAACACCGACTGGATCTAGCACTGTTGTTAAGAAACTCAATCTCACTGGGATTCCAACTCTGGTGTCATCATAAGTAGTAGCTTTCCAGCAAATGAAGACAATAGTAGCGAGTGAAGTGGAAGATCACCAATTTCTGCTGAAACAACAGCTAAGAGTGTTGTTAATAATCCTATTGTCCCAATTGCCAATAGAACAATGTGTTACCCCGAGTTCCTGTCCCTAAGGTTATGGAGTCACCCCACCATGGACTAACCTTTTCAAAGAGAATCAAACTGCTAAATGTAGTATGACCTTATCTTATTTTCTAACTCAATTAGTTGATGGAGATACTGTGGTTCCATTAGAAGAAGATAAGGTGAAAGTGGAAGAAGCTAAATTGAGGTAAGTAATTATTTTGTCTATTTTTTAGTATTTTACCTGGCTACACTACTATGCACATATACATTAGCCAAAATTGGGGAAGTGTGGCGGAACCATACCTTTCCCTCTATGAAGAAGGCTACAATGTGGTTAAATTTTGGGAGTTAGAGGATATGCAGGAGATTTTCTATAGTGGACCTTATACTTTCAACAGTAGGCCCCTAATTCTAAAGCCATGGATAGCTGATTTCGATTTTAGTGTTGAATTTTCCCTAGAGATTCCAATTTGGGTCAAGTTTTCTGGACTCCCTATGAATTGCTAGGGTGCAAACTCACTAAATAGGATTGGTAGTGCTATAAAAAACCCCTTATTTGCAGATGAGTGAACTATTAAGCAATCAAGGATCTCCTTCTCGATAATGCTCATAAAATTCAATATTGCTAAAGAGCTACCCACTAAAATCAATGTTAAGCATCCTAGGGGAAAGATCTTTAAGTATGTTGTGGCTTATGGTTGGAAACCATCTTACTACCAGAGATATCTAGTTGTTGGACATACCTGTGTTGCAACAAAAGCTCATACTGAACCAGAAAGAGCTCTACCTAGGATGAAAAGAGAACCTAGGTAGGTTACTCAAGAATGGAAATACAAAGGTCCATTGGCTGGAACAGTTGAGACAATCACTACTCAACCTTGTTCTTCCATTGGTACTAAAACAGCTCTTCCAGCTGCTGATCCCTCAGAGCTCTGATAAGAGATCAAGGAAAAGCTCCTACAAGCCCTGAACTCAATAATGAAAACTTTCATTCCCTTAGTATTGTGGCCATGAAGTCTGGAGTATTTGTGACTAACATTGAGACCGCCCAAATGAGATCCCTTTCTATAGATAAAGGAGGGAGGGCTGCCTCAACTCAATGAATTGCTTATTCTGGAATATAAGGGGGATAAATAAGAGGTAAAAGCAGAAGGAGCTTAAGCAGTACCTCAAAAATAATCATATTACTTTTGCTAGTATTGTCGAGACTAGAGCCAAACTACATAAAGCTAACAAAATAAGCCATAATGTTGCACCAGGATGGAATAGGCTTAGCAATTATCAAAATGTACACAATGGAAGAATATGGGTTCTGTGGGAAACAATTATATTTAAAGTCACTAGATTGAGTTATGATCCCTACTTTATTCGTTAGTGGTTAAGGGAAAAGTTTACTCCTTTGAATGCCTTGTCACTGTGATTTATGGGTACAATACTATGGAACAAAAAAAGAGTCTCTAGGTTGGCCTTACTGACATTGCACAAGGGATCTCACGCTCGTAGATAATTTGTAGAGATATTAACTTAATATTGATGACAAACTATATGGAAATCATATGAGTTACTACCCAACCCTTCAATTTAGTGCAGAAGATATACATGAGACAGTTTTTGAAAATGAGCAATCCTCTTAGTCAAGTAAATTCTTAGACAAAACATTTGTTAGATAAATACATTGGGGAAATAAATAACAGTTTTCCCCAAAACCTAATCTAAATTAGTACAAGAGCACAAATATTGAAAAAGAAGAAGAATACCGAGACACAACATCCATGTAAGAGTGAGATGACAGGAGCTGCTGAAGAATAATCACCGTCATACCTATAGAAACTCCAATTGACCTGCAACAAGGCTATATCCCTAAGTGGAGATATAGTAAGTGTAGTATCAGTACAACAAAACGTACCGATAGGTATCATTGGCCGAATAGAGTTAGAAACAAATAACAACAATAGAAAATAGAGAAGAAATCATGACACAAGTTAAGATTCTGGATAGCTAACCTATCCTAAAAATCCCTCTCTTCAGGTCTTTGACATGTTATCCTTAGCATCTCTGTGACCTACTTTCTATTTAACATTTTTGTGTATCTTTTTCCTTTGACAATACAACCCTTCCTTAGGTCCCCTAAGTGTTTCCTTATTCCCCTCACAACTAATCCTATGGCTCAAAACCCAATACTATTATGACCCTCTACTATACCTCTAACAATTGCTGACAATACAACACTCCTCACTATTTTAGCATACTATAAGGATTAGGCCAGGTCGCCCAAATGCCCCTGATACTATATAACCCGTACCCCAACCAAGTATAGTCATCATCCTTTACTCCAGTAGATATACAGATATACAATACATCAATTACAATTAAGCAGGTTCTTCAACAAGATTCACCATAATATATGTATATACACACTTAAATGAATATGATGAATGCATGTATGGAAGATGTACATATCATTTCAATATCATCTCAATATCACATCAACATCATCTATATACCATCTCGATGTCAACCACATCTCAATATCATATCAACATCATATCAACATCATCATCAACATCATCTCAATATCATTCTCAATACCATCTCTACATTATGTCAATGTCAACGTGCAATCGCAACACCCAATTCACCTATAAGCATAAAGTCAAACAAGTCCATACTACAATTAAACAAATTCTACATATCGAGGGTTATACATGAATTTATCTTGTGTAGTTTCTATGGATACATAACTATACAAACATAAACGTAAGTATATAATACACAGATCCCCTGTGATACCCGACAACTCACACTCACCCAATAAAATGACCCTACCTCTAACTATCACTCATGCTTCTGCTGACAACCTAGATCCCAGATACTATGCCTACCTCTCACTTCCCCTCCCTTCTACTATGACTATACCCAAACCACCAAGAAAAATAACACACAAACATATTACGCACCCCCATAGCCTCATTCTTTACAGTTGTCGTCTTAGTAGCCTCCAAAACTCTATTGAACTCCTATGAACCCACCAAATACACATTCTATCCCTAGTTCACGCTCAATATATTCATAATCGTCTTAACCCTTCCGCTAACTCATAAATACACTAACTTCCACCGACCTACTTTTAGTTCATGCAACACTCACACCCTTAGATAATTAAAGGCACAAATAGTTCAATATTATATCATTCTCGTCACAATTTCATTATCCTAGTTGAAATATCATTCCATCCATCTAAACTTCGTACTCAAAGACTAAGGCATGAAATCTCCTGATATTACTATCATTATTACGTGAATATAGCCCAAGGCTACTACAATTAAACCATAACCTACCTCGTAGATGGATTCCACAACTATAGAGAGCGGAGAGTTGTCCCGCATGCACCTTGACCTTTTTCTAACGTTTAAAACCCCATTGGAATTCTTTGAAATCTCCCTCATAGAGCTTGGCCTTCAAAATCTCATCGTTCTAGGTACAGGGTTCACTTGGGTTATTTTTAGATGAGGGAGACGACAAAAAGAGGCTTAGTTGAAAGAGGGTTTTAATTAACCCTTAGGCTGGTTACTACCTGCTGCCACTGTGGCGACAAAAGTGTCGATGTAGCAGCACCGCTATAGCGGTAAAGTGTCGCTACAGTGGCAGGTCAGCAGACCTGGCCCAATTTTTAAATTTTTAGCCCAATTATATTGGTCCACGGCCTTTTCCCATGAAATAATTTCTACACGATCCAAAATAAGCATTTCTTAGTTGCAATATTTTTCTGGGATGATTGTTAACATATCAACGATTAGGGTCATTACATTTGATACCAATTTACCCATTATTCATCTCCAAATGATTACCAGGTGAGGAAGAAGGTTTTCTGCATGATTCTCGACGCCCACCGTGTACGATGGTTTTTTGGATAAAAAACATGATCTTTATTATTATTAATTATTAGATAGTATCCCCATGAAACTTCGTTAATTTAAGACTTAAATCACTATACTTGTGGCCAATCTATGAATTAGGAGTCCTAGAACTTCCTCACTTGATGCACGATTATTAAAATTTGAGAAACAAAATTTATGGCAATACCTTATGTAACGAGATTTTAATATTCTAGGACATTGCCAAATACCATAACACATGAAAATTCACAATGAACGAAAACTTATGGAGCCCACCGCTGCAGCGGCAGACCCATTGCTGCAGTGACAAGAATGTCGCCGCAGCAGGGCTCGACAGTTTTCAAATGGGGGGAAATGTTTTATTTCCCCCATTTTCACTCACCAACTCTCAACACTCTCAAATTCATCCAAGAAAACATCCTTTTGGTGACACTACTAAGGTAATTCTTGTCTCTACTACTTCATTTATGCGTTTATCATCATAGAATTACAAAATTTAGCGAAGAAAAGAGGTTTTTATATTGGATCTTGGAGAAATTTTAAATTTTGGTGGCTTTTTGGATGATTGACAAGCATGAAGGATTCTCTTACGTCCCTAATGATTCTACCGCGTTCTAGGCATAAGATTAACGAAGTTCATGCTAGTTTTGGGGGTTGGAAAGGGTGGAAGATGAATGTTCATCCTTTCCAATGATTTTGAACAATTTGGGCTTGATTTTGGGTGTTAATCACCCCCATTTTAGTGTAAAAGAGTTCACATGAATGCTGTAATTATAGCATCCCCAAGTAGCCCTCCCTATATTTTTGATTTTTTTTTCTAGTTTTTGAATTTCGTTCCCTTCCATAGCATCCCCACGTGGTTTCTAATGCTGTAATTGTAATATTTGTAGGAAATATTATGACTAAACAATCCACCTATCAAAGATTTCTCGACTCCACTATCTGTGAGCACTATGAGAAAGGGCAAGTCAATGGGGGTTTCCTTCACGAGAGGGGGTTCATGAAGGATGGTGTGGAGGATGAAGCTCCCGACTTCTACAACCAGATACAAAATTTTGATTGGGGGATGCGGTTCGAGGTCATCCCGACATGCAACTTGGATATAGTTTGGGAGTTCAATGCTATACTCCCGACTGTGGACTGGTCCGTGCCCCTACCCACTATCCATATTTGAGGGAAGAAAGTCCCAGTGGATGCTGCCACCATTAATGACACTTTGGGGATTCCAGACCCCTCCAATGTCACCTTTGAGGCTAAGATTAGGGAGGGTGATCTGAAATGGGTGGTGAGAGTCTTGGCAGCGGTGGGTCAGGATGGCAAGGTGAAGTAGACCAGTGTCAAGGGGATCCAGAGCTTTCCCTTATCAGTGGAGGCCCGGAGATGGTTTCACTTGGTATATCAGAGGTTTCGTACTTTGGGAAATGTTACTGATGTGACCTTTCACCAGGCCATGGTGGTAGACTGTACTCTTTTGAGGATCGAGGTAAATGTAGGGATGCAGATTATTGATGAGTGGCGGCATTTCTACACTAAGGGAGGGTTTTTGGGGGTTCTTTTCTTACCGTCCTTAATCACAGAGCTGTGTAAGAGAAAGGAGGTTCCCAAGGAGGAAGGAGGACCATGACACACTAGAGGGGTGTGGTATGGCCTTCAACCTGCTGAAGGCAAATTCACAAAGTGGGAGCAAGAAGAAGAGGAAGATGGGGGAGGATGGTGAGAGTAGTAGAGCCGGAAGGGGCGAGGAGACTAGCACCCCTCCCACACAGATTTTTGCATCTCTTGTGGCTGGAAGGAAAACCTTGAAGCTATTCGGGGTTATTTGTAGCGGTCTCATTTGCCTCTCTCGGGTTTGACTCTAATAAGTTCCACAATCCCTCCAGGCTCAGCCCAGGCCTATGTAGAGCTCTGAAAGGAACTAGATGAGGAGAAAAAAAAAGAGGTGCTCCCGAGACCATATGTTGATGAGGATGTGGAAGGTTATGCAGGTGATGTTCAAGTGTGCCTCCCCCACCAAGAAACTCCCAAAGCTGATGAGGAAGGATGTGAAAGAGTTCTCCTTCCTTAGTGGGATGGAGGAAGAGGGCTCGGACGCCTCGAGCCTCGGAGATGATATGGTCACCAACTTGATCTCCTCCCACCCTTTCTATTTACTAACTGGATTTGGGTTTCTCCCATTTAAGGCATGTAACAAATAATTATCCTTTTTTTATTTCTTGTACTTTTAGGACATCTATTGTTATCGCATTTTAATTAACAAATTATTAACTTACTATGCATGTCGAAAAGCTATTTCAATCATTGATTATTGTGAACACAGGTTATTTTTACAACGTACGAAAAATCACAAAATAGGGGAAAGCTCTGGCAGCTTACTGCCTGGTTTCACTGCAGCGACGCTACTACAGCGATAAAGGTGTCATTGCAGCGACACCACTGCAATGACGAAAGTGTTTTCTATAGCGACGCTCAATAGTGGCTCCAAATTTTAGCCATCCTCATACGATGCTATCCCATGAACACTTTATTACCCCTATTGCTCACGTATTAGAAATTTTATAATCAAGACGCTCAAATCCGTTATTCTAAGTTTATTATTTACTCAGTTTTTAAATTTTTCACCTAATTACACACAAAAAGGTCCCCAAAATACCACTCGTCTTACATGATTACCCACCATGATAACTTAAACTAAACATAACAAGGTATCCAGGTAATTTTCCAGGTCCAAAATGGAAATTAAGGAATACTTCAAGTCACAAAAAGTCAAGACGAGTCTCAAATCACGGAGATGAAGTAACCCCCCAAAATCGCACCCAACCCTTGCAACACCTGGATTCCTTGCAACCACTTGCCTTATACCATTCACAAGGATCACTTACACTTAACAGATTTAACCATCACACAGTCAGGCAAGTAATATAGTCAATGTGATAATAGTCCAAATAAAGAATACACATTACATTTAATCATAACACGACAAAGCAATTTAAGCACAGTTATCCCTTCTAAATATGACCAAACACTACCGAAGAGATATTCACTAGCAGCACTGAAACTACACCATTCACTACATCCAAACTTAGCTTACAATATTGGAATATAGTCCTATGCTTCTTATTGACCTCGACCGATTAAAATAACTCTATTTTGACCTTCCAAAAATTACCGAGATACCAATTGGGACAAACTAATCCCAATTGTAGTTATTGAGTTACTAATTGGAGTTTTCCAGATACCAATTGGACTCAACCCAGGGAGACAACACGGAACTAGCATAATAGGAAAGAAGAAAGTGAGATAGATTCCTAGATGTCTTGTAGTCCCCTATGGATTTAATATGGATGTCAACACACCAATCCATAGGACCCTACTAAACATTTTCTCTTGTAGTAGAAGATCGATAACCTAGGCTCTGATACAATCCTGTCACGACCCAGGTCATGGATCGTGCAGGCACCTACCCAACTCTACCCTAGATTGGAGAACCCTTACTACTCAACCCTTTAAATTAGTGCAGAAGATATACATAAGACATTTTTTCAAAATGAGAAATCCTCTTAGTTAAGTAAATTCTGATACAAAACATTTATTAGATAAATACATTATGGAAATAAATAATAGTTTTCCATAAAATCTAATCTAAACCGGTACAAGAGCACTAAACAATAAATAAAAAGAAGATCAGGGACACAACATCCATGTAAAAGTGAGATGACAGGAGATAATGAAGAATAACCATCATCATATCTATAGAAACTCCAACTGACCTGCTATATGGTTATATCTCCAAGTGGAGATATAGAAAGTATGGTATCAGTACAACCACACGTATACTGATAGGTATCATCGGTCAATCAGGTTTGGAAAAAAATAACAAAAATACAAAATATAGAGGAAATAATGACACAAGTTAAGGTTCCGGATAGCTAACTTGTCCAAAAAATTCCTCTCTTAGGTCTTTGACACGTTGTCCTTAGCATCTCTGTGATCTACCTTCCAATTAACATTTTCATGTATCTTTGTACTTTGACAATACAGCCCTTCCTTAGGTCCCCTAAGTCTTGACTTTTCCCCTCACAACCAATCATATGGCTCAAAACCTGACACTATCATGACCCTCTACTCCACCTCTATAAATTATGGACAATACTATATTCCCCACTATTTTAGCATACTATAAGGACTAGGCCAGGTCCCCCAAATGCCCCTCATACCTATATAACCTGAGCCCCAAATAAGTACAATCATTATCCTTTACTCCAGTAGATATACAAATATATAATACATCAGTTACAATTAAGCAGGTTCTTCAACAAGATTCACGACAATATATGTATATACATACTCAAATAAATATGATGAACACGCATGCAAGATGTACATATCATTTCAAAATAATCTCAATATCACGTCAATGTCATCTCAACATCATATCAATATCATCTCGATGTCAACCACATCTCAATATTATTCTCTGTCTCATCTCAATATCAAATCAACATTATTATCAACATCATCTCAATATCATTCCCAATATCATCTCAATATCATGTCAATGTCAACATACAATGTAAGAATGCAGTTAATAATCATAAATAATGCCTGAAAAGCCAATTGCAACACCTAATTCACATATAAGCATAGAGTCAAACAAGTCCATACTACAGTTAAACAAATTCTATAGTACCGAGGGTTATACACGAAGTTATCTTATATAGTTTCTATAGATACATAATTATACATACATACATGTAAGTACATAATACACTGATCCTTTATGATTCTCGTCAACTCACACTCATCCAATGGGATGGCCCTACCTTTAACCATAACTCATGCTTTCGCTAACAACCTAGATCCCAAATATTAAGTCTAACTCTCATTTTTCTTCCTCTCTACTTTGACTACACCCAAACCACCAAGAATAATAAAACACACACACAGTACACATCTTCATAGCCTCATTCTTTAAAGTTGTCACCTTAATAGCCTCCAAAACTATGCTGAACTCCTAGGCACCTACCCAATGCACATTCTGGGCCTAATTCATGCTTAATACATTCATAATCGCCCTAACCCTTCTGCTAACTCATAAATACACTAAATTTTACCGACCTACTTCTAGTTCATGCAACACACACCCTTAGACAATTAAAGGATCAAACAGTTTTTTATTATATCATTCAAGTCACAATTTAATCATCCTAGTTTGATTATTATACCATCTATCCAAACTTTATGTCCGAAGGCCTAAGGCATGAAATCTCCCGACATTACTATCATTATTATATGAATCTAGCCCAACTATACTACAATTAAGCTATAACCTGCCTTATAGATGAATTCCAATGCTATGGAGAGCGGAGAGTTGTCCCACACACGCCTTTCCCTTTTTCTAACATCATAAACCCCGTCAGAATACTTAAAAATTGTCCTCATAGAGCTTGGCTTTCAAACTCTCATCATTCTAGGTATAGGGTTCACTTGGGATGTTTTTGGAGGAGGGACACGACATAAGAAGGCTCAGTTGAAAGAGGATTTTAATTAACCCTAGGGTTAGCTACTGCCTACTGCTATTGAGGCGACAGAAGTACCGCTGCAGTGGCGGGTCAACAGGCCAAGCCCAATTTATAATATTTTGGCCCAATTAGATTGGGCTACGTCTTTTCCCATGAGTAATTTCTACAAGGTTCGGAATAAGGATTTCATAGTCGCAATATTTTTCTGGGATAATTTTTAGCATAACGTTGATTTGGGTCATTACACCAACTAGTTTAATCAGTTATCTTTGGTGTATAAGCATACTGGGAATAACTATTTACTATCCAAAGCAAAGTATTGAAAGCTATTGAGGCATATTGCAGGAGCTAAGTATGATCTAGAGTTAATGTCATTACAAAGAAAGATGTTGTAGCATGGGATAAAGTATGTACACCTAAATCTATATGGGGAGTGTTGTGACCAAACGCATATGCAAGTAATAAAGTAGCTCTTGCAAACCAGTTATCGATCCAACAGGGACTTGTGATTTTAGCAAACACTCCAATTCAAGTAATACTATAAACTTAAAAAAGTGCGATATGTAACCAAATAAAGTGTTGGAGTTTTGTAATTCTAAACGTAAAAATAAAACTAAAGAGTAATTTAAAGTGTTGTAAACAATAATAAGGAGGATTTCAGGGTCAAGGCATCTTGAATAAATCACGCATATCTATACAATCTCAATGGTTAAGTTAGTTATCTTGGTTGTTTGTTCATGGGGTTAATATCACGATTATGGTTTTTCGAACCTCTAGTCGTCTATTTTAACTAGCCTCACAACTACATCATTGAGCGGGGATGTAACACATTTATATTTCTTCCCATAATTGAACCAAATGGGGCAACTTAGGTATATTCCTATCCTAACCGCGAATCTAATCTCTATTTATTAAAGATGAGAACCCATTCCTTACATTCTTTGCTCTAATCTAATGTTACTCCTTCCAGGCTCACAAAAGATATATAGATTTATTCTAAAAGTCACGAATCTTAAAATAGTAAGCGCAAGAATTTAAGAACAACAAAATATGATAAACAACATTAACCAACTTGAATTTAAGCTAAAAAATCATGTTTGTAGCCTCAACCCTAGAATTAGGGTTCTTAGCCACTCATGCTAATGATAAAAACACAAGATTTTGATGTTTTCATCAATAGAAAAGACTAAGAAATTAAAGAGAAGAAAGAACCTACTGTTGAACTCACCTCTGCGTTTTAGCCTCCAAAATTAATAAATAACCCTTACAATAATATGGGGAAGGAATATATATAGTAGTGGGAAAAGTACCCTAAATCCTATGAGGTTTAAGGCTTGATTTAATGAAAATTCAGATCTGGGGTACACCTATGTAACACCTGAGGTGTTCGGATCACTTGAAAAGTTCAATAACTTTGATATGAGGCTAATTGAAGGAAAAAGGAAAGAAACATGTACTGGAACGAGGCATGCGAAGAAGAAACGAGCCAAGTCACAGAAGTGACCCACGGCATGAGTTATGTGACGTGACTCCCACTCACGTGAAGTGAGTGGGTGCCATGGATCAAATTCAGAGACTTGGAAAATGTTGTCTGATTTCCACGACACCCCCTACGTGGCGTGACTGGGTCTACGACACCAGTCACGATACCGTGGAATTTTGCCGTCTTTGTTGACCTGTTTTGACCTGATGGGATGTTTGAGTGTATGACCCATTAAATGTGTTGGGCTGGATTTATATTCTGTATTTGAGGCCCAAATATTATGTAATAAGACATGGGCCTCAACAAGTAAGGGGATGACCCATTTAACATGGATCAAACATGTGGCCAAGGATCAACTTGACTTGAGGGGCTATATAAGGGAAAAATTCAGATTTTTATTCATTCATCACTCTCATGCCTTTCTAGATATTTCTCAAAGTCATTCTTATCTCATTAACCCTAAGGCAACAACACTTAGTGGGACAAGAGCATTTCTTTGCAAATATTGGTAAGTGTTTACTCTTATAAATCTTATGGATTAATATATTATGTACATGAAAGGTGGTGTAGGTCATGATGGTTATGTTCAAAAGTGTTGAAAAGTCCACTTTGTTTGTGGTAAGGTGGAATAAAGTGGTAGTAGGAGGGTAGGTGGGAAGATATATCCTATGTGGAGGATGTTGGATGGTTTCATTACCGTATTGTGAACTTTTACTAGTCTTGGTTCCTAATGTGAGTTCCCTTATGTGTAGAGTAGAAGGAAAGGTGGAATTGTTGTAGTCACAGATTGCAAGGCTAAGGTATGTAAGGTTTCTCTTTTCCATGACCTTTGGTCACACCTCTTGTTCATCATTTGACCGTAGTTAATTCCATTTCAAAATGTGTTTCATTCCAAGTAAATTGTTAGAAATTGTTGTTTGTATGCAGCTTATTCATTGCCTATGGTTCCCAAGTGCCAATAATGTCGCAACCACCAATGTATCACTCTCGTAATGAAAGAATTGAAGTAATACATATTTGTGTTTCTTGAGTACGGGTGGTAGCTCAAAAAGGCTAAAGCCTAGCTAGAGAAGATCCCGATTGGTTATTGGACACAAGGGGTAGCCCAAAGGGGTGAAAACCTAGCTAGGGCCGAACCTGCTTTATTGATTTATGGGTGGTAGCTCAAAGGGGCATAAGCCTAGCTAGAGACGATCCCAATGTTATGACCCACTGATCAGTTGGGGCTCGGATACGATATGATTTATTGATGATGATAATGAATGTAAAAGGAAAGTAATGAATGTAATGTACATGGTTTCACACATACAGAATGGTGGTTTATCCATATTGTTTATTCATTGGTATTTGATTCCATTCAAGTTCTTATATGTCATACAGTAGCTTATCGCATTACATACTCAGTACATTCTTTGTACTGACGTCCCTTGGAGGACTTCCCTTACTTGCTGCAGGTACAAGTGCTATTAGACCTCCATTGTAGATTGCTTATCTTTTGCCGATCATTGGTGAGCTCCAGTTGGTTTGGGGCTTTCCAAGTCACAGTTGTATATTGGTTTTGGTATTGTAAATGTTGTGTAAAGCGGGGACTTGTCCCAAATTTAGGATGGTTATGTGTGTACTTCTTTTAGAGGATTTTGTAGACATATGTGTGTATATAAATGTAAGAGACGTATGTCCATCTCGACTTGATGGCCCTAACGGCCAAGTTTCACGTATGTACGTATCATATGTTCCATGATTTTTGCTATTAGCATTTTATGTCCTTATGTGGTGGTGATGTTTCTTATGGAATGCATATGAATAGACATGAGTAAAGATTGGTTCTCTCGGGCCTTATCGGCTTTGGGTGCCAGTCCGCCCCGTTGGAACTGAGGGCGTGACAAAAGTGGTATCAGAGTAGGTCATTCTAAGGGTGTCTACAAAGCCGTGTCTGAGTAGAGTCTTACTTATTGATGTGTTGTGCACCACATTTATAAGTAGGAGGCTACGGGATATTTAGGAGTTGTTTCTTTTCTTCACCTCCTAGATCGTGCAATTGAGCAAAAGTTGTCGGGACAGAAATAATATGTTCCCATTATTTCCTTTCCTTTTCCTTATAGTAACAATGCCAAACACAAGACGAGGTAAAGCCAAAAGTAAGAAGCTAGACAGACTGGCCAGAGAAGGCACGAGTAGGCCACCACCTTGTCAAGGTGAAGCTGAAAGTGAATTTGCATCCTGGGCTTCTTCTACTCTTCCAGCTCCAGAAGAGCCGAGAGAAAGAAAAGAACTTGCAGAACCGCATGGTAATGCTATAGAGCAGGATCTCATAAATGCGGTCCAAATGTTGACTCAGCTAGTAGACACACAAATCCAAGGACGAGCTGGTCCAACGACAAGTGATGATGGTACAGCCAGGGCAGTTAGTCGATGGACCCATGATTTCCTGAAATTAGATACTCCCACATTCACCAGGTCGGATCTTAATAAGGATCAACAAGATTTTATAGATCAAATTCACCGGGTTTTGGAGGTCATGCACGTGACTGGTGTAGAGACAGTTAAACTTGCGGCCTATAGATTGAAAGGTGAAGCTATATTGTGGTATGAAGATTGGAAACGAGCAAGGGGCAGTGATGCACTTCCAGCTTGTTAGGAAGAATTTAAAGCAGCATTCCTTGACCATCGTCTCCCATATGAGGTCCGAGAGGCTCGTGCGGACCAGTTCTTAAATCTCCAATAAGCTACTATGAGCGTTCGGGAGTATAGTCTGCAATTTAACTCTTTGGCCAGTTATGCTCCAAATGTGGTAGCAACTATGACAGACAGAGTCCATCGATATGTGGACAGATTGGATCCATATTTGGTACGGGACTGCACTATTGCTGCGTTGAACAGGGATATGAATATAGCCAGAATTTAAGCTTTCGCACAAAAGATGGAAGATCAGAGGCAAAGAAGGAGGGTACACGAGTCTAAAAGAGGGACACCAAAAAGGGCTAGGCCTATGGGACAGTCTATAGCATCCCAAGGAGAATTCAGGCCTCAGGGTTTTCATAGACCGCCTACGCCTAGGCCAGCATTTTCTCATTCCACAGCAGGCACTTCATCTCACTTCCGAGGGTCTAGAGGTGGTTATGTTGGTCAAAGCAGTGGGAGTCAAGGGTCACAGACTGCAGGGTTTCCTCGTCAGTCGTGTCAGCATTGTGGAAGACTTGACTTAGGTGAATGTCGGTTTGGAACAAATGCTTGTTTTTGGTGCGGGATGACGGGGCACATAATGCGAGAATGCCCACGAAGAGGTGTAGGTAGTGTGGAGCAACCTACGGGATCGACCGCTGCATCTTCATCATCGGTTCCTTCCATTGGTCGAGGTGTACAGCCTATGGGGCATGGCAGGGGTGCGAGAGGAGCAGCCAGTTCTAGTGGGGTACAGAACCGTACCTATGCTCTATTGGACCGGCAGAATTCGGAGGCTTCTCCTAATGTCGTCACAGGTATATTATCCGTTTTATCACATCCTATATATGCATTGATTGATTCGGGTTCTACATTGTCATATGTCACTCCATTGATTGCGGAAAAATTCAAAAGGGCGCCGAAATTATTAGCCCAGTCATTTGAAGTATCTACGCCTGTCGGTGAATCCATTATAGCTAAGAGGGTTTATTGTAACTGCATAGTCACCGTTGGTGGCCATGATACCTTGGACGATCTTATTGAGTTAGAGATGGTAGATTTTGATGTTATAATAGGCATGGATTGGTTGGCCTCTTGCTATGCCATGGTGGATTACCAATCTAAGAAGGTATCTTTTCATTTTTCGTGAATGACCGTCCTTGAATGGAAGGGTAATGTTGGCGCACCGAGAGGTAAATTTATTTCTTATCTCAAGGCAAGGAAAATGATATCCAAGGGGTATATATGCCACCTAGTAAGGGTGCAGGATACTGATGTGAAGCTACCAACTCCTCGGTCGGTCCCAGTGGTCATGAATTCCTTGATATATTTCCTGAAGATCTTCCTGGGTTACCTCCAGAACGGGAAATAGAATTCGGTATTGACGTGATTCCAGGTACGCAACCGATTTCTATTCCCCCGTATAGAATGGCTCCAGCAAAATTGCGTGAATTAAAGGATCAGTTGAAAGATTTGCTAGACAAGGGCTTCATTAGGCCTAGTATGTCCCCGTGGGGTGCACCGATATTATTTGTACGAAATAAAAATGGCACGTTGAGAATGTGCATTGACTATCGGCAATTGAATAAGGTAACGATCAAGAACAAATATCCCCTCCCTTGAATTGACGATTTGTTTGATCAGTTACAGGGTGCCAAGTGTTTTTCAAAGATTGACTTGAGGTCGGTTTACCATCAAGTCAGAGTTAGATAAGAAGATGTACCCAAGACAGCTTTCCGAACATGGTATGGCCATTATGAATTTTTAGTTATGTCATTTGGACTAACAAATGCCCCAACTGTGTTTATGGATTTGATGAATAGGGTGTTTAAGCCATTTCTAGACGTGGTCGTGACGGTATTTATAGATGACATCCTGGGTGATTCAAAGTCACAAGAGGACCATGCTAAGCACTTACGACAGGTGTTACAGATTCTTCGAGAGCGTAAGTTGTATGCAAAGTTCTCTAAGTGTGAATTTTGGTTGAAATCCGTAGCATTCTTGGGTCACATTGTGTCATATGAAGGGATTTGAGTTGATACACAAAAAATTGAGGCGGTGAAGAATTGGCCAATGCCTACGACGCCCACGGAAATTAGTAGCTTCCTGGGGTTGGCAGGTTATTATCGAAGATTTGTTGAAGGGTTTTCTTCCATTGCTGCACCTTTAACGAAGCTTACACACAAGGCAGTCAAATTTCAATGGAATGATGCATGTGAGAAAAGTTTTCAAGAGCTGAAAGATAAATTGACTTCTACACCGGTGTTAGTACTTTCGGAAGGCACTGAGGGTTACGCAGTATATTGTGATGCTTTCAGAATTGGCCTAGGGTGTGTATTGATGCAGCACGGTAATGTCATAGAGTATTCTTCACGACAGTTGCGGCCACATGAGAGAAACTATCCCACACATGATCTTGAATTAGCAGCGGTGGTATTTGCTTTACAGATATGGCATCATTATTTGTATAGAGTTCATGTTAATATTTATACTGATCACAAAAGTTTGCAATATATCTTTAAGCAAAAGGAACTCAATTTGAGGCAACGAAGGTGGTTAGAGCTCTTAAAAGACTATGATATCGATATCTTATACCACCCAGGGAAGGTAAATGTGGTAGCTGATGCATTGAGCCGCAAGGCAGTAGAAAGCACTAGTGGCCAGTGGACTGAAAAGCAAGAGATAATCAAAGATCTACATCAATTAGACAGCTTGGGGGTTCGTCTTCTTGAATCCTCAGATGAAGGGGTTATTGTACAAAATGCAGCAGAATCCTCCTTAATAGCTCAAGTGAAAGAGAAGCAATTTGCGGATCCTATGTTATTGCAGCTGAAAGAAAATGTACAACAGGGTCTGACTGCGGCCTTTGATCTTACATAAGAAGGGGTACTTCAATGCTAAGAAAGATTATGTGTACCGGATGTAGATGAGTTGAGGGGACGAATTATGACAGAGGCGCATCATTCACGATATTCTATTCATCCGGGAGCTACCAAAATGTACCATGATTAAAAGGAATGTATTGGTGAAGAAATATAAAAAAACATTACAGAATTTTTAGCTCAATGCCCAAATTGTCAACAAGTGAAAGTAGAGCATCAGAAACCAGGAGGTTACATGCAATGTATCAATCTTCCAGTCTGGAAATAGGATATGATTAATATGGATTTTATCATAGGATTGCCTCGTACAGTGCAAAAATTTGATTCTATATGGGTTATAGTTGACAGGCTTACCAAGTCAGCACATTTCCTACCAGTCAAGACCACCTATACAGCTGAGCATTATGCAAGATTGTATGTTAAAGAAATAGTGCGGTTACATGGGATTTCGATCTCCATTATATCAGACAGGGGAGCTCAGTTTACTGCGTATTTTTGGAGATCTTTTCAGCAGAGTTTGGGGACACAGGTGAATCTGAGTACGGCTTTCCATCCTCAGACTGATGGTCAAGCAGAACGTACTATCCAAATACTTGAAGATATACTGCGAGCTTGCACGTTAGATTTTCAAGGCAGTTGGGATGACCATTTGCCTCTTATTGAATTTGCTTACAACAATAGCTATCATTCAAGTATTAAAATGGCACCTTATGAAGCTTTGTATGGAAGGAAATGTAGATCATCAATCGGATGGTTTGAAGCAGGGGAAACTGCTTTACTTGGGCCAGATCTTGTTCATAAAGCTATGGAGAAAGTTAAAGTGATCCAACAGCGGCTACAAACGGCCCAAAGTCACCACAAGTCATATGCTGATGTTAGAAGAAGAGGGCTCGAATTTGCCATAGGTGATTGGGTATTTTTGAAGGTGTTACTAATGAAAGGAGTAATGCGGTTCGGAAAGAAAGGAAAATTGAGTCCACGTTATATAGGCCCATATGAAATTATTAGAAGATTTGGGCAAGTTGCGTATGAGTTGGCACTACCCCAAGAACTCTCCACGGTCCATCCAGTGTTTCATGTTTTGATGCTTCGAAAGTGCGTAGAAGATCCATCTCATTTTACTCCCATTGAAGATGTGCAAGTTACGGAGGATCTTACCTATGAGGAGATACCTATTGTCATTCTGGATAGACAAGTGAAGAGGTTGAGGAATAAAGATATAGCTTTCGTGAAGGTACTTTGGAGAAATCGACAAGTAGAGGGGATCACATGGGAAGCTGAAGAAATGATGAAATCCAAGTACCCTCATCTGTTTCATATGGAAAAGAAAATTTCAGATGCGGGTTCGACACAATAACAAGTAAGTATATCTTCATATTGTGTATATGTGCATATGTATGTGTAGACAATATATTGAAAATGAACTTAGACGAGCATTTGTGTACCATGGACATTACTACTAACATTCGAGGACAAATGTTCCTAAGGGGGGAAGAATGTAACACCTGAGGTGTTCGGATCACTTGAAAAGTTCAATAACTTTGATATGAGGCTAATTGAAGGAAAAAGGAAAGAAACATGTACTGTAACGAGGCATGTGAAGAAGAAACAAACCAAGTAACAGAAGTGACCCACGACAGGAGTCACATGACGTGACTCCCACTGACGTGACGTGAGTGGGTGCCGTGGATCAAATTCAGAGACTTGGAAAATGTTGTCTGATTTCCACGACACCCCCTACATGGCATGACTGGGTCTACGACACTAGTCACGATATCGTGGAATTTTGCCGTCTTTGTTGACCTGTTTTGACCTGATGGGATGTTTGAGTGTATGACCCATTAAATGTGTTGGGCTGGATTTATATTCTGTATTTGAGGCCCAAATATTATGTAATAAGACATGGGCCTCAACAAGTAAGGGGATGACCCATTTAACATGGATCAAATATGTGGCCAAGGATCAACTTGACTTGAGGGGCTATATAAGGGAAAAATTCAGATTTTTATTCATTCATCACTCTTATGCCTTTCTAGATATTTTTCAAAGTCATTCTTATCTCATCAACCCTAAGGCAACAACACTTAGTGGGACAAGAGCATTTCTTTGCAAATATTGGTAAGTGTTTACTCTTATAAATCTTATGGATTAATATATTTTGTACATGAAAGGTGGTGTAGGTCATGATGGTTATGTTCAAAAGTGTTGAAAAGTCCACTTTGTTTGTGGTAAGGTGGAATAAAGTGGTAGGAAGAGGGTAGGTGGGAAGATATATCCTATGTGGAGGATGTTGGATGGTTTCATTACCGTATTGTGAACTTTTACTAGTCTTGGTTCCTAATGTGAGTTCCCTTATGTGTAGAGTAGAAGGTAAGGTGGAATTGTTGTAGTCACATATTGCAAGTCTATGATATATAAGGTTTCTCTTTTCCATGACCTTTGGTCACACCTCTTGTTCATCATTTGACCGTAGTTAATTCCATTTCGAAATGTGTTTCATTCTAAGTAAGTTGTTAGAAATTGTTGTTTGTATGCAGCTTATTCATTGCCTATGGTTCCTAAGTGCCAATAATGTCGCAACCACCAATGTATCACTCTCATAACGAAAGAATTGAAGTAATACATATTTGTGTTTCTTGAGTACGGGTGGTAGCTCAAAGGGGCGAAAGCCTAGCTAGAGACGATCCCGATTGGTTATTGGACACAGGGGGTAGCCCAAAAGGGTAAAAACCTAGCTAGGGCCGAACCTGGTTTATTGATTTATGAGTGGTAGCTCAAAAGGGCATAAGCCTAGCTAGAGACGATCCCAATGTTATGACCCACTGATCAGTTGGGGTCCGGGTACGATATGATTTATTGATGATGATAATGAATGTAAAAGTAAAGTAATAAATGTAATGTACATAGTTTCACACAGACTGAATGGTGGTTCATCCATATTGTTTATTCAATGGTATTGGATTCCATTCGAGTTCTTATATGTCATATAGTTGCTTATCGCCTTACATACTCAGTATATTCTTCGTACTGACGTCCCTTGGGGGACTTCCCTTACTTGCTGCAGGTACAGGTGCTATTAGACCTCCATTGTAGATTGCTTATCTTTTGCCGATCATTGGTGAGCTCCAGTTGGTTTGGGGCTTTCCGAGTCACAGTTGTATATTGGTTTTGGTATTGTAAATGTTGTGTAAAGCAGGGACTTGTCCCAAATTTAGTATGGTTATGTGTGTACTTCTTTTAGAGGATTTTGTAGACATATGTGTGTATATAAATGTAAGAGACGTATGTCCATCTCGACTTGATGGCCCTAACGGCTAAGTTTCACGTATGTACGTATCATATGTTCCATGATTTCCGCTATTAGCATTTTATGTCCTTACGTGGTGGAGATGTTTCTTATGGCATTCATATGAATGGACATGAGTAAAGATTGGTTCTCTCAGGCCTTATTGGCTTCGGGTGCCAGTCCGCCTTGTTGGAACTTAGGGCGTGACAACCTAGGCGCCATGCACCTCCCATAGTGCCTAAGGGTTTTGCCTGGGTTAGTGCCCTGGCGCTAGGAGCCTCCTGTAGCACCTTTGGAGGGTGGATGGATTTCATGCCTAGGAACCATGCACCTTTGCAGGCACCTCTAGCAGCCTAGTGGAGTTTAGGCTCTGGGCCCATGCGCCTACCATAACACCAACACTTTTCTGGCTCGAAAACTCATCAAAAGTTGCTCCAAAAGCTCCGAATCTTCCTTTATACTTCCATTGGTCCATTTCCACCACCATCACCTCCTCCGAACCTTACTTTATGCTTCCATTGGTCTATTTCCATCACCATTACCTACAAAACTCCTAATCACATTAGTTAGTTTGTTATCCAGAATATGCAATCAAAATAAGCAACTACATGACATTATTATCCTCAAAATTTGGCTAAATGAGCGTAAAACAAGACAAGCGGGTGTACAAATATCTCCAAGATCGCCACCCCACACTTAAAGCCTTGTTTGTCCTTGAACAACTCTTTTATATACCATACTCTATGGAAAGCTATAACATCACCAAGCGATACAAGTTAACTCAAGCTAAGGCTACAATCACTAACATATATAACAAGTTATTAACACGCATGGTTTATTCAACAAATTCAACCCATACAACTACTTCAAAACCTCCTAGCCTCACGAATTGACTCTACAGTATTAGCAAACTCATGCAAGTCACTTGACTAAGAAATCAAATTTTTTACCTTTCTTTTATCAACCATGTGCCCTCACAAAAAGAGAGTTACCCATTTTCACTCACAAGTATACAATTTATCACAAGAATGGGTATAAGACAAAAATTTTGCTCACTCTCACAAAGAATTTTACATGCTACATATGATGAACCATAAGCTTGCCCTTAGTGTACCACTCCACTAATATAAGAATATCAGAATTCAAGATCAAGTAGGACTTTCAGGGTTGTAATGTAGGCTAGGGGATGAGTAGGTGCTATTCTGGCTAGTAATAATCACTATCTTCCCTAAGTGCTTTAATACGTCACAATTTTCTTATTAACCACCTTCTTCGATCAATTCACTTTTTCATATACTTTTCCTATCCATAGACGTACTTCTTTTTCCCATCTCTTTAAGCAAATTTACATATCACTAGTAAGGAGTTCTCAATTAGCAATTACTTATTCACCTTTTTTTTCATTTTCTACTCCCTACCAGTAACACACTCATTTTCAAACACTTGCACCCTTAATCTTCTTCACAGGCTTCCAACTCAACTATCTCCATTTTAAAATTCTTACTCCCTTAAACTCTTATGTTTCAATTAAAGCACTTAGGAGTTTTGGATCAAATTCATGATCAATTGGAAGAAAAGGAAGAGGCTTCATATGTGTCTACCAAAAAATAGGCTAAAGTCTCAATGGGTCCAACTAGGATAATCTTTTAGGGTAGATAAAGTAAAGGATAAAAAGGTCCAATCAAAGAAATGCCTATATCATCTCCTAAATCCAATATTCTCCACTTTGCTTTACAAACACACCAGGCAAGTTCTAGAAATCAATATGAAGGCATGGAATATCACAAACACCTCACTCATGGCACATGTTCAAATTAAGAAGGATCCATATAGACTCTCAATCAAGCAAACACAAGAATTCGACTTTAAACTAACATCATGTAAGAGATAGATAAACAAGCCTAGGTGTCTCAACAAAATTCATTCAATTTTCACAACAGACATTAGAATTCACACCAACTTGCATCAATTAATCATGTGTAGCACCTAACAGGCGCACCTTTATTTATTCCTAATGACTAATTTTCCCTCAAGACAGTCGTCACCAATCCATCATTGGGAAAAGTCCCTAACCATAACTAAAAAATAAAAAAATTTACACCTAAAAAAATAAAAAATGATACTGGGTTCATAGGGATCCCCCTCGGAAAAGAACCAAAAAGAAAAACCAAGGGGTGGGTGATGTGTGCTTCTTCTAAAAAGACAAATTAATAAAACTGAAATAAACAAAAATATAATCTTTTTGTGTTTTTAGATTTAGTCAAAAACATATACATAAATCAAAATAGAATTCTATAGCGTACTTCACCCAAAACAAATCAGAATATTCTCACCCCACACTTGAAATGATGTTATGTCCCCAAAACATAAATCAAAATTAAGAACAAGGGGTAGGAATACCCCCTGAGGCCTCTAGTCCTAGTTAGCAGCATGTCATTCTCTATAATTTCCATAATAGGGGTTGGAGGACCCCATACTTATGCTTTCACTATGCTTCATGGCTTAGATTTTGGGTACTCAGACTTCTCTTAATCTGCAAAATAAACAAACAAAAACAAAAACAAAGGTGACACTATATAGATAAATGAAAAACTGACTCTATTACATCTTGGGTTGCCTCCCAAGCAGCACCTGATTTAACATCGTGGCACGACTCATGTCACAACCATCTCAGGACTCTCTCAATCTCTTCTTCCCTTTCAAACATAACTTTCTTCTCTTTTTCACTCTACTAAGAGCACCATCATAATTTTACCTTGTACTCATTTTCTCACCCCGTTCAGGCTGGCACTCAAACTCCTCTTTCTGCAGCTCAAACCCTTTGATGAGAGAGTTAGAATGACTAATATTTTATAAGCTCATACTTCTCCACACCACACTTATCTTCTTTCACCTTTGTGATTACACACAAATACCTATAGTGTGTGGGGGTGTTGAGTGCTTTGTACACTCTAAAATTGGCCTCTTCATCATTCACTCATATCTTTAAGTTGACCTCTCTTACATCAATTACGAAGGAAGAATACCTTAATGGACGAGTACATGAAGAAAGGGGAGTCGCTTGCTTGTTTGCTCCACCAATGGCTAAAAATGGTCGTCCTAATATAATTGGCACCTTGCCATCTGCTTCATAATCAAGAATGATGAAATCTATAGAAATTACAAACTTACCAGCTTTAATGAGCACGTCTTCAATGATTCCCTCAGGATCTACTTTCGATATATCTGCAAGCTGTAGAACTACTTCGGAAGGCCTAGGTTTCCCTAAGCCAAGAGTATTAAACATAGAAAGAGGCATCAATTGTACACTTTCCTCAAAGTCACACAAGGCCTGCATCAACTCATTTTCACCAACTTGTATAGGAAAGGTGAAACTTCCAGTAATCTTTGTGGGAAGTTTGCTTATTACCCTAGAACTGCACTCCTTAGTAAGTGCTATAGTCTCCTAATCCACGATCTGCTTCTTATTTTTCACCACATCCTTCAAATACTTTGCATACATAGGCATTCCTTGCAAAATATAAAGTAGAGGAAAATTTATATTTAGTTCTCCGAATGTTTCAAAGAACTTTTTGAAGCATGCATCTTCTTTGATTTTGTAGAGACTTTGTGGGAATGGTGGTGGTAGTCTTTTATTTTCAACTGGCTTGTCCATACTCTCGTCAACTACTTTCTTTGCGACCTTTTCTAATTCGGGCTTGGCCTAGTCAACTCTGCTTGTACCTCATGATTTTTCTACTTCAAGCACATTGTATAATTCTTTCCAACTCCTCAATGATATTTCCATTACTTCTCTGAGGTTAGGATCTATGTCACTAGGCAAACCCCTTTGCGGTCTTATCTTCTGAGCTTCTGCTAACTAACCCATCTGCTTCTCTAGATTCTTTTGGGCCAATTTTTTGATTTTTGATCTCTACAGCTATTTCTTCTGGGTTGGCCAGGATCTTTTTCAATGTCTCTTCTATATTACTGCCTTGAGTGTAGGTTTGATTTCCTCGCTGCTGCTGAAATTGCTTAATTTGGCCCTGATTATTTCCCTATAAGTAGTTGGGCTGACTCTGCCAGTAACTGTTGTAGGCATTCCCATAGTTTAGGTTTCCTTTCTGTGTATTGCCCACAAAATTTATTGACTCGGGATTTGATCCACATAAATCTGCAGAGTGACCACTACTTCCATAAATTTCACATCAAGTTTGAACCTGCTGAACTGCATTAACCTGGGGCTGTGGTTGATCCACACTCAACTAGTTGAACTGAGTCATCATCTGGATCTAAAAAAAGGCCAATTGTACAGCCAATGTTATGACTATATCCACTTCTATCATACCTATTGGTGCCTTTACTGTACCCCTAGTTACATCACCATACCAATCATTATTACCTTGTGCAGTATGGTTGAGGAGAGTATACAACTTCTCATAGGCTTTTTCTAAAGCCTGACCACCTGCCACTGAATCTAGCAAAATCTTTGTGTTATGGTCAAGTTTTTCAACAAAAGTATGAGCTAATACCTCATTTGTCTGTTGGTGATGAGAGAAATCTCTGAGGAGAGACTTGAATCTCTCCCATGCATGATAAAGATTTTTGTCTGGCTTCTGCTTAAAACTTAAGATCTCACTACTCAACCTTGCAGTTTTGCCAGACAGAAAGAATCGAATAAGGAACTTTCTTGCCAAGTCGTCCCAAGTTGTGATTGAATTTGAAGGTTCTGCCTTCAACCATTTCTTTACTTCTTCGAAGAGTGAGAATGGAAAAGAGTGAGCCATACGTAATTAGTAGAGACTCCCGCAGTAATGAATGTGTCACTGATCTTTAAGAAATTCTGCAAATGTTGTTTTGGATCCTCATGTGACAAGCCAGTAAACTGCCCACTAGTGTGCAATAATTGCACCATATTCTTCTTCAATTTGAATCTACTACCTTGATTCGGTCTGTGAATGTTGGAGGTGACATTTGTGGTGAGCAAAATTTCCACATCACGACTAGTCTTGTTGCCATTACATCAAGAACAACCTCATCCTTTTGATCTTGCTAAAGTTGTGGTATGGGATGGAGAAGTTATGCTTCTCTCCTTAACTGATGCAAGCGTCGCTCAGGTTTAGGATGTGGTTTAACAAAATCCCTTTCCCTTGCCAGCTTGCCATGGATTCAAACCTATACTTGTAAACTCAATAGCTAAGACCAAGTTGTTAGCACTTATCAGTTGAAATAGCAAAACTAAAAATTAGAAAGTTGCTAATTTTTTAAGTCCCCAACAACGGCCCTAAAACCTTATTGCATCTAAATGCACACGCAAGTGTGCACGGTCGTACAAGTAATAAAGTAGCTCTTACAAGCCGGTTATCGATTTCACAGGCACTTGTGATTTTAGCAAATACTCTAATTCAAGTAATACTCTAATTCAAGTAATACTATAAACTTAAACAAGTGTGATTTGTAACCAAAGAAAGTGTTGGAGTTTTGTAATTCTAAATGTAACAATAAAACTAGAGCATAATTTAAAGTGTTGTAAACAATAATAAAGAGGATTCCGGGGTCAAGGAATCTTGAATCAATCATGCAAAGCTATACAATTTCATTCGTTAAGTTATTTATCTTGGTTGTTGATTCACGGTGGTTAATATCATGATTATGATCTTCCAAGCCCCTAATCGTCTATTTAAACTAGCCTCACAACTATATCATTGAGCGGGGATGTGACAACTAATTCAAACGCATTTATATTTCTTCACGTATTTGAACCAAATGGGGAAAATTAGGTATGTTCCTATCCTAACCATGAATCTAATCTCTATTTCTTAAAGAAGAGAACTCATTACTTACATTTTTCATTCTAATCTCATGTTACTCTTTTCGAGCTTACAAAAGATATATAGATTTATTCTAAAGGTTGCGAATCTTTAAAATAGTAAGCGAAAGAATGTAAGAAGAACCAAAAATGATAAAAAACATTAACCAACTTGAAATTAAACTAAACAATCATGTTCATAGCCTTAACCCTAGAATTAGGTTTCTTAGCCACTCATGCTAATAATAAAAACACAAGAGTTTGATGTTTTCATCTATAGAAAAGACTAAGAAATTAAAGAGAAGAAAGAACCTAATGTTGAACTCTCCTCTACATTTTTAGCGTCCAAAATTAATGAATAACCCTTTCAAAAATGTGGGGAGGGAATATATATAGTAGTGGGAAAAGTACCCCAAATCCTATTAGGTTTCACTCTTGATTTAATGAAAATTTGGATATGGGATGCACCCTTGGCGCCATGCACCTCCCATGGTGCCTAAGGGTTTTGCCTGGGTTTATGCCCTGGCGTTAGGTGCCTCCTTTAGTGCCTCTGAAGGCTGGTTGGAGTTCATGCCTTGGTGCCATGTGCTTCTTGCAGCCTGCTAGAGTTTAGTCTCTGGGGCCATGCACCTATCATAGCACCAATACTTTTCTTTCCCGGAAACTCATCCAAAGTTGCTCCAAAAGCTCTGAACCTTCCTTTATGCTTCCATGGATCCATTTCCACCACCACTACCTGCAAAGTTCATGATCATATTGGCTAGACTGATATCCGTAATATGTAATCAAAATAAGTAACTACATGACATTATTATACTCAAAACTCGGCTAAATGCGGGTAAAACACGACAAGCGGGCTTACAAATATGCCCAAGATCAAGAAGTTAACCTGATTAACTTGCAATAGTGGAACAAAGCTGCCATAGCTGAAACTTGCTGGGATGTGGAGCATAAGGTGGAAAAGCAATGGATTAGATACATCCATTCCTTATAGATTAGGGGATAACCATTTTATGAAGCTAAGCCACTCCTGCAGGCCTGTTGGATGATCAAGAAAATATTAAAAGCCAGTGTTGTGACAAGACAAATGATCAATCCTCAAACAACACCCAGTAAATCCATTATCAAAACTATATATCTCCAGCTGCTAGGAACATAATCGAGATAGAGTATAATGGTAATGTATGATGCTTAACAAATTAGCTAAACCAAAAGTTATATTTAATATGTGACTACAACTTCAGGACATGTTGCTGACTACAGATAGGCTACATAATTGGGGCAAGGATAACTTTTGGACTAGGTGTTCTGCCAGACTTATTCAGAGTCAAGAGATCTCCTTTTTTCTTATTGTAAATATGCAAAGGCAATATGGAAAAGACTTCTGCAATTGGCACAGATGAAGTATCATCCCACTACCTGCTGGAACCAACACTTCAGCGAGATAATTAAAATCAGCAAGGGAAAATCATAGAGTGCTCAAGTCTTCAAAATGTTCTATGTTGAGTTCAGTTATGTTGTGTGGTTGGAGAGAAACCAGCAAATATTTGAGAAAAATGGTAGAGGATAGGCAAAGTGATAGCAAGAGAGGTGGCTTATATGTGTTGTGTTCGAGATGAGAAAGGAAGTACATATGTTATTGTGAAACAACTTACTTACTGATTCTATAGCTGCATTTCTTGTTCCTAGTTGATGTAATTTTTTTTATAAAGAAATAGCAAGTGAGTTTAACTTGTTATTGCATTGCAATTTCTCACTGGTGTTTTGTCACGACATGATTTCTCAGGTCATAATGACACCTACTATATCCCACAAGTAGGTAAGCCAACCCATAATCTGGAATAACTAGTAACGAACTATTAAGAGAAGGAAAGAAAGCAGCAAAAAATAATTCAATAAAGAGAACAGAATAAAAAAATAATCCCAAAACCATGTGAAGTCAGTACAAAAGCTTCTAATACAACAAGAATACAAGGTGAAATAAAGAGTAAATATATATAAACCGTCTATAAAATATAAATATAAAGATCAGTCTAATAGTAAGAGGAAGAGCAGGAATAACTCCGAACGTCAGGGGCTCACCCTAAATCTCCGATCCATGGTTGCTCTGCATGATGCGCACATCAATGGCGAGAACTCGTACTATGATCTGCAAGCTGCAGAAGTGTAGCATGAGTACTAAACACGTGGTACTTAGTAGGCATCGACCGACTGAGCTCCAGAGATAATGCAATTATAAATAACATGTAAAGTAGAAAAATAAGATACAGGCAACTATTTAAGAGATGAATACCATAATGCTTATGGAAAAGTAAGGGTAAACTATCAGATACTACCAATAATCAGGCACGAAGCGCAGCTCCATAGGTAACTAGTCCATATACGATAGTATAGTGAAGAATGAGATATACAATACATAATAGTACTAGAAAAGAAGGAATCATATACAAAGAGTAGCCAAAGAAGATTTTATATATATATATATATATAAATAAATAACAACGCTATACGGATAACCAAATACTAAAGTATTACTCTGAGGAACTAGTCTACATCACCGGGATTATATAAGATAAGGGAGTTAACTCTATCATAGTCAAGGTCTTTAATCAAAATATGCCTAAGCATGGGATAATCTGATCATATTAAATCTTACCATAATAGAGAGAAGAGATCAACCATCAGTCCACGAACTATGCAATAATAATCAACAATAATGTAACCGGCTATACCAGGCAACCAATAACATAACTGGGCCCCCATAAGCCTGGTAGGTATAATCAAGCACTCAACAAACAACAACCATAACCTATACCTATTCAGCCCCCCATAAAACCGATAGATATAGGTGCCAAACAATTCTATAGGTGATAGATGATGCATATGAATGAATGATAGTCATGAAATGAAACAGGTGATGCAAGATAAGCTAAGTACCATATCCATCCCAATTGCCATAACGTACCAAGTATACATATACCTCATTCGGCCCGCCGGCTCGTAAGGCAGGACCTATGAATCTCACCTGTTCAGGCAAGTAGCTCAGACAGAGGAACCCATAAGGGACTCAGGATGTCCGAATATATACTGCCTAGTCCCGAACCAAAACTTCCAATCACCATCATAACCAATCTACTTCGTCCAGTACCGGAAAGATATATAAAGTATAGTAAGTAATGCCAGACTTGAACTGGAACTGAATGAGTAGTGGTAAAAGAGAGTGGATCAATAATGGATTAGAACCAACCTTGGTCTAATTTCCAAAGTAATATATTTAGTTTAAATATCATAATCCAATAATAGGGGTGGTACGACTTCCATTTTTAAAGAAAAAATTTTAAAAGTGAAAAACATGGGAATAAATCCCTTTTAAGAAAACAGTAGTAAAATGAAGGTTTTAGTTGGAATTGTACCAATAAATAAGTGTAAATGCACCTAAATGTATGCATGTCATCACCAGTATCCAAACAATACAACCATAAGCACCTAAGTGTCTGTACACTAGAATCACTTCCTCTCAAGAGATAAAGTACTAACCTGTTGTCTAACTGGTATTGTATCCATGGACTCGGGCCCAACAACATATAACTTAATTAACCAGGTATTGTCACCATAACTCAAAATACTAAGGTAAACAAGGGCATAAAGCTACTAGAAGGATCTAATCTGGAATTGCCGCCCAATTTACTAAGTAGTGAGGTAAGTTTTATACTAAGGAATCCTTCATGTCAATCTATGGCTAAGCAAGTCTATAATCAAATATACTAGGATCCTACAACCATAACGGGTATTCTAGGCTAGGGTTCGGGTCACATTTCTATTCTAAATTCCCTAAATAGGTCAAAATATGGTATTACTAGGTATTAATCCATCCTATAATTCCTACCTAGCATGCAATCTATACAATACACAATCTCATAGAGAAAAGTAGACTGTGGCCTAACTCGACGACGAACCACAAATCTTGAACCATCCATAAATCGCTCGTCCTTGCTCCACGATCCCAAAATGACATCGCACTATCAAAAACATCATATAGATGTTATTACGAGTAAAATGATACTTATATTGTAATATAAAACTTCGGACCTTAAAAAAGGATTAAAAATAGGCCAGTGGGGCCCGCTAACGGGATCCCAAAATTGAATCAGTCACAAGGTCCCTCCAAGGATAAGAAATGCGTTCTGAAAAGTTGAGCAAGAACAGAGCACAAATGGTGGCTCAATTTAGCCAACAAAGTTAAGGAATTAAAGACCTAATTTCTAGGAATTCACAAGGAAAGGAGCGGAATTTAACGGGGAAAAACAATGGAAAATGATCAATGGATGTTGCATTAACTTACCTAAACTTCAATGATCAATTCCCCACATTTTCCATGCTCCAAGCCTAACAATGGTGAAAGGAGGCTAAAAATGATGAAGAAATTGGGGAAGATGAAACATATAATACCAAGCACTTGGCCTTCGCAATCGCGAGGGACAAGGGTTGACCCTTCGTGGACGCGGCCATCTCCTCGCGAATGCCAAGAGTAAAAGTGGGCCGCACCAGATGCTGGTAAACTAGCTAAAATGTTAAGTCCAACGGATTCCGACCGGGTGATCGGGATTCATTCGAAACCCCGCGCGTGCAAATAAACTATGCTACCATACCAAATTTGACATTTTGGACTCAACGAAACTATCAAAATTTCCAACGGAGGTCGTTTCTACATAATATGGGCCTTACACCCCTAGTTTTATTTTTTATCAAATCTACCCAATAGCCCAAAATGAGTTCGAAAGCCTTGGTACCCGGACCAAGGGTCCTGTTAGCCTAAAATCAATGTTTCAGAGAGAATTATCATCCTAGTCCATTTACTAGGAGTTTTGGTCCAAGACCAATTCCTTAACACCAAAATCTCCAAAACAGAAAAATGAGCATAAAACCCAAACGAACTGCCCGAAAACCAAATCGACGGTTATGGCAAGTCATAAATGACTTATAATGACTATGTAAAGGTACAAAATACCAAAATTGCATGGAAATTGAGAAATAACCTCGAGGATCATTACAATATCCACTACTAAAAGGACTTTCGTTCGCTAAGTCAATGGATAAAAAGAGCCCAAAAGCTCTAAAGGATGAGGTACTGGGCCCAAGGCATGAATCATACAGCCGACTCCAAATTCCAAATCTAACATTCCCTTGCCCTTCCAAACCTGATGTCAACTCTGAACTGCACAAAATCTCTTTAGCATCATCTAGGTTCTGTCCCGTGTAATTACATCACAATAACCTTGAAAGAGTGAAGCTGACCCATTGAAAATCCACATGGACTAGCATAAGAACAAAGCTGACAAGGCTTTTCTTGAATTCTGAAATGGTGAGGATCAATACCTGCGATCTATACCAAGCCATTAACTATTCTGAATGACTCTCAAAACCAATAGTCATGAGTCTGAAGCACAAGCTCTCAAAATTGAATGATCCGCTCCAAAATACCCCACCAACGGAGGGTGAAACCACACTGAGCTCAACTCGAGCACACTTCTTCGGCTGAGTAGACAATCAAAAATTCTGACAAACACAGAGAACTAAGGTCCAAAGCAGTAGAACCAATACCATGTGTTGACGGACCATCCTCCGAGCATTTAGCTAAAATAATCTCTCTAAACAGAAAAAGTCTCAGTCAGTAGGTAATGTGTAGGACTAGTCAACCTGTCAATGAATGCTCAAAAAAATCAAAACCTTGAAATGGGGCTGCAACCCAGTTACACAATCCATGGCCATAATCTCGACCCCAAAGCTGAACTACTCTATCTCAATAATCCAAACCAATCTTATTGACGAGTAAACATCCACATACCAAAATCTATCATAACTCCCCAGTTGTCATTCAATAGAGTCAAAGTCTACAATTGGAACCAACAAGTGTTCACTAAGGTTAAATACCAAAATCACTCTTATTGTCAGGAATCAAGCATACATCCGATGGTTCCCACAAGGGCTCAAACTGAAATATTGCCGAAGAATACAATTACAAATAAGGAGAACCACAGTCTACGGATATGAGCAATCAAATCCACATTCGTTGAGGGCATAACCAAGAACTCACCAAGGCTGCAAAGAGTACTAATGGTAGCCAAATCTCGAGTAACTCAGAAAATACCATTTTAGCCTGAGTCTGGTCAAACTGACACACTATCACACATCACCAAGCAAAAGCATTCCACAAAGTCATATTAGTCTGAACAAATACTGAAACGAGAAATTTATGAATTCACCACTTTACACCAACCTTAACTTAATTGAACAATGAACTATATCGCAGGTAGAACGGAGTACCCAAATCAGAACTAACACCATGATCAAGACTACTACCAGGTGATGAACCAACCAAACTGAAAGGCAAACCTTAGAATTATTGACAATAAAAGTGGCTATAGAAAATGTTTCCAAAGCTAGAGTCACCACGAAACCATGGAAGGCCAAACATTCCTTCATTTTCATAATCCGCTCAACAACTGACCTTGCTAATAGAAAAGTAAAACCAACCAACCAAGGTAGCCGTCTAAGCCAAACAGACAAGAATTGTAAGAAAGAAGTTACTAACTAGATAATGCTAGTCTACCCGTCTATCAAGTAAGAATCAATACTATAAGATGTAGGTGGCACCAAAATAGAAAACAACCAATACCACTCTAAGATAACAACAAGGCCAATATGCCAAAGGAAAGGGACTTTAACCCAAGTGCTACACCCCAAAGAAATCATAACACTGATTCACTCAATCTACTACTAAAAGAAAATATCTACGAGGGTAGTCAAACATGCATAAAATCTACATAAAGGCTCACAACAATCAATATAGAAACATCAAGGCATATAATCACCGATGGGTATGAAAACCCCAAATCAATTTAAATAGACACCAAAAGATAATAAATCAAAATTGCACCTATACTATAGAATCTGATGTCATAGTCCCTAACATGCCTGAAGAGGTATGAATCTGAATGCATCCAATCCCAAACCGAACGTTTGAACGATCAATTGAGCTACTAAGAGCACAACCTCTGACCGAAGGTGCCACACCTCTAAGAAACTAATTTGATAGCACTGACTGACAAATCATCCCTAGCTGGGGACACTTTTTGGATCAATGATCAGTTTATCTATAGTCATAGCAAACCCCTGAAGCTATAACCTAGCAAAAAACATAAGCTGGCCCCAACCGGCTGACCAACTCGTACCTAGGGCACTCCCTAGACTAATGACCAATCTCACCACAATCAAAACATGCCCCTGGAATTCTTGAATGCACTGTACCTACTGACCCAGAACGGCCACTACAACCTGAAGACCTAGATCAAATACCCCATAATACCTGACCAGCACTCGATCTATTGTGACCACCATGATTTATTTGAGACCCACCTATACTCTGAGATGCTATTTGTACAGACCTGATAGGCTATAAGTGATGCTGACCTCTATTGGAAGGATCCCTACCTCTAGATAAAATACTACTAATATTAAACTGTTGACATGGCCTCTTACCGCCACCTCCATATATCTCAATACATGCCCTCTCTGTAGTACTCGCGTGTTCAACAACCTGAAAGAAAGTAAACCCAGCTACTATCATATACTTTAATGCCAAGCAGAGTGGTAAAGTCTTTCCCCTGATAAATCCACGCACCATCTCATGCTCTGTAGAAAATAACATAGGAGTATATCTGGACCACTCGAGAAATCCAATCTGATACTCTGAAATTAATAAAGAGCCCTGTTAAACACCAACAAACCCAACTCTGGCGTGAGAATAACTCATTGTACCAAACACCATCACTGGTTGTGAAACATTCACAAAATAACTCTAAATCCCTAACACAGAATCCTGAAAAGCTGAGGTGATCGTAAACTCTGTTGGATCCTAGGCTGGCCCTATACACTTGAGATGATGCTGAAGATCCTCACTGTAACTCCTTAGCCCAACGCTGAGCTGAAACTCTGGTAACAAGCGCAGAAGTCTCGTCCACATCTATCGACAAGCTCATGCTATCCTTACGGGAAAGAGTGGAGTCAAGAGAAGTACTTAGAGGTTCATAAAAATACGAACACATAACAAGGAATCAAGGAATAGGATTCCCTAAGAATACCCTATAGCCTCCTAAAGATAAGATGTAGATGTCTATGCACCGATCTACACTACTCTTCTAGGCACTTAGCTCTTGTACTAACAATACTGGTGAACCTATGCTCTAATACCAGTTTTTCATGATACGATTTCTCAGGTCATGATGGCACCTACTATATCCCACTAGTAGGTACGAATAACGGACGATTAAGAGAAGGAATGAAAGCTGTAGAAAATAATTCAATAAAGAGAACAACATAAGGAAATAATCTCAAAACCTGGAGAAGTCAGTACAAGAGCTTCTAATAAAGCAAGAGTATAAGGTGAAATACAGAGCAAATATATACAAGCCGTCTCTAAAATACAAAAATAGAGATTAGTCTAACAGTAAGAGGGAGAGCAGAAACTACTCCAAAAGTCAGGAGCTCACCTCAAATCCCTGATCCATGGCTACTCCGCACGATGCGTACATTAATGGCCAGAACTCGTATAATGATCTGCAGGGTGCAGAAGTGTAGTATGAGTACCAAACACGTGGTACTCACTAGGCATCGACCGACTGAGCTCTAAAGATAATGTAAGTATAAAGAGCATGTAAAGTAGGAAAATAAGCGTTAGGCAACTATTTAAGAGAAGAATACCTTGACGCTAATGGAAAAGTAAGGGTAAACTATCTGATACTACCAATAATCAGGGACGAAGCACAATTTCATAGGTAACTTGTCCATATACTATAGTATAGTGAAGAATGAGATATACAATATACAATAGTAGTAGAAAGGAAGGAAATAATATACAAAGAGTGGCCAAAGAAGAGAATATGTATATATTTATATATATATTTATAACCGCGCTATACGGACAACCAAATACGAAAGTACTACTCTGAGGAACTAGTCTACATCACCGGGATCATATAAGATAAGGGAGCTAAGTCAAGCATAGTCAGGGTGTTTAATCAAAATATGCCTAAGCATGGGAAAATCTGATCATAATAATTCTTACCATAATAGAGAGAAGAGATCAGAAATGTACTGACCACTATGGTTACCAGTCCATAACCATCCTGCTATGAACTATGAAGTAATAATCAACAATAATGTAACTGGCAATCCCAGGTAACCAATAACCTAATCGGGGCTCCATAAGCCCGATAGGTACAATCAAATACTCAGCAAACAGTAACCATAACCTATAAATATTTAGGCCCCCATAAGACCGATAGATATAGGTGCCAAACAATTATACTAGTGATAGGCAATTGCATATGAATGAATGATAGTTATAAAAAACCAGGTGATGCAAGATAAGCCAAGTACCATATCCAGCCCAAGTGCCATAACGTACCAAGTATACATACACCTCCTTCGGCCCACTGGCTCGCAAGGCAGGACCTATGAATCTCACCTCTTTTGGAATGTAGCTTAGACAGAGGAACCCATAGGGGACTTGGGATGTCCCTACATATACTGCCTGGTGCCAAACCAGGACTTCCAATCACCATCATAACCAATCTACTTCATCCAGTACCGGAGAGATATATAAAGTATAGTAAGAAATGTTGGACTTGAACCGGAACTAGATGAGTATATATATGTAAATCCATTGCTCGAGATCAAATTCGAGATTAAAACAGTATTATAATGTTGAAAGGGTCGGAATCTCCCTTGATCGAAGTGAATAAGTAGTGGTAAAAAAGAGTGGATTAATAATGGACCAGAATCAACCTCGGTCTAATTTCCAAAGTAATATATTTAGTTTAAATATCATAATCCAATAATAGGGTGGTACGACTTCCATTTTTAAAGAATAAATTTTGAATGTGAAAAAATTGAGAATAAATCCATTTTTAGAAAACAGTAGTAAAATCAAAATTTTAGTTGGAATTTTACTACTAAATAAGTGTTAATGAGCCTAAATGTATGCATGCCATCACCAGTATCCAAACAATACAACCATAAGCGCCTAGTGTCTGTAAACTAGAATCATATCCTTTCAAGGGATAAAGTACTAACCTGTTGTCCAACTTGTATCATAACCACGACCTCGGACCCAATAACATATAACTTAATTTACCAGGTATTATCACCATAAATCAAAATACTAAGGTAAACAAGGGCATAAAGTTGCTAGAAGGATCTAATCCAAAATTACCACCCAATTTACTAAGTAGTAAGGTAAGTTTTATACTAAGGAATCCTTTATGTCAATCTATGGTTAAGCAAGTCTATAACCAAGTATACTAGGATCCTACAACTATAATGGGTATTCTAGGATAGGGTTCGGGTCACATTTCTATTCTAAATTCCCTAAATAGATCAAATCATGGTATTACTAGGTATAAATCCATCCTATAATCCGTACCTAGCATGCAATCTATACAATATACAATTTCATCGGGAAAAGTAGACTATAGCCTACCTCGATGTCGAACCACAAATCTTGAACAATCCACCAATCACTCGTCATTGCTCCACGATCCCAAAATTACGTCACACTATCAAAAATATCATTTAGACGTTAATACGAGTAAAATGATATTCATAATGAAATAAAAAACTTCGGACCAAAAATTGGGTTAAAAATAGGCCCATCCCATAGGGCCTACTAATGGGATCCCAAAGCCGAATCTCGTCACGAGATCCCTTGAAGGATAAGGAATGCGTGGTCAAAAGTTGAGCATGAATGGAGCATAAATCGACGCTCAATTTAGACCACAAAGTTAAGGAATTAAAGAACTAATTTCTGAGATTTTACAATGAAAGGAGCGGAATTTAACGGGGAAAACAATGTGAAATGATCAAGGGATGTTGCATTAACTTACCTTAACCTTAATGATAAATTCCCCACAATTTCCATGCTCCAAGCCATAACAATGGTGAAAGGAGGCTAAAAAATGATGAAAAAATTGGGGAAGATGAAATATATAATACCAAGCACTTGGCCTTCGCGATCGAGAGGGCCAAGGGTGGCGAACGCAAAGGTAGGCGGATCAGGATAAAAAGAAAAGGGATTTGGGTCAATGCCGACCTTCATCACAAACGCGAGAGAGAAGGCTCGCGATCATGATGGTCAAGAACTTGACCCTTCGCGTACACAGCCAGCTCCCCTCGAACGTGAAGACCAAAAGTGTGCTGCACCAAATGCTGGAAAACAAGCAAAAATACTAAGTCCAACGGACTCCGACTGGGCGCTCGGGATTCATTCGGAACCCCATGCATGCAAACGAACTATGTTACCATACCAAATTCAACATTTCAGACTCAATAGAACTATCAAAATTTCTTATGGAGGTCGTTTCTACATAATTTGGGCCCCACATCCCTAGTTTTATTTTTTATCAAATCTACCTAATAGCCCAAAATGAGTTCGGAAGCCTTGGGACCCGGACTAAGGTTCCCCCTAGCCTAAAATCAACGTTTTGGAGCTAAGAAGCAGTCAAAATTCTCATCCGAGTCCGTTTACTAGTAGTTTTGGTCCAAGACCAATTCCTTAACTGCGAAAGCTCCAAAATAGGGAAATGAGTATAAAACTCAAATGAACTGCCCAAAAATCAAATCGACGGTTACGGCAAGTCATAAATGACCTATAGTCACTATGGGAAGGCACAAAATGCCGAAAATACATGGAAATTAAGAAAATGACCTGGAGGGTCATTACAATATCCACTACTAAAAAGAATTTTGTCAGTGAAAGTCAATGGATAAAAAGAGCCCGAAAGTTAGAAAGGAAGAGGTACTGGGCCAAAACGCCCCGTACAAGACTCCCCAGATAACCTCTAAGGCTAAGCAATACTTCCACGAGATTTTGCTAAAGGTATCCCTTTTCCTTCACATCCTAACTTCACTTCCCAAACAACAAAATACTCAACCTCAACCACCAACTGGCCTCCAACTGACCCGAACACGACTAAAGCACGCAAACCCAAACCATTGCATGCCAACTTCACACCAATACAACACAACCAAGTGGATACTCAACCCAGTTAAAGACAATCCAAGAAGTGAATAATACAGCTGACTCCAAATTCCAAATCTAACATTTTTTTACCCTTCCAAACCTGATGTCAACTCTTAACTGCATAGAATCTATTTATCACCATCTGGTTCCTGTCCATGTAAACACATGACAATAACCTCAAAAGACTGAAGTTGACCTATTGAAAATCCAAATGGACTAGCATAAGAACAAAGCCCACAAGCCTCTTCCTGAATTCTGAAATGGTGATGATCAATGTTTGCGATCTCTGCTAAGCCACTAACTGGTACGAATGACTCAAAAAACCAATAGTCATGAGTCTGAAGCACAAGCTCTTAAAACTAAATGATCCGCTCCAGAATGCCCCATAGACGATTGGTTAAACCACATTGAGCTCAACTCGAGCATACTACTTCCGCTGAGTAGACAATCAAAAATTCTGACAAACACTGAGAACCAAGATCCAAAGCAGTAGAACCAATACCATGTGCTGACGGACCATCCTCTTAACATTTGGCTAATACAATCTTTTTGAACTGAAGAAGACTTAGTCGGTAGGTAATGAGTAGACCTAGTCAACCTGTCAATGAATGCTCAATAGAATCAAAACCTCAAAATAAAGCTACAACCCAGTTACACAATCCATGGACATAATCTCCACACCAAAGCTGAACTACTCTATCTCAACTATCCAAATCGATCATATTGACGAGTAAGCATCTACATACCAAAATCTATCACAACTCCCTAACCATCATTCAAAAGAGTTAAAGACCACAACTAGAGCCAACAAGTCTTCACTAAGGTTAAATAGTCAAATCACTCTTATTGTTAGGAATCAAGCATACATCCGACGCTTCCCACAAGGGCTCAAACTGAAATATTGCCAAAGAGCATAATCACAACTAAGAAGAACCACAGGCTACAGATATGAGCAATCAAATACACATCCATTGAGGGCATAACCAAGAACTCACTAAGGCTTCAAAGAGTACTAATGGTAGCAAAATCTTTATCAACTCAGAAAATAACATCTTATTCTGAGTCTAGTGATGTGTCATGATCATATGACATTTTTGACGCTTAAAACAAGGAAAATATACAATAACTTGGGTAAATCTTGTGGGTATGATATATTTTCTGTATTATATTACAGGAAGATAGGTTTTGGAGGCTAAATAGAGAAAACGTAAAGAAGAAGACCCTAGAGTGGAGCATATGAAGAAGAGAAGAGCCAAATCGAAGACAAAGAGTGACCCACGGCAAGGACTCACGTGTCGTGGAGTCCACCCACGTGACGTGGGTGGATGCCGTGGGACACCTCCTATTGCCTGGACAAGACCCTGATTTCCAAGACAGAACTCACGTACCATGAATCTAACCTATGTGGCATGACTGGGTGGCGTGAGTCAACTTCTGAAGATGTCTACTTGAGCCTGATTTCCACGGATCTAACCTACGTGGCTTGATTTGGTTCCATGACACCAAGTCATGATATCGTGGAAAATTGCCGACTCTGTTCTCCTATTTTAATTAGGATAAGATTAGTCTTGTATCTATAAATACCCCTGTATTGTCCTATGTTCAGGAGTTAGTCATTACATTGTTTTGAGATAGTTTTTCATTATTTTGAGTTCAGAAACACATTATTGGTTTTGTAATCTTGGGATATTGATTCTAGAGTTTTATTCATCATTGAGATTTCAGTTTTTCTTCATTATTGTGAGTTTACAATGATGTCTTCATCTTCGAATTCTTATTGTGCTCTTGCAAACATGAGTAGCTAAACTCATTAACTAGGGTTGTGTGAACCATGAGGAATTAACAAAATGGGTTAAGTGCAAAGCAATTTTGAACCGGTGTGAATGCATGTATTGTTATTTCCTTTGTTGTGATTGATATTTTAATGATTGCAAATGTTAGAAACTTGCCTGTATTCTAGATTTGCTCGAGAGAGAGGTAGAGATTGTGAAAAGGAAATACCAACAGAGATTTAAAGCTATCAACCTTCACCTAATAACTTGAGCCTTAGCGGGAATAGTTATTTGAGATCCAGGACAAGGGTTAGTAGTGCGACGCTCGGAAACCAAGAGGAGAAGAGTGAAATTTGTCTAACCAAGGTCGAGAGACGTTTAGATGAACATAAGTTGTCCGATTTTACATGCAACGCAGTGGGACAATTTTGCCAGCACCAATAACCGGTAGAGTTAAGGTATCATTGGGGATCACAGTCCTAGTGTATTTCTCATATTGAAAACAACTTCAAAGAATCAACACTTGTTACTAGCACTATTTGTTTACAAATATTTCCCCCATTTTACTTACTTGCCAACTACTCAAACAGAAACTCAACCTACTTTCGTCCTATTCCCTGTGGGATCGATCCCAACCTAGTTGGGTTCTATATTTGATACAGCGACCTCTTTATACTCCTCAGGAGGCATATTTTGGGCGACATCAAATTAATTTTGGCACCGTTACCGGGGAATACGGTTACAGAGTTGATTAGTTTATTTGTTGGAGTTGATTGGTATTGTTTTTCTATACTTTTAAGGACACACTCCGTTGTATGCCCAATACTAGGAGTCAAGGCAATCCCCTGATTTCACTTGATCTTGAAATAGAAAGGACTCTGAGAGCTAATTGAAGAATGGTAAATACCGATGAAGTTCAGGATCCTGCCGCCATGGGAGACATTCATAATCAACCAATTCCTCCGATTGGTCAAGAAACAATAGATCAAACTACTTCTCGATTGACATGAGAAGAGCATGCTAGACAAGCTGCTCTTAGGCAAGCAGAGAGAGATAATCGAGCTATGCAAGAGGTAGCTCAGCGAATGGCTGAGGATGAAGAGAGACAAAGAATATTGAGAGCTAAACAACCACTTCAAAGACCGCATGTGCCAGTTTATAATGATCCTGAGGAAGAAGACGTGGCCTACTTCCAGCCAATAGAGACTGGTGCCATTATTCCACCTAATTTACCTCCGGGCACTAAGTTTGACATTACTAGTGCCATGATTCACTTGCTAAACTTGAAGGGTGTGTTTGCCAGTCTTCCTACTGATGAACCAAACATGTACGTGATGAATTTTGTGGGGGTATGCCCCTCATATAATTTTCCTGGAGTTGACCAAGAGGCTATTCGATTGAGATTGTTTTCATTCTCTCTAACAAGAGAGGTGACTTTGTGGTTGGCAGAATTACCACGAGGATCCATCACTAATTGGCAAGAATTGAGAAATTAATTTCTGGAGAGGTTTTTCCCACCTTCCAAGATGCTACAGTTGAAGGATGAGATCTACAACTTCAGATAACTACATTCTGAAGCACTTTTTGATACATGGATAAGGTTAAAGAAGAAGCTGCAGAATATGCCAAATTATAGGATGAGTGGTAGAAACTTACTTGAAATTTTCTAAAGGGCTTTAAACATCAATACTAAGGTTGTAGAAGATACTATCACTGGTGGAGCATTTATGAGTCTGAGGTGGGAACAAGCTTCAAAAATATTAGATCGGATCACTAAGACCAACCGAGGATGGAATACTCGAGAAGCAGATACACCTGCTGGCACATATGTTATTGGAGCCTCAGCAGCACAACGGGCTTTGGATGAATCTGTAGCTCAAGAGGTCGCTCAGTTGAGGACAGAAATCAGTCTTCTGGCTAAACAAATTGTGGCTAGAGATGCTGAAAAGGGGCATGTTGTAGGTATACAAGGTAAAATATCTAGACAGGAAGATTATGAATCTAATAAAGAGACTAAGTATCTAGATTGAGAAGTGGCGGGTTTCTGACCCAAGGGATAAGGGTCTAATCAAGACTCTTGGAACTCGAGGCAAGGGAATCAAGGTCGGAACTACTATGGAGACAATTACAACAAGTCGGGATATAGAGATAGAGAACAAGATCGTGACGGTGATTGGAGGTGAAAGGAAGATTATAGAGAGAAGAGTGGTCTTTCTGTACCACCAGGGAATCATAATGATAAGTTTGGAAATTCAAGGATTGAAGACCTTCTTAATAAACTGGTCACGAGGTCAGAGAGCCAAGAAAATTGTCTAAAGGAGATTAGGACAGACATTTTGGGAATAAGTCAAAAGGTTGAGTCTCACTCTACTGCCATAAAATAGTTGGAGCAACAGTTCGGGCAGTTATCGGTGGCTTTGAACCAGCGTCAACTAGGTACACTTCTGAGCAACACTATCCCGAACCCAAAAAATGATGCTCATTGTATGGATATCACAATAATAAGTGGAAAGACTCTCATTGAGGCACCCAAACAAGTTGAGGGTGATCATGCTACACTGGAAGAGCAGACGAATGCCACAAAAAAAGTAAAGGAAGCTCTAAAGAAGTATGTTCTATTCCCAAAACTTCCTCTACCTTTTCCTCAACATCTCAAGAAGAAGGTGGATGAAAATAAAATTATTAGTATGGAGATCATGAAATAAGTTTACGAGCCAAAGACTGATGAAAATGAGGTGAATGTTGAAAATGAGAAAGCAAAGAAAGCCCTAAAAATGCTAAACCCCATTTCTAAGCCGCCACCTCCATTCCCTCAGTGCTTGAAGAAGAAGAAGGAGGATGGAAAATTTTATAAGTTCATGTCTATATTGAAGCAACTTTCTATAAACATTCCATTGGTGGAGGCGCTGGAACAAATATCGGGATATGCAAAATTCATGAAAGAGTTGGTCATAAAGAAGAGAACTGTTAGTTATGAGTCTGTTGGTGATTTACACCATTGTAGTGCAATTGCATCCCGTTCTCTTGTGCAAAAGAATGATGATCCCAGTGCCTTCACAATTCCATGAACAATTAGGTCAGTTAACTTTGCCAGAGCTTTGTGTGACCTAGGTGCAAGCATTAACTTGATGTCCCTGGCAGTATTCAAGAAATTAGGCTTGGGAACCCTCGAGCCAACAAAGATACGGTTGTTGATGGTGGATCGTACGATCAATAAGCCTGTAGGCATATTATTAGATGTTTTGGTCAAGGTTGAACAATTCATCTTTCCTGCTGACTTTGTTGTCTTGGACTATAAGGTCGATTTTGAGATGCCCATAATTTTGGGGAGACCATTTTTAGCCACCGGCATAGCACTGGTAGATATGGAGTGGGGTGAGGTGAAATTCAAGCTAAATAATAAGAAAGTCACGTTCAATGTTTGTAGAACTATGAACAACCAATGGACATGAGGTGATTGCGAAAATAAATATTTTAGATGACCCTGGAGGCAAACCCAAGGGATATCTTGATGAAGTCTGAGTAATCAAGACACCGCGTCATGCCGCAACGTTAAATCAGGCACTGCTTGGGAGGCAACCCAAGGTGTCTTTCTATTCCTACATTTGTTTTAATTTTTGTTATTTTGATCAACATTAGACCCACGCACCTAGGGTGCCACAGGTATGTTTCTAACTTCCTTGTTTTATTTTAGTCTAATGCATTGGGGAAAATGAATGCTTACTTGGTGGGGGCGAAGGTACTTGTGGGTCTATATGTCCTCTTGGGGGTTTTTGTTGTCGTGTTTCTTTTCCCTCAAATGCTATCATAGTAGAACCGGCATGTTTAGGTGTTTATTTATATTAGTTATGTGTTTTCATGTTTAATTAGGAGAAAAATAGGGGAACCTTAGTGCAGTTCAATGTTGAATGTATTTTGAATGATAAGGATGCTTTTTGATTATTTAAAGGATACCCCTCCAGAAATTTTTATTTTTAAATGATGTGTGTAGTATGTTAGTTTGTGACAGTTGTTGGATCTTGTTATGGCATTAGTATTATAGGAAGAATAACTGTAGCTAGCATTGCATGAACCCAGATAGGTAGTAGTTGAGAATGCAACCCTGTGCTATGTGTGTGTAAGGTCATTACTTAATTGACTTTGTGTATGCGATCCAGAACTTACCCGGTTAGTCTTGCCTAGGTTAGAGTATAGTGGTTAGGAAAGGATAATAGACCATTTTTGAATAAGTCCACATTTAGACTAAATACCTAACCAAATAAATTCAGTATCCCTTGATCCCAATTTTGAGCCTTAATTGACCTGTTTCTTTCATTAGCCTATTCATCTTCTCATTTTGACTTATAATGAACCTGTCTTGGCCCTGGTCCCTCCTTGGACATTGTGTACCTCAACTCAGGCAAATCGCCTCAGTTGAGGGTGGCTATTATAGGGGTGCGTAGATTGATTTGGGTATGAAGAAGGGGTTAGTAAAAAAAGAGAGAGAAAATAGATTTGGGTGTGAAGAAAAAAAATAAAGTGAAACGAATAGAAGAAACAAACAAGAGAAAAGAGAAAAAAAAATATGAATAAATTGTGTCCTGAAAGTAGGAAGGAAATCACACTCAAAATCTGAAAATAAATAAAGGAGAATAAATATGCATGGTTGAAAAGTGGAGCCAAACATAGTGTAGTGTCGAGGAGGGTTGAGTCACCATACCCATATGTACCATACCCATCTCCAAGCCTACATTACAAGCCGATTAAAGTCCTATAGTGATCCTATTCTAACTGTCCGAAAAACTAAGGAGTAGAAAATAAGGGCAAACCAATGGTATCTCATGCACACTGTTCGAACTTCTTTGTGAGAGAGAGTGTTTTAACCAACTCCCTAATTTGAGATTCATTGGTATACTGTGAGTATGGGACTTCTTTGATTGTGATAGTACATGGGTTGCATCGTTAGCTGCTATTTGTTCGGATAATGTCATTTTCATATAGGCTCAGTTGTTTGTTCATAATTCGATGCCATCACTTGATCCCTTCTGTGTCACGATAATATGTTGCATGTATACACACAGTGGTTTTTGATTTGTAAATAGGAGGGGTTAGAAAAGTTTTGAAATCAAAAGCAATGAGTCGACTGCCGTAGGTCCCTTAGGTTTCTCTTAGTCAAGCATCATATATGTTTGTTTTGTTTTGTTCGCCTGGGGACATGCAAACGTTCTAAGTTGAGGATGTTGATGTGTCATGATCATATGACACTTTTGACGCTTAAAACAAGGAAAATATGCAATAACTTAGGTATATCTTGTGGGTATGATGTGTTTTCTGTCTTATATTACAGGAATATAGGTTTTGGAGGCTAAATAGAGGAAACGTGAAGAAGCAGGCACTAGAGTAGAGTATATGAAGAAGAGAAGAGCCAAGTCAAAGATAAGGAGTGACCCACAACAGGGACTCACGTGCCGTAGAGTCCACCCACGTGACGTGGGTGGCTGCCGTGGGACACATCCTGCTGCCTGGACAAGACCCTGATTTCCAAGACAGGACTCACGTGCCGTGAATCTAACCTACGTGGCGTGAGTCAACTTCTGAAGATGTCTACTTGAGACTAATTTCCACAGATCTAACCTACATGGCGTGACTTGGTTCCATGACACCAAGTCACGATACCGTGGAAAATTGCCGACTCTGTTCTCCTATTTTAATTAGGATAAGATTAGTCTTGTATCTATAAATACCCCTGTATTGTCCTATGTTCAGGAGTTAGTCATTACATTGTTTTGAGATAGTTTTTCATTATTTTGAGTTCAGAAACACATTATTGGTTTTGTAATCTTGGGATATTGATTCTAGAGTTTTATTCATCATTGAGATTTCAGTTTTTCTTCATTATTGTGAGTTTACAATGATGTCTTCATCTTCGAATTCTTATTGTGCTCTTGCAAACATGAGTAGCTAAACTCATTAACTAGGGTTGTGTGAACCATGAGGAATTAACAAAACGGGTTAAGTGCAAAGCAATTCTGAACCGGTATGAATGCATGTATTGTTATTTCCTTCGTTGTGATTGATCTTCTAAGAGTTACAAACGTTAGAAACTCGCCTGTATTCTAGATTTGCTCGAGAGAGAGGTAGAGATTGGTAAAAGGAAATACCAACAGAGATTTGAAGCTATCAACCTTCACCTAATAACTTGAGCCTTAGCGGGAATAGTTATCTGAGATCCAAGAGAATGGTTAGTAGTGCGACGCTCGAAAACCAAGAGGAGAAGAGTGAAATTCGTCTAACCAAGGTCGAGAGACGTTTAGATGAACATAACTTGTCAGATTTTGCATGCAACGCAACAGGACAGTTTTGCCAGCACCAATAACCGGTAGAGTTAAGGTATCATTGGGGATCACAGTCCTAGTGTATTTCTCATAGTGGAAACAACTTCAAAGAATCAACACTTGTTACTGGCACTATTTGTTTATAAATATTTCCCCTTTTTTACTTATTTGCCAACTACTCAAACAAGAATTCAACCTACTTTCGTCCTATTCCCTGTGGGATCGACCCCAACCTAGTTGGGTTTTATATTTGATACAGCGATCACTTTGTACTTCTCAAGAGGCATATTTTGGGCAACATCATCTAGTCAAACTGACACTCAATCACACATCACCAAGCAGAAGCATTCCACGAAGTCAAATTAAGCCGAATAAATACTGAAATGAGAAATTTATGAATTCACTCATTTACACCAACCTTAACTCAACTGAACCATGAACAACATTGCAGGTAGAACAGAGTACCCAACTCAGCAACAACACCAAGATTAAGACTATTATCGAGTGACAAACCAGCCGGATCGAAAGGACAAACGTCAGAATTATAGATAATAGAAGTGGCTATAAAAAAGGTTGCCAAAGCTAGAATCACCATAAAACCGCGGAAGGCCAAACCTTCCTTAACTTTCACAATCCGCTCAACAACTAAACTTGCTAACAGAAAAGGAAATCTAACCAACAAAGGTAGTCGTCTAATTCAAACAGACAAAAATCGCAAGGAAGGAGGGACTAACTAGATAACGCTAGTCTAGCCTTTTATTAAGTAAGAATCAATAGTATAAGATACAGGTGGCACCCTAATGGAAAACAACCAGCACCACTCTAAGATAATAACAAGGCCAATATGCCAAAGAAAAGGGACTCTAACCCAAGTGCTACACCCCAAGGAAATCACAACACTGAACCACTCAATCCACTATTAAAAGAAAATATCTACGAGGGTACTCAAACATGCATAAACTCTACATAAATCTTATAATAATCAATATAGAAACATCAAGGCATATAAATACCGATGGGTATGAAAATCCCAACTCAAATCAAATAAACACCAAGAGATAATAAATCAAAATTGCACCTATACGATGGAATCCAATGTAATAGTCTCTGACATGCCCAAAGAAGTAGGAATCTAAATGCTTCCAATCTTGGACCGAGCATCTGAACGATTAACTGAGCTACTAAATGTACTACCTTTGACCAAAGGTGCCACACCTCTAAGAGATTGATCTGACAACACTGACTGATAAATAATCCCTTGTTGGGGACACTCTCTGGACCAATGATTGGTCTCTCTGCAGTAGTAGCAAACCCTTAAAGCCCTAACCTGGTGAGAAACATGAGCTGGCCCCAATTGGCTGACCAACTCACGCCTGGGGCACTCCCTAGACCAATGACAAATCTCACCACAGTAAAAACATGGCCTTAGAACTCTCGAATGCACTGTACCTACTAATCGCAATGGCCACCATAGCCTGAAGACCTAGATTGAATGCCCCACAAAGCCTGACCAGAACTCGGTCCACTGTGACCACCACAAGCTATTTGAGAGCCACCTATACTCTGAGGTGCTACCTGTATATACCTGATAGGCTGCAAGTGATGCTGACCTCTGCTGGGAGGATCCCTACCTCTAGACGAAATACCACTAACACTGAAATGCTGACATGGCCTCTTACCTCCACCTCCATATTTCTCAATACATGCCCTCTCTGTAGTACTTGTGTGTTCAACAACCTGAAGGAAAGTAGACCCAGCTGCTAGCAAATGCTCAAATGCCAAACAGAGTAGTAAAGTCAATCTCCTGATAAATCCATGCACCATCTCATGCTCTATAGTAAATAATATAGGAGTATGTCTGAACCACTTGAGGAATCCAATCTCATACTCTAAAACTGATAAAAAGCCTAACTCTAGCATGAGAAAAACTCACTGTACCAAACACAATCACTGTCTACGGAGCATCGATAAAATGATACAAAATCCCTAACACGGAATCCTAAAAAGCTGAGGCGCAAACTCTGTCGGAGCCTAGGCTGGCCTCATACCCTTTGGCTGACGATGAAGATCCTCAAAACTAATATCTATCTCCCTAGCCCAACGCTGAGCTAAAACTATAGTTACACGCGCAGAAGGCCCATCCGCATATATCAACAACCTCTTGCTATCCATCTGGGAAAGAGAGGAGTTGAGAGAAATACTTAGAGGTTCATAAAAGTATGGAAACACAACAAGGAATCAAGGAATAAAGGAATAAAATTTCCTAAGAATGTCCAATAGCCACCCGAAGATAGGATACATACGTTTCTGCACCAATCCACAGGACTCTACTAGGCACTTAGCTCTTCTACCAACAACACCGGTGAACCTATGCTCTGATACCGATTTGTCATGACCCAATTTCTCAAGTAATGATGGCACCTACTATATCTCACCAGTAGGTAAGCCAACCTATAATTCGGAACATCGAGTAACAGACTATTAAGAAAAGGACAAAAACAAGCAGAAAATAATTCAATAAAGAGAACAGAATAAAGAAATAGTCCCAAAACCTGGCAAAGTCTGTACAAAAACTTCTAATACAACAAGAATACAAGGTGAAATATAGAGTAAATATATACAAGCCATCTCTAAAATACAAAAGTAGAGATCAGTCTAACAGAAAGAGCGAGAGCAGAAACAACTCTGAACGTCAGGAGCTCACCCTAAATCTTCAATCCATGGCTACTCTGCACGATGCGCATAACAATGGAGAGAACTCATACTATGATCTGCAGGCTGCACAAGTGTAGTATGAGCACCAAACACGTGGTACTCAGTAAGCATTGACCGACTGAGCTCCAGAGATAATATAAGTATAAATAACATGTAAAGCAGGAAAATAAGCTACAGGCAACTATTTAAGAGATGAACACCATAATGCTAATGGAAAAGTAAGGGTAAACTATCTGATACTACCAATAATCAGGTACGAAGAGCAGTTCCATAGGTAACTAGTTCATATACGATAGTATAGTAAAGAATGAGATATATAATATACAATAGTAGTCGAAAAGAAGGAAATACTATACAAAGAGTAGCCAAAGAAGAATATATATATATATATATATATATATATATAACCATGCCATACGAATAACAAAATATGAAAGTACTTCTCTGAGGAACTAGTCTACATCACCCAGATCATATAAGATAAGGGAGCTAACTCTAGCATAGTCAGGGTCTTTAATCAACTATGCCTAAGCATGGGATAATCTAATCATAATAACTCTTACCATAATAGAAAGAAGAGATCAGAAACATACCGACGACCATGGTACCAGTCCATAACCATCATGCCATGAACTATGCAGTAATAATCAACAATAATGTAACTGGCTATCCCAGCCAACAAATAACCTAAGAGTCTCCCCATAATCCCAGTAGGTACAATCAAACACTTAGCAAACAGTAACCATAACCTATACCTATTCAGCCCCCCAAAAGACCGATAGATATAGGTGCCAAACAAATATACTAGTGATAGGCGATGCATATGAATGAAAGATAGTCATGAAAAGAACCAGGTGATGAAAGATAAGTCAAGTACCATATCTATACCAAGTGCCATAACATACCAAGTATACATACACCTCCTTAGGCCCGCTGGCTCGCAAGGCAGGACCTATAAATCTCACCTCTTCCGGCATGTAGCTCAGACAGAGAAACCCATAGGGGACTTGAGATGACCATATATATACTGCCTGGTCCCAAACTAGGACTTCCAATGACTATCATAACCAATCTACTTCATCCAGTACTGGAGAGAGATATAAAGTATAGTAAGAAATACAAGACTTGAACTGGACCTGAATGAGTGTATATCTGTAAATCCATTGCCCGAGATCAAATTTGGGACTAAAATGGTATAGTAATATAGAAAGGGTCAGAAACTCCCTCTACCGAAGTGAATAAGTAATGGTAAAAGAGAGTTGATCAATCATGGACCGGAATCAACCTCGATCTAATTTCCAAAGTAATATAATTAATTTAAATATCATAATCCAATAATAGGGGTGGTACGACTTCCATTGTTAAAGAATAAATTTTAAAAGTGAAAAAAGTGGAAATAAATCCCTTTTTAGAAAACGGTAGTAAAATCAAGGTTTTATTTCGAATCGTACCACTAAATAAGTGTAAATGTGCCTAAATGTATGCATGCCATCACCAGTATCCAAATAATACAACCATAAGCGCCTAAGAGTTTGTAAACTAGAATCACAGAATCACATCCTCTCAATAATAACCTGGTGTCCAACTTGTATCATAACCACGGCCTCAAGCCCAATAACATATAACTTAATTAACCAGGTATTGTCACCATAACTCGAAATACTAAGGTAAACAAGGGCATAAAGCTACTAAAAAGATCTAATTCGGAATTACCGCCCAATTTACTAAGTAGTAAGATAAGTTTTATACTAAGGAATTCTTCATGTCAATATATGGCTAAGCAAGTCTATAATCAAGTATACCAAGATCCTACAACCATAACGAGTATTCTAGGCTAGGGTTCGTGTCACATTTCTATTCTAAATTCCCTAAATAGGTCAAGTCATAGTATTACTAGGTATAAATCCATCCTATAATATCTACCTTGTATGCAATCTATACAATATACAATTTCATAGGGAAAAGTAGACCGAAGCCTACCTCGATGCCGAACAGCAAATCTTGAAACATCTGCAAATCGCTCGTCCTTGCTCCATGATTTTGATATGACGTCGCACTATCGAAAACATCATCTAGATGTTAATAGGAGTAAAACTATACTCATATTGCAATATAAAACTTCAGACCCGTGGGGCCCGCTAATGGGATCCCAAAATTGAATCCATCACGAGGTCCCTCAAAGGACAAGGAATGCGTGCTCAAAAGTTGAGCATGATGGGAGCACAAATTGGGGCTCAATTTAGCCCCCAAAGTTAAGGACTTAAAGACCTAATTTTTAGGAATTCACAAGGAAAGGAGCGGAATTTAACGGGGAAAAACAATGGGAAATGATCAAGGGATGTTGCATTAACTTACCTTAACCTCAAAGATCTATTCCCCACAATTTCCACTCTCCAAGCCCTAACAATGGTGAAACGAGGCTCAAAAATAATGAAGAAATCGGGGAAGATGAAATATATACTACCAGGCACTTGGCCTTCGCGGTCGCGAGGGCCACGGGTAGCAAATACAATGACCAAGAAAGTTACCCTTCGCGAACCATCAAAATTTCCAAAGGATGTCATTTCTACATAATGTGGGCCCCACATCCCTGGTTTCATTTTTCATCAAATCTACCCAATAGCCCAAATTGAGTTCGAAAGCCTTGGTACCCGGACCAAGGGTCCCCCAAACCTAAGATCAATGTTTCGGAGCCAACAGCGTTGTAAGAATTCTCATCTGAGTCCTTTTACTAGGAGTTTTGGTCCAAGACCAACTTCTTAACAGTGAAAGCTCCAAAATAGGGAAATGAGCATAAAACCCAAACAAACTGCCCGAAAACCAAACCAGCGGTTTTGACAAGTCATAAATGACCTGTACCAACTATGAAAAGGCACAAAATGACGAAAATATGCGAAAATCGAGAAAATGACCTGGAGGATCATTACATGATTAATACAAAAGTTAGTTATAAAAAAACACATTATTATCAAAAATAAAATGTCCCAAACAGCCAAATTTAAAATAAACAATATGTTACAATCATTCAACAAATTAAATCTATAAACTTTTCACTTCCTATGTTTAATACGAAGAAAATCATACAATAATGGTCAGACTAAAAAAACCTTAAAGACAATAATGGTTTAAGCTTGCAATTTGCATATTTATATTGATTAAATTATTATTTATCTTTATAATAATATAATATGTGCATTGTTTATGTAACCATATAATTTGATATGGTATATAAAACTTTGCTATTTTTTTAAAAAAATTGAATAGCTTACTAAATATAAAAAAATCATTTCGTATACCGCACCATATACATAAATATTCAGTTTCATTTTTGTAATTCAGTGTTTACCAAATTATGTAAACACACACCCAAGTTGGAAGTGGAAATAAAAGGATTAGATAGGACAATCAATAATGAAACATAGTGAGAGTGTTGGAACAAATTCTCCGTCAAGAAGGAAATGGTAAAAATTTACTTGTACTCTATGTTTACATCAAATCAAAAAATTCATAATATACATTCGCAAAATAATTTTTCTCACTTAGATATGGTTCTTTAATGTATACTCACTTTATCACTTCATTAACACTACGCACTAGAGTTTATAAGAAAACATAAATCTCCAAATATGTTGCCTAGGAACTAGTTAGTGTCAATTGTACTACTGTGATTTGCTATTCGCTTGCATGACTGTTCATTCTCATCATCAGAAGAAGAATAACAACAATAAAAACTTCAGTGTAATCTCCAAAATAAAAAGTCTTCAAGGACTTCCAACAACCCATGTCAAAGAAAATAAAAATAGTAATATTTACAACTAAACTCGGCCCAAAAGTGATCGGGTTCAGATATTTATAACAAGACCCTAGAAAATAGGGTTTCTTAATCTGCGCCTCAGTCTTCTCTTTTTCACTAAGCTTTGCTCTCCGCCGCTGAGGATGTTTTCCTTACCCTCTCCTAATGCTGGTCTCTGCCTCCTCATATTGTGGGTGATAAACTTTCTTCATCATCGCTGGGAGTGGTGTCTGATGCTTAGCTTTCAAAGGTCCATCTTTGTTCCTCTTTTTCCTAGCTTTCTTCTTTGATGAACTCCGTTCCTTCTCACTATTTATCCATTTTAGGTGTGCTATCCAGTGGAGGTCCATGAGTTTCTGAGGAACTCCATAGCATGAAATCTTTCGTCAGCTACAATTATTACATGAAACTAATCCTAGTCTACTATACATTAAGCCATAACCTACCTCGATCGAAGATCTCAAAATAAGCAAGTCGCATCAAGATTGCTCTTTCATATCCTTCATGCTTTCATTAGACAAAATATCTAGAAATCACACAATTATAAGAGTAATTAATTACTCTTCCAATAACTAATTTGGAAATTCAGCCGGCTAATTCTACCCTTATTCATGCTCTAAAACATTACCCATAGGTCAATTACCCATTAAAAAGCTCTATCATATTAAACCCATCTCTATTAATGAAGTTTCAGTCTAAAGGTTCTATTTTTATAGAATTCAGGATCCCCAACCACCAATTTCATATTTTAGAATCACTAATTCATGCTAGAAATTATTAATGAATAATTTAAAAGTGATTCTAGGTGATATTAACCCAACCCATAAGTTTTTCCCAAAATTTTATGAACTTAGGGTTCAAATCTCCAAGAATTTCACCATTAAAGATTGTTTCAAGGATTCTAGGATGTTAAAGAATTGAAATACGAAGAAGATGACGGAAGGAACATACCTCAACGTAGAATTTTCACCCCAACCATGAGCGAATTGCCCATTTAGGGCTTAGAAATGAAATATTTGAGTTTTGGGGCTGAAACCTATCAAAATCAGCAGCCAATACTATCCGTTACCACTGCGGCGGTAAATTTTTTAGCCTAGACAGTATTCAGTAAAAAAGTTATAACAATTTACTCCGAAGGCAGATTAAGGAAATGTCGGATGCTTTGGAAATATGACTCAAAGATATTTTATTTAGTGGGTATTTGTCTCCATAAATCTTTATATTCTAGGATATATGCTCTTTTGAAGTTGACCCTAGTTTAAACTTAGCTCAAAACTCAATCGGTACGAACACTTTCAACTTAACTTTGTACTAGGGGTCCTGTATGATCTTAGTACATGTAAAATACACTACCATACTAAATAATTAGTCCTATAAATTATGATTAATGAGGTTCTTATTCCTTTACCTTAAATATTTTCAGTAACGACGAAATGGGTTGTTACATTCTCCTTGATCTAACTCTAAGTGCTGGTGTTTGGATTTTATCTATGTTCAATATGGCATCTGATAGAAACTGTGAAACTACTGAGTACCCTCTTGATCTATTACTATGTTTGTGATAAAGTCGACTAGTTGGTTAGCTTCTCTGAATACATGATTGATTTGCACATTTAGCTGACTTATTATTTGCATTATTTCCTCCATAATCTCTACCATCTCCTAAGGAATCTCCATTATCCTCTGATCATATTCTTGAGACTGAGAGGATCTGTTTCAAGATTGATTTGTTGAAATCCTTGTTGAGATAGTACTTTAATGCTCACCAAATAACCATCAATTCTGCCTCTATGTTGGTAGTTATTCCTAGACTTTGTGATTCAGCATATATTTAGTCTCCATTCTAGTCTCTCACACAAAAAACATAAGAACTCTATCCTAGATTTCCTTTACTAGCTCTATCTATATTGCACTTTATCCATCCTTATTCAGGTTTCCTCCACTTTACTATGTGGTAGTAAAGTGTAGGTTTATACCTTTGAAGCCTATCCACCATACCAATCCATTGATAAGGAACATCTCTAATCCATGGGAATTTAGTTCTTATTAGCCGATACACTGTCAATTGATATTGATTGTGTATCTTGCTAAATGAAACATTCTTCCCATGTATTTTAGCATTCCTTCTCTTCCAAACCTCCTACATAATGATGGTTGGCATAGCCTTCATTATCTACTAAAACTTGGGATAGACTCTATACTCCCACCACTTGAATATCAATTGTTGAAGGTGTAATTCTTCAAGGTTCATCCCTAAATAAGAAGCAAACTGCTTTCATAGCCTTTGGGCTATGGGAATTATTAGTAATAAGTGATTCATCCATCTCTCTTTCATTATAATAGTAGCATTTTGAGACAATGTGTATTCTCATCCTCTTAAGATTATCATCTGTAGCAATTCTTCTCTTCCACACTCTCCATAGGAAAAATAAAATCTTAAAAGACAGGCCCTTTATCCAAACATGCTCCATCCAATCTATGTTCTCCTTTTTATGGCTTAGAATTCGAAAAGATGATTACACTGTCAATGATACTTTTGTGTTTCCCATCCACTAAGCCTTGCTAGTATTTTTAGTGATTCTAGGCTAGATGTTTTACACAATATGAGCAATCATTTCTTCTTAAATATAGCCTTGTATCTTTTCCACATTCCATTCACCACTGGTAATGAACTTCTTGACCTCTATCTCCTCCTCTCCTACTAATTCTTCGTCTATAAAATAAAGAGCTCCTTGTTTAATCTAGTTGTCAAACCAAAAACTTGAGTTTTCGGACTTGATTTGCCGCCAAATATCATGTTCCACCTTATCCCTAATAGAAATCATCTTTCTCCATAAATGGGATGCTTCTGAATTCCTAACAATGGTAGGATGAAGTTTTTTATAGTACTTGTTCCCCATGTATCTTCCCCAAAGGGATGAAGTGGACACTCTAAAATTCCACCATAACTTGGTAAATAGAGATTTTACTACATCATGTAAGGACCTAAGTCCCAATCCTCCCTCTTTTTTGGGATAACACATATCCTCCCAGGCTACCAAATGTTTACCTTTAAGGCTTTCAGTATTAACCCAAAAAAACTTTGCAAATATATGATGAATTTGATCAATTGTCTTTTTTTGGGGTGGGTGGGTGGGTGGGTGGGGTTTCATAGCAAATAAAAGGTAAACATACATTGATTGAAGCACAAGATTAATGATAGTGAACTTACCACCAAATGAAAGGAACCTATTTTGCCATGATAGAATCCTCCTCACCTTTTTCCTAACCATATCCTCAAAATGTGATTTGTTTTTTCTTTCATAGAACACTGGACACCCTAAATAAATAAAAAGGAAATTTCCTTGTCTGATCCTTGTAAGCCTTTTCAGTCTTATTGCTACTATCAATACGGATTTATCATGGAGGTAGAAAAAACTCTTTGATTTATTGACCATCTGACCAGACACTTCCTCATAATCCTTTAAAACTTTCATCATCTTAATCACAGATTCTCTATCACCAGAGCAGAAGAGTATTGTGAAATCAGTATAAGATAGATGATTAATTTCAGGGCTCTATTTTGGTAGGCCATATCCCTTGAACAACTTATCTCTTTGTTGGATGTCAAGTCCTCTAGCTAGAACTTCTACTGCAATTATGAACAAGGTTGGGGAAAGAGTGTCTCCTTGTTTCAAACCTCTATAAGATTGGAAAAAACAATGAGACTAACCATTAATTAGTACTGAGTACTAATTATTTGAGACAATTCTCCATATCGTATCAATTATAACTTCAGAGAAACCAAACTTCCTTAGCGCCTTAGTCAAAAAAATCCAAGAGATCCTGTCATAGGCTTTTTCCATATCCAACTTTAACACAATATAGATGTTCTTGTTTCTCATGTTAATGTCTCTTATTATCTCCAGATCCAAGAGAATATTTTTTGTAATACTCCTTCCCTTTATAAAGCCTGCTTGGGTCTGTGAAATGATTCCAAGCAACACTCCTTCCATTCTCTCATGCACCATCCTTGAGATTATCTTATTAGTAAAGGAACTAGGGCTTATGGGTCTCATATTTGAGAAGTTTCTTACCTCATACTTCTTAGGGAGAATCATCAAATTGGTATGAGTGATAAATTTGGGCAACTCTTGTCCACAAAAAAAAGCTCTGACCAATTTAGTGATATCCTCCCCTATAATGTCCCAGCAACTTTGGAAGAATAGACCAGAAAATCTATCAAGGTCACAAGAACTATCTACATTTAATTCAAACACTACTCATTTTACCTCCTCCTGACTAGGTAATCTGATCATTTCCTCATTTTGCTCTTCTTTTATCAGTTGAGGAATATACTGTAACATAGAAAAATTTTCATTAAATACTTCCTCTATGAACTGACTTTCAAAGAAAGATATTACCTCATCCCCTATCTATTGGTTTGTGTGTACTGAAACTCCTTGAGTGGCAATGATTTCAGCTAGATGAAGTTTCTTCCTTCTTCCTTTTACATAGGAATGGAAGAATTTTGTATTCCTATCCCCTTCTGCAAACCACTTCATTCCAGTTTTTTGCTTCCAATATTCCTCCTCAATCCTTAGGAATTTCTTCAGTTCTACTTCCATCTACTTAGTTTTGCTCTATTTTCTGCTGATAGTTATACTTCCAGTTGTGTCTTCTTAACTCTAATGGTATCTTCAATAGTAGTAATCTGTTGGAATATATTTCCAAACACTTTTTTACTTCAAGTTTCTAAAGTTCTTTTCACTTTTTTCATCTTAGCCTGAAACTCTATAAAAGAGTTTCCCACAAAATCCATAGTCCAATTCTACTGCACAATTCCTCTAAATTCTTGGTGTTTAGTCCAAAAATTCATGAATCTAAAAGGCTTAATTGTAGGTTCTTCTAATGAATCACAAATCATATGGAGAGGGGCATGGTCTGATCCTTGTCAGATAAGATGATGAACCTCAGTAGAGGGAAAAATCTTCATTAAAGCCTAGTTCACCAAAATTCTATCCAATCTTTTGAAAATGCATTCCCCTTCAATTCTCCCATTCCACCAAGTGAATTTTCTCCCTGAAAATCTCACCTTTGCAAGGGTACAATTGTTAATATAGAGCAAAATTAGTAGCCTCATGTTGTGTAAATGCAAGACCTCCCAACTTTTCATCTTCATTAAGTATCACATTGAAGTCTCCACTAACAATCCATGGATCATTGATATCCTTTGCAATCATTTCTAATTCTTCCCATAACTCCAACCTCTCTAATGTACTACACTTAGCATATACAGATGAAATAAAGAAGGATTTGTTGTCCTTGCAAAATTTCATATATAATTATTGTGTTGTCTAAGATCACACTGCCTACCTATTCATCATTCAAGAATATATAGATTTTTTCTGAACTATTTACCAGTACATGACTAAGATCTAACATTCTTTTGTACTATTCCACCTCTTATGGATCTTGAAAAGGCTCCAATAAAGCTATGAATTAATAATGGTATCTTCTGTTTAGATCCATCAACCTCCCAAATGAGTTTTGAGCGTTAACATATCTAATGTTCCAAAATAATACTTTCTCTATCATTGATCACTATTTGTTGATTTATCCTTGCTACTCCTTGTTTTAACCTAAAGAGGAAGTGTCTTTTTACCTCTTTTAGTCTCATTCTTCAAGCTATTTGTATGTTTTGGGGATAAGTCCTCACCTTTACTTATATGTTGTATGTTATATTCCATGCTTTCATCTTCCTCCATGTCCTTCCTCTCCTGAATCCATTCCTCATATTCCTCCCTTAGTTCAGGTGCTTCTTTAAAAGAGGGATCAGGAGGAGACTGTGCAATAATGTCTTTATTGGGTTGTCTTCTTTTTTTTGTGACATTATTTCTAGATTTCTGGCTACTCCCTTTTGAATTTCTTTTCTGAACACTTTTCACTGGTTTAGGACTACTATTTTTTGTCTACTCCTTCTCCTCCCCTTCCTTGCTTGAGACTTCTATAGGATCTACAGACTTCAAAGGGGTTTGTGAGTTATCATCTTTTTCATTGATGGGGTCTTTTTGATTGTTTCTAGATGTAGAAGATTGATTATTCTTTCTTTTTTCCACAACTTCTTTCACTCCTTCCTTAGTTAGTTGATATTGCTCTTTTTGTGTCCCTACTTCATCATTCTTCTCAATATTTTCAAGTGTGTCATATTTGTTACCTGTTGCAATTCCAACTCTGTTCCATACTTTCTTTTATTATTGGTATCTTTTTCTACCTCCTCATTTCCTATGCTTTTGCTCCTTAAACTCTTCATTGTTTCTTCCTTTCTGTTGTTCCTCCACTTTACTTTGTTGTGTCTTCCCTTTGTTCTCCTTTTTGATTTCTTCTTCCTTTTGAAACTTATTAACATGTTCTTTCTGTGGTGTCTCTCCCTGCTCTATCTTCTCCTTCTTTGGATGCAATTCTGGATGCTCCATGTAACATTGTTGTTCATTATGTCCCTGAATCATAAATGTCTTGCGATATTTAGGAACATAATCATATTTGATCCTTGTCCATTTCTCCACCACTTCTCCATTCTTCTTTTTCATTCTAATGTTAATACGCTTTGGAAATTCCCCTAGTAAGTCAACTTCTACCTTCATTCTAGCACAACTGGGTCTTGTCTGATTTTTGGTGGCCATATCCACCTGTAGAGATTTTCCAACTGCAGATGCTAATGAAAATACCATTTTCCTTTGAAAAAAGTTCTGGGGGTGATGGAAAAGATATCCATGTTATAGCTGTAGTTATTTCTTCTTCTGGATAGAATAAAGGATCCCATTTCAATGTCCTCATAGGGTATGACCAATTACGATGTGTGATGTAAAAGGTAGGCTTTAATAAAAGATTAACATAATCTTCCAATTAAGTATCCCGTATCAAAACATGCCTATTACTAAGTAATCCACTGTTACATTCTCCCTTCAATTTGCATTGCTTGGGAATCAACCTTCTCAGATCTTGAATATCAGGAAATCCATAGGCTAATTTCCCAATCACTGCATACTATAAATTCTTGTTAATTATTATCTGGTCTACTTCTTCCTGCTTCCATATAACATGTTGTTCTCCATGCAAGTATGAAACTAGTTTTAATGGTATAGGTTTTATGTTTGGGGGTAGCGGCTTCAAATATGGAGCATAAATGGATATTGGTAGGATTGGTGTTGATTGACCAACCTTTGGTGTAGGTTATCTACTGGCCACGATGTCCATCACCACCTGAAAGCGTAGGTAAATTTAGGGTTTGATGGTGGTAGGGTTTTTGGTAGAGAGTAATAAGTCTATAATAAGTTAGAAGGAATGTAAATTTAGGGTCTGGCTGTCCCCCAATTCTTCTTCAATCTGTTTAGTATATTATGTTGTATAATATATGGAAAATCCATGTGGTCCACAGTATAATAAGAGTAGTAGTCAAGCAATTTTATGGGATTTCAAGTAATTCTGCCGCATGTAGCATGAGTAGCGGCCAAGGAAATTTTCCCATATATAGACTCCACTATCTCATCTTTGTAATAGGATATAAAAAAACAGTGAATGAGAAATTAATAAGAATTAGTACCTAGTACTGTCTCTCTACTGCTTGTTGTAATTTAATTTTGTATTAAGCTTTTATTATATAATACGTTATTAGCATGAGACTCTGTCATCTCGAGCAAATACTTTTAAAGGTAATAAAGGTCAGAACTTACTTTTCTTAAAATAATGTCAAATCTTTCTAAACATGAATTTGTTGCCCTAGATATATCGGGTAAAACCTACTTATCTTGGGTACTTGATGTTGAAATCCATCTAGATGCGATAGATCTGGTAGACACCATTAAAGATAAAAACCAGGCATCAAACCAAAACAGTACTAAGGCTATGATATTTCTCGGTCATCACCTTGATGAGGGCTGGAATATCTCACCGTTAAGGATCCTCTTATACTGTAGAATAATCTAAAAGAGAAATATGACCACCTGAAGATGATTATTCTTCCACAGGCACGTTATGAATGGACCCATTTGAGATTAAAAGATTTTTAAAATATAACTACGCATAATTCTGTCATGTTTAGAATTATTTCACAGTTAAAGTTATACGGAGAAAATATCACAGAACATGATATGCTGGAGAAAACATTCTCCATCTTTCCTGCCTCGAGTATACTTTTACAGTAGCAATACTGAGAAATGGGATTTAAAAAGTATATAGAGTTAATTTCACATCTCCTGTTGCTGAACAACATAATGATCTTTTGATGAAAAATCATGAAAGTTGACCTACTGGTTCTGCTGTATTTCTTGAAGTGAATGCTATAAATTTTCACCAATTCAGTCATAAAAAGGGTCCTGGCCACAGTCTTGATCACGACCGTGGTCGAGGATGAAATTTTAATCATTGTAATTGTCTTGCACCAAATAATGACCTTCACCACTAGCAGTGTAAAAAGAAGGTTGAAAAGCATGAAGAGGTGCAAAGGAAAGATACATAAACTAAATGTTATAGATTTGGAGGGGAAGGGAAGTAGGCACTTACCTGTCATATGCCAAAGCATCTGGTTGAGCTCCATCAAGAATCCATAAAGAAGATGGATAATAATGCAGGATCAAACTTTATCTCTGAAAATAATATTGAGCCTATGCATTTAGATGTTGCAGATTTCTTTGAACTCCCTGAAGGAAATATAGATCACCTTATCGGTGAGGAATCAGTAATAGTCTAAATATTTTACTTTTCTATTAGTTGTATTAGTTTACGTTCCTGTTGGTTATGTTTCTCTAGTCTTGTAAATAAATAAAGTTTGTGTAATATTGTAATGTTTACTTTGTTTATATTTTCATCTTGAAAAATATATGGATATTCTTCAAAGTTTATTTGGATCAATGATCAATCATAAGAAAATTTTTGTGATTAATAGTGGAACAACACACGCCAAATTTAAAGATGAGAAATACGTTTTTTACTTGCTTAGAAGAAAAGCAAATGTTACAACATTTTTGGTAATTCAAAATTGATTGAAGGCTCCAGAAGAGCAATGATATTTCTGCCTAAGGGGACGAAACTTGTTATAGAAGATGCATTGTTCTCTTCTAAATCCCCGAGAAACTTGTTATGTTTTAAATATATCCACCAAAATGAATATCATGTTGAGATAATAAATGAAATGAATGTTGAATATTTTGGCATTACCAAGAATGTCTCAGGCCAGAAATGTGTGTTGGAGAAATTACCAACTTTGTCTTTTGGACTATATTATGAAAAAATCAGTACAGTTGAAGCACAATCTATCATAAATCAGAAGTTTACTAATTTAGATAACTTTGTGCTTTGGCATGATAAAATAGTTCATCCTGGATCAATAATAATGAGACGAATCATTGAAAATTCAAATGGGCACCCACAAAGAACCTAAATATTTTTGCAAGTGATGAATTTTCATGTTTTACTTGTTATCAAGGAAAATTGATAACTAAGCTATCGCCACTGAAAGTTGGCGCTGAATCCCCTCTTTTTCTAGAACGTATACATGGGGATATATGTGGACCTATGCAGCCATCCAATGGATATTTCAGGTACTTTATGGTCCTAATAGATGCATCTTCAAGATGGTCTCATGTGTGCCTCTTATTGTCTCGCAACGTGGCATTTGTAAAATTATTGACACAAATAATACGATTAAGGGTGCAATTCCCAGAATATTCCATTAAGACTATTCACTTTGATAATACTAGAGAATATACATCCCAAGCTTTTGATGATTACTGTGCATCAGTTGGGATAAGAGTTGAACATCATGTCACTCATGTTCATTCTCAAAATGGCCTTGCTAAGTCATTTATTAAGCACCTATAATTGATAGCAAGACCATTACTTATGAAAATGAAATTTTCCACTACTGTTTGGGGTTCATGCTATCTTACATGTAACATCACTTGTTCGTCTCAGCCTGACTCATTATAATAAATACTTTCCATCATAACAAAATATTGCTCATCTCCAAATTTTTCAATGTGTTGTATGTGCTAGTAGCACCACCACAGTGCACCAAGATAATCCCCCAAAGAAGATTAGGAATATATGTTGGGTTTGATTCACCATCTATAATTTGCTACCTTGAACCATTGATGGAAGATTTATATATTACTCAATTTATAGATTGTCAATTTGATGAAATAAATTTCTTGCAATTAGGGGGAGAGAAAAAGGATCTGAAAAGAGAAACTGCGTGAAAGTTTCATCATTATCTCATTTTAATCCACGTACCCCCATATGTGAACTGGAGGTCCAGAAGATCATTCACCTACAAAAATAAGAAAATCAAATGCCAGATGCATTTACTGATCCGAAAAGGATAACTAAGTCACATATCCTTACAGTTGATATTCCTATCCGAATTAATGTCCCAAAAGGACCATATACTAGTATCATAGCTTCTGAATCTCAAACATGCCTGAAGCATGATAGACCATTGGATTCGCAGGATAAAAAATTCTAGAAAAAGAAGCATGAAAAATGATAAAAGTGACACTATAAAAGAATCTCATGAAAAGACTCACGATCTTATTAATCCTGCTATTCCTGAAGAAGTCGGTGAACCCAAGAATCAACTGAATAAAGAACATTCAATGAGATCTACCGGTGATGAGATAAATTTAAATCTATTGAAAATTATAATGGATAATATTTTTGAATATAATGTCACACTAAATATTATGCAGCACAGTGAGCATTTTGAACCTTTATCAGTCGAAGAATGTCAACGAAGAAATGATTGGCCAAAATGACAAATGGCAATTCAATCAGAATTGAACTCACTTGCTAAACGTTAGGTTTTTGGACCTGTAGTCTGAACTCCTGATGGTGCAAAATCAGTTAGATATAAATGGGTATTGGTGTAGAAAAGAAATGAAATTGTAAGATATAAGACACGCCTTGTTGCACAAGTATTCTCTCAAAGACCCAGTGTCAACTACAAAGAAACATATTCACCCATTATGAATGCAATAACATTTCAATATCTCATCGATTTAGCTATACATAAAAACCTTGAAATACATATAATGGATGTGGTTACAGCTTATCTTTATGGTGCACTTGATAATAAAATTTATATGAAAATCCCAGAAGGACTAAATATGCCTGAATCATATAGTTTAAAGTCTTGAAAATATATTCAATCAGATTAAAAAGATCGTTATACGGTCTAAAATACTTTAGGTGTATGTGGTATAATCGTCTTAGTGAGTACTTGTTAAATGAAGGTTATATAAATGATGTCATTTATCCTTGTATTTTTATCAAGACAACAACATCAGAGTTTGTTATATTCGTTGTTTATGTTGATGACATAAATCTCATTAGAACTCCAGAAGAGGTCCAAAAGGCAATTGAATTAAAGAAAGAATTTGAGATGAAAGATCTTGAAAAAACAAAATTGTCTTAGTCTGTAAATTAAACATTTAGTAGATTGGGTCTTCATCCACCAATCTGCCTATACTGAGAAGATTTTGAAATGATTTTACATGGATAAAGCACATCCATTAAGTACTCCAATGGTTGTTCGATCACTTGAAGTGAGTAAAGATCTGTTCTGACCTCAAGAAGAGGATAAAGAGATTTTTGGTGCTGAAGTACCATATCTCAATGCTATTGGTGCACTTATGTATTTTCCTAATGCTACCATACATAACATAGTCTTTTCTGTTAATTTGATATCAAGGTATAGTTCTTGTCCTACATGGAGACATTGGAACAGAAGTAAGCATATATTGTGATATCTAAAAAGGACTATTGAAATGAGTCTGTTTTATACTAACAACGATAGTGCAGATCTTGTTGGTCATGCAGATGTAGGTTATTTATGTGATCCACATAAAACTCGATCGCAAACAGGTTATATGTTTAATATGAAGGTACTGCTATATCATGGCGATATACAAAGCAGTCTATTGATGCTATTGTACACAATGAAATTTTATTAAACATAAATCCGCAAGAAATTTGAATTACATTAAATTCAAATATATTAGTCCAAGTAAATATTATGGATTAATATGATTGGATTAATTATTTAAATTCGATAAATACGAATTTAATTAAAGCACAATTTTAGAGGCCCAATTTGGTGCCACATGTCAAATAACGTGGCATGCCAAGTCAAGCGCATGAGCTAATAGGATCATTCCATGTGTGAAAATGATGCAGCATGCCTAGTGAAATTAAAGGTCAATAAAAATGTGTCATGTGTAAAAGTGACATGTTCCGACCAATCAAATATCGTCATGTTACTTAAATCTAATTGGTCGAAAGAAGCTTTTACTCGTCACAACTCATCCATCCTAAAACCATAAATAGGGGTCTCCATAAATCAGAAAGAAGGATAGAACTCTAACAAGAAGCCAGAGAGAGCTCGTGGATCAAATGTCGCAGATTTCTCTACAAGCTACAAGTTCAAGCACTCAAGTTCATATACAACTTAAGATCAAGACAAAGATTCAAGATCAATCTCAAAGACCCTTGAATTCTAGTACAAGTCAAATAAAGACCACCAGATTCAAGATCAATCTAAAAAAACCTTGGATTCAAGTACAAGTCAAGATTAAGACGATCAAATTCAAGATCAAGCTCAAAATTCCTTGAATTTAAGTACAAGTCAAAATCAAAATAACCAAATTTAAGATCATGCAAAAAACCCTTGAATTCAAATACAAGTCAAGTTCAAGTTTATCAAGATTTAAGAGCAGGCTTAAAGTCCCTTAAATTTATATCTAAAAGAAGAATCAGAGAATTTATACAGATTGTAACACTCACATATTGAAATATGAATTACTGATTGTTGCGATATATTCCTATCCAGATTATTATTTTCTCGATGGAAATTTTATCGTCTACAAATTTTGGCACGCCCAGTGGGACAATCTCAACCTCTCATCTTTTCTTTTAAATGTTGAAGAACATCAAAATTACTCAAATGAAGATCAACCCTAAATTCTATATCAATATAGTTGCTGACTCTAAAAGTGAATTAGAAGTCGACATGGAGATCATTAGCCAAATCAAAAGGAGAAAAATCGAAAAGATAGGACAACAAGTGCTTCAAGTACCATTCAAGTCGACTTCTGTTTCTGATTTATCTTCTCTAAAAAGAATGGTATCCTTTTTCTGTATGCTAGAAGGAGAAAATAACATTACTGAGTGATCGAAAGAACTTTGACTTAACTTAATCTTCCACAAGAACACCATTGCAACTCCAACAACCCCTTTATGTAAGAAGGTGATGTTTTGACCACTGAATGTGCTCTAATATCCACTCAAATTATTCCCCAGTCCAATCTCTATTCAGATAGAGATTCACATTATTATTCATCCACTACGATAGTGGTACAAGGAATGATGATTGATGCATCCACTGTAAAAGAACAACTAGCAAGTTTGACTAAGGCAATTAAAGGCTTGATGAAGCATATGCAAGAACAAGATGCTAAACTTTTCAAGCTGACAATTAAGATGGATAGCATGACTGAGGGAGAATCAAGTCAAGTACCTTTGAAGCTTGCTGAAATTCAAGAGAAAGAAAAGTATTCCATAAAGCATACAACAACAATCAAAGAAATTCATGTCTTCACTGAAGGTTTAATTCCTATTGATCAATTGAAGGACTTCATCATAGAAGCTATCGAACACAAATCTGAGTCCTCATCCAAATTTTTCCTTCCATATGCAAAGTTGTATACACAAATGATTGATAACTTGAAGATTCCTAATGGCTATCAACCTCCTAAGCTCCAACAATTTGATGGCAAAGGAATCCCAAACAACATATAACACATTTTATCGAGACTTGAAATGATGCTGGGACATATGTAGATTATCTTGTCAAACAGTTCATTCAATTTCTCAAAGAAAATACCTTTGATTGGTATACAGATCTCAAACCTGGTTCTATAGACATTTGGGAGAAATTAGGGCAAGATTTCCTTAATCATTTCTATAGTACAAGATCATGCCAAGTCAAGTGAAGGAGCTAATAGGATCAATTTGGTGTCACGTGTCAGATCACCAAACCTGGTTCTATAGACATTTGGGAGAAATTAGGGCAAAGGTCTTCAAATTTGACCCAAATCTTAAAGTTATAAAGCTATTCAAATTTGAGCTAAATCTCCAGAACTACATTATGACATGACCCTCTTCACCGAAGTATGTAGGCGCTTAGATTTTCATTTTAAGTTAAGTCGCTTGAGTGCCAAGAAAATACATATTCCCACTTGATCGCCATATAAAAGTCAGATCTACAAGTACTATTTATCAAAGTTTGGACTTTCACCAAATGTTGATAGATCGATGGGGGAAAACCTCTAGGAAAAACAAACTTCTTCAATAGGAGTTGAAGTCCTCGAATCCTCCAAGTCTGTAAGTTGAAGTTCTCAAAGACACCAAGTTTGTAGGTTGTTATCTCAAATCCATATCCAATCAATCACACCTGCAAGTTGAAATCCTCAAAGTTCAGCAACTCTGGAAGTTGAAGTATCAAATCTACCAAAGCTACAAGTTGAAATCCTCAAAGTTCAGCAACTCTGCAAGTTGAAGTATCAAATCTACCACATCTGCAAGTTGAAATCCTCAAACTTTAGCAACTCTGCAAGATGGAGTCTTAAATCTACCAATTTTGCTAGTTAAAGTAGTCAAATCCCTCAAGTTTGCAAGCTGAAGTTTCCAAATCTGATAAGTTCGTGAGCTGATGTCTTTAAATCTACAAAGTCTAAAAGTTAAAGTCGTCAAATTTGTCAAGTCTACAAGTTGAAGTTCCTAAATTCGCTAAATTTACAAGCTGAAGTCTCCAAATCCGCCAAATTTACAAGTTGAAATTTCCAAATCTGCCAAATTTGCAAGTTGAACTCTTCAAATTTGCCAAGTCTGCAAGTTGAAGTCTCCAAAAGCCGCTAAGTTTGCAAGCTGAAGTCTCCAAATCTTCCAAATTTACAAGTTGAAGTCGTTAAAGCCTCCAAGTCTTCAAGTTGAGGCCTTCTAGATTTCCATGCCTTAAGGTGGACAAAAGTTATCCCTTTGCACCTTAAGCTGGCCTTTTTATCCTTAAATGGATCTTTAAATTTCCAAACCTTTAGGTGGACAAAATTGGCCCTTTGCACCTTAAGCTGATCTTTTCACGGATTTATCCTTAAAAGGATCTCTAAATTTTTATGCCTTAATGTGGATAAAAGTTTTCCCTTTGCACCTTAAGCTGACCATTTTACAGATTTGTCATGAATACAAGGAGTTAAACTTGACAGTCTCAAAGGTGTTAGAGGCAAAATTAAACTCTTGCGTCGTAAGCTGATTGTTGCAGAGGTACGCCGTTAAATGGAGCCGAGCGTGAAGTCAAACTCGTCAGTTTTGAAGTATCAGAGGTAAAGTTATTCTCTCGCAGTTTAAGCTGACCCCTCATAAATTTTGTTTGTTTTGAACCTACAACGAAAGAAGAGAAAACAACAACCAAAAGAAATACAAAAGAGAGAAATAAATTACCTCACGCACCAACACAAACGACTTGGAAAAACAAAGCTCACGAGTTATTACATTCCTCTACAAATTATTGGAATTGGTTAATGCGTAGAAAACATGAAACGTATCTGTATTTATATGGGCCAAGCGGCAGTTGTCAGAAGCAACAAAGTGGTATTCTATGTGGATTGGGTTTCCAGAGTTGGACTCCCATTTGGGTTCAAAATTTTGTCCTCTCAAAGTAAGTCCACCGTCTTAGCAATCTTAATGGTTGAAGGACGAAATACACGCTCACACTCTAATACGGATTGGACCAGGGAAACTGAGAACTTGAATGAAAAAAAAATTGCTAAGTCCACCGCCTTAGCAATTTTATTTGGATATCCATGCACCTTTTTTTTTCAAAAAAAAAAAAAAAAATCACAATTGCAAGCTACTTAGTGTCTCCTCATCATTGGAAACAAAGAGAGCATCACATTATGTTGTGCATATATACCACGACAAGACAGATGTTACCCACTTTCTTGAATAAATGTTTTTAAAAAAAAGGCGTTGGAAAATTTGAAAAGCAATTTTTCCAAAAGGTCAAGTACGGTACTTCAAGTTTTGTCTTTGATTATCATTAAACCCACACTCTGACAAGTCTTGAAGTAGGGGAATTTGTACACAATAAAATTTTATTAAATATAAATCCGCGAGAAATTTGAATTACATTAAACTCAAATGTATTAGTCCAAGTAAATATTATAGATTAATATGATTGGATTAATTATTTAAATTCAACACGAATTTAAAAGTTCAATTTTTGTTGAGTCCATTATGTCAAATTCAAGATGTCATCTTATTCTACAGGTCCAATTTGGTGTCACGTGTCAAATGACGTGGCATGCCAAGTCAAGCGAAGGAGCTAATAGGATCATGCAATGTGTCAAAATGATGTAGCATGCCTAGTGAAATCAAAGGTCAATAAAAGTGTGTCATGTGTACAAGTGGCATATTCTGACCAATCAAATATCGCCATGTTACTTAAATCTAATTGGTCGAAAGAAGCTTTTCCTTATCACAATTCTTCCATCTTACAACTATAAATTGGGGTCTCTATAATTCAGAAAGAGGGACAGAACTCTAACAAGAAGCCAGAGAGAGCTCGTGGATCAAACGTCGCAGATTTCTCTACAAGCTATAAGTTCAAGCATTCAAACACTCAAGTTCATATACAACTTAAGATCAAGACGAAGAATCAACATCAAGCTCAAAGATCCTTGAATTCTAGTACAAGTCAAAATCAGGACCAACAGACTCAAGATCAAGCTCTAAAACCCTTGGATTCAAGTACAAGTCAAGATCAAAGCGACCAAATTCATAATCAAGCTCAAAAGCCCATGAATTCAAGTACAAGTCAAAATCAAAATCACCAGATTCAACATCAAGCTCAAAAGCCCTTGAATTCAAATACAAATCAAGTTCAAGTTCATCAAGATTCAAGATCAAGCAAAGGCCCTTGAATTTATATTCGAAAAAAAGAATCAGAAAATCCATGAAGATTGTAGCACTCACATATTGAAATCAAATAGTACGATTGTCACTACTAAAAAAACCATAAAAACCGACCACAAAAAATCGACCACGGGTTGTGGTCGGTTTTTCATTAAAAAATTTTTTGATTTTTTTAATCAAAAACCGACCACAAGTGGTCGATTTTTGTATTTTAAAATTGTGGGAAACTAATTAAAATAACCCGCAAAAATTTAATTCCTTAAAACCAACCACAAGTGGTCGGTAATATCAAAAAATAAATAAAATAATTATTTAAAAATTCTTTTTAATTTTTTATACATAATATATTAAATTTTTTTTACAAAAATCGACCACTTGTGGTTGGTTTTTGATTAAAATTTATTTTTATGAAAATCCGACCACTTGTGGTCAATTTTTGTACATAATATATTAAATTTTTTTGTTATTTTTTTTACAACAACCGGCCACTTGTGGTTGGTTTTTGATTAATTTTTTTATATGAAAAACCGACCATTCATGGTCTGTTTTTGTTTCCCGAAAAATTAATATAAGTAAAATAAATAGACAACGTAAAATTAAAAATATTTTAAAAAGATATTAAATTTTTTTTTAATTATACCGGCCAAATGTGGTCGATTTATTATTTAATAAAAATAAAAATCAATTAATATTAAAAAACTGACCACTTGTGGTAGGTTTCTGTAAAAAGAATTAAGAAAACCTACCACTTGTGGTCGGTTTTGTTAAAAAAAATATTAAAAATAAATTAAGAAATATTAAATATATTAAATAAAATAAATAAATAACATAAAGCATAATCTTTATTTTTTTTAACTTACGTTTCAATAAAATAAATATATTGTTCATCGAATATATATATATACGTGTATATCTCGTGTAGTTATTTACGAAGTAGTCAAAAGCTAATTGAATGTATACAAGTATATTGAATACGTTGATATCATACGAACGAGGTAATAATATACTGGTGGAGTTATAATAATGTAAGGTAAATAACTGATAATTCATCAGAATATAAGGAATACGATGTATTATGGGGTAATATACTCGTGCATGTGATGTATATTATACATATTCAGAAGTTGATATATATATATATATATATATATACATATGTATATGTACATCTCGTGTAGTGATGTACGTAGTAGTTAAAAGATAACTGAATCTACCTAAGTATATTGAATAATACGTTGATATCATACGATTGAGATAATAATATAATGTTGAAGTTATAATAATGTAACCAGTAATTCATCAGAGTATATATGAAATACATTGTATTACGGGGTAATATACTCGCGCATGTGATGCATATATATAGTACGTATTCAGAAGCTGATAGTCGATGGAGTATGTATATATATATATATGTATATCTCGTGTAGTGATGTAAATAGTAGTCAAAAGCTAATTGAATCTATCCAAAAATATTGTATAATACGTTGATATCATACGATCGAGGTAATGATAGACTGTTGGGGTTATAATAATGTAAGCTCATTAATCGATAATTCATTATAGTATATATATGGAACACATTGTATTACGACGTAATATACTTGTGTATGTGATGTATATAGTACGTATTCAGAAGCTGGTAGTTCATGGAGTATATGTATATATACACATATCTCGTGTATTAATGTACGTAGTAGTGAAAAGCTAATTGAATCTATCCAAATATATTGAATACATTGATATCATATGATCGACGTAATAATATATATAATGTTGGAGTTATAATAATTTTAAGGTAATTAACCAATAATTCATCAGAGTATACATGGAATATGTTTTATTACAGAGTAATATACTCGTGTATGTGATGTATATAGTACATATTTAGAAGCTGATAATCGATATATTCAAGTATATTTAATACGTTGACATTATACGATCGGGGTAATATATATTGTTAGAGTTATAATAATGTAAGCTAATTAATTAACCTATAATTTATCAGAGTATATGAAATACGTTGTATTACGGCATAATATACTCATTCATGTGATGTATATAGTACGTATTCAAAAGTTGATAGTCGATGGAGTATGTATGTATGTACGTATATATCGTGTAGTGATGTACGTAGTAGTCAAAAGCTAATTGAATCTATCCAAGTATATTGAATAATTAATACAATGATATCATACGATCGAGGTAATTATATATCGTTGGAGTTATAATAGTGTAAGCTAATTAATCGATAATTCATTAGAGTATATGTAATGTGTTATATTACGAGATAATATATATACTCGTGTATGTGATCTTATATAATACGTATTCAGAAGTTGTGATCGACTATATATAGTACGTATATATATGTAATTTTTTCTTAAAATGATCTACTTGAAAAATATTTATTTGATTTTATCAAACCAAGAAGCTCGGGATTAAATCGGTTGTTAATTTGTTTCAAACTTTGATTCATTTTAGTCAATTTATTAAATTGGGCCGTGATTGAAATTACTATGCCACAATTGCAATGTAATTTTGATAAGCTATTGTGATAAATGGTAGTGACTTGAAAATGGTAGTGACTTGAAAATGTGTATTAGTTACTTGAAAATGGTTAAGTGTAGTTGTTGACACCCAATTTTGTCCCTCCTTTCTACTAATTTATTCACTTGAGCTTCTAATTATTATTAAGTTGAATATTTTATATTTCACTACTATTTTCGTTTATTACTGTTTTTACCTCTATTGTCTGTTACTAATGTATTATCAAGATTACTATTATTGCTTTATTATTGTTTCTTTAAAATCGATTGTTGTTACTTTATTTTTAGTTTCATGTTTATTAAGGTAGTTATACATACTTTAACTTCTTACGTAATTCTTAATTATCGTCGCTTAATATGTATTACACTAGCTATTAAATTAGAAGCTCAAAGGAATCAATTCAAAAGTAAGAAAAGGCCCAAATATTCAACTCATATTCATTATAAAAGTTATCTTGACATAAGCCTTTTTCAAAGCCCAAAGCATTGATCCAATTGGCCCATCCTTTTCACCCAAAAAATGCAGCCCATACTATATCCTAAATATAAAATGCTAAGACTTTACCCTAATACACAAAATCAGCCGCATCTCTCCTTCTTCACCCTTATCCTCTTCCATTTTCAGAAAGTTGCAGGTTTTACCAACCATGGACAAAAATTGTCATTCTATTTTCGTGACTTTCTCTTCCTAATCACGTGAAGGCTGCTGCATACAACTCCCAACGTTCGGATTTCAAACGGACATTTTGACCAACTTTCAAAATTCGAAATTCAAAGTCCCGCTCAACACACCATATTTGCAAAGAGGCATATCATAAGTAAGGAGAAATTTTTGGGAAATCAATTTTGGAACATTACTTAACTTGAAGGTAAGTTGATTTCTCTCTATTTTCTTATATTGAAGTCTTTAAATGTAGTATTATGGTGGGATTATTTGTTGTAGAAGGTTTTGAAAGCCATAGGTTTTGTCATGATTATATGGTGTGAGAGGGACATGCGACGCCTCTACTTATTTGCTTTATTAAATTTGTTGATCTCTTTGACTTATATTAGAAGTGAAAATATGTACTAGGTACATAAAAATGGTTAAGTGTAGTCGATTGAAAATGTGAACTTGTGATTTGAAAATGGATAAATGTAGTCACTTGAAAATGTGAACTTGTGATTTGAAAATGTTTAAGTGTAGTCACTTGAAAATGGTTAAGTGTAATAGTGACTTGAAATGTATATTAGTTACTTGAAAATGGTTAAATGTAGTGACTTGAAATGTGTATTAGTTACTTGAAAATGATAGTGACTTGAAATGTGAACTAGTTACTTGAAAATGGTTAAGTGTAGTAACTTGAAATGTGTATTAGTTACTTGAAAATGGTTAAGTGTAGGCACTTGAAATGTGTATTAGTTACTTGAAAATGGTAGTAACTTGAAATGTGAACTAGTTACTTGAAAATGGTTAAGTGTAGGCACTTGAAATGTGTATTAGTTACTTGAAAATGGTTAATTGCAGTCACTTGAAATGTGAACTACTTACATGAAAATGGTAGTGACTAGAAAATGTGTATTAGTTACTTGAAAATGGTTAAATGTAGGCACTTGAAATGTGTATTAGTTACATGAAAATGGTTAAGTGTAGTGACTTGAAATGTGTATTAGATACTTGAAAATGATTATGACTTGAAATGTGTATTAGTTACTTGAAAATGGTAGTGACTTGAAATGTGAACTAGTTACTTGAAAGTGGTTAAGTGTAGTCACTTGAAATGTGTATTAGTTACTTGAAAATGGTTAAGTGTAGGCACTTGAAATGTGTATTAGTTACTTGAAAATGGTTAAGTGTAGTGACTTGAAATGTGTAATAGTTACTTGAAAATGGTTAGGTGTAGTGACTTGAAATGTGTATTAGTTACTTGAAAATGGTTTTGACTTGAAATGTGTATTAGTTACTTGAAAATTATTTAAGTGTAGGCACCTGAAATTTGTATTAGTTACTTGAAAATGGTAGTGACTTGAAATGTGAACTAGTTACTTGAAAATGGTAAGTGTAGTCACTTAAAATGTGTATTAGTTACTTGAAAATAGTTAAGTGTAGGCACTTGAAATATGTATTAATTACTTGAAAATGGTTAAGTGTAGTCACTTGAAATTTGACCTAGTTACTTAAAAATGTTAGTGACTTGAAAATGTATATTAGTTACTTGAAAATGGTTAAGTGTAGGTACTTGAAATGTGTGTTAGTAACTTGAAAATGGTTAAGTATAGTGACTTGAAATGTGAACTAGTTACTTGAAAATGGTAGTGACTTGAAAATGTGTATTAGTTACTTGAAAATGGTTTAGTGTAGTCATTTGAAATGTGTATTAGTTACTTGAAAATGGTAGTGACTGGAAATGTTAACTAGTTACTTGAAAATGGTTAAGTGTAGGCACTTGAAATATGTATTAGTTACTTGAAAATGGTTAAGTGTAGGCACTTGAAATGTGTATTAGTTACTTGAAAATGGTTAAGTGTAGTAATTTAAAATGTGTATTAGTTACTTGTAAATGGTTAAATGTAGTGACTTGAAATGTGTATTAGTTACTTGAAAATGATTAAGTGTAGTCACTTGAAATGTGAACTAGTTACTTGAAAATGGTAATGACTTGAAAATGTGTATTAGTTAATTGAAAATGGTAGTGACTTGAAATGTGAACTAGTTACTTGAAAATGGTTAAGTATAGTCACTTGAAATGTGTATTAGTTACTTGAAAATGGTTAAGTGTAGGCACTTGAAATGTGTATTAGTTACTTGTAAATGGTTAAGTGTAGTGACTTGAAATGTGTATTAGTTACTTGAAAATGATTATGACTTGAAATGTGTATTAGTTGCTTGAAAATGGCAGTGACTTGAAATGTGAACTAGTTACTTGAAAATGGTTATGTGTAGTCACTTGAAATGTGTATTAGTTACTTGAAAATGGTTAAGTGTAGTATTTTGAAATGTGTATTAGTTAGTTGTAAATGGTTAAGTGTAGTAATTTGAAATGTTATTAGTTACTTGTAAATGGTTAAATGTAGTGACTTGAAATGTGTATTAGTTACTAGAAAAAAAAAAGTGTAGTGACTTGAAATGTGTATTAGTTACTTGAAAATGGTTATGACTTGAAATGTGAACTAGTTACTTGAAAGTGATAGTGACTTGAAAATGGTTATGACTTGACACTTGAAATGTGTATTAGTTACTTGAAAATAGTTTTGACTTGAAATGTGTATTAGTTACTTGAAAATGGTTAAGTGTAGGCACTTAAAATGTGTATTAGTTACTTGAAAATGGTTAAGTGTCGTCACTTGAAATGTGAACTAGTTACTTGAAAATGGTAGTGACTTGAAAATGTTTATTAGTTACTTGAAAATGGTTAAGTGTAGGCACTTGAAATGTGTATTAGTTACTTGAAAATGGTTAAGTGTAGTCACTTGAAATGTGAACTAGTTACTTGAAAATGGTAGTGACTTGAAATGTGTATTAGTTAGTTGAAAATGGTAGTGACTTGAAATGTGAACTAGTTACTTGTAAATGGTTAAGTGTGGTCACTTGAAATGTGTATTAGCTACAAAATACGATTGCTCAGCTCACTAGTCAACTGACTGCAAAGGCTGAGAGGACGAGGAAGAGAGAGGAGGAAAATGTTGCGAGGGCGAGGAAGAGAGAGGAGGAAATGGCTATGCAAATGAAAATATTGCAGGAGCAGATTAACAGTTTTCGTCATGCTCCACAAATACTTCCTCCATGTCCCGGTGATGCACCTCGGGCTGTGAGATGCTTAAGCTCACTTAATGATTACACTACAGATGAGGAGGATGATTTTGATGAGGATGATGAGGATGAGGTTGAGGATGATGGGGATGAGGATGACTTTTAGTTTATTTTTGATTTGTAAACTTTGTTGTTTGTATGTTTTGATTTGATATTTGAATGTTTAAGGAGATGTTTTAATGTTTCTAAATTGGTGGGTTGTATTGAGATGATTGAATGTTTCTAAATTGATGGACTGTTTTATATTAGCAGGGATTATATTGGAAATGCAGTATATATGCTGTAATTTTTTTACTAAATTTTCAGAAAAAACGACTACAAGTGGTCGATTTTCTGGAAATTTGGAAAAAAACCGACCACATGTGGTCGATTTTTGTAAAATACCAGAAAAACCGACCACTTGTGGTCGGTTTTTTTTAAAATAAAATATTTAGTTAAACGATTTTTTAATTTAAAAAAAAGGTTTTAAAATAAACCGACCACTTGTGGTCGGTTTTCTAAAAAAATATTATATTTTTTTTTACAAAAACCGACCACATGTGGTCGGTTTATTTAAATAATTCTATTTTATTTTTTTTACAAAATCGACCACTCAATGTGGTCGGAAATTTTTAATATAAAAATAATTTTAATAAAATTTTTTATTTATAATATAATTAAAATCGATATATAAATAAATAAATATTTTTGAAAAAACCGACCACATGTGGTCGGTTTTGGAAAAGCTTCCAATATTTTACCGACCACACGTTGTGGTCGATTTTTTGGTCGAAAAAAAGGAAAACCGACCACTTGTGGTCGCTTTTTGTGGTCGGTTTTCCTGTTTATTTTAGTAGTGTATTGCGATATCTTCCTGTTTCGATTATTATTTTCTCGATATGAATTTTATTGTCTACAACTACTTTTTCAAATCATGCTGAGATAATAGTTATTCATAAAGCAAGTTGAGATCGTGTATAGTTGAGATGAGTGATACATTTCATCAAAGAGAGAGGTGGCCTGAAGTGTGATGTCAAGGTACCCACAGTCCTATTTGAATACAATGTTGCATGCATAGTCCAATTAAAAGGAGGCTTCATAAAAGAAGACAGAACGAAGCACATCTTACCAAAATTATTCTTCACACATGATCTCCAAAGAAATTGTGATGTTGATGTGCAACAAATATGTTCAAGTGACAATCCAACATATTTGTTCGCTAAATCTTTACCAACTTCAACACTTGAGAAGATGGTACACAAGATTTGAATGTAAAAACTTAAATCTGAATCGGAATCTTCAACAGGAGTACAATATGCGTTATACTCTTTTTTCCTTAATCAAAGTTTGTATTCCACTAGATTTTTCTGGTAAGGTTTTCATTGAGCCAACAAACAATGCGTATTCTCTAGATTTTCTTTTACATGAATAAGAGAGTGATGTATAATATGTGGATAAGCCATGTGGGCCATAATATAACAAGAGCAGTAGCCCACCAATTTACTTGGATTTCAAGTAATTCTTTAAACCCAAAAAAAAAAAAGTAATTTTGCCGCCTGTAGCATGAGCTAGTAGCGGCCAGGGAAATTTGCCTATATATAGATTCCACTATCTCATCTTTGTAATAGGATACAGAAAAACAGTGAATGAGAAAATAATAAGAATTACTAGCTAGTTCTCCCTATCGCTACTGCTCGTTGTAATTTAATTTTGTATTAAGCTTTTATTATATAACAGATTACAACAAAAAGATTTGTTGGGATATAAATAACAAGATATCATGCGTAAGCTGATAAATTAAATCTTGAACGACAATAAATCAAAGATAAAAGAAAATTATAACCAAGGAAAATACTGTTACGTAATTTGGTGAATTGATTTACATATGAGAAAATTAACATAAAAGAAAATATAAAAGCTGTCAAAAAATTAATCACTTCATAAACAAAATTCTTTTAGTGACAATAATATTAATGTTATTGTGTGGAGTAAAAATCATCGATATATGAGAGTTAAAAGCCTTTTCCTTCATAAATTTAAAAAAAGAATTAGTTTTCGTTTGAGAAATAAAAAATGCAATTATAGTACGAAACTTCTAATAAGATCCGTTTCAAATAGTTGACATGTTTATTAAAAATATTTGTCTCAAAATAGTTATCAATCTAAAAGATCAAGAAAGCATGAATTATTTCGTTTCAACTTTACCCTTAATATTAATTATTCTAGAATTAATAAATGTGTAAATAAATAAAGATTAAAAAATTAATAAAAATATATTAGTTAAATCAAATATTTAATATTTATTTATTTATTTAGAATTGTGCAAAACCTAAACCTACCAACTATAATCGGACAGAGAGAGTAAAAAAATCAAGTCATTTTAAACAAGAGTAATTAAGAAAACATTACGGGGGAAATGTAGACATTTAAGAGAGGGGAACAAGGGCACGTGTCCTGGTCTGATACAAGAAGCAGGCGTGATTAACACAAAGAGTTAATCAAGACAAGTAAAGTACGAAAAGGGGCTGACTTCTCGATGACCAAACACAGCACGTGTCACGCATTTCGTGGCTGCGACTTTTATCCCCGCCTTGCCCATTCTTCTTTTTTGTTTTCATGTTAGGTATCATGACAAAATAACAAAAAATTGGTCCTATCTTGGGATATGTTAAATCTCATAAATACGAGTATTTTTTATTAATTTATCTTTTAAACTTGTAAAAAGTTAGCAATTATTTACCTCTCTCAAATTTTTAACAAAGTGTGCTGATTAGATTTGATGGAAACTGTTTTTTTGAAGGAAAAAAAAAAGGACGTGGAGGAAAATCACGTTTAGAAGAGTAGTTTTTGCCTTTTCTTTTGTTTTTTGTAAAATAAATCTATTTCTAGAATTTGATATAACTTTATGAGGATTGAGGTGCAACTTCAATTTGGAGGTCCAGCTAGTATTCAATGTGACCCAATTTATGTGGTACACTTTCTTTTTAAGTTCGTTCAGAAGAATGTTATCTTTGTATAATTAAAAATAACTTAATTTTAAAGTTTCTTTTTTATTCTTAATGAAATAATTTATAGTCATACAAATGGTCAAAGCGTGTTTTACACCACAAATTTTAAAAATATTTTTTTCTTTCTTAAACTTTATTCCGAATTAAATTATGTCACATAAATTAATATGAGGAGAGGGTAGATTTTGTGTTATAGTTGACATTCCTAACGTTTCCAGTTAAATCTCTTTTTGGCTACAGTTCCTCTCAAATCTAACAGCCAAGTTTGTAAAAATATTTGATGGGACTAAAGTCACTTTGCACAAAAGTATATTAAAAAAAAATATTTTAACCAACCTTCAAACATAAGAAATCAATTTTGTCATTTTCTTGAGAAACATTATACTTGGTAGGCAATTTAGTCACAATTTTATGTTTTGTAATAAAAATAAACTTCTAGTTCGATGAAGTAGAGATATAGTACTTCCTTCGTTCCAAATTTAATTATAAATTTTGAAAAGTAATAAATATTTTTTAAACTTACTTAAAAGATGTTATGATATTTGTAGAATTATAAAATTTCGTCTCTTTAGAATGGACTATTAACTATATAGTCTCACATAAAAAATAGTAGGACTAAGGAGTAACATAACATTACATTGACTGTGAAATGAAATGGCAAGAGGCCCTCGTGGACAAGCTTAAAATTTTACTCCTCTAGTTTATGTTATATACTTTATCTATTCACATTTACTTATTCATAGTTGACTTGAAACATCAATTGTTGGGTTCTAGTGCAAAAATGTGAATGAAAAATTGAGGGAACAAATAGAGGAAAAAAGTGAATTGTATTTTCACTTTAAAAAAGAGTGTTTCTCCCACATTGATGGGAGAAAAAAACTTTCTTGTGCATATATTGAGATGCATTCCTTCATGTGGATAGTGAGGCAAGAACAAGTTAAGCCTCGCGCCGTCGTCGTCGCTCGGCTTCGGCTTCGGCTTCGGCTTCGGCAAATGATCAAGAGAGAGACTATCTTGAGAGTTAATGATCCAAAAATTCAATCTAAAATTTTTCCATTTGCAGATGCACGTGACAAAGTGCAGACGCATGTCACAACGCACCTCGAAGGAACGTGACCCTTCGAGACACTGTTTGAAAACGGAAAAGCCAACATGCTCGCGCAGACCACAGACAGCTTTCTGTTTTGTGCCAAACTGGCAACTGCGGGCACAGGTGGTCCCGACGGTCTGAAACAGTGTAATTTTCTATAGTGACGAAATTTGTGAAAGAAGAAACATCTTCTTCTTCTTGAAAAACTCAAGTGTGATCATCAAATTGTTGAGTGAGTTCGTTGTTCGACATTGAGGTACCGTCATTCTGTCGAAGTGAATCATTTTATCCTGCGAGAAAAGATTCCATAACCTCGGGTACTTGAGGGGAATAAATTCCTTAAGGACACACCGTGAATTCGGTGGACTTGACTCTACATTTCTCCTTCATCTCCTTTCTTTATGGTTTTGCTATTTTCCAGAAAATAGTAGAAAATTCATTTTGATAGTTCATAGTTGTTGAACTTGTGTTTGAAGTTGTTGAACTTCTTTGTTGTTCTTGAATTTGTTCTTGAACTTAAAGTTGAGGTTCATAAGTTGGGTTGAATTTATTTTGAAGTTCAAAGTTGTGAAATAGAAAGTTACAACTTCATGTGATTGTTCTTATTTAGTTTGAACATGTGATTGAAGTTAATGTTGGAAAAATACAGATTTACTAAACCCGAAAAACAACAATCTTAAGGAATTTATTAGTACTTGTTAATCTGTATTTTTTGGTTTCTGGAGATTAAAACCATTTGGTTTTGTACTCTGTCTGAACTTGATAGTGATTTGAAGATATAAAAACTTGCTCACGAGTCAAAGATCATTCGGTTGATGATTTGAAGAATATAAAAACTTCGTCTTTAAACTAGAAACAAGTGTTTAAAAATTAAAATCTTTATAGTTAGTATTCTAAAATACTAAAGTGTTTGTCAAAGCTTGACAAGGAAATGACAAATGAAACTGAACAACGAATTGATTCGGTTGTGATTGGTGTTGTCCCAACGGCAACCAATGTTGCGTCATTAAGTTGTTCAGATATTGCTGAAGCAATGAAAACGATAGAGAAACCGAAAAAATATTTTGGTGTGAACTTCAAAGAATGGCAGCAAATGATGTTCTTTTGGCTGACCAAACTTGAAATGCAAATGTTCACAAGTAGATATCCTCATGTTCCAGAAAAAGGAATGTTTGAAAACCAAGTGTTTGGTTTAGAAGATCTTGTGATTCGTCACAAGATAGAAGAGGACATTAAATTGCATGAGAAATCAGCAATGATGTGTGTAAATCTTGTTAGAGATAATGTTGCACATAATATGAAGAGGAAGAATTCTTCTAGACAAGAGAAAGAGCTGAACAAGGAAAAGTTCAAAGGCAAGTGCTACAATTGTAGTAAAGTTGGCCACAAAGCTCTAAGCTGTCAAGTTCTGAATAAGAACAAGAAAAGAAATAAGTTAAACATGTTGGAAGCAACTGGAAAGATTGAAAATCTGTCTGCAATGATCACAAAATATAATCTAGTTGGAAATCCAAATGAATGGTGGTTAGATTCAGGAGCCACTAGACATGTTTGTGCGGACAAAGAAGCTTTTGCTACTTATGATACCACTGGTCCCAAAGAAGAGATCTTCATGGGAAATAATGCAACAACCAAGGTTGAAGGAAGTGGGAAGATATTCCTAAAAATGACTTTCGACAACGTGTTGACTCTCAACAATCTTCTCCATGTTCCTACTATTAGGAAGAACTTAGTGTCGATAACGCTACTCGTTAAAAATGGGTTTAAATGTGTATTTGTTTCGGAGAAAGTTGAAATAAGCAAGAATGAAATGTATGTAGGAAAGGGATACCTCAATGAGGGCCTTTTCAAACTTAATGTAATGGCTGTTGAGAAGAATAAAGCTGAGGCTTCTTCTTACTTGCTTGAGTCAAATGAATTATGGTATGAACGTTTGGGACATGTCAATTAAAAAACCTTGCAAAAACTGATTAACTTGGAAGTTTTGCCTAAATTTGAGTATAGAAAATCAAAGTGTCAAACATGTATTGAATCGAAGTATGCTAGGCATCCGTATAAGTCTATTGAAAGGAATTCCAATCCCTTAGACTTAATTCACACAGATATTTGTGATATGAAGTCATGTCTATCTCGTGGTAGGAAAAAGTATTTCATAACTTTTATTGACGATTGCACTAGATACTGTTATGTCTATTTGCTGAATAGTAAGGATGAGGCAATAGATGCATTTAGGCAATATAAAACTGAAGTTGAAAATCAGTTGGATAAAAGAATCATAATGATAAGAAGTGATAGGGGTGGAGAATATGAATCTCCTTTTGCGGAGATATGTTTGGAAAATGGAATTGTCCATCAAACTACGGCCCTGTATTCACCTCAATCAAATGGGATTGCGGAAAGAAAGAACCGAACGTTGAAGAAAATAATGAATGGCTTAATTATAAGTTCAGGTTTACCGCAAAACTTGTGGGGGGAATCTATCCTTACAGCTAATCGGATACTTAATAGAGTGCCCTATAGAAGGACAAAATCTATTCCGTATGAGAAATGGAAAGGAAGGAAACCCAACTTGAAATATTTCAAAGTGTGAGGGTGTCTAGAGAAAGTCCAAGTTCCTATACCCAATAGGGTGAAAATAGGACCAAAGACTGTGGAATGTGTTTTCATCGGATATGCTACAAATAGTAAAGCATGTCGATTTTTGGTTCATAAATCCAAACATCCGGATATCCATGAGAATACGGTAATGGAATTAGATAATGCTGAGTTCTTTGAACACATTTATCCGTATAAGACTAGACATGAGCTGTCTAGTGAAGGGTCTAAACGACCTAGGGATGAACCAAGGGAGAATGTACTTAATGAAGAGAATCCAAGGCGTAGTAATCGACAAAGAACGTCGACTTCCTTCAGATCAGATTTTGTAACATTTCTTCTTGAAAATGAACCTCTAACATTCAAAGAAGTGATGTCGTCTGGGGACTCATACTTTTGGAAAGAGGCTGCCAATAGTGAGATTGATTCAATCTTGAGTAACCATACTTGGGAGTTGGTTGATATTCCTCCAGGAAATAAACCTTTAGGTTCTAAATACATTTCAAAAGGAAAATGAAAGCTGAGTACTATTAACAAATAAAAGGCAAGACTTGTAGTGAAAGGCTTTAGACAAAAAGAAGGCCTTGACTATTTTAACACATACTCGCCAGTAACAAGGATAACGTTCATTCGGATGTTGGTTGCATTAGTTGCGGTATATGGTCTTGAAATCCATCAAATGGATGTGAAAACTACATTCTTAAATGGAGAATTGGAGGAAGAAATTTACATAGAACAACCCGAGGATTTTGTAGTTCCTGGTAAAGAAAGGAAAGTGTGCAAACTTGTTAAGTCTCTTTATGGACTAAAACAAGCACCCAAACAGTGGCATGCAAAGTTTGACCAAACCATGTTGGCAAACGGATTCATGATAAATGAATGTGATAAATGTGTTTACATTAAAGACACTCCAAATCACAAAGTCATTGTTTGTTTGTATGTGGATGACATGTTGATCATCAGTAGAGACATTTCTGACATAAATACAACAAAATGAATGCTTGAGAGCAAGTTTGATATGAAATACCTTGGAGTTGCGGATGACATGTTGATCATCAGTAGAGATATTTCTGACATAAATGCAACAAAATGAATGCTTGAGAGCAAGTTTGATATGAAATACCTTGGAGTTGCGGATGTGATCTTGGGGATAAGAATTCATAGAACTCCACAAGTGTTGGCATTGTCACAGTCTCATTACATTGAAAAGGTACTTGACAAGTTCAAGTATTTGGATTTCAATATTTCTAAGACTCCATTGGATGTGAGCTATGCACTTCGAAAGAATGAAGGTGAAAGTGACTCACAAATGCAATATGCAAAAGTGTTGGAAAGTTTGATGTATATCATGAATTGTACTCGACCAGACATAGCATGTGCAAATTGAGTCGGTACACAAGTAATCCTAATCAAACTCATTGGATGGCAATGAAAAGAGTTTTGGGGTATCTAAAACATACTCAAGACTATGCTTTGCATTATAATAAATATCCTGCGATAATTGAAGGATATAGTGATGCAAATTGGATCACCGGATCAAATGAAGTAAAATTCATGAGTGGATATGTGTTTACTTTTGGTGGAGGAGCAGTCTCTTGAAAATCATCCAAACAGATATGTATTGCCCGCTCTACAATGGAATCTGAATTTATCGCGTTAGATAAAGTTGGTGAAGAAGCTGAATGGCGCTGAAATTTCTTGGAAGATATTCCTTATTGGCCTAAACCTTTGGCACCAGTATGCATACACTGTGATAGCCAAGCTGCGATAGGTAGGGCAGGGAGCATGATGTATAACGGTAAATCTCGTCATATAAGACGGAGACATAATACCGTTAGAGAACTTCTCTCTAGTGAAATTATCACTATTGACTATGTGAAGTCAAAGGATAATGTGTCGGATCCACTTACAAAAGGCCTATCTAGAGAGGGAGTTGAGAGATCATCGAAGGGAATTGGTTTACGGCCTAGTACATGTCATTACAGCGGTAACTCTACCTAGCAGACTGGAGATCCCAAGAGCTAAGTTCAAGGAGATCAAACAAAGTTGTGACTGACGGTTCAACATTGTCAATAAACTCAACCTATTCTCATAATAAAGACAATGTTCAGGAAACAAGGATAAGACTTATGGTTGAAAGTCTTTTAATGGTTTCTAAGTTTGGCAGATTTGACCAAATAGTTTGATCTATAGGATTGAAACGTTTAGGAATCACCTATGTGGGAGTGAAGTGGAAGCCGCTTCAAGGAGAATGACAGTAAGGGCCTATTCTCTACGCTCTCATGAAACCAGGTCGTGTTCATGGCTGAAACGAACAAAATCGTGAGAACCATAAACGGTAAAAGGCTGGTTGTGTGACTTGTGTTGTCTAGGTGTACATTAAAGTTCGATAAATTGTTGAGTATAGATACCTAAACTTTTCCTCAGGTATAGTGACGAAATTTGTGAAAGAAAAAAACATTTTCTTCTTCTTGAAAAACTCAAGTGTGATCATCAAATTGTTGAGTGAGTTCGTTGTTCGACGGAGTTTGAGGTACTGCCATTCTGTCGAAGTGAATCATTTTATCCTGGGAGGAAAGATTCCATAACCTCGGGTACTTGAGGGGAATAAATTCCTTAAGGACACACCGTGAATTCGGTACTTGATTCTACATTTCTCCTTCATCTCCTTTCTTTATGGTTTTGCTATTTTCCAGAAAATAGTAGAAACTTCATTTTGATAGTTCGTAGTTGTTGAACTTGTGTTTGAAGTTGTTGAACTTCTTTGTTGTTCTTGAACTTGTTCTTGAACTTAAAGTTGAGGTTCATAAGTTGGGTTGAATTTATTTTGAAGTTCAAAGTTGTGAAATACAAAGTTACAACTTCATGTGATTGTTCTTATTTAGTTTGAACATGTGATTGAAGTTATTGTTGGAAAAATACAGATTTACTAAACCCGAAAAACAACATCATCAACAACAACATCCTAGTGTAATCCTACAAGTGGGGTTTGGGAGGGTAGAATGTACAGATCTTACTGCTACTTCGTAGAGGTAGAGAGGTTGACTTTAAACTGTAACAACCCTTGTTGTAATTTTTAGATTTTTTCGTATTTTGACAATTTTCCCCTTCCCCGTAGTTGCTATATATCAGTGTCACGACCCAAATAACTGGATCGTGTTGGCACCTACTCTAATCTACCTATATATGAGAACCCTTACCATCTATTTCAAAATAAATGCGGGAGTCATAAAATAATAACATTAAACTCTTAGTGCTATGAAAACTTATTACAATTTCATAAATATAATACAGCCTGAAAATACGTTACCTAAAAGATCTAGTCTAAACAGGTACAAGAACTATAATAGCACAAGGAAGGTAAACAAGACTCAGCTCCCACCATAGAAATAAGAAGACAGAAGCTGCCGAAAATCTCTATACGCATCACGCAATGAAACCTGAACTAATCCTGCAACAGGCTATACCCCAAAAAGGGTATAGCAAAAATAGTATCAGTACAACCACACTTACTTCTAAGCATCATCGGCCGACCCAAGTTAAATCACATAAACATAACATAAATTTTTGAAGTTGAACATGCACTTATAACAATAGCGCCTATTTATTCCCAGTTACCACTCTCTTCCTTACTTTCCAACACTTAATTACACACCAACCTCCTACTCAACCTATGATCCCTTGTCATATACTTATTTCAGAGCATCAAGGTAATTATTAACCAACAATCTAACCTTAACTCATTCATAACGCTACAGTTTCAACCATTACCTGAATCAAGGACAACACCTAAGTTATTTTACACCTACTGACTATATAACCCACTATCACCCACACTGCTTGACTCATAAGACCATGTAAGCACGTCACTTATTATCAACATTCAACCAACGCAAGAAAAAAAAGAACAACTACTCAACACTTAGTAATTATACCTTTCCTTGGTCTTTCCTTAACCATCAATAAAATAAGACATAAAGCATAGACCAGATATAAATATGTAGCCAATCAGCAACTATGACTTATAAATGGTTAGCACAACCTTACCACAATTACCTTTTAATAACTTCAACAATGTCAAATCAATTCACATATATCAATAGCCCGGACCTCTTACGGATCCAATAACAACAATAATATTACCGGTTCACTCAAGGGACAAAAATAACAACCATAAGATAACCCGGTTCATTCATGAAATCGTCAAACTCACCAATATCATGTACACATATGCTATGGGTCTTATAAATGCCCACTAGCCATAACCTACAGGGGACGAACTTAGTTCATGTACCAAATAACTCAGATATCTTGTGTCTACCACCCTTATGCCAAAATAAGTGTTATACTACCCTTATTCCAATGTCCCTACCCTTATAGTTAATGAATTCCACTAACTTTGTGACGAAGAACTTTATCGGAATCTCACCATATAAATTCATGCCATAACATATACAATCATAATATGAGATAACACAGCCACACTTACATTTAAACAAGACTTTTACACAATCTCATTTTAGGTGATTTAACAACTTGTAATATCATTTAACAAGTTAACATACACATCATGCATTGCAACAAGTAGACAAAGAGGCAGTTAATATGCACACATAAACTAAATAGAGTCTTTAACTATAATTCAACCATCACCTATCCCTTTCTACTAATAATAATATCCGGGACTAAATAGCACATAGGATGAACAAAACATGTTACTTAAAATAAACCTTGGACTATCAATATTCATAATCCGTACACACAACCTTTCTAATCTACACTTCATTACTCCCAACCTTCCATCCTAACTGTAAATACTTTCCTAATTACACAAATCCATCCATTAAGTGATAAACAAGGAATTCACTTCCAATACTCTTACATCAATCAATTTAACCATACCACCTTACCGAAACTAAACACTTTCACTCACTAACCTATTAACTATGCACAAGGAACAATAGAGCAGCATTAATAATAACACAATACTCATTTGGAAAAGTCCATCTTATTCATATAACCCTAATTTGTTGATTTTATCCATCCAAACACCTTGCCCCCAGGCCTACGTATGGAATATCCCATCAATCTGTGTTATGCATATGTTTTCTAACATAAGTCTTTGCTACTCAATTAAACCTAGCTAACCTGGGTGCCAAGCAGTTGATATAAGGCATGAACTCAAATTTTTGACTTCGTCCTAGCGATTTTCATCGTGGAATCTACAAGAATTCATTGGGTTTTATCCCATTTAAGCATCCTCCCTTTTCTCCATTGCTCCAAATCCTTGAGGAAACCCTAAAGGGTATTTAGAATAAAGCCTCATTCTAGTTTACAACTGTAAAAGGGCAATTGAAAACCCAGGTGGACTTCTTGGTGCCCTGCTATAGAAACCTGCATGTCGCTGCCACAGCACCGCTACAACGAGATAATTTTCGCTATAGAGGGATGATGTCAGTCCATCCCCAAAATTTTTCTACTCTGAATTTATTTAACAAAATCTTTTACGAACCCTTTTTTAAAGATATTACAGAAATTCCCATACCCCATGCCCTTTGGACAAGGTGATTTTAGTAATGATAAAATGGGTCGTTACAACAGATACCAATTTACCCATTGTTCATTTCCAAACGATCATGATAGGAAAAAAACTAGACAAAAATACAGGTCATTAGCACTCATGCTTTGATTATAATTCTTACCTCCCAAAACTTCGTTTACCAAAATTTACAAGGAAGTACGCCCGAATTATACCATGACTATTTAATATGACACCCCAATATAATTTATAGCAATCAAAATTTGCAAGGAGTAGCCCTTGACAAGGGTTCACGAGTGTCCAAGTTATCCGAAACCTCGCTAATACATGTAAAATTAATAAGTAACTTAGAGGAAAGAAAGAAAAAATTTCACCTTCAAAACGAAACTGGGTCCCGCTATAGCGGCGCTGCTATAGCGGGATGTAGGTTGCTATAGTGGGACGGAATAATTTAAAGAGTTGAGAAATGATTTTCATGCCCATTTCTCAATTCCAAACTCAAAAATTCCCCTTATCTCTCTGATCAACTTGCTCTAAATGCCGGAATCAAGGTAAATCTCATTCTAGCTTTGCCTCCCTACTCTTTTACTCATAATATTGTCTTTTTTGCACTTGAAATGATAGAAAACATGTGGGTTTGGGGTTGGTTTTTAAAATTTAAATTTTGCTTAGATTTGAACAAAATTTCGAAGCATGGTTTCTTCTCTTATGTTTACAATGCCCCTATGGCGTCCTAGCCGTAAGATTTATGAAGTTCATGGCCAAATTGGGGTGTGAACAAGAGTAGAATGTGAAGGGTTATTTTCAAAAAAATTCTTGACAAATGAGGATCGTATAGGTGTTTAAACACCCAAATTTTAGTATATAATAGTCCCATGACACTCTTCCATTCCTGATCTATGTTTAAAAAGTCAAAAATGGATAATTTTACAAAAAGACGCCATTGATTCATCTGTTCAATTTCAGGGAAGATGAAGGCCGCTATAGCAGCCTAATCCCGCTATGCGGCCCTACTATAGTGGGAATATTCCCTCTATAATGGTCTCATGGTAGTGGGATGCCTTCCACTATAGCGAGAGGCAAACAGTAGCCTCCTTAAATTTTTGAGAATTAGATTTTTCTGAAACTTGCAATTATTTGAACACTTTTATGGATTCTAATTTATTTTTCGCATGATTTTCGTAGGACTACTTACTCCATGGCAAGATAACTCTCCCCTTCCCTTCCAAAGATCCCCTGACCAAAACTGTCAAGAAAGATTTTGGGACTATCAGAGGATGGGCTTCTACTATGAGAGGTGGGTCATCATGAGGGATGTGACGGAAAAGGTGCAGAGTTCTACGTGTGGCTTTAGGAGTTTGGGTGGATAAATCTAGTGGAGGATCCTCGAGATGGGGTCTTGGGCTGGGTATGGGAGTTCTATACTATCCTTCTGACTGTGCTTTGGGATGACCCCCATACCACTATTTGTATTCAGGGAGTATATGTCCCCATGGATGTGGTCACCATCAACTAGGTTTTGGGGGTGCCTGATGTCTCCAATATTGAGTAACTGGACAAAGCCCGACAGATGGACATGTGGTGCTTGAGGGATACATTACTTGCTAAGGCTGACCAAAACAATGTCTGCTAGACTAGTCCCGAAGAGATTAGGAGAACACACTTCAGTATGGATGCTCGAAGATGGCTAAACCTGGTGACTCAGAGAATTCATCCTTTGGGTAATACCTATGATGTGACATACCCTCGAGCTCTGGTGATATTTTTTGCTATGCGAGGGATTCAGCAAAATATGGAGGCACATATCGTTTCGGAGGGGAAGGACTTTTATTGGGGTAACAAAAATGCCTCCTAGCTTCCGAGCCTGATTTCTGAATTGTGCAGGCATGTAGAGGTGCCAAGGAGAATGTTGATAGGGATCTGGAGTACGATGTACCCTTCCATTCCTTTAAGATGAAGGGTGCACCTCCTTGGAACAAGAAGAAGAGAAAGAAGGGCACCTAGGGGGAGAACAGTAGGGAGAAAAATATAGATGATGATGATGATGATGATGCCCCTCCTTCACAACCTCCAATATCCTATGAGCACCTAGAGGCAGACATGGCCTCAGTGAGGAGCTTTTTGGAGCATGCCCACTTGCCTCCCTAGGGTTCAGTACCTTTCAGTTCCACAACCCTACCCAAAATTGCTCAGGACTATGCAAAGTTCCAGAGAGAGTTAGTGAGGAGAAGAAGAAGAGGCACTCCTGGGATCGCATGCTTTCCCAAATGTGGAAGACAGTTAAGGTCATGTTCAAGTGCGCCATCCCTGATAAGTCGCTCCCCATGCTGGAGAAAGAGGATTTGTAGGAGTTCTCCTTCCTAAACGACCTTGAAGGAGAAGGCTCCGATACCTTAGGCCATGAAGATGATGGGGCCTCCAGCTAGATCCTTGGGTGCATGTCAGCCTACCTCCTTATTTTATTTAATTTTATGGATTTGGGTTGCTCTTATTTGGGGCATGTAACAAACAATCTTTTTCCTTTTTTTTGGGAACATGGATGCTTGTTTTTATTGAACTAGTAATTGAATGCATAATTATTATCTTATACTATACGTGTTATACTAGTCGGGTGGTAGCTAGCAGCTTATAATAGAGTTTGGATAGGTTGGGAATGGAATTCAAAAACAATGGAAAATAGGGAAGGGATTCTGCCTAGGCCATCCCGCTATAGCGGTCTTCATGTCGCTACTACGGCACCACCATAGCAGGAATATTCCCACTATAGAGGGCCTGCAGTAGCTAGGAAGTGCCCGCCATAGTAGCCCACCGACAGTGGCCCAGAAGATTTTCCCGATTCCTGCAGTTCCCTTACCCTCATTCCCTTCCACAACACTTTAATTCTAATCTGTACAATAAATAAACCTCAAACCCCAGATCGAGCCGAGCAGTTTGAAAAGTTTAACAATTAATCGAAATGACATTCTTACACCTTGGTTATAGATTATCAATTTAACAATAATAAACATACTAGGCTTTGGGATATTTTATCAACTGTCATGCTCATGCTTTTCACATAATAACCACTCAAAGCAAGGAAAATTGTAACAATTTTGCAATTTCATCTACTAATTTTACCTGTACCATCCATATTGATTAGAATTCAGGCATCATTTTCATTTAATTACTCATAATGCAGGTTCTCAAGCAATAACACATAGTCAACTTACCACCGCTTCACTTATCACAGATTTCCAAACATCAAATCAGTTGCAACTCGCATAAATATCATTTCATATTATTTTATTAATTAATTAATTATTCATTGATCTTGTGTCTCTAAAAAGAACATTCAACTCACGTTCTCGAAAACCACTAATTGATCATCCAATAATTTAAACCTAGCCCTTACGGCTAGATACCAATTTGAACCTTCTAAGTTCTAATTTCATTGCTTGTGTTATCCCAAACGGGGCCAGATGACCTCCTTTGGCTTTGGTTAAGATACCAAATAGAATCAGGAGATACCAATTTGACTCAACCCATACAAACAATCATCTCAGACAACACGAGAGGAAAGGAAAAAGGGAAATAGTTCCTAGAATGCCTCATAGCTTCCCAAAAATTAGATGTGGACGTTACACACCAATCTGGGGGACTCTACCTGACATTTGCTCTTGTGTTAGGAGACCGATAACCCAGACACTGATACCAACTGTCATGAGCCAAATAGTCGAATCATGCAGGCACCTACTCTAATCTACCTAGATAAGAGAACCCATACCACCTATTTCAAAATAAATATAGAAGTCATAAAATAATAGCATTAAGCTCTTAGTGCTATAAAACTTATTACAATTTCATAAATATAAAACAATCACAATTACATAACATAAATATTCAAAGTTGAACATGCACTTAAAAAAATAACACGTATTTATATCTTTAACCACTTCCCAGTCACTACTCTCCTTCTTACTTTCCAACACTTAATTACACACAAACCTCCTACTCAACTATGATCCTTTGTCATATACTTATTTCAGAGCATCAAGGTAATTATCAACCAATCTAGCCTTAACTCATTCATAACGATACAGTTTCAACACTACCCGAATCCAGGACAACACCTGAATTATTTTACACCCACTTACTGCACAACCCACTATCACCCACTACTACTTGACTCATAAGACCATGTAAGCACGTCACTTATTAATAACATTCAACCAGCCAAGTAAAGCAAGCACAACTAGGGAACACTTAGTAATTATACCATTACTTGGTCTTTCTTTAACCATCAATCAAATAATACAAAAAGCATAGAACAAATATGAATATGCAGCCAGTTAGCAACTATGACCTATAAATGATTAGCTCAACCTTTCCACAATTACCTTTTCATTAACTTTAATAATGTCAAATCAATTCCCATATATCAATAGCACAAACCTCTCCTGGATTGAATAACAACAACAATATCACATGGTTCACTCAAGGAACCAAAATAACACTCATAAGATAACGCAGTTCACTCATGAAAACATCAAACTCAATAATATAGTGTACACACATGCTATGGGTCTTATAAATGCCCACTAGCTATGGCCTGCAGGGTACAAGCTCAGTCCATGTACCAAATAACCCAAAAATATAGTGTCTGCTACCCATATGCCAAAACAAGTGTTATACCATCCTTATTCCAACGTCCCCACTCTTATACTTCCTGAATCCCACTAATTTCATAAGGATGACTTCTAAAATTCATCTCACTATATAAATCCATTCCACAACATATGCAATCATAATGTGAGATAACACGACCACACTTATATTTAAACAAGCCTTTTACACAATCCCATTTTAGGTGATTTAACAACTTGTAATATCATCCAACAAGTTAACATACACATCATGCATAGTTCTATGATACATGTCCCGTTGTTATGCGATGTTTCATGCTAAAATTTCAAAAAAATCTAGAATACATTTATTAATAATATAATTGACGCGAAAGCGTTGAGATAAACATAGTGGATGTAATGGTATAAGCATGAAATTACTTAGAATTAAAGTAGTGCAAATTTAAAGCTAGTGCAAAATCATTCTAGATAAATTAATGCTAGTTCAAGATTAGTGCTAAAACAAATGTATAGGATTGGTGCTAGATAAGATTAGTTCTAAATAAGATTTAATAGAATTGGTGTTAGTGCAAGGTTAGTGCTAAAATCATGGTAAGTGCCTGATGTGCCATGGTTTCATGAAACTTTCAATGCTTAAAACAAGGAAAATATGCACTAACTTGGGTATGTTTAGTGGGTATGATGTGTTTTCTGTCCTATATTGCAGGACAATATGTTTTGGAGGCAAATGGAGATAAAGTGAAGAATATTGCACCAAAACGGAGTAGCAGAAGATGAAAGAGTCTAGATGAAACCACAGAGGGGACCCATGGCAGGGATTCACATGACGTGAGTGGATGCCGTGAGTCACCCTCTGCAAGCCTAGACAATATCCTGATTATCACGATAGGACTCACGTGCTGTGAATCTATCTACGTGGTGTGAAAGGGTGGCGTGAGTCAACTTCTGAAGATGTCTAATTGAGCCTGATTTCCCCGACACTCATCTACGTGGCATGACTTGGTTCCACGACACCAAGTCACGATATCGTGGAAGTTGCTGACTCTGTTCTCCTGTTCTAATTAGGATAGGATAAGTTTTGTATCTATAAATATCCCTGTATAGTCCTATGTGCGAGGGAGAGTCATTACATTGTTTTGAGAGATATTTTCTACTGTTTTTGAGCTTATAAACATATTCTTAGTTTTGTAGTTACAAACCCTAATTTGAGTTTTATTGATAATTGAGATTTTAGTTCTTCTTCATTATTGTGAGTTTACAATCATATTTTCATCTCTGAATTCTTCTTGTGTTCTTACAATTATGAGTATCTAAACTCATCAACTAGGGTTGTGTGAACCATGAGGAATTAACGAAATCGGTTAAGTGCAAAGCAACTCTGAACCGCTGTGAATGCATGTATTATTATTTCCTTCATTTTGATTGCTTTCTAATGGTTGCAAACGTTAGAAACTCGCCTGTATTCTAGACTTGCTCAAGAGAGAGGTAGAGTTGGGAAAAGGAGATAACAACAGAGATTTGAAGCTATCAACCTTCATCTAATAACTTGAACCTTAGCGGAAATAGTTATCTGAGATCCAGGTCAAGGGTTAGTAGTGCGACACTCGGAGACCAAGAGGAGAAGAGTGAAATTCGTCTAACCAAGGTGGAGATACGTTTAGATGAACATATCTTGTCAGATTTTACATGCAACATAGTGGGACGATTTTGTTAGCACAGGTAACCGGCGAAGTTAAGAAATCATTGGGGACCACAGTCCTAGTGTACTTCTCTTATTGTCTACAAACTCGATACAATCAGCAATCGTTACTGTCAATATTTATTCACAACCCCCCCTCCCCCCAGTTTTACTTACTTTCCAATTATTCCTTCTAGTATTCTAAACAACTTTGACCTATTCCCTGTGGGATCGACCCCAACCTAGTTGGGTTTTATATCTAATTCAGCGATCGCATTGTACTTTTTGGAAGGTATATTTTGGGCGACATCAAATTTTGGTGCCGTTGCTGGGGAATACTGTTACGGAGTTGATTAGTACTGGTTGGAGTTGATTGATTTTGTGTTTTTACATACTTTTGAGGGTACACGTTGGTGTATGCCCAATACTAGGAGTCAAGGCAATCCCCTAATTCCACTTGATCTTGAAATTGAAAGGACTCTGAGAGCTAATCGAAGATTGGTGAATACTGATGGAGTTCAGGATCCCACAGCTGCGGGAGACATTCATCACCAACCAATTTAGCCAAATGTTCATGAAACAGCGGATCAAACTACCGCTCGATTAGAACGAAAAGAGCAAGCTAGGCAAGCTGCTCTTAGACAAGCAGAAAGAGATAATCAAGCGATGCAAGAAGCAACACAGCATCTGGCTGATGCTTAGGAGCGACAAAGAAGACTTAGAGCACAACAGAGACCATATGTGCCTATTTATGATGATCCTGAAGAAGAGGATATGTCTTATCTCGAACCGATTGAGACTGGTGCCATCATTCCATCAGAGTTACCTCTGGGCATGAAGTTTGACATTACCTGTTCCATGATTCATTTGCTAAATTTGAAAGGTGTGTTCGCCGGTCTTCCTTCAGATGATCCAAACATGCACGTGATGAATTTTGTGGGGGTTTGAACTTCCTATAATCTGTCTGGAGTTAACCAAGAGGCGATTTGGTTGAAATTGTTCCCATTCTCCCTAATAGGAGAAGCGACATTGTGGTTGGCAGAATTACCATGAGGTTCCATCACTACTTGGCAAGACTTGAGGAATCAATTTCTAGAAAGATTTTTTCCACCTTCTAAGATGCTGCAGTTGAAGGATGGGATCTACAATTTCAGACAACTACATTCTGAAGCACTTTATGAGACAATGCTTAGATTCAAGAAGAAGCTGCAGAATGTGCCGAATCATAGGATGAGTAGTAGAAATTTACTTAAAATTTTCTACAGGGCTTTGGACGCAAACACTAAGGCTGTAGCAGATACTATCACTGGTGGAGCATTCATGAGTCTGCATCTTAGATCGTATTACTTAGACCAACCGATGATGGCATACTCGGGAGGAAGATACGTCTGCTGGTACGTATGCTATTGGAGCCTCAGTTGCACAAAGGGCATATGACAAAATAGTGGCTAAAGAGGTTGCGCAACTAAGGACAAAAATTGGTTTGCTAGCTAAACAAATTACAGCCACAGATGCTGAGAAAGTGCTTGCTGTAGGTGCACAAGGTAAAATGCCTAGACATGATGATAGTGAGTCTGATGAAGAGGCTAAGTACCTAGATCGAGAAGTGGCGGGTTTCCAAGCCAAGGGCTAAGGGTCTAATCAAGACTCATGGAACTCGAGGCAAGGGAATCAAGGTCGGAACTATTATGGAGATAATTACAACAAATTGGGAAACAGAGATTGAGAACGAGACAGTGACGGTGATTGGAGATAAAAGTATGATTATAGAGAGAAGAATGGCCTTTACGTACCACCAGAGAGCCGTGATGCTGAGTCTGGAAATTCAAGGATTGAATACCTTCTTAATAAACTGGTTACGAGGTCAGAAAGCCAAGAAAACTGTCTAAAAGAGATCAAGACAGATATTTTGGGAATAAGTCAGAAAGTTGAGTCTCACTCAACTACCATTAAACAGTTCGGGCAGTTATCGGTGGCATTAAACCAGCGTCAACCAGGTACCCTTCCAAGCAATACCGTCCAGAATCCAAAAAATGATGCTCATTGTATGGCTATCACAACAAGAAGTGGAATGACTCTCATTGAGGCACCCAATCAAGTTGAGGGTGTTCATGCTCTACTGGAAGAGCAGACTAATGCCACAAAAAAGTAAAGGAAGCTCTACAGAAGTATGTGCCATTTCCCAGACCTCCTCCACCTTTCCCTCAACATCTCAAGAAAAAGGTGGATGAAAACAAAATTGTTAGTGGGGAGATCACGAAAGAGGTGGAAAAGCTTCAAACTGATGAAAACAAGGTAAATGCTGAAACTAAGAAAGAGAAGGAATCCCCGCAAGTGCTAACCCCCATTCCTAGGCCACCACCTCCATTCCTTCAGTGTTTGACGAAAAAAAGGAGGATGGAAAATTTCATAAGTTCATGTCCATATTGAAGCAACTTTCTATAAACATCCCTCTTATTAAAGCTTTAGAACAAATGTCGAGATATACAAAGTTCATGAAAAGCTTGGTGACGAAGAAGAGAACTGTCAACAATGAGTATGTCGGGGATTTGCACCATTGTAGTGCAATTGCATCCCGTTCTCTTGTGCAAAAGAAATATGACCCCAATGCCTTCATAGTTCCATGCACAATTGGGTCAGTTAACTTTGCCAGAGCTTTGTGTGACCTAGGTACAAGCATTAACTTGATGCCGCTGGCAGTATTCAAGAAATTAGGTTTGGGAACCCTCTAGCCAACAAAGATGCGGTTATTGATGGCGGATCGTATGATCAAGAAACCTTTGGGCATAATATGTGAAATTTTGGTCAAGGTTGAAAACTTCAGCTTCCCTACTGACTTTGTGGTCTTGGATTATGAGGTCAATTTTGATATGCCCATAATTTTGGGGAGACCATTTTTGGCCACCGGCAGAGCATTGGTAGATATGGAGCGAGGTGAGCTGAAATTCAGGCTGGATAATAAGGAAGTCACATTCAATATTTGTAGAACTATGAAACAGCCAAAGGACATGAGGGTGGTTTCAGAAATAAATATTTTAGATGACCTTGGAGGCCAACCCAGGGGATATCTTGATGCAGTCTGAGTAATCAAGATACTCACGTCGTGCCGCTACATTAAATCAAGCGTTGCTGGGGAGGCAACCCAAGGTGTCTTACTATTCCTAAATTTGCTTTGATTTTTGACTTTGATCGACATTAGACCCACACACATAGAGTGCTACAGGTATGTTCCTAACTCCCTTGTTTTGTTTTAATCTACTACATTGGGGATAATACATGCTTATTTGGTGGGGGCGGAGGTACTTGTGAGTCTATATGTCCTCGTGGGGTTTTTTGTTACCGTGTTTCTTTTCCCTCAAGTGCTATCATGGTAGAACCTTCATGTTTAGGTTTTTATTTATATTAGTTATGTGTTTATTTTATTAGGAGAAAATAAGGGAACTGTAGTGCAGTCTAGTTTTGAAAAATTATTATTATGCTTTTTGAATGTTAAGGATACCCCTCCTGAAAAAAAAATTTTGAAGTATGTGTGTGTAGCATGTTTATGTGTGACAGCTGTTGGATCTTGTTATGGCACTAGGATTATAGACAAAATAACTGTAGCTAGCGTCGCATGAATAGGATAGATAGTAGTTGATAAGGTAACTCTGTGCTATGTGAGTGTGAGAACATTACTTAGTTCACTTTGTGTGTGTGATCCAGAACTTGCCCGGTTAGTCTTGCCTAGGTTAGAGGATAGTGGTTAGGAAAGGATCATAGGCCGTTTTTGAATAAGTCCACTTTTAGCCTAAATGCCCGAACAAATGAATAAGTATCACTTGATCCTGACTTTAAGCCTTAATTGACCTATTTCTTTCATTAGCCTATTCACCTTCCCATTTTGACTTACAATGAACCTGTCTTGGCCCTGGTCCCTCCTTGGACACTGTGTACCTCAACTCAGGCAAATCGCCTAAGTTGAGGGTGGCTATTATAGGGGTGCGTACATTGAGTTGGGTATGAAGAAGAGGTTAATAAGAGAAAAAGAGAAAACAGGTTTGGGTGTGAAGAAAAAGAAAAAAAATATATAAAGTAAAGAAAAAGAAAAAAAAATAGTTGTTTGTGTTGTGAAATTTGAGAAAAATCACACCCAAAATCTGAAAATAAAAAAAAGAGAATAAGGGAGAATAAAAATGAGAAAGGTTGGAAGTTGGAGCCAAAAATAGTGTAGTGTCAAGGAGGGTTGAGTCACCATATCCATATTTACCATACTCGTCCCCAAGCCTACATTACAAGCCGAGTAAAGTCCTATAATGATCCTAGTCCAACTGTCCGAAAACTTAAGGCATAGAAAATAAGGGCAAGCCTATGGTATTTCATGCACACTGTTTGAACTTCTTTGTGAGAGAAAGTGTTTTGACCGAGTCCCTAATTTGAGATTCATTAGCATACTGTGAGTAAATGGGACTTCTTTGATTGTGAGAGTATATGGGTTGCATTGTTAGCTGCAATTTGTTTGAACAATGTCATTTGCATATATGCTTAGTTGTTTGTTCATAAACTGGTGTCATCACTTGATCCCTTCTGTGTCATGATAATATGCTGTGTATATACACACCGTGGGTTTGATTTGCAAATAGGAAGGGTTAGAAAAGTTTTTCCAAAAGCAATGGGTTGACTGCCATAAGACCCTTAGGTTTCTCTTAATTATGCATCGTGCATGTCTGTTTTTGTTTTGTTCGCCTGAGGACATGCAAACGTTCTAAGTTGACGGTGTTGATGTGTCGTGGTTTTATGGCACTTTCAATGCTTAAAACAAGGAAAATATGCACTAACTTGGGTATGTTTAGTGGGTATGATGTGTTTTCTGTCCTATATTGCAGGAGAATAGGTTATGGAGGCAAAATGGAGATAAAGTGAAGAATATTGCACCAAAACCGAGTAGCAGAAGATGAAAAAGTCTAGATGAAACCACAGAGGGGACCCACGGCAGGGACGCATGTGTCGTGAGTCCACTCCCATGACCTGAGTGGATGCCGTGAGTCACCCTGCAAGCCTGGACAACATCCTGATTTTCACGATAGGACTCACGTGCCGTGAATCCATATACGTAGCGTGAAAGGGTGGCGTGAGTCAACTTCTGAAGATGTCTAATTGAGCCTGATTTCCACGACACTCATCTACGTGGCATGACTTGGTTCCACGACACCAAGTCCTGATACCGTGGAAGTTGCTGACTCTGTTCTCCTGTTCTAATTAGGATAGGATTAGCTTTGTATCTATAAATACCCTTGTAAAGTCCTATGTGCGAGGGAGAGTCCTAACATTGTTTTGAAAGGTATTTTCTACTTTTTTTGAGCTTATAAACATATTCTTGGTTTTGTAGTTACAAACCCTAATTCGAGTGCTATTGATAATTGAGATTTCAGTTCTTCTTCATTATTGTGAGTTTACAATCATGTTTTCATCTCTGAATTCTTCTTGTGTTCTTGCAATTATGAGTAGCTAAACTCATCAACTAGGGTTGTGTGAACCATGAGGAATTAACGAAACCGGTTAAGTGCAAAACAACTCTGAACCGCTGTGAATGCATGTATTGTTGTTTCCTTCATTTTGATTTCTTTATAATGGTTACAAATGTTAGAAACCTACCTGTATTCTAGACTTGCTCGAGAGAAAGGTAGAGATTGGGAAAATGAGATAACAACAGAGATTTGAAGCTATCAACCTTCATCTAATAACTTGAGCCTTAGCGGGAATAGTTGTCCGAGATCCAGGACAAGGGTTAGTAGTGCAACACTTGGAGACTGAGAGGAGAAGAGTGAAATTCGTCTAACCAAGGTAGAGAGACGTTTATATGAACATATCTTTTCAGATTTTACATGCAACATAGCGGGACTATTTTGTTAGCACAAGAAACCGGTAAAGTTAAGGAATCATTGGAGATCACAGTCCTAGTGTACTTCTCTTATTGTCTACAAACTCGATACAATCAGCAATCGTTACTATCAATATTTATTCGCAACCCTCCCCCCCCTAGTTTTTCTTACTTTCCAATTAGTCCTTCTAGTATTCTAAACAACTTTGACTTATTCCCTGTGGGATCGACCCCAACCTAGTTGGGTTCTATATTTGATTCAGCGACCGCATTGTACTTTTTCGAAGGTATATTTTGGGTGACTTCAGTGCCAGGACAAGTTACTGCTAGATTGCAATTAGGGATGGAGCAAAGTCAGTGCTAGTTCATAGCTAGGACCAGTGTAAATTAGTGCTAAATCATAACCAGTGCCGATGCAAATTAACGCTGATGTAAATTAGTGCTAGATCACAATAATGGCTGGTGCAAAGTTAATGCTAAATCATTGGAGCTGGTGCAAAGATAGTGCTAGATTATCATTGGAATAGGTGCAAATTAGTGTCAGAGCATTGTTAGGGCTGGGGAAAGTTAGTGTTGGATCATAGTCAGGGCTAGTGCAAAGTCAGTGCAAGATCGTAATTAGGGTCGGTAATGTTAGTGCTAAATCATAGCTAGTGCCAGTGTAAACTAGTGTGGGATTAGTGCTAACATTTAAGATGAAATTAATGCAATAGGTTATTGGTAAACAAAATTCAAACCGTCTTATAAATACTGCAAACAATTGCTATTCTTGTTTGCATTATCCTGCATTAAAGAGACTTTGTGAGTTGGAAAAGACAAGGTTAACCCATGCTAATTTTGGTTTCAAATCTGCTCTTTCTGTATGTCTACTTGTTCGAATGTTGTGACTTCATCCAAGATTTAATGCTTGTTGAATGAATAATAGTCAACAACTTTATTTTTGCGCCTTTTTAGAATTTCCTACGTTCAAAGAAAATTTGTGAGTTGGGGGAGGGGAGGCTAATTCATGCTGACTTGAGATTTTCAACTCTGCTTCTTTCTTGTCCGTCTTTTTTTTTTTGAACCTATGACCCCACCCGAGGTATGAGACTTGGTAGATGAATAAAAAAATTATTTGAAAGTGAAAGAAAAAGAAAAGAAAAATATATAGTTTTTCAAAAATAGCATAAATAACATTTGTATATTTGAAAATAGCTCATTTCTGAATTCATGTCGGATCTCAGATTATGACATGTGTCTAAACATCCTTTGCCTCCATATCCATATGTTTGTGCTAGCTAGCATTCTCTGTCAGCACCTTCCCTAAAAGCTTTGCCCTAGTTTCTTGCCTTAACAGATTCTTACGTGCATTTGTGGAGAGGTATGAGATTTGTGAAATTTTGAGACCTTCTCAAAATTTATCCCAGTTTCTATCCTATGGATAATGGAAAAGAGTTTAAAAAAAGTGACCGAGCCCATAAGGCACCTACGTATAATGTTAAGACTGGAATCAGGTCATACATAGTTCAAGTTCTTGGCTAGCTTAGCGAGTTGCATGCTATTCTTGCGTAGTTTGAACTTTTGCTGGTCATTCATGTTTTGAGCTTTTGCCGCTTCACATGTCATAATCATAGAACTGGAAAATTTATTATTTATATGATAATAGAATTAAATAATACTTAGTTAGGCAAGATAACGAAATGAGAAAGAACATTTGAGCTTTTGAAAAAAGAACGGAAAAAAGAACATAAAGTTCTTATTAAATCGTGCTATTTTGAAAATAATGAGAATTTTATCTACCAAGACTCCCGATGAACCAAGGACGGATCAAAATTCCAATCCTCCAAAGCATCTCCCGGTTCAACATCCCATGTGGTGAGTGTCTTAGTAAAATCTTCAATTCAAAAGATTTGCTATCGATAGATCACTCATTTACAATGTACCCATTTAAAAAAATATATTTGCAATATGGGTCATCTTAAGTGTTGGCGTGAATAAGCCTTTGGGAATTAAATTAATAATAAGAAAGATAAGAGAAAAAAATTACAAAAAGCGATGTTAGATGAGGTGACAAAACTACAAGCAATTTAGTATTCAACAAATAATCACGTAGCAAAAGAATCATGAAAGTAGTGCACAACAAATATATTAAGCAGGTTATAAAGGCAAGCAACGCATTAATAATGTATCCTAATATGTAAGGGACCTTTTTTGTACCGGAGGTAGGCCAAAAAAATTTGAGGGACAAAAAATGTGTCATTGTATGTCATTCTGTTGCTCTTTAATCAATTAGACTTGAATTTATTCCCTAAAATAAGGTGAATTTTCCCTCTATCAAAGTTTGAAAGCTTGATGGTTATTCGCATTGCAAAACAAAGGTTTAGATTATACCTCCAAACTAAAATTTAATTGACTTAGAGCAAACAATCGATATTTAGGCACGATTATCCTTCAAATATGCACATAAATTATGCTAAAGTATCACTTGGGCCATGAACCCTTCGAACATTTGGAGAGGTTGACTAATGGACTTAATACGCCAAGAGTAATAAGCCTCCTAGGCTCGTGATGATGCATGTACCTAATAAAAAGGTGTTGATTTAGCTCTATCATAGGTAGACTAAGAGTTGGGTAAACTCAAACTTGAAATTTTTCTATGCGAGAAGGCACGTGGTCACACGGCAGTAAAACTCCCGCTCACCCCATGTATATGCCGACTCTCTAAAATAAGGTAATTGAAAGAATTTTGGGAAAGTGCAATGCACAATCCGCGTGTACAAAGTGTATGAAGTTACAGTTTTCTAGAAGTGGACGAAATATGAACGGTGTGGCAGTTTATAAAAAAGGCAGTAACAAATAGACAATTTATACAAATTAATATCACATAAACAGTTATTTCACATGAGCATGACAAATAAAGCATGAAGCAATTAAGGAAAAAAAGCAAATAAAAAGCATTAATTTTTAACCTAAGTTTGTTATGGTTTAGAACCTAAAGGTCCCCAGTAGAGTCGCCAAGTTATTATACCACCATTTTAACTGAGGTCAAACGGTGTACAACATATTGGTGATTCTTATTCAATTTAAAGAGTCATCACCTAATTATTGTTAAGGTAAATTAAATCACCTATTTTTGCTAAGGTGATGCAATTAAGATCTGCTTAACCTATGTGATTCTAGGTAGGGGTTCTAGTTATCCTAAAGGAAAGGTGTTGGGCACCCTTTAAGATCCGTTAAAAATGGTTTACCGGCCAAACTTAGGTCAATTAGTTAAAAGTAAAAATAAGTGTTAAGAAGTGCTAAAAGCCGAGAAATTAAGAAAAAAATATTTGGTAAAAACTCTTTTGCAATGGAGTGAAATGGCATGAATTTTAAAAAGGGGACAATTGCTTAAGACAAAAATCACTAGTCCAAACCAATGGCAAAGAGAAATGCAGTCTAATTTCATGGATTAGCAACTGTAATATTTTAAAAAAAACATTATTAAGACAAGAAAGAGTTTAAACAAAGGTTGGTTTCTTTTTTAAAAAAATCTCTTGAAAGTGAAAGAAGCTAGGATGAGAAATTAGTATTAGCTGGAGCAAAGATAACTAAATGACTAAGCCAAAAATATATCACTACCACATACTAATACTTTGTTTGAACTAACAGTGAAACTAAATCAACACACACCAAAAACAATTATATAAAGAAGGAAATTAAAGTGCTAAGAAATGAAGATTGTCATGGACGACCTGTAACACCCTGTAAATTTTTGAAAAGAATACGACTAAGTGACGGAATTAATTGGACATGCAACAAAGGGTATATTATGTATGCAAAGGGTTGGACTTAATTCATCTTGATGATTGGGCCCAAAATTGGCCCAAATTAACAAGAAGACATGGCCCAAAAAGGAACAAAATAACCCATTCTTAATACATGCATTTATGACCAAATAGACACCTCATCTTTGACTTAATTGTGTCTAAGGATGATATAAATGAGGGCCAAAAATCAGATCTTTATCACATAAGTCACCTTGCCATTTCTTGCATTTTCTAGACATTTCCAAGAGACCAAAGAAACCCTTATCAAGCCAAGGCAACTCCACTTGTTTTGACAAGATCATCACCTTGAAAGTGTTGGTAAGTGTTTATTTTTGTGGTTTAATATATTATGTTCATGAGAGATTGTATGGATTATGATGGTTATGTCTAAAAGTGTTGGTTGGTGCACTTTGGCTTATGTGATGCAAGTTTAGTCATTTTGGTGATTTAAACTTGAAAGTGACCTTGTGGTCTTAAAGAAAGTGAGTTTATGGTTTGAACATCAATATGTATGATGTGGTTATGTCCCTAAATTGATTTCCCTATATGTGCCATTTTTTGGAAATTGTTGTTATGGAAAAGTCTATGGAATTGGTGACATAATGGAAGGAAAGTGTGGTTTTGGTGATATTTTTGTGTGTTGTGAGATCATGGTTGTTAATTGGTATTAGTTTGATTAAAAATATGTAAATCAAAGCTTGGTTATGGCCATGAACCATTTAATGTGAAAAAGGATCCAAAAACGAACCCCGGTGGCCGAATTTGGGCATCCGCCCACGCAGACGGGCACCTGCGGGCGTAGATGCCCAACGCAGGTGGCCCTGGAAATGTCCAGAAGGGCACCTGAGGCCATAGGTCACCCACCTGCGTGCGCAAATGGCCCCTCCAGACCCCCCAGGGTCCCGTTTTGTATGTTTTCATCCCGTAATGATCCCCGAAACCCCTCTAACCTTCTTGGATGCAATTATTAACTTGTGAATGACTTTAAAGGAGTAAGTTGGAGGTATGGTGGATTATATCAAGTATGGAATGACTTTAATGTGTTGTTTTGAGAGATGTTTATGTGACGTAAACGTAACATAGTATTGAAGGGGAAGTGTCAAGTATGATTTTGGTGTGGAATGTTAGTAATGTATGATATCATGGGTGATGTGTGACTTGTTTTGGTAATGGTAAAGCAGTATATGATATTGTACGAAGGTGAAATGGCGTTGTGTGACAATTATGTAGCTTATTATCATGTTATACACTTGAAATGAAGTAAGTGGTTAATGTAAGCTTCGTCATGTACTTGTGTGTAGAGTAGATATAAAGGGAAAGATGAAGTGTTGTATTCGCGAGTAAGATTGTGTATCCATATTGGGGAATTAAGGTATGTAAGGTTATTCTTTCTGTATCCTTCTGCAACATATAGTATACGCCTTGTTATTGTACTTACTCATCTCCGAAATGTCCTGAGGCATCTCATTTCAGGTTATGATCTATTGTTAAGCATATGGACCTTATTCTTGACCTATTGTCATTCATGTAAAACACTTATAGACATGTTCCAAAGCTTCCAATAATGTTACAATTACAAAGTATCAACCTCATGAACGTAAAGGCATAAAGTAAAGCATCTATATATATATATATATATTTTCCAATAATGATATAATCATCGAATGAACTAATTCCAAGATTAAAGAAGTATTGTTGTGAAGAGAAGTGATGTATTCTTAGGTGGTATCCCATGGGGTTAAAATACCTCGCATGGGTCGATCCCGCTACCACGGGTGGTATCCCAGGGGCAAAGGAAAAGCCTAGCATGGGTCGATCCCAAAAACTGTTGTTTACCCACTGATCAGCTTGGGGCCCGGGCATCGTAAGAATGGAAGAATGAGTTGTGAATGAAGAGTTGAATGACGAAGGAACGAATGAGTGTAAAGATAAAAGAAGTTATCCATCTAATGTACGTATTTCCATACATATAGAGTGATGACTTATCCATGTTGGCTCTTTACCTATATTTGATTCCATTGAAGTATTGATGTATCCTATAGTCTATTATGGCCTTACATACTCAGTACATTCTTCGTACTGACCCCTTTGGGGAAATTTACCTTACTTGTTGCAGGCACAGGTACTAGTAGACCTCCACATTAGGTTGTGGATCTTTTTTCGATCTTTGGTGAGCTCCAGTTGGTTCGGGGCTTTCCGGGTCCCTTGTGTACATTTATTTTGGTACTATAGCGTTGTGTAAAGCGGGGACTTGTCCCGAATTTAAGATGTTTATATGTGTACTCTTGTTAGAGGCTTTTGTAGACCGATGTGGGTGTATGAATGAAGAGTTGTATGTCCACCTTGACTCGATGGCCCTAACGGCCAAGTTTCTTATATGTATATATATATATATAATGCTCCATGATTTTCGCACTTAACATATTATGTCTTTGTGAGGTGGTGATGATCCTTATGGTATGCATATGATTGGGCATGAGTAAAGATTGGTTCTCTCGGGCCTTATCGGCTTCGGGTGCTAATCACGCCTCGATGGGATTTGGGGCATGACACGACCCTAATCAGATTTTGCTTGTTTTGCTTGCTATTCCAAATACTCTAAGATGTCGTGAATGATTCCATGTGCGGGTATGATGGTGTGTCGAGTTTATGAGACTCGATTTTGCGGGAGTCCCAAAATTGAGACTCTATTTTGCTACGAAGTGTTCGTGCAAGTAAAAGAGAGTAGTGAAATTAGTAAGGCATTCACTTTAAATTTCATTTGAGCAACATGAATAAATGCGAGTAAAATAATATGATGGAGATGCAAGTAGGGGTGGGCATAAAAATCAAAAAACCGAACCGAATCGAATTAGTTCGGTTCTTAGATTTTGATTTTTCGGTTCTTTTTTTTTTTCATACTTCGGTTCTTCAGTTCGGTTTAAGGGTAACGATTCTTCGGTGCACCGAAGAACCAAAGTTTTATTAATTAAATTTTTTAAGAATTATTTTTATTATATTTAATATGTTGCTAGGAGACCTTGTGGTTTAATTTACTAGGTGATATGCTGGAATTTTCATTGCCATTGTATGTACCTGAGTTTTTTGCAAATTACAGTACATGGATTGTTCGGTGTATACTGTTAGAAACAATTTATGATCTATTTGTAGGTTTATTTGTTTAGTTTATTCATAAAACTATAGTGAGAGCTGTCTTGAGGACACGTACTTCCTACTGCCCAGTGCAGTGAAGTCTTGATTCGTAATATTAGTTTTATACGGTGAAGTTTGATATTAGTTTTTATATTTACTGCCTAGTTTTAGTTTAGGCTGGATTCAAATATTTGATACTTTTGTTTCACATGCACCAAAAAATTGATTTAAAAATACCGAATTAAATCGAATTAGTTTGGTTAGGTGTTCGGTTCTCATTTTTGCAAAATCAAAAATCGAAGAACCAAATCGAACTTTGAAAAAACTGAACTGAAGAACCAAACGGTCACCCCTAGATGCAAGTGTCGAGTAATAGTTTATAGGTGCAACATGACCCTTTCTTTTAAGCTATGCAAAGATTCTACCTGATGATATGATTTCGGTCATTATTCAAAGCATTTTACCTCAAGTAAAAGCCTCTAGGCTTTTTATTTCTAAAATAAAGTAAAATGATCTAAAACCAAGATACTTAAACATTCCATTTATTTAAACTTGGAAAGAAAAGTTATACACATATATCTACCAAACAGAGTAGGAAAAAGACTTGGACCTCATATTTTGTAGGTGTAAATATAGAGCAAGGTTACATGTAGTTTGTGTACATGCATATGAATTTATGCTTTATTAGGAAAATGCATCATCAGCAACATATTTTAACTGAAGCCAAGACAATAATCATGCTATTTAAACAATTTTTTGCACAGGAATACATAGTTGAAAATTTTCAATCAAACAAAGATACCAACTAAATATAAAGTTGGAATGAAGACTAATTCATATAATTACTAGTTCTAAGAAGAAACAAAATCATTCTTCAAACTTTATGATGTCTAAGACACAAAGAAAAAAAGAACATAACTTGGCAGGACTAAACCTAAAAGGGAGTACATTTATTAACATGATTTTATCATAGCTAATTAAACTAAACAAAAGTCATCTTGTACACAAAAAATTATTAAAACACACATAGCATTCTATCACAAAAACAAAATAGAGGAAAAGGGAAGCAAAAATCACCTGTTGCGGTGCAGTGAACAGGGGTGCTTCGTCGCCGGTCTAAACTTAAAACCAAACAATGAATGAGAATGGAACGTACTCAAAAGTTAAAGTCTCGACTGAGATGGAACCAAAATGCAAGAAACAATTATTTTAAAGTGAAAATTAATGGCTATCGGTTTAAGGGCAGAGGAAGATGCTTCTTCTCGGCTGAAAAGCCAAAAGAAAGAAAGATACACAAACAATGCCATGTTAGTGAGTTTTTTAGAGGATAGACGTGGCTGCCAAAATCTGTCCAAGAATGGGGCAAATTGCTTGTATTTATAGGAGGAGTTTAGGGTTAAGATTTAAAATTTTTAAATTTCAAAAAAAAAAGAGGAGGGGTCAGGGTGGACTTATCACTTTGAAGACATAGATGTTTGAATCTCTATCATGGTGATTTTTTGCATCAAAATTAGAATTTCAAAATTTCTTTGACCTATTGTGTTGACCAAATTAAAGAGGAGAGATGTAAATGAGAGAGGGGAAGAGAGCTACTGATTTTCCAGAAGAAAAAGATGGAAATTGCACGAAAATAGAGAGGGCCACCTCTGTCCATGGCGCTCATTGAAGCTTTTCTGGAAGGGGAAACAATAGGAGAAAAAGAAAGGGGTGGGCTGCTGTGTTTGAGAAAATAGGCTTAGGATTGAATTGAGCTGTGATTGAATTTGGGCTACATTATTGGGCTTTGAGCGAATTCCTTGGGTCTTTTCCTTTCTTTTCTTTAAATTATTTTTGGGTTTCTAACTTAATAACTAATACAAAAATATTAATAAAGTATTAATATTGTAAATTTCTGCTTAAAGAATTAATAAAAAATATAGATACAAAACATCGACTTATAACTAAGTAAAATAAGACGAGGACAAAATTATTTACTAAAAGAGGTATAAAATGATAGTAGCAATTTCGATAATAAAGATATGTTTTTTAAAAAAATTAATAATTATAGAAATAGTAGTAAGCAAAATAATTTGATATGTTATTAATTTAGAAGCCCAAGAAAAATAAATTGGAAGAAAAGAGGATCAAAATTAGGTGTCAACACTCTCCCAATCCCACAATCCATCCATTAAGAGATAAACAAGGCATTCACTTCCAATACACTGACGTCGATCAACTTAACCATACCATCCTACCATAACTAAATTCTTTCACTCACTAACCGATTAATTATGCACAAGGAACAACATGGCAACATTAATAACATCACAATACTCATTCGGGAAAGTCCATCTCATTCATATAACCCTAATCTACCAGTTTTTATCCATCCAAACACCTTTCCAGCAGGCTTACGCATGGAATCTCTTATAAATATACATTATGTATACGTTATCTAACACAAATCCTTGCAACTGAATTAAAACTAGCCTACCTGGGTGCCAAGCAGTTGATATGAGGCATGAACTCAAATTTCTAGCTCCGTCCTAGAGATTTTTTTCATGGAATCCATAAGATTCCATTGGGTTTTAACCCGTGTAATCTCCCTTTCTCTTTTCTATTATTCCCGAGCCTTGAGAAAAACCTAAGGGGTCTATATAATGAAGCCTCATTTTGGTTTACAACTGAAAAGAAATGGGCAATTAAAAACTCGAGTGAACTATTTCTCGGTACCCCACTATAGCGACCTGTATGCCACTACCATGACACTACTATAGTGGAATAAATCCTGCTATAATAGGATGAAGTCAGTCCATCCCCAAAATTTTCTTCTCCAAATATTTTAACTAAGTCTTTTACAAACCCTTTTTCAAAGATATTAATAAAATACTCATACCCCGTGCCCTTTGGATGTAGTGATTTTAATAATGATGGAATGGATCATTACAACCATTTATGAGTTGTGGAGATGGTTGGCACAATCCTCAAAGTATTCAGGAGTGATTTAAGTGAGTTTGAGATTTTGAATAGCCTTAAAAGTGAATAGTTTGACTTTGGTCAATATTTTGTGATCTGAGTGTTGGGTGGTGATTATGTTAGTTCTGTTAGATCCAAAATGTTATTTTGGGGTTATTAGCTTGGTTGGTTTGAGTTTTGAGTCTTTATTTTTAGTTTTGAGCCTTTAGATGAGAAATTAGTTAAATTAGGCTAAAGAAGGTCCTGGGGGTTAACGTATTGAAAACTACCACTTTTGATAAATCTGATGGATCTATTGAGTTCAAAATATCAAAAATATCCTAGTATCATTATTGGTTTATTTATGTGGGATCCCAAACGAATCCCGAAGATCCATTTAGAGAATTTTGACCATTTTCCTTCAGTTGGTTTGTTGTATCTGGTGCATCCCATAATCCTTCTTCATATTTGTTGGGATCCCTTCAGGTTCATAGAGAAGGAATCTTACTGATCATCACGAACGCAAGGTGGTTTTCGAGTTCACGAAGGGCAAACGTGGGGCCAGGTTGAATTTTCCCATTGCGGTTGTGAGGCCCTCTTTCCGCGATTGTAATGGATTATTTTATGTAGGCTAATGATAACCCTTGTGATCGTGAGGTGGGGGCCACAATCATGAGGTACTGTTCACGTGGATAGTATAAGTTTTTCCATTTCTTAATTTTTCATCATTTTGTACTTTGAGACCTCGGAAAAGGCGATTTTAAAGAGGCAATTTTTCTAAATGTTATTTCAATCATTATTCATTGATTTTATCTTGAAAATAACTTTGAAACCTTGATTTTAAACTTAGATTTTTGGACTATTTTAGAAAGTTTATATGCAATTGCCTAAGGGGTTCTATGATCAGTGGGAATAATGTTCGTAAGCTTGTTAAGTTACTTTATGAATTTACGAAAGCATCAAGACAGTGAAATGCAAAACTGACAAATGCATTTTTCATTTTGGACAATCAACAAAGCCATTTAGATTATTCTCTATTAACTGAAAAAAGCTGGACATTTATGGTTATTATCTTGATCTATGTGGATGACTTGTGGATCACATAAAATGATGCAGCTATGATTCAGAAAATTTAAAAAGTCATGCACAATTATTTTAAAATCAAGGACTTGCTAGAGCTCAAATTCTTTTTGGAAATTGAGTTTAGCAGATCAGAAAAAGACACTATCATGAACTAGAGTAAGTATACCTTGAAATTAATTTCAAATGTTGGGCTCACTGCATCAAAATCAACTTGAACTCCTCTGAAAAGTAATATGAAACTAATCATTGCAGAGTATGCACAATACGACACTGATGATCTCTTAGATGATGTGAAAAAGTATCAAAGACTTGTGGAGAACCTCATAGTCTAGGCTTTGAGTCATTTTATAAAAAAATAAAAATGGCTTACTAGAATGAAGCCTTAAGAGTGGTTAGTTACATATCAAAACTAAACTAGGTTGGGGTTATTAATGGTTACATGACACACCCTTTTTTATTTTTGTATATTGGGGTTCATAAGTTACAAATCACATTTGTATTTCTTTTAGAAGGAGCTGGGTACTCAGGTCAAGCTTAGTACAATGATTCATTCCTAGATTAATAATATAGTCTAAGAAAACTACTCAGATTTAAGAGGATATGCTGAGAGTAGGTACTATTAATTTTGGAGTTCATTCAAATAATTTTTTCCTTTAGTGGAGTTTTTATATAATAACAATTACTAGTTATTATATAATTATTTTTCATTCTTTAATTTATCAATTTGAACTAGGTGAGAAACAACTTTTGGGTTTAGTATTGGTACGACAGGCCTTGAAAAAGGTCAAGATAATTCAAGAGTGACTTCGTATAGCTTTGAGTAGGAAACACTCTTATACGAATACCCAAAATCGTGATATGCTATTTATGGTCAATGATCATTTTTTGTTAAAAGTATCACTTATTAGACATGTAATGATGTTCAGGAGAAAGAGAACTTAAGTTTGAGGTTCATGGGACCTCATAAGATATGAGAGTGGATTGATATAATTGCTTACAAGCTTTAATTGCCTTTGAATCTGGTGGTGAATTTAGTTTTCTTTTATGTATCCTCTAAAAGTGGTATATATAAGTTGACTCTCACGTCATATCAGGTAATATAGTCCAATTGGACAAAGATTTATCATATGAAGAAGTTTTAGTTACCATTTTGAACCATTAGGTTTTCCAAATTGAAGTCATAAGAGTTTTTATAGTGAAAGTGTGGTGGAGAACCATCCATATGAGGAGGTGATTTCTGAGATTGAGACAGACATGAGAGTAGATATATACATCAATTTAAAAATATAGATACTTTTTCTTATCGCGGTCAAGGATGAACAAGAGTTTAAGTAGCAGAGAATCTAACAATCGACACTTTGTTTTGACTATTAGTTTCCCATTTCATGTTGAGACATCCTATACATTATTGTGATATTTGAAACTTTTATGTTAGATTTGGAACTTGAGGGCCTCACAGGGTGTTTCAGCACACTTAGAACCAAAAATAGTGTTGCATATTTTTACTTCTATATGGTGTATCACAACATCAAACACCATAATTATGAAGCAGAATGATTCGTCAACTGGTCAAGAAGATTTGTCCTCTATGATTATGACCTGTTAATTGTGAATATGAAAGTCAACATTATTGACTCACCAAAAATGCTAAAGATGGACCATAGTGTAAAAGGTAAGTTGGGAGTTGACATTGTCAAATGCTCTTTTCAATTGCAGTAGGGTTGCAATGATCTTGATGTGTATAGAAGGGTGAGCTCCACAATCACGAGACTTGGTGTCGCGATTGTAATGAAGAACATATCTAGGTATAAATATGAACAATGAGGATATTAGATTTAGGTTTTAACCATTTTAGTCAAAAAGGAGCTCGAAGAAAGCGTTGATTTCAACTCGAATCATTGAGCTAATAATTCTCTGATAGTTGATGACTATACTAGATTTGGTAAAATTTTGATCATATAAACATAAAATTTAAGGTATGGAATTTAGGATTTTAGACCTAATTCTAAAAATAAAAAAAGTAAGGATTTGACCTGGCAATTCAAGCTAAAAAACTTGATTACAGAAGTAAAATTGTGACCTTATAAATAATCTGTTTCTATAAAAAAAAAATAAGATTAGACTAGGTTGACCGAGAGTTTACTTTTTTTAACTTTTCATTGACTTTTACATAGGATTGACCTAAAATTATGATATTTATCCCAATTAGTATAGTTAATGTCGCTTATCAATATCATGCATGGATCGAGGAATTAGAGACTGTTTTGATGGAGATTCTCATATTTCGAATTTAGGAAGCTTGTTGTAATGACCCTCTAGGTCATTCTCTGCATTTATGCACTATTTCAGTGTTTAGAGATTTTCTATAGCTGCCTCAAGTCATTTATGGCTTCCTGGAGCTGACAGTTTATTTACCGGACAGTTTGCTTGATTTTTAGAGCCAATTTCCTGTTTTAAAGTTCTTGCTATTAAGGATTGGGTATCAAGCCTAAAATTTAGATAAATGGCTTTGTATGCCAATTATGATAGTTTCTTTAGATTAGAAACTTGATTTTAGGGTAGGGGGACCTTTGGTTCGGATCCCGAGGCTTTTGGACTCATTTTGGGCTAATAGGTAGAAGTTGGTTAAAACGACAATTGGGTGTGGGACCCATATTTCATCAAAATGACCTCGGATGAAAATTTTGAAGGAGTCGTTGAGTCCAAAATATTGAATTTGGTAGGGTAGCATAGTTCGTTTGCATTTACGGGATTTTGAATGAATCCCGAGGGTCCGATCAAAAATTTGGCAAATGCCAAGTTCAGCTGGTGCAGGCCAAAAATGGCCTTCATGTTCACGAGGCCATGGCCTCATTGAAAAAGCCAAGGTTGTTGGCTATCATAATTGCAATGACCTTGGCCTCTTTCGTGAAGGATGAGACAGGTCAAGACCCGTGATCGCGATTAAGGGAACCCTGGCAGCATTTAATGCTGCCAAACACAATTTTCTCTTCATTTTTCAAATTACAAGTTACATTAAACCCTAGTGAGAGTATGAAGATTGGTATTTGATTATTGGGTATTCGTGGTAAGTTGGAGATGATAGTGTTTTCATTTCCTCTTCGCTATTTTCGTAAGTCGCTATTGAATTCCTAATTAATTCTCCGTTTTAAACTTAAATCCCTAGTTTATTTTGTGAGTTGATTTAAAGTTTGTTTGTGCTCAAATTTCACTCATTTGTGAGGGAAAATGATCCTTGAGCTTAGAGGGACACTTTGACGATTTCAAAGTTATGATTTCGTAGGTGGGCCCCACATGAGACTTTTAGCGCGATTTTGAACCCATAGCATTTATATTCAATATGGGTATTTTTATTCTCGTATTAATATGTAGATCATTATTTTGATAGCGAGGCATCGTGAGGAGGCTTCTCGAAAGGGAAAAGCTCCGATTTAGTGGACTTTCACGGGCATTCATCGGCGTACAGGTAGGCTAGGACTATTTTCCTCATATATTGAGATATATTATGATATTAGTATAGTATTATGCTGGAATTGGGTTGGAATTTATGGCTTGGTCGCATGTTTAGTGGATTTTGGAATAATTAGCAGATTAGAGAGGTGTCTTAGGTGCTAATTGACCCATTCATCATCTCCTCGAATTAAATTGTTGTCATAGGGTTTATTTAGACATAATTAACACCTTGTAAAGGAACCTTGAACCTTAGTCTAGTTTAGTCTAGTTTTGGGTAGAAATATCCTTAGTATGGACTTTCGGGGTTAGTCTCTATTAGGTCAAATATCCTTATTAGCTCCTTGTAGACCTAGTAGAACTCCTTTCATAAACCTTACTTATATTATTGAGCCTTAGGTTAATTTGGACATCCTTCTAGTCCGTGGTTAAATTTGATATCGTGTATTTACTTTAAAGACCGGTTCAATTCTGGTATTTACTATTTACTTATGATATTATATTACTGGTTTGAGTCTGACATCTATGATATGGTTATGATGTTAAGAACCCGATTCGATTCCGTCACTTTATGGTTCTCTTATGATATTGGGGATCCGATTTGAGTTCAGTATTTCCTGGTAATACAGGGTCCTCAAATATGGTTTCGGTGGTCGGTTATGTTATATTCTTTTTTTTTTATCATTGGTTCTTTTTCGGATTGCATCCATCAGGCTTAGGGGGGCTCGTTTGGGTTGATACTCTCTTTTCTGTGCCTACTGGGCTTATGGGGTCTATTTAGGTTGTAGTTAGTTGTCTTACTTTCAATATTATTTACCTCGTCATTTATTATCTGTCAGCCGGAGCGTTATTCAGGTTTGCCCCTTTATCCCTGACTTTAGTTTACATTTACGCATTTTATTATGCTTTTATTTGATTTGGCTCAGTCGGTCGATGATGTCTACTAAGTACCCGTTGCTTTGGTACTCATACTGTACTTCTGCATCTTTTCTGATGCAGATTCGAGTACTAGCTGCCGCCGCTAAAACTTTATCTAGCTTACTCTTAGGACTCAGAGATAGGGTGAGCTTTCAGAGCCAGAACTGATTCTCTCTCCCTCTTTTACTTTTGGACAATCTTTAGTTTTTGAGACTTTCTGTATATCGATACTATTCGGTGCTCTCTTTTGTATTTAGTGGCTCTTGTACCGGCCTTTCTAGGTCCTGGGATATTCATTTGTTCTCTCTCTCTCTCTCTCTTGACATCCTCTATTGCATTATTTTCTCTTGGTTACAATCTTATTGTATGCTTGATTTCTGGTATTTATGTTACCTTCCGCTAATTAGCCTATTACTTGTCATTCCGGGCAACAGTTTGGCTTACCTACTGGCGAGTTGAGTAGATGCCATCATGACTCAGAAACTAGGTTATGACAAATTAGTATCTGAGTGCCTAGGTTCACTGGTATAAATGGTACAGGAGAAAATGTTTAGTAGAGTCCCGTGGATCGAAACGATGGCGTCCGTATCTTATCTTCGGGAGGCTATAGGACATTCTTAGGAAAAATCTCACTTTCTTTATTCATTGTCGTGCATCAAATCTATGTTTGTTTCTAAAGGTTCTCATTGTTTTACTCTTTCGTAAATGGCTAGGACTCGAGCTACGACTACTGGTGATGAGGACCTTGAGCCTGTAGCTAGGGCACCCGTTAGAACCATGGCAGACCCAGAGGTCGAGGTCAGGAAAGAACTACAACCCCAGCTAGGGGTCAGGATAGAGAGCCTTCACTAGATCCTGGTATTGCTCCTGATCCAGAGATTTTGTCACCCCAGCCATTGGTGGGCCAGGGGGCAACCCCAGCTTCACCGAGATTTATTTCTTTGTCATTGCTCAGGAATGCCTTGGTACAGTTATTGGAATTATTTGGTGGAGTACCGTTTTATGGTGCACAGTCTGTGGATCAGAGTGGTACAGATGTAAGAGTACGTCTTGTAGTTGTGGCTCCCGGAGTTGAGATCCCACTAGCACCGATAGTTATTCAGCCGACAGTTACCCAGCCCATTATGTGTGTTGAAGAGCAGAAGATGTTGGGCATATTTCTGAGATTGACTCTACCTAGGTTTTCTGGGGCTCCAGGTTAGGATGCATTGGAGTTCTTGAGAGCATGCGAGGATAGGCTCCGTAATTTAGGCCTGGTTGAGGCACGTAGGGTAGACTACACTACCTTTCAGTTGGACTTGGCAGCCATACATTGGTGGAGATGTTATCTTGATCCCAGGCAAGCTGGATCTCCCCTTATGACATGGACTCAGTTCTCCAAGGCTTTCTTGGAGAAGTATATGCCTCGTAGTTTTTGTGAGCGCTTGAGAGACTAGTTTACTGGCTTATAATAGGGTTCTATGTCGGTTGTTGAGTATGAGACACGGTTCCACCAGTTGGCCAAACATGCTACTGCGATCTTACCTATCGATTATGAGCAAATTCGGTGTTTTGTTAAAGGACTGAGACTTTCTCTTCGCATGGCTACTCAGAGTTTGGTTTCAACTAGCAGGTTTTTTTTTGATATTTTTTATTATACCCAGACAATGGAGGAGATGTATCGCAAGGCCCAAGGGGGCAACGATAAGAGGTCGTGTCAGCAGGGTAGTTTCAGTAGGAGTCAGAGTGGCTCATGGTTCAGAGGCAGAGGTTCACAGGGTAGGTACCCTCCGGGTCAGTCTTATCCTCACTAGGGTCATCCTAATAGGCCCGTTCAGGCAGCACTTTAGGTTACTAACGGAGGTCAGTTCGGTTATAGTGAGTACAGTGGCCAGTGCAGTGGTCAGCCTTTGAGGGGTGCACATTCTGGGTCTTCTAGTCATAGCAGCTATTTCGAATTAGCTTGATCTTCTAGACAGGGCGAAGTTCTCGGGGCTTGCTATGATTGTGGGGTTGTTGGTCATTACTCCAAAAAGTGTCCTTAGTGTGGGATGGTTGTGCCTGCAACGCAGAGTGCTCAGTTGATCAGATCAGTGCCACCTCCAACTAAAGATGGTGCTCAGGGTTGCAGGGATGGTCCCTAGGTTTCTCGAGGGGGTCATCAATCAGGTAGGATAGGTGGTCGATCAGGTACCCAGTTCGAAGGTAGACGGGGTCATTTGTATATTGTACCTGGTAGATCGGAGGCAGAGTCTTCAGATATTGTTATTAGAGGTATGATTTTTGTGTATCATTAGCTAGCTACGACTTTATTTGATATAGGGTCCACTTATTCTTATCTGTCTACTTATTGTGCACCACAGTTAGAGTTATCTTGGGAGCTTTTATCTATGTCATTACATGTATCTATTCCCGTGGGTGATTCTTTAGTAGTGGATCGGGTTTATAGATCATGTGTTGTGACCATCTGTGAGTTTGATACTCAGGCTGATCTCATTGTGTTAGATATGGTGGATTTTGATGTGATTTTGGGCATGGACTGGTTATCCCCTTATCATGCAGTTTTGGATTATTTTTCCAAGACCGTTACCTTGGCTATGCCTGGCATTCCCTCGGTTGTATGGCAGGGTCTTATTAGCCACATACTGACAGGGATTATTTCTTATGTTTGGGCTAGGAGATTGATATCGAGAGGTTGCGAGTCTTATCTTGCTTATATTCATGATGTTAGCACGGAGAGTCCTTCACTTGATTTTATTCCTATAGTTTGAGACTTTCCTGATGTATTCTCTACCGATCTACCTGGCTTTTCTCCTGAGCGCAATATTGAGTTTACTATTGATCTTGAGCCAAGCACCCAAACTATTTCTATGGCACCTTACCGTATGGATCCTACAGAGCTTAAGGAGCTGAACTCTCATCTTTAGGATCTCTTAGGGAAGGGTTTCGTTAGGCTGAGTGTATCTCCTTGGGATGCTCCTATCTTATTTATGAAGAAAAAAAATGGTTCTATGCATATGTGTATTGACTACAGGCAGCTGAATAAGGTGACGGTGAAGAATAAGTATCTTATGCCTCGTATTAATGATTTGTTCGACCAGCTTTAGGGAACAGCAGTGTTTTCTAAGATCGACTTGAGATTCGGTTACCATCAGTTGAGGATTCAGGCAGCGTACATCCCTAAGACAGCCTTCAGGACTCGTTATGACCATTATGAGTTCTTGGTGATGTTTTTGGGTTGGCCAATGCTCTACCAGCATTCATGGATTTGATGAACCACATTTTCAGGCCTTATTTGGACTCCTTTTTTATTGTCTTCATTGATGGCATCCTTGTGTATTCAAGAAGTAGGGAGGAGCACGAGCAGCATTTGAGGATTGTGCTCCAGACTTTGAAAGATCATAGGCTTTTTGCCAAATTCTCAAAGTACGAGTTTTGGCTCAATTTTATTACATTCCTAGGGCATGTGGTGTCTAAGGATAGGATTATGGTAGACCCAGCGAAAATTGAGGCTATTCGTGATTGGTCTAGACCTACATCTTCGATTGAAGTTCATAGTTTTATTAGTTTGGCTGGTTACTTAAGGTGGTTTGCTGAGGGTTTTGCTTCTACTGCAGTGCCTATAACTAGATTGACAAGGAAGGAGGTTCCTTTCCAGTGGTCCACTGAGTTCGAGTTGAGCTTTCGAAAGTTCAAGGACTTGCTTCCTTCTGCCCCTATTTTAACTCTTCCTATTGAGGGTGATGGGTTTACAGTTTATTATGATACTTCTGGTATTATTTTGGGTTGTGTGTAGATGTAGCAGGGCCGAGTTATTGCTTATGCGTCGAGGAAGCTGAAGGTTCATGAGCACAACTACCCCACTCATGATTTGGAGTTGGCGGTTGTAGTTTTTGCGCTTAAAATTTAGAGGCATTACTTGTATAATGTTCACTGTGAGATCTATACTGACCACCCTAGTCTTCAGTACATTATGACCCAGAGGGAGCTGAATTCGAGGTAGCGTAGGTGGATTGAGTTGCTGAAGGACTATGATATTCTATTCTATACAATCCGAGCAAGGCGAATGTGGTAGCGGATGGCTTGAGCCGGAAGGCGATGAGTATAGGGGCACCGCCCAGTCGAGAAGGCTACCTGGGAGATCGAGAGTGAGACGCGGGCCCAGTGTCCCTACTTGCTCGCGGATGAAAGTCCTTTAGTAGTGGGTGTTGTAATGACCCTCCAGGTTATTTTCTGCATTTCCTCACTATTTCGGTGTTTAGAGCTTTCCTATAGCTGCCCCAAGTCATTTATGACTTGTTGGAGCCGACAGTTTGGTTACCGGGCAGTTCACTTGGTTTTTAAAGCTAATTCCCTGTTTTGAAGTTCTCATTATTAAGGATTGGTTATCGGGCCTAAACTTTAGGAAAACGGCCTCGTATGACAATTCTGTTAGATTTGAAACGTCATTTTTAGGCTAAGGGACCTTCGATTTAGGTCCCGAGGCTTTTGGACTCATTTTGGGCTACTGGGTGGAAGTTGGTTAAAATGATCATTGGGTGTGGGACCTACATTTCATCGAAATAACCTCGGATGAAAATTTCTATGGCACCGTTGAGTTTGGAATGTCGAATTTGGTAGGGTAGCATAGTTCGTTTGCATTCACGAGATTCCGAACGAATCCCAAGGGTCCAATCGAAAACTTAGCAAATGCCAAGTTCAGTTGGTGCATCCAAAAAATTGCCTTCGCATTCGCGAAGGGTAAGCCAGGTCTAGTCCCGCGATTGCGATAAAGGGACCCCTGGAAGTATTTAATGTTGCCAAACCCGGTTTTCTCTTTATTTTTCAAAGTCCCGAGTTCCATTAAACCCTAGTGAGAGTGTAAAGAGTGGTATTTGATCATTGGGTATTCGTGGTGAGTTGGAGACAATAGTGTGGTCATGTCCTCTTCGCTATTTCCGTAAGTCTCCATTGAATTCCTAATTAATTCTCCGTTTTAAATTTAAATCCCTAGTTTACTTTGTGAGTTGATTTAAAGTTCGTTTATGCTCGGATTTCACTCATCTGTGAGGGTAAATGATCCTTGAGCTTAGAGGGACATTTTGACGGTTCCAAAGTTATGATTCCTTAAGCGGGCCCCACATGAGACTTTTAGCTTGATTTTGAACCCGAAGCATTTATATGCAATATGGGTATTGTTATTCTCGTATTAATGTGTAGATCATTATTTTGATAGCGTGGCATCGTGAGAAGGCTTCTCAGAAGGGAAAAGCTCCGATTTAGTGGACTTTCTCGGGCATTCGTCGCCGTCCAAGTAGGCTAAGCTTACCTTCCTCATATATTGAGCAATATTATGATATTAGTATAGTATTATGCTGGATTTGGGTTGGAATTTATGGCTTGGTCGCATGTTTAGTGGATTTTGGAATAATTAACCGATTAGAGAGTTGTTTTAGGTGCTAATTGACCCATTCATCGTCTCCTCGAATTAAATTATTATCGTAGGGTTTATTTAGACATAATTAACACCTTGTAAAGGAACCTTGAAGACTTAGTCTAGTTTTGAGTAAAAATTTCCTTAGTATGGACTTTCGGGGCTAGTCTCTATTAGGTCAAACATCCTAATTAGCTCCTTGTAAATCTAGTAGAACTCCTTTTGTAAACCTTACTTATATTCTTGAGCCTTAGGTTGATTTGGACATTCTTCTAGTCCGTAGTTAGCTTTGATATCGTGTATTTTCTTTAAAGACCGATTCGAGTCCGACATTTACTATTCACTTATGATATTATATTACTGGTTCGAGTCCGACATCTATGATATGGTTATGATGTTAAGAACTCGGTTCGAGTCCGGCACCTAATGGTTCACTTATGATATTGGGGATCCGGTTCGATTTTGGTATTTCCTGGTGATACTGGGTTCTCGAATATCGCTTCGGTGGTCGGTTATGTTATATTCTTTTTTTTTTTTTTGCCATTGGTTCTTTTCCAAATTGCATCCATCGGGCTTATGGGGGCTCGTTTGGGTTGATTTTCTCTAGTTTGTGCCTACTGGACTTATGGGATCTAGTTAGGCTGTAGTTAGTTGTCTTACTTTCAATATTATTTATTTAGTATCTGTCAACCGGAGCATTATTCAGGTTTGCCCCTTTATCCCTTACTTTAGTTTACATTCTCACATTTTATTATGCTTTTATTTGATTTGGCTCAGTCGGTCGATGATGTCTACTGAGTACCCGTTGCTTTGGTACTCATACTGCACTTCTGCATCTTTTCTGATGCAGATCCGAGTACTAGTTGTCGCCGCAAACGCTCTATCCAGCTTGTTCTCAGGACTCGGAGATAGGGTAAGCTTTCAAAGCCGGAGCTGATTCTCTCTCCCTCCTTTACTTTTGGACAGTCTTTAGTTTCCAAGACTTTCTGTATATTGATATTGTTCGGTACTCTCTTTTGTGTTTAGTGGCTCTTGTACCGGCCTTACTAGGTCGTGGGATATTCATTTGTTCTCTCTCTCTTGCTTGACATCCTTTGCTATTGCATTATTTTCTCTTGCTTACAATCTTATTGTATGCTTGATTTCTGGTATTTATGTTACCTTCCGCCAATTAGCCCATTACTTATCGTTTTGGGCTAGGGTTTGGCGTACCTACTGGCGGGTTGAGTAGGTGCCATCATGACTCAGAAATTGGGTCGTGACACTTGTCGATTTTAAGTTTGTGATACATTCAATTCTCGAATACTTACTTTTCTAAAATGTGTGGTGTGGTACATAACTGCTTTTGTATTAGCTAGTATGTTATGAGGTGAGCGTATACTAAGACACGTATCCTACTTTAAGCAAAACCAAGTTGAGTTCAAACTGTTTTCTCTTAAAAGTTACGATAATTCCTTTCATGACTTAGCACGGTTTGTTGAAGCATATTAATACTTGTATTATATACTTGACTAATATACTAATTATGGAATACTAGTTTTGCACAATTAAGTGACTTGAATTAGAATGTGCTAATGTAATTTGTTGTTGGTTGTTACATGTCTATGTGCTTCAAATAGTATTGTTGAATTGTGTTATCTGTCTTGTGAGCTTTTTTATCAATATACTAGAACTAATATCCTATATTGAAGTCCACCAGCCTAGTCATGCATGAATATGATGATTAGTTCTAGTTGTAACATTTACAAGGGTCGGTTATTTAATAAAACAGTCTTATTTGCGAGGGGCAATGGTTTATTTGTTTGATATGTATTACTCTTTTTATGGATTATTTTGGATTCTATGTTATACACTATTGTTACTCATGCATATATTTTTTTAGACTTGTTCCATGTGTATGATTGGGTCGAATTAGGAATCTCACTGAGTTAGTTTGACTCAATATTTAATGTACTGTGCATATCTATCTACTAGTGGTGTTGTTGAGTTCCACTTTCTTTTGAGGTGTCGATTCATATATTCTGTAGAGGTGAGTTATCCATTGTTGGTTGGTGGATCTGCTTCTATCCCATTCTTTGTGTTTCATTTTCAGGTTACATTGCTAGCTCTTTTAAAAGGTTTATACAAGATGCTCCTTGACTAGAAGTGAGATGCAATTTTTATCAGTTATTAACTTCCACTTTGTATTGGTTCCTCTATTTGAGTTTGTTTGCGTATGAGATCGTGTTCTTTAGTTCTATTAAGGTCACAAATTTGGGTCATGATAGATCCATTCATTCTCTTGACGTTAGTAAATAATTTTGTGTTTTCCATTGCACTAGTATAGTTTCAATCTGATATGGATGAACTCCGCGTGTTCAAATTCTTTGAGAAAAAAATATTCAAATTTACCCTTCAATTTTTGACTCCAACTTAAAATTGCTCTGTAGTAATTATAGCTCCATTTGGGGTTAGGGTAAAATATTTTCTTCTTAACAATTGGTGTTTTATTAGATCGAATATTAAATAAATTGGAAGGAAAAATTTAGAGTAAACAACATAAAAGACGGAGGTTTAGTAGGTACCTAGCGAGACCGATGTTTTCAATATTGCATAATGTGTCGAGATTTAGGCTAGATACATGATACACGCGCAGGGCCTCTGAGTTTATTTATTTAACGCAGTAAAATATTTTTTATAACTGACTAACCATAGTTGGTGGCAAAAATCAAGGGAAAAAACGACTTGTGGAAAATCACGTATCTCTCGGCTGAAATATCATGTCAATCCATTCACGCTTTTTATGCAAATATTATTTCATTCCTGGAGCAAAATTTTCATTGATTTCAATTTTCTTCTTCAAATTTGAGGTTCATGTAGTGTATCAAATATTAATTTAATGTATCTAGTTTCAATTTTATATAGTGTATTCAAATATATGTATCTGGTATTAAATATACATATATTTGGTGTCAAATATACATGGATATATTCATCAAAGATTTGTCATTTACAATGACTCTTTGTATCTGCATTTTCATAATGTATCTATGTTTTATAATTTCATGTATTTTCTTATATCCAGTGTATCTATATCAGAATCAATTATACTCGATGTATCTATTATCAATTTCATGTAGTATATTCAGTATTAATTTGATGTATTTAGTATGAATTTCATACAGTGTGTCCAAATACACACACACACACATACACACACACAAGAGAGAGCGCACACACACTTGCACACACACACACAATAGATATACACACACACACATATATATCATAATCATAACTTCATAACCATTCTAAAAGTGGGAAGTCGCTTAGTTGAAAGTTGGATTACCATTTTACTCCTACACTAAACCTAAATGTAATAAAATAACTAATTAAATATTAAATAATAATATTTTAATTACCTATCAAAAACTAATAATCATTACTACAATGTCAATGAGAAAATAAACGTAAATAACAGAAGAAGTTTGAAAGTTTCATTAACTAATTTAATATAAACGAAGTTCAATTGACCAATTCAATACAAATTAGTAAGGTTACAATGAATTTTCTCTTAATTAATACTCCACTCTTCCTATTCAAAAGTCTTTAAATAAAATTAATGAACATTTCTCCTAAATACGTATGAGTGTATCACACTTACTCCACATATCAACCCAAAAGACACTAAATTCTCTTGATAACTTAATTCCTCCAATCACACTTACTCCACATATCAATTCAAAAGACACTAAATTCTCTTGATATCTTAATTCTTCCTTCCTCTTCTTTCTTAGATTTATATTTCATAAATGTCCGTTTTCTTTCACCAATTAATAAGCATTTTTCCTAAACACATATAAATGTATCATAATTATTTTACTTATCAAACCAAAAGACACTTATTAAACTCTCTTAATTACATCTTCATTCCTCCTCCTTTTCTTTCTTATATTTATATTTCACAAATGACTGATTTCTTTCACCAAAATTTTGCTTCCTCTTGAAAGCTTAATTTTTTATTACTACTACATAGTCATTGCGTAGTAAAATTTAGAGAATCTATTATGGTATGTTCAAGTCCTCTGCTTGTTTTTTTAGTCAGCTCATGTTCTTTTATATTATTTCTAAACCTTAGGTGGTTCTTTGTTCTTTATACATATTTTGTTTTCCAATGGTATATTTTCTTTTTCTTTTTCTTTTTTTTAATGTTATACGTAATTAAATGTATTGTTTTTGTTGAGGCATTGAAATATATTTATATTTATTACGTTTCCTAAAGCACCCATGAAAATGTTCATTCATTTTTCAAGCATAATTTAATTTGATTCTCATGCAAGCTTTTTACAAGCTATAGGATGAGGCGGGATCATTGTTTAGCCAGCTATATTATTGTGCAAAATATGATTTGTCAATTTTCAAAGTTTCATAGCTACATCAAATATGTAAATCCGATAAGGAGATTAACTACTTTATCCATTCACTTTTATTTATCCACTTTGTTTGCACAACTTTTAAGAAATAATGAAGCTGGGCAACTTAGGACATATACATGCACACGCACACACACACACACACACATATATACACCATATATATATACACACACATATATATATACACATATGTGTACATATATATATATATATATACACACACACACACGCACACATATATGTATGTGTGTGTGTATACGTGTTGGAACTTTTGATACATATATTTGTGCATAAATACGTATTTAGAAAAAGAAGATACATAGACGATACACATACATAGATACACAAAATTGTGAAATATATCTCCTTAAAGCTATCTGCTCATCTGTCATAGATACATAAATAAATAGATAACATATATAAATACACAGATACATCTTCAATAAGCCAAACATCATAAAAATTGACATAGATACATAGATATACATATGTATTTCCTCAATATTATCCACTCACCTATTATAGATACATAAATATATAGATACACATACATAGTGACACAAATACATCTTCAACAAGTCAAACATCAGAAAATTCTGGCTTTGTCGCCAAAGATTTATTCGATTTTCTTGTTCATCGAAGATCTATTATACTTGGCTTTGGATACCTCTCCTTCATTTAGAGAAAAATCCATGAGCCTTCCAGCAGAATTCTGATAAGCATATACATGAAACCACCCATCATTGTACTTGAAAAGGGCTTGTTAAAAACTCTAAAATAAAAAGGGAAATGAGAAGTAATTAATAATGACAACATACATGAAACCACCAATTATTGAACTTGAAAAAACTTCTTAAGAACCCTAAAATAAAGATCCAATATGAAGCAACAATTAAAGGAGAATAAATTGGAGTCCTGAGGTAACACAAGGAGTGGTGAGCCTAGATCTAACCACTTTCACAGTGAACACACATATAATTAATTCCACTATTTCATTAATCACTGTTCGATCACAGACTGCTTTATTGAGTTATTCATCGACAGATCCATTAGTAGAGGAATAATTAAAAGGGCAATCTGATGATTTGGGGCATGCACCGATGGAGGAGAAGGAAGCTAATCCATGGGTTAGCCTTTTTGCAGGTAATAGAGTTACAAATAATGGTATGTCCTTGAGCTATATTACACCTAAACTGGTTAATAGAAACCTAAATATGTAGTTAGATAAAAAGGAGCAGTAAAGGAAGAGCTCAAATAGAAATATTCTCTCATTATGTATGTTATTTGAGATGTCAGGGTATAACTACATGAAGAAGTTTATTGCACAAGTTTGAACTAGTGTTGCAAAACATGAGCTATTCTATCATGATGAAGGTTATTATATAGTGAAGTTTTAGTCAGAATCTAATATAAAAGAGACATTGTTTGTTAGACCATATAACATAAATAATAAGCCCAAAAGTAGAATTGCAAGTGCCATAAGAATCTGTTAGACCCTCAGCTTGACGGTTTGGGTATGTCTAGGGATTTACATGATGAACCTAGCCATGAACCAATGACTTTAATGAAGATCAAGTTTACTTGAGGCCAGTCTGACAATACAGGCATGTTGTTAGGGCATGACAAAACCTTTGGTAGTGGCATGGCTAAGGCATGCAAGGTATGACTAAGGCATGACAAGGGTTGATAAGCTAAGGTAAGGCAAGTATATGATATGGTATGATCATGGCTAAGTCAAGTTCATGGGCTATGAGCTTAGCAAGGCATACGACTATGGAAAATGAGCATCAATGGCAAACTGTGAGAGGAAGAACTTGCACACAAGGCTAGCATGAGGAAAAGCAACAAGCTGGGCATCAAGGATGGTGTTTGGTGCCAGGTTTAAAGGTTGTATGCATGTGCCTCACACATGTGTAGGAAGTTTGGCAGTTGTAACCATTTTTGGCTCTTGTTAGCAGCATTGGATGAACTTGTAATTTAAAATTCATATTTGAATTTAAATTGACCTATCAGTTGAGGATGTTAATTGATTTAGGATAGGGGAATGTGCTAGACATATGTCATGCTTGTGCCTAGCATATGAAAGTGTTGTGGCTTATAAATGGGCACAAGCAAGCTGTCACAAGCCAGATTTGGCTGTGTCAGCTAAATTTTGTAAAGGCTAATTTCATGTGCTTCTTTGTGGTATGAGTTTAATACAAAGCTGGAAAGTAATTTTTGTATATTCTTGTGTTGTTTATTTCTAAGTCTAGGCAAACTAAGTTGAGGAAAAAGAGAGAGGGTTGAACCCTAAGTTGTAAGGCTGTAGTGTAGTATCTAATCAGAAAAAGTTGACCCCATAAAAATTGATATCAGAACTTTGTGTTGTGATGGCTGATGAAAGTAACAATAATGAGTTATGGGAAAAACTTGCAAGGCTGGAAGCCATGGTTGGCCTTATAGATAATGCAGACAAATTGGTTGATGTCATGACTCAAATTCATGGCATTAAACAGAACTGGCTGGTTATTGTACTGTCGTTAACACATAATTGGATGGTCTTGTCTCTTTTAGTGAGACTATGGGTACATGAATAGAGGGGTCGTTAAGAGAAAATAAAGATCTTAAGACAGAGATGGTGGTCCTTTATCAGGCCATTGTAAGTTCATCTCATGACGGTGAAGAATATGCCAAAATTAAGATCCCATAATCAAAGTACTTTAATGGTGTTCATGGTTCTGAGGAGCTGGAAAACTTTTTGTGGGACTTAAGAGTACTATTTTGCTACTGCTCATGTTCCTAAAAATGACAATTTACGGAAAGTGATGATGAGGAAAGTGTTGGCAGACCCAAGTATGATACGTGGGATAATTGAGGAATGTCTAGCGATTCGTCTTGGGTTTCTTGGTAAAGATTGAAGCGGTTGAAACAAGTTGGTTCCATTCGGGACTATGTGAAGGAATTTTCGTCTTTGATGCTTGATATTCAGAACATGTCTGATGAAGATAAGTTGCACAACTTCATTTCTTGAATGCAAGGCTGGGAACAGAATGAACTACGTCGGTAGAAGGTTAAAGATCTTCCTCGTGCCATTGCGGTGGCAGATGTATTGATTGATTTTTATTCTAACAGTGTTGCCCCTGATCCTACTCCTTCAAAAACTAAGAAGAAGAAAAAGGGTAGAGATGGGAAAAAGGATAATCAAAGGCAAAAAGGAAATGACAAAGGCAAAGAAAAGATGAATGTTGCTCCTTCTAAGCAAAACAAGAAGAGTGCTGAAAAGTTTGTTGGACTTATCAAAAACTAGGGCATCAGTTAAGAAACTGTTTAAAGCAAGGGAAAATCAATGCTCTTCTTGCTGAAGAGGAGAAACAAGGTAAGGGAAAGGAAATTATTGCCTATGTCAACCCACTACGTTTGTTGAATACGCTATCTAGCATGAATGTGGTAGAGAAGGAGGAAGATGATGATGCTGGAAATGTTGCCCCGATAAATACTACTAAAGGTATTGAAGACCTATAAGTTGCCTATGGTACGTTAATGTACATCGACTAGAAAATTGGGGACAAAAGTATGGTGACAATGGTGAATATTGGTGCTACTCATACTTTTGTGGGCCTAAAAATTGTATAGGCGTATAGTTGGAAGCTGACTAATTATGCAATGAGAATGAAGGTTGTAAATTTTGCAGTATAGCCAAGCTACGGTATGGCGCTGGATGTCCCACTGAAAATAGGTCATTGGACTGGAACACATAACTTGATGGTGGTGCTACTTAATGACTTCAATCTTTTACTTGGGATTGATTCTATGAGGAAGTTCAAGGTTACTTTGATTCCTCATTTGGATGGTTTGATATTCATGAGAGAGAATGACCCAGAATTTGTCAAAGGTATTCAACCTTTTGATGAGGGAAAGAAGAGAAGGCACTCTAAAATTGCTGCAATGTTGTCTGCTATGACTTTTGAAAAAAGCTTGAAGAAGGGTGAGACTTCTTATCTTACTGCCTTGGTTGAAGTGAAGACTAATGTGTGGATTGAAGTTCCTGACAGTGTTGCTAAATTGCTGGCAGAATTCAAGGATGTGATGTCACCAGAACTACCTAAAAAGCTGCCTCCACGGAGGAAAATTGATCACAGGATTGAACTGATTCTTGGATCAGTGCCACCAGCGCGCCATATTTATCGCATGTCTCCATTGGATTTGGTAAAATTAAGGAAGTAGTTGTCTGAATTGTAATGTTGGAGTGCTGCAGCCTTTAAAGGGTCCCTATGGTGCCCTAATTCTATCCCAAAAGAAACAGGATAGAAGTCTGCAAAGGTGTGTTGAGTATCATGCATTGAACAAAGTGACTATGAAAAATAAGTATCCGGTGTCATTGGTTCAAGACTTGATAAATAGGTTATCTAAAGCTAGTTTCTTTTCTAAGTTAGACTTAAGGTCTGGCTATTAACAACTGCGCATAGTCGAGGGGGATTCTTCAAAGACCACTTGTGTAACTAGGTATGGTAGCTATGAGTTCCTTATAATGTCATTTAGGCTGACTAATGCCCCGGCTACTTTGTGTAACTTAATGAATAATTTTCTTTACGAATAACTTGATGAGTTTGTAGTCGTTTACATAGATGATATAGTCATTTATAGTAGAACACTAAAAGATCATTTGTTGCATTTGAGAAAGGTGTTGCAACGACTCAGAGAGTGTCAACTCTATGTCAAGATGGGAAAATATAAGTTTCCTTGTCATGAGAACAATTTTCTAGGCCATTTAATTAGTGAAACCCATGTGCAGATGGACCCAAAAAAAGTGCAGGCTATTGTTGATTGGCAAGCATCGAGTGGGGTCAAAGAATTAAGATTGGTTTTGTGCGTAGCAAACTATTATCGAAAGTTCATTGCAGGCTATTCAAAGAAATCTACCCCATTGACAGATTTGTTGAAGAAGAATGTTAAGTGGATTTGGTTAGATTCAAGTGACAAGGCTTTCAAATCTTTGAAGAAGGCCATTGCTTTTGAACTAATATTGAGGCTACCTGATTTTGATTTGCTATTTAAAGTTTACACCAATACTTCTGATTATGTGTGCTAGTGTAAGAGGATCATCTAGTTGCATTTGAGAGAAAAAAATTGAATCATATGGAGCAAAGGTATTCTTCTCATGAAAAGGAGATGGTGGTGGTCCTCCATTATCTTCAAATCTGGTGGGTGTATTTGCTAGGAATGAAGTTTGTTATCAAGATGGACAATGTGTCTAATACATACTTCAAAACTCAACAGAAATTGAGTCTGAAGCAAGACTGATGGCAGGACATCCTTGTTGAATATGACTTTATTTGGATACACAAACGAGGTAAATAAAATCAAGTTGTGGATACATTAAGTTGCAAAGAGGTATTTGCTGCAGTTTATGCACTCACTAGACTTGAATCCGATTTTTTAGATAAGATAAAGTTTAGTGCTGCCTATGATTCATTATATGTGAAATTGATGGATCAAATGAAAGAGGGGACTATTAGATAGTTTAGATCGAGGATGATCTCTTGTATTTTAAGGGGGGAGAATCATTGTACCTCAAGGTGATGGATTGTATTGAAAACTCCTAAAAGAAACACATAACATTGTCTATGCTGGTCATCCCAGTGTTGAAAGGATGATGACATTGTAGTCTCGAAATTATTTCTGACCAAAAATGAAAGATGACATTAAATCCTATGTGAAGTCTTGTCTTATGTGTCAAGTTAATAAGACTGAAAGATGGAAGGAAGCTGGGTTGCTACAACCTCTACCTATTGCAAAACGTCCATGGGCTTATGTATCTATAGATTTCATTAGTAGGTTTCCAAAGGTTGATGGAAAAGAATTGATAATGGTTGTGGTTGATAGGTTTTTAAAGTATGCTATTTTTATTTCCGCTCCTACTCTTTATTCTTTGGAGATAGTTGCTGAATTATTCTATAAGTTTGTTGTAAAAAGCTTTGTGGTTCCAGTTAAAATTATGAGTAATCGAGATAATCGATTCACAGGCGGGTTTTGTACTGTATTATTCAATATGATAGGCACTGAATTGAAATTCTCAATTGCGAATCATCCATAAATAGATGGATAGACTGAAAGAATCAATAGTCTGCTTGAAGAGTATTTGAGGCAAAATGTGATTGTAAGTCAGAGGAACTGGGTAGAATTGTTAGTAATGTGCAGTTTTTCTATAATCTGCACAGGTCATCGACAACTGAAAAGAGTCCCTTTGAATTAGTGTTGGATATGCAGCCTAACATGCTGATAGAAGTTCTAAGCCAATAACAGAGGGCAAGTGTCCTACTGCCTACAAGTATGCACAAGACAAGCAAGAGTTGCTAGATGAAGAGCAAGACATTTTGAGGAAGGAAGCGATATGAATGAAGAAGTATACTGACAAACATCGGCATGCTTTATAATTCCAGGATGGTGGCAAGGTGTTACTGAAGCTTACTCCCCAAATTTGGAAGAAAATCAACAGCAAGATGATTCATCATGGCTGATTTTAAAGTATGATGGACCCTTTGAAGTGATAAAATGGGTGAAGTAGCTTACCGGTTGAATCTACCGGAAAGGCTAAAGATCCACCCTACTTTCCATGTGAGCTTTCTGAAGCCATTTCATAAAGATGCTGAAGATACAGCAAGGTCGGCATCCAGACGTGCTCCTCTTATTGTTCGGCATTAGTATGAAGAAGAGATTGAAAAGTCCTTGGATCATCAGACTATTGGACAAGGCAAGAAAAATAGTCGGATAAAGTTTTTGGTTTAATGAAAGGGCAAGAAAGTGTGTGATTATACTTGGGAGAAAGGATCATCATTGTGGCAGTTCAAAGATAACATCAAGGCGTACTTAGATTCTCCCTCGTCGAGGATGGCGAGCTCATCCGGTGGAAGAAGTTCATTAGACCCTCAGCTTTATGGTTTGGGCGGCTCAAGAATGGCTAGGGATTTACATGATGAACCTATCCATGACCCAATGACTTCAATAAAGATCAAGTTTACTTGAGACCAGTCTGACGACATGGGTATGTCGTCAGGGCATGACAAGACCTTGATAGTGGTGTGGATAAGGTATGATAAGGGTTGGCAAGCTAAGGCAAGGCAAGGCTATGATATGGCGTGGTCATGGATAAGTCAAGTTCATGTTCTATGAGCTGAGCAAGGCAGACGGCTATGAAAAATAGGCACCAATGGCAAACTTTGTGGGGCAGAACCTGCGCACAAGGAAGGCAAAAGGGTAAGCAACAAGCTGGGTACTAAGGATAGTATTTGGCACCATATTTGAAGGCTACGCGCATGTGCCTAGCACATGTGTAGCCAGTTGGGAAATTGTAATCATTTTTGGCTCTTGTCAGCAGCATTGGATGAAATTGTAATTTAAAATTCGTATTTGTATTTAAATTGGCCTATCAGTTGGGGATACCAAATGAATTAGGATAGGGGCATATGTTGGACATGTGCTTGGAATGTGCCTGGCATGTGACAATGTTGTGGCCTATAAATAGGCACAGACAGGCTGTCATAAGCCAGATTTGGCTGTGTTGGCTAAATTTTATAAAGGCTAATTTTGTGTGCTTCTTTATGGCATGAGTTTAATATAAAGTTAGGAAGTTATTCTTGTATATTTTTGTGCTATTTATTTTGTAAGCCTAGATAAACTAAGTTGAGCGAAAAAGAGAGAGAGTTGAAGCCTAAGTTATGTGGTTGTCGTGTGGTGTCTAACCAGAAAAAGTTATCCTCATAACTGAATCCCTATGTTTGTTGATTAATGCACCTCTAAACAGATAAGGATATCCTACGCAAGCATGTTGATTGAGGTGGATGTCACTCAAACAAAACCTACTGAAATCACAATTATGGATGCACAGGGGCGAACAATTGAGCAGGGGATTGTGTTTTATTAGAAACCAGAATACTGTGAACATGCATGACAGTGGGGCATAATTGTGTGAAGACTAATAAGCAACCAATTAACCTCCACTTAAATAGAATCCAGTTCCTTATAAACAAAAACAACCAATAATGATTCCCACTTGATTACTAAAGGAGACAACTAGGTCAGATCCTTTGAGTCTATAGGAGAAGATAGAACCATCTAATCTTATGCGGCAGAGCATTGATATCACAAGATCCATAGAGGCTAACCATGCAGATGAGGTCTTCACCCTTGTTATTGGAAAGAGTAAACAAGAAATCAAAGGTAAAAATGTTCCATGCAACAGCACCATAAAAAACTATGCTCAAGCTATAACTTTGCCTGTGAAAAATGGTTTTAAAGCTTTGCAACCTAATCCAATTGTGTTGGCAACTACTCCACCACCTAATAAAGGTGGTGGCTCTTTTAATAGTTTATAAATGTCTTGGCTAGTGTGGGACATTGGGGGTACTCATAAAAAGTATAAACAAAGGGAGATGAGTAAGTATATAAAGGAGAATCACATAAAGTTAGTTGGATTGGTAGAAACTAGAGTTAAAGAAAATAAAGCTACTTCTATAGCTCAGATAATAGCTCTTGGCTGACATATGCTACACAATTATACTAGTGTTGTGAGTGGGAGAATCTGGATTCTTTGGAATGATTCTATGTATGAAGTTCAAGTCCTCCACCTAAGGGCTAAATATATCTACAGTGGGATGTTAAGTAGAGACAAGAAAATTGATTGTTATATGACTATGGTGTATCGTTTTAACACTATTGAATTGAGTAAAACCTTATGTAGTGACTTGAGGCAGATGGCAACTCAATGTACTAAACCTTGTCTTGTATGGGCTAAACCTTGTCTTGTATGGGGTGACTTTAACACACTCGTACAAAATCAAGACATACTTTACGGTGCTACAGTAACAAGGACTGAAATTAGGAACTTTGCTGAATGTGTTCATGATTTGCTATTGAATGAAGCGCTTTGGAAAGAAAAATTCTATTCATGGTCTAATAAGCAACTTAGTTTAGATAGAATCCAAGTAGACTAGACAAGTCAATGAAAAATGATGAGTGGATACTACATTATGGACAACTAGTCCTAGACTATAGGCTACCTCATATATCAGATCACTCACTAGTGTTATTGGATATGCACCTACAAATACCCACCATTAAGACCCCTTTCAGGTTCTTCAATGTGTGGGTAAACCATGTGACATTTTCCCTAAGTACAAAACAATTAGGTTGGCTGGTTGCACAAGAATAAGCTACAGAGTGTCTGGCATAAGCTGAAGGATTTGAAGCCTCACTTAAAGACACTGAATAATAGTGAATATAGAGAGCAGTCACAGAGAAGATTCAACATCTCAGAAATGACTTGAAGCATACACAACTTCAACTATTTGCTCATTATACTGATGCTCTAGTAATAGCAGAAAAGAAGATCTTGATTCAGCTAGAGAAATGGAATTGTATTGAGGATAGCATTCAACACCAGAAATCTAGAGCTATATGGATGAAGTTGGGTAGCTCCAATACTAAATATTTTACTACAATGTTAAAGGAGAAGAAATAGAGAAAATAAATTGTAGAATTCATTGCAGAAAATGATGATAAACTAGTGGATCCTGTAGCAAAAAAAAATGAAATACTTTCTTTCTATAAGACTTTCTTGGGTACATCATTAACAAATAGTAGTGCAGTTAGTAAAAGTACCATAAACTATGGACCAACATTAAATCACTCTCAATAGTTGGCTTTGTGTGTAGAAGTGACAGAGAAGGAAATATATGAAGGCTTATGCTCAATTGAAGATGATAAGGCACCGGGTGTTGATAGTTATAATGCTTTGTTCTTTAAAAGAGCATGGCTAATAATTAAACAGGAAGTGAATGAAGCTGTGAAGGATTCTTTATTATTAGAAAATATGCAAAATAGTGAACTATACAGCAGTTAAATTGTTACCTAAAGTTTCCAATCCCACAATAATTAGAGAGTATAGACCTATTACATGTTGTACAGTTCTCTACAAACTCACTGCTAAGGTGCTGGTTAATAGAATTCATTATGTGATTGGCACAATGATCTCTAAAACTCAGTCTGAATTTATTTCAAGGAGAAAAATGCTTGATAACATCATTCTAGCACATGAACTAGTCAGATCCTATAGCAAGAAGAATGTATCACCAAGGTGTATGATAAAGGTGGATATACAGAAAACTTATGATATAGTAGATTGGAAATATTTGGAACAAGTTATGTTAGGCTTAGGATTTCCTAAGTAGTTCATTAGTTGGATAGCACAATGTGTCACCTCAGTATCTTTCTTCTTTCTGATTAATGGTGAGCTTACTAAACCTTTTGAGTCAGCTATAGTTCTCACGCAAGGGGGCGAATGTCCCATTTTTTATTTGCTATAGTGATGGAGTATTTGTGTAGGAATTTAGCTGAGCTAGCTCATCAAAAATAGTTTAAATATCATTCAATGTGTAGTAGGCTTAGGATCACTCATCTGAGCCTTGTAGATGATTTCTTATTGTTCTTAAGGAGTGATCTCACATCACTTACTATGCTTCATGATAAGTTCACAATTCTTACTTCTGCCTCAGTACTTCAAGCTAATTTGTCTAAACATTCATTATGTTTTAGAAGAATAGTAGACATCGTGAAATCCCAAATTCAACAGGTTCTGGGATATATCCATGGAGACTTGCCATTTAGATACCTTGGGGTTACCCCTGTCTACTAAGAAACTAAATATTACCTAATGGCAATCATTGATAGATCATATTGTTGCAAGAACCTCCTCATGAACAGCTAAAATTCTTTCACATACTGGGAGAGTTCAACTTGTTAGGTCTGTAAATTTTGGAGCTCAAGCATACTGGGCACATCTATTTGTGATGCTTGCTAAGGTGATGAAAGGAGTCCAAGGCTATTGTAGAAGCTATATTCGATCAAGATTCAATGTTGTAACTAAGAAGACCCTCGTATCTTGGGAAATAATGTGCACACTAAAAGTTACTGGTGGATTGAACTCGTGAACCTAAATCTAGGGAATAAAGCAGCAATTTTGAAGATGTGTTGGGATATGGAGCAGAAACAACTCAGGGTCCCTGCTCAAACTTATAGGATGGTAAGGAAAGTTCTTGGAGCAAAAGATCATCTATATGTACTACATAATGCTCGCATTGGCAAAGGAGTCTGATTAAACAAGCTTATATCTTACTGCAAGGAATGTTTTCCTAAGGTGGAGTGGAGGGGTATAATTTGTCACAACTCAGCTAGACCTAAAGTCATATTTTCTCCTATACTAGAAGCCACAGTGCGGTAGCTTAAGCAGACTGGAGGCCGTTGACATGCCTGCTTCCATATTGGAATATCATTACAATATTGCTATGACATTTTGTACATTGCAGGACTGATTGTAGGACATTTTGATTTAATTGACAAAAAAATCAATTACTTTTTATTTAATTTCAATAGCAGCCCATGTATAGCTTTTTCGTGCTTCGTTTTTGCCCTTGGTTTGATTTTTTATTACATAGTTACTTGTGTGTATTTTTGTAAGTATTGAAAAAACAGAGGATAATTTGTAATGTAAAAGGCAACAACAATGACTTCACTTATCAGAGACAATCTAGCCAAGCCTTTTGATCTTTTCCAAAACTGTGCTTAAGGTCCCACATATTTTCTCTTTACAAATCTCCATATACACATTTTAGGTTTTTTTAAAAAAAAAAAAATCTTTAACGTTTTAGGTTTTGTTAATCATAAATTCACGGAGAAAAAATCATAAATTTATAATTGTTGTTAATAATTAAACTTTAGAAAATACGTTTAAAAAAATATATCATCTCATCAGTTCATACCCACGTAGCCCCCTCACCTTTATTGACAGAATTGGTTATCTCTTGAAACTTTTAAAAATATAAGACTGTAATACCAAATAAAAATAAAAAGATAAAACACAGTACTAAATAATTAAATATAAGGAAATAAAAAAAGAAAATCACCAATATTCCAACAAAAGAAATTGTTTACCGGTGAGCATGGCCATTTAAATGTCTTGCCTCTCAATCCACTAGAGAAACCGTTTTTACAATTGTTTATAAAATATTGAAGTGAATAAATAGATATATTAGACAATTAAGATGTGAATGAAGTTAAGTTGATTCTCGAAATTCTATACACGTCACATAAATTGGGATAGAGAGAGTAACATATATTGTTTGAAAATTATGTAAAAAGTATTTAAATTACAATAATTAACAACATCGAAAATATTTAGTAAAATGAAAATTTATTTATAGTATAGTGAACAAATAAAAATGAATCGAAGATTTAATAAACAATAAAATACTATTAAAATATTTCAAAGATTAAATAAACAATAAAATACTATTAAAATAATTTCAAAGTTGAACATTGGGTGGTGCGCAGCACGGCTTCACTCATCTATCTAGTACCACATTTGCAGCTCCAAAATAAATTACTCACAGTAAACAGGTTGTTGAAATGCAGAATGCCAGTGGATCCTTTATGTGTACTAAGTAAGCAGAAAGATGGGATAAGGAACCATGAACTATTTATTTCTAGAGTGTACTTTTGCTAAGGCATTATGGAGGAGACTGCTAGACTGGCTAATAATCAATACACCCTCACATGCTACATGGAATGCAATGCAGTCCTGGATCATAAAAATTGCTAAGGGAAGAAGCCAGCAAGCTCAGGTGTTGCAACTAGTATATATAGAATTCCATGAACTTTGGAAGGAGAGGGATATCAGTATTTGAGAAGCTTGAGGCCACAGTGGAGAAGATGGCATGAAAGATTGTATGTGTTTGTTGTTAGATAATTGTAGCTTTTAACTATCTACTGAGTTTAGGAAACAATAATTTGTTGCTCCTTTCTTTTGAGAAAATTAGTTGAGTAGTTCTAGCTTAGCTTGTAATTGACACTTTTGGTGATTAATAAAATGTTAATTACCAAAAAAAAAAAAAAGAAGAGGAAGATGATAACTTAATAATCACAACATAAACTAACTAGATACGCAAAATAAATAGAGTATAAAATCAGTTACAAACCTCAATTTTGGATTATATAGTGGTGGAAGAAGATGAAAAAATTTGGGAGAGAGAAAGAGGTATGAGATCTTGAAGGTGGTAGAGTATTGGAAGAAATAGGAGTGAATTGGGGGAAGAGATAGTGTGTTAGATACTCACTCCCGAATTGTAGGCTAATATTGAGGGACGTGTGTCTGAGGGGTCTCACATAACTATTGTCAATAGTTGCACGAGGCACTAAATAAAATTGGGAAAAATATAGAGAGTAGCAAAATCTACCAATTAATTAAGCTAAATAGTAACACTTTAAAAAAAATTTAATGGCACGATAAAATAACATTATTTTAGTGACTCCTTATCCTTCCTTATTTTTCTCTCTTTCTCTTTCTCTTCCATCTCTAGCCTTTTTTTCTCTTTCTTTTTTTTTCTTTTACGTTTTTTATCCTTTTTTTCTATTTTCATTTTTTTTTCTTTTTGATTTTTTTCTTTTCACTTTTTTTCTCTCTTCTATTTCTCTTTCTTTTTTATTTCCTTTTTTCTTTTTTTTTTTGTTTTTTTTCTTTCTCATATTTTTCTTTTCCAGTTTTTTTTATTTTCCTATTTTCTTTTTTTTTCTCCTTTTTTTTTAATTTTGATTTTTTTGTTTCTTTCTTTCATTTTTTTACTCTTTCATCTAGCTTCTATTTTTGTTTCTTCTTTTTTTTTTTCCTTTTTCATTTTTTTTATATTTTTTTTCTTTCTCATTTTTTTGTTCTATTTTGTATTTTTGGAAAATATGGCTACGTCGAGCACAAGCCATGGATGATAATGAAAATACCACAACTATTTATTGTATTTGTATTCGCACCATCATAAATATATTGTTTGATACAATTATATTTGTATTTTATAGTTTACACCATCATTTATATTTTATACTATTCGCACTTGTATTTTAAAGAATTATTTTGTGTATTTTATAGTTGACTGCATATTGTATTGTATTTTGTGGTTTTATTTTGTTTGTATTTGTATTCTATTTTTGTCGATACACTTATATTTTTTAAAGAACTATTTTGTAATTATATTTTTAAGTTGACCGCATATTGTATTTGTATTTGTAATTTTATCTGTTTGTATTTGAATTTGTAGTTGACTGTATCATTTGTATTTTTGAACGAGTGAAAAAAATTGTTATTTTTCTTTCTATACAAATGATAAATTATACAAATGATACATGTTTATACAACTTGAACCATACATATCCAAATGATACTTGTTTATGTACAAATACAAATGGTAAATTTGACATACAAATACCAACGATGCATTTGTATTAAATGATACATTGCATATTTATATTTAGACTCAAGCAAATACAATTAATACATATACTTGTTAGGATACAAATACAAATGATAAATTGTACATATTCACGGCTAAACTATTCGAATATAAATAATAAATTTATTTAAAATATATAGTCTGATATAAATAAATATAAATATAAATAACATATGAATATAAAATACAACAAAAATAAAAGAACAATAAAAAAAATACAAAAAAAAAATGAAAAGGAAAAAAGGAAACGAAAAAATAAAAAAAATGAAAAAAAAGAAGGAAAAAAATTTAAAAATGCAAAGATAAAAAGAAACAGTAAAAAAATGAAAAAAAAAAACAAAGGAAAAAACTGGAAAGAAAAAAAAAAGAATAGAGAGAAAAATATAAAAAGATTTTAAAAAAATGAAAAGGAAAAAAAGAAACAGTAATAAAACGAAAAAAGGAAAAAAATGAAAAAAAAAAAAGAGAGAAAATAAAAGTGCACCGGGCTGCCCTTTAGAGAGAAAATAGAAAAAGATTTTTTTTTTTTAGTTTTGAAACTCATTAAAAAAAAAGCTTCCTATTTTTAGAAATACAATCTTCAATTAATCTTTAATTAATTGGGTTAACGTGATTTAAGAAAACTGAAATTCTTTTGCCTTTTTAAACTCAAGTTGTTACCTAAAATTAAGATAATTAACTGTATTTGTATATGTATTTGATGTTGTCGCTTATCAACTACATATTCATATTGTTATTTAGGATAATTAATAAAATATTACTATGTGTCTTCTAATTAATAGGTCTAATTTGCTATTTTTCAATTTTTCCCAATGAAGTTTTGATACCTAAAAAAATGAATTTTCTCTCTACGTGAGAGTTGTTTTCTCTCTACATGAGAGTGTTTTCCTCCTAGTGGGATTCTACTTCTTCCTTCAACTTCCTATAGATAATTATCAAACATTAAGAAAACTTCCAAGTCCTATGAACTTCTACTTACGTACAATCACTTTTAGCCACTCAGAAACTTAAAAAAACTCTCCTTGAATCCTAAAAAAACACAAAAACATACAACTCTACTGTTTTTAAGAATCACAACTGAACATCTCAAGCAATTCTCTTATTAAATCACTGCTGCTTTCTTCATTCTTCTTTCATAACTCATCTTAACAAACTGCATAGGTTACTATCAGTTATGGAGAAGGAAATTACGAAACGTCTATAGAGCTTTATCCTAACGGAAGAGGAAAAAGATGCGGTAGAGCTCGACCTTCCTGATATTAAAGCGAGTGTACAAGACTGTGAAGTAAGCATTCTTGGCAAAATAATCACAGATAAAGAAATTAACCTGCAGGGTTTAAAAAACATCATACCAAGGGTATGGGGTTATCCAATCGGGCTGAGGATCATAAAGGTGGAGAAGAATTTCTTTCAGTTTGTGTTTACAAACAAAGAAAGTGTGAAAAAAGTTCTGTTCGGCACTCCGTGGCTATTCGATAAATACGTACTAAATGTTCATGCCTGGGAACCGGGATTAAAGAGCGATTCAGCAGTCTTTAATGTGTGCGAACTGTGGCTTCAAGTGTGGAGTATCCCTTTACATTGGATGTTACGGGAATTGGGATGAAAGATTGGACACTCGCTGGGAGGAACGACAGGCGTTGTGATTCCAGAAAACGGGAATAGAGAGGGTAGACATATGCGGATTAAGGCAATGATGAATATAAATAATGCACTGCCGAGGGGAAAGTTGATTAAATTGGGTCACGAAACAAAATGGGTGGAGTTTAGATATGAATATTTGCCCTACGTTTGCTATTATTGCGGGATACTAGGACACAACGAAAAAACATGCATTAGAAGGGAAAAAGACATGCGTACGGGGAATTTGAAAAATAATCAATTTGGTGCATGGATGAGGGCGGAAAATCACCTGAACATCAGTGAGCATTCAAAACGGCAAGAGAGGAATGAAGCTTTGGATGGTAGCGGACAACGTCATATAATAAAGCCTACAAGATATAGGGATGAAGGAAACAATAAATCGATGCAACAATTAATTGAGGGAACTGGATCCTCGGAGACGCAATCTATAACCAAGCATAAGGGGCTGAATATTGTGGATGTCTAAGAATCAAAAGGTAAATCAGCAACGAGAAATGATGAGGCAACTGAAACAAATCAAAACCTTGGCTTTGGGTGTAATTCGAGGGATAGTGGTAAGCAAGTGAAAGAGAGAAACGATAAGGATGTGGAGGAAAATCAAGTTAATGACACAATGGCCATAGACCTACCTAGCAAAATAAATAAGGAGGCGGTAAAAATACAACAAGACGTTGAGGTAGAAGAACCGATCTTCGCGGATACAACCGCTGGAAGGGCAGAAAAAGAGTTATATATACTATCGAAAGTTGCGGAAGGGAAAATTACACCAATCCAGATAGGTGGAAACAAGGAGGAGCAGGTCGCAATATCCAAATCCAAGTCGAAAACGGCGAACACACAGGTATTAGCACTTAAGGAAACTACTTCTAATATGGTACCAACACTAGTAAATGTTCCAGTTGAGGTAACAAATGGAGAAAAAGATAAAGAACTGGTTGCACAATGGGAAAACAATGCTACAGGTAAGGGGAAGAAAAAGAATTGGAGACGGTTAGCTAGAGAAATAGAAGCTACTGGTTCTAAGAATAACAAGATAATGGCAGGCTTAAAAAATAATTTAGTTGAGGTGGTGATCACTGATTTATGTACTAAAAATTTGGATAATAAAAGAAAAGGAGAAACTAGTGAAATGTCTGACTTAGAAGGTAAGAAGCTAAAAACAGTGGTGGAATGGGAGGCCATACCGAAATGGCTCCCTTCTTCCAAATGAAGGCTATGGTGTGGAATTGTCGAGGTCTGGGGGGGTCCTTGACAGTTCCCTTTCTGAAGGAGACAATACGTCTTCACTCCCCGAGTATGGTGTTTTTAAGCGAGACTAAGAATCAAGAAAGCAGGATGCGGAGAGTTCAGAGACAGTTGAATATGCCACATGTAATTATTATGGACCCGATCGGACTAGCAAGAGGGCTATGCCTGTTTTGGAATGACGAAATTCAGGTATGTCAATATCACTTTACATCCTTTTATATTGAAACGTACGTACATGATTTAGATGCGAATAGTAAATGTTGGTATGTGTTTGTATACTTAAGTACTAATAAGGCTGTTCGCATAAATCAATTACAAGAACTTTGTGTCAAATCTAATAGTTGGGGACCAATGTGGGTTATAGCTGGTGATTTTAATGACATTAGGGATAATTCTGAAAAATCAGGAGGTAGAGTTCGAGAGGATCATTCCTTTAGAGATTTTAAAAACTTCTTATGGGAGGTCGGAGCTATAGACTTAGGGTTTAGTGGAAAACCGTGGACCTGGTGGTGTTTTAGAGAACACGACGGGATAATTCAAGAAAGACTTGACAGAGCTTTAAGTTCACCGAACTGGAAACTTGAATTTAACCAAGCTAACATCACTCACTTAGAAACAGAGGCATCTGACCACTCGGCTTTGCTTATAAACTCTGAACCTATCCCTATAAAAAAGAAAAAAAGATTCTTTTTCGATAAAAGGTGGAGCGAAAAGGAAGAAGTGAACATGACTATAGCGCGAATGTGGGACAGAAATTTAGAAGGTTCTAAACAATCTATAGTAAGCTTTAAGTTAAAAAAGTGTAGGATCGCGCTACTAGCTTGGCTTCGGGATGGTAAAGGAAATTCTAGGAAAAAAATTCAAGGGATTAAGGATAGAATAGCTAAGCTTAAGAACGACCTAGATTTTTGGATATAAATCAATTGAAGGTGCTTAGGAGAGAATTAGGTCAGGCATATAAGGATGAAGAAGCCTATTGGAAGCAAAAGTCTAGAGCGTTATGGCTACAGGAGGGTGATAAGAATACAACTTTCTTCCATATGAAGACTGTCCAGAGACGTAAGTGTAATAGCATTAAGGGGTTTCAGTTAGAAGATGGTCAATGGATCTCCGAGCAGAAAGAGATTGTGATAGAAATAAACGATTCTATAAAAAACTCTTTACTACCTCTAGACCTTCCAACTTCGATCCCATTTTGAGCTTAATTCATCCTTTAGTTGATAACTCTATGAATGATAGGCTTATTAGGGATGTTACGGATGAGGAGATTAAAAATGCAACCTTTGATAAGCACCCCTTAAAAGCTCCTGGATTGGATGGTATGACTCCATTTTTCTTCCATAAGTACTGGAATATTTTATCAAGTGATATTTGTGAAGCGGTTAAAAGTTTCTTTCGTTCTGGCTATTTAACACCCTCATGGAATCAAAATCTTATTACTTTGATACCGAAAATAAAAAATCTGAGTGCTATTAGCCAATACAGACCAATTAGCTTATGCTCAACAGTTTATAAAATTATTGCCAAGATTATAGCTGCCAGACTAAAACGATACCTTCCTATTATTATTTCTCCTAATCAATCGGCTTTTATTGGTAAAAGACATATTGTGGATAATGTTGTTCTAGCACATGAGTTCATTCATATGTTGAGGAATAAAGGACGAGGCAAGGGAAAATATATGGCCCTAAAGTTAGATATGGCCAAAGCTTATGATCGAGTGGAATGGTCGTATATACGAAAACTAATGACCAAAATGGGATTTCACGAAACTTTTGTTAACTGGATAATGCAATGTGTCACTACCCCTACATATAAATTTAATATTAACGGAGAGGTAGCAGGGGAAGTGACACCTACTAGGGGCTTAAGACAAGGGGATCCTTTATCACCATATTTGTTCCTTCTATGTGCTGAAGGTTTATCTAAAATCTTAAATAATGCAGAAATTAATGGTAATATTCAAGGGTTAAGTTTGGCCAGAGGTGGACCCACAGTTAACCATTTATTTTTCGCTGATGATTCCTTTATATTTTGTAATGCTAATATTCAGAATGCAGATAATATTTCTAATATTCTTAAAAAATATGAAGAATGTTCAGGTCAAAAGGTAAATTTTGATAAATCAGCTATATTTTTCAGTAAAAATACTTCTGAAATTGATAAGGATGGGATCATTGCAGCGATAGGGCAACTACGAAGAAATGAGCTTGGGCTTTATTTAGGTCTACCGGCAGTAGTGGGAAAATCGAAAAAAAGAATGCTGGAATTTATAAAGGATAGAGTAAAAGCTAAGATTAAATGTTGGAAAAATAATTTTTTAAGTCTTGCTGGAAAAGAAGTAATGCTTAAATCTGTTTTATCTGCTATACCGTCTTATGCTTTATCTTGTTTCCAATTTCCTGAAAATTTGTGTAAGGAAATCACTACCTTTTTTTCTAACTTTTGGTGGGGGCATGATGATAATAGGAGGAAAATGCATTTTGAAAAATAGGAGAACCTTTGTGTTGCTAAAACTAATGGGGGTATAGGATTTAGAGAGTTAAAGTCCTTCAACCAGGCTCTATTGGCAAAACTTGCTTGGCGAATTTTGACTCAGGAAGACTCTCTTCTCTTTAGAATGCTTAAGAGTAAATATTTTCATAATACCTCTTTCCTCAAAGCAACATCGTCCTCATCTAGTTCTTGGATATGGAAAAACATTATTTGGGGTAGAAATCTCTTACAAAAAGGCATTAGATGGAGGGTAGGATCTGGAAGAAGTATAAAAGTATGGACAGACCCTTAGATCCCCAACTGATGCGGTTTCAAACCTAGGCTTTATCAATCTCAAATGGATATAGAATTGAAAGTGAGTAACCTTATTGATCATAGTAACCATACTTGGAAATCTCAAGAGCTTCAGAAGTGGTTTTCTACAGAGGATATCAGTGCCATTTTATCTATCCCTATTTCTAGTACTGGATCTCCAGATAGGATTATTTGGCATCACACTAAGTCAGGAATTTATGAGGTAAAATCAGGATACCATTTGGCTAGGGAAATTGATAGGAGTAGTGCAGCCAATAGTGATAGACCTCAATCAAGCTACCAATCCTTCCCTAAGAAGTTTTGGGATTTTTTATGGTCTATGAATATTAAAAATAAATATAAACACTTTATTCACAAATGTGTCTTGAATGTGCTACCTGTTAATGATATTATTTCAAAAAGGTTAAGAAACAATTGTGATGTGTGTAAGATTTGTGGTGTAGAAAGTGAAACTATTGAACATATGCTTTTTAGATGTCCAACGACTCAGATGGTCTGGAAAATTTGCCCCATAAATTTGCCTAACATCGAGAATATTACGGATTTTGCTAGATGGTGGAAAGAAATCTTTGATAATACTAATCAATACCCTGAATCTATTGAGCTTACTAGATTAAGCGTCTCTATAATGTGGCAAATTTGGAAAGCAAGAAATGCTAGAAACTTTAATGGTGATATCTCTGAACCTAGTGATATTGTTAACAAGGCACGATTTGACTTTCAAGAATATGAAAGTAATTCGCTTACTAAGTCTTCTCCTACATTGGTACCTGATCATACTACTAATAATACAATTATTGTAGCACAAGATGTTGTGATTGTGTTTGAAGATGCTAGCTTACATAAGGAGAGGAATGAGGCAAGCATTGGCATGGCAGCTATGGATAGCTTTGGGAATTTGCTTCAAGCCCTTGGTACCCCAATCCAATTTGTTGGGAAGGCCATTACTGCAGAAGCACTAGCGAACCGGATTGCATTGGAAAACGCTCAAGAAAATGGATGGACAAAGGTGCAACTCTTTTCAGACACAAAGAATGTAGTGGATATAGTTCTAAAGAAGAGTCTAGTTTCATGGGAGATAGAAACCACTTGTGAAGATATCTGAAAGCTTATGAGTTTGTTCGAAGAAGTTCAAATTACACATATTCCTAGATCTTGGAATATGGTAGCGCATAATCTAGCCAAATTTTCTATTACATTGTTAGACAAGTTAGTTTGGGTTTCCTGTTTTCCTAGTTGGATTATCAAAGATGCTTCTGCATCTTTTAACTTCCTAAATTCGTTTTTGCATTAATAAAGTAAACGTTGTTGGTTGAAAAAAAAAAAAGTTTTGATACCTCAAGCCCAAAAAGTCAATTATTGCCTACGTCATCCTTCAATTCATATACTACTATTATGATGCATTTAATGATAAAAAGAAAAATATAACATAAATTAATAGAAGAATTCGTATATATATGTCAAAAATATAGGAATTAAAACATCAAGAATATTGAAGTTAAGCCTATCAAAAGAAAAAGGAAAGAAACTTCTCTTCTAGTTCTATATTAGTCCCCAATATAGCACACCAATTAATACTAATGAATGAATAAAGCAAAGTAGAAAAAACCTTAATTTCCTCTAATTGTCATCATCACTTTTGATTAGGAGAGGATTGAAGATGATATGAAAAGAATAAAAAAGAAGTAAGGTAATTGTGAATATTCCACAAACGCATGTAACAATGGCTCCTAATACCTTTGAGCAGAAAATTGGAACAAAACGGCAAATAGGTTGCCAACTTGCTCGAATATTTCCATTCTTGAGAAGATAATAGGTCTCTAATGCTGCAGCACAACTTGCAACAAGTATCATTGTAATAAGCTACACATATAAAAAAATAATAATTAGGGAATAATATAAGCTTTAATCATGGAAAAATTAATATAAACACTACACCCAAAAAAATAAAATAAAGCAACAATAGCTTAATTGTCGCTAAATTATGTCTTTTTAGTGCAATTATTAATGACAATTACATTTAACATTCTTTGTAAATATCTCTAAAGCCTAGAGCGACATTGAATTCAATGAAAATTAAGTAATCCAGGTAAAAGCTTTAACGCTCTTTATTAAAATGCATATTTATTGCTGCTAAAAGTCTTTATTATTGTAGTGAAAGGTGTATTTGAACTTATGGATTAAATAAATGAATAATGATATGTTAATATAGTTATTTATTTATAATGTTATGTTAATATAGTTATTTATTTATTTACTTAATATGAAATCTTGAAGACTGAAAAGAATTTTGTTACACAAATTACAAAGTACTTGTTATTTTACCCAACTAACACTCAGACATTATTATTAATTAATATCTTTCGCACTAAAAATTTTCATGAAAACATTCTCCGATTTGGTGAAAAAAAGCCAAATATTTGCTATTATTATTTGATCCTTAAATCTATTATTCCCAAAGAAAAAAACTGTAAATAATAAGAGAAATAAGTAGATTACCACATCCAAAACAACGACCAACTTCCATAGACGACTTCCATCAGGAAGAATCATAACTAGAAGGTTGAAAGCAGCTCCAAGAAAGTTCACAGCTATAAAGAACCTGATCATCAAATTAAAATTATTAAAAAGTTGTTAATTAAGTATTGACACTTTTTACGCTCTAAGTGTATTTTTGAAAATATTTACGCCACGTAGCTCATATTTTGTGTATAAACACACAATTTAACCCATATTTGTGTATAACAATTTAACGCATATTTGTGTATAAACACCTTGATACATTATATATACATATAATCCCCCCACCCCCAGATGTAACATAAATATTTTCAAATGAGGTATATTTTTGAAAATTTCGAGTACATTTTATGCATGGTAATTTTACTTGCTGAAGAATATCTCCTCCAAAATCGTATAAACTAAATAAGGAAAGTAATAATCTCTTACCTTTTCTTGATCGTTGATAGTATCTTTGACATTCAAAGTTTTATTAAATATTTTGTGGTCTCATATATATACCAACTGTCCGTCCGAAAGGAAAGAATTTATTTTTACTAAATATATACCATAAAATGAAGAATTAAGATCTCTTGGCCACATATAAAAAAATTAGAAAAAAAGGTCTTTTCAAATCTCTTATATGTAAAAATGAAGACCTCTTATGTGTAAAAAAGGACATAAAACTAGAAAAAAAATTGTGCGTGACCTATAAAACCAATTATCCCGATGATTTCTTAGGTCTAGAAGTAAAATATAATCGCTATATTCAACATTAATTGATATCATCATAAAAATAGTAATAACATTAATATAATAAGCTAGGTTAAACTGACAATATAGTTTAACTCAAGATAGCATGTCAATTAAGTACCATTTTTATTATCAATTAATTAATGGTTATCATAAAGATTTACTTGTAATTACCTTACATGTAAGACGAGGTAGTACGAAACTTAATTAAACCCTATAACTTAAATGTCAAACTCAAATTGAAACGAATCTAAATTTTAAGAAGAGATAATAATTATAAACATATAATATTATGAGTTTTGACTTTGAGAGGTTGAAAAAAACTTACTGAAAGCTGTTCCAATTCTTATATGTTGCTTTGAAAGTGTATCCATTGTCGGAATCCTTATAAGGTGGTAAAACATAATATCCATCCTTTATATGAACTGTTTGTCTGCTTGACAACATAGTAAGTGCAGCTGCTAACGTTGTAGCAAAGATTATGAATCTTACTCCCATTGAAACTTTTGTCTTTGCCATTCTTGCCAACTTGTATCCATATACAAAAAAAAAAAAAAAAAAAAAAAAAAGACAAGCAAATCAGATCAAATTAAGGTAAGTTCGAAAATAAAGTACCTTTACTACAACAATAACATATCCAGTAAATCCCACAAAGTATGATCGGTGGAGGGTAAAATATACATAAACTTTACACCTACTTCAGAGGTAGAGAGGTTATTTCCAATAGACCAAAGTAAAGTACCTTTAGCATAAGTAATTCCAAGAGTTATTTTTTCAAAGCATGCAAACATATATTGAATGAAAGACACTCACCGGTGCCAAAATACTTTTAATTTTCCAAAACTTTGGACAAAAAAAATCTAACTTTGAGTCTATGAAATTGAAAAGGGGAAAGAGTTATGGTCTAACAAAAGCAATATAATGGAGTGAGGAAGAACACAAGAAAACTAAGAAAGAAACGACGTACAATTTGATTAGTTGAGAAGGAATTTATTGAAGAAAAGACTGAGAGGAGGGGGAGGCTTTAGCAAGAACTTAAGGTACAAGGAATTTCTAATAAGAGAAAATCATACCACACAATATATATTTAAGGCTATATATTACAATACATGAAGTTACTTTTTATTATTTACCAAATATAGTTTTATATATACATATACACTACTCGTATATAATAAGAGGGAGTTACATGTGCCAAAGAGGCAGCAGGTCAATATGCCTGCTTTGGCACTTTGGGGGCAATTTCGTCATTTCAGTTTAAATTTCATGATATGAGTGGCTGAAAATGATTACTACTATAGCTGTTATGTAAATTTAAAGTGTCTTTGACTTATTTGTCCTTTTGCTTTAACAATCATGAATCAGCTTTTTAAATGCCACATGTTAAGCTGCCATTCTGAATCGTGGGTCCCAATTGCTGCCAGTTGAATTTTCACGGTATTATAACTTATGTAAAAGTATTTTGTTTTAATTAATTTATCTCATTTTGATTTGATATAAAATTTGAAAAAGTAAAGAATAATTTCTAAATATTGTGATAATGAGATGAACAAATAAAATTTAATTAGATTTTCAAGTTCAGCTAATTGGAGTATTCTTTCTAAGATTATTTCTTAATCTTAATAGAATATTCTACTTGCAAAAATATTTGTAACCATACAAAACTCAAATAATTAAGGAAAAAGAACAGAGGACAATTTTTTTTTTTCCTTTTGGTAGAAACAGAGGGCAATTTCTTAATAGTCATGGGGTTGTTTTATACATAAAACTTATGTTTTACTCTTTTATCTCAATTTATGTGACTATATTTAGATTCTTTAATTGTAATTTATAAAATATGTTATAACATTTATGATTGTAAAATCATGTTATTGAGAGTAAAAAATATATATTAAAAATTAGATTATTTCAAAATATTAAATGATACTGTTCTTTTCGAATATATACGTTCATCACATACATAAAACCAACCGAATAATTATTATGAGAACATTGAAATTTGACGTATATTGTATTTACATTACAGAAGTCTGAGAAGAAGATCATAAAACTTGGTAAGTATAATCTTGATTTTCAAATAAGTTACTGCTTCAAACTTATGGCATAAAATAGATAATAAGACAACAGAAGAAATGAGATCTCTTGCCATTTTACAATTTGAGTAAAATAAAAGAGCCTTTTTCAAATCTATTATGTGTAAAAATAAAATTCTCTTACGTGTAAAAAAAAAATAATATAAAACTAAAAAAAATTCGTAAAAGACTAGAAAGATTATTTACATTGGGCCCGTGCTAGCACGGGCTCCGTTGTCTAGTATCATGAAATGTAGCAGATCTAAAATTATATTTTTTTGAAATAATCCCTATTTTAAAACTATAGTTATGTAATATGTATAATAGTTATAGTATACTCAATATCAAAGGATGTGGTGCAGTGGATGGGGTTGCTCCTCCCTTAACTAGAGGTCTTGGGTTCGAGCTCTCGGTATGAAAAAATCCTTGGTAGGGAGCACATCCCCCGAATGAACCCTACGCGGCGCGAATCCAAATTAGTCGGGCTTCAATGCGGGTATCGAAATAGTATATTCATGTTTGCTTAGTTATGCAGTTTTTTTCCATGTTAAGAAAAGTTTCTATGTTTTTTTTTAAAAAAAAAAAACTTACTTATTTCTCCATTCCTAAATAAGTGCTCCTTTTGGTTTTGACACACCCTTTAATAAACTACTCATTTCTAGAAAATTAAGGTAACTTTACCAACTTACTCCTAATTAAATTTCATCTCTTTCCAAGTTGACATTGATTACTATATTTAAACTCAGGAACATATTAGAAAGATTATTACCAAAGTATTTTTGAAAGTTTAAACATATATTTATTTAGAAATAAAATTAGAACCCAAAAGGAGCACTTATAAAGCAATGAAGGGAGTAATTATATTGGCTGGCCACATCCTTAATGGGTCGTGCCAGGCTGCCTTCTTCGGAAGATTAGCTCGGATCCAAATCGGCCCATTAAAGATATCCAATTTAGATTCGAGAACCAATTGGCTCGCCCTTAATGGGCTGACTTGGGCCTGGCCAGCCCACTTAATCGGTGTATAGATACAGGTGTGTGCAAGGGTATGAAATGCGGTATCTCAATCTTGTTTCTACTAATTTTTGCTCCATTATTTATGTAGTACTTTTCGGATTTTGAGATTCAAAACGAGTCTTTGTTTGATTGTGTTCTTTAATTGTATATCTTCTAAATATTTCAAATTGTCATTATTATGACGCATAGTACTTTTTACGTAGTTTTCAAATATATAAATTTTATTTAAAAAATTATATGTCAGAACTCACAGTCAAAATTAAAAGGTTTGACTTTCGAAAAACGAACTGTAACTATAAATTGGGACATAAATAGAGTAATATATTTTGATGGATTCACACGAAGTACACACACTTATCAGATCCAGTCGACAGGAGCACATTAGGATAAATGAAGAAATCGCATAAGATGTTTAAAGAGATGGTCTTGTTGCTTTGCCGTAGTTACATGGACCCATATATAGCATGAATACAAAATGTTATATGAGAGAAAGGAGTGAAGGATAAAAGGACAATGTACTTTGCCTATTTCACAAGTTTATTGGAGATTTGACACAACCATATACCTATGTTGGATATGTGTAATGGAGAAGGTGTGCTTTCTCTTATCCCATGTCATAATCATTTTATTTTTGACAAGAATTCTCTGTATGTAGCAATTGTTTGGAGTACAAATTGCAGGGAGCACATTTTGGAACTAGCATGATAAACCAAATACTATTAAGAAAAAGGGAAGATGGAGGAAGCTCTTGAACCTATTGTCTTTTTTTTTTTTTTTTTTTTTTTTTTTTTGGTCCGTTTCAAAAAAAAAAAAAAGTTGCTTTCCTTTTTCAGTAACTCTATAATACTTGATTTAAGACCACAAGATTAAAGAGTATTTTGATACATTCTGCGTATCCTTAATTTTAAATCACAAGATTTAAAAATCTTCTTTACCTTCATATAACAACGTGTTAAATTAAAACCAGACAACCGAATTGAAACAGAGGGAGTAATAAGTTTCCATGAAGAAAGTTCTTATCATGATCCAACTTCATCTAATCATCTATATCATATTAATTATGTATCTTCAATGATACGGAAATCCTATCAAACACTATAAACTAATTAACGGATTCCCAATTCAAATCAAAGCTATCTATGTTTTTTTACATCTATTCATACATCTCCTTCCCCTTCTTTCTTGGTATCATTTTCTCCACCATTCTTCTCATTAGCCCTTTTCTTCCAAAACATCACATGTAAACCTCTTCTCTCCAAAATCTTCTCAATTTCCTCAATTGGAAGCCCCTTAGTTTCTGGAACACAAATCAGGACAAAAAACAGAGCTACGACAGAAATAACTCCAAACACAAGGAATGTCCATGATGTTCCAATGGCATGTGTCAATGACAAAAAGGATTGTGCTACAATAAGGTTTGAAATCCAGTTTGCTGTTGCAGCTATTCCTCCACAAACTCCTCGAAATCTTAAAGGGTATATCTCCGAGTTAACAATCCATGGAATGGTACCCATTCCTGGAGAGAAGAAGAGGATGTAGAGTGCTAGCCCGAGTAGCGCTAGCCATCCATATCTACTTGGACATCCTCTTGTGTACCATAACCTATCTTGATTTTGACAAGCATCCTTTATAGAATCTTTAGAGATGAGACATGCCCCAGGTAGCAACTACAAAGAGAAAAAAATTAAACAAACTAGTGTTATGTTTACACTTGTAATTTTATGTAAGCATCGAATATCAAGATTTTTGCATAGACATTTCACTTGTGGAAATTATGAGTTATTATAATATCATTATCAAAGAGAAAGTAGGATACTGTTGGGCTTGATGCTGAACCATGGTAAGATGTTACTTATCATCTTCACGTAAGTATAAAATCAAATGGTTGTTGAAACAAAATACTATTCCTCCGGTCTCAAACATGAGTCGTTTTGACAAACTTGAATGTGTTAAAAACAAGAAACATACATTAGTTTTTCTCCAAATCATTGTAACTATTTGACTTAGAGAAGTGTTCATTAAGTGAGATGTTAAGAGAGAGATCAAGGGTATATTAGACAAATATTCTTAAGATAAAGATTCTTAAATGTTTTTTTCTTGTCAAGTGTGCAGAAACATTACTCCTTCCGTTCCTTTTTATACGCTCCCTTTGTTTTTTGTGAGTCAATTTGGTTAAGTTTTAAAGCTAAATTAGATTAGATTAATTTAATTTTTTGAAATTAAAATTTAGATATTCAAAAACTATATAAAAAGTAGTTTAAATTGCAATTTTCCTTTTTTCAATTTGATTAAGAAATACATCTTAAAATGTTGGTCAAAATTTGTATCGTTTGACTCTTAAAAAGAAAAGGGAGCATATAAAAAGGAATGGAGGGACTAAAACACATATAATATGAACTGGAGGTAGTAGCATATAAGGGGTCATTATAACCTTATTTTGAGGTGAAGCACAGAAGCCACAACTAGGAGAAGCTTTAAGACACCTAGTACAATCCCAAGAACTAGCAGAACCAGCATAATGGTAAGCAGGACAAGTGAAATTTGCTGCAAAGTGAGACGTCTCGGCCATACTAACTGCTGGTGAAGTTGAAGTAGCCTCATGGAACACTGCTGATAGAAACCCCAGAGAAATCACAACACCACACAAGCTGATTATAAGAAGTTTCTTCCTCCCTGTCCTATCTATGAAATAAATGCTCACTATCGAGCCAAAAGCATTTAGCCCGGCTGTGACGAGCGATAGAAGGAGAGCTGTCCTGTTCGAGGAAATTCCAGCCAGCTGAATGATAGAAGGGCTGTAATACATGACAGTGTTTATGCCCACAAATTGTTGAAAGATTTGGAGACCAACTCCAGCTATTAGTCCACGACGAACTGTTTTCGTCTGGCATAGTTTGAAAAGATTGATGTTTTTAGATGCTTTGCTTTCTTCAATTTCTTTGTCTACTGATTCTTTAAGAGCTTGAATTTCAACCTCAACCTGCTCAGGTGAATATATCTTCCTTAGTATTGTCTTGGCTTCCTCTTGCCTCCCCTGTTTTTATCAAGCAAACATTGTAATTAGTGGAATATTGTCTTGAAGGGGAGCCTTGGAGTAAATGTTAAAGTATTGTCGTGAGATCAGGAGGTCACAGGTTCAAGCCTTGGAAACAGTCTCTAGCAAAAATGCAAGGTAAGGTAGCGTACAATAGACCCTTGTGGTCGGCCCTTCCCCGGACCCTGCGTATAGCGGGAGCTTTAGTGCACCGGGCTGCCCTTTTTCCTTTAGTTTGTTCATGATAAGCAAAACTAGTATAACTTGGACAATAAAGCGGACAACCTGCTACAACAATTAAATACACTAACAACGTCAAAAATATTTAGTTGGTGGTAGAAACAATTAATTGTATTAACCTTGCGATAGAGCCAACGAGGCGATTCTGGAAGAAGAAGCATTAATATGAACTGGAGGAGGGCTGGCAATCCTGCTACTCCAAGCATCCATCTCCAGGTACCTAGTGCCTACAGTAAAAATAAACTTCAATTAACATCTTTTTCTTCTACATGCCTATTACTAAGAATGTATAATTTTTTAAATTTTTGCTTATTTTCATATTTGTTCAAGATTTTCTAAATCAACAATAGTTGGAATGTCAAAAATTTCATTTTAATAATCGAACTAGCATATCCATTCATACAACTCTCAATTTGCATATGTTGTCTAGGAATGATTTGCTTTGGACTCAGGTAGTATACAATATCCTCATATGTTTCAATATTTTAAAAATAGAAATTTCAATTCCCTTTTTAGTTGGTTTAAAAAAGAATGTTATTTTCTATACTAACTTTTAATTTCATCTCCCATGACATATTTAACCCCACAAGATTCAAAGGACATTTTGATACAATATACACACCTTTTAGTTTTAGGCCACAAGATTCAAAAATTCTCATTGTCTTTCTTGAACTCCGTCCAGTCAAACTAAACACAAACCGAAAGGGAGAGAGCTACATGTTGTTTCAGAATTATGAATTTTGTAACTAAAATAATAGGCCGTATAGCCAAACAGACACCCGTCCTTGCACGAGATTGTGTTCCCGATCGCCTTAATTCCACAGAGTTTCATTTAGAAATCTTAACTCGATCAAAACAAGTATTTTAAACACCTCCGACAGGACCAACACTGCATGAAACAAAAAAGAAGAAGAGAGAATTGCATGCATACCTTGGTGAAAGCAAGGTTAATAAGGTAAGACAAGAATTGGCCTCCAGTGATGAGAAATCCATTGGTACTAACAAGGGCACCTCTAATCTTAGCAGGAGAAGCCTCTGATATGTACAAAGGAGCAGTCATTGATGCCATACCAACACCAAGTCCCACAAAGATCCTACCAACTATGAGGAGTGCTGAATTCATTGCTGATGCCATAACCACAGCTCCAACAAAGAAGAGGAAATCAGCAATGAGTATAGCACTTCTCCTCCCAAATTTGTCATTCAGCCAGCCACCAATTGCTGCCCCTATAATTGCTCCGGCAACTGCCATGCTCACTATAGATTCCTATAATTAAATTAGTGTCATGCATGATTAGCAATTTTGAGTGTAAAAGTTGACCGAAAAAACTTATTTAGATCCTTTACACCAAGCAAACAAATATAATATAACAAGTCTCTTCTAGTAATGTTTTTGTCCACTTAATTTTAGCTCCACTTTTTTCACTTAACCGCAATAAATAAATATCTAATGGATAAGCTTTTTCCTAATCAGTCATGTGAACAAAATATAGAAGCGCCAAGCTAAATTTGTGGAGGTGGAGGGTGTGGCTTTGCCTAAATCAAATTAACTTAAACAGAAAGTAATATACACACTCAATACAAATAGATTTTACACAGTCAGGTTATTGGTGTCTGTTGTAGCGAGTACCATAGGTGAATCTAGAATTTGTAGAACATGGGTGCATCTTTAAAATAAAAAAGAACAACATGAATTAAATGAGAATTGATCCCTAGTTTTCAAGGTAAATAACTTCAATATTCAACTAAAGTACACTATTTAACCTTCTTTTAGCATGGGTGTCAAATATAATATTATACCAATTTTTAAAATATATACATAAAATATCTAATTTTATAAAGAGACCACGAATTGATGTATCCCATCTTTTTGCTCTAAATTCGTCACTGGGCCAAGTAACATATTTAAATTTTTAAAATTTCAAATTTCATATTATAAGGAAATTTATCCGTACAGATTTTTTTTGATAACCTGATGGTATAAGAAATTATTTACACCAATGATGTACAATTTAAACTCATCTAAATATTCAAGGTTGATATTTGTTCCAATCAAGATCAAGTGAAGACAATGGAAGAATGGCATAGGGAATAGACCGTGAACAGAAAAAAGGACCCACCCACCACGTGATGCATGTGAGAGGTGGCATATATAGTTATTTTGCAGGGTCAAAAAAGCCAAACAAAAACAATTTACATTGGAGCAGAAAATAAAGATGTATTTTGTTTCAGCAATTTAAGAACCAAATATTCCAAAGACAAAAGGAAAATAAAAACTTTTCGAGCTCTAGAATGCAACAATCTTAGTATCAATCTAACCTTCATGTTTTCGTATTATTTACATCTCTAAATTATAAGAGTCCTATTATCACCTAAACTATGTGAAGATCTGATTATCCCTTTGAGTTTAACTGTCAAGGTTGCACTGAATTGTGTTTGGTATTTTGAGTCTATTAAAATGATGTTATTGCATAGTTATTTAGGTGCACTTTTGCACTGATTTAAAAAAACTATCGTCTACAATTAGAGTTGTCGAAATGGGCTGGCCCAATCCAATCCAGTCTAAGCCTCACGGGCCAAAGAATTTGATGAGTTAGGACGGACCGATCCTTCATTTTAAATGGCCTTAAAATGTATGGTCCAACCCAACCCTAAAAGAATCGCGGGCTAGCCCTTCATTTTTCCGGTCTCTTTTTTTTTTTTGTTCACTTTTTTCGTTTCAATCTATAATTGAATGTATAGGTATGACAATTTGTTAATATTTCTAACATATGATTATATGAAAGTACATAATTTTACTATAACTTATAACATATTCAACAAACAATACATCGTCAAGCACATTTGAATTCATCGATAAAGACATCTTAATTAACATCACCTTCATCTAAATTCATATGAAGATTTAATTAGATAAACATTATCGAAAGTATATATATAAAAAATTAATAATATTTAAATTCACTTAAAAATATTATTGCTTTGAATTTGAATAAAGTTCTGCAGTGAATTTCGAGTAGCAATAAGTGTTTGAACATTTCATAGTGAATGCAGTTTTTATATTGGTGGTTAGGAATTTTAATATTAGAGACTTAATGCTAACTGAGTAAAAATATTGTGTAACATACTCGCTAGAACTTATTCAGTAATTACTATTTATAATTTTTAATTCTTTTTGTTCATAATTTTCTTTTAAATTTTAAGTTTAAATTAAATAGCAATCATGAATGAAATATCTATACTTGGTGATTAAGATTTAACGCTAAATAAATAAAGTATTGTGTAAGATATTAAAACTTATTCAGTAGTTATTATTCTTAGTTTTTACTTATTTTCTCACACTCTTCATTTAAGTTAAAAGTATTTTGGCCCACGGGCCAGCTCAACCTAGCCTCGGTCAAACCTCAAGGGCCAGCGGGCCGCAGTTTTAAATGGGCTCAAAAATCATAACCCAATCCAACTCTAATAGCAGATTGGATTGGGCTAACCTTAAGGATCAAGTCCATTTTAACGGCTCTATCCACAATAAAGATATAAAACTATTATCTCATTAATGATAAAAGTAAGACTTAAAAGTTTAATTATTTAAATATAAAAAGGTGTTGGTCAGACAAAACTAAAAAAATATTATATCACATAAATTGTGACAAAATACCTTTTAATGAAAATATACAATTTTTAAAAAGTATTTGTACATATAATTAATAACAGTCTTAACTATTGAAGGATGATGCAAAAAAGAAAGAAATAAAAAAATAGAAAACTATAGAATAAGGATAACTGTTGTGTGCAAACCTGTAAGACGGTCTTCCTATCAACATCCTTGAAGTCATCTCTAATGTAAAGAAGAGCTCCTGATATCACTCCTATTCTCCCCAAAACAACAAGAGACACACTAATTAAGCTTTTTTGGATGAAGGGAAGAAACTTTTTGGAAAAACATTTTGTCTAGTAATATTGTTAAAAAAGAGTTTAACTTCTATGCATTGATATATCAGAATACACTTTTAACAAGGTGTAATTATTCATAACAATAGTACTTTTAGATAATAACCTAAAACATAGCACAAAGAACTTTCCTATAACAAATTAAAGTACGTTGATGGTGTAGAATTCTTTTATGTTGTTATTGTGCAGTGGCATAGCTATTCCTGTCCAAAATAAGTCAACTGACAACCTTCTTCATCCGAAAATTAGAACACGTAGATCGGTCAATTTCTTTTTTATATACATATACTGTGTAGGTATTTGGCCATAAATATTATTCACAATATTTCAAAATATATTTTCACTTTATTTCGAAATACTTGTTTGACCATGAAAATCAAAAACGTATTCCGAAATACATTTTCACAATTTTTAATTTTTTGAAAGAGATATTTTCACTTTTTTTGCACTTTTCTATTACTTTATAAAAAAAGCATATTTAAAGTCTAAAATATTTTTGAAAATATTATGATCAAACACAACTTCAACTCTACTTTCAACTTTAAAAATACCAAATAAAGTGAATACGTTTTTGATTTTCATAGCCAAACAGGTCCTATATATTGAATTTCTTAGACTTCACTGATGAGTTAATTTTTTTTAAATTTTTTTTTGAATCAGCTTAAATAAAATCTTGCTTTCATAACTGTTATTGTGTATAAGTTAAGTTCATTTGTTACTTTGTTCGTTTCAATTTGTTTGTGTTATGCCTTTTTTAATTTTTTTAAAAAGACTACTATCTTTTCTTTTTTGACAATTTTTTTATTGAGATAAATATTAAAAACATCCTTAAATTTGACGCGAATTATTACATTAGTTCCTAAACTATTGACAGCCTTAAAAACACCCCTCTACTTGACTAAGTGAATTTAAAAATACCCCTCTTATGCCACACATGCATATATGTGAAATTTTCTATTGATGTGACATACACATAAATATATATAATAAAAAAACAGTTAAAAATTTCACATTAGCAAAAAATTTCGCATATACGCGCGTGTGAAATAAGATGGATGTTTTTAAATTCACTTAGTCAAGTAGAAGGGTATTTTTAAGGCTGTCAATAGTTAAGGAACTAAAAGTAATAATTCGCGTCAAATTTAGAGATGTTTTCAATACTTATCTCATTTTTATTTCAAACTTTTCACAAAATTAAAACATATTTTATAAATCTTTAGTTTAAGACCATAAATTTCAAAAAAAAATTTATTTTATTAAACTATGTTATAAGTAAAAATCAGGCAAACTAATTAAAACGGAAAGAATAATATAGAGTGGAGGTGGGGGAGACCTGTATCATAGCCAAAGAGAAGGCCACCAATTCCAGCAGAGAAAGCAAGTCGAAGAACATAAGGATTCTTCCAAGAAAGAGCTAAACATTCTTTAAAAGCTGTTGCATCTGTTCCATGACCTACTCCTCCTTCCATGATCTCCACTCAAATTAATTTCACATCAAACACAAACAAGTAAAAAAGAAGACACTAGAAAGTGGTAGTAAAGAACAGAAATTAAGAAAGTGAATAGTGGCTTTTCTGAATATGGAACTATGTGTAAGAGGAAAAGGAAAGAGATAACATAAGAAGAAAATTGGCTAAGACTATGCAGATTTATAGAGGACAAGAAAACGTGCAAAAATAAAATAGAGGATAAGAAAATTACGTAATAAATTAAAAAAACAAAAAAGAAGAAAGAAGATATTGTACTACTACTATGTTTTCTTCAGGTAAAACAGGGGAGGGGAGAAGAGGGGATGATAAAAGGCCTATTTAGAAATGAAATTTGATGAGTTCAATTCTTTTAAGGTTGTTATACTGAATTCAAGATTTTTAGTACTGTATTTATTATATTTTTAAAATTATAAATTTTAATCTAATATTTATTTAAATTATGATACATTTTCTTATGTGTGTGTATATATATATTTATGTGCCGTGTCAAACTATTAGGCTAGGATAATGATAAATTTTCTTTCTAACGAGGTCCCTCAAAGAGTCCAGGAATATGCAAATATTGTATTGTTATTTTTGATCGTGTGATTCACATTAGGGGCCTATTAATTCACACCGTAAAGGTGAAGCACTCATTATCAATTTGTTATGACCACACAAGATAACTTTTCTTTTAACAGTTAGGAATTTTGGACATCATAGTAAGGGTGTTAAACGGGTCAGGCCGACTCAAAACCGAACTTGATCGAATCTGTTGTCGCTCGGATCGGCCCACGTAGAAGGGATAAGGTTGGGTTGAATTCTTTCCAAAATTACCTGCACTGTCTTAGCTAGACTATCGATCGCTTGGAATCTATTTAACCTGGTAGTGCCACGTCACTCCTGAATTGATTAACTTGATCGGCCTAGAGAGGTTCAACAATCATTATTTTTTATAAAAAAAAAATACATTAAAAAACTAAATTTTAATGAAGCTAAAAAAATATTATTTTAATATAAAATCGAATCAGGCCGGTCAGGTAGAACCTGATCCCACACGGACCTAACTATACTCAGATAAATCCAGCCCGATTAGAATCGAGCCTCTCAATTTGATAACCAATCCGGATTCCAAATCTGCTGGGTTGAATATTTTCTGAACCGCACCGGTCCGGCTCGGCCCCTTAACAACCATACTTCATAGTAATGAGAAAAGAATTTCCTATGAGACATCTATTTTACAGACTCGATATTTGTACTAAATTATATTAACCTATCATTGAATAAAATACAAATTGATATTTGTACTAAATTATATGAGCTTATCACGGAGTGAAATACAAATATGTATAATTTAAATCATAATTATATATAAACATATATCATATATTTGATAATTTGATGTAAATAACGAATATGGTTGAGTTTTTTTTCGTTTCTAGCTTTAATATTTCTCTCCCAGAAGATGTGTCCTGAAATTAAATTTTGGATCCTCCCAAAGTGTCACGACCCAATATTTGAGTCATGATGGCGCCTACCGTAACCCACCAATAGGCAAGCCAAATCCTAGCCCGGAGCGACAAGCAATAGGCTAACGGGCGAAATCTCAAAAATTAGAGATGAAGTGGAAGTAATCATACTCATAAACATACTAGAAATATAAAGACAAATAGAACCAAAATAAACCCATACCGAGACTGAGAAGGAAGATATAGTCAAGAACCCCTCCCAAGACCTGGTGAGGTCGGTACAAGAGCCACTACTAAACATATCCAGAATACAAGACAGAAACTAAATATATATAACAAGTACAACAGTCTCGAGAGCAAAAGACTATACAGTAGAAGATGGAGTAAGATCTGCCTCGGACATCAGTAAGCCCACCCTGCTCCGGAATCAGTGCTGAGAAGAGCGTCACGTCAAAACAGTCGGCTAGTGCCTGGATCTGCATCGGAGAAAAAGATGCAAAAGTGCAGTATGAGTACCGGGGCAACGGGTACTCAGTAGGCATCATCGGCCGACTGAGCTTAAAGTAATATAAGCAAGCTCAAATGCGAGGGTGCATGCTAAGTCCAGGGTGTAAGTAATAAATACATAAGTAACTGCCGAGGCGTATAGATATGCTCAGGAGGTAAATAAATGTGATACCAAATAATTAGTAAGTAAATGCGTAAGTAAACACACAATTCAAACATAACCTATTTGGGCCCCCATAAACCCCATAGGCACACGAAAGAAAACAATAACCCAGCCTGGCCCCCATAAACCGACGGGATACACAAAAATAGTAAATGCATAGTCACCAGTGTCTCAAAGTTGTATCAGTATCCAGTAACCACAAGAACCAACAAGAGTGCACCGGGCTTGAACCGGCACCAATGGGTAATAACAAGAGGCCAGACGTCGGAATCGAACGGAAAGCAGTGGGTAATAACAATAGGCCACATATATATCATATCTGCTGGACTCGAACCGGAACTCAGAGAACAACAATGTCATAATCACGGTACCCAGTACCAGAACTCATAGTGTACCACAATCCGGGGCCGGACTCAAACCGGAACACCCAATAGTCAATAACCAAAATCATCATACCTGAATCAGTAGCCGGACTCGAACCGAAACTCATCATAGCTAGTAACCAGAACAGAATCAAATGTCATATCATATCAAATAAACGGGGAACGCCCTAGTCCCAAGTCAATACTAGTATATAGGTACAGAAGTCAACCCCACAACATGCTACAAGTCAATCTCGGCGTCCTTTTAGGTCAAATATCTACTATAAGAAATATGTATATACAAGTCTGGGTATACATTATAAGTCATGGAAAGGTAGGTTCGTATTCTGAATCAAACTAGCCGATCCCGATCAAATATGGTGCTATCAGGAACTAACAAGGCTAAACAGGCCAACCGGGTATAATCGGGCTGACTCAATCCCGTCACAACCCTAACAGGTCATATAGGGCTTAACTAAACCCAAAGATGTCAAAGTTCTGACAGGTCGACCAAAAGGGTAACGAGGCCCACTAATGGGTCTCGAAAACCAAGTCTAGTTATACCTGTTTACGTCTGGGCTAAGTCTGCCTAAGCCTGGACTAAGGTCCAACAATAGCATTCCCCAACCAGAAATCAACGCAACAATACTATCCGACCTTAAATAGGTCATCTGTGGTGTACCTTGAGGATAACGGGCCTGGAATGTATCCGAATAGCCCTATCCGGCCTAGAAGGACTAAATCACAGCAAAACACCACCACCATGTTTATAATACCAGCCCACAACACCAGCACAATAGCATACATATATCACACATAAGCTCAATCTAGGTGTAAAGGAAAGTAAACCTAGCCTATTTGGACGCCGCCGAATGCCTGCTAAAGCCAGCTAAATAGGATCCTTCCCCTTTCGAGAGGCCTCTGACTGCTGCCAAGCTACCAAAATAATAAACTACATGTCAAAACATGACTATTGATAGCCATATTGCATTGGTTCGTAGTAAAATAAATACAACTTTTTGAATATACCATAATTAATAGAAAATTATTTTGAACAAAACCTCTATAAAATAATAATATTATTTTAACATATTTAAATTTACTATCTCCGTGTAAATTATTAATAAATTATAAAACTATTATAAAATAGTATAGATATATCATAAGTAAAGAATTTTATAAATTTCAAAAATATTTTCGAAAGGTAATTAACTATGTCATTTTGCCAAACTAATTCAAATTTAAATCAATATTTTACAACGTGCTAGGTCTAAATAATATTCTCAAACAAACTGCCCGGGAACCGAACTGTCAGTCCCAGAAAGTCATAAATAACTTGGGGCAGTTATAGAAAAGCTCTAAACGCTGAGAACACACGAAAATGAGGGAAATAACCGAGAAGGTCATTACAATATCCACTACTAAAAGGACTTTCGTCCGCGAAAGTCAAGAATAAGCACATACCTGAAGACGTGAACAAGTAGGGATACTGGGCTCGCATGTCACGTTCAAGCTCCCAAGTAGCCTCCTCAACCGGACGGTGACACCACTGTACCTTAACCACTGGAATGTCCCGGGAGCACAACCGTCTGACATCTTTGGCTAAAATGGACACAGGCTCCTCCACAAATGTTAACTTATCGTCTAATTGAACGGAGTCCCATCGAAGCACATGCGACTCATCCAGAATGTATTGTCGCAGTATAGAAATATGAAACACTGGGTGGATAGCTGAAAATGCCGGAGGTAAATCTAGCACATAAGCCACCTCTCCAACTGTCCGCAAAATCTCAAAGGGTCCAATATATCTGGGGCTAAGCTTACCCTTCCTACCAAAACGCATCACGCCCTTCATAGGCGATACTAGTAAGAAGACCCTATCACCCACCCTGAATTTCAACGGATGACGTCTACGGTCAGCATAACTCCTCTGTCTACTCTGAGCTGTCCGCAGCCTATCTTGAATCACTCAAACTCGGTCCAAAGATTCTCGGAGCAAATCTGTGCCACGAGGACTGACTTCTGAAGTTTCGTACCAGCCAACTGGAGATCGACACCGTCTGGTATATAAAGCCTCAAACGGAGCCATTTGAATGCTGGAATGAAAGTTATTATTATACGCGAACTCTGCTAAAGGCAAGAATTGATCCCATTGACCCCCAAAGTCTAACACACAAGCGCGGAGCATATCCTCTAATACCTGAATAGTTCGTTCAGACTGCTCGTCGGTTTGAGGATGAAATGCAGTACTGAGGTCCACCTGGGTACCCAACTCTTCCTGGAAAGTCTGCCAGAAACTGGAGGTAAACTGAGACCCTCGGTCTGAGATAATAGATATTGTCACTCCATGTAGGCGAACCACCTCCTGAATATATACACGAGCTAGTCTCTCAGCACTATAGGAGACTCGAACAGGGATAAAGTGCGCGGACTTAGTCAACCGATCTACAATAACCCAAATACTATCAAAACCACGGGAGGTGCGAGGCAATCCCACAATTAAATCCATAGTGACTCGTTCCCACTTCCACTCGGGGATGGGTAATTGCTGAAGTAAACCACCGGGTCTCTGATGCTCGGCCTTTACCTTTACCTGCTAACAACAAAGGCATCGAGCTACAAACCCTGTTATATCTCTCCGCATACCACTCCACCAATAATGCTGCCTCAGATCCCGATACATCTTAGCTGTCTCAGGGTGAATAGAATACCTGGAGCTGTGCGCCTCGTACAAAATCAACTAAATCAAATCTCCAACCCTCGAAACACAAATACGGTCGTCAAACCTCAAAACACCATCAGAACCCAAGGTAGCTCTCTCAGACTTATCCTTCAATACCTGATCTCAAATGCTACAGAGGCCGCTATCCTCAAACTGACGACTCTGAATCTGCTCCAGCAAAGTAGATCTCGCACCAACACAAGCGATAACCCTTTCGGGTCAGAAATATCCAAATCGAGTTAGCTAAGGACTGAATGTCCAAAGCCAACGGTCGCTGAGAGACTGGAATGAAGGCTACGCTACCCATAATCACTGCCTTCCGACTCAAGGCGTCCGCTACCACATTTGCCTTGCCCGGATGATAGAGAATAGAGATATCATAGTCCTTTAGCAACTCAATCCACCCGCGCTGCCTCGAATTAAGATCCCTTTGAGTCATAATATACTGAAGACTACGGTGATCTATAAAGATCTCACAATGAACACCGTAGAGATAATGCCTCCGAATTCGTAGTGCAAAGACAACCTCTGCTAACTCTAAATCATGAGTGGGATAGTTACGCTCGTGCACCTTTAGCTGCCTCGATGCATAAGCAATGACACGACCCCGCTGCATCAGAACACATCCTAAATCGATACCAGATGCATCACAATACACGGTGAAATCCTCGCCCTCAACTAGAAGAGTCAACATAGGGGCAAAAGTAAGTCGATCCTTAAGCTTCAGAAAGCTTGCCTCACAATCCTCAGATCACTGAAACAAAACCTCCTTCCTGGTTAGTCGGGTCATAGGAGATGCAATAGACGAGAAGCCCTCAATAAATCGCCTGTAGTACCCTGCCAACCCAACGAAACTGCGAACTTCGGTAGGCGACGTGGGCCTAACCCAACCTCGAATAGCCTCGATCTTCGTTAGGTCTACCATGATACCGTGTCTGGATACAACATGGCCTAACAAAGCTACAGACGCAAGCCAGAACTCACATTTTGAGAACTTGGCATAAAGCCGATGATCTCTCAAAGTGTGGAGTACAATCCTCAAATGTTGCTCATGCTCCTTGCTGCTCCTTGAATAAACCAAGATGTCATCAATAAACACAATCACAAAGAAGTCCAAGTATGGCCTGAATACACGATTCATTAAGTCCATGAAAACTGCTGGGGCATTAGTCAACCCAAAAGACATCACCAGGAACTCATAATGGTCGTACCGAGTCCTGAAGGCTGTCTTTGGGATGTCCTCAGCCCTAACTCTCAACTGATGGTATCCAGATCTCAAATCTATTTTTGAGAATACCACTGCACCCTGAAGTTGATCAAACAAATCATCGATACGAGGCATAGGATACTTATTCTTCACCGTCACCCTATTTAGCTGTCTGTAATCGATACATATCCACGTAGACCCATCCTTCTTCTTTACAAAAAAAACTGGAGCACCCCACGACTACACACTTGGCCTAATAAAACCCTTCCCTAGCAGGTCCTGGAGCTGAGTACTCAACTCTCTCAACTCAGCAGGAGCCATACGATAAGGAGCCATAGAAATAGGTCGGGTGCCCGGCTCGAGGTCAATAATGAACTCTATATCACGCTCAGGAGGAAGGCTAGGTAGGTCAGTCGGGAATACATCAGAAAACTCACTAACAACAGGGACGGAGTCAAGCGATGGACTCTTAATACTAGCATCCCGAACATAAGCAAGGAATTAATCACATCCCCTCGACATTAATCTACGAACCCGAACATAAGAAATAATCCCTGTCGGTGTATGGCTAACAGAACCCTGCCACACCACCGGGGGTACGCCAGGTATGGTTAAAGTCACGGTCTTGGAAAAATAATCCAAGACTGCATGATGGAAAGACAACCAGTCCATGCCCATAATCACATCAAAGTCTACCATGGCCAATACAATAAAATCAATCCAAGTCTCAAACTCCCGAACAGTCATCAGACAAGATCTATATACCCGATCCACTACTAAGGAATCACTAACGGGGGTAGATACACGTAAGAGTACAGATAATAACTCAGAACATAAACCCAACCGTGGTGCATAATAAGTAGATACATAAGAAAACGTGGATCCAGGATCAAATAATGTAGAAACTGGTTGGTGGCATACGAAAATCGTACCTGAATCACCGCACCTGAAGCCTCAGCCTCCGGCCTAGCCGACACGGCATACAACTGACGCTGGCTACCACTAGTCTGAGCACCAACCTAGCTACCAGTTCGAACTCCCTGCGCTCTACCTCGAGAACCCTGGGGACCACCCCGACGACCCTGTGCACCACCTCTGCCTACTGGCGGTATAGATGTGATAGGCTGTGCCGTCTGAACTGAAGGCTCAATCGCCCTGCGCTGAGGACACTCACGCGCAAAATGACCGACAACCCCACAAGTATAACATGCTCCTGGCTCCCTGCTCGGCCTAGAAGATCCGGTATGACCACCTCTAGTTGATGAACTGGACTGACCACGTCCCTGAGGCTGACTACCAGAACCACTATAGGCGGGCTGACCCCTATCAAAAATCTGCAAGGCTGACTGTACGGGCCTACTAGGCTAACCCTGTCGCTGAAAGGACTGATGCTGCTGCTGTGGGTACCTACCCTGAAACTGGAAACCACGACCTCTGAACTGCAAACCACTATGGCTCCTACTGAAACTACTCTGGACACGAGGTCTCTTATCGCTGCCCCCTTGCGCCTCGCGATCCATATCCTCAATAGAGTATGCATGCTCAATAATCTCTACGAATGACTTCCCTGAAGTCACTAAACTCTGGGTAGCCCTGCGGAATGGCAATCTCAGTCCCCTGACAAAACATCTAACTCTCTCATACTCATCAGGAAAAATAGAAGTAGCATGCCTGGCAAGATCATGAAACCTCGCCTCATACTCGGCGACAAATAATGAACCCTGAGTCAATCTGGAGAACTCATCCCTGAGCTTCTCCCGCATAGTACGGAGCATATACTTTCCCAAGAAAATCTTGGATAACTGGGTCCAGGTAACCGACGGAGATCCCGCTGGTATGGAGTCAAGATATCCCCTCCACCATCTCCTCGCTGCAGTATCAAACTGATATGCCAAGAAATCAACACCACGAGACTGTACCAATCCCAAATTCCTCAGTCTATCCTTACAGCTGGACAAGAACTCATATGCATCCTCTCCTGGAGTACCAGCAAATCTAGGTGGAGCTAATATCAGGAAACGACTCAACATCTTCTGCTCCTCGGCAGACATAACTAGCTGAGCTACTACCGACTGTGGAATTACCGGCGCTGGTGGAATCTCAACTCTAGGTGCTGCAGCTGCAGGCTGCGCCCCAACACCAACTCCTTGTACTGCTGGTTGGGATCCCTCGGCTGACGGACCTCCAACTATCCCCAACAACTGAAGTAATGTACCTCGGAGCAAAGAAGCATCAATAAAATCGGGTGGAGCCTGGACTGCTCCCTGGCCCACCGACTGCTGTGGAGGCAGAACATCTAGAGCTATAACGGGATCGGGTAACTGATCCCTAGCATGATCTCGGACTGGGGCTGCTGCTCTGCCCTGCCCCTGACCTCTGGGTCAACTTCGGTCCCTAACAGGATCCCTCGCTGCAGGCTCGGGGTCCTGACCCTCGGCTCTCGTACCATGCGTCCTTGCCGTCTGCGTAAAGAGTGAACCAAATGAAGATCAGAAACCAACATAGACTTAACGCACGGACATGAGTCAAGAAAATGAGAGACTCTCCTAAGAATGCTCCGTAGCCTCCCGAGGATAGGATACATGCATCCCCGCATCGATCCGCAGGACTCTACTACACACTGGCTCATGTATCGACACTACCCGTACAACCTAGGCTCTGATACCAAGCTGTCACGACCCAATATTTGAGTCATGATGGCGCCTACCGTAACCCACCAATAGGCAAGCCAACCCCTAGCCCGGAGCGACAAGTAACAAGCTAACGGCGGAATCTCAAAAACTAGAGATGAAGTGGAAGTAATCATACTCATAAACATACTAGAAATATAAAGACAAATAGAACCAAAATAAACCCATACCGAGACTGAGAAGGAAGATATAGTCAAGAACCCCTCCCAAGACCTGGTGAGGTCGGTACAAGAGCCACTACTAAACATATCCAGAATACAAGACAGAAACTAAATATATATAACAAGTACAACAGTCTCGAGAGCAAAAGACTATACAGTAGAAGATGGAGTAAGATCTGCCTCGGACATCAGTAAGCCCACCCTGCTCCGGAATCAGTGCTGAGAAGAGCGTCACGTCAAAACAGTCGGCTAGTGCCTGGATCTGCATCGGAGAAAAAGATGCAAAAGTGCAGTATGAGTACCGGGGCAACGGGTACTCAGTAGGCATCATCGGCCGACTGAGCTTAAAGTAATATAAGCAAGCTCAAATGCGAGGGTGCATGCTAAGTCCAGGGTGTAAGTAATAAATACATAAGTAACTGCCGAGGCGTATAGATATGCTCAGGAGGTAAATAAATGTGATACCAAATAATTAGTAAGTAAATGCGTAAGTAAACACACAATTCAAACATAACCTATTTGGGCCCCCATAAACCCCATAGGCACACGAAAGAAAACAATAACCCAGCCTGGCCCCCATAAACCGGCGGGACACACAAGAATAGTAAATGCATAGTCACCAGTGTCTCAAAGTTGTATCAGTATCCAGTAACCACAAGAACCAACAAGAGTGAACCGGGCTTGAACCGGCACCAATGGGTTATAACAAGAGGCCAGACGCCGGAATCGAACCGGAAGCAGTGGGTAATAACAATAGGCCACATATTATATCATATCTGCTGGACTCGAACCGAAACTCAGAGAACAACAGTATCATAATCACGGTGCCCAGTACCAGAACTCATAGTGTACCACAATGCTGAACTCGAATCGGAACCCCCAATAGTCAATAACCAAAATCATCATACCTGAATCAGTAGCCGGACTCGAACCGAAACTCATCATAGCCAGTAACCAGAACAGAATCAAATGTCATATCATATCAGATAAACGGGGAACGCCCTAGTCCCAAGTCAATACTAGTATATAGGTACAGAAGTCAACCCGACAACATGCTACAAGTCAATCTTGGGGTCCTTTTAGGTCAAATATCTACTATAAGAAATATGTATATACAAGTCTTGGTATACATTATAAGTCATGGAAAGGTAGGTCCGTATTCTAAATCAAACTAGTCGATCCCGATCAAATACGGTGCTATCAGGGACTAACAAGGCTAAACAGGCCAAACGGGTATAATCGGGGTGACTCAATCCCGTCACAACCCTAACAGGTCATAGAGGGCTTAACTAAACCCAAAGATGTCAAAGTTCTGACAAGTCAACCAAAAGGGTAACGGGGCCCACTAACGGGTCTCAAAAACCAAGTCTAGTTATACCTGTCTACGTCTGGGCTAAGTCTGTCTAAGCCTGGACTAAGGTCCAAAAATAACATTCCCCAACCAGAAATCAACACAACAATACTATCCGACCCCAAATAGGTCATCTGTGGTGTACCTTGAGGATAACGGGCCTGGAATGTATCCGAATAGCCCTATCCGGCCTAGAAGGCCTAAATCACAGCAAAACACCACCACCATGTTTATAATACCAGCCCACAACACCAGCACAATAGTTTACATATATCACACATAAGCTCAATCTAGGTGTAAAGGAAGGTAAACCTAGCCTACCTGGACGCCGCCGAATGCCTGCTAAAGCCAGCTAAATGGGATCCTTCCCCTTTCGAGAGGCCTCTGACTGCTGCCAAACTACCAAAATAATAAACTACATGTCAAAACATGACTATTGATACCCATATTGCATTGGTTCGTAGTAAAATAAATACAACTTTTTGAATATACCATAATTAATAGAAAATTATTTTGAACAAAACCTCTATAAAATAATAATATTATTTTAACATATTTAAATTTACTATCTCCGCGTAAATTGTTAATAAATTATAAAACTATTATAAAATAGTATAGATATATCATAACTAAAGAATTTTATAAATTTCAAAAATATTTTCGAAAGGTAATTAACTATGTCATTTTACCAAACAAATTCAAATTTAATTTAATATTTTACAACGTGCTAGTTCTAAATAATATTCTCAAACGAACTGCCCGGGAACCGAACTGTCAGTCCCAGCAAGTCATAAATAACTTGGGCTGTTATAGAAAAGCTCTAAACGCTGAGAACACACGAAAATGAGGAAAATAACTGGGAAGGTCATTACACAAAGATATGTATGGGGTAAAATTCTGACTTAACAATTGGACCAATCGACATATGATATATGGCAAGAGGAGACATATCGGTCATGATGCAGCAAAGATATTTATCTCGAGCCAGATGCTTGGATATGATCAATAAGGTTTACTTGGTTTGTAGAAAACCCGAGATCGTGTTATTAACTCATCTAGCTCTAGAATTATGTAATCAGGGATGAGCCAATGATCGGTTGGGATAAGCTCAAAAGTGCAACCATTCTCAAAGAATTTGGGATCTACTTAGTCAGTTATGGAATTTGTCACGTAACAGAAGATAATGCGTAAATACGGACCACTATGGGGCATGATTCATACAAGGGGTTACCTAGGATTTAGCTTTAAATATATCTTTACTTCACATTTGTATCTCATGACAATTTTACTATTCACAAGTTATTACTTTCAAGTTTTGTAGCCAGTAACTCTCAAGCTTTCAAATACTATTGGCTTTTTGCCTTTCTGGTGACTTTTCTTGACAGCCACACCAGAATACAGACTTAATCCACTCAATTACTTTCATAGTGTCAATTGCTTTTTCATTGTTGTTCATTTTCTTTCAATAGCATTAATCACGTAAATTAAAAAATTTAGCATTAACAATCTTATTGTTTGATCATCTTAATTTGCATGTTCTTGAGCCACGTTTACAAATTCAACCACGCACCAATTTAATGGTAAAGAAATTTGATGCCCACTATGAAGACATGAAAATTGTAGTATTGTTTTAACATGTAAATTATTTGATGACTTGGTTCAATTTGTTTTGCAAAAAAAATTCCTCAATCATGTCTCATGCTATACATGATGCTCAGTTAAATGGAAACCAAGATAACGATGGTTTACCCCTTAATGAAGAGTAGTTTTTGTGCCATTGGGTTTTCACAGAGAACTATTGGTCGATGACCAAACCTGGAATGAGCCTTGGGACCAGATACCCATTCATAGAGATAGATATAATCGTTTAACTAAAAGGATCCATACTTCTAATGAAATTGAGGATGACGAAGATGACTTTGTTGATAAAGGAATAAATCTCGACAGGGAGTAGACGTGATTGATTTGGTCACTCCTGATCCCCATAAGGTCGAAAAAGTGGTTTGGACTGCGAGACCATGATAAAACTCCTGGTATCATAACATAATCAGTGATGGCCCAACTTCATCAAGTGGTGACGTCGGTGTCCAATAATGCCAATTTGGGAATTCTAGCTTTGTTCAAAGTTACTCAGGTTCAGGAAACTTTGGATAGTGAACATAACACTCTACATCTACTAGTCCATGGGCCTAGTAATGTGCTCTGGACTACACACAATAAATAACATGCCAGTAATTATGAAGCCATAGACGACGGATTTTAATTTCAAAGATAAAATTCTAACCACAATGCCTATGTGGATAAAACTACCATATCTTCCACTAAATTGTTGCATTAAGCCATTAAGCGAGATAGTGAGTAGCTTGGGACAATGTACGTGGATGATTGCAAAACACAAATCAGTAGGATTTCTTATGCTAGGATTCTATTTGAAGTGGACATTAGTAGACCACTACCTACTTAGTATAAAGGTGCAAGATCCTAAGGGCAGGGTGATTGACCAACAAATTTGGTATGATTGGAAGCCAATTTACTGTTTTACATGCTTGCAAATTGGGCATGACTGCCATACAAAATATCCACAACCAGCACCAGCTCTGAAAAGGCAACAAGGGGTACAGGTTCGAAGACCCAAGAACCTTCAATAGAGGAAGAAATGGAATACTCAGGAAGGGATAAGTACAAAATAGCCTAAGGGAAATGATCAAAGGACCGGCATGGCAGGACAAACTAGTGTCATTATCCAGGAACAAGAACTAGTGAATATAGAAACATAGGAAGGGGACAATTGGAAAGTTGTACGAGGGAAATCACACATAAAAGGTAGAGTAATTGCATACTCATCAGGCTACCATGAATTTACCAGGAATTTTGAGCCCGTTAAAAAAACATGGGAAACCTAGTAAGGATAGGGGTGGAGGTGATGTTTGGGGTTGATCCACCATTAATGAATATGTGATGATTGTGACTTGGAATATTAGAGGCTTCAATAATGAGGTAAAACAAAAGGAGATGAAAGAGTTTCTTTGTCACAATCCAAAAGTTGAGTTCATGATGGCACCTACCTAGACCTAGCCTTGGTAGGTAAGCCAAAACCCCACAAAAGAAAAGAGAATCAAAATAAGACGAAAATGAAATATATACGAGACTTCAAGCACGAAGTCGGGCCATAATACGTAAAAAACAGAAACATTCAAAAAAAATACATCAATCCCCAAAACCTGGTGTCATAAGTGTGAAGAGCATCTAATATAAATTCAAAATCTGAAGAATACGTAAGTCTGTCTCTGATAATAAATAAAGACATAAAGATAAAAGGATGCTAGAACAAGGCTTCGGATGGGAAGCTCACCAAATCTCCTATATAGCTCTCTCAATGCATGAATCAGCCACCGCGGGTCGCACTAGTACTGGGATCTACACTGAAAAGGCACAAAAGTAGGAGTGAGTGCAATCCACTTGTACTCAGTAGGAATCATAGGCCAACTGAAGAAAGTAGAAAACTAAGTAAATAAAAGATACTATGAGCACTCTTCCACCTGCAAACAGAAAAGTTCTCAAACGGTAGCTCACACTGTCTCCACTAACAATTCTATAATATACATCTAGAAAAGAACAACTACACACGAATTATATAAAGAAACTAAGTTCACGACAATAAACATATGAGTAGAAGTACAAATGATGCAATGTAATGCAATGATGGTGGAATAGTGATGATATGAACCATCACATAGCTCTTGTATCTGCCTTTCGAACCTCCTCGCTTCTAGGATAAGACCATATACCTTCACAATCTCAATCTCAAGTATCATATATGCCTTTCGAGCCTTCTTGCTTCTAGGATAGGACCATATAATGTCACAATCTTAAATCTCAAGTATCAATCATCTTTCCTGCTGTAACACCCCAAAAATTTCGACTAGGATTTGAACTATTCTTTGTACGAGTAAAGGCCCTAAACCCAATGTTTCCAATTAAATATAAGTGTTAGGATCAATTCCCTAGTGTAATGAGTTCTTTTGATGTAAATTATGGTCATAAGAAACATTTAGCGCAAAGTTGAGTTGAGAGCATTTCGATCAATCGAGTTTTGGTATGTGATTTTACTTGGGTCAACTTCAAACGAGCATAACTCTTGAAATATGCAGAATTTTGTGACCCAAGACCCACCAAATGAAAGATCTTCGAGTCTTATTTTCAATGCCACCAACCGCTCATCCATCCGAATCCCGAGTAAAAGGTTATGGTCATTTTACTAACATGATGCAGTGCAGTAAACTGGGCCGCGTTTGGCCGACGGAAAATTATTTAAAAAGGGTCATTTTTGTCCTTATACCCCTAGGAAACCCCCCAACCTGGTTACTTAACTCCTAAAAGGCCCTAATCAGTATTTCCATTATATTTCCCCTCCTCTCCCAAAACCTTAAGGCTAAAAATTTCAAGAACATCAAAGCTTAGGATCTCCAAGCAAGGTTCTATCAAATCTCCTTCAAGTTTCTCGACTTCTCAGGTACGTAAGAGCAATATCTTTCATGGGGAACCTTGTTCATCCCCACAATTGAGTCATAGTTCCATGATTAAGTCATGATTTCAAGTTAGGATTTTAAGATTTGAATATTCTAAGCATTGTTCTTGATTCTTGTTACAATTTCCTTCAATATGCCTTGAGTATTATCAATTATTTCCCGAGTTAAGGTCGTTCTTGAATTTAATTTTAATTCCCATATCGAAGATTTAGTTATGACATAAAGCTTATGACTTGGGAATTTTGTATTGAAAGTGAATTTCATGCTTTAATAGATTCGTTTACAGTTTTATTATAAAGTATGTTCAAAGGTAGTAAATTTATGAAAAGTTTATGAAAACCCTTTATGTATTATGTCATGACTTGAAAAGTGAAAAGAAGTTATCGTATCTTGAAAAATAAAGAAAAGTTACAAAGATTTAGAGCCAAGGCTCGCAGTGAAAGATATGTTTCTTGATACGATATTTTAGAGACTATTATGATTTCAGAAAATATTTTAAAGACTTATTATATGAGCAGCTAGTATGTTTTGGGAGGATTATTTAGCACCGAGTTGGGTATGAGTCCGAGGTCACATGCCCCAAAACTACGTTGCCACCGTAGGATAGGATCGCCTGCAGATAGGGTGACTCCTCTATTATTTATAGCCTTTGGGCTCAGCTTTGGGATCCCCATATTATGTTTCCTCTTATACCCAGGCAAGGTATAGGATGGCTCTGCCAACGTGGGCAAGACGTTGGGTTCTGGCAACGTGGATAAGACGTTGTACTCCATGTTGCTCACATGGTTTATGTCGGTTAAGAGAAACCCCCCAAAAGAAAACTAACTTATTTTGTGAGAATATATGATTGGCCGAGGCCACTAGTTTAAAGAAAGTTTTATGAAGTATTGCTTTCAAGTTTTGTCCATACTTCAGTCATTTATTCTCTAGTCTCAGTTTTAGTTGATGAATTTTATTAAAGTTGTTTTATTACACTATTGTAATTATTGTTGTCGGGCTTATATTTCACGAAGTTTACTATTTAAGTTTTTACATGCTTTTAATGTTTTTAAATAACTTATTCAATTGCACTACTTTAGTCCCGACAGATTTGTAAGAAAAGGTTAGTAAGTCTTTGGTCCCATATCTCCTTACTCATGTCATATGTTATGATTTAATTCAAAAGTTTATTCAATTCAGTTTTCATTCTGCTATTATGTACCAATACAGTCAAAGTATTGACGCTCTTTTTGCACTGCATCATTGGACGATGTAGTGCCCAGTTTTCAGATATGCAGGTTTGTGTACAGACTCTTTAGTAGGGTATGACATCAGCTTGAGGGAGTTCTCATTCTTCTAAGGACTTATCAGTATCCCAGTCTCTAGTTTCTTTTGGTACATAAATATTGTCGTATTTATAATGTAGTAGAGGCTTCATAGACATAGTCAAGTCAAGTTAGTTGTATCAGTTTATAAACATTTTTAATGTTTCAGTCAATGAAAGTTTTAAGTTAATTTATTTTATTTTGTTTACAAAAGTTAGCCCATGCCTCCACCCGAGCTCTCAAAGTCCAAAAATAGAGAAAATGGGGTTTTTGTTGAGAAAAGGGTTTAAAATCTGCCCAGGTCCCATTTGTTCACTATCGCGGTCACTTATGTCGCGATTGTGACTTGACCCAAACCAACCCTTCGCGAACGCGGTCATCCACCTCGTGTTCGCGATGACCAAGATTCCAGACCCTCACGATTGCGATCCCTCCACTGCGATCACGATGCACCACAAAATCCTTCTCTACGAATGCGACGACTGGCCGGTGAATGCAAAAAAGAAATATGATTTGCACCAGCACAACAAAACCAGTAGAATTCAAGAGTTGAAATGTCTCCGAACGGACCTTAGGGATTCATTCGAGACCCTACAGAAATAACCTGGATATGCTACTAGGATATTTTCGACGTTTCGGGCTCAATGAAACCATCAAATTTTTTAAAAGAGATTGTTTACAATGATTTAGCCCCCAGAGTCCCTTTTAAGCTTATATCACTAGTTTTTGCTTAAAAGGTCAAAATGCAAAATAAAGACTCGAGGCCTGCACTAACCACACTAGTAACCCAAAATCGACATTCTGGATCTAAGGAAAATGTCCAAATCACCATTTGGCGCTCGACATACACAATGTTGACCGAAGTCAAACTCATGGCTTTAAAAGCCTCTAAGGGTCTCAAACTCGCCCAAATCACTCCCAAATGCATTGGGGATCGTACCAACAAATTCCACAACTCACAAATAGCATATAACAACTACGGGTAAGGGAAAAATGGTCAAAATACATAAAATATGAAATTTACAGCTACGGTTGTTACATTATCCACCACTAAAATACAAGTTCGTCCTCAAACTAACAAACAAATAAGGTACCTAAAGCGGTACAAAGCTGGGGGTATCTACATCGCATATAGGACTCGACCTCCCAAGTAGCCTCCTCAATAGAGCGATGACTCCACTGGACCTTCACTGAATTAATATGCTTAGCTTTCAACTTCGTAGTCTGTTTGTCTAGGATAGCAATGGGCTCCTCCTCGAAGGATAAATCATGGTCTAATACAACTGAATCCCACCGGATCACATGTTTATCATCAGGATGGTATCTCTTCAACATGGAAACATGGAGTATCAGATGAGCAACTGACAGATGTGGAGGCAATGCTAGCCTATACACCACATTTTCATACTTCTCATGAATCTCAAAAGGGCCAATGAACCGTGGACTAAGCTTCCCTTTCCTCTCAAACCTCATCACCCCTTCATGGGTGAAAACATCAACAAAAACCGATCTCCAATCATGAAAACAACATCACAGACTCGACGATCGACATAACTCTTCTACCTACTCTGGGCATCCACTAGCCTCTGCTGAATAAGCCTCAAAAGAGTCAAACCATCCCATGTGGGATCTACACCTCCACCCATACAAAGCCTCAAAAGGTGCCATCTGAATGCTAGAATGGTAATTGTTGTTGTAGGAGAACTCTGCTAAAGGCAAGTACTGGTCCCAATGACCACCAAAATCCATAACACACGCTCGAAGCATGTCCTCTAGCACCTGAATAGTCCTCTCAGACTGACTATACATCTGAGGATGAAAAGTTGTGCTCAAGTCCAGCTGAGTACCCAACTCACTCTGTATGGTACCCTAAAACCTCGAGGTAAACTGAGTACCTCTATCAGAAATAATGGATATAAGAACTCCACGCAATCGAACAATCTCTTTAATGTAGATCTTGGCTAACTTCTCCACATTATAATTCTTCCTTACAGGTATAAAATACGCTGATTTGATCAATATATCCATAATCACCCAAATAGAGTCAAACTTCCCCAAGGTCGGGGGTAGGCCAACTATAAAATCTATGCTGATCCGCTGCCACTTCCACTTAGGAATGGACATTCTCTGCATCGTACCACCCGATCGCTGATGCTCACACTTCACCTGTTGTCAATTTAGACACTTAGCCACGAACTCCACAATACCTATCTTCATAACACCCCACCAGTAATGTTGTTTTTAGGTCATGATGCATCTTAGCCACTCCTGGGTGAATGGAAAACCTCAAACAATGAGCCTCCTACAAGATCAAACTAACCTATCTACCAACTCTCGACACACAAACTCGGCCACTAATCCTCAAAACACCATCGGAATCAAGAGATGCCGCCTTTGCCTCGCCACTCAACACTCTATCACGAATCACCCTCAATCTATCATCATCAAACGGATGAGCTCAAATCTGCTCCATCAAGGAATACCTAGCCTCCAAAAAAGTCAAAACATGCCCAGGTGATGAAATATCAAGCCTAACCAACTGGTTAGCTAATGACTTAGCCTCTAAGGCCAAAGATCGCTTTTGGGTTAAGAGATGAGCTAAACTCTCCATACTTGTTGCCTTCCGGCTCAAGGAATCCGTCACCACGTTGGCTTTGCCCAAATGATATAGAATAGTGAGATCATAGACCTTAAGAAACTCAAGCCAATATCGTTGTCTCATATTAAGATCTTGCTGAGTGAAGAAGTACTGAAGGCTATGATGATTGGATAGAATCTCGCAGTGTACTCCATGTAAGTAATGTCGCCACAACTTCAACACAAACACAACTGCGACTTCAATTATCGAAAAGCATAATCTATCACCTTACCCTCCTGCATCAAACACCACCCAACCCAACTCCGAAAGCATCACAAAACACAGTAAAACCCACACCTCCTTTGGGCAAGTACAAGATAGGAACCGAAGTCAACAACTCCTTGAGCTTTTGAAAGCTCTCCTTACACGCATCCGACCACTGAAAAATAATCTTTTTTTAATCAACTTGGTCAAAAAAGGGCAATAGAAGAGAAACTCTATACAAAGTATCGATAATAGCCAGCTAACCCAATAAAACTCTAAATAACTGCAACTATCTTGACAGATTGACCATAATACCATCCTTGGTCACTACATGACCCAAGAAAGAAACATAATCCAACTGCTTATCCAGTAATCTCTGAAACACAGTCCTTAAGTGCCTCACATGATCAACTTAATTCTTGGAATAAACCAAGATATCATCGATGAATACAATCACAAAGGAATCAAGATAAGGTCGAAATACTTGGTTCATCAACTCCATGAACGTTGCTGGGGCATTAGTCAACCTAATAGACATGACCAAGAACTCATAATGACCATACCGCATCTATAAAGCTATCTTCAAAACATTCGAACCTCTAATCCTCAACTGATCATATCTAGATCTCAAGTCAATCTTAGAAAACACTAAGACACCCTGAAGTTGGTCAAATAGATCATCAATGTGAGGAAGAGGGTACTTGTTCTTGATAGTCACTTTATTTAATTGTCGATAGTCAATACACATGTGCATAGATCCATCCTTCTTCGTCACAATAAGACAGGAGCATCCCGGGAGACACGCTATGTCTAATAAAACCCTTACTCAACATATCTTACAATTGCTACTTTAATTTCTTCAACTCAATCGGGGTCATTCTATAAGGAGGAATGGAAATGGGCTTGGTGCTCGACTCAATATGAATGGCAAAATCAATGTCCCGGTACGGAGGCATACCAGGTAAGTCCATAGAAAACACATCCTGGAACTCTCTAACAACTGAAACAGAATCCAAGGGAGGTGGTGAATCAAAAGTAGTATCGCGAACATAGGCCAAATAAGGTAGACGCTCATTTTCTACCATGTGATGAGCACATAGAAAAGTATAACCCCCTTTGAACCCAAACTAGGAGTACCCTACCAAGATAACCTTGGCACACCCGGAGTAGCTAAAGTCACAGTATTGGCAAAATAATCCAAAATCGCATGATAAAGAGCTAACCAATCCATAACAAAGATAACATCAAAACCAATCATATCTAGGATAATCAAGTCTACTCAGGTCTCACACCCCGCAAAGGTCACTACATAATATCGGTACACTCGATCCACTACTAAAGAGTCTTCTATGGGGATAGAAACATGAATAGACATAACAAGGGACTCTTATGTGGCATCAAAACCAGTAGTAAATTATGTAGACACATAAGAGAATGTAGACTCAGGGTCAAATAACTGCATCAGAGTCCTTTGCCTCAGGTCTCCTAGGTATAGCATTGCACTAACCTCGCCCACTACCAGACTGTGCAACCTCTCACCTCCTACCACGAGCTCCTTGGGCTATGTCCAAAACTCCTAGAACCACCCCTGCTAGTCTGTGAACCACCTCTAACTACAAAAATAGGATTAGGACAAAACTGAATCTGAGAAATCGCTGGGCTGGACCCGATGATCGCTGAGGACACTCCTTCACATAATGACCAGGCTCACCATATACATAACACACCCTACTATCGGACTCAAGCTGAGAGGGCCCAGAAGAGCCAGAACACCCTCTTTTCCCCAAAGAACTAAAATTGGAGGCTCTACCTGCATGACCTAACCCCTGGCAACCTGGAGCTGCAAAAACTGCAGACCTACTACCCGAACTCTGTAAAGCTACCTGAACTAGTCTACCTTGATAACCGTGAGTACCCCTTCTGGAGAAATTCCTACCTCTAGATGCATGTCCAATGAACTCAACCTATTGGTGGATTTTCTTAGGACCACCACCACCTTGAGTACCCTGATGAATCAACTCAATCAACTTAGCATGCTCTACGATACTCTGGAAAGAAGATTTTGAAACCACCATCTTAGACGTAGCCAACTGATAATAACCTACCAAACCTTTGACAAACTTCCTGATCTTCGCTGACTCAGTGGAGATACTGGCAGTGGCATATCTGGATAGTGCATGAAAATGTGTCTCATACTCTGAAATAGTCATGGAGTCCTGCTCCAGGTGACCAAACTCATCTCTCATTAGATCCTTCAAACTCTAAGGTACGAACCTCTCCAGAAAAGCCAAAAAAAATTGGGCCCATGTCATAGCAGGCAAACCCAATGGTCTACAACTAGTAAGAGGCCTCCACTACTACCTGGTTGCTTCAGTCAACTAATATCGTATAAACAACACCATGGGACTTAACAAATCTAAGGTTATGCAACCTCTCTTGACTGTCAAGCAAAAACTCATAGGCATCCTCTCCAATGGCACCACTAAACTTAGGAGGAGCCAAGCGAATGAATCTCTTAAACCTTTTTTAATTATCAGAAGACATCACATGACCTAAAGCAATAGAAAAAACAGAGAGTCTAGTAGGCAAATTATCAATACGAGGGGGTACCATAGAAACTGACTGTACCTCTGGAGTCGAAAAACCATAAATATGAGCTTGCCCTAGTGGCTGAATACCTCCTGGAATCTGAGAAATACCCAGCACACTCAATGGAATACATATATGGGGAACTTCATCCAGATAACCCAATAGATGAATCAACAAATCCTGTAACACCGGGGTAGCAACTTAATTTTGAGAGGCCTGAGATGGTCCAACATTCTCTGTCTAATAATCCTCCTTATCATAATAACTCGTAGGCTTAGGAGAGGCTGCTCTAGCCCGTTCTCTAGCCGAAGCAGCTCCTCGTGCCCGACCTCTACCTCTAGCTCGACCTCGCCCATTGACTGAGGCTCCAACAACGGGTGTTGGCTCAGTATCGCAACATATTTTGACTTAGTCCACACTATATGCATAGAAAAAATTAGAATACACGTTTAGAATGTTGGGCATGAATAACCCAGACAATAAGGAATCAAATTAGCGAAGTTTTTCCTAAAGATATCATATAGCCTCTCGAAGATAGATACATACGTTAACGTATCGATCCACGAGACTATATTAGACATTCTGTTATTTCACTTATGAGATCAGTGAACCTAGTGCTCTGATACCAATTTGTCATGACCCCAAAAGTTGAGGTCATGATAACACCTATCTCAATCCAGCCTTGGTAGGTAAGCCAAAACCCCACAAAGAAAAGAGAATTGAAATAAGAAGGAAATGAAATATATATGAGACTTCTAAAATGAAGTCGAGCCATAATACATAAATAACAAAAACACCCGAAAGAAATACATCAATCCCCAAAATCTGGTGTCATAAGTGTATAGAAAATCTAATATAAATCCAAAATCTGAATAATACATAAGTATATCTCTGATAATAAATAAAGACATAAAGATATAAAGAGGCTAGAACAAGGCTCCGAATGGGGAGTTTACCAAATATTTGATATAGCTCTCTATATGCATGAATTAGCCACCATGGGTCACACTCGTATTAGAATCAGCACCTAAAAGGCACAGAAGTAGAAGTGAGTACGGTCCACTTGTACTTAGTAGGTATCATAGGCCGACTGAGCAAAGTAGAAAACTAAACAAGTAAAAGGTATTATGAGCATGCTTCCACCTGTAAACAAAAAAGTTTCCAAACGGTAGCTCACATCATCTCCACTAACAATTCTACAATAAAAGAATAACTACATACGAATTATATAAAGAAACTAAGTACACGACAACAAACATATGAGTAGAAGTAAAAATGATGCAATGCAATGCAATCATGGTGGAATATTGATGATATGAAGCATTGCATAGCTCTCGTATATGCCTTTTGAACCTCCTCGCTTCTAGGATAGGACCATAGACCTTCACAATCTCAATCTCAAGTATCATATATGCCTTCCAAGCCTTTTGCTTCTAGGATAGGACCATATATTTTTACAATCTTAAATCTCAAGTATCAATCACCTTGCCGGCACATTCCCCGATCAAGAATTTTGTAAAGTGTTTTATTTTTTTCAAAAATATGCTCCACCGCCACCTCCCTATCTTTCATTAACTTTTGAATTATGTTAATTTCCACTAAAATACACCATGGGACTTCCCAAATCGCATCTAAAATCTTCTTCATAGTCAAGGAATCAGTTTCTAGCAACACTGGTTGGAGCCCCTGATTCACATATCATTCTAATCCATGTCTTAAGGCCAACACCTCTGCAATTAAGTTGTTTCTATCATCTAATCTCCTAGTCTCAGCATAGACTAGGTTTCTTTCTTCATTTCTTATATAGAAAGCACCTGAACTAGGACCAGGGTTGCCTTTAGCATCACCATCTGTGTTATATTTGAAAGTTCCAATCAAAGAAAACTTTTAGTGTACTACCTTAAACCCTGTGATAGGGGTGTACTCTTCCAAGTATGTTACCCAAAGAAACCAGGTTGATGGAATATTTATTAACCAGGGATAAATGCTCTTAACTAGCATAGAAATATTTCTATTAATTTCCAGATTCATGCTAAAATATTTCTTTTCATTAAATAACAACCACTCGTTTTATCTTTTTTTTTTAAAAAATATCCCTGAATTTCTTCTACATATTTCAAATTGCTTCTCCTTGTTTTTAAACTTTCAACTCTTCTCTTAAACTGCTCTCTTATATTTCTAAACTTCAAACCTACATCAAAATGTCTAAATCTAGTTCTCCTGCAAGTCCTCCTCAGACCTTCAAACTCCTGCAACCACTATTCTAATCGAAACAACCCTTTTAACTAAAGAGCTGAGAAACCCTCCTATGGTCACTCCTATTCCAGATCCCCTTTTTTAGTTCCCCAAATTATTCCAATCAACATAACTCTTAAAATATCCCCAGTAAAATTGTCGAGATCGCAGATCTGGAGACTGCAGATGAGATAAATAGTAAGGCCTCATCTGAGAAAACCCTTGCAAATAAATGAGAATGCTTAAGTACAAATGCTGAGAAAGAAATTACTTCTATGCTGGAGGACCAAAATCAGGAATCTGGTGTTATAACGACTCAAGGTCAGAGTTCTGAAGTAATTATTAGTGTGGAAGATGCCTGAATGTTTGAGGAAATAATGGAAACACTGTGTGTAGGAGAACTGCCTATGAAAAAAAGAACTTCCTCAAATATACTGGATGCAAGTGCTCAACTTGTTACTATGATGGAAGGAAATGAAACTATAGGTGATGGGTCTGAATTTGTGGGTGAATCTCATACTGTTTTCCAAATTCTTGAGACCTTTGATGGTTTACCTAAGTATGATGGGACCTGTATCCCATGTTGCTCAGGTCCTCAGGGATGACTCTGAGACAGAGAGTGATCAACAGCCTCTAAGTGTTAGAAAGAAAAAGCTACAGGCATTCGAGGGACTAGTTCCTAGTGGAATTCGTACCACGAGAGGTAGCCAAAGAAAATTCATTGAAGATGAATTTAGGATAAAAAAATCAAAATCAGTTCAAGGAAGGAGACTGAAAAGGAAAACCATTGTGGTTGATGATTTTCCACTACTGAATATAGTAAACGTTGATGAAGAAGAAGAAAATGAAAAAGAGGACACTGATATAGCTCTCAATATGGCCAAGTGACATGGTAAGATAGTATCCACACATGCCAAAGAGAAACTAACAGTATGTTCTAAGTGAAGAAGGGTTGTTGATGCACTTGGTCCTTCAAAAGCAGTTCGTCAGTCGAAAATGAGAAAGAAGAATGATGGCTCAAACACTGAGGGACCCGGTACTAAGTATAGAGAGAAGGGCAAGGAACTGACATGTGACGAGATCCAAGAAATTATAAGGCAACAAACCATACTTTGTGGATGGGTGTTTGTTCCAGATATTGCTGAAATGCCCGAAATGAGGGACCTGATGTCAATGGTAAAATTTTAGAAATGGCTTCACTTGTTCGATCCACCTCTTCCTTATCTTCACACTAAGGAAGTTGTGGAATTCTATGCCTATAAGGAATACTACGTTGGGAAAATAGTGTGATTACTTATGTTTGAAGAGTAGAAATTTACTCTGGTTCTTATTATGCTTATTTTTTGATAATTGACAAACTTTATCACTGGAACTTGGTCTATGCATGTCTGATTGTTATTCATGTTCACCTGATTGCCTAACCTGGTGAAAGGATAGTTATGTGAACTGGTGTCCCAGTATACGATTTTGCAGTTGCACGTATTTTTCTTATATGCCAGTTGTCTAGTACTTTTCTAGACAATGTCAGCACATTGGTGGGATGAATTTTTAGTGGTTCTTCCAGCATCCACCAATGAGGAAGCTTCTCTCCCAATGCTTATCATATATATATACATTATTCTTGAGGAGAGAAGCTCAAGCTTTTGCATAAATTCAAAAAGTATTCTTTTTCTCAAGAAAAGGTACTTCAACTGATATTGCAAGACTCAACAACTTAGAAATTCCTTACTCACAATGATAGATGTTTTTTCTAGGTTGATTGAGGCTCTTGTTTTAGTCTTACAATTGTAAACTTACATCTCATTTTAAATATTCCAGTGAGTAGCTTTCGTTCAGCTTTTGTACAAACTGAGTTATTTTGTAGCTAGAGGTAGCTAATGGAGAGCTCACAGTAGAGGTATTGTGAGGGTGTGTTGCAATAGAGTTATTTCAAGATTGTAGAAATTAGGAGGTTAATTCCTAGGTTGTAATTAAAGATTGCTCAGAGTTTAGCGAAGTGTTGGTGAAGTCCTACTGGGGTAGGTCGTGGTTTTACTCCCTTAAGCAAAGAGGTTTCCACGTAAAATCCCTATGTCTTTTACCTTACTGCATTCTACTTTTCATTCAAATTATTATCTGTTCTTGGGGTTGCTAAAACCTGGTACTCTATCAGGTCCCCTGTGTTGTGATGGACTATAGTAACTCTTCACAAAACAACACTAATATCATTTCAAACCCCTTGCTCGAGCGTCACTATAATGATGGAGGCAAATAATGTTCAAATAAGGCTTATAATATATATATTCAAGCCCCCACGCGAGCATCTCAACGGTAATAATGGCAAATAAGGGCTCATTTGTTTACACTTAATGGAGGTCTGATTCTCAATGGTTCAGACTTTAGATCATTAAGTGCATTTATTTTTTTATGTTTTAAAATCTCTTAATGGGTTTGAACATGTACTATTTACTATAGCTCTCGTATAATTTAGGTAATATTGACTTTGTTATACCATGAAAAAAAAAATTATTTGAATATTTTTTACTTTCTTATAAACTATGAGATATAATTATTTAAAATTTATATATATAAATATTTTATTCTCTTATCAAATAATAATTTTTACTTTGTTTATATTATGTTTTTTTCTAATATTTTATCAATATAATATTTATTATACTATGTTATTTAAATTTTATATTTATTGTATTTATATGTAATTGCAATGCACCACAAAATCCTTATCCACCAACGTAAGGACTAGCCCGCGAACGCGAAGAAGAAATATGATTTGCACCAGAAACAGCAAAACCAGCAGAATCCAAGAATGGAAATGTCTCCGAACGAACCCTAGGGATTCGTTTGGAACCCCACAGAAATAATCTGAAGATTTTAATAGGCTATTTTTGACGTTCCAAACTCAATGGAACCATCGTATAAAAAAGAGATTGTTTACGATGATTTAGCCCTCGGTGCCATTTATTCTTATATCACTAGTTTTTGCTTAAAAGGTCAAAATACAAAATAAAGGCTCTGGGCTCGCACTAACCACCCTACTAACCCAAAATCGATACTTCAAATATAATGGAACTGTCTAAATCACCATCCGGCGCTCGAAACACGCAATATTGATCGAAATCAAACTCATGACTTTAAAAGTCTCTAAGAGTCTCAAACTCAACCAAATCACTCCCGAACGCTTTGAGAACCGTGTCAACAAATCCCACAACTGACAAATAGCATATAACAACTACGAAGAAGGGTAAAATGGTCAAAACATATAAAAAGGTAAAATTTACAACTACGGTTGTTACATTCTTAGAGTGAATAAAGTTAATTTAATAGTGATTAGTGAGCATAAAGTTGATGAGAATAAAGCTATAATGATCTTGAATAAAACTATCTCGGGCTGGGATTGGTGCACTAATGCTAACACCAATGCAAGAGAAAGAATTTGGGTTACCTAGGATCCAACTGTTATTCACTTTACTATAGTAGTAACCCACTCCCAATACATTTGTGGTATGGTTAGTAGCTATGTTAGCAGTAGGACTTTCAAATTCACAGCTATATATGGATTACACACAATTCAAGACATGGGTGAACCGTGGGATAAATTGAGGGGGATAAAAGGTCAAATAAGAGACTCTTGGCTAGTTATAGGCAATTTTAATGCCATCTTAGACCATGAAGATAGAGTACATAAAAGTGAGGTGCAGGACTATGAAACAAGAGCTTTTAAAAATTTCATGGAGGATTGTAGTATAACAAAATTAACTACAGTGGGGAGAGAATATGCATGGCCTAATGGACATGTTTTTAGCAGAATCGATAGGGCAATTGTCAATACACAATGGTTAATGACTATGCCTCCTACCTAAGTGCGAATTCTTAATCCTGCTTTTTTCGACCACTCCTCAATTTATATGAAGGTGGAACCACCTATAGATACTAGGAAGAAACCTTTTAGGTTCTACAACTGTTTAGGTGGCCATCCTAATTTCAAGTAGAAGGTCCAGGACAACTGGATAGACCACATATGAGGAATGAAAACTGTCTGGTAGAACCTAAAATAAGTCAAATACGAAATGAAGGATTTAAAAAAAAGGGAGTTTATAAGGGTAACAACAAAGGTGCAAGGCTTGAGAGAAGAGCTTTAAATAATTCAGAATCCAATAAGAAAACCAACACTTCTCAAGATACATTTGAAGCTGAGAAAGTCAAAAGAGCGCAATTAGATATATGGAGTAAAATAGAAGAGAGTATATACAACCAAAATTCAAGAGTTCAATGGTTAAAGTTGGGGGATTCAACCACTAATTATTTCTTTGCAAGCATGAAGGGGAGGAAAGCTCAGAATCAAAATAGAGTGCTCACCGGTGGGTAAGGGAAAACACTCAAAAATGTAGATGCTCTAGAAAAAGAAGTGGTGGAGTTCTACAAGCAGTTATTAGGTAAAGCAAACACAAAATTACCAGCTATTCAACCCATGATCATGAAGAATGAAAGCAGACAATCTAGACAACATCAACTACAACTTATTTGCCCTTTCACAAAGGAGATGTGTTTCAAGCCCTTCAAGATATAAATGATATGAAGGCCTCTAGGAATGATGGTTACAATGCCAACTTTTTCAATCATTGGAGATGAGGTTAGCAATGTCATACTTACTTTTTAAAAACAAATCACATATATATTCCCTATAAAAAACACCTCAGTCACTTTGGTTCCCAAAATGGTGCACCCCTCCATTATAAGATATTATATAACTATTTCTTGTTGCACAACATTGTATAAGAAAATCTAAAAAATGCTTATCCATAGATTACAGTATGTGATGGATTCTTTGGTGTATAGAGGACAAGATGCGTTTGTGCGATGGAGAATGCTAAATGATAATGTGTTCCTTAGTCATAAACTTGTGAAGAGTTATGGAAGGAGAGGGATTTCACCAAGGTGTATGGTAAAAATAGACATTCAAAAGCTTACGACTCTTTGGAGTGGCATTATTCAGAATAAGTTTTATAGGGTTCAAATTTTCTAGAACTTTTTGTGAAATGGGTCATGGATTGTATCAAGACAATGTCATACTCCATCCTACTAAATGGGAGCCCTACTACCTTATTTGCGGCTAAAGGGGACTAAGATAGGTGACCCTCTCTCACCTTATATAATTGTTCTAGCAATGAAATATCTGACTAGAACATTGAAGACTCTAAAGGATAAGAAAGGGTTCTAATATCACCCAAGATGCAAAAAGTTGAACATTATTCAAATATGTTTTGCGGATGTCCTCTTGCTATTTCGTAGAGGGGATGTAGTGTCTACAACTTTATTGTACTAATGCTTTTAGCAGTTCTCACATATTTTTGGTCTAGTTGCCAAATAAAGTAAGAGCTCTATTTATTTTGGAGGAGTGCCTAATCATGCACAAGAAGTTATCTTATAAATTCTTGGTCTTCAGTGGGAAAACTTTCATTTAGATACCTTGGAGTGCCTTTAAGTTTCAAGATATTGTTCATAGAATAATGCCAACTGTTTTACCCCTTTTTGGATTTGTTAAACGGAGAATAAATTATTTATAGAAAATGGTTTTTGACTTATTAAATCATTTCAAAACTTTTAAAAAAAAAAAATTACAGAGTCGCCACTTAATTTTTATTGAAAAATTAAGAAAAAAAACTTAAAAGAATTTCAAAGGTTCATAAACAGAAATAAACCTTTAAAATTAGAGAAAATGGGTAAGGGTTCCATTAACGCCCTAAGAAGGGTTTTAAGGCACTTAGGAGCGTCCGTTTAAAAAAGGTTGACCGGAGACAATTTGACTAACTTTAAAAAAATTGCTAACTTTGCAAAAGGATCAATTTTATGAAAATATCAAACTTGATTCAAGAGATTTTTGAAAATGACATTATTTCATTCAAATCCAAATAGTTCATTTTTTAGCTAAGAGCAATTAACTTAAAAGGGAAAATTTAAACAAAATTCTATTTTAACCCAACTTTAAGGAAAAACAACTTTTTTGTAGCAAATCTTGATTTAAAGATAATACATTTTAAGAAAGAAAGAAAAATTCTAAGTCGAAATAAGTAAGGAACATTTAACCAATTATGGAAAAGTTGAGACTTTTTTTATAGAAGAAACCAATTCAAGAAAATTCAAGAAAACCTATTTCTTTTTATATTTAAGAAAATTCTCTTTAGCCTAAATGAGACTAATTAAAATATGAACGAAAAGAATGTCAAAAAAAAAAAGACTCGTTTTCAAGAAGATTAGTATAAAGTCCATTTTTACTTCATTTTTTAATCAAGATAAATTAGATAAGGAAATCCGAATAAGTACAGAAAGGAAAAATGAAGATAAAATAAAAATGGCAACATCTTGGGGAATTTATCCAGATTAATTAATTAAAGTGTTAAAGTTAATACAAATAAACAAATTAGAATGGAAAATAAATAGAGAAGAGTTAAGATTGGGCCCCTTTTGACCCATTAAAGGTATGTCCAGTCCATTTTTCTCCCAGTATAGCAACAACCCTTTTTTCCACGTTTTCCTGCATATCACAGTGTATACGATGTATATCAGTGTAGAAATGTGCATATTTGCTTCCAATTTCATATACACCATATAACAAGTGTATATCTGCTACTTTTCCTGTGTATATTCACTGTATACCAGGGTATATCTGCATTATACAAATCCTATTTCTTGTATATCAATCCATTTTTTTGGTCTTTGATGAGGCTAGACTTGATGAAGGTTGGGTTTAACCCAACGGAATGCGAGAGATGGGAGTCCGATGGACTCAATGAGGGAGTTTCATGCAAGGGAAAAAGTAAGGATTAGCACATGAATGCAAAACATTTAGACATTCAAATTGAAAGGATTCACATCTTCAAATCAAAATATCTTGATATCTAAAGTTTCCAAAACAAATAACACAAACAAGACATCAGTGTTAATCACGATATCTTGGAAATTACTTAAATTTAAACTGTAAGCTAAGAATATGTTCAACAAGGCAGTCCATATTGCAGAGAAGCAAAATCATCTCGTCTAATCCTAAAACCATATAACAAGGAGCAAACAGATATTTTTTTTATCAGATCTAGGAAAGGACACCTCCTTAACAAGCCTTTTACATGCTGAAATTAACAAGTATCAGTTGTGAAATGTGTTAGCCGAGGCAATTTCACAAACATTCTATAGTCGCGAATTCAAAGAAACAGACAAGACCCTTTAATCTTAATTCATGTAGGATTGGGCGATGGACACGCTGGAATCTTATTGTTAAACAAAATTAATTCAAAGAACTATCATGCTTTAACCTTTCTCTAGTCGTACTTTAAGCATGAGAAAACATAGTGTAAATCATGTTCATATAAGTGATACGAGACCAACTGGTCCTAATGTAATGACCATTATTATCTAGTGACAAGAATGAAAACTAATTCACATTTTTAAACTACAACTCAACATTTTTTTTAATGAAAAAAATATATGCATATAAATATATATAGAACTACTGAAATGTCATGATTAACAGTAAAATCATTTCTTTATTTTTTTCCTTTGCGTAATATATCTATTCAGGACCAAATTTGTTACAAAGAACAAAATATTTAGGGACAAATTTGGGCGGAGAAACCACAGTGCACATAATTCAAAAGCTAGTATATACAAATCACTTAAATGATCAAAAATTTCATAACTAAAGAAGGAGGATTTACCTTCTTCGTGGCAGTTCACCGGGATGATGAGTTGATGATGAGGATGTTTCCCCCACTGACTTCGAATTCGAATGATGAACAAAACAATAAGGGTGTGTGACTACGTCGGAAAGTAGAGGCGATAGGGGCAAAGAAAAATAGAGATATTAGTGAATGAGAGGATGAAAGAAACTCAAAATTTCCCAAGTTCTCTACTACTTAACTCTTCCCCCTTCAATGGAAGCATGGGTTCATATTTATAGTCGAAAAAAGTCGATTTGAAATTCAAAAGAGAGCCCTTTGAGTGGCAGAGAGTGGTTGGGGATTTGACAAAAATTGTAAAGAGATGTAAACATATCCCCAAAATCCAGATTTGATTGTGATGCTTCTGATTTGGATGAGATTTTTTGGGCAAGAAGCACACACCATTTTTGAACCAAATACAAATATCAAGGCTCGAGGTCTGCAAAATTCAGAGATAAGAGGGAGAAAGAGATAGGAGTGATAGGGGGGCATCGTTTTGTTGTTCTTGTTCGTCGTTTGTTGCTGAGTGGAGGGAGTTTATGCATCATTTTGTTGCTGCTGTTAGTAGTGAAGGCGGTATAAGGGATTGTTGGGCCGGGTATAGGGAGCTTTAGGCCTGAAAAATTGTTTGGGGAGTTGGGCTGAGAATTGGGGTAAGGAAGAGGAGTCCAAAAGCTATTCAAGTGGAACAAATTAAGAATTTGGCCAAGTTTCATTAAAATCATATTGAGACACATGACTTCCAAATTGGTTACTCGAGCTTCTTGATTTTAACAATTTTGAAATAATCATTTTAACATAGAATTTGATAAAATTTAATTACCTTGAACTCCAAATCTATTCGATTTTAAAGGAAATTATAGGTATAATCAAATTAAATGCTATTTTCAACCAAAATTAACTCTTGAAATATTCTCTTTAAATAAGACGATATAATTTCATATATTTAAATGCGGAACTACATAAATCTTACTTAAAATAACAAAATCCGCATAGAATTAATTTTGAAAATTTCTTAACTTTATAAAACTAATTATTTTAAATTGAAGAAGCTCAAAATTAATTCAGACCGTGGAAGGCAAAAATTGGGTGTCAACACCAACCACTACTTATAAAATGTTGGGGAGAATAACAAGTTGAACAACAAAATTTCATTGTTATGCAGGTAGGCTTCGACTACTAAAGAGTGTATTGATAGCAGATCAGGCTTTCTGGTCCCAAATTTTTTCTCTGCCAAAAAAGGTCATTCAACAAATTGATACAGTGTGCATAAGGTTTCTTTGGATTGGTGAAACTAAAGCCAAGAGGAAGGTTCTTGTGGCCTGGGATAAGCTTTGTTGGCCAAAATCAGTAAGGGGTTTGATTATCCCTGACATGTATGTATGGAACAAGGCAACAATTTTAAAAAACTTATGGAGTCTTAGCAAGAAGAAGGAGAAAATGTGGATTCAATAGGTGCATACGTATTATCTGAGGGTAGAGCAGTATGGAGTGTAGTTGCTAAGTGATAAGTGGTACTTTTCCCACTTATTTGTATCTCTTTTATTATGATTTTGTGTCGTTAATCTATAATATAAGGCTAATTATCCTTTGAATGGTGTCTATTTCAGGTATTTTTTATTTATAAGGAGTTTTAATGGAAAGAAGTGGAAATGAGAATAAAAAGAGCTGAAAAGAAGAAGCTGGAACAAAACCAAGGAAATGGCCTTAGGTGCCACTTAAGCGGCTTGAGGAATGCTTAAGCGAAGTCCGTAAGAATGGCCAACAACCATTAAAATGACTTGAGCGTAGCTTAGGCAACCGGTTAACAACAAGTACAACCACATAAACGGCCATTCTGACCGCCCCTAGAGGTCGGGTCAAGGTCAATATTTCCACTTTAGTGGCCATTTGGACTGCTTTAGCAGTCATCGGGCAGATTTCAGGGGCAAGTCTGGAATTTCATATTTTTGTATCCCAAAACACATAAAATCAATCTCAATCCATTTCAAGACTATCTTGGACATATTTCTCATCCTTTGAGTCTAGGGTTCTTGACCCAACACCCTTGGATTTGAAGATTAGAAGCTTTGTATTGTCAAATTCTTAATCCTTTCTTTATTTCATGCTTGGATATTGTAGTTAGACATAATGTAATGTTAATATTTTAAATTTGGATTTTGATTCTATCTCATGCTTTTGTATTGATTGAATACTCTTGATTTATAAATGAGTTTTGCTTATCTAATTAATCTCGTGCTTTATCGATTTCTACTCTAGTTAAGCTCGAAAGAGGATATCATAGTGGGAACTGGGAATTGCCCATTTACTTTGATTAAGCTTGAAAGAGTTGATCGAGGTTGGGAAAGATTAATTTAATGCGATTTGGGACGTATGACCCATCTAATGAATTTTATTGCTAGACATAGTTAAAACCCTAGTGTAGTCATAGATCAGAACTATTTGTGTTGGCACTTGGCTAATGTTTGAAAGAATTTAGGCAAAAATAATTCGTCAATCAATAGAAAGATCTGGAAGATAATTGAGGTTCCAAGGATAATTTACTAATCCGTAATTAATCATGAGTACTTGATTTAAATATTTTGGATCATTTATAGATTTGATTTCCTGCTATCATTTTCCTTGTTTTTCATCATTTATGAAAGCCATTGATCAACTTGTTCACATTTTAATTGGTTCTATCTGTGTTACATTGCTTTATTAAAAAAAAACCAAAATAGTTGCTTTTATTCTGTACTTTCTCGATCACTAGTCATATTGTTCCTCGTAGGATCGATACCGATCCTATTGTTGGGTAAAATATATTGCTAACGACCGCGTGCATTCTTTTCTTGGGTGTAATTAAGCATTATCAAAATGGTGTCGTTGCTGGGGAATGAAACGTAGCGTTAGTATTATAAGTTACTTTTGTAAGTCGTAGTGTAAACTTTACATTATTTGTTGTTTTTATTTTTTCTAGGTGATAATCTAAGTCTACACAACACGATGAGTCAACATGGTAGTGACACCGCTACCTTTGATGGACAACTTTAAGATGAAGATCACCTAGGAGATGCCGAAAGGGCAAGTGCAATTCGCATTCCACCTGTAGAGGGTAATGGAGTATTTTATGTCACAAGTGTGATGCTCCATTTGCTCCAAATGAAGGGACTATCTGGTGGTCAAGCTCATGAGGATGCAAACCCCCCATTTGAAGAATTTATAGATGTTTACAACCCGTTCGACATGGCTCATATCTCACAAGAGTCCATCCGATTAAGGCTATTTCTATGCTCGTTGAAGGGTGATGCGGTGTTGTGGTTACCGGAATTGCCCGAGGTCTTTATAACATCTTCGGTTAAATATACGGAAGCCTTTCTAGACCGGTTCTTCCCGCCATCCCACATACTCTAATTGAAGGATGAGATCACAAACTTTCGGCAATTGAGTGATGAGCCTATGCATGAAGCGTGGTTAAAGTTCAATAAGAAATTGCTACAATGCCCAAACCACGAAGTACCGGATAAATGGTTCCTCAAATATTCTATAGATCATTGGACCAATTGAACAAGACGGTGGCGGATAACGCTGCCGGAGGGTCATTCAATGCTTAAAAGGTTTGGAAAACAATTAAAGCAATACTTGAAGTTACACAGAACTAGCACGTAAGTATTGAATACATTGTTAAGAGAACTACTAGTCGGGAAGTAATATATAATAGTGAGAAAATTTAAGTAGCACACGATAGAAGAACAAAACAGCAAGGGAAAAACCGAAGCCGACCCTTTCAAAGCAAAGCAAAAATAAGAATCGCAAAGTATTTTTCTAGAAAGAGTAGATGCTTGCCCCCCATCTGAGAGTGTAAAAGTCTACCCCTTTCGGAAGACAAGACTGTTCTTTTTATCCCTTAAGAGTCCCAATCAGTTGAGAATAAAGAAGGAAGAAAATAACCACAAATCGGCTAATTACAAGATTTTTTTCCTTAAAGAAAGATTGCTCAATCAATCATTTCACGTTTACCATAAATAAATGAATAAAAAATCCGTCCAAATTTAAATGGATAGGAAAATCAGTAAATAGACACAAGAATTTTCCACAAATAAATATGACGGAGATGTCACGTAATAAATGCTTACGAAGAGGAGATCTCGAGTTATCATATTTAAGAAATAGCAGCTGCTACAATTCAAATTCAAAGGGAAAGAGAGGAGTAAATTGATCAAAGTTACTATAAGCTTTTCTCAAAACCAAGCAATCAAACCAATTAATTGTAGAACTAATCCAAATCATACCACAATTATTTATCAAATAGAGCTAACCAAGAAGGAAATTTGAATACAAGTAGGAAACTGTCACAAATTCGAATTCAAGAAGACGAGGGAATAAACAGATCAAAATCACTAAAATTCTTACTTGATTTGGGGAAAATTACCAGCACAATACTCCGAACAGATACGAACATATGTTTCAGTCAACAGATGAATCAAACAAAACACAATTTGAGACAATTCATAGATACAAGTAAACGAGTATGAACATACAAGTATTTAATCAAAACCAACACTAAACTCATGCCAAATTACGTCTCAGAATCTGCCCGAAAAGAAATCATGAGTCTAAAAAGAGGGATGATCAATTAAACACAAAATGAATTCCAAATTATCATACCGGGGATGAATTTAACATTGAAACCCCAAAGCTTGACAAAGCTGAAACGGATGATTTCACCATCCCTTGAGAAACCATTGACGCTTCACTCTCTGCCTCGTCGTATTTCCCAAAGTTCATCGGAGATGAGAGAAATTTAGTGGGGGTTGAATTTTGAACAAAGAGCAAAGGGAAAGAGAGAGTCGGAGGGAGGAGAAAAGGATGGCGGTTGTTAGTTTTCACCCGCCATGGTTGGCCGGAGTTCGTGATGGTGGCTAGCGTCGGTCGGGGCAGTGGAGAAGTGGAGGTTGAGGGAGATGGAGGCAGCTGCTAGTTGTGGTAGCCGACAGCATGGATTTTGTGCAGCGTCAGTGGTGATGGAGGAGGGAGAGGAGAGTGAGATCGGCAGCAACTCACCGACTGGTAGGTGGTGGTGGAGTGACGTGGTGGTGTTCATTCGAAGATGTTGTGGAGAGAGAGAAAGACTATTGAAGGGGGTTCGCCGACTAGTGGAGGAAAGGCAGCGGTGCTGGTCCGCCGGTATCACACCGATGATGGCGGCAGTGAGAGGGAAATGACGGTGGAGAGTTGAGAGAGAAATGAGGGTGGCGGCTGGTAAGAGGAGAAAAAATAAAATTAGGGATTGGGGTTTTGGGGATGTTTTTCAATTAAAAAGGAAATACTATGGGTATTTGATTTGGTCCGTCTAATTAGAGATGGATGGCTGCGATTAAGAGGTGGATTGGGTCAATTAAAATGGATAATTGAAATTGATTTGGGATTTAGAATTGAGCCAAATTGGACTCACTTTAGGCTAAAATTGACACGAATTGTATATAAAATGGCTAGAGATTAAATGGATTGGGGAAAATCAAGTAGAATTAGGCTGCTATAATATAGTAATATATCAATAAATATATAATAATAATAATAATAATGACAAAATTAACCAACGTCATAAAATCATTATCTCCGATTAATTATGAATCATGTAAATAAAATTAGTGACACATAACATATTATTTAAAATCGACGATAACAAAATAAATTAGGCGCTTATAAATTATGAATACGACGACGACAACAACACCAACCAATAAACTATGTGTTTGTAAATTATAAGTATGCATATTTGCGGAGATACTTTGTGTAAAATATTATATTTAAATTAATAAATTATATATAAACAAAATATTAAAATAAATTTCATACTTCAAAATCATGAATGTGAGATGTCAAGATTTATTTGATACTAAAATAATAAGTAAAAAAATATTAATACCCAAAACTAATAATTTTGTAAAATAGCAGCCTAGGGGGAATATCGGGAGGTCAAAATTGGGTGTCAATAGCTGCCCCTTCATTACTCAGGAATGATAAAAGAATTGTCGAGCAACGAACGTTGACATAGTAGCCAATTTTGTCCGACCGAGAGAATGGTTTACTGGAATCGAAACAACAAGAAAATGGTTATTCAAATAGTGTGGCCGAGACTTTGATTTTAAGTCACCAACATATCTCTGGTTTATAAGAATTAGGCCATGTGTAGTTCTAGATTTAGGAACGAATGAGATTTCTTAAAAAAGTTAAAAATATGCTAGATAGGCAAAAATAATGATAGCATGGGTCGGGAGATTGGAGTGGGCAGGATTTGAAGCAACGGCATAATGAGAAGTATGGAACTAAAACGTAAATGTGTTTAAAGTTGAATTGGAGTGACGGGGGGATAAGTAGAATTGTGTATTGAGAACAGGAGCGAAAGTTGTTCTCATTCGTAACCTGTTCTCCCTTCGTTACCTGTGCACTTTCAACATGACTAAATAAAATGGTCAGAGTATATATATATATATATATATATATATATATATATATGTTTGACGTTGTGCTCGTTGCCAAAGATTTTTGAGAAACCTAAAAAATCTGCCCCCATTTCGACTAAAGAGAACTTGCTCATGTTGACCATATACCTGCAAAGTCAATTGTCCTTATTTTAGGACGAACGAGCCCGATATATCCTATTTTAGGACGGACGAACCCAGTGTATCCTATTTCAGGGTGGATAACCCAATATGTCCTATTTTAGGGCGGATGGACCCGACATATCCTATTTTAGGACGGATGAACCTGATGTATCCTATTTCAGGGCGGATAACCCAACATATCCTATTTTAGGGCAGATGAACCCTGTACATCCTATTTTAGGGCAGATAACCCAACATATCCTATTTTACGATGGAACAAATCCAGGACATATCTTATTTTAGGGCGGAACGAACCCGTACATGTCCTATTTTAGGGCGGATAACCCAACATATCCTATTTTAGAGCAGATAACCCAACATATCCTATTTTAGAGCGGGTAACCCAACATATCCTATTTTAGGGCGGATAACCCAACATCCTTTGCATTGTCTGTAACTTCCTGTCATTGTCAAGCTATTGTGATTAAAGTTTTGACTACCCCTCAAAAATTTCTGCCCCAGTTTAGAATATGTTTCGCACTTTCCGGCAAATCAAAATGTTGTTTTCTAGTAGAATTTTTGAGGTAATCTCAAAAATTCTGCCCCAGTGTTTACTTGTAAAGTCTTATATTCCTGCATCACTCAAAAAAAATTTGTTAGTTCAAAAGAAACGGTTGTCTTGTATTCGAACATTGAGGTTCGACTTCGAATCTGTAATTGTCATTTGAAGTCATGAATGGGTCAAAATAGTTTAGATTTATTGAATAGAGTCTTGTCAAACGCTGATATGATTTAAATATGAAGGGAAAAGGAAATTTTTTATTAGATTGAGACCGAACCCACGAATGGGCTGCCTACGTATCCAAATGGAAGTCAAGTCAAACATAGTTCATGAGTACAAAGGGAAACATAAATAAAAGCAGGAAACTTTGTTGATTGGAAAGAGAATTGGTACTTTGCTTGTGATGGTTTTATCCTTCTCAGTTCATTTGGTGTGCTTTACGCTTCCTTGTCAAATGTCTCGAGGCGATCTCTATTGGGTCACCTTAGACAATAACTGTGCCTATGGTAGTGTCATAAATATTTCTTAGTGGCCCTTGTCGTACTATAATCTTGACCTTCCCAATCAAGTCTTGGATCTTGTATCTCAATGATGAACATTCCTCAATATCATGACCTTGGATATTTGAAGATATGCACACCTTTTGGACAAGTCAAAATTCGAAGGTGCGTATTTAGGGACCCATCCTTTCCTTGGTTTCAAAACTCCTAGAGCAAATAATCTTTGGAAACTGTTGGCTAAAGGTTCAGTCAAAGGGGTAAAGATACGAGGTTTTATTTTCTTTGGTTGATGAGAATTGGATGGTATTGGATAAATCTGTTGTTGAGAATCATGTTGGTGACAATTTGGGTATTGAAAACCTTATGGGTTATAGGTATCAAAAATAGTATATGCTTGTTGGGTATATTATTCTTGAGGTAGGATGGTTGAGATAACTTCTCCTTTTTCTTCTTTCGGTGAAGCTTTTAGTGCTTGAAAAGTAGCTTGTATTACGGAAACATCAATAATTTTTCCTGTCCGAATACCATATTCTAATCTTTTCCCAATTAGGATTATATCGTTGAAGTTTTGAATACATAAGACGAACAATTTTTGATAGTAGATACCATCTAGCGACCTGATGAAAGTTTGGGCCAGCTCTTCTTCAGGCATAGGAGGACGTATCTTAGAAGCTTTCAATCTTCATCGTGTTGCATAATTCTCAAAGGATTCATGAGTCATTCTCTTTAATTCGAGCAGGTCCAGCAATGTTGGATCGACCTTGATATTAAACTTATATTGTCTCACAAAGTCTTGAGCCATGTCCTTCCATGTATGCCATTTATCAAAGTCTCGTTTGACGTGTCAAGTGAGTGTTATTCCTGATAAGCTCTGAATGAACAATCTTATTAGGAGAGCTTCATTGTGCCTCATGCCAACTAATCTGCCACAATAGTCCTTTAGATGTGTGATCGGGTTTCCAAGCCCATCAAACATATTGAATTTTGGAACTTTGTATCCTGGAGGCAAACCAACCCTTAGATATAGACACAGTTTCTCATACTCAAGTCGTAAATGCCTTTGGAACGTAGACACTCATCCAACCTCTTTTCTAAGTCGAGAAACTTTTGTTGCAGTGTAGGTGATTCCACATCATGTATTACCAAGTGTTGCAAAGTACTAAGATTGACGTGTGTTAAAGATATTTGTTGAGGAGACGAATCGGGAGAAGAAAGGTATTTTATGCTGGGGGAAGAAGCAAAATTTGTGTTAGAAAAAGGATCAAGAGGGTTAGGCATATTTGCCAAATTGCAGACTCTTAATCGATTCAATATTCAAATATTTAGACAACCTTTAAGCAAAATAAACAAATCTGATAGAAATCATGCAGCACAGATACATTTAAAACATGACAATAACAATAATAATATAAAAAATAAGATACACTTACAAAAAGGAGATCAAATTGAATAAGCGTATGAAAACTAGGACCTAATGAGTGATCTAAGCTTCTAACGGATGAAGTAGAATAGCTATGGAACTTATGATTTCAAATGATTGATGTGATACTCAATGAATGGTATGGTATCAAACTTGAAATTGTAGCAGCAACAAAGATTAAAGGAGTTAAGGAAATGAATAAGGTCGACTCATGTTGAAAATCAAGTATTTGATCACTTTGCCAATCCAACCAATTCTATAAAGAGTTCCGCAGAGGTAAAATGTGGGGGGAAAGGAATTTTTACTATGGTGAGATCGAACTCATTAAATGAGAGCCTACGCATCCCTCTTATAGGGGAATTAGGTCAAATGTAGTTCCAATTACATAAAAAGAAAACATAAAATATACTCCATATTATTCCAAGTATGTAAAGCTTAAAGTAATTTCAGATACTTGAGAGCCTGAACATTATATCCTCTTCATCAATGCTAAATTGGTGTTCGTCATGCTTAGGAAGTTAATAAACACCGAGATTTAACCCTATCACAGTTATTATCAATCATTGCTTGAATCTTGTTCTTCAAGGCAAAACACGCCTCTATGGGATGCCCTTTCATCCTAGAGTGGTAGGTGCAAACCTGGTCAGGGTTGTACCATTTAGACTGAGTATTAATAGGTATGGCAGAAATGGGTGTGATATAGCCTGCTTATCTGAGTTTTTCATACAATTGGGTTATGGGTTCAACTAGAGGGGTGTATTGTCTTGGTGGATTTTTCTGAAACTTGACTGGAGGTCTAGCGGATTGATTAGATTATTGATTTGTTGGTGGATTTGTGTCACGCCCCGAGTTCCAACAAGGTAGACTGGCACCCGAAGCCGATAAGGCCCGAGAAAAGCAATATTTGCTCATGTCCGTTCATATGCATGTCACTCAATAAGAAGCACCATCACATAGAGATATAAGATGTCAATAGCGGAAGTCATGGAAATATGTGATATACATTCTTTCATTCATCTCACCACGTCCGTCTACAAAGCCTCTAACAGGTGCATATACATAACCATCCTAAAGTCGGGACAAGTCCCCGCTTTATACAACATTACAGTACCAAAACAAATGTACATATGAGACCCAAAAAGCCCCGAACTAACTAGAGCTCACCAAAGATCGGCAAAAGATCCGCAACCTACTGTGGAGGTCTACTAGTACATGTGCCTGCAGCAAGTAAGGTAAGTCCCCCAAGGGACTTCAGTACGAAGAATGTACTGAGTATGTAAAGCTCATATGAAACTGTATGACACATAAATACTTCAATGAACTCAAATACAATTGAATAACCAAAATGGATAAGTCACCATTCTATATGTTGGGAACTATGTGCATTGCTTTCATTACTTTCTTTGCTTCTTTACTTCTATGTTTGCTCATCATCACTTGTGTCACTATGTACCCGGGCCCCGACTAATCAGTGGGTCTTTACATAACATAACGTTATGTTGGGATCGGCTCGAGCTAGGCTTATGCCTCTAGAGCTACCACCCATAAATCAACACATTGGGCTCAGCTCGAGCTAGGTTATTACCTATAGAGCTGCCACCCATAAACCAATATTTCAGGTTCGGCTCGAGCTAGGTTTTTACCTCTAGAGCTACCCCCTGTCAGGTTTGGTCCGAGCTAGGCTCATGCCTCTAGGACTACCCCCTGATCCAATAATCTCGGGATCAGCTTGAGCTAAGCTTTTGCCCCCAAAAGCTACCACCCATACTCAATCACCAACCATATATGCATTATTTTATTCTTTACTTTTGAGATTGATACATTGATAGCATAACATTATTTGAACTTTGGAATATAACATTATTGGGCCTTTGGAACATTAGTCAATGAACATGAGACATGTGAATCACCATTGATCAATGAGTAGGGAAAATGTGATTAATAACAATTGATAACCGGAAATGGGATACCTTAGAATATTTCGGAATAGAACAAGTACAATGTCAATAAGAACACTATGTGCTGCAGAAGGATACGAAAAGAGTAACCTTACATACCTTATCTTTCCAATATGAATATACAATCCTAAATGTGAATACAATAGTCCAGCTCCTTCCTTACGTCTCACTCTACAACACAGGTACATAACGGAGTTTACATTAACCACCAACTACCTTACAAATGCATATGACGACATGAGTTACATGATTGCCTTAACATGTCATTTCCCCCTTGACAATACCATTTATGAAATTATCATACCAATAATACCACAACATTCCATACATTTACCAATACATCATAAACCAATAGCATGTCACACCAACTTCATACTTTACACTTCTCCATCACCACAACATCACAATTACTCCATCAAGTCACCTCAATACACTTCATAACAACATATCGACAACAATCCCACAATTTATACTCATAGAAAATAACAAATTAAGGAACATAACCACACCATACATGTTGATATTTCATCCGTACCATGCACTTTCATTAAAACCCCATGTCTCCTTTCAAGTTTAAATCACAAAGATGGCACATCTTTTAACAAAAAGCAAAAGTGTCCTATTCAACCTTGCCAATATAACCATCATGATCTACACCATCTCTCATGTATATAATATATTAAATCACGAGAATAAACACTTACCCAAGCTTGCAAAGTGATGATCTTGTCCAAAGTGTCCAAAGAAAAATGGTTGCCTTAGGGTTTGGAAAATAGAGAAATATCTTTTAGAGAAATGTCTAGAAAGGCATGTGTGAGTTGTGGAATAAAAATCTGATTTATTTTCCTTTATATAGTCCTTTGATCATACTTAGCCAATTCTTGGCATTTAATGCTATGTTTACTTGGTCAAATTTGAAGAATGAGTCATTTTCCCCTTTGGGCCTTGCATTTTGGCTTCATTTTGGGCCTCAAATTGAGCCTATTTACACATGTCAACTTAGCCCACCAAATTCTATGCATGATTCACCATATATCTCATGTTTAAATAATTCCATAATGTCACGACAATATTCAACTCACGAGATTCATGTTCGTAGCCTCAATCCCAAGAACAAGCAATTCTAGCCACTCATGGCTTAATTGAACATAATTTGATAAACTAATTATGACGACAACTTAACCCCAACTAGGATGCGAAACTTACTCAAGATTAGTCCTACTATGATGGAATAATGATACCATAACCCAAGAGTCCTTTCTATAGACTTATAATTGTAGAAGAAATCGAGCCAAAAGCACCCCGGCACGCCCCCAGGTGCCCCAAAGACTTAGCTGAAATTTCAGCTTTTGAAAGATGTGCAGGGGCGGCCTGGCACTCCCTTGGGGGCGCCCCTTTGCTGCCTGTGCCAAAAAAATTTCAGGCCAAAGCGGCTTGGCACGCCACCTGCAGCGCACCACACTTAATTTTTGATGTCGGCTTTTCTTTGCGGATTTGGTTGGATCTGTCAAGTCCCAACCTTTTGCTTGCCTCTTATCTTTAAAAATCTTTGCTTGGATATCCCTTAAACCTCACTTTTCACCCCACAAATGCTCCACAAAGTCACAAACACCACCTACTACAAAGGTCTAATCACATTTACTAGCACAATAACAATTCAAAATACGTACTTATTGCACTCGAACCTAGGGTAAACATGGTTCAAGGTTGTCAAGTAGGGTCGAGAAAGTACGGGTGTTACAATTTGGATAAGACACGAAAATGTATTTTTATGTTGGAGCAATAGATGAAAGTGGGTACCAAACAGTTTGAGGATAGACTTGGGCATAATTTGGTGTCGGAAGGAATTTTGGACATGGATACCATATCGATTGAGGGTGACTTTTCTTTACTATCCTCCCATTGCTTATCAAATTTTGTAGTTCTCTCTTCAACTGGTGGCATTCATCCGTATGGAAGGCACAATGCTTTTTGGGATCAAAGAAAGGACTTGAAGGGCAATAGGATCCAATAAGCTTACGCTGCAAGATACCATATGACCTCAACATTTCAAAAGTGATTGACGGTGGTTCTTCTAAGAGAGTCATAGCTTGGGTTTTGCTCACTTTGTGCTTTGGAGGTTTCGATACCTCATTGATAATTGTCTTTCCCTTATCCTTGAATTATGGCTCAACCAAACCAACCTTGTTATGTCTTAGAGTTTAGAGTATGAACTTCCTCTTCAGCCTATTGTCGAACCGCCCAATAAAGTCACTAGACAAATTGTCCCAAGAGACCCACTTACTTGTATCCTTCTCTACGTACCATATCAATGCTAGAAATGTAAGCGAACTGACAAAAAGCTTCATCTTAAGACCATCACTTTGCCCTATAACCGCTAGCTTATCCAGGTATTCTTTCAAATGGGAGCGAATATCCCTAGAACCGTCGTCTAACAGAAAGTTTAAGTCCCTAAGTCTATCCTTACTTTCTTCCCCTGATTTGGATAATTTATCCATCTTGAGCTGTTGAGATGACCCTACCTTATGGTTAGAAATCTTTCCTTACGCTTCTTTTTCCTTGCCCATCTCCATCAACCCATTAAGTGATTTTTGCAGTACAATTGAATACAGGCTGGAAGATACTTGTGCGTCACAATTAGGCATAGGTGAGGTCATCAATATAGGAGACTCCATAGTGCAGATGGGAGAAATAAAGTCAGTTTCGGATAATGGCTCTGAAAAGTCTGGTGGCATATCAGATGAACCTCAAAGGTTAGTCATTATTCCTCTGATTCTATCTATTTTCCTTTCCATACTCATGATACTTGACTCAAATGGAGTAACCTTATCTTGACGCAACAACAGACCCTCGTGCTTAGTTTCACCATTGACAAGATTGATAAACATTGCTTGACTGGCTATTTTTGTTGTTCAACTTTAGTCAACCTTAGGAGAAAACAGATTCACTATTAGAAAAAGGTGCACACGAAAAGTCTAGAATAAATATTCTATTTTTTATTTGAAAATAATGAGTCAGGCTCATTTCGAGTGAATTGAAGCTTAAAGGCTCTATATGACTTAGAGGTTGCGAAGCTAGAGTACAACATGAATATGAAAACGTTAGTGGTTGAAAGTTAGGGTAAATACACCATTATGTTGAAAGCATTGAGTTAAGGATGTCCTAAAACATTGAATTGTCTTAAAAGATTAGAAGTGAGACTAGAAAATCGTATCGAGAAATAGAGCATTTCAAGGGATGACTAATATGCTAAACTGTAACGACCCTCCTAGTCGTTTTGTGAATTTTACTTGTCTTTCCCATTTTATCTCTCCCCGTAGTTTGTATACGTGATTTATGAATTACGGGGATGGATAGTACCGATTCTTGAGGTGTTCGCAAGTGATTTAAGTCATTAGTTGGGTTTTTGAGTTTAAATAAAGTTAAGCTTGAGCACGGTCAATCTTCGGTCAAGTTGACCCTCAAATTAGTGTTTTAGTGATTCCAATAGGTTCGGAACGTACTTTTTAGTCAATTTACATATTTGATTTATTTCTATGGGGTTCCGAACAAATTCCAAGGATTTATTAGAAGTTTCGAGTATTTTAGATAATTAGTTTAATTAGTGAGTTAATGGGTCAAAACCATATTTTATTTACTTATGTGGCCAATATAAGAATGAATTTTAGTGGAAAGGGTTTACCATAATGATAATACTGGTATCAGCAAGTTGGGACAAGAAGGGCACGACGGTTACCAACATTACAATTCTCCCATCGCAGCCTTGAAAGGGATTCTCCAAAACTTGCTTCAGGTAAGTAATTAGATGTAGTAATTAATGGATTTATTATAACCTAATGATTGCAATTATGACTTTCTAATGATTAATAGAATTGTCCCTATTAGTTCTACGAGAAACGTGAGGAGGCCGTAGCTAATTGTGGGAAAGTAGCCATTATTATTCTATTTAGAATTTGGTGGATTTGTTAATAGGTAATAAGTGTCCTATCATGCCATTATTGGCAGTAACGAGATGCCCTTGGAGATTAGAACTAGTAAGTTTATTTTTGACAGTAACATGGTAACAGTAGGAGACGCCATGATCATATTGACGAAAGGAGATTAAAATAGATTGAGAAATTGAGGTTTAAGCGTAGAGTTTGATAATTATAAGTTACTGTTTTAATTTTTTCTTTAGGATTTTGATTTGGATTTTCATTCGAGAAATATGTATTTGAACAGATTTTGACCATTTGAAAGCTTTACGGAAGGGCAAGGCCCTTGCAAATTAGCTGGCATTCGGATTCTTCGATTGAGGTAGGTTATGGTTTAATTGGAGTTTAGACTCAATTTAATTATGTGTATGCTCCTAATTGGATGTTTGTTGATTGGTCTTCGGACATATTTGAATTTGATGATATTTGGATTGTTGATACTTGTATGAATAATTATTGAAAATCAAACTTGATTGAATTTCCTTATGATTATAAGTGTACTTGTAAATTTAGTACGATGTGTTGTATCCTGAGAGATATTGTGAATTTGATAGAATATACATAATAAGGTTATGGAGGATCGGGTACCACGCCGGTACGGCTATGGATATTGATATTACTTATTTATGGAGGATCGGGTACCACACCGATACAGTACATGGACTTAGATTTTCCCCTGCAGGTCATGACTAGTTGGGCAGAAATAAGTCCCTTAGCATGTGTGTACAGACTAGTATTGATTTTGAGAGGTCGTGTGGTTTAATAAGCTGATAACGAGCTAATGGTGTTTTAATTGTGAGGTTGAGAAGGACATAGTTGTTACTTGGGGTATTATTGTTGATTTCATGGTTGTTTCCGGTATGGTTGATACTCTTGATGGTTACGTGGCTTATTTGTAAGCATCGTTTGGCCCGTCATTGATGTATTTGCTAATTCATTGAATACCTGCTATGTGTTGATGCATGTCTACTTGTTATTTGATTTATGTTGTATACATGCTATTAAATTGAGTTGGCCTATGATACCTACCAGTACATAGTGGCTTGTACTGATACTACCCTGTACTCTTCTTTTGTTGAGTGCAGAAAGTGTTCCAGAGGCTCAGACACAACCTTATCTCTAGCGTTTGATAGTTGATCTCTATCCAAGGGTGAGCACTCCATCTCTAAGATGCCATGGATCATCATATTAGTGCGTGTCCTTCTTTAGGGCAATGACACACTCTATATCTTTCTTTATATTTGGGATATTTCTTTTAGACATGGTTTTTGTTTTAGAAGTGCTTGTACGATGTCTTTCGGGTCTTGGGGATTTTAATAGGTAGTTTGTTTGATTTCCGCATTAATAATGATTAGTTTTGGATTTATTATCATTAAGTTGGTTTTTATGATAACCTCGTCTTAATATTGACTAAATGATTGGGTAATGGTTTGAGTTAGATGGTTCTCCCATAGGAAGATTAGTATGGGTACCACTCACGCCCATTTGGGTCTAGCTTGCATTCGAATTCTTCGGTTGAGGTATGGTTTAATTGGAGTTTAGATTCGATTTAATTATGTATGTGCTCCTAAATTGGATGCTTGTGGATTGGTCTTCGGACATACTTGAATTTGATGATATTTGGATTGTTGACACTTGTGTGAATAATTATTGAAAATTGAACTTGATTGAATTGTCTTATGATTATAAGTGTACTTGTAAATTTAGTACATCGTGTCGTATCCTGAGAGATAGTGTGAATTTGATAGAATATACATAATATGGATATAGAGGATCGGGTACCACGCCGGTACGGATATGGATATTGATATTACTTATTTATGGAGGATCGGGTACCACGTCGGTATGGTACATGAACTTAGATTGTCCCCTGCAGGTCATGACTAGTTGGGCAGAAATAAGTCCCTTAACATGTGTGTACAGACTAGTGTTGATTTTGAGAGGTCGTGTGGTTTAATAAGCTGATAACGAGCTAATGGTGTTTTAATTGTGAGATTGAGAAGGACATAGTTGTTACTTAGGGTATTATTGTTGATTTCATGGTTGTTTCCGGTATGGTTGATACTCTTGATGGTTACTTGGCTTATTTGTAAGCATCGTTTCGCCCGTCATTGATGTATTTGCTAATTCATTGAATACTTGTTATGTTTTGATGCTTGTCTACTTGTTATTTGATTTATGTTGTATACATGCTATTAAATTGAGCTGGCCTATGATACCTACCAGTACATAGTGGCTTGTACTGATACTACCTGTCGCGCCGCATTTTTCTCGCGAAAAGCGGGATTCGACGTGACAACTCTTTTTAGGATTAATTAAGAGTGAAGAGTCGCCACCTAACGAATTAAGGTGTGTTAGGGCACCATTCTAAACTAATTACGAGCTATTTAATTAGTCTACGTCAACCAGAAATTCGGGTAAGGGTTCAAGTTACCTCGAAAGGAAGGTGTTAGGCACCTTTCGAGGTCCACAAATATGGATCCCGGCCGAACTCATATATTATGTGGGGGAATTCTATGTGATAAGCAAAAGGTCGATTGATAATTAATTAATCTAAAATAACCAAGTGCCTAAGCATGCGATATTTAACTTAATTATTCTAGATGAAGAATAAAACCAAGTGAAAGAGTAATGAAAAGATGAATAAAAACCTAACAAAAATACATGCATTTTTAAATACAAACACAATTTAAGATTATCATGCAAGTTGACACGCAACCTATTTTATAACTAAAAAAAGTACAAATTCAATTGTTACTTAGTTACATTATATGAGCATAAAGAAATGAAAGAAATTAAGTTAATTAATTTATACTATACAAAAATAATTACGAAAATCGAGGGACTGACCTGGTTTGGAGCATCAACTTAATAAAGAATGCCAAAGTATTTAAAATGTTGAGTTACAAATAGTAACGGGAGTCCAATAAGCCAACTGAGATTCTCGAAGATCTCTCAACTTTTCTCTATTCTGCATAGTGCTCTAGTCCTCTCGTAAATTATAACATCTCACATAATAAAAGAAATTGTTAGTAAAATCTATGCCACTTTAATTTGGTGGTAAATATAATGTAAGAGAATGGATAATAAATTAACAATACATAAAGTTAAGGCTAAGAGTGAGAGAATGTAGGATCAGGGTATGACAAGGCTAAAACGGGCCCAATGCAATGTTACACCCCTCTTCTCTATTTTTATATGATTGACTCTCTTAAAGACCTTAAGACAAGACTAAAGGAATTCTTAAAGAAAGTACTAAAGAGTATTGATAAATAAAATATTTCAACATTTAAAAATCATAGATAGTTTAAAAGTATTTTGATACTTAGATCGTATGAAAATATATATATCGAAAATATAGCATAATAATAAAAGTTATCAAGTCTTTGAGATTTTTAAAAGGGTGACATATAAAAATTAGAAAAGACGGGAATAACGAGTTGCTTTATTTTTATAATAGAGCTATGTGTGTGCTTCATACAAGAAGTCAACTATAGCTTGTCTTTTGTCATCATTTCCCAATCGTACCTAGTCCCCACTTGGGGGTGACTACTCCATTTGAGCTCGATTTCACGTTGACTCCTCCATTTGCTATTGTTAAACTACGAGCGATATCACTCCATCATGGTGTACATGTAAAAATATTCAAAGTAGTGAGAGTATGTCTGTTCTTAAGGTTAACTAATCCAACAACAGCAACAAAAATAGGTGATAAAGTACTAAAACTTCCCGATCAAAGTAAGCACACAAGAGAAAAAAAAAAGATTTAATAGAAGAGCTTTGCAGTTTTTTTATCAATCAGTATGATTTGAAATAAATTTGTATCTCATCTCGCTCTTATTATTAAAGTGAGGATTTTAAACAATATAGATCCAAAACAAAATGATTAACCACTTTAAATGGTAATTCCGACAACATCAGTATTATCACATTAAAATTTGATCACATCAACATGTTATCTGACTAAAATTAACGTGCCTATCAAAACCTTAAGCTAAAGCTCAATTGATAATTAACCCAAAACAGATGCAGAGCTAGTCATAATTAACGTTAATGTGACATGAGAAGCATAAAAAAAAAAACATTCTGCCTAAGTACTAATTTGACTTTAAATAAATAAAGGAAAAACTTTTTGTCATCCATAACATGCATTAGTTAGACAAACCAATCAAATAAGAGATCTAACTACTCAAGGCATAAAATAACAATAATTAAAACCAAGAGCAGCAACAGTGATTAAGATGAAGTCTAACAAGTATTTTACTTCCAAAAAAAAACGCATAAACATAGTACTACTTAGAATACGAACATGAGAACATTAACATAGTCATTTATAACAAAATCTCATCCAAACTTCTATTAAATGCATAATGTTGAGCATGAAAACTTCATGCATTAGTTAGACAAACCAATCAAATAAGAGATCTAACTACTCAAGGCATAAAATAACAATAATTAAAACCAAGAGCAGCAACAGTGATTAAGATGAAGTCTAACAAGTATTTTACTTCCAAAAAAAAACGCATAAACATAGTACTACTTAGAATACGAACATGAGAGTATTAACATAGTCATTTATAACAAAATCTCATCCAAACTTCTATTAAATGCATAATGTTGAGCATGAAAACTTCATGTATCCATCAAGAACAAAGTAAAGATTGGACCTTTATGTTATAACACCTTCAAAATTTATCAACCAAAAGACTACTTGAACCGGAACCTCGAGTATTCAACTTCGAACAAAAACTCAAGCTCTTATTGAAAAAAAAGAACAATGTAGGTGGCTCTCACGATGGGAACATTGTGTTTCACAATGGAGGAAAAGAGGAAGAAAGTGTGAAAATTTCCCCAGAAGAGAATTGAAGGATATGGCCGCCCCTCCTCTCGTCTTCTATATTTCTCTGTATGTAAAGGTGGTTCCCAAAAAGGAGACGTTGGGGTGGGATTTTTAAAAAGGAAGAGAATTATTTTGAGTGATTTTTTCTTGTGAAAAATAAATTATCTTCATCCATATATATATATATATATATAAATAGTTAGAAAGATTTTGTTAATGAAAGAAAGATGAGACGTTAGGTTCGGTAAAAATAGAAGAAAAAAATGATTTGGTGGGAGTAGTTTTGGGAGAAAATATATTCTTCCATCTAAAGAAAATATTTGGGATAATTTTATGGTTATGAAAAGAGTAAAAAAAATAGTTAAAATTAATTTGAAATAATTTTGAGAATAAAAAAATATTCTTCACAAGAAAGGAAAGATAGTGAGGAGGATTTTTCTACTTATGAAAAGATTTGACAAAATTTGAATTTAAGAGTTGAATCTTGAGCTTGTTTAGGACTAAATAAATTTCTATTAAAAAAAATAAAATAAATAAAAAAATATATAAGATGGGTAACTACTAAATTACTAAGTGAAGGAAAATAATACTAAATTATTAAATCAATTATTATATTTTATATATAAAAATAATTCACAATAAAATAAATAATTCTTAAAATATTTGATCAAATGCTTTTAAAATAGATTAAAAGAGAAATGTAAAAGATTAAGTAAACAATAATTTTGCAAGTAAAGAATATGATATAATAATAATGATTAAAAATAATTGAAAATAATAATCATATAATAATAATAGTTAAATAATGTAAATAGTGTATATCATCACAACTTTTGATAAAAATAAGTAAAAATAGCGATTTTGGCCTCGCGAACTTCGAATGAGTAAAAACGACGAAAAGGATGGTCAAAATTGGGTGTCAACACTACCCTGTACTCTTCTTTTGTTGAGTGCAGAAAGTGTTTCAGAGACTCAGACACGACCTCATCTCTAACGTTTGATTGCTGATCTCGATCCAAGGGTGAGCACTTCATCTCCAGGTTGCCATGGATCATCATATTAGTTCTTGTCCTTCATTTGGGCAGTGAGAGATACTCTTTATCATTCCTTATTTTGGATATTTTTAGACATGGTTTTTATTTTAGAAGTTCTTGTACGATGACTTTCGGGTCTTGGGAATTTTAATACTTAGTTGTCTGATTTTCCGCATCAATTAAAGATTAGTTTTGGATTTATTATTATTAAGTTGTTGTTTTTTTTATGATAGCCTAGTCTTAATATGGACTAAATAATTGGGTAAGGTTTTGAGTTAGATGGTTCTCCCACCGAAGTATTAGAGTGGGTGCCACTCACGGGCATTTGGGTTGTGACATAAACAATATTCTAGAGGAAAAAAGCGAGCCATAAAGATAAATGGAAGGAAAATTTTGACTAGGCCATACGATTGTATGATTCAGTACCAATACATAGTGGCTTGTACTGATACTGCCCTGTACTCTTCTTTTGTTGAGTGCAGAAAGTGTTTCAGAGACTCAGACACGACCTCATCTCTAGCGTTTGATAGTTGATCTCGATCCAAGGGTGAGCACTTCATCTCCAAGCTGCCATGGATCATCATATTAGTTCTTGTCCTTCATTCGGGCAGTGAGAGATACTCTTTATCTTTCCTTATTTTGGATATTTTTAGACATGGTTTTTATTTTAGAAGTTCTTGTACGATGACTTTCGGGTCTTGGGAATTTTAATACTTACTTGTTTGATTTTCCGCATCAATTAAATATTAGTTTTGGATTTATTATTATTAAGTTGTTTTTTTTTTTATGATAGCCTAGTCTTAATATGGACTAAATAATTGGGTAAGGTTTTGAGTTAGATGGTTCTCCCACCGAAGTATTAGAGTGGGTGCCACTCACGGGCATTTGGGTTGTGACATAAACAATATTCTAGAGGAAAAAAGTGAGCCATAAAGATAAATGGAAGGAAAATTTTGACTAGGCCATACGATTGTATGATTCAGTCATGAGATAAACAAATGTTTATGAAAGTATTTACATTAAGTGCAAATAAACGATTTTGGGCATCATTTAAAAGCTTGGAATTTTAAGAATGACGGATAACTAAGACATGAAACACACAACGAAGTAGGTAAGATATTGACATGCACACAGTTGTTTAACATTTTAGCAAATAAAATTAAAGGTCCTTTTAGGGTCGTGAACCCTTTATACTTGAAAGGCATATTCATTAATGAAGAGAAACACGAGTCAAGTTTTCAAAGAAATAGTAACACATAGCACATAATATGCATGTTTGTCTTTGGGTGGTGGGTACCCTTTCGACAAAAGGTTAGTTACTAATTTTGTGGATTAACCTTGAAGATCAAACCACCTATGGCTAATGCATGCATGACTTAAATGCAAGGGGTGGATACTGTACTGTCTTAAGTTTTCTAAGAGCTGATAGACATAGACTGAGGGTAATCTTATACGAGAAGGCACGTGGTCCCATGGTAGTAAAACTATCCGCTCCACCAAGTCTTAGCCGACTCTCTATAATAGGGTTTCTGAAGAGAATTTTGGAGAAGTGCGAATGCACAACATCCGCATATAGTGAAAGTGTGTGAAAGTGTGAAATTCCCAAGTTGGGGAAGTATGAACGTAATGCCAGTTATATAAAGCAATAACAAATAGCATATAGTGAAAAAATGGTAATATATTTGAACAGTTTAAGGTAAGCGATAAATAAATAATATTAGCAATATTACGTGCATAATTAAGGAAGTAAAATAAAGGAGTTAACAAATATGAGGAACATCAAAAGGGCATAAACAAGTAATGGTGTAAGGAGGAGGATTTAGTATTAAAAAAATAAAGAACTAGACATGCATGACCAATAATTTATTTAAAGAAATAATTTTTAAAAAATAAAAATATGCTAAATGTGAAAATAAATTAACTATTTTAATTAGAAAAACAAATAAAAGAGAAAAATCATGAAATAGACGGAAAAAACACAAAACCCCACATAACATACAAATTCGTAATGGTTAGAACCTAAGTAGTCCCCAGCAGAGTCGCCATACTGTCGCGCCCCATTTTTCTCGTGAAAAGCGAAATTCGACATGACAACTCTTTTAAGGATTAATCAGAGTGAAGTGTCTCCACCTAACGAATTAAGGTGCGTTAAGGCACCATTCTAAACTAATTACGCATATTTATTAGTCTACGTCAATCAGAAATTCGGATAAGGGTTCAGATTACCTCGAAAGGAAGGTGTTAGGCACCTTTCGAGGTCCACAAATATGGATTCCGTTCTAACTCATAAATTACGTGGGGAAATTCTATGTGATAAGCAAAAGGTCACTAAGTGTTTAAGCATAAAACTTCTATCTTATTATAATTAATAACTAAATGGTAAAGCCATTTAACACATAAACGAAATATGGATCAGATAAGCGAGGAGATAGAACAAACACAATTTATACAGCAAAAGATTTATTAAATAATAAACCTAGACTACCCCAAATAATCAAACATTCAAAACTAAAGAAAAGAAAGCTAATTCAAAAGATTTGGACAAAGGTTGATTTTATCCTATTCGGATCAGCGTCCGATTTATTAACGGGTGACAATGTCGCATATCGCATTGTCGAATTCTGCTCGGGGAAATTTCCATCATTTTCGACTATCTACCCTCCTAGTTTAGTTATTAAGCCTAAAGACGTTCTAAAGAAAACGATAAAACTAATGCTCCCTAAAATGACTACCCGTCCCAGTTTAATGTCCAAGAGGTATTGGACGATCTATTCTGGATTAGGGCCTAGACATAAAGAAAATCTTAGGCTCCCTAATTAGACTCGGGATTAGTGTCAAACAAAACAAACAAAACTAATCAATTAGCACATAACGGTTTCAAGTAAGACTCTTTGATTAATTAAAGTTAATTAGGTGATTAACATGTTTGAAAAAGATAATTATTTATTTTACATAATTGAAACCTATAGGCATGATTTCTAAGCGAGACGTATAAATCAAGGTGTCGGAAATTAAATAGACATGCTAGAAATTAAATTAAGAATGTTGAAAATCAATTTAAATATGCAGAAAATTTATTTAAATATGCAGGAATTTAATTTAAATATGCAGGAATTTAATTTAATTGTGCAGGAAGTTATTAAAATGTGCAAAGAATTAATTAAAAGTATGCACGAAGTTATTTGAATTTGCAGAAAATTAATTTAAAATACTAAAAATTAATTTAAAGTGTCGTAAATTAATTTAGAATGCTTGAAATTAATTTAAGCTACATAAAATTAATTTAAAATGCAGAAAATTTAATTAAAAATGCTGAAAGTCATTTAAAAATAATGAAAGTTAGGAGTAATTAAAAGTGCTGAAAACTTAATTTAAGGCGCTGGAAATTAATTTAAGTTGCAGAAAATTAATTAAAAATGCTGAAAGTCAATTAAGAGTGCAGAAAGTTAATTAATAGTGTTGAAACTTAATTAAGAGTGCTGAAACTTAATTTAAGGTGCTGAAAATTCAATTTTAATATGCTGAAAATTCATTTGATAAGAAAAAATTAGTGTTAACATGTTGAAAGTAAATAAATAATCCTAAATATATGATTTCTAGGTGATAAACTGATTAATATGCCGGGATTTAATTAATAATCCTAGAACGTATTGCCTAGGTGGTAAAGTAATTGCGTTAAGTTACATAATCCCTGCCCCCATAAGCACCCTATAATTTCATTATACATAGTAGTGTTTATACAACAGATACTACAGGCCCAAATGAAATAAAAAAGAATATAAAAATGATGAATCAGGCAGCCTTTGAATAACCCCCTAAGTGGCTCTTCAAATCATGCTCTAATATAAATCTGTCAAACACAAATACACGTACCAAAATGCACAAAGGACAAGGATAGGGGATGACTCATAACAACCCATTTTAAGGATACGTAAAACAGAACAAGGACATTCAATGCTTAAAAGGTTTGGAAAACAATTAAAGCAATACTTGAAGTTACACAGAACTAGCACGTAAGTATTGGATACATTGTTAAGAGAACTACCAGTCGGGCAGTAATATATAATAGTGAGAAAATTTAAGTAGCACACGGTAGAAGAACAAAACAGCAAAGGGAAAAAATGAAGCCGACCCTTTTGAAGCAAAGCAAAAACAAGAATCGTAAAGTATTTTTGTCTAGAAAGAGTAGATGCTTGCCCCCTATCTGAGAGTGTAAAAGTCTGTCCTTTTCAGAAGACAAGAATGTTCTTTTTATCCCTTAAGAGTCCCAATCAATTGAGAATAAAAAAGGAAGCAAATAACCACAAATCGTCTAATTACAAGATTTTTTTCCTTAAAGAAAGATTGCTCAACCAATCATTTCACGTTTACCATAAATAAATGAATAAAAAATCTGTCCAAATTTAAATGGATAGGAAAATCAGTAAATAGACACAAATTTTTTCCACAAATAAGTGTGACGGAGCTGTCACGTAATAAATGTTTATGAAGAGGAGATCTCAAGTTACCATATTTAAGAAATAACAGCTGCTACAATTCAAATTCAAAGGGTAAGAGAGGAGTAAATTGATCAAAGTTACTATAAACTTTTCCCAAAACCAAGCAATCAAACCAATTAATTATAGAACTAATCCAAATCATACCACAATTATTTATCAAATAGAGCTAACCAAGAAGGCAATTTGAATACAAGTAGGAAACTGTCACAAATTCGAATTCAAGAAGACGAGGGAATAAACAGATCAAAATCACTAAAATTCTAACTTGATTTGGAGAAAATTACAAGCGCAATACTCTGAATAAATACGAACATATGTTTCAGTCAACAGACGAATCAAACAAAACACAATTCGAGACAATTCATATATACAAGTAAACGAGCATGAATAGAAAAGTATTTAATCAAAACCAACACTAAACTCATGCCAAATTACGTCTCAGAATCTTCCCCGAAATAAAATCATGAGTCTAGAAAGAGGGATGATCAATTAAACACAAAATGTATACCAAATTATCATACCGGGGATGAATTTAACATTGAAACCTCAAAGCTTGACAAAGCTGGAACAAATGATTTCAACATCTCTTGAGAAACCATTGACGCTTCACTCTCTGCCTCGTCGGATTTCCCGAAGTTCATCGGAGATGAGAGAAATTTAGGGGTGTTTGAATTTTAAACAAAGAGCAAAGGGAAAGAGAGAGGCAAAGAGAGGAGAAAAGGATGGGGGTTGTTGGTGTTCACAGGCCATGGCTGGCCGGAGTTTGTGGTGGTGGATAGCATCGGTCCGGGCAGTGAAGAGGTGGAGGTTGAGGGAGATAGAGGCGGCTGCTAGTTGTGGTCGCCGATAGCATGAATGTTGTGCAGCATCGATGGTGATGGAGGAGGGAGAGGAGAGAGAAATCCTCGGCGGGTCATCGACTGGTAGGAGGTGGTGGAGCGGTGTGGTGGTGTTCATTTGGAGATGTCGTGGAGAGAGAGAGAGAGGATCAGAGGGGGTTCGCCGGCTGGTGGAGGAGAGGCAATGGTGCTGGTCCGTCAGTATCACGCCGATGATGGTGGATTTGAGAGGGAGACGGCGGTGGAGAGTTGAGAGAGGAATGAGGGTGGCGGCTGGTGAGAGGAGAAAAAATGAAATTAGGGATTGGTGTTTTGGGGATTTTTTCAATTAAAAAGGAAATACTATGGGTATTTGATCTGGTCCGTCTGATTAGAGATGGACGGCTGCGATTAAGGGGTGGATTGGGTCAATTAAAATTGATTTAGGACTTAGAATTGAGCCAAATTGGACTCACTTTAGGCTAAAATTGACACGAATTGTATAGAAAATGTCTAGAGATTAAATGGATTGGGAAAAATCAAGTAGAATTAGGCTGTTATTTAATATGTATAGTAATATATCAATAAATATATAATAATAATATTGACAAAATTAACCAACGTCATAAAATCATTATCTCCGATTAATTATGAATCGTGTAAATAAAATTAGTGACACATAACATATTATTTAAAATCGACGATAACAAAATAAATTAGGCGCCTATAAATTATGAATATGAATTTAAAGAAATGCTATAACAATAATAATAATAATAATAATAACAACAACAACAACAACAACAACAACAACAACAACAACAACAACAACAACAACAACAACAATAATAATAATAATAATAATAATAATAATAATAATAATAATAATAATAATAATAATAATAAGCAATAAACTATGTGTTTCTAAATTATGAGTATGCATATTTGCGGAGAGTAACAACAACAACAACAACAACAATAATAATAATAATAATAATAATAATAATAATAATAATAATAAGCAATAAACTATGTGTTTCTAAATTATGAGTATGCATATTTGCGGAGATACTTTGTGTAAAATATTATATTTAAATTAATAAATTATATATACTATATATAAACAAAATATTAAAATAAATTACATACTTCAAAATCATGAATGTGAGACGTCAAGATTTATTTCATATTAAAATAATAAGTAAAGAAATATTAATACTCAAAACTAATAATTTTGCAAAATAGCAGCCTAGGGGAAATATCGGGAGGTCAAAATTGGATGTCAACACATGGCACGTAAGAGATACTGAGGTGGCCGTGGGGGCTCCCTCCGCATCTTATGTGAGCCAATAACAAAGGAAGAAGGATGAGGAGAGTGACGAAACATGGCCAAAGTAATGACACAATTGGATCTCCTCACAAAACATGTAATGGGTGCAACTCTAAAAACGGTCAATGTCGTAGCGTCAAAAGGGACTAGAGCATATAAAAATGATGATGTGGAGTCATTTGATGAAGAAATTTAGTTCTTGTCTACCCAAACGGGGGGTTTCCGATCTACCTATTAAAGGCAAGACGGGAATTAAGGTTGGAAGGAAAGGAACCGTGATTGGAGGGACCGAGATCATGATAGAGATTAGAGAGAGAAGGAAAGATATAGGGATCTCCATTGGAGATACAAAGAACGCGACCATGATAGGTACATCCCTCCTCATAATAGGCAAAAAGGAAAAAAGACCACCATCGTGGACCCAGAAAGTTATAAGAAATAAGATGTTCTTGCTCGTATCCTTATGGGGGTCGAGAGGAGTGACAAGATGTTAAGAGAGATGAAGAGCGACTTGTTGCAACTCAATGCAAACAACTTCTCTATTAGAGAGGTTTACAAGCACTTGACAAGGGATTTTCCAAAAGTTGAACGGTGAAGAATCATATGCAATAACCAAGCCAATCCTACGTAGACTTTCATATCATACTTAGTCATTTTGAACATGCTTTATACGAGCTATAGGCTTCACAAACAAGATATCCAAACCAGCTTAACTTGTCCACTATGTGAAGTAGAGTTGGAAGAGCACCAACATTTATTTTTTGAGTGTGCATACTCAACCAGTGTATGGTCAAAAATGCTCACATGGCTAGGCGTAAATAGGAGGGTGCTAAATTGGCATGATGAAATTGAATGGGCGTGTAGAAATGCCAAGAGAAAGGGTAATCATGCATTGTTGTACAAAATGATATTGGTTGGGGTTGTATACCACATATGGATCAAAAGGAAATCAATGTATTTTCCAATAGAAGAGAAGGGCACCTGAAGCACTAGTGAGAACGATTATCCAGGAAACACATTGTAAGGGTTTTTAAGGCCAAGCTTAGCTAGCTAGTTTGTTGCAGTCTTTAAATTTTTATCCTTAGTAGATTTTAGTTCTAGCTAGAATAGAGAGGGTTCTAGGCCTGAAGTTGGGACTTTTATCCAACTCATAGGCTACTCTGTAAATATTTCCAATAGTAATAGAAATTTTTTTGCTACTCAGGTTGTGCAAATAATGCAAAATCGGTTGGTTCCTTTTGTATTAAATATTAAATGTTATGCTTACTATTTGATTATGTACTATATCACTAAAATACTATAACAATTATCTAGAATTCTACATCTCTTTTCTCCAGCGAATTCTCCGATGAATATCAAGAAAAGAAACCAACCTGCTCTGATCATTTTTCTCCGGAACAATCTCTGATCATTTTTCTTCAGTGAAAAATCTTCGATCAGTTCTCCATCAAAATTCACTATGAGCCAACTAAGACAAAGACTTTTGATAACTAGCCAACCATCGATGATCTCTTTTCTTTCTCTGGATTAATGCATTTTTGATTGTCGATCACCGACAATATCATCTCCAGCAACTTGTCTAATGTGCTGATATCATTCCCGGTGACTTATCAAATGCACCGATCTCATTTCTGACAGCTTCGTAAATGCACTCATCTCTATTTTCGTCGCTCCTTCTTTGCTTCCACATTCTCTATCTCCATCTCACTTTTCTTTTCTTTCTAATCCCTTGTAGGTACTACAAGCCCAAATCCAGCACATCTTCTCTGGGGGCTCGTAGTGACGACAACAACATTTCGACAACTAATTTCTGCATCAAATTACCAAAAATTGATGACTCGACTAAGAAAATAGCCCTAACTTTGATCACGTGCACTCACTCTATCTCTTCTAGTTGTTTGTATAACTTTCGTGATTATTGGCAGGGGCTATGGCCGGTCTTGTTTGATATTCATGTTTCAATCCCTTTCTCTTGGTTTCTTGGCTAATTATCCTGTCTATTCTTGATGGATTACTGGTTCCTATTTCTCTATTACATACTAATAGTTAGGTTGATTATCCTATCAAACTTCATTACTGATTACTATCCGCCTCATACAAACTTCATTACTGATTACTATCTAGTGTGTTGTTATTTGCTGCTGGTGTTTTAGTCATCTTTGTTTCTAGCCCTTAGTTTAATTGCTCAATTTTTTGGTTAATTCTTGTGTTGTTCCTAGTTGTATTCTTTGTGTGGTCTTGGTAGAATTTATTTTTTGGATTGCATTGTTGCCTAGGGTGTGTTTTCTTAGTGTTTATAGAGTTATTGAATTAGCTTGCGCAGTTTCGGGTGGCTGTGGTTGATGGTGTTGGTTTAGGGTCATGTCTTCGGGCGGGCCTAGGTTCAGGGTCGGGAGCAGGAGGGGTAAGTGGGTTAAGGGAGCCCCTAGGTGATAGTAGGGTCTTAGAACATAGGGTCTTTATCGGAGAAGTCGTAGAGTTAGTGAAAATTCTTAGGAAAAGGCGAATTAATATAGCTTGTCTCCAAGAAACCAAATGGATAGGTACTAAGGTGAGGGTAGTGTATGGTTATAAGCTGTGGTACTCAAGGAGCATGAGGAGTAGGAATGAAGTAGGTATCCTAGTAGATGATGAGCTTAGGGAGCAAGTGGTAGAAGTTAGGAGGGTCAACAATAGGATGATGTCGATTAAATTAGTTATTGATGGGTCTTCTTTGAATATTATTAGTGGGTATGCCCCGCATGTAGGCTTGGATGAGGAAGAGAAGATGAGTTTTTAGGAGTCTTTGGATGAGATGGTAAGGGGTGTTTCCAGCAATGAGAAGCTTTTCATAGGAGGGGATTTCAAGGGCACATAGGGTCTTCTTTGCGGGGTTATGATGATATCATGGAGGCTTTGGGTTTGGTGTAAGAAACGAAGGAGGAGTTGCACTTTTGGATTTTGATCGGGCTTTTAGGTTGATGGTAGTTAATTCAAACTTTCCTAAGAAGGAGGTTCACTTGGTTACCTTCCGTAGTTTGGTGGCCAAGACTCAGATTGACTTTTTGCTCCTTAGGAAGGGTGATAGGGGTCTTTATAAATATTATAAGATTTTACCTAGTGAGAATCTTTCAACCCAACATAGGCTTTTGGTGATGGACTTGGAGATCAAGAAGGAGAGGAAGAAGAGGGGTGTGGATGACAGATTGAGGATTAAATGGGGTAGCCTGACTATGGCCAACGCACTTGAGATAGGGGAGAATTTTATGGCGAGAAGGGCTTGGGAGAGTAGAGAGGATGCTGATAGTATGCGGGATAAGAGTGCCGGTTGCATCAGGGAGATGACTATAGAGGTGTTTGGTGCCTCGAGAGGTCACTCTGGTGAGCACCGAGGGGAATAGTGGTGGAATAAATAGGTTAAAGGAAAGGTAGAGTCTAAGAAGAGGGCTTACACGAAGTTGGCCGAGAGTAAGGATGAGGAGGAAAAATGGAAGATTAGGGAGGAGTATAAGATTGCTCAGAAAGAGGCTAAGTTGGCGGTTACAAAGGCTAAGAATGCAGCTTTCGAAAGTTTATACACAGAGTTAGAGGGTAAAGATGGTGATAAGAAGTTGTACAGGCTAGCCAATGTTAGGGAGAGGAGGGCTTGGGACCTTGACCAAGTGAATTATATTAAGGATGAAGACAACAAAGTTTTGGTGGAGGAGGTTCTTATCAGGAATATATGGCAATCTTACTTCCATAAGCTCTTGAACGAAGAAAGGGACACTAGCATTGTGTTGGGGGAATTGGGATACTCTGAGAGGCTTCATGACTATAGCTATTATAGGTGCGTTATGGTTGAAGAGGTTAAGGGTGCTATTCGTAGGATGTATAAGGGTAGAGTGATTGGGCCAGATGAGATCCCGGTGGATTTTGGAAGTTCACAGGAGGGGCAGGTATGGAGTGGCTAACTAGGTTATTTAACATCATTTTCAGGACGATGAAGATGCCTAAAGCTTGGAGATGGAGTACGATGATTCCATTGTATAAGAATAAGGGTAACATTCAAGATTGCAATAATTATAGGGGTATCAAGTTGCTGAGCCATATTATGAAGGTTTGGGAGAGCATGGTAGAGTTGAGGTTATGGAGGATTGTGACTATTTCTGAGAATCAGTTTGGATTTATTCCATGACGCTTGAATACTGAAGCCATCCATCTCGTAAGGAGACCGGTGGAGCAGTATAGGGAGAGGAAGAAGGACTTATACATGGTGTTCATCGACTTAGAGAAGGCCTAAGATAGAGTCCCAAAGGAGGTTTTATGGAGGTGCTTGAAGGCTAGAGGTGTACCTATGGTGTATGCTAGGAAAATTAAGGATATCTACGATGGAGCCAAGACTCGGGTTAGGGCTATGGGAGGGGACTCGGAGCGCTTTCCCATCTTGATGGGGTTACACCAAGGATCGACTCTTAGCCAGTTTTTATTTGCCTTGGTGATGGATGTTTTGACGTTGTAAATTCAAGGTGAGGTGCCTTGGTGTTTGCTATTTGTGGATGATGTAGTCTTAATTGATGAGACCCGTGGTGGAGTTAATGCTAAGTTGGAGGTTTGGAGGCAAACCCTAGAGTCTAAAGGGTTTAGGTTGAGTAGATCGAAGACTGAATATTTGGAGTGTAAGTTCAGTGAGTTGTCACATGAGGCTAATGTGGTTGTGAAGCTTGATACTCAGGCCATCCAGAAGAGAGATAGTTTTAAGTATCTTGGGTCTATGATTCAGGCAGGAGCGAATCTATGTAGAAGGATCGGGGTGCCACGGCACCCGGACTTTTCGGTTGAACTCTGTATATTTATGTGTATATTTGTATATATGGATAAGTAAATGTATAAAACTTAAGCTTGGCACTCATAGTAACAAAGGAGTCAGTGGTGCCAGTGGTTGTAGAGTAAGTTTTTCCCCACCAGCGCAGGTTCGACTCCCACGAAAGTCTATTTTTAGAACGATTTTAGCACTATTTTCTGCTCTCTCTCTAAAGAAATTATGGCTATGCAGAATAGAACCCTTGACCTCTTCTGACAAAAACCTTGGCAGCACCAACTAGGTAAGGATTTATATTATATCAACTTCGTTGATAATATTTATTATAGTTTCACCCTGTGAATATTGACTCCACTTTCCTAAAATATTGTATACGTTATCGTTCAAAGTAGCGTGGCACCCGAAGCTTCTGAATCCTAGATCCGCCTCTGAATTCAGGGAAATGGAGAGATTGACGAGGATATCACACACAAGATTGGGGTAGGGTGGATGAAATGGAGGCTCACTTCCAGAATCTTGTGTGATAAGAAGGTACCTCCTAAACTCAAAGGCAAGTTCTACAGAGTGGTGGTTAGACTGACTATGTTGTATGGGGCAGAGTATTGGGTTGGCCGATCAAGAAATCTCACATCCAAAAGATGAAGGTGGCGAAGATGAGAATGCTATGGTAGATGTGTGGGTGTACTAGGAAAGATAGGATTAAAAATGAGGTTATTCAAGATAAGGTGGAAGTGGCGCCGGTGGAAGCCAAGATGCGGGAAGTGAGGTTGAGATGGTTTGAACATGTGATGATGAGGGGCACGGATGCCCCAGTACGGAGGTGTGAGAGGTTGGCTAGGAATGGATTCAGGCGAGGTAGAGGTAGACCGAATAAATATTGAAGGGAGATGATTAGACATGACATGGACCAGCTTCAGCTTACCGAGAACATGACCCTAGATAGGAAGGTGTGGAGGAGGCGGATTAAGGCAGAAGGATAGTAGGAAGGGTGTGTCATTATTAGTAGGTAGGAGGTCTTTGTTTTGTTATCCGTGCTTGTAGCTATAGTACTAGTATTATTTCAAAGTGTGTTATCATTTAATGTATTACTTGGTGGGTCTTGTTTATGTTATTTTTGGGTATGATAATTCCTATTATTTCTTGTCCCTTTACTATATTTTCTAGACTGTTTTATCTTGAGCCGGGGGTCTATCAGAAACAGCCTCTTTATCTCACCTCTGAGGTAGTGTCATGGACTGCGTATACTTATTCTCTCCAGATCCCACTTGGTGAGAATATACTGGGTATGTTGTTATTATTGTTGGTAACAGAAATTTTCCAGTTACCCAAAAAGAAAAGGTCAACCACTTTAAAGAAGAATTATAAAAAAACAAAAAGTTACTCAATTTGCAGAGAGGTCATTGAAATAAATTTATAACTTCATGTGAGAATGAGATCATATTTACCCCTCGTACAGACTTCATTATGAACTAAATGATTAATTATCATAAATAAATGAAAAAATTACCTAATTGAGAAATTTTTATAAAATATTTACTACTTTTAAATATATTTTTTATTTATTATCTAGATATACCATATTTAGAAAATATTTACCATTTATAACAATTGTACTATGTATAGCGAACTATATATGTAATATAAATGTATTAGAAGTGTACTAAAATGTATTATATTTGTTTTGGTAAAACAAATTCACTATATATTAAAAATGAATTATGTATGCAATAAAGATGTATTACACTATGTAATAAAAGTGAATTATGCATGCAATATAGATGTATTATAAGTGTTTTAAATGTATTATACTTGTTTTGATAAAAAAAAAATCTATACTATGTATTAAAAGTGAATTATGCATGTGTTAAAATTATATAGCTATAAATGGTAAATATTTTCTAAATATGGTATATTTAGGTAAGTTTCTCTAAATAAATCCAACTTAGATGAAGAATCACTATACCCAAAAAGATATTTAGTGGTAATTAGTTAACGATCATTGTTTAATTGCTGGCAAATTATGTTTTTAGATGTAGTTATTAGTGATAATTATATTTTAGCACTCTTTATAAATACTTCTAAAATATATAATGATATTAAATTCAATGACTATTATGTAAGTGCATATTTATTGTCACTAAACTTTTTTAGTGTTATAAGATTAGGGAATTTTGATAATTAGACTTATTATTGCTGCTGTCCATTTGAAAGAAAACTTTTATAAATATTTTGGGCAATTTTAACGGAACACGTATGGTACTATGAATAATGATTAGCCGCTACTTTAGTGCCTAAAGTTTAGTCCTATTTCATTTGGCTTTCGCCCATATTGCTGGCTTGAAAAATCAGTTTCCTTTTGTCTTATTCACAATCTGTGTGTTGACTGCTGAAGTATGTTTCTATTTTTTTAAAAAACTAGTTTCTATGTACGTATACATAATGTCATATGATACCCAATTTTGTATGGTATCTAAGTAAATCATCATAGAGGTGACTTCTTTATTGAAGTCAAAATAATTGGCTATCATCCGAATAAATGTACGAAGACGAACAACTAAAGTTTAATTAAATATATGTGATTTTTTTTCTTGAATTATCTTATAAGATAATAGATATGTAGTGAAACATATCTTATCTAAATTCTAATACTCTTTATTGACCATATTTCTATTAAAGTGCAACATAATATTCGCAATATGAGAAAACATGATGCGGTAGTATTTGGGGTGGATCTATGTGGTTGAATCCCCTTCGTCGAAAAATTTATTATTTATACAAGAAAAAATATTATAAAATTCCGATAAGGATTTAATTTGAACCCACATGAAATAAAGTTCTGCTGTGGAGCAGTGGTCAAGGGGGTTCAAATTCACCCTTGTGAGTTCGAATCCCCATTACTGCATTTTGCACATCACCATTTTTTGCTTTTGGTTCAGCGAGTTCAGTGTGCTATGGTATAGCCCATTGGCTTGCAGTGTTTCCAAAAATATCAAAAAGAAGTGACCAATCATATTTTAATATGGCTAGTCAAATGCTAGTAAATTTATCACCTATATTTTTATTTATTTATTTAATTTTTTTATCTATTTCACTTTGAATATATATATATATTTTTTAATTTATTATTATTATTATTATTTTTTTTTGCTTATTCAAATTCAATAAAAATTTAAAATCTACTTTACTTTAAAAAGCATTTAACTTCTTATAATTGAATTTTGGCGCTCCGTCTCATTGTTTTTTGCTAAAACATGCAACTATTTTTGTTGAAATTATATATACTTTCCTAATTTACTTTAATTTTAGTTTAAGAAAATGTTAATAGGTTCTTTGTAATTTTTTCTCAACTTTGTTAAATTAAAACATTGTTGGGTTTGTTTTTTTTAAAAAAAAAAAAACTTATTTTGATATTATATCATTAACAAAAAGAAACAAATAAAAGAACAACAAGCAAATGTTTGTTTGTGCTAGACATTATATCGGCTATCAAGACCGTTCCCTATTTACTAATTGAATCCACTCGTGTAAAATTTTAGGTCCGACACTGAATAGTAGAATCCAGTATTGGGAATTAATGTTTGACCCTCCACTTCATTGTACAAAAAAGTATTATTTTGAAACAATATTTATTATTTTGAGAGTTGGATCACCATTGAATTCTTGAGACAAACACTTGCTTTACTTTGTAACATGTTGGACTGTTATAATTTGTGCACATAAGGTATTGTTGTCAAATTTCTAAAATTTATTGGTAAGAAAATAATTACTGCTCAAAAGTACTTTTAAAAGTTTTTGGCTACACACAAATTGTTCTTTCTAAAAGTATTTTCTGCTCAAAAGTACTTTTAAAAGTTTTTGGCTACACACAAATTGTTCTCTCTAAAAGTATTTTTTTTTTGAAAAATACATTAATGAAAAACAAAAATACTCTTGAAAATAAGTTGATTTCAAAAGTTTTGCCAACTAACAGGCCATAATATTCCTCCAAATTGCTTCAGACTCATTCATTCAAATATTATAATTGGTAAGAAAATAAAATAATTTTTTCTAAAAAAAATCTATAATTAGTATGTAAATCCAGATTTTAAATCAAAAAATCTTTTTGTAACAATATTTAAAACCATTATATCATAATAATAAAAAATTAAACAACTGAAAATAAATTAAAACCCATTTAAAGCTACTAATTCACGCAATTTACGACCATGACCTAACAAACGAAACATTATCTCAATCGTCGTTATTATTCTCTCCTTTATTTCTTCAAGAAAAGGGAGGGATGAAGAAAAAAATTACATTACTCTTTAGATTGACAAAACAGAGAAAAAGAGAAAGTTAAAAATCTACTTTCCATCCTAATTAATGTGACATTTTCATTTTTGAGAATTAGTTTGACTAAATTTTGAAGCTAAATTGAATTATTTCAATTTAATATTTTAAAATTAAAAGTTAGATATTCAAAAACTATACTAAAAGTACTATAAATTGCAATTCTTCTCTTGTTAATATGATGAAAAAGTGCATTTTAAAATGTTGGTCAAAATTTACATAATTTGAATTTCAAAAAGTGAGAGTTACATAAATTGAGACAAAGAGTATCTTTCTTTAAGTATGAACTCAAATTTAACCTAGAAGCTATCTAATACAACTCGTTAATAGGGGTGCGCATCGGTCGGTTTGGTTCGATTTTATGTATTATCTGTTCGGTTTATCGATTTTCAGTTTTTAAATATGCTAAACCAATAAGATATTTTTTATCGATTTTAGTCCTTAACGGTTCGGTTTACGGTTTAACCGATAAGAAAATACTCATAAAATAGAAATAGTAGTAACTAACATGAAAAGAGACTGAATCTTAATTGCAACCAAAATCCTACATGATGTATTTTAATTTTGAACTGAATGTTAGTTCAAAAAACTGAATCCTAGTTGTTGAATCCTAGTCGCTCGACCCTCACCGTCGTCGTCGCAAGATCTCACCTTCGTTTTACCAGAGAGGAAATTGAAAAGGTTTATCTTTATGTCTTTATCGGGTTATAGGTTTTTAGGAAATTGAATAGGTTTGTTAGTTTGTAGAGATTAAATAGAAATTAACAGAAATATATTTCTACAAACTAACAAGCCTATTCAATTTATATATACATAAAAAAAGTAGTAATTTAGTATATTCTTATTGGGTTATCGGTTTACTCAATAACCCAACAAGAAAAAATCGAAACCGAACCAATAACCCAATAAATTTTTTTTATAAAACCACTAAAAATCGTTAATCCAATAACCCAATAATAATAAACAAATAATAATTTTATCGGTTCGATTTTTGCACACCCCTACTCGTTAAGACAAACAAATTACCAACTGAGAGGCCAGGTCTAATATAACTTGTTTTGTTTTTTAAACTATTACCCTAGGATAGAATAAATAGATTTACATATGAAAGAACTTGCACCAAAGTGTCATTTCCTAATTGTAGGATTTTAACCCCCACACATCCATCTCTGGTTCCTTTTCTCTCCTTTACCTTGATCAAAATTTAAAATTCCTCTGGCATACTGATTCAAAATTAATGAAGCAACGCAAGATAAGTGAATTCATATGTTTACATGTCATGGGTAAGTTTCTCATACAAAGCGTACATGAAAAAGAAAAGACAAGTATAAAATTTATAATAAATAATCACTAATTAAAGGAAAAAACCCGTATTTGAAAAAAATATAATATTAGAGAGTGAATGAATGATAGTGATAGTTATAAAATAACTGTGAGATAAAGGGAGCATATTTTGTTTAACACATACTTGTTTTGATGTAAAGCTGATGGTAAATCATTACAAAAGATAAGATACTATCTGTCTTCAAAGTCATCATCATCCATGTATACATAGTAAAAAAAATCCCAACAAATAAATTTGTATTTCCGATTTATTGTGTCAACCAAGCACCCTAATAAGTAAGCGCCATAAATTGAAAAGAAAGGGAATGGAGGAGATTTAAAATCAAGGAGAACTAAATGAAACAACCCAACTTTTCGGCAAGCTTAAGATTGAGTATGAAAAGTTGCAATTGGCTCTATCCATAAGTGAGTTTTTTTTTTAAATGGGAAGCGTTGGCTTCTTCTCAACTATTAGGTTTGTCTTTTAAATTTAATAGGTATTAAAGGTAATAATAAGGATATTTTAGTAATTTCATTTTAAAGTTTAGGGAGTCCATGCTTTTAAGGTAGTAAGCTTCAAATTGTTTTACTTGAAACTGACGAATATTAGTCTTTTAAATGGATATATATAACTTCACTTTAGTTCTTCTTTTTTTCTTTTTTTTTTTTTTATAAATAATGACACAATCTTCCTTTATCATGTTAGAATTATCAAGCTTCCTCAATTTGAAGGTCTTAAAACACAATTCACAAATGTCACTCGAAATAAAAGAAAACAACAACTTGTTAGTTTATTTATTCCCATTATGATACGAAGATTCAAAAGTGTCAAGTTTTTAAAAGCTTGGAAATAATTTTTTTTTTTATCTGACTTGATCTCTTAAATGTAATAATAATAGAAATGTAAACGACTAAAATACCTGTATTTTCAAATATACTGTGAGAGAGAATAGAAAACAAAAATTATAATTCTAGTTTCAAGTTTCAACTTACACGAAAATTGATAAAGTAATACTACGCATTTCAAGTTATATTATGACACTTGATGATAGCCAAACCACTTGGAAAGTTTTAAATTTTCCCTAAATTTTAAAACCTCTGCATCTACTTATATTTACAGAAATTAGTGATAATTAAATAAAATCATGTGACAAAGACAAAAGTACTCAACGCTTAGTTTTGACCATAATTAGGCATAGTAATAGTTTTAATATTCTAAAATCGCAGATCAGTCAAACTGTGTCACTGTCACACATTTTAGGCAGTTTGTTTTCTTTCTATTTTTCAAATGGTTGAGGAGACCAAATAACACGCAGGAGATTTATTTGTTGTTATAAATTAGCTAGGGTAGAGTTTACCATAAAAAATTGAAAATATTGGAACATGGAAATAGAATAATCCACATGGCATTTCCATATAGGTGTGTTTGGTAATATAGGAAAGGTAGAAAATATTTTATCTTATATTTCATTTTCCTTATTTGTTAGGAACAAAAATACAACATATGATACTCGAGTAGTACAGAGTATAATAATTGTTTTGTGTGATTTTTTTTTTTTTAGTAATACTAGGCTAACAATCTTGTCCATGTTGTTTAAATAAAGTCTAAACATTATCAAATATTATAGTCTAAAAGTATTTTCCACATTTTAATGTGAGCAAACACCGAAAATTATTTTTTCCAAAAACAATTTAAAAAAAAAACATTTCGGGCCATTCTAAGGCTATATGATAATACAAGGGGTGAGGAGTGGAGGCTCGGGGCTTGGTCGTTATAACTAATAACATGTATCTCTTCTAGGGGTGTCAAAATGAGCTCAAATTGAGTTGATCCGTCCAATCCTTTCAAAATTTAATGGAGTGGTTCAAGATAATTTATTATTAGGAAAAGTACACTAAATAGACCAAAAAATTAAAGTATTTACATCCAAGTGTCCCCTCCCATACTAATTTCCTAACTACCCGTGCGGCTACAAAATATTACGTGCAATACCCCCCCAAAAGAGGAAAAGCGGGCAACATTCATTTGTGCCGTAAACTAAGTCAAAAAAGGCTGCGCTATTTTTTTTCTTTTCCAATTCAACATTTTCAGTTCTACGTTCTTTTTTTTTATTTCTCTAGATTTTGTACTTTACTTTTTGTGTTATTTATCATTCTTTATTAAAATATAAAAATAATTATAGTCGCTAATATTTTTTGACTAAAGAAATATATAAAAATAAATAATTAGATTACAAGAAGAAGTAACTAAAAAAAAATATTAAATTTACTAATTTATTTAATAAAATTTAAAATTTATTAGATTATTTTCTTTTGTATCATTTTTTTTTAAAATTAAAAGAATATAAAAAAGATATTATCTAACTATTTTTAGACTAATAAAAAAAATAATAATAAATAAATCACAACAATTAATAATTAAGAATAACTAAGGAGTGTCTTATCGAAGGACTAGAACAAATCTCTTGGATAAAATCACAGTATATAATATACTGTGATGGTATCATTGAGAACTGAAGCAGACCTCAATGTGGCAGTATATGTATATACCGTGATGGTATCATGGAGAATTGAAAAGTGTCTTATTGAAGTAGTCCTCCATGATACCATATCGTATATAGGTATACTGTGATAGTATATGGAGTATTGTCTCATTTAAGGACTAAAGTAGTCATCCATGATACCATGACAATATATAGATATACTGTGATAGTATCATGGAGGTCTCAATGAAGGATTGAAGCAGACATCAATGATACTATGATAGTATGTATAGATATACTATGATGGTATCATCACGGACTGAAGCAAATTTGAGTGATATCATGCCAGTATATATATACCGTGATGGTATCATGGAGGTCTACCTAAGGGATTAAAGTAAACATCAATGATACCATAACAATAAATAGATATATTGTAATGGTATCATAGAGGTCTCACTGAAGGATTGAAACAGATATCAATGATACTATATCAGTACATATATACTGTGATGGTATCAAGGAGGTCTGACTAAAGGATTGAAGCAAACATCACTGATACCATAGTAATATATAAATATACTGTGATGGTATTAGGGAGGTTTCACTAAGGAATGAAGCAGGCATCAATGATACCATAATAGTATATAGATATAATATGATGATATCATCACGGATTGAAGCAAATTCCAATGATACCATATCAGTATATATAAATACATATATATATATATATATATATATTTCATATCGGTATCACAGAGGATTGAGAAGTGTCTCACTGATTAACTGAAACAGACCTAAATGATACCATGCCGGTATATATATACTGTGATGGTATCATGGAGGTCTGACTAAAGGATTGAAGCAGACAACAATGATACCATGTCGGTATATAGATATATTGTAATGGTATCATGAAAGTCTGATTGAAGGATTGAAGCAGACATCAATGATACCATGACAATCTATAGATATATTGTGATGGTATTATGGAGGTCTGACTGCAGGATTGAAGCAGACAACAATGATACCATGACGGTATATAGATATACTGTGATGGTATCATGGAGGTCTCACTGAATAATAAAGCATACATCAATGATACCATGACGGTATATAGATATATTGTGATGGTATTATGGAGGTCCCACTAAGGATTGAAACAGACATCGATGATATCATGATAGTATATAGATATATTGTTATGGTATCATTACAGACTGAAGCAAACCTCAATGATACTATGTCAGTATATATATATATATATACTATGATGGTATCATGAAGGTCTGACTGAAGGATTGAAGCAGACATCAATGATACCAAGACAGTCAATAGATATATTGTGAAGGTATCATGGAGGTCTCACTGAATGATGAAGCATACATCAATGATACCATGACGGTATATAGATATACTGTGATGGTATCATTACGGACTAAAGTAAATCCAATGATACAATGTCAGTATATATATACTGTGATGGTATCATTAAGGTCTCACTGAAGGATTGTAGCAAATCCAATGATACCATGTTAGTATATATATATTGTGATGGTATGATGAAGGTCTAATTGAAGAATTGAAGTAGGCATCAATAATACCATGACAATATATAGATATACTGTGATGGTATCATAGACGTCTCACTAAATGATGAAGCATATATCAATGATACCATACCTGTATATAGATATACTGTGATGGTATCATTACGGACTGAAGCAAACTCAATGATACGATCACAGTATATATATATATATATATATATATATATATATACTGTGATCGTATCATGGAGGTCTGACTGAAGGACTGAAGCAGATATCAATGATATCATGTCAATCTATAGATATACTGTGATGGTATCATGGAGGTCTCACTGAATGATGAAACATACATCAATGATATCATGACGGTATATAGATATACTATGATGGTATCATTACGGACTGAAACAAATCCAATGATACAATGTCAGTATCTATATACTGTGATGGTATCATTACGGACTGAATCAAATGCAAAAAAAACAGAAATAAAAAAGAAAAGAGAATCAAATAAAATTATAAAAAAAAAAGAATAAATAAAATAAAAATAAAAAATAAAAAAGAACCAAAGATATGAAATTATCTTGTGGTGAAAAATTAAAGAATATTGTGATTTGAGAAAAAAATGAATGAAAAAAGGAGGAAAAAAAATAAAGCTTAAAGAAATAAATGAAAAAAAAAAAGGAAAGGAACAAGTAATAAAGAAATTGAAAAAAAAAATAGAAAAATAAAATAAAAAATACAAAAATAAAAGGAACCAATAAAAGAAAAAAAGAGAAAAATAAAAAAAGGAAAAAGAAGAAGTAGAGAAAAAAAAATAAAGAATAAAGAAATAAATGGAAAAAAAACAAGAAATAAAGAAATTGAAAAATAAAAAAATAAATAAAAATAAAAATTCTAAAATAAAAGGAAAAAAACAGAGAAAAATAAAAGCAGAAAAAAAAGAAGTAGAGATAAAACTAAATGAATAAAGAAATAAACGAGGAAAAAAAAGAAAAGGAATATATAAAATAAAAAATAAGTGTGAATTAGATTATGGTGTAAAAAGAAAATAAAGAATAAAATAATTTTACGAAAAAAATAAATGAACAAAGAAGCATCAAAAGAAAAAAAAAAGGAAATGAGAAAAAAAAATGTAGAGAAATAGAGAAATAATAAGAAAAAGAATTAAAAGGGAGATAAATATCTAAAGCTACAAGGGAAGGGGACATTTTTTGTAATTAGTTAGAGGGACATTTTATGTAAGGGGACATTTAGTTGTAAATAGTTTGCTCCTATGGTGCAAAGATGTACTTTCGTAAATTTCAACCCATTAAGTCCCAATCCATTTTTAAATTGAGTTCAACTGAGCCTAATTCAATCTCCATTTCAATCTGTTTAATATAAAAATGATTTCCTCAATGAAAGTATGAAAAATAAGTGACAATGTGTCTTATATCACTCTCAAAATCACCCACCTCGCCTCACCCCAACCCCACCACACCACCAACTTACTCCACCCCCACCCCGCTTTTCTTAATTAAATTATTTTTAATTTTTGAAAAGCTTTCTTTAAAAAAAATTTCTTCCCCATCCCCACTATCCAACCCACCCACCCACCCCCCCGCCACCCCAACAACAAAATTTATTTATTTATTTATTATGAATTTTTTTTAGAATCTTTTCTTAACCCATGGTCCAACCCCACCCCTGCCCCTCCCCCGCACCCTTACCCCTCCCCGAAAAAATTAAATATTTTTTTTTTTTAAAAAAAATAAATTCTTACCCCATATCCCCCTACCCCTACCCCCTCCCTCACCCCCCCCCCCCCCCATACGACATATCCCCTTCCCAATTTTTTTTTTTTTTTTTTTTTTTTTAAAAATTCTTATCCCAACCCTCATATCCCCCTAACCCCTTTGCACCCCCTGCCCCCCCCCCCATTATGACATACCCCCTCCCCCTCGCCTTCCCCTCATACGGTATACCCCTTTCCCCAATTTTTTTTTTTTAAAAAATAAAATCTTACCCCAACCCCATATCCCCCGTAACCCCTTTGCACTCCTGCACCTGCACCCTCATACGACATAACCCCCCTCCCCAAAAGTTAATTTTTTTTTTTAAGAAAAAAAATTCTTATCTTTTTTTTAAAAAAAAAAATTCTTACCCCAACCCCCATATCCCTCTCACCCCCACCCCCACCCCCACCGCCTTCGTAACCCCGCACCCCCATACGACATACCCCCCTCTCCAAAAAATTAATATTTTTTTTTTTAAAAAAAATAATTCTTACCCCAACCCCCATATCCATCCTAACGCCTTTGCACCCCCAACACACCACCCCCCTACTGCATACCCCCTTCTCAAGAAAATTATTTATTTTAAATTCTTACTTCAATCAAAATCCCCCCACCCTACCCCCCACCCCTCCCCCCCAAAAAATATTTTTTTTCAAAAAATTCTTACCCTCCCCCCACTCCCTACCCACCGCCAACCCCACCCAAATTTATTTTCTTAAGTTGGTATTCAAATTGTGGTTACAAGGGATAAATATTAATATGTTAATATTCTTTAAACTAAGCGGGTCAAATTGGGCGGGTCAAGGCCCAACCCGATTTTTAGCCCATTTCAACCCAACTCGCCCAGTTGACACCCTTAGTCTCTTCATTTCTGTACGAGGCAGACTATTTTACAATTTAAATGGTAAAAATAATTACTCCCAATTTCTGTTATTCACTTTCCTTTTTAGTCAGTCTAAAAAAAAAAGACATATTTTTATAGTTACTCCTTCTGTCCAGTAATATTTATCTATTATACTAAAAATAGATGTCTAACAATACTTGTCCAGTTTGAAAAATCAATGGATAATTTATCTTTTTCTATCCATTTTATCCTTACTATTAAATACTTTTACTATTTATCACTCAATGCATTTCCCAGGATATTAAATTTATTATATTTAAAGGATAATATAGCAAAATCACCCCTATTATTTATTATTTCTTTACATGTGTGTCAAGTCAATAGTGGACAAGTATTGTTGAATGGAGGGAGTAGTAACAATTTAAATTTAAAATGCCTCTTTTACCCTTAATGAAATGATTTACTGCCGCACAAACATCTTAGACTTATTTTATATCACAAATTTTAAAAATCTTTCTTTCTTTCTTTCTGAAATATCATGTCAAGTTAAATTAACTCACATAAATTGAAACGAAGGAAGTATTAGTTTTGCTTTATGATAACCTTAATTTATAATATTTAACCTTTTCAATTCTCTCATTTTCTTTAAATTTATTGAATGAAAAGACATATTTTACTAAGTTAGTTTCAAGGTCATTTTTGTTTTGTCTATAATTAGAAAAACTCATATAGAACCTTGGGCATCACTAGAAGTAAGCTAGGCACCAGGAGTACTCGGGACGAAGTGCACGTATACCCTATTTCAGAGTATAATTTTCGTGGGACAATCTTCCTATATCTGAAAACAAATTACTTGAATGGCAGTCATATATGCATGAATTTTGGATAAAAATAACAGAAGTCATAAAATCTATTGAACTTTAGCCATATGAAATTTAAGATATTGTATTTGAAATTAGACTTTGTCAAGATTAACTTCAGGCACCGTGTGATACACGTGCAAAAAATCTTTAAAAACAAGAACGAGTTAAATAACAGTGTCAAAATCGAATATCTATGCACTTCACGCACCCCACCCCCCCAACCCCCGCCAACAATTTCAATTACACCCGCAATGCTTTAGAATTTGCAAGTCTACCTACTTCAGATTCATACATGTGATGTCGGAAGTTTGGTTTGACAACACCTAAGTTCATACAAAACATCTGAAATATTATGTAATTGAAATTCAGTCATTTTTATTTAAACTTCAGCCACATATATGATTGAAGTTTAGTCATTTTTGCCTTAACTATTATATGTGTCTAGAATCAATGAATTATTATTTGAAGTTTAGGCACATATGACTGAAGTTTAATCATTTTTGCTTCAACTTCTACTATATGTTGTTGAATTCAATTATTTTTGCCTGAACTATAACTATATATAGTTGAATTCAATAGTTTTTGTCTGAACTTCAACTGTTTTTGCTTGAAGTTCATGCACATATTGATGAAGTTCAACCATTTTCGCATGACCTTCAGATCAAAATATTTAAACTTTAGTCATATGTGTATGAATTTCAAACAAAAGTTTTGAAGTGGCTAGACGTGCAAAAAAAATTTTAAAAATGTATATCGATTAATAGTTTCCAAATAAGTATCCGGTGAAATTTTTATAGTTACACATGACACATACGATGTTTATCATAAATTAATAAATGCACGACATAAAAAATGATTTGCATATAAATTTTCTTTACTTGTTCGTAATTAGTTAATATATATTTTTATTTCATCAAATCACTTAATCATAATAAATCACAAAGGTTAATGTAAATACCGAATCTTATCACAGAATTTGCTATATTTTTATTTTTATCTCATCTAATTTTCTTTTTATAAATCTCCTCTCTAGAGTCTTCTGGTAAATCTTTACATCATGGACCACAAAAAGAGACAAAGAAAAAAGAAGCAAAACCTCAATCAAAGAAAAGCTAGCCTTTTCTACTTTAGACTATCTTGCTGGTGAAAAGCAGATTGTAGAAGCTGCATTCAACATGACGACTCTATTATTAGCATGATCAAATAGTCCAATTCCTAATTTAGAATGACTTAATCCAACCTTAAAATAAATAATATAAGTTTGTTATGGAATTCATAATCTTTTAGGTCAAGAAATTCTAGTACAAACACGTGTCATAAAAACATAAAAAATTATTGATCAAATCTCAAAATTTACACAACAGTCACACTCAGTATCCCAATGCATAATACAATTTTATATATAGGAAAAAGAATCTTATCTAAGAAGATCACAAAGTTTGCTTGATTTGTGATTCGTAATTAGGCGCTATAGTAATTATTTTGTGGAAAGAAACCTAATTTGGAATGGGATCTTGGAATTTTCTATCTTGAAAGGATAGTTAGCACTCATTTTGTTTTTGAATATTTATTTGACCCGGGGTCTTTCAAAAATATTCTCTCTAATTCTACCGTGAGGTATAGTAGGGTAAGGTCTGTGTATACTATGTCCAGTTCGAACCCCACCTATGGAACTACACTAGGTATATTGTTATTGTTGTAATTTCATTCGTCCACAAACCAGAGAATGAAAATGCAAATAATTAAATTTAAACCTATCTACAACAACATACCCAGTATAATATTTTAAGTGGGGTATGAAAAGAACAGGATGTACGTCCTTACCTTCGTGGGGTAGAGAGTCTGTTTTGATAGACCCTTGACTAAAAAAAAAGTTATTTGGAGAAGGATTGCCATAAAAAAATAGCATAATATCATGATGTAAAGCAAAATGGAGTAACATATAGTAAAACACATTGAAGAATAACAACATATGTGATTACTAAACACTACAACTAAGGAGGAGATCCCCTGATTCCCCAACCTAATGGGTGACTACACTTAGCTAGCTATTAACCTTCTACCCTAATCCTTAATCTTCATACCTTTATATTTGGGGTTATTTCCTTCATAATTTGAAGTTGTGACATGTCTTGTATAATCATCTCGCCCCCACCCCAGTTTTCTTTTGGCCTACCTCTGCCTCTCTTAATTAACTTCTACTATAGTCAACCTCTCATACCTCCTAACTGGAGCATCCACATACCTCTTATTCACATGTATGAACCATCTCAACTTTGCTTTTCTCATCTTGTCCATTACTAAGGTCACTCCCACATTACCCCGTATAATTCATTCCTAAATATTTCTCTCATAGTATGATCATACATCCATTTGAGCATCCTCATCTACGATATATTCATCTTCTGAACATGGGTTTTCTTGACTGGACAACAACTAAAATCCAAAAGAACACAAATTGTATGTGCTTCTAGAGAAAAAACTGAGAAGAAAGAGTAGCAGTGGAGAAGATATTTTGTGGAAAGAAAAAATTGCATCTCATTATTTGACTGTGCCATATATATACATGCTCAGCCGACTTAGGCGATTTACAAAATTAACTACCACTAAAATATCTAACAACTAATTAAATATAGTTGTCAGTACAGCTGGCCACAGTTGGCTCCACAGCTCCACTACAACAAATAACAACAACTAACGGTGTGTAACTAACTAACTAACTAACTTCTAAGCTAGAATCTAATACTCCCCCTCAAGATGGAGGGTGAAGAACGTTGAAGACTCTAAGATTGATCATTAGATAATCATGATGGGATTTGGTGAGAGCCTTAGAGAGTGAATCAGCTTATTGATCTTTAGTATGAACATAGACTGGCTCTATCATACCTTCCTTGACTTTATCTCTAATGAAGTGACAATCAATTTCAATATGTTTAGTTCTCTCATGAAATATTAGATTTGCAGCTATCTGTATGGCTGACTTGCTGTCACTAAACACCTTAACTGGTTATTCAAGTTTAACCCCCAACTCTATGAATAAACCAAGTAACCAGACAACTTTTGCCACATTTGTTGCCATGCTCCTGTATTTTACCTCATCAGAGATCCTTGAAACTGTCTGTTGTTTCTTGGACTTTCAAGAGACAAGAGAGTTACCAAATTTGATTGCAAAGCCAGTAATAGGCCTCCTAGTATTAGGGCATGCAGCCCAGTGAGAGTCACACCAACAAGAAAGTGTTTGAGGCCCTTCAGATGTCAATAAAACCCCTTGACCTGGTGCACTATTGGATTTCTGTATGTTTTGATGATTGACAAAGCAGTGGAACACGTATATAAAATAGGTCGATCGATATGTTCCTGCATCTAGAGTCTAACTTGTAGAAGGACCTTCTAAAATAAAGGAAGCCTCAAGTATAAAAGACCACGAAGTCTGTACAAAGCATATCCACGATAGGAGTCCAAAAACATACAGGCTCAAGCATCCAAGTAAGATGGGTCAAACAAGAGTTTTTACAATGTGGGATAAAACATATCCACATAAGGAGTCCATAAATACGCAGTCTCAAGCATCCAAGCAAGATGAGTCCTTGTCAAGAAAGAGTTCTTAACAGAATGATAGATTTTTATGATTGATAAAGTGATGAAACGGGTACATGAAACATGTTGCTATTACCTGTTCCATCATGCAGAGTCCAACTTGCAGTAGGATTCTCTTAAATGAAGGAGTCTCAAGTAGAAAAGATATTGAATTCTGCATCACAAAAGAGATAGGAATCTACATGTAATAAGGAGGTCAATCATAATTAGTTCAATCCATGCAAGGAAGGGAATTAAAAAAGGAAGGCGGCAAAGGTTTCCAAATAGGAATGGGATTCCTCAAAAGAAGGTCTCCAAAAAAGAATGAGATTCCTTAGAAGAAAAAGCAAGTCGACTTGAAGGAAACTAGTAACTACATCTATAAATACCCAAGAGATTCCACAAAGTTGTTTGCGGACTTATACTGAGAGAAAAAGGATGAACACAAGCAAAAAAAATATATAATATTTGAGAGAGTTCTGCCTAACTATCGAAGTGTAGCCTAATTCAGTGAACCAGAATGAAGAACCAGATTGAAGAACCTATTTCATCCATGTATCTAACTGTCTTCTAATCTAGTTAATGTGTATTAGAAAGTTAATTGAGTTATAACTTTTATGCTTTGTTAGTGCCAGTGTGTTATAAATTGGCTGAGGAGTTTAGTCTTCAAGTTGGGATAACTTGAAGACTTGAGAACACAGACCTTGGAAAATTTGTGTGTTTTTAGGAATTAGAGTTAGTTCCTAGGGTTGCAAAAATTTTGTAATCTAAATTCTAGATTGATAGGAGTTTGTAGAGCAGATTATTGCACTGGTTGGATGAAAGCAAGGCAGTGGGGAATTGGCAAGATGAAATTGCTAGGGCTGTGTATTGGGCTAAGAAGAATTTCGATAAGGAAGGCATTTTCAGCTGTGTTTTTGCAATGGTGGTGACAGTAATTTGTAGAGAAAAATTTAATGCAATTTTTGGGGGGTATTTCTAGCTAGAGAGACTGACTAGGGAGATAGCCATTCCCATCCACATCAGAGGTAGAAGATTGAAGAAGTGGAAACCATGCATACAGTTATTAAATCACATGCCTTGAGCTGGTAGCTGAATCTGTTTTTGGTTTTTTCACTTATACAACATTAGCTTTGAAGTTTATTTACTATTGTATTTGACATAGCTAGTAGGGATAGTGAGAAACAGGAGTCATGCCTATTTAGGTTTGTAATGAACTTCACTTTTGGTATAAATAAAATGCTTTAATTCCCCAAAAAAAGAATTTTGTAATGTAAATTCTAAATTGAAGTGGGATTCAACAGTCTGGGGAGATTGTTGAATATTAGGAATTAGAGTTTATAGTTTCTTAGGTTACAAAATTTGTAATCTATTGTTGAGGGGCTCATTGTGTTTAGTGAAGTTGTGGTTAAATCCTGTAGAGGTACATGTCGTGATTTTTTTATACCTTTTGTGAGTCAAGTATTTTCCACTTAAAACTATCATGTTCATTACTAACTGTCTTTACTGCTTCTGTTGAAACATGTTAGGCAACCTGGTCCATCATATAGGCAAAAATCAGGCATAAATCACGTGAGTTATTAGGACGTGCAGAATTATCATGCACCTTTGAGATATCTAACAAGCCTTATTGCAGCATCCCAATGAGACCTTTTAAGTTGCGGCACGAATTAACTTAAAGTATAAACAATGAAGCTGATATCAGGTCTTGTTATAGTCACATAAAACAACTTAGCAACCAGTTATTGATATGCAATTATATCCTTCAATAGATGATCACCTAAAATTCCAGTCACTGTGTCATATTCTGCAGTAGTGAGTTTTGCATTCAACTTCATGGGTGTCCCTGCAATATCATGAGGAACATGAATGACCTCTACATTAGCTGTAAGAATGGTCTTTGCATCTATAACAATATGAGGAACTTCAGCAACAATATTTGATTGATCCATGTGACCTGGGTGCAACTCCACAACACCAGGAGCACCATCAGACACTACCTGAATGTTGTCTATAGGAGACCATGCTTCACCATCAATTATCACTGCAGCTTCTTTCTTCTCCTTCAAGAAGGGAAATTCATCTTTCCTAAATAAAACATCTCTGCTAACAAAGTGTTAACTTGTTCTCAAGTCCATCAGTATGCATCCCTTTTAAGTTTCAGAAAAACTCATCATAACTGATGTTTTGTCTCTCTCATTAGTCTTGTCAGTTCTAGGCACTGTAGTAGCATAACACAAGCATCCCAACACCCTAATGTGTTCCAAGCTCACTTTCTTCTTATACATGAGATCATATGGAATTTTTCCATTTAATGCACTAGATGACATTCTACTGATCAAATAAACTACAACCTTTACACAAACACCCTAATATCTTAAAGGAAAACCACCTTGAAATCTGAGTGCTCTTGTTGTGTCTAGAATGTGTCTGTGTTTTCTCTCAATAATCCCATTTTGTTGAGGAGTGTATACACAACTGCTTTGATGGATAATTCCAAGTTGGTGCAATAAGTTTGTGTATTGAGAGTTGAAGAACTCAGTGTAATTATCTGACCTAAGTTTCTTAACCATGACTCCAAACTGATTTTTTTACCATGTTTAGGAACCTATGCAGTACTACAATTACTTCTGACTTCAACTGCAACAAATATGCCCAAGTAAATCTAGTATGATCATCAACAATCATCAAGAAATAATGTTTCTTATCAAGAATAGGTATTTTATAAGATCCCCAAAGGTCTATATGCACAAGCTGGAAAGGAAATACACTTCTTGAACTACTAGTAGGAAATTTAAACCTATTCTGTTTAGCAATGGGACATATAGAGCATTGATTATGTATTGAACTACTATCATGGTACTTTACAGGTGTTATATCCTTCATAATGGCCTATGATGGATGACCCATCCTCATATGCTAGAGCTTGTTTGTATCTCCATTTCCAATAGTATTTGTTGCACTTATTGCTTCTCTTTCCTTGATACTGACATTATTGACTTTGAGTATGTACAAACCTCTTGTCTCTCTGCCAATCCCCCTCACCTGCCACTGTAAAGATCTAAAATACATAGAAGTCAGGGAAAAAGTTGACAAAGCAAGAGAGTTCCTTCGTTAGTTTCAATAGATTAAACCTAAAATCAGGAACATAAAGAACATTTGTAAACACTCCTTTCTCAAGTATACTTGTTGCACCAACATGTGTCATATTTTTTGTGTCTATTATAGGTAATTGCACCTTATTTTTGCTAGATTCATGTACCTATCTACCTAGTTCTAATAGGCTTAAGCTAGATGTGATATGATGTGTTGCTCCATAGTCTATAATCCATTCTCTACAAGTAACTCCTGACATCAAACAAGTAAATGTACCTATCATGTCAGCTTGCTATTCTTCTTCTTCCTTGTTCAGTATGTTGACCAGTTGTTTGTACTGCTCCTCAGTGAAATAGGGTCCCTTGCTCTCAGCTACAACATCATGCTCCTTCATCATTTGTCCTCCAGATTGACCTTGCATCTGACATCCAAAGCCTGTTCCTGGATGTATTCCTCCAAAACCTCTAGGTACAATAGCAATGGTTGTCCTCTAAATCCACTATATTTCTTCTTCCCTTTCACATCTCCAGGATATCCTATGATTTTCCAGCATTGATTCCTTGTATGTCCTCTTATGTGGTAATGTTCATCCACCAATAACTGCTTATGGTTTTTATGACCATATCCACATCCAACTTACATAGCAAGTGGTTCACAACCTCCATTACCATCAGTCACAGCATGTTCTATTAACCTCTCACTTTCATCTTCAATTATCATAACGTACACTTGATTAACAGTAAGAGCAATCATTTTTAGAAGAACTTGCCTCCTAGTCTGATCATATGATTCATTAAGACCATTGAGAAATTGCAATACCCTTTGGTCTTGAAGATGTTGTACATAGTCCTTAGATTTTGAGCATCCACAACTAGGACTAGGTACGAGCATGTCATATTCATCCCATAACTCTTTTAACTTTGAAAAAACAGGAACAAAACTAGTACCCTGAGACAATGTTGTTATTTCTCTATGCAATTGGAAGATTTTGACTCGATTCACCTTGTTGAACCTCTCCTGCAAATCAACCCAAACTGCATGTGCACTCGATCCATAACCAATGCTATTCAGCAAATCCTTGCTCACAGAATTCATGATCAAGGAAGGAACTATAGCATCGCATTTTTCCCACCGATCAGTCAACTCTATATAGGCCTCCTTCTTGCTTTGTCCATTTATGAAACCTAATTTCCCTTTTTCGAGAAGATCAATCTTCATAGATCTGCTTCATAAGCCATAATTCTCAGTTCCTGTTAATTGAACTAGAACTAGCACAAATCCAGGCGTATCATAAGGTTGAAGATACATAGCATGATTATGATCGATTTTCACCATTTTTATGAAATGAAAAGCTTCAAATAAACTCGATAACTAGGAAATTCAGAAGATAACGTCGAAGAGAAGAATTAAATTCCACAGGATTCACTCCACACTCTCACATTTCCCGCTCTGATACCATGATAAAACCCAGAAGAACACCAATTGTATGTGCTTCTAGAGTGAAAACTGAGAAGAGAGAGTAGCAGGGGAGAAAATATTTGTGAAAATGAAAACTTGCTTCTCATTATCTAACTGTGCCATATATATACATGCTCAGCCGACTAAATCTATTTACAAAATTAACTACCACTAAAATATCTAACAACTAATTAAATACAACTGTCAGTACAGTTGGCCATAGTTGGCTCCACAGCTCTACTACAACAACTAACAACAACTAATAGTGTGTAACTAACTAACTACCTTCTAATATAAGCTAGAATCTAATAACAACATTCTGCCTCATACAACGATGCAGGTCTAACCAACACTTTGTAGGACTTACTCTTAAGCCTTGGTGACACATCTTTATAATCATAGAGTACTTGGGATGCAAGCCTCCATTTTTGCCCATCCCTCTTCAATATAGCGTGCGGCATCATCATCAATCTCCTTGTCTCCTTGGATTATGGACCAAGATACTTGAAGCTTCCTCTATTGGGTTCTAACTTGTGCATCAATCTTCACTTTCACCTTCACCTCATGCATTACGTAAATGAACTTGTACTCCAAGTAATTTATTTTAGTCTTTCTTAACCTAAAATCTTTAGAGTCTAAGGTCTGTCTCCAAAATTTTAGCCTATCTCCACCGTGCGTCTTGTCTATTAATACTATGTCATATGCAAACAACATACACCACGACATTTATCCTTAAATATGTCGTGTCAATTTGTTAATCGCTAAATGTCTGGATCACCTCCCACTATTCTAACCTGAAAAATATAAACCTATCTAGAATCTGAAAATTCTTGACAACTCAATTATGCAACTTTAGCAAGGCCCTCATAAACCACTTAACTTATTGATTTTTTATTTTTTTTTAAAACTTATTGAATCCTATCCTCTGTTTGATTTAATTTATGATTTTGTCAGGAAATATGGAAAAGGAAAAGGTCTTTTTGTAAAAAAATGAACATAACAATTGAAGGAGTAATTTAGTGTATCTAGGTGGACCACAAATCTAATGTTTCTCAACACTTATGTGGTTCAAGATTAGGAACTTTGCAAATCTCCCTTTCTCTTTCTTCATATCTTCTCTTTTCATAAATCCTAACCATCGTTGTTCTTCCATCCGTCGTTGTTGCTCTGCCACCATCTACCACTTCTCTATCCCCTCAACAATTTCTATGTCGAAAATTTTCTAGAGTTCCACCGGAAAATAAGACGACTAGATTTTCACCAGACTTTTCTCTTTAATTGAGTTCTCTCCCATGACTTCTACAACCAATTCTCTACATGTACACTTGTATATCATCACATATTACTATATGTCATATGTATACCTATACATACATACATGTATATATATATATATATATATATACATACATGTTGAAGATAATAATAAGAAAAAATTATTTGTAGACAATATTTAGAAAATATTTACATGATAGTAGTAGCATTAGTTAGTTATGATTTTATGAAGAATAATCAGCACGAACATAAGTTGGGCTTTAAAGTTGGAGTATTGTATAATTATTTTGATAATAATAAGCACAAGTGTAGTACCTTCAGCAACATTCTCAGAATTTACTTTCTTTTTTAGTTTTATTTTGGTCTATAATGTTGTGCTTCGGCGTTCCAATTATTTGACACGCTTTTCCTTTTAGTAAGTCTCCAAAAGAACGACACATTTATATATTTAGTAACAATTAAATATTAAAACGTCAATTTCACACTTAATGAAATGATTTATAACCATATAAAAATATATGCCTTGTTTTAGACCATAAATTTTAAAGTATTCACATAATACTTAAAATATGTACCCATTTAAACTACATCATATAAATTGGGACGGAGTGAGTAAAATTTATAGGAAATATTTTATTGGCATTATATATATATATAAAACATACACCAGATATACAGTAAGATACACTGAACGTACATTTATTTTCCATCCTCAAACCACCACCACAAAACCACACCATAACCACCTCAAAAAAGCATTGTATCACCAGCCATTTCACCGTAGCAATGCAAAAATGAAACCTTGAAAAAAGGATCCCATATATCTTATATAGTATAATTTATCAATTTTTGACTACAACTATGAGATTTTATTTTTATTCCCGATAAAAACTTAATTACATCTTGGAATAGAAAGTGAACAATAGTTAAAATAATTTTAGAGCATAAGGACTTACGCCCATCAATAACACAACAATGTATATTTAGTTCACCAAGTGTTTAGAAATAACTTTAAAAACCCAAAATTTAAAAGTAATTAATATTTAATAAAGAAAATTTTGTGAGAAATTTTTATGCTATAGCAACTAGAGAAAAATGTTAGCGTAAGTTCAATCTCAATCTCTCTTTTTCCCTTTCCCTCTCACCACCATCACATATTTTTCCCTACAACTTTTCCAAAGCTCATATCTTTTGATTGTGGTGAAATTTCCCTTTGAAGCATTCAACAAACTAATCCACACAACACTTCTCAAGGACCCATATTTTTTTTGAAATAGTATTTAGTCATGGCACCAATTGTGGGTGGCCTTAATTCTTTTGGTTGATTAGGTGCTTTTCTGATTGAAATGCTCCTTTCCTTCTTGAATTTTGGTTTTTCCGTTTTGAACTGTCACTTTTACAATAAAGCTAATTGCAAAAGTATTAACTAGCTATGCATAATTCATTACACTTAACCACTCAGGTGTGTCTTGAACAAACATGACCGAAGTCTTTTTCTTTTGCCATATGACACACGGCACAAATTATATTCATGCTTTTTCTCTCTCTCTCTCTCTACTTACATCGAGTATCTGGATGTGATTGTTTGCCTTTTGTTTTTCTAGTCTTTGTAGTATTTATGCTTAAAATATTAATTTAAGAGATTTACAATTTTTCCTTAGCGGAAGAAGATTTGCAGTAACGATGACTTGTGTCTCCAGTTATTGAGAATCCTTATGTGACGGATAAATTCCCTTATTTCCACAGCCTAAAAATCTTATTTAGGAAGACGGAAAAAAAACATCTTTGTAAACCCTAGTCCTCAAATTAATGTGGAAAAATCATGTTTTTCCAACACTCATAATGATGTATTTATACATTATAGGTATAGCTGTTAATACGGACTGGCCCAGGCCACACTGGCTTTGGAATTTGACAGGCCAGGTCGGGCTGGCCCATCAAGATAATGGGCTAGAAAATAGGAAGCCCAACCCATCACTCTGTGGGTTGCGGGCCTCCACGGGCCAGCCCACTTTTTAAAAAATATTATTTTTATAATATTAATTTAAATTTTAAAATGTTGATAACATAAATATTTACAAGACAATATTATAAAATGTTACTACTAGTAAGTCTAAAATTCATTAAAAAAAATAATTCTAATAATCTACGAAACTAAATAAATTTTGACATGATACCATTCAAACCAAATAGAGATATTAATAAGCAAATTAAATATTTAATGAGTAACAATATAGCTAGCTAAATAAAATATTAACCTATTTTTTTTTTAATTTTTAATCTATTAACAGTGAAAATGAACTCCTCAAAATAAAGAGAAAAATAATTATGGCACTTATGGCGTATCCAACACCACCACATCATGTTCATCAAGCATATCTAATTCCTTGAAATATTTAGTACTTTGTATTTTAATTATTTATATATTTTATAAACATCTACCTTGTGGTTGATTATTTTATTTTTTATGGTAGATTCTGCACTGTCCCATGCTGTCATATTATTTGCACTATGTTCCTCTTCTTTGTACCTGAATTTGCTACACTTGAGCTGAGGGTCTTTCAGAAACAACCTCTCTACCTCTCCGAAGTAGTGGTAAGGTCTGCGTACACTTTACCCTCCCCAGACCTCACGTGTGGAATTTTACTGGACATGTTGTTGTTGTTGTATATATTTTATAAACATAATTAATATTTAAATACATGATGGTTTAAGTAGACTTTGAGCTTATACTCTTCTTGTTATTTTTAGTACCGTATTATGTTTTTTAAGGGAAAAAAAATCAAAATATATATCCTTAGATTGTATATTGCAAGTCATAGCAATACTTCTTAGATTGCAACTAACAGTAACCTTAAAAAATAATAATTTAATAGCAGTTTTAAAACAAAAAAAATAGAATATCAATCACCCCCATATTTCTCTCAAAACAGTTGAATACTTAAAAAGGATAAATCATTTTTTTAAAAATAGGATATCAATCACCACATATTTCTCTCAAAACTGTTACTTCCTTATTCTACTCTTTCACAATTAAAGCAAATTCTTCTTCTTCTTCATTCGAATTTTACTTCATCTATGTCAGCCATATCAAAATTAAAATCGGAAAGCAACCCAAATTGTCGGTCTTATTCTTCGAAAAAATTTTCCATTAAAATACAGATTTACTCATTTAGATTGCAATGGTCCATAAAATGGTTGGTGTTGTTTATAGATTTAGTGGACTCCATATGATTCATCATTTTCACTTTGAAAACTTGTTGTATATATAAACTGGTTGATTTACCATTTTCATACACCTTTTGCATACACTATTTTTGGATATGAAATGTATATACAAATTGATTTCATAGTAATAAGTTAAGCTATTTAGTGGACTCCATATGATTTAATCATTTTTATACATTAAAAACTGGTTTCATACTCTTTTGTAACTTGATTTATCATTTTCATACACTTTTTTTGTGTATGAAATGTGTATACAAATTGATTTTATACTGATAAGTTTACCTATTATGTGAATTCCATATGATTTATTATTTTCATACAAAGAAAATAAATTTTAATATCACACTGCCGCGCTATCTACGCCAGAAATCAGATAGTTGACTAGAGAACGTCGTCGGCCGAAAATGAAAAGTGAAGGAGTTGTATATAAAATTGGGAGGAAAATTTCAACACAAATTCAGATGAAACAAGATATAAAGACAAAAAATCTATAAATTAAAATCACAAAATCCAAAAATCTAATTGAGATTACACTTGATTTGTATATTCTTAGAAAAGAGGAAAGATGAAGAGGAAATATGGAGAGGAGTAGAGAGAGAAATAAAAAGATGAAATACATAGAGAAATAGATAAATGGAAGAATAAAAAGAAGAGTAAAAAGAAGAGAAAGGTCTGATTGGAAAGGAATCAAATACCCACTTTTTACTTTTTTAATAAATATCTACACGTTAATTAATGATAAAAAATTAATACAATAAAAAATAAAATTATTAGTATAATTTATCAAATCTGCTAAGAATTGCAATTAAAAACACAATTCAATAATTATAAAAAGTACAGTTGTAACTTGCAATAAACAATCTAAAAAGTATATGCACGATAATTTTTATATTTTTTAATCATTTTTTGTTTGGTCCACAGGCCAGCCCAACCCATATTGCTCAAGCTCCACGGGCCAACGGGCTTATTCAAGTTAGACTAAAAAATCCTGTTCTTAAACGGACTAGAAAAATCTTAGCTCAATTCTATTAAATTATAGGCTGGGCCGAGTCAACCCAACGGGCCTGACCCATATTGACGGTTAGGTGCGATTTAAGAGATGGACAAGTTAAAGGACTAACAGGCTAATTAGCAATCCTGTTAAACAGACCCAACCTAATAGCTATTTCCAACTGTCTTTCCTTTATTTCTCTCTTTTTTGATAATTGTATTTGATTGTCACGGAGGAATCTCGTGAGCTTCCACTTCCTATTTGTTGTATTGAGTTTTTTTTTTTTACGTTCGATTGATTCTAGGTAAATTTAGTCTCTTTTTTTTGTTGTTGAAAGAGCAGACTAAAATTTTAGATATAAAAAGAGTTGGGTAACTTTTTTTTTTTTTTTTAAAGATTCCATCCATATGATAGACGAGTTAGACTTGACTTCATCAACCAATATCTGTACTAAAATATATAATAATTATACGAGGAGGACATAAACCTTAGGAGTTAATAACTCAAATGGTCACTCAACTATGGACTTTTATCTCAAAAAGTCACTCAACTTTGATTTTTACTCTAAAAGTCACTCAACTATAGTTGTTTCACTCACAAAGTCACTCAACATATTTAATTAGTTTTTTAATTAAAATCTTATGTGGAATTTTTATTTAAAAATAAAATTTAAAAAAATTAAACATATTCATTTAAGAGGAAATTATCTTATATATACTTTTTAGATTGTTTATTGCAACTTGTAACATTACTTTTTTTGTAATTATTGAATTAAGTTTTTAATTGCAAGTTGTAGCAGTTTTTATAATTTTTTTATTAAAAATGTTTTTTTGTTAAAATTGTTTAATAGTTATATATTAATTAAATCACTCCTAAATATTTATGTTTATCCTTTTCCACTCACCTCAATTACCATGTTGATAATTATTAGAGGAGTAAAATTAGGTTAATAAATTATCTTCATTTATACACATTTCTTGTCTTTTCCATAAAAGTCACATTAATTTACTTTCCCAAGAAAACAACATTCTATATTTTCTTTATTGATTGAAAACAATTGACTTTCACTTTCATCTCGTCAGTGAGTTCTTTGATTTTGGTTTATGAAAATAATATAAAATCTTATAAAGTTTAGTGTATGAAATGATACAAAATCTGTTAATGAGGAATGATATAATAAATTATATTGAAATCAGTTTATATATCCATCTCATTTACTAAATGGTATTTCTTACCGGGATCTCAATGTTTGTAATTCATAATAAAAATACAATAAAAAATGTTATGATTTTTAATGTGAATTTATTTGAAAACTAGGTTTATACCCATTACATACACAAACTCTTTATGTATATTACATTTCATTTAGTTTTTCCAACTAAGTTTAAACCATGTTATAACCAATATCATATACAAAATGATTTTTGATCTATGAAATTGGTATGTAAAATGATTAAGAAGATATACTTTAGATTATAAATTGAATGGAATCGATTTATAAAGTGATTTCTTATATGTCACATTTGTATGAAATGTGTATGGAATACATATATAAACTGGTATCTATGGATTGTGATATTCAATTTAGGTGATATCAGTTTATATACTCATTCCATACACTATGTGTTTATCTCTTTGAATCAAGATTCTATCTCATCTACTTTCGTATTAAATTAGGATTGAATGAACACTACCATCTTTCATACTGAAAAAAAAGAATCAAGATTTATAAAAAAAAATGGCGGTACATCTGGTTCTTCAATAATGGAAGAAGTAAGAAAGAATATTGTGGTTAAAAGATGAAATCTGTGATTATCTATGGAGGATTTTGAGGAAATATATGTGAAAAAAGTATAGAATAAAATGGAGTGAAAAGAGGGAGAGAGAATCGTGTATTTTGTGAAAGAGAACAGTGGAATTGTATAACAAATTAGGAAGAAAATAAAGGAAAAAAATAGGAGGAGAGAGATATTAGGGTGTGATTGATATCCTACTATTAACAAACTGCTTTTTTTAAGGAATCTTTTTTTCATGTAATAAAAAAACATTTTTTTTCTTTATTTTTTTGGTTTTAAAAGTTGCTATTAATTGCAATCTAAGAAGTATTGCTATAACTTGCAATATACAATCTAAAGATGTATATTTCGATTTTTTCCCTTCATTTAATGACCATTTTATCCTTATTCCCTTAAATTAATATCTTTTCACTCCTCTTTCTAATTTTTCTTCTTCTTCTCACTTTCTTCCTCTTTTAGGTTCTATGAATTTCTTCTCTCACTCTATCTCAATTTAGGGCATCTCTAACTTGTTAAAATCTTTTTTTTTCCTTCAAGTTTCAATCGGTTAATTTTTGCTTTTTTTGTTTTAGATCGATTCTCGTTTGCAAACTCAATTAGTCTTTGGAACAATCTTGTAATATTGTTCATAAGAAATTGGACATCAATTCTCAATTTCTCATACACAGTCGTGAGAACTCAAGTTGAACATAAATTCATTTTTCCTTTTTATTACTTATTCAGTATTCGATATTCATTTTGGTGGTCTTAATCAATCCAGATTTGCACATGAAAATCCTATTTTTGGAGATAAAATACTTTCTATTAAAAGCGATTCCATTTTCAAAACTCGAAGCTAAAATCTCTTATTAAGGGTTAAATCTTATTTGTCAATAGCAGAACCTTTGATGCTAATCTCATGTTTTAACGAGGTTTCACTTGCACTTTTAAGTTATAATAATTCACATTGAAACGTTAACATTTTGAGTTGAAATTTAAGTTCTTTGTTACTTTGTTCTAACTCATACTAATAAACATTCTCGTTCAACTTACAAATTTTTTAACAGAGAATCGATCTTAAAAAAAAAAAAGCAAAAATTAACCGATTGAAACTTAAGGAAAGAAAAAAGATTTTAACAAGTTTGAGATGCCCTAAATTGAGATAGAGGGAAAGGAGAAATCCATGGAAACTAAAAGAGGAAGAAAGTGAGAAGAAGAAGAAAAATGAGAAAGAGGAGTGAAAAGATATTAATTTAAGGTAATAAGGATTAAAAGGTCATTAGATGGATACTTTTTATTTTTTTTAAATTTTTTCTTTAAATAAAAATTTCACATTAGCAAATTTTAATTAAAGAATTAATTAAATAGGTTGAGTGACTTTCTGAGTAAAACAACTATAGTTGAGTGACTTTTGGAGTAAAGATTAAAGTTAAGTGACTTTCTGAGATAAAAATTCATAGTTGAGTGACCATTTGGGTTATTAACTCTAAACCTTAGCCTCTGGAACATAATGGAAGTTGGTCATAACCAACCTATGGGCTATGATACAGATGTACACAAAAATACCCAGCTTGCTTATAGATTTCGTAAGGGCTCTTTGGGATGATTGTAGTATCATTAGCAGATGTCATGTACAGTGTAACAAGTATCAACAAATGTTATCCCCTGACATTGATAATAATATTGTTCTTCTTCCCTCTGAATCTAAGATTGATAGGCCATCTGATTCCAACTTCATTGTGGCTCTAACTTTAGAAGGAATAGAAACAACCTCACCGAAGATAGATAAGGTCTCGGATTCCTCTCCTAGATTTGGTAGAACGTCTGTTGTATAATTGCCTTCTCTCAGGATGTGACAAAATATGAAATTGCCATTTTTGATCAAATTCATAATCTGCTCTGTGACTTGACTTAGTCACCAGGAGGTTTCTTAACTCTCTTAATCAAATTTAGTACAATCATTGAGTCAGACTCGACAACAACATTGGTGACCCTTGTTGAGACACAAAAGAATGCATTTAAACATTGCCTTAATTAGCTTCTGCTTGGTTGTTGCTACATTCACCATAAAGTTCAGCAAAAGCACAGATCAATCACCATTGTGGTCACTAATTATACCACCACTTCCCGACGAGCATCCTTTGTTGCATCCGTCTTATGTTGAGTTTAACCCAACCAAAATCAAGTGTCAATAAACAACCTTAGAAATAACCATAGAAACCAAATGGTCCATTGTATTACAAATATCCTGTCAATTTGCAGGTAGATGCAGTATAGGAAATTGCAAGTTGAGAAATAATTTAATGAACTTGATTTCTTGTTGGATAATGAACCATCAAGACATATTGTGACTAACAAATCTTGTCGAGCATCTATATTTCCAAGTATGCATGCAAATTGTTGTTAGAATGCAGTGAAGGATGGCTTTATGAACATCATACTTGCCACTGATATTACCACCAGTTCATAGTCATTTGCCTAACTTGTCCCTGAGTCAAACTAACACCACAAGATTTGCAAAAGAAATCCCACACATTAGTGGCCATCTTACTTTCACCGAATAAGTGGACGACAGCTTTTCTTTGTGATCAGTGCAATAACTGCAAATAGGGAAAATATTAATACCAACCTTCTTAACTGCTATATCGTTTTTTACCCTATCCAGTAGGACTCTCATCATAAAAAATGAGATTCTGAAGGTATCATTGTATCCCAGATATATCTACTTAGGTATCATTGTATCCCAGATATATCTACTTTTTTTTTTCTTTTTTGATAATCGTGGTGTCCGGATCAGCTTGCGTGCACCTCGACTAGTTCCACGGGATACCTGCCACCTTCCACCAGCAACAGGTACTAGGTAACTCTGTCCACCAAGGCTAGAACAGATAGAAAGAAATGACTTAGTGTTTGTCTCTGTTGAGAATTGAACGTGAGATCTCATGGTGCTCAACCCAACTTCATTGAACCACTAGGCACCACACCCTTGGGTGCAATTATCTACTTGACATAGTTGTACCTTCTTTCTCCCTCACTAATTGCCAAGCTGATTTACAACTGAAATTTTTGGACCGTTCAGGCATCCACACAGGGCCGTTAATCTTAGGCCTATCGATATGAGTGTTCATGATTACAGTAACCACATTGATCCACTACAACAAAAACAACTTTTAACGGCAATAAATATGCACTTTAACAAGAGTGTTAACATTTTTACCGGCATTAGTTAAATGTCATTGGATCCAATGTCGCTATAAGCTTTAGGGGCATTTACAAAGAAAGTTACAATGTAATTGTCATCAGTAAATGCCACTAAAACACATATTCAGCGCAATTAAGCTATTGCCGTTAATTAATTGCCGCTAAAGATCATTTTTGATGTAGTGTGAGAGGGACGATTCTCATGAGCTCACCATGATTTCAAGTCCCGATCAAGAAGAAATCCTTTACCATAGTCTTTTTGGGGTTCTCCTGCTATGAATAATTAAAGAAAGAGGGCCCAGTTTAGACCCAGAGTCCCACTAAAAGGAGATATCCCCTTTACCAAGCTTCCAATAGATAAGAAGTTCCACTCTATTCTTGATGTCCATCATTCTCCTCCGAGTATGAGATTGACCTGGTGCTTTTTTCCTAGAAACTAGGTGAAACTTTTTGCAGTAAATGGATAAATATTAGAATGCTAATTGTTTGACATGTTTGTTAATTATCAATTAAATTCATATTGCGGAGATTTTTTAAATCGTAGTGAGTTTTACTCGAAAAGTTTTATGTTTCCTCCATTGAAGGATTAATTGAACTGTAATGTACTTCATAGGATGACCACTGCTTGAGGTGGTAAAAGTAAAAGTTAAGCATGTGTCTTTAAGCACGTTGATTATTGAAGAAGAACCCATTGAGATAAATACTTGAACTTATATATGTTTGTGATGAATTTAAAGTTGAAGTTATCACAAACTACCATTTATGTGATATGTCCCGAATATCTTAGTGATTCCTGAAGTCTTGAATAATACTCTTACAAAAAACAATACATGGTAAGATTGTTTTCTGAGTTCTAAGTTGGTAATAGTGCTTATATTGATGATAAAGGATGATTTTATATCAAGATATATATGTGAGTAAGATGTACAAAAGGATTAAAAAAATGAGGGAAAGAGTTGGAGGCTAAGTAAAAAAAACAAAAAAAAAACTAGTTGCACAAGAAATGGTCACATCTACAAGTACAGCCATGAGGGTTGTTTCCGTCGAACTCAAGAAAGGCCAACTTAGCTTTGGTTTCATACTTATTCTCTAGTACTTGGTAAGTGTTACAGAATGAATATAGACATATTTAGGTGTAGCGTACGTAGCTTAGCAGATATGTAGGGATATGATAGAATATCTTTCGATTCTTTCCTTATTTAGTTTCCTTAATTAGCTCATTGTATCTGTATATAAACATCTTACATAATTGAATAATATACAAGTTATTCTCCATAAAAAGAGCTGGCTTTTGGGGTTGAGTTAGGCCTAGGTGCCATATCTTTACATGGTATCAGAGCATAGGCTCTTCGATACTGTTTTGGCTCTGTTTCGATAGACAAGCTATTGTCTTCTACTGTCTTACGAAAAGATCGACGAAATTTTCAATCGATCACTTTTAAGTTGTCATTTTGCGTCACCGCCACCATAGGAGGATGCGTATCATCATCACCTGTCGGAAAATCCCTCGCCGGTAACTCAGAGTGAAGCGAGTGGACGTCACGCGCCATCTACGCTTCTCACCGGAATATCACGCACCGGCGCGTGGAGGAGCGTGCGCCAGCAGAATTGTTCGGGAATTACAGTGCCGGCGTCGTATTGTCATTTACAGCATACCCCAAGTTGTTCCTGGTGTTGAAACACTATTTTGAGAAATTTTCTCACGTCAGGTTCATTTTTTTCCCCTGTAGTTTCTGGTTTCGATCTGATTTCTGTTCTGCGACTGCTGATTTCTGCTTATACCCTATTAATATTAGTGGATACTTGTTCTTCATCGCTGGTTCATTTGTTCTCTCATAATTGTTTTGATTGCAATTTGGTATTTGACTCTGGCTGCTATATTTATTTTGCAATTTGGTTTTTTGTTGGCTGCTGGTATATTTGGATTCTTAGTACTTTTGGGGTTGAGTTTGGCTGCTGGTATTTTTGGTGTATCTTAAGGTTGTTCATTGTATTGGTGATTTTAAAGAACCTTATCGGTATTGGAGTGTATTTGCTGTTTTATTTGCTAGCTTCTCCTATATTTTGGATAGTTGAGTTGGAAAGTATAACTCAAATAATTAGACAGAAGGAAATATGGCTACAAATCTGAAGGGTAAGATGATTTTGGTTTCGGCCGATGAGTTTACAGAGTTCTCTCAGTATCAAGAATCTCTTAAAGAATTGACTTCAGTTACTACCCTTGTCGATTCAAGAAAAGCATGTCTTGTCTCTTCTTCGAACAACTGAGTGATTGATTCAGGTGCTACAGATCACATGACGGGTAATCCTAATCTATTTTCTACCTTTCAATCACACAAAGCACCCTATCAGGTAACAGTAGCTGATGGGTCAACATGTAATATTGCGGGATCCGGGACCGTCAAAGCTACTTCCTCTATTACCTTGTCATCTATGTTGAATCTACCAAAGTTGGCCTTCAATCTAATTTCTGTGAGTAAACTTACTAGAGATCTTAATTGTTATATTTCTTTCTTTCCCAATCATTGCTTGTTCCGTGATCTTGCAACACATAAGGTTATTGGCAAAGGACGTGTAATTGGTGATTTATATATCCTTGATGAATATGAGCCTCGATTTGTTGCCTGCTCAAGTGTCATGTCTCCATTTGAAGCACATTGTCGATTAGGGAATCCTTCTTTACCTCTGTTAAAGAAGCTTTGTCCCCAGTTTCAAAATGTCCCTTCTTTGGACTGTGAATCATGCCAATTTGCAAAACATCATCGCAACAAGTTAGGTTCGAGGATTAATAAACGGGTTGAGTCAGCTTTTGAGCTAATTCATTCTGATGTTTGGGGACCATGTCCTGTCGTTTCCAAAACTGGACATAAGTACTTTGTCACTTTTGTGGATGATTTCTCTCGGATGACTTGGATTTATTTTATGAAAAGTCGCTCTGAAGTGTTTGCTCACTTTTGTGCTTTTTGTGCTGAAGTCAAAACTCAATTCAATGCTTCGGTGCGTATTCTAAGGAGTGATAATGCAAAAGAATACATGCCAGAATTGTTTCAGTCATACATGAGACAACATGGTATTCTCCATCAGTTGTCATGTGTTGATACACCTTCTCAAAATGGAGTTGCTAAGCGGAAGAATAGGCATCTACTTGAGACAGCTCGGGCACTTTTGTTTCAAATGAAGGTTCCTAAACAATTTTGGGCTGATGCAGTCTCTACAACTTGTTTTCTAATTAACAGAATGCCATCTTCTGTGTTGGATGGTAATGTGCCTTATAGTGTTCTTTTTCCAAACAAGTCACTCTTTCCGGTGGAACCTAAGGTGTTTGGAAGCATATGCTATATTCGAGATGTCCGACCGTCTGTTACCAAGTTAGATCCTAAAGCATTGAAGTGTGTTTTTCTGGGTTATTCTCGTCTTCATAAAGGATTCGATGTTATTCTACTGATCTTGGCAAGTATTTGGTGTCAACTGATGTGGTATTTTCAGAGACTACACCATTTTTCTATGCACCTCCTATTTCTTCGAGTCAAGAAGAGGAAGATGAGTGGCTAGTCTATCATGTTACTCGTGATTTGATAGAACAATCAGATGATGTTGTTCCTTTGTCTCCCAGTTCTCCTATTGAGCACCGATCAATTATTGTGCCTTCAGCACCTCCTGCATCTGTGTCTGCAAGACCGCCAATTGTTCAAGTTTACTCGAGGAAGAAAGATACGTGTCCTGCACCAGTTTTATCTGATCCTCTTCCAGCTGATCCTCCTGAAAATCTTGACCTTTCTATTGCTCTTCGCAAAGGTACACGTAATTGCAAGTCCACACATTCCATTGCTAATTTTGTTTCCTATGACCGCTTATCCTCTACGTCTAGATCTCTAATTGCTTCTCTAGACTCCATCTCTGTACCCAAAACAGTGAAAGAGGCTCTGAATCATCCTGGTTGGTCTGATGCAATGCTTGATGAAATACATGCCTTAGAGGAAAACCATAAGTGGGATTTGGTGGATTTACCCAAAGGAAAGAAAGCAGTAGGATATAAGTGGGTCTTCACAGTTAAAGTTAATCCAGATGGTTCATTAGCAAGACTTAAAGCCAGACTTGTGGCTAAAGGATATGCTCAGATGTATAGGGTAGATTATTCAGACACTTTCTCCCCAGTGGCCAAACTCACTTCTGTACGCTTGTTTATTTCTCTAGCTGCTTTCGAGAATTGGCCTTTACATCAGTTGGATATCAAGAATGTGTTTCTTCATGGTGATCTTCAGGAGGAAGTGTATATGGAGCAACCACTTGGTTTTGTTGCTCAGGGTGAGTATGGGAAAGTTTGTCATTTGAAGAAGTCTTTGTATGTCTTGAAGCAGAGTCCACGGGCCTGGTTTGGCAAGTTCAGTAAGGCAGTTCGGGATTTTGGGCTGAAAATGAGTAAATGTGATCACTCAGTCTTCTATCAGAAATCAATAGCTGGTATTATCCTCCTTGTTGTATATGTTGATGACATTGTCATCACAGGAAGTGATTATACGGGGATCTCTTCCCTCAAGTCTTTCCTGCATACTAGGTTTCATGTGTAGGATTTGGGTAAATTGAAATACTTTTTGGGAGTGGAAGTTAATAGGAACAAGAAGGGGATTTTTCTGTCTCAGAGAAAGTATATACTTGATCTACTTGCAGACACTGAAAAGTTGGCAGCCGAACCCTGCAGTACTCAAATGATTCCTAATGTGCATCTTGTGAAAGATGATGGAGATCCTTTTGATGATCCTGAGAGATATAGAAGGTTAGTTAGAAGCTAAACTACCTTACTGTGACTCGTCCAGATATTGCATTTGCTGTAAGTGTTGTTAGTCAGTTTATGTCCTCACCTACAATCAAGCATTGGAAGCTTTAAAACAGATTCTATGTTACTTGAAAGGAGCTCCTTGACTTGGCATATTGTATAACAATCACGGTCATAGTCGTGTTGAGTGTTTTGCAGATGCTGATTGAGCTGGATCCAAAATTAATAGAAGATTTACTACAGGCTATTGTGTGTTTGTTGGAGGAAACCTAGTATCATGGAGGAGTAAGAAGCAAAATATTGTATCTCGATCCAGTGCAGAATCAGAATACAGAGCTATGTCACAGTCTACATGTGAGATTATGTGGATACATCATCTTTTGACTGAAATTGGGCTAAAGTATCCTACTCCATCAAAACTCTGGTGTGATAATCAAGCTGCGCTTCATATTGCCTCGAATCCAGTGTATCATGAAAGAACAAAACATATTGAAGTTGACTGTCATTTTATACGTGAGAAGATTCAGGAGAATTTGATTTCCACCGGGTACGTGAAGACGGGAGAGCAACTAGCTAATTTGTTCACAAAAGCATTACATGACACTCGAGTTGAGTATCTTTGTAACAAGTTGGGCATGATTAATATCTATGCTCCAACTTGAGGGGGAGTGTTACAGAATGAATATAGACATATTTAGGTGTAGCGTGCGTAGCTTAGCAGATATGTAGGGATATGATAGAATATCTTTCGATTCTTTCCTTATTTAGTTTCCTTAATTAGCTCATTGTATCTGTATATAAACATCTTACATAATTGAAGAATATACAGGTTACTCTCCATAAAAGAGCTAGCTTTTGGGGTTGAGTTAGGCCCAGGTACCATATCTTTAGTTAGGCCCAGGTGCCATATCTTTACATGGTATCAGAGCCAGGTCCATCCCCATTTGGGCTCCCGGTTCATGCGCCAGTTGTGCCCTGGGCGTGAAGGGGGGTGTTAGAGTGGGTAAAAGTCCCACATTGGTTGGGGAATGGACTGGTGGTTTGCTTATATGGACTTGAGCAATCCTCCCCTCATGAGCTAGCTTTTGGGGTTGAGTTAGGCCCAGGTGCCATATCTTTACAGTAAGTAAACAAAAAAATTCATCTCAGGAGCATTTATGTGTAATCCAGCCAAAAACTATAGAGGTGGAAGGGGGTGGGGTCTGGGGTCTGGGGGTGGCCGGGGGTGAGATGATCAAGGGATGGGGTTAGGAGTGTTGGATGGGTGGGAGTATACAGTAAACATAGAATGCACTTATTGAACTTGTTTTTGGGTCCCTACTTCCATTAAAGAAGTCTTTTTCCTCATTTTAAGGATTTTATTTTCATAGAGAAAATATTTTCCAAAACTTTTGTTCAACCAAACATGGGAAAATAAGAAAACATTTTTCAAAAAATATTTTCCTCCAAGCACACCCATAGGCGGTAATGTATAGCTTTTGCTGTGAAACGCAAGTTAGAGAGGTTCCAGTCAACTTTGTATTTTCGAGAGTCAACATCTTAAGAAGCAAACTGCAAAAAAAAAATGAGGAGAAAATTTGCATCTTGCACTTGATCACTCAGTCGAATCAACACCATGTTTTTTTTTTTAAAAGTTGATGGAGCCTTCCTCTGTAAAAGCTTAAAAACATACAGTTATTATAAAAGGAACTAATCAACATAGTGTGGAGAAGAACAACACAATTGGTTTTTATTTTAGAGAACATGAATGTGAAAGGCAGTGTGGCATTCCGTTGGCAATAGACAAAATCCAAGTTTTATCACAATTGCTAGGTCAAATAAACCCCTAATAAATATTTTCTTAAGGGGAGTGTCAAGTCAACAAGAACCAACTATTTTGAAACGAAGGAAGTACTCTCTTTAAGTGTAAGACAATAAGACTGTTGTCATTGTTATGCAATTAGTTGACTTCTAAGTTACACCTTTTAGTCTTTTACTTTGGGTTTGTTGCGTAAGCTCTTAATCTGCATACTGAATGTGAGTGTCAGTTTAAGTTCCCTATTAGCTAGATGCCAGCAGAGTCAACTCCTGAAGAGGTTAACATATAATAAATCCTCTGCTACATCGTTTAAAGATGGAAATTCTATTTACTTCCTTAGTTCCAATATTTTGATGAACTTGCTAATAGATATTTCAAATAATACTACTTCATGTCAATCAATTTGCCGAGCATTGTTATTGTTAATTTGAAAACCAGTCTTTCTGCAGAAGGAGATAACACGAATTGGAGTCAAACTGGAAGGCTGATTTGAAAAAAAAACACCTGTATTTAACTTGTTTTATTCAATTCTGCTTCTGTCTTGTGAACGTTTCATAATTCAATTTAGAGTCTTAGTTGGTTTTCTAAGCAACCTCCCTGTCTGAAGATATAAGCACATTTAGTTGGCTAAGTATTACTTCCTGCAAGCATTATTGTTCCAAAGAAAGAAATTAACCAATCATTTTGTTTAACTAATATTACCTTTCACTTATATATGCAAGCTTGTAAAATCTATTATAGTAGTAATACTTTCCTTTTATTTTTGTGCATCCTGAACAAGCTGTATATTTGGGATCTGCATTCCATTTACGACGTTTTGTGCGTGGCTTCTAGTGCATACCCTTTCACCACTCTTGATTTCCTCACCTCTCATCTCCTAAGTAGATGCTGCATCATGTACGATGAAAGTTCTTATGATTTAGATAAGAAATAAATATCATATTCACCGCTTCAGGCTTCTGCCAGTAGCTATTTGTTTATCTAATTTGAAGAAATATTTGCTTATTCTATTCTTGATCAGAGGTGATTAACCCAGATCCATACTTGGTCACAGGAAGCGAGAACCAGTATCAAAAACAGGAAACGAGTTTGGAATGTGGGAACACATTTTGACAATATTACTATGCTATATCACATTTGTCTGAACTAACGCCTCACCTCAAAGAAGGCACAAATAAAATTCTCAGCTGAGACCAGGGGAAAAGAAAATCTTTTAAAAAATAAATAATCCTGACCTTCAGCCACTTTTTGGAAAAAAGATAGCATGAACTAATAAACACAACTAACTCATACCTTGTGTAATACCTCTTTTGAGCTCATCTAACGCTACAATAATACCTGGAAGATGTTTAGCATCAACTGTTCCTGAGAGTGTCTCATAGACAGATGCTAACGATGGTTTGAAGGGATAGATGACAGAAGGACTTCCATTGTCTTCGCTATAAACTGTAGCTTTTTTGTATGTATTGAGATCAAAATCATATTCATACATATATCCACCACCTACTAGGAATAACAACTGTTTGCCGTTAATGAAGTTTGGAAGAATAGCACAAATGGATTGCTCCAAAGTGGGGGAAACTCTCCCATTTCTGCTTTCACTATTATAAACAACAATGGCTGTCGATTTGTAGTAGTTACGAACGAGTATAAGTTGTCCTTGCACCATCACTAATCAATTAGCGGAGGCATAGATCCTCCTCCTTAATCTACGCCTGCCCTTTGACTTTGGCTTAGGATGAATATTGAGGAACTTAGGAGGGTAAAGAATTGTAGCCTCTTGTCTCTTTGTATCAAAAGTAAGAATACGACCATCAGCTGTGAGCCAATGCAAGCTGGAATCGTGCACGTAAGTAGGTTTACTAATATTATTGCCCGGCGTCATTCTGAATTGGAATTCATGCCACAAGCCAGATCGCTCCTCCGATGATAGTAGACGAAATTTATACCCTTTACCTTGAGCGAGCTTCTCAGCGGTTACCAATTTATATTGATCTGAAGTAGGGTAATCAACAAATAAGCGTGCATTACCATTTACCGTATGACGATAGTTCTCAGGGTATGGTATCAATTGATGAGCCCCAGTTATAGGATTGAAAACGCAGAAAGTAGCAAGTTCAATAAAGGCAAGGAGAAGCAGACCCTTGCATGTAGACACAAATCTAAATCCAAAGGGTTCAGTCTGATGCGGATCAATGATTGGGATACTAAGGTTTCTGAAGATTTTAGTCTGCAAGTCACGACGGTTTACACAATCTGATGTATAGGCCAAAACTAGTGTTGACTTGTACAAGGTCTTTGCCGATTCCTATCAACATGGTGCATCTCTTAGCCTTTTGATGTTGGAACAAAGTTTGAGAAAATTTAGGATGAGAGATCCAACGATTGAAATTCTTGCTTACAAGTTTACATTGAACAGCAAGCTTTAAAGGCAGGTGGGAGATGATCTCCACAACTAAATCATCATGAAGTTTCATACTCATTGACATTCTCGCCGTCTCTTCTTCTTCCAAACACATAAAATAGTCCCTACTTAACCTAAGACGAATAAATTCAGATTCCCCTTTTTGAGTTTCACATTGATTAGGAATACCCGTAAGAGAATTTTAATTAGGGGGTGTATTTGACTAAATTAACCTTATTAATCATACAATTTTGGAATTCGAAATTTGACTATTATTACTTTGACTATTATTATTTTATGCAGTTATTTTAATTTTAATTTTTTTTTTTTGAAAAACCCAAGGGGTGGCCTAGTGGTTCAATGAAGTTGGGTTGAGCATCGTGAGGTCTCAGGTTCATTTCCCAACAGATACAAACACTAGGTGATTTCTTTACATCTGTTCTAACCTTGGTAGACGACTAATTCTTCAAGGACTATATTCACGCAAATTAGGAGGGAAGCTTTTATGGCTAACTTTAATTCTCTTTGACATTGTAAGTCAAAGGAAATCTTCAAGTCATGCCTTTCTAAATCAAAAGCAAAAATACACAAACAAAAGTAGTAAAAAAAAAGCTCTCTTCTCTCTTGTAACACGTATGGCCAAACCCTAAATTTATAATGGCTATGGCCTCCGGCCAGTAGCATCCAATGGTTGGTCCATCACCACCACGACCAAATAGCTCTTTCTCACTATTAATGCACCCTAATTCAATTCATAATGTCCCTGATGAGGATAAAACAAAATTTATGCCATTAGATTTTGGGAACCTCCTCAAACCCAATGCTTTGAATACATCCTTTTCGAAGAATAAGAAATATGTTGAACCCATTTCTATCAAAGAAGTGATGATGGAAGATAGGATACTTACTGTCAGATGGATGGAGGCTGAAATAACAAGGATGACAAAATTAGAAGACCTACAATACGCGGTGGTTGGTAAGTTTTCCTATGGCTGGCCTGAGTTGGAAGATTTGAGAAGAAATATCCCTACTCAATGTGGGATTAAGGGAGATGTTAAAATTAGCCTTTTAAGGAACAAACATATTATTATTAGATGTGAAGATTTTGCCAACATTATGGCAAAGAATGTTTACTATATCTAGGGAAGAGATGGTTGGGAGTATCAAATGCGACCTCTTATTTGCAATGCTGATTTTAAGGTGGAAGGGGAGACAACTCAAGCGGTGACTTGGATCTTTTTTCCTAATATGTTGCCTATATATTTTGTACGAGAATCCTTCTTTTCTCTGGCATCAGCGGTAGGCAAGACAATACAATTAGATATGGCTATAATCAATAAAACCAGACCTAATTGTGTGAGGGTGAAGGTGCAACTGAATTTAGCATCACAGTTACCTAAGACTGTACGCATGATCAGAGTGGATGAGATCACAGGAGCAGAACGTACAGTGCATGTTAAGGTTCAATATGATTCTTTACTAAAATATTGTAAAGTGTGTAAATTACAAGGTTATAAAGATGATGGATGCAGAAAGCTTAAGCGCAATGTAGTGAACAGAGTAAATGATGGAAAATTTTCTCAGCTATCTGAAGACGCTTTGCAAGATCAGAAGACACTTCAAATCAACAATAGGTTTACTCTTAAGGTGCTTTCAAATGGTAAAGTTGTAGGAGACCCGGATGCATGGGCCTTAGTGAAAGGAAGTGTTGCAAATGTTGTCAACAAGGAGAGATCTACAAGTGCAAAAAAGGCAAAAAGCATGCTAATACTAAAAATAAATTCAGTGTGTTGTCAGCAGAAAAAGAAAACAAAGATGGAGAAAGTAAGGGTCAACAATGTAGTTAAAGGCATGAAGAAAACAAAGTAAATCAAAAGGTAATGCAATCAGCCATCACAAAGCAAAGAATCACAAAGTCTTTCTATAAGCATAAATGGGGAGATAGGGTGGAGCAGGAAAGGGAAGAAGATATATTCCTCAAGGATATCCAGAAGAGCATTATTAATTTGTGCAATAATTTCAGACAAATCAATAATTTGAGGCCAATGAATGTAATAAAGAAAGGACAAAGATTAATGATAGACATGATAGCAATATGGAGGAAATACTAGATCAGTCTGTGGTGGTAAATAAAGCTGCAATAATAGAACTGTTGGCAAAAATATCAATAAATGGAGATGTGCAGACATCATCACAGAAAAATTCAGATAATAGGGTAAAAAATATTTTGGTTCACAACACTCTAGATGATGGCATGATAGAAGGGGTGAGCTGCAATAAGGAGTTGATACTTACAAAGGAGGAGCAGGAGGTGATGCCACTCAACAAAATTTCTCCTAACAAAGACTTACATGAAATATGCAGCCACACTCAACATCTTTCCATTGAACATAATCTGGAAAAAATACAAATAAGAAGGATTTAGAGGAGAATATTGACACCAACAGTGAAAAGGTTGAAAAAAGAAGAAGACATCTCTCCAAAGTCTACAAAAAAGGGAAGAAAAGGAAGAAAACAAAAAGACATAGAGAACCATAAACAACCTGTTGGGATGTTAACAAGAGGAGCAACCACAAAACTCAATGTTTTAGGATGTTGAAAGCTTTTTTGTGGAACATCAGATCAGTTAATACCCATCAAGCTTTTAATAGACTTCAGATGTTAAACAGACATCATAAGTTCAACTTAATAGCATTGATGAAACCTTTTCAACAAGCAAAATACATTCAGAAATATAAGAGGAGGCTAGAAATGCACATTGTAGGAGCTAACACAAATGGAAAGATATGATTTTTTGTAAGGGATGATGTGGAGGTAGAAATAGTACAGGATACAGAGCATCAAATCACAATTAAGCTCAATGTTCAAGGAACAAGGGGCAATATTATGTCTACCTTGATCTATACTAAATGCATTGCTAATGAGAGAATGCAATTGTGGAATAGTATTTATCAGCTCTCTTCTATAATAACCACTCCATGGTTAGTTGGGGAAGATTTTAAGGTTGTACTTAATAAGGAAGAGAAAATTAGAGGCCTACCAGTGACACCTCAAGACTGTGAAGATTTTACTTGGTCTATAAATTCATCTGTTTTATTTGATGTGGGTTTCATAGGGTACCTATTCACATGGTGGAATGATAGGATTAATGAAGAATGTATTTTTGAGAGGTTGGATAGAGTGTTGGTCAATGAAAACCTCCAAGCAACTTATGGTTTCATAGAGGTGGAACATATGGATAGAATAGGGTCTGACCATGCTCCAATGGTTATCACTATGGGAGAATGCAATCAAGTCTTTAAGAAATCATTCAGGTTCCTAAATTTTTGGACAGAGCATGCTGAATTTTAGAATGTTGTGGAACATAACTAGTTGGCAAATTGTGAGGGGCATCCTTTCATCATCTTTAAGCAGAAAATAAAGAGGATGAAAAAGGCTCTAAGTCAATGGAGTAAGGACATAGTTGGTGACATATTCAAACAACTGATGATAAGGGAAGAATTGGTTAAAATAAAAGAGCATCTTTTTGCTGAACAACCTACTACAATCAATAGAATGGTCCTCCAGCAAGCTCAAGCAAAGATGAAAATGCATATTCATTTGAAGAGGGATTCTGGAGACAAAAGGCTGGAATTTCTTGGTTTACTAAAAGAGACAAGAATACAAGATTTTTTCATAATTTTTTAAATGGTAGAAGAAAAAAACTTCAAATTAAGAGAATTCAAAATAGTGAGAGAGATTGGCTGGAATGAAGAGTAGATGGTAAGAGAGGCTGAAATTTTCTACCAAAATCAATTTACCCAAGGGGATGACCGTTCTAATTTTTCTCTTCTGGAATCTATTCCATATTTGGTGTCTAGGGAAGATAATCAAAAGTTGATAGCTATTCCTAGTTATGAAAAGGTGAAACAAATAGTTTTCAAGCTGGATGGTTCAAGTGCTAGTGGACCAGATGGACTAATAGAAAATTATTTTTAGAGTTGTTGGAATGTAATTGGAATGGATGTTGTTAATGTGGTGAAAGCATTTTTTGAGGGTGACACTCTTCCAAAGTCCATTACTCACACAAAATTGGTGCTCCTTCCCAAGAAGGAATTGGTTCAGATATTTTCAGATCTTAGACCTAAAAGTCTAAGCAATTTTATGAACAAGATTATTTGCAGGGTTGTACATGGAAGACTGGAGGGTATTTTGCCAAAGTTGATTTCTCAGAATCAAGCAGGATTTGTTCAAGGAAGATGTATTATTAAAAATGTGTTACTTGCTCAGGAGATGGTAACAGACATAATGAAAAGGGGAATGCCTGCAAATGTGGTGATTAAGCTATACATGACTAAGACATATGACAGTGTGTCTTGGTTATATCTTACTAAAGTGTTAAGGGGGATAGGTTTAATGAGTTTTTTATTGATCAAGTGTGGAGACTGATTGCTAATAATTGGTAATCTATACTATTCAATGGACAAAGCACATGTTTTTTCCATTGATCTACTAGAGGTGTGAAGCAAGGCGATCCCCTTTCACCCGCCATATTTGTGTTGGTTGTTGTAATGACCCTTATTGTAATTTTTAGAATTTTTTTATATTTTGACCAATTTACCCCTTTTCGTTTTTACTTTACATCATTTATGAATTGTAAAAATGATTTGCATGGTCCCCGATGCGTTCGAGAGTGATTTATATGAGTTTATAATTTTTGAACAGTCTTAAAGTGATTAATTTGATTTTGGTCAATATTTTATGATTCGAGCTCAGGATGGTGATTCTGATAGTTTCGTTAGATTCGGAACGTCCATTTTGGATTAGTAGCATAGTTGGTTCAGGCCCCAAGGTCTTTTTTGTGATTTTTGAGTGTTTGGTCAAAATTCTAGTTTTAATTGCCTTAAGTTGGTTTTAGCATAGTTAGTTCAGGCCCCGAGGTCTTTTTTGTGATTTTTGAGTGTTTGGTCAAAATTCTAGTTTTAATTGCCTTAAGTTGGTTTTTGTGTGTAACTTGGTGATAATGTTTCAAAAATCTAATGATTCCATTGAGTCCGAAACTTTGAAATTAACCTAGTAGCATATTTGAATTATTTCTGTGAAGTCCCAAACGAATCTCGAGGGTCTATTCGGAGACATTTTCATACTTGGTTTCAGCTGGTTTCTAGTGTGGGGACCTTCTTCATCGCAATTGTGAGTCTTAAGGTCGTCATTGTGATGTGTTGTTGTCTTGGTCATCGCGATCACGATGGTGGGTATTGCCATCGCGAAGAGTAATTAATGGGCCGGGTTGATTTTTGGTCATCGCGATCGCGACTGGGCCCTCGCAACCATGATGGGTCTGGGTTGGGTAACCTCGCGATCGTGTAGTTAGTGGATGCAATCGCGATGAAGGGTTTACTTGGGCAAATATTTAATTCCTTTTTCGTCATAAAACCCTATTTTCTCCATTTTTAGAGCTTGAGAGCTCGGATTGGGATGATTCCAAGTGGGTTTTTGAGTTTTCTTTCATGGGTATGTTTCTAAACCTTGTATTTATCATTTCTCATTGATTTATTTAGAAATAGATCTTCAAAATATTTAATTTTAAACATGATTTTGGGGTCTTTATTCGGTAAACTTTAAATGAGTTTTTCTTTAATTCAAGTCCAATTTCTACTCATTTTTTCTTGGGTTTTCATATTTAAACTTCTTTTGATATGGGGAACATGATTCTTAAATAAAATTTCAATTTTACCATTATATTTTTGGAACTGATTTTTAAAGTGATTTTAGACCCGAAACCAAAATATATCGATATGAGTATATATGGACTCTTTTTGACTTGTAGATGTCATATTTGATTAGATCGAATGCGTTTGGTGATGATTCATGGAAGTAGAGCTCCCGATTGATGCTTTAGACTGTGTTTTGGCTTGCAGATCTTCTTTAAGGTAAATTGAGATATACCTTGACTTTTTCTGAGGTGTTCATGTATTATATGATTATTTGCTTGTGTTTTGTGAATCATTTAAGATTGGGGGTCTCGCTTAGATGAAATGACAAGCATCTCCGCGGGTACTAGAGTCGCGGGTACCAGAGTCATTTGATGGATTGTAGTTATATAATCGTTTATCTTAGTTATTCTAGCCACTTGTGATTATGCTTAGAATAGATTGTAGATAGTTGGCTTATTGACCTTGAATAATTTATAGTGGATACCTAATCAAGAGCTTGAATCATATTTAGTGGACTTTGTTGTGATCCTCGAGGGTTAACAACAATAATTATGCTATTACTGTGGTAGTTTATGTAGTTATTGAGGTTTAGTATCTCTTAAGATTTAATGATGGATAGTTAAGTAGTTAAGAATGGAAACTTTGGTTTAGTTAGTTAGGTAAGCGAATGAAGGTGATTCTTAGGGCATGTTGTTAACTAGTGTTCTTCTTCTTTTAATAAATTAGTCTAATGGTGTCATCTTTGGGAAAGATAAACTTATTGTATGAAAAAAGTTAGGCTTGGGTAAGTTTTGTTGACACCCAATTTTGGACCGGCATTTTCAAAATAAACACTTTTGTGCTTTTTATTTATTAAAGAGAATAAAATTCAATTTTTACATATTTTAGTTCAATTTAGCAAAAGTTATTGGTAAGTATCTTTTCTCTTGAAAATGTTAGGATATTTATCAATTTATTATAATTTTTTAATTATTGTCTGTCACTGATTTTTTTTACACAGTCGTTTTTATAAATAAATGTTGTTTGAGTTTTATTTCATCAGTTTTATTTTAAAACTCAAACCATATTCTTATCTGGCATTAAATACATTTGCTAATTTATTTTTTATCATAATTCGTTAATTCATAAAAGACGGAGAAGATATTTTTTTGCACAGATAAGTTAAATATCCATAGTTTTGGATAAGTTAAAATAGTCATTGTTTTGGATGACTCATGGTTTTGGAAAACCCATGGTTTTCCCAAATCATGGTATTGATCACACTGTTTTGCTCTTGAGTGGTTTTATTTTCTCTATAAAACTAAGCTACTCTCTTCACAATTAATGGAGGTGGAAATTTTTAAATTAGGTTAAACAAATTATTTCTCTTTTTTCATTTTTGGCTAAAGCAATTGTTTTCTATTTTTCGGTGACCACCACCACTGGAAACACCACTAAACCGTCAAACCCCATTTTCTCTTCTTCTCCGATGATCATATCACCTACGAACAACCATTAACGGTGACCAACCCTCTGTTCACCACCAAACCAGATCCCAAGACGCCATCTCCGGTGAACCAAACAAACCCACTGCCGCCAGAACCCACTAGACAACCAGCAACCGATGCGAGCAACCACCAGCTCCGTCCAGATCTTATTCAACCACGAAACCACCACGAAATCAGTCACTCCAGAATGAACAACCACAACAACGATCAATAACAACCTCCTACCAGATCCAGTCAACAACGCTACTCCAGTGAACTCCAACTAGACATGATGAGCCTCGAGTCGGCTTCTCCGACAAAATGCCGATGATATTTGTTTTTCCATGGTTATGTTGTTGATGTTTGTTTTCACACTATTGATTCTTTAATTTTCAGTTTGATTTTTGAACCATTTTGCAACAAAAATGCTGCTTGTTCAAATCTTGTTCAAAGTATTTCATTTGTTGCTTTGTTTTCACGTTAATTATCAATACATTTTAGTTGGGTCTGTTGATTGTCATTATTGTTGTTTAGTTCCAGAAACTATTTAATTTGTTTAGTTATCTTTTGAATTTTCTTGGCCAATTATATGTGTTTTGCTTGTTATTCTTATTAGTGTTTTGATTTTATATTACATTTGATTTGTTGCTCCATGTAATTGTTATGTTTGGACTGCTACTAATTCATCAATGTCATGCGAATTTTTAATGATTTTTATATGTTCTCTTTTTGTAGTATCAATTTACTTGGCCAATGAAAAAATCTCTCTGTCAGATTTTCGAGGCCTTTCCATTACAAAAGATGAATTTTATTTTAAGTTCAAATATTTTATTTTGAGTATTAATATACTTGGCCAATGATAAAATCTCTCCGTCGGATTTCGAGGACTCCCCATTACAAAAGAAGGATTTTATTTTAAGTTCAATTATTTTATTTCAAGTATTGATATACTAGGCCAATGATAAAATCTCTCCATCGAATTTTCGAGGCCTCCCTAATATAAAAGACGGAATTTATTTTCAAGTTCAAGTATCTTTGTTCAAGTATTTTTATACTTGGCCGATGAAGAAATTTCCATCAATTTTCAAGGCGTCCCATGTATATAAGATGAGTTTTACTTTTGTTTATTATTATTTTTAATTCATTTTTAATTTATAATCATTCATTATTAACACTTTTACTAAGTGTCTTTACAGGTACCTGGAGCTTCTTCTCGAAGAAGAAACTCAAATTCATATTCGAGAATCATTTTAAATTATTTATTCTATTTATTCATTTTGTTTAACGATAGGCAACTATTATGCCGTCTTCGTTATTCTTTTTTTACTTTATTCATTATATTTTATGTTTGTTATATTTGTTAAAATTATTTTATCTCCTCCTCAATTGAAAAAATGAGTTCAGTTGAGACCCACCTTTGTGGATTCTGAAGGGTGTCTAACACCTTCCCTTTGGAATAACCTGAACCCTTACCTAGAATCTAATTGGTTTCACAGACTATTTTTTCTTTAAATTTAATTAACTGGTTTCCTAGTTTTCCTAAAATTAGGTGGCGACTTTAAATTCTCTAAATCTTCAAACAATTGTATAATTGATTTTTTGAGTCCCGAAGTTGCGCCTTATGAAAATAGGGATCACGATAGAATGGCGACTCCACTGGGGATATAAAGGTTCTAACCATTATGAGTTCATTTTTTCAATTGAGGAGTTTTTACTTTTTTACAATTTTAATGTTGTCTTATATATTTTGTAGATTATTTGTATCTCGTCTAATGTTTACATTACTTAGTCATATATTCACTATTTGTTAACTTTTTACAATACATTGATTGTTGCATTTTCATGATATCTTCCGCCTCCGTGGCAAAGCATTAGGAATTAGGAAAAAGGGCGGTTATGCAGGTATCTGCACCCGCCCTTCTGTATAACATCTTAACTTTCTTTGAACCGCCAAGTGAAGTAGTTGATTCGAGTCGATCAACAGTAACTTGGTGTGTTACCCCGATAAGTCCATTTCGGGTTCCCGATTAATTTGAACAAACCACTCTAGTCAACTAGGTTAAAGCAAAGTCAAATCCCATGTATAGGCATTGACCTAAGTTGACCCGACACCAAGAGGTATTGGGTCCAATAGAGACCACCTTATGTCCAAAAGGCCCATGGCCTAAAAGGACATCATTTCTTATGTGTTTAAATTGAAGGATGTGATGCCAGATTGTACGAACCATTGTCTCTCGGGGTTGAGAATTTATTATTTTTTAGATTAGTTTCTTTTGTTATAATCAAATGAAGATCTTCATCCGAAAGGTGTTCGAAAATTTCAAGAAATTTAAGAATGAAGGACTTCCAGGGTAGATTAGTCTAGTGTTGTTCCCCTGCGTGGGACTGATAGTTATTGTATATCCTTTTCCCTTATTTTGTATCCCCATTTAATCAATTCATATCGATTTGTATATAACATGTGTTTTTTTTTTTGGGGGGGGGGGGGGGAGGGGGGGGGGGCAATGGAACATTTCACAAATGGCATGTACATCCTTCAATCGTTAGGCTTACCTTTGGTTTAAAAGGTCACATGTACGTTAGGACACATTATACATTATTTTTGTTATATGCTACCTAATCTGTTTCATCCATGTTCATTTGATTTTTGTGCTTAACGCACATGCTTTGTTCTAAACATTATTTGTCCTTCATTTCATTTCAAAAAAATTTGAAACTATGTTTGACTTGATTTCTAGCTCAACGGGATACATAGGCGACACAACGGCTCGATCATATTCAGCGTAAGTTTTCTATCTTCCTTTACAATAGAAACTGGGGCAGAAGGTTTGAGAAGGTCTCAAAAATTCTACGAAGACATCTTGTTACAGATTCAACACAAGAGTTTGTTGAAGCCAAAACAAGGGCAGAATTTTTGAGAAGGTCTCAAAAATTCCACTCAAAGCAGCTTCAAGAAGTTTATGAAAGTTATTTTGGGTTCTAAATTGGGGCAAAATTTTTGAGGAAGGTCCTCAAAAATTCCACCAAACTCACACTTTAAGAATCAGACTACATTTGACCTCGGACTCCATGAGGCACCCATATCCAACGTGGAAGACAAATCAAGGGAGTGTTTTACTATGTAACCACTCTATCTTATTTATTATCTTTTCATGACTTCCCTGCTTTCACTCTTTTCTCATCTCTTTGCAGGAAAACCGTCCCCGCCAATATTCAGAGATGGTCACAAATAATGTGCTACTTCTGTAGATAATTGGGAAATTTCACAATCCCTGAAAGCACTCTAGAAAAGAGTATAAGAATAAGATTCCTAAAAAATAATCGATAAGCCACAATGTGTTGTCTCTAAAACAACGGGAGATGCTCAAAGTAATGAATGGTCCTGCAAATAATTGGGAGATGCTCTTTGACCAAAGAGGTCAGCCGACATCAAACATACGAGACATCACTCTGAGTTTGTCTTTATATTTACATTATTTTGTGTGCATATATTTTATACTATATTAGCACGAACTACGCACACCTGATTCTCACCCTTTGGGTCGAGATACGTAGGCAGCCCTCTTCGGGTTCGGTATCCTTTATTTATATAAAAAAAATTATTTTATTGAAATCATGCCTTTGACTTGGTTGGTACCAACACAATTAGAAGCATGAGAAATAATTAATATAATCGAGAGGATTGACTTTGTGGTGAACCTTAGGTTCTTTTGATACCTCTCATTTGTATCTTTGCGACATTTGAAAATGTCTCTTGCATGCATCCAAGTTAAGGATAAAACTGACCTTATTGTTTCATGTGCATTGTGTGGTGAGTTTTAGATTATATTCAATTACATTTCATATTTGATCTAGAACTTGGCCCGAATATTTGTTTAGGCAAAATTCTGAGTAATATTTGGTTTGGGAAAGGAATGTAGGCCTTCTTTGATCCGTTTGTGCCTTTTAATGCCTACCAAATGACACTAATCCCTAGTTAGTCCCCCTTTGAGCCTGAAGCCTCTTATTTGGACAACTACATCTTAGCCTATACCCTTTTAAGTGCTTATATGCACTATCCATCTCTTGGCCCGACCTTCTTGAGCGCACTGAAGTTGTGCGAATTTCAGAAGAAGATCCAAGTCTGAAGATGCCTAAGGCAAAAAATGCGTAGTCCCCAAAAGTCAAGGATACGAAAAGGACTTCATGAGAAAGAAAAAGAATCAATATCTCTCCACAAGGTCAAATTCAGGAGAAATTTCAAGAAAATGAAGAAGAACACTCCAGACAAAAGAGGAGAAACTTCAAAAGAAAAGAAAACATGAGAATAAAAGGAGAAAATGCTCCATGCAAGCAAAAAGTTCAAAAAGAAGTCGAAACAAAAGGAAGGGACAATAAAGAAGAATCAAGCTTCAACGACATGATAAATATTAAAAGCACGAGTTCAGTTTGACGCTCAAGGAGGGATTAAGTCACTCTTATCCCAAATCAATATTCTATCTATCCCTAAGCCTACATTACAAGACGAAAGCAAGCCCTACATGATCCCATTCCAGATGTTCTCACATTAGTGGCGACTTACATAAAGGTCAAGCCTATGGCATCAAAGTTACATGCTTTGAGCATTATTCTGAGTGTGAGAGTATTTTTCAAAATGTCCTCAAATTAAACATACTTCAAATGTGTGCAAGTGAGGACTTTCCTTACAGTGAGGACAATTGAAACATGGGGATAAGTCTAGTTCAAAACCTTTTTCTGAAGCAAGACTAACAAATCTTGTTGAAACTTAGGTACATCTGAGGTACCACTTGAAGATATAGGAATTATCTCGAAGTTGATCTCAGGTAAAATACAAGCGAAAGAGAAATTTCTATGCTATGCTAACTATTGGTATCAATTACAGCAACAACAAGTGAAATACTTTGAACAAGATTTAAACAAACAACATTTTTGTTGCAAAATGGTGTAAAAATCAAACTGAAAATTAAAGAATCAGTAGCGTGAAAACAAACCTCAACAACATAACCATGGAAAAATAATATCATCGGCGTTTTTCCGGAGAAGCCGACGTGAGGCTCGTAGTGTCTAGTCGGAGTTCACCGGAGTAGCATTGTCGACTAGATCTAGTAAGAGGTTGTTATTGATCGTTGTTGTGGTTGTTCAGTCTGACGTGATTGATTTCATGATGGTTTCGTGGTTGAAGGAGATCTGGACGGAGCTGGTGGTTGCTCGCGTCAGTTGCTGGTTGTCTAGTGGGTTCTGGCGGCGGTGGGTTTGTTTGGTTGACCCGAGATGGCTCCTTGGAATCTGGTTTGGTGGTGAACAGCGGGGTGGTCATCATTAATGGTTGTTCTCAGGTGATATGGTCATCGGAGAAGAAGGGAAAATGGGGTTTGACGGTTTAGTGGTGTTTTCGATGGTGGTGGTCATCGAAAAATGAAAAGCGACTGATTTAGCCAAAAATGAAAAAAGAGAATTATTTTTTTAACCTAATTTAAAAATTTCCACCACCATTAATTGTGAAGAGAGTGGTTTAGTTTTATAGAGAAAATAAAACAACTCAAGAACAAAATCGTGTGCTCAATACCATGGTTTTGAAAAATTATGAGTCATCCAAAATAATGACTATTTGAACTTATCCAAAAATATGGATATTTAACTAATCTGTGTAAAAAAAATATCTTCTCTGTATTTTATGAATTAACAGACTGTGATAAAAAATAAATTAACAAATGTATTTAATGCCGATAAGAATATGATTTGAGTTTTAAAATAAAATTGATAAAATAAAACTCAAACAACATTTGTTTATAAAAATGACCGTGTAAAAAAAAAATCAGTGACAGTCAATAATTAAAAAATTATAATAAATTGATAAATATCCTTACATTTTCAAGAAAAAGAATAATTACCAATAAGATTTGCTAAATTAAACCAAAATATGTAAAAATCAAATTTTATGCTCTTTAACAAATAAAAAGTGCAAAAATGTTTATTTTGAAAATGTCGGTCTAAAATTGGGTGTCAACAACTGCCCCTCTTCGTTTATAGAGGATGAAATAGTCTTTGGATAAAGACGTTGACGCGTAGCTAATTTTGGCAAAACGAAAAAAAAGAGAATGACATATGCAAAGAACAATGTCAAACATTAATAGATCTTAGACAGTACTCTCCATCTGTTGAAAGTAATGAATTGTCTTTTGATAAAAGGGAAAAGATTATTCGAAGATAAAACATTCATGTACCTTCGATGTTGTTTCCAAAATTACCTCAGTGTTGAGCTTGGGAAATGCTGAGGATGCAAGGTTGCGTACCTATTTGAACAAGGTAGCAGATCAACTTGTCTCATTGAATGACGGACGACTATCTTAAACTTGATATGCCATTTGAATGGGTGACAACCTAACTTGCCTCATTGAAAGGCGGACAACCAAACTTGAATTTGATGTGCCATTTGAACTGGTGGCAATCCAACTTATCTCATTGAACAGTGGAAGACCATCTTGAACTTGATATGCCATTTGAACGGATGACAATCCAACTTATTTTTTTGAATGGCGGACGACCATCCTGAACATGATATGCCACTTTGAATGAGGTGGCGACCCAATTTGTCCCATTAAAAGGTGGACGCCCTATTTTGAATTTGATGTGTCACTTTGAATGAGGTGGTGATCTAGCTTGTCTCGTTGAAAGGCAGATGACCCATTTTGAACTTGATGTGTCATTTGAACCGGTGACAACCCAACTTGTCTCATTGAAAGGCGGACAACTCATTTTGAATTTATCATGCCACTTTGAATGGGGTGACTTCAACTTGTCTCTTTGAAAGGCGGACAACCTATTTTAAAATTAATATGCCATTTAAATAAATATCGATCCAACTTATCTCGTTGAAATGCGGACGACCCATGATATGCCTCTTGAACGAGTGATAACCCAACTTATCTCATTGAAAGGCGGACGACCCATTTTGAGCTCAATATGCCACTTTGAATGAGGTGGGTACCCAACTTGTCTCATTGAAAGGCGGCTGACTCATTTTGAACTTAATGTGTCATTTGAACGGGTGACAACCCAACTTGTCTCGTTGAAAGGCGGGCAACCCATTTTAAATATGATATTTCATTTGAACGGGTGACAACCCAACTTGTCTCGTTTAAAGGTGGACGACCCATTTGAACGGGTGACAACCCAACTTGTCTCATTGAACGGCGGATGACCATCTTGAACTTGGTATGCCATTTGAGCGGCTGGCAACCCAACTTGTCTCATTGAAAGGCGGACGACCTATCATGTTACTTGAGCTTAACATGATATGCCATTTAAATGGGTGATGACCCAGCGTGTCTCGTTGAAAGGTGGATGACCAACTTGAACTTGCTGTGTCATTTGAACGGGTGACAACCCAACTTGTCTCGTTGAAAGGCGGATGACCCATTTTGAGCTCGATATGTCATTTAAACTGGTGACGACCCAACTTGTCTCATTGAATAGCGGATGACCCATCATGTTACTGATATGCCATTTGAAGGGGAGGTGACCCATCTTGTCCCGTTGAAAGGTGGAAGAACCATTTGAAATTATCATGCCACTTTGAACGGGGTGACTTCCGAACATGTCTTATAATCACTTGTACTAAACTTATTAGTAGCAAATGCAATATGCCACAACGAAGGAGGTGACGATCCAACATAACATGTTACAAATAGGAGTGACGATCCAACATATCACAAATAGGAGGTGACGATCCAACAAAACATGTCACAAATATTAGAGTGATGATCCAACATGTCACAAATAGGAGGTGATGATCCAACATAGCATAACGTGTCCCTTTGGTAAAGGACGACACAAATTAAAGAAACGAACCCTATCAATGAAAGGACCAACGAGTTTCTTTGACAGATATTCAAAGATAGGTGTTTGCCTCAATTTTATTTTTTAACAAATATACTTGGCCAATGATAAAATCTCTCCTTCGGATTTTTGAGGCCTTCCCATTACAAAAGACAGATTTTATTTTAAGTTCGATTATTTTATTTCAGGTATTGATATACTGGGCCAATGATAAAATTTCTCCGTCGGATTTTCGAGGCTTCCCTATTATAAAAGATAGAATTTATTTTCAAGATCAATTATCTTTGTTCAAGTATTTTTATACTTGGCCGATGAATAAATTTTCAACGATTTCCAAGGTGTCCCATATATATAAGATGGGTTTTACTTTTGTTTATTATTTTTTAATGTATTTTTTATTTATATTCGTTCATTATTAACACTTTTACCAAGTGTCTTTACACGTACCTGGAGCTTCTTCTCGAAGAAGACACTCGAATTCACAATCGAGAATCATTTTGAATTATTTATTCTATTTATTCATTTTGTTTAATGATAGGCAAATATTAGTCCGTCTTTATTATTCTTGTTTTACTTTATTCATTATATTTTATGTTTGTTATATTTGTTAAAGTTATTTTATCTCCTCCTCAATTAAAAAAATGAGTTCAGCCGGGACCCACCTTTGTGGATTCTGAAGGGTGCCTCACACCTTCCCTTTGGAATAACATGAACCCTTACCTAGAATCTAATTAGTTTCGCAGACTATTTTTCTTTAAATTTAATTAACTGGTTTCCTTGTTTTCCTAAAATTATGTGGCGACTCTAATTTCTCTAAATCTTCAAACACTTGTATAATTGATTTTTTGAGTCTCGAAGTTGCGCCTTATGAAAATAGAGTTTGCGACAAGTTTCACTATATATTATTATTTAGATTGTTTACTATTTTTGTGTCGCTCGTGTAGGGGCTTATGTGAATGTTATTATTGACTTGAGAGATTATTATTATTGTGATGCTTGAGTGGGGGCTTGAATTGATATTATTGGCCCTATTTGTGCATTAATTGCCCTATTATTATCGTGATGCCTGAGTGGGGGCTTGACTTGATATTATAGGCCTTATTTAAGCATTAATTTTCCTTATCATTATTGTGATGCCCGAGAAAGGGCTTCGATTTAAATGATATTATTAATGTCTTACATGACTATTTATTCTAGTGGTGCCATGCAAGGGCTTATATTATGAATTATTGTCATATTGAGTTGATTTTGAGCTCTTTTATACCTGTATTGAATTGATTATAATCTTCATACTGATTGGCTGCGAGTATTACTGATATGTCATGATCACATGACACTTTCGATGCTTGAAACTAAGAAAATATGCAATAACTTGGGTATGTTTGGTGGCTATTATGTGTTTTCTGTTCTATATTGCAGGAGAATAGGTTTGTGGAAGCAAAATGATCAAGAAGGAAGAATCATGCTTGAAAATGGAGTATCTAAAGATGAAAGAACCAGGTTCTGCACCAGATAAGTGACTCACGACACGACTAACGTGCCGTGAGTCCACCCACGTGACGTGGGTGGGTGTCGTGAGTCAACTTCAGAGATGTCCAATGTTGCCTGATTTCCACGGAACTGACTTACGTGGCGTGACTTGGTTCTACGACACCAAGTCACGATACCGTGGAAAGTTGTTGACTCTGTTTTCCTATTTTTTTTAGGATAGGATTCATCTTGTATCTATAAATACCCTTGTATTGTCCTATGTTCAGGAGTTAGTCAGTACTTTATTTTGAGACATATTTCCAGTAGTTTGACGTATTATTGATTTTGTAATCGTGGATTACCAGTTTTAGGATTTTTATTAATATTGAGAATTCAGAGTTTTTCTTCATTATCGTGAGTTTACAACTATGTTTTCATCTTCGAATTCTTCTTGTGTTCTTACAATAATGAGCAGCTAAACCCATTAACTAGGGTTGTGTGAACCATGAGTTAAGCGTAAAGCAATTCTGAATCATTGTAAATTCATGTATTGTTATTACCTTCATTGTAATTGATCTTCTAATGGTTGCAAATGTTAGAAACTCTCCTATATTCTAGACTTGCTCGAGAGAGAGGTAGAGATTGGGAATAGGGAATAACAACAGAGATTTAAAGCTATCAACCTTCATCTAATAACTTGAACTGTAACAGGGATAGTTATCTGAGATCTAGAAAAAGGGTTAGTAGTGCGACACTCGGAGATCGAGAGGAGAAGAGTGAAGTTCGTTTAACCAAGGTCGAGAGACGTTTAGATAAATATATCTTGTTAGATTTTGCATGTAACGCAGCAGGACAGTTTTTTCAAGTACAAATATCCGGTGAAGTTAAGGAATCGTTGGGGATCACTGTCCTAGTGTATTTCTCATATTATTTACAAATCCAAAAATCAACAATTGTTATTGTTACCATTTATTCACAAAACCCCCCCAGTTTCACATATTTGCCAACTACTCAGACTAGTATTCTACATAATTTTGTCCTTTTCCCTGTGGGATCCACCCCAACCTAGTTGGGTTCTATATTTGATATAGCGATTACATTATACTTGTCTGAAGGTATATTTTGGGTGACATCAAATTTTGGCGCCGTTACTGGGGAACTACGATTACGGAGTTGAGTATTTTGCTTGTTGGAGTTGATTGGTTTTATTTCATTATATAGTTAAGGGAAAACGCCGGTGTATGCGCAATACTAGGAGTCAAGGCAATCCCCTGATTCCACTTGATCTTGAAATAGAAAGAACTCTGAGAGCTAATCGAAGAATGGTGAATACCTACGGAGTTCAGGATCCTTTAGCTGCGAGAGATATTCATAACCAACCAATTTAGCCAGTTGGTCATGAAACAGTGGACCAAACTACTGCTCGGTTGACAAGGGAAGAGCAAGCTATACAAGTTACTCTTAGGCAAGCAGATAGAGATAATCGAGCTATGCAAGAAGTAGCACAACGTCTGGCTGATGCTGAAGAAAGACAAAGAAGACTGAGGGCACACCAAACACCTCAAAGACCACATGTGCCAGTTTATGATGATCCTAAAGAAGAAGATGTGGCTTATTTTGAGTCGATTGAGACTTGTTCCATTATTCCAACAGAGTTACCTTAGGGCACAAAGTTTGACATTACAAGTGCCATGATCCACCTACTTAACTTGAAAGGTGTATTCGCAGGTCTTCCTACAGATGATCCAAACATACATGTGATGAACTTTGTGGGGGGTTTGCACTTCTTATAATTTGCCTGGAGTGGACCAAGAGGCTATTCGGTTAATATTGTTTTCGTTCTCTTTAACAGGAGAAACGACTTTATGGCTGGTTGAATTACCACGAGGTTCCATTACTACTTGGCAAGTGTTGAGAAATCAATTTTTGGAAAGATTTTTCCCACCATCCAAGATGATACAGTTGAAGGACGAGATTTATAACTTCAGACAACTACACTCTGAAGCCCTTTACAATACATGGCTAAGGTTCAAGAAGAAGCTTCAGAATGTGCCAAATCATAAGATAAGTGGTAGGAGTCTACTTGAAATCTTCTACAGGGCTTTGAATGGAAATACTAAGGTTGTAGCAGATACTATCACTGGAGGAGCATTTATGAGTCTGAGGTGGAAAATAGCTTCAGAGATCTTGGATCGTATTACTAAGACTAACCGAGGATGGTATACTCGGGAGGCAGAGACACCGGTTGGTATATACACTATTGGAGCATCAGCAGCACAACGGGCTTTGGATGAATCTGTAGCTCAAGAGGTTGCGCAACTGAGAACAAAAATTGGTTTGCTAGCCAAACCAATTTTGGCTAGAGATGCGGAAAAGGTACATGTCGTAAGTGCACAGGGTAAACCATCTAAGCATGACGATTATGAATCTGATGAGGAAGCTAAATACTTGGATTGAGAAGTGGTAGGTTTCTGAGCCAAGGACCAAGGGTCTAATCAAGACTCTTGGAACTTGAGGCAAGGAAATCAAGGTCGAAACTATTATGGAGACAATTACAATAGGTTAGGATATAGAGACAGAAAGCGAGATCATGATAGAGACTGGTGATAAAAATATGATTACAAGGAGAAGAGCGGTGCTTATGTTCCACCAGGGAACCGTGATACTAACTACGAAAATTCACGAATGGAAACCCTTCTTACCAAATTTGTTAAAGGATCAGAAAACTAAGAAAATTGCTAAAAAAATTAGGGCATACATTTCGGAATAAGTCAGAAAGTTGAATCTCACTCAACTGCAATAAAACAGTTGGAGCAATAGTTTGGGCAGATATCAATGGCATTGAACCAACGTCAACCAGGCATTCTTCCAAGCAACATCATTCAAAATCCAAAAGATGACGGTCATTGTTTGGCCATCACTACAAGAAGAGAAAAGCGCACAAGCAACCCATCTATTCCCACGGGTAATGATAAGAAAGATGAGCCAGTGATGGTCAATGAAGAGCTTGAGATGGAGCTAAAAAATTTAGTAGTGGACAAAAGTATTAATAAGAAAGTGGAATCTGAAAAGAGGAAGGAGAAGGAGGTTCCACAAATGTTGAAAACTACCCCACGACCTCCTCTTCCTTTCCTCAAAAGTTAAAAAAAAAGGCTGAGGAAGGTAAGTACCAGAAGTTTATTACGATGTTGAAAGAGTTATAGGTAAATATCCCCCTTGTTGAGGCTTTGAAGTAGATGCCCGGTTACGCAAAGTTCATGAAAGACTTAGTGACGAAGAAGAGAACTGTCAGTTTTGAGCCGGCAGATAACTTGCATCACTATAGTGCAGTTGCTTCGCGTTCCCTAGTTGAAAAGAAGGAGGATCCAAGAGCTTTCATAATCCCTTGTACTATCGGGTCTTACAACTTTGCAAAGGCACTGTGTGATTTGGGTGCTAGCATTAACTTAATGCCGCTAGCCGTGTTCAAGCAGTTGGGGTTGGGAGCACCAAAACCAACTTCTATGAGGCTTCTCATGGTAGATAGAACTGTGAAAAAGTCGATGGGCATTCTGTATGATGTTTTGGTGAAAGTTTCATCTTTCATCTTTCCAGCTGACTTTGTAATTCTAGATTGTGAAGTTGACTTCAATGTTCTTATCATCCTGGGGAGACCATTCCTTGCCACTGGTCGTGCTTTGGTTGACATGGAAACTGGGCAGATGAAATTTAAGTTAAATGATGAACAAGTTACTTTCAATGTTTATCGTTCCATGAAGCAAACGAAAGATATACGGGTAATTTTTGTAATTGATACGCTTGATGAGAGTGCTATAGTCGTTCCAATTGAAGAAATGTTAGGGGTAGAAGCTCTTGCAGCTGTGGTTATGAATTTTGACAGTGATGGTATTGAGGATTACGATGAGATGGTAGGAGCGCTTGCTGGTAGGGGATCCTACACTTATGCTCCGAAGAAACGTAATCTCGATTTGAAGAATAGAGTGACCTCACCGGCTCGCCCTTCTGTTGAGGAGCCTCCAATATTAGAGCTTAAGGCTCCTCCTTATCACCTTCTCCATGCATTTTTGGGAACCAATAACACCTTGTATGTAATCATTTCTCCTGAGTTAGCATGATGGCAGGTAAAAGCTCTGGTTTTGGTATTGAAGAAATTTAAAAGGGCCATTGGTTGGTCCATTACTGATATTATAAGGATTCCACCCAACATTTACACTCATAAGATCCAGCTGTTCCTGAGTGTATACCAAGAATTGAGCACCAACGTCGTTCGAACCCACCTATGTAGAAAGTTATGAAGAAAGAGATCATTAAGTGGTTAGATGCAGGCGTAGTTTACCCCATTGCTGATAGCAAGTGGGTAAGCCCAGTGCAGTATGTACCAAAGAAGGGAGGAATCTCTGTGGTTCCAAATGATAAAAATGAATTGATCCCAATGAGGCCATTAATCGGATAGAGAGTTTGCATGGATTATCGAAAGCTGAATTCTTGGACCGAGAAGGACCATTTTGCTATGCCCTTCATGGACCAGATGTTAGACCGCCTTGCTGGTAGAGGATGGTATTATTTCCTCAATGGTTATTCGGGTTATATTAAGATTTTCATCGCTCTCGAAGACCAAGATAAGACCACTTTTACTTGTCCATATGGGACGTTTGCGTTCAAGAGGATGCCTTTCGGATTATGTAATGCACCAGTAACTTTTCAACGTTGCATGATGTCTATTTTTTCTGACATGGTGGAAGACACTATTGAGGTATTTATGGATGATTTTTTAGTTTTAGGAGACTCTTTTAACGATTGCTTGGCTCACCTTGCTAAGGTATTGCAAAGATGCAAGGAGTGCAACTCGATGCTAAATTAGGAAAAATGTCACTTTATGGTAAAATAAGGTATTGTGTTGGGGCATCGAATCTCAAAGAAGGGTATCAAAGTAGACAAAACAAAGATTGATGTTATTGAAAAATTACCCCCACCTGGTTCTGTAAAAGGGATTCAAAGTTTTTTAGGTCATGTTGGCTTTTATAGAAGATTCATCAAGGATTTCTCTACTATTGCACATCTGTTATGCAAACTTTTGGAGAAAGAGGTAAAGTTTGTGTTTGATGAGGCATGCCTAAAAACTTTCGAGTGTCTAAAATAGAAGTTGATTTCAGCCTCTATTATTTTCACACCAGACTGGACGATGCCTTTTGAAGTTATGTGTGATGCTAGTGGAGTAGCCTTGGGTGCTGTTCTTGGCCAAAGATGAGAGAAGATTTTACATCTAATTTACTACGCTAGCAAAACACTTAATCCAGCTCAAAAGAACTACACCGTGACTGAAGAAGAATTGTTGCCAGTGGTCTTCGCTTTCAAGAAATTTCATTCTTACTTGATTGGCACAAAGGTAATTGTGCATACAGACCATGCAGCACTTCGGTATCTTATATCAAAAAAGGATTCTAAGCCAATATTGATTCGGTGATTGCTTCTACTGCAAGAATTTGATTTTGAAGTCAAGGATCGAAAAGGAACTGAGAATCAGGTTACTGACCATCTATAAAGCTTTGAGGAGGAGGACATGCTTAAATTAAGGGATGATCTTGATATTGATGATACTTTTCCAGATGAGCAAGTGCTGGCAGCATCACAAGACTTAATCCCATGGTTTGCAGATTTTGCCAACTTTCTGGCAAGTGATGTAGTCTCGAAAGATATATTGTACCAGCAACGGATGAGATTCATGCATGAGGTGAGTAAATTCTTCTGGGATGAGCCTTACCTATTTAGAGTATGTGTGGATGGTATGATTCGAAGGTGTATCCCGGAGGCTGAAATGATGAGTATCTTGGAAGCATGTCATTTATCTCCAGTTGGGGGTCATCATGGTGGTACGCGAACTGCGCACAAGATCTTACAATGCGGTTATTATTGGCCTACCATCTATAAAAATGCTCATGACTATGCTTGGGCCTGCGACCAATGTCAAAGACAAGGAAATATCTCACGCAGACATGAACTTCCTATGACAACTATCCTTGAGCTCGAATTGTTTGATGTATGGGGAATTGATTTTATGGGGCCATTTGTGAGCTCACATAGGATGAAATACATTTTGGTAGCTGTCGACTATGTTTCTAAGTGGGTGGAGGAGATTGCACTTCCCAATAATGAAGGAAAAAGTGTCACGACATTCTTGAAAAAGAACATATTTTCACGATTTGGTACACCCCGAGTAATCATTAGTGATGGAGGATCTCACTTCTGTAATCAATTGTTCAAATTCCTGCTTGAAAAATATGGTGTCAAACATAGGGTGGCCACACCTTACCACCCTCAGACAAGCGGGCAAGTTGAGGTGTCAAATCGTGAGATTAAGTCTATTTTGGCAAAGACGGTGAACGCTAATAGAACTGATTGGGCGAGAAGATTGGATGATGCTTTATGGGCTTATCAAACTGCATTCAAGATACCTATTGGTGCGTCTCCATATCAGCTGGTTTTTGGTAAATCATTCCATTTGCTGGCCGAACTTGAATGTAAAGCATTATGGGCATTGAAGAGGTTGAATCTGGAATGGAGTGAAGCGGCTAAATTAAGGCTAGATCAGATGAATGAGACGGATGAATTTTGTCTATGGGCTTATGAAAGTTCAACACTTTATAAAGAAAAGATGAAACTGTATCATGACCAGAAGATTGAACGACGAGAGTTTCATCTGGGAGATTTGGTGCTACTCTATAACTACAGGTTTTGCCTTTTTTTTTTTTTTTTAAAAATTGCGGTCTAAATGGTCTGGACCATTCACGGTTATAAGAGTGTTCCCGCATAGGGCAATTAAGCTAAAAGGTGATAATGATGCCCTTTTAAAGGTCAATGGTCAGCATGTGAAGCTTTTTTGGGAACTGCGGATGAAGTAAAAAGGAGTAAGGAGCTTAGTCTTAATGAAGTCTGAGTAGTCAAGCTAGCCAGGTCGTACCGCAACATTAAGTTAGGCGCTTCATGGGAGGAAAACCATGGGCTGGTTGATGAATTCTGAATAGCCAACTTAGCCATGTCGTACCGTGACGTTAAATCAGGCGCTGCTTGAAAGGCAACCCAAGGTCTGAGTTGGTAGTGATATGATCATTAGAGGATAAGTTAGCTGGAACTTACAATATTGAAACTGAATATGTTCAATATAACCCAAGACACTGTTTCACACAACGTAAGTTCATCCACGTAACGTGGGTTGGTACCGTAGAAGTCAAAGGAAATTATATGCTTGCTGAACTCGACCTATGCCAGTGACCCACGTCACGTGGGTGGTGCCGTAAGAATAAGAGATTAATTGACAGCTTCAAAACCCAATCCACATCAGGGGACCCACATGACGTAGGTCTACCCACGTCACGTAGGTGGTGACATGAAAATCAAAAAATTAACATTACCCAAGATCCGTCCCGATCCGACCCAAATTATATATACATATCGATATACTCCTCTAATCCGACCCAATTTCAAATCCAAACTAAACCTTCTCAAATCCAAATCCTAACATAAACCTTATTTTCCACAATTCACCAAATTCTCATATACCAAATCCTAAATTCTCAAATTCCCAAATACCAAATTCGAAATTCATCAAATCCTCACTACCTAAACCCCATAATCCCCAAAATCCAACCCACCCAATCCAAAACAGACCCACCCGACCCAAACTCGACCTATCCGACCCAATTCCACCTAAAAAAAACCCCAAATGTGGAGACATGGGTTCTTCCTCGCGAATACAAACAAAAAATCCCAAATTTACAACTAGGTTGCATGATGAACCTTCGGTTTCAGATAAAAGTAGATCCGAAGAAGTATACAAGTTGGATAACGATGCTGCTGCACTGGTAACTCATACCATGAGGTTACAAACTAGGGCATAAGCTGTTGTTCGAGCCACACTTCAGCCTATCCCACAACCTGCCAAGCCGGCTGCTCCTGATCAGTCTTCTGATTTTGCCCCCCAGTCTGAAGAGGGGGAGGATGCTTCGGCAATTGGTGATGAACAGGAGGTTGATATATCTGGATTTGAGTACAATGATGAAGGACCTAATGATTCTGCGGTTGAGGCGACAACATCGATTTCTGGCATTGGGGGGTAAAATTCCACGACTTTCTCCTAGAGAAGGGAAAACAAGCGATGGTGTGTTCAGGGTATGAGGGACTTTTATGACATGGATGCTGAACTTACTGAGAGGGGCGTGTGTAGACGAAGTATTACTGAGGAGCCCCGGTATCGGCTAGAGGAGTTAAAGGCACTACCCGATATTAAGGCAGTGTTTGATCATTATGGATTTGGGTGGATGGCGGAGCCTTCTGGTCACTATAGCCTAGAGTTGCTCCGTGAGTTTTATGCTTTTTATATTGCGTCTGTTGAGTTTATCACACCTATTGAGCAGCGTCTTCTGGACCAAACACCATTGACTCACACTATGGTTCGGGAGACCAGAGTAGATATCTTTGAGCAGACCATCCACAGATTCTTGTTTGGGGCTGAACATCTATTTCCAACCACAACTACTGAGTTTGATCACTGTATGGAGACTGTCAGAAATAGGACTAAAATGAGGGACGCCGATCAGCAGTTGGAGTTACTATGGTAGATTGCGGGGTATATAGCAGAGGACGGTGTCGATGCTAGTTGGGTAACTGGGAATCTGGATATCAAGAAGTCCACACTCCACTTTGCGGGTCGGTTTTGGTGGTCTCCACTTTGCGGGCCGATTTTGGTGGTTAGGCACCGTTTGGGTCCCACTAATGCTGATAATTCACTCACTTTGGATCGGGTTATTTTGGTAGCAAGCATCATTGCCGGCTATGACATTAATATCACCCGCTACATAGTTAGGGAGATCCATGAGAGTGCCTTTAAAGATAGTTTCCTTTCCCTTGTCTACATGAATATTCCTCCACCAATTTTGCAAACTGTCAGGAGCTGAGATGACCATTTGGATATCTGGTAGGTTCTGATTGATATTCATTTGAAAGAAAAGAGGGTAAAGGGTATGAAAGACTTGTTTGTTCCAAATCCGTTATGTGTTTAAGTTTGGATCATTCACATCAATCTTTACATAAAAAGTATGTCGTTAGGTTTGTAACCTTTGACAAAAGGGTGGCTCCCTATTTACGAAGACGATGCCTTGGACCGTCCCGCCTAAGGTGTATGCAATATGACCTATTTCTAGAGTAAGAGTTTTTCCTAAAAGTTTAAGAGTAGGACTGAATAACGGTGAGAAGGCGCACTAACCTAATTGCACCGACTCTGAAACTAGGAAATCCAAAAGAAGGTTTGGAGGAGTGTGTGACACTCCCCCCGTGAACCACAATGTGTGAGTGTGTACGGCCAAAGACTCGATAGGAAAATGCAAGTGATAAAGCAATAACAAATAATGTTGATCAAACAAATAAGGAACGCAAGTTAGGATTTGGCTTGCGTCCTTTCAAACAAAGCAGGATATAAATGTAAATAAAACAAGTAACGTAACGAAAACAAATATTTCCAAATACTAATTCTAAACTAAGTCTGCCAAGGTAAAAACCTAAGTTGGTTCCCCAGCAGAGTCGCCACGCTGTCGCGCCCTATTTCGAACCGATCGAAATAGCACCCGACCGTGTGGTGGTCGTTGTGACTCTCTGGTTTTGAAAATTCATTTTTAGAGTCGCCACCTAAATTTTAAGGAAAAATTAGGAAAACCATTTTTATGTAAAACTCTGTTTTTGGTCTTTTTGAAAACGAGATTCTGAGTAAGGGTTTTGGTTACTCGAGGGGAAGGTGTTAGGCACCCCTCAGAGCCTATCCGAAGATAGTCCTTAAACTCAGTATAGGAAAATATTTGGGAAAATGTTTATTTATTAATTGCTAAAAAAAAGGTAATAACTACAAAAAATTTATCAAAATTAAAATAAGAGGAAACACACAAGGTATATAAATATATACTTACGACATATGGAGATGCAACGTAATTTATTGCAAAATATACATGCGTGTTTCGAATATATGAAAACGAGGGGGTAAAGTTAACGCTCTTATTTTACTATGTATATTAAAAAAAAGTGTAAAGTCTTATAATTTTACAAAAATATAAAGTTTAACGACATATAAAGTTAAGTATATAAATGAAATCTTTGTGAAGTAGAAGGAAAATATAATTTTTTTAAAAAAAAAGTGTAAGAAGGGGTTTATTTGTTATATACTAAGTATGTATACCTAGAAGTATGAAAATTTATTTAATTTGAAAATATACTTATGTAAATGTACATTGTCGCGAGACGAGGACGTATAAAAGTTACGAAGACATATTAACTAGAGTGAAAGTGAGTTTGAAAATATAACATCATGCTAGTGTTTATTCATTTCTAAACATTTCTTTCCTAAAAAAAATAAAAAATAAATATATATATGTGAAATGTGAAAGGTAAGAGTTGATATTAGTATTTTTGTTATAATATGTATGAAAATATACTGGTTTGTAATTTTGCAAGAATGTAAAGCTTAGAAACATGTAAAGTTAAATATATTAATGAAATAATTCATGAGGTAAAAGAAAATATAACATGTCAAAATTTATTTATTATGAACATTATCATGTATGTCTCAAAAATATGAAAAATTATTTATTTTGAGAATAAATTTATATAAATATGGTTATCGCGAAGTAAAGATATATAAAATGTGTTAAAATGCAGTAAGATGTTAGTTCTTAAGTAAAATAGACTTGCGTATGTTTTAAATGTAAAAGGCATGCTAATATTTGTTTATTTTTTGTAAAATTTTAAAGGTAATAGTTAAAAGTAGATAAAATAAATGTAATCGTAAAAATACATATATATAAATATGTAGTTGCAATAGAGTATAAATAGTAATAATAATAATGTTGTTAAGAGAAATAAGCAAATAAAAATAGTAATGAAAATATGTTGTATATGGTAGTCTATACATATATGTGCCTTGTGCCCTTTCGAATCTTTTAGAATTTGAAAGTTTTATACTATTGTTTGAGAAAACTAATAAAAACAAGGTAAAATGTTGGAATCAATTTATTGAAATAAGCCGGGATTGATAGGTTAATTCCTTTTAAAAGAAAATTCAGATTTTAGCTAGTCGCAAAATGATATTAAAACTCTCTTTGTTTTTTTAAAGAAAATGTTGAGGTTGCGACTTTTGTTCATTCTTTTTTTTAAAAAAAAAAATTTTTTTGAAGTGAGAGATTAGTTTGAAGAGTTAGCCGAATATCTAAGTTACCAAAGCCCCTTTTTATTCAAGAGAAGTCCGTCTAACTAGTCACATGTTAATTTGCGAAGAAGTGAGGACGTTAGTCTACCTCAAATAGAATCCACAAATACTAAAGCAATGTAAACACAAATAAACAATTAATAAAATTCAAATAACCAATAACAATTAAATACCATTTCAAGTTCAAAAGACTAACGACATGGCGGAAATATTAAATAAAGAGAAGGGACTAAGAGATACTAGACTCCTAAAGGAGTTGGGCTCCTAATTCTCGAGACTCCGATGCGCTGTGATCCTAGTAGTGGTTGACCCGATGTTACGGGTCAAAACGAGTTCCATTGTGGAACTCAAGCTCCCGGGTGTTCCATGAAGAGAAAGGGTAAAATCTAATTAGAAAATGTCTAAGTTCCAAATGAATAAATAGGAGTATAAAATAAAGAGAGTAGAACATGAAACAACATATGTCATAGCACACATATTCCATCATTTTCCAGAAAAAGCATGAACATGTTGCTATACAAGGAACAATTCACCCACCCACAGACGTGTACTTTGATTTTGTCTTAAACTACCATAAAATAATTCTATGAGCATGGGCATCGAGAAAACCAATTCAATCTACATAGTCATTAAGGCTGGACTATATTCCACATTGCCATTTACCAATAAAGTTTAGAAGAATCTTAGAGATAGGGAATAAACTTGCATCAATTTAAACAAAGTATTAAACAAAATTGACTTTTAGCCTTGAAAAAAAAAAGGAGGGGAAAATCCAATCAATTATCAAAGAACTTGCACCAACACACATGTTACTACCGTTTCTACTAGAACAAAGAAAATGGCTTCTCAAACTTATCTCCAAATGACACTTTCTAACTCACGAGGAATTGTTAACATCCATTTCATAATATAACAAAACAAAGAGTAGTGGCTTCCATATTTTAATATCCGAATGCAAACAACCAGCCCCAAAACAAATCTCATTCTACTCGCATATTTAATTCAAAAATAGAAAGTGGCGCCTAGCAAAGAAATATCCTACAGGAACCAATTTGCACTACTTAAAGGGTTAACGTGAAATTGATACCCCAGAAAATTTACATATAAAATAAAGAGGACAAGGATGGGTAAAAAATAACACGACAAGATCAAACGAATAAAGTACATAAGTAAAGACATGAGTCATAAGCAAATAGAGAGAAGGATTTGAGCATGTAAACTTATTTTTAAATACCCAAGTAACTACAAAAGTCCATTGTTGCTCGGCCAAAGTGGACAGTTGACAAAGTTTGATATACAACACAGTAGGAAAACTTTCTTTCAAAAGAAATATATGAACTTTCAAAATAATCACTTTAACATATTGCTATTTATAGGTTTTTTGAACGCACATTAACAATTTCAGATTTGGACTTGCTGGTGTTTTTCCTGGCAAGGTTTTATTCTCCAGAATTCGAAGATTAATATTCTTCTTTTCCTTTCCCTCCAGCTGATAAATGTTAGTAGTTGAAATTAGTTAGGACTAATTTTGAAGTGTAATTAGTTTCTAAATGCTGATGAATTCAATATTTAAGCTAGCAGGCTTTTAAAGGACCCTTACTGTGGTCACTTATACTTTCTCCAATATTTTTGTTTCCTATGTAGTCTTGCTTTTCTTCTCTTGGCCCATTAATTAATTGGAATACAGAGTACAAACATGAATTTGTGAGATGTTTAAAGATAGCAAGAACATATGTGACATGAGTGGTCATAGCGTGAACAATGCACCTATTTTGAAGAAAGATGAAATTGCAATTTGCCGTAGGGCTTCTGATATAGTCCTAATTTGACCCGAGTGTCATAAGGTCTTAAAATCTGAGAATTAGCTAAGCAATTTTTTGAGTCATTTCTAATTAAACCCATCGTCAGCAGTCCAAATTATACATTCCATAAAGCTAAGCACATATTGATGGTATACACATTAACATACAATAATTTCCAAATCTCAAGATGATACTTCCCAACTTAAATTCTGCATTTTTCTTTGACAAACACGTTCCAACCAATTGAATACACAAGCACACAATCGCAACTAACACACTCATTCACAACCGCGAGAAAAAAAAAAAGAATTAGGGACGACATGATTTTTTAAGAAAGAAAGAAACAAAACAACAACTTATTTTTGGTAAAAATATACCAAAAAGGGCATTAGACAGCCCGGGCACTCCTAAATTTGTAGAAATATGATGATAAAACAATATCAAAACAGGGAATTAGATTTCAACGCAACTTGGGCTCAAAACAGCCATACCTCGAAACAAATTAGAACAGGACCATGTTTTAGAAATCTGATTTCTCGCGAGCAAACAACAACACTATGGCCAAACTAAAACAATATACAGTACCTACACATACAACTCCTCTTCATAATCAAAACAACAATACGAACTTGACCAAAATTCTCATACAAACACAATTTTTCAACATTAGCAATTAACAACACATCATTTGGTCGAAATTAACTCAAAGTGACAGATTCATGAATTAAAACGAGATGAAAGAAAGGAAGGATGAAGGTGAGATGAGAGGGTGAATTCATACCTTGTTTGGGGCAGCGATTCAGGCCGTCGAGCGTCGAGTTTCAAACTAGCTTATTCCGACTCTGACTCGAAGTATTCCAAAAGCAAAGAAAACTAATTAGAGAGTAGTCAATCGAAATAAATTCCAGTCCCCCCTCCAATGCCCAAATGTATGTCTCCTTTTATAGCCGAGAAATAGGGCTACGACGGATCAAATGGAGGCTCCAAGAATTCAAAATTTGAATTCTTGGGAAGCTATTTTTCAGAGAAATAAAGATGATTTGGAAGAAACAAAAAGGTTGATTTTACCTTTTCAGATTGATTTGAAGGCAAAAGGGGTGGTTCATGTTTGAATCCATCGGATTAGAGAGTAAATGACCTCGAATCCGGTGGTCCGTCGCATTCTTTCCTTCCTTAGAAACGACAGTGGCGGTGGGGCTTTCTTTTTCGAGGTCTATTTTGGGAAGGGAAAGGTGATGGAGGAGGTATAAAGTTGATGGGGGGCTACGAGGTGATAGAATAGAAGAGGGGCGGTTGAAAACCACCGGATTTCACCATTATCCAGTGGTTTTGGTGGTGTTGATGTCGGGTAGAGAGGAGAGAGAAAATGTCGATGTTGATGGCTGCTATTTTGGGTCTGGTTTGGTTGAGTTGCCATGATGGGGTTGTAGGAGAAGGGTAAGGGCTGATTTAGTTGAGTTAAAGAGGTCATGGGCCGGGTTAGGTTAGTTGGGTCGGGCTGGTGGGGTAGTATTGGGCTGGTGGGGTAGTTTTAGGGGTTTTGGGCTGGTGGGGTAGTTTTTTAGGTAAAAGAATTGTAGGAAATTGGCCCAAATGTGACAAGTTAATTTATAACCTAATTTTCCCAAATTAATTTTTATTTTACTAAATTAACGACGCTTATTTCATTCTAATTAAAGTGTACATATATACATATACATTTCACACATATAGGTGCGTATACACATGTGCGAATTTAAATACGTATATGGGTTATATTTTAAATACGTATAGCTATAGTTCAAAATTAAATAAAAGTAAAAATAAAGTAAATTTGCAAAAATATGATGGTATAGTGAGAATAATGAATTATTATCATTAATTCATTTTTGAGGGTAACTTTACGATATAAGTAATTCGAAGAATAATAATAATAATTATAAGAAGAAGATGTTATTTTTGAAAAATTGTTATTGGTGTTAATTTTATTGAAACTAATGTTAGACAATAAGAAAGACAAATATTCAGGACTCATAAGCATCGAGAAATTAATTTTAGGAAAAGGGAGAGCCAAAATTGGGTGTCAACAGTTAAGATGCCTGCAGTAGATCATTATATTAAGGTGATCCACATTGCCGATATTAGGTTGATGCAGCAGTAGGGAGCTCACCCAGTTTTTCCCCGGAGGTCTCAACCTTCCGTGTCATCAGGAGCAGCCCTTTTGAAGGGCCTGGAGATAGAGAGGAGCCAGTTAGTACACCTATGCCTATTCCAGCACCGGTGAGTATAGCGGAGACAGTGCATGAATCTACTGAGGGCACAGGCCTGGTGATTAATGATGAGGTCACAGGCACTACCACCACCGCCCCCCTCTTGTATGGTTTCAATTTCGAGGGACTTTCTGCAGCAGTTGGTGGATCGGCAGACATAGATGTTTGAAAGGTAGGCTCACATTGAGTTTCAGATAGCTAAGTTGGTATCCTAGCTTAAGCCTTGGGTTAGGACCACAGTAGAGGCTGCAGAGGCTAGAGTAGAGGACCGTATAACTGCGGCTATGGGTAGATTTATGAGAGAGCTGCATGGGAGGATTGATAGTTTTGAGGCACGGATGGCCGCCCGAATGAGTTCGGCACAGATTCCTGATATGGCAGGATCGACACAAGAGGTGGCTTCATTAAGAGAGGAGGTTAGAGCTTTGGCAATGAGAAGTACTCTTGTTATTCCACCTATGCCCGTTCCGGCCCTGATGAGGCTGGTGTTCGAGGTGGATTTGTTTGCTGACGAGGAGCCTCCTATTGATAGAGGCAAGAGACCACGTAGTTCGGAGGATCAGGTTGATAATGGTGATGAGTTCGAGGGTGATTTTTGAAGAGCGGTTAAGGCCTCTAGAGTAGAGTACCATACCAGTCAAAGTGCTCAGGAGGAGAGGGCACGGGGTGCATCCTCTAGTCAGGCACCCCCTTCATCGGACGCACCTAGTAGAGAGCCTAGAGAGAATACTCATGATCCTACATTGGGCGGGCCCATATCCGGCGCCTAGGGCAGCACAGGTATGTCTTCACTCCCTTACACTTAAGATATTGCTAGATGTGCACTGGGGACAATGCATCATTATTTAGTTGGGGGTGGGGGTATACCACCAATTAGGGGTTTTTGTTGCCATGTTTCTTTTCCCCCAAGTGTGCTATCATAGTAGAACCGGCATGTTTAGGTGTTTATTTAGATTATTAGGTGTTTGCATGATTAATTAGGAGAAAAATAGGGGAATCTTAGTGCAGTCCAGCTTTGAACAAGTTGTGTTTCTTGATTGTTTAAAGGACACCCCTCCTGAAAATTTTTGTTTTAAATTGTGTGTGTAGTATGTTAGTTTGTGACGACTGTTGGATCTTGTTATGGCGTTAGTATTATCGGCAGAATAACTGTAGCTAGCATTGGATTAACTGGATAGGTAGTAGTTGATAGTGTAACCCTGTGCCATGTGTGTGTGAGGTCGTTACCTAGTTCACTTTGTGTGTGCGATCCAGAACTTATCCGGTTAGTCTTGCCTAGGTTATAGGATAGTGGTTAGGAAAGGATCATAGGTCGTGTTTGAATAAGTCCAGTTTTAGCCTAAATGCCTGACCAAATGAATTAAGTATCCCTTGATCCCGAGTTTGAACCTTAATTAACCTATTTCTTTCGTTAGCATAATCACCTTTCCATTTTGACTTACAATGAACCTGTCTTGGCCCTGGTCCCTCCTTGGACATTGTGTACCTCAACTCAGGCAAATCGCCTAAATTGAGGGTGGCTATCATAGGGGTGCGTAGTTTGACTTGGGTATGAAGAACGGGTTAGTAAAAGAAAAATAACACAGATTTGGGTGTGAAAAAAAAAGAGTTGTGTTTTGAAAGAATGAAGAAAATCACATCCGAAAATCTGAAAATAAAGGAAGGAGAATAAGGGAGAATAAATAAGCATGGTTGAAAAGAGGAGCCAAAAATAGTGTAGTGTGAAGGAGGGTTGAGTCACCATATCCATATGTACCATACCAGTCCCAAAGCCAACATTACAAACTGATGAAAGTCCTATAGTGATCCTAGTCCAACTGTCCGAAAAACTAAAGGCATAGAAAATAAGGGTAAGCCTATGGCATTTCACGCACATTATTTGAACTTCTTTGTGAGAGAGTATTTTGACCCAATCCTTACTTTGACATCCTTTGGTATACTGTGAGTGTAAGGGACTTCTTTGTTATGAGAGTACATGGGTTGCACTTGTAGCTGCTATTTGTTCGGATAATGTCATGTGCATATATGCTTAATTTTCTATTCATAATCTGATGCCATCATTTGATCCCGTCTATGTGATGATAATATGCTGCATGTATACACACTGTGATTTTGATGTGCAAGTAGGAGGGGTCAAAAAAGTTTTGAGGTCAAAAGCAATGAGCCGACTGCCATAGGTCCCTTAGGTTTCTCTTAGTTAAGCATTGTATGAGTTTGTTTAGTTTTGTTCGCCTGAGGACATGCAAACGCTCTAAGTTGAGGGTGTTGATGTGTCATGATCACATGACACTTTCGATGCTTGAAACTAAGAATATATGCAATAACTTGGGTATGTTTGGTGGGTATGATATGTTTTCTGTTCTATATTGCAGGAGAATAGGTTTTTGGAAGCAAAATAATCAAGAAGGAAGAATCATGCTTGAAAATGGAGTATCTAAAGATGAAAGAACCAGGTTCTGCACCAGAGAAGTGACTCACGACATGACTCACGTGCCGTGAGTCCACCCACGTCACGTGGGTGGGTGTCGTGAGTCAACTTCAGAGATGTCCAATGTTTCCTGATTTCCACACAACTGACTTACGTGGCGTGACTTGGTTCTACGACACCAAGTCACGATACCTTGGAAAGTTGCCGACTATATTTTTCTGTTTTATTTAGGATAGGATTCATCTTGTATCTATAAATATCCTTGTATTGTCCTATGTTCAGGAGTTAGTCAGTACATTATTTTGAGACATATTTCCAGTAGTTTGACGCATTATTGATTTTGTAATCTTGGATTACCAGTTCTAGGATTTTTATTAATATTGAGAGTTTAGAGTTTTTCTTCACTATCGTGAGTTTACAACTATGTTTTCATCTTCGAATTCTTCTTGTGTTCTTACAATAATGAGCAGCTAAACCCATTAACTAGGGTTGTGTGAATCGTGAGGAATTAACAAAACGGGTTAAGTGCAAAGCAATTCTGAATCATTGTGAATGCATGTATTGTTATTACCTTCGTTGTAATTGATCTTCTAATGGTTGCAACGTTAGAAACTCACCTGTATTCTAGACTTGCTCAAGAGAGAGGTAGATAGTGGGAATAGGGAATAACAATAAAGATTTGAAGCTATCTACCTTCATCTAATAACTTCAGCCGTAACAGAGATAGTTACTGAGATCCAGAACAAGGGTTAGTAGTGCGACACTCGGAGACCGAGAGGAAAAGAGTGAAAGTTGTCTAACTAAGGTCGAGAGATGTTTTGTCAAGCACAAATACCCAGTGAAGTTAAGGAATCATTGTGGATCACAGTCCTAGTGTATTTCTCATATTGTTTACAAATCCGAAAATCAACAATTGTTATTGTTACCATTTATTCACAACCCCCCCCCCCCAGTTTCACGTATTTGCCAACTACTCAGACTAGCACTCTACATAATTTCATCCTATTCATTGTGGAATCGACCCCAACCTAGTTGGGTTCTATATTTGATAAAGCGACTGCATTATACTTATCTGAAGGTATGTTTTGAGCGACATCAATTACATCCTTATTTCCATCATATATATTCATGGAATTTGATATCTGTCACGCCCCGAGTTCCAACGGGGTGGACTAGCACCCGAAGTCGATATGGCCAGAGAGAACCAATCTTTTCTCATGAACCTTCGTATGCATATCCTCGTATGAATCTTATTAGACCTTATGTAACTATGCGAAAAACATGAACATGGAAACATATGCTATATATATATTTAGAAAACTTGGCCGTTGGGGCCATCAAGTCAAAACGGACATTTGTCTCTTACATCCATAACCCACAAATGTCTAAAAAAGCCTCTAACAGATGCATCTATAAGAAAAACTTAAAATCGGGACAAGTCCCCGCTTTATACAATATTTATAATATCAAAACAAATATACAACTATGACCCAGAAAGCTCAGAACCAAGTGGAGCTCACCAAAACTCTGCAAATGATCCCCAGTCTACAGAGGAGGTCTACTAATGCCTGCACCTACAACATGTAAGGTAAGTCCCCAAGAGGGGTCAGTACGAATAATGTACTGAGTATGTAAGGCTGAATGAAACTTTATAATACATAAATACTTCAATGGAATCAATTATAAGTAAAGAACCAATATGGATAAGTCATAACTCTATATGTATGGAAATATGTACATTACATGGATCAATTCTTTTATTCTTACGCTCACTCGTCCCCGTCATCACTCAATTCTTCATATACTACTCATTCTTCCATTCTCACAAATCCCGGGCCCCAATCTGATCAGTGGGAAAATAATACCATCATGAAGGTGTTCATTTCACCCCATGGATACACCCATAATGTTGGGATGGTCATCATGAAGGTGTGTCCTTTCACCCCATGGATATCATCATGAAGGTGTCTATTTCACCCCATGGATACACTCATAATATTGGAATCGTCATCATGAAGGTGTGTTCTATCACCCCATGGATACACTCATAACACCTTACTTCATTCTTTAATTTTTACAAGATTAGTACCTTTACTTGTGAGAGATTGGTACGCTTACTCATGAGAGATTAATACAGCTTGAAGTGAGACACCTTTGGACATATCGGAATGAACTAGTATAACACTAGTATGAATACTATGAGCTGCAGAAGGATACGGAAAAAGGAACCTTACATACCTTGTATTCTCAATACGAATATATAATCTTAGATGTGCATACAATGTCCCGCTCCTTCCTTATATTTCACTCTACAACATAAATACATAACGGAGTTTACATTAACCACCAACTACCTTACAAATGCATATCACGATAATGAGTTTCATGTTTGCCTTTAAACATACCATTTCCCCCTTAACAAAACCATTGATGAAATTATCACACCAATAATCTCGCAACATTCCATACATTGAACAATACATGATAATCAATAACATTTCACCACAAAACTTCTCCTTTACACTTTCTCATCCACACCATATCACAAGTAATCCATCAAGTCACCTTAATACACCTCATAGCACATATCGGCCAAAATCTCATAATTTACACTTATAGAAAAATAACAAGTTTAATAACAAAATCACACCATACATGTTCATATTTTATCCATACCATGCTCTTTCATCAAAGTCACAAGTCATATTTCAAGCTTAAATCCCGTGTATCACAAATCTTTTACAAAAACACAAAATACCGTATTCAACACTTCCAAGCATATCCAACATGATTTACATACTCTCCCATGCATATAATATATTAATACACAAGAATAATCACTTACCCAAGCTTGTAGATGATGATCTTGCCCAAGAAGAGGACTTGGGGTTTGAGAGCTTGGGAGAAATATCTCTTGGAAAAATGTTTAGAAAGGCATGTGCCTTTTGAATGAATAAAATCTGATTTGGTGGCCTTTATATAGCCCCTTTTAATCTTATCCTTAGTCATGTTTGATCAATAACTGATGGTCAAAGGGAGAATGGGTCATTTGACCCATTGGGCCAAGTATTTTGTCTCATTTGGGGCCTTCATTGAGCCCAATTCATTTAACCCAAAAAAATCAATAATCTCTCATGTTTAAATCATTTTTTACGTGTTAAAATAATATTCCCACGCACGCTATTCATACCCGTAGCCTCAATCCCAAAAACAAGTGATTTTAGCCACGTATGGCTTATTTTGACTACAAGGGTAAAATCGTTATTTTGATGCTAAATTCGTTCACGATTAATTTTACCATACCAATATAATAATTCATTCATTCCATGTATATACTCGTGGTTGTAGAAGAAACGTGGCAAAAATCTGCCCGGTACGCCCCCCGGGCACCCTTGAGACTTAGAACAAATTTTGGAAGCTTACTAGTTTGGCCGTTCCAGCAAGCGTCTGGCGCTTCCCAGGGCTCTGAGCTTTATCAGCTTGCTGGTTTGGCCACCAAAACAAGCACCTGGCCCTTCCTATGGCGCTGAAAATTTTATTTTTAAAATTTTCGTTTCTTCGACTTTTCTTCGCGGATTTGATTAGATACTTCAAATTCTATTCTTTAACTTACTTCTTACCTTTAATATTCTTTGTTTGGAGGTCCTCCAACCCTCGTTTTTAATCCCACAAATGTTCCACGGAGTCAAAAAACACCTCCTACGAAGGTTTAATCACATGTACGAGGGCCAAATTCCATTATCTCATCAATAACATTACCAAATACATACTTGTGGCTTTCGACACCTAAGTAAACATTGTTCAACGTCTTCAAGTAGGGTTGGAAAGGTACGGGGTGTTACTTTCTTCCCCCTTAGAAACATTCGTCCTCGAATCTTAGTAACATTGTCTCATTGTAACAACTTAAGTTGAGGTGAATCCTTCACATCATCATATACACACACATTACTTGTAAAGACTTTACTTATTATGACCTCAATCCCATATCTTGAACTTTTTCTTCCATGTACAACAATTACGAATACTTTAGATTTCATTACTCCCTTAGTCTCCTTTGTGACTCCTTCTACGTGCTAATTTCTCCAATGTGCCTTTACGAAAGCTACTTCTTTATTTTGTATTGCTTTCGCTTATTGAGCTAGAATAGTAAGTCGTACTCCTTCACACGTGAGATTTTTCATAACTGGTGTATTTCCACTGGGAGCAACACGAAATAATCTCCTATACACTTTCAAAGCATCGCATATGAAATACTGAATGAACTATACAGAGTTCTTGGACTAATGCTACTAGATACGCAATTTGCCTAAATCTTTGGACAATGTCCCATTCTTTCCGAATCTCATTATTATTTACTTCATTGGTGACACTGTCAAAACTACTTAACCACCTATGGCACATCTTACTTCCCTTCTTCTAATATCGCATATGATTTGTATCGACATATGATTTGTATCGACTTTGGGCCAATTGTATTTGCTGTTATATCACCTTTACTCTCTCTATAGCTTAATGAACCAAAATCTGACCCGAGCAAAGCAGATTTCATCAACTATAATCCATCCAAGTGATGATCTATGTTTTTCTTTCATATAAAGCTTCGTAAGGTGTCTTTTGATGCTTTTAGTGTAAGTAATATCAATAAATAATAGATGTTCATCTCAACTACCTTTAAAGTCCAATGTACAAACTCGTGACATAGCGTCCAATGTTCATATAATATGTTCTGTTTGTCCAACCATCTAAGGATGGCAAGCCGTACTTACATCCGCCTATGTACCCATGCTTTACTGCAAAAAAATTTCCTACACTATGCAATAAAGTGAGCTCTCCTGTATGATATAACAGTGAGTGGAATCCCATGTAATCGTACTGCCTCTGTAACACACAACTTTGCATAATGTTCAGCTGCATCGGTAGTCCTAACTGGTAGGAAATACGCTAACTCGGTAAGCCAGTTAACTGTTACTTATATGGAATCAACCTTCGCAGTATACGAGACAACCCTGTGGTTAAATCCATGTTATTCATGTTCCACTTCCAAATTGGAAGGATAATACATTGCATAACACATACAGATTTCTGATGCCATACTGTTAATCAATGACCGCTTGGACATTGAGCGACAAGTTCTACAATGTACTTTTCATGTACCCTTACCAAAACATCTCTGCTAAACCATGGTACATTTTGGTTGCTTCCGAACAAATAAAATACTGTGAACTATGTTCTTCTGTCATAATTCATTTCCTTAACTCGTCTATACCCGATACACACAATCTACATTGACGTTAAAGTACTCCCTACTTGCATTTGCTCAAATACCTTCGTCGAACTTTGTTGTACATTTTATTTTTTTTTTCAATTGAACTGAAAATATGACTTCCATATTGCTTTTTTTTTTTTTTTAATTTCAGATGTCAATGAAAATTCTGCCACATTTGACACTATAATTCTTTCATCTGGAGTTCCAAGAAAACAAAACCCCATATTGCTTCATTGATATAGATTTCTTCACTATATCTTTCTTTTCTGTGAGCTGACCATTCATACTTTCTACTGCCTTGCAGCTTAATGTATCAACTATCCCATTTGTTTTTCCCGAATGATACAAGATACCAATGTCCTAATCTTTTAATAGTTCAAGCCACCTTCGCTACCTCAGATTTAAGTCCTTCGGCTTAAAATAGAATACATTTTCTTATGAACAGTATATATGTCAGCATGAATCCCTTACTAATAGTGACACCATAACTGTAAAGCAATATCGCAGCTGCTAGTTCAGGGTCATGTGTTTGGTAATAATTTGTTTTCTCATGTGGCCGCAACTTTCGTGAGGCATATGTTATTACCTTATCATGCTACATCAATACACATCTGAGGCCAACCTCGAAAGCATTACCATACATTGCATAACATTCTTATGCCTTCGAAAAACACTTAAAATTGGTGTGGAAGTGTCTTTATCTTTACACTCTTGGGAACTTTTCTCACATGCATCATTCTACTGGAACTTGATTGCCTTGTGTATAAGCTTTGTTAAGGGTGTAGGGATAGAAGAAAATCCTTCAACAATTCTCCTATAATAATCAACCAACCTAAGGAAATGATGGATCTCTGTAAGCATCGTAGGCCTTAGCCAATTGTTCACCGTTTCTATCTTTCGCGTAGCACCATGAATTTCTTCATCCTATACAATGTGTGGTCCTCTTGTGATTTTGGATACCATCACCAAACATGGTCACACACACATTGAAAAGTGTCTTGAACACCCTATTTATTAAACCCATAACAACTACAGGTGCATTTGCTAGCCCAATTGATATGCTAAGAATTCATAATAACCATACCATGTTTGCAATGTTGTCTTGGGTATATCATCATCCTTCATCATCTTGTTTTCATCTTCCTTCATTTCATCATTTCATCATTCATTTCACCATTTTTTTCTAACCCCGTAACTGATCAAACAAATCGTCAACTCTAGGGAGGGAATATTTATTCTTATTTGTCATCTTATTCAGTTGCTGATAGTCAACACACGTCCTCAACGTACTATATTTCTTTTATACAATTAACACTGGTGCATCCCAAGGGAACATACTAGGTCTTATGAATCCCTTGTTCATCACGTCTTTTAACGTTTTTTTTTTTCTTCTTCCTCCTGTTTTTTCCAATTCTCATAACTTTGTCGGGGCCATGCTATATAAGGAAATCAAAATAGGTTGAGTACTTGATGTCATACTAATACCAGCTCACACATCGAGGAATTTATTTACCACCAGAACTGATTGAAGAGTTGGTGGCATCACATCGGTATCTTTCACTCTTACTAAATGACATATGTATCCCTTAGGGTATCCTTTTCTTTACTTTCAGATGGGGAATAAATTTTCCTCTTGGTGCCCCCCACATTTCCCTGGCCATTCAAAACATCTTTAGTTTGGCAATCTACTATGGTGCAATCCATCTGTCCACATACCGGTGCACTCTATCGGTCATAATAGCTACCACATGTGGAGCATACCTAGCCAAAATATTAAACCGAAGACTGTACTTTCTAACACCCATAGTTCTTTAGCAATGCTTTAGCAATTGGTCCGCATGAGTTTTTCGGACCTCATATGGAAGGTACTGGTCAAGGAATGTCGTTTTAAATTCCTCCCAACTAACTGAAAGTGCATAAATACACAGTCACATGGATATCATCTAGATCCCTTTTGATTTTGTCTATAAGGTCCAGTGGATCTTCATTCATATCCGACTCGGTGGACATGGGAGGGTTTAATTTCAAAAAATCCTGTATTCGACGACTAGATGCCCTAGCCATACCATCATCACTCATCATTGGGCCAGCTCGCCAATGACATTATACAACAACTATCTGAGTCAACATATGCACTACATTTCTTAAATCCTATTCAGTGGCATTTATAGGTGGTTCTGCAAGTACTTCTCTACCTTTTGGCTAAGAGAAACCCGTATTGCATACTCCATGTCAACCCCACCTTGACTAGCTTGGTCAGGTGGTGATTTACTCATTTCTTCTTCAGCAGGCATATCAACCTTCTTACCTTTGCCCTTATCTTGTCTGATAATCAGCATTTGACTATACAAACTAAAACCAATGTCAATACGTACATATGTGTCCACGTACAACTTTGGCTCTATTGCACGATCTAGAAGTAAAGAAAAGAAACAACTCCTAAATGCACGTAGACTCCTACTTATAAATGTGGCGCGCAACACATCCATAAGCAAGACTCTACTCAGACAAGGCTTTGTAGATACCCTTAGGACAACCTGCTCTGATACCACTTTTGTCACGCCCCGAGTTCCAATGGGGTGGACTGGCACCCGAAGCCGATATGGACAGAGAGAACCAATCTTTGCTCATGAACCTTCGTATGCATATCCTCGTATGAATCTTATTAGACCTTATGTAACTATGCGAAAAACATGAACATGGAAACATATGCTATATATATATTTAGAAAACTTGGCCGTTGGGGCCATCAAGTCAAAACGGACATTTGTCTCTTACATCCATAACCCACATATGTCTAAAAAAGCCTCTAACAGATGCATCTATAAGAAAAACTTAAAATCGGGACAAGTCCTCGCTTTATACAATATTTATAATATCAAAACAAATATACAACTATGACCCAGAAAGCTCACAACCAAGTGGAGCTCACCAAAACTCTGCAAATGATCCCAGTCTACAGAGGAGGTCTACTAATGCCTGCACCTACAACATGTAAGGTAAGTCCCCAAGAGGGGTCAGTACGAATAATGTACTGAGTATGTAAGGCTGAATGAAACTTTATAATACATAAATACTTCAATGGAATCAATTATAAGTAAAGAACCAATATGGATAAGTCATAACTCTATATGTATGGAAATATGTACATTAGATGGATTAATTCTTTTATTCTTACGCTCACTCGTCCCCGTCATCACTCACTTCTTCATATACTACTCATTCTTCCATTCTCACAAATCCCGAGCCCCAATCTGATCAGTGGGAAAATAATACCATCATGAAGGTGTTCATTTCACCCCATGGATACACCCATAATGTTGGGATGGTCATCATGAAGGTGTGTCCTTTCACCCCATGGATATCATCATGAAGGTGTCTATTTCACCCCATGGATACACTCATAATATTGGAATCGTCATCATGAAGGTATGTTCTTTAACCCCATGGATACACTCATAACACCTTACTTCATTCTTTAATTTTTACAAGATTAGTACCTTTACTTGTGAGAGATTGGTACGCTTACTCATGAGAGATTAATACAGCTTGAAGTGAGACACCTTTGGACATATCGGAATGAACTAGTATAACACTAATATGAATACTATGAGCTGCAGAAGGATACGGAAAAAGGAACCTTACATACCTTGTATTCTCAATAAAAATATATAATCTTAGATGTGCATACAATGTCCCGCTCCTTCCTTATGTTTTACTCTACAACATAAATACATAACGGAGTTTACATTAACCACCAACTACCTTACAAATGCATATAACGATAATGAGTTTCATATTTGCCTTTAAACATACCATTTCCCCCTTAACAAGACCATTGATGAAATTATCACACCAATGATCTCGCAATATTCCATACATTGATCAATACATGATAATCAATAATATTTCACCACAAAACTTTTCCTTTACACTTTCTCATCCACACCATATCACAAATAATCCATCAAGTCACCTTAATACACCTCATAGCACATATCGGCCAAAATCCCATAATTTACACTTATAGAAAAATAACAAGTTTAATAACAAAATCACACCATACATGTTCATATTTTATCCATACCATGCTCTTTCATCAAATTCACAAGTCATATTTCAAGCTTAAATCCCATGGATCACAAATCTTTTACAAAAACACAAAGTACCATATTCAACACTTCCAAGCATATCCAACATGATTTACATACTCTCCCATGCATATAATATATTAATCCATAAGAATAATCACTTTCCCAAGCTTGTAGATGATGATCTTACCCAGGAAGAGGACTTATTTTGACTACAAGGGTAAAATCGTCATTTTGATGCCAAATTTGTTCACGAGTAATTTTACCATACCAATATAATACTTCGTTCATTCCATGTATATACTCGTGGTTGTAGAAGAAACGTGGCAAAAATCGGCCCGGTACGCCCCCGGGCACCCTTGAGACTTAGAACAAATTTTGGAAGCTTACTAGTTTGGCCGTTCCAGCAAGCGTCTGGCGCTTCCCAGGGCACTGAGCTTTAGCAGCTTGCTGGTTTGGGCACCAAAACAAGCGCCTGGCCCTTCCTATGGCGCTGAAAATTTTATTTTTAAAATTTTCGTTTCTTCGACTTTTCTTCGCGGATTTGATTAGATACTTCAAATTCTATTCTTTAACTTACTTCTTACCTTTAATATTCTTTGTTTGGAGGTCCTCCAACCCTCGTTTTTAATCCCACAAATGTTCCACGGAGTCACAAAACACCTCCTACGAAGGTTTAATCACATGTACGAGGGCCAAATTCCATTATCTCATCAATAACATTACCAAATACATACTTGTGGCTTTCGACACCTAAGTAAACATTGTTCAACGTCGTCAAGTAGGGTTGGGAAGGTACGGGGTGTTACATTCTTCCCCCCTTAGAAACATTCGTCCTCGAATCTTAGTAACATTGTCTCATTGTAACAACTTAAGTTGAGGTGAATCCTTCACATCATCATATACACACACATTACTTGTAAAGACTTTACTTATTATGACCTCAATCCCATATCTTGAACTTTTTCTTCCATGTACAACAATTACGAATACTTTAGATTTCATTACTCCCTTAGTCTCCTTTGTGACTCCTTCTACGCGCTAATTTCTCCAATGTGCCTTTACGAAAGCTACTTCTTTATTTTGTATTGCTTTCGCTTATCGAGCTAGAATAGTAAGTCGTACTCCTTCACACGTGAGATTTTTCGTAACTGGTGTATTTCAACTGGGAGCAACACGAAATAATCTCCTATACACTTTCAAAGCATCGAATATGAAATACTGGATGAACTATACAGAGTTCTTGGACTAATGCTACTAGATACGCAATTTGCCTAAATCTTTGGACAATGTCCCTTTCTTTCCGAATCTCATTATTATTTACTTCATCGGTGACACTGTCAAAACTACTTAACCACCTATGGCACATCTTACTTCCCTTCTTCTAATATCGACATATGATTTGTATCAACTTTAGGCCATTTGTATTTGCTATTATATAACCTTTACTCTCTCTATAGCTTAATGAACCAAAATCTGACCCGAGCAAAGCAGATTTCATCAACTATAATCCATCCAAGTGATGATCTATGTTTTTCTTTCATATAAAGCTTCGTAAGGTGTCTTTTGATGCTTTTAGTGTAAGTAATATCAATAAACGATAGATGTTCATCTCAACTACCTTTAAAGTCCAATGTACAAACTCGTGACATAGCGTCCAATGTTCATATAATATGTTCTGTTTGTCCAACCATCTAAGGATGGCAAGCCGTACTTACATCCGCCTATGTACCCATGCTTTACTGCAAAAAAATTTCCTACACTATGCAATAAAGTGAGCTCTCCTGTATGATATAATAGTGAGTGAAATCCCATGTAATCGTACTGCCTCTGTAACACACAACTTTGCATAATGTTCAGCTGCATTGGTAGTCCTAACTGGTAGGAAATACGCTAACTCGGTAAGCCAGTTAACTGTTACTTATATGGAATCAACCTTCGCAGTATACGAGACAACCCTGTGATTAAATCCATGTTATTCATGTTCCACTTCCAAATTGGAAGGGTAATACATTGCATAACACATACAGATTTCTGATGCCATACTGTTAATCAATGACCGCTTGGACAGTGAGCGACAAGTTCTACAATGTACTTTTCATGTACCCTTACCAAAACATCTCTGCTAAACCATGGTACATTTTGGTTGCTTCCGAACGAATAAAATACTGTGAACTATGTTCTTCTGTCATAATTCATTTCCTTAACTCGTCTATACCCGATACACACAATCTACATTGACGTTAAAGTACTCCCCCCTTGCATTTGCTCAAATACATTCGTCGAACTTTGTTGTACATTTTTTTTTTTCAATTGAACTGAAAATATGACTTCCATATTGCTTTTTTTTTTTTTTTAATTTCAGATGTCAATGAAAATTCTGCCACATTTGACACTATAATTCTTTCATCTGGAGTTCCAAGAAAACAAAACCCCATATTGCTTCATTGATATAGATTTCTTGACTATATCTTTCTTTTCTGTGAGCTGACCATTCATACTTTCTACTGTCTTGCAGCTTAATGTATCAACTATCCCATTTGCTTTTCCCGAATGATACAAGATACCAATGTCCTAATCTTTTAATAGTTCAAGCCACCTTCGCTACCTCAGATTTAAGTCCTTCGGCTTAAAAAAGAATACATTTTCATATGAACAATATATATGTCAGCATGAATCCCTTACTAATAGTGACACCATAGCTGTAAAGCAATATCGCAGCTGCTAGTTCAGGGTCATGTGTTTGGTAATAATTTGTTTTCTCATGTGGCCGCAACTTTCGTGAGGCATATGTCATTACCTTATCATTCTACATCAATACACATCCGAGGCCAACCCCGAAAGAATTACCATACATTGCATAACATTCTTATGCCTTCGAAAAACACTTAAAATTGGTGTGGAAGTGTCTTTATCTTTCAACTCTTGGGAACTTTTCTCACATGCATCATTCTACTGGAACTTGATTGCCTTGTGTATAAGCTTTGTTAAGGGTGTAGGGATAGAAGAAAATCCTTCAACAATTCTCCTATAATAATCAACCAACCTAAGGAAACGATGGATCTCTGTAAGCATCGTAGGCCTTAGCCAATTGTTCACCATTTCTATCTTTCGCGTAGCAACTTGCATTTCTTCATCCTATACAATGCGTGGTCCTCTTGTGATTTTGGATACCATCACCAGACATGGTCACACACACATTGAAAAGTGTCTTGAACACCCTATTTATTAAACCCATAACAACTACAGGTGCATTTGCTAGCCCAATTGACATGCTAAGAATTCATAATAATCATACCATGTTTGCAATGCTGTCTTGGGTATATCATCATCCTTCGTCATCTTGTTTTCATCTTCCTTCATTTCATCATTCATTTCACCATTTTTTTTCTAACCTCGTAACTGATCAAACAAATCGTCAACTCTAGGGAGGGAATATTTATTCTTATTTGTCATCTTATTCAGTTGCCGATAGTCAATACACGTCCTCAACATACTGTCTTTCTTTTGTACAATTAACACTGGAGCATCCCAAGGGAACATACTAGGTCTTATGAATCCCTTGTTCATCACGTCTTTTAACATTTTTTTTTCTTTTTTTTTTTTTTCTTCTTCCTTCTATTTTTTCCAATTCCCATAACTTTACCAAGGCCATGCTATATAAGGAAATCAAACTAGGTTGAGTACTTGATTTCATACTAATACCAGCTCACACATCGAGGAATTTATTTACCACCAGAACTGATTGAAGAGTTGGTGGCATCACATCGGTATCTTTCACTCTTACTAAATGACATATGTATCCCTTAGGGTATCCTTTTCTTTACTTTCAGATGGGGAATAAATGTTCCTCTTGGTGCCCCCCCACATTTCCCTAGCCATTCCAAACATATTTTGTTTGGAAATCTACTATGGCGCAATCCATCTGTCCACATACCGGTGCACTCTATCGGTCATAATAGCTACCACATGTGGAGCATACCTAGCCAAAATATTAAACTGGAGACTGTACTTTCTGACACTCATAGTTCTTTAGCAATGCTTTAGTAATTGGCCCGCATGAGTTTTTCGGACCTCATATGGAAGGTACTGGTCAAGGAATGTCGTTTTAAATTCCTGCCAACTAACTGAAAGTGCATTAATACACAGTCACATGGATATCATCTAGATCCCTTTTGATTTTGTCTATAAGGTCTAATGGATCTTCATTCATATCCGACTCGGTGGATGTGGGAGGGTTTAATTTCAAAAAATCCTGTATTCGACGACTAGCTGCCCTAGCCATACCATCATCACTCGTCATTGGGCCAGCTCGCCAATGACATTATACAACAACTATCTGAGTCAACATATGCACTACATTTCTTAAATCATATTCAGTGGCATTTATAGGTGGTTCTGCAAGTACTTCTCACCCTTTTGGCTAAGAGAAACCCGTACTACAAACTCAATGTCAACCCCACCTTGACTAGCTTGGTCAGGTGGTGATTTACTCATTTCTTCTTCAGCAGGCATATCAACCTGCTTACCTTTGCCCTTATCTTGTCTGATAATCAGCATTTGACTATACAAACTAAAACCAATGTCAATACGTACATATGTGTCCACGTACAACTTTGGCTCTATTGTACGATCTAGAAGTGAAGAAAAGAAACAACTCCTAAATGCCCGTAGACTCCTATTTATAAATGTGGCACGCAACACATCCATAAGCAAGACTCTACTCAGACACGACTTTGTAGACACCCTTAGGACAACCTGCTCTGATACCACTTTTGTCACGCCCCGAGTTCCAACGGGGTGGACTTTCACCCGAAGCCGATATGGCCAGAGAGAACCAATCTTTGCTCATGAACCTTCGTATGCATATCCTCGTATGAATCTTATTAGACCTTATGTAACTATGCAAAAAACATGAACATTGAAACATATGCTATATATATATTTAGGAAACTTGGCCGTTGGGGCCATCAAGTCAAAACGGACATTTGTCGCTTACATCCATAACCCACATATGTTTACAAAATAATCTAATAGATGCATCTATAAGAAAAACTTAAAATGGGGACAAGTCCCCGCTTTATACAATATTTACAATATCAAAACAAATATACAACTATGACCCAGAAAGCTCTGAACCAAGTGAAGCTCACCAAAACTCTGCAAATGATCCCCAGTCTACAGAGGAGGTCTACTAATGCCTGCACCTACAACATGTAAGGTAAGTCCCCAAGAGGGGTCAGTACGAATAATGTACTGAGTATGTAAGGCTGAATGAAACTGTATAATACATAAATACTTCAATGGAATCAATTATAAGTAAAGAACCAATATAGATAAGTCATCACTCTATATGTATGGAAATATGTACATTAGATGGATTAATTCTTTTATTCTTACTCGTCCCCGTCATCACTCACTTCTTCATATACTACTCATTCTTCCATTCTCACAAAGCCCGGGCCCCAAGCTGATTAGTGGGAAAATAATACCATCATGAAGGTGTTCATTTCACCCCATGGATACACCCATAATGTTGGAATGGTCATCATGAAGGTGTGTCCTTTCACCCCATGGATATCATCATGAAGGTGTCTATTTCACCCCATGGATACACTCATAATATTGGAATCGTCATCATGAAGGTGTGTTCTTTAACCCCATGGATACACTCATAACACCTTACTTCATTCTTTAATTTTTACAAGATTAGTACCTTTACTTGTGAGAGATTGGTACGCTTACTCATGAGAGATTAATACAGCTTGAAGTGAGACACCTTTGGACATATCGGAATGAACTAGTATAATACTAATATGAATACTATAAGTTGCAGAAGGATACGGAAAAAGGAACCTTACATACCTTGTATTCTCAATATGAATATATAATCTTAGATGTGCATACAATGTCCCGCTCCTTCCTTATGTTTCACTCTACAACATAAATACATAACGGAGTTTACATTAACCACCAACTACCTTACAAATGCATATAACGATAATGAGTTTCATGTTTGCCTTTAAACATACCATTTCCCCCTTAACAAAACCATTGATGAAATTATCACACCAATAATCTCGCAATTTTACATACATTGAACAATACATGATAATCAATAACATTTCACCACAAAACTTCTCCTTTACACTTTCTCATCCACACCATATCACAAATAATCCATCAAGTCACCTTAATACACCTCATAGCACATATCGGCCAAAATTCCATAATGTACACTTATAGAAAAATAACAAGTTTAATAACAAAATCACACCATACATGTTCATATTTTATCCATACCATGCTCTTTCATCAAATTCACAAGTCATATTTCAAGCTTAAATCTCATGGATCACAAATCTTTTACAAAAACACAAAGTACCATATTCAACACTTCCAAGCATATCCAACATGATTTACATACTTTCTCATGCATATAATATATTAATCCATAAGAATAATCACTTTCTCAAGCTTGTAGATGATGATCTTGCCCAAGAAGAGGACTTAGGGTTTGAGAGCTTGAGAGAAATATCTCTTGGAAAAATGTTTAGAAAGGCATGTTCCTTTTGAATGAATAAAATCTGATTTGGTGGCCTTTATATAGCCCCTTTTAATCTTATCCTTAGTCATGCTTGATCAATAACTGATGGTCAAAGGGAGAATGGGTCATTTGACCCATTGGGCCAAGTATTTTGTCTCATTTGGGGCCTTCATTGAGCCCAATTCATTTAACCCAAAAAAATCAATAATCTCTCATGTTTAAATCATTTCTTATGTGTTATTAAAATATTCCCACGCACGCTATTCATATCCGTAGCCTCAATCCCAAAAACAAGTGATTCTAGCCACGTATGGCTTATTTTGACTACAAGGGTAAAATCGTCATTTTGATGCCAAATTCATTCACGAGTAATTTTACCATACCAATATAATACTTTATTCATTCCATGTATATACTCGTGGTTGTAGAATAAACGTGGCAAAAATCGGCCCGGTACGCCCCCGGGCACCCTTGAGACTTAGAACAAATTTTGGAAGCTTACTAGTTTGGCCGTTCCAGCAAGCGTCTGGCGCTTCCCAGGGCACTGAGCTTTAGCAGCTTGCTGGTTTGGGCACCAAAACAAGCGCCTGGCCCTTCCTATGGCGCTGAAAATTTTATTTTTAAAATTTTCATTTCTTCGACTTTTCTTCGCGGATTTGATTAGATACTTCAAATTCTATTCTTTAACTTACTTCTTACCTTTAATATTCTTTGTTTGGAGGTTCTCCAACCCTCGTTTTTAATCCCACAAATGTTCCACGGAGTCACAAAACACCTCCTAAGAAGGTTTAATCACATGTACAAGGGCCAAATTCCATTATCTCATCAATAACATTACCAAATACATACTTGTGGCTTTCGACACCTAAGTAAACATTGTTCAACGTCGTCAAGTAGTGTTGGGAAGGTACGGGGTGTTACAATATCATTGAAAAATACTGATTTTGAAAGAAAATGACAAGTAAGGTGATTAGATATGAGAAATACTGATTTTGAAAGAAAATGAAACACTTTATAAAATACTTGATCGAGGAATGTGCCGGTAAGGTGATTGAGATATGAGATCGAGATTGTGAAAGTATATGGATCGCAAACCCCCTATAGGTCCCGTCCTAAAGCGCTGAGGCTTGGAAGGTGCATACGCAACCATGCAATGGATTATATTAGTAACATCCCATCTTCATCACTATATTACATTGCATCACTTGCATTGCATTGCATTCCTTGGAATGGTTTGATATTGTGATTTAGAATTTACTTTTGTATTAAATTATAATGATTGAACAATGTTTATGATATTGTGTATTCTACATTCATTTCACTACATTACATCATATTATACCATCTCCTAGTTGATATAGAGGTTGAGATATTATGAGGCTTGGGTAGTTGGGGTGTTGGTTCTCGCCATCATTTTTTATTAGGGTAGGTTATCGATGATGTTTGTTGAGTACACATGTTTCGCCATCATTTTTTATTAGGGTATGTGGTACCTTGCTTTTGAAATGTTTTTATTGCTTTGACATTTTTATCCTTTACACATGGATAGCATTGGCAATTCAAATGTTTATTCTGTCATAGTGGGGCCCATTTTCCTAATTTGTCATTTTTTTTGGTAATACGGATGCTATATATATATATATATATATATATATATATATATATATATAAAAAGAACTACAAAAAGCGACGTTGTGGCCTAGCCACCATAGTATCTGCCAAACCAGTAATATTTACAAAACCCCTACCACGACCTACCAGAGTTAGGCTATCAGTAGTACTAGTACTAGCTAAGGCATTACTCACCCATCTAGTGATTGTTGCTCCCTCCTTGTGAGCTAACAAAATTCCAGTCAAGTATCGAGAAGGGTTCCAAAAAAGGTTGGTGGTTGCGGCAGTAGTAGCAATAGGTAGAGGTGTAGTAGAGGTGGACAATCTACTAAGCCTATCAACTAATTTGTTTTGCTCTCTGTAGATGTGTGTCACCGTTGGATTACCCAATCGATGGAGAAGAAACCTATAATCAGATAATAATAAAGAAGATTTAGTGATCGGGTTTTGTAATAATATAGGTATTTGTTAAGCATCTACATTTCTTTCCAATGGTTGCAGGTGGTACTCAAAAGCAATTTGCAAGCATCTTAGTAAAGCAAGCAATTCAGTCTCCAGTGGAGTAAGGAGATGAGTAATGTCATTAAATCCAAGCACCCAGTCTCCTATTCTGTTACTAAAGACACCACCTATTTTATAATTATTTGTTCCAGTGTCAATCATGCCATCAGTATTTAACATAAGACCCGTGTTTTAAGGAGGATTCCATTTAAAATAGAGGGGGATGGAGTGGCAGGTCGAAGAGTTCTTACCTGCTAGGAACTAGAATTCAGTTGCAAGGCTACAAGGATAATTTGGGGATACTACAAAACACTTGTCCTCAAAAGTCAGTTTGTTTCCTTGCCACCATATTCGCCATAGACAAAAAGGAACAAGCACCTTAAAAGGTGGAAGATGAGGCAAAGGGATCAATGAGGTTGAAGTATTTATGAGATGGTACAACCAAGAAGAAGGGTGAGCATTACTACTAGAGGCCCGTTGTATGTGGTCAAGAATACCCATTTAGCCCTGAACATACTGACTATTGGACACTGCAAGAAGAGGTGGGGGATAATCTCTATGGTGTTAGTCCTGCAAACTTTGCAGAAAGGGGAAGGAATGCAAGATAGGTGGTAAAGGTAAGAAGCTGTTGGCAACCTTTCATGCATAAGAAGCCAAAGGAAATGCTTCAGTTTAGGGGGAGATCAAGCTTCCAAATCCATGTAAATGAGGGAGAGGTAACAACTTGGGAAGATGCAGCTAAAGAATTAAAGCATGATCTAACTGTGAAGGCACCATTATTGGAAATACCCCAAGTAATGTGATCAAAGGTATTTGTATAGATGGAAAAATACACCACGTTGATAAGATCAAGCATTTGAGGAGGAAATTCAAATGGGAGACCAGAAAAAATCTAGTTATTTCCTTCCCTGTAATTGCCAATTGATTTTGCCTCCTCTGCGAGTGGGAGAGGGCCTTGGATTAGGTCGTAAATGGCTAGCGGGGTCCCACCCATGACTCAACCCAATACTTTATGTGGTGTCCATTAGCTGGCCTCCGGAGCAGACCGCTCTGACATGTAGACCACCCCAGGCGAAGTGTTTTCCATGTTCTAGATTTAGACTTTGCAGATGCATGCAAATATTTGTTTCGCAGCACAGCAGCCCACATGGTATTTTAGGAGTGAAACTGTCGCCAAAACGTGCTAGCTAGGAGTGCTTAATTCTTAATGTGAAGGTCTTGAATGCCTAAACCCCCGATGTCTTTAGTGGTTTTAACCGTAGACCACTTTACTAGATGGATTTTTTTTTTCCAATACTAGAAGTTGTCCAAAGAAAATTCCATTGATATCTTTCCATTGCATGAGTGATGTGGGAAGGGATTTTCACAAGGGACATAACATGGTTGGCAAGAGTGTTAAGGACAGCCTTAATAAGGGTGACCCTACCAGCTTGACTAAGGAGTTTGCTCTTCCATCCTGCTAGTCGATTCTTAAAGTTGTAAAGCAGAAACTGGAAGTCCCAAGTAGTGGGTTTGGAGGTGAACATCGGGAAGCCCAGGTACCTCCCAAATTAGGAGCCTTCCTTAACTGAGAAGGAGGAGCATATATAATCCCAATCTTGTTGAGGTGAGTTCTTGGAGAAAAATACCTTAGATTTATCAAAGTTTATGGACTGTCCCAACTGACTACAAAAGTGAGAAAAGGTATCAATAATTGAGTGGCAAGTATGCTGGCTAATTTTTGCATAAAGGATGATGTCGTCAGCTAAGAGGAGATGGGAAATATGAGGACCCCTAGGGCAAAGTTTGATAGGAGCCCAGAGCTTCCTATCAACTGCCACATCTATATCCCTAGCCAACCTTTCCATGCAAAGAATAAAGATATAAGGAGAACTTGGCGAATACCATGACTTGGCTCAAAGTAATTAGTGGCTGACCCATTGAGCAGGATAGATACTGAAGAGGTCATGATACAAGACATTATGAGGGTCACTATTTGATCAGGGAAATGAAAGAAAATGAGTATGTCACGAATGAAAGACCACTCCATTTGATCGAAAGCTTTTTCAAGGTCAAGCTTTATTAGCATATAAGAACTTCTACCCTTGACCTGATTGAAGTAGGTCAGGAGTTATTACAGCATTATCGGAGGCTCGTCGACCTGCCAAGAAGCTAGATTGAGTGGGGCTTATGATAACAGGCAGAAGAGGCGTTAGACGACCCACAATGATCTTAGTTATCAGTTTGTAGAGGGTATTGCAAAGACTGATAGGGCAAAACTGGGTAATGGAGGAGGCATTAGATGATTTAGGTACTAAACAAATATATGTGGAGTTTATATTAGGGGGAATGCTGAAGTTCCTACAGATTTGGCTGTAGAAATCCATAAGAGATTAACCAACCAAATCAGTATTATGTTGGAAAAAGAAAGGGTGAAGTCCGTCAGGTCCGGGTACTTTATAAGGGCTAAAGGAATGAAGAGAAAATAACAACTCTTTAAGAGAAAGGGGGGATAGGAGGGCGTCATAGCTAGACTTGGGAACACAGTGAGTAGGAGCTCGTGAAGGGTTCTGCCTCGAACACATAAAACTAGTGGTATATATGGCTAAATAATAATTTAGGACGTGAACCCGAATTGTTTCCTTATCATGTATCCAGTTCCCCACAGAGTCACGAAGGACCGAAATGCAATTTTTACGTCTACGATGGATAGTAGAAAGGTGAAAAAACTTTGTATTTACCCCTTCATTAAGCCAATGAATATGTGATTTAAGACGCCAGAAATCTTCTTCCATGTGTAGAATACCTTGGAATTCCCTGCAGAGGTTGGTTTCGAGGTTTTGGATGAAAACACTAGACAGGTAAGAGGGGGGTGACTGGATACCTCCAATTCTCGCCAAGAGTCTTTTTTTCCTTATAAAAATATTTCCAAGAACATATTTATTCCAATCCAGAATGTTATTCTTAAAAGTATGAATTGCAGGAAGGATGGAGTAGCCTGCAGTTTCCCAAGTCGATGAAATAATAGCCCTAGAATCCAAGTGCAAAGCCCAAATAGTTTCTAGACGAAAAGGTTTGTTATGATTGGGTTGGTATTGATTGAGCTAAAGGAGAAGGGGAGTATGGTCTGAGTAGGTCCTAGGCAAATGATGAACACATGCCTCTCGAAAAAGGCTCAGCCAATTGTAGTTGCTAGCAAGACGGTCTAACCGTTCTAATATAGTATCACCAAACCTCCTATTATTAGACCATGTATATTTACTACCTCGAAAACCAAGATCAATCATACCACAGTGGTTAAGACAATCTAGGAACTTGTTTGCCCTATTATTTGCTATAGACTTACCCCCAAATTTTTCAAAAGCAAAAAAAACCTCATTAAAGTCGCCCCCAATTAGCCAAGGTCCTTTATAAGAATCAACTACCGCTTTTAAATTTTTCCATAAAACAAGCCTATCAGACGAGCTAGTTGAAGCATAAACAGTTGTGAATAACCACTCGACTGAAGAAGGAATTACCTTGACCTTGCAGTGGATTTCCTGAGGGGTAAGACCCACCTCAGTGACATTAAGAAGGTCATCATCCCAAAGTATGGCTACACCCTCTGCATGAGGGACCCCTTGAACCGAAATCACATTGAACTTGATGAAAGGTAAAAAAAAATCTCGGTAAATACTTATTGTTTATATTCAAATTTTAATCCAATTATTAAAATTTAATATAATTAAGTAATTTTTAAAAATTATAACTTATATTAATAAATTAGAATTAAATATTAAAAATAAATAAATGTCATATAAAATACTCTCTTTGTTCACTTTTGCTTGTCACTTTTTACTTTATGAAAGTCAATTTGACTAAACTTCAAAACTAAATTTAAGTAGATTAATATAATATTTTAAATTTTCAAAAACTATACAAAAATGTTATAAGTTGCAATCTTTCTTATATTAATAATATTATTAAAAAATATATTTTAAAATGTTAGTCAAATTTCATGTGATTTGACTCTCGAGAAGCGTAAAGTGATAAATAAAAATGAACGAAAAGAGATTATTAATAGTTTCACTTTTCACAATATTGGGCCCGTACTAACACGGGTATTTCCCGTAGTATATATATATATATATATATATATATACATGATATATTTTTTATGAATAATTTTTAATATCTTATATATGTTTTCATCAAAAACTATTTATAATATAAATATCTTGTATTAGATATATGCCATGTTATTGTTTTATATGGTAATCTTAGATTATTTTTTTTTGGATGAATTGTTGTCTTTTTTTTTCTTTTGAATTAATCATTTCTTTTATTTTCGTGTATGATTTATAACCAAAAAGCTAAACCCAAATCGATAACAACCAAACCGATAAATATATATTATACTATTTGATTTGATTTGATTTTAATAATTTAAAAATCTATTCATATTGATTTGGTTTTGACCAATAACCAACCCGTGAACATTCTTATCAATTAATGTATAGTATATAAATTCAAAGATATTTTACCTTTGTATAATTCTCCCGTCATTAAATAATTTAAAACATAAACCTACAAGAAAACTAGGGGACATGGTAGAGTTATTATAAGAAGGTAGGATAAAGAATAAATAAAATAAGATAATAAGTAAAGGCAAACTTCGTCTGCAATAATATTTCCTACAAAAGATCTACTATCCTATAGAACTGAAGACGAGTTGGACCAAGTCCTAAATCCTGAACATATCATTTTTTTTTTCCCCATTTTTCGACACCTAAAAATATACATTGTCTTCCCAAGCAACACTGTGAGGAGATTGGTCACTAGATCTTTTATTATTGATCATCTTGTCATTTATCACATCCTACCCATAAAATACACAACAAATTTAATGTAGAATTCATTTATTCGCTTTTTAGGTTTTTTTTTTCTATCTGTTTCAAATTTAAATAATAAAAGAAAAAAGAAATCTTACAATTATATTGGCAGACTCATCTAGTGGTTTACCATACTTGTGTTTTTTTAGTTAATATGAATATTTGTACTCGTGTAGGCTCTATCTTATATTTAGCCTAATACAATAAAATTGATACCAGATATTAGTGAAAAAAAGGGTTTGAAAATATTATAGTTTGTATTTCCACAGGATTTACCTGATGCATCCGTTTAGGTAGCAATACTTTTGAATCTTTTATGTGAGGCATATTTTGCTTGACCCTATCTCTTATACAAACAATATGTTTTTTACTATGTTCATGTCCTTAACAAAGCGTGATTGATATGGTGAGACGAGTATTGACAAAATTTGATTTTGCCACTGCTCATATCTAAATCTGGCATGATGACTTGTTAAAAAGCTTAAGAAAGTATACAATTACTCAGGGCGATCCCTTCGTTGTCAGAATCGTTTATTTACTATTTGATGGAGTTTAGGCATTTTAATATTAAGTTTATAATATTATTATGTATTAGTTTGCCTTATGCTGTGAAGTGCCTTTTACTCTATTCGTTGCATGCATTAGTATGCATTTACTTTTCCATATTCAGTGAATGGCATATAATGCCTTATTAATATGGAGTTACTGCTTTAAGGCAGAGGGACGTGGGTTTCTTTATGTTGTGAATAATGCCAGTTAGAGCATTTGGTTCTTAAGATAATGGTGGCTGAATTTGGCCACCATTTTCCTTGAGATTCATGTAACTTCTCATTCTTTATTCATCCATTATCCTACCTTTATGACTTGTAACTCTTGTAACCTAAAGGTCATTGATCTTCCCCTTTACTACCCTTATTAATTCTTATTCACTACAAGGATGAAGACCTCACCTATAAATAGAAGTAGTCTTGCATATTTTTCTAAGTACAAGATAATATAGAGTTCACAAAAGTTAGTAAAAGAGAGAGTTTATTAGCTGAAGTGAGGTGTTCTTTTTTGTGGAGCTTTGAACTCAACTCTTGTCCAGAGTTTGTTGAGTTGTACTTTGTGAGAAGGCTGTTGTATCCTGGAGGGGACAAGTCAAGAAGTTTACTGCTGGACCGGTGAAAACATTTGCTGCAGTGGGCTTGAATCTCCTTAAAGAGAGCGAGATATCCGCGCCTCAGCCAAGAAGAAGATTATTGTATTTTCTTCATTTCTTTTTGTATTTTTCAATTGTAATTTTCTGTAACTTCACCAACAATTTTAAGGAGATTCATAAATGGCAACAATTGAAAAATCCGCGGATGTCAAGATGGGAGATCTAAACAAGCCATTCCGGTTCAACGGTACTCATTTCAAGAGGTGGAAGGGTAAAGTACTTTTCTACTTAAGCCTTCTCAATGTTTCTTATGTGTTAACTGAGAAGAATCCAAACAAAGTAGATAACTCTTCCATGAATAATGATGAACTTGTTTCTCTACAAGAGAAAGTTGAAAAGTACGATGTTGACTCCTACAAGTGTCGGTATTTTTTACTTAATTGTCTATCTGATAACTTTTATGATTATTATGATAGAACTTACTCTAGTGCAAAGAAAATTTGGAAAGCATTGCAAAGTAAGTATGATACCGAGGAGGCAGGAGCGAAAAAATATGCCGCTAGCAGATTTTTTCGTTTCCAAATGGTGGACAACAAATCAGTGGTAGACCAAGCTCAAGACTTTATAATGATTGTTGGAGAGCTCAGGTCCGAGGAGGTCAAAATTGGAGATAATCTTATTGTTTGTGGCATAGTGGATAAACTTCCTCCTTCATGGAAGGAATTTCAAAAAACCATGCGCCATAAACAAAAGGAAACTTCTCTTGAGACGTTGATAATGAAAATCCGCATGGAAGAAGAGGCAAGGGGCCAAGATGCACTTTTGCAAACAGAAGAGAACAACATCACACCGAAGGTAAATTTAACTACTTCAAATAATGCTACCCCTGAAACTAACAAAAATACTTCTTTGAAGCCTAAGAAGAAAAAATTCAAGAAAAATAATGGTAGACATCCCAAGGACAATAATGGTGGAAATAACCAAGCAAAAAATCAACATGTTCAAGAAAAGGGACCGTGCTTTGTCTGTGGCAAGAGTGGGCATATTGCTCGATTTTGCAAATTTCGAAAACGTGGGCCTACACCTCAGGCAAACGTTACCGAAGAACCATTTGTGGCGGTGATAACAGACATAAACATGGTGGAGAATGTTGATGGATGGTGGGCTGACTCTGGTGCAAACCGTCATGTCTGCTATGACAAAGACTGGTTTAAAAAATATACTCCTTTTGAGGAGCCCAAAACCATCATGCTTGGAGATTCTCATACCACTCAAGTGCTTGGAACGGGAGATGTCGAGTTGAGTTTTACTTCTGGAAGGGTATTAATTTTAAAAGATGTACTTTATACTCCTTCCATGAGAAAAAATTTGATGTCTAGTTTTCTTCTTAATAAAGCAGGCTTCAAACAGATTATTGAATCTGACCAATATGTAATTGTGAAAAATAGTATTTTTGTGGGTAAGGGATATGCATGTGATGGGATGTTCAAGTTGAATGTTGAAATGAATAAAACTTCTACTTCTGTTTATATGCTTTCTTCTACTAATTTTTGGCATGCTCGTTTGTGTCATATAAATGATCGTTATGTGGGAATCATGAGTAGTTTAGGATTAATTCCAATGATCAAAAAGAATTTTGAAAAATGTGAGGCTTGTAGTAAAGCCAAAATCACAAAAAGACCTCATTATCAAGTTGAAAGAAAAACTGATTTATTAGAATTAGTTCATACTGATATTTGTGAACTTGGAGGAATTTTAACTCGTGGAGGAAATAGATATTTTATCACTTTTATTGATGATTTTTCTAAGTTTACATATGTTTACTTAATGAAAAATAAAAGTGATGCTTTTGAGAATTTTAAAACTTTTCTCCATGAAGTTGAAAATCAGTTTAATAAAAAAATAAAAAGAATAAGAAGTGATAGAGGTCGTGAATACGAGTCTAATGAATTTAATTCTTTTGTTAGATCATTGGGTATAATTCATGAAACTACTCCTCCTTATTCGCCTGCATCTAACGGTGTAGCGGAAAGGAAAAATAGAACTTTGGTTGAGTTAACTAATGCCATGTTAATTGAGTCTAGTGCACCTTTAAATTTTTGGGGTGAAGCTCTTTTGACTGCTTGTTATGTGTTAAATCGTGTGCCTCATAAAAAAACTAAATTGACACCTTTTGAGTTGTGGAAAGGTCATAAGCCAAATTTGGGATATTTAAGAGTTTGGGGTTGCTTAGCCTATGTGAGGTTGATGGATCCTAAAATCTCTAAGTTGGGTAAAAAAGTTACTACTTGTGCTTTCCTTGGTTATGCTTCAAATAGTACAGCCTATAGATTTTTTAATCTTGAAGATAGTATTATAATAGAATCTGGTGATGCTATTTTTCATGAAAATAAATTCCCTTTTGATTCTAAAAATAGTGGGGGTCAAAGGATTCAAGAAAATATTTTGCAACTACCTAGTTCTTCTACTTCTATTTTGAAAAATAAAGAAAATGATGATTTTGAGTTAAGAAGAAGTAAAAGAGCTAGAGTAGAAAAAGATTTTGGTCCTGACTATTATGTTTTTAATATTGGAGATGACCCTCTCACTTTAAAAGAAGCTTTATCTTCACATGATGCTATTTTTTGGAAAGAGGCTGTAAATGATGAAATGGAATCACTAATTTCCAATAAAACTTGGAAGCTAGTTGATTTACCACCGGGTTGTAAAACAATTGGATGTAAATGGGTCTTACGAAAAAAGTTAAAACCGGATGGATCCGTTGATAAATATAAGGCTAGACTAGTGGCTAAAGGTTTTAAGCAACTAGAAGGCCTAGAATTTTTTGATACTTTTTCTCCGGTAACTAGAATTACATCCATTAGACTTTTAATTGCTATTGCTGCAATTTTTGATTTGCAAATTCATCAAATGGATGTAAAAACTGCTTTTTTAAATGGAGACCTAAATGAGGAAATTTACATGGAACAACCCGAGTGTTTTGTTGAAGCTGGTCAAGAAAGCAAAGTATGTAAACTTACTAAATCCCTATATGGCTTGAAACAAGCACCTAAGCAATGGCATGAAAAGTTTGATTCCTGCATGATTGATAATGATTTTAAAACAAATGAGTGTGATAAGTGCATATATCATAAGTCTTGGAATAATTCACATGTTATTATTTGCCTATATGTTGATGACTTGTTGATTTTTGGCTCTAACATGAATGTTATTAGAGAGACTAAAAATATTCTTAGAAGCCATTTTGATATGAAAGATCTTGGTGAGGCAAATATAATTCTAGGAATAAAAATTACTAGAACATGTGATGGAATTTTTCTTGACCAGTCACATTATGTTGAGAAAATTTTGAAAAAATATAATTTTCTTGATTGCAAGCATGTTGTAACTCCTTTTGATTCTAGTGTTCACTTGTTTCCTGTTGAAAGTGAAAATGATGTTATAAATCAAAAGGAATATGCTAGCATAATCGGAAGTTTGAGATATGTGACTGATTGCACTAGGCCTGATATTGCGTATGCAGTAGGAGTACTTAGCAGGTTTACTAGCAAGCCAGGTAATGAACATTGGCATGCTATAACGAGAGTAATGAGATATTTAATAGGAACAAAAAATTGTGGTTTGTTCTATAAAAAATATCCTGTTGTACTTGAAGGCTTTTGTGACGCGGATTGGAACACTTTATCAGGTGATTCTTTATCTACTACTGGTTATGTATTTACTTTGGGTGGTAGTGCTATTTGTTGGAAATCTAAAAAACAAACAATTATTGCTAACTCTACCATGGAGGCTGAACTAATTGCTTTAGCTTCAGCTAGTGAGGAAGCGAATTGGTTGCGAGATTTGTTATTTCAAATACCTTATTTTGAAAAACCAATTCCTCCTATTTTAATTCATTGTGATAGCACCGCTGCAATTGGTAGAGTTCAAAACCGTTATTACAATGGTAAATCCAGACCTATAAGGAGAAAACACAGTAATGTGAGATCATATTTGACAAATGGTACCATTAATGTTGATTATGTCAAATCTTGTGATAATCTTGCAGATCCATTGACTAAGGCCTTAGCAAGAGAAAAGGTCTGGAGCACATCGAGGGGGATGGGATTGAAGCCTACAAATTTCTAAGTCATATGTGAGGAAACCCAACCTGATGACTAGAGATCCTATAACCAGGTTCAATGGGAAAAACGAATCACATGATGACTTGTTGTGAAAAAATGCACTATTTTTTTTATCCCTCCCTATGATGTGAGTGCATTTACCTGTGATGATTTGTGAGGTTGAGTTTACAAACTCTTAATGAAAATCTGTAGCTCGTATGAGTGGAGTGCTATAATTACAGGAGCACTCTCGACAGATTTCACCTATGTGAGTGTGGAAGTAGGCCGCTTCCTATGAGAACGAGGCTCATTCTCAAAGGCACTCATGAAACCGGGATAGCACAAGGCCGTAATGTGCTGGCTATAAAGCTCATGTCAACACCTTGACTATTATGTGTAAGCAATCACTTTTTATTTCCCTCAAGCAGTCATAGTTCAAGTCTGAGACCACTACGACTCTGGAGTAAAAATTATTGTTTTACTAAGTGGAGGTTCAATGCGGAGCACACCTTCATTATGCATAGTAGTCTTCCTTCAGCTAGTAGACTCTCTTATTAATATTAAAAATGAGTGGGGGATTGATGGAGTTTAGGCATTTTAATATTAAGTTTATAATATTATTATGTATTAGTTTGCCTTATGCTGTGAAGTGCCTTTTACTCTATTCGTTGCATGCATTAGTATGCATTTACTTTTCCATATTCAGTGAATGGCATATAATGCCTTATTAATATGGAGTTACTGCTTTAAGGCAGAGGGACGTGGGTTTCTTTATGTTGTGAATAATGCCAGTTAGAGCATTTGGTTCTTAAGATAATGGTGGCTGAATTTGGCCACCATTTTCCTTGAGATTCATGTAACTTCTCATTCTTTATTCATCCATTATCCTACCTTTATGACTTGTAACTCTTGTAACCTAAAGGTCATTGATCTTCCCCTTTACTACCCTTATTAATTCTTTTTCACTACAAGGATGAAGACCTCACCTATAAATAGAGGTAGTCTTGCATATTTTTCTAAGTACAAGATAATATAGAGTTCACAAAAGTTAGTAAAAGAGAGAGTTTATTAGCTGAAGTGAGGTGTTCTTTTTTGTGGAGCTTTGAACTCAACTCTTGTCCAGAGTTTGTTGAGTTGTACTTTGTGAGAAGGCTGTTGTATCCTGGAGGGGACAAGTCAAGAAGTTTACTGCTGGACCGGTGAAAACATTTGCTGCAGTGGGCTTGAATCTCCTTAAAGAGAGCGAGATATCCGCGCCTCAGCCAAGAAGAAGATTATTGTATTTTCTTCATTTCTTTTTGTATTTTTCAATTGTAATTTTCTGTAACTTCACCAACATTATTTGGTACCGTCAAAATAATATGATTCCCAACGTTAGAAAAATGTGGTAGAAGCTTAGTTAACAAAGAAAGAAGTGTTTGTTTTTCGAAACTACTACATACATGATTTATTGGACCTCAACACCAGTTATATATCTCTTAATTTGCTTTTACAGTAAATTACTTTTCGGGTATATATGAATTTCTGTCACTTTATTTTAAGTATCTTCTTTAGGGAATATTTATAATAGATGACTAGATCCTTTGGATGATTTATACTGAGAAATTTGTAAATCTAAAAAGAGGAATTAAGGCTTTTGATACTTACCATATGCCCAAGATATTGTATTTTTTTTAGAAAAAGAAAAGGATGAAATTTAGCTTTGATTGAAAAGGTTATTGGTCTTTAATTAGCTACTGTTTGAGTCTATGTAGGTTCCTTAAAATGGATGTAGACAAAAGAAACTTTTTGATGGTCAAGAAGTGCTTTCAACTATTAGAGTTGACTTTGCTATTTGTCAATTTAGTTGAAAGGTACTTGCTTCATCAATATTTGCTAAATTTAAGTTTAAAGGTGACATAGTATTTTTTTGTAATTGGACAACACTGGAACACATAGTCTATAGTAATGATTTGGAGCATGGGATTCTCTATTAGTAATCATATTGAATTATTTCTAAGAAAATATTGTCTTCATTGCTAACTATTAATCACTTGACGTGCTTCGTAAATATTAATTCATAATTTAAAAAATGAGAATTAGATGAAGAATGTAACTTCATGAAACTGATACTGTATTTGTCCAATTTTGGTGTTAGTGTACTATCATCACAGACAAGAAGGATTCATTTTTCATACATCAATTTACTTATCTGATGCATCATTTCTTAGTTTCATGGTATGAACTATGAAGTGTCTTCCTTGAGTAAATGTGATGTTCAGCTTGCTGCATAGTTTAATGACGAGATAATGCAATTTTTGTTTCACTCATTAAACGTGTACCATAATTGACACGCTTTAAGGAAGAATGCAGAGAAATAGATGAGCCCATTCTACAAGGTAATAAATTAGCATAAATTCTCTTAATTTCATTTGTTTCTCTTCAATGGTATTTTAATTTTTGGACTAACTCTTGCTATGATGATTCAACATTTGATTAAAAAATGTATCCTTTATCATATGTTTGAACTTTGAATTGAAACTCCCACAACTTAGCTTCTCTTTGCTCTGTCCAGAAATATTTCGGAATTGCACGTCTCCTCAACTTTATATATTTAACTTTCGAAAAAGACGGATATCATGTATTTTTCTAAAATAACTACTACCTTAAAAAATTTAGACCTTCTAAACATTTTGCTTTACAAAGTTAATGTTTAGTTGTAACTTATAACTGTTAATGTAACTTCGTTTGCTTGGTCTTCTTTTTTTCAGCTAATATTCAAATGAAATACATGCTGCCAACTATAGTTGCTACAATGTTGGACTGTTCTATCCATTGTAGAATCACTTTTTGTATTAGTTGGACTGTTTTAGCAAGCTCAACAATGTAGTATTGTAACTTTGTTCCACACTGAATGTATATATTTTATGTTAATATGTCACGATTCAAACCGGCTATGAGTGGCACCCACACTAACCCCCCTCCCTTTCCGGTGGGAAAATCAACTAACCCAATATTTCATTCAACACTTGGCCAAAAATAGGCAACTGAACTAATGTCATTGAATAAAACCAATATCCAATATCATAACGAAAGTAAACAAGTAATAATGCGGAAAAACCATCCCCTAGGACCTGAAAGTCATCGTACCAAAACTCTAATAAATGTCAGAAAGAGGAGATGCAATCCCAAAAACCAATGTAAAATATGAGTCCAAAACAAATGGACCAGAAACAGTAGATGAATCCATGGTATCCCGAAAGATGCAGCTCACCCTTGAGTTCGGATACGGTCTGAATTACAGGTGAGATCTCAAAACAGTCGTTGGAATATGCTTTGTACTCAACAAAAGAAGAGCACGTATAGTATCAGTATACAAGAAACAATGGTGTACTGATAGGGTCATCGACCAGTTCAAAATGAGAAATATGAACATGTAACTATAACGTAGTACAACAAGATAACCATGAAAACCTATCATGCAACCTTACCTCAAGTTCATAACACACAGCCTTATTCAATATCATCATGGAGTTTAATCAATATGAGTCAACATGGATAACAAACAAATCAAGTTAAGTCCACCAACAAGACTCCAACTCAACAACCATAACTCTAACATATATAATAATCATGTCCCAATTAAGCAAGTAAACAGACAACATAGAGTTAGTCACAACTTGCAATTAGCTCGGACCACTCAATGATCCATAAAAATCAACAACAATGACAATTAACATGCATCCTGATTTACATAAGAAACCACCTTTAGCAATTAATCACATAGACCCGATTCGCTCAAGGAATCAACAGAATCAAGAAAACACATAATCCCCGGTTCACTCAAGAAACCGTCATACTCATTTGTACCTTGTACATACATGCTAAGGGTCTTATGGTCGCCCACTAGCCATGACCTGTAGGGGACGAGCTCTTGTCCATGTACCAAATCTCAGACATCAAGTGTCTGTCAACCTTATACCAACAAAATCTCGTGAAGATGTCCAAATACCAGTATGCTCAACAATAATGACATATATCACAACAATCGCAACCACAATGAAACAGAACAACACTTGTAATATTCAACAAGCTTTACATATAAGTTCATTGTATGTGATTAACATTTAGGGTATCAAACAACCATTCACTTTCCTTGAACATGCATTGTACAAGCAATACTAAGGAATAGTTAGCATGCACACATAAAACAAGTTGGGTTTCAACTACCATTAAACCATCACTTACCTCAATCCAAGCCTGAATGTTCTAGCGAACTTGAGCTTTTCCCTTTCTCACAACTTCGGCTTGATTGTGGTCTAAAAACATGAACACAACATATAATCAACCAAATGACCTACAATGCCGAGGATTATAACCTAATTCCAAATCTCAAGGTCAAATTCAAGATTATCCCCCCATTCTAGGGCTTTTCTGCCATAATTCACCTTAAACCTATCAATTTCATGGTTACGATAGTGAATTATTGTCATGCAAGAGTAAATTAACTATTAACAACTAAAACCCAAAGGTTTTACACCTAATTTATCCTCTTGTACCAGAAAATTCGCTAAGTCAGGCTCCTTCCCAAAATCCGTAAACTAGTTATTCTAAGGTTAATTAACCAAAAAGCTAGTTAATAGGGATGAATTACTTACCTTTATGAAGAAAATCGATGGAAACCTGATGAAAATCGCCCAAATCGCCTAAGCCCTTCCTCAAAAACGAATTTAGAATAATGAATCGTTTTAGGGCAAATTTCTGCATTAACAGTGATTTATCCCGCTATAGCGCGAGTCATCCGCTATAGCGGGTTTGACTAACTTTGACTTCCGCTATTGCGACATGTTACCCGCTATAGCAGAGTGGCGAGGCAGAAACTCAAAAATTCTTCCAGTTTTGCCTTTTTCGCAACTCACCCTCAAACCATGACATCCTAGACTAATCCTTTTACGTCAAGTTTGATATCAGGAGTTCTACTTATCCGAATTCACTTCCAAAAAATCATATGAATTTTTTATCATCTTAGCTAACATAAAATCAAGCTAAACTTTATTACATTTTCCAAATCCATTCCCAAATTGCCATAGACCATACCTCACTCAAATTTCGTTCAAGACTAGCTTGCCTGAAAATTCTAACTCCCAATCCGGATAAAATCTTAACTCAAATTTTTGTATAATAGACTTACCCTAACGACGGAAAGGATCGTTACATAATATGAGTTGATGGCACTATTTCATTTCTTTTAATCCTACTAAACAATTAAAATAAAGGAATAGAAAATTATCTTCCCAAAAGTAGGATCCTTTTTTGCACATTAGTATTGCGAAAATGTCCGTGCAACGCACATGCATGAGCCATTTTGTACTACATAGTAACCGCAGATCCTAGACTACATAATACCCTTTTATAACCTCATATGTCAACAACGTATTTCCCTTAAAAGAAAATATTAAAGCGTCAATTTCATCTACGGGAGTTGTTCCATATTTTACGTAAGAATATATGTTGTGAAGTTATTTTCACAACTTTCACAAGGGAAAGAGTAGTAAATTAGTAATATGTACCATTATGAATTGTATAGCTTTGAATATCAACTTCCCATTATTTAAGTACTAGACTAGATACGGGCCCATGCTCTAAGCACTAGATCCGCACGGGCCCAATATAATTCTCTAATTTACTTCAATGTATTATTAAAGAACTCCAAAAAATATTACATATGGACTATTGGTATTCTTCAGTGCACCATCAACTCTTAGTTACAGTTGCGAACTAAGCACATGTTCTAAAGCTGATGCTGTATATTTTTCTCCTCTCTCTCTCTTATTTGAACTCTTAAATACACGTCAATGGAGGAGTTTTTTGAAGGTGTTAAAAATCTCTCTCCAAAAGAAGTACCTGCAATAGTAAACTATTAGGTTGTAGCTCAAAACCCCACCAGGGATATAGTTTTTGAAAACATTGAAATATCATTTAATTCTCTACCTCCTCATTAAAAAAAAAAGTACTTTGATTGTACCCAATTTTTTGGTTGTATAGCACATACGAACCACAGAACTAAACAAATAAAAAGAAGCTTATCCCAAATATATATTCATCTAGAATCAGCACACAAACAGTCTACATAACCAGCCATGCCACACACTCAGTCCAAACCAAAAAAAAAAAAAAAGAAGCATTTTTCCAAAACACAGCAGCTTATCTCGCTGTATCCTTGAATTTTGAACAACTGATTATCAGAATCTAGAAAAGTAGTGACAATAATCGATGGAGTAATTTTACCCTGGATCCTTTCCTTCTTCCTTAGTGATTCCAAGATGCTGCTTCAACCCCGTTAAGTTTTAGCTGTCTCGGGCAGATTCCTCCTTTTGCTCCTCAGCCTACGGGGTATTAGCAGCCGTTTCCAGTGATGAAACCGGTGAAACACCAAAAATATTACTCCATCCCAATTTAAGTGTCTTACCTTTTTTTGAACCATCTCAAAGAGAGTGCATCTATCTATATCTAGTAAGTTCTCCAATTCCAACATTCTACACGGCAAGTTTAAAACCACGAGACTAAAAGGACTACACATCTCTAATTTAAGATTTAAAATTCAATAGTCTCACTTCGTTTCTTAAAGTCCATAATCAAATTTAAGATACTTAAATTGAGAGGGAGTACAAGACATACATCAGCCTTTATTAGCTTCTGCAATACACAGTAAAAAGGGGATTTATAAACATAATTAAGTTTCTCAATTTCTCAAAAGGCTTTGTACAAATTTGCATCAAAGTCTTTTATATATTGAACCAATATTACTAAAGAATGACCAAGTTCCAAAGAACCAACCTCTATGCAGTGATCTCACTTGATGCCATGTTCAAATGTTAACTCTGTTTTTTTAGAGGGAGATAGAAAACCAAATTTAGATCAGAGTTGGTAAATACGCTAGCTTACTGGGGAAAGGCACTGTTTAGGCTTTATAACAACTGAGAGATGATCACTGTTTAGGCTTTATAACAACTGAGAGATGATCAAAATATGACAGTGAAAAATATATTTAAGATAAATGTCTAGCAAGATACGTCTAGTTCACGGAATACCAGTTTTGCCTTTACTGGAGAATTCCTTCGAATAACTGTCAAGGCAAATGAAAGCAAAGGCATAACACCACATACCAACATCTTCACACACCCAAAATCACAAAGTGCTAGCTTGTGACTAGAAAATTAAGTTTACAGAAACAGAACAAGTCACAAACCATCAGGACCGGAAGGCAAGACATAAAGGGATAAGAAAAATACATATTTCAGAGAATCTACCAAGTCAGTCTCGATAACCAAGGAATAGTTAACGCAACGAACAAAAACATTTAGTCGCATGAACACTCTTAAGAAATTATCACCTCGATTATGAAATCCAGAACCCACGAATCATGAATTTTTCGAACTTCATGACCAAATACTGTACATAGCCTTCTTCATTTTGAATATGTATCCTCTGTTGTAGTCACAAGGATCATAAGAAGTCGCAATTTGCCTGCGGAAGGGATATAAAATTTAGTAAAGACCACTTAGCAAGCTGGGAATAAAGGAACCAAAGTCCTTACCAGACCATCTCTTTTAACAGAAAAGATAAGGGCACGAAAAAGTTTTGGCAAATTATCAAAGCGAAGAGCAATTGAACCAACCCAGTGACTCAGTTAAACAAAAATGGAAAAAACACGGTTATAATAAAAGATATGTACACTTGTTGGGTATGGTTTGCCTTCAGCAATACCTATGGAGAACTCAGGAAGAAAATAGTCAAGAAGACATTGAAAAGAATTTGGTAAATTATCAAGAATACGAATTATTACACATGGTGATTTGCAAGCACCTTTGTTCAGCACAGGAAAGCTAATGCTAATATCCTACTGGTCAAAGGCGTAAAATACCCAAGAGGTCGGTTCAAGACGTCCATGAAGTTAGAATTCTCGTCGAGTGCACATATTATTAGGATATGAGAAAGAGAGAAGATGTAACCTTCAATTGGGAAGAAGATACTCCAAGTTCTCAATTTTCTTGTCGACCTTCCCTCATTTTCAGCATACATTTTCGATGGCCTTTGATGGTGGCTTCCATGGACTCGATCAAGCAGGACAACGTCGACTGAACAATATCCAATTTGGCTCCTGCAAATAGAAAGGGGAAATCCAATTCTGAGATAACAAACCCAAAATTATCAATTGTTGTATTTATGAAATGGCAGACCATCGAGAGTGAGTGACCGGCTAGCCAAAGCTTCTCGTTTGGAGAAAAGCAAAAAAGACAGAGTAAGGGGGGAAGCTAAGAAAATATTAAGGAGGTGAAAGACAACAAACCACCTAATTAATCCTTGAAATAATGGGTCATGCATATCTCTTCCTCCGGAGATGCTGAAGAACTAACACCACGAACATCATTATACTCAGATTCTTTTACTATTTTATTATCCTATTATTTTCAGAATCCTAAATAAGAAAAATCTCTGTTTGTTCTTCGAGAATTGAGGGGGGAAATAGAGCTAAAAAATAGAACACCTCAGATGTTGTAAATGCATAGAAAATTTCTGTTCTCTGTTGATTCTTCCAAAATTTAAAGGGCGAGATAGAGAAAAATTAATAGATCACCTCACAAGTTCATTGCTTATTAAAGGCATACTAACATAACCAATTTAGAACCCTAGGTCAAAATTATAAGACCACAAAATTAAACTGCAGTGCAGAAACAAAGAACTCCGAAAGAAAATGAGCAAAACATGGCAAAATACTCACATGCAGTAAATTTGAATAGCCATTTCACAATCCCGAATCTCCTGAAAAATACAAAATTCAAGAAAAAACTTCAAACAACAAGAGGCCATAAAAAATAATGTGCAAACAATGGATATAATTTTTCCCAAATCATCAATTGAAGAAGCACCTTAAACTAAATAACCGGTTCAATTGTCTCAATATAAAAGAGCCATAAAATTTTCAGAAAAATAAACTGATGAGAAAAGGAAAAACGAAAACCTAACCTGCACAATGATTCCGCCAACGTTGAAGAAGGACCAATTTGGAGCAAAGGAATGCAACAATTTTGCAGAGAAAAGAAATTAAACGGTGAGAGAAAAGAGAGAACTGAAATGGAAGGAGAAGTCTGAAGAAAGATGAATAAGTATTTGTCAAAAGTGAAACCAAGTGTCTCCCACAGAGGTAATACGTGTGTTCCAAAAAAGGGAAATTGAACTTACATGCATACACGTGGTTACGCAAGAGAATAACTAAAATGGGCCCAAATTTAGAGTACAATTCATGCTATGTTTAGCACATTTGTTTGAAGCAGTGTCGATCCAAAGTACAATTATATAAATTTTTGTACTGCTAAGTGATGCAGTGTTAGTCCTCACAAAGTCCCACTTCTAAATAAGGATAATTGATATTTTCTGCGTGAATTTAAATTTAATTGAATTTTAATATAAGTACTGAATAAAAAATCAAAAAAACAAGGTAATTGGTAAATTTTGTGACTAAATTATAAATTTAATGAGTAACAATTATTTTATCCTTTAATTTTGTTTTAAGAATTAAATTATCCATCAACTTTGTATAATAGATATTAATGTACTTATTCGTACTTCGCACAATTAAATTAGTAATGAAGTTCTTTTCTAATTCCTAAATATTAAAATAACACTACAACACTATCTCAAAAATTATTTTTATCTGATTACGTATAAAATACTTTAATATACTTCTTTGCTATAAATGTTATGCATTTCTACTTAGAAGAAATTGCCATAAAAACTAGATTTTGATCCTTCCAATTACTTTCTTAAAATTTCTACTGTAAATATTTTTAAGAACTTTGGTTTCAAAATTTTAGAAATTTATCAAAGAAAATCCCCTTTTTCCTTAAAAAATTGCACGCCTTCTATCCTTTTTTTTTTTTCAATTTTTATTAGTTATTATTTCCCCCCGTTGTTTTTCATTTTAATAAATTCCTCTCGCATAATTATCATTTCGACTTCATTTTTTGATTCCCATATTTTTTTTTCTTTCTTTTCAATTTCAATTATTTTATCCTTTAATTTTTTTTTAAGAATCAAATTATCCATCAACTTTGTATAATAGATATTAGTGTACTTGTACGTGCTTCGCGCGATTAAATTAATAATGAAGTTCTTTTTCTAATCTCTAAATATTAAAATAACGCTACAAATACAATACAGTCACACTATCTCAAAAATTATTTTTATCTGATTACGTATAAAATACTTTAATATACTTCTTTGCTATAAATGTTATGCATTTCTACTTAGAAGAAATTGCCATAAAAATTAAATTTTGATCCTTCCAATTACTTTCTTAAAATTTCTACTGTAAATATTTTTAAGAACTTTGGTTTCAAAATTTTAGAAATTTAACAAAGAAAATTCCCTTTTTCCTTAAAAAAATTACACGCCTTCTATCCTTTTTTTTTTTTCAATTTTTATTAGTTATTATTTTCCCCCGTTGTTTTTCATTTTAATAAATTCCTCTCGCATAATTATTATTTCCACTTCATTTTTTGATTCCCGTAGTTTTTTTTTCTTTCTTTTCAATTTCTTTACCCTTGTTTATATTTTTAAATTTATTCTTTCTTTTTTTTTCTCAAACTCATACTCTTCAATTTCTCCTGAAGGTTAGAAATTACTATTACTTTTTTAAAAAAAAAAAAAAAAATCAAATCAACTCCTCATTCTCCCTCTATTAATTTATGAAAATTTTCAAAAAATATATTATTTTCTCTGCATTCTCATTGCAAATAAAAAATAATTAGACGAATGACATATAAATTTAGGAGTTAAAAACGTCAAGATTCTATAATCTTTCATCTTGAATCATGCATATATAACTTTGGTCTTGAAATAAAATTTTGATATTTACCAAAATATATTATACCATGACACACTTTTTTTCCTTCTTTCTTTTATTTCTTGTATTTATACCCTTTCAATACATTAGAAGTTGTTATCCTTCTTTGAATAACCAAATTAACTTCTTCAACTAATTTTATGAAAAATTCATACTATCATTGTCCCTTGATTAATTTCTCTTATCATTGCAATGCATCATCACTTTCTCTTTAATTCATCAATAAAAAAGTCAAGAAAAACAAAGCATGAAGGACACATATCCATAACCATCGGGAGAAACATCTATAATTTAAAAATATTGTAGAGACTGATGCTTCTTCAAGATAGGGCATTTTTAACCATCCAAAAAGACAAATCTATTACATTCGAATTCAGAATATAGCTACGTACAAATTTACAACAAATTAAAAGAGTAAAATAAATTGTATATGTATCTAATAATAACATACTCATCAAGCTTGAATATGATGAATACTCCTCGCAAATAAAGCCATCTACCATGCTCTTCCTCTTATATGAATATTATGCACCAAAAGTATATATAAAATTGATAATCAACTTAAAGTATGACATGAAAAAACAGGAGAAGGAGAATTTTATGTAAAGAGAGATTCAAATGAAAAGGAATAAAATGATAACAATGAAAAATAAGAGAAAAAATATAATGCCATAGAAGGGAGAAAGTTAACTATGCAATGGAAAAGATGTGTTTTAGTTTTTATTGTAACCAAAGTGATAAGTAACCTAACATTAATATAGAAAATTAATGTACATTTAAATAATTATAATTAAATGAGTATTAAGTTTATTGATTGTGATGGAAGTTATTTTAGATGGATAACTAGAGAAAATTTTAAAAAGTAAAAAAGAAAAATTAAGGGAAGATTAAGGTAAATGATAATTTGATACATATAAATAGAGCCGTCAAAATGGGCTTGGCCCTTGAGGCTAGCCCAACTCAGCCCACTATTAGGGTTGGATTGGACTATGATTTTTGAGTCCTTTTTAAATTGGAGCTTATAAGCCCAACCCAATTCAGCCCGCGGGCCCTTGAGGCTCAACCGAGGCTGGGCTGGGCTGACCCGTGGGCCAAAAAATTATTTAATTTAAAATAAAAATATGAAGATTGTGAAAAAAGAAGTAAAAATTAAGAATAGTACTTACTGAATTAGTCTTAATATCTTATATAATATTTTACTTATGTAGCGTTAAATACTAATCAGCAATTATAGAAGTTTCATTTATGATTTCTATTCAATGACTTAAAATTTAAAAGAAAATTATGAACAAAAAGAATTGAAAATATAAATAGTGATTACTGAATAAGTTCTCACTACTAGTTAACACAATATTCTGTTCATTTAGCATTAAATCTCAAATACTAAAATTTCTAACCACCAATATAAAGATTGCATCCATCATGAAATATTCAAACACTTGTTGCTACTCGAAATTGATTGCACGACGACTTTACCCAAATTCTAAGCGATAATATTTTTAAATGAATTTAAATATTATTATTTTTTGATAAATAGTTTTTTGATAATGTTTAAATTTTAAATTTGCATATTAATTTAGATGAAGGTGATGTTAATTAAGATAATTTATCAATAAATTCAACTATGTTTGACGATGTATTGGTGTTGAACATGTTATAGGTTATCATAGAATTATGTACTTTCATATAATCATATGTTAGAAATGTTAACAAATTGGCATACCTATAAGTTCAAATATATATTGAAAAAGAAAATTTTAATTTAAAAAAAATCAGTAAAAATGAAGGGCTAGCCCGTGACCCTTTTAGGGCTGGGTTGGGCCATACATTTTAAGGCCCTTTAAAATGAAGGGCAAGCCCATCCTAACCCATCAAACTCTTTGACCCGCGAGACTTGGACGGGTTGGGTTGGGCAAGCCCGTTTTGACAGCTCTACATACAAAGGAAAAAAAATATTTAAGAAAATTTATAAATAAAATAACTATTATTGCATTAAAGGAAAAAACAAATGGTACAACGTAACAAAAGGAAAATGGAGGGTCTTAGGAATCTACAATATATTAAAAGTGTGAAGGCCTTAGAAAAGTGATTCGAACTTTCTATCGTTCATTAAAAGACTCTCCTTTAGACAAAATTGTCATTTTACCTTTTTCTCCAATTAAATAATTCAAAAAAAATAATCATTCAAGCTGGAAAAAAAATAGTCGACACTTTTTTTTGTTTTTTCAAAATTTATGACATATTTGGTTTAGGACTCCTAAAATATAATATTTAACACTTCTAAATAAATTAAAATTTTACCTTAAATAAAAGAAAAATTCTACATTCAATTCTATTTAAGTAAAGTTTTTGGTGTTCCATTGGTGCCGACCAAAAGTTCGTGTTCTATTTTTTTCTCTTTTTTAAGTTTATGTATAATTCTTTATTTGAGAATTTTTTTGTGTAAAGGTTAGGTTTAATCGTATTGTTCAAATATTTATTTTGTTGTAGTTTATGTTCTTTTACTATTTGTTTATTTTTTCTGCTTAATACAGGTGGTAGATGAATGTTCGGTTGGGCTTTGAGAAATTTTTGCGTAAAGGTTAGGTTTAATCATTGGTGCGGTTATCTATATTATCGTATTATTTTCTTGCAGTTTACAGGTGGTAGATGATCACTCGATCGGGCTTTGAGGAATTTTTTATTATGATGATATATAGATTCACCGTGTTCTTTTTGCTATATAAAGAATTTTCGTACTTCATATTTGTTTCCTGTAGCTTACTGGTTTTCTTTTCGTTTTCTAACGTGATTTCTTTATGTCTTGCAGTGATTTGCTTGTTGTAGCCGACTCATCTTTTTGTTTTTAGTGTTTAAGGATATGAAGATAGCAAATATACTTCTTGATTTTTTTATGCCAAATGATGCCAAGCGGCCAAGGTAAAAGTTTCTTTGCATGCATCACATTGGCAAATTTTATAAGTTTATTTATTGTGTTTGAGTTGTGGGTATTCATTAATTGTTCAACAAGTTAGGAAGTTTTGAATTATTATTGTGAATGCTGCTCCTTTATCTACTCGAAGGATCAGTTTTCACAGATTAATTAACCAGATCACTTGAGATTCTCTACATTAAGAAAGTTTTCCACATAGAGGTTGAAGCTACTTAAAGCGAGAGTGCATCCAAAAATTTGAGAAAAGTGCTCGGCCTTGGTTGAAACAATTATAGGTGTATGCATTTATACAACGTCGGCTGAAGGTTTTCTTCTTTAAACTGAATTCCTAAATTTATGGGTTGGGTTGTATGTTTACGTAGCTTTTCTGGAAAAAAAAAAAAAAAAAAAAGAAGAAGAAGAAAGGATTGGCTCCCAAGTTATGTTTATGGGAGACGAACAACTAAAAATATAGATAAATATGAAAAAGTTTGTTAAATTATTGGTTATGTCCTTTTTAGTTTGTGAATTCGCTCCTTCTATAAAAAGTTTGGTAATTTCATGTTTTTGGTAAGAGTTCCATTATAGTACGTGTGATTATTGACAATCTCTTCGTATGTATGCAGGAATGCTTGAAAGCAAAAGGATACAGGAATGCTTGGAAGCAAAAGGAAGATATATTGATTGAAAGATTAAATTGTAAAGGGACGCTAGATGGAACATGACTCTAAATGAGTGTTGTTAGTCTTTTCTTCTCTCTTTTTAATAATATGTGCATACACTTTTTCTTGTATGTGAGATTGTTTTGATCGAGCTAAATTTATTTATTTATTACAATAGAATGAGATTTGAAGAGGAACATATTAGTGTATTAATTTGTGGTTGACTTTTCTAAAATTTAAACTCTATGGGCTCAATCTTTACGTAATGCGATTAAAACATCACACAAGAAAATTCAGAACTTTTCATCTTTGCAAAAATTAAGAAAAGAGTTATAAATTCAAATTGTAACTATCTAATTACGGAAAGTGTGGAAGCATATGCAATTTTATTTTTTAATTAAATTAAAATAGGGAGGAAAACTACAGTAACAAGGTAAATTGGATTCTGATTTATTAAAATTAATAACTAAAATAGGAAATCTCATCTTGTTACTCAATTAGTTAACTATATATGTAAAATATTAAGAATCTATCAATATATCAATTGATTTTGGTTCTGTAAAATATACTTTAGCTATAATTGATAACTATTTAACTAATTCTAAATTGGTAGACAATATAAAAATGCAAAGCTGTAAAAGGATTGAGTTTTCTCAAATGGGTATTCCTAGTTTCAGACGTGTGAAATCAATAGTGAACTTTTAGTAATGTATTAACACCCGCCCCACCCCGCCCCAGATTAAATTTAAAAATATAGAACCCGCCCCGCACTCGCATAGAAGCTCAACCGCCCTGCCCCGCATTAACAGTGACGGAGCTAGAAATTTGGTGAAGGATGTGCAAATTTTATTCTCAGTTATGTTAAGAGTGTGCAAAATTAAATATACGCTCATAATGACTAATATTTGACCTCTATTCACTATATAATTTTCCGGCGAAGGGTGTGCATCTGACCACCCTTCATCGAAGGTGGCTCCGCCCATGCCCGCATAGGCTAAGACCGCCCCGCCCTAGCCCATTGCCATCCCTAGTTTGAACCCACAACCTCACGCGTAAAAACCTCAACAACTTTCTTCTTACCACTAAGCCATCAGACAAGATTTGTCTATGGGTCCGCAAGTTAATAAATATATTTTGACTGAATTTTTTAACACAACTATAGTGTCTACACAAAAGCTACTGGGTTCGTTCGAACCCCCCTAATACAATGTAGCTCTGCTCCTGAATGATAGAGAATAAGAGAGAAATGAAACCTAAATATGCACAATGCATGTACACATATATGTATATTCATACTTAATGCATGTTAAAAAAATAAATAACAATCATAAAAAATAACATTAGATTTTGTAATAAATTCATAAAAGAATTATTTTACTTGTAACGTTAATGAACTTAAATAAAAATCTATAAATATTTGAGTGAAATAAATAAATAAATAAATAATATATATATATAATATTAAAGATGGAGGTTGAAAATATCAAGGACAAAAAAGATATTGCATAGATTGAGGGAGAAAGAAAGTATATAGTTCATATTTAAGAAGGAGGCTTGATTTTTAAAGTAAAATTGAGAAATATAAACGATTTTCACCCATTTGATATATTAACAGTAATACGCAATAGTCATTTGTGAAAAATGGTAGAAGTTCGCGCTTACATTTTAGGTATACATAGTTGCATAGTTGCGCAGTTACTACTTTTTCAAATTATCATCACCATTTTTACATATAACTTGTAATTTCTCAACAGTTAGGAAAAGAGTGTTCCATTAAGATGTGTGATTTAACATTTATAAACGATTCTCATACATGTGTAAAGTTATAAACGGGAATTTTTTTTTCCCCGTGAACTATACGATATTACATGATAATATTCGTCGTTTGAATCTGGACACAAACGTGCCCTTGCTATTTTTTTTTGACACCCAACAACTTAACTATACTAATGCATATAAGTGGTCTCAACAAGTAAAATGATGCTATGACATCAATTACGATCCAGCTAGGAAAATTAAAAAATCAAGTAATGTTATGAAATAATGAAGTAGAAGACTTAGCTAAACTATGTGTTATTGTATTCTAAGATCTAGTAATATACACAACATCTACTTATTCAAAAAATTCATTAACTTCTAAATGTCCTCACAAGTTATTTCTATCTCCCATGAGGCTACACTTCTTTTCAATATTATGTCTGCCACGTTCTTTGCATCTGATAATACTTGAATCTTTGACCATCCATTTTTCGTGGCCTTTTTCAATGCTTGACGAATTGCTAGTGCTTCAGCGGCGGTGACCTTCCCAACAAATTGAATTGGGGTGCCAAAGGCTTGAAGTAATTTTCCATAGCTACCCATAGCTACCACTCCGATGCTTGCCATCTTCTTCTCCTTGCATGTAAGCTAACATCTACAAAAATAATAACACCAACTTTTGCCACAACAATAATTCTATCATTAGGACAATCAGTAACATAAGAAGGAGAAAGAGTAGTAAGGAAATTATTTCATATTCATGAAAGTCAAAAATTGCCTTGTTTATTATTTCACTAGGTTCATAAATCTACCAATTGAAGCTTGAAGCATTTTCAGCCTTCCAAATTTGCTACATGATAGAAACACTTAACTTAATTAACTCTGTAGAATCTGGATATTGCTTAGCTTTAATAAAAATATCACTCCACCAACTAACAAAATCCATAATGTTTTCTATATTAAACCATTAATAGGGCATAATTTTCATGTTAATTGTGCATTAGGACATCTAAACAACATATGATCAATTATATTGTTTCATTTTCTATTTCATAACTTTTGCACACATCACAAATATGTTTTAATTTTTTTGAAACAACATTGTTAATAGGAAGCACATTAAAAATATATTTTTGAATAAAATATTTAAACTTTTTTTTAATATTCATAGACCATGAAAAATCTCAATTTTTTTTTTGAAAAAGAGTGATAAGTAGATTGAGGTCTATCACAGGCCACAACTAGCTTGTTGACATCTAGATGTAACACCCCGTACGTTTTCGAGTCTAGTTGGCTACCGTAACATTCATGGAAATATGGGAACATGAGAGATGTGATGAATTATACATTAATATTGTGGGTATTATTAAATCTTACACCATTGGGCCTTAAATGAAGCCCAAAATCATAAGGAAGACATGGCCCAATATGGGAATTTGACCCATTCTTCTAATATTTCTCCATTTGACCAATCAACCCTTGCATTTAATGCTAAGAAAGGGATACGAGTGACTTGAGGGACTATATAAAGAGAGAAAAATCAGATTTTATTTCATTTAAGCTCTCATGCCATTTTCTAGACTTTACCAAAATTTTCTTGTTGTCTCTCAAGAAGCCTAAGTCATTCCTTTGGCCAAGATCCTCTTTGTACAAGGCTTGGTAAGTGTTTATTATGATGATTTAATATATTTTATGCATGAGAGATGGTGTAGATTATGTTGGTGGAGTATTGAGAAGTTCACAATGTGTGAAATGTTACATGTTTGCTAAATCGGAGGATGGTTTTGTCTTGTAAACTTGAATAGGTACTTGTGGTCTTGAAGGAAGTGAAATTGATGGATTCCATATTGTTATGTGAGATGTGATTATAGTCTTACCTTGTTTTTTCCTTGTATATAATGTTTGGAATTGTTATTGTGAAATCGGTTATGGATTTGGTGACGTATTGACCGTAAAGTGTAGTTTTGGGTGTTGTTATGTGTGTTGTGAGACCATGGCTGATTGTTGGTGTTCAAGATGATCAAAAATATGTCAAAATAAGTTTGGTTATGATCATGGACCATTCATTGCATTAAAAGACCCAAAATAGACCATTTCGGACTAAAACGGGCATCCGACCCCGCAGACGAGGGCACTTGCGGGCGCAGATGCCAACACAGGTGCCTATGTCATCTGCCAAAGGTCACCTACGGGCGCAGGTGGCTGCAAAGGTCAGCCCAATTTTCCGTTTTGAATGTCTTCGCATCTAGTCGACCCCCGAAGGCCCCTATACCCTTTTTGGATGCAATTATCAACTTGTGATGCCGTTTTAATGACTTTAAACTGTCATATGGAGGCATGTTGGACTGTATTAAGTATGAATTGTTGTTCATATGTTGTTATGAGGCAATTTGGGAGGAGTAAATGTGACGGAATGATAATGAGAAAGCATAAAGGGTAAGTGTGGTGTGAAATGCTATCGATGTATGATATCTTGGTCAATGTGTGGAATGTTATGGTGTGGTTGATATGAGAATGCAGTGAATTGTATTGTAAGGGGGTGACATGACGTTATACGGCAGTCGTATAGCTCATTGTCGTTTTGTATGCCTGCATAATAACTAGTTGCCAATGTAAGCTTCGATATGTACTTGTATTGTAGAGTAAGACGTAAGGAAGAAGCTGGACTCTTGTGTTCATATATAGGCTTGCGTATCCATACTTGGAAGTGAAGGTATGTAAGGTTATCCTATCTATATCCTTCTGCAGCATGTTGTTCATACGAGTTATGTACTTACCCCATTCCGAAATGTCCAAAGGCATCTCAATCAGGTTGTTATCTATTGTTAATTCATATGCTCCTCATTCTTTAGTCGTTGTTGCTCATATGTTACATAAACATGGACATGATTCCCAAATCCCAAAAATGTTATGTTCCACATTCTAATAATGTTTTAACCATCGAGTATCAATCTCATGAAATGAAGAATAACGAAATGCATATATGTGTGCTTCCAATAATGTCATGATCCTCAATGTATTAATCTCTCATGAGTGAGTGTATCCATGGGGTGAAATAAACACCTTCATGATGACGATCCTAATATTATGAGTGTATCCATGGGGTGTCATAAACACCTTCATGACGATATCCATGGGGTGAAAGAACACACCTTCATGATGACTATCCCAATATTATGGGTGTATCCATGGGGTGAAATAAACACCTGCATGACGATATTATCAATTTCCCACTGATCAGTTGGGTCCGGGTAGTATATAATTAATGACTGACAAGTACGTAAGTGAGAAGAGATGCAAAAGCACTAAAGTGAAGAGAGTATCGAAAGTAATGCACGCAGTTCCAAATATATAGATCGATGGCTTATCCATATTGGGTATGTCCCTTGTAATTATTTTCCATGAAAGTTCTTACATACTGATTCAGTTTCATACAGCCTTACATACTCAGTACATTCTTCGTACTGACCCCTCTTGGGGGATTTACCTTACTTGTTGCAGGCACAAGTTCTAGTAGACCTTCCCAGTAAGCTGCAGGACATATACTGATCTTTGGTGAGCTCCAGTTGGTTCAGGGCTTTCCGTGTCCAAGTTGTACATTGATTTTGGTATTGTAAATGTTATGTAAAGTGGGGCTTGTCCCGAACTTAGGTTGGTCGTGTATGTATTTTCTGTTAGAGGCTTTTGTAGACGTATTTGGGTATGTAAATGAATGTGAAGGAAAGCGTTGTATGTCCGTTTGACTTGATGGCCCTGAAGGCCAAGTTTCATGCTTATATATATATATCATCATATTCCATGAGCTCCGATATGAGTCTTTTATGTTCTTACATGATAGTGGAGTTTCTTATGGCATGCATATGAATGAATGTAAGAAAAGCTTGGTTCTCTCGGGCCTTATCGGCTACGGGTGTCAATCATGCCTCGTTGGAACTTGGGGCGTGACACTAACAACTTCTTTAATTAAGTGATAGCCCAATTTAACCTCATAATTCCAAGATTTAGTATGATGCTAAATGATTTTGTCTGATAATCTAGTTGTAAAGATTGAATTAGAGATAATAGCTTGTAAGTCATTTGGACAAAATCATTTGTGAAGCCCTTGTATATTCCAGGTGTGGTTATTATGGTCTATAAGAGTCCTTCACTTTTAAATCTACATCAATTTGATTAGGATAAAATACTAGGCTTGAATCTGCTAGATATTATTGTTGCGCCCCATTTTTCTCGCGAAAAATGGGATTCGACATGACAAACTCTTTTTGGGATTAATTATGAGTGAAGAGTTGCCACCTAACGAATTAAGGTGCATTAGGGCACCATGCTAAACTAATTACGATTAATTAATTAGTCTACGTCAACCAGAAATTCGGTTAAGGGTTCAGGTCACCTCGAAAGGAAGGTGTTAGGCACCTTTTGAGGTCCACAAATGTGGGTTCCAGCCGAATCCATATATTAGGTGGGGAATTCTATGTGATAAGCAGAAGATCGATTTATTTTTTATTAATTTAATGGTATCTAAGTGTTAAAATAGCTAATAATCTAAGTATACATCTTAATTTTTAGGCAATTATCTAAGTGATAACATAATAAAATACATAAAAGTACATCAGATAAGCAAGAAGATAGAAGAGACACAAATTATATAGGAAGAAATTTTTTATTTAAAAAAATAGACCTAGACTACCCCAAACAAGCATGCAAACATGAATAAATTCTATCGAATCTAGCTAAAGATTAATTTTTATTTTTTATTCGGTTAAGCGTCCGGCTTATTAACGGATGACAATGTCGTATGTTGCATTGTTGTATGTTGCTCGGGTCAACTTTCATCATTTCCGAATGTTCTACCCACCCCGCCTAATTTGGTTATTAAGCCTAAGGGCGTTCTAAAGAAAGCGATAAAGCTAGCGTTCCCTAAAATGCCTACCCGTCCCAACTTAATGTCCAAGAGGCATTTGGACTTACTATTTTGGGATTTGGTTCTAGACAAGAAGAAACCTAAGCTACCTAATTAAACTCAGGAATTACGTCACACAAAACAAATAAGACTAGCAATTAGCACGTAAAGGTTTCAAGCAAGCCTCTTGATTAATTAAAGTTAATTATGTGATTAGACATGCTAGGGAACATTTAGAGTACTCCTATAGGCATATTCTCTATGTGATGAAAAAGTTTTAACATCTCCTATAGGCAAGATATCTATATGATAGAATGCTAAAAGTCTAACATGACATGTTTGAAATGATTTATGAATATGCTGAAAATTGTCGCGAATAGGCTGAAATTTATCATGTGCATGCTAGAAAATAATTAATTAACATTCTGGAAGGTATTAACAAAACCTATAGACATGATTTCTAGATAGGAAAATATTAATCAACATGCTGAAATTTTGAACATACAAACGTTATAGGCCGAACTTTATTATTAATCCCATTTAGGTGAAAATAATGAGCATGAGTTAAACATGCTGAAATTGATTTACGAACCTAATGATATAATGCCTAAGTACCAGTTTTCCTAACATATTGACATGACTTGTGTTTGAACGTTTCCTACGATCCTGAACTCTAAGTGGCCAAATAATAGACAAACATGCTAATCTTACTGTGATAACCGTATACATGATTTCTAAATACTTGCTATTAGGCTAGACCTGCTGGAAATTAAGGTTGCAACCTATAGGCGTAATCTCAGGTGACAATTGTTTAATTAGCATGCTAAATTGACAACATGATTTTGCTGTACATGCTAAAATTAGTATGAGATGACATGGTTCTACGTGGCTACGCAATAAACACACATGCTTGGATTATCCTATAAAATGGTTTCTAGGTGAAAAACTATCAAATTAGCATGCTGAAAATCTTATTAATAAACCTATAGTCATGGTATCTAGGTGAGAAGCAGTTAATTTTCATGATATTAAAACATACAAGCCATAGAATCCCTGCCCCCATGATCTTTTATTAAATTCCGAAGTTTATAACAATATTTATTACAGGCCAAATAATATGAGTGTAAAATTCAATATTTGAACCGCACTGCAGTGAAAGCTAAATAGCCCCAAAACTCTCGTGTCCCAAGCAAAACTCCAATTGTCCCAAACGGAATAGTGAAGTCCAAATCCCTGTTAAGAGTCATACAAACAAACATACGAACACACACCAAACGACCATATACCAACCCAAATTAACATACCTAGGCAAAGTAATACTATACCTTAAGCATGCTGCTATACGATTATCAATAGGTTTGCACATGCGACAAAATAGGGTACATCTATACCACTTTAAATCTCGCATATGGGTAACATACAAGGCAAATTTAGTAAATAGTTTGAGTTTCACCCAAAAAAACAAACAAGTCTAATCTAAATAGAAGTCAGACCAAATCCAGCGTACTGAACAATACTAGTTCATTTGATAAACATGCTCAAAAATTAAAATTAAAATAAACACATGAAGAGATATGTTGGGTGACTGACCTGTTTGCCAGTGAGCAACAAATATGTAATAAAATCCAGAAAAAAATAGCACCTCCCAAACAATATGAAAGCTTGAAGAATATTTAAGTAGGTCGGAGAGCAAATGATAGGAGACGCGAGTAAAGTGTTAGTCCCCCGCCTAGTGTAAGGAACTTCCCGTAAAGAGCAAGTGAGCAATACTAGAAGAGAGTGACTTTTTCAGAGTATCTCTAAAGGCCGGAGCCCAAAGTCTGAGTGTAGAGTAAAATGATAGAAAGTGTGTGGATTCGAGAAGTGAGAAACTCGAAGTCTAAGGAAATTTTTCTTCTTTTTCCTCCCTTTTGAGAAAAGGAGAAGAGCCCTTTATATAGTAGAGAAACATATCAATTAAGGGAGATGGAGTGCTCAATCACAAGAATCAATTTTATGCAAAATTATCTCAAAGTTACCATAACTAAACCAATCGTGGAGTTGTCACATATATTCAAATATATAGTAACATTCACCAGTACAATACTCCTTCTTAGAACCAAATGATTCAGCCAATCATTGCCAAAACTTACCATAATTAACTCAGTACTAAAATTATCATAGTAATTAAAGGAAATAAATGGATGAGGATACAACTCATAAAGATTTTCCTTAACCAAACTAATATAATCAGTTAGATTTTTACCAAAAATAGCAAAGTATTGAAGCTTTCACAACATTTAAGGCCAATCAGACAAGCAAGTAAATCTCCAGTTGCCATGTTTCAGGGTAAAAGGCTGTCACAATTCAAATTCGAGAGGGAAAAGAGGATTGACTGATCAAAGTTACTATAAATAACCAAGGATAGACAAGTACCACAATTTCCACACAATCTCAAATTGATTCCCATGAAGTTGAATCTTATAGCTGCTATAATTATCATACAAAAGGATAACCAGAATCAATTCAACCGAGGAAGCAGGCAATAATTCAAGGCTATCAAAATATTCAAATTAGACAAATGATAATAGTTACTAATATATCAGATCGCTGAATGACTGTCAGGAACATATACTTTATGAGAAAATGGTTAATCAAAGCTAATTCATAAATCGAGCATCATGACGTTGAAATTTAAATCTGAATTCCATGGGCATGTATTAAGCTATAGGAACAACGAGCCAAGTCAAAAATAGTCGAAGAAATCAAACTTAAAATATTGCTTGCGCCACTTAGGACATAAGAACAGGAATGGGTAAACATTGAGCATTCTTAGGACCACATATGCATCACTTTCAAATCTCAGAATTAGCAAAAAGTAATAAATCATAAATCTAATTAGAGGGATAACTAACCAAACACAAGACGAATACTGAAGGGTCATTTGAGGAGCTCCGACAACTGGGTATAGCCGGAGCCATGGAGATGGTGGAGAGAAGGAGAGTGGGTCGGCGTTTGGGGTTGACGGAGATCGAAGGAGAAGGGAAGGGAGAGGGGCGGTGCTGATGGAGGTGCGGCAGTTGACCAAGGTTAAGTGAGGAGAGAGGAAGAGTGAGAGAGAGGGAGATGAGAGTTGGAGCGGCGACTGGCCGCACCGGCGTGGAGGTATGCCGGTGGCGGAGGCAACGCTGGTTGGCTCGGATGGAGGAGATCGAGAGCTTGAGAGAGAGGGGAGTGATAGAGAGAGATGGGTGATGGGGTTGCGTCTTGGTGTTGGTGGTTGTGGGTGAGGTTGGCTCGCCGGTGAAGGGGTGAGCAGTGGCGGCGATTTGGTGCGGGAGAGAAGAGGGAGAGAGATGAAGGAGGCGACTGTTTTAGAGAGAGGGAGTGAATTGTGAAAATGAATTAGGGTTTGGGTTAGTTTTGATTAAAAGGGAAGAAAAAGAAGGGTTTAATCTCAGCCATTGAGATTTAAAATTGCAAGAATGGGTTAGAATTGAATTGGGGATTCAATTTGGGGTCAAATTAAAATTAATTTGGGTTAAAATTGACATCCAATTGGATATAAAAGGCTGGAATTTAAATAAATTAGGGGAAAGTGAATTGAACTAGACTGCTATTTAATAAATAATAGATCAGTAAATACATAGTAAAAATATTACCAAGTTAATCAATGTCATAAAATCATTATGAATAAATTACGCAAGTAAAATAATGACACGTAATATATTATTTAAAAATTATTGATAAATAATAATTTGAAATAAATTATGTACTTGTAAATTAGAAAATGCGAATTTTAAGAAATATGATAATAATAATAATAATAATAATAATAATAATAATAATAATAATAATAATAGACTACATGTTTCTAAATTATGCGTATGCATATTTGCGGAAATAATTTAATAAATATTTACAAAATTATGTAAAAAAATATTATATTTAAATTAGTAAATTATATATTATATAAGAATATAAAAAATAAAATGCTAAAATAAATTGCATACTTTAAAAATCATGAATACGAAATGTCAGAATTTATTTGATACCGAAATAGTAGTTAAAAAAAAATCAAAACCAATAGCAGTCTGGGAGGATATCGGGAGGTCAAAATTGGGTGTCAACAGTTATGACCCAAGATTGGGCCCTGGATGTAACAAACACTCGAAATTAATTAAGGCCGGTAAGAACCTCTTAGCATTCATTATGAGAATGCTATTAAGGTTGTGGAAGAAAATATTTATAAGAGAACTATAACAAACTATTTGAAAATTATTAAACCATTTTATAAATCTCCAATACAAAAGAAAAATCCTAAAACTCCTATTCAGCATCAACATTAGTCTATGAAGCCTCTAAACATAAAAGAATTTGTCTAAGTTGAGACAAGACCTCGGTAATACCATGAAATGAAATAACTAGAAAATCTGAATAAATTCTGCATTTCGAAGGATGGAGGGCTCACCCAAGCTGGAGCTGTCCCGACACTTCTAACTCTGCACAGAACCACGAGAATGTGTCTCCAAACCTACATTATGAAGTGTCCGAGCGCGGTTAATACGTGGAGTATTGGTATGTAGAACAGAAAAGTGATAAGATATGCTTTATATAAAATAACCATCAAAGTAAACTGAAACAAGAAAAAGGAATATAACTAGTGACTCCAAAGTGAAACCATAAACATTCTTTTTTTTTTTTAATTCTGAACAGATAGTATCACCAACTTCCATTTATACACCACGAGCTATATGGGTCCGACCATCGCTCGACCGACTGAGCTCCCAATCCATATTTACCGTACGAATTGAGGCATAAGATATCATATCATCTTATGTATACTACTGCACGAAGCTAGAATACAATGAGGTTATTCATTTTTCAAAACAAAATCATACCCATGTCGACAAAATATGGTTGCGGGTAATGAGCCTTTTCGACTCATACCTTTCGGTTAACCATCAAATTCTCTTATAGTTTAGCATTTTCAAATATAAGTTATTCTTCAGAAACATTTCATATTCATAGGGGAATTCGTTTAATTGATATCTTCATACCAAGACTTACAAGCTAAACATGCGCCATCTCTTTTCATCATCTTAACACTTGATATCTCATTAGCTCCAAGAATGAAGGTTTAACATAAACATGATTTTGAGGACCATATAAACATAATTTGGAGTTCATTAAGGATTAAGAGTCATACGTAAATCAAATCACATAAATTCTTGGTCCCCAACATATAGGAATTTGAGATTGAGAGATAAAGAAATTCAAGTTCAAATAGAAAATAAGAGTAACTTCATCAAAAAAGGTATTCACAAGTTTGAATCTTTCGTCTTTCATAAATTCAAACCTAACCCTAGTTTATAAATCATATGAAATCATATTAAATAAGAAGAAAACTATTAATTCATTATCTTTACTTGAAATGGATTGTTCTACATACTTTTGTAATGAAATAGACAAGAAAACCTTGACTTACAACCTTAGATCCTACTTCTTGAAACTTGAGATCAATTTTGGGAATTTTTGAGAGGGTTAGAGAGGATGTTTTAATTGAGATTAGGGTAATTAGAGAGTACGAAACATTTTAGAAGGGTGGGGGACGGTTTAGGTTAAGAAAAGGACCAAAAAGCCCTTGAATTTTCGTCAAAAAGTAAAGAGGGGTTGCGGCTGACCACCCTTCCATGACACTCCTCCATCGCGGAGGACAAGTTTCGTGCCATGCCACCATCGCGAGAATTCACTGTAAAGACCATAACTTTTCACTCCGCACTCAGATTTATGAACAGTCAGTGACATTGGAAAGAAGACTCAAAGGCCTTTAAATTGAGAGGTAATAGATCACGTAACTTTTCATATTCTAGGAGAAATGCTCGTTTGAAGTATCCTATATATGAATATATACTAAAACTCAATTGATCGAAAAGCTCTCGACTCAACTTTACGCTAGATGTTTCTTATGACCATGATTCGCATCAAAAGCACTCACCACACTAGGAAATTGATCTTAACACTTATATTCAATTAGAACTCATCGAGTTAGGGCCCATACGCGTACAAAGAATAGTTCAAATCCTAGTCAAAAGTTCGGGGTGTTACACTGAGTTGGGTATTTAGGGTGCCTATCAAACTTTAATATTTTCTCCTGATCCTATCCTCCATCTAATACATTTTTTTAGAAGATCTATTCCCCAAACAATACTTTTCTAGATCCAAGAACTGGCAGAAGAACAAGTGGCTTTGAGCAAAGAAGTATGCTGAAAATACTTGCTCTTAAGGATTCTAAAGAGGAGGAAATCTTATTGAGTCAGAATATACCAAGCTAATTTAGCTAACAACGCTTGATTAAGAGATTTTAATTCTCTAAATTCTATGTTCCTTTTAGCTTTTTCTAAACAAAGTGTCTCTCATTTCTCAAAGTGCATTTTCCTCCTCTCTTCATCATGACCCCACCAAAAATTTGAGAAGGTAGTTGTGATTTTCTTACACAAAGCATTCGGAAATTAATAACACGATAAAACATAAGAAGGAATAGCAGATAAAAAAGATTTAAGCATCACCTCTTTTCCTTCAAGACTTAAAAAGTTATTCTTCCATCCTTTCATCTTTGCCTTCACCCTATTTTTGATAAACTCTAATAGTTTTTTCTTTGATTTTTCAATTACCGAAGGTATTTCAAGAAATACTCCTAAATCATTCCTATGTAGTTGTCCTAACTTTGCAATAATCACATCCTTATCAAGACCAAAAGTGTTTTTACTAAAGAAAATCACAGACTTTTCAAAGTTTATTTTTTGATCCGAACGCTTCTCGTAGATTCTTAAAATTTCAGAGTTTTTGCAACATTTTGAATATTAACATTACAAAAGATAATGAATCACCAACAAAAAATAAATGATTATTATTAGGTCCACCTCTAACTAAGCTTAAGCCCTGTATTTGCCCACGCAATTCCGCTTAATTTAGAAGTCTTGAAAGACCTTCTAACAAGAATAGATATGGTAAAACAAGGTCTCCTTGCCTTAGTTCTCCAGTAGGTTTGACTTCTCCTTTAATATTAAATCTACAGAAAGGGATAAATATACCCCAAAACTATTATAAATGGTACGCATATACCCTCCGTTATACTTTAGGTATGTATATACCCTTGCCGTCAATCTTGGGGGTTGTATATACCCTTTACCCAAATGGCGGGACACGTGGCATCATCCTAGGTATTTGCCCGATTTTTATTTATTTATAGCCAAAATAAAAATAACCCACCCAACTATCCATTCTCCAAATCCAATTAAAACATGAAATTAAAAACCCAACCCCAGACCCAAAATTAAAAACCCAATTCAAGAGGCAATATTAAAACTATTTAGAAACCTCCCCATCGTCATTCTTCTTCTACCTCACTTCAAATCCTAGAACTTTTTCTCTCTATTTCTGCTCTAAATTTGGTTCTTAACGCCAAACTGGATTTAATTTTTTGCTTTTCGTTTTAATTTCATAATTAGACATTATATCATGTCCTAAATTAGCTGTGATTCTATTATTAATTCAGTGAGGACTTGTCTTTGTGGTGTAATTGCTCGTCATTTCACCTTAAGGACTCCATACAACCCAAAAGATTGACTGCAAGGGTATACATACCTACAGAGGGTATATGTGTACCATTTATAATAGTTCCGAAGTATATTTGTTCCTTTTTCGTAAAATAAATAAAAATTGGGTAAATGCCTAGGATGATGCCACGTGTCCTGCCGTTTGGGTAAATGATATATACAACCCAAAAGATTGACGGCAAGAGTATAGACATACCCAAAGTATAACGAAGGGTATATATGTACTATTTATGATAGTTCCGGGGTATATTTGTCCCTTTTCCGTTAAATCTATAAGTTGGAGTAGTGATGCATTGCATAATTCAATTAACAAGAATCTCGTAAAAGCCCATCTTAAGGAGTAAATTATACATATATATACGATTATAAACTTTGGTTATATCTAATTTTAGAGTCATATACTTTTGTTTCCTCCGTTTTTTATTCTTAAGTAGATGAATAATTTCATGCGCTAGCACCACATTATTTACTATTTGTCTTTTTCCAATAAAAGTAGCTTGATTTGGAAATATAATATTGAAAATATAAGCTTTGAGCCTTTTGATTATGATTTTGACAATAGTTTTATATAATGTAGAGCATAAGCTTATGGGTCTGAATTGATTAATACCGTTCAATAGGTGAGTCATGGACATGTGTGCATTTAAGGTGAAAGAGAATCCACATTTTACCAGAATTCCCCAATTAATATTAACGAAAAAGGGATAAATATATCCCCAAACTATGATAAATGGTACGTATATACCCTCCGTCATACTTTGGGTACACAAATACCCATACCGTTAATGAAATGGTACGTATATGCCCCTCACACTAACGGTAGGGGCATATGTGTATCCAAAGTCTGACGGAGGGTATATACGTATCATTTATCATAGCTCGGGCGTATAGTTGTCCCTTTTTTATTTTAATTTTTTTATCCCAAATAATTAACCCAAACCCACTACCCGACCTAATAAATCCATCGAACCCGATTTCAAACCAACTCGACCCGACCTCTATTTTTTGTTCCAAACCCGATACGTCCTCTGTTTTTCTCTTAAACGTGAACCCCAATCAAATTGTAGTGATTGGTCGTTGCTGCTAGTTGATGTTTACTGGTTGGAGGGAGTGGAGATTAGGCCGGAGGTGGCAGGAGCTAGGGGTGTTTCCGATGGTTCGCTGGTGGGGTGTTTCCGATTCGACGGAGACGGTGACTATTTGGTGTTGACCAGTGGTGGGTAGTGTTTTCTCGACGAAATTTCGCTAGAAATTGAAACGTGAGAGGTTCAAGTTATTTGGTGTTGTTTTGGGGTGTTATGGGTAAATGATTTTTTTTTTGAAATTGGTAGTAGTGGGTGTTACTGTATTGTGTGTGTATATCGTTATAGGGGTGGAAAAAACGCGTCTGTTAGATAGGCGTCTCTTGGGTTTTAATTGGGACTAGACCGGGTAGTGGATTTATTAGCTAGGTCGGGTAGTGGGTTTGAGTTAATTATTTGGGATAAAAAAATTAAAATGGAAAAGGAACAAATATACCCTCGAACTATGATAAATGATACGTATATACCCTCCGTCATACTTTGGGTACACATATGCCCCTACCGTTAGTGTGAGGGACATTTACATGCCATTTCATTAACAGCAGGGACATATGTATACCCAGAGTATGACGGAGGGTATATACATACCATTTATCATAGTTCGAGGGTATATCTATCCTTTTTCCGTAATATTAATACTCAAAATAAGTGAATAACTAGTCTATCAACTACGGAATCCACATCTCGAGCTTCAGTTGGTGATGCACATATTTGTTCAATTGCCCAGTCTGAGCATTTTCGGAATTTTAAACACAGTTAAGAAAACGGAGCAGAGTAAACTAACTAAACGCCGTTACATGCAAATCGGAACCCAAATAGAAAACTAAATTCCAGCCTATAGAACTTCCCGGGTTCCGCAACGAGAAACAACTCTGCCAGAGTATATATTTCAAAACTCACGCGAAACACCGCCATTCTCTTTCATTTTTCAAATTTCCGATCAACATAATCCTCTCAATTTCTCTCAAAACTACTGAAAATGCTTGCATTATTCAAGTAATCTCCGATTCCTTCCTGTTTCTCTAACTCTACTATTCTCTCTTATTCTGATGCATGCATGTACTGTTGTTGATTGATTTCAGACCTGAAGAACAGTTGCAGCTCATTGAACGTGAGGAAGACTCGTTTGAATCAATTGATAAACGTAATATCATTTTCTTTTTCGTTACGTAATTCTTATACTTCTCCTTTAATTTTTCAGCTTTAGTTGCTCACCAAAATTCAACAGTAGCATTGTCTAAATTTAAAAATTCATTATCCTTTACTGCTTGATTTTTCTTTGTTAGTTTATGAAAGTTACGGCTCTGAATACTCCTAGTACTCTGTTCGTCAGTTTATATCAATACACTATGATTTGTCGTAAGATACTCTCGTTTCTCCTAAAAAAAAATCAATAGCAACTTTAATTGTTTTGCTTCGAAATTCATGTTATTTTACTGCAGATTCACTTTTAGTTGATGAAAGTTCTGTCTCTCATTTGGTTCGTATGATACATTATGTTTTTCTCTTGGAGAGGAGGTTTAGTACAGATTGTTTGTGAATATAGTCGCTATTTTGTCATGATTCAAGCCATTTTGTTAAAATATTCCATCAATGCTAGTGTGTGCGTTTGTTGATCTTATATTTGTGGAGATTGTTACCGTTTCCAGGTTCCAGGACTTACTTCTTTTATCGATATATATGATTCTCATATGCATCAGAAATTATTTAATTTGGCTGTGGTTTGGGGGTGAAATTTCTGAATCTCGGTAAAAATCAAAGGAGATCAGATTAATTTAAGCAAATAGATTGCGCTCTGTGTTTCACGTAGTTAACTCATAAAGTTATGGCTCCAAATAAGCTGATTACACAATGTCCATATGTTTTAACTGTTTTATGCTCATTATTTATCCAGTTAGCCTATTTTTTCATCAGCGCGAGTGTGTGCCTGTGTTTTGATCTCATCATTGTATCATAATTTGCACGGTTTCGGATTTATCTTCTGCTTCCGAGATTTTTATCGCTAATCATATGTATCATGATCCTTTTGAGATGATGTGAATGTATTGGTAATCTCATTGACTGTGTTTTAGTAGAGCACAAATCAAATTTTTACTATTATGTTATGTCTGATGTCTACTTTTAAGGTATTGCATCGGAGTAATCTTTAATAGATGGCTATCTCATCGAACATATACAATTGAATGTAAATATAAAGCAGATCTTAAACTGGAATGATGAACTATAGTGTCTGTTTTCAATATCAAATATAAGTTCAAGTACAATTCTGATAAACCTCCCTAAAAGGATTAAATGTTGGATTCGGAGTTTGTTCAAAATTTTGAGTCATTTATGCAGTGATCTCTCATGGAATCAATGTTGGGGACGTGAAGAAGTTTCAAGAGTCAGGTATCTATGCCTGCAATAGCTTGATTTTGCACACAAAGAAGGTGAAAGGAAAAAGCAACTTGTGTTATTATCCACAAAGTGCTACTTTATACTTCTGTTCTTCAATCTTTCTTCTAATAAGTATATCACAATTACCTTGTTCTAGAACTTGACTGGAATCAAAGGGTTATCCGAGGAAAAAGTTGATAAGAACTGTGAAGCAGCTGAGAAGATAGTGGTTAGAGATTTATATTCTGATAGTCATATTCATGTTGATGATACATCATCATCTGTTTCTGCTGCTACTCAATTTTTCTTTTCGTAACTTCGGCTATATCACCAGACGTGATGCCCTGCTCAAAGTATACATTTCCTTTTCTCTTTCCATTTAATGCATGAACCTGCTGAAGTTTGTTGGACTGATTCTATTATGATTAGTAATCCACTGAAGTCACTTAATAATTAATTAGGGTCAGGGTGATGTGGAATAAAATCAGTATTTTTTGTTTTACTTGTCCATCCACTATCATACTTCTGCTTGTGTGGCATTTTAGAATGTGCCTGTCCTATTGTTGCCTTACATAAAAAGATACTACATGCTTGTTTCAGAGGAAGGAAGTAATTGGCATCACAACTGGAAGCCAAGCATTGGATGAATTCTTGGGAGGTAAACTTTTTTGCTCCTATGATTGAATCCTGAATGCTTTTTTCCTTGTAAAGAAATCACTCCTGGTTCTGATTGTTTATTCTGTGTGAACTTTTGAAGGTGGGATAGAAGAAATTTCAGCAATCACTAAAGCTTTTGGTGAATTTAGGTAACAGTCAACTGATTATTGTTTTAGCTTTGCGGTAGAAGCATTAGTAGAATATGTCATCTAACTCTGCTGAGTGAACAATTTATTCAGACCAGGAAAGACACAACTTGCTCATACTCTATGTGTATCTATTCAGGTTCATCTCTGATCTTAGTCAGAAGCAATGAAACATCTCCTTTATATGCTTTTCTTACACTTAATAATGGTATCATCCAGGATTTGACAAGATCGTCAATTGATTTGTCTGATTTGTTGCAGCTTCCTACTATTTATAGGGATTAGTGGGATTATATGATTAAAGTGATTAATACTGATCCATAGCTTTTGAAAACTAACAAAGACCTACCAACTTTCACCCTCAGTAGATTATTGAGTTTCAACTTACAACTCCTTAATTATACTCTAACTTGTGCCTTAAAGTTAGGTGTGTCATACAATAACAGCTAAATAATCACTGTAGTTAAATAAACTATTGTAAATTTCTAACCTGGAAAGTGTTACAAAACTCTCATTTAAATAGGCTTGGCAGTTATATATGTGCCTTTGCCAGAGGAAAGACCAAATTTGAAATCCCCCTACCCTTTTAGTAGAGTTGAAGTTAGTTTTAAAATACAAGGCCTATAGTTTCTTTATTGTATTTTATTGAATATAATAAGTTAGATTGTCCCCCTTCTCTTTTTCATTGTTCCCTTTTGAGTTGAGGGTATATATCAAAGATGTTTATCATATGCACTGTAAATTGAATAGCCTATCTGATTATTGAAAACATAGTAGACGTACTATATCTAAGAAAGCAAAAGGAGTTATTCACGTACAACCCTTCAATGTTTCTGTTTCGATTCACAAAATTTGAAACTTCACCATATAACAACATTCTAAGTAGTTATACTTCCTATCTTTTCTGCAGGCTGAAGCTAGGGATGATGAATTCCTTAAGCCTCCACTTATCCACTGGGAGAACATCAAGAGAAAGTTTTTCTTACCAAAGAGTATTAATACAAATGAAACAAGTAAGTCATGTGTGTAAACGCTCTTCTTTAGTATATATTTAGAAGAGTATTGATTTACTCCTTTAATAAACTAAAGGGTTGAAGGAAAATTTAATATACTCTTAATATATATATCTATAAACAGTCAAAAGAATATACTCTATTACTCTTTTAATACATTGCCATATTTTAGGAAGGGGGTTTAGTTTTTGACAGGGTTGTGCTAAGAAGGAAGTTTTTATTTGGCTATAACTGATATATTTATTTTTATGGTAAAAATTTGCTTTGTTTTATTTTAACATTGCATAGTTACGTGACTTTCTCTGCTTTAATTAGGCTCAATATTATTGCCTTTTTTATTTATCCATGTAACTAAAAATGGGGATTCCTAGTTTTTGGGCCTAAAGTTACGGGATTGTCACAATCTAATATCTTTTTTCATTCCTTATTTTGCATAAGTTTCTTCATTATTTGCAGATTATCAAATATGCACGCCAGTTCCAGATCATATACTTCCCTCCACAACTCCCAGACTCCTACTAATTCATCCTGACCAGAAAACCTGCCAACTATATGATCCTAAAGAATCAGATAAAGAATCAGCAACCGTTGAGATCAATGTAAACTTCAGGGGATATAAATTGGTTGGATCATTCCCCGGAGGATGGCTTCTTTTGGTTAATTATCTAACCAAGACGTTTCATTGTTATGATATGCCCGGTCAGTGGCTCACCCTAATGGTGTACCCAGGATTGTCCCCGGAGAAAGATTTTATTGGGGTGTGTGATGGAATTCACACTATTCTGTTGTTGGAAACATGGGACGAGAAGACCATGGTTCACATATTCGAGATTCAAGACTCTGAAACGGTTATTCGACAACAAATGATTCAAACTGGTCTTAAAGGGAAAATCAGAAATGCCTTCTTGTGGAAATGGGTGCTATATGTGGTAGTCCTTAGGGAGGAAACCAGCTTCTTGCAGACGATTAGATTAGAACGGCTTAGAGGGAAAATAGTTCTAAAGTCATCTGATCTAAGAACAAGTCAAGATTTACAATTGGAGAAAAATGTTTTTACTAGTATGGTGTTATCACCTTTGAACACGCCGCTACTCATAGTGTTCTCCTTTGATAAACAGTTTGAAGTCTTTGAAGTTTATGGTGATGGAGGAGATAACATTTCTTTGGAGAAGATGATCTATGGTCCAATGCTTCATATGCATTTCTATGTTGTACCTGATGGGGGAGGATGTGCGCTTCTTGATCTACAAGAAGAAAGTGCCATCTATTTTTCCACACATCTAGATGCTGATTGCCTAGAGGGTATTCCTCAATTGCTGCCTGATTATGAAGCTCTTCAATATGAAGATGATGAAGAGGCTGATCAACATGAAGATGATGAAGAGGCTGAGCAACATGAAGATGATGAAGCGGATGAAGAGGCTGAGCATGAAGACGATGAAGAGGCTGAGCAACATGAGGATGATGAAGAGGCTGAGCAATATGAAGAGGATGAAGAGGCTGATGATGAAGATTATTTCACGATTTGGACACGAGTCAAAGAATGTGACTGGCGTACTTGCACTTGTCAAGCAGCTTGGCTCATGTTACAGCAATATCCATGATTCACGCGTGCTACATATACATTTACTGATACACGTCTGATAATATGTGTTAGTGTTACTTAGTTTTTGATCCTTACTTACATTGATGATGACTACTGAACTCATTCTTTGACCCTTCTGATGTTTCCCCTTTAAACTGTGTTTCTCTGCAAAATATTCATCCTGTTAAAGTTGACATTACACTTGTGTTAAATTGTGTCAAAGAAGAACTCTGGGCCATTCTTCCTTTTTATTTTTTTCATGTTCAACTGGACTGTATATGACAAATCCCAGTTAGCATCATAGATTTCTTGAAGTTGTGAAACAATGGAAGGTTGACATGTCCCAAAGCTAGCGCCTGCTGTTGTATAGAAGTAGTCTGACACCAGGTTGGGGGTGCTTATGTGTGCATGTGTATCACTAACTGCATATTTACCATGATAAACACGCGTACAGCCAGGATTCATATTCTCGGTGGCAGTGAACTTGTTGAAACCTCGTTATGAATTGAGGAAGAGGAAAGAAAGTTGAATCTTCATATACTAATAATAAGATCGAATCAATCCCTATTCATCATTAAGTGCTGCACGTCCAGTTGAATTGAATCCTGCAACAATGTAATTCTTGATCTCAACTTTGCCAGAACAATGGTTGTACTTTGAAGAAGAGCATAGGTGGTGGAGTAAAGCAGGGAATTTGGATACTGATCTGTGTTGTTTATAAAATGAGCTCACTTTGCGACTAGTATTTGAACTCTTGGAGAAGACTAGGTGTATTTAGAAAATTACTACAATATAAGGTTATAACCCATTTTACAGCTTGAATCTTTGTAAGGTTGATCCAATCATGTAATCCTAAGTAGCAAAATTATAAACCTGGAAATTGGTACTGCTTATACTTGACGTCATCTTGGCTTTCAGCATTCAATAAGAAAAGCTTATAAAATACTGAACACCAAACTAGGAAGCAACATTGACTAAGAAATACGAGCAAATTGTGATCAGCTTCCATAGAATGAATTTTCACATGGTCTATCATAATATTTGATTCCAAAACTTGCAATATACACTTAACCTGGTATTACACCACAGATATTTGTAAAAAAAGTTATACAAAAGGATACAGTATGAACTAACTAGCCGATTTGTGCATTACAAAAAGGAAAAATTTAGTCATTAGTCTGTATTTACTTCTCAGTGGATAGTACAATGATTTTAGCTTTCAAGCAGAAAAAATGCATCATGCATTTGAGCTATGCAAGCAGTAGTTCTAATCAGGCATCAAGAAATACCTAAATATAAAGTTTATCCTAAAGCCGTTTAAATTACAGAGAGAACATGCAATCCAATAAACCATACAAACAGTAGGAGAACTTCAATCAGAAGTCAAAAGAGATAAATGTTTACATGAAAGAGATTGAAGAAACACGCATTACCGCTGAAGAAAGTGATGGCCTATAAACTGTTTCTTTGGTGTATCCAGATTGGCCAAGCCAATCCATATTGTTAATTCTAACTGTTACTCCATTTCCTACTGATTTAATGGTGTCCACCCAAGCCTGTCCATCTGTCAGGTACTAACCAAAGCTGAAAATATAATTTTTCTTTTGGCAGTTTAGGATATTAAGATTAAGTGGGAGATGATAGATTTTATTTTAACAGTTTCCTGCTATGGGATCATGGATAAAGAAAACTGTTTATATGGTATCTAGACGAACAAGGATGGTATCTGCTTCAGACTAATGAAATCTACATTTTCAGGCATTACAAAACATAATTTGTTCAGAAATATTGATCATTCATTTCGGAAAAGTTCACTACATGAATAAAGGGTTATATAAGCATGACGGGCTGTAATACTCAGTGACTTACCACAGTGCACGTAAGAAAACCAAAATATGAAAAGAAAAAGAAAAAGCACCCTCCAAGAAATAAATGTCATATCGCCACAACAGATGAAAATGCAGATTGGTTGCTACTTGCTAGAAAATAAAAAAAGCACCCTCCTAGAGTAATATCTGCATCAATAAGTTCTCCTATCACTTCATTTCCTTGTAAGGAAATTTTATCATTTTAAAGTTAATCCGAGCTTATTTTCCCAAACTTGAACACCTGATGTATGTTTGAAGTGCAATCCTACTTCTGATCCATAATACATCAGCAACGAGGGGTTTCAGCATAGGTAAGGGAGACTAGCAATTCAAGATTTACAAAGTTCGACTTCTATTCTGGGATGTCAAACAAAAAGTTCACCAACGATTCATTTGGGGTTGCCTTTAGGGGCAAAACTCAAATCTGATTACATATGGCTGGAAAGATGTGAAAAAAGGCTGTCTAGTCGGAAGAAACAAATACCTTGCCTTGGGATGAAGGGTGATACTAATAAACAATGTACTCAATTTGCCTACGTACAGTATGTCTTTGTTTTCCTTGCCTTCCAAAGTGGAGACAGAGATAGACAAATTGAGAAGGATCATGTGGCAAGGAAACAAAGAGCGCACAAAGTCTTCAATTTGGTCAAGTGGACCAATAACATATGAATTTTACAAGTCTTTCAGTTGTACCCAATTTTTGAAACATTGTACTGTAGTGATGAGAAAGTAGATACATAACAAAATATTTAGAATCCAGAGCCAAACTCTTGCAAGTTCAGAGTACATATAGAACTAATACTAATAAATCCAGAGAAAGATTAAGTGAAGTAGTATTAGGGCAGAACGAAGATGAGAGCCACCATGTGCATAGTCATTCCCTCTTCCTTTTCCTTACAACAATACTTACTACAACAACAACGCATGAGTCATCCAAATGCAAAGCATGGTTGGCTCAATCCATTCCCACGGACATGAACAAGCTTGCTCCTCTGACCAAAACGAAAAGGATGTGAAAAATCATGTTCCTAAAATTAATTTCATGTCTTCTTTTTCTGTGTTTCTTAGTTAATCCTTTATAGTTTGTAGTGACTACTTCCTATTAATGTTCAGATTCCTAAATGGTAATTTTGTCCACTCTTATTCCGCTGCTTGTCTTTGGAATAAAAGGAAATAGAGTCATTTGCTGTCAGTTGTTCATTGTTTTAAGATTCAAACATATTGGAATGATAGCTCATGCCAAATTTGGGGGGTTGGGGGGGGGGGGGGGGGTTAAAGGATGCTTGCATTGGGTGATGGCTAGCCAGCTTAGAACCAACGTGCTCAAGTCATAATATCTATTGGATAATTTTTTTCATAACCACTTGATGAAATCTGTTTATGTCTCTAGCATGATCACTTGATGAAATCAGAAGGGAAGTCCGGGCTAGCTTGCGCAATTCCACAGGGTATGTACCTGTTAAACCCACCAGCACAGGTGTCGAATGGGAAAATATAGGATAATTAGATATCCGTATAGTGGTGATCTTTTTAGTGAATGACTTCATATATTTGTTCTTTTTCCAAGTATAACAAATTGAGCACGCATCTTTCATTGGAATCTGCTAGCAATGTCATAGTTAACTCCCATTTTTGTGGTGCTGCAAAATCTTTATTTCGAGTCTTGATGAATTTGTTGACCTCGGGCCTCGGAAACCTAATAGTTTGTCTACATATTGTATGGTCAAATTACACTAAATGCCTAATCGGGAAGTGAAACATTCATGCACAAGCTGGAGACGCTAAGAGAGAAAAGAGAAAAGCTCAAATGACTGAGGTTTCCATTTATGAAAAAAATGTGCAATGAGAAAATATGTACAGCTTTTATACTTACAGCTAACTACTCACTAACTGGCTACTAACTGAGCTAACAAACTAACTGCATAATTAATTACACTAAGTAGTCAAACTAATTAAGTCAACATGTAACCAGAACAGCTAACTAAAGTTCGACTAGTGGACAGCAAGTGCATAGTTCATTAACTCAAAGTCTCCAATTGGAGCTCATACAGTCAGATGTATGCTTGTTAATTAAAGATGTTTCTTTATCTAACTTGGTGTTGCTAATTGTTTTCAGTTTTTCAATGTCTGCTGGAACCTCTTCAAAGAGTTTGGACATAATTGCACAATATTGTCAATTAATACCACCTCTCTCTTATCCTCGTTCATGGTTGCTTAGATTTGGTGCTAACGATGGGTTGACAGTCTATAAAGCAGTAGAAAATGCTACAAATAGAAAACTTCCAATTAGGTAAGTCTGTAGGTATAGGTAAAGCTTAAACAACATGGTAAATTATTATCAAATATTTGTTTCTTGCAAAATTACTTACATTAATGTATCTAAATAATCCATTTATTAGACTTCGAGGGATCTGATATGCCCATCTTTGATGCAATTTAAATTATTGGTGTTTGGATTATGTGAGTACTAACTTTCATGTTGAGTGAAGAGGTGCTTGGATGTAAAAGACCATTATATATGTAAGATTTTCATATGTGCTACCTTGACCTGCACTCAGTGACGGAGCCAGCAATTTTACGAAGGGTATTCAAACATTGTATGAGTAATTTTTTTTTTTTTGACGAATGGGTGCATTGAAAATTTTAAATTTAAGCGTAATATTTATCTTTAAAGAGTTCAAGTTTAATTTAATATTAAATGAACGAAAACAGCAAAAAAAATAGAAAGAGAGGAGAAAATTCAGCCTAAACTGAAGTAAGTAACTTTTACGCTTCAAGCTTTCACCGTCATCTTGTGATGACAACAATAACAACGAGATACGAAGATGGAGAGCAGAATCATACAGGTTCTTTTTCAATTTTTTCCTGTGGAGCTTTCTTGCTTTGGACAAAGTTATAGAGAGTTTTTACGATTTGCTTATTAACTTTAAATTAAACTATTACTTTTACGTTTTATTTAAAAAATTTGATGAAAAGAAAAAATGAAAATCAAAGACAAATCGATTGGAAATCCAGTTGGCTACTGAACTTTTATTTCATTCTTAAATTTTAAAGTTAGGCCTGTAATTAATGATTTTTTGATAAGTAATATTAATTTTTAATTATTTAAAAAATAACAATTTTATTAACTATTATATTTATAAGAAAAAATTGATATAATAGAAAATAAATCTAGAAAGTAGTTCATTAATCTTATACTCCTATTAAAGGATCAACAAATTTTGATTTTTATCAATTATACTTTTTAATGAACAATAAAATAGGAGCTTTTTTAAAAATATTAAAGGGTTAAAAAGAAAATCCCAGCAGCCGCTAGAACCTAGGCGCTCGCATATAGTGTGCGAACTTTGGTGAAGACCCACGACCACTGAGCTGCTTCCATTAGCTGTTACAAGGGTGTTCAAAATGTAATATTTAACCAAATAGAATAGCATTTACCTATATACGCGGTATAATTTTTCGGCGAAGGTTGTTCACCTGACCACCCTTAGTACAAGGTGGTTCCGCCCTTGCCTGCGCTTACAACTTGATCCTCATGATCCTGCATCATCATAACTGGCTATCAGAATCTTGATTTTTTTATTGTGGGCTTGGAAGCAGGTTATCTGTATCACGTCTTCATGAATGAATAAATGTTGGAAAAGAGATGAAAGACATGTATTTCCTAGCAATATAGTGGTTGAAAAACATTCTAGTTGGTAATATAAAAAATTGTAAAGGGGAAAGAAGGATATGAAACTTCAGCTATATAGATTCTATAGAAGCTCTTATTTGGATTTAGATGAATGACAAGGCTAAACTCTTGCTTCCAATACGTAAGTTTTGACTCAATATGGCATTGCTTATGCTCTTTACCAATGCAAATTCATGCTTCAGCCTCCGATGGAAATATGAGGTGTTGGTTTGGATTGTATGTTCATATTGCTGATTTCTCCAATTCCCTTGAAACTAATCATAGTTCAGACTTTTACAGCATTCTGGAGTTTATCCCGATTACTACACGGATGAACCATCCAACTTAGCCTCATGGAGGCCAACTGTAAAGAATGTTACTTCCTTCTTAGCGACTGGTGGGAACAGGTGTAGTTCATGCTTAAGTTTGGATTTCAGACAGTAGAGGTGTTTGTATCGGATTTGCAAACAATGACCGAAAATCTCTTAATCAGGTATAACTGATCCAAATTAATAAAGAATAATTTTCTCCAACCGCTGCTTTCAAACATAGAAATCTTCTCTTTGTGAATACCTTTTGCTACAAACTCCTTTGGAGTATCGGATATTTGTTAACAGTGAAGCTAAATGCATGGAGAGGGGGCAATGTCTTTTCCGGCTATGTTTGATGAAAATTTTCCTCCTCTGATAATGCTTGTATCGTGCACAAAAAAAAGGATCCTCTGTTGTTCCTAAGTTGAAAGGCTAATGCAAAGAGGTCAACAACTGGAAAGAACAGTGATTGAAATATATTTCCACTGTATTCAGCTAAAGAAGGTGGAAATATATCTCGCCAGCCTCTCAGATATTTCACGTTGCTGGAAAGAACACTTTGAGAAAAGACTCATTTATGCCGTCCGTTAAAAGTTGGGCTCATTTATGCCATTGCCGTTAAACAAATGGCTCATTCATGTCATTTTTATTAACAGAAAAAATATTTGGTTTTACAATACCACTTTTTACACAGGGCAAACAATAATTTGGCCACGTCACTAATCAAATCAACCAAAATTAAAAACCCACCTAAACTTAAAAAAACCACCCTTACCCAACCCACATCCTAATTCCTAACTCACACTTCTTCACTCTCTTCCTCATCCGTCACCGCTATCAATGTAGGTCCAGCTCCGCTTATCGTGCAACCAAACGCCTGGCCTTCAATGCCGCCTTCTTCACCCCGTCTATCTCCGGAATTAACGGCCTTTTCCTCGGCTCAACAATCTTATCCGATGGAAATGCCTTCTCTAAACCCCTGCAATATCGCAGCCACCGACGCCCCCGCCTGACTACAGTTCCATATGTCACCTCCGGTGGCTATGTCGCCCTCATCTTTTTCGTTTGGGCTTTGAATTCGGAATTAGCAAGTATAAAGAACAAATCTTTTTCATATGGAAAATTCAATGGAATCAATTCCAATGGATCATAACTTCTAATATCAAAGGTGCTATATTATCAGCATGATAACCCGACATCTTCGTTTTCGATTTTAGCCCAGCAAGAACGAGATCAGCAACACTCAATTTTCGGCAAAAAATCTTGTTTACTGTCACTGCCGCCACAGTACTACAACACTAGACCCAAGTCCACTGCTCAAAGGCAACCCTTCTTCAAGAGAATTTGATAAACCAATTGATTGTATATTCAACATCTTCATAACCTTCACTCTAATTGGTTAAAAAATAAAAGGGGATGTGGGTCGGGTAAGGGTGGATTTTTTTAAGGGAAAATTTCAATTATATATATATAAAAAAAAAAAGAAGTAAATAGTTTATAATAAAAATAGTCAAGTTTTTGTTTATAACAAAAATAGCCATTAGATCATTTTTTTCCTTTTCCTTTCCTTTTTGTAGCAGTTGTAAAAAAAACTTTTTTTGTTCTTTTTTTTTCTGCGTTTTTCTTTATTTTAAAAAAAAAAACTTTTTTCTTTTTTTTCAAACATTTTCGATACAACTTTTTTTATGTATCAATATTCTATAAATGGTATATAAACATGTATATATGATGTACAAATAGTTATGTAGTATATATGTAATGTATCGATATTTCATAAATAGTTATGTAGTATATATGTAATATATCGATATTGTATAAATAATATATAAGCATGTATCGATATTATATAAATGGTGTATAAACATGTATATATGATGTACAGTAGTTATATTATACAATATCGATACATGCTTATATATTATTTATACAATATCGATATATTACATATATACTACATAACTATTTATGAAATATCGATACATTACATATATACTACATAACTATTTGTACATCATATATACATGTTTATATACCATTTATATAATATTGATACATAAAAAAAGTTGTATCGAAAATGTTTGAAAAAAAAGAAAAAAGTTTTTTTTTTAAAAATAAAGAAAAACGCAGAAAAAACAAAAAAAGTTTTTGTGGATTTTTTTAAGGGAAAATTTCAATTATATATATATAAAAAAAAAAAAAAGTAAATAGTTTACAATAAAAATAGTCAAGTTTTTGTTTATAACAAAAATAGCCATTAGATCATTTTTTTCCTTTTCCTTTCCTTTTTGTAGCAGTTGTAAAAAAAACTTTTTTTGTTCTTTTTTTTTCTGCGTTTTTCTTTATTTTAAAAAAAAAACTTTTTTCTTTTTTTTCAAACATTTTCGATACAACTTTTTTTATGTATCAATATTATATAAATGGTATATAAACATGTATATATGATGTACAAATAGTTATGTAGTATATATGTAATGTATCGATATTTCATAAATAGTTATGTAGTATATATGTAATATATCGATATTGTATAAATAATATATAAGCATGTATCAATATTGTATAAATGGTGTATAAACATGTATATATGATGTATTGTATAAATGTGTATAAACGTGTATCGATATTGTATAAATAGTTATGTAACGTTTCTACATTGTATAAATAGTTATGTAACGTATTGACATTGTATAAATGGTGTACAAACGTGTATCAATATTATATAAATAGTATTTAGATATGTATCGATATTGTATAAATAGGTATGTAATGCATTGACATTGTATGAATGGTGTATAATCGTGTATCGATGTTATATAAACAATTATGTAATGTATCGATATCGATATTTATTTGATTATCATGCGTTCCCACCTTAATAAATAAATGTATAACTAAAAAATAATAAAACAACATAAATATTCATTTTTTCCATAAAAGAAGTGAAACAATTAGAAAAGAAAAAAAAATTTAAAAAAAGGAACAAAAAAAATTTAAACAACGAAAAAAAAAATATTTAAAAAATATCACAACAAAAAAAAATAAAAATATTTTTTTGTAAAAGAAGAAAGGCAAATTTAGTGGACTTCAGATATTGACTAAAATGGGCTACAAGCAAAATGGGCTCCAAAAGGTGCACTAACTACGGCCCAGTAGTCATTTTCAGTTACAATGTGGGCTGAAAGACTATTTTTTATAATAAAAAAATAAGTGGACTATTTTTTATGTAAAAATTCAACTCAATGGCTATTTTGTATAAATTTTCCCTTTTTTAAAGTTTAGGTGGGCTTTTAATTTTGGTTGATTTGATTAGTGATGTGGCTGAATTATTGTTTGCCATGTGTAAAAAATGGTATTGTAAAACCAGATATTTTTTTCTGTTAATAAAAATGGCATGAATGAGCCATTTCTTTAACGAAAATGGCATACCGGGGCGGAGCTACGGTGTATCAAGGGTGGTCAGATGAACACCCTTCGCCGAAAAATTATACTGCATATATAGGTAAAATGCTACTTGATACAGTCAAATATTATGTTTTGAACATGCTTAACACAACTAGATGGCATAGCTCAGCGGTACAGGGTGTTCAATTAGAGTGCTACACGGCTGTTTGGGCGCCGATTTGAATCCTAGTAGCTGCCCTTTTTATGTTCCCATTTTTCCTTAAAACAATAGCTGTGCACGGGGGTTCAAATCCCTGTAGCTGCCGTGTAGTCCTCTCCTTTCCTTTTTAAAGGAGCAACTACTCTTCCTTTTATTATTTTGAAAATAGCAATACAAGCCAACCTCATATATTAACTTTTCCACCAAGACTTTTATTTGATCCCGAAGCAATTTTGTGCTTTAATAGTTAATAAACTTGTTATTTTTGGATTGTTATTGTTAAAATATATATATTTTTTTAAAAAATATATTTTCTAGGGGTACGGGGGGAGAAATGAGTGAGGGGATTATAAGGTGGAGAATTGAACACTTACCAATAAGGTGAAAATTTATATAGTCAACCAACTAAGTAACTAAAATTCTCTTTAGAATAATTCTTAATTAGTGACCTACAATGTAAAAATCAATATCAATTGTCAATTGGATTCTCAACTGATGTGTCGTTGACTTTCTTTTCCTTTTCACTAAATTTAATAAATAGAACTCAAAAGTAATTTTATAACTCTGACAAAATTGAAAGCTGAAATACTCCCCAAAGATTTTTTTTTTTTTTTTTTTAAAATCTAGTTTGAGTCTACTCTCTGGTTTTCATGCTTCACTACTATCGTTGTCGTCGCCAGAGGCCGGTGAAAGCTTAAAGCCTTAAAATTTTTTTTTCTATGCTGAACTCTTTTTTTTTTTTTTTCCCCTATGTCCGTTCACTTCATAAAAAATTTGGTGCACTCATTCATTAAGAAAAAGTCAGTTACTAATATTGTGTAGTTTGATTTAAAAAAATTTGGTACATTTATTTGTCAAAAAAATAATATTTATCCAATGCTTGAAACCCTTCCTGAAATTCCTGGCTCCGCCACTAATGGCATAAATGAACTCAACTTTTAACGGATGACATAGATGAGCCTTTTCTCAAAGTTCGATGGCATATTTGAGCCTTTTCCCAAAAATAAATATGCAAACACTCTTTTAAGTTACTATTCTCCCCCCCCCCCCCCCTTTTCTCCATTTCGTGCAGCATCTCTATAATAGAGTGGAGAACTCTTTTATTTTTCTTGCACACAATAATTGCATAAAGAAATCAATGGAAAAATAAAAGTCATATACAAGTACAGAAGTGTTCGAAAAAAATAAAATAAAAATACAAGTGCAACCGTCAATGCTTTTGGTTGTTCCTACTTGTATGGTTGAAATTTTTTGCCTTTACGCAATTGAAGTTCAGATACCAAACCAAACCGAATTCTAAAATTAGAACCCAAACACAAAATAAGACCTATATGTGAAATATTCATTTGGGAAGCTGCAAAATGCCTTGCTATTCGCCTGTTTATTTTTTGTGAAATGGTAAGTATTATAAATATTAAAAATCAGCACTATGAAGGTACGACAGTTACATCCAAAAGTCGGCTAAAAGGAACAAAACAGAAGAGAAAAAAGAAAAAAATATCTGTATAAAAGATTCAATGAACTATAACAGGGTTTTGTTGTATTTCAACACATACATAGAGCCAAAATGCAGCGGAAAAATAAATAGGAACGTATCTTCAGCCATTATTGTTCAAATGTTGTTGATAATCGTGTTCGCCTTGCCAAGAACTAGAAGAAAAAGAGATAGAGAAGAAGAAATCTATAGAGTTTTCTAGCCTATGCTTATCAAAGGTATACCAGACTGATGTAGTCACATGCGTATTTATAGGTAGGCTAGGGACTTTTAGGCAAATAACTTTAACCATAGGGACTTTCATAGTTATTTCTTGGAGAAAAAGTAATTGACTGATTTGTTACTTTACTTGGGAGACAAGGTAAATTTATTACCAAAAATATGTGGGTCACTAATACGTAATATTATACATAATATTCTTACATTCTCCCACTTGACCCACATATAAAAATCAGACAATCCTTTATGAGTGAAAATAAACAATATGGCCATAAACGCATATTCACTCAACTTAATAGTTATGCAACAATCACTTTTATTAAAAATATATTAATATAAGAATCATGGCGGTCATGCTCTTAATCAAACACTTCCTTCCATATATTACAATGTACAATATGTTCTAAATAAAGTGTCCAACAACTTTATAAATGAGCTTAATATAAGTCATTCAGAATTCAACTTTATTTGATCAAATGATCACTTTATAATACATGAAAATCAAAATGTGCACGTTCATGTATAACACAAACGATAATGTCTAGACAAACTGTTAAAGAATAGAGCAAGATTACAATGAGTTACTAAGTCCCATACGGGTTACATGATCCTTGAAAACATTAGCTGGTAAACTTTTAGTCATAGGATCAGCAATCATCAAAGTAGTACTAACATGTTCAAAACTCACATCTTGCTTCTTGACATGATGTCTAACCATCAAATATTTTATGTCGATGTCCTTACTTCGGCTACCACTCTTATTATTCTTTGAAAAGAATACCGCAGCTGCATTATCACAAAATATTCTCAATGGTCTCGCAATAGAATCAACAACTTTAAGGCCTGAAGTAAAATTCTTCAACAATAACACCTGTGATGTAGCTTCATAGCATGCTATAAATTCAGCTTTCATCATGGATGTTGCAACAATGGTTTGCCTGACACTTCTCCAAGACACAACACCTCCAACAAGAAGGAAAACGTATCCAGAAGTAGATTTGCCACTATCTTTACATCCACCCAAATAGGAGTCTGAATAGCCAAGGACTTCCAATGAGTCAAAATATCTGTATGTAAGCTTAAGATCCTTGGTTTCGTGCAAATATCTCAAAACCCTTTTACCAGCTTTCCAATGATTAAGACCAGGGTTACTTTGATATCTACCAAGCATTTCTACTATAAAGGCAATATCAGGTCTACTGCAGACCTGTGCATATATAAGGCTTCCAGCAAGTGAAGCATATGGAATGCCTTTCATTTGCTCTTGTTCCAATGCATTTTGTGGACATTGATTCAATGAGAATTTATCACCTTTAATTATAGGCGTTGCTATAGGTGAACAATTTTTTATTCCGTATCTTTTTAGAACTTTTTCAATGTAGGCTTTTTGAGATAGTCCAAGTAGTCGTTGAGATATATCTCTGTGAATCTCTATGCCAATGACATATGAGGCTTCACCCATATCCTTCATTTCAAAATTCTGGATAAGAAACTGTTTCGTCTCATGCAACAACCCTAAATCACTACCCGCAAGTAAAATATCATCCACATATAGGACTAGGAAAATATATTTTCTCCCACTTATCTTAAGGTATATACATTGATCAATTATGTTCTCTATAAATTCGAATGAAGAAACAATATTATGAAATTTAATATACCATTGGAGGGAAGCCTGTTTTAGTCCATAAATAGATTTATTCAACTTGCAAACAAGGTGACTTTCATCCTTATCACAAAATCCTTCAGGCTGACGCATGTATACCTATTCTTCAAGATCTCCATTTAAGAAAGCCGTTTTCACATCCATTTGATGTAGCTCTAAATCAAAGTGAGCTACTAATGCCATGATTATCCTTAATGAACCCTTCTTTGATACAGGAGAGAAAGTTTCATCGTAATCAATACCTTTCTTTTGAGTGAAACTCTTGGCTACATGTCTAGCTTTATGTCGTTCAACATTATCAGATGAGTATCTTTTAGTTTTATAAACCCATTTGGATCCTATAGTAGAGACTCCTTTAGGTAATTCAACGAGATTCCAGACTTTATTTTTAGCCATAGATTCCATCTCTTCTTTCATGGCATCATACCAAAGTGTGGAGTTTTCTCCACTCATGGCTTGTGAAAAAGAACATGGATCATCTTTTAGTCCAATATCATAATCAAACTCTTGGAGACATACAACATAATCACTAGAAATTGCTGGTTTACAAACTCTTGAAGATTTTCTTACTTCCACTTGTTCAGGTGCTCTTTCAATAATGGGTTTAGGTAAAGCGGGTTGCTCTTCATATGACTCATCAAGTGGTGGTGGTGGATCTTGAACTTGTTGCTCTTCAGGTAATTCATGAGAATTTACCTGATTTGCATTCAAGTTTTTAGTATATAAAGGCACCATAAGTGGTTCCCTTTTCTTTTTTAGTTCCACCACTTGAGTTGAAGCACTCCCACTTACTTCATGTTCCTCAAGAAATTTAGCATTTCTAGCCTCAACAATTTTAGGAGAATGAGAAGGACAATAAAATCTAAATCCTTTAGAGTTAACCACATAGCCTATAAAGAAATCGCTTATTGTTCGTTCATCCAACTTTTTTAACTGTGGGTTATAAACCCTCACTTCAATTAGACATCCCCAAACGTGTAAATGGCTTAAACTAGGTTTCCATCCTTTAAATAATTCATAAGGTGTTTTAGAGACAGCCTTGGATGGAACCCTATTTAAAATATACACAACAGTTTTTAAGGCTTCATTCCATAAGGATAAAGATAAATTTGATCTGCTAATCATGCTTCTTAGCACGTCCATTAATGTTTGGTTCCTTCTTTCTGCCACACCATTTTGTTTTGGTGTTCCTGGCATGGCATATTGATTAATTATACCTTTCTTTTCAAGGAACTTAGCAATAGACCTTTAACTTGTCCCTTTTCTGTGTACCTACCATAGTATTCTCCACCCCTATCAGATCTTACAATTTTGATTTGAGCTCCAATTTGTTTCTCTACTTCTGTTTTTAAAAACTTAAAAAGAATCAAGTGCTTCTAATTTATTAAACAAAAAATAGAGATACATATATCTTGAATAGTCATCAATAAATGAGATAAAATATCTCTCACCATTCAAGCAAGGGGTAGGAAAAGGTCCACAAATATTTGTATGTATGATCTCAAGCAATTGAGAATTCCTTTTGGCACCTTTAGTGGATTTGTTGGTCTGCTTACCCTTTATGCAGTCCACACAAGTCCCAAAGTCAGAAAAATCAAGAGCTTCAAGAACTCCATCATTAACTAACTTTTTGATTCTTTCAATAGGGATATGTCCCAATCTCTTGTGCCAAAGACTTGATGAGATCTCATTGATAATACATCACTTAGCGCCAATTTCTTTATCATGTAGAGTTAAGACATTGCATTCAGTCGTGGGGGCTAGCTCAAATTTAAATAACTTTCCATACAAATTTCCAAAACCAACAACTTTATTTCCTTTCAAAAGTTTCATTGTAGACAAATGAAAATTAAAATCATAATCAGCTATTGATAGTCTAGAAAGAGAAATTAAATTCCTAGAATATGATGGAACATAAAAAGTGTTTTCTAAATCTAATTGAAAACCATCTTGTAAAATGAGCCTATAAGTCCCCACGCCTTCCACATGTGATGCCGTCCTATTGCCAGAATAAATATTTTGTTCACTTCCCATCGGCTTTCTTAGAGTTAGAAAATCCTGCATGATTTTGGCAATATGAGTTGTGGAACCAGAGTCATTCCACCATGTATTATCAGAAACTTCAATGAAATTAGATTCATAACATACAAAGGTAAAATTACCTTTCTTCTGAAGCCACTTCTTGTATTTCAGGCAACCTTTCTTCCAGTATCCCTTCTCTGCAGAAACGGCAAGTGTCTTTGTCAAGACTGCCTTTCTTCTTCGTAGGAATACTTTTACCCTTCATTGCATTTTTCTTATCATGTCACCAATTTAGCACTTTCACGTATCTCATTCTTCAACCTCTGATCTTCTTGCACACACATGGTCAAGAGTTCATTGATTGACCATTTATCTTTATGTGTGTTGTAAGATATCTTGAACAGACCATATTACGTAGGAAGAGAGTTGAGAATAAAATGCACAATAAATGGTGCAGACATATCAACCTCAAGGGATTTGAGTTTTGCAGCAATATCTCTCATCTCCATAATGTGCTCACACACTGTACGACTTCTATTAAATATCATACTTGAGAGCATCTTCATAAGGGTGCTGGCCAACTCCTTGTCAGAGCTTACAAATTGTTCATCAATTGCCTTCATGTAAGCTTTGACATTTTCATTGTTAGGGATACCCCTAATGTTTTGTCTTGTATGAGCTTTTATGAGCATTAAGCTTAAGCGATTAGATCTCTCCCACTGCTCATAAGAAGCCTTAGCCTCTGACGTACTTGATTTCATGGGCTTAGGTGGTTCTTCCACACGGAGTGCCAGATCCAGATCCAGATCCGAACACCCTAAAGTGAGAAGGACTTTCTCCTTCAATTCAATAAAGTTGTCACCAGACAACATTGGAATTCGAGCATTTTTGTTAAATAGAGCAATAGGAAAAGCTGTGTTAACTGCAAAACAAGGATACACATACATAAGCTATGAAATACATAACCATCAAAGTGAATCACGTAAATACCAATTCTTAAGTAAATTCTAAACCTTCCTGTGGGCAGAGGTTGCAACCCATGCATAGAATTACTTAACTTTAATGGACTAGTAAATCAAATAAAATATTAAAATAATCCATATCTGTGGGCATAGGATAATTTTTAAATAGAAAGGTTTACTATCTCATTGCAATTAATCTAACCAAACTAGTTACCTCCCCGTGGGGTAAGGTTACTATTTTGATAAGATAATTGGACTTTATTAGATGTCATTATTATATCTTAATCACTTAACTTTATGTGATCAAAAAATTCAGTTTTTCTTTATATCAAATACCCAGGATGCCGTGGCTAACCCAAGTATATAACAAAAGAACTCAAAAATGACATCTTACAATAAATAATTAACTTAAACTTGATGTTAATTATCAAAATACGAAAATGGATTGAATAGGCAAAGCCTACATCAAAGCAATCCTTTGTAATAAAGCATCTCAAAGTATTTAACTTTAATAATTAACTTAAACATATAGTTAATTAATCACAATGATAAAATCGGATTGAATAGGCAGAGCCTACATCAAAACAATCCGGTGAACAAAGCATCTCACGTTAATAGGGGAAAAATCACACAACAAAGAGATAGGCTGAGCCTACATATTCTTCGTTGAAACAGTAATTCTTATCAAATTAAACTGAATTAACCGATTCAAATAAATCATCAATTAAATTCATGTTCCAAGAAGAATTGACTTTAATGGCTCAATTTTTTTTAATTAAGCTTGAATATTTACATGGACAAAAGCAAACAATTGTGGCATGTAATTACAATTACCTGAACTTACAGTGACCACCAACTGACAATACAAAACATTCATGTATTCAAAAATTAAAAAAAATTACCTTTCAACTAATAAAACTTAGTATATGTTCAATACTTGAAGAAACACAAAAGTCAAAACTTTTTGATGCCTTTTTTTTTAATTATTCAAAACACAACTTAGAGACGACATAGGCTTACAACCGACAAAAGTAATCAAGATATTGATTTTTTGGACACTGAACAACACAACTGAAGTAGGCTTTGATACCACATGTTGTATTTCAACACATACACAGAGTCAAAATGCAGCGAAAAAATAAATAGGAACGTACCTTCAGCCATTATTGTTCTAGTGTTGTTGATAATCATGTTTGCCTTGTCAAGAACTAGAAGAAGAAAGAGATAGAGAAGAGGAAACCTATAGTCTTCTAGCCTATGCCTATCAAAGGTATACCAGACTGATGGAGTCACAGGCGTATTTATAGGTAGGCTAGGGACTCTTAGGCAAATAACTTTAATCCTAGGGACTTTCATAGTTATTTATTGCCATAAAAAAATACCATATATACATAACTTGGAGAAAAAGTAATTGACTGATTTATTACTTTATTTGAGAGACAAGATAAATTTATTACCAAAAATATGTGGGTCACTAATACGTAATATTCTTACAGGTTTCACTGTCACCTATCCATTCTTGTTTACTCCAAAATATATCCACAATATGCAATCTGACTTGATCTTCAAGATTGATCTCTTTTGTCCTTCAAAACATCTCTAGTTTTTCTCTTTGTAAATGCACCACCATATGGCTACTGGTACTGTGTTCCATACTGTCTTGATCTGCCTTGAAAGACCTTTCTAATTCTAACATGACAGTAAATTTGATGTAGTACTTGACATTACCTAGTGATGTAGCGATAGTACAATGTAGAAATAAATGGTCGATACATTCTTCTCCTTCTTCACATAATAAGCACCTGTTAACTATTTGGAATCCCCTTTTAGGTAGATTATATCGAGTTAAGCAAGCCTTCCTAGCCACTAATCATACAAAAATGTTTAACTATCATTGGTGCTCTAACGTTCCAAATTTGTTTTTGAGCATTACCTTATTGCAGGATTCAATTCAACTGGATGTGCAGCTATGATGATTAGGGATTGATTTGATCTTATTATTAGAATATGAAGATTCAACTGAATATAATGCTTTAAAGAGGGAAGAGCGATCACAATTGGAAGTTGAACTTGATGATCTCTTCCTTCTGAAGTATGGAAAAGGGAAGAAAAAGCAGTCAACCACAGGGTGGAATGGAGGTATATAGCTCAACTTTATTCCTCTATCCAGTAGCGAGGTTTCAACGAGTTCACTGCCACTGAGAATATGAATCATGGCTCTAGGGGGTTAATCATGGTAAATACGCAATTAGTGCTATGTGCACACATAATTAAGCACCAGCAACCTGGTGTCAGACTACTTTATACAACAACAGGCGTTAGCTTTTGGACATGTCTAACCTGCCATTTTTCACAGCTTTAAGAAATCTTGGATTCTGACTGGAATTTGCCATATATCGTGCCAGTTGAACCATTAGAGGAAAGTCATGCGTGTTCTGTTCAAGCGTATAAGTGATTAGAATGTGTGTTTGAACTAGTTTCCATCAGGTTATGCCTATTTGGACAAGGCTTCAGTGGCCTTGTCTCAATTAAAATTCAATTGCTTTTCAAATCTTCAATATGTGAAACAAATTGCTTCTTAATGTGGTGATTTATGCATCTAGCAAGTTACCCCAATGAATAATTCTGTTTTTGGAGCATTTTGTTATCAATGCCTTAAGAATTATTTTTATTCTGAAAACTTCAATTTCACCTTGTTATAAACTGTTTCAAGTCTTTCTGTTAGAGGAATGTGGTTTTCTTGAGAGGGCCCTTGAAAAGTTGCACAAGAGAGAGTCTAAGATTGTAAGTTCATATGATGTGAGCCTAAGGAAATTTGTTTGAATTTACTCCTGGATGTTGATTTTATTATGCCACTATAGTTTGACACAATGGGCTACAAGGAGCAAGAAATTTCTCTTTTTTTGAAGCTCTGTCTCTTTGAAGAAGGTGAAAGATTGTTCAGAGTGCTACTTGTTGGGTTCTAAGTGATGAAATGTGAATGAAAAATGGAGGGAGAGTGAATTGAGTTTTCACTTTAAGAAAATAAGTGTTCTCCCACATTTGTGGGAGAAAGGAACTTCTTCATACTTAAATATAGAAGCATGCCTTCATATGGATAGTGATGCAAGAAGAATTCAAGCCTCGCGCTGTTGTCGTCGCTCGCTCGGCTTCGACTTCGAATTTGTATATCGAGAGATTATCTTTTTGGACAAAATTCATTTGAAAATTGAGAGTTAATGATGTTTTAATCCAAAAATCAGATGCAAAAATATTCTCCATTTGTGGACGCACACGAGCATGTGCGAACGCATGTTACAATATACCTCAAAGGGACACGACCCTTTAAGGCACTGTTTGAAAGAGGAAAAGTGACTTATGGGCGCAGGTCGATATATGCAGACGTAGATGACCAACGCAGGTCGTTGGAAACTTTTTGTTTTTTGGACAAAAGTCAACCTGTGGGCGCAGGTGGTCCCGATGGTCAGAAACAATGTGATTTTTCATGAACCATTATTTCCTTTTTGAAGCACCACCTTTTGGCTATAAATACCTAATTTTTTCCTCACGTAAGGACATGAAATTTTGAAGTGAAAAACATCTTCTTCCTAAAAACACAAGTGCGATTTACAATTGTTGAGTGTGTTTGAAGTTTGACAAATTTGAGGTACCACTATTTGCTAAAGTGAATCATTTTATCCTGGGAGGACGTATTCCATTAACCTCGGGTACTTGAGGAGATTAAATTCCTTAAGGACACACCGTGAATTCGGTGGACTTTATTCTTCATATCTTCATCTCTTTTTATTGAAGGTTTCTCTATTTTCCAGAAAATAGTTTGAACTTCATTTTGATAGTTCATAATTTGTTTGAACTTGTGTTTGAAGTTGTTATTGTAAATACAGATTTTATAGTCGAAAAACAATAATCTTAAGGAATTTATTAATCTGTATTTTTTTTGGTTTCTGGAGATTAAAATCTTTTGGTTTTCTACTATGTTTGAACTTGATAGTGATTTGAAGATATAAAAACTTCATCACGAGTCAAAGATCATGCAGTTGGCGATTTGAAGAATCTAAAAACTTCATCATTAAACTAGAAACAACTTGTTTAAAGTTTAGATTTTATAGTTAGTATTTGTGATACTAAATTGGTTGTCTCTTTGTGACCAAAATGACTAATGAAAATCAAGTTATTGATGGAATGATGAATGTTGCCGCAACTAACATTGCTACTTCAAGCCGTTTGAATGTTGTCCTGCCATGGCACCAGCGAAAAAACCAAAAATTTTTTTTGGTGTTGATTTCTAACGTTGGCAGTAGAAGATGTTCTTTTATTTGACTACCTTGATTCTACAAAGTTTCATCATTGAAATAGTTCCTGAATTACCGAAAGAAACTCCAGAAAAAGATCGCTTCATTGTGACAGAATCTTGGAAGCACTCAGATTTTTTGTGTAAAAATTATATTCTGAGTGGCCTACAAGACGACTTGTACAATGTGTATAGCAACATGCATACCTCGAAGGAACTCTAGGAGGCTTTGGAAAAGAAGTATAAAACAGAGGATGCCAGAATGAAGAAATTCATTGTTGCAAAATTTCTGGACTTTAAGATGGTAGAGAGTAAATCTGTAGTTACCAAAGTCCAAGAGTTGCAAGTCATAATCCATGATCTCTTTGCAAAAGGTATAAACTTAAATAATATCTTTATTGAACATATTAAGTTTGTCCTTGATACTCACATAACCTTGATGTTGGTTTGGTTGTAAACAATACTTTTCAAGTGGCTGCAATAATCGAGAAGTTACCACCTTTGTGGAAGAACTTCAAAAACTACTTGAAGCATAAACACAAAGAGATGTCTATTGAGATCTCATTGCGAGTTTGAGGATTGAAGAGGATAATAAGGTAGCAGAGAAGAGGTCTTGTGGGAATTCTCCAATGAATGAAGCAGATATTGTGGAAGATGATCCCAATAAATCAAAGAAGAGAAAGAAAGCACCAGGATAACAAGGAAATCCTCCTAAGAAGAAATTCAAAGGAAATTACTTCAATTGTGGAAAAGTTGGCCACAAGTCTGCTGATTGTCGGGCTCTAAAGAAGGGCAAGAAAAAGGATCAAACAAATATGGCTGAATCCAAAGAAAAAATGGACAATCTTTGTGCTATGCTTTCAGAATGCAATCTAGTTAGAAATCCTTGAGAGTGGTGGATTGATTCAGGTGCCTCCCACCACGTGTGTGCCAACAAAGAACTATTTGCATCTTATTCTCTGACTCAAGCTGATGAGAAGATATTTATGGCGAACTCCGCTATGGCAAAGGTTGAACGAACATGAAAGATTTGCTTGAAAATGACATCTGTCAAGGTGGTGACACTAAACAATGTCCTTCATATTCCAGAGTTGTGAAAGAACTTAGTTTCTACTTCACTTATGACTAAGAATGGATTCAAATGTGTATTTGTTTATGATAAAGTTGTAATAAGTAAGGGTGAAGTGTATGTAGGTAAAAGTTACCACACCGAGGGCCTTTTTATGATCAATATAATGGAAACTGATATGAATAAAAGTTCTGGTGCTTCTTCCTTACTTAAGTCAAAAGATTTATGGCATGAACATTTAGGATATGTCAATTATAAAACCTTGCAAAAACATATTAATTTGGTAGTTTTGCCTAACTTTGAGTGCAGTAAATCAAAGTGTCAAACATATGTTGAATCGAAGTATGCTAAGCATCCGTATAAATCTGTTGAAAGGAATTCCAATCCCTTAGACTTAATTCACACAGACATTTGTGATATGAAGTCGACACCATCTCTTGGTGGGAAAAAGTATTTCATAACTTTTATTGACGATTGCACTAGATTTTTTATGTTTATTTGTTGAATAGTAAGGATGAGACAATATAAGCCTTTAAGCAATATAAAACTAAAGTTGACAATCAGTTGGATAAAAAGATTAAAATGATAAGAAGTGATAGGGGTGGAGAGTGTGAATCTCTTTTTGTAGAGATATGTTTGGAAAATAGAATTGTCCATCAAACTACTACCCCGTACTCACCTCAATCAAATGGAATTGTAAAATGGAAAAATCAGACGTTGAAGGAAATGATGAATGACTTACTTATAAGTTCAGGTTTATCACAAAACTTGTGGGGGAAAGCTATCCTTACAGCAAACCAAATACTCAATTGAGTGCCCCATAGTAAGACACAATATATTCCATGTGAGAAATGGAAAGTAAGGAAACCCAACTTGAAATATTTTAAAGTGTGGGGGTGTCTAGCCAAAGTCCAAATTACTATACCCAAAAAGGTGAAAATAGGACCAAAGACTATGGACTGTGTTTTCATCAGATATGCTACAAATAGTAAAGCATGTCAATTTTTGGTTCATAAATCTAAACATCCAGATATCCATGATAATACGGTAATGGAATCAGATAATGCTGAGTTCCTTGAACACATTTATCCATATAAGACTAGACATGAGCTGTCTAGTGGAGGGTCTAAACGACCTATGGATGAACCAAAGAAGAGTGTACTTAATGAAGAGAATCCAAGGTGTAGTAAACGACAAATGATGTCAACTTCCTTTGGATCAGATTTTGTAACATTTCTTCTCGAAAATGAGCCTCAAAAATTCAAAGAAGCGATGTCTTCTGCGGACTCATCTTTTTGGAAAGAGGCAGTAAATAGTGAGATTGATTCAATCTTGAGCAACCATACTTGGGAGGTGGTTGATCTTCCTCCAGGAAATAAACCTTTAGGTTCAAAATGAATTTTCAAAAGAAAAATGAAAGCTGATGGTACTATTGACAAATACAAGGCAATACTTCTTGTGAAAGGCTTTAGACAAAAAGAAGGCCTAAATTATTTTGACACATACTCTCCAGTAAAAAGGACAATGTCAATTCAGATTTTGGTTTCATTAGATGTGATATATGGTCTTGAAATCCATAAAATGGATATAAAAACAACTTTCTTAAATAGAGAATTGGAGGAAGAAATTTATAGGGAACAACCCGAGGGTGTTTTGGTTCCTGGTAAAGAAAAGAAAGTGTGAAAACTTGTTAAGTCACTTTATGGACTAAAACAAGCATCCAAACAGTGGCATGCAAAGTTTGACCAAACCATGTTGGCAAACGGATTCAAGATAAATGAATGTGATAAATGTGTTTAGATTAAAGATACTCCAAATCACAAAGTCATTATTTGCTTGTATGTGGATGACATGTTGATCATCAGTAGAGACATTTCTGACATAAATGCTACGAAATGAATGCTTGAGAGCAAATTTGATATGAAAGACCCTGGAGTTGCTGATGTGATCTTAGGAATAAGAATTCATAGAACTCCATAAGGGTTGGCATTGTCACAATTTCATTACATTGAAAAGGTACTTGACAAGTTTAAGTATCTGGATTTCAATATTGCCTAGACTCCACTAGATGTGAGATTTGTACTTTAACAGAATGAAGGTGAAAGTGACTCACAGTTGGACTATGCAAGAGTGTTGGGAGATTTGATGTAATCATGGATTGTACGCGACCAGATATATCATGTGCTATTAGTAAATTGAGGCAGTACACGAGTAATCCCAATCAAACTCATTGGATGGCAATGAAAAGAGTTTTTGTGTATCTAAAACATACTCAAGACTATGCTTTGCATTATAACAAATATCCAACAATAATTAGAGAATATAGTGATGCAAATTGGATCACCGGATCAAATGAAGTAAAATCCACGAGTGAATATGTATTTACTCTTGGTGGAGGAGCAGTTTCATGGAAATCATCCAAACAGATATGTATTGTCCGCTCTACAATGGAATCTGAATTTATCGCGTTAGATAAAGCTGGAGAAGAAGATGAATGGTTCCAAAATTTCTTGGAAGATATTCCTTATTAGCCTAAACCTTTGGCACCAGTATACATACACTGTGATAGTCAAACTATAATAGGTAGGGCAGGGAGCATGATGTATAATGGTAAATATCGTCATATAAGAAAGAGACATAATACCATTAGAGAACTACTCTCTAGTGGAATTATCACGATTGACTATGTAAGGTCAAAGGATAATATGTCTGATCCACTTACAAAAGGCTTCTAGAGAGGGAGTTGAGAGATCATCGAGGGAGATGAGTTTACGGACTAGGACAAGTTATCACGGTGGTAACTCTACCTAGCAGACTGGAGATCTCAAGAGCTAGATTCAAGGAGATAAACAAAGTTGTGACTGACGGTTCAACATTTTCAATTAACTCAACCCATTCTCATGATGAAGACAATGTTCAGGAAACAAGGATAAGACTTATGGTTTGAAGCTTCTTAATGGTTTCTAAGTTTGGCAGGTATGACCAAATAGTTTGATCTATACAATTAAATCATTTAGGAATCACCTATGTGAGGGTGAAGTGGAAGCCACTTCAAGGCGAATGGTAGTAAAGGTCTATTGTCTAAGCTCTCATGAAATAAGGTTATGTTCATGGCTGAAACGAACAAAACCGTGAGAACCATAAATGGTAAAATGCTGGTTGTGTGACTTGTGTTGTCTAGGTGTACATTGAAGTTTTACGGTTCAAAGATATCGCATCTACCGACTGACCGAGTGTATCCGATGTAAGTTTACTGCTGAAAGTTCAACGGGAAACCTACTTATCTAGATGCAATTAGTCTTTTCTTATAGATTAGACACTTGTCCATATATTTTTTGATGAAATAGCCATTCCCCATTCATGTGGGGGATTGTTGGGTTCTAAGTGATTAAATGTGAATGGAAAATGGAGGGAAAGTTGTCACGCCCCGAAATCCCATCGGGACGTGATTGGCACCCGAAGCCGATATGGCCCGAGAGAACCAATCTTTGTTCATGAATCTTTGTATGTATATCTGCGTATGAATCTTATTCTACCTCATGCAACTATGCGGAAGGCATGACTATGGAAACATATGCCATAAATAGAAATATCAAACTTGGCCGTTGGAGCCATTACGTCGAATTGAACATACATCTTCCATTCATATACCCACATATGTCTACAAAGCCTCTAACAGATTCATCTATTTATACCACCTTTACAACATCAAAATGAATATCCAACAACTATGACCCAGAAAGCTCCGAATCAAGTGGAGCTCACCAAAACTTCTGCAACTGATCCACAGTCTACTGAGAAGGTCTACTAATGCCTGCACCTGCAACATGTAAGGTAAGTCCCCAAGAGGGGTCAGTACGAAGAAAGTACTGAGTATGTAAGGCTCAGATGAAATTGTACAATGCATGAATACGTCAATGAAATTAACTACAATTAAATAGTCAATGTGAATAAGTCATCATTTTTCATTTTGGAATCCATGAGTATTGCTTTCATTACCTTCTTTGCTTTCTTTACCTTAATGGAAATAATTATAAGAAAACTCTATATGTGGAACCATGTACCTTTCTTTCATTCTTATCATCTCCAATGATTCAAACATAATAACAATAGCCATGGAATCAATATAAGAGAAATAGCAAATGTGAGTAAACTCTCTTTTTCTGTATGTGGGATACCATGTACATTACATTCTTTCTTTCACTTGCCTTTACTTTACTTTACTTTTACAATGCTCATACACTGTTAGGGCCCTCATCATGCAGGTGTTCTTTTCACCCCATGGATAACATATCATCGTCATGCAGGTATTCTTTTTACCCCATGGATAAGATCATATCATCATGCGGGTGTTCTTGCACCCCATGGATAAATGGCCATCATCATGCGGGTATTTGTACCCCATGGATAAACTAACATCCTCATGCGGGTATTTGTACCCCATGGATAACACCCATGAACACAATCAATATGCATTACTTTATTCTTACTTCATTTCTTACTTTAGAGATTGATTCTTCAACTTGTGAGAGATTGGTACTTTGATAGTCATCATATCACTTTGAACTTTGGGACGTAACATTGATGGAACCATGAAATATTTAGAACATTACTCAAAGCATATGAAACATGTGAATGACAATTGATCCATGCGTAAAGAACATATGATGAACCATAATTGATGCCCGGAATTAGGGTACCCTTGGCTTATGAGGGATTGATACTTTTGTAGTCATAACACTATTGGAAGATTTGGAACAATAACCAATGAGCTAGAGATGTGTACATAAACATTCTTGGAAACATAGCCTTCATGGACACATAATACTGTTGGAACCGTTGAACAATGATCAATGAACAAGATGCATGAGTATAATCACTATTAAAACCTTGGAACATAACCTCATTAGACTTTTGGAACATTACTAATGGATATGAGACATGTGTATAACGCTATTGGAACTTTGGATCATGACACTAATTGGAACACCCCCTCATATGCTTTGAGATTAACACCTTAGCTAAACACATACTTATATGCACATCTCACTTCACTCCTTTATCTCATGAGGTTGACAATTTCACTTATGAAGAATAAATATACTAACTTGCATATCACCTCTCTTATTACTCTTATGAGATTGATACGCTTACAATTGGCACAAGGAAAATCATCATACCATAGGACTCATAACATGATTGGGACAATGTTTTTCAACTAAACAAGCTCTCTTTACCTCATTGCTCTTATTGGGATATTCTCTTAGGATCAACAACATATGACTATCAATATATCAACCCTAGTCGGAATACTATAGAATCCCCTTGGTATAGTACACTTTTGGAACCTTAACATAATGTCACTAAATACGATACATGTGGATACTACCTATTCATCACCCTGCGATGCAATAACGTAGACCATTTGGAACTTTTGACATATTAGCCAATGAACGTGAGTCAACCAATGGACATGAGTCAATCAATAAATATGAGTTATACGATTCACCATTGACCAATGAATAAGGAACATATGAGTAATTCTAGCCAACTATTGAATATGAAATACCTTAGAGTATTTTGGAATCAAGTGAGTGATATGACAGTGTGAACATCATATGTTGCAGAAGGAGATAACAGTAACCTTACATACCTTATCTTCCCAAGGTAAGCACCCAATCAAATATGTGAGCGCAACAATTCCGCTCCTTCTTTACGTTTCACTCTACATCACAATTACATAATGGAACCAACATTAACCACCAATTACTTTGCAAATGCATACGATGTCAATAAATTACATGTTTGCCTTTAAACATGTCATTTCCCCTTGACAAATCCATTGACAAAATTATTATTCCAAAAATTCCATAATATTCCCAACATTGACCAATACATGATAATTGATACTTTTCACCACAACACTTCTCCTTTACACTTTCTTATCCATACCACATCACAAATAATCCATCAATTTACGTTAATACAACTCATAGCACATATCGACCAAAATCTCATAATTTACACTTATAGACAAGAACAAGTTTAACAACAAAAATAACACCATAGATGTCCATATTTTATCCATACCATGATCTTTCATCAAAGGCACAAGTCCTAATTCAAGCTTGAATCCCATGGATCACAAATCTATTATAAAAGCACAAAGTACCATGTTCAACATTTCCAAGAACAACCAATATGATTTACATACTCTTTAATGCATATAATATATTAATCCATAACAATAATCACTTACCCAAGCTTGAAAAGTGATGATTTTGCTCCAAGAAGTTGGCTTAGGGGTTTTAGGGTTCTTGAGAGTTGAGAGCAATATTTGGGAAATTTCTAGAAAAGTGTAGTGCACTCTTTTGATTAAAATCAGATTTTCTCCACCTATTTATAGCCCCTCAAGTCTCATTGGCATTAAATGCCATGTACAATTGGTCAAGGATGAAGAATGGGTCCTTTTTGGCTTAATTGGGCCATGTTTTCTTTTCATTTTTGGGTCCTTTTTGGGCCCAATTTACTTAACCCAATAAAATCAATAATTTCTCGTCTTATACGTATTACAATAATATTCCCACTCATAATATTCATATCCGTAGCCTCAATCCCAAAAACAAGTGATTCTAGCCACGTTTGGCTTATTTTAACCTTAGGGGCAAAACTGTCATTTTGACCCCAAATTCGTTCTCGAGTAATTTTATCATACCAATGTAATATTTCATTCATTTCATGTATATACTCTTGGTTGTAGAAGAATCGTAGCAAAAATTGGCTCGGTACGACCCCGGATACCCTTGGGACTTAGAAATTTCCAACTTTCGAAAAAGTGGAAAACCCAAGGTGGCACGCTCCTGGGCGCGCCAACCTACTGCCTCTGGGCTAAAAAATTTAGCCCAGAGCGGCGTGGCACGGTACCAAACGCGCCCCTCCTTAAAAGTTTCCGAAAATTTCATTTTTCGACTTTTCTTCGCGGGTTTGGTTAGATACTTCAAGTCCTATTCTTTAACTCACTTCTTCACCTTAATATACTTTGTTTAGAGGTCTTCTTAGCCTCGTTTTGAACCCCACAAATGTTCCACGAAGATCATAAAACACCTCCTATGAAGGTTTACTCACATAACCAGAGCCAAATTCAATTTAGCTCACCAATAACATTACCAAATGCATACTGATAGTTCTCGATACCTAAGTACATATCATTTAATGTCGTCAAGTAGGGTTGGGAACGTACGAGGTGTTACAAAAGTGAATTGAGTTTTCACTTTAAGAATAGAAGTGTTCTTCCACATTGGTAGGAGAAAAAAACTTCTTCATGCTTTAATATAGAAGCATGACTTTATATGGATAGTAAGGCAAGAACAAGTCAAGCCTCGCATCGTCGTCGTCGTCGTCGCTCGCTCGGCTCGACTTCAGCTTCGGCTTCAGATTTGGATTTGTCAAATGATCGATCAAGAGATTATTTTTTTGGATAAAATTCATTTGAAACTTGAGAGTTAATGATATTTTAATCCAAATATCCGATGTCACAATACACCTCGAAGGGACATGACCCTTCGAGGCACTGTTTGAAAGAGAAAAAGTTACCTGCGGACGCAGGTCGACATCTGCAGATGCAGATGATCAACACAGGTCATTGGAAACTTTCTGGGTTTGGACAAAAGTCAACCTATGGGTGCAGGTGGTCCATCTGCAAGTGCAGGTGGTCCTGATGGTCTGGAACAGTGCGATTTTTTATGAACCATTACTTTCTTTCTGAAGCATCACCTTTTGGCTATAAATACATGATTTTTTCCTAAGGTAAGGACACAAAATTTTAAAGTGTAAAACATCTTCTTCTTCCTAAAAACTCAAGTGTCATTTACAATCGTTGAGTGTGTTCAAAGTTCGGTAAATTTGAGGTACCACTATTTACTGAAGTGAATTATTTTATCTTGGGAGGATATATTCCATTAACCTCGAGTACCCGAGGGAAATAAATTCCTTAAGGACACACTATGAATTCAGTGGATTTGATTCTTCATAGCTTCATCTCTTTTTCTTGATGGTTTCTCTATTTTCCAAAAAATAGTTTGAACTTCATTTTGATAGTTCATAATTTGTTTGAACTTGTTTTTGAAGTTATTGTTGTAAATATAGATTTTTTATCTAGAAAACAACACCACTCTCAATGAAGATGATGTAATATAGCAAATTAAGAAAGGTTGGACCAGAGTTCTCTAACACAGTTTAATACAAGTGGAAGCAAAGGCATAGTAGGAGAATGATTGAGAGTCGGTACCATTCATTTCTCTGGAATTTTTCTTGAAATCGCTTGCATAAAACATGACAATTTGTTCATCAAATAAATCTTGTTATGTAATACATCACAACTTATCAATTTTATTTTCCATCAGAATAAAAAATTTAAAACCTGAAACTGCGTAAAATAGAGATGTAAACTATAGACAACACTGTCTTTAAATTGTCAATTAGTCATCCGTATCTGGTTTCTAAAATAACATCCATACTGCAATAAGTTACAAAATGTAATAGATGAATATGCAATTGCTTTTAGAGGAAAAACCTAAACAGTTTCTTATCTGACCAAGAAGGCGACAATATTAATATGCTAAAGTTTCGAGAAAGCAACAAAATCCCCATGCAAAAGAAGGGCTTTAAAATTTTGTTCATTGGAGATTGGATAGAGAGTATTTATATCAGCCTAGGCGAGATGTGTTTCACTTGTGGTCGTGTACCCTCAGTTAGGAACCACTTATTCCCACTTCTTTAATTTGTGTCTCTAGCAAAGGACCAGTTAGAGCTTCCCCTTACTTTTTTGTCGCTTAGGTGAGAATCATTTTCTTTGCATCCATCCTTGAGGTTTTGTGGCTTTGGCGAAAACTACTTGGAGTACCTTGGCGATTTATTACAGGAGCATCTCTTCCTCTTCCAACTTTGATGAGGCATCACATAGAGCATTCACTTATTGCAGCTTGGCGAACAAAGCACATGCAGCATCACCCTCTTGATTTTTGGTGAAAATATACATGGCGAGCTCTATTTTCCAACTTTAGTGATGTGGCACATGGCAATTTCCCTCCATTTATTCAAAATATTAAAACATCCTCGGTGTGTCTCGTGTTTCAAGTTTTGCTGGCCTTAAGGTCTGCTCGCCTTCATGAAAGTGCTTATTTCATATGTAGGAACGATGGTCCATCTACTTGAATCCAAAGAAACTAGACTCCAACGGAAGAGATATAACAAAAAATCAGAACCAAACACCTTCTAGGTACGCTGAAATTAATTTTCTAAGTTAATTAATGTCTGCCATTTGTCGAATTTCTAGCTTTGGGTGCTCTGGCCGCCACAAAATTCATATCTTGAACTAGAAATGATCGAATTTCAAGGATTTTGATCCTGTAGAATCATGTTAAGAGTCTAACATCCAAAAATGGATGGACAATTGGTCTTCTTATATGGATTTGGACAATCCTCACCCTAAGCTAGCTTTTGAGGAAATTACACAACGTGTCTCCCAAAGTGTGGTATTTTTTGTATTCCATAAGAAGTCTTTAAAGACTAACCTTCTTCCTCTATGTACAAAATAAGTACGATTTTGCCCCTCTACACGTCTTTAAATAACTCTCCATGCTCAATTGTCTCTTAACCTCTATGTTTTTTTAATTATTTTTTTCATTTTTCTCTTTTATTTTTTTTTCCTTTTCTCTCTTCCTTTTAATTTTTTTTCTCTTTGTTTTCCGCAACTTTTATTATTTGTTTCTAATGAACAAAAAGTTGGGTAGTCCGCAAAGAGGATTTTCTTTCTTTGACATGGAAATAAACTTAAGGGTTATATTTTTAAGTTAGTTAACAATATTTGAAATAGAAATCGGCCACGTATCTAATGTAGAAAAGATGATGTATGTTAGCATCTAATTGATAGAGTAGCCTCTGGAGAGAAAAAGGTCACATTTGCCGCTGTACTCTTAGAAAAAGATCATATTTACCCTTCATCATACTTTTTTGATATATTTCCGCTTGCCATCCAACTTTGGGCACATATTTGCCCTTGGACTGTCAAGTCCTATGTCTCTACTTCCATTATCCTACATACACCTACGTGGATAAAATTCTATTACAATTAAAAATTTTCTACCCTATCCAATTGATAAAATCTGACCCACCCAATGATAAAGACCCATCTAACCCAACTCCTAATACATCACTATCACTTTTCTGGCAGCAATGGAACGATTGAATTTCCTTAAACAATTACAATACCAAAAGAATCTTCTGCTTCCATATTTCATGAGAGCAAATAAAACTCCCCACCACCCATCCAACAAGAAAGTGAAGAAATGTTAATAATCGGTTGGCTACAAAAGTCTTGCAACTACAACTTCATAGTTTTAGAAATGACCAACTAGCAAAGGACATCTTATACTCCGCAATTAGAATTAGAAAAGTACCAAAACATAAACTTAGCATGATGTCAAACTATTCTTGAACATGTATCAACAATATATAAAAGTAAGAACCATCGAAACACCCTACATAGACTGAGCAGAAATCATCCCCACTATTTTCTCAATAAAAATATAAATTTTGGCATGAGTATTATCTTATCTCAAGTAATTATACTAGTTCTCCACAGGATATTGATCATCCCCAAAACTCATCCTATAGGATGAGTGGTCGTTGTAAATATAATATAATCCAATTTTAAGTCCGGAGTCGATCCCACAGAGAACTATTTTAGTTAACCTTCATATCACCAAGAATATCAGTTTAATCAATTTTTTGAAGTATAAACTTTTGAATTTTTAATAAATAATAAAAACAAGAGTAATAAAATTACAAGTAATTGAAAAGACTTTCTTTCAATGTAAGAGGCCTAGGATAATGATTTTCCCAATTGTCGAAATTAATTCTTAACTCGCAAACTATAATCTTACCGGACTATTCTCTATCAGTCATGAATATTTTCTTACAGCAAGTATCTTTTGATTAAGTGTAGTAATTTTCTAGTGTTATTCTCTTGAATTAACTCTAGCTAGAAATTTACATCATTCATGGATCACGTCAAAGCTTCATTTTTTCTAAACTTGCTTTTAAATCTACACCGTTATTCTCCTAACGACTTCAAAGTGATGTTGTTCAACTAAAACATAATCTCACAATCTTTCCCAAGCAGTGCAAGATATAGCGGTATTTGTTAATCGAGGGCCCTTCAACTAACAACAATAAACGTGTAGTTGAACAAATAGAAAAGAAGAATGGCTTGATTATAATGTAACACAATACGAGTTTATCCAACAATTGGTTCCATCAAAATTTTAGAGGAAGAATCTAGCTACTCATAATATGGTGTGAAAGCATAACATAGAATTCCATGAAGAACAAGTAGAAAAAAAGAGAAGAAATTGAAACTCGGAGTTAAATTTCGATTGCTTCACTTCTTACGTTGTTCCTTCCTCCAAATGTAAGCGTCCACTTCTAAAAGTTGGCTCCTGGGGTTTATATATGACCTAGAATATGTAGGTAGTTCCCTAATACCATCCAAGTTCGAATCTGATTAGTAGAAAACGCAGGCCTGCGAGCTCACAATGCAAGTGATTTGTGTGCTCCTCTCATCAATGTGAAGCTATAGCTCGCTATGGAGGACACTTTTAGTGAAACTTCGTTGTTTTGCTGACTTCTAAATTCACTTGTAGGCTTGAGAGTTCACAAAGTGAGCAGGTTGGCATTTCCTATTTTGGCTGCTTAAACTTTCTTGCTCAAATCTCAGGCCAATTCATTCTTCTTTTTGCTCGTTTCCATTCAACACACTTCCTACACACATAAGATACGTAATAAGCTCAAAGTAGGCCAAAAATACAAAAAAAACACAAGATTAAACTTAAGATATGAGGCGATAAAGTACTTAAAATATACACTTTGTAGCTGAATATCACCACCTCTCACTTAGACCCTAACTCGCCCTCGATCAAGTTTAACATTAACATCATGGCAAAGAACGTTTCTCAAGCATACTCGTGCATCCTAACTAATGAAAATGGTTTATACCAATATTTAGAACCAAGCATATGCATATAGACACCATTCTTTAACGTTTTAATGCCAAGATTATTTGATTTCCTCCAATTTAATTTCTAACTTTCCTTTATCTACCAACATAAGAACCAAGTACCTCACCAATATTTTGCAAAGCATGTGCTCTCACCAATCAAACTAAGAGGGAAATCAGTCCATGCAATCAAATAATAAAATTCAAATGTATTTTAAGGACTTTCATGTAGAAAGAATTCACTCTCTCTCACAAACAAAGAAAAAGATAATGTGCCTCCCAAGATCGCACCATAGGCTTGCCCATAGTGTAAGACTCTACTAATCTAAATCTATCAAATCTAGGATCAAGTAGGACTTTCATAGGTTCTAATATAGGTTAAGAAGTGGGTAGGATAATATTTAGAAAAATAGTGACTCAAAACTCCTAAGCACTTTAATACATAGTCTATGATACTAGAGTTCTTCCTTTTCTTTACTTCTTTGTTAATCCTGAAGAGTAATTCCCTCAAGACAGTTGTCATACTATCCATCGTCGGAAAAAGTCCAAACTAAAACAAAAATAACAATACAAATAAATAAATAAAAATATCTACACCTAAACTATAAGACTAATTCCCTTAAGAAAGTCATTTAGCCATCCATCATCGGAAAAAGTCACTAAAAGTTCTACCTAAAATTCCCGGTTCAAAAGAAAATTATCCATAGGAAAGAACCATTCTTAAAGAAAACTCGGGACTAAGCCAATAAAAATATACTAGCTACAGTTATACAATTAGCATGGCTCAAGTTCTGATCTTTATAACAAACGAATCAAATAAAGAACTGATCAGACAATTTTATTTAGTATAGGCCAACAATCAAGTATGGCACCACCACCCCATACTTAAGAATGTGCACTGTCCTCAGTTGCACAATATCACAAAATAAATAGTAAAAGTACAAGTAGAGTGAGTGTCATAAACTCCCTTATAATGACTCTGGCGGAGGAGAGGACCGGTCTAACACCTCATTCCTGAGTACTGTTGGATCCTCTAATGTTTCGACAGATGCATCGATTGCCCTGATAAGCTCACCCTCTCTCGTAGAAAGCTGTCCAGTAAAAATTATAGTAGTACCATCAGTAGAACTCAACTCATACATATCCAATTTTGTAAGATCAACTTGAATGTCAACATCTCGCATCGGTCTGGCTCCTCTTAAAAGTTCAATCATATTATTGAATTGTACCTGCATCCATTTATTCCTAGTATCCTGTGCCACCTAAAATGCATGATTGCGAGTCTCGAGATCTACCCTTAATTGTCAAATTTCACCCTCTAAAACCTTAATTTGGTCTGTATTAGACTGTTTTTGACCATAATCCTCGTTCAAATCTAGGACAACACATATTTCACAGAATGCAACTCTGTCTTATCCATCTTATTATCACTTTTCTTGCTCAACTTGTAACGGGCTAGCATGGCAGTTAGACTGTGGACAAAGTACAAAGTCTATTTCTTGTTAGTATGTGTCTTCGCAATCTGACTCTGTATCTCGCTAATGTCCATATGGATGTCGTCCAATATAGCATAAATAAGAACACATGATCCCATATAATATTGGTTTTATGAGTAGCCGACATCCAACGGTTGATGATCCAGTTGAGCAGGGCCTTGGCCTTCTTGTGCATGAATGCCTTGGGCAAGGCTGCATGGTCATTAGATTGATTCTTAGCCCAATGCGCCTTGATTAGGTTATCATAAAACACCTCTAGTATACATGATAGATTTGGATACTGCTCCCTACGCTAATAGTCAGACATAGGTTGCAGAGGAACATAATAGTACCTATTTATCACTGAGCTTAGATATCCACTTTTGTACCCCTAAGCCAAACAATATCACTATGGGTGTAATCCCTATTAGAATACAATTCTCAAATGAGGGTAAGGTTTCCCTTGCCCTTAGGTCCTTGAGCAAAGCGCACCTAACCTATTTTCTTGATTTCTACCATGATATATTGTTTGGATCTTTTCATGGCATCAATATGTAGTGGCTTCTTAAGCAATTCTAACTTAACTTATTTTTTTGGATGGCATCCCCTAGCTTCCAGGCATTCTCACTCACAAATTTACCATCCCACTCAACTTGTGTGACTTGGGCACTTGGCTCTCCAACACCGTTGGGTAGTGGAATGGGCCTATCATCATCATTGGATGAGTTTACATCATATTTCAACTTTTCTATCTTCTTTCCTTTGCCCTTACCTTTAACTACAATGGTTTATTACTTCTCAGATGGAGGTGGCTTGGAAGATCCTTCTTTAATTTTCTATGATTTTTCACGCAGCTTAGATGATTGTGTCTGCTGTGGTCTGACCATTGTTTGTTGTCACAACCCGAGACTACCCTCTAGTTGTAACATGGTGCTTAGAGTCACAAGTAACCCCAATCTAACCTATGGCCTAGCATGACACTAAAGATACTGTATAAAGACTAATATTCACTGTGCGGAAGCAAAAAGTATGAATAATATAGTAATATTAGTAAAAAGAAAACCTATACTAAGTTAATACAAAAAACATCTAATCCAAGCCAATAAGCTCAAAACCTACTGTTCGTCTGTCTGAAATCCTCTTCTAAGATGAGTTGCTGGGACAAGTCCCTAACTAACTCAAACTATTTGAAAATTGAATAACTAAGATAAACAGTGAACACATAAATCTCATCCTCAAAAAATAAAGACCCATCACTCTCTACTGCTGATATAGGTACAAGATCATGCTAACCGTGAGGTAGATGCTGAACGTCTAAACTTATATTATAAGACAATATTGCGCAAAAGAAAGTATGCGGTCAGTACTTTGAATGTACTGAGCATGTGAGATATGCATTACACTAAATAACTGAATATGAGAGGATAAACTGAACATGGAACTGAGGAATGTAACTGATGCAATGGCCAAGTAAATAAACATGTAACTGAATAATATGCTGAATAAACTGAATACAAGGTCATACAATAGCTGAATCTGAACTGAGGGAGCTATTATTAACCGACATACCTCAATCTGAGCTAACCAGGGTCTAACCTATAACCCTGGCTGGAAGGGTGCTCTATACCTTACTAAGGGTACGAATAATAACTGACATGGAATCCACTAAACTAATGTCAAAAGGACTAGGTATCAAGCTCGATCTGACAGGTGACCCTTTAAAACCTATAGTGGCACTGTAGTTCTAGGACTTAGAGATTTTGCTAAAGGTCTCAGCCTAACTAACGGGTAAGCATTTATTCCTGCGTCCGTTCAATGATAAGTACTACTCCCAAATGAATATAAATTGATACATTAAATAGCTCAATGATACTAATGTTATGAGACGAAAAGCTAAGTACTTTATCTAAAAGCATTCTATATCATATAAACCTGAAGGACTGAGTGTTCAACTAACAATGCATGTGATCCTAAGTCATTGGGTGTTCATAACCCGCCATCTTTAAAGAATACTCATGACATTTCTATAATTTGATTACAATGTGAAATTTCTTATCACAATTCCAAAATCATGAATTATTCAATATCTCAAGTGTTAATGGATTACAATACACAAAGATGCTAAACTTCCTGGAAAATAAGTATTCAAGTCTCATTCACGATAAGAAACTGAAGCACAAGGGAATTTATAATGTTCATGAAACCCTAGGCTCTGAAGAATGAATTAAACTGAGGAATTGAGTTAACTTCGGGACTCAATGGGTGAAAGGAAACCCATTGATACCTGGAGGCAAAACCCTTAATGAAATATTTGGATTTGGAGCCTAAGGTTGAAGAACCCTATTTCTTGCTTGAAGAAGAAAATCGCCTCTTGCCCTTTATTTTTTCTAAGTGTCTCTTGAATGTTTGAGGAATGAGGGATTCAAGGTAATTTAGGCTTATTAATCAACCTTAGAATAGTTTAAATGACCTAGATTAGGGGTTTAAATATTGAGAAAAGACTTGGAATACCCCTCTGAATTCATAACTGAGAATATGAGTTTCGTGACGAACGAACCTTCCAACGGTCGTCGTTGGATCTACCAATGATTGTTGGTTGGATCGTTGATTGAGAGATGTTTTTGATGGCTTGTAGGATTCCATTAGATGAACCAAGGTATGACTCATTGGACCCTCCAACTATCGTTCCTTGGTTGGTCATTTGATGTCCCAGCCAAGTCAACCTTGGAAACACAATTGCTACCAACGATAGTTAGTTCTACCAATAGTCGTTGGTTCCTTTCATGCCTAGGAAGTATTTTTATCAACTTGTAGGATTTTGGGGTTATTTCATGTAGACGAAGTCATAGGATGATCATCCTATCTACCAACGGTCATTTGTTTGTTCGTTGCATCTCACTGCTGGACAGTGCTTTACTAAAATGGCCATAACTTCTTGCTCCAAAATCAGATTTATGAGAAATTGGATGCATTGGAAAAAAGACTCAAACACTTTTAAATTAGTGGGTTTTCAGTGTCAAAACTCTTTATAATGTAGGACTTATTCCCATTTGAAGTTTACTCTAGAAAGATCCTATTAAAGAATTCAATTGGTAAGGAAACTTTTAACTTAACTATGAGCTAGGAGTTATATATAACTTTAATTTGTGTCTAAATCATTTATCATGCTACCAAATCAATAAGTTTGGTTCTATATGTACTTGAAGTATGATTCTAATCGTAGCTTGGATTTTTAGGGTGTTACAATATCTCTCATTTGGGGTCATTCATCCCTAAATGAAAACTAACTAAGCTAAGAGGGTAGAGAAAGAGCTGCAATCCCAATACTGAATTCTGGGAGATAAATACTGGCATGATAACTAAATCTATAAATAAAACATGGATTGAACTAGAATAATGAATGCATACTATGACATGGGAGTAACCAAGTGACATGAAACTGAGAGAAGTGATAAGGAGAAAACTGTTACCTCAAGCTGGAACTGAATTTGAAGAGAAAAGGTAATGGTACTTGGTCATCATATCTGCTTCCACTTCCCAAGTAGATCCCTCAACTAGATGATTTCACCAAAGAACCTTTACTGAAGCGACTTCCTTATTTCTTAACTTACGAACCTAGCAGTCAAGAATATCAACTGGGACCTCCTAGTAAGAGAGACTAGTTTTCAGACCCACACTATCTAAAGGAAGTTGGATCACCAATACATTTCTTCAATAATAAAACATGAAAAACTAGATGCACTAATGCTAAGTCTGCAGGCAGATCTAACTCATTGGCCACATTGCCAAAGCGACTCAAAATCCTATAAGGACTAACATAGCAGGGAATGAGTTTACCTTTCTTTCCAAATCTCTTCAGCCCCTTCATAAGTGAAACTTTTAAGTTAACCAAATCACCAATCGCGAACTCAATCCCCCTCCTCCTCATACCTGTATAGGATTTTTGATGACTCTGATCTATTTTCAACCTTTCTCTAATCAACTGAACTTGCTCCATAGCTTCATGGACTGAATCAAGCCCTATCAAGGTAGCTTCACTGACCTCAAACCAACTAATAAGAGGTCTACACCTCCTACCATATAGTGTTTAAATTGGAGCCATCTGAATATTAGAGTGATAGCTATTGTGCTCAACATGTTTTCTAAAGTCTGAATGGTCTGCTCTACCTGGCCATCTGTCTGCAGATGAAAAGTTGTGCTGAGATGAACTTGGGTTCCAAAACCCTTCTCAAACGTCTTCTAAAATTGAGAAGTGAATTGAGTACCCATATCGGAGATAATAGTCAAAGGGACTCCATGTAATTTCACCAACTCCCTAAGGTAGAGTCTAGCATAGTTCTCAGCTGAATCTTAAGTGTTAATTGGAAGGAAATGCTTCGACTTAGTCATTCGATCTACAATAACCCAAATAGAATAATACTATCAATGAGTATGAGGCAACCCTGTAATGAAGTCCATAATAACCACTTCCCACTTCCAAGTAGGAATACTAATATCCTGAGTCAAACCACCAGGTCTCTGGTGTTCAACCTTAACCTGCTGGCAGTTTAGACACTTAGCCACAATTTCATGGTATCCTTCTTCATGCCATTCCACCAATAGACTTCTCGTAGATCACAATACATCTTAGTGGTTCTTGGGTGAATAGAATACCGATAACTGTGAGCTTCTCTCAATATTTGTCGTCTCAAGTCATCCATATCCGGAACACAAAGTCTGCCCTGACAATGAAGAACACCATCTCCCCCTTGGGAGAAAACCTCAGCTTTATGGCTTTGGAAAACTTTCTTCAAATTTAGCAAAATTGGATCACTATCTTGCTTTTCTTTCACCTCAGCTATTAAAGAAGATTCTGAACCATTCTAAACCAAAATACTATCTTCAACTGAATCAACCAACCAAACTCCCAATCTAGAAAGCTTGTGAACCTCATGAATTAACTCTTTCTTCTCATCCCCTGCATGAGCAGACAATCCACTAAGAGCGTCAGTCACTACATTGGCTTTGCCCAGGTGATACAAGACACTCATATCATAATTCTTCAATAGTTCTAGCCATCTCCTCTGATGAAGATTTAAATCTTTCTGACTGAACATATACTAAAGGATCTTGTGATCCGTGAACACATCTTCATGAACCCCATAAAAATAATGCCTCTAAATCTTTAAGGAAAAAATAACTGCTGCTAACTCAAGATCATGAGTTGGGTAATTCTTCTCATGAGGCGTGAGCTGTCTAGAGGCATATGCTATAACCTTGCCATGCTGCATCAACACACAACCAAGTCTAACTCTGGAAGAATCACAATAAATCACAAACCCCTCTAAACCCTCTGGAAGAGTCAAGACTGGAGCAAAGGTGAGTCGAGTCTTTAATTCCTGAAAACTCTTCTCGCAAGAATTGGACCACTGAAATTTGACTTTTTTCTAAGTCAATCTGGACATAGGAGAAGCAATAGATGAAAATTCCTCTAAAAATCATCTGGATTAATCTACTAAACCCTAGAAACTTCTGATATTTGATGAAGAGATGGGTCTAGGCCAATTCCTAATTGCTTCTATCTTTTAAGGATCGACCTGAATGCCCTCACCAAAAATGATGTGACCAAGGAATGCTATAAACGAATAACTGGCAATCTTTGAGATCCTACAAGACAATCCTCAAATGGTCTGCATATTCATCCTTACTCTGAGAATAAACAAGGATGTCATTAATATAGACAATGATGAACATGTCCAAGTACTACTTTAACACTCTATTCATCAAGTCCATAAAAGCTGCAGGAGCATTTATTTTTCCAAAAGACATAACAATAAATTTGAAGTGACCATACCGAGTTCTGAAGGTCATGTTCGAAATGTCACATTCTCTGACTCTGAGTTGAAGGTAGCTGGATTTGAGGTCTACTTTAGAAAAGCAATTGCACCCTGAAGCTGGTCGAACAAGTCATCAATTCTAGGAATGGGATACTTATTCTTTATTGTGACTTTGTTCAACTAATGGTAGTCGATGCACATTCTGAGAGAACTTTCTTTCTTACGCATGAAAAAAACTAGAGCACCCCTTAAAGAGATGTTGGGCCTGATAAAACCTTTGTCTATGAGATCTTTCAACTGTTTTTTCAACTCTTTAAGCTTAGATAGAGACATTATGTAAGGTGGACTTGAAATAGGCTGGGTATATGGAAGGAGATCTATTCGGTAGTCAATTTCCCACTCGAGAGGAACTCCGAACAGATCTTTTGGAAATATTTTTGGGAATTCGTTAACCACTAAAAATGAATGAAGAGTTGGGGTCTTAAACTTTGAATCCTTAACCTAAACGAGATGATAGATACATCTCTTGGAAATTATTTTTCTAGCCTTAAGGTAAGAGATAAACCGACCTATAAGTACTGAGGTACTAGCCTTCCACTCTATGACTTGTTCATTTGGAAACTGAAACTGGACTACCCTATTTCTACAGTTGACTACGGAATAACAAGAATATAGCCAATCCATGCCATGAATGACATCAAAATCAGTCATATCTAACTCTACAAGATCAACTGAGGTGACTTTCTAAGAAACTATGATAGGGAATTTTTTGTATACCCTTCTGGAATGATTGAATCACTAATAGAAGTAGAGACTAAGAAGGGTTCTAAGAGGATTTCAAGACTGACTCTGAAGTCTACTACTATATAAAGAGTCACGAAAGAAAGTGTGGCTCCAGGATCTACCAATGTATAAACAATAATATAAAAGACCTGTAACATACCAGTGACTGCATCCGGGGAACCCTCCTATTCTTGTTGAGTTTAAAGTGCATAAAATTTGTTTTAGCACTGATCGCCACCTGCACTAGATGAGTCACCCTGCTGAGTTGGGCAATCGACTGGAGCTGCTGAAGAGTTAGTCTAATTCTGATGGCGAGCATCCCTGTCTCTCTATGGAGCCACTGTACACTCCCTCTATCTATGACCTAGCTTGCCACACCCAAAATAACTACCACTACCATTTATGCACCCACCTTGGTAGTTCTTACCACACTTCTTGCAAACTAGATAAGTGCATCCACTGGTTACACTGTCCTGGGACTTAGAACCTAGTGCCCTATCTTGATACTTCTATCTGAACTTAGGTATTTGGGTACTAGCAGTGGATGGGGTTATAGCTGAATATTTCTGATAAAATTGAGAACAATTACCACCATCTGACCTCTGCTGAGAAAAATTAAAGCTACCTGTTCTGGACCTCTTACTCTCTCTTTCCTTTTTCTTGATCTTTTCCTCTAGGCATGAGTTATCAACCTGAAGATGTCCATCTCCTTAACCAGCATAGTAGTTCTACACTCTTTCACCATATCCTTGGAAATACCCGATACAAACTTACTCATGCGGGCCCTGGGATTAGCCACCATTATCGAAGCATACTTTGAAAGCTGAGTAAACTTAAGAGAATGCTCCTTCACACTCATGTTTCCCTACTTCAAGTTAATGAACTCCTAAACCTTGGATTCTTTTAGTTCAAGTGGGAAGAACCTGTCCAAAAATATAGCTATGAACTTATCCCAATCTATTGGACCTCTATACCCCTCTCTTCTTTTCACTATTTACACTAAGTGTGAGCCACTCATTTTAACTTATAAGCAGCCAAATTTGTAATCTTAACTGGGGTGAAACCCATGATCTCAATGACCTTCTAGATGCTATCAAGGAACTCCTGCGGATCCTCTTTATCCTTAGAACCATAGAACTCATGAGGATTCATTTGAGTGAAATCCTGAACTCTAGCTGATGCCGACCTAACAGTCGGATTGACCGATGCAACAACTTGTTTGTTAACCTGGGTAGTCATGGCCTGAGTTTGCACCTGGAAAGCATCCTTGAACTCAACATGAGAGACTTGTCTGTTCAAAGGGTCTGCTGGAGCTGGTGGTGCTTACAGAATTTTATTCATGTTACCATTTCCATTTCTATTTCTGTTTCTCCTTCTATTTTCTCTTCTGGGAGTCATTTTCTGTAAATGTGTAGAGAACGAGTTAGAAGAAGGTTAAATAGATTCCACACCCTATCACATGATATGAATATGAAAGAAGTGAAACTTTTCCTAAAATGTTTCACAGCCTCTCATTCATAAGTGTGGCACGCTTCACACCCTTGAACACGATTCTACTTAACGTGACTTTTAGACACCCAAGACACTTTAAACCTAATGATCTGATACCAATTTTGTCACAACCTGAGACTACCCCTAGTTATAACATCATGCTTGGAGTTACAAGTGACTCCAAGCTAACCCATGGCCTGACATGACACTAAAGATACTATATAAAGACTGATAATCACTGTGTGGAAGCTGAAAGTCTGAATAATATAATGATAATAGTCAAAAGAAAACCAATACTAAGTTAATACAAAAAATAACTAATCCAAACCAATAAGCTAAAAACCTACTATTTGGCTGTCTGTTTGGAAGGCTCTACTAAGATGAGTTGCTGGTACAAGCCCCCAACTAACTCCAACTATCTGAAAACTGAATAACTAAGATAAAGAATGAAAGCATAAATCTTGTCCTTAAAAGATGAGGACTCACCACTCTCTACTACTAATATAGGTACAGGATCGTGCTAACTGCGAGTTGGATGCTGAATTTCTGAACCTATATTATAAGACAATATAGCGCACAAGAAAGTATGCGGTTAGTACTTTGAATGTACTGAGAATGTGAGATATACACTATACTAACTAACTGAATATGAGAGGATAAAATAAACATGCAATTGAGGAATGTAATTGATACAATGACCTTGTAAATAAACATGTAACTGAATAATATGCTGAATAAATTGAATAAAAAGTCATACAATATCTAAATATGATCTGTGGGAGCTACTGTTAACCGGCGTACCCCAATCTAAGCTAACTAGGGTCTAACCTACTAACCAGGGTCTAACCTATAACCCTAGCTAGAAAGGTGATCTGTACCTTGCCAAGGGTACAAATATTGACTGATGTGGTTCGACTAAACTGATGTCCAAAAGGACTAAGATATCAAACCTAGTCTGATGGGTGACCCTTTAGAATCTATGGTGGTTCCGTAGTTCTGGGACTTAGGGACTTCTTCTAAAGGTTTCAACCTAACTGACGGGTGAGCCTTCAGTCCTATATCGGTGCAGTACTAAGTACTACTCTCAACTGAATAGAAATTGATATACTGAATAGCTCAATAATACTGATGTTCTGAGACGGAAGACTTAGTACTTTATCTGAAAGCATTATAGATCATATAAACCTGAAGGACTAAGTGTTCAACTAATAATTCATGAGATCTTAAGTCATTGGGTGTTCATAACCTACCATTTATGAAGAATGCAACTACTCATGACAATTCTATAATCTGATTAGAATGTGAAATTTCTTAGCACAAGTCCAAAATCAGGATTATTCAATATCTTGAGGGTTCATGGATTACAAGTACACAAAGATGCTAAACTTCATGGAAAACATGTATTCAAGGCTCTTGCACAATAAGAAACTGAAGCACAAGGGAATTCATAATGTTCATGAAAACTTAGGCTCTGAAAAATGAATTAAACTGAGGAATTAAGTTAACTTTGGGACTCAATGGGTGAAAGAAAATCCATTTATGAAATCCCATATACCTGGTGGAAAAACTCTTGGTGAAATCTTTGGATTTGAAGCCTGAAGTTGAAGAACCCTATTTCTTGATTGAAGAAGAAAATTGCCTCTTTCTCTCTATTTTTGCTAAGTGTCGCTTGAATATTTGAGAAATGAGGGATCTGGGGTAATTTAGGCTTATTAATCAGCCTTAGAATAGTTAAAATGATGTAGTTTAGGGGTTTAAATAATGGAAAAAGACTGAAGTTCCCCTCTAATTTTGTAACTAAAAAATCTGAGTTTTGTGACGGACAAACCTTCCAACGGTCGTTGGATCTACCAATAATTTGTGGTTGGATCATTGGTTGAGGTATGGTTTTGTTGAATTGTAGGACTCCATCTGATGAGCGAAGGGATGACTCGTTTGACCCTCCAACGATCCTTCCTTGGTTGATCATTGGATGTCCAAGCCAAGTCAACCTTGGAACCACGATTGCTACCAACTGTTGTTGGTTTCTTTCATGCCTAGGAAGTATTTTTATTAAATTGAAGGATTTTGGGGCTGTTTCATACAGATGAAGTCATAGGACGATCGTCCTATCTACCAACGGTCGTTGGTTCTTTCGTCGTATCTCACTGCTGGACAGTGCTTCACTAAAATAACCATAACTCCTTGCTCCGAAATTGGATTTATGAGAAATTAGAAGAGTTGGAAAGAAAACTCAAATATGTTTCATTTGGTGGGACTTAAGCCTCAAAAATCTTTATAATCTAGGAGTTATGTGCGTTTGAAGTTGACTCTGGAAATATCCTATTCAAGAATTCAATCGGTAAGGAATCCTTCAACTTAGCTATGAGCTAGGAGTTATATATAGCCTTAATTTGTGTCTAAAGCACTTCTTATGCTACCAAATCATTAAGTTTAGTTCTATATGTACTTAAAGTATGGTTCTAATCTTAGCTTGGATTTTTGGGCTGTTACATCTGTGCAGATGGTGCACTTAGTTTCTTGGTGGATTTAGTATCCACCTATGTAAGAGTTTTGATCGTAGCATTATCATTCTTCTTATTAGATCGTATTTCTATTTCATTGATATCAACTAATTATTTTCTTGGTTTGGGCTTACCATCTTTGCCTCCATGAGTGCGTGTTAGCTTGTTAGAGACAACAATTTGATATGTTAAAGATACTCACAAACACATATAACTTGGTTGTGGCTTGACACTTGTCAAGAACGAATGCAAAATCATTCCGAAGACTCATAAATGACCACCCCACACTTAAGGGACTGCTCACATTGCCATAACATGTTGGTTTTCTACTCAAACTTCACAATATCCTTTACAAAGTTCATTCAAGAAATTCATCAAACATATAGGTTGTACTGTTTGTCTTGGGACGTTTCAACATTACAGGGCTATGAATTTGCTTCCCAAACTTTGCAAGGTAGCGGGAATTGAAGTTTGATACCTCGAGCAATCAGTCAACACCCAATAACAGCTAAACTAATCCCAACTTTATAGCATACCACATGATATTTTAACACAAACACAATCTTCAACCACTATTTAAGGACTAGGGCCAGACGAGTAGAAAGAGATAGGGGAGGGAAAGTGATGATATATGGTAGAGAAAGATGAAATATTACCTGTGTTGCTTTGGTGGAGTAGTTGCAGTGATCCAAAGAAGAAGAAACAACAACAACATGAGAGAAAAAATAACAAAGAGGTTACAGGGAATCATGTGTTTAAACTTAAGGGAAGAGGGTTTCTGTCCTTTTATTTTTTATACTTACCTGCGCATGCTAAACTGGTCACTATGCGACCTGATAGACAAGCTCCAAAATATATTTTTTTCTTACACACACTATGGGGCTCGTGTTACTCTAACTTCACTATTTTACAGAAATTAATCCTTCACCTGGGATGCACTTGTGCTCGCTATGCGTCCTCTTTGGTGATCCTAGTTGAGAGTTGGTTTTAGCCCCTTTTAGCAAAATTTTCTCCATGTTTTATATTTTTATTCACCTCAAACATCTATTTCCACGTGAATTTACCTGCACATATTCAGCAAAGCACGCCAAATGTCACCAAATAAAATTTACTAACAAAAAATAAAAATGCGAATAAAAGTATAGAAAAATGGGTTGCCTGCCTTTAAGTGCTTTATTTAATGTTATGGCATGATTCTTTAGTCTTTTACATTCTTTATATATATATATATATATATATATATATTATACAACCTTGGGTTGCCTCCCGAGAGTGCCTGATTTAACATTGTAGCACAATGCAGACCCCTTTTTAAGGGTGTCTCAAATCTATTACCGAAACTAATTTTTCCTCATTTGTTGCACCAAGATAGTGATTCAATCATTGTCCATTCACTCAGATTTTATTGGTTCTATCCCCCAATTCAATTTCAACTGCACCTTGTGAAGATACTTGTACTACTTGTGAAAGAGCCTGACCACCACATTTTTAGCTTGCCCGAGAATAATCACAATCTGGAATTGTAGAACAACACCTTATCACCATGCTCAAAACTTCTCTACTTCTCTCAAGGATGTTCTTGTCATGCATTATTTTTATTCTTTCCTTGTACAACCTTGCACTCTCTAAAGTATGATAGGGAAACTCATCAAGCACCTATAATTCTATCACTTTGTTTGTGCTTGTTGCATCTAAGTCAAAATTTAATTGTTTTAATGCCTAGAAAGTCTTATGTTCAAGAGCCATAGGTAGATGGCATGCCTAACTGAACACCAACTTATATGGCGACATGCAAATTGGCATTTTTAATGTAGTGTGGTAGGCCCAGAGTACATCGTCAAATTTTTTTGTCCAATCTATTCAGGTGCTGTTCACTACCTTAGTGAGATCACTTTTGATCTCTCTGTTCAGGACCTCCACCTGTTCGCTTGTTTGCAAATAATATGGTGTGGCAAACTTATGAAGGATGCCTTACTTTTCCAATAACTTGGCAAAGGCCCTATTTCAAAAATGGATACCACCATTACTAATTATGGCCATTGTATCCTGAACCTGGTAAAGATGTTGTTCTTACGAAACCCAATGACTCCTTTGGCATCATTTTTCATAAGAGAGTTTGCTTCCATCCATTTGGATACATAGTTAACTGCAACTAGTATATATTTATTGCCATATGAGCTGACAAACGGGCCTATGAAACTAATCCCCTATATGTCAAATACTTTCACCTCATGGATGGAATTTATTGGCATATCATGATGATGGGAGATATTTCCAGTTCGTTGGCACTCATCACAACTCTTCACCCATATGTTGGCATCCTTGAACAATGATGGCTAATAAAACCCTGATTCTAACACCTTTGCAGGTGTTTTGATTCCTCCAAAGTAACTCCCAAATAGGGATACATGACAAGCCTGTAAAATAAAATTGTGATCTTTTTTGGTGATACACCTCCGAATCATGTTATCAACTCAAATTTTAAATATAAAGGGCTCATACTAAAAGTAATAATGAAAATCAGAAAAGAACTTTTTCTTTTGAACAGTAGAGAGTTTATAAGGTTTAATACCGCTCACCAGGTAGTTCACAATGTCTACCATGACGGTTTTTCAAATGATGTCGCTAGCAATTGCTTATCTGGAAAGGTTTCCAGAATTTTTTCAGCTTTAGACCTCTTTTTGGATCCCTGCAACGTTTATAGATGATCAACCACTTGATTTCCTATTCCCTTCCTATCTCAAATTTCAAGATCTAACTCTTGAAGTAGTAGGACGCATCGAATCAACCTTTGCTTATACTCTTTCTTTTCAATCAAGTACTTGATGGATGCATGGTTAGTGTACAGAATTACCTTGGAGCCAATCCAGTATGACCTGAACTTGTCAAATCCAAACACTAATACCAGCATCTCCTTCTCAGTAGTGGTGTAATTGAGCTGAGCTCCATTAAATATGCGGCTTGCATAGTAAATGGGGTGGATGATTTTATCTTTTCTTTGCCCCAATACTGCTCCTATAGTAAAGTTGCTAGCATCACATATGAGTTCAAATAGTTTCTCCTTATTTGGGGAGAACCAATGACTGGTGTGGTCACCAACTTCTGTTTAAGCCCCTCAAAAGCTACCATGTATGCATCCAAAAACACAAAAGGAGGATCTTCTTCAAGCAATTTATACAAAGGGTTAGAAATTTTTGAAAAATATCTAATAAACCATCTATAGAAGTCAGCATACCCAAAAAAGCTCTTAGTTGCTCTGGCTGACATAGGTGGTGACAATTTTTCTATCACCTTAATTTTTGCTTTGTCCACCTCTATACCTTTATTTGACACTCGGTGCCTCAAGAATATACCTTCTTATACCATAAAATAGTACTTCTCCCAGTTAAGCACTAGATTTGTCTCTTCACACCTCTTTAAGACCCTTCTTAAGTTTCTCAGATAGTCTTCAAATCAATTTCCCATTACTAAAAATTTATCTATAAAATCTTCCATGATGTCTTCCATGAGGTTTGTAAAAATGGACATCATGCATCTTTGAAAGGTGGTGGGTGCATTACATAACCCAAAAGGTATCCTACAGAATGTGTAAGTACTATAAGGGCATGTGAATGTTGTTTTCTCTCTATATTTAGGAATAATACAAATTTAGTTGTACCCCGAATATCCATCAAGAAAACAAAATTAGTCCCAACTAATAATCCTATCCAACATCTGGATGGTGAATGGAACTGAGAAATGATCCTTTCTTGTGGCCTAGTTCAGCTTGAAGTAATCCATACAGATTCGCCACCCAGTACTGGTTCTGGTAGGAATTACTTCCTTATTTTCATAATGAATCATGATTATCCACCTTTTTTTTAGGATGAATTACACATGACTCACCCATGTGCTATCAGATATTGGAAAGATTATTCTGGCATCCAACCACTTATTCATCTCTTTTTTCTACTTTTTCATGTTGGGAATATGCCTTCTTTATTGTTCTATGAAAGGTTTATGCCACTCTTCCATTTATGTCTACATTGGTAAGGATCTTTTACACTCCTGTAGTACCTGAACCAGACACATCTAAAAAAAGTGAAGAAACAATAACGGGTAGAATAGAATTAGGTCCTTGAAAAACATACCTGAGGTGGCTCGATAATGGTTTTAACTCCAACATTGGGGGCTGCTCAATGGATGGTTTGGAAGGTGGTATATTTCTATCAGCTAGATTTAATAATTCAACTTTAATCTCTCTCTGCCAGTAATAACCTTGGCCTTCAAGAGCCATAACCCATTTCGTCAAATCTTCACTATCACACTCCACTACATTTAGCAAGCGCACTTCTAAAGGATTTGTTATATGATTAATTTCACTATCCTCCAACATCATCATATACATGACTTCTACCATTGAAAAATTTGCAAACTCACTAGGTCAACTCATTGATTTATGGATGTTAAAAGTGATATCTTCATTATTTAATCTCATCTTGAGTTCACCAGCTTCACAATCAATAAGATCCCTTCTAGTGACCACGAATGGCCTCCCCAAGATTATTGGGATATGTTCGTCAACCTCACAGTTAAGAATGACAAAGTCTATAGGAAACAAAAAATGCCCCACCTGAATAATTACATTATCTAAGATTCTAAAAAGGTCATTTCACTATTTGATCAGCCAGTTGTAACAACATAGATGTTGGTATTTCTCTCCTAATTCACAAACTTTTGTAAATGACCAAGCACATTAGACTTATGCTGACTCCGAGGTAGCACAACACCTTAGCAAAAACATAGTTTCCAATAGTGCACGAGATTGTGAAACATTTGGGATCATTCAACTTCTGGGCCATAGGCATGGTCACTACAACACTACAAGTTTGAGTTATTGTCATGGTGGCCAGATATTTGAATTCAAACTATCAAGTGTTTCATCATCTTCACATATCCTAACATTTCCTTCAAGGCGTCCATTAATAGTATGTTCAACTAGATTTTTTTTAGCATCTCTATGAATTTCTTATATTGATCATCCTTCTTATTTTTAGATATATAACAACCCATCCTATTGTTATAGTGTTGTTTAGGGTGTAAGTACCTGGTAAGATATCTCCTATGATGATGGTTGATAAAAATCTCAGGCTAGGATGGTTACCAATGAAAATCTGGTATTGTGTGGTTTAGAGATCATTTGACTCTCATGGTTTAAAATTTGAGGGTTTTGAGTTTATTTTATGATAGTCGACAACTGTAGTTATCCGTAGAAATTTTTGGAATGAAATTTGGATTCGTAGAACACTGGTTAAAGCAGCTATCACAATGGGATAAATCAATGTTGTCGAAAATTGACGTGTGTGTTGTGAAATAGAAGAAATCAAGAAATTCTGCTAAGTTACTATTATGGGACACTGCAGTGATCAAGCTACCACTTTAGTAAGCCGAGTGTGATAGTCAGCCAACCATTATGGAGGTCGATGAGAAGTGGTTAGGGATCACAGTAGTGGCCACTTAGTCACTAAAGTGGGATTGCTATAGCGGTCAAGTGACTGCTGCAGTGGTCATCGGGCATTTTAATGCCTGATTTCTGATTTTATACCTTATTTTCTCCCTAAAATCTAAAAGTTCAACCTTAGGATTGAGAGAGGTGATTTTATACCTTATTTTTTCCCTTCTAACATTGTTTAATCTGGTTAATTTGTAGATTTGTTAGAACGGGGGGTTTGTGGTGAAATTATTGGGTTTAAGACCTAAGTTCATAAATTGGTGAGAAGTACCTATGGGTAGTCCTAAATGTTCTTAGTAATGATTCTAGGTTGTTGAAGTATACTTCCTAACATAGAATTATTTCCCTTTAACATGAATTATAGGGATTTGGGACAAGTTAATGGGTGAAAACCCAAATTTGATGGTTTAGGCTATGATCAAGGGTAAAACCAGTAGGGTTTAATCCCTAAGGCCTAGAATTGAAGAGTAGTGATTGAATACTCTTTCTTTGTTATTTTTAGATCGAGAATGATTTTAAGCTTCGAGAAAAGATAAGGCTCCTGTGGATTAGTTGCATTCAAATTCTTTGACTGAGGTAGTTTATGGTTTTAATTGGAGTTTTAGATTTGATTTAGATTTCATTCTTGCTCCTAAACTATTTTTTTGTGGATTGGTCTTCAGACATGCTTGTATTTTGGGTTTGGTGTTTAATGCTTAATTAAATGAGCTAAGAACAATGAAATTGATCAAGTATAGTATGAAAGTAAGTGTACTAGTGATTTTGGTGCATAGTGATATATCTCGAGTGATAGTATACTGAGATATCTATTGTTGTGATCATATTTGAAGGGTCAGGTACCACATTAGTAGGAATACTTATATTATTGATATTACAGAGGGTTGGGTGCCACATCGAAATGTTACATGGATGAAGTTAGTGCCCCATAGGTCAATGACTATTGGGCATAAATAAGTCTCCTTAGTTTGTGTGTACAAATGTGAGACTAGTGATTTTGAGTCATGCATAGTAGGTGATGATGATCTAGGTGAATTTACACTACTCTGTGAGATTGATATTGTGTTGATAATAACGTGTTGACATTACACTTGTCAAATTTAAGTGGACAGAAATTACAATCTTAATGTGAATTTGTGGTGGTCGTGGTAAAAAAATGATAGTTAGATGATTATGTGGTCTAGATGTGGACACTGTTTGTCCTGTTATGTATATACTTGTTGGTTTGTTTTGAACATACTTGTTAATTATGGTGGATTACTTGCTATGTGTTGAATGCTAGTTTACTTACTGTTGTCGTCCAAATTATACCTTGTAATGAGAAATAAAATGGTTGTTGACTCAAATATAGAAACCAACCAAGGTTGGGGTCGATCCCTAGAATATGGTTAGGACCTCAATCTATGTGGTTATTTTGGCTTTGGTCGGTTGATTCCAACAAGAAGGGATTTAAGAGAATAAGTACCAGTTTGTGAATTAAAGTAACAAGTAACAGAGTATCAATTAACGCTGTTTGTTATCAATAGAATGATGAACTAGGATTGTGTTCCCCATGATTTCATAACTTAGTAAGTATGCCATACTAATGACTATCATGATGCTTAGCATGCAAAATCAGTAAGTTAAGTTCACCTAAATAGTTGGTCCCCTAGATTGATGAATATCCCACCCAACTTGGTCCATCTATGTATCATGACCCGAGCCTATATCCTAGATTTAATAGGCACCTGGAACTATGAATGGACTGATAGAACCACTTAGCTTGACATGCAACTAATTAAGATGATCTTTTAATGAAATGCGGAAGTTGGAAATATGGGCTAACTTTTGTAAACAAAATGAAATAAAAATAATATGAACTCTTATTAACCGAAACATTTCAAATGTTTAAAACTGGTTACAACTGACTTGACTTGACTGTGTCTATGAAGCCTCTACTACATTCTGAGTACAACTACCTTTATGTAACAAAACAAACTGATGACTGAAATACTACTAAGTCCTTAGGAATAATGAGAACTCACTCAAGATGATAGCATAGCCTACTGAAGAGTCTGTTCAGAATCTGCATATTTGAAAGCTGGAGGCTACATCATCCAATGATGTTGCACCAAAAAGGGGCGTCAGTACTTTGAATGTACTGGCATGTAAAGTAGTAAAGTGAAATAGTAGTAATATCTGAAACTAATAAAGCTGGAAAATTGAGACATGAATAATATAATCATAAACAGAGTTGAATAACTAAAAAGGAGAATGACTAACCTGAATGTTGAAACTTAAAGTAATATAAGTAAAACTTTCTTAAGACATGCTTATAAAACTAAAACTAAAACTGGAAACTGAATGATTGAAGTTTGAACAAAGCTCGAAAACAATGCTTCATAAAAACTCTCTTTAAACTGGTGGCCTTGGCCTACCATATATTATCTCAAAATAAGTAAGTTTTCTTTTTTGGGAGTTTCTCTTAACCGACATAAACTATGTGAGCATCATGGAGTTCAATATCTTCCCTACATTGAGAAGAGCCATCCTATACCTTGCAAGGGAATAAGATGAAATATAACTTATGGATCCAAAACTTAGCCCGAAGGGAAGACCTACGGTGGCGACGTAGTTCTGGGGCATGTGACCTCGGACTCATACCCATTTCAGTGTTGAATAATCCTCCCAAAACATATTAGCTACTCATAACATAAATCTAAAAAATATTTTCTAAAAATCATGCTTGACTCAAAATATCATATCATGAACATATCTATCTCTGTGATCCTTGGCTCAAAATCTTTATAACTTTTCTTTTCCCTTTCCAGATACGATAAATTTCTTTGCTTTTCAAGTCATGGTATCATGTACAAGATTTCTCATAAGCTTTCATGAATTTACTAAATTTAAACATAATTTCAAGTAAATCTTTATGAGGAATAATTGTTAGACATCAAATCAAAAATTCAATTTAAAGAATAACGCTAACTTAGGGAATTAATGATAATACTCATGGGACATTCAACAAATTCAATAAAAGATCAAGAACAATGCTTAGAATTTCTCAACTCAAAACCCTAACTTGAATCAAGAAATTAAAGTAGAACTTAAAACTTAGTTGTGGGGAGAACGGGGTTCCCACATGAAAGGATTAGCTTTACATATCTTGATTTTGAAGTTTGTGGAAGAATCTTGATTGACATCTCTAGAATTCTTAAAGATCTTGTTTTTTGAAGTGTTGGGGAAAAAAAAGGAGAAGAGTTTTTCGTAAATTATGAAATTTGACTAAATTTAGATTTTGGGGAAGTTAATATTTGTGGGTTGGGGTTATGGGATGACGAAAGGATGAAAACTCCCCTCCTAGAATGTGAAAAGAAGAGAACTAAAAAAATTTCGAAGAACGTGCAAGGTCACACAGTTGGAGTCTAGTTTGCACGATTGTTCGAGCAGCATAGGTAGTACCACTGCCTTGTCCACACGGTCGCACAATGGATTTCCTCTTCATGCATAGTGCCCAGTAAAATGGGCATACCTTTCAGCACATAACTTGAATTTACAAACGATCGTTAGAGTTAGAAACTAGACTCAAGGACCTTTAATCCACCTCCAAGTCACTTACCAAACTTAATAATTTATCTTAATACTTAAATATAATTAGAAATCTGTGGGTTCGGACCTATACACGTACCTTAGTCCCCTATGTTAGGCGACCGTAATATTTTGTTATGTTCTACCACTGTTACACCAGAATAAAAGGTTCCACATGAACCCTATTCTGCGGTGTGGTGGCAGGACTGCTAGGGGATGAAGAACATTTTAGATCTAAGTCTAGAATTTTTGGGGTGTTACATTATCTCCCATTTGGGATCATTCGTGCTCGAATTATGGGAATGCTAGTGTGGACTAATGAATCGAATCACTATAAAATTCTTTGACTGGTAATACATACCTACTAACATGAACAAAGCTACAGTAACTCAAAGGGTCAATATATTTACTAAAGTATCCATAAGCCTGAGTTCTTTCGGACATAAAAGCTACGACATAGAAGACATGGATCATGCTTAGGTGAAAGAGTAAGGCTTTTTATTCTTTATCTAGGGTCGGAACATGGACTGATAAAGATTATAACATGCAAGGATATGAGTAGATTAACATCTTGACTGAGTTAGAGAGAAATTGTGCAAGTAAAGGTAAAATGCAGTCTCACCGAAACCATATCTCTTAAAAGGAAAACTCTTTGCCACTTAAGACTAGTCTTTGCTTAACACATCACTATCTTCCTCTTAGATTCAAGTTAATCACTTAAGGTTTATTTTAACTCTTCTTACTAAACTATACCCACCAATTACATTACTATACTCATAGCACTTAACACTGACCTCTACAAATTCCTCAATTTTCTTCTTGGATCACCCTTATAGTCGCCTTAACCTGTTCCACATTAAGTACTATTAGTTCACTGGCTAACCACACATGACAATTTCAAATTCAAATTCCATGCTACAAAAATGTACTAACTATCTTAAGCACACAATACCTTCCTTTCCATTCTAAGGCTCTATTTCACCTATAAACTTAACTACAAGCTTCCTATTTTGACTACAGGTTTCATCTACCTTATTCACACTTAACAACTAATGACATCTCACAAACGCCACATCAACATACATAAATTAGATTCCCAAAATTAATATTTTTCCTACCTTATTGATCATTCACGACTTAAACTTAGAATCGAACACTCAAATCAGATGGCCGCACAACTTCTCATATACTATACTGATTTACAACTACTAGATGAAAATCAAGAAACACTAGTCCTCCACAACCTCATGATAAATAGTCGATCTTACTCTTACAGTCAATTTAATTACAGTATATAAGCATAACTTCCTTTAACACATACTACTATTCATTCGATCACCTATCTAAACAAGCTTTATAACTTTATAAACATAAAAGGGTTCTTTATTCAAAGCTACCAAGTATAGCCTAATTCTATTCATTCTTAACCACTCTATACTTTCATTTAGAGCCTATGTATGATCTATACTACTAACATAGTGACAAGCTATAAAACAACATAACAAGAAACTCCTCTTCTAAATACTACCATAAATATACACCACATTTACTACACTTCAACCAATACTTAAGAATATATCACCCCCAACACTCACACTATCCCTGAGTTACATCGCTACCTGCAAATCTAAACACATACTTTTATCCCCCTTAAAGGTGCCTTCTTGTAACGACCCAAAATGTCATTATGCTGAATTAGGAGGTAAAAGTTGCACCTAGACCCCCCTTCGCTAAATTTAAAGAATTCAGGGCTAGTCTAGTTTTGGCTCAAATTCAAGGGTGTGGTAGTTAAATGAAATTTGGTATTGATATGATTAGTAATAGTGGGGTTTGATATAACAGTTGGATAGCCAATGAGTATAAAAAGCCATAGCAACTTTCGCCACTTGAAATAGAGCTATAGAACTTTGGTTATAACACTTATCAAGGATCGGTTGGTTCTCGTTGTTGAGATTCATAGTATGTGTTATAAAATGAGAAAAACTGAGAAGGCGTCTTGAGCTTCTTCCTCAGACTGCTGCAGCATAAAAATTTACCGTTGCAGCGGTACCACGACAACGATCAGGAAAACTGCAACGACCTTCAACAAAATAGGCATGAACTACTGCAGTGGAAATTTAATCGCTCCAGCAGTAACACTGCAATGGTAACACACAGTAAAATGTCAGTTTTAAACCTAGAAAAATACTTTCATTTCCAACTTTCAAAAAGCACAATAGGGCATTGGGGAGAGGCAATTTTCAGAAGGAATTTGAAGTTTTTCATCTTGGGAGGTAAGTGATTAGTTCTTGACTTGAATTCACTTTGTTTAACCTTATAAAATCACTAGAAAATAGCATAATGGTGGGTTTGGGAGTTAAACCCTAGTTTATAGATATTGATGCAAAATAATGAAATTACTTATGAATTTTGTATATAACGATCCTAGGGTGTTAGAAAATTATAATTGGACTAGAATTATGACCAAATATGCTATATTGAGTGGTGTTTATGAAGTTAAAATGATAAGGAAACCCTAAGATGATGAAATAGGGTAAATTATGACTAAAATCAGTGATTTTTAATCCCTAATTGTTAAAAAGGGATGAATTATTAAAATATATGTATACTTGGTGGTTGTATATATCAAGAACGAGTCGAATGGGAATGAAAGAAAAAAAGTGTGGCTTAAAGGTGACTTTGTGCAGAGGATTTGAGGTAGTCTATGATTTTGTGTAGCACTTAGACTTCCTTGGCTTTGTGCTTGTTTGTGATTTGAGCATCTATGATTGCCTTCTACCATGGTTTGTAGTTTAATGACTGCATTACATATTCATTGCATTTTGATGAGGTGTTGAGGTGATGGGTTGGGTACCACACTGGTACATTAAGATATGTTGTGATAATGGGTCGGGTACCATGACGGTACATTATGTTGATGATAAGAAGGGTAAAAGATGATGCATACATCTTTCATATATGCCCTTATTTACATGCTTTGAGTGCTATTTGATGAATATATATGATGATAAATGGTTGATGACAGTGAAAAAGTAAACTTGTTAGTGTAATTATATGTTGATTCATGATGTGTTATTTGATTGATATCATTTATTATAGATCTTGTTATGATCGCTTTTATACTTGTTTGACTTGATTACTTGTACATTGTTAAGTTAATTGACCTATGATGCTTACCAGTACTTTTTGTTGTACTGATGCTACCTGTATTCTTCTTTTTATTCATCTTCCAGTGGTTGACACACAACCTCGGCTCTAGATAGCAGTTTAGATATGATTTGTAGGTGAGAACCACATCTGGGAAACCTTCAGATCTTCTTATGATGTTGGTCTCCCTTGTTTTCAGGACTAAGACAATCTCTCTTGATTATGTTTTGGGTTATTGCTAGATATTTTTTAGACTTAGTTGTTCTTTTTAGATGTTCTTGTACGGTGACTTCAGGTCCCGAGGATTGTAATAAATAGAGGTTTCATACTTTATTCATTTTTATGGACGATGATATTATTGACTAAGACGTTATTTTAATGAATCATTTCCTTTTTAACTGGTTAAAAGCATGAACTGATATTACTATAAAAGTGAGAGTAACACCTAATTGAGTAAAAGTGAGAGTATCATGATTCTCCTGCCGTAGGTTAGGGTGGGTGCCAATCATGACCAGTTGGGTCATGAAAAAGATAGTATCAAAGCATTGGGTTCGTAGATCTCATCGTACAAGAACAGGTCTAGTAGAGTCCTGCAGAATGGTACGGAGACGTCTCTACTTTTCTTCAGGAGGCTATGGGATTTTAGGAATTAATTCATTTCTTTCCTTCTTTCGTGCTATAACTTGATTCCAATTGGTATCAGGTGATCTAAATTGGTGTCTAACTTTTTCACTCTTGTTCGCAGATGGTTAATACCTATTCCAAAAGAGTAGCAATAGTAGCACCCGTGACACCACCTACAGTATCACCTATCTTCGTTGTGGAGGCTGCAGTCTAGGTATACCTCGGGTTAGAGGCAGCTCACAAAGGAAAGGATGGGGAATAATACCCATTAGGGGTGGAGCACAAGTAGTTGGAAGACCGGCAAGGTAGAGATCACCATCCCCTCCCCCACCAAAGGATGCCATAGGCCATATTTAGGACAAAGAGGAGGTTGTTGTGAAAGATGAGATGATAGCCCTAGAGAATATGATGCCAACACCAAATGGTGCAGGTCAGGTTCCCTTGTTTGCAGAGATGGTTCAACAGGTGTTGGGATTTTTGGGTAGCTTGGCTGATACTGGCTACACTGTAGTAATTCCGACTGCTCCATCCCCGGCATAACAACATACCACTACTGTAGGACCAAGGATAGATGCAGGCTCAGAAATAGGGGTATATCCTCATCAAGTACTTGGATCAGTCATGAATGATGATTAGCATGGACTATTTTGTAAGTTTATGAAGATGAAGCCCCTAGTTTTCCAACGTACAGAGTTTGAGAATGCTTTTGAGTTCTTGATAGACTGCCATGAATGTTTGGACAAGATGGGAATTATTGAAAGGTATGGGGTTGAGTTTGTTTCCTTTCACCTTCAGAATGAGTCTAAGCAGTATTGGAGGTCATTTGTGGAGCATAGGGCTGCTCTACCTCCACTTACTTTGACGCAATTTTAGAATATATTCCTTGAGAAATATGTTCCCTGCACTTATCATGATTAGAAGAAGAATAGTTTCTGAGGTTGGAATAGGCTAACATGTTCGTGGCGGCCTATGAGGCCAAGTTTCATGTATTGTCCTATTATGCACTACATTTGATTACCTCAGAAGAGGAACATATCAGGTACTTAGTGAAGGGGTTGAATTTAGGGATTCAGTTAGCTATCTTATCTATGGCAGTGATCGATAAGTCCTTTTAGGATATTGTTGAATTCACCAAGAAGGCTGAAGCACTTGAGAAACAGGGAGAGGTAAAGGCAGAAGAGAAAAAGTCTCAGACTTCAGGACAATTCAGTGGTACTTTCTCAAAAGTGTATGGTTCTTCTAAGACCGACCATTCAGCCATGCCAGTGTCTTTAGGGGCCCCATCTGGGGTAAGTTATCAGCCTTCTCGAGCTGGCAGCTATACGCTTTCTTCCTTCTCAGTTCAGAGGCTTACTTTGGGACCTAAACGCTTTGAGTGTGGAGGTATGGGACATGTCAGAAGGTATTGCCCTAACTTCTTGTTTACAGTTCAGTTGATGCAACAACCAACTTCTACTTTTTCTAGTTTCAACTAGTCGTAGTGGAGGAGGAAATGGTAAGGGTCGTCCACAAGGTGGGCGTGGTGGCCAAGCTATGGGTGACAACTAGGCCAACTAAGGTATAGGACAATTTGGTACAAATATAGCGTAGGGTGGTAGAGGTGGTGACAAAGCACATCTTTATGCGGTTTTGACTCATCCCGAGGTAGAAGCTTTTGATACGGTGATCACAGGTACTATTCTTGTCTATAATTGTATAGATTCTATATTGTTTCTTACTTCTCATATGTGTCTATGAAATTTTCTATGGGTTAGGACTTAGACTATGAATATCTTGATGCTCTCATGTATGTGTCTACACCAGTTGGGGTGTTTGTATATATTGATCAGGTTATGTCATGCGTGTTCCATAATGTTTATGGGGTTTAAGACTCTGGTAGATTTAGTCATCCTAGCTATGGAGGAATGCAATATTACTTTGGAGATGAGTTGGTTGTCTCCTCATCATGATGTTCTTTATTGTTATGCCAAAACTATCACGATAGTAATGCCCAGGAAAGAGAAGTTAGAATGGGAGGGTACTTTTAAGCCTAATACTATCAGGGTTGTGTCTATTTTGGGAAGATAAATCTATAGTCCCTCCGATAACATGAGTCCAGTGGTTTGCGATTTCTTAGAAGTGTTTCTTGACCATCTTTCGGGTATGCCTCCTGATTGGGAAGTTGACTTTTGTATAGACCTAGAGCCAAGAACTAAACCCATTTCTATCCCTCTATATCGTATGGCACCTGCAGAGTTAAGAGAATTGAAATCCCATTTACAAGAGTTGTTAGAAAAAGGGCTTTATTCACCCAAGTTTCTCTCCTTAGAGTGGACTAGTGCTATTTGTGAAAAAGAAAGATGGTAGTATAAGGAAGTGCATAGACTACCATCACTTAAATAAGGTGACCATTCATAATAAATATCCTTTTCCTGGGATAGATGATTTGTTTGACCAGTTACACGGGGCTGTAACATTCTCTAAGATTGATTTGAGGTAGGGTTCTCATCAGCTAAAAATTAGGGTAGAATACATCCCAAAGACTGCTTTCCAAACTCGTTACGGGCACTATACATTTTTGGTTTTGTCTTTTGTCTTGATCGATGCCCAAACTTCTTTCATGAGCTTGATGAGTGAAGTGTTTAAATCCTTTTTGGACTCATTAATTATTGTGTTTATTGATGATATACTTATTTATTCTAAAAGTGAGGAAGAGCATGAAGATCATTTGCGTACTGTGTTGAATTTATTGAAGGAGAACCAATTGTATGCAAAGTACTCTAAGTGAAAATTTTGGCTTTCTTTGGTGTCCTTCTTGGGGCTCATGTTTTTTGAGGAAGGGGTTATGGTGGACCCACAAAAAGTTGAGGCTATTATGATTTGGTCCAGATAGACGAACGTTACAGAGATCCATAATTTTATGGGATTGGCAAGTTACTACCGGCGGTTTGTTAAGGGATTTACTGCTATTGCTTCGCACATGACCCGCTTGACCTAGAAAGAAGTTCCATTTGAATGGGATGACAAGTGTGAGGAGATCTTTCAAAAGCTCAAAACTTTGTTGACTTCGGCTCCAGTACTAACCCTGCCTGTCGAGGGTTAAGATTTTATTATATTTTTTGATGCCTCATATTTAGGTTTAGGTGCTGTGTTGATGCAGGATCAAAATGTGATTGCTTATTCTTTGAGACAACTAATTCCCTATGAGAAAAACTACCCCACTCTTTACTTAGAGCTAGCATTCATAGTGTTCACTTTGAAAATTTTGAGACACTATCTTTATGGGGTGAAGTGTGAGGTGTTCATAGACCACCGCAACTTACAACATGAGTTCACCCAGAAGGATCTGAATGTAAGACAGAGAAGAAGAATGGAGTTGATTAAATATTATGATATCTCAATCTTGTATCACCCAAGTAAGGATAATGCAATGGCAGGTCATTAATCCAAAAACCAGTGAGGCATAGGGAGCCTAGCATTTTCAGAGGTGTCTAGGCGCCCATTGGCAAAAGAGGTATGGTCTTTGGCTAACGGTTTTCTGAGATTACAAAAACTAGAAAAATAAAGGTGTTGGCACGCGTGGAGTCTAGGTCCACTTTCTATGATCAAATTAAGATTTGACAGTTTAAAGATAAGAAATTGAACAATCTCAGGGAAAAAGTGTTACAAGGAAAGGCGAAGGAAGCCATTCTATATGATGAAGGGCCATTAAGAATCAGAGGTCAGTTGTGTATACCTCGAGAAGATAACTTGATCCCAACCATTCTGGCAAAGGCTTATAATTCCAAGTACTCTATACATCCGGTGCCAACAAGATGTATAGAGATTTAAGACAATGTTATTGGTGGTGAAGGATAAAGCATGACATTGTAGATTTTGTGGCTAAGTGTCAAAACTGCCAGCAAGTCAAATACAAACATCAGAAGCCTGGTGGTAATTTTCAGCGGATGCCCATTCTGGAGTGGAAGTAGGAATGGATAACGATAAATTTTGTGGTTGGCCTTTCAAAAAACTTGAGGAAATGCGACTCCATTTGGGTCATTATTGATCGATTGACTAAGTCAGCTCATTTCATTCCAGTGAGGTTTGATTATAATGCAGCTAAGTTACCCATAATATATGTGAAGGAACTTGTAAGACTGCATGGGGTACCAGTGTCAATTGTGTCTGACAGGGGTACTCAGTTCACCTCCAATTTTTGGGAAAGGTTTCAATCTAAGTTGGGGTCTAGATGGGACCTGAGTATAATCTTCCACCCTATAATACCCCGTACATTTCCTACCCTACTTGATTGGTGATTTAGAGTTATATGTCTTATTTGAACCATGTTTACCTTTGTTTTGACAGCAATAAGTATGTATTTTGTGTTGCTTTGATGAAGTATTTGATATTGTGCTAGTATCCGCAAAGAAAAGTCAAAGAAAAGAAGAAAATTGGAGTTTAAGTGTAGGGCGCGCCCAAGGGAGTGCCAGGCCGCTTTTTGCCAAAATTTTTATGGCATAGGCAGCATAGGGGCGCGCCAGGCAGCATGCCAGACCACTTTTTGCCAAAATTTTTCTTTGACCACTAGTCTCTAAATAGGGCTCTTGGGTTTTGTATCATTATTCTATCTTAGTGGGACTACTCTTGGACTATTTTGGCATCCAAATGAGGGTTACTTCTTCGTCCTTTTATTTTTTTTTATAATTTTTATCAATTTATGATAAATTAAGCCATGAGTGGCTAAAATTGCCTATTCTTGGATTTGAGGCGACGAACGCGAATCTCGCGAGTTGAATAGTGTCCTCACATTTATGGAAATAGTTAAACAAGAGATTGCTGGGGTATTACTCATCGAATTTGGTGGGCTAAGTTAACATGTGTTAATGGGCTCAATTTGAGGCCTAAAATAAAGCCAAAATGCATGGCCCAAATAGAGATGATCCATTCTATCATTGACCAAGTAAGCATAGCAATTAATGTTTGGATAAGGATGACTTGAGGGGCTATATAAGACAAGGAAAAATCAGATTTTTATTCACATAAACATACATGCCATTCTAGACATTTCCAAGATTTCCTTTTAGCTCTCAAAACACTAAGCCATCTCTTTGGACAAGATCATCATTTTTCAAGCTTGGGTAGGTGTTTAATCTTGTGATTTAGTATATTATATTCATGAGAGATGGTGTAGATCATTATGGTTATGTCTAAAAGTGTTGAGTAGTGCACTTTTGCTTTTTGCTAAAAGATGTATCATTTATGGGATTTGAATTTGAAAGGAGACTTGAGGTTTTGATGAAAGTGAATGGTGTGGATGAAATATCAACATGTATGGTGTGGTTATGTCCTTAACTTGTTTGTTTTTCCATGTGTATCATTTGTGGAATTGTTGTTATGACACATATTGAGGTGACCTGATAGAGTAATTGTGATGTTGTGTTAATGAGGAAGCATAAAGGATAAACTTGGTGTGAAATGTTATTGGTTTATGATGTCTTGGTAAATGTATGGAATGTTGTGGTATTGTTGGTATGACAATGCCGTGAATGGTATTGTAAAGGATGAAATGACGTTATAGGGCAACCATGTAACTCATTGTCATTATGCGCTTGTAAGGTAGTTAGTTATTAACGTGAGCCCCGTTATGTACTTGTGTTGTAGAGTAAAATGTAAGGACGGAGCTGGATTATTGTATTCATATATAGGACTATGTATTCATATTGGGAAAATAAGTTATGTAAGGTTACTCTTTTCGTATCCTTCTACAGCACATAGTGTTCACATTGCAATTGTACTTGTTCCATTCCAAAATGTTCTAAGGTATCTCATTTCAGGTTGTCATCTATTGTTATTCACATGTTCCTTATTCATTGATCAATTGTTATTCATGTGTCACATAACTGTGGACATGGCTCTAAAGTTCCAATAATGTTACGTTCTAAAGTTTCAATAATGCTATGACTGCCAACGTATCAATCTCATAGTAGTAAAGAAATGAAGTAATGTATCACTCTTATAATGAAAGAATGAAGTAATGTATAATTGTATGCATATTCTTGAATAACATCCCAGGGGCGATATAAAAGCCTAGCATGGGTTAATCACATCCCAGGGGCGACATAAAAGCCTAGCATGGGTTAATCACATCCCAGGGATTAAAATACCTAGCATGGGTTATCACAGTCACATCCCAGGGGCGACATAAAAGCCTAGCATGGGTTAATCACATCCCAGGGGTTAGAATACCTAGCATGGGTTAATCTCATCCCAGGGGCGACATAAAAGCCTAGCATGGGTAGAACGATTAATCTCATCCCAGGGGTGACAGAAAAGTCTAGCATGGGTAGAACGATAAAGATGAATGAACGTAAAGGAGAAGAAAGTAACGAATGTAATGTACATGTTTCCACACATACAGAACGATGGTGTATCCACATTGACTATTCTCTTATATTTGGTTCCATTGATGTTCTTATGTATGATGCAGTTTCTTATAGCCTTACATACTTAGTACATTCTTCGTACTGACGTCCCTTGGGGGGACTTACTTTACTTGCTGTAGGAACAGGTGCTAGTAGACCTCCACAGTAGGTCGCGGGTCATTTGCAGATCATTGGTGAGCTCCAGTTGGTTCGGGGCTTTCCGAGTTACATGTGTACATTTATTTATGTATTATCAATGTTGTCTAAAGCGGGGACTTGTCCCGACTTTAGGGTGGTTATGTACATGTATCTGTTAGAGTCTTTGTAGACGTATGTGGGAAGATGAATGAAAGAATGTATGCTTTTGACGTGATGGCCCTAACGGCCAAGTTTCATATTTATCATATATTTTCCATGACTTTCGCTATTGGCATCTTATATCTCTATGTGATGGTGATTCTTATTGAGTGACATGCGTATGAGTGTACATGAATAAAGATTAGTTCTCTCGGGCCTTAACGATTTCGGGTGCCAGTCTGTCCCGTTGGAATTTGAGGCGTGACAAAAGTGGTATCAGAGCAGGTCGTCCTAATGGTGTCTACAAAGCTGTGTCTGAGTAGAGTCTTACTTACGGATGTGTTGCGAGCTTTATTTGTAAGTAGGAAGCTACGGGACATTTAGGAGTTGTTTCTTTTCTTCATTTCTTAGATCGTGCATTAGAGCTAATGTTGTAAGTGGAATCATATCTGACCATTGAAATTGGTTTTCTTCTGTAAAGTAAAATGTCGATTACAAGACAAGATAGGGGAAAAGATAAAAAGGTAGAGATGATTTCCGGAGAAGAACTAGTAAATCACCACCTGACCAAGCTAGTCAGGGTGGGGCTGAAACTGAATTTGTATCACGAGCTTTTTCTACTTCTCTAGATCCAGAAGAGCCGAGAAGGAGAGAAGACCCTGCCGAAACACCTGTTAATACTACTGAGTAGTATATAAGGAATGCGCTGCACCTATTGACTCAGATAATCGTTGCACAAAATCAAGGACAGGTTGGTCCAGCCTTTGCACAAAAGAGGGGTAATCAAAGGCAAAGGAGAATGGCACAAGAATTTGAAAGAGGGCCATCAAAGAGGGCTAGATCTATGGGACAATTTATGGTGTCCCAAGGAGAATTTAGGTCTCGGGTGTTTAACAGACCGCCTAGACCATTATTTCCTCAGTCTACAGTAAATGCTATACCTCGATCTCAAGGGTTTCGAGGTAATCAGATTGGGCAAAGAAGTGAGATTCAGGATTCACGGACAGTGGGGTATCAAGCACAAGGAAGTAGGAGCCAACCGAAGTCTCCTCATTAGCCGTGTCCGCGTTGCAGAAGGTTTCATCTAGGTGAATGCCGGTTGGGGACGGATGTTTGCTTTTGGTGTGGTATGTTGGGGTACAAGGTGAGAGGATGCCTACAAAAGAGCACGGGTAGAGGTGCGAGAAGAGCAACTAGTGCTAGTGGAACCCAGAACCGTACCCACACCTTAGCAGATCGACAAAATTCGGAGGCTTCTCCTGATGTAGATATAGGTACACTATTTGTATTTTTTTTTACATAAGGTATATGCATTGATTGATCCAGGTTTTAACCTATCACATGTTACACCCTTGATTGTTGAAAAAATAAATAAAAGAACACCAGAATTATTAAGTAAGTCAATTGAAGTATCTACATCAGTTGGTGAATCTATCGTTGCAAAAAGAGTATATCATAATTGTGTAGTAACTGTGTGTGATCATGATACGTTGGCTGATCTTATTGAACTGGAAATAATGGATTTCGATGTCATAATGGGTATGGATTGGTTGGCTTCTTATTATGCCACGGTAGATTGCCGATCTAAGAAAGTACATTTTCATTTTCCACAAACGAATGTTCTTGAATGGAAGGGTAATGTAGGGGCACCGAGAGGAAAATTTATTTCTTATCTTAAAGCAAGGAAAATGATAGCCAAGGGGTACATATGTCACTTAGTAAGAGTGAAAGATACTGATGTGGAACCACTAACTCCTCATTCGGTTTCAGTGGTCAATGAATTCCTTGATGTATTTCCAAAGGATCTTCCAGGTTTGCCTCTAGAACGAGAAGTATAGTTTGGTATTGATGTAATTCCAGGCACGTAGCCTAGCTCTATTCCTCCGTATAGAATGGCTCTAACAGAGTTACGGGAATTAAAGGAGCAATTAAAAGACTTGTTGGAAAAGGGATTTATAAGGCTTAGTACGTCCCCTTGGGGAGCACCAGTGTTAATTGTATGGAAGACAGATGGCACGTTGAGATTGGCACTTGAAAAAGGTGACAGTTAAGAATAAATATTCCCTTCCTAGAATTGATGAGTTACCTAACCACTTACAGGGTGCCAAATGCTTTTCAAGGATTGACCTGAGATCTGGATATCATCAAGTAAGGGTTAGAGAAAAAGATATACCCCAGACAACTTTTCGAATACGGTATGATCATTAGGAGTTGTTAGTGATGTTATTTTGACTAACAAATGTACCCTCAGTCTTTATGGATTTGAAGAATAGGGTGTTCAAGCCATTTTAGGCGTGTTCATGACCGTGTTTAGAGATGATATTTTGGTTTACTTAAGATCACAAGAGAACTATGCTAAACATTTACGGCAGGTATTGCAGATTCTTCATGACCGTAAGATGTATGTAAAGTTCTCTAAATGTGAGTTTGGTTAAAATCCGTAGCATTTTTGGGTTACATTGTATCAGATGATGGAATAAGGGTAGAGACACAAAGGATTGAAATGGTAAAGAATTGGCCAAGGCCTACGACGCCTACAAAAATTCATTGCTTCCTTAGGATGACAGGGTATTACCGAAGGTTTGTCAAAGGGTTTTCTTCCACTGCTGCACCTTTAGCGAAACTAACACACAAGGCAGTCAAGTTCCAGTGGAATGAGGCATGTGAGAAAAGTTTCCAAGAGTTGAAAGATAAATTAACTTCCACACCTGTATGAGTACTTCCGAAAGGCATAGAAGGGTATGCAGTATATTGTGATGCGTTTAGATTTGGCCTAGGATGTGTATTGATGCAGCACGATAATGTAATAGCATATGCCTCAGGACAGTTGCGGCCACATGAGAGAAACTATCCCACACATGATCTTGAGTTAGCAGCTGTGATATTTGTTTTTTTAAAGATATGGCGCCATTATTTGTATGGCGTTCATGTTGATATCTACACTGATCACAAAAGTTTGCAATATATCTTTAAGCAGAAGGACCTAAAGTTGAGGCAGCGGAGGTGGATGGAACTCTTAAAAGACTATGATATTGATATTTTGTATCATCCAGGAAAAGCAAATGTTGTAGCCGATGCATTGAGCCGCAAGGCAATAGGAGACACTAGTGGCCAGTTGACGAAAAAGCAAGACCTATTCAAGGATCTACATCAACTAGCAAGCTTGGGAGTTCGTCTTCTTGAACCTCCAGATGAAGGGGTTATTGTGCAAAATGCAGCAGAATCTTCATTAGTAGCTGAGGTGAAAGAGAAGCAGTATGTGGATTCTATTTTATTGCAGCTGAAGGAGAATGGACAACAGGGTCTGACTAAGGCATTTGATCTTACACAAGAAGGAGTACTTCAATGCCAAGGTAGATTATGTGTACCGGATGTAGATGAGCTGAGGAGATGAATTATGACAGAGGCGCATCATTCACGATGTTCTATTCATCCGGGAGCTACTAAAATGTACCATGACTTGAAAGAAATGTATTGGTGGGGAAACATGAAGAAGAACATTGCAAAATTTGTAGCTCAATGCCCGAATTGTCAACAAGTAAAAGCGGAGCATAAAAAACCAGGAGGTTACACGCGATGTATCAATCTTCTAGTCTGAAAATGGGACATGAGTAACATGGATTTCATCACAAGTTTGCCTCATACACTTTGGAAATTTGATTCTATAAGGGTAATGGTTGATAGGCTTACCAAGTCAGCGTACTTCCTATCGGTCAAGAAAATTTATACAGATGAAGATTATGCAAAGTTGTATGTTAAAGACATAGTACGATTACATGGGATTCCAATCTCTATTACAGACAGGGGAGCACAATTTACTGCACATTTTTGGAGATCTTTTCAGAAGAGCTTGGGTACACAAGTGAATTTGAGTACGATTTTTCATCCTCAAATAGATGGGCAACAAAAACGTACTATTCCAAACACTTAAAGGTATGCTACGAGCTTGCACATTGGACTTTTAAAGATAGTTGGGGTGATCATCTGTCGCTTATTGAATTTGCCTACAATAATAGTTAGTATTCAAGTATCAAAATGGCCCCTTATGAAGCTTTATATGACAGAAAGTGTAGATCCCTAATGGGATGGGTTGAAGCGGGTGAACATGCTTTACTCGGGCCAGATCTTGTTCATCAAGTTATGGAGAAAGTTACGATGATAAGACAGCGGCTACAAATGGCCCAAAGTCGACACAAAGCATATGCCAATGTTAGAAGAAGATGGCTCAAATTTACCATAGGTGATTGGATATTTTTGAAAGTGTCATCAATGAAAGGGGTAATGAGATTTGGAAAGAAAGAAAAGTTGGCCCTATATAGCATGCCATATGAAATTGTCCAAAGATTTGGGCAAGTTGTGTATGAATTGGCACTACCCCAAGAACTCTCCACAGTTCATCCAGTATTTCATGTTTCGATGCTTTGAAAGTGCATAGGAGATCCATCTCGTATCGCTCTCATTGAAGATGTACAAGTTACAGAGGATCTCACCTATGAAGAGATACCTATTGCTATTCTGGATATACAAGTGAAGAGGTTAAGGAATAAAGATGTAGTTTCCGTAAAGGTACTTTGGAGAAATCAGCAAGTAGAAGAGATCACATAGGAAGCTGAAGAAATGATGAAGTCAGAGTACCCGTATTTGTTTCACACACAAAAAAGAAGAAGTTCAAAATGCCAAAGTAGAGCAATAAAAAGTAAGTATCTATAAGCATTATGTGTATATGTATATATGCTAACATGAAATTGCATTTGTTTTAACATTCGAGGACGAATGTTTCTAAGGGGGGAAAAATGTAACACCCCGTACATTTACGACCCTACTTGATTGGTGATTTAGAGTTATGTGTCTTATTTGAACCATGTTTAACTATGTTTTGAGAGCAATAAGTACGGATTTTGTAATGCTTTGATGGAGTATTTGATATTGTGCTAGTATCCGCAAAGAAAAGTCGAAGAAAAGAAGAAAATTGGAATTTAAGTGTGGGGCACGCCCAGGGGCGTGCCAGGCCGCTTTCTGCCAAAATTTTTATGGCACAGGCAGCATAGGGGCGCGCCAGGCAGCGTGCCAGGCTGCTTTTTGTTAAAATTTTTCTTCTACCACTAGTCTCTAAATAGGGCTCTTGGGTTATTGTATCATTATTCCATCTTAGTGGGAATACTCTTGGACTATTTTTTCATCCAAATGAGGGTTACTTCTTCGTCCTTTTTATTTCTTTTATATTTTTTTATCAATTTATGATAAATTAAGCCATGAGTGGCTAAAATTGCCTATTCTTGGATTTGAGGCGACGAACACAAATCTCGTGAGTTGAATAGTGTCCTCACATTTATGGAATTATTTAAACAAGAGATTGTTGGGGTATTACACATCAAATTTGGTGGGATAAGTTAACATGTATTAATGGGCTCAATTTGAGGCCCAAAAGGAAGCCAAAATGCATGGCCCAAATGGAGATGATCCATTCTATCATTGACCAAGTAAGCATAGCAATTAATGTTTGGATAAGGATGAATTGAGGGGCTATATAAGACAAGGAAAAATCAAATTTTTATTCACATAAACACACATGCCATTCTAAACATTTCCAAGATTTTCCTTTTAGCTCTCAAAACCCTAAGCCATCTCTTTGGACAAGATTATCATTTTTCAAGCTTAGGTAAGTGTTTAATCTTGTGATTTAGTATATTATATGCATGAGATATGGTGTAGATCATGATGGTTATGTCTAAAAGTGTTGAGTAGTGCACTTTTGCTTTTTGCTAAAAGATGTGTCATTTATGGGATTTGAATTTGAAAGGAGACTTGAGGTTTTGATGAAAGTGAATGGTGTGGATGAAATATCAACATGTATGGTGTGGTTATGTCCTTAAAAGCCTAGCATGGGTTAATCACATCCCAGGGGTTAGAATACCTAGCATGGGTTAATCTCATCCCAGGGGCGACATAAAAGCCTAGCATGGGTAGAACGATTAATCTCATCCCAGGGGTGACAGAAAAGCCTAGCATGGGTAGAACGATAAAGATGAATGAACGTAAAGGCGAAGAAAGTAACGAATGTAATGTACATGTTTCCACACATACAGAACGATGGTGTATCCACATTGACTATTCTCTTATATTTGGTTCCATTGATGTTCTTATGTATGATGTAGTTTCTTATAGCCTTACATACTTAGTACATTCTTCGTACTGACGTCCCTTGGGGGGACTTACTTTACTTGCTGTAGGAACAGGTGCTAGTAGACCTCCACAGTAGGTTGCGGGTCATTTGCAGATCATTGGTGAGCTCCAGTTGGTTCGGGGCTTTCCGAGTTACATGTGTACATTTATTTATGTATTGTCAATGTTGTCTAAAGCGGGGACTTGTCCCGACTTTAGGGTGGTTATGTACATGTATCTGTTAGAGTCTTTGTAGACGTATGTGGGAAGATGAATGAAAGAATGTATGCTTTTGACGTGATGGCCCTAACGGCCAAGTTTCATATTTATCATATATTTTCCATGACTTTCGCTATTGGCATCTTATATCTCTATGTGATGGTGATTCTTATTGAGTGACATGCGTATGAGTGTACATGAATGAAGATTGGTTCTCTCGGGCCTTAACGGCTTCGAGTGCCAGTCCGCCCCGTTGGAATTCTAGGAGTGACACACCCACAGACAGATAGTCAATCTGAACGGTCTATCCTAGTGCTTGAGGATATGCTCTGGGATTGTATTATAGACATCGAGGGTCAATGGGATGAATACTTAAAATTGTGTGAATTTGCCTACAACAACAGCTACCACTCTAGTATTAACATGGCTTCTTTTGAGGCCTTATATTGTAGACGATATAGATCCCTAATTGGGTGGTTTGACATGTTCGAGGTGAGGCCTTGGGTCACTGATATGCTCAAGGATTTGATAGAAAAAGTGAGATTTATACATGAGAAGCTCATAGCGGCTCAATGCCTACAGAAGGAGTATGCGGATAAAAGGTAAGAGACATGAAGTTTGAGAAGGGAGAGAAGGTACTCTTGAAGGTATCACCTATGAAGGGTGTGATGCTATTTGGCAAAAAGGAAAAGTTGAGCCCAAGGTACATAGGACCTTTTGAGGTGTTGAAGGAAGTGGGGTTGGTAGAATATAGGCTGGCCTTACCCGCTAGTATTTCTGGGGTTCACATTGTATTCCATGTATCTATGCTAAAGAAATATGATGGAGATGGTGACTACATTATTCGTTGGGACCCAGAATTATTCAATAAGGAACTATCCTATGAAGAGAAACCAATTGCTATTCTATCTAAAGATCTGAGAAAGTTAAAGACATGAGTTATTCCTTGTGTGAAGGTTCAGTGGAGGAACCATACCCTTGAGAAAGTCACATAGGAGACAGAAGCAGACATGCATAAGCGATATCTTCACTTGTTCATTCATTTAGGTACATCCTATTCAAGTTATTATGTTTTGGCCCAGTTGTAATTTGAGGACGAACGAGTGGTAAATTGATATCTAATTTAATAACCCAAAATGTCATTATGCTGAATTAGGAGGTAAAAATTGCACCTAGACCCCTTCGCTAAATTTAAAGAATTTAGGGCTAGTCTAGTTTTGGCTTAAATTTGAAGGTGTGGTAGTCAAATGAAATCTGGTATTGATATGATTAGTAATAGTGGGGTTTTATATAATAGTTGGATAGCCAACGCGTATAGGAAGCCATAGCAACTTTTAGTACCTAAAATGAAGCTGTAAAATAACAGTTGTAATGCTTATCTTAGAGTGGTTGGTTTGCATTGTCAAGATTTGTAGCGTATGTTTTAAAATGAGTAAAATTGAGAAGGGTTCTCGAGTTTCTAACTCAGACCACTACAACAGAAAAAGTAATTGCTGCAGCGGTACCGTCGCAGTGGTCAGGGAAATCGCAGCGGCGGCCTTCAGCAAATTGGGCGCAAACTGTTGTAGTAAAAATTTAACTGCTGCAGTGGTACAACTGCAATAGTAATTATCTACTGCAGTAGTAATGCATAGTAAAATATCAGTTTTAAAACCCAGAAAAACATTTTCATTCCCATTTTTTGACAAATGCAATAGGGCATTTCAGAGAGGCAATTTTCAGAAAGAATTAGAAGTTTTTCATGTTTGGAGGTAAGTGATTATGTTTTAGACTTGAATTCACTTTGTTTAACCTTAGAAAATCACTAGAAAATGGATTAATGGTGGGTTTGGGGGTTAAACCCTAGTTTATGGATAATGATGCAAAATGATGGAATTGCTTATTAATTTGGTATAGAATGATCCTAGGGTGTTAGAAAACACTAATGGGACAAGAATTATGACCAAATATGCAAAATTGAGTAGTTTTCATGAAGTTAAAATGATGACGTAACCCTAAGATGATGAAATAGGATAAATTATGACTATAATCAATGATTTTTAATCCCTAGTTGTTAAAAAGGGATGAATTATTGAAATGTGTGTATATTTGGTGGTTGTATAGATCAAGAATGAGTTGAACGGGAACAAAAGGTAAAAAGTGTGGCTTAAAGGTGACTTTGAGCAAAAGAGTTGAGGTAGGAAATGGTTTTGTGTAGCACTTAGACTTCCTTGGCTTTGTGCTTGTTTGTGATTTGAGCATCTATGATTGCCTTCTAGCATGGATTGTGGTTTAATGACTGCATTGTATTTTTATTGCATTTTGATGAGGTATTGCGGTAATAGATCAGGTACCATACCGGTACATTATGATATGTTATGATGATAGGTCAGGTACCACGCCGATACATAATGATATGTTGTGATAATGGGTCGGGTACCACGCCGGTACATTATATTGATGATGAGAAGAGTAAGAGATGATGTGCACATCTTGCATACATGAACTCATTTACATTCATTTAGTGCTATTTGATGAATATATGTGATGATTAATGGTTGATGAAAATGATTAAGTATGAAAGCCTGAAAAAGTGAACTACTGAGTGTAATTATATGGTGATTCATGATGTGTTATTTGATTGATATCATTGATTATGGATCTTGTTATGATCGCTTTCATACTTGTTTGACATGCTTACTTGTACATTGTTAAGTTAGTCGACCTATGATGCTTACCAGTACTTGTTGTTGTACTGATGCTACCTGTACTCTTCTTTTTGTTGAGTTTATCATATCTTCCAGTGGTTGACACATGACCTCGGCTCTAGATAGCAGTTCAGATCTGATTTTGAGGGTGAGCACCATATCTGGGTAACCTTCAAATCTTCTTATGATGTTGGTGTCCCTTGTTTCTGAGACTAAAAGGATCTCTCTTGATTATATTTTGGGATATTGCTAGATATTTTTCAGACTTAGTTGTTATTTTTAGATGTTCTTGTACGGTGACTTTAGGTCTTGAGGATTGTAATAAACAGAGGTTTCCACACTATCTTCATTTTTATGGACAACGATATTATTGACTAAGATATTATTTGAATGAATCATTTCCTTTTTAACTTGTTAAAAGCATGAGCTGATATTACTATCAAAGTGAGAGTAACACCTAATTGGGTAAAAGTGAGAGTAACATGGTTCTCCTGCCGTAGGTTAGGGTGGGTGCCAATCATGACTGGTTGGGTCATAACAAAGATGGTATCAGAGCATTGGGTTCGTAGATGTTGTCGTATAAGAATAGGTCTAGTAGAGTCGGAATGGTATGGAGACGTCTGTACTTTTCTTCGGAAGGCTATGGGATTTTAGGAATTAATTCGTTTCTTTCCTTCTTTTGTGCTATACCTTGATTCCAATTGGTATCTAATCCTTTCACTCTTGTTCGAAGATGGTTAATACCCATTCCACCAGAGCAATAACATCAGCACCCATGACACCACCTGCACCTACTGTTGAGGCTGTATTCTGGGGTAGACCTCAGGTTAGAGGAAGAGCAAAAAGGAGAGGATGGGGAACAACACCCATTAGGGGTGGAGCATAGACATCCAGGAGACCGGCAAGGCAGAGATCACCATCCCTTTCCCCACCACAGGATGCCATAAGCCATGTTTTTAACGAAGAAGAGGTGGTTGAGAAAGAGGAGATGATAGCCCCAGAGAATGTGGTGCCATCACCAAATGGTATAGCTCAAGTTCCCTTGTCTGCAGAGGTGATTCAATAGGTGTTTGGATTCTTGGGTAGCTTGGCTGATACTGGCTACACTCTAGTAATTCTGATTGCTCTATCCCCGGCACTACAACACACCGCTGCTGTAGCACCAAGGATGGATGTAGACTCTGAAATAGGAGTATATCCTTAATATGTACTTGGATCAGTAATGACTGATGATGAGCATAGACTATTTTGTAAGTTCATAAAGATAAAACCCCTTATTTTCCAAGGTATAGGGTCTGAGAATTCTCTTGATTTCTTAATAGATTGCCATGAATGTTTGCACAAGATAGAAATTATTGAAAAGTGTCACGCCTCGAATTCCAATGGGGCGGACTGGCATCCGAAGCCGATAAGGCCTGAGAGAACCAATCTTTATCTATGTCTATTCATATGCATGTCATTCAAGAAATATAACCACCACGTATAGATACAAGATGCTAATAGCGGAAGTCATGAAAACATGTGATATATATATATGTGAAACTTGGCCGTCAGGGCCATCAAGTCAAAATGGACATACATCTCTTACGTTCATATTCCCACATACGTCTATAAAACCTCTAATAGATGCATATACATAATCCACCTACAGTCGGGACATGTCCCAGCTTTATACAACATTACAATACCAAAATAAATGTACAACTGCGACTCGGAAAGCCCCAAACCAACAGGAGCTCACCAAAGATCGGTAAATGGCCTGCAACCTACTGTGGAGGTCTACTAGCACCTGCGCCTATAGCAAGTAAGGTAAGTCCCCCAAGGGACGTCAGTATGAAGAATGTACTGAGTATGTAAGGCTCATATGAAACTGTATGATATAAGTACTTCAATGAAATAAGAGAATAGTGAATATGGATAAACCCTCACTCTGTATATGTGGAACCATGTACATTGCTTTCATTTATTTCTTTGCTTCTATGATCATTCATCATCACTTGTACTATATCGTACCCAGTCCCCAACTGATCAGTGGGTCTTAACATAACATAACGTTATGTTAGGATCGACTCGAGCTAGGCTTATGCCTCTAGAGCTACCACCCATAAATCAATACATCGGGCTCAACTCAATCTAGGTTATTACCTCTAGAGCTTCCACCCATAAACCAATATATCAGGTTCGGCTCGAGCTAGGATCTTACCTCTAGAGCTACCCCCTGTCAGGTTTGGCCCGAGCTAGGCTTATGCCTCTAGGACTACCCCCTGATCCAATAATCTGGGGATCGGCTCGAGCTAGGCTTATGCCTCTAAAGCTACCACCCGTACTCTTGTAACCAACAACTATGCATTACTTCATTTCTTTACTTTTGAGATATTGATACAATGATATTCATAATATTATTGGAGCTTTGGAACACAGCATTATTGGAACTTTGGAACATGTCCGCAAATTATGTAACACATGAGTAACATTTGATCAATGAATGAGGAACATGTGACTAACAATGGATGACAACCTGAAATGAAATACCTTAGAACATTTCGGAATGGAACAAGTACAATGACAATGCGAACACTATGTGCTGCAGAAGGATACGGAAAGAGTAACCTTACATACCTTATCTTCCTAATATGAATATATATTCCTAAATGTGAATACAATAGTCCATCTCCTTCCTTACGTTTCACTCTACAACACAAGTACATAACGGAGCTTACGTTAACAACCAACTACCTTACAAATGCATATGACGACAATGAGTTAAATGATTGCCTTAAAATGTCATTTCCCTCTTGACAATACCATTTATGAAATTATCATACCAACAATACCACAACATTCCATACATTGACCAATACATCATAAACCAATAGCATGCCACACCAAGTTCATACTTTACACTTCTCCATCAACACAACATCACAATTACTCCATCAAGTCACCTCAATACACTTCACAACAACATATCGACAACAATCCCACAATTTATACTCATAGAAAAATAACAAGTTAAGGAACATAACCACACCATACATGTTGATATTTCATTCACACTATGCACTTTCATCAAAACCCCAAGTCTCCTTTCAAGTTTAAATCACAAAGATGGCACATCTTTTAGCAAAAAACAAAAGTGCCCAATTCAACCTTGCCAACATAACCATCATGATCTACACCATCTCTCATGTATATAATATATGAAATCACAAGAATAAAAACTTACCCAAGCTTGCAAAGTGATGATCTTGTCCAAAGTGTCCAAAGAAAATAGTTGCCTTAGGGTTTGGAAAATATGAAAAATATCTTTTATAGAAATGTCTAGAAAGGCATGTGTGATTTTTGGAATAAAAATCTGATTTTTGGTCTTTATATAACCCCTCAAGTCATCCTTATCCACTTCTTGGCATTAAATGCCATGTTTTACGTGATCAAATTGGAAGAATGAGTCATTTGCTCTTTGGGCCATGCATTTTATTCCATTTTGGGCCTCAAATTGTGTCCATTAACACATATTAACTTAGCCCACCAATTTCAATGTGTAATACTCCAATTATCTAATGTTTAAATAATTCCATCAATGTCACAACAATATTCAACTCACGAGATTCATGTTCGTAGCCTCAATCTCAAAATTAAGAAATTCTAGCCACTCATGGCTTAATTGAACATAATTTGATAAAACACTTGTGATGAAGAATTAATCCCAACTCGGATGCCAAACTTGCTCAAGAGCAGTCCTACTATGATGGAATAATGATACCATAACTCAAGAGTCCTCTTTATAGACTAATAATCGTAGAATCAATCGGGCAAAAAGCACCCCGGCACGCTCCCGGGCGCCCCTGAGACTTAGAAGAATTTCAGCTCTGGAAAGGAGGCCAAGAGTGGCCTGGCACACCTCTGGGCGCTCCCCCTTGCTGCCTGTTCCAAACAAAATTCGTCCAGAAGCGGCCTGGCACGCCACCTGCAGCGCCCCATGCTAAATTTTTGATTTCGACTTTTCTTTGCGGATTTGATTGGATCTTTCAAGTCCCAACCTTTTGCTTGCCTCTTATCTTTAAGATCCTTTGCTTGGATGTCCCTTAAACCTCACTTTTCACCCCACAAATGTTCCACAAGTCACAAACACCTCCTACAAAGGTCTAGTCACATTCACGAGCACAATATCAAATGTTCCATCTATAATAACACGAAATACGTACTTATTGCTCTCGAACCTAGGGTAAACATGTTTTAAGGTTGTCAAGTAGGGTTGGGAAGGTATGGGGTATTACATTCTTCCCCCCTTAGAAACATTCGTCCTTGAATGTTAATAACATCGTCTTATATACACTAAATGCATCTCTATATTAACACATATATACATATACACATAATGCTCATAGATACTTACTTGTTATTGCTCCAATACTGCATCTTGAACTTTCTCTTTCATTTGAAACAGATAAGGGTACTTGGACTTTATCATTTTCTCGATTTCGCATGTGATCTCCTCTACCTGTTGATTTCTCCAAAGTACCTTTACGGAAGCTATGTCTTTAATCCTCAACCTTTTTACTTGTCGATCTACAATGGCAATAGGTATCTCCTCATAAGTGAGATCTTCCAAAATTTGTACATCTTCAACAGGAGCAATACGAGATGGATCTCCTATGCACTTTCGAAGCATCGAAACATGAAACACCGGATGCACTGTGGAGAGATCTTGGGGTAGTGCCAACTCATATGCAACTAGCCCAAATCTTCTGATAATTTCATATGGACCTATATATCGGGGACTCAACTTCCCTTTCTTTCCAAATTGCATTACCCCTTTCATCTGTGACACCTTCAAGAATACCCAATCACTTATGGCGAATTTGAGCCCTCTTCTTCTAACATCAGTATAGGACTTGTGTCGAATTTGGGCCATTTGCAGCCATTGTTAGATCACTTTAACTTTCTCCATAGCTTGATGAACAAGATCTGGACCAAGTAAAGCAGTTTCACCCGCTTCAAACCATCCAATTGGTGATCACATTTTCTTTCATATAAGGTTTCATAAGGTGCCATTTTAATACTTGAATGATAGTTATTGTTGTAAGCAAATTCAATGAGAGGCAAATAATCATCCCAACTTCCTTGAAAATCTAACGTGCATGCTTGTAGCATATCTTCAAGTGTTTGGATAGTATGTTCTGCTTATCTATCTGTCTGAGGATGGAAAGTCGTACTCAAATTCACTTGTGTACCCAAGCTCTTCTGAAAAGATCTCCAAAAATGCGCAGTAAATTGAGCTCCCCTGTCTGATATAATGGAGACAGAAATTCCATGTAATCTCACTACTTCTTTAACATACAATCTTGCATAATCCTTAGCTGTATAGGTGGTCTTGACTGGTAGAAAATACACTGATTTGGTAAGCCTGTCAACTATGACCCATATAGAATCAAATTTCTGCAGTGTACGAGGCAAACCTATGATGAAATCCATGTTAATCATATCCCATTTCCAGACTGGAAGATTGATACATTGCATGTAACCTCTTGGTTTATGATGCTCTATTTTCACTTGTTGACAATTTGGGCATTGAGCTACAAATTCTGCAATGTTCTTCTTCATGTTTCCCCACCAATACATTTCCTTCAAATCATGGTACATTTTGGTAGCTCCCGGATGAATAGAATATCGTGAATGATGTGCCTCTGTCATAATTCGTTTCCTCAGCTCGTCTACATCCGATACACATAATCTACCTTGGCATTGAAGTACCCCCTATTGTGTAAGATCGAAGGCCTTAGTCAGACACTGTTGTACATTTTCTTTCAGCTGCAATAACATAGGATCCGCATGCTGCTTCTCTTTCACTTCGGCTATTAATAAGGATTCTGCCTCATTTTGTACAATAACCCCTTCATTTGAGGATTCAAGAAGACGAACCCCCAAGCTGGCTAATTGATGTAGATCCTTAACTACGTCTTGCTTTTCCGTCAATTGGCCATTAGTGCTTCCTATTGCCTTGCGGCTCAATGCATCAGCTACCACATTTGCTTTTCCTGGATGATAGAGAATATCAATATCATAGTCTTTTAAGAGCTCTAGCCACCTTCGTTGCCTCAAATTGAGTTCCTTCTGCTTAAAGATATAGTGCAAACTTTTGTGATCAGTATAGATATCAACATGAACTCCATACAAATAATGACACCATATCTTTAAAGCAAAAACCACCGCTGCTAACTCAAGATCATGTGTGGGATAGTTTCTCTCGTATGACCACAACTGTTGTAAAGCATACGCTATGACATTACCGTGATGCATCAATACATACCCTAGGCCAAATCCGAAAGCATAACAATATACTATATAACCTTTGGTGCCTTCCGTAAGCACCAATACCGGTGTAGAAGTCAATTTATCTTTCTGCTCTTGGAAACTTTTCCCACATGCATCATTCTACTGAAACTTGATAGCCTTGTGTGTAAGCTTAGTTAAAGGTGCAACAATGGAAGAAAACCCTTCAACAAACCTTCGGTAATAACCTTCCAACCCTAGAAAACTACAAATTTTTGTAGGCGTCGTAGGCCTTGGCCAATTTTTCACCGCATCAATCTTTTACGTATCAATCTGAATTCCTTCATCTGACACAATGTGACCCAAGAAGGTGACGGATTTTAACCAAAATTCACATTTAGAGAACTTTGCATACAACTTACGCTCACAAAGAATTTGTAACACCTACCGTAAGTGATTAGCATGGTCCTCTTGTGATTGTGAATAAACCAAGATGTCATCTATAAACACTGTCATGAACACGTCTATAAATGGATTAAACACCCGATTCATCAAATCCATGAAAACAGTTGGTGCATTTGTTAGTCCAAACGACATAACTAAAAATTCATAATGGCCATATCGTGTTTGAAAAGCTGTCTTGGGTATATCTGTTTCTCTAACTCTGACTTGATGGTAACCCGACCTCAAGTCAATCTTTGAAAAACACTTGTCACCCTGTAACTGATCAAACAAATCATCAATTCTGGGGAGGGGATATTTATTCTTGATCGTTACTTTATTCAATTGTCGATAGTCAATGTACATTCTCAATGTGCCATCTTTCTTCAGTACAAATAATATCGGTGCACCTCACGGGGACATACTAGGCCTGATGAAGCCATTGTCCAACAAGTCTTTCAATTGCTCCTTCAATTCACGCAATTCTGCTGGAGCCATTCTATACGGAGGAATAGAGATAGGCTGAGTACCTGGAATTACATCAATGCCAAATTCCACTTCCTGTTTTGGAGGCAATCCGGGAAGATCCTCAGGAAATACATCAAGGAATTCATTGACCACTGGAACCGACTGAGGAGTTAGTGGTTCCACATCAGTATCTTTCACTCGTACTAAGTGACAGATGTACCCCTTGGCCACCATTTTCCTTTCTTTCAGATAGGAAATAAATTTTCCTCTCGGTGCCCCCACATTACCCGTCCATTCCAGCACATTTGTTTATGGAAAATAAAAATGTAACTTCTTAGCTCCACAATCTATCATGGCATAACAAGATGCCAACCAATCCATACCCATTATGACATCAAAATCCACCATGTCCAATTCAATGAGATCAACCAGTGTATCATGACCACACACAGTTACCACACAATTGCGATATACTCTTTTTGCAATAATATATTCACCAACTGGTGTATATACTTCAATTGACTTAGGTAATAATTTTGGTCTTCTTTTAAATTTTGCAGCAATCAATGGAGTAACATATGATAATGTAGAAACCGAGTCAATCAATGCATATACATTATGTGAAAATCTAGATAATGTACTTGTGACTACGTCAAGAGATGCCTCCGAATTCTGCCGGTCCACTGGAGCATAAGTACGGTTCTGGACTCCACTAGTACTGGCTGCTGCTCTGGCACCTCTACCCCGACCAACAGACTGCACACCTCGGCCTAAAGAAGGAACTGATGATGATGACACAACAGCTGATCCCCCAGGTCGTGCTATACCACAATTGCTCCTCTGGGGATACTCTTTCATCATGTGCCCCGTCATACCGTACCAAAAGCAAGCATTCGTCCCTAACCAGCATGTACCTAAATGAGTATGCCCGCAGTACTGACACTGCTGATGAGAAAATCCTACTGCCTGCGATCCGTGAATTCCACTACTCTGCCCAGATTGACCGCCTCTAAACCCTCAGAAGTGAGAGTGAGTGCCTGCTGTGGAATAGGAGAATGATGGTCTAGGCGGTCTAGGAAATATCTGAGGCCTAGATTGTCCTTGGGATGCCATAGAATGCTTCATAGGTCTAGCTCTTTTGGAATGTCCTCTTTTAGATTCATGTACCCTTCTTCTCTGTCTCTGATCCTTCATTTTCTGTGTGAATGCCTGTATTCTGGCTATGTCCATATCTTTGTTCAAGGCAGCAATGGTGCAGTCCCTTACCAAATATGGCTCTAATCTGTCCACATATCGATGGACTCTATCTGTCAATGTGGCCACTACATTCGGAGCATATCGAGCCAAGGAATTAAACTGAAGACTATATTCTCTAACACTCATATTCCCTTGACCTAGATTTAGAAACTGGTCTGCACGTACCTCCCAGATCTCATATGGGAGGTAATGATCAAGGAATGCCATTTTAAATTCTTCCCAACTATCTTGAAGTGCATCAATACCCCTCGATCTTTTCCAGTTTCCATACCATAATATAGCTTCACCTTTCAATTTATAGGTCGCAAGTTCAACTGTTTCAACACCAGTCATGTGCATAAGATCTAGAGCCCTCTGGATTTGATCCATGAAGTCCTGTGGATCTTCTTTCGGAGCTGACCCAGTGAATATTGGAGGGTCTAATTTCAGAAAGTCCTGTGTCCTTCGACTCACCACTCTAGCCGCATCATCCTCATTTGTCGTTGGACCAGCTCGTCCTTGACTTTGTACAGCAACTATCTGAGTCAACATATGCTCTGCATTTCTTAAATCCTGGTTAGTGTCATTCATTGGCAGTTCTGCAGGTACTTCTCTACCTCTTGGCTCTTTCGGAGCTGGAAAAATAGAAGAAGACCGCGATGCAATTTCAGCATTAGCTCCACCTTGACTAGCTTGGTCAGGTGGTGATTTACTTATTCCTTCACTGGCAAGCATATCTACCTACTTACCTTTGCCTCTACCTCGTCTTGTCATCGACATATTACTATAACAAAGAGAATCAATTCCAATGATTAGATACGATTCCATTTACCACATTGGCTCTATTGCACGATCTAGAAATGAAGAAAAGAAAAAACTCCTAAATGTCTCGTAGCCTCCTGCTTATAAACGTGGTGAAAACCCATCCATAAGTAAGACTCTACTCAGACCCGGCTTTGTAGACACCCTTAGGATAACTTGCTCTGATACCACTTTTGTCACGCCTCGAATTCCAACGGAGCGGACTGGTACCCGAAGCCGATAAGGCCCGAGAGAACCAAGCTTTATCTATGTCTAGTCATATGCATGTCATTCAAGAAACATCACCACCACATATAGATACAAGATGCTAATAGCGGAAGTCATGGAAACATGTGATATATACATATGTGAAACTTGGCCGTCAGGGCCATCAAGTCAAAAGGACATACATCTCTTACGTTCATATTCCCACATACGTCTACAAAGCCTCTAATAGATGCATAGACATAATCCACCTACAGTAGGGACAAGTCCCCGCTTTATACAACATTACAATACCAAAACAGATGTACAACTGTGACTCGGAAAGCCCCGAACCAACTGGAGCTCACCAAAGATCGGTAAATGGCCTGCAACTTACTGTGGAGGTCTACTAGCACCTGCGCCTATAGCAAGTAAGGTAAGTCCCCCAAGGGACGTCAGTACGAAGAATGTACTTAGTATGTAAGGCTCATATGAAACTGTATGATATATGTACTTCAATGAAATAAGAGAATAGTCAATATGGATAAACCATCACTCTGTATATATGGAACCATGTACATTGCTTTCATTTATTTCTTTTCTTCTATGATCATTCATCATAACTTGTACTATATCATACCCGGGCCCCAACTGATCAGTGGTTCTTAACATAACATAACGTTATGTTGGGATCGACTCGAGCTAGGATTATGCCTCTAGAGCTACCACCCATAAATCAATACATCGGGCTCGGCTCGAGCTAGGTTATTACCTCTAGATCTTCCACCCATAAACCAATATATCAGGTTCGGCTCGAGCTAGTTTCTTACCTCTAGAGCTACCCTGGTTAGGTTCGGCCCGAGCTAGGCTTATGCCTCTAGGACTACTCCCTGATCCAATAATCTCGGGATCGGATCGAGCTAGGCTTATGCCTCTAAAGCTACCACCCGTACTCTTGTAACCAACAACTATGCATTACTTCATTTCTTTACTTTTGAGAGATTGAGACAATGATATTCATAATATTATTGGAGCTTTGGAACATAACATTATTGGAACTTTAGAACATGTCCGCGAATTATATAACACATGAGTAACATTTGATCAATGAATGAGGAACATGTGACTAACAATGGATGACAACCTAAAATGAAATACCTTAGAACATTTCGGAATGGAACAAGTACAATGACAATGCGAACACTATGTGCTGCAGAAGGATACGGAAAGAGTAACCTTACATACCTTATCTTCCCAATATGAATATATATTCCTAAATGTGAATACAATAGTCCATCTCCTTCCTTACGTTTCACTCTACAACACAAGTACATAACGGAGATTACGTTAACAACCAACTACCTTACAAATGCATATGACGACAATGAGTTAAATGATTGCCTTAAAATGTCATTTCCCCCTTGACAATACCATTTATGAAATTATCACACCAACAATACCACAATATTCCATACATTTACCAATACATCATAAACCAATAGCATGTCACACCAAGTTCATACTTTACACTTCTCCATCAACACAACATCACAATTACTCCATCAAGTCACCTCAATACACTTCACAACAACATATCGACAACAATCCCACAATTTATACTCATAGAAAAATAAAAAGTTAAGGAACATAACCACACCATATATGTTGATATTTCATTCACACCATGCACTATCATCAAAACCCCAAGTCTCCTTTCAAGTTTAAATCACAAAGATGGCACATCTCTTAGCAAAAAGCAAAAGTGCCCTATTCAACCTTGCCAACGTAACCATCATGATCTACACCATATATCATGTATATAAAATATGAAATCACAAGAATAAACACTTACCCAAGCTTTCAAAGTGATGATCTTGTCCAAAGTCTCCAAAGAAAATAGTTCCCTTAGGGTTTGGAAAATATGAAAAATATCTTTTAGAGAAATGTCTAGAAAAGCATGTGTGATTTTTGGAATAAAAATCTGATTTTTGGTATTTATATAACCCCTCAAGTCATCCTTATCCACTTCTTGGCATTAAATTCCATGTTTTACTTGGTCAAATTGGAAGAATGGGTCATTTGCTCTTTGGGCCATGCATTTTATTCCATTTTGGGCCTCAAATTGAGCCCATTAACACATATTAACTTAGACGACCAATTTCAATGTGTAGTACTTCAATTATCTCATGTTTAAATAATTCCATCAATGTCACAACAATATTCAACTCACGAGATTCATGTTCGTAGCCTCAATCTCAATAATAAGAAATTCTAGCCACTCATGGCTTAATTGAACATAATTTGATAAAACACTTGTGACGAAGAATTAATCCCAAATCGGATGCCAAACTTGCTCGAGAGTAGTCCTACTATGATGGAATAATGATACCATACCCCAAGAGTCCTCTTTATAGACTAATAATCGTAGAATAAATCGGGCAAAAAGCACCCCGGCACGCTCCCGGGCGCCCCTGAGACTTAGAAAAATTTCAGCTCTGGAAAGGTGGCTAGGAGAGGCCTGGCATGCCCCTAGTCGCACCCCTTTGATGCCTGTTCCAAACAAAATTCGGCCAGAAGCGGCCTGGCACGCCACCTACAGCGCCCCATGTTAAATTTTTGATTTCGACTTTTCTTTGCAGATTTGGTTGGATCTTTCAAGTCCCAACCTTTTGCTTGCCTCTTATCTTTAAGATGCTTTGCTTGGATGTCCCTTAAACCTCACTTTTCACCCCACAAATTCTCCACAAAGTCACAAACACCTCCTACAAAGGTCTAGTCACATTTACGAGCACAATATCAAATGTTCCATCTATAACAGCACAAAATACGTACTTATTGCTCTCGAACCTAGGTAAACATGTTTCAAGTTTTCAAGTAGGGTCGTGAAGGTACGGGGTATTACAAAAAGTATGGGGTGGAGTTTGTTTCCTTTCAGCTGCAGAATGGTGCTAAGCAGTGGTGGAGGTCATTTATGGAGTGCAGGGCTGCCTACCTCCACTTACTTAGACTTAATTTTAGAACATATTCCTTGATAAATATGTTCCCCGCACTTATCGTGATCAGAAAAAAGATGTGTTACTGAGGTTGGAGTAGGGTAACATGTCCGTGGAGGCCTATGAGGCCAAGTTTCATACATTATCCCATTATGCACTACTGTTGATTACCTCGAAGGAGAAACATATTAGGTACTTCATGAAGGGGGTTGAATTTAGGGATTTAGTTGGCTACCTTATTTATGGCAGTGATCGATAAGTCCTTTCAGGATGTTATTGAATTCGCCAAGAAGGCTGAAACACTTGAGAAATAGGGAGAGGTAAAGAAAGAAGAGAAGAAGGCCCGAACTTTAGGCCAATTCAGTGGTACTTTCTCAAAGGTTCTTGGTTCTTCTAAACCCTACCATTCAGCCATGCCAGTGTCTGCAGGGGGCTCATCTGGCGTCGGCTATCAGCTTTCTCGAGTCGATAGCTATATGCCTTCTTCCTCTTCTGTTCAAAGGCCTATTTTGGGACCCAAATGCGTTGAGTGTGTAGGTACGGGACATGTTAGAAGTTATTTCCCTAACTTCTTGTCTGTAGGTCAGTTGACAGAGAAACCAACTTCTACTTATCTAGTTCTGGTAGGTCGTGGTGGAGGATAAAATGGTAGGGGTCGTCCACAAGGTGGTGTGGTGGCCAAGCTAGGGGTGACAACCAGGCCAACTAAGGTGGAGGACAAGTTAGTATAAATGGAGCGTAGGGTGGTAGAGATAGATACCAAGGTGGTGACAAAGCACATCTTTATAAGATATTGGCTCTTCTCGAGGCGGAAGCTTCCGATGCGGCAATCACAGGTACTATTCTCTTCTATGATCATATGGATTTTGTATTGTTTGATATTTGTTCCACCTTCTCTTATGTGTCTGTGAAATTTGCTATGGTTTAGTAATTAGATTGTGATTATCTTAATGCTCTCATGTATGTTTCTATACTAGTTGGGGTGTCTATATATGCTGATTAGGTATATTGTGTGTGTTTTGTAATGTTCATGGGGTTTAAGACCCTGGAAAATTTAGTCATCCTAGATATGGAGGAATTTGATATTATTTTAGGGAAGAGTTGGTTATCTCTTCATCATGCCGTTCTCGATTGTTATGCCAAAACTATCACGGTAGCAATGCCAGAGAAAGAGTAGTTAGAATGGGAGGGTACTTTTAAGCATAATACTGTGAGGGTTGTGTGTAACACCCCGTAACTACCAAACCCTACTTGACAACATTGAACAATGTTTACTTAAGTGTCGAGAGCCAAAAGTATGTATTATGTAATGTTATTGATGAGGTAATTGATATTGGGCCTAGTACAAGGGATTAGACCCTCGTGGGAGGTGTAACACCCCGAGTGTTGTCGAACCTATACGACTACATATACATTTATGAAATTAATTAAACATGAGAGATTTGAAGAATTATGCAATTATTTGTTGGGGCTTATATGAGTCTTGAGCCATTGGGCCAAAAGAGGCCCAAAGATCATAATAAAGACTTGGACCAATGGGGTAAAACATGATCCAATCTTCCATTTGACTAATCAACCATGCATTTAATGCCAAGAGAAGGATAAGAGTGACTTGAGGGAGATATATATATATATATATATGTATGATTAATTATTCATTAAATTGGTGGGCTCAATTAACAATTTGTAATGAGCTAAATGAGGCCCAAAAATTAGCATGAAGGCATGGCCCAAAAAAGGGCATAATGACCCATTCTTGCAAGACCAAGTCAATATAAGAGGATTGGACCAAGTGTGTGGTTAATAGGAACAATTAGGAGACTATATAATGAGGGAAAAATCAGATTTTAATTCATTTTGGACACCCATGCCTTTAGATAGAATTTTCTCAACATTGCCTTATCTCATACAAACCCTAGGCCTTCATCCTTTTGGCCAAAGATCATCACTTGGTGAGTATTGGTAAGTGTATATTATTATGGTTTAATATATTTTATGCATGGAATATGTTTTATATCATGTTGGTTATGTTGATTAAGTATGAGAAGTTCACTATGTGTAAAACAATTTGTGTTTGCTAAATCGGAGGATGGTTTATCCTTGTAAACTTGAACATAGACTTGTGGTATTGAAGGAAGTGAACTTGATGGATTCAATATTTACATGTGAGATGTGATTATAGTCTTACCTTGTTTTATCCTTGTGTATAATGTTTGGAATTGTTATTGCAAAATTGTGCATGGATTTGGTGGTGTATTGAAGGAAAAGTGTTGTTTTGGTGATGTTCATGTGTGTTGTTAAACCATGGATGATTTTTGGCATCTAATATGATCTAAAATATGTTAAGAGGAGTTTATTTATGATCATAGACCATTCATTGCATAAAAAGACCCAAAAGAGACCCTTTTTGGCGGAAACGGGCACCGGCCCTCGCAGACGAAGCACCTGTGGGAGCAGGTGCCAACGCAGGTGCCTATGGCTACTGCAAAGTCACCTGCGGGCGCAGGTGGCTTATCAGGTCGGCCCAGAACTCCGAATTGCTTGTTTTTGCATCCCTTTGGGCCCCCGAAACCCCTATACCCTTCATGGATGCAATTATCAACTTATGGTACCTTTTAAATGACTATAAAGGAGTATCCCGGAAGTATTTTTAATGGTATAAAATATGGATTGATGTTAAAGTGTTATTGTGAAAGCTGTCGAGTGACTTGACGGAGAAAAGGTAACGTAGTGTTAATGAGGAAGTGTAAAGGGTAAACTTGGTATAAAATGTTATTGATGTATGATATCTTGGTCAATGTGTGGAATGTTATGGTGTATTTGCTATGAGAATGCAATGGATTGTATTGTGTGGGGTGACATGACGTTATACGGCAGTCATATAGCTCATTATCGTTTTGTACGCTTGTATAGTAACTAGTTGTTAATGTAAGCTTTGGCATGTGCTTGTATTGTAGAGTGAAACATAAAGAGGAAGCTGGACTATTGTATTTTCATATAGGCTTGTGTATTCGTAATAAGACGACAAGGTATGTAAGGTTACTCTTTCTGTATCCTTCTGCAGCATATTGATCATATTGACATTATACCTATTCTATTCTGAAATGTCCAAAGGTATATCAGTTCAGGTTGAGATATATTGTTATTCACATGTGTCTGAATCTTAGAAGAATTATGAATCACATATCTCATATTCGTTGATTGAAGTTCCAAAGTTGTCATAATGTGGTAAATTCTTAGGAAGCTATCTCAAAGAAAGTAGCGATGTAAAGAGAGTCTATTTAGTATTGAATAGCTTTCCTAATCATGTCATGTTCCAATAGTATTCACATTTACATTACGCTTGTTCCATCCCAAAATGTGCTAAGGTGTCCTATATCTGGTTATCAATGGTCATTATCATACGTTTCCTACTCATTGATCAATTATGAATCTCATGTCTTATATTCATGAGTATTGTTCCAAAAGCCCAATAAGGTTACATTCCTAAGTTCCAATAGTGGTTATATTCATGTATCTTGCTTATTGATTATTGTCCAATGGTTCCAATGGTGTTATGTTTCCAATAAGGCTATGTTTCCAATAATGTTTATTTACATGTCTTCTATTATTGGGTATGGTGCCAAAGCTTCCAAAAATGTTATGCCAAAGGAATGTATCAATCTCTCAAAAGTAAAGAAGTGAAGTAATGCATATGTGGTTAATGATCAAATATGGGTGGCAGCTTTGGGGGCCGAAGCCTAGTTCAAGCCAATCCCAGGATCAGGGGGCAGTCCTAGAGGCATAAGCCTAGCTCGGACCGAACCTGACAGGGGGCAACTCTAGAGGTATAAACCTAGCTCGAGCCGAACCTGACACATTAATTTATGGGTGGCAGCTCTAGAGGTAAAAACTTAGCTTGAGTCGAACCCAATATATTGATTCATAGGGTGGAAGCTCTAGGGGCATAAGCCTAGCTTGAGACGATCCTAACATAACGTTATGTTATGTAAACCCACTGATTAGTTGGGGCCCGGGTATCACAGTTCACAGGCAAAGATGAATAATCACAGAAGCAAAGAAAGTAATGAAAGCAATAGACATGTCTCCAAAAGCACAGATTGATGGTTTATCCATATTTACTATTTTATTATAGTTTTTTTCCATTGATGTTCATATGTATATTAACCCACCAATAGAGTGGAGGTATGTTATATTATTAACCCAAACCTCTAGAACCTCTTGAATAGAAGAATCTCTAGAATCTCTTGAGTAGATGGCTTTCTTGAATAGAAGAATCTCTGAGAAGTAAGTCTTTTGAGTGGAGGTAACTCTCTGTAATAAATGGGTATATAAGGGATAGTATATGAATAATAAGGACATGAGAGATTACTCATAAGTGACAATAACAGAAGAAAAATAAGTACATGGTTCATTACATACAGAAAGAGAGTTTATTCACATTGTCTATTTCTATTATATTGATTCCATGGTTGTTATGATGTTTAATGCAGTTCTTATGAGCCTTACATACTCAGTACATTTTTGTACTGACCCCCTCGGGGGACTTACTTTCAATGCTGCAGGTGCAGGCACTAGTAGACCCCCGATGTAGGTTGACAGTATTTGCAGATTTTTGGTGAGCCCTAGTTGGTTTGGGACTTTCCAAGTCAGAGTTGTACATTTTTTTGATGTTGTAAATGTTGTATAAAGCGGGGACTTGTCCCGAATTTAAGTTGGTCTTATAAATGCATCTGTTAGAGGCTTTTGTAGACATATGTGGGTATATGGATGAAAAAGATGTATGTTCACTCGACTTGATGGCCCCAACGGCCAAGTTTCACATATTGTACATATTTTCCATGACTTCCGCCATTGGAATTTTATATGTTATATGTTATCGGTTACATGAGATAGTACGATGTTTATATGAGGATATGCATATGTACATGAGCAAAGATTGGTTCTCTTGGGCCATATCGGCTTCGGGTGCCAATCACACCTCAAATGGGATTTGGGGCGTGACAAAAGTGGTATCAGAGCAGTCGTTCTAAGGATGTCTACAAAGCCGTGTCTGAGTAGAGTCTTACTTATCAATGTGTTGTGCACCACATTTATAAGTAGGAGGCTACGGGACATTTAGGATGTTGTTTCTTTTCTTCATTACAGATCGTGCAATAGAGTCAGTGTTGTAAGTTGAATTGTATCTGATCATGGTAATGGTTTTTCTTTGGTATGGTATGCCAATCACAAGAAGAGGTAGAGGCAAAGGTAAGAAGAGGGATATGTCTGCCGGTGAAGGAATGAGTAAATCACCACCTGACCAAGCTAGTCAAGGTTATCTCCACCTGTTGGTGTATTTACTAGAGTTAAAGGCACATGTAGTATAATGGTATAGTAGATGTTGTGATCATAGATGATTAAGACCTTTTAAAGGTGTTATTAATGAAAGAGGTAATGGGATTTGGAAACAAAGGGGAAATTGCCCTATACGACATGCTATATGAAATTGCCGGAAGTGCATAAAGAGTTCTATTTCATGTTGCTCCCATTAAAAATATACAAAATTTCAGAGGATGTCACTAGGACGAGCTACCTGTTGCTATTTTAGATCAACAAGTCGGAGAGGTCACCTGGAAAACTGGAGAAATGATGAATCTATTGTGTATATCGTAATTGTATAGTGAATGTGGTGATCATGATACATTGGTTGACTTTATTAAGTAGGACATGGTAGAGTTGGACGTTATAATGGGTACGGATTGGTTGGCTTCTTGTTAGGCCACAATAGAGTGCCGAGCTAAGAAATTACATTTTCATTTTCCATAAAGAATGTTCTTAAATAGAAGGATAATGTCAGACCATCGAGAGGTAACTTTATTGCCTATATGAATGCAAAGAAAATGATACACTAAGGGATACATGTGCTACTTGGTAAAAGTGAAAAGATGCTAATGATTGAAATGAATGAATGAGTGAATGATGAAATAAAGAGTGAATGATGATGATCTACCCAAGATAGCAAACTAGTTACGGCAAATGTCATAGATTCTTCCTGACCGTACGATATAGACACAAATTCTCTAAGGGTGATTGCTAGGTAAACCCCGTAGCATTCTTGGGTCACATAGTATCAGATGAAGGAATAAGGGACTATATACCAAAGGTAGAAGCTACGAAGAATTGGCTAAAACCTACGCCTACAGCGATTCGTAGTTTTCTTGAGTTTTGCCGGGTAGTACAGAAAGTTTGTTGGAGAGCTTACCTTCCATTACAATACCCTTACCAAGTTAACACAAAGTAACTAAGTTTCGGTGGAATGATGTATGTGAGAAAATTTTGCAAGAGATGAAAAATAAATTGACTCCTTCACTTGTACTAGTACCTCGTGATAGCGTATGCCTTAAGACAATTGCGCCCACATAAAAGAACTTATCCCACATATGATTTTGAGTTAACAGTTGTGACAATTGCTTATAGCAGATGGCACCACTACTTGCATAAAACTTCAGGTGAAAGAATTATAGTGTCAAATGTGGCAGAAGTTTCATTGGTATCTGAGAAAAAGAAGAGCAATATACAAGTCCTGTGTTATTCAGTTGAAAAAGAACATATAGTAAAGTTCGACAAAGGTGGTTGAGCTAAAGAAATATTTTATGTATTGGATATATATATATATGAGTTAGAGAAATGCATTATGGTAAAAGCACCGCATGCATGGTATTCTATTTAGTAGGGAGTGATCACTAAGCACCATGATTTGGAAATGAAAGATTTTTAATGTTGTAATGAGTATGAAGTGGTTGGTTTCTTGTGATGGCACAAAGATTTCCCAGCTAAGAAAGTATATTTCCCTTTTCTTCCACAAAAGACCATCCTTGAGCGGAAAGGTAAATTTGTTTTCTATCCTGAGGACAGGAAAGCGATGCCCATGGTATACACATGTTAGCTAGCAAGACTTAGTGTGTCCCTGTAGGGTGCACCAGTGTTGTGCGTACAAACGAGAAATGGCACATTGTGAATGTGTATTGGTTATCGACAACTGGATGAGGTAACAGTTAGAAATACAGGAAGTTTGGGTATACAAGTGAAGTTGGGTACAGTTTTCCATCCCTAAATAGATGGACAAGCAGAACGTATCATTCAAACACTTGAAATTATGTTACCAGCTTACACATTGTATTACCAAAGTAGTTGGGATGACCATCTACCCTTTATTGAATGTATTTGTAATAATAGCTATTATTCAAGTATCACAATGGTATCTTACAAGGGTTTATATAGAAGAAAGTTTAAATCCTCAATTGGATGATTAAAGCGGGTGGAACTGCCTTACTTGGGGCTAGATTTTGTTCACTAAGCTATAGAGAAGGTTAAGGTGGTACAATAGTAGCTACAAGTTAACACAAGTCATACGCCGAGATCCATTACTTTAATTGAAAATGTACAAGTTATGGAGGATCCTACTAGGAAGGGATACCTATGGCTATTCTAGACCGACAAGTGCAAAGGTTCGTAAATTAAGGCGTAACTTTTGTAAAAGTTCCTTGGAGAAATCAACAAGTCGAATAAATAACCTGAGAAGCTGAAAAACAAATGATAAGACCAAGGTACCCATATTTGTTTCAAACAGAAGGAGAAAGTTCAAAAGTGTGGAAGTGGGGAACGACTAAGTAAGTATCTATATGAGTATATGTATAGAGAAGCTAATATAGCGATGCATTTGTTGCCCATAAGACGATGTTGTCAACATTCGAGGACGAATGTTCCTAAGAGGGGAAGAATGTAACACCCCGTACCTACCAAACCCTACTTGACAACGTTGAACAATGTTTACTTAAGTGTCAAGAGCCAAAATTATGTATTATGTAATGCTATTGATGAGGTAATTGATATTGGGCCTAGTACAAGGGATTAGACTCTCGTGGGAGGTGTAACACCCCGTATGTTGTCGAACTTATACGACTACATGTACATTTATGAAATTAATTAAACATGAGAGATTTGAAGAATTATGCAATTATTTGTTGGGGCTTATATGAGTCTTGAGCCATTGGGCCAAATGAGGCCCAAAGATCATAAGAAAGACTTGGCCCAATGGGGAAAAACATGATCCAATCTTCCATTTGACTAATCAACCATGCATTTAATGCCAAGAGAAGGATAAGAGTGACTTGAGGGATATATATATATATATATATATATATATATGAGGAATTATTCATTAAATTGGTGGGCTCAATTAACAATTTGTAATGAGCTAAATGAGGCCCAAAAATTAGCATGAAGGCATGGCCCAAAAAATGGCATAATGACCCATTCTTGACCCATTCTTTCAAGACCAAGTCAATATAAGAGGATTGGACCAAGTGTGTGGTTAATAGGCACTATGAGGAGACTATATAATGAGGGAAAAATCAGATTTTAATTCATTTTGGACACCCATGCCTTTAGATAGAATTTTCTCAACATTGCCTTATCTCATACAAACCCTAGGCCTTCATCCTTTTGGCCAAAGATCATCACTTGGTGAGTATTGGTAAGTGTATATTATTATGGTTTAATATATTTTATGCATTTAATATCTTTTATATCATGTTGGTTATGTTGGTGAAGTATGAGAAGTTCACTATGTGTAAAACAATTTGTGTTTGCTAAATCGGAGGATGGTTTTGCCTTGTAAACTTGAACATAGACTTGTGGTATTGAAGGAAGTGAACTTGATGGATTAAATATTGACATGTGATATGTGATTATAGTCTTACCTTGTTTATAATGTTTGGAATTGTTATTGCAAAATTGTGCATGGATTTGTTGGTGTATTGAAGAAAAAGTGTGGTTTTGGTGATGTTCATCTGTGTTGTAAAACCATGGCTGATTTTTGGCATCTAAGATGATATAAAATATGTTAAGAGGAGTTTAGTTATGATCATGGACCATTAATTGCATAAAAAGACCCAAAAGAGACCCTTTTTGGCGGAAACGGGCACCCGCCCTCGCAGACGAAGCACCTGTGGGCGTAGGTGCCAATGCAGGTGCCTCTGGCTACTGCCAAAGGTCACCTGCGGACGCAGGTCATCCACCTTTGGGCGCAGGTGGCTTAGCAGGTCAGCCCAGAACTCCGAATTGCTTGTTTTTGCATCCCTTTGGGCCCCCAAAACCCCTATACCCTTCATGGATCCAATTATCAACTTATGGTACCTTTTAAATGACTGTAAAGGAGTATCCTGAAGGTATTTTTAATGGTATAAAATATGGATTGATGTTAAAATGTTATTGTGAAAGCTGTCGAGTGACTTGACGGAAAAAAGGTAACGTAGTGTTAATGAGGAAGTGTAAAGGGTAAACTTGGTATAAAATGTTATTGATGTATGATATCTTGGTCAATGTGTGGAATGTTATGGTGTATTTGCTATGAGAATGCAATGGATTGTATTGTGTGGGGTGACATGACGTTATGCGGCAGTCATATAGCTCATTATCGTTTTGTACGCTTGTATAGTAACTAGTTGTTAATGTAAGCTTTGGCATGTGCTTGTATTGTAGTGTGAAACATAAAGAGGAAGCTGGACTATTGTATCTTCATATAGGCTTGTGTATTCGTAATAAGACGACAAGGTATGTAAGGTTACTCTTTCTGTATCCTTCTGCAGCATATTGATCATATTGACATTGTACCTATTCTATTCCGAAATGTCCAAAGGTATATCAGTTCAGGTTGAGATATATTGTTATTCACATGTGTCTGACTCTTAGATGAATTATGAATCACATATCTCATATTCGTTGACTGAAGTTCCAAAGTTGTCATAATGTGGTAAATTCTTAAGAAGCTATCTCAAAGAAAGTAGCGATGTAATGAGAGTCTATTTAGTCTTAAATAGATTTCCTAATCATGTCATGTTCCAATAGTATTCACATTTACATTACGCTTGTTCCATCCCAAAATATGCTAAGGTATCCTATATCCGGTTATCAATGGTCATTATCATACGTTTCCTACTCATTGATCATTATGAATCTCATGTCTTATATTCATGAGTATTGTTCCAAAAGCCCAATAAGGTTACATTCCTAAGTTCCAATAGCGGTTATATTCATGTATCTTGCTTATTGATTATTGTCCAATGGTTCTAATGGTGTTATGTTTCCAATAAGGCTATGTTTCCAATAATGTTTATTTACATGTCTTCTATTATTGGGTATGGTTCCAAAGCTTCCAAAAATGTTATGTCAAAGGAATGTATCAATCTCTCACAAGTGAATGTACTAATCTCTCACAAGTAAAGGTATCAATCTCTCAAAAGTAAAGAAGTGAAGTAATGCATATGTGGTTAATGATCAAGTATAGGTGGTAGCTTTGGGGGCCGAAGCCTAGTTCAAGCCAATCCCAGGATCAGGGGGCAGTCCTAGAGGCATAAGCCTAGCTTAGACCGAACCTGACAGGGGGCAGATCTAGAGGTATAAACCTCGCTCGAGCCAAACCTGACACATTGATTTATGGTGGCAGCTCTAGAGGTAAAAACCTAGCTCGAGTCGAACCCAATATATTAATTCATAGGGTGGCAGCTCTAGGGGCATAAGCCTAGCTCGAGCCGATCCCAACATAACGTTATGTTATGTAAACCCACTGATCAGTTGGGGCTCGGGTATCACAGTTCACAGGCAAAGATGAATAATCATAGAAGCAAAGAAGCAAAGAAAGTAATGAAAGCAATAGACATGTTTCCAAAAGCATAGATTGATGGTTTATCCATATTTACTATTTTATTACAGTTGTTTTCCATCGATGTTCATATGTATATTAACCCACCAATAGAGTGGAGGTATGTTATATTATTAACCCAAACCTCTAGAACCTCTTGAATAGAAGAATCTCTAGAATCTCTTGAGTAGATGGCTTTCTTGAATAGAAGAATCTATGAGAAGTAAGTCTTTTGAGTGGAGGTAACTCTCTGTAATAAAGGGGTATGTAAGGGATAGTATATGAATAATAAGGACATGAGAGATTACTCATAAGTGACAATAACAGAAGAAAAATAAGTACATGGTTCATTACATACAGAAAGAGAGTTTATTCACATTGTCTATTTCTATTATATTGATTCCATGGTTGTTATGATGTTTAATGAAGTTCTTATGAGCCTTACATACTCAGTACATTCTTCGAACTGACCCCCTCGGGGAACGTACTTTTAATGCTGCAGGTGCAGGCACTAGTAGACCCCCGTTGTAGGTTGACAGTATTTGCAGATTTTTGGTGAGCCCTAGTTGGTTTGGGACTTTCCAAGTCAGAGTTGTACATTTTTTTGATGTTGTAAATGTTGTATAAAGCGAGAACTTGTCCCGAATTTAAGTTGGTCTTATAAATGCATATGTTAGAGGCTTTTGTAGACGTATGTGGGTATATGGATGAAAGAGATATATGTTCACTCGACTTGATGGCCCCAACGACCAAGTTTCACATATTGTACATGTTTTGCATGACTTCCTCCATTGGCATTTTATATGTTATATGTTATCGGTTACATGAGATAGTACGATGTTCATACGAGGATATGCATATGTACATGAGCAAAGATTGGTTCTCTCGGGCTATATCGGCTTCGGGTGCCAATTACACCTCAAATGGGATTTGGGGCGTGACATTGTGTTTGCAATTCGTGCTTAAAAACTAGTAAAAAGAGGGTGTAGGGCATTTTTTACCCATCTTTATGAAGATAAATTTATAGTCCCTCCAATAGCGTCAGTTCCAGTGGTTTGCGATTTCTTAAAAAAGTTTCTTGACAATCTTACATGTAATCCTCCTGACTGGGATGTTGACTTTGTATAGACCTAGAGCCGGGAACTAGACCAATATCTATCCATCTATATCGTATGACACATGCAGAGTTAAGGTAATTGAAATCCCAATTGCAAGTGCATTTAGAAAAAGGCTTTATTCACCCAAGTGTCTCTCCTTGGGGTGCTCCAGTGTTGTTTGTGAAGAAGAAAGATGGTAGTATGAGGATGGGCATAGACTACCGTCAATTGAATAAGGTGATAATTTGTAATAAATATCCTTTGCCTAGGATAGATGATTTGTTTGACCAGTTACATGGGGCTGCAGTGTTCTCTAAGATTGATTTGAGGTCAGGTTATCATCAGCTAAAAATGAGGGTAGAGGACATCCCAAAGACTGCTTTCTAAACTCTTTACGGACACTATGAGTTTTGAGTTATGTCTTTTGGCTTAACCAATCCCCCACCTGCTTTCATGAGCTTGATGAATGAAGTGTTTAAATCCTTTTTGGACTCATTCATTGTTATGTTTATTGATGATATATTTGTTTATTCTAAAAGTAAGGAAGATCATGAAGCTCATTTGTGTACTATGTTGAAATTATTGAAGGAGAAACAATTGTATGCTAAGTACTCTAAGTTTGAATTCTGGCTTTTTCGGTGTCCTTCTTGGGGAACATGGTTTCTGAGGAAGGGGTTATGGTGGACTCACAAAAAGTTGAGACTGTTAAGAATTGGGCCAGACCGACAAATGTGACAGAGATCCATAGTTTTGTGGGATTGTCCAGTTACTACCGCAGGTTTGTTCAGGGGTTTGCAGCTATTGCTTCGCATATGACCTGCCTGACTCAGAAAGAAGTTCCATTCAAATAGGATGGCATATGTGAGGAGAGCTTTCAAAAGCTCAAAACATTGTTGACTTTGGCTCCAGTACTAACCCTGCCTGTTGATGGTAAATATTTTATTATATTTTGTGGTGCCTCACATTTGGGTTTAGGTGTTGTGTTGATGCAGGATCAAAATGTGATTGCTTATGCTTCGAGAAAACTAAAGTCCTATGAGAAAAACTACCCCACTCATGACTTGTAGCTTGCAACCGTTGTGTTCTCTTTGAAATTTTGGAGACACTCTCTCTACGGGGTGAAGTGTGAAGTGTTCATAGACCACCACAGCTTGCAACACGTGTTCACCCATGGCATGCTTCTCTTGCCGTAGGTTAGGATGAGTGCCAGTCATGACTGATTGGGTCGTGACACTTCTAAAATATGGATTAAAGAAGGGTCTTGATACTCATCTTATTATGGATCTAATGCACGATTCATAAGAACAAGGGTGCAATCTTTTGAATCAATAGACATAAATGCACTAATGGGCTCAAGCCCTTGGCAATCTCTTAACTTTATACATGCTCTATCTGAGGAAACCACCATGATAGGTGATTGAACTTTACAACTTCTACAATCTCGGAGATGAGGTGTAGTTGGAGGAACTTGGAACAACGCATGAACTTGTACAAGTTTCTTAGGGGATAACTTTAGGGCAAGATCTAGAGTAAGAAAGAATGAGAAACATTTTTTAAATGTCCGTAGTCCCTCATTTATAGAAGTGGGGTCATCACAACTATAAACAAGATCCTACTGACATGACTTCATAGATTCCTTAGGAAACTTTAACTATGTGCTCTAATTCCAAGTTTATCACATCCCGATCCTACACCCTAGACATAACAAGCACCCAAAACCATAAATGGCCTAAGAGAACCAATTGGCTTGGCATGCAACTAATAAAGCTAAACTTTTAATGAAATGCAGAAGTTGGAAATATGGTCTAACATTTGTAAACCAAGTGAAATAAAAATAATATGAACTTTTAATAACTGAAACATTTTGAATGTTTAAAACTGGTTACAACTGACTTGACTTGACTTTGTCTATGAATCCTTTACTACATTTTGAGTACAACTACCTTTATGTAACAAAACAAACTGATGACTGAAATACTGCTAAGTCCTCAAGAATAATGAGAACTCACTTAAGCTGATAGCATAGCCTACTAAAGAGTCTGTTAATGTGTTTTGGACATACGACACTTTTGACGCTTAAAACTATGAATATTTGCAAGTATGAAGCTATTTTTATGTGGATATGATATGATCTTGGGGTATTTGTAGGTCAAATAGATGAGGAGAAGGAAAGTGCATATTTTTGGAATTTAAGGCATCAAAAAACCCATTCCATGACCATGGGATTTGACCACAATTGTACCAAGCTATCATGGGTTGAATCAGAGGATTAACTCTCAAATATCATACAAACAGAAGCTTCCCATGATCGTACATTGATGCCACGATCGTACAACTTGATCGTGGGAAGAGGTTCTTGAAATTGGTGTTGTAGAAACTAAGTCAAATGTGAAGAAGACAAGATGAATACTTCCCACTACTATGCCTAGAAGTCACGATCGTACTATGGTATTGTGGGAATGAAGTCCAAATTTTAACTTTGAAGAAGTTAAGTGTTAAAAGGATCAGACGAGAAGGAAATAGGGTTGTACCTAGAAGCCATGAGCTCATACTGAGTGTGGTACCAACCATGATATGAAGAATGCAAAAGTCAAGAGCAACCTACGAGCACCAAGGATGATCATGGGATGTCACCATAATCGTTCCTTCCTTCGTCCGAGGCATCGACTCAGCAAATCCCTGTGTTTATAATAGGTTTTTATTTTGTCTATAAATACTCCTTTTAGGTCTTTTGTTCCAGTTTCTTCTCTATTACACTTTATTACATTATTGTAAGGTTTCAATACATATTCTTGTTCTTGAAATTACATACATCGATTTTTAGGGTTTTAATTCAAAGTGAGATTTTGGAGTTTTTCATCTAATCTTATAAGTTCATAATTATGCTTTCTTCCATGAATTATTTTTGTGTTTTTGTAATTATGAGTAGCTAAACACCACAACTAAGGTTGAGAGAACCATGATGGATTAACAAAGTAGTGTTTGTTGTATGTAGTGATTCTCAAAGGGTGTTTGGGCATGTATTGTTATTCTCTTTGCTTTGATTGCTTTTTAATGGTGGCCAACATAAAAACTCTCCTTATTTTTACTCTCGACTTTAGCAAGAGTAACATATGGGAAAAGAGAATCAACAATGAAACTTAAAGCTATCAACCTCCATTTAATTAGACTAGAGCCAGTAAACGGGATAAACTAATATTGGATTAATGATAGGGGTTAGTAATGCAAACCCACGAGACATAAAACTTTGTGATTGGGGATAGTCATCTATTAGGGGTATAATATAGTCGTTTAGATGAACATAACCTATAAATTCTGCATGCCAAGGCCCACAAGAGATCACTAAGTACAAAGAACTTATGGAGTTATGAAGTTATTAGGGAACACAGTCCTAGTGACTTTCTCATATTGATTACAAATCCAAAGAAATTAATAATTGTTACTATTGAAGTCTTGATTTATAACCCCCCACTTCTACTGGATATTGTTATTAATTACTTAGATAGACATCTTAATTGATATTTTGACCTATTCCCCGTGGTATCGATCCCAACCTAGTTTGGTTATATATTTGACAGTGATCGCTTTATATCTCATTGCGAGGTGTAATTTGGGCAACATTAAATTTTGGCACCATTGTCAGGGAATATGGTTATAGAATTGATTGATTGAGTTTGTCGGGCTGTTGGTTTCTATTTCCTGATTTTACTTTTCTATTGTTTCTAGGGCATACACCGATGTATGCCCAATACTTGAAGTCAAGGAAATCTCCTGATTCCACTTAATATGGAACTTGAGGGAACTTTGAGAGCTAATAGAAGGATGGTAAATGAAGTAGTTCATAATCAAGGAGTGCATAATCAAGGAGTTCTTAATGAGGGTGTTGATGATTTGGCAGTTCAGGATCATCCAGGGCATCATCCTGATGCTCTAAATACTGCGGAGCAGACCACTGCTCAATTGATCGATAAGAAGAATGCTAGGCAAGAAGCTTCCATATGGGTAGCTAGGGAAGAAAGGGCTAGACAAGATGAGGTAAACCATCTAGCTGTACTTGATGAGCGATAAAGGCATCGAAGGTATAAAGGGAAACAACCTCTACAATAGTATCTTCCATATTATGATGATGCAGATGACGAGCAAGATTTTTAGAGCCGATTAAGACAGGTGTTATCATTCCACCAGAATTGCCTCTAGGAACTAAGTTTGACATCACCAATGCTATGATACAGTTGCTGAACCTAAAATAGGTTTTCACATGCCTTCTATTACTGATACAAACATGCATGTGATGAACTTTGTAGGGATTTACAATTCCTATAATCTACCTGGAGTGATTCAGGAGACAATTAGACTGTAGTTGTTTCCTTTTTGTCTGACGGGAGAGGCTATATTATGGTTGACAGAGGTGCCACATGGATCGATCACTACTTGGAATGAGTTGAGGACTTTTTTCTTAGACAAATTTTTTCCACCTTCCAGAATATTATGATTGAAATATGAGATTTATAACTTTAGGCAGCTGCATTTAGAGGCGTTATATGAGACTTGGTTGAGGTTTAAAAAGAACCTGTAGAATGTTCCAAATCACAGAATGAATGGTCAAAACTTTCTTGAGATTTTCTATAGAGCCTTAAATTCTAACACTAAGGCTGTAGCAGACACTATGACAGGTGGGACATTAATGAGTATATGTTGGGCGACATCTTCAGTGATTTTTGATCGGATCACTAAAACCAACCAGGATTGGCATACTCAAGATGCATATATACCCGCAGACACTTATATAATTGTGACATCCATAGAGCAGAGAGAATTAGATGATTCAGTGGCTTACATGAGGACTAAGATTTGTTTGTTCACTAAGCAATTTGTAGTAGCAGGGGAAGAAAAGTTTAATGTAGTAGGTTCGCAAGGTAAGGCACCAAGGCACGATGAGTCTGATTCTGATGTGGAGGCTAAGTATCTAGACAATCAGGTGGTAGGTTTATGATCCAAGAGCCAAGGGTCTAATCAAGACAATTGGAAATCTAGGCAAGGGAATCAAGGTCAGAACTACTATAGAGATAACAACTACAACATGTCTGGATATAGATATAAGAGCAGGGAACGAGATGGTGATTGGAGGAGAAAGTATGAGTATAAGGATAGAAGTGACATCTATGTTCCACCTGGGAACCGAGATACTGGTTCGAGAAACTCAAGGATGGAAGACATGTTTGCAAAAGTTGTGAAAGGGGTAGAGAAGACAGAAGACTACCTTAAGGAGATTAGGGAAAATATTTTAAGAATGAGTCAAAAGGTTGAATCACATACTATCGCCATAAAGCAGCTTAAGCAACGGTTTGGTTAGATGTCCTCCGTATTGAATCAGTGTCAATAAGGTATACTTTTGAGCAACACCATCTAAAATCTGAAGAATGATGATCATTGTTTGGCTCTTACTACTAGGAGTAGTAAGATGATTGTTGATCCACATATGCTCATGATTGTTGAGACTGAGGTAGAACTAGTGATTGTCAATGATGAGAAAGTGGTTTAATCTGAAGATGTGGTGGTTGATGAGATTGCACCTGAAAAGTCTTCAGTTGATGAGAATGAAGCCGAGGTGAAAAAGGGGAAGGAAAAGAAGGTCACAAAAGTATTGCCTCCTATTGCACTACCTCCTCCTCTTTTTCCACAAAAATAGAAGAAGAAAGCAGAAGAGGGAAAATATCAAAAGTTCATCTCCATGTTGAAAAAATTATTAGTGAATATCCCTCTAGTTGAGGCTCTTGAACAAATGTCGGGTTATGCAAAGTTTATGAAAGAGTTGGTGACTAAGAATATGATGGTGAGTTTTGAGCTTGTTGGCAATATGCACTATTGTAGGGCAATCGTCTCTCAGTTTCTAATTGAGAAGAAGGAAGATCCTAGAGCGTTCATGATTCCATGTACTATTGGGTCTTCTAATTTTGCAAAGGCTTTGTGTGATTTGGGTGCTAGTATAAATTTGATATTTCTAGTAGTTTATAGATAGTTGGGGTTGGGGTTGACCGAACCAACTTCGACGAGACTTCTCATGGCAAATCACACCATAAAGAAATCAATGGGAATCTTGTGTGATGTTTTGGTGAAGTTTGAATCCTTTATATTTCCATCTAATTTTGTCATCCTTGACTATGAGGTTGACTTTGAGGTTTTCATTATCTTGAGAAGACCATTCCGTGTGACTGGGCATTCTTTGGTTGATATGGAGTCTGGGCAGATGAAGTTCCAATTGAATGATGTATATGTGACTTTTAATGTATGCCAATCCATGAAGAAGCTGAAGGATCTGCGTGTGATTTTTGTGATTGATACAGTTGATAAGGATGCATTAGTATCTCCTATTAAGGAGAGGCTCGAAGTTGAAGCACTTGCAGTGGTGATTTTGAATTTTGAGGATGATGATATTAAGAGGTATGATGAGATGGTGAGCACACGTGATGGTAGGGGTTCATACAATTTTTCACCAAAGAAATTAGATCTTGATTTGAAGAATAGAGTGAGCCCGCTAACTAGGCCTTCTATTAAGGAGCTTACAGTCTTGGAGCTCAAGACATCTTATCTTCGTTTTGTATTTTTGGGAGAAAAAAATACTTTGTTGGTTATTATTGCAGTTGATTGTGTAGATTGGAAAATTGAAGATTAGGTATCTGTATTGAAGTGATTTAAGAGGGCCATTGGATAGTCCATTACTGATATCATTGGAATTTTGTCTGGAATTTGCAAACACAAAATCCAACTTGAGTCGAATTATGTGCCTAGTATTGAGCATCAACAAAGATTAAATCTGCCTATTCAAGAGGTGGTGAAGAAGGAAATTATCAAGTGGTTGGATGCGAGGGTGGTGTACCCTATTACTGATAGCAAGTGGGTAAGCCTGGTCTAATATATGCATAAGAAGGGTGGAATTACTGTGGTTCCAAATTATAAGAATGAGCTTATTCCTATGAGATCGGTCATTGGTTGGCGTTTTTGCATAGACTATAGGAAGTTGAATGCATGGACTGAAAAGGATCACTTTTCGATGCCTTTCATGGATCAGATGTTAGACCATCTTGCTGGCAGAGGATGGTATTATTTTCTTGATGATTATTTGAGTTACAACCAGATTTCTATTGCTCCCGAAGACAAAGAGAAGACCACTTTCACTTGTCCATATGAGACTTTCACATTCAAGAGGATGCCTTTTGGTCTGTGTAATGCACCATCAACTTTTCAGTGTTGCATGATATCCATCTTTTTTGACATAGTTGAGGATAATATTGAGGTATTTATGAATGACTTTTCGATTGTTGGTGATTCATTTGAAGATTATTTGGCACATCTTTCTAGTAGTTTAAGGAGATGTGAGGATTAAAACTTGGTGCTAAACTAAGAGAAGTGCCATTTCATGGTAAAAGAAGGAATAGCTCTTGGTCACAAGATTTCAAAGAAGGGGATAGAAGTTGACAAGACGAAGTTTGAGGTGATTGGAAAATTTCCTCCACCAATTTTTGTGAAGGGTATTTATAGCTTTTTGGGGATTTTGTTGAAGATTCATCAAGGACTTTTCTAAAATTACAAATCCTTTGTGCAAGTTATTGGAGAAGGAGGTGAAGTTTGTGTTTGATGATGCATGTCTAAAGGCATTTGTGTGCCTAAAAAAGAAGTTGATTTTAGCCCCTATTATTATGTCACCCAATTGGTCCATGTCATTCGAGGTTATATGTGATTCTAGTGGTATGTCGCTAGGTGCAGTCCTAGGCCAAATGGTAGAGAAGCTCTTACATCCCATCTATTATGCAAGCAAATCACTTAACCCGGCCTAGAAGAATTACACTGTGACTGAACAAGAGTTGCTTACTGTTGTGTTTGCATTTGAGAAATTTCTATCTTATTTGCTTGGCACAAAAGTGATTGTGCATACTGACCACGCAGCTCATAGGTACCTTATGGAAAAGAAGGATACAATGCCGAGGTTGATTCATTGAGTACTTCTATTGTAGGAATTTGACTTTGAGGTCAAGGATCGAAAGAGGACTGAGTATCAAGTAGCTAACCAGTTATCATAATTTGAAGAAGAGGCCATGCTGAAACTAAAGGATGAGCTTGGGATTGATGATACTTTTCCAGACAAATAGGTATTGGCCGCATCGCAAGATATGATTCCATAGTTTGTAGATTTTGCCAATTATTTGGTAAGTGATGTTGTTCCTGAAGACCTATTGTTTCAGCAACGTAATAACTTTATGTATAATGCGAGAAAGTTCTTTTGGGATGAGCCATACTTGTTCCAGATTTGTGTAGATGGACTGATTTGGAGATGTGTTCCTGAAGTTGAGATGATGAGTATTTTATAGGCATCTCACTCGTTACCAGTTGGGGGTCATCATAGTGGTGCACGGGCTACAAGCTACGCATAAGATCTTGCAATGCAGGTACTACTATCCCACCATTCATAAAGATGCACCTGACTATGCAAGGGCTTGTGACCAATGCCAAAGATAAGGAAACATCTCGTGAAGGCAAGAGCTTCTAGTGACCGCGATACTTGAGCTTGAGTTGTTTGATGTATGAGGTATTGACTTCATGGGCCCCTTAGTGAGCTCATATGGAATAAAGTATATTCTGGTTATTGTTTACTATGTTTTGAAGTGGGTGGAGGCAGTAGCGCTTCCAAACAATGAAGGAAAAAGTGTCACAATATTTTTCAAAAAGAATATATTCTCCAGATTTGGTACACAAAGGGAGATCATTAGTGATGGAGGTTCGTACATTTGAAATTGTCTATTCAAAGCCTTGATTGAGAAATATGGTGTGAAGCATATGGTGGAAACACCTTACCATCCTCAAACAAATGTGCAAGTGTCTCCAATCATGAGATCAAGTCCATTTTGGCAAAAATTGTGAATGCCAATAGGACGGACTGGGCTAGAAAGTTGGATGATGCATTATGGGCTTATTAGACATCATTATAGACCCCTATTGGTGTTTTCCCATATCAGCTTATATACGACAAAGCATGCAACTTGCCTATCGAACTTGAACATAAGGCATTGTGGGCATTGAAGAGGTTGAATCTTGAGTGGAGAGATGCAACAAAGTTAAAACTAGGATAGTTGAATGAGATGGATGAATTCTGTCTCTGTCCCTTTTAGAGTTCAACCTTGTAGAAAGAGAAGATGAAATTGTACCATGATCATAGAATTGAGAAAAGAGAACTCATAGCTGGCTATATGGTACTACTATTTGATTCAAGGCTAAAGGTATTTCTGGGCAAGTTGAAGTCAAAATGGAGAGGACCATATAAAGTGATAACAGTGTTTCCCTATAGTGCCAGGGTAAAACACTATCTCGGTGAAATTAAAGAGGTTAAGGTGATATGTGAAGTGGATCTATATGGTGCTTGATAAATAAAGCACACCTAAGTCATTTCATGATGTTAAACTAGGCACTTCATGGGAGGCAACCCATAGGCTAGTTGGTGAAGTTTGAGTAACCAAACTAGCCACATCATGTCACGACATTAAATCAAGCGCTGCTTGGGAGGAGACCCAAGGATTTTATACTTATTTTAATTATAGGGTAATTTGTACTACTTGTATAGGGACAATTCAAAAAAGAATCTGCAAAATTGTCCCCTGAACTGAACCCAAGTAAGCATTCAATAATCATAGAAAGTTCCTACGATTGTGGGTTCAGTCATCTGTATGATGTACTGAGAATTGATTTTCAGGAGTTGATCTCACAATTGAGCACTAACGACTATACCAAGATAGCACGATCGTGGTATCTATCGTAGGATTGAACTCTTGAAAACCAACATTCAGGTGTTGGAACCTACGATTTTAAGGAACGATCGTGGGAAGATACCACGATCGTCCTTAAGATTCATAGGTTCCTAGGTAAGTTTTTCTAAACCTTCATGGTACAAAGGGATACCACAATTGTGGGGTCAACCAATGATCATGGTTATGAGTCATCTTTTGGGTCCTATAAGTTTTAAATTTACCTGATCTGATTCGACTCGACCCGACTAGGTTTAATCCTTAATATCTTATACCCCATGACCTGATCCATTATTTTCCCATTTAAACATAATTTCACACCCCAAATATGATCAAGCAAGTAAATTGAGTAAAATCTCTGATTCTTACCTTTGATTCATGAAGGTTTGCTTGCTCCCAACACAAAGTACTCCATCAGTTACTTGAACTCGACACTAAGCATAAGAAATTCACTCGAAAATCATAAGTTTGCTTCTCCATTTTCATATTTGTGAATTATATGTAAAGGGAATTAGAAAAAAAGTACTTCATAAGTGAAGGAATGCTAAATTGAGTTAGGATGGTGGGGAGTACAGTAAATGTGTCTTAAACTGGGAAATGTGTTGATCGTATGAATGGCTTCAAAAAGGGGAAAGTCTGAGTACCCCTTCACATGAGAATTAGGTCAAATTAGGGTCAATGGGAGAAATATTAAATGGTTAAGTGTCAGTGTACACTCCATGACACAACCAACGATCGTAGGTTGGATCGTGGTGGAGTGCCTATTTTTAAACTTTCAGGAGTTCATTAGACAATCACCTCTCATGATCGTCATATCATTATACGATCGTGGGATGTAGTCATCTGATATGACATCGTTTTAGGAACTTCTCAAAAGTGGGTTCCTATGATCGATTGTACGATCGTACCTTGATGTCACGATCGTACCATTGATCATCTAAATGAAATTTTGCATATATTTTTGATTATTTTTCTGGGACTAATGATTGCATGTACAATTACTATGGCACAAAAACTCTCAAGCAGATGCAAAATGACATTTCTAAGAAGCGGGAACCCCCTCGTCTCGTGAATCGTAGGAATCTAGTGGTTCGGAGGTTGAATACTCCTAGAGTAGTGGTGATGATCAGTAGGATCCTCGGGCCACTAGATCCAAATCTTCTAAGGTCAAGGTGAATACATCCACAACATTGGTTTCCATATCCACCCCCATTGAACCTTCCCAGTATGAAGAGGGAGGTTGATCTTATGTGTATTTATTTTCCTAAGTGTCATTATCTATGCGCCTTTAGCTTAGTTTGGAGGATAAATTGAGGTGATTTTTGAGCTATAAATAGTATATATGTGTATTTTTGTGTTAAAGTACATGTTCATATTGTTTAAAGTGCATTGAAACCTAGTCAAGAGTCAAAATGATCAATTGGAACTTAGACGAGGAAACTAGTGTCGCCAGCTTGAGCTATGCTTATTCTAGTGCACTTTGATTGGTTGTATTGTGTTGTATGGACTTATGGTTGTGTTTATATGTTTTGGTGGACCATTTTAGTAGCTATGGAATCTGAATCAAGCCTACATACCAATACACAAGACGTTCGGGATCAAGGGACAAGAGTACAAGAAGTATGGGCGCAACCCTCTATGGCCTGGAATGAGGTGTGAGCCGCACCCTCCATAGCACATGAGAGGGTTTGCAACGAACATATGACCTCACCAAATTAATTCAAGCTCATGTGATCAAGGTAGCATCGTACCTCCAATTAGGCACGATGGAGGGTGCGACGCACCACCCCCGAATCCAACCCAAAGTTGGTTTTTAACCTATTTTTAAGTGGGGGCAAAGCTGTAAATGCATGGAATTTGATTGGAGAACATTATGGACGACATAAAGCACTATAAAATAAGTAATTATCCACAATTATTCACATTTTTTGAAAACTCCTACCTTACACACAATTTGGAGAGAACACAAGGCATCAAGGAGCTCAAACTAGGGTTCTTTCTTCCTTTACTTTTCTTTCTTGTAATTTTGATTCATGAACTCTTTTATAGAGATTGTTTGTATGAATATGAGTGGATAAAAACCATCATTATAGGGTTGAGGCTATGAACATTATTGATTAATTATGATTTTATAGTTGGTTTATATGATTATCAAGTCATGTGATTATTATTGCATTCTTATTTTACTATTCTAAAATGTCATGAACTTTACGATAAATCTTAGTCTCAAAATGAATTGACCATAGTATTGGAGAGATGGAATGAAGACCGTAAGGAGTGTGGATCATGTCTTTAATGGTTATATATTGATTGTTGAAGAATGATTTGCGGTTAGGATAGCAATATACCTAAACGCCCTACTTGGTTAATGAAACTGGAAGATAGTTTAATGCATCTGAATTAAAGACTCATATCACCACTCAATGATGTATTTATGCAATTAATTTGGGTAGAATACTTATACGATGACCATTCCCAAGTTGAATATGTTCGTTGCTACTGAATTTGTAGATACATGATTGAATATTGAGTAAGCTGGCAAGGGAGAGGGAATTGGTTGAACCATATCCTAAACTTGAGTGATGCTTGCACCAATTGAGGAGAGAAGTAGCACTTCTCTATCAAATCCCGTAAGTTCAAGAGGATGAGACTATTCCTACAGCAATAGGTTATGAACAACCACCCCGCAAGACAGTGTGCGATATGGCAGTCCTACTCGCAACTAATGTGACCTCCTTTATTCAAAAGACAGATGCAGGGGGAAGATTTGAGCTGAAGCAAAACATGGTACAATTGTTGCACACAACCGGGCAGTTTATTGGCTTATCACATGAGGATACACAAGTTCATCTACAAAAATTTTTGGAGATCAGTGATACTTTTATTCCCGCTGGAGTCTCTATAGATTATATGAGGCTCACACTTTTCCCATTATTTCTTTTGGGAGAAGCAAAGAAATGGTTGAAGGCAGAACCTTACAACTCAAATACAACTTGGGACGATTTGGCAAAGAAGTTCCTCATATGATTCTTTCCTTTGGGTAAAAGTGTAAGGTTAAGGAGTGAGATTCTGAGTTTTAAACAAAAGCCAGATGAGAATTTCTACCATGCATGGGAAAGATTCAAGTCACTTTTCAAAGATTGCTCGCATCACCAACAAACCAATGAGGCACTGGCTCACACTTTTGTTGAAGGCCTTAACCACAATACAAAAATTATGCTAGATTCAACTACAGGTGGTCAAGTATTGGAGAAAACTTATGATGAGCTATTCACTCTTCTTAATAGAATTTCACAAGGTAATCTTAACAGGATTAGTGATATGTCTAAAAGCATGGTGAAGAAGCCTACAGGTATGATTGAGGTAGATGGTGCCACAGCATTGGCCGCACAGTTGGCCAGTTTTCAAAATTAGATGATGGGCCAGTTCAGCAAGTTGAGTATGGCCCAACCTCAGGCACAAGTTAATACAGTTCAACAGGTTCAGATGTGGTGTGAAACTTGTGGTAATAGTGGTCACTCTTCAGACTTGTGTGCAAAAAATCCAGAGTCTATAAATTTTATATGTAATGCACAGAGAGGCAATCAAACTTATGGTAATGCCTACAACCAAAATTGGCAGAGTCAACCAACTTATGGTAATCACTCATGGGGCACAACCTCAGCAATTTCAGCAGCAAAAAGGTATTCAAAATAACACTCAGGCCAATAATATTGAAGAGACTTTGAAAAAGATCATGGCCACCCAAGAACAAATGGCTGCAGCTATCAAAAATCAGCAACTTGCCCAAAAGAATTTGGAGATACAAATGGGTCAGTTAGCTCAAGCGCAGAATTCAAAACCTCAAGGAGGTTTGCCTAGTGATACAAAATATCCAAAGCAAGTGATGGCTATCACATTGAGAAGCGGTAGAGATTTGGGTGATGCACATCCAAAGAAAAATCATGAGGTGCAAGCTGAATTGATCACACCCAAACAGACAAACAAGCAAGTTGAGTCTAAAGTTGCCAATGAAAAGGGGAAGTCTGAGTACCCAAAGGAGAAGCTGGTTGACAAACCTCGCAACAGACCACCAACACCTTTTCCTTAAAAGTTCAATAAAGCGAAGGAAGATGCTTGTTTCAAGAAGTTCTTTGACACGTTCAGTGAGCTTCACATTAACATTCCTTTTGTAGATGTGTTGCAGGGGATGCCCAAGTATGCTAAATACTTGAAAGATGTGGTGATGAATAAAAAGAGGCTTGGTGATATCAAAACTGTGGCACTTATGAAGAGTGCAGTTTGGTGGTCATGAGCAAGATGCCCAAAAAGCTCAAGGAACTTGGGAGTTTCACCCTTCCCATACAAATTAGTGAAAGTGATATGGTCCACGCCTTGAGTGATTTGGGGGTAAGCATCAATATGATGCCCTTTTTATTTTTCAATACTCTTAGTTTGGGGAAGCCAAGTCCCTCCACGGTGATCCTACAAATGACAGACAGAACTAGAGTGAGGCCCAAAGGAATCATTGAAGACGTTCTCATTAAGGTTGGTGAGTTCATTATTCCTTGTGATTTTATTGTTCTTGATTTTGATGCAGATGACAGGGAACCAATCATATTGGGACGTCCATTCTTGGCTAATGGTGGAGTATTGATAGTCGTGAGAGAGGGTACACGCAAGATGAGATTGAATGATGAAGAGGTAGTATTCAGGGTGTACAATGCAATCAACACACCTTCACACTATAGAGATCTATACATGATCACAACTATGGAAGTGGATGAGTATGGGGTGGAAGAGTGCAAACCACCAATTACTTCTTCGAACACTCTCATGAAGTTGCTTGAATTGACTAATAAGCCTAAACCTGCACTATCTGAATGACATTCTAAAAAGGTAGGTGTAACAAAAGTTGCAGACCTCGATCATGAGCACTTGAGAGGTCAGAAAAGAAGGAGAATATGGGCTCCAAGTAGGAGGAAGGGGATAAGATACTATGGATGATAAATTTATGATTTAAGTCATGCCGCGACATTAAATTAGGCACTGCTTGGGAGGCAACCCAAGTTAAGTTGGTATTTTTACTTTTTAGTTTTTTATTTAGTATCACTTTTGTTTTGTTTTGTTTTGTGTTGACAGGTTGAGGGAAAGTCTGAGTACCTGAGATTTTAGCTAAGGAGCATGGAAAAAAATAAGTGTGGGGTCCCCCAGACCTCTTTTATAAATATAATGCTACTAGCTAGGCCTAGAGGCCTCAGGGAGTATTTCCATCCTTACTTTTAATTTGTACTTTGGGGACAAAGTGTGATTTTAAGTGTGGGATGGGAAATCTTCCGATTTGGTTAGGGTGGAGTGTGCTATAGGAGTATTTTGGTTAATTGATTATTTGCTTCTTGCTTTTGTTGCTAAATATTTGAAAAATACAAAAAGATTTTCTTTTAGTAATTTTTAGTTTTATTTAGGAGCACACTTCATCCACCCCTCGATTTTTTTTATTCGGTTCTTTTTCGAGGGGACGCCCTTTGAACCCAGTATCCTTTTTTATTTTTAGGAATAATTTTTAAATTTTAGAGATGCTTTTGTGAGAATGCTACCCGTGATTACTTGATGCAAGCTGGTGTTAAATTCTATGACATGATGTGAAATTTGAATAACTATCTTTGAGACACCTAGGATATTTTATATGACTCTTGTGTGATGTTGGCTTAATATTGAATTCTTGCTATTAATTGGTTGAGAGTCTATAGGGATCCTTCTTGATTTGAACATGTGCCATGTGTGAGTGAGATTTTTGGTATATTGCATATTGCATATTGATTCCTAGAACTTGCCCGGTGTGTTTGCAAAGCGAAATAAAGAATGTTAAGTTTAGGAGATGATAGAGGCATTTCTTTGATAACCATGTTTTATACCCACTTTATCCCCCCTTTTCGCATGATCTTAGTTAGCCCCATTGAGCCTTTTGCCTACTCTTTAATATCCTTATATGTAGCTTATTCCCTTTCTTTCAATTGACCATAATTTGAGCCAAAACTCCTAAGCACTTTAGTTGAAAAATTAAGATGTTAAGGAGTGTGAAATTGAAGAAGAAAAAAAAAGTGAAAGTGATGCCCCAAGGAAGTAGCTTTTGGTGTGTTAAAAATTTTATGTGTTGCTGGTAAGGAGTTATGTAATGAAAAGAAAAATTGATCAAAAGTGAATCATGTGTTGATAGCAAATACTCCCTGCTAAAGATGTGTATGCTAGATTAAAGAGATAGGGCAAACAAAAGAAAGTTGGGAAGATGATAGTGGTGTAAAATAGGCTGGTTGGAGATGAGTTTAGTGGAAATTGTGATGTATTAAAGCGCTTAGGGAAGATAGTCACTATTCTTGACCAAATAGTTCCTACCCGACCCTTAGCCTACATTACAACCCTTAAAGTTCTACTTGATCTTGAGTATTGACATTCCGATATTAGTGGAGTACTACACCAAGGGAAAGCTTATTAATTTTATGTGACGTGAATTCTTTGTGAGAGTGAACAGAATTTGATTCTTACACCCATTCTTGTGATAAATTACATATTTGTGAGTGAATGTGGGTAGCTCTCTTGTGGTGAGAGCGCATGTTTGATGATAGATAGGTGACTTATATGATCTCTTTGTTGAGTGCTGTGCATGATTTTGCCAATTTGTTAGAGAGTCAATTCTTGAGGCTAGGAGGTTTCAAAGTAGTATTCATGTGTTTCAAAGTTGTAATATGACATGTCGAATGAAGAACTTTCTATTCATGTGGCTTGTGTAGTCATAGCTTGAGTGTCTTAGTTTTAGTAATGTTGTTAGAGTGTTCCTTGATGGTGATTAATTTAAAGAGTTTTTCAAGGACGAACAAGGCTTTAAGTGTGGGGTGGTGATCTTAGGCGTATTTGTACTCCTAAGTGTCATTATGTATGTGCTTTTAGCTTAGTTTGGAGGATAACTTGAGGTGATTTTTGAGATATAAAGAGTATATATGTGTATTTGTGTGTTAAAGTACATGTTCATAGTGTTTAAAGTGCATTCAATCCAAGTCAAGAGTCAAAATGATCAATTAGAACTTAGACGAGGAAACTAGTGTCTTTGATTGGTTCTATTTTGTTGTTTGGACTTATGGTTGTGTTGAGATATTGTAGGGGATCATTGTAGGAGATATGGAAGTTGAATCAATCCTATATCCAATACACAAGACATTTGGGATCAAGGGACAAGAGTACGAGAAGTGTGGACGCAACCTTCCATGGCTTGGAATGGGGTGTGCACCACACCTATGGCCATACCAAAGTACTGCAAGCATACGTGATCAAGGGTGCGCCGCACATCCAATTAGGCGCGATGGAGGGTGTGACGCACCACCCCCGAATCCGACCCAAAGTTGGTTTTTAACTTGTTTTTAAGTGGGGGCAAAGTTGTAAATGCATGGGATTCGATTGGAGCACCTTATGGATGACCTAAAGAACTATAAAAGGAGTAGTTATCCACAATTAGTCATATCTTTTGAAATCCCCTACCTTACACATGATTTGGAGAGAACACAAGTCATCAAGGAGCTCAAACTAGGGTTCTTTCTTCCTTTACTTTTCTTTCTCGTAATTTTGATTGATGAACTCTTTTACGGAGATTGTTTGTATGAATATAAGTGGCTAAACACCCTCATTATAGGGTTGAGGCTGCGAACATGATTGCTTAATTATGGTTTTTAGTTGGTTTATATGTTTATCAAATCATGTGATTATTCTTACGTTCTTGTTTACTGTTCTAAAGCGTCATGAACTTTAAGATAAATCTTAGTCTCAAAACGAATTAACCATAGGAGTTAAGAGATGGAATGAAGAACATAAGAAGTGTGAATCATGTCTTTAATAGTTATATATTGATTGTTTAAGAATTATTTACAGTTAGGATAGCAATATACCTAAATGCCCCACTTGGTTAATGAAACGGGAAGATAAATTAATGCATCTGAATTAAATACTCATATCACCACTCAATAATGTAATTATGAGATTAATTTGGGTAGAATACTTAGAGGATGACCATTCCCATGTTTAATATCAACCCCGTTGATCAACAATCACGATAGACACTAACACCGGCTAGAAACCATAGTTAGGCATGAATGTGAAGTAAACGCCTCAACCCTGGAACTCTCCATATATTGTTTACAATCCAATTTACTTATCGTTGTTATTTCTATTCTATAGTTAGAAAAAGAAACTAAATCTCTCTTAGTTACAAATTGCACTTGTTTAACTTGAATAATAACGCTTGAATTAGATTTCTTGTTAAACATTAGTCCCTGTGGTATCGATATTCGGGTCACGAAGAGCCTCTGTATTACTTATACTACCACGTACACTTTTGTGTGTGCTTTGGAGCGACAGGTCAAGAATCAAATTTGAATGGGGTAAGCCCAACGCTGACAAGAATGATGATGTGATGAGCTCAACTAAGGGGGATGAGTCAGAAGATACTATCGATAGTGCTAATCCGATAACCCCAGATACTGCTGCTACTACCACTCATCCTCAAAAGGGTGAAGACCCAAGGAAATGAAGAGTACCAAACTCCAGGGACTACTACATTGATGGAGTTTCCTTAAACAACAAAGGGAACACGAAGCAAAGTATTGGGGAAGAACCTCACATCCTCCCTGAGTCACTACAAAAGGTTCAGGACTTGATCCAAGTGTTCGAGAAATACCAGTTGGGGTGGATGACTAGACTACTTTGAAACTATAATCCTAAGATGGTACATGAGTTTTATGCCAACTATGCAGCTATGATCAAGAATATGACTCCTTTCGAAAGGGATAAAGATATGAGAAAGCAACCTCAACTTGACATGGTGTTAGTGCGAGACACGGAGATTGATATTTTAGTGAAGGCTATTTCTAAAGCCTTGTTTGGTGATACTTTTGAACCAGTATAGGAGACCCCAAAATATGATTACCGAATGACCAAATTGAAAAAGGTCAAGAAAATGAGTACAGAAGATAAGCTACTGCATTACACGTGGTTAGTGGACTACATTACAGAGGCTATGGAGAAAGCAGTTTGGGTTAAAGGTTTGACAATGTACAAACATGTTTGACAATATACAAACATACCTTGAGTTTCACTGCCAAAGCTTGGTAGTCCATTGTGATACATCGCATAACACTAACTACTAATGAAAACACACTCAGTTCTACCAATGCGGGCATGGTAGCAACTTTCATGGTAGAGTTGGAGCTGAACATTCCACAAATCATTGCAGAAGAGATTCAGAAAAGAGCACTACAGTTTAGCACCACTTTAACCTTCCTGAGCTTGGTGACTCAGCTATTGTGGGATTCTCATTTGCCTTTTATTTCGATAGTATATAGGGTTGTCTGTCCAACTAAGAATGCAAATATTACACTGATCAAGGATAGTTCAAACCTGGCAACTAGAGTCTGAGGTGTAGTGCCACATGTGCCTCCACAAGATGTGGAGGGGGCTGCACCTACTGCTGATATTCTAGCTTCTGAAGCTGGTACTAGTTCATATTCCACACTACAGCCTGCAGTATATTCGAATAAAGTTCAGTCAGTGCCTACCGGCTATACATTGTTTCCTACAACCTCCATTGATCAGATGATGAAAAATCAGGCGTTACTTGATGCATGAATTAAAAAGTTAGAGGTAGGGGTGAAACCCTACGTGGAGGATAAGATTAAGAAAGCTATACAGGGTATGCAGACCTATTTTGATAGGTTTGAGAGCCGGATTATGGATAAGTTGGAGAATGTGCAGTCTCCCAATTTGAACACGGTCACTAAGGAGATGGCCAAACTTAAAAAAGTGGTAAAGGTGTTGATCGAGTGATAGTTTCCTATTGTTCCACCTCCACCTCTACCGATCTCGTCTTTTACAGACTTTGCCATAGATGTGGATACATTAGTACCATATTTTTATACCCAAGCCCCGATAGTTTGGGGTAAGGATGCAGAAGTAAAAGAGGTAGTGAATGAGATAGGTGAGGATTTGTAGCCCCATAGAAAGAGGAAGAGAAGAAAAAGGATAAAGACGACAAAAAAATGAGAGATAAAGATGACAATAAGAGGAAAGAGAAGGAGATTGAGTGGACCTACAAAGGTACATAGTTCAAAGATAATTGAGGTCCTACTTGCTAATGTAGCCACTATTATTGCTGAGGTGGTTAGTAAGAGTGGAGGGAGTACCGAGATTGCCCCCGTGATGACACTATTGAGTGCACCGAACCCCATCGATGCCCACTTGACTGAGAGTGCCACAGTCACTACCGAGGCCACTGGAGCAGCGGAGCATGGAGGGGTCCTATCTGTGACCCATACTGACCAGTCTGTGATAGGCGTCTAGTGCACCACAGGTATGTTTCCTACCCTAGTTTTACATTTTTTCTATGTTTTTGTGCAATGGGGACATTTCATGATTTCTAAGTTAAGGGTGGGGTATACCACATCCAAGGGTTTTTGTTGCCGTGCTTCTTTTCCCTTCGATGTGCTATCTAGTTAGAACCAACATATTTAGGAGGTTTTTTTTTTGTGATGTTTTTATATTTTGTATGTAACCGAGAGAGAAATAGAAGAACTTCGTGTAGGCAAAATAAAAGGAGCATGCAAAATCTTTTAATGTATTTATGATACCCCTCCAAAAAAAATTTGTGTTTTGTGTTGACATGAATTGTGACCAATGTTTGCATCTAGTCATGGAATTAGAATTATGAGCGTGATAACCGTAGCTTAACTGTGCATGAACCAAATAGGTAGTAACTGTGTGTGTAGACCTGAGCCAAGTGTATGTGAGTTTTTACCTAGTCGGCATATGTGTGCAATCTAGAACTTGCCTGGTTAGTCTCGCTAATGTTGTAGGATAGTAGGTTAGGAAAGGATCATAGGCCATTCTTGAATAGTCCACTATAAGCCTAAAAGCCTACCAAATAAGTGTACTATCCCTTGATCCTGAATTTTGAGCCTAAATAGACCTTTTCTTTGAACTAGCCTATTCATATTCTCAATTGTTTACAATGAACCTGCTTTGGCCCTGGTTCCTCCTTGGACACTGTGCACCTCAACTCAAGAAAATTGCCTAAGTTAAGGGTGGCTATTATAGAGGTGCGTAAAAAGATTGAGTATGCAGAAAAAAAGATTACTAAAAGGAAAATGGCATTCGGGTGCGGTATTATTTGAAAAGAAAAAAAAGTGAAAAAGAAAAGTTTGAAAAAAAAAAGAGAAAAAAAAGAAGTTGTGAAACAAAAACTGCACCCGGGGTCCAAAAAGTTGAAAAGGGAGAAAAATAAAAAAAGTAGGAAAGTTGAGTAAAAAAAGTGTAGTGCCAAGGAGGAATGATTCACTTTATCCATATGTACCATACGCGTCCCTAAGCCTACATTACAAGTCAATAAAGTCCTATAATGATCCTAATCCATCTGTTTGAAAAACTAAGGTGTAGAAAATAAAGACAAGCCTATGGTATCAAATGCATACTGTCTAAACTTCTTTACGAGAGTGAGTGCGTCGTTGCGGTCCCTATCCTGATATTTATTGCATATATGCTGAGTGTGAGGGATTTCTTTTATGTGAGGGCGTAGGGGTTGCACCGTAGTCTGCTTGTTCGGGTAGTGTCATTTGTTGGCGTGCTAGGTTGTCTATTGATAATGTAATGCCATTACTTGATCTCGTTGTGTCATGGTGAGGAGTTTGTGTATACACATCGAATGTTGGTTTTGATAGTATATGAAGATGTTGAACTTGTGTTTTGGTTAATGCATGCTAAAATTGATTTTGTGAAAGTATGTCTGTCATACACTATTAGAAATAAGCCCTATAGAAATGGTTCTATTACTGTCACCACATATACCAAAACTTTCTCTATATAGCTATGGAGACGGTTAACACACCCGATACAACTGATCTAATCACAATAGATCAATCACGACGGTTATTTTCTACGGTTAGAATAACTGTCGCCACAAGTGACCTATTGGGACGGCTTTTGTTCCAAAATATTTGCAACAGTTGATGATCGTATGCAACGGCTACTACCCTCCCACTAGTACTTTATGCAACGGCTACAAAATTGTTCCAATAGATCTTTTTGTTAAGACTATGAATTGTCCCAATAGATCTTTATGTGATGGCTAAGAACCATCTCAGTAGAACTTTATGCAACGGCTTCAAACCGTCCCAATAGATCTTTATGAAACAGTAGTCATATGCTATTGCGATGTTTATTTCTATTCAATTATAGACATGTTACATCTGTTGGGACAGTTATGTTTGTCTAGTGCAACGGTTGTAACCGTTATTCTTTGGTGGCTATTGCTACGGTTTACTAGGATACTGCAACAGTCTTTAGTAGGTTATAGCAACAGTTCTTCATAGGCTACTACAAAGGTATACTTATTAGGCTACTTCTACAACACAAAATTAGGCTAGCCATTCCAAATGATTTTAAAAATTAACCATAACATAAATACATACGTTTTTTGATGAAGAACCAAATATTTTTGGAGCAAGAGTAGAAACTATTCATTACAAGCAAAAACCAATTTTTTTTGGACCTTCAAAAAGTGCAACACATAAGTTTCAATGTTCAATAACAAAAGATGTTTGAAACTTAGTCAAATTTTTCAACATGACGCAGCATGATGAACTCGCCAATCTGATCGACCTGGCCTTGGTCAGGTCTAGTTTATCGCTTTCATTCCTATCTTCAATGTCATCACCTACAATGATAATAGAAAATAATTAATAAAAACTTGCAAGTCGTATATAAATAACCACAATTTCCAACCATAAAAAACATTAAATCACAACAAACAATTCAAAAGCCAACCAATTCCAGTAGCTAAAAGGTAATAACCAATGCATATCAGACCACGGTCTATTGACCAATCTTAAAGTAAAATGTCTTCCAATAATCTCTTTTTCTTTGTTGCTATCCTCTTATTTTCAGTTGTATCTCTGTTTTAGCAGAGGACAATCTTAGCCTTGTAATGAACTACTACAAGAATACTTGCCCTCAAGCTGAAGATATCATCAAAGAACAAGTCAAAACTTCTCTACAAAAGCCACAAGAACACTACATTTTCTTGAAAATATTCCCCTCATAACTGGAAGAAGAGATGGAAGGAAGAGCATACTAGAGGCACACCTATGATTCTGGACAACAATTACTACAGGAACATATTAGACAACATGGGCTTGATGTTAGTTGACCACCAAATAGCAACAGACAAGAGGACTATGCCCTATGTAAAGGAAATAGCAAAGAGCCAAGATTATTTCTTCAAGGAGTTTTCAAGAGCCATCACTATTATTTCATCAAGGAATTTTGCTATGTGCTTGTACTCATTATCACTTTTCCCTTTCCTTTGTGTATATGGGAGAGAGGGAGTGGACAGTGAAATGATAGGAATAAGATGGCTTTACTTTTTGAGTATTGTATGTTTGTGTTGTCGCATTAAAGTGCTAATGACCATGTTCATTACATTCTATATTCTATTTTTAAAATTTACTGTTTTAGCTACTCTCTTAAGTTACGGAGGTGTTAATTTGATGTGTTTACTATGAAAGAGTGGTGATAGTTCATTGAACATGATTCTTGCATAAAGATTCAATTTTTAACAGTATAAGTGAAAGATTCCAGCAACTTTATGTGGCATTCAATGATAAGAAGAAGCATATTCGTGAAGCAAGTTAAAGAAGAAAAAGTAAATTAAGGCCCTTATACTTTGGATAAACTATGGCATGAAAGTTTGTGCTGTGGCATGAAAGTGGTAATGACAATATCCATTACATTTCATGATAACTCAACCCCCATTTAGTATCAGACATACAACATTTATTAAACTAAGAGGTGAGTACATCAGATGAAATATGTGTGCAAGTGCCACCAAAGCCTTAGGAGATGGTAGAATTGTAACAATAACTTAGTAGGATAGTCTTTTTTTTCGATTTTTAGATCCTAAAATGTCATCCTTTGTTTTCGTATTTTGCAGCTTAGTCTTGAAAACTTTAGGATGAATTTTTCTCTATCGAGTAATGCATGTATATTATTATCCTCAAGGAAAAAAAACAGAATGTGATTCTAGAGAATAACACTAAAAATGAACCCCCTATCGTCCTCCAGCCAGCCCCCACGTCGGATTTCTCACTTAGCACATCACTACAAGCGGTTATAAGTATTCAACAACCAATTCAAGAACCAACCAAAAAGTGTCCAAAATCAAAATTCTAAATGCCTTAGTACAAAACAAAACCAACTAAAATCAGATAAAGAAAGGAAAAAGTTTTTCACCACATCATTCTCAGTAGTAACAACACATTAACCAAATAAAAGGAATTTTTTAGAAAAGAGTTTGAGTTAGCACCTTGCTTTCTAGAAGAAATTCTGTCAGCTTGAGCTTCTCGTCAACTCTTGAACCACTCGGTCGTAAGCTGGAATCATAGAAAACAGTTAACTATATCAGCATGTCTTCTTAGCACTAATAAATAACTTTAACTTTAGCACAACAAAATTAGTCATACATATCTAATGCTAAGAACGTTTTTGTTTCTTGAGAACATATATGAAATGCTAAAAAAATGCTAAGAACATTATTAGATGCTGAAACTTGTTCTGATGCCATTTATGTTTTTGGTGTACAAAGAGCTCCCATATAGATGCTAAAGCAAACTTAGAAGTTTTAGAATCCTGTTAGGTTTGCTATTTTTGTACTTAGATGTTATTTATTCTCTTGTAAAGGAGTTTTTCAGTACTACATAAGTACTGGTTCTTAATGCAAAATGTTACCTTCTCAAAAAAAATGCTAAGAACATTTGCATTTCTTGATAAAGAAAAATTAAAGTCTAGAAGGAGAATGGAAATGGAAATAGTGTTCATCTAGATACTCAAATGATTACAGATTTGTGTTCTGCTACCACATGGTTTTGATATGTAATAGGCTTAAGAACTGTTAGCAGTCTGAGCATACTACGTGTCCGATTCTTATTAAACAAAAGCTATGCATCCTATTCACAAGCTAATTTACACCCTTTGATAACAAATATGAAATGTGCAGTAGCAATTGACATTCCAATAACCAAATATGAAATGTTCAACAACCCAATAACTTAAAAAATCAAGGTGCACAAATATAAATCTGTCCATCAGAACCACTGTAAATCTCTCAGAATGAAATGGTTGTGGAAATATGCTAATGACAAACAGTTGTTGTGAGGGAAGGTCATTGAAGCTAAGTACGAGGAGGAAAATAGATGGATGGAAAAGGAAGTAAAAGCTCCATATGGTGTAAACCTGTGGAGATCCATCAGATCTCTATTGATTGATCTCAAGAATAGCACCAAGGTGAAAGTAAAGAATGAAGAAAAGACAAGTTTTTGGAGAGATGATTGGCATGAGGTGGGCGTATTGGAAAGTCTATTTACAGACATTCACAAATTAATATCACAAAAGAAGAGGGCCATTGCAGAAATATGGACACCAAAAGGGTGGGTAGTTAACTTTCAAAGATAAGTAAATGACTGGGAAATCACAAAAGTTGCAGACTTCTTCAGTATTATTGGCCAGTTTAATGGAACACAAGTAGGGGAGGATGAACTTTGGTGGCAGGGAAGTAACAACGGAACTTTCAAGGTTGGTAAAATATATAAGAAGTTGAAGAATTGCAACCAACAATTTGTCGATTAGCAATGGAAAAATATCTGGAAGGTTAATATTCCTTACAAGGTAGCTTGTTTTACTTGGCTAATGTCTAAGGAAACGGTTCTTACAAAGGACAATCTGATGAAGAGGGGGTTAAATTTATGTCCTAAATTTGTATTCTGTGGAGAGTAGGGTGAATCTATTAATCAACTATTCCTTCACTGTAATACTACGGGAAAACTGTGGCATCTTTTCTTAAATCTCAAAGGTTTTTCTTGATCTATGCCTGGTAGGGTTACAGAGGCTATTCTAAGTTGGGAAAAAGCTGAGATGCAGACAAAGAGTAGAAGAAGATGGAGAATGGTAGACAATCTGGAAGGAGAGGAATGCTAGGTATTTTGAGAATGTAGAGAATAGTATAGAACATATCAAGTTGAATTGTATCTTGATATTGTGTTTTTTGTGTAACCAGATCTGGTCCAATTATCTTGTATTTATTATTGATGTGTTAGATTCATTATAGACATAGGATCATACACGCTTGTCTTCATACAATTATAATAAAGGAAAAAGTTTCTCATCACATCATCCGTAGTTGTAACAACACATTAACTAAATAAAAAAAAATCAGAAAAGAGTTTGAGTTAGCACCATTCTTTTTAGAAGATGTTCTGTCAGCTTGAGCTCCTCGTTAACTCTTGAACCACTCGGCCGTAAGCTGGAATCATAGGAAAATGGTTAACTATATCAGATTACAGGAGGGTACATACTTTTCAATAGGACAAGTTTAGAAGGGAAATTGTAATTAACATACACATCAGAGGTCAAGCCTTGCCTAAATGGACAACTACTCTTAGTAAGCATGGTGGAAGCCTATGACACAGGGTATATGATTGGCAGACTGTAGAAGAAGTGGAATGGTTCGGCTGCACTTGCTTGCTTCTCTTAGCTTATTGGTTTTTTTAACTCTAATCAGCTCAAGCTTAAACTAGGATTGGTAGTGTAGGTAGCTAGAATTGAGAAATAGATTGTCTGCATCTATTTAGCTTTGTATTACAATTTTTTTAGTATGAAATGAAAATCTGTTGGTTTATAAAAAAAAAATAGATTATAGATTTGTGTTCTGCTATCACATGATTTTGATATCTAATAGGCCTAAGAACTATTAGCATTTCGAGCACACTAATAGTCTGATTCTTATTAAACAAACGCTATGCATCCTATTAACATCACTAGTTGCAAGTCTAGAACTTCTAAGAAAGAACGAAAAACTACACTCTAATTCATATTATTCAACAAAAATATCAAATCATAAACATTTGAAGAAGAAGAATCCTTAACTAAATCCCATTTACAGCTTTGTCTCCACAATTTATATTCACAAGCTAATTTACATCCTTTGATAACCATATTTGAAATATGTAGCAGCAATTGACATCCCAACAACATGTATTGATTACTTGAACAAGGAAAAACAGATGTAAGATCAGTAGGAGCTTAGATCGACAGTGACACATACATCATAGACATACATCACATAAATGAAGCTCGATGTCTTCCACTACTATGTCTGAAATATCTAATTCTTGAGCCAACTTATCTCAGTTAACATGCGCTCTTTTTTTGGGCATCAAATGACAATGCAAATTACTTGACTAATAGAAAAAAAAATACACATTCCCTTTATTCACATCGACAAACAGATAGAAATTTTCTTGTTTAAATGACTTAGATAGCCAATGAGACATTCTACTATCAAAAGACTTAACTATCAGTTAACTACAGTTTTCATCAATTTATGAAAACTCATTGACAATTGATAGCTAGAACATTAAGATATACAAGCTTTACCATATATTAGCAAGCACATATATTAGCAGTGTCCCTCTTGGTTAATGAAAAGAAAATAAAATTTTAGACATGCATGCAAAAGAGAAACATTTTTGTATGTGAAAGAGTTCTCAAATCTTCACCAAATTTGAGACAGTAATAATAATAATAATAACTAAAATGTAACAAAAACAAATCAAATTACCCCCAAAAAAAGCAAAAAATATAATTTTTAAATCTTTTCTCAGTGAATTTTAGTCTAAACCACAAGTAACAGAGATTTCATAGAGACCCAAATGTGTATTCTCATTTTGAAAAATCGTACATGCATAAAAATTAAAGATAGAGGGATGGATTCTTACATGCAAAGAAATCACTTTCACCGGAGAATTCCACTTTCGCCGCCGCAGAAAATTCAGTTCACCGAAAAAAAAACTTTCACTGTACCGGAGACAACACTTTCACACAGTGGAGCTTAGAATCGAAGCTTGGACGATGGAGCTTAGAAATCAATGGAGCTTAGGATCTAAGCTTAGAAATCAATGGAGCTTAGAATCTGAGCTTAGAGGATGGATTTCTCTAGAATCTGAGCTTTGATTTTTTGCGAGAAATGGAGGATTTTAGAGAGAGAAGTAACATTTTAGAAAGTGTGAATAAGGAAATAAAGGCAGGGTCTGTTTTTGATATATTAAAAGGATTTCTGTTTTTTTTTAGTGAAATAATGAAAATTTTCACGGGTTCACAAAATTAGTGGAGGGAAATATTATTTTTTGGACCATACAAAACCGTTACTATAGATGCCTTATAGCCACGGTTAAAATATCCATTACAATAGATATATCTAAAGCGACGGTTTTGGAGATTATGCGATGATTTATATTAAAAAGTATCCTATTAGATACAAGGATGTATTGCGACGGTTTTAATCATCGCAGTAGACTATCTATAGCGACAGTTGTATAACCGTCTCTACATAAGCATTGCTATGTGTCTAATTTCCAGTATTTGTAGTAATCTTGGATTTCTCTTGGTTAAGCATCGTGTTTAGTTGTGTTTTCTTTGCCAGAGGATATGCAAATATTCTAAGTTAAGGGTGTTGATGTGCCTTGGACTTACGACGCTTTCGACGCTTAAAACTATGAATATTTTCAAGCACAAAGGTATTTTTATATAGATATGATGTGTTCTTGGGGTATTTACAGTTCAAAGAGATGAGGATAAGGAAATTGCAGATTTCTGGCATTTAAGGCATCATATGAACCATTCCACAACCGTGGGATCTGACCACGATTGTACCAGGATATCGTGGGTTGAATCAGAGGATTGACTCTCAGGTGACATATAGACGAAAGCTTCCCACTAACGTATAACTTGAGCATGGGAAGAGGGTCTAAAAATCAGTGTTGTAGAAACTAAGTATGAAGAAGATAAGAAAAAGACTTCCCACGACCATGCCTAGAAGTCTCGATCGTACCAATGCATCATGGGAATGAAGTCTAGATTTGAAGTTTGCAGAAGTTAAGTGCCAAGAAGATTAGACGAGGGGGAAGCACGATCGTACCTAGAAGCCACAAACTTGTACTGAGGGTTATACCAACCATGATATGAAGAATGAAAAATTCAAGAGCAACCTACGAGCACCAAGGACGATTATAGGATGTCATCACAATCGTACCTTCCTTCGTCTGAGGCACTGACTCAGCAAATAGATATGTGTTCATGATATGTTTTTATTTTGTCTATAAATACTTCTATTAGGTCTTTTGTACCAGTTTTCTCTCTATTACACTTTATTACATTATTGTAAGGTTTCAAGGCATATTCTTGTTCTTTGAATTATAAACATCGATTTTTAGGGTTTTAATTCAAAGTGAGATTTCGAAGTTTTTCATCTTATTCTTGTGAGTTCATAATTATGCTTTTTTCTATGAATTTTTCTTGTGTTCTTACAATTATGAGAAGCTAAATACCACAACTAGGGTTGTGGGAACCACGACGGATTAATGAAGTAGTGTTCGTAGTATGAAGTGATTCTCAAAGGATGTTTGGGTATGTATTGTTATTCTCCTTGCTTTGATTGCTTTTTAATGGTGGCCAATGTTAGAACTCGCCTTATCTTTACTCTGTACTTTATCAAGAGTAATGAATGGGAAAACAGAATCGACAAAGAGTCTTGGATCTATCAACCCCTATTTAATTAGACTTAAGCCGATAAATGGGATAGACTAATATGGGATAAATGATAGGGGTTAGTAATTCAAAACCCATGAGACATGAACCTTTGTGATTGGGGATAGTCATCTATCAAGGGCGTAACATAGTCGTTTAGATGAACATAACCTATCGATTCTACATGCCAAGCACCACAAGAGATCACTAAGTACGAAAAACCTATAGAGTTATGAAATTATTGGGGAACATAGTCCAAGTGCCTTTCTCATATTGGTTACAAATCCAAAGAAATCAATAATTGTTACTATTGAAGTCTTGATTTACAAACCCCTCTCTTTTACTAGAGATTGTTATTGATTGCTTAGACATACATCTTGATTGATATTTCGACCAATTCCCCGTGGGATCGACCCCAACCTATTTGCGTTTTATATTTGACATCGATCGATTTATATCTTACTGTGAGCTTTCAAATTTTGACAACCTACATATCTGAAAGTTGGCGGCTACATCATCCAATGATGTAGCACCAAAAAGGGGTGTCGGTACTTTGAATGTACTGGCATATAAAGCAGTAAAGTGAAACACTACTAATATCTAAAACTGATAAAGCTGGAAAACTGAGACATGAATAATGTAATCAACTGAGTTGAATAACTGAAAAGGAGATTGACTAACTTGAATGCTGAAACTTAAAGTAATATAAGTAAAACTTTCTTTAAATATGTTCATAAAACTAAAACTACAACTGGAAATTGAATGACTGAAGTCTGAACAAAACTTGAAAGCAATACTTCATAAAAACTCTCTTTAAACTGGTGGCCTCGGCCAACCATATATTACCTCAAAATAAGTAAGTTTTCTTAGGGAGTTTCTCTAACCGACATAAACCATGGGAGCATTATGGAGTCCAATATCTTTCCCACATTGAGAAGAGCCATCTTAAACCTTGCAAGGGAATAAGATGGAGCATAACGTATGGATCCAAATTTTAACTCGAAGGAAAAACCTACGGTAGCAACATAGTTCTGGGGAATGTGACCTCGGACTCATACCCATTCGGGTGCTGAATAATCCTCCCAAAATATATTATCTACTCATAACATAAATCTAAAAAATGTTTTCTAAAAATCATGCTTGACTCAAAATATCGTATCATGAACATATCTATATCCGTGAGCCTCGGCTCTAAATCTTTATAACTTTGCTTTTACCTTTCAAGATACAATAAATTTCTTTACTTTTCAAGTCACGGTATCATATATAAGAGTTCTCATAAGCTTTTCATGAGTTTACTACATTTAAACCTATTTCAAGTAAATCTATAGATTAATCCATTAAAACATGAAAGAAGCTTTCAATACAAAATTCCCAAAACTTAAGCTTTATGAGGAATAATTGTTAGACATCAAATTAGAAATTCAATTTAAAGAATGACGCTAACTCAGGAAATTAATGATAATACTCATGGAAAATTCAAGAAATTCAATAAAAGATCAAGAAAAATGCTGAGAATTTCTTAACTAAAAACCCTAAATTAAATCAAGCTATTAAAGTGGAATTTAAAACTTAGTTGTGGGGAGAACGGGGTTCTCACATGAAAGAATTAGCTTTACATACCTTGATTTTGAAGTTTGAGGAAGAATCTTGATTGAAATCTCTAGAATTCTTGAAGATCTTGTTCTTTGAAGTGTTAGGGGAAAAAAAGAAGAGTTTGTCGTAACTTATGAAATTTGACTAAATTTGGCTTTTGGGGGAAGTTAATAGTCATGGGTTGGGGTTATGGAATGAGGAAAGGATGAAAACACCCCTCCTAGAATGTGAAAATAAGAGAAAACTAAAGGAATTTTGGAGAGCGTGTGCGGTTGCGTAAGTGGAGTCTAGTTCGCACGACTGTTAGCGTAGCATAGGTAGTACCACTACCTTGCTGACATGGTCATGCATTGGATCGCACACACTGTGTAGTGTCCAGTAAATAGGCATAACTTTTAGCACATAACTCAAATTGACAAACGATCTATGGAGTTGGAAACTAGACTCAAGGACCTTTAATCCACCTCCATAACACTTACCAAACTTAAGAATCTATCTTAACACTTAAATAAAATTAGAAATCTCCAGGTTCGGACCTATACACATATGAAGAACATTTTAGATCTTAGTCTAGAATTTTTGGGGTGTTACACTACGGGTGTTTGCTTTACGAACCCTTACCTTTGATCCTAGATTAGCTATTTTCGGACAAGGTCCAACTATTAAATCAGGCTTGATATCCAGCAAGTAAAGAATTAAGGTGAGTTCTAACACGTGCACTCATTAAAAGGCAATCAAGTACAAATGGAAGAATAATACATGCATAAACACCATTCAAGACTCACTAAGTACTTCACCTACTTTGTTAACACATCATAGTTCCCACAATCCTAGTTGTGGAATTTATCTACTCATGCTTGAAGAATCATAATTAGAAGTTATAGACAAATTCATAATTGTGAACTTACAAAAAATGAGTCGATGAAATCCGTACACTTGAATTATCAAAAAGAATTTAATGCCCAAGAATCAATAGATGAATAATTCTTCAACCAAGAACAAAATAATGTATATGTTTCTAAGGCTTCAAAGAGTGTAGTAGTATGTAACCAATAAAAGAAAACCCAAGACAGGTATTTATAGATAAAAATAAAACATATCTTAAACTAAATAGGATTGTAGGCTTGACATTGTCAATGACTTGTTGGAGGTCCTAATGATTCATTCTGTAGGCTTTTACAGTTCTGCTGATGCCTCAGGGAATGACTCATTGGTTGATCAGATGATTCATTATGTGGATCGTGACCTTGGGACTTGATTTACACCATTTTAGTAGTTCTGCCTATGGCTGCTCAAAACGATTCAACATCACCCTTGGCATCTCCTAACGACTCGTAGCATCCTCCCGTGGTCACTGGGACAATTTTTCTCCTTTCAGATTTTCAACTGTACGATATCTCAGAATGAGTCAATAAGACTCATTACTTATCATCATGAATCGTGTCCAATAGTCGTTTGTTTGCACTCAATTTTCAGTCTTCAGGACTTCATGTGTTTTCCTCAGAATGGATCAGGGCATGACTCGTGGTCTGTCCGAATGAGTCATCCCTTGGCTCTACTAGTCAACACTTGGTATTTTTTCACTCTTTTTGCGTTTCTCACTTCCAAAATTTTTTTTCTTGCACAAACTCACAAACACACATCAAATCTACCAAAAAGTACTTAAGGACATATAATAATTCCTTGATTAAGGCTTCGAATGTGACATAAAACCATGACTTAGGCTTCGAAAATACCGTGAAACCATGACAAATCAACACCCACAACTTAGAAAATTTGTTTGTCCTCAAGCAACAAAATAAAACTAACACAACACTCAAGCAAAAGAAACCTAGGAAAGCTACAACAGTTATATGACACTTCGACACTTTTCTTCACAAATCCAATCCCCCTATTTTCTAAATATGTATAAAAGTAGTTGCGATCATTCCATACTAAAGGTTCATAAGAGTCCACCACTACACCTAAAACCTAATTTGGTACAAGGTCCCTATATGAGAAAATCAATAAACAATCAAGAACACAATGAAAGCAACAGTAAAGTAAGGACAAGGAATGTTTACGTGGAAACCTCCTTGCTTAAGGGAGAAAAACCATGATCTACCCCAGTAGGATTTCACCAAGATCTTTTAGTAATCACGAAGCACCCTTTGATTACAACCTAGGAATTTACCTCGTAATTCCTATCTCTTTGCAATTACTCTATTACAAACACACCCTCACAATAACTCTACTGTGAGACTCCATAGCTACCTCCTGCTACAACACAACTCATATTTGATTAAAAGAAGCTAAATAAAATACTCACTAGAATCTCTAGAATAAGTCGTGAGTTTATAATTGTAAGGCCAAAACAAAGCCTTAAACAAACTAGAAACAAAACATATATCACTATGACCAAGAGTTTCTAAATTGTTGAGTCTTGTAATATCAGCTGAGACCTTTACTTGAGAAAATTCTTTTCAGATTTGTGCAAAAGCTTGAGCTTCTTTCCTCAAGGATGATGAATATACATGATGAGCATTAGGAGAGAAGCTTTCTCATTGGTCGATGCAGAAAAAGGACCATTGAGGATTCATTCCACTAATATGCTGACACTGTCTAGAGAGTACAATATAGCTGGCACATAAGGCAAATAAGTACAACTACAAAGCTGCATACTGGGACACCAGTTGATATGACTGGTCCTTTCACTAGGTTATACAATCACCAAAACATAACTCATGAAAGTCGGGCATGGACTAGGTTCTAGTGATGAAGTTTGTCAATAATCAAAATATGAGCATACTAAGAACAAGGCTAGAACCCAACATTTCCCCCCTTTTAGATGATAAAAAAACCAGATTCTCAGAGTAGCAATTCACACATCTGTCCCCCTGACACCAGCATCATCTAATCAAGCCAATAAGCCCAAATCTATCTTCCCCTTTTCTATCAGTTCCCTCTTACCAGTCAACATATTTATCGGCACCAGTTCCCCATCCCATCATGTCCTCTCATCAGTTTCCCATTTTTAACTATCACTAATTCCCCCTTTTATCTCTTTCCTCTTTTGACATCATTAAATAGGTTAAATAGTAAAACAGGCAAAGTGTAAGCAGTTGATATTAGAGGTAAATAAGAATAATTTAATTTAATCACATAAAAAAGCACAGTTAATATCCAAGTCTTATGAAAAGAAAATTTAACAACAGTACTCAGTGCCAGAATCATGAACAGGTTGAAACAAAAGAACATAGGGAATTTTAATAGGAGAAAAAGGATGGTTTGGATATGAACTGATCAATAAGTCTCAGAGCAGCATAATTGTCATCAATAATTTACTGAGTTAAATCAACAACCTTCATCTGTAGCTCTGCATTCTTAGTAACAAATTGATCATTTTAAGCCTTGAGAGCTGCTGCAACACCTGAAGCTGTACCAAGTTCCTTGGTAACCTGAAGAAGTTTATTTTTAATACGTACAATTTCAGAGTCCTTTTCAGCCACTAAGGCATTCATTTTCTCCAACTCCAAGGTGATCTTCTCTGGAGCAGTGATAAAACATGACACAGTAGATGTTGAACCCATACCTCTCTTCTTTTCAATACACTCACATTCCTCCAAAGTGGTACGAGAAAATATTTGTTTCTTCGTATAGTAAGTCCATGAGTTAGACGTTACTTTAAAATAGTCAAACAACTTAGAGAGAAAAAACCCGTATCCTGCCCCATGATTACGTTCCTCCATATTATATATCTTAACAATATACTCAATCATTATCTTTGGTAGATTGATTGGGGCACATGAGTTAAAAGCCTCCATAAGAATAACTCAGCAATTGAGGCAACAGTTCTGCCTTCAATTTTGGTGAGTAGCACTTTGTGTTTCAACTCAAATAATTGCTGGTATTCTAGCTTCATTTCCTTTTTTATATTATTTCACTACCAAAAGTCCTCTTTGATCTAGCAATTTTATCAAGCAATTTCACTGATGCAAATTTTTCACCACTATATCAATCCCAACTATAAGAACTTTTAAAATTTCTCCTAGAATTGATTCAGTGAGAATAAATTCCACACCGTTCACAGTTGCAACAAAACTATCCCCTTTTCAGAGATAAAGAGATCAACATAGAAGTCTTGAATTTCTTTCTCACACATCACACCCAGTCCCTCAAATGTGTGTTTCCACTCTTGTACCTCAACCATAGCAACTAGAGACTTCATTCCAAATTTATCAAATATTGCAGGATAAAACCACGACCATTTAGAACTTTTTGATTTCAAAGTTTCTCACTTTTCTCTTTAAATTAGGGATCCTTAGGAGGACGTTGAACACCCTTATTCTTCTTTGATATAGATGCAGTACCTCCCTCTGATACTTCAGTCATTTTTCTCTTTGGAGTCTCCTTAGAGGGAGTCTTTTCCAAGGACCCTTCAGATAGTTTCCCTTTCTTGTAACACTTTTGAATCTTCTTGATTCCTTACCACGAATCACTAATTCTACCTCAGTTTGTGAGTCTCATTCTTCTTCCAACTCTACTACTTTAGCAATAGATATTTCCTTTTCAATAACACTCATTTTCAATGTTCTTCGTTTGGAGGTAGATTTTTGATTCAGCAGCATATATAGCATCCTTTATGATTTTATGAATAGTGTACCTAGTAGTACAAGCAGATCCCTTCGTAGGGTTTTTACCACTAGGGATAGAGGATGATGTAGATTTTCTGTTAAACACAACAGTAAGAGACTTTTCTTCCTCATTCTCTTCTTCATTAAAGACATTAAGAGGAGCAAGAAAAGACATATTTTCTCTGGTTTTAGATGGAGTAGACTCAATGTTAGGGAGGTTATCATTTTCATTAGTTAGGACCATGAAAATGGAAAACTTTTCCACTAATTGAATCATGAGAAGGAATGTCACTAGTGCCAAAACGAACTGCCACTCCTTCTTTATATCGACCTTTATCTAGACCCATTTCAAATTCAGTAGTACAAATATTAAATGGAATAGAAGAATCACTAGGTTCTAACACTTGAGTGGTAGAAGGAATGGAATCAAAATTTCCAAAAAATCCTCACTCGTAGGCATTTTGGAGTCCAATTTCTGACTTGTAGCTTCAATTACTTGATCCTTATTTGAGAATTCTAGCTTATTTCCAGATGTCACTTTACACCCTTCTTTCAAGGAGTCAGAAGGAAATAATTTATCTTCATGAGAGCAAATTGTAATAGCTCCTTCTTTAGGCAAGGAAGGTTCAGTCAATTTGGATACAAAGGGTGAAGAATTTGGATTTACAGTAGGTAATAAAATTTTTGGAGTTAGTTTTTTTCTTCGAGAATCGACTGAGGACATGGGGATAGAGGATAGTATAGATGAAATGGTAGAGATATCTTGATCAAAAGATATTTTTGAGAGATGATAATTGAAGGAGCGACTCAAAGACCTGAAGCAATGAACGGACTATGAAAGAGGATTTTTTTTGTATTGAGAGAATGGTTGTTAGAAATTTAGAAGAGTAAGAAGATAGTAAAAAGTAAATGAATGGGTAGGAGTATTTTAAAGAGGTCTTAAGTGACATGTCTTTTCAGGAGAAGAAGATGTCATTTTGAGTGAAAGTAGGAAAAGACATCACCTTTAGGTAAGAAGTGGGAACACTGATATGACCTGGCACATGTGTACAATTTTATTTTCTAAAGAAAATACAAGAATACTAACCTGTGCGAGAGACCAAGTCCCTCATTTTTCAGTTTGCTTGTCCATCATACTATTGAAGAGAATTCTCCTTGTTTTGATCAAAACTGTGTTCCCCACATATATGTTCCTGGAAGGGTACATGAGTTGAGTTAAACCATGTAAGATACCTTACTTTATATACCTTCCTTTTTTTCATAGCCATGATATGGGAGAGACATTGGTGCAATCTCATTACATGATTCTTTCAAAGATTTTCTTTATAAGAGCTTTAGAAGAGATATCAGCAACCTAGTCTTTCGTTTGACAGTCAAGCTATCCCTTGATCAAATCCTTTCAAAGAACACACTAATGTCTTACAAATCCCTGAGTGAGGGGATCCTCAGTTCTACCATTCATATGCCTTGAGCAGCCACTATTTATAAGCTAAATTTTGATCTTGTTGACTGCTCCCTCTTTCTCCTACCTGCATAATCATTTATTAAGCTTAGAAACCCACAGGAGTTTAGGTCCCTTTGAGTGAGTAAAAGGATGGATAAGATTTCTTTTTGCCTTAATTTTTTCTCTAATGACTTGAGCAAACTTCAAATTTGCTCTTTGTGCTTTGAGAAGGACCTAACAGCTTTCCTTGCAGTGACCATTCTTCCCATAATGAGTACATAACATTTTATCTAAATCAAATACATAATTATTTTGAGGATTGGAGGAAGTATAATCATTCTTAAAACTAATCTCTTCTCTGAAGTTGGACTTGATACTGCTCAACTTAGTAAGAATCACTAATGAAGCAGTCCAACAAAGAGATTTTTCTAGATCATTCTTAGTACTCTTCAATTCCTTTTCCAGATCCTTGTTTCATTCAAGAGAGGTATTAAGGTCTAGACTGATCTTTTTTAGTTTTTCTTCAAGCAAAAGTCTCAGTTGCCACCACTTTGCCTGATATCCTCTTGAGTTTTTCACTCAATATTTTATTTTCATCCTTAATCTTGACAATTTCTACTTCAAGCTCAGAATTCCTTAAAGATAAAGAAATATTCTCTATTTCAAAATCGTTTAATTCATTAGCTAAAGACTCATTTTTGCTAGCATGGTTGTGACAAGCATCAATCAAGACATTAGCTAGAGATCTTAACTCCTTTTTGCAGTAGTTCCTCAATTTTGTTTGAACATCAAAAAAGGTTACTTCATCATCTACTTCATTATCAGATTTGGCCATGAAAGCCAAACAAAAATTGGATCTTGCTAACTTGTCTTCAGTTGCAACCAAGGATGTATCATTACCTTCCACTTCTTCATTGAATTCACTTGAGGAATCTCCCCAGGATTCTAGAGCTTGCTTGATTATCTTGTTTGTTGTTTCTTTTTGTTTAACTCTATCAGAGACCTAGTCCCTTCTCTAGACTTTTTCTAAAGTAGCGGTGAGCTCATTGGAGTCTCACTTAAGAAGTGGACACTCTTTAATGTGATGACCGAGTTTTCCACATTTATAGAAATGGTCATTTCCCTTAAATCTCCTACTCGAGCTTCCTTTGTTCTGAAGAGCTCCACTTCTCACCATCTTTGGAAATCTCCGAGTGAGATAACCCATATTATATTTGTCCTCACTTGAGTCATTTTTACCAACCTTTAGAACAAAACTCCTGTCTTTTTTGGGTTCATTTCTCTTTAGAATCTTGGTGTCATTTGAGCTCATACATCTTTAAATTTCCAATGAGTTGGTTCATTATCATTGTTTGAAGATCCTTTGCCTTTGAGATTGCATTTATTTTGCTTTCCCATGAAGAAGCTAATATACTCAAGACCTTCCTGACTAATTTGTGCATCTTAATAATTTCCCAAAGGCAATTAAGTTCATTCACAATAGATGTGAATTGAGTATGTATGTCTTGAATGGATTCTCCTTAACTCATCTTAAATAGCTCATACTGAATAGTAAGCATATCAATATTTGATTGCTTCACTTAACTTATTCCCTCATGAACATTCTGTAATGCTTCCCATATTTCCTTAGAAGATTCACAAGTAGATACCCGGTTGTGCTCATTAGGTCCGATCCTACAGACAAGAATTTTCTTTGCTTTATAATTTTTTTTTCAATTCTCTTCCAATTAGCTTCAGTATAGTACTTTCTACTTTTAGGAATAGATTGAGAAGTATCTCCTTCTTTATCTTCTTCCATTAGGACATTGGGACCTTTACAAATAACATCCCATAATTCACTATCCTCTGCCACGATGAAATCATACATTCTAGTCTTCCACCAACTACAGAATTGTACATGGAACCTTGCGGGTCGAGTAGTTCATTATCCTTTCTCGAGACTGGGTAGAGATACTATATTGAACAAGATCCTTCCTAGGTGTTAACCTTATAGGAAGAACCTGGTTTTGATACTAATTGAAGGTTCGTAAGAGTCCACCACTGTATCTAAGACCTGATTCGGTACCAGGTCCCTGTATGAGAAAATTGATAAAAAATCAAGAACATAGTGAAAGCAACAGTAAAGTTAGGAGAAGGAATGTTTACGCTTACTCAAGAGAGAAAAATCACGATCTACCCCAGTAGGATTTCACCAACAACTTTCACTAAACACCGAGTAACCTTCGATTACAACCTAGGAATTAACCTCCCAATTCCTATCTTTTTGCAATAACTCTATTGCAAACACACCCTCCTAATAACTTTACTGAGAGACTACATAGCTACCTCAAGCTACAACATAGCTCAGATCTGAACAAAAGAAGCTAAACAAAATACTCCGTGAAATCTCTCAAATGAGATGTGAGTTTATAATTGTAAGACCAAAAAAAATCTTAATCAACCTAGAAACAAAACATATATCACTATGAGCAAGAGTTCTTAAATTATTGAGTCTTGCAATAACAGCTAAGACCTTTGCTTGAGAAAATTCTTTTCAGATTTGTGCAAAGGCTTGTGCTTCTCTCCTCAAAGATGATGAATATATATATATATATATATATATATATATATATATATATATATATATATATATATATATATATATATATATGATGGGCATTGGGAGAGAAGCTTCCTCATTGGTGGATGCTGAAAAAGGACCACTGAGGATTCATCCCACTAATGTACTAACACTATCCAGAGAGTACTAGACAGCTGGCATATAAGACAAATGCGTGCAACTACAAAGCTACATACTGGACACTGATTGATGTAACTGGTCATTCCATTAGGTTAGGCAATCACCAAAAAATAACTCACGAAAGACGGGCATGGATCGGGTTCTAGTGATGATGTTTTTCAATCATCAAAACATAAGCATAATAAGAACAAGGCTAGAACCTAATACACACTAATCAAAATAACACAAAAAGGATCTATGTATGACATCATGATGTTGATAGATAATTATATATACATAAATGACAACTTTCTAGCAGTCAACAATCGACAGGATAACCCTAGAGCCCTCACCACAAGGAAGTTCGGTACACACATTTGCTCATTCAAAATAGGGACTCAACTAAGACACTCAAACTCACATGTCCGTCACACACATATACTCATACAATACCATAGTCTTTCCCTTAATTTTTATACTTTTATTTTTGGACATCGGATTTGGATCACTATAGGAATTTACTCGGCTTATAATATAGGCATAGGTGCGGTTATGATATATTTTGGAAATAGTAACTCAACCCTCCTTCGTGCTATACTTTTCTTGTTCTTCCTCATAGCTCCAGATATTCTATTCACCATAGGACAACAAAGATATATAGAGACTTGAGCTAGAATTATTGGTAGAGCAGTATGAGGAGAAATATAACAGACTTTATGACTCAGTGTTTATGTTGTCAGTAGGTACAGGCTGAGCACCTGAGACCAGGTCGCTTACTTCTGAGGTTTCCCATTCCTGAATAGAAATGGGAGTGTATTAGTATGGATTTTATGGATGGTTTTCCTCATACTTCTTATGGTTCTGATAGTATTTGGGTTATCATGGATCGGTTGACCAAGTCTTCCCATTTCATTCCTATTTAGTCTTCCTACAGTGTTGAAAGGTTAGCTCGTATCTATGTTTGAGAGGTGTTCATCTTCATGGGGTGACCATGTTTATTATTTCAGATAGAGGTCCTCAGTTCACCTCTAGCTTTTAGAGGGAATTTCAGGAAAAGTTGGGTACCTAGGTTGATCTTAGCACTGCTTTCCATCCCCAGATTGAGTGATAGTCAGAGCAGACTATTTAGGTGAGGATATGCTCCATGCATATGTTATGGACTTTGGAGGTCAGTGGGAGTAGTTTTTAGCCTTAGCAGAGTTTGCTTATAATAATAACTACCATTCGAGTATTCAGATGGCACCATTCAAGGTTTTGTATAGTAGCATTGTCAATCCCTAGTGGGTTGGTTTAAGACTTCAGAGTCTAGTCCACGGAGTACCAACTTGCTTCAAAAGTTATTGGATAGAGTTCGGGTGATTCAAGATAGGCTACGGGTAGCTCAGAGTAGGAAAAAGAACTATGCTGACTGTAGGCTTTGTGCTTTAAGATTTGGAGTTGGTGAATGGGTTTTCCTGTGAGTGTAACCTATGAAGAGCATGATGAGGTTTGGGAAGAGGGGCAATCTTAGCCCCAGGTATATCGGGCCATTTGAGATCCTTCAGACAGTTGAGGAGATAACTTTTGTGTTTTCCTTACCTCCAAATATTTCAGCCATTCACCTGTTCTTTCATGTATTGATACTGTGGCGTAACACTATGTATCTCACATGCTTCAATAGGACTCAATTAAGTTGGATAAGAGGTTCACCTTTGCAGATGAGCCAGTCTGTATTCTTGCCAGAGATGTCTGGCAGTTGTATTCCAGAGATATTCTTGTGGTTAAGGTTTAATAGAGACACCATCCAAGTGAGGATGCTAATTCGGGAGATTTAGCATGAGATGAATAATTAGTACCCTTACCTATTTGAGTTTTTAGGTACTTCTTAACTCTTTACTTTTGCGGACGAAAGTCCTTTTAGTAGTGGATATTGTAATTACCCTCCAAGTACTTTTTTATATTTTCATGTGTTTTCTGTGTTTAGAGCTTTCCTATAGCTACCTTAAGTCACTTATGACTTGTTGGGACTGACAGTTTGATTACCGTGCAGTTCATTTGGTTTTTATAGCCATTTTCTTATTTTGGAGCTTTTAAAGATGAGAAAATAGTCCCTGGCCAAAACTTTAGGTAAACGGTCTCGGATGCCAATTTTGAAGGTTTCATTAGCTTTAAAATGTAAATTTTAGACTTCGAGGACCCTTGGTCTGGATTTCGAGGCTTCCCTGCTCGTTTTGGGCTATTCGGTGGATTTTGATGAAAATTAGAACTTTATGTGTTGGACCCACATTTTTTTGAAACGACCTTAGATAGAAATTTTGTTGGTTCTATTGAGTACAGAACACCAAATTTGGTAGGTTATCATAGTTCATTTGCATGCATGGGATTTCGAACAAATTCTGAGCACCCGATTAGAGTCCGTTAAGACTTTGCAAATTTGGTTGGTGCCAAGTTGCTGAAGCGCCTTGTTGACTGCTTAAGTGGTAACCGCTTAATCTAAGGCTGGCTAGTTTGGCAAGTCCGCTAAAGTAGACCTTTTCGCACTTAACCAGTCACCGCTTAAACGGCCATCACTGATGGTTTTATATATTTCATTTTCCTCTATTTCAGCCTGATTTTCTCTAATAAACTCCATTTTTACTTGTGGAAGCTTGAAATAGTGGGATAACCTTGGATTGGAGATAAGATTGAGTTGGAAACAATAGAGTGATCATTTCCCCATCGATATCTTGTAAGTTTTTGACTCAATTTCCATTTAATTCATTATTTAAATTCTTGTTTTACCCGAACTTTGCTGACTGATTTGGGAATGGAATTGGGGGATGGTCATGCCCAATTTTTTAGCACTGGCTCACTATGACTTGAGGGATGTTGTGGCATTTTTAATTTCGTGATTCCACAAGTGTACCTCATAGGGGATTTTTAGTTCAATTTCTGACCCAAAGTGTAAATACACAATATGGGTATCAATATTCTCGTCTTGATGTGTAGAATGTGATTTTGATATTGTGGCAGCAGTCGGTCCGTTGTAGAGGTTTTTGCATGCTTTCGGCAGCGTCCAAGTAGGCTAGGCTTACCCTTCTTCTAGACTTTGCTTGATTATGGTTTTAGTATGATATTGTGCTAGTTATGGGTGGATTCTTACAGCCCGGGTATTCCTTTAGCAATTTCTACTTAACTTAGCCGATTAGGGGTCTTTTCGGGTATAATTCAGCCCTATTTGCCCTTGACTTAGTCTAGGATTATCTGTTAGGATTAGACTTAGCTATGTAGTGACTTGGGATGGGATTTCAAAGCTTTAATCTAGTTTTGGGTAGGTGATTGCCCTAGATGTGTTCTTGGGACTGGTAATAGGACCTATCGCCCCTTTTAAGATAGGATGCTTAGAGTAATGCCCCTTTAGACCTAAATGATCACATAACAGCTTTCTTAGATTATTACTTGGATTTGGATTGACTTAGTCATTAGAATAATCTTAGTTAGCTTTATTACTTTGGGTAGGGTAGTCTTTGTCCTTAAACCACATCCATCAAAAAAATAATTGGAACCCGCATCACCTTAAAGTACTTAACCTCCTGAAGTTCGGATTTAGGGTAGAATGGACTTCAGATGGGCTATAATATAGACTGTCCTTGCAAATTGCATATTTAGTAGTCCCGGTTCGAGTCCAACACCTGAGATATTACTATTATCCATTAGTTCCAATTTGAGTCCGACATTTGCTATACTATTATTATCCATTAGTTCCGGTTCGAGTCTGACATCTACTATATGGTTATTATTTACCCGTTCCGATTTGAGTCCTACAATTATCACTATTATTATTATTAATGGTCTAGGATTGAGAATTCGTGTCACGATCCAACCCACCAAGTCATGCCAGGCACCTATTTATACCTACCCCAGATAGGAGAACCCTGATAATTCTATAATTCAACCAAATGCGGAAGTAAAAACAATAACACTTAGTAACTTTAATATCCACCATATGAATGTCTAATCAAGTTGAAATATTATAACTCATTTAATTCTTTTCAAAGCTTGTTTTAATACATCAAATATGAAAAGTAAATGCAGAAAATAACTACAAGTGACTCCCTAGAACCTAGCCTAAACTGGTACAAAAGTACTAGACAAGAAGTAGGGACATCCATGATGCAGCATCTATGAAGGATAGAAATGGTAAGAGTTGTTGCTGAGTGATCGACATCACTGCTATAGAAACTCCACCTGGACTGCACCATGGCTATACCCCCGATTAGAGATATAGTAAGTGTAGCATCAGTACAACTATATGTGCTGGTAAGCGTCATTGGTCAACCACGGTTAGAAAAAAATAACATCAATAATAAATAGGGAGAAATCACAACATCAAGTAAAGTTCCAATTTTGAATCCCCAGATTGTCAACTCTTATTACCCATATTTAGCATCTCTGTGACCTATACTTAGCATCTCTATGACCTATACTTAGCATCTCTGTGACCTGCACTTAGCATCTCTGTGACCTATACTTAGTATCTCTATGACCTACACTTAGCATCTCTATGACCTATACTTAGCACCTTTGTGACCTGCACTTAGCATCTTTGTGACCTATACTTAGCATCTCTGTGACCTGCCTTAGCATCTCTGTGACGTCATTTAACATTTTTGTATATATTTGTCTTATGACTTAACATTTTGTATATCTTTTTCATTTGACGTAATATTTTGTATATTACACCATAGTCGGTCCTCTCAATGGACCATAGAATCTCACCTCTAACTCGATTTGCACAAGGGACCCCATTTACGTTCATAAATCCTCTTCCATCATTCACTACAACAAAGAAACACGTAGGACAACATATATGAAATGAAATCACGTTCAAACATATGAATGAATGCATATATTTAAAATATATTCATCATCTCTCCTTATCTCTCCTCATCTCATCATCATAACGTACCAGCGTGGTGCCCGACCTATTATTATAACATATCATATTATCCCAGCGTGGTACCCAACCTATTATCATAACATATCATATTGTACCGGCGTGGTACCTGACCCATCATCTTAACATCTCATCATAATGCATATTAATAGGTGCAAGAAATCAATAAATCATAATTCATGCAAAAGATAATCACAAGTATCAATACATAACGCAACAGGGTTCAATATTGTCTACCGTTACATCAACCATCTAATTCATTTATTCAGTGACCTTAGTCCTCACATAAATACACAATCACAACTTACTAAGCACCCCTACAAGGCTACTGTCACCCAAGTTCATATTATTATGCACTTTTCCTCTAACTGTACCCAACCTCGAGATTTTCACATTACCTTCTACTCGGGAAAGTTTTGATCACGATAATATGACAACCAATGTCAATACTGCAAACCGGCTAATCTCAATATCTTCTTACTCACTATCTCATCTTCTGAACTCTAGAAAGCATCAAACATGATTATCAAGACATTAGAGCTATACAAGTTCCCCTAACTCAATTCAGACATTTTAAGCATCTATGTATTAGTTGGGTTGCCCTAACTTCCATTTAACCATTTCATATTATTTCATTCAACTTTCCACCATACTCAACACTGGATAATGATAATGTAAGCACCTCCACCCCATATTCCTATCCATCACTTATCTAAAACAACATTAACATAAGATGCAATAATTCAACATATCCAAGCTTATCCATATTTTTACATGTACCTCCATCAAACTCCGTGCCCGAAGGCCTAATACATGACACTTCTGACATCACTATTAATGTTAAATGCATCTACCCCAGGTTTAGTTGCTATAAACTAAATAAACCTTAGCTTACTTCTTAGGCAAAACATGTTGCTACAGAGAGGAGTGAGTTGTCCCATATGTGCTAGACATATTCCGATGTTGGGTTCCCTTCGAGTGTGTCTCAAACTACTCTCATGAACCTTGGCCTTTGAAATCTCATGGTTAGGAAGTTAGGGTTTTTCAGAGTGTTTTTGGAGGAAATGGGTGACCTAGGGAAATAAAAAGAAAGAGGATTTTAAAAATCCCTCAGCTGACTTAGTGCTTTTTTACCATTGCAGCAAAACCTTTACCACTCCAGCGGTTATCGACAGGCCAGCCTAGTACTTTATTAGGCCTCTTAGCCCAATTCCCTCAGTCTTCGATTTTACTTTCTGATTTAAATTTTTTTCGAGTTCATTTTGATCCCATTATTCATTGTAAATTATTCTCGAGGTGTTTTCACTCGTAACAATGATTTAGGTCATTACATTAGATACCAATTTACCCATCGTTCATCTTCGAATGACCCTAAGGGTAAGGCCAAATTATTTGCACGAGCACTCGAAGAGTTTTTAACTATAACTAGCTACTAAGAGAATTAATTAACGTATGGTAGTTCATTATGCAACCATACCCTTAATGGGTGACCGTTACAACATTGCCTAATTTAGTCCCGATAGTTGTTCCCACATTTTTCCACGAGATGGAGCACATAATTAATTATTGGGACAATTACCCAAATACATTATACTATCTCATATCACGAAAGGTTGAGATGAAGTTGGTTTGGAAAATGGTTTACAGTTGCAATGTTTAATTACCGTTGCAACGATAACTAACTGCGACAGCGGTTCACAACAGTAAAGTAGGAGAAAATTTATTTTCCCCCATTTTCACTTCACTTTCTCTCAAATCCTTTCAACTCTCTCTATAAAATCTCTCCCCGTCGATGATTCAAGGTATTTCTTTTGTCGCTTCTACCTAATTTATGCATTTCCCATTATAGAATCATAGAATCATGTTAGAATAGAGGGAATTAGGGTAGTTTCGGGTTTAACTTAACTTGAATTTAGTAGTGTTCTTGAGTATAATGGTTGGCATGCTTAGTTTTCTTAGGTTTTCAACACTCCTATAGCCTTCGGGATGTAAGATTAACGTAGTTCATGGTGGGTTTTGGCCATGGGAGAGTTGAAGATGAAAAGTCATCATGTCTAATGAATTTCTTTGAGTTGGCCTTGATTTCAGGTGTTTCACACCCTATTTTTTTGTAAAAAAGTTCACACGCACTTTCCCAAGATAAATCTATGCTTAATTTTCAAAATTACGAAGAAAAGTCAATAATCCTCCAGGGGAGGGGAGGTTGGCGGGTTGAAGACAATTATCTGCTACAGCAGTATTGCCATAGCAGTAAATACCAACCATTGCGGTACCGTCGCATTGGTACCGCCATTGTGGTACCGCTGTAACGGTTATTTATCCACTGCAGCGGTACTGGGCAGTGTGTCCCCAGTTTCTGTATTTCTTACAAACTTTGAATTCTCTTTCCCTCCCTTAGTGTTCCGATATGGTTCTAACTGTTTTTGTTGTATTTACAGAATCATAATGGCCCCACAACCTACCTATCGTAGATTTCCCAATGCCGCTATCCAAACCCAGTATGAGGAGGGGTAGCACAATAAGAACTTCCTACACTAGCGGGGATTCATGATGGATGATGTAGAGGATGGGTTTCCTGAATTCAGTAACTAGCTGAAAGTTTTTGAGTGGGAGATATTGTCCGAGCCAGTACAAAAGTGCAATCTGGCTTGGGTCTGGGAATTTTTATGCTATGCTCCTTACGGTGGAGTAGGAAGTACCTCTCCCTACCTATTCTGATCCAGGGAAATAATGTACCCATGGATGCCACTACCATCAATAAGATCCTAGGGGTTCCCAACCCCTCTAATGTAGACTTTGAGGATAAGATTTGGGATTCGGAGTTAGGGTGGGCAACTTGGTATTTAGCACCTGACGGTAAGGCTAACGAGGTGAAATGGTCCAATCAGAAGGAGACCAAGAGTGCATACTTTTTTCCTGAGGCTAAGATTTAGTTGCAGCTAGTGTCCTAGAGGATCCATTCTTCAGGAAATATTACAGACATAGTGTTCCACTAAGCTATGGTGGTGGCACGTGCTATGGTAGGGATAGAGATGAATATAGGGGCTCAGAACATGGATGAGTGGAGGTACATCTATGCTAGGGAGAGGTTTCCAAGGGACCTTTTATTACCTTTCTTGATTACAGAGTTGTGCAATCGGGTGGGTTTTCTCCAGGCAGACTATGATGTCTAGGAGGAGTGCGATGTACCGTACAACCCTCTTAGAGGAAAGAGTACCCGAGGAGGAGGTAAGAAGAAGAGAAAGACGTGAGAGGAGAGTGAGAGCAGCAAATCTGGTGGAAGTGGAGATGCTCCCCATTCTCAAACACCTATTCCTCCTCATGACTAGGTGGCCGACCTTACTTTTATATGAGGTTATATCGACAAGGCCCAAATGTCCCAGTCAGAGTTGGCTCCTTTGAGCTCTACTACCCCAGTGGATCTGACCAGATCTTATGTTGAGCTCCGAAGGGAGCTAGACGAGGAGAAAAAGCAATGTTGCTCTGAGGACCGTATTATTGGTGAGGATGTGGAAAGTTGTGTGGGTTATGTTCACGTGCACCTTCCCTGATATGGAGCTCCTGAAGCTGAGTACCGTGGATGCCGAGGAGTTCTCATTCCTCAGCAGCCTAGATAAGTATGGTATGGATGCCTCCAATCTTGGGGATGATGCCACCAGCTAAATGCTTCCCCCCTGGTTACATTTTATTATTTTTGGAATTTGGGTTGCCCCCTTTTGGGGTATGTATCAAACAATTTATAGTTTTTATTTTTTGTACTTTTAGATGTTTTTCCTTCCCACCCCCCTTTAATAATAATCGTACTTGCTCATAATGCGTGTTGGATGAATTTTTCTTACTGTACTTCTTCGAAAATAGGGTTGCTTTGCAACAATTACAAAATTGCAAAAACAAGAGAACCGCCTGGTAGGATTCTGCCTAGAGCCGCTGTAGAGGTTAATTTTACTGCTGTAGTGGTAGCCTTCAGTAGCTCTACCTTGAATTTTTCCCTTACCCAATCTTAGGTTCTTTCTACACAAAACTCTTTTTATGCCTGTTCAAGTAGCATAATAATCTCTTGTTATACTCAATGCACATTGAATTCGCAATTCTATTACTTCCAAACCATATCCAACACAACTTTCCATCTACCAAATTAAATGGTTCTACACTTTCGTCAATCTTCTTACTTACTCAAATCACTATCCTCCAAAATATTCCACCAACAGCCAAGCATCCAGGTAGTTCATATGGGATCGGATAATAGACAAGTTGTACTCCAAATCACGAAAAGATGAGTTATAGCTCAAGTCGTGGAAATGAATGAACTCTCGAGATCACACTCGATCCTTACATCCACTGATCTGCTTGGCTACACACCATCCAACCACACATACTTAATGCTTGTATTTGAGAGTTAAACACCACAAGTAAGTTAACATCTACAACTATCAACAACCATACATGTAGCACATATTTAACAAATGATTAGCTCATTACAAGTAATTAACACCATATCAAATAAACATAACAATCCACTTCCTAGGTCCTTACTGTCTTCTATTCATTGAGCATTTGGTTTCGACCCTTCCATGTTAAGAGATACCAATTGGAACCATCTAGTCCCAATCTTGATGATTGAGATACCAATTAGGATCGACTAGATACCAATTAGGATCGACTAGATACCAATTGGACTAAAATCGAGGATACAACATTAGAATAGCATGATAAGAGCGAAGAAAGTGAGATCAATTCCTAGATGCCTTGTAGATTCCTACAGATTTGATGTGGACGTCAACACACCAATCCGTAGAACTTTACTCAATATTTGCTTTGTACTGGGAGACCGACAGCCTGGGCTCTGATACCATCTCTATCATGACCCAACCCACCGAGTCATGCTGGGCAATTACCTACACCTACCCCAGATAGGAGGACCCTGATAATTCCATGATTCAACCAAATGTGGAAGTTAAAACAATAACACTTAGTTACTTTAATATCCACCATCTGAATGTCTAATCAAGTTGAAATACTACTACTTATTTAATTCTTTCCAAAGCTTGTTTTAATGCATCAAATATGAAAAGTAAATGCGGAAAATAACTACAAGTGACTCCCTAGAACCTAGCCTAAACTGGTACAAGAGCACTAGACAAGAAGTAGGGATATCATTGTCGCAGCATCCATGAAGGATAGAATGATAGGAATTGTTGCCGAGTGATCGACATTGCTGCTATAGAAACTTCAACTGACCTGCACCATGGCTATACCCCCAATTAGATATATAGTAAGTATAGAATCAGTACAACCACATGTACTGGTAAGCGTCATCGGCTGACCAGGGTTAGAAATAAATAACATCAATAATAGAGAGAGAGAAATCATAACGTCAAGTAAAGTTCCAATTTTGAATCCCCAGATTATCAACTCTTATTACCCACATTTAGCATCTCTATGACCTATACTTAGCATCTCTGTGACCTATACTTAGCATGTCTATAACCTGCACTTAGCATCTCTGTGACCTGCACTTAGCATCATGTGACTCACACTTAGCACCTCTATGACCTGCAGTTAGCATCCTTGTGACCTACCTGTCATTTAATATTTTTGTATATCTTTGTCCTTTGACTTCACATTTTGTATATATTTGTCCTTTGACTTAAATATTTTTTATATCTTTGTCCGTTGACTTAACATTTTGTATATCTTTGTCCTTTGACTTAACATTTTGTATATCTTTGTATTTGACTTAACATTTTGTATATCTTTGTATTTGACTTAACATTTTGTATATCTTTTTCCTTTGACTTAACATTTTATATATCTTTGTCCTTTGACTTAACATTTTGTATATTACACCATAGTCGGTCCTCTATGTGGACCATAGAATCTCGCCTCTAACTCGGTCCACACAAAGGACCCCATGTATGTTCATAAATCTTCTTCCATCATTCACCACAACAAGATAACACGTAGGAGAACATATATGTATTGAAATCACGTTCAAACATATGAATGAATTCATGCATGCAAGATGCGCACATCACCTCTCCTTATCCCTCTTTATCTCATCATCATAACGTACCGGCATGGTACCCGACCCATTATCATAACATATCATATTGTACCGGTGTGATACCCGACCCATTATCATAACATATCATATTGTACTGGTGTGATACCCGACCCATTATCTTAACATATCATATTGTACCGGCATGGTACCTGACCCATCATCTCAACATCTCATCACAATGCATATGAATGTGTGCAAGAAATTAATAAATCATAATTCATGCAATAGATAATCAGAAGTATCAATCCACAATGCAACACGGTTCAATCCCATCTACCGTTACTAGGGAAAGTATTGATCACGACAATATGATAAGCAAGGTATGGTTTGTAAACTGGCTAACCTCAATACCTTATTACTCACTATTTTATCTTCTAAACTCTGTAAGACATCAATCATGATTATCAAGACATTAGAACTATACAAGTTCCCCTAATACATTTAGGACATTTTAAGCATCTATGTATTAGTCGGATCTCTCTAACTTTCGTTTTACTGTTTCATATTATTTCATTCAACTTTCCACCATACTCAACCCTGGATAATAATAATCTACGTACCTCTGCCCCATATCCCTAACCATCCATTATCCCAAAGAACATTAACATAAGATGCAATAATTCAACATATTAAAGTCTATCCGTATTTTTACATGTCCCTCCATCCAAATCCATGCCCGAAGACCTAATGCATGATACTCCCAACATCACTATTAATGTTAAATAGATATAGCCCAAGTCTAGTTTCTATAAATTAAATAAACTTTAGCTTACATCTGAGGCGAAACATGCTTCTACGAAGAGGAACTATTTTTCCCGCACGTGCTAGACGTATTCCCACGTTCGGTTCCCATTGGGTGTGCCTTGAAACCTCTCTCATGAACCTTAGCATTTGAAATCTCATGGTTGGGGAGTTAGGGTTTTTCAGAGTGTTTTTGGACAAAGGGAGCGACCTAGGAAAATAAAAAGAAAGAAGGTTTTTAAAAATTCCTCGGCTGGCACACTGCATTTTTACCACTGCAGTCGTTAATCAACCTCTACAATGTCTACCGACAGGCCGGACCAGTCCCTTATTGGGTCTCTTGTCCCATTTCCCTTAGTCTCCTATTTTACTTTCCGATTTAATTTTTCCCGGGTCCATTTTGAGCCCATTATTCATCGTAAATTATTCTCGGGGCATTTTCACACATAACGATGATTTAGGTCATTACAATCCTGTAGAGACCGGTGAGATTTATGGTTATTACTGGAAAAGGAGTATAAGTTATGCATATCGCATATTTCGGCTTGATTTACTTTAGCTACTGTTATATCCTGTCCTTACATTAGTAATACTCTTTTTTTGTACCCACCGTGCTTATGGGGGCTCGGTTGGATTTATTTCTCCTTGTTTGTGCTTTCTAGGCTTATAGAGGTCCAATTAGGTTATTGTCATGACCCAAACTACCGAATAATGAGGGCACGTATTCTAATCCACCTAGAAAGGAGAACCCCTTACAACCACTTAAGAGATCAAGAGGAAGTCTTTATTTAAATAATAAAATCAACTTCATTATGGAAACTTTTACAAACTACTACATAAGTGTAAACTATACCTTAGGATCTAGTCTAAATAGGTACAAGAGCTTCTAAGGGAAAAGTAAAATTGGACACAACTTCCACCATGAGTAAGAGGAGTGGGAGCTGCTTAAGAATCACTAACCACAAGAATCATGAAACCAACACTGATTCCTGCAAAATACTATACCCCAAAAAGGGTATAGCAAGAGTAGTATCAGTACAAACCACACGTTCTGGTAAGCCTCATCGGTTTACCCCAATTGGATTGCACAAATATAACATAAACATTCAAAAGAAATATGCATTTTATTTTCTCATTCCCCAACCCCAAATGATCCAGTTACCTCTTACTAACCTCTGGTTATAGACTCCAGGGTACCGCTTTTTTCTTTTTGACTCCACTACCCGAACAACTAAGTCAGGCCTTACACCGAGGACTACCACTATTTTTAAGAGACAACTACACCAAGACTTCCCTAGCCTATCCCAAACTTTAAATAAGTCCCCCTAGCATGCATGGAAAAGACCTACCCAGACAATTAAACCGTCAACCAGACCCCCAGACACTAAACTGGATTTAACCCATAACTTACACCTTCCTTTCCTCTATACTATGGATACATGACTCCTTACTCAGCCTTAACAAAACTATCACTTCACTACTTGAGATAATATTGCAAGTCAACAATAAGAAAATAAATAGTAAAGTCCAACCAAGTCAAGTTCAGTCAAACACCACATCAACTCAAGTCAAACACCAAGTCAAGACAATTTAAGAAATTACCAACACACAAATATATTCCCCGATACACTCATGGAAATGTCAAACTAACCCGATCCTTGTACATACACGCTATGGGTATCATAACCACCCTCTTGACATGACCTGTAGGGGGAAAATTACGTCCATGTATTTAAATCCCAGACATAAGTGTCTGCCAACCTTATTCCACCAATAAGTTATGGGAATGCCTAAATAGCATACATTCTACAATCAATAATAAAATATACAAAATCATACAAGTCCAAGACATTATTCAGCACTTGCAATATCTATGACCTTACATATAATTCATTTAGAGGGTAACCGTACTTGAATAACATGCACTATCAAGCAATACTAGTAGGTAGTTAACACACACGCGTAATACCCAAGGCTTAAACTACAATACCATTACCTACCCTACCGTCTAGAGTCGTAGGCATGATGCCTAACTCATGCCTCTATTATAAAACAACGATATGGATTACCACCCTAGATTCTTTGGAAATTCACCAACACCCTACATGGTATCATTACTTTGTTTAAGGGTTTAGCTAATAATTGATAAATTAGCTATTTTTCTGCTACCCCAATTTTGAGTCTACAATAGTGGACCACCCAATTTATAGAATAGCTAGAGCATAACATGACAAGGTATAACAAAAAGGCCCTTCCCACACATTACCCAAACTTTAACCAATTTTAGCCATCTTACCTCCATGCCCAATGGCCTAGACATGAAATCTCCTGTCTATCTATGTCACATTTATGCTCTCTAACCCGGGTCTATACTACTCAATTAAACCTTAGCTTACTTGGATGTCAACCAGCTGTAGAAAAGACAAACGAATGCAAATTCCAACCTTATGCTAAGATTACGAACGCGTTATTCCTCAAAAATCCATGGGTTTTCACCCTATTGGCACCCATTTTCCCCTCTCCATAGCTTTAATACATGGGAGGCAACCCCTAGGGTTTTTGGATCTCTCCTACGTCGTTGGTTTCAATTTGTGAAGAGAAAAGAAATAAAAACCCGTTAAGTGGGTTTTTGGTCTGCGTCACGTCGCTATAGTGGGAGGTATCACTATAGCGATGCTGCTATAGCAGAATACGTCACGCTATAGCGGGATGACATCATCTAGACCAAATTCTTTTAATTCTAAAATTTTAACATGTGTGGCCCTATACAAGTTTATAAATGTAATCCTAATAATATTCGTACGTCGTACCCATACCAAGACATTTCTTAGCAACGACGGATTAGGTTGTTACAATAGGTACTAATTAGGTCAGTAAGAAGAGCCCCTTCCCCCCCGGGTTATTTTCGGAGCTATGCAGGAAAGCTGGGGTACCAGAATAGCCCAATGATATGGAGGCGGAGATGGACATTCCCTTTCACACTCTCTTGGTGAAAGTGCTCACGTCCAAGAAGAGAAGGAAGAGGAATGTCGGTGAGGCCAAGAGTAGTAGGGAGGCGGAGAAGGTCTTTGATGTTGCCGAGTATTATGATGATGCCCCTCCCTCCCAAACTTAGCCCACTATCCCTAGTAGCCAGCTGGAGCTAGTTTTGGCTGCGATTAGGAGGTCCATGGAGAAGGGCCCCTCCAGTTCCACTACCCAGTACATTTCAGCACTCTACTGAGAGCTAGACGAGGAGAGGAAGAAGAAGTGCTCCCAAGATCGCTTGCTCGCCCGAATATGGAAGACCATGAAGGTCATGTTCGGGTGTGTGGCACCCAACCAGGACCTTCCCTAGTTAGAGCTGGAGGATTTGAGGGAGTTTCCCTTCCTGAGTGATATGGAAGAAGACAAACCCTTCCCCAGCAGCCCGTGACTGATACGACACCCCGCTAGGTTCCTTTTTCCTATTCCCCCTTGTTTTTATATGATTTATGATTTATGTTGCCCCCATTTAGGGTGCGTACTAGACATTGCACTTCCCCTCCCTTTAATTTCCGCACATGGATACTAGTTTTTCCTTTCCCTACTCATAATATAACCTATTTTTATCATGTCTATGCAGTTTTTATATTCATACAATGCTCCGTACTTAAAACGTCAAATAAATGAGCCAAGAACGAGGGTCAAAATAGAGGAAAATAGGGCACTGCCACTGCCCCACTTGTGTCGCTATAGCAGCCTGGATGTCGCTATTGCAACGTTGCTATAGTGGAGAAAATCCCACTATAGTGACCCTCACATCGAGATAGCGGGACAACCAGTGGTTGCCCAAATTTTGCTATTTTTGCTATGTTTCCTCCCCAAACTCTTTAATACCCATAATGCAAACACGAAAATACTTAGACTTTGTTGATTTCCCAAGAACAAGCCTAGTTGCTTTCAAAAATACAACTAATACCGCATTATAACACATCACGTTTCAAGAAACCATAATTTACAACAGAAAACTCTTTTTAAATCACCCCCGCTATTGCAGATTAAATCCTTGTCTCGATGAAAAGCAATTAAACCTTTCCGAACAAACAATTACACCATAACATGTTTGGTCAGGCTCAATACAGATTTCTAGTTTTTATAGAAGCAGCAACAAGTTAGAACCCACCACTTTAAAACTTTACATTACCATCCACTAAACAGCACAATCGTTGTTAACTTTTACCTGACACCACATAGTATATGGCAACTTACAGCAATCACATATCACAGATTCAAGCCAATCAAGCAACTAAAATCACAACACATGAACTCAGAGAATGTCAAAATCAATTATCATTCTTTCATATGTCATTAACAACTTCAAATTGCACACGTGATGACCCTGAGTGGGTCATCTCGCATGTTATACATAACCTTTATGGCCAGATACCAATTGGAACCTTCCCGATTCCAATTTACAAACTCCATAAGATATCAATTGGAATTGAATAGATTCCAAATAAGATTGTAGAGATACCAATTGGAATCGGGAGATACCAATTAGATTCAACCCATACAAGAAACTATACAAACCGTATGAGAGAAAAGAGGAAGTGAACAATTTCCTAGAATGCCTCATAGCTCCCAAAGAATAGATGTGGATGTTAACAGACCAATTAGCAAGACTCTATTCGATACTTGCTCTTGTACTGGGAGACCAGTAACCTAGGCCCTGATACCAAATTGTTATGACCCAAACTACCGAATCGTGAGGGCACCTATTCTAATCCACCTAGAAAGGAGAACCCCTTACCACCCCTTAAGAAATCAAGCAAAAGTCTTCATTTAAATAATAAAATCAACTTCATTACAGAAACTTTTACAAACTAATAAAAAAGTATAAACTACCCTAAGAGCTAGTCCAAACAGGTAACCTTCTAAGGGAAAAGTAAAACTGGACACAACTTCTACCATGAGTAAGAAGAGTGGGAGCTACTGAAGAATCATTAATCGCAATAATCATGAAACCAACACTAATTCCTATAAAATACTATACCCCAAAAAGGGTATAGCAAGAGCAGTATCAGTACAAACCACACGTACTAGTAAGCCTCATTGATTGACACAAATTGGATTACATAAATATAACATAAATATTTAGAAGAAACATGTGTTTTATTATTCTTATTCCCCAACCCCAAACGATCCAATTACCTCTTATTAACTTTTGGTTATAGACTCCGGGGTACCGCTCTTTCCTTTACGACTCCACTACCCCGAACAACGAAGCCAGGCCTTACACCAAGGACTACCACTATTTCTAAGAGACAACTACACCAAGACTACCCTAGCCTGTGCCAAGATTTTAAATAAGTCCCCCCAGCATTCATGGAAAAGACCCACCCAGACAAGTAAACTGTCAACCAAGCCCCCAGACACTAAATCGGATTTAACCCATAACTTACACCTTTTTTCCCTTTATCCTACGGATACTGGACTCCTTACTCAGCCTTAACACAACTATCACTTCACTACCCGAGATAATATAACTAGTTAAGTAACAACAAGAAAATAATTAGTCAAGTCCAACAAAGTCAAGTCCAGTCAAACACCACGTCAAGTCAAGTCAAACACCAAGTTAAGACAAGTTAAGCAATTACCAACATATAAATATATTCTCCAGTTCATTCAAGGAAACATCAAACTCATCTGATCCTTGTACATACAAGCTATGGGTATCATAAACACCCTCTAGACATGACCTACAGGGGAAACATTTCACCATGTACCTAAATCCCAAACATAAGTGTCTGCCAACCTTATTCCACCAATAAGTTATGGGAATGCCTAAATACCAGACATTCGACAATCAATAATAAAATATACAAAATCATACAAGACCAAGACATCATTCAATACTTGTAATATCCATGATTTTACATATAATTCATTTGGAGGGTAAATGTACTTGAATAACATGCACTATCAAGTAATACTGAGTGGTAGTTAACACACACACGTAATATCCAAAAGTTAAACTATAATACCATCACCTACCCTGCTGTCTAGAGCCCTAGGAATGACGCCTAACCCATCCCTTTGTTCTAAAATGATGATACAGATTACCACCCTAGATTCTTCAGAAATTCACCAACTCCCTACATGGTATCATTACTTTCTTTAAAGGTTTAGCTAATAATCAGTAAATTAGCTATTTTTTTGGTACCCCAATTTTGAATCTACAATAGTAGACCACACAATTTATAGAATAACTATAGCATAACATGATAAGGTATACACAACAACCCCTTCCTACACGTTACCCAAACTTTAACTGATTTTAGCCATCTTATCTCTGTACCCGAATGCCAAGACATGAAATCTCCTGTCCATCTACTTCACATTTATGCTCTCTAACCCAGGTCTATACTACTCAATTAAACCTTAGCTTACCTGGATGTCGACCAGCAGTAGAAAGGACGAACGAATGCAAATTCCAATCTTGTGCTAAGATTACGGGCGCATTATTCCTCGAAAATCAATGGGTTTACATCCCGTTCAAACCCATCTTCCCCTATTCATAGCTCCAAGACATAGGAGGCAACCCCTAGGGTTTTGGATCCGTCCCACATTGTTGATATTTATTTGTTACGAGAAAAGAAATAAAAACCCATTAAGTGGCTTTCTATAGCGACGCTGTTATAGTGGAATAAGTTCCTCTATAGCGGGATGACATCAGTCCAACCAAATTCTTTTAATTCTAAAATTTTAACATACGTGGCCCCATGCAAGTTATGAATGTAATCCCAATAATATCCGTACCCCACACCCATCCCGAGACGTTTCCTAGTAACGATGGATTAGGTCGTTACAATTATGGTTAGACTTTTATTATCACTTTTGGGTTACTTGCTTTCTACTTATCGCATCTGCCTAGCATAGCCTATTATTTCCATTTCTGCCCCTTTATTATTGACTTTAGTTTACATACTCACACTTTATTGAAACTTTTTTTGTAATTGAGCTCGGTCTGCCTATGATGCCTACTGAGTACCCGTGATTTTTGTACACATACTACACTTCTACATCTTTTCTCTGATGCAGATTCGAGTATGAGTCACCACCATTCATGACATCCTCAAGTTGTGCTGCTAATCGGAGATCGGGTGAGCTTTTAGATTTTGGAGCTGATCCTCTTCATTCTGCTATTGGGATAGTCTTAGTTTGTATATTCTAGGACTATGATGTATATTTGACACTATCTAGTACTTTTTTGTCATAGTTGCTCTTGTACCGACCTTACAAGGTCTTGAGGGAATTAATTTATATATATATATATATATATATATATATTATTATTATTATTTTCGTAGCTTATTATTGCAGTTGAATCTTTATTTCCTTATCTTCCGCCTGTTAGCACATTAATTACCATCCCGGACTATGGTTTGGCTTACCTACTAGTGGGATAAAGTATGTGCATATCATGACCCAAATGGATGTGAGTGGCACCCACCCTATTCTCTAGTGGGAGAACCAATAACCCCGAAAGCATTAACAAACACTTAAGGAAATAAAAATGACTAATCCATTAATAATCCGAAAAGAAATTCAAGGTCTAAAACAAACTAGGAGAATTGTGGAACATACACCTAAATAAAATAACAATCCCTAGGACCCGAAAATTGATGTACCAAAACTACTAAAAAGTATCGAGAAAGGGATGCAACCCCAAAAACTAAAAAGGAAATGCATGAGTCCAGAATAAAGGACTATATCTAAATATGCTGTTCACCCTTGAATCTGAAGTCCAATGCTAGATTTATAACTAAGGTCGTGCATGAGCCACTAAAATATGCATTACACTCAACAAAAGTAAGAGTAGGTGTAGTATCAGCACACAAGAAAACAACAGTGTACTGATAGGGTCATTTGGCCAACTCAAAATGAGAATATGGACACATAACCATAGCGTAGTACAACAAGTTAATGCATGCTCACCCTAACTACACCTTAGCCCAACAAGTAACATTTAGAGCAGTTTAGATTTCCTAGAAACAAGTCAAATATGTCTACAAGTATGCCAGTCAAGTCACTTCAAGTCGAGCATCCGAAAATACAACAACATATATATACATAAAATACCCGGTTCACTTATGGAACCATCAAACTCACTTGTACCTTGTACATACACGCTAAGGGTACCATAAACACTCTCTAGTCATGACCTGCAGGGGACAAGTTGCATCCATGTACCTAATCCCCGACACAAGTTCCTGCCAACCTTATTCCACAAATAAACCGTGAGAATGTCCAATTACCAAAACATTCCACAATCAACAATAGAATATAAAAAAAATCATACAAACAAAGATATCAACCAACACTTGTAATATACACAAGCTTACATATAAGTTCATTTGAAAAGTGACCACACTAATCAATATGCACTAAAAAGCAATACTATGAAATATTTAACCTGTACATATAACACAAATTGGATTAAACTACGTAATAATCACCTACCTCAATCCAAGCTTGCACAATTCAACTAAGCCTGAGTCTTACCCTTTCGTACAATTTTCGCTTGCTTTCGGTCTAGAGATGAATACAAAACACAAAATCAATTAAATGACCTACCCTTTTGGAGATTATAACTCGTTCCCAACCCCTAAGGCAAAGTTCATGATCATTTCCTCCTCGTTTTAGGGCTTTTCTACTATAATTCACCTAAAACCTCTAATTTCATGGATAAATTAGTGAATTAACAACATGCAAGGGTAATTTAACGGTCATTAATAAAAAACCAATGATTTCATACTTAAATTACTCCCTTGCACCAGAAAATCAACTAAAACCAGCCCTTAACCCTCTCCAAACTACGTAAACTAGCAATTTTAAGGCAAGATTAGCAACTTACTAGTTAACGAGGATGGATTCCTTACCTAGCGAAGAAGAATGATGGAAACTGATGATTTTTGCCCAAAATAGCCCCTTCTTTGTCCAAAATCGTATTTTAGAAAAATAAACCATTTTTGGGGGTTTTCTGGAATAAAACAGCAATTTATGTTGCTATAGCGACCGTTGACCGTGTTGACAGATCGTTATAGTGGGACTTTCTCCGATTTTGGGCATGTATTTATAGCGACATCAATGGGACAGAATGTCTAGTTTCCTCCAAAAATCTCCGTTTTCACAACACACTTTAAATCCAAGATATCTCAAATAATACCCTTTATGCTAAGATCAATTTTGGGAGTTCTACCTACCCGAATTTAATTCCGTAAAATCCTATGGGTTCCTTATCGTCTTAGCTAACTAGAAATTAAGCCAAACACTAACACACCTACCTAATTCATTATCAAATTTTCCTAGACCACACCTCACTCAAATTTCATCTGAAACTAGCCTAGCCTAAATTTGTAATTTCAAATCCAGGAAGAATCTTAGCCCAAATTTTTAAATGAGAGACTTATACGAAATGACAGAAAGGATTGCTATAGCATAATCATGAGTTGATTGGGTCATGAAAATCTTATTATTTCGATCCCAATAAATATAAGCCCTAAAACCAAAACAACTAGTTAATTTGATCATTGGAAGGATACAATGAAAGGCCAAGAGGACATTATAGGAAATATATATATAATACAGTAATATTGTGCAATGAAGGGGAATTATATTATTACGGAGAACCATAATCACATACATTGGAGTAAGAGTTCATCATAAAAACAAAAACAAAATAAAGAAGGGAGGGAGGTTCCAGAGTTATTCGACAAAGCAACTACTAAGAAATAAAAGACAACTTCGTAACATAACCCTAATAGAATATTTCTTCTATTATATATAGGCATCCTCACAAAGTGCACATGCTCTTTTCCTTAACCAAGGTTGCAAACGTAATTTGTCAATTTCCTGAATGAGTCCTCCATCATGGTTATATATATGTATACACACACACACACACACACACACATATATATATATATACATAATTCATTGTCAATATATTCTTTTTAACACGTCATATGCCGGATTTAAATATCAGCAGTGGCAAAATAAAGTTTTATCAATACTCATCTCACCATAACAATCACGCTTTGTTAAGGACGTGAACATAGTAGAAAATATATTGTTTGTATAAGAGATAGGGTTAAGTAAAATATGCCTTAATAGAAGATTCAAAAGTATTGCTACCTAAATGGATGTATCAGGAAATCCTGTGGAAATACAAACTATAATATTTTCAAACCCTTTTTGTCACCAATATCTGGTATCAATTTTATTGTATTAGGCTAAATATGAGATAGAGCCTACACGAGTAAAAATATTCATATTAACTAAAAAACACAAGAATGGTAGACCACTAGATGAGTCTGTCAATATAATTGTAAGATTGCTTTTTTCTTTTATTTTTTAAATTGGGAACAGTTAGAAAAAAAACTTTAAAAATGAATAAATGAATTCTACATTTAATTTATTGCGTATTATATGTGTAGGATGTGATAAATGAAAAGATGATCAATAATTAAAGATCTATTGATCAATCTCCTCATAGTGTTGCTTGGGAAGACAACGTATATTTCCAGGTGTCGAAAATAAAAAAAAAGTGGTATGTTCATGATTTAGGACTTGGTCCAACTCATCTTCAGTTCTATGGGATAGTAGATCTTTTGTAGGAAATATTATTGCAAACGAAGTTGCCTATGGTTATTATCTTATTTTATTTATTCTTTATCTTACCTTCTTATCGTAACTCTACCATGTCCTCTACTTTTTTTGTAGGTTTATGTTTTAACTTATTTAATGATGAAATAATGAGAGAATTATACAAAGGTAAAATATCTTTGAATTTATATACTGTGCATTAATTGGTAAGGGTGTTCACATGTCGATTTGGGTCGGCTATTCGTCAAAACCAAAACAAAATCAAGATAATCGGTTTTTTAAATTATCAAAACCAAATCAAACCAAATATAATATATATTTATCGGTTTGATTGTTATCAATTTAGGTTCAACTTTTTGGTTATAAACCATACACGAAAATAAAAGAAACAATTAATTCAAAAGGAAAAAAGACAATAATTCATTCAAAAAGAAAAATAAATTCTAAGATTACCACATAAAACAGTAGCATGATATATATCTAATACAAGATATTTATATTATAAATAAATTTTGATGAAAACATATATAAGATATATATATATATATATATATATATATATATATATATATATATATATATATATATATATATATATATACACACACACACACACACACAACAACAACAACAACAACATACCCAATATATTCCTACAAAATGGGATCTAGGGAGGGTAATGTGTACGCAGTCCATATCACTACCTCAGATGAAGTGGAGAGGCTGTTTCCGATAAACCCCCAGCTCAGAACAAATAACAATATAAAAAACATTAAAAAAAAAAGGATAGCGCACCAAATAGATAGTAAAAGAAACAAGACACCCATAGCATAGTCTAATAAACTATCTATCTGAAATCACAAACATCACCAAAACACTACGAATAAGAAACTATAAGACACACGCCTAACACTATGACTACCGGCACAACTACAAACAAAGCATTCCTTCCTACTAGCAAGGACGCACTCCTACCTACTAACCCTCTACCCTGATTCGAGTCCACCAAACCTTTCTATCTAGGGTCATGTCCTAAGTAAGTTGTAACTGCTCCATATCATGTTTAATCACCTCCCTCCAATATTTCTTTGGTCTACCTCTACCCCGCCTAAAACCATCCATAGCCAAACTCTAACACCTCCATAATGGGGCATCCGAGCACCTCCTCATCACATGCACGAACCATCGCAGCCTCACTTCCTGCATCGTGTCTTCCATCGAGGCCACTATTGGTAAACAATAAAAATAGTAATAGCATGAATTTACTATATATCTATAGCCTGTTTGACCAAGTTATTTTTTCCCAAAAATGATTATTTTTTCTAAAAAATGCTTGTTTTTAAAAAATGAGGTGCTTGGCCAAACTTTTGAAAGAAAATAAGTGCTTTTTGGGAGTACAAAGTAGTTTTTTCATAAGTTAATAAAAGTAGTAGCTTTTTTCTAAAAGCACTTTTGAGAAAAATATAGTTAGAACACTTTTTAAAAGCTTTGCCAAACACTAATTGTTGCTCAAAGGTGCTTTTTAAACGTATTGGTCAAACACGAACTGCTTCTCACCAAAATAACTAATTTTAGAAACTTGTCCAAACATGTTATTACCCTTGTACTCCCTCCATTTCGTTTTACTTGGCTCCTATACTAAAAGTTGTTGTTTCAATTTACTTGTCCAATTTACCTGTCCAATTTATGAAATCAAGAGAATTTTGTTACACTTTTACCTTTATACCTTTAGTATAAAAAAAATTAATTTTTTAATTAAATTCCATTTCATGGACATTTTATTGTTAAAGAAAACAAAATATTTACACAAAGAAAATGGGCCAAGGCCCAAATCAGCTATCTACCTAATGCTGATAGCCCATAAAATAAAGAACAGAAGAAATACAAAAACAAAAGGACAAAATAGGAAACAAAAAAAAAAAAAAACTCTAGACAAAATCCTTTCCTCTTCTTCATTGAGCAAGCCACCATTGTAAAAGACCACCGACACGTCTAGATCGGGATTATGTCTAGGTTTGTTGAGCTGTTAGACGTAGATCTGAGCTCCCATCAGCTTACTATCAATATTAAAACCTCAAATCTTGGGAATTATTCATTATCAGCGACCTCAAAGCTCTCACACATGTGCTATGGCTGAACTGATCCCATATCAGAATAGCTCCATCATTGAGTCAAAACTCTATATTGAGCAAACTCAAATAACTCAACTCCATTCTCCAACGCAAACACTCTCAATTAAACTTTGTTGCTATTCTTTTGACCCTCTCTTCCACTAATTCCCTCTTGCAGATTGAACCTCGTAGGAAGCTAATACCATACATAAAAAAGGAAAAAATGTTGGAAAATCTCAAAAACTCATGCCACTCGATGCAATTTCTTTTATAGGTAAGAAATCAGACCCATTCCATGTTTTGTTTTAGTCTGGTGCTTGTTCTATAGCTAGCCTAACTCTGATGTTTGGTATATGTTGTTTTATCAAGTAAAATAAGATTTTGTGCTTCCTTTGGTAATTGTTGAAAATCTATAAAATTAATTGTTCCTACAAAATTAAACACCCAATTAGTAATAAAATCCGCCACTTTGTTGCCTTCACGCATCACATGAGTGATTTTGTGAAGTCCTCTTGCTCTCCACATATTGGTTCTCCTAATTTCCATGCTTACACTCCAACGTATCTCCCATTCACATTCTAATACCTTTTTCAATGCCAATGAATCTGTTTCCATAACCACATGCATGTGATTATTTCTTATGCAATATTCCATCCCATTCCCAGAAGCTATTGCCTCGCCTCTACAATCAAATTAGTGATATCCTTAGTTCTACATATGCTAGCATAAATAAACTGACCCTCCTCATTTCTAACACAAAATCCAGTTCCACTAGGCTCAGGGTTACCCTTGGATGCACCATCAAAATTGCACTTAAACCATCCATGTAAAGGAAAATCCCACCTCACAACCTTATAGATAATTTGGGGTCTGTACCTATCAAAATAATGAACCATTTGGTCCCAGTCTTTAGAAAATCCTGAAACCAAGGATATCTACTGTAACGGCCCATATGTTATTATATCCCATTTTGGCTTAGAAATGAACCTATATGACCCTTAGAATGAATAGAAAATACTTTGGGATGAGTTTGGGTGCATTGGGGGAAGTTAAGGACGAGAAAGGAGACCATGGGTCGCACACTAGGAGGCCAAGCCTTGGCCTTGCGCCATATGGGGTAGAGCGAGGGCACACTGCCTCGACCCTGTGCTAAGCCTCGCACTGCACTAGTTGGACCCTGCGATGGGCCTCACGCTGCACAGTGGAAGGCCACGCCTTGAGGTGTGCGCCGCGATCCTTTTCCCTAATTTGCCTTGTAGGACTTCATTTTTACACGCTATTTTAAGGGCATTTTAGTCCTTACACTATGAAAATCGTCCCCTATTACTTTAAAATGTTTTCCCTACATTATCACCATCATCATCATACCCAGTGTATTCCCACCAGGTGGGGTCTGGAGGGGGGGTAAAGTGTACGCAGTCCATACCACTACCTCAGATGAAGTAGAGAGACTATTTTTGATAGACCCCCGGCTCAGAACCGATAACAATAACACACATAAATCACAAAAAATCATAAATCAAAAATCATAAACAATCATAAACAATCATAAAATCAAAAATCAAAAATCATAAGAATCATAAAAATCCTAAGAATCGTAAAAATCATAAACAAAAATCATAAACCAACAGCAAAAGGGGTAACACATCGCTAGCAACTCGAAGAAGCAAGGCACTCACAGATCAACCCTACAGCCTATTTATTCAAGATCACAAATATCACCAAGATAGCTCGAACAAGACTCTTCCTAAGAAACAACAGTCAAAGATACAAGCAAACACTCTTCCCTGCTAAAAACGGACACCTTCCTACCCACTAACCCTCTACCCTAATCCGCGTCCTCCACATCTTCCTATCAAGGGTCATGTCCTCTGTAAGCTGTAACTGCTCCATGTCATGCCTAATCACCTCCGTCCAATATTTCTTCGGCCTACCTCTACCCCGCTTAAAACCATCCCCAGCTAGCCTCTCACATCTCCGTACCGGGGCGTCCGTGTTCCTCCTCTTCACATGTCCGAACCATCGCAACCTCACTTCCCACATATTATCTACCACCGACGCCACTCCCAACTTCTCTTGAATAATCTTATTTCTAACTCTATCACTCCTGGTAAGTCCACACATCCCGCGCAACATCCTCATCTCCGCTACCTTCAACTTTTGGGTGTGGGAGTTTTTAACTGGCCAACACTCGGCTCTATATAACATGGTGGAGCGGACGGCCACTCTGTAAAACTTACCTTTAAGCTTCAGGGGCACCTTCTTATCGCATAAAACTCCCAAAGCAAGCCTCCATTTCCTCCACCCTGCACCAATACACTGCGTGACATCCTCGTCAATCTTGTCGTTCCCCTGAATCATAGACCCCAGATACTTGAAACTCTCCCTCTTTTGAATGGCCTGGTAGTCCATCTTCACTACCGCATCATCTTCATGCCTCGAATCGCTAAACTTACATTCCAGGTACTCCGTCTTAGTCCTGCTCAACCTAAACCCTTTAGACTCAAGGGTCTGCCTCCAAACCTCCAACTTATCATTAACTCCTCCCCGGGTCTAGTCAATCAGTACCACATCATCAGCAAACAGCATACACCAAGGCACCTCCCCTTGAATACGCCGCGTCAAAACATCCATCACCAAGGCAAATAATAACGGACTAAGAGTCGATCCCTGGTGCAACCCTGTCAACACGGGAAAGTGCTCTGAATCCCCTCCTACCATCCTCACCCTAGTCTTCGCACCGTCGTACATGTCTTGGATCGACCTCGTGTACGCCACGGGCACACCTTTAGCCTCCAAACACCTCCATAGAATCTCCCTGGGGACTTTGTCATATGCCTTCTCAAGATCAATGAACACCATATACAAATCCTTCTTCCTCTCCCTATACTGCTTCACTAATCTCCTTACCAGGTGAATGGCCTTGGTAGTCGAGCGACCTGGCATGAAATCGAACTGATTCTCTGATATAGTCACTACCCTCCTCAGTCTCCATTCTACCACTCTCTCCCAAACCTTCATAGTATGGCTCAACAACTTGATACCCCTATAGTTGTTGCAACTCCTAATGTCCCCTTTGTTCTTATATAATGGAATCATCATGCTCCATCTCCAAGATTCAGGCATCTTCTTTGCCCCAAAAATTATGTTAAACAACCTTGTCAGCCACTCTATACCTGGCTCGGCAGTGTACTTCCAGAAATCCATCGGAATCTCGTCGGGCCCAGTCGCCCTACCCCTATGCATCCTACGAATGGCACCCTTGACCTCTTCCACCTTGATACGCCTACAATAACCGTAATCGTGAAACCTCCCCTCTCATCCTCTCTAAGTCAATAAAGAAGTCAAGTTCATCATTCAATTCAAAGGTCAAGCTCTAAATTGTTCCTCTACAACCCTTCATCAAAAACCCTTGTATGCTTACATGAATGTTGAGTAATGAATTGGGTACAGGTATATGTATATGGAATTTGTGAAAGTAAAAACGAAATTATATTTTAATACTTTGTACTTGAGATTACTCTTGAATACATATTGATTTAAATCTTGGGAAGAGGAAGTGAAATATTTATTTTTCCAAACTATTATATAAATGTTTGGATTATTGTTGAGTAAAAATGATGTTAGTATTGATGGGTTTTACATCTAATTAATGTTTTAATTATTTAACGAGGGTTGAATCATATTAAAAGATTTATTATTATATTGAGTAATGACTATGACTCCCAATGGTTAAATGGACTCTTAAATTGATTTTGGTTAATTTTCAAGAATCATTTTTATGCTTGTAAGTCTTGGTATGACGATACCAATGATGATATATGCCCCTAATGGAATTTATATTATTTTAAATGATGAATGATGATTCGAAAAGGCTAAAATTTGGGCTCTAAGAGAATTAGATGGTTAACCGAGAAGGTTTGGGTCCAAAAGGCTCAATACCCAAAACCTGTTTTTTGCCAACATAGGGATGGTTCGATCCTTAATTGGACGACCTTATGATGTCCTTTATGAGGATAATTGTGCTAGCTGAAATGACTTAATCTCAATTCATGCGGAAAACATAGATTGGGGCATAGCCGGTCGAGCATTAATCGAACACACATAGCCCGTGGTGTTTTAACGAAAGTCGATGGTATCGATGATACCATCTAGTTCAGAATGGAAAGATAGAAAGTATTGTTTTCTTTTACTTGGAGTCACAACCGATATTTTATCATATTTCCTTGCTTTTACTAAATGATTATTTCTTTTATAAAGTTTATATTGTGTTTTATTTATTCTGTATGCCAGTATATTACACGTATTGACCGTCTCCAGGCGGCTACATCATTTCATGCTATAGGTTTGGAGGCATATTCTCATGGCACTGTGCAGCATAGGTTCGTCTAGACAGCTAGTAACAAGTGGTGAGTCCTCCATCTTTCGGAAGGCCTATATATATTCTTTCATTAGATTGTAGTCAGCTATTTTATGGCATAACTAGGGCCATGTTCCGGCTTAGGATTTCTATTCAAAATGTTAGAGGCTTCGTAGACTGATGTAAACAGATGTTGTTTTTTAAGTATTTGGTTTATGACCTTATTAAAGTTGAATATCCGTACTAATGGGTTTATTTACCAAACCTTTAATGATCATGCTTATAATGAAATACTAAGGGGCCTTGATTGGTTTGGATACCTGTTACATCCAGGGCTATGGCTCGGGTCGTGACATCTACTTCTTGCCAGCAAATAGAAATTATAATTAATCTCTTAAATCACTTTCTTCCTATACATAGAACCTCCATAAACCATAGTGTTTCTCCTCTTCCAAAGCTGCCAAAAAACTATTATAGGTGCAGCTTGGAATAAAGGTTTGATTTTTGTTCCACAATTAGCATTCCACCATTCATCCATAGCCTGGTTTACTTGAACAAAAGGCCCTAGAATACCAATTGCGCTAGTGTAAATTCCCCAGATATCTTTAGCAAACTGACCTGTTAGGAAAAGGTGTGAGGTTGTCTCTTGTTGAGGCTGAACACAACATCTGCAAATTAACACCACTGGTATACCCTATCTAGTCACAATGTCATCTACTGGCAATTTAAGTTTCCATAGTCTCCACAAGAAGAAAGAAATTTCAAGTAGAAGTCCTTTGGTCCATAGTTTCTCCCAATACCAGTAAACCTCTTTCTTAGGTCCCACATCTTCCCAAGCACTTTTTACAGTGAACCTACCAGTGCTTGTTGACATCCACCAAGCTTTATCTACCTTAGCTATCACCTCATGTAATTTTTTTGTTGTTAATCACATGTTCAGTGATGTTTGGAGGGAGATATTGTTGCATAAGATTATGATTCCATTCCCCTTACTGTATAAAGTAGGCCAATTCATAAATAGAATTATCATACTCAAAATCTAAAGGTAAAACCTGCAACAAAGGACCCAACTTGGTCCAATTATCAATCCATACATTAAAACTTGCACTCCTAGGCTCCCACCTAATAAATTTTTCAATTTTATCTCTTGCCTCCAATATGAATTACCATAATTGAGACCACCTCTTTCCATTGCACTACACCAGGGTTGTATTTCTTACAATATTTTGTCCACATAAAATTGGACCAAAGAGTATTAGTAGTCCTAAACTTCCATCAAATCTTTGCCGAAAAAACTTTTGACACATCAAAAAGAGATCTAAATTCAACTCCACCTTCTTGTTTAGGATAACACACTTTGCCCCAAGACACCCAATGCTTATATCTTCCTTCTTCATTATTACTCCAAAAATATCTTGCAAAGATCTTATGGATCTCATTAATAGTATATTTTGTAGGATCTAAAGCAGAAAGAAGATACATAGGCATACTATGGAGAACATTCTTAATTAAAACAGCCTTACCACAAAAAGATAGAAATTTAGCTTTCCAACTTTGTAGCATATTTTTGATCTTTTTGATGAGATCATTGTAGTAGCTCTTCTTCTTTCTAGAGTGAAAAATGGGACAACTCAAATACAAGAAAGGAAAAGAGCCCTTAACCATACCAGTGTACTGTCCCACCTCCTGGATCAAAGAAGTAGATGCCTTGTGATACATACAATAAGCATGCTTATTCAAATTTATCACCTGGCCTGAGATTTCCGCATACTTCTTCAAAATTGCCATAGCTAGACCAATAGAATTCCTGTCAGCAAAAGTGAATATAATTGTCTTATCTGCATAAGCTAGATGACTCAATTTTCTGCCCCATCTTGGTAAACCAAATCCCCTGTACATCCCATTATCATATAACTCATTTAAAGACCTTAACAGAATCTCAGTAGGTGCCATGACCCTAAATAGAGTACGTGATGACGGTTGTCAAACTTTTCGATACAGGTAAGCCTATCCCAACCAAACTCAATAATTAAAGTAATCAGAAGTGGAAGAAGAAGAATAGAATAATCCCAAAATATTTAAAGACAAAATACTAATTCAAACATATATCTCCAGTCAGGTTTTTACTAGTACAAGCCTCTAAAATAGAATAATGTCATTAATCTAAAGTATCTTAAAGGAAGATAAAACATAAGATAAATAAAGAGAGATCCGGGTAAGCTCTGTGAAACGTCAGCCACTATCTAGATCTATGCAACGTCAATATTGAGGGAAAAAAATCTACGCTCTACAACTCGAATCAATACTTGCATGGGGTGTAGAAGAAAAGAAAAAGGAAAGGAAAGCAAGAGTGAGTATGAAACACTTGTACTCAGCAAGCATCATCAATAACTGATCCTAATCTAAAGTGTTGGAGAGAACTACCACCCCAACTGCCCAAGTCACCCAATTAATCTACAACCAGTAAATACACCACTTCATCCTAATACGGTATCCCAAAACAATAGTCATAGGAATATCAATATACAAGGTAGTTAATGCTAGTCATTTTATGATCAACCAGTAAAAGAAGTTATTAATGAGGGAGACTCACTAACACAGTATATCAGACTCAATCAATCATGTTCAACCAATAATCTAAAATAAAATACTGAGAGTAAATTATGTGTATAACATGCTACCAATAGGTGTGACACAACAGTCTCTCTAATCAAGCCATAGCTATACCTCACATCATAATATCTCAACCCCCAAATCAGCCAAGAGATGGTATAATATGATGTAATGTAGTGAAATAAATGCAGAAAATACAATATCATAAATAATGTATAATCACGATAATTTAATACAAAAGTAAATACTAAAACACAATATCAAACCATACCAAAGAATGCAATGCAATGCAAGTGATGCTATACAATGTAATGATGATGATGGGATGTTACTGATATAAGCCATCGTATGGCTTTGTATACCCCTTCTGAGCCTCAGCGCTTTAGGATGGGACCTATGGGGGTTTGCAACTCATATACTTTCATAATCTCAATTTCATATCTCAATCACCTTACTGTCACATTCCTTAGTCAAGGGTTTTATAAAGTGTTTCATTTTCCTTCAAATCAGTGTTTCTCATATCTCAATCACCTTACCGACACGTCACTCGATCAAGGGCTTTAGAAAGTGTTTCATTTTCTTTCAAAATCACTATTTCTCAATGGTACCAAATCTCATGAATATGTATAGATGAAATAAGGATGTAATGCTCACAACTAATCAGTATGAAAATAATAATCAATTCAATATAGGTATAAATGAGCTCAGAATCAACTCAATAGGACAATAATTCATGATATAAGCCCTTGCATGACACCACTGGAGTAAATAGTCATGTAAGTCATCAATAATATCATTTAAATCTAAGTCCCTCTCTCGGGCATCACCATAATGATAAGGCAGTTTAATGCTTGAATAAGGCCTATAATATCAAGTCAAGCCCCCACTCGGGCATCACAATAATAATAAGATAATTTACAAATAAGGCCAATAATATCAATTCAAGCCCCCACTCGGGTATCACAATAATCATAATCTCTCAAGTCAATAATAACATTTACATAAGCCCCCACATGGGTGACACGGTAATAGTAAACAATCCAAACAATAATATATAGTAAAACTTACCCTAGCCTAGCCTGTTCCATACAATAAGTTCTTCTTTCCCAATGATGACACCACTAGACTAATTTATTAAAAGAAGAACGACGCTAGTTAACAACATGCCCTAAGAATCATCTTCATTCGCTTACCTAAATAATTAAATCAAGGTTTTTATTCTTAACTACTTAACTATACTATCAACTATTAGATCTTAAGAGATACTAAACCCCAATAACTACATCAACTACCACAATAACAGTATAATTATCCCTAAATGGTCGCTAAGCCCCGGGCATCACAACAAAGTCCACTAAACACGATTCAAGATCTTAATTAGGCATCCACTATCAATTATTCAAGGTCAATAAGTCAACTATCTACAATCTATTCTAATCATAATCACAAGTGGCTAGAATAACTAATATAAACCATTATACAACTACAATCCATCAAATGACTCCCTGTACCCACGGAGATGCTCGCCCCCAATCCTAAGCGATTCACAAAACACAAGCGAATAAGCATAAATACATGAACACCTCATAAAAAGTCAAGGTACATCTCAACTTGCCATAAAGAAGATCTGAAAGCCAAAATATAGTCTAAAGCATCAATCAAAATCTCTACTCCCTCGATTCATCACCAAATACATCTGATCTAATCAAATATGACATCTACAAGTCAAGTTTATCGATACTCATATCGATATATTTTGGTTTCGAGTTTAAAATCACTTCAAAAATTAGTTTCGAAAGTACAAGGATAAAAGTGGAATTTTATTTAAGAATCATGTTTCCATAGCAAAAGAAGTCTATATCTGAAAACCCAAGGAAAAACAAGTAGAAATTGGACTTGAAATCAAAGAAAAACTCATTTAAGTTTATCGAGTAAAGACCTCAAAATCATGTTTAAAATCTAAGATTTTGAAGATAGATTTGTAAAGAAATCAACGGAAAATGATAAATACAAGGTTTAGAAACATACCCACGAAAGAAATCTCGAAAACCTATTTGTAATCGTCCCAATCTGAGCTCAGAATCTCTAAACATAGAGAAAATAGGGTTTTAAGTCAAAAAGGAAATTAAATGTCTGCTCAGGTAAACCCTTCATCGCAATGGCAGCCACTAACCACGTGATAGTGAGGGCCCAATCGCGGTTGCTATGACCAAAAATCGATCCAGCCCACTAACTACTCTTTGAGATTATAGTACCCAACATAGAGATCACGATGACCAAGACAACAACAGATCACGATCACGGCATTAAGCTTCACGATCGTGATGAAGAAGGTCCCTGCACCAGAAACCAGCTAAAACCAAGTGAGGAAATGTTTCCGAATGGACCCTCGGGATTCATTTGGGACCTCAAAGAAATAATCTAAATATGCAACTAGGTTAATTTCGACGTTTGGACTCAATAGAACCATCAAATTTTCAAAAAGAGGTCGTTATCACTATGTTACACACAAAACCAACTTTAGACAATTAAAACTAGAATTTCGACCAAACACTCAAAAATCACAGAAAGGGCCTCGGGACCTGAACAAACTATTTTACTAACCCAAAATAGATGTTTTGAATCTAATGAAACTATTAAAATCACCATCCAAAGCTAGGATCACAAAATGCTGACCAAAGTCAAAATAATCACTTTAACGCTATTCCAAACCACAAACTCATATAAATCACTCCCAAACACATAAGGGACCATGCAAACCATTCTCGGAACTCATAAATGATGTAAAGCAATAACAGAGAAGGATAAATGGTCAAAATATAGAAAATTCTAAAAATCATAACGAAGGTCATTACATCGTCCACCACTAAGATTCACGTTCACCCTAGAATGTACAAGTAAGAAAAGTGTCAAAACAGACAAAGGATAGAAAATATCGTTGTAATACTCATGTAAGTACTCACAAGTGGAGTCACAACTATAGAACTACCAGTCTCACTATAGAACCAGAGCTGTAACGACCCTCCTAGTCGTTTTGAGAATTTTACTTGTCGTTCCCATTTTAGCTCTCCCCATAGTTTGTATACATTATTTATGACTTGTCAGGATGGTAGTACAGACCTCGAAATGATCAGTCATTACTTGGGTTATGGAGTTTTGATAAAGTTAAGTTTGATCACGGTCAACTATTGTTCAAGACGACCTCGGATCAGTGGTTTGATGTTTCCAACATGTATGGGACATATTTTTTGGTCAATTTATATAATTGGTTTGTTTCCACAGGGTTTCAAATAAAATTTATTTGAAATAGTGGTCATTTTAGACAACTAATTAAATTAGTGAGTAATGGATCAAAATTTACAAATCATTTACTATCTTGTCACATGTGGCCCATATACAAAGGTAGGTTATGCGTTACTAGGCTTGAGACCTTCAGAGCATAGCAAAAAAACAAGAATTTTACGGGAAGTTCAAACCGTTGTGACAACAATTGGGTGCTTCAGGTGAGTAATATTAGGGATTCATTTATTTCTAGGTGATTTACTTCCTAACCGTAATGGATATAGTACTGTGTGGTTATACACTTGGGGGATAAGGAATTGTGGTGGAATTATAGCGTAATGATTGAAGACATTTTGACCCAATAATGTAATGATGATTAAATCACTGGGTAATAATGATTGGGCCAGTGATATTTGTGGACAGTAATGTGAGGTAATAATATGTAATATTAACCAGTGGGTGCTTTTAGAATTAGGTTGAATTGGTATAGTATTAATAAATGATTTGGTAATGATTACTTGTAATCATTGGATGAATAGTAGGATAATGATAAGGATAGCTAATCATTAGGCAATCATGATAGTGGAGTGAAGGTTAATGGCGCATGCGTACTGTTTCATGGTTTGCTTTAGAAATCTGAGATTTCAATATTTTTCTTTTTTTAATCATTCTGCAACTATGATTCCGATAAATTTTGGTTTTAGGCCTATGGTTCTTAGAGTAAAAATTTAGAAGATGGGGTCGGGGTCATTAGATTTGTATTCTTATGTAAATTATATATTTGAACAGATTTGGACCATTCGGAAGCTTTACGGAAGGGCAAGCCCTTACAAAGTAGCTTGCATTCGGGTTCTTCGGTTGAGGTAGGTTATGGTTTAATTGGAGTTTAGATTCGATTTAATTGTGTGTATGCTCCTGAATTGGATGCTTGTTGATTGGTCTTCGGACATACTTGAATTTGATGATATTTGGATTGCTAACACTTGTATGAATAATTATTGAAAATTGAACTTAATCGAATTGCCTTATAATTATAAGTATAATTGTAAATTTAGTACATCGTATTGTATTCACTACAACATTTTAGTCTTTTGGCCACACTAAATCTGGACCACGCTTGTAAAGTGTGGCATATACCATTAAAGGCTACGCTTTTAAAGCGTAGTCTTTAGTTTTTAGCTTCTGGCCACATTAATTTTGGCAACGCTTTGAAAGCGTGGTCTTTAATGGCATAGGCCACACTTTATAAGCGTTGCCTAATCATGATATAATTGGCAACACTTATTTACACATACGACTACACTTTTAAGTGTGTTATTATTATAATTCAAAATACAACACTTTAGAAGTGTGGCCTAAAATTTTCATTAAAATATTTCATTCTTCCTCAAAAATATTTCACTCTCCCTCCCATTTGTAATTGGCCAAAAATAAATAAGAAAAGTAAATATTTAACAAATATTTACGCATATATATATATTGATCTCACACATAAAAAATATCTTTACTCACATATATCAATTCTCAGCTCTTTGTCCTCTTTGCCCAAAATCCTCAAATCCATCGAATATCTTGGCCTAAAATCCTCAAATTTCTTCTAATTTTAGCTCAGCTCAGCTCAGTTCGCATGAAAATTTCAGTTCTCGTGGAAATTTCAGTGAGCTAAAGAAGGTAGAAATTTTAATCTTTTAAGCTCAGCTCAGTGATTAGAGTAGAAATTTCATCTCTGCTCAGTGATTAGAGTGAAAATTTCAATGGAAATTTTAATTTCACTTCTGTTTAATCTTTTAGTGAGCCTAATTTATCACATATCTATTTTGCATCGTAGATTCTTGGTTGTGGGTTTATTGCTTGTGGGTTTATTGTACGTCTACTTTGCTTGTGGATTTTAATCTTGAAACTAGACATGTGCAGGCAGGTAGTTTTAATCTTGAAACGAGTTTACTCCTTACTGCATATGTAAAATTAGAGTAAAACTAGAGTTAAAGTTTAGTATAATTTCAATAGATTTATAGTGGCAGTTCTACAAAAGAATAAGAAAATGAGCAATTTTAATTCGGATTTCTACTGGAAGCTAGGGTTTTATTGACGCACTGATTTCACTTTGTTCAATGTCATAGCAGCTTCTGGTGTTGGGTCAAATATATCAAGTTGTTGAATTGTGATTTTTAAATTTGTTGCTAAGGATCTCAACTTTGTTGAGTATCCTTATGACAACATTTAATGCTTTGGAATGTTGTTATCATTGGGTATGACTCTTGTTTTAGATGAATATGTTGTTTGTACTTTGGTGTTATTGATGCACATTTTAGTTGAGAGAGATTGAATGATTTGGTGCCTACTTGCCACTTCCCTTATTTATGTTCTGTTAATTTTGTGTTATCTTGAAAATATTTCAACTACACTCATACTAGACGAAAATCCTTTGGTTTGAAATATTACATCTAGGAACTTAAGGTACTCTTAACACTTAGAACTTGTTTGACAATCACAATTGACAAGGCATGGACTTTCACAAATTGTGGTATGTTTTCTTTACTTCTTTATTATCTTTTTTTTTGTAGATGAACTACAACAAATATGCGCTGAAGGATAAAAAAATGGTGTCATACTTGTTAAATTCTTGCCTACCCACTTAATGTATTATGCTTTATTCCTTAACTTGATGTTAGTTTGTAACCTTTTTTCTAAGTTTCCTGGTTCCCAGGGTATGTTCTCGATGAGCCAACCAAATATCCTAGCCAAGGTTCGCCACTTTATTATAGGTGATAAATCTCATCCACAGTGGGACGAGGTAGATGTATACTTAAAGGAATTGATAACAGAACTGAAGTTAGAGGGTTATGTTCCTGATACAGGATCCGTTTGGCATGATATGGAATTAGAGGAACAAGAGTACAACTCGGTCCATGCAGTGAAAAATTAGCTATTGCTTTTGCACTGATGAACATGCCGGAGGGTTTTCCCATTAGGATAATGAAGAATTTACAAATTTGTGGTGATCGTCATATGTCTATTAAGTACATATCCAAGATGAAAATAAAGAAATTATAGTACGCGATTCCAGTAGATTACATCACTTCAAATATGGTTGTTGTTCTTATGGAGATTATTGAGATTGCTACAATCTTACAGTAGGAGTGTAGGTAATAGTTATTGAGACTGTTTTGAACCATTATTTCCTCCATTTGTTGTAACATTATTCAAAACTTGAAAGAGATTACAAGCTTAGCTCACAATTACAAATCTTCTATTTAAAACTAAACTAAAAAAAAATATGAAACTGTGACTTATGGTTATTTGTTGCTTGATTCAGGCACCGGACAAGATCAGGTTCTGTGCACTTGCTAACAAGAAGGTTCTTGGCGAAGGTTATAATACTAAGCTCCAAGCTCAGGTTAGTGATTTGTGTCATATTAAATAACTCAATCTCTGTTGGTTAAACATTGAGATATGAAGTTTGTTTAAGCTCTTCTAATTGCGGTTATTTCATGAAATGTAGATTAAAATGGATAAAGAAATTTTTTTTATTTCTTCGTGACAGAGATATTGGATGACCAAGGAGGATCTAGAAAAGTATTTGAGAGTTATAGCTACATATGGACGTTCAGGTACTTACCTATTCTTGACATCATGTCCACCTAGAACTAGGTATTATTTTTTGTGCGGCACATTGGATTGGACTAACTTCCCCTAAATAGACCTCTCTTATGGACAAGTAATCTGATTCTAGCTATGAATTCCCGTATATATGTATTCCTTTTCACACCCAACCCAAGGATAAAACTTTTTTTTGACAAGTGTAAGAACCCAAGGATCAAAATTAGTAAGCTAAAATAGAGAATATTTCAAGAGGGAAGGAAGATTTTTCATGTCCTGCACATCATTTCCTGGGAATATATGTTGAACCTAATTGAAAAAATTAACACAAATTAGGCGCATGCACCAATTCGTACAAAAATGACCATCCTCACTTCCAGCTAACCTTTGTTCGAGATAACTTTAATCGGAATACAGCTGAGGTATCTTCAATCTCAACTTTATAGGTATTTCGAACATTTTGTATATGGTTTGAGATAGTCCTTTTTTTTTTTTAAAGGTAACTCGTTTGAGATAGTCCTTAGAGACTCTTGATCTTTTTCACCTTAAACTGATTTGTATCACTTTAATGTTTAATTCTAGCTACTAATGGCTAGTCCAGAAGCAAAATGCTCTGTACTAAACTAGTTGTAGTTAATGAAGAAATTGCAACTGAACTGAAAATTCTAAGTGCATCTAACATGTTAATTTTTTAAATACATTTGTGAGACCAAAACTCAAAAATAAGAGTTTAAGAACTGAAAGATTTCACTTTTGATCACAATATTTATTTAAGCTAGTGACAGTGCTTTACATTTCAATATAAACTTTAAAGTATCTTATTGGTAGTTGTTATACAATATAAAAAATTCCAAAATAGCTCATTTTGGTTTGTCTTGGAATCTTCATACGTTGGTTGACTCAGTTCACTTGTATTTGATAGATTCTGATCTAGTCTAGGATATACATTACATAATCTTTGTGCATTATATATAGTTTTCTTTAACACAATATAGGCTCATTGATGTAGAACCATGGTAAAAGGAACACAGAGTTATTTTCCTTATTCACTTTTATGCATTAATCTACACAAATATATCATATTTTTCTTCTCTTCACTCTCAAGCATGAACTAATGCAATAGTTAATCTGTTGAATTACTTTAGCAATGATGGGATTTAGCAATTGCTATAGATGAGCAGGATCCTCCCATCCCCTAAATTTATTTAGCCTGTTTTAATTCTAATTAGAGAATCATGTTAACAAATCAAGGAATGTTTGTCGAAAGCATGTTGACTTGCTAGTTTGGCTCAAGAATAAGAAAGCAGCAGCTTTACTAAAATGCTAAACAGTTCATTATTTGATTTAACCTCCTTGATTCAAGCACTGATTTCTATCGTTCTTTTCTTCGCATAATCTAAATGCATTGGAGCAAGGAACTTTGTTCCTGGGAATTTTTTGTCCTTGAGATGGCGTGTTTAATATAAAACAAGTTGTTGTGTTGACAAAATATAGTTGGTGTATTTTTTCTGAAGTGCTGCATTTGACATGTGCTGATGCAATTTTGGAGTAAACTGCCACTATATTTGAGGCAAACTGTTATTGTGGTTGATATAGGTTGTTCGCCGGGTTTAAGAAGCTGCATTTTGAGTAACTATATGAGGTCTTTGGGGGGCAGAATAGCTGCTGTATTCTGGATATTTTCTCGGAGCTCGAAGTGCTGCACTTTGGGTAAATTAGTTATTGCCTTTGTTTAATTAAAAGAAAGAGGAACAACTACTGCATTTTTTTGGGCTGAAAGATGATGTACCTCGATATGAACCATTGCTATGTTTGAACTTATGTTGCTCCCTGGATTTTGTGGCCATTACTGTTGCGCTTCTTGGCCAAAAAGTTCCTGTCGTAGTTGTTGCAATTCAGGTAGATTTGAGGCCAAATGACTGCTGTGTTTGGCAAATTTGAGTTCGAATAGTAGCTGCATTGTTAGCCCACCTTGTATTCTTGGATCAATTTGTGATTTTCTATTGATGCGAATCACTGTTGCATTTTGGAGTTCATTCCTGTGGTATTTTGGGCAAATTTGTGGTCTACTGTTGATGAAAATAACTATTGCACCTATGCAGTGAAATGAATGGTTGCTGCCAACAAATTGCTGCATTTATAAGGTCATGTTTGCTGCCTTTTAAAGGCAAATCACTGCTGAACTTGAGGCATATAGTGGCTGAATTTGAGGCAGATTTTTGGCCAAATGATTGTTGTATATATGTGCTTGAATTGTGAAATTATATTGTACATTTTGCTTTAATTCAAGTTGGATATTTTGGATTATGATTATGTCGATTAATGTATTCATTTTGTGACTGCTAGTATAGTATCGTATGTTTGCGCAGGTGAAGTGAAGCTTTTGTCAAGTCAAGGTGATGGATCACAGTCACAAAGAGTTTATACTTTTTATCCTAAGAAAAGAAGATTTTAATCTTCAGCTCTTGCTTGTTTACATGGTTGTGTTCAAGGATCTAATCTGGATTGCAGATAATTTAGGTTAAATAAGTCTTTTAACTTCTTCTCGTCCTCCTCCTTTTCCTTCTCCTTCTTTGCTTCACTGTTGGGAGGGGTTGGCAATTCTTCATCACATTCGCATGACTATTTCTGTTTCGCAGGACTTTTGTTGGGAGGGCATATCAAGTTGTAATACGTTTATGTATTAATCTTGATTCAAACTTTTTTTAACTGAAACTTAAATTAAAAGAAAGAACTGTCTCTCTTATTCGCTTACTTGTAATTGTAGTATATGTAATAGACATATCATGTCCTTTTTTATCTATGCAAGTAAGATATTAAAGAATGGAATAGACAACTGTGTCCTTTTCTCCTTATTTTTTTGTGGAAAAATCAAGTTTTACCAATTGATATATGTTTTTCAGACAATCCATTCAAACCATATTAGTTAAATGGACTGCAAGTTGTTGGGAATGAATAATATGGTGTTGCAACATTACGGATAATGAGAAGTTGCAATTCAAGTCCATTATCATGAAAATAATTTGAAGTGAAGTAGGTTAATTTATTGGGATGGATTCCTTGCTATATTTTTGCCTCACTTTGCAGTAGAGAAGAGCCAAGTTCTCTACTGATATCAATTTACTTCTCCTTTAGACTCATGTTTATTGTAACTGCTTTGCCATCTCTTTTAGTATTTGACACTTAAGATGTCACTTATGTTAAATCAGAATCATTTGTTGTCTCATGGTGTTAGGTGTAAGTAGTGAAATTGTGACTTAAGGGAGATCAGAAGAAAAATGATGAGGTTATAGAGGCTATCCAGAGGACCAGAGGCAAACACTTCTTACAATGCTGTTTGATAGTTCATCTGTAGACATGGGAGGTTAGATAACTATGACTTTTTTGTTCTTTAACTCTTTTAGCTCTTACATTCGTATGAAGCTCTTCCATTCTACTTCTCTATTTCTTTAGTAGCTAATATTGTTAATGGATAATTTTGTTTAAGATATTGGCAACATTTACCGAAAATTGATTTTATTTTCTTCTTTATGACATGTTCGTGAAAGTGTGCTCCAGTATTTTCACTTACTAATTATTGTTCTTGTGGGTGATTGCACCTAGGGTTGGAAAAAGTTATTTCCCTGCCATGTTTAGTTGGTTGTTGATTTTAGTACGGCAGTTGTTGTGCTTTAGTTTTCTACTTGTGTAATCATTAATACCATCTCCCTCGTGTGAAATAAGTTCTCAAGTGGATTTTAGTATTTGCTATTAGAGTAGTATTATAAACCTTTTGCAATCATTAGTTTCCTTGTGGAAGCTACAATAAGTCCTTTTTCTCTAATTTCATCTAACACCTAGTATAGTTAGTACCTATATACTAATCTCTTTCTAATTTTATTTTGCATTGTGCAGGAAAATGTCAGTGAACCAATTTGAAATGGTGGTCACAAGTCAATTCGATCTATTGAAATGAATAATGAAGACTCTTTGAATAATTGTGATTATTTGAATTTTTGGAATTCATTGTTAGTGCATATCATGAAATATTTGCTTCATGATTATGTGAAATACAACACATTTTTTTCCAAAATTTATTGTAAATTTATGCGTTTGAATTATTATTTTGAGTTATTTATTAGCTAATTTAATGCTTGAGATCATTTATATAGGGATAATAATGTATCATATGATTATTGAATATATACAAAATCAAATTAAGGCATATAAATGTTGTAAAATAATATTTTATAGCCTATACAATATTTTCACGCTTCAAAAGTGTTGCCATAGGGATGTCAATAGACTACATATTGTTGCATGTAAATTAGCAAAGGCAACACTTCAGAAATGTTGAGCATAGAGGTGTTAACAATGGCTACACTTTGCAAAGTGTGGCCTAAGGTAGAAAAGGCCACAGTTAAAAAATGTAGTTACCGGTTATGGAAAGTGTTGCCATATAAAATGATATAAGCGTGGCCTTTGTACCTCATTGGCCATGCTTTTTAAGTGTAGCTGCTATGGCAACACTTGAAAAGCGTGGCCTAAAGTCAAAGTTTACGCCTCTTTAGCCCACCCTCGAAAAAATATTGCCTAAAGTTGAAAAACGTAGCCTTTTATCAAAGGCCACAGTTTTTGCTAGTTTAGGCCACACTTTACAAGGGTAGCTGAAAGCCTAAAATGTTGTGGTGATCCTGAGAGATAGGGTGAATTTGATAAAATGTACATAATATGGTTTTGGAGGATTGGGTACCACACTGGTACGAATATGAATATTGATATTACTTATTTATGAAGGACCGGATACCACGTTGGTATGATATATGGACTTAGATTGTCCCCTGCAGGTCATGACTAGTTGGGCAGAAATAAGTCCCTTAGCATATGTGTACAGACTAGTGTTGATTTTGAGAGGTCATGTGGTTTAATAAGTTGATAATGAGCTAATGGTGTTCTAATTACGAGGCTGAGAAGGACATAGTTGTTACTTATGGTATTATTGTTGATTTCGTGGTTGTTTACGATATGGTTGATACTCTTGATGGTTACGTGGCTTTTTTGTAAGCATTGTTTGACCCGTCATTGATATATTTGTTGATTTATTGAACTACTTGCTATGTGTTGATACATGTTTACTTGTTATTTGATTTATGTTGTATACATGCTATTAAATTGAGTTGATGTATGATACATACCAGAACATAGTGGCTTGTACTGATACTACCCTGTACTCTTCTTTTGTTGAGTGTAGAAAGTGTTCCAAAGGCTCAGACATGATCTTATCACTAGCGTTTGATAGTTGATCTCGATCCAAGGGTGAGCACCTCATCTCCAGGCTTCCATGAATCATCATATTATTTCTTGTCCTTCTTTCGGACAATGAGACACTCTTTAACTTTTGTTATTTTGGATATTTCTTTTAGACATGGTTTTTGTTCTAGAAGTTCTTATACGATGACTTTCGGGTCTTGGGGATTATAATAGGTAGTTTGTTTGATTTTTCGTATTATTAGTGATTAGTTTTGGATTTATAATTATTAATTTGGTTTTTATGATAACCCTGTCTTAACATTGGCTGAGTGATTGGGTAATGGTTCGGGTTAGATGGTTCTCCCATCATAGGATTAGTGTGGGTGCCACTCACGGCCATTTGGATCGAGACGAGCTCTTTCACACAATGACTCACAAGGTCACAACACTAGCATCTAAGGCCAAATTTCTCAATCAAGTCGAGTTTCTTTATTTTCGAACTTCCTCTATACCCAAAAGCTGAGTCATAACACAATAGAAGGTTTAAACATACCCGGCTATCCTAAAACTGTCAAAGACACCACAAGTCTTTGACTGAACCACATAACCAATATCATCCTCGGACTCACAAAATGCCAAGGAGCCTATAAAACTACATAAACACTCATCGAAATACTGAATCAACCTACTCGAGGCTGATACCATAACTGTTAAATCAAACAACACTATTTCCTCAAGCTGAAGCAACTAGGCCAGAAATCGATATCAATGCTACACAAAACCTCAAAAGTCACTTAGCATACTTCGATCACTATTCAATAGTCGTATCCTTATGTTCAACTCCTTTGAGGAACCAAAATCCTCATAAAACTCTACATAACATAGACACGAATACTCTAAATGGCATCAAATTCTTAGGTAACTCATCACTATAACATAAGTGATATTGATCAACCCAAAGTCCTCAATAATCTGGTAAAACGAAGAGTCCCTCTGGTCATACACACATAAGCAACCCATTATATTAGGGACAATCAACCCATAGAAGAAGTGCAACAAACACTATATCTCATCAACAGAATCCCAAAATACAAATCAAATCTCGAGAAAAATCACTGCTAGACTCTGGATAAGTCACTGATGAACCACACTATCAGAACTTCAAATTTCTAACTCGAACCCATAGTTAAATTTTGAGTATATCAAAATTCCTTATGTGCAAGCTCCTTATCTTTTCTCAACTCACTTCTCATTCAGTATTCTTTAGTGCAAGAATCATGGAATAATAACGCATACTCTAAATCAAAACTCATGAGCCAAATATTCCATTAAGCCCGTTAACTTCCAAAGTGGTAAATGCTACAAACCATGTGTCTTTCCATTGGAAAATCCTTCCAAATCAAAAGGAAGAATCCTTATAATCTGAATTCCTTCAGGTCTATCGAGGAGTATTTTCAACACCCATAAGTCTTTCTATGCAAGCAAAGCCAATCACTAAAGAAATAACAAATCGCAAGGTCTGAACGCCTGAAAATCTTCCTTTATCCAACTAAAACCCTTTACTTGCAATCATTTCAAATCTATCACACTACAAGTCTAATCCATTCCACAATCTGAATATACCAAAACCCACAATTGATCCACCAGTATTCCACCACATAATCATCGAGAAGATCATACCCAAATCACACCAAAACCCATAATACTCAAGGAAATCAAATCTAATCCGGTGATATACTCTAAATGCATCACAACATAAGATCGACACACTTGATCCACCACTAAAGAATCATCAATGGGGGGTAGTAATATCAATAGACCTAGCAAAAAACTCATGAATCATATCAAGATTCAATGTAGAATAAGTAAACATATAGGAGAATGTAGAGCCACAATCAAATACTACCAAGACAGATCAAATGCATACTGCAACCATACTTATGGCTACTATATCAGAAGTTACTACCTCGAGTCCACCCTGTGGAACTGGATATTGAGACATGTCATCTCCCTGAGCAACTGATAAGGCATCTCTCTATCTACGTTGTGGGCAATCCTTTCTATAGTGCCCAAGATCTTCACATAAGAAGCAACCAAAAGAAGTAGGAGTTCGTTGAACTGGACCTGAAAACCTGCATAGCCACCATGATCTAACCCTCTCTAAGAATAACCATGAAGATACTACCCTCTATCATACATGTCGCTATCACTATCAAGTCTATGGGGCCTCCTGCACTCACACCTCTCATGTCTCCACACAAACTCCTCTAGAAACTTTCGAGCAAACTGATCCCATAAAAGAGGGGGTAGCCCAATTGGTCTACTCTCTACAAAAGTCCTCTACCATTGTCTGGCTGGTTCAAAGAACTGAAAGGCAGTAAAATCTACTCCATTAGAGTCTACCAACCCTAACCTATACAACCTCTTACGGAAACCAAGCAAGAATATGTAAGCACCAAACCTAGGATCTCTATCGAACTTAGAAGAATCTATCCTTATGAACTCTATAAATCTACTCTGTCCTTCCATGGACATAAAAGGGTAAGGTCACCGGATATAACTCTAGGAGAATCTGTACTCAAATATGCATCTGGAGTCTGAAGCCCTGAGGTAGCATGCCAAATGAAAGTAGGAGCTATCGTCTCGAGAAAATCCAACACTCGCACCAAACAATCCTCAAGCATAGATATGGACATGATCACAGGCGGTGTCTGTACCAAGCCAAACTCCTCTATCTCAGCAGAGCCATCATCCCTATCAACTCAAGAATCGAAAGAGGAAATTCCAACCTGACCTCTAGCTAACATGAATATTCCAATCCGACCTCTGCCTCTACCTCTGCCCCTGCCATTTATCAAAGGCATAGGCCCTGAATCTCTAGCCAAGGAAAAATATATGCTCACCATCTGTGAGAGAGTGAATAAGAGGTTTTTGAGTTTTAAAAATCTAGGAACATAAGACACAGAATGAAGAGATAAATTTCTCCTAAAGTCATGTAGCCTCTCAAAAATAGATAACGGACGTGTCTGCACCGGTCCACAAGACTCTACTAGACTCGGCTTGTACAAATGAGACCAATGAACTTGGGGATCTGATATCGATTTGTCAAGACCCAAAATAAAGTACGCGATGGCACCTGTGACACCCTCCACTACGGATAAGCCTATCCTAACTCAAACTCGATAATTAAAGAAACTCTGAAGCGGAAGAAGAAGAATAGAATAATCCTAAAATATCTAAAGAAAAAATAAAAATTCAAAATCCCTAGTCTGGTTGCCACTAGTACAAGCCTCTAATACAGAATGATATCAATAATCTAAAGTATTTTAAATACGGATAAAACATACGATAAATAAAGAGAGATTCGGGTAAGCTCTGTGAAATGTCAACCACTACCTCGATCTCTACAACGTCAATGCTGAGGGAACACAACCTACGCTCTACTACTCGATCCAATACCTGCATGGGGTGCTACTAAGGTTGGTAGATGAAATGACAAAAATGCCCTTAATATTAGATTTTTTGACAAAAAACACACATGTTGAAATCAACTCTTCTAATATATAGAAATACATTTATTGGTTCGGTTATTTCTTCGGGTTATTTTAACAAAATAAAAAAAAAAACAATTATTATCGGTTTTTAAAAATGCAAAACCAAACAAAACCTAACCAAATAAAGTTTGGTTTATTTAATGTATAAACAACATAAATCTCACCACTTTGCGAGCTTATTACTCCCTATCCCAACTCTTTTCAATATTACTAAATTTTCTGAAAAATATGAAAATCTCGGATACATTACTATCTCTGATGCATTTCGATGGTCCCGATACATTAGCGTTGCCCAAAAATCTGAAAATCTCGGATACATTACTAAATTTCGAATACATTGTGTTGATCCCGATACATTGCGTTAGTAGGTTGGTTGTTATGTATCATGACCAAAATTAATTTATGATACATAAGTTACTCATGATACATACTATCTAGGATAAATTACTAAATTTTCTTCGGATACATACTGTCTTCAGATACATTACTATCTCAGATACATTACTTAAAATATGAGATGTGATGTAATTAAATAAAAGATATGGGATATTATGTAGATAAGGTAAGATAAGTAATGTTGTGATGTAATTCTTCCTTATTTAATCGATTTGGTTTGGCTTTTCAATTTGGACCGGTTTTTACCTAAACCGTGAACACCACTATTGGTAACCAAATAAAATAGTAATAGCATGACTTTACTATATATTTATAGCCTGTTTGACCAAACTTATTTTTCCCAAAAATGCTTATTTTTTTCTCAAAAATGCTTGTTTTTAAAAAATGAGGTGTTTGGCCAACCTTTTGAAAGAAAAGAAGTGTTTTTTGGGAAGAGTAGTTTTTCATAAGCTAATAAAAGTAGTAGCTTTTTCTAAAAGTACTTTTGAGAAAAATACACTTAAAACACTTTTTAAAAACTTAGTCAAACACTAATTGCTTCTCACCAAAAGTAATTTTTTTAAAAAAAAAAAACTTTTCAAAATACGCTGATTTTAGAAATTTGGCTAAACATGTTATTACCCTTGTACTCCCTCCGTTTCGTTTTACTTGTCCCTTATACTAAAATCAGTTGTTTTACTTGTCCAATTTATGAAATCAAGAGAATTTTGTTATAATTTTGTTAATACTTTTATGTTTCTACCCTTAGTACTTCCTCCTTCCCATATTAGTTGATCATCTTACTAAAAATAGTTGTCACATATTAGTTGTCCACCATACTAAATCAAGAAAACATTAATTAAATTTTTTTCATATTACCCTTGTAATTAATTCTTTTTGAAAGTGTTCACACTTATTTGTAAAGTTTCCAAGAAGTTTTTAAGGGTTGAATTGGAAAAACTATCTTCTTATTTATGATCTCTTAACATGCATGTAAAAAGAAAAATGCCCAACTAATATGGGACGGAGGGAGTATTAAATAACTACATAAAATAATACTCCCTCCATTCCTATTTATTTGTCAGTTTTTAAAATTGCACACCCCTTAAGAAAAATATTAACTTGAAGGTAATTTGACTAAATTACCCTTATTTATTACTCACCTTTATTTAATGCTTCTCCTTTTTGCACAATATAATATTTTTCCATATTTATGACCAAGTGTAAAAGTGGAAACAAACAACTTATTATGCATTGGTTTTGTGAAATGACAAGTATTAAGGAACATTTATTTATAGTAAGGACGACATGTAAATAGGAACGGAGGGAGTAATAGATTTACAATTCCAAAATATCATTAATAAGGTTAATTTATTCAAATACACCCCTGATTAAAAAAAAAAATCTTACGGGTATGCAAGTCAACACAGGCCTAATATTCATTATATATTCCGAATCAGTGTGAAACTCGGAAAGGGGAATCTGAATTTATTCGTCTTAGGTTGTTAAGTAGGGACTATTTTATGTGTTTGGAAGAAGAAGAGACGGCGAGAATGTTAATGAGTATGAAACTTCATGGTGATTTAGTTGTGGAGATCATCTCCCACCTGCCTTTGAAGCTTGCTGTTCAATGTAAACTTGTAAGCAAGAATTTCAATCGTTGGATCTCTCATCCTAAATTTTCTCAAACTTTGTTCCAACATCAAAAGGTCTCAACACTAGTTTTGGCCTATACATCAGATAGTGTAAACCGTCGTGACTTGCAGACTAAAATCTTCAGAAACCTTAGTATCCCAATCATTGATCCCCATCAGACTGAACCCTTTGGATTTAGATTTGTGTCTGCATGCAAGGGTCTGCTTCTCCTTGCCTTTATTGAACTTGCTACTTTCTGCGTTTTCAATCCTATAACTGGGGCTCATCAATTGATACCATACCCTGAGAACTATCGTCATACGGTAACTGGTAATGCACGCTTATTTGTTGATTACCCTACTTCATATCAATATAAATTGGTAACCGCTGAGAAGCTGGCTCAAGGTGAAGGGTATAAATTTCGTCTACTATCATCGGAGGAGCGATCTGGCTTGTGGCATGAATTCCAATTCAGAATGACGCTGGGCAATAATATTAGTAAACCTACTTATGTGCACGATTCCAGCTTGCATTGGCTCACAGCTGATGGCCGTGTTCTTGCTTTTGATACAAAGAGACAAGAGGCTACAATTATCTACCCTCCTAAGTTCCTCAATATTCATCCTAAGCCAAAGGCAAAGGGCAGGCGTGGATTAAGGAGGAGGATCTATGCCTCGGCTAAATGGTTAGTGATGGTGCAAGGACAACTTATACTCGTTCGTAACTACTACAAATCGACAGCCATTGCTGTTTATAATAGTGAAAGCAGAAATTGGAGAGTTTCCCCCACTTTGGAGCAATCCATTTGTGCTATTCTTCCAAACTTCATTGACGGCAAACTGTTGCTATTCCTAGTAGGTGGTGGATATCTGTATGACTATGATTTTGATCTCAATACATACAAAAAAGCTGCAGTTTATAGCGAAGACAATGGAATTCCTTCTGTCATCTATCCCTTCAAACCATCGTTAGCGTCTGTCCATGAGACACTCTCAGGAACAGTTGATGCTAAACATCTTCCAGGTATTATTGCAGCGTTAGATGAGCTCAAAAGAGGTATTACACAAGGTATGAGTTAGTTGTGTTTATTAGTTCTTGCTATCTTTTTTCCAAAAAGAGGCTGAAGGTCAGGATTATTTATTTATTTTTTAAAAGATTTTCTTTCCCCTGGTCTCAGCTGAGAATTTTATTTGTGCCTTCTTTGAGGTGAGGCGTTAGTTTAGACAAATGTGATATATCATAGTAATATTGTCAAAATGTGTTCCCACATTCCAAACTCGTTTCCTGTTTCTGATACTGGTTCTCGCTTTCTGTGACCAAGTTGTTAATTCCCTACCTGAAATGGAGTATGGATCTGGATCAATCACCTGATCAAGAATAGAATAAGCAAATATTTCTTCAAATTAGATAAACAAATAGCTACTGGCAGATGCCTGATGCAGCATCTACTTAGGAGATGTGAGGTGAGGAAATCAAGATTGGTGAAAGGGTATGCACCAGAAGCCACGCACAAAACGTCGTAAATGGAATGCAGATCCCAAATATATAGCTTGTTTAGGATGCACAAAAATAAAAGGAAAGTATTACTACCATAATAGATTTTACAAGCTTGCATATATAAGTGAAAGGTAATATTAGTTAAAAAAAATGATTGGTTAATTTCTTTCTTTGGAACAATAATGCTTGCAGGAAGTAATAGTTAGCCAACTAAATGTGCTTATATCTTCAGATAGGGAGGTTGCTTAGAAAACCAACTAAGACTCTAAATTGAAATATGAAACGTTCACAAGACAGAAGCAGAATTGAATAAAACAAGTTAAATACAGTTTTTTTTTCCAAATCAGCCTTCCAGTTTGACTCCAATTCGTGTTATCTCCTTCTGCAGAAAGACTGCTTTTCAAATTAACAATAAAAATGCTCGGCAAATTGATTGACATGAAGTAGTATTATTTGAAATATCCATTAGCAAGTTCATCAAAATATTGGAACTAAGGAAGTAAATTGAATTCGCATCTTTAAACGATGCAGCCGAGGATTTATTATATGTTAACCTCCTCAGGAGTTGACTCTGCTGGCATCAAGCTAATAGGGAACTTAACTGACACTCACATTCAGTATGCATAGTAAGAGCTTACGCAGCAAACCCAAAGTAAAAGACTAAAAGGTATAGCTTAGAAGTCAACTTATTGCATAACAATGACAGCAGTCTCATTGTCTTGTACTTAAAGAGAGTACTCCCTCCGTTTCAAAATAGTTAGTTGACTTGACACTCCCCTTAAGAAAGGATTTATTAGGGGTCTATTTGACCTAGCAATCAATATATAATAATAAAGGAGAATGATAGACCCGCTAACGTGGCGCTTTCTAAGGCCTCCATTTCCATTTTTCTTTTTTCTCCTTTTTTTGGAGTTTTCTTAATTGTTAATACAATATCTATTAATTAAATGTTTTAAACACGCCTCAGACCTACTCTAAAGCCTGAATACTAAATTCAGCTCTTTAAAGCCCAAATAACCTATTTCTCTTGACAGCCCACGTAATAGCACATAAACATAATTGAATGTTTGCCTTAAAGCCTAATTAATTAGGCATTTTTTCCCGTCCTTCTCTTGCTCAATTTCTAATGATCGTTTCTCATCTTCATCATTTATAATTACAGTGTACTTTAATGTGTATTAATCTCTGAGTAATTATATTTAATTAATACTTGTGCCTTTTCATTCTCTATTTTTTGTGCTATATATAGAGATAAAAACTGAATCTTTTTCATATTGTCTGTCTTGCTTTTAATTGGATTTTGTTTATTTTATACTGATGAGGGTTAGGATTTGTAGAAGGTGGAACATTAATTCCTAAAAAAAAATGGCGAGTTGGTCGCTTTGGATATGATTTTTGTCGACGAAAGGTACCTCATTACATAATTCTTATTCTTTTTTATACATTTTTTTGAACTCTTAATTCTCAAGTCACTTGTAGCTTTGTTGTACTCTTAATTCTCAAATCACTTGCGACTTTTAATTTGTTATATCATGACAATTTGGTGTATGCTATAGTTAGAAAAAATCAAGTTAACAGTTCAAACACAAGTTGAGTGAAGGTTCTTTATTTATCATCAAGAACTTCAAAGTTGTTGAAAGTAGTGGTGGATATAGACCTGCCGAAAACTCATTGAAAATTATTTTCTTTCCCTTAAATGCGATCGAGGGTTTATCTTAAGATATTATTGATATTCATATAAACGAATTTTTGTTTAGTAAACCGGAATTGATTGAGCTAAAGGTGAACAACAACATTGTCTTGTCAGGTACATATGCGTATAATTATCAATTTTATTGATAAATTATTTAACTATCTAATGTTGACGTACAAGTAAGTTAATTATATATTTTTTTAGTTTTAACTTCAGTTGGTGTGTGTTTGATCTTGTAAATTGGTTCAGGTTGAAATGTGTTTGACAAAATTGAGCAATCAATCACTGCCTTTTCTTACTTTCCTATTTATTTGACTTGGGCATCATCTGTCTAATTCACTCCCCATGTTCATAAATGTCTCTAGCTTGCGGGCGTAACAATTAATGAGTTTGTACTCCCCTTTAGTAAGTTCATATAGTGTTTACAAGTTTATTGAGTCCATTTTCGAGTTGCTGCCAAGCTGTAGCTTTTATGTAGTTGTTGGTACTGTTTAATGAATATGTTTTTTTAACCATATCTCAAGAACTCACTACACCTTTTAGAATCTATGTTCAGATGATTGATTTGGATTTTATCCTCTCTTGATCTCTCTCTTGTTCTGTTTTGGTGGTTTATCTGAAGCTGTTCTTTAGGCTGTGGTGAATGTGAGTGTGGGGCATGCGCTGTAATGGTTTCTTATTTTGATCAGTATTTGAAGAAATGTGTACGAGTCTCTTTCCATCTATGTCTCTAGGGGCTCATTTGGTTGGGGAATAAGTTATCCTAGAATTGTTATTGCACCCCCAATAAGAGATAAAAATAACATTACAATCCTAGGATAACTAATCCTAAGATAAGTTATCCTGCGATTTTATACCAGTCAAACACATCCTAAAATTAAATTTCATGATTAGTTATCTCTTATCTGTCACATTAAATGAGCCCTAAGTTTATGTTATACCTTTTTTTAGGGTGTTTGTGGGTATACGGGTGTATGCTGATTTAGTGGATACATGAAATTAGCTTGGATAATTGTCAAGGTAACTTATTAATATTAACTTTATTTACTTCTCTATACAATTAACAAAACATGTATCTTCGAATACAGGTGCAACTGAAGAACTTAACGTACAAAAGGATGTGAAGTGTGCAAAAATCATACAAAAGCAAATTGCATATTTGAAATAGGAACAAGAGCAATTGAAAAATAAAATATGCAAATTAAAAAGAGTTCTACTAGATCAATCTGACTACGGACGTGCTTATGTGTTTGTTTATTATTTTACCAGTATTTCACATAGCGAAATATTTCATACATACCCACGAAAAAAAGTGCACCAGAATATATATTGTAGTGCCAACATAACCTATTATATTGTCAAATGCCCGTTTAGTGCAATAGAAATAAACACAGAATTGTTATTAGAGAATATATCCTAACAAATTGATTAAGAATATACCATCCCTCATTTAATTTGATAAGCTACATTTACTATCATCATTTCAAAATAATTTTCATAATATAATTAAATTAAGAGATGATAATGCAGTTGAACAATAAAGAGAACTTGAAGTTGATCAGAAAATCAAATTGATTATAACACAAATACTTAGATGTTCGTGCGACAGCCAAGTTTTCTAGTTGTGATAAAAGTTGGATTTTGTCTATTGCCAACGGAATGCCGCACTGCCATTCACATTCATGTTCTCTAAAATAAAAACCAATTGCGTTGTTCTTCTCCACACTATGTTGATTAGTTCCTCTTTCAATAAGTGTATGTTTTTAAGCTTTTGCAGAGGAAGGCTCCATCAACTTCTCTCCTTTTTTAAGAAAAAAACATGGTGTTGATTCGACTGAGTGATCAAGTGCAAAATGCAAATTTTCTCCTCATTTTCTCTTTGCAGTTTTCTTCTTAAACTGTTGACTTTCGGAAACACAAAGTTGATTGGAACCACTCTAACTTGCGTTTCACACTAAATGCAATACAATACCGCCCATGAGTTGTGTTTGATATGGAGGAAAATATTTTTCGAAAAATGTTTGTCTTATTTTCCCATGCTTGGTTGAACAGAAATCATTTTCTCTAGGAAAACAAGTTCCTTAAAAATGAAGAAAATGACTTTTTAATGGAATTAGGAAAAACAAGTTCAATAAGTGGCATTCTACGTTTATTGTATCCTCCCACCCACCCAATACCCCAAACCCCTACCCCTTAAGACCACCCCCAGAACCCACCCCCTCCCACCTCTATATATATAGTTTTTTGCTGGATTACATATAAATGCTCTTGAGATAACAGTTTTTTGTTTACTTACCAAACACTACCTCTAGTACCCTAGGGACCACACTTAATACCTGTGCAGTGTGCACCACCTCTGCCCCGGACGTACTTTGTAACCATTGCCCCAGCGGAAACCTTTTCTGGGAGAATAAGTAAGAAACCAGAGTTTAAGTTAGCCTTTCTTGAGTTCGACGGTAACAACCCTCATGGCTGGACTCGTAGATGTGACCATTTCTTGTGCAACTAGTTTTTTTTTTTTCTATACTTAGCCTCCAACTCTTTCCGTCATTTTTTAATCCTTTGTCCATCTTTGTCACATATATATCTCTATATAAAATCATCCTTTATCATCAATTTAAGAACTTTTACCAACCTAATTAGAACTCAGAAAACAATCTTATCATGTATTGTTCTTTGTAAGAGTATTATTCAAGACTTCAGGAATCACTAAGATGGTCGGGGCATATCACATAAATGGTAGTTTGCGATAACTTCAACTTTAAATTCATCACAAATAGATATACGTTTAACTATTTATCTCAATGGCTTCTTCTTCAGTAATCAGCATGCTTAAGACACTTCCTTAACTTTTTCTTTTACCACCTCTAGCAGTGGTCAATGGTCATCCTAGGAAGTACATTACAATTAATCCTTCAACGGAAGAAACATAATTTCAATTCAAAAAATCCCCGCAATATGAATTTAATAGATAATAAACAGACATGTCAAACAAGCATATTTTTTCATCTTTATATATGGTAGAAATAGAAATGTACGCACTTAGGTTTCATATTATTAGCATTCTAATGTTTACCAAACTCATTTTATTTCTAAAATTTTAGGCTGCTTTTTCAAAAAGAACACTAAATTTTTGTTTAAGTGCCACAATTTGACGATACCTTGAATCAATCGAACATAAAAAAACCTTAATACTGTTGGAAAAATACTACAATATTGATATGGAACTAGAATTAGTAGTAAGAAGAAAATAGTCACAAATATTGTGTCGTGGCAAGCCACTGCCTTAAAAGCGATTTTGGCCCGACTCCTGTGCAAATTCTTCTAGCCGGTCGCTCCTCAAGGTTCCACAGCTACTTCCAAACACGTGCACTCATGGTTGGAAGTTTGGAGGTTGCCCAAACCAAATGCCCAAAAAATAACTTAAGAGGAAGAAAAAGAAAAGAGGTGGTGTAGTATTTCTTTTTTGGGGTGTCTTGTGTTCACCAAAGACATAGTTTATATAGGGATGTAAAAAGATGTTGCAAGAAGAGAGTTTAATGGTATTAAAGTACCATTAATTCAAAGTACCATTAAAACTAAATGTTACAGATACTTGGTTTTTCATTTGGAACGTATATGAAGGTTCATCTTATTTGAAACGTACATTTTATTTTTTCTTTATTCATTGCATTACACAAATGCTTTAAGGTAGAATTAACTCCACAATCCCCCACTAATGCAAAGATAAAGAATAGGAACAAATTCTGGGCAAAAGGAAGGAACATGTACTTAAGTGTCAATATCTTTCGATTTGAATTGACACGTAGTGATATGAGGCAACAACAAATATCCAAAAAAGTGAAGTACTCTTGAACTAGATGGACATAAGTTGAGAACCCCACAACACATACCATATCCTTGATTTTAAGCAACTTCCGCGATATCAAAAAGTGCTTTTATGGTCATGCACACAAACCTTGGGTTTCATCAGTGCTCTAGAAAGACGACCCAAGTCTTTCATAAAAGGTGACCAACCTTTACACTCACATAGGTGATCCATCAAGTCTATCTCATAGACCACCTTAAGGTTATGGATCATTAAGAGCAAAATAAGCTCAACCTTATAATACATTACCTCATGCCATAGGGATAGGATATGTAGTGTTTATTGAAGGCCTATATGGCTTTGTTTGACCACAAATGGGTATCCACCATATTACCTCAATCCATGGGCTTTAGCCCCATCCCCCTCGACGATTCAAGGACCATTTTCCTTGTCAAACCCTTGGTCATAGGATCCGCCAAATTTCTTTCGTATCTTACATATTCCAAGAAAAAAACACCATGTTTCAACAATTGTTTAACTGCACCATGTCTGATGCGAATATGTCTCTTTTTTCCATTGTACATACTATTTTTAGCAATCCCAATTGCCGCCTGTGAGTCACAATGTAAAGAAACTGGTGAAGCTTGCCTTCCCCATAACAGTACATCTGCCAAAAGTTTTCTCAGCCACTCAGCTTCTTTCCCTGCCAACTCGAGAGCAATGAATTCAGATTCCATAGTAGAACGTGCTATACAAGTCTTTTTTGAAGACTTCCATGAAATAGCACCTGCACCCAAAGTAAATACATAGCCACTGGTGGAGCTAACTTCATCATTGTCAATTACCCAGTTTGCATCACAAAAACCTTCTAAAACAGCAGGAAATTTATTAAAATACAAACACCAATCCATAGTACCTTTCAGATACCTCAACAAGTGATGAAGAGCATTCCAATGTTCATTACTGGGATTATGAGTATATCTACTCAATCTACTAACATCATAAGCTATATCGGGCCGAGTATAGTTCATGAGAAACATTACACTTCCAATTATTTTAGCATATTCAATTTGAGAAACACTAGAATCTTTATTCTTTTTCAAGTGTATGCTAGGATCATAAGGAGTTCTCACTGAAACTACATCAAAACAATCAAATCTTTTCAAAATCTTTTCAATATAATGAGACTGACACAAAGAGAAACCATTAACAGTTCTTTTGATTTTGATCCCTAAAATCACATCAACTTCTCCAAGGTCTTTCATTTAAAATTTAGAAGACAAAAAATTCTTAGTCTCATTTACAACATTCACATTAGTACCAAAGATTAACATATCATCCACATATAAACATATAATCACACAATCTGATCCTATCATTTTAGAATAAACACAGGTATCAGATGAATTAACAACAAAGCCATTATCCATTAATGTGAAATTAAATTTCTCATACCACTGCTTAGGTGCCTGCTTTAATCCATATAAGGACTTTCTTAATTTACATACTTTATCCTTTTGTCCTGGGGTCACAAAATCCTCAGGTTGAGTCATATAGATCTCTTCCTCTAAATCACCATTTAAAAATATTGTTTTGACATCCATTTGGTGTACCACTAAATTGTGAATAGCGGCTAGAGCAATAAGAGTCCTAATGGTCTCTATTTTAGTCACTGGAGAATAAGTATCAAAATAATCAACACCTTTCTTTAGGTTAAAACCCCTAATTACAAGTCTAGCCTTACATTTATCAATTGTACCATCATGCCTCAATTTCTTTTTAAATATCCACTTGCTACTTATGGGTTTACAACCTTTAGGAAAATAATACAAGTCCCAAGTGTGATTAGAGACTATAGAGTCTAATTCACTTTTAATGGCCTCTTTCCAAAATATTGTATCTATTGAACTCATTGCTTCATCATAAGTCTGAGGGCCCTCATCTATTAAGTAGATAGACACTAATTCATCATTTAAAGCATCAATGTCAAAATTCTCAGTCATGAAGGTGGTGATAAAACAAGGACCAAAACTTGTCTCAGTTCTGTCACGCCCCGAATCCCAACGAGGTGGATTGGCACCCGTAGCCGATAAGGCCCGAGAGAACCAAGCTTTGTTTACATTCATTCATATGCATGCCACAAGAAACACCACTATCATGTAAGAGCATAAAAGGCTAATATCGGAAATCATGGAACAAGTGATATATATATATATATATATATATATATATATATACATGTGAAACTTGGCCATCAAGGCCATCAAGTCTAACAGACATACATCTCTTTCCTTCACATCCATTTACATACCCACATACGTCTACAAAAGCCTCTAACAGAAATACATACACGACCAACCTACATTCGGGACAAGTCTCCGCTTTACATAACATCTATAATACCAAAACCAATGTACAACTCGAACACGGAAAGCCCCAAATCAACTAGAGCTCACCAAAGATCAGTAGATGTCCTGCAGCTTACTGGGGAGGTCTACTAGTACCTGCGCCTGCAGCAAGTAAGGTAAATTCCCCAAGAGGGGTCAGTACGGAGAATGTACTGAGTATGTAAGGCTGTATGAAAACTGTTTAAGAACATAAGACATTTAATGGAAAGTAACTGCAAGGGAATACCCAATACGGATAAACCATCAATATATATATATATATATATATTTGGAACTGCGCGTGTTACTTTCATTACTTTCCTTGATCATTGATCATATACTGCTCGGGCACAACTGATCAGTGGGAAATTAATACTATCATCATGCAGGTGTCCATTTCACCCCATGGATACACCCATAATGTCGGGATAGTCATCATGAAGGTGTTTCTTCCACCCCATGGATATCATCATGCAGGTGTTTATTTCACCCCATGGATACACTCAATATATCTTGCTTCATTCTTTAACTCTTACGGGATTGGTACCTTTACTTATGAGAGGTTGTCACACTCACTCATGAGAGATTAATACCATCACTTATAAGAGATTGATACGTTTGGTTGTGAGAGATTGACATATAGTAGCCATAACCTTATTGGAAGCTTTGGAACATAACATCATTGGGAATTTGGAACCATGTCCATAATTATGTAGCACATGAGAAACAATGACTAATGAATGAAGAACATGTGACTTAACATTAGATAACAAACTGAAATGAGATACCTTTAGACATCTCGGGATGGAATAAGTACATAGTCAATAAAGGATGCAGAAAGAAAAACCTTACATACCTTATCTCCTCAATACGACTATACAATCCTATACGTGAACACAAGAGTCCAGCTCCTTCCTTATGTTTCACAACAAAATGTATCTTACATTAACAATCAACTACCTTACAAGTGTACAAGACGACAATGAGCTATATGACTGCCGTATAACATCATTTCACCCTTTACAATATCATTTACGGTATTGTCATATCAACAATACCTCAACATGCCCAACATTGACCGAAATATCACAACCCAATAGTATTTCATACCAAGTTCATTCCTTACATTTCTTCATTAACACGACGTCACAATTACTCCATCAAATCACCTCAATACACCTCATAACAACATATCGGCCAAAATCCCATCATTTACACTTATAGAAAAATAACAAGTTTAGAAACATAATCACACCATACAAGTTGATATTTTTTCCATAATATGCACTTTCATCAAGACCTCAAGTCACCTTTCAAGTTTAATTCACAAAGATGGCACATCTTTTACAAAAGGGCAAAAGTGTCCTATTCAACCTTGCCAACATAACCATCATGATCTACACAATCTCTCATGCATATAATATGTTAAATCACAAGAATAAACACTTACCCAAGCTTTCAAAGTGATGATCTTGCCCAAAGTGTCCAAAGAAAATGGTTGCCTTAGGGTTTGGAAAATAGAGAAATGTTTGAGAAATATCCAAAAAGGTATGAGAGTCTTTGTGAATAAAATCTGATTTTTGACTTTAAATACACTCTCAAGTCATCCTTATCCATTCCTTGGCATTAAATTCCATGCTTGCTTGGTCAATATTGGAAAAATGGGTCATTTCCCCTTTGGGCCTTTCATTTTGGCTCATTTTGGGGCTCAAATTGGGCCCAATAACACATCTCAAATTAGCCCACCAATTTCCATGTATAATCCATCATATATCTCATGTTTAAGTAATTCCATAATGTCACGACAGTATTCACTCAAGAGATTCATGTTTGTAGCCTTAATCTCAAAAATAGAAATTCTAGTCGCTCTTGGCTTCATTGAACATTTTTTTGGTAAATACTTGTGTTTCATGATTTGATCATGTAGGAGTATTTAGGAATTTATTGAGGTATTTAAAGCTTTAACAATGCTAAAAGAACTCCAAGGAACCAAAAGAAACCATGGAAGAATCGACGTGGCAGTGCGTTGCAAAACGGGCACGGAAGGGCACACTTTTTGTGCCTTGCGCCACTTGCTGCAAAGCAAGCAGTGGCGCAAGAATGGACTGCCCTCTGAATCAGGGGCTTGCGCCACATCCCCTGAAACAGGGAATGGCGCAAGTTTTAACACTTTGTTGAATTTTCGGCTACTCCTTCTAACACTTGTATACCATCCAATATCCTATCAAAACAATACAAAATACGTACTTATAGCTCTCAACACTAAGGTAAACATGACTCAAAGGTGTCAAATAGGGTCTAGAATGTACGGGGTACTACGCTCTTCCCCCCTTAGGAACATTCGTCCTCGAATGTTAACAGCGTCTCTTCAATTATAACAAATGCATCTCTGGATTAACATACATATACATATACACATAATGCTCTTAGATACTTACTTGTTATTACTCCACTTGTACACTCTGAACTTTTTATTCCATTTGAAACAGATGGGGGTACTTGGATTTCATCATTTCTTCAGCTTCCCATGTGATCTCCTCTACTTGTTGATTTCTCTAAAGGACTTTTACGGATGCTACATCTTTATTCCTCAACCTCTTTACCTGTCGACCTAGAATAGCAATGGGTACCTCCTCATAAGTGAGATCCTCCGTGACTTGAACATCGTCAACGGGAGCAATACAAAATGGATCTCCTATGCATTTTCAAAGCATCGAAACATGGAACACTGGATGGACTGAGGAAAGTTCTTGGGGTAATTTCAATTCATATGCGACTTGCCCAAATCTTCTGATAATTTCATATGGGCCTATGTAACGTGGACTTAATTTTCCTTTCTTTCCAAATCTCATTACCCCTTTCATCGGCGACACCTTCAAAAATACCCAATCACCTATGGAGAATTCGATCCCTCTCCTTCTAACATCAGCATATGACTTATGTCGACTTTGGGCTGTTTGTAGCCGTTGTTGGATTACTTTGACTTTCTCCATGGCTTGGTGAATAAGATCTGGCCCAAGTAAAGCAGGTTCACCAGTTTCAAACCATCCAATTGGTGATCGACATTTTCTTCCATACAAAGCTTCATAAGGTGCCATTTTAATACTTGAATGATAGCTATTGTTGTAAGAAAATTCAATAAGAGGCAAATGGTCATCCCAACTGCCTTGAAAATCTAATGTGCAAGCTTGTAGTATATCTTCAAGTGTCTGGATAGTACGTTCTGCTTGTCCATCTGTCTGAGGATGGAAAGCCGTACTTAGGTTCACCTGTGTACCCAAACTCTGCTGAAAAGATCTCCAAAAATGCGCAGTAAATTGTGCTCCTCTATCGGATATAATGGAGATCGGAATCCCATATAGTCACACTATTTCTTTAACATACAACCTTGCATAATCTTCTGCTGTATAGGTGGTATTGACTAGTAGGAAATGCGCTGATTTGGTAAGCCTGTCAACTATAACCCATGTAGAATCAAATTTCTGCAGTGTACGAGGCAAACCTGTAATGAAGTCCATATTAATCATGTCCCATTTCAAGACTGGAAGATTGATACATTGCATATAGCCTCCTGGTTTCTGATGCTCCACTTTGACCTGTTGGCAGTTTGGACATTTAACTACAAATTCTGCAATGTTCTTTTTCATATTGCTCCGCCAATACATGTCTTTCAAATCATGTTACATTTTGGTGGATCTCGGATGAATAGAATACCGTGAATGATGTGCCTCTGTCATAATCCGCTTCCTCAGCTCATCTATATCCGGTACACATAATCTCCCTTGGCATTGAAGTACTCCTTCTTGTGTAAGATCAAATGCCTTTGTCAGACCCTGTTGTACATTCTCTTTTAGCTGCAATAATATAGGATCTGCAAACTGCTTCTCTTTCACTTCAGCTATCAATAAGGATTCAGCCGCATTTTGTACAATAACCCCTTCATCTGAGGATTCGAGAAGACGAACCCCTAAGCTGGCTAATTGATATAGATCTTTGACTAAATCTTTCTTTTCTGTCAATTGGCCACTAGTGCCTCCTATCGCCTTGCAGCTCAATACATCAGCTACCACATTCGCTCTTCCTGGATGATATAGGATATCAATATCATAATCTTTCAATAGCTCAAGCCACCTTAGTTGCCTCAAATTGAGCTCCTTTTGCTTAAAGATATATCGCAAACTTTTGTGATCAGTATAGATGTCCACATGAACTCCATACAAATAAATGACGCCATATCTTTAAAGCAAATACCACTACTGCTAATTCAAGATCATGTGTGGGATAATTTCTCTCGTGTGGCCACAACTGTCGTGAGGCATATCCTATGACATTACCGTGTTGCATCAATACACACCCTAGGCCAATCCCGGAAGCATCACAATATACTGCATAACCTTCGGTGCCTTCCGGAAGTACTAACACCGGTGTAGAAGTCAATTTATCTTTCAGCTCCTGGAAACTTCTCTCGCATGCATCATTCTACAGAAATTTGATTGCCTTATGTGTAAGCTTTGTTAATGGTGCAGCAATAGAGGAAAAACCTTCCACAAATCTTCTGTAATAACCTGCTAATCTAAGAAAACTACGGATCTCTGTAGGTGTCGTAGGTCTTGGCCAATTTTTCACCGCTTCAATCTTCTGTGTATCAACCTGTATCCCTTCATCAGACACAATGTGATCCAAAAATGCAACGGATTTCAACCAAAATTCACACTTAGAGAACTTCGCATACAACTTACACGCTCTCGAAGAATCTGTAACACCTGTCGTAAGTGCTTAGTATGGTCCTCTTGTGACTTTGAATAAACCAAGATGTCATCTATAAATACCGTCACGAACACATCTAGAAATGGCTTAAACACCCTATTCATCAAATCCATGATTACAGCTGGGGCGTTTGTTAGTCCAAATGACATAACTAAAAATTCATAATGGTCATACCATGTTCGGAAGGCTGTCTTGGGTACATCTCCTTCTTTAACTCTGACTTGATGGTAGCCCGACCTCAAGTCAATCTTTGAAATACACTTGGCGCCCTATAACTGATCAAACATATCATCAATTCAAGGGAGGGGATATTTGTTCTTGATCGTTACCTTATTCAATTGTCGATAGTCGATGCACATTCTCAATGTGCCATCTTTCTTCCGTACAAATAATATCGGTGCACCCCACGGAGACATACTAGGCCTAATGAAGCCTTTGTCCAGCAAATCTTTCAATTGCTCCTTCAATTCACGCAATTCTACTAGAGCCATTCTATATGGGGGAATAGAGATAGGCTGAGTGCCTGGAATCACATCAATGCCAAACTCTACTTCCCGTCCTGGGGGTAAACCTGTAAGATCTTTTGGAAATACATCAAGAAATTCATTGACCACCGGAACCGTTTGAGGAGTTGGTGGTTCCATATCAACATCTTGCACTCTCACTAAGTGGCATATATACCCCTTGGATATCATTTTCCTAGCCTTAAGATAGGAAATAAATTTGTCTCTTGGTGCCCCTACATCACCCTTCCATTCAAGAACATTCGTTTGTGGAAAATGAAAATGTACTTTCTTAGCTCGGCAATCTATCGTGGCATAACAAGACGCCAACCAATCCATGCCCATTATGACATCAAAATCCACCATGTCTAGTTCAATAAGATCGGCTAGTGTATCATGACCACACACCGATACCACACAATTACGATATACTCTTTTTGCAATAATATAGTCACCAACTGGTGTCGATACTTTAATTGACTTAGTTAATAGTTTCGGTGTTCTTTCAAATTTTGCAGCAATCAATGGAGTAACATAGGACAATGTAGAACCCGGGTCAATCAATGCATATACATTATATGAAAATATGGATGATGTACCTGTGACGACATCAGGAGAAGCCTCTAAATTCTGTCGGTCCACTAAAGCATAAGTGCGATTCTGGACCCCACTCGTACTGGCTGCTCCTCTGGTACCTATACCCCGACCAACAGATTGCATACCTCGACCTAAATAAGGAACCGATGATGATGATGCAACGGTTGATCCCGCAGGTCGCGCCACAGTACCCAAACCTCTTCGTGGGTAGTCTCTCATCATATGCCCCGTCATACCGCACCAATAATAACCATTTGTCCCCATTCGGCATTCACCTGCATGAAATCATTGACAATACTGGCACAGCGGGCGAAAAGATCCCATCGTCTGTGAGCCACGACTCCCGCTACTTTGCCCGACTTGATTAAAACCTCTGGACCCTCGGAATTGAGAGGAAGTGCTTGCCGTGGAATAAGAAAATGAGGGCCTTGGCGGTCTATTAAAATTCCGTGGCCTGAACTCTGCTTGGGACACCATAGACTGTCTCATAGATCTAACCCTCTTCGACGGCCCTTCTTCAAACCCTTGTGTTCTTCTTCGTTGCCTCTGATCTTCCATTTTTCGTGCAAAAGCCTGTATTCTAGCTATATCCATATCTCGATTTAAAGCAGCAATAGTGCAGTCTCGTACCAAATATGGCTCCAATCTGTCCACATATCGATGTACTCTGTCTGTCATTGTGGACACCACATTTGGAGCATATCGAGCCAAGGAATTAAATTACAGACTGTATTTCCTGACACTCAGATTCCCTTGACGGAGATTTTAAAATTGATCCGCACGAGCCTCTCAGATCTCATAAGGAAGGTAGTGATCAAGAAATGCCACCTTAAATTCATCCCACGTAGGTGGGTTTGCACCAATACCACAAACTTTCTTCCAGTCCTCATACCACAATATAGCCTCGCCCTTCAATCTATAGGTCGCAAGCTCCACCGTTTCTACACCCGACACATGCATCACATCCAAAGCCCTTTGAATTTGATCTATAAAATCTTGCGGGTCCTCACTTGGATCTGATCCAGGGAATGTGGGAGGATCTAGTTTCATAAAATCCTGCGTCCTTCGACTAGCTGCTCTCGCTGCACTATCATCACCTATCATTGGACCACCTTGTCCCTGAACCTGTGCAGTAACTCTTCGGGTCAACATTTGTACTGCATTCTTTAAGTCCTGGTCCGTAGTATTTACTGGTGGTTCTACCGGTGCGCTTCTCCTACTCGACTCTTCTAGAACAGAGGAAGTGGAAGAAGCCCGCGACACAAATTCATTCTCAGTATCGTCTTGATTAACTTGATCAGGTGGTGGTATACTGGTTCCTTCACCAACAATTCTATCTATCCTCTTACTTTTACCTCGACCTCTTCTTGTCATCGATATTTTTCTATAATGTACAAAAACAATAATAGTGATGGTCAGAAATAATTCCACCTATAACTTTGGCTCTAATGCACGATCAAGAAATCAAAGAATGAAACAACTTCTAAATGTCCCGTAGCCTCCTACTTATAAATGTGGTGAACAACACATCAATAAGTAAGACTCTACTCACACACGACTTTGTAGACACCCTTAGAACGACCTGCTCTGATACCACTTTTGTCACACCCCGAGTCCCAATGAGGCGGATTAGCATCCGTAGCCGATAAGGCCCGAGAGAACCAAGCTTTTCTTACATTCATTCATATGCATGCCATAAAAAACACCACTATCAAGTAAGAGCATAAAAGGCTAATATCGAAAATCATGGAAGAAGTGATATATATATATATATATATACATGTGAAACTTGGCCGTCAGGGCCATCAAGTCATACAGACATACATCTCTTTCCTTCACATCCATTTACATACCCACATACGTCTACAAAAGTCTCTAACAGAAATACGTACACGACCAACCAACATTAGGGACAAGTCCTCACTTTACATAACATCTACAATACAAAAACCAATGTACAACTCGAACACGGAAAGCCCCGAACCAACTAGAGCTCACCAAGGATCAGTAGATGTCCTGCAGCTTACTGGGGAGATCTACTAGTACCTGCGCCTGCAGCAAGTAAGGTAAATTCCCCAAGAGGGGTCAGTACGAAGAATGTACTGAGTATGTAAGGCTGTATGAAAACTGTTTAAGAACATAAGACATTTAATGGAAAGTAACTGCAAGGGAATGCCCAATACGGATAAACCATCAATATATATATATATATATATATATATATATATATATATATATATATTTGGAACTGCGCGTGTTACTTTCATTACTTTCCTTAATCATTGATCATATACTGCTCGGGCCCAACTGATCAGTGGGAAATTAATACTATCATCATGCAGGTGTTCATTTCACCCCATAGATACACCCATAATGTCGGAATAGTCATCATGCAGGTGTTTCTTCCACCCCATGGATATCATCATGCAGGTGTTTATTTCACCCCATGGATACACTCAATATATCTTGCTTCATTCTTTAACTCTTACGGGATTGGTACCTTTACTTATGAGAGGTTGTCACACTCACTCATGAGAGATTAATACCATCACTTATAAGAGATTGATACGTTTGGTTGTGAGAGATTGACATATAGTAGCCATAACCTTATTGGAAGCTTTGGAACATAACATCATTGGGAATTTGGAACCATGTCCATAATTATGTAGCACATGAGAAACAATGACTAATGAATGAAGAACATGTGACTTAACATTAGATAACAAACTGAAATGAGATACCTTTAGACATCTCGGGATGGAATAAGTACATAGTCAATAAAGGATGCAGAAAGAAAAACCTTACATACCTTATCTCCTCAATACGACTATACAATCCTATACGTGAACACAAGAGTCCAGCTCCTTCCTTACGTTTCACTCTACAACACAATTACATAACGGAGCTTACATTAACAATCAACTACCTTACAAGTGTACAAGACGACAATGAGCTATATGACTGTCGTATAACGTCATTTCACCCTTTACAATATCATTTACGGCATTGTCATATCAACAATACCCCAACATTGACCAAAATATCATAACCCAATAGTATTTCATACCAAGTTCATTCTTTACATTTCTTCATTAACACGACGTCACAATTACTCCATCAAATCACCTCAATACACCTCATAACAACATATCGGCCAAAATCCCATCATTTACACTTATAGAAAAATAACAAGTTTAGAAACATAATCACACCATACAAGTTGATATTTTTTCCATACTATGCACTTTCATCAAGACCTCAAATCACCTTTCAAGTTTAATTCACAAAGATGGCACATCTTTTACAAAAGGGCAAAAGTGTCCTATTCAACCTTGCCAACATAACCATCATGATCTACACAATCTCTCATGGATATAATATGTTAAATCACAAGAATAAACACTTATCCAAGCTTTCAAAGTGATGATCTTGCCCAAAGTGTCCAAAGAAAATGGTTGCCTTAGGGTTTGGAAAATAGAGAAATGTTTGAGAAATATCCAAAAAGGTATGAGAGTCTTTGTGAATAAAATCTGATTTTTGACTTTAAATACACTCTCAAGTCATCCTTAGCCATTCCTTGGCATTAAATTCCATGCTTGCTTGGTCAATATTGGAAGAATGGGTCATTTCCCCTTTGGGCCTTTCATTTTGGCTCATTTTGGGCCTCAAATTGGGCCCAATAACACATCTCAAATTAGCCCACCAATTTCCATGTATAATCCATCATATATATCATGTTTAAGTAATTCCATAATGTCACAACAGTATTCACTCACGAGATTCATGTTCGTAGCCTTAATCTCAAAAATAGAAATTCTAGTCGCTCTTGGCTTCGTTGAACATTTTTTTTTGTAAATACTTGTGTTTCGTGATTTGATCATGTAGGAGTATGTAGTAATGTATTGAGGTATTTAAAGCTTTAACAACGCTAAAATAACTCCAAGGAACCAAAAGAAACCATGGAAGAATCGACGTGGCATTGCGTTGCAAAACGGGCACGGAAGGGAACACTTTTTGTGCCTTGCGCCACTTGCTGCAAAGCAAGCAGTGCCGCAAGAATGGACTGCCCTCTGAATCAGGGGCTTGCGCCACACCCCCTGAAACAGGGAGTGGCGCAAGTTTTAACACTTTGCTGAATTTTCGGCTACTCCTTCTAACACTTGTATACCATCCAATATCCCATCAAAACAATACAAAATACGTACTTATAGCTCTCAACACTAAGGTAAACATGACTCAAAGGTGTCAAATAGGGTCTAGAATGTACGGGGTATTACAAGTTCTACGTCTTTTACTCCTTCTAAGTTCATTTTTATTCTCGTTAGAAATTACATCAGAAGAAGGCACAACATGAGATTTAACAGACATAGAGGTAGAAGCATTATTTTGCATATCACTAGGCACATTAATTTTCAAAGGAAAAATATGCTCAAAAAATTCTGCATCTCTGGATTCACTAATAGAATGATCATTTAATGACATAAATCTATATGCAGAACTATTTTGAGCATAACTAATAAAGACAGTGTCAAAAGTTTTAGAGCCTACATTTACCCATTTAAAAACAGGGAGACCAACCTTAGCCAAACACCTCCACACTTTCAGAAATTTCAAGTTAGGGGCAAATCCTTTCCACAACTCATATGAGGTCTTGTCTAACTTCTTATGATGGACTCTATTAAGAATATAGCATGCAGACCCGAACTTAAAAGCATGAAATTCATCATTTTCTTAGGGGTTCTAATCTTTCATTCGGCTACACCATTTTGTTGGGGAGTATAAGGAGCACTAAACTCATGGATAATACCATTTTTCTCACCAAAATCTTCTAGAGTTTTAGTACTATATTCACCTCCCCTATCAGATCTAAATCTCTTGATTTTCCTGTTTAATTAATTTTCTACTTCGGCTTTGAATTTCAAAAACATGTTTTCAGCCTCATCTTTAGACTAAAGAAGGTATTCCTTAGCGTACCTAGAAAAATCATCAACAAAAGTACTTCTTTCTACCTTTGCTAACAATGTTCTTAAAATATGCTAAGTCAGAATGTACTAGTTCAAGCAACTCGGTCTTTCTACTAGTAACATATTTAAAAGGTTTCTTGGCATGCTTTGCTTCTACACACAGAGGACATTTAGAAACATCATCAATATTTATCGCAAGAATTAATTCCATTTTTCTTAGTCTTTTAATTGAAGCAATATTAACATGACCTAGTCTATCATGCCACAAATTAATAGACCCAGTAATATAAGCAGAATTAGAAATATTTGCATTATTGGCAATCTCTTGAACAATGTTCAGTACAAATAAACCCCCACTAAGATATCCCTTCCTAACAAAGTCTCCTCCACGAGAAATAATTATTTTATCAGTTTCAAAAACAAGTTTAAGGCCTACTTTGTTGAGAAGTGCTCCAGAAACTAAGTTTCTACGGTGCGAGGGAACATACAGAACATTGTTCAAGGCTAAAGTTTTTCCAGAAGTTAGTTTAAGTAAAAAATTTCCTTTACCCATAACTCCAGCAGTAGTGGAGTTACCCATGTAGACGCACTCGCCATCAGTGGATTCTTCAAAGTCATGGAACAACTCTTTGTTGGCGCAGAAATGCCTTGAAGCACCTGTGTCCAACACCCAGTCAGTCTTGTTACCCACCAGATTTGCCTCGACAACTACTGTAGCGATCACTTCATCATCCTCAGTAAGATGAGCTTAGACATCATTTTGTCCTTCCTGCTTTGATTTTTTCCCTTTTCTTAGATAGCACTGGACAGCCTTGTGGCCAGATTTTCCGCAGACAAAACAAGATCCCTTTGCTTTTTTAATTTGACTCTCTGGCTTGTTGAAGTGATTTTTCTTCTTCACTTGTTCCTTTTTCTGGAAATTCTTCTGTTTGCCTTCGAACCTGTCTTTTGTAATAGTACCCGAAGATTCCACAATGTTAGCTTTAGAAGAATTAAGAGAAAGAGCTTCCATTTTATCTTTGAGACGATTTGCCTCCTCAGTCCTTATGTGACTGATAAGTTCTTGGAGAGTTAAATTCTTTTTCTTATGTTTCAATTGGTTTCTGTAATCACTCCGGGATGGTGGAAATTTTTTCAAGCAGAACATTAGCTTGAAGAATCTCACACATCTTCATGCCCTCGTTGAGAACATCAGTAGTCAAATTTTCATATTCGTGAACTTGTTCCATGATTGATTTATTGTTAATCATTTGGAATTTAATCCACTGTCCGATAATATATTTTTTCTTTCCTGCATCGTCAGCACCATATTTCTTTTCCAAACTATCCCATATTTCCTTAGCAGATTTATAAGTGACAAATAAATCAAACAAAGGATTATTCATATGGTTCAACAAATGTCCTCTAACAGTTTTGTTATCCTTTTCAAAAAAAAATTTAACAGCATCATCAACAACCACAACAGTGTTAGAGCCAGTATTAGTGTTAGAACCATCAATTGGAGGTTCATTAAATAAATCATAATCAACTTCTAATTGTTCAAAGAAAATCAAAAGTTTCTGTGACCAACTTTTAAAATTATTTTCGTCCAATGGCTCAAGTTTTGACAAATCAGGAAAAGTTTTGTTCAAAGAAATAGTCATTTTATCAATATTGTATGTAATAAAGCGCTTTCAAATTATTGAAAAAATACTACAATATTGATATGGAACTGGAATTAATAATAAGAAGAAAATAGTAACAAATAATGTGTCGTGGCAAGTCACTGCCTTAAAAGCGATTTCGGCCCGACTCCAGTGCAAATCCTTCTAGCCGGTCGCTCCCCAAGGTTCCACAGCTACTTCCAAACAGGTGCACTCGTGGTTGGAAGTTTGGAGGTTGCCCAAAAAAATAACTTAAGAGGAAGAAAAAGAAAAGATGTTTTCTTTTCTTTTTGGTGGTGTAGTATTTCTTCTTTTTTGGTGTGTCTTGTGTTCACCAAAGACATAGTTTATATAGGGATGCAAGAAGATGTTGCAAGAAGAGAGTTTAATGGTATTAAAATACCATTAATTCAAAGTACCATTAAAACTAAATGTTATAAATACTTGGTTTTTCATTTGAAACGTATATGAAGGTTCATCTTATTTGAAACGTATTTTTTATTTTTCTTTATTCATTGCATTACACAAATGCTTTAAAGTAGAATTAACTCCACAAATACAACAATTAGGAAATGGAAGCTCACGAGATTGCTCTATGACAATCAAATACTGAATTATCAGAAAAATTAAAGGAAACAAATAGAAAGAAAGAAAGGAAAGACGGGTGGAAATAGCTATTAGGTCTGGTCCATTCACAAGTGGGCTAATTAGACAGTTAGCCATTTAGCCTGTCCTTCTCTTAAACCCTACCTATAATGCATAAATACAACACATTATGGGTGTTGGAAAGACATGATTTTTCCACATTAACATGAGAACTGGGGTTTACAAAGTTTTTTTTTTTATCTTCTTCCTACATATGATATTTAGGCTGTGGAAATAAGAGACTTCATCTGGCTCGTGAGAATTCTCAACATTTGGTAACACAAGTAATGTTACAAATCCGCTTCCGCTAAGGAAAAATTGTAAATCTCTTAAATTAATTGTTGGGCTCAACAAGCCCAAAGACATTCTTACATGGTGTAATATTATCCGTTTTGGGCCAAGCCCACACGGTTCCCCCTTTCAGCTACTAATGTGGGACTTCTGTTCACACACCAACGTTAATATTTAAAGCTTAAATACTACAAAAACTATAGAAAAACAAAAGGCAAATAATCATAACCACATAGTCGATGGATAAAATGAGAGAGAGAGAGAGAGACAGAGAGAGCGCATGATATAATTTGTGCCGTGTGTCATATGGCAAAAGAAGAAGTCTCCGCTCGTTTGTTCAAGCGACACTTGAGTGGTTAAGTGAAATGAATTATGCATAACTATTAATACTTTTGAAATTAGCTGTATTGTAAAAGTGACAGTTCAAAACGGAAAAACCATAATTCAAAAAGAAAAGGAGCATTTCAATCAGAAGCACCTAATCAACCAAAAATATATTAAGGCCACCCATAATGGGTGCCATGACTAAATACTCTTCCAAGTAAAAGATTTCAAAAAAAAATATGGGTCCATGAGAAGTGTTGTGTGGATTAGTTTGTTGAATGCTTCAAAGGGAAATTTCACCACAATCAAAAGATATGAGCTTTGGAAAAGTTGTAGGGAAAAATATAGTGATGGTGATGAGAGGGAAAGGGAAAAAGATAGATTGAGATGGAACTTAGGCTATACTTTTTCTCTAGTTGGATATGAATACGGGCTAACATTTTTCTCTAGTTGCTATAGCATAAAAATGTCTCACAAAATATTTTCTTGATTAAATATTAATTTACTTCTTTTTTTTTTCACTTTTGGTTGTTTAAAGTTATTCTACATGTGGTAACCTAGATGGTCTATATGGTGAATATTACATTGTTGTGTTGCTGATAGGCATATGTCCTTATGCTCTAAAATTATTTTAACTATTGTTCACTTTCCATTCCAAGATGTAATTAAGTTTTTATCGGGAATATAAATAAAATTTCATAATGATAGTTAAAAGATTGAAAAATTATTCTACTCCCTCGGTTTTACTTTACTTTTTCTCCCTACTAAAAATAATTGTTTCAATTTACTTATCTAATTTATGAAAACAAGAAAAGTTTATCATTTTCTTCCAATATTATCCCTATCATTAAATGACTACATAAAATATTAGTGGCCAAATTTAGATTTTTAAAGCATAACTAATAAGTTTATTTAAGTAAAAATACACTCCTGATAAATGTATTCTTAAGGGGAGAGTGTCAAATCAACATGAACCAAGTAAAATGAAACGGAGAAGTACCATATAAGATATAGGGACATTATTAACAGAATTTTATAGCCACAGTCAATAAAAGACTCTTAATTACAACATGTTTTATAGAAAGTTTCGAGTAATGACTTAATATAATTATAGTTTTAAAAATATTGCAACTTAAGAAATTAAGTATCGGTTGATTCTAGGAACCTAATCTTTGATTCTAAGAAATTAAGTTATTTTTGCTTTTTGATTTTTGAGTCCCAAAACAGTAGGCAATGTTTCAATCAAGAAATTGAACCTGAATCAATAACAAATCAACCTTGATTCCTTACATTTTTAGATTCGAAAATTGAAAATGAAATTAGTCAGTTTTTTTTAGAGTTAATATCTCAAAAGATCATTGAACTATTAGAAATTATCTTGCAAAGTCACGTAACTTTGCTTTCTATCAAAAATATCACTCAACTAAAGGTTTTTAGTTTCTAAAGTCACTAAATTACATTAATCATATAAAAGAAAATGACATGGCAAAATAAATTTTTTATTTATGCCATATAAACATGATTCAGGTTGTAACAAGTTTGCATCCCTTAACCCTTTTGAGCTAAGCGATTGTGAACTAGTGAAGGTAGATTGTGAGGTTCTACAAATTGGGTATAGCAGTGATTGTGGTTGCGCCTTGGATTTTGTCATGATGTGAAATGTAGGAGAGTTTTTTGAGCAATAACTTGGATCGGTACATACGGCTGCAAAAGCGTAAGGTTGAGAGTAGTTTGATTGGATATTGTTGACGTAATATGGATCAATTAGTTATTGTGTTCTGAAGCGATTAGGCTGACCGATCAACTTGATTCCCGTGTTATACGACCGCAAAGTCTTCATCCATGTCGCATCATTTACACAATGATCTTTCTCAGTGTACCAAATGATCACCTCACCGGCTAGGCTTGTAATGAACAACTTCATTATGAGCTTCTTATTTGTAAATTTCCGTTAATTTATCTTGATGCCTCGAGTTTTTGGAGATGTTCATTTCTTGCATCAAATCGTGGAGCTCGTTTACTAATATGTTGCTCGCAGTTCTTTCTTCTTTTATTGTACTCATCGGGAACTTGACTATGGTGAAAGTGGGTATCTTCATCATGCATTCTTGAAAGGTAGCATTGTACCTTTTTTGAACGTAGGGTGGAAGTGACGATATTCGGAAGTGGGGTGTCGTGAAGAAAATTTTACAGGTGCAAATGCGAATGGGGATAATGGATTTATTAAGTCCATGATTCATAAAGGGAGGTTACATTGGTAGAAAATGTGTGGTTTCCAGAAATCCTAGTAATAGAAAATGAAAAGGACCCAATTAAGTGATTGTATTGGTCGACTCTCATCCTTGGTGTGCTTCTCCCCTCGATGTCTTGCATTGTTGTCTCAAAAGAGAAGTATATTCATCCTTACTTGCTTCGATTCTTTGCTAAAGGCAAAGACATTTGTTAGTGTTAGAACACTTCTAGTCTGGTCCATATCATTGGTGTTCATTCTTAAGTTATAGCTTGATTTGGATAGTTTCATCGATCAACCTTATGTTGGGATTAAAAGAAATTTTGTTGCAAAACTGAATAAAAGGTAAAGGGGTTAGTTCAGGTTGGTAAACAAGCACATTATGTCAAGTATTTAGGCAATGTCAAATAGACACGTTCTATATTTCTAGGAGCCTCTTTTAGCCAGAGGTAGGCCTACGTCCATATAGATTAATACAAATAAACCCAGGTTGTCATGCTTTGAATTCAGAATAAGTTCGGATTTTTCTTGATCAAAGAGGTAAGTCCAAGTAAGGCCACGGTGATGTTAGCAAAAGGTGTTGCAAGGGCATACAATTAGTACGAATCTTAAAACCCCATTGTTAATGAAGAGCACCTTATGATAGGTATATCATATGCAAACGGAGCATTGACAATACCCCACATATGGGATTGGAAAGAAAGAGTCAAATGATGGTAGGGATTGATGATATCCCACATCCGTTGTCATTAAAATGACAGTCAGTCAACCTGTCTTGAAACTCTCAAAACATTATGACTGTTTCACGAGCATGAAGTGCAGAGGCAATGCTATCATACTCGGAAGAAAGGCCGTGTACGGCATGAAGAAAAACTTCATCAACGGATATATGAACACCAACTGAAGCAAGCTTGGTACAAATCTCTTTAATTTTCTGCAAATACACAGTGATGGAGATATTTCCCTTTTGAATAGTATTCAAGTCTTCTCTCAGGCTCATTATATGAGCACCCATGCTTGACATAAGTCATGGCAAGGTTTTTCCAAAGCGCATAGGAAGTTTTATCATCAGTAACAAATATTATAATTTCTAGGGAAAGGATGCAATCACGCACTTCTAATGAGGTGATCTTGTCGTTTATAGTTAGAAGTAGCTGTGGTGGATGGTGGTTCATTTATGAATTAAGGAAAATCATAGTCAGTAAACAGTATTTCCCATTGATATTGTCAAGATTGGTAGTTAGTGGTGGTCAGTTTCAATGGGACTTGGGCAACAACGTTAATGGAAATAAGCTAGTCATTGTTGTTCAAGGAGATGATGTTAGAGGATGCCATAATATTTTGTAGAGGAGGAATATTTTGATGGTTAGTCGATGAAGTAGTTTGGTTTTTGGATGTCGACGTTTGGTTTGTTGGGGTTGCGAGGGAATCATAGGTGCTATTCGAGGGAGCCATGGCTGCTAAAAAATATTACTTCCTAGAAAACTTTTTGGCTATGAAGAACAATAGCCCTGATACCATAAAGTAGTTTGCAGAAAAAATAGTTGATGATTTTATTAATAATGAATAGGGTATTTATACAAGAGTATGGATCCATAAGAATCAGAAAAGAAATCAATACAATCAATCAAAATAAATGAGAATCTTTACGATTATGAATAAGCTAAAATAGGTAAACTAAATCCATAAATACGAGAAAAATTAATTTATAATACCTCTAAGATATATCTCTAATAAGACATACGTATCTGGTTTTTAAAATAACATCCATACTGCGATAAGTTTTTCCTACAAGATTTGAAAGATGAATATGCAATCGCTTTTAGAGAAAAACACTTATATAGTCCCTTATCTGACCAAGAAGACGACAATATTAATATGCTAAAGTTTCGAGCAACAAACAAAATCCCCATGAAAAAGAAGGGCTTTAAAACTTAGTTCATTGGAGATTGGTTAGAGAGTATTTTCATTAGCCTAGGCGAGATGTGTTTCACTTGCTTTCGTGTACCCTCAGTCAGGAACCACTTAGTTCCTCCATTTTGTAGTTCTGTGGCGATTGTGAGAGGCTATTTATAGTGTCCCACTTTCTTAGCTTGAGACTTTAGCAAAGGACCAGTTAGAGCTTTCCCTTACAGTCTTGGCGCTTAGGTGAGAATCATTTTCTTTGCATCCATCCTTGAGGTTTTGTGGCTTTGGTGAAAACTACTTGGAGTACCTTGGTGATTGATTAAAGGAGCATCTCTTCCTCTTCCAACTTTGATGAGGGATCACCTAGAGTATCCACTTATTACAGCTTGGCGAACAAAGCACATGGAGCGTCATCTTTTTGAGGTTCGGTGAAGATATACATGACAAGCTCCCCCTTCCAACTTTGGTGAAGTGGCACATGGAAATTTCCCTCCATCCATTCAAAATCAAGAAGCGTCCTTGGTGTGTCCCATGTCTTAAGTTCTGCTGGCCTTAAGGTCTGCTCGTCTTCATGAAAGTACTTATTTCATATGTAGGAAAGATGGTCCATCTACTTGATTCCAAAGAAACTAGACACCAACAGATGCGACATAACAAAAAATCAGAGCCAAACATCTTCTAGGTCCGCTGAAATTGATTTTCTAAGTTAATTAATGTCTACCATATGTTGACATTCCAGCTTTGGGTGCTCTGGCCGCCGCAAAATTCATATCTTGAACTAGAAATGATCGAATTGCAAGGATTTTAATCCTGCAGAATCATGTTACGAGTCGTACATCCGAAAATGGATAGACAATTGGTCTCCTTATAAGGATTTGGACAATCCTCACCCTAAGCTAGCTTTTCAGGAAATTACACAATGTGTCTCCCAAAGTGTGTAGTATTTTTTGTATTTCATAAGAAGTCTTTAAAGACTAACCTTACTCTATGTACAGAATAAGTACAATTTTGCCCCTCGACACGTCTTTAAATAATTCTCTATGCGCAATTATCTCTTAACCTCTATGTTTTTTTTTTATTTTTCTCTTTCTTTATTTTTTCTTTTATTTATTTTTTTCCTTTTCTCTTTTCTTTTAAATGTTTTTTTCTTTTTTATTTCTTTTCTTTTTTTCTCAACCTCTATTATTTTTTTCTAATGAACAAAAAATTGGGTTGTCCGCAAAGAGAATTTTCTTTTTTTGACATGGAAGTAAACTTAAGGGTCATATTATTAAGTTAGTTAACAATATTTGTAATAGAAATTGGCCACGTATCTAATGTAGGAAAAATGATGTAGGTTAGCATCTAATTGATAGAGTAGCCTCGGGGAAGAATATCCTAGTTTTAGAATGGAAAAAATGTCATATTTGCCACTGTACTCTTAGAAAAGGATCATATTTATCCTTCGTCATACTTTTTTGATATATTTACGATTGCCATCCAATTTTAGGCACATATTTGCCCTTGGACTGTAAGTCCTACGTCCCCACTTTCATTATCCTACATGGTGCCTACGTGAATATAATTCTATTACAATTAAAAAAAATTATTTAAATTTCTACCCTACCCAATTGATAAAACTCGACCCACCCAATGATAAAGACCTATCTAACCCAACTCCCAATACATCATTGTCACTTTTCTAGCAGCAGTGGAACGACTGAATTGCCTTAAGCAATTACTAATACCAAAAGAAGCTTCTGCTTCCATATTCCATGGGAGAAAATAAAACTCCCCACCAACCATCCAACAAGAAAGTGAAAGAAATGTTAATAATCGATTGGCTGCAACAGTCTTGCAACTACAACTTCATAGTTTTAAAAATGGCCAAATAGCAATGGACATGTTATACTCCGCAAGCAGAATTAGCAAAGTACTGAAACATAAAGTTAGCATGATGTCAAACTATGCCTGAACATGTAGCAACAATATAAAAAAGCAAGAACTATCGAAACACCCTACATAGACTAAGCAGAAATCATTCTTACTATTTTCTCAATAAAAATTTAAATTTTGACATGAGGGTAATTGTACTAGTTCTCCATAAGATACTGAAGTCTGGAGTCTATCCCACAGAGAAATATTTCAGTTAACCTTTGTATCACTAAGAATATCAATTTAATCAACTTTTTGAAGTATAAACTTTTGGATTTTTAACAAAGAATTAAAAAAAAAAAAAGAGTAATAAAATTACAAGTAATTGAAAAGACTTTATTTCAATATTAGAGGCCTAGGATAATGATTTTCCCAATTGTCGAAATAAATTCTTAACGTGTCAACTAAAATCTTGCCAAATTATTCTCTATCAATCATGAATATTTTCTTACCACAAGTACCTTTCGATTAAGTGTAGTAATTTTCTAGCATTATTCTCTCAAATTAACTCTAGCTAGCAATTTACATCATTCACGGATCACATCAAATCTTCGTTATTTCTAAACCTATTTTTAAATCTACATCTAATCTCTTTACGACTTCAAAGTGACATAATTCGACTAAAACATAATCTCACAATCTTTTTCAATTAGTGCAAGATATAGCGGCATTTGTTAATCAAAGAAGAACGACTTGATTATAGTAAAACACAATACGAGTTTATCAAACAATTGGCTCTATCAAAATTATAGAGGAAGAATCTAGCTACTCATAATATAGTGTGAAAGCATTAAATAGAATTTCATGAAGAACAAGTAGAAAAAAGAAAAGAAATTGAAACTCGGAGTTAAATTCCAATTGCTTTGCTTCTTGCGTTGTATCTGCCTCCAAAAGTAAGTGTCCCCTTCCAAATTACGGCTCCTGGGGTTTATCTATGGCCTAGAATATGTAGGCAGTCCCCCAATACCATCCAAGTTTGAATCTGATTAGTAGAAAACGCAGGCCTGCAAGCTTGCAATGCAAGCAGCTTTGTGTGGTCCTCTCTTCAATGTGCAACTACAACTCGCTATGGAGGACGCTTTTGGTGAAATTTCGTTGTTTTGCTTACTTCCAACTTCACTAGTAGGCTTGCGAGCAAGCAAAGTGAGTGGGTTGGCATCTCTTATTTTGGCTGTTTAAACTTTCTTGCTCAAATCTCATGCCAATTCATCCTTCTTTTTGCTCGTTTTCATTCAACACACTTCCTACACACATAAGATACATAATAAGCTCAAAGTAGCCCAAAAATGCAAAAAAAAACACAAGATTAAACTTAAGATATGAGGAGATAAACTACTTGAAATATACACTTTGTAGCCGAATATCACCACCCCACACTTAGACCCTAGCTCTCCCTCGAGCAAGTTTAACATTAACATCATGGCAAGGAACGTTTGTCAAGCAAGCTCATGTATCCTAACTAATGACAATGGTTTTTACCAATATTTAGAACCAAGCATATGCATATAGACACCATTCTTTAACTGTTTAATGTCAAGATTATTTAAAATTTTCAAATGATCTCTCTTAACACCCTAACCTCAAAAATTGACTTTCCGCCTATTTAATTTCTGACTTGCCTCTATCTACCAACATAAGAACCAAGTACCTCACCAATCTTTTGCAAATCATGTGCTCTCACTAATCAAACTAAGAGAGAAATCAGTCCAAACACTCAAATAATAAAATTGAAATATACTTTAAGGACTTGCATATAGAAAGAATTCACTCTCTATCACAAAGTAAAGAAAAAAATCATGTGCCTCCCAAGACCATACCATGGGCTTGCCCAAAGTGTTAGACTCCACTAATCTAAACCTGTCAAATCTAGGATCAAATAGGACTTACATAGGTTCTAATGTAGGCTAAGGGGTGGGTAGGATAATATTTTAGAAAAATAGTGACTTGAAACTCCTAAGCACTTTAATATATTACATTTTTTTTCAAGCGCACACTTCTCATAACCCCAATTAAATTTCATATTACACTATTGCATCATAACACTCTCTTTCTTTTCAACCCATCACATATAGACAGTTTCACTAGCAAAAAACAACAACATATTCTCTCCTCGCCCTTTTTTTTCTAGCAAAGAACAACATCAACTCCTTTCTTTGGTTCCACTCAAAAGCCACCCATATTCCCTATTTACTTCTTTCTAGCGCTTATTATTCAACTCAAATGCTTTTAGAGGTAAAGGTTCAAAAAGGATCAATTAAGAACAAAATGATATAAGCTTGTAATGTGGATGCCAAATATTAGGCTGATAGGCTCAACATGGCTAACTAGGTATATTATTGATACTTGTAGGCAAAAAGGCTGAAAGGGATACTCAAAGAAATGCTTATATCGTCTCCTAAATTTAACATGGCTTAGTTATTTTGCTTTGACTACACACAGGGAAAATTCTAGACGAGTGTGGGATGACACCAATTATCATCTAAACCTCACTTTACACTGTTGACACCCAATTTTGACCATCCTTTTCGTCATTCTTACTCATTTGGGTATCTATTTTATTTACGAGGCCAAAACTGCTATTTTACTTATTTTTATAAGATTTTGCGCGATTAGATATTATCTACATAATTTTAATATATTTATTATTTATTATAAATCTTCATTTGCAAAGGAATTTTATTTATTTACATACACCTTTATTTTATTACCTACTTTTTACTTAGTAATTTAATAAATACTCATTTCATATATTTTTGGTAGAATTTTATTTCACTCAAAACAAGTTTGAATTTCAAATTTTCAAACTTGATCAAATCCCTCCATATCCATAATATCCTCCTACAAGATCAAATATCCTTTTATTAGAGGGAAGAATATTATTTTCTCCAAAGATAATTCCCTCTTTATCATTCCTTTCCATGTAAAATGATCCTTGCCAAAAGCCAAAAGATAATTTCTTTCCTAGTTTAACTCCCTCTCCCAAACGTCTTTTTTTTCGGATATGCTTGGGACCAATTCATCTTAGGATCAGCAGCAGGGAGACGACAAAAAAAACTCCCTCACATCATTCTTTATAAGGCAACTACATACACAATATCACGGGGGTGATATGTCTTCTCCAAAAACAGACCATGGGATAGCTATGCAATATAATGGAAGGCCCTCTCTTCTCTATCTCAAGAACCATGGCTGCCCTCCTATTTTCTTCTTAAGAATAATGGATACTATTTCATCCATGCATAAACCATGTAAATCGGTGAAATCTCCCTTTTCCCCGAGCCACCATAGCTCATTTTTGGGACCGTGGTGGTACAAACTAAAAGACTCCATAACCGAGCAAGCCACATATCTACTCATGTTGAGAACACCCATACACGTCAAGACATATACATAGTACCGTCAACCGTATTTTTTCGAGTTGGGTTCAAAGGTTCGAGTCCGGCAAGGCTTTCACTCTCAGTCGTGGTGCTATTTTCAGTCGATGTTTGAGACATGGAATTTAATTGTATTTTATCATGATGAACAACAGAAGGTTCTTAATATAAATGCATGGAAGTTTCCATCGAAAAGGTCTAATCTTTTCTCATTTTAATTGTAATGTCATAATATGCATGTTCGTTCCTTTTTTATTTTTGTTAGGTATTTTATCTTGTTTGGTTTTACAACTGTTACTTCTTAATTTGTTTGTCTAAATTCATGCTTAGTTGAAATATTAAGGTTCAAAGTTAACATTTTAATTAGTGTCCTTGTTTCAACTAAGTTAAGGCAGCTATAGTGTTTTGATGTTCTTAGTTATTGTTTGGCGTCATGTTTCTTATCGCAGGGTTTGGTGTTTTTTTGGGGGGTTAGAAAGATTGGGTTATGATTTTGCATCTTTAATTGACAAGGATTGTGGGATTTAATTTACTAGGCCACATCACAGTAGGCCTAGGCATGTTTGAAACCCAAATAATTTAATCAATTGTGAGAAGAGCGAGATGAGTTACGGAATTATTTCAAAACTCGTTATCGAGTGAAAAGAAAGGAACCAGAAAGCCTTTTTTTTAATTTTTTATGTGCTTACTTTAATCAAGAATCTTGATTACTTCATAGTTTTAGTTTTTCTTTCGATTAGTTAACGTTTAGAACAAACATGCTCTCACCCCCCTTTGAATATTTTACATGTACATCACAATGGAATGACGTCCCTTGGAGTTCAACCACCGTGAGTGGAGCAGTCAACGCGAAATCGAGTCCAAGTGGAATTATCGCCCCATCGGGGACCAGGTACGTTTGGGAAATGATGACAAAAAGACAGGCTATAGCTGACTTCTCATATGAAGTACATATGGCTTTATTAAATATAAAGCACCTCGTTACTCCCTTCTTTTCTTATTTTTATGTCACCCTTTTTAAAGTCTCAAAGGCTTGACAACTTTTATTACTATACTAAATTATCCGCATGCTTTGATACAATCTATATACCATACATATATATTTTTTGCTTTACATGATTTTTAAATGCTAAAATATTTTATTTAGTACTCTTAAATAAGTTTCTTTAAGAATTTCTTTCGTCTTGTCTTAGGACGTTTAAGAGAGTCGACATAGAAATTGGAATAGAGGGAGTAACATCGCATTGACCCCATTTCAGCCTAGTCATACCTGATCCTACTCGCTCTCGCTCTCTCTCAATTTTAACTTTATGTGTTGTCAAGTTGTTTATTTTTTTTACATTAAATTTACCACCAAATTAAGGTGGCACATCTTACTAACGTGTCTCATTATTTGTAGTTTATTATTATTTCGATTTAAGCTGGAATATTTTCTTTATTGGATATACTACAAAGCAAAGAAGTTCACCAGAGTCTCTAATCTTAGGAAGACAAGGAATGCATAAATTATGGTACTTTTCACTTATTATTTGTATGTCGCAAAAGGTAAGTCTCGCATCCCTTGTACTTTTCATCCTTTGTATGAGATATGTACACTAGTTAAAAATGTTCTTTATTTAAACGCTTAGTCAATATTAAGTTAATAACATAATTGACCTTTGCTTATCACGTAAAAATCCCCCACATAATATATGAATTCAGCCGGGACCCACATTTGTGGACCTCGAAAGGTGCCTAACACCTTCCTTTTGAGGTAATTTGAACCCTTACCCGAATTTCTGGTTGACGTTGACTAATAAATCAAAATAAGTTCGTAATTAGTCTAGAATGGTGCCCTAACGCACCTTAATTCGTTAGGTGGCGACTCATCAATCTAAATAATCCCAAAAAGAGTTTGTCACGTCGAATCCCGCTTTTCGGGGGAAAAATGGGGCGCGACAGCATGGCGACTCTGCTGGGGATACTTAGGTTCTAACCAATACGAATTGGTATATTATGTGGGATTTTTAATTATTTGGGTCTATTCGTTTATTATTGACTCCTTGTTTGTCGTATCATGAATAATTATTTGTAATGAAAAATCATGTTATATCCCGTTCCTCTTTCCCATTATTTTTACTTTAATTTAATTATTTTCTTCTATGTTAATCCCTTTTCCTTGTCCCTTTATTTGTTTATATGTAATTTATTAGCTCAAAATCATGTATTTATCTTTTCCTGTCTATTTATTTTTATATATTGCTCAACATGCTATTATTTGCTACGTGTTACCGCTTTATATAATTGGCATTCCGTTCATATTTCTCCCACTTGGGAACTTCACACTTTCACACACTTTCACTATACTAGGATGTTGTGCCTTCACACTTCTCCAAATTCTCTTCAAAACCCTGTTATAGAGAGTCAGCTAAGACGCGGTTGAGCGGATAGTTTTACTACCGTGAGACCACGTGCCTTCTCGCATAAGATTACCTTAGTCGTGTCTATCCAGATCTTAGAAAATTCTAAGTCACGCATGCATTTAACCATTATGTGCTATGTGTTTACTATCCTTATTTAAGTTATTATTCGACTCTTACTTTGTCTCCAACCACCATTCAAATTTTTCTAAGTCTAAATTTCGAACTACGTCTGACCTGATTCTTGTCCAACAAGATACGTAGGCAATCCTATATAAGGATGCGGTCCTCCTCTTTTTTCCATTCCTTTTTCAAAATATCCCCGTATTTTAAAAATGTGAAACAATCTTTATTATTCAAATAATTTTTCTATCAAATCTTATATTCTTCCTTTCTTTCACCTTTCCATAATGTCAAAAGGGTGAAAACTAGAATATTTTTTAGGTTATTCAAATGATTTTCATGATCTTTTAAATTCTCAAATGTTTCAAACTAAATGTCTCGGTTAAGTTAACTCTTTAAAAAAAAAAAAATTCAAACTTTTCATCCTCTTGGTTTTTCAAAATAAAATGCCTTTAACTATTCTATGTCTATCTTTTAAATATCTTATCACTATTTAATTTTTCACTTAATCAGCGTAGTATTTAGGTCTTGCTTGGAACCTATATTCTACCTTTTGATATCGTTGCACTTCTCAAGCTTAAGTTCTAGCCCATCCATTCATCCACCTTATGGTTAGAAAATTTTCAAGCTTTTTACAAGGTCCTCTATCCGATAAATCTAATTTATGTTTGGTTCGTTCCATGACCTCCATATTGGCAAAATGTAGACTCAAGATTGAGACCTCGAGGTTCAAATGTAAGACAACCGTTTGTTTTGAACTAATATTTTTCTTTGAGTGTAACAGGATTATAAGACTCCATGATTGAAAACTGGGGCAGAATTTTTGAGGAGACCTCAAAAATTCCATAAGCAAGCAACATCCCAATTCACATGGACATGCAGAAACATCTTTATTCTAAACTGGGGCAGAAATTTTTGAGAATTTCTCAAAAATTTCACCATAATGGAGTTCAAGTTTGTTCATGAAATCAAAACAATGACAAGGAGCCTAGAAAAGCAAAGGTATGAGTCAACCTTGCTTTTCAAAACTTACATTTTTCTTTGAGTGCAGAAACAGCAGGTACAAAAGCAACAACTACCTTGCAATACCTGAACGATTATCATCAAAGAAAGCCCACTATACATCCAATATGGGAAAGCAGTTAAGCTACTCTATCTCCTCATCTACATTACATGGCTCCTGCAAGAGTCCACATCGCAGTGCACCCGCAGAATCAACATTGCATGGCTCCCGCAAGAGTCTACATCGCAGTTCATCCACAGAAATCTATATTGCATAGCTCCCGCAAGAGTCAACACCGCATGGCTCCCGCAAGAGTCCATACCGCAGCGCATCCGCAGAAATGAACATTGCATGGCTCCTGCAAGGGTCAACATTGCACGGCTCCAGCAAGGGTCAATATTGCATGGCTCCCGCAAGAGTCCACACCGCAATGCATCCGAAGAAAATCAACATTACATGGCCCCTGTCAATAGTGCATGGCTCTCGCAAGAGTCCGCACCGCAGTGCATCCATAGAAATCAACATCGCATGGCTCCTGTTAGAGTTCACATTGCAAGGCATCCGCAGAAATCTATGTTACGTGGCTCCTGCAAGAGTCCGCATTACATTGCACCTGCAGAATCCGCAATCAAGTATACAAATCGCATCAAGCTGCTGAACTACATCAAATTATGCCAATCAAGACAGATACGCTTTCTTTAATCATTATATAATTACCCTAAGGCATCATAGTTTAAAGGCATTATCTTCATGGCCTGCGGACATCATTTCATGGCCTAAGGATTTACTTTTGCTTATCATGCTCCGAAGGCGTCATGGTCTAAAGGCATCATTTTCATGGCCTACGGACATCATTTCATGGCCTAAGGATTTACTTTCTGTTTATCATGCTCCAAAGGCTTCATAATCTAAAGGCGTCATTTTCATGGCCTGCAGACATCATTTCATGGCCTTAGGATTTACTTTTTACTATCATGGCCCAAAGACATCATGGCTTAGAGACATCATCCTTGCTGTCTCAAAGAAAATGCTCATGGTCTAACGGGAAAATTGCATCATGTTTAAATAAATATTTACAACAATTACTTATTATTCATTTTATCCACATGCTCTAACCATTTTATTTAGTAATACTAGAAAGCACGCAGGTGATGAAGGAAGAACAGGTTACGAATGGGAGCGACTTTCGCTCCTATTTTCAAGATACAATTCTACTTATCCTGCATCATTTCAATTCAACTTTTACCTTTCATTTTCACACTTCTCATTACTGTCGTTGCTTCAAATTCTACTCACTCCAATCTCATCGGCTCATACTACCTTTGTTGTTGCCCGTATACCGTATTATTGACATTCTTTAGAAATATTGTTAGTTCCTAAATCTAGAACTACTCACGGCCTGATTCTCGTAAACCTGAGATATGTAGGCGACTTGAAACCAAGTCTCGGCCCCCACTATTTTGATGAACTCCCTGCGGATCTTTAACTCCAGTCAACCATCCTTTCGGTCGGACAAAATTGGCTACTATGTCAACGTTCGTTGCTCGACAATTCTTCCATCATTTCCAAGCAACGAAGGGGCAGCTGTTGACACCCAATTTTGACCATCCTTTTCGTCATTCTTACTCATTTGGGTATCTATTTTATTTACGAGGCCAAAACTGCTATTTTACTTATTTTTATAAGATTTTGCGCGATTAGATATTATCTACATAATTTTAATATCTTTATTATTATTGTTATTATATTTATTATTTATTATAAATCTTCATTTGCAAAGGAATTTTATTTATTTACATACACCTTTATTTTATTACCTACTTTTTACTTAGTAATTTAATAAATACTCATTTCATATATTTTTGGTAGAATTTTATTTCACTCAAAACAAGTTTGAATTTCAAATTTTCAAACTTGATCAAATCCCTCCATATCCATAATATCCTCCTACAAGATCAAATATCCTTTTATTAGAGGGAAGAATATTATTTTCTCCAAAAATAATTCCCTCTTTATCATTCCTTTCCATGTAAAATGATCCTTGCCAAAAGCCAAAAGATAATTTCTTTCCTAGTTTAACTCCCTCTCCCAAACGTCTTTTTTTTCGGATATGCTTGGGACCAATTCATCTTAGGATCAGCAGCAGGGAGACGACAAAAAAAACTCCCTCACATCATTCTTTATAAGGCAACTACATACACAATATCACGGGGTGATATGTCTTCTCCAAAAACAGACCATGGGATAGCTATGCAATATAATGGAAGGCCCTCTCTTCTCTATCTCAAGAACCATGGCTGCCCTCCTATTTTCTTCTTAAGAATAATGGATACTATTTCATCCATGCATAAACCATGTAAATCGGTGAAATCTCCCTTTTTCCCGAGCCACCATAGCTCATTTTTGGGACCGTGGTGGTACAAACTAAAAGACTCCATAACCGAGCAAGCCACATATCTACTCATGTTGAGAACACCCATACACGTCAAGACATATACATAGTACCGTCAACCGTATTTTTTCGAGTTGGGTTCAAAGGTTCGAGTCCGACAAGGCTTTCACTCTCAGTCGTGGTGCTATTTTCGGTCGATGTTTGAGACATGGAATTTAATTGTATTTTATCATGATGAACAACAGAAGGTTCTTAATATAAATGCATGGAAGTTTCCATCGAAAAGGTCTAATCTTTTCTCATTTTAATTGTTATGTCATAATATGCATGTTCGTTCCTTTTTTGTTTTTGTTAGGTATTTTATCTTGTTTGGTTTTACAACTGTTACTTCTTAATTTGTTTGTCTAAATTCATGCTTAGTTGAAATATTAAGGTTCAAAGTTAACATTTTAATTAGTGTCCTTGTTTCAACTAAGTTAAGGCAGCTATAGTGTTTTGATGTTCTTAGTTATTGTTTGGCGTCATGTTTCTTATCGCAGGGTTTGGTGTTTTTTGGGGGGGTTAGAAAGATTGGGTTATGATTTTGCATCTTTAATTGACAAGGATTGTGGGATTTAATTTACTAGGCCACATCACAGTAGGCCTAGGCATGTTTGAAACCCAAATAATTTAATCAATTGTGAGAAGAGCGAGATGAGTTACGGAATTATTTCAAAACTCGTTATCGAGTGAAAAGAAAGGAACCAGAAAGCCTTTTTTTTAATTTTTTATGTGCTTACTTTAATCAAGAATCTTGATTACTTCATAGTTTTAGTTTTTCTTTCGATTAGTTAACGTTTAGAACAAACATGCTCTCACCCCCCTTTGAATATTTTACATGTACATCACAATGGAATGACGTCCCTTGGAGTTCAACCACCGTGAGTGGAGCAGTCAACGCGAAATCGAGTCCAAGTGGAATTATCGCCCCATCGGGGACCAGGTACGTTTGGGAAATGATGACAAAAAGACAGGCTATAGCTGACTTCTCATATGAAGTACATATGGCTTTATTAAATATAAAGCACCTCGTTACTCCCTTCTTTTCTTATTTTTATGTCACCCTTTTTAAAGTCTCAAAGGCTTGACAACTTTTATTACTATACTAAATTATCCGCATGCTTTGATACAATCTATATACCATACATATATATTTTTTGCTTTACATGATTTTTAAATGCTAAAATATTTTATTTAGTACTCTTAAATAAGTTTCTTTAAGAATTTCTTTCGTCTTGTCTTAGGACGTTTAAGAGAGTCGACATAGAAATTGGAATAGAGGGAGTAACATCGCATTGACCCCATTTCAGCCTTGTCATACCTGATCCTACTCGCTCTCGCTCTCTCTCAATTTTAACTTTATGTGTTGTCAAGTTGTTTATTTTTTTTACATTAAATTTACCACCAAATTAAGGTGGCACATCTTACTAACGTGTCTCATTATTTGTAGTTTATTATTATTTCGATTTAAGCTGGAATATTTTCTTTACTGGATATACTACAAAGCAAAGAAGTTCACCAGAGTCTCTAATCCGAGGAAGACAAGGAATGCATAAATTATGGTACTTTTCACTTATTATTTGTATGTCGCAAAAGGTAAGTCTCGCATCCCTTGTACTTTTCATCCTTTGTATGAGATATGTACACTAGTTAAAAATGTTCTTTATTTAAACGCTTAGTCAATATTAAGTTAATAACATAATTGACCTTTGCTTATCACGTAAAAATCCCCCACATAATATATGGATTCGGCCGGGACCCACATTTGTGGACCTCGAAAGGTGCCTAGCACCTTCCTTTTGAGGTAATTTGAACCCTTACCCGAATTTCTGGTTGACGTTGACTAATAAATCAAAATAAGTTCGTAATTAGTCTAGAATGGTGCCCTAACGCACTTTAATTCGTTAGATGGCGACTCATCAATCTAAATAATCCCAAAAAGAGTTTGTCACGTCGAATCCCGCTTTTCGGGGGAAAAATGGGGCGCGACATACACAATGCACATGAGCACTCCAGACACCTCAGTCATGACTCTCAAGTAAAGCAATAGGACACAGTCAATAAAAACAATTAAAGCATATGAGGTAATAATACGAGTCAAACTCTCGAGCTTTAAGTGTCAAAAGGAGATTACAAAAATTATCAAGGCATCGAAAGAAGGTATCTACTAAACATGATTGATGCTAAACCCCAATATAAAATCCATCACATAGCCTACGATACTAGAGGTCTTTCTTTTCTTTACTTCTTTATTAATCCTAAAGACAAATTTCGATACTAGAGTTCTTCCTTTTCTTTACTTCTTTATTAATCCTAAAGACTAATTCCCTCAAGACAGTTGTCATACTATCCATCGTGGGGAAAAGTCCAAACTAAAATAAAAATAACAATAAAAATAAATAAATAAATAAAAATATCTACACCTAAACTATAAGACTAATTCCCTTAAGAAAGTCGTTTAACTATCCATCATCGGAAAAAGTCACTAAAAATTCTACCTAAAATCTCCACGTTCAAAAGAAAATTAGCAATCCTCAGGAAAGAATCATGCTTAAAGAAAACCCGCAACTAAGCCAATAAAAAATACTAGCTACAGTTATACAATTAGCATGGCTCAAGTTTTGGTCTTTATAACAAAAAAATCAAATAAAGCATCAATTAGGCAATTCTATTAAGTATAGGCCAACAATCAAGACTGACATCACCACCCCATACTTAAGAATGGACTGCCCTCAGTTGCACAATATCACAAAATAAATAGTAAAAGTACAAGTAGAGTGGGTGTTATAAACTCCCTTATAATGACTCTAGCGGAGGAGAGGACCTGTCTAACACCTCAGACCTGAGTGTTGTTGGATCCTCTAGTGTGACGCTAGATACATCGACTACCCTAATAAGCTCACCCTCCCTCATAGAAGCTATATAATAGAAACTGTAGTAGTACCGTTAGTAGCACTCAACTCATACATCTCCAATTCTGTAAGATCAACTTGAATGCCAATGTCTCGCGTCGGTCTAGCTCCTCTTAAAAGTTCAATCATATTATTGAATTGTGTCTGCATCCACTTATCCTTAGTATCTTGTGCCACCTGAAGTGCATAATCCTGAGTCTCAGGATCTACTCTCAATTTTTGAATTTCACCCTCTACAGCCTTAATATGGTCTGCATTAGACTATTTTTTAGTATGATCCTCGTTTAAATCTAGGACTGCACATATGTCATGGAATTCAACTCTATCTCATCCACCTTATCATCACTTTTCTTGCTTAACTTGTAACGGGCTAACATGGCAGTTAGACTGTGGACAAAGTACAAAGTCCATTTCTTGTTAGTATGTGTCTTCACCATCTGACTTTTCAGTATCTCGCTAATTTCCATAAGGATGTCATCCAATATAGCATAAATAAGAACACACAATCCCATATAATATCCATCTTACAAGTAGCCGACATCAAACGATTGATGATCTAGTTGAGCAAGGCCTTGGCCTTCTTTTTCATGAATGCCTTGGGCAAGGCTGCATGGTCATTAGATTGATTCTTAGCCCAATGCTCCTTGATTGGTTATAACAAAGTACCCCTAGTATTGTGACAGATTTTGATATAAGGTTGTAGAGGAATATGATAGTAGTTGTTTATCGCTTGAACTTAGATATCCACTTTCGTACCCCTAAGAAAAATAATGTCACTCTGGGTGTAGTCCCAATTAGAATACAATTCTCAATTTCTACCATGATATATGGGCTGGATTTTTTCATGGCATCAATATGTAGTGACTTCTCAAGAAATTCTAACTTAACTTGTTTTTTTGAATGGCATCCCATAGCTTCCAGGCATTCTCACTCACAAATTTACTCTCACACTCAGCTTATGTGACTTGAGAACTTAGCTCCTAAACATCGTTGGGTATTGGAATGGGCCTATCATCATCATCGGATGAGTCGACTTCAAACTCTGACTTTTCTGTCGTCTTGGCTTTGCCCTTTCCTTTAACTACAGTGGTCTTTCACTTCTTAGATAGAGGTAGCTTGAAGCTCCTTATTTAATTGAAATGGTTTCTTACATAACTTAGATGATTGTGTCCGCTGTGGTCTGACCATTGTCTATGCAGATGTGCACTCAGTTGTTTGGTGGCTTCAGTATCTACCTCTGTAAGAGTTCTAATCCTAGCTTTATCATTCTTCTTTTTATCTCGAATTTCTATTGCATTAATGTCAACTAGTTGTTTTTTTGGTAGAGGCTTACCATCTTCGCATCCATGAGTGCGTGTTGGCTTGTTAGAATAACTATAATGCCTGGAAATTCAAAGAATCACATTAGTTTGATACATTCAAAGATACTCACAAACATATATAACTTGGTTGCGGGTTGACACTCTTCAAGAACGAACAGAAAATCAGTCTGAAGAATGACAAACAACTAACCCACAATTAAGAAACTACTCACATTGCCATTACATGTTGGTTTACTACTCAGACTTCATAATATCCTTTACAAAGTTCGTTCAAGCAATTCATCAAATATATAGGTTGGACTGTTTGTCTTGGGATGTTTCAACATTATAGTGCTATGAATTTGCCTCCTAAACTTTATGAGGTAGCGAGAATTAAAGTTTGCTACCTCTTGCAATCCGTCAACACCCAGTAACAACTAAACTAATCCCAACTTTCCAGCATACCACATGAAATTTTAACACGAACACAACCTTCATCCACTGTTTAGGGACTAGGGGTAGACAAGTAGAAAGAGATGGGGGCGGAGAAGAGATGAGTTAGGGTCGAGAAAGATAAGTATTACCTGTGTTGCTTTGATGGAGTAGTTGCAGTGATCCAAAGAAGGAGAAATAGCAGCAACATGAGAGAAAAAATAAGGAAGAAGGTACAGGGAATATGTGTCTTAACTTACGGAAAGAGGGTTTCAGTCCTTTTATTTTTTATACTTACCTGTACACGCTGAACTGCTTGCTATGTGAGCAGATATACAAGCCCCAAAATATATTATTTTCTCGCACACGCTATGGGGCTCGCAATTTACTCTAATTTCACTATTTTGCAAAAATTAATCCTTCACCTGGGACGCACATGTGCTCGCTATGGGTCCACTTTGGTAAGCCTGGTTGAGAGTTGGTTTTAGCCCCTCTTTGCAAAAAATTTTCCATGTTTTAGATTTTCATTTACCCCAAACGTCTGTTTCCATGTGAATTTCCCTGCACATCTTCATCAAAACACGTGTCACTAAATAAAATTTACTAACTAACATAAAATAAAAATGCGAATAGAAGTCAAGAAAAATGGGTTGCCTCCCATTAACCGTTTTATTTAACATCATGGAATGACTATTTTTTATTTTACATTTTTTTTATATACATATATATAACTTTGGGTTTCCTCCCTTTGGGTTTCCTCCCGAGAAGTGCTTGATTTAACATCATAACACGATGCAAACCCCTTTTCAAGGGTCGCTCAAATGTATTAATGAAACTAATTTTTCCTTATTTTTTGCACCAAGATAGTGCTTCAATCGCTCTCCATTCACTCAGAACTTATTGGTTCCATCCTCCGATTCAATTTCAATTGCACCTTATGCAAATACGTGTACTACTTGTGAAAAGGCCTGACGACCACATTTTTAACTTGCCCAGGAATAATCACAATCTGGAATTATACAACACTACTTTGTCACCCATGCTCAAAACTTCTCTCAAGGATGTGCTTGTCCTGCATCATTTTCATTCTTTCCTTATTCAACCTTGCACTCTCGAAAGCATGATAGCAAAACTCATCAAGCACATGCAATTCTGTCACTCTGTTTGTGCATGCTGCATCTAAGTCAAAATTTAATTATTTCAATGCCCAGAAAGTCTAATGTCCTAGATCCACAGGTAGATGGCATGTCTTACCGAACACGAACTTATTTTGTGACATGACAATTGATCTAATGTAGTACGATAGGCCCAGAGTGCATCATTTATTTTTTTGGTTCAATCTATTCGGGCTGAGTTCACTGCCTTGGTGAGAACACTCTTGATCTCTCTATTCGACACCTCACCTATTTGCTTGTTTTCGAATGATATGGTGTGGCAACCTTATAGCGAATGCCATACTTTACCAACAACTTGTCGAAGGCTCTATTTCAAAAATGGATACCACCATCACTGATTATCGCCCTTGTGTGCCAAACCTGGAAAAGATATTGTTCTTAAGAAACCCAATGACTCCTTTGGCATCATTTGTTGGAAGAGCGGCTGCTTTCACCTATTTGGATACATAATCAACTATGACTAGTCTAAATTTTTTGCCATAGGAGCTAACGAATGGGCCGATGAAACTAATCCCCCATATGTCAAATAATTCCACCTCTTGGATGGGATTCATTGGCATCTCATTACGATGGGAGATATTTCCAGTTCGTTTGCACTCATCACAACTCTTCACTCATATATTGGCATCCTTGCACAATGATTGCAAATAGAACCCTGATTCTAACACCTTCACATGTGCTTTGATTCCTCCAAAGTGACCCCCATATAGGGATGCATACAAGCCTGCAAAATAAAATTGTGATCTTTTTCAGTGATACACCTTTGGATCATGTTATCCACACAAATTTTAAATATAAAGGGCTCATCCCAAAAGTAATAATGACAATCACGAAAGAACTTTTTCTTTTGAACAAAAGAGAGTTCATAAGGTTCAATACCGCTCACTAGGTAGTTCACAATGTCTACCATGACAGCTCTTCAAGTGATAAAGCTAGCAATTGCTCATCTGGAAAAGTTTCCAGAATTTCTTCAACTTCAACCCACTTTTTCGCTCCCTCCAACCTTGATAGATGATCAACCACTTGATTTCTCATTCCCTTCCTATCTAGAATTTCAAGATCAAACTCTTGAAATAGTAGGACCCATTGGATTAGCCTTTTCTTAGACTTTTTTTTTCCAATCAAGTACTTGATATATGCATGGTCGGTGTACACAACTACCTTGGAGCAAATCAAGTATGACCTAAACTTGTCAAATGCAAACACTAATGCTAGTATCTCTTTCTTACTAGTGCTGTAATTGAGTTGAGTTTCATTAAATATGCGGCTTGTGTAGTAAATGGGGTGAATGATTTTATCTTTTATTTTCCCCAATACTACTCCTACAATAAAGTCGCTAGCGACACACATGAGTTCAAATAGTTGCTCCTTGTTGGGAGCAACAATGACTAGTGTCGTCACCAATTTTTGTTTAAGCCCCTCAAAAGCTACCATGCATGCATCAGAAAACACAAAAAGATGATTTTTTTCAAGCAATTTACACAAAGGGTTAGAAACTTTTGAAAAATCTCCAATAAACTGTCTATAGAAGCCGACATGCCAAAGAAATCTCCTAGTTGCTCTAACTGACATAAGTGGTGGCAATTTCTCTATCATCTTACTTTTTGCTTTGTCCACCTCTATACGTTTATTTGACAATCGGTGCCCCAAGACTATACCTTCTTGTACCATGAAATGACACTTCTCCAGTTAAGCACTAGATTTGTCTCTTCACACATCTTCAAGATCCTTCTTAAGTTTCTAAGACAGTCTTCAAATGAATCTCCCACCACTAAAATGTAATCTATAAACACTTTCATGATTTCTTCCACCATGATTGTAAAAATGGCCATCATGCATCTTTGAAAGGTGGAGGGTGCGTTACATAACCCAAAAGGCATTCTACAGAATGCATAAGTAGCATAAGGACATGTGAATGTTGTTTCTCTCTATCTTCGGGGGAAATATGAATCTGGTTGTACCCCGAATATCCATCAAGAAAATAGAAGTAGTCCCTACCAATAAGCCTATCTAACATCTGGTCGGTGAATGGAATTGGGAAATGATCCTTTCCTGTAGCCTTGTTCAACTTGCGGTAATCCATATGATTTGCCACCTAGTGATGGTCCTGGTAGGAGTTAATTCCTTTTTTGCATATTGAATCACGATCATCCACCTTTGTTTGGGATGTATTGCACATGACTCACCCATGTGCTATCAGATATTGGAAAGATTATTCCGACATCCAGCCACTTAATCATCTCCTTTTTCACTACTTCTTTCATATTGGGATTAAGCCTTCTTGGATGTTCTATAGAAGGTTTATGCAACTCTTACATGTATGTCTGCAATGGTCCACCCTAAGGCTCTTTTGCACTCTGTAGCACCTAAACCAGTTTTTCTACCTGCACATCTAACAAAAGTGAAGAAACAATAATAGATAGCATAGAATTGGGTCCTTGAAAAACATACCTGAGGTGGCTCGGTAATGGTTTTAACGCCAGCAGCGGGGGCTGTTCAATGTATGGTTTGCAAGGTGGAGTCTTTCTCTCAACTAGATTTAATTATTCAAATTTAGGCTTTCTCTGCCAGTAATAACCTTGGCCTTCGAGAGCCATAATCCATTCTATCAAATCTTCACTAGCCCACTCCACTACATTTAGCAAGCACGCTTCCAAAAGATCTATCATATCCACGTCTTCTACCATTGAACAATTTGCAAACTCACTAGGTTGCCTCATTGATTTATGGATGTTAAAAATCATCTCTTCATCATTTAAGCTCATCTTGAGTTCATCACTTTACAATCAACAAGTGCCCTTTTAGTGACCACGAATTTCCTCCCCAAGATTATTAAGATCTATTCGTCAACTTGACAATCAAGAATGACAAAGTCTATAGGAAACACAAAATGCCCCCACCTGAACAATTACACCATCTAGGATTCTAAAAGGTCGATTCACTATTCGATCATCCAGTTGTAACAACATAGATGTTGGTCTTGCTCTCCCAATTCCTAACCTTTTGTAAATGACCAAGGGAATTAGATTTATATTGGCTCTGAGGTCACACGACACCTTAGCAAAAGCATAGTTTCCAATGGTGCATGGGATTGTGAAACATCCGTGATCATTAAACTTCTGGGCCATAGGAATGGTTACTACAGCATTGCAAGTTTGATTCAGTGTAATAGTGGCTAGATCTTGGAAGTCAAGCTATCAAGACATCAAGTCTTTCATTATCTTTGCATATCCCGACATTATCTTTAAGGCGTCAATTAATGATATGTTTTCAACTGGATTTGTTTTAGCATCTCTATGAATTTTGTATATTGATCATCCTTTTAATGTTTAGATATGTAACAACCCATCATATCATTATAGTATTGTTTAGGGTGTACGTACCTGGGTAGAGATCTCCCACAATGAGAGTTGATAAAAATCTCAGGCTAGGATGGTTACCAATGGAAATCTAGTATTGTGTGGTTTAGAGATCATTTGTGTCTCATAGTGTAGAAATTAAGGGGTTTGAGTTTATTTTATGATAGTCGAGGACCATACTTATCCGTAGAAATTTCCAAAATGAAATTCAAATTTATAGAACTCCGATTACAGTGCTTGCCTCAATGCGATAAATTTGTATTGTCAAAAATTGAGGTGTGTGTTGTGAAATATGGGAAATCAAGAAATTTTGCTAAGCTAATGTTAAGGGCGACTACAGTGGTCAAGCTACCACTGTAGTAATTCGGGTGTGATGGTCAACCAACTGTCGTGGTGGTCGGTGAGGAGTGGTTAGGGACCGCTGTAGTGGCCACTTAGTCACCAAAGCGGGACTGTTGTAACAGTAAAGTGACCTCTATAGTGGTCATCGGGCAGTTTAATGCCTGATTTCTGACTTTAGACCTTATTTTTTGTCACGACCCAAACTGTCATGATTGGCACTCACCCTAACCTATGGCGGGAGAACTATGCTAAACTCCACCCTCACTAACTCAAGTGCCACTTTCACATTCACCTTATATTAACCTCATTGTCAATAAGTTCTAAAGGGGGTCTTTATTTAATAAATAAATAAAATTTCAAACCGACATATACATCCTTAACTAATAGAGTGAAGAAACCTATACTTATTACATCCCTGGAACCTGAAATCACTGTACAAGAACATCTAAAAGAAATCAAGTCTAAAGCTAAATGATTGTCCAAAAAAGGAAATAAAAGAAAGAATGTCTTAGTCCTGAAACAAGGGACATAAACAATGATACGAAGATCCAAAGATTGCTTGATCATGGTGCTCACTCTTAAGTCAGAGTCTAGAACTGCTAGCTAGAGTCGAGGTCTCATCTCAAACGATGGAACACGCTCTGTACTTAACAAAAAGAAGAGTACAAGTAGCATCAGTACATCAACAAGTATTGGTAGGCATCATAGGCAGACTAAATTCAACAATATACAAATAAGTAAACCAAATAAGAGCAACAATGATCATCACAGAACCCGTCATTAGAGACAACACATTTATAACACTTCACATAAGAGGAATAACAGGATCATATTACATATGTTTACACTTAGCCATTTTCAACAACAAGTTGTATCACAACACATGAGTATAACCAATATTCAATGCACATGAATGAATGTATGAATGTAGGATGTGCGCATCATCTCTTTCTCTTATCAATCTTATCAACATCATCATCATTATCATGAACGTTATAACTTCAATAACATCATCAACATAATCATCATCTCATCAACATCATCATCATCAATAACCTCATGAAAATCATGAGTTGTATATCATCATCATCACGTCAATAACATTAATATGTATAAATATACAATGCAGTCAATAATCACAAGTAGTGCTAGAAGGCAATCGTAATTATTTAATTCACGTATAAGCACAGAGTTAAGCAAGTCTAATTGCTATAATAAACCATAAGCTACCTCGATTCCTTGCTTAGCAACACTTTTAGTCCACAAGATTGTCTTTCCTTTCTTTTTCATCTTGCTCTTGATCTATAGCAATAAGATTACACACCCATTTCAATAAATTCATCCCTCTTTAGCCACTAGGATTAATCACTAACCATTTTAACCATAAAATTGCTTTAAATCATCATCTTAGGTTTTTCCCCTACTTAAACCTCATGAACCCTACTTTATATAGCATGAACAACTATGATTCTGCTCCCATTAGTGTTTTCTAACACCCTAGGATCATTATCTACTGATTTTATACTCATTTCCACAATTTTACATCAATTTCCTGAACTAGGGCTAAACCCTAAATTCCATCAGGAACTAGTTTTCTAATGATTTTTTCAGGGATTATAAGAAGTAATTCAAGTTTCAAATGTAAGAAACTTACCTCCAAAGATGAAAACTTTGAAAATTCTGTAGAAATCACCTTCCCAGTGCTCTCTCATATTTTTCAGAAAGTGGGGAATGAAAAATGTTTTCTAGGTTTAAAATTGTCAAAATACTGCATATTACCACTACAATGGTTACATTACCACTACAACGGTTACATTACCGCTGCAATGGTTACATTACGGTTGCAGCAATTACCACTACTGCGGTTCACGACTTAATACAGGCTTCCGCTGTAGTGGTACCTTTTTCTACTGTAGTAGTTTCCTTTTTCACTACAGTGGTCCCAAGGTAGAATCTCAGGGCCTCTCTCTAATTATGTCCATTTTACAACACATTCCTTGAAATATGACATCGTGAACCAACCCCTCCATGGTATACTCTATAACCAAAATTCTATAACTCCATTTTAAGTGTCGAAAGTTGCTACGGCTTTCTAACCTCGTTATCTATCTAAAAATTAAGTCAAACATCACCACCCATGATACAATACAAAATATGGAAACAAACACAAAGTACAGAAATCAAAAAATAAGAATGAAAAGGATAGATAGATAGACACACAAAGAGGAAATCATAAGCAAACTAAAGGTATATTAAACAAATGACCCTCAAACGATAAATCCTACAATAACACCTATCTCTTACGAAGACCCCAAGTGAAATTAATCCACTCACAACCAACATTTCTCAAATTTCAACAAAGCTCCTAACAAGCTCAAAACCACTCGCAAGTGTATCTCTCATCATTCATCAACTAAGGAAGAAAAAGGGAAATCCTAGCTACTTATAGCCATGGACTATTTATTACAAAATGTTCACAAAAGTTACCCAGATGCAAAATTGGCCCAAAAGTGACAATGGCCCAAAAGGGCGATACTTCATAATCACCACTTCCTTTATGGTGGATCGCAAAACTCCTCTTCATCTATAAAGCATCACCAATTACCTTGAGTGAGAATATTTTGGGTAAGCCGTCTTGTATTATTCTTTCCTTCTTGAAGAGAATTTGTCCTTAAATTCAAGAGATCACCATTTTCTAGATCAAGATTCTTGGGAAAATCCTTGGAATTGGTAGGATTCATAGCTTTCTTGGCAAGCATATTTGGAATGGTGACATACCAATCACATGGGTCCTTTAGCAACGTATCTCCTATGTTCCAAGCTATTATCCACATATGATATTGATCTATTGGAATCTCTTTCCAAGAATGCTCGCTTTCGAGTTTCATGTCTTTATTCCCATCAACTACTAATCTTCTAAATTTGTATTTAATCAATAAATCTTCCAATTCTCCAGCCCGACTTCATTTGTAAGTCCAAGATATAGATCGAATTGTATCAACGGTGATTTGGATTCCATTAGTGCTAGCCGTTCTTACATCATCCTCTCCTTCTTGAAAAAGATTCAAACTTGAATTCAACTCTTTTATCGACTTGCCATCACACCTTCCGCGTTTGGAATCCTTTGGTATGAACTCCGTTAGGCCTTCAAGCATATGGTCGTGAGGCGTTCACCTTGCATTCTCCTTTGGAAGTACTTCTTCATGATCCTGCACAAGAGAAGGAGTGATACTAGGTAAAATGCTAGTATCATGGTTAGTGGGCCTAATGTGGGAAGAATCATTGCATAATTGAATTTGGAATGGTCGAACAACATTTTGTGGAGCTCGGTTTGTATTGGTTTGGGTTGAGGGAACATGTTCTTGAGGTATTGTAGCATAATTTTGGTAGATGATCCTAGGGGTAGTGATAGTACAAGTTTTTTGTTCGCTTGAGGTGTTTTGGGGAGTAAGACACCTCAAATTTGCCATCCTCCCTTTCATGTGTGACCAATCCCCAATCAATCCATTCACATCTTGTCGCAATCGAACGATAGCCTCTGCTAAGGTATCAAAGGTTACCCCACCAGTGGTAGGTCGGGTTTTATCTCTCAAAGCCATGGTACACTTTAGAAATGGATTGAGCATGTACGGACTTGACTTAAGAAATAACTATGAAATAAAACTAGAAAAGCTCACAAAGAAAAGGACTAAGAAAGAAAAGGACTCAAGAACTAATCAACAACTAAGTAGGATAATTACTAGTTTAAAATTAGTTTTAAGAATTAAAGGAAGTGATTAGGAATCAAGGAAATGAAACTAAGATGTTAGAACCTGAGAAAAGTTGGATTTAGGATGTTGAACTGTGTTTTGGGTCATGTGTGGACGCATCTTGGGATCTGCCCACTCAGATGAGGCTGCATATCACCAGACAAAAAGTTTGGTACTGACCTGTGAAGGCCATCTGCTGCCGTAAATGCCTACCCGCTCTGAGCAGATGGGGGCGCAGATGCCCTCAGATAGCCAGTTGTAGCCTCTAAATTTTAAACTTCTGTGGGCCCTTTTTGTACTTCTTTCCTTTGGATTTTTCCTCTTTTTGGAATATTCCTTTAGCATAAACAAGTACACCTTCTTTTTACCCTTTATTTTTGGATCAAACCTCACCTTTTTGAATGTTCGTCTTCAACAAGAAAAGAAGATCATGAAGAACACATGAACATTCAAAAATTGACCCATGATCAAACGAGCTCCAAATTCAATGAAATTTTAACCACGAGCTTCTTTTGACCTCTTGAACAAGATTTAAATGTTTTTAGGCCTCAATTGCCAACCAATTACTCCCGAAAATTAAACCCACTTCAAAAGTTGAAGAACACCATGAAGATGGTGAACTTTCACATTTCAAACTCTCTCGTTTTAACTTTGAATCACTTCAAATTCGAGATCCGGGATCCTTTTGGTATGGGAAAAAAATCCCAATATCTTTCAACCTTCAATTTCACTCCAAAATTTTCAAATTTGGAGACCCATTTCCATTTTCTTTAAAGCTCAACCCAATAATGGTAGAATCTTCCAATTAACTTCGATTAAGCTTAAACCTCAGATTTAGATATAATAGATACTGGAGAACACAATTCTAGTATCGAAAACTCAAACAAGACTCAAAATCAAGAAATCAAAATTGAAATACTCCAAAATTGTTATTTTTTGATCTTTTTTTGTGATAACAAAACCAAGACTAGATTTGTGGGAATGAATCTATGACACTGCTCTGATACTAAAATGATATGATACAAAGTGTGGAAATAAACACAAAGTACAAAAATGAAAAGATAAGAATGAAAAGGATAGATAGAAAGACACACAAAGAGGAAATCATAAGCAAACCAAAGGTATATTAAACCAAGGATCCTCAAATGGTAAATCCTACAATAGCACCTAACTCTTACGAACACCTCCAGTGAAATTAATCCACTCGCAACCACCGTTTCACAAATTTTAACAAAGCTCCCAACAAGGTCAAAAACACTCGCAAGTGTATCTCTCATCATTCATCAACTAAGGAAGAAAAAGGAAAATCCTAGCTATTTATAGCCATGGGATAGTTATTACAAAATGTTCCCAAAAGTGACCCCTAAATGCCAATGGCCAAAAAGGGAGATACTCCATCATTGCCACTTCCTTCATGGTGGATTGCAAAACTCCTTTTCATCTCTAAAGCATCACCAATTACCTTGAGTGAGAATCTTTTGGGTAATCCGGCTTGTATCAACCCATACCCACATTTGTCCCAAATTTTCTTATATTAGTACACTCTAAAAAATTGTTCAACACTAGACTAGCTCAGACTTTCTCAAAAATTGCTTAAGGGAAGGCTAAGGTGCATATTTTAGCTCTTATTTCAGTATAACAATTATTTGGATCGTCAAATTAGATACAAATTTACCATTCGTTCATCTCCGAATGACCGCTCGCCCCAAATATCATAGCTAAGCAAGGGATACAAAAGAATACATGAGTCAATGAACAAATGCAGATATCTTTTGTGCAAGTCCGCCTCTGTCTCCCAAGTTGCCTTCTTAATAGTACGGTTCCTCCATTAAAACTTTACATAGAAAATGACCCTAGTTCTCAACCTTCTTACATCTTTATTCAATATGGCAATCAGTTCCTCTTCATAGGATAACTCCTTATCAAACAACTCGGGGTCCCAATGAATGATTTAACCACCGGCCCGGTGATACTTCTTTAGCATACTCCTTTCAAAACCTCAAAGGGTATAATGTATGTCAGACTTAATTTGCCCATCTTGCCAAATTGCATTACACCCTTCATGGGTGACTCTTTCAAGAGTACCTTCTCTTCTTTTTCAAACTTCACATGTCTCACCTTATTGTCCGCATACTCTTTTTGTCAGCTTTGAGATGCTATGAGCTTTTCCTGTATGAACCTCACCTTTTCCATCAAATAATTAAACATGTCAGTGCCCCAAGGTCTCACTTCGAATGCATCAAACCACCTAATCGGAGACCTATACCTTCTACCATAGAAGGCCTCAAAAGGAGCCATATCAATACTAAAGTGGTAGCTATTGTTGTAGGTAAATTCACACAACAGTAAGTATTGGTCCCATTGACCCCCGAAGTCTATAGCACAAGCCCAGAACATGTCCTTAAGTACTTGGATAGTTTGCTCTGACTGACCATTGGTTTGTGGATGGTAATCTGGGCTTAGGTCTAATAAAGAACCCAACTCTAACTGAAATTGCTCCCAAAAATTAGAGGTGAACTAAGTACCTCTGTCTGACACAATCAAAACAGGTACCCCATACAGCCTTACAATCTCTTTCATATAAATTTTGGCTAGCTTGGCCGAATTATAATCTACTCTTACTGGAATAAAGCGAGCCGACTTGGTCACCCGGTCAATAATGACCCATATAGAGTCACACTTTCTCAATGTCTTAGAAAGACCAACAATAAAGTCCATGATTATCCTTTCCCATTTCCATTTCGGAATGGGCATTCTCTAAAATATACCACCAGGTTTTCGGTGTTCATACTTGACCTACTGGCAGTTTTGACACTTGGTTTCAAAATCTACAATGGCATGCCTCATTCTTCGCCACCAATAATATTGCCTCAAGTCTCTATACATCTTGCTGACACTCGGATGTATAGAGTACTTAGAGTTGTGAGCCTCTGCGAGAATAGTTGAAATCAAATTTCCTACCCAGGGTATACACAAGCGCCCTTGAATCCTCAACACTCCATCATCATCAGGAATGGCCTCTCTTGCCTAACACTGCAACTCATTTTCTCAAAGATTGCTCAGGTTCTTGTTATCGAACTACCTGCTTTTGATTTGGTCAAAGAATGTGGACCTAACTTCCATATATGCTAACACCCTTCCTCCACTAGTCTCCTACAGTCTCAGAAAACCATTAGGCAAAGACTATACCTCTATTACCAATAGGTGCCTTGACACTTCCAGCCATGCTAAACTTCCCATGCTCACTGGTTTTTGGCTTAGTGCATCCGCCACCTCATTGGCCTTACCTGAGTGATATAGGATTGAGATATCATAGTATTTGATCAACTCCATACACCTTCTCTTTCTTAGGTTCAGATCTCTTTGGGTGAATACATACTGCAAGCTGAGGTGGTTAGTGAACACTTCACACTTCACCCCATAGAGATAATGCCTCCACATCTTTAAAACAGATACCATAGCCGCCAATTCCAAGTCGTGGGTGGGGTAGTTTTTCTCATAAGACTTCAATTGTCTTTAAACATAAGTCATCACGTTCTGATCTTTCTGCATCAAAATAGTACCTAAACCTAACCACGAGGCATCACAAAACACAATGAAATCCTTACCTTCAACAGGCAAGGTTAGGATTGGGGCTGAAGTTAACAAGATTTTGAGCTTTTGAAATCTCTCCTCACACTTGTTATCCCACACAAATGGAACTTCATTTTGAGTAAGGAGGGTCATATGCTATACAATGGCAGCAAACCCCTTAACAAATTAATGATAATAATTGTCAATCCTATAAAGTAACGAATTTCTGTCACATTCGTCGATCTAGCCCAATTCTTAACAGCTCCACCTTTTACGGGTCTACCATAACCCCTTCCTTAGAAACTATGTGACCCAATAAGGACATTGAAGATATCCAGAACTACACTTAGAATATCTAGTATATAGTTGCTTCTCCTAAAGCAACCCCAATGTTGTATGTAAATGAGTTTCATGCCCTTCTTTATTTTAGAGTAAACTAATATGTCATCAATGAAAATGATAATGTACAAATCCAGGAATGAATTAAATACCCCATTCATTAGGCTCATAAAAGCAGCTGGGGCATTGGACAATCTAAAAGACATGACTAAAAACTCGTAGTGTCCATAACGAGTTCAAAAAGCAGTCTTTGGGATATGCTCTGCCCTAATCTTGAGTTGATGATAACCTGACCTCAAATCAATTTTGGAGAATACCGCAACTCCCTTCACCTGATCAAACTGGTCTTTTATCCTAGGCAATGGATATTTGTTGCTAATGGTTACCTTATTCAAATAGTGGTAGTCTATGCACATCCTCGGGCTACTAAAACTAGTGCACCTCAAGGAGAAACAGTTGGGCGAATAAAACCCTTTTCTAACAACTCTTGCAACTAATATTTCAACTCCCTCAACTCTGCTGGTGCCATGTGATAGGGAGGTATAGAGATGGGTCTAGTTCTGGGCTCTAAATCTATAAAGAAATCAACCTCACGGTTCAGAGGCATACTCGAAAGGTCCTCTAGAAAAACTTTTAAGAATTCACACACAACTAAAACTAAAACTATAGGAGGGACTACAAATTTATCTTCTCGAAGATCGGCTAAAAACGCCCTGTACCCCCTCTTTACTAGTTTCTGGGCATGAAGAGTTGTCACTATCCTTACAAGAGCAGGCCTAAAAGTACCCTCCCACTCAAATCTTTCCATCCCGGGCATCTCTACAGTGATGATTTCTGCATAACAATCAAGAATGGTATGATAAAGAGACAACCAACTCATCCTCAATATAATATCAAATTCTTCTAGGTCTAAAATAACTAAGTTTGCCAATTTTCTGTAGCCCATAAACATCATAAGACAAGCTCTATAGACCTAATCAACACACACAGACACCCCAACTAGTGTAGATATATACATAGATGTATCAAGAAATTCATAGTCAAAATCCCAATCGAAAGCAAACTTTATAGAGACATAGAAGAAAGTAGACTCGGGATCAAACAATATAGAAGCCATACAATCATAGACAACAATAGTACCTGTGATCACAGCATCAGAAGCTTCCACTTCAGGACAAGTTGAAACAGTATAAAGTTGTGCTCTATCACTGCCCTGACTGCCATTTCTACCACCACATGCACTATTTCTACTAACATGTCCTCTACCTCGGTTGGCTTGGTTGCCACCCCTTCCTGCAACTTTCCACCTTAGGAATAAACCCTACCATTTTTTCCACCACCACAACCTGCCGGAAGTATAGCCATAAAAGCTGGTTATTGAGTCAACCGACCCAGACAAGAAGTTAGGACAATACCTTTTGATGTGGCCTAAACCCCCACATTCGTGGCACCTAATGCCCTAAGCAGGCCTCTGAACTGATGAGAATGAAGTTGTATAGTTGCCGGTCAATGAAGGTCGATGACTAACTCCAGATTAGCCCCTTAAAGACACTGGCATGGTTGAAGTGTAAGGCCAAGAAAAACCACAACCTTTTAAGAAAGTACCATTGAACTGGCCTAAGGTCTGGATTCTTTTCTTCTACTTTCACTTTTTCCTGTTTCTTGAGTGCTTCAGCCTTCTTAGAAAACTCAACTATATCCTGAAAGGACTTACCCGACATCGCCATAGTCAAAGTAGCCAATTGAATCCCAGAATTCAGCCACATTACAAAGTACCTGATCTGTTCCTCCTCCGATGTGATCAACTGTAGTGCATAGAAAGACAAGGCATGAAATTTGGCCTCCTAGGCCGCCATAGACATATTACCGTACTCTATCCTTAAGAACTCATCCTTTTTTCTAGTCACGATAAGCACAGGGAACATAATTCTCCAGAAAGATATTCTGAAATTGTGTCTAAGTAAGTGGAGGTAAGGCAGCCTTACACTCAACGAATGACCTCCACCATTGCTTGGCTTCGGCCTACAGCTGAAAAGAGATAAACTTCACACCATATCTTTTAACAATACCCATATTATGTAGGCGTTCATGACAATTAAACAAAAACTTAAAAGCATTTTCCAACTCTATACCCTGAAATACTGGGGGTTTCATCTTTATGAAGAAAAGTCCATATTCATCCTCTGTCATAACTAGTCTAAGTACCTGTCGGGGATACACCCCTGTCTTTGAGCCCTCATTTATTCGGGGAGCCACAGCGGCTGCATATTGTAGAATTAGGGATGGTAATGCTGGAATAATAGAAGTAGCATCGGTGCCCGCCAAATAGCCGAAGTATCCCAACACTTGCTGAATTAGTCCTGCAGTTGTGGGTACCTGGGCTACACCTTTTGTGCAGGCACTCCATTTTCAAGAACCAATATTTCTTCTTCCTCAATCTCCACGCCCTACTTCTGAGCTAACTATGGATTATCCTGTGGCGGGGCAGGGGAGGGAGTCTTTTTCCTAGTTGATCCTCTAGATACCCGGGCTTTGTCTCTGACAGGTGATGCAACTCTTCCCCGTCTCTGAGCCATGCCCCTCACGCATGGCTTGCCTCATACAACGGCCTCAAATATTAGCGCAGGTACTGCTACTGGTGTTGGTATCGGTGCTGGTACTGGGTCGGCAATGGCTGCTCTGGAGGAACATGTATTCACCATCTATAAAATAAAAATGAAGTAGTTAGATACCGATTTGGATCACCAGATACCAATTGGAATCAAGTAATAGCACGAAATGAAGAAATAATGGAATTTTTGTTTCCTAAAGTTCTGTAGCCTCTCGAAGAAAGTACAAACGTCTCCATACCATTTCATTAGACTCTATTATACCTGTTCTTTTAGGAAGAGATCTACGAACCCAGTGATTTGATACCATTTTTTTCATGACCCAAATGATCATGATTGACACCCACCCTAACCTATGGCAGGAGAACCATTCTAAACTCAACCCTCACTAACTCAAGTGTCACTTTCACATTTACCTTATATTAATCTCATTGTAAATAAGTTCTAAAGGGGCAATAAATAAATAAAATTTCACACCGACATAAACATCCTAACTAATAGAGTGCGAAAACCTCTACTTATTACATCTTTGGGACCTGAAGTCATCGTACAAGAACATTTAAAAGAAATTAAGTCTAAAGCTAAATGATTATCCAAACAAGAAAATAAAAGAGAGAATGTCTTAGTCCCAAAACAAGGAACATACACAATGATACGGAGATCCAAAGGTTGACCCGTCATGGTACTCACCCTCAAATCGGAGTCTGGAATTGCTAGCTAGAGTTAGGTCTCGTCTTAAATGGTAGAACATGCTCTACACTCAGTAAAAAGAAGAGTGTAGGTAGCATGAGTACATCAATAAGTACTGGTAGGCATCATAGGCTGACTAAACTCAACAATACGTAAATAAGTAAACCAAATATGAGCAACAACGATCATCACAGAACCCATAATTAGAGACACCAAGACATTTATAACACTTCATATAAGAGGAATAACAGGCTCATATTACACATGTTTACACTTAGCCATTTTCAACAACAAGTTGTATCACAACACATGATTATATCCAACATTCAATACACATGAATGAATGTATAAATGCAAGATGTACGCATCATCTCTTTCTTTTCTCAATCTCATCAATTTCATCATCATTATCATGAACATCATGACTTCAATAACATTATCAACATCAACATCATCTCATCAACATCATCATCATCATCAACCTAATGAACATCATGAGTTGTATATCATCATCATCACCTCAACAACATCAATGTGTATGAATATGCAATGCAGTCAATAATCACAAGTAGTGCTCGAAGGCAGACATAATTACTCAATTTACGTATAAGCATAGAGTTAAGCATATTTAATTCCTACAATAAACCATAGCATACCTCGATTCCTTGATCAAAAACACTTCTAGGCCACAAGCTTGCCTTTCCTTTCTTTTTTAACTTGCTCTTGATCTATAACTACAAGATTACACACCCATTTCAATAAATTCATCCCTCTTTAGTCACTAGGGTTAATCACTAACCATTTTAACCATAAAATTGACTTAAATCATCATCTTAGGGTTTTTCCCTCCTTAAACCTTATGAGCCCTATTTTATTTAGGATGTACAACTATGATTCTACTCTCATTAGTATTTTTTAACACCCTAGGATCATTATCTACTGATTTTAAACTTATTCCCACAATTTACATCAATTTCATGAATTAGGGTTAAGCCCAAAATTTCCCCATGAATCAGTTTTCTAATGATTTTCAGGGATTATAAGAAGTAATTCAAGTTTAAAATGTAAGAAACTTACCTCCAAAGATGAAAACTTCAAAAATTCTACAGAAATCGCCTTCCCTAGAGCTCTCTCACGTTATTCAGAAAGTGGGAAATGAAAAATATTTTCTAGATTTAAACTGTCAAAACATTGTGTGTTACCACTGTAGTGGTAGCACTGTAATGGTTAAATTACCACTACAGCGGTTTACGACTTAATACCAGCTTTCGCTACAGCGGTACCTTTTCCACTGCAGCGGGTTTTCTTTTTCACTACAGTGATCCCGAGGTAAAATCTCAGGGCCTCTCTCAATTATGTCCATTTTACAACACATTCCTGAAAATATGACTTCGCGAACCAACTCCTCCACAGTATACTCTATAACCGGAGTTCTATAACTCCATTTTAAGTGCCAGAAGTTCTTACGGCTTCCTAAACTCGTTATCTAGCTAAAAATTAAGTCAAACATCACCACCCATATTTGGATTAGTTCAAGATTCTCTTAGACTAGTAAATATTCAAAAATTGTCCAATACTAGACTAGCCCAAAATTTCTCAAAATTGCCTAGGGGAAGACTATGTACAAATTTTACCTCCTTCAGCGTAATAATGATTTAGGTAATTACATTTTCTCCCTAAAATTCAAAAGTTCAACCTTAGGATTGAAAGATATGATTTTACACTTTCTTGGGTGATTTCCATCATTAAGGTAAGACTATTTCTCCCTTATAACATTGTTTAATCTAGTTAATTTATAGATTTGTTAGAATCGGGGAGGGGGGGGGCTTATGGTGAAATTATTGGTTTTAGCCCTAAGTTCATAAATTTGTAAGAAACACCTATGGGTAGTCCTAAATTTGCTTAGTAATGATTCTAGGTTGTTGAAGTATTCTTCCTAACATAGAATTACTTCCCTTTAACATGAATTATCGGGATTTGGGACAAGTTAAAGGGTGAAAACCCAAATTTGATGGTTAGGCTTTGAATAAGGGTAAAATCATTGGAGTTTAATCCCTAAGGCCTAGAATTGAAGATTAAGTGATTGAATACTCTTTGTTATTTTTAGATCAAGAATGATCTGAACCTTCAAGAAAAGAAAAGGCTCTCATTGATTAGTTGCATCCAAATTCTTCAGTTGAGGTATATTATGGTTTTAATTGGAGTTTTAGACTTGATTTTGATTTCATGCTTTCTCCTAAATTGTGTGTTTGTGGATTGGTCTTCATACATGCTTGTATTTTGTGGTTTGGTGTTTAATTCTTAATTGAATGAGCTAAGAACAATGAAATTGACTAAGTATATTATGATGGTAAGTGTACTAGTAATTTTGGTGCATAGTGGAACATCCTGAGTGATAGTGAACTAAGATATCTATTATTGTGATCATATTTGGAGGGTTAGGTACCACATCAGTACGAATACTTATATTATTAATATTATAGAGGGTTGGGTGCCACGCCGAAATGTTACATAGACGAAGTTGGTCCCTTGCAGGTCATGACTATTGGGCATAAATAAGTCTTGTTAGTTTGTGTCTACGAATGTGAGACTAGTGATATTGAGTCATATGCATAGTAGGTGATGATTATCAAGGTGAATTTAAACTAATCTTGTGAGATTGATAGTGTGTTAACAATTATGTGGTGACATTACACTTGTGAAATTTGAGTGGACATAGATTCTAATCATAATGTGAATATTGTACTTGTGGTGGTCGTGGTACAAAATGATAGTTGGATGATTCTGTGGTCTAGTTGTGGACATTGTTTGGCCTGTTATCTATATACTTCTTAGCCTATTTTGAACATACTTTTTAATTGTGGTGAATAACTTGCTATGTGTTGAATGTCAGTTTACTTATTGATGTCGCCCAAATTACACCTCGCAATGAGATATAAAGCAGTCGTTGACTCAAATATAAAATCCAACCAAGGTTAGGGTAGATCCCATGAGGAATATGATTAAGAACTCAATCAATGTGGTTATTTTGACTTTTAGTCGGTTAAATCCAAAAACACGGGATTTAAAAGAACAAGTAGCAGTTTGTGAATTAAAGTAACAATTAACGTTGTTTGTTATTAATGAGAATGATGAACTAGGATTGTGTTCCCCAATGATTTCACAACTTAGTAAGCATGTTGTACTAGTGATATATCTTGGTGCTTAACATGAAAAATTGGTAAGTTAGGTTTACTTAAATGCTTGGTCCCTTAGATAGATGAATATCACCACGCAACTTGGCTCATTTACTAGTGTTGGCTTTACTAACCCTTACTTTTGATCCCTGATTAGCTATTGTTGGTAAAGGTCAAGCTATTAGATGAGGGTTGATAGCCTCAAATTTTTATTGTTAATCCCTTTTCCTATTCTCTACCTCTTTGGTCCAGCAAGTAAAGAATTAGGGCGAGTTCTAATGCCTGCACTCGTTAAAAAACAATCAATATGAAGAAGAACAATATATGCATAAACACCATTCAACACTCACTAAGTATTTTTCCTACTTTGTTAATTCATCATGGTTCCCACAACCCTATTTGCGGGATTTAGCTACTCATGCTTGAATAATCACAATTAGAAGTTATAGAAAAATCCATAATTATGAACTTATGAGAATTGAGTAGATGAAATTCGGACACTTCAATTATCAAAAAGAATTTAATACCCAAGAATCAATAGACGAATAATACTTCAAAACCCAAGAACAAAACAATGTATATGTTTCTAAGTTTTCAAAGAGCGTAGTAGTGCATAATCAATAAAAGAAACCTAGAAAAGGTATTTATAGACAAAAATAAAACCTATCCTAAACATAATGAGATTGTAGGCTCGATAGTGGCAACGACTCATTTTGTGTGGTCACGAGTCATTCTGTGGGCTTCTGCAGTTTTACTAATGCCTTAGGGAATGACTCTTTGGTTGACCAAATGAGTCATTAAATGGATCGTGACCCCTAGTACTTATTTTACACCTTTTTAGTACTTCTACCTACGGTTGCTCAGAATGAGTCAACATCACCTGTGGTGTATTCTAAAGACTCGTAGCATCCTCCCGTGGTCACTCGGCCAACTTTTCACCTTTCAAATTTTCGAATACGATCTCTAAGAATGCGTCAATATGACTCGTTACTTATCATCACGAATTATGTCCAACAGTCGCTTGTTTGCATTCAATCTCCAGTCTTCAGGACTTCATGTCCTTTCTCAGAACGGATCATGGCATGACTCGTGGTCTGACCCAACAAGTCATCCCTTTGATCTAACAGTCAACACTTGGTTTTTTCACTCTTTTTGCATTGCTCACTTTAAAAACCTGTTTTCCTACACAAACTCATAAACACACATCAAATCTACCAAAAGGTACTTAAGGACGTACGATAATTACTTGTTTTAGGTTTTGAAAGTGTCGTTAAATCATGACTCATATACACCTTCAACTTAGAACATTTACTTGTCCTCAATCATCAAAATAAAACTATCACAACACTCAAGAAAAAGAAACCTAGAAAAACTATGACAGTCATATGCACTTTGGCACTTTCTTTCACAAATCTAATCCCCCTCTTTTCTAAATCTGTATAAAAGTAATTGTGATCATTCACACTTATCAAAACAACATAAAAGGGATCTATGTATGACATCACGATGTTGATAGATAATTATGCATACAAAAATGACAACTTTCTAACGATCAGAAATCGACAGGATAACCCTAGTGTCCTCACCATAAAGAAGTTCGCACACAGATATGCTCATTCAAAACAGGTCTCAACTAAGACGCTCACACTCATAAAGAAGTTCAAATGATGCATGTACAATACCATAGGCTTGCCCTTTTTTTTTGTACTTCTATTTTTAGACAATCAGATTAGGATCACTATAGGACTTTACTCGGCTTGTAATGTAGGCTTGGGTGCGGTATAGTATTCTTTGGAAATAGTGACTCAACCCTCCTTGACGCTACACTTTTCTTCTTCTTCCATTTATTTTTCTTCTTTTTTAATTTGCTTTCAACTACGGGTGTGGTTTTCTACTTTTTCTGCTCACTATTTTTCATTTTCTTTTTCAGTGCTTTTTCTTTTTTTTCCTTTTCTTTTTCTTTTTATTTTTAGCACACCACACCCGCTATCATTTGAAAACTAATCTATTCTTTTCAAACCAAACTTTTTCTTTTCATTTCCCCTACAGTAGCCACCCTCAACTTAAGAATTTTTCCTGACTTGAGGTGCATAATGTCTAAGGAGGGACCAGGGCCAAAATAAAGGTCAAATAAAAATTAGGAATGTGATTAGGTTAATCAATAAAAAGGTGAATTTAGGATCAAAACAAGGATCAAGGAATACATATATTCATTGGACTATCATTTAGGCTAGAGTGAACTGTAAATCAATAACTGTCTATGATCCTTTCCTAACCAACTATCCTACAACATCAGTATGACTAACCGGGCAAGTCCTAGATTGCACACATGGCACAGGGTTTTCACTATAAATCACAAACTATCAGATCCATGTCCTAGCTTAAGCACATATTAACACACCAACATGCATAATATCATGCAAAGATCCAAAAATGTCATTTTATCAAAATATGAACACGCGACAGAAAGTTTTGGAGAGGTCTCTATTTTTCAATCAAAACATCGTGCCATTTATTTTCCTACCAAGACTGCACTCAATTTCCTATTTTTCTTTTACTTCAATAAAACACATAACAATAAACACAACTAAACACAAAAATTAAATAGACGCCTAAATATGTCGATTCTATAATGATAGCACACCTGGGGGAAAAGAAACACGGCAACAAAAACCCCCACGTGATGAGACAGACCCAGAAATACACCCCCATCAAAAAAAGGTGCATTGTCCCCAATGCATGTAAAAATATGTGTAGTGCCCTAGGCGCATGGGTTGGGGGAAGCAATATAGGCTGCAGCTGCAGCCTCAGAATCAACAATGGTGGTGTCGGTGGTTTCTGACACACTCTTAGTAGCCTCAGTAGAAACAGTGGCACCAACAATGGTTGATTCACTCTATGGTGGAGGTTCAACTCCATGGCTTCTCCACCTCTGCAAACACGTACCTTTGCATCCATAGGTGTCGAACTAGCAGATGTGCCTAGTCATCTCTACTCTTGCCCTAATCTAGCTGACATGATAATCAGTATGGGAGGCCTTTAAGTCTTTTTGAATATATCTAAGCTCGTCGACCCCAACAAACTCATACTCAATCCTTGCTCTCTTGCCACTCACCTTCTTTAGAGGCTGCTCAGTGAAGAAATCAAATACTTATGGCCAGTCCTCCTTTGGCTCCTCCTCAACAAGTAGAAGCACAGGCAATGGTGGTATCAATGGAATTTGTATGATAACGACTCTTTAACCTTTGCTCATAGAGACTCGAGCTCCTCATACCACTTAGTCAGCTCAGTCACCTTAAGTGTTGCTATGAGCTCATCCATCCATCACTTAAAAGCATCCAAACGCCCATACAAAGTCCTCGCAAGTGTCTCAAGCTCCTGTGTAACCCATGGCTTTATTGCTCCATCAACACTTTCATTTGTAAGCTAGTGTTAACTTTTTATTTCTCATTATGAGCTAGCCACCAGCCATATTATCTATGTACTCCTGAGTAATAGTGACTAGGTCGATAGTCAAGGGACGAGGACATAAAGATACTGATATAGCAGCTGGTGTCTTAGATGAAGATGTCGGTAATGCATTCTGGGTAGTAGCAGCAACTGTGGATATGCTAGTCTCATGGACAGTGTCCGCAACTTATAAATCAATAGTAGCTTCCTCTACCTCAACAAAACCTGGAGTCTCGATCTATGGACCTCTCTGAAGTAAATTTTCTAGTGTAGCTGCATCGACTGAAATGATAAGGTAAGTCTTTACCTTGGACACTAGATTTGTGTCATCTCGAATCAACCTGATGCATGTAATCTTGGTCACCTCCACCGAGTAGTCTACACTTAGCAACTCAGGAACCCCAGACTCTCAGCATAAACAAGCAACCAAACACAGTAAAGGAATGCTAGTGCTATCCTCTATAGCTTTCTTCTGTATCTCTTCCATAATGTACCTCAGTATATTAAGTTCATACGCCTTTATAATACTAGCAAGCAATGCAGTATGATCTGGGGACACGCTATTATCATTACTAATCTGTCCCAACTGATGCCTCACCATAGACCACCAAACCTCTGCCTCAAATTTTAAGGTCGCTTTTTTGATTTGTGAGTCATAACCTGTTAACCACTCTACATCGGTCCTCTTTGTTGTAATGATCTGAACCAACCAACTGAGTGCATCCTCTTGTCATCTGCAGTAAGCTTCTTGATTTTGACCTTCTTTAATTTATTAGCCCTATAGTCATATTCAGCTATGTTCATCTGGGTCTTATACTCCCTACCATACAAAAAGTGCCAGATTATGCACTCAGATATATTAACTTGTGTACCCCAAACTAGGACAGTAGGCAATGCAGGATGCTTCTTCCAATCTTGATCTGCAAGAGTCTAATTATTCATCATCTCTAAATAATCTACATAGAATTCTCAAACCATCTTTGGGCTATATCTCCCTAAAGGCTTAATCATCCAGCTAAACTTGTACCAGTTGAACAACTTTTGAATATTGGGCAGGTCTTTAATCCCAACAGTAAGTAACTGAGGCTCCTTATAAATGCTTTGCTTCAGATTACCCCTTTTATTTGCTACTATGTCCCTATCATAAATACATATAGTATGTCCGGGATTGTCCATCTCTGAATCGACTACTCAATTTGATCTTGTCCCTCGTTAGCTGGAGGTGGAGGGTTAGCACCTGAATTCTCTATTCTAGTGTTCTGAGCACTTGAGTTCTTTGTGTTGGACTTAGTACCATCATCATTAGCTATTTCACTACCATCTTCCTCACAAGATAACTCCCCTCCCTCTTTAGACTAGGGAGAGGCAACCAAGATCGGGGACAAAACCAATGCCCGATTGATATTCACTTTTTTTTGTCCTCAGTATGGAAGTATGATGCCTCTCTACTTCATCTGAGGTGGTGGTATGGACTACGTATACTTTACCCTCCCCAGACCCCACCTGGTGGGATTACACTGGGTATGTTGTTATTGTTGTTGTTGTAGTATGGAAGTATGATGCTCCAGTTGGTCTGCTCTAATTGGATACTCCTCTACAGAGCTACTTGAATCTTTGGTGCTAGTTGGGTGATCCACCAACATCCATGTCTTAGGCTCCTTTTAGTGCTTTTTTTTGCGGGTGTGTGTCAAGACCCAAGGCTACCCCCTAATCGTAACACGATACTTAGAGTAATAAGTGACACAAGATAACCCATGGCCTGGCATCACACTATGAATACTGAAATAAATTGGGAATCACTAAGCGGAAGATAACAATCTGAATGATATAGAAATAATATCCAAAACAACTCAATATCGATGTCAAAACCATAAGCTGAAAACATAGTCTATTTGTCTATCTGAAAGCCTCTAAATAAGATGAGTTGGTGGGACAAGCCCCCAACTAACTCTAACTGTCTAAAAACTATATGACTGAATAATAAAATAATCATAAATCTCATTCTTGAAAGATGAGGACTCACCAAACTCTACTACTGAGGTGATACAAGATCGTACTAACCATGAGCTGGATGTTGAACGTCTAAACCTATATTATAAGATAATATAGCACAAAAGAAAGCATGCGGTCAGTACTTTGAGGGGTCATTTGGTAGGATGCATTAGAAAAAATTATGCATGCATTAGCTTTGTGTATAACTAATACCTTGTTTGGTACACTTTTTCACCTTATGTATAACTAATGCAAGCATTAGTTATACACTTTATTGTGTATTATGCTATACATAACTAATACATGGGAAACTCTTGGAATTAGCAATGCAAGGGACTTTAATGTATGCATTAGCATGGGTAAAGACACAATATCCCCTCAAAACCTTTTCACATCATTTTCATTATATTTGTAGAGGATATTTTTATAAATAAATTTTTTATTAAAAATATGCAATGCATGTTATTTTTAACACACCAAACCAAATACTACATAAGAAATAATCTCAGCATAACTAATGCATGCATAACTAATACTTGTATTACTAATGCAAGCATTACTAATACATCATATTTTGCACTATTCTTATACACTCTACCAAATGACCCGTGAATGTACTGAGCATGTGAGATATGCACTACACTAAATAACTTAATATAAAAGGATAAACTAAACATGCAATTGAGGAATGTAATTGATGCAATGACCAAGTAAATAAACATGTAACTAAATAATAATATGCTGAATAAACTAAATAAGAGGTCATGCAATATCTGAATCTGAACTGTGGGAGTTACTGCTAACCAACATATCCTATGTGAGATAAACGGGACCCAACCTGTAATCCCAACTGAAAGGGTGCTTTATACCTTGCCAAGGGTATGAACACTAACTAATATGGATCCACTAAACTGTTGTACAAAAGGACTAAGGTATCAAGCTTGGTATGATAGGTGACCCTTTAGAACCTACTGTGGCGCCGTAGTTCTGGGACTTAGGGACTTCTACTAAAGGTCTCAACCTAATTGATGGGTGTGCCTTTTTCCCTACATTCACTCGGTGCTAAGTACTACTCCCAAAAAAATTATACTGATAACTGATAGGCTCATTTATACTGAAGTTTGAGACTGAAAGATAGACACTTTATCTGAAAACATCCTATACTCATATGAAATAGAAAGACTGAACATTCAACTACCAATGCATGAGAACCTAAGTCATCGGGTGTTCATAACCCGTCATTTCTTAAGAATGCAACTATTCATGACAATTTCCATAATCTGAATGGGATATGAAATTACATAGCACAAGTCTAACATGGAAAACATGGGTACAAGGATCATCCTAAAGAGGAACTGAAATACCAAAGAATTCATACTTTTCATGAAACCCTAAGCTCTAAAAGATGAATAAAATTGAGAAATTAGGTTTACATAGGGACTCAATAGGTGAAAGGGTACCCATTGATGAAATCCCACATACCTAAGAGTGAAAACCTTGATGAAACCTTTGTATTTGAAGCCTGAAGTTGAAGAACCCTAATTCTTTCCTTGGAGAAGAAAATTGGCTCTTTTCTCTATTTTTGGCTAAGTGTCACTTGATTTTTTAAGGAAGGATGGATTTTGAGTGTTTTAGGCTTATTATTCAACTTTAGGATAGCTTAAATGAGGTAGTTTAGGAGTTTAAATAATGAGAGAAGACTGAAATACCCCTTTGAACTAGTAACTGCAAATTCTGTAACTTGTGACGGACGAACCTTCCAACGGTCGTTGGATCTACCAACAATTATTCGTTTGCATGTTGGTTGAGCGCTGGTTTTGATGGCTTGCAGGACAACATCAGACGAGCTAAGGGGATAGCTCGTTGGATCCTCCAACGATTGTTCCTAGGTTAGTCGTTGGATGTCCAAGCCAAGTCGATCCTTGGAACCACTATAACCACTAATAATTGTTGGTTTTACCAACGGTCATTAGTTCTTTTCGTGCCTAGAAAGAATATTTGTCAAATTTCAGGTTTTGGGGTTTGTTTCATACAGACGAGGGCATAGGATGATCATCTTATTTGTCAAATTTCAGGTTTTTGGGTCTGTTTCATACAGATGAGGGCATAGGATGATCATCCTATCTACCAACGGTCGTAGGTTTGGTCGTCGTATCTCACTGTTGGACAGAGCTTCACTAAAATAGCCATAACTTCTTGCTCTAGAATTGGATTTACGAGCAATTGGATGAGTTGGAAAGAAGACTCAAATACCTTTCATTTGGTGTGTCTTGAGCCTCAAAACTCTTTATAATCAAGGATTTATGCTCATTTACGATTTATTCTAGCAAAATCTTTTACAAGAATTCAACCGGTAAGGAAGGTTTCAACTTGGCTATAAGTTAAGAGTTACTTGTGGCCTTAATTAATATCTAAATCACTTATCATGCTACCAAATCACTAAGTTTGGTTATACATATATTTAAAACATGGTTTTAATATTAACTTTGATTTTCAGGGTGTTACAATATCTCCCTTTTTGGGGTTATTCATCCGCGAATGAAAACTAACTAAGCTAAGAGGGTAAGGAAGAGCTGCAATCCCACTACTGAATTTTAAGAGCTAAATACTAAAATGATAACTAAATCTATAATTGAAATGTGGACTGAACTGGACTCATGAATGCATGTTATGACATGGGAGTAATTTAGTGACATAACACTGAAAGAAGTGATAAGAAAGAAACTATTACCTCAAGCTGGAATTGGTTTCGAAGAGAAAAAATGAGGGTACTTGGTCATCATATCTTCTTCCTATTCCCAAGTAGCTCCTTCAACTAGTTGATTCCTCCAAAGAACCTACATCAAAGTGACCTCCTTGTTTCTCAACTTACAAACCTGATGGTCAAGAATCTCAATTGGGACCTCTTCGTAAGAGAGACTATCCTTCACACCCACACTATGGCACAACTGAATTTGGATCACCAATATACTTCTTCAACTGAGACATATGAAACACTAGATGCGCTGATGCAAAGTCTGTAGGTAAATTTAACTCATAGGCCATATTGCCAAAGCGACTCAAAATCCTGTAAGGACCAACATAGCAGGGACTGAGTTTCCATTTCTTACAAAATATCTTTACCCCTTTCATGGATAAAACTTTCAAGGAAATTAAATCACCAATAGCAAACTCAAACTCCCTTCTCCTCACAACTGTATAAGACTTTTGATGACTCTGAGTTATTTTCAGCCTCTTTCTAATCAGCTAAATTTTCTCCATGGCCTCATGGACTAAATCATGCCCTATCAAAGTAGCTTCACCAACCTCAAACCAACCAATGGGAGATCTACACCTCCTACCATAAAGTGCTTCGAATGGGGCCATCTGAATACTAGAGTGATAGTTTTTATTATAGGCAAATTCAATCAAAGGCAAGTGATCATCCCAACTACCCTTGAAATTGATCACGCATACTCTCGAAATATCCTCTAAAGTCTGAATGGTCTGCTCTGCCTAGATATCTATTTGCGGATGAAAATATGTGCTAAGATAAACTTGGGTACCAAGACCATTCTGAAATGTCTTTCAAAACCGTTAGGTAAATTGAGTAACCCTATTGGAGATGATAGTCAAAGAAACTCTATGCAATTTCACCAATTCCCTGAGATAGAGTCCAGCATAATCCTTGACTGAATCTGAAGTGTTAACTGGCAGGCAATATACCGACTTAGTCATTCGGTCTACAATAACCCAAATAGAATCATGTTGTCAGTGAGAATGACGCAACCCTGTAATGAAGTCCATATTTACCACTTCCTACTTCCAACTAGGAATACTGCTATCCTGAGTCAAACTACCAGGTCTCTGGTGTTCAACCTTAACCTGCTGGCAGTTTGGACACTTAGCCACAAATTTTGTGATATCCTTCTTTATGCCATTCCACTAATAGACTTCTCGTAGATCATGGTACATCTTAGTGGCTCATGGGTGAATAGAATACTGAGAACTGTTAATTCTGTCAGCATCCGTTATCTCAAGTCATCTATATCTAAAACACAAAGTCTGCCCTGACAACAAAGAACAACATCTCCCTCTTGGGATAAAACCTCAACTTATGGCTTTAGACAACTTCCTTCAACTTGAGAAAAATAGAATCACTATCTTGCTTTTCTTTCACCTCAGCTATTAAAGAAGATTCTAAACCAAGATATTACCTTCGGCTGAATCAACCAACTGAACTCCCAATCTAGCAGGCCTGTGAACCTCGCTAACTAACTCTTTCTTCTCATCTTCTACATGAGCAACACTTCCCATAGAAAACCTGCTAATAGCATCATCCACTACATTAGCTTTGCCCAAATGGTACAAGACACTCATTTCATAGTCTTTTAACAACTCTAGCTATCTCCTCTGACGAAGATTTAGATCTTTCTGACTGAACACATACTGAAGTCTCTTGTGATCCATGAACACATCTATATGAACCCTATAAAGATAATGCCACCAAATCTTTAAGGCAAAGACAACTGCTGCCAACTCAAGATCATGAGTCGCGTAATTCTTCTTATGAGGGTTGAGCTATCTAGAGACATATGTTATAACCTTGCCATGTTGTATCAACATACAGCCAAGATAGACTCCTGAAGCATCGCAATAAATTATGAACCCATCCAAACCCTCTAGCAGAGTCAAAACTAGAGCGGAGGTAAGTTGAGTTTTTAATTCCTAGAAACTTTTCTTGCAAGAATCAAACCACTGAAACTTGACTTTCTTTTAAGTTAATATGGACATAGGATAAGAAATAGATGAAAATCCTTCAAAAACTGCCTGTAGTAATCAGCTAAACCCTAGAAACTCCTGAGATCTGATAGAGAGATGGGTCTAGGCCAATTTCTGACTACTTCGGTCTTTTGAGAATCAACCTGAATGCCCTCACCAGAAATGATATGACCAAGGAATGCTACTGATTTCAACAAGAATTCACATTTACTGAACTTAGAGAATAATTGGTGAACTTTGAGAGACTGTAAGGCAATCCTCAAATGGTCTGCATGTTCATCCTCACTCTAAGAATAAACAAGGATATCATCTATGAAGACAATGATAACCATATCCAAGTACTGCTTAAACACTATTCATCAAGTCCATAAAAGTTGTAGGAGAATTTGTTAGTCCAAAGGATATAACAACAAATTCAAAGTGACCATATTGAGTTCTAAAGGTTGTCTTTGGAATATCACGCTCTCTGACTCTAAGCTGATGATAGCCAGATCTGAGGTCTAACTTTGAAAAATAATTGGCACCCTGAAGTTGGTCGAACAGGTAATCAATTCTTGAAATATGATGCTTATTCTTGATTGTGACTTTGTTTAACGAACGTAGTCAATGCACATTCTGAGAGAACAATCCCTCTTATGCACGAAAAGAAGTAGGTACCCTAGGGAGAGATGTTGGTCCCGATAAAACCTTTGTTTAAGAGATTTTTAAACTGTTTCTTCAATTTCTTAAGCTCTGTCGAAGCCATTCTTTAAGGTGGAATTGAAATAGGATGGGTGTTTAGACGGAGATCTATTCTAAAGTCAATTTCCCACTGAGGACGAACTCTAAGTAGATCTTCAGGAAACACTTCTGGGAACTTGTTCACCACTGGAACTGACTGGAGAGTTGGGTTCTCGTACTTTGAGTTCTTAACCCAAACAAGATGATATTATTTTTTTTGAATCAAAACCCAGGCAAGGCCCATTTATTAAAAAGATAAAATGATTTTGTACAAGACCAGGCCCAAAGTGACCTGGCCCAAATTAAAAAAGATATAAATAACAAAAAAGAAACAAATAAGAAATAAAACTAATATGGGAAAATTGAAAAGGGAAAGTGAAGAGGCGGAAGTCTCTAGGGAGACAAAACCAATGAAGCCAGAGCTTAAAGCTCCATTTTCATGGTGATTTCTTCTTCACCATAGTCAATTCCTGCTATGCTAATGTCCATCTCCCCCTTCAAGTTTTCAATCGCTTGTGTTGAGCTTATTTTGAGCTCGATTTGATCTCATAATCACTGTAGTTGTCCACTCCATTTTTAGATCTCATGCCTCATCTACGTTTCCTTATTACCTTGTTCTCTTCTCTTATGCTTTCTACGTTGTTTACCTCTAAATCAATGGGTTGAACCTCATTAGAGGTTTATACCACCATTTAATTCAGATTTAAATTAGGGAGAAAGAACAAAAGCTTAAACTAATGTATATTGGTTTTCTTACAGATATATAGAGATTTCAGACTCCTGGTAGCATCATTTTTAAAAAAACTAGCTCCCTCAGACTTGATTTGTTATCAAAGATGCACCAAAAAATATCACAGGTGCGGATATTCAAATCACATGAAATTTCTTCAGTCTAATAGAAATTAGGAGGTCAATTTGATTTACCAGTAGTTCTAGAACCTTAATCTTACATCTGCATTTTACCAACCTTCAGTAAATAAAGACTTGCTGCCTTTTCTGTTGTTAAGCTTTTAATGTACTAAAACCTAACTTTTATGATTGTCCATACTGTTGATCATGTTGTATCAACCAGTACTCTTCTTATATTTAGTAGTCCTTATTTGTCTAGTATCAAAATCCTCTTTCCAGTGCTAGGTATGTCTTGAAAATGCTCTATAAGATAATCACTTATAAAAGAAAACACTAAGTTAGCAAAAAAATCAGTAAGAGTATTTCCCTCTCGAAGGGAGTGTTGTACTCTTACTGATTATGAATCCATCATCTCCATTATACAATTTATTTCAACTGCAATGCTCCAAGGGATCTTCTATTCCCTTTTAAGGATTTGAATTAGGACTAGTGAGTCTGATTCTAAAATCACAATACTTATGAGATTGTCCCTACAGTAAGTTAAACCTTTTTTGATAACTCTTGCCTCAGACACTAGGTTTGTAGAATCAGGAATTCCCACTTGATTAGAAACCACAAAATTCCCCTCTGAGTTTCTAATATAGAATGCAGCAGCACTGGGGCCAGGATTACCCCTAGATGCCCCATCTGTATTGCACTTTATCCAGTTCTCAGGAGAAGGGGTCCATCTCACTACTTGAAAGTACACAATGTTCTATACCTCTTCAATGCTCCTACAATTTGGGGCCAGTTTTTTTCATCACAAATGATGTCAAATCTACTCCTCAAGAATTTCTACACAGTAGCAGTAATTTCCCAAATAATCTTGCCATATAAGTAGATTTCTCCATGAAGTATTGTGTTCCGTCTTTTCCACAGGAACGATAGTATAATAATTGGAATCACCTAGAATACCCTTCTTATTCTACTATTATCATCAATGCTCCACCATTTTCTAATTGTCTGTTTCAGGTTCAATAACGGGTTAAAACCTGCAGCCCCGGAGAAATACTTCCACACTGATTGAGCTATATTTCCTCTCAAAAATAAATGCTCAATAGATTCAACTTCTTCATCTTCACAACACCTACAAAATTGTTTAATATTATCGTTCCAGGAATGCATGACCTATGAAACTGACACTTTACCTTTCCAAATTCTCCATGCTAGGAATGAGAATTTAAAAGGTATATCTTTACACCATAGCATCTTTAAGTCATCATAGATTTCTCCTCTCTATCTCAATAATTCTCAATCACTTTTTACACTAAAAACCCAGTACTGATGATAGTCCACCATGGTTGACCTTCATGATTGACAATCTTGCATTGCCCTATGTTATTCCTGATATGATCCACTACATACACAGGAGCATAATTTCTCATCTCATCAAAATTCCATCCCGCCTCTGTGAGGAATACATCAATATCCTTTATTTAGTGACAAGTATAAACTTCTGATTGATGTTTGAATAAAGGACCTAAAGTGATCCAATTTTCAAACCAAATGCTAGAAGTTCCCCCTTTAGGTTCCCACCAAAGTACCTATTCCAGCCTATCTCTATTCTCAAATATATGCTTACATACTTGGGATCCCCCTTTCCAAACCACAAGAGCTGGGATTTGTTTCACACAATATTTGTTCCAAAAGAAATTGGACCACATATTGTTTTGTGTTCTAAATATTCACCATAATTTTGCATAAAGATCTTGTGAAACTTAAAAAATGGATCTAAAACTAAGCCCTCCTTCTTGCTTTGGAAGGCAAACTTTACTCCATGTTGCCCGATGTTTACTCCTACCTGATTCCTTGTTACTCCAAAAAATTTTAGCAAAGATTTTATGGAGTTCCTTAATGACACAAATAGGAGGAACAATAGTTGATAACACATAAATAGGAATTCTTTGTAGAACACTAGTTATTAGTACCTCTTTACCTCCATATGAAAGCATCCTACCTTTCAAAGATTGCAATTTTGACTTCACCTTCTCAATCAGTTCTCCATAGTGCTCTTTTCTCTTTATCGTATAAGTGATTGGACATCCTAAATATTTCATTGGGAAAGTACCCCCTCTTCATACCCAGGCATTGTTCTACCGTATTAGCTATGTTTCTTGCAGCATTTTTGTGTATATAAAATTGACTCTTCTCAGTATTCACCAATTGCCCTGACTGTTTTTCATAATCTTTTAGAACCCTCATAATCAGCTGTAAGGATTCTGCAATAGTAGAAGAGAAAATAATTGTATCATCAGCATAAGCCAGGTAATTCAAATTTGGCGTCCATTTAGGCATCCCATATCCCATAAATTATTCATTCATGAAATGATCATTAAGAGCCCTATTCAGAACTTCAGATGAAAGAATAAATAAAGCAGGGGATAGTGGATCCCCTTGCTTTACTCCCCTAGTAGAATGGAAAAATCTATGTGATTTCCCATTTATCAATACTGAATAATAATTATTAGCAACCAGTCGACATATCATATCAACAAAATTGTTAGAAAACCCCATTTTCTTAGAACTTTCATGAGAAAAAACCATGAGACTCTGTCATAAGGTTTGGCCATGTCAAGCTTGATCACCACATTTGTTGGCTTTCCTCTCTTACCAATATCTGTGACTAGTTCTTGAGTAAGAAGCACATTTTCAATTATACTTCTTTCATTGACAAACCCTGGTTGATTAGTAGAGACAATCTTTGGGAGCAGTGTTTCAATTCTATCATGGATGATCCTTAATAGAATCTTATTGACAAAATTACTCAAACTAATAGGTCTCAAGTCTGAGAAAGTTTGAATTAGAGCTTTCTTAGGTATGAGAACCAAATTAGTATTAGTAATTGATTTTGGTAAAGAATTACCTGTGAAAAAATCTTGCACCACTCTCACAATATCTAGCCCAACAATATCCCAACAAACCTGGTAGAATTTACCTGATAAACAATCAGGACCACAGGCACTCTCCCCTTTGAGGTTAAAAACTACCTCCTTCACCTCATCATGGTCTGGAATTTTACATAAAATGACATTTTCTTCTGATTTATCAACTCTGGAACATGGGATAATAGAAAAAGATGTAGAGTTTCTTTCTTATGCGAACTGATTTTGATAAAAAATAATTGTAGCATCTGCAATCTCCCCTTCATCTTCTAACCAAACTCCCTGATTATCCTGTATCCTGCTCACCTTCAGCCTTTGCCTCCTCCCTTTCATAACACTATGAAAGAATCTAGTATTTTTATCCCCATTTTCAAACCAATCATAACCATCCTTTTATTGCCAGTAAGATTCTTCCAGAGCAAGGTATTTGTTATATTCCGCCTTTGGAACAAGATGATAGATACACCCTCTGGAAATTATTTTTCTGGCCTTAAGGTAAGAGAAAAATCGACCTATAAGCACTGAATTACTAGCCTTCCACTTTACATCTGGCTCATTTGGAAACTGAAACTGGAATACCCTATTTCTACAATCGACTGTGGCATAACAAGAATATAGCCAATACATGCCAAGAATGACATCAAAATCAGTCATATCTAACTCTATAAGATTAACTAAGGTGACTTTCTGAGAAACTGTGACAGGGCAATTTCTGTATACCCTTCTGGCTATAATGGAATCACCAACAGGAGTATAGACTGAGAATGTTCTAAGAGGATTTTGGGACTGACATCGAAGTTGACTGCTATGTAAGGAGTCACGAAGAAAAGTGTGGCTCCGAAATCTAACAATGCATAGATATTAATATAAAAGACTTGTCACGTACCAGTGACTACATCAGGGGAACTCTCCTAATCCTCTCTAGTCTGAAGTGCATAAAATCTGTTCTGGCGCTGACCGCCACCTGCACTAGATGAGGCACCCTGCTGAGTCGGGTGACCTACTGGAGCTGCTGATAAGTTAGGCTAATTCTACTGACGAGTATCCCTGCCCCTCTGTGAGGCTACTGGACACTCTCTCAACCTGTGACCTGGTTTTCCATACCCAAAACAACTGTCACTACCAGCCATACACTCACCTTGGGGGTTCTTACCACACTTATTGCAAATTGAATGAGTACATCCACTAGTGACACTATCCTGGGACATAGAGCCTAGTGATCTATCACTATACTCCAGTCTGAACTTGGGTACTTAGGAACTTGTAGCAGATAGGGCCAGAGCTGAAGATTTTTGATGGAACTAAGAACTTTTACCACCATCTAACCTCTGCTAAGAAAAGTTAAAACTACCTATTCTAGACCTCTTAGTCTCTCTTTCCTTCTTCTTGATCTTTTCCTCCTCAATCTTTTGGGCATGAGTCATCAACTTGGAGATGTCAATCTCCTTAACCAACATACCAATTCTACATTCTTTAACCACATCCTCAAAAAAACCTGACATAAACTTACTCGTACTGGCCCTGGAATCAGCCACTATAGCCGGAGCATACTTAGAAAGCTAAGTAAACTTGAGAGAATACTCCTTCACACTCATGTTACCCTGTTTCAAATTAATAAACTCCTAAACTTTGACTTTCCTTAAATCAAGTGGGAAGAACCTGTCCTGAAAAGAAGCTAAAAATTTGTCCCAATCTACTGGACCTATATCCGCATCATTCTCTTCCATCCACTACTTACACCAAGTGTGAGTCACTAATCTCAACTGATAAGGAGCCAGATTTGCACTCTCAACTAGGGTGACACCCATGATCTCGGTGACCTTCTTAATGTTATCAAGAAACTCCTGCAGGTCTTCTTCAGCCTTAAAACCATAGAACTTAGGAGGATTCATCCGAGTGAAGTCCCAGACTCTAGCTGCTACTGTGCTAACAGTCGAGTTGACCAATGCAACAACATGATGGTTAGCCTGGGTAGTTATGGATTGAGCTAGCACCTGAAAAGTAGCCTTGGACTCAGCATGTGAGACTTTCTCATTCAAAGGGTCCGCTGGAGCTGATTGTGCTTGATGATTTCCATTTCTGTTACCATTTCCATTCCCATTTCCATTTCTCTTTCCATTCTCTCGTCTGGGAGATATTTTTTGTAAATGAATAGAGCATGAGTTAGAAAGAGGTGAAATAGAGTTCACACTCTGTCACACCATACAGATATGAAAAAAGTGAAATTTTTCCTAAATGTTTCATAGCCGATCACTCATAAGTGTGGCCATACTTCACACTCATGAACAAGACTCTACTTAACGTGGCTTTTAGATACTCTAGGACACTTTAAACCTGATGCTCTAATACCAAGTTTATCACAACCCGAGCCTATCCCCTAGTCATAACACGGTGCTTAGAGTCACAAGTGACCTAAGCTAACCCATGGCCCGTTAAGACACTATGAATACTGAAATAAACTGGGAATCACTGAGCGGAAGCTAATAATCTAAATGATATAAAAATAATATCCAAAATAACTCAATATTGATGTCAAAACCATAAGCTGTAAACATAGTCTATCTGTCTGTCTGAAAGCCTATAAATAAGATTAGTTACTGGGACAAGCCCCCAGCGAACTCTAATTGTCTGAATATATGACTAAATAAGAAAATCATCATAAATCTCATCCTTAAAAGATGAGAACTAACTAAATTTTACTGCTGAGGTGATACAGGTTTGTACTAACCACGAACTGGATGTTGAATGTATGAACCTATATTATAAGACAATATAACACAAAAAAGAAGTATGTGGTCAGTACTTTGAATGTACTGAGCATATGAGATATGTACTACACTAAATAACTGGATATGGGAGGATAAACTGAACATGGAACTGAGGAATATAACTGATGTAATGACCAAGCAAATAAACATGTAACTAAACAATAATATGCTGAATAAACTGAATACAAGGTCATGCAATATTTGAATCTGAACTGTGGGTGCTACTGTTAACCGACATATCCTATGTGAGCTAAATGGGGCCCAATTTGTAACCCCAACTAGAACGGTGCTCTATACCTTGCCAAGGGTACGAACACTAACTGATGTTGATCCACTAAACTGTTGTCCAAAAGGACTAAGGTATCAAGCTTGGTCTGACGGGTGACCCTTTAGAACCTACTATGGCGTCATAGTTCTGGGATTTAAGGACTTTTACTAAAGGTCTCAGTCTAATTGGTGGGTTTACCTTCATCCATGCGTTCACTCGGTGCTAAGTACTACTCCCAACTAAATTATACTGATAACTGATAGGCTCATTTATACTGAAAGATAGACACTTTATCTAAAAGCATCCTATACTCATATGAAACTGAAAGACTAAACATTCAACTATCTATGAATGAGAACCAAAGTCATCGGATGTTCATAACCCGTCACCTCTTAAGAATACAACTATTCAATATAATTTCCATAATCTGAATGGAATATGAAATTACATAGCACAAGTCTAAAATCATGAATTTATCAATATACTGAGGAATCATGAATTATAAATATGTAAAGGTACTGAATTTTCATGGGAAACATGGGGACAAAGATCATCCTAAACAGGAACTGAAATACCAAAGAATTCATACTTTTCATGAAACTCTAAGCTCTAAAAGATGAATTAAACTGAGAAATTAGGTTTACATAGGGACTCAATGGGTGAAAGGGTACCCATTGATGAAATCTCACATACCTAAGAGTTAAAACCTTGGTGAAACCTTTGGATTTGGAGCCTGAAGTAATTCTTGCCTTGGAGAAGAAAATTGCCTCTTTTCTATATTTTTGGCTAAGTGTCGCTTGATATTTTAAGGAATGATGGATTTGGGGTGTTTTATCCTTATTATTCAGCCTTAGTATAGCTTAAATGACGTAGTTTAGGAGTTTAAATAATAATAAAAGACTGAAATACCCCTCTGAACTCGTAACTAAAAATTCTGCATCTGGCGATGGACGAACCTTCCAACGGTCGTTGGATCTACCAACGATCGTTGGTTTGCTTGTTGGTTGAGGGCTGGTTTTGATGCCTTGAAGGACACCATCAGACGAGCCAAGGGATGACTTGTTGGATCCTCCAACGATTGTTCCTTGATTAGTCATTGGATGTCCGAGCCAAGTTGATCCTTGGAACTATGATAACCACCAACGATCGTTGGTTCTACCAACGGTCATTGGTTCCTTGCATGCCTAGAAGGTATATTTGTAAAATTTCAGGGTTTTGGGTCTATTTCATTTAGACGAGGGCATAGGATGATCATTATTTCTACCAACGATCGTAGGTTCGGTCATCATATCTCACTGCTGGACAATGCTTCACTAAAATAGCCAAAACTTCTTGCTCCAGAATTGGATTTATGAGCAATTGGATGTGTTGGAAAGAAGACTCAAATACCTTTCATTTGGTGTGTCTTGAGCCTTAAAATTCTTTATAATCAAGGATTTATGCTTGTTTGAGTTTGATTCTAGAGAAATATTTTACAAGAATTCAATTGGTAAGAAAGGTTTTAACTTGGCTATGAGCTAGGAGTTACTTGTGGCTTTAATTCATGTCTAAAAACCTTCTCATACTACCAAATCACTAAATTTGATTCTAAATATACTTGATGCATGGTTCTAATATTAACTTGGATTTTTGGGGTGTTATAGTGTGTTGGTCTTAGCATTTTTTGTATTTACCTTTGGAGGCATGGTACCTATAGAAGTAGGCATTAATCCCAAAAGAAATACAAGAATTATACTGCAGATTAACAAAACGAGTCAGGTAACGAGTCGTTACTTGTGGGTAAGACTCGTACCTTGACTCGTGCAGTCAAACTTTTGAAAACTGTCAAAATGGCTTCACTCAGAATGAGTAAGGTAACGAGTCGTTCCTTATAGGCACGACACATACCTTGACTCGTGAGTTCAAATATCTGAAACCTGTCAAAACATACCCACTCGGAACATGTCAAACAATGAGTAGTTAGGTGACCCTACGACTCGTTAAGTGACTCATACCTAAGGTCCTGCTCTTTATATTTTTACTTTATCATAAATAGTGGTCATGACTTACAGTATGACTCGTTGCTGGAAGCAATGATTCGTGAGGTCATTTGTGACCCTTGCTCTTGACTTTCTTCTTAGACACAAACCAGTTTCCATAGTTGTTACTTTCTTATCATTATACTACTACATTTCAAATACTAATTTATGATCATTAGAATCATCGAGATTATAAATTTATCTTGTTTGAAACATTAAAGCATTATGGGATACTTAGACTTCCCCCATGTTCAATAGTTTGATCAGAATTCTTGGGAGTTGGGCGGGCAAAATAATCCGAGCTTCATTTTTTAGGCAATTATGGATCGTAATGCCCGATGACTAAATGGATATGAGACACAACAAGCACCATAAAATCAGTTTCCACACTGATATGAGTAAAAAAAAATTCTTCTTAATTTATGAGATATTCTATAACTCGTGCCTTAGAGGCAAGATTTAGCCCAAGGACCTCTATAAAAAGAAGTTAGGCCACATTGGCTAACACTACTTCATGTGTCTTAATTTATGAGATATTCTATAAACTCTTGCCTTAGGGCAACACTTAACTCAAAACTCAAAGATTTTCAAACAATAAGTTATGCCTCACGAGCAAGACTTGACACTACCATATTTTGTCTTGATTTATTAGATGTTTTATAACTCTTACCTTAAAGACAATACTTATCCCAAAGGACTTCAAATAATAAGTCACGCCCTTAAGTTTACTTCGATGTCGAAGAAAGAAGATCCTCTTTGTGGATTATCCAATTTTCTGTTCATTAGCAAAAAATAATAGAAATTGAGAAAAAAGAAAAAGAGAAGAACAAAAATCAAAATAATAAAGGTTGAGAAAAAGAAAATGAGAAGAAAAATAAAAGAGAAAAGAAAAAAAAAGAAAGTTTGAGAAAAATGAAAAAAAAAAAGAGAAAAATTAAAAAAAGGAAAAATGAAAAAAAAATTAGAAATTGAGAGGTGAACATGGAGAGTTGTGGTGTGGAGGGGCAATAATGTATTTGTTCATAAAAAAGGAAGAAATGCTAGTATTTATAGACTTTTTTGAGAACAAAAAATAAGACCACTCACTTTGCACGTCCGGGGAATCGAACCTCCGTAAGTACCGTGGAGGGTACTATGATACCACTACACGCAATGGGCTTTCTATTTTATATTGTTTGATTAATCGTTTTATCTTTATCTTAAGTGTTACGAGCTTCATTATCACAGAGATAAAACCCTAGCTGTAAGTCTTGTATTCAGTCGCAACATTTTTGGTTTGCTATCAGTCCTAAAAAAGTTACTGGCATTTTGGTAATGTTAGATTGCACTTCTTCTGGATCACAGTTGCTGCTTTAAGAGCCAGGTTAGAACTTACAAATATTCAGCAGAAACTAAAAAGACCAAATATGTCTTGTTGCTTGTTTTTGGTTTCCCTATTTTAATACGATTTACAACTGCCGATACAGAGATGAATAGTTGCCTGTTGTTCAATTGAGAAATACAAATATGTAATGCAGTAGTAGGTTCCATTTTTTTTTTTTTTTGATAACCGTGGTGTCCGGGTCAGCTTTTGCGCACCTCCCACCAGCAACAACAACAGATATCAGGTAATTCTGTCCACCGAAGCTAGGACAGATGAAGAGAATCACCTAGTGTGTTTTTGTTTTTGCTGGGGTTTGAACTAGAGACCTCAGGTTTTCAACCCAGTTCATTGACCACTAGGCCACACCCTTGGGTGCATTGTAGGTTCTTTTTGGCTGATTGATTTTTTTGATCTTAAGTTTCTGATTTAAGCATTACCTTTTTTAAAAAAAAATTGTGGGTGGAGGAAGGTGAAGGGGAAATGGGGGAGGAGATTACAAAGACGGGAATGGAACCCTCACCAACAAGGTGAAAGTTCAGGTGGACAACCAACTGAGTTACTAAGATCCCGAGCATTACCTTAAAGATTGAAAGGTAAGGTCTGCGTACACTTTGTCCTACTGGGAATGTTGTTGTTGTTGTTACCTTGAAGAATGAGGCGTCAATTGATGTGTATCCACTAGTTTTCTATAAACCCTATGCAACTTATTAATAGTTGGTGAGTTAAAAATATTGAATAAGAACAAAGCTAAGGTAGGTGCTATAAACTGTTTATAATCTAATTAAGGTTTCATGTTTCTGCTTTTTTTTTGTTGTTGTTGTTGTGGTGTGTGTTCCTTTTGTCCTGATCCATTTGTGATTTCTTTTCTTTTTTCCCTCGTGTTTAGGCGTATATGATGTTTACGTTATTAGTGTCTTCTAAATCTTTTGAATTACCAAAAATGCTAACCACTTGCTCTGCTTTGTATTTTGGATTATCTCTTGAAATCTGTACTAGAAATAGGTTTTGCATCAATGCTCATTGAATACTAGCTAGACATCAAAGTAGCACTTGCATTATGGGTTTATCAGCTGGCCAAAGCTTAATAGGTAGACGTTTTATTGGAATTGTTGTACTAATACTACCCCTTGAGGTTTGAAATATTCTTAATGAAGGAAAACCTTGTAGTAATATTTAGGTATCTTAGATTAGGGCTTACCCTGTACTCAAATTGCTTCACAATTAATGTGGGATAGAGTGAGAGTTACTTTATACCTACTGTACATAGCCTCCCTTCTACGTCTAGGAATAGGTTATTTCCACAACTTGAATCCGTGACTACAAGTCGCCAAAGAAGAACTTATATTGTTGTGTCAAGGCTCATCGCTCGTCCTTGCCGGGGCATCATAGTTTTATAGCTCAAGAATTTCTTGAAGGGGTAATATGAAGGTACTGATGTGTTAAATGGAACTCGTGTAGTCTGCTGTTTATTGATTGTAAACCCGTCCTTTGAATTGCAATGCATCTCAATACATGAATTATCTACATACTTCCCTAATGTTTAATGGGATGGATTTCTTATGATTATTGCTATCCTCTTCTTCTTACGCTGATTGTGAGTTTGAAACTTGTCATAGACTGTTGTTACCATAATTTTCTATAGAATTCAAGGTTTGGCACATATAAATCCACGAAAAACTATTTGCTTCGGGAGTAACTGAACTAACTTGACCGGTCCTGAAATTCTTGAGGATGGCATATGAGCTAACTCGCTAGAGCATACCGAGCACCTAAGACATTTGGAAGTGTATATCCTCTATTATTGTGTATTGCATATTATCATACCTTTTCGTGGTGCACTGAATCTGGCTTGCTGTTGTTGAATGAGGTCGAGGCTTAACTCTTGTATATTGCCTCTGATTCTGTTCCATGTGTGTAATTCTTTTCGCTTATTCTTTGAGTAATGTTGAGAGTTAAGTCTCTTTCAGAAGTTCCATTTCATAAAAAGGTTCCATGTGGTTCCTCTGATTTCTGTTATATATTTTGTTGGAACTCTGAAGGCTTCTGCACACTCGACTTCTGTCAGTTAACCAGGACCCTGTTCCCTGCTTCTTAATGCTACATATTTTCTGCTGGTGTGATCAATGAACCTGGTTCTTACGTTAACTGCTTTCTATATTGTTGTGTTGGTGTAAGGCTTTATTTCCTCACTGACCATGTTTCTCCATTTAAATATATCTAAGGTCACCACTCTAGTTTTCTTCATCAAAATAACTCCCATTCTTTGTCATGACATAGCTAGCAAAGTATACTCTGGCCATACAAATTTTTTCTCATGGATTGTTTTCTTCCATTTCTTTCTTCAGCATTTACTTTAATTGCTTAACCCTATTCTCTGGGGTTTCTATGGTCTGCCTTTTGAGTTGGCATGGTGTTTTTGTGCTTAAAGCTCTGATGATTTTTTTTCCAGTCTTCCCCTCCGCAAGGCATGTTTAGAAAAGGTGAAGTGCTGGCGTGAATCAACACAACATAGAAACCATAAACCCCTATCTCTCTCTGTCTCTCGCTTGAAAAAAAATGCCGTCATTTCCTCGACCAGGTGCAGTTACCATCTGCGAAATCAATCGAGACCTCATTACTGCAGATGAACTCTCTGATGATGCAGCTAAGGAAACCTATGGCAAGGTTCTTGGAATTTTATTCAGTCCAGTTCCTTTTCAATCAGAAAATTTGTTGAGTGCACTGAGCTCTGAACAAGGTGCCGACCAGAGGAAGAGTGGCCTACTTTCGGCAGCATTGCAGGCAGTCTCTACTGGTTCGTTGAGGCACTTTTTTTGCCCCATTGATGTAAAATTGATACAAGATGTTGATTTCCATATCCTTGATTGGCACCAGCACAAGCATATATTAGCCTTTATTTCAGGACCACATCAGGTGACAATTCGTGATTATGAAGATTCTGAAGGAGAGAGCCCTTGCATTTTGATCAATGAATCCCAAAAAGATGTTAGAAGTCTATCATGGCGGCCAAATGGTGGAAGGGCACTCGCTGTGGCCTGCAAGGGTGGCATTTGCATTTGGGCTGCTTCATATCCAGGAAATACAGCTTCAGTGAGATCAGGTGTCACATTGGGTACTCTCTCTAGAGGCTCAGGAACTAAATGGACTCTTGTGGACTTCCTTGTAAGTCCTGAACATGAACAAATTACTACACTTTCCTGGAGCCCAAATGGAAAGTATTTGGCATCAGCTTCATTTGAGAGCTCTTCATTCATCATTTGGGATGTTGCTCAAGGAGTGGGAACACCTATTCGACGTGGCTTAGGGGGCATATCTTTACTGAGATGGTCCCCATCAGGAGACTATTTCTTCTCTGCAAAATTTGATGGGACATTCTATCTTTGGGAGACTAATACATGGACATCAGAACCATGGTCCTCAACTAATGGTTTTGTCATGGGAGCAGCTTGGGATCCTGATGGTAGTAGAATACTCGTTGCTTTCTCTGAATCTTTAACCTTGGGTTCCATTCACTTTGCAACCAGGCCACCATCTCTAGATGCACATCTTATACCCGTTGAGTTGCCAGAGATACAGTCCTTGACTGGCAGTCGAGGAATAAATAAGATAGCTTGGGATGCTTCAGGAGAGCGTCTAGCCTTGTCTTATCGAGATGGGGATGATTTGTACGGGGGTCTTATAGCAGTATATGATGTTAGAAGAAGTCCACTAATTTCAACATCTTTGGTTGGGTTCATTAGGGGTCCTGGAGATGACGCCAAGCCAATCTCCTTTTCATTTCATGACAAGTTTAAGCAGGGACCGTTGCTTTCTGTGTGTTGGAGTAGTGGTTTTTGCTGCACCTATCCCCTCGTGTTTCGCTCACATGTTCTTCCATAATCAAGATACAACAGAAGTTCTACAATCAGCTGACGTTAGAAAAAACAATTTCATCCATGATTGAAGAATCTGATTCCATAATTCAAGGTGGACTTGGAGATTGCAACTCCTTTTCTGTCATTTGGAAATTGCAGGGCAGTGCATTTGGCAACCAAATCTTTATCAACTCCTTTCAAGTTTATCTTTTTGTTTCTAATAGAGAAGTTACTCCATTATATACCTTATGTTTGGAGGGTTTAACATAGCAGTTGGAACTTAAAAAAAAAAAAACAAAGAAAAAAAGCTCCGATGATGAAGTTATCAAGATGTTTATATCGTTCCAATTTCTGATGCTTTTGGTCACAGACCAGAGCTACATGTGGAACTGAAGGGACAACTGAGGAGCTTCTTTGTTTCCCTCTCTTCTGCCTTACAAAAAGGTAGTGAAATCCACTAAAAAGTAGTTTGTTCATGAACATATCATTAACCTCAATCTTAAGCATAGTAATTAAATCATGTCAAACTTCCATTATCACTTTATAAAATGTTGAACAAGTGGAAAAGGGAGATTAGGTTAAGTGAGACATTTGAGAACTTGGTACTAAATTTGGTTGGAAAACAAAGTGACAAACAAAATGAAATTAAGGCTTAGAGGGAGACTACGACACCGTAGGATAAGGCAGATACAAAATGAGATTTCAAACATGTCATTAGAAAATATTATTTTTAAATTTTTGACCTCCATGTCATTTTTCTCCTACTTGACTAAATATTATATATCCCAAAGGGTTGATGTGGATCATTATCTCCACATAATCATTACTATAAACTAGTCAAACTATAAATGCACCTGTATTCTGAGAAATGGAATAAGCAAAATGCATGAAACTAGAATAGTGGTAAAATATATATCGACACTTTATCATTCACAAAAAGTTCCTGTACATATACAATCAATGCCACTCTTTGAGATTAGACCAAACACAACCAGTAATACATCTTAAGTTGTCTTAGCACCGACTAACAACCATATAACAAGAACTAAGAGAAAAAAAAGTAGACAGACACTCCTCAAGTTCTTGATGATCAGTCCATAATCGGTGTGACGACATTTGTAGCGATCAGTTTCCATATACCAATTCTGAGTCGCGAACTTTACTGGTCATGACAAAGCATGGAAATAGTGCTGTTACTTCCCTGGAATGTACAAAATATTAGAGATCATCTTATAAGACAAAGCTATCAATAATTTCTAATTTAATGTCATAGCAATTTCACATAGATAGAGCTTGAATTATAAAACTCACTCCAAGTATGGGAGGGTCATATTCTTTATCAAAGAAGGATATCTCGTAACTAATTCCTTCCACTCGTTTGGATCAATCCGTCCATCACCATTCAAATCTGCCTCTTGAATAGTCTGTTCACTAGCGCAAGTTAGCTATCTGAAGAATAATAACATCATTGTGATCTATGAAATAAATTAAACGAAACGTTTTTTGACCTTATGGACGATTGCTTCAATGGCATCATTCGGAAGTGTCAGTTTTGATTCTTGGAGAATAGCCAATACCATATCCTTCAGCTACAAGTTTAGACATTGGTGGAAATTTAAATTTTGAGTACCTCAAACTTGTGATGAATAGAATGATAATAGAAATAAAAGATCGCAATGTATGATGACAACATAAACTGGACATCCGTTCCTCAATCACATGTTTAAGATTTCATGTGGTGAAAACTGGTTTGTAAAGTTGTTGATACTACAATCCTTTCAAGAGAAATTTTAGTTCTCACTTTCAATAGCTTCAATGCATCGAGCTTCAATTTTAAAGGAAATATAATTTTCCACCTGATAAGTAAATAGATAATAGATTCTTGGTCGAACTCCCAGTAATTATAATTTTTAGAATGCCCTCTTGTAAGTTATTCTACCTTATTCTTTTCCACTTGTGACAATTTTGGAACATCTAGATCATTCATAAAGTTGATTATATTGTATATGCATGATCTTCTTGGTTTATGTAACAGGGATGTAATGACTCAAAACTACAGTTATGATCCATTCATAATTGAAAATTACATCGAAAATTGTAGCTTAACTGTACAAGTATTCGTTTGACAAGCCAATTGCTTCAGCAAACTCTGTATTTGAGATGCAATTTGTAAAAGTTCTGTGCTTCAGAATGCAGAGATTAGTTCATCACAATCTCTACTATACAAAATTCTAATGGGAAAGAAGTCCATATTGTCCCTGAACTTTGAGAAAGTGTCCAAATTCGTCCGTTAATATTTGGGTCAGATTTACCTTTTCAATTACGAAGTGGGCTAGATTTGCCCTAATTTTCCACCTAATTGCCCTAACCTTTGCAAAATGTTCCAAATTTTAACCATCAATATTTCTTAGTCGCCAGCTCTAGTCCCTCTAAATCATCATCACCATAATATTTGATTCTCTCCACTTTCAGAAACATCGGTTGAAGACCACATTACTCCACCACCACTTATCACTCCCACGAGACTCACAGAAAGGGCACAAAAATTCCATAACAAAACTATTCTGTTCCGACATTCTCTTTCACACTTTCATCATTACTACTGTCCCGTCACTATTCTACTCAAAATATCAGCGCTCTCAACCACTATAACCCCACCTTAATTGCCATAATACTGCAACAAAATGAATTAGGAGGTGAATTCAGTGTAGTCCTGTTTGTTTTAGTATTAGGAGCTCAATGTGGAATTCTGGCATCACTATTGGTGATCTGAGAAGGAGTAATGATAAAGTTGCGTCGATGGAATTCTTACCGAGGTGGGGATTCAACTTTTTGGTTCAATTGATCATTGTTTGAGTTCCATTTGGGATGATTGGAGGCTCGAGGGTGGTTAATTGAGCTCGAGGATAGAGACTTAGTTGGAGGTCTATAGTTTCGAAGAAGATGGCGGTGCCACTGTCGGAATAGTGACTCTATCCTTCGAAGTTTAGGGGCAAATCAGGACCATTTTACATAGTTCAAGAACAAATTTGACATTTTACCTTGGAAAAAAGGCCCACGTGTTGCAAAGGTTATGTTATTAGTCAATATGGGCAAATCTAGTCCATTTTGGTGACGGCAAGGGTAAATCTAACTTCAATTTATCAATGTAGAGCAAATTCAAACCATTACGTTAACTTCAACTGCAAATTTAACCCTTTTCCCTATCTAATTTACTTACACGCTTCATGCGACACGTATGCATTAATTGATCTTTTTCTTTATGTCAAGCTGTCTACTATCTACACCTTATTAGAGTCTTTATTGCTGACTGCACAAAGAATATACATGTGAAATCAATTAAAGGAGCAGCATAAATGGAGGCCAATAAGTTCCTCTAAGAAATAGAAGTGGCAAGATAATTCAGACAACAATGTTCATTTGAGGTATTTACCTCATCACGTTCTATGTATCCAGTGTTCTTCAGGTCGTACACTTTAAAGGCAACTGCCACAAGATTATTTTAAGGTTAGCAGCAACCACTGTATATCAATAGCAAATGTTTTAGATATGTAACGATATATCTAAATTAAAGAAGTGGCTTAGAAGAAAAAAATAACAAATGAAATTCCAGACATATCTCGTACAGGTGATTTTGTCTTCTTCAGGAGCCTTTGGATGGAATATGCTTAACGATCGAACAAATTCTCCAAATTCAATAATTCCATTACGCTTAAGATCAAATAAGTCAAACAACTGCAATAATGTGACAAGAAGGAACAAGTTCTTGTTTAGAAAATAAAGATATGACATACTGGGAAATTAAAACTATTGAATTAGAGAGCTATATTACTTTCAAGAATGACCTAATCAAGAAATTTCTTAAACAAAGGATGTATTGTTCTTGTATACATACTTTAATCTCTTGATAATTTTGTCAGATCAAGATCAAGTTTCAATTTAGATCATAAAATAGTCAACTAGTACTTTGAACTCTTGATAATTTTCTCACATCGAGATCAAGTTTCAAGTTAGATCATAAAATAGTTAACTCAGTGCAACATCGACCACTAAAATCAGTCAATCATATATGATTGGAGAACAAATATTTTAATGAATTATACAAGAAAGGATGAATTACTTACTCTGTCTGCAAAAAGATTCTGCCTATGGCTGCAGCTGAAAAGAGCTTGGAGAAACTCTTCCTGCATTGAAGATTACAAATCATCCACAATTTCATACCTAAAAAGCTTGAAATCATTAACTGCTATCTCGAATGAAATGGAATTTGTGTCACAGAACAATTGAATCATCAGAAACATATCAAAGGTAGAACATTCTGTTTCTTTTGACAGTCTATCTTCGCAAAACAGTCAAAAAGATTGTATATTTTGGAGCATGACAAGATCACAGATGCTAGGCTCTAAAACATTAGAGTATACGTGTGGAATTACTATATCGGTGGCCTTTCCAGAAGGACCGATAGAAGTAGGAAAAGAAACAACAAAGAACTTGAGAAAAAAGTAACTACTTTGTTTATCCCAAATTTACGACTGTAATACCTTACAGAAGCAAGCACCATAACTTTCAGTATTACTTTGTGTTGATGCATTGTTTCACTGCTTCTTTGTGTCAATGCTCATACATGCAAACAACTATTTCTTAAATGAGTTACATATAATGTTTTGCAGTCATGTATATATGATGACTTATTAGTTATTCCAACATGTTCAACTAGATTAGTGTCCTCAATTGTCAACACCTCTTACTACAGTCAATAAAAGTACCTTGTGAATAAGACCATCATCAATTATGGAGCTGCTTAGTTTCTTGTATAGAACATATAAGGCCTCCACATCATTCACAGTAACTGCAATAGAACATCAAGCACTCTAAGATGCTAAAGTCTATCTTACAATAAGTACCTATGCATTATACTCATTATTTTGCTAGAAGATCACAAAATCAAGGAGCACATCACATGGGAGATTGCTTGAAGTAGCTAGAATAATTAAAACTCACAGTAACTTAAAGGAAGGATTTAAGGTTTCTGGATGCATTGCAAATACAAAATAAATGCTTTAAATAACAATCACTGCTTAATATAGAATTTAAAGTTGGTTTTCTTTTTGTTTGCATGGTTTCCCATGTTGGAAAGGCTGTTGTTGAGGAAATATCCTACTCTTCTTTCGTGGGTGTACTGGACACTATTGAATGAAACATTTCCCGGTTGGATGTTCAAACGATCCAAATGGTGAAGTATCTAGACCATTGCATACCTCTCACCAGAACAAGTAATTAAAGGGCAGAGGAAAATATCATAAGGACATCAAAATAACAAATTTATTTAACGCTAATGTAGATTTATGGAGGCCCAAGTGGTATTCTTAACTCACAACAAGTTTCTGAAGCAAGAGTGCCATGGGTCTCAAGCAGATGTCTAGTTTTCTTCAAACAAAAGCACTTCTTTAGAGAATGCATAATCCAGCAAAGGACTTAAAGAACCACAGGTAGAGATCTCCACCTGTCACAATCCAATAGAAAAGTTAAATATCAATAAAAACAACAACCTATCCAGTATAATCCCACAAAGTAGGGTCCGAAAAGGATAGGGTCCGCATACTTAACCCCTACCTTAGAGGTAGAGAGGATTTGGGGTGGCAAAATCAAATCCAACCCGCCCAACCCGTTCAAGTTTGGGTTAGTTATTAACCCCGTCCATTTATTAACTCAACCCATTTCTTCCCAACCCATTTCAACCCATTAAAAATTGGATTAATATGTAACCCAAATTGATTTTTGAGAAATCTTGTCAAAATATTTTGAAAAGATTTTTTTTATTTGATATGTTATATATAGTCATAATATAAAAAAATAATTTTATTCGGTGCTAAAAATTTATAAAAGAACAAATAAAGCAATTAAAACTTAGTAAAAATTGGTCGGGTTGGGTTATAACCCGTTACCTAACCCCTTTTAACCCAACTCATTTTGACCCAAATAAATTTGGGTCGGGTTAGGTCTTAAACTGTTTGTTATCTTGACCCGTTTTGACCCGCCCAACTTTGACCCAACTCACCCAGTTGCCCCCGAGAGGATGTTTCCGATAGACCCTCGGCTCAAGGAAAAATAGTCCAAAGAAGTCATAGACGTACAAGAAATAACAGATAGTAACAAAAACAACAGATAATAATAGGACAATAACTACAACAAAATAATATGATAGTCGATATACTAATGCTTCCATAACCCTTTTTTTTTGTATAACCACCCAGTATCTGAAGCCCATTGGCCCAACTAATTTGGATTTGTACTATGTATGGCCCATTAAAGAGGAAAACACTACGTATTAGAGGTTTCTCTATTCTCAGGCTCGAACCTAATACCTCTGGTTAATGGGTTGAGTGATCACAACCATCACACCACATCTCTTGGTAGTGCTATTCGTAGCCTAGGTAAATTAAACCTAAGAAGAAATTATCATAAACTCAGTCTTAGAAAAGAGCTGTTCTGATCATTTTCGACACACATTAATGTCTCTACAGGTATAGCAAGGTGCTTTTAGGGACATTAGCTTAGTCCAACTAGCCAGTTCTAGTTTCAGGGAAATGCTAATTTAGGTAACTCAGCAATCAGCATCAGAGGACAAAGCTTCTATCCAAATCAGTTGAAGATATTCCTAAGCTAGTCTCTGGTGCTTGAAAACAAGTGATGCTAATTGTACATGTACCTGTTACAATAGTGTTCAACAAGAAGCTAAGAGAGATCATATAATGGTATAATGCAATCTATTACTTTTTCTTTTTTTTTTATTAACTATAAACATTAAGGCCCCGTTTGACCATGAGAAATATCCATTTTTTTCGGAAAAATTATTTCATTTTATCCAGAAAATGATGTTTGGCAATAAAAATTTCAAGTGAAAACAATCCTTAACTTATTTTCACTCTTTTCCATCTCATTGTTTCACTTTTTGTCTTTCCAAAAGTCTAAAAAAAACTTTCCAAAAAGGTACGGCTAAACACAACTCCAACTTCAACTCCAAGTTATATTTTTTGATTTTCATGGCCAAAGTCCTACTAAGTAATCGGAATTCACTAGCCCAACTATTTCAAATTCATGTTGCGTGCACCCATTAACGGGAAAGACCTCCCTACCAGGTTACAAGAATTTACTATTGATTAAGTGAACATTGTAGAATCCAAGAAACATGAAAGCAAAAGTGGGTCGAACCACATTTTCTTTAAGCATATGTCAATGAAAAAGAAAAAGGAAGCCTGGTGCATTAAAGCTCCCGCTATGCGCGGGGTCGAAAAGGGTAGGACCACAAGGGTCTATTTACATATGACAATGTAACTAGAAGCAAATTACCTGAAATCTGTGCTGATAGAGCTAAAAGGTATCTGTAAAATTAGTAGAGATATATGCAAGCCGACTTGGATAACACGATTATAAAATAAAATGTAACTAGAAGCAAATACCCATGATTATGAGAAGCTAGAAGGAAGAATAAAGATTATGAGAGAAGAAGAAATGAACTAATAACCTTTTTGCTGTTATATTAGTGCTGATTTGGGGTTTCTTTGTTTGCATCAAATCCTTATATGAAATCTTAAAAGGTATCTTCTGATGATGTCTTCAATATCCTTTTTTTCTTTTAATAGTGGAAAAGTGAGATTCATTATTAGGTAAATGATTTCGTACATGTCATCGTACAGAATTCCACAAATAATCGATTATTATTACTCACTCCGTTTAAAAAAGAATGACCTAGTTTGACTTGACACGGAGTTTAAGAAAATAAAGAAGACTTTTGAATCTTGTGGTCCTAAATTAAAGTTATAGCAAATGTACCAAAATGCCCTTTAATCTTGTGGTCTTAAACATGCCATGTAGAAAGTTGGAATTAAAGTGTTGCCAAAAAAGAAAAAGGTCATTCTTTTTGAAACAGATTAAAAAGGAAAGTAGGTCATTCTTTTTTAAACGAAGGGAGTAGTATTTTATGCAATGTAGTTACATTATTAGTAGTATTTTATGCATTAATATAGTTACATTATTAGTAGTATTTTATGCATTAATTAATGTAGTTACATTATTCGTACTACTTTATGCATTAGTTTATGTAGTTAAGTACGTGTAAGCCTCTATTATCTGCATACTTGCAAATGGGAGAACATAATAGTTGACATTGTCACCCTTCACTTTCCTATGAAAAATGGTTGGCATTATAAAACGGATTTAATTTACATACATAGGTTAGTGTCGTCAATCAATCTATTGTTCTGGTTCTCTATAGTTTAACCTCAGAAAGAGAAGATTTATCATTTTTACCCTGTCCAAATGTAGAAAATCATTACCATATAATATAGTTTGGTTGTGGTTTATATATCAGATTATTTATTTCACTTTTAAGATACCAAATTTGAATTATTCTAGACAATTATCTATTTGCTAGTCATTTTAACTTGATGATTAAAGAATAGCTGTATAATTTTACTTCACCTAAATCACCTCTTTCTTTCTTTTAAGTTCCTACTAAGAGTCCAAAGGGAAATCAATGTAGGAATAAAGTTGCTTTAATTTCAATAGTGAAGGAGAAAGCAAATCATAGTACTGCCGAACTTATAAATTGTATTAATATCATTGCTTTAACAATACTCTTTTAAAAGCTATTTTTTCAGAATTGTTGACTTTATAATTGCTCAATAATGAGAGATTTATATTCGTCCAGGACTAGGAAGAGACACAGGAATGTGTATTTTAAGTGTTTTGTCATTCCTTCCATTTTAAAATAAGCGTTGTTTTTGTCTTTTTTATTGTGTTTCGGAATAAGTGATGTTTTACATAATCAAGAATGTATTATTGATATTCTTTTAATTTTATCCTTAATTAAATAAAGAGACTTTTACATAACCAAGAAATTATGAAAAAATTATATCTTTTTCAAGGTATTTGTTAAGGATAAGTTAGTAAAAATTACATCTTATTTTCTATGAATGAGTAATTCTCTTAAGGGGTATGTTCAACCTATTAAAAACACCACTTATTTTGAAAGCATCGAAGTACTCAGCATCACATTTATTTCTATTGCATGCATTATCAATTTCGAGTATGTGACTGCTGATATTAATTTGTCAAATAAATTAGTGACTAGCAACGCATATTTGACAAAGTTAATTCAACTTTAGGGTTCATATCCTATATTTCTTTAAGGGAGGTGAGTTAAGCTATCCAATTTCTAGTCAGGGACTTTTACTACGAATATTATGAAGTACTCCTCTATTTCATTTTGTATATTGGAGTTTAATTAAGGGGGAAGGACACAACTAACCACTTGTTGCCTTTTTTTTTTTTTTTTTTTTGTTCACGTTCTTTCATTCTTTTTTTTTTTTTGCTGCTTTTTTTTTTTTTTTATAAAAAAAATAAAAAAATCTACTCTTTTAGTTGCTGTTTTTTCTAAAAAAAATCAAATAAATTTTGTAGCATTGTAATTGTTGTTTTCTTAACAATCAAATATTAAAAGTGTATATTTTTTCAAATACAGTCTAAAAAAAAAGTATGTATCAGTGCGTATTTGATAGTAGATACATGTATATATCTTTGATACTAGATACAGATACATTCTTTCTACAATAATTATACAGTCTCTATATATATCCTATACCGATACATGTTTTATGCAACAATGATACAATTTCTACACACATGGTGTATAGATAAATATTTTATACAATAATTATACAATGTCTATACACATCCTATACAACCTTTAGCTGCAAACATTATTTAGATACATATTTTATGCAATAATTATATAGTTTTTATACACATTCTAACAATTACAGTTTCTATGCATATCCTATACACCTTCATTTATCCAATTACTAAGTAAGAAATTGAAAAGGGACAGCAAAATCTATTCTTCATTCTTAACTATCTCCATCATACTGTGGAAAAATAAGAAACACTAAACAAGCATATTTGGTTGTTAAAAAAAGAGAGAAGCAATTACAAGAGCAAAATATTTTTTAAAAAGCAGCAAAAAAGATTAGCAAAAAAAAAAAAAAAGCAGCGAGCGAGAGAGAGAATTTGACTATTAATTGTCATTATTTTGACCTAAAGTACATTTAAGGTACATAACTCAAATTTGGGCCATTAGTTTTTCTAATGGTCACTCATGTCCTTTTCCCTTTAATCAAACGCGAATTTTTTTTAAAGAAACACTTTTGACACATAATAATGTCCACAAAATATGAGTCTTAAACATGTCATAATATCTATTAGACAATGATGATTTGTCTGACATATTTTGGCAGTATAGTAATTCCTTATATAAAAATAGATTCTGAAATAAATATTGATCTCTATGTCACTATGAATCTCTGAATATCTCGTTATGTTTCTTCTTCAAATTCTGGATGTAAAACCAATTTGGGGAATTATCAATATTAAACCCAAATCACTTCCATAAAATTGGATGTGATATCAGTCCACTTCAGCCACTTTCTCATATCCTGTTCGATATACCATGACGATGCTTCTCTAGTGAGATTGTATCAGGTCCCATTAAACAATTCAGACTTTACTATGTGTCAAACAGGTGTATGCATAAGTCTTCGTAACTTAAGTTGGCCACCCCTTTATTACCTTCTACATTTTGCATTCTTCTAGTCAACTACTCTAACTTCTCAACCATGGGTTGTATCAAGATGTCCTTTTCTGAGGGTTCCAGTGCATATAAGTGGTGGGTGAAAGGAATTGCCTTAACATAAATGGAATTTGAAGTATGGTTTCCTGGAGCATGGGTATGAGACATATTCATGGTAGAAGTTGGTGATATATTGTGGGTATATGAGGTGGAGCTAGGTATGTGTGGTAGTGTAGTGGATAGAAGTGTGGATGTTGGTTGTTTCTAGGAGGCATATAAATGCGACATGGATTGTTTTGGGGTTGTAAGATAGGGAAGGGATAGTTTGTAAAGGTGGCTTGGGTTTTGGTAGCAACGTTTCCCTCAACTTGTGGCTCTAGAAGAGTATTCACAGTAAGGGATAAATAAGCCAAGTTACGGACATGTGACCACGCTCCTTGTAGTTCGATGATCTCTTATTCCATCCTTAAAATCAACTCATTATGTCCCCGAGGATGTCCCTCTTCTGCATTATCCGAGACCACTCTATGAACACTTCTACTAATCCTCTCTACACTGCTATTATTGTCATTTATTTTTTCTTTACCCTTGTAGATAAGCCTTGGAAGATGATGATGATGAGGATCCCCTTTTGATCTTATGTGGTAGGCCAGAGTGCATAGATCAACCTTTGGTAAGAGAGAGACAAAAATAAAGTCAAGAGAAGAACCAAGTTAGTAGGGTGACACATAATGTGAGAATAAAAACATTGGTTTAAGAAAAAAAGTCCTAAATATAAGGAGCCTCGTTGAGCCAAAGGTAGGTCTAAGCGACAAATATGTGATTCATGATGAATTAATACAAGCCGCATTTGACATTAATCGGAGTTTAGAGTAAGATAATAAGAAAAACAAACTATTTTATTGAATTAATAATTGAAACTACTACAACTTTTGTGAATTTTTTTTTTAAAAACAAAATCTAGGGGAAACGGGATAATAAGGGGTGAGACTTATCCTCAAATGCCTTCACTGTTGTGAGTCAAAGAGCCTGGAATGAATTGCACCAATATTTCTGGGGTAATGTCATACTAATGATTCAATAGGTTACGTGCCCAAATGGTCTCTTCCGCATCTTCATACCTATGTGCTTGTCCTTGCTTGCTAAGGCCCACATCCTCAACAATCTCTAGAAGCCATATATAATACTCGGTAATGTAATAAGCATGTTCCTTTTACACACTTATATTCAATATTCCATCTCATTGTTGAAGTACCTACTTAGCCCTAGAAATCTCGTAGTTTGGCCTATAAACGAACTCTGATTTGCCCATATGTGACCATAGCGGTATGAATTGAGTTTGTCTGAACTAGCGAAGTACTCGTACGGGGGTATACTTCTAGAGACCCTTTAGGCCTTAGGCCAATAAGTTCAATGTAATAAAGTACACAACCTCTTATGACAACTGATGAGGGGGACAACCATGAGTATCTCTATTGAATCTAATAACTTGAAAGTGTTTTCATGTATGCATACCAGTCCTTCGCTCCTACAGGAGAAACAAATCTAACCATCCTTCGCGAATGGGTGTGGATCTTATTCCCCATTCCTACAAGAATGTTGTCCACTATGTTGGACCGCTTGTAAAAATGCTTTATGACCCACAACTAAAGTAAGAGGTTGTACTCTTCAAAAGACCTTATCCTTCTAGCACATTTAGACAATGCCCTAAATATCTTAGTCAAAATCATTGGTACTAGAGTAACTTCGATGTTATTAACACCACGGGATATATTTTAAATCACGGAGTTAATGCAAAAGTCAATCATACCAAGCTCTCTTGGATAATACTAAGGTGCCTAGAAAGGCAATGGAGAAAGCATCAAGATGTTTCTTTTCTCATTTTTTAGCAGGACAAGAGAATTCATTTTGGAAGATTTTGTGGCCATCTTCGAGACCAAAACGCTTATACAAAAAGTCTAATGAAATCGACTCTGAATCCAAACATGCTAATTTGGGGTTATTTTTCAGCCCAACATGATGCAAAAAATTCTTTTCCAGATCATCCGTATCTCTTTATATTGTAAATAAGTAAATCCATCAATTTCTTCAATGGTTAGTGTCAGCTCGAAATATCTGAATTTAAAAACCACTCTATCAGGGTCCCAAATTTCAACAGTGTCTTGGTCAAGTATCTGTCAGGTTTAACATAGATCAGAGAGGTCAAAAAACTCAAAGAACGTTGAACTTATCTACCCTGATCTCTTTTGATAATTTCCTACCATCTTCTTAATTTATGGGGAACACCCAAAAGTATTTAGGTGTTGGCAAAAATTGGTACATCTTCAATTCTAACAACCTGAAAGTAGACACAAACAACAAAAAAAATAATCTAAACTCCACTTGTCATATTTTGGCTTGGATTCATTTATTGTGATCACTTAGTATACAATATGAATGTTTGTCTTTGGGTGGTGAAAACCATTTCAACAAGAAGGTGATTACTAACTTTGTGGATTGTCTCTTAGGGCCTAACCACCTATAGTTTAATACATGCATGACTAAAATGCGAAGGATGGATACAATATTATTATCTTAAGTTTTTAAAGATTTGAATAGACATGAACTCAAGCTTTTCTTATGTGGGAAGACATGTGGTCACACCGTATAAAAACTATCCATTCACCCTATATAGCTACATCTATATCAACTCTTTAAATAGGATATTTGAAAGAATTTAGAAAAGTACAAAGGCACAACTCACGTGTATAGTGTGTGAAAGTCTGAAGTTCTCAAGTGGGTGAAGTATGAGCAGAATGAGAGTTATATGAAGCAATAACAAGTAGCACACAGTGAAAAGTAGTAACATATTGAATAGTTTAAGAAGGTTGAAATAAAATAAATAAACTGAATTGACTAAGTGCATAGATAAAGGATATTGGAAAAGAAGATATCATAAAGTAACTAAAATAAATAAATTTAAAAAACCCATCAAATAAAGTAACACAAAATAGGTAAGGGAAATAAAAAAAAATAGTTTGTATGCCTAATCACATAAGTTTTTAACTTAATGAATTATCGACCTTTTGCTAAATCCCATTTCTTATGTGATTAAGCAACAAACTAATTTGTTAATTTTCCTTAAGCAACAAACTAATTTGTTAATTTTCCTTACATGTTTTGTGTTACTTTTATTTGATGTTTTATTTTATTTATTTATTTTAAGTACTTCATGATATCTTCATTTCCAATTCCCTTTATCTATGCACTTATTGTCAATTTTGGTTTATTTATTTTATTACAACTTTTCTTAAATTGTTCAATGTGTTACTTCTTTTCACTATGTGTTACATGTTATTGATTCATATAATTATCATTCCTCTCATACTTCTCCTACCTGGGAAGGTCACACTTTCACACACTATAAATGTGAGTTGTGCCTTTGCCGTTTGAAAAAATATTTCAAATATCCTATTTAAAAGTTGGTATAGACGCAAGGTAAATGGATAGTTATGTTGTGACCATGTTCCTTCTAGTATAAGAAAAATATTGAGTTTGTATCTATCCAAATCTTAGAAAACTCAAGATAGTACTGCATCTATCATTTGCATTTAAGTCATACATACATCAGCCATAGGTGATTAGTCTCTTGGTGCCAATCCATAAAGTAAGTAACCACCTTCTTGTCGAAAGAGTTCCCACCACCCAAAAACAAACATTTATATTATGTGCTAAGTGATCACGATAAATTAATTCAAACCTCAAGACAAGAGGAGTTTAGAGATTTTTTGTTGTTTGTGTCTATTTTCTGGTTGTTAGAATGGAAGATGTACCAGTTCTTGCAAACACTCGAATGGTTATGGTTGTTTTCCACAAATTAAGAAGATGGTGGGAGAATGTCACATGATATCACAGTAGAAAAGTTCATTAGTTTTTGGGTTTTTTGACCTCTTTGATTTATATTGCACCTGACCGATACTTGATCAAGGCACTATTAAAATTTTAGAACCCTGATAGATTGTGTTTCTAAATTCAGAGATTTTAAGCTGACACCAACTATTGGAGAAGTTAGTGGATTTAGTCATCTACAATATAAAGAGAGAGTGGTGATATTGACACACAAATGATTTGGAAAGAGTTTTCTGCATCATCTTGGACTGAAAAACAACCCCAAGTTAGCATGTTTGGATTCGAGTGGGTTTCTTTAGACTTCTTGTATGAGCGTTTTGATAGTGAAAAATGGCCACAAAATCTTCCAAAATAAATTCTCTTATTCTGCTAAAAAATAAAAAAAGAAACGTATGGCTGGTTTCTCCATTGCCTTGCTAGGTATCTTAGTATTTCTAAGAGTGCTTGGTAAGATTGACACTTACATTAGCTCCATGGTTCAAACTTTGTCCCGTGGTGTTAACAGCCTCGAAGTTATGCTCGTACCAATGATTTTGGCTAAGATATATAGGGTATTGTCTAAATGTAGGTGCAACCTCTTACTTCATTTGTTGGCTGTAGAACATTTTTACAAGCGACCCAACATAGTGGACATTCTTGTAGGAGTGGGGAATAAGATCGATGGTTAGATTTGTTTCTCCTGTGGGAGCTGAGGACTAGTGTCACAACCCAATTTCTCGAGTCATGATGACACCTACTCTAACCCACCAGTAGGTAAGCCAAATCATAGCCCAGAACAACAAGTAATGGGCTAAAAGGCAGAAAGTAAAAGAATACAGAATAAAAGCATGCGATAGAAGTACTAACCGGATGTATATAGAAATGATTGTACTAAAAAGCAGAAGAAAAAAGGGTAAAATATCCAAGAGAGTATCCCCACGACCTGGTAAGGTCGGTACAAGAGTCACTAAATCAAAAATAGAGTAATGAACAATGTCAAATATACATGTAGTCTCGGAGTATACAAAAGACTATCCCAAAAGTAGCAGTAGGAGAGAGGATCAGCTCCGGCTTTGAAAGCTTACCCTATCTATGAAAAGATGCAGGAAAAAGATGCAGAAGTGTAGTATGAGTATCAAAGCAATCGATACTCAGTAAGCATCATAGGTTGACTGAGTTAAATTACAGTAAAAGTATAATAAAAAGCGAGAATGTGAACTAAAGTCAGAAATAAGGGACATAAACGGAAATCATACTCCAAATCAGGCAATTATGATAAATAAGCTGAATAAGTATCTTAAAAGTAATTACAATCTAACTATAACCTAACTGGGCCCCCATAGGCCCAGAAGGTGCAAACAAGAAAAGAAATAATCCAACTGAGCCCCCATAAGGCTGACGGATACAAACAAAGATGAATTTATCTATAATAATAGTATAAAGTGAACCACGGGTAAAATGTGTTGACACCTAATTTTTGCCCTCCCCGATTAAATTTAATCTTGAGTTTCTTCGATTTTAAATAAAATTGGAATATTTATTTTACCAGATAAATATTTTCTAAAATATTTATTTGGGTTAAATTTGTCATTTAAGTGGAGATTAGACATTTCTTTACTCATGTATACGAGATCATATAATTTTAGTTGCTTAAATAATTATTTTATCAAAATTGGATTTTTATCAAGAACTATCTTGAAAATTAGTTCAAATAGGATAAATCTTGATTTCAATATAATTTGTTCTTAAAATAATTTATTTGGAAAATATTTATTTGATTTTATTAAACCAAGAAACTCGGGATTAAATTGGTTGTTAATTTGTTTCAAACTTTGATTCAATTTGGCCAATTTATTAAATTTGACCTTAATTGAAATCAACTTGGGCAAAAGTGCGATGTAATTGGCCAATTGATTTTCATTTAGGTTAAAATTTAAACATAATTGACTAAAATCCTGACAATTAGGCTATTTAACAAATGGCCTAATTTCTACCATTTACCTAATTTCTACCCAACAATTAAATCCCTATTCCTAAATCTACCCAGCCCAACACTATTTTAATCAACTAACCCGAACCAAGCCCACCTTATATCCCCTTCTTCCTCAATATGACAACAGCAAACCAACGACGAAGAACTTCCTCTAAACAACACCGCCTCCTTCATCCTTTTCTCCGATCCTCCCCATCCCACATCGACAGATTTCAATTTCACAACCCCAAAACCCCTCTATAAATACACTACTATTCCTAGTGTGAGAGAAAAAGGGTTGGGTAGCAGAGATTCCCAATTTGTGAGGGATTTTAGCTATCGGAAAATATTTCAGTGCTAAGATTTCTGTGAGACTCAACTTTGAGCTTGAAATCCTAAACCACGAATCTAGTGACCTTTTTAGTGGCGGTGAAGAAGCAAGCTCCGACGAAGCTCATAGTCTCGGTTTGCTGCTCCAAAATAGGTAAACGCTTCATCTTTTTTTATTTGAGTGTTGTAGTGTGAATCCCTAATGCTGTATATTATTGTTAGGAGGAAATTTGTTTAATTCTAGTGTAACTTTGAGATTGAGTGCTGAATTAGTGTATTTAAAATGGCCATGGGATTTGTTAAAAAAGAGCATCCAGTTTAAAGGTTGTTTTGCTTGAATGTGGGTTGCTATTTGACAGTCGTATGTCGTAGTAGTAAAAATGTTTGTGTCATGTGTGTTGCAATTTGAGTCATTTTAGCACTGAAATTCATCCTTTCAAATGCTAGACGAGCGCCTTTGAGTGGCTGATTTAAGCTTGTTTCCCTCTGTCTTGTTCCTTAATCGTTTGTATGAGGCTGTTAAAAGATGGAACCTGTGTGTTTTCTTCTTCATTTGACTATTTTTTGATGTGGTTAGGCGCAGATTGACCTATTGAAAAAGTTTTCCTTTTTCTAGATGACTTGTTATTTGGATAAGGAGCATGTTTTAAACAAAGTACTAATTTCAAATTGCTTTATGATCAAATCTGTTGAAATTTAAATCCTCTCTATTGTTATGATAAATTAGTTAGATTCCTTTTGATAATTATGTGCAAATCTGTCTGGCATCCTCGTTTGCTCGAAATGCTCCTTTATGGATAGTAAGAAGTGGATTAGTGAGTTTTGATTTAGGTCATGGTTTTAGTTCTAGGTTAATTATGAATTGGTACATATGTTAAGGCCTAACAATGGTGTTGAATATTATTCTAAAAACTTATATGTGTTCTCTGATAATGTTTGCTTCTTTTCAACATGTGAACGCTATGGGTTGAGGTCTATTATGTTTTCACTCTGGGTTCTTGTTTGAGACCTATCTTAGACAGAAGTAATCCTATTAAACATGCTCATCCTCTCTCCGCCTTCTTTGTTTGCTCGCTATCTCGAGTTTGTCTTTTTGAAGATATCCATGATAAGGTTTCTATGTATGTCCTAAAAGAATTGGTTAACTGTTTGCTACAGGAATGTTGCATCGTCGCGGTCAATTTTTAATTAAAATTTCTATAGTCATTATCGATTTGCTTTAAAGTCTAGTGAAACTCTCGACTGATTTGAACTTGAGTGATAAATTCATCAATAGCCTCTTCCCGATAATGTCTTCAAAGTTCCTCGACTAATCCTAAAACCTTTTAACATAAATTGCTTGCTTCCTGGACAATGGGATAGGTTAGACTTTCCCGACTTGGTAATTTCGTTATCTGAGAAGGTAATGCACATATTTTGAATCTGTCCAGGCCCTCATTTGCTAGATGTTCTCTTATTTCCAGCATAGAAACTTGTGTTCATTTGCATCAAAATAAGATAAAAGATTTTCCTTTAAAACTCATTCTTTTGAATACCTTTACCAAGAAATGTTCTGTATGGGCTGTATTTATTTGCTTTTTTTTGCACTATTCTATTCTATGGGAATGTCTATTAATTTCCTTTTCTTTTCTTTTGATACATATGAAACACGAGTTGAGTCCATTATTGGACTCTAATTCCCTTTGTATATCCTCTAGAGGGACAAGGAGGCCAAACATCGAGTCAAGCCTCAAGACCAAGTCCAAATGAGACTGATTCATTGTGGTATACAACAGATATACTCTATATACAGGTTTTGGAAGATGATATACAGGTTCAAGAAGTGAAAAATGGGAAAGGGAAGCAAGTATACAAGTCATATACACTAGTATACAATATGTATACTGCCAAAAGACAAAAGAAAGAAGGCTGGCATATAGTCAGTATACAGATGGTATACATAGTAGGAAATTGGACCAATCCATAACTATTCAGTCCAAAAGCTGGGCAGATCCGAAATGGGCCAAAAGGGACCCAATTTTTAAAAAAAATTTCCCTTTATTTATTTGCAATACATAGTTGATTGTTTGTATAAATGTTAACTTTTATTTAACTTAGTTGAAATCCCTTTTAGAATTGTCATGTTTTACAAATAATTGTCTTACAAATTAACTTAATTTAGTTCACCACTTGTTCAAAGATAAATTGGATTCCATCTTTTTTTAAAAAAAAAAATTTAATTTTTTTTCTCAAACATTTCGCACAAGTTTAAATTGAAATGAAAAATGAGAATTTGCTCCATTGTTGCCTAAAAAACTTTTCAGACCTCTTTAGGGACAAGCATCCCTTTTCTCAAAAATTAATTAGTTAGTCAAACAAAGTTATTTTCAAATAGCCCGGACAACCACGTGTTAGCGGATATTTTGGGTGCCTTAAAACCCTTCCTAAATTATTAATATAAACCCTTACCTAGATTCTCTAAATTCAAAGGATTTTATCTGTTTTTGTCTTTTGAATTGTTTTAAAAGGTTTTCTTGATTTTTCCTAAATAAATTAAGTGGCGGATCTGTTTTGATTGACTTTGGAAATTTTCATAAAGTTTTCGAATTAAATCAAGTCTTAGTCATTTTCTCCGTAAAATAGAAATGGCGACTCTGCTGGGGATTTCAACTAGATTCTAACCATATATTTGGAACTAACTCTTATTTGGCTACCTATTTGGGATTGTAATAATTATTTACTTATTTATTTACTTGTATACTTTCTGCAAATTATAAATTATTGCATTCATGGCATATTCTGCCACTTCTGGCAAAGCATTATGCATTAGGAAAAATGGTGGTTATGTGGGTATCTGCACCAACCCTTCACTATAACACCTTGATCTTTTTTTGAACTACCAAGTGAAGTAGTTGATTCGAGTCGGTCAACAGTCACTTGGTGTGTTCCCCCGAAAAATTCATTTCGGGTTCCCAGTCAATTCGAGCAAACCACTTTAGTCAACTAGGAGAGAGAGAAACTAAATCCTGAATGACTAAGCATTAGCCAAGGCTGGCTTAATATCTCAGGGGATATTAAGTCCATTAGAAAAATCGCCAAATGTGTCAAAAGGGTTCATGACCCGCCGACACCGCATCCACTTATGTGTTATTTAAAAAGATGTATGTGTTGTAATCGGACCATTGTCCTGGGGTGGGGATTAACTGTTTACTTGCTTTGTAAGATACCATAATTTTTTAATTTTAGCATGATGTTAAAGAAGCCAATATGCTTGGGGAGATCCCGAAGAAATACAAGAGAAGAACAATGAGGGAAGGATCGTGTTCAACATCACATTGGTTCTCGCCCATGCATGGGTTCACTTCTTATGTATTTTTCATGTTCCCAAAATATCCCTGCGTGGGTTATCTTTTTTGCCCCTGCGAGGGCTTTCTTTATGTTTATCCCATTTCTTTTAAAATGTTCCCCCTTATTAACGGGCTTTGTATCCCTTTCGGGAATTTTTTTATTATATACATATATACCTATTTTGGGGCAATGGAATGGTTCAAAAACAACACATACGTCTTTTTGAATAATCGTTAGGCCCACCTTTGGCTCAAAAAAGTTCCCTTAAATAGGACATGCACGTTATTATGCTTGTGTGATATAAACTGTTGTATGTGAATATATGTGTTATGTTGTTTGAATCAAAGGCAGATTGATCCACTCTTACTTTCCTAGAGTCCCTTTTAAGCAAAATATACACTCACTATACAAAAGTCCGACCAAAATACTCCAAGTCTCTCAGAAAAGTCTGCAACCATTCTTTAAAATTCCTAAAGTTATTCTTACCATTTTAGGAAGGTTGACTACGTACTCAAAAGAAGCCATTGTAGGAAGGACTTAAAAGAGCCATAGGAGAATTGCTCAAAGCAAAAGACAATTATTGGACCTAGACCAAACAGATGAGATGCTAGACAAGAAGTTTGCTGTGATCGAAAGAAGGATTGCCAAAGTTAATCCTTTGATTGCACAAGAAAAAGATGTTGCCATGGAAAAGAATAGGGAATTGGAGGAACAAACTGCCCTAACCAAAGCAAAAATTGCTATGTTCGACCAAATATTGAGAAATAGGAAGGAAATATAAAAAAGAGACCTTGCTAGAGAGATCAAACAATTAGCCATGAAATTTGAAGCGGCTGTTGAGATAATTGGAAAGATGATAGGGCAAGATAAAGGAAAAAAACCAAAAGGTGGCAGCCTCTTGCAAGAACAAACACCACTGACTCTCAAAGAACTCATGAGTGAAATGAAAAAATGGTCGAAAGACATAGACAAGACATTCTTGCCTTCAAGGTTCAGGCAAGGAGACGAAAAGATCACACTCAAAGCAAGTGCAAAGAGCAGCTTGAGAGAACCAGAAATTGTGAAAGTCTCAGAGATTTATCAAATGTTACAGGCTATGGGAACTTTGTGCCTGGTTAAGACTCAAGGTCCCAATGTGACCCCAGGAATAAGTACAAAAGATGTGCTTACCATTTGCTCCAGAAAGGTCATACCACAGATAAATGTCGTGTGTTGAAGGCTAAGATATGTGACTTGATCAATAGAGTGGAAATTGCTCACTTATATGGACCACATGCCATGTTGGCATGTGATAGGGTTGAACCAAAAGCACCCATCACTAATGGTGTTGCCATTTGTCGTTTGGACTTCATGGCTTTCAAGGATGACTATGAGGACATCTATTCCAAATTGGTCCAAGCAAAAATCCTTCATCCAGTCGAGAGAAAGGAAAAGAAAGGGTCTGTAAAATGGAGGGAGGGTGATGACATATGTCATTATCATAGTGGAATCAAAGGACATTCTATTGAGAAGTGTCGGGCTTTCCACTTTGATTTAGAGCACTTGGTCAGAATTGGAAGATCCGCGTCGAGTTCGTGCTAAATCATCCATGAGGCAGAAGAAGGCCAAAGAGCACAGAAACACTTTGTACTTTCCAAAATCAAGCTTTAAACGTAGCAAGTCTGTTCGTTTTTATTTTCCATGTATTTATGTTTCCCCCAATGTAATGAAGATTAGTGAGTGAAATAAAATGAAAACAACCCTTTTACCACTATTCGAACTACGTAGGGTCTAATTTCTCCTTCGTGAGATATGTAGGCAGCCTTTCAGCCAGGCCCCTGTCTTCAAAAACTCTATTGTCCCCCACTTTGGTGAAAGAAGGCATAATGAGGAAAGAAAAAACATCGAACCTTCTTGATAGAGTACACTTAGCCAAATAATGAGCAAAATCATGTTCATTGAAATTCCCAAGTCATCATTACTCTGTGGATCAATTCGTCTGTGATAAAAAACAACTTTATGTGTTTCCTTCCTGCCTGATTATCTTGCCTTGTTTATTGTTAACGGGATCTAACACATCTGCATTTGAGTTGTTTTTACTTTGCAGGTAGTAGAAACTACTCTGTGTTGACATAAAATGGCGGAGCATCCCTACTTCAAAAGATCAAAAGTGAATAAAGATTCTTCTCTTGACCATTGCTTCATTACGGGAAAAGAAAAAATGACTAGTAGTGACGATGGACAAGCTTTGACTGATATTGCTATCAAGGATCTTATAATAAAGACACAGGGTGAAAGGATTGCCGAATTGACCAAGAAATTGGAAAAACTCCAAGAAGAAGCACAATGCGCAAAAGACATAGCTAGTTTGGCCATTACAGCTAACGCTCCGATCGTGAACAATCCTGGATCTCCCACTCCACAAAACTCCTACCTCATCTTTTATGTCCAAACTAAATATCCAATTCCTCTCCCAAAATATCAAACTCAACCTCCAAAGTACCAAATACCTCTACCATACCAAAACCTCTGAGTAAATCTTCATATTTTGAACCCTTTCATCCGAATCTCCAGAAATATCCCCAAAATAATCTGCCGATCTACCAACATAAAATCTCTCATTCGAACCTTAAGGGGAAACTTCCTTGAGTGTTTACCCCTTTGGCTGAAATTCAAGAACAACTTTTTGAAAGGTTGCGAGCAGTTGGACTAATCCAAACGATCGACCCAAAAGCTATCAACACCCATGCAAAATATTATAGATTCGACCGACATTGTGCTTATCATTCAGGAGGTATTGGACATACTACGGAATACTGCATCAATTTGAAGTACAAGATTCAAGACTTAATTGACCAAAACGTTATCTTGCTTTAAAAAGAACCATCATCATCAACCTACTCTCCGACTCTTCAAAACCCTCAATCTATTTTTTGTACCAGATCCAGTCCCCTAGCTCCACAGCCAAATTACCCAGTCAATTAACCAAATTACCAAGCTCCATTACCAAATTATCAACCCATTTATCAAGATCATCCCCAAAATTCAAAAGTTTGCCGAAGGACTCCAATTAATCGGCAGTTTCATCCAGTCCCTACTCCTGTCAACCAGAAAAGCCATAATCGTCCATGTCTGAAATTTGGAAAGAATGTTCCCAGGAATTTCACCGTCTTGATTGAAACTAGAACTCAATTGTTTGAAATATTGAAGGTGGCAGAACTCATCCAGCCTATTCCACCTAAGCTAGGTAATACCAACCCCGGTCCTTCAAGGCCGACCGATATTGTGCTTATTATTCTGGAGGCGTCGGACATGATACCGAAGAATGTATTAATCTAAAAAATAAGATGCAAGACCTGGTCGATCAGAAGGTCATCTCACTTCAGATAGTGCCACTGAATGTTACTAATAACTCACCCTCAAATTATGGGGGAGCTACTATTGAGGTAACAAAAACAAATGAAGAGTGGTTGGTAAACAAGTCTATAAAGCAGGCGAGTTCCAAAGAAACAAATGAGATAGAAAAAGTTATGGCTATTTTAAATGTCGGTGAGAAGACTCAGTTTGCTGCACCACATCGGGCTTTGACACTGACACCTATGGAGAAGAAGTTTGCGGTAGAAATTATTGTCGTACACTAAATGACTAGATCAGAAAGGGGTTACACTCCTGAAGATCTGGTCACCGATTCCTACAAGAAGAGTATATAGAAACAACCAATTACTGAAGACGAAGGTGATGAATTTGGGGAAGGATACATTATAGGGAGTATCCTGTTAAAAAGCACTTAGAAAAGATCCCAACTCAGATCCCTATTTTGGTATAATTTATGAGCTCCCAGCATCACAAACAAGCTCTAATGAAAGCTCTTAATAAAACATACATGCCCGCGGAGAATCATCACATTATCTCCAATAATGACGAGTCGCCCTTTGAGGGAATTATACACAACAGGGCATTACATATCAATATCAGATGCCAGGATAAGATCATTAATAGGGTATTGATTGACGATGAATCAGGTCTAAACGTTTGTCCATTAATAAGTAAATACTTGAGCCAGCCAAATAGGTACGTTCCCAAGATTGAAGATGCTCCGAGAGTATGCAATTCTTACATAGGGGAGATAGAGAACACCGTTGAGAGAAATCCAACTCTTTACAAACCAATGCCTTCGGTCTACAAGGCGTTGACCACCATTATGTTAAAAAGGTGTTGCACACCTGGACGTGTCCTTGGAAAGAATCTCGATGGAATCATTCAGCCCGTTGTGATCCCAAAAAAGTTGTTCAAGTATGTGTTGGAGTATGTCCCAACTGAAGAGTATGAAAGGAAAGAAAAGAAGAAGAATCAAGAGTCGTCTCAAGAGCTGCTTGAACTCTACCAGTCATTTCTCAAATCTATAAACGATGGTCTCGAGGATTGAATAGGGAATGGGTTTGAAGAGTTTGATGCTACCCTAGAAGAATTCCCTAAGATAGCAGAAATCAAGGAAGCTGAACCAGAGGTAAAGTTGAAGAATTGGACATCCACTCCGCTTATGACTCCTTGCCCTATGTGGTAGATGAAAGGGCCTATTTCTAGTTTTTGAAAATCGGTGATGATCCGGAGGAGGCCCCGCGATCTACCCTTTTATCTTTCAAATTCTCTTTTGCATTTTACTACTTTCAAAAAGGTGTGGGCCCATACTTGTGCGGGTCATGAGCCATAGTTTATAAATATTTCCCAAATTTTAAATGAAAAGGCCACCCTTTATCTAGGAAACTATTTTGAATTATGTTATTCTTATTTTCCTATTTGAATTATCTTGTTATTATCTGACTTGGTTTGATTTCAATAATAGTAATTTTAAAACCTACCAATGTCATGTTATGTCAAGAGCTAAATGAACAAAATAAAGCAAATAAAGATCAATGGAAAGAGTATGATGAAGAAGCAATAAACAATTGACAGAAGAATTGAAAGACTTCCAGAATCGAGAATGTCACTGTCACGCCCCGACTTCCTATGAGGCGTGATTGGCACCCTAAGCCGATAAGGCCTGAGAGAACCAATCCTTGCTTATGCTCATTCATATGCATGCCATAAGAAGTACCATTATCACGTAAGAACTTAAAATGCTAATAACAGAATTCATGAAATATGCAATAAATATATACATATGTGAAACTTGGCCAATAGGGCCCTCAGGTCAACATGGACATACACCTCTTACCCACAACCGTCTACAAAGCCTCTACAGATACATGACCATGTCTATACAATATTTACATAATACCAAAACCTAGTGTACACATGTGACTTGGGAAGCTCCGAAGCAACTGGAGCTCACCAAAGATCTGTATATGATCTGCAGCCTACTGAGGAGGTCTACTAATGCCTGCACCTGCAACATGTAAGGTAAGTCCCCTGAGGGGGTCAGTACGAAGAATGTACTGAGTATGTAAGGCTCGTAAGAAATGGCATCATACATTAGAATGTCAATAGAATAAAATATGAGAGAATAGTCAATGTGGATAAACCATCATTTTATATAATATCTTTTATCATTACTTTCCTTTAAGGGAAATTACCTTCACTCCAAAAGACTTGCCTCCACTAGATTCTTCTATATGCAAGAGATTCCTCCTTGCTTCTATGCTCATTACCATTAATAATCATCTACTTGGTTAGTAGGTTGTAAAAGAATAACATTCATCCACATACGTCCACTCTAGTGGTGGGGTAATAATATAACATACATCTACTCTATTGGTATACATCCACTCTATTGGTGGGTTAACATACATCCACTCTCATGGTGGGTTAACATACATCCACTCTCATGGTGGATTAACATACATCCACTCTCATGGTAGGTTAGCATACATCCACTCTCATGGTGGGTTATAATATAACATACACAAGGATCATAATAGTATATAATACCGGGCCTCCACCTTTGGTGGGTTATAATAAATGACATAGCATAATATTGGGATTATTCCATATTAAACTTATACCATTAACATAGTTATGAGAGTGACACATTAGGGATCATGACATTAATTGAAGCACACACTTATATACACATTTCACTTCGCTCCTTTACTTCATGAGATTAACACCTTAACTTATGAGGGATAGATATATTAGCTCGCAAATTCCTTCTTCACCACTCTTATTACTTTTATGAGATTGGTACTTTTACTTGTGAAAGATTGGTACAACCATAATCATAATATTATTAGACTTTGGCACATAACATGATGGAAACAAAACTCTTATGCGAAATAAATAGACTCTCCTTACATCTTTACTCTCTCTTGAGATAGTTCTCTTAGAATCTACAACACCATGACAACGTAGGAACTTTCGTCAATAAATAAGAGATAAGTGGATCATAATTCATCTAAGAGTAGGACACCTATGAATAACAATATATGTCAACCTTAATTGGAATACTATAGAACCCCTTTGGAATATAACACTTTTGGAACCTTAGGATAATGATTACTAAGTAAGACAAATGTGGATATCAACTGTTCATTAACCTGAGATGCGATACTTTAGAACATTTTGAAACTATCGACATATTAGCCAATGAACATGAGTCAACCAATGGACATGAGTTATATGATTCACCAGTGACTAATGAGTAAGGAACATATGAGTAACACTAGTCAACTACCGGGTATGAAATACCTTAGAGCATTTTGGAATTGAATAAGTACTATGACAATGCGAACACCATATGCTGCAGAAGGATATAGAAGAGTAAACTTACATACCTTCACTTCCAAGTATGAGTACACGAGTCTATATATGAACGCAACAGTCCATCTTCTTCTTTACGCCTTACTCTACAATACAAGTACATATCGGAGCTTACATTAGCAACTAGTTACTATACAGGCGTACAAGACGACAATGAACTATATGACTGCCGTATAACATCATGTCACCCCTCACAATACAATCCATTGAATTTTCATATCAACAACACCGTAACATTACACACATTGACCAAGAGATCATACATTAATAGTATTTCACATCACACTTACCCTTTACGCTTTTCTCTTTATCATTCCGTCACAATTAATCCTTCATAACAACATATGAACAACCGTCCATACTTAACATAGTCCAACATGCCTCCATAAAACCCTTTAAAGTCATTAAAACGGCATCACAAGTTGCTAATTATATCCATAAAGGGTATAGGGGCCTTCGGGGGTCAAAAACATGCAAAATGGGGTTCTGGAAGTGACCTGCGAAGCCAACTGCGCCAGAAGGTGGCTGAAATGCATCCGCAGGTGCCCTTTGGCAGTATCCAGGGGCATCTGCGTTGGCACCTGCGCCCGTAGGTGCCTCACCTGCGAGGGCGGGTGCCCCTTTTCAGCCAAATTGGTCTCTTTTGGGTCTTTTCGTACAATTAATGGTCCATGATCATAACTACACTTATTTTAACATATTTTTTATCATATTACATGCCAACAATCAGCCATGGTCTCACAACACACATAAACATGACCAAAACTTCACTTTCTTTTCAATCCGTCACCAAATCCATAACCAAATTTACGACAAAAATTCCAAACATTATACACATGGATAAAACAAGGCAAGACTATAATCACATCTCACATGTCAATATTGAATCCATCAAGTTCATTTCCTTCAAGATCACAAGTCCATGTTCAAATTTACAGGACAAAACCATCCTCCGATTTAGCAAACACAAATTGTTTTATACATAGTGACCTTCTCACACTTCACCAACATAACCAACATGATATAAACCATATTTCATGCATAAAATATATTAAACCATGATACTAAACACTTAACAAGCCTTGTGCAAAAAATATCTTGTCCACAAAGATGAGTGCTTAGGGTTTGTGTGATAATGGAAATGTTGGAGAAAATTCTAGAAAAGGCATGGGTGTCCAAATGAATTAAAATCTGATTTGGTGCCCCTTTTATAGTCCCTTGGAGTCTCTCTTATCCAATTCTTACCATTAAATGCATTGTTGAATTGGTCAAATGGAAGATTGGATCATTTTGCCCCATTAGGCCAAGTCTTCCATGTGATGTTGGGCCTCATGTGGCCCAATGGCTCATGACTCATTAATACCCAACAAATTAATGTCTAATTCATCAAATCTCTCATGTTTAACTAATTCCATAAGTTTACACGTAGTCGTATAGGTTCGACAACATACGGGTGTTTCACCTCCTACAAAGGTCTAATCCCAGGTACTAGGCCCAATATCAATTATCTCATCAATAATATGACAAAATACATACTTTTGACTCTCGACACTTGCGTAACCATTGTTCAACGTCGTCATGTAGGGTTTAGTAGATACGGGGTGTTACAGTCACGCCTCGAATTCCAATGGGGCGAATTGGCACCCGAAGTCGATAAGGCCCGAGAGAACCAATCTTTGCTCATGTCCATTCATATGCAAGTTATTCAAGGAACATCACCACCACGTATAGATACAAGATGCTAATAGCGAAAGTCATGGAAGCCTATGATAGATATACATATATGAAACTTGGCCGTTAGGGCCACCAAGACAAAACATATGTTCCTTACATTTCCTTCATCTGTCCCAAAACCTCTACAAAGCCTCTACAGATGCATAACCATAACCAACCTAGAGTCGGGACAAAACCCCACTCTATATACATACACAATACCCAAAACATATGTACATATCGACTCGGAAAGCCCCGAACCAACTGGAGCTAACCAAAGACCTGCAAAAGATCTGCCACCTACTGAGGAGGTCTACTAGCACCTGCAGCAAGTAAGGTAAGTCCCCCAAGGGGCGTCAGTACGAAGAATGTACTGAGTATGTAAGGTTATAAGAAACTGCATCAATACATAAGAACTTCAATAGAGTCCAATATAAGAGAATAGTCAATATGGATAAACTATCGACCTGCATATGTGGAACCATGTACCTTACATTCATTATTTCCGTTGCTTATATTGTTTATTCATCATCCCTTATATCATATTGTACCCGGGCCCCAACTGATCAGTGGGTCTTAACATAACATAATGATATGTTGGGATCGGCTCGAGCTAGGCTTATACCTCTAGAGCTACCACCCATAAGTCAATATATCAGGCTCGGCTCGAGCTAGGTTATTACCTCTAGAGTTGCCACCTATAAACCAATATATCAGGTTCGGCTCGAGCTAGGTTCTTACCTCTAGAGCTACCACCTGTCAGGATCGGCCCGAGATAGGCTTATGCCTCTAGGACTGCCTCCTGATCCAATAAACTCGGGATCGTCTTGAGCTAGGCTTATGCCTCTAGAGCTACCACCCGTACTCTTACAACCAATGAATATGCATTACTTTATTTCTTACTTTTGAGAGATTTATATGTTGATAGTCGCAACATTATTGGAGCTTTGGAACATCAGTCTATGATTAAGAGACTTATGAATAACAACTAATCCACGAATAAAGAACATGTGAATAACAACACATGACAGCCTGAAATGAAATGCCTTAGAACATTTCGGAATGGAACAAATACGATGACAATGTGAACAACATGTGCTGCAGAAGGATACGGTAAGAGTAACCTTACATACCTTATCTTCTCAATATGAATACACAGTCCTATATGTGATTACGATAATCCAACTCCTTCCTTACGTTTTAATCTACAACACAAGTACATAACGAAGCTCATGTTAACAACCAACTACCTTACAAGTGCATACGACGACAATGAATTACGTGACTGCCGTATAACGTCATTTCGCCCTCTTACAATACCATTTATTGCATCACCATTCCATCAATACCATAACATTTCACACATTGACCAAGACATCATAAACTAATAACATTTCACACCAAGTTTATCCTTTACACTTCCACATTAACACTACGTCACAATTACTCCATCCAGTCATCTCAATACCTTTCCCAATAACACATAAACAACAATCCATAATTGATACCATTCAAAATACCTCCGGGACACTCCTTTAAAGTCATTCAAAAGGTACCATAAGTTGATAATTGCATCCATGAAGGGTATAGGGGTTCCGGGGGGTCAAAGAGAGACAAAAACATACAAAACGAACTTCTGGGCTGACATGCGAAGAAACTTGCGCCCTAAGGTGGATGATTTGCAGCCACAGGTGACCCTTGGCAGTGTCCAGAGTCACCTGCGTTGGCACCTGCGCCCGCAGGTGCTCCAGACGCGAGGGCGGATGCCCGGTTAGGCCAAAAAGAGTCTCTTTTGGGTCCTTTTTGTAATAAATGGTACATGATCATAACTAAGCTTCTATTAACATATTTTAGATCATATTAGATGCCAACTAACAGCCATGGTTTCACAATGCAGATAAACATCACCAAACTACATTTTTCTTTCAATACGTCACTAATTCCATGCACAATTTCACAACAATAATTTCAAATGTTATACATTAGGAGAAAGAAAGTTATGGACATAAACACATCATACATATTGATATTTAATCCATCAAATTCACCTCCTTCAAGGCCACAAGTCCAATTTCACGTTTACAAGGCAAAACCCTTTTCCAATTGCAAAAGTAGACAGTTTTACACATAGTGAACTGTCCAACAATTTACCAACATAACCAACATGATTTATACACCATATTAAGCATATAATATATTAAACTATGAAATCTAACACTTACCAAAGCTTGCAAGAGAGTGATCTTGTCCAAAGGAATGAAGGTTTAGGGTTTGTGTGAGATGAGAAATATTTGAGAAAAATCTAGAAATGGCATGTGAGTCTTTGTGAATAAAAATCTGATTTTTGGTCCCTTTTATAGTCCCATTTAGCCTCATCCTTAGCCACACATTTATCATAAATGCTAGGCTTACTTGGTCAATTTAAAGAATGGGTCAAATTCCATTTGGGCCATGTCTTTTGCTTCATCTTTGGGCCTCAATTGAGCCCAATGGCACAAGACTAATTTAGGACCAACAAATTAATGTATTAATTCACCATTCCTCTTATGTTCAAATAATTTCATAAATGTTAAGGTAATAACATAGTTTCAGAAATATACGGGGTGTTACATCCTTCCCCCCTTAGGAACATTCGTCCTCGAATGTTAGTAACATTAGCTCATTGAAACAAATTTAAATCTAAGTGTATTCTTAATGTTCTCATATACACATGATACTTGTAGAGACTTACTTGTTATTTCTTCAAGTCCGTACTTTGAACTTTTTCTTCTGTTTATAATAAATACGAGTACTTGAGATTTCATCATTGCTTCGGTTTCCCATGTGAGTCTGTCTACTTGCTGATTTCTCCAATAGTACCTTTACGGAAACTACTTCTTTAATTTATTTTTTTATCCTTTCACTTATCGATCAAGAATAGTAGTAGGTACCTCTTCATATGTGACATCCTCCGTAACTTATGCATCTCTCCCTTGTATTTTCGAAGCATTGAAATATACAACACTGAATGTGAACTGTGGGGAGTTCTTGGGGTAGTGCTAATTTATATGCAACTTACCCAAATCTTTGGGTAATATCATATGGCACGTTATATAGGGCCAACTTTCATTTTTTTCCAAATCTCATTATCCCTTTCATTGGTGACACTGTCAAAACTACCCAATCACCTATGGCCCATTCTAATTCCCTTCTTCTAATATCGGCATATGATTTGTGTCGACTTTGGGCTGTTTGTAGCCACTGTTGTATCACCTTGACTTTCTCTATAGCTTGACGAACAAGATTTGGCCCGAGTAAAGCACTCTCACCTGCTTCAAACAATCCACTTGGTAATCTACATTTTCTCCCATATAAACTTTATAAGGTGTCATTTTGATACTTGAATGATAGCTATTACTGTAGGAAAATTCCATAAGAGGTAAATGACCATCCCAACTACTTTTAAAGTTCAATGTGCAAGCTCGTAACATATCTCCAAGTGTTTGGATGGTACATTCTGTTTGTCTATCTGTCTGATATAATAGAAATTGGAATCCCATGTAATCGTACTATCTCTTTAACATACAGCCTTGCATAATTTCCAGCTGTACAAGTGGTCCTGACAGGTAAAAAGTGTGCTACTTGGTAAGTCTGTCAACTATCATCCACATGGAATCAAATTTCCAAAATGTACGAGGCAAACTTATGATAAAGCCCATGTTAATCATATGCCTCTTTTCAAGCTGGAAGATTTATACATTGCATATAGCCTCCAGGTTTCTGATACTCCATTTTTACTTGTTGACAGTTTTGACATTGAGTTACAAATTCTGCAATGTTCTTTTCATGTAACCTTACCAATACATCTCTTTTAAATCATGGTACATTTCGGTTGCTCCTGAATGAATAGAATACCTTGAATGGTGTGCTTCCGTCATAATTCATGTCCTTAAGTCATCTATATCCGGTACACAAAATCTACCCTAGGCATTGAAGTACTCTCTCTCGTGCGTAAGATCAAATGCCTTCATCAAGCCTTGCTGTCATTCTTTGTCAGCTGCAATAAAAATAGGATTCACATACTGGTTTTCCTTTACTTCAGCTACTAATGAAGACTCTGCCGCATTTTACACTATAATTCTTTCATCTGGAGTTTCAAGAAGACGAACCTCCAAGCTGTCTAATTGATGTAGATCTTTGACTAAATCTTGCTTTTTCGTCAATTGGCCACTAGTGCCTCTTATTGCCTTGCGGCTCAATGCATCAGCTACCACGTTTGCTTTTCCCAGATGGTATAAGATATTACTATCATAATCTTTTAGTAATTCCCTCCACCTTCGGTGTTGTAGTCTGTTACGAGTTCCAGCCACTTTCGCTGCCTCAAATTTCATTCCTAGTTTAGGTCCTTCTGCTTCAACATATACTACTATAATCTTTTATGATTGGTATAAATCAACGTGAACCCCGTACAAATAGTGGCGCCATATCTTTAAAGCAAATATCATGACTGCTAACTCAAGATCGTATGTGGGATACTTTCTCTCATGTGGACGCAACTGTCGTGAGGCATACGCTATTACATTACCGTGTTGCATCAGTACACATCCTAAACCAACTCCTGAAACATCACAATATACTGCATACCATTTTGTGCCTTCGGGAAGCACTAATACAGGTGTAGAAGTCAATTTATCTTTCAACTCTTCTCACATGCATCATTCCACTGAAACTTGGTTGCTTAGTGTGCTAGCTTGTTAAGGGTGCTAAAATGGAAGGAAAACTCTTCAACAACCATTCTGTGCTAGCCTGCCAACCCAAGAAAACTACAAATCCCTGTAGGCGTCGTAAGTTTTGGCCGATTCTTCCCGAGTTCTATCTTGTTTTGTATCAACCCTTATTTCTGATACCATGAGACCCAAAAATGCTACGAAATTTAACCAAAGGTCGCATTTAGAGAACTTTGCATACAACTTATGCTCACGAAGAACTTGTAACACCTGCCGTAAGTGATAAGCATGGTCCTATTTTGATCTTGAACAAACCAGGATGTCATCTATAAACACCATCACGAACACGTCTAAAAATGTCTTAAACACCCTATTCATCAAATCCATGAAAAATAGATGGTGCATCTGTTAGTCCAAACGACATAACTAAAAATTCATAATGGTCATACTGTGTTCGAAAAGCTGTCTTGGGTATATCCTTTTCTCTAACTCTGACTTGATGGTAACCCGATCTCAAGTCAACCTTTGAAAAACATTTAGCACCCTGTAACTGATCAAACAAATCATCAATTCTGGGGAGGGGATATTTGTTCTTGATCGTTACCTTATTCAATTGCCACCGATAGTCAATACACATTGTCAGTGTGCCATCTTTCTTCCGTACAAATAGTATCGGTGCATCCCACGGGGACATACTAGGTCTTATGAATCCCTTATGCAGCAAGTCTTTTAATTGCTCCTTCAACTCTCGCAATTCTGCTGGAGCCATTCTATACGGAGGAATAGAGATAGGCTGAGTGCCTGGTATCACATCGATACCAAACTCTACTTCTCGTTCTGGAGGGAAACCGAGAAGATCCTCGGGAAATACATTGAGGAATTCATTAACCACCTGAACCGATTGAGGAATTGGTGGTTTCACATCAGTATCTTGCACTCAAACTAAATGACATATATACCCCTAGGTGCCCCCACATTACCCTTCCATTCAAGAATATTTTCTTGTGGAAAATGAAAATGTACCTTCTTAGCCCGGCAATCTACCGCAACATAATAAGAAGCTAACCAATCCATACCCATTATATTCCTCCATGTCCAGTTCAATAAGATCAGCCAATGTATCATGCCCACACACAGTTACCACACAATGAAGATATACTCCTTTGCAACAATATATTCACCAACAGGTGTAGATACTTCAATTGGCTTAACTACTAATTCTGGTGTTCTTTTATATATATATATATATATATATATATATATATATATATTCAACAATCAAGGGATTAACATATGATAGGGTAAAACCTGGATCAATCAATGCATATATCGTATGAAAAAAACATATGAATAGTGTACCTATTTCTACATCGGGAGAAGCCTCCGAATTCTGTCGATACGCTAAGGCATGGGTATGGTTTTGGGTTCCACTAGCACCAACGGTCCCTCTAGAACCTTTGCCACGCCCCGTAGGCTGTGCACATCTACCCAGAGGAGGCACCAATGATGGCAATGCGACGGTTAGTCCCGTAGGTCGTGTCATACCACCCGTGCTCCTTTGTGGACACTCTCGTACTATGTGCCCTGGCACGCCGCAAAAATAGCAAAAATTCGTTCCAAACCGATATTCACCTAGATGAAACCTTTCGCAGCGCTGGCACAGCTGACGAGAAGACCTCGGGCGGTTCATACTTCCTTGTGCTTGATACCCCACTGCCCGTAAATCCTGAATCTCACTTCTTGGACCAAACTGATTTCTTCTAAACCTTTGGAATAAAGGGGGAACATTTGCTGTGGAATGAGGAAATAATGGCCTAGGCGGTTTGTGACAAATCCGAGGCCCAAATCCTCCTTGGGACGCCATGAATTGTTCCATGGGTTTAACCCTCTTTGAAGATCCCCCTTTCACTTCTTGCATCCTTCTCCTTTGCTTCTGACCCTCCATCTGCTGCGTAAAAGCGTGTCTTTGAACTTGTGCAACAACTACACGGGTTAATATTTGCACCGCACTCATTAATTCCTGCTTAATAATATTAACGGGCAGTTCCGAAGATATTTCTCTCTTTCTCGGCTCTTCTAGAGCTGGAAAAGTAGAAGAAGCCCGCGATGTAAATTCAGTGTCAGCTCCACCTTAACTAGCTTGGTCAGGTGGTGGTCTACTCGATCCTTCTCCAGCAACCATAACTACTTGCTTACCTTTGCCCCTACCTCATCTTGTCATCGACATTTACTATAACAAAGAAAACCAATTACAATGGTCAGATATAAGTCCACCTACAACATTGGCTCTATTGCACGATCTAGAGATGAAGAAAAGAAACAACTCTTAAATGTCCCGTAGCCTCCTACTTATAAATGTGGTGCACAACACATCCATAAGTAAGACTCTACTCAGACACGGCTTTGTAGATACCCTTAGGACGACCTGCTCTAATACCATTTTTGTCACGCCTCGAATTCCAATGGGGCGAACTGGCACCCGAAGCCGATAAGGCCCGAGAAAACCAATCTTTGCTCATGTCCATTCATATGCAAGTCATTCAAGGAACATCACCACCATGTATAGATACAAGATGCTAATAGCGGAAGTCATGGAAGCATATGATATATATACATATATGAAACTTGGCCGTTAGGGCCATCAAGAAAAAACATACGTTCCTTACATTTCCTTTATCTGTCCCCAAAACATATGTACATATCGACTCGGAAAGCCCCGAACCAACTGGAGCTAACCAAAAACCTGCAAAAGATCTGCCACCTACTGAGGAGGTCTACTAGCACCTGCGCCTGCAGTAAGTAAGGTCCCCCAAGGGACGTCAATACGAAGAATGTACTGAGTATGTAAGGTTATAAGAAACTGCATCAATACATAAGAACTTCAATAGAGTCCAATATAAGAGAATAGTCAATATGGATAAACTATCGACCTGCATATGTGGAACCATGTACCTTACATTCATTATTTTCGTTGCTTCTATTGTTTATTCATCATCCTTTATATCATATTGTACCCGGGCCCTAACTGATCAGTGGGTCTTAACATAACATAATGATATGTTGGGATCGGCTCGAGCTAGGCTTATGCCTCTAGAGCTACCACCCATAAGTCAATATATCAGGCTCGGCTCGAGCTAGGTTATTACCTCTAGAGTTGCCACCTATAAACCAATTTATCAGGTTTGGCTCGAGCTAGGTTCTTACCTCTAGAGCTACCACCTGTCAGGATCGGCCCGAGATAGGCTTATGCCTCTAGGACTGCCTCCTGATCCAATAAACTTGGGATCGTCTTGAGCTAGGCTTATGCCTCTAGAGCTACCACCCGTACTCTTACAACCAACGAATATGCATTACTTTATTTCTTACTTTTGAGAGATTTATATGTTGATAGTCGCAACATTATTGGAGCTTTGGAACATCAGTCTATGATTAAGAGACTTATGAATAACAACTAATCCATGAATAAAGAACATGTGAATAACAACACATGACAGCCTGAAATGAAATGCCTTAGAACATTTCGGAATGGAACAAATACGATGACAATGTGAACAATATGTGCTGCAGAAGGATACGGTAAGAGTAACCTTACATACCTTATCTTCTCAATATGAATACACAGTCCTATATGTGATTACGATAATCCAACTCCTTCCTTACGTTTTAATCTACAACACAAGTACATAACGAAGCTCATGTTAACAACCAACTACCTTACAAGTGCATACGACGACAATGAATTACGTGACTGCCGTATAACGTCATTTCGCCCTCTTACAATACCATTTATTGCATCACCATTCCATCAATACCATAACATTTCACACATTGACCAAGACATCATAAACTAATAACATTTCACACCAAGTTTATCCTTTACACTTCCACATTAATACTACGTCACAATTACTCCATCCAGTCATCTCAATACCTTTCCCAATAACACATGAACAACAATCCATAATTGATACCATTCAAAATACCTCCGGGACACTCCTTTAAAGTCATTCAAAAGGTACCATAAGTTGATAATTGCATCCATGAAGGGTATAGGGGTTCCGGGGGGTCAAAAAGAGACAAAAACATACAAAACGAACTTCTGGGCTGACCTGCGAAGCCACTTGTACCCTCAGGTGGATGAGGTGAAGCCGCAGGTGACCCTTGGCAGTGTCCAGAGTCACCTGCGTTGGCACCTGCGCCCGCAGGTGCTCCAGACGCGAGGGCGGATGCCCGGTTCGGCCAAAAAGGGTCTCTTTTGGGTCCTTTTTTGTAATAAATGGTCCATGATCATAACTAAGATTCTCTTAAAATATTTTAGATCATCTTAGATGCCAACGAACAGCCATGGTTTCACAACGCACATAAACATCACCAAACTACATTTTTCTTTCAATACGTCACCAATTCCATGCACAATTTCACAACAATAATTTCAAATGTTATACATTAGGGGAAAGCAAGTTATGGAAATAAACACATCATAAATATTGATATTTAATCCATCAAATTCACCTCCTTCAAGGCCACAAGTCCATTTTCACGTTTACAAGGCAAAACCCTTTTCCAATTGCAAAAGTAGACAGTTTTACACATAGTGAACTGTCCAACAATTTACCAACATAACCAACATGATTTATACACCATATTAAGCATATAATATATTAAACTATGAAATCTAACACTTACCAAAGCTTGCAAGAGAGTGATCTTGTCCAAAGGAATGAAGGTTTAGGGTTTGTGTGAGATGAGAAATATTTGAGAAAAATCTAAAAATGGCATGTGAGTCTTTGTGAATAAAAATCTGATTTTTGGTCCCTTTTATAGTCCCACTTAGCCTCATCCTTAGCCACACATTTATCATAAATTCTAGGCTTACTTGGTCAATTTAAAGAATGGGTCAAATTCCATTTGGGCCATGTCTTTTGCTCCATCTTTGGGCCTCAATTGAGCCCAATGGCACAAGACTAATTTAAGCCCAACAAATTAATGTATTAATTCACCAATCCTCTCATGTTCAAATAATTCCATAAATGTTAAGGTAATAACATACTTTCGGAAATATACGGGGTGTTATAGAGAAAATCCCAATCTTGAACTGATCGATGTGGTCAACCAGGGAGACGATGACATAGTTAAGGGAACCAGGATCGATTCCAATTTAACCAAAGCAAGGAAGAGAAATCCTATCAATTCTGTCAAAGGGACATGTCGATAGTTGATCCCTTCCTTCCACCAAGACAAATACAAAGAAAAGTTTACACCAAATTGACGGAGGTGTCATATCATCCATTTAGTGCTACCCGAAGAATCCTTGATCCTGGCCGAGATGGATGGTCAACAGTGGACCAAGACAATCAATTCGGATGTGGTGAAGAGATACTACGTCTAAAGATAGTCTTTTCTCTATGTTTCTTTTGTCTGTAATTGCACTTTTATGAATGTAATCATTTCATGATTTATAATCACTTAGAATCTTGTTTTTCTTTTATGTACGAACTACGTTTGACCTGAATTCTCAGGAATGAGATACGTAGGCCGCCTATGTCAGTTTCAGTCAACCCCTTAGGAAAATTTATCCTTTCCCTTTATGTACAAGCTAGGTTTGACCTGAATTCTCAAGAATGAGATACGTAGGCGGCCTATGTCGGCTTTGGTCAACCCTTTAGATTTTTTTTTCTATATCTCCCTAGCGTAGTCCTGAACTACATTTGACCTGATTCCTACTTCAACGAGATATGTAGGCGCCCCAACGGCTCGGTCATATCACCCCAGAAAATGGAAACTGGGGCAGAATTTTTGAGAAGGAATCTCAAAAATTCCAAAGAAGAAGACAGTCTTCCAGCAAAGAGAATGAAGACCCGCAAGGACTTTGGGAGGAAAAGTCTCAAGATCCCCACAAGTCGAGATTCTCTCAAATAGTGTTTAACTGGGGTAGAAATTTTGAGGAGGTCCTCAAAATTTCCACTAACATTTTGGAATGAATTCCGAATTCCCCAGCACCATGAAGTCAAAGCCAAATTTCAGAAATCACCATCTGCGACAAAGATAGACTAAATCCCCAGCTATGACAAGCTTCTACAAAATTGTGCTATTGAACTTCTCCAGCAACAACAATGAGTTTCTGAAGATCCTCTGTTGGATGTCAGACATAGACAGACCTCTAGTGGAAGACGTTCGTCGAGTTAGCACATTACATGACTGGCAGAGACTTTCCAAAACGTTTTGCAAAAGTTTTTCGAAGCTAAGTTTTTCAAAACCAAACTATTTTGAAAACCTACGCATATTTTCTTCTTGACTAGTTTTGCCTTACGTCTATTTAAACGGGGAGTCTAGGCAGAAGTCCAAACATGACATAGCACCCGAAAGATGGCAAAAAGCAAACCAAAGATCGAAGGAGGTCAACGCGGAGTATTTTCACCCAAAACTAACAATTTTTCTGTGGATGCAGGGATCACCGCACATAAATGGGGTCTCTTACAAAAATCCTCTAAGCAAATGAAGAACCACACCGAAAGCGTATAATGCTCAAGAACGATATTCTTGGATGGCTCCAAAGATGGGTTTAATCACCCATTCTGGATCATGGACCTCTTGATTTGTCTATTCGGTTTCAAAAGATATAGATGTCAAGCAAAAACGTCTTGTCCTTTTAATGAATATTTTATTCAAGATTTTTCTTTTCTTGAAATAGTCGCTAGTAAAAGCGACTCTATGTCTACCAATCGTTCACCGTGATCACAGCTATACTCCAAAGAGTCGGCACAATGATGGAAGGATCAAAAGGATCACCAAATAAAGAGAAGAGCAAAGATGTCCCCCTCAAGATCTGCCATGAAGCAAAACAAACGTATAACATTTGCAAATGGTATTCAAGCTGCCTCAAGAAAGGGATGTAAGCCACTTGTTCACATTTGAAGGACTTTCTATTTTAATACCCCTCAAAGGAAGGAGGTTAATGACAGACTAAGTCATTCAAATCACGATTTTAAGTATCTATCTTTTAAACTTTCTTAAAGTTTGACTGTAGTCGCTGGCAAGAGCGACACTGTGGCTAATAACCATTTACCTTGAGTACAGGTACATGTAGAAAGTCAACACGCCGACAAACAGACTGGGATAAAGTTTCTCTTCAAACTGTCGAGGGGACCATTGCATCCCATTATGTACTATCGCATTACATACCATTGTATTACATCCCATTATATTACATTGCATTTCATACCATTGCATCAAATTTTATTGTATTCCATTGCATCTCATTGCATCTCATTGCATTTCATCGCATTTCATTACATCTCATTACATTTTATTACACCCCATTACATTGCATTGCGTACTATCGCATGCCATTACATTGCATCCCATTACATTTCATTGTGTCCCATCGCATTTCATCACATTCCATTTTATTTCATTGCATCTCATTACATTCCATTTCAATGCTAAAAGGGACATGCCGAGAGGGCCATCATACCATTCAGATAAGTCTCCATAATTCCTCACCATGCAGGACGATAAGGTCTGGCTTTGGAAGATGCATTGGAGTACCTATATCTATGGACCACGCAAAAATAGCATAATCTGGCGTCGAAGATATCTCATTATTTTATATCTATTGACCACGTAAAAGGCAATGTAACCCAGCATCGAGGATATTTCAGCATCTTATGTACCTGTATTTTATTCCATTATCGAGAGGGACATGTCGAGAGGCCCATTCCATTCCATTGCCGAGAGGGCCATCACATTCCATTGCCAAGAGGGCCATGCCGAGAGGGACATCTCATTTCATTGCCAAGAGGGCCATTTCATTCCATTGCCAAGAGGGCCATGCCGAGAGGGCCATTTCATTCCATTGCCAAGAGGGCCATGCTAAGAGGGACATCTCATTTCATTGCTGAGAGGGCCATGCTGAAAGGGCCATTCCATTCCATTGCCGAGAGGGTCATTTCATTTCATTGCCAAGAGGGTCATGCTGAAAGGGCCATTCCATTCTATTGTCGAGAGGGACATGCCGAGAGGGCCATCATATCATTCAAACAAGTCTCCGTAATCGCTCACCATGCAAGACAATAGAGTCTAGTCTTAGAAGATGCTTTGGAGCACCTATATCCATTGACCATGCAAAGATAACACAATCTGGCATTGAGGATATCTTATTATTTTATATTTGTTAACGCACAAGAGGTATGTAGCTCGGCATCGAGGATATTTCAGCATCTCATATATTCACATCAAAATATCGAAGTTGAAGAAATACATAATCCAAAGGGATGTCTTTAAGTCGCTATCTGAAAGTGGATGACTTACCAGATTTCCCAAAAATTAACAATTTGAGGGTCATCAGTAAGTCACAATATTCGAGATAGGATAGTGTGCAAGATTACCCGCGGGTTGATAGTCAATGGGTCATCCATAAGTCACAACAGCATCCTAACTGGATAGTATGTGAGATTACCCAAAAAATTGATAGCTCGAAGGTTATCCATAAGCCACAGCTAAATCCTTACCGGACGATGTGCAAGATTACCAAAAATTGACAGTTCGAGGATTTTCTATAATCCGCGTTATATCCAAGATAGATTATGTACAGGATTACCCAAATACTGACAATTTAAGGAATATCCATGAGCCATGTCACATCCAAGGTCGGATAATATGCTGGATTACCCGAAAGGCTGACGATTTGAGGGATATCTGTAAGCCATTTCTTATCCAATGTCGGATAATGTGTAGGATCACCCAGAAGACCGTCAACTCGAAAGACATATGTAAGTCATCTTATATCCAACATCGGATAATATGCTTGATGACCCAAAGGTTGAAAATTTAAGGGATATCTATAGGTCGTGTCGATACAAAAGATGCGCAAGACTTACCCAATGATCACATACAAAAGATCATTGTCGATAGACGAAGAGGTTGTCATTCCATGTGACAAAAGGATTATGGGTGACCAAGAGCGTTTCTACATTAGCATAAGATTATGCGGTTGCAGGGACCGTTCTACACAAAGTGTCGTCGGTGTCCAAGAGAGCCACCCCACTTTGAAGAAACTTTCAATTGTCAAAAACTCTTAACAACAACCAAGAGGGTCATTGTATCTATTATTACAAAGAATTATTATCCTCCAAAACAGGTACATAAGAGGACGACATCGCCTTTCAGACAGTAACTCACTTGGAGATATGGTAAGAGACTATATACACCTTCGTGAATTATGTTTATCACTAATAATTTTTGTTTGAGATATTATCGAGAGCATCCAAGAGGATGAAAATCTCAAACCAAAACCACAGGTGCGGACAACTCCAAAAAGGATGCAGCACAACGTGGAACTTTTTCTTAACAGCAAATTGGGACGTAGTCCATAGAGGGATGTCAAACTCTTGGACGTGAGCTAAAGGATGATTTCCACCACTATCTAACCACACCCCTATCAGAAGGCATGTGGGTATTTCAGGGTATTCTAGTTTCAGTTTCACTTCTGGGATATTTCTAAATTCATACCGGAGGTAACCTTCTCTTTTCTTCAAATCTGAGTGACATCACACTCAGGGAGTTTTGGAAACTATGTCCAGGTAAATTCTTGCCTATGAATGTTAAGTGCTCCACATTCATGGTTAAGAGGTTACAAGCCTTTTTTCCGTAACTCAATTAAGTTGTCACTTATCCCGAGCCAAAAATTATCTAAAATAAAAGACTATCTTTTCTACCAATCGAGTCGAACTACAAACAGTCTGATTTTCTGAACCTTGGGGATATGTTGGCTGAGCTCTTTGTTGAAAACTCGACTGCATTCCACCCCCCACCCCCCAATCTCATTCCCCAGCTTTTCGGACTCTTTAAAATTCAAAGCCGGGATAGCTTGTGAATTCTTCAAAAATTGTGCTCCTAAATCAAGCGTCATGAAATAAAAGTGGCCTAAATTCTCATATAGCCTGAGATATGTAGAAAACCCAATACTGGGGTTCGTTCATGATTCCTTGAAATTTGTACGATAACAACCTCTTTCAAGAAACGAATTTGCGGTCGAACAAAATTAGGAACGTCAAACTCTCTTTGTACAGGGTTACTTGCTTTCAGTCTATCCAAAGGGAGGGGGCAGTTATTGACACCTAATTTTTTCCCTCCCCGACTAAATTTAATTATGAGTTTCTTCGATTTTAAATAAAATTAGAATATTTATTTTATCCAGATAAATATTTTCTAAAATATTTATTTGGGTTAATTTTGTCATTTAAGTGGTGATTAGACATTTCTGTACTCATGTATACGATATCATATAATTTTGGTTTCTTAAATAATTATTTTATCAAAATTGGGTTTTTATCAAGAACTATCTTGAAAATTAGTTCAAATAGGATAAATCTTGATTTCAATATAATTTGTTCTTAAAATAATTTATTTAGGAAATACTTATTTGATTTTATTAAACCAAGAAATTCGGGATTAAATTGGTTGTTAATTTTTTTCAAACTTTGATTCAATTTAGCCAATTTATTAAATTTGACCTTAATTGAAATCAACTTGGCCAAAAGTGCGATGTAATTGGCCAATTGATTTTCAATTAGGTTAAAATTTAAACATAATTGACTAAAATCCTGACAATTAGGCTATTTAATAAATGGCCTACTTTCTACCCATCAATTAAATCCCTATTCCTAAATCTACCCAGCCCAACACTATTTTAATCAACTAACCCTATTCAAGCCCACCTTATATTCCCTGCTTCCTCAACATAACAACATTGTCAACAACAATATGACAATAGCAAACCAACAATGAAGAACTCCCTCTAAACGACATTGCTTCCTTCATCCTTTTCTCCGATCCGTACATCCGCGTGCCTAGCACGAACAGGTGGTACGAGGAAATTCTTGGAAGGTTCCAGACACACTATGTGACATCTCATCCAAAATTTTCATTTCAAATTTCTCCAAAATTCGTATGAAAAGGTACGATTTTCCAGCTCACCCTTATCCTCAAGAGAGGAAATTCTAGAAACACCCTCCGAAAACCCCATTCCACATAGACAGATTTAAATTTCACAACCCCAAAACCCCCCTATAAATACACTACTATTCCTAGTGTGAGAGAAAAAGGGTTGGGTAGCAGAGATCCCCAATTTGTGAGGGCCTTTAGCTATTGGAAAATATTTCAGTGCTTAGATTTCTGTGAGACTCAACTTTAAGCTTGAAATCCTAAGCCATGAAATCTAGTGCCCTTTTCAGCGGCGGTGAAGAAGCAAGCTCCGACACAACTCGTAGTCCCAGTTTGCTGCTCCAAAATAGGTAAACGTTTCATCTTTTTTTATTTGAGTGTTGTAGTGTGAATCCCCAATGTTGTATATTGTTGTTAGGAGGAAATTTATTTAATTCTAATGTAACTTAGGGATTGAGTGCTGAATTAGTGTATTTAAAATCGTCATGGGATTTGTTTAAAAAAAGCGTCGAGTTTAAAGGTTGTTTTGCTTGAATGTGGGTTGCTATTTGACAGTCGTATGTCATAGTAGTAAAAATGTTTGTGTCATGTGTGTTGCGATTTTAGTCGTTTTAGCACTGAAATTCATCCTTTCAAATCCTATACGAGCGTCTTTAAGTGGCTGATTTAAGCTTGTTTCCCTCTGTTTTGTTCCTTGATCGTTTGTATGAGGTTGTTAAAAGATGGAACCTGTGTGTTTTCTTCTTCGTTTGACTGTTTTTTGATGTGGTTAGGTGCAGATTGACCTATTGAAAAAGTTTTCCTTTTTCTAGATGACTTTTTATTTGGATAAGGAGCATGTTTTAAACAAAGTACTAATTTCAAATTGTTTTATAATCAAATCTGTTGAAATCTAAATCATCTCCATTGCTATGATAAATTAGTTTGAGTCCTTTTGATAATTATGTACGAATCTGTCTGACATCCTCGTTTGCTCGAAATGCTCCTTTGTGGATAGTAAGAAGTAGATTAGTGAGTTTTGATTTAGGTAGTGGTTTTAGTTCTAGTTTAATTATGAATTGGTACGTATGTTAAGGCCTAACAATGTTGTTGAATATTATTTTGAAAAGCTTATGTGTGTTCTCTGATAATGTTTGCTTCTTTTCAATATGTGAACGTTATGGGTTGAGGTCTATTGTGTTGTCACTCTGGGTTCTTGTTTGAGACCTACGTTAGACAGAAGTAGTCCTATTAAACATGTTCATCCTCTCTCTGTCTCCTTTGTTTGCTCTCTATCTCGAGTTTGTCTTTTTGAAGATATCCATGATAAGGTTTCTATGTATGTTCTAAGAGAATTGGTTAACTGTTTTCTACACGAATGTTGTATCGTCGTGGTCAATTTTTAATTAAAATGTCTGTGGTCATTATCGGTTTGCTTCAAAGTCTAGAGAAACTCTCGACTGATTTGAACTTGTGTGATAAATTCATCAATTGCCTCTTCCCGATAATCTCTTCAAAGTTCCTTGACTAATCCTAAAACCTTTTAACATAAATTGCTTGCTCCCTAGACAATGTGATAGGTTAGACTTTTGCATTAATATAGTCCCGACTTGGTAATGTCGTTATCTGAGAAGGTAATGCACAAATTTTGAATCTGTTCAGGTCCCTCATTTGCTAGATGTTGTCTTATTTCCAGCATAGAAACTTGTGTTCATTTGCATCAAAATAAGATAAAAGATTTTTCTTTAAAACTCATTCTTTTGAATGCCTTTACCAAGAAATGTTCTGTGTGGGCTGTATTTATTTGCTTTTGTTTGCACTATTCTATTCCGTGGATTGTATATTAATTTCCTTTTCTTTTCTTTTGATACATATGAAACTCGAGTTGAGTCCATTATTGGACTCTAATTCCTTTTGTATATCCTCTCGAGGTCCAACATCGAGTCAAGCCTCAAGACAAAGTCTAAACGGGATTGATTCGCAACAGTATACAATAGATATATGCTATATACAGGTTTTGGAAGACAATATACAGGTTCAAGAAGTGAAAAATGGAAAAGGGAAGCAAGTATACAGGTCATATACACTAGTATACAATATGTATACTACAAAAAGACAAAAGATAGAAGGCTGATATACAGTAAGTATACAGATGGTATACACAGTAGGAAATTGGACCAATCCATAACTATTCAGCCCAAAATCTGGGCAGATCCGAAATGGGCCAAAAGGGGCCCAATTTTTAAACTTTTTTTCCCTTTATTTATTTGCAATACATAGTTGATTGTTTGTATAAATGTTAAACTTTTAGTTAACTTAGTTGAAATCCCTTTTAGAATTGCCATGTTTTGCAAATAATTGTCTTACGAATTAGCTTATTTAGTTCACCACTTGTTCAAAGATAAATTGGATTTCATTTTTTATTTTTATTTTTTTCTCAAACATTTCGCACAAGTTTAAATTGAAATGAAAAATGAGAATTTCCTCCATTGTTGCCTAAAAAACTTTTCAGACCTCTTCTGGGACAAGCATCCCTTTTCTAAAAAATTAATTAGTTAGTCAAACAAAGTTATTTTCAAATAGCCCGAACAATCGCGTGTTAGCGGATATTTTAGGTGCCTTAAAACCCTTCCTAAAATATTAATATAAACCTTTACCTAGATTTTCTGAATTCAAAGGATTTTATCTGTTTTTGTCTTTTGAATTGTTTTAAAAGGTTTTCTTGATTTTTCCTAAATAAATTAAGTGGTGGCTCTGTTTTGATTGACTTTGGAAATTTTCATAAGGTTTTCAAATTAAATCAAGTCTTAGTCATTTTCTCCGCAAAACAAAATGTACCTGAAACTTCTCCCTGATCATAAATGCCGGACTTGAACCAAGACTAGAGAATAGGATCATGAGAAATTACTGCATATAAATCGTAGCTGCCGGACTTGAACCATAACTAATAAGTAAGCCAAAATTAGTAACAATCCAAGGTTGTAACTTCTCTTAAGTCCAATTAGTACTAAACTCCCAATTCGAATGATCAAATCTATAAACGATGCGAATTTTACTCATTAAGTCTAAGGATAAGGTTTTAAGGGTCAAATACTATCCTACCCCGAGTATCAAAGCTAATCAGAACTCACTAAATTTACTAAGTCATCCTAAGACTCAATTTTTAGTCTAAGGTGACGAATGAAAGCCTCTTAGGTGTACAAGGAGCTAATTTAGGCAATTGACCTAAAAGAAGGACTGGCGGGGCTTGCTACTAGTCTTGAATTCTAATGCTAAGGCAAGCACCTACCAAAACCTAGACTAAGGCACACAATCCAACCCAAGGTACTAAGTAAATCCAAACTAATCCTAAGGTATCAAAAGCGACCAATGTGAAGAAAGACTAGGCCGAATTCTACCAAAAAAGCACCTAATCGGCTAACTTAATAAATAGATATGAAATCACCATCTGAGTCATAAATACCCACCCATAGCTAGCATAATACTATACTGATACCATAATAAAGCTCAGTCTAGAAGAAAAGTAAGCCGAGCCTACCTGGACACCTCTGAAAGCTCAACAAGTCCTCTACTCCGGAGCTTTTCCCTTCTGAGAAGCCTCCGAACGCAACCACACTATCAAAATAATAATCTACGCATTAAGACGAAAACATAGATACCCATATTACATATAAATGCTTTGGATCAAAAATCAAACTAAAAATCCCCTGTGGGGCCCACTTACGAAATCACAAAATCAAAATCATCAACGCGTCCCTCTAAGCTCAAGGATCATTTACTCTAAAAATGGGTGGAATCTGAGTGCACAAATCATCCCCAAAATAGCATGCAAAGAATCTAGGGATTTAAGTTAAATCGGAGAATTAAAGTAGAATTTAAGCGGAAACTCATGGAAATAATGATGAGGAAATGACCATAACAAAGTTTCCAACTCACTCCCGACACCCAATAATCAATCTCCAACAATTTCCAAGATCCCCGGGGTTTTAATGATGGCTGGACTAGAAATAAATGAGCCGAAATCGGGCTAACCAACAATAAATACGCCCAGGGGTCCTTCATCGCGAACGCAGGACTCCTGCCGTGAATGCGATGCCTGACCCGGACAGGCCTTTGCAAACTCGACCGGTCCACCGCGATCATGAAGAAGGAAAAATAAACCGGTCGGGTAGCCTTTTCTTCCCGAACGCGAAGGTTGGCTCGCGAACGCGAAGGCTATTTCTGGCTTCACCAGATGCTTCAGCACCAACAAACTTGGCCAAGTGTCATGTTTTCGATCGGCCCCTCGAGATTCATTTGGAATCTCGTGAACCCAAACAAACTATGTTATCCTATCAAATTTGGTATTCCAGACTCAACGACGCCATCAAAATTTCCATTCGAGATAGGTTCGATCAAAAGTGGTCCCACACCCAGAGGGCCATTTTAGCCAAAATCCACTCAATAGCCCAAAATCGACATTCCGGAGCTAACAAAACTGTCAGAATTGACATCCGAGACTGTTTACCTAAAGTTCAGGCCCGATACCCTTTTCTTAACAGTGAAAGCTCCAAAATATGGAATTGGCTCTAAAAATCAAACGAACTGCTGGCAACTAAACTGTCAATCCCAACAAGTCATGAGTGAGTTGAAAAAGTTATGGAAAATCTCTAAACGTAGAAAAGTACAAAAACATAGGAAATGACTTGGAGGGTCATTACAACTAGTATGCATACATGAAGACACTTTCTGGTTATCAGATTTAATAGAGATACTCATGGTTTTCTGCATCCAGTGCTGTCATATGAGGTCGTGAGCTCTATTACTTTAATCTTATTGGCTAAAAGGGTCTCCAGCATGTGCCCCTATATGAGTACTTCGCATGTTCGAACAAACTTAAGTCATACCACTACAGTCACAGATGGATAAATATAAGTCCGTGCTTGGGAAGACTACAAGATTCCTAGGGCCAAGAAGATACTTCAACTATATGGTGGAATATTGAATATAAGTGTGTATAAGGAATATGCTCATTGCATTCCCGAGTATTATGTGTGGCTTCTAGAGTATGCTGAGGATATGAGCCTTAGCAAGAAAGGAAAAGCACATATGTTTGAAGATATGGAAGAGACCATTTGGGCACATAACTTACTGAATCATCACTACGATATTACCCCAGAGATGTTGGTACAAGTTGTTTCGGGTTCTCTGAATCACAACCATGGAGGCATTTGATGATTGGGCTTACCCCTTGTTATCCCGTTTCCCCTAGCTTTTGTTTTTGTTTTTTAATTTATTTCACAAAATTTGTAATAGTTTCAATTATTAATTCATAAAATAGTTCGTTTTGCTTATTACCTTACTCTAAACTCTGATTAATGTCAAATGTAACTTGATTAATTCATCATGAATCATATATTTGTCGTTATAGGCCTACATTTGGCTCAACGAGGCTCCTTACAATTAGGACATTTATTTTCGCAAACCAATGTGTTTATTTTCACATTATGTGTCACCCCACTAACTTGATTCTTCTCTTGATTTTATTTTTGTTTTCCCCCTTCCCAAAGGTTGATTTATGCACTCTGGCCTATTATACAAGATCAAAAAGGGATCCTCCTCCTCTTCTTCCAAGTCTTAGCCACAAGGGTAAAAAAAAATGGAGGAAAACAATAGCACTATAGAGAGGATTGGTACAAGTGTTCATAGGGAGGTCTCAGAGAACGCAGAAAGAGGACATCCTCAGGGACATAATGAGTTTATTTTGAGGATGAAACAAAAGATCATCGAACTACAAGAGAAGTTGTCGCATGTCCGCAACTTGGCTAATTTATCACTTACTTTGAGTACTCCTCTAGAGCCACAAGTTGAGGGCAACGCTGCTACCAAAACTCAAGCCACCTTCACAAGTCATCTCTTACCTATCTCACAACCCCAAATTAATCCTAGTCACATCTATACGCGTCCTAGAAACAACCAACATCTACACTCCTATCCACCATAATACCACACATACCTAGTTCCACTAAATTCCCAAACCACCTTACATGTGCCCACAATATACTATCAACTTCCACCATGAATATGTTTCATACCCACGTTCCAAGAAACTATACTTCAAATCCCATTTATATTGAAAAATCTCCTTTCACCCACCACTAATATGAACCGGAACCCTTAGAAGAGGACATCCTGATGATTACCATCCATGGCTAAGATACTAGAGAAGCTAATCAGCAGAGTCGTTATATTGTTGCACCTCATTTTCTCACGAAAGTAGGGATTCTCATGACAAGAAGAGTCGTCACCTAACGAATCAAGGTGCGTTAAGGCACCATTCTACCACTAATTAATAGATAATTCCGTTATTATTAGTCTATGTTATCAGAAATTGGGTAAAGATTCAAATTAGTAATAGTTTCTTTTCTTGTTTTATTAACAAAGATCCAACGGGAAAGAATCATCAAAATATTCATGAAGCGTCCAACACAACTTCAGTAGCTTTAGGATAGCAATAATGACAATTATGATGTTCAAGGCCACTTATATACCACAAATATAATATTTCTTTACATCAACTATAGATTAGCAATTTATTTAAATCAATCAAATATATCACATTTTGCTAATCCAAGAAAAGCTAAATGAACAAAAGACCTGTAGTCAGCCAACATTAACTGGAAAAGTATTTGATAAAATCATGACACCAATTACATAGAGGATTTTTTTAAAAAAAAAAAAAAAAGAGGATTGTCACATAACTTACGTCAATAAGCATGCCTTACGGAGAGCTAACAAGGACGAAGCTTCAAGGACAGGACGCAGAACCACCTCTCGGCTACTTAAAATCCGATCCGTGAACTAAAGGCTCCATTTGATTTTATTTTTTGGAGAGAAAAGAAGGTGGCTTTACTAGTGTTTTAATGGAGTTATTTAGTGATAAAAGGGAAGGAAGAAAAGTGATGTTGGGCGGGTTTTAGGCTCAAAAGTTCAGGGAAAGAGTATGTGAATTCTCTCCAGGGAACAAATGATGCCTGGCTGCTTCATCGTTGTCTATCTCTAGGTATATGGAGAAAAAATTGACCTTCATGGGGTGTGGTAAAACAAAAAAATCCTCCAATATGGAAGAGTCATCTTTGTCTAAAAATGAAAATCAAAGACGTTAAGAGGAGATCAAAATTTATATCGAAAATGTGATTCCTTTTTTTTTTTTTTTCCCTATGAAAAGTGAGATTTGGGGGATATTATAGTGTTTGTATGTGCTGCAGGAGATCGAAAAGAATGAGATGAGGATGTGAGGGAGTTTTTAAAAAAAGGAAAATATTGATTTGGGGTGATTTTTCAGGAAAGTAATATTCTTCACATGAAAGGAAAAATAGTGAGGAGAATCTTTCTAAATATAAAAAGATTTAACACAATTCAAAATTTGAAATTTATGATCAATATTAAATAAAATTCTACCAAAAATAATAAAATTGGTAATTACCAAAAAAATCCTTGGACGGTGGGTGCTTGTAAAATATACTTGAAAGTAAAATGTCCAGAAGGTGGGCGCATGTAAAATAATAATAACAATAATAAAGATAATAAAATAATAATGATACTAATATAATGCCGATAAATTTGTTAGGGCAAAATTTGATAAAAGTAAGTAAAATAGCATTTTTGGCCTCACGAACAAAAAATAAATGCGCAAATGGTTAAAACACAAATTCCCAACAGAGTCATCATGATGTCGCATCATATTTTTCTCGTGAAAGATGGGATTCGACGTGACAATTCTTTTAGACGAAAAAGAGTGAAATCCATCACATAACGAATAAAGATGCGTTAGGGCGCTATTCTAGTACTAATTAAAATGAAGCATTTTTAGACAGACTTGTACTGCACTAAACTCTACCATCACATTCACTAAGCGCAATAACAAGTGGAATCAAGCAGGAGAAGTGGATGGTGAGTTTAATGAACGTAACCATGCACTTCCCAGTCATATGGTCAAAGCATTATTCTTGATGACAATCATACGGACTAGAAAATTGAAAGGCGAGTAGTCTAACTTATAATTCTACCACATAAGAATTGAATGCATCTTTAAAGAAACTGATCTATAGCGGAACAAGACAATAACATGATGATTGAGAAAATTCAAAATTCAGCTTGTCCCACCCATAAAGCAAATTCGAACTCGACACTTCAAGATTGTGTCCAGCGAACATAAAGCGCCAAGCTTTATCTTTGACTTGTAGCCATCATGAAAGAATGTCATGAGAGCAATATATCTTAATGACAAAAATTGATATAGTTTCAGCGAAAGCAGAGTAGTCATGGAGGCGTGGGAATTCCGGCCTTCAAAGAGGAGTGGAAGCAGTGCTTAAATAGTCAGCAGGTCCCAGCCAGTAATTAAAGGAATAACAAAGGGAAAAGAATATTTAACTGTTGGAAAATAGTATACACAGTGGAAGCATTCCAGAATCATACTGCTTACATGAATTATAGACAACAAACATAAACACGTAATTCACACAAAGCATGCTTAAAATTAACGAAGGAATACCTCTTGAAGCGTGAGCAGATAATGTCTTGAAGCAAATTCGTCTTCAGTTCTGCGGTCTTCGACAGTGATCCCAAATTCACAGCCGAACTTTCTCAATACTTGGGTGGGCAAGTACTGAATAGAAAACTGAATTATTTTTCTAGATTAAGAAGAATCTCTATTTATAGAGATGTTTTCCCAATCAAAATTGGAAGAAAGAAACAACCGTATGTTTCTTTCTTGAAAGAAACGTGTGTTCTTCTTTTCCCCCTAGAAAATAGGATTGCGAGTTCTAGTTTAATAAGGGTACTGTAGGGATCACGAAATTACTTACTGAGGCTCCCTATTATGAAAATAATTTAAAATACTAATTTGAATTATTCTTACCATAATAAATTACAAATCATTCCACTAAAAATTAGAAATTGTACTCCTCTATTTTTATTTCAAAATTCTCCATTAAACACTTATGTAATTTCCCATGTTATGATTATAGATACTAATCAATAAATTAAATTACTGACGAATTTAATATAATGATTAATTTCCTTTAGAGCAATGCTTAACTTATTTCATATGTCGGATTCATAAATCCACCGGCTGGGTTTACACATGAAAACTTATAAGCTTCTCATAAAAGGTGTATCATCAATCTCTATACCAAGACATGGATTCCATAAACTAACTTATTATTTCACCAATATATATTATTATCATTCAATCTACCAGGAATATTGACCTATCTCAGAATCTCACCTTTTAATAAATCAAAACGATAAATAATATATACATATCATAATAGTTTTATCAAGATTGAGAATATAAGTACATTTAACAGTTTAGAAAATATGTTTTTATCAATCAGTCTAAAACAACTATCTCTACTCGGTCATGTTCAATACATACAAAATGCACTAACACAAGAAGTTAGAACTATAGCATTCTCGTAATCAAAAGAAAATTACTTTTAATCTCGTACTACAATCATTCTGATGGTTTGTCCAAATTTCCATCAACGATTGTGAACTATAGCTTTAACTTATGAGAACCAATGATTTAATCTTCTGTGTAACTCTATACACTAAATCATCTACTATATAAGTTGACGACACATATATGACAATGGTCTATTTAATGTAACAATTTATTGAATTGAATAAATAATAATTCAATAAATAATACTATATCAAAATGCATGGTTTATAGTATATCCTAACAATCTCCCACTTAGAGTCATAACTATGCACCCACAATTCTAACACCCAATCCTTCTATGTGCCTATCAGAAGGCTTTTGTGGTAAAGCTTTTGTGAAAGAGTCTGCCAGGTTGTTTTCTGATGCAATCTTCGCAACCACTACATCTCCTCTTTACATTATTTCTCAAATTAAATGATATTTACGGTCAATGTGTTTTACCTTTTTATGGCTCTGTAGTTCCTTCGAATTTACAACCGCACCACTGTTGTCACAATAAATTATAAGTGGTGCTTCTATGGCAGGAACAACCACCTAGTATTTGAGAAAGTTTCTGAGTCATACTGTCTCCTTAGCTGCCTCAGAGGCTGCTACATACTCGGCTTCCATGGTGGAATCAGCAACACAAGTTTGTTTGATGCTCCTCCAAACAACGATTGCACCTCCCCAAGCAAACACATTTCCACATATCGACTTTCTTGAGTCCTTGTAAGACTGAAAATCTGAGTCAGTGTACCCTATAGGCACCAACTCATTCGAATGTTAGACTAGCATGTAATCCCTGGTCCTTTTCAAGTACTTGATTATATGCTTAACTGTTGTCCAGTGTTTTCTTCCAAGATTAGACCGAAATCTGCTAACCATGCCTACGACAAAATATATATCAGGTCTAGTGCACAACATTGCATACATAAGGCTTCCCACATCTGATGCATAAGGAACTGCTTTCATGTTTTCTATCTCCTTATCTGTCTTAGGACATTGATCCTTATAAAGAGAAATTTCATGTCTAAAAGAAAGAAATCCTTTCTTGGAATCATGCATGCTGAGCCTGATAAGATTTGTATCAATATAAAGAGCTTGAGATAAGCCCAGCATCCTTTACTTGCGATCACGTAGAACCTTGATCCCAAGGATGTGAGCAGCTTCTCCCAAATCCTTCATATCAAAATTACTAGATAACTATTCCTTAACTGAATTCAACAAGCCCACATTATTTTCTATGAGCAAGATATCATTTACATACAATATTAGAAATACCATTTTGTCCCATTTCACTTTTTATACACACACGACTCATCAGGACATTGCTCAAAACCAAAGGTCTTAACCGCATTGTCAAAACAAGTGTTCCATGCCCTAGAAGCTTGCTTTAATCCATAAATGGATCTTTTAAGCTTGCACAACATGTGTTCTTTTTCAATGAAACTATCTGGTTGCCACATAAAAATGCTCTCATTAAGACTTTCATTAAGGAAAATTGTCTTGACATCTATTTGTTAAATCTCATCATAATAATGAGCAACAATAGCTAAGAGAATTCTAATAGACTTAAGCATGGATACTGGCGAAAAAGTTTCCTCATAATTGATCCCTTCTTTCTGAGTAAGCCCTTTTGCAACAAGTCTAGCTTTGTCAGTTTGTACTTTTCTATCTAATCCTCTCTTTTTCTTATATATCCACTTGCATTCAATGGGTCTGACTCCATTTGCAGGTGGTTTTACAAGATCCCAGACTTTATTGGAGTACATGGACTCCATTTCTGATTTCATAGCAATAGTCTATTTATCTGCATCTTTATCCTGTAGTGCTTCATTGTAATTCATGGGCGCGGTATTCAACTCTTTAGGAATTCTATCAAAAGACTCTCCCAAGAGTGCATACCGAGATGGTTTTCTTTTCTCTCTCCCACTATGACGAGGTACTTCAGTTGTATGGATAGGTATAGAGGCAACTGAACTATTATGATCTTGTGGTTGAACCTCATCATTTGCTGGATTTTGAGTCTCTATGTTATCCTCATCACCTTGCAGTGTTGGGACATCAATGACTTCTTCCTCTAGTGTAATTTGCTCAGTGCTACCCTCACAACTTTGATACAATGGATTTTCAGGAACTTGCACTTGTGGAACTGTATGTCTATTAACATCTCTCCCACTACTAAAATACAATGGTATGTTAACTCTGACATCTAGAGTTTGGATTTGGTTTTCATTATCGTCAGTTGATTGATTCGTTACCTCTTCGCTTAATTCTTGTAAAACTAGTTTACTTCTGGGAATGTGGTTTGTTAAAAAATCATTTTCTAGAAACTTGGCATTGGTACTTACAACGACCTTTTTTTCTTTAGGATTGTAAAATAGACCACCTTTCATTCCTTTAGGGTACCCAATAAAAACACATACTTCTGATCTTGGTTCTAATTTTTCTTTCTTCCCTTTTAGCACATGTACTGGACATCCCCAAATCTGAACATGTTTTAGACTAGGTTTATGCCCAGTCCATAGTTCTATGGGTGTCACAGGTACCGACTTAGAAGGAACTAAGTTCAGAATATAGTTTGCACTTTCTAGCGCATAACCCCAAAACAAAGAAGGTAAATCAGAGTAACTCATCATAGATCTAACCATTTCTAAAAGAGTCCTGTTTCTTCTTTCTGCTACACCATTTTATTATGGCGTTCTAGGTGAAGACATTTGAAACGTAATTCCTTGTTCTGATAAGTAACTAATGAACTCATTGGAGAGGTATTCGTCACCACGATCAGATCACAGTGACTTGATATATTTTTCATATCGTTTCTCCATTTCTATCTTAAACTCTTTAAATTTCTCAAAGCACTCAAACTTACAGCGCAACAAATAAACATATCCATATTTTGAGTAATCATCAACGAAAGTCATGAAATACTCATAACCACCTCTCTCTTGAACGTTCATTGGGCCACACAAATCAGAATGAATTAACTCTAATTTATCATTTGCTCTATTTCCTTTTGTGGGAAAAGGTCTCTTAGTCATCTTTTCTTCTAAAAAAGATTCACATGTTGGTAGTGCCTCCACTTTTAATGAACCTAAAGGTCCATCTCGAACCAACCTCAAAATCCTGTCTAGATTTATGTGACATAGACACAAATGCCATAAATAAGTCTCATTAAATTCAGAAGAACATTTTCTTTTACTTGAAAGGTTAACATTATTCAGTTCAATAGTTTGTTGCAGTTCAGGAGAGACATTAATAATAAAAATACCATCAATCAATGTACCAGCAGAGATAAAATATTTATTATAGCTAATAACACAATCATTATCAGAAAAATTAACATCATAACAATATCTCATAGCTCTAGAAACTGAAATCAAATTTCTTCTAACAACAGGTGTATATAGTGCATCTTTTAAAATTAAAACTCTACCACTACCAAATGAAATACTAATACTTCCTAATACTGGAGCTGCTGAACCATCAGCTTGAAAAACACTAACGTCACCTCTATTCAGCTTACGCGTTTCTTGAAACCCTTGCAAAGTAGTGCAGATGTGATCAGTGGCTCCTGAATCTACACACTATGATGTGGTAGAAACAACCGCTAAACAGGTTTCAACGACAAGTGAAAGTGAAACTAGATTGTTTTTCTGCTTGGCTAGGAAAACTGGATAATGTGTCTTCCAATGGCCTGACATTTTGCAATGAAAACACTTGCCGTTAGGCTTTTTCACGTTGTCAGTCAGAGCTACAACTGTCTTAGCATTGTGAGTTTTTTTCTTCTTCTTTCCACCTTTTGATTTTGAAGTAGAACCTTTCTCAACAAAATTATGACTCTCAAGTTTATTTTGACCCAAAATAGTGCTAAAGGAGGTAAAAGGAGATATATTGAATCTGAGATTGAAAAATGTTACAATAGATCAACAACATAGTCATAAAAACATTGAATAGTTAAATTCAAACTCATCACATACATTTATATTCATCCATCTCAAATAGCCAATCGATGGGATTGGAGAACTACTCATGCAATTTACATATATAATGACTGATTATTCACTCCATGAACTTTTACAGACCTAACTCAGATGGAGAGTCTATTGTTAGTTTAAGTCAAGTGAAAATCAAACCCTAGTTACATTGATCCAATAATATATTACTCAGTTTGGAGAGTTAATACAAATTATCAAACTAGCAATTAAATACGTAATGACTTGTATTAAATTCATCTGATAGGGAGGAAGGTCTAAGCCAACACATAAACTTAATACTTCATTATTATTTAATCGTGATAATCATGGGAATGAACCCTTATCACCAATTGAATTTTTCTTTTTATAATTTTATACTAAAATTATTTAGAAAAATCTCGTTCATGCGGAATACTATCTCACACAAATATATACAATTTCACAGATGTGAGAAAAGAACACATAATTAAAAGCAATGTTGCAAATAACCCTTGAACATTATACTGTAAAGAAACTTTTGGCCATATAATACAATTTTTTGTTTAAATTGATGCTGGTCCACATGTTTCCAAGAATTATGAATCATTATTTTCGTCAATGCATAAACCAAAAGATTTCTTAAAAAAAAACAATCACAGGTGCAATAGGGGTCACTACCGTCATCAATCACGTGAAACGGAAAATCTATCGACCATTTAAACATGAAACAAAACTACCCATCATAATAAAATAACATGTTTTGTTCATAATACCCAAAATATGGTTAATCATTATTATCACAGAACCATTCTGCCCGCCACCATTCTTGAAAATTAATAAAGATGGGTTCTTTTGAAACAATTAGTGGAAAAGTTTCAATGAACTACTCACCACAGTGATAGCAATCACAAGACACGGATAATAACAACAATTCAATTCAATTTCTCTGTCACCCAAAGCTTTCACTGAATACAAAGTAAACAAAACTTAACAGGTTACTAGCTATGGATTCCACGTTCTCACTGTATCATGTAAATTCTATAAATCTTTAAGATTATTTCGGAACAAAAATTGCCAATAACAATTCATAACCTGTTTATACATCTAGTGAATTTTCTCGTGAATATATTCTTAGTTATCTATAAAGATGCAAGCAAGGCTCGTGATGTCAATTGTTGGAAAATAGTATACACAGTGGAAGCATTCCAGAATCATACTGCTTACATGAATTATAGACAACAAACATAAACACGTAATTCACACAAAGCGTGCTTAAAATTAACCAAAGAATACCTCTTGAAGCGTGAGCAGATGTCTTGAAGCAAATTCGTCTTCAGTTCTGCAGTCTTCTACAGTGATCCCAAATTCACAGCCGAACTCTCTCAACACTTTGGTGGACAAGTACTGAATAGAAAACTGAATTGTCTTTCCAGGTTAAGAAGAACCTCTATTTATAGAGATGTTTTCCCAATCCAAATTAGAACAAAGAAACAACCGTATGTTTCTTTCATGAAAGAAACGTGTGTTCTTCTTTTTCCCCTAGAAAATAGGATTGCAAGTTCTAGTTTAATATGGGTACTGTAGGGACCACAAAATTAATTACTGAGGCTCCCTATTATGGAAATAATTCAAAATACTAATTTGAATTATTCTTACCATAATAAATTACAAATCATTCCGCTAAAAATTCGTAATTGCACTCTATTTTTATTTCAAAATTCACCATTAAATACTTATGTAATTCCCCATGTTAAGATTATAGATACTAATCAATAAATTAAATTACTGATGAATTTAATAGAGAAAATACATAAAAAAAAACCTAAACTTGTCACCACAACTCACTTTAGCACTTAAACTTAATAGGCATTTCTTTACCCCCCTTAAAAACTTTAAAATGTATTATTTTCCTCCCTTAGTGGCTCAGTCAACTGTGCGTGTGGACACGCCCAAATAGGACGCGTTAATCCGTAATTTGGCCCGATAATTTAAAAAAAATAAAAATTAATTACACCTTCATATACCCCTAATTCCCTTTCATCTTCAAACCCTAATTTCTTCTCTTCTCCTTCATCTTCAATCAACCCAAAATCTTCCCTTGATGTGAAATTGATTAACGAAACAAGAGCTTTACTTCATAAGCTTTGGTTAGATTTTCTTTTTCCTTCATCTATTGTTTCTTATTTCTCCTTCATCTCTTATTTCTACGAAAAAGGTAAAATCCTTCATCTATTGTTTGGTTAGATTTGCTTATCATTTTTTCTTATATTATCAGTCTATTTTGAAGTTTATTAAATTTGTTGGAATGAAGTGTTTTGTAGCACAACATGAGATCAGTTAACTTGTCTAAGCTTTGTATGGAAGAGAATGATTTTGCTTTGAACCAACAAGTCCGCTGCAATCATGGAATTGTGGTGCATTTGAAGACATCTTGGACTTCAAGTAATCCCGGTAGAAGATATTGGGCATGTCCTTATTATGGAGTAAAGATCAATTTTTCTCTATTGTTGTTTATCCCAGCATGGATTGAGCACTGATTCTTTTTTTTTTTTAAATCATTGAAGGGTCCAAGATCTTGCGACTTTTGGTGTTGGAGGGATAAAGAAAATATTGATTCGAGGTCCAAATTTGTAATTCCTAAATTAATAGAAAAATTAGGTGAGTTGGAGAACTTAGTTGAATCTTGTCATCAAACCATGCAACCATCAGTCAATGAAGTTGTGAAGATGAAAACTTCTGAAGAAGTTGACAAGCCTAGAATGTCCAAACAAGATGATAATTATGTAGATATGAAATTGAAGAAGTTGGAAGAAGAGATTGAGAAGATGAAAGAACGAGAGAAGAAATGGAGAAGTAACATGGCTAAAGGAAGGATTGGGGAGAATGTACTCATCTTTATTGTGTTTTGTTGTTGTGTTATAGTTATAAGTTATTGGTTTGGGATGATCTATATAAAGAAAGACTCAATAGAGTTACCTTAGGATTTTGGTGTGTAGCAACCTTTGATTTGATTTGGTCTTTTGTAATCATCCTTTGACTTGTCTATCAATCTAACGTAGTTCTTTGTTTGTGTATGGGATTGTGTATTCTATTTGCAATTGAGAATATCTTGTTTGATGTTCCTTATGATGTTATTGTGTTTGCAGTACGTAGTTCTTTGTTTGTGTATGAGATTGTGTATTCTATTTGCAATTGAGAATATCTTATTTGATGTTCCTTATGATGTTATTGTATTTGCAGTTTCTTATGATAGTGGTACACAGAAATAGCCCAAATGATGATATTGATAGAAATTATATACCCAAAAGAGCAGTCCTAACCGCATAATATTGCCAGAAATATTCATAAAATTGCAGTCACAACTGCATACAAAACAAAACAGTCACAACTGCATTTTTAACATAGCAGAACATTACAGCCACAGCTGCATAATCAAAAGATCAAAACATTGCAGTCACAGCTGCATGATTGTTTGGAAAAAAACAGACATCACACAAGGGCAGTCACAACTGCATAATTGTTTTACAAAAACATATCCAGCAGCACAACTACATAATTGTTTACAATACATGACAATCACAACTTCACATCAGTAACTTGAACAAATCAGACTTCAAATTCTAGACAGCTGATGAACTTGTTTGGCTCAGGTGATTCATTTCAGCAGCTTTGGTACTTGTCTTCATCCTTTTTTGTGCTCTCATTTCTTGAAGTCCTTGTTGGGTCACAGCAGGCTTTCCTTTCCATTTCACACCTGATCTTGGTTTGTGATGCCCAAGAGTTCCAGTTACTATAGAGGAGTTTAAAGGCATTCCAGGCTGCATTAACAAAAAATTTTTTTATTAGACTTGTGATCATTGACTTGAATACTAAAAAGTGTAAAATCATTCAACCACTTACATTGTGGATTTTAAAACCACTTTGTGTATGTAGCACCCCCATCCCAACAATCCTTGGTCTTTTAAAACTTGTCCCTCTACCCCTACCAGTAACACCACTAAGATTAGATGCAGAATCAGCACTCTCTCTTCCCCTTCCAATGACACCACCAACATTAAATGAAGAAGCAACACTCCCTCTTCCCCTTCCAGTGACACCACCAACATTAGATAAAGGAACATCCATCCCTCTTCCCCTTCCAGTGATACCACCAACATTAAATGAAGAAGCAACACTCCCTCTTCCCCTTCCAGTGACACCACCAACATTAGATGAAGGAACATCCATCCCTCTACCCCTTCCAGTCCCTCTTCCCCTTCCAGTGACACCACCTATATTAGATGCAAGAACAGCAGTCCCTCTACCCCTTCTAGTCCTTCTTCTACTTACAGTGACACCAACCATATTTACAGCAGCAGCTGCAGTTGCAGCAACAACCTATAATACAAGAAAGTGAATTAGGTGAATTAACAAGGTGATAACAGTCTATTATATCAAGAATTTAATAAAACATAAGGTGAATTAGTAATAACTTAACAAGTCAAATTTTACCTATTTTGTAGAACCTTTTGGTCTTCCTTTTCCTCTTCTTGGGCTTGGTTGAAACTGAGTTGGAGCTGCAGAAGAACCAACACTTGAACTTGTCCCTCTTCCTCTACCAGAACTAGCTTTTGCACCCAAAGGACAACCCCTTTTATTGTGACCCTTTGCATGACAAGTGCTGCAGGTCATCTCAACACCTCTTTTGGATAACTTACCTGTCTTGTTTTCAGTTTGTTCTTTCCTTCTACATTTACTAGGTCTTCCTGGCATTTTTCTAACTTCAGGTGGTATAACTGGAAGGTTGGTTGACTGTGACCACATTTGCATTCCAGTGACAGGTTGAATAAAAAAGTTATAGGTCTTTTGGTATGTTTCCTTATTATACCAATGTGAGACATAGTGAATATGCTCCAATCTTCTAAAATGAAGCGCAACTATAGCATGACAACAGGGTATACCTTTTAGCATCCAAGATCTACAAGTACATGTCCTGTTATTCAACTGCACTATAAATGTATTGCCCCAACTGTCTTTAACCTCAAAACCATATTCACCATTCCATTCAAGGGTATACTTCATTGATTTTGAAGTGTTCTCTACCAATACCTTTAAAGCCATTGGAGAAATATTTGTTATCCAACTATCAGAGAACTGGCTCAACTCTGCTCTTCTTCTCATCACTTTGACCCTTATTTCTTCAAGCATTGTGATGATAGTCTTGTACCTTGCCCCCAAAATCCATGAGTTAAAACTTTCAGCCATGTTGTTGTCAACACTATCACAATAGCTAAAAGTCTTGAAATAAACCTTGGACCATCTTTCTATGTTGTACCATAGAAGATCATCACAAATCTTGTCACCTAACATCTCCATGTGATCTAGATTTCTTGTCAATTCTTGCTCGTATGTTGACTTGGCACATTTCCAAAAGCAATTTCTTCTTTCAATGCCTTTCCAATCTTTGGACCAGTTAGCTAGAATGTGTCTTGCACACATTCTTTGTTCTACATTTGGCAATAACTGTACAACTGCAGTGTCAAGACCCTTCAACAACATATAAAATGATTAGGTGACATAAGAATAAGGGAAAAAATAATGTAGTTAAAAACAAAATTGAAAAAGATAGAGCAAATTACCTTCTGCATATCAGACATGGTTGTCAATCCTGTCCCATCACCAAGCTCTAGATCATGCTTAACAAGTCTAATAAACCATGTCCAAGTGAATGTGTTTTCAACTTCAACCACTGCCCAAGCTAGTGGTAGCATTTGGTTGTTCCCATCTTTACAAACAGCCATAAGCAATTGTCCTTTGCAAACACCTTTCAAGAAATAACCATCAAATCCAATACATTTTCAACATCCAGCTTTGAATGCTTTCTTCAGAGCATCAAAACATATGTAGAAGGATTGAAACCTTTTTCTTCCACCTTCAAAAGTTTCTTCACTAAGTCTCACCACACATGTGCTGCCTGTATTAGTCTTTAAAAGCTCATCCCTGTAATCAAGAATTCTTTTAAATTCCTCCACATGATCACCCATAATCTGTTGCAACACAATATTTCTAGCTTTTCTTGCCACAGTTCTCCCAACATACACCTCCAGCTCCTTTTTCACTAGATTTTGCAACTGAAACACTCTAATTCCAGGCTCAGAAGTAATTCTATCCTTGTACCTCTCTGCTAAATACTTTGAATTCACCAATTTGTTTTTCGTTGTGGCAGTGCAGACATGCACTGAAATATACTTCTTCACAACAAAATCCCCTGACCTTGAATCATGACTACCAAACAATAACCATGGACAACCTTCTACGCATTTTACCCTCACCCTAGTTGGTTCATTAACAAACTTGTCCAACTCTATATGTTCTTGAACTGCATACCTAGTAATAGCTTCTCTAAATTGCTTAACATTGGCAAAAGCTAGACCAGTTTCCCAAACAATTAACTTACAAGTAGGATCAAACACAACTCTTCTTTTAGTTCTTTTTGCTCTCCTTGCTTTTTTCACACCTCTTGCAGGTTGTTGAACCTCATTCTCATCATCAGCATCTACATCAGTATCTATTTCAAAACTAGCCTCTTCATCTGAATCAAAGTATGGCTCATCACCACCTAACTTACCCTCTAGAGTACTTTTATTCTTGAATAAATACTCATTATGCCCCAAATCAACTCCTTTTTTGCCCAAACTAACCCCTTCAGATCTAGACCCCCTTTCTTTCTTCCTTTTTGTTTTGGAAGCTCTCTTTTCTTCCCTCAAAATCCTGACCTCCTCATGAGTATCACTACCATATTCATCATCACATTCAAGCAAATCTCCATAATCTGAATCTTCATATGATTCACTTTCACTTTCCCAATCAGAACCTATTACAGGAATATCTGATGTAGTAGCAGCAGAAGTCCTACCTAACTCTTCCTCAACACTAACAGATCCCCCACCCAACCCCTCCTCAACACCAGCAGAAGCCCTACCCAACTCCTCACCAACAGTAGAAGAAGCTTCACCAACACCAACAGTAGGTTGTGCAGATTCTTGAGGTTGTGAAGCTTCTTGAAACCCTAAATTATCACTATCCACAAACGATTGTGCAGATTCTTTATCAAAAGAAGCAGAAGATTCTCCACCCACATGGGTTACATACTCAAGGGCAAGGGGGACCACAATAGGTTCTTCAATTAAGTGTGACACATACAGTTCAACCACATCCCCATTTTTTAATTGAGGTACAATACCCAAAATATCCCTATCACATGTAACCTTTACCAAATGACTACACTTAGGTGGTCTAATATAAACAAGACAAGAGGAACAATTATATCCAATTTCCTTAACATAGCCTACAAACTCAAAGTAAGAGAACTTATCAACATCTACGTCTAAACAATCAGTCTCAATACCTCCGATGTATTTAATACGAGGCTTTTGCTGTAATATTCCTCCATGGTGAAACCTCAACGTAATATACACAAAATCCATTATCAAACTGCAAAAATTGAAAAAAATACGAGCTTTAGTGCAAATCGAAAATCGGAAAATCAAGCTCTTTGAAAATCGAATGGATAAAAACCCTAGATGCAAAATGATGTAAAATACTAACCTCCAAGACTGGATAATTTTAGTGATTGTCTACAAAAGCACCTCCACACTTGATGAAAAACACACCGACGATTGAATAGTTGCACAGATTAGGGATTAGGTTTTCTTTTTGGATTTTTTAGAATAGAAAATGGGGAAATGACGGGTAGGTTTAGATTTAGGGGTATTTGTTAAGACACGGGTCGGGTCGGGTTCGGTTTAAGACGGGGGTCGGGTTAATTTTGACTCATTAATGATGTGGACGAATCAAATCACGCGTGACTATACAACACTAACACTTGACTTGGACTGAGCCACTAAGGGAGGAAAATAATACATTTTAAAGTTTTTAAGGGGGGTAAAGAAATGCCTATTAAGTTTAAGTGCTAAAGTGAGTTGTGGTGACAAGTTTAGGGTTTTTTTAATGTATTTTCCCAATTTAATATAATGATTAATTTTCTTTAGAGCAATGCTTAACTTATTTCATATGTCGGACTCATAAATCCACCGGTCGGGTTTACGCATGAAAACTTATATGCTTCTCATAAAAGGTGTATCATCAATCTCTATACCGAGACATGGATTCTATTAACTAACTTATTATTTCACCAATATATATTATTATCATTCAATCTACCAGGAAGATTGACCTATCTTAGAATCTCACCTTTTAATAAATCAAAACGATAAATAATATGTATAGAGCATAATAGTTATATCAAGATTGAGAATATAAGTACATATAACAGTTTAGAGAATATGTTTTTACCAGTCAGTCTAAAACAACTATCTCTACTCGGTCATGTTCAATACATACAAAATGCATTAGCACAAGAAGTTAGAACTATAGAATTCTCTAATCAAGATAAATTACTTTTAATCTCGTGCTACAATCATTCTGATGGTTTGTCCAAATTTCCATCTACGGTTGTGAACTATAACTTTAACTTATAAGAACCGATGATTTAATTTTCTGTATATAAACTTAAACTCTATACACCAAATCATTTACTATATAAATTGAGGACACATATATGACAATGATCTATTTAATGTAACAATTTATTGAATTGAATAAATAAATAAAATAAATAAATAAACAATCATTCAATCAATAAGTTTATATCAAAACACATGATTTATAGTATATCTTAACTTTAACAACTACCCATTGTAATTAGACACTAGAATTAATTTCCTTAAAAAAACAAACGAGTCAATTATACATGAAAATCAAATCGATGTTTTCCCAAACTAAACAAGTACCAAGCTGTCACATATTACTAAAGAAGGGGGAAATCAGTAGGAGTTCTCGATAATCAGCCAAGTACTAAAACTTGCCATGTTTCAAGCAATGGCACCATGTGAATATCAAAAGATACCATATTTATGTATGAAAGTTGTCTATGAGCCAAGTCTTAAGAATGGAAAGCAAACAAGCGTTCAGGCTATTTACCATAAGCAAAAAAGTATCAAACTGTTAGTAATTACCCTCTGTTTCATTTTAGTTGTCCCTCTTGCTAAAAATACATGTTTCAATTTAGTTGTTCAATTTATGAAATCAAAGAAAAATTTATTATGTTCTTCCACTACTAACCTTATCATTAAATGACTGCAAAAAGTGTGTATAATACCTAAGTTAATATTTTCAAAACATAATTAATAAGACTATTTTAGTAAAACTATTTTAGTAAAATAGACACCTAATAAATAAAGTTTATATTTTCAAAGCATAATTAATAAGGCTATTTTAGTAAAATAGACACCTAATAAATATTTTCTGAAGGAAAGGTTCAAATCATCAAAGATTTCTCTAATTCCAAGTGATCAAATCAATTCAGCATATAATATCAGTGGGTTTCTATCAAGAATAGGAGAGCCTTGAAGCTTAACAGTGATAGAGGCAAAACGGGTGACATCGCCGGTTTATGAAATTGGATCACTAAATTTCTCAAGCCTCATGCTTGGAGTATCCTTCTACGAACTCATCAGGGAAGCACAGAGATGGAGGTTTTGCTGGCAAAAATGCATTTGGATTTCAAAATTTGGGTTTGAATTTTTGGGATTGAGTGTATTAGATTAATAATAATAATAATAATATACCAACTTGGCAGGATCTCTAAGGCTGGCGGTAGTCCGCGTGGCCAGAAAAATCTAGCTAATTTAGCACCTTTATACTGGGACATAAAACCGAAATATATATAAATTTTTATATAGCGTATGACTGTATGGAAGACTTAACCTTTTTACCCAAGTAAGGGGCCAGTCAGAATTTAATACATATTCTTAATAAGCCCATGTGTCTGAAGGTTTTAACCGGAAAAGATCGCCCTTTTCAACATCTTTTAACGGGCTTAAGAAACCGGCTTACCAGACGTAGTCACTAAGGCAAAGCCATTAAGAATAGTACTAGATCCGACTGTACCACCATCTCAGAACCAAGTCAATTAGCTATATAATAATTTCTTTATATTTTGATAAAGCCAGATCTTTAAGATTAAAATGTAAGAGAAGTTAGGCATTCAACATAGATATGGAATTTAGCCGGACATAGTCCTGGCTTGGAGAAAGAGAGAGGAAAGGGGTGTCACCTTAGGGACCCGGCTGTAAGGGTCTAAGCCCGGAAAGCAAGGACAGATATTGCGTCCAAAGTTTGGACCTTTTTTTATTTTTTATTATTCACAAAATGTAAAAACTTTACAACTCTATTACAAACTTAAGAAAGGAAAGAAGTTAGAGAGAAGGAAGAGCAAGAAGAGAGAGAGGGAGTTCTAAAAACTCTGCCTCCAAACCTGAAAACTAAACGTATTTAAAGAAAGAAAAAGAATCTTTACACAGTAAAAGTGGGTCCCTCTGTACAGTAAAAATAGGACCTATCTGTCCCCTAAACAGTATATCTACTGTAGTTGTGGTCCCCGACGGCTTCACTGTTCATGTGGTCCCGGGCGGTTATCTCCGTTAATTCAAATTTTCTTTTTACCCTGTATTTTGTCCAACTCTTTCATTCTTCGGATGAATTCTTCTGCATTTTCAATGCTTTCTTCGAAGAGTATTACTTTCGATTCTATAGGTTGAGCATCGGTAATCTCATCGTCGTTATTACTTCCACTCTTCATTGATGAGTCGGATTCTATTTGGTGAAGAGAATGAAGCAAATTTCTTTTCATATCTTCGAGATAATTATGAATCATCATTTCTTTATCACCGTCCTGGAATAATATCTTTCTAGCAATACGCCGAATTGAGGGGTCATCCATTTTACCCTGTTCGTCTGTTGTTTCATACTCTTGAATTTTCAAGTTGATTGTGTCCAAAAGTTCTTGTCCATGCATTATTTTAGTTTTGGGATCAATCTTCATTAGTTTATCCCAGAAATTGTTATAAAAAAGTCTATAAAGACATGGAACCTGTTCGTTGGTATAACCTAATTCAGGTGCCCACTTATGAATCCAGGGGATGGAAAATTCAATGAAAAAATAGATGTTATCAATTTTTTCTGGAAAACAGATATGATCTGTTTTATATAAATCTTTTAATCTGGAGAAACAATTTTCCATTTTTTATATAAAGCCAAAAATGGTTCCGACAATATCTTCATTGTTGGACCAGGGTATGACCACCAATTTATAAATCAATATGGAATACTGTTATCAAAAACTTTTGAACATACCTTGATAAATCAAGTATGCCTGTGTCTATCATTATTATAGTAAAGGACTTTATCAAAAGCTTTGATATAATCCTAGTAAGTAAAACTTAGTTTGTTAAGACTTATCTGCCTTTCTCTCAGAGTGGTCATTCCCCAATCTTCAATAGATATTATCTATTTGATAATTATCTTTGAAAAGTTATAAACTGTTTGATCCGCATTAGTACCAGGAAAATGGTCTCATAATATGATCGGGTCTTGTATGACTCACCCGAGAAATATAATCCTTATCAAATACCTCTGGAATATCTTTCAAGGCTCATGTTTTCTTGCTATTTCAGCATTTTCGACAAGAAATATCATTTCTTGTTTAGGCAATTTTTCATAGGACCTAATATCATCAGTGTCCTTTTTAGTTACCAAAGCGAAAGTATCACTTTTCTTCTGAGTAGCTAAATAAGCTTGCATGTGTGCATATAATGGACTGTCTTCTGGAATATCTTTCAGATGTATTGATGTCTTTGAGGAGGAGGATTCTCCTTGCGATATTTTTGAGTTTATCAAACCCTTTCTGCCATGTTGTATAGCTGGAGAATTTGTTGAGGACCCTTAGCTATAAGTCTGTGATCTTCCTGGTGAGTAGGGTAATTTCCCTCTGCCACGCCCTCTACCTCGAACAACATTGGTCCAAGGATGATCCATCCTGCAAATATTCACGGGTTAAGAAATTTGGCAAGGAATTATCAATTCCCTTTTTATATTGAATTTCAAAATCGAAAGGAGCTAATTGAGCTTGCCATCTCGCAAATATAATTTTTGAGGCATCATGTTTAAAATCTTTGTCAAACATATATTTGACAGATTGAACATTAGTTTTTATTAAAAACTTTTAATTATATAAATCATCCTGAAATTTTAAAACACGCTTAACAATAGTAAGCATTTCATGAGCCATAGTAACATATTTTCTCTGGGTTTCAGTTCATTTACCTGAATGAAAAAGAATCAAATATTCATTTTTTTCATTGGGATTAATCTGTTTTAAAATCCCTCCAAAATCAATATTGGATGCATCTGTTTCAATTATTTTTTGCCAAGCAGGGTTAGCAAAAGTTAAAACAGGTAGAACCTTAACCCGTTTTTTAATATTTTGGACTATTGACGTATGCTTGTCTGTCCAAGGTTCTCTATAATTTTTCTTTAGCCTGTCGTATAACGGGGCTAAATCTCTAGAAAGATTTTTATAAATTTGAGAAATATAATTTAAACTTCCCAAAAATCTTTGTAATTGAGTCCTGTCAGTTATAATGTCAGGAAATTTTTTCGCAAAATTGATTGCGCGATGAATAGGGGTTATCTTACCTTGACAAATATTATGTCCTAAGAATCGGACATCTATTTGAAAAAGACTCATTTTTTATTTAGATATAACCAAACCATTTTGAATAACAATCCTTTTAAAGATATCTAAATGTTTAATATGCATTTCCAAAGTTTTAGAAAAAACTAAAATATCATCAATATAGACAATAATAAAATCCATATAAGGATTAAAAATATCATTCATTATTTTCTGAAATTCAGAAGACGCGTTTTTTAAACCAAATGGCATGACATTTCATTCATATTGGACAAATGGGACATTAAAAGCAGTTCTATAAGTATGCTCTTTAAAAATTTGAATTTGCCAATAACCTGATTTTAAATCAAATTTCAAAAATATATTGACATCATATAGTCTAGACAACAAATCTTTTTTGTTTGGAATCGGATACCGAATTCATTTTAAAAATTTATTAAGAGGTTTATAATTAATGACCAATCTGGGCATACCTCTTTCTTTTTCGGCAGCGTTATTAACATAAAAAGTTGTACACGATCAAGGAGACTTGAACGGTTTTATCAAACCTTTTTGTAATAAATTATCAATTTCTTTTTTGCAAAATTCAACCAGTTCAGTATTCATCTGACATGATCTTAATTTTGTAGGAATATTTTCCTCGAAAAAATCATCTTCATATGGAAGAGTTACAATATGCTTTTTCCTGTTCCAGAAAGTACTTGGATGGTCAGCACAAATATTAATAGCAATTTGTTCAGAAATTAATTTAAATTTTTTTCTGAACTTTTGGAGATTGTAATGTATCATTAATATTTATGCTAAATATTTCTAGCTACAAAGAATCAACATGTCTTTGTTTCATATCAATTAAAGCATTGATATCTCGAGCCACTGGATCTGTGACAAAAGAATAACTAATTTCATTATTATTAAAGGTAGCTTTAAATCCTTTAGCATCAATATGTGTATAAGGATAAATAGCATTTATAAAAGGCATACCAAATATAATTGATGGATAAAGCTGATTTTTTACCAAAAAGAAAAAGTGAATTAACGGAGATAACCGCCCGGGACCACATGAACAGTGAAGCAATACATACAATATATTATTTAAAATATCCTAAGTCTAGTGATAAATGCTATGTAAATGTAGGATGTTATTTAATTAGAAAATGCGGACATAGTATGTAAACTATACAAAATGATAAAGATACTACTAAGTATGTGTAACATTTTAAATAAATAATAAAAAAGGAGAAAATTTAGTACATTTAAGGTTAAGAGAATAATCACGAGATTTTAAAATAATGCTAATGAAGATAATAACAAATGTATTTGTAAAATTATGAGTAGAAATTGAGATACTAAAAATGTAAAAAAAAAAAAAAAAAAAAAAAAAAAAAAAAAAGAAAAGAAAAAGAAGAACATAACGAATAATATTAAAGCGATAAATTATTATAATAAAAATAAATTTAAAAAATCTCAAAAATATCTAAAGTAAAATAACAACTTAGGTAGGATATACAAAAGTCAAAATTGAGTATCAACACAATGTAGATCCCATTGATCTACTTCTGTATAGATGGTAAGGTTGTTTCTCACATGGTCATCTATATCACCTGAAAGGTGCTGTTGCAATTTGAATAAGTTTCAATTTCCTCAATTCATAAAAGTATTCAAGATCCTCCATTCTTTCAACCAATGAGAAATCGACATCTACAACATAGTTTAAAGCTCCTAATTGGATCCAATTATCATACCAAATATTAGAGGAACCATAGTAGGGTGCCACCAAATCTCTGTTCTATTTCATACCCGGCCTTCAGCATTCTCTTCCATTTTGAGCCCCCTTCAACTGTACCATAGTTGATAAGAATTTCTTGCAATATTTACTTAACATATAGTCCGTTCAAATTGATTTTGTTATTTTAAACTTCGACAAATAATTTAGCAAACATGACTTTAGATACATCAAAAAGTGACCTGAACCTTATTCTTCTTCATTCTTTAGATTGCACATTTTCTACCATGCAGTCCAGTGTTTGATTTTCCCTTTTTCTTTTGTACTCTGCAAAAACTTGTTCAAGATTTTTTTTAGTTCATATATTATGAACTTTGGGGTACAATTTCAGACAATAAATACATGAGCATACTTTGTAGGACACTGTTGTTTAAAACAGTTTTTCCTCCAAATGACATTAATATACCTTTCCAGGTTTGTAGTCTTTCCCTTGCCTTCTGTAGGATGCCATTGTAATATGTCTTCTTGTTTTTTCATAAGTAATTGGACAACTTAAATATATGTGAACTTGGACGTATTTGTACGCCCGCTTGCTGTATTTTACCCATGTTTTTTCTTGTTTTGAGAATAATATTCAGCCATAATTGTTTGCTTTGATTGCATATTCTTGATAGTGAGCTAACCAATGTAATTAGATGTTTTATAGGAAAATATGATGAAAATTAAGCCAAGTAGCTAATGAGAAAGGTTTGGAGCTTTGGAGTAACTTTGGATGAGATTCCAAATAAATTCAAGCCAGTGCACTAACGTAGGGTACTTCCCCAGAGCCAAAACTTTAGCCAGCTAGTGTTGTTGCACTGACAGGTGCCCTGCACCAGAGCAAAACCACACTTGGGCAGCCTGGCGCATTGCGTCAAACTTATTTGAAATTCCAGCTTTGTTTTTAGTCACTCCAAAACCAAGTAAGGTTAGGGGTTATTTTCCACTACTATATCTAATACTCTTGGACTTTTTTGTTAGGGTTGGTTACTTTTTAGCAAGCATCTAGCGGATAAGGAAATTTCACAATTAGGTTTCTTTTCTTCTTAATTCTTTTAGCCATTAATTTATATGAACACATCAATTTCTTGTTTCTTTGATTGAAATGAGTGCCTAAAAATCTTTGTCCTGGGGTTATGGCTAAGAGCATGAATGTTTAGTAACGGATTGATTGACGAAGTACTTTATCAAATTGGTTGTTCTCATCTTCTTGCTTTTACTATTTTGATGTTTGGTCATATTAAAATACATCTATCATCTTGTTGTGAACCCAGAAAGGGGATCAATGAGATAGATGAAGAAGATAGGGAGGAAGATCTTTTATTAAAACAAAAATAAAGTATTTGTCACGCCCCGGATTCCAACGGAACGGACTGACACCCGAAGCCGATAAGGCCCGAAAGAACCAATCTTTGCTCATATCCATTCATATGCATGTCATTCAAGGAACATCACCACCACGTATAGATACAAGATACTAATAGCGGAAGTCATAGATGTTGACACCCAATTTTGACCTCCCGATATTCCCTCCAGGCTGCTATTTACCAAAAATATTAGTTTTTGAACTTTTAATTATTATTTTGGTATCAAATAAATTTTGACATTTCGTATTCATGATTTTAAGGTATGCAATTTATTTTTAGCATTTAATTTTATATTCTTATATAATATATATAATTTACTAATTTAAATATAATATTTTACATAATTTTGTAAATATTTATTAAATTATTTCCGCAAATATGCATACTCATAATTTATAAACACGCAGTCTATTATTATTATTATTATTATTATTATTATTATTATTCATAATTTATAGAAGCCTAAATTGTTTCAAGCTATTATTATCGTCGAATTCAAATAATATATTATGACATCGATTTATTTTTGTTAGTATTTTACTATACATTTACTAAGTTATTAGGGTATTTTCAAAATAGCAGCCTAATTAAAATTCAATTTCTCCAATTTATTTAATTTCTAGCCTGATTCTACCTACTTTGTGTCAATCCTCGCCTAAATTGAGTCTAATTTGGCTCAATTTTAAATCCCTAATCAACTCCAATCGAACCCAATTTAAATAACCTAATTTTTTGGCCTTTTGTGTAAACTTTTGATCCCAATCGTTGATCAAAATTGATCCAACGGCTGAGATCAATTCTCCTTCTCTTCCCTTTTTAATCTACCTTTCCCCCAAACCCTAACTCATTTTTCCATACACCCCCCACCCCCCACAGCCGCAATATCTCTCTCTCTACCCTTGGCTCTCTCACGATCACCCCACACCGGCGGAACCCATAACTCCGACTACTACCACTACAAACAGCCGCCAACCTCACCTCACCTCTCTCTCGATCTCTCACCGCCGGTCACCTCTGACCGGTGGAACTTCCAGTCGACCATACCATTGATGCACCACCACTAGACCCTCTCATCATTTCCGATGAGAGCCCCCCCCCCCCCCCCCTCGTCGCGCCTCTTCCTTCTACCGTCGCCGTCCACCACTGGCCGGTGAGTTATCTCTACCGGAGTCCACGACCGATGAACCAGCCACACCTCTATCCCAATGAAATCTCTTCTCTCTGTGGCCTCCTTATCTCGTCGTTGCTGCCTCACCGGAATTGATGACCGGTGAAAAATTCGAATACTCCGTCCATAACAGGTCAAATTCGCACGGGGTTGTTAGGGTTTTATTTCAAGTTTCTTCTCCTAAATTTTGTGATGAATCCATTTCCGGTATGATTTTTACACGACCCATTACATGTCCAATTGGTTTGAGTTTATATGTGTTGCTTTGTTTGATTCTCAGATTTGAAATTCGTGCATTTTGGTTAATAATGTTGGCTCAATTCTTTCAATTTCGTGTTTACTTACACCTATAGATTGACGTATGTCAAAAGGCCCAATTTCTTTTATGAAAATTCATTAACCCTAATTATCAATCGAGTGCTGATTTTTGGGGTAATTTCCGAAAATACATCTTTTTGCTGGTTGTTTGATTAATTTGATACAAAATTTAGGGATTAAATACTGATTTGATTGCAGAGAATCTGTCATGAGTCTTATTTATTGATAATTTACTCCAATTGGTTTTGTTACTTTAAAATAACTGCATTACGTGTGTAATTAAAGTAAATTCCAGATCCGCTTGACATGTCCTATGTAATTTTGTATTAAACTCATATATGATTCTTCCTTGGCATTTTTTTTATTTATTCTGATATATTTCTATTCCTTAATTAAATTTACATGCACAGATATTTGATTGCATGACAAACTGTCAATGTGTCCTTAATTCAATATATATATATATATATATATATATATATATATACACACACATATTTTGTTACTGAACTAATCATGATAAATTTTTAACCCCTTTAATTCTTAACTGATTCACCCCATTCGTTTAAGGAAAATAATTTTTAAATTGATTATCAAATATTCTTCTTTCCTTTTTAATATCTTGCATAACAACAACTCCCTACTATATAAGTAGGCCTCTTCTCTCATATTGGGGACCGGACGATTTCTCTTCATCACATACTCTCTCTATAAAAATAAAAAAATTAAAAAAAAATTAAAAATATATATATATATATATATATATATATATATATATATATAAAACAAAGTACTGCAAGTTCTCTATTAGCTTTGGCTTTGGAAAATTCTATTCTTGGTTCATCTTGCTGCACTGCTTAAGGATTTCTTATTATTACCTATTTGTCGCTTGACAGGTTAGTCTCCATCAAAGTAATTCCAATCCTTATATGTAATATTCTATTCATTTTTTTTTTGTTGCATAATTCTGTGTGTGTCACATCTATTGGTTATGCTATAAGAAATTAGTTTGTGCTTCATATGGTGTTTACTGTTATACGAAATTGGTTGCCTCTTGAACTCTTGGGTTGTGCAGTTTAATGTGTGTGGTTCTTCGATCGAGTTCGGGTTTGAACGAGATGAAGAGTTGCTTGGTTTCAGGGTGTTTTAGAGGTTGCCCAAACAACTTTCGATTTTATTTATTTATTTATTTCTTTTGACTTCCTTTACACTCATTATGGGTCTGTAATAATGCATTGTATAACCTCTGATATGTATGTAATAAAGGATTGCGGGGACTGCTTAGGGGCCGGGGATTTTACGTGTTGAATACTTTATCATCTAGATGTCATGCTTCTAGGACTATTTAATAAAAATCATGTTAATTAATTAAATTGTTTTATCACTTAGGCAAACAATCTAGGATAATTAATTAATTATTCTTGCTTAGAAATCATGTCTTTAGGAGCTTTAATAGGATAATTTAATTTAAGCGCGTTTAATAAATTTTGGCGTGGTAAAGCTGGTCTTTCGCATATAATAATAATTTTCAGCAAGTTTATTTAATTTTCAGCATATAATAATCAAATCTTTTAGTATGTTAAATCATTCTTGAACAAGTTTGTTTAATTTCCAGCCATTTAAATAATTTCCAGCAGTTAAAAATTTGATTTCCAGCATTTTAAAATAATTTCTGGCCTGTTTAGTAATTTCCAGCATTTAAACTAATCCCTAGCAATTGTTTTAATATATTTTAGCATTCTTAATTAATTTTTCAACACATATGTAAATTAGTTTCCAGCATTTAAACTGAAAATTCAGCATATTTCAGAGACTTCCAGCATATTAAATATGATTTTCCAGTAGTTAAAATTTAATTTTCAGAATATTAAATTACTTTACAGCATAATAATAATTTCCAGTATGTCCAAACAATTGCCAGTGATTTTTGAAATATTTTTTTAGCAAGTTTTAAATAATTTTCAATATTTAAAAATCATTTTCAGTAATTCCAGCAACTTTAAAAAAAAAATTCTAGCAAGTTTAGATAATTTTTCAACATTTAAAGAAAAGTCATTTTCTTTGTGTATTCTTAATAATTTCCAGCAACTTTACAAAATATTTTTTAGCATTTTCTATTATTTTTTCAGTATGTTTTAAATAATTTTCAGCACTTAAGAAGTCATTTTCAGTATATTTAAAATAATTTTCAGCAACTTTTAAAATATTTTGAGCAAGGTTTTAAATGATTTTCAGCACTTAAGAAATTATTTTCAGCAATTTGCAGCATTATTAAATTTATTTTTGATATTTTTTAATTAAGTTTCAACATTGCTAGTTAACTTTTAGCATTTTTATTAATTTTTCTGTAACTCAAAAAATTAATTTTCAGCATTATAAAATTTATTTTCAGTATGTTTAAAGTTAAGTTCTAGCACTTATGTTTAATTTTTAGCATTTTATTAATTTTCTTTGCAGCTCAAAAATTGATTTTTGGTACTTTAATTAACACGATCCTGCCTATAGGTTTTAATTATATAATAAAGAATTGTTTATAGCCTGATCATCTTTAATTAACCAAGAGGCTTGCTTGAAATCTTTACGTGCTAATTGCTAGTCCTATATGTTTTGTTTGACGTAAATTTCGAGTCTAATTAGGAAGCTTAGGATCGTCTTTGTGTCTAGATCTTCATCCAAAATAAAAGTCCAATGCCTCTTGGAAGTTAGGTTGGGACGGTTAGACATTTTAGGAAACGCTAGTTTTATCGTTTTCTTTAGAACGCCTTTAAGATTAATAATCAAACTAGGTGGGGTGGGTAAAATATTTGAAAATGATGGAAGTTGATCCGAGCAGAATACGACAATGCAACATACGACATTGTCATCCGATTAATAAGTCGGGCGCTGATCCGAATAAAATAAAATTAAACTTTGTCTAAATTTGTTTGAATTTATTTAGTTTTGCATGTCTTTTGTTTGGGGTAGTTTAGGTATAATTTAATGAATCATTTCATAATAAATCATGTCTTTTTCTATCTTCTCGCTTATCTCATTCATTTCTTTATTTATTTACACATTTTTATTGCTTTATCACATAAATAATTATTAATCAGATAATAACTAAGTTGCATGCTTAATTTGTTTTATTATTTTTTAAAAAATGCCTAATTAAAAATGGCTTAATTAATTGACCTTTGTTTATCACATAGTTTCCCCACGTAATATATGAGTTCGGCTGGGATCCACATTTGTAGACCTCGAAAGGTGCCTAACACCTTCCTTTCGAGGTAACCTGAACCCTTACCCGAATTTTTGGTTGACATAGACTAAATTAAAATAAGGTCGTAGTTAGTCTAGAATGGTGCCCTAACACACCTTAATTCGTTAGGTGGCGACTCTTCTCTTTTAAACCTTCAAAAAGAGTTGTCACGTCGAATCCCGCTTTTCGCGAGAAAAATGGGGCGCGACAATAGAAACATATGATATAGACATAAATGAAACTTGGCCGTTAGGGCCATCAAGTCAAAGTGGGAATACATTCTTTCATTCATCTCACCACGTCCGTCTACAAAGCCTCTAACAGATGCATATACATAACCATCCTAAAGTCGGGACAAGTCCCCACTTTATTCAACATTACAGTACCAAAACAAATGTACATATGAGACCCAGAAAGCCTTGAACCAACTGGAGCTCACCAAAGATCGGCAAAAGATCCGCAACCTACTGTGGAGGTCTACTAACACCTGTGCCTGCATCAAGTAAGGTAAGTCCCCCAAGGGACGTCAGTACGAAGAATGTACTGAGTATGCAAGGCTCATAAGAAACTGCATCATAAGCAAGAACATCAATGGAATCAAATATAAGGGATTAGTCAATATGGATAAACCATCGAGCTATATACGTGGAACCATGTACATTACATTCTTTACTTCATTTGCCTTACATTTATTCACCTTTATCGTTCTACCTATGCTAGGCTTTTCTGTCACCCCTGGGATGAGATTTAACCCATGCTAGGTATTTTAACCCCTGGGATGTAATTAACCCATGCTAGGCTTTTCTGTCGCCCCTAGGATGTTACTGTAATAACCCATGCTAGGCATATCTATCGCCCCTGGGATGTCGTTGTGATAACCCATGCTAGCTTTTATATCGCCCCTGGGATGTTACTCAACCAAACAATCATACGTTACTTCATTTCTTTACTTCTATGAGATTGATACATTGGTGATTGCACATTATTGGAACTTGGAAATGTTATTCAATGAACATGAGACATGTGAATCACAATTGAGCAATGAGTAAGGAACATGTGATTAACAATAATTAATAACCGGGAATGGGATACCTTAGAACATTTCGGAATGACAATAAGTACAATGTCAATGTGAACACTAAGTGCCGCAGAAGGATACAGAAAGAGTAACCTTACATACCTTATCTTCCCAATATGAATACACAATCCTATATGTGAATACAAGAGTCCAACTCCTTCCTTACGTTTCACTCTAAAACACAAGTACATAACGGAGCTTACGTTAACAACCAACTACCTTACAAGTGCATACGACAACAATGAGTTACATGATTGCCTTAAAATGTCATTTCCCCCTTGATAATACCATTGATTAAACTATCATACCAACAATACCACAACATTCCATACATTGACCAATACATCATAAACCAACATCATGTCACACCAAGTTCATACTTTACACTTCTCCATCAACACAACATCACAATTACTCCATCAAGTCACCTCAATACACATCATAACCACATATCGACAACAATCTCACAAATTATACTTATAGAAAAATAACAAGTTAAGGAACATAACCACACCATACATGTTGATATTTCACCCATACCATGCACTTTCATCACAACCCCAAGTTTCTTTTCAAGTTTAAATCACAAAGATGACACATCTTTTAGCAAAAAGTAAAAGTGCCCTATTCAACCTTGCCAACATAACCATCATGATCTACACAATCTCTCATGTATAGAATATATTAAATCACAATAATAAACACTTACCCAAGCTTGCAAAGTGATGATCTTGTCCAAAGTGTCCAAAGAAAATGGTTGCCTTAGCGTTTGGAAAATATGGAAAATATCTTTTAGAGAAATGTCTAGAAAGGCATGTGTGATTTTTGGAATAAAAATCTGATTTTTGCCTTTATATAACCCCTCAGGTCATCCTTAGCCACTTCTTGGCATTAAATGCCATGTTTTACTTGGTCAACTTGGAAGAATGGGTCATTTGCTCTTTGGGCCATGCATTTTATTCCATTTTGGGCCTCAAATTGAGCCCATTAACACATATTAACTTAGCCCACCAATTCAAATGTGTAATACTCCAATTATCTCATGTTTAAATAATTCCATAAATGTTACAACAATATTTACTCACGAAATTTATGTTCGTAGCCTCAATCTCAAAATAATAAGACATTCTAGCTACTCATGGCTTAATTGAACATAATTTGATAAAACACTTGTGACGAAGAATTAACCCCAAATCGGATGCCAAACTTGCTCAAGAGTAGCCCTACTACGATGGAAGAATGATATCATAACCCAAGACCATAACCCAAGAGTCCTCTTTATAGACTAATAATCGTAGAAAAAATCGGGCAAAAAGCACCCCGGCACGCTCCCGGGCGCCCCTGAGACTTAGAAAAATTTCACCTTTGGAAAAGGTGGCCAGGAGAGGCCTGGAACTCTCTGTGGCGCGCCTGGCCCAAAATTTTGCTATTTTTACTTCCTTCGACTTTTCTTTGCGGATTTGGTTAGATACTTCAAGTTCCACTCTTTAGCTTGCCTCTTATCTTTAATATCCTTTGCTTGGAAGTCCATCAAGCCTCATTTATCACTCCTAACATGCACCCAAAAGTCACAAACTCCTCCTACAAGGGTCTCATCACATGTACTAGCACACTATCAAATTTTCCATCAATAACAATACAAAATACGTACTTGTGGCTCTCGAAACTAAGGTAAGCATAGTTCAAAGTTGTCAAATAGGGTCGAAAATGTATGGGGTGTTCCAGCATTGATCTGCGACTAGGACATGAATATACCTAGAATGCTTATTTGGTTATAAAATGGGAAAAGCTAATTTGTTCATATGTTTTTTATTGAACATAGGAATATAGACATAGAATTACATGTGAATAGATGATTAGATGCTTGAAAGACCATAATCATACAATTGACCTCGTAAACTAAAAACCATGTAAACTAATTACTCAAGAAAATCTAATGCTTCACATGATTGTGAAATAATGCCATAATCCTAGAACACTTTGCTAATAGTGATCATAACAATTAATTTCTTTCTAGTTCTTATAATTGTTCGTAGAATTAATTAAAACTCAAAACATTCTCTAGTTACTTTTCACACTTGATTAAAAATCATGGTATTAGAATTAACTAGACGCTTGCTAAGTCATAAGTCTCTTTGATTCGACATACGAAATTAAAAAGATCTTATATCACTTTGAAGACCACATACACTTGTGTGTTAGTTGAGAGTCAGTAACAAGTTTTGGCGTCGTGACGGGGACTTAGAAATTAACAAATTTCTATTTTTTATTTTGTTGTTTTATTGTTCAAGTGTTGACAACTTGATCATAGTCATTATTTCTACGGGTACAATCTTGATATTGCAATAAAATGATGAGACAAAGAGTTAGTTGACCCGTATCCCAAACCGGAATGACTATTCCATCAAAGAAGAAGGAAAATGATCTTTATTAGATCCAACAGGTTAATCAACATGAGGTTATTCCATTAGAAATGGCATCTCAAAAATTAGTCCGCAAAGTCGCAATCCCACTCACAGGTAATGTCACCTCTAACATCCGCAGACTAGAAGTGGGAGATGGATTCAAGCTTAAACAGAACATGGTGAAGCTTTTGCACACTAGTAGGTAATTTGCTTGTCTTCCACATGAGGATCTGCAACAACATATTCAGAATTTTTTGGATATCAGTGAAACTTACAACCCCGCTGGAGGCTCAGCCAATTTTGTGAGACTTACTGTTTTTCCATTTCCTCTTCTGGGGGAAGCAAAGTGATGGTTAAAAAAGGAGCCACTCAACTCCATCACCACATGGAATGATATTGCAAGGAAGTTTCTAATTCATTTCTTTCCATCCAGGAAAATTGCAAGATGAAGGAATGAGATCTTAATCTTCAAGCAGAATGAGGGTGAAAACTTGTATCAAGATTGGAAAAGATTCAAATCACTTCTAAGAGATTCTTCACATGAACATCAACCGAATGAGGTTTTGGCACACACTTTTATATAGGATCTTGAGCTGCACATGAAGATTTTATTGGATTCAGTAGTAGGTGGTCAAGCTTTAAAGAAGACTTATGATGAACTGCACACCCTCCTTATTCGTATTTCACAAGGCAATCTAGAGTGGAATGGAGATAGTTTTAGGGCACTGATAAAGAAGACTGGAAGTATTATAGATGTTGATAGCATCACTACTTTAAAGAAATCCAATCATCTCCAACGGATATCTACTTTGTTTAACTTTAAAAACACACCATGCAAGTTCTACATATCAATGAAAAAATATAAAAAAAATACAAGAACTCACCATAAAATGGCACATAAATAATAAAACTGACTCACTTTCAATCCTCTACCTAACAACTATGAATATATCATTAAGCCCTTTCTTATTCATTAGAGTCAATCTTAGATGAATATGCAATTTAGCATGTTGAGCTTGTCTCAATCTCAGGCATAAGTGAATGTAGTATAATCGTCTCAAGCATGGTGTGAAACCTGTGGAGGAGATTACTTGTCAAAGATATGTGCAACGAATCAAGACTCAGTGAATTTTTTAGGTAATATGTAGAGAGGAGGTGGAAATAAGAATTTTGGCAATACTTACAATCCGAATTGGCAAAATCACCCCAACCTCTCATGGGGTGGATCACCCTAACCTCTCATGATTAGGAGCAGTCATAAGGTAATCAGTCTAATGCTTAGCCAAGAATTGTTGAAGAGATGTTGAAGAAGATTATGGATGACCAAGCAAAAATGGCTGCAGACATGAAGAATCTAGAGCTTGCAATGAAGGATCTTGAGAAGAAAATAGGCCAGTTAGCTTGAGCATAGAAAACAAGGCCTTAAGGGGGCTTACTAAGTGATACAAACCCAAATCCGATACAAGTGAATGCAGTCACTACCTGCCGAGGTAGAGAGTTAGAGGAGTTTGTACTAAAGAAAGTTGTGTGAAAAATTATGGAAGCTAAAGATGAGCAAGTGGAGCCTGAAAAGGAGGTAAACATTCAAGATATGTCATCTAGTATGAAACACCACCTCCTTTCTCATAGAAATTGAAGAAGTAGAAGCAGGAAGTAGGTTTTAAAAAGTTTCATGATTTATTAAAACATGTGTATATTAATCTTCCTATTATTGATGTTTTGCAAGGGGTTCCTGAATTTGCTAAGTACATCAAGGACATTGTGGAGAACAAAAGTTAATTGTAGAGTATATGATAGTGGCACTTACTGAGGTGTGCACTTCACAAATTCAGAATAGGTTACTGACCAAGTTGAAAGATCTGGGCAGCTTCACTATCTAGATTACTATTGGGCAGACAATTATAGCTCGGGCTTTGTGTGATCTTAGATCTAGTATTAATTTTATTCCATCTCCTACCTTTAAGAAGATGGAATTGGGTAGCCCATATCCTACTACTAATGTTCTTTAGTTAGTAGATAGATCATGGGCGAGATCGAATGTCATTATTGAGGATGTTTTGGTGCAGGTTGGGTCCCTAATTTTTCTGATTGTTTTTGTCTTCTTAGACTTTGAGCCAGATTTAGAAGTCCCATTTATTTTGAGAGGTCCCTTTTTGGCCACCTGATATGCATTGATTGATGTAGTCGTCGGGCAACTGACCATAAAAGCCCATGACAAGGTAGAAGTATTTGATGTGTACAAGGTGATAAAGCTTCCTGGTGTTTATGAAGAACTTTTCTTCTATTACAGTGGTAGATATTGAGTCAGAGCTCCCTCTTATCATACCTAGGGATCCATTAGAGAGAGGACTTATGATTCATGATATTTTTAGAGATGCGGTTGGTCAAAAAATGGTCCAGATGCTCGATGTAAGCATATTCATTCACAGAAGTGACTTTGAGCCTCTTAATAAACCTCTTGGACCCCCTTCTAAGCCACCTATTGAGGAAGCTCCAAAGTTGGAGTTGAAAGCACTACCTTCTCACATCAAGTATGCATTTTTTGGGGAGGATCCACTTTACTAGTTATTCTTGCTGCATGTTAATCTGATATGTAGGTTAAGGAGGCATTAGCAGCACTAAAAAGGCAAAAATGAATGATAGGATGGAAAATGTCAGACATTTAGATGATCAACCCTTCTTTTTTCATGCGTAAGATCTTTATGAAAAAAGGGTTTAAGCCCAGTGTTCAACTCCAAAGGAGGATAAATCTGGTCATAAAGGATGTGTACAAATGAAGGTGATCAAGTGGCTTGATGGGGGTTTTATTTACCCAATTTCTGATAAAAAGTGGATTAGCCATGTACAATATACCCTAAAAAGAAAGGGATGTCATTTATTGCAAATGAGAAGAATGAGTTGACTCCTACACGTATAGTCACTAGGTGGCAACTTTGCATGGACTACAGGAAATTAAATGAAGCCACTCGTAAGGACCACTATCATATCCCCTTCATTTATCAAATATTGGACACACTTGCTGGCCAAGAGTACTATTTTTTATTATATAGTTATTCGGGCTACAATCAAATAGCCATTGCACTTGAGGATCAAGAGAAAACGACCTTCACATGCCCTTAAGACACTTATACTTTCAAGCGTATGCCATTTAGGCTTTGCAATGCACCGGCCACATTTTAGAGATGCATGAGAGACATATTTTCTGATATGGTGGAGGAATATTTTGAGGTATTTATGGATTATTTCTTGGTTTTTGGTAATTCATTTGAAGCTTGTTTGCAAAATCTTGACAGAGTACTAGATAAATATGAGGAGACAAATTTGGTGCTCAATTAGGAAAAGTGACACTCTTTGGCCCAAGAAGGCATTTTTCTTGGTCATAAGGTTTCATGAAGAGGTGTCAAAGTTGATTGTGCCAAGGTTTAGGTAATAGAAAAGCTACCACCGCCGGTATCTGTGAGGGGTGTTCATAGTTTTTTTAGGCACACGGGATTTTACAGGCATTTTATTAAAAACTTCTAAATAATCTCCAGAAGCATGTGTAGATTTCTAGAAAAAGAGGTAAACTTTGAATTTGTGTTGATTGTGTTAAAGCATTCGATAAGTGGAAGAAAAAGAAGTTTACGGAAGCACCTATCTTGGTTGCACCCGATTAGGAGTTACCATTCGAATTGATATGTAATGCAAGTGATGTGGTTGTGGGGGCTGTGTTGGGGCAAAGAAAAGACAAGGTATTTCACTCCATCTATTATGCTAGCAAGACACTTGATATGACTCAAATGAATTGCACTGTTATGGAGAAAGAGATTCTAGCATTAGTGTGCTTTTGATAAATTTTGGTTTTATCTTGTGAGAACTAAGGTGATTGTTCATACGGATCATCTTTCCATCCATTACTTATTCAATAAGAAAGATTTGAAACCGAGGCTTATTTGGTGGATTTTATTGGTCCAAGAGTTTGATCTTCAAATAAAAGATAGAAAGGGAATCGAGAATCAAGTAGCGGATCACTTATCTAGACTTGAAAATTTGTCTCATGTGACCAAAGACGGCTAAATTTGTGAGGATTTTCTTGATGAACAAATCCTTTCCTTGAATGTTGTAGAGTTACTGTGGTATGCAGATCTTGTTAATTTGTTAGTGAGTGGGGTGTATTCGACCAAGGCAGATACCCAGCAGAATGAAACTCATTTATGATTCCCATTTCTTTTTATAAGATGAGCCCTATTTGTTCAAATAAGGCTCAGATCAAGTGATTCGGAGATGTTTTCCGAAAAGTAAAGTGAAGTAGGTTATTGAGAGTTGTATTTTATCTCTATATGGTGGACATCATGGAGGAGAGCATACAACACAATGGGTATTGCAATCTGGCTTGTTTTGGCCTACTTTATTCAGGAATGCATTGGCATACGTGAAGGGTTGTGATCAATGTCAGAGAACGAAAGTGATTTCAAGGAGTCATGAAATTTCTTTTAAATAATATTCTTGAGGTTGAGATCTTTGATGTATGGAGTATTGACTTTATTGGGCCTTTTCAGGCATCTTTTGGTAACAAGTACATCTTTTTGGCGGTTGATCATGTGTCTAAATGGGTAGAGGCCATTTCTCTTCCCACCAATGATTCCAAGGTGTTGGTAAAGTTTGTAAAGAAGCATATCTTCACAAGGTTTAGAACTCCAAGGGAAATTATTAGTAATGGAGGGACTCACTTCATCAATAATTGGTTTTAAAATTTGTTAGCCAAGTATGGGGTGAGACACAAACTTGCTACAACCTCAATCTAGTAACCAAGTGGAGGCATCTAATCATGAGGTGAAGTAGATTCTTCAACAGACTATTAATGCATAATGGAAAGATTGGGATATCAAGCTAGATGATGCGATGTGGGATTATAGAGCTACGTACAAAACTCCTATTAGGACTTCACCATATCGGTTGGTGTATGGTAAGGCTTGTCATCTAACAATGGAACTTGAGCACCAAGCATATTGGGTAATCAAAAAGCTCAATCTTGATGTAGATTTAGTAGGCAAAAAGTGAATTTTGCAACTCCATGAGCTTGAAGAATTTTTGTTTTCATATGAGAATGCTAAACTTTGCAAGGACAAGATAAAAGGTTCTATTGTTTGATTCGCGACTAAATGTCTTTCCTAAAAAAGATTAAGTTGAAGCGGTCTTGTTTGTTTGAAGTGGTTCGGATGACTCCACATAGAGTGGTTGAGCTATTGAGGGCAGATAAGAGTGCAAAGTTCTTATTTAATGAACAACGAGTGAAGCACTATTGGGCCAAGGATATAGATAGAAAAAAGAGCTCACTTGCCTTATTGGATAATTGATTTGAGGTGTGTCATTCCGCTATGTTAAATCAAGCGCTACTCGGGAGGTAACTCGTGATTGTAATGTAATAATTTAAGATGTAACGAAGAATAGAAAAAAATAATAGAAAAATAAAAATACAAAAAAAAGTGTCCTGTCACAACCAAAACTAAGGGCTTGGTGGTTTCAATCCATCTTTCTAACATATTTTTTTGTTTTTGTAATTAGTTTCATGTACTTAGGGGTCAAGGTGAGGTTTGGTAAGCCAAAATGGGTAAAAATTGACCAAGGAGCAAAAGTTCATAAGTGACGTATTGAATGGCGCCCTGTGCCAGGAGCTAAACTTCAGCCAGCCAGCAGTGGTGCATTGACAGGTGCCCCGCGCCAGGAGCCAAACTCCAGCCCTCCAGTAGTGACACACTGACAGGAACCTCGCGCCTCAAGACAAACTTCAGTTGTGCATGTCAAGCACACTTGACTGGCACACCATGCCAAGGTAAACTTCCCGTGGCACTTGTTTGGTCAACTATCTGCCGCTCGTTTATAAGGAATCGGGTTAATTTTTTTTTGGGACCAAGGGTCAACCTGTCCCAAGGACCCTAAATTAAAAGAGAAGAGAGTCGTCTTTTGTTTAATCAGTCCAAAACATCACCCATAACTCTCTTTCTCTCTCTCGAAGCCCATAATTTTCTCCTTCTCCTAAACTCCATCCCTCTTCTTCACATCTCTTGTTAGCATTAAAGTTCTTCCATCAAGGTAAGTAAATTCTTCCCCCATCCCCTTTATTGCTATATAGTTTCTAGTAAATTTCATTCGTTCTCCTCCATAACCTAGTTTCTCCTTGTTGGGTAAACTTTCAAATTGGAGAAATTAGTTGAGACCTAACTTAAATTCCTTGGGCATGTTGAAAAATAGTGACACGGTGTTGCTATTTTTAAACTCCTTTATGGTTTTTGAGTCATGGATGTTGGGGTGAAGTTTCAAGAATGGGGTTTTGTGCAAAATTATAAAATCGCTAAACTTGAATATGAGAAATTATGTTGGGGTATAGTTGAAAAGTGGTTCAATGAAATAAAATTATGAACTTGTTGTTGTGAAATGCTTGAAAAACACCTAATTGTGCATAATGTGATAACTTTGTTGATATTTGATCAACTTATGATTATTGTTGAAGCTTATTAGTGCTTAAAAAGGATATTTGTCATGACTAGTTTGATTCAAATATATAAACCAACAAAGGAGTGTAAGTGGTCACTGTCAAATATATAACCCAACAAAGGTTGGGGTCGAATCCCGTAGCGAATATAGTGATAACTAAGTCGTATGTGATTTACGTGACTAGTAGGCATCAATTTCCATGAAGGGAGAGGGGGGTTGTAGTAAGTTAATTAGACTCAATATTTAAATTGTTTTAAGTAGTAAGCATTAAAATTACGAAATAATAATCAATAGAGAAGACAAACTAGGAGTGTGTTCACCATGGCTCTTTATTATTGTTGGGCTAATGTCTATAATGAATTTACTTTAATACAAGTGAATGTCGGGCAATTGAACTCAAATGTTTACCTAAATGTTTCTCAACCTAATTAGGTAACTATCCCTTTAACTCTTTCAAACCTAAAGTGATGGAAATCATAAACTCAATTTAAACCCCAAGTTGATTAATCTCGTTAGAGCATTACTCATTAGACGGAGGTTAGAAACTCTGAATCCTCATTGTTAAACTCTTTTATTGATTTTAACTTCTTATTTCAAGCAAGTTAAATTTAAGGCTTATTCTAATGTTTGTAACTATCAGAAATATGTTAAGACGAAGAGAATAGAAACACATTCACATGTATACCACGAATTCATACAAACATTAACCGTAGAATCATTATTTGTCCATAGATTCCACAACCCTAGTTATAGGGTTTTTAGCCACTCATGATGATTAAGAAGATGAAAGCAATATATTTCATAATTAAAAGATAAGAGTCTTACAAAGATGAAATTCAAGCCTTCAATTCTTGACAAAAACAACCAAGTAGCATTTGAAAACCCAAAAATGTGTTTCTCTAAAGAAAACAAAGCGTAAAAATATTCTAAGTGTCAAAACATGCCTATTCTAAATCCTAGATTAGGTATTTATAGGCTTTAGGAATTTGGAAATTTGAATTTTAAATCAGACTGTCGCCTCTGCTTTGACTGCTCGCCTAACGGCTCGCCATAATTATGACAGTTCGACACATTGGACCGTCACATGTCTTCAAATTAGCATGGGTTCTGCTTTGGTTTGACGGCTCGCCAAGGCCCTGATGGTTCACTAGCTAAGTAGTCACCTGGATTCATTGGGACCTGGATTCTGTTTCGACTTGACGGTTGGAGTGACGACTCCCTAAGGCCCTGACGGTCCATCAGCTGAGCCGTCGTACTAAGTTTTTCCCTTAGGTGATTCTATTTTGGTGTGATACATGACGTGATGATCCACCACACCCTTGACGGTCTGCCAAAGGAGCCGTCACGCGGCATTTTCATACAGGTTCACTCCTTTTTGTCCTTGGGCCTATTTCCTACAATTTAAACATGAAAAAACATCAAAACTACCAACAGTTGCTTAAAAACTCATGATTATTCTTAGTTAAAAGCGTAAAACATACCTTCAATAGCCGACATATCAACACCCTCAACTTATAATGTTCGCTTGTCCTCAAGCAACTAAACAAAACTATACTAGACAAACGCTTTAAACATAATACAACTAAGCCAAATAGTACCAAATTAGTTTATAATTTTCAGTTCTTTCCAAAACTTACCCCTTTTTTTAATCATTTTTCAATCATGCTCATAGCAGTCATCCAACATGTCAACACTTTCGGATCTAAGCATGTCATTACAATATCAATGAATAATTTGCATACATAATAACTGCTATCCTAACAGTCAGTAATCAACAGTGCCTTTATAGTGCCCTCGCTACAAAGAAGTCCCACACACACATACAAATTTAACCAGGGACTGGGGAAAATTCACTCACACTCACAAAAAAAATAATTCCAACGATGCACATACAAACCATAGGCTTGCCCTTACTATCCTAATTCAGTTTTTCAGAACAATGACTAGGATCACTACATGACTTTTCTAGGCTTGTACTGAAGGCTTGGCTACTGGTAGGATACATTTGGGGATCAGTGACTCATCCCTCCTTGACATAAACGATCTTTATTTCCACTTACTAATGATTCCGCCTTTATTCACCTTTTTCTTTCAATCATTTCCATTCCCGAGTGCAGTAACTCCTTCGAATATTTCTTTTTCTTTCTTTTTTAATTCTTTTTCTCTTTTTTTCTTTCTTTTTCTTTTGCTCACACTCATAGGATCTTCTTTATCCACACCCACTCTTTTCATACCCTATTTCACTTCTCATACACTTCTACAATAGCCACTCTCAACTTAGGTAATTTGCCTGAGTTGAGGTGCACGATGTCCAAGGAGGGACAAGGGCCAAAATAAGGGTTCAAAGATAAAAGAGATAAGGTGAACAATTTTTGAATAAAGAAGTCTGAATAGCTCAAAATGGGAATCAAGGGAATTATTAACATTATTTGGATAGTCTCTTTAGGCTAAGTAAACTAGATTCAAATAGGACCTGTGATCCTTTCCTAATCAATGACTTTCAACTTAAACAGAACAGACCAAGCAAGTTCTAGATGCACGCACAAAGTCATAAAAATGCAAAATAGGCTCACACACACTTGGCACACAAGAACACTTGTCAATACTCACTATCACGATGACAGTTAAGTTGAAGCAATATTATTCCATCATATACACTAGTGACATTAAGAGATTCAAAAGGTCAACAATATGAAATCATACCATCAGTACTAAAAGCAAGTTAATTTAGGAGGGGTCTCCATTTTTCACAAAATCCACTGAAAATCACAAAAATCAAACCACTAATTACTAATAGTTCAGCTTAACAACACACAAAAGCAATAAACCTAAATATGTCAATTCTACTAGATAGGACATCCGAGGGGAAAAAAACACAGCAACAAAATCTTCGGGTGGTGACAGACTCACAGGTACCCTCACCCATATAAAAAGAAACATGCATTGTCCCCAATGTATAAATACAATAAGTAAAGGCTCAGAGGAAGGAATAATTGTTAAGCCCTTAGGCCTCAGAGTTTGGCAAATCTGTGGAGGCCTTTGTGGCCTCAGAATCTAGAATGGTGACATCAATATGGATGGAGTACTGATATTATCAATAACGCCCTTGTTCTCTAGAGTGGGAGTAGGCAACACTTGTAATATGGGCCCAACTCTAGGTATCGAGTTAGAAGAAACTCCCGCTAGTCTGTCTCGCTCATGCTTTTGCCTCAATTCCTCATCTTTCTCAGATACTTTCATGGCCTTCTATAAATATTTATCTTTTTGGGTCCGATGGTGCTTTCTTTTCTTTGATTTCTTATCTTCACCACCCTCAATTGGCCTCTTGCTGCTAGCTTTGAGAGGATACACCATCAAATCAAGTATGAAATCATCTTTCTCCGACTTCACTATTATCAAATCAGGGAACCCAAAAGTGGGGGCCTTTTTTAGTGTGGCGATATCAGCTTTGGCCTTATTCAGTTCGGTCATGAACTTAACCAAATCTGAGATAGACATCTCCCTCAACCTATTATTCAACCACAACTCTATATCATTCATGCGGGCATGCAAATTTTTGAACGACTTTAATGCTTTCTTGATTCTTAGATCCATGAAGGTCTTGAATTCCTTAGCCCATTCCTGTAATTGCCTTTCAAACTTCTTCTACTTCTTGACTATTTTCATAAAATTTTGTGGAGTTAACTAGAACTCTGAATATGAAGGTGGTATAGATGTTGTGTCAGTAGTCTCAGAATTTAGGTTAGCAGCTCCAGCCTCGAATGCAGCAGACACACCTTGTGGGTCAATAACAATAATAGCTAAATATGTACCTGAAGGCATGCCGGACACCTCTAGAGTAGTCTATGACTGAGGTCCAAATGATGGAGGTTACTAGACCCTCAACTCAAACTTTACATCATCTTGTATCTTATCAATGTCCTGGGTCTTGGTGGCTGCCACCTCATCATCAACCCCACTAAGGATAGATACCTTTGTAAGTCAACATAACTCGATCACTAGACAAGGGAATGTCAATAGCAATCTTAGTAGCCGTTGTGTGCATTTTATCCACAATCACTTGGCCAAAGCTCGCTTTGAAACCCTCCATCAAACTAGCAACTAAAATAATCCTGATCTCATCCAGATTTGCATCTCCTCCTATAGGCATTAGTCGCAGTCAAACCACTTCCCACCAAAACTTTGCCTCGAAGTCTAATGAGGATTTGACTATCCTTTTCTTCTTATTTTGAAACCATGATAGCTCATATGGTCACTGTATATATGCCGACATTATCCAGCATTCATATTCTGGGGTGATAGCTGGGGGCATATATGTTTGGATAAAGAGGATCTAGTTGATTATATGATCAGAAATGTCCACTGGCACCTCTCGAACTAGAGTCTAACCAACAATGGTGTATCAGATATTTTCTGCCCCTTCTTGCATTCTTTCTCGAGGACTGCCAAGTAGTTAGCGAAGAATTTGAAAACTATGGCAGGGTAGTAACTCCCAAGTGGTGTACTCATCCAACCCAATCCGTATTCATTAAACCGCCGCTCAATGGCTGGGTACCCTGGCAACTCAGTTGTTAAAATCTAATATTCCTCTGCATAGGGTCTCTTCAAACTCCGTGTTTTCGTTGGAAGGAGTCCATCTTGATAATGCTTTTCTTCCCCTGTGACTTTCCATCAAATAGATTCTCTTAACTCCAGGACTTTGCTTCTAATTACCTCACCTCTTTCTGATTTTGATTATTCTTCTGGGTTTTTGGGGGCTTCAGTACTATCTTTATTATTTGGATTCAAGCTTGAGCTATCACTGCCTTCCCCATTACTATTGGATTCCTCGCTTGACGACTCATCATCCTCATCAGACTGAGAGGCATGAGTTCATTGCCTAGTAGTTTGCCTGGTGTAGTACCCAGGTGTTTCAGTAGCCTCCCCTATATTTTCTAGTTTATCATGTAGTTTCAGGGTCGAGAAAGACCTGTTGTGCCTCTTTCTAGCTCCACCACTTGATACAGGAAGTTTTTGAGTCATGGTACTTGTGGAGGGAACAAATCAGTAATTGTATAAAATAAAGCATCAAGCAAAATACTTGAAATTCCAAATTGGTTGTGCTTAACGATTTGGGATGACGGTTAGTCACACTTGTGACAACTCATTGAGACATTTTTTCAAACACTTAGTGTGCAACCTTTTTTTTCTTGATTACTCTTTTTGAATTTGCCTTTACTTGAACATAACCACTAACACATGATTGATTTGGTTCTCTGGGTTACTCAGCATTCACCCATTGAGTCATCCCACTAGTTAAAATTAAGAACAACACAACCTACTTTAAATTTAAACAATAAAGATTCGAAGGTTGTGTTGTCCCCACTCACCCAAATTAAGCAACTATTAGCCAAGAACCAATATAAAGAGTAATTGCAATGACCCAAATTGTCGTTACATGTGAAAATACCCCAAAAATAATTTACAATAAATAAAAGCTCAAAATGGACCTGAAAAAATTTAAATCGAGGAGAAAAACTGGGGCCTAAGGGAATCGGGCCAAGAGGCCCAATTTTGGACTAGGCTGGACTGCCGGTAACCATTGCCACGGTCGAATAACTGCTGCAGCGGTAAAAGTTCCGTTGCAGCAGTAAAAAGCAGTATTCCCAGCCGAGGGATTTTTAAAACTCCTCTTTCTCTTTATTTTCCTAGGTCGCCCCCGTCCTAAAAAAACACTCTGAAAAACCCTATCTTCCCAACCATGAGATTTCAAAGGCCAAATGAGAGAAGTTTCGAGACATACCCAGAGGAAACCCAACATGGGAATACGTCTAGCACACATGAGACAGCTCACTCCTCTCCGTGACAGTATGTTTCACCTAAGGGGTAAGCTAAGGTTTATTTTGTAGCAACTAGACTTGGGCTAGATACATTTAATGTTAATAGTAATGTTGGGAGTATTATATATTAGGCCATTGGGCACAGAGTTGGACAGATGGACACGTTTAAAATTCGGTTAGGTTTAAATATAATTGTATAACCATGTATTATGATGATATGTTAGTTGTGATGGGAGACGAATGGAAAGATGGAGTGAATGGATGTAGCTAATACCCTTCGGGGCTTGATTATAGTGGAAAGTTGGATTCGATAACATGAAGAGGGTAAAAAGGGGAGTTAAGTGAACTTGATTAATTCTAATGTCATAATGATCGGATTCCACTAAATAGGAGTAGCTAAGAGATGAAATATGGTAAGCTAGGGGCTGGAAATTAGCATAACTAAACCCGAGTTGATGAGTGAGCATTAAAGAGCAATAATGTAAAATAAGGAATAGAATTCCCGTTATAAGAAATTAGAGAAGAATAGAGGATAACGAGGAAAATGTGAGGTTGGGATGTAGACAGAGAGGGAGTATATGTTAGCATAAACTTGAGCTACCACAGTCCATAAGGATGTATGTCACATGATGGTTGGGGGGATATGTGTATATGCATAGGCTAAGGTTATTGATCAATGATATAGACGTTGTTGTAACACTTACACTTCCTTGGCTGTGTGCTTGTTTCTGAACTTAGCATCTATGATTGCTTTCTAGCATGACTTGTAATTTAATAACTGCATTGCATTTTAATTTGCATTGTATTGATTGGGTATGATGATGGATTGGGTACCACACCGACACGGATATGATTATTGTGATATGGGTCGGGTACCACATTTGTAGGATTGTGATATGGGTCGGGTACCACTTACGGATATGATGATGATGTTGAGAAGGGTAAGAGATGATGCACACATCTTGTATACTAGTATTTATTAATATGGTTGAATGTGATTCTATCTTATATATGCTCTCATACGTGTTTTCATTGTGGTAAATGATGAAAGAGGGTTTAAGAATGTACATTAGGTCCCTTGTGAGGATCGGGTATGGTATAATGTGAATGGGAAACTTATGAAAATTATGGGATATGGTATTGCAATGCCTTGTGATTGTAAGTGCCTAGAGGACTTGGGTGGATGTGACTTAAAGAATTGTAGGTAGCATAAGGATGGACCGGTATGAACGGAGGAAGGTATAGATTGAACTAGGTTGTCAAAGGATAAAGATATACAAAATATAAGTCAAAGGTCAAAGATATACGAAATTTAAGTCAAAGGAAAAAGATAAAAGAAATATAAGTCAAAGGACAAAGATATATGAAATATAAGTCAAAGGACAAAGATATACAAAATATAAGCCAAAAGACAAAGATATACGAAATATAAGTCAAAGAACAAAGATATATGAAATATAAGTAAAGGAAAGGATATACGAAAATGTTAAATGACAGGTAGGTCACAGAGATGCTAAGATGATATGTTGAGGATTCCTTAACTGGGGTTAGAACCGAAACTCTACTTGATGTTATGATTTTTCCCATATTTATTATTGATATTATTTATTTCTAACCCAGGTTGGCCGATGAGGCTTACCAATACGTGTGGTTTTACTGATTCTACACTTACTATACCTCTACTCGAGGGTATAGCCATGGTGCAGGTCAGTTGAAGTTTCTATAGCAGTGATACTGATCACTCAGCAACCGCTCCTACTATTTCTATCTTTCATGGATGTTGCTACTTCTTGGCTAGTGCTCTTATACCGGTTTAGGCTAGATTCTGGGGAGTCACTTATAGTTATTTTCCACATTTACTTTTCATATTTGATGTATTAAAACAAGCTCTGGGAATGATTAAATGAGTAATATTATTTCAACTTGATTAGATTTTCAGATGGTGGATATTAAATTAACTAAGTGTATAACGTAGTAACTTTCGCATTTGGTTGAATGGTGGGATATTCAGGGTTCTCCTATCTGGAGTAGGTGCAGGTAGGTGCTCGGCAAGATCCAGTGGGTTGGGTTGTGACAAAGATGGTATCAGATCCAAGGTTATTGGTCTCCCAGTGTAAAAGCAAATATTAAGTAGAGCCCTACGGATTGGAGTGATGACGTCCATAGCAAATCTGTAGGAAGCTACAAGGCATCTAGGAATCTATCTCATTTTTTTCTTTCCTATTGTGCCATCTCAATACCGTATCCTCAGGTTGAGTCCAATTGGTATCTAGCCTATTCCAATTAGTATCTTGATTTTCACAATTAGGACTAGTTGGTCCCAATTGGTATCTCTTAACACGGAAGGGTCAAAACCAAGTGCCCAACGAATAGAGGCCAGTAAGAACATAGGAAGTGGATTGTTATGCTTTGTTTAATATGGTGTTAAGTACTTGTGGTGAGGCAATGATGTGTTGAAAATGTGCTATGTGTATTGTTGTCAATGGTAATGTATGATAACTTACTTTGTGATGCTTAAACTCTCAAATATAAGTTGTTGACAATAAGTCTGTGGTTGTGTGATGTGTAGCCAAGCAGATCGATGGACGTAAGGACCGAATGCGATCCCGAGAGTGTCTTTATTTTTGTGACTTGAGCTATGGCTCATCTCTCTGTGATTTGGAGTTCTACTTGATTTCTATCCAATCCTTTGTGAACCACCGAGGTGCCTGACTGTTGGTGGAATACTGTTGAGGATAGTGAATTGGGTAAGTAAGAAGGTTGATGAAAGTGTAGCACTATTAAATTTGGTAGACAAAAAATTGTGTTGGTTGTTGTTAGAAAGTAATAGATTTGCGAATTCAAATTATATTGCATATAAAAAAGAGGTTATTATGCTACTAGAGCATGCATAAAAGAGTATTGCGTAGAAAAGATTATGAGATTGGGTAAGAGAAAAATCAAGGCGGAGCTACTGAAGACTACCGCTGCAGCGGCTCCAGACAGTGTCCCGCTAGCCATTTTTCCTGTTATTTGATTTTGTAATTTTACAAGGCAACCCTATTTTCGAGATAACAAAATAACAGAAATACATCCAACATGCATTATAAGCAAAGAGGATTATTATTAAAGAGGGAGGAGAGGAAAAACGCCTTAAAAGTGCAAGAAAATAAAAATAACGATTGTTTGTTACATGCCCCAAATAGGGACAACCCAAAATCCAAAAACAATAAATTGTAACCGGGGTGGGGGGGAAGCATGATCTCTTAGGCTCGAGGCATCCAAGCTCTTATCCTCCATGACACTGAGGAAGGAGAACTCTTTGGCATCCTTCCAGGTCAACTTCGGCAACTTCTTTTGGGGAGAGGTGCACCCGAACATCACCTGGACCGCCTTTCACACTCATGAACATTCGGTCACGGGAGAAATGCTTCTTCTTTTCTTCATCTAGCTCTCTTCAAAACTCCACAAAAGCTTGGGCCGAATTTAGTGGGGTAGTAGAACTTGAAGGGGCTAATCTGGGAGGGGGCAGCTGAGACCTCTATAGAATACCCCAGACTATAACGAGATCAGCCTCCCAATTACCAAGAGATGCGGAGGCCTGAGTGGAAGGAGCACTCGACCTCCCCAGTCCCACCAGACCGACTATTCCAAGTTTGATGCTTAAATTCTTCCCACAAAGGCAGCATTGGAAGGGTTCAAGACACCCAAAGTGTCATCGATAATGGCCACATCCATCGGGACCCTCTTGCCTCATATACGGATAGTGGGGAGAGGTACCAACCAATCCACAGTCGGGAGGTTGGCATAAAACTCCTAAACGACCTCCATGTTATGCTGAGGGACTGACTCGGTCAACATATCCCACCCAAGTGCTTTAAACCAAGAGTAAAACCCCAGAAACTCCTCCTTCACATCCCTCATCACCATCCCCCGCTTGCAAAGAAAACCCCTAGTATGTAGCCCCTCCTCATAACGATCTTGATATTTGGTGTTGGGAAATCTACGGTAGGTAGGTTGTGGCGCCATTATGATCCTGTAAATACCATGAATATAGTTAGAACCATATCAGAACACCAGCGGAGGAAAAGACAATTTAAAATTTTAGAAAATATAGGAAATGGGGACACACTGCCAGTACCGCTACAATGGATAATTAATCGCTGCAGTGCTACCGCAGCGGTGGTACTTACCACTGTAGTGGTAAAGTTACCGCTGTTGTGGTTCATCATCTTCAACCCGCCAACCTCTCCTCCTATGGCAGCTTTTTTACTTTTCTCCATAATTTTAAAAATTAAGCACAGATCGGGTTTGGGGAAGTGTGTATGAACCTTTTTACACTAAAATGGGAGTGTAAAATGCCCAAAATCAAACCCACATTAAAGCAAGTAGTTAGAGAAGATGACTTTTCATCTTTCACCCCTCCCCTAGCTGAAACCCACTATGAACTATGTTAATCTTACGTCCCGAACACTACAGGAGCATAAAAAACATAAGAAAACTTAGCATGCCAACCAATATACTTAAGAACACCACCAAATTTGAGTTCAAAAAGTTACACCCAAAACCACCTTAATTCCCTCTATTCGAACGTAATTCTATGATTCTATGATAAGAAATATGTAAAATAAGTAGAAGAGACGAAGAAATTACCTTAAATTCATTAACAGAAGATGATTCCACAGAGAGAGTTGAGAGATTTTTGAGAGATAGTAGAGTGAAATGGGGAAAAATGAATTTTCCCTTATATGATTGTCGTGAACCACTACTGTGATTGGTTACTACTGCAACGGTAATTAACTGCTACAGTGGTAAAATTCCTCTAAAATCAAGTTAGTCCCGACTTTCCATGTGTTATAGTATCATAATGTGTTGAGATAATCATAATTGGAAACTATCTCACGAATTAATTGCATACATCTACTCAAGGAAAACATAGGGATAGTCATCGGCCTAGAATAAGCAGTGTTTTAACGGTCGCCCATTAAAGGAGCATGGGCGTATAATGAGATGGCATAAGTTAAGTAATCCTCCTAATAACTTATCATAATTAAAAATCCATCGAGCGATCGTGCTAATAGTTTTCCTAAGGTCTTGTTGTATTAAAAACTATCGAGAACTCGTGCAAGTATCCAGACCCATACTTAGGGCAGTTTGAGAATGAACAGTGGGTGAATTCGTATCTAATGTAACTACCCAAACCATCGTTACGTGTGAAAATGACTCAAAACTAATTTACAAAATATAATAGGCTTAAAATTGGGGCATTGGGGCCTAAGGGAATTGGGCCAAGAAGCCCAGTTTTGGAATGGGCTGGACTGCTAGTAACCACTGGTGCGATCAGATTACCGCAGTAGTACCGCTACAGCAATAAAAGTTCCACTCCAGTGGTAAAAAGCAGTATGACCAGCCGAGGAATTTTTAAAAACCTTCTTTCTTTTTATTTCCCTAGGTCGCTCCCTTCCTTAAAAAATACTCTGAAAAATCCTATCTTCCCAACCATGAGATTTCAAAGGCCAAGGTTCATAAAAGCAATTTTGAAACACATCCGGAGGAAACCTGACATGGGAATATATCTATCACACGCGGAACAATTCACTCCTCTCCGTAGTAGTATGTTTCACCTAAGAGGTAAGCTAAGGTTTATTTTGTAGCAACTAGACTTGGGCTAGATGCATTTAATGTTAATAGTAATGTTGGGAATATCATACATTAGGCTTTCAGGTATGGAGTTGGATGGATGGACACTTTTAAAATTCGGTTAGGTTTGAATATAATTGTATAACTGTGCATTATAATGATATGTTAATTATGATGGGACACGAATAGAAAGATAGAGCGAATGGACGCAGCTTAATACCCTTTGGGTCTTGAATATAGCGGAAAGTTGAATTCGATAACATGAAGAGGGTAAAAAGGGGAGTTAAGTGAACTTGATTAATTCTAATGTCTTAATAATCGGATTCCACTAAAGAGGAGTAGTTAAGATATGAAATATGGTAAGTTGGGGGCTGGAAATTAGCATAACTAAACCTCAAGATTGATGAGTGAGCATTAAAGAATGTGAAATAAGGAATAGAATTCCCGTTATATGAAATTAGAGAAGAATAGAGGTTAACGAGAAAAATGTGAGGTTGGGATATGGACAGAGAGGGAGTGTATGTTAGCATAAACTTGAGCTACCACAGTCCCTAAGGATGTATGTCATATGATGGTTGGGGGATATGTATATATGTATAGGCTAAGGTTACTGATCAAAGAGGTAGACGTTGTTGTAACACTTAGACTTCCTTGGCTTTGTGTTTGTTTGTGAACTTGACATCTATGATTGATTTCTAGTACGACTTATGATTTAAGGATTGCATTGCATTTTATTTGCTTTGTATTAATAGGATGTGTTGATGGGTGGAGTACCACACCGGTACAGATATGATTATTGTGATATAGGTCAGGTACCACGATAGGTATGATTGTGATATGGGTTAGGTACCACGCCGGTATGGATGTGATGATGATGTTGAGAATGGTAAGAGATGATGCGCATATCTTGCATACATGCATTCATTCATATGGTTGAATGTGATTCTATCTTATATATGTCCTCATATGTGTTTTCTATTATGGTAAATGATGAAAAAGGGTTACAAATGTACATTAGGTCCCTTGTGAGGAACGGGTATGGTATAACATGACTGGGAACCTTATGATAGTCACGGGATGTGGTATTATGATGCCTTGTGATTGTAAGTGCCTAGAGGACTTGGGTGGATGTGACTTAAAGAATTATAGGTAGCATAAGGATGATCCTGTATGAAGGGAGGAAGGTATAGGTTGGACTAGGCAGTCAAAGGACAAAGATATATAAAATATAAGTCAAAGCACAAAGATATATGAAATATAAGTCAAAGGACAAAGATATGCAAAATATAAGTCACAGGACAAAGATATGTGAAATATAAATCAAAGGACAAAGATATACGAAATATAAGTCAAAGGACAGAGATATACGAAATATAAATCAAAGGACAAGGATATTTGAAAATGTTAAATAATAGGTAGGTCACAGAGATGATAAGATGATATGTTAAGGATTCCTTATTTGGGGTTAGAACTGGAACTCTACTTGATGTTATGATTTTTCTCGTATTTATTATTGATATTATATGTTTCTAACCCTGATCGACCAATGAGGCTTACCAGTACGCGTGATTGTACTGATGCTACACTTACTATACCGCTACTCGGGGGTATAGCTATTGTGCAAATCAGTTGGAGTTTCTATAGCAGCGATACCGATCACTCAGCAGCAGATCCTACCATTTCGTCAAGCAATGGGACGTTTCGCCATGTGAACTGTTAGCCAATCTTTTATTCGGATTGGGTTGAACAAAATAAAAAATTATATGCACTTAACTGTGACGCCTACTTGTGATGGTTAGTCAAGCAAGTGACGGTTTGCCATGTGAACTGTCAGCCTTGACTAGATTTTTGACTTTCTTACCTTCTTCTAATGGTTCATGGTGATGACTTGTCAGTGAGGTGATGTTTTGTCACATGAGCCGTCAGCCCCTAACCAGTATGTGCACTTTTCCTTCTTCCTCTAACGATTTAACTTAACGGTTCGGAAGTCTTCTGATGTTTCGTCAAGCAAACCGTCACTCTCACACAAAATGTCCTCCTTGTCGCCTTCATCTATACTTTATTTTCCTGCACACTTCACACACAAATTAACCACATTCAAACAAAAACACTATGCTAAAAATTATTTTACCACAACAAGATGTGGGTTGCCTCCCATTAGCACCTGATTTAACGTCACGGCACAACTCGAGTATCCTGACTACTCATACTTCGTCAAGATACACCAGTGATAACAACTTTACATTTTCTGGTACACTAACGTATTGTTTGACCCGTTGACCATTTACCTGAAACAGCTTCCCATCTTTGTTTTCCAACTCCACTAATCCGGACGGGAACACTTGAGTAACTTTGAATTACCTGGACTATTTTGATTTCAGCTTGCCCGGAAATAATTTGAACCTTGAATTGAACAACAGTACCAAGTCACCCTCTCTATACTCTCTCTTTTCAATTTTTCTATCGTGGTAGAATTTTATTTTCTCCTTATAGAGGGCAGCCCTCTTATAAGATCAAAGTCGAAACTCATCCATCTCATTCAGTTGTTCCAATTTCAAATCCACAACCTCACTCCAACTCAAGTTAAGCTTTTTGAGAGCCCACAAAGCCTTGTAATCAAGCTCTACCGGCAAATGACGAGCTTTACCAAAAATGAGTTGGTAAGGAGATATACCTATTGGTATTTTGAAAGTTGTACAATAAGCCCATAGAGCATCTTCAAGTTTATAGGACCAATCGCTATGGCTAGCATTTATAGACATTTCCAATATCATATTGATTTCTCAATTTGACACCACTACTTGCCTACTTGTTTACGGATGATAGGGGGTAGCCACCTTGTGTTGCTTCACTCCGTACTTGGCTAGATTTGTACAGAACACCTTGTTACAAAAGTGTGAACCCCCATCACTTATGATCGTACGAGGAGTACTAAATCGAGGGAAAATGTTCTTTTTCAAGAATGCAACCACACTTTTACTTTCATTGTCAGCTAAAGCAACCGCTTCCACCCATTTGGACACATAATCTACTGCTACCAAGATATAATTATGACCATAAGAACTTACAAATGGTCCCATTAAATTGATGTACCACACGTCAAATAACTCTACTTCCAATATTTTAGACATATGTATTTCCTTATTTCGGGAGATCGAACCCTGTCGTTGGCATTGATCATAGGCCTTGGCAAAGTATTGGGTGTCTTTGTGGATGGTGGGATAGTAGTACCCATATTGCAATATCTTTCTTTTCGTGTGATCACCCACATGATGTCCCCCCACAAAGGATGAGTGAAAATCCTGTAGAATACTTAGCATTTCCACCTCTGGCACACATCTTCTAATAATGTTGTCAACACAGAGTCTAAACAGATAGGGCTCATCCTAGAAGTAATTGCTCACATCATGAAGAAATTTCTTTCTTTGATGGAAACTCAAATCTTCTGGTATCACATCACTGACCAAGTAATTAGCAAAATTGGCATACCATGGTATAAGATCAAGAGTGGCAGCGAGTACCCGTTCATCCGAAAATGAGTCATCAATTTCCAACTCATCCAACTTCTTTCTTTCATTCTCAAGTCCACCAACTGATTCTCACACTTCTTTCGATCTTTGACTTCAAAATTAAACTTTTATAATAGCAATACTTATCTAATCAACCGAGGTTTGGCATCTTTCTTTGCCATTAAATACCTCAATGCAGCATGATCAGTATGGACAATAACTTTAGTGCCAAGTAAGTACGCCCGAAACTTCTTAAAGGTGTAGAAAATTGCAAGTAGCTCCTATTTAGTAACCAAGTAGTTCTTTTGCGTCCTATTTAATGCCTTGCTAGTATAGTAAATATGATGAAAAATCTTCTCTCTTTTCTATCCAAGAACATCCCCAAGTGCAACCCCACTCGCATCACACATCACTTTGAATGGTTGAGACCAATTCAGGGCAACAATTATAGGAGCAGGTACCAACGTTTCCTTAAGGTACTCAAACTCCTTCACACAGTCACCATCAAACACGAACTTAGCTTCCTTCTCCAATAATTTGCACAATGTATTAGTAATTTTGGAGAAGTCCTTAATGAACCTCCGGTAGAAACCTGCATGATCAAGAAAACTTCTAACTCCCTTCAAAGAGATTGGTAGAGGTAGTTTGATACGAGGAAAATTAGGAAAACAAGAATTAACTACGAAAATAATAGTAAAATCAAAAGATAGATGAAGATAGATAGAAAGACACAAGAAGGTATAAGAAATAGGAACTAAAGGATGTTTCAAAATCCTAAAACCATAATTACATTAACCTACGAACACTTATCTCTTATGAATGACCGTGAGGGAATCATAACTCCCTCACAACCATCGTTTTTAAGAAAGAATTAATCTAAGCTTTAACAAGATCTCATGCTCCCTAAGGAGTCTCACAATATCAATATTATTACGAAACTAAGGAAATAAAGACTGGGAGTTTCTATTTACAGTCTTATTACAAATGCCCAAAAGTGACCTTGGACAAATTAAGAAAATAGCCATAAAGTGGTGATCTGGTGGCTTGTGATGGCTCTAGTGGTGGATAGTCACTGAGGTGATTAATCTTCAAGCCAACCTTCACTGGTAGACAGTGTGTAAGCTTCCCTTGGTCTCCTTGGCGGTTCATGGGACGGTCAGTCAAGCTTGTGTCAGATCGCCAAGTAAGTCATCAAGCTCAAACAATGTGTTATTCCATTGGCTTCCTTTTAGTGGCTCATGGGACGATTGGTCAAGCACTTGACTGATCATCAAGTGAGCCATCACTTGATGCAGTGAGTGCCCTTCTTCCTCTTAAGTCCTTGGTCCCATCTTTAACACTTGGAATCCTTTAGATGAGACCAAAACATGCTCCAATATGCCCATCTTCATGAACTTCCCTTGAAGAGTTTGCAACTCTCGACCTTGGCATCTTGTATCATCTTGAGTTATGGGCTCAAAAGGGTTGGTGCCATTTTGGTTCATATCATAGTTTTTCTATCACCTCTATTTTAGCTCAGTCTACTTCAATTCTTTTTGCTAAAATATTATGCCACAACACAATACCTTCCTTGACCGTGAAATGACACTTTTTCTAGTTGAGCACAAGATTGTACTCTTCACATCATTGCAAGGCATTGCTAAGATTTGCCAAGCAGTCCTTAAAAGCATCGCCTACCACAAAGAATTCATTCATAAAAACTTCCAAAGTATCTTCCACCATATTAAAAAAATTTGTTATCATATACCTTTGGAAAGTTGCGGGAGTGTTACATAACCCGAATGGCATATGCTTAAAAGAGAATGTTTTATAGGGGCATATAAAAGTAGTATTCTCCTGATTTTTGGGCGCAATGGAGATTTGTTTGTATCTTGAGTAACCATTCAAGAAGCAATACCAACCTTTCCCTGCCAATCTATCAAGCATTTGATCCATGAATGACATTGGGAAGTGGTTCCTAAACGTCCATGAATTGAGCTTTTGGTAGTCCTTGCAAACCCGTCAACCAGTGACTAGTCTTAATGGAATCAACTTGTTTTTCTCATTTTCCACCACCATCATGCCTCCTTACTTTGGGACACACTGCACTGGACTTACTCACTTGTTGTCTGATATGGGGTAAACAACACCCGCATCTAGCCACTTAATTATCTCTTTATTCACCTCCTCTTGCATTGGTGGGTTAAGTCTTTACTGGTGTTCTATGGTAGGAGTACACTCCTCTTCTAACTAAATCTTATGCGTGCAAATTCCCGGTGGAATTCTGATAATATCTGCAATAATCCAACCAATTGCCCTTTTGTACCTTAGCAACATAGAGACAAGCGCTTCCACTTGACATTATATCATGTCAGCAGCTATAAGCACAGGCAATGTATTATTCTCACCCTAAAATATATATCGAATATGACCAGGTAATTTCTTAAGCTCCAACATGGGCGGTTCTTCTATTAATGGTTTTACCGGAGGAGTTGGCCTATTTTTTAGATCTAGGTCCAACTTCTTTGGGGCATAAGAATATGACCCCATTCCAGTCAAAGAACTCACCGTCTCCTCATAATCTTCTATATCCTTCCAATCTAAGTTCATCTTCATAGCAGCTAATGTTTCTACCATAAATCTTTCTTCAATGGGGACTGCAATATCAACTTAATCAATAATATCAATGACTGTGACAACACTTTTGTCTCTTAATTGCTTCATTGACTGACATATGTTGAACTTTACTTAAATTTTAACTCAGTGTACTCCATGTCGATCAATACTCTTTCAGTGGCTAAGAATGGTCTACCCAAGATTATGGGTACTTTAAAATACACTTCGCAATCACGAATAACAAAATCCACTAGAAATATGAAGTTATCAACTTTTACCAACATATCATACAATATCTTTACTGGCCTTTTTACCGAACGGTCAGCCATGAATAGCCACAAAGTAGTTGATTTAGAGGCTCCTAAGCCCAACTACCGGTAGATTGCTAAAGGTATCAAATTGATGCCAACACCAAGATCACATAATGTTTTTGCAAAAGTAACTGCACCAATTGTGAATAGAATAGTAAAAGCCCCTGGATCTGCCTTTTTTGTACCAACGCTAGCAAAGCAATAACACTGCAATGATGAATGTTGCCTTTTGGTTCAAAGCTCACCATCCTCTTTTCCGTTACTGGTTCCTTCATGAACTTAGCATATCCCAGCATTTGCTCAAGAGCTTCTACCAATGGGATGTTCACCAACAACTGTTTTAACATGGATAAGAACTTATGGAATTTACCATCCTTCATCTTCTTCTTCACTCGATGTGGAAATAGAGGAGGAGGCCTAGTAATTTGAACTAGAGGTTTTGCAACATCTTTTCCCTTATCCTTGCTTACCACAACATCATCCTTTACACCGGTAGACTTTTCAGCATCTACCTTTTTGTTATCAATATTTTCTGGCTTCTTATACTCAGTTGGAATCTCATTAACACAAATGTCATCAGCCACTATTTCATAATCAGAGGCTACATCTTCCACCAGTGTCTGTACCATCAGGTTTGCTTCAGGTAAAAATTTACCACTTCTTGTGGTGATATCCATACAACTCTCATCAATCTTAGGATTACAAACAGTATCACTAGGAAAAGTACCACTCTTTTGCTGGTTGAATGCAATGGAGAATTGACCCATGTGGTACTCTAATTGCTTGATGGAAGTCGAATGTGAATCTACAAGCTGACTCATTGAAGATAAGCCATTTTTCATTTTCTTAACTCTTGTTTCAGTAGATTCCACACTCTTTAACACCTTCGCCATTATCTCTTCCATTTCAGACATTCCTTAAGAGTTGCTAGGTCGATCACGATTTCCTGGTGGTATATATAAACCACTTTTGTCATTCTTTCTTTTTCAGTTCCCTTGGTCAAGATCCTTGTAGCCAGATTTATCATAATAGTTGTCTCTATGATAGTTCCGACCTTGGTTTCCTTGACATTAGCCCCCAAAACCCCATCTGGTTGTTCAAATAGTTTTCCTCTTCTTCAGAATCTGACTCAATTGCCTTGACCTGCAAACCAATAGCCTTCACCTTCTCAACACCACTTGCCAACAAGTGCTTAGTCAACAAGTCCATCTGAGTCTTCATGTGAGCCATGTCTTGGTCACGTTCTTCCTCTCTTCAGCATTGTTCGGCCGACATACCTACAACATAAGTACCGCTTGCTATCTCAAAATCCCTGGTATTCTAATCTTTATTAGTTTTAGCTATCCTTTCCAAAATTAGAGTTGTTTGTACAAAAGTCAGTGCCATAAAAGCTCCTTCAACCGCATTATCAATCGTTGGTTTGGTGTTTAAGTTCAAAGACCAGTAGAAGGTTTCCATCAAGTGCTCACCAGTCAACTTATGATTGGGACATCGTGTCAACTTCTTCTTGAACCTAAGCCATGTCTCATGAAGTGCCTCATTCAGTTGTTGACTAAAATTAGTAATCTCATCCCTCAACTGTAACATCTTGGAGGGTAGAAAGAATCTTTCTAAGAAAGCTCCTTTCAGTTGCCTCCAGTTTATTATAGAATTGGGTGCCAGCTTAGTCAACCGCAATCTTGCCTCCCCAGACAGAGGCAATGGAAATAACCTTAACTGAATCGCGTTCTGAATAACTTCTGGAAAATCAAAGGACTTGTAAATTTCTATAAAATTCATCAAGTGCATATTCGAATCATTACCAGCCATCCCTCCAAATAAACCTTTGAGATTCAGAAGTTGGATCATTGTGCCAGTGATATTGAATCCCACAGGGAATATGGTGATAACTAATTTGTTTGCGATTTATGTGACTAGTAGTCGTTTATTTCCATGAAATAAGGGAGGGTTGTAGTAAGTTAATTTGACTCAAAATCTAAATTGTTTTAAGTCATGAGCGCGAAAATAACAAAATGATAATCAATAGAGAAGACGAACTAGGATTGTTTTCTCCATGGCTTTTTATTACTGTCGGGCTAATGTCTATAATGAATTTACTTTAATCTCCATGGCTTTTTATTATTATCGGGCTAATGTGTATAATGAATTTACTTTAATACAAGTGAATATCGGGCAATTGAACTTAAATGTTTACCTAAATGTTTCTCAACCAAATTAGGTAACTATCCATTTAACTCTTTCGAACCTAAAGTGATAGAAATAATAAACTCAATTTAAACCCCAAGTTGATTAATCTCGTTAGAGCAATACTCATTAGACGGAGGTTAGAAACTCTGAATCCATGTTGTTAAACTCTTTTCCTGATTTAAACTTCTTATTTCAAGAAAGTTAAACCTAAGGCTTATTCTAATGTTTGCAACCATCAAAAATATGTTAAGACAAAGAGAATAATAACACATTCATATGTATACAATGAATTCATACAAATATTAACCCTAGAATCATTATTTAGCCATGGATTCCTCAACCTTAGTTATAGAGGTTTTAACAACTCATGGTGATTAAGATGATGAAAGAAATATATTTCATAATTAAAAGATAGAGTCTTACAAAGATGAAATTCAAGCCTTTGATTCTTGAGAAAAACCACAAAGTAGCATTTCAAAACCCAAAAATGTGTTTCTCCAAAGAAAACAGAGCGTAAAAATATTCTAAGTGTCAAAAGATGCCTATTCTAAACCGTAGACTAGGTATTTATAGGCTCCAGGAATTTGGAAATTTGAATTTTAAATCGGACTGCCGCCTCTAGCTTGACTGCTTGCCTGACGGCTCACCATAATCGTCCTTGTTCATCATATTAAACTGTTACATGTCTTTAAATTGGCATGGGTTCTGCTTTAGCCTGATAGCTGGGGTGGCGACTCGCCAAGGCCCTAACGGTTTGCCAGCTGAGCCATCACCTGGATTCATTGGGACCTAGATTCTATTTTGACCTGATGGTTGGAGTGATGACTCGCCAAGGCCCTGACAGTCTGTCAGCTGAGCCGTCGCACTGAGTCTTTCCCTTAGGTGATTCTATTTTGGTGTGATGCATGGCGTGACAATCCGCCACACACTTGATGGTCCACCAAAAGGGGCCATCACACAACATTTTCAGAACAGGTTCACTCTTTTTTGTCCTTGGGCCTATTTCCTGCAATTTAAACATGAAAAAATATCAAAACTACCAATGGTTCCTTAAAACACATGATTATTCTTAGTTAAAAGCCTAAAATATGTCGTCAATATCATGCACATCAATAGTTCTTGGTGGATATAAGAATATGGTGTCATAGTTATGGTTATTGTTGAAAAAAAGGGCTGTCTGAGTACCATCATGGTAGCCATTGACAGCATGTTAGCGACTTAAGTGTGGGGTAGTTGTGACAACTTTAACACTTAATTAGCTAGAAAATATGACTTATGGACTGATTTTTACTATTTGTTTCTGGTTGACAAGTACTACGGTTCCTAAAATTGATAAGGGAAAAAATGCAACAACCTCAATCAAGGGAACTAAGAGGACGAGGAAAGGAGAAGCTCTCCAAAGTCATTGGCACTAAGAATTCTGAGGGAACCCCCGAGTCTATTATCCAGAGAACTAGGTTGACAAGGAGAGGCTAACAATAGAGTTTTCCATCATTCAATAGGTTAGGATACATCTTTTTAGAGCTGGGGGAGTGCAATTTCACCATGATTCTTGAATTTTATACAAATTGGAATAATGCACCTGACTATAGCAGCAAAGTGAATTTGAGGGTAAAGATCATCCTTTTCTCTACAAAGGAATTCAATAGATTTCTTAGCACACCTCATGTCGCCGATGAGTACTGTCATTTTGAGGCAACACTGCCTCACCATGAGACCCGCCATACCATTTGAGGAGAACACTCGATAGCCCATTAGAAAAGGGGTGATAAGGGTAAGCACACAACCCTTTACTATGCACACTTCTCTAAAATTATGAGGGTTTGCCTAAAAAATATGTATGCTTCACTTCTTCTAGGAAAACACACTTTCGAGGTCACTAAGGAGAGGGTGATATTTGTGTGCATAATGATGAAAGGGCTCTATATCAATGTTGGGGTTGTTATGGAGGATAATATTAATCGGTCTAGAGATAACCAATGATGGAAGTACTGTTATGGCAACTTATTGAGGAGGAGGATGAAGATCTCCACTTACCATTAATAGGTCACCTAGTTGGGTATTTGATTGATGTAACTAAAATGAAAGAGCAAGATATATTTAGTGGGCCTACCCTCACCACCACCAAGCATCAGGCCCAGGATGATAGTTGAAGAGGACATATGTTTGGGATGTTTGAATTGCAATTAAAGATAGGAGGTTTCCCTATGATTGATGAGGAGGTGGAGGCTCTTGCAGAGAAATACCTACTGACGAAATATGTCATGCTTATGTGTAAAGTAAGGCCAGTCTTTACAGAGAAATTAGATGATGATGAGCCAATAGTCCAGGCTCAGAATGACTAGGATAAGGATGAGGAGTATGATGATACAGGGACTTCCTTGATGGAAGTGGATGATACTGAGGATGCTGAGGATTGGGACTTTGTTCCCGATGATGATGACAACATCTAGAGGCCCAGGAAGTTCTTTCTTTCACTCTTATTTTTACATTATTTTGAGCATCGGGGACAATGCTATTATCTAAGAGTGGGGGTAGAGAAAATGCAATTTCTTTGTTTTCTTTGCTATATATTTAGTTGAGCTCGTCTTCTCATTCATCTCTTTTCTTTGTTTTGTTTTATTAAGTTGTTCTCTTGGCTTATGTTGGATATTATGTGGATGGTTATGTTGGATAGAGTTTTTATTTGTCTTGGATATGTGGTGGAGTATTATGGATGGATGACAGGAACATATTACCATTGGAGTATTATTTTTCATTCCTTTTCTTCTCTTTAGGATGGTTCCTTGTCTTTTGTTTTCTTCTTTTCCTGAGGATAGTCCCGTTTAACTGACTAGAGTTTTTTTAGGTATGTGTCTGTCATAGGAAGTGACTAGTCCCTGTGATAGATAGATGACGACTGTCTGAAGAGAAAATTAGTCATAGGATTTTGTAGAATTAGAAACTGCACTTTTTGAACTCTTGATACTCCACTTAGGTTGAAGCTAGACGTCATGGCTAGTTCACTTGAAGAATGCATGAAAAGTTAAGAACTTCATTAGAAACACATAGGCTCTGTAACTTGACTCAAAAAATGAAAATATGGGCTTAATTATGAAAGTCCATTCAATTTAGTTATGTGTGAATGTGTAATCATAGGAAGCCATTTTTGAACCATGGTGTCATGTGAGGTGAGCTTTTTGTTGTGTTTCTTACATATTTTAACTTCTAGAACTTGCTCCGTGTGTGTGATATTAAACTTTGTGTCAATTTGTGGGACATGATAAAGGAATTGCTTTGTTAGCCTTGTTCTTTTAACTTTTGTTTGAGCCATTTTTGTGTTATCCCTAGTTAACCTCTTTTGAACTATATAAGCCTATTTCCTTGACTAACCGTATTATAAAGCCTATTCCCCTTTATTGGATAGTATCCCATGTTAATTTGATCCAAAAGGTTCTCTAATGCACTTTGAGATGAGAAACTCATTGGGAAAAAAGGGAATAACAAGAAACAAATGGGTTGTAAAGGGATGTAGGTGTGGTAATAAAGGGAAGTAGAGAAAGAGGATGTCCTTGTGAAATAGTGATGTGTTTATTGCCAACAAGTAAGAAAACTATCATGACCCGAATCACGAATCTTGGGGGAACCTACCCAACTCTATCCTAGATAGGAGAACTCTTACCACCCAACTTTTAATCATTGCGTAAAACATTGTTAATACCTTAAGCATTAGTAAATAATAACTCTTTCCTTTAAACAAACTTATTACAAAGTACATTGCAGAATTAAATTAACAAATTCCTAGAACCCTACATAAACTGGTACAAGAGCATTAAATAATTGGAAGGATGACCCGAGACACAACATCCATGTATGAGTAGGATGAAAGGAGCTGCTGAAGAATAATCACTGTTGTACCTATAGAAACTCCAACTGTCCTGCAGCATGGATATATCTCCAAATGGAGATATAGTAAGTGTAGTATCAGTACAACCACACATACTGATAGATATCATTGGACAACTAGGGTTCGAAATATATAACAACATATAGCAAACAAGAAAAAATCATGACAGGTATATAAACTTAATATCTGAACACACTTAACTTACTTCAACTTCCAACCTTTCCGCATTTCCTTTATTTTAAGTAATATTAATTTACCCTTAGGGCATAACTAAATAACTATATTTCATGAAGTAATCTAACCCACAATTCTTATGCACTTACCTTATTACAACAACTCTATATACTTCTCTCTCTCTCGCATTAATCCTCTTTCGTGACAACCCTTGTTCCCTATTATACTACCATTAATAGTCAGGATTGCAACAACCAAGATAATTAATAACATCAACAATTTTGCAAGAAGGGACACTACAATACACATCATATATATATATAACTATATACATAGGAGAATAATATTTATACTTAATACAGGACATACCTTATATTCACACTTTGCTGCAATGCACAATCACAACCATCAACATAACCAGTTCACTCAAGGAACCCTAATATCTCATCAAATAACCGGTCCACAAAAGGAACCAATTACACTTAGGTAGATTCTTCAACAAGTTTCACCACAACGTGTGTATATATATATACATTCAAATGCGTATGATGAATGTATGTACGCAAGCTATACGTATCATCTCTTTCTCATCTCAACATCATCATCATCTATCATTTCATCATGAGTTCAATATCATCAACTCATATCCATACCATCACAATATTCATCATCTACATCAATGTAAATGTAAATTTAGGATGTAGTCAATAATTATAAGTAATGTCCGAAAGCGAAACACAAAGACCCAATTTAAATCAAATGCAAGTAACAGTGATCCAAACAGAACATAAAATTAATGAAAACCAAGTAAATACAGTCAAAAGTCAACAAGTTCATCATTTCAAGTAAAAAACAAATATCCACTAACACACAAAATCACAAAGTATGCTCGAAGGCCAATTCACGACTTATTCAAGTGAGCATTATCAATCTCAATCATCAATCACAAAAATTTATGAAAACCAATCAATCAAGTATCCATTTTAGGAGCACACATTCCACCAAGATTGATAGTTACACTCCAATTCATCATCCTATTTCATTCACCAATCTAACCCCTTTTTATTTTTATTAAAATCGATAAATTCAGTTACTAACTAGTAACCCTTACACTCAAGTCATCACTAAGTTCAATACACTATCCTTTTTATTCAATAATTGTAATGTCCCTCTTCATTGTTATGTATAAGTTCTTCATTTAAAAACCTCATGTCCAAAATCCTTTTGGTTTGAAAGTTACAAATTTTAGGCTAGGCTAATTTCGAATAAAATCGAGGCGAGGTGAGGTCTAGAAAAATCCAGAAAGGATTTGGGCAGTTTTGGGGATGTTTTATTTGATTTATAGTTAGCTAAGAGGATAAGGAACCCGTAGGAATTTACAGAATCGAATTTGGGTAAGTAGAACTCCCGAAATTAATCTTAGCATGAAGAACATTGTTTGGAATGTCCCAAGTTTAAGGTGTGTTGCAAAAAGTAGGATTTTTGGGCTAGGACAGACTTTCTATTCTGTCGATGTTGCTATAGAGGCGTTCAAAGCTAATCAAAGCCCGCTATAGCGGCAGGTACCGCTATAGCAGCACGAAAACCGTAGATTAATTAACTATTTTTTCCAAAATAGTTTATTATTCTAAAACTCATTTTGGGGCAAAGGAGGGGTGATTTAGGGTGAATTACACCAGATTTTCTTCGTATGGCCTTGTAAAGGTAAGTAACTCATCCTCGTTAACTTGTAATTGATAATTAAGCCTTCGAATTGCTAATTTACAGAGTTCAGGGAGGGTTTTAGGGTGGATTTTTAGTTATTTTTTGGTGCAAGGGGGAAAATTAAGTAATAAGTTAATGGGCTTTTATTATTAATAGTTAATTTACCCTTGCATCTCATTAATTCACTAATTTATCCATGGAATTGGTTGTTTTAGGTGAATTACAATAGAAAAGCCCTAGAACGGGAAGGGAATGCTCATGAACTTGACCTTAGGGGTTGGGTGTGAGTTATAAGTCCTAACATGATAGGTCATTTCATTAATTTCGTGTTTATATGCATGTTCTAGACTACGAGCAAGCAAAAAATTGTACGGAAGGGAAAAGCTCTGGCTTAGAGGATTGCGCAAGCTTGGTTTGAAGTAGGTGATGGTATTGTAGTATAATCCAATTTGTGCTATATGTGCATGTTAAATACTTTGTAGTGTGGCTTGTTAGTGTTTGTTTTTTGGTGTGGTCATTGCAAATGATTTTATGATTGTTACATAATTTGACCTACCTTACTTGCTATATGTGGAATGTTCGGTATTTAGAACATTCTTACGGGTTTCTGGTGTAACAAGGTTGGCAGAAACTTGTGTTTGGGATTTTGGTACATGGACGACAATTGTCCCCTACAGGTCATGGCTAGAGGGTGGTTGTATCCCTTAGCATTTATGTAGAGGTTCAGGTGAGTTTGATGGTTCCATGAGCGAACCAGGAAAATATATTTGTATACGTAATAAATTGTCCTACCTTGTTTGACTTGGCTTGACTAAACTTGACTTGGTGATAATATGTTGGATTGTGGTTTGATTCTCTAATTGCTTATTGTTGCTTGTTATGCTAAGTGTATGGTTGCTAAGCATGGATTAACTTGTTGTACTATAACTTAGTCATATGCTCATCTTGGGTTGGCCAAATGACCCTACTAGTACACTGTTGTTCTTGTGTGTTGATACTACACTTGCATTTACTTTTGTGAGTGCAACGCATATTCCAGCGGGTCTTACGTGACCTCACTTGTGATTCTAGTGGTTGACTCCAGATTTCAGGGTGAGCAGCATCTCCGGCTACCATGGAATCTCTCCTTATTGGCATAGTTCCTTATTTCTGAACTTATGTTTTCATTCAGTTTTTGGGGTTGCATTCCCTTCTTGACATTCTTTAGTAGTTTTGGTACAGATGACTTTTGGGTCCTAGGGATGGTTTTATTTTCTTAAGTATAATGATCTGCCTTGATTGTACTTACTTTTGGATTTGAGTATCTTATGTGATGGATTAGTTTTGATTATCTTTCTTAAGCATTGATTTTGAGTTGGTGTTTGGGGTTAGATGGTTCTCCCATCAGGTGAGTAGTCTGGGTACCACTCACGACGGGTTTGGGTCGTCACAATCATTCAACCACTCAGCTCTATTCAACTTATAATCCTAGCTAGAGCCATACACCGTTACACATCTTACTTTCTAGCACTAAGCCAAACTTGAATTCAGGCTCTTAAGTTCTAACATCACATCCTCTTATCCCAATCAATCCTCCAAACTATCTTCTAGCAAGAATATCTCATACTCCAAATATACACAATATCAGGCTCACCCTTTTTAAGGTACTAAAGACTAGTTCTATGGATTACAAGTTCACCTAATCCTTCTATTTTTACCCAAATTCACATATTAAACTTTATAAATCATCAAGTAAGTTAAACAAATACAAACACCCATCAAGGGATCCACACAAAACACAATAATATGCAATTATATCATTATTATATTAGTTCTAGATTTTATCCATCCAAACTCTGTGCCCGTAAGTCTAGACATGAAATCTCCATCCACTATAATTATTACAAGCAACTAATCCAAGTCTATTACACATTGAACCATAACCTACCTCAATCGAAGATCATGGAACAAGAAATTCATACCAAGGTTTCTCTTTCCTTTCCTTCATAACTCCATTATCATAATCATCTAGAAATGAAATAATTATAGGAGTAATTAAGTAATTACTCCTTGAAAAAATACTTTGGAAATTCAACCCACTAATTGTATCCTTATTCATGGTCTAAAACACTACCCAAGGATCAATTAACTATTAACTAGTTCTATCATACTCAACCGATCTCCATTAATGGCTTTATAGCTAAGGATTTTATTTTTAAGAATTCAAGATCCCCAACCACCAATTTCATATTTTAGAATCACTAATTCATGTTAGGAATCGTTAGTTTACAATCTAGAAGTAATTTTAGGTGATATTACCCCAACCTATGAGTTTTCCCCAAAATCTCATGAACTTAGGGTTCTAATCCCCAAGAATTTCACCATTAAAGATCATTCTAATGATTCTAAGATTGAAAGACGAAGAAGATGACGGAAGAACATACCTCAACGAAAAATTTTCACCCAAGGACTTGGAAAATCGCCCTCCTAGGGCTTTGGGATGAAGTTTTTCAGTTAAAAACCTCTAAAATGTCAAAAATCAACTTAAATAATGCCTAGTTACCGATGCAACATTATCACTATTACGGCCAACTTTTTAGCCCAAATAGTATTTAGTAAAATGGTCATAACTTCTTACTCCAAAGGTGTTTTAATTCGGTCAAAGGCATTGAAAAGAAGACTCAAAGATATTTTATTTGGTGGGCATTGAGCCTTATAACTCTTTATATTCTAAAAGTAGTACTCGTTTAAAGTTGACCCTAGTTTAAACTTAACTCGAAACTCAATCAGTAAGAATACTTCCAACTTAACTTTGTGCTAGGGGTATTATATGACCTTTGTTCATGTATAATTCACTTCCATTCTAAGCAATTGGTCCTATAACTTATGTTGAATGAGTTTCTTATGCCTTTACCTTAGATATTTTCAGTAACAATGAAATAGGTCGTTACAAAAACACAAAAAATGAAACAAAAAAGTTGAAAACAAGAGAAATCAATAAAAAGAGAAGTTGAGAAGATATCCTTGCTAACAATAAAGATAGGGCATTGTAAAGAGAAAAATGGGAAAAATTAAAGGAAGCATGAGAATGAGTTGAAGAAATGAGGATGAATAAGGAAAAGAGCGAAGAAATGTAAGTTAATGTCTTAACGTGCTTAGGGATAGTAGTCATTATTTTTCAAATATGTCCTATCCGTCCCTTAGCCGATATTACAACCCATGAAAATTCCTTTCGATCCTACTTTTTTTATGCTCGATTGATTACACACTACACTAAGGCAAGCCTATGGTGTGTTTTAATTTGTATGTTTGAAGTGTTCTTTGGGAGAGTAAGTGCTTGCCTGGTTGATATGTCCCTGTTGAATCCTTTGATCATGTATCGAAAAGGGGCACCACTAAATGGTGAGGGCACACGTTAGTAAGAATTTGGTGCAATATAAATTGCATTATTCACACATGATCATTTTGGCATTGATTTTTATAAAGAGTCAGTTCTAGAGGTTGTGTGGTTTCAAGTGAAGTGTCTTTGAGCTTACAAGTCATACATATATACATAACAAGTGAATTCTGAGTCATGATTAAATTGTCTAGTTAACTGAGAGTGAGTTGATAGATTCAATTAGTGTTTATCCAATGAAATCATCGAATGAGTATAGTGATTTGTTCGAGGACGAACAAAAGTTAATTGTGGGATGATGATCTTAGGCGTATTTGTACGCCCGCTTACCGTATTTTATCCATGTTTATTCTTGTTTTGAGAATGATATTCGGTCATAGTTGTGTGTTTTAATTGCATATTCTTGATAGTGAGCTAACCAATGTGATTAGATGCTTTGTAGGAAAATATGGTGGAAATTAATCTAAGTGAGCTAACGAGGAAGGTTTGGAGATTTGGAATAACTTTGGATGAGATTCCAAACAAAATCAAGCTGGTGCATGAAGTGAGGCACTGCCACAGAGCCAAAACTTGAGCCGACTAGTGCTAGTGCACTGACAAACGCCCTGTACCAGAGAAAAATCACACCTGGGCAGCCTGGCATACTGAGAGGTCTGGGGCGCTAGGCTTGTCCCAAATTTTAATTTTGTTTTTAGTCACTCCAAAATCAAGTAGGATTAGGGATTATTTTTCACTACTATATATAATATCCATGGACGTTTTTGTTAGGGTTGGTCACTTTTTAGCAAGCATCAAGTGAAGAAGGAGATTTCACCATTAGGTTTCTTTTCTTCTTAATTATTTTAGCCATTAATTTGTATGAACACATTAATTTCTTATTTATTTGATTGAACATGAGTGGCTAAAAATCCTTGTTCTAGTGTTACGGCTAAAAGCATGAATGTTTAGTAATGGATTGAATTGACGAAGTAGTTTATCAAATTGGTTGTTCTCATCTTCTTGATTAAATATGTAACATTGTTTTTATTATATTGATCAACATGTAATTAGACTCAAATCCTTTCACAATCAAGTCTCTTTTCACTTTTTACGATAAGACCAAAATCCCAGTCGATTAGAAGGTCCTTTAATTTTCACAAACAAGAAGGGTTGTGGTGGAATGGTAAATACTCTTTCATCGTTAATCAAAGGTCTCGAATTTGAATCTTCCTGGTACGGAGTCTCCTTTGTTAGGGAGCGTTTTACCCCCCCCCCCCAATGTGGGACTTTCCGGCTGAATCCGGATTTAATTGGGCTCCAATGTGAGTACTGGACACCGGGTGAAAAAAAAAAAAAAAAAGGTCCTTTTCACTTTTTAGTTTCCTAAGGCAAGAAAGTTGTATGTTTTCATGTGACATTTTTGCCAAAGCTGTTAGCAACAAGATGATAGCAATTTGTTCATCAAAATCAAGCCCTACGTATTTCTAAGTTTATTCAAAGATAAACTACCTTATGGTGGGTTCCTTTTTGAAGTAAATATTTTTGTGGTGGGTTCATTTTCAAAACGGTGTTGCTTGCTATATAACTTTGTGAAGATTTTTAGATCCTGCGTATAGGCACAGTAAAGACTATGTTGGATGTGCTGGAAGAAGTGTCAGTCTTTTAAAAATGGGTTGAATTGTGAAAAAACTTGGGTCCAATAGAGAAAGAAATGTTGGGCTGAATTATGAATGGATTTGGGTCCAATTACATGTGGACCGATAAAATAAGGGTGCAAATTTCATAAATCCCGACCGTTTAGTATCTAATTACAATCCATCCCGACTGTTTTCATATTTATAAAAAATCCCGAATTTTAGATTCTCGCAATACATAAGTTAGGCGCCGATACATCACAATCTGATACATAAGTACTTAACTAATCGACTGATACATAAGTACCGATACATAACTCTTATCTGTTAGTATCATAGAGATACATTCAGATATATAAGTCTTATGTATCAGTAGCACAAAAAGCATTCCGATACATGATTTTTATCAGATTTTCAACCAAAGACATCTTTCTTATGTATCTGTAACCTAATATTTAGTAAGATATATAGCTTTTGTACATTTGGTGGAGGGTCGCGTGATGTATCTTTTTGTCCTTTTCAATTAGATATATCATTCGTATATATCTTTGAACTCCCTTAATAGATACATCATTCTTATGTATCTCTAATAACATCATTATTTTCAACCTCCATTGACGAATCTCTGAACTCCCTCCGTACTCCACCACCAACTCCCTCTATCTTTGTCTCAGACCACCGTCGCTAGTATACCCTGACCAGTGAGCCACCATATAGACCTCAACTCAGCCTTTTACACTACTGATGAATCTCCGAACTCCATTGACGAATCTCCAAACTCCTATTATTGACTCGTCTTTATCTGAATTTGTAAGGGAGAAACAGTCAGAATTGTTGGAGGTGGAGCAGTGGTGGTTGGGTGGGGGAGTACGGTGGTGGTGTTTCGCCCACCACCGTAGTGGATGGATGAATATTAATCCATTATTTGAATGAGATAAGAGGAAAAGAGAGATCTAGGGTTGGAAATTGGGGAGTTTGAAGATTGGGAAGAAGAGGGAAGAGAGTATGAGATTTGTAATGGAGGGGTAGTGTTATGTATTGATTTTTTTGGAGAGAGAAAGCGAAAGTTATTTTTGTACTTACTTTGTAGAGATGAAATTTTGAGTAAATATGGTAAGTTACGGTATATGTTTATGTTATATGGAGTATAAAATAAGAGAGTCACATATTTATTAAAAAATTTATGTGTTTTACCTCAGCTTCTATTAAAAGGGGGGATAATTTTAGATTTAAATTTAACATTAAGGATACTTTTAATCCAAATCTATATATAATAATAAAGGAGAATCAAGATAAGGTGATGTGGCACTTCTCTATGACCTCCATTCACATTTATCTTTTTTCTCCTTTTTTTGAATTTTTTCTTTCATTTCTATTATTAATCAATTTGTTTATTAATTTAAAAAATCTATCATAATTACTATATCTAAATAATATCTCATGAGTTACAAGAAAACCTCCATCTATTTGCATTCTCTTTTTTAATATCATGTCTTCTCAACTCCCTTCTACCTAATTCTTATGGGTTAACCAATCTATAAATAACAATCATCTATGGAGTTGTTGGGTGCTCATTTTCATTTTCTCTTTCTTTTTTATTAGTATATATTTTTCTCCGTTTTTGATTTTTTCGTCTTCATCTTTTTAATCAATCATCTATTTAGTAATCAAATGAGCGGATATAGAAAAGGTGATGTGACTATATGGCCATCACTTTGATGAAGATCACAAATATATTCTTTAGAATTTCGTTTTTTGTCATATCAAATGAAGAAGGAACTTGAGGAGATGAAGTTTGAAAGAAGTTTGATGTATTTAGCCATGGACAAGTTTCATCAAGATGAAGAAAAAAATTTAATGGCGGTGTAAGATTCATGAAAAAGAGATTCAGTTTGGTGCAAGTTCATCAAAATGAAGAAGGAAGTTTAATGGTCTTAGAAGATTCATCAAGAAAGATGGTCGGATTAGCTTGGTGAAGTGTTAGAAGTTTGAATAAGTTACAAATATATAAAGATAAATCTTTTGTTGCTTATTTTAGTATTTTCAATTAATTATTTCTTCAAATGTAAGATATGCACTCTCCAAGAACAAGATTCTATTACAAAGTTTAGATGCACACGTATCTTTTAAAGTTCAAAATTTATACATGATTTTGAACATCAATAGCATATTATTGTGGAGATAACATTTTATCATATTAAAGTGATGCAGTCTTAGTCCATTTTTTCCCTACTGTTTTTTTTTTTGATTTTATTAGGTGCATTTTTTGTAACTTATAGAGTAATAATAAATATTTAGTATGTTATCCTCTCTTTCTTCTTCTTCTTCATGCAACTTTTTTCATTTTAAATTTTAGCCTTCTCTTGTACTATTAATTAGCACATCAGAAAAGAAAAGAAAAAATTCACATAACTGTTTTCATTTATGTTTTGATCTTATGAAATTCTTTGTGGTATAACTATTTGATAATAATCTTTATTTTGTGAATAATGTAAAGTTCTTTCCTTCTTTGTTCCACTCCTAAGAATAGTTTATTTTCCATACACAAATAACTAATTAAGACAACATTTATTATTACAAAAATCAATCACATAACATGTTGCAATGACAATAAATGGAGCAAAATAATCGTTTACGAAACGGTATACATGCTATCAGATATTATTTTTTTTTCACTAACATAATAAAGTTTTATTTTTGTGGGTAAACTCTTATGGATATGTTTATTTTAATTAATGATTTAAGTTGTGTTTGAATAGTATGTACTTTCTTTAAACACATCTAAGAAAGTTTGGAGTCGATCATGATAGAGATGGAGAAAAGATTTCTACAAATGACATGCGGATGTAATGAAAGATTTATCATTTTTGAAATTTCGTATTTAAATCATTCTATAGCTTTATGTAGTTCAAAAGATCTACTATATTTCTTTCTCATATAAGATTTACCTTATTTTAAAATATTTTTTCAACAATCAATATCATTTATTACATTTAATAGGAGTAGAAGGTGAAAGGTTATCTTATATGAGACCAAAGGTTTCTAATTATGAATAAAAACTAACGTTAAGTATAATTGCTAATGATATCATTATTTAGAATAACTAATGCAGTGCTATTACTATTGTGAAACATCTTTGATGTAGAAAAGAAAATTAAAGGATATATGAAGCTTACAAATTTTAACATTAATTTATTTCTCTTTTCAAATTGGAAGGATATTTCTTGAGAACTTGCCATAGAACCTTTTGTTTTATATAGAACTTAATTAAAAATTGTATCTTTACATGTATATTAGGTTTCTATTGTATTTTTCTTCATACATTGATTTTATTTTTACTTTTGATATTATAAAAAAAAATTCTTTTCATAAAGTTGATTCAATAGGTGGAAGGAGGACATTTTGAACCATTCCTAATATATTAAGAACACTCAATAGGCGAAAGGAGTAATTTACAAGGGATTCAATAATATATACAGATATTTAAGGCAGTAGAACGATAGTTGTAGGAATCGAAAAATTTACTAGTGGGTATAATTATAATTTTGTCTTAGGACTAAACAAAACATTTGTGTATTAGGATAGAACTAAGTTACTCTATTTTTTTAATTTTTACCACAAACTAAATAAAAGTACATTCCAAAACCCATTTATTTTAGGAGTACCCGAAAGTTTTATTAGCTATTTTATTAAATAGACTAGGAACTACTTAATTAACTCACGGTACTAAAACGTCACCATACGTTTGGAAAAAGAGTTCTAAACGATTACTACTTCTGAAATTTGATTACCAATCTATTTGATTAAAAAATACTCTTTCACGTTTAAGTTACAAAATATCAACCAATGGCCTTATAATAAGATTTTACCTAATATTTTGGACTTTAAATTTTTAATTAATTAATAATAAGAATATTACTAGATTATGCTATATTCATATTTGATAAAATAGTTATTGCTATTAATATTTTTAGCTAATAAATAAATTCTGTAATTGCTTTTGTATTTAAGATTTTAAGTCAATACAAAAATAATACTCTAATTTACGGGCACTTCACCATAAACAATAAACGACAAGATTTCACCGCTACTTATTACATAAAAGTCATTCTTCTATTTTGGAGTGTCATATCATATTCTCAGTACAAAATATAAGTATAATCTTGAGAATTCAGGTAATATATCTATATGTGTCTAATATTGATCCGGGTCGAAATCAGGAGTATAATCCTGAGTCAGGATTAGGATCATGAGTCAGGTCCCTAATCAGGGTTGAGACTCGGAATGAGGTCAGGAGCAAGACTCTGGTCTTGACTCGAAATTCGGGTCTCGACTCGGAGTCGATCGGGTTAGAAATTGAGTTTGGGGATCGAATTTCGAGTTGAGAGTGAGGCCCCAAGTCAGGGTCGGGAGTCGGGTCCTAAATTGGGGTCGAGACCCGAGTTGAGGTTGGAGTTGAGGTTGAGATCGGGAGTCAGAGTCGAGGTCGGCAGTCTAGTCTTAGCTCAAAGTGGGGTTGGGATGGAGTTTAGGGTCGGGTCTCGAGTCGGACGTTTGGTCCCAAGTCAGGGGTCGTAAATGGGGTCGGGAGTCAAAGTCAGGATCGGGGGTTGAGGTTGAGAGTGGGGTCTCCGGTCTGGAGTTAGGTCTCGGGTCAAAGTAAGAAAATCACTTATTTTCCAAGAAGATATTTTCTAGGAAAATGTTTTTCTTCATTCCAAACACACCCATAATGATCTTTATAATAACTGCAAGGATTACACGTGCAAGGCACGTGACATAGAGACTAGTATAATATACTTGGGAATCAACTAGCAACTCCCCAGACACCAAGTTATGTTCTAATTATTTTTTATGATCATCAATTTATCATGCTCAAGTTAAGTCGTAAAGCATGAGCCTCCAAGGGTGGTCAATAAAGTGAAGGTATGCAGACCTCGAAAATCATGGTTCAATGTTAACAAAGTCAAAAAAAAAAAAACTAAAAAAAAACTATGTGATTCATATTGATCATCCGCTTAAGTTTTGGTGATCGGAGAATAGTTACATAGTATTAGTATTTGTACGCTGATGGGAGGTAACAAATATCTAATGAATAATCTAAACATACAAGCTAGTCGTCTAGTCCGGACATTGAAAATATTTGCAATAACCAATAAATAAAAAAGTGATTCTCTCTAACTCATTTTATGTGGTACAGTTCAATTTTTTTTTTTTAATTCGTTACAAAAAAAACAAAAAAAAAGTACGACACCTATTATTTTTGAAACAACTAAACTCTTCATTTCATCTTTGATGATAACCACACAAATATCTATAATCTATTCTAGATCATAAGTTTTTCCAGAAAATTTAAACATCATAGTTAACAAACATTACCCCATAACAACGACATACCCAGTATATTTTCACAAAGTGGAGTCTGAGGAGGTTAGAGTATAGACAGTCCATACCACTACCTTATAGGTAAAGTAGAGAAGTTGTTTCTGATAAGACCTTCGACTCAAGATAATAACAGTCTAGAAAAAGACATAATATAAAAACAAGAAACAATAAATAATAACAAAACAACAAATAGTAACTGAAATAAAAATACCATAAAATAATACTACAAATCAAATTCAAAACAACAAACATCATCAAAACTTCTAAGTAATCAAACACTGCCCCATAAAATAAGAATTGTTCAAGTCGTAAGCATGAAAATAAATGGAACAGAAGTACTGAAAAAGGTGAAAGAGAGAGCACTAAAAATATGGGCTAAAAATCAATAACATAGGCTTAGAAAAATAAAGTAGGGGAAGCATGCATGGGGAGTAGAAGTGTTAGAACATCAAAAGTGAAAAAAGAAAAAGTAGGTAGCTTAGGTTAAGAGAAGAAAGGGCTCATGCAGATACGATGAGATAACAACATTTTCACTGCTTTTCAAAGTCACGCTTTGGCTGTGCCTCTCTGCAATTTGTACCCAATGTTTCACACAAACAAGTGTTATTTTTTTTAAAAAAAATATCCTAAAATAAGTGTTATTTAAAAAAAAAAAAAGTTGTCCTAAAATAAAAGTGTGTCACTTTAAGAATTCAAGACAAAAATTAGTATGTGTTTTCAACCTATGCTCTTACTCCATATATTCTTAATAGAACTAGAAGTATTTATTAAGTAAGATTAGTTTAGTGAACTAAATATTATATTTATTCTTTTCTTATACTCCCTCCATTTATTTTAATTTGTCACTTATTTCTAAAATAGATTTTCATTTTACTAGTGATTTTTGACATATGAAGAAAAAAATAATTATTTTTTTTCATATTTTATCCTTAATATTAATTACTTATTCTCAAAATTATTTTTCTATACTTAATATTCCTCCATTTCAAATTGATTAACCTGTTTTGACTTGACACAAAATTTAAAAAAAATAATTTAAATTTTATGATTTTAAATTAAAAATATATTAAATATATAAAAATATTTTTTAATCTTAAAATAAAAATGAAAAAAGGAAGTAATATATAGCGAGAGGGTATAAAATGGCAAAAGAAAAAAACGACTTTTGACAGAGTTCTACATCAGCTGACGGTCAACGGCGGCTTGTAAACCGCTACTTGTCGGCTTGTCGGTTCTTTTCCCCCACTTTAATTTCTTACTTTTTGTTTCTTTACCTACCAAGTTCCCAATACTTTTGCACTCTTTCAATTGCACTCCAAGAAAGGTATAAACTTGTTCCTCTCTTTGCTTACTATCTAAAGAAAGTTTTTCAATTACCTCCATTATGGTATTTTACGCTATTTTGAGATTTGAATTTTGTAAGTTTTGACTAATATATACTCCCCTTTGAGATTAAGAAATAATTAATTATTTTTTTTCAACTTTACTCTTAGTGATAATTATTCTAGATTTAAGGGACACGTAAATAGATGAAGATTAAAGAATTAATAAGGGACATATTAGTCAAATCACACTTCTAATTAATTTTTCCTTAAGAGTTGTGCAAAATCCATACATGCTAACTATTTTGAGATGGATGAAATATATAGTTAGTTATTTCTTAGTTTCCCACCCCGATTAATTTGGATCGCGCATTGCAGAGTCCATTTTAGGGGTGACACTCCCAACAGGATTTTCTCTATATCCAGAACTCGAATCTGAGCCTTGCCACTGCACCACAACTTATGCTGGTAAAAATATATATTTTTATTATATTAATACAAAAAAATATAATTTATATTATTTTTGCATACTTTTAAATATTAAAATTATAATTTTAAAATAATAAATTAACTTATCTGATTTAGCTTCAAATATTTACTAAATTGACCCTTAGAAAACAACAAGTGTAACATATATTGAAACGGGAGAGCAAGAAAGAAAATTCATTTTTTTCTCTCAAAAACTCAGGAGAACTTTAATTGATTCAAAAAATTATCCTAATTAATGACATGAATTTGTTGACATAATATTGATCAAAGAAAAATGGCGACGGAATTTACGATGGAATAGAGGCTTGGAGATAGACCCTAGAGAATAATGGCTTTAGGTTAAGCAAGATTAAAACAGAATATAGGAAGTGCAAGTTCAATGACGCAATACATGAAGCGGATACGGAAATAAAGATGGATATACAAGTCATCTCCAAGAGAGGAAGCTTCAAGTATCTTGAGTCAATAATTCAAGAAAATGGGAGGATCAACGAAAATGTCACACATTATATTGAAGGGAAGGTGGATAAAATGGAGGCACGCATCCGATGTTCTATGCAATAATGTACCACTAGGACTTAAATTTTATAGAATGGTTACTAGACCAACTTTGAAGATATTTTAAATGAAATTGGTTGTAATTTTTAAATATTTTTGGTCATTTTTTGCAAAAAACAACTAGCCCAACACTTGGTCTATTTTTAGATTTAAAAAAGGAAAAAGTTCAGAAATAGCAAATTTTGCTTTTTAACAAAGACAGTTGTAGCAACAAGTTGTTAATTATCCGAACTAGCAACTTGTATTTATATTTGAGAATTTTTTCTGACGAAATACATATACAAATAGCTGAATTTCCTAACAACTTGAGTTTAAAAGAAAAAAGAATATTAGCTTCCTTAAACCACGTTCAATTGAAGATTTCATTTCCAAATGAAAAGTTTTTTTAATGAGTTTAAAAAAATAAGATTTTCTCTCTTTCTCTCTATTCTATCTCTAGCCTCTCTTTCTCTTAATGTTCCCTTTATCTTTTTTTTTTAATATATATTTTATATTTTATATTTTCACATCTCTCTCCCTCTTTGTGTTTTATATTTTCACCACTCTCTCTTTTTCTCTTTTTTTTTTGTATTTTATTTTTTTATTTTTTCACATCTATCACCTTCTTAATATTTTATATTTTCTCTTTTTTATTTTTTTTGTATTTTATATTTTATATTCTTTTGTATTTCATATTTTTTTGAATCAAACAATACACTTTATATAAATTATTTGTATTTATATGTCAAATTTTATGTCAAATTTATCATTTGTATTTGTATTAAACAAGTATCATTTGTATATGTATGATTAAACACTACCATCATTCTTTGAAATACTTATTCAAACACATTTATTTGCTATGAAATACATATACAACTGCAAATTCCGGCCTTATTCATGTGCAAATACATAACTGTTTTTATGACCTCGAATACATATACAACATATAGACCCTTTAAACATGTCATTATTCTTTGAAATACATATACAAATTCATTTATTTGTTTTGAACTATGTATACAACTACAAATCTCAGGCCTTATTCACATACAAAATACATAACTATTTTTATGACATCAAATACATATACAACACCTAATCACATTAAAAACACTGTCATCATTCTTTGAAAATACATATACAAATTCATTTGTTTGTTATGAAATACATATGCAACTACAAATTCAGGCTTTATTGACATCAAATACGTATACAACTACAAATCTCAGGCCTTATTCACATACAAAATATATAACTATTTTTATGACATCAAATACATGTACAACACGTAGACCCATTAAAAATACGGTCATCATTCTTTAAAATACATATACAAATTTATTTATTTGTTATGAAATATATATACAACTCAAATTCAGACTTTATTGACATCAGATACATATACAAAATACATACACAACACCACTAAACAACCTTCAACCTTCCCCTTCCCCATTTTTTTCAATAACCTCCACCATCACAAGAACTCATTTCTTTATCATCCTCTTTTCTTGAGAACCACCATTAATGTTGAAGCTCCGAGCTTCGACCAAACAGATCCCATTTTCTTTTTTGGTGAAATTCAACCCACCAACGAGCGTCAACTCCACTGGAAACGTCTCTGACTCTGACAGACAGAAAATCCCTGAACTCCGACGAACAACCACAACAACCATGAACTATCAATAACCTTTTCGTCAAATCAGCAGCGATGTCCTCTGATGACAACTCCAGTGATGTCCAGATCTGGCCAGAACATAATTGAAATCGAAGAAATTAGATGAAATCGAATGAAGAGTGAAAGAAAATAACGTGAGAAATATTGTAGAATTTAAAATCTAAAAAATAGGAGAAAAATTGGGAAAGTAAGAAAGAGGTAAAATCAAAAAAGAAAGGGGATAAATGCTAAGTCGTGAAAGGGGGAGGAGTTACACCTGATAACTGTAAAATGCAGTTATGGCTTGGCCCCACTGAAAAATAATGCTATTTTTGCTATCCCATTTAATATTTTTAAAGTGTTGCTATTTAGCTTAATTATGGACTTAATTTTGTTAGCATCTACACTTTTCCTTTTAAAAAATTTGCATGCATTGACTCTACATCAACATTTATATGCAAATTCAAATGAGTATACGCGATTGCACTTTCTGCATAATCAACAAATGTCCTTTTAATATACATCTTGGATCTAACTTTGATCTTTTGATGATCAAGAATCTTGTAAAAGGTTAAGCATCCCTATACTTTTCCATAACTTATATGCAGAGGTCTGAACTTTCTTAAAAAAAACTTTATTAAAAATATGACGAGCTGTTAATTACAGTCTCTCCCCACAAATCTTTAAGTAACTGAGCATTTAAGAGCAAATCACTAGTCATACTTAATTATTACGTACGAATTTTTCTTTCAGCCAAATCATTCTGTTATGGAGTATTGTAGGGCAAATTTTCTGATGTATAATTTCATGAACTCCACACAATTAATCAAATTCATTGGAGAAATATTCTCCCCATCTATAACTTCTTAACATTTTAATTTTGCACAACTTAATTAAATTTCTTGAATTTCTGAAAGGCTTCATCATTTTTTTTAATTAACTAGACATATTTAAAACAATTATCAATGAAAGTGATAAAATATCTTTTCCTCCTCTTATTATTTCATTTAATTCACATATATCAAATGTATAAGTTCAAGCAGTTTTAAATATAACGACCAGTTCCGTCGTTACTGAAAATATATGTGGTAAAGGCATGTGCTTCTCATTCATCATTAGTGTTAGGATTAATTCTTTAGTATGTGAGAGCATTTGATATGTACTAAGGTCATACAATACCCCTAGCAGAAAGTTAAGTTGAAAGTGTCCTTACCAATTTAGTTTCGGGCTAAGTTTAAACTAGGGTTAACTTCAAATGAGCACTCCTCATAGAATATAAAGATTTAGGGGTCCTAATACCCACCAAATTAAATATCTCTGAGTTTTCTTTCCAACGCAATCAACCGTTCATTAATCCGCTTCTTGAGTAAAAAGTTATGACTTTTTTACTGAAGAATGTCCGTGCTGAAAAGCTAAGAGCGTTGTAGTGGGTCAGGTCGCTATAGCGACGCAACAACAGTTTATAACTATTTTTGAAGGGTTTCAGCCCCCAGAGTCCAAAATCTAATTCTTAAGCCCTAGAAGGGTGATTTTCTCTTGGTTTGGGTTGAAATTCTTCGTTGAGGTAAGATTTTACTCCTTTTTAACAACGTTTAATCCGTTCATCTTCTAGAATCATTAGAATGGGAAATTTATGGTGAAATTCTTGTGGTTTAGAACCCTAGGTTCATGAAATTGTGGGAAAAACCCATGGGTATATGTATTTTCACCTAAAATTGATGTTAGTCTGTGAATTAACTCTTTGTAGTATGAAATTAAGGTTCAAAACATTAAATTTGATAGTAGGGGATCTTGAATTCTATAAAGATAGAACCTTTAGCTTTAAAACTCCATTAATGGAGTTGAGTTGAGCTTGATAGAACTATTTTGATGGTTAATTGACCCTTGGGTAATTTTGTAGACCGTAAATAAGGGTATAACTAGTGGGTTTGAATTCCCAAAGTATTTGTTTGAAGAGTAGTTTCTTAATTACTCTTATAATTGTTGTTTGTTAGATTATTAACCTTCAGAAACGTGAAGAAGAAGGAGGATCATCTGTGATATAGCTTACTTATTGCAGCAGTTTGGCGCCCAGGTAGGTTATGGTTTATGAGTAGTAAACTATGGTTAGTAATCGTATCCATAATGTAGATTTGACGGAAAAAATCATGCTTAGGCCTGCGGGCATGGAGTTTGGCTAGATAAAACATAAATTTAATGTAATAAGGACCTAATTGTGTGTTGATATGTTAATGTATGAATCCTTGATGGATGTTTTGTGTTTGTATGACTCTATGGTGAATTGTAATGTGAATTATATGAATATAGATGACAATGAGATTGTGTGAGCTCATAATCGAGTTATTTAGCCTAATTACCATAAAAGGGTGAACTTGGTATTATGTGTGGTTGGAATATAGGATAATCTTGTTTAAGGTTAGTGATGAGGATTGATTATGGTATAAGGAGACGGTGACTTAACTTAAGAGCCTAAGGTCAAGTTAGGCTAAGGGTTAGGAAGTAAAAAGCATAAAGGTGTATAACTAAAGTTAGATTGTAAGTTGAATAGAGTTGAATGATTGGATAATGGAGTAGGTCTTGAACCTAGTAATGACTTGAACGTAAGGGTTGCTAGATAATAACGAAATCTCCGATTTTGATATAAATAAAGGAGGATTGAAATAGTGAATGAATTTATGAATGTTGAGCTAGAATTTAGACTCCTTTGGGTTGAATGTGCACTCCTAAATTGAATATTTGAATTTAATGATGTGGCTTGATAATGCTTACTTGAATAAGCCATGGATTGGTCTTCAAACATGTAATAATTTATGAAACCAATGAATCATACATACTTGTGATATGGTGTGTTAAAGAATGATTGTTGTTTACATGGAATGATTAGCTCGAGTTGACCAAATGTTTGGTTGGTTGTCTATTGTTGCAATGCATGCTTAAGGAAGGAAATTGTTAAATAATATCCTAGGTGTTAATCACATATAATGAGGTAATATTAAAGGCTTGTTGACTGTACAAGTATGATTGCTTATTTTCATTGTGGTTGTGATTCTTTTGATATCTGTTATTATTGTGGTATGTACTGGTATTTGGACATCTTCACAGGATTGGTTATTATGATTTATTGGTTGGCTCGGGTACCACGTCGATACAATACATAGATAAGAGCTCGTCCCCTGCAGGTCATGACTAGTGGTTAACCATTAGACTCTTCGTATGCATGTACAGGGTATGTATGAGTGTGACAGTTCCTTGAGTGGACCAGGTATATGATTATTGTTATTGTTGTTGTTTATATTGGTTCCATGAGTAGACCAAATTATAGTGTGGTTGTTTTTGTGGGTTCCTTAAGTGAACCGAATTATGATGTTGCTTGATATATTTGAGATTCTTGTTGTTAGAGTCATGGTTGTTGACTTGGTCATGGTTTGACTTGACTTATTGTATCTTGACTTGTACTTGACTAAAGTTGTAGAGTTACTTGAAAATGCTAAGTATCATAAACTTGAGGTATTTATCATAATGTGTGTTCATAGATGTACTTGTTGCAAGGTGATGATTATTGGTTTTCAATTATCATTGAGGTTAATTGAGGCGTAAGTGAAATAGATTGGCTTATAATAACTATTGGGGTTAAACAAGTGAGAGCTAGGATGGGTGACACTTGATGTGAAGGTGATGAATGATCAATGAAAATAAGAATGGAAATGCTCTTAGTTAAAATAAGAGGTAAAGATAGCATAAGTGGATGAAAGTGTTACGAATTAAATGGTTATATAAGTTGTCATATTTTCTTTTTGTGATTTCTATTTTGTGTTTACGTGATCTAACCCTGATCGGCCGATGATATCTACCAGTATGTGTTATTTGTTCTGATACTACTCTTGCTATACCCTTTATGGGGTATAGTCTGGTTGTAGGATCAGTTGATATTCCACAGATGACGTGGATAGTGATCTCCAACAGCTTCTACTCTTCTCATTCATGGTGAAAGTTGTGTCCAGTTTTATCGTTCTTAATTTAGAAGATCTTATACCTGTTTAGACTAGGTCCTTGGATAATTTTTATTTTCTGCATTTATATAGTTGTAAAATCTTTTGTAATAAGGATTTGGTATTATGTTACTTAATTTAAGACTTTCGTATTTATTGTTGAAAGGGTGGTAAGAGGTTCTCCTATCTAAGTGGATTAGAGTAGGTGTCTTCACAATCCGATAATTTGGATCATGACATAAAATTTCTTGCATCACTAGAAAAGAATTTTTTTAATTTTTACTTAAATACAAATTTCACATTTATTTAATGATTGTATGGTAAGCACCTAATTCTTGACATAAGTATCATAGAACCAAAATTTAAATGTCCTAATCTAGCATGTCATAACATAGAATTTGACTCAACACTCATCTTGAACAAATCATTACATGTAACAAACCAAATTATCGTTACGCTGAAAAAGGGGGTAAAATTTACACTTTGTCTTCCCTTAGTCAATTTTTGAGAAATTTAGGGCTAGTCTAGGATTAGACGATTTCAGAAGGTGTGTTGGTCGAACAAAATCTGTAATAATGTTATTATTGGCAGTGATGTTTGATGTGATAATTGGATAGATAACCAGTTTAGGGAGTCGTAGCAACTGTCGACACTTGAAATAAAGTTATAGAGCTCCAGTTATAGTGTTTACCGTGGAGGGGTTGGTTCGTGATGTCATAATTCGTGAAGTGTATTATAAAATGAGCATAGCTGAAGAGAGTTCCAAAGTTTTTACCTCGGACTACTGCAGCAAAAAAAGTAACCGCTGCAGCGGAAAAAGGTATTGCTGAAGAAGACCTCTGTCTTATGGCGCGAACCACTGCAATAGTAATTTAACCATTGCAGCGGTAATACGCAGAATTCGACAGTTTTAAAAACCCAAAAACTATTTTCATTCCCCACTATTTGAATAACGCAAAGAATCTTCGGGGAATGCAATTTTCTAAGGAAATTTGGAATTTTTCATCTTTGGAGGTAAGTAAGTACATTCTAAACTTGAATCATTCTCATAATCTTGGGAAAATCATTACAAAACAGATTATTGGTTGAATTTGGAGTTTAACCCTAGTTTATGAAATTAATGGAAATCAGTGGGAATGGGTATAAAATTAGTAGATAATGATCCTAAAGTGTTAGAAAATACTAATGGATGTAGAATTACGGTTGTTCATGAGAATTCAAATAAGGTTCATGAGGTTTAAAGGATAGAAAATCCTAAGATGATGAAATAGGGCTAGTTTATGATTAATATCAATGGATATTGATTCCTAGTAGTTAGAAGGGGATGGATTATTGAAAAGAGTATGTTTTCTTGTTGTCATAGATCAAGAACGAGTTGAACGAGAAGGAAAAGGCAAAAGTGTGGCTTAAAGGTGACTTTGAGCAAGGATCTGATGTAGGTTACGATTTATTATAGCAATTAGACTTGCCTGATTATGTGTTTATATGTGAATTGAATGTTGTTATGTCTTTCGAGCACTCCTTATGGTTATTGACTGCATTGCATATTCATTCACATTGATAATGTTGAGTTGATGGTGATAGTGATGATGTTGCTATGTAACCCACGATGTTCATGAGGTTGGTAATGATTATGATGTTGATGTTGATGAGAATGAGAAGAGAAAGAGATGATGTGCACATCTTGCATTCATTCACATGCTTGAAATGTTCAGTTACGATTGTATGTTGTGTGAACTTGATGATCGAATTTGACTAAGTGTAAATGTACATGATTGTGAGTTTGTATTCTCCTTAAATGAATTGCATACTTGATTGACTGTCTTTGATCATAATTTATGTGATGATCGATTTACATCTATTTTATTTGCTTATTTGTATAGTGTCGGTTTGAGTATACCTATGATGCCTACCAGTACGTGTTGCTGTACTGATGCTACCTGTGCTCTTCTTTTTATTGGGTACAGAGCGTGTTTTGGTGTTTGAGACAAGACCTCTCCTTTAGCTACCAGTTCCAGATTCAGCTTCAAGGGTGAGCACCATGACAGGGCAGCCTTTAGACCTTCTTATCCTTATTCTCGTCCCTTATTTCGGGACTAAGACATTCGTATTTATTTCTTATTTTGGCTAGTCATTTATCTTTTAGACTTGATTTTCTCTTAGATGTTCTTATACGGTGACTTCAGGTCCCGGGGATGTAATAAATAGAGGTTTCCACACTCCATTAGTTTTGGATTTTGATGTTGGTTTGACAGTTAGTTTAAATTATTGAATGAACACTCTTTTACACTTGTTTAAATTGAGAAATAATATAAGGTGGATGTGAAAGTAACATTTGAATTGGTGAGAGTTGAGATTAGTATGGTTCTCCCTCATAGGTTAGGGTGGGTGTCAATCATGACCGGTTGGATTGTGACATTACAGTAGTATATTTTCAACAAACATAGAATTTATAGAAATAATATATTGATTTTTAGATTTTTCTGTGTTTTAACCATTTTATCCTTTTATATTGTTGTCTTATAGCATTTATGAGTTGCAGAAGTGGGTGGCACAATCCCCAAAGAGTTCGGGAGAGTTTTATGCGAGTTTTTAGTTTCTAAAAGCTTTTAAGTTGTTATAGTTGACTTTGATCAACACTCGATGATTCGAGCATCAGATGAGAATTTTCTCAGTTCCATCAGCTCTGAAATGTCAAATGTGGGTTAGTAGTGTTGTTGGTTCGGGTTTCGAGGATTTCATTTTGATTTCAAATCTTTTGACAAAAAGTTAGTTTTAAGTTGCCTAAAGTTTCTTTCAGGTATAACTTGTTGATAACAACCTCCGTGGGTAATTTTGGTAGCTCCGTTGAGCCTAATAACATAGTTGAGATGTGTTCACGGGATTTTGAATGCATTCTGAGGATCCTTTGGGTGATTTTGGTGCCTTAGCTTTTTGTTGTCAGCTACAACTGGTGCCTTCTCCAAGTACGAGAGAGAGGCACCATGTGCGCACTGACTTGCTTAGCATAGCCTTTGAGTGCATGACCTGTAGCTAGCATTTACGGAGGTCTGGGTCGGGTGAGTGCGCATAAAGGAAATGACCCCTAGACAGAATAAAATCTTCATTTCGGTCCAAAACCTTGTTTTTATCATTTTTAGATCTTGGGCACTCAGATTAAGGAGATTGCAAGTGGAGTTTTGAGAATTAAACCTTAAGTGAATTTCTAAACCTTGTTTTCATGATTACCCATTGATAAATTGTAAAATCATCTTCAAATCATGGCTTTTAAACTTGAGATTTTGAGGATTTACTGGTAAAGTAAAATATTAATATTTTAATGATTTCTAACTTGATTTCTACTTTGTTTTTGAGACCTTTGTTTGACAATTTTGGAGTCTTGACTAGAGATCTTTGTTTGACAGCGGTATCAGCTCTTTTGGGGCTCGGACTGTTGACAAAAGTCACGAGTCAAACTTCATACTTAAAGTGGCAACTTGAAGACTATGAAATAACAAGGAATATTCATACCAGTAAAGGGACAGACCCTTGAAGTTCTTCATCTTTCTAGTTAGCAGACGTCTTCGTTGATCCGAATTTGATGGCATTACTGAGAGTTAGGTGTCTTTGGTGAAACTTCAATAGAACTTGATAGAAAGGAGTTTTTAGACAAGAATACTTATAGGAACATTTTCTCTATTGTCGACCTGATTATCAATTAGCTTCAAACAAAATCCTCCTTCTCCAACTATACTCAGATGTCGAAGGAAGCTGAAGAGACTCTGAGGGGTTGTTTGGTACAAATACAAGTTATGCAGAAATTAGTAAAGCAGGAATTAATAATGCAAGAATTAGTAATGCAGGAATTGTAGTGCTGGGATTATTTTTTATCAAGTGTTTAGTTTATTGTATTAAAACTAGATATACCATGTATTGTGTTTGAATTTAGAACTTTACAATATTTTCTTTACAATTATACCCTTAAACTTTTGTAAGATTTTCTTCTTATTTTACTAGTCAAGTTGAATATCTAAATTACAATGTAACATATTTGTGCATGAATTCTAATGAAATGTTTAGTTCTTTTTCCTTTTTTCTTTTACAATTTAAGTTACCTAAATTTAAGATTCTAAAATAGTTAGAAATAAAGGTGTACCAATAAATTGATTATATAATTAATTTTCACTCCGCTTAGGTGATTATTTAATTTATTTTATTCTTAAATTGAAAATATTTGATATAGAAAAATCTAAAACAACAAATAATTGCAATATTACATAAAAAAAGAACAAAAAAAAATATGTAAAGCACACTATGTAGGAATAACATAGACTCTATTTGATAATATAGATTTAAATTTTGCAAGTAAAATAATAAAATGTAGATTATATTTCCACTGATTAATATTTTTCCTAAGCAAACGTGATTTGAAAATTTGAGATTGAAGGGTAGTTTAGTTATCTAGGAGTCTTATCCAAGTATTGTTAAACCTTGGATAAGTTATCCCTTTGTTTTCATGTGATAAAATAATACACCCTATGATGTTAAGTAATACATGTATTAGGTGAGATTAAATGAATTGAGTAAGCAAATAATATATTGGATGTGACTAAGGGGACGTTTGGTAGAGTGTATAAGAATAATGCTGAATAAAGTGTATTAGTAATGCTTGCATTGCTAATGCAAGTGTTAGTAATGCTTGCATTGCTAATGCAAGTGTTAGTAATGTTGTTATTAGTTATGCAGACATTATTTCTTACACAGTGTTTGGTTTGATGTATTAAAAACAATATTTATTTACATAATTTTTATAAAAAGATATTTGTTTACTGAAAAACCATATTTGTTCACTATCTTTTCAAGCTTAGAGGGAAGTAGCAGCAGCTATTATTGTGGAAAAGGAAACTCAATTTTCACTTCACTCATTTTCATTTCTATTCTCTCTACAAAAAGAAACTTGAGGAAGGTACGTAATTTTGAAAACCCAATTTTCACTTCTTTTCTGAACCTACTTTTCTTTAAAAACTCAATTTTTACTTCTTTTCTAAACCCAAAAAGCCTGGCAATGAAATTGATTTAATTTTGATCGAAATAAAGAGGAAGAAATCGAAAAACAAGAATAACCAACGGAAAAGCCATTACATAGTAGAAAAAGCTTTAAAAAAAGCAAGGAAAAAAGCAAAGAACAACGTTTGATTAAAAAGGAAGAAAATGTGGAGAAATGGTGGGAAAAGAAATAGACTATTTTGAGGAGTAAATTTGTCATTTAATAAGTTAATGCATGTGTTGAAATGATTTGTATTACTAATACATAGAAAAGGGTGGTATTAGTAATACATAGCTCAATGCACAATAGAGTGTATAACGAATGCAAGCATTAATTATACATAGACTAAAAAAATATACCAAACAAGGTATTAGTTGTACACAAAAATAATGCATGCATTATTTTTGTTAACACACTCTACCAAATGACCCCTAAGTTTAAATCCAAGGACTATTCTAATTAGTGCAACCTACCAAATGGGTCATGAAAGTTTCCTAGTCGATACCTAGTCCCTTTTTTTTTCTTTTTTTTTTTGTCTTTTCGTCGATTTGGCTCTATTTTGGACTTAAATCTTGGCCTTTGTTTCTTTTTTGGGCTTTGCCCACTTTTGTACCGATCTCCTTTTTTTGTTGAATAAAATATGGCCATTAGCCTTTTAAAAAATAAAGCCAAAAAAAACCCGCAACTACTGCAGATGTTTATGGTTTTCATTGGGGATAAAGTTTCAAGTCATCTAATGTCATCCCATGAGTTTGTTAGAGCTTAAAAATCAAGTGAGTTAAGCTTTGGAGCTTAAGACAAGTTTCTTGAAAACTCAACTTGTTGGTGCATTGAGAAGCCTGGTGCTCCAGACCCTAAACTATTGAAGAATAAAAATTCCACTGATAGGAGCATTGAGGGGCACATTTTCAGCCCCTGAACTGCACCAAGCAGTTTTTTTGAAGATCGGGTGCACCGTGCTCGACCTTGTTCTGTAAATTTTTTAGCTTCTTGCCTTTTTAAGTTCCTAAAGGGGTATTTTCATCCTTTTACCCCAACTTAACCTCCCCTAATCCATTTAATACCTTAGAAACACCCCAAATCCCTCATAAAGATTTTCAAATCCCTCATTCTCTCTTCCCCAAAACTCAAGAACTATTAGAAGGGTTTCTCAAAACCAAAAGTTTCCAAGGTTCCAAATTCGTGAATCTCTCTAAGAACTCTTCAATTTCAGGTATGTAGGACTTCAATGGGGCGTAAAGTTTATCCACATGTCCAAAACATTAGAGCTTCTATGAATTTTAAAGCATTGTTAAGTTACAAACTCATGTTTAATTCTTATGCTATTTGAATCAAATTCTTGCCTTTTAAAGTGTTTATTGATGGGTTTGACCTTTATGAACATCAAAATGATTTTTATGTGTAGAAAAACTTAGTTATCATCTTTTTCAATTATGATATAAACTTGTATATGATTCTTGAGATTTATGTTTAACGCATGAAATTAGAACTACAATGTTATTACAGATAGTTAAGAAAAAATAGATTCAAACCCATAGAAGGATAAAGTTTGATAATTTTCAAGGTATAGATTTAGTAAAGTTTTAATCTTTACAATAGATAGATAGTTATTTAAATCATTTATTGAGCATATGATTATCAGAATTATTTGGGAAGGATTATTTAGCATCGAGCGGAAACGGGTCTAGAAAAGCTAAGTCCCAGAACTATGTGCCACCATAGAATTTTGTTTCACGGCAGTTGGTTGTTCGTTGGCCTAAAAGGCTCATTAAGTAGATCCACACATAGATTGATAGGTAGTATACCTTGGCAAAGTATGGGGAAGCCCTCTCAATTGGGTTAGACGTTGGACATCATTAGCTCAAGTGATGTACGTCGGCTATAAGAAACTCCAACTTAAAAGTTTTTACTTTACTTTGATAGTATTTCGATATGATCATCTTGTGTATTTAGATAGTATGATTTCAGATATGTATTTATCAAAAAGTATTAGTATGATTTTGGCTAAGCTTATTTTTAGTCATTTAATATTATTCCTACATACTTAGTACATTCAGACGTACTGATTGCAAACTCTTTGCCTACATTTTTCATGTGATATAGTTATTGATGATAAAGTTTAAACTCGTGGCTAGTTGATAGCAGTTCAACTTCTAGTAGTGGTGACTCCTAATCATTCGGGGAGTTAGTTAGTTATTTCCTTTCGTTCATTTTAGATATTATTTTAATGTTAGCCGGGGGCCTTGTCAGGCAGATTATGTTATCCAGTTTAGAGGCTTTCAGATATTAGAGTATTTTTATACTGGCCTCTTCAGGCTTAGTACTTTGTTTATTAAGTCTTTCAGAAATATTTTAGACCTATCTTATGATCCCATTGCAGCTTCTTCTTAAATTTCATAAATGATGCTTAGTTATGTTATGCCAAGGGTTAGCTTGGGACCATTTATAGTTCTAAGCACTGTGTCTCGGCTTGGGTGTAGACTCGAGCCGTGACAAATTTGGTATCAGAGCAATAGGTTCAAGTGCTCTAGGATGTCTGAAAAGCAATATTCGGTAGAGTCTTTTTTATGAGTGTGAAGCATGCCATACTTATTATTGAGAAGTCTACAGAGCGTTTAGGAAGCATTTCTCTTTCCTTCATGCTTTAAATTTGTACGATAGAGTTTAATGGAGTTTAACTCTATAAATCCTTCCTAACTCTGACTTTGCACGTGTTTTAGATTATGCCTCCGCACAGAGCCACCGAACATCGACAATAGGTTGGGAATGAAAACCCTCAAGTGCCGCTAGTTCCACCTCAGGCGGATGTCACTAACGTGGAGTTTTGTAATGCAATCCAAATGCTTGCTCAGGCTATGATAGCCCAAGATGATCATCAGGGAGTAGCGCCTGCAGTTTCTTAGGGTGTTCCAGTTACTAATAAGATTCGTGAATTTCTCAGGATGAATCCACCTGAGTTCTTTGGGTCTAAGATAGGTGAAAATTCAGAGAATTTTATTGAAGAGGTCTAAAGAATTCTTCTCCTGATGCATGTGAAGAGGTTAAGAGTGTTGATTTTTCTGGTTACCAACTCAAAAATAGTGTTAAACTTGGTTTGATCAGTGGAAGAAAATTTGGGTAAGGGTACTGCACCTCCAGATTTGACTATGTTCGAGGAAGCTTTCTTGGGGTGATTCTTTCCCCAAGAGCTGAGGGAGGCAAAGACCCAAAAGTTTCTTACTTTGGAGCAAGGTTCGAAAAGCGTGAGGGAGTGTGGCCTCAAGTTCACTCAACTGCCTTGCTATGCTCCAGAGATAGTTGCTGATATAAGAAACAAGATGAGTTTGTTCGTTCATGGACTTGGCCACCTTTCGGCTAAAGAGGGGAAAATAGTTATGTTGATCAGAGATATAGATATTGCCAAGCTTATGACCTATGTCCAGCAGGTTGAGGAGGAAAAGTTGAAGGATAGGGAGAGGTTTCGTAATAAAAAGGCCAGGACATCAGGTAATGAGTTCAGTCAATCGAGAATCGATAATGGGAATCGATCATCTTTTTAGAAGAAGCCACTGGGCCAGCTTCGTGTTCACCTAGTGCACCTTCACCTAAACCTAGGTATGACCAGTAGGTTAAGATTTGTATGCAAGATAGTGTTGTAGAAGGGTGCACTACTTATCCTACTTGTAAAAAGTATGGGAAGAATCATCCCGATGAGTGTGTATAAGGTAGGGAAGGTTGCTATAGTTATAGACACACAAGTCACAAGCTTAAGGAATGTCCCTCTGCCAGGTAGGGAAATGGGGGTAACACACCCCAGGCTACTTCATCATCGGCTCCAACAAGCCAAAACTTTAAGAAAAGCACCACTTTAGGTACAAACGGTAGTCAAAATTATTTCTATGTCTTGTCTTCCCGTCAGGATTAGGAGAACTCTTTCGATGTCATTTTGGTATATTAAAAGTTTTCTCTCTTGATGTGTATGCCTCGTTAGATCATGGAGCTACATTGTCCTTTGTCACTCCTTATGTTGTTGTAAATTTCAGAGTTAGTCTCGAACAACTCTTAGACCCTTTTCTGTTCCACTCTAATAGTAGAATCGGTAATATCTAGAAGAATTTATTGAAGTTGTCCTATTTCTATACATGATAAGGACACCACCGTTGATTTAGTAGAATTAGATATGATAGACTTTGATGTCATTCTGGGTATGGACTGGTTGTATTCATGTTATGCTTTAGTTGATTATAAAACCGGAGTTGTTAAATTCCAATTCCCGAATGAAACAGTCTTATAATGGAAGGGTAGTCCTGGTATACCTATTATACAAGCCGGATTACCCAAAATATTCTCATTCAAGGTAATTGGCAACGCTTTAGAGATGAAGAAGAGTTTTGTAATCTACTATGAAGGAAGTGGCGATGATGGAGTATCGCCCTTTTGGGCTATTGGAATTTAGGGGTCACTTTGGGCCCATTTTGTGATAAATAGCCCATGAATATAAATAGATAGGATTTATCTTTTTCTTGCTTAGTTGATGAATGATGATGAGAGATACACTTGTGAGTATTTATGAGAGCTTGTGAATAATGTGAAACGTTGGTTGCGAGTGATTAATGTTTATAAGGTGCTTCTTGTAGGATTATGGTTTGAGGATAATTGGTTTAATAGATCTTTGATTTGCTTACTATTTCCTCTTTTTGTGTCTTATTATCTATCTTTATTTCTTGTCTTTTGATTTTCGTACTTTGTTTTCGTTTTCATATTTTGGTTCGTATTATTTTCCGTACTTTATTGTCGTTTTCATAATTTGTATCGTATCATTTGGTATCAGAGTCGATCTTAGGATCGTTCCAACGATTCTAGTCTTGGGATTTATTATCACAAAAAAACAATTATCCCAAAAATGTTTTTGAAATTTCCTAAATTTTGAGTTTTTGATTTTTGTGTTTTCTTGATTTTCTAGTGCTAGAATCGTGTTCTCTAATACTATTTGAGTTTAGATCTCAATTTGGGCTTGATTGGAGTTGATTTAAGGGTTCTACCATTGTTGAGTTTTGATCATTTTGAGAAAAGTGAAGTGGGTTTTTAGATCTGGGAATTTTGGCTTGGATTTAAAGGTTAAAAGTTGTTGGAAAGTGTTCCCCATACCAAAAGGAGCCCGGATCTCGAATTTGAAGTGATTTCGAGTTAAAACAAGAGAGTTTGAAATTTAGAAGTTCACCATCTTCATGGTGTTCTTCAAATTTTGAAGTGAGTTTAATTTTCGGGAGCAATTGGTTGGGAATTGAGGCCTAAAAACACTTTGGTTAGATTCGGGAGGTCGAAAGGAGCTCACAGTTAAAATTTCATCACATTTGGAGCTCATTTGATCGAGGGTTAATTTTTGAATGTTCATGTGTTCTTCATGTTCTTATCTTATTGATGAAGAATATTCAAAAAGGTGTGGTTTGATCCAAAAAGGAAATGTGAAAAGAGGGTGTACTTATTTATGCTAAAAGAATATTCCAAAAGAGGAAAAATCCAAAGGAGAAAAGTACAAAAAGGGCCCATAATAGCTTAATTTTCGGAGGCTTCAGATGAATTGTCCAGCTCACCTGCGCCCTCAACTGTGCACACAGGTGGGTATCTGCGGCCGCAGGTGGCCAACGTAGGTCACCTGCCAGCTTCTGTTTCATGGCCCGCGAACCCCATCTGCAAGGGTAGGTCCCCAGGTGCGTCCGTACCTCAACCAACTCAGGTCAACAACTCCAAATCAATTTTTTTCTAAGGTTCTAACCTTCTAGTTTCATTTTCTTGATTCTTAATCACTTCCTTTGATTCTTAAAACTAATTTTCAACTAGTAATCTCCCTACTTAGTTGTGATTAGTTCTTGAGTTCGTTTTTCTTTCTTGTCCTTTTTCTTTGTGTGCTTTTATCTTTTGTTTCTTAGTTAATTTCTTATTTCAAGTCCTTTTAGTTTTAATCAAGTCATACATATTTGCTTCGTCCCCTTTCTCACGTTACACTAAGAACCATGGGTGGAACAACCTTTGATACCTTAGTGGAGGCCATCATGGGGTTGCAACAAGATGTGAATGGATTGATTGGGGATTGGTCACACATGAAAGGAAGGATGGCAAATTTGAGGTGTCTTACTCCCCAAAACACCTCAAGCGGACAAAACACTTCCACTATCACTACCCAGGGGATCATCCACCAAAATTGTGCTCCAAGACCTCAAGAACATGTTCCATTGCATGTTCTCTCAACCCAAACCAATACAAATCGAGCACCACAAAATGTTGTTCGACCATTCCAAATCCAATTATGTAATTATTCTTCCCACATTAGGCCCACTAAGCGCGATACTAGAATTTTACCTAGTATCACTCTTTCTCTTATGCAGGATCATGAATAAGTAATTCTAAAGAAGAATGCAAGGAGAGTGCCTCACGAACATATGATTGAAAGCCTAACAGAGTTCTTACCAAAGGATTCCAAATGTGAAAGGTGTGATGGTAAGTTGACAAAAGAATTGGATTTGAGGTTGAATCTTTTTCAAGAAGGAGAGGATGATGTAAGCACAGTTAGCGCTAATGCAATCCAAGTCACTGTTGATACAATCCGAGCTACATCTTGGACTTACAAACCAAGTCGGGATGAGGAATTGGAAGATTTATTGGTTAAATGCAATTTTAGAAGCTTGGTAGTTGATGGGAATAAAGACATGAAACTCAAACGCGAGAATGCTTTGAAAGAGATTCCAAGAGATCAATATAATGTGTGGATGATAGCTTGGATCATGGGAGATGCATTGCTAAAGGACCCATGTGATGGGGATGTCTCTATTCCAAATATGCTTGCCAACAAAGCTATGAGTCCTACCAATTCCAAGGATTTCCCCAAGAATCTTGATCTTGAAAATGGTGATCTCTTGAATTTAAGGACAAATTCTCTTCAAGAAGCAGAGGATGATACAAGCCGAAATACCCCAAATATTCTCATTCAATGTAATTGGAGATGCTTTAGAGATGAAGAGGAGTTTTGTGATCCATATGCTTTAGAGATGAAGAGGAGTTTTGTGATCCACCATGAAGGAAGTGGCGATGATGGAGTATAACCCTTTTGGACCATTGGCATTTGGTGGTCACTTTGGTTCCATTTTGTATTTAAGGTCACTTTTGGGCCCATTTTGTAATAAATAGCTCATGACTATAAATAACTAGGATTTCTCCTTTTCTTGCTTAGTTGATGAATGATGATGAGATACACACTTGTGAGTGTTTATGAGATCTTTTTGGGAGCTTGATGAATCGTGTGAAACATTGGTTGTGAGTGATTAATGTCACTCGAGGTCTACGTAAGAATAAGGTGCTTCTTGTAGGATTACGGTTTGAGGATCATTGGTTTAATATACGTTTGATTTGCTTACTATTTCCTCTTTTTGTGTCTTATTATCTATCTTTATTTCTTGTCTTTTGCTTTTTGTACTTTGTTTTCGTTTTTCGTATTTTGGTTCGTATTATTTTTCGTACTTTGTTTTCGTTTTCATAATTTGTATCGTATCAACCTAAGAGTTGTCTAATCTCATACCTCAAAGCTAGATAATGATATCTAAGGGATATATATATATATATATATACCATTTAGTGAGGGTTAAGGATTTTAATTTCAAAATCCCAACTCTTCAGTCAATTCCTATAGTTAATGAGTTTCCAAAAGTCATTCCCGAAGATCTTTTTGAAGTTTCTCCAACAAGGAAATAGACTTTGGGATAGACGTTCTTCCTGATACGCATCCTATCTCTATTCCTCCATATAGAATAGCCCCAGCTGAGTTAAAAGAGTTAAATGAGCAATTGAAAGATCTTTTAGATAAGGGGTTTATCAAACTAGTGTTTCCCCGTCGGGTGCTCCATTTCTCTTTGTGCGTAATAAAGATGGGTTTTTTAGGATGTGCATTGATTACTACCAGTTGAAAGGTCACAATAAAAAATAAGTACCCCATACCTATGATTGATGACTTGTTCGACCAACTTTAGGGTGCCACTTGTTTCTCCAAGATTGACCTTAGGTCGAGTTATCATCAGTTGAAAGTTAGAGAATGTGACATTCTAAAGACTAGGGGTGTGCAAAAATCGAGCTGATAAAAATATTATCGGTTTATTGTTATTGGATTAACTGTTTTTTAATGGTTTTATAAAAAAAATTATTGGGTTATTGGTTCGGTTTCGATTTTTTCTTATTGGGTTATTGGGTAAACCGATAACCCAATAAGAATATACTATATATATATATATATATATATATTACTTATTATATATTTCTCTTAATTTCTCTTTAATTTCTACAAACTAACAAACCTATTCATTTCCTGAACTAACATTCAGTTCAATCTTGAAGATTCTTATAAATTTAAATACATCATGTAGGATTTTGGCTGTAACTAAGACTCGATTTATTTTCATGTTAGTTGCTACTATTTCTATTTTATGAGTATTTTCTTATCGGTTAAATCAAAAACCGAACCATTAAGGAATAAAAATTGATAAACCAAAAATCGATAAAAAATATGTTATTAGTTTGGTTATTGATTTAGCATATTTAAATATTAAAAATTGATAAACCGAACCGATAATACATAAAACTGAATAGAATCGACCAATGCAAACCCCTACCAAAGACAACTTTTCGAACCTGGTTTGGTCACCATGAGTTTCTTGTTATGTCTTTTGGATTGACCAATACTTCTATAACTTTTATGGATCTCATGAATAAGGTATTCAAGCAGTACCTAGACATGTTCATCATTGTATTCATAGATGACTTGATTTACTATCGTAGTGAAGATGAGCATGCTGACCATCTTAGAATCGTTCTTCAGACCCTCAGATATAGACAACTATTTGCAAAATTTTCTAATTGTGAATTCTAGTTGAGGTCAGTTTCTTTCCTTGGTAATATTATTTCTAGTGAAGGAAACATGTTGACTCTCATAAGATTGAGGCAGTCAAAAGTTGGCGTAGACCGACAACTCCGTCTGATATTAGGAGTTTCTTGGGTTTAGCTAGTTATTATACGAGGTTTGTAGAGGGATTTTCATCCATTTCAAGCCCATTAATGAGGCTAACTCAGAAGAAAATAAAATTTCAGTAGTCTGAGGCTTGTGAGAAGAACTTTCAGGAGTTGAAGACTCAACTTACTTCTACTCTAGTTTTAACCCTGCTCGAGGGTACAGATGGTTTTGTAGTGTAATGTGATGCATCCAAAGTTGGGTTGGGTTGTGTGTTGATGCAGAATGGTAAGGTGATTGCTTATGCTTCTAGACAGATCAAGGTTAATGAGAAGAACTATCTAACTCATGATCTCGAGTTAGCGATTGTAGTGTTTGCTTTAAAATTTTGGCGTCATTATCTCTATGGTGTGCATATTGATGTGTTTACAGATCATAAGAGCCTACAATATGTCATCACTCAAAAGGATTTGAATCTTTGGAAGAGGAGATGACTTGAGCTCCTCAAAGATTATGACATAAGTGTTCTATAACATTCGGGTAAGGCTAATGTGATTGATGTTGCTCTTACCAACTTGTCTATGGATAGTGTGACTTATGTAGAAGAGGTCAAGAAAGAACATGCAAGAGATATGCATAGGCTAGCACGTTTGGGAGTCTGTCTTGCGGATATTAATAATGGCGATGTGATAGAGCAAAATGATTCTGAGTCCTTGTTAGTGATGGAAGTGAAAGGGAAGCAGAATAGTGACCCCGTATTGCTTCAATTGAAGGATGCAGTCCATAAGCAAAAAGTTAAAGTCTTTTCTTATAGGGAAGGTGGGATTCTTTAGTACCAATATAGGTTGTGTGTGCCCAATGTAGATGGGTTGAGATCCCGAATTTTGTCTGAGGTTCACAGTTTTAGCTATTTTATTCATCCAGGTTCCACCAAAATATATCGTGACTTGAGAGAAGTTTTTTGGTGGAGTGGTATGAAAAAGGACATTGCAGACTTTGTGGCAAAATATCCTGATTACCAGCAAGTGAAGGAAAAATACCAAAGGCCTGGTGGTAAGGCCCAAGATATTAGTATTCCTACATGGAAATGTGAGATAATCAATATGAATTTCATCACGGGTTTGCCTCGTACTCGTTGTCTACAAGATTCAATTTTGGTGATAGCAGATAGGATGACCAAATCTGCTCACTTCTTACTTGTCAAAATCATGGATTCAATAGAGGATTATGCTAAGTGTATATTCGTGAGTTAGTTCGTCTTCATGAAGCCCATTTTTCTATCATCTTAGATAGGGGTACTCAGTTTACATCTCAGTTTTGAAAGACTTTCCAAAACGGTCTAGGTACCAAGATAAACCTTAGTACAACCTTCCACCTGCAGATCAATGGATAGGCAGAGCACACTATTCAGACTCTTGAGGATATGTTGAGGGCATGTGTTATCGACTTTAAAGGTTGTAACACCCCATACCTTCCCAACCCTACTTGACGACATTGAACAATGTTTACTTAGGTGTCGAGAGCCATACGTATGTATTTTGTAATGTTATGGAGGAGATAATTGATATTGGCCCTTGTACATGTGATTAGACTTTCGTAGGAAGTGTTTTGTGACTTCGTGGAACATTTGTGGGGTTAAAAATGAGGCTTGGAGGACCTCCAAACAAAGGATATTAAAGTTAAGAAGTAAGTTAAAGAATAGAACTTGAAGTATCTAACCGAACCCGCAAAGAAAAGTCGAAAACAAAATTTTTTTAAAAAATAAGGGCCAGGCGCGCCAGAGGGTGTGCCAGGCCGCTTATTGCCCAAATTTTTTGGGCACAGGAAGCAAGTTGGCGCGCCCAAGGGCGTGCTAGGCTTCTTGTGCGCACCTTTCAAAAGTTGGAAATTTTTCTAAGTCCCAAGGGTACCCGGGGATGTACCAGGCCGATTTTTGCCACATTTCTTCTACAACCAAGACTATACATGGAATAATTGAAGTAATTGGCATTCCATTTGATGAGATTATCGTGGACGAATTTGGCATCCAAATGACAGTTTTACCCTTTTGGTCAAAATAAGCAATACGTGGCTAGAATCATTTGTTTTTGAGATTGAGGCTACGAATGTAAATTGCGTGAGTGGTAATATTGTTGTAACGCGTATGAAATGATTTAAACATGAGAAATTATTGATTTTATTGGGTTAAGTGATTTGAACTCAATAAAAGCCCAAAATGAGGAAGAAAACATGGGTCAAATGACCCATTCTTCCATTGACTAAGCCAAACTTAGCATCAAATGCCAAGAGAGGCTAAGGATGACCCCAAGGGCTATATAAAGGGCAAAAATAAGATTTTTATTCATTTGGAATTCTCATGCTTTCTAGATATTTCTCAACCATTTTCTCTTAAACCCTAAGAACTCTAAGCCATCTTTTGGAGCAAGATCGTCATTTCTCAAGGTTGGTTAAGTGATTATTCTTATGTATTAATATATTATATGCATGGAAGAGTATGTAGATCATGATGGGTATGTCAAAAAGTGTACATAATGCATTTTTGCTTTTTGGCTAAAAGATGTGTTATCCATGGAACTTAAACTTGAATTATGGCTTGTGGTTTTGATAAAAGAGCATGGTATGGATGAGATATGAACATGTCTGGTGTGATTATGTTATTAAACTTGTTATTTTGCTATAAGTGTAATTTTTGGGATTTTGACCGATATGTGATATGAGGTGTATTAAGGTGACTTGATGGATTATTTGTGATATGGTGTGAATGAGAAAGGGTAAAGGAGAAGCTTTGTGGTGAAATGTTATTGGTATATGATGTTGTGGTCAATGTATGGTATGATTGAGGTATTGTTGGTATGACAATGCCGAAAATGGTATTGTAGAGAAGGAAATGACATTTTTAAGGCAAACATGTAACTCATTGACGTCATATGCATTTTTAAGGTAGTTGGTGGTTAATGTAAATTACGTTATGTATTTGTGTTGTAGAGTGAAACATAAGGAATGAGCGGGACATTGTATGCACATCTAAGATTGTATATTCGTATTGAGAATACAAGGTATGTAAGGTTACTCTGTCCGTATCTTTCTGCAGCACATAGTATTCACATTGACATCGCACTTGTCCTATCCTGAAATGTGCTAAGGTATCTTATATCCGGTTACCAATTGTCAATATCACATGTTTCCTACTCATTGATCAATTGTGAATCACATGTCTCATATTCATTGACAATGTTCCAAAGGCCCAATAAGGTGGTGTTCTAAAGTTCGAATAGTGGTTATACTCATGTATCTTGTTCATTGATTATTGTCCAATGGTTCCAATAGTGTTATGTTTCCAATAAAGGTATGTTTCCAATAATGTTTATTCACATGTATCTCATTCATTGATTATTGATCCAAAGCTTTCAATAAAATTATGACTATCATTGTAACAATCTCAAAGTAATGAACAAAGTAATGCATATATGTGGTCAATGATGGAGTATGGGTGGTAGCTTTGGGGGCGAAATACCTAGATCAAGCCGATCCCGAGATTGTTGGATCAGGGGGCAGTCCTAGAGGCATAATCCTAGCTCGGACCGATCCTGACAGGGGGTAGCTCTATAGGTAATAACTTAGCTCGAGCCGAACCTGATATGTTGGTATGGGTGGCAGCTCTAGAGGTAATAACCTAGCTCGAGCCGATCCCGATATATATTAATTCATGGGTGGTAGCTCTAGAGGTATAAGCCTAGCTCGAGCCGATCCCAACATAATGTTATCTTATGTTAAAACCCACTGTTCAGTCGGGGCCCAAGTATCACAGGTCACAGGCAAAGATGAATAATCATAGAAGCAAAGAAAGTAATGAAAGCAATATACATGGTTCCCAAAACACAGAATGATGACTTATCCATATTGGCTATTCATTTGTATTTGAGATCATTGACGTATTGATGATTCATACAGTTTCATTTGAGTCTTACATACTCAGTACATTCTTCCTACTGATGTCCCTTGTGAGACTTACCTTACTTGCTGCAGGCGCAGGTGCTAGTAGGCCCCCACAGTAGGTTGCCAGTTGTTTGCGGATCATTGGTGAGCTCCAGTTAGTTCGGGGCTTCTCCGAGTCACAGTTGTACATGTGTTTTGGTTTTGTATATGTTGTATAGCGGGGACTTGTCCCGACTTTCAGTTAGTTTTGGTAAATATATCTATTAGAGGCTTTTGTAGACATATGTGGGTGTATGAATGTAAGATGAGACATGACGTTTTGACTTGATGGCCTCAACGGCCAAGTTTCACATATGTATATATATATATAACACATGTTCCATGATTTTTGTTATTGACCTTTATGTTCTTACGTGATAGTGGTGTTTCCTTTGGCATGTATATGAATGAATAAAAGCAAAGCTTGGTTCTCTCGGGCCTTATCGGCTACGGGTGCCAATCCGTCCCTATGGGATTTGGGGCATGACAAAAGTGGTATCAGAGCAGGTCGTTCTAAGGGTGTCTACAAAGCCATGTCTGAGAAGATTCTTACTTATCTATGTGTTGTGCACCACATTTATAAGTAGGAGGCTACGGGATATTTAGGATGTTGTTTCTTTTCTTCACTTCTAGATCGTGCAATAGAGCCAGTGTTGTAAGCTGAATTGTATCTGACCATAGTAATTGATTTTCATTGATATAGTAAAAATGTCGATCACAAGAAAAGGTAGAGGTAAAGGGAAGCAGGTAGATATGCCTGCTGAAGAAGGAATGAGTAGATTACCACCTGACCAAGCTAGTCAAGGTGGAGCAAATGCTGAAATTTCATCGCTATCTTCTTCTACTTTTCCAGCTCCGGAAGAGCCAGTCGGTAGAGAAGTACCCGCAGAACCACCAATGAATGACACAGATCAGGATATTAGAAATGCAGTACATATGTTGACGCAGTTAGTGGCAGCACAAAGTCAAGGACGAGCTGGTCCGATGACAAATGAGGATGATGCGGCTAGAGTGGCGAGTCGTAGAACACAGGATTTTCTGAAACTGGACCCTCCTATATTCACTGGGTCCGATCTGAAATCAGATCCACAGGACTTCGTGGAACAAATTCAGAGGGCCTTAGAAGTTATGCACGTGACTGGGGTTGAAACAGTTGAACTCGCGGCCTATAGATTGAAAGGTGAAGCGATATTGTGGTATGAAGATTGGAAAAAGTCTCGTGGTATCGGTGTAATGCCACTAAATTGGGAAGAATTTAAAGCAGCATTCCTTGATAATTACCTCCCATATGAGATTGGGGAGGCACGTGCAGATCAGTTTCTAAATCTCTGGTAGGGAAATTTGAGCGTCAGAGAATACAGTTTGCAATTTAATTCCTTGGAACGATATGCTCCAAATGTAGTGGCTACGATGACGGACAGAGTCCATCGATACGTGGACAGATTAGAGCCATATTTGGTAAGGCATTGCACTATTGCTGCCTTGAACAAGGATATGGATATAGCGAGAATTCAGGCCTTCGCCCAGAAAATGGAAGATCAAAAATAGAGAAGAAGGGTACATGAATTTGACAGAGGAAAGTCTAAAAGGGCTAGACCTATGGGACCATCTGCGATGTCTCAAGAAGGATCTAGGCCTTGTATGTTTCCTAGACCACCTAGACCATCGTTCTCTTATTCCACAGCAGGTGCTCACTCTCAGTTCCGAGGGTTTAGAGGTGGTCCACTTGGGCAGAGTAGTGGAGGTCACAGATCACAGGCAACAGGTTTTCCTCGTCAGCAATGTCAGCACTGCGGGCGTATTCATGCAGTTACATGTCGATTGGGGACAAATGCTTGCTTTTGGTGTGGTATGACAGGACACATGATGAAAGAGTGTCCCCAGAGGAGCATGGTTGGTATAGCACGACCGGCAGGATCGGCCGTTGCGTCGTCATCATCGGTTCCTTCTTTGGGCCGAGGTGTGCAGTCTGTTGGCCATGGTAGGGCTGCCAGAGGAGCAGCCAGTACTAGTGGGGTTTAGAATCGTACTTATGCTTTAGTGGACCGACAGAATTCAGAGGCTTCCCCTGATGTCGTCACAGGTACATTATCCATATTTTCATATAATGTATATGCATTGATTGACCCAGGTTCTACATTTTCCTATGTTACTCCATTGGTTGCTGCGAAATTTGTAAAGGCACCAGAATTATTAATTAAATCAATTGAAGTGTCTACACCGGTTGGTGAATACATTGTTACAAAAAGAGTATATCATAATTGTGTGGTAAATGTGTGTGGTTATGATACACTGGCGACCTCATCAAATTAGACATGGTGGATTTTGATGTGATAATGGGGATGGATTGGTTGGCTTCTTGTTATGCCACGGTAGATTGCCGGGCCAAGAAGGTACATTTTCATTTCCCACAAATGAATGTTCTTGAATGGAAGGGGGATGTAGGGGCACCACGAGGAAGGTTTATTTCCTATCTGAAAGCTAGGAAAATGATTGCTAAGGGTTACATATGTCACTTAGTACGAGTGAAAGATAATGATGTGGAACCACTAACTCCGCAGTCGGTTCCAGTGGTCAATGAATTTCTAGATGTATTTCCAGAGGATCTTCCAGGCTTACCCCCAGAACGGGAAGTAGAGTTTGGCATTGATGTGATTTCAGGCACTCAGCCTATCTCTATTCCCCCATATAGAATGGCTCCAGCAGAATTGCGTGAATTGAAGGAGCAGTTAAAAGATTTGCTGGACAAAGGCTTCATAAGGCCTAGTATGTCCCCGTGGGGTGCACCGATATTATTTGTATGGAAGAAAGATGGCACGTTGAGAATGTGCATTGACTATCGGCAACTGAATAAGGTAACGATCAAGAACAAATATCCCCTCCCTCGAATTGATGATTTGTTTGATCAGTTACAGGGTGCCAAGTGTTTTTCAAAGATTGACTTAAGGTCGGGTTACCATCAAGTCAGAGTTAGAGAAGAAGATGTACCTAAGACAGCTTTCTGAACATAGTATGGCCATTATAAATTTTTAGTTATGTCATTTGGACTAACAAATGCACCAGCTGTGTTTATGGATTTGATGAATAGGGTGTTTAAGCCATTTCTGGACGTGTTCGTGACAGTATTTATAGATGACATCCTGGTTTATTCACGATCACCAGAGGATCATGCTAATCACTTACGGCAGGTGTTACAGATTCTCGGTGAGCGTAAGTTGTATGCGAAGTTCTCCAAATGTAAGTTTTGCTTAAAATCGGTCGCATTCTTGGGTCACATTGTGTCAGATGAAGGGGTACAGGTGGATACATAGAAGATTGAAGCAGTGAAAAATTGGCCAAGACCTACGACACCCACAGAGATTCGTAGTTTTCTTGGACTGGCAGGTTATTACAGAAGATTTGTGGAAGGTTTTTCCTCTATTGCTGCACCGCTAACAAAGCTTACACATAAGGCAGTTAAATTTCAGTGGAATAATGCGTGTGAGAAAAGCTTCCAAAAGTTGAAAGATAAATTAACCTCCACACCAGTTATAGTACTTCCTGAAGGCACCGAAGGTTATGCAGTGTATTGTGATGCTTCCGTGGTTGGCCTCGGATGTGTATTGATGCAACACGGTAATGTCATAGCATATACCTCATGACAGTTACGGCCACATGAGAAAAATTATCCCACACATGATCTTGAATTAGCAGCGGTGGTATTTTCTTTAAAGATATGGCGTCATTATTTGTATGGAGTTCATGTTGATATCTATACTGATCACAAAAGTTTGCAATATATCTTTAAGCATAAGGAACTCAATTTGAGGCAACGAAGGTGGTTAGAGCTCTTAAAAGACTATGATATTGACATTCTTTATCATCCAGGCAAAGCAAATGTGGTAGCTGATGCATTGAGCCGCAAGGCATTAGAAAGCACTAGTGGTCAGTTGACTGAAAAGCAAGAGATAATCAAAGATCTACATCAACTAGCTAGCTTGGGGGTTCGCCTTATTGAATCTCCAGATGAAGGGGTTATTGTGCAAAATGCAGCGGAATCCTTCTTAATAGCTGAAGTGAAAGAGAAGCAGTTTGCAGATTCTATGTTATTGCAGTTGAAAGAGAATGTACAACAGGGTCTGACTGTGGCCTTCGATCTTACACAAGAAGGGGTACTTCAATGTCAAGGAAGATTATGTGTACCGAATGTAGATGAGCTGAGGAAACGAATCATGACAGAGGCGCATCATTCATGCTATTCTATTCATCCGGGTGCTACTAAAATGTACCATGATTTAAAAGAAGTGTATTGGTGGGTAAATATGAAGAACATTGTAGAATTTATCGCTTAATGCCCGAATTATCAACAAGTGAAAGTAGAGCATCAGAAGCCAGGGGGTTATATGCAATGTATCAATCTTTCGGTCTGGAAATGGGATATGATTAACATGGATTTTATTACAGGTTTGCCTCATACACTGCGGAAATTTGATTCTTCTATATGGGTTATAGTGGACAGGCTTACCAAGTCAGCGCATTTCCTACCAGTCAAGACCACCTATACAGCTGAGGATTATGCAAGATTATATGTTAAAGAAATAGTGCGGTTACATGGGATTTCGATCTCCATTATATCAGATAGGGGAGCTCAGTTTACTGCGCATTTTTGGAGATCTTTTCAGCAGAGTTTGGGTACACAGGTGAATCTGAGTACGACTTTCCATCCTCAGACTGATGGACAAGCAGAACGTACTATTCAAACACTTGAAGATATGCTACGAGCGTGCGCGTTAGATTTTCAAGGCAGTTGGGATGACCATTTGCCTCTTATTGAATTTGCTTACAACAATAGCTATCATTCAAGTATTAAAATGGCACCTTATGAAGCTTTGTACGGAAGGAAATGTAGATCACCAATTGGATGGTTTGAAGAGGGCAAAACTGCTTTACTTGGGCCAGATATTGTTCATCAGGCTATGGAGAAAGTTAAAGTAATCCAACAATGGTTACAAACGGCCCAAAATCGCCACAAGTCATATGCCGATGTTAGAAGAAGAGGGTTTGAATTCGCCATAGGTGATTGCGTATTTTTAAAGGTGTCACCGATGAAAGGGGTAATGCGATTCGTATAGAAAGGAAAATTGAGTCCACGTTACATAGGCCCATATGAAATTATTAGAAGATTTGGGCAAGTTGTGTATGAATTAGCACTACCTCAAGAACTTTCCTCAGTCCACCCAGTGTTTCATGTTTTGATGCTTTGAAAATGCATAGGAGATCCATCTCGTATTGTTTCCGTTGAAGATGTCCAAGTTACAGAGGATCTTACTTATGAAGAGGTACCCATTGCTATTCTAGATCGACAAGTAAAGAGATTGAGGAATAAAGATGTAGCATCCGTAAAAGTCCTTTGGAGAAATCAACAAGTAGAGGAAATCACATGGGAAGCTGAAGACATGATGAAATCCCAATACCCTCATTTGTTTCAAATGGGAGAAAATGTTCAAAATGTGGAAGTGGACCAATAACAAGTAAGTACCTATGAGCATTAAGTGTTTATGTATATGTATGCTAATATAGAGATGCATTTATTGTACTTGAAGCGATAGTGTCAACATTCGAGGATGAATGTTTCTAAGGGGGGAAGAATGTAACACCCCGTACCTTCCAAACCCTACTTAACGACATTGAACAATGTTTTCTTAGGTGTCGAGAGCCACACGTATGTATTTTGTAATGTTATGGAGGAGATAATTGATATTGGCCCTCGTACATGTGATTAGACTTTCGTAGGAAGTGTTTTGTGACTTCGTGGAACATTTTTGGGGTTAAAAACGAGGCTTGGAGTACCTCCAAACAAAGGATATTAAAGGTAAGAAGTAAGTTAAAGAATAGAACTTGAAGTATCTAACCGAACCCGCAAAGAAAAGTCGAAAACAAAATTTTTTTTAAAAATAAGGGCCAGGCGCGCCAGAGGGCTTGCCAGGCCACTTATTGCCTAAATTTTTTGGGCACAGGCAGCAATTTGGCGCCCCCAAGGGCGTGCCGGGCTACTTGTACGCACCTTTCAAAAGTTGAAAATTTTTCTAAGTCCTAAGGGTGCCCGGGGACGTACCGGGCCGATTTTTGCCACATTTCTTCTACAACCAAAAGCCTATACATGGAATAATTAAATTAATTGGCATTCCATTTGATGAGATTATCGTGGACGAATTTGGTATCCAAATGACGGTTTTACCCTTTTGGTCAAAATAAGCCATACGTGGCTAGAATCACTTGTTTTTGGATTGAGGCTGCGAATGTAAATTGCATGAGTGGTAATATTGTTGTAACGCGTATGAAATGATTTAAACATGAGAAATTATTGATTTTATTGGGTTAAGTGATTTGGGCTCAATAAAAGCCCAAAATGAGGAAGAAAACATGGGCCAAATGACCCATTCTTCCATTGACTAAGCCAAAATTAGCATTAAATGCCAAGGGTGGCTAAGGATGACCCCAAGGGCTATATAAAGGGCAAAAATCTGATTTTTATTCATTTGAAATTCTCATGCTTTCTAGATATTTCTCAACCATTTTCTCTCAAACCCTAAGAACTCTAAGCCATCTTTTGGAGCAAGATCATCATTTCTCAAGGTTGGTTAAGTGATTATTCTTATGTATTAATATATTATATGCATGGAAGAGTATGTATATCATGATGGGTATGTCAAAAAGTGTACATAATGCATTTTTGCTTTTTGGCTAAAAGATGTGTTATCCATGGAACTTAAACTTGAATTATGGCTTGTGGTTTTGATAAAAGAGCATGGTATGGATGAGATATGAACATGTATCGTGTGATTATGTTATTAAACTTGTTATTTTGCTATAAGTGTAATTTATGGGATTTGGGCCGATATGTGATATGAGGTGTATTAAGGTGACTTGATGGATTATTTGTGATATGGTGTGAATGAGAAAGGGTAAAGGAGAAGCTTTGTGGTGAAATGTTATTGGTATATGATGTTGTGGTCAATGTATGGTATGATTGAGGTATTGTTGGTATGACAATGCCGAAAATGGTATTGTAGAGAAGGAAATGACATTTTTAAGGCAAACATGTAACTCATTGACGTCATATGCATTTTCAAGGTAGTTGGTGGTTAATGTAAATTACGTTATGTATTTGTGTTGTAGAGTGAAACATAAAGAAGGAGCAGGACATTGTATGCACATCTAAGATTGTATATTCGTGTTGAGAATACAAGGTATGTAAGGTTACTCTGTCCGTATCTTTCTACAGCACATAGTATTCACATTGACATAGCACTTGTCCTATCCCAAAATGTGCTAAGGTATCTTATATCCGGTTACCAATTGTCAATATCACATGTTTCCTACTCATTGATCAATTGTGAATCACATGTCTCATATTCATTGACAATGTTCCAAAGGCCCAATAAAGTTGTGTTCTAAAGTTTCAATAGTGGTTATACTCATGTATCTTGTTCATTAATTATTGTCCAATGGTTCCAATAGTGTTATGTTTCCAATAAGGCTATGTTTCCAATAATGTTTATTCACATGTCTCTCACTCATTGATTATTGATCCAAAGCTTCCAATAAAATTATGACTATCATTGTAACAATCTCAAAGTAATGAACAAAGTAATGCATATATGTGGTCAATGATGGAGTATGGGTGGTAGCTTTGGGGGCGAAATGCCTAGCTCAAGCCGATCCCGAGATTGTTGGATCAGGGGGCAGTCCTAGAGGCATAATCCTAGCTCGGACCGATCCTGACAGGGGGTAGCTCTAGAGGTAATAACCTAGCTCGAGCCGAACCTGATATGTTGGTATAGGTGGCAATTCTAGAGGTAATAACCTAGCTCGAGCCGATCCCGATATATATTAATTCATGGGTGGTAGCTCTAGAGGCATAAGCCTAGCTCGAGCCAATCCCAACATAATGTTATGTTATGTTAAAACCCACTGTTCAGTCGGGGCCCAAGTATCACAGGTCACAGGCAAAGATGAATAATCATAGAAGCAAAGAAGCAAACAAAGTAATGAAAGCAATATACATAGTTCCTAAAACACAGAATGATGATTTATCCATATTGGTTATTCATTTGTATTTGAGCTCATTGACGTATTGATGATTCATACAGTTTCATTTGAGTCTTACATACTCAGTACATTCTTCGTACTGACGTCCCTTGTGGGACTTACCTTACTTGTTGCAGGCGCAGGTGCTAGTAGCCCCCCACAGTAGGTTGCCAGTTGTTTGCGAATCATTGGTGAGCTCCAGTTAGTTCGGGGCTTCTCCGAGTCACAATTGTACATGTGTTTTGGTTTTGTATATGTTGTATAGCGGGGACTTGTCCCGACTTTCAGTTAGTTTTGGTAAATATATCTATTAGAGGCTTTTGTAAACGTATGTGGGTGTATGAATGTAAGATGAGACATGACGTTTTGACTTGATGGACTCAACGGCCAAGTTTCACATATGTATATATATATAACACATGTTCCATGATTTCCGTTATTGACCTTTATGTTCTTACGTGATAGTGGTGTTTCCTTTGGCATGTATATGAATGAATAGAAGCAAAGCTTGGATCTCTCGGGCCTTATCGGGTACGGGGTCCAATCCGTCCCGATGGGATTCGGGGCGTGACAAAGGTAATTGGAATAATCACTTTCCTCTTATTGAATTTGCTTGCAATAATAGTTATCATTCTAGTAACTAGATTGCTCCATTTGAGGTACTTTATGGGTGGAGATGTAGGTATCTTATTGGTTGGTTTGAAGTAGGAGAGGCTGCTTTGATAGGGCCAAACTTAGTTCATCAGTCCATAGAGAAAGTCATGTTTATTAGAGAGTGGTTGAAGACTGCTCAGAGCCGGCAAAATCATATTCAGATGTGAGGCGTAGAGACTTGGAGTTCTAGGTTGATGATTGGGTCTTCTTAAAGGTTTTACCTATGAAAGGGGTGATTCGATTCGGTAAGAAAGGGAATCTTAGTCCTTGTTACATAGGTCCCTACTGAATTTTTAGTAAGTTTGGGAAGATAGCTTATGATTTGGAGTTGCCTACAGAATTGACCGCGGTACATCCTGTGTTTCACGTATATATGCTTAAGAAATGTATTAGGGATTTGTCATTTGTAGTTCCTTTAGAGAAGGTTGGGATTAAGGATAGCCTTTCCTATGAAGAGGTTCCGATTAAAATTTTGAATCGTCAGGTTCGCAAATTGAGGACGAAAGAGATAGCATCAATCAGGGTGTTGTGGAGAAACAAAGAGGTTAAGGAAGCTACATGAGAGGCCAAGGAGGCTATGAAGTTCAAGTACCCGAACCTATTCGTTTCTCGATGATAACGTTTCAGGTAATGATCTCCTTCCAATAGGAATTCATAGTAGCTTTCATGACTAAGATTCTTGCCTTGTAGGTCTATGCTTTTGATCGTGCCATGTACGTTTTTCCCTAGTTCCAATCCTGGTATGAACAGGCTAAGTTTATGATTAGTAATACAAATTTGATAGCTAAAGCAAAAGTAACTCGTTCATCCTTTTCTTATAACTTTAGCTCTCATTTGAGGACGAATGATCCAAAGGGGGGGATATTGTAACACTACTCAAGTTTCAAGTCATTTAATGTTATCCCATGAGTTCGGTAAAGCTTAGAAATCAAGTAAGTTAAGTTTTGGAGCTTAAGACAAGTTTTCGAAAAACTCACCTTGTTGGTGCATTGAGAGGCGTGGTGCTCCAATCCCTAAACCGCTGAACAATAACAATTCCACTGATGAGAGCACTGAGGGATGCATTGCGCCAAACCTGAACTGCCCCAAGCATTTTTTTTTTTTAAGATCGAGCGCACTGAGGGGCGTACAGTGTTTGACCTTGTTCTGTGAAATTTATTTTTTCGTTTCTTGTCTTTTTACGTTTCTGGAGGGGTATTTTCTTCCTTTTACCCCTACTTAACCTCCCCTAAACCATTTAATACCTTAGAAACATTTCACCTCATTCTCTCTTCCTCAAAATTCAAGAACTACTAGAAGGGATTCTCAAAACCAAAAACTTTCAAGGTTTCAAATTCATGAATCTCTCCGAGAACTTTTCAATTTCAGGCATGTAGGATTTCAATGGGGTGTTCCGTTCATCCCCATGTACAAGCCCATGTTTAATCCTTATGTTATTTGAATCAAATTCTTGCCTTTTAAAGTGTTTATTGATGGTTTTGGCCTTTATGAACATCGAAATGATTTCTATGAGTAGAAAAGCTTAGTTATCATTTTTTTTTTCAATTATGATATGAACTTGAATATGATTCTTGAGATTTATCTATAAAACATGAAATTAGAACTATAGTGTTATTACAGATGTTCAAGAAAAACATAGATTTAAAGCCATAAAAGGGTAAAGTTTGATAGTTTTCAAGGTAAGGATTTAGTAAAGTTTCAATATTTACAATAGATAGATAGTGATTTAAATTATTTATTGAGCATATGATTATCAAAATTATTTTGGGAGGATTATTTAGCACCGAGCGAATAGGGGTCTAGAAACCCCAAGTCCCAGAACTACGTGTCACCGTAGGATTATATTTCACGTAATGTCGGTTGTTCGTTGGCCTAAAAAGCTCATTTAGTGGATCCACACATAGATTGATAGTCCTATATCTTGGCAAAGTATGGGGCAGCCCTCCCAACTGGGTTAGACGTTGGACGTCATTAGCTCAAGTGATGTATGTCAGTTATAAGAAACTCCCACTTAAATTTTTTTACTTTACTTTAATAGTCTTTCGATATGATTATCTTATGTATTTAGATAGTATGATTTCAGATATGTATTTCTCATAAAGTTTTATTATGGTTTTAGCTAAACTAGTTTTCAGTCATTTAGTATTATTTCTACATAAGTAGTACATTCAGATGTACTGATTGCATACTCTTTGCCTACATTTTTCATGTGATGTAGATATTGGTGATCAAACTCAGACTCGTGGCTAGTTGATAGCAGTTCATCTTCTAGTAGTGGTGAGTCCTCATCATTTGGGGACCTAGTTAGTGTTTTCTTTCGTTCATTTTATATATTGTTTTAAGATTAGCCGGAGGCCTTGTCCTAGCATATTATGTTATACAGTTTAGAGGTTTTCAGACATTAGAGTATGTTTATGTTAGCTCCTTTGGGTTTAATACTTTGTTTATTAAGACTTTCAAAAATGTTTTAGACCTTATCGTATGATCTCATTGCGGCTTCATATATTATGCTTAGTTATGTTATGCCAAAGGTTAGCTTGGGACACTTGTAGTTCTAAGTAACGTATCTTGGTTAAAGTGTGGACACGGGTGGTGACACTAGAAAAGTAGTTTGTTCTTAAAAATATTTTTTTGAATAGCACTTTTGAGGCCAAATACTAATTGCTGCTCAAAAGTGTTTTTTAAGTTCATTGATCAAACACAAACTGTTTCTCACCAAAAGTACTTTGTGAAAAACACTTTTAAAGAAATACATTTTTCAAAATAAGCTGATTTTAGATGCTTGGCCAAACAAACTATAACTTAGCAAAAAAATAAAAAAGACAATAAACATCTGTTTCAAACTTTGTTCTTTTTTAGTATTTGTTATCTTCGTAGCAAAACAATTTTTTACTGTGCGTCTAAAGGAATTTTGTAGAAAAACATATAGTTAATTAATAAATTATAAATACATTAAAATAATTGTTAAAGTTAATTAAAATAAGAAAGGTAAGTGTATATCAAAAACCACAACTCCACAAGGAAGGTGAGTATTATGAAACCAAATCTGGAGAGAAGTTTCTGAAGTAATCCCTATTAATTATTAATATCGTACTTTTTATATAGTTCTAGATATGTAAATTTTACTTCAAAAAATATGAATAATATGTGTAAATTTCATGCAAGTTTGAGTTTACTTAAACTACCCTTAAACTATTCGAAATGGAGAAAAAATACCATTCGTTTATTTTTTGATTCAAAAATACCCCTCAGCTTATTTTTTGGTTCAAAAATACCCCGCAGTTTATTTTTGGCTCACAAATACCCCTTACTTTAACGGAGTGCCACCAATCACACTACATGAAAAAAAATTGCCACATGGTCAGTCTACGTCAGCATCCCATTTACAAAAAAGGGCTAAAACTATCCATGAACTATTCGAAATGGAGCAAAAATGCCCTCATTTTGTTTTTTGGCTAAAAAAATATCCCTTTATTTATTTTTTGGCTCACAAATACCCCTCATTTTAACGGAGTGCCACCAAACACACCACGTGAGAAAAAATTGCCACATTGTCAGTCCAAGTCAACATCCCATTTAATACCCAACCCATTTAATAGTCAGCTGCCCCACTTAACCATCCAACTTAACTACTCATTTAATACCCGTACCCGATCCGTCTTCATAAGTAAAGCGTAAAGATAGATCCACCCTTCATTTCACTTAAACTCTCCCAAAAAAAATCGATGCAGACTAAGGATTCTGAGGGAAAAGAAAGTCCTTACTACATGAGTAGAACTCTGTCATAGTCTTTTACGTGATAAAGACTAATCGAATTTCAACCCATGTACTAATCGAATTTCAACCCATGTACTAAGAGCTTTATTTTTCCTCAGAATCCCTAGTCTACATCGATTATTTTTTCTTGGAAAGTTCAAGTGAAATGAAGGGTGAATTTATCTTTATACTTTACTTATGAGGACGGGTCGAGTTTTTTGAAGATGGGTCGGACACGTGTATTAAATGGGCTGTTATGTTGGATGGTTAAGTGGGATGATTGGGTATTAAATGGGACGCTGACGTGAACTGGTCATGTGACAATTTTTTTCTACGTGGTGTGCTTGGTGGCACTCTGTTAATGTGAGGGGTATTTTTGAGCCAAAAAATAAATAGAGGAGTATTTTTTAGCCAAAAAAAAACATAGAGGGGTATTTTTGCTCCATTTCGGATAGTTCAGGGGTAGTTTTGGCCCTTTTTCAGAAATGGGATGCTGACGTGGACTGGTCATGTGACAATTTTTTTCCACGTTTGGTGTGCTTGGTGGCACTCCCTTAAAGTGAGAGGCATTTTTGAGCCAAAAAATAAACTGAGATATATTTTTGAGTCAAAAAATAAATGAAGAATATTTTTACTCCATTTCAAATAATTCAGGAGTAATTTTGACCCTTTTCCGTAATAATAATAATAATAATAATAATAATAATATTGTGATTGATGGCACAAAAGCATTTTTGAAGTCTGAGTTTCAGGTTGCAGTATGTATGAGGTAACACTTGTCCTATCCCAATTCCCATGCCATTCTCATTTCTCTCACATCTTATTCCGGTGATTTTCTGCACCATTTTTTCCTGTTGGGAATATGACTTTCCCCCCTTTCACAATATGGTCCCTACACACAGAACTGAATTTATTTAGTTGGATTTCATAATTTTTTGAGAAAGTTTATCATGAATCAAAGTTTTTCAGTACATAAACTTTTCCACCAAGAATGGTTTTGTTAATAAGTATAAAGGTAATTAATTACTCCTTTGGTTTCAATTTGTTTGTTCTGATTTTGACTTAATACGAAATTTAAGAAATTTAAAAAGACTTTTGAATATTGTGGTCTTAAATTAAAGTTATGTAAAAAATATACCACAAAAGAATGGTTTTGTTAATAAGTATAAAGGGAACTACAATAATACTCCCTCCGTTTCAAAATAGTTGGCCCTTGTAGACTTTGCACTCCCCTTAAAAAAAATTATTAGGGGTTTACTTTACCAAATTAATCTTATTAATTATGCTTTGAAAATATAAATTTGAGTTTACACTTTGTTTAGTCATTTAATGATAAAAGTTTTATTGGAAGAACATAATAATATTCTCTTGATTTCATAAAAGGGACAACAAAATTAAAACAAATATTTTTAGAAAGAGGACCCATTATTTTGAAACGGAGGGAGTATTAATTTATTTGTACTCTTATCTTAACACTGTTAAGCAACTAGAGTATTATACAGCCACTAACAATTCTGAAGTAGCTTTACAAACTTAGCTGTACCGATCGAGACATCGAGTATTTGTATCAAGACATTAATTTATCATGATTAAGTTATAAATTAGTATAAAAATTATATATTTGTTAATTATAATTTAATAATAAAAGTGTTCAATACATAATATAGTAAAATAAGTCTGTATTAAATGATAAATTATTTCTTAATTTTTTAATTTTAGTATAGTGGGTGGAGAAATACTAAGGGCACTGTTTGGACATGCAATATGTGGAGTCATGATTCACAATTAGATTGATTTAATGTTGAAGTTTTGTTTGGATATGCAATTTGAATTTTTTTAAGTTGTATTTTTTCTCATAAATGTGAAACCCCCAAATGGTGCAATCTATCAAAAAAATTTCAATTCCTATACAATCTAACCAAATGAGCAAATCAGAGTTCATATACAAGATATCGGTATATCTTAAGGCATTGTATTGATAAATCGCATATCTCAATGTGTCCTTTCATAATGTTTGTGATTGCAAACTTTTAAATAATACACGCAATTTAATAAAGACTCACTAGTCAATAATAACAAGAACTAGTTACTAATATAATTCTTCCACATAGTACATATAATAAATTCACGCTGAATAAGAGTCCTTTTTTGGCATAATCTAAAATGATGGATCTTTTTTTCTTTACAAAATATAAACTTATAAATCAAGTTGATACATTTTTTAAAAATGAAAAATCATGTTTTGAAGCATTTGATATTTAAAGTCATAATCCCAAATCTCATATCCAGAGGGTTATTTGAAATTATAATTTCATATCGCATATCACATGTAAAAACTCAAAACAACAGCTAATTAAGATTTTGGAATTAATTATTCTTTCATGATCAAGTGGTCCAAGAAACATCATGTTATTACATACTCCTTAATTATATAGACAAAACTGGTGAGCTTATCCACTCTTGTCATATCCTTTTTCTCTCTTTAATTGCATACATATTCTAAAAAGGCAAAAGGCAGAAGAAAGGCATGCAAATAAAGTAGATGATTAGGAAAGGATCGTACTGCGCTGCGCCTTTGTTGCTGTTGTAAAAATGAGGAAATATCAAACCCGTCAGAATCTGCCGGTTTCATCTACCATGTCCCTAGCTATGCACCCCCCCCCCCTCAATACCCCAACATACCCCCATACCCCACTACCATGGCTCTCTATGTTCCCCTCCTATAAAACCCAATCTTTTTTCTACGCAAGCCCTAACAACAACTTTCTAGTTTCTTCTTAATTCCTTGCTCTTCTTGTTTATTTGAAATTTTGTGAGACTCTACATAAGAGAAAAAGAAAATGCAGGTAGTGAAGGAGTCATCATCTAGCATGAGGATGGTCGGAGAATCAAGAATGGAGTCGGTTTACGAGAGGGTTCGGTTCTTGGTCTCAGGAAATGCGGTCGTTGTTTTCACCATGAGCGGCTGTTGCATGTGTCACGTTGTGAAGCAACTCCTATTCGGGCTCGGTGTGGGCCCCACGATTGTCGAGCTCGATAGGGACACTGCTGGGAGGGAAATTCACGCCTTGCTTTTCCAACTTGCAGGGGACGGCCAGCAGCAGCCGGTGCCGGCCGTCTTTGTTGGAGGGAAATTCTTGGGTGGAATTGAAACAGTTATGGCTTGTCATATAAATGGTACCCTTGTTCCTCTCCTCAAAGAAGCTGGAGCGCTTTGGCTCTGAACTCACTGACTTTAAATCTTGAATCAGTTTTTCACTCCGTCATCTCCAACAAAATTAATGTTTAGAGTTTTATATACTACTTTAGTAAAGGAAGACAAAAGAGTCAGAATAATAGTGTCTAGTATATTTCTAGAACTCTTTTTGTGTTTGTTTTTTTTTTAACTTGCTCGGGGAGGGTTAAAAAAAAAAAAGAAATTAGGGTTTGTTGTATTTTATAATGACTTACTCTATATATTATCTTGGATTTCATTGAATTATTATGCTTTTACATGAATATGTTGTCTTATTAATTGGTTTATTTTTCATTATTGGTGCAATATTTGCAGTTATGAGGTTTACTAGAGAGAAGAGAGACAAAAGGGACTGTTTTAATCCCTTTTTTGCCTTGCTGTTGCCTGTCGGACAGAAAGGAAACACAAACTTTACAAAAACTAACTATGCATATTTTCTTGGAATTTGATTTTTTTTTTTTTGGTTTTCCACCCGGTGTTCGGTACCCGCATTAGAGCCCCCGACTAATCCGGATCGTACACTGCAGGGCCCATTCTGGGGGTGGCGCTCCCAACAGAATTTTCTCCATACTCAGGACTCGAACTCAAGACCTCTAATTAAGGGTGGAGTAGTCCCACCACTACACCACAACCTATGTTGGTTTTTCTTGGAATTTTCTCTTCCTTATAACTTTGATATGTTTGTTTGTCTTTTTTTTTTTTTTCTTGGTTGAGGTCTTCAGTTTGTTTGTCAATATATAATTTCTGAAATTGGATGGTTTGCTCCATCAAGTTTTACCTCTTGAAGGGTGGGGTGATTAACATGAGCATGTAGGAGCTAGTAATTAATTATATGTCTCAATTAATGTGACATACTTACCCTTTTTAAGCATATTTGAATTGGCTTTTGATTTTTGACCTACTTTTATCATTCGGATAAAAACCAAGTGCTTATAAGCACTTTTTTATTTTATCCAATTATTAAAAAAAGTGCTTAAATGCAAAAGTACTTAAAGTTAAAAGTCAATTCAAACAGACTCTTAGTCCATTATTTTTAAAAGAATGTCATCTTTCTATAACTGAAAACAATTTAATTTAAAATTTTATTTTTATCCTTAATGAAATAATGTATAGCCACACAAATAATCAAAAAGTGTTTTGGACTATAATTTTATTTTTTAAAATTGTTTCTTTTTAAACTCCACATAAATTAGAATTATGGAAGGAATACTTCTTTTAAATTTATTCTCTTATTTTAAGAGAAAAGAAAAAGAATAAAGAGACCAACAAGGATTGTGGTGAAGTAAGTATTTTTTTTATCCTTAATCAGAGGTCTCGGGTTCGAGTCGCCTTTGTTAGAGAGCAGTTTACCCCTCAATGTGAGACTTCCCAGCACAAATTCGAATTTAATTGAGTTCCAATGTGAATATCGAATATCGAATAGAAAACCAAAAAAAAAAAAAATGAAGAGAAAATCGATAGTACTTGACATTTTACGTGATATCATGAAGGGAAGTAAGGGGACGTACGTCAATTCAAAAAGGAAAGAATGATGATATATTTCGTATTAATGATGATCATATGATATGAATGCTATATGAAAGTGGTTGTATTCATATTGGGCCAGCTTGTTGGGACTTTGGTTAATGCGAAAAAGAAGTGAAATGACTAAAAGCAGAATGTATTACTCAAATATTTGTCAAATGGATTTAAATTAGGGTGCTAAACTTAACGAATGAAAATATATCAGTTCAATCCGTTGTAGTTATTAATTTAGTCTATTTTGAATCGCTCAATTTAGCGTGTCTAAAAGTTGACCCATCAAAAATCTTGTCAAAATAATTTGTAAAAAGATCCTTCATCCATTTAAATTTGTTTGACTCTTTTCCTTTTTAGCATTTTTTTAATTGCAACTTTTCACATGACATGTTTAACACCATAAGATTAAGTGATATTTTACTACATTTGATATATCTTTAATTTAAGACCATAAAATTTTAATTTTTTTTTAATATTATTAAACTCCGTGCCAAGGTAAAATACGCAAACAAATTGAAATTGAGGGAATATCTTTTCTTTATTTGACATGTCATATATAGTCATAATAAAGAATTTATTAGGTATTTAAATAAATTATACGTAAAAATAAGCAAAGGAATTATATGCATGAAAATTTAGTACGAACTGAATTGGCTGGTTATAACTCGATATTACCCATTTCAACCCAAATAATTTTTGGGTGGATAATCCCTTAATTTATTAACTCAACATATTTTGATTCGTCCTAAATTGACCTAATTCATCCATTTGACACCCCCAATTTGAATCATATTCCTTAATAAGTATAATGAAAATTTCACATTTTTATTGTAATTAAATTACTTGCAGAAGTTATTTTTACATTATTAGGTCGCTGATATTTACATGTAGACAATTTTAAAATGTGAGATTTAAAATTTTGAAAAATAATATAAATTACCCCATAACAGATAAAGAATATAACTTAAACTATTTCGAAATTACTAATTATTTCACTTGTAATTACTTTCAAGTAACTTAATAGTGTAAAAATATTATATATTTTTTAAGTTAAACTGTTATGAAATCTATTCACATTCAAGATTTACATTCGGTCATGATTTAAAACACCATGGTAAATATTTACAAAATAAAAGAGCTTTTTCAATTTAATCGACGGCGAACTTTCCTAGTGTAATTAGCATGACTTTAATTCAGCCACACTCGTCCATTTGACACCCCCTAATCATTTGGTTCTTAAACAAGTTATATCAAGATTATAGTATAAAGAATAATATGAGGATTAAATAATAATTAAATTATTTAGTGAATAAAATTTTTCGGTAATATTTCGTCATTGGATTAAACTAAGATATAACGAGTGTGGTTGATTTTACGTATAATAGATTTATTTGACTAAATTTTTATTTTCAATTTTAATCATGGTCCTCTTAAAGAACTAGCTATAAGATAAAAGCTAGAGAGAGGGATATATGTGTCACTTGATTATTATATCCCGGGATAACAAGCTAACACAAGATTGTTATTCCGGCTATATAAAAGCAATATAATACCAAAATTGTGGTATAACTAATTTCAAAATGGATCAAAAAGAAAAATTCAACTAAACAAGAGATTAAATAATTCCTATTTATAGGAGGGGATAATTATACTTATATAATGTAAAGATGGTCAAGGGAGTAACGCATAAAGTGAAGGACAAAAAAGAAACAGTTTCTGATGTGCCATTGATATTGTATGTGCAGAAAACATGATGTTTATTGCTTTCAGTTATTTCCTTCCCACTTGGACTTGCAGTGTTTGACTGGCAAATTTCTTCAGTATATACACAGGCTTAATTTGCAAATATGACCAAACACTAGTTCTTTTTCTAACAACACTTGATCCTTTTTTTCCCGAAATAAAAACAAATTTTCTTTAATTTTATGGAGTAGAAACGTGAGAATAAAAAACAAGATAAGAAAAGGAAGATAATTATGACATTGTAGAGGAAGATGTAACAATGTACAGTAACCGTAGTTTCAGATAATATGACATTGTAGAAAAAGAATGCATTCAAAAAGACAAATAATTATTTGGAAAAGGGCATTTTTGACTCAAAAGTAACAATAAGGGTTTTGCACTAAACTATTCACTATAAGGACATTTTTGGACCAAACTATTAACGGCAAGAGCATCTTTTGAACCAACCCATTAACGGATGACGTTTTTGTTCAATTTTACATAGTTTTAAGGACATTTTTGACCCTTTTCTTGTATAATATAATATGGGAAATTAATATCCAAATTTCATCAAATTACTTTAAGAAAATAAAAATTAATTAATATCCAGAAAATTATACCACCCACCTAACCACGCCCGTCCCCCTCAATAAACAAAGATAAGAAATAGGTTCACCTGGCTAGAAGTACTTCCGCAAGAAATATCCTAATTGGTTTGAAGGCACACGTTAATCTAAATTAATTAGTTACCGTACATATAAATCGTAAAATGAGAATTTACAGATTTTTTGTGTAGCAAAGGAGAAATACTGGAATAAATCGTGATTGAAATTACTGGTCAATTAATTATGACAATCAACTGTTGTGAGAGAAAAGAATATGGAAAATCTGAAAGTTCCATTTTTCGTATATCTCTTAATTATACAAGATATCATCTGAAAGTTCCAAAAAATTATCTTGTGATTATTAACCTTGCGTCATTACACATCCTGATTATTGATCTATTACATACAAAACATCATATCATTACAAAAGAAAAGGTTTAAGTAATTTAGAACATATGAATAATATATTTTTCGAGTTATCCATATACCGTGATTGTTAATTGATTATTCACTTTGCATTCTATTTTGTGATTAACCATGTCATGTTTTCTTGATCACAAGATGATATTTAATTTTTTTAAATTAATATAATCTAACATATACTCAAATAAGCAAATTATAATTTAATGTTATTTGCGCGTCGCACAAGTACTATTTTTCAACAAGTTTCTATTTAAGTTTACATTATTGATAATGTTAAATTCAGTATATTACTAACAATTTTTAATATTTCACAAATTTATTAATATTAAATATGTCATTAATATTATTCAATGCAAATTCTAGAAGATTTTTCAGAATCAAGTCATCATCAACGAGTAAGCTACTTATGGCATAAGAAGCAGGACAACATGATATATATAGATACTATTATTTCAGTTATCTAATCAACAAAATCGAACTTTTCAGATGGGGAATATTTTGTCTGTCCTTGTGATTAGTTGCAAAAATGCAAATCATACATGAACCAAAATGATCATTTTAATTTGGAACCGGCGACCATTTTGAGCCACAATAAGTTAAAAGTGACACAAATAAGTCATTGATTTAGTTTGTAATCAAAATAGGCTATCCGGTTTTTTTTTTCCGTTTTACTATATTTTCTTAACGCCCCGTTAACTGACGGGAACAGTGAATAAGTCAAAAAAATGAAGTAAAAAATTCCGTGTTATAAAACGGAACTAAAAGTTCCGGGTTTTGAATTAATTTATTCTTAACCCGGAACTATTTGTTCCGTGTAATTTTTTTTAAAAAAAATACATAAAACGGAATTATTTATTCCGGGGTATGAATTTTTTTATTTTTTATTTTTAAAAACAAGGAACACGGAACAATTTGTTCTGGGCTATGTAACTTTTTTTTAATAATATTGGAACACGGAATAAATTGTTCCGTGTTTCGTGTTTATTTTTTTTAAAATTGGAACACGGAACAATTTGTTCCGTTTTATGCCCAAAAACCATCATAGTCTTGTCAGGTCTTCTTCTTTTATTTTAAATAACACGGAATTAATAATTTCGTGTTCTAAATAAATATCTTTGAAATCCGGAGTTATTAATTTCGGGCTATTAAAAAAAATTCATTTTAAATAACCCAAAATTATTTATTCCGTTTTAAAAACCTGCTTTGTGCATTATTTTTTCAGAATTTGTCACGGATTAAATATAATGTCCGCATTGATTTAACGTTTCATAAAAACGGACTAAATAACTCCGTTTTGTATTTTTATAAAAAGGTCTTAAACATGGCAGTAAACAACATTTTCATCAATATTTGTTTCTTCCTTTCAATCACACAAAATGTCTTGGGAACCAAAAGTTAGAGTTTCTTTTTTTTTGGAATGGTGACATTATTTATGACGGAAACACCATACATTATAGTTGCCCCCCGAAATACAATGTTAAGTATCCAGTTAATCTTTTTTTTCAAAAATTATGTGATTCACTATATAAAAGGATGAATTTGAATAGTGCAGATTATACATTGATTATAATTGGAAAATATCCGACGTCAATTTTAGCACACGGGCAGGTTAATTTTGGTGAGTGGATTATCAATGATGATGATTCTTTGAGAGATTTTTTAAGCGCTCCGAATGACTTTATAGATCAAATCAAGCTAAATGTGCTTGAAGTTTATGTTCAGACTGAGCGTACGAGTCGTCGTCGGCGTTCTCCTATACCGAGTGATGTCCATCCTCAAGTTGAAAATCATAACAGTGTTGATGCAGTCCCCGTAACTTAGTCATCTTATTTTCCTCACATAACTCAATACCAAAATCTTCTTACAGGCAGATATGATTTTGATTTGAATGAAGGTATTAATGAAAATGACAGGTAATGTCCATAAAATTTGTGTTATGTCAACTTACAAATTTATTTTTTTCATCAATTTTAGTTTTTGATTATTATTTATTTTTATAGCAGTTTACCTCAAAATGAGATGAATGTTGCTCCAAGTTACGGATAAGATCACCATTTTGGACAATTGTCACAGTTTGGCTTGATAGAAAATGCTGGAACATCCTCAAATGTGCATGCCTCGTCTAGTTTTGGTGTAGCTGATTGTTATTGGTATGTCCACCATTGAAGTTTTAATTATGTAATCTTAATATGTGTGATGCCTCATATATTTTTTTTTAAACATATAGGGAAAATCTAACGCAAGATGAGCTCAATGTTCCCACAAATATCAATGATGTTGATCAACCAAACTATCGATCAAGTTCACAGAGTGATAGCGATTATTTGCCTAATGCTGATATATCTGAAGATGAACTCCCATTTGTAGCGTCATCCAGTGATGATGAATTTATAATTCCCAACCGGTCACCAAGATCTATGTCGATGAGTCCAATTCATGCGGAAGTATCTTTGCCACCAGCAAATTTGCAGTTAGTTGACAGGTCTCCATCAATGCATATGCCTGAATTTTATTATCGTGAAATTCCATTTCTTGACCATCCCCTAGATGGTCCAGATGTGTTTATGGATACCCATGGTGATACACATACAACACAAGGTACGTGGCGTGAACCGCAAGATTTTATGAATAGTAATTTTTATCTTGAAGAAGGCATGTTGTTCAAGACAAAGAAGGAGTTACAAAGGGCGTTTAATCTTTTGCACTTAAAGAGTGCGAGGGAGTACCATGTCACTAAGCAGTGGCGGACCCAGAATTTTCACCAAGTGGGTTCAATATATAAAAAGTGAAAACACAAAGAAGCAAATAAAATAAAGTTTGATTAACTAAAACATATTATAACAATTCTATTCTACGAATTTTCATTTCTTGAAACCTATTCATAATACTCTCGTTTCGTCAAAAATAGTATTAGATATTCTTTTTTCCACATAAGGCACCATACAAGTGGCGTATTTTTTTTTTAAGTTTTCAAAGGGTTCTGGAATTTGAGGGGGAATAATGGGGATTGGGGATTATTTGCACAATTTTTTTATTATAATAAATTGGCCTATTTGACCCATTGATTTTAAAAAAAAAGGGGGGGGGGGCGGGGGATTGGGGATTATTATTTAATAAAGATTTAGCTTTTTATATTTGAAGTTATATTATAATAATAAAAAGATTAAAAAACAACTTTTTAGGCTAATTAAAGGAGAGAGCCTGCTGGACAATGGACATTAAACGTCCAAAATAAAAGAGTGTTGTAGGGGGATTTGAACCCGTGATGTTGGGATTGAGAATAAGTTGAACCCACTTTACCACTAGGCTAGACGCTGCTTTTGTACATAGTGGGTTCAAATTTAATATATAACTCTACCTTTTCACAAAAATTGATTATATATACATATATATACAGTGTAATTTTTCGACGAAGTGGGTTCATATGAACCCACCTGAACCTATGTGGGTCCGCCCCTGTCACTAAGTCGACAAAAACATCATGACGAATTTGCTGTAAGCGTGCAGATCAAGGGTGTGGATTTAAAGTCACGAATTATAAGTCCAAAGAGACTAATATGTGGACAATTGGGACATACCATGATGAACACACATGTAATATGGGTACATGTCGTGAAGGTCACTTCAACCTGAATGTCGAGATGATTGCTTCCATTCTCCTCACTGATATAGAAAAAACGCCAAGGTACTAATTCATTCTTAGATCATTTAACTTTAATTAAGGATTATATTATTTTCTCTGAACCTTAATACGATTCAAACATGCCAGGTTTCCTATCAAAGACTGCCAAACAGCTGTCCTTAAATCATATGGAAAAACGGTAAGTAGAAGAAAGGCCTATCTTGGATGCAAACGTGCTTTTGAAAAGCTCTATGGTACTTGGGAAGGCTATTTCAGCCAGTTGTCGTGGTATATGACTGCTTTGAAATGCTACAATCCAGGCACTGTAGTTGAATGGAAGTTAGAGCGGCATGATAATGTTTCTGAAGATGTATTTAACTACGTTTTCTGGACATTCAAGCCATGTATTGATGGATTTTTTTATTGTCGTCCTGTGATATCAATTGACGGAACACATGTGTACGACAAATATGATAGGAAAATGTTGATTGCAGTTGGAATGGACGGCAACGGTTCTATATTTTCCTTGGCCTTTGCAATAGCTGTGAATGAGAGCAAAGAGACTTGGACCTTATTTTTGAATCATTTGCATCAACATGTTGTCAGGGGTCGTAGAGGCGTAACACTGTTATCTGATAGGCATCAGGGAATCCTTTCAACTTTGTATAGTTCGCCTAATTGGCAGGCCCCATTTGCTTACCATCGTTATTGTTTAAGGCATTTGAAGGCTAACTTTCAAAAACAATTCAAAAATACTACTTTAAACAATCTTCTATGGGCAGCTACAACACACCATCAAGAGAACAAGTTTTTGGAAAAAATGAAGGAGATCAAACATATTAACGAGGAAGCCTATGCATGGTTAATGAGGTTTGATCTTGACAAATGGACAGTGCACCAGGACGGTGGTAGGAGATGGGGCATGATGACTACAAATAGCTCCGAGTCCTTCAACGGGATCCTAAAATCAGCAAGGGGCCTACCAGTTATTGCGATGGTGACACTTGCCTATAAACAGGTTGTGGGTCGGTTTGTTACAAGATCGGCTTATGGTATGCGGTTAATTTCGAAAAAACAAAAATGGATGCCAAATCCATTCAAGCGTTTCGAGGATAACCGAAAAAAGTCAGAGGGACACACGCTCATCAACTATCACCAACAAAGGGAAAATATATTTGAGGTGGAAACATGTAGGTACCGTGGTCGTGGTGGAAATAAGCACATCGTTAACGCGTCGCAAGGAATATGTCAATGTGGTAAATGGCAGTCATTTCACATTCCATGTTCTCATGCCATTAGGGGTTTTGACCAAATTGTATATGAAGCATGGAATCATATAGCACAAGAATATAGTGTGCGCAACTATGTAAAAGCGTACTCCGGACAATTCAATCCGCTTGGTAGTGAGTCGTATTGGCCTCTAAGTCCCTTTACTATGATAGCCAACAAAAGATTTTTACGAAAATTGGGATCCAAAAAAATGACTCGCATACACAATGAAATGGACGTTCCGCCAACTACACTATCTCGGAAGTGCTCATTGTGCAAACATGTTGGTCACGATAAACGCAATTGTCCTTCGCGAGATAGGAACGCTAGTTCATCTCAAGTTAGAAATAACTCATGTGATGGTAGTACTTATCGTACTTGATGTTGTTGTACTAGTTTTCATCATTTGTCGGATATTTTTTATGTACTAATGTCATGTTTTTTCTGATGTCATGTGTATGCAATTTGTTTTTGTGAATGATTTGTTTTGCTTTGAATTTTTGAACAATTATAAATAAATGGCTATCGTCAATAACACCTTAAAAACATTATTCATAATAATCAACCTTCCTGAGTTTCAAGAACGAAATCTACGTCATCTTCATCGCTATAATTCATACCCCAATTTTCTTTCATTTTATGAGTAGGCTCCAAAGAAGAACTTAACTGATTTATACAACAATATGGTACTCCAAAATCTAATGTTTGTGGTAAATATTTTTTCCTACCCAACCATTCGTTAACTGTTGGGTATACAGGATAGGTAGCATCTCTATTCAAGTGTTGATTTTCTAGTAGTTTCCAGTGTGCTTCTTCATCGTCTCGTTGATAGTTAAGATCGTCTAAGGCGTGGTAGAGCTCTAATGCTTTTTCCATTTCATGTATTTCCTTATTCAAATGTTCAATAACTTCTGGTTCATCCCTAAATCTATATATATGAAAAGTCGATGAAATGGCCTGTGGTACAGTCAGACCATGCCATTGACATAAGACCTCATAATCACATCTTCTGGAATATAGCTTGGGCCACTGAAGTGTTTCACCCCAAATTCTAACACCCTCTGATTTGTTGGATTGTGCTTCTCCAAGAATGATGTGGTCAGCAACATGTAAATCATAATAGATAGAAATAGGGTTATTTAGAAATGGGCGAAGTTTTCCATACCATTTTTTACCTGTCAGGTCGGTGTAGCAACCAAAAAATTGCTTTGTATTGTTAGATCTTCCTTCTCCTTTTTCTGTTCGTAAATCAAACCAACTTTTGTATTGTTTTTTTCTATGCATTGTTAACGACGGATATTTTTAATTCGTTTTCCATCTTATTTATGAGAGATGGTGGTATAATGTGTCATATAAAGTAGAAAATTTTTATGACTGGTCAATCACCGAATGATATATCGGATTAATTTATTCCGTTTTCCATCTTATTTATGACTGATGGTGATATAATGTGTCATATAAAGTAGAAACTATTTATGACCGGTCAATCACCGAATGATATATCGGATTAATTTATTCCGTTTTCCATATTATTTATGACCGATGGTGGTATATGTGTCATATAAAGTAGAAACTATTTATGATCGGTCAATCACCGAATGATATATCGGATTAATTTATTCAGTTTTTCATCTTATTTATGACTGATGGTGATATAATGTGTCATATAAAGTAGAAACTATTTATGACCGGTCAATCACCAAATGATATATCGGATTAATTTATTCCGTTTTCCATATTATTTATGATCGATGGTGGTATATGTGTCATATAAAGTAGAAACTATTTATGACCGGTCAATCACCGAATGATATATCGGATTAATTCATATGGTACAACAACTGTATACATAATGCAGTTGAATTACCATAGTTAAGGTGAACAAAATATTATATCATGTCTTTTTATAGGCAAGTTGTGGATTCCAATATCCTTCTAATAGTGAAACATTTGTTAAAAGTTAAATAAAAATACATGGAACAATAACATTACATAATATTTGAATACCTAATGAAGGATATAGCATTTCCAAAATAAAACCAATACCAAAATCATACAAATAACTTGATAAGTAGTGATTACTTTGTCTTTCCCATTTACTTTTTCTCTCAACATGTCTCTCTCCCGAAGGGTATCCCTTAGAAAAGTTGTAAGCAAATCCCGATCTTCTCTGACTTCATTGAAATTGTTACGTGAAGTAACGTTGTCAGTTTCCATCACTGGCCTTCGAATTGTTGTAAAATTGTCCTCCCAACGAAAATAATCGCATCCACCGTTTGCCTAAACAATTTTGAAGAGAACAAAATATTACATTAGTTACCATAGGTTACTGACTTATGGCCTTAAAGAATGGTACAAAACAATTTTACCTGAGCAACTTTGCAACCCCAGAATAATCGACCTGGATTTTCAGTAGTCCGTGATGTTTTAATTCTACACCGATCTCCGCAATAACATATATCTGGTTGGATAGAGGACATCAACACTCCAGAGACTTGAGACATGATTTATGACTCACAGTAGTATGCAATAGGGCAAAGTGGTTTTTATAAACAAGTAACCATAACCCGTAATAAATTGTTACGTTTTCAAATTCTTTTTAAAGTTTTAAAATTTCACTACAAAGTTAAATAACTATATTCAACTATATATTTGCAAAATGCAACATTCGAAATGAATTTTAAGTGGCCAAAATTCAGATCGCATATTCACCATACTTGTTGACATATATTTAAAATTAAGTTTACCTTGCAATATGCAAACAATATATTTACATTGTTTGCGATATGAAAAATATAATACTTAATATAAGAAACATCAAAGAGGAAAAAGTTAGTATAGAACAATAAATATACAAGCGAATCTAATATTAAATACTATGTTCCACAACCTCCCTTCGGTGGTCGTAGAACATCAATTGGCCTAAATCCGTCGCCATTTCGCCTTCTCTTTACAGCAACAATCGGCTCACCCCGATCTTTCTTTCGTTTCTTTCTAATCCTCTTAACAGGCAATTTCTTCCCAGGTGTCTGTGTCACTTGGTCATCTGTCGTAACGAAATTTTCCGGAGATGAACCTCTGGGAGATATAGCATCAACCTAACAAAGAAATTAATACCAAATATTTATGTTAGTAGGAATATATGAAGGTTACTTTCAATGAAGAAAAAAGATAACATAACAAATTAATTAAACCTGTGTTCCAACGGGATCTTGAATCGATGCCTGAAGGATATCTGCGTGGCTCGTAGGGTTGGCCTGGCTAGTATGGTCGGTCTGAATCTAAACAAATAGGTAAAAAATAAGTAAATTTAGACAATAATAAATATTCATCAAGTTAAACTAAAAGTGAATAACGTATTTAAACAGTAGGTTACACTAGAACTGTGCCAAAACTGAAGCCGCGGTACATGTCGGAACGCTACCGGCCTCGTCAGCCTGATCAGCGGTGGCTGGTGGACTCGAACTCGGGAGCTAAATAAATAGGTAAAAAAAATAAGTAAATTTAGACAATAATAAATATTCATCAAGTTAAACTAAAAGTGAATAACGTATTTAAACAGTAGGTTACACTAGACCTGTGCCAAAACTGAAGCCGCGGTACATGCCGGGACGCTACCGGCCTCGTCAGCCTGATCAGCGATGGCTGGTGGACTCGAACTCGAAAGCTAAAAAAATAAGTAAATTTAGACAATAATAAATATTCATCAAGTTAAACTAAAAGTGAATAATGTATTTAAACAGTAGGTTACTAAAAAATAGTTGAATCAACATAAAAAATTTATTAACCTGTGTCTCGACTTGATTGACACTCGAAGCCGACAACGTATCGTCAATCGTCGTCTGGCAGGCAGGATCCAAGGTGGGCATATCATGCAGCTCGACATGCTCATGATCAAACAAATCATTAAAAAAATTAGAATTTGAAAAATCAGTATTACCCTGCACAGGTGTATGATCACCAAGGTCTTATGTACCAGATGGGCCCTACAACAAAAAGAAGTATGGCATTAAAGTTAAATTAATAATTTTTTAGTGGATGAAATAGATGATATTAGTTACCGGCATATCCGTTATATCCGGCATATAATCATAAACGCCTATAGCAGATCCGTAGCTCAAATGTGCTACTCCCGCTACATCCCGCGTAGGTCTCTCGCCTGCACCCGTCTGTGCAACATCCCAAGGCATGGGGTAAAGACTCCCAAAGTCTGGACTAGACTGAGTAGATGGACCTGCAGGAGTGGCCGGTAATGGCTCATCAAGTAAAGCATGTAGAACAGTGTCGGTGCCTCGGCGTCTTTCAGCACGGCGTCCTCTTCCTCTACCACGTCCAGCACGAGGACCACGAGAATTATCACGTCGACCACCTCTAGCATTCGTATTCATAAAAAAGGCATCTCCGGCAAAAACTGGCCCGCCTGTCTTTACGGGATCCCTAGCCTCCTGTAGTGTGTCCATAACCATCCTATGTATCGTACTGCCACACGATGCACGGGCAGGATCCTCTTGCCACTATAAAGCAACCTGTAGTAACTTATGGAGCCCTCTCGACATCGCAGCACAACTCCCAGCACTATGAACAAAGCCTGGTGCTCCAAGAACCTGTAATTCAGGGTTGCCTATCAACAACCGTCCATGCTCCAAGTACCACTGTGTATAATCTGACTCTACAGCACCCGAAACAGGCCTGGTAGATCTCTCACTCCGCAAGGCCCACTGATCAAAACAACTATCTAACATCTCAAGGATGTTTTCATCCAACTTCTTACAATGATCATGTTGAAAGTGCCAGAGATCCCACCCTGGGAGCTCTGGTATGTGCTGTGGGTGATTAAACTGTCGCATCACCCGATCAGGTGCGTGGAACTCAGCTATCTCTATGCAAAGCATAGGCACTCGTACAGTCCATAAATTCTGGCCAACCGCAGCATGGGGGCAGTGTATGCAAAATTTCATCGTACGGTGTCCACACAAACTATGTTAAATTAACACAATCAGGATTCAACAATTACGTAATTTTGCACTAAGCAATATGTGGTTGATCATGCCAATAAAAAATACAGTAAGGAAACACAATAAAATGATCCTTTGAGAAGGGATAAATAAGAACATGATGTTCATATAAAATAACGTACTGAATGTACTACTAAATGTACTTAAGAAGATGATCTAGTAATACTAATAATAATTATAACGTGTCATAGAAAAATAACTACTAAATGAAAATTGATTGATCTACGTAGCAATATATTGTGGCTTCACTTCTGTGTTCCACTTTAAATTTTTATTAATTTTAAACCCGAAACTAAAATCTGGAGTTGGTCAAGGTACTGCTGCGGGTGTATATTGTAATAACACTATTAAATGGCTCAATATTTAATACTCCACTCATCTTATTACTTTCAATACTTAGTATTGCACTCTTAAAACGTAATAGCAATACAGATTTCAATTTTTTTAACTAATTACTAGATGATTTAAATGTTGGTATTACTTTCGGGTTATATAAAAAATAATTGTATAGTGGAACACGAAAATAAAAATCCCGTGTTCTTTAAAATTAATTTGTTAAAATAACACGAAAGTAATAATTTCGGGTTTCAAATTATTTTATTTGAAACCCGGACTTATTACTTCCGTGTTATATAACTCGGATGTGATTTTTTTGTTTTTTAAGATTTTTATCTGTCCCGACAGTTAATGGAGATGTTAGCTAAATATGATAAAATAGAACAAATAATTTCGGGTAGCCTATTTTGGTTACTAATTAGATCAGTGGCTTATTTTAGTCACTTTCTTGCTACCTCGGCTCATTTCAGTCGCGAGTTGTATGTACATATATGTTTACATATTTCATGTAGTTATATTTAAATACTTGACACATTGTCTGTGTGTGTACAATGTGTCAACATATAAAATTGTTGATAGTTGAAAATATACTCCTACGGAGTGTTCTTTTTTGGTGACTCTTAAAGAATGATTTTCCCTAATCTTTAAAAGTAAAAATAACGAAACATGGTTTTATTGAATTGTGGATAAATGACTAATTTTAATTTTTTTAAACTATTTACTTGGATGATGTTAATCTTCGTATTTGTAAAGAAAGTAAACGGAAAAATGATTCCAAATTATACTAAATGCAAAATTCAATTTTTTACATGATTTCAAACAATGCAATAGTTGAATGGGTGGAAAAACTACAATAAAATTATACTTAAAAATCAAAAGTAAAGCGTACCTGCTCAGGCGTCATTCTGTCAATCTGATCTCTCATTGGGATGATACTGTGGTGTGTCTCAATATCCCGATCAACCCCCCTCGTCCATCTTCTAGCGTATGGGAGTAATGGGTCATAAACACCCGAGTCACTTAACCTTGATTGTAGAGGAAGCATCCTCTCCCAACACCAAACCTTAAAGGGACAAAATAAATTAGTTAAGTTAGCTCAAAAATACTATGCTTTACCTATAATGTAACATAAGCCACTAAATTACCTGAATAAAAGGAAGAAAACCGCATAAGTCACTCGTATCTTTGATGGATGACCGACAAAATGACCTATATAGGTACGCTAGGACTGCGCTACCCCAACTATAGCTACCGACATCATGGATGGGATCTACAAACCATAAGAATCGTAGGCTGATGACGTCTCCCGATGTGTTTGGGAATAAAATCCCTCCTAGTATAACAAACATATATAGTCGGGCAATACGCTCAACAATCTCAATGGGAGTGTCATCTGCTATGGGATGATCCGCTAACTGCTGTCTAATAAAATCTGTAATCTGGATGATATTGACAAAGCTCCTGCCTTCAATAGGCCCATCATATCCCGTCACTTGCTGAAGCATAGCACCCCATGGGTAATTCCTCTGTCCGGCATCCTGTATATACACGGGGCGGCCATCTATACTCAAGCCAAACAGGACTTGGACGTCTTGTAGCGTGATAGTGACCTCGCCGAAAGGTAGATGAAAACAGTGAATCTCAAGCCTCCATCGCTCAACCATGGCAGTCAAAAGTGAGCGATCATACTGTATCCTACCGACTTTTACCACATTAAGCAGTCCAGCGGTAGATAAATACTCCGCCACATGATGGGGAGGTGGGTGTGAAATAAATAATTTCCAAACCTTATCTAATCGGTCAGGCCTCATACATGATCCTATATCTATCTTTCCCTTCCAAAGCCACTCGGACCTATGATCATCCTGTATACGAAGAAGGGTACCAACTACAGGACCTAGGTTCACAACACGCTCCATTTTTAATAGCAACCTGCACGCATATATTTATTTTATTTTTTTATTAACTTTATTCACTTGATTAAATTAACCTTATAAAATTTTTTAAGACATTCCCTTCACAATTGAACAAAATTATAGCCACCATAGTAATAGGTTAATAACAGATTATAAGAGAGGAAAATCAAATACTACCTACCCTATCCCTAAAAAGATTGAAAATTCCATCTCTTAATACCTTGTGTTGATTAATGACTTGATGTCCTCTTTTTGAATGTTAACTTAGTTTTTAATCAAAGTCATGTATGTATTAGAACACAATTTTTTTTTTATTTATCCTTTTCAATCGTTATCTTGTCTTCAACTTTACTATATGTTGGTTCCTTGTTTCTTATTATACAATGCATATATGCAATAATACACACTTTGTCCTCGAAAAGTACTGTCAATCAAGAGATTTATTTCAAGCTATATGGGAAGGCAACAAACAAAAAATCCTAGCAAGAGAAAACTTATCAACGTTTTCACTATGAAAACAACCAAAAAACAACTGAAAGAAATCAACATTCCAAAAACAAGACAAAGAAATCACCATTCCAAACACAGATAAAAAATAGAGAAAAATAAGTGAACTTTGAATTCTACTCAAAAACAAAATTTAATTTTTTTAAACCAATTAGGCCGAAGAAGTATCTAACAAGGTGATTAAATAAATGGGTAGCAAATAAATCCAACGGAATAGTAAAATGGGAATACAACAAGACTTATTGAAACAAAATTAAAAAAAAAATACGTAACCCGGAATAAATAACTCCGGATTAAGAATAAATTAATTCAAAAGCCAAAATTTTTAGGTCCGTTTTATAACTCAGACATTTTTACTCTGTGTTTTTGAATTTTTCACTGTTCCTCACAGTTAACGGAGACGTTAACAAAATAAGGTACAACGAAACAAATAATTCTATAGCACATGAACAATTGCTTCATTTGCACTTGGTATTTTGCAAACCTAAATTATCCAATTTGAATGCCCAACTCAGACACATTTGTTTGATTGTGTAGATTGAGTTAATATAGGACGGAGCAGAGTTCACTTTTAGTGAGGCTGGAAAAGCTCATGGAGAATAGAAGTAGTACAATTCAAATTATGTTACTATTATTAAGCTGTAATGTTAAATTTGTTAATCCAAGTGGCAAATAAGAAAAACAACTTGATTTCATTTCATTTTCAGTTAATCAAAGGTACATTCGTTAATCCAACCATAAAAAGTCAAAAATTGCTTCATTAAACAAATAATGATGATTAATAATTAATGAAAATTACACTTCAAAACCAAATTACAACGTATTTTCCCAATTTCAGAGCTAAAATTGAGGAAATTTTGTTAATTACCCCCCCCCCCCCCTCAAAAAATTTTTTAAAAATTACACCCTATAACTAATTTACAGCTTATTTTCCCAATTTCTGAGCTAAAATTGAGGAAATTATGTAAATTAACCAAAAAAATAATAATTCAAAATTACACATTATAACCAATTTACACCTTATTTTCCCTATTTCTGAGCTAAAATTATGTTACTACTATAGAATCCTTTAATTGAGTTTTATACAACTTGAACCTAATTAGTGATGCCAATAAATTCCTAAACAACCTAATTTATAAGTTACTATTATTATTATTATTAGCAGTAGTTTTTTTTATTCATTTTGCCAAGGATTAATAATAAGTAAGTAGTTCAAAAAGGGCATATAATTGACGAACTATTGAACACATTATGATATGAAAAATTTTAATTTCAATATGATTACAACCAAAAGCAAGTGCAACAATGCACCATTCCGAAAACAATACAACAAATCACAATTCCAAACACAAATAAAAAAAAAACAACTGAAATTTTAATTCTTTTAAAAAATGAAATTCAATTAATTTTTACCAATTCAGACGAACAAGTATCTAACAAGGTGATTAAATAAATGGGTGGCAAATACATACAACGGAATTCTATCATCGGAATAGAAAAAGATTAATTGAAAGAATTTTTTTTTTAAAAAAATACCTAAATAGTGAAGTCCAACAATAACCGATCTTAAGGTTGGTAAATGCGACCCCTTTACGTCCGTTGATCTTTTCTATTGGACGATCAAGATGATTTTCAACTTGTTTTCGAGTTCGACAATCGGGTCGGGGGGGGGGGGGGACCAGATTTGAGGGAAAAAAGAATGAAAATGGTAAAGCTATGGTGGAGCCGATGATGTTACTGGTTTTTCACCTAAAACAGATTATTATATTCCGGGTTCCCAAAAAAAAAAACTAACCCGGAACAAATTGTTCCGGGTTACTAAAAAAAAAAAATTTTACAAAACGAAACTTTTACTTCCGTTTTAGTTTTTAATTTTTATAGAACCCGAAATAAATAGTTCCGGGTTAATAATAAATTTAAAACAAACACGGAACTTTTAGTTCCGTTTTATACCCCAGAACTTTTTACTCCGTGTTTTCCAATTATTCACTGTTCCCGTCACTTAACGGGACGTTAAGAAAATATGGTAAAACGGAATTTTTTATTTCGTGTAGCCTATTTTGGTTACAAATTAAATAAGTGGCTTATTTGTGTCACTTTAGACTTATTGTGGCTCATTATGGTCGCCGGTTCTTTTAATTTGCATGTATTGACATGCAGAAAAGTGTATAAACACCCTTCCTCCACGATCCATCCGGATTCGGTTCCTCTTCATTTTTGTTCTCTTTATTTTTTCCAAGTGCTTGCTTGAATTGTTGACACATAACATAGGTTAAAAATAAAATTTAATGCTAAGATTTAATTGGACAAAGTAAATTTCTAACTATGATTTAAGTAATAAATACATTATATATTTAATTTCAAAAATTATTGTAATCCCACAATCTTAGCAACATATTGTCTTGTCCATAAATATAGGGGGGAAAATCTCTCTCCCTACTTAATTTTTTCCTACACACGAATCATGATATATTTTTTAATTTTCTTTTTAAATTAATCTTTTAATTGGTACATTTTTTCTTTGGAACTTTCTCTTTAACATTTATTGCATTTTAAATACATTATTTCAACGAAGAAATAAAAAGATTAATTTAAAGAGAATAATCGAATTTCAATATTGCAGACTTCTTTAAATTGATATAATGTATTTAAAATGCAATAATGTTAAAGAGAAAGTTCCATAAATTGATATAATGTATTTAAAATGCAATAATGTTAATTAAAGAGAAAGTTCCAAAGAAAAAATACAATAAAAAGGTTAATTTAAAAGAAAATGAAAAATAGAATATACGTAGGGAAAAGTAGAGTAGCTAGGGAGATTAAAAAAAATCCCCGATAGTATTAATGTTGCTAAGATTGTGGGATTACAATAATTTTTGGAACTAAATATAAAAAAGAGCAGTCCGGTGCACTAAAATTCCCGCTATGCGCAGGGTCTGGGGAAGGGTCCCACCACAAGGGTGTATTGTACACAACCTTACCTTGCATTTCTGTCAGAAGCTGTTTTCAAGGCTTAAATCCGTGACCTCCTGATCACATAGAGGCAACTTTACCAGTTACTCCAAGGCTCCCCTTCAACTAAATATATAATATATTTATTATTTAAATCATGGTTAGGGATTTACTTTGATCAATTAAATCTTAGCAATTAAATTTAACATTTGCCATGTGCCAAAAATCAAAGCAAGAACTTGAAACAAATGGAGAAAAGAGAAATGGAGAGGAGCCGGATCCAATCACACTCCAATCTCGATAATTGTCTAATGTAAGGATTCTGAATTCACAATTTATAGGTTTATACAACAAACCTCAAGTTAATATATAAAATAATAATAATAATAATAATAATAATAATAATAATAATAATAATAATAATAATAATAATAATAATAATAATAATAATAATAATAGTAATAATAATAATAATAATAATAATAATAATAATAATAATAATAATAATAATAATAATAATAATAATAATAATAATAATAATAATAATAATAATAATAATAATAATAATAATAATAATAATAATAATAATAATAATAATAATAATAATAATAATAATGTAAAAATTGGATCCGACTCCTCTCCATTTCCACCCTCTCCATTTTCCCCAAGTCCCCATCTTGATTAATGACACATGACCTAATTAAATTGAATGGTTAAGATTTAATTTGTTTCAAACTAAATCCCTAACCATGGTTAATATATTAAATATATTATATCAATTAAAAAGAGCCTGCTTATCTCTATCTTTCTCAATATTCCCTCCAAGCCCGACTATCTCTCTAAATTTTCTCTCATTCCTTCCAAAATTATCGAGTTCTAATTTGGCAATTTTGTGTTACAGAAATGAATCTTTAGTAGTCATTATAACAAATCTGTTTAATTTCATCTTAAAACATATACTAATTCCAGACCTCGACAATAAAAGGGAGATTTGGAATGTGTTCATTGACAGAATGACTACACCAGAAGTCTTTGTTACAGTACACTTTCAAAGTAATAGCAAGGCAGACAGGAAATATAGAAAAAGAGATTACTAGAATTGGAAGCCAACAAATGACCAGAAAAGTGTAAACATCATTTAACTCAAAATTAAATAATATTTGGTACTGTACTTCAATTTAAAAGTTCTAAATTCTCATACTCAAAAAAAAAAAATTTTTTAACGCAACTGGATGATTTCAATTTAGTTGCCACATCCGATGCATCATAGTCGGGCATCAAACTAGCGTAGGCCTTCTTTGTTCCATCAGGCCTGAACCAAGACAACAACACATTAACTTAGCTATGGTGACAAGAAATTATACAAGACATTAAACGATATATAATTGTTGAACAATAATTAATTTCGAGATAACTTGTTCCCCAATCAAACGACCCCTTACGTTATTCGCAAAGATTGGTAAGAGATGGCAAGAACAAAGAGAGAGCATTAAAGAAAGAGTGATAATAAAACCATTTATTCTCAATGGGGAAACCAAAATATTCTAGCTTATTTGTCAATGATGGTTCTTTCCAGGAGGTTCAAACAACTCCAACAGGAGAAGGAAAAGGAGAAGGTGATGGGTGCCTCCTCAAAAGAGTTTAAGACAACCTCTAGTATATTGAAAGCATCAACTCCAAAAACCGTATTAGTAAGCCAAGCTTGGAAAGAGCTGTGGTGGGAACTTGTTGCTTTCTAAACATATGATCTATTTTTTATATTCTAGGCAAACTAGCAAGCAAAATTTCTGGTCAGATAAAGAGGCAAGTAGCTGCATTAAAAATTCAGAACAATGCACACAGGATCATGCTAGAAATGCCTAAAAGATTTTTCAGGTCTCAATTATCATGATGCAGACTGTTTCGCAAGCTACGGGTGATCGTAAGAGATTCAAATTTAGGAAGTAATGTAGTATGAAAAATAGATATGCTGCTACCTTTCTCTGTGAAAGAAATCAGGGCTGAGAAAAGTAGAGAACAATCAAGTGTCGCTATTCATGATATTGACGATCCACCTTGAGAGTACTTGTTTAAGTCATGAAATGAAATATCCTGCAAGTAATAAATAAAATTATATATAGTTAATCAATCATGCAAATGAAATAATTCATATGAGAAGTATGACTTATAAAAGTTATACTAACTCTTAGGAGTTGAGATAGACTTCCATGAGATGATACTTGAGAGAATTTCGAAGACTGCCATGGCGAAAAATTTCCTTCTCCCAATACCTATCATGTAAAGAGAAAAATAAGGTTCGATATGATACCACACAAAGAATAATATATAATTGACTCCAATCCAAATGAACTACTGATATTGGGGCAGACTTTGAACAATCCAAATGAATATCAAAGTCGCAAGTGCCACATCTATAAAGCCACTGCTTGTCCTATCTATAAAAACTCTTGGCTTAATTAAAGCATATCAGAGCAGGTTTGGAAAGGAAATACAATAGTGAATGGTTTCTCATATATCTAAACTTGATAGTTTGAAGGATCCGGGACCAGGCAGATTATATTGCTAAGTCTGAACTCAATCTCTGGATTCAGATCCAGCGGAATATATATAATGCATTTGATTCATGGATGCAGATAGCTGAAATAAAAGTGAGTTTATAGTAATAAGTTTGCAAGCCTTTCATGTTCATAGCAGTCATCAAATGATTTGTTTCCCACCATGATGCCCAATCCTCTCCCTTATATTTAGATAAAACTCATTTTTGCTCAATCGATTTTTTTCCCCAATTCAATCTATATATATTAACATTAAAATAAAACAAGGGAGAGCAGCTGCCCCTGAAACATCCATGTAAATTCATTATTGAACAAGCAATTCAGGTGCAGGAGTCTTCTCAACTATAAGAAAATAAATGAGTGTCTAAAAAGGTGGAAGGTGAAGTAGCACATTTCAAAAAAAACACAGTAATGCCTTCAATATAATCGTTATGACATACCGTAGTCGTCGTGAAATCTGAGAATGGTGGACATGGTTCTTGAAGGCCTAAAATGTGACTTACATTATGTTGGATTGTTTGTGATAGAGGCAATTGAATTTTATTCTTCTTTCTGGCCTTTTCCAGAAAGCTCTTTGGACGACTATTGGAACAATGCGTTGGCTGCTTCTTTTTTAATCCTACCACCTTTATGATGTTTTCACTATCAAAAAATACTGTCTCATCATGTATAACTTCACTTGGAACTGATGGATTTTCACGAGACTCATTTCTTTTTTTTATTTCCTTCAACTACACAATTATCTCATTGGCATACTTCACAACCAATTCATATCCTTCTCTGGATTCTGAAGCTTCACTCGCAATTTGGACAAAGATTTTGCACAAATGTTTGTACCTTGTACTAACCTCAGCTTTTGGATCACTTCCTTCTGTGAAATCTTTAATCTCCATTTCCATCAAGTTAGTAGCATCTTTGTCCACCTTTTCACTATGTAGTAGTCGGGAATCTTATCCTTTACATTTAAAGTGTCCAGAATCTTTAGAGCATGACCACATAATATACCTAAAAATTCAAATAATTTACAACTGCAAGACACTATTTTTGTTGATTGATTCACAACTAGCTACTGCATGCTCCCTACTACTTCCATGTGTTCTAACATTGTATTTATAGCAATCTCCTTCATCACGAAAGCCTTTTACTGAAACAAATAATGATTTTTTTCACTGCTTCTCAAAAAAATCAAATATAGTCGCAGTATATATCTCTCTCGCATGGATTAATAAAGGAAGTTTAACCTTTAACACAGACATTCGTTGAGTCATGTCAAAATTTGACTTGCTTTCATTAGCACGCTTATCATCAACAACTCTTTGAAAATGTTTAAAAAATTGTACGATATCTAAATCAGATTTCAAGTAGGCCCTAAGTGATCCGTTGAAACTTTCACTCAATTGTGTACTTTGCATACCAGCTGAAAATATATCTCTACCATATGTCATGGACCATTTTTCCCTTATAGCAAATGTGTTTTTCAACCAACTATTATCCTTAAGGTCTTGCTTTTCAAGCATTTCTTCCCATGCATTTAGAAAATCTGCTTCATACTCGTAATCAACTAGTAATTTGCTAAAATCACTTTGAAATGATTTATGAGCTTCAAAGATATGGCTAAGGTGTTTGTTTACATGCTTTCTGTCCCAAGTGCCATATACACAGACAATGATATGTTTAGGGAATCACTAAGGAGACTGCTAAATTGATTGCAAGATCTTTATCTGTGATGAATGCTTGTGGCTTATCTGCAGACATAGCTCAAAAAAATACATTAAAAAGTCATTTAAATGTTCCGGCTGTTTCTTCATATAAAAGGGCAGCACCAAATACAACCATCTCCCTATGATTATTTAATCCAACAAACAAGGCCAATGGACGATACTCCTTATTTGTTCTATATATTGTGTCAAATGATACAGCTTCTCCATAAATTTGAAAATCCCTTATCATTTTAGCATCAGCCCAGAACATATTTGTTATCAAACCATCATCATCTAATTGCAAAGAAAATTGAAAATATGGATCTTTTATTACTCTTTCTTCAAAATAATTTACCAAGCTACGAGCCACACCATATTGTAGACTTTCTTTTCTTTTATCACGGAGATAGTTCTTGTGATCTCTCCGTGTAAAACCCAAAACAACTTTTCACCCCGCTTGATGAGCGGCATAATCAAAAGAAGACTTAGGACATATTCCTGAATCATCTAATAAATCAATTTCATATGCTTGAGAAAGTTTAACATTTCTTTGTGATGGTAACACGTGAGCTAGAGATGGATGAACAAGCGGATGATTGTGCTTCTCTTCAAATGAAATGACTAAAAACTTTCCATTTGGTTGACGACTTACGGCCATATGAGCTAAACAACCCATCCTAGTTTCTTTTCTAGGTTTCTTAACCAACCCATCTCGCTTGCCATTTCCTCTATAACCTTCTTTATAACAAGTAAATTTTCTTGAAGTTATGTATCCATGATCTTTACTTTTGTTGGCATATTCCTTTCTAACACTAAAATCAATTGTAGCAGCATATTCATTGAAATAATTAAATCCATCCTCATCCGAATCAAATTCCATTCCAAGTTTTATTGGCTCAAATGAATGAGAATATCATTATGATCATTTGGAGACGCAGTCTCCATGAATTTACCATAAAAAAGAAGAAGAAGAAAGTAAGACATCTGTCCCAATGTATTTGACAAATTGAATCATTATGCTACCCTATTTCAGTATGTAAGTTAAAATGAAAGACTTTATAAGTTAATTGATGTCAAAGTTCAAGCCTTCTAGCCAAAACGTTCATTTGGGAATTTTCACAAACATATTGTATACAATTTTTCTACTTGTTAATTACCACAACGAAAACATACAGACAAGAAGAATTTGATCTCTGCAGAATCAAAAGTGGATGAAAAAGAATCTGGCGGGATAGCCTGTCTCAACCGGCCAAAAATGAAGCTCGTCTTGTTCTCTGTTTTTCCTTCTTCTTGTATTCTTTCTGTCGATGTTTCCAGAAAATTAATTTTCATGGTAACAATATGAAAGAGTTTTTATGCATCCATAATCTTGGGTGTCGCCAAATTATAACTGATAATTTTAGAGGGAATATTGAGAAAGATAGAGATAAGCAGGCTCTTTTTAATTGATATAATATATTTAATATATTAACTATGGTTAGGGATTTAGTTTGAAATAAATTAAATCTTAACCATTCAATTTAATTAGGCCATGTGTCATTAATCAAGATGGGAACTTGGGGAAAATGGAGAGGGTGGAAATGGAGAGGAGTCGGATCCGTAAAAATTATATTAATTTTTTAGGAGTAACTATAGGAGAAGTATAAATATATATAGCCTGAATGAAAGTAACTGAATTCACATGAATTCATAAGTTACACCATAGTTTTCCATATTTAATTATCGAGGAAGTCCTAATTTTGATTTCCGATAAATGTTTAAATTCTTGTGCTTATCCTAGAGAAACAACTAATTATTCCTAGTTTTTATACTATAGGAATTAGGAATAGAACATAATTAACTATAGTGAAATGGACAATCAGGACTCATATGTGACATAATTTGTACTTAGAGTTGGTGGTAGTAATGTTTTGTGATGATCTTTAAGGTCGTTTTGTGATTTTTGCTTGTTCTTTTATGTTTGACCTTTCCCATATCTTGCAGGGATGGTGGTTCAGTTCATGAGGTGATTGGATGAGTTTTTGAGTTTTTAAGGTTTGAAACTTAGAAAATTTGACCAAAGTCAGCATTTGATGTTGGAGACGTCAAATTCGAGTTTTGATGATTTCACTAGGTCTAGAGGGTGATTTTTGGCTTGAATGGAGGACTGCTTCATTTCCAAATTCAGCTCCCGATGGTGTTCTAGTCATTTGATTAGAATTTTAGAGTTTCTTCAAGTTTGGATCGACTTTGGTCAACATTTGATTGAAACAATCTATGAATGGTGTTTCATCAATTCCAATAGATCTGAAGTGTGTTTCATAACTATTTTGCACTATTACAAGACTCGGGAGTTCATTCTAAGCTTTGGGTTGTTCCTTGGTTGCTATCTGTTGGTGCATTAATCATTCTCCATGTTCACATGAGGATTGCCGCATTCGTGAAGGAGGATGATTACCACATTTGCGTTCGCGGGAAGACCTCCGTGTTCATAAAGAGAAGGGAACTGAGCCGGGTCTAGATTAGCCTTCACGTTCATGAGGTTGGTCTTGCGCGCACGACATGTTGGGCTGAGTTGGGACGCGTTCGCGAAGAAGGCCCTGTAGCTGAACAAATTTAAAATTTTCATTTTGAACATAGGCTTCATTTTCTATTTTTGGGAGCTTTAGGCTCAGATTAAGGTGATTTTTGAAGGGTTTTCAAAGATTCTTTGTAGGGTAAGCTTATAACGTTCATTTTGGTAACTCGCCAATGATTTTCCATTATTTTCATCAATTAATTACATATATGAAATGGATTTTCGGGACTTTTTTCTCCAAAATTTGAGAGTATAAATGGTGCTTTGAGGTCCAATTTGAGCTATGTTTTCGATGAAATTGGACATTTAAATTTCTTATCTTATAGGTAAAGCAATTTAGAAAGAATTTTTCAGTTTCGTCATCAAATTCTGAGGGTTGACTTTTTGAGCCGAATTTTATATTGCAACATGGGTATCAATGGACTTGTATTAACGTATAGACTATGTTTTTAATAGATTGAGAGCATTTGAGGCCATCGAGAAGGGGGAAGAATATTTTATGACTGTTGGTGGCTTGTTTTTCAACATTAAGATAGGTTATGGCTTACTCCTTTTCAAACATAGCATGAGTGAGGACTTATCGTGCAAAAGCATGTTATTGGATGGGAAAATTGATGGATTAAAGTACTTAGTAAGATTTATTAATGTTGTGATGCCCGAATTAGAGTTATGCTGATGAATGACTTGGGACTTGGGAATGATTAATACATATACCTGTTTTTAGGCTGATTTATGTTTTATTTTACTTATGATAGGTGAATTGCCATGATGGGCATGATATGAAAGTAAACGAAATGAAAGAGGTACTGTGACCTACAAGCATGACTGAGAAACTTTATTGATGTTGAGCCTTATAGCTTGTGACTTGAGATGAGAAATACATGTATCTATATTTGTTGCATCTAAATTCATCTTATTTCATGTTCATACATACATATTAATTCTCATGGATTATTGGTATAGAATATAGAAATAAAAAACTTTTTATTTGAAAGAAAACATTAGTTTTGGCCCTGGTTCAAGTCTAGGCAGTGTTATTGAAAGATATAATGATGTTCGCGGCAAAAAATGGTTCTGAGCGGGATATATGGACCTCGCGAGTCTCTAGTGGGTCTTACCTCATATGATATCACTTTGAAGGGGGGTATATCTGTAGGCATTGGCCATTTTATTTCATAGCAAAACATCAGATTGCATCATTTATTTATCCTCATTATGTTGTGAAGTGCTCTTATTTGGTATTATTGAACTTTGGGACTTTTCTGCGTGCAAGGTTATTTTAGCATTCTTTATTCGATATAGTACTTGCTTAAGCTCGATTGTCCTATGATTCCTACCGAGTACTAATGTTTTATACTCACCCTACTTTTCTGTGTCCTTCTGATGTAGATCCCAGTACCCGTGTTCAACATGGCTTTTGATTGTACAGGTTTGAATTATTCGGGGTTGTAGTGAGCTCCATGTTGACACCCAATTTTGACCTCTCGATATTTTTCACAGGCTGTTATTTTACCAAAATTATTAGCTTTGAATATTAATACTTCTTTACTTATTATTTTGGTATCAAATAAACTGACATTTCACATTCATAATTTTGAAGTACGCAATTTATTTTATCATTTAATTTAATATATTATATAATTTATTAACTTAAATATAATATTTTACATAGTTTTGCTTATATTTATTAAATTATTTCCGCAAATATACATATTAATAATTTACAAACATAGTTTATTATTATTATTATAGCATTTCTTAAAATTTATATGCATAACTTATAGGTGTCTAATTTATTTTACTATTTTCGTCGATTTTAAATAATATATTACGTGCCATTAATTTTATTTACGTAATTTATTCATAATAAATTTGAGAACAATAATTTTTATGACGTTGGTTGATTTTGTTGTTATTGTATATTTATTATTAAATAGCAGTCTTATTCAATCCGATCTCCCCAATTTATTTATATTCTAGCCGATTTTACGCAATTAGTATCAATTCTAGCCTAAATTGAGTCCAATTTGGTTCAATTTTAAACCCCAAATCAATTCCATTTTAACCCAATTTCATTAATTTTTAAATCCCAGTCGTTGATCAAGAATGATCCGACGGTTGAGATTAATTGTTGTTTTTCTTTCCTTTTAATCACCCCCCTCCCAAATCAGAAAAAACCTAAAACATTTTCACCTCCTCCTAGCCGCCTCTCCTTCTCTCTCTGCGGCGTCTCCCCCTCTCCGTCCCTTTCATCGGCGAGACAATGGCGCACCACTGCCGGCAACCATTCTTATCTCCTCCATCGAACCCATATACTCCCTCCTCTGTCCATCTCCTCTCCACTCTCTTCTTCTCTTTATCAACCAACACCAACGCAGGCAATCACCATCGGCGGGACGCCGCCGAACCAGCCGTGTCTGGTGAGAACCACAACGACCTCCACTTCATCCCATCTCCACTGCTCCACCGACGAGTAACTAACCAGTCGCCACCCCCTTCTCTCTCTCGATTTCCCATAGCCGTCGACCACCACACCACCGACAAACTCCCCTCTCCCTCTATTTCACCTCTGTTTTCTTCTTAACCCAAAGCCCAAAGGATTCTTCTCTCCAACAAATCAGTGTATCGGGTGAAGCGGCACTGACATCCTACGACTACAATTTGGGATGATTAAGAAACTTAAGAAGCCATCCGATTTCGATTCAAGCTTTAAGGATGTGATTGTAAGACAAATTCTCGTGAATCCGTCCCGGGTATGATTTCGTTATTCATGGTTGTGTTTGATTATTATCTTTGTCGTCTTCCTTCATCTTTTTCTTTCTTTAGATTCAAAATTCATGCATTTGGGTTGTTAGTTTTGCTTAATTCTTCTGAAACTCATGACATATGTGAAAAGACCAAAAATTTGTGAACTTTGTTTAATCTTATTTTTCTATATTTGTTGCCAGTTCTGAATTCTGGTGTGGCATGGCTGTGTTGATACACTTCAAATTAATCCCCGATTGTAAATCCTGTTCTTTCCTTTTGCCTGACATGATTCTGAGACTTGATTTTGTATGAATTTAGTATTAAGTTTAATTGAATTCTTTATGCTAATCCATGCTTGCATCGTGTTCTTGTTTTCTCCTCAAAACAAGCTACAACTTTAGTATCGTTGATCTGATTGTTTTGTGCCTCTTTGAATTCAAATTGTGACAGCTTTATGCTTAAATATGGTAACGTGAGATTTATTTTATTTGTTGATCACCCTATTCTAGCATATCCCCACCCCTCTAATTGATTTTGCTTTGGGACAACTTTGTTACTTTGTTAATTATGATAATTTGAGATATCCTCCATGTGACTATCCTTGAAATGTGTAATATCTTCAATACTTAGTAATTATGTTAAGTTTTGATGTATTTGCTTGGATTACTTGCCTTTAGGAAGATTGTGGAAACTAACAGATTTCTTCGCAATTAATTTGAAATTAGACTATACATGGTAAATTTTGCATATCTTCTGCTCTGCTTAGTTGGTTTTTCCCTTTTTTTTTTTTTGGATTTTAACAGATCTTTATTTGACTATTTATGGCAATTTTAACATGTCTTGCCTTTGACTGATCCAATCAATCTGACTAAGGAAAAGACTTTATTTTTTCTACATAGCTCCTCTCTCTCAGCACTTAGATGACTGATTCCCTTCCCTAACTTGTTAGAAATAGATTTCATTTACACATTTAATTATGGTACTTTGGCCCTTAATTGATTTTCTATCTATTTATTTATTTAAGGAAAAGAATTCCCCAATTCCCTCTTGAATTTATTTTCCTCCCTTACCCATTGTCTTCTATTGACATTCTATAAACATCCCCTCTTTTATTTTTTTCAAACACTTTTTGACTGAAAAAAAAGTCTTACACATAAAATATTTTACTACATCTTACTCTTTGCAACACTTGGCTCGAGTTTCTGACTGTGACTTTCAATGCGCTAAGGCTTCTCTTTTATTTTTCTTGCTGTTCGGCATAACCGGTTAGTTCCTTTATCGATGTATTCAATACTTTCATGTTAAAATTTAAGTTTACATTGGTTAAGTGTTGTAAACGAGAGCGTCCAGGTATGTTACTCTAAACCCGTATGTGTAATTTACCTTGGCATTAATTTCTGTGTTGAGTTTTTGAACTTCGTATTTTTTAAGTGCAATCTTTCATGAATTTGAGTAACGAGGTTTAATATTAAAGTTGACTGGATTATGTTTTCTTGTGATCGTACAACATGTTTTCAATAATAAGTATATCTTCTTTGAATGTGTAGATACTGTGCCTATAGGTGAAAACTTGTCAATCTATTTGGGTATCGCTTGTACGCGATGGGTATTTTGTTGTTTTTAAAACAGGTTCTTGGATCAAGAATAGAGAAGAGTTGCTTTGGAATTTGGGAATTTTGACGATTTTCCAATCGTATTTCATTATGTATTGTTTATTTTTCATTCATTTATTATCTTTGTTTGTAATAATTATTGTATACTCTTCCATATAATAAAAGAATGAGGACTGCTTATGGGAGCGGGGATTATGTCTTATCACTAGATACCATGCCTATAAGATTATTTAACAGGTTTCAACGTATCAACTAAATATTTTTTATCACTTAGGCAATACATTATAGGATTATTAATTAACTGTTTTATTACTTAGAAATCATGTTTAAGGATTATTAATCAACTCTCGATGTAGTAGACTAATTTCGAACATATCGATTTAAGTTATAACATGTTTAACCATTTTTAGCATGTTCAACGAATTCTCGGCATGTCACAACCAAGTTTTCGTATCTATTTTATTTTTAGCATGTTAGGTAATTTTGTGCATGTTTACTTACTTTTTTTCAGTGTAGACACGTGATTTTTGACCCTCCCCGAGCTTTAACCTATTTTTAGCATTAAATATTTATTTTACGTCTAATCTTATTTTAGCTTTCATTTTATTTTTAGTAGGTTTTATTTGAAAACTTCTGAAAAAGATTTCAAAAAAATAAAGTCACATTTTGGGATTATTATTTTTAAGAAAAATGAAATTTTACAAAAATATACATATTTATTTAATTTAGGCTTTTATAAATAAGCTAGTAATTTTAATAGTTTTCTTATTTACTTATAGATAGTTTTTACCAGTCTTCTAACTTTTTAATATTTTTTATTAGTGTAATATGATTAGGATAAAATTTTGTCATTCTATTTTATTTTAGTTTTATTTATTGTAAAAAAGAAAGAAAGAAATTTTTTTTTCCCCTAAAACTACCCACTATAGCCCAAATTTCCCCAAACTAACCAACAATATCCCCCCCCCCTCCTCACATACACCCTACAACACAAAACACTCCCACACACAATTCAACGCACACACATACGGCTATATATACACACACACACGAAAACAACAAAAGAGGGAGAGGACTTAGAGCAAAAAACATAGCAACACTTGGGAAAAAAAAACAAAGAGGAGAAGAGAAAAAGAAAAGAAAAAAACCATAAGACAAAAATACTTTGGAAGGTTATTGGTTTGGAGTTTAGATTTTGTTCTTTATTTTGAGTTTTCGATGAAGGCGTTCTTGTTTCAATTGTCATTTAGTCTGTCACACAGGTTCTTATTTAGATCCTTTCTATTTATTTATTTTTATAAATTTTATCGTGAATCAATGTATGAACAAAATTATTTAAACGGTTTCATATGTTATTCGGCATGTAAAGTTGATTATTTATATCATGATATCCTTTCAAGTGAGATAGATGGTAATTAGTGATAAGAGAGTATAATAGGATTATTGGGGTTAAACTCAATTTGAACTCGTTATAGGACCCTAAATGATATTCATAATCAATTTTTGGTTTCAAATTAAGAAATGCTTGTTGTATTAGCATGTTACATTGTTCCAATTAATTATTTTTAGACTTATTCGTTAATGACATATTTAAAATGCATGTTTAAAGCTTGATTGGAGTAATGCGATGTGTTACTTATAGTAACTTATTGCAATTTATTCTCTTTCGTGGGTAATTGAATTATTAAAATGTTTAAGCTCACTAATTTAATAGATAAATATTAGGATTTGTTAAGAGTTGGTCTAAATATAGACGCATCTAACTATATGTTAGTGTAGATACTATATTTAGTCACACTTTTACCCACTATAATTTATTATATTTTGACCATGTATAAATTAAACTCTTCTTTGAATGGATTTTCACAATTAGTGATTTAAATATAGTTGGCTACTTAGATTTAAAATTACAAGAAGTTGTTGTTTTCCTTTATAAACAAGAAACAGATTGTAGGTTTGTTAAGTTTAGTAAAGTTCTTTGTGCTTGTTTATGGAATCTTTATTAACGTTTTTTTTAATGGCTAATTTTATTTCTTTTATTTCACAAAATATTACTATTTATTTTGAATAATCTTTTGAAAAAATTATTTATTTATCATGTCATCTTCACTAGCCACGATCATTTGGAATATTTCACTTATAGTTTGTTTAAAATTTGGAATAAATTAAATTAGAGTAATATGATTGTTCACAGACTGTTGAATTGGTTAAAAGTTGGGCTGAGTTATAATCCTATTTGAACTCTCCGAGGACTGGACTAAATGACAAGGCTCAATCGATTAATTAACTAGTGTGGGGTTGAGCGAGATGGGTTACAAATTTATTCAAGACCTATTGTTATGAATAAAATAAAAGAGAGGAAAAATCAATCATGAGAAATGAGTGAAATAAGTCACAAAATAATAAAAGAGAAGAACAAATTTAAATGGTTGATCATGTGGGTGGCTACGCTCCTTGATCAACCTCTGTAATTACAAGGCTCTGTGTGTGGTTACGCTCCTCAGCCGAAAACATAAGTCATAATTTTTCTCATAATCCGTAGGTAAATTGAGCAACTAATCAAACCTAATTTATCCAAGAATTAACTTAAGTAAGATATAAGTCAATAAAGCGACCATGCTAGAACCACGGGACTTGAGGGATGTCTAACACCTTCCCCTTGGTCAATAGAATTCCTTATCCGAATTTCTAGTTCGCAGACCAGTATTAAAGAGTCATTTCATTTTGAATAGGGATTCAAAAAGGTGATTTGGAACACCATAACTCACTTTCAAGTGACGACTCTATAAATAAAGATAATCCCTATTCAATATCGTCACTTTAATTGGGAAAACCGTTCGACCCGATAAAAAAAAAGGGTGTGACATCTCTGGCGACTCCGCTGGGGACCTTTACTAGAATTTGAGCTTTGTATATTGACTTATTTTTTTTACTTTCTTTAATTCTTGGATATATATTGTGTTTGTTGGCCTAATGTGCTCTTTCCTTGCTTGTTTGCCGCTTTAATATTGTTTGAATTGCAATATAAACTGTCTTCTCTCGCGTACCCATCTGAGTTTCTGAATACGCCTACCACTATTTGTTGTGTGTGCGGCTACACTCCACAAAACCTTCTATCTAAGACAAATCAGTGTTCGATTACGCTCCTGATTTAAGGAATATTAGTCACACATGTTAGGCGGGGTTAGATCACCAGTAGAACCGGAATAGCTCTGCTACCGGTAAACTGGCCCTCCCCGATCCGAGTTGTCCACTTGGATAAGTCAGTCTAGAAACCTACCTTCATCAGGTTAAACCTAGTAGAACTGAAACTCAGACGTGACTATCCCAATTAGGTTCCGCTTTATCTGCATCATGTGCATGTGACTTAGCGAGACTCGGCACAGGGGCTGGGTTCGTCTAGGACAGGTGTCCCTCTTTATATGACCAACATGTACATATTATATTCTCTTTGACCTTTATTTGGAAGGCGTCTTTGATTGTTGACCGGCTTTAGGCAGCTTAATGAAAATAGAAGAGAGTAGCTTTTCCTCCAACTTTTATAACTGTTTCCTTAAAAGAAAAAAGATTTTGGGAGTAAATATTACAAAAAAGAATTGGATTTTTCTTATGGTATTTACGAACTACGCACACCTGATTCTCACCCTAATGAGATACGTAGGCAACCTTTTCGAGTTCGGTGATCCTAAAGAAAAAAAGAATCAAACAAAAAGTTTTTCACTTTATTTAAAAATTCAAAAAAAAAATTCCTTATTCAATTTTTTTTTTAAAAAAACAACAACAAAGTTTGTTACCTTTTATTTGAAATTTTTTGAACTACGTCTGACCTAATTCTTGTTTCAACAAGATACGTAGGCAACTCTTCTTTTGAATTCGGTCCCACTTAAAAAAAATCTATGTAAAATAATAATCTCTTGATTTGGTTGGTACCAACATACTTAGAAATGTGCATGAGAAAAAAATAAGTGTTAAATTACTCGGCATGATGGGTGAACCAACTTTATTGTGAACTCTAGTTTCTTTTGGTACCTCTTGATTATACTAAAGTGACACTTGTGAAATTCTTGCTTAAAATTAGGGTTAAAATAAATCTAACCTCATTGTTTCATGTGTATTGTGTGGTGAGATTTAGATCAAAAATTCAATGACATAGCTTCATTGATCTAGAAAGGATTGTGCCTTTGAGGTGAAATTTTGAGAAACACTTGACTTGAGAAAGGATTGTAGGCTTTCTTTGGTCCAATTGTGCCTTTGAAGCCTACCAAATGAAATTTAATCCATAGACTTCCCCTTTTGAGCCTAAAGCCTTTTTACTCGACAACTAAATTTTAGCCTACATCTTTTTCAGTGAATAAATGCACAACCCCTTTTTTAACCCTGCCTTTTTGAGCGCACTAACAAAGATCTAAGTTGGATGGAAAAACAAAAAGATAGAAATGTGAAGGTTCAAGAAAAATGCAAGACTAGAAGAAAAAAGAAAGAAAAAAACTCCAAAAAAAAATACTCAACAAAAAGTGATGTGAAAAAAAGAAGAAGGAAGGAAGCATCAAAGTAAATCAAGAATAAGTGCAAAAATGCAAAAATTCGAGCGCATAGTGCAATGCTTAAGGAGGGAATAGCCACTCTATCCCAAATGAATATCCTACCCATACCTAAGCCTATGTTACAAGCCAATGACAAGTCCTACTTGATCTCATTTTGAGTGTTCTCATATTAGTAGATATTTACATGACGACCAAGCATATGGTATCTATATTACATGCATTGAATATCTTTCTGAGTGTGAGTGGCCTCCACAATGTCCTAAGATTTTAAACAATTCTTTTTGTGAGTGAATTAGGACTCTATTTTTGATAAGGGCACTTGAAACATGAGGATAAAAATAATTCTAAATCCTTGATTAAGGTAAGATGAACATCTCTTGTCAATACTTAAGTATGTTTGAGGTACCATTTGAAACTATAGGAGTCATGCACAATACTAATTATTGATATCAACTAAAATCAAGACATACTTGACCAATAAAGGAATTTCTTTCTCTTCATTCTCTGGTGCTCTTTACAAAAAAAATCCATAAAAAAAGGCCAAAAAGATATATTCTCTTTGAACTACATTTGACCTGATTCTTGCTATGGCAGGATACGTAGGCAGTCCTATAGTAGGGTTCGGTCTCACCAGATAAAAACTTTGTATCACTAAATAAAAAGTCTAGGACATTTTCTTTTTCAAAAAAAATAAAAAAAATTCAAAGTTTTCGGATATCAAAACAGGGGTAATTTTTTCTCTTTTTCAAAAAAAAAATAAAAAATCTCTCTCGATGCTTTCACCAGGGAACAAACACCATAGTTGTATTTTTGAATTTAGGGAATAAACACCCTATTAGTCTTTTAGGAAACAAACACCCTATCTTTTTTCAAATCTAGGGAACAAACACCCTAGTTGCATTTCCATCTTAAGAAACAAACATCCCTATGATCATTTATTTCTAGGAAACACACATCCTATTTGCATATTTCTCTTGTATTTTATATCATACTAATAATTCACAAAGAATAATTCCTGGTGCAAACTGGGCAAAAAAATTATTCGTATTTACGGATTTAATGCAGCAGAATCCTCCTGGATAATGAGACTTTACTTTTCAGCTCAGGACCCTCCTAAAAAAATGGGATTACCAGGACCCTCCTAGATAATAAGATTTTACTTTTCAGCGCAGGGCCCTCCTGAAAAAATGGGATTAACAGGACCCTCCTGGATAATGGGACTTTACTTTTCAGCTCAGGACCCTTCTGAAAAAATGAAATTTGCAGGACCCTCCTAAATAGTGAGACTTTACTTTTCAGCTCAGGACCTTCCTGTAAAAATAGGATTTAGTTATAGCAGGACCCTCCTGAAAATGGGAATTAATTTTTCTCCTAGGATGACATTTCCTAGTCTGAGACATTTATTTTTTCATTCATCTCCTAGGATAAACATTTTCTAGTAGTAGACAATTATTTTTTCATTTCTCCTAGGATAACCATTTCCTAGTAGTAGACATTTATTTTTCTATTTGTCTCCTTGGATAAACATTTCCTAGTAGTAGACATTTATTTTTTCATTTGTCTCCTAGAATAAACATTTTCCAGTAGTAGACAGTTATTTTTCGTTCGTCTCCTAGGATAAACATTTCCCAGTAGTAGACATTTATTTTTTCATTCGTCTCCTAGGATAAGCATTTCCTAGTAGTAGACATTTATTTTTTTCATTCGTCTCCTACGATAAGCATTTTCTAGTAGTAGACATTTATTTTTCCATTCGTTTCCTAGGATAAACATTTCCTAGTAGTAGGCAGTTATTTTTCATTCGTCTCCTAGGATAAGCATTTCCTAGTAGTAGACATTTATTTTTTCATTCTTCTCCTAGGATAAACATTTCCTAGTAGTAGACATTTATTTTTCCATTCGTCTCCTAGGATAAACATTTTCTAGTAGTAGGCAGTTATTTTTCGATTCGTCTCCTAGGATAAACTTTCCTAGTAGTAGACATTTATTTTTTCATTCGTCTCCTAGGATAAGCATTTTCTAGTAGTAGACATTTATTTTTTCATTCGTTTCCTAGGATAAACATTTTCTAGTAGTAGGCAGTTATTTTTCATTCGTCACCTAGGATAACCATTTTCTAGTAGTATACATTTATTTTTCCATTCTTCTCCTAGGATAAATATTTTCTAGTAGTAGATAGTTATTCGTCTCCTAGGATAAACATTTTCTAGTAGCAGACAATTATTTTGCATTCGTCTCCTAGGATAAATATTTCCTAGTAGTAGACAGTTAATTTTTAATTCGTCTCCTAGGATAGACATTACCTAGTCGAAAACATTTATTTCGCATTCGTCTTCTAGGATAAATATTTTCTAGTTGAAGACAATTATTTTCATTTTTCTCCTAGGATATATACATTCTAGTCTGAGACCCCTTTGAAAGTTATAGTTGCTAATAACTCACAAAATTTTTCAGTGAAAACTAAGGCAAATTTTTTTTGTTTGTTTCTTTTTGTTTATGATGTCTTGCAGGTTTTTCCTGGTAGAACATGATCTTGATGTCCGAATACACGGTCCCAACTCTTACCAGACTTTCAATCTCAATGACAATCAAAATTAGTTTTCAAATGCATATAACGGCACGACATCCTGACGTCAGTTTATATTCAACTATTGGTCAAGAAAACAAGCATTCAAGAACTATTTATGTCTGTCATTTGAAAGAGCATCAAAGACTTAATCTAAGTTTCAAGTTCAAATCTCAAACCTCAGTTTCAAGATCAAGGTACCCACAAAAAGAGGGTGAGATGGTAACTGAAGATCCAAATGAGAAAACTACAAGAAGACTCAAGACAAGTGGAGTAGATAAGATATTGTATTTTTCATTTTTTTTTATGTAATGATAGGAGCCACGAATCAGAACCTCGACAGGACCTCACTCGACTTTCCATCTCAGTATGTTCCACCTTCCTTCTTAGCCTTAAACTACATATGACCTGATTCCCTTATAACCCGGAATATGTAGGTTGTCCAAAACCAGGACTCGGTCACATCTTTTCCTTTTTTTCTTTTCCATTTCAAATAACAGTCGGGACAAAACTTGTCTCATTGTCTACTTCTTTGTCTGAAAACTCTTCGTGTTTCTAGACAAAGAGGGGCAAATGTAGACACGTAATTATTGACCCTTCCCGAGCTTTAACCTATTTTTAGCATTAAATATTTATTTTACGTCTAATCTTTATTTTAACTTTCATTTTATTTTTAGTAGGTTTTATTTGAAAACTTGTGAAAAAGATTTCAAAAAAATAAAGTCACATATTGAGATTATTATTTTTAAGAAAACTGAAATTTTGAAAAAATATACATATTTATTTAATTTAGGCTTTTATAAATAAGCTAGTAATTTTAATAGTTTTCTTAGTTACTTATAGTTTTTACTAGTCTTCTAACTTTTTAATATTTTTTATTAGTGTAATATGATTAGGATAAAATTTTGTCATTCTATTTTATTTTAGTTTTATTTATTGTAACAAAGAAAGAAAGAAAAAAAAAACATTTTCCTAAAACTACCCACTATAGCCCAAACTTCCCCAAACTAACCAAGACTATCCCCCCTTCCTCACATACAACCTACAACACAAAACACTCCCACACACAATTCAACGCACACACATACGGCTATATATACACACACACGAAAACAACAAAAGAGGGAGAGGACTTAGAGCAAAAAACGTAGCAACACTTGGGAAAAAAAAACAAAGAGGAGAAGAGAAAAAGAAAAGAAAAAAACCATAAGACGAAAATACTTTGGAAGGTTATTGGTTTGGAGTTTAGATTTTGTTCCTTATTTTGAGTTTTCGATGAAGGCGTTCTTGTTTCAATTGTCATTTAGTCTGTCGCACAGGTTCTTATTTAGATCCTTTCTATTTATTTATTTTTATAAATTTTATCGTGAATCAATGTATGAACAAAATTATTTAAACGGTTTCATATGTTATTCGGCATGTAAAGTTGATTATTTATATCATGATATTCTTTCAAGTGAGACAAATGGTAATAGTGATAAGAGAGTATAATAGGATTATTGGGGTTAAACTCAATTTGAACTCGTTATAGGACCCTAAATGATATTCATAATCAATTTTTGGTTTCAAATTAAGAAATGCTTGTTGTATTAGCATGTTACATTGTTCCAGTTAATTATTTTTAGACTTATTCGTTAATGACATATTTAAAATGCATGTTTAAAGCTTGATTGGAGTAATGCGATGTGTTACTTATAGTAACTTATTGCAATTGATTCTCTTTCATGAGTAATTGAATTATTAAAATGTTTAAGCTCACTAATTTAATAGATAAATATTAGGATTTGTTAAGAGTTGGTCTAAATATAGACGCATCTAACTATATGTTAGTGTAGATACTATATTTAGTCACACTTTTACCCACTATAATTTATTATATTTTGACCATGTATAAATTAAACTCTTCTTTAAATGGATTTTCACAATTAGTGATTTAAATATAGTTGGCTACTTAGATTTAAAATTACAAGAAGTTGTTGTTTTCCTTTATAAACAAGAAACAGATTGTAGGTTTGTTAAGTTTAGTAAAGTTCTCTGTGCTTATATATGGAATCTTCATTTACGTTTTTTTTAATGGCTAATTTTATTTCTTTTATTTCACAAAATATTACTATTTATTTTGAATAATCTTTTGAAAAAATTATTTATTTATCATGTCATCTTCACTAGCCACGATCATTTGGAATATTTCACTTATAGTTTGTTTAAAATTTGGAATAAATTAAATTGGAGTAATATGATTGTTCACTGTCAATGTTGAATTGGTTAAAAGTTGGGATGAGTTATAATCCTATTTGAACTCTCTGAGGACTGGACTAAATGACAAGGCTCAATCGATTAATTAACTAGTGTGGGGATGAGCGAGATGGGTTAAAAATTTATTCAAGACCTATTGTTATGAATAAAATAAAAGAGAGGAAAAATCAATCATGAGAAATGAGTGAAATAAGTCACAAAATAGTAAAAGAGAAGAACAAATTTAAATGATTGATCATGTGGGTGGCTACGCTCCTTGATCAACCTCTGTAATTACAAGGCTCTGTATGTGGTTACGCTCCTCAGCCGAAAACATAAGTCATAATTTTTCTCATAATCCTTAGGTAAATTGAACAACTAATCAAACCTAATTTATCCAAGAATTAACTTAAGTAAGATATAAGACAATAAAGCGACCATGCTAGAACCACGAGACTTGAGGGATGTCTAACACCTTCCCCTTGGTCAATAGAATTCCTTACCCGAATTTCTAGTTCGCAGACCAGTATTAAAGAGTCATTTCATTTTGAATAGGGATTCAAAAAGGTGATTTGGAACACAATAACTCAATTCCAAGAAGCGACTCTGTAAATAAGGATAATCCCTATTCAATATCATCACTTTAATTGGGAAAACCGTTCGACCCGATCAAAAAAAAGGGGTTGTGACATTCAACATATTGAATTGATTTTCAGCATGCTAAATTACTTTTTTAGTATTTTTAAATTAACTTTCAGCCTTTAAATAAATTTCTGCGTAGTTTAAATAATTTTTTGCGTAAGCCAAATAGTTTTTTTGCACCGTTAATTAATTTTTTGCACAATTAATTAATTTTCCGCACACTTTTAATAATATTCTGCATAGTTAATTAATTTTTTGCATATTTTTAATAAAGTCCTGCATATTTTAAATAGTTTTCTGCACACTTCAAATTAGTTTTCATCATATTTATTTAATTTCTAGCACTTTAATTTAATTTCCAGCACATTGATTAATATTCCTCGCCTAAAAATCATATCTATAAGATTAATAAATTTTAGCCTGTTAATTAATTTACAACATTAGATATCATGCCTATAGGTCTTAATCATATAAAATTGTTAATTATTTTAGCATGTTAATCGCCTAATCAACTTTAATTAATAAAGAGGCTTGTATGGGACCATTACTTGCTAAATGCTTAGTCTTGTTTGTTTTGTATGACGTAAATTCAGAGTCTAATTAGGCAACCTAAGCTTTCTTTATCTAGACCCCAAATCCAAAATAGATCGTCCAACGCCTCTTGGACATTAAGTTGGGACGGGTAGGCATTTTAGGGAACGTTAGTTTTGTCGTTTTCTCTAGAATGCTTTTAGGCTTAATACTAAACTAGGCAGGGTGGGTAGATAGATGAAAATGATGAAAGTTGACCCGAGCAGAATAAGACAATGTGATATGTGATATTGTCACCCGTTAATAAGCCGAACGCTGATCCGAATAGGATAAAATCAACCCTTGTCCAAACCTTTAAAATTAGTTTTTTTTTTTTTTTTTTTCTCTTTTTGAATGTTTGATTATTTGGGGTATCTAGGCTTATTATTAAAAAAATCGTTTGCCATATAAATTATGTCTCTTCTATCTCCTCGCTTATCTGATCCATATTTTCGTTTATGTGTTTAATGGCCTCATCATTTAGTTATTAATTATAATAAGATAGAAGTTTCATGCTTAAACACTTAGTTAATGAAAATTGACCTTTTGCTTATCACATAGAATTCTCCCACGTAATATATGAATTCGGCCGAGACCCACACTTGGGGACCTCGAAAGGTGGCTAACACCTTCCTTTCGAGATAACTTGAACCCTTATTCGAATTTCTGGTGAAGTAGACTAAATAATAAAATAAGCTCGTAATTAGTCTAGAATGGTGCCCTAACGCACCTTAATTCGTTAGGTGACGATTCTTCTTTTTTAAACCATCCCAAAAAGAGTTGTCACATCGAATCCCTCTTTTTGTGAGAAAAATGGGGTGCGACACTCCTTGCATTTGAAGATTGACACAGTTTCATCTATTTTCAGTTTTGTCTTATTTACATTCATGGACAATTATGTAGTATATTTGACAGTTCTTATAGAGGTCTCTTATGTACTTGTGACAACTAAGTCTTGAATTTTGTTTTGAATATTTCCTTTATCGTCTATCTTATGTGTTGAAGAGCTCTTCTTGTGTTATAATACCATTTTGTATGGAAGTCAATCTTTAGACCAAACTAAATGATGTTTCCTTTACCTTATTTTTTGCTTTTTATAATTATTACCGTAGTGTTCAGGATTGGCTTACTGTCATGCCTCGAGTCTATATCATGGGTGTGGCTGGCACCTGAAGCCTCTACTGACCTGAGCGCACCCTTGACTTGGCATGCTAGTAGAGAATGTTCTACAACATAGCAGAAACATTGAAAAGCATTTTAATGAGAACAAATACTTAGTCAAATTAAAGTACTTTATAAAAAATGACTTAAGAGTCAAAGTGACCCTTAACATTTAATCTTAATTGACTAATCAAACTAGATGTCTATGAAGCCTCTAATGATAAGACTGAGTACTGACTACCAAGACAAGGCCCATGGTCCACCTTTACTTAATAAAAGTGAACCAAGCAAATGAGATAAAATTCAGACTAAGTCCTCTAGAAGCAAAAAGGACTCACCACTAGCCGATGAGGTAGAGCCTAACAAACCATCTAGTCACGAGCTGAGTACCTGAGTCTGCATCATAAAAAGATGCAACACCAAATGGTGTAAGTATATGAAATGTATTATATGTAAAATACCTTAATGAAAACATGACATAAGTAGGACTATTTTTTGATATAACTAAAAAGCTAAACATGAATAGGATGTATGACAAGATCATAAAAGAACTGAGTAATGAAATATAAGACATTCTGATTATCTAAATCATAATGTAACTGTGCAACTGAAACAAAGGGTAAACTAAATATCTGAATCATGAGCTAAAGCTGTATGACTTAATCATAAGGTAAATTGAGTATCTGAATCATAATAAAACTGAGTATAAAACTTCCATAGGAATTTTCAAAATAGTGGCCTTAAACCATAAATCATCTTTTCTAAAATAAGTTTTCTGCTGGGAAGTTTCTCAAACCTAACATACACCATGTGAGCTCATGATGCCTAATTGTTTTTTAATTGGAAGGTCGTCCTATACCTTGATAGGGCATGGTGAATTCTATTTTTGTGTATCCATTCTGAACCCTTACTAGGGGACTAAAAAGGAGTCACCTGAACCAACGACACGATCCTACCTACGGTGGCCTATGTAGTTCCAGGTATTTTGTTATCTAAAATTCATACCTTCTCGGTTAACAGTGGTCCTTCCAAGGCATACTATATTCTTATATATGTACTTTCAAAATAATCCAAGAACCAATTTCTTATATCATGCTATAGAGCCTTGAGCTCGAATCATAATTCTGAATCTGTGCTAGTGAGCCTTGCGCTCATAATCATATAAAAATTATTGAGCATAGGTCTTTAGACAAAACACATTCTTTTCATAACCATTTCAAAATTCATAAATAATCTATAAAGAAAATCATGAAATAGATTCATAAATATGAGATAGGGATATATTAAAAAATGTAAATACTTTCATGGAGGAATTCATCAAGAGTTAAAGAAAAGTAAGGCCTGAAGATTCTGACTCAAACCCTATCTCATTCATAGAAGAAACTAAATTACAAGAATATTTTAATGGGGAAGAACTAGGGTTTCCACATATAAGTCAGCCTTACATACCTTAGCTACTGGAGGATGCTATAATTAGAAAGACAATCCTGATATATTACTCTTCTTGAGCCTTGAGCATAGTTCTCTTGAAAACCCTTATGGTTTGGGGCGGGGAGGTAGGAGAGGAATAAGACATAATGTTTCTAGGTGTTCTCTTATGTAAAAAGAGGTTTTAAGACATTTATAATGAGTATTTAAAAGTGGTAGGACAAAAGTACCCTTAAGGGAATGAAGTGTAATTCTAGCCGAAATAGACCTTAAGGCACTGCCCCACTCAAAGACTTGACCTTGCAAGGTTATAGGCAGGGCACCACAGTGGCCCTGCTAAAAACATTCCCTTTGAAGTTTGGGCCTTAGGGGAGAGGCGAGGTAGCCATAGAACTAGCCTATAGGGCATTGCCTTGGGCGGTACCTTGGTCTTCGTGCCTGCCAAGAATTGTCTCGGTCTAGAATGGGCTCGAAACTAACTTGTAACTAATCTTTGGGTCAAGTAGCTTTGTTCTGAAGCTCTATCACATGTATGAGATAATCTAAAGTATGATTCAGGATGCTAGGTATTGCACTTACCTACCAAGGTTGGGTTAGGGTAGGTTCCATCATAACCCCAATTTTTAAATCATGATAATTTGGTATTAGAGCACTAGGTTCACCAGTCTCACAAGTATGAGAGCAAGTATTTAGTATAGTATCAAAGATAGGTTCAATGATGTTTGTATCTATCTTCGATAGGATATAGGACATTTTTAGGAAAATTCTATTCTTTGATTCCTTATCATGTAAGGTTTGTTATTTCTTGAGTATTTTGGAACTTTTTGTTTCATTCTCTCATTTATACTTAGGACGAGATTGGCTACTACCAGATATGATATGTCTGCGCTCATTACTAGGGCTCTAGTTAGGGGTTGAAGCATGGATAAAGGCCATGGCAGAGTTAGAGCACGGAGTGCCGCACCAACTAGGGGTTATGCCAGAGTAGCATCCCGTTAGGTTGAGATAGAGGATATGGCTTATTATCCATAGGGATTAAGGATATCCCATACTCTACAGGGTTTTGGTAGCCTCCTTAGTGCTATAGGATACCATGGTTTGTATTTTGAGTTTCTTCGAGGATATGGCTTAGTCAGAAGCTCTACCTATCCTTTTTGGTGGATCATAAACTACAGTTGGGTTTCAACCTCCAAAACAGATACCCTATTAGGGTTTTCAAACTCTTAAGGCATAACCAAATGCTATTATGGCTCCATATATTAATACTTTGCCAGTACCACTTACTATTCCTATGGTTTTGACTAGCCGCTGATGTCAGTTGAGGAACAGAAGATGGTTGATAGATTTGTTAGAATGGGTCCTCCCGTATTCACTGGTGCACCTAAGGAGGATGCTTATAACTTTTTAGTGAGTTGTCAGGAAAGGTTGCACAACCTCGGTCTAGTTGGGTTGCATGGTGCAGACTACACTACTTTCCATATAGTAGGGTCAATGAAGAACTGGTGGAGGTCTTATCTTGATTGCAGGTCAGTTGGGTCACCTTCGATGTCATGGACATAGTTTTCTAAGGCTTTCCTAGAAAAGTATGTGCTCATAGCATGAGAAAATTTGTAGGACCAGTTTGATGATATTGTTTAAGGTACCATGACTGTTACTGAGTATAAGACCAGGATCTATGCATTGATGAGTATACCTATATAGTATGATGTGTTAGAAAGTTTGTGATGGGATCAATTACTTTTCTTTATTTTTATACTGAGTATATTGTCACACCCTGAGTTCCAACGAGGCGTGATTGGCACCCAAAGCCGATATGGCCCGAGAAAACCAATCTTTACTCATACCCAATCATATGCATGCCATAAGAAACATTACCACCACGTAAAGACATAAGATGCTAAGAGCGGAAATCATGAAGCATTATATATATACATATAAGAAACTTGGCCGTTAGGGCCATCAAGCTAAGGTGGACATACAACTCTTCGTTCATATACCCACATCGGTCTACGAAAGCCTTTAACAAGAGTACACACATTACACAATGCTAAAGTACCAAAATAAATGTACACAAGAGACCCGGGAAGTCCCGAACCAACTGGAGCTCACCAAAGATCGGCAAAAGATTTGCAACCTACTGTGGAGGTCTACTAGTACCTGTGCCTGCAGCAAGTAAGGTAAATTTCCCCCAAAGGGGTCAGTACGAAGAATGTACTGAGTATGTAAGGCCATAAGAAACTCTATGATACGTCAAAACTTTAATGAAATCAAATATAAGTAAAAAAAACCCAACATGGATAAGCCATCACTCTATATGTATGGAAATATGTACATTAGATGGATTGCTTCTTTTACTTTTATGTTCATTCATCCCTTCATCGTTCACCTCTTCATTCACAATTCATTCTTCTATTCTTACAATGCCCGGGCCCCAAGCTGATCAGTGGGTACTTAACAGCTTTCGGGATTGACCCATGCTAGGCTCTCCTTTTGCCTCTGGGATACCACCCGTAGAAGCAGGATTGACCTATGGGAGGTATGTTAACCCCATGGGATACCACCCGTAGATATTGGGATTGACCCATGCGAGGTATTTTAACCCCATGGGATACCACCCAAGAACACATCACTTCTCTTCACAACATTACTTCTTTAATCTTGAGAAAAGTTCATTCGATGATTATATCATTATTAGAAACACGTAGATGCTGACTTTATGCCTTTACGCTCATGAGATTGATACTTTGTAATTGTAACATTATTGGAAGCTTTGGAACATAACATTATTGGAACTTGGAACCATATCCATAACTATGTAATACATGAATGACAATAATCAAGAATAAGGTATATGTGATTAACACTAGATGATAACATGAAATGAGATGCCTTAGGACACTTCGGGAATGAGTAAGTACCATGACAAGGTGTACACTATATGCTGCAGAAGGATACGGAAAGAGGAACCTTACATACCTCGTATTCTCAATATGAATACTCAATCCTATACGTGAACACAATAGTCCCGCTCCTTCCTTATGTTTCACTCTACAACACAAATACATAACGGAATTTACATTAACCACCAACCACCTTACAAATGCATATGACGTCAATGAATTACATGTTTGCCTTTAAAATTGTCATTTCCCCCTTGACAATACCATTGATGAAATTATCATACTAATAATCCCACAATATTCCCAACATTGACCAAAATATCATAAACCATTAGCATGTCACACCAAGTTCATACTTTCCACTCTTCATCGCCACAACATCATAATTATTCCATCAAATTACTTCAATACACCTCACAACAACAAATCGGCCAAAATCCCATAATTTACACTTATATGAAATTAACAAGTTTAATAACATAATCACACCATACATGTTGATATTTCATCCATACCATGCTCTTTCCTCAAAATCACAAGGCATATTTCAAGTGTAAATCCTATGGATAACACATCTTTCACAAAAACACAAAGTGCCATATTCAACTCTTCCAAGCATAACCAACATGATTTACATACTTTCCCATGCATATAATATATTAATCCATAAGAATAATCACTTACCTAAGCTTGAAAAATGATGATCTTTCTCCAAAACTTGGCTTAGTGTTCTTTAAGAGTTGAGAGAAATTTTGGGAAATTTCTAGAAATGTGTTGTGTATTCCTTTGAATAAAAATCAGATTTTCCTTTCATTACGTCACCAATTCCGTACACTTTTTCCATAACAACAATTTCCAAAAATGACACATAAAGAGAAATCAACTTAGGGCATAACCATATCATACATGTTGATGTTCAAACCATCAATCTCACTTCTTTCAAGACCACAAGTCCACTTCCAAGTTCATATCACCAAAATAACACAACTTGTGTCACATAAGCAAAAGGGCCCCAATCAACCCTTTTAGACATAACCATCAAAATCCATACCATCTCTTATGTACATAATTTATTAAACCATAAGAATAAATACTTACTAACACTTACCAAGTGATGATCTTGGCAAAACAAGTGTGGTTGCCTTAAGCTTGAAAAGGGTTTCTTTTTGGCTCTTGGAATTGTCTAGAAAATGTAAGAAATGGCAAGGTGGCTTATGTGATAAAAATATGTATTTTATTTCCCTTTTATATCCCCTTAAGGTCATATTTAGCCAACCAATTAGTCAATAATTGATGGATTTTCTTGGTCAAGAAAGAATGGGTCAAATTCCCCTTTGGGCCATGCCTTTCTTGTTTCACTTGGGCCTTAATTTGAGCCCACACTCACAAGATTAAATTTGGTCCATTAACATTCATGAGTCTTGCACCAACTTTAGCAAGTTTAAATAATTCCATCAATATTAAGGTAGTCGCATGCGTTCGGAAGTTTACGGGGTGTTACATTCTCTCCCCTTTAAGAACTTTCGTCCTCGAATGTTAATAGTAGTAGTAATTAGTCCCAACAAATTTAGGTCTAAACACATTTGTCACATTGCCACATATTTAAAATGCTCATATGTACTTACTTGTCATTACTTCAAGTCGGCGTCTTGGACCTTCTCCTCGGTAATAAATAAATACGGATACTTTGCTTTCATTCTTTCTTCAGCTTCCCATGTAATTTCTTATACTTGTTGATTCCTCCAAAGGACTTTCACGGAAGCTATGTCTTTATTCCTCAATCTCTTTACTTGTCGATCTAGGATAACAATGGGTACCTCTTCATACATAAGATCCTCCGTAATTTGAACATCTTCAACAGGAACAATACGAGATGGATCTCCTATGCATTTTTGAAGCATCGAAACATGAAATACCGGATGGACTGAGGAAAATTCCTGGGGTAGGGCCAACTCATACGCAACTTGCCCAAATTTTCTAATGATTTCATATGGGCCGATGTAACGTGGACTCAATTTCCCTTTCTTTCCGAACCGCATTACCCCTTTCATCGGTGACACCTTTAAAAATGCCCAATCACCTATGGCGAATTCAAGCCTTCTTGGTCTAACATCAACATATGACTTGTGGCGGCTTTAGGCCGTTTGTAGCCGCTGTTGGATCACTTTAACTTTCTCCATAGCCTGATGAACAATATCTAGCCCAAGTAAAACAGTTTCACCCGCTTCAAACCATCCAATTGGTGATCTACATTTACTTCCGTACGAAGCTTCATAAGGTGCCATTTTAATACTTGAATAATAGCTATTGTTGTAAGAAAATTCAATAAGAGGCAAATGGTCATCCCAACTGCCTTGAAAATCTAACGTACAAGCCCGTAACATATCTTCAAGTGTTTGGATAGTACGCTCCGCTTGTCCATCTGTCTGAGGATGGAAAGCTGTACTCAGATTTACCTGTGTACCCAAGCTCTGCTAAAAAGATCTCCAAAAGTGCGCTATAAACTGTGCTCCTCTGTCTGATATAATGGAAAGTGGAATACCATGCAACCGCACTATTTCTTTAACATACAATCTTGCATAATCCTCAGCTGTATAGGTGGTCTTGACTGGTAGGAAATGCGCTGACTTGGTAAGCCTGTCCACTATAACCCATATAGAATCAAATTTCTGCAATGTACGAGGCAAACCTGTGATGAAGTCCATATTAATCATATCCCATTTCCAAAATGGAAGATTGATACATTGCATGTAACCTCCCAGTTTATGATGTTCTACTTTCACTTGTTGAAAGTTCAGGCATTGAGTGACAAATTCTGCAATGTTCTTCTTCATATTTCCCGACCAATACACTTCTTTTAAATCATGATACATTTTGGTAGCACCCGGATGAATAGAATAGCGCGAATGATGCGCCTCTGTCATAATTCGTTTCCTCAACTCATCTACATCTGGTACACATAATCTTCCTTGACATTGAAGTACCCCTTCTTGTGTAAGATCAAAGGCCGCAGTTAGACCCTGTTGCACATTATCTTTTAGCTGCAATAACATAGAATCCGCAAACTGTTTCTCTTTTACTTCAGCTATTAAGGAGGATTCCGTTGCATTTTGCACAATAACCCCTTCATCTGGAGATTCAATAAGACGAACTCCCAAGATGGCTAGTTGATGTATATCTTTGATTATCTCTTGCCTTTCAATCAACTGGCCACTAGTACTTTCTACTGCCTTGCGGCTCAATGTATTAGCTACTACATTTGCTTTGCCTGAATGATAAAGAATATAAATATCATAGTCTTTTAAGAGTTCTAACCACCTTCATTGCCTTAAATTGAGTTCCTTCTGCTTAAAGATATATTGCAAGCTTTTGTGATCGGTATAGATATCAACATGAACTCCATACAAATAATGACGCCATATCTTTAAAGCAAAAACCACCGCTGCTAATTCAAGATCATGCGTGGGATAATTTCTCTCGTGTGGCCACAACTGTCGTGAGGCATATGCTATGACATTACCGTGTTGCATCAATACACATCTGAGGCCAACCCCGGAGGCATCACAATACACTGCATAGCCTTCGGTACCTTCGGGAAGTAGAACTGGTGTGGAGGTTAATTTATCTTTCAACTCTTGGAAACTTTTCTCACACGCATCAGTCCACTGAAATTTAACTGCTTTATGTGTAAGCTTTGTTAACGGTGAAGCAATAGAGGAAAAACCTTCCACAAATCTTCTGTAATAACCTGCCAGCCCAAGAAAACTATGAATTTTTGTGGGTGTCGTAGGTCTTGGCCAATTTTTCACTGCTTCAATCTTTTGTGTATCAATCTGTATCCCTTCATCTGACACAATATGACCCAAGAATGCAACTGATTTTAACCAAAACTCACATTTGGAGAACTTGGCATACAACTTACGCTTACGGAGAATCTGCAACACTTGCCGTAAGTGATTAGCATGGTCCTCTGGTGATCTTGAATAAACCAGGATGTCATCTATAAATACCGTGATGAGTACGTCTAGAAATGGATTAAACACCCTATTCATCAAATCCATGAACACAACTGGTGCATTTGTTAGTCCAAATGACATAACTAAAAATTCATAATGGCCATACCGTGTTCGGAAAGCTGTCTTGGGTACATCTTCTTCTCTAACTCTGACTTGATGGTAACCCGACCTCAAGTCAATCTTTGAAAAACACTTGGCACACTGTAACTGATCAAATAAATCATCAATTCGAGGGAGGGGATATTTGTTCTTGATCGTTACCTTATTCAACTACCGATAGTCAATGCACATTCTCAACGTGCCATCTTTCTTCCGTACAAATAATACCGGCGCACCCCACGGGGACATACTAGGTCGGATGAAGCCCTTGTCCAGTAAATCCTTCAACTGCTCATTCAATTCACGCAATTCTGCTGGAGCCATTCTATATGGAGGAATAGAGATAGGCTGAGTGCCTGGAATCACATCAATGCCAAACTCTACTTCCCGTTCTGGGGGTAAGCCTAGAAGATACTCTGGAAATACATCAAGAAATTCATTGACTACTGAAACCGACTGCGGAGTTAATTGTGCCACATCATTATCCTTCACTCGTACCAATTGACATATGTACCCCTTGGCAATCATTTTTCTTGCCTTCAAATAGGAAATAAATTTTCCTCTTGGTGCTCCTACATTACCCTGCCATTCGAGAACATTTTCTTGGGGAAAACAAAAATGTACCTTCTTGGCTCGGCAATCCACCATGGCATAACAAGAGGCTAACCAATCCATTCCCATAATCACATCAAAATCCACCATGTCTAATTTGATGAGGTCGGCCAGTGTATCATGACCACACACAGTTACCACACAATTATGATATACTCTTTTTGCAATAATACATTCACCAACCGGTGTAGACACTTCAATTGATTTAATTAATAATTCTGGTACCTTTGTAAATTTTGCAGCAACTAATGGAGTAACATAGGACAATGTAGAACCCGGGTCAATCAATGCATAGACATTATACAAAAATATAGATAATATACCTGTGACTACATCAGGAGACGCCTCTGAATTCTGCCGGTCTACCAGAGCATATGTTTGATTCTGAGTCCCGCTAGTACTGGCTGCTCCTCTGGTACCTCGCCCCCGACCTGCTGACTGTACACCTCGGCCTAAAGAAGGAACCGATGATGATGATGCAACAGCTGATCCCGCAGGCCGTGCTACATTACCCAAGCCTCTTCGTGGGCAGTCTCTCATCATATGTCCCATCATACCGCACCAAAAACAACCATTTGACCCACGCCGGCATTCGCCTAAGTGAAACCATCCACATTGCTGACATGGCTGATGAGAAAATCCCGTAGTCTGTGAACCTCGAATCCCACTACTCTGGCCAATATTACTGCCTCTAAACCCTCAAAACTGAGCTTGAGTTCCTGCTGCGGAGTAAGAAAATAACGGTCTCGGTGGTCTAGGGAACATCCGAGGTCTAGATTCTCCTTGGGACACCATAGGCTGTCCCATAGGTCTAGCTCTTTTGGACGGTCCTCGTTCAGATTCATGTACCCTTCTTCTCTGTCTTTGATCCTCTATTTTCTGAGCGAAGGCTTGAATTCTCGCTATATCCATGTCTTTATTTAAGGCAGCAATAGTGTAATCTCGTACCAAATATGGCTCCAACCTGTCCACATATCTATGGACTCTATCTGTCATCGTAGCCACTACATTGGGCTCATATCGGGCCAAAGAATTAAATTACAGACTGTATTCTCTGACACTAAGATTCCCTTGATGTAGATTCAGGAATTGATCCGCACGAGCCTCACGGATCTCATAAGGAAGGTAGTGATCAAGGAAAGCCACTTTAAATTCTTCCCAATTAGGTGAATTTACACTGACACCCCGAGATTTCTTCCAATCTTCATACCATAATATCGCCTTTCCTTTCAATCTGTATGCAGCAAGTTCAATCGTTTCTACCCCGGTTATATGCATAACATCTAAGGCCCTTTGAATTTGATCTACAAAGTCTTGTGGATCTTCATTCAGATCTGATCCAGTGAATGTAGGAGGATCCAATTTCAAGAAATCCTGGGTCCGTTGACTAGCTTCTCTCGCTGCACTATCATCACCTGTCATCGGGCCACCTTGTCCCTGAACTGTGCAGCAACTATTCTGGTCAACATCTGTAATGCATTCTTTAGGTCCTGGTTAGTAGTATTCACTGGTGTCTCTACCGGTACGTCTCTTCCTCTTGACTCTTCTGAAACTGGAAGAGTAGAAGAAGCCTGTGATGCCATCTCTGGTTTAGCGCCACCTTGATTAATTGGTTCAGGCAGGGCTCTACTAGTTCCTTCTCCAGCAATTTTGTCCAGTCTCTTACTTTTACCTCGACCTCTTCTTGTCATTGGCATTTTCTATAATATACAAGAACAACAATGTTTATGGTCAGAAACAAGTATACCTATAACTTCGGCTCTAATGCACGATCTAGAAATGAAGGAATGAAGCAACTCCTAAATGTCCCGTAGCCTCCTACTTATAAATGTGGTGCACAACACATTGATAAGTAAGACTCTACTCAAACACGGCTTTGTAGACATCCTTAGAACGACCCGCTCTGATACCACTTTTGTCACACCCCAAGTTCCAACGAGGCATGATTGGCACCCGAAGCCGATATGGCCCGAGAGAACCAATCTTTACTCATACCCAATCATATGCATGCCATAAGAAACATTACCACCACGTAAAGACATAAGATGCTAAGAGCGGAAATCATGAAGCATTATATATATACATATAAGAAACTTGGCCGTTAGGGCCATCAAGCTAAGGTGGACATACAACTTTTCGTTCATATACCCACATCGGTCTACAAAAGCCTTTAACAAGAGTACACACATTACACAATGCTACAATACCAAAATAAATGTACACAAGAGACCCGGGAAGCCCCGAACCAACTGGAGCTCACCAAAGATCGGCAAAAGATCCGCAACCTACTGTGGAGGTCTACTAGTGCCTGTGCCTGCAGCAAGTAAGGTATATTTCCCCCAAAAAGGTCAGTACGAAGAATGTACTGAGTATGTAAGGCCATAAGAAACTCTATGATACATCAAAACTTTAATGAAATTAAATATAAGTAAAAAAAACACCAACATAGATAAGCCATCACTCTATATGTATGGAAATATGTACGTTAGATGGATTGCTTCTTTTACTTTTATGTTCATTCATCCCTTCATCGTTCACCTCTTCATTCACAATTCATTCTTCCATTCTTACAATGCCCGGGCCCCAAGCTGATCAGTGGGTACTTAACATCTTTCAGGATCGACCCATGCTAGGCTCTCCTTTTGCCCCTGGGATACCACCCGTAGAAGCGGGATCGACCCATGCGAGGTATGTTAACCCCATGGGATCGATCCATGCGAGGTATTTTAACCCCATGGGATACCACCCAAGAACACACCACTTCTCTTCACAACATTACTTCTTTAATCTTGAGAAAAGTTCATTCGATGATTATGTCATTATTAGAAACACGTAGATGCTGACTTTATGCCTTTACGCTCATGAGATTGATACTTTGTAATTGTAACATTATTGGAAGCTTTGGAACATAACATTATTGGAACTTGGAACCATGTCTATAACTATGTAATACATGAATGACAATAATCAAGAATAAGGTATATGTGATTAACACTAGATGATAACATGAAATGAGATGCCTTAGGACACTTCGGGAATGAGTAAGTACCATAACAAGGTGTACACTATATGCTGCAGAAGGATACGGAAAGAGGAACCGTACATACCTCGTATTCTCAATATGAATACTCAATCCTATACGTGAACACAATAGTCCCGCTCCTTCCTTATGTTTCACTCTACAACACAAATACATAACGAAATTTACATTAACCACCAACCACCTTACAAATGCATATGACGTCAATGAATTACATGTTTGCCTTTAAAATTGTCATTTCCCCCTTGACAATACCATTGATGAAATTATCATACTAATAATCCCACAATATTCCCAACATTGACCAAAATATCATAAACCATTAGCATGTCACACCAAGTTCATACTTTCCACTCTTCATCGCCACAACATCATAATTATTCCATCAAATTACTTCAATACACCTCACAACAACAAATCGGCCAAAATCCCATAATTTACACTTATATGAAATTAACAAGTTTAATAACATAATCACACCATACATGTTGATATTTCATCCATACCATGCTCTTTCCTCAAAATCACAAGGCATATTTCAAGTGTAAATCCTATGGATAACACATCTTTCACAAAAACACAAAGTGCCATATTCAACCCTTCCAAGCATAACCAACATGATTTACATACTTTCCCATGCATATAATATATTAATCCATAAGAATAATCACTTACCTAAGCTTGAAAAATGATGATCTTTCTCCAAAACTTGGCTTAGTGTTCTTTAAGAGTTGAGAGAAATTTTGGGAAATTTCTAGAAATGTGTTGTGTATTCCTTTGAATAAAAATCAGATTTTCCTTTCATTACGTCACCAATTCCGTACACTTTTTCCATAACAACAATTTCCAAAAATGACACATAAAGAGAAATCAACTTAGGGCATAACCATATCATACATGTTGATGTTCAAACCATCAATCTCACTTCTTTCAAGACCACAAGTCCACTTCCAAGTTTATATCACCAAAAAAACACAACTTGTGTCACATAAGCAAAAGGGCCCCAATCAACCCTTTTAGACATAACCATCAAAATCCACACCATCTCTTATGCACATAATTTATTAAACCACAATAATAAATACTTACTAACACTTACCAAGTGATGATCTTGGCAAAAAAAGTGTGGTTGCCTTAAGCTTGAAAAGGGTTTCTTTTTGGCTCTTGGAAATGTCTAGAAAATGTAAGAAATGGCAAGGTGGCTTATGTGATAAAAATATTATTTTTCTTGCCCTTTTATATCATATTTAGCCAACCAATTATTCAATAATTGATGGATTTTCTTGGTCAAGAAAGAATGGGTCAAATTCCCCTTTGGGCCATGCCTTTCTTGTTTCACTTGGGCCTTAATTTGAGCCGACACTCACAAGATTAAATTTGGTCCATTAACATTCATGAGTCTTGCACCAACTTTAGCAAGTTTAAATAATTCCATCAATATTAAGGTAGTCGCATGCGTTCGGAAGTTTACGGGGTGTTACATATATAGTGACTACTGGGGATACTTTTGAGTAGGTGGTTGATGATTCAAAGAATATTAAGGAGATTCATTATCATTCCTATAAAGGCAGCGATAAGAAGGTTAGCATATACAACGGTTCCAATGGTTAATCATCCCATAGAAGAGTCTTCTCAAATAAATGTCATTATTACTAGACTAGTAGGCCCGTTCAGGCATCATTAAAGGCTTAAGATGTCTAGGGTTTCTCATTCTAGGTTTTCTAGTATTGATGGATACTCCAGTTCATCCGACCCATATTATCAGCCTATAACAAGTGGTACATTTTTAGTGTGGAGAGTTTTGTTATTTTATAAGAGCATATAAGATAAAGTAGAGCACATCATAGTTCTCAAATTCAGGCCCATCAGGAACCAACACCACCAGCTAAAGGAGGTGCACAGAGTGGTAGAGGTGGTTTTCAGATTTTTAGGGTAGAGATCAGAAAGGTAGTGGTGTTGGTCATGGAGGTACATAGTTCAGGGATGGATGTGGTTAGTGTTATGATTTTCTAAGTAGTCTAGAGGTTGAGGATTTAAATAAAGTTATTATAGGAACTATTTTGGTTTGTCATTGGCCAGTTTCTCTGTTATTTGATCCAAGATTACTTATTCATTTATGTTTACCTATTTTGCTACACACCTGGATATGATGTATGAGTCCTTGGTAGTTTCCATTTGTATTTCTATCCCTGTAGGTGATTCATTAGTAGTGGATTAGTGTATGAATCTAGTGTTGTGACTTTTCTGGCATATGACTCTTGGGTGGATTATATTATTCTTAATATTGTGGACTTTGATGCAATTTTGCATATGGGTTAGTTGTCTCCTTATTATGTTGACTTGGATTACCATGTCAAAACTATTACCTTAATTTTTCTTGGTATTCCTCATTTGAGGTGGAAGGGAACGGTTAGACGTTAGCCAAAGAAGGTGATTTCATTTTTGAAAGCAAAGAGATAGTAGAGAAGGGGTGCATGGATTATCTAGCACATATTCAGGATACTAGTATTGATACTCCTTCTCTTGAGTCAGTTCTTGTGGTAAGAGATTTTATTGAGGTCTTTTTGATAGACTTGCTATGTATTCTACTATACCGCGACATCAGTTTTGGCATTGATCTAGAGTAGGAGACTCAGCCTATTATCATTCCACCCTATAGGAGGGCACCTGCAGATTTGAAGGAATTGAATAAGCAATTATAGGACTTTTTAATGAAGATATTTATTAAACCTAGTGTTTTCTCTTAGGGTTCTCCTATCTTATTTGAGAAGAAAAAAATGTTTCTATGCAGATGTATGTTGATTACCGGTAGTGAAACAAGGTCACCATCAAGATTAAGTATATGATATGATTTATTTGATCAACTTCAGGGTGCTTCAGTGTTCTCAAATATTGACTTAAGATCAGACTACCAACAATTAAAGATTAGGGCTTAAAATATTTCAAAGACCGCTTTTAGGACTCGATATGTACACTATGAGTTTCTTGTCATGTCTTTTGGATTGACCAATTCCCTGAAAACATTCATGGAATTTATGAATGGTGTGTTTCAGCCTTATTTGAAGTCAATCGTTATTGTATTCCTTGATGACATCTTGGTCTACTCCAGTAGTAGAAAGGAACATAAGCAACATGCAAATTGTACTTCAGACTTTGAAGGATAAGTAGTTGTATGTGAAGTTCTCTAAGAAATAAAATGAGAAATTGACAGAATTAAGGGGGATCAAGAATGATCTTAAGTGAGTTTGAAAATTGACTTCTTTATTAAAATAAATATCCTTTTCTTTTTATCAAACCAACTCTTATTTCAATCCACGCCGGACTGATCGATATTACCAAAAATCAAATTTTCAGTAAACTAGTGGAATACATTGTATAAACCTGCACTGGCTGTCCCTCTATTAAAATATTAGGGAAGTAGCAGGGAGTTGAATCAAAAGCATAGAATGAAAGGTTCTTTTCAAGGACATCTACTATTGAATTAGCTGTTGTTTCTAGACTGGGGCTTCGTTATTGCAAGGAATTTAGAAGCCCAATTTTTGGGATTTTTATCATTTCTTATAGGCGTGTTCACAAAGGATTAGACCATTAAGTTCTTACTGCAAAAGGTTTAATTATAGTAGTGAGTTTTGTCTTGGGTTCGTAGCATTCTTTGGACACGTGGTATCCAAGGATGGGATCATAGTGGATCCAAAGAAGATTGTAGAAATGAAAGATTAGGCTAGGCGTACTTCACCTACCATTATTTGGAGATTTCATTAGGTTAGCTAGCTATTACAAATGATTCATGAAAGGTTTTTCTTTGATTGCAGCTCCTTTGACTAAGTTGTCTCAAAAGAATGTGGTTTTCAGTGGTCCAATTAGTCTGAAGTGAGTTTCCAAAAGCTTAAATCTTTATTGACTTTGGCTCCAATTTTGAATTTACTAATGAAGGGTAAGGGATTTACTATGTATTTTGATGTTTCTATATTGGTTTTGCATGTGTGTTGATGTAGAAAGTCAAGTTTATTGTATATGCTTTTAGGTAGTTAAGGGTTCAAAAGAAAAACTACACCACTCACAATTTGGAGTTGGCAGTGGTGGTTCTTGCTTTGAATATTTGGAGGAATTACCTTTATAGTTTTAATTGTGAGATCTTCATCGATCATCATAATTTACCGTACATCTTTTACCAAACAACATAGGTGGTTGGAGTTTCTCAAGGACTGTGACATAACAATTCTTTATCACTCATGAAAGTCAAATATGGTAGTGGATTCCTTAAGTATGAAGATAATTTGTATGGGTAGCCTTGCATTGTTACTAGCTGAGGAGCGCCTAATTGGCTTTGGACAATTAGTCCTTAGCCAAGGTGAGACTTGATATTTTCGAACTTGAGAGGGTTTTTGCTTATGTGGAGTCCCAGTCTATGCTTTTGGAGAGGATTAAGGCTCAGTAATTTTAAAATCAGAAATTGAGGTTGCTTCTAGACTAAGTGTTGAGGATGAATCTAGAGAGGTAGTATTAGATCTGGAAGGGGGTTTGAGGATTAAGGTCATGTTTGTGTTCCTAGAGTTGGTGGCTAGATTTTATTTTGAAGGAGGCTCATAACTACAAGTATTCTATTTATTCAAGGGCAACGAAGTTGTATTGGGACTAAAAGAAATAGTATTGGTGGTGTAGGATGAAATTCAATGAGCATTCTCAATATTATTCCTTGAAGAGCACTCAAACTTCCACGCTCTTACAACTTCCATCGTACTGTGCTATCCAAAGAGCAACTCGTCTTAAAATCTCACTCAAAAGGTGCTGAGTTGGAATTCCATTCTAACTAAGAATACTTGTGGTTATGGAAGATCCAACTACAGGAGAACCACGAATGAATGGCTTTCAATGAAATCTTCTTCATTTTAGGATTTTAGGTTTAAATTATTCACTTTTGTGTTTTCAATTTGTCAGGTTGTTTCTTGCCTGCCCATGGATTCAGCAGCAGAAATGAATTTTTCCATCTTTTGAGTTTTCCTATAGTTACTACAGGTCATAAATGACTTGTTGAGATAAGTAGTTTGATTCTCGGGTAGTTCATTTGAGTTTTAAGTCCATTTTCTTGTTTTAGAGCTTTCGATATTGAGAAGTTTGATTTCGGTCTAAACTTTGAGTAAACAGTCTCAAATGAGAATTCCTATAGTTCCATAGCTCTGCAAAGTATATTTTGGCCTAGAGGGACCTTTGGTATAGGTCCCAAGGTTTTCAAACTCGTTTTAGGCTATTGGGTGGATATTAATTAAAAACAGAAAGAATGGGGATTGGGCATACATTTTATTAAAATGACCTTCATTAAGAATTTCATCAATTCTATTGAGTCTTGAATGCCATTTCTGATAGGGTAGCATACTTGGTTTTTATGAACGGGGGCTCCCATTCCAATCTATTCTCGAGGACCCATTCGGAGTATTTTAGACTCTGGAAATTTTTGGTGCAACAACACCTGGTGCACCTCTTTTGTGGCCCTTGATCACTTTTGTGGTCACCACTTTTTGTGGACATGCACCACTTTTGTGGTCTCCTGGCAGTCAGTATATATAATTCAAAATCTATTTCTTCTTTATTTTGTCTCGCATTGTTAAGCTAAGATGAGATCTATTTGTGGGGTTTTCACTATTGTGAGCTCTATTAAGTTTCGCACACTCCTGTGGTTGTTTTTCCTTTAATTTTATGCCCAATTTTGTTCTAGTTTCTCTAAAAATTTTGATTTTATTATTTAGAAATTTGGAACTTGTCGAGATGATTTTAGCCCTGAATTGAGTTCCATTTTCACTTAAATTTTGAGCATATGTTTTCGATCCTTCAAGGAACATGTTTGTGAATTTTATTTCTAATTTTGTTAGCGGGCCCCACAGGTCAATTTTTGACCTAATGTTTAACCCAAATTTTAAAAATGCATATGGGTATCATTTTACTTATAATGACTTATAGATTGTGTTTTATAGCATGGTGGCATTTTGAGGTCGAGTAGAGGGGGAGAGCAGCTCTTTGCCAGTCTGAGGCTACGGTTTGGCTTTAATGTAGGCTACAGTTTACTTTTCTATAGACTTTGCTCTATAAGATGGTGTACATTATAAATTTCATGTGGGGTATGGGATTTATAGGATAGGCTTAGGATCATTTCAGCTTTCCTACTATTATTGGCCTACTTTGGGGACCTTAGAATAGGATATTTACTTGAGCGTTAGATTAGAATGCCTGTTATAAGGTTAGGATCAGGTTAGAGATACTTGTATGCTTGCTATGGTATTAGATTTAGGATAGAGATTGTAACGCCGAATTCATCGTTATTAGAACATACCTCGATATTAGTGCAGAATTAAAAAATTATTGGGATGTTATTTGAAAGCTTACGTGGGACCATGAGTTTTAAAATTTGAGGAATTAAATATTTGGGTCAAGCTGACGTCAGCCCACTATAGTGGGATTTATTCTGCTATAGCGGTACCGCTATAGCGGGGCGACGCAGTCCAGAATCCCACTTAAGCGGGATTTATTTCCCTTCTCTATTTTATGAAATAAACAACATGGGAGGCTCCAAAAACACTAAGGTCTGCCTCTCATGTCTTGAAGCCATAGAAAGAACGAGAAAGGGGTGCGGGTGCGTGCAAATCCATGGATTTTCGGGGATTAGCTCGTCCGTGATTTTGACTTCAAGCTAGAATTGCATTAGTTCGTCCTTCCTATAGTTGGTTCACATCCAGGTAAGTTAAGGTTAATTAAGTAGCTTAGACACAGGTTGGAGAGCATGTTTAAACGTAGATGGATGGCAAATTTCATGTCTAGGCCTTTGGACACGGAGTTGGGATGGCTAAAATTGGTTAAAATCTTAGTTAAAGTATTATATTGGGGTTATCCATATATCTTATCATGTTTATACTATATATGTTATAAATTGGATGATTCATGGTTGTATACTTGTCATTGGGGTAGTGAAATGACGATTTACCAGTTGTTAGTTGATCCTTAAGGTAATTATTTACACCAAGTAAGGTAATAGTAAGCCTCTGAAGATTTTAAGAAGGAAGTCCTTGGGGTGGTCTTAGGAGCGTAACAGTGTGGGTGTGTCATGGCTAAGGCCCTAGTCGGTAGTGTTGGTGATGGTATCATCGTTTAATCCCACTTGTATTATGTGTGCATAGTTCCTACTTGTAGGATGGGGGGTAAATGCATGTTGTTTGGTGTGGTCAATGTAATGATTTTACTTGTCTTATTTTATAAAAATATGGAATGTTCCGGTATTTGGGGTATTTTCATGGGTTATTGGTGAAATAAGGTTGGTAGACACTTATGTTTGGGGTTTAGTACATGGACAAAATTTGTCCCCTTCAGGTCATGTCTAGAGGATTGATGTATCACCCATAACATGTATGAACGAGGGTCAAGTAAGTTTGACGGTTCAATGAGTGGATCAGGGAATATATTTATATGATGTTATATGTTTGGGATTCTTGCATGGTCCGGTTCTGGTCTTATATTTTGGGGATTTTTAGGTAATGGAGTCATGGTATATTGACATTGATCTTGGAATTAAATATGATCCTTCAATTGGTATTTATGGAATGGATTTCTATGTTGTATTGGAATTCTCTGGATGTTGTGTTGACTTGATTATGGTTTGATTTAAATAATCGTCTCTTGAAGTTGCTTGTATAGCCTTTCTGAACTTGACTTGGTGCTAAGGTGTTAGCTTATTGGTATGATCCTCTAAATGCCTTTTGTTGCTTGTTATGCTTAATGTGTGTTGGTTTCGAGTCTGGATTAACTTGTTGTTCTGTAATGTAGCTAAGAGTGGTAGGTCTATAGTGTAATTATTATTTCTTATACTGTCATGGCTCATTATATTACATCGGGTAGTGGAATAACCAAGGATGTGAGGGGTTGGGTAGGAAATCCTATGCTAGCAGGATAGGGAGAAGAACGGATGCGGGTTAAGGATTAATTTTGATCTAGTATTCAGGCCGGAAGGACAGGTTACATGTCCGGGGGATTCTTCTCCAGGCATGCTATGCGACTTACTAGATTTAAGGATTCAGGCCTAGGATTTTCTTATCGTAGTTTTTTTTCAAAGTTAGGGTAGTCCCCAGTGTGAGGTCAGACTTAGTAGTTCAGGGGTGGTATAGTCGTAAGGGGAGGTGTTGTACTTCAGAGTTCATGACTAGAGTTTAGTAATGGGAATGGGGGTTAGTCCTAAGGGTTCAGAAATGAGAGTAAAAAAATGCATGTTTCTTTTGGATATTTATGTCATATTTCTGTAATCTAATTCGGGTCAACTGATGTGGCTTACCAGTACATGTGGTTTGTACTGATGCTACTCTTGCTTTACCCTTTTTGGGGTATAGTCTTTTGCAGGATTCAGTGTTGGTTTCTTGACTGTCGCAGTAGTGATTATTCAGCAGCTCCCACTCTCTCATTCATGGTGAAAGATGTGTCTTGACTATTTCCTCTTTAGCAACTCTTGTACCTGTTTAGACTAGGTCCTAGGCTAGTTTCTTTTTTCATATTTTCATTTCTGTAATACTGTTGTAGTAAAAGCTGGTTATTTCTAATAATTAAAGACTTCCGTATGTATGTTAGTTTGGTGGTAAGGGGTTCTCCTATCGAGGTGGTTTAGAATAGTTACCCTCACAATCCGATAAATTGGGTTGTGATAATTTGGTATCAGAGCCTAGGTTACCGGTCTCCCAGTATAGAGCAAATGTCGAGTAGAGTCCTGCGAATTGGTATGTTGACGTCCACATCTAATCTTCGGGAAGTTATGCGGCATTATAGGAAACTGTTTCACTTCCTTCTTTGCTTTCATGCGATTGTTCAGTTGTTGTATGGGTTGAGTCTAATTGGTATCTCGTGATTCCAATTGGTATCTCAATTAAGCAAGTGGATGTCACTTGACTCCGTTTGAAGGGATATAAGCGACGCGAATTGGAATTGGGAAGGTTTCAATTGGTATCTGGCCGTTTAGGCCATGTAATTTATTAGACGACCCACTTAGGGTCTTCACAAGCACAGTTAGGTGTTGTATTATTAACGCCTAGGTCAGTGATGTTTGTTTTTGGCTTTCCCTGATTTTATATGTGGTGATTGTAGTTGCTTGATTTGTTTGAGTCTATGCTATATGAATGCTATGAATTGTGATGTGCTTTGCGGTGGTAGGTAATCTTAGACTATGATTGTACTATTGGTTGATAGTGTTATAAGAGTTTAAACTGGTGCCTAAGGATAAGGAACGGAGGTGCTTATGCAAAAGTCATACCTGTTTGAGATAGGGGAGAAGGTGTCATTTTATGGAGTTTAACTTCTTGTTGTTGTTGAACATCGAAAGACTTGTGCCAAGCCTAGTTAAACGCATAGAATTTTCATGGTTGTTCGTTGTTGACAAGGTTAAGTTTCTTGATATGAAAAACAAGGTTTGGAATTCGCAATAGCAGGATTAGTTTATAAAGGATTATCTCATGTATTTATGATTTTGTGAAACATTATGTGTTATAATGCAAGGTTATGGTCGATTTGTAATCAGTTTAAACTCGTTTCCAGGGAAATTAACAAGGGCTTAGCATTTTTTCGGTTGCATTATGGGTACTAAAGAGCTGGGGAAGAAAACATAGGGAAAATTTGTTTAAAATCTTAGTAGCCCCTATTCGGGCCGCCTCAGTGGAGTAAGGCACCGCTATAGCGATACCGCTATGGCAGAAGGCACGTCGCTATAGCGACATAGGCGGGGCAGTAGCCCTGCCATGTTTTTCCCTATTTTTGACTTTCGTGTTTGCTTGATTATTTTTGACATTCTGGGTACTAGACATTGCATTAATATAAAAACCGCATAAATATCATATAAGCAGGTTTATTATTTATTAATGCGGGAATAAAAATAGCATCCATGTGTGGAAAATAAAAAGAGAGAAAGGTGAAATATCTAGTACATACCCTAAACGGGGGCAACCCAAATCTATCATAATATAGGGGGAGAGGGAAAAGGGACCAAGCTAGATGCCCTGTTAGTCGCGGGCTTCTTAGGCAGGGTCATCTCCTTACGCATCACTCAGGAATGAAAACTCCCTCAAATCCTCAGGTTCTAGCTCGGGGAGCTCTTGGTTGGGTGCTATGCATCCGAACATTACCCTCATAGTCTTTCACATGTGGGCAAGCAGCTCTATATACCTTCAAACAGTGGCCAGGTATGACTCTAGCTGACTGCTAGAGATCGAGGGCTGGGACTGGAAGGAGGGGCATCGTCATCATCATCCTTATCTGCCTTAGGGACCTCCTCCACCGCTTTACTACTCTCCTCCCTATTATCCTTCCTTTTTTTTCTCTTTTGGGATGAGGGCACTCATATCAAGAGTGGGTGAAAGGGAATGTCTATCTCTGCTATGGCATCATGGGCTCTGGTACCCTCGCTCATCTACACAACTCCAACACTAGCCCATGAAGGAAGGGAACCCTCCTAGGTCCCCAATAGAAGTCCTTTATATCCATAACAATCTGCTCCCTACGTTTATTCGAACGTCCCTAATAGCACAAGCTACCACCAAGGTCTGGGGATAGATCACATCAATAGTATTGTTCGACAGACGAATTCTTGGGTCACCATATTCAGCCACCTCCTAGCATCAGCTGAAAAATAGGTACCGGTGACACCTTTAGTCGAGGGCCAGTATACGCGATCCCTGAACTCCTCAGAAATCAGAGCGTCCCTTAGCCATCCTATGTCCATCTCCCATGCCTTGGCTATGTAGTCGGCATTGGAGATGTGCGGTACCCCAAACACCTCATTAATGGTGCGAGAGTTAATAGGGACTTCTATTCCTCGAATGCAGATAGTGGGGCTGGGGGAATCCTAGAGTATGACAGGGAGTATGGCAAAGAACTTTCTTGTCCAAGTCGCGACCCCGATAGAGGAAGCTACCACCAATGGGCCCCACTTAAACTTTTACAGCCGGTAGTAGAATTCCAGTGCTTCTCCACCTTCATCATGTCAAAGCCTCGCGCTAAGCAAAGGTCCATTTGTCGGTACTCTCAGAATCATTCCTGACAAGCCTCGTCTGGAAATCTTTCATAGGTGGGGGTGTTGGCTTAGTTTCCTTCCATTCTATATGTTAACCTGCAAAATTTGACAAAAGGAAATCATTAGTATTCATCAAGCATCAAAGAAATATTGGACGAAAAAAGTTCAAAATTTCCAACTTTAACTGGGAGGCCACTGCCTACGGGTAGGTCTGCTGCTACCGCTTGTTACTATATTTGGTTCGATCTTTGACATGTTAGACTGCCAGATTAGTTATTATGTCTAATTATATATTTTCTTACCATTTATATTGTATATTATTATTGGGCTCTGTCAACTTGTGATACCTATAAGGTACTTTGTGTTTTTGTACTCATACTATACTTCTGCATCTTTTTCCCTAATGTAGATCCTTGTACGAGTTTGTGACGCTGATTCTGATCGCTCGGAGGTCGTCACTTGAAGTTGTGGTGAGTACTTGGCATCTAGTTGCTTATAGGTCTCTTTCCTATATTTAGTATATGCATTTTTGTATCTCCTGTAAAGACTTGTACTAGTGTAGCCCCTATTTCATTACTTAGTAGCTTTTGTGCCGGTGACACCAGGTTTGGGAGTTGGATTTCTTTGTCTTTATTGTTTCTTTAGGGACCTGTTTTTGTATATTTTGTACCTGTTCTATATATATCTATACTTGTCAACCCAGTTATCTTATTGTAGCTACTTTTGTCTACTTTGTTAGCCATTGCGTTTGGTATATGGCTTACCTAGTACAGGCTTATAATAGGTGTCATCATGGCCCAATTTTGGATTGTGACATAGGATGAAGAGGGACATCATGGATTATGTGTCTAAGTATTTGAATTGCCAACAAGTGAAGTATGAGCATTAGAGATCAGGTGGAATGATTTAGAGGATGCCTATATCCAAGTGGAAGTGGGAGTAGATTGCTATGGACTTTGTGGTGGGCTTACGATGAACTTTGGGGAAATTCCATGTTATATGGGACATTGTTGATAGATTGACCCAGTCTATTTATTTCATAGTGAATCAATCTTTGCTACAATTTAGAGTGGTTGGATCAATTTACATCCCGGAGATAGTTCATTTGCATGAATTACCTATTTCCATTATTTTTAATAGAGGCATGCAGTTCACATCTCATTTATAGGGTTTAATGAATAAATAGTTGGGTACCGGAGTTGATCTTAGTATATCATTTCACCCGCAGATTGATGGTCAGTCAGAGAAGACTATTCAGGTTCTTAAGTATATGTTATAAGCTTGTACCATTAATTTCAGTGGTCATTGGGATTAGTTTTTGCCTTTAATCGAGTTTACCTACAACAACATTTTCTATTTTAGCATTCAGAGGGCATCGTTCAAGGCCTTGTACGATAGAAGGTATAGATATATGGTAGTTTGGTTTGATTTATTTGAGTTTAGGCCTTGAGGAACAAAAATATTGAGGGATCCCACAGAGAAGGTAATGTTGATCTAGGAGCCACTTTTGACAGCTCAGAGTAGTAAAAAAGTTATGCAGATAAAAAATTTTGGGTTGGAGTTCATTGTTAGTGAGAAGGTTTTGCTCAAGGTATCACCTATGAAGGGTGTCATGAGGTTTGAGAAGAAGTCAAAGCTTACACCTAGGTTCATTGGTCCATTCTAGATTCTTCAGTGTATTAGAGAGGTGGCCTATGAGTTTACCTTACCTTTGGATTTATCAGTTATGCATTCCATTTTCCATGTGTCTATGTTGAAGAAGTATCACGTAGATTGTTCTCATGTGATTAGGTGGGATTCTGTGGATTTGGATCAAAATCTAACTTTTGAGGAAGAGCCTATAGCTATATTTGGTAGGCAGATTCACAAGTTGAGGTCTAAGGAGATAGCTTTGATAAAAGTAGAATGGAAGAGTTATCTGGTGGAAGAGGCTACTTAGGATGCTGATTTGGACTAGCGGAGAAAATAGCCTATGTTTTTTGTGATTTCAGGTATGTTCTATCTCTTTACACTCGAGGACAAATCTATATGTTAGTAGTGGATGATGTAACGAACCTCAAGATTGTTTTGTTATGATTGTCTATTTTTTCCTATTGTACCTTCCCTATAGCTTTGGTTTGGTCTTTATGACTTGCGGAGATGGATGGTTTAGTTTCATAGGTGATTAAATAAGTTTTTGATATTAGAGAGGCCGTATTTGAGTTTTAATAGTTCCCTTTGGTCTTGAGGGTGATTTTTGGCCTAGGTAGGGATTGGTTTAAGTTCTGAGGCTCCCGGTGGTGTTTTGGTCATTTTATTAAAATCTTAGACTTTATTTAAGTTAGGATTGACTTCAGTAAACATTTTATCTAAACAATCTTGGAATGTTGTTTCATCGATTCCAACAGGTTCGGAATATGTTCTACAACTGTTTTGCACTATTGGTTTGTGTTTAAGGGGTTCTGAATGAATTTTTGTGGTTCATTCAAATTTTTGGGATATTTCCTAAGATGCTCAGTTTGTGCATTAATCCTTCTTCATATCCGAGTGGAACCACCACATCATGGAAGAGGATGATTTAGACCTTCGCATTTGCGGGCAGACCTTCATAATCATGAAGAAGAGGGGAACCGAACCGAGTTTAGATTAACCTTTGCGGTCTCGAGGTTGGTCTCGCATTCATGATGTGTTAGGATGGGTTGGAACCGTATTCATGATGGAGTGCCGTGAAGATATTGTTGTAGCTGAATAAATTAAAATTTCAGATTTCAAACATAAGTTTATTTTCCATTTTCGAGAATTTTAGAGCTCGGTTTAAGGTGATTTGTGAAGGATTTTCAAAGATTCTTCATGGGGATAAGTTTCTAACCTTATTTTTGTAATTCTCCAATAATTCCTTATTAATTTCATAGATTAATTGCATATTTTAAATGGATTTTGAAACTTCTTCTCTAAAACTTAAGAGTGTAAAATGGTGTTTTGAGGTCCAATTTGTGCTCCAATTTTGATGAAATTTTATATTTGAGTTCTTATATTATGTGTAAAGTAATTCTGAAAGAATTTTCCAATTCTATCACCATATTTTGAGGGTTCATTTTGTGACCCAAGTTGAACTTTTATATCACAATATGGATATCAATGGACTTGTATTCACATATAGAACATGTTTTAATATACCGAGAGCATTCTGAGGCCATCTGGAAGGGGAAGGCTCATTTGTGATCATTGGTGGATTATGGTTTAATATTTAGGTAGGTTATGGATTTCTCTTCTTCAAACTTAGCTTAGGCAAGGACTTATCATGTAAAAGCATGTTATTGGGTGTCCAAATTGATGGGTGAAGTACTGTAATGACCCTCCAGGTTATTCCCAGAGTTTACGCGTGTTTATGATGTTTATAACCTTTCCATGACTACCCCAGGTCGTGTATGACTTGCTGGGACTGGTAGTACGGTTACCTGGCAGTTTTTTTTGACTTTTAGAGTCACTTTACTATGTTGAATTTTCTAAGAGTCAGGTATGGCTCCCAGGCCTAAACCCTTGTTAAAAGGCCTTGAATTCCATTTCTAACCCTTTTTCAAATCTGGAATGTCGACTTTAGGTTAGGTAGACCTTTGGTTTGGTTCTTGAGATTCAGACTTGTTTTGGGTGATAGGCCGACTATTGGCTAAACTCGAGTCAGCCCTTGGGGCGTGGGCCCTAATTTTAGTCAGAACGACCTCTGATGGAAATTCTAACAGTGCTATTGAGTCTGGTGCATTGAAATTGGTCAGGTAGCATAGCTCATTTGCATGCACGGGACTCTGGATCGGTCCCGAACACATAGTCGAAACTGCCCGGGTCTTAGCAATTTTTAACATTGCCCATGCGCTTAAGCGACCATAGGCTAGCCTTAGAACTATGATCTTAAGCGGCTTTAGGTACGCTTTAGTGGCCAAGGCAGGCTATGCCGAGGCGCTTTAGAGGCCAAGGGCATGGCTAAAGCGGCCATAAGCGCTTAAGCGACCCTTGGCTCCGCTTTAGCAGCCAACCGGTGGAAGCGGTGGAGCGCTTAAGTGGTCACTTATGGCTCTTTTGAGCTAGGTGCTTAAGCGGCCATAAGGGCGTTTTAGCGCCACCTGCATTGGCTATATATACATATTTCATCTTCTCTCTCTTGTTTAAACAACCAAAGGCCTATATAAGCACCATTTTCAGAGCTTCAAGCTCTTATATAAGCTTGTATAGCAAGGTCCAAGCTTGGACACTTACATATTTGAGTTCGTAGCTTTGTTCTCGATATTTCTACGGTATGTTTTCTCAATTTTACGCTCGTTTACGTTTTTGTTGGATTTCTTGGTATTGTTATTGGTATTTGAGAAATATATTGGGCTCAGATGATAAGGTAGATGTTGTGACTATTGTTCACAGTGAGATTTGGGATGCTGTGATGATTTTGGTTTGGCGGATTCCATAAGAGGGGCCCACGTGAGTTATCTGGTCATTTTTCAACTTAGTGACATATGGGTATCATTGGTTATGTTTTGACATCTAGTTTACCATATTGAATGCGTGGTAACAATTAGAGGCCTCTCGGAAGGGGAAAGCTCCAGCTTAGCGGGTTCTTTGGCGGGCCTACAGCGGCGTCCAGGTAGGCTAGGTTTTCTTTACCCTTAGATTGGGCTTATATGTGATATATATGTGTTATTGTGCTGGTGTTGTAGGATGGTACTATAGGCTTGGTGGTGGTTTACCGTGACTTAGGCCTTCTAGGCCGGATAGGGCTATTCGAATACATTCTAGGCTCGTTATCCTCGTGGTACACCATAGATGACCTATTTGGGGTCAGATAGTATTGTTATTGTTGTTGCTAGTTGGGGAATGTTATTGTTGGACCTTAGCTCAGGCTTAGACAGACTTAGCCCAGATTTAAATAGGTATAACTAGACTTGGTATTCGGGACCCAGTAGTGGGCCCTATTACCCTTTTTGTCGACTTGTCAGAAATTTGACATCTTTGGACTTAGTTAAGCCCTAGTATGACCTGTTAGGCTTGTGACGGGATTGAGTCACCCCGATTATACCCGGTTGGCCTGTTTAGCCTTTTAGTCCCTGATAGCACCTCACTTGATCGGGATTACTGGTCTTGGCTTAGAATTGGGACCCGCCTTACCATGAGCTACTCTAGATACCCGGACTGACTTAGATATTGCATGATAGTAGACTATGGACCTAGGAGAAACCAGAGACTTACCTTGTGGCAGATGATTGGTTAGCTTATTTGCCTATATTTCAGCTTCGATCTGGGACTAGCATGTTCCCCATTATTGGTTATGATGTGACATTGGGTTTTGTTCTGGTTACTGGCTATGGTGATTTCCAGTTTGAGTTCGACTACTGATTCATGTATAATGATTTTGGTTATTGACTATTGGGTGTCCCGTTTCTAGTCCAGCCTTGGATTGAGTTGCACTATGAGTTCTGGTATTGGGTACCATGATTATGATACTGTTGTTCTCTGAGTTTTGATTCGAGTCCGGCAGGTATGATATATATGTGGCCTATTGTTATTACACACTGTGTTTGGTTCAATTTTGGCGTCTGGCCTTTTTTTATTACCCATTGGTATCGGTTCAAGCCTGATGCACCCCATTGGTTATTGTGACTATTGAATACTAGTATAATTTTGAGATACTGGTGACTATGCATTTATTATTCTTGTGTGTCCTACCGGTTTATGATAGCCAGGCTGGGTATTGTATTCTTTCGTGTGCCCAATGGGCTTTTGGGGGCCCAGTTGGGTTATATTTTGACTTATATGTCCAGTGCGAAGTTACTTACTTATTATTCAGTACCACATTTATTTATCAGTTATACTCGGACTTAGCATGTACCCCTGTACTTCAGCTTTTTTATGTTACATTGAGCTTAGTCTGCCGATGATGCCTACTGAGTACCCGTTGCCTCGGTACTCATACTGTACTTCTGCATCTTTTCCCGATGTAGATCCAGGCACTAGCCAACATCCGTGACGTGAATCTCTTCTCAGTACTGACTCTGAAATAGGGAAAGCTTATTAATGTCCGAGGCAGATCCCACTCCATCTCTGATGTATAGTCTTTTGGATCCGAGACTGTTGTATATATATTATTTATATTTGGTTTCTGTCTTGTATTCTGGTTATGTTTAGTAGTGGCTCATGTACTGACCTCACCAGGTCTTAGGAGGGATTTTAGAGTTATATACCGTCCTCCTCCTTTTTGTCCTGGTATGTATACTTTCTTTGTCTTTACATTCGCAGCATATTGGTGGTAGTAGTTTTGCTTCATCTCCTTTCCTATGAGATTCAGCCTTTTGGCACGTCGCTTCTTGACCAGGGCTAGGGCTTGGCTTTCCTACTGGTGGTTTTCGGTAGGCGCCATCATGACTCAGAAATTGAGTTGTGACAGTTTGGTATCAGAGCCAGGTTTTTGGGTAGTGTCAGTACATGAGCCAATGTGTAATAGGGTTCTACGGATTGATACGGGGACGCCTCTATCCTATCTTTGGGAGACTGCGAAGTATTTTTAGGGGATAGTTTCATTTCTTGATTCACTTCCATGCAATAGAGTCTGTGTTGGTTTCTAATCCTTGTTTGGTTCTATCTTTCCATAGATGGTTAGGACTCGTGGCACGAGAATTGGGGAATAGGATCTTGAGCCCACAGTGAGAGTTCCTTTTAGGGGACGAGGTTGACCCAGAGATTAGGGGCAGGATCGATTAGCAGCCTCAGGTCGAGATCAGACTAGGGATCCACTACTCGATCTCGTTGTAGCCCCAGATATTCTGCCGCCATAGCAGCCGGTGGGACAGAGAGCAGCCTAGGATCCACCTAGATTTATTGATACTTTATTTCTCTGAGGTACATTGATATAATTGCTGGGATTAGTTGGAGGTCTGCTTATTGCGGGAGTACAACCAGCCGCACAGGGAGTTGGTGTTGTGGCGCAGCCTGTAGCTGCGGCACCCAGAGTTGAGGTTTTGCTTGTACCAGTGTAGTCCAGCCAGTTATGCCTGCTGAGGAGAAGAAGTTGTTGAGTCATTTTTTGAGATTAGCTCCACCTAGATTTGGGTGTACTCCAGGAGAGGACGCTTATGAGTTCTTATCCAGCTGCGAGGAGAAGCTGAGGAATTTGGGATTAGCAGGGTTGATTTTATTGCTTACCAGTTTGATACAGTCGCGAGGTGATGGTGGAGAGGTTATCTTGACTCCAGGACAGTTGGATCTCCACCCCTTACTTGGGCACAGTTCTTTGAGGTATTCTTAGGGAAGTATATACCCTGCAACATGTGTAAGTATCTTCGAGATGAGTTTTCCAGGTTAAGGCAGGGGTCTATGACAGTAGCAGAGTATGAGGCTTGATTTCATAACTTGGCCAGGCATGCAATGATTATCCTACCTGATGAGTATGAGAGGATCAGATGTTTTGTCAGGGGATTATGGTTATTACTTCACAAAGCTTCACAAAGTTTAGTGACTTCGGGGAAGTCATTTGCTGAGAAAGCTGAGCATGTGTATTCGATTTAGGAGATGGATTGCGAGGCTAAAGGGGAAAGCAATAAGAGACCCCTATTCCAAGGTAATTACAGTGATAGTCACAGCAGCTCACAGTTTATAGGTTGTGTATTTCAAGGTAGGTACCCTCAGCACCAACAACAGTATTTTCAGTGATAGGGTCAGCCTAATAGGCCTGTACAGTCATCCTTGCATATTTCTGATTGGGGTCAGCCCGCCTATAGTGGTTATGTTAGTCAGCCTCAGGGACGTGGTCAGTCCAGTTCATCGACTAGAGGTGGTCGTACCAGATCAGCTGGATCTTCTAGTCCAAGCAGGGAGCCATGAGCATGTTTTACCTGTGGGGTTGTCTGTCATTTCGCACGTGAGTGTCCTCAACACAGGGTGATTGAGTCTTCAGCTAAGATGGCATAGCCCATCAGATCTATACCGCTAGCAAGCAGAGGTGGTGCACAGGGTCTTCGAGGTGGTCCCCAAGGTTTTCGAGGTGGAGTGTAGGGAGGTCGGACTATTGGTCAGGTCAGTGCTCAGACTAGTGGTAGCCAGCGTCAGTTGTGTGCCGTGCCGGCTAGGCCAGAGGTTGAGGGTTCGGATGCGGTGATTATAGGTACAATTTTCGTATGCCATCCACCAGCTTCTGTATTATTTGATCCAAGATCCACGTTTTTTTATGTATCTACTTATTATGCACCATGGTTGGATTTATGTTCTGAGTTATTATCTGTACCCTTACATGTATCTACCTCTGTTGGTAATTTCTTAGTAGTGGATCGGGTATATAAATATTGTCTGTTGACTATTCGGGAGTTTGAGACTCAGGTTGATTTTATTGTATTGGCCATGGTAGACTTTGATGTGATTCTGGGCATTGACTAGTTGTCTTTTCACCATGCAGCCTTGGATTGGTTTTCCAAGACCGTTACCTTAGCCATGCCTGATATACCTCTGTACTTCAGCTTATTTATGTTACATTGAGCTCAGGCGGCTGATGATGCCTACTGAGTACCCGTTGCCCCGGTACTCCTACTGTACTTCTGCATCATTTCTCGATGCAGATCAAGGAACTAATCGACAACCGTGACATGACTCTCTTCTCAGCATTGACTTCGGAGCAAGGAAATCTTACTGACGTTCGAGGTATCCCACTCCATCTCTGATATATAGTATTTTGGATTCGAGACTGTTGTATATATATTGTTTATATTTGGTTTCTTTCTTGTATTCTGGTTATGTCTAGTAGTGGCTCATGTACTGACCTCACCAGGTCTTGGGAGGGGTTTTAGAGTTATATACTGTCCTTCTCTTTTTTGTCCCAGTATGTATACTTCCTTTGCCTTTATATTTACAGCATGTTTGTGGTAGTAGTTTTGCTTCATCTTCTTTCTTATGAGATTCTGCGTTTTGGCCCATCGCTTCTAGCCCTGGGCTAGGGCTTGACTTGCCTATTGGTTGTTTTTGGTAGGCGCCATCATGACTCTTAAATTAGGTCGTGACAAGTACTTAATAAGATTTATTGATATTATGATGTCCGAATTGGGGTTATGTCGATGAATGGCTTGAAACTTGGAATGATTAATTTATATATTGTGTTTTTGGCTGATTCATAATTTATTTTACCTATGAGAGGTGAATTGGCTCAATGGGTGTGATATGAAAAGTAAATGGAATGACAAAGAAAGTGTGGCCTACGGGCATGACTAATAAAGTTTATCGATATTGAGACTTATATCTTGTGAGTTTAGATGAGAAATACATGTATCTATATTTGTTGCATTTACATTCATCTTTTTTTGTATTTATACATACACATTCATTCTGATCTGTACAGAATATGTCTTTTTATTTGAAAGAAACCACTGATTTTAGTGTAGGTTCAAGTTAAGGCGGTGATATTGAAAGATATGATGTTGTTTGCCAGTAGAAAAAGATTTCAAGTGGAATATATGGAACTTATGAGTTTCCATAGGTCCTACCTCACAGTATGTCATTATGGAGGGGGTGTATATTTGTAGATATTGGCCATTTCATTTCATAGCATAACATCAAATTGCATTATTCATATATTCTTATTATGCTGTGAAGTTTTCTTAGTTGTCTATCATTATTGAATGTTGGAACTTTTCTACGTGTAGGATAAATTTAGCATTCTTTATTCGGTATAGTACTTGCTTAAGCTCGGTTAGCCATTGATACCTACTATGTACTAGTGGTTTGTACTAACCCTACTTTTATGTATTCTTCTGATGCAGATTCTGTTATTAATGTTCAGCGTGGTTGTTGATCATGTGGGGTTGATAAATTCGATGTTGTGGAAGCTCCCAATGTTTAGAGATTGACACAGTTTCATCTATTTTCATTTCTATTTTATTTACATTTATGTACACTTATGTAGTAGATTTGACAGTTCTTAATGAGGTCCCTCTTGTACTTGTGATAACTGAGTCTTGGGTTTTGTTTTGAATGTGTTCTTGATTGTTTGTCTAATACATTGTAGAGTTTCTCGTGTTTTAATATCATTTAGCATGAAAGTCAACTTTTAGACCTATTGATGTTTCCTTTATCTTGTTTTTGCTTTTATAATTACAATCGAAGTGTTTATGGGTAGCTTAAATACCAATGTTGGTTTGGGATAGGTGCCATCACAATCCTAATTTCTAGATCATGGTTATTTTTTCTTTGAAGATTTGGAGGCACTACCCCTATGGTTTGTATTGTGAGGTTTTCACATATCCTTGTAGTTTTCAGTACATATTCAAGCAAAAGGATCTCAATTTGAATAAGGTGATTGGTGTTTCTTAAAAATAACGACATCACTATTCTATATCATCTAGGCATGACAAATATGATAGCAGATGAGTTGGTAACACTGGAGAATGGGCTGAGCTGTAGATTGCAATCTCTTACATTTTGAAGTTTCAATCCAAATCATTTTTTGTCAATTAAGGATGATAAGGTTGTGGAGTCTAACTCTCATTTATCATTTCAACTAGAACCGTATGGTGGTGTGACCATCGGTACACATTCAGCTGCTTAGAGGCTTCAATTCTTAGAAACTGGGCATCTAAATAATTGACGTCGGTGAAGAAAGGTAAAGCCCTATCTTATGTACCCCTAGATCCAAGAATGGTAACATTTATGAGAGTTTTCAGAAGGAAGTTCTAAAGGAATAAGAAATTTACAGGGAATATGCACCTATTGGCTACCTAATTGGAGATACTATGTATGTCAAAACTTTATAGAATTTCATTATGAATGCTTGGAGGTTTGTGAATAATCCCTAAATTTTAATGCATGAGGAGGGTTATTGCATCTTTCATTTTGACTCGGTTGAAGACAGAGATAAAGTTATGCAAGTAGAACCCTATACTTTCTTTAATAAATATTTTGTGCTTTAAAATTGAGATATAGACTTCAAGTTTGATCCTGAATCTTACTACTATATCTTTATGGTCACTTTCCTAGGTTTTTTGATGGGATATTGGTCTAGTGATGCTTTGATCAAGGTTACAAGTTCCATAGGGAAGCCCTTTTATACTGATAGTTTTACTACTTCAACGGATAGAATCTCATATGCCAGAATTCTTGTTGAAACTGACGTTCACAACCCCACTTGGACTTTATAGAAATTGTGACACTAACATGCACCTTTCAGCATGGTATATAGTATGACTGGTGTCCTAAATTTTGTACAGAATCTATGAAATTTGGGCATATACCAGAAGATTGTTGGTCTATACAAAGAGGAAAAGAGGTGGAGGAGGAAAAACCTAAGTTTTAGGTTGTCAAGAAGAAGTGATATAGGAATAGAAAACCTCGATAGTTGAAATTTGACTGGAAAGCTAATGGCATGATTAAATAGACTAATATACTTGCCACTAGCAAGACAACTATGGAGAGGGAGAAAACACCCAGTTCTTTTAGAAGTAATTATGAAGATCTAGGACAACTACAAGCAAGGGCGAATGTTTAAGTTATTAATAGCCATGGTACTCTCTAAGAAAATATGGATGCTCAGAGTAGAGACCCCAGAGGTACTTCAAACCTTCAATGATTATATCAATCGAGAACATAAAAGGGCTCAACCAGCCCTTCAAATAGAAGGAGTTGAGGGTCTTTCTACAAAGGGATAAAATAGAAGGTGTAGGAATAGTTGAAACTAGAATAAAGGACCATAAATCATGTAATATTTTGAAGAAGATAGTACCAGATTGGAAACATTGTGTGAACTATACTTTAGCATATAATGGAAGGGTATGGGTGATTTGGAAAGCATATATACAAGTTCAGGTGTTGATGGTTCATGATCAATTCATTCACTGTAAGGTCTATGAGGCAACCATAAATTTCTTATCCTATATTATTGTGGTTTATGCCAAAAATGATAGTCTACAAAGTGTAACGACCCTCCCCTTGTTATAGAGCGGTTAGGGCCTATGTACTTTATTAGAGTTTCCCTAGTGAGTTGAGCTAATAAAATCTCAAGGTGGGGTGGTTTAAAATCATAAACTTGTGTTGTATTTATTCATGGTGAATTATGATTCACGATGTTATGGTTTATGGTGTCGTGTTATGTTAAGGGGTGACCTAATGATCTAGACCTCTGTAGGAAATTCTAAGAGTACGACTGAATTTGTAGCATGTGATTGTAGAGGTTGCCACGTTGTGGTTGCTTTGTGATGTATTAAGTATAAACTTTGAGTTTTGAAATGGGGCTAGAGTTCAGTTTTTCCTGAGCTATTGGTTAAGGACTGCTGCACTGGTGAAATTCCCGCTGTAGTGAGACCGCCATAGTGGTTGAAGTCCTACCGTAGTAGAGCTAGACTGAATCTCCAGGGCCACCATAGCGAGTCTTATTTCTCCATATTGGTCCATTGCAGCAGATGATACTAGGAAGAAGGCCTATTTAATACACTCGTTCCAAGTTTTATATCATAAACTCTACTTTTCCCAGAGCTCCAGAGAGATGATTTTCCTAAGGCTAGGGTGGATTTTCTCATTTAGGTAAGATATTTCATCAATCTCTTCACCTAGTATTCTATTAACATCATAGAATTGTCAGGGAGATTGGAATGATGGAATTAAGGATTAGAACCCTAGGTTCATGAAAAGTGTTGAAAAACCTATGAGTAAATGTAATAATCATCTAGAATTCTTCTAGGTAGTAAATTAATATTTTTTGGCATGAATTTGTTGTCCTTAATCATGAATTGTGGTGATTGAGAACCTTGACTTCATTAAAAATGAGACCTTTAGCATAAAAATTCCTTTAAAAGGGGTATTTAGAGTATGAACTTCATGAATTGAGATAATGTGAGTATTGTGGAACTAGTTAATGGTTAATTGACAATTAGGTAATATTGTAGATCATGAATAAGGGTAAATTATCGGGTTTGAATTCCTAAAGTGTATATTCAAAAAGCATATGATTAATTACTCTTATAATTATTTATTTTAGACCTTCAATGTTCTGAGGTGTTTAGGAAAGGAAAATCTACTGTGATTTAACTTGCTTGATTCGGGTTCTTTGATTGAGGTAGATTACAGTTTACGTGGAGTTAGACTCAATTTAGTCTGTTGTATGTGCTTTGAATTGATAAGTATGTTGGTTCATCTTCGGACTTAAATTGTGGTACGCATTTGTTTGGCTTAACAATGCAAGTATGAATAGGCTGTATAATTGTTTGAAGCATGTCTTTAAGTGACTTATGCTTATGAAGTGCACTTGTTATATTTTGTGTACATATAGTACTATCTTGAGAGATATATGAATATGAGAACATACTGAGATATGTTGAAAAAGGTTGAAAATATACATATTATTCTGTTGTTGAGTAGCTCGAGTCCAATGTGAGCTTACGGACAAATGGTTATATTATAGAGCGGGTACCATGCTGGTATGATACATGGACCCTAGGTTGTCCCCTATAGGTCATGACTAGTTGGGCAAAAATAATACCCTTTTGCTTGTGTGTACAAATAAGTGATTCTTGTGAGTTCTGATATGATACAGAGTGAGACTAATGAGATACAGAAACTATACAGTTGTAAGATCAATATGGCCTTGAATCTATATGTGTGATATGACTGCATCATATTTGTCGAGTTTGTAACGATTTATTATATCTATTGAGTGACTTATATGTCTTTTAATTGTTGACATTGATGTGTCTGGATTTAGGTGATTTACCTGGCTGATGTAACTACTTGATTATGTGCTGATGTACCTGTCTATTTGCCTTACTTGATTCATGAGATATAATTGCTACTATTTTTAGTCAGCCTGTGATACCTACCAGTACATTGTGTTTGTACTAATACTACTCCTGCACCTTTTTTTTTGAGTGCAGACTATGGTCCAGAGACTTTAATGCAACCTCACATCTAGCACTATTCAGTTGACCAAATCTAGGGTGAACTACTCCCATTCAGACCACCAGGGATCTTCTTAGTTACAGATGTCTTTTCTTCGGACAATGTTTATTTATTAGTAATTTTTAATTAGTCTTAGACACTTTTTTGTTAGCGTCCTTATTTCCTAATTTTGCTTTTTCTATTTTTTTGTTTTGTTTTTAGGTTGCACACCGGTGTATGCACCATACTCGGATTCAAGGCAATCCCTTGATTCCACTTGATCCTGAAATAGATTAGATTTTGAGAAATCAGAGAAAAATGGTTAACTAAGAAGTCCACAATAAAGAAGTTCTAAATCAACCAATGCATAATCAAGGAGTTCAGGAGACTGCAGATGAAACTACTGCCCACATACTTGCTTAAGAACAAGCAAGACAAGAAGCCGCCAGGAAAGCAATACTTAGGGAGCAGGCTAGACAAGAAGAAGCTGACTGGCTGGCTACCTCTGAGGAACACACAAGGTAGAGAAGGAATAGGGGGCATCAATATTCCCAACATTATGTTTCCCAGTTTGATGATGCAGATGATGATGCAGGTCTAGATGAGGCAGGTGAAATGCAGTTGGGTCACAAGGTCAAGCACCAAGACATGATGATTCTGATATTGAGGAAGAGGCTAAGTATATAGATGATCAGGTGGCAAGCTTTCGAGCTAAAGGCCAAGGGCCTAATCAAGACAATTGGCGCTCTGGTCAAGGGAATCAAGGTTGGAACTATTACAAAGACAACAACTACAATTGTGATGCTGATTCGAGAAACTCTAGGAGTAGGGGGAGATATGGTGATTGAAAAAGAAAATACGATTACAAGAATGATAAAAGTGGCCTTTATGTTTCGCCTGGAAGCCGTTATGCTGATTCGAGAAACTCTAAGATGGAAGACATATTTGCTAAGGTGTTTAAGGGGGTAGAAAAGACTGATGAATGCCTTAAGGATATTCGAGAAGATATTTTAGGGATTAATCAAAAAGTTGAGTCACATTCAACTATTATCAAGCAACTTAAGCAACAATTTGGCCAGATGTCTGCCGCAATAAACCAATGTCAGAAAGGGACACTTCTAAGCAACATTATCCAAAATTTAAAGAACGATAGTCATTGCTTGGATATAACCATGAGAAATAGTAAGATAATTACCGATCTACCCTTACCTGTAGTTATGGAAAATGATGTTGAACCTATGAGCATTGATGATGAGAAAGTAGTTGAATCGGTATATCAAACTATTGATGAGAATGTGTTCAAATAGACGCCTACACTTGCTGAAAAGGAGGCCAAGGCTAAAAAGGGGAAGAAAAAAGAGGTTCCACAGGTTCTGACTCCCATTCCATGATCTACTCCCCCTTTTTCTCAAAGATTGAAGAAGAGAGCAGAATAAGGGAAGTATCATAAGTTTATTTCAATGCTAAATCAGTTGTCTGTGTACATCCCATTGGTTGAGGCACTTGAGCAGATGCCAAGTTATGAGAAGTTTATGAACAATCTGGTGACTAAAAAGAGGACTGTGAGTTTTAAGCCTGTTGATAATTTACACTGATGTAGTGCAATAGCTTCTCGGTCTCTTATGGAAAAAAGAGAAAGATCCTGCAGCTTTCATGATTTCATGTACCGTTGGGGCATTCAACTTTACAAAAGCTTTGTGTGACTTGGGTGATAGCACTAATCTGATGCTGCTAGCAGTATTTAGATAGTTTGGGTTGGGGTCACCCAAACCAACTTTGATGTGACTTCTTATGGCAGATCGCACCATGAAAAAGCATGTAAGAGTTTTATATGATGTATTGGTAAGGTTTGAGTCCTTTATTTTCTCAGGTGATTTTGTTATCCTCGACTATGAGGTTGATTTTGAGGTTCCCATTATTTTGGGGAGACCATTTCTTGCGACTGGAAGAACATTGGTTGATATGGAAATTGGGCAGTTGAAGTTCTAGATGAATCATAGGGAAGTGATGTTCAATGTTTGCCACTCCATGAAACATCCTAAGGACATGCTTGTGATCTCAGTTATTGATATAGTTAAGAAGAATGCCTTGATAGTTCCTATTGAGGAGAGATTGAGTGTCGAATAACTAGCGGCAATAATCATGAACTTTAAAGGTGATGATAGTGATGGTTATGATGAGATGGTGAACTCAATTGCTGAGTGAGTTCCTATACTTTTTCTCTAAAAAAGCTAGATTTGGATTTAAAGAATAGGGCAACCCCACCGACCAAGCCATCTATTGAGGAGCCCCCTGTCTTGGAGCTTAAAGCTCTCTTTTCCCACCTTCGCTATACCTTCTAGGGAGCCAACAATACTTTGCCAATTATTATAGCAGTAGACTTAGTGGAGTGGCAAGTTGAGGCTCTAATGTCAGTTTTACAGAAGTTTAAAAGGCCAGTGGATGGTCCATTGCTGATATTATTGGTGTTCCACCTGGAATATACACTCACAAATCTAACTTGAGCCAGACTATATTCCTAGTATGGAGCACAAACATAGGCTGAATCCACCTATGCAAGAGGTAGTGAAGAAGGAAATCATCAAGTGGTTGGATGCAGGTGTGGTTTACCCTGTTACCAATAACAAGTGGGTGATCCCAGTTCAATGTGTGCCAAAGAAGAGTGGAATCACGATGGTCCCAATTGCGAAGAATGAGCTTATTCTAATGAGATCGGTCACTAGTTGGCGAGTGTGCATGATTATAGAAAGCTGAATACATGGACTAAAAAGGATCATTTTCTAATGCCTTTTATGGATCAGATGTTAGACCGTCTTACTGGTGGTATTATTTTCTTGATGGATGTTCAGGATACAATCAGATTTTGATTGCTCCTAAAGACCAAGAGAGGACCACTTTCACTTGTCCATATGGGATGTTTGCATTCAAGAGGATGTCGTTCGGGTTATGTAATGCACTAGCCACTTTTCAATGTTGCATGATGTCGATCTTCTGAAACATGGTGGAGGATACTATTGAGGTATTCATGGATAATTTTTTGGCTGTTCACCCATCTGGCTAGTGTTTTGAGAAGGTGCAAATACTGAAATTTGGTACTCAGTTGAGAGAAGTGTCACTTTATGATCAAAGAAGGGATAGTGCTCAGTCACAAGATTTCAAAAAAGGGGATTGAATTTGAAAAGGCAAAGATTGAAGTGATTGAAAAATTATCCCTACTTTTTTTTGTGACAGGCATTCAAAAATTTTTGGGACATGCTGGATTTTATCATAGGTTCATCAAAGATTTCTCTAAGATTCCAAACCCTTTGTGCAAGTTGTTAGAGAAGGAAGTGAAATCCGTGTTCGATGAGTTATGTCTAAATGCATTTGAGTGTCTGAAAGAGAAATTGACTTCGGCCTCTATTATTGTTTATCCTGATTGATCAATGCCTTTTGAGGTTATGTGAGATGATAGTGGAGTGGAGCTAGGAATAGTCCTAGGCCAAAGGCATGAGAAGATACTTCATCCTATTTATTATGCTAGCAAAGCACTTAGTCTAGCTCAGAAAAATTATACTATGACAGAACAAGAGTTATTTGTTGTGGTTTTTGCATTTGAATTTTTTTTCTTATATTTGCTTGGCGTAAAAGTGATTGTGCATACTCACCATGCAGTTCTTAGGTACCTAATGACAAAGAAGGATGCAAAGCCGAGATTGGTTCACTAGGTCCTTCTTTTACAAGAATTTGACTTTGAAGTCAAGGATCGAAAGAGGACTGAGAATCAAGTGGCTGACCACTTATCACGACTTGAAGAAGAAGCAATGTTGAAGTTGAAAGATGTGCTTGAAATTGATGATACTTTTAAAGATGAGCAAGTATTGGTAGTATCACAAGACTTGATTCCATGGTTTGCAGATTTTGCTAATTATTTGGCGAGTGATGTGGTGCCTTCAGACTTGTACTATCAACAATGTAAGAAATTTATATTCGAGATAAGGAGATTTTGCTGGGATGAGCCATACTTGTTCCATATTTTTGCTGATAGAATAATTCGTATATGTGTGCCTAAGGTAGAGATGATGAGCATATTGGAGGCATGTCATTCGTCTCCTGTTGGGCATCACCATAGAGGTATTCGAACAGCCAACAAAATTCTAAAATGTGTTACTATTGGCCAACCATTTATTAAGATGTGCATGACTATGCAAAGGCATGTAGCCAATGTCAAAGGAAAAGGGGCATATAAAGAAAGCATGAACTCCTCTTCTCTCCTAATCTTGTGATAGAGATTTATAATATTTGGGGCATTGATTTCATGGGCCTTTATAATTGTTGTTGTCAATTATGTGTCTAAATAGGTGGAGGCGGTATTTCTTCCTAATAACAAAGGCAAGAGTGTCACAACATTCTTAAAACAGAATATCTTTTTGAGGTTTGGTACACCAAGAATAATCATTAGTTATGAAGGTTCTCACTTTTGTAACAGATTGTTCTGTGCCCTTCTTGAAAAATATGGCGTGAAGCATAGGGTGGCAACACCTTATCATCCACAGACCAGTGGCCAAGTTGAGGTGTCCAACCGAGAGATCAAGATAATCCTTGTAAAAACTGTGAATGCAAATAGAATGGATTGATCTAGGAAGTTGGATGATGCTCTATGGGCATACCAGACTGCTTTCAAAACTCCTATAGGTATGTCTCCCTATCAGCTAGTTTATGGGAAAACATGTCACTTATAAATAGAACTTGAGCACAAAGCTATGTGGGCACTCAAGAAGCTGAATCTAGATTAGGGTGATGCATCGAACTTGAGGCTTGACCAATTGAACAAACTCGATAAGTTTCACCTCAAAGCCTATTAGAGTTCATACTTATACAAAGAGAAGATGAAAGTATATCATGACATAAAGATAGAAAGGAGAGAGTTCAATCCAGGCAATCTGGTCTTATTGTTCAACTTAAGACAGAAGTTGTTTCTAGGCAAGTTGAAGTCTAAGTAGATAGGACCATTTTGAGTAGTACATGTGCTCTCATATGGGGCCATTGAGCTTGAAAACCATGAAGGAAAGTGGTTCAAAGTGAATGGTCAGCATATTAAAGCATATTTTAGAACCAAAGAGGAGGTAAAAGTAGTTAACATAGGGTCCCTTGGGCAAGTCTGAGTAAACAAGGGACCTGAGTCGTTCCGCGACGTTAAATCAAGTGCTTCATGAGAGGCAACCCATATTTATTTTTTGAACTTTGTTTTAATTTTTCACTTAAATTTTAGAGTAGGCATAACGTGTACAGAAGTGTGCAGGCATGACTCATAAAAAGAACTTGGAAATAGGAACAAAAACAAAAACCATGAGATCAATGAACGACCTATAGTAGATCCATTGATCATGGTTTCTCTCGTCTTCATAAAGTCCAAAAATCAATTTTTAGGAGTTGGTACAATGATCGGATACCAATGACCGTTCCAAGAAAGAATGGTTGTGGAATCATTATCTGACTAAACTTCTTAAAATCAACTTTCAGGATAAGGAAATGATGAGTTTAAGGAATGATCGTTGCATCATACAACAATCATTCTTAAGCTTCATTTGTTCGAAGGTAAGTTTTTGAAGGTTTTAAGAAACAACATCATGCAACGATCATTGTACAAACTAAAAATCCAAGGGACGAACTGTCTATTGGGTCTTATAATTTCTTTTAAAATTCAACCCGACCTAACTCGGCTCACCCTTTTAATCCCTAATTTACCCAATGACCCGATACAATTTTACACCCATTCAAACACGAAATTACACCCACAACTGTATGATCATAGCACAGAACAAAGAAACAACTCAATTTCCTCCTAAGTTTGAGTGATTTCAAACTAAATTAGTGCATACTCTCTCAAATTCACGAACTCCACACTCGATTGTCATCTCTAGGAATTTGTATTCTCAGAAAAAATTAAGTCATGCTAAATACTTATGATTTGATCATGCTGAATTGATAAACTTTAGTGGAATAGGCTTACACATACCTTGTGATCACTGTGCAATTACATACTTAAGTTCGGAGAAGAGTTTGTTCTTGCATCCTCTGCTTTATTTCTTGTCTATGGGTTTTTGAAAAATGGGTCTGGTAGAGGTGAAGTCTGAGTAACCCCATAGTGTCAAAATAGGGTCAAAGGGTTGAATTTAACTTGTTTAAAAGTGGTGCCCACTCAATGATGCAACCAGCGACCATTGTTTCTAGGAACGATCGTTGGTTGAATCACGATGGATGCCAAAAATTAAGGTTGTAGGAGTCCATAAAATGAGAACTTCTAACAATCATTGGTTCCACCAACAAATCGTTCGTAGTCTTCGTCTGATGTGATTACCCTCAGGATGATCGTCCTTTCATACAATGATTGTCCTACTTGTCGTCTGTAGACAATGTTTGGTGCATTAATTTAAATGTAATTGAGTCTAATTATTTCTTCCACAGGTATGATGGCACCCAAAGTGAACAAGAAGCAACAAGATGAGGCAGCCCGTAAGGAGATAGCCAAAAAACAGGAACTAAAATACCAACCTTTGTCCTCAGAGACTGAATCTGATGAATCTAGTAGTTCAGAGGTAGAAAACTCTACAAGTAAAGCTGATGAAAAATATGAGCCTCAAACCACTAGGTCCAAAGCTGAAAAGGCCAAGGCTATAAAGTCCACAGCACTAGTGTTCGCGACCATTCCTATTGTGTCTTCCCAATATGAAGAGGGAGGAGAAGCTTTAAATAAAAATAGGAGTGAACCCAAAGTTGAGAAAACAGTTGCTGATGAAGAGTCTGAAAGTTATGAATTGGAGAGTGAATCCAGTAATGCTAACTCGGAGGCCTCCGATAGAGCTGCTGTTGAGGTGATACCTTTAAGAGGTGCAAAAACTAGGAGATAAAGTGTCCCACAGCCCTAGTCCTACTACAATAATGTTGTCTTCATAAACAACAAGGGCAATATAAAGAGAAACATCCAAGAGGAACCTCACATCCTGCCGAGGCTTTGTAAAAAGTTCTGGAATTACGTCGATTGTTCGAAAAGTACCAGTTGGACTGGGTGGTGAAGCCTTTGTACTAGTATAGTGCTGAATGGTTCATGAATTCTACACCAACTGTACCGCTATGTTGGAGAATATGACCCCTTTGAGAAGGGACAAAGACATGAGAAAGAAACCATAGTGGAACTCTATGATAGTGCAGGGTTTAGAAGTTGATGTCTCAGAAAAGGTAATTTCCAAAATCTTGTATGGTGTTGATTTTGAGGCTCTGGCAGAAACTCCAGAATTTGATTACCAGATATCATACTTGAAGAAAGTGAAATAGTTAAGTGTGGAGGATAAGTTGATGCACTTCAAGTGGTTAGCATGCCATATAGCTGAAGCAAAAGAAGAAGCTGATTGGGTTACTAATGGCACATCAATTTACAAGTATACTCTGAATTTCCTTACCAAGGTATTGTGGTCCATAGTCAAACATCGCTTAGCACCAACTGGAAATGAGAATGTATTGAGTGTTGATCAAATGAGGATTATGGCAGCTATTATATCAGAGTTAGAGTTGAATATCCCGTAGACTATCATAGACGAGATTCAAGAATGGGTTCTTTTGTATCAAACTACCCTCCTGTTCCTGAGTCTTGTGAATAAGTTGTGTTGTACATCACATGTTCACCTTTTACCTGACGTTGACCAGATTCTTAAGCCGATTAAAATGGCCAACATTACTTTAATCAAGGATTACATGAATCTTGTTGCTCGAGCCAGAGATCTAGTGCCAGATTTAGCCTCACGAACAGATGAGGGGGTTTCCCCATCTGATATTCCAGCTATAGATGTCGATTCCATAGCAGCCTCATGTTTACAACCATCCACAATGCCTCCTGGTGCACTTCAGCCTATTTCTACAAACTATGTTCTAGTGCATAAAGATTTCCTAGAGAAAATATTGAAAAGGTTGGCCATTTAGGAAGCAAGAATTGAAAAGCTGGAAATGGGGGCTAAAACATTTATACATGATAAGATTAAGAGGGGTGTGTAAGGTATGTAGGATAGATTTAATAGTTTTGAGGTGCGGATGGTAGATCGCTCAGAGAGTGTTAAGCCTCCTAACTTAAGTGACATCACAACCGAGCTTGCCTTACTTTGGATAGCTGTGTAGGATCTCATAGAGAGACAGTTCCAGACTGTGCCTCCTCTTACTATGTTGATCATTGATGAGGTATTCGATATTGAGGTGTCAAATTTCTATACCCAAGCTCCGGAAGATGGGGGAAAGGTGTAAAGAAAAGGATGATATGGTAGATGAAGAGAAACCTCAGAAAAAGAAAAAGAGGAGAGACAAGTAAGAGATAAAAAAGGGGGTGGGTAGATCAAGCAGTCCTCCACGGACCACTTATTGTAGATATATGAGAGGGACCAAGGAGCTGGAGGTTCCAGAGATTCAAGGGCCTCGAGAGTTGATGATGTTGATTCTACTTTTAGATGTGGGGGTACGGTAGTTTCCCTCATTAATTTTATACCTTTGAGTGCACCGGCTACCACCAGTGCCAAGTTTACTTTGAGTGCCACAACCACGAGTTGAGAGCATGGAGGGGTTTCATCTGTGACCCCCACTAATCAGACCACGACAGGCTCCTATGGCGTTACAGGTATCTCCCTATCCTAGTTTTACTTTTTTATTATTTTTATGCATTGAGGATATTGAATGATTTCCTAGTTAGGAGTGGGGGTATACCAATATCCGAGGGTTTTTGTTGTCTTATTTCTTTTCCCTTGGATGGTCTATTTAGTTAGAATCGACATATTTTTTGCATTGTTATTCCCATATTTTGTTTAAATCTATGTTAACATAAGATAAAAATGGGAGAACTTGACACAGTAAAAATAATTAGAGCATGCAACCTCTGTTTTGAAGTTAAATGTTTTAATGATACCCCTTCTTAATTTTTTTAGCTTTGTTGTGTGTTTACTATGGATTATGACCATTGTGGATCTCAGTATGACATTAGGATTATGAGCATGATAGCCATAGCCTAATTAGCCATAAACTGGATTGGTAGTAACTGCTAACGTAGCCTTGAGTCATATGTGTGAGAGGTAATTATCAAGTTGGGCATTATGTGTGCAATCTAGAACTTGCCCGGTTAGACTCTCCTAAATTATAGGATAGTCAATTAGAAAAGGATCAATAGGCCCTTCTTGAACAGTTCACTCTAAGCTAAAATCCTTACCAGATAGACTGTGATATCCCTTAATCTCGAGTTTTGATCTAAAATAGGCCTTTTCTTGAACTAGCTTAGTCACCTTCCCAATTCAATTATAATGAACCTGCTTTGGACCTGGTCCCTCCTTGGACACTGTGCACCTCAACTTAGGCAAATCGCCTAAGTTGAGGGTGGCTATCATAGGAGTGCGTAAATGAAATGGGGTATGTAGAAGAAGTTAGTAAGAAAAAAAGGATTTGGGTGCGGTATTTTATGAAAATAAAGAGAAGAAAAGAATGAATAATGTTTTAAAAATAAAAAGAAAAAATACATAAAAACATAAAAAAATAAAATTGCAAAAAAGGAACCATACCCAAAATCCAAAAAAATTAGAAGGGATGAAAATAAATAAGGTTGAACAGTGGAGCCAAAAGTAGTGCAGTGAAAAGGAGGATTAAGTCACTTGACCCATACTTATCATATCCATCCCCAATCCTACATTACAAGCCAGTAAAGTCCTATAGTAATCCTAATCCAACTGTCCAAAAAACTAAGGCGTAGAAAGTCAAGGCAAGCCTATAGTATTGCACGTGCACTCTCTGAACTTCTTTGTGGGAGTGAGTGCTTTGATTAAATCCCCGTCTTGAGATTCATTATATACTATGAGTGTATGGGACTTCTTTGATGAAAGGGATTATGGGTTACATCATAGTTGCTATTTGTTTGGGTAGAGTCGTTGAGACATGTGCTAGGTTATCTATTGATAATGTAATGCCATTTCTTGATCCCTTTGTGTTATGGTGATTAGTTTTGCATACACACAGTGATTTTGGTTTTTATTAGATTGTAGAGTGTTGAAATTGATTGAGGTGCATGCATGCTAATCTGATTTGATAATGTGACTGCCGTAGGACTCCTAGGTTTTTCTTAGTTAAGCATCGTGTGTTGTGGTATTTTGTGTGGTTTTGTTTTATTTGCCTGAGGACATACAAACATTCTAAGTTGAGGGTGTTGATGTGCCATGTTTTACGACACTTTCAACACTTAAAATAAGGGAAATATGCTAGTCTAAGGCACATTTTATGTGGGTATGATGTGTTTTTATGGTGTTTGTAGGTGAAACAGGTCATGAGAGTTAAAGTGTAGAAAAGGGAATTCAGGTACATCAGACGATCCCTCCAATGGTCGTTGGAGCCATTGACGGACCATTATATGTAGTCGTTAGATGAACCGAAGAATGTGAAATAGGAAAACATCAGACGATCGATCCCATGATCATTGGAGGAAACAATAATCTCGTTCTAAAGGTCGTGGAAAGAGGTTCATGTAAAGTGAAAAACTCATGGCTGTAACAAAAACCAGAAACAACGATCGTGCCTTGAAAGAACGAGTTCATCCTGAGCATCATCCCAGAAAACATTAGAGAATCAGCCAAAGTCAACTAGCCAGCAACGAGTATGACGAATGATCATTGGATCACACTACAATCATTTTATCTTTTATCCAAGGCGTTGACACTACAATCTCATTATGTTTAGGATATGTTTAATTTCTATTTATAAATACATTCGTTAGGTTTTATTTGAACGGTTATGCATTATTATTCTTTGTAAGGCCTGAGAAACAACAACATCTTAGGTTTTAACAAATTGAATTCTAATCTTGATTTTTGTTCTTAAGTTTCTTTGGGAATTCAAGCATCCAGATTTTCTTTGACTTTATGCATAAGTTTATAAGTATGAATTCATCTACAATTTCTTATTGTGATCATATGAATATATGTAGCTAAATCCCATAACTAGGGTTGTGAGAACCATGATAAACTAACAACATAGGTTAAGTACTTAGTGATTCTAGAACGGTGGTTATGCATGTATTGTTCTTCTATTCATATTAATAGCTTTCTAATAAGTGCGCGCATTAGGACTCTCCTTATTCTTACTTACTAGACCAAGGGGGTAACGAATGGGAAATGGGATGTAACAATGGAGATTTGAGGCTATCAACCCTCATTTAATAACAAACTCTATCCGATAATAGTTAATATGGGATCAAAAGTAAGGGTTATTAAAGATTATGCACCCGCCGATGGACCAAGTTGCGTGGTGTACTTAACTTACAGATCTTTCATGCTAAACACAAGGATAGATCACTAGTATGTCACACCTACTGCATTAGAAAATCATAAGAAGCACAACCCTAGTCTATTCTCTTACTACTTAAAGAATAATAAATCAATATTCTACTATGTGGTTACTAATTACTTGAAATCATTACTTGTTACTACAACCCGCCCCTTCTAGAAATAACAGATTAATAGTTTAAATAACAACATCAATCGAGCATCCTAACATATTCCCTATGGGATAGACCCCAACCTCAGTTGGGTTCTATATTTGATAGCGACCACATTATGCTTCTTTTGGAGGTGTAATTTGGGCGACACCACCTAGCAGACCCTTAGGTAGAGGCATTTGATATAGTGATCGCAGGTACTATTCTAGTCTGTGACCAGATGGCTACAACCTTATTTGATCTCGGTTCTATATTATCTTATGTGTCTATCTATTTTGTCATGGGATTGGATATGATATGTGATTTTCTTAATGTTCTTGTCCATGTTTCTACCCTTATTAGTGATTTGGTGATTATAGATAGAGTCTACCATTTATGTCTTATTACATTCATGAGGTGTACAACCTAGGTAGACTTGGTGATTCTTAACATGGTCGACTTTGATATCATTTTATAGATGAGTTGCTTGTCTCCTTACCATGCCATATTAGACTGTCATGCTAAGACAGTGACTGTAGCGATGCTGGGTATATCTAAAATCGAGTGGAAGGGTGATTATAGCCATGTTCCTAAAAAATATTATATCATTTATTCATGGTAAGAAGTTGATAGAGAGAGGGTGTTTGGTATTCTTAGTGCATCTTTGGGACACTAGTTCAGAGGTTTCACCTATTAAGTCAGTTCTTGTGGTCTATGATTTCTTAGAGGTGTTTCCCATGGATTTACCTAGCATGTAACCAAACCATGCTATCAATTTTTGCATTGATTTAGAGCCTGGTACTTATCTTGTTTTTATTCCTCCATATAGGATGACACCTATTGAGTTGAGAGAGTTGAAAGTACAATTGTAAGATCTTCTTAGTAAGGGGTTTATTAGTTTTAGTGCCTCCCCCTGGAGTGCTCCTGTGTTGTTTATGAATAAGAAATATGAGAGTAATGCGTATGTACATTGACTACCATCAGCTGAACAAGGTCAATCTGGAATAAATACCATCTTCTCTAGATAGATGACTTGTTCGATCAGATTTAGGATGCATCAGTCTTCTCTAAGATTGACTTGAGGTCTGGGTATCATTAGCTAAAGATTCACGCTGAAGATATTCCTAAGACTATTTTTCGGAGAAGGTACCGACATTTGAGGTTTTATTGATGTCGCTTGGGCTTACTAATGCCCCAGCTGCTTTTATGAGTTTGATGAATGGAATTTTTAAGCCCTATTTGGAGTCTTTTGTAATTTTATTTATTAATGACATTCTGGTGTATTCAAAGAGTAAGGAAGAGTATGAGAACCACTTGAGAGTTGTGTTGAGGTTGTTGAAACAGAAGTAATTGTATGTTAAATTTTCTAAGTGTGAGCTTTGGCTGACTTCTGTGTCCTTCATGGGGCATGTGGTTTCAAAGGAACGAATTATGGTAAATTTACAAAAAATAAAGGCAGTTAAAGAGTTGGGCTAGTCCTACTTCAGTGATCGAGAATTACAGCTTGTTGGGTTGGCTAGCTACTACTGTTGATTTGATAAGGGGTTCACCTATATTTCTTCCTAGCTGACTCGTTTGACTCAAAAAGATGTGCCATTTTAGTAGTTTGATGAGTGTGAGAAGAGCTTTCAAAATTTCATGACTTTATTGACTACAACTCCCATCCTTGCATTGTCTGTGGAGGGTAAGGACATTGTTGCTTATTACAATCCCTTATATTCTATTTTGGGTTCTATTTTGATGTAGGATAAGAAAGTCATTGCATACGCCTCTAGGCAGTTGAAAGGGCATGAAAAAAACTATCTTGCGTATGAGTTGGAGTTGGCAACAATAATATTTGCTTTTACGATTTGGTGGAATTATCTTTATGGTGTCTGGTGTGAGGTATTTACTGATCACTGCATTCTGCGCATATGTTTAAGTAGATAGATCTAAAATTGAGGCAGCATAGATGGATGGAGTTGCTCAAGGACTATATTGTTATTATCTTATATTATTCGGGTAAGGAGAATATGGTAGTTGATGCTCTGAGTAAAAAGTATGGGAGTATGGGTAGCCTGGATTGTGTGGAGGCTATAAGGCATATGTTGGCTAAAGAGATTTAGACTCTAGCTAACAATTCTATGCGGCTTCAAGTGTCCGAAAATGGTGAAGTGTTAGCTTGTATAGTGCAAATATCTTTGTTTCTAGAGCATATCAAGGCCAGACAATTTAAGGATACTAAGTTAAACAAGATTCATGATAAGGTCTTTTAGGGAGAGGCCAAGGAGGCCGTGATTGATGATGAGGGAGTCCTTATGATTAAGAGGCGTGAATATGTTCCCCGTGTTAATGATCTGATTCAAGATATCCTTACAGAGGCTCATAGTTTGAGGTAATCTATACATCCTGGTGCAGTCAAGATATATCATGATATGAGACAACATTATTAGTGGGGTAGGATGAAATACGATATTGTTCATTTTGTTGCCCAATGTCTAAATTGTCTGCAAGTAAAGTATGAGCACCAGATTTGAAGGGACACTTCATAGAATGCTCATTTCTGAATGGAAATGGAAAAGGATTACAATGGATTTTGTGGTTGATCTTTCATAGGCCTTGTGGAAGTTTGATTTGATATGGGTGATTGCTGATAAGTTGACTAAGTCTGCACACTTTTTTCCTATTTAGGTAAATAATAATGCAGAGAAGTTAGCTAATATTTATATTAGCAAAATTATTCGATTGTATGGAGTTTCGTTCTCCATCATCTCAAATAAAGGTACACAATTTGCATATAACTTTTAGAGCAAATTGTAGGCTGGTATGGGTACTAGATTGGACTTAGTACAACATTGCACCCTTAGAACAAAGGATAGTCTGAGCAAATGATTCAGGTTTTAGAAGTTATTCTTTATGCATGTGTGATAGACTTTGGTGATCATTGGGACCAATTTTTTCCATTAGAAGAGTTTGTGTACAATTATAGTTATCACTCAAGTATTGATATGGCTCTATTTGAGATGTTGTAGGGGAAGAAATGTAGATCCCCCATCGATTGGTTTGATGCATTTGATGTGAGACCATTGGGTACCGATCTTTTGAGGGAATCTTTAGAGAAGGTGAAATTCATTCAAGAGAACCTTCTAGTAAGCCAGAGTAGATAGAAAAAGTATACAGATCAGAATGTTAAGGATATCAGATTTAAGGTAGGAGAGCAAGTGTTTCTCAATGTTTTACCCATGAAAGATGTGATGAGTTTTGATAAGCAATGCAAGCTCAGTCCAAGGTTCATTGGGCCATTTGAAGTTCTTAAGAGTGTGGGGGACGTAGCCTATGAATTGGCTTTGCCTCTAGGTTTGTCAGGAGTTCACCCATTGTTTCATGTGTCTAGGTTTAAGAAATATCATGGTGATGGGAATTATATTATTCACTGGGATTCTATCCTATTTATGGGAATCTGTCGTATAAAGAGGAACCTGTGGCTACCTTAGATAGAGAGTTCCACAAGTTGAGTTCAAGAGAAATTATGTTTGTAAAGGTCCAGCGAAAAAACCTCATAGTGAGAAGGCCACTTGGGAGACCGAATAACACATGCATAGAAAGTTTCCCCAGCTCTTCACTGAGTCGGGTAATCTTTCCTTATTTATTTTCTTATCTATTTGGGGTTGAATGGTTATTTAATTGGTATTTAATAAAATGATCCTCCCAGTAGTTATAGAGTGGTTAGGGTTTAAGTAACATATTAGATTTCCCCTAGTGAGTTGATTAGTAAAATCTCAAGGTAGGGTGGTTTAAAACCAAAAACTTGTATTGTGTTTGTTCGTGGTGAATTATGATTCACGGTGTTGCATTTTATGGTGGCATGTTATGTTAGGGAGTGACCTAGTGATCTAGACCTCCGTAAGAACTTTTGAGACTATGAGTGAATTTGTAGCATGTGATTTTAGGGGTTTCCGCGTACGGATTGTTTGTGATGACTTAAGTTTAAAATTTATGTTATGACATGGAGCTAGAGTTTAGTTTTCCCCGAGATAGCGGTTAAGAACCACTGCAGTGGTGGAATTTTTACTGCAGTGAAACCATCATAGCAGTCGGAGTCCCGCCACAACAGAGCTAGAAAGATTTACTAAGGCCGCCATAGCGAGTCCTATTTCTCCATAACGGATTTGCTATAGTGAGAAAAGATCTACTGCAGCGGTTGAAGCAAGGCAGAATGCTTGTTTAAGTCACTTATCCTGAGTTTTATATCATAAACTCCAAAACTTCATCCCAGAGCTCTAGAGAGTCAATTTTCCCAAGGCTAGGGTGGATTTTCTCATTGAGGTATGTTATTCCATCAATCTCTTCACCTAGTACTTCGTTAACATCATAGAATAGTTAAGGAGATTGTAATGATGGAATTATGGGTTAGAACCCTAAGTTCATGAAAATTGTGAGAAAACCTATGGGTATATGTAATAATCATCTAGAATGATATAAGGTTGTAAATTAACACTTCCTAGTATGAATTTGTTATCCTTAATATGACTTGTGGTGATTAGGAACCTTGACATTCAATAAAAATGGGACCTTTAGCTTAAAAACTACTTTAAAGGGGGTAATTATAGTCGAACTCTATGAATTGAGATAATGTGAGTATTGTGGAACTAGTTGATGGTTAATTGACCCTTGGGTAATGTTGTAGACCGTGAATAAGGATTAAATTAGTGGATTTGAATTCCCAAAATGTATATTTGAAGAGTAGATGATTAATTTCTCTAATAATTATTTGTTTTAGACCTTGAACATTCTGAGGCATTGAGGAAAGGAAAATCTCATGTGATTTAGCTTGCTTGGTTTGAGTTCTTCGATTGAGGTAGGTTACAACTTATGTGGAGTTAGGCTTAATTTAATCTCTTGTATGTGTTTTGAATTAATAAGCATGTTGGCTGTTCTTCCAACATGAATTTTGGTTGCGTAATTGTTTGGCTTGACAATGCTTGTACAAGTAAGTTGTACAATTACTTAAAGTCTGTCTTTAAATCACTTATAATTATGAAGTGCACTTGTTATATTTTGTGTACTTGTAGTACTATCCTGAGAGATAGCTGACTATGAGAACATACTGAGATATGTTGAAAGAGGTTGGGAATATTCATACTATTATGTTGTTGAGTGGATCGAGTTTGATGTGAGCTTATGGATGAGCGATTATATTATAGAGCGGGTACTAAGGCGGTACTATACATGAACCCTAGGTTGTCCCCTGCAGGTCATGACTATTTGGGCATAAATAATACCCTTTAGCATGTGTGTACAATGAGTGATTCTTGTAAGTTCTAATATGATATAGAGAGAGATTGATTAGATATAGAAACAACACAACCGTAAGATCTGTATGGACATGAATCTATGTGTGTGATGTGACTGCATCATATTTGCAGATTTTGTAATGATTTATTATATATGTTAGGTAACTTATATGTCTTTTAATTGTTGACATTGATGTGTCTGGATTTGGGTGATTTACCTAGCTGATATAACTACTTGACTATGTGATGATGTACCTGTCTACTTGACTTACTTGATTCATGAGATATACTTGCTACTATTTTTAGTCGGCCTATGATACCTACTAGTACATAGTGTTTGTACTGATACTAAACTTGCACTTCTTTTTATAAGTGCAGATTATGCTACAGAGACTTCGACGTGACCTTGCATCTAGCACTATTCAGTTGACCAATTCGAGGGTGAAATACTCCCATTTAGGCTAGCATGGATCCTTTTAGCTACATATATATTTTCTTCAAAAATGGTTTTTTATTAGTAACTTTGAACTTCTCTTAGACATTGTTTTGTTAGCATTCTTTGTACGATGACTTTTGGATCTTGGGGATGTAATAGTTAGATTTTTGCACATTATTATTTAAGTTTGAGATTTACTATTATTATTAACATGTCTTGCGAATTGCCTTATTTTTCTAAATAAATTGGTTATGGCTTGGAATAGATGGCAATGTATTGTTTTGTTAGCATTCTTTGTACGATGACTTTTGGATCTTGGGGATGTAATAGTTAGATTTTTGCACATTATTATTTAAGTTTGAGATTTACTATTATTATTAACATGTCTTGCGAATTGCCTTAATTTTTCTAAATAAATTGGTTATGGCTTGGAATAGATGGCAGTGTATGGTTCTCCTGTCGGAGGATTAGTGTGGGTGTCACTTACGTCCATTTGGGTCGTGACACAAAGAGATGTATTATGGAAGGAACTAGAACAGCTTGGGGGAAGTATGCAATGGGTAGTTTGTGGTGATTCCAATAATGTCTTAGCTACTGAGGATAGTATAAGGCCCCCTGTCCTACCAGGTGAGACTCAGCCTTTTCAGGATTGTCTTGATAATTTGCAACTTACTGTGTTAAAACAAATAGGTTGGCACTTCACGTTCTGTAACAAGCACCAAGATGTAGTAGGGTGTATTCAAAGATTGATTGGGCATTTGGTAACTATAAGTGGCTAGTGGATTATGTGCATGTAGATGCTGAATTTTTGAATCCTAGGGTGTCTGACTGTTGAATCAAGAAAGATTTTGATGATTGACAAAGCTAAGGAACATTTGCGAGAAACAATTTTTTTCTGCATGTTCCTCCCAGACAGAGTCTCATGCAGAGTCCAATGTGGACAAAGAGTTGGACAAATAAAAAAAAGTCCCAAATAAAAAAGATTTTGAAGTGTGTGTATAAAGATACAAGAGTCCAACTTGTAAAAATATTTCCAAAACATAGAAGAATTCTATAAGGAAAGGAGTCTTAAGGAAGGTTGGTAAACAAAATCTAATAAGGAATGGGATTCTTTAGAAGGAAACAAGTTTGCTTGAAGAAGGAGTAAACTCAAAGCTATAAATAGAAAAAGGTTTCACAAAAAACCCTATGCACTCACATTGACTGAAGATCAAAATGCATCTTATACGAAATACCATATTGAAGAACTTGTTCCTTAAGAATACGTCTTAAAGTTCTTGAGTCTAGTTTTAAGTATTATTTATTGAGTTGTAACTTTCCTATTTTCTTAGATGCAGTATGTTGTAAACTGGTTTAAAATCTTCAAGTTGGGGATCAATTTGAAGATTGAGGAACATAAACCTTGAAAGGTTTAACATAAAACCTTGGGAGGTTTATGTGATAGGAATTAGATCTAGTTCCTAGGGTTTCAAGAGTTTTGTACTCTGAATATCAAGTTGGAGAACTTGAAGTGGGATTCAATAGTCTAGGGATATTGTTGAAAATTAAGTCTTAGAGTTGATTCCTTGGTTGCAAGTCTTGTAATCTAAATTCTGGTTGAGGCTCATTGTTTTAGTGAAGTTTGGGTTAAATCATGCAGGGGTGAAGGTCATGGTTTTTTTACCCTTTGTGACCCGGGGTTTTCCACTTTAATATCGCGTCTTTACTTTGTTTATATTATTTCTTTCTAGTTAAGTTATTGCCAAGAAACAGATAAATTAACCTATTACTTAGGCAAGTTAGGGGTCAGTAACATAACACTGACCATTCAACAATTCTCATCCAAGTGAGTACTAGACCTCCATCCAGGCAAAAGCCATTCATGTTGTTTAAAACTATTTTAGACCACCCTGATTTTGTAGGAATCTTGACAACAATATGGAGTAGAAGATTTACTGGTTCTAGAATGGTTCAATTATGGACTAAACTTAATTCTCTGAGGGTTGTTTTGAATAATCTCAATGCCTACATGAAAACATATAGTCAAAAATTTAAAGGATGTTAGACAAAGCCTTGAGATAGTATAGAGTTAACTAGCCACTCAACCTTTCAATCGGACCTTGATAGAGAAGGAACAAATACAAATGGCTGAGATTAGGAAATGGAGTGAAATATATGAACAAGCATTCAAGTAGAAATCAATGGTAAATTAGATAATTAGTGGTGTTACAACCCAAAATAGAGTTCGTGATGGCACCTGTCACACCCTCCGATACGAGTAAGTCTATCCTAACCCAAACTTAATAATCAAGTAAATCAGAAGTGGAAGAAGAAGAAGAAGAATCCCAAATGATATAGAAAGAAGTACAATCACAATGATACATCCCAGGTCTGGTGGTCACTAGTGCAAGCCTCTAATACAAAATAATACCAAATAGTCTAAAATATCTTAAATACGAATAAAGCACAAGGGAAAATAGGAGAGATCTTAGTAAGCTCTGAGATCCGTTAGTCACTACATAGATCTCCGCAACACCAACACTAAAGGAATACGATCTATGCTCCACTACTCAAATCAATACCTGCACGAGGTGCAGAAAAAAGAAAAAGAAAGAAAAAACAAGGGTGAGTACAAAACACGTGTACTCAGAAAGCATCGTAGATAATCGACCCAATCCAAAGTGATGACAAGAACCACCACCCCAACTGACCAATTTACCCCAACAACCTGCAATCGGTAAGTACACCACCTCATCCTAACATGGTAACCCAACACAAACAATTAAAGGAGTATTAATAAATAGGGCAGGCAAATTAGTCCAGGTGAGTCAACACTAGTCCTTTTATGATCAATAAGTAAGGAAAGTCATTTAAAAGGGGGACTCACGAACACAGGATATCATGCTCAATTATCATGTTCAACCAATAATATGGGATAAAATAGTGAGAGTGTATAACTATGTAGTTATCATACGACCAATTGGTTCGACACAATAGTCTCACTGATCAAGCCATAGCCATACTCCACGTCTCATAATATCTCAACCTTCAAATCAAGAATTTTTGCTAACTTTGAATTTCAAAACTCAAATTTATGGATCAAAATCATGAAAAACCGAATGGGTATTCTTGGAAAATGAGTAAACTGCAGTTAGAAACACATACCCAATAACTGTAGGAGTAAAACCCATCAAAAATTACCTCAATCGGAGCTTCCTAGCTCCCAAAATGTTCAAAATACAAAATTTCCAAAATTGTCCTTTTTATAAAAAAAATTTGATACCTTTAGTGGCTACCAGAAGTTGCAAAAAAAGACCACAACTTTTCACTAAAACGGATATAACTCCCTCATACGGACTCCAAGTGTGATGATTATTTTTGCGTTGGTTCTAAAATTTTCATATGGATCTAATGGTACCATACACATACCCAAAATAGCTCATTTAATTCAAGTGATACTATTACAACTCAACAACATAAAACTCCAAATTCCAAACAAGTACCCAAAACTCATCTAAGCCCTCCTGAACACAACCCAACTATGTTACTAGGCTAAATTTGACATTCCAAATCTAGTGGAACTGAGAAAATCACCATCCAAAGGTCTGATCACAGAATATTGACCAAAGTCATTTATATCACTTTAAATGCTATTCAAAATCACAAACTCATATAAATCACTGCTGAATGCTTCAGGGATTGTGCATATCATTCTCACAACTCATAAATAATATAAAGCAACAACGGGAAAGAGTAAAATGGTCAAACTAAAGAAAACTCTAACTATCACAATGAGGGTTATTACAAGTGGAAATGCAAATATCAAGTATTTCCATACACAGATGAAGATATGAAGCAGCAGGAACAATATTACTTCTATTCATAATGCTAATGGGGTTAAATTGTAGGAACCTGACTTGGTAGAGGAGGAGTTCATATCCTATTTCTATAAACTATTGAGGACAACAGTTGAGGATTTGTTTTTTCAAATATGGAAGTCATAAGAAATAGACCCTGACATTCCTATTAACAAATATGTGTTCTTACTGGCCTAATCATAGACTGGAAATAGTAGATGCAATGGTGTTTTTATTAAGCATTGGACTATTGTCAGAGATGATGTACTGAATGCTATTAAGGAACTTTTTTAGACCGACAAGATGTTAAGAGAGGTCTGTTGCACAACTCTTACCCTTGTGCCATAATCTACAAGATTATCACAAAGGTCTTGACGAATAGAATTATAAGTTGTATTGTTAGTTCCTCACAGTCTGCTTTTATTGAGGGTATAATTATCATTGACAAAATCTTGTTTAGTCATGAGGCAATGAAATGGTGTTCTAGAAAAGGACTGCCTCATAGATGTACTATGAAAGTTTATTTAAGAAAAGTTTATGATTCCATTGAATGGAAATTTCAGAGAAGATTGCATCTCTATTGCTTCCTACTCTCTGGTTATCAATGGAGGTTTGACCAAACAATTTCAGGGGAAGAGAGGAATTAGGCAAAGAGACCATATACCACCCTATCTATTTGGCTTAGGTATAGAGTACCTTCGAAGGGAGTTGAATATTATCAAAGTTAATAAGCATTTCAATTTTTATCCTAGATGCAAGAGGCTTGGAGTAGTTTACATTTGTTTTCATGATAATTTATTTATGTTTTACAAAGCTAATCTGACTTCTATCCAGTTAATATAAGAAGCTTTCCATAGACTCTCTACAGTTATATGGTTACAAGCCAATAATGAGAAGAACATTATATTCCTGGCTGGTGTAAAGCCAGAGTTGAAATGGACCATTTTTGTAACATTGGGCTATGTAGAAGGAGAGAAACCTTTTAAGTGTTTAGAGGTTTCTATTTCATCAAAGAAGCTTATTATTTCTCGGTGTATGCCATTAGTGGATAAAATCATAGAAAGGGTTAGATATTGGTCTGTAAAGTTTCTCTATTACACTAGAAGAATTCAACTGATTAAGTCAGGCATTTTTGATATATAAACTTATTAGGCACAGATCCTTGTGTTACCAAATAAAATACTAAAAATAATTGATTGCATTTGTAGAACTTACTTATGGACAGGTTCAACTTTGAGCTCAAAAAAAGGCCTTGGTCTCTTGGTAAAAGCTCTATCTTCCAAAGTCTGTAGGGGATCAGAATATCAAAAACCTGAAGTTGTAGAATATAGCTATTGTATTAAAGTTGTTGTAGAATGTGCATGAGAAGAAAGATTGTTTTTGGATCAAATCGGTGCACTTGTTTTACACAAAAATGAACTATTGGATCAGTGCACCATACCAGTCAATACAACATAGGTAGTGAGGAAAATATTCGCGGCTAGAAAGTATATAAAATAAATGGATATACAAGGAGATTTAGATGCAATGTTGAATACAGTAGTGTTAGCAGGTAAATTTTTGATTCAAAAAATGTACATCAGCCTTATTCCATCATACCTAAAGGTATCGTGCAAGAGTATAGTGGCTACTAAAGTTTGGTATTCAGGTGCCACTTGATTGTGTTTTTGTGGAGTAGTTGTTGAAGCCTTTGATCATTTTTTTTATTGTGTTATTACTAGATCATTATGGCAAAGGATGGTCGTCTGGATAGGGTTCAATAGAACTATTTGGAACTGGAAAAATAAACTACAGTGGGCCAATATGTGGGCAAGTAAAAAGTTAGGGAAAGTTGCAATTGTGAGATATTTCTTTGCTATAGTACAGTGAAAGGAATGCCATGAGATTTCAGTCTAGCCCCTATCAACAGGGTAGATTTATTAAGGAGATTGGCCATTACATAAATGTTTGAGGAAGAGACTTGCACAAATAGAAGGTTGCCTTGCAGATGATTGACAAATTGCCATGAGTTGTGCTTGTTGAAGTCCTGTAAGATGGGATACAGAAATTGATGTATAGCTTATACTTTTTTTTATTTTTTTATTTCTAATATGTAGCTTGGTTTTGTCTTTTGAGAAGGAAGTGGTCAACACTTACTTGGTTTTGAATGTTGCACTTTTTTTGGTACTAATAAAATTGATTAGTTTCGACCAAAAAAATAGTTAGTATGAGAATCTTGACATTATTGCAAGTCGGGGAATGTCCTTTGGAGATAGACATACAGTTTTGTCCTACAGCTGCATGATACTTGATATTTCTTACTCTAACAACATTCTAGATTATGTGGCGGCACTGTAATCTTTGATGGAGAAAAACAAGGCTCATCAGTTTGAGGATAAGATGTTGAGTCACCTTATAGACAAAGTGTTGCAGGGAAAGTCTTAAGAGGCAACTTTATATGTTGATGGTGTATTTTCTCTTAAAGATCTTATTTGTGTTCATAAGATAGGTGATTTGAGATAGTTGATTATGGATTAAGCCCAAAAGTTCAAGGTAGTTTATTCATCAGGGGCTACAAAGATGTACTGAGATTTGAAACAACACTATTGGTGGCATCGGATAAAGCGAGATATAGTTGTATATCATGGTGTTTACATTATCAATAGGTGAAGTATGAACATCAAAAGATGGGTGGTTTGACTTATAAGAAGCCCATGCCTAAGTAAAGGTAAGAGAGAATCATTATGGAATTTGTGGCAAGTTTTACACATAATTTGGGGAAATTTTATGTTATTTGGGTTATTGTTGATAGGCTGACCAAGTTCTAGCACTTTGCACTGATCTAGACTACTAATAATTCGAACAAGTTAGCTCTGATTTACATCCATGATTTGGTTTTATTGTATGGGGTTTCTATTTATGTTATTTCATATTAGGGTAATCAATTCACATATCATTTTTAGAAGTCTATACAAAAGGAGTTGGTTATACAGGTTGACCTAAACAAAACATTTTATCCATAGATTGATGCTCAGTCTAAGAGGACTATTAGTCTAATATTCAGATAGAGCTGTATAAGATTTTGTATGGTAGGAGGTGTCATTTGCTCATTGGTTGGTTTGAGTCTTTTGGCTAGGCCATACGATACAAATTTAATGAATGATTCCTTAGATAAGGTCAAGTTGATTCTGGAGTGACTCTTCATAGCTCAAAGTAGGCAAAGAGTTACTCAGACCGAAAGGTTGGTGAGGTGGCTTTCATGGAAGATAAGCGAGTATTGTTAAAAGTATCATTCATGAAGGGTGTAATGTATTTTGAAAAAAAAATGTAAGTTGAGTTTGAGGTTAATAGGCTCATTTGACATTTTACAGCTTATTGCAAAGGTGGTATACGAGCTTATATTACCACCTCTCTTGACAAGTGTTTATATAGTTTTTCATATTATAAGTTTTATTAAGCAAGTACAATGAGTATAAGTCTCATGTGATATATTTGGATACAATATACTTTATAAGAATCTAACGTTTGAGTAAGAGGAGTTGAATGTTTTGGATAGACAGGATTGAAAGCTAAAGTCAAAAAAAGATAACTTTTGTGGAAGTGCATTGGAAGCATCATCAATTGATTAGGCTATTTGGTATACTGAGTTGGACATGTGAAGCAAATATCCATAACGATTTGACAACTCAGATATAATTCTAAAACCTATTCAAGAAAAAGTATGTTTGCTTAAGTGGGAAAAGATATAACAATCGGAATCCTTTATTTTGATATTTAAGGCTTAATTTTATATTAAAACTTAGTTCAAGTAATATTTCTTACTTGAAACTTATTTGGATGGTTTTGGATGAGATCCAAGTGGCTCAGATAAAGTTTGGGTAACAATAAGTAGATCTGCATTGTAGTAGATTTTATTTTTTCTGATGCAACAACATTTGTGAACCTTGGTCATCTTTGAGATTATAGACTTTGCTACCTGGACAATTTTTGATACCCTCATTTGTGATGTTAGGTTGCTTTTTCGAAGGGTCTGTTTCTGAAGAAGGCTTGCAATTAAAATGGGTAATGTTGCTTTTGCGAAGGACCCTATAGTATAAAAGGCTAGCAAACTTAGAAATTATTTTGGACGTTGCTAGTCTCAGTATTTGGGTGATTTAAAGGTGAAATTTTAGTATAAATCATCAAGTAAGTGATTCTAACTAGAATTTAACAAAATTTATATGATAACTCATTGATTTTATGCTAGTTTATGAAGATTTGAATTGAAAATTGGTTGTTTTTACTCTAGGCTTAAGAGAGTAAATATTTAGTGATTTGATGAACTTAAAGATATTGGATTTGAAATCTGATAATAGTTTTAAACTCGTGAGAGTATAGGTAAAATGAAAATATATTAAAGTTATGAAGTTGACCACGAACTTAAATTTAACTTTTTAGTTGACTTTTGATTTGATTTCATCAAATATTATTATATGGATATCGTTCAACATTGTAAAGTATACTCTTCAATTGATTGGAAGTATTCAGTGGCAGTAAGGAAAGGAAAGGTTGTACCAGATGGCAAAGAGGATTTAGATTGAGGTAAGCTTAGACTTTTACTTTGATTAGGAAATCTTTCTTAACTAAATGTTACTTTCGATATGAAATGTATTTGGGAGGAAAGTTATATTGATTTAGTCTCGGTTTGAGTTTGAGAAAGATATGTAGAAGTATGGTTCAAGTCTAGGCAATATATATGAATCTCACAAATTTTTCACAGGTCCTACCTTATAGCATGCTACTATGGAGGGAGCATATATCTGTAGAGACATGCATTTCACTATTTGAAATATGGGGAACTGATGGCACCTATCCCACACTTCCATGATATGTAAGTTGTTGCATCCAACGTAACATGCAAGTGCACGCGGTCTAAAAAGTATATAAGATTTGTAAGTCCAGATATTGATGCCACAGGAATTTGATGAATTGATTAACTAGTTCGAATTCTTATATTCGCTATTCAGTAAAGAAAAAAATAATAATGAGCAATTTTTTGTTTTCATTATAACAAAAAGTAAATTAAAGCAAGTAGTACATCTATAGGTTGAAATTCATATTAGAGGGATGATCAAGGGTTATGGTATTTCGACAATCCAATTGAGTCTTCAAACCATACACTTAGTTGATTTTCTGAGTTACTAGTTGTGTGTTGATATTTTCAATGTTGAGTGTCTTTCCAAATAAACCATATGCCTGCTTGACTATTCCTAACGTTTATATTCATTTGGTCGTCGGTCGATAGTGAAGTGCATGTGATTTCTCCTCCGTATCAACTAGGCAAGGCTAACAGGTATATTCCATCCATGTAACCGAATCATTCCCCCTTTTCGATAGAGTTAACAAACAAGTCCTACCTTTCCTTATTGTATATTCCATCCATGTAACCGAATCATTCCCCCCTTTTCGATAGAGTTAACAAACAAGTCCTACCTTTTCTTATTGTGTACGTAATTCCCCTATTCCTAGTCTAAACTATGCACTATAGATAGTGTTTGAGAGATTGTCAAACTTTCAAACAATAAAGACAAAGAAAATATAAATAACTCGAAAATGAAAATCAAGACTAAACAATATGATAATCAAACATAAACTTTCATGTCTTTAACCATAACCCTAGATCTAATGCATTTAGCTACTCATGAATTGATTACAAGACAAATATTTCATGAATAGATAAAGATTCAATGATAAAAAGTAGTAAAAAGATGAGAAAAACCTAAGTGTAAATGTTTCTCTAAAGTTATGCATGTTCCCTCTGGCTTAACTTATGAAACAATGACTCAAAAGTATTATTTATAGGGTTATAAAGGTGTCCAAGTTGGATTTGGGTAATGTGGGCCACTCCAGGCCAAAATTGGCCTGCAATATACACCGTTGTGGCACATAAGCCGGGGCAGCAAGCCATTTAAATCGCCCCCTTGCCTGGCCATCTGAGGGGCTCCTTTTTTCAGTAGTGTGGTGCCTAGGTCTTCTTCGTAGTATATTTTTGGCCTTTTTGTCTCGTTTTGTTTCCGTCAAGCTTCCCTTTTGGTGTAACATCTTTGGATATGCTCTGAATCATTATCTTTCTTGGCTCTTACTACTTCAAAGCTCATTTCATACTCCAATATTCTCTAAATTCATGCAAAATTCATTATTCTTCATTGTACATATCAAGACAAGCTATATAAGCGCAATTCATATAAAGTAAGCTTAAATCATACTAAAAAGAAGTAAAATATAAGGTAAATAATAGTATAAATACATGAATTTTAGCCTCAAATCAATACCCCACACTTAAACTCTTGTTTGTCCTTGAGTATGATATACACTTGCGAATAAGATTTTAACCACAAACTACACCACTTGAACACAAGAGTACTCAAGCTAAAACTACAATGATTATAATGGATGACAAGTTCTTAACATGCATGCCTCATCCATTCAACACATTTAAAACTCATGAACAACTACTTCAAGACCACTTAGCCTCCAGAACTGAATTTACGATATATTTGCAAACACTCATAAGACAACCAATCAGGAGATCATACACTTCACCTATATTTCGTTAACCATGTGCCCTCATCATAAGAGAGTTACCCATAATCACTCACAAGTATACATAATATCATATGAATGGGTATAAAAATAGAATTACGCTCACTCTCACAAAGAATTTACATGCAACATAAGATGAACCATAAACTTGACCTTAGTGTACTACTCCACTAATATAAGAACATTAAATCTAAGATCAAGTAGGACTTTCATGGTTGTAATGTAGGCTAAGAGATTGGTAGGAACTATTCCAGCCAGCAATAGTGACTATCTTTTCTAAGTACTTTAATACTTCACAACTTTTTACTAAGAACTTTCCTTAATCAAGTGGTTCTTTATTCTTCTACACTAAACTAGACTTTCTTTGTTTTCTCATCTTTTTAAATACATACACACCCCATTAGTAAGGGGAGCTCAACTATCCATCGTTTTCTCTTTTTCCAAACTCTTTTTCTACTCCCTACCAATATTATATAAATTTTTCAGTTCTTTTCACCCTTAGTCTTTCTACAAGCCTCTCACTCCAACTATTTTCCTTTTTTCATTCTTACTACTTTTAACTCTTATTTTTCAATTAAAGTGATTAGGAGTTTTGGATCAACTTAAAGTCATTTGAAAGAAAAGGATTAAGCTTCATATGTGGCTACCAAAAAATAGGCTAAAGAATCAAAGGGGCTAACTTAGATCATCTATTGTGGGTAGGTAAAGCAAAGGATAAAACACGGCTAATCAAAGAAATGCTTATATCATCTCCTAAACTCAACATTCATTTCACTTTTCAAAAACAAAGGGGAACTTCTATACATCAATATACAAACATGGAATATCAAAATATACCCAACACACATGGCATATGTTCAACTCAAGAAGGACCCATACAGTCTCTCAATCAAACAAACCAACAAGCATTCAAATTTAATCTAAAAATCACATAAAATCAAGTAAAAGAGCCTAGGTGTCTCAAAAGAAGTCATTAAATTTTTCACAACATGCTTTCAATTTAAAAACATAACTTACATCATTCAGTCAAGTGTGGCATCTAGATAGAGCACTTAGCATTCAATTGGCCCTAAGGACTCTCTAACTCCTAAAAGCAAATCAAAAACTACTCTAAAAATAAAAAGTATAGTTGATTCAAAGGGCTCCCCTCGGAAAAGAACCCAAGAAAAACAAAGAGTGGGTGAAGTATGTTCTACTAAAAATTTGAAAACTAACAAAACCTACTCTAATATACAAAACAAGATAAAAATCTTTGTATTTTTAAACTTTTTCATTTTTTTCAAAGTTTTTCAACTAACGCAAACAACTAAAAATATAAAAAAATATTATAACATAGTTCATCCTTAACAATATCGAAAGATATCCTCTCCACACTTAAAGTCATATTTTATCCCCAAAGCACTAAACAAAGTAAAATAGAGGTCTATGATACTTTTTGAGGCACTCGAGTGCCTAGGTAACATCACATATTTCTCAACATTTTCATCAAGAGGTGGATGAACCCATACCTATGTTCAAACCATGATCCTTAACTTCCAAATTTAGGTACTCAAACTTCCCCAAATCTGCACACACAAAAAAAAGTGACACTAAACACATAATAGAAGCTAAAAATAACAATTATCTCTTATAACTTGGATTGCCTTCCAATCAGTGCCTAATTTACCGTCGTGGTACGACAAAAGTCACAGCTCCCAAGATTCTCCTAGTCTCTTTTTCCCCCTATGATTCAACTTCCTTCTCTTTTTCACTCTAAGGGATACACCCTCTTCATTCACATCCCTTTTAGGGTCACAATTGGTCTATTTAAACATATGTGAATGCTTACACAGTTGGAACATTTAAACATATGCTCATGCTTACTCAACAACTTAAGCAATTCTTCTTGCTGCACCTCGGACAATTCGATTGTAGTCTTTAATTCTTCAACTTTTGTAGGCCCAAAATCATCCACCCCATAATTATTCTTGACCACCTTGGTGATCATATATAATTCCTTATAGCGTGATGTTGTGGCGAGTGACTTATACACCTAAAACATTGCCTCATCATCATATACTCTCATCTTTAACTCTCTCTTTCTCACGTCAATCAGTGATGCGCCAGTAGCAAGGAATGAGCATCCTAAGATAATTGATACTTGTTTATCTACTTCAAAATTCAAAATAATAAAGTCATCAAGAATTACAAATTTACCTACCTTGATAAGCACATCCTCAATTACTCCCTCCAATTGTATGCAAAAATGGTCAGCCAGCTGTAGAGTGATAGTGGTTGGGTGTGGCTCCCCTAAATTAAGTGTCTGAAACATAGATAAGAGCATCAATTTTATACTTTCCCTAATATCACATAGTGTGTGCCCCACACTACCAATTTGTATAGGGAGGCTGAAACTCCCAGGATCCTTGAGCTTTTGAGGGAGCTTGCTCAAGACTATTGAACTACACTCTTCAATAAGTGCTACCATCTTAAATTCTATTAATATTCTCTTATAATTCACTACATCTCTCAATACTTATCGTATTTAGGTTTATTTCGCAAGGCATCAGTCAAAGGAATGTTTATGTGTAGTTCATTGAAGATGTCTAAGAACTTCTTGAAATTAGCATCTTTCTTTTTCTTTTGAAACCTTTGAGAGATTAGTGGTGGTGGTCTCTCAAACCCAACTTCATGCTACTCAATAGCTTCTTTTTCATTTTGCTCCTCTTCTTGGATAGGTTTTGGTTTTGGAATCAATGCTTGTGGAAAATGAGGCGGATGCTTAAAGTTGTTCTAGTCAAATCTCTTCCTCTTTGGAGTCTCAACTTTTAGAAAATCTCACCCACTTCTTAAAATTAATATCCATGATCTGCTTGGGCAACTTAGTATCACTCAGCAAAGCACCTAGAGGTCTATCATGAAGTGTTGTAGCAAATTGCCCCATCTGGACCTATAACTCATTGATATCCTTCTTCGTCTAAACATTGATTAGTGTTTATTGATCCATGAACTATTTGAGTGTCTCCTTCAATGAACTATTAATCTGTGGGGCTTGCTACATAAACTGCTGCTTTTAAATATTCTAGTTCCCACTCCAAGAGAAATTTGGATGGTTTCTGTAGTTCAAGTCAAATGTGTTGCTTTGATAACCATGACATCTATTCTGCTTACCCACATAGAATATAGATTATGGATTTAAAGGGAATATTGAGTAAGTGTGGTTCTCACCACATATGACACAAAATAATGCATCAGTTTGAACCTGTTGCACTTTCTGAATTTAGCCCGTATTCGAAGCTATAAAATTCTACTCCACCAATGTAACCAATAGACTAATATCAGCTCAGATAGCTGATACCTCATCTAACTTATGCTTACCTTATGGTTTTTGTGTAGATGTGAATACTCTATTGGACTCTGTGTAGGCTCTGTGACATAGAGACATAAGGTTGAGCAATGGCTCTATTTCATCATAGCTCTTGGAAAAGATTTTCCCTTGATATGTAGCATCAAGAAGTGGCTTCGAATCAAGCTTCAACCCTTTAATAAAGTTGTCACGCCTCAAATTCCATTGGGGAAGACTGGCACCAGAAGTCGTTAAGGCCCGAGAGAACCAACCTATACATTCGCGTACATTCATATGTATGTCACCAAATGAACACCATTGTTCCACATATAGATACAAGACGTCAAAGATGAAAGTCATGGAAAGACATTCAACTAGATATGAAACTTGGCCGTTAGGGCCACCATATCAAAAGAGTCATACATTCTTTCATTCGTCTTACAACATCTATAAAGCCTCTAACAGATACATAACCATGCCTAAAGTCGGGACAAGTCCCCGTTTCATACAACTGTTACACAGTACCAAAACCAATATGTACAAGCAACTCCAAATGCCCCGAATCAATTTGGAGGTCACCAACACTCTGCAGATGACCCGTATCCTACTGTGAAGGTCTACTAGCTGTTGTGCCTGCAGTAAGTAAAGTAAGTCCCCCAAGGGACGTCAGTACAAAAGAATGTACTGAGTATGTAAGGCTATAAGCATGTGCATGAAACATAAGAACTTCAATGGAATCAAATACAAGTGAATGGACAATATTAATAAACCACCGTAATGTATGTGTGGAACCATGTACATTTCCTTCATTACTTTCTTTGCTTTTACGTTCATATCATTATTATCATCATTCATATAATGCCCGAGCCCCAACTGATCAGTGGGAACTCATAACATTGGGATCGTCTCTAGCTAGGCTTATGCCCCTTTGAGCTACCACCCATAAATCAATAAAGCAGGTTCGTCTCTAACTAGGCTTTCGCCCCTTTGAGCTGCCCCCTGTCAGGTTCGGCTTGAGCTAGGCTTTCGCCCCATTGAGCTACCCCCTGATCCAATAATCTCGAGATCGTCTCTAGCTAGGCTTTTGTCCCTTTGAGTTACCACCCGTACTCAAAGAACCATATAATAACCATATATGCATTACTTCATTCCTTTTTTTGTGTGTGAGATTGATACATTGGTGGTCATAACATTATTGAAACTTTGGAATAATAGGAAATGAATAATTGATACATTGGTGGTCATAACATTATTGAAACTTTGGAATAATAGGAAATGAATAAGAGACATGTGAATAACGCTTTATAACAAACCTGATATGAGACACTTTAGAACATTTTGGAATGGAAACCAGTTCGGTAACAATGAGAACAATATGAGCTGCCAAAGAATACGGAAAAGAGAAACCTTACATACCTTATCCTTCCAACATATGACCATAATAGTTTAGCTCTTCCTTAAAGCGCTACTCTATAATACAAGTACATAACAGAGCTCACATTAACAACTAACCACATCACAAGTGCACAAAATGATAATGAGATACGTGACTGCCATAATATGTCATTTCACCCTCCTACAATACAAGTTATTGCATCACCATACCAACAACACCAAAACATTCCACACATCAACCTAGCTATCACAAACCGATGGAATTTCATACCAAGTTTATACCTTACACTTCCTCCTTAACATAATGTCACATTTACTCCATCAAGTCACCCAAATACCTTTCATAAAAACACATTAACAACAATCCACAATTGATATAATTCAAAATACCTCCGGACTACCCCATTAGAGCTATCCAATAGGTACCATGAGTTGGTGATTGCATCCAAGAAGGGTAGAGGGGCCTTGGGGGGTCAAAGAGAAACAAAAATGAGCCAAACAAGGTCCTGGAAGAACCTGCAAAGCCACCTGCGCCTGCAGGTGGTGAGGTGCGGCCGCAGGTGCCCCTTTGGCCCTGTCCAGGGCCACCTGCGCCCGTAGGTGCCTCACCTGCGAGGGCGGGTGCCCGTTTCAACTGTCAGGGGTCACTTTTGGGTCCTTTTTTGCAATAAATGGTCCATGGCCATAAGTGAGATTACCTTTTCATATTTTAGGTCAACTTTGTTGCCAAGGAACAATTATGGTTTCAACATGCACATGAACATCAACAAAACTATATTTACTTTTCACTACACCACAAGTTCCATGCACAATTTCATAACAACATTTCTACAAATCATACACAAGAAGAAAACAAGTTATACACAGAACCACAAGAAAACAAGTTATACACAGAACCACATCTTAACATGTTGAAATTTCATCCAACAAATTCACTTCCTTCAAGACCTTAAGTCCCCTTTCAAGTTTAAACCACATAGAAGGCAAATCCTTTAATAAAGAAGTAAAAGTGAATTGTTTCACAACACCTTTTAAACATAACCAACATGATCTACACAACCCCTCATGCATAAAATATATTAAACCATAAGATTAAACACTTACCAAGGCTTGCAAAGGGAAGATCATGTCCAAAGGGGATGGTAGCTTAGGTTTTGAAAGAGGAGAGAAATATCTCTTGGAGAATTCTAGAATTTGCAAGTGTGTTGTGGTGAATAAAAATCTGATTTTTCACCTTATATAGTCCCTTTAAATCACCCCCCTTAATGGTCATCCTTAGCCAACTTTTGGTCAATAAATGAGGTGTTTACTTGGTCAACTTTTGGAATGGGTCATTTCCTTTTTGGGCCATGTTTATTGATTAATTTTTGGGCCTCAATTGAGTCCATTAGCACAAGATTAATTTAGCCTAATAAAGTTAGTGGGTAATACACCAATTATCTCAAGTTTAAATAATTCCATAACTGTTAAGGTAATCAAATAGGTTCGAAAATGTATGGGGTGTTACATCCTTCCCCCTTTAGGAACATTCGTCCTCGAATGTTAGTAACATTATCCAATTTAAACACATTCAAGTCTAAGTTCATTTTTCATGTTATCATAACACATAATGCTTATAGACACTTACTTGTTATTGCTCCAATTCCGCATCTTGAACCTTCCCTTCCATTTGAAATAAATGTGGGTACTTAGATTTCATCATTTTCTCGGCTTCCAATGTGATTTTTTCTACTTGTTGATTCCTCCAAAGCACTTTTACGGAAGCTACATCTTTATTCCTTAACCTCTTGACTTGTCGATCTAGAATAGAAATAGGTACTTCTTCATACGTGAGATCTTCCATAACTTGCACATCTTCAATGGGAGCAATGCCAGATGGATCTCCTATGCACTTTCGAAGCATTGAAACATGAAACACTGGATGAACTATGGAGAGTTCTTGGGGTAGTGCTAATTCATACGCAACTTGACCAAATCTTTGAGTAATCTTGTATGGCCCTATATAGCGTGGACTCAACTTTCTCATTGGTGACACTTTCAAGAATACCCAATCACCTATGGTAAATTCTAGCCCCCTTCTTCTAACATCGGCATATGACTCATGTCGACTTTGGGCCGTCTGTAGCCATTGTTGTATCACCTTAAATTTCTCCATAGCTTGATGAACAAGATCTGGCCCAAATAATGCAGTTTCACCCGGTTCAAACCATTCAATTGGTGATCTACACTTTCTTCCATATAAAGCTTCGTAAGGTGCCATTTTGATACTTGAATGATAACTATTATTGTAGGCAAATTCAATAAGCGATAGATAATCATCCCAACTGCCTTTAAAGTCCAATGTAAAAGCTCGTAGCATATCTTCAAGTGTTTGTATAGTACATTCCGCTTGTCCATCTGTCTGAGGATGAAAAGTTGTACTTAAATTCACCTGGGTACCCAAACTCTTCTGAAAAGACCTCCAAAAATGTGCCGTAAATTGAGCTCCCCTGTCTGATATAATAGAGATTGGAATCCCATGTAGTAGAACTATCTCTTTAATATACAACCTTGCATAATCTTCAGCTATGTAGGTGGTCTTAACTGGTAGGAAGTGTGCTGATTTGGTAAGCCTGTCAACTATTACCCATATGGAATCAAATTTCTGAAGTGTATGAGGCAAACCTATGATGAAATCCATGTTGATCATATCCCACTTCCAGACTGGAAGATTTATACATTGCATATAACCTCTAGGCTTCTGATGCTTTACTTTTACTTGTTGACAATTTTTACATTGAGTTACGAATTCTGCAATGTTCTTCTTCATGTTACCCCGCCAATATATTTCTTTCAGATCATAATACATTTTAGTTGCTCCCGGGTGAATAGAATATCGTGAATGATGTGCCTCTGTCATAATCCGTCGCCTTAGCTCATCTACATCGGGTACACACAGTCTACCTTGGAACTGAAGTACTCCTTCTTGTGTAAGATCAAAAGCTGTCGTCAAACCTTGTTGTACATTCTCCTTCAGCTGCAATAAAATAGGATCCACATATTGTTTCTCTTTCACCTCAGCTACTAATGAAGATTTTGCCGCATTTTGCACAATAACCCCTTCGTCTGGAGATTTAAGAAGACGAACCCCCAAGCTAGCTAGTTGATGTAGATCCTTGACTATAGCTTATTTTTTTGTGAGCTGGCCATCAGTGCTTACTAATGTTTTGCGAATTAACGCATCGTCTACCACATTTGCTTTTCCCGGATGATATAAGATATCAATGTCATAATCTTTTAATAGTTTGAGCCACCTCCGCTACCTCATAGTTAAGTCCTTCTGCTTAAAGATATATTGCAAACTCTTATAATCAGTATATATATCAACAAGAACCCCATACAAGTAGTGCTGCCATATCTTTAAAGAAAATATCACAGCTGCTAGCTCAAGATCATGTGTTGGATAATTTCTCTCATGTGGTCGCAACTGTCTTGAGGCATAAGTTATCACATCACCGTGCTGCATCAATACATATCCTAAGCCAACTCCTGAAGCATCACAATATACCGCATACCCTTTTGTGCCCTCTGGAAGTACCAACACAGGTGTAGAAGTCAATTTATCCTTCAGCTCTTGAAAACTCTTCTCACATGCATCATTCCATTAAAACTGGGTTGCCTTGTGTGTTAGCTTTGTTAAAGGTGCAGCAATAGAAGAAAATCCTTCACAAATCTTCTATAATAACCTGCCAACCCAAGGAAACTACGAATCTCTGTAGGCGTCATAGGTCTTGGCCAATTCTTCACAGCTTCTATCTTTTGAGTATCAACCCTTATTCCTTCACCCGACACAATATGACCCAAGAATGCCACAGATTTTAACCAAAATTTACATTTAGAGAACTTTGCATATAACTTACGATCACGAAAAATCTGTAACACATGTCGTAAGTGATTAGCATGGTCTTTTTATGATCTTGAATAAACCAGAATATCATCTATAAACACTGTCACGAAAACATCTAAGAATGGCTTAAACACCCTATTGATCAAATCCATAAAAATTGTGGGTGCATTTGTTAGCCCAAATGAAATCACTAAAAACTCATAATGACCATAACGTGTTCGAAAAGCTGTCTTGGGTATATCTTTTTCTCGAACCCTTACTTGATGATAACCCGATCTCAGGTCAATCTTTGAGAAGCATTTGGCACCCTGTAGTTGGTCAAACAAATCATCAATTCTGGGGAGGGGATATTTATTCTTGACTGTCACTTTATTCAGCTGCCAATAATCAATACACATTCTCAACGTGCCATCTTTCTTCCGTACAAATAACACTGGTGCACCCCAAGGGGACATACTAGGCCTTATGAATCCCTTGTCCAGCAAGTCTTTCAACTGCTCCTTCAACTCTCATAACTCTGTCGGGGCCATTCTATACGGAGGAATAGATATAGGCTGAGTGCCTGGAATCACATCAATACCAAACTCTATTTCCCTTTTTGGAGGTAAACCTGAAAGATCTTCAGGAAATACATCAAGGAATTCATTTACCACTGGAACCGATTAAAGAGTTGGTGGCTTCACATCGGTATCTTGTACTCTTACTAAGTGATATATGTACCCCTTGGATATCATTTTCCTTGCCTTAAGATAGGAAATAAATTTACCTCTCGGTGCTCCAACATTACCCCTCCATTCAAGGACGGTCTTTTGTGCGAAATGGAAATATACCTTTTTAGCTCGGCAATCTACCGTAGTATAACAAGAAGCCAACTAGTCCATACCCATTATAACCTCAAAATCTACCATTTCCAGCCCAATAAGATCATCCAATGTATCATGGTCACAAACAGTTACTATACAATTACGATAGACTCTCTTAGCTATAATAGACTCACCAACAGGTGTAGACACTTCAAATGGCTTAGCTAATAATTCTGGTGTTCTATTAAATTTTTCAGCAACCAATGGAGTAACATATGATAATGTGGAGCCCGGATCAATCAATGCATACACATTATGTGAAAAGACGGATAAGGTACCTGTAACCACATCAGGAGAAGCCTCCAAATTCTGCCGGTCTGCTAAAGTATAAGCACGGTTCTGGACCCCACTAGAACTGGCTGCTCCTCTAGCACCTCTACCATGAACAGTAGGTTGTACACCCGACGATGATGACACAACGGCTGACCCAGTAGGTCGCGCCATACTACTCATGCCCCTTCTTGGGCAGTCTCTTACCATGTGCCCGGACATACCACACCAAAAGAAAATATTCGTTCCAAACCACCATTCACCTAAATGAAGCTTCCCGCAGTGATGATACGGCTGGCCAAAAAACCTCAATTGGTTCATACTTCCTTGTTCTCGATACCCCGCTGTCTGTGAACCTCGAATCCCACTACTTTGCCTAACGTGACTGCCTCTAAATCCTTGGAATTGGGATGGGGTACCTGTCGTAGGATAAGAAAATGATGGTCTCGGTGGTCTATTAAAAATTCAAGGCTGAAATTCTCCTTGGGATGCCATGAACTGTCCCGTAGGTTTAACCCTCTTTGACGGTCCTCTTTCAAATTCTTGCGTCCTTCTTCTTTGCCTCTGGTCCTCCATTTATGGTGCAAAAGCTTGTATCCTGGCTATATCCATATCTCTATTCAAGGAAGCAATAGTACAATCCCTCACCAAATATGATCCAATCGATCCACATACCGGTGAACTCTATCGGCCATAGTAGCTACCACATTAGGAGCGTACCTAGCCAAAGAGTTAAACCGAAGACTGTACTCCCGGACGCTCATATTCCCTAACTGATCTGCACGAGCCTCACGGATCTCGTATGAAAGATAATGATCAAGGAATGCCGCTTTGAATTCCTCCCAACTAGCTATAGGTGCACCAATACCCCTCGATCGTTTCCAATCTTCATACCATAATATAGCCTCTCCTTTTAGTCTGTATGCTACAAGCTCAACTGTTTCTATACCAGACACATGCATAACATCTAAAGCCCTTTGAATTTTGTCCATGAAGTCTTGTGGGCCCTTATTAAGATCCGACCCGGTGAATGTGGGAGGGTCTAATTTAAGGAAATCCTGTGTCCTCCGACTAGCTGCCCTATCCGCACCGTCATTACTTATAGTTGGACCTGCTTGTCCTTGACTTTGTTCAGCAACTATACGGGTCAAGATCTGCATTGTATTCCTTAAATCTTGCTTAGTAGCATTAACAGGAAGTTTTGCAAGTACTTCTCTCCTTCTCGTCTCTTCTGGAGCTGGAAAAGTAGAAGAAGCTCGCGATGCAAACTCATTTTCAGCTTCACCTTGATTTACTCGTTCAGGTGGTGATTTACTAGTTCCTTCTCCGAAAATCCAGTCTAGCTTATTACTTTTAACCTGAATCCTGATTCATGAAGATGCTAATAATCTACTAGTATGCATTATTTGAAAATCTTGTTTAGAATATACTCTATTGGAAATCACTCTAAAGGTCTGCAGAACTGATAATTGAATAGTTCACTAATTTTGATGTCTGAAACTAAGTGATATGCACTTTATCTGAAAGCATCCTAAAACATGTGAAACTGAAGGAATGAATGTTCAATTATCAATGCGTGAGAAACTAAGTCATCGGGGGTGTTCATAACCCACCATCTCTGAAGATTACAACTACTCATGACAATTTGTATGATATGAATAGGATATGAAATTTCATAAAAATAATCCAAAAATCAAGAATTGATAAATATAATGAGGTTTCACAATGATAATTCTATAATAACATTGAATTTTCAAGGTAGGCATGTATTCATGGATTATTCTTGATGGGAAGCTGAAATACAACAAAATCCATATTTTTCACAAAATCCTAGCTCTGAAGAATGAATTTAATTGAGGAATTGAGCTCACTTAGGGACTCAATGGGTGAGAGGAACCTATTGATGAAATCCCACATACTTGAAAGAAGAAGATTCTTGAAGGAATTCTTAAACTTGGGAGCTTTGGAACCTTGATATTTGAAATACCCTTTCTTAAGTTCTTGAATTTTGGGAGAGAAGAGGGGTGAGGGTTTTGAGATGATTATAATTATTTTGGGATGAATTTGGGGATTAAAAAAGGATTGGGGAAGTTACATAGGATAAAAGGACTAGTTCACCCCTAATTTAATTAATAGAAAAGTAGATTTTTACATCTGGGAGGGGTGCTCTGCACTGCGCACACCAATGTAGAGACTAACCAGTGGCTTCCTCTCACCAGCTCCGTCCCACACTGCCCAACACGTACCTGGGATAGTACCTCACTAAAATGCCCATAACTATTTACTTCAAACTTGAACTGATATCTGATCAGTAGCGTTGGAAAGAAGACTCAAAAATCTTCAATTTGGTGGGTAATGGGCCACATAAATCTTCATATTCTAGGAGAAATAATCGTTTGAAGTTGACCCTAGTGAAATCTCATACGAAAACTCAATCGGTAAAGAAACTTTCTACTCAACTTTGTGCTAAAGGTTCCTTATAACCTTAATTCATATCCAAATCTATTCTCACACTAAAGAATTGATCTTATCACCTATGTAAAATTAGAAATCATCGGATTCGGTTCTATACACTTTCAAAGAATGGTTCGGATCTTAGCTTAGAATTTTTAGGGTGTTACATATTATCTGTTGGGTTTCCTCTTATTATTGAGTTATATGAACTGTTGGTACTTTTTTATGTGCATGATTATTTAACAATCTTTACGCTATATAATTACTATTTAAGATCGATCGCCTTTGATGTCCACTAAGTACTTGTAATTTCGTACTCAATCTATGCTTTAGAAAAAATTGCTATCTATAAAAAAAATCTACGCTCTAGAGAGAGAGGGGTGGAGAAAAAATTGCTATCTGTAGAAAAAATATTTCTATTGCCATAGATGGTAAATAGTTTGCTATTACAGCATTCCTACAAAATTTTCCTATTTTTATCCCTTATTTGTAGGCCTTAAAATAGGCACAACTTAGCCAACTAGATAAGTGATTTCTCTCTTTCTTCCCTCTTTTGTCTCCCATCTCTTGCTCTTTCTCTCTCATCTTTTTCTTATATATTTTTCTGTGAATCTAAATACAAAAGATATATATTAGCAGTAAATACATTAATTAATATTTACAACATATTTCGTCTATATTATATTAAATTCATTAAAAATTTATACCTGAATCGAATGTATATAACAAATTTACTTTATATTACACTAACAAATTTCATTATAATTATGTATACATGAACCTCATGTATCTCACCAAATTACCTACATTAAATTAAACGTATATATATACTCATTGCAACATTTTTCTATATTTACTGGACAGGAAATAGACTAAAATTATAAGATAAAATTGTCTACATTAAATTGAATGTATACATATATTTTTATACTATGTATGTGTATCTAAAATTTACTTTCTCAATGTATGTGTTGCACTGTATATATTCTTATCATTTGTATACATAAATTAAGATAATTATATTGGAATCAATTATAAACAATATGTATATGCAAAAAAATTGTCTAGTTATACATAATGTATATGAATAACTAAATGTACATCTATTAATTCACAAAATATATCAGACTGTATACTTGTAACTCTTCTTCTCTACCAAAACCTCCATACCTCCATTACTGTACCACGAGAACAAAACTTTAACAATCAAATTTGAACCCTGTATGTGTTTTCACTTCTTTTATCATTTCTTAAACACACAATACAAAATAAACGTGTGATTCAAGTTAACTGAAAAGGAGGATTCATGGTTGTCATGGACTTTAAAGGGATAGAGATTTTAGGAAAGAAGAAAGATAGAGTAAAATTCTAAGAGAGACACAAGCATGAGAGATACACACAAGTTGGGGGGATCCCTATTTATAATCAACTTATTGGGTCATTAGATTCTAATTTTACTGACCCAATAAATGTAAAAGGCCATAGTTTTGCCAAAAAAATGAAACCCAGCTTTTTTCTGCCAATTTAATCTATAAAATATCACAGGGTGCCATTTTTTTTTTTTTTTTTTTTTTTTTGGGGGGGGTGGGGGGTGGGGAGGAGGCCAGATTTTATTGGTTATGAGATAAATTTTATAGTCTAAAAAGTGAGTTTGGGTTGACGGATGCCAAATTCTTAGCTAGAGTTTGGTCATAGATTCTTAAATATTTTTGGCAAGTTACTTTTGGATGAAGTGTCACGACCCGATTTTTCTAGTCAATATGGCGCCTACCGTAACCCACCAATAGGCAAGCCAAGCCCTAGCTCGGAGCGACAAGCGACGGGCTAACGGGCGAAATCTCAGAAGAACATAGATGAAGTGGAAGTAGCCGTACTAATAAACATTCTAATAATGTAAAACAAACAGAACCAAAATATATACATACCGAGACTAAGAAGGAAGAGGACAGTATATAAAGTCAAGAACCCCTCCCAAGACCTAGTGAGGTTGGTACAAAAGCCACTACTAGACATACCCAAAGTACCAAACAGAAACCAAATATATACAATAAGTACCACAGTCTCAAGTGCAAAAGACTATACAGCAAAGATGGAGTAGGATCTGCCTCGGACGTCAGTAAGCTCACCCTGCTTCTGAGTCAGTACTGATAATAGAGTCATGTCTAACTCGCCTGCTAATGCCTGGATCTGTATTGGAGAAAAAGATACAGAAGTACAGTATGAGTACCGGGCAACGGGTACTCAGTAGACATCATCGGCCGACTGAGCTCAATGTAATATAAGTAGGCTAAAGTGCGAGGGTTCATGCTAGGTCTGGGTATAAATAATAAATACCTAGGTAACTGTCGAGACATATAGACTTACTCAGGAGATAAACAAATGCGATACTAAAAGTAAATAAATGCGTAAGTACACACACAAGTCAAACATAACCTATTTGGGGGCCCATAAACTCGATAGGCACAGGAAAGAAAACAATAACCCAGCCTGGCCCCCATAAATCAGTGGGACATACAAGAATAGTAAATACATAGTCACTAGTGTCTCAAAGTTGTATCAGTATCCATATCCACAATAGCCAGCAAGCGTGAACCGGGCTTGAACCAGCACCAATGGATAATAACAAGAGGCCAGACGCCGGAATCGAACCGGACATAGTGGATAATAACAATAGGCCACATATATATATCATAACCACCGGACTTAAATCGAAACTCAGAGAATAACAGTATAGTAACCATGGTACCCAGTACCAGAAATCATAGTGTACCACAATCTGGGGCCTGACTCGAACCGGAACACCCAATATTTAATAACCAAAACCATCATACCTGAATCAATTGCCGAACTCGAACCAAAACTCATCATAGCCAGTAACTATAACAAAGCCAAATGTCACATCATAACCAATAAAGTGAGAACATGCTAGCCTAGGCCGAAGCTGAAGTATAGGTAAAGGAGCTAACCCATCATCTGCTACAAGGTAAGTCCTCGGGTCCTCCTAGGTCCATATTCTACTATCATGCAATATCTAAGTTAGTCCGGGTGTCTAGAGTAGCTCATGGCAAAGCGGGTCCTAATTCTAAGCCAAGGCCAGCAATCCCGATCAAGTGTGGTGCTATCAGGGACTAGAAGGCTAAACAGGCCAACCGGGTATAATCGGGGTGACTCATTCCCATCACATGCCTAACAGGTCATACTAGGGCTTAACTAAGCCTAAAGATGTTAAAGTTCTGACAAGTCGACAAAAGGAATAACGAAGCCCACTACCGGGTCTCGAAAACCAAGTCTAGTTATACCTGTCTAAGACTGGACTAAGTCTGGAATAAGGTCCAACAATAACATTCACCAACCAGCAATCAACAACAACAATACTATCCGACCACAAATAGGTCATCTATGGTGTACCACGAGGATAACAGGCTTGGAATGTGTTCGAATAGCCCTATCCGGCCTAAAAGGCCTAAATCACAGTAAATCACCACCAAGTATATAATACCAGCCCACAACACCAGCACAATAGCATACATATATCATACATAAACCCAATCTAAGTGTAAAGGAAACCTAGCCTACCTGGACGCCGCCGCAAGTCTGCCAAAAGAACCAGCTATACAGGAGCCTTCCCTTTCCCAGAGGACTCTGACTGTTGCCAAGCTACCAAAATAATAAACTACATGTCAAAATATGACTATTGATACCCATATTGTATTAGTTCAGAAAATGTCCGAACAGTCTATGTGGGGTCCGCTTAAGGAATCACAAAAACCAAAACTGGCACAACGTCCCAAATTACCCCGTGACCAATAGTCACAACTAGCACCGCTTAATTTGAGCTCAAAATATAGCTCATAGATCAACACCAATCCCAAAAATACCATCGCAAACGAAAATTACCGTAAAAACAAAAAAACGTACCCTAGAAACAACGAGAACGAGCCCACTGACTCAATATATATAAACCCCTAAGCTCAAACCTCAATGGATTAGCTCAATATTAAGCTTAAATTGATAACAGATAGTGGAATATAGAGAGAAACGTTAGGAATATTTTTTTTAGAGGTGAAATGATGATATATATATATATACACACACTACACATGTAAGTCAAATTGTAAGTTAGTCTTGATAGGTGGCAGCATACTACTATCTTAGTGAATGTGGAAGTGGCGATGCCACCAATTTTTATCTCATTATACTTATATTCGGGTATTGCATAGGTTCGTGGTAAAATAATACAATATTTTAAATATACCATAATTAATAGAAAATTATTTCGAATAAAACCTCTATAAAATAAAAATATTATTTTAACATAACTAAATTCACTATCTCCGCTTAAATTATTAATAGGTTATAAAACTATTATAAAGTAGTATATATATATCATAAATAAAGAATTTTATAAATTTCAAAGACATTTTCAAAAGGTAATTAACTATATCATTTTACCAAATAAAATATTTAATTTAAATATTTTGCAACACGGTCGATATAAATAATATTCTCAAACGAACTGTCCGAAAATTGAATTGTCAGTCCCAGCAAGTCATAATTAACTTGGGGCAGTTATAGAAAAGCTCTAAACTCGAGAACGCATGAAAATGAGGGAAATGACCGGAAGGGTCATTACATGAAGTTTTGGGTGAAGTTCACCATATGTTTGGTCATAGTTTTTAGGAAACATATTTCACTTTTTTAAGAAAAAAACATAAACTATGATTTACTCCCATAAGTTCTAAAAAACTATTTAAAATACTTATAAGTTTGTATTATCATTTTATAATGAACACGTTTCGTGGTAACTATGTTTCTGTGATTAAAAACCACATAGATTATAAGCTTCAACTATTACTGACTTGAACTATATGCATAAATACATAAATTTCAATTAGTTCGCCAAGAGACAAGAATTAGTAAGTTTTTTTATAAAAGATAAAAAATTTGGGAAATTTTAAATTTTTAAAAGTATCCAAAAACTAGAATTTGGCTCAAAAAATACTTTTTTCTAGTTTTTAAAAATTTGAGGTTTTTGCCAAAAAAATGACAAATTGTATGGCCAAATAATTTTTGCCAAAACTTTTCCCGAAAACTACTTGAACTTTCATTTTTTAACCATTTAGTAGGCCAACTTCTCATACAATGTCAAATGCTCAATGTTTTGGAGTATTAAAAGCAAATGAGATGGTATTTGTTTGGTTTCAATGTAGGCCAAACGAAGAAGAAAAAGACAAGTTATAAGTATACTTATGATAAATGAGGCCACTCTCACCTACTTGTGTTCTTAGCCACCTAATATTTTGTTGCAACTCGTATAAAATAAGTACAAAGCACCATCCAAATTAACATTGTTTTCCTAATTGCCAGGAACATGATATAGACAAGTTGAAGTAGGAATGCATTATTTTGACTATACTCCTCTGCTTGGAGTCATGAAATTTGTTGTATCTTGATTAGTTATAATGTAGCGTATGTTCGGTATGGAGGAAATTATCCCAAGAAAACATTTTCTAGAATATAAGTTGTTTCTTACTTATTTTTTGTTGGGTTCTAGTGATGAAATGTGAATGGAAAATGGAGGGAAAAGTTGAATTGTGTTTTTACTTTAAGGAAGAAGTGTTCTCCCACATTGGTAGGAGAAAGGAACTTTTTCATGCTTAAATATAGAAACATTTTCTCATGTTGTTAGTGAGGCAAGAAGAAAGAAAGCCTCGGTCCATCGTCGTCACTGTCGCTCGCTCGGCTCGGCTTCGGCTTTGGCTTCGGATTTGTCAAATGATCGAGAGACTATCTTTTTGGATAAAATTCATTTGAAACTTGAGAGTTAGCGATCCAAAAATTCAATGTGAAATTTCTCCATCTGCGTACGCACATAAGGAAGTGCGGGCGCATGTCACAACGCACCTCGAAGGGACGTGACCCTTCAAGGCACTGTTTGAATGACGAAAGAATGAAGGTGAAAGTGAGAATGAAGTTGAAAATCAGTTGGATAAAAAGATTAAAATGATAAGAAGTGATAGGGGTGGAGAGTATGAATCTCCTTTTGCTGAGATATGTTTGAAAAATGGAATTGTCCATCAAACTACTGCCCCGTATTAACCTCAATCAAATCAGATTACGGAAAGGAAAAATCGAACGTTGAAGGAAATGATGAATGCGTTACTTATAAGTTCAGGTTTACCGCAAAACTTATGGGGGGAAGCTATCCTTAAAGCAAACTGAATACTCAATAGAGTGTTCCATAGAAAGACACAATCGATTTCATATGAGAAATGGAGAGGAAGGAAACCCAACTTGAAATATTTTAAAGTGTGGTGGAGTCTAGATAAAGTCCAAGTTCTTATATCCAAAAGGGTTAAGATATGACCAAAGACCGTAGACTGTGTTTTCATCGGATATGCTACAAACAGTAAAGCATGTCGATATTTGATTCATAGATCCGAACATCCAGATATTCATGACAATACAACATGATGAGTTCTTTGAACACATTTATTTGTATAAGTCTAGACATGAGTTGTCTAGTGAAGGGTCTAAATGGCCTAGGGATGAACCAAAGGAGAATGTACATAATGAAGAGAATCCAAGGCATACTAAACGATAAAGAACGTCGACTTTCTTCGGATCAAATTTTGTAAAATTTCTGTTGAAAATGAACCTCAAACATTCAAAGAAGCGATGTTGTATGCGGACTCATCCTTTTGGAAAGAGGCAGTAAATAGTGAGATTGATTCAATCTTGAGAAACCATACTTGAAAGTTGGTTGATCTTCCTCCAGGAAATAAATTTTTAGGTTCTAAATATATCTTCAAAAGGAAAATGAAGTTGATGGTACTATTGACAAATACAAAGAAAGACTTGTTGTGAAAGGCTTTAGACAAAAAGAATGCCTTGATTATTTTGATACATACTCGCCAGAAACAAGGATAACATTCATTCAGATGTTGGCTGCATTAGCTGCTATATATGGTCTTGAAATCCATCAAATGAATGTGAAAACAACTTTCTTAAATGGAGAATTGGAGGAAGAAATTTATATGGAACAACACGAGGTTTTTGTGGTTCCTAGTAAAGAAAGGAAAGTGTCCAAACTAGTTAAGTCACTTTATGAACTAAAGCAAGCACCCAAACAGTGGCATGCAAAGTTTGACCAAACCATGTTGGCAAACAGATTCAAGATAAATGAATGAGATAAATGTGTTTACATTAAAGACACTCTGAATCACAAAGTCATTGATTGTTTGTATGTGGATGACATGTTGATCATCAGTAGAAATATTTCTGACATAAATACTATAAAGCGAATGCTAGAAAGCAAATTTGATATGAAAGATCTTGGAGTTGCTGATATGATCTTAGGGATAAGAATTCATAAAACTCCACAAGGCATAGAATTATCACATAATCATTACATTGAAAAGGTACTTGACAAGTTCAGGTATTTAGATTTCAATATTACTGAGACTCTATTAGATGTGAGCTTTGTACTTTAAAAGAATGAAGGTGAAAGTGACTCACAATTAGAGTACGAAAGAGTGTTGGAAAGTTGGATGTATATCATGAATTGTACGCGACCATACATAGCATGTGTTATTAGTAAATTAAGTTAGTTCACGAGTAATCCCAATCAAACTCATTGGATAGTAATGAAAAGAGTTTTTGGGTATCTAAAACATATTCAAGATTATACTTTGTATTATAACAAATATCCAGTGGTAATTGAAGGATATAGTGATGCAAATTGGATCACAAGATAAAATGAAGCAAAATCCATGAGTGGATATGTATTTACTTTATATAGAGGAGCAGTCTCTTGAAAATCATCTAAACAGACATGTATTGCCTGCTCTACAATGGAATCTGAATTTATCACATTACATAAAGCCGATGAAGAAGCTGAATGGCTCCGAAATTTCTTGGAAGATATTTATTATTGGCCCAAACCTTTGGCACCAGTATGCATACACTGTGATAGTCAAGCTGTAATAGGTAGGGCAGGGAGCATCATATATAATGATAAATCTCGTCATATAAGACGGAGACATAATACTGTTATAGAATTACACTCTAGTGAAATTATCATGATTGACTATGTAAGATCAAAGGATAATGTGCCGGATCTACTTACAAAAGGCCTTACTAGAGAGGGGTTGAGATATTATCGAAGGAAATGGGTTTACGACCTAAGATAAGTCATCACGGCTTAACTCTACCTAGCGTACTGGGATCCCAAGAGCTAGGTTCAACGAGATCAAACAAAGTTGTGACTGATTGTTAACAATGTCAATTAACTCAACCAATTCTCATGATGAAGACAATGTTCAGGAAACAAGGATAAGGCTTATGGTTTGAAACTTTTTAATGGTTTCTAAGTTTGGAAAGTTTGTACAAATAGTTTGATCTATAGGATAAAACATTTAGAAAACACCTATGTGAGGGTGAAGTGGAAGTCGCTTCAAGGAGAATGATAGTAAAGGCCTATTCTCTAAGCTCTTATGAAACCAGATAGTGTTCATAGCTGAAACGAACAAAATCGTGAGAAACATAAATAGTAAAAGGTTGGTTGTGTGATTTGTGTTGTCTAGGTGTACACCAAAGTTCGACAGTTCAAAGATATCGCATCTACCAATTGATCGAGTGCATCTGATACAAGTTCACTATGAAAAGTTCAAAGGGAAACTTACTTATCCAGATGCAATTAGTCTTTGCTTGTAGATCACACACTTGTCCATATATTTTTTGATAAAATAGCCATTCCCCATTCATGTGGGGGATTGTTGGGTTCTAGTGATGAAATGTGAATAGAAAATGGAGGAAACAAATACAGGGAAAAGTTGAATTGTGTTTTCACTTTAAGGAAGATATGTTCTCCCACATTGTTGGGAGAAAAATACTTTTTCATGCTTAAATATAGAAGAATTCCTTCATGTTGTTAGTGAGCCAAGAAGAAAGCCAGCCTCGTGCTGTAATCATTGTCGCTCGCTTGGTTTAGCTTCGACTTTGGATTTGATTTGGATTTGTCAAATGATTGATCGAGAGACTATATTTTTGGACAAAATTCATTTGAAACTTAAGAGTTAGTGATCCAAAAATTAAATCTGAAAGTTCTCCTTTTGCGGATGCACATGAGAAAGTGTGAATGCATGTCACAATGCACCTCGAAGGGACGTGACCCTTCGAGGCATTATTTGAATGACGAAAGGGTGAGATGCGGGCGTATATGGGCATCTGCGAACGTATATTCCACCGCACATCCCAATGCAAGTTGACCTTAACTTTTGTTTTGATGAAAGTGGGACATGTGGCCATCTGTAGCGGCAGATGGGGTCCGCAAATGAGTCGATGGGTCTAAAAAAGTTTGATTTTTCAGAACCATTGCTTCCTTTCTGAAGCACCACCTTTTGGCTATAAATACCTGATTGTTTCCTCAGGTATAGACACAAAATTTTAAAGTGAAAAACATCTTCTTCTTCCTAAAAAACTTAAGTGTGATTTACAAATCGTTGAGTGTGTTTGCAGTTTGACAGAATTTAAGGTGTCGCTATTCTGTCAAAGAGATTCATTTTTCCTGGAAGGATATATTCCATAACCTTGGGTATTTGAGGGAAATAATTTCCTTAAGGACACACCGTGAATTTGGTGGACTTGAATCTTCTTAGCTTCATCTCTTTCTAACATTTGGTTTTGCTAGTTTCCAGAAAAATAGTTTGAACTTCATTTTTTGTTGTTCATAAGTTGAGTTGAACTTATTGTTGAAGTTCAAAGTTGTAAATACAGAGTTACAACTTCATTTGATTGTTCATACTTTAGTTTGAACATGTGTTTGAAGCTCTTGTTGAAAATACAGATTTAACTAAACCCGAAAAATAACAATCTTAAGAAAATTAATAAGTACTTATTAATCTGTATTGTGTCTGATATTGTGGAGACTAAAATCTTTTGATTTTTACTCCCTTGATTTAAAGAATATAAAAACTTTATCGAGAAATCAGATTGAGAATTCAGTTCGAAGAACATAAAAACTTTATCAATTCATTAAACTCTCTGTATTAGTTTCTGGAGTTTAAAAACTATTGGATTTATACTCTGTTTGAATTTAATTTTGATTTGAAGAACATAAAAACTTCGTCAGGTTTCAATGTTCATTCGGTTGACGATTTGAAAACATAAAAACTTCATCATTGATTAGAAACAAGTTGTTTAAAGATTAAATCTTTATTGTTAGTATTCTAAAATACTAAATTGATTGTCAAAGCTTAACTGGAAAATGACGAATGAAACATAACAACAAGTTGATTCGGTTGTGAATGGTGTTGTCCTAACGGCAACCAATGGTGCGACATTAAGCCGTTTAGACTTTGCTTTAGAAATAACATCGACAGAGAAACCAGAAAAAAATTCTGGTGTGTACTTCAAAGAATGGCAGCATGTTCTTTTGGATGACCAAACTGTTAGGGTTTTTTTCCTAATTTTCTTACCAAATTTAAGTTTTACTTTTCTTGAAAGGAAAATAAAAGTAATACCATAATTACTTTTACTTTTCCTAAAAGAAAAATATAAAACTCTTTCATATTTGGCTAACCTCTTTCTTGGAGGAAAGAATTTGAACCTCTATAAATAGAAGACCCCCCTTCTCATATCACAACACAATAGCATCCACAATGTAGTTCTTAAAGAGTTTTGTTTAGGGGGAGATATCTCCCAATAGGTTTTAAGCTTTTTAATTTAGTTTTCAATATGTAGGTCTGTTGGCCAATCAAATCAAATAATATGTTTTTTTATTATAGTCTTCTTTGTCATCTAAATTATCGCCTTAATGGTTTGCAACTATAAGCTTCCGCATGACGCTCTCTCGATTTCGAACCCAATAAGTGGTATCAGAGCTTACGGTTCAAAGGTCCAATGGTTTGGTGAAACGAGATTAAAAATAGGTTCAAAGTGGTTTCAAATCAAGCTGCAACCAATTTGATGAAAATGAAGATTTTTGTCTAACTACATGTGGAGAAGAAATTTCAATCATATTTTCAACATTCCTATTGCTGCATCTTTAAAAATAAAAACAAAATATTAATTTTCAACCCATTTTAACCACGATATTTTAAACCTTATTTTTAACCATGGCAAGCAGCAGTGATGAATATTATTTGAAGAACAAAGATCATACATGTAAAGAAGGCGTGGATCAAGTTATGTCAAGAAAATCAAACCAAAAAGAGGAGATTTGTTAGGGTTTTTACCCTGATTTTCTTACCAAATTTAAGTTTTACTTTTCTTGAAAGAAAAATAAAAGTAATACCATAATTACTTTTACTTTTCCTAAAATGAAAATATAAAACTCTTCCATATTTGGCTAACCTCTTTCTTGGAGAAAAGGATTTGAACCTCTATAAATAGAAGAACTCCCTTGTCATATCACAACACAATAACATCCACAATATAGTTCTTAAAGAGTTTTTTTTAGGGGGAGATTTCTCCCAATAGGTTTTAAGCTTTTTAATTTAGTTTTCAATATGTAGGTCTGTTGGCCAATCATATCAAATAATATGTTTTTTTACTATAGTCTTCTTTGTCATCTAAATTATCGCCTTGATGGTTTGCAACTATAAGCTTTCGCATGATGCTCTCTCGATTTCGAACCCAACACAAACTTGAAATGCAAATGTTCACAAGTAATGATCCTCATATTCTGAAAAAAGAAATGTTTGAAAATCAATTGTCTGGTTTGGAAGATCTTGTGATTCATCTCAAGATAGAAGAGGATAATGAGTTGAATGAGAAATCATCAATGATGGTTGTAATTCTTGTTAAGGATGATGCTCCAAATAATAAGAAGAGGAAGAAGTCTTCTGTACAAGAGAAAGAGTAGAACAAGAAAAGGCTCAAAGGCAAGTGCTACAATTGTAGTGAAATTGGCCACAAAGCTCTAAATTGTCAAGTTCTGAAGAAGAATAAGATAAAAAGTCAGATAAACATGTTGGAAGCAACTGAAGAGATTGAAAATTTGTGTGCTATGATCACTGAATGCAATCTAGTTGGAAATCCAAATGAATGGTAATTTGATTCAGGAGCCATTAGACATGTTTGTGCAGAAAAAAAAAACTTTTGCTACTTATGATACTGCTGGTCCCAAAGAAGTGATCTTCATGGAAAATACTGCAACAGTCCAGTTTGAAGGAAGTGGGAAGATATTCCTAAAAATGAATTCTGGCAAGGTGTTGACTCTCAACAAATTTCTTCATGTTCCTACTATTAGAAAGAACTTAGTGTCTAAAACACTTCTCGTTAAAAAATGAGATTAAGCGCATAGTTGTTTCATAGAAAGTTGTAATAAGCAAGAATGAAAAGTACGTAGAAAAGGGTTACCTCAATGAGGAATTTTTCAAACTTAATGTAATGGTTGTTGAAAGGAAGAAAGTTGAGGCTTCTTCTTACTTGTTTCAGTCAAATGATTTATAACATGAACGTTTAGCACATGTCAATTACAAAACCTTGCGAAAACTGATTAGTTTGGACGTTTTGCCTAACTTTGAGTGCAATAAATCAAAGTGTCAAATATGTGTTGAATCGAAGTATGCTAAGCATCCGTATAAGTTTGTTGAAAGGAATTTCAATCCCTTAGACTTAATTCACACAGACATTTGAGATATGAAGTCAACACTATCTCATGGTGGGAAAAAGTATTTCAAAAATTTTATTGACGATTGCATTAGATATTGTTATGTTTATTTGCTGAATAGTAAGGATGAAGCAATAGCAGCATTTAGGAAATATAAATCCGAAGTTGAAAATTAGTTGGATAAAAAGATTAAAATGGTAACAAGTGATAGGGGTGGAGAGTATGAATCTCCCTTTGCTAGGATATGTTTGGAAAATGGAATTGTTCATCAAACTACTGTCCCGTATTCAGCTTAATCAAATGGGACTGTGGAAAGAAAAAATCAAACCTTGAATTAAATGATGAATGCCTTACTTATAAGTTCAGGTTTACCGCAAAACTTATAGGGGTAAACTATCCTTACAACAAACCAAATACTCAATAGAGTGCCCTATAGAAAGACATAATTGATTCCATATGAGAAATGGAAAGAAAGAAAACCCAACTTGAAATATTGCAAAGTGTGGGGGTGTCTAGCTAAAGTCCAAGTTCCTATATCCAAAAGGGTCAAGATAGGACCAAAGACAGTGGATTGTGTTTTCATCGGATATGCTACAAATAGTAAAGCATGTCGATTTTTGATTCATAGATCCGAACATCCGGATATTCGTGGCAATACGGTAATTAAATCAGATAACGCTGAGTTTTTCGAACATATTTATCCATATAAGTCTAGACATGAGTTGTCTAGTGAAGGGTCTAAATGACCTAGACATGAACCAAAGAAGAATGAACATAATGAAGAGAATCCAAGGCGTAGTAAACTACAAAGAACTTCAACTTTCTTCGGATCTGATTTTGTAACATTTCTTCTTGAAAATGAACATCAAACATTTAAAGAAGCGATGTCGTCTGCGGACTCATCCTATTTGAAAGAGGCTGTAAATAGTGAGACTGATTCAATCTTGAGCAACCATACTTGAGAGTTGGTTGATCTTCCTCCAAGAAATAAACCTTTAAGTTCTAAATGGATCTTCAAAAGGAAAATGAAAGTTGATGGTACTATTGACAAGTACAAGGCAAGACTTGTTGTGAAAGGCTTTAGATAAAAAGAAGGTCTTGATTATTTTGACACATACTTGTTAGTAACAAGGATAACGTCCATTCAGATGATGGTTGCATTAGGTGCGGTATATGGTCTTGAAATCCATAAAATGGATGTGAAAACAGCTTTCTTAAAAGGAGAATTGGAGGAAGAAATTTATATGGAACAACCCGAGGGTTTTGTGATTTCTGGTAAAGAAAGGAAAGTGTGCAAATTTGTTAAGTCACTTTATGGACTAAAGCAAGCTCCCAAACAGCGGCATGCAAAGTTTGACCAAACCATGTTGGCAAATGGATTCAAGATAAATGAATGTGTAAATGTGTTTACATTAAAGACACTCCAAATGACAAAGTCATTGTTTGTTTGTATGTGGATGGCATGTTGATCATCAGTAGAGATATTTCTGACATAAATACTATGAAGCGAATGCTAGAAAGCAAATTTGATATGAAAAACCTTAGAGTTGCTGATGTGATCTTAGGGATAAGAATTAAGAGAAATCCACAAGGCTTAGCATTGTCACAGTCTCATTACATTGAAAAAGTACTTGACAAGTTCAGGTATTTAGATTTCAATATTGCCAAGACTCCACTAAATGTGAGTTCTGTACTTCGAAATAATGAAGGTAAAAGTGACTCACAATTGGAGTATGCAAGAGTGTTGAAAAGTTTGATATATATCATAAAGTGTACGCGACCAGACATAGCATGTGTTATTAGTAAATTAAGTCTGTACACGAGTAATCCCAATCAAACTCATTGGATGGCAATGGAAATAGTTTTGAGGTATCTAAAACATACTGAAGCCTATACTTTGCATTATAACAAATCTTCAGCTATAATTGAAGGATATAGTGATGCAAATTGGATCACCGAGTCAAATGAAGTAAACTCTATGAATGGATATGTATTTACTTTAGGTGGAGAAGTAGTCTCTTGGAAATCATCCAAACAGACATGTATTGCCCGCTCTAAAATGGAATCTAATTTATCGCGTTAGATAAAGCCGATGAAGAAGATGAATGGCTCTGAAATTTCTTGGAAGATATTCCTTATTGGCCCAAACCTTTGGCACCAGTATGCACTGTGATAGTCAAGCTGCAATAGGTAGGGCAGGGAGCATCATGTATAACGGTAAATCTTATCATATAAGACGGAAACATAATACCGTTAAAGAATTACTCTTTAGTGGAATTATCACGATTGACTATGTATGTCAAAGGATAATATGTCGGATCCACTTACAAAAGGCCTAACTAAAGAGGGAGTTAAGAGATCATCAAAGGAAATTAGTTTATGGCCAAGGACAAGTCATCACGGCGGTAACTCTACTTAGCAGACTGTAGATCCCAAGAGCTAGTTTCAAGGAGATTAAACAAAGTTGTGACAGACGGTTCAACGTTGTCAATTAGCTCAACTCATTCTCATGATGAAGACAATGTTCAGGAAACAAGAATAAGGCTTATGGTTTGAAGCTTTTTAATGGTTTCTATGTTTGGCAGGTTTGACCAAATAGTTTGATCTATAGGATTGAACGTTTAGGAATCAGCTATGTGAGGGTGAAGTAAAAGTTGCTTCAACGAGAATGATAGTAAAGGTCTATTCTCTAAGCTCTTATGAAACCAGGTAGTGTTCATGGCTAAAACTAACAAAACCATGAGAACCATAAATGGTAAAAGGCTGGTTATGTGACTTGTGTTGTCTAGGTGTACACCAAAGTTTGACGGTTCAAAGATATCTCATCTACCGATTGACCAAGTGCATCCGATACAAGTTCACTACGGAAAGTTCAAAGGGAAACCTACTTATCCAGATGCAATTAGTCTTTACTTATAGATCACACACTTGTCCATATATTTTTTAATGAACTAGTCATTCCCCATTCATGTAGGGGATTATTGGGTTCTAGTGATGAAATGTGAATGAAAAACAGAGAGAACAAATACAGGGAAAAGTTTAATTGTGTTTTCACTTTAAGGAAGAAGTGTTCTCCTACATTGGTGGGAGAAAGGAACTTTTTCTTGCTTAAATATAGAAGCATTCCTTTATATTATTAGTGAGGCAAGAAGAAAGCAAGCCTCACGCCATCGTCGTCGTTGTTCGGTCAGCTTCGGCTTTGGCTTCAGATATGGATTTGGATGTGGATTTGTCAAATGATCGATCGAGAGACTATCTTTTTAGACAAAATTCATTTGAAACTTGAGAGTTAGTGATCCAAAAATTCAATCTGAAAGTTCTCCATTTGCGGACGCACATGAGGAAGTGCAGACGCATGTTACAACGCACCTCGAAGGGACGTGACCTTTTGAGGCACTGTTTGAATGACGAAAGGGTGAGATGCGGGCGTATATGGGCATCTGCGGACGCGGATGCCACCGGACATCCCAGCACAAGTCGACCTTAACTTTCTATTTTGATAAAAGTAGGACCTGCCACCGCAGATGGGATCCACAGGTGAGCCGACGGGTCCGAAATAGTGTGATTTTTTAAAACCATTGCTTTCTTTTTGAAGCACCACCTTTTGGCTATAAATATCTGATTTTTTCCTCAGGTATAGACACGAAATTTTGAAGTGAAAAATATCTTCTTTTTCTCAAAAAACTCAAGTGTGATTTACAAATAGTTGAGTGTGTTCATAGTTCGACAGAATTTGAGGTACCGTTATTCTGTTGAAGTGATTCATTTTATCCTGGGAGGATATATTCCATAACCTCGAGTACTTGAGAGAAATAATTTCCTTAAGGAAACATCGTGAATTTGGTATAGTTGAATCTTCTTATCTTCATCTCTTTCTAACGTTTGGTTTTGCTATTTTCCAGAAAAATAGTTTGTACTTCATTTTTTGTTGTTCATAAGTTGGGTTGAAGTTCAAAGTCGTGAATACGGAGTTACAACTTTATTTGATTGTTCATACTTTAGTTTGAACATGTGTTTGAAGTTCTTGTTGAAAATACAGATCTAACTAAACCCAAAACAACATATATTTTCTTGTGTTCTTTACTCAAGTAGAAAATTTTTAACTAAATGCATTTATATATATTTAACATAAACAGTAAGAAAGGGCATGGGTAGAGTAATGGATATAGTGATGGAGGAGGGGGAGGGGGAGGGGAGGGTATTGTGGTTGGTGGGGTAGGGGGTTTGGTGAGGGTGGGGATGGGGTAGGAAAAAAATTAAACTTTTTGAAAAAAAAAAATTAAATATTTTTAGGGGGTTGGGGTGGGGGAGGGGGTAAGGGGTTGGGTGAGGGTAGGGGCTGAGTTGGGGGTGGGGTAGGAATTGTTTTTTAAAACAATAAAAACAATTTTTTTTGTGGGGGGAGGGGATGGGGGGTTGGGGTAGGGTGGGGTAGGTGGTGGCTAGGTAGGGTGGGGTGGGGAATGGGGGCTGGGTTGGGTAGAAAATTTTAAAAAAAATTTAGAAAAATAAAATAAATTAAAAAAATTGGGGTGGGGGGAGGGTTGAGGTGGGACAGTCGGAGGGTTGGTGATCGAGATGGGGTGGGGGTTAAGAAAAAATTATTTTTGCAGGGTGGTAGGTAGTGGGTGGTGCGTCGGTTAAAGGTGAGGTGGTGATTTTGAGAGATATGAGACGCTGCAACTTATTTTTCCTACTTTTATTAAGGAAGTCAATTTTCTTATTTTGGAGGACTTGTTTACCTAGAGAAAATATTTTTCAAAAATTGTAGGCAAACGAACACGAGACAATAGGAAAACATTTTCCGGTCCATACCGAACACATTACACACCCATAATATTTTGACTTGTAAAGTTGGAGTATATTATTTGACTTGCAAAAGTGAGGGTAAAGAAGTATATGTACTTGGTTTAGTTGTATACATCATTTGCACTAACAACTAACAAGTACTTGAAGTTTTGTTTTTTTGGGGGGGTTCATTAACAGTTGGATTCATGAGTTCTTGTGATTATGTTTTGCTTCTTTTAATAAGCTCAATAATTGTAGCTGCACTGGGTCAAGATATTCTCCAGCTTTGATGTTTTCAATAGTATAGATCAATGTCTTCCTTTCCTCCAATCTGCAGATCATAGTCAACCTTACAGAACTGCATATCATTTTCAACCTCCCAAGAATTGGATGAATGGTACATATTCTTAACATATTTCGTATTTATGATCAATTAATTTTGTTTGATCTAATCTAAATTATCTTTTCTTTATGATCATTTATTTTTGTTTGGTGGTTGGTGTCATTGACTTATAATGCTGGTGATGAACTCCGCAATAAATGACTTCGGATTCACAGATCCTAATGGTAAGTTTTCTTGTCTAATATCGTCAACGTTAGTTTATAGGAGATAAGAGTTGCTAAATCAAATAAACTTTATAATATTAGGTCATCTACAAGCTTTACATGATATAGCTTGTCTTATTTTCAAGATTACAAATCTCATATTTTAAGAACGTCTCCGCTCAAATATTATTTACTTTGAAGGTGTGTTCGAATCTGAAAACAAACGAATTGAATAAGTGAAGTCTAGTGTATCAGGAACAAGAACCACAGATGAATATTGCTTGAAATTTTTGTTTATAAATAATAAGTACCCCTTTGTATTTTCCAAGTGATTTCCGTTTGAAAATTAGTAGAAATGGGATGCATCACATTTTCTCTCTCTATCTTTCTACTTTCCTTTTTGAAATTAGTAGACATCATCACTGCATTTTTTCACTCTAAGCTCTAAGAGCCAATTCAATCTGGGGGCGGAGCTAGTGCTTTGGTTATGGGTTCACTAAACATAGCTTAGGTCCAAACTCTATATTGTAAATCTATTATGTACAAATTATTAATTTAGAACCAATAAATTTAAGACTAGAATCCCAAACGATAAACTTCGAATGTTGACCTGGTCTGAAGTACTCCACAAAATTAAACGTGCAGGACCAATGATTTACAAAGGAATATACCATTTATTTTACCAGTACAATCCTAGAAGTGCAGAATGGGGATACATAGTTTGGGGCCATTCAACATCAACTGATCTAGTCAACTGGACTATTCACCCTCCAGCACTTTTGCCTTCAGAGACATATGACATCAACGGTTGTTGGTCAGGTTCCGCTACAATTCTCCAAGATGGCACACCAGCTATGCTCTATACTGGAATCGACTCAAAAAATAATCAATTCCAAAACCTTGCCAAGCCCAAAAATCCATTGGACCCTTATCTTGTCGAATGGGTTAAATCCCCTCATAATCCAATCATGGAACCTAATGCCATGAACAAAATCAATTCCACCTTATTTAGGGACCCAACTACAGCTTGGTTAGGCCACGATGGAAGATGGAGAGTCATAGTAGGAAACGAAAGAGAACACAACACTGGAACCGCTCTTTTGTACACTAGTGCGGATTTTATGCACTGGACAGAAGTAGAACATCCCCTGCATTCGTCTAAAGAAACAGGAATGTGGGAATGTCTTGATTTTTTTAAAGTATCAAACGTTAAACATGTACTCAAGGTCAGCGTGTTTCAATCTCAGGTGGAATATTATACGGTTGGCACATATTATCGTGACACGGATATTTTTGTCCCGGATGCGGGATCTATAGACAATGTATCAGGATTAAGATTAGATTATGGGAAGTACTATGCTTCCAAGTCTTTCTTTGACAGTGACAAAAAGATTATGGGAAGTACTATGCTTCCAAGTCTTTCTTTGACAGTGTCAAAAAGAGGAGGATTTTGCTTGCTTGGGTCAATGAGTCTACAAGTGCCAACATTGATATAATGAAAGGATGGTCTGGTCTTCAGGTAATAATTTGTTTTGATGTCGTTTATTCGTAGTTTCTATGGATGGAGATGAAGGGGTCGGTCCATGCAATCAGATGAATTATCTTTATTTGGCAAACCCCTTATTATGAAGAGTCCCACATCGACATGGTGGCTTAAGGGATAAGTAGTGTCTTTAATATAACGTAGGGAATTCTCCCCTTGTGCTCTACTCCCTCCATGTCAAAATATTTGACATGTTTTATTTTTTAAGAGTCAATTTGACTATTTTTTTAAAGTTAAATTAGATTAAATTAATTCAATGTTTTAAAATTAAAATTTAGATATTCAAAAATTATATGAAAAGTAATATAAGGTGTAACTTTTCTTTTTTCAATATGGTTAAAAAATATATTTTAAAATTTTGGTCAAAATATATATTGTTTAACTTTAAAAAATGGAAATATGTCAACTATATTTTGAGACGGAGGGAATAGTTTTTGGAATCGAATTAGGCTCAAAATCCATTTCTTTAACACATGATACACCAGATTTGGCTCGGCCACAAATATGTATTTGTGTTTAAAAAATTCGTTTGATATGTATAAATAATCTATTCAGAACTCACAAATAAAACAAACTGTGATTCAGAACCCATAAAATAAAAAACATAACTCTATCTTTGATTTATTTTCAGGCTTTTCCTAGGAAAATTTGGCTGGACAAATCTGGGAAGCAATTGGTTCAATGGCCAGTAGAAGAAATTGAAAAGCTAAGAACAAACCAAGTTAAGTTACTAATTACAAAACTAAAAGCAGGTTCACTGCTTGAAGTTTCAGGTGTCACTGCTGCATAGGTATAATTCTTTTCAATCTACCTTTTGAATATTGGATTCAACTGCACAATTTTCCACTAAGTTTCAAGAATTTCTACAAGTACTTAGTTTCTCATTGAATTTCTTCGGGACATTTCCAGTGAAACTATTTGTATGTATCGGTAATTTCCTTTCAAGAAATTTCTTCTTTATTCAGATAATTTCGTATTTTAAAAAATAAAGTTGTAATTTTAAAGTAAAATAATTGGTCCAAGTGTTATTTTTATCCAAGACCTTGCAACTTCAAACACTGAAAGTAACAATCTGTAATAATATACCTGCTCTTCAATCTGAGTAATTAATAATGCATCTAAGTATAATGATCATTATTATATCTAATACTTCTAGCGATTCCATTTTAAAATTATTACAGGTTACAATTAATTCAACAATTAAATTATCGGAGTTATCTCTTGCCAAATATTTTGTCCCTCCTTACTTTGCAACCTTTAACCTTGTCCTCTTTTTAGTCTTGCTTAAGGAGTAATGACAATTGGAGTGGAACGGGTAAATCAGATGAAAGTTTTGTAACATGGGCAACCATTCTAGTTTTCGGCAAAAGGAGACTTCCTTTTGTAACATGTGTTCCACAAATATACGAAACTTTTTTTAATTTCTTCAAAAAAAAAAAAAAACGATCGATACCTTTTATATTTTTGTAACAATTTAACTTTTAATTTTTCATTCTCCTTTGTGAAATTATTTGTGGGGTAGTTAGCAATATATACCATTTAGCCATCTAGTTTACCTAAAATGGACAAAGTATACACTACATATACACTTGATTGTATATGATGTGTATATTATATATATAGGTATGTATATTATATGTATATGTATGTATAGATAGGTATATTATATACATAGGTTATAGTATATGTATATTAGTATAAAATATACACTACCTATACACGTACATATTCTGTAAACTAGATGAAAGGTATTGGGCTGTAATTTTCTCTTCATTTATATCCACACAAATATCAATGATTTATTTTACATCACAAGTTTCAAAAATCTTCGTTCATTCTTAAACTCCATGCTCAGTCAAATGCCTTCACATAAATTGAGACTGAAGAAGTAATTACTAGCGTTATTTTTTCAGGCGGATGTAGAAATCTCCTTCACAATCTCAATGCTTGCGAGAGCAGAGGTTTTTGAATCGAGTTGGGGGAATCCACAAGAGATATGCAGCCAAAGAGGTTTATCAGCCAATGGTGGTTTAGGTCCTTTTGGTTTGTTTGTCTTGGCCTCAAGAGACATTCAGGAATTTACGGCTGTCTTCTTTATAATTTTCAAAAAGAATGACAAGTTTGTTGTGCTAATGTGCAGTGATCAGAAAAGGTATTTCTCTCTCTTTTTGCTAATGTGAGGTGTTGGTCATGTGGTTTGACTCAATTTTTGCTTTTAAAAAAATCAAACCAACTAAGATGATTTTTTTTAATTACTTGCTCGGTTTCATTTTATTTGACTCCTATATTAAAGATAATTATTTTAATTTACTTGTCCAATTTTATAAAATCAAGAAAATTTTATTACATTTTTTCCTTTCTGTCCTTAGTATTAAATAACCAAATAACGTAGTACTCTCTTCATTTCGTTTTACTTGGCCTATGTTGACTTTGATACACCCCTTAAGAAAGTTTTAGTTAGAGATGTATTTTACTAAACTAACCTTATTAATGATGCTTTGGAACTCTAAATTTGGTCACTACTATTTTATATAGTTATTTAATATTAAGGGTAATATGAGAAAGAAGTAACAAAAGTCTCTTGAATTGTGAAAATTGAAAAGTAAATTGAAACATCTATTTTTAGTACAGGGGGCAATTAAAGTAAAACGGATGGAGTATTAGTCAAATTTAGAGTTTCAAAACATCATTAATAAGGCCAGTTTAGTAAAAGAAACATAGTATAATCAAAGTTTTCTTAGGGGTGTGCCAAATCAACAGAGGCCAAGTAATATAAAACGAAGGGAGTATAAAATAAAATGTCCAGTTTCGATTTGATTGTTTTTCCTGTTGAATTTGATTTCGGAGGTTATTTTTTATTTTATCAAATAATCAAAACAAGTGATCGAACTTGACCTACATGTGATTGATTTTTAGAATCGAAATGAAATTGAGCCAACTTAGAACAAAATTAATGATGATGATATATTAAGTACTAAGGAAAGTTAGTTAGAAAATCTAAAGGAGTGTTTAATTAACAAGTATGGAACAACAAAATCTATTGATACTAATTAATCTAGAGTCTTTCAATATAATCATCAAGAAATTAAATAGAATTGAAAACATTATTATAGCTAATTTAAACATTAACAATACAATAAGTTGTTAAGACTTTAATTTATATTGAAGGTGGAGGGTTTTTGGTGTCCAAACTAAGTTTCTACTTGTAAATCCTGAAACTTATTGTGAAATCTTTTAATGCAGGTCCTCGTTGGGTCTTGATTATGACAAAACCACATATGGAGCATATTTGGATGTTGATCCTGTTAAGCAAAATTTGTCATTGAGGACTTTGGTAAGTTTCACTATCAAAATACAAATCTCCCAACTTTTTAATATTGCAATACATGTAGTATACTCTAGCTCCAAATGTTAGGTGTGATGGTTAAGAGCAAAGAAGGCATTAGGTTATGTGATTGTTCTATTGATTGGTGATGTCTATCACAATGCTAAATCAACGTATTTATAATACAGAGAATATTGACCATAAAAAAGTTTGAATCACTATATGAGCATGTTATAATTAAGTGGTTGCTTTGCATAGATGGATTTTTTTGAGATTGGTGTTTACTTTTTGTTTCTGTTTGAGAAGTCTTTGTTGGATGTTGTTGAGCAGAATTAGTTGCCTTGATCATAACCTGAATTTTTTTATTGCACTGTAACAAATCAATTTTGGTCTTGTAAATTTTTGAAACTCAATTTTTTCCCCTCTCACACTCTAGCAACTCTCTTTATTGCTTTCTTTTATTATTTTTCACTTTTTCCCTCAAACTCACTTACTTCTTTCTTGGTTGCTCTCACTTCTTACTTGAGAAAACCTACGACTCAAATGACCACCTCCATTTATAGGTGGTGATAAAAGGATCTAGTGAAAGTAATAATATTCTAGTATTACACACTAGAGTTCTAGAGTTCAAGACATGTCACTTTAAAATTCTCATTCTAGAGTTTCTTTCTCAACTTTCTACAACTCTTTTAATATAATTCTTCGTTGAAATATCTTGAATGTTAATTAATTAAGTTGCGCTAATGACTTTTAACACTTTCTTTCAACACCAACTTATTTTGTTCTTTGCATTCATTTTGAGTGATTCTTGAAAATTTGGAATCATTTTGATGTACAAAATCTTTGTGAATCTCCTCATCTAAAACTACTATCGAAAATAATATAAATTCCACATTATATCAAAAAGATTCTATTACTTCCTCTATGAGTAATGAGGTGTTAGCTTTTGTCACTTGAGCTACACTTATATGCCTTCTTTTTTCTTTTTGTTTAAACAGATAGATCATTCCATAGTAGAAAGCTTTGGTGGAGGGGGAAAAACTTGTATTACTGCTAGAGTTTACCCTACTATGGCCATCAACGACAAGGCCAACATATTTGTTTTCAACAATGGATCACAACATATTGAAATTTTCAATTTGAGTGCTTGGAGTTTGAGGCAAGCTCAGATCAACTGAAGAAGATGATTAATCATTAGAATGATCAAGTTCTTAGCTTATTCAATCTCAATTAGAAACTCAAAGTTTGTTCTTTAGTGTCAAAACAAGCAATCTAAGCTAGAGGAAGCTCCATTATGTGACTAAGCAAGACATGAGGCAAGGAAGCCTGGAAACTGTAATTGTGTAAATATGAAGCTTAGCTTCCACGCATTCATCAAGAGAGTATTTATACAACTGGAAAAGGGAGAAAGAAAATATCTAAGTGCTAACCTACTTGGACAGCTCAGCTCATGCCAGTTGTACATAAGCTAACGATCTATCTACAGGATTAACTAACTAACAGAAGAGAAACTAACTATCTGATAAGTAATTAGCTAACTAATTAAATAATGAATCTCAATACTCCCGCTCAAGTTGGAGGTGAGGGGAGCATAGCCAACTTGCCAAGAATAGAGGAATCTTTGATGTCTGTCAATGCCTTGGTCAAGATGTCTATCAATTGAGCATGAGTCACAGTGTGATGTAGTGAAATAATCCCCTCTTGTAGAACTTTGCGCACATAATGACAATCTACCTCGATATGCTTAGTGCGCTCATGAAAGACTGGATTCCTAGCTATATGGAGGACTGACTGACTGTCACAAAAGACAGGAATAGGTGTAGAAAAAGGGACAGTCAGTTCCTGAAGTAATCTGCTCAACCACACTAGCTCACTAACAAGTTTCCTGAGAGACCCGTACTCTGCTTCAGCAGAGGATAAAGAGATAGTCTCTTGTTTCTTGGACTTCCAACTAATGGGACTATTGGCCATCAGTACTAAGTATCCACTCACTGACCTCCTGGAATCAGGGCATGCAGTCCAATTTGAGTCACAATAACCCTTGATAGTGTAATCAACATCTTTAGATAGGAAAAACCCAGTGTAGGATCAGATTTAAGATATCTCAACAGGTGAAATGCAGCCTTCAAATAGGGTTCTCTAGAGTCTTGCATGAACTGACTTAAGTGTTGCACACTATAGGCTGTTGACACCCAATTTTGGCTTGTCTTTTTTTCTTTAATTATTTTTTTCTATGCTTCTTGGTCTTAAATAATTTTCTAAATAAATTCGTATTTTTATTTCCATGAATTATTGAAAAAAAATGAAGAAAAAAAAAAGAGTGTTTATTTCCCCTATCATGTTTTTAAATATTTTAATTAGGCATAATTAGTTATTACTATTAAAAATCACACAAAACTATTTTTTGGTAGTCGCAACCGCATTTTTCTAATTATTTTTTTATATAATATATTATTAATGTATATATATATATATATCTTATTTTTTACTTATTATAAAATTATTAAATTTAAATATGTATACTAAATCATTTAAATAATCTATATACGTATATGTTAAAAAAATATTTTTAGGACAAAAGAAGCATTGTTAAAATTAATTTTAGTGGAAAAGAAAATGTTTGGGCCAAATTTAATTCAGTTGCAATTTTATTCATTCAAATCCAATTTTATTCCCACATTTTAAGATCAAAGAGGCCCAAAACCCGATCCATTCAGAAACCCAAATCAGCCAATCTTCCATCCACCTCATCAATCCAATCCACACCATATCCATCAATCACATGCCGCCACATCATCAAAGAAACACAAATCTTCATCCAAAAGCACAAGCTCATCTTGACCGTTTAAATTTCTTTGATCCAAGGGCCCCGAATTTTCACCCTTTTAAATATATAAATAAATATTCTATCAAATCTGAACCGTCCGATCAAATAATCGGACGGTCCAAATTTCAGTCAAATCCCAAAGCATCAAAACACGTTTTGCCTTCCCAAAAATCAGAAAAAGCAGTGACCCATCGATTTTCCCCCTTCCCCAAATCATCATTCTTTCACCATCTCCAATTACCCAAAACAAACATAACCAAACCCCTCATCTTCTTCTCTCTTTCACCTTTCCTTCACCGTGCCTGAATCCGTCACCCCTAGCTGTGCATAGCTGTCGAATCTCTGCCATCTTAGCGCGAGATTCGTATCATTTTATTTCCTTCAGCCCATGAAACCAATGATGGCAGAGAATCAGGCCCCAAATCGGTGCAAATTTGTCATTAAAACCCTTGAATTCGTACAAAACGGGAAGAGGAGAACGAATCTCGTTAGGATTTGATTTCAAATTTCAAAACCCTCTTTCTTCTTCTTACACGTTATTGTTAATCTTGGGTTTCAAATTCGGACTTTCAAGTCTGTATTTGCCTATAAATATGGAGTTCTCCATCCCCATAAAAAGGAAGTGAAAATTTCAGAAAAAGCCACAAGCATAAGTCTCAAAAAATTGTTAGTTTCTTTGCCGATTTTGGTCTAAGTTCGAAGTGTCTAGAGTTCGAGTTCTTCCCCTAAATCTTGACAGAAAGCCTCACGTTTGCTACACCAAACAAGGTGCGAATCTGACCCCTTATAGTTCACCTTCATCTCCTTTTCTTTCATTTTACTTTGATTTATGAATATGAGATCTTGCTTCAACCTTAAAATTCGTTAACGTTGGTTTTCGTTGCCTTTGGGGATAAAAATTAAAAAAAAAGGTCTGATTTTGTAAGTTGTTTCGTGTGTAGATACACGGGTCTGTAAATATGTGAATATATGGTCTGTTTTTGGCTTCAAAATCTGATAATGTTGTCGTTGTTGGTTCTCCATAAAATCAGGCCAAAGTGTGAATCCGACCCTTGTCTAATTTTTGATTACTTCTCCTCTACCTATTTCTATTTGGTTCTATGGATATGTTTGTTTTGTTTTGAAACCCATGTTGTCGCGGTTGTTTTTCTTTGAATCTGCGGATGTATATATAAAATATTGACTCTGAAAAATTATTTGGTGTGTTAATACATGGATTTGTAAATATGTGTATGCTTGTGTTTATTTTGTTTTAGGACTATTGATTGTTGTGGTTTTTTTGGAATTTGATCGATGAATATAACTTTTGGGTCTGAAATTTATTCGTACGTACAAGTCTGTAAGTTTGTCAACATGGGGCCTGTTTTTGGTTGCAAGTTGGTAGTGATATTGTTATCCGTCCTCTCGAAATCGAGCTCAAAATATGATCCCCTGTTAATTTATTTCAAGTCATGACTATTTTTAGTCCAAGTTACGTAAAGCTCCATAACTCGTTCTTATCTTTGATCCCGTTTTATTTTATGGTATTGTGAATAGTGTTAGAATTGCAATTTACTTAGGTGTCTTAAGTGATCATATGCCTACTTTATACATGCCAAGAAATCAGTAGCCTAATGTTTTAATCGATTTGTTCTTTGTATTTCTTTAGTATGTAAATATAAATATTTTGCACACTAGGATTAACATGATGATAAATGAACATTAATCAAAGTGAGTTTTCATCTTTCATCACTATTTGATTCTCAATCATTTGGACCATTGTTTGTTAATTAGCTATTGATATGTAACAGTGATGAAAAGCATCCAACTTGATCACGATATAGATAGGTTGTTAGTTATTAAATTCTTTCCTTAAAAAATGTTTGCTCTTGATTCTGATTATCTGTGACATGTCTTTACTAGCATACTTTTACTTCTCCGTTTCTGAATATTCCTCCCGATTGATTAATTAGTTACTAATCCTTATCCCTTTTTTTATTTTACAAGTGAACTCGGGAGTTGGAGTTTCAATTGAAACTCCGTTTCGACTCAAATATCGGGTCGACGTTACTAGGATGATCACAGAGCCTCGGAGTCCCGTAGACTAGAAGCTCAAACTCCGTTAGGAGTCTAGTATCTCTTAGCCCTTTCACTCTTATTATCCATGTTGTTAGTGATTTTTTTTTAAAACTGGGAATGATAATTAAGTATTATTATTTTATTATAATTGCATTATTTGATTGTTGGTTTATATTGCCTTATTATTTGTTGATCCTTTTAAAGTAGCTTAGAGTCCTCACTTTTTCGCAATTAACGCATCACTATTTAACTCGTAAAAAATGGATTTTCTCTAAAAAGGGCGTAAAGGCTTCAACAGCTTTAATATCGAGCTAACTTTTCAAAACTAATTGCTCGTCTCAAAAATGTTATTTTTTTAATAAAGAACGAATGTCTCAACCTCAACATTTTTAAAAAAATAAAATAAAGGGAGTTTTAATATTATTTTACGAATAGCTAAAACTCAAACTTTTCTTTTTAAAGGAACTATTTATCAATTCAGAATCATTTTAATAAATTAAATTAAACCAACGTTTTACTTTACTTTCATTCATTTTCCCAACATTGATTTCAAGCTTCTAGATTTTGGGAAAACTCAAAACACAAGGTATATCTACATATACGCTACCATATACAAGATAATTTCATCGCTATTTTTACTTATTCATTTTTAAAGAAATTATTGTTATTATTCCTTGCATTTTATTTCAACCGTATCTTTATATGTTTATTTTTAGAATTACATTTATTCTTAGTTATTACTTTTAAATTTTTATAAATAAATAAATACTAGTATGATTTCTTATATCTCAAATATGTGCAAGGCTATTTTGCTTTCTAGCTAATATGTTTTAACATTTTTTTACTTTAGGATAAACACATTTATATAAATTCATTTTCAAATTAAATAAATTTTTATTCCTTCATATACATGTCTTTTTTATATTAACTCGTCACATGTTTTCAAAATTATATTTTCCTTTATTTCTCACAAAATTTCGTTTATATATTTTAATTTATACATTATATCTTGTGAGATTTTAAACCTTTAAATTTCTTTTAATATACATATTTAACAAAATACTAATGTTAACTTTTACTCTTTATTTCCATATTTTTAAAATATGCATCTATATTTTACAATAAATTACGTTACATTTTTTCGTATATCGTAAGATATACCTTGTATGTTTTCTTTGATTTTTAAATTTGATAAATTTTTGTAGTTATCACTATTTTATAACGAATAATAAACAAATATTTTTTCTAAATTGAGTTTAAGGACTATCTTTGGATAGGCTCTGAGAAATGCCTAATACCTTTTCCTCGAGTAATCAAAATCCTTACTCAGAATCTCACACGTTTTCGAAAGACCCAAAACGGAGTTTTACATAAAAAATGATTTTCCTAAGTTTTTTCTAAAATTTAGGTGGCAACTCTAAAAAAAAGAATTTTCAAAACCATAGAGTCACAATGACCGCTACACATTGAGTGCTATTTCGATCGGTTCGAAATAGGACGCGACATAGGCTATATCAAGTCTAGTGTTAATGAGAAAATTGAGCTTGCCTACCAACTTTCTATAGTAAGTGCTGTCAAAAAGAATTGCCCCTTCCTTTGCTCTTAGCTTAACATTAGGATCTAAGGGGGATGAGAAAGGAATGTAATTCAGGCAATCATATTCTTTTAATAAGTCAAACACAAACTTCCTTTGAGAGATAATCAAGCCATCAGGTGTGTGCATCACCTCTAAGCCCAAGAAGTAATGTAGGTTGCCTAGATCTTTGATCTTGAATCTCTGATGCAAGAACCATTTGAGTTCTTTTATTTCTTCAAGATCATTTCCAATCACGACTATATCATCTACATAAATGGCCATATAGACGGTTGAGCCTCTTTCTTTCTTATAAAACAATGAATAGTCATGCATGGAGTGCAGATAACCTCTTGAGCATAACACTTCAGTTAATTTGCTATACCCCTGTCTGCTTGCTTGCTTCACCATAAAGATACTTATTAAGCTTGCATACAACATTAGGAGAAGGCAGGACCAGGCCAGGAGGTGCTTGCATATACACTTCTTCATGTAAATCTCTATAGAGAAATGCATTATTTACATCAAGTTGAGCAAGATGCCAACCCTTCTTTACTGCTTTGGTAAGTAAGGCTCTCACTGTGGTCATCTTAACCAAAGGGGAGAATGTTTCAGTGTAATCTACTCCAACTTGTTGAGTGTAACCCTTCACAACTAGCCTTGCTTTGAATCTTTCTACATTACCATTTGCCTTATGTTTCACCTTGTATACCTACTTATATCCTATAGCTTTATTGCCAAGTGGTAATTCAACCAAATCCCAGGTGTTGTTTAAGTGAAGGGTTTCAAATTCTTGTATCATGGTTGTTTGCCATGCAAGATCTATAGATGCTTCTTCATATGATGTTGGTTCCCTGTCATTGAAAACATTTCTTACAAGCACTTCCTTCTCAGGACTTAAGACATCAGAAACTTCATAGTGGTTATTAGAAAAAAGTGTAATAAGGGATGTGTTGTTGTTATCAATGGTGGTGTGATTTTGTCACGCCCCAAATCCCATTGAGACGGACTGGCACCCGAAGCCGTTAAGACCCGAGAGAACCAATCTTTGCTCATGAACCTCCATACGCATGTCCCTTTATGAATGGCATTCTATCTCATGTAACTTATAAATTATAAACTACCAATGGCGGAAAACATGGAAACACATGCTATATATATGAAACTTGGCCGTTGGGGCCGTCAAGTCAAAATAAACATACATCTCTTACATTCGTCTTCCCACATCCATCTACAAATCCTCTACAGATACATATACATAACCAACCTACAGTCGGGACAAGTCCCCGCTATATACAACATATAGATAGTGCCAAAACCAAAACCAATGTACACATATGACTCGGAAAGCCCCGAACCAACTGGAGCTCACCAATGATCTGTAAATGAACTGCAAGCTACTGAGGAGGTCCACTAGCACCTGCGCCTGCAGCAAGTAATGTAAGTCCCCCGAGGGGGTCAGTACGAAGAATGTACTGAGTATGCAAGGCCATAATAAAATGCATTATACATGATAACAACAATGGAGTCAATATAAAAGAAATATTCAATGCGGATAACCCTCGTTTTATATGTGGAACCGTGTACATTTCTTCTGTTATTGTCATTTATGATTATTCTTTCATATCCTTATTATTCATATACAATCCTTCATACCCCTCATTCAAGAGAATTACCTTCACTCAAGAGACTTGCCTCCAAGAGATTCTTCTATTCAGGAGATTCTTTCTTTGCTTTTACACTCCTCATCATTATTATTCATCTACTTGGTTAGTAGGTTATAACATAATATTCATCCACCTATCGGTGGGTTAATAATATAACATTCATCCACTCTATCGGTGGGATAATAATATAACATTCATCCACTCTATCGGTGGGTTAATAATATAACATCCGTCCACTCTATTGGTGGGTTAATAATATAACATTCATCCACTCTATCAGTGGGTTAATAATATAACATCCATCCACTCTATTGGTGGGTTAATAATATAACATCCATCCACTCTATAGGTGGGTTAATAATATAATGTATACACACCTTTGTTCACTTCTTACTTGGGAGAGATTGATACTTCTACTTGTGTGAGATTGATACATTGAGGATCATGATATTATTGTAAATACACATATAAGCATTACCTCATTTCTTTACTTTCAAGAGATTGATATGCTCCTTTATGAGAGATTGATATATTTGTAATCATAACCTTATTGAAAGCTTTGGAACATACTATTATTGGGACTTTGGAACCATGTACATAATTATGTAACACATGAGCAACAACGACTAATGAATGAGAAAATATGTGACTGAACAATAGATAACAACCTGAAATAAGACACCTTTGGACATTTCGAAATGAACTAGTACAACATCAATGTGAATACTATGAGCTGCAGAAGGATACGGATAGAATAACCTTACATACCTTATCTTCCCAATATAAATACACAAGCCAATATGTGAATACAACAATTCAGCTCCCTCTTTATGTTTCACTCTACAACACAAGTGCATAACGGAAACAACATTAACCACAAGTTACATTCCAAGTGTATAAGACGACCATGAGCTACATGATTGCCCTATAACATTATTTCACCCCTTACAATACCATTCATGGCATTATCATACCAAAAATAGCATAACATTTTATACATTGACCAAGACATCATAAACCAATATCTTTTCACACCAAGTTCCTCCTTTACATGTTTTCATTAACACCACATCACAATTACTCCATCAAATCACCTCAATACACCTCATATCAACATATCGGCCAAAATCCCATAATTTACACTTATAGAAAAATAACAAGTTTAGAAACATAATCACACCATACATGTTGTTATTTCATCCATACCATGCACTTTCATCAAAACCACAAGTCACTTTTCAAGTTTAATTCACAAAATGACACATCTTTTACAAAACACAAAAGTGCACCAGTTACACTTTTAGACATAACCAACATGATCTACATGCTCTCCGATGCATATAATATATTAATCCATAAGAATAATCACTTACCCAAACTTGCAAATGAGTGATCCTGTCCCAAGAAGTGCCTTAGGGTTCTTAGGGTTTGAAGAATATGCAAAATATCTCTTAGAGAATTGTCTAGAAAAACATGTGTGAGTTGTGGAATTAAAAATTTGATTTCTTTGCCTTTATATAGTCCTTGGGGTCATCCTTAGCCAACTCTTGGCATTTAATGCAATGTCCATTTGGTCAATGGAAGAATGGGTCTTTTTTTTTTCCTTTGGGCCTTGCATTGGGCCTCAAATTGGCCCATTAACACATATTATCTTAGCCCACTAAAATCAATGTGTAATCCATCATATATCTCATGTTTAAATAATTCCATAACGTTACGATAATATTCACTTACGAGATTCACGTTCGTAGCCTCAATCGCAAAAATAGAAATTCTAGTCGCCCATGGCTTACTTGAACATAATTTGGTAAAACACTTGTGACGAAGAATTAACCCCAACTCGGATGCTAAACGCGCTTAAGAATAGTCCTACTATGATGGGGTAATGATACCATGACTTAAAAGTCTTATATACATCATAATAGTCGAAGAAAAATTTTGGTGAAAACCACCACGGCACGCCGCTTGGCGTGCCCCTTTACTGCCTGTCCAAACAAAAATTTGGGCCAGAGCGTCCTGGCACGCCCTCTGCAGCGCCCCATGCCAAATTTTTGATTTTGGCTTTTCTTTGCGGATTTGGTTGGATTTTTCAAGTCCCAACCTTTTGCTTACCTCTTAGCTTTAAGATTCTTAGCTTGGATGTCCCTTAAACCTTAATTAAATGCTCCACAAAGTACAAACGCCACCTACTACAAAGGTCTAACCACATGTACTAGTCCCAATATCAAATATTTCATCAATGGCACTATAAAATACATACTTATGGCTCTCGACACCTAAGTAAACATTGTTCAAAGTTGTCAAGTAGGGTCGGAAATGTACGGGGTGTTACAGATTTGAGTGAGGTTCTAGATTAGGTATGGAGTGCATGTAGTCAGTCATATGAGCAGTAGGTTTATGTCCTCTAGTGGACCTTCTCGGTTCAGTAGGGTGGTGAGTAATTTGAGGGTTAGAGTTCAAGTCAATGCAGATAATAGTCTGAGTATTAGTTTCATCAATGCAGATTGGAGTGGTGGACGGTATAGGCTCAAGATCAGGTGATAAGTTAGTTAGAGTGATACTTGGCCCTGCAGACTATACTGTAGAAGTTTGGGTATGTACATGATCTGAACCAGACAAGACATCTCTAAAAGGAATAGACTCTATGACAGAAGGAAAACTAGGTGTAAAGGTAGAAAAGGTAGTGACAGGAAGGGGAAAAGGAAAAACATTCTCTTGAAAAATTACATCTCTGGAAACACGTATCTTCTTTGTGGCTAAACTTAGGACTTTGTATCCTTTTGTCTCAAAAGGATATCCTACAAATATGTGAGGTGTTGTTCTAGGCTATAACTTGTCTCTGTAAGGTATAAGTATTATGGGATAACAAGGGCAACCAAAACTTCTCATGCTGGAATATTTTGGAACTTGTTTATACAAAACTTCATATGGTGATTTACCTTTGAGTCTGGTAGAGGGTAATCTATTTATGATGTATGTGGCACATAGTATGCATTCTCCCTAATATCTTTGTGGGAGTTTGGACTGGAATAACAAGGCTCTAGCAATTTCTAATAGATGTTTATGTTTTCTTTCAAAAACACTATTTTGTTGAGGTGTATAAGGGCAGGATTTCTAATGGATTATTCCTTTGGATTGAAAAAAAAAATAGTGAACTCAAGAGTTTACAAACTCTAGCCTATTATCCGTTCTGATAGTCTTGATGGTGGTGCTGAATTGGTTTCCACCATGGATGTGAGGTTTTAAGCATCTATAAAGCATTGCTTTTGCAGGTCAAGAGTTGAGTCCAACTAGACCTACTAAAGTCATCAACAATGGTGAGAAAGTATTTTTGGTTATCAGGTGTTGGTGTGTGATAGGGTCCCCAGAGGTCTATTTGGACCAACTCAAAAAGCTTGGTACTATGAGAGGATGAATGAGAGAAGGAAATCCTTTCTGGTCTTACCATGGGGAAAATTGAACACATGAAAGGTTGCTTGGTTGAAAAAGAAATAGGTATGGTAGGGATAACTTTCATCTTGACAAATGGTACATGTCCTAGTCTGTTATGCCACAAAGCTTCTACATTATTTTTAGCATTTAAAACAAAACCATGAGAATTACCAGTAGAATCAACATGACAAGGAGTGATGACATATAAGATTGAGTACCACAAGTATTACTGACAGAGTGCACAGGTTTTGATTTTCTAGAAACATTACAAGTACTATAGAGGGGTAAAATAGAAACAGAAATTGGAAATGGAGTGTCTGTAGCAGGACTGTTGTTCTTGAGACATTTTTGACAAAGAAAATAGAGGCCTTCCATCACTCTACCAATCACCAGAGGCCTCTTCATTGAAAAGCCTTGTATCAAGCAACACATTCTAGTGAAACTGACTATGAAATCAGAGTGCAAAGTCAAGTTATTGATAGAGCTTAGGTTGTTTTTAAAAGTAGGTAAGTACAAGACTCTCTCTAGACCAATCTTAGGGCCAAGCATCACACTACCTATTTGTGTCACTTTGACTTTATATCCATTTGAAAGAGATACTAACAAAGGGTAAGGTAAAGTTGTAACTTTGTCTAAAATGGACTTGTTGAAGGTCATATGGTTTGATGCCCCTGAGTCTAAAATCCATGAGTTAGACCTGTTTTTGAAACATTGACAAGATAGTTTCCCAGAATCAATAGCGGAAGTACAGAGCAAAGTACCTGCAAAGTTGATCATACCACTGGAATTTCCAAGTTGCTGAGGATTTTCTCCCTCATGCTATTGGAATTACTACAATATGTACAGAACATGAGTATAATACCCTTTTGTAAGAGTTACATTAAATTTTTCCTCAGGATCATTGTCTCCAATATTATTGTTGAGATAAGAATAAGATGAGTAGCAGGTTTGCAGTAACTTTCCCTTTGTTGTTCCTGTAGGAATCGTTCCCATTGTAGTTGTTATACCCCCTAGATGTGTGCTGATTAGATTGATTGTTATTGTACTTTGCATTTTGATTAGGATTGTTATTGTTGTTGAATCCTACCTTATGAGCAGGTGAAGAATGTTGAGCCCCACCCTCACCCTGAGGTGGATCAGAATTATTGGAATTTTGTGGGTAACCATACAATCTGTAGTGTCTTCCCATGACATGACCAAATCTCTTGCAAAAATCACAAAACAACTTGGACATGTTCATGTTGGTGCGAGGATATCCAGTAAGTTATTGATTGTTTGAAGTAAAGTTAGTCTTAAAGCTGTTGGATTTGCTAGTACTGACATTTAAGGAGGTTGATTCAACATTGAGGTTGGTTGGTGGTTTGATTTCTCTTTGTTGTTCATCTTGTACCAATAGAGTAAAAGCCTGAGCCATTGAGGTAAGGGATTCATCATGAGGATGCTTCCTCGAATTACAGTATAGACTTCGTTCAAGCCCATTAAAAATTGAATCAATCTCTGATCCTGTTCTGCCTTATGTAGATTGTCTTTTGCTCCACAAGTTCAATTGTAGGTGCACCGAGCTTTTGTACTCAGAGTACTGAGTTATTCCCATAGTTTCTTCAGTTTGGTGTAATAACCTGTAATGTCCAATGAACCTTGGGATAAATCGTTAATCTCCTTTTGAATTTGATATAGCTTCATACCATTAGTCTGTTTATATCGATCTTCCAATTCCTTCCACGGTTCAGCTGTATCAACAACAAACTCAACACTATCTACAATCTCCTTCGAGAGTGAATTCAGAATTCAAGAGGTGACCATATCATCACATAGCTCCATTTGTCTATACCTCGAATCATCAGGTTTAGGGAGAGAACATTTGTCATTGATGAAGCCTAATTTGTTCTTCACTGATAACGATCTCAATACTCCTCTCCTCCAGAAGCGATAACCAACTCCACCGAAAGCAACAGGTACTAACATCGCACCGGGGTTATCGGAGGGGTGAATGTACAAAGGATTGTTCAAATCAATTGTGACTTGGTTAGATGGACCAGGAATTTCATTAGTAACCATCATGATGAAGATCAAATAGGTAAAATACAAAGTAAATTTGTGGCAAAATTTGGGGAAAAGCACAAAAATAGCAATCAATGAAGTCAAATGGGCAGAAAACAGAACTTTTTCTCTGGTGCAATTAATGACAAAAAAAAAAACCACGACTATGAGATGAAAAATCACAGAAATTAGCAGAGGAAAGCAAGATGAGAAAGATGAAAAAACTAGAAATCAAAGACGCTAAGCTCTGATACCATGTCAAAACAAGCAATCTAAGCTAGCAGAAGCCCCATTATATGACTAAGCAAGCCATGAGGCTAGGAAGCAGAGAAACTGGAAATTGTAATTGTGTAAATATGAAGTTTAGCTTCCACACATTCATCAAGAGAGTATTTATACAACTGAAAAGGGAGATAGAAAATATCTAAGTGTTAACCAACTTGGACAGCTCAGCTCATGCCAGCTGTACATAAGCTAACTAACTATCTATAGGATTAACTAACTCACAGAAGAAAAACTAACTATCTGATAAGTGATTAGCTAACTAATTAAATAATGAATCTTAATATTTAGTTTAATAAAATCATGCATTAAATCAAATAAGGTAAGTTTTCACCTGATAATTTGTTACAAGAAATATTTTTTCGTTGTCAGTCACCACAAGATTTATAATATAAAAAAAAAAAGACAAAAGGAAAATAATAGTGTGTGTTTGGTTTAAAGGAAAATAGTTTTCACAAAATATTTTTCAGGAATATATTTTCCTGAAAAATAAATTATTCTCTTACTTATTTTCTAGTAATTTTACAACCGAAAAACTAAAAGTGCGGTAAAAAGAGCTTTGGACACATCACAATCTATTTAGTCAACATATAAACAAAATTGCACTATAGAGAATTTTGTTGCAAATAATGAAGCTTCATTTTATATGTTGTGGCAGAAATATTGAGAAATAACATGGTTTTGAATCAATTTAAAGGTTTCAACCACACAAAAAAATTAAAAATAAGATAGAATAACATGGGAGAAACAGTCTAGGGGGAAGGACAAATGAAAGAGAAATGCCTATTAAATCAATTGATTCATCATGGTAGAGAAGAAAAACGGCGCACGAACCGTACTCAAACTTTGGATCAATGTCAGTCTTGTACAATTTTTTTTTTAATAAGATATCTTCATTATTACACATAAGAAATTCTAATTCTTACATATTTGAGGTCATTTTCTTCTATTCAAATTGTAAGAAGGTAAGAGATCTCATTTCCTATGCTTGCTCTTGATATTCACTTATGTATGAAACCGCGTTACAATCATTTTAATATATATCGTGAAAATATCAAATTAGAAAACTGAATATACTTACAATTATATAATATACTAATCTAAGGAAATAAATTAAAATGAAGATCTACGTAGAAACTTTAGGCAAAGAAGATGTTAGAGAATATTCTCACAAAATTCCAATATTCCTCCTCAAATTGGCGCATAATATAGTATCCACTCAGCTAGATAATACATTTCAAAAATATTGGCCTGAGATTATTTTAGTAAGAACATTAGCTAACTAATCTTCAGATTGGATCTAATTAGGCAACTCTAAAAATATTTCCAATTAGATTATGAACAAAATCATATGTAGTTATACTATCATAATTGTATGGGTCAAAATTCAGATTCAACAGTTGAACGTATTAGACGAAGATATGTGGATATTAAAGACAAAGCAGTCGTGACTCAGCAAAGGTGATACCGGTCTCAACACACAAGCTCGATCTATTATCCCAGCATAGCCAAATGATGGATCAACTGCAGTAAGTAGTGACAATTGTTTCTATCAATGCCAAGCTATGCTGGATCAACTGCAGTAAGTAGTGACAATTGTTTCTATCAATGCCAATTCCCACACACTGAAACCGCCAAATATTATTACAATTTTGGGGACCCCAGGGAATGAGCAAATCAAATCTAGCACTAGAGACCTTTCAAAAAGTGTCGGAGCTGGAGGTCCATGACCAGGGCCATGCAAGGACAAGTGGATCCATTCAGGATAGAGTCCATTAAATATGTGAAAGAATAATTCCCCGATTGTAACACCCCAAACCTTCCAACACATATCCAACTAAGTGAAACTGAAAAAATATTTGAACTCAAGATAGTCAAAGGTGGTATTTGTTATTAAAGTGTAAAGTGGCCAAGTGTATATTAGTGTTAAATTGAAGTAAAGGGGGTTAAGATTTGAAATATGAAATAAAAAAAGTGGGTGCTTGCATGACTTAATAAAGCTAGTAGGTGAGAAGTAGGTGCATCACCTACTAAGACTCTTTAACCAACTTAAAAGGACCAAGTAGGTGCATAACCTACTTTGACTAATGCACCAGATTGAGGCCCATATATTGTGACTAATTTGTGGCCCATATTAAGTGAAGAAAAAGAAAATAATGGGCTGCCCAACACTCCAAAAATCTGGCCCAGTCCCAACAAGGTCAAAGTCCATTAAGAGACATAAATTGAGACAAAGTAAGTGAATCACCTACTTGACCAAGATGTGGCTGAAAATGGATAAAAAGAGGCGGTTCAGCAGATTCTTTTTAAGTCCCAATATCATCTCATTTAATTTATTATTCCCTTGACAAAACATCTTTCTCTCAAGTTCTCTCTCTCTTTCTTTCTCTCAAAGCTTCATATAGCAACCCAAAAATTCCTATTAGGGTTATTGGGATTTTCTCTCATTCCAAGTTAAAAGTAACTAAAAATAATTATGATTTAATATAATTCTACCATGGAAAGTAATGGAAATCAAGTTGTTTCTATTTGAAGGGTAGGAAAACTCTTTTTTCCCAAGCTTGGCAGTCCATTTTCCCTTAACTTCTAAGAGATTTTGTAATGACCCACCAGATCATTTTCTGTATTTTCATACTATTTTAGCATTTAGAGCTTTCCCATAGCCGCCCCAAATTATTTATGACTTCCTGGAGTTAACAGTTCGGTTACCGGACAGTTCATTTGGTTTTAGAGTCAATTTCTTATTTTGAAGTTTAAGCTATAAAGGATAGGGTGCCCGGCCTAAACTTCAAGTAAACGACCTCGTATGGCAATTATAATATTTTTTTAGCTATTCTGATAGTTTTTTAGCTATGGAACGTTGATTTTAGGCTATGGGGACTATTGGTTCGGGTTTTAAAGCTTTCAAACTCATTTTGGGCTATTGGGTGAATTTTAGCTAAAACGACCCTTGGGTATGGGACCCATATTTTATCGAAACAACCTCGGTTGAGAATTTTGATAGCGTCGTTGATCTGAAATATTGAATTTGGTAGGGTAGCATAGTTTGTTTGCGTTCACGGGATTCCAAACGAATCTCGAAGGTCCGATCGAAGATTTGGCACTTGGCCAAAACTGCTGGTGTAGGCCAAAAATGGCCTTCGTGAGTATCGGCCATCACGTTCGCGAGCTTGTCTTTGAGATCGCAAAGAGTCTCCTCTAGACTGGATCAGACTTTCTCCTTCACGATCACGGTGGACCAGTCGCGTTCGCGAATGGTAAGTCGAGTCTTGGTCTGCATTCGAGATGGGGTCCCCGCGATCACGATGAAGGGACCCTGGTAGTATTTAATATTGTGAAACCCAATTTCTTTCCATTTTTCTTAAGTCCCAACACCATATAAACCCTAGAGAGCTTGTGGAGAATGGAGATCGATCATTGGGTATTTGAGGTGAGTTGGAGACGCTGTTTTGGTCATTTTCTCATCGATATTTCCGTAAGTTTTCTTTAATTTCTTAGTTAATTTTCCGATTTAAATCCAAATCCCTAGCTTACTTTATGGGCTTATTTAGGGTCCGTTTGTGCTTGGATTTCACCTATTTTTAAGGATAAATAATCCTTGAGCTTAGAGGGACATGTTGATCGTTTCAAAGTTGTGATTCCACAAGCAGGCCCCACATGAGATTTTTAGCTTGATTTTGGATCCGGAGTATTTATATGTATTAAAGGTATTGTCATTTTCATATTAATGCATAGATTGTTATTTTGATAGCATGGCAACATGCGGAGGCTTCTCTAAAGGGAAAAGCTCTGATTTAGTGGACTTTCTCGAGCTTCATCGGCGTCCAGGTAGGCTAGGCTTACTTTTCTCATAGATTGAGCTTTATCATGGTACTAGTATAGTATTATGCTAGAATTGGGTTGGGATTTACGGCTTGGATGCATGTCTAGTAAATTTGGATTTTTAGCCGATTAGAGAGTCGTTTTAGGTAGAATTGACTCATTCCTCATCTCTTTGAGTTAAATTGTTTTCTTAGGACTAGTTTAGACCTATTTAATGCCTTATAATGAAACTTTGAAGCCTTAGTATGGACTTTCGAAGTTAGTGGCAGGCACCATCTGCCCTCTTTTAAGTCAAATATCCTAATTAACTCCTTATAGACCTAGAAGTCCTTCATTCATCATCTTTTATATAATATTGAACCTTAGGATGATTTAGATATCCTTCCATCCCCTGGCTAGACTTGTTATTTAGTATTTACCATAAAGTTCTGGTTTGAGTTCGATATTTACTATTTATATATGAAACCAAAGTTTCGATTTGAGTCCAACATTTACTATTCACTTATAATGATAAGGTTCTGGTTCAAGTCCGGTGGCTACGGTATGAAGGGATTCTCATATATGATTTCGGTTGTCACTTACTTTATGCTTACTACTATCGGTGATTCTTCTTTGATTTTATCTATCGGGCTTATGGGGGCTCGAATGGGTTAATCCTCTCTTGTTTGTGCCTTCTGGGCTTATGGGGGACCAACTACATTGTAGTTATCTTGTATTCTTTCCAAATTATTTATCTTATTTACTTATCATTTGTCAGTCGAGGCATTATTTTAGGTTTTCCACTTTATCCGTGACTTTAGTTTACATTCTTGCATCTTATTATGTTTTTATTATGATTTAGCTCAGTCGGCTAATGATTTCTACTGAGTACCCATTGTTTTGGTATTCATACTATACTTCTGCATCTTTTTCTAATGTCGATCCAAGTAGGAGTCACTGCCACTGACGTTCTATTCCTTTTTGCTTTAGGGATTCGGAGATAGGGTGAGCTTTCAAAGTCGCAGATGATCTTTTCTCCATCCACTACTTTTGGGACAGTATTACTTTTTGAGACTACTTGTATATTGGATACTATTTAGTACTCTTATTCAATTGGATTTAGTGGCTTTTGTACCAACCTTACTAGGACGTGGGGTATTTTCTTGCATAATTCCTCTATATATATATCTCTCCTTTGATATTTCTATTGTTGCTCTTGTATTTTACCGCCTACAATTCCATTGTATGCTTACTTTCGGTATTTAACATACCTTCCACAAACTATCTCATTACTTGTTGTTTCGGGCTACGGTTCGACTTACCCACTGAAGGGTTAAAGTAGGTGCCATCATGACTTACAAAAATTGGATCGTGATAAATTGGTATCAGAGCGTAGGTTCACTGGTATTATTGCTACAAGAGCAAGTGTCTAGTAGAGTCCAGCAGATCGGAACGATGACGTTTGTATCCTATCTTTGGGAGGCTACAAGACATTCTTAGGGAAAATTTCACTTTCTTTGTTCATTATTTGCATTAGGTCTGAGTTGGTTTCTAATTTTTTATCATTCCACTATTTCGTGGATAGTTAGGACGCGAGCTACGACGATAGGAGATGAGGACCCCGAGTCTGCAGTCAAAGCACCCGCTAGAGGCTGTGCTCGAACCAAAGGTCGAGGTAAGGCTAGAGCTGCAACCCCAACTAGGGATCAGGATAAGGAGCCTTCACCAGATCCTGTTATTACTCCTGAGCCAGAGATTCTTCCACCCCATCCATTGGTGGACCAGCGCAGCCCAGGATCCACCGGGGTTTATTTCTTCTTCATTTCTTAGAGATGCCTTGGTCCAGCTATTGGGATTAGTTGGTGGCATATCGTATGATGGTGCTCAGTCCGCAGATTAGAGTGGTACAGATGTAGGGGCGCATCCTGTAGCTGCGGCTCCTAGAGTTGTGATTTCTCCAGCACTGGTAGCTCCACAGCCGACAGTTGCTCAACCTGTTATGTCTACCAAGGAGCAGAAGATGTTGGGCCAATTTCTGAGATTGACTTCACCTAGGTTTGCAGGGGGCCCAGGGGAGGATGCTAATGAGTTTCTAACTAGTTGGGAGGAGAGGCTCAGTAATTTGGGGTTGGTTGAGTGGCGCAGAGTGGACTATACAGCTTATCAGCGCGATAGTGGTGGAGGGGTTATATTGATTCTAGACCAGCTGAATCTCCACCTATGACTTGGGCTCAGTTCTCCGAGGCTTTCTTGGAGAAGTACATGCCTTGCACTATGCGTGAGCACCTGAGGAATGAGTTTTCTACTTTGATATAGGGTTCTATGATAGTGGATGAGTATAAGGCAAGATTTCATGAGTTAGCCAGACATGCCACCATGATTTTGTCTACAGAGTATGAGAGGATGTGGTGCTTTATCAGAGGGTTGAGTCTATCGCTCTGTAGGTTACTTAGAGTTTGGTGACTTCAGGAAAGTCTTTTTCTTATATTACCACTCATGTCTATTTGGTAGAGGAAATAGATCTCGAGGCCCAAGGGGGCAGCGATAAGAGACAGCGTCATCAGGGTAGTTTCAGTGGGAGCCAGAGTGGTTTGCAGTTCAGAGGTAGAGGTTTTAAGGGTAGGTACCCTCAGCATCAGTCTTATCATCACCAAGGTCAGTCTAGTAGACCAGACAGCACTTCAGATTACTGACGTGATCAGCTCGATTATAGCAACTACAATGGTTAGAGCAGGAGTCAGCCTTCTAGGGATGCACATTCTGGGTCTTCTAGCCATGGTGACTATTCTGGGTTAGCCGTATCTTCTGGCTAGAATAAAATATCGGGGCTTTGTTATGATTGTAGAGTTGTTGGCTATTTCTCCGGAGAGTATCCCCAGTGCGAGATGATTTTGCCTGCAGCACAGATTGTTCAGCCTATCAGATCAGTACCTCCTCTAGCTAGGGGTGGTATCCAGGGTCACAGGGGTAGTTCCTAGGGTTCTAGAGGAGGTCCTCAGGCTGGTAGGACAAGTGGTCGGTCAGGTGCCCAGTCCGGGGGTGGACAACGTCAGTTGCATACAGTACCTGGTAGGTTGGAGGTAGAGTCTTCAGATACTATTATTACAGGTACAATTTTGGTATATCGTCAGCTAGCTATTGCTTTATTTGATCTGGGATCCACTTATTCATATGTTTCTGCTTATTAGGCACCGCTGTTAGAGTTGTCTTGGGAGCCTTTATTTGGGCCATTGCATGTATCTACTCTGGTGGGTGATTCTTTAGTAGTGGATCAAGTTTATAGGTCATGTGTTGTGACCGTTTGAGAGTTTGATACTCGGGCCGACCTTATTGTGCTAGATATGGTGGATTTTGATGTGATTCTAGACATGGACTGGTTATCCCCCTATCATGTGGTCTTTGATTGCTTTTGTAAGACCGTTACCTTAGCCATGCTTGGCATACCCTCAGTTGTATGGCAGGGTTCTTTTAGCCGCATATCGACGGGGATTATCTTTTATGTTTGGGCTAGGAGACTGGTATCAGGGGGTTGCGAGTCTTATCTTGCTTATGTTTGTGATATTAGTGCCGAGGGTTCTTTGCTTGATTTTGTTCTTATTGTTTGTGAGTATTCTAATGTTTTCCCTACCGATCTACCTGACCTTTCTCCTGAGCGTGATATCGAGTTTGTTATTGATCTTGAGCCGGTATCTGAACTATTTCTATGGCACCTTACCGCATGGCTCCTACCAATTTTAAGGAGCTAAATTATCAGCTTCAAGATCTCTTAGGTAAGGGTTTCATTTGGATGAGTGTATCTCCTTGGATTGCTCATGTCTTGTTCATGAAGAAAAAGGATAGTTCTATGCATATGTGTATCAACTACAGGCAGCTAAATAAAGTGACAGTGAAGAATAAGCTCCATATCCCTCGTATTGATGATTTATTTGACCGGCTTCAGGGTGCGACAGTGGTTTCTAAGATTGACTTGAGATCAGGTTACCACCAGTTGAGGATTCGGGCCGAGGATATCCCAAAGACAGCCTTCAGGACTCGTTATGGACATTATGAGTTCTTGGTGATGTCTTTTGGGTTGACCAATGCCCCAACAACTTTTATGGATTTGATGAACCGTGTTTTTAGGCCCTATTTGGACCCTTTCGTGTTAGATTTCATTGATGATATCCTTGTTTATTCGAGAGGTAGAGAGGAACATGAGCACTCCAGACTTTGAGAGATCATAAGCTTTTTGCCAAATTCTCAAAGTGTGAGTTCTGGCTCGAATCGGTGACATTATTAGGACACGTGGTGTCTAAGGATAGGATTATAATGGATCCAAAAAAGATTGGGGCTATTCGTGATTTGGCCAGATCTATATCTCCGACTAAGGTTCACAACTTTATTAGTTTGGCGGGTTACTACAGATGGTTCATTGAGAGGTTTGCTATTATTGCGGCACCTATGACTAGATTGACAAGAAAACAGGTTCCTTTTTAGTGGTCCAACTAGTGTGAGTTAAGCTTTCTGAAGCTCAAGAAATTGCTCACTTTCTCTCCTATTTTGACTCTTCCAGTTGAGGGCGGGAGGTTTACTGTAATTGTGATGCTTCTGGTATTAGTTTGGGTTGTGTTCTAATGCAGCATGGCCGAGTTATTGCTTATGCATTGAGGCAGCTAAAGGTGCACAAGCGTAACTACCCCACTCATGATTTGGAGTTGGCAGCAGTAGTTTTTGCATTTAAGATTTGGAGGCATTACTTGTACGGTGTTCATTGCGAGATATTCACCAACCATCATAATCTTCAGTACATTATGACTCAGAGGGAGCTTAATTCAAGGCAGCGCAGATAGATTGAGTTGCTGAAGGACTATAATATCTCTATTTTATACCTTCTGGGTAAGGTGAATATGGTAGTAGACGCCTTGAGCCGGAAGGCAGTGAGTATGGGTAGCTTGGCTTCCATTTTAGTTTTGGAGTGACCGTTGGCTTAGGACATTTAGTCCTTAGCCAACTTGATGGTTTGACTTGATATTTTGGACTCCAGGAGAATCCTTGCTAGTGTTGAGTCTATGTCTACCTTATTTGAGCAGATTCGGAGTCACCAGTTTGAGGAGAGTAGACTTTGCAACATCTGTGGTCAGGTTCTGAGGGGTGAGTCCAGAAGGGCTACCTTAGATTCAGAGGGCATTCTGAGGTTTAATGGTCGTATTTATGTTTCGAAGGTTGGAGGGGACTTGATTCAATTGATATTGTAGGAGGCTTATAGCTCTAGATATTCTATCCATCCTGGGACATCTAGGATGTATAGAGATTTGAGGCAGTATTACTGGTGGAGTGGCATGAAGAGGGATATAGCAGACTTTATAACTTGTTGCCTATGTTATCAGTAGGTATGGCCTGATTCAGAGATTACCCATTCCAGAGTAGAAGTGGGAACGGATTACTATAGACTTCGTGAGTGGTTTGCCTCGTACTTCTCGTGGTTCTGATAGTATTTGGGTCATCGTAGATCGGTTAACCAAATTAGCTCATTTCATACCAATTTAGATGTCTTTCAGTGTCGAGAGGTTCACCGTATCTATGTTCATAAGATAGTTCACCTGCATGGAGTACCCGTGTCCATTATTTTAGATATAGGCTTAGTGTTAACTTCTAGCTTCTGGAGGACTTTTCAATAGGAGTTGGGTACTCAGGTGGACCTTAGCATAGCTTTTTACCCTCAGACCAACGGGCAGTCGCAGCGGACTATTCAGGTTCTTGAGAATATGCTCTGTGCTTGTGTTATGGACTTTGGAGGTCAGTAGGAGTAGCACTTAGCCTTAACAAAGTTAGCTTATAATAATAGCTACCATTCGAGTATTGAAATGGCACCATTGAAGGCATTATATGGTAGGTGTTGTCGATCTCTGATAGGCTAGTTTGAAACCTTCGAGGTTAGGCCCCGTGGTACTGACTTACTTCATGAGTCATTGGATAGGGTTCGGGTGATTTAGGATAGGTTGAGGGCATTTTAGATTAGGCAGAAGAGTTATGTTGATCGTAGACTTTGTGCCTTGAAGTTTGGAGTTGGTGATCGGGTTTTCCTTTGGGTATCGCCTATGAAGGGTATGATGAGGTTCGGGAAGAGGGGCAAGCTCAGCCCTAGGTACATTGGACCATTTGAGATACTTTGGACCGTTGGAGAGGTAGCTTATGAGTTGGCCTTGCCCCCAGTTTTTTTAGCTGTTCACCCAGTTTTCCATGTATCCATGTTACAATGCTATATTCATGATGAGTCACTTGTGCTTCGATGGGACTCAGTTTAGTTAGACAAGAGGTTGACCTTTGTGGAGGAGCTAGTCCTTATACTAGCCAGGGATATTAGACGATTACGCTCTAGAGAGATTCCAGTGGTTAAAGTCCAGAGGTGATACTGACCAGTGAGAAGGCTACCTAAAAGATCAAGTGTGAAATACGAGCCCAGTATCCCCACTTGTTTGAGCCTTCAGATATATTTTCATCTTTTACTTTCTCGGACGAAAGTCCTTTTAGTGGTGGATATTATAATGACCCTCCAAATCATTTTCTGTATTTCTACACTATTTTAGCCTTTATAGCTTTCCCATAGCTGCCCCAAGTCATTTATGGCTTGTTGGAGCTGACAGTTCGATTATTGGGTAGTTTGTTTGGTTTTTAGAGCCAATTCCATGTTTTGATGTTTTCACTACTAAAGATTAGGTGTCAGGCCTAAACTTCAGGTAAACGGCCTCATATGCCAATTCTAACTGTTTTGTTTTGTTAGCTCCGAAATGTTGATTTTAGGCTGGGGACCCTTGGTTTAGGTCCCAAGGCTTCTGGACTTATTTTGGACGATTGGGTGGGTTTTGATTAAAACGACCCTTGGGTGTGGGACCCATATTTTATCGAAACAACCAGGATTGGGAATTTTGATGGCATCATTGAATTTAAAATGTCGACTTTGATAGAGCACAGTTCGTTTATGTTCACGGGATTCCGAACAAATCTCGAGAGTCCGATCAGAGATTTGGGACTTGGCCAAAACTGCTGGTGCAGGCCAAAAATGGCCTTCACATTCGCGAGGCCTTGGCCGTGTTCGCTAAGGCCAAGAGTATCGGCCATCGCATTAGCGAGCTTGTCTTTGCGATCGTGAAGAGTCTCCTCCAAGCCGGATCATACTTTCTCCTTCGCGATCGAGGTGGACCGTTCGTATTCGCAAAGAGTAAGGCAAGTCTTGGTCTGCGTCCGCGATGAGTTCCCCGTGATCGTAATGAAGGGACCCCTGACAGTATTTAAAGTTGTGGAACCCAATTTCTCTCCATTTTCCTTAAGTTCCAACACCATATAAACCCAAGAGAGTTTGTGGAGAGTAGAGATCAATCATTGGGTGTTCAAGATGACTTGGAGACGCTATTTTGATCATTTTCTAATCGATATTTCCATTAGTTTCCTTTACTTTCTTAGTTAATTTTCTAATTTCAATCCAAATCCCTAGCTTACTTTACGGGTTGATTTAGGGTTCGTTTGTGCTTGGATTTCATCCATTTTTAAGGTAAATGATCCTTGAGCTTAGATGGACGTGTTGACGATTTCAAAGTTGTGATTCCGCAAGCGAGCCCTATATGAGATTTTTAGCTTGATTTTGGACCCAAAGCATTTATATGCAATATGGGTATTGTCATTAATGTATTAATGCATAGATTATTATTTTGATAGTGTGGCATCGTGTGGAGGCTTCTCGGAAGGGAAAAGCTCCAATTTAGTGGACTTTCTTGAGCTTCATCGGTGTCCAGGTAGGCTAGACTTACTTTTCTCATTAATTGAGCTTTATCATGGTATTAGTATAGTAATATGCTAGATTTGGGCTGGGATTTATGGCTTGGCTGCATGTTTAGTGAATTTTTTATTTTTAGCCTATTAGAGAGTCGTTTTAGGTAGAATTGACTCATTCCTCTTCTCTTTGAAAAATATTGTTGTCTTAGGACTAGTTTAGACCTATCTATTGCCTTATAATGAAACTTTGAAGAATTAATATGGATTTTTGGGGTTAGTAGCGGGCCTCGTCGGCCCTCTTTTAAGTCAAATGTCCTAATTAACTCCTTGTAGACCCAGGAGGCCTTCATTCATCATCTTTTATATAATCTTGAACCTTAGGATGATTTAGATATCCTTTTAACCCCTGGCTAGACTTGTTATTTAGTATTTACCTTAAAGTTTCAATTTGAATTTGATATTTACTATTCACATATGATACTAAAGTTTCGGTTCGAGTCTGGTATTTACTATTCACTTATAATGTTAAGGTTCCAATTCGAGTCAAATGGCTATGGTACAAAGGGATTCCCATATATGATTTTGGTTGTCACTTACTTTATGTTTACTACTGTCAGTGATTCTTCTTTGATTGTATTCATCGGGCTTATGGGGGCTCGATTGGGTTAATCCTCTCTTGTTTGTGCCTTCTGGACTTATGAGGGCCCAGCTAGGTTGTAGTTAGCTTGTATTCTTTGCAAATTGTTTATATTGTTTACTTATCATTTGTCAATGGGAGCATTATTTCAGGTTTGCCCTTTTATCCCTGATTTTAGTTTATATTCTTGCATCTTATTATGTTTTTATTATGATTTAGCTCAGTCGATCGATGATATCTACTGAGTACCCATTTTTTTGGTACTCATACTACACTTCTGTATCTTTTTTGATGCAGATTCGAGTATGAGTCACCTCCACTGACTTTCTATTCCAGCTTGCTTTTAGGATTCGGAGATAGGGTGAGCTTTCAGAATCGGAGCTGGTCTTTTCTCCATCCACTACTTTTGGGACAATCTTTACTTTTCGAGACTACCTGTATATTGGATACTGTTTAGTACTCTTATTCTTTTAGATTTAGTGGCTCTTGTACTAACCTTACTAGGTCGTGGGATATTCTTTTGTAGACTTCCTCTCTCTCTCTCTCTCTCCTTTGATATTTATACTGTTGCTCTTATATTTTATCGCCTATAATTCTATTGTATGCTTACTTTCGGTATTTAACATACATCCACCAACTAGCACATTACTTGTCGTTCTGGACTACAGTTTGACTTACCTACTGGAGGGTTAATGGAGGTGCCATCATGACTCGCTAAAATTGGGTCGTGACATTTTTTCTGTAGTATTTGGTTCAACTTGAGGGGAAGCTTAAAGTCTTGAAGGAGTACAATTTAAGATAGTAAATTTCAGAAATTAAGGTAAGGTTACTGCTCAATTTCCTTCCTCTTTATGTATAGGTTTGGATAGAGGATTTTATATGTATTATTGTTAAGAACTCACTAGATGGTGATCGAAAGTCGTGAGTTCAATATTTCATATTATGTTGAAGGATTTTGGGATTGTTTAGGGGTTGTTTATATGCAATATTGTTAGGAGGCAGTGGGTGACCTAATAAAATGGTTGAGTGGAGTTATATTGAAGTATAGAAGAAGGGTGTGGTGATACACCAAGTATTTGGGGGTTGGACGGTCTTACTGCCTATCAAAGTATTTATCTACTATTTTGCAAGGCCTACATTGTGAGTAGTTGCTAATATTAGCTTTATTATGTACTTATATTATAGATTAACGCCTTAAAGGAAAGAAGTCTAATTCATTATAATAATCCAGTTGCACAGCATAGTATGTAAGGCTATTCTAGTCATTATTCTTTGGCATGAAGTCTTATACTTGTGTGTACCTATAAAGTGAGCTTTTTAGATGATTTTCATGGTAAAAAAACATTATGACGGTGTATTCCCATTGTAGTTAATGGCCCTTTTCCTTACTGTCCATGGTCTCAAAAATGTGTTAAAGTGTCACATGTTTCTCTTATATGAGTTAATAAGATCCTAGATTTCACATGTTAAGAATGCTCATATGTTGGATATACAATCTGGCCATATACTGCCAAATTGCTTCAATTATCTAATTGATCATATACTTCATTTGAGTCATACGCTCACATGTTCCTTTCTTTGGATATCACTCCCATCGTGTTAGGATATAATGTGACCTTTTAGAGTCCTTACTTGTTCAAATATACAGTTTATATGCCCTTACTTGGAATGTGCATTTGTTCCTAATTGGAATCTGCCCACATGCATCAATAGTTCCCATGTTCACGTATCCTTTTAATTGTTATTACCTAGTAAGTATTTATTATACAGTCCAAACCTCACATCTAAATTTCCACACTTGCATGTGCCATAATTGTTATATGTTACATAAGATTACTAGCATCTGCCACAATTGATATATGCTATCTAAGATCACTTGCTCACTAGTTATACACCTTAATGGCCCGTTTGTTACATGTCCTCATATCTCACTTGTCACATGTCTTCATGGCTCATTTATGAATATGTTTTATGCCCGGTGATGAGGCTTATTGTGTCATATAAGTTTCTAAATATTACTACATTGATGTTCATTGTTAGTGCCTCAATCATATTATTCATAAGTCTTCTTCTACTGGGCAATAGTTCTGAAGCTCAATAATGTTATGACCACCAAAAGAACAATCTAAAAAATTAAAAAATCAAGGTAAAATAAGTCTGCCTATTGACAGGTGGTATCCCATGGGTGGAAGGAACACCTAGCATGGGTCGATCCCGATCTATATATTATGGGTGTTATCCCAGGGGTGAGAGGAAAGCCTAGCATGGGTCGATCCCGATTTGTGTATTTATGAGGACTGTATCCCAAGTGTTAAAATGCCTAGCATGGGTCATCCTCTTTTACCATCAGCTGGCCATTGTATCACATGCTGCAAAGTTTACAAAGCAAACAAGAGTAAAGTAAACTAAAGAATGTAATGTACATGATTCCACAAGTATAAGAAAAGGTGGCCTTTATCCTTATCTATAAATTTGTACCTGTTTTCATTTTAGCTTTTATTTTACATATGGTTACTTTAGCCTTACATATTTAGTACATTCCTTCATATTGATGTCCCTCATGGGGGATGTTTTGTTTCATGCCGCAGGTTCAGGTACTCCAACTAATAGATCTCCACAATAGAAGCACAGGATACTCAACGGCTTTTGGTGAGCTCCAGGTTGATTCAGAGTTTTGCCGAGTTTTCAGCATATACTTTGATATTGTATTATAGTTAAGGTTATGGCGGGGTCCTGTTCCGATCTAAGCTAAGTTGTCTATCTTTTAGAGGCTTTGTAGACTAATGTCGAAGTAAACCACAGTTATGTCTATTCTTTTAGTAATTAAGGCCCCAATGACCAAGTCATGTACACCATTTTTTAGCCTATCTATATTGGTATTTTCACTCGAGTATCTATCTATACTCGTTAAAGTTGTATAATTATCATAGTTATATGTACGTCAAGCACGATTTATAAGTTGGTTCTCTCAGGCCGTTAGTACATCGGGTGGATATCCTTCTCAATGGGATTTGAGGCGTGACACAGATGGACCAAATCTCGGGGGCACCGCTAGTGGCCAAGGGAACAAACTCTAAGAAGTAATCACAATTTTCATAAAATACAAATACGGCAACAATGCTCATCCTGAAAAGGTTCAAAATGTTAGGCATCCCGAAGTATGATGGGACTACGGACCCATAACACTTAATGACCTACACAACTGGGATCAACTTCGCGTTAAAAGAGTTTGAGTCTATCTTGATCAAAAAACTTGGAGAAATGCTCACAAGGGAAGCCTTGGTATGGCATTCACATTTACCTATTTATTCTTTTACTACACTTACAGATGCCCTCTAGAAAGTACACACCAGCCGAAGAGTAGAAACTCATAAGGAGGATATCTTTAAGGTAAAATAGGGTAGCAGGAGATACTTCGAGATTTCATGGACAGGGTCCAAAAAAGAGAGAATATGTTTCTAGCGAATATTGAATGATTAGAGAATGATGTTTCTAGCGAATATTGAATGATTAACAGCAAAAGCATTCTCCCCGAGTTTTAACCTGTCAAGTTTCGATGCTTTATGGAAATTGTCTACAAGAACTCCCAGCTCAAACATGGAATGACGTCTATCACCAATATACATCAAAGATGCATATAAAGGATGATCAGGTTATAACTTTAGTGTTTTTTATGCCCAAGAATGCTATGGATTTCAACTAGAGCCATCCAAGGGGCAAGTTAGAACCTTACCTGGCATCATCATGATTCAGAATAATAGAAGATCTGACTAGACTAGGAGTAACAGGGAACTGTCAGGTAAAGAGGTGGTAGGACCTTTTAGGCCTTCATCCAAAGACATAGGGCCCTGAAGTATACTTTCAAAATCGGACTGGTAGTTGGTCACAACCATAAGGAGTATCAAAGAGACTAGATGGTCTAAAGAGAAATGGACCGACCCCAATAAGAGAAACCATAATTTATGGTAGAGATGACACCGTTTTGAGGATTGTAATTACCCGCTGAAAAAGGCAGCATAGTTGCTCAAAAATGGACACTTAAGGAAATTCTTAAGTAACTGAGCTAATCATAACTATGACTTAAACCTGGACGTAGAGGAACCACCAAACCTGCTTCACCCAAGCATATAGTCAATGTAATATTTGGGGGAATGAAAATCAGTGGTGTTGCCTACTCAATAGCTAAAAATTCAATGGCATCAATTACCCATGAAAAGAGAATCCAAAAAATCCCTGATAGTGACATAATCGCCGTCAATGCTGAGGAGGCCGATGGCCTTACACCCCCTCAAAAAGATGTAATTGTGATATTTTTGTGTGTTTTAAATTCTAATATTAAACATATGACTTGTATCTTATTTATTGTATGACTGATTCACTGACGAGTTGATTTAAACTCCATCATCCGTCATTACTTAGTGAAGTTTCAATCATGACTAATTTATGTTGTAATTTGCAATTGAGTATATTGTTATTGGTGTATTTATTATTTTAGCGATATAAACTTTCAATTGATTTTCCTATTACCAATAATTTTATTTCAAAGAAGAATTTTTTTTAAAAAAATTTAAAAAAAAAACAAAAGAACAAATATAGAAATTTTGTTCAAAATTTAGTCTTAAGTTTTGTTGTTGTCCTTTATTAATAAAATTATATTGTGATTTGTAATTAGATTCACTTTTGATTAGTTTCTTTTGTGTTTCTCGTATTTTAGGGTTATAAATTTAAATTAGGTATATTGTTATCATCAACAAAAGGTTTATATTTCTATATATTAGAAGAGCGAGCTTCGACATGTGTTATTTGTCAAAGAAATTTCATACTTAGGGCATTTATGTCATTTCATCTACCAAACAGATCTGTAAAAACTATATACGTCTCTTACACCTTCATTTTGAATATCCACGTGGTAGATTCTACAAGACACATAGCGACACATACTCCAATTTCCTCTCTATCTTTCTTCTCTGTTTAAAAAAAAAAAAGTCAAACAGAAAGAGTAAGGATAACCTCTCCTGTGGGATTTTTAATTAAGGGTGACAAAAAAGTTTGAAAATTAAAAAAAGGTGACACAAGTTTTAATTATTGAGTAGAGATAATAATTTTGTTATTAGTTTAATGACATGCAGCAATTGTTGTAAGTTGCTGCAGCAATATGTAGCAATTGTTGTAAGTTGCTGCAGCAACTTGCAGCAATTTCGATAGTTGCTGCAGCAACTTTGACTGTTGCTGTAGCAACTATCGTAGTTGTTGTAGCAACTTCAAAAGTTGCTGCAGCAACTTGCAGCAATTTTCTAATGACTACTTAACAAAAAATTTGACTTCAGCTGGTCAAACTTATCACCTTTTTTTAATTCAACACTTTTTTGTCACCTCCTTCTCAATTCTCTGCTGTTTCTCTTCTGCATCTTCTCCATTTTAAATTGTGATTCTCGTTTTTTTTTTTTTTTTTTTTTTTTTTTGCATTTTAGTTATATTTTTCGGCTTCTACTTCGGGTTATTTTTTTTGAAATTTTGGTTCTCAGAGATATAAAGGTTCGATTTTTAGAGATTCTTTTAGGAGATTTAATACAAGAAGAAAGCTTGAATCTTGGTGGATTTTTTTTTTGTTTTTCAAGAATTGGGAAATTTTTGGAAAGTTGGAGGCTTTGGTTGAAATCAGAATTCAAGATGGGCATTCTCTTTATCAGGTAACTTTACTGATTTTTCATGCTTAATTGGATTATTTGATTCATTTAGTTAATTGGGTGTCAGAATATTAAATTTTCTTGACTTTGAACTTAAAGATTGGATTTTTTGGGCGTCGAGAATGAATCTTTGAGTTATATAGGAAGTAGTTTGTGAAATTTGTTTTGTGGTTTTGTAATTTTGTTGAATTGTGATAAAGTTTTAGCTGTTGAATTCTGTTACTATTATTTTACGAGTGAAGGGTCAAAAACACACCTAAACTATCCTTATTTTTTGTATTTTATATCTGAACTATTAGGTGTGTGATTTGATTGAGCGATGCTCTATTGCATGAGTATGAGTAGTTGTTCAGAAATGATTAAAGGGATTCACTCTGCGAACTTGATCACTCCAAATAAAATGTCTTTGCAAGGTCGTTAGCTTTGAAGTACTCGATACACTTAGTAGCATGAAAATCAGAATTAAGAGTACTTATAAGTATGTAATTGTAAGGATATGATATTGAGATTTCATATCCATATGGTAATTTGAAGAGACTATCGTACTCGTAAAAGCTTTTTGGTATCTGAATAAAGGAACATGTAAAAGGAGTGATCAACCTTATAAGAACTGAAATATTGTGCTATATTTTATAAAACCTTCCTGCTTATAGTGGTTTTTGGTTATGCACACTTTTCAAGACTACGAGTGATAGCAAGCTTAACAGCAGTTTTTAATTTCATATAGTATTATTTTTTAGGATTGGCTTTTATTGACTTGCTCCTGGAATTTCCTAAAGAAGACTTTAAGTTTGGGCTTAACAAGCGTCGATTTAGTTACAGTAAGTATACATATGAATTTTTAAGTTTATAGTTGCTTTAACTATTGTATTTACAAGTTACTAATTGTTTTCTTAGATTTTCTTAAACAAGTGGGCTGGATTAGTACATGATATCACAATGATCTGGTGATAATTCACATATTCATGTGTATGAGATAGCAAGAATCATGGACAAAGAAGCAGGGCTATTTGTTTCCTTCAGGCTCAATGGGCAATCTAATTTACTTGATTGCTTATTGCCAAATTAGGGGAGCGAAGTAATTATGGGTGATATTTCACATATTCATGTGTATGAAAATAGAGGAATTTCTACTATTGGTGAAGTTCATCCAAGGACAATCAAGAACAATGAAGATGGTATAATGAATACTGATTTGATTGGAGCTGCTATTCGTGAATCTAGCTTTGAGATACTTCATCCAACGACTAGACTCATTTGCTTGGAGAATTACATGCTCGGTAAGCGTATAATATACTCTCATATCTCCAAGAGGTAGGGGTAAAGTCTGTGTACACACGGATATATTATTGTTGTTGTTATTGGTGCATTATATGGTTATGCACCCTCGGTTGAACATCAGGTATATGAGCTCATGGAAGAGAAAATCAAAAGGAGAAAGGCAAAATTAGCCAACCTCCTAGAACCTCTCATTCAATATCCAGTGATCCAGCTAGCAAGTTTATGGAACAACTGTTATAGGTATATTGGTCTTGTTCTTGTTTTTAAAACTTCACAGTCAGGTAATTTGTGGGAGCTGACTAGGATGTTTAAAGTAAAAGGGAGCAAATTCCTAAACATGTGGTACTTACTAGTAGAAGTTAAGATTAGTTCTAGTTGTTAATTTTTACACGTAGAAGATAGTGAAATTGACTTCTTTATGTATTGGTATGTGCAAATATAACAGCTCTCACAACTGTTTATGAGGGACCGGAAAGTGGTAAAAGTTCTTTTTCATATAATAGGGTTAGTAAAGGTTTGTACCCCTGGTTGTTCCTAACTGAATGATGAGAGAGGGAGATAAATTACCTTATTTAATCTGGACTATCATGGATATAATGATCAAATTTCATGGGATTCTATTTTCTGCCACATTCGTCTTTCTAACATGTTATACATTTCTACTGGCAAAGCTTGGGAAATATTTAATGATCAATTTTTTGACAATATCAAATGCTCCCAAGCTGATGGAAATGGAAGCTCTGTGAAGAGAACAATATATTTTATGTTTACTTTTCACACATATATATAGGATTCGACCCAAAGGTACTGGTTCTGCTTTGTAGTTTCTTACTACATCGTCTTGTTATTCAACTCAGCAATCATTTTTTTCTGCATTAACTCTATTTTTTATGCAAGTCCTTGACAATGTTCTTATGAATGTAGTTCAGGAGGCAGATGTCTTTCCGTAGAGTATATAGACAAAGTCAGAAATATAGCAAAGAAATATGGTCTGAAATTGCACATTGATGGCACTCGTATATTAAATGCATCATTTGTGAGTATACATTTTATTGTTTGTTGAGTAAACATTCTATATGCAGTCAGTCAGTACTATAGAGTCAGATGGATTTTTATGGTAGGGTTGATCTTCAGTAGTTACCATAGACAAAGAAGTGTGATAAAGATGCGACCGTATAAAATGAATATTCATCAAATTTACTATTTTTTAATTTGTTCTTTCGTCGATGGGGCCTTAAAACAAAATGAAAAATCGGAAAAATGATTCATTCCCCTTTCTATTTCTAAGAGGAGTAGGATATTTGGTTGATCTGTACCGCTATACAATTACAACCCGTTTTTGCTCAATGGATACAAAACACCCATGCTTTAGCACCTGGTGCAACAGCAAGCACCAGTTTAACTTGGGGGGTGGGGTGGGTGGGGGGGTGGTTTAGTGGCAGTGGGTGGCAAGGTGGTTTTGTTGCCTATTCCATTAGGAACCGAAATCCTAATCGAGTTACACGGGTATGTTGTTGTCGTTATTATATTCTTTGAGGTTTTAACTGGACTGATCTGTATTCTATTAGGTGCTCTATAAAGTTATTGGAAATCTGCTGCTTGTGCTATTCTTGCCATGACGAAAAACATCAATGACACCTCTGAAGGAAGTCATGAAAATGTAAATGTTTAATAGCAGGATTTACTTTATATTATAAGGTTATACTTGGTTTGTAAAAAGTGTGTAATGCTGCAATGCTGAATGGCTGAATAGAGATTCAATTTGTACTAATTCAGTCCTCCCGGCCTTTGTAACATTTAAATAGGCACAACATTATTGTTTAATGATATGTTGAACCCATGTTATTTGTAACAATGATATTATGTTTGGCCTGTGCTAACACGTAGTAACTAAAGAAGAAAGAGAGAAAAAAGAAAAAAAAATAAAATCATCATCATCATCATACCCAATGTATTCCCACCAGGTGGAGTCTGGGAGAGTAAAGTGTACGCAGTTCATACCACTACCTCAGATGAAGTAGAGAGGCTGTTTCTGATAGACCTCAGGCTCAGAACAGATAACCATAACGAACAAAAATGCATTTGTAACAATGATATTATGTTTGGCCTGTGCTAACACGTAGTAACTAAAGAAGAAAGAGAGAAAAAAGAAAAAAAAATAAAATAATCATCATCATCATACCCAATCTATTCCCACCAGGTGGGGTCTGGGAGGGTAAAGTGTACGCAGTTCATACCACTACCTCAGATGAAGTAGAGAGGCTGTTTCTGATAGACCTCAGGCTCAGAACAGATAACCATAACGAACAAAAATCATAAAAACAAACAACAAAAGGAGATAACACATTGCTAGATAATAAAGAAGCAAGACACCCATAGAGTAACATTATAGACTATTCATTCGAAATCACAAATATCACCAAAATAACGCGAACAAGAATCTGTCAAAGAAACAACAGGCACAGATACAAACAAACACTCTTTCCTACTAATACAGACACCTTCCTTGTAACACCCCGTACCTTCCCAACCTTACTTGACGACTTTGAACAATGTTTACTTAGGTGTCGAGAGCCATAAGTATGTATTTTGTAGTGTCATTGATGAAATATTTGATATTGGGCCTAGTACATGTGGTTAGACCTTTGTAGTGGGTGGCGTTTGTGACTTTGTGGAGCATTTATGGGGTGAAAAACTGAGGTTTATGGGACATCCAAGCAAAGAATCTTAAAGCTAAGAGGTAAGCAAAAGGTTAGGACTTGAAAGATCCAACCAAATCCGAAAAGAAAAGCCAAAATCAAAAATTTGGCATGGGGTGCTGCAGAGGGCGTGCCAGGCCGCTCTGGCTCAAATTTTTGTTTCCACAGGCAGCAAAGGGGCGCGCCAAGCGGCGTGCCGGGGTGGTTTTCGCCAAAATTTTTCTTCGACTATTATGATGTATATAAGACCTTTGAGTCATGGTATCATTACTCCATCATAGTAGGACTATTCTTAAGCGCGTTTGGCATCCGAGTTGGGGTTAATTCTTCATCACAAATATTTTAACAAATTTTAACAAATTATGTTCAAATAAGCCATGAGCGACTAGAATTTCTATTTTTGTAATTGAGGCTACGGTCGGAAATCTCGTAAGTGAATATTGTCGTGAAAATTATGGAATTAATTAAACATGAGATATATGATGGATTACACATTGATTTTTGTGGGCTAAGATAATATGTGTTAATGGGCTCAAAGGTAGGCCCAAAATGAATTAAAAGGCATGGTCCAATGGGTCAAATGACCCATTCTTGATTTGACAAGTCAATTATTGACTTAAGTGGCTAAGGATGAGTTAAAGGGGCTATAAAAGGGCAAGGAAATCAGATTTTATTCATGAGAAGGCACATGTATTTCTAGACTTTTCCAAAGAAACCAAAAAGAGACATTTTCTCTCAAATTCTCAAACCCTAAGTCATCTCCTTGAGCAAGATCATCATTCTACAAGCTTGGGTAAGTGTTTATTCTTATGAATTAATATATTATGTACATGAGAGGTTATGTAGATCATGGTGGTTATGTTGGCAAGGTGTTGAATAGTGCACTTTGGCTTTTTGCTAAAAGATGTGCATTCTTGTGAATTAAACTTGAAAAAGGACTTGATGTTTTGATGAAAGTGAATGGTGTGGATGATATCTCAACATGTATGGTGTGGTTATGTCCATAACTTGTTATTTTTCTCTATGAGTAAATTGTGGAATTTTGGTATAAAATGTATTGGAGTGATTTGATGGATTCATTGTGATGTGGTGTTAATGAGAACATGTAAAGGAGGAACTTGGTGTGAAAAGCTATTGGTTTATGATGTTTTGGTCAATATATAGAATGTTATGGTATTGTTGGTATGAAAAGACCATGAATGATATTATAAAGGGTGAAATAATGTTATAGGGCAATCATGTAACTCATGGTCTTCTTATACACTTGGAATGTAGCTTGTGGTTAATGTTGGTTCCGTTATGTACTTGTGATGTAGAGTGAAACGTAAGGAAGGAGCGAAATTGTTGTACTCACATATTGGATTGTATATTCATATTGGGAAGACAAGGTATGTAAGGTTACCCTTTTCGTATCCTTCTGCAGCTCCTAGTGTTCACATTGATGTTGTACTAGCTCATTTCGAATGTCCTAAGGTATCCTATATCCGGTTACCAATTGTTATTATCACATGTTTTCTACTCATTGATCAATTGTGATTCACATGTCTCATGTTCATTGACTAATGTTCCAAAGGTCCAATCATATTATGTTCCAAGTTCCAATAATGTTTATTCACATGACTCTCACTCATTGATTATTGATCCAAAGCTTCAAATAATGTTATGACTATCCTTGTATCAATCTCAAAGGTAAAGAATAAAGTAATGCATATGTGGTTAATGATGGAGTACGGGTGGTAGCTTTGGGGGCAAAAGCCTAGCTCAAGCCGATCCCGAGATTATTGGATCAGGGGGTAGTCTTAGAGGCATACGCCTAGCTCGAACCAAACCTGACAGGTGGTAGCTCTAGAGGTAATAACCTAGCTCGAGCTGAACCTGATATGTTGGTTTATGGGTGGCAGCTCTAGAGGTAATAACCTAGCTCGAGTCGATCCCGATATATTGATTTATGGGTGGTAGCTCTAGAGGCATAAGTCTAGCTCAAGCCTATCCCAACATAACGTTATATTATGTAAAGACCCACTGATCAGTCGGAGCCCGGGTACATAGTGACACAAGTGATGATGAGCAAGCAAAGAAGTAAAGAAGCAAAGAAAATAATGAAAGCAATACACATGGTTTTCAAAGTACAGAAGGGTGACTTATCCATACTGATTATTCATTTGTATTTGAGTTCATTGAAGTATTTATGTATCATACAGTTTTATATGGATATACTCAGTACATTCTTCGTACTGACCCCCTTGGGGGGATTTACCTTACTTGCTGCAGGCACAGGTACTAGTAGACCTCCACGGTAGAGTGCGGGTCATTTGCAAATTTTTGGTGAGCTCCAGTTGGTTCGGGGCTTTTCGAGTCATAGTGTAGATTTATTTTGGTATTGTAATTGATGTATAAAGCGAGGACTTGTCTCGACTCTAGCTTGGCTATGTATATGTATCTGTAGAGGCTTTGTAGACATATGTGGGATGAGGAATGTAAGAGATGTATGTCCATGTTGACTCGATGGCCCTAACGGCCAAGTTTCTTATATACATATAGTACATGCTTCCATAACTTCCGCTATTGATATCTTATATCTCCATGTGATGGTGCTGCTTATTGAGTGACATGCATATGAATAGACATGAGCAAAGATTGGTTCTCTCAGGCCTCATCGGCTTCGGGTGCCAGTCCGCCTCGTTGGAACTCGGGGTGTGACAAAAGTGGTATCAGAGCAGGTCGTCCTAAAGGTGTCTACAAAGTCGTGTCTGAGTAGAGTCTTACTTATGGATGTGTTGCGCGCCACATTTATAAGTAGGAGGCTACGGGCATTTAGGAGTTGTTTCTGTTCTTCATTCCTAGATCGTGCAATAGAGCCCAAGTTGTAGGTGGATGCATTTGTACGCATTGACACTGGTTTTCTTTTGCATAGTCAAATCTGATTATCAGACAAGATAAGGGCAAAGGTAAGCAAGTTGATATGCCTGCCAAAGAATAAATGAGTTATTCACCACCTGACCAAGCTAGTCAAGGTGGGGGTGACATGGAATTTGCAATACGGGTTTCTCTTAGCCAAAATGTAGAGAAGTATCCGCAGAATCACCTATAACTACCACCGAACAGGATTTAAGAAATGTAGTGCATATGTTGACTCAGATAGTTACTGTACACTGTCACGGGCGAGCTGCCCCAGTGACGAGTGATGGTGGTGCGGCTAGGGCAGCTAGTCGTCGAACACAGGATTTTCTGAAATTAAACCCTCCCACGTTCACCGGGGCGGATCTGAATGAAGACCCACATGACTTTATAGACCAAATCAAAAGGGCTCTAGATGTTATACATGTGACTGGTGTATTGATATACTTCCAGCTAGTTGGGAGGAATTTAAAACGGCATTCCTTGACAAGTACCTCCCATATGAGGTCCGAAAAGCTCATGCGGACCAATTGTTAAATCCTTGCCAAAGGACTATGAGTGTCAGAAAGTACAATCCTCGATTTAATTCTTTGGTTAGGTATGCTCCAAAGGTGGTAGCTATTATGACCGATAGAGTACATCGGTATGTGGATAGATGGATTGTACTATTGCGGCCTTGTAAAGAGATATGGATATAGCTAGAATACAAGCTTTTTGCACAGATAACGGAGGATCAGAGGCAACAGAAAAGGACACAAATATTTGAAGAAGGGTCATCAAAGAGGGCTAGACCTATGGGACAGTTCATATCGGTTTGGGCAAAGAAGTGAGATTCAGGATTCACGGGCAATGGGGTATCAAGCATAAGAACGTAGAAAGTAGGAACCAACCGAAGTCTCCTCGTCAGACGTGTTAGTGCTGCGGAAGTTATTATTTAGGTGAATGTAGGTTGGGGGGCGAATATTTGTTATTGGTGTGGTATGTCGGGCCACAAAATGAGGCTTCTCCTGATGTAGCCACAGGTACCGTATACGTATTGATTGACTCATAGAGCATATGATATTTCATTAACTGCTGAAAATTCAAAAGAACACCAGAATTACTAGTTGTGTCACATGAAGTCTATACATCAGATGGTGAATCTATTGTAGTTAAAAGAGTATATCATAGGTGCATAATAATTGTTTGTGGTCATGAGACACTGGTTGGTCTCATTGAGCTGGAAATAGTGGAATTTTGATATATAAAGGGATTGTGCCATAGTAGATTGCCGAACTAAGAAGTTATATTGTCGTTTTCCCCAAAAGAATGATTTTGAATGGCCAGGGAAATGTGGGGGCACCAAGAGGAAAATTTATTCCCCATCTTAAAGCAAAGCAAAGGATACTCTAAGGGATACATATGTCACTTAGTAAGAGTGACATATACTGATGTGAAGCCACCAACTCTTCAATTAGTTCTGGTGGTAAATGAATTCCTCGATGTATGAGCTGGTAGTAATGTGATGTCAGGTACTCGGCCTATTTTTATTTCTTCATATAGCATGGCCCCGGTATAGTTACGGGAATGAAACGAGATATAAAATACATGATGAACAAGGGATTCATAAGACCTAGTACGACCCCTTGGGGTGCATCAGTGTTTACTATCGGCAATCGAATAAGGTGAAAATAAAGAATACATGTCTTCTCCACGGAGTTGATGACATATTTGATCGGTTATAGGGTGCCAAATTCTTCCTAAAGATTGACTTAAGGTCAGGAGATCATCAAGTAAAGGTCAGAGAAAATAAAGATACCCAAAATAGAGGTATGGTTGTTATGAATTCGTAGTTATGCCATTTGGGCTAACAAATGCACCAGCTGCGTTGATGGGTTTGATAATTAGGGTGTTTAAGCCATCGCTAAGCGTATTCGTGATAATATTTTAGATGCTATACGAGATTACTCAAGATCACAAAAGGACCATGCTAATCACTTGTGACAGGTGTTACGGATTCTTCGTAATCGTAAGATATATGCAAGTTCTTTAACTGCAAGTTTGGTCACAATCCGTATCGTCTTTAGGACACATTGTATAGAATGAAGGAATAAGGATTAATATACACAAAAGAAGTGGCCAAGCGTCGTAAGGATTAATATACACAAAAGAAGTGGCCAAGGCTTACGACGCCTACGGAAATTCATAGTTTCCTTGAGTTGGCCAATTAGTACAGACGAATTGTTAAAAAGGCTTTCTGCCATTACCCTTAATAAAGCTAACACACAAAGTAACTAAGTTTCAGCGGAATGATGTATATGAAAAACGTTTGCAAGAGTTGAAAGATAAATTGACTCCTACACCTGTACTAGTACCTCCCAAAGACACATAAGAGTATGCAGTGTATTGTGATGTTTTAAAAGTTGGTATGGGATGTGTATACATGCATCATGACAATGTGATAGCGTATTCCTTAAGACAATTGCGTCCACATAAGAGAAATTATCCCACATATGATTTTAAGTTAACAGTTGTGACAATTGCTTGTAACAGATGGCACCACTACTTGTATAAATTTCAGGTGAAAGAATTATAGTGTCAAATGTGGTAGAATTTTCATTGGTATCTGAGATGAAGGAAAAAGCAATACGTAAGTCATATTTTTAGTTCAATTGAAAAAAAAATGTATAGCAAAGTTCGACGAAGGTATTTGAGCAAACACAAGGGGGAGTACTTTAACGCCAATGTAGATTGTGTGTACTGGGATAGACGAGTTAAGGAAATGAATTATGACAGAAGAACATCATTCACGATATTTTATTCATTCCGAAGCAACCAAAATATACCATGGTTTAGGAGAGATGTCTTGGTAAGGTTACCTGAAAAGAACATTGTAGAACTTGTAGCTCAATGTCCAAGCGGTCACTGATTAGCAGTATGGCATCAGAAATCTATATGTTTTATGCAATGTATTACCCTTCCAGTTTGGAAGTGGAACATGAATGACATGGATTTAACCACAGGGTTGCCTCGTACACTGCGAAGGTTGATTCCATATAGGTAATTGTAACACCCCGTACATTTTTGAGTTTAGCTGACAACCGTAACATTTAGGAAAAAAATAAAAGCATGAGAGAATTGATGAATTTTGTATTGAATTGTGGGCATTTAATAAGTCTTGAATTATTGGGCCCAAAAATGAAGCCCAAAAAAATTAACAAGAAGACATGGGCCAAATGGGTAATTGACCCATTCTTGCATGACCAAATCCATGAGGCAATTATTGACCCAATTGTATTGGATAAAGATGACTTTAAAGGGTATATAAAAGGTGGAAAAAATCAGATTTATTCACCATTTTACACATGCCAAAGTCTAGAAATTTCCACAAGATTCTCTCAACTCAAACCCTAAGCCTTCATCCTTTTGGCCAAAGATCATCACTTGGTGAGTATTGGTAAGTGGATATTATTATGGTTTCATATATTTTATGCATGTAAAATGATTTATATTATGTTGGTTATGTTGGTGGAGTGTGAGAAGTTCACTATGTGTGAAGTGTATGTGTTTGTTAATTCGGAGGATGGTTTTGCCTTGTAAACTTGAACATGGGCTTGTGGTCTTGAAGAAAATGATTTTGATGGATTCAATATTTTCATATGAGATGTGATTATAGTCTCCCCTTGTTTGGTCATGGTGCATAATGTTTGGAATTTCTATTGTGAAATTGGTTATGGTATTGGTGGCGGATTGGCCGTAAAGTGTCGTTTTGGTGTTGTTATTTGTGTTGTGAGACCATGGATGATTGTTGGCATATAAGATGATCAAAATATGTTAAAATAAGTTTGGTTATGATCATGGACCATTCATTGCATAAAAAAGACCATTTCGGACCAAAACGGGCACCCGCCCTAGCAGACGAAGCACCTGCGGGCGCAGGTGCCTCTGGCTACTGCCAAAGGTCACCTGCGGACGCAGGTCATCCACCTGCGGGCGCAGGTGGATTAGCGGATCGGCCCAAAACTCCGAATTGCTTGTTTTTGCATCCCTTTGGCCCCCCGAAACCCCTATACCCTTCATGGATGTAATTATCAACTTGTGATGTCGTTTTAATGACTTTAAAGTGTCGTATGGAGGAATTTTGGACTATGTTAAGTATGTATGATTGTTCATAAGTTGTTACAAGACAAGTTGATAGGGTAATTGTGACGGAATGCTAACGAGAGAGCATAAAGGGTAAGTGAGATGCGAAATGCTATTGTTGAATGAAATCATGGTCAATGAGTGGAATGTTATGGTAGTGTTGGCATGTTGATGCGATAAAAGATATTGTAAGAAGGAGAAATGACGTTCTAAAGTAACTATGTGATTCATGGTCATCTTGTGCACTTATAAGGTAGTTGGTTGCTAATATAAGCTTCGTTATATACTTGTGATGTAGAGTGAAACGTAAGGAAGGAAGATGGACTATTGTATCTTCATATAAGCTTGTGTATGCATAGTAAGACGCAAAGGTATGTAAGGTTACTCTTCTATATCTTTCTGCAACATATGGTGTTCACATTGTCATGGTACTCATTCGATTCCGAAATACTATAAGATATTCCGTATCCGATAGTTGGCTAGAGTTACTCATATGTTTCTTATTCATTGGTCAATGGTGAATCATATGACTCATGTTCATTGGTTGACTCATGTTCATTGGTTGACTCACGTTCACTGGCTAGTATGTCAAGAGTTCCAAATGTGCTAAGGTATTGCATCTCAGGGTAGTGAACAGTTGATATCCACATGTATCGTAGTTAGTGATCATTATCCTAAAGTTTCAAAAGTGTTACATTCCCAAGGGTTCCGGTAGTGTTGTAACTCAGGTAGACATATATTGTTATTCACAAGTGTCCTACTCCTAGATGAATTACGATTCACTTATCTCTTATTCATTGACTGAGGTTCCTAAGCTATCAGAATGTTGTAAATTCTAAGAGAACTATCTCAACGAGAGTAATGAGTTGCAGAGGGCTTGTTTAGTTGGAATAGCATTATTCCAATAAGGTTATGTTCCAAAGTTCCAATAGTGGTTATACTCATGTATCTTGTCATTTATTATTGTTCAAGGGTTCCAATAGTGTTATGTTTCCATGAAGGCTACATTTCCAATAATGTTTATATACATGTCTCTTGCTCATTGGTTATTGTCCCAAAGTTTCCAACAATGTTATGACCACAAAAGTATCAATCTCTCATAAGCCAAGGGTATCCTAGTTCCGGGTATCAATTATGATTCATCACATGTTCTTTATGCATTGATCAATTGTCATTCACATGTCTCATATGCTTTGACTAATGTTCTAAATATTTCATGGTTCCATCAATGTTATGTTCCAAAGTTCAAAGTGGTATTATGACTATCAACGTATCAATCTCAAAAGTAAAGAAATGAAGTAAGAATAAAGTAATGTATTATGATGATGGTAATTTATCCATGGGGTGAAAGCACCTGCATGATGATGTTCATTTATCCATGGGGTACAAATACCTGCATGATGATATGATCTTATCCAAGGGGTAAAAAGAATACCTGCATGATGATGATATTTTATCCATGGGGTGAAAGAACTCACCTGTATGATGTATCCATGGGGTGAAATGAAAACCTGCATGATGAGGTCCCTAACAGTGTATGAGCAATGTAAAAGTAAAGTAAAGTAAAGGCAAGGGAAAGAAAGAACGTAATATACATGGTATCCCACATACAGAAAGAGAGTTTATTCACATTTGTTATTTCTGTTATATTGATTCCATGGTTATTGTTATTATGTATGAATCATTGGAGATGATAATAATGAAAGAAAGGTACATGATTCCGCATATAGAGTTTCTCTTATAATCATTTTCATTGAAGTTCTTATGTACTGACACAGTTTTCTTATGGCCTTACATACTCAGTACATTCTTCGTACTGACCCCTCTTGGGGACTTACCTTACATGTTGCAGGTGCAGGTATTAGTAGACCTCCTCGGTAGACTGGGGATCATTTACAGAGTTTTGGTGAGCTCCAGTTAGTTCGGGGCTTCTCCGAGTCACAGTTGTTTATATGTTTTGGTACTGTACATGGTGTATAAAGCGGGGACTTGTCCCGACTTTAGTCGGTCATGTAAATGCATCTGTTAGAGGCTTTTGTAGACATATGTGGGTATGTGGATGTAAGATATGTACGTTCAGTGCGACGTGATGGCCCCAACGGCCAAGTTTTATATATGTATATGTATGGAATTTTACATTTTATCAATTACATGAGACAGTATGTTATTCATTCGAGGTTATGCATACGAATGTTCATGAGCAAACATTGGTTCTCTCGGGCCATATCGGCTTCGGGTGCCAATCACGCCTCGTAGGGATTCGGGGTGTGACAGTAATAGTTGACAGGCTTACCGAGTCGACGTATTTTCTACCAGTTAGGACCATCGATACAGCTGAACATTATGCAAAGTTGTGTGTAACAGAGATAGTACGATTACATGGGATTCCATTCCCTATTATATCAAACAGGAGAGCTCACTTTATTGCACAGTGTTGGGAGTCTTTTCAGTAAAGCATGGGTACACAGGGTGGATGTAAGTACGGCTTACCATCCTCAGATGGATGGACAAACAGAACGTATTATATGAACATTTGAAGATATGCCACGAGTTTGTACATTTGACTTTAAAGGTAGTTGGGATGAACATCTATCGTTTATTGAAATTGCTTACAATAAAAGTATCAAAAGGAACCTTACGAAGCTTTATGTGTAAGAAAATATAGATCATCAATTGGATGGGTTACAGCTGATAAAATTTGCCTTGCTCGGGTCAGATTCTGTTCATCAAGCCATAGAAAGGGTGAAGGTGATATAACAGCAGCTACAAATGGCCCAAAGTCGATATAAATCATATGCCGATATTAGAAGAAGGGAATTAAAATGTGCCATAGGTGATTAGGTATTTTTGACAGTGTCCCCAATGAAGAAAAATAATGGGATTCGGAAAGAAAGGGAAATAGTCCAAAGATTTGGGCAAATTGCGTATCTATTAGCACTAGTCCAAGAACTCTTCACAGTTCATTCAGTATTTCATAGTCGTTGCTTTGAAAGTCTATAGGAGATTATCTCATAGTACTCCCATTGGTGATATATAAGTTATAGAAGATCGCACATGTGAAGAGGTACTGCTTACTATTCTATATCGACAAGCGAAAGCAATGAGAAATAAAGAAGAAGCTTCTGTAAAGGCACTATTGGAGAAATTTGCACGTAGAATAAATCACAAGGAAAAGAAATCTAAAGTACTCTTAATTGTTGTACACGAAAGAAAAAGTTCAAGATACGGAATTGGAGTCATAATAAGTAAGTCTTTACAAGTAGTATGTGTGTATATGATAGTGTGAAGGATCCACTTCGACTTAAGTTGTTACAATGAGACAATGTTACTAACATTCGAGGACGAATGTTCCTAAGGGGGAAAGAATATAACACCCCGTACCTTCCCGACCCTACATGACGACTTTGAACAATGTTTACTTAGGTGTCGAGAGCCATAAGTATGTATTTTGTAGTGTCATTGATGAAATATTTGATATTGGGCCTAGTACATGTGGTTAGACCCTTGTAGTGGGTGGCGTTTGTGACTTTGTGGAGCATTTGTGGGGTGAAAAATTGAGGTTTAAGGGACATCCAAGCAAAGAATCTTAAAGCTAAGAGGTAAGCAAAAGGTTGGGACTTGAAAGATCCAACCAAATTCGAAAAGAAAAAGACAAAATCAAAAATTTGGCATGGGGCGCTGCAGAGGGCGTGCCAGGCCGCTCTGGCCCAAATTTTTGTTTCCACAGGCAGCAAAGGGGCGCGCCAAGCGGCGTGCCGGGGTGGTTTTCGCCAAAATTTTTCTTCGACTATTATGATGTATATAAGACCTTTGAGTCATGGTATCATTACTCCATCATAGTAGAACTATTCTTAAGCGCGTTTGGCATCCGAGTTGGGGTTAATTCTTCATCACAAATATTTTAACAAATTTTAACAAATTATGTTCAAATAAGCCATGAGCGACTAGAATTTCTATTTTTGCGATTGAGGCTACGGTCGGGAATCTCGTAAGTGAATATTGTCGTGAAAATTATGGAATTAATTAAACATGAGATATATGATGGATTACACATTGATTTTTGTGGGCTAAGATAATATTTGTTAATGGGCTCAAAGGAAGGCCCAAAATGAATTAAAAGACATGGCCCAATAGGTCAAATGACCCATTCTTGCTTTGACAAGTCAATTATTGACTTAAGTGGCTAAGGATGAGTTAAAGGGGCTATAAAAGTTCAAGGAAATCATATTTTATTCATGAGAAGGCACATGTATTTCTAGACTTTTCCAAGAAACCAAAAAGAGACATTTTCTCTCAAATTCTCAAACCCTAAGTCATCTCCTTGAGCAAGATCATCATTCTACAAGCTTGGATAAGTGTTTATTCTTATGAATTAATATATTATGTACATGAGAGGTTATGTAGATCATGGTGGTTATGTTGGCAAGGTGTTGAATAGTGCACTTTGGCTTTTTGCTAAAAGATGTGCATTCTTGTGAATTAAACTTGAAAAAGGACTTGATGTTTTGATGAAAGTGAATGGTGTGGATGATATCTCAACATGTATGGTGTGGTTATGTCCATAACTTGTTATTTTTCTCTATGAGTAAATTGTGGAATTTTGGTATAAAATGTATTGGAGTGATTTGATGGATTCATTGTGATGTGGTGTTAATGAGAACATGTAAAGGAGGAACTTGGTGTGAAAAGCTATTGGTTTATGATGTTTTGGTCAATATATAGAATGTTATGGTATTGTTGGTATGAAAAGACCATGAATGATATTATAAAGGGTGAAATAATGTTATAGGGCAATCATGTAACTCATGGTCTTCTTATACACTTGGAATGTAGCTTGTGGTTAATGTTGGTTCCGTTATGTACTTGTGATGTAGAGTGAAACGTAAGGAAGGAGCGAAATTGTTGTACTCACATATTGGATTGTATATTCATATTGGGAAGACAAGGTATGTAAGGTTACCCTTTTCGTATCCTTCTGCAGCTCCTAGTGTTCACATTGATGTTGTACTAGCTCATTTCGAATGTCCTAAGGTATCCTATATCCGGTTACCAATTGTTATTATCATATGTTTTCTACTCATTGATCAATTGTGATTCACATGTCTCATGTTCATTGACTAATGTTCCAAAGGTCCAATCATATTATGTTCCAAGTTCCAATAATGTTTATTCACATGACTCTCACTCATTGATTATTGATCCAAAGCTTCAAATAATGTTATGACTATCCTTGTATCAATCTCAAAGGTAAAGAATAAAGTAATGCATATGTGGTTAATGATGGAGTACGGGTGGTAGCTTTGGGGGCAAAAGCCTAGATCAAGCCGATCCCGAGATTATTGGATCAGGGGGTAGTCTTAGAGGCATACGCCTAGCTCGAACCAAACCTGACAGGTGGTAGCTCTAGAGGTAATAACCTAGCTCGAGCTGAACCTGATATGTTGATTTATGGGTGGCAGCTCTAGAGGTAATAACCTAGCTCGAGCCGATCCCGATATATTGATTTATGGGTGGTAGCTCTAGAGGCATAAGCCTAGCTCGAGCCTATCCCAACATAACGTTATGTTATGTAAAGACCCACTGATCAGTTGGGGCCAGGGTACATAGTGACACAAGTGATGATGAGCAAGCAAAGAAGTAAAGAAGCAAAGAAAATAATGAAAGCAGTACACATGGTTTCTAAAGTACAGAAGGGTGACTTATCCATACTGATTATTCATTTGTATTTGAGTTCATTAAAGTATTTATGTATCATACAATTTTATATGGCCTTACATACTCAGTAGATTCTTCGTACTGACCCCCTTGGGGGGATTTACCTTACTTGCTGCAGGCACAGGTACTAGTAGACCTCCACGGTAGAGTGCGGGTCATTTGCAAATTTTTGGTGAGCTCCAATTAGTTCGGGGCTTTCCGAGTCATAGTGTACACTGATTTTGATATTGTAATTGTTGTATAAAGCGGGGACTTTTCCCGACTCTAGCTTGGCTATGTATATGTATCTGTAGAGGCTTTGTAGACATATGTGGGATGAGGAATGTAAGAGATGTTTGTCCATGTTGACTCGATGGCCCTAACGGCCAAGTTTCTTATATACATATAGTACATGCTTCCATAACTTTCGCTATTGATATCTTATATCTCCATGTGATGGTGCTGCTTATTGAGTGACATGCATATGAATAGACATGAGCAAATATTAGTTCTCTCGGGCCTCATCGTCTTATGGTGCCAGTCCACCTCGTTGGAACTCGGGGTGTGACATTCCTACCCACTAACCCTCTACCGTAATCTGCGTCCTCCACATCGTCCTTTCAAGGGTCCTGTCCTCTATAAGTTGTAACTGCTCCATGTAATGCCTAATCACCTCCCTCCAATATTTCTTCGGCCTACCTCTACCCCACCTGAAACCATCCACAGCCAGACTCTCACACCTCCGTATTGGAGCCTCCTTGCACCTCCTCATCACATGTTCGAACCATCGCAACCTCACTTCCAGTATCTTATCTTCCATCGAAACCACTCCCAACTTCTCTTGAATAATCTCATTTCTAACTCTATCACACCTGGTAAGTCCACACATCCATCGCAACATCCTCATCTCCGCTACCTTCTACTTTTGGATGTGGGAGTTTTTAACTGGCCAGCACTCGGCTCCATATAACATGGCCGGGCAGACGACAACTCTGTGGAACTTACCTTTAAGCTTGAGAGGCACCTTATTATCACACAAAACTCTCGAAGCGAGCCTCCATTTCAACCACCCTGCACCAATACGGTGCGTGACATCCTCGTCAATCTCGCCTTTCCCCTGAATCATATACCCCAGATACTTGAACCCCCTGCCCCCCTTCTGAATGACCTGAGAATCCAGCTTCACTACCACATCAGCCTCATGCTTCGAATCACTAAACTTACATTCCAAGTATTCCGTCTTAGTCCTGCTTAACCTAAACCCTTTAGACTTAAGGGACTGTCTCCAAACCTCTAACTTATCATTAACTCCTCCCCGGGTCTCGTCAATCAGTACTACATCATCAGCAAATAGCATACACCAAGGCACCTCCCCTTGAATACGCCGCATCAAAACATCTATTACCAAGGTAAATAAAAATGAACTAAGAGTCGATCCCTGGTGGAATCCTGTCAAAACAGGAAAGTGCTCTAAATCTTCTCCCACTGTCCTCACACGCATCTTCGCACCATCGTATATGTCCTGAATCGATCTAGTGTATGCCACAGGCACACCTTTAGCCTCCAAGCACCTCCACAGAATCTCCCTGGGGACTTTGTCGTACATCTTCTCAAGATCGATGAACACCATGTGCAAATCCTTCTTCCTCTCCCTAAACTGCTCTACTAATATCCTCACCAGGTGAATGGCCTTAGTAGTCAAGCGAACTGGCATAAAACCGAACTGATTCTCAAAAATAGTCACTATCCTCCTCAATCTCAACTCTACCACCCTTTTCCAAACCTTCATAGTATGGCTCAACAACTTGATACCCCTATAGTTGTTGCAACTCTGAATGTTCCCCTTGTTCTTATATAATGGAATCATCGTACTCCATCTTCAAGCTTCGGGCATCTTTGCCGCCCTAAAAATGATGTTAAACAACCTTGTCAGCCACTCCACACCTGGGCCGCCAGTGTACTTCCAAAAATCCACCGAAATCTCGTCAGACCCAGTCGCCCTACCCCTACGCATCCTACGAATAGCACCCTTGACCTCTTCAACCTTGATACGCCTACAATAACTATAATTACGATGCCTCTCTGAGTGCTCCAAGTCCCCTAACACAAAACTTTTGTCCCTCTCGTTGTTCAAAAGTCTATGAAAATAGGACTGCTACCTCCTCCTAATGAGGGCATCCTCCACCAACACTTCGCCATTCTCCCCCTTGATGCATTTCACTTGGTCAAGGTCACGGTCCCTCCGCTTCCTCGCCTTGGCCAACCTATACAACTTCTTATCCCCTCATTTCTCCTTTAAAATGGCATACAAGCTCTCAAAAGTTGTTGTCCTAGCCGTCGTAACCGCTAACTTAGCTTCTTTCCTGGCAACTTATACTCCTCCCTACTCGTCCGCTTCTCCTCATTATCCTTGCTCTCTACCAACTTGGCATAGGCCACCTTCTTAGTCTCTACCTTCATTTTCACTTCTGCATTCCACCACCAGTCCCCTCGGTGCTTGCCATATCGGCCTCTCGAGACACCCAACACCTCTCTAGTGGTCTCCCTGATACAACTGGCAGTCGTCTCCCACATACTATACACATCTCCTCTACTCTCCCAAGCCCCCATATTCATCAGCTTCTCCCCTATTTTCAAAGCACTTGTCAAAGTTAAGCTACCCCACTTAATCGTCGGCCGATCTTCCACACCCCTCTTCTTTCTGCCTTTCTTGATTTCCAAGTCCATCACCAAAAGATTATGTTGGGTTGAAAGATTCTCGCTAGGTATGACTTTGCAGTCTTTACATACCGCTCTATCACCCTTCCTAAGGAGCAAAAAGTCTATCTGAGTCTTGGCCACCAAACTACGAAAGGTAATAAAGTGCTCTTCCTTCTTCGGACAGCTCGAATTCACCACCCACAACCCAAAGGCCCTAGCAAAATCCAAAAGTGTGGTTCCTCCTTCATTCCTTTCCCCGAAACCAAAACCTCCATGCACCTCATCATAGCCTCTCGATAAAGACCCAATATGCCCATTGAATTCCCCTCCTACTAAAAGTTTCTCAGTGCTCGGAACGCCTCTCACCACCTCATCCAACACCTTCCAGAAGCCCTTCTTCTCCTCTTCGTCCAAGCCCTCTTGCGGCTCGTAGGCACTAATAACGTTCCACCTAAACCCTCCAATGACCAGCTTAATCGACATTAACCTATCATTGACCCGCTTAACCTCCACTACCTGCCCCCTAAGCTTATAATCTACTAAGATACCTACCCCATTTCTATGCCTCATGCTACCAGAGTACCACAACTTATACCCGTCCACATCCCTCGCCTTAGAATCTACCCATTTGGTCTCCTGGACACAAGCTATACTAATACTCCTTTTTCTAAGAATCTTCACGAGCTCTATGGACTTCCCTTGAAGAGTCCCTATGTTCCAAGACCCAATTCTCAACCTAGAGGTTCCCTTATCCCACTTACCCCTACTACCCTCCTCCCCCAACCCCGAACTCAACCCTAGACCAGACCCTAAACTAGCCCCTGAACCCGACCTCACCGTAGACCCAGGTCCTAAACCCGACCCCGACCTATGACATGACCCTAGTCTACCATCGACCAGCACAGCCACTACTCAATAAGATAAGAAAAGAGAAGACGAGCAGAATAGGTAAGTCTAAATACACAAGGAAAGAAATAAAATAAAATAAAATAAAAAATGAGTGAAATCAGTAAAGAATCTATGGAAAGAAGAACGAATCAACAGCGTATGACAAAAACAATTAATCTTACAGGAAAGAATCAAGAATCAACAGCGACTTTCAAAGACAATAAACCAATTCATTAAAACACAAGTCTAGTAAACAACAGTCAATAACAAGAACTAAACTACCCGAGAAAATAGTAAGCCCCCAAGAACAGTCAAGACAAGAAACTAAAAGAGGTATGCAACGAGAGATATGAAAGAAATACAAATATGAAACGAGTGCACCTGGACCGGCGAGAATGTGGAGTGCACCTCAACCTACTACTGCCGGCGAAGATGTGCTTGACTTGTTGTACCTGAAAGGGGTTATAAAGAAAAGAAAAGAAAAGAAAAGAAAAGAAAAGAAAAGAGAGAAGAGAGAAGAAGGAGAAGTGCAGATCTGCTCACCGGAGAATTCACCTGAGAAGACGCCGGAGGATGCTTTTCCTGTCAGATCCGAGCCTTACCGTTCAGATCCGTAAAATAATTAATTAATAAGAAAAAAATAAAATGCCGCGTAACTATTTTTTTTTTTTAATTAACTTTTAGATTTCACAAGTCAAAAAAAAAAAAAAAAAATCACTCTCCATGCAACTTGATGCTTCATTTTAAATATGTAGATTATAGTTCAAGATTACTATGAACACTTATAAACTATTTCTTTCATTTCAATTTATTTGTCTTATTTTACTTTTTAGTCTACTTTTTATTTTTATTTTCTATATGATATGTTTAAAATCATAAAATTTAAAAATATTATAGTATATTTAATATATCTTTAATTTAAGTTCATAAAATTTTAAAGTATTTTTTATTTTTTAAAATTCTGTGTCAGGTCAAAATTATATAAATAAAAATAAGTTCAAGTTATAAAATAATATGAAATAATAACAAGAAGAATGGAGAGAAGAGAGGAGATATTCTTATTTCAGTTGAGGGATGATTTACAATGAAGAGAGCCCCTCTATTTATAGAGGAAATTCCTCCTAATTTCTCTCCAAAAGAGAAACATTTCATATCTTAATAGTTACTCACTATATCTTGATAGATACTCTTTATATATTGATAGACATTCACTATAATGTAAATATATTTATAACACTTCTCCTTGAATGTCTAATTGATAGATAATGTACCTTGTTAAAACCTTGCTAGAAAAAACCCATTGAAAAAAAATCTAGTGGAGAAAAAAGAGTACACATATCTAATAATACGCATTTCGACTACCTCATTAAAAACCTTACAAGGAAAATCCAGTGGGACAAAATCTTGAAAGGAAAAAAGAGTACAGCGCATATTGGCTCCCCCTGATGAGAACATCAATTCAAAATCTTGAGTCTTTGCATTCCAATCTTGTGCATCATCTTCTCGAAAGTTACAGCTCGTAGAGACTTGATTAATAAATTAGTCACATTGTAATTTGAACGAATCTGTTGCACATTTATGTGTCACCATTCTTTTGTAGCTCATGTGTGTAGAAATGGCGAAATGTGCTTCGTTTTATCTCCTTCTATGAATCCTCTCTTTAGTTGAGTCATGTATGCTGCATTATCTTCATATAAGATCGTGGGTATTTTGTCACATTTCAAACCACAATTTTCTCGAATGAGATGTATCATGGACCTTAACCACACATATTCTTGGCCTTGCTTCATGAGTAGTCATTACCTCAACATGATTTGACTGTTATGCAAAACAAATGGTACGACAGTAACCCTTCGTGATACATGCCTGTATCAAACTTTATGTCGATCATATGAATATTCTGTATATTCAAAAACTTGATAATATTCGTTAGCATAAACACATTCATATGACAGTTTTCCTTTCCAATGTGCAAGAGATCTTATTTCAATATCTCCATCTTGGAGTAAAACAATATCATGCTCATAGTTATAGCAAGATGTATAAATGCATCAATTGCACAAGATATGACACTTCATGACCAATCCAATTCTGTATGTTTTTCATTTCAGCAAATAATCTATCACTTTTGAAAACTCTTCAAAAGTTGCAATAATATTCATTAATGTGTTTCCAATATCTCAACCTTGATTGATTTAATCCATATGAGGATTATAAATAAGTTTTCCAGAAACTTTTATATGCTTCAGGCATTTGGAATCCTTCAATGATTTTCATACAGATTTTGTCAATTGACAATATTTATCATTTAAATGTGTGACATCCTCTAGTGTTTGGATCGCAAATCAAATAAGCTTTATGCATACCAACATGCATCCTTTTATGTCACTTTATAAGTATTTCTACGTCAGCATGCTCAAATAAACGTAGAATTTAGAACCTCATAACCTTTTACAATATTGCTCCATATTGTATCAAAGATATCGTCGACAATATATCATTTATATCGGTTCGCAATAAGACATAACTTTTGAGATCTTATCACTTCAATTATTTTTCTTAGGTACCTAAACCTCTCATGAGGTTTCATGAAGTATTATGTCATAGGCTCTTCAAGAGCACATTGCCTCCTTTATGATCATTCGCTCCCTTTTCTTTTTCAAGAATTATTGCGTTTGGAATCGATTGGTCTACGGTGCTTCATGCATGTCGTAGACTTTGTCCTTCATGGACATTCAAAAGGAGCACTTACAGCTGAAATATGAGATTAAATTTGAGTCAGCAAATGCTTTGACATTTGACTTGAATTATCTTTTTAATGAGGATCTGATGATAATTCCTAATATATTTCATAGCTGCTTATTATCTCCCCCTTATGTTAGAAAAACTAACATACATCCTCTATCTTCTTTGAGGAATCCATCTTTGTGCATCATGGTATATTCATTAATCATATACCTTACATCAAAACTATTAGATGAAAAATTTGTGGTTCCTGACCCTAAACCAATTTTGAGGGAGAATTAATCATAATTTATTGGTTTGATGCATACAAGTGCTTTTGTATATAATATATCATGTTTCAAACCAACACATGAAGCTTTGTTCTCATATGCAACGATTCAGCTAAATTTTTGAAGGCATTTAATGGCAAATCAACTTGGATATTTATCAATCTGAAAGTTGTGCTCTTAACTCAATTATTCTGCACAAGCAATTTTGTTAATGTCAAACTGCAGGTTGACAATAAACTCATATGTGATCATGTATTGATGCATCAATTACACACATCACATGACAGGTGGACGGGCCCATATTCACCTTTTATAGTTTTTAGATTTTAAGGGATTCAGTCCCAACATTAGTTGGTCCAACCAACTTAACATGAGAACAAGCAAAATAAATAATTCTTGAAGATCTTCAAGTTCTTCAGTATATATCTAATACTCAATATGCACATCTTCGGGATGTCATAAACGTTCATGCCAACTTATGAATTTATTTGTACTAATAAACCTCAAGTTTACCATGACATGTGATTCTTACTTTAGTAAATTTCAGAGTTCTACTACTTCGAGAGTAGATTGCAAGATTTACTATTGCATAGTCTTACTACTTCGGGAGTAAGTTACATAGTATTTACTACTTCGGGAGTAGATCTCAGAATAATTCTTCTCAATTGTTCTACCTCTTTAGGAGGTGGGTCGTGATATATTCACAACCAAGAACACGTTCGTATTTATAAGTATTATTAAACATTGTCATATTCACCCCAATGGATCTGTACTTATAACAATCGAAATTCTCATTCCCCAAGAATGGAATATAATCTTGCCCTAAGCCTATCAAATTATGATAGCTTAGAATCTTTTTCAAGATATTGCTACTACAAGAGCAAATAGAGGCATACATATGATTTATTGCTACTACATTCACTTCAGGGAATGGAGCATATTCAATGGGACATGTTTCATGATTTTTAACCAAATACACATTATTTTACCATATCATCAATATGGTGCATTGAGATTCGAACTCAACGCCTTATCCATATAAGGCGTCTTAGGCAATAAATTGTTGAAACTTGAACCCAATATCTTATCATCATGGTACACCAAAACTCTAACCCGATGTCTTACTCTCTTGGTGCGATGAAACTTAAATCCTCCGTCTTATCCTCATGCCTTTCAAAATCATACCACCTTTAGTGGTTATCGACCATCACCATATTTACTAATGATGAGCCACTGGAAATAATTTAAACTTGTAACTTATATAATATTAGAAGGACCGAACATATAATTTAGCATTTCATCCATAGAGAGTACACCAATTATTACGCCGTGCAAACTTAAATCTCCAAATAAATTATCTTTATATGGTACCTATCATATTTAAATATCCATGAAGCAATACTGCTGGGTTCACCTCAATACAAAAATAATCTATCAACCATAGAAGTTAGAAAACATACCAAACACTCCAAAGTAAACAGAACATACCAAACACTCCAAACTAAACAGAGAATTGAATAACATGTTCTTCGTTGACGTACAACTTAAGCCTTCAGGGAAGGCTTCTCCGGGCAGTAGGCGCAACGACGTATGACCTTCTATGAATATTATCAATATGCTTAATCTTCAAAATAATATTTTGACTCATGGAACGGTAGAGTCTTGTGCTGATAACGTATTATGAATTAATAAAGAAAAGATAAGAATATTGAGGGAAAAAGAAGAGAGAGTAGTTCTTTATTTCTCTTGAGAATGAGGAAGGATATATAATGAAGAAAGCCCCTCTAATTATAGAGGAAATTCCTCCTAATTTCTCTCCAATATATTGTGATAGATACTCTCTATATCTTAATAGACATTCACTATAATGTAAATACATTTACGAAAAAGGGTCAAAACTATCCCTGAATTATCTAAAATGGAGTAAAAATACTATCTGTTTGTTTTTTAGCTCAAAATTAGCCCTCCGTTTGTTTTTTTGGCTCAAAAATACACCTTTGTTTGTTTTTTGGCTCACAAATACTCCTAACTTTAACGTAGTGCCATCAAGCACACCACGTGGAAAAAAATTGTCACATGGTCAGTTCATGTCAGCATCCCATTTACGGAAAAGGGTCAAAACTACCCCTGAACTATCCGAAATGGAGCAAAAATATCCTCATTTTATTTTTTGGCTCAAAAATACCTCTCCATTTGTCTTTTGGCTCACAAATACTCCTGATTTTAATGGAGTGTCACCAAGCACACCACGTATAAAAAAATTACCACATGACGAGTCCACGTCAGCATCTCATTTAATACCCAGTCCATTTAATGGTCATCCAACCCACTTAACCATCCAACTTAACAGCCCATTCAATACCCGTATCCGACCCGTCTTCATAAGTAAAGGGTAAAGATAGATCCACATTCATTTCACTTAAACTCTCCCAGAAACAATTGATGCAGACTAGAAATTCTGAGGGAAAAGAAAGCTCTTAATACATGGGTTGAACTCTCCCATATTCTTTTACATGATAAAGACGGGTCGAGTTTCAACCCATGTACTAAGGGCTTTCTTTCCCCTCAGAATTTCTAGTCTGTAACGATTTTTTTGGGAGAGTTTATATGAAATGAAGGGTGGTTCTATCTTTACCCTTTACTTATGAGGATGAGTCGGATTTTTTTAAGACTGATCGGGTACTGGTATTAAATGAAGCATTAAGTTTGATGGTTAAGTGAGTCAGCTGGGTATTAAATGGGATGCTGACGTGGACTGACCATGTGGCTATTTTTTTTACATGGTGTGTTTGGTGGCTCTTCGCTAAAGTGAGGGGTATTTGTGAGTCAAAAAACAAACTGAGGTATATTTTTGAGCTAAAAAATAAACAGAGGATATTTTTGCTCCATTTCGGATAGTTCAGAAGTAGTTTTGGCCCTTTTTCGTAAATGAGATGCAGACGTGGACTGACCATGTGATAATTTTTTTCCACGTGGTGTGCTTGGTGACACTCTGTTAAAGTGAGGAGTATTTTTGAGCCAAAAAATAAATAAATGAATATTTTTAAGCCAAAAAACATACTAATAATATTTTTACTCTATTTCAAATATGGCCCTTTTGGATACATTTATAACAGTTCAAATGAAGAAAGTAGTAACATGAGAATAGTTTAAAGGGTTTTTTTTTCCCCCCTTTCTCTTCCTTTTTTTTTTTTTCTTCATACCGTATGAGACGAACCACCAATCGAAATCGTTATACCAACCGCCCATGGCATTTCCCATTTTTGTTCCTTTATTCATGTCCTCCTTTTCTTCCTTCACATTCACCGCTTTTCTTACCGACTAAACGCTGCTTTAACAAAAAATACTTATGGCGAAGGCCGAAATTGATAAGAAAAAGAGTTCTGGAATTCAGTTGTCATGGTTAATTGGTGCTTTACTTGTTGTATTCCTAGCTCTTTTCCTCACTACCATCATCCAATTCCCTTTTCAGGTTTTCATTTTTTTGGTTTTCGCTTAATGATTTATTTCTCATGCAATTTGTTGTGTCTACTTATTCAACTTTACTATAGTTTAAGTGCCTACTTGTGCGACTCCAAAATTGGTGTGCCTATGTGCCAGCTGAGACCTAGTTAAAGAGCACATTTAAAAATTTAGATAGTCGAAAATTATACAGAAAATGCTATAAGTTGCAAGTCTTCTCATATTAATATGATGGAAAAATACAGCTTAAAATATTCATCAAAGTTCATGCAGTTTGACCTCGACACTATAGCTTAGAGAATTAGTCTAGCTATAGCTGTGTGAAAGCTAGCTTTGATGACAAGTATCCTCGTGGCTAGCTTTCACATAGCTATAGCTAGACTAATTACACGGGATACTTGTCACCTCACTCTGTACACCAAGGCTAGGACACTGTTTGGGATTGTTTTAGGCTTCTTGAATTGTGTAGATTAAAGTGATGATGATATGAAGTTCTAATTCGTGGCATATGAATAACGTAACATTTCAAAAAAAAAAAAAATGTGTCTGATTGGAGCAGAATATGTAGATGATTCATTTCGTGTCCTCAGTTAGTTTTGGATTAAGCTGTAGTTAATTGTGTTTCCCTATGTTGGGATGTAACTTTCTGATTTCTCTGTTTGGAGGGAAAATTTATGACTTGCTTAAATTTTTTGAATTTTCGAAATAGATAGTTAAAATGGTGATTGTTTACTGTTTTTTCTGTTCTAATCTTAGTTTTTAAGCTGAGATTATTTTATTTTTGATTGATTATTTGGACTGTCAGATCAATACTATGAAATTCAGTCTTAAGAGTGATGGTGAGAAGTTCAAAATGTCATTCGCTTTTTCTTCTCCTTTTAAATTTATAGAAGTGGATTTTGCTATGGTGGACATTTTGTAGGGGCCAGGGATGTATAGTAAGGTTGCGCAGGAATGTTGCTGTGACTACGGGACTGTGAATCATCTTAATAAGGAAGTACTACATCCATTGCTTCAACAACTTGTTAAAACACCATTTTTCAGATATTTCAAGGTATGCATTTAGTCACGTCTCATGGAAAATATTTAATATGCTCATGTACTTAGTCCGTGAGTTAAAATCTTTTGAGCTGTGAGTTGTAAATGCTGATATGTTCGTACCATGTGGAAATTCTTTACTGGCTATTAGTTCCTGAATCAGACCATCAAGAAGTGGTGGTCTCTCTTCTCTGCTTGGATAGCTTAGTACTTATGATCAGTGTTGTGAATGGCGCTCGCCACGTCGCCAATGGCGAGGCGAGGCGAGCCTCTGTCGCCATCTGCCTTCGTGGCGATGACACCTTAAAAAGGCGACGCCATGGCGAGAAAGGCGACAAGGCGACAATGGTGAGAAAGGCGATGCCTTTTGTTTTTTTAAAAAAAAAATTAGGTCTTTAAAGGATAAAAGGTAATTTTAGGGTTTATTTCCATATTTGCTTTTGGATGCCTACCACTGCCAACTCCGGGGACTGCACCCGGCAACTCTGTTTAAGCCTTTAGGTGCGTAACTCTGTTTTTTTTTTCTTTTTCTACTTTCTTCTGCTGATTTTCTCCTCTGATTTCTTCTTCAAATCAGTTCCCTTCTTAGTTCACTTCTTCCTCTGATTTTTTTTACTTCTTCCCAGTGTTTTTTTTCCTCACAGTAACAGTAGTTAGTACTTACTGTTTCTGATTTCTTCGTTCAAGTTTAGTACTTTAGTTATAACTTATATAATATACTAATTAACATCGTAATTGTTTTAGTATTGCTTGTTTTATGGATTGTTGAGTCATACAAGTTCGACTTTTAGTATCTACTATCTATTTTAAGTTTTTGAATTGAAATATTTACTAATATATTATTGCTATTGAGATTTTGATTATTTATATATGCAATTAAATATTTTAATTTTTTGGTATTAATTGTCACCGCACCTCAAAAAGGCGAGCGCCTCGCCACCCGCCTCGCCGTGTGGCGAGGCAGAGCCTTGTCGCCTTTCGCCGTCCAAAACACTGCTTATGATTGTGTACTCTGCGGTTTTCCATGTCTAAATTTTTTTAGAGTTTTCGTTTAAAAGTATGTTGCACTGCTGTGAAAGATCAGTGTTCTTTGTATCTTGACATCAACAGCATTCAAGTATTTGATTGTCCTCGACTATTACCAGTAAAGTAATAACAAGACATGGTCAAATTTTTAAGGTTTCAGCTAATAGCCCTTGATGCTAAGTTTACTAACAACAAGTAATATGTCACATGCAAAATTTGCTTGCTCCATCGGAAGGCGTTTGCGAAACCTCATGAAACCTCACCTGAAGGCGTTTGAGAACCCTTCTCTAAAATTATACAGACACTTCCTACAAGATTTATTCCATGAAAGTTTGTGAAGTTGCAAGCTACTTTCCTTATTGGTTGGAACAAGAAGGGTTGAAGTTTCTCTTGAATAAGGCAGGAAAAGGGTGCTCATCTCCATGATGTCTCTTTAAGCGCATCCTTAGAGTACAATGAAGGGCCATGGAGAAGCCATCTAAGTGTGGAGAGTTATCCATGGCAAAGATATATAGAGCTTAAACCAGCTCATCATTCCCAAAGTTTCTTTGAAACCATCCCCTTCTTGTTGGATAATAGTTGGAAAAGATCTCCCGTCCCCAGTCCCGCTTCAAGCTCTTTGGATGTATAATGTTCAATTTAATCTTGTTAAAACTTCGAACTCTTTGTGGGAAGAAGTTGAGCCGCTTGGTCCACCGTGGTGTACTGGTGTAAGGCCACCACATTAAATATTACAGGGGCTCTGTAGTACAAACTTTTGAGGAGGTCATGATGTTCCTGTCATCGTGAAGTCTGACACATCAGATACTCGGGGAAGATGTGTTGAGATGTAACTGATGTAGAATGTTACTTCAAATTTATTTCACTTAGCCACTGGAAACACTTGTACTTCGGGTATCCTTAATGTCAATGAATCTGAGCTTTTTTATTTTTCTAGACACTTCTTCTGTTGAATCGGTAGCTGGAGAGAGGAAGGAGGCATTATAATTGTGTGTATTTGTCTCTGGTAATAAGTATTAAACTTTTGTCTTTCCTCCTATGTATATTTTTCGCTGTCTTTCAAATCCATTGTAACCCCTTTAAGATTATATTTGCCACACATTTGTCTTCTTTTGTAGGGAAAAGAATCTAGAATCCAAATGTTTTTAAGAAAATTTTGTTTTAGCTTTGAAGGAAAGCTTTTAGTATAATCACATAGAAGTCTGACCTAAAAGTACTTACCAGCAAAACAAGTGCGACCAAGAAATAGTTTCTGTAGGATGGGATAACTAGTTACCAACACATGTTTTCATCTTTAAATAGTGACAGCAAGGAGTGTAACTCAAATGTGCAACCTCTCTAGTCCTGTAACATGAACAAACATATCTGAATATTCAATTTAAAGCCCAACCATATAGTCCGAGAGGCAACCTCGTGTCTGAAATTGTTCTGATGGAAGAGAAGCTATGCTCATTTGTGTATAAGCCGTAGTGCGATTTCACATCTTGCTTCTCTCCCACGTATTATGTAGATTGATGGCTCTGTATTCTACAGTGCCTATTTTGACACATTCAAGTCTTCTGCTTATTTACATTAATTGATCCTTCTTAGTTTTTTGATCCTCTGATATGGTCTCGTAAATGCCAATTTATCAGTTCTATCATTTGCTTCTAAATTTCCATCTTTATATTTATTTATTTTTTGTTTCTTACATAAGGTTTGTGATTCTCTTTCAACTTTATGCATTTGATTTAATTTATAGTTCGATGATATAAGCTCCGATTCCAAACGAGAGCTAATGCAGCCTATTGGTTATGCTGTCATCACTTGCTTTCCTCCTATTTTATACTTTCTCATAATGCACTGCTCATATTTCTAATATTCTTACTTGCCGTTGCTGATCCAGTTCCATTTTTGTCCTGCTGTATATTATGTTTGCAGGTCAAGTTGTGGTGTGATTGTCCATTCTGGCCAGATGATGGCATGTGCCGTTTACGAGACTGCAGTGTATGTGAATGCCCAGAAAATGAATTTCCTGAGCCATTTAAGGCGCAGAGTCATCAACATTCTTCAAGTAATCTAGTCTGTCTAGAAGAAAACCCTGAGGAAGCTGTTGATCGTACAATAGACTCCAAAACACTCAAAGGCTGGGTGGAAGTGGACAATCCATGGACGAATGATGATGAGACAGATAATGGTTGTTAACTCTCTATGGTTATGTATATAGCTCCAATCTTGCCCACCCAAAAGGGAGTTTCTTGTAAAAAAAAAAAAAGGAAAAGGAAACCACCAGAAAAGAAAAAAAGATAGTTTATTTGGATTACTGGTTGTATAATTTCTTCTCTCAGTATTGCCACTACTGTTTTTGAAAGTAGTACTTCTTAAGAATATTTTCTCATTTTTTCTGTTGCATTAAAGTACACACCTCTGCAAAGTGTGGCAAATTCACAGGCATCCTTGCTATTCAATCAGGCATGGGCCAATTACTTTGCAGCAGACTAACCCATTTTTATGCCATGCATTTTTCCCCTTCTTAAATCTTTTTTTTTTATTTCTTTAATAAATCGAACAGTTTCTCCATCAACATAAATACTAGTGAATATATTTTCTAGACTTGAGCAGGATTGATATTGTTTCTTACTTTCAGCTGAAATGACATATGTTAATCTCCAATTGAACCCTGAACGCTACACTGGATACAGTGGTCCATCTGCTAGAAGAATATGGGATGCCGTTTATACAGAAAACTGTCCAAAATGTAAGCTGGTTCATTCACTTATCTTTATCTCTTGGCTTCTTAATTCTTTCAGTATGGAACTGTTCGGCTTCTCTATCTCCTTTTTTGTTCTTTGTCTGGTTCGCTGTCTTTGGGTGGCTATATAGGCATCTTATAATGGATATGAAGAACATGCATAGGTGAGCTGGTACCTATAAAATGATGGGAGTACTAGTTTCCTTTGATTTATATAATTCTTGCAGAGAAGCTGGTACCTATAAGATGATAGGAGCACTTTGATTCTTCCTTTAGCTAACTGTGAAGTCAAATTATCATGGCTCTCATTTATCTTGCTAGTAAAAAGGGCTTCATAATGAAGTTATATCTTTCTGAGTTTCTGTTCAACTATATTTATATTTTATGTCCACAGAAGTTTCTTTGGTAAAGAGAATAATATAATGAGGATAACTATGTGTAGTGACTTTACTTGCGCAAAAAAATTAGCATCTCACTAGTAACCTTTCAACAGATCCCCAGCATCTGAATTGATGAAAAAAAGAAAACCTACATCCGAAGTCTCCTTTTTCGTTTGGATAACTGTGATGCTAGAACAAGTTTGCACGCACCTTGACTGTTTCACTGGTTACTTGCATCTTTTAATCAGTACAAGTATCAGTAACTTTGGTCAGCTAAGCTTAGATAGATGGAAAAAATACAAAACTTTTTTTAGCATTGTTGGGAGCGAACCCTCACCTCCCATGCTCTCCAACTTCATTAATTGTTAGGCCACTCCCACAGATACTTTTTCCTTTGCTTCACTTAAGGCTTGTGAAGGAACTAGACTTATTTATTCCCCACTGTTGTATGAATTCAATGGGAAAGTTTTTTAGTCAAATAACTAAATCCTCTAAATTTACAGTACCAATGCAAGTGTTGCTCGACAAAAACTCTTTTTTCCTTGAAGCATGTACCATATTATGCTTGAGGGGCCAGGATGAAGGGATAATAGAGGTTAGAAATTCACAAAGCTAAAAATTCAGCAACTACAAAAGATTCAAGGACATTAAATGAGAGATATATTCCTGTAGGATGAACAAAGCTCGGAAATTAACAAATTTGACATCAATTGAAATATATGAACTTCCATATGTTTTTTTATTTGCAGGCATGTCGAGTATGTCTCTAGTAAATGCAAATGTAAATAACTTTATAAGAAGTTTTACTAATTGCTTCCTTACATATTAATTCATGACAAAATAGAGGTTTGCAAATGCATCAATTGTGCTTCATTAGCTTGTGACAATTAAATTGCACAACCTAAAACCACCAACCTCTAATATAGAGCAATACAAGCCACTGCTTCAGCAGAACAACTGTATCAGAACAGTAATTGGATAATAACATTCTCTCAATAGTAAATCTTCATATGTACGAAGTTTAGTAGATCTCCCTAAACAAGATGTACGCCATATTCATCCAATAAACATGCATACTCATACAGAAAGGTGCAACAAGAAATGTCAAAACTCGTTGACTTTTGGTAGACTGACATATCACTTGATCTCTCCAAACCAGGAAAGAGTATAGTACCGTTGGTCCTTACTTAGTTAAAGTGCTTATAATACCTAACCAACCAATGACGCTAATTTCAATCCCAAACATAACATTCTTCCAATCATTGCTAATAGTGTAGCAAGTCTAATTAAACAAGCATATGCTTTAGACCCCTTTGTGTACTCTCGATAATTAAACTATGTCAGCTATAGTATGAGGTGACTACAGAGTACCTACTTGTTTCTTCATCATAGAGAGTACATAAAAGTATCCTGAAAATTCAAAAATAGAAGGAGAAAGGAAGTGTAAGGAATAAGCATAGCAAACTCTGCATGCTTTGTGGAAGAAAGTATCATGACCCGTGGCCATCCTATATGTTGAAGGGGAAACCCTTGAATTTTTCAACTGCCCAACTGGCCCTTAACCTGGTGAATATGACGTGCTACAGAACCTGTATACTGAGGATTCCTATCTAGCAGCATAAGAGCCAACTCATCATTGTTTGCTTTCTTGCAACGCCAAAGATTCACTTTTGAGAAACTCCTGAAACCAATTCATGTGAAGTCTGTATTTGGTTGTTCGATGATTATTTCTCTTGCATGCAACTTCTTTTGCTTTTCCTAGGATTTCAGAACCTCTCCTTTTCTGAGGACACTGCTAGTTCTCACAGTTTTTTTAGTCTTCAGATGAAAAATCTAGTCAAATTACAATGTTCTGCAGGCACTGATATTGCTCAGTCTAGATCAGACATCTTTCCCTTCACTTATTGAAGTTTTTTCTAATTTCTATAAGAAAGGAACTGATGTATACAGGAAAGCTGTGTGCAATGAAAATTGCAAGCACGGCTTGGGGGGAACTGGCATTCTAACTCTTCTCGGTGGATTCCATCCACAAACGCAAAGTTTATGGCTGACTGATACTGCCCATCACCATTTAGCTATTGCATTTATTTTTCCCATCGCTAGTCATATATATATGGAACCAATTTCGGGATTTGGTACAATATAAAAGATCTTTTAGATGCACATATTCCTCCGGGAACTTTTGAAGTTTAGATGAATCATGTTCATCATAGTTGTTTTAAAAAATTTCCTTTGCAGTATAAGCATTTGTTAAATCTTCTGTTTGTCACAGACCTACATTACTGTGTGGCTCTTTAATTGTGGTCCTTGAGGAAGATTTAGCATTTTTGAAGTAACACGTGTACGAATGGTTTTCTTGTAGTTCCATGAATTTACTTTTTACTTTTCATTACAAAGTGCATGTGGAAAGGTGACAAGAGAAGGAATAGGCAGCCTTGCTCTTCATGGATTCCCGCTTTACCAATATCAAATTCTGATAAAGATCTCCTAAATTAGAACTTATTGCCAGATTCATCTTCAGAATCTACAACATTTCAATAAAAAATAGGAAAAGTTTTAAAGCCTTCAAAATGTCTGGGTAGCTTTATATTTGCAAATTTTCAAGTCTGAATAGTTTTTCTTCTACATTTTTTTCCGACGTGCTTCTTCTACATTTTTTCTTTCAACTTGCTTCTTCTATATGACCATGGGAAGATTTCCAATTGTTTGGCATCAGATTATGAAGAATCAAATATCTGTGATATGTTCTGCAGATCCATCTGGAGAAATTTGCTCAGAGAAAAAAATATTATATAAATTAATATCTGGCCTCCACTCCTCAATTTCTGTTCATATAGCTGCTGATTACTTGCTTGATGAAGCATCGAACATGGTATTATGACCTTGACACTTCCATCTTTTTCCATCATGGCTTGTGTATCTAGTGTGTAATTACTGTGCAACTATCATGAGGACGAGCTTGTCCAAGAGTTTATTTTTTGTGGATATGGAAAATGTTCAATCTGTCGAAGCTATAGTTCTTGGGTGGTATTTGATTAGAAGAATTGTGATTGTGATGGCATGAACACTCATAAGCTGTAACAACCTCTTCTTTCTTATTTGAAAATTTACTATCATGAGGAAGCCATGCTTAAATGATCCTATTTTTTGGTGTTCTTCCTTTTGTCTTGAGAATTTGCTTGTAAAGTTTATTGACTAACCCCCACCCCCACCCTCCCTCCATTAAAAATAATAAAAGGAAGGATTTCTTGGAAATATGACTAATCCAAAGTGATGGAGCTTTGGCTTCATATTTAGAGGCAACTTTTGTTGACCTGGAGCCAAGATGAATTTTCATTGTCTTAAGCACTGAACACATCAGAACATCCTGTCACATGACTGGCTGTTCAAAAAATGATCACAAAGTCTCATTACATGTTTATAGCCAATAGTTATTTCCTGAGATTGTACAATAGTAGCATCCTTGTGCAATGATAATGGTCAATCTGACACTATTCCTTGTTTTCTTCTGGCTTTGCTATGATTCAGTGGGGACATAATCTTACTTTGATGTATGACCGTGTCTTACAATTCCCAGACCGTGTTGACAACCTATACTTCACTTTCCTGTTTGTGCTCCGTGCTGTTACCAAAGTGAGTATTTTAATCAATATGCTTGCTTGAACCCACCCCCCAAATGAGAGAGGAGCAGCAAGAGAAGTGTTGCTCAGACTCTCCAAATATGATGCCTCATCCGTGTTCAGATCCTCTAAAAGTGCACTACTTTTGGAGGACTGGCACGCACCAGTCAGCGTTTTGAAGAGCCAGATAACTGATTTAATACTTTCTCAGGCAGCAGACTACCTGGCCGAGGCTTCATATGATACTGGAAACCCTGAGGACGACCTGAAAACACAATCTTGGATGAAGCAATTGGTTTACCATCCCAAACTGGAATCTGCATGTCCTTTACCTTTTAATGAGGTGGGGTTATGGAAAGGTCAAGGCGAGCCTGACCTGATGCAGCAAATTCAAAAGCAGTTCAGAAATATCAGGTCCTCTATCTATATCCCGGCTGGTTGATACTCCTCTAGAATAGAATTCTTCCGCTCGTGTTTCAAAATAATGCACCTCGAGAAATCCGTTACACCTTTTTCCCCTCCCCTTTGAATCTTGATGGTTCTCCTCTTTTATTGCACAGATATTGATGGAGAACATAATGAAGAAAATCCAGTTCTTAATCATCTTACCTCTTCTCATCTGTTATTGCTGAATTAGTATTATTTGTCTTGAGCATGATTAGATCATACATGTTACTGGATTCAAATTTTTTTGGAATGCAGTTTTCCTTCTAGATACATTAGTTAGGTAGATGAGCAACTGTACTAGTATTTTCTGATAGGACATCTTGGTGTGATAGCATGAATTAACGTATTCTTTATGGTATTTGACCAAAATTGTAGTGCATTGATGGACTGCATTGGATGTGAAAAATGTCGTCTTTGGGGAAAGCTTCAGGTTCTTGGTCTTGGTACTGTATTAAAGATCCTATTCTCCGTCAACGGTCAGGAACGTTCAGGTGGAATGGTAAGTCTTCTGCAGATGAATGACTTTCATTAGCCTTATCTAAAACAACTTCCAGTTTATTCTGTTCTATATGAATTGATGACCAATAGTTGGTATTTTCCTTATAGAAGTGTCATAAATCATAATATGGGTGCTCTTAGTTTTGATTCTTTTGGGTTGCGTATCGTGTTTATATATGTACATTCCTAAGATTTTCTTACAAGTTCAAAAGAAAAGGAAAGGGTTCTAAATTTACATCATGTGTTTCTGTATCTTTCATATGACTTCCTTTGTAGTTTGTTACTTGCTGCTTAACCAAATTGACTGATGGAGGCTTTTCTTTTCTGTTTTTGTATATTGTTTCAGCTGCATTTGCAACGGAATGAAGTTATTGCATTGATTAACTTACTGAATCGGCTTTCAGAATCCGTTATGCTTGTACATGAAATGGGGCCTTCACTCGAAAATGTAATGGGAACAGAAAATTTTACCCCTAGTGATAAACCATCAATGACGGGGTCATTCTAATGTATAACAGTGGAGGCAACTCTGGTTTGCACACAGGTGCTGTTTTCCTGTTTCTTTTAATGTGGTGAAAAATATAAATTTTGATTAGAAATTTGTAGGTCTTGATCTAACCTTGTAAGAAGTTTTTGAGGTACTTTCAAACTAGTTGAGAGTGTAGTTTCTTTTCTTTTCTTTGGTTGAAGGTTTTTTTTTTGTAGCCTAACTGTTTGGATTGGCTTATTTTAAGTGCGTTTAAGTTAAAATAGTGCTTATATAAGCACTAGTTTTAAGCCGAAATGTTAAAAATAAGTCAAAAGTCATATGACTTATATGCCAAAAGTCAATCCAAACAGGCTCACAAGTTACTCTACTTCACCAAAACAATATACCCAATATATTTCACAAAGTGGGGTCTGAGGAGGGTAAAGTGTACGCAGTCCGTACCACTACCTCAGAGGTGAGATAGAGAGGTTGTTTAAGCTACTCTACTTCACCAAGAACTAATAAGTCCTTTAGCTTCTCAACTTATCTTTGTGCTTAAAAGAACTTCCAACAATAGTAAAGACACTAGGAACAATATCAAAATTCAACATAATGTTTCTTTACAACAACTAATACAAGAGTCAATTTCAATTAATGAGCAAAGTAATGCATGCAATATACTGAAGGAATTTATCTTTCAAATCAAAAATTTGAAATTATTAATTTCTCTCTGCATGTAACGGCTCCCTCATAAACTTCGGTTTTTGAAATGGACTTTAATGAAATGTTCTAAAAATAAACAATAGATTGAATCTTTCAATGAAGATGTACCTTTAACTTGAACAATACTGATGAATTTCTCAATAAATTTGCTTTTGTTTTGTTGATATACCGCAGTACTAGAGTAATTTGCTCCTTATAAAAGATGTCTCAACTAATATTCCAAAATAAACTCTATTTAAATATTTAATAACTTCTTTCGTTGTTTCTTCCCGCATTCATGATCTGTAACGACTCTCCAGTCATTTTGTGAATTTTATCAATTTTTTTGCTTTTTAATTCTCTTTGAAGTTTTTATATTGTGGTTTATGACTTGTGGGGATGAGTAAAATGATTTTCGAGGTGATCGGATGAGTTTTGGAGAAGATAATTCATTTTTGAGTATAATATTTAACTATTTAGTATTCAAATTTTAATATTCAAATGTGTATTCCGGTTCAGACATCTAAATAGGCGTTTAACCATGAAAATAAAAAACATATTCACTTTATTTGGAATTTTTGAAGTTGAAAATAGGAGTTGAAGATGTGTTTAGCCATAGTATTTTGGAGTTAATATTTAGAATTGAAATGTATTTTTTTTAAAAAATATAAAAAGTGAAAATAAATTTTTTTAAAATTAGAATTTTATGAAAATTGGGTTAGTGAAACCAAATAAAGTGAAAACACCTCTGTATTCCTAAATTCAACTTCAAGTTGTATTTGCTTTATTTATGGCCAAACAAGTATTTCGGAAGTGAATATAATCTATGGCCAAACAGAAATCTTGATGCACATCTTAATATTCAAATATATATTCAGATTCAGATATTTTAATCATAATAAAAACAAATGAAGCCTAAAAGTTAGCAAACTGTCAATTCAATAATTATTACTCTCTTTGTTCAATTTGTTTGTCATACATTCCTTTGTAGTTCATTTGAAGAAGAATGTCTCTCTTTATTTTTTTGGCAATTCTTTAATTCTATCTTTGCACCATGTTTAAGACCACGATTAAAAAATATTTTGATACATTTTATATATCTTTAGTTTAATACCACAAAATTCATACTTAAAAATATATGATGAGGACGACGACGCTAGGTTTTCTATGATGAAAAATAAAATGATTTTGACATGAATAAAGTGAGCACGACAAAAATTATTATTCTAATATTATGTATACATGAGTGCCTGTGTATATATAAGTTTCACTTTTCTCTTATTCTCTATTAATTATATAAATTTATGAATTCTGATTGTTACTAATTAAATATTTTTTAAAATATAATTTAAAAATTATTTATAATATAAATAAATAAATTAATAAATAATCTTTTAAGAACTTGTTATAAAATATTGCTCTTTTTTAATTAATTATTTTTGTATTACTTGTATTTATATATGTTTATAAAGTTGTTTATACCTATTATTTTCATTTAATTGAATAATAATAGAATTTAATTATTATTATTATGAATATTTTATTATAGAAAGTCATCAACTAATATACTCAATTAGTATTTTTTACTTTTTTTTTATCTCAAAATTAATATCTATTTCTGTACGAAATTTGTTACAGATTAAAAAATAAAAAATATCATGCTGTTGAAAAAGTAACAAATAAAAAAAGTAAAAACTAATAATGTAAGAGTAAAATAGGTACTAAGATAAAAAAAAAAAAATTGTAGTTGAAGTTCATAGAAGTCCAAACATAATTTTTATATAAGACTGTATAAACTTTTGTACAAGGTTTATATGTTGTGTACCGAAGTGCATAATGTTGTATACCATGTAAAAATATGGACTATGTAGATATAATATTTTATATATTAGATTATATGTATTTTTATGAAAATCCCTAATTTTATTATTTGACTCTAGTTAAATGTTGTGTATTGTCAATTTTGTTATGAAATATGGATGTTATGTGACATATATGTGTGAATGTCATTAATGAGAGATAAGAGTTAGTAGTCAAATTGAACTTAAACATCAAAAGTTACTTATTCAAATTGGATTTGAATACCAAAGTTACTTGTTCAAATTGGATTTGAACACCAAAGTTACTTGGCCAAATTGGTATTCAAGTTACATGCTTATGAATAGGCATCTTAGTGTATTTGTAAATATACAAGAAATGAAAACAAGTACTACTATTTCATTCTCTAAAGTTGTCTCTTTCTTTATTAGTTTGATATTTTATCTTTATTTTATAACACGTTATCAGCACGAGACTCTACCATCTCAAGATAAGGCTAAGGTATGATCGATTGGGGTATGATATTGGTGGTAATCTCTGCCCATGAAAACTTTTGCTTGGACAAAGTTTGAACTTTGGATTTATACTTAGTTGCTCACCTTTATTAATTTAATTACTGGACATCATGGAAGGTTAGTTTGCAATATATAATTCATATATATATTCCTTCTCGGTTAGCATGCTATTGGACAAGTTTGGTTGTCATATTCGTATTCTTCTTGTTAACGTTAATAGTATAATGTGTAAGTTCTGGATCTAATACTATTGAAATCAGTATTATAAATTTGATTAGAATTGTGAGAAAATCTCTTTCACTGTCTTAATATAAGTTATTGTCTAATAGTTGATTTTCATGTTTAATTTTCTTTTGGTAATATTTTTTCAAGGCTCAAGAGTGAGTCTTGTTATACTTTGGTTTAATATGCATTTATGGGTAAGACGGTGGATTCAAGTTCCATCGCCTCAAAAGGGTAAGACATTGGGTTAGAGTCCCAGTGCACCATGATGATAAGATATTGGGTTAAAGTCCCATCGATTTATGGCCTAAGATGCCTTTTATTTGGATAAGACGTTGAGTTTGAATCTCGATGCACCATATTAATGATATAATGATGACTACGAAATTTTGGTGAAAAGTCATGAAATATGCTCCATTTCCTGAAGTGAATGTGGTAGCAATGCATAATATGTCTGAAAGCAGACGTGATTGAATTTATGAATATAAATATGAGTGTAGCAAAGGACAAAACCTTTCGTTACATCATATGTACGCCTCAATTTGCTCATGAAAGGAGCAATATCTTGAAAGAGATTCTAAGCTATCATAATTTGATAGGCTTAAGGCACATTTATATTTCATTCCTGGGGAATGAGAATTTTGATTGTTGAAACTACAGATTCATTCCCTGGGGTGAATGCGATAGGAGTAACACCTCCAAAAGAGGTAGAATAATTGGAAGATTGAATATCTCCAAGTTACTAGGGTACGAAACAAGAATGTGAAAAGTTACCCAAGCATGATGAGATCACATGCCATAATAAACTAAGAGTTTATTGTTTATTGATACAAATTCACGTCATAGTAAACCTGAAGCTTACTAAAGCAAAATACTAATAAGTTCATAAGTTGGCATGAACGATTATGACATTCCGAAGATGTGCATTGAGTATTGACATGTAATGAAGAATTGAAAGATTCTTCAATAATTATTGTATGTTGTTTGTTCTCGTGATAAGTAGGTTGGACCAAATAATGTTGGCATTGGATCCCTTAAAATTTGAAAAGTATAAAAGGTGAATAAAGGCTCGTTCACCTGTCATGTGATATCTTAAATAGATGCATCTATAAAATGATCACATGTACATTTGTTGTCAACCTGCAGTTTGACATTCATAAAGCTGCTTGCTCAATATAAATTGAGTTAAGAGCATAATTTCTTGATTGTGTAATCAAGACAATTCATCTTTATAATGTTGGTTTGGCGTTGAATGCCTCCAATAAATAGTTGAATCATTGCTTATGAGAACTAACCTTCACGTGATTGGTCTGAAATAAGATAATCATATATTATAGCACTTATATGTATTAGACCAATAAATTATGGTTAATTTTCCCCTCTCAAATGGTTCAAGATCAGGAATCAAATATTCCATCTAGTAATTTTTGATGTGCAGTATATGAGTAATGAATATACTATGATGCACAAAGATGGATTCCTCAAAGAAGATAGAGGAGGTATGTTAGTTTTCCTAACATAAGGGGGAGATAACAAGCATCTATGAAATATGTTAGGAATTATCATCAGATCCTCATTCAAAAGATAATTCAAGTTCAAATGCTAGGAGCATTTGCTGACCCAAAATTGATCTCATATTTAGTTGTAAATGCTCCAATTGAATGTCCCTGAAGGACAAAGTCTACTACATGCATAAAGCATGGTAGATCGTAATCTGTTCCAAATGAGATAATCCTTGAAAAGGATAAGGAGTAAATGCTCATAATAAGGAAAAGATGTGCTTTTGAAAAGCTTACGACATAACACTTCATCAAACCTTATGAGAGGTTCAGCCGTTCAGGTACCTGGAAATAATGAAGTGATGAGATCTCAAAATATTATGTCACATTGCGAACTAATACAAAATGATGTATCGTCAATTATATATTTGATACAATATGACACAATATTGTAAAGGGATTGTAAGGATCTGAATTCTACGTTTATTTAAGCATGCTAACGTAGAAATATTTATCAAGTGACATGGAAGGATGCATCTTGGTAAGCATAAAACTTATTTGATTTGCAGTCCGGACACTAGAAGATGTCACACATAAAATGATTGAATATTGTCACTTGACAAAATCTATATGAAAATCCCTAAAGGATTCAAAATGCCTGAAGCATATAAAAGTTTCTGGGAAATTTGTTTATAATCCTTATAAGGGATAAATTGATGATTTGAATATTATTCGAACTCTTGGAGAGTTTTCAAAAGCGATAAATTATCTGGTGAAAGAAGTTGAAACGAGAAACATGCAGAATTGGATTGGTCATGAAGTACCATATCTTGTGCAATTAATGCATTTATACATCTTGCTATAACTATGAGCATGATATAGTTTTACTCCTACATAGGGATAGTGAAGTAAGATCACTTGTATATTGCAAATGAAAACCCCTGTATGGATGTGTTTATCCTAACAAATATTGTTAAGCTTTTGAATATATAGGATATTCATATGATCGATATAAGGATTCGATATAGACATATTTTCTATTACCATGAAGGATTACTATCACACCATGTTAGTTTACATGATAGTCTAATCATGTTGAAGATAATAACTATTCATGAAGCAAGCCGAGAATCATGCATGACTCAACTAAAGAGAAGATTCATAAAAAGAGATAGAATGAAGCACATTTCACCAAAAGTTTTTCTACACGCATGAACTCCAAAAGAATGGTGATATCAACGTGTTACAGATTCGTTCGAGTGATAATATGATTGATTCATCACAAAGTATCTACCTAATGCAACTTTCGAGAAGATGATGCACAAGATTGAAATGTGAAGATTCAAGTTCTGTATTGATGTTCTCACCAGGGGGAGTTAATACGCGTTGTACTCTTTTTCTCTCACAAGGTTTTGTCCTACTGGATTTTCCTTGTAAGGCTTTTAATGAGGCAACAATAAGAGCATATTACAAGATGTGTGTACTTTTTTTTCTTCACTAGGCTTTTTTCACTGGGTTTTCCTAGTAAGATTTTAACGAGACACATTATCTATTAATGGGCATCCAAGGGGGAGTGTGTGTGTGTGTGTGTGAATGTCATTAATGAGAGATAAGAGTTAATAGGCAAATTGAACTTGAACACCAAGAGTTACTTATTCAAATTGGATTTGAATATCAAAGTTACTTGACCAAATTGATATCCAAGTTACATGCTTATAAATAGGCATCTTAGCTAGATGCGAATCTAGGATTTTAAGCTTGTGGGTTTCCAGTTGGAGTGCTTATGGGTTCCCAACTAAGAGTTCCTTAAACATTTACCAGATTCTAAATATAAATACAGGGTTAGGATGACCCCCACCCGATACCCTAGATCCGCCCCTGATCTTAGTGTATTTGTAAATATACCAAGAAGTGAAGAAATAAAATCTCACAAACATCTCTTCTTTACTTTTCTAGCTTTGTTAATTATTATGTTCTTGATATATTATATATTATTTTATAACAATCTTAATATATAACTCCCAAAAATAAAAAATTTAAACTATTAGCTTATTTAGTACTCTCTACTATTCAACCTCACCCTCGGTTAATATTTTGTCATAGTCGGCATAATTCAACCTCTTTTACCAACACTATTTTTTCCAATTTTTGCTGCAACAATGCAGAGTTGAACAAACAAAGCTGGTGCGCAAGATGGGTTCACAAAAGCAGAGCTTAAAAGGACTCTTCCACTGCAAAGAGAAAGAGAAAGAGAAAGAGAAAGAGAAAGCCCTCATCTCAATTCAAGAATGGCTCAACTTGAAAACAACTCTTCTCCTCCTCCTTCACAGCCACAGCCTTTAAGTGACGATCCGATTCCTCTACCACCATCAGATCCAACAACCCCACATACTCAAACTGGGTTCAATCCCAGTAGAAGTAAGTGTAAGATTTGGTGATTCTAATTTTAATTGTTGTTTCTCACCATATATGCTCCAGGCTGCTTTCCTATTAGTTGTTGTGTTTTTCTTTCCATTACTACTTTGAGTTGCGTCGAGGGTTTTCCGGAAGTCCACATTGTGGGATTTCATTGGGTATGTTGTTGTTATTATTTTAATTGCAGTTTCTTGAATATATGTTCCGCGCTGCTTTCCTATTAATTGTCGTGTTTTTCTCTTTTTTTACTACTTTGATTTGCTTCACTTGAATCCAGGGTCTTTCGAAAACATTATGGGATTTCACTAGGTAGGTGGTTGTTGTTATTTTAATTGTGGTAAAATGGTCTGTAGAAATCGATTTAGAGGATCTTTAAGCCAACCCAATTTGTTTTTCTTTGATGGAGAAGAGCAGTTGATTCCTTTTTCTTTTTCTTCAAAATTTCGCTCTGCATATATTTCTGGAAGTCATTCTAAACGTGAGATTTTCTTTTTCCTTAAATCTCTTTTGTCTCGATAGAAACATCTACTTATAATTCTGAAATTTCCTATAGATTATTTAGTATTCGAATGAAAGGGTCGAATAAAGTGAATGATATAAAGATTTCATATGCAAAGGCAGTTTGGGGTTGAGAGTAGTTTCTTGATTTTGAACTACCATTCATATATAATGTTTAGGATTTCATATCTGTTCATCGAAAGGAGACACTTGATTTTGAATTTGACCAATGCACTGCACGGGTCGATACGCACAGCGCCTAGTATCCATCATTTACGGCTAGGACTACTAAGGTATCTAATCACATTCGCTCCCCTAGCTTTCGAAGTGAATAGATTCACCATTTCTTGAAATCTCTCTTCCCGTTTGATCCTATATAAAAACGCATACTCATTGTGTGCACTAGGGATGAACAAGGAGAGGCTTGGAGTAACTGGTAAAGTTGCTGCCATGTGACCAGGAGGTCACGGGTTCAAGCCGTGGAAACAGCCTCTTGCAGAAATGTAAGGTAAGACTGCATACATAGATTTTGGTAGTTCGGCCCTTCCCCGAACCCCGCACATAGTGGGAGCTTTAGTGTAACTGGCTTCCCTTTCTAACACTACGGACGAAAGTTCTTAGAGTTAGTTTGAAAATTTTCTGATTTGATGATGGTGAGTAGTGTTTTAAAAGGAATTTCTGAGGCTAGCCCCGGGGCGACCCTTAGGGCGAGGCGTAGTAAAAATGCCCCAGGGCAATGTGTGGGGGCGAAAGTATCGTGAGTCGTACGCCTCGTCAGTCTGGGCGTACGCTTTGGTGTTGGGAATGAGTTTTATTTTGGGGGCGTAAGCCCAGAAAAAATCTCCTAATTAAAATTAAAATTGCTAAATAAATATTTAAATTAACACCAAAAACATAAAATTCAACTTGTTATTAAATATTTATTTAGTAATTTTAATTTTAAACATAAAATTCAACTTGTTATTAAATTTTAAGAAGTTAAGAAGCTTAAAAATCTAATATTTATATTCTGAGCTCTAATTTTTATTCTTTCTCTTCATCACTTGCTCTGGTTTGATGTCTCTAATTGTAGGTTCCTTCTTTGGATTCTTCTTTTTACAAGCTACTTTATAAATTTCTACTCAATTTTTTACAAAGTCTAATTAGTCTTTTGAGATGAGCTGTTCTGGTTATTTCTTTAATCAGTTGATGACTTTGATTAACATTTTAAGATGAAACAGTTTTATAAATATTTCCACTTATTTTTTTATTTTCTTGAGTTTTTTTATAATTTCTATGTAATTTTTTTTATTATTATTTATTTTTATTATATTAATTTATAAAATATTAAAAATTAAATTTCCACGGGGCTTACGCCCCACCGCCTCGCCCCGCATCAGGTAAAATGCCCTCACACCCCCGCCTTTAAAATCACCGATAGTGAGAAAAGGGATGGAATTGGTAAGATTTTATGTCTGATTACATCCTAACGTTTGCCAGAATTATGCATTGACTACTTGCTAATTGTTTCATAGTAATAAGTATTAGCTTTAGGAACCACCTGTCATCAAAATTTTCCTGTTATTCAAGGGCTATTGTTTGGAGTGTCCTCTTTGTTGATATTGAAAATGGAATTTTGGTTTGTTGATATTGAAATGAATATTTAGCTTCAGTTTGAAAATTACGTAATTGGTGAACCATGATTTGATTCTCCTCCTGAATTTTTGGCTATGAAGAAGAGGGATGTAGTCATATGGTTTTTGATGTATTACATCTTTCTTTTTGTGGTGTTTTCCAAATATGTGCTTTATTATTTTTAACTACAGTAATTTTGATAATTTTATGTAGAAGTTGTAGATGTTTCTAATTGTTTTGTCTTTTATATGCCGTTAGAAAATGTAGAGAACCTATAGTGCTAGAAAACCTATTCTTTTAAATAATTTTGGATTGGTATAGTTGTTGCCATGTGACCAGGAGCTCACGGGTTCAAGTCGTGGAATCAACATCTTGCAGAAATGTAGGGTAAGGGTACGTACAATAGACCCTTGTGGTCCGGCCCTTCCCGGGACCCCACGTGTAGAGGGTGCTTTAGTGCACTGGGCTGCCCCTTTTTTTTTTTTGAATAGGCTGAATGAACCAACGTGGGAAGTGAGGATTCATAGCCGATCCCAACTTGCTTGGCGTTGATGTGTAATTGTTGTAAATCTTTTGGCTGTTCTTCTGCTTTTGTTTCTCTTTTGTAGCTTAGATACGTTAGGGTTTTAAAGTCAATATTTCAATCTTTATTTGCACTTTGTTCGTCTAAGGAATTGTCTCAATGGATTTGCTTGAACCCCTAAAGGCCAGATAGATTGTTTACAGAATAAACTAAAGATTTATCAGTCTTATTTTCTATTTTTCCTTCTCTTGGGAGGATTGGTGTGGGATTGGATGTATCAAAGAATGAGCAATGGAATAATATGTCTCGTCTTGCTTCTGTTGGGAAGAGTCACAGTTGAAGGGCCATAAGTTCTAGATATAATCGTACCTATCAAAGAAAAGAACTTGTTATGATCCTAAAATAAAAAAGATTAATCCTTAACTTCTACCTTCTTGATATCTGATTATAACATATGTGAACATAGAGTCCCTCGTCTTCATATTGGTGGCTTTTCATTTTTCTTTCTTTTTGCTTCCCATTGTTGTGTGTCATTGGGGTTGTAGGCTTCTCTTGGCCAACTTGCAGTGCTGATTTTCTCTAATAAGGTTAACTAATTGTGAGTTTAGTATCTTGAGCAATTTTCTTCCAATGTGATAAGACTGGTTATTTGTAATAGATAATTTAGTTGTCAGTTTGTATCTTGAACACTCTTCCAATGAAATGATAGACAAATAATATCACCTCCAAAGAATTCGGTAACTGAGTATTGATTGATCTAACTGTTTGTGTCAACAAGATTTTAGTTTGCCTTAGGTTTGGAATGAAGGAGAATTTGATTTGTTTAATCTAACATGTGCTGTTTCTTCTTGATTATTACAGCTGTTTAATCTAACATGTGTTGTTTCTTCTTGAGTATCACAGTGATTGGTATCATCAGAAGGAAGGCCATGATAAAAGACTTAGCTGCAATATACCATGCAGAGTGCCTTACATATTGTCAAGAACTTTTGGAACTTCAAAAAAAAGCTGAAGAGGTTAGCAATATCCTCATGCAACTTTTATGTTCATTTCACTTTGAAGAAGGCCCCCACTTTCACTTGTGACTTGTGAAATTCATGCTTCAAGGAATAATTGAAACCTATTATTTTGACTGAGTATTTACTTCATGAGATAAATACCGTCAACATATCATGGGCATAATAGCAACCTTATGCTTGTAAATTTTCTTGTCTTTCTCCCATTAGAGACTCTTAGCAGCTTTCTATTTTTAGCAAGATGGGTAAGTGAGATAGATCCAAAAGAACAAAGGATGTTATCCTTATCTATGAACCCCCTTAGCCTAGTCTTAATTTTGATTTACTCTGGCTTTTTTATAGGCTTGCTCTTTTGCTAGTGCTTATTAAGCACCCAAATACAAGTTTGGCATGCCAAACTTCAAAAATTGTATCCTTCTCTTATCAATGAAAAGCCAGTTGAATTTTTTATTTTTTAAAAAATAATAATAATAATGACCAACCAAAAAAAAAAAAAAGGATGGGTAAGTGAGTTGTCTGCATGTGCAGACTCTTGTATATGTTATTGTCCTGGTCCTTAATGGCTCTGTTTTGATTATCAATCTATAATGATAAGACTTGCAATTTCTGCTTTTCTCTAGACAGTTTCTTTTGCTAGCTATAGACGTACAATGTTGCTCCTCGCTCCACTTCTTTTCCTGTGGTCTTTATTTAAAGATTGTCTAGCTCTTATTTATAAATACATTACAAAAAAAATGATATATATACATTGCCGAGAAGTATATATCATCATTGAGGAAAGAGAGGAGTTATGGGATTGTGGTTGGAAATTATAAGAGAAGGATATGACACTTGTATATGTGGTGATGAGAATATGATGTTTGTAACCATCTGATAATACATGAGCTATAATTGAAAAAGAGGTACAACTGGAGGGTCTAGATAGGAAGCTCATGAGAAGATGCAAGCGTTTTATTCTGTCTGAGAAAAGGAGGGCGTTCCCATTCAAAAGAAAACATGCAGGTCATCCAGGTTATAGATTCTTTTTCTGGTAGAAGAAACTAGTTCCAACAGTCAATAGCTCTATCAGAGTAACAGTTACTTGATAATTACTGAGTGACAAAGAACCAGTCATGAAGCGTTTCTATATCTTGTAGGAGGAGTTTTCTATACATCATATTGACTGGAGGTTCAGGTGTTGTAACGGCATCTTGACGGGAAGTTCAGTAATAATGGTTCAAAACTTTGAGAGTTGCTTGGAAATGATAAATGTCAGTTGAGTGAATTACAGGAAAAAAAAAATAAGTTGACAATTGATATTTGTTGTGTGTGCTGTGGTCTCTTTAATCACTCAGTTTTCCAAGTCTTCATATGATTATTACAACAGGTTCTCGTGTCTAAGATAAGATGATATGATAAATAAGAAACTATTTAACTCCTAAATAAAGTCCTGTCTTTTGTATTCTGCTTAGCCCTTAATTTTTCTTACTTTGATGGCTACTCATTTATCCCAATTATTCTCTAGACTCGTAGGTCCTACCCCGTCTCTTCTTATCTTCCTGTAAAAATTGGAGACTCGTAGGTCCTACCCCATGTCTTATCTTTCTGTAAAAATTGGAGTGGAAATCCTGCTTCGCAATGCTTTCCTAACACCTTACTTCAAGTTTCTAGTGTTTGACACAATTTGCTGAAGTTTCTGAAATTCTCATCAGAATGTTGTAGTGAAAAGTTGAATATGCAAAAAGTATGATGCCTTTCCCCCTTTCCTTTAAAACTTCTTCAGAAAAATATGTTAATTGCCTGTGTATTTGTTTTTCCTTTTTTCCTTTGATATATTTGTTATCATAGTAACCCTCTTTTCCCTTCTAAATGCTTGCAGTCATTAATTGAAATCAGAATTGCAGAAGATTCAAGGAGAGAGACAATGAGACCCCCAAAACGCATGAAGAAAGCCCGTTAGCATCTAATGTAAGATATGCTTGTGCTCTATTCTCTGCGTTCTTGAAAGATTCTCCTTCCTTTTAACATTAGCAACCTGGAAAGTGTCATTTCTGATTCCAGAAAGCTACAAATTTGTTAAATCTAATAGTTACAGCTCATTACAGAAGATTAAGATGAATTGTTTTCTGTTATTTCGCTTTTTGGGTAAAGAGAAGTATGTTGATGAAGCTGGGATCAAGCATAGATGTCATAGAATCCTGTAAGTTGAGGAGGATATAGTTCTTTTTCTTTCTTCATCTGTTTATATTGTTATCTGTTTAACAAAACAAGTTTGGTAAATCTCATTTTTCTTTTTTCTCAAATTGGATCAACTATCTTGATCTGTCTAAAAAGTTCACACTATCTATCATCGATGCAGAGAATGCTTTTTTGGATCTTTTGGTGATTCAGTTAGAAGCCATAGCTTAGTTCCTGATCCTGCAATGAACTCTATGCATGTGCTACATACCGTGCTATGTGGATGGAACCGCCATGCAAGAATCTTCCTTTAATCGTATAGCTCAAAGTCATACAGCTACTCTATTTTGTAGGCAGTAGAGTTTGATGTTTGTACAGCTATATGCAGAAAGTAGCCTTGTTACTGTGTGAATGAAAATTTTGAAAATAGCATTAACTGGTAATGTTTGGCTGTTAAACATCTATAGCATCTACTACCATATGAAAAATGAGAGTGGGGAGAGAAAATATCTATTGTTCTTTCTTTTTGCTTTAAGATTCTGGTGTTCACTGACGTTACTAATCTGGATTTACACCGGATAGGTCCATTAAGGGAAATAAAGCCCTAAATTGCTTTCAAAAGTTTTTCATTTTTAGAGCTCGAAAACGTCTCTTTGGTTCATAGACCAAATAGTAAATGTGATGAACAGATGTCCCACGTTAGCGAAACATACCCAAACAAAAAAAATTATTATGTGCTTCACACAATTGGCATCATAGCACACAACAGTAACTTTCAGGCGGAAGAGCATATTTCTTTTTTGCTTCTGGATTCAGACACGACTGAAACTTTAGTCAATTTTAACATGTGTACCAATTGTAAATGATTGAACATAGATATACATGAAAAAAATTAAAAGCGTGTTAAACGGGTTTGCTAGATTTGTTGCTATTTTGACCATTTGATGATTGAGACTTGTTCTTTATGATGTATGAAACTTATATTTCAAATTTGAGCTTCTCTAGAGTAGATTTGGGTATTGAAATTTGGAAAGTAAAATTATTTTTTTTTGAAAAGAAGTTTCAGACACACGTCTAAAAGTTGAGCTCATTTTTACATATAGATTAGTCATATGACGGAGATAAACATATAGGAAAAGATTACAAAAAATAATAACACTGTAAAGTGTTGGAGAACACCGACTCGAAAAATAGTGTTATTTGAATTTGCAGCCTCAACATATGCACCATTTGTTAACTTGCACCTTGTCTAATTCTTTTTATGATTTACCTCCCAATCTTTTTATTGTCCTGCAAAAGTATAAATACTATTCCTCCAAACATAATAAAAAACATGGGAACAAAAAGAATTTTCTCTCACTTATTCAGTAAATACACTTCTAGAAAAGAAGTTTTAATATTCAAGTTAGAAGCCAAAAATCAATGATCAAACCAAACTTCATTCCATGTAAAAAGTTATATTTGCAGGTTGCAAAAAAATAGATACAAGGATGGACAGTGTTCAGTATGATACTATACTTTCTGTTATTACAACACCGGACAGTATGAGAGAGGCTAACTCGTAAGTTTCATGTGCATGTGAAACTTGATTACGATCTGCATTGCTGCTTCTTCTTGATTTTATCATAACCAGCCACAACACGAGAAAGACGAAGATGGAAGTCGACCTGTTTGGCGTATGTATTGAACTTGCTCTGTAGTTTTTTCAGCTTGCTGATTTCTTCTAGCTTCAGCTGCAGCTCGCTTTTCTACTGATTTTTGTCTTGCCATTGCAATCTTCTTCACCATCTTTGCTTGAGCTTCTGCTCTCATTTGTTCAACTTGTGCCTGAAAGATACATATCATGAGTGCAAAATAACATGAAAATTTTGCAGTAAATTGAGCCCTGGCTCATTAACTTAAGTGGTAACAGCATAATATGGCGCTAAATGGCCTCATTATGAGTACGTGACAGAGGTTGGTTCAATTTCTAAGAGGTGTCTAAGTAGCAAAGTTTTGACACACAACGACCCATAATCAATTTCAGATCAATTAAACACGGCCAACATTCTCCAAGAGTGAGGCTTTTAATCACGGTAGAACATAATTTACTCTATAGATAATCAGATATACCTCTATTTTCCTCAATTCTGCTTCTAGCTTTGCTTTCTCTTGGCTTTCCCAAGCTTGGATTTTTATCTCTTCACGCTTATATCTGGAAGATCAATGGTCTTTCTGTTAATTCATAATTTAACAGTAGAACATAGATTTAAAAATGTGTTTGATATGATTCAAGTTTTGATATTGGGGAACCTTGCAGTGTGTTTTGACTTTTCCGCTTCCTCCCAAGCAGCTGCCCTTTTACCGTATTCCATTCGTTCAGCCTCAGCAGCATCAGCCTTGCTTTTATCCTTCTCATCTTTGCCCGCCCAAGCAGCTATATTCATTTTACCGAGTTGGACACCAAGGGCTACAATCTCTTTTCTTGTCTTCACCTTTAATTCTTCCTCCGACAATTCTCTTTTATTGTTTTCTGTTGAAGTTTGAGAAGCATTGTCTATGTAATTCTCAGTAGGTGTCGGAGCAGGCTCTCCTCTACGAGGTGTCGATGGGATTGAAGAAGTGGGACTGCGGAGTGGGGTTGTTGCACCAACAGGTGTAGCTGTTCTTGAAGGCTCTTGACTTGGAATAGGTGTCATTTCTGTTCCCATATCTCTCATGGAGACTGATCTTATTGCAGGGCCAACTGCATTCATATTCAATAAACATTCAGAACAGTACGGCATAAAATCAATGATCTGTATTAGAGGGAAATCATCAAACTTAGTTAACTATTTAATCTGAAATGTGTGTACGGGAACTTTGTTACAGTTCAATAACAGCACGATTTTCAGCTCCATGCTACCGTACCATCAATAACCTCTGTTCTGCTTTTAACAAAGACTTAAACCAGATTTTATGCACCCCCAAACAAAAGCATAGTCACTTAAATTGTACCACCAGCATACCGCACAAAAATAGACTGGTCATTGCATTGGTTAAAGATCCAGAGCAGGCCAAACCATCAAAGAGTGGATGAAACAATAAACACATGCATCTTTGTTTTGGTAAATACCAGGGAATAAATTTTCCTGATGTATGAATTCTACTTGAGGCACTATAATAACCGTCAATCTTTGAAAGCACCTGAGGCTGTAGGATTCACAGTGCTCCATCTGAAAATTCAATGCATTAACCTAAATATACACCTTGTTAATTGTCATTGCATACGTTAGATGCCTACACTAAAACGTGACAATTCTTCATGCCTCTATAAATGGCATAAGATTCTACCAGAGGCGCACAATCAGTATTTTAATCCAAGCAGTTAATGTTAGTAGGAGCGACAATAGTTCATCCTAAAAACTCAATACCTCACCCTCGCTCCTGCTGCTTCCCCCGTCCCTTCCCCCGATGAAAGTGTAAAATTCATAAAGAATATTTACATTAAGTTAAGGCAGCTAAAATCAACGTTAGGAACAAAAGAATCCACAATGTACCTGTTCCATCTTCGGTCAAACTCTTTGTACAAGAAGAATCCCCACTGATCACCTCAGTCAAATCCTTACTTGCAGGGCAAAGATCAAGTGACATGGAATTCGGCTCGTTTCCTCGACTTTGAGAACCAAGTTGATCAAAATCAAACTTTTCAGGCACTATCTGACATGAAGGTTGACAAAAATCAACCTTCTTAACTGCTAATTTACTCTCGTAACTACTAGATTCTGGAGCAACTCTAACCATGCTCGTGGCAGGCCCCCGGTATGCTTGGTTCTGCAATTGAACCTTCTTGGAATGATTAACCAGCACATTTTGCCTATTTATTATCCACTTCTCCGCGTCATTCCACTTGGAAGACATGGGCCGTGAAAACGACCTTGCTGTCATGGAGTGGTGTTGCATTGATCTCTCTCCTTTATGAAACTCAAAGCTGGATGTACTATCATAATCAAAATTCTCATCTTCACATCCTTTAACTGGATGAACTGAACTGGAATTTCCGCCATCCATCTTTGAAGATTGCTGCCTTTTCACACGAGCAGCATCCATGTTTTCCTTCGACAGGCATGAATTTGAATTCTCATCACCTTGCCCAGAATTTTGGAACGAACTTCCATGTAATTTATTTGCTGTAGCTTCTAAATTGCAATCTGCACAACAAAAGGGCAGCTTCCCAGGTAAGTATGAATTATGAAATGTATCAAAATATATTTCCTCTCCTAGCAACTCAACACAAATTCAGCATGGGTTACTGTGAAAAAATATGTTTACACTATCGTGTTACCTAATTACAAGCATCTGCATAAAGTAAATGTGGATTGGAACTGAAAAATAAGAAAAATCAGAACAATTTCAAGTAACCAAATAATCTAAATTCTCAATGCATATAACTTAATCTTAAGAATTTATAATACTGTCCTAGAGGTACATATCCAAACTACAACTTTCTCAAGTTGCACAAAGGAAAAAAGTGGGAGCTGGGGCCAGTTCCGCGGATCCAGGATTTCTGAAGAGAGTCAAAATATAAAGAAGTAATAAACAAAAAAAGAGGGGTTTAGGGCCCGTTTGGCCATGAAAATTTCTCTCTTTTTTCCAAAGTTGAACTTCGGAAAACACATTTGGCCATAAAATTCCAAAAATTCTGCTTTTACTTTTTCACTTTTTTCAAGAATTTTCAAAAATTCCAAAAACAATAAAAGTTGTTTTTACTTTTTTCACTCCAAATTACCCACAAAAATTCAAAAAACAACTCTAATTTATTTCAAGACCAAACACAACTCCAATTTTCAAATATCATTTTTCACTTTGAAAATAAAAATACTTTTTTTTCTATTTTCACAATGAAACATGATCAAACGCCTACTAATAAATGTAGTATGTCTATACACAACTCTTTTTCACCTATCTAGACATCCCTTGGACCACTGACTTTTTTTCCATCTATCTAGATACCCCTTGGACCACTGGCTTAGGGATAATGGGGAAGGGGTGGATCCAACAGTTCACAAAAATGTTCAAGCTTGTACTAGATTCAAAGCATATCAAGATTTCTTTCACCATCAGTCAGTAAATTTGAATGAAGAAACTGACATACATTCTTCCTCAAAATCTCCACTTTGGGTAGCCAGCAAACTGTTGTTGACAAACTCTGAATCCTCAAGCCTAGCAGGTGAAGTTCTTGAGGAATTACTATTTGATCCTTCTTTCTTCTTCTGATGGTGAGGACCTATAAGCTTCATCCTCAGCTTACTTGGAGATATTATACCTGTCTGAAAAAAGTAATAAAAACAAAAAATTCACGAAACCAAGCAATTTTTAACACCATATTAAGCTATTTCAAAAAACACCCACCATAGGATTTTCCAAAAAGATTCAAACTTTATAACCAAATCCTTAAAAGAAGCTAAAACCCCATACAGTTAAGCAATTAAAAGAACACCATATCGAGTTCAAACACTGTAAAAAAAAAAAATTTAGCTCCCGCTATGCACGGGATCCAGGAAGGGCTGAATCACCAAGATTTATTATACGCAGCCTTACCTTGCATTTCTGCAAGAGGTTGTTTCCACAGATTGAACCCGACCTCCTGGTCACATGACAACAACTTTACAAGTTACACACACTGTAATTCTTGACAAAAAATTCAAGAAACCAAGCAATTCTAGACCATATTTAGCAGTTTCAAAAAGCACCACCATAGGATTTTCCCATAAGGATTCAAACTTTACAACCAAATCCTTCAAACAAGCAAAAAAAAAACAAAAAAAAACCCCATAAATTAACCAATTGAAAGAACATCACATTGAGTTCAAACACTGTAATTCTTGACAAAAAATTCAAGAAACAAAGCAATTCTAGACCATATTAGGCAACTTCAAAAAGCACCCACCATAGGATTTTCCAAAAAGATTCAAACTTTATAAACCAAATCCTTAAAAGAAGCTAAAACCTCATAAAATTAACCAATTGAAAGAGCACAACACTGAGTTTTAGACCATATTAAGCAATTTCAAAAAGTACCCACCTTATGATTTTCAAAAAAGATTCAGACTTTACAACCAAATCCTTAAAAAAAAGCCAAAAGAAAAAAACCCCATAAATTAACCAATTGAAAGAACACTACATTTGAGCTCAAACACTATAATTCTTGAACAACACCTGTGAACTCCAGATCAAGAAAATCATTTTCCAGAGCAAAAAAAAAAAGGAAGGAAAAAGAAGTTTGCAAATATTTGACATGAAGAAATGCATTGTAAAACATATTTTGAAGAACCCCTTTTTGTGAAGGATAAAAGAAGAAGTTTGAAAATGGTGATTAATTAGTAGTACCTGTACTTTGTGAATCCTCTCGTACTCCATTAGATCCCCCTATATCTTCTTCTAATAAGCACCCACGGTCTCTGTGTGTGTGTGTGTGTGTGTGTGTGTGTGTGTGTGTGTGTGTGAGAGAGAGAGAGAGAGAGAGAGAGAGAGAGAGAGAGAGAGAGAGAGAGAGAGAGAGATGTAACTCTAAGGACAGAGTTTCTCCCTTGTTCTCTGATACTGTGGAAATGCTGACAACAGTGTGTTTTGTTTTTGTAGAGGATGAGAGTTGTAAATTAAATCTATGGGGTTGCCCATTCTTTGACCTTTGACTGCCCCCCTCATGCTTTTCATCTTCCCATTCCCTCTTTTCTTTTCTTTTCTTTTTTCCCCGCCCTGGACCAGTACTCGTAATGAAATCTGATTAATTTAAATTTATGTCGGAAAGTCTTATTATCGGGTAAAACACTCCTTATGTGGTTAATTTAGGTTCGCACCAAAAAGTCTCATTAAAGGGATAAAGCGCTCCATATGTTACTAATTTGGATTCACTAAAAAGTCTGAGGTAAAACGTTTTATATATGACTAATCCGAATTCACATTGAAAAGTCTCATTATGAGGTGTAAAGCACTTCATATGTGGCTAATCCAGATTCGCATTGAAAAATCTTATTATGAAGGGTAAAGCGCTTCATATGTGACTAATCTGGATTCACATCAAAAAATCTCATTATAAGAGGTAGGGCTGACAATTTCAGCCTATATAGAAGAAATTGATTCATTTAATCAATATATAATAAGTTCGATCACTCATATTTTAAATGAGTAAATATGAGTTTAGTTTATTTTAAAAGCTCATAAACTAAATGGATTAAATGGATAAAATATGGATCCTTATAGAGACCCAATTAAGGCTTAATCTAAAGAATTGATATAAAAAAAATTATTGTGAGAGTGCGGGGTAGGGGCGTGGGGTCGACGTAGGAAGCTGTACCGGGGTTAGGGGGTAAGAATTTTTCAAAAACATTATTTATTTTTTTTAGGGGGGTTAGGAGGGTGGAGGGGGGGGTAAAAAAATATTTCTTTGTTGTTTGGGGTAGGGGTAGGGTGCGTGAAGGGTGGGATTGGCAGTAAGAATTTTTTATTTTAAGAAAAAGATTTATTTTTTGGGGGGGGGGAGGAGGGGAAGAGGGGGTTCGAGGTAGGGGAACTGTGGGTGGGGTAGGGGAGGGAGGGGAAGTGGTAAGAAATTTTTGTTAAAAAGAAATTTATTTTTTTGGGGGTGGGTAGGATGATGGGGTGGTGAGGTAAAAAAAATCAGGTTGAAATGCATGTAGAAGTTCTAAGGCTTTTTTGGCTTTAAGAGTTAAAGTGAGTTGGAATCATTTTTATCCAACGCATATTTGATCAAATCCATATTTACCCATATAATATATGGATGGATTGCAATCTAATCCATATTCAATTTATCCAAATTCATTCCAATCCGTTCATTTGCTTCCCCTAATGAGAGGTAAAACACTTTTTATCAAAGACTACTTTTTATCCATAGCTCAAACCAAAAACCTTTGAATAAGAATGAAGGAGTACTTACTATTCCATCAACAATCTTTGATGATCCTATTGCCTCTTCAATACTACTACTACTATTACTATTTTTTTTAACAATGAAATACTTTTTTCGTCCATTTTACTTGATCAATTTTAAAAAATTAAGAGATAACTTATTATTTTACACTTATTTTATCTTTATTATTAAGTATTAATCACTTCTCAATGTGATTGGTAAAGCAAAATCAATAATAATATTAACAGCTTTAGTAAGATCCAATAAATCTATGAAAAAATGATGAACTATCAAGTGTTATTGAACAGACAAATTTGAAGAAGAAGACAAGAGAAAAATATTTCAGATTATTTTAAACGAATAATTTATCTTTTTAAGTTTATATATTTGTAAAAAAGGAAATTTGATTTTCATGACTCAACTTTTTTCTAGGCTTTTATACTCTGAACACCTTTAAATACGCGGAAACCGAGCATAGCAATATAAATGATTTAACTATTAAATAGAAACTACTGTAATAATATCAAAACAATATTGGGCATGTTAGAGTAACATATACTCCTCCGCCACAATTTATATGATACTTTTTATTTTTTAAAATTTAATTTACATAAATTTTGACAAACATTTAAAATATATTTTTTCATCGTATTGCAAGAGAAAAATTACGACTTATACTATAATACGTTTAATATAATTTTTGAAAGTTTTAATTTTTTAATTTTAAAAATATTATATTGTTTTAATTTATTTTAACTTCATGATTAGTTAAGTAACTCTCTATAAACGAAAAATGACACAAATTGAAGAGTCAATTTTCCTTACAAACTAATAATTGCTAAAATAGTTCTTATTATTTGAGAGAAAATGACCAAAATAGTCCCTTAGATTAAATTTTGAATTTAAATATTCCTTATTCTTTGACATAAAATATTAATAGGCCTCCAACTATTTTTCACGTTTTTAATTCATAAATTAGAATTTTTTATATAATTTTATAGATAAGTACATAATATAATTTAAAAAGACATATCATAATATTAAAAAGCAAAAAAAATTGAGAGATGTATTTAGTTTTTAAAATCAAGTTGAAGAGGTAATATAATTTTCTCCCAAATAATATTTGAAACTTTAACATTTTTAAATTACACAATGTTTATATGAAATCTCCTAATTTTACTTGATGTCGAATAATTTATGTTATTATCATGATGTCCTTTAATATGCATCAATTTTTTTATTTATAGAATTTTCTTTTGAAATATTTATATATGATTGTTTTTCTACTAGCTAGAGACCTTAGTTTTTTTTTGTTTGAAGGAATTCATCGTCTTTTTTATGAATTATGAATTTTCTGACCATAATTTTTGGGGTAGAAGAAACTAACAACTAAATTTGAACTATTTTTATCGAAAAATAAAGATTAATCATAAAATAAATAATATAAAATATTATTTTATTATTAATGTCACGACCCAATTTCTCAAGTCATGATAGTGTCTACCTTACCATACCAGCAGGCAAGCCAAGCTATAGCCTGGAGCGGCAAACAATGGATCAACGGGCGAAAACCAGAAAAGACAAGATGAAACGATAATAGTAACAATAATAGAAGGCCGAAACAGAAATATAACCTGTACAGTAAACTAGAACGGGGAAAGGAAGAGGACAAAACAGACAAACGAATCTCTCCCAAGACCTAGTAAGGTCAGTACTAGAGCCACTACTAGATAAGACCAGAGTACTAGACAGAATCCAAAATGTACATAACATATACAAGTAGTCTCGAAAGTAAAAGACTATACTAGAGTAGATGGAGGAGGATCAGCCTAGGACGCTAGTAAGCTCACCCTGCTCCAGATCAACACTGAGATAGGAGGATCGCGTCAAGGCCGTCAGCTGGTGTCTAGATCTGCATCAGGGAAAGGATGCAGAAGTGCAGTATGAGTACCGAGTAACGGGTACTCAGTAGGCATCATCGGCCGACTGAGCTCAATATAGCATAAACATAACTGAAATGCAAGGGTGCATGCTAAGTCCGGGGTAAAAAAAATAAAGGGATAAATAACTATCGAACTGTACATATGCGATAAGGAGATAAGTAAAGGTGATACAGAATAATAAGTAAATGCGGAAATAAACAAACAAGTTAAACATAACCTAACTGGGCCCCCATAAGCCCAAAAGGCACACTGAAGAAAACAATAACCCAACCGTGCCCCATAAGCCGGTGGGACACACAAGAAAAGTAAATGTAGAACCGTCAGTAACCTCCTAAGTTGCCAACAAATAGAGTGCATATAAGCTTTTCTAATAATACCAATCACAATTTTTGGTGGACTACGTTATTTTAATATTACAACTAGAAGTTGAACTGAAATATAGTCACTATTGTTTATAGTTAAAAGATTATTAGTATTTCATATTATTAAAGAATAAGGATTATTCCAATTTAAAGTTCAAACTTAAGGGACTATTTTGGTCAATTTTTTCCAGCTTTTAAGTCACTTTTAATGTTTATTAGTTTATAAGAAATATACACAAACTTGAATGATATTATTGGAATAAAAATAAGATAAATAACTTTAGTGGGACATTTCACTAAGCTGAGTGACAAAATGAGGAATTGACTCCAAATTGAGACAAAAGGAATGCTATAAAGCATGGCCCTTGAAGGTATATAATGACGATTATGGGAGTTCAATATTTGGATCTTGTCCGAGACAAAAACAAGAAAAAAATATATAATAGGTAATTTTTTCTCATCCACTAACTTTTGATGAATAGAATTACTCGTGTATTAATTAATCAAGACATTCGTGTAATAAAAAGTATATGAACATTAATACAGAAGCATTAGTTATGAAATGTATAAGTTTACTAATTTAGTGTACGTGCGTTGTACGTGTGTATCACATTAAAAAAATAAAAATTATATATTTAATTTAAGCGTAAAAAATCAACTAACAATTTACAATGACATTTTATGATATTTAAAAATTAAAAGCTATTTTAGTTGTTCCTCGTTAAAATAGTTTATGTGCTACATGTAGTTTCCTTTAAAATATTTTATGTTTCTAATAGGCATTGATTAAACATCTTAAATATCATATATATGGATTAATTTTTACTTTAAGACAATTTATATAAGGTAAAGTTTTAGTTGATTTTAAAATTTTAAATAGTAGGACTTTAAAATTAGACTATTGACCCATTCTATTGCAATACATGCATAACAGAGTTCTTTCATTATCCATAGGTTTCTTCATTAGAAAAGTGTGCATCTCGATCACAGAAATAGAATCTTAATATCCATATTAGGGCTAGAATATTTGATTTTTGTAATAACTCTACAGGTTATTTTCTCAATTTTCAAATATTTTTCGCATTTCATGCCTTTCCATAGCGACTACAAGTCATTTATAACTTGCCAAAACTTTCGGTTCGATTTTCGGACAGTTCGTTTGGGTTTTAGGCTCATTTCCTTGTTTTGGAGCTTTTTCTGTTAAGGAACTGGTCACGGACCAAAACTCCTAGTAAACGGCCTCGAATGAAAATTCTGATAGCGCCATTAGCTCCGGAACGTTGATTTTAGGCTAAGAGGACCCTTGGTCTGGGTTTCGAGGCTTCCAAACTCGTTTTGGACTATTGGGTGGAAATTGGTTAAAATGAAACTATAGGTGTGGGACCCACATCTAATCAAAACAATCTCGGATAAAAAATTTGATGATTCCATTGAGTCCAGAATGTTAGTTTTGGTATGGTAGCATAGTTCGTTTGCGCGAACGGGGTACCGAATGAATCTCGAGCACTCGATCGGAGTCCGTTGAAACTTGGCTTTTGTTGGTTTTTCCAAAATCTGGTGCAAGAATATTTTGTCGTTCATGTTCGCGAGGATCTGGCCGCATTCGCAAAGATCAAGTCTTCGACCTTCGCGTTCGCGATGAAAGGTCAGTTTGACCTGATCAATTTCCTTCTTCGTGATCGCGGCTAGTTTCCCGCGTTCGCGATGGTCTATCTTGCTAAGACTTCGTGTTCGCGACCCTTCAGCCGCATTCGAGAAGGGCATTATTGTTGTATCTCGCGTTCGCAATGAGTAACCCCTTGGCAGTATATAACTCCCTCTTCCCCGATTTTTCATTCTTTTCAAACCCTTTTTCCGCCATTAGAGGCCCATGGAGCTGGAAAATTATTGGGATTTTATCCCATTGTTCTTGAATTATTCCTTTCTTTTCATCCTTGGTCATTTTCCCTTTTTGTTCTCGTTCCGTCCCAAACTTCGTTTAATTCTTGATTTTAGGGTTTATTTCTTTGAGCTTTGTGGGCTGATTTGGGCCCCAATTTGTGCTCAAATTTTGAGCACACCTTCCTTGTCCTTCAAGGGACCTCAAGATAGATTCAATTTGAAATTTTGTTAGCGGATCCAATGGGCCATTTTTCACCCGATTTTGGGCCCAAAATTTTATATTGCAATATGGGTATCATTTTACTCGTACTAATCCGTAGATTATGATTTTGATAGCGTGACAATATTTTGAGATCGTGGAGTGAAGACGAGCGATCCGTGAATGGTTCGAGGTTGTGGTTCATCTTCAAGGTAGACTTCGATCTACTTTTCTCTATGAGATAATGTAATGTATAGATTGCATGCTAGGTAGGGATTATTGGATAGGTTTATACCTAGTAATACCATGACTTGACCTATTTAGGGAATTTAGAATAGAAATGTGACCCCAACCTTAGCCTAGAATACCCGTTATGGTTGTAGAATCCTAGTTCACTTGATTATAGACTTGTTTAACCCTAGATTGACATGAAGGATCCCTTTAGTATGAAATTTACCATATTACGTAGTGAATTGAATGATATTCCCCGATTAGACCCTTCTTGCAGCTTTATGCCCTTGTATACCTTAGATTCCCAGTTTATAGTATTAATATCTTATTAAGTTATATGTTGTTGGGCTCGAGGCCGTGATTATGATACCAGTTGGATACCAGGTTAGTATTTTATCCTTTGAAAGAATGTGGTTGTGGTTATAGACGCTTGGGTTCTTACGATTGTATTATTTGGATACTGGTGATGGCATGCATATAGTTAGACGCATTTACACTTATTTAGTGGTAAGATTCCAACTAAAACCTTGATTTTACTATTGTTTTCTAAAAAGGGATCTATTCCCACCTTTTCACTTTTAAAATTGATTATTTAAAAACGAAAGTCGTACCCTCCCTATTATTAGGTTACTATATTTAAACTAAACATATTATTTTGAAAATTAGACCGAGGTTGATTTCGGTCCATTATTAATTCACTCTTTTAACACTACTTATTCACTTCGGTCGAGGGAGGTTCCGACCCTTTCTACATTACTATACTGTTTTAGTTTCGGATTCGATCTCGGGCAAGATATTTACAGATATACACTTATTTAGTTTTGGTTCAAGTTCGGTATTTCTTATTATACTTTATATCTCTCTCCGGTACTGAACAGAGTAGATTGGTCATGATGGTTTTGGAAGTTCTGGTTCAGGACCAGGCAGTATATATGGATATCCCGAGTCCCCTATGAATTCCTCTGTATGGGGACCACGTACCAGAAGAGGTGATATCTATTGGTCCTACCTTGCGAGCCGGCGAGCCGAAGGAGGTGTATATACTTAGTACGGTTTGGCACTCAGTTGATATAGTATTATGGGTTTGCATTGTATTCATTCATTAATAAGCATTGTCCATCACTAATATAATTGTTTTGCGCTTGTAATTATCGTTCTTATGGGGGCTGTAACTTGGTTGTATATTACAAGTTATGGTTGTTGTTTATTGATTGCTTTCTTGTGCCTCTCTGGGCTTATGAGGGCTCGGTTGGGGTTGTTAGTTGTCCGAGATATCTGGTTACTTATTGTCTAGTTATTCTTGCATAGCTCGTGGCAGGTTGGTTATGGATTGGTACCCGAGGTTGTCAGTATGTTTCTAATCCCTTTTCTCATATTATAGTGAGGTTTATTATTGTTGGGTCATCTTATGATTAGGCATATTACAACTAGAGACCCTGATTATGCTAGAGTTGGTTCTCTTCTTGATATTGCAATCCTTGTAATATTTAGGTTGTTAGGTCAGCTTCCTCTGGCTAGCACTTTCTGGTTTTTCTTTCCCTATGATAGATGTCCGGTGATCTTCGTAATATTATTATATATATACCCTTTCTTCATATTACTATTAGATATCTCTTGTATATTGAGGTCGCCCAAACTATACCTCTAGAAAAGTATAAAGCTGTCGTTGAATCAAATATAGAACCCAACTAGGTAGGGGTCAATCCCACAGGGTATAAAACGAAATTAGGTCGAGTGCTTGTCCGAGTAATTGACAATTAAGTAAAAAAAAAAAGAGGGGGGGGGGGTTGTAAGCAAATAGTAACAGTAACGATTGTTGATTTTCGGACTTGTGATCAATATGAGAAATACACTAGGACTGTGATCTCTAATGATTTCTTAACTCCACCGGTTACTTGTGCTGGCAAACGGTCCCGATGCGCTGCATGCAAAATCTAACAAGTTAGGTTCATCTAAACGTCTCTCAACCTTGGTTAGACGAATTTCACTCTTCTCCTCTCGGTCTCCAAGTGTCGCACTACTAACCCTTGTTCTGGACCTCAGATAACTATCCTTGTTACGACTCAAGTTATTAGATGAAGGTTGATAGCTTCAAATCTCTGTTGTTATTTCTTTTTCCCAATCTCTACCTCTCTTTCGAGCAAGTCTAGAATACAGGCGAGTTTCTAACATTTGCAACCGTTAAAAGGTCAATCACAACTAAAGAAATAACAATACATGCATTCACACCGGTTCAGAATTGCTTTGCACTTAACCCATTTTGTTAATTCCTCATGGTTCACACAACCCTAGTTATGGGGTTTAGCTACTCATGATTGCAAGAACACATAAAGAATTCAATGATGAAGATATAATTGTAAACTCACAATAACAAAAAAACTCTGAAATCTCAATATGAATGAAAACCCTTGAATCGATATTCCAAGATTACAAAATTAATAATGTGTTTATGAACTCAAAATAATGAAAATATAATCCAAAACAATGTAATTGACTAACTCTAAACATAAGACAACATAGGGTATTTATAGATACAAGGTGAATCTTATCCTAAACAAAGTAGGAGAAAAAAGTCAGCAACTTTCCACGATTTCGTGACTTGGTATAGTGGAACCAACCCACGTCATGTCGGTCCATCTCGTGAAAATCAGGCCACTTTACAACCTTCAAGAGTTGACCCACGGTACCAACCTACGTGGCGTAGGTCGACTAACGGGATGTGAGTCCCTGCCGTGGGTCACTCCTTCGATTTTGACTTGGCTCTTTCATATTCAAATGCTCCATTCTATTGTATGTTTCTTCCCTTTTTATCCATTTTGCCTCCATAACCTATTTCCCTGCAAGATAGGATAAAAAATACATCATACCAACCAAATATACCCAAGTTATTGCATATTTTTCTTGTTTTAAGCATCAAAAGTGCCATGAAACCATGGCACATCATATATCTCCTCCTTCGTACTTCTATTGTACATTGTATATTTTTCTCCTTTATTATACTATCATATATGGACTAGCTATTTATGGAATCGCGCTTCATCCCTGATTATTGGTAGTATCAAATAGTTTACCCTTACTTTTCCATTAGCATTATTGTGTTCATATCTTAAATAGTTGTGTGTCGCTTATTTTCCTTCTTTACATGTTATTTATAATTGCATTATCTTTGGAGCTCAGTCGGTCGATGTCTACTGAGTACCATGTGTTTGGTACTCATACTATACTTCTTCATCCTGCAGATTATAGTATGAGTTCTAGCTGTTGATGTGTGCACAGTGCGGAACAGTCATGGACCAGAGATTTAGGGTAAGCTCCTGACGTTTGGAGTTGTTCCTGCTCTCCCTCTTATTGTTAGACTGATCTCTACTTTTGTATATCAGAGACGGCTTCGTGTATATTTACTTTGTGTTCCACCCTGTACTCCTGTTGTATTAGAAGCTTTTGTACTGACTTCACCAGGGTTTTGGGATATATTTACTTTCTTCTTGCCTTTTCTCTCACTGTTATTTAGTTTTGCTTCCACCTTTCTTATTAGTCCGTTACTAGTTGTTCCGGACTATGGGTTGGCTTACCTACTAGTAGGTTATGGTAGGTGTCATCATGACCTGAGAAATCAGGTTGTGACTAATTAGTATCAGAGCCTAGGTTCACCGATATTGTTGGTATAAGAGCTACGCATCTAGTAGAGTCTTGCGGATCGGTACGGAGACGTATGTATCCCATCTTAGAGAGGTTATATGATATTCTTAGGAAATTCTATTCCTTGATTCCTTGTCATGTGTCCGTACTTGTATGAACTTCTGAGTACCTCTTTTGACTACACTCCTTCTCAGATGGATAACATGAGGTTCTCGATAGATGCGGATGGGACTTTTGTGCGTGTTCCCAAATTTTTAGCTTAGCGTCAGACTAGGGAGTTAGAGATTCATATTGAGGATCTTCAGTATCAGCCAGTGGGTCTGGGACTGGCCTAGTCTCCGGCAGGGTTTATGACTGCCTCAACTTTTCAGGATATCGTGTTAGGAATTCTGAGTCTTTTTTTAGATACGTCAAAGACTGTCGTGGTGACCGATAGATCGAGTGGTTCTTAGACCAGAGTTGGGTTTATTGGTGTTCAGCAAGGATCTTTGTCAATTTTAGAGTATGAGATTAGGTTTTTCGAGTAGGCTAGACATATTACTATGTTGTTTTCTACAGAGTATGAGATGGTGCGTGGATTTATCAGAGGATTGACTTTACCACTCCGTTTGGCAATGGAGCATTTGATAGCAGTCAGGTCTTCTTTTTCTCAGGTCGTTGATCACGCGAGGACTACATAAAGGACATGTATTGATACATATAGAGGTGGCGGTAAGAAGTCATGTCAGCAGTTCAGTGTTAGTGACATTCCATGTGGAGGTAGGGATCCTCCCAGCAGAGGTCAGCATCACTTGCAGCCTATCAGGTCCGTATAAGCAGCACCTCAAGTTATGTGTTATTCTCAGGTAGGTCATGGTGATCACATTGCACAGGGTTCTAGTCAGACATTACAGGGTATTCGGTCTAGGTCTTTAGGCCATGACGACCATTTTGAGTCAGCATGTTCAGTGCATCAGCGAGTCCCTGGGGCATATTTTGATTGTGGAGAGATTGGTCATTAGTCTAGGAAGTTCCCCAGGCGTCAGTTGGTCATCCAGTTGGGGCCAACACGTGTTTCTAGCCAGGTTAGAGCTTCAGGGGTTTGTTACGACTATAGAGAGACTAGTCATTGGTCCAGAGAGTGTCCCCAACATGGGATTATTGAGCAGTCAGTGCATCCAGATCAATCTCATAGGGTTGTGGTACCTTCGGGCAGAGGTGGTGTCCTTCGTATTTCAATTGATCGTTCAGATGCTCAGTTCGGGTTCAGATGCATTCAGATTCGTACTTTTTCAGGTAGGTCAGGGACCTTGACTTCGATTTGCATCGTATAGGTACAGTTTGATTCAATATCATTTGGTGTCTATTTGAATTGAGCTGGGGTTTTCATACTCATCGGTGGTTTTGTGCCTTGAAATTTCTATATGGATTATTGTAAGCTTTTGTGTAGATTTATACATGTTTGACTACCCCGTAGATATTTTTTTTAGTAGTGTATCGGTGTGGTGATTTCCTTGGGTGTAGCATTTAGGTTAAAGTCCCTTTTCTGCGGTATTTTGGCCTTGTTATGGAACTAGAGTGGTATTGGTTGTTATTTTTCATTTTTTGTGCCACCTGCCCTTATACTGTTGTTATTATTGTTTTTGTTTAACCTTGATTGGTTCCCTACTTGACAAACTACTAGACTAGCGTAACTTAATTAGTATCTCCTTCCTTGCGATTCTTGTTTGTGTGGCTTAGACAACTATCTTGGTTGGTTGGTTTTCCTTTTTTGTTAGCAAGTTCAGTTGTTGAGTGGATTGTGAAGGTGAAGGTGGGTATGGCCTTTCATGGTTTTGTGATGATTCTAGCTTTGACGATCTTTTTCTATAGCCGTTCTTATTGTTGATAAGTCTAAGGTTTGTTATCCTGAATTATCTAGCTCATCTCCTGGTAGTAGTCTTGATCTTGGTGTTGGTGTTGAGATTGGTACTCCGTTCTTCTGTGATGTGGTTCATGGTTCAGTTAAGTTAATATTGGTTTACAGGGGTGAATTCTAAAATTTCTCATCTTCGGTAATCATTTGGCCTACTATAACTTCATGAAATGCTTCGGCTTGGTGGTAAGTGGTTATGTATCAGCTGTCTACAACCAATGTGGATGCCTTTTAGGAGCAAGTATTCGTTGCCATGTATTAGGATTGGTTTAACCAGATTCAGGCTAAGATCGTATTTTCTGAGTTGCTCGAGATTTGGCTACCATTAGTACTCTTTGCAGCCTTGGTGAGTTCTTGGTTATGCCTTGATGGTTATGGCCTCAGCGGATGTGGGTTTGAGTGCTCGTATCTTTAACCTGTGGTTTTTCCCTCAGTTATGGTTATGTTCTTCAACAACATTTCAGTTCCAGCTCTTGCGAAAATTGTTGGATATGTGCTTAGTTTCTGAAGTTGAGATTACTTTGAGTATTTGACCCTAGTGAAAACTTGTTGGCTCCAGTTGTGGTTTTGGACTCTTTTAAATGGTGGCTAGGGAGTTGTGATAGATTTTGGTTTTTGGATGCTTACTCGTCAACTGGATCGGTTTGGATAGTTGAGATAGAGTAGCTCAACTTCGGTGTTAAGGTTATAACTATGGATTGCATAACTTGGTTGCAGCCTTGTTTCGAGGGTCATCCGGACCAGTTAGTGACTTGGTAGAGATCGCAGACATTAGTCATCACCATTTGGATATTTAGGTAGACCTTATGGGGCATTGTTCATATGCTAGTCCATGTGGATTTTCAATGGGTCAGCTTCAGTCTTTTCAGGTTAGTGTGATGTGATTATGCGGGTAGGACTAGGATGATGCCGGAGAGATTCTGTGCAGTTCACAGTTGACGTTAGGTTTGGAAAGACAAAAGAATATTAGATTTGGAATTTGGAGTTGGTTGTATGAGTCATGCTTTGGGTTTAATTTAGCTTGGTTGAATTTTCGCTTGGTTGTGCTTGTATCAGTGTGATGTTAGTATGTTGTGGTTTGGGTTTGTGTGCTTCAACCATGCTCGATTCAGTTGGAGGCTAGTTGGTTGTTGAGGATAAGTTTGTGGCTATTTGGAATAGTGAAGTAAGGATGTGAAGGAAAAAGGGATACCTTTAGCGAAATCCCTTGGAAGCATTGTTTTGCCTTAGAGGTTATCTGGGCAGTCTTGCTTGGGGCATGCAGACCTAGTACCTCATCCTTTTGAGCTCTTTCTATCCATTGACTTTTGCGGACGAAATTCTTTTAGTAGTGGATATTGTAATGACCCTCCAGGTCATTTTCTTGATTTTTGCATATTTTCGACATTTCGTGCCTTTCTATAGCGGCTACAGGTCATTTATGACTTGCCGGAACTGTCGGTTTGGTTTTCAGATAGTTCATTTGGATTTTAGGCTTATTTCCCTATTTTAGAGCTTTCACTCTTAAGTAGTTCGTCTCGGACTGAAACTCCTAGTGAACGACCTCGGATGAAAAATTTTGACAGCGTCATTAGCTCTGAAACTTTGATTTTTGGCTAGGAGGACCCTTGGTCCGGGTTTCGAGGCTTTCGGACTCGTTTTGGGCTATTTGGTGGAAATTGGTTGAAATGGAACTATAGGTGTGGGACCCATATTTAATCGAAACGATCTCAGATGAAAGTTTTGATAGTTCTGTTGAGTTTGGAATGTTGATTTTGGTATGATAACATAGTTTGTTTGAGCGCACGAGGTTCCGAACGAATCCCGAGCACCCGATCGGAGTTTGTTAAAACTTGGCTTTTGCTGGTTTTTCCAAAATCTGGTTCAGGAATATTTTGCCCTTCGCATTCGCGAGGAGCTGGTCGCGTTCGCGAAGGGTCAAGTCTTCAACTTTTGCCTTCGTGAGACCTCTTATCGCATTCTCGATGAAGAGTCAGTCTGACCCGCTACATTTCCTTCTTCGCGATCGCGGCTAGTTGCCCGCGTTCGCGATGGTCTATCTTGCTAATCCTACACGTTTGCAACTCTTCACCCACATTCGCAAATGGCAATTTTTTTGTATCTCGTGATCGCGACCAGGGGGCCTTGCGTTCTCGATGAGTAACCCCCTGGTAGTATATAACTCCCTCTTCCCAATTTTTTATTCATTTCTAACCCTTTTTCTGACAATAGAGACCTTTGGAGCTTGGAAATTATTGGGATTTCATCCCATTGAGCTCAGGTACCTTAGCCTATCGATCCATTGTCATTTTTCTTTTTTGTTCTCGTGCTATTTCGACCCAAATTTTGTTTAATTCTTGATTTTAGGGTTTGTTTCTTTGAGCTTTGTGGGCTGATTTGGACCCCAATTTGAGCTCCGTTTGTGCTCAAATTTTGAGCAAACCTTCCTTGTCCTTCGAGGGACCTCATGATAGATTCAATTTGAAATTTTGTTAGCAGATCTCATGGGCTATTTTTGACCCGATTTTGGGCCCAAAATTTTGATATTGCAATATGGGTATCATTTTACTCGTACTAATCCGTAGATTATGATTTTGATAGCGTGACAATATTTTGAGATCGTGGAGTGAAGACGAGCGATCCGTGAATGGTTCGAGGTTGTGGTTCATCTTCAAGGTAGACTTCGATCTACTTTTCTCTATGAGATAATGTAATGTATAGATTGCATGCTAGGTAGGGATTATTGGATAGGTTTATACCTAGTAATACCATGACTTGACCTATTTAGGGAATTTAGAATAGAAATGTGACCCCAACCTTAGCCTAGAATACCCGTTATGGTTGTAGAATCCTAGTTCACTTGATTATAGACTTGTTTAACCCTAGATTAACATGAAGGATCCCTTTGGTATGAAACTTAACATGTTATGTAGTGAATTGGATGATATTCCCAGATTAGATCCTTATTGTAGCTTTATGCCCTTGTATACCTTAGATTCCCAGTTTATAGTATTAATATCTTATTAAATTATATGTTGTTGGGCCTGAGGTCGTGGCTATGATACCAGTTGGACACCAAATTAGTATTCTATCCTTTGAAAGAATGTGGTTGTGATTATAGACGCTTGGGTTCTTACGATTGTATTATTTGGATACTGGCGATGTCATTCATATATTTAGACGCATTTACACTTATTTAGTGGTACGATTCCAACTAAAACCTTGATTTTACTATTGTTTTCTAAAAAGGGATCTATTCCCACCTTTTCACTTTTAAAATTGATTCTTTAAAAATGAAAATCGTACCACCCGTATTATTGGATTACTATATTTAAACTAAACATATTATTTTGAAAATTAGACCGAGGTTGATTTCGGTCCATTATTAATTCACTCTTTTAACACTACTTATTCACTTCGGTCGAGGGAGGTTCCGATCCTTTCTACATTACTATACTGTTTTAGTTTCGGATTCGATCTCGGGCAAGATATTTACAGATATACACTTATTCAGTTTTGGTTCAAGTCTGGTATTTCTTATTATACTTTATATCTCTCTCCGGTACTGAACGGAGTAGATTGGTCATGATGGTTTTGGAAGTCCTGGTTCAGGACCAAGCAGTATATATGGATATCCTGAGTCCCCTATGAATTCCTCTGTCTGGGGATCACGTACTGGAAGAGGTGATATCTATAGGTCCTACCTTGCGAGCTGGCGAGTCGAATGAGGTGTATATACTTGGTATGGTTTGGCTCTCAGTTGATATGGTATTATGGGTTTGCGTTGCATCATTCATTAATATGCATTGCCTATCACTAGTATAATTGTTTGGCGCTTGTATCTATCGATCTTATGGGGGCTGTATAGTTATAAGTTATGGTTGTTGTTTATTGATTGCTTGCTTGTGCCTCTCCGGGCTTGTGGGGGTCCAGTTGGGGTTGTTGGTTGTCTGGGCTATCCGATTACTTATTGTTTGATTATTATTGCATAGCTCGTGGCAAGTTCGTTATGGATTGGTATTCGAGGTTTTCGGTATGTTTCTAATCCTTTTCTCATATTACGGTGAGATTTATTATTGTAGGATCATCTTATGATTAGGCATATTACAATTAGAGATCCTGATTATGCTAGAGTTAGTTCTTTTCTTAATATTGTAATCCTTGTAATATTTAGGTTGTTAGGCCAACTCCCTCAGGTTAGCACTTTCAGGTTTAGCTATTCTTATGATATATGTCAGGTGATCTCCGTAATTTTATTATATATATATATACCTTTTCTTTGTATTACTATTATATATCTTTTGTATATCTCCTCCTTCGTACTTCTATTGTACATTGTATATTTTCCCCCTTCATTATACTATTGTAAATGGACTAGCTATTTATGGAATCACGCTTCATCCCTGATTATTAGTAGTATCGGATCGTTTACCCTTATTTTCCATTAGCATTATTGTGTTCATCTCTTAAATAGTTATTTGTAGCTTATTTTTCTGCTTTACATGTTATTTATACTTGCATCATCTTTGGAGATCAGTCGGCTGATGCCTAGTGAATACCACGTGTTTGGTACTCATACTACACTTCTGGAGCCTGAAGATCATAGTACGAGTTCTCGCCATTGATGTGTGCACCGTGCGAAGCAACCTTGGATCAGAGATTTTGGGTGAGCTCTTGACGTTCGGAGTTGTTCTTGCTCTCCCTCTTATTGTTAGACTGATTTCTACTTTTGTATATCAGAGACGGCTTTGTGTATATTTACTCTGTATTCCACCTTGTAATCCTGTTGTATTAGAAGCTCTTGTACTGACTTCACCAGGCTTTGGGGATATATTTACTTTCTTCTTGTCTTCTCTCTCACTGTTATTTAGTTTTTCTTCAGCCTTTCTTATTAGTTCGTTAATAGCTATTCCGGACTATGAATTGACTTACCTACTGGTGGGTTATGGTAGGTTCCATCATGACCTAAGAAATTGGGTCGTAACAATTTCGTGATGTGAAAGTCCCATATTGAGAGTAAATCGCTCTCTAACAAAGGCGACTATATGTATTGGGACTCGAATTCGAGACTCTGATTAAGGATAAAGGAGTTCATACCAGTACCACCCCATCACAAATTCACAATCCTTAAATTAATGGTTAAAAATTATTGTAACTACATAATATTTTCTGCTAGTCCCTTTTCTCGATATTGTTTCCCACTCGTGAACAAATCGGATGATTTAATTGGAAATTGCAACCAAACAGAGATGAAGCACATGCCCTATTCAGGACGATGTCTATCTTTTTCTCCAAAAGGTAAAACACTCACCATCTTTTAGATTACAACGAACCGAAGATACGCTAAACAATGTTAAGCTACAGAGAGCACAATAAGGAAAACAACATCTAAAGCTTGCCTCGAAAAATATGCCTGAACTTCTATTCAACATCATGCAGACCATTTGCAATTAGTTCATGGGCAGGTGGTGTCTGCGAGAAATCCTGAGTGCAAGTAAAAAAGTCAACTCCAGAGCCAAATCAAAATGACAGAACCATAGGATCAGTAATTACCATAGAAGGAAAAACTTTCTCTGCATGCAGCACGTACGATGAGGAACAGAAAATCCACCATGCGTGCTAGTATCACTTGCAGTGAGCGTCTTACAAAAATAGTTAGCAGGCTACTTGCTAGGGATTCCAAACTCAACAGGAAGATATGTATCTTTTTGCTCTTCCTAAAATCCAATACAAAGTTTGTTTTTTTTGTCACTCCATTCACAAGTAATTGATGCAAAAAGGCATTATTATTAAGAAACATGCATAACAACACTCAAAAGAGTACCGGTGTCAAACGTTGCACATTTGAGTGTATCCTTCGTCTTTTTCAACATCTATCTGAAATTCGACAAATTATCAATTATTTATGCGCCTATTACAACTTGCATAGAAATAATTTTCATTAGAGAATTACATCTATCACAGGCACAACAATATTAAAGGTTGGAAACATTTTCTCCCTAGAAAATCCTCTATCCAAAAAATAAACATATATATAGTAATTGAAATCTAAGTAGTTAAGATCAATACCTTCATCAAGTGCAATTAAATGAGGCTTATGCGAACTCTTTTCTTTAATTTACTGAAGACCTTTTTTTAATGCATACATCGCTGATGACAAAAAAAGCTTGACCTGAACTCTTGTTTACATACCTTAACAAAAAAACAAAATAAAAAATAAAAAACTATACGTGTCTCGCACTATCTATATTCCAAAGCAATGTTTTATAGAACTCAAAATTGAATACATTAGCTAATTATAAACGAAGAAATTTAAACAAAGAAAAAAAAGATGTAAATCTTTGATTCTTTTGACTACTTTATTTGGTGACAACTGACAACATCCTTGTTTCATCCAATTTTTCAATTAGAAATCTTCAACTGAAACCCCCCCCCCCTCCGGAAATTATCAATAGAGGAGAATACACGACCATTGTTAAGTATGTATAATTTATATATAATTTTTAAAGCTATATTAACTAAAAGAAAGCGACTTGAATCAAAATCAATATATAAAGAAGTATAAGAAAGCCTTACATGAAAATTTTGATTCATAATATTACTTAAATAGAATTGTAGAATTTATATATGATAATTATATATATGATAAAATTGTTACAAAGAAATTATGGCATAATGCCAACCCTATAAAGTTTCACAAATAATGTGGGCGACGAAGTCTAATTATACCAACCGACCTTTCAATTTGGGATTTGGTCGAATTCTAAGTAATTTAAAAAATTTAAATATTATAATTTTTTTAAATTAAATGGTAATTACTTATTTAAAAAAAATAATAAAAAAACGATTTTATCTAAAACAGAATACTTTAATAAAGATCAAAAAATTCAAATAATATTTTTTAGACCTTCACACTTTTAACATATTATAAAAGCTCAGTTCCAAACGAACAATTGATCATCAAAATATTTTAATTTGAATTTTGTGTCATGAAACTAGAAAACTTTTTGGACTCTTTCTGAAGTAGGTCTTATTGCCAATGATGACAAAGAACTCGTCATGAAGGTTAAATAAGCAGAGAAGTAAATTTGCTTTTTGAACCAGAATTAATAATTAATAGATGCCACCTTAACTTCTATAGTAGTTACCTCCTCTCCAACTGAATGTATTTCATTTTTTGTGAGTTAAATAATACTACTGTCTTTATCTAAAAATAATTGGCATGTACAAATTTTACATAATATTAAAGAAAAATTAATTAGAAGTGTCATTTGATAAATATAATCCTTATTTATTCTTTAATCTTTATCTATTTATATGCCTCTTAATTCTAGTTTAATTATTACTAAGGGTAGAGTTGAAAATAAATGATTAATTATCTCTTTATCTTTTAAATATGTCAACTATTTTGAAATAATTTTTTAACAAATATATCAACTATTTTGAGATGAAGGAAGTATAAATATTTTTATTCTAAAATTTTATTGATTTTTAATAGGATTAAACATACGTCTTCTCATAGTGTTTAGATTTCACATTTCACTTCATTTGATACAAAGGAAGCAAGATTTTCAATCACATAGTTCAAAGGATGCAAATTGAATAACAATGACAATGACACCAAATTTACTTGAAGTGAAAAACTCGTCACGGATCAATATAGTACCAAAGAAAGATAACTTTTCACTAGGTTTGGTGTGTGAAAGGCAATTAATGAGTCCAATCAATTTGATTTCTAACTCCTTAAGATAGTAACTTTTCACTAAGTTAAGTGTACATATGCACAATATTAATGACTCCTGTCTATTCAACTTTTTTTTCTGTTGACAATGATTACCAACTGTATACAAGCTTTAATGAGTGAAAGACCACAATCTTTGACCATGAAGGTCCCCATTAGCCAACCGAATTTACTTCCTCGACTCAAAATAATTAACATAATATATAAGTTTTGGATAATTTTTTTAAAAAAATTAATTAAGAGTGTAATTTAACTAATACTTCCTCCATTTTTAATTAGTTATCATCCTTATTAAAAATAAATATTTCTTAATACTTATTATTTCATAAAATCTATGCATAATTAATTATTTGTTTTCACTTTTACCCTGAGTAATAAATATGGAGAGATATTAATATAATACAAAAAAGAGAAACATTAAATAAAGGTGAGTAATAAATAAAGGTAATTTAGTCAAATTACCTTCTAGTTAATACTTTTCTTAAGGGGTGTACGACTTAAAAAGGTGACAAGTAAATAGGAACAGAGGGAGTATGTTCCTTATTAATTCTTTAATCTTCATCTATTTATATGTCTCTTTAAAATAATTGTTAGGGTAGAGTTGAAAAAAGTAATTAATTATCTTTTGATCTTTTAAATATGTCAACTATTTTCAAACCTAATACTTTAAGCAAACATGCCAACTATTTTGAGACAGAGAGAGTATATAAGAACTTCCTCTGTTTCATTTTATTTGACTCATGTTGATTAGTCACTTTTCTTAAAAAAATATACACTTATTAGAATTTTATTTTGTTTAATTAACTTATAAAGTTTGCATTACGCTTAGGAGTAAGTTGAATTTACATGGTATAATCGATTGTTCTTATTTAAATAACTCGTATAGTTATGGAAGCATCATATTGAGGTAAATTGTTCAGCCTTTGCGAAAGATTGAGTGTTGGTGTAGGGACTGAGTGCATATCTAGAAATCTGATTATCTATAATCACATGCAAACTAAAGAATGAAGCATCTCATTACGGGGACACAACCTTAGGACTTTAATCATATAATTTACATCTCGGAGTTATTACTGCACTCTTTAGTCTTTAGTTTTAAAAATATCCTTTTAACTCTTACGAAATAGAAATCAGACTGTCAATTTAGTATTCGTTCAATATGTAATCTTTTCTCCTATCTACGGGATTCGGTCCCAACTTTGTTTGACTTATTATTTTTGTATACGACCGCATTTATATAACGTAAGAAGAAATAGAAGCAGATAATACTGAGAGGGTTGTAGAGTTTCACAAAGGTTCAAATAATTAGATTCTATTCAGTTGGAAATATATAGTTGTTGGGATTATCTGATCACTTTCTGAACTTACTTTTAACAAAGAGTATATAAATGTCGTTTACTTGAATTTATGCACTTAGATTTTGTTCACTTTTCAAGATTATGGTGCACAGTACAAAAGTTTAAAGAAAGTCCAATTTAATTTGGCCAAAGTCCTTAATTGAAGAAATAATGGCCAAACCAGTGTAGTTTTCTCAACAACCTCTACACATGGTGGTGGAACAATTCATGAAGTTTGAACTTTTAAAGATTCAAATTTAAGAATGATTTATGAAGTTTGAACTTATAAAGATAATATTATAGTGATGTGCAATTTAATATTAAATTATACTATTAAAATATTTTTCATTGTGTAAGTGGTTATAAATTGACAAGAAAACAGTAATTATTTCTTAATATAACTCATGTCATGAAATTATTTCTTAATATAACTCATGTCATGATCTACCTAATTACCCACTAAAACTTAAATTTTATAACCATCAATTCATGTACTATATTATTCCACTACCATGTTATTTATTCTATGCAAGAGATTTTTCATTTATAAATAGAAGTTAGTACCTTGTCATGGATATAAAAAATATTGTAGTGTATGAAAAAGTGATTTTTGAATGTGAAAAAAAGAGAGATTTATTTGTTATGAGAGATGATTAATTTTATGGCTCCATTTTGACATACCATAATCAATAAAACCTGAGTTCTCATGTAATACATTAAGGTATCGTTTGGTAGAGTGTATAAGAATAATGTTAAATATGGTGTTAGTAATGCTGGTCTTAATTATTTATGTTTGTATTAGCGATGTTGACATTATTTTTATACACTGTTTGATTTAATGTATTAGAAATAATATGTCTTATATAATTTTTATAAAAAAATATTTGTTTACAAAAATACACTCTATATTCTTTAGTTTTGTACACCTTCCGGCAAAACATTGAGCTTTTATCAGTAAACTTTCCGACAATCTTTGTGGATCAGTTGCTTCCTCTGCTGTCAGTTGCTGATCCACATGGAGTATTCCCCTGCGTTGTAGAAGACTGCGGTAATACAATGTACCAAAACTTTCTCCTGGTCCCTCATAGTCCATCTTGATTGCTGGCTGGTGATAATTGAACCACAACAGATGATGCTGAAATTAGCTGGGATGACGGACGTGATTTTGATGCTGGTGACATCAAAGAGGCTGCACTAGTGTTGCATTTTGACCTCAAGAAACAGAGAAATTCCGAGTCCATAGAGCGGCAAGGTTGTCATTAACCAAGTTAATGCATGTGTTGGAACCCTTTGTATTACTAATACATAGAACATGTGATATTAGTAATGCATACCTCAATATACAATAGAGTATATAACTAAGGCAAGCATTAGTTAGTTATACATAGGGTGAAAAGATGTGCCAAATAAGGTACTAGTAGTATATTAAACTAATGCATGCATTAACTTTTCCAATACACTCTACCAAAAGTCCTCTAATCAAAGCTTCTACATACTGGATAAAAAAAGTCAGCGAAAAGTATCAAAATAACGTAATCGATACAAGTCTTAATTGAGATGTCTAAGTGAAACTTCGTGCCAACTTTAGGTATTTACATTTGACTTCAATCTTCTTTATAAAATGTGTAGTTGTCATATGTAGTCATCTAGCCTCTTAAAATTGCAACTTCTTTAATTCTTTCATTTCACTATGTGAAAATACTTCCAAAAATTCTTTCAGTATATCTCATATCATATAATCCACGTGTATTTAGACACTGATTATTTCAATTATCTTTACAAGTTATTTAATAACAAGAAACTAATATTTTGGTCTTTATAATCTACCTACCTTAACCTTCAATTATAAATTCAATTGTTATGCTAAGTTACATAGTCAACGGCAACCAGTGAGACTAAATAATATGCTCTCATAATACTATTGAAATAATCATATATGTGTAAAATATGCACTACAAGGAGTGTTTATATATAAAAAGTAATCTTAGTACAATAAGTATTTGCTTACAAGAATTGTAAGATCTCAATCATCACTTAATTATGTGCCTTCAAAGTCCAATTTTGCGTCGTTAAACTTCTAAGCAAACAAACAATATTAAGACTTTTAATTGGACTTGAAGAGTTAGATTTTGACAAAATGTGCTAAAGAAAGAACAACTACTTGTATTGGTACCGCTACTCACGCTTACCCTTTTCCTTAAATTCTTCATTAATTAATACTCCATTGTAAAAGATACCGGTGGACAAAAACCGGTTTAATCGATAAATCGAATAAAAAAAAGTGTTATTGATTTATCGGTATTGGGCTAATGATTTTAAACGATTTGGTAATTTTTTTATTGGGCTATTGGTTAGATTTCGATTTTAAGGTTTTAGTTAATGGTTAAACCAATAATCCAATAAGATTATATTAAAATAATATTTTTATCCCTAGTTATATAATAGTGACTTTAGATTTTAAATACATACCCTATTATTTTTTGTATTTTATAGTTGTTGTCTTAGTGTTGTTGTTTTCTTTATCAAGACGTTGGCTTGGTGGGGTTCTACCTATGAGTGTAAACTAAAAACCAACATTGTTTTTCTTTTTGAGAGTTCTCTATAGTTGCTACTGCATTCAAGTTTGTTAACCAAAAAAGTTTGTTGTAGTAATAATGTATTTAAATTTGCTTCAACTTGTAATTTGTATGGGCTTTTATACATGAAAGCAGTGCTTTCAAAGGCATTTTTGGGGCGAGTCCCGGGGCGGGGCATAGTAAAAACGCTCCGGGGCGCAAATAAAAAACGTTGATCCATACGCAAGTCTTAAAATCTGGGGCATAAGTCCCGACCGTAAAAACGTAAGTCCCAGGTATAAAAACGTACGTTGGGGCGTTAAAATTTGATTTTTATTATTTTAAAAGTATTTTTTGCTGTCATCATGTTTTTTACTATTGATATAATGATATTTATACCTTATGTTATCATATTGTAGTGATTTTTCTAAAATATGTAAATAAAGAAAACAAATTTCATAGAAAATGACACAACAATAAATAATTTTTTAGATAATTATGCTTGAAAATTGACAAAACAGAGCTTCTTCAAGGTACTAGTTTCAAAAAAAAATTGATGGGCAGAGAGTCCATAGCACTATGTTCCTGAAGTAACTTTAGTTATTTTTTGTCAATGATCTTACACTTTTTATCACTCTCCTTCTTTGAAATATATAAACTATGATAAGTGCAATATTAGTTGATAGTAGGAATGACTAGTAGATGTGGAGATGAATGTTGATTTTGATTTTAGAGATTATCTCGGTTATATCATTTTTTTGTGTTGTTACCTTTTTCAAATAATAATTGTATATATTTTTTTCTATATTATTGGTGATTTATTTGAATTATTTGTAGAATCATTGAAAATTTTACTTTTACTTATATTTTAAATAATAGAATTATAAAAATGAAGATACATGAGATATACGCCCCGTAGATCCATGAGATTTACCGTCACGATCCAAAAGTTGAGGTCATGATGACACTTACCTCTACCCAGCCTTGGTAGGTAAGCCGAAACCCACAAAGAAAGGGAAAATCGAAATATAGAATAAATAACACAATACGAGACTTCTGGAACGAAGTCAGGCCATGATATGTAAATAACATAAATATCCGAAGAAAAATGTGTAAAACTCCCAAAACCTAGCGTCATAAGTGTGAAGAGCATCTAATACAAATTCGAAAATTGAATAATACATAAGTCTGTCTTTGAAAGTAAATAAAAACAAATAGGATAGGATAAGGTCGAGAAGTCTGTCCCGAACGCTGGAGCTCTCCAGTACCTCGAAATGTCAACCTCTCACCGCACCACTCAGCCACCGCGGATCACACTCATACTAGGATCTGCATCGAAAGGGCACAGAAGTAGAAGTGAGTACGATCTACTTGTACTCATTAGGTATATAGGCCAACTGAGCAAAGTAGAAAACTAAACAAGTAAAGAATACTATGAGCACACTTCCACCTGCATACAGAAAAGTTTCCAAACGGTAGTTCACAACGTATCTCCTAACAATTTCTATAATATAATATCTGAATAAGAATAACTACACACGAAAATATTAGAAAAACTAAGTACATGGCAACAAACACATAAGGAGAATACAATGATGCAAAGCAATTGAATGATGGTGGGATAATGATAATGTAAGCCATCACATGACTTTTCGTATACACCTTCCGAGACTCAGCGCTTCAAGACAGGACCCATAGAGGGTTCGCAACCTGTATACTTTCACAAATCTCAATCTCATATCTCAATCACCTTACCAACATATTTCTCGGTCAAGGGTTTATAAAGTATTTTATTTTCTTTCAAAAATCAGTGTTTCGTAGTGGTACCAATATCTCATGAATGTGTATGTATGAAATGAGGATGTAATGCTCATAACCAATCAGTATGAATATGATAATCAATTAAATACAGGTATAAATGAGCTCGAAATCAACTCAATATGTCAATAATTCATGATATAAGCCATCACCTCGTACCACTGGAATAAACAGTCATGGAAGACATCAACATTATCATTTCAAACCCCTCACTTGGACATCACTATAATGATATAGGCAAATAATCCTCAAATGAGGCCTATAATATCTATTCAAGCCCCCACATGGGCATCACAACGATAATAATGACATTTAATGTACAAATAAGGCCTATACTATCAAATGAAGCCCCTACTCTGGCATCTAATTTAATTATAACCTCTCAAGTCAACAACAATATGCATATAAGCCCCCACATGGACAACACAATAACAATAATAACCTCAAAATATAATTCCCACGTCTATTTCCTACAACCCACAATATGTTTTACACGAAAGGTTAACTACCCAGCCCATTCTGAAGAAAGTTAAGTCATAACCTACCTCAAAACGTCGAAATCCAAGCCTAGATCCTTTAACATAGAGTCGTTCCTTTACGAGCGGTCTCGAAACAAACTAAATCTATTAAAAACCCAATCTACACATCAAAAGGTAACTAATGATACCTATATCGGCTATATTTAATTCTGATCTAAAAATAGTTCAAAAAATAGGTTCGAAATTGAAAGGGGTAAATCTGAAATTTTACTTTCTATACACATTCCTGATATCAAGAGGAGTCTAAATCTGAAAATTCAAGTAAAATGAGGTGATATCGACCTTCAAATCGAAGAAAAAATAAATTTAAGGTTTATCGAGTGAAAACCCTAAAAATATAATTTTAAATCATCTTTTAAAGTTATTTCGGAGATAGAATTGATGAAAATAGGAGTTTAGAGATCACCCAAGCAAGGTTGAGAAAGAATCCCCTTTGAAATCGCCTTTTCCGAGGTTCCCAAGTCCAAAAATGATGAAAAATCGTGAAAATGGAGAATTTATACTGTTCGGGTGAACTGAACAGTACCTCGCAATCGCGGTTTTCCCATCTAGCGATTGCGAGGGTCAATGTTGACCGGTGCTAAGTTGGTCATCACGATCGCGAGAGGAAAGCCTCGCGACCGCAATGGTCAAACCAGACTCAGTCCATCCAAATCATCTATCGCGATCGAGGTACCCCCACCATGCGATCGCGATGAAAAAGGTTATCAAGGACCTCGATCGCGACACGTATCCACGCGATCGCGATGAAGGGACCTGATTGCACCAGAAAACCGCACCAACAATTTTGGGACTTAGAGAAATTTTCCCGATTAAACCCTCAGAATTCATTTGGGACCCCATAAAAATAAACCAGATATGCTACAAGGAAATTTCGATATACCAGACTCAATGAAACCATCGAATTTTCAAAAAGGGATCGATCACGACAATTTAGCTCCCGGGACCCCTTTAGGCTTATTTTAGTTAGTTTTTGTAAAAAGAGGTCAAAATAAAAGATAAAGGCTCCGATCCCTAACTAACCACGCTACTAATCCAAAATTGACATTTCGGATCTAACGGGACTGTCCAAATCGCCATTCGACACTCGAAACATAGAATATTGATTGAAGTCATACTCATAGCTTTAAAAGCCTCTAAGAGTCTCAAACTCACCCAAAACACTCTCGAATGCATCGGAGACCATGCCAACCAATCCCACTACTCTCAAATAGCATATAGTAACTACACGGAAGGACAAAATGGTCAAAACACATAAAAAGATGAAATTCACAACTATGGTTGTTACACTTATGCCTCATGTCTCGGGGCTTACGCCTCGCCCCATGCTACGTAAAACGCCTCGACACATGCCTCCACCTTTTAAAACACTGCATGAAAGTATTGTATATATGAATAGATGAAAATAAGAAAAGAAAGTAAAAAAAATTAGAGGAGCATTTTCTTATCGGTTAAATAAAAAATCGAATCGTTAAGGGCCAAAAATCGATAACAAATATCTTATTGATGTCGCGCCCCATTTTTCTTATGAAAAGCGGGATTCGACGTGACAACTCTTTTTGGGATGGTTTAAGAGAAGAGTCGCCACCGAACAAATTAAGATGTGTTAGGGAACCATACTGCACTAATTACGAACTTATTTTAATAGTCTACGTCAACTAGAAATTCGGATAAAGGTTTAGGTTACCTCTAAAGGAAGGTGTTAGGCACCTTTCGAGGTCCACAAATGTGGGTACCGATCGAACTCATATATTACGTGGGAATTCTATGTGATAAGCAAATGTCAATTATTTTATTAATCTAATATCAACTAAGTGATGTAATAAAGAACACTTTCCACTAGTGTAAATATCATACAAAAATTGTAAAATACAAGAGATGCAAGACTGACCCTTTATGACATGTAAATAAAAAGTGAAAGGTACCATAATTTGTGTATTCTTCGTCTTCCTAGGATTACAGACTCTGGTAAACTTCTTTGCTTTATAGTATATCCAGTAAAGGAAGTATTCAAGCTTAATCGAAATAATAATAAACTATAAATAATGAGAGACATGTTGGTAAGATGTGCCACCTTAATTTGATGGTAAATTTAATTAAAAAAATAAACAACTTGACAACACATAAAGTTAAAATTGAGAGAGGGATAGAAAGAGGGAGAGGGAGAGAGAGAGAGAGAGAGAGAGAGAATGAGAGTGGGATCAGGGTATGACAAGGTTAAAACGGGCCCAATGCGATGTTACTCCTTCTATTCCAATTTTTATGATCGACTCTCTTAAACGCCTTAAGATAAGACAAAATAAGTTCTTAAAGAAACTTATTCAAGAGTACTAAATAAAATATTTCAGTATTTGAAAGTCATGTGAAGCTAAATATATATATGTATAATATATAGATTGTATCGAAGCATGTCGATAATTTAGTATAGTAATAAAAATTGCCAAGTCTTTGAGACTTTTAAAAAAGTGACATATGAAATAAGAAAAGAAGGGAGTAACGAGGTGCTTTATATTTTAATAAAGCTATATGTGCTTCATATGAGAAGTCAACTATTGCCTGTCTTTTTGGTCATCATTCCCCAAAACGTACCTGGTCCCTGATGGGGTGACGACTCCATTTGACTCCGCTTCATGCATTCATTGCATTGACTCCTCCCCTCCCATGGTTGAACTCCAAGTGTCGATATTTCATTGCTATGTTCATGTAAAAGTATTCAGAGAGAAGTGAGAGTATGTCTGTTCTTAACATTTAACTAATAATTAAAAAAAAGCGACAAAGTAATAAAGACTCTTGACTAAAATAAACACATAAAAGTAAAAGAGTTAAAAAAAAAAAAAAAAGTTTTATGACCCTTTTTAATCAGTAATATTTGTCAATTAGAGATGGAAAATTGTATCCAATCAATATAATTCCAAAATACAAACATTATAGCAAGAAACATGAAACCAAGTATTAAAAGAAAACCGTCAAAATAATATATGTCCTAACTAAATTGAAGCAAAGACAGTTAATAAATTATTAGCTCAAACCTCAATATTTAACTAATTATGAATTTTAACTAACAAACTAAGAAAACTAATATCAAACAAAAACAAAATGACAGAAAAAGGAACATGTAGACATTTGATGAAATAGTAATTAAACCATTGAAAATGTTTTGAGTCATTAATATGGATATCTCCCACTGCCTATGATGCCTCCCCTTCAGTACGTAGATACATAAAGAAATAAAAAACTCAACAGTAATTATTTGATTCTAAACTAAAATTAGCCAAAATTCAGCAATCCATCATCTGCTTATTTAATATAAAAAGGCGTACAAGCACATAGACGGAAGAGATTATCATGAAAAATATCTATAACTTAACCATGATAGTGAAAAGGTAAATGCGCTTAGCAAAAAGACCAACAAGATAAAAAATAAGACTTAGTATAAAAAAATAACTAAGATAAGTGCAAATAGGTGAACCTTTTAGCCAAATACCTTAACGATTGGAACTACGAACAAAACCTCCCTCTAAATTAAGCGACACACGACAAGAAAAAGCTACAATCTTTTCATGAAATACTTCTATTTTTTTCATTGTTGAAGAGGGATGCTTGGAGCGGTGTTAATGTTGAAAGTAGTATAAAGATGGGGAATAAAAAAAATCATTGTCCTTCAAACCATGTCCATGGCTATGAAAATGATAAGAATAAGAGTTAGTCCCCCTTCCCTCTAGGATTAGAGTTGGCCTTATGAAAGAAAAAAAGGGACGTTGGGGTGGAGTTCAAAAATGGAAGAGGATCTATATTCTCCATGAAAAGGAATGATAGGAGAGATTATTCTAGACAATAGTAATATTCTTTCAAGTTAAGAAAATATTTTCTGATTTTCTAGGAGTATTTTATGGATATGGAGGGAGTAAAATAAAATAAGTAAAATTAATTTGAAATGATTTTGAGAATAAAAATATTCATTACAAGAAAGGAAAGATAGTGAGGAGGATTTATCTACTTATGAAGATTTGACAAAATTTAAATTTAAAATTTAAAACTTGAGTTTGTTTAGTACTAAATTAGTTTATACCAAAAAATATATAAAATGACTACTAAATTACTAAGTGAAGGAAAATAATGCTAAATTATTAAATTAATTATTATATTTTATATATAAAAAATAATTCACAATAAAAGAATAATAACTCTTAAAATATTTGATCAAAATACTTTTAAAATAGAATAAAAGCAAAAAATGTGAAAAGTTAAGTAACGAATATGACCTGATAAAAATAGTTAAAATAATAATCATATAATAATAGTAATAATAATAATAATAATAATAATAATAATACTTAAATAATGTGAATAATATCTATTATCACAACTTTTGATAAAAATAAGTAAAAATAGTGATTTGGCCTAGTAAACAAAATAATGCTCGAATGAGTAAAATGACGTAAAGGATGGTCAACATTGCTTGGGAATGATGGAAGAATTGTTGAGCAACGAACGTTGACATAATAGCCAACTTTGTTTGGCCGATAGGATGGTTCGCTGGAATCGAAAAACAAGAGAGGTTTATTAAAATGGTATGACCGAAACTTTGGTTTTAAGTTGCTTACATATCTCGAGTTTACGAGAATCAGGCCATGTGTATTTCTAGATTTAGGAATGATCGAGATTCCTAAAAAAAGTTAATGATATAGTATGCAGGCAATAATAATGGTAGTATGAGTCAATGAGATTGGAGTGGATAGGATTGGATGCAACGCTGTAAATGAGAAGCGTGAAAAATAAAAGGCCAATGTCTTTCAAGCTGAATTGGAGTGACACGAATAAAAAAGAATTTTATTTTGGAAACAAGAGCGAAAGTTGCTCTAATTTTTAACTCAATCTTCCTCCGTTACCTGCAGCTTTCTGGTATGTGATGTGTCATGATCACATGACACTTTCAACGCTTAAAACAAGGAAAATATGCAATAACTTGGGTATATCTTGTGGGTATGATGTGTTTCCTGTCCTATATCGCTGGAAAATAGGTTTTGGAGGATAAATGGAGGAAAAGTGTAGAAGCATGCACTAGAGTGGAGCATATGAAGAAGAAAAGAGCCAAGTCAAAGATAAGGAGTGCCCCACGGCAGGGACTTACGTGCCTTGAGTGCACCCACGTGACGTGGGTGGCTGACGTGAGTCACCTTCTGCAGCCTGGACAAGAGCCTGATTTACACGACATCCACTCACGTGACCTGAGTCCACCCACGTGACGTGGGTGGGTGACGTGAGTCGACCTCAGAGATATGTTATGTTGCCTGATTTCCACGAAAATTGATCCACGTAATGTGACTTGTTCCCACGACACCAAGTCACGGTACCATGGAAAGTTGCCGGCTCTGTTATCCTACTTTGTTTAGGATAGGATTCATCTTGTATCTATAAATACCCCTGTATTGTCCTATGTGCGGGAATTAGTCAGTACATTATTTTGAAATAGTTTTTGTCATTATTTTGAGTTCAGAAACACATTGTTGATTTTGTAATCTTGGAACACCGATTCTTGGGTTTTATTCATAATTGAGATTTCAGAGTTTCTTAATAATTGTGAGTTTACAATTATGTTTTCATCCTTGATGTCACGCCCTGAATTCCATCGGGACGGATTGGCACTCGTAGCCGACAAGGCCCGAGAGAACCAAGCTTTGTCTCTATTCAATCATATGCATACCATAAGAAACCCATAAGCACATAATAGCTATAGATACCAATAATGGAATTCATGGAACATAATATATATATACATAAGCGAAACTTGGCCGTTGAGGCCACCAAGTCAAGAACGACATATCCCTTTTATATTTATACACCCACATCCGTCTACAAAAGCCTCTAACAAATGCATTGACCAAAATGAACCAAAAGTTGGGACAAGTCCCCGCTTTATACAACATGTACAACACCAAAACATATGTACAACTGTGACTCGGAGAAGCCCCGAACTAGCTGGAGCTCACCAAAGAACTTCAACATTGGCAACCTACTATGGAGGCCTACTAGTACCTGCGCCAGCAGCAAGTAAGGTAAATTCCCCAAGAGGGGTCAGTATGAAGAATGTACTGAGTATGTAAGGCCATATGAAACTTGTAAGCTATGAAAATATGTCAAGAACTCATGTTCGAATGCATAACCAATATAGATAAGTCACAATGTAGATGAGTCACTATTCTGTACTTTGGAAACCATGTATGTTGCTTTCATTACATTCTTTGTATCTTTACTTCCATGATTATTCACCTTTGCCTTTGCCCTGTGATACCCGGGCCCCGACTGAACAGTGGGTTTTAAACATAACATAGCGTTATATTAGGATCGGCTTAAGCTAGGCTTATGCCCCTAGAACTGCCACCCTATGAATCAATGTATATATCGGTATCGGCTCGAGCTAGGTTAGTACCTCTAGAGCTGCCACCCATACAACATTTCAGGTTCGGCTCGAGCTAGGTTATTACCCCTAGAGCTGCCCCCAGTCAGGATCGGTCCGAGCTAGGCTTATGCCCCCAGGACTGCCCCCTGATCCAACAAACTCGGGATCGGCTTGAGCTAGGCATTTTGCCCCCAAAGCTGTCACCCATACTTGATCATTGACCACATATTCATTACTTTGTGTATTACTTTGAGATTGCCACAATGATAGTCACAACTTGACTTGAAGCTTTGGATCACTAACCAATGAGTGAGAGACATGAGAATAAACATTGTGAGAAACATAACATTATTAGCACCATAACACTATTGGAACCATTGGACAATAATCCATGAACAAGAGACATGAGTATAATCACTATTGGAACATTGGAACACAACCTTGTTGAGCTTTTGGAACATTATTCATGAATATGAGACATGAGATTCACAAATGATCAATTAGTAGGAAATATATTACAATGACCATTGATAACCGGATATAGAATACCTTAGCACATTTCGGGATGGGACAAGCGTAATGTTAATGTGAATACTATTTGTCGCAGAAAGATACGGACAGAGCAACCTTACATACCTTGTATTCGCAATACGAATATATAATCCTAGAGGTGCATACAATAGTCCCGCTCCTTCTTTATCCGTCACTCTACAACACAAATATATAATGGGATTCACATTAACCATCAACTACTTTACAAATGCATATAACATCAATGAGTTACATGTTTGCCCTTAAACATGCCATTTCCCCTTGACAAAACCATTGATAAAATTCTTATTCCAAAAATTCCCCAATATTCCATACATTTACCAATACATGATAATCAATACATTTCTCCAAAACACTTCTCCTTTACACTTTCTTATCCACACCACATCACAAATAATCCATCAAATTACCTTAATACACCTCATAACACATATCGGCCAAAATCCCACAATTTACACTTTTAGAAGAATAACAAGTTTAACAACAAAATCACACCATACATGTTCATATTTTATCCATACCATGCTCTTTCATTAAGACATCAAGTCTCTTTTTAAGTTCAAATCACCAAGATAGCACATCTTTCCCCAAAAGCAAAAATATACTATTCACCACCTTGCCAACATAGCTATCATAATATACATAATCTTCCATGCATATAATATGTTAATCCATGAGAATAAATACTTAACAAGGCTTGGAATAGGATGATCTTTACCAAAGAGTCCAAAGGGAATATTTGCTTTAGGGTTTGGAACTAGAGAAATGTTTGAGAAAATATCTCAAAAGGCATGAGAGTTTTGGATGAATAAAATCTGATTTTGGGGCCTTTATATAGACCCCAAATCATGCTTAGCCATTCCTTGGCATTAAATGTGGTCAAAGTGGAAGAATGGGTCAATTGCCCCTTTGGGCCATATCTTTTAATCCCATTTTGGGCCTACATTTGGGCCCAATAACACATATCCATTTAACCCATCAACTTTCATGTATAATTCACCATATATCTCATGTTTAATTAATTCCATAATGTCACGACAATATTCTCTTAAGAGATTCTCATTCGTCGTCTCAATCGCAAAAATAGGAATTCTAGTAGCTCATGGCTTCATTGAACATTTTGGATAACCATTTATGTTTCATGATTTGATCATGTAGGAGTATGTAGGAGTGTATTGAAGTGTTTGAAGCTTTAACAATGCTCAAAGAACTCCAAAGAACCAAAAGAAACCAGCTAAGAATCGCCGTAGAATTGCGTTACAAAACAAGTTCGGAAGGGCATAATATTTGTGCCTTGCGCCACTGCTTCAAAGCAGGCAGTGGCGCAAGAATTGCACCCCCTCTGAATCAGTGGCTTGGACCACACCCCCTGAAACAGGGTAGTGGCGCAAGTTTCAGCACCTTGCTGAATTTTTCGGCCATTTCTTCAATACTTGCATAACGTCTAATACCTTATCAAAACACTACAAAATACTTACTTAGTGATCTTAATCATCAAGTAAACATGACTCCAAGTCACCAAATGAAGTTAGAATGTGTACGGGGTATTACCCAAATGCTCCGCGAAATCACAAAACACCTCCTACGAAGGTCTAATCGCACATATTAGGTCTGATATCAAATGTTTCACCAATGACACTATAAAAAACATACTCATGGCATCTCAACACCTAGGTAGATATGACCCCAAGGTATCAAGTGAGGTTAGAAAAGTATGGGGTGTTACACTTGAATTCTTATTGTGCTCTTGTGAACATGAGTAGTTAAACTCATCAACTAGGGTTATGTGAACCATGAGGAATTAACGAAACGGGTTAAGTGCAAAGAAATTTTTAACCATTGTGAATGCATGTATTGGTATTTCCTTCTTTATGATTGATCTTCTAACCGTCGTAAATGTTAGAAACTTGCCTGTATTCTAGACTTGCTCAAAAGAGAGGTAGAGATTGGGAAAAGGAAATAACAACAGAGATTTGAAGCTATCAACCTTCATCTAATAACTTGAGCCTTAATAGGAATAGTTATCTGAGATCCAGGACAACGGTTAGTAGTGTGACGCTCGGAGACCGAGAGGAGAAGAGTGAAATTTGTCTAACCAAGGTCGAAAGATGTTTAGATGAACATATCTTGTCAGATTTTGCATGCAACGCAGCGGGACAATTTTGTCAGCACAAGTAATCGGTGGAGTTAAGGAATCATTGGGGATCACAGTCCTAGTGTATTTCTCATATTGAAAACAACTTTAAAGAATCAACACTTGTTACTATCACTACTTGTTACAAATATTTCCCCTTTTTTACTTATTTGCCAACTACTGGAACAAAAACTCAACCTACTTTTGTCCTATTCCCTGTGGGATCGACCCCAACCTAGTTGGGTTCTATATTTGATATAGTGACAGCTTTATACTTCTTAGGAGTCATATTTTGGGCGACATCAAATTTTGGAGCCATTGCCGGGGATTACAGTTACGGAGTTGATTAGTTTACTTGTTGGAGTTGATTGGTTTTTCTTTTCTATACTTTTAAGGGCATACGCCGATGTATGCCCAATACTAGGAGTCAAGGCAATACCCTGATTGCACTTGATCTTGAAATAGAAAGGACTCTGAGAGATAATCAAAGAATGGTGAATACCGATGAAGTTCAGGATCCTGCCGCCGTGGGAGACATTCATAATCAACCAATTTAGCCAGTTGGTCATGAAACAGCAGACCAAACTACGGCTCAGTTAACATGAGAAGAGCACGCTAGACAAGCTGCTCTGAGGCAAGCAGAGAGAGATAATCGAGTTATGCAAGAAGTAGCCCAGCGACTGGCTGAAGCTGAAGAGAGACAAAGAAGACTGAGAGCTCACTAACCACTTCAAAGACCCCATGTGCCAGTTTATCATGATCCTGAGGAAGAAGATGTGGCCTATTTCAAGCCAATAGAGACTAGTGCCATTATTCCACCAGAGTTACCTCAGGGCACTAAGTTTGACATTACCAGTGCCATGATTCACCTGCTAAACTTGAAGGGTGTGTTCGTCGGTCTTCCTACTGATGATTCAAACATGCACGTGATGAATTTTGTGCGGGTATGCACTTCATATAATTTGTCTAGAGTTGACCAAGAGGTTATTCGATTGAGATTGTTCCCCTTCTCTCTTACAGGAGAAGAGACTTTGTGGTTGACAGAATTACCACGAGGTTCCATCACTACTTGGCAAGAATTAAGAAATCAATTTCTGGAAAGATTTTTTCCACCTTCCAAGATGCTACAGTTGAAGGATGAAATTTACAACTTCAGACAACTACATTCTGAAGCACTTTACGAGACATGGCTAAGGTTTAAGAAGAAGCTACAGAATGTGCCAAATCATAGGATGAGTGGTATGAATTTACTTGAAATCTTCTACAGGGCTTTAAATGCCAACGCGAAGGCGGTAGCAGATACTATCACTGGTGGAGCGTTCATGAGTCTGCGATGGGAATGAGCTTCGGAGATATTAGATCATATCACTAAGACCAACCGAGGCTGGCATACTCGGGAGGCAGAAATGCCTGCTTACACATATGCTATTGGAGCCTCATCAACACAACGGGCTTTGGACGAATCTGTAGCTCAAGAGGTCACTCAGCTGAGGACATAAATTGGTCTTCTGGCCAAACAGATTGCGACTAGAGATGCTGAAAAGGTGCATGCCATTGGTGCACAAGATAAAACGCCTAGACATGACGATTATGAATCTGATGAAGAGGCTAAGTATTTGGATCGAGAAGTGGTGGGATTTTGAGCCAAGGGCCAAGGGTCTAACCAAGACTCCTGAAACTCGAGGCAAGGGACTCAAGGTCGGAACTACTATGGAGACAGTTACAACAAGTGGGGATATAGAGATAGAGAACGAGATTATGACGGTGATTGGAGGAGGAAGGATGATTACAAAGAGAAGAGTGGAGTATATGTTCCACCATGAAACCACGATGCTGACTCTGGAAATTCAAGAATGGAATCCCTTCTCAATAAACTGGTGAAAGGGTCAGAGAGTCAAGAACAGTGCTTGAAGAAGATTAGGTCAGACATCTCAGGAATAAGTCAGAAAGTAGAATCCCATTTGACTGCTATTAAATAGTTGGAGCAACAGTTCGGGCAAATATCGATTTCATTGAACCAACGTTAGCCAGGTACCCTTCCAAGAAACACCGTCCAGAATTCAAAGAATGATAGTCATTATCTGGCCATTACTACTAGAAGCGGAAAATGCACAACTGATCCATCTATACCTGTGGATAGTGGTAAGACAAGTGAGCCGATGGTTGTTGATGTAGAAACTAAGATAGAGACGGATAATTCAAAGATTGAAACAGTTCCACATCATCGTGATACTGGAAAAAAGGCAAAATCTGAAAAGAGGCAGGAAAAGAAGGTCCCACAAAGGCTGAAAACTATCCCACGACCTCCTCTTCCCTTTCCTCAAAGATTGAAGAAGAAGGTTGAGGAAGGCAAATATCAGAAGTTTATTACAATATTAAAAGATCTATCGGTAAACATCCCTCTTGTTGAGGCATTGGAGCAGATGTCAGGTTATGCAAAGTTCATAAAAGACTTGGTAACAAAGAAGAGAACTGTTAGTTTTGAGCCAGCAGATAACTTACATCATTGTAGTGCAGTTGCTTCGCGTTCCCTAGTTGAAAAGAAGGAGAATCCAGAAGCTTTCACAATTCCTTGTACTATCAGGTCCTACAACTTTACTAAAGCACTTTGCGATTTGGGTTCTAGCATTAACTTAATATAGTTAGCCGTTTTCAAGCAATTGGGGTTGGGAGCACCAAAAGCAACCTCGATGAGACTTCTCATGGCAGATAGGACTTTGAAAAAATCGATGGGCATTTTGTATGATGTTTTGGTAAAAGTTGCATCTTTCATATTTTTGGCTGACTTTGTGATCCTAGATTGTGAAGTTGATTTCGAGATTCCTATCATATTGGGAAGACCATTCCTTGCCACTGGTCGTGCATTGGTCGACATGGAAATAGGGCAGATGAAATTCAGGTTAAATAATGAACAAGTCACTTTCAATATTTATTGTTCCATGAAGCAACCGAAAGATATGCGGGTAATTTAGGTAATAGATGCGGTTGAGGATAGTGATATTGTCGTGTCTCTTGAAGAAAGATTGGGGTTAGAAGCTATCGTAGTCGTGATTATGAATTTTGATAGAAACGATATTGAGGAATACGATGAGATGGTTGGTGCACTCACTGGTTTGATTGAGGAATAGGGCGACCCCACCAGCTCGTCCTTCGATTGAGGAGCCTCTAGTTTTTGGGAGCCAACAACACCTTGCCTGTGATTATTTCTGCTAAATTGGTGGAGTGGCAAGTAGAGACACTGGTTTCGGTATTGAGAAAATTTAAGAGGGCCATTGATTGGTCCATTGCTGATATTATAGGGATTCCACCCGACATTTGTACTCACAAAATTCAACTTAATCCTGAGTGCATTCCGAGCATTGAGCACCAACGTCGTCTAAAGCCACCAATTCAAGAGGTTATGAAGAAAGAGATCATCAAATGGGTAGATGCATGAGTGGTTTACCCTATTGCTGATAGCAAGTGGGTGAGCCCAGTTCAATGTGTACCAAAGAAGGGAGAAATCATTGTGGTTCCAAACAAAAAAAATGAGTTAATCCCAATGAGGCCAGTTACTGGATGGAGAGTTTGCATGGATTATCGAAAGCTGAATTCTTGGATAGAAAAAGATCATTTTCCTATGCTCTTCATGGATCAGATGTTAGACTGTCTTGCTGGTAGAGGATGGTATTGTTTTCTCGATGGCTATTCGGGGTATAATCAGATTTTCATTGCTCCGAAGACCAAGAGAAGACCACTTTTACTTGTCCATACGGTACATTCGCATTCAAAAGGATGCCCTTCGGTATATGTAATGCACCGGCCACTTTCCAATGTTGCATGATGTCTATTTTCTCCGACATGGTGGAAGACACTATTGAGGTTTTTATGGATGATTTTTCTGTTGTGGGAGACTCATTTGATGATTGCTTGGCACACCTTGCTAATGTGCTACAAAGATGCGAGGAGTGCAACTTAGTGCTAACTTGGGAAAAATGTCACTTTATGGTCAACGAGGGTATCGTATTGGGGCATCAGATTTCAAAGAAAGGTATTGAAGTGGATAAGGTAAAGATTGAGGTAATTGAAAAGTTACCTCCACCTATATCCGTGAAAGGAATGTGAAGTTTCTTGGGACATGCAGGATTTTATAGAAGATTTATCAAAGACTTCTCGAAAATTGCTAACCCATTATGTAAACTTTTGGAGAAAGAGGTGAAGTTTGTGTTCGATGAGGCATGTCTTAAAGCATTTGAGCGTCTGAAAGAGAAGTTGGTTTCAACCCTATATCATTGTGTCACCAGATTGGATGATGCCTTTTGAGGTTATGTGTGACGCTAGCAGGGTGGCTTTGGGTGCAGTCCTTGGCCAAAGACGTGAGAAGATTTTACATCCGATTTACTATGCTAGCAAGGTGCTTAATCCAGCTTAAAAGAACTACACTGTGACTGAACAGGAATTGCTGGCAGTGGTCTTTGTTTTTGAGAAATTCAGATCTTACTTGATTGGTACGAAGGTGATTGTGCATACAGACCATGCAGCTCTTCGGTATCTTATGTCAAAAAAGGAAACCAAGCCAAGATTGATTCGGTGGGTGCTCCTACTGCAAGAATTTAACTTTAAAGTCAAAGATCGTAAGGGAACCAAGAATCAGGTCGCTGACCATCTATCACGCCTTGAGGAGGAGGCCATGCTTAAATTAAGGGATAATCTTGAGATTGATGACACTTTTCCAGATAAGAAAGTACTGGCAGCATCACAAGACTTAATCCCTTGGTTTGCTGATTTTACCAACTTTTTGGCAAGTAATTTAGTTCTGGAAGATATGTCGTATCAGCAGAGAAAGAAATTCATACATGAAGTGAGAAAATTCTTCTGGGGTGAGCCGTATTTATTTAGGGTATATACAAATGACATGATTTGAAGATGTATTCCAGAGGTCGAGATAATGAGTATTGTGGAAGCATATCATTCATCTCCAGTTGGGGGTCATCATGGAGGTGTGCGGACTGCCCATAAAATCTTACAATGTGGGTACTATTGGCTCGGTATTTACAAAGATGCTCATGATTACGCTCGAACTTGTGACCAATGTCAAAGGCAAGGGAATATCTCACGCAGTCACGAACTTCCCATGACAACTATACTTGAGCTTGAATAGTTCGACGTATGGGGAATTGACTTTATGGGCCCTTTTGTGAGCTCACATGGGATTAAATACATTTTGGTAGTTGTCGACTATGTTTCTAAGTGGGTGGAGGCAATTGCGCTTCCTAATAACGAAGGAAGAAGTGTCACAACATTCTTGAAAAAGAACATATTTTCACGATTTGGTACACCCCGAGTTATCATCAGTGATGGAGGATCCCACTTCTGCAATCGTTTGTTCGAGGCCCTACTTGAAAAATATGGTGTTAAACATAAGGTGGCAACACCTTACCATCCTCAGACAAGCGGGCAAGTTGAGGTGTCAAATCATGAGATCAAGTCTATTTTGGCAAAAATGGTGAATGCCAATATGACTGATTGGGCTCGAAGATTGGATGATGCATTATGGGCATATCGAACTACGTTTAAGAAGCTAATCGGTGCATCACTATATCAGTTAGTTTTTGGAAAATCTTGCCATTTGCCTGTCGAACTTGTACAGAAGGCTTTATGGGCTTTGAAAAGGTTGAATTTAGACTGGAGTGAAGCGGCTAAATTGAGACTTGAGCAGATGAATGAGATGGATGAATTTCGTCTCTGGGCTTATGAAAGTTCAGCAATGTATAAAGAGAAGATGAAATTATATCATGATCGATGCATTGAGAAATGAGAGTTTCACCCCGGAGATTTGGTGCTACTTTATAACTCCAAACTTCGTTTGTTTGCTGGAAAGTTAAAGTCCAAATGGTCCGGATCATTTACGGTGGTCAGGGTATTCCCACATGGAGCAATTGAGCTAAAAGGAGATGATAATGTTCTATTCAAGGTCAATGGACAACGTGTAAAGCATTATGTAAGAATCACGGAAGAAATAAGAACATGTGAGGAGCTTGAGCTTGATGAAGTCTAAGTCGTCAAGCTAGTCATATCGTACCGCAACATTAAATCAGGCGCTTCATGGGAGGCAACCCATGGGCTGGTTGGGGAAGTCTGAGTATCCAAGTTAGCCATGTCGTGCCGCGACATTAAATCAGGCGTTGCTTGGGAGGCAACCCAAGGTTTTCTTATGTGAGATCTGAGCATTGGTAGATGTGTTCACTGATATTCATTGTATTGAACTGAGTATGTGCCAGTACTGCCCACGGAAGAGATTCACGAGACATAGGTTCACCTAAGTAACGTGGACTGGTATCGTAGAAGTCAGAGGAAAATTGTCACCTGCGGATGTTGACCTACGCCAGAGACCCACGTGACGTGGGTTGATCCACGTCACATGGGAGGAGGGGGGGGTTCCATGAAAATCAAAGGATATTAACACATGCAGAAGTGACCTACGACCCACGTCACGTGGGTGGTTCCGTGAAAATCAAAAACTCAAATAATCCAAAGACCCGACCCGACCCTTTTCTTTATATAAATTTAAGTATCCTCCTCAAAACCCGACCAAAATCTGCATCCCCACTCCACTCTCTCAAATTCAAATCCTCTCATAAATCCTATTTTCCAAAATTCCCCAAATTCCCTTGTACCAATTCCTAAATCATCAACTTTCCCTTTACCAATTTTTGAATTTCTCAAAAGCTTAATCACCTAAATCCCTAAATACCCCAAAATATGAACCCTACCTGAAAATTAGACTAAATTCGACCTACCCACAACCAAAACCAACCCACACAACCAAACCTGACCCACCCGTTCCCAAACCCGATATCATGCCTCCCAAAACGAACCCCAAATGTGACCACCTTGATTATTCATCAAGAATTCGAACAAAAAATCCAGAATTTCTGACCCAATTACGTGATAAATCGTCAGAGTCAGGAAAAAGTGGGTCTGAGGAGGTTTTTGATATTAGCACTGATGATACTGCACTAGTACCTCATACCACGAGGTTACAACCTCGGGTACAAGCTGCTGCTCGGGCCGCACTTCAGCCCATTCCATAGCCTGTCCAACCAGTTGTTCCTGATCAGTCTTTTGAGTCCGCCCCTAGTCTGAAGAAGGAGGGGGGATGATTCGGTATTAGGCTCTGCGGATGATACTACAGGCCAGGGTACCTCTGCGGTAGAGGCTACAGCCTCTATTTCGAGCACTGGTGAACAGAGTGCCCCGACTTCCTCATAGAGAAGGGTTATCCAACGATGGTGTGTTCAGGGCATGCGGGTATTTTATGATAGAGATGTCGAGCTGACTGAGCGGGGCGTGTGTAGAAAAAGTATTTTGTAGGAGCTCCGATATCGGCTAGAGGAGTTAAAGGCATTGCCTGATATATGGACTGTGTTTGAGCAGTATGGGTTTGGATGGATAGCGGAGCCTCCTGGTCTCTATAGCTCAGAATTGGTCCGAGAATTTTATGCATCCTATGCAGCGTCTGTTGATTTGAGTACACCTATTGGGCAGCGGTACCGGGACCAACCATTATTGACTCACACTTTGGTTCGAGGGACCAGAGTTAATATATCTGAGCAGACCATCCACCGATTCTTGTTTGGTGTAGACCGTCCATTGCCAGCTACGACTGCTGAATTTGATCACCGTATGGAGACTGTCAGAAATCGAATTAAAATGAGGGATGCTGATCAGAAGTTAGAGTTACTGAGGTGGATTGCCGGTCATTTAGCGGAGGAAGGTGTTAATGCTAGTTTGGTGACTGGGAAGCTGGATATAAGGAAGTCTACACTCTATTTTGTTGGCAGGTTTTGGTGGTCGGTTGTTAGGCATCGATTGGGACCCACTAATGTTGATAATTCACTCACCTTGGACCGGGTTGTGGTGGTAGCTAGAATCATTGTAGGTTATGATATTCATAGCGCCAGGTACATTATTAGGGAGATACATGAGCGTGCCTTTCGAGACCATACCATTATCCCTTTCCCCTGTTTGATTCAGAGCCTGTGTGATAGGATAGGTATGGTTAGGCTACCTACCATCGATCACTATATTGAGGTGACCCGCATAGCAGATATTGGATTGATGCAGCAGCGGGGATCTAACCCCATTGTTCCACAAAGGTCTCAACCTTTCGGGTCGTCAGGAGCAGCCCTTTTTGAAGGGTCGGGAGATAGTGAGGAGCCGGTGAGTACCCCAGCACCAGTAAATATGCCCGAGACAATGCATGTACCTGCTGAGGGAACAAGACCAGTGATAGATGATGAGGCTCCAGGAACTACCGTACCACCACTTCCTTCTGGGATGGTTTTAGTTTCGAGGGATTTCCTACAGCAGCTGGTTGATAGGCAGACACAGATGTTTGAGAGGTAGGCCCATCAGAGGCACAGATGGCTAAGTTGGTATCCTAGCTTAAGCCATGGTTTAGGACCACAGTTGAAGCTGCATAGGTTAGAGTGGAGGCCCGTATATCTGCATCTATGGATAAATTGGTGAGAGAGTTGCATGGACGAATTGATAGCTTTGAGGCGCGGATGGCTACTCGGTTGGGTTTGGCACAAAATTCTGGTATGAAAGCATTGACACAGGAGGTAGCTGCATTGCGAGAGGAGGTTCGAGATTTGGCACCGAGCAGCACCCCTGTTATTCCACGTATGCCTATTCAGGCTCTGATGCGGCCAATTTTTGAGGTGGATTTGTTTGTCGATGAAGAGCCTCCTATTGATAGAGGCAAACGACCACGTAGTCCAGAGGAGCAGGTGGATAATGGTGACGATTATGAGGGTGATCTCCGGAGAGCATTTAAGGCCTCTAGGTTGGAGTACCATACTAGTCAGATCGCCCAGGAGCAGAGGGCACGAGGTGCATCCTCTAGTCAGGCACCCCCCCTCCACCGAATATACCTAGCGGAGAGCCCAGAGAGCATACTGATGATCCCTCTATGGGCGGGCCCACTTTCGGTGCTTAGGGCGTTGCAGGTATGTCTTTATTCCCTTACATTTATTATATTGATAGTTGTGCATTAAGGGCAGTGCACCATTGTTAGTTGGGGGTGGGAGTGTACCACCACTTGGGGGTTTTTTTTGCCGTATTTCTTTTCCCCCAAGTGTGCTATCATAGTAAAACCGGCATGTTTAGGTTGTTATTTATAGTATTTATGTGTTTTCTTGTTGAATTAGGAGAAAAATAAGGGAACCGTAGTGCAGTCCAGTTTTGAACAAGTTATGCTATTTGATTGTTTAAAGGATACCCTCCTGAAATTTTGTTTTTAAATGGTGTGTGTAGTAGGTTAGGGTGTGACAGCTGTTGGATCTTGTTATGGCATTAGGATTATAGACAAAATAACTATATCTAGCATTGCATAAACCCAAATAGGTAGTAGTTGATAATGTAATCCTGTGCTATGTATGTGTGAGGTCATTACTTAGTTGAATCTGTGTGTGCAATCCAGAACTTGCCTGGTTAGTTTTGTCTAGGTTAGAGGATAGTGGTTAGGAAAGGATCATAGGCCGTTTTTGAATAAGTCCACATTTAGCCTAAATGCTTGACCAAATGAATTAAGTATCTGTTGATCCCGACTTTGAGCTATAATTGACCTATTTCTTTCATTAGCCTATTCACCTTCCCATTTTGACTTATAATGAACCTGTCTTGGCCCTGGTCCCTCCTTGGACATTGTGTACCTCAACTCAGGCAAATCGCCTAAGTTGAGGGTGGCTATTATAGGGGTGCGTAAATTAATTTGGGCATGAAGAAGGGGTTAGTAAAAAAAAAAAGAGAGAAAAAAGATTTGGGTGTGAAGAAAAAGAAAAAAATAAAGTGAAATGAATAGAAATTGGAAAAAAAAAAAAGAGAGAAAATTGTGTTTTGAAAGTGAAGAAAATCACACCCAAAATTTGAAAATAAATGAAGGAGAATAAATAAGCATGGTTGAATAGTGGAGCCAAAAATAGGGTAGTGTCAAGGAGGGCTAAGTCACCATATTCATATGTACCATACCCTTCCCCAAGCCGACATTACAAGCCGATTAAAGTCCTATAGTGATCCTAGTCCAACTGTCCGAAAAACTAAGGCACAGAAAATAAGGGCAAGCCTATGGTATTTCATTAATACTCTTTGAACTTCTTTGTGAGAGAGAGTGTTTTATAACGTGAGTGCATGGGACTTCTTTGATTGTGAGAGTATATGGGTTGCATTGTTAGCTGCTATTTGTTCGGATAATGTTATTTGCATATATGCTCAGTTGTTTGTTCATAATCTGATGTCATCACTTGATCCCTTCTGTGTCATGATAATATGATGCATGTATACACACCGTGGTTTTGATTTGTAAATAGGAGGGGTTAGAAAAGTTTTGAGGTCAAAAGCAATGAGTCTACTGCTGTAGGTCCCTTAGGTTTTTCTTAGTTAAGCATCGTATATGTTTGTTTTGTTTTGTTCGCCTAAGGAAATGCAAACGTTCTAAGTTGAGGGTGTTGATGTGTCATGATCACATGACACTTTCGACGCTTAAAACAAGGAAAATATGCAATAACTTGGGTATATCTTGTGGGTATGATATGTTTTCTATCCTATATCATAGGAAAATAGGTTTTGGAGGATAAATGGGGGGAAAAGTGAAGAAGCATGCACTAGAGTGGAGCATATGAAGAATAAAAGAGCCAAGTCGAAGATAAGGAGTGCCCCACGGTAGGGACTCACGTGCCGTGAGTGCACCCACGTGACATGGGTGGCTGACGTGAGTCACCTTCTGTACCCTGGACAAGAGCCTGATTTACACGACATCCACTCACGTGACGTGAGTCCACCCACGTGACGTGGATGGGTGACGTGAGTCGACCTCAGAGATGTGTTATGTTGCCTGATTTCCACAAAACTGATCCACGTAATGTGACTGGTTCCCACAATACCAAGTCACAGTACCGTGGAAAGTTGTCGGCTCTGTTGTCCTACTTTGATTAGGATAGGATTCATATTGTATCTATAAATGCCCCTATATTGTCCTATGTCCGGGAGTTAGTCAGTACATTATTTTGAAATAGTTTTTGTCATTATTTTGAGTTCAGAAACACATTGTTGATTTTGTAATCTTGGAACACCGATTCTAGGATTTTATTCATAATTGAGATTTCAGAGTTTCTTCATTATTGTGAGTTTACAATTATGTTTTCACCCTTGAATTCTTATTGTGCTCTTGCGAACATGAGTAGCTAAACTCATCAACTAGGATTGTGTGAACCATGAGGAATTAACAAAATGGGTTAAGTGCAAAGAAATTTTGAACCGTTGTGAATGCATGTATTAGTATTTCCTTCGTTGTGATTGATCTTCTAACGGTTGCAAACGTTAGAAACTCGCCTATATTCTAGAATTGCTCGAGAGAGAGGTAGAGATTGGGAAAAGGAAATAACAACAGAGATTTGAAGCTATCAACCTTCATTTAATAACTTGAGCCTTAGTAGGAATAGTTATCTGATATCCAGGACAAGGGTTAGTAGTGCGACGCTCAGAGACCGAGAGGAGAAGAGTGAAATTCATCTAACCAAGGTCGAGAGACGTTTAGATGAACATATCTTGTCATATTTTGCATGCAATGCTGCGGGACAGTTTTGTCAGCACAAGTAATCGGTGGAGTTAAGGAATCATTGGGGATCACAGTCCTAGTGTATTTCTCATATTGAAAACAACTTCAAAGAATCAACACTTGTTACTATCACTACTTGTTACAAATATTTCCCCCTTTTTACTTATTTGCCAACTACTCGAACAAGAACTCAATCGACTTTCGTCCTATTCCCTGTGGGATCGACCCCAACCTAGTTGGATTCTATATTTGATACAAAGACCACTTTATACTTCTTAGGAGTCATATTTTGGGCGACACCAGTATGACTAGATAAAATGGTTAGAGCATGTTGATCAGATAAATGATAAGTGATTATTGTAAGTATTAAACATGATGCAATTTCCCATTTAGACCATGAGCAATTGCTTTAAGACGGCAAAGATAATGTCTTAAGCTATGATGTCTTAGGGCCATGATAAGCAAAAAAAGAAATCCTTGGGCCATGAAATGATGTCCGTAGGCCATGAAAATGACGCCTTTAGACCATGACGCCTTCGGAGCATGATAAGAGGAAAGTAAATTCTTAGGCCATGAGATGATGTCTGTTGGCCATGAAAATGATGCCTTTTGACTACGACGCCTTTGGAGCATGATAAGCAGAAAGTAAATCCTTAGGCCATGAGATGATGTCCGCAGGCCATGAAGATGATGCCCTTGAACTATGACGCCTTAGGGTAATTATATAATGATTAAAGAAAGCATATCTGTCTTGAGTAGCATAATGTGTCGTTGAGTGATTTGTGTAGCTTGGCATGTAGTAGTTTGATGTGGTTCAGCAACTTGATGCAATTTGTGTTCTTGATGCGGATTCTACAGGTGCAATGTGATATGGAATTTTGCGGGAGCCATGTAATGTAGACTCTTGTAGGAGCCATAAAATGTAGATTTTGCGGATACACTGCGATGTGGAATCTTGCAGGAGCCATTCAATGTAGACTCTCACGGGAGCCATGCAATGTAGATTTCTGCGCATGCTCTGCAATGTGGACTCTTACGGGAGCCATGTAATGTTGACTCTTGCGGGAGCCATGTAATGTAGATTTATGTGGATGTACTGAGATGTTGACTCTTACGGGAGCCATGAAATGTAGACTCTTGCGGGAGCTATGCAATGTAGATTTCTATGGATGTGCTGTAATGTGGACTTTTGTGGGATCCATGCAATGTAGACTCTTGCAGGAGCCACGTAATGTAGATTCTGTGGATGCACTGCGATGTGGACTCTTGTGGAAGCCATGCAATGCAGACTCTGTGGAGCCATGCCATGTAGATGAGGATATAGAGTAGCTTAGCCGTTTTCCCCCATTGAATGTATAGTGGGCTTTCTTTGATGATGATCGTTCAGGCATTGCAAGGTAGCTGCTATTTTTTGTACCTGTTGTTTCTGCACTTAAAGAAAAATGTAAGTTTTGAAAAGCAAGGTTGACTCATACCTTTGCTTGTCTAGGCTCCTTGTCATTATTTTGATTTCATGGACAAACTTGAACTCCACTATGGTGAAATTTTTGAGATATCCTCAAAAATTTCTGGCCCAGTTTAGAATAAAGAAACTTTTTGCAACTCATGAATTGGGATGTTGCTTGCTCATGGAATTTTTGAGGTCTCCTCAAAATATTATGCCCCAGTTTTCACTTACTGAGTCTTATAATCCTGCTGTACTCAAAGAAAAACATTAGATCAAAAGAAATGATTGAACTTCGAGGTCTCAATTTTGAATCTGTATTTTGACAATAAAGAGGTCATGGGACGAACTAAAATAAATTAGATTTATCGAATAGAAAACCTTGTAAAAAGCTGGCATGATTTGAAAATTTTTCTAGCCATAGGGTGGATGAATGGAGAGTAATGACATTTTCTTGTTACGATAGTGTAAGAGTAAGAATTGCATGATTAGATATGGTCCAAATATTTTGCATTGGAGGAGAAGGAAGAAGATTGAAAATTTTTTGGACGTTGAGCATATTTGTCATATTGCAGATTTTCAATCAAGTGGACTTTCAAATGCTAGACAACCTTTAAACAAAAATAATAAATCGAACAAAAACAAGAATCAGTGCACCCAATAAGAAAAGAGATAGTATGAAAATATGAGCTATCTTGTCAAAGAGGACTTTAGGACGAATGAGTGGGCTAGAATTTAAGCTTGAGAAGGGAATTGATTATTGAAAGGTAGAAGATAGGCTCTAAGCAAGACCTAAATACTAAGCGCGTACTTAAAGCTGCTAGAGTGAACAAGTGAATATTGATAAGATATTTAAAAGATATGCATAGAATATTTAAAGGTATTTTATTTTGAAAAGGCAGGAGGGTGAAAAATTTGAAAATTTTTAAAGAGTTAACTTAACTGAGACATTTAGTTTAAAACATTTAAGAATTTAAACGATCTTGAAAATCATTCGAATAACCTCAAAAATATTCTAGTTTTCACCCTTATGACATTATGGAGAGGTGAAAGAAAGGGAGAATATAAGATTTGATAGAAAAATTATTTGAATGATAAAGATTGTTTCACACTTTTAAAATACGGGGATATTTTGTAAAAAAATGAAAAAAAGGAGGACCGCATCCTTATATAGAATTGCCTACGTATCTTATTGGACAAGAATCAGGTCAGACGTAGTTCAGAACTTAGACTTAGAGAAATTTGAATGGTGGTTGGAGACAAAGTAAGAGTCGAATAACAACTTAAATAAAGATAGTAAACACATAACACATAATGGTTAATTCATGCATGACTTAGAATTTTCTAAGATTTGATTAGACACGGACTAGGGTAATCTTATACGAGAAGGCACGTGGTCTCACGGTAGTAAAACTATCCGCTCCACCGCGTCTTACCCGACTCTCTATAACAGGTTTTTGAAGAGAATTTGGAGAAGTGCGAAGGCACAACATCCGAGTATAGTGAAAGTGTGAAATTTTCAAGTGGGGAAAATATGAACGGAATGCCAGTAATACATAAAGCAGTAACACATAGCAAATAATAGCATGTTGAGCAATATATAAAAAATAAACAGATAGAAAAAGAAAGACAAATACATAATTTAGATCTAGGGAATTGCATATAAACAAATAAAGGAGGTAAGGAAAGGTATTTACATGAAAGAAAATAATTAAATTAAAAAAATAATGGGAAAGAAGAACGGGATATAATATGATTTTTTTTTCATGGTAACAAATAATTTATTCATGATAAGACAAATATTTAAAAATTAACAAATAAAAAAAACAAGGAGTTAATACTAAACGAATAGATCCAAATAGCCTAAAAATCTCAAATAATATACAAATTCATATTGGTTAGAACCTAAGTATCCCCAGTAGAGTCGTCATGCTGTCGCGCCCCATTGTTTTTGCGAAAAGCAATATTCGACGTGACAACTCTTTTTGGGATGGTTTAAGAGAAGAGTCGCCACCGAACGAATTAAGATGTGTTAGGGAACCATACTACACTAATTACGAACTTATTTTAATAGTCTACGTCAACTAGAAATTCGGATAAAGGTTTAGGTTACCTCTAAAGGAAGGTGTTAGGCACCTTTCGAGGTCCACAAATGTGGGTACCGATCGAACTCATATATTACGTGGGAATTCTATGTGATAAGCAAATGTCAATTATTTTATTAATCTAATATCAACTAAGTGATGTAATAAAGAACACTTTCCACTAGTGTAAATATCATACAAAGAATGTAAAATACAAGAGATGATTGACCCTTTACGACATATAAATAATAAGTGAAAGGTACCATAATTTGTGTATTCTTCGTCTTCCTCGGATTACAGACTCTGGTGAACTCATTTGCTTTATAGTATATCCAGTAAAGGAAGTATTCAAGCTTAATCGAAATAATAATAAACTACAAATAATGAGAGACATGTTGGTAAGTTGTGCCACCTTAATTTGGTGGTAAATTTAATTTAAAAAATAAATAAATTGACAACACATAAAGTAAAAATTGAAAAAGGGATAGAAAGAGAGAGAGAGAGAGAATGAGAGTGGGATCAGAGTATGACAAGGTTAAAACGGGCCCAATGCGATGTTACTCCTTCTATTCCAATTTTTATGATCGACTCTCTTAAACGCCTTAAGACAAGACAAAATAAGTTCTTAAAGAAACTTATTCAACAGTACTAAATAAAATATTTCAGTATTTGAAAGTCATGTGAAGCTAAATATATATATATGTATAATATATAGATCGTATCGAAGCATGTCGATAAATTAGTATAGTAGTAAAAGTTGTCAAGTCTTTTAGACTTTTAAAAAAATGACATATGAAATAAGAAAAGAAGGGAGTAACAAGGTGCTTTATATTTTAATAAAGCTATATGTGCTTCATATGAGAAGTCAACTATTGCCTGTCTTTTTTGTCATCATTTCCCAAAACATACCTAGTCCCGATAGGGTGACGACTCCATTTGAGCTGAGCTTCATGCATTGACTCCTCCCCTCCCATGGTTGAACTCCAAGTGACGATATTTCATTGTTATATTCATGTAAAAGTATTCAGAGAGAGGTGAGAGTATGTCTGTTCTTAACATTTAACTAATAATTAAAAAAAAAGCGACAAAGTAATAAAGACTCTTGACTAAAATAAACACATAAAAGTAAAAGAGTTAAAAAAAAAAAGTTTTACGATCATTTTTAATCAGTAATATTTGTCAATTAGAGATGAAAAATTGTATCCAATCAATATAATTCCAAAATACAAACATTACAGCAAGAAACGTGAAACCAAGTATTAAAAGAAAACCGTCAAATACTATATGTCCTAACTAAATTGAAGCAAAGACAGTTAATAAATTACTAGCTCAAACCTCAATATTTAAACTAATTATGAATTTTAACTAACAAACTAAGAAAACTAATATCAAACAAAAACAAAATGACAGAAAAAGGAACATGTAGACATTTGATGAAATAGTAATTAAACCATTGAAAAAGTTTTGAGTCATTAATATGGATATATCCCATTGCCTATGATGCCCCCCCTTCACGTACGTAGATACATAAAGAAAAAAAAAAACTCAATAGTCATTATTTGATTCTAAACTAAAATTAGCCAAAATTCAGCAATCTATCATCTGCTTATTTAATATAAACAGGCGCACAAGCACATACACAGAAGAGATTATCATGAAAAATATCTATAACTTAATCATGATAGTGAAAAGGCAAATACGCTTAGCAAAAAGGACAACAAGATAAAAAATAAGATTTAGTATAAAAAAAATAATTAAATAAGATAAGTGCAAATAGGTGAACCTTTTAGCCAAATAACTTGACAATTGGAACTACGAACAAAACTCCCTCTAAACTAACAAGAAAAAGCTACAATATTTTCATGAGATACTTCTATTTTTTTCATTGTTGAAGAGGGATGCTTGAAGCGGTGTTAATGTTGAAAGTAGTATAAAGATGGGGAATAAAAAAAACTCGTTGGCCTTCAAACCATGTCCATGGCTATGAAAATGATAAGAATAACTGTTAGTCCCCCTTCCCTCTAGGATTAGAGTTGGCCTTATGAAAGAAAAAAAGGACGTTGGGGTGGAGTTTAAAAATAGAAGACGATCTATATTCTCATTGAAAAGGAATGATAGAAGGGATTATTCTAGACAATAGTAATATTCTTTCAAGTTAAGAAAATATTTTCTGATTTTCTAGGAGGATTTTATGGATATGGAGGGAGAAATAAAATAAGTAAAATTAATTTGAAATGATTTTGAGAATAAAAATATTCATTAAAAGAAAGGAAAGATAGTGAGGAGGATTTTCCTACTTATGAAGATTTGACAAAAGTTAAATTTAAAATTTAAAATTTGAGTTTGTTTAGTACTAAATTAGTTTCTACCAAAAAATATATAAAATGACTACTAAATTGCTAAGTGAAGTAAAATAATACTAAATTATTAAATCAATTATTATATTTTATATATAAAAAATAATTCACAATAAAAGAATAATAACTCTTAAAATATTTGATCAAAATACTTTTAAAATAGAATAAAAGCGAAGAATGTGAAAAGTTAAGTAAAGAATATGACATGATAAAAATGGTTATAATAATAATAATAATAATAATAATACTTAAATAATGTGAATACTATCTACTATCACAACTTTTGATAAAAATAAGTAAAAATAGTGATTTGGCCTAGTAAACAAAATAGCGCTCCAATGAGTAAAATGACGTAAAAGATGGTCAAAAGTGGGTGTCAACAATTGGTTTGGTTATCTATTTGACGTATTTACAAACCGAAAATCAATAAATCAAATCGATAATACACAAATTGAACCGAACCAACCAATGCGCACCCTAATAAAAGACAATCACCACTCTTTATTACTCCGTCAATCCATATCAAGTGAATTATTGGGATATGACACATTGCTTAAGAAAAATATTTAAGAACCAAAATTAGAGGTTACTTTCCACTATTGTCATTTTGATTGTTCTCAAACTATTCTCTTTAGAAAATATAAAGTAGGTAATAACCTCATTAAAAGGAAGGACATATATAAAAAAAAATAAAAAATTCAACAATTCTCTTAAACTTTTAATAATTCACTTATTTTAAACTATAAAAAAATCTCATCAATTTACCTAATATGGGCTAGAGGGAGTAATAAAATAAAGGGGAAAGTACATCCATGCCCTATAGTAGCAAACTATTTACAACTAAATGCTCCCTTACATAAAATGCCCCCTAACTAATTACTTAAAATGCCCCTTCGCTTCTTCCTTTTGTTAGTTATCTCTATTTTAATTCTTTTCCTTTTTGTTTCTCTATTTCTCTACTTCTTTTCTTTTTTTCTATTTTTTTCTCTTTTCTTTTTTTTTTTTTCTTTTTATGCTTCTTTGTTCATTTATTTTTTTTCATAAAATTATTTTATTCTTTATTTCCTCTTACACCATAATCTAATTCACACTCAATTTTTATTTTATATACTCATTTTCTTCTTCTTTTTTTTCTCGTTTATTTCTTTATTCGTGTATTTTTTTCTCTACTTTTATTTTTTTCTGCTTTTATTTTTCTCTTTTTTTTTCTTTTATTTGTTCCTTTGATTTTTGTGTATTTTATTTTTTATTTATTATTTCTCAATTTCTTTATTTCTTATTCCTTTTCTTTTCTTTTTTATTTTTTCCCGTTTATTTCTTTATTCTTTAATTTTTTTCTCTTCTTCTTCTTTTTTCTAATTTTATTTTTCTCTTTTCTAATTTTATTTTTGTGTTTTTTATTTTTCATTTTCTCTTTGTTTTTCAACTTCTTTAGTTCTTGTTCCTTTCCTTTTATTTTTTTTCCATTTATTTCATTATTCTTTATTTTTTTCTCCTTTTTTTATTTAATTTTTTCTCAAATCATAATATTCTTTATTTTTCACCACAAACTAATATCATATTTTCGGGTCTTTTTTTCTTTTGCTTTTATTTTATTTTTTGTCATTTTATTTGATTCTCTTTTCTTTTTTATTTCTGTTCTTTTTCATTTGCTTCAGTTTGTAATGATACCATCACAGTATATCTATTCACTATCATGGTATCATTGATGTTTGCTTCAATTCTTCAGTCAGACCTCCATGATACCATCACAGTATATATATATATATTACTGACATGGTATCATTAGGTTTGCTTCAGTCCGTAATGATACCATCACAGTATATCTATATACTGTCATGGTATCATTGATGTATGCTTCATCATTCAATGATACCTCCATGATACCTCCATGATACCATCACTATATATTTATATACTATCATGATATCATTGATGTCTGCTTTAATCCTTCAGTCAGACCTCCATGATACCATTGCAGTATATATATACTGACATGATATTATTAGGTTTGCTTCAGTCCGTAATGATTCTATCACAGTATATCTATATACCGTCATGGTATTATTGATGTATGCTTCATCATTCAGTGAGAGCTTCATGATACCATCACAGTATATCTATATACTGCCATGGTATCATTGATGTCTGCTTCAATCCTTCAGTCAGACCTCCATGATACCATTACAGTATATATATACTGAAATGGTATCATTGGGTTTGCTTCAGTCCATAATGATACCATTATAATATATCTATATATTGTCATGGTATTATTGATGTCTACTTCAATCCTTCAGTCAGACCTCCGTGATACCATCACAGTATATATATATACTGACATGGTATCATTGAGTTTATTTCAGTTCGTAATAATACCATCACAGTATATCTATATACCATCATGCTATCATTGATGTATGCTTCATTATTCAGTGAGACCTCCATGATACCACCACAATATATTTATATACTGTCATGGTATTATTGATGTCTGCTTCAGTCCTTCAGTCAGACCTCCATGATACCATCACAATATATATATACTGACATGGTATCATTGAGTTTGTTTCAGTCCAGAATGTTACCATCATAGTATATCTATATACTGTTATGGTATCATTGATGTTTGCTTCAATCCTTCAGTCAGACCTCCATGATACCATCATAGTATATATATACTAACATAGTATCATTGGGTTTACTTAAGTCCTAATGATACCATCACAGTATATCTATATACCATCATGATATCATTGATGTATGCTTCATCATTTAGTGAGACCTCTATGATATCATTATAGTATATCTATATACTGTCATGGTATCATTGATGTCTGCTTCAATCCTTCAGTCAGACCTCCATGATACCATCATAATATATATATACTGATATGGTATCATTGGATTTGCTTTAGTTCGTAATGATACCATCACAATATAACTATATATTATCGTGGTATCATTGATGTTTGTTTCAATCCTTCAATCAGACCTCCATGATACCATTACAGTATATATATACTGACATGGTATCATTGGGTTTTCTTTAGTCCGTAATGATACCATCACAGTATATCTATCTACCGTTATGGTATCATTGATGTATGCTTCATTATTCAGTGAGACCTCCATGATACCATCACAGTATATATATATATATATATACTGACATGGTATCATTGATGTCCGCTTCGATCCTTCAGTCATACCTCCATGATACCATTACAGTATATATATACTGACATAGTATCATTGGGTTTGCTTCAGTCCGTAATGATACCATCACAGTATATCTATATATTGTCATAGTATCATTGAGGTCTATTTTTATTAGTTTAAAAAATAGCTAGATAATATCTTTATCTATATATTTTAATAAAAAAGAGATGAATATTAATTAAATAAAAATACATATTTCTATTAATTTAAATTTTAATAATAAACTAGTAAATTCATTATTTATATATTTTTAATTACTTTTTTTGTTAGACTAAGTATTTTATTATTTTCAAAATATTTAACTACATATTTATTTTTATATTTTAAAAAAACAAGACAACAAGAAAAAAAAAATGCTAAAATATTAAAAAAAAAAAAAGAATGAAAGATCTTAAACAAAATTGTAGGCGCCGAAATTGAAAAAAAAAGTGCAAATGATAAGCGTCGAAAAGTGGCATCGAAATTGAAAGAAAAAAGCGGCGTAATTTGAAGAGGGCACTGATTGTAAATATTATGTAGCGCTGGACATTTTTAAAGTTATTAAGGGAGGGGATATATGAGTGTAATTAGTTTTGATTATTGGTCTATAAAGTGTACTTTCCCCCTAAAATAAAACTACCCCTTTGTCCCTCCGATCCTCTTAAATGCTTCTGACTTTCTTGACAAATAAAATGGTACCTAAAGCCAAACCTTACGGATTAAGAAGATACTCCAATTTATATATGATTTAATTTAATTTAATTTTCTTATAATAATGGTATTTAAGTCATTTCGCATGCATTTTAATAATTCAACAACTATCTGCTATCTCACACAAAGAAAAAATATTAAGACATTATTAAAATTGTCTCGAATTTTTAAAAAGACATTTCAACTTTATAGGAGTCCTATTACCCTCATTAATGTATTTGGACTAACATTATTACCTCCTTTTTTATCAACTCCAATTTTGAAGAGCAAGTATTAATTACACACCAATCTTTACTTGACACGTATTAATTTAATTAAAAATATTTTTTTCCTTTTTCCATTTTTCTGACATTTTTCCTTCCTTTCCTTTTTTCACTTTCTTATTGTTTGACTTCATAACTTCTTGACCTCCCCCTCCGCCCACGCCCACCCCACACACACACCTTCTTCTCCATAAACTCTTCTTTTTAAAATATGAATCCATGTCCATATCTAGTGTCCAGCAGAACTAGTCGGATAGGATCGTTAATGGTGGAGGACGGAGGGGGTAATCATCGAATTTTCATGGTGGAATTAGAGGAATATTAGTATGAGTAGTCTATTGAGGGTCGATTTGATTGTTGGGTGGTGGGTTCTTGGTTGGAGTAGAGGCGACTGTTGATGAGTGTTTTCCGGTGAGTTTTTCAGGTCTCTTTAGTGGTTGTTTTCAATGGAGTTGGGAGAGGAGGAGTGGAGGGAGTTCACCGGCCGGTGATGAGCTCGCAGGCCGGAGTCGATTGATAACCTTCTTACTCAATATCAATAACACCATCCTCCATCAAATAAAAAGATTTAATCATTTTTTTGAATTCTTCACTCTCTATGCCATGTGGCCAAAAAAGAGATAACAATATTATTTCAAAATTATTTAGGGGGGTAATAGAACCCCCTGCAAATTTTAATTGTCTTTTTAAAAATTTGGAACAACTTTAATAGTGTGTTTATGTCTTTTCACTTATCAAAAATATATTGTAATTGTACTAACCACGGCTTAGGTATGTCTTTTTCAAATTTTCGTCATCCACTTATTTCATGCATTTTGAAGAGTTCAAATTTACTTTGAAGTGAAAGAGTAACTACTTGAGAAAATAGTTCCACTTAGGTATAAAAATAGTCAATTCTAAAAGAACTTTCAAAAGACTTTAATTTGTTGTTTCATTATCAATATTGTCATTCCATATCTTTTGTCTAAAATCTTTAATCTTTTTGAGGTAACACAAATACTACCAAGAGAGTCAAGCATGAATAAATCGACTTTTAAATTCTGTGACTAGTCGTACAGAATACAAGGAGTATATTACTTCTTCTCTTTCCACTCCATTTTACTTGATCCTCTTATTAATATAGTTATTTCAATTTACTTATTCAATTAATGAAATCAAGAGAAATTTATACTTTCTTCTGTGACTAGTCGTACAGATTACAATGAGTATACTCTCTTCGCTCCATTTTATATGAAATTATTTGACTTGACACAGTGTTTAAGAAAAAGAAAACCTTTTGAAATTTATGATCTAAAATGATCTTTGAATATTTGTGTGGTTGTAAATCATTTCATTAAAGGTAAAAAAGAAATTTTAAAGTTAAATTTTTCTACTTACAACATTCTTTTTGAGATAGATTAAAAATAAAAGTATATCAGATAAAATAGGACGAATGAAATATTATTTATTAATTACTCAAATTTGAATTCCTCGCAGAGGTTTTCACGATTATTTAGATTCACACACAAGAGGCATTGAGTAACTTGGGTTGTGTTCGGGGCGAAAGGGTTTTTTGTTGGTGGGTTCGTGTGAACCTAGTAATTTTAATTAAAATTTTGTATTTATCTAAAAAAATTTATTAAATATATATATATATATATATATATATATATTATTTAGTTTAAAATCAAATAAATTTTAAAAAAGATTGGAATTTCGACTCAATCTGGCTTCGCCGCTATATGCATGTATAAGTAATGCAGGTATTAAGTATGCAATATAAGTTATGCGAATATTAGTTATTCCATCTTCTATGTTGTATAAGATAATATATCAATTCCCTCAAAACCTATGCATGTATTAGTTATTTCTAAACTAACTATCAAACATGGTATAACTTACAAAAAATTAATACATAAATAAATTGATTCTTTATTAACTATACATTATGCAAATTAGATAATATTATTTATTCTCTAGCTATACTATGATTAGTTTATAAAAAAATATAATTAAAAATATAAAACAACGCTAAAATATAAAATAATGAAATAGCTTGTGTATTCATGTAGACTGGTCAAAGATACTTTATCTGCACAACCACCAATGTCTTCCATATTATAGGAATTAATGAAATGAAGTTTGTCAGTGAAAATAAGTGAAGTGATAGGTTCTGAATTCTATATTGTGACACCCTATTATACACTCCATACGCCCCTACCTATAATGTCACGATTCAAACTATTGGATCATGAGAACACCTACTCTAATTCATCTAGATAAGAAAATTCCTTGCCATCCGTTCAATATAACATGCGGAAGTCTTTATTAAATAGAAATAACCAATCTTTATTACAAATATTAAGTGTGGAAATGTAAACTACCCTTAGGAACTAGTCTAAACAGGTACAAGAGCTTCTAAATCAAGAACAATAAGATTGGACACAACTTCCACCATGAATGAGAGGAGTAGAAGTTGTTGGAGATTACTATCCACATCACCTGTGAAACATCACCTGATCCTAATCCTGCAACCAGACTATATCCTAAAAAGGGTATAGCAAGAGTAGTATCAGCACAAACAACGCGTACTGGTAGGTATCATCGGTCGACCAGGGTTAGATCACATAAACACAATATAGAAATCATAAAAGAAAACATGACAACTTATATAACAATTTAATCCACAACACTATTATCCACTTGTGTTACCTAAGAGTATTCTCATTCTTATTCCCGCTGATCATTCGTCACCTTCACATCAAGTGTCATCCATCCTAATTCTCAGAGTTTAACCCCAATAGTTTATATAAGTCAATCTATTTCACTTACGCCTCAACATCACCTTGTAACAAGTACAACTATGAACACACATTATGATAAATACCTCAAGTTTATGATATTTAGGGATTGTTTGGTAGAGTGTATTAAAAAAATAATGCATGCATTAGCTTTATGTATTACTGATACCTTGTTTGGTACATGTTTTCATCTTATGTATTACTAATATTTGCACTAGTTATACACTCTATTGTGTATTAAGGAGTGTATTACTAATGCATGAAAATCCTTTGTATTAGTAATGTAATGGATTCTAATGCATCTATTAGTATGGTTAAAGTCACAATTGTCCCTCAAAATCTTTTCTACATCCTTTCCATCATATCTATGGAGGGTATTTTTGTAAAAAGTAATTTATTTTTAGAAATTATGCAATTCATGTTATTTTTAATACACCAAACCAAACACTGCATAAGAAAAAAATAAGCATAACTAATACAAGCATTACTAATACATCATATTTTGCACTATTCTTATACACTCTACCAAACGACCCCTTAGCCTTTTCAAGTAATTCTACAACTTCAGTCAAGGGACGACGAGTTAGGTCAAACCATGACCAAGTCAACAACCCTGACTCTAACAATATCAAAGTCAACAAACTATGACTCTAACAACAGAATTCCAAAAATTTATGTCAAGTAACCAGACCACACCCGATTCACTTAAGGAACCCACAACAACAACCATAATACAACTCGATCCACTCATGAAATTAATACAAACAGCAACAATCAAAATAATCATATACCCGGTCCACTCAATGAGCCGTCACACTCATACATACCTTGTACATACATGTTAACTATTAAGGGTCTTATGGTTGCCCACTAGCCATGACCTGCAGGGGACGAGCTCTTATCCATGTACTGTACCGGCGTGGTACTCGATATAACCAATGAATCATAATAAATAATCCCGTGAAGATGTCCAAATACCGGCACATCCCACAATAATAACAGATATCACAGCAATCACAACCACAGTGAGAAAAGCAATCAACAATAATTCTTTAACACACCAAATCACAAGTATTTATGATTAATTGGTTTCATAAATTACAACATGTCCGAAGACCAATCCACGACTTATTCAAGTAAGCATTATCAAGCCACGTCATTAAATTCAAGTATTCAATTTAGGAGTGCACATTCAACCCAAAGAAGTTTAAACTCTAGTTCAACATTCATAAATTCATTCACTATTCCAATCCTCCTTTATTCATATCAAGATCGGAGATTCTGTTATTAACTAGCAACTTTTACATTCAAGTCATTACTAGGTTCAAGACCTACTCCATTAGCCAATCATTCAACTCTATTCAACTTACAATCTAGCTTTAGTCATACACTTTTATACTTTTTACTTCCTAACCCTTAGCCTAACTTGACCTTAGGCTCTTAAGTTAAGTCACCGCCTCCTTATATCATAATCAATCCTCATCACTAACTTTAAGCAAGATTATCCCATATTCCAACCACACATAATACCAAGTTCACCCTTTTATGGTAATTAGGTTAAATAACTAGATTATGAGCTCACACAATCTCATTGTCATCTATATTCACATAATTCATTACAACCCACCATAGAGTCATACAAACACAAAACATCTATCAAGGATTCATACATTAACATATCAACACACAATTAGGTCCTAAGCATAACTTCTCCTGTCCGCAGTCCTAAGCATAATTTCTCCTGTCAAATCTACATTATGGATACGATTACTAACCACAGTCTACTACTCATAAATTATAACCTACCTGGGTGCCAAGCTGCTGCAACAAATAAGCTATACCATGGATGATCTTCCTTCTTATTGACGTTTCCGAAGGCTAAATCATCTAATAATAATAATTATAAGAGCAATTAATAAACTACTCTTCAAACAAATACCTTGGGAATTCAAACCCACTAATTCTACCCTCGTTTACGGTCTACAACATTACACAAGGTCAATTAGTCATTAAAATAGTTTCTTCAAGCTCAACCGAACTCTATTAATGGAGATTTTAGGCTAAAGGTTACACCTTTATTGAATTCAAGGTCCCCAACTATCAATTTTTATGTTTTAGAATCACTAATTCATGCTAGGGATTGTTAATTAAGAATTTAGAAGTGATTCTAGGTGATATTAACCCAACCCATAGGTTTTCCCCAAAATATCATGAACTTAGGGTTCAAATCTCCAAGAATTTCACCATTAAAATTTGTTCTAATGATTCTAGGATGTAAAGGATTGAAAAATGAAGAAGATGACGGAAGAAACTTAAAGGATTGAAAAATGAAGAAGATGACGGAAGAAACTTAAAGGATTGAAAAATGAAGAAGATGACGGAAGAAACTTACCTCAACAAAGAATTTCCACCCATACCAAGAGAAAATCGCCCCTCTACGGCTTAGGAATGAAATTTTTGGGGTTTGGGGGCTGAAACCCGTCAAAAATGGGTTATAAACTGTTGTGCATGTCTCTATAGAGACCGGACCCGCTACAGAGACGTCGCTATAGCGACCTGACCTGCTACAGCGCCCTCAGCTTTTTAGCACGGACAATCTTTAGTAAACGGTCATAACTATTTACTCAGGAAGCGAATTAACAAGCGGTCAATTGCGTTGGAAAGAAGACTCAAAGATATTTAATTTGGTGGGTATTGGATCCCCTAACTCCTTATATTCTAAAAGGAATGTTCGTTTGAAGTTAACCTTAGTTTAAACTTAGCCCGAAACTAAATTGATAAGGATACTTTCAACTTAAATTTGTGCTAAGAGTATTGTATGACCTTAGTACATATCAAATGCACTCCCATACTAAAGAATTGATCCTAACACATGTGACAAATGAGATTCGTATGCCTTTGCCACAGATATTTTCAGTAACGACGGAACCGATCGTTACATATAATCTAAGCCACTTATGTATTTCCATAAAATGACAAAAATAGCTACTCCCGTGCATCTTTATTTGTCCATTATTGACTTATCACATATAGTTTTAGTAACGTAGATAAATAAAGTTAAATGTATAAAGCTATGACACCTGGACTAACTTAACCCCAAAAGCTAGCTCATAAGGGGAGAATTGTCCAAGTCCATATAAGTAAACCATCAGTCCATTCCGCAATCCATGTGGGACTTTTATCCACTCTAACACCCCTCTTCACGCCAAGGCCCAACTGACGCGTGAACTGCAAGTGCAAATGGGAATATACCTACCTTTGATACCATGTAAAGATATAACACCTGAGCCTAACTCAACCCAAAAGCTAGCTCATGAGGGGAGGATTGTCCAAGTTCATATAAGTAAACCACCAGTCCATTTCCCAATCAATATGTAACTCTTACCAAATGGAGGGAGTACTTGTATTTGGAGATTGATCTAAAGTAATTCCTTAAATGTAGTTTTATTGTGTTTAGATATAAATTGGATGCTATTTAAAAAATAAAAGATATATGTAGTTGAAATTGAAAATGATATTTAAAAATTAAAGTTATATTAAGACATGAATTTTATTTAAAAAAAGAGTTACTTGAAATGTTGTAAATAAAAACAAATTCACTTTAAAAACTTGCCTGAAAGCATTTTTGAAATTTCAAAAACTCATTTTCAAAAACTAACCAAAAAATTATTTTACCGTGTAGCCAATATCGTTTTGAAAATATGTCTTGGAAAAAATTGCACGTTGAAACGGGGCTCACACAAGATAGCACACCGAAGCTCAACTCAGGGAGGAAAAAGTAAAAAAATTTCATGGCCAAATGCCCCTTTATGACCCGTTTAATTATGAAAATAATCTTGTTTAAATTATATTTCATTTTAAAATTATATTTTATATTTTTTAAAAGAACTAAATTTAAATTCTAAATATTTATTATAAAAAAATATGGTCAAACATCACTCCAACTCAAAATTTTTTTAAAAAAGTAATTTTTTTTTTTTCATGATCAAATGCCTTACTTAATATTCTATAGGTCAGAGGATGGATATATGTAAGAAATTATTCACCTAGTGCTTCTAGGAAGCCTTAGATGTTAGGAAAACAAAGCCAAAAAACAAAAAGGATGTTAGGAAAACAAGAAAATTATATTCAAAACAAATAAATTGCAGAAAAAATGACACAATTTTTTATACACCAAATGCCTCAGAAACTAGAGTCTAGCTACAGTCAAAATACAGAATTCTTCAGAAAAGGCAGCAAATACCTAGAAAGGTTGAAAAAAGAAGACTACAAATAAGTGCAAGAAGAATGTTTTATTAGTATTATTTTTTCAAATTCACGCTTACCGTTTTAATTAGTAATGGTAGTTAAGTGAGACGTTTAAAAAAGATATAAAATAAAATTTAAATAAAAACTTTCACTATAACTAGTCTCTATGGACGTGCTTTGCACGTTATCCTCTATCAACCTCAATCATCGCACAAAATATTAAATAATTATTAATAATTATATGTATTTATTTTCTAAGGTACAAAAATGTATTCCCAACCCTAACATTAGATCCCGACCTCGACTCGGATTCCGACACCCAATCTCGACTAGATATATGACCTAAGATCCTGATTTTTGATCCGACATGAGACCAGAATCTGTACCCCAACTCGTGACTCAAATCTTGACCCGACTCCAAACCCTAAAACCCGACTCCTTTCCCCGACTCAAAACATGACCTGAGATCCTGATTCTTGACCCGACATGGGACCTGAATTTATACCCCGACTCGTGACTCAAAGTATAGACCCAACTCCAAACCATAAAACCCGACTCCCGACTCTCGACCCCAAACCAATCCTGAGGCCTTGAACCTGGGATCCAACTTCGACATTTTATTATTATTTTTTCAAATTCACGCTTACCGTTTTAATTAATAATGTGAATTAAGTGGGACGTTTAAAAAAAGAAATAAAATGAAATTTAAATAAAAACCTTTACTATAATAATGCTACTACATACTTCATTCATTCCCTTTTAAGCGATTTTAAAGAGTTCGATACATCCATTAAAATTTTAAAGTGTCACTTAATGACATTAATTAAGTGATTATTTTACTAAAAGACACTATTAATATATGCGTAGAAAATGTAAAGAAATTATAAAGAAAAATAGAAATTTGCTCAGCATATATTAATAAGGATAATTTTGAACAAAACAAATTATTACTTTTTGGTTTCTTTAAAAATTACTTATTTTAGAACAACTTTAAAAGATTAGAAAATTACTTTAAAAAGAATGGGAGGAGTATTTTTTGCTAAGGAATGTTCAAAAATTATTACTCTTCCCAATTCATGTGATATAAAAAAAATTTAAAACTGTTTCAAGGATGACTTTGACTTGAAAGAGTAAGTTTTCGCCTCTGTTATTGAAAAGTCAGGACCTGATGAGGAATTTATGTCATTTTTTTTTTTATAATTAAAGACAAGTTAACTTTTAAATTCTTTTTTTATTCTTGATGAAAAAATTTATAATCAGATAAATATTTAAAATTTTGTCTTACACCGCAAATTTAAAAATCTTCATTTTTTTCTGAAACTTATGCCTAGTCAAACAATCCCACTGTCAAGATCCAAAATTGAGTCGTGATAACACTTACCCCAACCTCCGGGATAGCTAAGTCAACCCAACAATAATAGACACGATACAAAACAAATAAATGGCGATAACGATAGAACTCAAGTCTCACTACCAAAATACAAAGAAACCATCCCAAAATTTGGAAGTCACAGGTCAAGCCTTTAAATAAGTAGAATACAACTGTAGGTCCGGAATATCTCAAATACAAGGAAATGACATAAAAGAAAATAAAGAAAATTTGAAGAAGTCACGGATCCGTCAATAGCTACCTCGAATCTCAAAAGTCAAAAGTTCCTGCACGAAGGTTGAATCAACGTCCTGGAATGATCGGCTCAAAACCTGCACATAGAGTGTGAAAATAAATAAGCATGAGTACTTAGAATCTATGTTATCCACTATGGGGTCATCTCATGTAATTTTCTGATACCCTAGTGGATATCCTAATAGCTAAACCAGAAGTTAGATTAATATTTTTAAGTTTATCAATGAAAAAGAGAGTTGTTGGAAAAATTCTACAAAATGCAACCTAGCTGGCTATTGGGATTTTGGATTCCTTGAATAAATGTAGAAGAAAAGAATGTAATAGGTGAAATTAATGTAGAATAATAGAGGAGGTAATACAAAGTGAAGTTATGAGGGCTAATTAGTCGCCTAAGTATGCTAATCTCGATATTTTTTTCAAAAATTAAAGAATTAATAAAGAATATATTAGTCAAATTATATTTCTAATTAATTTTTTTAAAAAAATTGTGTAAAATTTATATATGTCAACTATTTTGAGACTGAGGAAGTATGTGGATTTCTTCCTTACTTGTTGCCATTACCTGTCTTCAAAAAGCATTAGCAATTATTGGATGCTACTTTTGAAGCTTTGGAGATTCCACTAATGCTCATGTGATCACATAAACCGATGTTCATTAATATCATAAAGAGGGGATAATAAAGCATTAAATCACCACTCAAATCATTCCATTAGGGCTCCAAACCCTAGAAAATACTCCCTCCATCTCAAATATTTTGACATATTCACCTTTTACACAACTATTATTGAGAAATTAATAAGGGGTGCAAATTGACTAATATGACATTATTTAATGGCTTAAGTTATTTGCGGCCTCTTAAAGTTGTCCTGAAAATTCACTTAAACACCTCAATCCACCCTTGTATCTATTGAACACTTTAACTATTCAAAAATCGTTCATATTAGACACAAAATACTGACATGGCCAAAAAAGTGTGTTTCACGCTCTTGAGGCGCGTGAACCAAATTTAAATAGTATTTTTTCCTTCAAATTTTACACCTAAATTAATTTTTAAAAATGATTTATTTTATTTTATTTTATTTTTTAAAAAAGGACGAACATTGTTCTCCAAATCTAATCCCCCATCATCTTCTCCACCCGAACCAACCCCCACTCTCTATTCAATTCTTTTTCTACATCATCTTTTCCCTTTTTAAATTTCCTTGAATTTGTTCATCGAAAAGAGTAGATATAAGTTTTTAAAAGATTTCCAGCGAAGTTCTATTTTTTCCGGTAAGAGTGATATGCACTACCTGTTTTTCCCTGAAAATTCATTGTTATTTTTAGTAACTGTGGTAAATGATTATTAGTCGAGAAGAAGCTGAAGATAATAGGTAGGAGTTTGTGATGCTATCGAAATGGAAGGAAAAATGAGGGGTGGTGTATTGCAGTACCGGAGCCGGTGGAAAAGGAAGTGGGGTTGATGGAGAAGAAGAGGGTTTGGGGGGGGGGGTTAATTTTAAAAAAATAATTCATTTTCTTGTCTTTTTTATTAATTAAATAAAGTTACTTTTAAAAAAAAATATTATTTGAATCCAATTGCCATGTGGCATTACTTCATTGGTCTATCTGGCATGTGAGTTACACTCACTGTAAGTTTTCAACAAATTTTCATTTTGTGTCAAATAGGTATATTTTGACCAAAATAAGCCATAATTTAAATTAATTCTCCAAAGTAATATGTTTTTTGAAAACTTACAAAACTAGTATAAACGTTGTTGGCAGTAATGTATAAGGTTTTAAAAAAATTAACGGACCAGAAGGAACAACAGACGACGTTAAAGTACGAATCGTTACTGACAGTAACGTTTTTGGCTTAAAACATTACCAACAGTAACGAGACTCTGCAACTCTGCCACATCAGACTCTACAACTCTGCCAAATCAACTTTGCAGAGTCTGATGTGGCAGAGTTGCAGAGTCTCGTTACCGTTGCAACGTTTTAAGCCAAAAACATTACTATCAGTAACGATTCCTACTTTAACGCTGTTTGCTCTTCCTTCTGGTCCGTTAATTTTTTTAAAACTTAATACGTTACTGCTAACAATGTTTATACTAGTTTTGTAAAATTTTCAAAAAACATATTACTTTGGTGAATTGATTTAAAAAATGGCTTATTTTGGTCAAAAATTCGGTATAAATTTGTTAAGATTGAAGTGTTCGATTGGTACAAGTCTGAGTTGAGGTGTATAAGTGAATTTTGCGGACGACTTTGAGGGGCTGCGGATGACTTAAGCCTTATTTAATCTTGATTATATGAATCTTCTTCAATTAATATGAGTATAGTTGGAAAAAAATGATTAATTATCTCTTGAATTTTTAATCGTGCCAATTATTTTGAGACAATTTTTTTTAGTAAACATGTCAAGTAATTTGAGACGGAGGGAGTATATCTTTTTAATTCTCAAAATAAATTGGAACGCAATATCTATCCATCTAAAATATAAATAAATTTCTACTCCCTCCATTCATTTTTACTTGTTCAGTATATTAAAAATTATTATACAACTTTACTTGTTCAATTTGAAAAAAAAAGAAGAGATAATTTATCATTTTGTATTTATTTTATGCTCGTTACTAACTATTGTTTACTCCCTGCATTCCTAAAGACTCCATTCGTTAATTTTTACTTTTCATATTCTGACTTGGCACGTCCATTAAAAAAAAATAATTGACATGACTATTTTACTACAACACTACCTCTATTAATTGATCTTTAATACTCCTAGGTATTGAAAATGAGTTAGGTATTGGAAAATGATTTGAAGAATAAACAATTAATACTAAGGTAAAACATGAAAACTTTTTTTTTCTTGAAATGTTAAAAGTGATAAGTAAAACTGAAAATTCATTTTAAAAATAAGTGACAAGTAAAATGAAGGGAGGAAGTAAGTGGTATTTTTAGCTTGAGCGCACCCCTTAAGAAGCTACTCAATCCTAGAAAATAAATAGTGTTTTTACCAACTTATCCTTAACAAATATCTTGAAAAAGATGTTACTCTTTAATATAGTTTCTTAGTTATGTAAAATTCTCTTTATTTAAAGAAGATTAAAATTGAAAAAAAAAATATTTAATATTTTCGTAATTATCTAAAACACCACTTATTTAGGACATAAAATAAAAAAGTTAAAACACGACTTATTTAAAAACGAGGACTTATTTCTTAATATTTAGATGACTTATAATTAGCAATGATGATATAGTAAAGTTACTCTTATTGTTTCTTATGAGTGCCAAGTCAAACTTGGAGTAGTAAAGAAGGAATGGAGAGTTACATTTTTTTTTATGATTCAAAATAAATAATGTTTTCAAAGTTTAAAGTTGTCTAAATTTTTTTTTTTGTCTCAAAATTATCCTTCTCTTTAATGGTATTTTTTTAAACTATTTTATATTTTATAGGAATATAGTAGTATTAAAAAGGGAATATTTTTCAAGACATGAATTGCATGGTAATATACTAATATTGATAAATTACCATTTAAATAATGTCTTTAATTAATTTTCTTAAAAGGTATGCCGCACTTTAAAAATTCATTTATTTTGGAATGAACGGAGTAATTTTTAAGGATTCAATATGCCAATTTAATAATTAGTACTTAATAACATCATTTTTGAGTAAATTATACTTGATCTCTTCCCAACATTAATTAAAAAGTAGTGAAAGATTTGTAGAAATTTATTCAGTTATTTTATTAGACAAGGTTAATTTTGAAAAAAAGGGCAGTCTGATGCATTAAAGCTACTGTTATGAGCAAGGTTTGGAGAAGGACCGAATCACAAGGGCTTATTATATGCAGTCTTATCCGGCATTTCTATAAGAGGTTGTTTCCACGACTTGAACTCTTGACCTCCTGATCACATGACATCAATTTTACCAATTACTCCAAAGCTTCCCTTCAAAGAAATGTCTGAGACAGGGTTAAAATAAATTAATACTTTCTTGTTTTTTTCCCAATATCACTCACTCTAGACCAAATTTGAAAAATTAGAAAATCACTTATTATGAACTGAAAAGTATTTTATGTTCAAAGCCTCTTTTCATGGTAGGGTTTGTGGAGTGGGGTTGTTGGTGTTTCTCACTTTTATAAGCACAAAACTTTGAATTTTTTGTCTTTTCAGAATAGAAGGAATTGATTATTAATGGACTCAAGTCCAAAACATTCTTTCTAGCAATTATGACTCCTTTCAAAAAGCCCCATTCACATGGTGTGTTCCTATTTTTAAGTCATAGGTCCACAACCTTAGTGTGAATGATATGGATGCATTTCATATTATTTTGGTCCCTACATGCCTTTCATTCTAATAATATGTACAACAAGTTATAAATCATATTATTCATTACGCATACCACAACAACAATAATGTATCCAATATAATTTCACAAAGTGAAAAAGGGATAGAATGTATTTAGACTTTATCGACACCTCGAAGATAGAAAATCTATTTTCAATAGACTCTCGGCTCATTACACATGCACGTGACATGAAAATTCCTCTTTGAAATACATAGTATACTCTTTTTGTTTCAATTTTTATGTATATTCTTTTTATTTATTTTAAAAATATATTACTTTTATATTTAGTAACTGTTAAATTTTAATATTATACATAGCTTGTGTAAGATCATAAGATTTAAAAGAATATTTTAATACATTATATATATCTTTAGTTTAAAATCACATTTTTTTTTAAAAAAAAAGTTATTATTTTTTTAATTCAATCCTTTGTTCAGTCAAATTAATATACATAAAATATAATGAATGGAGTATTTATGTAAAGTGACTATTTGCATCAATCAAATTTAGCTCTGCCTTTAACAAATATGGGGTTTTAGCGAGGAGTTATAATCAGAAATACATAGCAAAAGATCAAAACACATGTGTTGACCCCCTTTTGGTCCACAAATAGAAGCATGTTGTATTCCGTTTACCTCTCTTAGTCTCTTTATAGGGATCCCTTCTTTATATAATGATGTTTGATTAGACATGAATTTAAGAATTAAAAAAATTAAAATTTATGATTTAAATAGTATATCATTCTCTTTAAAATTATCTAGAAATAAAGAATATCACATAAATTAAAATAAAGAAAATATTATTTTTCTTTTTACTCCATAACAAATGTAAGTGGCAAACCCTATCTTCTTTTTTTTGCTCTTTATGTTTGGTGGCATGGACAAGGCATGGGATTACAGAACAAACAAAAAGCGGATGTGCATGGTTAATCTCAAGCCTTTTGTATAGCTTTAAATTTGTCATAATCTATAAACGTGTCCTTAAACTGGTCTCAACTAGCATATATATTCTCCAATTTTAGATGTGCATAAGTAGGTATTTAAACTTTTATAAAGTTGAACAAATAGACACATACATCCTATGTGACATCCTACGTGGTGTCTCACGTGAATTGTCACGTAGGACGCGTGTGTATACTTGTTTAATTTGTACAAGTTTAAGTGTGTACTTGTGCACATTCAAAGTTGAAGAGCATAAATGTCAGTTGAGACTAAGTTAAAGGACACGTTAATATATTATGCCTTTAATTTCACTTTTCCGTTATTGATCCTTTTTTTTAAAAAAAAAATACTTTTTGTTAATTATATAACCTAATAATATCAAATAGTAGACCTTTTTTTAAAAAAATAATTTCATTTGATATTTGATACATGCTTTGAGATGGGAGTAATTTAATTTCAGTTAGGTCATTGCAATATTGTACTTTATGTAGTGTTTCTATTCTCAAATGTCCTTCTCAAATCACATGATGTTTGTACTTGTGCATTACCTCCTCTATTATTCTATATTAATTTCACCTATTACATTCTTTTCTTCTACATTTATTCAAGGAATCCTAAATCCCAATAGCTAGCTAGGTTGCATTTTGTAGATTTTTTCCAACAACTCTCTTTTTCATTGATAAACTTAAAAATATTAATCTAATTTCTGGTTTAGCTATTAGGCTATCCACTAGGGTATCAAAAAATTACATGGGATGATCCTCATAGTGAGTAACTTTGCTTTTTTATCCCCCATAAGAAAAGTCTTTACAGACTAGCCTTCCTTTCCTTTTATGTATAATACAAGTATATTTTTACCCCTGTACACCTCAAATGTTTTTACACTTTCCATGTTCATTCGTCTCTCAACTTCTATTTTTATTGCTTCTTCTTTTTTTTTTTTCCTTGATTTTATTTTTTTCTTGTTTTAATTCATTTGCCTCAACTTTTATTTTTTCTTTTATTTTTTTTCTTTCTTTTTTTTTTCTCAAACATTATTTATTTTTTATTTTTTAAAATTCATTTGTCTCAACCTTTATTTTTATCTTTTCTCTTTTTTTTTTTCATTTTTCTCAAACTATATTTTTATTTTTTTCTTCTCATTTTTGTTTTTTCTCAATCTTTATTATTATTATTTTAATTCTTCTCTTTTTTCTTAACCTTTATTTTTTTCTTCTCTTTTTTTTCTTTCTTTTTTCTCAATCTTTATTTTTTTTCTTCTTTTCTCTCTTTTTTTTCTTCTCTTTTTTCTTTTTTTCTCAACTTCTATTATGTTTTGCTAATGAACAGAAAGTTGGATAATCTGCAAAGAGGATCTTCTTTCTTTGACATCGAAGTAAATTTAAGGGCGTATGTTGTTTGAAAGTTCTTGGGCTAAGTCTTGCCTCTAAGGCAAGAGTTATAGAACATCTCATAAATCAAAACACAATGTGGTAGTGTCAACTCTTGTCCGCGGGGTGTAACTTGTTGTTTGAAAGTCCTTGGGCTAAGTCTTACCTCTAAGGCAAGAGTTATAGAGCATCTCATAAATCAAGACAAAATGTGACAGTGCCAACTCCTACTCATGAGGCGTTACTTGTTTTTTGAAAGTCCTTGGTCTAAGTCTTGCCTCTGGGGCAAGAGTTATAGAGTATCTCATAAGTCAAGACACAATGTGATAGTATCAACTCTTGCCCATGGGACGTAACTTGTTGTTTGAAAGTCCTTGGGCTAAGTCTTGCCTCTAAGGCAGAGTTATAGAACATCTCATAAATCAAGACACAATGTAGTAGTGTCAACTCTTGCCCATGGGGCGTAACTTGTTATTTGAAAGTCTTGCCTCTAAGACAAGAGTTATAGAACATCTCATAAATCAAAACACAATATGTTAGTGTCAACTCTTGCCCATGAGGCGTACCTTGTTGTTTGCAAGGAATCGAAGAAAAGAAAATTAATAAAAATTGATGAAAAATTTAAAAAATGAAGAAAAAATATTAAAAAACAAAAAAAATAAAAATCAAAGAAAATATAAAAGAGAAAAAGAAAAAAAAAATAGAAGTTGAGAGTAGAAAAATAAAAAAATAAAAAAATAAGGTTGAGAAAAAAGGAAAAAATGAAAAAAAACAAAACAAAAAATAAAGATTGAGAAAAATAAAAAAAATAAAAACTAAAAACTAAAAAATACAAAATAAAAATCAAAGAAAAATGAAAAAGAGAATTTTTTTTAAAAAAAAAATAGAAGTTGATAGGAGAAAAGGAAAAAAAGTAAAAGTTGAGAAAAACTGTAAAAAAAAAAAAAAAGAAGAAGAAAAGAGAAAAGAAAAAAAGAAAAATCAAAGTAAAATAAAAAAAGAAAAAAAATAGAAATTGAAAGATAAATAAGCATAGAGAGTTGTTTAAAAATATTTGAGGTATAGAGGAGTAAATAGATATTTGTTCTATACATAAAAAAGAAGGGATGCTAATTTTATAGAACTTTTCTTATGAGGGACAAATAAATAAAGTCACCAACTACGGGAATCATTTCTGTAGTTTATCCCTAGGGTACGGTGTTAGATGGCCCATAAATCCATTAAAGTATTGAGAAATTGACATAGGTAGTCCATCAAAATAATAGTCAATACATATATATTAATGTATAGTATGCATAAAATATATATTTTTACTACAAAATAGTTTTTTTTTTTTAATATTTAATTAGCGAATGTAATTATTTTTAGCTGGTCAATCAAATATGTAACTTGCCCTAAATTATTCCTCTACGTAAACTCATAGAGCAGGCCTATATGAATACCACTAGATACAGGGGGCCAATATATGGTATTTTTTTTAATCACAAATTATGTGACACAGACGAAATGTGAAGTCAATCAAATTTCTTTTTATGTTTTTTAAATATTTTTAAGTTAATAAATAATTGTGGTTTATAGTACTTTTAACGTAAGTTTTACATAATATATGTTACTTTCTTTATCCGAATTTATGTGGCACAGATGAAACTTCGATATGTCACCCAAATTTTTTATATGTTTTTTTTTAAAATATATATATTTAAAGTTATTAATTATTATGACTTATACTTTTTTTAATGTATTTTTCAAATATATAGCATACTAAAAAGGAAAATGTTTTTAAAGCATAGACATAAATTGGGTCCAGTATATTTATAGACATTGAAATTTCAAAAATATCTTCAGACATGGCGATAAAAAATTCTTGCTTCTGGCCTCTTTTTAGTATTGAGACATTTCAAATGTACTGGACTCATGATTTTGCATAAAATATTATGAAATAATTTTTTTTTTAATTTCTTATTCTAGAGTTTTGTTGAATCGTGTGAATAAATATCAAACAGTTATGTAAATAAAAGCTTTGTAATAAGCTGTGCCAAAATTCTTTAGAAATAAATAAAGAAAGTTAAACTTATGCTACTAACCAAAACAGAATATTTTTTTGTAAAACCAAAAGATAAGTGAAAAACAAACAAAATCATAATGCATTTGTAATTGTAGAGGGTTGCGTGGAAAGTCGGAGGGGCCAGGCTTATACAGGTTTGTGAATTAGGTGCAGATTAGGATGAGAAATTTGACTGGGCCCAAATTTCGTAGCTAAGAATTGCAGCTGAAATGAGCAACCTTGAAATACCAAGCAAACATGTCGATAATACAGACACCTCAAGCAGCACAACTGCTGCTTATTATATAAGAGAATATTGATATTTAAGACAAATTTTCCATCATAATAAAAACGGCTAGGGCTTACCCATAAGATCTATCTCTACATGTGAGGGATTCCATGACAAAAATCATAATAAAATGATTTATAATTATATAAATATCTGTGACTTATTTTAAATTATAAATTTTATTTTTTTTTAAAAAAAAATTTCTTAAAACTCCAAACATCATCATAAAATCAGGAAGGAGAAATATTATACTTACTGAAATTGACAATACATATACAAAGTTTTAAGTCAAAACTATTGTACTCGAATGAACGCATAGATTACATTCTAGATCCATCCTTGTTCACAAGTTTATCAAATTTAAGAATATAAACAAAAAAAAGTGAGGACTCAAGTCAGAAAGAATGAACGAAATTGATGGGGGTAGTTGAACATGTGGTTTGACGAGAATAGAATTAGAATATGTATGTCACACTTGCTTTTTTCTATTTTCTCCAAGATTTCGGCCAGCAACCTGTCGTTTGACGAGAATAGAATTAACATATCAACATGGGCCTATTGTTAAGTGCTAACAATTTATGCAATCATCTAGAGATACTAGCATTTTCGGAACAACTTTAGGCATGTGATTTGGCTTAACAAAGCTAGATAAAAATATCTGAAGTTGCACATGATAGAATGTAATGACCTCATATTGAAATTCAGAAATTTCTGTGTTATGATCATTTTGCCCTTCTCCGTGGTTGCTTTATCTCATTTAAGAGTTGTGGGGCTGGTTGGTACGGTTCCTGATGCATTCGAAAGTGTTTTAAATGAATTTATGATTTTGAACATCCTTAAATGGGTTGGTTTGACTTTGGTCAAATTTTAGTGATCTGAGCCTCGGATGACGATTCTGACAGTTCCATTAGATCCGGAATATCAATTTTGGATTTGTAGCGTGGTTAGTTTGGATCCCGAGCCTTTGTTTCGCATTTTGATCCTCCGTTTGAAAACTAGTTAAATTTGGCTAAAAGGTCCCGGGGGCTATTTGTTGTAAACGATCCTTTTTCGAAAATCCGACGTTGCCACTGAGTCCGGAACGTCGAAAATAGCCTAGTATCATTATTGGTTTGTTTTCGTGGGTCCCAAACGAATCCCGAGGGTCCGTTCGGAGAATTTTTGAAACAAGTGTGTTGCTGGTTTCAGCTGTTTCTAGTGCATGGCTCACCCTTCTTCGCGTTCGCGACCTGTTTTGTCGAGTTCGCGAAGTGTTGTCATTCTTTCCTTCGCATTCGCAAAGGGAAAATAAATCCTTCATCGCGAACGCAACGGAGGGTACTGCGATTGCGAAGTATAGTCTGTGGGCCGGCTCAAGTTTCCTCTTCACGTTCGCTGATAGAGGCCCACGTTCGTGAAGGTCTGGGTCGGTCAGCCTCGCTATCGCGACCTTAGGGCCCGCATTCGCTAAGGCTAATGACCTGGATAAATTAAAAACCCTTATTTCAGCCCCAAATCATATTTTCCCCATTTTTGAACTTTTAGAGCTCGAATTTGGGCGATTTCAAAGGGGTTTTTGAGATTTCTTTCGTGGGTAAGTATCCTAATCTTGTATTTATCATTTCCCATTGATTTCTTTACAAATCCATCTTCAAATCCTTGATTTTAAATGAGATTTTGGGGGGTTTTGCCGGTGAAGCTTAAAAATATTTTTTCTTTGTTTTGGACCACTTTTTTTAACTCTTTTTCACTTGGGTTTTCAACCATAGACTCCTAGTGTTATGGCAAACATTATTCTTAAATAAAATTTTGGTTTTACCTCTTTCATTTTTGAATCCATTTTTAGGGTCCGTGTTGAACCCATCTCGAATATAGTCAATATGGGTATCATTGGTCTTCTTTTAACTTGTAGATATCGTATTTGATTAGATTGGTCGTGTTTGGAGATGATTCGAGGGATTCGAGCTTCCGATTGAGACTTTGGACAGTGTTTGGGCTTGCGGATCTTTTGTCAGGCAAGTTGAGCTATACCTTGACTTTTTTCAAAGTGTTTATGTGTTGTATGCTTGTTTGCTTATATTTTGTGATTCGTTTAGGATTGGGGGTCCCACTTAGGTGAAATGGCTAGCATCTTCGCGGCTACCAGAGTGTGTTGGTGGATTGTAGTTAGATTATTGCCTTACTTAGTTAGTATTGCTACTTGTAATTATCCTTAGAGTAGAATGTAGATAGATAACTTAGTGATTGTGAAATATTAATATTGGATGCCTATTTTAGAGCTTGAATCTTTTGTTTAGCGAATTTTATTGTGATGATCGAGGATTAATGACCTTTAGAGAATACTTAGAGCATAAGTGGACTTGCAATAGTAGATGAGACTTATTGTATGGATTAAGCTAGGTTTGGATAGTTTCGCGATATATTATAATTGGGATTGTTGTTAATTTTGTGTTGCCCGTGTGGGACTTATGTGAACTTCACTACGAACTTGAGTAATGATTTATGATCGTGTGTCCGAGGAGGGGTGTGTGTGTGTGTGCTTATATGCATATTGCTTTTGAATTGAGTAGATATATTATTGTGATGCCCTAGTAGGAGCTTGACTTGATGTTATTGGTCATGTTTGCATGTTAAATGCCTTATCTATTATTGTGTAGCCCGAGTGGGGGCTTGACTTGTCATCATAGGCCTTATCTATGCATTAGAATGTCGTATCTACTATTGTGTCGACCGAGTGGGGGCTTGACTTGACATTGTAGGACTTATTGAGCATTTAATTGCATATTCATTATAGTGATGCCCGAGAGAGGGGTTGGAAATGATAATATTGATGAATACATGACTATTTATTCTGGTGGTGCCAAGTGGAAACTGATATCATGAATTATTGATACATTGAGTTAGTTTTGAGCTCAGTTATACATGTATTGAATGAATTTTGATCTTCATACTAATTGGTTGTGAGCATTACATCCTCATATCACGCATGTATATTCATGAGACATTGGTACCACTGAGACATTCTGATTTTATAAGAAAATGAGAAACTTTATAAAACACCTATACTGAGGGATGTGCCGGTAAGGTTGATTTGAGACATGAGATTGAGATTATGGAAAGTATATGGGTTGCGAACCCCCCATGGTCCTACTTTGGGTGCAGCGTTGCTCGGTAGGGGTATACAAAAATTTATGCAATAACTTTCAAAGATTCATCATCATCACTACATTACATTGCATCATTTGCATTGCATTGACATTCCTTGGTATGATTTAGTATTGTGTTAGTATTTACTCTTGTATTGTATTATCGTGATAGAACTTGTTTGTGATACTGTGTTTGAGCATTCATCTTATTTATTACATTACCTTATACCATCTTATATTGGTTGAGAGGTTGGAGTATTGTGAGATGTGGGGTATGGTTGTGGCTTGATCAGAGAGATAGTTGTATAGCACCTTTGATAGCATGAGATACACTCTTATATATGTACACTCTCCCTGTTTTGATCCCATATTATTGGTTTATTATCATTGATTAAGCCTGATTTATCGTATTAGTGAGTCTTCTTCATAGATGACTTTCCTTATTTGTTGATCATGAAGTGAACAATGTTGACTCACCTAGATCAATGTATCTGCCCCGTGTTTGATACATATATTGACTGTTGTCTTGGGTTACCCTGATAAGATAAGTTACTATATTTTGGCTGGATGTTAGATTGTTGGGAAACCTTGGGTAGTTGGGGTGGTGGTTCTCGTCATCGCTTTGGATTAGGGTCGGTTATCCACGATGCTTACTGAGTGCATGTGGTTTTGTACGCACCCTTGATTTTCTTTTCTTTTTTTATTTTTCTGCACCCTGTGCTGGTATTGGACCGAGTGACAGTTATAGATCGTTTTCTTCTAGTATTGGCGTTGTGAAGATCGAGGTAGTGGATGATGGACTTCAAGCTTATCCGGATCTCTCTTTATTTATCTTATGCTTATCCCCATTTAAGATACATTAGTTATTAATGTCTTTCTGTATTTAGAGGCTTGTACTAGTGACAACCATACCTGGGATGTATCTTTGAGACTTGAGTCTTGTTATATTATTTGGGATTCTTCTGTTTCTCTTTTCTTTCTGTTTCTTATTTACTTGATTCTTGAGTTTGGGTTGGGATAGGCTTACCTGTCTGTAGGGAGTGACATGTACTATTATGTACTCTATTTTTGGGTCGTGATTAATTGGTATTAGCACCCAGGTTCATTGGTCTCATTAGTTCAAGCCGAGTTTAGTAGAGTCTTGAGGATCGGTTTGGAGACGTCTGTTATCTATCTTCGAGAGGCTACATGACTTTAGGAGAAATCCATTTCTTTATTCTATTTCGTACGTTCATAGCTTTGTATAACTCAGAATCTCTTATTCACTCTCTCATAGATGATAAGCACACATTCTGCCTTAGCTAGAGATCTAGAGCCCGTGCCTTCGGTGCGCGGAAGGAGCAGGGTTAGAGGTAGAGGTCATATCAAGATGTCCAGACCAGCTAGAGGTCAGGTTAGAGTTGCCTCTTCAGGTTCTAGGGTTGCTAGTGGTGGTAGTTTTAGTGAGTTAGAGGGGTTGAGGCCAGTTCAGACACACCCGTGAGACACCACCCATGACCATACCTATGCTTGAGGATTTATTGGTTAAAGTGTTTGGCTTTCTTCAGAAAGTGGCTCCTATCTTGATTCAGCATGCTACTTGAGGGCTTCAAAATCCAGGTGCATCTACGACTCCTACTGGTTCTCCTAGTGTTGATGAGATATTGTCGGGGATTGCTCCACATCCAGTGACTTTACCCTTTATGTCTATGGAAGGACATATTAGATTTATAGAGTTCATAAGGACAAATCCACCTCGATTCGATAAAGATCCTAGATTTGATGCTTATATGATTTTGCTTGGTTGCCGTGAGAGGTTGCAGAGGTTGGGTTTGGTGGACTCTAATGGAGTAGACTTCACTTTCTTTCAGTTCTTTGGGCCAGCTAGACAATAGTGGAGGAACTTTGTAGAGGGTAGACCAGTTGAATCACCTCCTCTTTCATGGGAACAGTTTGCTCGTGTAACACCCCGTACCTTCCCAACCCTATTTGATGATGTTTAATAATGGTTGCTTAGGTGTCGAGAGATACAAGTATGTATTTGGTAATGCTAACGACGAGAAAATTGAAATTTGGCCACGTACATGCAATTAGACTTTTATAGGAAGGGTTTTGTGATTTCGTGGAGCATTTGTGTAATACCCCGTACACATTATAACCTCATTTGGTGACTTGGAGTCATGTTTACTTGATGATTAACATCACTAAGTAAGTATTTTGTAGTGTTTTGATAAGGTATTGGACGATACACAAGTGTTGGAAAAATGGCCGAAAAATTCAGCAAAGCATGAAAACTTGCGCCACTACCCTGTTTCAGGGGGTGTAGCGCAATCCACCTGATTCAGAGGGGGTTCATTTCTTGCGCCACAGCTTGCTTTGCAGCTAGTGGCGCAAGGCACAAATATTGTGCCCTTTCGGACTCGTTTTGTAACGCAATTCTACGACGATTCTTAGATGGTTTCTTTTGGTTCTTTGGAGTTCTTTGAGTGTTGTTAAAGCTTCAAAAACTTCAATACACTCCTACATACACCTACATGATCAAATCATGAAACATAAATAAGTATCCAAAATGTTCAAGGAAGCCATGAACGACTAGAATTCCTATTTTTGCGATCGAGACGACGAATGAGAATCTCGTAAGAGAATATTATCGTGACATTATGAAATTATTTAAACATGAGATATATGGTGAATTATACATGAAAGTTGATGGGTTAAATGGATATGTGTTATTGGGCCCAAATTGAGGCCCAAAAGTGGAAGAAATACATGGCCCAAATGGGTCAAATGACCCATTCTTCCATTTGACCTTCTAGATATAATATTTAATGCCAAAGAGTGGATAAGGATGGACATTGAGGGCCTATATAAAGGGGTAAAAATCTGATTTTTTATCCATTACAAAACACATGTATTTCTATGTTTTTCTAGAAAATATCAAGAGAACCCCTTTAGCTCTCAAAACCCTAAGTCAACTTTTGGAAAAGATCATCCTATTCCAAGCCTTGGTAAGTATTTATTCTCATGGATTAACATAGTATATTCATGGGAGATTATGTATATTATGATAGTTGTGTTGGCAAGGTGGTGAATAGTGTATTTTTGCTTTTGGTGAAAGATGTGCTATCTTGGTGATTCGAACTTGAAAAGAGACTTGATGTCTTAATGAAAGAGCATGGTATGGATAAAATATGAACATGTATGGTGTGATTTTGTTATTAAACTTTTTATTTTTCTAAAAGTGTAAATTGTGGGATTTTGGCCGATATGTGCTATGAGGTGTATTAAGGGAATTTGATGGATTATTTGTGATGTGATATGGATAAGAAAGTGTAAAGGAGAAGTGTTGTGGTGAAATGTATTGATTATCATTTATTGGTCAATGTTGGGAATATTGTGGGATTTTTGGAATAACAATTTTATCAATGGTTTTGTCAAGGGAAAATGGCATGTTTAAAGGCAAACATGTAACTCATTGATGTTCTATGCATTTGTCAAGTATTTGATGGTTAATGTGAATCTCGTTATGTACTTGTGTTGTAGAGTGAAACATAAGGAAGGAGCGGGAACATTGTATACGCATCTAAGATTGTATATTCGTATTGAGAATACAAGGTATGTAAGGTTACTCTTTCCGTATCCTTCTACAAGATATTGTTCTCATTGACATTGGGCTTGTTTCAATTCCGAGAGGCTTGAAGTATATCAATTCAGGGTGACGTATATTGTTATTCATATATGCCCTATTCTTAGATGAATTATGATTCACTTATCTCTTATTCATTGATTGAAGTTCCAAAGATGCCATGACGTTGTAATTTTCTAAAAGAACTATCTCAACGAGAGTAATGAGGTAAAGAGAGCTTGTTTAGTTTGAATAACATTATTTCGATTATGTCTTGTTCCAAAGTCCTATAGTATGATGATTATCCTTGTGCCTATTGTTCATAAGCAAGATTACCAATCTCATAAGAGTAATAAGAGAGGTCATGTGCAAGTTAGTATAATTATTCCTCATAAGTGAAGTTGTCAATCTCATGAAGTAAGGTTGAGAAGTGAGATGTGTCTATAAGTATGAGCTTTAATGCCATGATCTTTAGCGTGTCGCTCTCATAACTAAGTAGAGGGTATAAGATGGTAAAGAGGTAATGTGCATGGTTTCTATATGTGTCATCGAGTATAGATCCCATTCTAGAGGGTATAAGTTCAATATGGAATAATCCCAATATTATGCTATGTTATTGATTATAGCCCACTAAAGGTGGAGGTACGGTATCATATGCTTACTTATATAAGATCTCATAAGAGTAGTGAAGGGGTAAAGTGCGAGCTAAGATATCTATCCCTCATAAGTTAAGGTGTTCTCCTGAAGCATAAGAGTAAGGTAAAGCATATTTGTGTGTTCAATTAGTGTCATGATCCTTAATGTATAATCTCTCATAAGTTGATATATCAATCTCTCCCATGTATGTTGTCCCACCATGAGAGTGGATGTATGTTCTCCCACCATAGAGTGGATGTATGTTCTCCCACCATAGGGTGGATGTATGTTGTCCCACCATGAGAGTGGATGTATGTTGCCCCACTATAGAGTGGATGTATGTTGCCCCACCATGAGAGTGGATGTATGTTGCCCCACCATGAGAGTGGATGTATGTTGCCCCACCAAGAGAGTGGATGTACGTTAATAGAGTGGATGTACGTTAATAGAGTGGATGTACGTTATATTGTTACCCCACCACTAGAGTGGATGTATGTGGATGAATGTTATTCTTCTCCAACCTACTAACCAAGTAGATGAACACTAGTGGCCATGAACATAGAGGCAAGAAAGAACCTCTTGGGTATAGTAGAATCTATTTGAGTCAAGTCTCTTGAGTGAAGGTATTTTCCCTTGAAGGAGAGTAGTTACAAAAGATATTATATAAAATGATGATTTATACACATTGCCTATTCTCTCATAAATTATTTTATTGACATTCTCATGTATGATGCTATTTCTTATGAGCCTTACATACTCAGTACATTCTTCGTACTGACCCCCTCGGGGACTTACCTTACATGTTGCAGGTGCAGGCACTAGTAGATTTTTAAACAGACAGTAAGTTGGCAGTTAGTTGCGAATCTTTGGTAAGCCCCAGTTGCTTCGGGACTTATCACAGTTGTACATTTGTTTTGATGTCGTAAAGATAAAGCGGGGGCTTGTCCCGACTCTTAGTTCATTTGGTCAATGCATTTGTTAGAGACTTTTGTAGACGGATGTGGGTGTATAAATGTAAAAAGGGATATGTCGTTCTTGACTTGGTGGCCTCAACGGCCAAGTTTCGTATATGCATATATATATATATCACATGTCCCATGAGTTCCGTTATTAGCATTTTAAAGTCCTTACTTGGTAATGGTGTTTATTATGACATGTATACGAACGAATAGAAGCAAAGCTTGGTTCTCTCGGGCCTTTTCGGCTACGAGTGCCAATGCGTCCCGATGGGATTCGGGGCGTGACAGCTCGAGTGTTTTTAGGGAGTTTGTGTGGAGATATCAGAGGTTTGCGAGCCCCAGAGGGCCCAGGGATTCGATGGTCATAGTGATATGCATGATGGAGGTCAGGATCTTTATAGTTATGCTTGGAGAGGGTTAGATCATGGTGGTCGTTCGGGTTCTTCAGGCATAGTTCAGTGTGCTCCAACTTCTTTGGGTTGCTTTTAATGTGGGGATATTGGGCACTATATAAGAGATTGCCCCTATCTTAGATAGAGAAATGCTTCACCAGTTGCTCTGAGAGATGACAGGTCTCAGTATCAGAATCCATAGGATGAACACAAGGGAGGAGTTTCCGGTACAGTAGCCATAGGTATGATTTCAGTCCACCTTTGATTTGTCTTGGTAGTGTCTGATTATGGGTCTACATCCTCCTATGTGTTTGCTTATTTGGCATTAATTCTTGATATGATTTAGGAGTTCTGCTGGAACTGTTGAAATTTGCTATCCATAGATGTTTCGTTAGTGGTGGATCGGGTGTGTCGATCCTACGTTGGGACTCGCTCAGAGTATATCACTGGATTTAATTTGATCTTTTGAGCATTATGGATTTGGTGTATTTCAGTATGATGTTCTTGATGGTTATGTCGTAGGATAGTGATGAGTCGATTCTAGGTTTTTGTAGACTTTCAGGTTGTAGAATGTATTGGTCTTGTGGTTTTGGCATTTTAAATTGTAGTATGCCTAGCGGTACTTATTAGTGGTGGACCTTGTGATAGCTTAGACTTATGGTGTGATTGATTCTAAAGGATTGCAAATAAGGGATTTTGGTTGGATAAGAAAAGATTTCAGGCATTCGGGCTTTCCGATTTGTTACTTCCTTAGTGATTAGCCTTGATTGCATGATTGGATTCGATGGTATTGAGACGCTCCTTGATTAGATTTGAAAGGTTTCAGCTTATAAGGGATTCCTGTGTTGATTCGGAAAGAGTTTTGAATGGAAAGGAAATTTTGGTTGTAGATTTGCTCCTTAGTAGCTAAGTGGCTCAGTGGAATATTCTTGATTATAAGCTTTCATTGGAGTATGTGTTACTCTCCATGGATTTTGTGTTATGTTGTACCGTATTAATCCATGACTCCTGTGTTAAAGAATATTGAATGGGAAGAGAGTTAAGGAAAAAAAAGATAAGGATTTTTGGTACATAGGGAATTTGATACATTCAGAACTTATCTATGGGTTTGAGTTAGAGATTTGAAGTCCTGATAGTATGGTTCATTGGTAGCTTGTGCAGAGCCTAACAGTGGTTCCTCTCGAGTTTTGATTTGTGATTTGGGCGTCCGTCAGCGAGACATAGTGGTTGTTGTACTTCTTCTATGGATTGATTTTCCTATTACGATGAGTTTCTTTTGTGTGCGGGATCGAAAAGACTCCTTGTTCTACCAAATTATTGAGGTTTCCGAGTTGTTTGATGGCTTTTGGATATTCAGGGCTGCACGTGTTATTGTGATGAGTAGCTTGAGTTTTCAGTGTTATTTAGAGACTTATGTCTATGATATATGGAGTTTTATGGTGTTTCTAAACTGCCTCAAAGGGGCTGAGCATGAGGGTATGATGGCAGATTAGTGATCTGGTGTGCTAAGTGTGACTTTTGAGGTTTTGGGTAGTTTTGATACCAGTTTCTGGCCTAGTAGCTTTAGCCTGGGGTTATAGTGTGGTTAATTTTGATAATGATAGTATCGGCCTTAGGTAGGTTGATTTAGTGTTTTGGTGGGTAGTTATGTGATTTATGGGTTCCTTGGCTTTTGGTGGATCTGAGGATAATTTTTGTTCTTGTGGTTGTAGCCAGTGTCTTATGGTGTCTTGGTCAAGTTTAGGTTAGCCGAGTGTATTTAGAACTTCTATTGCGTTTGACTCAGTTTTTGGGTATAGAGGAAGTTCGTTAATATAGAAATTTGACTTCATTTAGAATTTGGCCTTAGATGCTAGTGTTGTGACCCGGTGAGTCCTTATGTGATATGTTTTTGGTTCTATGGTGAGACTGGTAGTTCTATGGTTGTGACTTTGCGTTGGAGTGCTTCCTTGATATTCTCGAGGGTATTTTCTATCTTATACCTGTTTTGGCATTTTCTTGCTTGTACTTTCGAGGACGAACATAAATCTTAGTGGTGGATACTGTAATGACCCTCATATTGAAATTTAAAAATTTCTATATTTTGATCATTTTGCCCTTCTCTGTGGTTTCTTTATCTCATTTACAAGTTGTGGGGATGATTGATGCGTTCGAAAGTGTTTTAAGTGAATTTATGGTTTTGAACATCCTTAAAAGGGTTAGTTTGACTTTGGTCAACTTTTAGTGATCCGACCCTCGGATGATGATTTTGACAGTTTCATTAGATTCGGAATGTCATTTTGGGCTAGTAGCATGGTTAGTTTGGGTCCCGAGCCTTTGTTTCACATTTCGACCCTCCGTTTGAAAACTAGTTAAATTTGACTAAAAGTGGTTCTGGGGGCTAATTTAATGTAAATGAGTTTTTTTCAAAAATCTGACATTTTTATTGAGTCCAGAATGTTGAAAATATCCTAGTAGCATTATTGGTTTATATTTGTGGGGCCCCGAACGAATCTCGAGGGTCCGTTCAGAGAATTTTTGAAACAAGTGTGTTGTTGGTTTCAGTTGTTTCTAGTGCATGGCTCACCATTCTTCGCATTTGCGACCTCTTTTATCGCATCCGTAAAGTGTTGTCATTCTTTCCTTCGCGTTCGCGATCCCCTTATCGTGTTCCCGAAGGGCAAATAAATCCTTCATTGCGATCGCGACTAAGGGTACCTCAATCGAGAAGTATAGTCCGTGGGCCGTGTCAAGTTTCCTCTTCGCGTTCGTGGCCAGAGGCCTACATTCATGAAAGTTTGGCTCGGGCAGCCTCGCGATCGCGACCTTGGGGCCTGCGTTCGCGAAGGCAAATGACCTGGTTAGATTAAAACCCTCATTTCGGTCTCAAATCGTATTTTCCCTATTTTTGGACTTTTAGAGCTCGAACTAAGGCAATTTCAAAGGAGTTTTCGAGATTTCTTCCGTGGGTAAGTTTTCTAATCTTGTATTTTTCATTTTCCATTGATTTCTTTACAAATCCATCTTCAGATCCTTGATTTTAAATGAGATTTTGGGGTTTTTTCTGGTGAAACTTAAAAATAGTTTTTCTTCGATTTGGATCTCGTTTTTAACTAGTTTTCACTTGGGTTTTCAACCGTAGAATTCTATTGTTATGGGTAACATCTTTCTTAAATAAAATTCTGATTTTATCTTTTTCATTTTTGAACCCATTTTTAGGGTCCGTGTTGGACCCATCTCGAATATAGTCGATATGGGTATCGTTGGGATTATTTTGACTTGTAGATGTCTTATTTTATTAGATTGGTCATGATTGGAAATTATTCGAGGGAGTCAAACTTTCGGTTGAGGTTTTGGACAGTGTTTGGGCTAGCTGATCTTCTTTTAAAGCAAATTGGGCTATACCTTGACTTTTTCCAAAGTGTTTATGTGTTGTATACTTATTTGTTTGTATTTTGTGATTTGTTTAGGATTGAGGGTCCCGCTTAGGTAAAATGGCGAGCATTTCCGAGGCTACTAGAGTCTTTTGGTGGACTGTAGTTAAATTATTGCCTAAGTTAGTTAGTATCGCAACTTGTAATTATCCTTAAAGTAGAATGTAGATAGATAACTTAGAAATGATAATATTGATGAATACATGACTATTTATTCTGGTGGTGCCAAGTGGAAACTGATATCATGAATTATTGATACATTGAGTTGATTATGAGCTCACTTATACATGTATTGACTGGATTTTGATCTTCATATTGATCGGTTGTGAGCATTACATCCTCATATCACGCATGCATATTCATGAGACACTAGTACCACTGAGACATTCTGATATTATAATAAAATGAGGCACTTTATAAAACGCCTATATCGAGGGATGTGCTGGTAAGGTTGATTTGAGACGTGAGATTTAGATTATGGAAAGTATATGGGTTGTGAACCCCCATGGATCCTACTTTGGGTGCAGCGTTGCTCGGTAGTTGTATACATAAATTTATTCGATAACTTTCAAAGATTCATCATCATGCCATCATCATCACTACATTGCATTGCATTATTTGCAATGCATTGACATTCCTTGGTATGGTTTAGTATTATGTTAGTATTTACTCTTGTATTGTATTGTCGTGATAGAACTTGTTTGTGATACTGTGTTTGAGCATTCATCTCATTTTATTACATTACCTTTTACCATCTTATATTGATTGGAAGGTTGGAATATTGTGAGACGTGGGGTATGGTTGTGGCTTGATCAGAGAGATAGTTGTGTAGCATCTTTGATAGCATGAGATACACTCTTATATATGTACACTCTCCTTGTTTTGATCCCATATAATTGGTTGATTATCATTGATTAAGTCTGATTTATCGTATTAGTGAGTCTTCTTCATAAATGACTTTCCTTATTTGTTGTTCATGAAGTGAATAGTGTTGACTCACCTAGATCAATGTGCCTGTCGCGTGTTTGATACATCTATTGACCGTTGTGTTGGGTTAACCTGATAAGATAAGTTACTATATTTTGGTTGGATGTTAGCTTGTTGGGAAACCTTAGGTAGTTGGGGTGGTGGTTCTCGTCATTGCTTTGGATTAGGGTCGGTTATCGACGATACTTGTTGAGTACATGTGGTTTCATACTCATCCTTGTTTTTCTTTCCTTTTTCTTGTTTTTCTGCACCCTGTGCAGGTATTGGATCGAGTAGCAACTGTAGATCGTCTTTTTCTAGTATTGGCGTTGCGGAGATCGAGGTAGTGGCTGATGGACTCCAAGCTTATCCGATTCTCTCTTTATTTATCTTATGCTTATCCGCATTTAAGATAAATTAGTTATTAATGTCTTTCTGTATTTAGAGGCTTATACTAGTGAAAACCAGACCTGTGATGTATCTTTGAGACTTGAGTTTCGTTATATTATTTGGGATTCTTCTGTTTCTTCGTTTCTTCCGCTTCTAATTTACTTAATTCTTGAGTTTGGGGTTGGGATAGACTTACCGGTTTGGAGGGATTGATAGGTGCCATCACGCACTTTATTTTTGGGTCGTGACATTGAAGTTCATACATTTATGTCCTCAGTTCAAGAAAAAATAGTTGAACTTCCACCACATGCATGTGAATAAATCTCAGAAAAATAATGACTGAATTCATCCACATATAGCTGAAATTCAGGAAAAAGTGATTGAACAATTTCAAATACTGTATTCTAATGTTTTTCTCAGTTTCAAAGTGAGTAGACAACAAATTTTTACGCAACTTATAAAAAAGTAGCAATTGTGATAGTTTTTCTTCATCTAACTATGATATTGTCGTCGTTTTTCCTTCTATCTGTCTTCAATTTTGGTCACAAAATTTTTTCTTCTATCTGTCTTCAATTTTGGTCACAAAGGACTTTTTTAGACCAATTTTTTGAACAACGGAATTCTTCTTCGTCCAACGGCAATCCAAAATTTAAACAATGGAGTTTATCTTCTTCATTCAACTTAGATAAGTAAAAATGTCCTTGCAATTTTAGCTCACGAAGACTAGAAACAACTTCAAATTAGAATTTTCATCAGTAACCTAACACAAAATTCTAAATTTACCCCACTGATTACGGTGTTGTAGTATACATGTGTATATCATGTATAATGTATCGCCTTGTACGAGTCTTTCGGTACGAGCAGTATATATAATCATTGTATATCTGTGTATTCTACCTGTATATATTTGTATATTTCTTCCGTATAATTCGTGTATGTCTTGTATATAATATATATGTGTATATCTATCTCTATATGATGTACATGTGATACAGTGATATTCATCCGTCGTAGTGAAGTTTCCCCAGCTAGATTTCAGATTTTAATTTTTACTCCGAATCACCAACATTCTTCCTCAAATTTTATATATAATTTTGTCTAAGGGCCTGTTTGAAAAGTCACCCTGGTAATTGGGTGTAATTACATTGTCTGACATATTTGGTTGGCCAACTAATTATTTGGTCAGCAGATAATTGAGGGTAATTGGCATGGGGTAATTACACTCTTCAATTCACGAGGGGGGCGGGGGGCGGGGGGGGGGGGGGGGGGGGGGAGATGGGGGCTATGAATTGCTGATAATTACATGGTATAATTACAAGCTGTTTATTTTTTAATTTCTTTCTTTTATTTCTATTTTTATTTTTTTGTTTTAATTTATTTTAAATTTCAATTATTTTATATTCTTTCTATTTTTATTATTCTAATATTTTTTAAAAATATTTTTTATTTTATATTATCAATATTTCATTTCCTTCTCATTTCTCTACCTTTACTTCTTGTGATTCCGTGTAATTTTTCGTATTATCTATTCTTTTTATGTTTATTTTTTTCATTTAGCATAATTAGTTAGTATTCTAATTTTTCAATTGAGTAGAATTCATTGTTGAATAAGGTTATAGACCTAGGTTTTTCTTTTCTATTAAATCATAGTTACGTTATAATGAAATTTGACATAAGAGTATTATTTTATTTTTTTTGAATTTCGAACTTATGTTATATTTTCAGTTTCAATTTATTTTTTTTACTAGTATTGACATGATATTTCACATTGCAAGCCATTCATTTTTTAGTTAGAATTGATAGATTATCCTTTTGTCAAATATTTTAATAATTTTATGACATTATATTTATAATATTTATCTTTTTGTTAGACATGTATTTCATGATGTTCTTAAAAATTATGTACTTTATGTTTTTATGATTAATTTAATTAAAATATACTAGTTTGAAAAGTGTAAATCAATTATTTTCTTATAAGAACATATGTTTTATAATATATATATATATATATATATATATTAAATATTTAATTTAATATCATTTATAAAGACATTTATTTGTCTAGTATAAATTTTTAGCTTTTCATAATTAACTTTTATTTTAAAAATTGAATATAATCATGTAATTACACTTGTGCAACCAAACAGTACACTTGTAATTACACTATAATTACAATGTGGCAAACAAACAGGTCATCGTAATTACTAGGTTGTATAGTTACTAGACTGATAATTATTACCCTAGTAATTACACAAACTCCAATTACCAAGTGGCTTTCCAAACAGACCCTAAGTGTTTCAAACGAATTCCAACCATCCTCACTCAAAAAACTAATACCATAAACTTTTAAGTTTTGAATTAGAATTTTAAACAAGTAACTAATGGTAGTTATTTGAAACTTCCTTCAACTATTCGCTAATTCAAAATATATTAACACCAAATCAGTGTTAGTGGAGATTTTTGTGAAAAAAAATGAATGTTTGGCCATGTCTTATTTGTAGTTAACTATTGGGTGTAAACTAGATTTTAAAGCTAAGCAACTGAAAAAGATTTGGGCCATGGCCTAAGTCCTGAAAAGACCCAAGCATTCTGAGGGGTGATTTACAAGGATGATCTTTGAAATGGGTGTTCTTGAATTTTTTATCTTGTTCATCTATTGGTAAAACATCAAGTTTGACAAATATTATTCAGTGGGCAACACTTTTGACTTTTGACCTTGAAATTTTGTCCATAAAACTATTGGGTTTTGGTGATGGAAAGTGAATGGAAAATGGAGGAAAAAATATGGAAGGAAAAATGGATTTGTGTCTTCACTTTAAGGAAGAAGTATTCTCCCACATTGGTGGGAGAAAGTAACTTTTGTATATTTAAATATAGAAGTGTTTCTTCATGTGGATAGTGAGGCAAGAAGAAGACAAGCCTCGCTCCGTCATCGTCGTCGCTCGCTCGACTTTGGATTTTGATTTAGATTTGGCAAATGATCGATCGAGAGATTATCTTTTAGACAAAATTCGTTTGAAACTTGAGAGTTAATGATACTTTAATCCAAAATTTCGAAAGAAAATAGTTTCTCCATATGTGGACGAATGTCACAACGCACCTCAAAGGGACAAGACCCTTTGAGGCACTGGTTGGAAAGGAAAAGGCAACCTGCGCATGCACCTGGCCATCTGCGCCAGCACAGGCTGTCCTGGACACACTGGAATGTGCCAAATGGTCACCTGCGACCGCATGTGACCACCTGCGGGAGCAGGTCGCAATGCAGGTGACGTTTCATTTCAGAAAGATGTGTCTTTTCTTCAACCATTGCTTCCTTTCTGAAGCATTACCTTTTGGGCTATAAATATCTATCTTTTTCCTCAGATGAAGGATACGAAATTTATTATTTTACAAAGTTAAAAACTTTCTTCTTTTCAAAATAAATCAAAGTAAGTGTGATATACTCTGTTTGTTGAGTTCGTCGAAGTTCTGCAATTCCCATTACCGGTATTGTAGAACAGTGTTCTATTCTATCCTGGGAGGAATTAATCCAAACCTTGGGAAATTATGAGGGGATTAAATTCTTTAAGGAAATACAATTTACTATGGGCTTAAAACTACCATTTTATATCAAATTTCTGGTTTACGATTGAAGGAGACAATAAGCTTAAAGAATTTATTATTGCTTTTTTGTTTTTACATGTCTGCTTCATCTCTATTTATGGTGTGGTTGGAGATTAAAGTATAACGACTTTATACTCCACTTTTTAACTCGGTTCGAAGAACATAAAAACTTCATCGAGTTAACAGAGTTTATTTCTATCGATTCGAAGAACATAAAAACTTCATCGACTGAATAAAGACCACCTTGATAGTTAACCCGCTTATTGAATTTTGTTTGTGTGTGTTCAAATAGAAATGAGAGAACCAACTAATAATGTGATGGCTTCTGTATCTGCGGCAACTAATGTCGTTTCATCAAGCCGTGTTATTCCCGCTATGACTGCAGCAGAAAAGCCCGAAAAGTTTTTCGAAAGTGACTTCAAAAGGTGGCAACACGAGATGCTGTTCTATCTGACCACTCTCAGGTTGCAAAAGTTTATTGCGGAGAACATTCCAAGCCTACCGAATGACACTCCGGAGAAAGATCTATTTATGGTAACTGAGGCACGTAATCATTCTGATTTTTTGTACAAGAATTTTATTCTAAATGGGTTGGAAGACAGTCTGTACAACGTCTATAGTGTTTGCCAAACTTCGAAAGAACTTTAAGACGCTTTAGACAAGAAGTCTGATGAAGAGAAGGATGTACCAAAGAAGAAAAAGTTAAAAGGAAATTGCTACAACTGTGGCTAAGTTGGTCATATGGCTTCAGTTTGTCATGCTCCTAAGAAATATAAAAAGAAAGAGCAAGCAAACATGAAAAAAAAAGTAGATAACCTTTGTACAATGCTCTCAGAATGTAACTTGGTGGGAAATCCCAAAATATGGTGGATTGATTCAAGTGCAACCCGCCATGTTTGTTCCAACAAGGAATTATTTTCATCCTATACTTCTTCAGGAAAAGGTGAGACCATTTGTATGGTGAATTCAGCAACCGCAAAGATAGAAGGAACATGCAAGGTTGGCTTGAAGATGACTTCGGACAAGATGGCGACCCTCAACAATGTCCTTCATATTTCTGAAATACAGAAGAATTTGGTCTCGACATCACTTCTAGTCAAGAAAGGTTTTAAGTATGTGTTTGTATCTGATAAAGTTGTAATCAGTAAGAATTACATGTATGTAGGAAAAGGTTACCTCACTGAGGGCCTCTTCAAACTAAATGTAATTTCAGTTGATATGAATAAGATTTCTGTTTCTTCTTACTTGCTTGAGTCAAATCATTTATGACATGCACGTTTAGGACATGTAAATTATAAAACCATGCGGAAAATGATTAACTTAGAAATATTACCTAAGTTTGAAAGTAATAATATAAAATGTCAAGTATGTGTGGAATCTAAGTATGCAAAACATTCTTATAAGTCGATTGAACGGAATCAAATATCTTAGACTTAATCCATACAAATATTTGTGACATGAAGTCAATGCCATCTCATGGTAGAAAAAAATACTTCATAGCTTTTATTAATGATAGCACTCGTTATTGCTATGTTTATCTGCTTAATAGCAAAGATGATTCAATTGACCCATTCAAGCAATACAAGAATGAAGTTGAAACACAACTTAACAAGAAAATCAAAATGATTAGAAGTGATAGGGGTGGTGAATATGAATCTCCTTTTGAAGAAATATGTTTGGAATATGAAATTATTCATCAAACAACTGCCCCATATACTCCACAATCTAATGGGGTTGCAGAAAGAAAGAATAGAACATTAAAGGAGATGATGAATGCTTTATTGATATGTTCTGGTTTACCATAGAACTTGTGGGGGGAATCTTTTCTAACAGCTAGTCGGATACTCAATCGTATACCTATAGCAAAACAAAGTCCATTCTATATGAATAATGGAAAGGAAGGAAACCCAACTTGAAATATTTCAAAGTGTGGGGGTGTTTGGCTAAAGTACTAGTTCCTAAACCCAAAAGGGTTAAAATAGGATAAAAAAACAATTGATTGTGCTTTCATTGGATATGCAACCAATAACAAAGAATATCATTTTCTGGTTCATAAATCAGAAAATTTTGACATTCATATGAATGCGGTAATTGAATCCGATAATGCTAAATTTTGTAAAAATATTTATCCGTATAAATATGAGTGTGAGTCGTCTAGTGAAAAATCTAAACGACCTCGGGAAGTATCAAAGGAAAGTACACCTAATGAGGAAAGTCCAAGACGTAGCAAGTGTCAAAAGACTTCAACTTTCTTTGGTCCCAATTTTTTGACATTCTTAGTTGAGAATAAGCCTCAAACGGTTAAGGAAGCAATGTCTTCTTCAGAAGCACAATATTGAAAAGAGACAATCAATAGTGAAATAGAATCCATATTGAATAATCTTATATGGGAATTGGTTGATCTTCCTACAGGAAACAAACCATTGAGCTCTAAATGGATCTTCAAAAAGAAAATGAAAGATGATGGCACTATTGATAAATACAATGCAAGACTAGTTGTCAAAGGTTTCATACAACGAGAAGATCTTGATTATTTCGACACGTACTCGCTGGTAACAAGAATCCCATCTATTCAAGTGTTGATAGCGTTAGCCGCTGTGTACGATTTTCAAATTCATCAAATAGATGTGAAGACAGCCTTCTTGAATGGAGAATTGGAGGAAGAAATATACATGGATCAACCTGAAGGGTTTGTAATTCCTGTTGACACCCAATTTTGGCTCTCCGTGTTTAAAATTAATGTCTTCAGGCTTCCTGATAGTTAAAGAGCACAAAATATAATTTTACATAATTTAATGATAATTATCCTTATTTTCGTAAATATTGGGATTTTTATCAATTTATTGTTATTTTAAATTTTTCACAGTCATCTGCACACGTACACAATATAACACTACAATTCTTTACCGTACACTACAATTTTAATCATTTACTACATAATACATTTTTTCAAGATAATTACATTTTTATTGTTTACATTCTGTAATTACATATCGATATCCATATTTTTGTACATTATTTAATACAGTCCGCAGGTGATGAGTCAGGTCAATTATTTTAATACACAGAGCAATAATTCGGTCAAGTCAAGGTCTTATTTCCTTTATTAAAGGTGACATTTGACATGACTACACAAATTTTTTGTATTTTGGTTAATAACATTTTATATGTTGGTTAAAAGGGTGAAAAATTCATTAGATAATAACTTACGGACGAAAATAGTATTAGAGTTCTTTTATTTTTTGGATAAAAGGAGGGGTTGTTTTGTATTATAACTAGAGGGGAGGGGGTTGATTGTTTTGGGGACCAAAAAAAATACACACACATATTCACACACACACTTGTACGCAGATTTTATTTCTCTCTCTCTCTCAACTCATGCGTCTTCCACTCTAATGTTTCTCTGCTCGCTGCTGCTTCTCCGGAGACGAACTCTGCCGGAGAACATCCACACCAGCGCCGCTGCTCCCTTCCTCTTTCCCCTCTCCCCGCTGCTCGCCCGTTTCCTTTCCAAAGTTGTCTCACCGGAGGTGATGACCGGCGAGATCCAATAACCCACCATTTCCACTGCTCCCTCGCCATAGTTGCACGAAAATTGGTCAGATCTGGCCGTGCTTGTGCCTTTTTGGTGTTGTTCCGGTGAAAGCCGTTGAAGCAACACTAACCATTATCTTTAATGTCTCCTATTTCATGATTCATTTAATTAATATGCTTTCTTTTTAATAGATTTGAGTGTTTGTGGTATTCTAACAAGGTTTTGTTATTTTTGGGATGTCTTTAGACATTTTCCAGTGACTTTGGATTTCCTAGTAGGATCCTTAGTTTCTATGGTAAACATCATGATTGCCTTTTGTTGATTATTTCTCTATTTTTGCTACTGCTTGCTGTCAATGGATTGATTTTCGCTATATTTTCTGGCAACCTATGTCGTTTTTAGGTGTTCCCATTAGTTCTTGTTGCTTACCACAACTTGTTAAATTTTGGGACTGATATTCTTCCATTTTTGACCCTTTTTAAGTTTATTAAACGGATTTGAACAAAATACTATACTATTTTGGTCAATGAAAAAAATTTTGTCGATTTTTGAGGCCTCCACAAATAAAAAGACAGACATTACGTATACAAATACGTAACAAAAAATAAATAAATTTGAGCGATGACGAAATCTTATAATATCAATACAACGCAAAAGTTTTACGATTCGTATCTTGGCAAGGCGATTTAGGACGATCAATAATTAGAGCAACCACTTCGTAGCCAGGGCGTATCAAAAACTTCATCCGAGCCCACTATATATAATTTTTTTTATTTTTTATATATACATATATGCACACATATTTTTATAATTATTTGTTCATTACTAACATTTCTACCAAATGTTTATACAGGTTCTTGAGGATACTTCTCGAAAATGGCTTTCTAAAGGAGTTTGAATTTTATGTTTCATAGTGAAAACTTTATTTTTAGGGCATTGGGCGGGGATATTCTTTAATCCTCACCATACGTTTAGGAAAAACTTAGGCCGTTAATGTTTATATAAAAGAATTAAACTGATTTAGGTATTTAATCAATTAATTCACACTTCTACAATAGAAAATATTGTAAACCTTTTCTTTCAAAATAAAATTTTATTTTATTTAATCTTTTCTCCTCATGATTTTTGTCAAGTAAAAAATAGTATTTGAGAATACTTTTCTTTATATAATACAAAGATACATTTTTTTCACTTCAAAAAGTTCTATCTTTTTATGAAAAATTCTTTTCTCTTTCATAAATATTCTTATAAAGTTTTTATATTGTCTATACATCTTTACATATTTGTATACATACATTTTACGATGATATGTTTTATTTATGTAATTGATACACACTCTTTACACATAATTTTTTTAAATATTTTTTAGAACATATTTTATATATTCACACTTTTTTAAAATATGATTATTTTTGCCTCCTTCCTCATTGACAGAATTGGTCTATTTGGGTACCACATTTGTGGATTCTGAAGGATGCCTAACTCCTTCCCTTCGAAATAATTTGAACCCTTACCTAGAATTTAAACTGGTTTTCATAGATTAAAACACAAGTCATACATGTCAATAATTAAACAGGTTCCCTTGTTTTCCTTAAAAATTAAGTGGCGACTCTGTACAAAATTAATTTTTTTAGAGTCCATAAGTCGTGCTTGTTTTAACTTTGATAAAAAAAATAGGGCATGACAGAATGGCAATTTTTTGAAACAGTTCAAAGTCGCTCTTTAAATGTCTTCTAAGAGCGCAAATCAATAACCTCCGCAAATCCAAATATCAATGATATTAGTGTTTAGCTGGCCTACCTCTAAATCCACATCCAATTTTTGTTCGAGAATATCAAGTTTTCTTACTCCGGATGTCGTAAATCATTAAATTTATGATGATTGATCCTCACTTTCAAAAGCAAGGGTTCAACACCCTTTCAGCCATAACAATCATGCTAACTGTGGCGAAGTAATGCTATAACTTCTCCAATGTCCGACCTTCTCAATCTTGCCAACATACATAAATAGTGTCAAGGCTCTATCTATGCTTGACATCCATTTTCTCGGTTGTTCGATGAGAGTAATTTCAATGCTTCATGTCTACAAGCAGTTCCCTGTCGGTCGCCTTTCACATCATTTTCAAGGATGACCACCACTTCATTGCAATCATACAAGCTACATACAAATCAACAAGTTCACTCGAACTATGTTCTGACCTGATTCTCATCTCGATTCATCTTGATGAGATACGTTGGCAACCCTATAAAAGGGTTTGGTTTTTCTACTATTTCAAAATAATTTCTCCAGGACTACAAACTGGGGTAAATTTTTGGAACAGTCCAATAACGCTCTCCAAAAACCATTTAAAACGTCGACCAATCTTCTTAAATTCAAAATTCAAGAATATCAATGTCAGTCTGATCACTATATTCATTGGTCTTTAGTCTTAAAATCTGAGATATAAGACTTTCCTCACACCTCCTTCCCCCCCCCCCCTCTTTACATTTTGGTGGCCTCACCAGTCGAGGGCATTTATATTACATTCGCCCCGCCAGTAGAGGTCTTTTATAATCAAGCTTCCCCGCTAGTCGAGGACCTTTACATTTCAGTCGCCCCGCCAGTCAAGGGCCTCTACATTTCAAATGCCCCGCCAGTCGAGGGCTTTTACATTTCAGTCGCCCCGCCAGTCTAGAGCCTTTACACTTTAGTTGCCCCACCAGTCGAGGGCCTTTATGTTTCAGCTGCCCTTCTAGTCAAGGACATTCACATTTAAGTCGCCTCGCCAGTTGAGGGCCTTTACATTTAGTTGATCCGCCTGTCAGTCAGTCGGCCAGTCGGAGATCCTTATAGTACATGACGTAGGTCACGGAACTACGGTGAATCACTTTCACTTTCCCAAAACTAAGGGTTCAACATAAGTCAACTTGTTTTCTTTACAGGGGCACTTATCAGGGAACACCATGCAAGAAAAGAGGAAGACATGAGAAGGTTCCTTTGAACTCAAGAGGAACAACATCATACCTGAAACTCATGGGAGAACCACATTGGTCTCCTATTTCAAACAAATCACTTGGCTACGGGGCCTAACTCTATCCCTCTTAATCTTTTGATCTGAGAACAACTCTAACACTCTCTTCTCTTATTTTTGCAGGATAAACGATCCATGGACTAAACATGGGGCATCAAATTTCACAAGGCATCAACACACAGTGGGACAGACAAATTAGGAGAGTCTTTGACCAAACGGTTATACTTTTACATTTTATCATTTTCTTGACTTTCCTGCATTCACTCATTTCTCATATTTTATAGGAAAATCATCTCCGCCAATAGGTAGGGATGATCATAATAATTCACATAAAGACATCTTAGGAAGCAACAAAACAAAAAGTGTCATCGAAGACAATTGAGAGACCGCGACATGTCAACCCCTAAAATAAATGGAGACCATCACCACAACGAATGATCCCCACAAATAATTGAGAGACCGCACTAATGATTCTGCCCGCAAATGATCACGACCCAATTTTTCGAGTCATGATGACGCCTACCGTAACCCACCAATAGGCAAGCCAAGCCATAGCCGGAGCAGAAAGCAATGGGCTAAGAGGCAAAAATCAAAAGAAAGTGAGATGAAGAAGGCATAACAAAAATAATAGATAAAAATACAATGCACAAGAACTAACGTACAATAAATACATACAGAGACAGAAGAGGAAGAGGACATTGTATATAGATAAACTCCCCCAAGACCTGGTAAGATCGGTACTAGAGCCTTAACTAACACAACCAAAGTACCAGACAGAAACCAAATATGCACTGCATATACAACAGCCTCGAGTACAAAAGACTATACAGGAGTAGATGATGTAGGATCAGCCTCAGACGACAACAAGCTCACCCTTCTCCTAACCAGTGCTGAGAAAGGAGGATCACATCACTGTCGTCAACTGGTGCCCGAATCTACTTCAGGAAAAAAGATGTAGAAGTACAGTATGAGTATCGGGCAACGGGTACTCAGTAAGCATCATTGGCTGACAGAGCTCAATATAGCATAAACATAACTAAAATACGAGGGTGCATGCTAAGTCCGGGGTAAGAATGACAGAAGATATATAGCTACCGAGCTATGCAAATGCAATAAGGAAATAAGTAGAGGTGATACAGAACAATAAGTAAATGCAAAAATAAATAGACAAATCAAACATAACCGAACTGGGCACCCATAAGCCTAGAAGACACACTAAAGAAAATAATAACCCAATCGTGCCACCATAAGCCGGTGGGACACACAAGAAAAGTAAATGCAAAACCGTCAGTAACCTATGGTTGAACCAGTATCCAGTAACCATAGTAACCATCCAGGGGAGTACCGGGCTTGAACCGATACTAATGGGTAATAACAAGAGGCCATACGCCGGGTTTGAACCTATCACAGTGGGTAATAACGAGAGGGCACATAAATAATATATCTTAGAACTCATAGACAGATGCTAAAATCGAACCATAACTCAGTGAATCACAATATCAGAACCACGGTACCCAGTACTAGAACTCTCGAATAGTATCGCAATCAGTAGCCGGACTCAAACCGAAACTCATAATGATCAGTAACCATCATATCTGAATTAGTGGTCGGACTAGAACTGGAACTCATAATAGTCAGTCTCCCGGAGTCATCATAACCAAATGCCTAGAATAGTGCCAGAATCCACATAAATAACAAGTAAACGGGGACATACCGGCTCCAAACCAAACCCGAAACATAAATAAAGGAGCTAACCCACCATGTACTACAAAGCCAATACCTGGATCCTCCGAGGTCAACTGCCTACTACTAGGAAATATATATATATACCAAATCGGGTATCTCAAGTTTACCATAGCAAGGCGGGTCCCAATACTAGGTCAAGGCTAATAATCCTGGTCAAGTGTTATGCTATCTAGGGTCGATAGGGCAAAACATGCTAAAAGAGCGTAACAGGGGTAAACCAACCCAAATTTTATCCTAAAAGATCATCACAGGGCTTGACTAAGCCTAACAATGTTTAAAGTTAACTATGCCGACTGTGAAGGGTAGCAGGGCCCATAACGGGGTCTCGAAACCAAGTATGGGCTAACTCTAATCGAGTATGGAATAAGGTTCCCCAAACCCCTACTAATATTAGTACAACATTAACCAACCCTAGAAAGGTAATTTTTGGCACACCACAAAAATAACGGGCCCGAAACATACTCGAACATGGCCCTAACCGGTCCAAAAGGCCTAATCATAGCAAGCCAACCCTAATCTATAACTACCAGCCCAAACACTAGCACAATAGCATACAAATACTATAAATAAACTCAGTCTAGGTATAAGGTAAGCCTAGCCTACCTCAACGCCTCTGATCGCCTGCCAAACCTTGCTAAACAGGAGACTTCCCCTTCCTAGAGGATTCCGACTGCTGCCACGCTACCAATTTAATAAACTATACATCAAAACAAAACTATTGATACCCATATTGCTCAGGTCAAAAAACAACAGAAAATCCCACGTGGGGCCCGCTTGCGGAATCTCAAAACTGAAATCGTTACAACGTCCCAAATAACTCTGTGACCAATAGTCACAATAGATGATATCCAATCCGAGGTCATATTAATATCTAAATCAGTACCAACAACAATACCACCAAATAATAATTCAAATACGCGACTTTAAGCTAAAATTGATCGAAAAACTTACGATAAAAGGACGCTATATTATCAACCACGCGATCCCCGAGCTTGAATAACTTGATGTAGATAATTTTCCTTTTGCGGACCTAATGAAACATCAAAACAATTATCCCCAAACATTCCTCCTAGCACATATGTTTATTAATATATATACATATATGTATGGTGTAGTAAAGGCAACATGTGGTTGGCTAAAATGAAATGTTAGTATGTGAATATTTTTATGTAAATGAGATGACACTTTGGCAAAATAATAGATAAGTGATAAAGAATCTTCCTTAAATAACTAATTTCCATATTAGGTGGCAAACATGCTTGATGAAAAGTTGCCAAGTTCACTACAAGTTGTACTACCATGTTATTTATCCTCCACGTGGAGGTTATGGTGTCATCACCACAAAATTCACATTTTATTATATATTTGGGGTATTACATAGGTTCGTAGTAAAATAAATATAACTTTTCGAATTCATCATAATTAATAGAAAATTATTTTGAATAAAACCTCTATCAAATAATAATAGTATTTTAACATATCTAGATTCACTATAATCTATCAAATAATAATAGTATTTTAACATATCTAGATTCAATATCTCCCTTAAAATATTAATAGGTTACAAAGCTATTATAAAGTAATATAGATATATCATAACTAATTTTTTTTTATAAATATCAAAAATATTTTCAAAAGGTAATTAATTATATCTTCTTACCAAATTCTAATTTAATTTAAATGTTCCACAACGTGTTCGGTGTTAGGAAAATTCTCAAACGAACTGCCCAAAAATCAAATTGTCGGTCCCAGCAAGTCCTAAATAACTTGGGATAGTTATAGGAAAGCTCTAAATGTCGAGAATACACGAAAACGAGGGAAATGACCGGGAGGGTCATTACATCATCCACTACTTAAAGTACTTTCGTCCGTGAAAGTAAAGGATAAGGAAGTACCTGAAGGGTCGAAAAGGTAGGGATACTGGGTCCGCATATCACACCTGGTCTGATAGAACCCTTACCTAGAAGATCCTGAAGATGACTATTTAGCTTCTTCAACTCGACAGGAGCCATGTGATAATGGGCCATAAAAATAAGTCGTGGCCGGCTCGAGGTCATGAATAAACTCTATATCACGCTCAGGAGGAAGGCTAGGTAGGTCAGTCGAGAATACATCAGAAAACTCACGAATAATAGGGACGGAGTCAAGTAACGGACTCTCAGTACTAACATCCCAAACATAAGCAAGGAATGATTCACAACCCCTCGATATCAGTCTCCTAGCCCGAATGTAAGAATAATTCCCATTGGCGCGCGGCTAAAAGAACTTTGCCACACAACTGGGGTATGCCAGGCATGGATAAGGTGACGGTCTTAAGAAAATACCCAGGACCGCATGATAAGGGGATAACCAGTCCATGCCCGGAATCACTTCAAAATCTACCATATCTAACACAATGAGATCAACTCAAGTATCAAACCCCTGAACAATCACCAAACAAGATCTATATACCCGATCCACTACTAAAGAATCATCCACAGAGGTAGCTATACGCAATGACACAAACAAAGACTCTGAACACAAACCTAACCGTGGTGCATAATAAGCAGGATTATAAGAAAATATGGAACTGGGATCAAACAAAGCAGAGGCTGGATGATGGCACATGGAAATCATACCTGTGATCACAATATCTGAAGCCTCAGCCTTCGGCCTACCCGATAAAGCATACAAATGGCCCTGTCCGCTACTGAACTGGATGCCTACCTTACCACCTATCCTACCTCCCTGAGGACCACCTCTCGAACCCTGGAGACTACCCCTACGACCCAGAGCACCGCCCCTAACTGGGGGCGGTATTGATCTGATTAGTTGTGTAGTCTGAACTGAAGGCTCAATCATCCCACGTCGGGGAAACTCACGGGTAAAGTGACCAACAACACACTCATAACATGCCAATAACTGGAGCTCTAGCAGCAGGCTCGGGGTCCTGATCCCCGGCTGCTGTTCCTCACGTCCTAGCCATCTGCGAAAGAGTGACCCAAATAAAGTTTAGAGACCAACTCAGATCCAACGCACGAAGATGAATCAAAAAGATAAGATTTTTCCTAAGAAATATTCTGTAGCCTCCCGAAGATAGGATACAGACGTCTCCGTACTGATCCGCGAGAGTCTACTAAACATTGGCTCTTGTACCAACAATACCGGTGAACCTAAGCTCTGATACCAAGCTGTCACGACCCGATTTTTGAGTTATGATGGCGTCTACCATAACCAACTAATAGGCAATCCAAGCCATAGCCAAGAGCAGAAAGCAATGGGCTAAGAGGCAGAAACCAGAAGAAAGTAAGACGAAGAAGGCATAACAACAATAATAGATGAAAATAGAAAGCACAAGAACTAACGTACAATAAATACATGCTGAGACAGAAGAGGAAGAGGACAGTGTATATAGATAAACCTTTCCTAAGACCTGGAAGGTCGGTACTAGAGTCATAACTAACACAATCAGAGTACTAGACAGAAACAAAATATACAACAGTCTCGAGTACAAAAGACTATACAGGAAAGAATGGAGTAGGATTAACCTCGGATGGCAATAAGCTCACCCTTCTCTGGATCAGTGCTGAGAAAGGAGGATCACGTCACTGCTGTCGACTGGTGCCCAAATCTGCATCAGAGAAAAAGATGCAGAAGTGAAGTATGAGTACCGGGAAACGGGTACTGAGTAGGCATAATTGGCCGACTGATCTCAATATAGCATAAACATAACTAAAATGCGAGGGTGCATGCTATGTTCGGGGTAAGAATGACAGAAGATAAATAGCTACCGAGCTGTGTAAATGCGATACAGAACAATAAGTAAATGTAGAAATAAACAGACAAGTCAAACATAACCTAACTGGGACCCCATAAGCCCAGAAGGCATACTGAGGAAAAAAATAACCCAACCGTGCCCCCATAAGTCTGTGGGACACACAAGAAAAGTAAATACAGAACCGTCAGTAACCTGGGGCTGAACCAGTATCCAATAACCATAGTAACTATCTAAGGGTGTACCGATCTTGAACCGGCACCAATGGGTAACAACAAGAGGCCAAACACCGGGTTCGAACAGGTCACAATGGGTAATAACGAGAGGCCACATATATAATATATCTCAAAACTCATAGCTAGATGCCGAAATCGAATCGAAACTCAGTGAATCATAATATCAGAACCATGATACCCAGTACCAGAACTCTCGAATAGTATCACAATCAGTGGCCGAACTCGAACCGAAACTCATAATTGTTAGTAACCATCATATCTGAATCAGTGATCGGACTCAAACTGAAACTCGTAATAGTCAGTCTCCCAGAGTCATCATAACCAAGTGTCTAGAATAGTGCCAGAATCCACACAAATACAAGTAAACGGGCACATACCGGCCTCAGACCGAACCCAAAACATAAATAAAGGAGCTAACCCACAATGTACTACAAGGCCAATCCGTGGTTCCTCCGAGGTCAACTGCCTACTACTAGGTAATATATATGCCAAATTGGGTATCTCAAGTGTACCATAGCAAGGCGGGTCTCAACACTAGGTCAATGCTAACAATCCCGATCAAGTGTTATGCTATCTAGGGTCGATAGGGCTAAACATGCTAAAAGAGCGTAACTGGGGTAAACCAACTCAAATGTTATCCTAAAAGATCATCCCAGGGCTTGACTAATACTAACAATGTTTAAAACTAACTATACCGACTGTGAAGGGTAGCAGAGCCCACAACGGGGTCTCAAAACCAAATCTGGGCTAACTATAATCGAGTCTCGAATAAGGTTCCCCAACCCCCTACTAATATTAGTACAACATTAACCAACCCTATAAAGGTCATTTTTGGCACGCCAAGAGAATAACGGCTTAAAACATACTCGAACATGGCCCTAACCGGCTCAAAAGGCCTAAGCATAGCAAGCCAACGCCAATATATAAATACAAGCCTAAACACTAGCACAATAGCATGAAAATACTATAAATAAACTCAGTCTAGGTATAAGGTAAACCTAGCCTACTTGGACGCCTCTGAATGCTTGCCAAACCTTGCTAAACAGGAGCCTTTCCCTTTCGAGAGGCCTCCGACTGCTATCATGCTACCAAAACAATAAACTATACATCAAAATAAGATTATTGATACCCATATTTATCAGGTCGAAAAATGATCAAAAATCCTACGTGGGGCCGCTTGCGGAATTGCGAAATTGAAACCGTCACAACATCTCAAATAACTCCGTGACCAATAGTCACAATAGATTCTATCCAATCCGAGCTCATATTAAGATCTAAATCAGCACCAACAACAATACCACCAAATAACAATTCAAATACGGAACTTTAAGCTAAAATTGACCGAAAAACTTACGATATAAGGACGCTATACTATCAACCACGCGATCCCCGAGCTTGAATAACTTGATGTAGATAATTTTCCTTTTGCGGACCAAATGAAACATCAAAACAATTTTCCCCAAACATTCCTCCTAGCACATATGTTTATTAATATATATATACATACACGTATGGTGCAGTAGAGGCAACATGTGCTTGGCTAAAATGAAATGCTACTGTGTGAATATTTTTTATGTAAATGAGATAACACTTTGGCAAAATAATGGATAAGTGATAAAGAATCTTCCTTAAATAACTAATTTCCATATTAGGTGGCAAACATGCTTGATGAAAAGTTGCCAAGTTCACTACAAGTTGTACTACCATGTTATTTATCCTCCACGTGGAGGTTATGGTGTCATCAGCGCAAAATTCACATCTTATTAGATATTTGGGTATTACATAGGTTCGTGGTAAAATGAATATAACTTTTCGAATTCATCATAATTAATAGAAAATTATTTTGAATAAAACCTCTATCAAATAATATTATTATTTTAACATATCTAGATTCACTATCTTCGCTTAAAATATTAATAGGTTACAAAGCTTTTATAAAGTAATATAGATATATCATAACTAATTTTTTTTTATAAATATTCAAAATATTTTTGAAAGGTAATTAACTATAGCTTCTTACCAAATTCTAATTTAATTTAAATGTTCCACAACGCATTCGGTGCTAATAAAATTGTCAAATAAATTACCCAAAAATCGAACTGTCAGTCCCAGCAAGTCATAAATAACTTGGGGCAGTTATAGGAAAGCTCTAAATGCTGAGAACGCACAAAAACGAGGGAAATGACTGGGAGGGTCATTACACAAACAATCAGGAGTCACTCTCTCACTAAAGATGCCAGCCAACATCGGTATTATGAGGCATCGCTCCGAGTTTGTCTATACCTTCGCATTAATTTTTTATAAATATTTATATTCAGTAAATATCTTTGTCTTGCATTTCTTCAACACATGAATCCATTTTCATGCATACATTTTATTCCTTACCTTCACGAACTACGCAAACCTAATTCTCATTTTTCATGAGATACGTAGGCAGCCCTTTGGGGTTCGGTATTCCTTATTAAAAGAAAAAAGAAAAAAAAAGAGTCTACTTCAGTTCATATCTTCACGAACTACGCGAACGTGATTCTCATTTTCATGAGATGCATAGGCAGCCCTTTGGGGTTCGACATTCCTTATAAAAAAAGAGAGTCTACTTTAGTCCATATCTTCTCGAACACACGAACTTGATTCTCATTTCTATGAGATACGTAGGCAGCCCTTCTTGGGTTCGGTATTCCTTATTGAAAAAAAAAAATTATTTTTTCTATTTTACATTTTATGTCTCCCTGAACTAGACAGACCTGATTCTTGTTTTCACAAGATACGTAGGCAACCCTCATTTGGGTTCAGTCCTATTCATTCCAAAAAAATTAAAAATAATAAAATAAATAATAGTGAAGTTTTGCTTGGTTGGTACCAACATAGTTAGGAGTTTTCATGGGAAAGAACGAATTGGTATGATGGAGATGACCGATCTTATGCTAAACCATAGATTCATTTGGGGCCTCTTAATCACACCTGAGTGACACTTAAAAAATTCTCTGGCATACATCCAAGAAAAGAACAAAGCCAACCTCATCGTTTCATGTGCATTGTGTGGTAAGCTTTAGCTTAATTTATTGCATTGCATTGTTGATTTAGAACTTGGCATAAATGTTTGTTGAGGCAAAATTCTGAGTTACACTTGGTTTAGAAAAGGATCGTAGGCCTTCTTTGACCCAATTGTACCTTTCATAGCCAGTGTTTTCAAAAACGTTTTCAGGGCGAGTCCCGGGGCGGGGCGTACCAAAAACGCTCCGGGGCGCAAATGAAAAACGCAGATCCATAGGGCGTAAGTCCTAGAATTTGGGGCGTAAGTCCCGGGCGTAAAAACGTAAGTCTCGGGCGTAAAAGTGTATGTCTGGGCGTTAATTTTGATTTTTTTTTAAAATTTTAAAAGTATTTTTGCTATAAATCATATTTTTTTAATTATCAGTGTAATGATATTTATATTTTATGCTAGCATTTTTTTTTTTCATATTTTAGTGATTTTTTCTAATTCTAAATATAAATAAAGAAATTAAAGAAACTTTCTTAGAAAGTAATTATAATATTTTTTCCTATATTATTGATGATTTATTTAAATTTATTTAGAAATTATTGAAAATCTTACTTTTGCTTAGTTTCTTAGTAATAAAATTATAAAATTGAAGATATATAAGATACGCCCTGTAGATCCATGGGACTTACGCCCCGTGTTTCGAGGCTTACGCCTCGCCCCATGCTATGCAAAACGCCTCGCCTCACGCCCCCGCCTTTTAAAACACTGTTCATAGCCTACCAAATGACAGCCTAAAGTCTTTTCTTTGGACAGACACATCTTAGCTCATACCTTTTGAGTGCTTACATGCACTATCCCTCTCTTGACCCAACCTCCTTGAGCGCACTAAATACATGCAAATTGCGGATGAAGATCCAAGATGCCAAAGGCGAAAGATACAAAGTTCCCAAAAGAACAAAAATGAAAAGACGGCTTCAAAGTAGAAGGAGCAAACATCCCCCCCCCCCCCCAAAAAAAAAAAGAAGAAAGAACTCCAACAAAGGTGGAGAATCTTCAAAAAAAAAAAATGAAAAAAAATGTATTCATTGAAAAGAAAAGGGGAAAGACTCCAACAAGAGATTCAAAAGAATTTGGAGCAAATACAAAATGAGAAGCAACAAAGTAAGACAAAGAAGATCAAGCGTCAAAGCGCAATAAATATCAAAAGCACAGATACAGTGCGACGCTCATTGAGGGATTAATCATTTTCATCTCAAATACCATCCTACCTATCCCCAAGCCTACATTACAAGCCGATAACAAGTCCTACATAATCCTATATCAAGTGTTCTCACATTAGTGGATATTTACTTGTAGTCCAAGCCTATGGTATCACAATTGTATGCATTGAGTTTTTTCTGAGTGTGAGTGTATTTCTCTAGGCGTCCCTAAATTCAAAAAGAAAACTACTCAACTATTTGTGAAAATGAGACTTTCTTTCTGGAGAGGGTACGTGAAACATGAGGATAGGTATAGTTCAAAATCTTTGTTTAACGCATGACAAACAAATCTTGTCGATACTTAGGTATGTCTGAGGTATCACTTGAAGCTATAAGAATTGCCTTGAAATTGATCTCGATTAGCTAGAAAGAAAAAGGGAGAGTTCTTATGCACACTACTAATTATTGGTACCAACTAAAGTAAGACACAATTATGTTTCCTTCACATGTCGGCATTTTTTCAAGAAAATACAAAACAGTTTTCATTCTTTTTTCAAAAGTACTCGCGCTTCAAATACGGGCAAATTTCCTTCCTTTACAAGCGTACACCTCCAAATACAAACAATTTTTCTTTATTTTTCAAGATTCCCACTTCCTAATACAGGCATTTTTACTTTTCATTCAAGGCGCCTACCTCCAAATATAGATAGTTAACTTTCCTTCTCAATCACTCACCTTCAAATACGGATATTTTCCTTTTCTATTAAGTGACTTCTTTTCAACTCGGGTAGTTTACATTTCAATAGCCCCTCTAGTCGAGAGGCTATTGCCTTTTAATTGCTCCGCCAGTCGAGAGTTGTTTACATTTCAATAGCTTTGCCAATCGAGAGGTTATTACATCTTAAATGCTCCTCCAGTCAAGAGCCCTTGCATTTCAATAGCTCCGTCAGTCGAGAGGCTATTACATCTTAATTGCTCTGCCAGTCGAGAGCCCCTTGCATTTCAATAACCCCGCCAGTCGAGAGGCTATTACATGCTCCACGAGTCGAGAGCCTCTTTGATTTCAATAGCCCCGTCAGTCGAGAGACTATTACAGCTTAATTGCTCCACCAGTCAAGAGCCCCTTGCATTTCAATAGCCTCGCCAGTTGAGAGGCTATTATATTTTAATGGCTCCGCCAATCGACAACCCCTTTGCATTTCAATAGCCCCGCCAGTCGAGAGTTGTTCACATTTCAATAGCTCTGCCAGTTGAGAGGCTATTACATCTTAAATGCTCCACCAGTCGAGAGCCCCTTGTATTTCAATAGCCCCGCTAGTAGAGAGGTTATTACCTCTAAATTTCTCCGCCAGTCGAGAGCTCTTTGTATTCAATAGCCCCACCAGTCGAGAGGCTATTACATCTTAATTTCTCGGCCAGTCGGGAGCTGTTTACATTTAAATAGCTCTGCCAGTCGAGAGGCTATTACATCTTAAATACTCCGCCAGTCGAGAGCCCCTTGCATTTAAATAGCCCCGCCAGTTGAGAGACTATTACATCTTAATTGCTTCGCCAGTCGAAAGTCCCTTGCATTTCAATAGCCTCGCCAGTTGAGAGGCTATTACATCTTAATTGCTCTGCCAGTCAAGAGCCCCTTTCATTTTAATATCCCCTCCGGTCGAGAGGTTATTACATTTTAATGGCTCCGCCAGTCGAGAGCCCCTTTGCATTTCAATAGCCCCACCAGTCAAGAGGCTATTACATCTTAAGCCCTTTGCATTTCAATAGCCTCGTCAGTCGAGAGACTATTACATCTTAATTGCTCCGCCAGTCGAGAGCCCTTTGCATTTCAATAGCCTTGCCAGTCGAGAGGTTATTACATTTTAATTGCTACGCTAGTTGAGATCCCTTTACATCTAATAGCCCCGCTAATCGAAGAGTTATTATATTTCAATTGCTCCGCCAGTCAAGAACTCTTTACATTCCAACAGCCCCGTCAGTTGAGGGAATTTACATCTTAGTTGCTCCATTCAGTCGGAGATCCTTTGCATTACATGTTTTCTTCTCCATTCATGCTAAATCCTTCCATCATTATCACACAAAAAACAATCTCATCGTAATTCAACACTGGGCAAATTTTAAGTTAATAAAATTTTGCTGCAACTCACATTTTCGAACTACATTGACTTGATTGTCGTAACACGTGAGATATGTAGGAAGCTCTATATAGAGTTCGGTCATCACAACTACATAATCATTCTTTCTCCCCAGCAAGTACACAATTTCGCATCCCCAGCATCTCACAACTCGACACTGGGGCAATTTTGAAAAGATATCGAAAACATGCAAACGGTTTCGTTTCCAAACAGCTCTTCTCTCATAATAATTTTCACAGGGTCATTCGCCCATAATAATAGGACAAGAGGTAATTTTCCTAATCTGTTGAACTACATCGAACCTGATCCTTATGCAACTCGAGGTTTGTAGGCAACTCTAAATTGGAGTTCGGTCAAATTTTTTATCAAAAAGTAATTTTGTCTAGCAAAATTGGCTACACGTCAACGTTTTCGTCTGAAGACTTCTACATTGTCTTAAAATGAAAAGGGGCAAGTTGTTGACACCCAATTTTGCTCTCCGCGCTTAAAATTAACGTCTTTAGGCTTCCTGATAGTTAAAGAGCACAAAATATAATTTTACACAATTTATTGATAATTATCCTTATTTTAGAAAATATTAGAATTTTTATCAATTTATTATCATTTTAAATTTTTCACAGTCATCTGCACACATACACAACATAACACTACAATTCTTTACCGTACACTAGAATCTTAATCATTTACTACATAATACATTTTTTCAAGATAATTACATTTTTATTGTTTACATTTTGTAATTACGTATCGATATCCATATTTTTGTACATTATTTAATACAGTCCGCAGACGATGAGTCAGGTCAATTATTTTAATACACAGAGCAATAATTCGGTCAAGTCAAGGTCTTATTTCCTTTATTAAAGGTGACATTTGACATGACTACACATAATTTTTATATTTTGGATAATAACATTTTATATGTTGGTTAAAAGGGTAAAAAATTCATTAGATAATAACTTACGGACTAAGATAGTATTAGGAGGATAATAAGGAATAGTATTAGGAGGATAATAAGGAGTTCTTTTATTTGTTGGGTAAAAGGAGGGGTTGTTTTGCATTATAAATGGAGGGGAGGGGGTTGATTATTTTGGGTGTTGACACCCAATTTTGCAATTTTGGCTCTCCGTGCTTAAAATTAACGTCTTCAGACTTCCTGATCGTTAAAGAGCACAAAATACACTTTTTCCACATACTTTTACAATTCATTGATAATTATCCTTAATTTGATAAATATTAGGATTTTTATCAATTTATTATCATTTTAAATTTTTTCACAGTCATCTGCACACGTACACAGCATAACACAACAATTCTTTGCAGTACACTATAATTTTTATTATTTACATCATAATACATTTTTTCAGGATAATTATATTTTTATTGTTGTTTATATTTTCTGTAATTACATATCGACATTTACACATTTTTGTACATCATTTAATACAATCTGCAAATGATAAGCCGGATCAATTATTTTGATACACGGAGCAATAATCCGGTTAAGTCAAGGTCTCTTCACCTTTATTAAAGGTGACTTGTCATGTCACCTTTATTAAAGGTGACTTGTCATATCATCTTTATTAAAAGTGACTTGTCACGTCACTTTTATTGAAGGTGATGTGTGACATGACTACACATAATCTTTATTTTTTGGATATTAGCCTTTACACGTTGGTTAAAAGGATAAAAATTCTTTTAATAATAACCAATAGATTAAAATAATATTTAATGGATAAAAGTCGATAGCTTATTATTTTTGGGTTAAAAGATGGCATCTTGTTCCATTATAAATAAAGACATACACACATTCATACATATGGACATACACACGCATACACCATCTCTCTCTTCTCCCTTCTCGCGTCTCTCTCTCACACACACACCCTCCTGCCGCTGCCTCGCCGGAGTTGATGACCGGCGAGCTCCGGTCAAACTCCGCCACCACAACAACCGCAACACTCCCGCCCCCATCTCCCCTCTCTCCTCTCCTTCGATCCGCCGACACCCTCACCGAAAAACCCCTTCACCAGCCGCCACCAACCACCAACTGACCGACCCTCTTCTCCCTCTCGATTCTGCCTCTCCTCTAGCGCCGGCGAACCGGCCATGGCTGGTGAGAACCACCACGGCAAACCAACCAGCCGCCTCCTCCATCTCCATTCACCACCACCGGTGATACGCCACCACTTCTATCACTGCTTTGTCTTGTTGTATATGCTAAATATGGCTTCTAATTTTACTTGTACAGATCTGGCCGTGCTTGATCTTTTTCCGGCGTTGCTCCGGTGAAAACCGTTGAAGCAACGACCGACAATCACCATTAGTTCGACTTTTCACCTTTGTTGGACTAAGATTCATTGATTTTATGTATTGTGTGTTGGTTTTTGTACGGATCCGGCCGGAGTTATTAATTATCCGACGAAATACCATTTTTTCCCATGAACGTGTGTTGGTATTGTTCATAGGATTACTACTTGTTTTCTTTTTATGAGCTTACATTTTTACTATTATTGTTGTTACTTTCAAATCTGGTGGGACTTCTACATTCTTGTGATATTTGTTGAATTATTTTTCTGTATGATTTTGCTAAATTCATGGCTCACTGTCATCACATTACTCGCTGTCTTGGCTTCATTTTTGGACTGATTTCGTCCTTTTACTGCTCTACATTTTTACTACACTGATAATGAACAAGATACTAAATACCCTGGCCAATGAAAAAATTCCCGTCGGTTTTTGAGGCTTCCACAAATAAAAGGACGGACATTACGTATACAAATACGTGACAATAAATAAATAAATATGGGCGATGACGAGATTTTCATATTATCACGACAACACAAAAGGTTTTATGATTCGTATCTTGGCAAGACGATTTAGGACGGCCGATGATTCGAGCAACCACTTCGTAGCCATGACGTATCTAAAACTTCATCCGAGCCCACTATATAATAAAATATTATTTTTATATATACATATGTGTCACATATTTTTATAATTATTCGCTCATTACTAACATTTCTATCAAGTGTTTATACAGATTCTCGAAGAGACTTCTTAAAGATGACATTCAAAAAGGAGTTTAAATTTTTCTGTTTGTATTTTACATTCCTACAATTGTACAAATATTAACCATAGTGAAAACTTTACTTTTGGGGTGTCGGGTGGGATTATCTTTTACTTACATATTTATTACACGCGCTTAGGCAAAACTTAGGCCGTAAATACTAACCTAAAAGATTAAATTGATTCAAGTATTTAATTGGTTAATTCGCATTTTTGTTAGAAAAAATATCGTAGTCTCCTCCCCTAAAATAATTTTTTATATCTTTACACGCATTCCTTCAATGATTTGTTAAGTCAAAATATTATCGGAGAGAAATTTTATATAATATAAATATTTTTTCTTCCCATATATTACAAACAAAAATGGTTTCCTTTCATAAAAAAATCACTTTCTTCCCATGCATATTTTATACATATTTTATACAATATAGTTTTACATAATTTTTATACACACATTTTATAACGATAGATTTTATTTATACATCTAATACATCCTTTCTATATATATATTATCACATTATTTTAGTACATACTCTACATATTCATACTTTTTTTAAAAGAGAATGATTTTTACCTCCTCCCTCCTTGATAAATTTAGTCTAGTCGGGTACCACATTTGTGGATTCTGAAGGGTGCCTGACACCTTCCCTTCGGAATAATTTGAACCCTTACCTAGAATCTAAAATGGTTATCGCAGATTAAAACACAAGTCATACGTGTCAATAATTAAATAGGTTTCCTTATTTTCCTTAAAAATTAGGTGGGGACTCTGTACAAATTCAATTCTTTTAGAGTCCATAAGTCGTGCGTGTTTTAACCTTGGTGAAAAATAGGGCATGACAGAATGGCGACTCTGCTGGGGATATTAAGCAGGTTCTAACCATAATAGACTCAATTTTTCAATTGAGGGAGGTACTTTTATATTTTGCATATGCTAATTATGTAATTTATTGATTCTTTATTTGTTTCACATACTGCAAATTGTGTAAATTATTTGTGTTTTGCTCATAAATTCTTTACATTATTTGGACAAATTAATTTTACAGTCTTATCAATTCTGTGATTCATTATTTGTTTATAAACATTGTATCTGTATATTCTAAAAAATTGTTGCACATTATTTTCACTTTATTTAATCGTAATCATGATTCTATCGAGTCTTTGGTCGTACACTTCACACACTGTGGTTCACGCGGGGGGTGTCTTGGACTCCCCCAAACCTTCTTTGGATTCCTTAATTTCAGAGTAAGAGCATTTAGATTACCACTCACCCTCTCGCGATTGTCTGAATACCCTCTACCAACCTAGGTGAATCTACTCTTAGAATCCATAGGTCGTTTGTAGACACGATTTTGATCATCACTTCGGTTGGATGAATTTTTATTCTTTATTTGTTACACATTCTTTATTTGATACATGTTTATGAGATATTATACATTTTTTTTCATTCACTGTACATTCTTTAGTTATACATATACTTTACACATCATGTTGAACATTGTCCACTATGTCTAATAATTTTGGTGGACTTGTGTTGAATTTAGAATATTTTTAATTCCTCACAATCATCTCCAGTCTCTACGATCATCCTTTACCGGCATATCACTTCACATCCATTTTTTATCCTTACAATCATTCTTTTGGACTCTGCCATCTTTTTTCCAAGAACTATTAACACATTTCTTGTACATTATTTTCATTCTCGAAACATATTTTTGAATCCGAGTTCTTAGTCATACCACACTTCTTTTTTCAATACTATCAGCGATCCATAATAATCATACAAAACCATCAATAACTGTATATCTGTCTGAACTATGTTTTGACCTGATTCTTGTCATGACAAGATACGTAGGCAGCCCTATATTAGGGTTCGGTCTCTTCACTATTTCAGAATAATTTCTCCGGTATTCAAACTGGGGCAATTTTTGAAATAGTTCAAAGTCGCTCTTTAAATGTCTTCTGAGAGCGCAAATCAATAACCCCCACAAATCCAAATCTCAATGACATTAGTGTTTAGCTGGCTTACCTCTAAATCCTCACCCGGTTTTGATTTGAGGATATCAAGTTTTCTTCTTTCGAACGTCGTAAACCATTAAATTTATGACGTATCGATCCTCACTTTCAAAATCAAGGGTTCAACACCCTTTCAGCCATAACAATCCTTCCAACTGTGTCGAAGTAATGTCATAACTTCTCCAATGTCCGACCTTCTCAATTTTGTCAACATACTAAAATATTGTCAAAGCTCTGTCTACACTTGACATCCATCCTCTCAGTTGTCTGACCGAAATAATTTCAGTGCTACATGTCTACAAATGGTTCCCTCTCAGTCGCTTTTCACCTCTTTTTCAAGGATAGCTACCATGACAATCGTACATGCCACGTACAAATCCATAATTTTGCCCGAACTACGTTCTGACCTGATTCTCCTCTCGATTCGTCTTGATGAGATACGTAGGCAACCCTACATAAGGGTTCGGTCTTTCTACTATTTCAAAATAATTTCCCTAGGACTATAAACTGGGGCAAATTTTTAAATAGTCCAATGACGCTCTCAAAAAATCCTCAAAAGCGTCGACCAATCTCCTTAAATCCAAATTTCAAGAATATCAATGTCAGCCTGACCACAATGTCTATTTGACTTTCATCTCAAAGTCATGAGGCATAAGTCTTTCTTCACACCTTCCCCCTTTACCTTTCAGTTGCCCCGCTAGTCGAGGGCTTTTACTTTTAGCTGCCCCACCAATCGTGGGCATTAACATTATAGTTGCTCCGCCAGTAGGAGATCTTTTACATTACACGCTGTGGGTCAGGAAAATACGGTGAATCACTTCCACTTTTCCAAAACTAAATATTCAACATAAGTTAACTTGCTTTCTTTACAAGGGCACTTATCAGGGAGCAAGACGGAAAAATGAGTTTCAAGTTCGTAGAAGCAAACATCCCTTCTTAAAACTAAGAAGTTTACTTTGAGCGCAAGAGGAACAACATCATCCCCGAAACTCACAGGAGCACCACATTGGTGTCCTATTCCAAACGCATCACTTGGCTACGGGGCCTAACTCTATCCCTTTTAATCTTTTGAACTGAGAATAACTCTAACCTCCTCTTCTCTTATTCTTGTAGGATAAATGATCCATGGACTAAAAATTGGGCATCAAATTCCACAAGACATCAACACATAGTGGGACAGACAAATTAGAGGAGTCTTTGACCAAACGAAAAATCATCCCGGCCAACAGGTGGAGACGTCACAATAATTCACATTAAGGCATCTCAGGAAGCAGCAAAACAAAAAGTGTCCTCAAAGACAACCGGGAGGCTTAATCGAGAGACCGCAATAATGATTCTGCCCGCAAACAATCAGGAATCACTCTCTCTCCAAAGATGTCAGCCAACATTGATCGTATGAGGCATCGCTCCGAGTTTGTCTATACCTTTGCATTACTTTTGTATATATGTTCATATTCAGTAAATATCTTTATCTTGCATTTCTTCAACACATAAATCCTTTTTATCCATACATTTTATTCCTTTACCTTCACGAACTACGCGAATCTGATTCTCATTTTTATGAGATACGCTGGCAGCCCTTTTGAGTTCGGTGTTCTTTGTTGAAAAAAAAAAAGTTCATTTTTCTATCTCACATTTTCTATCTCCATGAACTACGCATACCTGATTCTCATCTTAGTGTGATGCGTAGGCAATCCTTTTGAGTTCGATACTCTTTTACAAAAAAAAAAAAAAAAAAAAAAACATCTCAAAAAAATAAAAAAAAAAAAAGGTTTGTTTTCCTGCTTCACAGTTTATACTCTATCTTTCTGAACTACGCAGACCTGATTCTTGTTTTCACAAGATACGTAGGCAATCCTCGTTTGGATTCGGTCCCATTCTTTCAAAAAATAAGAAAATAGAAAAAGAAATCAAACTTCTTACTTGGTTGGTACCAACACAGTTAGGAGTGTGCATAGGAAAGAACAAATTGGTATGATGGAGAGGATCGACTTCATGGTAAACCATAGATTCTTTTGGTACCTGTTAATCATACCTAAGTGATACTTGAAAAATTCTCTTGCATACCTCCAAGACAAGTACGAAGCCGACCTCATTGTTTCATGTGCATTGTGTGGTAAGTTTTAGATTAATTCATTACATTGCATTATTGATCTAGAACTTGGCCTAAATGTTTGTTGAGGCGAAATTCTGAGTTACACTTGGTTTAGGAAAGGATCGTGGGCCCTCTTAGACCCTATTGAGCCTTTCATAACCCACCAAATGATATTAATCCCTAGAATTTCCCCTTTGAGCCTAAATCCTTTTCTTTGGATAACCACATATTAACCTATACCTTTTGAGTGCTTACATGCACTATCCCTCTTTTGACCCAACCTCCTTGAGCGCACTAAATACGTGCAAATTGCGGACAAAGATCCAAGATCAAAGATGTCAAAGGCGAAAGATACAAAGGTCCCAAAAGAACAAAAATGAAAAGACGACTTTAAAGTAGAAGGAGCAAAAACCCCAAACGAAAAAAGAAAAAGAAAAAAGAAAGAACTCCAACAAAGGTGGAGAATCTTCAAAAAAAATAAAATGTATTTATTGAAAAGAAAAGGGAAAAGACTCCAGCAAGAGATTCAAAAGAAGTCGAAGCAAATACAAAATAAGGGACAACAAAGCAAGACAAAGAAGATCAAGTGTCAAAGCGCAATAAATATCAAAAGCACAGATGCAGTGCAATGCTCATTGAGGGATTAGTCACTTTCATCCCAAATATCATCCTACCTATCCCCAAGCCTACCTTACAAGCCGATAACAAGTCTTACATGATCCTATCTCAAGTGTTCTCACATTAGTGGATACTTACATGAAGGCCAATCCTATAGTATCACAATTGCATGCATTGAATTTCTTTCTGAGTGTGAGTGTATTTCTCTAGACGTCCCAAAATTCAAAAAGAAAACTACTCAAATATGTGTGAAAATGGGACTTTCTTTCCAGAGAAGGAACGTGAAACATGAAGATAGGTATAGTTCAAAATCTTTGTTTGAAGCAAGACGAACAAATCTTGTTGATACTTAGGTATGTCTGAGGTAACACTTGAAACTATAGAAATTACCTCAAAATCGATCTCGGTTGGCTGGGAAGAAAATGGGGGAATTCTTATGCATACTACTAATTGTTGGTACCAACTAAAGTCAAGTGACGATTATGTATTTTTCACATGTCAGCATTTTCACAAAGAAAATAAAAAATAATTTTCATTATTTTTCAAAGCACCCACCTCCAAATACAAATAAATTTTCTTTCTTTTTCAAAATTCCCACTTTCGAACACGGGCATTTTTACTTCTCAGGGCGCCTACCTTCAAATACAAATAGTTGAATTTCCTTCTCAATCACTCACCCTCGAATACAAACATTTCACTTCTCTATTAAGTGTCCTTTTTCTAATTAGAGTCCCTTCCATTTCCATAGCCCCGCCAGTCGAGAGGCTATTACCTTTTAATGGCTCCGCCAGTCGAGAGCCCTTTACATTTTGATAGCCCCGCCAGTCGAGTGGCTATTACATTTTAATGGCTCCGTTAGTCGAGAGCCCATTACATTTTAATAGCCCCTCCAGTCGAGAGGCTATTACATTTTAATGGCTCCGCCTGTCGAGAGCCTCTTCCATTTCAATAGTGCCGCCAGTCGAGAGGCTATTACATTTTAGTGGCTCCGCTAGTCGAGAGCCCATTGCATTTCAATAGCCCCGTCAGTCGAGAGGCTATTACATTTTAATGGCTCCGCTAGTCGAGAGCCCCTTACATTTTAATAGTCCCGCCAGTCGAGAGACTATTACATTTCAATGGCTCCGCCAGTCGAGAGCCCTTTGCATTTCAATAGCCCCGCCAATCGAGAGGCTATTACATGTAATGGCTCCGCCAGTCGAGAGCCCTTTACATTTTTAATAGCCCCGCCAGTCGAGTGGCTATTACGTTTCAATGGCTCCGTCAGTCGAGAGCCTCTTCCATTTCAATAACCCCGCCAGTCGAGAGATTATTACGTTTAATGGCTCCGCCAGTCAAGAGCGCTTTACATTTTCAATAGCCCCGCCAGTCGAGAGGTTATTACATTTAATGGCTCCGCCAGTCGAGAGCCCCTTACATTTTCAATAGCCCCGCCAGTCGAGAGGCTATTACATTTTAATTGCTCCGCCAGTCGGGAACCCTTACATTTTAATAGCCCCGCCAGTCGAGAGACTATTACATTTCAATTGCTCCGCCAGTCGAGAGCTCTTTACATTTCAATCACCTTGGCAGTTGAGGGCCTTAGTCTTCGTCAACAATCGAAGACGACATTCATCATCAAGTCTCTGTAGACAATCAGAGATATCATGCATTAAGTCCCTGTAAACAATCGGAGGACTTTACAACAATCAACATCAAGTCTCTGTAGACAATCAGAGATATCATGCATTAAATCCCTGTAAACAATCGGTGGACTTTACAACAATCAACATCAGTCTCCGTAAACAATCGGAGATATCATGCATTAAGTCCCCGTAAACATTCGAAGGACTTTGCAACAATCAACATCAGTCTCCGTAGATAATCGGAGATGTCATACATTAAATCCCCGAAGACAATCGGAGGACTTTACATCAACATCAGTCTCCATAGACAATTGGAGATATCATGCATCATAAGACCCCGACAGACAATCGGAGAATTTTACAACATTCACATAGTCTTCATAGACAATCGAAGACGTCACTCATCATCAAGTCTCCGTAGACAATCGGAAACATCATTCATCACATAGTATCCATAGATAATCGGAGACATCATGCATCTTTTCAATCGAAAATACAATCCACAGCAACAAGACTTTCTTTTAAAGTTTCTTTAGAGAAGTCGGTGTTACCACAAATCATACACTGGGGCAAAATTTTGAGAACCGCCTCAAAATTTACCCTATTTCTTTATTTCGAACTATATTGACCTGATTCTCGTAACACGCGAGATATGTAGGAAGCTCTATGCAGAGTTCGGTCATCACAACCACATGATCATTCTTTCTCCCCAGCGAGTATACAATCTTGCATCCCCAGCATCTCACAACTTGATATTGGGGCAATTTTGAAGGACGCCGGGAATGTGCAAACGCTTTCATTCCCAAACATTCTTTCTCTCCATAATCATTTTCACAGGGTCGTCCGCCAATAATAATAGGACAAAGAGATATTTGCCTAATCTTTTGAACTACACCCGACCTGATCCTCGTGCAACTCGAGGTATGTAAGCAGCTCTAAATTAGAGTTCGGTCAAATTTTTGGTCAAATATGATATTTGTCGAGCAAAATTGGCTACACGTCAACGTTTTCGTCTGAAGACAACTACATTATCTTCATACAAAAAGGGCCAAGTTGTTGACACTCAATTTTGGCTCTTCGTGCTTAAAATTAATGTCTTCAGGCTTTCTGATCGTTAAAGAGCACAAAATACATTTTTTCCACATACTTTTATAATTCATTGATAATTATCCTTAATTTGGTAAATATTAGGATTTTTATCAATTTATTATCATTTTAAATTTTTTCACAGTCATCTGCACACGTACACAACATAACACAATAATTCTTTGCAGTACACTATAATTTTTATTATTTACATCATAATACATTTTTTCAGGATAATTATATTTTTATTGTTGTTTATATTTTTTGTAATTATATATCGACATTTACACATTTTTGTACATCATTTAATACAATCTGAAAATGATAAGCCGGATCAATTATTTTGATACACGGAGCAATAATCCGGTCAAGTCAAGGTCTCGTCACCTTTATTAAAGGTGACTTGTCATATCATCTTTATTAAAGGTGACTTGTCACATCACTTTTATTGAAGGTGATGTGTGACATGACTACACATAATCTTTATTTTTTGGATATTAGCCTTTACACGTTGGTTAAAAGGATAAAAATTCTTTTAATAATAACCAATAAATTAAAATAATATTTAATGGATAAAAGTCGATAGCTTATTATTTTTGGGTTAAAAGATGGCATCTTGTTCCATTATAAATAAAGACATACACACATTCATACATATGGACACACACACACATACACCATCTCTCTCTTCTCCCTTCTTGCGTCTCTCTCTCTCACACACACCCTCCTGCCGCTGCCTCGCCGGAGTTGATGACCGGCGAGCTCCTGTCAAACTCCGCCACCACAACAACCGCAACACTCCCGCCCCCATCTCCCCTCTCTCCTCTCCTTCGATCCGCCGACACCCTCACCGAAAAACCCCTTCACCAGCCGCCACCAACCACCAACTGACCGACCCTCTTCTCCCTCTCGATTCTGCCTCTCCTCTAGCGCCGGCGAACCGGCCATGGCTGGTGAGAACCACCACGGCAAACCAACCAGCCGCCTCCTCCATCTCCATTCACCACCACCGGTGATACGCCACCACTTCTATCACTGCTTTGTCTTGTTGTATATGCTAAATATGGCTTCTAATTTTACTTGTACAGATCTGGCCGTGCTTGATCTTTTTCCGGCGTTGCTCCGGTGAAAACCGTTGAAGCAACGACCGACAATCACCATTAGTTCGACTTTTCACCTTTGTTGGACTAAGATTCATTGATTTTATGTATTGTGTGTTGGTTTTTGTACGGATCCGGCCGGAGTTATTAATTATCCGACGAAATACCATTTTTTCCCATGAACGTGTGTTGGTATTGTTCATAGGATTACTACTTGTTTTCTTTTTATGAGCTTACATTTTTACTATTATTGTTGTTACTTTCAAATCTGGTGGGACTTCTACATTCTTGTGATATTTGTTGAATTATTTTTCTGTATGATTTTGCTAAATTCATGGCTCACTGTCATCACATTACTCGCTGTCTTGGCTCCATTTTTGGACTGATTTCGTCCTTTTACTGCTCTACATTTTTACTACACTGATAATGAATAAGATACTGAATACCCTGGCCAATGAAAAAATTCCCGTCGGTTTTTGAGGCCTCCACAAATAAAAAGACGGACATTACGTATACAAATACGTGACAAAAAATAAATAAATATGGGCGATGACGAGATTTTCATATTATCACGACAACACAAAAAGTTTTATGATTCGAACCTTGGCAAGACGATTTAGGACGGCCGATGATTCGAGCAACCACTTCGTAGCCATGGCGTATCTAAAACTTCATCCGAGCCCACTATATAAAATATTATTTTTATATATGCATATGTGTCACATATTTTTATAATTATTCGCTCATTACTAACATTTCTATCAAGTGTTTATACAGATTCTCGAAGAGACTTCTTAAAGATGGCATTCAAAAAGGAGTTTAAATTTTTCTGTTTGTATTTTACATTCCTACAATTGTACAAATATTAATCATAGTGAAAACTTTACTTTTGGGGCGTCGGGTGGGATTATCCTTTACTTACATATTTATTACATGCGCTTAGGCAAAACTTAGGCCGTAAATACTAACCTAAAAGATTAAATTGATTCAAGTATTTAATTGGTTAATTCGCATTTTTGTTAGAAAAAATATCGTAGTCTCCTCCCCTAAAATAAATTTTTATATCTTTACACGCATTCCTTCAATGATTTGTTAAGTCAAAATATTATCGGAGAGAAATTTTATATAATATAAATATTTTTTCTTCCCATATATTACAAACAAAAATGGTTTCCTTTCATAAAAAATCACTTTCTTCCCATGCATATTTCATACATATTTTATACAATATAGTTTTACGTAATTTTTATACACACATTTTATAACGATAGATTTTATTTATACATTTAATACATCCTTTCTATATATATATTATCACATTATTTTAGTACATACTCTACATATTCATACTTTTTTTAAAAGAGAATGATTTTTACCTCCTCCCTCCTTGATAAATTTAGTCTAGTCGGGTACCACATTTGTGGATTCTGAAGGGTGCCTGACACCTTCCCTTCGGAATAATTTGAACCCTTACCTAGAATATAAAATGGTTATCGCAGATTAAAACACAAGTCATACGTGTCAATAATTAAATAGGTTTCCTTATTTTCCTTAAAAATTAGGTGGCGACTCTGTACAAATTCAATTCTTTTAGAGTCCATAAGTCGTGCTTGTTTTAACCTTGGTGAAAAATAGGGCATGACATTGGTGACCAACAAAAATACACACACATATTCACACACACTTGTACACAGATTTTATTTCTCTCAACTCATGCCTCTTCCCCTCTACTGTTCCTCTGCTCGCTACTACTTCTCCGGCGATGAGCTCCGCCGGAGAACATCCACACCACCGCTGCTGCTCCCTTCCTTTTTCCCATCTCCCCGCTGCTCACCTGTTTCCTTTCCGAAGTTATCTCACCGGAGGTGATGACCGGCGAGATCTAATACCCCACCACCGCCACTGCTCCCTCGCCATTGTTGCATGAAAATAGGCCAGATCTGGCCATGTTTGTGCCTTTCTGGCGTTGCTCCGGTGAAAGCCGTTGAAGCACACCAACCATTGTCTTCAATGTCTTCTATTACATGATTCATTTACTTAATATGCTTGCTTTTTAATAGATTTGGGTGTTTGTGGTACTCTAACAATATTTTATTATTTTTGGGATGTCTTTAGACATTTTTCGGTGACTTTGGATTTTCCAGTAGGATCCTTATTTTCTCTGGCGAACATCATGATTGTCTTTTGTTGATTATTTCTCTATTTTTGCTACTGCTTGCTGCCAATGGACTGATTTTCGCTATATTTTTTGGAAACCTATGTTGTTTTTAGGTGTTCCCATTACTTCTTGTTGCTTACCACTGCCTGTTAAATTTTGGGACTGATATTCTTCCATTTTGACCCTTTTTAAGTTTATTAAACGGATTTGAACAAAATACTACATTATTTTGGCCAATGAAGAAATTTCCGTCGATTTTTAAGGCCTCCACAAATAAAAAGACAGACATTACGTATACAAATATGTAACAAATAAATAAATTTGGGCGATCATGAAATCTTATAATATCAAGACAACACAAAAGTTTTACGATTTGTATCTTGGCAAGGAGATTTAGGATGATCGATAATTCGAGCAACTATTTCGTAGCCATGTCGTATCTAAAACTTCATCCGATCCCACGATATATAAAAAAATTATTATTTTTAATATATACATATATGTATACATATTTTTATAATTATTTATTCATTACTAACATTTCTACAAAATGTTTATACAGGTTCTTGAGGATACTTCTCGAAAATGGCTTTCAAAAGGAGTTTGAATTTTATGTTTGTATTTTTTATATTCTTACAGTTGCACAAATATTAATCATACTGAAAACTTTATTTTTGGGGTGTTGGTCGGGGATATTCTTTAATCCTTACCATGCGTTTAGGAAAAATTTAGGCCGTTAATATTTATATAAAAGAATTAAACTGATTTAGGTATTTAATCAATTAATTCACACTTCTACAATAGAAAATATTGTAAATCTTTTCTTTTAAAATAAATTTTTATTTTATTTAATCTTTTCTCCTCATGATTTTGTCAATTAAAAAATAGTATTTGAGAATACTTTTCCTTTATATAATACAAAGATACATTTCTTTCACTACAAAAAGTTCTATCTTTTTATAAAAAATACTTTTCTCTTTCATATATATTCTTACACAATTTTTACATTGTCTATACATCTTTACATATTTTTATACACACATTTTACGACATTATGTTTTATTTATTTCATTGATACACACTCTTTACACATAAATGTTTTATATATTTTTTTGATACATATTTTACATATTCACACTTTTTAAAAATATGATTATTTTTGTCTCCTTCCTCATTGACAAAATTGATCTAGTCGGGTACAACATTTGTGGATTCTGAAGGATGTCTAACTCCTTCCCTTCGAAATAATTTGAACTCTTACCTAGAATCTAAACTGCTTTTCGTAGATTAAAACACAAGTCAAACATGTCAATAATTAAATAGGTTTCCTTATTTTCTTAAAAATTAGGTGGTGACTCTGTACAAAATTAATTCCTTTAGAGTCCATAAGTCGTGCTTGTTTTAACCTTGGTAAAAAAATAGGGCATGACAATTCCAGGAAAAGAAAAGAAGGTATGTCGACTTGTTAAGTCACTTTATGGACTAAAACAAGCCCCGAAATAATGGCATGCAAAATTTGATCAAACCATGTTGTCAAATGGATTTAAGATCAATGAATGTGATAAATGTGTTTACATCAAGAGCACTCCAAATCACATTGTCATTGTTTGTTTGTATGTGGATGATATGTTGATAATGAGTAAAGACATTTACATAAATACTACTAAGCGTATGCTTGTTAGCAAGTTTGATATGAAAAACTTAGGAGTTGCGGATTTGATCTTAGGAATTAGAATTCTTAGGACTCTTTAGGGTCTAGCTTTGTCTCAAACTCATTACATCAACATGGTACTTGAAAAATTCAAGTATTTGAACTTCAAAGTTGCCAAAACTCCAATTGATGTGAATCTTGCTCTCACAAAGAACCAAGGTCAAAGCAAGTCATAATTGGACTAGGCAAGAGTGTTGGAAAGTTTGATGTATATCATGAATTGTACAAGACCAGATATAGCATGTGCTATTAGTAAACTGAGTCGGTACACAAGTAATCCAGATCAAACTCAATGGAAGACAATGAAAAGATATTTGGGGTATCTAAAACATACTCAAGACTATGATTTGCATTACAACAAATATCCAGTGGTTATTGAAGTATATAGTGATGCAAATTGGATCACTGGATCATATGAAGTAAAATCCACGAGGGGATATGTGTTTACTCTTGGTGGAGGAGCAGTCTCTTAGAAATCATCCAAACAAACTTTTATTGCTCACTCTACAATAGAATATGAGTTTATTGCCTTAGATAAGGCCGGTGAAGAAGCAGAATGACTACGAAACTTTTTAGAAGATATTTCTTTGTGGCCAAAACCAGTGGCTCCTATGTGCATACATTGTGATAGTCAAGCAGCAATAGGAAGAGCTGGAAATGTTATGTATAATGAAAAGTCACATCACATACGACGAAGACATAATACCGTTGTACAATTACTCTCTAGTGGAATTATCATAATTGACTATGTAAAATCAAAGGATAATGTGTTGGATCCGCTTACAAAAGGTCTAACTAGAGAGGCGGTTGATAAATCATCAAAGGGAATGCAATAATGGCCTAGAACAAGTCATTGTAATGGAAACTCTACCTAGTTAAGTGGAGATCCCAAGGTCTAGGTTCAAGGAGATCAAACAAAGTTATGAATGACGGTTCAGTATTGTCACTAAAAATATATCCATTTCCATGATATGACAATGTTCAAAAAACAAGGATAAGGCTTAAGATTTGAAGCTTTTTAATGGTTTCTAAGTTTGGCTGGAATGACCAAATAGTTTATACATAATATTAAACATTTAGGAATCACCTATGTGACTGTGAAGTGGAAGCCGCTTCAAGGAGAATATGAGTTAGGCCAATTCTCTACACACTCATGAAATCAGGACGTGTTCATGATTGAAACGAACAAAACAATGAGAACCAAGAACGTTTAAGGGTTAATTGTGTGACATATGTTTCCTAGGTAGATGTAAAAGCTCGACGGTTAAAATATATCAATTCTACCTAATTGACCAAGGATACCCAATGTATGTTCACTATGAAAAGTTTAAGGAGAAACCTACTTACCCAGATGCGATTGATCCTTATTTGTAGACCATACAATTTTTCATATAAAATAGCCATTCCCAATTCATGTTTGGGATTGTTGGGTTTTGGTGATGGAAAGTGAATGGAAAATGGAGGGAAAAATATGGAAGGAAAAATGGATTTGTGTCTTCACTTTAAGGAAGAATTATTCTCCCACATTGGTGGAAGAAAGTAACTTTTGTATATTTAAATATAGAAGTGTTCCTTCATGTGGATAGTGAGGCAAGAAGAAGACAAGCCTCGCGTCATCGTCGTCGTCGCTAGCTCGGCTCGGCTTCGAATTTGGATCGATCGAGAGATTATCTTTTAGACAAAATTCGTATGAAACTTGAGAGTTAATGATACTTTAATCCAAAAATCTGAAAGAAAGTAGTTTCTCCATATGCGGACGCATGTCACAACGCACCTCGAAGGGACGCGACCCTTCGAGGCACTGGTTGGAAAGGAAAAGACAAACTACGCGAGCACCTGGCCATCTGCGCCAGCTCACGTCGCGACGCAAGTAAGCCTGGACACACTGGAATGTGCCAAATGGTCACCTGCAGCCGCATGTGATCACCTGCGGGCGCAGGTCGTAATGCAGGTGATGTGTCATTTCGGAAAGGTGTGTCTTTTCTTTAACCATTGCTTTCTTTCTGAAGCATTTCCTTTTGGGCTATAAATATCTATCTTTTTCCTCAGATGAAGGATATGAAATCTATTATTTTACAAAGTTAAAAACTTTCTTCTTTTCAAAAGAAATCAAAGTAAGTGTGATATACTCCGTTTGTTGAGTTCGTCGAAGTTCTGTAATCTTCATTGCCGGTATTGCAGAATAGTGTTCTATTCTATCCTGGGAGGAATTAATCCAAACTTTGGGCAATTGTGAGTGGATTAAATCTTTAAGGAAATACAGTTTACTATGGGCTTAGAACTACCATTTTATATCAATTTTCTGGTTTACGGTTGCAAGAGACAAGAGAAACAAGCCAGAGTCAAAAGTTCATGATGATTCATTTTCAAAGTCATTGAATGTAATTTTCTATTTGAGGGATCTTTGAAATGACATTTCCTGTAATTGTCCTTTTGTCACTAACCAAAAGATTTTTTCCCTTTTACTCCTACGAAGTTATTTTGTTGTTAAAAGAAGTTCAAATTAACTTCCATTAAAAGTTATTGGCGAGCATAAAATTTACTGGTCCTTCAATCGCAAAATATTTGTCACTTTTCACTTGTAGTGAGTTAACTAAGAGAACTTTACCCAACTTTTTAAACTTTATAAACAACTGATTTTTCTTCTATTTTTAAGGAGAATCACATTTTTCATTTGCTTATTCCTCAAACACACTTATTTTTCTTTCTGAGAATCTTAGCTCGACACTTTACCTATTCAAAATAAGTCTTTTATTTATAAGAATAAACACTTTTAGTTTCTCAACAGCTTGACCAAATGTACAGGCTAAAACATAAGCTAATAATTTATTAAGATAATTTCCGAAGTGTACAAATATCTTAGATGCCTAAGCAAATGGAAATCTTAATGGAAATTCACTTACTAAGAACTCCTTTCCTCTATCAATATCTATATGATGCCTATGTCAAAAGGTATATGTCAAGAATTAGTAATACAATTGTGGTGGTGGGGGTTTGGGGGGTTTGGGTTGGGGGGGGGGGTCATTTCCTCTAATAAAAACAATAGTAGAAGCAAAATTTCATGTTCCTCATAATATACTCATTAATTACATACCAATATTGACGGAATATCCACGTCTCTATACCCAATACAATACTAAATATATAGTACTTACGTATTAATCCTTATTTTCGGTTTTTATTCTGCAATTCTATTCAGATTTTGAGTAACATTATGCAGCCCTTCTTTGGCCTCCAACATCTTGTGTGGAGGGTAAATGTGAAAATTTAAGGCACTATCTCCACTAACATAAACAACCCTAAATACATCATATTTTAACTCTAGTGAAAAACCATCAAAATAAGGAAGAACACTCCTAGAATCTTGATTCAGGATGTAATTATAGCAGCATTGCAAGGATTTCCATACGAAAAGGGCGGCAACTTTGGATAGTTGTTGGCACTTCAAGCAAACCCCAGAAACCGCGCCATCCATCTTGTGAAACCGGTCCTTGAAAATAGCTAAGCACGCGTATGTAAAGTCTTCGAGTGGCATTTCGTGATGGGAGAAAGAGGCAGAGTTCATGGAAACTATGTCGCCTGCGTAGAATTTCGCGGCAGGTGAATGATCCTTTGATTCTCCAGCATATGCATCAAAGAAGCCATGTTCCAGTAGGATTGCCATGCTTGATACATTTGTTAACATTGAGAGCTGATCAAAGGAAATGGAAGAACAATATTAGTAATGTAACAAATATAGATTTTCATGTTGTGCGTCTTGGAGCGAATAATTGCTTAAAATAAAGACTAGCAAGGTCACATTACACATAATAACATGGATTAGCTCGCTCAGTAAGAAAGAGAAAAATCAAATATTTACACATAATAACATGGATTAGCTCGCTCAGTAAGAAAGAGAAAATCGAATGTTACTATGGGATATGATAGAACGTAAATTTAGTTATTTAAATGAACCCTCGTTTCAGAATCTCATTAAATTGGAATCTTCCTAGGTAAAAGAGCATTACTCTAATTTATATGATTATTTGATGACCCTATATTATCGTATCTTGATTACCACAATACCCTTTGTTTGAAACTAGTGGACGAAAGGAAAGGAAAGAAAAGAAAGTTTAGAATATTCCTCTTTTGTTTGATTGGCATAAAAGACTCAAAAATAGCAAGAGGAAAAGTATTTCATATTTGAAAAGAGAAGTTTCCCGATCAAGTTTAAATTCTATGCAATAATACTTTTATTACGGTTGTCATACTTAATGTACATTTGTTAACATTGACAGCTGATGAAATTAAGAAAATGGATGAGTATTAGCAATGTAACAAGCATGTATAGCATCAACACATGCAAGCATATATAGCATCAACACATTCTCACTCAAAAAAAGAACCTTAATATAATATGCATGCTTTAATTTATTTGGAACTAGTGAATGGAAGGAAATTTAAAATATTTCTCTTTGCTTGATTGGCATAACAGATGAAAAGAATGGCAAGGGGTAAAGTTCTTCATAGTTGAACAGAAAGGTTTTCCAATTAAGTTCATGTTTTTTGCGCTAACGTTATACAAATTTTTCACCTCATTTATTTCTTTTATTTTCGTCTAGTGTTTATATCTATTTTGGCATATTGACTAATCCAAATTTGTGTTGCGTAAAGCTCTGGGGAAACATTCCTACCAACATTTTCTCCATTCCCAGAATTTATCCCGAAACACTAATTAAAGATGGAAGAATCCTGTCCATCCCACCATAACCTTAATGGTCACCACGAGGTTAATTACATTGACCACAACAGCTGAAATGATAAAAAATTGATCATTTCTTCATTCTATTCCGGCTATTCCTTTTCGACGAATAATTTATTCTTGAGCTTATAAGCTTTTTCCCTTCCGTAAGCGCATATAGGAAAGTGAGCCCTCTGCTATTGAGAGGACTCCTATCATCTTTTTTTAATTTATTGGACATCTCAAGAAATTAAAAAAAAAAATAGACTTTATAAAAAAAAAAAATACATTAACTTTTCCTAAAAGTTTAAGGCCTCTGTTTAGATTTTGGTCTTAGGCCACTGATATGTTTGATCCGCCTGTGCCGATAACCAAGAAGTGCTACAACTAGTTAAATTGCTTTGATGGTGTAAAAAATCTTTTACACCCGTGGCGATTTTATCTTTCTTCTATTAGCTTTCAAACAGAACAAAAGTAAAGAACATTAATCAATCATGATCATACAACTTGTCTTCAATTTTTTTTTTTTGGTTACCTTTTCTTTCCTTTCCTTCCAATCCAAGCAGATTATAAATTAATGGAAATCCAAAATTATGAGTTGATGACTTAGGTAAAAAAAAAAAAAGAGAATTTAAATTCTGTAAAAAAAATTAAACTTACAAGAGCTGCAGTCAGTGAGTCCTTATTTTCACTAGATCTCTTTATCCATGCTCCATACCATACCATCTGCACTACAAAAAATTCACTATTAACAACCAAACCACTATAAATCTTGAAAAGCTATGTTGCTCGGACTCTTCAAAAATGTTATCGGATGTGTGTCAGATCCTTCAAAAGTAGTGCATTTTTTGAAGGATGCGGCAACATTTTTGGAGAGTCCAAGCAACTTAGCTGAAAAGAATATTACAGATATACTGTACCTATCTTAGCTACATGATCAGGAGGGTGCAATTGAATCCTCTTCGTTAAATAAATATACAGTATAACGATTATTGAATCCCCTTGATATAAGAAAACTTTTGGTGTGGCAAAGGTGGCTCACAAATTGCTTTAGGTTGTAATAGGTTCGAACTTTAGGCATAATATTCTTGCATTTTTTTTGAATTCCTTTACTAAAGGCATTGCATATTTTTTCCTTTTTATCGAATCACCTTTTAAAATTTCTGACTTTCTTCCAATTTATCTTGAAAAAAGCCTTGAATGAAGAAAAGATGTTAGCACCCTGATTCATTCTAGAAGCATTATCGAAAACTAGGTGGAAAAAAAATTAAAATTTGTTATCAAATTTTAAGTTATTTTTTAACCGCACGATTATATAGCTAAAGACAATAGGTTGCGCCCAAAATCATTCCAAATGCTGCTATATGGCTACTAAGCTATTTCCTTGGAAAACTCCCACTAATTAGGATGAGAAATTTTCTGGTTGCTAGTACCAGTTAACTCATATTGGCCAAAGTAGAAGAAAAGAAAATGGTAGAGAGATTTGTCTTGGTGCTCACAGAACCTTCATAATATCTAACAAGTCAAGTGTTATGTCGATCATATAGTTCACCAACATATAAAACAAAGGGCTGATGAAACAAGTCCATGACTTGATATCGGTAGAATGCTACCTCCAATTTCCTATATGTTCGATAGAGTCCAAGATTCCCCCACTGATCGGAGTAAGTACGTACACTGATTATGCCGAATGTACAAGATAGTTAGCTATTTGAAGTCATTTCCAAAACTTGAAAAAACAACTTGAGTAAAAACTACTTAACAAATGCAACTCAATACTCAATAGGATGATCATGTCTACTGATATCACAAATGACCTAAAGTCCACAAAGTAAGAGAAATTTAAAAAAGTAACAAATTAAAGTTGAGTAATTGCACACATACCATATTCCCATGAATGCTTCTAAAAATAGCACTGTGTACACATCCAAGACTTTCTGTAGAATAAGAAAAATGCTTGAGAGCTTCCACAAGATCATCCACAATCACTATTGTTGGCCTGAATATGAAGAAACTTGTATCCAAGTTTCTACTATTATATGGAAAAAAACAAGCCATAATATTCTATTTTCCTCTTCTTGTTGTCGTTGTTGTTTTTGATTTAACTAATTTCTTTGTGCTTCCCTTTATTTGATCTTCCTATCTTATTTTGTCTAATCTCTTCTATTTGAATTCATTGCATTTGTACAAGAAAAAGAAAAGAGTATTTTGAAATTTCGATTTAGTTGGACTGAATGATTAGTTTGAGTTTCAAACAAGGCATGCAATGAGTCATATAGTAATGTTTTTCTTTGGTTGGCCAATGTAGTATTTTTGGCAGGATCCGATTGGGTCTTGCACTTTGACTGGAATAATAAGAGTGACTAGTTTGAATAATTTGTTCTCAATTTGACTTTTAACAACTTAATATTACTTTACTACTTACTCCCTCCGTCCCAATTTATGTGATGTACTTTGACTTAATAAAGAATTTAAGAAATAAAGGAAGATTTTTGAAACTTGTGGTCTAAAATGAGTTATAGATATTTGTGTAGTTGTAAATCATTTCATTAAGGGTAAAGTGGGTATTTTAAAGTTAAATTGTTATTAAATATAGAAATGTATTATTTTTTTTGGGACTGATTAAAAAGGAAAGTGTGTCATATAAATTGAGACAGAGGGAGTAGTATAAGCCGCCAGAAGCAGACACCTCTTGGACGACATGTCAGCTTCAGCAGGGGCATTTCCGTCTGTTCCGCATCGTCACGATTAAAAATAAAAATCATTATCATGTTGTATTAATGACATGTAATTTTAAAATAATATGATAATTTAAAAAATAAAGTAATAGTATACTAATATTCAGTTGAGTTACCATGATTATGTAAAATAATTTACCGATTGATGTATATAACTCAATTTTTTTGTTAATAATAACGAGTTTAGTTTATATAAATTGACAATATGAGAATTTTTATGCTATCAAATTGCCTAAAGATTAGTTTCACGTAAATGTGGTAGCAACTTTTGTTGGAACATTCTCGCAGCCCAACTTGGACTAGCCATGAGCTTGTGTGTTCCTCATTTTCCCTATTATATTATGTAAACAATAATTAGCTTACACTGATTAATATTTTCTCTATCTCAAATTACTTGACATGTTTACTTTTTACACAACTCTTAAGGAGAAATTAATAAAGGATGCAAATTAACTAATATGACCCTATTTAATCTTGATTAGATGAATCTTCTTCAATTAATATGAGAATAATTTTTATTATTAAGGGTAGAGTTGAAAAAAAGTGATTAATATATTATCTTTTGATTTTTTAAATATGTCAACTATTTTGAAACAATATTTTTTAACAAACATATCAAGTAAGTCGAGACAGAGGGAGTACTTCCTTTCTTCTTCTTTTTTTTTTTGGTTAAAAGTACTTCCTTTCTTCTTAAATAAATGATGTTTTAGCCTTTTCATTTTATTTCTTAATAAATGGTGTTTTAGGATTCAAGAAGGAATATAATTAATCTTATTCTTCCAAATTATCCTTATTTGATGTGGAGTTTTACATCATTAAAGAATCACATTTTTTTTCAATAAATTTAATTAAGAATAAATTAATAAAAATATTCTTTATTTTTAGAAATGAATAATTTTCAAGGGGTGCTCAAGTTAAAAACATCACTACTTATTCATCAAAGGAGGGAGTACCATTCAAGAAATACATCTTCTATTTGACTTTTCTGATTTCTGTTCAATTTAATGGGAACGTGGTAGACTAATATGAATTTAAAATCTTTCATAGTTCAGCCAAAAAAAAAAAAAAAAAATTTATAGCTGAACTTGAATGATCAACTTGTGTATATCCATTATTCTCGGAAATTTAACTTCAAAATTCTGATGGAATTTGGTGTTTTAGTGCTGGTATTAGGGGTGAATAAAATCAAATCAAAAATCAAATTAAAGTGTAAAATGAGACAATCAAAAAAAAAAAAAAAAATTGACTAATGATTTGGTTTGATTTTGAAAAGAAAAAACTCGACTATAATTGATTTGGTTTGATTTTAACTAAAAGAAGTCAAACCAACCCAATACTACATTTATACAATTTTTAAAAATACTTAATACATAAAAATATTTACTGTGATGTTATTTATAAAATTTTCTTAAACTTTTTCATTATTTTTATCTTTCAACATAATATTTCAAGTTTAAACTTAGAATTTTGAATGAGCCAATAAGCTTTATAGCCCATAGATAATAAGGAAAAATTTCATTTATATAAAAAAAAAAAAAAAGTTTACAAAAAAAGTAGTCTATTTTCTATTTACAGAAAAAATAGCCAAAAAAGGTCAATGGCTCAACAGAGCTCAATTCGGCACAAGGCCATTAGGCCAGTTTTGCTTCTTTTTTTCAGCTTTATTTTTTTTGTTGTTTTTTTTTTGCTGCGTTTTTTTTTTATATATATAAAAAAGAAACTTTTTCCCTTTTTTTCAAAAACTTTCTTCATGCAATTTTTTCATGTATCAATATTGTATAAATGATGTATAAACATGCATATATGATGTACAAATAGTTATGTAGTGTTTATGTAATGTATCGATATTGTATAAATAGTTATGTAATGTATATTTAATGTATCGATATTATATAAATAATGTATAAACGTGTATCGATATTGTGTAAATGATGTATAAACATGTATATATGATGTACAAATTGTTATGTAATGTATATGTAATATATCGATATTGTATAAATGTGTATAAACATGTATCGATGATGTATAGATAGTTATGTAATGTATCGACATTGTATAAATGGTGTATTAGCGTGTATCAATAATGTATAAATAATATATAAATGTGTATTGATATTTTATAAATAGGTATGTAATGTATCGACATTATATAAATGATATATATTAGTGTATCGATATTGTATACACAATTATGTAATGTATCGATATCGATATTTATTTGACTCATATGTTCCCACCATATAATAAATAAAATTTTAAACAAACAATAATAAAATAACATAAATAGTCATTTTTTTCACAAAAGAAATGAAACAATTAAAAAAATATATAGATTTTGAAAAAAAAGCAACAAAAATTTTAAACAACGTAAAGTTTTTTTAAAAAAAAAAATAGCATAGAAAAAAATAGTAGAAAAGTTTATTTTTAAAAAAAAAATTTAAGAAATGGCCAGATGACCAAATTGCCAAGTGGCCAAATGGCCGAACATTGGTCATCCACTCCCATAACACACTAATCTGAGGCAATTGAAAATGGATGGCAGCGGGCGGCTGATTTTTCAGTAAATAGTATGGCCGACTGGCCATTTATTGAAATAACAATGGCCGATTGGTCAATTTAGGTAAAAAAAAAAAAATAGATTATTTTTTGTGTAAATAATTTATCTCAATAGACATTTTGCATAGTTTTTCCTATTAGTAACTCAAATAAAGCCTAAATCAATATTAATGCTAACAAAAATATTCAATTAAAACACTAAGAATGATAATAATGTTGGATATCTTTTCTTTAGTTTTGCATAAATACATAACCTAAATTTATTTTTCTATTTAATAAATACTTGCTAGACTTATTTTAGCATGACTTAATATTTTTAAATTATGATTATTTTTATTATAACTTATTAATATGTAATATTTATTTTATACGATTTTATTATTATTTTTTATTGAATATTTTATAGTCATAACTCATTTTATATTTTGCGTTATTTTCTTAAGGAATATCTAAGATAGTTATATCTTACTAGGACTAAAGAAATATTTGAAGCACAAGTTAATTATATGTTTATATGAAGACTTTAACGAAAAAACTCAAAAAAATTTGAGGTTAATAAATCTGAATTTTATTAGTTTGATTTAGTATATAGATTTAAAAACTCGACATAAATAATTTAATTTAATATTTAAAAAATCCAAACTAACCCGATCAGATATGATCACCTACAAAGGAGAGCTCACCAAAATTAAATACAATTCACCACTAAAATAAACAATTCTATACAAGCCGCCGCCTAAGATAACTCTTGCATCATTACCACTCGTCACATAGCAAATACGATCAATATCACTTCACCTAAGGGTGTCAACTGGGCCGGTTCAACCCGGAACCGGCCCATTTAGACCGGCCCATTTACCGACCGGACCGGACCGGACCGGGCCGGCCCGGTATGGGTAATGGGCCTGACGGGTTTTTAGGGGGGCTGGGCCGGACACGGTATTGAAACCGGTGGACCGGCCCAGTTAGAAAACCGGACCGGGTCCACCGGTGCACCGGCCCGGCCCGGTAACTTTTTTTTTTTTTTTTTTTTTTTTAAAATTTTTCTGGGCCGTTGGGCCCCAGCCTGCAAAGGCTGTTTTGGTCCGTTGAGGCCCAACGGCTATAATGCCGTTGGCCCAACGGCCAAAACAGCCTTTTTAGGCTTAATTTTAAAAAAAAAAAAAAAAAATCAAATTTTTTTTTTTCCTATAAATACATGCCATTTCAAAAAATATTTCCTACAATCTCAATTCTCATTCTCTTATTCTCTCTCAAATTTGCTAAAATTATCTCATAAAGTGTTCTATATATTTTATTATTTTGCAATTACAAATACTACGTTGAAGTTTCCAAAAGTACTCAATTGACCAACTTTCGAGTACTTCAAAAATTTGGTATTATCGTTCCATCTCTTACTTTTAATTTTTAATTAGTGTATTATTTGTTGAATATTTATTTGGATTTTTTTTGTGTTTTTTGAATATTTGTTAGTTTAATTGGTAATATGGATAAATTAAGGAAAGTCGGTAAAAGTGTTAGAAATCTTTGTCCCGGAAGTGGTAGTGGTAGTGGTAGTAAGAAACAAATTGGTTCCGGTAGAGGTAGTTCAAATGCTCGATATACTCGTGTGCCTCCGGTACCAATTAGCGAACCATTTGAGAATGAAATACGTGTAGGTGCTCACGATATGAATTATTTTGAGGCTCAAGAAAATTATGGTATAGAAGAAGAGAATGAAGTAGACTCTGTTGATTTAGATGAAAATGATGATGATGATGTTACACCCGAATCTGGTAATGTTAATGTTCAATCTGAATCAGTTAATCTTCCTCCCCGGCCCCCTGTAAGATCTCGTAAACAAACTAGTGTTGTGTGGAATTTTTATACCCGAATAGAAGGAACCACTAAGGTTGAATGCGATCTTTGTCAGGTAAAATACGAGCATAAGACTGGGGGTAATAAAGGAGGTACGGGTCAGTTGTCGAGACATTTGAAGGAGAAACACCCAATAGAGCTAGCTCAGGTAACTGGTGGTGAGACAGTTGAGGGCCCAAGTCAAACTAGATTGAACCCAAAAACCGATCTATTAGTTAAGAATTATAATAAAATGAAGGATCGTGAAGAAATAGCCAAAATGATAGCTGCGGGTTGTTTGCCTTTCTCTTTTGCTTCTTCTGATGCTTTTATTCATTATATTCAGGCAATTTATAATCCTATGTTTAAGGGTATTCCTAGAAGTACTTGTCGGTCCGATATTTTTAGACTCCATGCACAATATGTTTACTATTTATCTGCATTATTAAAAAATCTTTCATGTAGAGTTTCTTTAACTTCTGATCTTGGTCGTGCTATTAATAAAAATGATTATTTAACAATTACTTGTCATTGGGTAGATAGTAATTTTGTTATGCAAAAACGTATTTTAGCATTTTTGTATGATGAAGACCGTAGACACACTGGAAAATTTATTTCTGAATCTATTACAAAAGTTGCAAGATATTATGGTATTGACCGCAAAGTTTTATGTATATCTTTTGATAATGCATCTAACAACAACGCTGCTATTGAGTTGTTAAAAACTGAACTTTCTCCACCGTTATCCGAAATATTTCATGTTAAGTGTGCTTGCCATATATATAATTTAATTGTAAAGGATGGTCTTGCTTTTTTTGAGCCTGCTATTGAAAAAGTTAGACTTGCAGTTGGCTTTATTCAAGGAAATAATAGAAAAATTAGACTTACCGAATTTAAAAGAAAATGTCAGGAAAATGGACTTAGACCGAGATTAATGCCTGAAGAAATAGATGTGAGATGGAATTCTACGTATGATTTCTTAAATACTTGCAATATTTATAAAGTTCCTATTACTATGACTTTTAACCAATTTGCTAGTGATTTTCCCGATTGTATGTTACAAAATTCAGACTGGGCTGAAATTGATGATATTGTTAATTTTTTGCAAAAATTTTATCTAGCTACGGTTGAATTTTCTGGAGCTTATTATCCTACTGTTTGTAATATTTTAGCTTATTTAGCCGACATTTCTTTATTGCTTAACGAGTATAAGTCTAAACCAGGTTACAAATATGCTATTGAGGCAATGATTGATAAATTTAAAAAGTATTTTTTTCCGCTTCCCCCTATTTTCTTAGTTGGTGCTATAATAAATCCATGTATGAAATATAATACTATGTCCGAATTTACTTCTCTTATTTATTCTGCTTTAGGAGTAAAAGCTGATGAAGAACCTTCTTTGTATACGTCTATGTCTGATGCGAATAGTTACATGAACACATTATACAATCATTATGCTGATTTACTTGACAATGCTTTACCGTCACACATTACACCGACCCCCGCTCCCCATCGTTCTGAGGAACCATCATCTTCTAAAAGACAGGCACATAATATGCCTGTTTATTGTGTTTCTGATCTATCTGTTTGGAATAGATTGCAGCCTTCATCGCATAGAACCGTAAGTCGGGAAGAGCTTAAGTATTATCTTATGCAGCCTACAGAGGATCCTAGAGGTAGAATCAACACGCTGGAATGGTGGAAGAATAATGAAAGACAATATCCTGTACTTTCAATGTTAGCTAGAGATATATTGAATGTTCCAATGTCAACCGTTGCATCAGAGAGCGCTTTTAGTCAAGGACGGCAACAGATTGGAGACAACCGACACACATTGGGAGGCAATGCCATGAATGTTTTAGTTTGCCTTAGAGACTGGATTAGAGCAGAACGAAGAAATCAAGGAATGTTCGTGGAGCCGGAAGACGAAGAAGATCTTGAAGAAATAATGACTTCAAGAGAGAATTCAGCACAATCAAGTCCAATGCATGGCTTTAGTGCCATTGATTTTGACAATCCACAGCCAATTCCCATTAATGTTAACATGCGTGAATTGGAAAAACTGATGAAAAATTTGTAGAATTTACAATTAATCAATTGAATTTTCATTTTTCAATTTAACTTTGTGAAATTAGTGAAATGTAATTGCAACCTTGTAACTTGTAAGTTTTCAAACATTTTGCAATCAATCAAATATTAAATTCATTTACACTTTATATATTTTTTCCATTTAAAATTTAAATTGAATATCTTGTATGAATTCAATACTTTTAATATGATAGTATAAACGTATATGTTGTTGAATATTGTATATATGTATGTATGTTCTTTAAAATAGTATATATTGAATGTATATATGTGTATGTTTATTCTTTAAAGTAGTATATATGGAATGTATACATATGTATGTTTATTCTTTAAAGTAGTATATATTGAATGTATATATTGAATGTATATATGTGTATGTTTATTCTTTAAAGTAGTATATATTGAATGTATATATTGAATGTATATATGTGTATGTTTATTCTTTAAAGTAGTATATATTGAATGTATATATGTGTATGTGTATTCTTTAAAGTAGTATCTATTGAATGTATACATATGTATGTGTATTCTTTAAAGTAGTATATATGGAATGTATACATATGTATGTTTATTCTTTAAAGTAGTATTTATTGAATGTATATATGTGTATGTATATTCTTTAAAGTAGTATCTATTGAATGTATATATGTGTATGTGTATTCTTTAAAGTAGTATATATGGAATGTATACATATGTATGTTTATTCTTTAAAGTAGTATATATTGAATGTATATATGTATGTGTATTCTTTAAAGTAGTATATATGGAATGTATATATTGTATGTATATATGTATGTTTATTCTTTAAAGTAGTATATATTGAATGTATATATGTGTATGTTTATTCTTTAAAGTAGTATTTATTGAATGTATATATATGTATGTATATTCTTTAAAGTAGTATATATTGAATGTATATATTGTATGTATATATGTATGTATATTCTTTAAAGTAGTATCTATTGAATGTATATATGTGTATGTGTATTCTTTAAAGTAGTATATATGGAATGTATACATATGTATGTGTATTCTTTAAAGTAGTATATATGGAATGTATACATATGTATGTGTATTCTTTAAAGTAGTATATATGGAATGTATACATATGTATGTTTATTCTTTAAAGTAGTATATATTGAATGTATATATGTGTATGTGTATTCTTTAAAGTAGTATCTATTGAATGTATATATGTGTATGTGTATTCTTTAAAGTAATATATATATGGAATGTATATATTGAATGTATATATGTGTATGTGTATTCTTTAAAGTAATATATATATGGAATGTATATATTGAATGTATATATGTGTATGTGTATTCTTTAAAGTAGTATATATGGAATGTATACATATGTATGTGTATTCTTTAAAGTAGTATCTATTGAATGTATATATGTGTATGTGTATTCTTTAAAGTAGTATATATGGAATGTATATATTGAATGTATATATGTGTATGTGTATTCTTTAAAGTAGTATATATGGAATGTATACATATGTATGTGTATTCTTTAAAGTAGTATATATTGAATGTATATATGTATGTATATTCTTTAAAGTAGTATATATTGAATGTATATATTGAATGTATATATGTGTATGTTTATTCTTTAAAGTAGTATATATTGAATGTATATATTGAATGTATATATGTGTATGTTTATTCTTTAAAGTAGTATATATTGAATGTATATATGTGTATGTGTATTCTTTAAAGTAGTATATATTGAATGTATATATGGAATGTATATATGTATGTTTATTCTTTAAAGTAGTATACATGGAATGTATATATATGTATGTGTATTCTTTAAAGTAGTATCTATTGAATGTATATATGGAATGTATATATGTATGTTTATTCTTTAAAGTAGTATATATGGAATGTATACATATGTATGTGTATTCTTTAAAGTAGTATATATGGAATGTATACATATGTATGTTTATTCTTTAAAGTAGTATATATGGAATGTATACATATGTATGTGTATTCTTTAAAGTAGTATATATTGAATGTATATATGTATGTTTATTCTTTAAAGTAGTATATATTGAATGTATATATATATGTGTATTCGTTAATGTAGTATATATTGAATGTTTATTCTTTAAAATCGTATTTTAAGTAGTATATATATTGAATGCATATTAAAAAACAATCAACGTTCAAAATACTATTTTTTTTAGTTGGAGCCCGGTAAACCGGCCCATTAACTGGTCAAAAAAATTAAATGGGCCGGTGCTGGGCCGTTTGGGAAAATTTCACTGTTCAGCCCGGCCCGGGCCGTTAAGAATTGGGCCCGGCCCGGCACCGGCCCAAAACCAGAAAAAATAAATGGACCGGGTCCGGGTTGGCCCGGCCCGGCCCAGTTGACACATTTAACTTCACCACAGACAAGAAGTCTAAGAGAGTGACATGTAATGAAGGCAATTTTTTAAACTTAATAAGGTAAGTAGAAAAAATACATACTCCTAATTTTTTATATAAAAATAATTGAATCTCTTTAATATGAAAAAAATATATAAAAATTAAAATGTTAGCTTTCTTAAAAAAATAAAAATAAAAAATTCTTATCAGAATATCAAACTCAACCACAGAGTGTAACCTTCACTGCTCTCCCCGGAGGACAGTGAAATATAGGGGAGGATTTACCTTTTTCCCGACGGCATTTCATGGGACATTGTTGTGTCGAAATTTTATTAAATATGTATATCTACTTAATAAGCAGAATAAAATTATTGATCATACTTATTAAAAAAGTGACAATGCTTCAATATATTGATTTATTTAACTTGATAAATTATAAGAGAAGAAGAAATCATTGCTTAAAAAGTCGTGTTTACTATCTCTTTCATCGTTGTTATGTATTTGCTCACGTTTTTTCAAGTATTAAGCTTACGAAATATTGTGCGTAAACAATTATGAGAGATATGACAAATATTAGTACCGTGGCAGCTTTTGTGTGTATATAAGTCATCAACTGTTCCTTAAATTTATCCGAATAATTCACTTAGATATCTCAACACAACTTTGTACCTATTGAACATTTGAATTATTCAAAATGTGTACCTATTAGGAATTTTTTTTATGATTAGCTAAAAGTATTAAATATGTGTAGCATACTCACAATGACATGACAAAATAACCAATTAAATTAGTATATGTGACAGATGACTTCAAAAAAATTAATAAAAAAAGAAAAATTATTTGAATACTTGGCTGTCACCCCCATCCATCAGCCTTCAACTTCATCTCCATAACCAAAGCTATTTTCCCAATTTCAAGCTCATCAATGACAGAAAACTTCAATGCAAAATTCATTAAACAAATTCGATAAAGGTCATCTTTAACTTTAAAAATTGACAAATTATTAAAATTAAAGGATTAATATTTTCATGTAATGATTTAAAAAATGAATTGGATTTGAATTTTTTTTTCCTTTTGACATTATCTTAGTGTGAGTCCACCATATTTTTTTTTCTTTATGTGTTTTTCTTCATTTCACTATAAATTAGTATTTTTTTTTCTTTTCTTTTTTTCAAATCTGTTCTATTTCTTTTATTTTAGATTTGTTCTTCAATTTTTTGTGGGGGCATGGGTGGGGGTTGGGAAGAGGGAGAGGAAAAGAGAGAGAGATAGAGAGGAAGTATAAATTTGGGTGGTCTTCACTTTTTTCGGCACAAAAAAAAATGGCTGAAGGTGGTGGTGGATTTGGAATAAGAATACAATAGAGAAAATTTGACAAAAACATCACTTTTCGCACGCCTATTTTAGGTGTAGAACACTCATTAAGTCATATCAATAAAAAATATTTAAGTGGTTCAAATTTAAAATGATAGAGATGTTCAATAGATACAGAGTTGAGTTGAGATGCCTAAGTGAATTATGCAGATAATTTTAAGAGTCCATAAATGACGTAAAGTTGAAGAACAATGAACGTAAACCAATTTGTGACATAGGACCCAAAATCCCAAATACACGTAAGATGAAGAATATTAAAGACAAGATATTTGTCAAATAGTGTCAAGATTTTCTCGAAGCTACTATCAATCACTTCACAATGTATATAAAAAAAAAAATAATGTGATGCACTAAAATTTCTGTTATGTACGAGGTTCAGAGAAAGATGGAATCATATAAATCTATTATATACAGACTTATCTTATATTTCTATCAAAGATAGTTTTCACGACTTAACTTGATCACATGACAACAATTTTATCAATTGCTTCACTCCAATGTTCCCCTTCCACTTCACCATGTATGACTATGACAAATGTCCCACCTCATTCATTGAACCTCTAGTCTTCCATTCTAAATAAATAATGTATTTATGAGTAGAGACAAATTCAGGATGTAGAACTCGTGGCGTCAAATTAAAAATTATCATGTCCTATATATCTATCGAAATTTATTCATGAAGAGCCGTGATGAAGTTTTGTAGTGCTAATATGGCAATTTGTCTTGCTGTCCACAAAATGAAATTCCCTTTTTTAAGTGGGCAAACCATTTCGAACATCTCAACCCCACCTCTCAAAAAAATAAAGATAAAGACATTATTATTTTTTGCGATAATCACTTAGTTCCTCAAAATCATAATTTTGAGATAACAGCAAGTAACTAAGCCAACTTCTCTACAAAATCAATCATCTAAATCAATGGCAAATTGGCAACTTCCCTTGAACATAAGCACCCTCCCCTCCCGCTAGGAACATGTTGCAAAGCTCTTAAGTTTGATAAAACTCATTACTTATATCGAGACACAATTCTTAATTCAGATTTTAAAAAAAATAATATTAAAATGATATTTAGCAATTGAAGTTGCACATATTGGTCTTTTCTCTGATAGTTAGATCTATGTTCATATTTGTTAGTTTTTTATAATCGAAATACCTTCAAATGCATGGAGGATTGAACTCCTAAATTATTAGAGCTGCCGAAACGGATTGGTCCAACCGAATTTAACTCTGCCCTTGCAGACTGACGACTTCAAAAGTCGCGAGGTCAAGCTTAGCTAGCACGTTTTGACAGCTCTAGCTATCATTATTTCCTGAGTGGAGTCCTATTTCTCAGTCGTGAAACTTCAATTCTCAAAATCAAGTCACTGATTCAGGAAATGAAACTGCCATTAAAAGGCTTCATTTTTCAATGGCTTAACAAATTACTATTCAACTCGATACCATCTTGAATTCAAAAAAATGACAAGACTACAAGAACATACACAAGTAAAATATGGTGAAAATCGACATCAATGTTACATCATGTCCCAGCTAGTTGCATCTGGGTTTAATACAGACAACTTATACAACTATCATCCCCTTGTACTGATACAGCCAAAAATCTCAGGTGGCATCCATCACTATTCCCATGTATATAGTCGACTTGCAATAACAGATCAAAAGGATGCTCTCAGAGCCTTTAGCCAGTCTTTGGGCCTTCTCTTTTGTCGATAGAGCAGTATCATCTGATTGAGAATATGAGTCGGTATAATAAGATATGTTCTGTATGTAAATATTGTTTACAAAAGAAAACTATTTCATCAATAATTTTGGACATAAAAGGTAGTAACTGTAGTAGTTGTGAAAGTGCAGAACTAGCATTTGATACTAGTCGCGAGTAGCAAAAGCTATGTTGCTCGGATTCTTCAAAAAATGTCAATGGGTAAGAGTCTGCACAACTTGGGCAAAAACTGATAAACACTAAATAGTTGGAGGTAGCAAGTTGAATGTTGTAGGAATAGAAAAGCTAGAGAAAACTAATTTTCATCCTAAAACAACATTGGTACTAGTTTAGATCACTAAACTCGAGAAAAGATTGTTTTCCCGAAGAAAACATTTTACGTTATACCAATCAGAGCAATCTTTGACCAATCAGATTTCATCTAGAATATTGTATGTAATAACAAGGCGGAAGAAGCTTCTATATCAAGGCCTATAATTTGACATTCCGTGAAAGACTATCATTATTGTGCTTGTCCTTTACTATCATGTGACTAGCTGTTTAATCAGTGATCACTGAGGTCATAAAATAAAGAGCATGGCTGAATACTTTTGGTCATCCTGACAGAAACACTATTGATGATTAGCATTTTCAAATGATATCAAAAATATTCTAGTTTCGGAGTACATAGAATGAGAACATTGCAGTCGCTTAGATTGTTACTAAAATCCGTAACACCATTGAAGAGCTAAAATTGGAAAATCACAATCATTGAGAAGTTACATGCTTCTTGGTTTACAGTCATCTATAATGACTCCTAATATTCTCCAACGAAAGTAGATAATTTAAGGGAGTTCTTTCATGGAAAATGTATCCGAGATATTATCATACCTATTTATAAGTTAACAGGGACCCTCAATCCATCATGTGCAAGTTGAACTGCTATACCTTCTCTGCAAGCAAATAATCACGTGAAGTTCCAGACAAGCTGCTACGAAAACAACACACCCAGTGTAAACCAAGTAAGGTCTGGGGGGTAGTGCATATGATGACCTTATCCCTACCTTGAGAAGGTAGAGAGGTTGTTTCCTATAGACCCTCAGCTCAAAGAAAGATGAAAAAGAGGCAGTAGTCATTACAATTAGTAGAGCTCCCACCCCCTCCCCCACCCCCACCCGACCCCCCAAAGAACCATGAAGACGGTATACCTTCTAGACCATTCCGCAAGGAATTCATTATCTTTGTGGTGGTCAAATTGATGAGTCATTCCAATTAGTAGAGCTCTCTTTGGGCATAGCATTTTCAACGCCTCCAGAGTCTGGAAAGTTAAATATTTTCAGATGTTAAAATAGGTCATGAACAACACGAAGGTCAAATAGAGAGTTCCTCTAAAGTAAGCACACCTGAGTAAGGCAAAGGTGAACATTATGGGAACCGTTCTGCACATATTGAAGACAAAAAAGTAATATTATAAGAATATGAATCAAGTAAAAGGAAGAATAAGACCTAACTGGCCTACATAAAAACAAATCCCCCTTTACAGTGGCATATCTTGTATATATCAATCCTAGATGGAAAATATACCAAACACAAGGAGAAAAGGAGAAAAGTAATTTAAAATTGTTGAATGAGGTGAGAGTTAAGGTTTTTAAGGGTCCAGTGACCATTTAGGCGCGAAAAGAAGCATGTGCTTTTCTTAAAGGGATAATACATAAATATCTCCATCAACTTGTCCCTGGTATTTCGACTACAGTCAACACCATTTTTCGATAAGAAGCACTCTCCATTTTTGGTGGTGGCTGGACGATAGCAAAGATGGAAGTGAAGTGGGAAAAAGAAGAGGGGGGGAGTGTCAATGACACATGACGGTGCACTTATACACCACCATGTTCTCATCTTATTCTGGTTGTATACCTCTCAGGATGGCAGGAGATGCAGTTCAACAACAACAACATACCCAGTATATTCCCACAAAGTGGGGTCTGGGGAGGGTAAAGTGCACGCAGTCCGTACCACTACCTCAGAGGTGAGGTATAGAGGCTGTTTCCGAAAGACCCCCGGCTCAAGAACAAAAATATTCAAGGGAAGTACACAATATACGAAAAATAAACAATAGGTAGAAACAAACAACAGATATTAACAAAAATAAGCCTGCCACAAAATAGTCTACACTTGACCTATTCGAAACAACATACATAACCAAAACTCCAAGACCAAGACACTACAAGCAAAACACTACGACAACTAGCACGGAATAACAAGACAAAGCACACCTACCTACTAGCAGAGACGCACTCCTACCTACTACCCATCTACCTTAATTCGTGTCCTCCACACCTTCCTATCTAGGGTCATGTCTTCGGTAAACTGTAACTGCTCCATGTCATGTCTAATTACCTTCATCTAATATTTCTTCCGTCTACCTCTACCACGCCACCTCCGCACTGGGGCATCCAGACACCTCATCATCACATATCCAAACTATCTCAACCTCGCTTCTTGCATCTTTTCTGCCACCGAAGCCACTCCCACCTTGTCTCGGATAACCTCATTTCTAATTTTATCTCTCCTAGTATACCCACACATCCATCGCAATATCCTTATCTCCGCCACCTTCATCTTTTGGATGTGGGAGTTTTTGACTAGCCAACACTCCACCCCATACAACATAGTTGGCCTAACCACCACTCTATAGAACTTCCCTTTAAGTTTAGGAGGCACTTTCTTATTACACGAAACTTTGGAAGCGAGCCTCCATTTCATCCACCTTGCACTAATACGGTGAATCACATCCTCGTCTATCTCTTCATTTATCTAAATCATAGCCCAAAGATACTTGAAACTATCTCTCTTTTGGCCTGTGATCGAGCTTCACCACCACGTCGGCCTCGTGCGTCCCCTCACTGAACTTGCACTCCAAATATTCCGCCTTGGTCCTGCTCAACCTAAATCCTTTAGACTCTAGGGTCTGTCTCCAAACCTCCAACTTAGCATTAACTAATTTGTGGGTCTCGTCAACCAAAACTGTATCATCCGCAAATAGCATACACCATGGCACCTCTCCTTGAATTTGTCACGTCAGTACATCCATCACCAAGGAAAATAAAAACAAGCTAAGAGTCGATCCCTGATGCAACCCTATCAATACAGGAGATGCAGTTCGAACAATGAAAAGAAGTAATAGGTCTCCAGCAAAGTTTAAAGGTGTAGTTGGATCTTCAGAACAATTTTTTTTTTTGAATAACCGTGGTGTCCGGACCAGCTTTCGCGCACCTCGACTAAATCCACGGGATACCTGCCACCTCCTACCAACAACAGATACCAGGTAACTCTGTCCACCAAGGCTAGGATAAATGGGAAGAATCACCTAGTGTTTTTTTGTCTCTGTTGGGATTCGAACCTGAGACCTTAGGTATCTGTTGAAGCAGCAGATACAAGTATTATCCCTTTCTCAAATCAGCTGAAAAATTCTTTTCTACTACTGTTAAGAAAATTCCGCACCACGCAGAACTTTCAATTTTCCCGTAATTAGTTCTAACCATGAGTAGCACCTCATATGGAATTCCAACAATTCATCCTAGCTAGTTTCTAATTTCAAACTTCCCAAAAACATATTTTGTCAACAAATTGAAGCTTGGTGCATAACATTTATTCATAGCATGAGTAGTGCTTGGCTGGTAGATCACAAATAGCTAGTAGTTCTGTTATATTCTGAATAGATGGGGTATTTATATTTAGGCTGGAACTCAATGGGTAATCCATTTTACCAAAGTCCAGACTTATGATTTAATGAATAATAGATGATCGTAAAATCTAGGCTTCTTAAATTATTGATAATGGATGATTTTATGCAAAAAAATACTGTGTCTTTTGAACACTAATCAACAATGTTAAAGTTTAATGACTGCAGAGAAGCAGAAGAATCAAGCTGTGAGAATTGACAAGAGCAGAATTTCCCTTAATTTGCTTGTATGCAGGAAGAGTTGAGAGGAGCATTTTGCGCCGGGTTTGCTTTGATGGAAGGAGTTAAATGAAAAAGGGTCCAGAAAAAAAATTTAACTATAAGAAGGAAAGGAAGCATAAGACACCAATCTTTTTTTGATAAAGAAAGGGTAATTTTATTAAAGCAAATACCAAGAAGGTACTGCAGAAAATACAAAAAGGTATTACAAAGATTCCACCAACATAGGACACAATCTTAATATTACGATGTACTTCACAGCATCTATCCAAGGGCAACAAATAGATATCCATTCAATTCTTTTTAAGAAACTGACCAACCCTATAATTTGAGCTCAGGGAACAGTCTGAGGGATGCTATGTGGAGTGACAAGGGCACAGGCAGACTTCTAAATAGGGGGCCAATTCATATATGCATACTGCAAAGTAAATCATAATTTTTATTTATCAAATGCAAAATTTAAAACTCCAATAGCAGAATACTATCTATATGACAATATTTGTGTTTCAAATGTAAACAAGAAGATTGAAAAAAGTTTAAACCAACATAATCAAAGATAGCAAACAGATTATAGTTTATGATCCCTTTGACCTTTTATGTTAAAGCTCCAAAACATAAGTCATGCACTAAAATCTGAATTATGTGTCTAATCATGGCTTAACATTTGCAGTGCAAAAATCCGAAGTATGAAATTAACATTAAATAAGCTATGTTTAGAATATATATATATATATATATATATATATATATATATATATATATATATAGAGAGAGAGAGAGAGAGAGAGAGAGAGAGACATATAGATAGATAGATAGATAGATAGAGAGATAGAGAGAGAGAGAGAGAGAGAGAGAGAGAGAGAGAGAACATATATGCAAATGGTTGCTCCAATGCAGATAGATAGATAGGGATAGAGAGAGAGAGAGAGGGAGAGAGAGAGAGAGAGAACATATATGCAAATGGTTGCTCCAATGCACAGACGTAATATCTTGCTATGCATAATGATGCATGCACGCCAAGCCAAGATAAAAAATTCAAAAGCTTTGACTTGAGTCAATACTTTGGAGGCTTGGAAGGAGTTTGGAACAAAGGGTTGAAGCTTAGGAACGTGCTAAAATGGAAGTACAAGGCTGCACGTGCAAGACTACTTGGAGAAAGGAAAAGAGACTATGGACGCAAAGTGGCTATTATTTAAATGCAAGCCTCTTGACTAAGAAGACCCTTAATTCATTAAGGGTATTTTTGTAATTAGTAGCCTAGTTTATAAATAGTGGAGCATAGCTCATTTTAGAGGTAGATTATTTTGATGTTGATTGAATATGAAAAAATAAATACTCTTTTGAAGTTTGAGAGCTTGTTGAAGCTTTTGATTGTTTCAAGTTTAGAAAAAAGGGTTGCTTGGAAATCTAATTCCCTTGAAGTCTTTCTCATAGGTTTAAGTGCTTAGTTGGTTATTTGAAGGAGGTCTTTACTTTAATATAGTATTGGTTGCATTTGATTCCATTTTTGTGTCTACCTTTCTATCCCTTTTATTTTTTGTTTATCTTGTTTCTTTGTTTCCTTTGTTCTCTTATCTTCCGCGTTTCTCTTTCTTGTATCATTATCAAGAAACACAAAATTCAAATAGGATCAGGTCCTAATTAACAACCAAAGCATGTTCATGTGGTCATATACCACATAGATTATGCAAGTGGTCCCAACTGCTTTTAAATTTAACGCCACAGACATGCATTCGAATAAATAACAGGCTTTTCACGGGCTTCATCGGCAAGATATAATCAAATAATTGAAATTATACAACGCCTAAACTGACCTTATAGAGTGTGTCCAAAATAAGCAGATCTAGTTGTTGACCACTAGCTTTTGAAATGTCTGCAAAAGAAAAGTCTTCCTTAACAAGTCTCAACCTTCATTTATCAATAATAGACACATTTCCATCCAATGAGAACTAGAACAGGAGGCTTCAACTATCCTCAAGTCCAATGACTGGATGAATGATTCAGTTCCTTGGGTGAAAGGATAAAGATTCACAATGATCAAAGATCAAACCCCACATATCAGAGGGATAGAGATAATACTCACAGGATACAGTAGTTGGAAGAAAGCGTGAAACATCAGATATATATGCAACTCTGAATTTTTTACCAAAAAGAAACCCTAAGCACACATAATCTTCGCCATGCATTACCTACATCCAAACTCTACAAGTTAAAACAAGACAAGACACAAGGAAATATAGAGTGCATTAAAATAAAAGGAGGTATGGTGAAACTCACTGGCAACGGAACAAATTCTAGTCCTGATGCAACAAACGGCTTTTCACAATCATTTTCAATAATCTGCCAATCAAGTTGTGCTACACGTCTAATTTCTTGGCCTTCCTTAAGTTTCTTCTGGATTAAGTAAGGGAATTTCTGAACAATGTTGTTTCAGAAAATAAACTGAAGGAGAATCAAGACAATTGCAAGAAAAGTAAACAAACAAACAACAACATACGCAGTATTTTCCCACAAAGTGGGGTCTGGGGAGGGTAAAGTGTACGCAATCCATACCACTACCTCAGATGAAGTAGAGAGGCTATTTCCGATAGACCCCCGGCTCAGGACAAATAACAGTATAACAAGCAAGAAACATAAAAACAAACAACAAAATGGGGTAACACACCACTAGATAAAAGAAACAAAACACCCACAGAGTAATGTTATGAACTATCTATCCGAAATCACAAACATCACTAAAACACCACGAACAAGAAACTACAAGACACAGGTATAACACTATGACTACAGGTACATCGACAAAAAAACTACAGTTACATCGACAAACAAAGCGCTCCTCCCTACTAGTAAGGACACACTCCTACCCACTAACCCTCTACCCTAATCTGCGTCCTCCACACCTTTCTATCAAGGGTCATGTCCTTTGTAAGCTGTAACTGCTCCATGTCATGCCTAATAACTTCCCTCCAATATTTCTTCAGCCTACCTCTACCCCGTCTGAAACCATCCATAGCGAGCCTCTTACACATCCGTATTGTGGCATCCGTGCACCGCCTCATCACATGCCCAAACCATCTCAACCTCACTTCCCGCATCTTAGCTTCCACCGAAGCTACTCCCACCTTCTCTAGAATAATCTCATTTCTAACCCTATTCCTCCTAGTAAGTCCGCACATCCATCTCAACATCCTCATCTCCGCCACCTTCAACTTTTGGATGTGAGAGTTCTTAACTGGCCAACACTCCGCTCCATACAACATAGCTGGTCGGACTGCCGCTCTGTAGAACTTACCTTTAAGCTTAAGAGGCACCTTCTTATCACACAAGACTCCCGAAGCGACCCTCCATTTCAACCACCCTGCACCAATACGGTGCATGACATCCTCGTCAATCTCTCCATTCCGTTGAATCATAGACCCAAATGAAACGTGATTATATATAAATTCCAAAGATGATACAGAAGAGCTTGCCATGTTTAGTACACATGAACATATTTTCAATTGTCATTACTTTGCTGTCAATGTAACAATTGTTTGTTAGTGAAACTCTGGAGAATAGGTACTTTTTAAAGGACAAAGGAAGTTGTATGGCAGAAGTAACAACAGAAAGGAACAGTGATAACCCAGTAAATTACAACTTTTACATTCTTTCATGCGAGTGGAAAGTTTTATCCATAGCTTTGAAGAAGGAAAAAAAACTATTAAGTGCAACAAAAACTTGTATCACAGACTTCAACAGGAAAACCACTAAATCAGCAAAACAATGTGCAGTCATGGGATTAATGAAAAAAGCAAGTCCAAATCATGACAGGATGTTCAACAAAATGCTAAGTGTATCTTCCAAATTGGGGAGAAATTGACAGAGACTTTCAAGTCACCTTCTCCTTCATCGTCTTTCTATCTTTCTCTTGTTCTTGTTTTCTTTTTTTTTCTTTTTTTTTTTTTTATTGTCATGGAGGAGATGGTCCTGATTTGAGGGATTAGCTTCAAGTCCACCAGGCAACTTTGTTGAAGTGCAATACTAAACTCCATAACATTTATAGAATTATAGATTGATTACTAATGGTGGATTAGAAAAACTCTGGTTATCACCGCTAGACACATACAAGCTGCAAAATTTTCATCAAAGTACCTATCCATTGAGTATTGAGTCAGGTATACTGGTGTCGGATCAATGTCATTTGTCGGGCTAAATGGTTGTACTGCACGGATATCATCCAAGCCAAGAGTTGCATCAGCATGCTCATGAGTCAAAATAATCTGATAATATCACAACCTTCGGCTAAGTATACTGTGTTCCAATTAGAAAACTCTACATAGAACAGAAAAATATTGAAAGATCTTTCTATCTTACAAAACAATATCGAAGATAAAATCAATGAGCTGCTTCAATCACATAGTTCTCTAGACTTTTTACATCTTTTAATGGAGAACACCATAATTCAGTTAAATTTAGTCCAAACAATTAGAGAAATACAGTAATGACTAATATTTTTAGAGCTTTCTGATCAATAACAAAGCAGATGGTTGAACCAGATCTCCATCCGCTATGTGGCTGATACCCAAAGGTAAAATAAAAGATCTTTCATTTTGTATATTGAAATATGTTAATAAATTTTGTTCACATCGATATTTGTTTTCAAATAGAGAGGCAAACTAAGCCCATTAGATGTCAGATTGTTTCTTGTGAACAAAAACTAGGAAATTTTGTGTTCTCTCAAACTTGGAAAATTTGTGTTCTCTTTTTATTTTCTGTACCTAGAACCAGGGGCGGATCCAGGATTCTAAGGTCGTGGGTGCTCAAGTCTCAACTGTCATAAATGTAATGTTGTTACTAGCTAGAGACTATAAGTGCATAACTTACCTGAAATTTGAGCATCTAAGAAATAATTTTACTAGCGAACTATTAATATTATTGTTGCAAAAAATATTTATCATTCTATTTAGAGTCTTTTTTTTTTATTTCCAACATTTAGAGTCATTCTAATATACTTTTCATATTATTTTAAAAATGATGAATTATCATTATTTATAGTTGTGCCAATTTTATGTTTTAGGTAACAAACTAGATAACAATTTATAGATTTATCACTAATGTTATATCTCCATATGTATCCTTTTTATGTAGTTTATAAGTGTTAGACAGGACATGACATAACTTCAAATAATCGAAGACGTGACCTTAAATAAGAGGATATGTAAGTCGTAAAAATTCTCAATTTCTTAAATGCCAATTTTGAAAAATAAAAACCCAAAATCTAGCAAAAGCTCCTTAATAAAGCACCACGTAGTAGTACTAGATGAGTAAATATTCTACCTCTCCAAAGAACATTATCATAAATTTCAACCAAAAGAAAATTATATTTGCAAGCTACCTCAAGATAAACAGTTGGATTGAAAACTAAAACTTGTTAATTTTGGATGGTATAATTTTTCATTAATATTTTGCCACTATGGTTAAGGAAAGGAAAAGGGGAAGTGAAAATAAAGAAGAAGAAGAAGAAAGTCAGCCGTGGAGAGAAAGAAAAGAGTCAGCTGCGGAGGAAAAAGAGAAAAATCAATTATTGCCACTGAGATTCGAAACCCAGACCTCCCCCGCTTCAGTACTCAAAATTTAGCTTCCTGACCAGTGAACCCACAAGGCATTCGTGTCTATGGGTGCTCATGTATTGTTTTAAACTAATATCCGAAAATATCCGTATAAATATACATGTTCTGCGTCGGGGTTAGTGGGTGCTCGAGCACCCATCCTATTCAACGTGGGTCCACCCCTGCCTAGAACTCTGGTTCAAAAACATTTGACCTTTGTTATTGAGGTTTCCGTTTTTGGCAAGTTGAGTCGAGCTGGTGCAGACCATGAAAGACTATGTGAAAGCAAATTCAAGATGCCCTACATATGCAACTTCTTGATAAACTTTATTCTAAACAAAAGTTGAAGGAAGAATACTAAACTACTGAAGCCCCACAGGCCTTTATGTGTTAAACTGGATTTTTCCAATATTTATTCCTTTCCCAAAAGTTTGAGCAATAAGGTTAATTTTCTCATCTTTAAAACTCTTGAAGTATGCCTCAGTCCCAAACAAATTAGTTCGGCTATATGAATCCTCAGTTACCACGTTTCTCCATTTAAACTCCTCTCAAGTCAATATTGTAAAAAATAAAATACAAAAGTACTAGAAGTTCTCTAAATTTCTGCTATATTAGAATATCTGACAAGACTAAAAGACCGACTAAAAACATGTTCCCAGTTACCAGCCAATTTACGATGAATCCTTTGAAACTCTTGATCTTGGTGAAGAATTCTGGAGAATAAGATTAGTGTTGTATGTCGACTAATAGTTTTGGTGATTTATTCTGTTCAGCAGTAGCTTTGGATGTAGCATAGTTCATTTCCTCACTTAAGAATCCTCATAAAAGTTCAGAAAGTTTTGATGCCTATCAATTCTGTCAGAATGCTTCTACCTCTTTTTTACATTTGCTGCAATTAAACCCTCTGGATGTGCATTTTAGCATATATCATCGTCTTCCTAGTTTCCTAATATCCCTATAAATAAGCCAAAGATACAAAGCACTTAAAAGGAAACCAATCTACTTCTTCGGTACACTTCATACAGATGCTGAAATAGAATGTTTTTTTAGCTCCAGATAACATAGCATCCTTGAGGTCTCATAATCCATATCTAGAATGCTTATAACCAGATACATAAGGCCCCAAATACCACCTCTCAGATTTTCCAAAGCATCATGAATTGTTTGATTTAGCCTGATGAAACACCATACTTGTCATATCACAAAGTGAGTTTTGTTGAAAAGTTCTATCAGCTTGCTGTCTCAGCTTATTTGCATCCCAGCTTGGAAATGTTGAAGCTCCTTTACTATTAGGACACGTTTGGTATGATGGATAAGGGGAGATAATCTTGGGATAAATTTCTACTACCCCTTAATCCCTTGTATGGTTACAAACTCTGGGATAAGTTATCCACAGGATTAATAATTAGTACTAGGATAAGTTATCCCTGCCTTTGGGTGGAATAACAATATTGGGAAAACTTATCCAGGGATAAGATAATTAAAAGGCAAAAATAACCCTCAAACCCTTTCTTCGCTGCTATACTTGGAATATAGTGATGTGTAGTAGGAATCAATTTTGTATTTTTTGGTTGAATAGTGTGAGTTAATGTAATCCGCCAATAATTTGGAAAAAATTTCTCCTAGTGGAGATTTGTGTTGACAATATGTAAGGGAATTTTATTTTTGTTTTTTCAAATAATGGCCACAAGGGAATGATTTTATATAGCCATCAAAAGAAAAAAATTGAATCATCATAGGCCATAGTTGTGAGTTGTGACCATTAGATCAATACAGTGGATATTCTTGGACACACCAAAATTTCAAAATTTGGAGATAAAGCTTATTTCCATGATTCAACTGATCTTAGATGATAGCTTTGCATTGTTTTTAAGGTGGAGGTTTTGTTTTCAAGAATGAATAACTAAAGCTTTGCAAAGAAAATATAAAAAGTGGAATAAGGTGGAGGGTAATTTGTAAACAAACAACTTATTCTTAGAAAAACGCAATGCATATTATTTTTAATACATCAAACCAAATAGCCAATAAGAAATAATACCACAATCCCAGAATAACTAATCCCAGCACAACTTGTCTTCAAACCAAATGACCCCTTAGAAAGTAAGGTGAGTTACAATTTCCAAGTGAAAGAGCAGCATAGAGTGAGTTTCTCTCAAAACACAGGTCTTCTGATAAGACCTGAAGTATCTATACTGTCATCAAATTACATATGATGATTGCTGCCTTTCCCTTTAGCAAGGTAAAAGTGATATACTTCGCAATTTGGAACTTGGGAAACTCATTATAAGCTGCATATTCTGCTAACACAAAAAACAACAACATATCCCCTATGATTCCACAAGTGGGGTTTGAGAAGGGTAGAGTGTACGCGGACCTTACCCCTAACACAAGCATAATTGAAACAACAGAAACTCTGCCCAGAACAGTCTGGGAAACAGATGGGGATATTGTGTTTACAGTTAACTAACAAAAAAACACAGAGCATCTCCTTTCCTTACGAGATGAACTTTCTGTGATGGAAACTAAATATAGCCAATAATGCACTTATGGTGCTAATGTAATGTGGCTTTTGGACATTAAGGTAAAAAGGCTGGGTAATGAAGTAGACCTTTGACCCATTAACGGTTATTCTGGACAGTAAAGGAACTAGAGGATATTTAAAGATTGAATTTCAAGTGAGGTCATATAGAAGTTATTAGTCTTTCCAATCTGAAATATTGGGGAATATTCAAGGCACAATAATGAAATTTGTCAGCAATATTTCCCTTCTATGAAGAAAATGTTGAATCTTTATCAATTATTGAAGACAAATGAAACGCTAATCAAAAGAAAACTTGAAGACAGATGAAATGCTGATCAAAAGAAAACTTGAAGACAGATGAAACGCTGATCAAAAGAAAACTTGAAGACAGATGAAAAGAAGCAAAGCTTAGAAAATGTGATGCCTCCAAGTTGCAAATATTAGAAAATATTAACATCTAAGAAATGAAGGATGAGTAAGAAGTAATATAAAGATAAACATGTTTTGCACACGAAAAAATGGCTTACCATTTCAAAAGATCCTAAAAATAAACATATTATCCTACTAATCAAGAAAAATAAACAAATTATCCTTTATTCTTTTATCCATATTCTTTACATGCATTCTTGTTTCTTAGTTACAGATAACCATGTAATTACGACAGATTAAAAGAAGCAAATCAGTGCTAAGGCATGTAATAGGAACACGTGTAGCAGAAGGAGAGAAAGTACAATCAAGGAAAAAGAACAAACAAAAATCATATACCTATAAATACCTTAATGTTATAGCTGTCAAAGGATACATAGGTATAGCTGTATAGGTAAGTTAAGCTTGGCAATAAGAGTACCACCCCATGAATAAACTTTGAATTCTGTGCGGCTGCATTTGCTTCACACAATTACCTAATAGCATGTAAATCTAAGTTGTATACACAAGCCAGATGGTTCAAGTTATTCCTCAAATTAACTTTTTATGCACATTTGACAATTTTCTCATTAACCGTGTTACACAGCCAACCTCACCTTTGACCCCACTTGGTGGGATTATAGTGGGTATGTTGTTGTTGTAACCATGTTACACAGCCTCAATTTACTAGTAATGCAGCTGGAGAAAGTTAATAAACTTAAAATGAACTCACAGAATCAACTTGAGGAATTCTATAACGAGTGAACCACCGAAGTACTTGCTCCCTAAATGTCTTCCCAACATCAATTAATATGAACTTGTGTTCACCATTGTCCTTACAATAATCAATAAGAAGAGACGTATTACACCTGCAGACCATTACACAACAGTTATTGCCAGTCACTACCTCATAACTTTAAGCTCAATTAAACAATTCTCAGAGTGCAGAAGTGTACTCATCATCAGCCATATTGCTCAAATGTTGCTATATAGCTGATACTTGTCTAACATTTTGCAGACCTAGTATAAGAATTAGATATTTCCTTTCCATAACAGCTTAGACTTGTATCTTTATCCAATTCATTCCATTCTTCTTTTCTTTACAGTAATAGTACTGATAAGGAGCATTTCTAGTAAGGTTTGTAGTATGAGACAGTCAAAAAATCAATATGGTGGATACCCTGGTATAATGTGTAAGCTGGACATCCAAAAAACCTATGATCATGTGAGCTGGACTTATTTAATGAATGAAAGGTGGATCCTCTGGTATAATGTGTAAGTTGGACATCCAAAAAGCTTATGATCATGTGAAGTAGACTTATTTACTGAATCCTCCCGGATAAATGGGGTTTGGGAGTAGATGAGTAAAATGGATTGAGTTCTACATCAAATCAGTCAGGTTCTCTGATGAATAGAGAACTTATGGGTTTGTTTTTTTTTTGGTTGCATCAGAAGGGGGGCTGAGACAAGGTCACCCTCTCTCCCCGTTTCTTTTCATCCTGGCCATGGAGGGGTTTGATAGCATGAGGAGGATTGCAATTCAGAAGAGGTGGATAAGAGGCTTTCAGATCAGGAACAGAGTGGGGGAGGAGAAGGAGATATGCCATCTAATATATGCAGATGATACCATCATTTTTTGTGAGCCTGAAGTTGATTAGATTAGATACATTAGATTAATTTTGGTTTTTATTTGACGCTGTCTCAGGTTTGCGAGTAAACTAGGGAAAAAGTAGCCTTTTCCAAGTCAAGAAGGTACCTCAGATTCAAGAATTGGCTAACATCTTGTGGTGCAGAATAGAATATTTGCCTACTACATATTTTGGAATACCTTTGGGCTATAAACATAAGGCATTGAAGATCTGGCATGGGATCCTAGAAAAGACAGAGAAAAAGCTATCTAAATGGAAGGCCCAGTACCTATCACTAGGAGGGAGATTGATTTTGATTAATTCTGTTTTAGACTCACATCCTACATACTGATGTCTCTACTTTCAATCCCGGCAAAAAGTGGTGAAAAATCTTGATAGGCTTAGGAGAAAGTTCATGTGGCAAGGAAATAAGGAAGGAAAGGGGTATTGCCCGGTAAACTGGAAAACAGTGATGCTTAGCAAAAAAAAAAGAAGGGGGCTTGGGAATTAGAAATCTGAACCTGCAAAATGAAGGAAGTCAAAATGGCAAAATATGGTGAGGTTAGCCCCTACTGCACAGAAACTTTTATTGATGCTTCTGGAATGGGTATGTGGAGAACTATCAGAAATTTATGGCCATCATTGGAAGCTAATATCTGTCTCAAGGGGGGCAATGGTGCTGGGACAAGATTTTGGAAGGATAGGTGGATTGATCAGAGCCCTCTCAAAGAGGTCTTCCCTGATTTGTTCCTTATTTGTGAGAATCCTGAGGTGACAGTGTATGATTGCTCGAGTACACATGGGTGGAATTTCTCCTTTAGGTGATTACTTAATGACTGGGACACTACTCAACTATGGAATCTTTTTCTCAACATTACTGGCACCAGTTAGATAATGCCTGAGCACACATCAGATCTTCTGATCTTCTGAACTGCTGGATTAGGAGCGGGAAAGCAAAACCCAAAAGAGGTGGTGGAAACTAATTCCCTCATGTATATGGTGGTCAGTATGGGGGGAGAGGAATGGTAGATATTTTGAAGATAGGTCCAATTCCATTCACAAAGTTAAATGAAATTGTCTTTTATCTTTACTTTTTTTGTGTAAACAGCTATGTATAGAGGATACTAATCAAATTATAGATCTAATAGGAAGTTTGTACTTTTGGAGGTGAGTATACCCTTAATAAGAAGGTGATTAGACATGACATGGAGTAGTTACAGCTTACTGAAGACATGACCCTAGATAGGAAGGTGTGGAGGACGCGAATTAGGGTAGAGGGTTAGTGGGTAGGAGTGCGTCCTTGCTAGTAGGAAGGAGTGCTTTGTTGGTAGCTATGCCTATAATCTTAGTGTTATGCGTGTGTCTTGTAGTTTCTTGTTAGTGGTATTTTTGGTGATGTTTGTGATTTCGGATAGATTGTGTATAGTATTACTCTGTGGGTGTCTTGTTTCTTTTATTATATATTGGTATGTTATCCTATTTTGTTTGTTGTTTTTATGTTTTTATATTGTTATTTGTCCTGAGCCGGGGGTTTATCGGAAAAAGCCTCTCTACTTCGTTTGAGGTAGTGGTATGGACTGTGTACACTTTACCCTCCCCAGACCCCACTTTGTGGGAATACACTAGGTATGTTGTTGTTGCCAGCATACCCTTAATACTACCCTTAATTCTGAAGAATATAAACTTACCAGTTTCAAAAAATATAACCAATATAGTACCACATAAAATAGAGGTTCTGGATCCAAGTCTCACCGCCACCAACCAACAATAATACGATCAACACCAACAAATATAAGTAAATAGATGTATCTCTTTAACAACTTTACCTTTTATATGAGATCTCAAAGAATTGCATTAACAATCCTCAAAAGACCTGTACTATAATAGTTAAATTTACAATAAAAAGCATGAATATGTACTTGCTTCCTGAGCTTCTTCTCAGTTCCCAATAATCAATTTGCATTGGCTTATCATAAGCCACTACTCCATATAACTCTATAAGTTCAATTAAACAGTTCTCAATACTGAAAATGTAACAATTAACAATGCTCAACAATTTGCTAGCTTCGACTAAACTGTATCTAAATCAGAACATAAAAATTATACACACAGATCACTGCCTGAAAAGCAAATTAAAATTAGCAACAATCACAATGCAATATAATTAAAAAAGCAGATAATGAAGAAATGACCTGTAATTAGGGTTATCTTCAGGTGGAACGGTAAGCGACTGGGAACAAACGGTACAAGGAGGATTTGAGGGACGGATGAGGCATAATGCATTGGGAACGGCACTGGAACAACCGGTGCCGAGGAAGATCAACTCTGATTGTTGTTGCGGCTGTGTGTTGCCGTTCTCGGTGGCGGCCATTTTTATTTAATCGGAGAGGAGGAGATGTGCGTCGCGTAATTTGAATGAGTAGAATGTGCCGCTATAGATTCGAACCAACTGAAGGAAGTGTAGCGGTTTCGTCGGTTGGTCTATTGATTCTTTTCTTTGGTTGGTATTTTCTAAACTATTCAAAGTTTGTTTGTTTGTTTGTTTAATCTGGTGTGCCACTACCTTTCTCGCACCTTTCTCGCACATGGATTAAATTCAAGAGAATTATCACCTTTCATTAGCAATATATATCTAATAAATTTATCCATTAAAATTAGAATAGATAAAAATAATAAAATCATTCAATATTTTTTGTTTCTGTTGAAATTTGAACCTAAAACCATAAATTTTCAATCCACTTCATTGATCATTAGATCAGACTCTTGGATGCTTTTTTTGGTTAATTTTTTTTTATTTTTATAAGAGGATATTTTACATTTATAGTTAAACGTTTGACATTACAGAAACACTATTAGAACTAGATATTACAAACAGGTTGTCAAAACAGGCTACCTTAATACAGGAAGATCATAATACTAATTTACAAGTTAATGCTTCATCCTGATCCCCTTTAAGTTCTCATATAGCAGCATCTGGTGGAGACATCTCAATAGTTGGTTGTGTTGGGTTCGAAATCATCAGGGCATCATGCGGAAGCTAATAGTTACAAATCATATCGATGATAAATCAGATGACAAATAAAATAATACTAAAAAGCATATTATTGATATGATTTGGCCAATTGGCCTACATATTAAAAACTAAATTGAAAAGTATAAAATTTATTAGGAGAAAATCTCCCCTCAAACAAGACTCTTTAAACTACTACATTGTGGATGCTATTGTGTTGTGGTATAAGAAGAGGTATCTTTAATTTATAAAGCGGAAAAGGGCCAAAACTACCCCTGAACTATTCGAAATAGAGCAAAAATACCCTCCGTTTGTTTTTTGGCTCAAAAATACCCCTCCGTTTATTTTTTGGCTCAAAAATGCCCCTCATTTTAACGGAGTGCCAAAAAGGGCCAAAACTACCTCTGAACTATCTGAAATGGATCAAAAATATCCCTCTATTTATTTTTTGGCTCAAAAATACACCTCACATTAATGGAGTGCCACCAAGCACACCACGTGAAAAAAATTATCACATGGTTAGTCCACGTCAGTGTCTCATTTAATACCCAACCAGCCCACTTAACCATATTCCAACTTAACAGTCATTTAATATCCGTATCCGACCCATCTTAAAAAAAACCCAACCCGTCCTCATAAGTAAATGGTAAAGATAGATCTATCTTTCATTTCACTTGAACTCTCCCAAAAAAAAAATCGATGTAGACTAGGAATTCTGAGGGAAAAGAAAGCTCTTAGTACACGGGTTGATTTTTTCCCTAAGGGCATTCTTGCTCCTTCTTGTAATCGACATCTCTACTATAATGAGAAAAAAAAACAAATTCAAAGGTTAAATATGACTCCAACTACAACTTTGGCTCTATTGCACGATCTAAGATATAAAGAAAAAGAGACAACTCCAATTGTGCTCAATTTTAGGGCATGTGATCATTGAGCTATGAGACTTTTTGGCGGGTAAAATTTATGAATTCCATTAGCAGGTCCCATAGGCCTATTTTCAACCTGATGTTTGGCTAGCCCTTATGATTTTTTTCCTAAGGGCTTTCTTTCCCCTCAGAATCCCTAGTCTGCATCAATTTTTTTTTGGAGAGTTCAAGTGAAATGAAGGGTGGATCTATCTTTACCATTTACTTATGAGGATGGGTCGGATTTTTTTTAAGATGGGTCGGGTAAGGATATTAAATGGCTGTTAAGTTGGAATATGGTTAAGTGGGCTGGTTGGATATTAAATGGGACACTGACGTGGACTAGACATGTGACAATTTTTTTTCACGTGGTGTGCTTGGTGACACTCCATTAATGTGAGGGGTATTTTTGAGCCAAAAAATAAATGGAGGGGTATTTTTGCTCCATTTCGGATAGTTCAGGGGTAGTTTTGGCCCTTTTTGGCACTCCATTAAAATGAGGGGTATTTTTGAGCCAAAAAATAAACTGAGGGGTATTTTTGAGCCAAAAAACAAACGGAGGGGTATTTTTGAGCCATAAAACAAACGGAGGGTATTTTTGCTCTATTTCAGATAGTTCAGGGGTAGTTTTGACCTTTTTCCGTTTATAAAGATACAAACCTCTTCTTCTAATAAAGAATAAACCTAATATGGAAGAGATCCTTTCCAACAAGGAAACATTTTCTATCAAAAAAGGTAATTCTAATTATGGTAGAAAATCAGGTAAAGAAAGAAATTCAGGACAAATCCTAACAAATCTCCCCTTGGCCTGAATTTTCTGGCAAAATAATCTTGATCTTCCTTCATACAATCCTCATATATCACTGCTACTTACCACGATCAAAAGTTGATATGGGTTAAAAACTGGTGCCCTGTGCATTAAAAATAAAATCATGGGTTAATATTATTGGAGCCCTATATTGTAAGTGAACATGGTTGAAAGTGGCGCCTTATGCATTGAAAGTGAGCACAGGTTAAAAGTGGAGCTCATGCGTTAAAAGTATATATGCATGAGTTGAAAGATCCCAAGTATTAAAAATTAACAAGGGTTGAAAGTTGGAGCCCATGCATTAAAATAAACATGGATTGGAAATTAATTTTGGCCTTTAAGATGGATCAGCAGCAGAATTATTGAAAATATGATTGAAAATTAAATTCATCTCCACATGTAGCAGTTGGACAATTAAAAATCTTCATTATCATAAATTGATTGCAGCTTGATTCGAACCTTCTTTGAACCTGTCTTCAACCTTGTTCAATCATTGAACCATTGACGTTGGTACCACTTATTGGGTTCGAAATCGAGAGGGCGTCATGCGTAAGCTATTATTTACAAATCATGTCGGTGATAAATCAGAAGATACATAAAACTATACTAAAACATAATATTATTGATATATTTTGGCCAATTGGCCTACATATTAAAAAACTAAATCAAAAGGCATAAAACTTATTTGGAGAAATTCCCCCCTAAACAAAAACTCTTTTAATGACTACATTGTGGATGCTAATGCTATTGTGTTATAGTATGAGAAGAGGTATCTTTAATTTATAGAGGTACAAAACCTTTCCTCTAAGAAAGAATAAACCTAATATGAAAGAGATATTTTCCAATAAGGAAACATTTTCCATCAAGAAAGGTAATTCTAATTATGGTAGAAAATCAGGTAAAAAGGGAAACTAAGGGCAAATCCTAACAGGTTAGTTGGTCATTGTTAGTTAGGAATCTAATCTTGACAAAATATTAGCTACCTTGTTTGCTTGGCAAAAACTACGGTGGACCACTGAATTCCCCAACTTCTTCAAGATTAACCTGCAAGATGAAGTAATAAAATCATAAGTTGATTGAGAATGTTGCAGATAGTACAGTACCTCGATTGAATCCGTTTCAATTTCAATGGGGGTTTGATTTTTGGAAAAAGCTAATTTGAGGCCATTTAAAAAAGCATCTAATTCAGTCATTATAAGATTATGACCGCTACTTCTTCTATGAAAACCTACAACACAAACACACACTGAATTATGAATAATTCCACCAATGTCATATTTATCTTTCTGTTTAGAATAGGAACCATCTGTATTTAATTTGAAAGTACCTCGAGAACGAGGTGTCCATTTTATGTGGATTAAAATAATTTTGTAGGGTTGTTTAGAGAGTGGCTATAACACATACATTCAATGACTTTGTTTTTAACTAAAATTGTAGATGAAAAATTGGTCTTTTCATTAAAAGTATTGTGATTTATGTTTATCCATAAATATCAAAGAGCAAAGAAAAGAAGATCGGTCCATCTATAAAGATATTTTGAAATAGGCATATTAATACTATTCAGAACATGGAGCCACTGATCCTGGTGGAGGGATAAGAGAGATATGTTAATACCCAAGTCCAACTAAAAATTAGGCAATATAACAATGAAGTAAGATATGTTCTATGGTTTCGGTTGCAAAGTGACACACGTGACACAAAGAGTTTGATATTATACCAATATGACGAAGAACCATAAGTAGAACTTTATTTTACCCAATGTTTTAAGATTCCAAATCCACGAGAAAGGAGATCGATAATACTCTTTGATGAAGGATTAAGAAGCTTGTGAAAGGATTCAGTAGTGAATAATCCACTATTATTGATAGCCCAATAGAGCTTGTTGAAATGGTCAAAGTCAGAATTTGAAAAGATAGCAGAAGGTTTATGAATGAAATGAGGGCATTTCAAAGAAGATTTTGTTTCAATCCTAGTTTCCATAGAGTGGATAGCGTTAAATTCCCACCCACTCCCTTGATTCAATGGGCCTTGGAGAATTTTTCTAAGGAGAAGTGTGTTAGGAATTCAACGATGATGATATAAATTGATGTTATAGCCCATAGCAGGAACCTATGTAGTACCTAGCAAGCAGATGCTACCTCATAATAGAATATTTTTTTCAAATGAAAGATTGAATGAAAATCCTAGCATTGAATTTATTACTTAAAGTGATAGCCTAAAGCGATTTGTGATTAGTAAAGAGTCTCCAGGATAAATTAGTAAAGAGGGTCTTATTTTTAGGGGAGCTTGAAAATGTTACATCATAGGTAAGGATAAGTTTAGAGAAGACTTTTTTAAAAATAGTGTGACCTACCGGAGTTAAGAAATTGACTTTTCAACTTGAAATTTTATCCCTCATATTATCAATTATGAACTGGACATCAATAGCCTTTATGTTCTGATTTAGAATGGGGAAACAAAAGTATTTATCAAAACTTAAAGGAGGGAGTTATATTGAAAAGTTGCTAGACAAAACTTTCTATATGAGAATCACAATTCTTGGAGAAAATAGCCTTAGATTTGATAGAGTTTATTTTTTGGCCATGTAATTTATAAAAGTAATCCATATAATTATGAATTCCGTGGATAGATTTGTAGTTAGCTCTAGAAATAAGGGTTAAGTCGCCCGTAAAGAAGAGATGAGAGAATTAAGGCCCATTAGTACTAAGGGAGATCTGATTCCATCGGAGTAAATTAACTTGATGGTTAACATAGTTGGAGAGAAGTTTCATGCAAAGAATAAAAATATATAGAGACATAGGGTCTCTTTGTCTAGTTCCCTGGAAGGTGAGTAATAGTTTGTTTATGTACCATTGACTTGGACTTTGCAGTTCATAATTAGTCTTTTAATTTTAGGAGAAAATTTGAAATAAAGAAGAGTGCGATAAACAAAGGACCATTCAAGGCGATTAATAGCTTTTTTTAGGTCTATTTTGAGCATTAAAAAATCTTCTTGTTCCTGATTTTATTTAAATGGGACATGATTCCTTGAATAAAAACAACATTATCATAACCCTACGTCCCTTGAGAAAACTAGTTTGACAAGGACATAAGACTATCCAACTGAGGTTTAATATGGTCATAAATGATTTTAATAACAACCTTATATATAATATTGCATAATTCAATTGGTTTATAGTTCTTAAGCTGATTGGGGTCGATAAATTTTGGGATTAGGCAAAGAAAAGTATTGTTAAGCGATTGAGGCACAGTTTGATTATTGAAGATTTGGTGATAACTATTTAATATGAATTTTCCTATTATGTTCCAATGGGATTGGAAAAATGAAGATGTAAGTCATTTGGACCCGGAGCTTTAAATGGCTTAAAGAGAAGAGACCTTGAGTGACTTCATGATCCTGAAGAGGTATATCTATGTTGGAAAAGTCCAACTAATGAAAACTAGTAGAAGAGTTTTTATATGTTTTCAATCAGAGGTGGCATGAGTAGTAGTTAAACAATTGTAGTAGGAAGGAAAAAGATGCCCAACAATTTTCTTATGGTTAGTAATCCATATTATTATTGTCATTCTTGAAATAGGATATGTTATTCCTTCTTCTTCTATTAATAACAGACAGGTGATAAAAAAAAAAACTAATATTGATATTATCATCACAAAGTCAATTTATTCTACACCTTAATTTTCAGTAATTTTCTTCTATTCTAAGAAAATCATTATAATCTTTTTTAAGATTGACTTCAAGGTTTTGAAGAAATTTGCTAGTTGGGCTAGGATGAGGAATTTTGGATCCCGTCCAGCTTAGGTAAAAGTTCTCTTTTATTTTTAAAAATATCATCAGAAGTATTTTTTTTTTCTCCATTTAGAGTCATTTCTATGAAAAAGAGGAAGAGCTTTTTGGAGAGTCCTATTTTTCCAACTTTTTTGAACTATGGAGTTAAAATAGGGTGGTTAACCCAAAACTTTTCAAGTCAAAAGAGCCTATTATTATTAGATCAATGACTGTTGGTAAGATAAATTAAAAGGGGATTATGATCTGAATGAGTCTTAAGAAGATGGGTAACTGAGTATTAGGCCAATTTTCTAGTCAATTATTAGTGATAAAGACCCAGTCTAGTCTTTCTAATATTAAACCCTTACGTCTTTTTCTATGATTAGATCAAGTGTAATGACTCCCTTTAAACCAAGATCAATCAATTGGTAATGGTTAATGCAAGACCAAAAAATCAAACTTATATTTCTTTAATAGTTCTATCTCCCCATTTATCTTGTTGAGTATGAATTTTGTTAAAATCGCCAACCATAAGCCAAGGTAGGTCCATTAAAGGAATTAACAATTTTTTTTAGATTATTCCACAGGTTAATCTTAGCTGAGTTGAAGCTTTACGAGATGTTTCAAACCCTCGTCGGCTAGTCTTGGAAGTAACCTAGTGATCACTCCATAACCCTTGTTCGAAAGAAAATTCACCCTCATCATTTGAGCTTCATGCTTGCAGTATCAATAACGGTCTAGAAGTTTTCAAAATGGGATTTTTATGTTGACCAGGCTTTGTGAATGCTTGTTCGTATTTTGGTTCCTCTTGAGTCATTATGTTGTTTTCAGCTTTTGTTTTTCATTTTAAGTTTATTTGGGCCACTTTTGGGCCATTGTTTTTAGATGATTTATGATGTTTTTGTGTGAATAAAGTTGGGTTTTTGAGCCCATTAAAAAAATGAGGAGTGTAAAGAAAGATTTTTTGAATTTGATTCTAAATTTTATCTGATACATATATTTTAGATTTCGATCAACTTAAGTCGAAATAATGGATAAAATTATAAATCAAAATTTTATTCTGCAATTGATATTTCATTAGTTCGAAATTGAAGTTATTTGTTAATGAATAAACATTATGAGCTCACAAACCTCACTCTTTCACTTCTTCTATCATTTGACATAAAAAAATTCTTTCAAGATATCTTTCTTTATGCTTAGAATGCCGGGAAATAAAATTCATATTGTTGCTGCTCTTAAAAAATTGAAAATTTATATCCCCTCTATGTGTTCTTGCTGCAATACTCATGTAGAGAAAACTGCTATGTATCTCTTTGGTAAGAATCAAATTGTTAAGAAAGTTTAGTCATATACTTTTGTTTAAGTTGAGGCATCCCTCTTAAATTTGACGATATTAGACGATCTTGGTGGCTTGATAAAACTAAAAATAAGATTCATAGAGCTTTCATACAATGTTCGCCTACTATTATTAGCTGGAAAATTTGGAAGAACAGATGCATGGTTGAATTTGATAATATTAAGATGTCTGCTAACATTATTATTAAACAGGTGATCAAGACAATGCATATGCTCATCAACAATCTTTTTCCTATCTTTAATACTCCTCTTGGATGGCATTAACTCTGTAGCACTATTGAAAAAGCTAAGCAAGTGATGAGCAACAAGATGATTTTTTGGAAGAGATCAGATAGTGGATGGCACAAACTATGCAACAAGGTATCACCATCCGAGCCTAGGCTCTAAATGTAATAGGTATCCGGAATCATTACTGGCCCTAGAGAACCACTTAGCTTATATCATGAGCATCCATCCACAAGTGCAGAAATCATTTTTAAATTATGACTAATAAACTGAAGAAAAATTCATTTGTTTCATAAACTGAGAAAAGGCTTAAACCATAATTATGAAAATTTCAAAACATAAGAATAAAACTGAATCTGACATCTACTACTATTTACGAAGCCTCTAAACACATGAATCAATGTATAGGGGACAAAGCCTCGACATTCCTCAAAACATAGAACTAGTCCAGAAAAATATAATGTATGCCTTTCAGAGAGAGGGAGAGCTCACCAACAGCTGATACAAATGGACCTAGTGTTGCACGAAATTATAAATGTACATTCTGGAACCTGCATCATTTCATACATCATGACATGATGCATCGTTTAAGACGATCAATACATGGAATATATTGGCATGTAAAACCACACAAGAAAAATAGTAAAGCATGCAAATGTAATAGATACAATCTAAGAAAATAATAAGCTGAAGGAACAATATCATAAGCTGAAGTAATAAATGGTAACATAAAGTGAATTAATTATTTTTGTTATTTATGGAAGCAAGTGGTGAACCGATATAAACCATCATGTGAGCGTATGTAGTCTGATCTCGGCCGCATCAGCTAAGTCATTCTATACCTTGTCGGGCATAGGACATGACATAACATTATTTGCTAGCAAGGATTCATAATTAGCCCCTTTCATGAAAAACATGAAAAGAAAGTCATCCAACTTGTAGAATAACCTCTATCCTACGTCGACAAATATAGTTTCAGGCATTTTTCATGTAGACTTATGCCTTCTCGATCAACCAGCTAACCCCCTTAAGCTCATAATGTTATCTTACTGATTCATGTTCATAGATTAGCCATACTAGGCTCATATTCATGGTTTAACCACTTTACGGCTCATGCCTAAGAATTAACCAACTTGGGTTAACCACCTTAGGCTCATAATCATGGATTTTTACTTTAGGCTCATGCTCATAAGTTACATCATTATTAGCATCATTGAGGACTCATGGAAGGTCGAATCATAATTCATTATGCCATATTAATTTATAAGTTAAGGATTTTTATAACTTTATGGAGAGTGAGCTTTTGGAATGTTCATGTCGTTTTTATTATAGCTTAAGATTTTGGAGATCATATCTTAAGGTCATGAAGATGTTCTTAAAGAAATTCATAGTGCTAGAAGTCAAACGGATTTTGTCATTATGCCACAGTTCATAAGAGAGGAATTTCATGACATTATGGAGTTAACAGAGATTATGGAGATTTTAAAGTTTCAAGTTATTATAGCATAGTTAAAGGTTTCATAGCATGATGGAATTATGAAACCTTTGAAGTGTTCTTGTTATTGAACATAACTAGAAGTGAAGTCATCATATCAAAAAAAAAAAAAAAAAAAAAAAAAACAAGAACAAACACCTTTTTTTTATTGAATAATAGAACAAAAGGATTCATGTCAAAAGTCATGGAGTTTCATCAATATAGCAAATTTTCAAGTTGGGGATTCATGATATTCATAGGGTTCATGATAAAATTTAATCATTCAATCAATATCTCTAAAGTCCATGAATTTCATATACTACCATAATTTCGTAAAGTCATAAAATTTATAATTTCTTGAGTCCATGAATAAGATGTCACATGAATTACATGGATTAAGAAAATCATGAAGTAGGAAGTTTACCCATGGAAATCTCATAAATTTCTCTTGAAGAATAAATTTAAGAATTTGGGAATTTCTCTAACCCTAATTCATCATGAAACTAATTTGAACGGAGGAAGAATGAAATTCATATGAATACGTAGGGATAGTAGTTTTTCATACCTCAAATTAAAATAATGTTTGGAAAACTTGAGATCGTAAAGGAAGAAATTAGACTTGATGATTCTTGAGCCGATTCTCTTGAATTTCTTGAGTTTGTGTTTGAGAGAAGTGAGAGGAATAAGAGAATTTCAAATCAGTATTTTTGAGTTTAAGATTTGATTAAGACTGTTTTAAGGTGAGATGGACGGTTTTCAAGAAGTAAAATGACCAAAACGCCCTTAAAAATAACCAGAGTTGGAAAAATCTCGTCATTTCTGATTGTTTCTCGGTAAAACGCACATAACTTTTTACTCAGGACTCGGATTTATGCGTAGTTGGTGGCGTTGGGATGAAGACTCAAAAACTTTTGATTTGATAGGTAATGGTTCACGTAACTTTATATATTCTAGGAGGAATAATTATTTGAAATTGACCCTGGTATGAACCTATACGAAAACTTAATCGTTAAAGGACTTTTCAAATCAACTTCTTGCTAGAGATTTCTTATAACCTTAATTCACATCCAATACACTTTCTAAACCTAAAAATTGACCTTAACACCTGGGTACTAATAAATTCATTGAGTTTGGATCTAACTACGTATGTAGAATGATTCAAATCTTAGTTCAAATGTTCAAGGTGTTACACAAGGGTAATTCAGGTAGTGCAGGAGGAGGTGGAATCATCAGAAATAGTGATGAAAGTTTTATGTTTGCTTATAAAGAAAACTATGGAGTGTATAGCAATAATATAGCTGAAGCTAGTGATATTCTTCAAGGTGTGAAATTTTGCACTATAAAAGGCTTCACCGATGTCATTGTGGAAGCTGACTCTCAATTGATTATTGACATGATTAATCACAATATGAAGAGTTGTTGGCAGATTTGTCAGGTTATTGATCAGATAAATCAACTCTTTAGTGGAAAATTTTGTTCTTTTTGTGCATACTTATAAAGATGGCAATGGTTTATCCCCTTTCGGATCTATTAAAGGGAGGATAAATTATTTAAAAGAAAATGCTTTTTTGACTTCTCAAATCATTTCAAAACTTAAAGAAAATTTCAAAATAACTCAAGAAAAATTACAGAGTCGCCACTTAATTTTTATTGAAAAATTAAGAAAACTAAAAAGAAATTCAAAGGTTCAAAAACAGAAATAAACCTTTAAAATTAGAGAAAATGAGTTAGGGTTCAATTAACGTCCTAAGAAGGGTTTTAAGGCACTTGGAAACGTCCGTTTTAAAACGGTTGACCGAAATATTTTGACTAACTCAAAATGGCTAACTTTTGAAAAAAATGCCTTTATTTCGTTCAAATTCAAATAGTCTATTTTTAACTAAAAGGAATTGAGTGTGAAAGAAAAAAAAACTTAAACAAAATTGCATTTTTAGTAACACAATTTAAGGAAACAACTCTTCTTCTTCTTCTTCTTCTTCTTTTTTTTTTTTTTTTTTTAAATTTAGGGAAAGAGTTATTTTTAAAGGAAAATCCATTTTTGATAGTCAACGTTAATTAAAATCTTGATTTTTGACAATAATAGATTTTAGATTTAAAAAAAAATAGAAATACTAAACCGAAATAAGTTAGAAAACATTTAACCAATCATGAAAAAGTTTGGACCTTTTCTTCCCCCCCCCCCTCTTTTTTTTTTTTTTTTAAGAAGAATGCAATTTAGGGAAAACCTATTTCTTTTTAGGTTTAAGAAAATTCTCTTTAGCCTAAATGAGACTAATTAACATGTGAACGAAAAGAATGCCATTTTATTGCAAAGATTTGTTTTCAAGAAGATTAGTATAAAGTCCAAACAAGACAAATTAAATAAAGAAATCTGAATAAAGTGAAGAAAGGAAAAGATGAAGATAAAATAAAAATGGCAACACCTTGGGGAATTTATCTAGATTAAATAAAATTAGTTAAAGTTAGAATCATAGATATCACAAATACACTTCAAGAAAAATAAATAATAAAGAAGAGTTTGGATTGGGCTTTTTGGCCCATTTCTGCTGCGGGTCCAGATTAGAACATCTGGAAAATGATGACTTTTGGTCCATTTTTTGCCTTGTATATCAGCTGTATATCAAAGCCTTTCTTCTCTGCGTTTTTTCTGTATATCATTGCGTATACATTGTATACCAGTTTGGTAACCTGTATATTTTCTTCCATTTTTGATATACACCACATAACAAGTGTATAGCTGCTGCTTCCCAGTGTATATTCACGATATATAAGTGTATACCAGCCTGTATACCAGTCCTGTTTCTTGTATATCAGTCCATTTTTTAGACTTTGATGAGGCTTGACTCGATGGAGGTTAGGTTTAACCCAACGGAATGCGAGAGATGGGAGTCCGAGGGACTCAACGAGGGAGTTCATGCATAAAAGGGATAGGAAAGGATTAGGAAGAAATCTTTGTCAACTTCATCACGTACATAGTAAATAATCACTTTCCAGACGAAATACCATAGCTCAATTTAAACAGGAAAACAACATTTGTAATGAAGTCTAGGAATGAAAGAAAATTTTGCTTCATCTATCAAATAGAGCACCAAAGGAATACCATAAAGAACTAGTATCACAGTGTCCCTATATCAACATGATTAGAGTTATATAAGTAGTCCACTACGGAAAACTATAACTATTTAAGGGAAGTTGGAGACAAGACTACCATGAAGAAACCTAAATAGGAGCACAACAACATTTGGCACTATTCCAATATTAAAAAATAGAATTCTTCACATTTATTTTTTTTTTTTTAAAAATAAAGCTTAAGACTGCTATACACGGAGATTGATAAGGAAGTAATAATCTTCTGATTGGACCTATGCCATGTTGAATTACACATATATGTATCACTGAGAAAGCAAAATTCAAGCAGACATGGAACTCAATCATGAGATTACTCTAATGTTACTAATTAAACGCATGATTCAGACATAGTTTGAAAAGGTTGAATGTAAAGGAAAAGGATTGCTGAATCTAAGCAACTAACTAGAGAAAATCAAGCTAGCATATTATGCAATATTTGGAATTTAGGCTAATCTCTTATTAACAAAACATAGCTATAAGATTGACAGTAAACGAGTGAATCTATAGCTAATCAGAAAATTTTATCCACAGATGAACCTATGATCTATAAAAAATAAAAACTCAATATGATTTCATGACACCAAATTCAACCAAAGCTCCCGCAGGGTGTAAGCAAACAATCAAATTAGAAATTAGGCGATGTAAAACAAGAGGGAGAAACCACTAACATATTATTTTGTATTCAAATTCACATAGTATAAGTGAGTGAAAATATGATAAACTCAGCTTATGTCTTCAAACATATTGCAAACTAATAAGTTTAGAACCGAGGTCAATTCCATTGCATTAGAATAAAATAGATTACGTATAGGAAAACAGGAATTGAATATATATAACCCTAGCAGACTCCGATTAAGCCAAACCATACCAAAGCAGACAATCTCAAGCAAGCTAAAATCGAGCTATTTCATACCAAAATGAACAAATAGAGGAATCAGATAAGGAGGAAGATTACTAACCTTTTCCAGAGCAGCGAACTAAGACGACGAGTGATCGAGGATGAGTTTACACACACTTTACTCCTGTCCAAATAAAAGACGTCGGAGAGAATTTGAACAAAGGGATTAAGAATATTAGAGGTTCTAAACTTAAGGCGATAGAGACGATTTTTTTTTTGATTCTAAAGCTATGAGAATTTTGTAGTTAGCAATAGGAATTTCCAACTTCTCAAAAAAAAAAAACCTCTTCCAATTTTCTTCCCCCCCCCCCCCTCTTCCGATTTGAAAAGAGAGTCATTTGAGTGTCAGAGAGTGGTTGGGGATTTGACAAAAAAAACATTGAAAAGGGATAAAAACATAACCCTATAAATCCGAATTTGATTATGGTGCCTCTGATTCGTATTGAATTTTGGGGCAAGAAACTCGCACCGTTAGAACCAAAGTCAAATATCACAGCTCAAGATCTGCAAAATTCAGAGAAAAGAAGGAGAGAGAGATGGGAGTGATGGGGAGGCATTTTGGTGTTGTTGGTCGTCGTTTGCTGCTGAAGTTGTTGTCGATATTGTTGTTGTTTGGTATTGCTGTTGTCGGTGTTGTTTGCAATGAGGGAGAAGAGGAATAATAAGGGTGTGGGCTTGGTAATGGGCTGGTTCAGTTTGAGATTATTGGGCCTGGGTAGTGGCTAGTGTTATTGTAGAATGGGCTGGGGCGGTTTGTGTGTTGGGCTGGGACAGTTTGGAGGGTTTTGGGAGTAGGTAGACTTAATTAGGGGTAGGAATTTGGCTATTTATTAAATAGCCAATTGATTAATACTTTAGTCAATATTTAAATTTTAACCAAATTGAAAGTCAATTGGCCAATTATATTGCGATTATGGCCAACGTGATTTCAATTACGGCTAAACTCGATTAATTGACTAAATCTAATCATGATTTAATACGAATTATTAACCATTTTAATCTTGAGTTTCTTGGTTTGATAAAATCAAGTAAGTACTATTTAAATCAAATTTTATTTGTTTTGAGGCCAATTTTCAAGATGAGTATTGATTAAAACTGATCTTTGATTAGGTAACGATATTATACGATCTCGTATATACAAATACGAAAATATGTAATCGCTACTTAAAATGCCAAAATTACCTAGATAAATATTTTGGGAAAGCTTTTATCCGGATAAAATAAATGTTATAATTTTATTTAAAAATCGAAGAAACTCAGAATTAAACTTAGTCGTAGAGGGCAAAAATTAGGTGTCAACAGGCAATATGGTAGCTGATCATCTGAAAAATTTGGGGGAATCAACTAATGAGAATCTCATAAGAGAAAGCTTCAGTTTGCTACCTGCTTCTGTCACGACTTTGGTGAGTTTGAATCAACAAGGAATTTCAAATTTCAGGTTCAAACAAAGGAATAACTATTTTTTGACTAATGATGTTGGCCTGGATTCATAACACCCACTTGTATGTGTTGTCTTTGTCTTAGGTAGAATGTCAGGCTCTTTAAGCTTATCCTTTTGTCAAATTTGAGTGAAGAGATGGTCTACCTCATCTTTTTTATTACTCTGGAGGCTAAGGTTTATGTCCTCCTCCATGTACTTATTCTCTTCTTTAATCTACAGGTTAGGGTCAATGCCTAAATCCTCACAAACCACCTTGGTGGTCTTTTGTTAAAAAAAAAAAAAAAGAAGAAAAAAAGAACAAGTGATTTAGTTTTGTCAACTCAACAAGACATTTTTGGACTCTTTGGTGTATTATTTACAATTCTTGTTGGACACACAAACCACAAATTTAGAACCACACATTTGTTTAGTTTGTATATCACGGAGCTAATTGCATGATTGATCTAGTTTGTATATAATGGAGCTAATTGCATGATTGATATAATTTTTCAATGGAACTAATTACATGATTGATATTAGAGATAAGGCACAGGTACTTCCTTAAATTATACTCGAAGTTGTTATGACATATCTAAATTTTACAGGGGTTCTATTACCGTCCTAAAATCATTTTTTCTATATTTTTGTGCTTCTTTTGCTGATGTGGCTGTCAAGTAACAGAATATTTTTATGTTGATTTGGTAGTCATGTCAGCACAAAAGGAGCACAGAAGTACATAAAAAAATGAGTTTGGGGAGGGAGGAGGGGAGGGGGTAATAGGAACCCCGTAAAGTTTAGGCGTGTCATAGCAACTTTAAGTATAGTTTGGGGGGTACTTGTGCCTTATCTCTAAATTGTTTTTATTTGATATGATGATGATAAGTATGAGTTGAACTTAAATAGAAAAATATGATTAGTAATTGTTATTGCACAAAGGAATTAAAAGATGGTTTAATAATTTGATCAATTAAACGATTTCCTTGCATTTGTATTTGTTGGTTAGCTAATACTCTCTCCGTTCTTTTTTACTTGTTATATATTTTTTTAGAGTCAAATAATATGAACTTTGATCAATATTTTAATATGTATTTTTTATCATATTGATATGAGAAAAATTACAACTTATAATATTTTTTGTATAATTTTTGAATATCCAAATTTTAATTTTAAAATATTAAATTAATTTAATCTAATTTAGATTTGAAAAATAGTCAAATTGACACTCGAGAAGCAAAATATGATAATCAAAAAGGAACGGAAGGAATCCATTCAATCAGACAAGTGCAAATTAAAGTTCTCTGTTAAATTGTTCTTTAGTGACTGAGATACAATAAGCTTTAGTTTGAATTTTAGTGAAATTCTTAGACCATGCATTTTAATTACTTTTTAGTTTGAGGTTATCTCGAAAATAGCTTCTTTATTTCATAAAAGTAAGATAAAATCTTCATGCATCTTAGCATCTTCAAATTGTACTTATGAAATTATCGTAAATATATGTTATTGTATACATTTTTATCACTCTATCAATATATTTTTATCCACATTGAGGTGTGTATTATATACAACAATCTTAGAGTCTGTTTGGCCGCCGGTTAAAAATTACTTATTTTGAGAAACACTTTTATTAAAATGGCTTTTCAAAAAAATAGTTTAAAAAAAACCCAACAAATTGTGTTTGACTAATTCATTTGAAAAGTAATTTTGATAAGTAGGTTATGCTTGACTAATCTTCTTAAAAAGTGCTTTTAAGAGTTAAATTACGTAAAAGGACAAATATCAATGTAATCTTACTATTAAGATTATTTTATAAAGAGAAATTATTTTAAATATCTATTATGAAAGACTTTACTTAAGTTTTTACTTTTACTTTATTAAAAGGTACCTATTACAAATTTTCAATTAAGATAATACATAGATAAATCAAAGAAAATATTAAATATTGATATAAGATTAACATGATGATTTAATATAATATAAAAGTTCAAACAAAATAAATTTAAAAATCATTCCACAAATTAAAATCAGTACATATGAAAAATTCACCACAAAAATAATATATATAAAATATAAAATAATAATATGCAAAACATAAAATAAAATAAAGAAAATTATATTGTAGAAAAAGGAAAAATAAAATCCTTAAATGAAATTTAACAAATTTTCAGTGATAGTTTATATAGAAAACTTGCACTCATGATAGATCAAGTATGAAGTTCAAAAAAACCCTGATACTTTAGATTTTTTTTGACCAATTACTCTTTTTATTAAGATTCAAAAGTTGGAAGTCTCTATCAATAGTACATTGAGGCGTGTATTATATACAGTAGCCTTGTCTGAGATTTTGTCACAAATATAATTCAAGCTGGAGCCTATCATATTTATTTTCATCATAATTTTTTTTTATTTTCTACCGGTGTTTAATATCTATATTAAAACCCGATTAAATTCGAATTCATGCTGGAAATTCCCATATCAGGGGCTAAAGCTGTCCCTAATAAAAACGACTCCGTACTCAGGGAAACTCGAACTCGATACCTCTATTTAAGAATGAATGAGTACTTACTACTCTATCACAACCCTTATTGATGCATCATATCATTAATTGCACCTATCTTCTTAATTATCATTCATGTCTCTAACATCACTCTCAAACTCATGTACTAGGAAACTAATAACTCCAAGCTTGTCAAGACATCAACCACGTGAGTCAAGGATGGAGTGAACAATACACCCTTTGTTCCATTTCATGTGACATTATTTTTTTTAGTTTGTCTTAAAAAAAAATCACCTTATTATAACTAGAAATAATTTAACTCTGAAATTCCCTTTTTACCTTTGATGTAATGATTTATAGCCACACAAGTTTAGACTACAAGTTTCAATTTTTTTTTTTCTAAACTATAGCGTCAAATCAAACGGTACCATGTAAAATAAAACAAAGGAAGTAATATATTAACACCCCGGAGGAACATAAAAATCTCTTTCATAAACGCACCTAAAATTAATTGACGCAATATCCATCAAAAAGCTTAAGTAATTCTTAATGGAGATAATGCACTCTTCTCTTTTTAATAACATAGTATCTTTGGTTCTCTTCTTCTCCTCCCTTGTTATTCTAGTTCGAGTTAGTAGAAACAAAAACCAAATAAGGTTGCCTCCAGGTCCATGGAGATTTCCCTTTATTGGAAGTCTGCATCACTTGATCGGACGAGGACTTCCACATCTCACTCTAAGAAGCTTAGCACAAAAGTATGGGCCTCTTATGTACTTGCAACTCGGAGAAATTCCTGCGGTGGTCATATCATCACCTACTATTGCGAAAGAAATTCTGAAAACTCACGATCTTGCCTTTGTTGATAGACCACAACTTACATCCACAAACATCATATTTTACAATCATAAAGACATTGTATTTCGCCAATATGGTGATTACTGGCGACAAATGCGCAAAATTTGTATGGTTGAACTTCTTAGTACTAAGATGATCAAATCATTTAGTGCTATTCGAGAAGATGAGCTTTCAAATCTCATTTCATCAATTCGTTCCATGAGAGGTTCTATAGTAAACGTAACAAAAAAAATCTCTTGGTTTACAAACTCTGTCACTTGTAGATCAGCCTTCGGAAAAATATGCAGAGATAGAAATGAGCTTATAAAAATAGTGAAGGAAGTACATTTACTAATTGGAGGATTTGATGTGGCTGATCTTTTCCCTTCTTGGAAGTTACTTCACAAGATAAGCTGTGCGAAATCTAGATTGATGAGTGCCCATAAGAAGGTTGATGCAGTTATGGAGGACATCCTCAGTGAGCATATCGAAAATAAAGCAAATGGAAAGATGGGGAACGGTGAGTTTGGGGGTGAAGATTTGGTTGATGTAAGGGTTAAGGAGAATTCCCAACTCCAATTTCCGATCACAAATGACCACATTAAAGCTGTGATTTTGGTAAGTTTCCTTCTGAACAATATAGTAGATGTTTCTCGAGAGAATTGAGAAGGAGGTGACAAAAAAGTGTTGAATTAAAAAAAGGTGACAAATTTGATCAGCTGAAGTCAAATTTTTTGTTAAGTAGTCATTAGGAAGTTGCTGCAGCAACTTTCGAAGTTGCTACAACAACTACGATAGTGGCTACAGCAACAGTCAAAGTTGCTGCAGCAACTATCGAAATTGCTGCAAGTTGCTGCAGCAACTTACAGCAATTGCTGTATGTCATTAAACTAATGACAAAATTGTCACCTCTACTCAATAATTAAAACTTGTGTCACCTTTTTTTAATTTTCAAACTTTTTTGTCACCCTTAATTAAAAATCCCTCTCCATGTTTCTCACACTATTAAAATCTTAAATCTTTGCTGATATTATCTTGATGTAAAATTTTAAATGTTTTGAGTAATTAGTGTAAGGTGTTCACCTTTTCCCCATCAATTAGTACCAAAGACAGACCTATGCATAATTTTGTGGTGCTACGATACTCGTTAAATCCGACGCATGCTAGGTATAATTATATAAGAAGTATATAAAAATCGGTATAGAATTTAAATAAACACCTTGAAAACCAAGAAGATAGCAGCTGTGTGCTTTGGTTAACAAGTGGAACCTTAGAGCTTTAGCATAACATTTTTTTTTTTTTAACTAGAAGTAATCTCAAATTTCATATAGCGTATTCAGGCGGCTATATGTGTGCATTTGTACTATGTTATCGTTAGCAACATATGTTAAAGAAAATAAGGTTCCCACGACCCTTAAATCTTGGGTCCACCACTAATTATTACTCATGCAAATCTTTCAAGCTAATTGGTTTTCTCCTGCAGGCTCATCATAAGAATTGTAAATATAGTCATTTTTTGTATGTCGTAAGTCAATGTCCAAGTGCACTCTCAAATTTGAAAGTTTATAGCTCCACACCCCTTTTAATGTTTCTCCTTAAGCATTTTACTACACATTTTCTTTTACCTTTTACCTTCATTTATTATTTGTTCGTTGATGCAGGACATCTTTCTGGCTGGAACTGAAACTTCATCTACAGTTGTTATTTGGGCATTTGCAGAAATGATGAAGAACCTACATATCATGGCCAAGGCTCAAAGTGAAGTGAGACAAGTCTTTAAGGGAAAGAAAATATATGATGAAGAAGATGTTGAAAAGTTGACATACTTGAAGTTAGTGGTTAAGGAAGCATTAAGGCTACATCCTCCGATTCCTTTTATAGGGCCTAGGGAATGTAGGGAGAAAACAAATATTACTGGATATACCATACCTCTTAAGACAAGAGTACTAGTCAATGCGTGGGCACTTGCGAGAGATCCTGAAAGTTGGGATGATCCTGAAAGATTTATACCAGAGAGATTTGAGAACTCTTCTATTGACTTTATAGGAAATCACTTTGAGTTCGTCCCATTCGGTGCAGGAAGAAGGATGTGTCCAGGAATATTATTCGGTTTAGCTAATGTTACACATTCTCTGGCTCAATTACTCCTCCATTTCAAATGGGAGCTCCCTAATGGAACTAATCCAAAAGATTTGGATATGACCGAAACAAATGGAATCACAGCAACAAAAAAGAAAAATCTATTATTAGTTGCCGCAAATCATAGAAACGCTGAAGACTTTTGATGTTTTGCTAGCTTGAGATGGTGAAATGTTTGTGATTCATCTAATTTTCACTTGGTTTATGATGTATATCCTTTCTATTTTTGAAGAACGCCTTGGACCAAATTAATGCACAACGATGTCTACCATAGAACACTCTTCATTTTTCTCTTTTTCATTTTTAAGACCTCTACAATAAATTATATATACATCCATATACATTATTATACTCTACATATATATTACATGTACATTTGTACGTTTACACTATTATACATTACATATTTATTACATATACATCTGTATGTATATACTATTGTACATTACATATACTAAGCATGTATAATGTATAAAGGATGTATATCCTTTGTATAATCATGAATAAACACACGAAACCAACTCAAATTGCCGTTGAATATCTTACCACTCAAATTGCAACTATATATCATCAGTTACATGTCCATTGTTAATATGACTTGAGCTCCCTAGATCGATGAAATCAGCAGTTCAGGTTTATTTTATGCAATTAATGGGAGCCCAAACAGTAAATAATTTCCTCCTTGATCACTAAAATTGTGTGAAAGATGAAATGGTGGTAAAAGCAAGATAGATTGATAAACAAATCAACGACCAATCTATATATGATGTAGGTATGTTACACTCTTTTTATGTTCAGTAGATCAAATGGAGCATAATGTGCAAGACAATTTTGACTCTGAACAATCAATTGTGGAAGTCGAATGCTCCTATTTTGGGAGTGGTATTTAATTTTTGTTCTTTAACACTTTAAGTAACAAAAAATGACCAAAAATATCTCTGACATCGAAAAAATAAAGAAAATCACAAGGCAAAAATTTATATTTTTGTATCATAATATAACACAAGTTATGCCTTATAAAACATAACTTAGTTCCTACAGAACTTATGCCGAGAGAGTCATGAGTTTAGTTTCAAAACCCACAAATTAAGTTATGCTTTAAGTTCATATATAGAATTTTTGTCACACAAGACAAAATTTCTCTTAACTTAGGTCAGACAAGATAAAAGTTCGCTAAACTTATGCTTTACGAATTAAATACTACACAACTTATGTCGGATAAGATGAAAGTTCTGAGCTTTTATCTTGCGAAATTAGGTCATAATTAAGGGTAATTTAGCCCACAATTTTTTTTTAAATGAGCAACAAAAGTTAAAATTAACGAAATCGATTTGAGGATAAAAAATTAAAGAACTACCCAAAATAGGGGTAATTCGTGCAAAAACTTGAAAATAAATACAGCTTTCGAATTAGTAAACCAAAAAAAAAAAAAATTAAAACTTTTTTTTTTTTTCCACAATGAATGAAACACACAAAGTCTCTCTCTGAAGTGCATCTTTTCCACCACTGTAAACTCTAAAGCCAGAAGCAGAACTTCCCTCTCCTCAAGTAAGCCATTGAAACTCATTTCAACCCTCTTGTTCTAAAGAAAAAAATGCATTAGAATCTGAGTAAATTCGTATAAATGTTGTTGAACTCAAATATATGTGCTAGAATTAGAGAAACCTTGCCTAGACATAGAAAACTTTTCAAGATTCTATGGTTTGGTTCTTGTAATAGTCATGTTTATGTTGAATTTGATGGAAAAATTGCAACTTTTGAATCTGGAATCCATTTTCTTGGACACCCATTTACTTATAATGCATTATTTTCTTCATGGACATCTAGATTTAATCCAAACCCTAAATTATTCTTGGAAAATTGTGAATTGGGTTCTAAAGAAAGTAAAGTTTTGAGCTTTTCTAGTACTTCTTTTGATGATACTGGAGATGGGTATGTTGTAAAAGAAGAATTGGGTACTAAAGAAATTAAATTATTGAGCTTTTCTGGTACTTCATTTGATGGTAATGGAAAAAGCTGCAGGGATATAGATAATGCTAGTAGTTGTAGGTTTGACGATGTTCATGAGTTTGAAGAGTCAGACAATGAATTGGACTGTACTGATGATGATTTTAAGGTGTTGGATTCATTTGGTAAAAGTGAAAAGCAAGTGAACAGGAGGGAAGAAAATGTTGGTGTTTATGGAAGAATTGAGGGTGTTGAAGAGGAAATGAGACATCCTTTGGTTAAGGAAACATGTAGATTAATTGAACGTCAGTCGGCTTGGAATCCAAATCTTGAAATTGATTTGAGGCGTTTGTTAAGAAGTATGAAGCCTCAGCAAGTTTGTGCTGTGTTAAGGTCTCAGTCAGATGAAAGGGTTGCTTTGAAATTCTTTTATTGGGCAGACCAGCAGTGGCGGTATCGACATGACCATATTGTTTATTATGTTATGCTTCAACTTTTAGGAAGGACAAAGTTGTGCCAGGGAGCTAAGCGCATTCTTAAGCTGATGGCACGTAGAAGAATTCCATGGAGACCTGAAGATTTTGGATGTGTGATGGTTGCTTTTAGTCGAGCTGGACATTTAAGGAAAGCGATGCAGATCCTGACTGTGATGCAAAGAGCAGGAATTGAGCCTGATTTGTCTATATGCAACACTGCAATTTATGTTTTGGTGAAGGGGGATAAAATTGAGAAAGCATTGAGGTTTCTGGAACGGATGCAACTAGTTGGGATAACGCCAAATGTTGTTACATACAATTGTTTAATCAAAGGTTATTGTGATGTGCATCGCGTTGAAGATGCATTAGAGCTGATTGCTGAAATGCCGTATAAGGGCTGTTATCCAGATAAAGTTAGTTATTATACTATGATTGCGTTCTTTTGCAAGCAGAAGCAAATTGATAAAGTGAGAGAGTTGGTGGAGAAAATGTCTAAAGATAGTAACTTATTGCCTGACCAGGTTACTTACAACACTATTATACACATGCTTTCGAAGCACGGCCATGCTGATGAAGCCATAGGATTCTTAAGAGAAGCTGAAGAAAGAGGATTCCGAGTGGATAAAGTGGGTTACAGTGCTGTAGTAGACTCCTTTTGTAAAGAAGGAAGAATAGATAACGCGAAGGAACTGGTCAATGAAATGATTGTCAAAGGATGTCCTCCTGATGTGGTTACTTACACTGCAGTTCTGAATGGATTTTGCCTTGCAGGGAGAATTGATCAAGCAAAAACATTACTCCAACATATGTACAAGCATGGTTGCAAGCCAAACACTGTAACATACACTGCGCTGTTAAACGGGCTTTGCCAGAGTGGGAGGTCTGCCGAGGCACGAGAGATGATGAATATGTGTGAGGAGTGGTGGTGGAAACCAAATGCTATTACATTTAGTGTGGTAATGCATGGCTATCGTAGGGAAGGGAAACTGTCCGAAGCCTGTGATGTTGCTATGGAAATGATTGGTACGGGCTTTTTCCCTTGTCCCGTTGAAATTAACCTGATAATTCGATCTCTTTGCCAAGAGGGCAAAGCAGATGAAGCAAAGAGGTTTATGGTAGAATGTCTGAAGAAAGGATGTGCTGTTAATGTGGTGAATTTCACAACTGTTATTCATGGTTTCTGTCAAAAGAATGAGTTGGATGCTGCTCTCTCAGTCCTTGATGACATGTATTTAATCAACAAACACCCCGATGCTGTCACATATACAACACTAATAGACGGACTGGGAAAACAAGGAAGGATGGAAGAGGCTATTGATCTGGCCAATAAAATGCTTCATAGGGGTTTGCTTCCCACTGCTGTGACGTATCGTACAGTCATCCATCGATTTAGTCAGCAACATAGGGTGGACGATCTGTTGAAATTACTGGAGAAGATGCTTTCAAGACAGGGGTGCAAGACTGCCTATAATCAGGTTATTGAAAAACTTTGTGCTTTAGGATATCCTGATGAGGCTTATAAGCTATTGGGAAAGGTCCTCAGGACAGCTTCAAGAGTTGATGCAAATACCAGCCGCATTCTTATAGAGAGCTATTTAAAGGACGGGAACCCTCTTTCATCATATAAGGTGGCTTGTCGAATGTTCAACCGGAATCTGATTCCTGACTTAAAGCTCTGTGACAAAGTGAGGGATAGGTTGATGCAATGTGGCAGAGTAGAAGAGGCTGACAAGCTCATGTTGCGCTTTGTCGAGCGTGGCCATAAATTGCCTCAGCATCAGAGGGCTTGAATTTTGACTAGTATAGAGGACATCATTGTGTTTCTCAGGATATATTACTGTTCTGACAAGGCTACAATAGAAGTATAGAAGTTGAAAGGCAAATGATTTCAGTAGCTCACTCAACAACAACAACCACCGGCATTTCAGTAGTTCATTATATTTCAGAAAGATGTCACTGTCTCAGGCATAACAAGATTTCTTGAAATGCCGGTGATTTCTTGGATCAGAGTGGTGATATGGACGTCAAGTACTGGACACGTCCCAGAGATCTTTTCTCACGGTATGACGTTTTCTATTCCCAAGTCCCAACTGCATAACTGCATTTATTTTTCTATTATATATAAGTGAGTAAGAGTGGGATGGACACTACAATCAACAATTGTACGAAGAGCAAAGTCAACTATACTATAAACTTGGACCAATTTCTTTGGTCATTGAAAATCTTTTCCTTTTTGTATAATTTGTACTTCTGTTTCAGCAAACTATGTGTACACACTCACTAATTTTGTTTCCTTCATCATCATAGCCGGGGGTCTATCGGAAACAGCCTCTCTACTTCATCTGAGGTAGTGGTATGGACTGCGTACACTTTACCAACCCCCCCCAGACCCCACCTGGTGGGAATACACTGGGTATGATGATGATTTGCCACGTGCCACCAGTGTCTTCCATTAATTTCTAGGTTTTTCCTTCAGCGAATGCCTAATGCCTTCTTTCCTTTACGCTATGCTTTTTACCTCAACTCTCAATAGCATGTATCTGTTTCCATGATTTTCTTTCGCTTCCATCGAAATTGGACCTGAACTGTCTCAAACAATGGCATTTTCTGAGAAGTGAATATTCTGGAGATTTAGGAGGGTTGTAATGTTATATTGTTTTGTGGTTTCTTCTCTCTTCCCCTTCATCACCCATCGGTGATCTTCATTCTTCACTGTGTACTGCCTTAAAGGGTATCAAATTTGCTACTAGTAATAGATTTTCTAGGATTTCTTGTGGCTTTGATCCTTCTATTAACTGATTATGCACATGCATGTGCTCATTTGAATATTTCCTGTCAATTTTATGGTAATATGTGGTGTTTAGAAGAACTTAATGAGAATACAGAAAGGCTGTATGAACAGAGAGCCCCCCAAAAAGCAGCAGTTCCACATTTGTGTTCTGCAATTTTTTTTTTCTTCATTTCCTTTCAACTTGTGTTATGTGTTAAGACTTTGCAAAATAAGCTACTTCACCTATTCTTAGCCATCAGCAGCAAGGCAAAGTATTCTGATTTGAAGACGTAATTGAGCTACAAGAAAACGATACAGTATAATTATTAGGTGAATGATGTTTAAACAGACTATGGTTGGATTTAGCCAAAAACTTACTATTTTAGCTCCCTTTTTCTCTTGGTAAAATGTTTCCACTATTGTTGGTATTGGATATAGGTGCCACAATTTAATCTGGTGATTTCAAAATGCACAACTGGAAAAGTCCCTTTCTAAGAATAATTCATGCCTCATTAGAGGTATGCATCATTCTTTACGCCAACTCCATGCTTAAGGCTTAAGCTTCTGTTACTCTTTTACATGTGCAATAAAATTTAATAGGAGAGATGTCAATTGACTGTACCCTTCTTTTAAGTACTAAGTTGTGTTTTAGTTTTTTGATTAAAGTATAAAATGCTTCCTTCATTGAAGACTTCTTGACAGAAACGTTTTATCTACAAATTGATTGGAGATTTATACTCATGGATGATCATGGTTTTGAAATGTTATTACTCCATTAGTTCTTTTTGGACACAGTGCATTCAATTGGTGTTACTTTAGTATTGTTTAACTAAAGGGTGATCATCTTGGAAACTATATAATAAAGTCAATGTTGCTTCATCTGCGGTGTTTGGTGTTTATTTTCATGTCATTATCCAACAATCTTTATTTGTTTTGAGCGACTTAACCGGAACTAATTGTGGAGAATTGTTGAGCTGTTAAAAGATAGAAGCAATGCTAATAACGTTATTTGTGCATAAGTTCGTAACAACAAGCAATGACAAAAAACTAGTTGTTGCGTTCCATCATTTTTTGGGTAGTTTAGGAGACAACATTTGTTACCGGCTCAAGTGGACCAATGTCTTATTATTTTTTTTTTGATAACCGTGGTGTCCGGGTCAGCTTGTGCGCACCTCAACTAATTCCACGAGATACCTGCCACCTCCCACCAGCAACAGGTACCAGGTAACGCTGTCCACCAAGGCTAGAATAGATGGGAAGAAATCACTTAGTGTTTGTCTCTGTTGGGATTTGAACCTGAGACCTCATGGTGCTCAACCCTTTTCATTGACCACTAGGCCACACACCCTTGGGTGCTGGACCAATGTCTTGTTATGAAGTCTAGGTAATGAACTGGTTTAATATGTTCCTCTATTAGATTTTCTTCTGGTAAATAATTGCTAATTTGGTTGAATTCTAAAACATTGTCGGAACTGTTGAAACTACCAACATTGATTCAGTGCAAGTTTAAAGTAATGGTCCCTAATTTGTCATGTGGTCTTAACATTCATATCCCAAATCATGTTGCTTGTAGTGAGATCTATTTTGGGGTCAAAGACATTAGTCTTCTGGTACATATAGCTTCTACACCTGTAGGGAGATAAACATTATATTGGTTACTTTAAGAGTTACACAGACTAGTAGCTGGTTTGACTTTGACAAATCCGAAGCAGAATCTGAATTTTCATATCAAAACTTTGCAGTTACTCTGACTTCAAAAAATAAAAAGAACATTCAGTTACTTCATCGAGTCAGAAGATTGAACTTCACATTGTGACTCAAATTTGATGAGTTTTGATGTTTGAAATATAACTTCTTCTATTCTTTCTTTCGTGGTAAACAATTGAGATGATGTTTCAGTTTTCAGGATAGTATTGTTGTCTCATTGAACAAGAATTGTGGTTGAACATTTTAATTCTGAATCATTTTGTTGTTTAAATTAGCATGTTCCCGTGATAATCCGTACTCATACCATCACTTATTCACAAATTTTGTGTGGGAAAAAAATTTCATTTCCCATCTCATGAAAATCCCATTTTGCCCCGCTTAGTCTTATCCCCCAATAGGGGTATTTTAGTGATAGGTTCTATAGGAATTGAGCGATCCTATTTGGTCAAACATGTGGAACTGCTGTACATCTTTTTGTTCTTGAGCTTCTTCTCTACAGGTTTCTGGGCAGCAATAGTTGCATTACCTTATATGGGATTTGTGCCTGAAAGGGCAGTAACAAACAGTTACGAGAATCATCTGGTGTTTAGCTTAAGATCTGACATAGATGATTTAGTGACTGGGAAGCCATTTCGATTTCTATACTAGTCTGGAAGTTGAGCTTTTAATTTTTATGCTTGCTTTTGATCCTAAGGATTGTGTTAGATCAGGTACAGAGAATCTGTCTTTTTGTTTTTTGTAAAGTTGCATGTTATGTGTATGCTCTCCTAAGAATGCTCTCTTCTTGTCCAGAAACCAGACTCTTGCCCAGCCATATTTTAGGAATCTTGGCAACGTGGAAAGGCATAAGATTCAGCGGATTACATAAATGGAATTTGAATTTGAAAGGTGAAGGATAAGAAGGATCTGAGCAAAACTAATGTATAAAGGTATTCTAGAAAACCGTCAAAAGATGTTGGGGGTACTTACAGATGGCAGAGCATTAGTTTACATGGAGCTGAGGTGCATTCTTCTCAACCTGGATTAACTGTTGTTGAGCTTGCTTATTGCACGTTTTCTTTGTATTTGCATAACTTATTTCACTTGTGCTGGTCAAGTGTCAGCGCTGGCATCTACATGATAAGTTTCAAGTTCTAATTTTATAGCTCAGTTATCATTGAGAAACTTCTATTTCATTATGTGGATTGAGGATAAGGATAACTGGTTTGTAACACTTTCACCATAGCTACGCTTTTCCCCTTACCTCCCATATCAAGTTTTTCTGCCTTTTCTGCTTATCAATTTTATAGCCGGTTAACAGCTGAACTATGCCTATCAAATTCTTCCATTTTATGCTCTGATGTATGTGGTCAGTCAACAGTGCCATTTTTTCTTACAAAGATTATATTGGGTGCTAAACCATTTGACTGTACTGCAACTTATTTAAATCTTGACCAATTTGTTGTACTTCTGATTCTTTCACAAAAGGAAGACGGGACATTCTTTTGGTTTTTTTATGGTGTTTCTTATGTGTAGGACCTGAAACAAGAGGGGCTACACACATCAAAATATCCTGTTAGGCACCTTGCTAAACCAAGTGAGCCAAGTTCGACCATTGGTCAAAAGAAGACAGAAATTAGCAGATCACTTGGTTCAGTGAACTGAGTCAGCAAGCGCAAATGTCCATGGATATCTTAAAGTTGAATGAACTGCCCTATCAGAATGTTATGTTCTTTTCTTGGGGTTATGTTCTTTAAGTGTCTGCGTGATCCGGTGCAGTCTGAATCATGGGCATGCCAACAAGTAGCACATATGATGTGTAGAATAGTACACTGATCAGTAATGAGCCAGTGATGAGGTATATATATATATATATATATATATATGACTTCTTGCCTATGTATCATCATACCAATTATTATGGATACTCGTTCTAGTTCATATTACTTGATACATTACATTGTCTTGGTTAATTTGTTTTCTATCTGGTTTTTAATGTGATGGGGGGAAGAAGAAATGATTCAATTTATCTTGGATCATTCACGCGAATGCCCCTGTTTTGAGGTGGTCTTTAATTTTGTTCCCTCAACTGGTGGTCTTTTAACTTTTGTCCTTCAGTAATAAAAAAGTGACCGACAATATCTCCAACGTCGAAACTTATGTCTCTAAGTTAAGTTCATAACCTATAAGTTATAAAGCATAACTTATACCGATAGATACATAAGTTTAGTTTCAGAAAATTATGACATGAGAAGATAGATACATAAGTTTAGTTTCGGAAAATTATGACTTGAGAAGTTCATAACCCATAAGTTATGCCTTCTGAGTAAGGTGGGTCATATGCGAAGCAATGGCAGCAAACCCTTTAACAAACTGACGATAATAACTGACCAATCCCACAAAGCTACGAATTTCTGTCACATTCATTGGTCTAGCCCAATTCTTAATAGCCTCAACCTTCTATGGGTCTACCATAACCCTTCCTTAAAAACCATGTGCCCCAAGATGGACACTGAAGATAGTCAGAACTCACACTTGGAATATTTAGCATATAGTAGCTTCTCCTTAAGCAACCCCAACACCGTACGCAAATGAGTTTCATGCTCCTCTTCGCTCTTGGAGTAAACTAATATATCATTAATAAAAACAATTACAAATGAATCCAAAAATGACTTAAAAGACTCCATTCATCAGGCTCATAAAAGCAGCTGGGGCATTGGTCAAGCCAAAAGACATGACTAGAAACTCATAGTGCCCATAACGAGTTCGAAAAACAGTCTTTGGGATGTCCTCCTCCCTAATCTTGAGCTGGTGATAGCCCGATCTCAAATCTATTTTGGAGAATACTGCAACAGCTCTTTGCAACTGGTCAAATAGGTCACCTATAGGCAGAGGGTATTTGTTGCGAATGGTTACCTTATTCAACTAGCGGTTGTTTATGCACATTCTCATGCTACCATCTTTCTTTTTCACAAATAAAACAGGTGCACCCCAAGGAGAAACACTTGGGCGAATATTATAAAACCCTTCTCTAACAATTCTTGTAACTGAGATTTTAACTCCCTCAACTCTGCTGGTGCCATATGATAGGGAGGGATAGAGATAGGTCGAGTTCCGGGCTCTAAAGCTATACAGAAATCAACCTTTTGGTATGGAGGCATACTCGGAAGGTCATCAGGAAACACTTTTACGACTCACAAACAATTGGGACCGAAGCTATAAGAGAAACTACAGATTTATCTTCCCGAAGATGGACTAGAAACACCCTACACCCCTTCTTTACTAATTTCTGGGCACGAATAGTTGACACAATCCTCACAGGAGTGGGCTTAAACGTACCCTCCCACTCAAACTTCTCCATTCTGGGCATCGCTACAGTGACAGTTTTAGCATAACAATCAAGGATAGGAGACAACCAACTCATCCCCAAAATAATATCAAATTCCTCGATGTCTAGAATCACTAAGTCTTCCAAGGTCTTAAACCCCATAAAAATCACAGGACACGTACGATACACCTGATCAACACATACAGACACTCCAACTGGTGTGGACACATACATAGGAGTATCAAGATATTCACAGTCTAAGTCCCAGCCCAAGGCAAATTTCACAGACACATAAGAGAAAGTGGAACCGGGATTCAAAAATACAGAAGCCATAAAATCACAGATAAGAATAGTACATATGACCACAACATCAGAAGCTTCTGCTTTAGGATGAGTTGGAACAACATAAAGATGGGCCACCCTGACCGCTAACTCTACCAGCCTGAGCACCATTTCTACCGACCCGTCCCCTACCTTGGTTGGCTTGGTTGCCACCCATTCCTGCAGCCTGGCCACCACGCCCACTTTATGGACGACCCCTACCGTTTCCTTCACCATGACGACCTGCCGGAACTAGAGCACTAGAAGCCGGGTGCTGAGTCAACTAACCTGCAGATAAGAAATTAGGACAATACCTTTTGATGTGGCCCAAATCTCCACACTCATGGCACCTGATGCCCAAATCAGACCTCTGAACTGAAGAGGATAAAGGTGTATAATTGCTTGCCTGAAAAGGCTGATAACTGGCCCCAGACGGGCCCTCGACGGACACAAGCATGGCTAAATTGTAAGGCCAAGAAGAACCACACCCCTTCGAGAAAACACCGCTGAACTGGCCTGAGGTCCGGGCCTTCTTCTCTTCTGCTTTTACTTCTCCCGGTTTTTCAAGTGCCTCAATCTTCTTGGCAAACTCAACTATTTCCTGAAAGGACTTACCAGACGCAGCCACAGATAAAGTAACCATATGAATCCCAAAATTCAGAACCTTCACAAAGTACCTAATCCGCTCTTCCTCTAAGGTGATCAATTGTAGTGCATAGAAAGACAAGGCATGAAATTTGGCCTCATAGGCCGCCATAGACATGTTACTCTGCTCCAACCTCAAGAATTCATTCTTCTTCTGATCACAATAAGTGCGGGGAATATATTTATTGAGAAATATATTCTAAAATTGCACCCAAGTAAGTGGAGGTAAGGCAGCCCTGCATTCTATGAATGACCTCCACCATTGCTTGGCTTTGGCCTGCAGCTGAAAAGAAATAAACTCCATGTCACGCCCCGAATTCCAATGAGGCAGACTGGCACCCGAAACCGATATGACCCGAGAGAATCAATCTTTGCTCATGTATATTCGTATGCATACCCTAGTATAAACATCATTGTGTCTCATGCAACTATGCGAAAGTCATGGAAAACATGTTATATATGAAACTTGGCCGTCAGGGCCATCAAGTCACATCAAGTCAAGGTGGACATACATCCCATACATTTATATCACCACATCCATCTACAAAGCCTCTAACAGATGAAATACATAACCATCCTAAAGTCGGGACAACTCCCTGCTCTATACAACTGTGATACAATACCAAAACAAATGTACATTTGAGACTCGAAAATCTCCGAACCAACTGGAGCTCACCAAAAGTGGGCAAGTGATCAGCAACCTACTGTGGAGGTCTACTAGTACCTGTGCCTGCAGCAAGTAAGGTAAGTCCCACAAGGGACGTCAGTACGACGAATGTACTGAGTATGCAAGGCCATAAATAACTGTATGACATATGAAAACTTTAATAGAATCAAGTACAAGTGAATGCGTCATAAGGATAAACTACCATAATGTATACGTGTGGGATCATGTACATTGCTTTCTTTACTTTATTTCACTTTACATTACTTCATCATCAATCATATAATCATCAATCATGTAATGCCCGGGCCCAACTGATCAGTGGGAAATAACATAATAATCGGGATCGTCTCTAGCTAGGCTTTCGCCCCTTTGAGTTGCCACCCGTTCCCAATGAACTTTCGGGATCGCCTCTAGCTAGGATTTCGCCCATTCGAGTTGCCACCCATACTCAATATCCATTTGGGATCACCTCTAGCTAGGCTTACGCCCCTTCGAGTTGCCACCCGTACTCAACAAGTGTTCATTACTTTAATTCTTTTGTTATGAGATTGGTACATAGTGGTTACAATGTTATGGGAACTTTGGAACATTATTGGAACATTAACCAATGAGCATGAGTCATGTGAATCACAATTGATCAATGAATAAGGAACATGTGATTAACAATGATTAATAACCGGAAATGGGATACCTTTGAATATTTCGGAATGGAACAAGTATAATGACAATGTGACACTATGTGCTGCAGAAGGATACGAAAAGAGTAACCTTACATACCTTCACTTCCGAGTATGAATATAAAAGCCTAGATACGAATACAATGGTCCAGCTCCTTCCTTAGGTCTTACTCTACAATACAAATACATACCGGAGCTTACATTAACAACTAGTTACCATACAAGTGTACAAGACGACAATGAGCTATATGATTGCCGTATAACGTCATTTCACCCTTTACAATACCATTTACGGCATTGTCATACCAACAATATCACAACATGCCCAACATTGACCAAAATATCATAACCACTAGCATGTCACACCAAGTTCATACTTTACACTTCTCCATCACCACGACATCACAATGATTCCACCAAGTCACCTCACACAACATATCGGCCAAAATCCCATAATTTACCCTTATAAAAAAATAACAAATTTAGGATCATAATCACACCATACATATTGATGTCTCATCCATACCATTCACTTTTATTCAAACCTCAAGTCCTTTCTCAAGTTTAAATAACAAGAATGGCACATCTTTAGCAAGAAGCAAAAGTTCACTATTCAACACTTGCCAACATACCCATCATGCTCTACACCATCTATCATGCATATAATATACTAAATCACAATAATAAACACTTACCCAAACTTGCAAAGTGATGATCTTGTCCAAAGAAGTGCCTTAGGGTTTGAAGTTGAGAGAAAGGCTTGTGGAAATTTCTAGATTTGGTATGAGAGTTTTGTGTGATAAAAATCTGATTTTTGTCCCTTTATATAAGCCCTCAAGTCATACTTAGCCATTATTTAGCATTAAATGCTATGTTTGTCTTGGTCAATGGAAGAATGGGTCATTTGACCCATTTGGCCCATGTCTTTTGTCTTATTTTGGGCCTTCATTGAGCCCAATTCACCTAATCCAATAAAATTAATAATTTATCATGTTTAAATCATTTCATGCGTGTTACGACAATATTCCCACTCACGCGATTTACATTCGTAGCCTCAATCCCAAAAACAAGTGATTCTAGCCACGCATGGCCTATTTTGATCGAAAGGGTAAAAACGTCATTTGGATGCCAAATTCATCCACGAATAATCTTATCAAAATGGAATGCCAATATAATACTTCAATTATCCTATTTATAGGCTCGTGGTTGGAGAAGGAATGTGGCAAAAAGCGGCCCGGTACATCCCCGGCCACCCTTGGGACTTAGAAAAATTTCCAACATTTGAGAGGTGTGCACAAGAAGCCTGGCACGCCCCTGGGCGCGCCACCTTTCTGCCTGTGCCCAAAAATTTTGGGCAAAAAGCGGCCTGGCACGCCCTCTGGCGCGCCTGGCCTATTTTTTTTTGAAAATTTTCGTTCTTCGACTTTTCTTTGCGGATTTGGTTAGATACTTCAAGTTCTATTCTTTAACTTACTTCTTAACTTTAATATACTTTGTTTGGAGGTCCTCCAAGCCTCATTTTTAACCCCACAAATGCTCCACGAAGTCACAATACACCTCCTACGAAGGTCTAATCACATGTACTAAGCCCAATATCAATTATCTCATCAATAACATTACAAAATACATACTTATGGCTCTCGAAACCTAAGTAAACATCAATCAACATCATCAAGTAGGGTTGGGAAGGTACGGGGTGTTACATTCTTCCCCCCTTAGAAACATTCATCGTCGAATGTTAACAATATCGCTTCAATTACAACAAATGCATCTCTATATTAGCATATATATATATACATAGACACTTAAGGCTCATGAATACTTACTTTTTATTGCTCCACTTCCGCACTTTGAACTTTTTCTTCCATTTAAAATAGATGGGATTACTTGGATTTCATCATTTCTTCAGCTTCCCATGTGATCTTTTCGACTTGTTGATTTCTCCAAAGAACTTTTACGGATGTTATGTCCTTATTTCTTACCCTCTTCACTTGTCGATCTAGAATAGAAATAGGTAGCTGTTCCTAGTGAGATCCTCCGTAATTTACACATTTACCATGGGAGTAATACAAAATAAAACTCTTATGCACGTCCGGCAATTTCACATGGCATGTTGTATAAGGCCAATTTTCCCTTCTTTCCAAATCCCATTACCCCTTTCATTAGTAATGCTTTTAAGAGTACTTAATCATCTATGATTACAAACATCTACTATACCATTACGATATGTGTCTTTAACTCTAATAAATTCACCAACAGGTGTAGATATTTCAATTGACTTAACTAATGGCCCCGGTGTCCCATTAGATTCCATAGTAATCAATGGAGTGACATACGATAGGGTATATGTATCATTCGAAAATATGGATAATATACCTGTATCTTCATCAGGAGATGCCTCCGCATTCTGCCGATCCACTAGAGCATAGGTACGATTTTGGGCTCCACTGGAACTAGCTGCTCCTCTAATATCTCTACCACGACCAATAGGCTGAACGCCTCTGCCTGGGGAAGGAACCGATGCTGATGATGCAACGGTCATGCTATACCACTCGCGCCCCTTTATGGGCATTCTCTCATTATATTCCCCGCTGTGCCACACCAAAAACAAGTATTTGTCTCCAATCGGCATTCACCTAAATGATACCTTTCGCAATGCTGACACGGAGGATGAGAAAATTCTACTGTCTGTGAACCTTGCACTCCACTACTCTGTCCAGATTGACTACCCCTAAACCCTCGAAATTAGGGTTGAGTGCCTGCTGTGGAATAAGAGAATGAGGGTCTAGGCGGTAACATTCGAGATCTAGATTCTCCGGGGGACACCATAGACTGCCCCATAGGTCTAGCCCTTTTTGATGGCCCTTCCTCAGATTCCCGCGTCCTTCTTCTTTGCCTTTGGTCCTCCATTTTCTGTGCGAAAGCCTGAATTCTGGCGATGTCCATATCTCTGTTCAGTGCTGTAATAGTACAGTCCCTCACCAAGTATGGCTCCAATCTGTCCACATATCGATGAACTCTGTCTGTCATTGTGGCCACTACATTTGGAGCATATCGAGCCAAAGAGTTAAAATGCAAACTGTATTCTCTAACACTCATATTTCCTTGACGCAAATTTAGAAATTGGTCTGCACGTGCCTCCCGGATCTCATATGGGAGGTAATGATCAAGGAATACCATTTTAAATTTTTCCCAACCAGCTGGGAGTGCATCAATACCCCTTGATCTTTTCCAGTCCTCATACCATAATGTGGCCTTACCCTTCAATCTATAAGCTGCTAGCTCAACTGTTTCTACACCTGTTACATGCATAACATCTAAGACCCTTTGAATTTGGTCCATAAAGTCCCGTGGATCTGCTTTTGGATCTGACCCTGTGAATATGGGAGGGTCTAATTTTAGGAAGTCCTGTGTCCTGCGACTCGCTACTTTAGCCGCATCATCCTCATTTATCATTGGACCAACTCGTCCTTGACTTTGTGCAGCAACTAGCTGAGTCAACATATGCACTGCATTTCTTAAATCCTGGTCAGTGGCATTCATTGGAGGTTCCGCGGGTACTTCTCTACCTCTTGGCTCTTCCGTAGCTGAAAAAGTAGAAGAAGACCGCGATGCAATTTCAGTGTCAGCTCCACCTTGACTAGCTTGGTCAGGTGGTGATTTACTTGTGCCTTCACCGGCCAGCACATCTGCCTGCTTACCTTTGCCTCTACCTCTTCTTGTCATCGGCATTTACTATAATAAAGAAAATCAATGACACTGGTCAGTTATAATTTCACCTACAACATTGGCTCTATTGCACGATCTAGAAATGAAGGAAAGAAACCACTCCTAAATTTCCCGTAGCCTCCTACTTATAAATGTGGTGCACAACACATCGATAAGTATGAATCTACTCAGACACGGCTTTGTAGACACCCTTAGGATGACCCGCTCTGATACCACTTTTGTCACTCCCCAAATTCCAACGAGGTGGACTGGCACCCGAAGCCGATATGGCCCGAGAGAACCAATCTGTGCTCATGTATATTCGTATGCATACCCTAGTATAAACATCATTGTGTCTCATGCAACTATGCGGAAGTCATGGAAAACATGTTATATATGAAACTTGGCCGTCAGGGCCATCAAGTCACATCAAGTCAAGGTGGACATACATCCCTTACATTCATATCACCACATCCATCTACAAAGCCTCTAACAGATGAAATACATAACCATCCTAAAGTCGGGACAACTCCCTGCTCTATACAACTGTGATACAATACCAAAACAAATGTACATGTGAGACTCGAAAATCTCCGAACCAACTGGAGCTCACCAAAAGTCGGCAAGTGATCAGCAACCTACTGTGGAGGTCTACTAGTACCTGTGCCTGCAGCAAGTAAGGTAAGTCCCACAAGGGACGTCAGTACGACGAATGTACTGAGTATGCAAGGCCATAAATAACTGTATGACATATGAGAACTTTAATAGAATCAAGTACAAGTGAATACGTCATAAGGATAAACTACCATAATGTATACGTGTGGGATCATGTAAATTGCTTTCTTTACTTTATTTCACTTTACTTTACTTCATCATCAATCATATAATCATCAATCATGTAATGCCCGGGCCCAACTGATCAGTGGGAAATAACATAATAATCGGGATCGTCTCTAGCTTGGCTTTCGCCCCTTTGAGTTGCCACCCGTTCCCAATGAACGTTCGGGATCGCCGATAGCTAGGCTTTCGCCCCTTCGAGTTGCCACCCGTACTCAATCTAGAGCTCTGATACCATCTTTGTCACGACCCAAATGGTCATGATTGACACCCATCCTAACCTATAGCAGGAGAACCATGCTTTACCCAAACACTCAAATAACCCCATGCCACATTTACATTTACTTTACACCAGTGTTTTAAAAGGTGTGGGCGTGAGGCAAGGCGTTTTACATAGCACAGAGCGAGACGTAAGCCCCGAGACATGGGGCGTAAGTCCCATGGATCTTTAATTTATAATTTATAATAAGAAAAATAATATAATAACATAAAATTATACAAAAGATGCATTATTAATTTTAACAATTTTAAAACATGATTAAAAAATATTCATAGAAAACAAAACTTTTAACATCATTTACAACTAGAAATAGTGCAATGATATAAAAATTATTATGTGATACAAATCAATTCTAACATCTTAACTTACAAATAATAAAAGAATCACAATTTCTTAAAATATATGAATATCATACTATGCAATTTGTCCCCCTAAAAAAGATAATCAATAAACTATTAATATTATAATTAAAACATCAACTCTTTCATGAATAAAAATAAAATACTTTCAAATAACAAAATAAAATATGATAATTTTGAAATATAGGACAAAAACATATCGATTAATGATAAGTGAAGATGTAAAATTCGGATATGTATTTTAAACAGAAATATAATATCATATTCACCCTCACGACGTTCTCAATTAGTAAATAAGCTAGTTACTCTTAATTTTATTATTTCAACAGTTGAAAAAAACTGCTAAGAATCATTCATTTAGTAGAGAATTATGAGTATCAACAACGTTGACTAAGGAATTTGACACAATTTGTGTAAGAACTATTAAACGAGTCCCGGGCGTTGGACGTTAGGCGTGGTCAGGGCGTACAGTCGGGCGATTAGGGCATAAGCCTCACAGAACTAAGTCCCACACATGAGCCCCGAGGCATTTTGCCAGTGCCCTGCCCCGGGGTGAGTCCCGGGGCTAGTCCGAACTCTGCCTTTTAAAACACTGCTTTACACTAACTTTATCACTAAACAAGTCTAAATTGTCTTTATTAAATTATTAAGTAATCAACATCAAACCAATGAAATTATTCAACCACTAATAGAGTGTGAAAACCTTTATTTATTGCAATCCCCGAGACCTGAAGTCACCGTACAAGAACATCTAAGAGTATTTCAGTCTATAACCAAAAGGATATCCGAAAATAGTGAAATAATAAAAGAGTGTCTTAGTCCTGAAACAAGGAATATGTACATAAAACTAAAGATCCAAAGGCTGCCCGGTCATGGTGCTCACCTTTAGATTGAAATCTGGAACTGCTGGTTAGAGCCTAAGTCTCGTCTCAACCACTGGAACACGCTCTGCACTCAACAAAAAGAAGAGCACCAGTAGAATTAGTACATCAACAAGTACTGATAGGTATCATAGGTATGCTCAAACCGACACCATACATATAAGTAAACCAAATAAATGCAATGCGATCATCACATAACTCATAATCAAAGACAACAATACAGTTTTAACACTTCACTTTCAAGGGGGTACAGACTCATATATATATATATATTCATATATATATATATATATATGGGTTTACAGTTAGCCGATTTCAACAACAAATTGTGTCACAACATACTATTATAACCGAACATTCAATGCACATGAATGTATGTATGAATGCAAAGTATGCGCATCATCTCTTTCTCTGCTCAGTCTCATCAGCAATATCATGAACATCATGATTTCGATAACATCATCAACATTATCATCATCAACAACATCATGAACATCATGATTTGTATATCATTATCATCATCACCTCAACAATATCAATATATATGAATATGCAATGTAGTCAATAATCATAAGTAGTGCTCGAAAGCAATCACAATTACTCAATTCACAAATAAGCACAAAGTCAAGCAAGTCTATTTGCTACAATAAACCATAACCTACTTCGATTCCATGATCAAAGTCATTTCTAGGCCACAAACTTGCCCTTCATTTCTCTTTCACCTTGTTCTTGATCTATAACAACAAGATTACACACCCATTTCAATCAATTCACCCCTTTTAACCACTAGGGATTAGTAACCAATAACTTTTAATCATAATTTTCCTAATTCATCATCTTAGGATTTTTTATCCTTTAAACCATATGAAACCTATCTTATTTAGCATGAATAACTATGATTCTACACTTATTGGTGTTTTCTAACAACCTAGAATCATTGTTTACTGATTTTGTACTCATTCCCACAAATTTGGATCAAGTTCTTGAATTAGGGCTAAACCCCAATTTTCCACCATGAACTAGTTTCTAATGATTTTCAATAATTCTAAGAAGTAATTCAATTTTAGAATGTAAGACACTTACCTCCAAAGATGAACCTCTAAAAATATGCAGAAAATTGCCTTCCCCAGAGCTTTGGTTTATTTTTCAGAATGTGGGGAATGAAATATGTTTCTAAGTTTTTAAAACTGTATTTTACTGCATTTTATCACTGCAGTGGTTTGCGACTTTAATAGGCTATCGCTACAGCTATGCCCTTTTTCACTGCAGTGATCCAGAGGTAGAATCTCGGGCCTCTATCCAGTTATGCTCATTTTATAACACATTCCTCGAAATATGACATCGCGAACGAACCCTCCCATGGTAAATTTTATAATCGGAGTTTCATAACTCTGTTTTACATGTCGAAAAGTTGCTATGACTTTCTAAACTCGTTACCTATCAAAAATTTAAGTCAAACATCCCCACCAATGCTCTCATAAACACCAAATTTTCTTAGATTAGTATACCCTAAAATTTTTTTGAATACTAGCCCAGTCCTGAATTTCTTAAAAATCACATACGTAAAATTTGGCAGGGTTTTCACTTCCTGTTTTTAGCATAACAACAATTTGAGTCATTACAACTATCATGTACTCTTCTTGTTGTTGAGTGCAAAGCATATTCTAGCGTCTTCTTTGAGACCTCAGTTGTAGGTGCCAAAACATTCTGATTCAAGGGTGAGCACTTCATCTCATGGCTACCATGGATCACTCAGACTTGGTCTTGTCCATATTTTTGAACATTGACTCTTTATTCATTATTGTTGGTTTTTCTGGGTTGTACCTGTAGACTTGTTTAGTTATAATTCTGGTATGATGACTTTCAATTTTTGGGAATGTTTAGACGTTGCTGTTTTTCGCACTTTGAATGTCAAAGTATTAACTTTTATTAATTAAATATTTGTTTTGCTTTTAAAATTTGATAAGTGAATGACATTGTATTCAGGTTGGATGATTCTCCCATCGAAGGGTTAGTGTGAGTGCCACTCATGATGGATTGGATCGAGACAAAGTTGGTATCAGAGCTCTAGATTCATTGATCTCATTATACCAGAATGAGTTTAGTAAAGTCTTGTAGAATAGTACAGAGACGTCTGTACTTTTCCTTGAGAGGCTACAAGACTTAGGAAAAACTTCACTTACTTTTTGATTTCGTGGTATGGCTCGATTCCAATTGGTATCTGGTGATCCAAATTGGTATCTAACCTTCTTCATTCTATTTCACACAGCTGGTGAGAATAAGATCCAATAGAGCCAAAGCAGAGGTTCCTAAACCAGTTGCTCTAGTTATTAAAGCTGCAATTAGAGGCAGAGGATGGGCATGATAAAAGGAAAAGAGAGGAGGTATGGTAGCACCCGCCAGGTGTGAGGCCAGACTGGAGCTAACCAGGATAGACAGAGGTCAGAGTTACCTCCCCAGCCTAAGCATAATCATGAAGTGGTAGTGAATGATGAGGTACCAGTGTATAAGAATGCAGGACTAGTCCAGGGTGATGCAACCCCTATTCAGATGTCCTTACAGTTGATACAATGGGTGTTAGGTTTCTTGAGTGGGTTGGACGGTACTGGGACAACATCACAGTTCCTCTTTACTAGCAACCGGAGATAGAGCTTGCTGCCTTAGTAGCCCGTAGGATGGATGAGATTTTGGAGACAGATGTTTTTCCCTATCCTATACTAGGTCTGATAATGACCAAAAATGATCATGAGTTGCTGTGTAAGCTCTTAAAATGAAGCCTCCAGTCTTACTTAGTACTGACATAGAAGATGCTTGTGAGTTCATCGTAGATTGTCATGAGCGATTGCTTAGATGGATAAAGTAGAGTAGTACAGGGTGGAGTTCGTGACCTTCCAGCTGTAAGGGCATGCTAAGCAATGGTGGAGAGTGTATATTGAGTGTAGATATTCTTTGTAGCCTCTGTTGACTTGGACCAGTTCCATACCATATTTTTGGAGAAGTATGTGCCACGCACTTTACGTGATAGGAAGAGAGATGAGTTTCTCTCCCTTGAACAGGGTAACATATATGTTATGGCCTATGAGGCCAAGTTTCATGCCCTGTCTAGATTTTCTACTCAGATGCTAAATACAGGGAAAGAGAGGATTCACCACTTTATGAAAGGATTGGAAACTAACCTCTAAATTCTAGCACTTCAGATGACTTTCTCGGGTAAAACTTTTTAAGAAATGGTAGACTTTATAAGAAAGGTGGAGGGAGAAAGACAGGAGTGGTATGCAAAGATGGCTGGGAAAAAGGCTCAAAATACGGGTAACTTTAGTGGGTCATATTCCAGAGGCTGCAATTCCTAGGCTTACCTTGCCCATTCTATTCAGTCAACCTTTCTAATTTTGATAAGTGGCCCGTCAGGGACATTCAACAGTCTTCAGGTACGGGTAGTCTGGTAGCTTTTTACTCTTCTGCTCATTAGCCTTTCTTAGATCACGCATGCTATGCTTGTGATGGAATTAGACATTTAAAAAGGAATTATCCTAGTGTTAGACAGCCAAGCTTTCAGAGTTAGTAGAAGCAATCCAGTACCTTTGTCCTTGCTGGTAGAAAGGGCAGAGGAAATACTAGGCATTGTCCATAGAGTAGACGTGGTGGTTATCAGACATATTGAGGTGGTAATTAGGGGGTGGGGGTGGAAATATTGGTAAATATGGTGTAAAGACGGGTAAGGGAGATGCCCAGATTGATAATAGGGCGCACTGTTATGCCTTCCCGAGCAAATCTGAAGCTGAGGTATCGAATGCGGTTATCATAGGTACCATTCTTGTCTGTGACCAGATGGCTTCAATTTTATTTGATCCAGCTTCTACCTTTATGTTAGATTTGCTTTGGGATTGAATACGGTCTGTGACATATTTGATGCACCTGTTCATGTGTCTACTCTGGTTGGGGATTCTTCTATAGTAACCCATGTTTATCATTCTAGTATAGTAGTGTTTACGAGTTTTCAGACTTGGGTTAACCTGGTGATTTTGGATATGCTTGACTTTGATATTATTCTTGGTATGATTTGGTTGTCTCCTCCTCATATTATTTTAAACTGTAATGCCAAGACAATAACTTTAGCTATGCTTAGTATGGATAGGCTAGAGAGGGAGGCTGACTATAAACCTACACCCGTGAAACTCATTTCTTTTATTAGTGCCACAAAGCTAGTAGGGAAGGGGTGTTCAACTTTTCTTAGCTCATCTTTAGGACACTACTGCTAAAGTTTGATCTCTTGAGTCAGTTCCTGTAGTGTGTGAGTTTTAGGATGTGTTCCCTACTAATTTGTTTGGTATACCTTCAGATCAGAATATTGATTTCTGTATTTACTTAGAGCCGGGCACTCATCCTATTTCTATTCCTCTGTTTAGGATGGCTTCGGTGAGTTAAGAGAGATTAAGGCTCAATTCCAGGAGTTGCTTGATAAAGGTTTCATTCGTCCTAGTGCTTCACCGTGGGGTGCTCCAGTTTTATTTGTTAAGAAGAAAGATGGTAGTCTTCGAATGTGCATCGATTACCAACAACTAAATAAGGTTACCATCTGTAATAAGTACCAGTTGCCCTGGATAGATGACTTGTTTAATCAATTGCAGGGTGCTTCGGTATTCTCTAAGGTAGATCTAAGGTTGGGGTACTATCAGTTAAAAATATGGCCTAAAGATATTCCTAAGACAACCTTTCGGACTCATTACAGGCATTATGGGTTCTTGGTGATGTTATTTGGGTTGACTAATGCACCGACAGACTTTATGAGTTTGATGGATGGTGTTTTAAGTCCTTCCTGGATTCTTTTGCTATAGTATTTATTGATGATATTTTGGTGTACTCTAAGAGTAAGAAAGAGCATGAATGACATTTGCGTATTATTTTGGATGTGTTGAAGGAGAAGAAAGTTTATGCAAAATTCTCCATGTGTGAATTCTAGATGTTTTCTGCATCTTTCTTGGGGTATGTTGTTTGTGAGAAAGGGGTGATGGTAGATCCTCAAAAGATAGAGATGATTAAGAATTGGGCTAGGCCCACTACAGTGACAGAGGTTTGTATCTTTGTGGGTTTGTATAGCTACTCCATTTTTGGTGAAATTTTAGATTTGAACTCCTTAAGTTTTGAATAAATTAATTTGCTAATAAAATTTTAGTTTTGCCCTTGTAGGCTCGGGGTTGATTTTTTGGACCAGATTTAGAACCTTGGCATTTTGGTATCATTAGAATCGTGGTTACATGTAAAACTTATTTTCGATAGACTGAGAGCATTCAGAAGGTGATCAAAAGGGGAAGTCCAGTTTGTGATTGTTAGAGACTTACAATTTGGCTTCGAGGTAGGTTACGACTTAACTTTCTTCCGACTTTGCTTAGGTGAAAATTATAATGTAAAGCATGATATGGGTGAGGATAATTAGTGAATCTTTATAATAAATGAGATGGATTACTTTTGAGATACCCTAACTGAGGGTTCATACTATTAAAGTGATTAAGGATTACATATTAATTCGATAAAAGGGCTTGTGGCCTTTGTTGATTAGTTGAGTATTGACTTGAGATTTCATTTACATCTATTGTATACGACTTCATATTTTTTTCATGATTATGCATACTCATTCATCTCTTGGTTTGTTGAAGTATATATGTGAAAAATACTAATTTCGAAAGAAAATGGATCATATGTTTTTTCTAATCAGTCCGATGCAGAATTTTGGGCATAGTTATATGATTATTTTTTGTCTGATGAAGGTTTCTGGGTAAGGTATATGGACCTCGCGAGTCCTTCATAGGTCCCACTTTATAGTGAAAAATGTTGGGATGGGTGTATACTGGTAGACATTGGCCATTCCATATTTTCCCATTTCATTACATTACATCGCATTACCCTTGGATTATTGTTGTGATTGAGATAGACTGTATTACTACTTGATATCTAACTACTGATACTTCTCTTCTTGAAGGGTTGTCTTTAGTATTTTTTATTTTATATAGTTTTCTGCTTAAGCTCAGTTTGCCTATGATTCCTACTGAATATAAGTAGACCATACTCATTCCTACTTTTCTGCATCCTTCTGAGGCAAATCCTAGTTCAAGTGGCCCCCATAGTTAGAGATCGTGCCAGGTAGCATTTATAAAGTTGTGGTGAGCTTCTATCTTTAGTGATCTCGCTAGCTTTATCTATCATTTACATTCTGTCTATTTTATCCTACTCAGACAATGTTGTTTTACTTATTTATGTTAGTCAGATTTAGAGTTGCTCTTGTATGCTCATGACAACTGAGTCTTGGGATGTTTTAGATTTATTATCAATTTCCTATTGTCTACTATTGATTTAAGTTATTTTAAATTGCTATCGTCGATATTTCTTTTATGTATAAATTTTCTTACTTTAACTTTTATTCAATTTATCTGAGGGGTTGGGTCAGGCTTACCTACCACAGTTGGGTAGGTTAGATGCCATCACAACCTATGAAAATTTTGCATCATAATGAGTTAGTTTCAGAGTGCTAGGTTCATAAGTCTCATGAGTAAAGTCTCGCAGATTGGTACGATGAGATCTGTATCTGTCATGAGTACAAGAGCAAATGTCTAGTATATGATATTTTATTGATTTTTGTCTTAGTCAGGATTCTGAGTGGGGTATATGTAGATTGTCCCATGGATCCCACCTCACAGCAAACCACTGACGGGGGTGTATATCGGTAGGCATAACTATTTCATAGCATCCCATATCATTGCATTGCATCATTTATTTGGGTTATAGTTGTGATTGAAATAGACTGTGATCAGAGGTGGAGCCAGGATTTGAGGTTTGGGGGTTCTAAATTTTAAGACAGGACAACAACTTCAAGTTAATATATAATAATTACCAAGCTGACGAACGAGTATCGATATAATGTATAATTAAAAAACAACGAACCACTTAATATTATATAATTACAAATATTATCATTATAATTGCTCTCAAGAGCAAGGAGGTGTATGAAGAAGTTTGAGCCTTGAAAAAGTTTGTGATCATATTGACTCTCACTTAAATATCCTAATTAAAATCATTAAATACAAATTATTTGTCTATTTCTCATTGTCAATCATATACAGATTGCAAACTATGAAAAAAGGAAAAAATTACACTATACAAAAAATCATAAATAAGAAAGGGACCGCATACTTGTCGGCTTGTCGAAAATTCTTGTATTGAACATTTGCAAAGAAAAGTAGCAAAATTGATAAATATAAAAAGACAATGTGGGACAGTCCTAGAAATAAAGATTAAAAATTAATTTTTAATTATATTATTACACATTATAATAGATAAATAAATTAAAAAAAGAAAAGAAAAATAAAGAAAAGCGAAAGTAGACAAATAAATTAAAAAAAGAAAAGAAAGAGAAAAAGAGGAGAAAGACCAATTAGATTTTAAGATTGAAATATTTTTTTATTTTATTTTTGCTTTTTTAAATTTTCTAGTAATTGTTAATTCTATATTTCTGGTTTTCTTAAATTAAGTTTTTTTTTTTTTTTTTTTTTTTTTTAGAAAAAGACAGTCCCAACTGTGCAGGTTTGTGTATTTCCTTAGAAAAGGAGAAAAAAAGTAGACTGTAGTTGGGATCGAACCCACATTTCAGACATGCAGATCTTTACAAGCTTCCGCTTTATTACTGGACCATCGTGCTATTTGGCTATATGGGTTCACACCACCAACTTTTATATTATTTACTGAATTTTCCAGAACAAAGTCAGGGTCTACGCAAAAATAACTGGGTTCAGCCAAATCCCCACGTTCTACTGTAGCTCTGCCCTGACTGTAATATTATTTATATTGAACTGTGGGGAATTTTCTGCGTGCAAGGTTTTATTAATACTCTTTATTCAATATAGTATCTGCTTTAGCTCAGTCAGTCTATGATGCCTACTGAGTACAAGTAGACTGTACTCATTCCTACTTTTCTGCATTTTTTTGGTACAAATCCCAGTAAGAGAGATCCATGCGGCTCGTGATCATGCTTTTCTACGGTGATCGAGGCTATGGTAAGCTCCTCCCATTTAGAGATTATTTTGGCTTCATCTATCTTCACTTTCTTTCTTATTTTATATCTCAAACCGTATGATATTTTGATTTGACTGTTTTCTTAGAGTCTCTTTTGTACTTATGACTTCTGAATCTTAGGACTTTGGTTTAGTTGTTCTGTATCTTTGAGGATTGTTTGAGATGTTATCGTTATATATATATATATATTTATATGGATCTTATCCTGGCATCTTTATTTCATTTATTTGAAATTGTTGAGTCAGGTTTACCTACCATGGTTGGATTGGGATAGGTGCCATTACGACCCAGGGGATTTTGGATCGTGACATGTACTTAGTATAGTCTGTTACCTGAAAATATAGTACTGAACATTCAACTATTATATCATGGGTGGGTGGGTGGATTTGCTTTAAATGACAGTGCATTCCTCGAAAACATGAAGGATGATAAACCAATCCTTAGATTATATGATAGTAGAGTCTAATGTACAAAGGTAACACACCAACACTTCTATGTATTTATAAATATCATACAATATCTATTAAATGCAATTTAAACTACTTTTATTCTTTGCAAACTAGGAAATTTTACGCTATCAACTATTCCTATTAGCAATGTGCTAATCAACCCCATATTTCAAAAAGTAATAGATCTCCGAACCTGGTAAAGTACTTTTAGATTTATGCACTTGGATATCGATAGCTAATTTGTTCAACTTAATGATTGAGTATTCTTTATCATAATGTTTCAGACTTATTCACATTCAGAAGGGCATTTAGTTTTCTCTTTCCTTTCTAACCTCTTCAAAAATTAAACAAACTCTAATCTATGACTAATAAAGAAGATAAAAGTCTTGGTTATGACAAATTAATCAGATGGGAAGATATGAACATACACAAGGAATATTGTCTATAAGGAATTATTAGGTGAGATATAATTAATTATAATTTTACCGCTAATCAAATCAAATTAATGTATAACTTACATATATCTAATTAAAATTTCATTGGTCTTCTTCATAGGACCTGGTGAATAAGAGCCACTATGACTATCCATATTTATTTTTCATAGAAGACTACTATATTCTTTCATATAAATACAGTTATTGCTATAATTATTTTGCGGTAAAATTTATTTCATGACTTGAAATAAATAACAGGTACTATATTAGGTGAGATATAATTAATTATATTTTTACTGCTAATCAAATCAAATTAATGTATAACTTACATATATCTAATTAAAATTTCATTGGTCTTCTTCATAGGACCTGGTGAATAAGAGCCACTATGACTATCCATATTTATTTTTCATAGAAGACTCTACTATATTCTTTCATATAAATACAGATCAAATCAAATTAATGTATAACTTACATGTATCTAATTAAAATTTCATTGGTCTTCTTCATAGGACCTGGTGAATAAGAGCCACTATGACTATCCATATTTATTTTTCATAGAAGACTTTACTATATTCTTTCATATAAATACAGTTATTGCTATAATTATTTTGCGGTAAAATTTATTTCATGACCTGAAATAAATAACAGGTACTATATTCTTTCGTGTTACATTAGTTATTGAAAAGTTTACTTAAATTACATCGCTACTAATTTATAATTATATTTATTTTCACACTCGACATACACGTGCAACATATGTGCGACGAGATGTAATTAAACTTGGTCATCCTTATAGGTTTGGTGAATAAGTGACGATTCATTCACAAAAGAATATACAATATTCTTTAATGTAAAATTAGTTATTCAATACTTAGCCTAAATAGTATTGATACTAATTTCTGATAATTTAGAAGGCGTACACACACAACGCAAGTGCAACAAAACTATTTAAATAAGAGACTAAGGGTATATAAGTTGGCAGCCTGTGCGTGGCTAAATATGTAGCCATTTTGCCCCAATGTATATAAAGAAAGAGTAAATTCATTTTGCCTACATAAGTTGGCAGCCTGCCCAATTTGGTCCAAACCCTAGATTCACTCTCCATTAACTTGCAACTAAAGATTGTTGTTCATTCAAAATGCAAAGGAAAATCATAGCGGTGGGAGGAGACCGACTTAGTGATTTGTCGGAGTCGATCCTACCCCACATCATTTTAATATTGCCTAGTGGAAAATAAGTTGTGAGAACTAGTATTTTATCTATGCGATGGCGGTATCTTTGGAAGTACATTCCAGTGTCACTCAATTTCACCGTCCCTGTTATTTGAAGCAAAATGGTAATTCTTAATTTCGTGACTTTCGTCCATAGAGAGCTTCATTATTGGAAGTCTTACGAGAAAATTAAAAAAATTCTATCTCTTTTTCGATTTTTATGGTGAGCGGTTTGTTAAATATGTTGATTTATGGTATATTTTGCAACTAAACTTGCAAATGTTGAAGAGTTTATACTTGGAATTTACATTATAAGTGACCGAACATATGAGATTCCTCAGTTTGCATATAAGAATTCGTTCTTAAAAAATTTGATTTACGGAACTTTGCATTGAACCCTTATGATAGTGTTAATTAGAGTAGGCTGGTTTTTCTTTCAATCAATGATCTAAAATTGATGGAGGGTGTCAGAGAAAAGGTATTATTTGGTTGCCTAAACTTAGAGTTCTTGGAATTGGACAGTTTTGGTGTATTCATAGTCTGAAAATCAGAAATGTAAAGTTGAGAGCATTGCTAATAATGAAGTATGAAGATGATGTTTGCCTTGATATACTAGCACCATTTATTCAGAATTTGGAACTTTGGGGGTCGTATCATGAGATATGCTTGAGAAATGTAGCTTCACTTGTCTCTGCATTCCTTTTTGTACATTTTGATTATGAAGTGTAACACCCCGTGCTTTCAATGTGCCTTGTTATGCCTTTTAAAGCTTATAAATTAGCATAGTTGACCCTTAAATGGATTGAAATACATTTTGGGTGAGTTTGGAAACATAAGGAAAAGTCTCAGCGTGATAATGGACCTGTGTATCGCGTCGGGAAGAGGTAAGCACTGCACGTCACTATGAAAGAGGTCACTACCTAACCTCTACTGTGGGTTGTACGACACGTGGGTAGGTGCTGCGCGTTGTTTTGGGGGGGGGGTACTGCACACCTCTCTTTGTTAGTCAAAATTGGCCCAACTTCGATATTTTAAGGGAGTTTTGGTCTTTTATTATTTTAGAAACCATCCCTCACCTATACAAAATGTTTCCAAATCCCCAAGTCATGAAATTCATCAATCATTATACGATACCTCTTCCTCCAAAGATCCTAGGTCAAGAAATATAGAGTCAAAAGCTTAAGGTTCTTCCGCAAGATTTTTTTCACTAAGTCCTCCATCATAAGGTATGTTGAACAACCTCCTTTCAAGTAAAAACTATAAATTACTAGTTTCTTATCATGCATGTATTTATGTATGTATGTGTGTGTGTGTGCATATATATATATGCAAGAATTGTAAATTAGGGTTGAGAATGGTTTTATGAAAGATTTAATGTCACGACCCATTTTCAGAGTCATGATGACACCTACCATAACCCACCAGTAAGAAAGCCAAACCATAGCCCAAAACGACAAGTAATGGGCTAAAAGGCGGAAGACGGGATAAATACCGAGAAATAAGCATAAAATAAGATTGAAGGCAATATAAATACGAATACTATCCTAAAATACCAAATGGAAAAGAGGAAGAACAAAAGATACATCCCACAACCTGGTAAGGCCAGTACAAGAGCCACTAATCAAAAGAATAAGAGTGCTAGTAGTATCAATATACAAGTATTCTCGAATGTAAAGACTGTCCAAAATCAATAAAGGAGAGGGGTTCTGCTCCAACTCTAAAAGCTCACCCTATCTTCGAATCTCATGAGCAAGCTCGAAGGAATATCAGTGACGACAACTAGTACTCGGATCTGCATTAAAAAGGATACAGAAGTGCAGTATGAGTACCAAAACAATGCGTACTCAGTAGGCATCATCGATCGACTGAGCTAAATCATAATAAAAGCATAGTAAAATGCGAGAATGTAAGATAAGTCAAGGAGAAAGGGGCAAACCTAAGATAATGCTCCTGCTGAAAACTGATAAATACCAATATACAAATTATCAAAGGAAAGCAATCTAACTACAACCTCACTGGGCCCTCATAAGCCTAGAAGGTGCAACAAGAGAAGATTAACCCAACGAGCCCCCATAAGTCCGATGGATACAATCAAGAGGAGATCTATAGACACTGAGCATGATATAACCAACCAATAATCCCATATCCATGAAAACATTTATAGTATGCAATATCAGACTCAAATCGGATTCACAATATCATTGATGATCTATAAAGGGCCAGACTCGAGCTGGTCTTTAACACCATAACCATATCATTGATGCCGGACTCGAACTAGTCTTTAACACTATAACCATATCATAGATGACGAGCTCGAAATGGTCTTTAACACCATAACCATATCATATATGCCAGACTCGAACCGGTATAATTATACCATAAATAAATAGTAGAAGGTCGAACTTGAACCGGTATAATAAGGTAAAGTCATAATAACTAGCCTAGACCCGGACTAGGTAAATGCCATATAGCCTAAGTTTAAAGATTAACTATAATGTTGCAAAATAAGGCCTCCTAAATCTTCAAGGAGCTAAAAGAGATTGCATAACCTAAAAGATGAACGACAGGGCCCTCTTTTAAACCCAAAAGTCCATACTAAGGCGATTACTACCCGAAAATGACTAAGTCACCAAAATTAAACTACAAGTTATTACATAAGTCTAAATAAAGCCTAAAAGCATCATTTGACTTAGAGGAAGGGAAAAAGGGGGACCTCCGAAACAGCTCACAAATCGGCCAAATAAATCAAACTTCACTAACTAAGCAAACAAACCGTAATTTCCAACCCAAAACTAGCATAATATCATACTAATACCATACTAAAGCTCAATATATAAGTAAGGTAAGCCTAGCCTACCTAGACGCCGAAGAATGCTTGATAAAGTCCGCTAAATTTGGGATTTTCCCTCCCGAGAAGCCTCCGCATGATGCTACGCTATCAAAATAATGATCTGCACATTAATACGAGAATAATGATACTCATATTGCATATAAATGCTTCGGGTCCAAAATCAAGCTAAAAATTCCATATGGGGGCCGCTTACGGAATCATAAATTTGAAACCATCAAAATATCCCTCAAGGTTCAAGGATCATTTACCCTCAAGAATAAATTCCAAGATCCAAAACATCCAAAAACAATCCAGAAATTAGAACTTATAAGGATTAAGATGAGGAAAAAGGCTTTGACGAACCCTTAAACCTCCCTTGATCACCCAATAATCGCCTTCCCTCTCTCACTCTCTCTCTAGGGCTTGAATGCTCTCAACACTTAGAGAAAATGAGAGAAAAATGGGTGAAAATGGGATTAAATGCACTGCAGGTGCCGGTGAAGCAACCACTTGACCACTAAAATGGTCGCCACTAAAGAGACACACTACCGCTAAAATAGTCCATGGACCAGGCCGACCTCTGCTAAAGCGGACCAAACATCGCTTAAGCGGCGTCCGCTATAGTGGTAAGGTCTCCCCTTAAGCGGTCCATCAGGGGCCAATGCTAGAAGCTAAAGTGTTTCCCAAGCCGCTAAAATGGATTCCGCTCCGCTTAAGCGGCCAAACATCCGCTTAAGCAGTCGTACCAGCTGAAGCAGCATCAGCACTTTGCAATATTTTACCAAGTTTCCAACGGGCCCTCGGGATTCATTCAAAATCTCATAAATGCAAAAGAACTATGCTACCCTATCAAATTTGAAATTTTTGACTCAATGATGCAATCAAATCTCTATTTGTGGTCTTTTCGACAAAAAGTAGGTCCACACCTAAATGGCCGTTTTCATCACTTTCCACTTAATAGCCCAAAATGAGTTTGAAAGCCTCGGGACCCGTACCAAGGGTCCTCCTAACCTAAAATTGACATTCCAAAGTTGATGGAACTATTAGAATTGGCATACAAGGTCGTTTACCTAAAGTATAGGCCCGATAGCCAAATTTGGACAACGAAGATTTCAAAACTGGGAATTGGCTCTAAAAACCAAATGAACTGCCTGACAATCGAAATGTAAGCTCCAACAAGTTATAAATGACTTGAGGAAGCTATGGTAAAGCTATAAATGCTGAAATAAAGTGGAAATGCAGAAAATGACCTGGCAGTTTACCATATTATCCCTTTCTCCTAGGTTGTATACTGGTACTTGTCGTACTGACCGTCTTCGAATGCTACATTATTTCATGATGTAGATTTGGAAATAAATTCTCGTGGTTATGTGCAGCATTAAGATTTTTTAGGACAACTTCAGCATTTGGTTAGCCCTCCATCTTTCGGAAGGCAATTTAAACCTTATGTTAGACTTGATTTTCAGTTTTATGGTATTATTGGGGCCATGTTCTGACATAGGTTTTCATTATTATGTTAGAGGATTTTTAGACCTACATAATGTTGTTTAAATGGTTTATTCCAAATACTTGGTGAGTTTCTAATTATGTTTTAAATAGATTTTCTCTAATAAGTCTTTCTTCCGCAAATGTTTATTGAAATGCTCATGATAATATGTTAAGAGGTTCTCTCGAGCATTTATTAGTCCTGAATTCCTGTTACATCCAAGACCTAGTTCTGAGTCATGAAAAATATGGTATCAGAGCACAGAGTTTAAGTATCATAGGGTGTCTATGAAGTGTCAAGTATAGTCCTTTTTATGGGTGTTTCGCACCCCCTTTTATAGAAGGGAGGTTACAAAGAATTTATGAATGTTTCCCTTTCTTTCATGTTCTAGCTCATGCTATGAAGTCTGATTGTAAGAAATTCCTCGTAACTCTTAATTTTTGCGCATTTCAGATCATGCCTCCTAAGAGAACTACCGGGCAAAGGACTATGAGAAATTTGTTATTCCATCCTAGTCATGGCTCTAGGATGCAGGGTTCGCAGTCGCAGGGCAGTATGGCCCAGTCAGCCCCGTCATATCCTTCTTGCAGTATTTGTTAAAAACTCCACCGTGGAAGATGCCATATGGGTAAATATGTATGCTATAATTGTGTTCAACAAGCTCATTTTCACAGAGAGTGTCCCTCATCTAGGGCACTTACTGGGGAAATAATGCCCAAGCTTCTACTTCTTCAGCTCTAGCAACCAAAGGTATTACTTCTGGGATAGGCGGGGGTCAAAACATGCTTCTAGGATTCTGAGGTTTCACCAGATATTGTCTTGGGTATGTTACAAGTTTTCTCATGTGATGTTTATGTGTTACTTGATCTTGGTTCTACCTTATCTAATATATATGTCCTCTTTTTTTGCCGTACATTTTGGGTTTTGTCTCAAAAATATCCATGAACCCTTCTCTGTTTCCACCCTTGTCAGTGAGTCCATTATTGCTAGAAGGGTCTATAAAAATTGTATTGTGACTATCTTTCATCAGAATACTACGGTGGATTTGGTAGAGTTGGATATGGTAGATTTCGACGTCATTCTGGAGATGGATTGGCTTCATTTTTTTATGCTTCTGTAGATTGTAGAACCAGACAAGTTACCTTCCATTTTTCTAATGAACCAGTTCTAGAATGGGAGGGTTGTACCATAGTGCCTGTTGACACCCAATTTTGACCCTCCTATTTATCATTTTACTTATGCAAGCTCTATTTTGTTCACGAGGTCAAAATCACTATTTTTACTTATTTTTATCAAAATTTGTGATATTATTCACATTATTTAAGTATTATTATTATTATTATTATAATTTACATGTTCCCACATTCTAAATGTGAGTATTTTAGTTTAAATTATGTTTAATCTAATTCTAAATTAATTGCATATTTGTTAATATTTTTATTATATTATTTAATTAAATAGCATTTTATTTTTTCCCATGACTTTATATTGTATGTATATTTAACTAAGTTAAAATAGCATCTCTATGTGACGTTGTTGTTATTAATGTACAATTGTGTAGTTATTATTTATATCGCTATTTTATGTTATAGTATTAATTATTTTGTGGAAAAATGGAAATTCATTCTTTCAGGATTTATCTACCATACATAGCAATACCTACCCATTTTCAAATTTGAATTATTTTACCATATTTCATATTTCATAAAATCTTCCTACAAAAATTAGAAATATTTTCTTTCCCTTTGAAAAGAATATTGCTCTCTTTTTGGTTGATTTTTTTTTCCATTTTTAACTTTCTCTCCTCAACATCTCTTTTTCTTTTCCTTTATATACATGGACCTAACACACAAAAGAGAGGGCACGATGGATATGAATCACTTTTCCTTTCTCTTCTCTTCCCAACCTAAGTCATCTTCTCAACCAAGACAAAAAGAGCTCTCCTAGTTAAGCTTCATGGATTCTCATTTAGTCACTTTATAAAGTAATGTTATTATTGGAGTATTGAGTGAAAAAGATGGTCGAAAATCTCACTGGAAAATTTTCTTGTGAACCAATCATCTACGTATGAACCAAGAGTCACTTCTAAGGTTCACTCTTTCCTTTTGTTAGTTTTTGGTGTTTAACTTCATATTTTATGTTATATTTGAAATCTTGTTACAATTGGTTTGTTGAATCTGCCACTCTCCATAATTTTCCATGTATAATATCATGTCTTGCTTAAACATTTTTTTATGTGTTAAATACGAATGCTAGCTTCTTAAAATTATTATTGTGTTTCTACAAATGGAGAGTCCTTAATTCTCGAGTCATGGTCTATTTTTGTGTTTAATATCACTATATTGTAACTAGTCCATGCTTCGTCAAGTGAATATCTTGTTCAAGCTTAGGTGTTGCATGTTTGATTAAATAGTATTAATAGTTAGGTGAATTTATCTTTGGCTTAAGTTGATCAAATAAAAGACGAAGAAGGGGTTTGATTTTAAGTTGCTTTAAACTTCTAAATGGATGGTTTCAGTAGTCCAAGTTAAAAGAATGTTTGGTCTGGAGCTAATGAAGCCAAAGGAATTTTAAGTTTATTAATGTGATATATTTTATTTTCCTAATGTAAATTCTTTTGGTTTTTTATTTTACTCTATATATTGAAATAATTTAAATGCATTTACTTGAGATCTGTTGGTGTTGTATTTTTTGTTTTGAATTTATTTGCATAAATATTGTTTAAAATTTGATAATGACGAATGAAAGCTTGACATGTCTTTTAATTTATTTCTATAGGACAAAAATGTAAATTTTATTATAGCCATCATTTTTCATATTGATTCATGTGCTTCTTTTAACGTTTTGATTTATCAATTCATGATTCAGTATTAGTTTTGAGTGGGTAAATGTGAACCCTTTTTCTACTTATATGTTGTTTTAATTAAGAATCTTTATTACTCCGGTATTTTAACTTCTTTTTTTTTCTTGATTAGTTAAACGTTAAGAATAGACATACTCTCACTCTTTTTGAATATTTTTTACACGTATACTACAACTGAATGACGTCACTTGGAGTTCACCCACAGGAGGGGAGGAGTTAATGCATGAAGCGAGTTCAAATGGAGTAGTCTCCCCAAGGGCGGATCAGGTACGTTTTGGAAAATGATGACAAAAAGACAGGCAATAGCTGACTTCTCGTATGAAGCACAGACATAGCTTTATTAAAATATAAAGCACCTCGTTACTCCCTTATTTTCTTATTTGATATGTCACCCTTTTAAAGTCTCAAAGACTTGACAACTCTTACAATTATATTAATTGTCGACATGCTTCGATACAATCTATTTATTATACATATATATTTTTGGCTTCACATGACTTTCAAATACTGAAATATTTTATTTAGTACTCTTAAATGAGTTTCTTTAATAATTTCTTTTGTCTTGTCTTAAGGCATTTAAGAGAGTCGATCATAAAAATTGGAATAGAGGAAGTAACATCACATTGGGCCCATTTCAGCCTTGTCATACCATGATCCCACATTCTCTCACTCTTAGCCTTAACTTTATGTATTGTTAATTTATTATCCAATCTCTTACATTATATTTGCCACCAAATTAAGGTGGCATAAATTTTACTAACAATTTCTTTTCTTATGTGGATGTTATAATTTACTAGAGGTCTGGAACACTATGTGGAATAGAGAATAGGTTGGAGCTCTTCGGGAATCTCAGCTGGCTTATTGGAGTCCCGTTATTATTCATAACTCAACATTTTAAATATTTTAGCATTTTTATTAAATTGATGCTCCATAAACCAGGTCAGTCCCTCAATATTTACAATTATTATTATGTATAGTATAAGTTAATCAACTTAATCTCTTTTATTTCTTTATGCTCGTATTATGTCACTAAGTAACAATTGAATTTGTATTTTTTTTTAGTTATAAAATAGGTTGTGTGTCAACTTGCATGATAATCTTAAATTGTGTTTGTATTTAAAAATGCATGTATTTTGTTAGGTTTTTATTCATCTTTTTATTACTTTTTCACTTGCTTTTATTCTTCATCTAGAATAATTAAGTTAAATGTCGCATGCTTAGGCACTTGGTTATTTTAGATTAGTTAATTAACGATTCCTTTGTTTATCACATAAATCCCCCACGTAATCTATGAGTTCGGTCGGAACCCACATTTGTGGACCCTGAAAGGTGCTTAACACCTTCCTTTTGAGGTAACTTGAACCCTTACCCGAAATTCTGGTTGACGTAGACTAAATAATTAAAATAAGTTCGCAATTTAGTCTCGAATGGTGCCCTAACGCACCTTCATTCGTTAGGTGGAGACTTTTCACTCTAATTAATCCTAAAAAGAGTTTTCACGTAGAATCCCACTTTTTGAAAGAAAAATGGGGCGCGACAGTGCCAAAAGACAAGTTCATCTCTTACCTCAGATCCCGTAAAATGATTTCCAAAGGGTGTTTATACTATTTAGTATGGGTCAATGATTCTAGTGTTGAAAGTCCCACACTCCATTCTATGGTTGTAGTTAATGAATTTCTTGAGGTCTTTCCTAAACATCTTTCAGGAATTCCTCCTAATAGAGAGATAGACTTCGGGATTGATGTTTTGCCCGACACTCGGCCAATTTCCATTCCACCTTATAGAATTGATCTTGTAGAGTTGTGGGAGTTAAAAGATTAGTTAAAAGACCTCCTTGATAAAGGCTTTATTCATCCAAGTGTTTCCCCTTGGGGTGCTCCCATACATTTTATGCATAAGAAAAACAATTCTCTCCATATGTGCATAGATTATCATCAGTTGAACAAGGTCACCATGAAAAATAAGTACCTCTTCCCAGAATAGATGATATTTTTGACCAAATCCAGGGTGCTAAGTGTTTCTCCAAGATAGATCTACATTCGGGTTATCATCAGTTGTAGGTTAGGAAAGCTGATATACCTAAGACTACTTTCAGAACCCGATATGGCCACTTTGAATTTTTGGTTCCTTTGGTTTAACTAACTCTCCTGCAGCCTCTATGGACCTTATGAATAGGGTGTACAAGCAGTATATGGACATGTTGATGACATTCTGGTTTACTCTCGAAACGAGGAGGAGCATGCTAATCACCTCCAAATTGTACTTCAAACCCTCAAAGATTAGGAGTTGTTCGCCAAATTCTCTAAGTATGAATTTTGGATAATTTCTATGGCTTTCCTCGATCACGTTGTTTCTAGTGAAGGATTAAGATGGACTCCCAAAAAATTAAGGCTGTACAGAAATGGCCCAGACCCATGACTCCGACTGATATTAGGAGGTTTTTGGGTTTGGCCAGTTATTATAAGAGGTTTGTAGGAGGTTTTTCTGCTATAGCTGCCCTATTAACAAAGTTGACTCAGAAGAAGACAAAATTCCAATGGTCTGAAGCATGTGAAGGAAGTTTTGAGAAGCTAAAAAATTATTTGACTTCTGCTCCTATGTTAACCTCACCTGAGGGTACCAACGGATTTGTGGTGCATTGTGATGCATCCTAGGTGGAATTTGGGTATGTTCTTATGCAACATGGCAAGGTTGTGGCGTATGCTTCTAAGCAACTAAAAAATCATAAGAGAAATTATCCATCCCATGATCATGAATTGGCAACGTGATTTTTGCTCTTAAGATTTGGCGACATTATTTATATGGGGTGCATGTATTTATCTTCATCGATCACAAAAGTTTGCAATATGTATTCACTTAGAAGGAGCTGAATCTCAGGCAAGGTGGCTTGAGCTATTGAAGGACTACGACATGAGCTTACACTATCATCCAGGTAAGGCTAATGTAGTTGTTGATACTCTTACCAGGTTATCGATGGGGTGTATTTAGCATGTAGATAAGGGAAGAAATCCCTAGTGAGGGATATTCATCGGCTGACTAACTTAGGAGTTTGGTTTTTAGACTCTGAGGATGGAGGAGTGATTGTGCATAAAGTGTCAAAATCATCTTTAGGTGCCGAGGTGAAAGAAAAAAATTAATAATCCCGTTCTTATGCAAATCAAAGAGGAAGTTTCTCAACAGAAGGTTATGGATTTTGATATAGGGGGAGATCGCATTTTGCGGTACCAAGAAAGATTGTGTGTTCCAAATGTCGACGGTCTGCGTGGGAGGATTTTAACTGAAGTTCATGTTTCTATGTATACTGTGCATCCTGGCTCTACTAAGATGTACCATGAATTGAGGGAAATTTACTAGTGGAATAATATGAAAAGAGATGTTGCGAAGTTTGTTGCTAAGTGCATAAATTGTTAGCAAGTTAAAGTTGAACACTTAAGGCCTGATGGTTTGTCTCAAGATATTAACTTTCGGTATGGAATGGGAGATAGTGAACATAGATTTTATCATAGGTCTACCGCATACTCAAACCAGTATGACTCGATTTGGGTCGTTATTGATAGAATGACCAAGTCTGCTCACTTTATGTCTGTGAGAAGACTTGCTCAAAAGAGGATTATGCGAGGCTGATAAGTGGCGATTTTGCCACTTATTTGTATCTCTTTTCTTATGATTTTTCATTGCTAATTCATAACATTAGGATAATTATCCTTTGTATGGTGTTTATTTTAGGTATTTTGGATTTATAAAGAGTTTCGATGGAAAGAAGTGGAAATAAGAAAAAAAAGAACCTGGAATGATGCATGAAAGGACGATAGGGATCTGTGTGGCCATGTGCTCCAACATCTCGCCATATGCTCCCGCATCTTACCATATATGCTAGCATATGCTCCAGTATGTGGCCATGTGCGGCAGCATCTGAGGGGGCATCTCAGCTGACAGAATACTGAAAGCTTGCAAAACCCTAAGATGTGGACCCAAATACGGGGGCATATAGCCATGTGCGCTGGCATATGCCAGATAAAATGGCATTTTTGTAATTATCTATTATGCATTTTTCCAACTATAAAAGGAATTTTTCAGATCTGAAACATCATCTTTTGCATATTTCTCAACCTTGAAGGCTAGGGTTCTTGATCCAACACCATTGGAGTGAAGATTTGAAAGCTTTATTATGAATATTTCTTAATCCTTTCTTCATTCCATTGTTTTGTATTAAATATTTGGGTGTAGTTAGATTTATTCTTGAATTTTGTTGTTGGACACAATGCAATGTTTGTGTTTTGGATTTGGGTTTCGATTTTATCTCATGCTTTTGTATTTATTGAATTCTCTTGAGTTATAAATGGGTTTTGCTTGTTTAAATCAATCTCATACTTTATCGATTCCTACTCTAGTTGAGCTTGAAAGAGGAGATTAGAGTGGGAATTGCCCATCTACTTTGATTAATGCTTGAAAGAGCTAATTGAGGCTGAAAAAGGTTAATTTAGTGCGATTTGCGTTGAATGACCCATCTAATGGGTTTTGTTACTAGACATAGTCAAATTCTAATGTAGCCATAGATTGCAACTATTCGTGTTGACATTGGCTAATATTTAATGGAATTTAGCCAAGAAGTATTCGTCAATCAATCAAAAGAAATGGCGGATACTTGAGCTTCCAAGGCTATCTTGCTAACCCATCGTTAATAATGAGTATTTGATTTAAATTCTTTAGATAGTGGATTGAATTGATTTCTCATTATCATTTCCATTGTTTCCCATCGTTTGTGAAAACCATTGATCAACTTGTTCATATTATAATTTGTTCTATCCGTGTTTCACTTTTTATATTAAAAAAATCCCCCAAAATACTTGTATCTTTTGTTAGGGTTATAGCAAGTTTCTTTTATTCCATGTTTTCTCGGTCACTAGTCATATTGTTCTCTGAGGGATCGATCCCGACTCTAAGTTGGGTAAATATATTGCTAACGACCATGTACACTTATTGCTATAGTGTCTTTGAGCGTTATCAAAAATGGCACCATTGCTGGGGAACAATTTAGTGTATTGAGTAATTTTGGAATTTGAGCTTACTTGCTTCAATTCAAACTTGTTAATATTCGTTTGTGAATATCCTTTATTTTTTGTGTTAGGTAGATTTTTGTCTTGTTATACTTGTTATTATGGCATCTTTGGATTAAACCGAGTTTGGTGGTTGCAAATCTTATGTTGATGACCCATGTCCGTATTATGGAGGGCCCCACTTTTGGCAAAATTATGAAAAAGCTCTCGGAAGATAGGTGTGTGCACCATCTCAATCTTATATGGAGTTTACTTGTTGTGACGTGGTGGTCAAAGTTGACATTGTGTTGCTTGTGAAAATGATTTTCCCCCCTCCCCAAGCTCTAACAAATTTTCTAGTTGTGCTTTTGAGTTTGATAGGAGCAATAACATGGAGTTGGAAGAATAAAGAGCTGGTCATGAAGGCATTCAAGTAATGCTTCAAACTAATTTAGACCGGGTACCTAAAATGGGCGAGGAGGTACCTCTCATGTATCAATCCATGCTGGTATCGAAAGTGGGTAGTGAAAGAGAAGAAGACCCTTGTGAAGATGCATTCTAAAATAAAGAAACGCATGACCAATTGGAAATTGTGAGCCAAGAGTGGCTCTTGAACCAAGATCAACAACTTGAAGCCTATCAAAAACTATGTGAGGGAATCATCTTACTAAAGGATGATTTCTTCAAAATGCATGTTGAGCGATGTCATGAAATGATCCAACTTGAACTTGCTATTTTTGATTTGAAGACCAATGTGAAAAAAAAGCTTGGGGCATATGATGCTCCTCTTATAATGGTCAAGGATAATGAGTTTGAGTTGAGTTCCAATAAAGAAGTGGTTAAGATTGACCTTGAAGAATTCATGGTGATTTGCCAACCAACCGAGCTAAAAATAATACAAGATCCCGAAATTAAAGAAATGATACTATAGTTGCAAAGAAAAGTCAATCAAATCCTTTGTGAAGACTCTAGTTCATTTTGAGATGAGAATGTCAAGAAAAATGGAAATTCGGAAATGGAGAGGCTTAAATCTCATTTCAATCATTTTTCGATGTTATGCTTGGTGGATATAATGGAAATCGAATAACCGGGCAAATGAAGAATTTTAGAGATGAGAGAGAAAGTCTCTATATTTTGGAGTTTGTCATGCCAAGAGGGCAAAATGATGTTCCTCACTAAAAGGCTAAGAAGTGTAAAATGAGATGTTTAACAAGTGGCCTATTGATTTTCTCACCATTGCCCAACGAGCCTAAATAAAATTTTGAATGTGATGTCGGGTAAAAGATCCAAGTCTTCCAAATGGAGATATTGAATTAGTCTCATTGCTTCCTTACTTTTGGCCCACGAGCCTCAATGAGATGTTGATTTAAAGTTGGGTCGAAGATTCAAATCCTCATAGTGGAGAGATAAATGGTAAGGTTGCTTGTGTCATACCGCAATGTTAAATCAAGCGCTTGATGGGAGGCAACCCATGGTTCTCAAAATTTTTACATTAACTTTTGAAATTTTAATTTTTAGAATAGCTTCGAATTTTATTTTTCACTAATCCACAAAATTTCAAAGTTTTTGGAAGTGATTTGAACAGGTTTGGATGCAACAATTTGATGGGAATGAAATAGGAGCCCGGTCTGAGAAGGTTTCTTGTATTCCAGCTGATACACTATTACAGACCACTCTTATGTAGATCCTCGTGCCTAGTGCACTTCAGGGAGTCCTTCCCCTACCTTTTTCTGAGTCACTTCTGTTGCATTGGGGACAATGCTATGTGCTTTTATTGAGGGGTGGGATATCTATTAGTGTGGCTTGTAACTCTTGATATTACCCTTGCCAAGCTCGTGTTTTGGATTAGATTTTTGGAGATTGCTGCGCCCTTGTTGGGCTTTTTTTTATGGTATGGATATCTTGTGCCCTTGTTGGGCTTTGACTTTTGTGGTTATGGATGTTGTGTGCCCTTGTCGGGCTTGAGCTTAATTGTGATTTTGTTGGATTAGTTGTTTCTTTTGTTTTCATTTTAAAATTAGTTTCTTTATCGTGTTAGCTTCTTGTAGTTTTTCTTTTGGTTATTGTTTTAGGCGACCATTTTCCAGTGATAGATTGAGTGACGACATTCTTAAGGTAAAATTATCTTGTTTGGGTGTTTGTGTCAGTTGTGCAGGGGAAGTTTGAGTACCCATATCCAAGGTGTATTGGGATAGCGAGTGTTGCAATGCTGAAGTCTAAGTAGCCATTGAATTATTGCCCTTGTTGGAGTCAAAACGTGGGATTGTGGCTTGTTTGGTACTAATAGAGTTAGTCTTGCATTGTAAAATGTTGAAATGAGCATACCCCTCTGAATTTTTTGTGAAAACAAGTATATGGAAGTAAATAATGTGTGTGACAACACTTTGACTTTTTTTTTTGACTCTGTACTCATTAGGTGGTGATAAGGTGGAAAATGACTCTTTTTTTCTTGCTTAGGAAGTGAAACCGATCCTTCTAGAATAGTTTGCATGCCATGTGTGGTGAGTTTTGTGGTATAATTCTTGTGCTTACTTGTCACACCCCGAATCCCAACGAGGCGTGATTGGCACCCGTAGCCGACATGGCCCGAGAGAACCAATATTTACTTACTCAATCATATGCATGCCATAAGAAACCCATAAACACATATCAACTATCAAGACCAACAATGGAAGTCATGGAACATGATATATGTACATATATGCGAAACTTGGCCGTTGAGGCCACCAAGTCAAGGACGACATATCCCTTCTACATTCATACACCCACATCCGTCTACAAAAGCCTCTAACAAGAGCATTGACCAAAATAAACCATAAGTCGGGACAAGTCCCCGCATTACACAATATATACAATACCAAAACATATATACACTCTGACTCGGAGAAGCCCCGAATGAGCTGGAGCTCACCAAAGAGCCGCTAACACTGGCAATCTACTAAGGAGGCCTACTGGGACCTGCGCCTGCAGCAAGTAAAGTAAATTCCCCGAGAGGGGTCAGTACGAAATAAGTACTGAGTATGCAAGGCTCAGATGAAACTGTACAACACATGAATATTTCAATGAACTCAAAACATATGAATAATCAATGTGAATAAGTCACCATGTTACGCTTTGGAAACCATGTGGATTGCTTTCATTATTTTCATTACTTTCTTTATCTCACTGCTCACATGTCATGACATATCACAATGTGCCCGGGCCCCGACTGATCAGTGGGTCTTTCATATCATCATATAGGGATCGAGTCGAGCTAGGCTTATGCCCCTAGACTTGCCACCCTTGGGATCGAGTCGAGCTAGGCTAACGCCCCTAGACTTGCCACCCATAAATCCATATCTCGGGATCGAGTCGAGCTAGGCTTATGCCCCTAGACTTGCCACCCGTACTTGATCATTGACCACATTTGCATTACTTTGTTCATTACTTTGAGATTGATACTTTGATAATCATAACATCACTTTGGAACTTTGGAACATAACATTGTTGGAAACTTTGAGTCATTAACCAAGACATGTGAATAAACATCATGAGAAATATAACATAACTAGCACCATGATACCATTGGAACTATTGGACAATAATCCATGAACAAGAGACACAAGTATAGGCACTATTGGAATATTGGAATATAACCTTATTTGAACTTTCGGAACATTAACCATGAATATGCGAAATGAGATTCACAATTGATCAATGAGTAGGAAATATATGACAATGACCATAGATAATTGCATATGGAATACCTTAGTATATTTCAGAATAGAACTAGAGAAATGTCAATGTGAACACTATTGGCCGTAGAAAGATACGGACAAAGTAACCTTGCATACCTTGGATTCACAATACGAATATACCACCTTTGATGCGTATACAATAGTCCCTCTCCTTCTTTATGTGTCACTCTACAACATAAATACATAACGAATTTCCGTTAACCACGAATTACTTTACAAATGCATACAATGTCAATGAATTACATGTTTGCCTTTAAACATGTCATTTTCCTTCGACAAAACTATTGATATACCATTCTTCCAAAAATTCCATAAAATTCCCAACATTGACCAATACATGAAAATCAATACATTTGGAGAATTTTGCATACAACTTACGCTCACGGAGAATTTGCAACACTTGCCGTAAGTGATAAGCATGGTCTTCTGGTGATCTCGAATAAACAAGGATGTCATCTATAAATACTGTCACGAACACGTCTAGGAATGGCTTAAACACCCTGTTCATCAAATCCATAAACACAGCCGGTGCATTCGTTAGTCCAAATGACATAACTAAAAATTCATAATGGCCATACCGTGTTCGAAAAGCTGTATTGGGTACATCCTCCTCTCTAACTCTGACCTGATGGTAGCCCGACCTCAAGTCAATTTTTGAAAAACACCTGGCACCCTGTAACTGATCAAATAAATCATCAATACGAGGGAGGGGATATTTGTTCTTGATCGTTACTTTATTCAGTTGACGATAGTCGATGCATATTCTTAAGGTGCCATCTTTCTTTCGCACGAATAATACTGGTGCACCCCACGGGGACATACTAGGCCTAATGAAGCCTTTATCCAGCAAATCTTTCAACTGCTCCTTCAATTCACGCAGTTCCACTGGAGCCATTCTATATGGAGGGATAGAAATAGGCTGAGTGCCTGGAATCACATCAATGCCGAATTCCACTTCCCGTTCTGGGGGTAAACCTGGAAGATCCTCTGGAAATACATCAAGAAATTCATTGACGATCGGTACAGACTGTGGAGTTAATGGTTCTGCATCATTATCTTTCACTCGTACCAAATGACATATGTATCCCTTGGCAATCATTTTTCTGGCTTTCAAATAGGAAATAAATCTTCCTCGTGGTGCCCCTACCTTACCCTGCCATTCTAGAACATTTTCCTGTGGAAAACAAAATTGCACCTTCTTGGCCCGGCAATCTACCATAGCATAACAAGAGGCCAACCAATCCATTCCCATAATTACATCAAAATCCACCATGTTCAATTCAATAAGATCGGCCAACGTATCATGACCACACACAGTTACCACACAGTTACGATACACTCTCTTTGCAACAATATATTCACCAACCGGTGTAGACACTTCAATTGACTTAATTAATATTTTCGGTGTCGTTGCAAATTTCGCAGCAACCAATGGAGTAACATAGGAAAATGTAGAGCCTGGGTCAATTAATGCATATACATTATGTGAGAATATGGATAATGTACCTGTGACGACATCTGGGGAAGCCTCTGAATTCTGGCGGTCCACCAAAGCATAAGTGCGATTCTGGACCCCGCTAGTACTGGCTCCTCCTCTGGCACCTCTACCTCGACCAATAGGCTGCACCCCTCGGCCTTGTGAAGGAACCGATGCTGAAGACGCAACAGCCGACCCAGCTGGTCGTGCTATACCACCCATGCTCCGCTGTGGACACTCTCTCGCTATATGTCCCGGCATACCACACCAAAAGCAGACATTCGTCCCTGTCCGACATGTACCTGTGTGCATACGCTCGCAGTGCTGACACTGCTGACGAGGGAAACCTGCTGACTGTGATCCATGAACCCCACTACTTTGCCCTGCTGAACCACCTCTAAACCCTCGAGACTGCGAATAAGCACCACCTGTGGAATAAGAGAACGACGGTCTAGGTGGTCTAGGAAACATGCGGGGCCTAGATCCTCCTTGGGACATCATAGGTGGTCCCATAGGTCTAGCCCTTTTGGACTGTCCCCTATCAAATTCATGTACCCTGCGTCTTTGTCTCTGATCCTCCATTTTCTGGGCGAAGGCTTGTATGCGAGCAATGTCCATGTCCCTATTCAAGGCCGCAATAGTGCAATCTCTTACCAAGTATGGCTCTAGTTTGTCCACATATCTATGGACCCTGTCTGTCATCGTAGCCACAACATTTGGCGCATATCGAGCCAAGGAATTAAATTGCAAGCTATATTCTCGGACGCTCAAATTTCCTTGACGGAGATTTAGGAATTGATCCGCACGTGCCTCACGGATCTCATAGGGCAAGTAATTAGCAAGGAAAGCCACTTTAAGCTCTTCCCAAGTAGGTGGATCTGTACCAATGTCACGGGATTTCTTCCAATCCTCATACCACAATATTGCCTCTCCCTTCAACCTGTACGCAGCAAGTTCAACTGTCTCTACCCCTGTCACATGCATAACTTCCAATGCCCTCTGAATTTGATCCACGAAGTCCTGTGGATCTGCTTTTGGATCTGCCCCTGTGAATATAGGAGGGTCCAGTTTCAAGAAATCCTGTGTTCTGCGACTTGCCATTCTAGCCTCATCATCATCATGTGCCATAGCACCAGCTCTTCCCTGGCTTTGTGCCGCCACTAACTGTGTCAACATCTGTACAGCATTCCTAAGATCCTGATCTGTGGCATTTGTCGGTGGTTCCACGGGCACTTCCTTTCTTCTCGGCTCTTCTGGAGCTGAAGAAGTAGAAGAAGCTCGCGTTGCGAACTCAGTTTCAGCCCCACCTTGAGCAACTTGTTCAGGCGGTGGTCTACTTGTTCCTTCACCAGCAATTCTATTGATCAGCTTACTTTTACCTTTTCCTCTTCCTCTTCTAGTGTTCGGCATTTTGACTATACCAAAGAAAAACAATTACCAAAATCAGATACAATACAACTGACAACATTGGCTCTATTGCACGATCTAGAGTGAAGGAAAGAAACAACATCCTAAATGTCCCGTAGCCTCCTACTTATAAATGTGGTGCACAACACATCGATAAGTAAGACTCTACTCAGACACGGCTTTGTAGACATCCTTAGACCGACTGCTCTGATACCACTTTTGTCACACCCCGAATCCCAACGAGGCGTGATTGGCACCCGTAGCCGACATGGCCCGAGAGAACCAATATTTACTTACTCAATCATATGCATGCCATAAGAAACCCATAAACACATATCAACTATCAAGACCAACAATGGAAGTCATGGAACATGATATATGTACATATATGCGAAACTTGGCCGTTGAGGCCACCAAGTCAAGGACGACATATCCCTTCTACATTCATACACCCACATCCGTCTACAAAAGCCTCTAACAAGAGCATTGACCAAAATAAACCATAAGTCGGGACAAGTCCCCGCATTACACAATATATACAATACCAAAACATATATACACTCTGACTCGGAGAAGCCCCGAATGAGCTGGAGCTCACCAAAGAGCCGCTAACACTGGCAATCTACTAAGGAGGCCTACTGGGACCTGCGCCTGCAGCAAGTAAAGTAAATTCCCCGAGAGGGGTCAGTACGAAATAAGTACTGAGTATGCAAGGCTCAGATGAAACTGTACAACACATGAATATTTCAATGAACTCAAAACATATGAATAATCAATGTGAATAAGTCACCATGTTACGCTTTGGAAACCATGTGGATTGCTTTCATTATTTTCATTACTTTCTTTATCTCACTGCTCACATGTCATGACATATCACAATGTGCCCGGGCCCCGACTGATCAGTGGGTCTTTCATATCATCATATAGGGATCGAGTCGAGCTAGGCTTATGCCCCTAGACTTGCCACCCTTGGGATCGAGTCGAGCTAGGCTTACGCCCCTAGACTTGCCACCCATAAATCTATATCTCGGGATCGAGTCGAGCTAGGCTTACGCCCCTAGACTTGCCACCCGTACTTGATCATTGACCACATTTGCATTACTTTGTTCATTACTTTGAGATTGATACTTTGATAATCATAACATCACTTTGGAACTTTGGAACATAACATTGTTGGAAACTTGAGTCATTAACCAAGACATGTGAATAAACATCATGAGAAATATAACATAACTAGCACCATGATACCATTGGAACTATTGGACAATAATCCATGAACAAGAGACACAAGTATAGGCACTATTGGAATATTGGAATATAACCTTATTTGAACTTTCGGAACATAAACCATGAATATGCGAAATGAGATTCACAATTGATCAATGAGTAGGAAATATATGACAATGACCATAGATAATTGCATATGGAATACCTTAGTATATTTCAGAATAGAACTAGAGAAATGTCAATGTGAACACTATTGGCCGTAGAAAGATACGGACAAAGTAACCTTGCATACCTTGGATTCACAATACGAATATACCACCTTTGATGCGTATACAATAGTCCCTCTCCTTCTTTATGTGTCACTCTACAACATAAATACATAACGAATTCCCGTTAACCACGAATTACTTTACAAATGCATACAATGTCAATGAATTACATGTTTGCCTTTAAACATGTCATTTTCCTTCGACAAAACTATTGATATACCATTCTTCCAAAAATTCCATAAAATTCCCAACATTGACCAATACATGAAAATCAATACATTTCACCACAATACTTCTCCTTTACACTTTCTTATCCATAATACATCACAAATAATCCTTCAAAGCACCTTAATTCAACTCATAACACATATCGGCCAAAATCCCAAAATTTCCATTTTTAGCCAAGAACAAATTTAATGCCAAAAATAACACCATACGTGTTCATATTTTGTCCATACCATGCTTTTTCATCAAAGGCACAAGGCCTAATTCACACTTGAATTCCATATACCACAAATCTCATACAAAATCACCAAGTACCATGACCAACTTTTCCAAGCACAACCAACATGATATACATATTCTTTTATGCATATAATATGTTAATCCATGAAAATAAACACTTACCAAAGCTTGGAATAGGATGATCTTGTCCAAATATGCCTTAGGGTTTATTTGCTTTAGGGTTTGGAAATAAAGGAAATATTTGTGATATTCTCCAAAAGTGATGAGAGACTTTGGGAAATAAAAATCTGATTTTGGGGGACTTTATATAGACCTCAAGGAAGCCTTAGCCACACTTGGCATTACATGATATGTTCACTTGGTCAATTTTGAAAGAATGGGTCATTTTTGCCTTTGGGCCTTATCTTTTGTTCCATTTTGGGCCCTAATTTTGGGCCCAATAACACATATCCATGTAACCCACCAATTTTCATGTATTATTCACCTTATATCTCATGTTTACATAATTCCATAATGTCACGACAATATTCTTTTAAACATTTCTCATTCGTCCTTTCGATCGCAAAAATTGGAATTCTAGTTGCCCTTGGCTTCATTGAACATTTTGGATCACTATTCACATTTTATGATTTGATCATGTAGGAGTATGTAGGAGTGTATTGAAGTGTTTGACTCTTATGCTCCATGAAATCACAACACACCTCCTACGATGATCTAATCGCACATGTTACATCCGATATCAAATGTTTCCCCAATGACACTATAAAACACATATGCATGGCATCTCAACACCTATGTAGATATGATCCCAAGGTATCAAGTGAGGTTATAAAGTACGGGGTGTTACATTACTTGTGTCATCTAGAACTTTCCCCGTTGGTCTTTCAATTCTATTCTTGATTGTGTTTGGTTGGAGAAATGATCTTAGGCCTTCTTTGTGATTTTTTGGAAACCTCTTTAGCCTTAAAAGCCTACTCGTGCATAAATCTTATCACTAGTTACCCTATTTGAGCCTAATAACCTTTCTTTGGCAACCATATTAGAAGCCTTGAATCTTTTTGAAATTTTCCCTCTCTTGAACCTATTCTCCTTGAACTTGAAAATTTTAACTAGAGGCTAAAAGCCGAAGTTGGGGGTGGTGGAACTTGTAAGAGTTGATCATGCGTCGTGATTTTGTAAGTGAGTGCCCCATGAACAAATCAATGATTGAATAAGAAGATTAAATAAAGAAAAGAAAAGAAAAAAAAAAGAGAAAATGAAAGAAAATGAGAAAACAAAAGAAAAAGAGAAAGTTGTCAATAGGTGAGTGAACTAGAATGAAAAGGAAAGTCACTTGTGTTGTATGGAAATGAAGTGGAAAATGATCGAAGTTTGATTTGTATAAGTGTTGTATAGAGTTCAAGGAGGGTGTAGTCACTTTTATCCTAAATTCTTATCCTACCCTTTTCCCAAGCCTACATTATAAGCTAGAAAAAGTCCTTCGGGGTCTCCAACCAATTGCTTTTGAGTTAGTGGTGATTAAAAATAAGGGCAAGCCTATGGTATGATACTTGTTTGAATTGGAAATATTTATTGAGTGTGAGTGCTTCTACTTTTGTCCCTTGAATTAGTGTTGTAAATATTGTGCATTTCGGGACTTTCTTTCTTATGAGGACATTTAAACTAGGATAGATTGGTGAAGTTGATAAATTCTGAAAATGAGTCAAGGGAGCATGTTTGATTGACTATTGATTGTAACTCACTTCTTGAGAATTAGTTGTTGTTGCTTGATTATTCTTGAAATTCCATGTTGCTCTTGAAAATGTGTTTGAAATTGAGGGAGTTGCTTGGGTAAACCTCACATACTTGTTGACTAATTGTTAGTACCAACCAAAGTCATAGTCATAGTGCCTAATTGAAAAATGTGAAGTGAAAGTGTTGATCTTGGCTTTTGAGCTTAAATTGATAGCCTCATTAATTTTTGATTTTGTGTTGCTTGAGGACAAGCAAAGTCTTCAAGTTGGGGGTGTTGATAAGTGGTGGTTTTGCCACTTATTTCTATCTCTTTTCTTATGATTTTGTGTCGCTAATTCATAACATGAGGCTAATTATCCTTTGAATGGTGTTTATTTTAGGAACTTTGGGTTTACAAAGAGTTTTGATAGACAGAAGTGTAAATAAGAAGAAAAGGGACCTAGAATAATGGATGGAAGGAAGATAGGGATCTGCGTGGCTATGTGCTCCAGCATCTCGCCATATGCTCCAGTATCTTACCATATTCGCTGGTATATTCTCCAGCATGAAACCATGTGTGCCAACATCTGAGGGGGGGTATCTCAGCTGATAGAATACTAAAAGCTTGCAAAGCCCTGAGATAATCCATATGCGGGGGCATGTGGCCATGTGTACTGGCTTGTGCGCCAGCATGTGCCAGATTGGTGACATTTTTTTGATTATCTGTTATGTATTTTTCTAGCTATAGAAGAGATTTTTCAGATCTAAAACATCATCTTTGGCATATTTCTCAACTTTGGAGGCTAGGGTTCTTGACCCAACACCATTGGAGTGAAAATTTGGAAGCTTTGTTGTGAATATTTCTTAATCCTTTCTTCATTCCATTGCATTGTATTGTATATTTGGGTGTAATTAGATTCATTCTTGAATATTGTTGTTGGACACAATACAATGTTTATGTTTTGGATTTGGGTTTTGATTTTATCTCATGCTTTTGTATTGATTGAATATTCTTGAGTTATAAATGGGTTTTGCTTGTTTAAATCAATCTCGTACTTTATCGATTTCTACTCTAGTTGAGCTTGAAAGTGGAGATTAGAGTGGGAATTGCCCATCTACTTTGATTAATGCTTGAAAGAGCTAATTGAGGTTGGAAAAAGTTAATTTAGTGCGCTTTGGGTTGAATGATCCATTTAATGTGTTTTGTTACTAGACATAGTCAAATCCTAGTGTAGCCATAGATTGGAACTATTCGTGCTGACACTTGGCTAATTTTCGACATAATTTAGCCAAAAAATATTCGTCAATCAATCAAAAGAAGTGGCGGCTACTTCAGGTTCCAAGGCTAGCTTGCTAACCTATCGTTAATGATGAGTATTTGATATAAATACTTTGGATCGTGGATAGAATTTATTCCTTATTATTATTTCCCTTGTTTCCCATAATTTGTGAAAGCCATTGATCAACTTGTTAATATTATAATTTGTTCTATCTGTGTTTCACTTTTTATATTCAAAAATCTCCAAAAATACTTGTATCTTTTGTTTGGGTTATAGCAAGTTGCTTTTATTCCCTGCTTTCTCGGTCACTAGTCACATTGTTCCCTATAGGATCGACCCCGATTCTAAGTTGGGTAAATATATTTCTAACGACCGCGTAATCTCATTTCTAGAGTGTATCTGAGCATTATCTGCTGTATATCCAAGTGATTGTTAATTTGCATGGCGCACCAACATTTATCATATCTGGCAGAGGTATGCAATTCATTCCTCAATTTTGGATATCTTTTCAGAAAGGATTTTGGAGAAATCAAAAGGTGGAGGAAGCTACTTGGAAATCGAGGAGGACATGAGATCTAGATATCCTTATTTGATTACATCTCCAGATGATGTTATCGAAGGTACCAATCCTAAGCCAATATTTCTGGATTCATGCCTTTGATTTTATGTTTATGTGAATCTCATGAATCATGATTAATTAAATGGCTTAATGTTATTATGGAACTCCTCTTATTGTTTAAGATCTTAAGATGAAGCTAGAATGTTAGATTCAAACCTTTATGTCGTGCTTAAAAGGTCCTTAACTATCATTCGAGGATGAATGATCCTAAGAGGGGAGATAATGTAACACCCTGTGTTTTCATCATTCCTTTTGGCGCCTTTTAAAGATAATAAATTAGCATTATTGACCCCTATATTGATTGAAATACGTTTGGGGCGAATTTGGGAACAAAAGGGAAAGTCTCAGCGTGATAAAAGACTTGTGCGTCGCGCTGGGAAGGCCTGTGCTATGGGGTCTATGCTGAACATCACAATGGAGGAGGTTACTGCCTAAACTCCACTGTGGGTTGTGCAGTGCAAGGGGTAGGTGCTGAACACTGGGGACGCGCTGCACGCCCTCCTTCATCAGTCAAAATTGGCCCAACTTTAATATTTTAAGGATGTTTTAGTCTTTTATTAATTTAGAAACCGTCCCCCACCTATACAAAACATTGCCAAATCCTTAAATCAAGAAATTTATCAATCATTATACGACCTCTATTCCTCCAAAGCTCCTATGTTAAGAAATAGAGTCAAAAGCTTAAGATTCTTCTGCAAGGTTTTTTGAAGTCCTCCGTCAAAAGGTATGTTGAACAACCCTCTTTCAAGAAAAACTATATATTGTTAGTTTCTTTTCATGTATTTGTGTGTGTGTGTGTGTGTGTGTACATATATATATGAATTATGAATTAGGGTTGAGAACAGTTTTATGAAATATGAAAAGATTTAACCTATTGTGAACCCTTTTTCCATGAAGTTGTTTCTAATCTTTATTTGAACTTGAAATTTGGGATTGTTATTTGAATTATGAAATCTCCTTATTATGAAGTTTAGGTTGGGATATGTTGGGAATCAAGAAATCATATTTTTGATAAATCGTTTCGAGTACTCCAAACCTTTTGGTGAGAAAAGGAAATTTACCCCATCCCTTGGTCTTTTACAAAAACGATGAACTTATTGTAACTCTTGAAACCATTAATGGATTTTGGATGTGTTTATGATCAGTAGCTATAATGATGGGGCTAATGAGTTAACAAGAACGTGTTTTATGATAATGTTATGGCATGATATGTTCGGCTTGCAAGTCTTGGTATGATGATACCAAATTAATGATTGCCCCTATGACAAACTTACTTATGATAAATGGCTAAATATTTATGAAAATGTAATAATATGGGCTTAGAGAGAATTAGGTAGTTCACTGAGAAGGTATAAATCCTCTTGACTCAATGTCCGAAACCTATGTTTTGCCGACATAGGGATGATTCGCTCCTTAATTGGATGACATTATTATTTTCTTATATAAGGATGATATGATGGCATATATGATGATTATCCTGGTTCATGCTGCAAAATAGACCGAGGCTCTGTTGGTTGGATGGTGATCATACCCGCATAGCCCGTGGTGCATATGGTCGGTGATACTACCTAGTTCAGAACTAAAATAAAGAAATGATTATTTCTTGATTTAAGTTACTATTTATGTTCCCACATCATGTTTCAATTATATGATTAGTTTTATAAACTGTATTGTCTATTTCCCCTAGGTTGTATACCAGTACTCGTCTTACTATCCATCCTCAGATGCTACATCATTTCATGATGTATGTTTGGAGACACATTCTTGTAGTTCTGTACAACATTAAGATTTTTTGGGACAAATTCAGCAAGTGGTGAGCCCTCCATCTTTCAGAAGGCAATTTAAACCTTATGTTAGACTTTGATTTTTAGTTTTATGGTATTGTCGGCCATGTCCCGACTTATGTTTTTATTCTTATGTTAGAGGTTTCGTAGACCTATGTAAATGTTGTTTAAACATTTTATTATAAACAGTTGGTTAATTTCTACTTATTATTTAAATAGATTTTCTCTAATGAGTCTTTCTTTCGCAAATGTTCATTGAAATGCTCACGATGATATGCTAAGAGGCTCTCTCAGACCTTTATTAGTCCTGAGTGCCTGTTGCGTTTAGGACCTATTTCTGGGTTGTGACATGAAGATGGAGACATTTTGTAGAACAAGGTGTTTAGTTGTTTAATGGAACTTCTTCACAGTGTTGTTTATGTCAAGAACCTTGAATTAGGTCACTAGTGCATCCAGGTATATTTATACTCTTCGCTATCCAAAATTCAATTTTTTTTTCACTTTCGGACTTTTTATTAGCTATTAAATTCATTAGTTTAGTAACAACAATCAATGCCACTATTTAGAATAATATGATAACCAAGTTGGTTAATATTAAATAATTATATTCTTATGGATAATCTGGTTGGACAGTATGATTGAAACAAGACAACAAGGAAAACATACCCAGTGCACTTAAAACAAGACCTTTTGGATAAAATTTTAGATGATGAATACTGAAAATAAATAGTTTGCAATGGACATAATAACATGTAAAATTTGGATTAATTTGCTGTGCATAGTGCTGAGCACAGGATAAGCATTTAGTGAACTTGTCAGCCAACTATGAAGCACTAAAAGTGTGAGAGAGATTGATCAAACCCTCAGCCAGCTTGGTACGCATAGACTGATAATCCAACTCAATGTGTTTTGTGAGTTCGTGGAAAACTGGATTCTTGGCTATATAGATGGCTGCCTGGTTGTCACAATAAAAAGGAACAAAAGTGAGTTTAGGTAAGCCAAGATCAGAAAGTAAAATAGTGACCCAAATAATTTCAGCAATAGCCTTGCTCATAGACCTGTACTCAGTTTCAACAGATATAGAGAAATAACAACATGCTTTTAGACTTCCAACCAATCAAATTACCACCCAAAAGAACACAAAAACCAGCAAAAGACTTTCTACTGTCGTCACAGGCACCCTAATCACTATTACAATACACAACAAGTGAAAAATCAGGTGCAGAGGACAACAAAACACCAAAATCAGAAGTACCTTCAAATATCCGAGCAGATACAAGGCAATATGCATATGAGGCACATACAAATATTGCAAGAATTGGCTAAGATGCTGAACAACAAAACAAATATCAAGTCGAGTGTGAGTGAGGAAATTCAGCTTTCCAACTAAACACCTATACTCCTCAGGATTAGGAAGAGGGTCTCCTACACCAGCCTTAAGCTTGGAGTTTATCTCAAGGTGACATACAACAGGGGAACAATCTAGACTATGAAAAGGGGGAAACAATCCAGACTATGAAAAGCGGCCAGGAGATCATGAACAAACTTCTTTTGATAAAGAAAAATACCTGAAGGAGTACGAAGAACCTCAATACCTAGAAAATAGTTGAGAGACCCTAGATCCTTGATTTTGAACTCTTCATGAAGAATGGAATTAAGGGCAGTGAGTTTTGTAAGATCACTTCTTATAAGGATGATATCATCAACATAGATGGAAAGTAGGACCAAAGAATCACCAAAAACTTTGTGAAATAGAGAGTAATCATATAGAGAGTGGGTGTAGCCCTTGGAACACAGAGCTTGAGACATACCAATGCCTAGAAGCCTATCTGAACCCATATAGAGACTTCAACAATTTGCAAGTTAGAGGGCCAGGAGAAGAACATGAGACAACTAAACCAGGAGGGATCCTTATAAAGGCCTCCTCCTAAAGATCCCTATGCAAGAAGGCGTTATTGACATCAAGTTGAAACATTGGACATTGTTTTTTGACAGCCACAACAACCAAAGTTTTGACAGTTGACATCTTGACAACAAGGAAAAAAGTCTCATGTGTTATGCCTCAACTTGTGTATCACCCCTAATGACCAAATGAGATTTATACCTCTTCACACTCCCATCAACCCTGTATTTATCTTATACACCCATTTACATGCTATAGGTTTCTTACCATGTGGAAGCTGAATGATATCTCAAGTCCTATTAGCAGCCAAAGACTCAAATCCCACTTTCATGGTAGCTTGTTGTTACACCCCAGATTTTTAGCCCATGAATATTTAGGACTTAGATCAGAAAAGAACAAGATGAAATTCTGCCTTTCATTATTCCACGAAGTGGTTCACGAATCTTAAGCCAAGTCCACAACTCATATACCAAATCATGGAAACAAAGTCAAAATTCCTAGTGTACCACGAGTCATATCACGACTCTTGGAATCAAATCACGAGTCATGGAGTGCCTCACATCGTGAAGGTGATCCTCTAAAATAGTTTAGTCTCAGGTACCACGAGCTGTACTGTCGATTGTGAAACCATAGCAGCAAGTTGACATATTTCCTTCAGAATCATGAGTCACAATACGAGCCATGGAACCAGACCATGAGTCGTACTATGTATCATGGAAGTAAATCTAGAAGAGGTAAAAAAATTCCCCAGGAGACCACGAGCCAAATCACGATCCGCGGAACCAGATCATTAGTCGTAGAATGACTCATGAGTCACCATTTACCAGAAATTTTAAAATAATTATATGCGGTAATTCCATCTTTTCCCTACTTCCTAAGCCTACAGTATGATGTTTAGGCTCCTAAACAGGGGTTATATCAGATTAATCGATTAATTCTCCACTTATCTTCATGCTCTAACTTTGAAAACTCAATGACAGTTTCTCAAGAAACATGTATAGGGTTCATCTCTCATGCTCCAAATTCAAGCTTTCAGTCCAGTACTTTTATCTCTACCAGGTATATAAGACTTCGATAAGATTTCTTTTCATCCCCATGACCAAGATTTTAGAAATATAGTTCATTTTTTATGAATTTTAATTTAAGGTTCTTACCCCAAAAGTGTCATATTTCTTTTCTCTTATTTCTAATTGCTCTTAATGGCTTTCATATTAGCATCTTAACAAAAAAGCATGATTTTTACAACCCTTCCATAATTTATGTATGTTGATCATGAACTTGGCTAAAACTTAAAAAATGTAATATTATAGTTGAATTCAGATTTTAGAAAAAAATAATAATAGCCAAAATTTCATAGTGTACTTTCAGACACATAGACAGATTTGAATTACTTATGAGCTTATGATTATACAGTTGTTTTGAGAGAATTATTTGTCACCAAGATGATGCAAATTCAGAAAACTCAAGCTTATAGAATGGCACCAGCTGAGCTAAGGGAGTTAAAGGCTCAGTTACAGAAATTGCTGGGCAAGGGATTCATTCATCCTATTGCTTCTATGTGGGGTGCTTTTGTCTTGTTTGTTAAAAATAAGGATGGTAGTCTACATATATGCATAGACTACCGATAACTGAACAAAGTTATGTTTCATAACAAGTACTCGTTGCCCAGGATATATGACTTATTTGATTAGTTAGAAGGTGATTTTGTGTTCTCCAAAATTGACTTGAGGTTCGGTTACCACCAGTGTAAGATTTGGGCATAGGACATACCAAAGACTGCTTTCCGAACTCATTTATGAGTTTTTGGTGATGGTCTTTGGATTGACTAACGCCCCAACTACTTTAATGGGGTTGATGAATGTGGTGTTTAATCCGTATTTGATTCTTTTGTTATTATTTTTATTGATGATATTTTAGTGTACTCTAAGAATAGGGAGGAGCATGAGGCTCACTTGCACATTGTTTTGGGGTTGCTAAAGGAGAAGAAACTCTATGCCAAATATTCTAAGTGTGAGTTTTGGTTGTCTTTCTTGGGGTACGTGGTCTCTAAAGAAGGGGTTATGGTGGACCCATAAAAGATTTAGGAGGTTAAGAATGAAATTTGTGCTTTGTGGGGTTGGCTAGTTACTATCGTAGGTTTGTAAAGGGGTTTTCTTCTATTGCTTTGCACTTGACTCGATTGACTCAAAAGGATGTACCTTTTTTATGGACTAATGAATGTGAAGAGAGCTTCTAAAAGCTCAAGACTTTGCTGACTTCGGCTCCTATTCCTGTCTTAGGCATTAAAGGTAAAGACATTATTATGATTGTGTTGTTTCAAATTTTGGTTTGGGTGTTGTGTTAATGCAGAACAAGAATGTGATTGCCTATATGCTTCAAGGCAATTGAAGGTTTATGAGAAGAATTATCCCATCCATGATTTAGAGTTGGCAGCGGTGGTCTTTCTCTCAAGACATGACACTATTATTTGTATGGGGTAAAGTGTGAGGTATTCATTGATCACCGTAGCTTACAACATATATTTATCCAGAGATACTTGAATCTGAGATAGGAAAGGTGGATAGAACTACTCAAGATTATGACATATCGAGTCATCTTGGCAAGGCCAATGTGGTAGCGGATGCTTTGAGTCATAAGGTGGATAGTATGGATAGTTTGGCATACTTGGATGTTCCTAGACATCCATTGGATAGAGAGGTCCATAACTTAGCTAACAATCTTATGAGATTGGAGGTAACCGAGAGAGAGGAGGAAAACTAGCTAATGTAGAGTCGAGGTCTACTTTTTTGACCAAATTAAGGCTAGACAGTTTGAAGATATAAAGTTGAGTAAGATTCTCAATGAGCTATTGCAAGGTGAGGCCAAAAAAGGCCATTCTTGATGATGAAGTTGTGTTGAGGATTAGAGGATGAGTTTGTATGCCTCGTGTAGATGATTTGATTCCATCCATTACTGCGAAGGCATATAGTTCAAAGTACTCCATACATCCTGGTGCAATCAAGATATACCGTGACTTGAGGCAACACTATTAGTGGCTCCATATGAAGAGGCATATAATGGATTTTATGGTTAAGTGTCAGAACTACCAACAGGTGAAGTATGAACATCAAAGGCATGTTGGTACTCTTCAAACGATGCCCATTCCTAAATGGATGTGGGAAAGGATAACCATGGATTTCATTTTTGGCCTTCTCAAGAATTTGGGAACATATAATTTGATATGGGTGATTGTGGATCGGTTGACTAAGTCTGTATACTTTATTCTAGTCCAAAAGACTTATAATACAACCAAATTAGCCAAGATTTATGTTAAAGAGATTGTGCAACTGCATGGGGTGCCAATTTCCATTATTTTGGATAGAGTTATGCAGTTTATCTCTAATTTTTGAGAAAACTTTCAGGAAGAGTTAGGTACTAAATTGAATCTAAGTATAACCTTTCATCCTCAGACAATGGGCAGTCTGAGAGGATGATCCATGTGTTGAAAGATATGTTTAGGGTGTGTGTCATAGATTTTGGTGGTCATTAGGACCAGTTCTTACTGTTGTGCAAGTTTGCATGCAACAACAACTATCATTTGAGTATAAACATGGCTTCTTTTGAGGCTTTGTCTATGAGAAGGTGTAGATCCCCATTGGGTGGTTTGATGACTTCGAGGTGAGACCTTGGGGCATTAATTTGTTGAATGAGTCAATAGAGTGATATGCATTTCATGGAAGGTGAGAAAGTGTTGCTCAAAGTTTTACCCATGAAAGATATGATGTGATTAGGGAAGAAGGGTAAACTTAGCCCAAGTTACATTGGATCATTTGAGATCTTAAAAGGTGTAGGGTCAGTGGCTTATAGGTTGGATCTACCTCCAAGTTTGTCGGGAGTCCATCCAGTATTTTATGTTTTGATGCTCAAGAAGTATCATGGGACTGGTTATTATATCATTCATTGGGATTCAGTTTTGCTTGACGAGAACATTTTTTACGAAGAGGAGCCCATTGTCATTCTTGATAGAGATGTCCTAAAGTGAGAACTAAGGTGATTTCATCCATAAAATTCTAGTAGAAGAACCTTCCTATTGAAGAGGCCACTTGGGAGACTGAAGCGTACATGCACAAGCTTTACCCATAATTGTTTGCCGATTTAGGTAACATTCTTGCTTATTTTCCTTTTTTTCTTTCTTGTTGCCATTCGGGGATGAAAAATAGGTAAATATGTATCTAATGTAATGAACGATCCTTTGCTACAGTGTTGGATAGCATGCAAAAGTTTGAGTTAAGTATCTCCTTGAATGAAAATTGTGAAATCTCAAGCTAGGTTGGTTTCATGTAAATATTTAGTGTTGTGTGGTCTAGAAAATTCTGGTGGTTAGTGGTGTAGTAGTTGATAGATTTAATATGATATTATATTAGCCAAGATATTTAGTATTCCATAGAAACTTTCATAACAAAAATCGATTTAGTAGAACTCTGGTTATAGTGATGTCCATAAAGGAGTTATTTCGTAATGTCAAAATCTGGAGAGTGTGTTGTAAACTGGACAAGGTTGGGAAGTCATCCTGACATTCTACCTCGATGCCACTACAACGATGTTGTTATATAAATGTGTGGGTCACTGCAATGAAGGTCCTCACATCGGCAGTTTCGCTGCGGCGGAACATTCATTGCTGAAGCGACAAAGTGACCACTACAGCAACATCGGGACCGTTTATACCCAAAAAATCTGAGACTTAGATTTATTTTTTCAAAACTCCAAAGTTTCTATCTAAGTCTAAGAGAAATATCTCTGCATTCTTGGATGTTTCCTACCATGAAAGTAAGTTTATTTCATCATTCCAACACGTAATTACTTCATTTAATCCTTAGAATCATTAGAACTTGTACATGGTGGAACTTATAGGTTTAACCCTAGGTTTGATAAATGGGTGAAAATTTCTTATGAGTGGCTTTAAATCACTTGTTAATGGCTCTAGGTTGCTAGAATACACTTCTTAGAGTAGAATTTGTTTTGTTAATCATAAACTACGGGGAATTAGAGTGGATTAAAGGGTGAAAAACCCTAGAATGATGATTTAGGCTATGATTATGGGTTAAATTAGTGGTTTTAGGTTCTTAATGCCTAGAGTTGAAGAGTGAACCATTGAATTGTTCCTTGTTGTTATTTCTAGACCAAGAACAAGTTGAAATTACAAGGAAAGGAAAGGCTCAAGTGAAGTAGTGCATTTCAGGGTTTGATTCAGGTAGGTTATAGTTTAAATGTAGTTATAGTCTTAATTTGAATTTCATGCCTATCCATGAGTTGAATAATTGTGAATTTTCCTTCAGGCATACTTGTGATTGATGATTTGAATTGATAGTTGCTTGTATACATGAAATGATGAACCTTGAATCTGACTAAGTGTCTGGATAAATTGTGTAATTTCATATTTGGTGCACTTCATCATATTTTGGTTGATATTGATTGAGATGGTCACATATTGTGATATTCGAAGGTTGGATACCACACCGGTACATGTTGTTTATAGTTGACATTCGGAGGACCAAGTACCACGCCAATACGGTACATGGACTAAGCTTGTCCCCTAAAAGTCATGATTATTGGGCATATAAGACCCCTTAGTATGTGTGTACACATTTTATGATTGATCTGATGGTTATGATGCATTATTCATATTGTTGATTCATTTATTATTTACTTGCACTGCATAAGTGCTATGACCAATAGAAGTAGCATGAGACTACTTGTGAGACGGTTAATGAACGTTTCTTGGTGTGTTACACTTGTGATAAGTAGAGGGTCATAGGCTCCTCCTTTGTTATAGTTGAACTTATGTTTTGAGGTTGTCACATAAATGTGTTGATAGGACAAGATTGGCCGGTATTGTTGTGTTATTTAGTTTCGTGAGAGGTTATTCTGCAGATAGTGGTGTTTTGGTGCAATTACTTATTATGTTCTGATTGCTATTTGCTCTTATGGGTTTTAAGTTAAGTCAGCCGATAATGCCTACCAGTACATAATGTATATACTGATACTACTTGTGCTCTTATTTTGTTGAGTAGTGTTCCAGCGTTTGAGAAGTGACCTCAGATTTAGTATGTGATCAACAACTTTTCAATCTAAGGGTGAGCACCTACCTTAGATCCAGGAAGCCATTGGATCTTCTTATTTATCATGTCTACTCCTTCGGACAATGACACTCCTTTATTATTTGTTTTTAAGATATTCATTTCAAACTTCATTTTTTGTTTAGGAATGTTCTTGCACGGTGACTTTTGGTTTGTTGAAATAATTGTAATCGGCCATAGATTAAATATTTGTTTTAGCCGAGATCATTGTTTATTATTGCTTAAAATGACTAAGTGGTTAGGTTAAGATTTGGATTAAATGGTTCTCCCACCAAGGGTTAGTATAGGTGTCACTCATGATCATTTGGGTCTTTACAAAGTTATCCCTATTGGATTTTGTAACAGTGGAGTAGCAAACACACCCAAAAGCTCTTAGGTGAGAGTAGTTAGGTGACTTGGAGTAAAGGATATCATAGGAAGTTTTCTTATTCAACAAAGTGGAGGGAAATTTGTTGATTAAAAGAGTAGTAGTGAGAATGCAGTCCCCCAGAACTGAATGGGGAGAGATGATTAGAAGAGAAGAGCCCTTGCTATCTCGAGCCACTGCCTATTTTTCTCTCCACTACCCCATTTTGTTGTGAGTGTGAGGATAAATAATTTGATGGATAATACCTTTGTGGGAGAAGAAAGCAGAACCAGAAGAGCTGGAATCCAACTCAAAGGCATTATCACTTCTGACAGTGAGAGCTTTGGAACTGAATTTAGTTTCAACCATATCGATAAAGGCTTTGAAAAGGTGAAAGGAATTTCTTTTGGAACCCATTAAGTGAGTCTAAGTGGATCTAGACAGGTCATCAATAATAGTGAGGAAATACCTTAACCCATTGTATGTAGGATAATGGTAAGGACCCAAAAATCTATGTGGATTAACTGAAAGGATGCAGTGGATTGAATTGAACTGTAAGGGAAAGACAATCTTGTTTGTCTTGACAAAGGGAACACAGGACAAAGAAATGATTGCTAGTGAGATAAAAAAGTCTTAAGAATTGGAATGTCATGCATTCTAGAAAAAGGAATGTGACCAAGTCTGTAATGCCAAACAACATCTGATTTATTCATTTTATTCAGCTTGTCAAACTCAACATCAGTTACATGTGCAGAAGAAATAAAAGAAACATCAGAAGAATTACAAGGAAGAAACCTAAGACTAACAGCAAGAGAAGGACCAATAATAGAAGGATTACAAGCAAGAGAAAGTTGAAATTCAGGGTGAGATGCAGGCTCAAAAGAAACTTTGGGGGGCAGCAGCAACTTATAGAGACCATTGTCCATTTTACCAATAACTAGAGGCATCTTTTGAGAAGGGCCTATAAAGCACATAAAGTCATGGTAAAGTATACAATACCATCTAATTGATCTACTAACTTATGGACACAGATGAGGTTTAATGAAAAAAAGGGATACAAAGCACATTGTGTAAGGTGATGTGAGGGAATAAATTTAAGGACCCTTTATTTGTCACCTTAACTTTATACCCATTAGGAAGGGAAATTAGGATAGGAAAGGGTAATGTCTGAATTTCAAAAAGTGGAACCTTATAAGAAGACATAGGATCAGAGGCCCCAAAATCTATAATCCATAGGAAACTGTCTACTTGAGATAGCATGAAAGTCATGAACAAAATACTTTCAGCTATGAGCTTACCAGCAAAATTGGCAAAAGCCAGGAGACGGGAAGGATTGGATCAAGAGATTTGAGTTTTTTTGTAGCAATGACAACAATTGAGAATGTTGGTCAAGGGTAAGTCCATAAAGTCCTAAACCAGCAGGAGGAACTTCTGAGGACATTGTAGAGGTGGAGTCATCCTCAGCATGTGCTACAGTTTTCCTTGGTCCTAAAGACTTGGTGACTTTAAACTAGGTGGGAATCCATGCAACCTGTAGCATTTATCAATTTTATGGACTGGTTTCTTGTATTATTTGTGAATGAGGGTGGACCTGGAAGTGGAGGCATCAAAATTTACCTTAGATAGAAAGAATGATGGCTTTACAACTCCAATACTGAAAGAAATGGATCCTGAGGAGAATGATGGAGAAGTAGACACTTGTCTCTATTTTTCATCATTGAGAAGCAACCCATAGGCAATAACAACATAAAGAATAGGTTTTATTAGGAGGGTATGACTTCTAACCTAGAAATAGGTGTCATTCAACCCCATCAAGAACATATAAAGTTTTCGTTCATCCTCATCTTCCTAATATAGGTTCTTAGCCCCATGGCTACAAATCCTAGCTCGTTTAATGGAAATGGAAGCAAGCTCATCCTAGAGCTTCTTAATTTTGTTAAACTAAGAAGTAATATCAAGAGAGCCCTGAGAAATGTTGGCAAACTCCTTTAGTAATTCAAAAAACCTAGCACCATCAGCTTTACCATATCTCTCCTCAAGCTTACTTCAAACGTCACTAGCAAGCTCAGAATATTCAACACTTCATCCAATTTCCTTGGACATGGAATGAATGAGCCAGGAAAGTACAAGGTTATTTCACCTTTACCATTGCTTGGCCAGAGGTGAGTTTGATAAGGGACATACAAAGGTTCCATCTATAAACTCAATCTTATTTCATACTTAGAGGGTGACAAGTATAGTTCGTCTCCAACTTGCACAACAAGTTCCACCAAAAGGAGCGGACACCAAAGAGCCTCCTAGAATATCATAGGGATGGACATAAAGAGGGTGACAAGGATGAGTAAAATCATCCCTATGAAACTCAGCCCTAGACGGCAAAGACAAACTACTACCACTAGGTTGAGAAGCTGAGTTATCATATTCATCATATCAGTGATATATAGGGTAAAATCGAAGAAAACAATGCAAATCAAGTCAGATAATGCGAACAAACTCTTCCAAAAGAAAAGTAAAATTAGGTTTTCAATGGAAAGATGATTTAGGCCGCATTTTCTTTCACATTATGGATGTCTGAATCTGAATGGTTCAGACCTCATACCATTAAGTGCATTTGTTGTTAATTAATATTTTAGCTCTTAATAGGTCTGAATAGGTCTTAATCATTCAAATCTGAAACCAAGTCTTAATATCATTAAAAGGTATTCTTATATTGAGTAATATTCGCCACCACTCTATCCACACTCACCAATCACCACCACTAACCCACCTCTGGCCCACCACCATTGTCAACCACCACCCACCACCACCAACCACCTCCACCATCACAACCAACATCGCTATCAACCACTACTGTCAGCCGCTACTACACCTACCACCTCCATTATTGTAATTATATCCACCGCCAATGCTACCACCACCATCAACCACTACTGGTCAATCCCTGCTACCAACCAACTCATCTATCACAACTAGCACAACCACTAACTATCACTAATACATCATCAACCTCCACACATGCTTTGACCACCACCACCACCATTGTCACCAGTGACACTACCTCTACAACCACTACCATCGCTACAGTCTATCTCTACTAACAACTATCTCTACCATCACGGCTAACAGCGACTCCAACTACACCAACACATCGTCAACCATCATGCATACATTTTTTCAGTCATCACGATCAACACCTCCAACTACTAACATTAACCAACTTTACATCACAACCACCACCACCACTACCAATCGCCACCATCATGACAGTCACTACGATACCAACCATCTCTAATATCACAACCATCACCGCCAATATTACTAGTTACTAATGTCAATCATTACCACCACTACCATCATTACAAACCATCTGCACTATCACTAACAAACATAAATGTTTCTTTTTTAATCAAATAATAATTTTATTGTATTAAATTAAATATTTTTCTAACAAATAATTAATTTTTATTTAAATTATAGTATTATTATTTTTACAAATAAATAAATTTTGCACATTCAGATGTTGAAACACTCTTAATCATTCACTTTTCAGATCTAGAGACAACATCTTAATCATTCAGACGTGCATTCAGATTCAAATGTCTGAATCTTAATAAAAATAAATGCAGCCTTAATCTACTAAAAAATGAGAAAGGAACAAAAATACCACTCTCTTTCGCCATCTAAAAGAGAAACAACCTTTGCACAAAAGGAAAAACTCCGATGAAACTGCGACCATGATCAAGTCGTAACCCTAGAGAAAATCAACCTTTACAAAAAAGGAAAACTTCAATAAACTCCAACTACGGTCAAGTTGTAACCCTAGAAATCTCAGATCCAAAACTCCAATACTTGAAACTTCACTGAAATGAGCAGAGGGTAGGATTGATCAAAATTGAAGTGTGAGATCTAGCAGGATACACGCTCTGATACCATGTTAACATTCAAGATATAAGACAAAAACAATGAAATAAAACCATATCTGTGGAAGTTTCTAGAGAAAAGAAAGAGAGATTTTATTATCTGAGAAAAATAAAAAATGAAAACGAATCTGTGTCTTTACAGAACATTTGGCCTATCTTCTTATATATAACTATGTAGGCCCCAACTATTTTACAGCTAAGAAAAGAAACATAAATATTGGGCCAAGCCCAGAACTCATGATCCATTATCTCCAACATGTTTAGGTTTAGAGTGTTTTAATTGAGGTGGCTTTTCTTGATGGGTCGTGAGTTAAACCGAGTCAAACGAATTTAAGTTGGGTGAGGCAATGGAAGCTTTCCATGTGTCAAGTCCATTAAGGGAGGTGTATATATCAAACTTGGACTAATAGTCATGAATAATTTAGCCAAATAATATAAAAAAGGATAAAGTTCAGCAATAATCGAAAGTAGAGGGGTGTAGCTGGTTCTTTTCCGTTAAAATATTTACAAGATCAATAACATGTAAGACCATTTTTTGGAAAATTGATAATTACTATTACTTAAAAAACTTTCTTCCTTCATGGTATAGTAGATATAAAAAAGAAAAAAAGAAAAATATAAAAAAATCATGTTACCATTCTCTTAATCGTGAATTCAGATATGTTTTTTTTGTTCTAGATGAGCATTTTAATTAGGGGAGAAAAATATTGAAATTGATATTACTTTTTTTTTTGTTTTATGCATAAGACAAGTAACTGTCCACTTGTCAAGAAATAAAGTACTTATGTGAGTGGGGCTATTTTATTTCTTGACAAGTGGACATTTGCTTGTTTTATGCATAAAACAAAAAAAGTAATATCAATTCAATACTTGGGTCAGATTTTATTTTAATGTATCCGATTTTTAATTTTGAGTAATATTAGTTGATTTAGATTTGGTGATGTGGACTACTAAATAAGAGATTATGTGGCAAAAATAATTTTACAAAATCACTGTTAAAAAATACTGGTATGAATGAACTTTTTCTATAACGGTAACGACATAAATGAGTCAAGCTTTTACGGTAGTGGCATAAATGAGCTAAATTTTTAACGGATGGCATAGATGAGTCATTTCTAATAGTTCGCTGACATATTTGAGCTTTTTCCCTTTTAAGATTTAGCAAACTGAAGTAGATCAAAAAACATTAGATCCACTTGCTTCAGTGCTGCCCATCACCAACTGCTTCATATTTACCTATAATTTGTTTAAAAAAACCATAACCTCAGTTCTGAATCTATTTTTTTGGAGACTCGATAGTATAAAGCATTATATAATCATCCCACTAGCAAGAGTTGTGGCAGAATGGATAGAGTCCCTCCACTCTTAACTAGAGGTCTTGAGCACGACTGTACGAGCCATGAGTAGGAAAAAAATCTTCATAAGGAACGTCCCCCCTCCCCTTTTTTTATTTTTTTTATAACCGTGAATACCTGCTAGCTCCCACTAGCAATAGATACAGGTAACTCTGTCCACCAAGACTAATGCAGATGGGATTACGAGTCTATCATTTCCAAGATCTAATTTCAGTTTTTCTTATGCAAAACATCTCCTTCATTCTAATAGCCTAAGGGAAAAGGAAGAAGAACAGCATGCACTAACACAGGATGGTCATGAGACAAAAGGAAAAAAGGAAATACTCACGCTGGACATACGCTATAGGTATTTTTCTGTTGTTGATGAGTTCAAAACTTATAAGTATATCCTACTCGAAAACCATTTGCTTTTATAAACTTTTTCCATCCCTTTCTAATTCTAAGCTGGTGTCCCATTGGCCCAAGCAATATTGACCATGATCTATGCTTTTCATCAATGAGAATTATCTCATAGCGTCCATTCACCAAGCCAGTTGACTTTGCAAAAGCCATTGGAAGATGTTGTTCAAATTATACCCCAATATAAATATCAATGTTGGACAACAATTCAAACTTTGACGCCTAGAAAGAAGTGTTTTATATGGATTCACTTTCACGTGAATATATCCATGTGTTTCTTTCACACTTCAACATTCTTAACCCCAAATCTAACAATCCAAAATCATAAAGTACAAGCGGCAGGCACATAAATCAACAAAAAATCTACTTGCCTCATTTTCAGCTCTTGTCACTGTTAAAAGTAGCTAATCACAAGCAGAATAGAGTAAAAATGAGCTGGTGAGAAGATGGTAGTGCATGACAAGCTCCACACATCTACCATTTCAAAAAACTAGTAGCTCTCCTGACCACGCTACCAGGTGTGGGAAATTGTAAGCATAATATGAAGCAAATGATTCTCTCTAATTTCATACTTGTGAGATCTTTTTTCCACTGCCCGTCAAATTTTACCTTTCTACTGTATCAGGGGTTATTTGTTCTCGAGTGTGAAAGAAACACGTGAATATTTTCACATGAAAGGTGAGCCCAGGAAAAAAAACTTGACATGCTTTTCATTTCTTGTATGTTTCTAAACTTTAACACTATCAGTCCACTTCAATTGACCATTATAATTTTTAATAAGACAATGCATAACACGAACTTACATTTGGCACTTATGTTAGTTTAGTAAAATGGCAGCCCAGTGCACTAAATCTCTCACTTTGTGCATGGTACGAGGAAGGGCCGAACCATAAGGGTTTATTATCGCAGCCTTACCCTGCATTTCTGCAAGAGGCTATTTTTGTGACTTGAAACCGTGACCTCCTGGTCATGTGACAACAACTTTACCAGTTATGCCAAGGCTCCCCTTTATTTATGTTAGTTTAGTATTCTTCAAAAATGTCACATTATTTGTGTAAAACAGTTTTGAAGAAGCATTAATTAGGTTAAAAGGTCAGGATATTTTCTCTTATCGGTAAGGCTATAACATCTGACCCATCCACTCTCAAGAAAAATAGATCTACTGCGGCTAAGATCAAAGTCGAGTTTGATTTAGCATATGAGAGGCCCGTGGAAGTATGGATTCATTTCAAAGGTGATATGAGGGATTCTGGCAGAAATTTGAATATTAGAATGTGCTGTCCTTTGCTTCAATTGTTCACACCAAGGAAAAAGGAGATATATACAACAACAATAACATACCAAATATAGCTTAACCCCCACCACAATGGTGGTAAGAAAAATATAGACAAAGCACATCGAGGAACTGTATCGGTTGAAGTTTATAAAAGATGTAGTATGAAGAAGATGGAAGGTTGGAGTTCAATGATAATTATGAATAACAAAGGATAAAATGAATAACGTGCTGATTGAAGCAAGTGATTCAGGGTGCTCAAATAAAAAAACATCTTTGGCTGTCATCTCTTTAAATCACCTCCAAAGATTTTTCAGGCTTTTCTAGTGATGCAGAGCAGCTTGTGAAGGCTATCACATCAACTTTTGGTTCTTTCATATCTATATCGAAAAATGATGAACAAAATTTAACCTCAACGTTCGAGTAGAAAATCACAAAAATTTTAATCTCGAAAGACGAGTAAAGAATCACAAAGATTTAATCTCTAAATAGGAGTATAAAATCATAAGAATTTTTGTCTTTAGAAAATAAATGATCAGACAAAAATTACATTCCTTAACCTTGTTATCTATTGTGTTTGAGGTATTGGTATCATTTCCTTCCCAAGATAGAACAAAATTTACCTGTGTTGGAATAGCAGTACTTCAAATTCAACATACTTCAAGTGTCAAAACCGAAACAAATCATACGACTCTATTTCTTTCAAAAACAATGCTTAGGGGTGGGGATATATTTTTAAAATTCATATCAAATTCTGAGGCAATACCTTAGTATATATAGCAAACGAATAAGTACTGTGATGAAAAGGTGCAACTAATCCAAAAACTAATCAATCAAATAATTCAAATTTGAAGTAGAGTGACAACAAATGCATGCCTTCTTCCCAAATCTTTAGGTTAGTGTAGAAGTTATTTTCTATTTATACGCAACTAATCTTCTCCTTCCTCCAATGCGAGACAAACCAGTCAGGGTCAGCTCAAAGTTGACCGTTAACGGTACAATCAACACAATTAAAACCTTCAAGATTTTGTGTAACTTCAAAAGTTAACATAACAACAACAACATATCCAGTGAAATACCATCAAGTGGAGTTTGGGGAGGGTAGAGTGTACTTAGAACTTTCTCTTACCTTGGAGGTAGAGAGGCTATTTCCAATAAACCCTCAGCCCAAGAACTTCAAAAGTTAACATAACATTCAAAATCTCAGTATATATTGTTTTTGGTTCCACAAGAACTCCCATATTCTAATAAAAAAAGGGACAGAGAGGAAAAATAACAACATATACTAACACACAAGATAGTCATGAAACTAAAGGGAGATAAAGAAACACTCACAATGGACATGCATTATAGGTATTGCGCCATTCTCAGTGAGTTCAAACTTGTAAGTATCTCCTATTTGAACAACATTTGCTTTTCTGAACAGAGAAAAATTGGAAAGGCACCCATTTCGAAAACTTAATTAGGGATATACCCATCTATTTTCTTTTTGAATTAATTTTGAGGGTTTTGGTAAAAAGGGTGAAAAAGTGGTGGGGTCATTAGTTTAATAAATTCTATCTTGGTCCCATAAAAGTTTTTTTTTTTATTTTACCTAGGTCCATTTACTCCTTCCCAATATTTACACAACCCCCAAATCTTTTTCTTTACTCTTTACACAACTCCCGCTTCTCCATTCTCTCTCTCACCCAACTACTCAACTGCCATTTTTGATTTCTCTTCTCTCCCAAGGTTGCATCTTCATAATTGTCGTTAACAGGTAAGTCATCATCCTCTTTCGATTAGTTTAGGTGCATATTGAGATGGTTCTATTTTTTTTTATTTTTTTTTGAATTTAATGAGGTTTGTTGTGAAGATTTTTCAATTGAATGGGTGTTTTGATGCCAAAATTTGTTGTTAGTGTGTTATTATAGCAGCTTTCCAGGTTTCATAGCTTCCTTTTTTCCTGAATTATGAGGATTTTTTTTGAATTTTATCTATTAATGACTATAGAAATCTAGGGTTTTTTTCAAAATAAATTTGTGTTATGTAGAGTATTTGAATGTCGGTTGATGTGGATAATGGAGTTTTCTATCTAATATTGTGTAATTTTCTAATTTTTGTTCTTGGCGTAGTCGATTAATGTCAATTACTGTTAATGTTAACAGTATTCAATTTCATTCAGATCATAAAAAATGGCTAGACCAGTAGCAAAGGATTCAAAGAAAGCTTCTACCCCTACTAGTAGGAAAACAAGTGCTGCTGAACTAATATGAGATGTCAAAAAGAAAAAATATTCACCATCGAAACATGAGTCAAATTCGGAAACAATGGAGGAAATCGAAAAGTATATCGACGAACCAAGCAGTGTGGTTAGTGGGGCTGAATTAGATAGAGGTAGTGGGGCTAGTAGAGATGGTGTTGGGGTTAGTGGTAGTGGTAGTGGAAGAGGGGATAGCGTGCCCGAAAGTTGTGGGTCTAGAAATGAGGAGGATGATCCTCTGAGTGTTCCAGAGTGTTCACTTGTAATGACCTTCCCAGTCATTTTCTTCATTTTCGTGCGTTCTCGGTGTTTAGAGCTTTTCTATAACTGCCCAAGTTATTTATGACTTGTTGGGACTGACAGTTCGGTTCCCGGGCAGTTCGTTTGAGAATATTATTTAGACCGAGCACGTTGTAAAATATTAAATTAAATTAAAATTTGGTAAAAAGATATAGTTAATTACCTTTCGAAAATGTCTTTGAAATTTATAAAATTCTTTAGTTATGATATATCTATACTACTTTATAATAGTTTTATAACCTATTAATAATTTAAGCGGAGATAGTGGATTTAAATATGTTGAAATAATATTTTTATTTTATAGAGGTTTTGTTATAAATAATTTTCTATTAATTATGGTATATTCAAAATGTTATATTTATTTTACCACGAACTTATGCAATATCCGTGTACATACATAGCAGGACTGATATATTTTCTTTATACTGCCACCTCCACCACACGTGTGGATGGAGGGAGTGGCCAGCAAACCACTTATAAGTGTGGTGGCAGCAATTAATATAGGTAGGTGTAGTAATATTACATGTTACTTTCAATTAACTATTAGTTCCATCCTTTTCAAATACAAGCTAAAACAAATTTCTATCTAATTGCCACTTCTCTAATTACATATATGTATATATGTACGTGAGAGGGTTGTGAAAAGTTAAGAGAAAAATTAATTATCTACATTAAATTATTCAAGCTCGGGGATCGCGTGGTTGCTAGTATAGCGTCTTTATATTGTAAGTTTCCAGCCAATTCTAGCTTAAAGTAGTGTATTTAAATTGTTATTTGGCGGGATTAATATTGGTACTGATAGTTGGGACTGTTTAGAGCTGAGTTTAAGCTCAGATTGGATAACATCTGTTATGACTATTGGTCACAAAATTATTTGGGACGCTGTGACGGTTTCGATTTTGTTATTCCGCAAGTGGGCCCCACGTGGACTGTTCGAACATTTTTCCGAACTAATGCAATATGGGTATCAATAGTCATGATTTGATATGTATTTTATTATTTTGGTAGCTTGGCAGCAGTCGGAGGCCTCTCGAAAGGGGAAGGCTCCTGTATAGCTGGTTCTTTTGGCAGACTTGCGGCGGCGTCCAGGTAGGCTAGGTTTACCTCCCTTTACATTTAGATTGGGCTTATGTGTAATATATGTATGCTATTGTGCTGGTGTTGTGGGCTGGTATTATAAACTTGATGGTGGTGGTTTGCTGTGATTTAGGCCTTTTAGGTCGGATAGGGCTATTCGGATATATTCCAGGCCCGTTATCCTCGTGGTACACCACAGATGACCTATTTGGGGCCGGATAGTATTGTTGTTGTTGTTGCTAGTCTGGGAATGTTATTGTTGGACCTTAATCCAGGCTTAGACAGACTTAGCCCAGACTTAGACAAGTATAACCAGACCTGGTTTTCGAGACTCGGTAGCGGGCCCCGTTACCCTTCTTGTCGACCTTTCAGAACTTTGACATCTTTGGACTTAGTTAAGCCCTATATGACCTGTTAGGATTGTGATGGGATTGAGTCACCCCAATTATACCTGGATTGGCCTGTTTAGCCTTGTTAGTCCCTGGTAGCACCGTATTTGACCGGGATCGGCTAGTTTGACTTAAAGCACTGGCCCGCCTTTTCATGACTTATAATAAATACCCAGAATTGTATATACATATTGTTATAGTAGGTAGTTGACCTAGAAGGACCCCAAGATTGACTTGTAGCATGTTGTGGAATTAGCTTCTGTACTTATATACTAGTATTGACCTGAGGACTAGGGCATTTCCTATTTATCTGATATGACATGACATTTGATTCTATTTTGGTTACTGGCTATGATAAGTTCTGGTTCGAGTTTGGCCACTGATTCAGATATGATGGGTACTGATTATTATGAGTTTCGGTTCGAGTCCGACATCTGGTTATGATATAATTGGAGAGTTTTGGTACTAGGTACCGTGATTATGATATTGTTGTTCTATGAGTTCCGGTTCGACTACAACAGATATGATATATATGTGGCCTCTTGTTATTAGCCACTGCTTCCTGTTCGACTCCGGCGTCTGGCCTCTTGTTATTACCCATTGGTGCCGGTTCAAGCCCGGTGCACTCCTGTTGGTTATTGTGGTTACTGTATACTGATACAGCTTCGAGACACTGGTGACTATGCATTTACTATTTTTGTATGTCCCACCGATTTATGGGGGCCAGGCTGGGTTATTGTTTTCTTTCGTGTGTCTATCGGGTTTATGGGGGCCCAGATAGGTTATGTTTGACTTGTGTGTTTACATACGTATTTATTTACTCAATTATTTGGTATCACATTTATTTATTTCCTAAGCATATCTACACGCCTCGGCAGTTACTTATGTATTTGTTACTTATACCCCGGACTTAGCATGCACCCTCGCATTTTAGCTTGCTTATATTACTTTGAGCTCAGTCGGTCGATGATGCCTACTGAGTACCCATTGCCCCGGTACTCATACTGCACTTCTGCATCTTTTTCCCCGATGCAGATCCAGGCACTAGTCGACGGTATTGACGTGACTCTTTTCTCAGCATTGATTCCGGAGCAGGGTGAGCTTACTGATGTCCGAGGCAGATGCTACTCCATCTTCTACTTTATAGTCTTTTGCTCTCAAGACTATTGTACTTGTTATACATATTTGGTTTCTGTCTTGTATTTTGGGTATTTAGTAGTGGCTCCTGTACTGACCCCACCAGGTCTTGGGAGGGGTTCTTGACTTTATACACATTGTTCTTTTCCTTCTCAGTCTTAGCATATATACACATTTTGATTCTGTCTTTAGCGTTATAACATGTTTATAAATGTGGTTACTTCCACTTCTTCTCTGTTTTATGAGATTCCGCCCGCTAGCCCATCTCTTGTCGCTCTGGGCTAGGGTTTGGCTTACCTATCGGTGGGTTACAGTAGGCGCCATCATGACTTAAATATTGGGTCGTGACAGCTTGGTATCAGAGCCTAGGTTGTACGGGTAGTGTCGGTACATGAGCCAGTGTGTAGTAGAGTCTTGCAGATCGGTGCGGGGACGCCTGTATCCTATCCTCAGGAGGCTACGGAGCATTCTTAGGGGAGTCTCTCATTTTCTTGACTCATGTCCGTGCGTTAAGTCTATGTTGGTTTCTGATTTTCATTTGGTTTACTCTTTACGCAGATGGTTAGGACGCATGGTGCGAGAGCCGAGGGTCGGGACCCCGAGCCTGCAGCGAGGGCTCCTGTTAGGGGCCAAGGTCAACCCAGAGGTCGGGGGAAGGGCAGAGCAGCAGCCCCAGGTTGAGATCATGCTAGGGATCAGTTACCCGATCCCGTTATAGCTCCAGATGTTCCGCCTCCACAGCAGCCGGTGGGCCAGGGAGCAGCCCAGGCTCTACCTGGATTTATAGATGCTTCTTTACTTCGAGGCACATTACTTCAGTTGTTGGGGATAGTTGGAGGTCCGTCAGCCGAGGGAGCCCAACCAGCAGTACAGGGGGTTGATGTTGGGGCGCAGCCTGCAGCTGCAGAACCCAGAGTTGAGATTCCGCCAGCGCCGGTAGCTCCACAGCCGGTTATAGATCAGCCTGCTATGTCTGTCGATGAGCAAAAGATGTTGGGGCATTTCTTGAGGTTGACTCTACCGAGATTTGCTGGTACTCCGGGTGAGGATGCATATGAGTTCTTGTCCAGCTGCGAGGATAGACTGAGGAATTTTGGATTGGTACAGTCTCGTATTCGTGGCATATCAGTTTGATACTACAACTAGGAGATGGTGGAGGGGATATCTTGATTCCAGGCTAGCAGGATCTCCACCGGTTACCTGGACCCAGTTCTCTGAGATCTTCTTGGGAAAGTATATGCCTCGTACCATGCGGGAGTGACTCAGGGATGAGTTCTCCAGATTGACTCAGGGTTCATTATCTGTCGCCGAGTATGAGGCGAGGTTTCATGATCTTGCTAGGCATGCTACTTCTATTTTGCCTGATGAGTATGAGAGAGTTAGATGTTTTGTCAGGGGACTGAGATTGCCACTCCGCAGGGCTACCCAGAGTTTAGTGACTTCAGGGAAGTCATTCACAGAGATTATTGAGCATGTATACTCTATTGAGGAAATGGATCGCGAGGCCCAAGGGGACAGCGATAAGAGACCTCGTGTTCAGGGTAGTTTCAGTGGGAGCCATAGTGGTTCGCAGTTCAGAGGTCGTGGTTTCCAGTTTCAGGGTAGGTACCCTCAGCAGCAGCAGCAGTTTTTTCAGTGACAGGGTTAGCCCAGTAGGCCCGTACAGTCAGCTTTGCAAATATCTGATAGAGGTCAGCCCACCTATAGTGGTTCTGTTAGACAGCCTCAGGGACGTGGTCAGTCCAGTTCATCGACTAGAGGGGGTCATACCGGATTAGCCAGACCTTCTAGGCCGAGCAGGGAGCCAGGATTTCGGACGTCAGTAAGCTCACCCTGCTCCGATACATGAACACAACAACCTATAGTCTGGAAAAGTCCCCGCTTTATACAATAATTACAGTACCAAAACAATATACACATGTGACTAGGAAATCCCCAAACCAACTGGAGCTCACCAATGATCCGCGGATAACTCGTAGCCTATTGTGAAGGTCTACTAACACCTGTGCCAACAACAAATAAAGTAAGTCCCCCAAAGGTCAGTACGAAGAATGTATTGAGTATGCAAGGCTATAAGAAACTTCATGAAACTTAAAAACCTCAATGAACTTGATTGCAAGAGAATAGTCAATGTGGATAAATCATCATCGTTCAGTATGTGTGGAACTATGTACCTTAAGTTCATTATTCTATTTGCCTTTATGTCCGTTACCATTAGTAGTTAGAACCGTCAATATATAATCGTCAATAATGTATAACCGTCAATATGCAACCGTCAATAAATTAACCGTCAATATGCAACCGTCAATAAATAAATAAAGTAGGTTTGCCCCTTAGGGCTACCCCCTATCAGGTTCGGCATCAAGTTAGGCTTTTGCCCCACTGAGCTTCCCCCCTGCCATCACTCGGAAATCAGTGAAGCAGGTTTGGCATCAAGTTTGGCTTTTGCTTCACTGAAATTTCTCCCTGATCCAACAATATCGGGATCGGCTTGAGTTAGGCTTGCGCCCCCACAAAGCTATCACCCGTACTCAATAAGTATAAAGAAAATATAAAGTAACCATAAGGAAAATATAAAGTAACCATATGGGAATTACTTCTTTCATTACTTCATTGGGGATCATAACCTTATTGGAAACACATAAATGCATTACTTCAGTCTTTTATGTTCATGAGATTGATACTTGGTAATAATTTGAGATTGATACTTGGTAATAATTATAACAGTATGGAAGCTTTGGAATTTAGATCAATGGTTAGGAGACATATGAGTCATGATTGGTCCATGATGAAGAAACATGAGAATAATAACATAGGACAACCTGAGATGAGATACCTTTTAACATTTCGGAATGGAACAAGGACAATAACAACATGAACAATAGGTGCTGCAGAAGGATACGGACAGAGTAACCTTACATACCTTATCTCCTCAATACGAATATACAATTCTATACGTGAATACAATAGTCCCTCTACTTCCTTATATGTCACTCTACAACACAAGTACATAACCGAGTTTACATTAACCACCAACTACCTTACAAATGCATACAACGACAATGAGTTACATGTTTGCCTTTAAAATGTCATGTCCTTATCTACAATACCATTTACGGCATGGTCATATCAATAATACCACAACATGCCCAACATTGACCCCAATACCATAAACCATTAGCATGTCACACCAAGTTCATACTTTCCACTCTCCATCATCACAACATCACAATTATTCCATCAATTTACTTCCATATACCTCACAACAACAAATCGGCCAAAATCCCATAATTTACGCTTATAAAAAAATAACAAGTTTAATAACATAATCACACCATACATGTTGATATTTTATCCATACCATGCTCTTTTATCAAAACCACAAGTCATATTTCAAGTTTAAATTCCATAGATGGCACATCTTTTACAAAAACACAAAGTGCCATGTTCAACACTTCCAAGCATAACCAACATGATTTACATAATATCTCATACCTATAATATGTTAAACCATAAGAATAATCACTTACCTAAGCTTGGAAAATGATGATCTTGCTCCAAAGATGACTTAGGGTTTGAAGAGCCCAAGAGGGTGTTCTTGAGAATTCTAGAAAAAGATAGAAAAGCATGTGTGTGTTTCATGAATAAAAATCAGATTTTTGCCTCCTTTTATAGGCCTTTGAATTCCCTTTCTCAATGATTGATTAGTCAAAGAAGAATGGGTCATTTGACCCATGTTTGGCCCATGTCTTTTATCTCATTTTGGGCCCTTTTTGAGCCCAATTCACTTAACCCAATAAAATCAATAATTCCTCATGCTTAAATCATTTCATACGTGTTACGATGATATTACCACTCACGGGATTCGTATTCGTAGCCTCAATCCCAAAAACAAGCGATTCTAGCCACGTATGGGTTATTTTGACCACAAGGGTAAAATCGTCATTTTGATGCCAAATTCATTCACGAGTAAATTTACCACACCAATATAATACTTCAATAATTCCATGTATATTCGCGTGGTTGTAGAAGAAACGTGACAAAAATCGGCCCGGTACGTCCCCGGGCACCATTGGACACTTAGAACAAATTTTGAAAGCTTACTAGTTTGGCCGTTCCAACAAGCGTCTTGCCCTTACCAGGGCAATGAGATTTAGAATATTGCTGGTTTGGGTGCCAAAACAAGCTCCTGTCCCTTCCTATGGCACTGAAATATTTTTCTTGAAAATTTTCGTTCTTCGACTTTTCTTTGCGGGTTTGGTTAGATACTTCAAGTTTGATTCTTTAACTTACTTCTTACCTTTAATATCCCTTGTTTGGAGGTCCTCGAAGTCTCGTTTTAACCCCACAAATGCTCCAGAAATTCACAAAACACCTTCTACGAAGGTCTAATCACACATATTAGGCACGATATCAAATGTTTCACCAATGACACTATAAAACATATACTCATGGCATCTCGACACCTAAGTATACGTTGTTCAAATTCGTCAAGTAGGGTTGGGAAGGTACGGGGTGTTACAAAAATATTGTGGCAGAGTGAAGAAATAGAACTCTTATGGTAATGGTTAGATCAATGTTGAGTTATTCAGATTTGCCTTTTTCCTATTGGGGGTATGCATTAGGAACAAAAAATTATATTCTGAACTTAGTTCCTTCAAAGTCAGTACCTTTAACCCCATCTGAATTGTGGAGTGGGCGCAAGCCTAGTCTACGGCATATTCGGGTTTGGGGTTGTCCAGCATATGTGCTAAAAGGGAAAACTAATAAATTGGAATCTCGGACAGAAGTGTGCATTTTTATTGTATGTCAATAGGCAAGAGGTTGCACAAGAGCAAACACTTGACATCACACTACCTCAAAGTAGTGGGAGTAATGTTGAGCAACATGCAATTGTGGAGAAAAACGTTCAGGGTAATGTCGAGCAGCCTGCAATTGTGCAGGACGACGTTCAAGTTGTTCAGAATTCAGTTCCAAATATAGCGGATCCTGTAGTGACTGTTCGTCGTAGTGGGAGAATTATTAGAAAACCTTTAAGGTTTGTACTCTTGGGAGAATCATACGATAGAATCCCTGAGGAGCCTAATACAGAACCCCTTAATTACGCCAAAGCACTACAGGACAAAGATGCTGAAATGTGGATTGCTGCTATGAAATCTGAAATGGAGTCTATGTACTCTAATCAAGTCTGGGATATTGTAGAACCACCTACAGGAGTCAAACCCATTGGCTGTAGGTGGTTCTAGAATATCGAGTCAAACCCATTGGCTGTAGATAGATCTACAAGAAAAAGAGAGGTGTGGATGGAAAAGTGCAAACTTATAAGGCAAGGCTTGTTGCGAAAGGTTTTACTCAAAAAGAAGGAATTGATTATGAGGAAACTTTTTCGCCGGTAGCTATGCTTAAATCCATTAGGATTCTCTTATCCATTGCTGCTCATTATGATTATGAGATTTGGCAAATGGATGTCAAGACGACTTTTCTAAATGAAAGTCTTGATGAGTGCATTTATATGGCACAACCAGTAGGTTTCATAGAAAGTGGCAATGAACACATGTTTTGTAAACTTAAGAAATCCATCTATGGATTGAAACAGGCATCTAGGGTATGGAATACTTGTTTTGACAATTCGATTAAGACTTTTGGTTTTGATCAATGTGAAAATGAGTCATGCATCTATAAAAAATGGGACGGAGACAAAGTAGCATTTTTTATTCTGTATGTAGATGACATTTTGCTCATAGGGAATAATGTGAGCATGTTGAATTCTGTTAAGGAGTGGCTGTCCTCGCGTTTTGATATGAAATACTTGGGAGAAACGGCCCATATCCTTGGGATCAAGCTTATGCGAGATCGCAGACAAAGGATAATAGGCTTATCTCAAGCGCTTTATATTGACACTATTCTTGCAAGGTTTAGTATGCAAAATTCCAAAAAGGGATTCCTTCCTTTTAGGCATGGAATTACTTTATCAAAGAATCAGTCACCCAAAATAGCTGATGAGATAGAGAGAATGAAGGCGGTCCCTTATGCTTCTGCTGTAGTGAGTCTCATATATGTTATGTTGTGCACTAGACCTGATATTTGCTTTGTTGTTGGCATGGTTAGCAGATTTCAGTCTAATCCTGGACAAGAAAACTGGACTGCAGTAAAGCATATAATCAAGTACCTGAAAAGGACTAGGGATTACATGCTTGTGTTTCACTCTGACAATCTTGTGCCTATTGGGTATACAGATTCAGATTTTCAGTCAGATTGAGATTCTAGAAAATCTACCTCAGGAAATGTGTTTAGTTTAGGAGGTGGAGCCATAGTTTGGAGGAGTATCAAGCAATCATGCGTTGCTGATTCCACTATGGAAGCTGAATATGTGGCTGCCTCTGAGGCGGCTAAGGAGGCTGTTTGGCTCGGTAACTTTCTAAAAGAGCTTGGAGTGGTTCCTTCGATTCAAGCACCACTCACACTTTATTGTGACAATAGTGGTGCGATTGCAAACTCGAAAGTACCACAAAGCCATAAAAGAAGTAAGCATATTGAGAAAAAATATCACTTGATTCGGGATATAACTCAAAGGGGTGATGTGAGAGTTTTGAAGATTGAGTCGAAGAACAATTTGGTAGACCCATTTACAAAGGGCTTAACTCAGAAGGTCTTTGATAAGCATGTGGAAGAAATGGGTGTTAGAATTGTGCATGCATGGTTATGAGTCTAAGTGGGAGATTGTTAGAATATACTATTAACCATGTTGATTTTAGTTATAGTATTATTTTTACATCCCATGTAAAGACAATTTATTTCATTTACATAATTTAATAAAGTCTTTATTTAAAATAGATCATTGTTTTGACATGTGTGTCCTTTACTTATAAAGTAGACGATTTTATGTATGGAGTTATTTAACTCATGCATGGAAGATTAAAATTGTCGGTTCTTATAAGTTCTAAATTAATGTTCACAATCAAAGATGAAGTTGGACAAACATCTTGATGATTGTAGAACAAGATTAAAATATAATATGATCTTAATTATGGGAGTGGTAATATTTCAACTTCTTGTGCTAGTACATTTCGTATGTATTGAACGGACCAAGTAGAGATGTTTGTTTATGTTCTGAATATTAATAAACAACTTCTCTAGTCCATTACATGTAGTTATACTCTTAATCTTGATATAATTATTATGATCTATGTAGTTTGATTTATTATTTTAATCTATTAAAAGGTGAGACTTTATTACGAGTCGATATATTCCTAATAGATTTGATAATAACAAATCACTTAGTGAAATAATAATTAGTTGATAGAACCATGTCTCGGACTTGAGATAGAAGACACCCCTATATGGTTGTTTATAAGTTTTCACATGTGAACCCTGCAGGTGGATTTAGTATCCGTCAGGTGAAATAAGTTGAGCATAGTAATATAGGATTGAGTTAGTCAATAAATTAAATTTTCAAAAAAATTTGATTTAATTGATTGGTGTCAGTAATTCTAACATGGGGAGTTAAATAAGATGTAATGGTAGATTTCGAAGTTAATATCGTGGAGTGCAATTACAGATTTTTAGTGGAATGATTTGTAATTTATTATGATATGGTAATTCATTCATTTGCGAATTAATATCATAATTGGAAGCCTCAGTTAATAAATCTGTGGTCCCTGCTATGCCTGATTAACTAATCAAATTTGAAAAGAAAAGGATTTTTATGGAAGAAGTGATATTATTTTACTAGTCTTCTATAAGGAATAAATGGGACTTAATACTAATAAATAAAGAGCTGAAAACGTTTGCACTTAATGGAGTTATTAAGGGTGAAAAATGTTTTGCTCATTATGATGGTATTAAGTTGGAATAATGGCTGAAAAACGTTTCCCCTTCATTTTCCTTCTTCAATGGGATATTGGGATAAATAGGGGAGCTGGTTTTTCAGAAAATGATTCATTCTTTTTCTTGAAAAAACAAAGAACTTGTCCACACAAGTATAGATTAGAAAAAGGTTAACCAGGAAGTAGTAGAAGGCAGCAAACCTGGCAAACAAGGTGTTGAACGAATTGTGTGAAAGCTTCAACAGGTATGTATAGTTTTTCCAGAATTTCGTTTGCAATTTACATTATCATATTGTTATGTAAGTGTATGATCTGTGACTTTATGCTTCCGCTGCGTATATGAATTATACGTTCTAGCAATACAATGACCACTATTCCTTCAATTGTTGTGTGCAATTTGGATATCGATTGTAATGTGTGTCTAGTAATTATAATTCAGGACATAGAAATCGTGAACCTGCAAAAGTTAATAACTAGATAGGATCCTTTATTTTATTTTTTCTTATAAAGCTAACATAACTAGACAGGATCCTTGTAATCATAAAGTCATACCACTGTAATTAATATAAAGTAGGACATATTTAAACAGTTGAAAACAGGATGAATTTTAAGACAAGGGCTTAGACGAGGAACTTGCCATGAAATCTAAATAGAGGTGTAGCGTCCTTTTGCACATGCAAGTGTACGTGGTCGCACAAGTAATAGAGTATGTAAGCCCGGGTATCGTATCCACAGGGATTTGACGAATTAATATTCTACTTTGAATTCTTCTGCGAGCTATTCAGTAGGTAACCAATAATAAGAGTGATTTGTGTGTTTTGAATGTAACTACAAACAATTGTAAACAAGTCGTAGATTGGTTGTGTTGTAATTCAGATTTGAGAAAAGATCTGGGGTTGCAGTGTTTTGACAATCCAGTTGTGCTATCCAATCATTCGTCTAATTTTCTTTCCTGAGTTACTAGTTGCAGGCTAATTGTAGTTATATTGAGCGTTTTTCCAACAACTCTAAGCCTACTCGACTATCCCTAACGCCTATATTTCTAGGTCGTCGGTTAATAGTGAAGTGCATAAAGATATTGTTTGTATCAACTAAGCTAGGTCACAGGGTATATTTCTATCCTATGTGACGAATCAATTCCCTTTCCCTATAAGGTTCACAAACTAGCGCTATTTCCTCTTTTTACACTCGCCGTTCCCTTTTTCAAGTCCAACAAACAAGCCCTAGATAATATTCGCAAGGTGATCAATCAAACGAATGATTGAAAGCAAGAAGAAATAAATAACTCAATAAGTGGAAATCAAAATAGACAATATGATGTTCAAGCCACAACTTTCATGTTCAACCACAACCCTAGAAATTAAGAGGTTTAGCTACTCATGCATCTCTTTGGAAGAAGAGATTTCATGAGTTTACAATGTAGAAATCAAAAATAAAATAATAGAAATAAACTTGACCTTGTTCTTGAGCTTTGCCCTAGCTTTTGGCTTCCCCAAATCAGTTGTATATGATTAAAAACGTGGGAGGGGGGCTTATACAGAGTTTAGGAACCCTTAGAAGGTCAAAAACCAATCCCAATCGGGTTAGGAGAGGTCCTGAGTCACGCCACAGCCCAAAAGCAGAGCAGTGGCACAAGGAACACTTAAAAATTCAGAGCAGTAGCTAAACTTGCGCCACTCCTTGCTTTGGGTGAGTGGCACAAGCCTTCAAATTTTCAAAGAACATCACAAAGTTGCGCCACTAGCTTGCTTTGCAGCAGTGGCACAAGGAAGTTTCAATTAGCTGTTTTTCCGCTCGTTTTGCAATGCGTTGCGACGTTGATTCTTCCTTGGTTCCTTTTGGTTCTTTGGTGCTCTTTTTCTTCTCTTTTAAGCTCCAAATACCTCAATACACTCCTATATAAGCAAATCATGAAACACAAGTGTAAATCACATCATTTAAGCTCAAGACAACATCAAAAAGAGAACAAATGTGAGGCGAAAGACGGTAAAATATGGTGGTTTTTAGCCTCGCATCAAGAGGTGTTTCTCCATTGGAAACTATCTCAAACATTAAGCGATCTCCTTCCTTAAAGCAATTCGTAATGCAGAATTCATGCTAACCACTTCCAATGTAGGTGTTTTTGCCGCTTGTATACACACCAAATGTCCATGACTGTTGCTCGTCCCTTACAATTATCATACATTTCCTATCGTTGAGTTCGTTTTCTTGTGCAGATTGTTTAGGAATACACTGAAACAGTTTATAACCAGTTGCAAATAAACAATCAATATGTATTTGTGTTTTAAACTACCAAATTATCGTAAAGATAATTGTTCTCATAAGCTTGTGCAGGAAATGAGTTCATCCGTTTGTTTTTTTTTGTTTTCTTCAGCGTAATAGTAAAAGTATAATGTACATGTGAACTTACCAGACAATACTTTGTAAGGCTATAAGGTCTAATCGTGCAAATGAAATGAGAGTGACTGAGATGCATGTCCTTATAAGCAGCTTCTACATTGGGGAAAGCCTTGCCTGATGTCTTGATGTTGAGCCTTCGTTTTCCTGTTGAATTTGTTAATTACACAAAGTCATGTCAAAAAAAGAATACAAAATAAAAGGGAAGTTACACATTTGGCCGCCCGGCCAAAATATTTACAGTCGCTAGCCTTTATACATATATTATACATCTGTTGACTATTTTTTGGGGCGCGAGCAACTATTTAAGTTAATTTCTCAAAAGTAAAACTTCACCAACAAAATTACTAAATAATAGCTTCAATGAGATAGAGCATGTCTTGAAAGGCTATCTTTCAGCTAAATGCAAATTTTTGCATAGCCTATGGAGTTGTATAAACTAATCCCTGTGTACCAATTTAAGTAAAGGTTCAGAGTATTAGGGTCAATACACCTAATTTTGGGTGTGAATTAAAGCATACGTTCTCTATTTTCTTTTATTAAGTAAATTTACATATTTGAAAAAAAAAACATGAAAAGTACTATAAGTATACAAAGTGAATACTTAAAAATACTACAAAATAGTTTGAGAAAGTAGAAGAAAAAACTATTCGATCTGCAATAGTAATATCATCACATAAAATAGGATGGAGGGAGTAGTATTTTCAAATTGTATAGCACTAGGCAGTGTTTATAATTGGTAAAAAGTCAACTAAGACGTTATTTTATACATGCTAATTCGTTTTCTGATGTCAAGTTTTCTCATTTTTTATATATGCTATTTAGCCTTCTAATGTCAAGGCCTCAAGGGATGCAATGCCGTGGGTAAGATCTCTCCACCTTTAACTAGATATCTCGGATTTGAGTGATCATGCGAATGGAGAAACCATGTTAGGAAGCTTTTCTGTAAGCAATTTGATTTTGCAAACGCCATTGGAAGATACTGCTCAAATTTATCCTAATATACAGATCAACACCTTATCACAAAAAGTAAAAATTGTTAGCTAAGGTTGATACTGAATTTGTTAGAATCACTGTTACCAAAACAGGAAATCTAAGGGTGTAAGGTTTAATAGTTGATATAAAATGAGGATTGGCATCAGCAGATGTTGAAGCAACTACTTGTGATTTTGGAGTAGTCACGTCCGAGGTCCTAAGCCTAACATCTATTATTGCTTTAGAGTAACCAATAAAAGAAGAAAGAAGAAACACTACAATCATAAATGGAACGAAAAGACACGGGATATTTGACACAACTAGAAAGGTTCTTTCTCCAAACCTTTATCCAACATTCTTTCAGCATCCAAATTTTTCTTCTTTGCTTCAGCCTGGAGGGATGAACTTCCTCTCAAATCTGGTTTTATTGATTGAAACAACAATGTCAGAACTGAAACTGAAGATGAATTTAAAACAAATTCAAAAACATTAAGTTCAAGTAGAAAGGAACTGTTATCTGTTGGGCACTAAGTTGCTCGGACTGGGGTGCGGATCTAGAGGTTGGATCCTTCATGATCTAAATCTTAAGATTTGTGGGTATAGATCCAGGTATAGAGACGGGTCCGCGGATTTAGCTAAAAATAATTCGAATATCTAAAAATAGAGTACATGTCTAAATAATGAGACATTATGTGAAAAATTTAAAAGGTATTCCGAGGAGAAATTTGAGGAGATCCCCATAAGGTGATACAAGGAAAAGGAGTGAAATAGACTGAAATACAAGGACTGAAATTGCTCTTCATACTCATCGGCAATGCATTATTACTATATTATTTTATACTTCGCCTCAAAATAAGCAAGTTAATTTCCATATTGGAAAACGAAAACAGAACAAAAAGAAGTTCACCTTTGAATTCCAATTTCTTGGAAGACTTCTCAACAGTACAGGCTTTTTTTTGTACTCTTTCACAAACTCCTTGTTCATATTCTCTCTCACAGCAACTTGAATCAAACACAGCAACCTCAAATTCCATGTCTCCTTCATGTATGAATATCAAAATATCTCCCAGTTGTAAATCATGGTCCTTTACAAACTCTTCCCAACCCTCTTCTAGTCGCCGGCCATTGACCTTCACAGGCCCTTCTTAGCATTGCATATTCATTTCCGTTTCCATTCAAATGCTTCAAGAAACCTATAGGAATTGTCTACAGTACAATAATTTGTATGATTAAAATGGCCTTGTCCCATCATTATCATTTTCAACACAAAATGCAAATACACATGTGAACATCCCTAAAACGTCGACAAATATTAAATTCAGAATCCATGATTTGGAAGTGGTGTCACAAAATCCATGATTCAAGTTTGGCCCTACCAAATTTAAACCCCAGACTGTTCTGCTGACAATACTATTTTCTAGGGGTGTCAAATGGCAAGTTGAACTGAATTTTGGCAGGTCAAAATAGTTTGAGCTAATAGTTGGTGGGATCATTAACCCACCCAAAGATAGCTTGAGTTGAAATATTTGAGTCAAAATGGGCTAAACAGTGGATCTTAACTCAACCCTCCAAATACTTATCAACTTTTAATTTCTTGGTTTGTTTTCTCATAATTTGTTTAATTACTAATAATACTTTCTTTCTTTATTACATCTATATTCAACATATCAAACAAAAGAATTAAAAAATATAAGACAAGTTTTTTCATGGGCAGATTTAGGCTAGATATCAATTGAACTTTTAGATGAGTTGCATTGAGCAAATCAAAATACAACAATAACATACCCAATGTAATCCCACAAATGGGGTCTGGTGAGGCCAGTGACAGAGCCAGTATTTTAACTAAGGGTTTCAAAATATGAATAAGTAAGCATACAACTAGCCAAAGGGGGTTCAAAATCTACTATATATACATAATAAATAATTTTAACCATGTATAAATAGTGTAATTTTCCGCCGTAGGAGGTAGAGAGGTTGTCTATGATAGAATCTCGACTCAAGTAAAGCATTTCAAAGCAGTTCGATCGAAAAAACACAATGGGAGTGAAGAAATCATGACAAAACACTAAAAAAGCATGTCAGAGCATTCTTAAAAATGAAGAATATATAACTACAACAAAATAATACTTAACAATCAAAGTAAAAGAAACATTCAATAGTAACAGAAATCAAATAACAAGAGTAATATTAGGACTACTAGTATGGAATTACGAATAAGCTAACGGGACAACACACAACTACCTATCTAACCTTCTTGCATAACCCTTTTTAAATGAATTAAATTAATAAATGGGTGAGTTTGGATGAGTTATATTTTCATGAGCTAATTTTTTCACCCCAACCCAAACAATCAACAAAAGAAGATTCTTTTCTGTGATAAACTCCCTTCACCCTCTATATGGCACATGCAACAAACAAAAAATGAAAGAAATGTGAAAGTATTTTTACTTACACGCCTGGCAAAATGGGTTTGAAAAAAAGAGGTTTCTTTGGTGGGATTTTCATGGTGACTAAGAAAATGTAGTTAATATAGAGCTCTCTTTGCTTTCCATTACTTGAGGGGAAATTATAGAGTACTTTTGAAAGTTCACGTTTGCAATGAGAAAAGCAAGTGTCTGATTGGACAAAGATTAAGGGTAACTTATATTGTACAACAAGAAGTTGGATTGGTCATTAATAACCTTATTTTAAGGTAACTATTTCCTAAATTGGTAGTATGGAAAACGGGGGTCTTCAAATCAGGTATTCCTGAAATTGACTGAAGTGATTTTAAATTAAAAATATGTTAAATATATCAAAATGTCCTTTAATCTTGTGATTTTAAAATGTGGAAAGTTAAATTTAATGAGTTGCTAAAAAAACAAGCGAAAATTACATAAAACAACAACTCAACTTATGTATATTACTTAAAATACCAAATTCCCAAACTAATTACAAAATATCCCATATCTCACTTTCTCTCTCCATATTTCATATACATTACAAGAAACCACTCCTGAATTCCACTATTTACGCCTAATGTAACAAAAGGAAAGCCTATTTTCAAGGCAACTATCAAGCGGTTAACCATTTTTGAATTAAAGTCTTATTCTTCTCCAACTCTTCAACATCAACTGACAATCTCCATTAACTTTCTTCTTGAATTTCTTTAGGAGGTTAGTATAATTTCATCTTTTTAACTTTACTAAATCTAAAATCAACATTGTGTAGTTTGTGTTCATTGAAAAGAATAAGCATATTAATGGATGTAGGACTTTCGTTTAGTGTTGGACTCACACAATTAGAGAATAATCCCCAAACAACAAATAGTGTTGTTGGGTTTGTTTCTGGCGATTTTGACAAGGATGATCCTGGTTTCCGTGAAAACAGATCTAAGCATAGAAACAATCCCGTTATGATGAAGAAGTTAAGGGAAATTGCTGGTACCCGGAATAAAAAGGTTGTTGTGTCATCTTCAGGGAGGAAGAAATCTGAAGATACATCACGCCCCCGTCTACCAAAGGTATTTTGCTTTGTTCTTGGTGATGTATATGCTCGCGGAAAAAACATATTATAGTGTATTTAGTTATTCATATACATAGATCCAATGTATATGAGGGTTTTTGGTAATGTACATACATATACATATGCATACGACTTTATGGTACTGCACATACATTTACAATTTTGGTGATGTATATGTGGGTTTATGTTACTGCACATACATAATTCTAATGTATATGTGGGTTTCTTCTACTGCATATACATAGATCTAATCTATAAGTGTGTTTCTGTTATTGCATAAACATAGATCTAAAGTATATGTTGGTTTCTGCTACTGCACATATGTATTCAATTTTGGTGATGTATATGCTCGCTTAAACAAGATAATGTTTGTTTATTCTGATACATATATCTAATGTACATATAACAATTATGTATATGAAGTATATGACATATACATACAAGATAATCCATAAATGTGTTAACTAAGGTATTGAACTAGACTTATGTATTTAAATAGCATAGGCAATGCATATACATAGAAAAGAATGTTGCATATTTTTCTGTTAATTTAGTTATTGGATTTGAACTATATTTTAATACTTATGTATATAATTACAAGGTATGAAATATGTAATCAAATACATTCCAACACACCCTTTGCATATTGGCACTTCATGTAACTGTAATTTTGGAGATGATATTAAGGCATTTGCTGGTGAAGAAGTTCTTGAGTTGTTTCGCCAATCATTCTTCGGGGTATATCTCGATATGCCTCAAAGCAATTTCCAAGGCCAAATAACTAAATGTTTGCTGATGCTTGAGATAGAGCAAGTGAATCCCGAAGAACTTCATGTATTTGTCAAAGGCACGGTGCTCAGATTTTCAATATTTGAATTTGCTATCATCACCTGTCACGCCCCGAATCCCATCGAGACATGATTGGCACCCGTAGCCGATAAGGCCCGAGAGAACCAACCTTTGCCTATGTTCACTCATATGCATAACATAAGCATCACCACTATTACGTAAGAACTTGAAAGACGAATAACAGAGAAATGGGACATATATATATATATATGGAACTTGGCCGTTGAGGCCATCCAGTCAAAACAACATATGCCTTTTACATTGATACACCCACATCTGTCTACAAAAGCCTCTAACAAGAGCATTGACCAAAATGAACCATAAGTCGGGACAAGTCCCCGCTTTACACAATATATACATCACCAAAACATATATACACTCTGACTCGGAGAAGACCCGAATTAACTGGAGCTCACCAATGATCTGCAACGACTGGCAACCTACTGTGGAGGCCTACTAGTGCCTGCGCCTGCAGCAAGTAAGGTAAATTCCCCAAGAGGGGTCAGTACGGAATAAGTACTCAGTATGTAAGGCTCAAATGAAACTATGTAACACTTGAACATATCAATGAACTCAATACAAATAACTAATCAATGTGAGTAAGTCACCATGCTGCATTTTGGATACCATGTGTATTGCTTACATTACTTTCATTACTTTCTCTAGATTCAATGCTTGCTTGTCAATACATATGTCACAATGTACCCGGGCCCCGACTGATCAGTGGATCTTTACATAACATATCATCATGTTGGGGTCGGGTCGAGCTAGGCTTATGCCCCTAGACCTGCTACCCATAAATCAATGCATCCCGATCGGGTCGAGCTAGGCTTATGCCCCTAAAACTGCCACCCATAAATCAACATATCAGGTTCGGCTCGAGCTAGGTTTTCACCCCCAGAGCTGCCCCCTGTCAGGTTCGGCTTGAGCTAGGCTTTCGCCCCTAAAGCTGCCCCCTGATCCAATAATATCGGGATCGACTTGAGGTAGGCATTTTACCCCCAAAGCTGCCACCCGTACTTGATCATTGACCACATTTGCATTACTTTGAGATTGATACTAGGCTAGTCATAACATCACTTTGAACTTTGGAACATAACATTGTTGGAAGCTTTGGATCATTAACCAATGAGTGAGAAACGTGTGAATAACTTGTCAACATAACATTATTAGAACCATAACACCATGGGAACCATTGGACAATAATCCATGAACAAGAGACATAAGTATAATCACTATTGGAACATTGGATTTGAGCTTTCGGAACATTAACCATAACCATGAATATAAGACATGAGGTTCACAAATGATCAAAGAGTAGGAAATATATGACAATGACCAAGGATAACCGGATATGGAATACCTTAGCACATTTCGGGACAGGACTAGTGACATGTCAATGTGAACACTATTTGCCGCAGAAAGATATGGACAAAGTAACCTTACATACCTTGGATTAGCAATACGAATATATAATCCTAGAGGTGCATACAATAGTCCCGCTCCTTCTTTATGTGTCACTCTACAACACAAATATATAACGGAATTCACATTAACCATCAACTACTCTTCAAATGCATGTAACATCAATGAGTCACATATTTGCCCTTAAACATGCCATTTCCCCTTGACAAAACCATTGATAAAATTACTATTCCAAAAATTCCATAATATTCCCAACATTTACCAATACATGATAATTGATACATTTCACCACAACACTTCTCCTTTACACTTTCTTATCCATACCATATCACAAATAATCCATCAAATTACTTTAATACACCTCACAACACATATCGTCCAAAATCCCACAATTTCCACTTATAGACAATAAAAAGTTTAATACCAAAAATAACACCATACATGTTCATATTTTGTCCATACCATGCCCTTTCATCAAAGGCACAAGTCCTAATTCAAGTTCAAATCACCAAGATAGCACATCTTTCACAAAAGCAAAAATACACTATTCACCACCTTGCCAACACCACTATCATAATATACATAATATCCCATGCATATAATATGTTAATCCATGAGAATAAATACTTACCAAGGCTTGAAATAGGATGATCTTGTCCAAAGGAACTATTTGCTTTAGGGTTTGGAACTTAGAGAAATGTTGAGAAAAATATCTTAAAGGCATGAGAGTTTTTTTGATGATAAAAATCTGATTTTGGGGCCTTTATATAGACCCCAAGTCATACTTATCCATTCCTTTGGCATTAAATGTGGTCAAAGTGGAAGAATGGGTCATTTTGCCCTTTGGGCCATGCCTTTTAATTCCATTTTGGGCCTAAATTTGGGCCCAATAACACATATCCATGTAACCCATCAAATTTCATGTATTATTCACCATATATCTCATGCTTACATAATTCCATAATGTCACGACAATATTCTCTTACGAGATTCTCATTCGTCGTTTCGATCACAAAAATAGGAATTCTAGTCGCCCATGTCTTCATTAGACATTTTGGATCACTATTCATATTTCATGATTTGATCATGTAGGAGTATTTAGGAGTGTATTGAAGTGTTTGAAGCTTTAACAATGCTCAAAGAACTCTAAAGAACCAAAATAAACCATCCAAGAATCGTCGTAGAATTGCGTTACAAAACGAGTCCGGAAAGGCATAATGTTTGTGCCTTGCGCCACTGCTGCAAAGCAAGGCAGTGGCGCAAGAATTGAGCCCCCTCTGAATCAGTGGCTTGCGCCACACCCCTGAAACAGGGTAGTGGCGCAAGTTTCAGCACCTTGCTGAATTTTTCGGCCACTTCTCCAATACTTGCATATCGTCCAATACCTTATCATAACACTACAAAATACTTACTTAGTGATCTTAATCATCAAGTAAACATGACTCCAAGTCACCAAATAAGGTTAGAATATGTACGGGGTATCAACCAAATGCTCCACGAAACCACAAAACACCTCCTACAAGGTCTAATCGCACATATTAGGTCTGATGTCAAATGTTTCACCAATGACACTATAAAACACACAATCATGGCATCTTAACACCTAGGTAGATATGACCCCAAGGTATCAAGTGAGGTTATAAAAAAAATATGGGGTGTTACATCGCCGGTCTTAAATGCACTGGTGGCGAGCATGATTTTGTTTATCCAGAGTCGACCACATCCAATTTGATGAAGAAGTATTTTCCAAAGGCGACTGCTGGAATAAACAAACACACTCTAGTACAGCGATTCAAAATGGAAGATTTTGACAATAATACAGATGCCTTGCACATGGCAATACTGTATTTCATAAACACATATTTGTTATCACAACTACGTGATGCGCCAATTAGCATTGCACAATTCAAATGGTGGAGGATGGAACCTATGAACATTTTCCTTGGGGAAAGCTAACATTCAGTAAGTTGATGAGTTCTTTGCGTCAAGATTTCTTTGTAGAAAAGCAACTATACACTATCAGAGGTATGCCATACTCATTGAATGTGTGGATGTACGAATGTTGTTCTGAAGTAGATGAAGGCATAGCTGTCCGTGTGAATAATGTTATTCCGTGGTTGTTTAACTGGTCCGTAGTGGGAATCAAGCCTAAATATGAGAAGTTCATGGTTGGGATGTTTAGAAAGGTAAATCTGATTCACAATATTTTATTTTTTTTTTACTTTTTTCTTATCTGTTTTGTTACATAATCATATCATATACATCACATATTACACTTATACATATCACTCTTTCCAACAATTTGTTTACACTAACATACGCGCGACGGCTGAGGAATTGGAGAATCTTGATTTGCCAAATCAGTTTGTTAGTGGTACATCTGATCCGACTGCATTTTCTGTACCAACCACATCGGATAATCGTCAAGAAAAAATTATTTCAAATGCTAGGATGAAAGCTATCGAATCAGAAGCAGACGATTTTGATGATTTTAGCACAAAACCACCTACTGAACTATTGATCAAGGCAAAGCAGATTTCCTATACATCAGATGCACCGCCACCAAAAAGGAGGAGGACAGTCAATGTTCCTAGTAAATCTGTAACAGAACAAGATTCCAAGAAAACACAAAAATATGAGGTAAAACAAAAAGTACCCTAGTTGACACCAATCAAGGAGGATGAACCCATCTTTGAAGCAACTACAGATGAACCTTCTGCTGTTGATCACGAACAACAACGTGAGGCTGAAAAGATATTTCATGGGTCTTCTAGAGTGTATCAAGATCATTTTTTGTTGAAAACGGATATAGAAGTGATAAAGTCATTTGTCCAGTCTTATGTAAGTAAAACTTCTGATTTTTTAATGTAAATTAAACAACTATATGAGAATACTAAAATTATTTTAATTATATGATAAGGTTGACAAGAAATTCAATGACCTTCAAACATTACTGACTACACAACATGCTGAAATGTTGAAGCTTTGAAACGATAGCATGATGTAGATCTAAAGGTATTTTTTTATGGTTAAAAAAATTATTTTGCTTACACTTGCCTTTTATTTATGTGGCAATTTCTCTTTATCAGGTTGATGATGGCCCTGAAAATTCAAATAAAGATGACTCCAACAAGGAAAGTGTTGATGCTGGTAGCTCTTGGAAATTGGCCAGTCCAAAGTCTACAGTAAATAAGGTTAAGTTCATGTTACATACCTTTTAAATATGTTTACTTTATTAGTTAAATACTCATAAATTGTAGTTTCAATCTCAGTCTGACAATGCAAACACCAGTCAAATTGGAGAAGATCCAATGGATGCACAACGCGATGTTGAACAATCAACAAAAAATATACAATCAGTTCAAATTATTTTCGAGGATAATGTCCACACCAATCCCGTAAAGACGGAGTTCAGTGATGACCATAATGTTTAGAAGGTAAAGACATATTTATAAGTAAATTTAAATCATTGTCATATACATAAAAAATATAGTTATAAATAAATATTTATTGTATGTATAAGTAAAGTCAAATATTCCATATACATTACTACCATGCCAACTTACCATATACATATTTCAAATTAAAATCTTTAATGCTTACTTATTACCTATGTTTATCTAAGTGTATTGCATCATATCTCAGAAAACATAACTGAATCTGTCACTGACAGTATAGATGCACTCATAGCTGGAATATCAACTCCCTTGCTGGCAATGCCCCTGAAGTCAGTTAGTCCGGTTCAAACGAAGGACAATCAGTTCTTACTCCGCGGTAGTCAATTTCCTATAGATTTCCCTGATGTCAATGTCGTTATACATCAAGAAGATAAAACACCTGCTCAACAAACTAGGCAGCCTTCAAGGATATTCATGTCTCCATTTTTGACAGATTTTGGTTCTAGTGCGAAGGGGAAGGAGGATGGAAATTCTGATCCACCGAAAAAACATGCATTTGATGGATTCAGAATTTACGAAGAGATACCAAGTGAATTAACAGGGTTGTACTCTGACTGGATTGTCGAAGGGCTATTAAAATTTCATGCCAACAAGTAATATTGTAAATTTTTTTTGTTAAAATTATTCGAAAATAAAGTTATATATACTAACATCTTATAATAATCAATGAAATAGAAATTTGAAGGACGATCATTACAAAGCTAGAGCTTCCGGTCTTGGATTCAAACAACTGGATTTTATCGTTGCACATCCCAAATTAAAAAAACTGGTTCTACTTGATGTCTCAACCAAACACATGCTGGAATGATGAGGTATAAAATTAGGGAATGTTATATTTTAGTGATGTATATGTGGGTTTATGTTACTGCACAAACATAGTTCTAATGTATATGTGGGAGTCTGGTACTGCACTTATATACATATAATGTATATGTGGTTTTCTTTTATTACATATACATAGATCTAATGTATATGTGGATTTCTATTATTACATATACATAGATCTTATGTATATAAACTTAGGGAATGTTATATTATGTATTTTCAATTAACAACAATCATTACATATGTTTATTTATATGTCAGATCATGTACATATACATCATTTAGTGACAATACTACTTAGTTTTATACAATTATTTTTTCATTTGTTAGAATTATTATATATGTTTGACAACAATATAGTATCCATTAATGTTAATTATTTATTATTTTTTGATTATTTGTTTGTTGACATGATTTTTGATTTGATTTTTGTCACTTAACTGTAGCATCTTAATGTTATATTCTACCACCTGCGCAAGAAGTCAAAGTAGCAATATGAGCAACAATACAGATACACTACCGTGAATTGCTTGTTTAAAACATATATAGACAAGACATACCGTAGGTATTACCCAGATGCTGCTGACAAGGAACTGTCTACTCAGGAGGACTATGCACAATCAAGTATTATTGCCCGTCATGAGGAATCAATAACCAATATTATCAAAGGATTCAATATCCCTGCTGGTTTGCCCTGGTATTTGGTTGATGATGTTTTTGTACCGATAAATTGCGATGGGGAATTTCACTGGGTTTTGGCTGTTATCGCACTCAAGGAAAGATGCATATGGGTTTATGATTCAATGATGACATCAAGACATAGAGAACCATCACTTGAGATACATAAGTTGGCTGTGATGTTGCCAACTTACTTGTCTGACAGTGAATTTCTTGAAAAAACAGAACGTACAGTGTGGTCTGATCTGGAAGCATATAAGAATAAAATGGATCAAGGTGTCCAGTCTATGAAGCAACATCCTTTTGATGTTCAGTATGTTCAAAACATTGCTCGGCAATCAAGTGATAGTCTGTAAGTATTATTCTAGAAAATTACTCTTTACAATACACACACATTTATACCGTTGCTGATTTTTTTTTTTTTACACTTTAATAATTAGGGACTGTGGAGTCTTTGTAGCTGGTTATTCTGAGTATTTGAGTGAAGGGCTATCAATTCCTTCGTCCGGATTTGAAGCAGAATATCATCGCTTGAGATACGCCACACTTTTATGGCATTACGGAGTTGTCAAGGCTAGGATAGGTTATGTTAGCGACAATGAAGATCCTCCAAGACCAAGGCCCAATTATGTTGCACCACTCGATGAATCAGCGATTGTTAGAATTGAGTAGAAAGTTCTTAATGTTATGATCTGAACAAAGTACTTTTTTGGCTACTGTGCTAGCAAATACTTAACAAGACATGTCTGGAATCTTTTGTTTTATGTATTTATTTTGTGTTTTGGACAAAATTTCTATAATATATTAACTTGGTACATTCTCTCATTACAGTGAAAACTTATCTATGCAGTATATACGTTAACTTGTACATTGAAAATTATATAAAATACTACAGTAAAATATACACAGCAATGTATATGTCATCTTATACATGTTAATACATATAATACATTGCACACCTGTATTTTGTTATATCTTATTCACTCCAATGTACATGTAATCTTACAGTAATATATATTCATAGCAATGTATATGATATCATTTACATTCCAATGTATATGATTACATAGTAATGTAAGATTACATATATAATGTTATCTACACAAGATATATTATACATTACTATGTAGTTGCATGTAAGATTACATATATAATGTTTTATATTTGTATATGTTTTGATATTCATATAAATGTATAAGATTATATAAGAGGTCATTCACTATTTCCAACTCGGACTATATATTCGCATTGTAGCTCGACTATATATTCGTATAGGATAGCCATAAACACAATTATGAATATTAGTCAATACCAATTTATCTGAGTAGCAATGTATAAGATATCATTTTACATTCCAGTGTATATGATTACGCACAAAAAATCTTATACATTACTGGATAGTTGAATGTAAGATTACATATACAATCTTTTGTATTTGTATATGTTTTGTTATTCATATTTATGTATAAGATTATATAAGAGTCCATATACATTAATGATTATCCTCCAAATTCATAAAACTGTTATGTATAGGATTGCTAATTACACAATTATGAATATTAGTCAACAACAATTTATCTGAATAGCAATGTATAGGATTACATATACAAAATATCATAGATATTTATGATTTTCACAGATTTCGGTATGATGTTAATTATAGGATGGAAAACTAAACAATTATGAACCACGATAAATACACAGTTAAGCAGCAGTGCACTATCAGTTGCTGTGTTAATTTCTCATAGAGGCATGTACACGTTTTCTGCAATATACGTAGTTAAATTGTAGTAAACAGTAAGGACATAACACTAAAACATAATTCCATTAGAGAAACTGATAGCTTTCAATTATTGTTAAAGAAGTTTTAACACTACTCAAATTATAAAAAAATCATCAACATGAACCAACAACTTATTCTTCAAAAAATATATGTTTACGACATCACAAATGTCAATTCTCCTTTGGAAAAAAATCACAACTCCGTCTGTTGTGACCTGCACGACCGCATCTGCCACAACGATTTGTACTTGATGACAGAGTTTCACTGGACTTCTTATGCCTTCTTTTCTTCGTCCTTCCCGGTGGTCTAAGATATTTGGGTGGTACGACCACTTCCTCTTCAACACATTTAGGCACCTGCCAATCCTTCATATCGGACATCGGAATAATAGGAATTTCATACGTCCTGACTATTGTTGCAGGCTTATAGTAATCAGAGCAGTAGGGACCCATATCAACTATATTTTTGCTCTTTAAAACTGTAATTGCGTGAGGACACGGTATCTCATCAAGTTGAAACCGTCCACAGTTGCAAGATTTTTTCTCAAGGTCCACAATGTACCTTCTACCAAATTCATATACAGCATACACATATTCTGACGAAGGCTTAACCTACGAAAAATAGAAGTCGTCATAAATCTGATACATACATATAAACTTTATTAATATTTGTTTGGCATAATACTGAAATATATAGAAAGAAATATATGTATAACATACCGTCATGCGAGAAGATTTTGCTCCGTTAAGAGTTGGAATTTCTTCAAACCTTCTTCCTAATGTAGTCTTTGTATATGATGCTATTTCTCTATTTTTGCAGTTCCATGACCCAAACAAAATTCTTACTTCTTCCAGAAAACCTAAAATAGGTAGTTCCCGCGCATCTACCAAGCAACCGTTGATACATTCGGCTATATTAGATGTCATTATTCTACCTCTATTTACAGGTGCATGAAATCTTGACCATTTTTCATAACCGGCTTCATATAGGTAATCCTTTACCCTATGATCCACCTTACCCACCTTAGCCATAAGGTAATCGAAATCATCTTTTCTATAAGCCTTAGCCATAGAATAGTATAAGTCACTAAGTCTTGACTTGCTATTTCGAAAGTATCCACAAAATTCTTCCAAAAATGCCAAATGCAGGCAAAATAAGGGATATTGGGATACACGATGCTTACACTTTTGATTATGCTTTTGTGTCGATCCGATACAACACACATGTTCTCACGTTCTCCATAAGCATCTCTAAACTGCTGAAAAAACCATGTCCATGAAGAGTCATTTTCTGTATCTACCACACCATAAGCGATCGGCAGAATGCACCCTATGTAAAAAAAAAATCATGTTTGGAAATGAGTAACATATACATAAAAGTCTTAATGTATAAGTAAATTACAAAACATATGAAATTTTTTTGATATGAAATGTATTGCAACATATAGAGCTCTTGCCTGAAATTTTTTTTGTAAATAAGACAAACATCAGTTTTAATACCTGCACCATCTAGAGTGCTTGCCGACAGAAAAGTTCCTTTGTATGGTCCACTCAAATGAGCCCCATCCACCACAACTACTGGTCTGCAAAACTTGAAACCATTTATCATTGGATGTAGTGCTATAAACAAATACATGAATTCATTTTCTCCTGACTTATGCATCCTAATATGAGACTTAGGATACACAGTGTTTAGGATATGAATGTATCTCAGCATTCTTCTATAGCCATCAGCCGGTCCACCCCTTAGCATCTCAATAGCACGTTCCTTGGCTCTCCATGCCTTCATATAGTTAATATCCACTCCATATACATCTTTCATTTCTTCAATTATGTCTCCCGGAGTGTGTTTTCTCTTATGATTAACCAACTTTGGTGCGGTAAAGTTACTAACAAAAGTTGTCGTTGCTTGCAACTGTTTTAGAACTCTATCACTCATTAGACATGTATGTTCGTTCTTGAATTTACGAACCATGAACACATTAGAATTATTCAGGCAAGAAGCTTTCATGATCCAATCACAATCCTCATTATAACAAATTAGCACATTACTGTAAAAAAAAAAAGGGTGTTCAGCATATATGAGAACAACTGAATGTATAGGATTTAACATATTACATCTTTGCAATGTATATAATTGAAAACAAGTTATGTATACATAAAAAAACATTAACATATAATGTATATGAATGTCACCAATAGGTCAGATATAGGATTGCAGACAACATATACTTATGTATAGGATTTCAAAATATTTATGTATACGATTACAAATTTTATATACTTTTGTATATTTATTCAACCTTCAAAAAACAGATGCAGATACGATAAATACAAAGTAATGTATATGGTCAAATCATTCTCCAGAAAAACGATTTCAACAATTATAAGCATCATAAATAAGTACGAAACTACAAAACAGATTTATACATTCTAATCATACCTCTGTTTGTCGGATCGCTTAGCTCTAACAATAAAGCAATGATCTAACGCATACTTCGCCATTACGCTTACAAGTGTAGCTTTATCCTTGTAAAGCTGCTTCTCATTCACTTCTTTATTCTTACAATTACTTATGAAGTTGTCAATTTCCAATTCAGGTGCATATAATGAGTACTCATTTCTTGACTCAACAACAGAAAGTGCTAGTGCATCAGATTGTATTCCTTCTATGCAGACTATTGCTCCAGTTTCACCATCGAACGTTACCTCTTCGGTAGTTTTATCCGTACTTGTTATGACTAAAGGATACATTACAAATGAGGGAGAAATTTTCTTCAATTCAACATACAACTTCATTCCATTATCATTACGAATCACCATTGCTGATGAATTGCCTTCAACTATGTATCGGATGTCAATTTTTTTCCTTGACTCATCAATCTCTAATTCTGCCGCAATTGCCGAAATCAATTTTAGATATGTAACATTTTCTGCAACAACAATTCCATCACTTTTGTATCTTTCATAAACTATTTCAGATTGCCAGACACCAGAATGCCTCAAGAGAATGGAGATGTTCATCTTATATATGAACTGGAAAAAAAATAGCAAAACAAAATATCTAAAAAAACAGAGCAAAGCGCAGTTTATAGTTTTGATCGTAGGAATTTGGATGCTTTGAACAAAGGGAGATGATTTGGTAATTCAAAACTTCAAAATTTGAAGCTGTTACTGAATTCAAGGGATTCAACAAACAATAAATATCACGTTGATTACGCTTAAATCACGTTAAAGCCGTTATTTTCCTTTTATATCATTAATTAGTTTTGCAGTTATGTATATGTTTGTGATGTATATGGAGGTTTAGTTATGTATATGCCGCGTAAAGGTAAGGGATTTGATGTAATTTAGGCAAATGTCGGGAGAGAGTGTAATTAGCTAGTAAACTACTGGTATTTATGTTATTTATACAAAAAACAAAAGGTTATTTTTTTTGAAACAGACCAAAAAGGAAAGTATGTCAAACAACTTGAAACAGAAGAAATACTGGGTGTGTTCGGTATGAAGGAAAATGTTTTCTGAAAAATGTTTTTCTATTTTCTCATGTTCGTTTGGTTAAAAGTTTTGGAAAATATTTATCCTAGGAAAACAAGTTCCTTCAAACTAAAGAAAATGACTTCCTTAATCAAAGTAGTGAAAAAAGTTGCAATGTTCATTTCACTCGCAAAATCACCCACCCCACCCAAAAATAATAACCTTTTACCCGCCTCCACCCCCACCCCCACCCCCTATCATCCCTCTCCAAAAATTTATTTAAAAAGAATTTCAATTTTTTTCTTACCCCGACCCCCCTACCAGCCCCTCCCCGTGCCCCCCCCCCCCCAAAAAAAAATTAAAAAAAAATAATTTCTTACCTTACCCCTACCCCCGCCCCTACGCCCCCCCCCCCTCCCCCCCAAAAAAATAATTTTTTTTAAAAAAAATTTCAAAAACATTTCTTACCATATCTCCTACTACTCCCCCCCCCCCCCCCCCAATTTTTTAGTTTAATTTTTTAATTTTTTTTTTTTTAAAAAAAAGATCAAAAAAAAAAAATTCTTACCCTACCCCCTACCTCCTACCCCGACCCCCTACCTGCCTCCCCTCCTCAAAATTTTTTTTTTTTTTTTTTAAATTTTTCTTTAGAAAATTTCAAATTTTTTTACTTACCTTCCCCCACACCCCATACAAGCCCTCCCCCCCCCCCCAAAAAAAAAATTGATTTTTTTTTTAATTTGTCTTTTAAAAATATTTCAATTTTTTTTCTTAGCCCACCCCCTATCACCTCCCCCGACCCCCACCCCTACCAGCTCCCCCCCTCAAAAAAACAAAAACAAAAAATTGAAATTTGTTTTTAGAAAATTTCAAAATTTTTTCCTCCTTATCCTCCCGCCACCCCCACCCTGACCCCACCCCCTACAAGCCCCCACCCAAGAAAAAAATTTGAAACTTTTTTTAATTAGGCCTTTATGAAAATTTCAATTTTTTTCTTAGCCCACCCCCTAGCACCTACCTCGACCCCCACCCTCCTCCCTCCCCCCCAACCAAACACCCTACTTGGCCCAAAAAACAAAAAAATTAAAATTTGTTCTTTTAAAACAATATTCAAATTTCTTTTCTTATCCCACCCCCTTACCCTATTTGTTCTCATTGTTTTGTGTTAAATATATATATACAAATGTTTTTAGAAAACATTTTCTCTCCTTACGTAACGAACACAAGAAAATAAGTAAGAAACAACTTGTTTTCCTAGAAAAAATTTTCTTGGAAGATATTTTCCATGAAAAACATTTTCCTCCATACCGTACACACCCACTATCTTGTTATTTTTTCTTTTCTTTTTCTAGAATTGAGCTCCAGTTTCAATCAAGAGAAAAAAAAAAAAAAAAAAAAAGAGCTCATGTTTCAAATTTCACAATTGCGGGTATTTGTAACCATAAAAATTAAATATTATTCACTTTATGTAGTTTTTTTAAAATGTAAAATCGAAATTATGCTTGATTGTACTTTTAAAGATATAAAATTAGAATATAATTTTTAAAAATATGGTTTATACCTCTAATTTCTAAAAACTAGTAAAATTAACACTCTGTTTGGATGGTTGTTAGCCATTGTTTGCTAATATACTACATTGTATTGTAGATACAATGTTTGGATAGACTGTATTGTTTGTATCTGATTAATAATAAGATTTTTATTTTTAGATTTGATGATATTGTACTGTATTACAATTGATAAGTTTACTAAAATGCCCTAAGTTATTATAAATGTTAAATTTATCAAATCTGCTTTAAGAGAGTATATATCTCATAATAGATACATAATGTCATAGATTAGATCTCATATACGAGCTACTAAATACGATAACAAATATTTTCAGTTTATTTGATTTTTGGAAGTTGAAATAAGAATTGTGTTTAGTTATGTTCTTGCAAAAAATATTTGTTAAAATTAAAAATGAAGTCTTTTTTTTATAATAATAATAATAAAAAAAAAAATTAGGGTAAAAATTTGAAAACAGAAAATATAGTGAAAATAAAAATAGAATTTTAGGTGTTTGTGAAGTTTCAAATTTTATAGCTAAACACTGATTTTCAATTAAAATTTAAAAAATACAAAAAGTGAATATTCGAGTGTTTTTCAAATTTAAAAAAAAATCTCTTTTTTTAATTGAAGGAATGGATTGAAATTTTCTAAATTATCATTATTTTACGAGTCATATATTTGAACTATTCAGCTTGAACTACATAACATATATTTTTAGAAAAACCTGTTAAGTGGGGTAAAATATCCGTAATAAGCTGCGGAGAAGCACATGAGCAGGGGCGGCTCAATACTATTGGTGGCTTAAAACGAAGATTCGATGAGAGGCCTTGATATTTTACTTTTTTTTTTCCAAAAAAAAAAAGATATAAAATTATGAATAATCGTCTTATGCTAACAAATCTTTTTCAATCGATAATATACCTAATCTATTCAATTTGCCTTGAGATATTGTTGATTTTAAGTAAGATTTTATCATTTTTAATTTTAAACAAATAGTAAAAGAACAATATATGTATAAAAATATCAAGAAAAATAAATTTAAAAATTAAAATAACATAACCTTATTCAATACTCGATCTAAAAAACAAGAACTCTTGCTTCATAAACTACCAGCAATGCTTGATATCCAAGAAAAAAAAGTAGATCAATAATAATATTGTTAAAAAGAGATCTATGGGGTCTTGGAGGAGCAAAGATTGAAAAGAAAATAATAAAGGAGGATTAAGTATTGCATAGCCCAAAAATGAAAATGAAAAGTCTTATTTTAATTAAAAGGTAAACAAAAAAATATTTATCCTTTACTTTCATAAATATTTTGTTTAATTACGTCACAATACTTCTTTCAAGACTTATTTTTTGTCAAATTAAAGTCCAAAAGATATCTTTCCTTTCTAGTGAATAAATGTAGCACTACTTTTTTTGTTTTAACAAAAATAATCTAAAATAATTATTTTGGTATAAAATGGGCCCCAAATTTTTGGGGTCAAAAGCCCAAGCTTCACTTGCTTGACCCAAAGGCCGGCTCTGCACATGAGAGTTAAAAAAAGTTCTTAAAATGAATTCACCGGGCCGTTTGTATCAGCAAATTAAGCTCACAATTTTTTAAAATTTTTTTTTTAACTTATTATTTATTTCCTATATATCAGTTAGTGGGAGTAACTTTCATAAAACACACTAATAGCCTGTTTGGCCAAACTTATTTTGCTCTAAAAGTGCTTATTTTTTTAAAAAAGAGGCATTTGATCAAGTTTTTGAAAGAAAATAAGTGTTTTGGGGAGTAGAAAAAACAGTTTTTCATAAACTAAAAGAAGTAGCTTCAATTTGAAAAGCACTTTTGAAAAAATACACTTAAAAACACTTTAAAAAGCTTGGCCAAACAATAATTGCTGCTCAAAAGTGTTTTTTAAATTTATTGCTCAAACACAAACTGTTTCTCACCAAAAGCACTTTTTTGAAAAGCATTTATAGAAAAAGCACTTTTCAAAATAAGATGATTTTAGAAGCTTGGCCGAACGAGCTATAAATATAGGTGCTAATTACTCAACATACCAATAGTTTTAACAATTACATATTTTGCCACATACACTGGATTTGTCTATAAATACATGTATCCGACTAATATATCTCGCCTCTCTCCTCTTTGGCTCGCGTCTCTCCCCCTCTCTCATTCGCCTCACTCCCTCTCTCTCTCGTCTCTCTTCTCTCTTGCTCGCCTAGCTCTCTCTCTCGTCCCTCTACTTTTCTGTATCCAGTATATTTGTGCATAGACACATACCGATGCACTGTGTATCCAAAATCTATTTCATCCAAATTTGAAATCAGACGTATCCATCAATAAAAAGGTAGTATACTGTGTATCCAAGATTGACAAGGTAGTATCCATGGATAAATACATGTATCCGTGCATAGATGCTCCCCAACTTGGAAATCAGATGCTGCATCATCTTTTTGTATAGATACATATACGTATATCTTTGCATATACTCACAGCAAAAGAGGGTCAAGAGAATTGGGAGCACGCCGACCAGAGAAATCATGAGGACACCGGAGTTAGTCAGAAAACGTAGAATCGGTTAAATCAGTGCTTGAGAAAGCATGAGGGCACTGGAGTTTGCCAGAAAATGTACATCCTGTCAGATCTTGGACACACGCAGGGCAACAGTATGAGTTCCCTCATTAATGGAGGAAAGAGGAAGAGTAGAGGGGAGCAACAACCACCTTGTAGTGGGGGTGGCTCGTTGGGAGTTCTCTGGTTCACCGAAGCTCGCCAATGTTGAGCCAGAACACCTGCAAGACAAAAGAAAATCGTAAAGGGGTAGGGGAAGGGAAGCAACGACATGATTTTGTTGGTGTTCTCCAATTCACCGGAGCTAGAAGCTCCTCGACTGTAATGTAGAAGACAAAAAGGCTGGCCGGTTTTTAGTTGCTCGTGGCTAACATAGTACCGTAAATCATATAAAAACTATGTTGATGACATGACTTGCTGTTTGTTTAATTTTTTGATATAATTAAAATAATTTATTTTTAATATAAGGACCAAGGAAAATGAAAGGAATGGAATACTAAATATGATCTTATGAAAGAAAAAAAAATTGTACTGCTCCCTTCGTCCACTATTGACTTATACACATCTTAAGAATTAATAAATATTAGGGGTCATTTTACTATATCGTCCTTTGAATATAATAAATTTAATGTGTTTTGTATCGTCAATACCTATTGACGTTTCTGGTTTTACAGTTTATATATGAAGATGCATCAGATGAAGATGAGAAACCTTGTTATTGTACGTCTCAACCTTGTAAATGTTGGAGGCATAAGTTAAACCAAGTCAAAACACAAAACATTACATGTATGGAACAAAAACAGGAGTTGAGAAACTACTTTTATGCAAATGCAGATATTAGAGATAATTGAGATTTCTCCGGTGTATTCAGCAGAGCAGTAAACTAGACCTTTGTGTGTTAGAATTATTTTTAATTTTTTGGGTAAAGCACTTGGGGAAGTCGGTATTTATTCTGCAGTACCACTCCCAATTTTATCTATTGCTTTTTACTGCTTCGGGAAATCCTTCTTTTTCTTGAACTCTACTTATCTCATCAAGATGAGAGTTATTGATAGAACAACAACATAAAACAACATGCCCAGTGTAATCCCACAACTTTGCGTTTGTATAGTTGCTAATACTTTATGATAGTGAGCGGAAAGGCAAAATGCAGGTTGCTCCAGATTTACTCAACTTCAGGTGAAGTTATCTCCCTTCGATTTTTGTAAGTCTGTATTGGAGCTACAGAGTGTTCGATTTACATTGCTTCATCTCTAAATCTTTGTATTATAGCCAAATTCTTTACCTATTTCCGATTGAAGTACGAGTATATCTCCATGTTTCTGCTTTGTGAAACCTATCAGAATCAGTTGAGAGCTATGTTGTGCACATTTCAGGTCCATGTCAGTTCTTGCACTATATAGACAATACTCCCTCTTTTTATTATGGTGGACTAAAAACCTACTATAGTGAGGGCTAAAAATCTTATTATATATGGGAGTGTCTTGGACCCTTTGCGCCGAAGGTTTCATTGTTGTTTAAAATCTAGTGAGTTCAGATCTCCAAGAAGTGATAACTATTTGCTGGTTCCTGAAGATGGCATAGCAAAACAGGGATTAATTGGAAGTAATTCATGGTATGAATACGTTCCTGCTATCTTACATTTTGCTACTGTTCCAGTCACTGTCTCATTGGTGCCACTGCAAAACATCATGCCTCCTTAACCATTGCTAATACTGTTTACTATGTCCTTGTTGGTGGCATTGATGGTTTGAATATCACAAGTATTATCGCTGAGCTTACTACTGCCTCAATTTCATATGGTCTGACCAATGATGTTCGCAATATAGATTCTAATAACAGAGTGGCCAACCACTTTGAGTTGGATTTTAAGAGCAAACTGAGGAATGACTTTACCAGTACACCTATGTCTTAATTAGAAAGCAGACAACTTGTGAGGGGACAAGTAGTGTGGCGTTGATTGCGAAATGGTTCAAGGTACATTGGAGCCTTATAATTTCATGAAACTCGGTGGTTATCAATCATATGACATGCATCAAACACATGTTTGGGAAGTAAAAACAAACAAAATGAAACCGAAGTAGTAGTAATCGTGCATGAAAGGATACTTCAAAATAGAAGTAGAACACATCATACAGCTGATCAAAGTTGTTTTTTAAGAAAATAGCAAAATGTACTAGATCCAAAAACATTACATCCACTTGCATTATATCTGTTAGTTTCCTTTCCCATCACCAACTGATTCAGATTCTCTTGTCAATGGCTTTTGTTATTGTTATGTGGCCATATATTTTGGTCAATATCTTTGAAAATCTCTTGCAAGATTTAAATGGGGCCAAAGTTTGATTTAGTTATTGGAAACCTTTTATATGACATCATCCATGACATCATCCTATCATCCGTGAAGTCATCCATGGCATCATCCTATCATCCGTGAAGTCATCCATGACATCATCCGTATCATTCGTGAAGTCATCCATGACATCATCCGTATCATCCGTGAAGTCATCCATGACATCAAATACTTGGAGACAAAGAAACTTTCTTCCTATAAATAGATGTGTTTCTCTTCCTTGAAGACACACCTTGAAGCATTTGAAATCTTTCATTGCTTTCTTTTCTTTCTGTGTCTTTCTTTAAGAGTATATTTTGTAAGAGATTGGTTGTTGAGAAACACTTGTGTGAACCCTTTCTTGGAATGATCTTGTGAGTTTACTCTTTTGGGATATTTTTTTGGGTTGATTAGAGTATTTACTCTAAATTTTTGTACTCTCTATTGTACTCTTGCTGGTATAGTGAAATTGCTCCTCTCCGCTTGTGGACGTAGGTCACACTGATCGAACCACGTTAAATTTGTGCCTTCTTTATTTTCTTTAACTAACATTATTATCAACTTGTTATTGTCTTTGTTATTGTCATTATAACATTGTTTGGCTAAATTCCGCAATAACCGAATTCCCGATCCTAACAAATTGGTATCAGAGCCGGATCTTACCAGGTTATTTTAAGTAGACAAAATGACTGTAATAAAGACTTACGTTGAGAAATATGATCGAAGTGAAAACTTCGGGATGTGGCAATTAAAAATGGAAGCTATCCTAATTCAGGATGGTCTAGATATGGTACTTGAAGGATAGGAGAATAAGCCAGAAAGCATGACGGATTTGGAGTTTGCCGTCATAGACAAAAAGGCAAAATCAGGTATCATTCTAAATCTCACAAATGAGGTTTTACGTGAAGTATCTGCAGAAACCACAACAAAAGGCATGTGGGAAAAACTAAAAACCTTGTATATGAAGAGGACAGTGGAAAATAGACTTTATCTGAAGCAAAAGCTTTACACATTTTGTATGGTTGAAGGTACTTCTATACTCTCACATCTTGATGCATTTGATTCTATTCTTATGGATTTGAGTAATATAGACGCTGAAGTTAATAATGAAGATCAAGTCGTCTTATTACTTATTTCCTTACCCCAATCATTTAAGCATATTAGAGATACTATGCTTTATGGAAAGGATAATATCTCTTATAGAGAAATCAAATCTATCTTAAAAACAAAGGAACAGATAGATAGAGATATTACTGGGGAAAGTAGTGCAACCCATGGGGAAGGATTGTTTGTAAGAGGTAGATCTAATAAGAAAGAATCAAATAGTGAGAGTTCTAAATCAAGGTCAAAGTCTAAACACAGAAATGTAGTGTGCAAATACTGTCATAAGAAAGGTCATGTTATTTCTGAATGCTATAAGTTGAAAAACAAAGAAAAGCATAAGGAAAACAAAAATGAGCACCAAAATGCTGACCCCGCCGAAGCAAGTGTAGCTGCTGCTGAGTCTGAGGGAACAATATTTTTAGCTACTAATAATAGTTTTAAATCTAACGATGAGTGGATTTTGGATTCGGGTTGTTCTTATCATATGTGTCCCAATAGGGATTTGTTTACCACATTCGAATATGTTGGAGGTGGAGTTGTTTTGATGGGCAACAATGCTCCTTGCAAAGTTTTTGGTAAAGGTACAGTCCGAATTAGAATGCACGATGGTGTGGTGAGAACTCTCACCGATGTTAGATATGTTCCTGACTTGAAGAAAAATCTCATTTCATTGGGCACTCTAGAATCTCTTGGGTGCAAATACACAGGTGAAGGTGGAGTTCTGAAAGTCTCTCTAGGTGCTCTTGTGATCATGAAAGCACGCAGATCAGGTACGTTGTACACTTTATTGGGATCCACTGGTACAGGTGCTGCAACAGTTTCCACTTCAAATCAATCTGATTCTGACATCACCAAATTATGGCATATGCCATTGGGGCATATGAGTGAGAAAGATCTTTCCATCCTTAGCAAAAGAGGTCTCCTATGTGGACAAAGTACCAAAAAAATGGAGTTCTGCGAACACTGTGCGTTTGGGAAGCAGAAAAGAGTCAGCTTCAAATCTCCAGCAATTCATCGAACAAAAGGTACTTTGGACTACATTCATTCAGATCTCTGGGGTCCTTCCCGTACCCCATCAAAAGGTGGTGCCAGGTATATGTTAACTTTCATTGATGATTATTCAAGGAAGGTTTGGGTTTATTTCCTGAAAAACAAAAGTGATGTTTTCTTAACTTTCAAAGAATGGAAAGTTTTAATTGAGAAGCAAACAGGAAAACAGGTCAAGTGGCTTAGAACAGATAATGGCTTGGAATTTTGTAATGATGAGTTCAACGAATTTTGCAAAAATGAAGGAATTTCTCGACATCGCACTGTGAGGATGACACCTCAACAAAATGGTGTTGCGGAAAGGATGAATAGAACTCTTTTGGAAAGAGCTTGTTGCATGATTTCAAATGCTGTGTTGACAAATGCTTTTTTGGCAGAGGCTATCTCTACAGCTTGTTATATTGTCAACCGTGCTCCTTCTGCACCTTTGAACTTCAAGACTCCGAAGGAAATGTGGTCAGGTACACCTGCTAATTATTCTGACTTAAAAGTTTTTGGTTGTCCTGCGTACATGCATGTAAATGATGGAAAATTAGAGCCAAGGGATAAAAAGTGTATTTTCCTTAGATATGCATCTGGGGTGAAAGGATACAGACTTTGGTGTCCTGATCCTAAGTCACCAAAATTTATAATTAGCAGAGATGTAACCTTTGATGAATCCTCTATGTTACATTCTAGAAAAGATTCTTCTAATTCTTGTAACAAGAAGAAAGAGCAGGATATGTATGAACAGGTGGAGGTTGAGCTTGGCATACCTTCTGACCCAAGCTCGTCAACTGTGGAACAAAATACAGTTGAAGCTCCATAAGTTGAGCCAGACGTTGTAACTCCTAAAGTTGAACCAAATGAGTATTCCATAGCAATACATAGACCAAGGAGACAAATTCACAAACCAGAAAGGTATGGAGATTATGTTGGATTTGCTTTTTCAGTTGCGCAGGAAACTGAAGAAATTGGAGAACCATCAAATTATTCAGAAGCATTTTCTGGTGCTGATTCAGCCAAGTGGCTGATTGCTATGAATGAAGAAATTGAATCTCTCCATAAGAATGTTACTTGGTCTCTTGTGAAGCCGCCATCAAGAAATAGAATCATTGGTTGCAAATGGGTCTTCAAGAAAAAAGATGGAATTCCAGGGGTTGAAGATGCAAGGTATAAGGAACGATTAGTTGCAAAGGGCTATAGTCAAGTACAAGGAGTTGATTTTAATGATATTTTCTCACCTTTTGTTAAACATAGCTCTATTCATGTCTTGCTTGCCTTAGTTGCCATGTATGATTTGGAATTAGAATAGCTTGATGTTAAGATAGCTTTCTTACATGGCGAACTTGAGGAAAAAATATACATGCATCAACCTGAAGGATTTGAAATTGAAGGAAAGGAAGATCATGTTTGCTTGTTGAAGAAATCCTTATACGGATTAAAACAGTCTCCATGACAATGGTACAAGAGGTTTGATTCCTTTATGTTGGGTCATGGTTATTTAAGGAGCATGTATGATAGTTGTGTTTACTTTCGGAAGTTAAATGATGGTTCATTCGTTTACTTACTATTATATGTTGATGACATGCTCATTGCTGCTAAGGATTTGATAGAAATTCACAATTTGAAAAGTCAGCTGAAAAGTGAATTTGAAATGAAAGATTTGGGAGCAGCTAAGAAAATCCTTGGCATGGAGATCAGAAGAGATCAAGAAGCCAACAGGCTATTCTTGACCCAGAAGAAGTACTTGGAGAAGGTCTTGGAGAGGTTTGGCATGAAAGATGCTAAACCAGTAAGTACTCCTCTTGCAGCTCAATTTAAGTTATCAGCTGCTCAATCACTGCAGTCAGAGGAAGAAGAGATGTATATGGCACAGGTACCATATTCTAGTGCAGTTGGCAGTATTATGTATGCAATGGTGTGTACACGACCAGAAATTTCACAAGCAGTAAGTGTGGTAAGTTGGTATATGGCTTGTCCTGGAAAAGCACATTGGCAGGCAGTGAAATGGATTCTCAGATACTTGCGAGGTACTTCAAATGCATGTTTGGAGTTTGGAAGAAATACTAACACTTTGGTTGGTTTTGTAGACTCAGATTATGCAGGTGATCTTGACAAAAGAAGATCACTGACTGGCTTTGTATTTTGCATTGGTGGTTGTGCTATCAGTTGGAAAGCTACATTCCAACACGTAGTAGCTCTATCTACTACCGAAGCAGAATATATGGCAGTAACCGAGGCGATCAAAGAAGCCTTATGGTTGAAGGGTCTATTTGCTGAACTCAGTCCACATCAAGGTGGTATTATTATTTTCTGTGATAGTCAAAGCGCCATTCACTTGACTAAAGATCAAATGTATCATGAGAGGACAAAGCATATTGATATCAAGTATCATATTATTCGGGAAACTATTGCTGAAGGAAAGGTCTCTGTTCAAAAAATCAGCACTAGAGATAATCCTGCTGACATGTTCACAAAGTCTCTTCCTGTCAGCAAGTTCAAGCTTTGCTTGAACTTGATTTCTATTCATGAAGAATGATTTAGCCTATATGGGCTTTTGCGGAGAGGGTGGAGCATATTACTATATTAGCCAAAATAAGGCCAAGGTGGAGATTTGTTATGTGGCCATATATTTTGGTCAATATCTTTGAAAATCTCTTGCAAGATTTAAATGGGGCCAAAGTTTGATTTAGTGATTGGAAACCTTTTATATGACATCATCCATGACATCATCCTATCATCTGTGAAGTCATCCATGACATCATCCTATCATCTGTGAAGTCATCCATGACATCATCCGTATCATTCGTGAAGTCATCCATGACATCATCCGTATCATCCGTGAAGTCATCCATGACATCAAATACTTGGAGACAAAGAAACTTTCTTCCTATAAATAGATGTGTTTCTCTTCACTTGAAGACACACCTTGAAGCATTTGAAATCTTTCATTGCTTTCTTTTCTTTCTTTGTCTTTCTTTAAGAGTATATTTTGTAAGAGATTGATTGTTGAGAAACACTTGTGTGAACCCTTTCTTGGAGTGATCTTGTGAGTTTACTCTTTTGGGATATTTTTTTGGGTTGATTAGAGTATTTACTCTAAATTTTTGTACTCTCTATTGTACTCTTGCTGGTATAGTGAAATTGCTCCTCTCCGCTTATGGACGTAGGTCACACTGACCGAACCACGTTAAATTTGTGCCTTCTTTATTTTCTTTAATTAACATTATTATCAACTTGTTATTGTCTTTGTTATTGTCATTATAACATTGTTTGGCTAAATTCCACAATAACTGGATTCCCGATCCTAACAGTTATATTTGGCATCCTTAATTCCCAGTATATTTATCTACAATTGTTCAAACAAAACACAAACTCAGTTCTGAATCTAAATTTTGGATAATCATTTGTATTGAACATTATGTGGGAATTTTGGTTAAAAATAAATTAATAATTATAAGAATTTTAATGAAGAGGTGTCTTTTTAATAAGATATGTCTTTTAGATGAAGTGGTGCCTCTTAGATTAAAGGTTGTGTCCTTTCATTATTTGGTTTCCAACAATTCTATATAAACCCCAACTATTTATTTTCTTACGTAGCTTTTCTATCTTCTCTATCATCTGAGAATAAACGTTTTCTTCTCCAAAAAATATCAAGTCCAAGTTCTTGCTTTTCAGAAGATTATCTTCACTATTTTCTTAGTGCAGGAATCCGTAGGCTTGTCATATCCACTAAAACTATTTGCATTAAATCCATTAGCAATCTCGTAGAGGAGAGGGAGCAAATATCGTTTTTAGGAAAACATTTCGCACGTGTTTCAAGCCTCAAATCCTGTATTCGTTGTGCATGTTTCCAAACCTTCATATTTGTGTTCTTCTTCGTATATTTTGTGTTCATTTTGTGTTCATGGAACATATTTTCCAACAATCTAAAAACGATAATTTGTATGAATAAAAATTAAGGGCCGTCGTGGTTGTCTAATAAAAGTTGAATCTCGATGAGATTGTTTCTAGACTTGTAGTAAATCTCCATCGCCTAAATTGAGTGATATGCTCAGCAAAGATATATGATTATGCCAAAGAGAATAATGAAGTGCCATTGTTGGCTACCATGGGATATTACGGTTCATGAGAATACACCAAGTATTTGTATACAGGTTTGAAGGCTTGGCTTTGTCCACGACCCTAACTTTAGAACAAACTAAGGACTGGTTGATGTAATTGTTGTTTTCGGGTACAACTATCTGTATTTAAACAAAAAAAACTTCAACTTTAAGTTCAAGAATGACCAAGAAGTTCAACAACTTCAAACAACAATGAACTATCAAAATGAAGTTTCTACTATTTTCTAGAAAATAGCTAAACCATAAAAAATGAGATGAAACAGAAATGTAGAATCAAGTCCACCGAATTCATGGTGTGTCCTTAAGGAATTTATTCCCCTCAAGTACCCGAGGTTATGGAATCTTTCCTCCCAGGATAAAATGATTCACTTCAGTAGAATAGTGGTACCTCAAATTCTACCGAACTTCGAACGCACTTAATGATTTGATGATCACACTTGAGTTTTTTAAGAAGAAGAAAATGTTTTTCTTTCACAAATTTAGTGTACATACCTGAGGAATAAGTCAGGTATTTATAGCCAAAAGGTGGTACTTTAGAAGAGAAGCAAAGGTTCATGAAAAGAGACAACTTTCTGGAATGTCACTTGACTTGCGGACCCCACCTGCGCCCGCAGGTGGCGACATGCGGCCACAGTTCGTCAATAGACAATTTCCAGAAACTTTCTTTCCTTCTGCGAAGGTTACCTGCGGACCTGCATCCGCAGGTGACGACCTACTCGCGTAGGTCGTCCTTTTCGCGTGAAACAATGTGTCGCTTCCTCGAAGGGTCGCGTCCCTTCGAGGTGCGTTGTGACATGAGTTTGCACATGCCATGTGCATCCGTAAATGGAGAAATATCATTTCTTATCTGATTTTTAGATTACAATATCACTTTTTTTCAAGTTTCAAATGAATTTTGTCCAAAAAGATAGTCTCTCGATCGATCATTTGACAAATCCAAATTCAAATCTAAATCTGAAGTCGAAGCCGAAGCTGAGCCGAACGAGCGATGATGACGGTGCAAGGCTTGTCTTGTTCTTTCCTCACTATCCACATGTAGGGGAGTGTTCCAATATAAACACTAAGAAGTTTCTTTCACCCACCAATGTGGAGAACTTTTACTTTCTTAAAGTGAACTACACATTTCACTTTCCCTCCAATTTTCTTCCCTCCATTTTTCATTCACAATACACTAAGAACCCAACAATCCCTCACATGAATGGGGAATGGCTATTTCATCAAAGAATTTACGGACAAGTGTGTGATCATCAAGCAAAGACTAATTGCATCTGGATAAGTAGGTTTTCCTTTAAACTTTTCATAGTGAACTTGCATCGGATGCACTCGGTCAATCAGTAGATGTGATATCTTTGAACCTTCACACCTAGACAACACGAGTCACACAACCAGCCTTTTACCATTTATGGTTCTCACAATTTTGTTTGTTTCAGCCATGAACACGACCTGGTATTATGAGAGCGAAGAGAATAGGCCTTCCACTGCACCCTCACATAGGTGATTCCTAAAAGTTTCAATCCTATAGATCAAACTATTTGGTCAAATCTGCCAAACTTAAAAACCATTAAAAGACTACAATCATAAGTCTTATCCTTGTTTCTTGAACATTGTCTTCATCATGAGAACAGGTTGAGTTAATTGACAATGTTGAAGCGTAAATCACAACTTTTTTGATCTCCTTGAACCTGGCTCTTGGGATCTCCAGTCCACTAGGTAGAGTTACCACTTTGATGACTTGTCCTAGGCCTTAAACCCATTCCCTTCGATGATTTTTCAACTCCCTCTCTAGATAGGATTTTTGTAAGTGGATCCGACACATTATCCTTTGACTTTACATAGTCAATCGTGATAATTCCACTAGAGAGAAGTTCTCTAATGGTATTATGTCTCCGTCTTATATGATAAGATTTACCGTTGTACATCATGCTCCCTGCTCTACCTATCGCAGCTTGGCTATCACAGTGTATGCATACTGGTTCCAAAGGTTTGGGCCAATAAGGAATATCTTCCAAGAAATTTTGGTGCCATTCAGCTTCTTCACCGACTTTATCTAATACGATAAATTCAGATTCCATTGTAGAGCGAGCAATACAAGTCTGTTTGGATGATTTTCAAGAGATTGCTCCTCCACCTAAAGTAAACACATATCCACTCATGGATTTTACTTCATTTGATTTGGTGATCCAATTTGCATTACTATATCTTTCAATTACTGCAGGATATCTGTTATAATGTAAACCAAAGTCTTGAGTATGTTTTAGATACCCTAAAACTCTTTCATTGCCATCCAATGAGTTTGATTGGGATTACTCATGTACCGACTTAGTTTACTAATAGCGCATGCTATATCCGATCGTGTACAATTCATGATATACATCAAACTTCCCAACACTCTTGCATAATCCAATTGTGACTCACTTTCACCTTCATTCTCTTGAAGTGCAAAGCTCACGTCTAATGGAGTCTTGGCAATATTGAAATCCAAATACTTGAACTTGTCAAGTATCTTTTCAATATAATGAGACTGTGACAATGCCAACCCTTGTGGAGTTCTATGAATTCTTATCCCTAAGATCATATCCGCAACTCCAAGGTCTTTCACATCAAACTGCTCTTAAGCATTCGTTTCGTAGCATTTATGTCAGAAATGTCTCTACTGATGATCAACATATCATCCACATATAAACAAATAATGACTTTGTGATTTGGAGTGTCTTTAATGTAAACACATTTATCAGATTCATTTATTTTGAATCCGTTTGCCAACATGGTTTGGTCAAACTTTGCATGCCACTGTTTGGGTGCTTGTTTTAATCAATAAAGAGACTTTACAAGTTTGCACACTTTTCTTTCTTTACCAGGAACTACAAAACCCTCAGGTTGTTCCATGTAAACTTCTTCCTCTAATTCTCCATTTAAGAATGCAGTTTTCACATCCATTTGATGGTTTCAAGACCATATACCTCAGCTAATGCAACCAGCATCCGAATGGACGTTATCCTTGGTACTGGCGAGTATGTGTCAAAATAGTCAAGGCCTTCTTTTTGTCTAAAGCCTTTCGCTACAAGTCTTGCCTTGTATTTGTCAATAGTACCATCAACTTTCATTTTTCTTTTGAAGATCCATTTAGAACCTAAAAGTTTATTTCCTAGAGGAAGATCAACCAACTCCCAAGTATGGTTGCTCAAGGTTGAATCAATCTCACTATTGACAGCCTCTTTCCAAAAGGATGAGTTTGCAGACGACATCGCTTCTTTAAACGTTAGAGGTTCATTTTCAAGAAGAAATGTTACAAAATCTTATCCGAAGGAAGTCGATGTTCTTTGTCGCTTACTACACCTTGGATTCTCTTCATTATGTACATTCTCCCTTGGTTCGTCCCTAGGTCATTTAGACCCTTCACTCGATAATTCATTTTGATACTTATACGGATAATTGTGTTCAAAGAACTCAGCATTATCTAATTCAATTACCATATTATCATGGATATCCGGATGTCCGGATTTATGAACCAAAAATAGACATGTTTTACAATTTTTAGCATATCCGATGAAAATATAGTCCACAGTTTTTGGTCCTATTTTCAACCTTTTAGGTATAGAAACTTGGACTTTGGATAGACACCCCCACACTTTGAAATATTTCAAGTTGGATTTCCTTTCTTTCCATTTCTCATATGGAATAGATTGTGTCTCTCCATGGGGCACTCTATTGAGTATGCAATTAGCTGTAAGGGTAGCTTTCCCCCACAAGTTTTACGGTAAACCTAAATTTATTAGTAAGGCATTCATCATTTCCTTCAATATTCGGTTTTTCCTTTCCGCAATCCCATTTGATTGAGGTGAATACGGGATCGTAGTTTGATGGACAATACCATTTTTCAAACATATCTCCGCAAAAGGAGATTCATATTCTCCACCCCTATCACTTCTTATCATTTTGATCTTTTTATCCAACTGATTTTCAACTTCAGTTTTATATTGCCTAAAAGTATCTATTGCCTCATCCTTACTATTCAGCAAATAGACATAACAAAATCTAGTGCAATCATCGATAAAAGTTATGAAATACTTTTTTTCACCACGAGATGGTGTCGACTTCATATCACAAATGTCTGTGTGAATTAAGTCTAAGGGATTGAAATTCCTTTCAACAGACTTATACAGATGCTTAGCATACTTAGATTCAACACATGTTTGACACTTTGATTTACTGCACTCAAAGTTAGGCAAAACTTCCAAGTTAATCAGTTTTTGCAAGGTTTTACAATTCACATGTCTTAAACGTTCATGCCATAAATCATTTGACTCAAGTAAGAAGAACCAGAACTTTTATTCATATCAATATTCATTACATTGATCTTAAAAAGGCCCTCGGAGAGGTAACCTTTTCCTACATACACTTCATTCATACTAATTACAACTTTGTCGAAAACAAATACACATTTGAAACCATTCTTAGTCAGAAGTGAAGTAGAAACCAAGTTCTTTCGCAACTCCAAAATATGAAGGACATTGTTTAGTGTCACCTCCTTGTCTGATGTCATCTTCAAGCAAACCTTGCCTGTTCCTTCAACCTTTGCCGTAGCGGATTTGGCCATAAATAGCTTCTCATCATCTTGAGCCAGAGCAAATGATGCAAATAGTTCTTTGTTGGCACACACGTGGCGGGTGGCACCTGAATCAATCCACCACTCTCTAGGATTTTCAACAAGATTGCATCCCGAGATCATAGCACACAGATTGTCCATTTCTTGTTTGGATTTAGCCATGTTTGCTTGGTCCTTTTTCTTGCCATTCTTCGGAGCCCGACAATCAGCAGACTTGTGGCCAGCTTTGCCACAATTAAAGCAATTTCCTTTGAATTTCTTCTTAGGAGGATTGCCTTGTTGTGCTTGTGCTTTCTTTCTCTTCTTTGTTTTGTTGGGATCATCTTCCACAATATTTGCTCCATTTATTGCAGAGTTACCACGAGACCTCTTCTCAGCTGCCTTATTGTCTTCTTCAATCCTCAACCTCACAATGAGGTCTTCAACTGACATCTCCTTACGCTTATCCTTTAAGTAGTTTTTAAAGTCCTTCCACAAAGGTGGTAACTTCTCGATTATCGCAGCTACTTGAAAATCATCATTCATAATAAAACCAACAATAAAGGTTAAGTAAATATTAATAACATTCTTAAAATGTTTAACAAAGGCATTATCTAAAATTATACCTTCTGCAAGGAGGTTGTGAATAATGAATTGCAACTCTTAAACTTAGGTAACTACATCTTTGCTGTCTACCATCTTAAAGTCTAAAAATTTGGCAACAATGAATTTCTTCATTCCGGCGTCCTCTGTTTTGTACTTCTTTTCTAAAGCATCCCAGAGGTCCTTTGAGGTCTTCATCATGCTATACACATTGTATAAGTCGTCTTGTAGGCCACTCAATATGTAATTCTTACATAAAAAATCTGAGTGCTTCCAAGCTTCAGTTACTACAAAGCGATCCTTTTTTCGGAGTATCTTCCGACAATTCAGGAATGTTTTATGTGATGAACTTTTGTAGACTCAAAGTAGTCAGATAAAAGAACATCTTATGCTTCCAATGTTTGAAATCAACATCAGAAAATTTTCATGGTTTTTTCGCCGACGCCATGGCATGAGCAACATTCGTACGACTTGAAGTAGCAATGCTTGTTGCTGCAACATTCGTCGTTCCATCATTGACTTGAATTTCATTAGTCATTTTACTGTCACAAAGAGAAAACCAATTTAGTATTACAAATACTAACAATAAAGTTTAAAACATTAAACAACTTGTTTCTAGTTTAACGACGAAATTTTTATATTCTTCAAATCGTCAACCGAATGATCTTTGACTCGTGATGAACTTTTTATATTCTTCAAATTGTCAACCGAATGATCTTTGACCCGTGATGAGGTTTTTATATCTTTAAATCACTATCAAGTTTAGACAGAGTAGAAAATCAAATGGTTTTAATCTACAGAAACCAAAAAATACAGATTAATAAATTCCTTAAGATTGTTGTTTCCGGGTACAACTATCTGTATTTAAATAACAAGAACTTCAACTTTAAGTTCAAGAACAACCAAGAAGTTCAAAAACTTCAAACACAAGTTCAACAACAATGAACTATCAAAATAAAGTTTCTACTATTTTCTGGAAAATAGCTAAACCATAAGAAATGAGATGAAACAGAAATGTAGAATCAAGTCCACCGAATTCACGGTGTGTCCTTAAGGAATTTATTCCCCTCAAGTACCCGAGGTTATGGAATCTTTCCTCTAGGATAAAATGATTCACTTCAGTAGAATAGTGGTACCTCAAATTCTACCGAACTTCGAACGCACTCAATGATTTGATGATCACACTTGAGTTTTTTAAGAAGAAGAAGATGTTTTTCTTTCACAAATTTAGTGTCCATACCTGAGGAATAAGTCAGGTATTTATAGCCAAAAGGTGGTGCTTCAGAAGAGAAGCAAAAGTTCATGAAAAGAGACAACTTTTTGGAATGTCACTTGACTTGCGGACCCCACCTGCTCCCACAGGTGGCGACATGCGGCCGCAGGTCGTCAATAGATGATTTCCTGAAACTTTCTTTCCTTCTGTGAAGGTCACCTGCGTCCGCCGACTGAATACGAATCTGATGGTACCCAGATAACAAATCCAATTTTGAAAAATATTTTACACCAAATAATTCATCAAATAGCTCATCAATAGTTGGAATAGGGAAACGGGCTCGAACCGTGAATGTATTAAGGGCCCTATAATCCACGCAAAAATGCCACGTACCATCTTTTTTTCAAACCAATAACACCGGGGAGGAAAATGGACTTGTGCTCGAACGAATAATCCCTACACTAAGCATTTCAGACACAAGTTGTTCCATCACTTGTTTCTGAAAATAAGGATATCGATATGGTTTCACATTAACTGGTCCGGAGTGTGGGTGTAAATGAATGGCGTGATCTTGTGGCCTCGAGGGAGGCAGACCATGAGGCTTAGAAAATATATCACGAAATTCAGCCAAAACCTTGGCCATATCCGGGTGAGGCACAGGTGATTCAATAACATCCTCTTGAACCAATTCCAAATGATAATAAGAAGCCACAACATCTACAGATGCCATACGACTCAAGCAATTGAATTCCACCTGTTGAACATCCAAAGGCGGTTCGCCAACCCAACTGTAATGAGTGCCCTGCAAATTAAATTCAAACTGACGATTGCCATAGCCGGTCAAAATGGGTCCCAATGTGGCTAACCAAGAAACACCCAAGACCACATCGGCACCGTGTAGTGCAAGAACAAATAGGTCTATACTCAAGGGACATCCTTGGATTGTAAGGGGAACAACCTGAATCACTCCATCACAGTATAAACGCTGGCCACTTTTGACCACCACAGAAAAGAGGGGTGTAGGCTCCACCTTGAGATTAAAAAGTTGGCCATACGTAATTGAATAAAATTATGAGTGCTTGCTCCATCCAAAAGAAACTGGACAGAAGATCCATTGACATGACCTCGAAATTGAAAAGTTGTTGGAGAGTGTCCACCGACGAGAGCATGGTAAGAGATTGCGGAATGAGCCTGGACCTCCAAGCATTGGAGCTTCTCTGCTATCATATCATCAGAGACGAACGTCTTGGAGGATGGAATTGAGTCTGGAGACTCGGTGGTAATTAGCAAAAGCTGGAAAGATGTACACTTATGAGCAGAGGTGTATTTTTCATCGCAATAGAAACAGAGTCCCTTCTCCCTGCGCTACTTTACTTTTGTTGGTAGCAATGACGCTGAAGAGGTTGAAGGAGTAGGCAGTATAGGCTACGATTTGCTATATGTGGACTTATAGTTAGACCCCCGTTCAAAATTGACTTCTGCTTAGCTATATGGGCCAAGGTCATAGCATCATCTAAGGTTTTGGGCCTATGACCCAAGACCTTAGCCTGAATATCTCTACAGAGCCCAGAAGTAAAACAAGAGGCCACAAACTGATCCAGTAATGGAATCGACTCATTCGCAGTTACTTCAAAACGCGATTGATATTTAGCCACCGATGTTACTTGGCGGAGCTTAGACAAACGACCCTCTGGTTCCTCCAATGTACGATGTTTAAAACGGATAATAAGTTTTTTTGCAAAATGGTCCCAGCCCACTAATTGCCTATTGCGATGCAACCAACGGTACCATTCTAAAGCGGCACCGTCGAGATAAAAGGCACCCAAGGACAATTTATGGTCATCAGCAATTGAATAGAAATCGAAATAACATTCAGCCTAAAACACCCAAGTTTCTGGGTTATCACCACTAAAACGACCGAACTCCACTGATGTCGGCTTGTGATGCAAAGTGGGCTAAACGACGTTTGTGTGTGGAATACCCACTTGAAGGTCCGATGGACGGGAGCGAGAAGATTCTGCCACTGGGGGTCGAATCTGAGCAGTGAGAAGAGCTATGTGAGCCACCAGATCTTGCATCACCTTATTATTGTTTTCCATGACCACCCGAAACTCCTTTAGTTTAGGGGTAACACCGGATTGAGTTGCATCAACAAATTCCACAGCGGGGGTAGGGTTCACAGGGTCCACCATTGTAGACAACAATGAAAGCACCGATGTAATAGATATAACAATAACAGTAACAGGGATTTGTATTGACTAAAAATAACCAACTTACACTGAATATTAAAGTACTGTCTGAAGAGAAAATTGCATAGAGGGAGAAGAAGGAGGAGGTAGCAGATAGAGATAATAGTGGTGGAACAGAAAAGAAGAGAACAGAGACATAGTGGGAGGAGAAGATTCTAACAACTTTGCTTCCTACACTAGTTTGCTACTTGCTAGTAATAATTCCATGTTACCAAACTCCTCTAGGTATTTTTCTATTAGCTGGGCTTCCAAACATAGTCAGCTAACTTTTGTGGAGGCTTTACGACCCTTCTACACTTTCGGACTGGTTCAACAATTCCCTTCTCTGCTGACCCAATTTTCTCTTCAAGCCCATCTGCATTTTCATTCATAACAATCTAGAATAATCCCACACAAGTGTAAATAGGGGTGAACCTATGCATTTGTAATCAACCCAAGAAATCTCAATTCAAGAAGTCTTCTTCCATAACAAAGTTCTTCTTTCATAGATTCCTCTTCTTTAGTTGAATCTTCCGATCTTAGTTAATGATCTTGGATAGCAGAAGGTCTCCCCATTGACACATTTCTTCTGCTATTCTCTACAAGTATCTCCTACTTGGAACGCCATTTGTTTTTTTGAACTCTGGCAATCCCCTTTTAATTCCAAAGTGATAATCGTCAATTCTCCCTACTCGTACTGACCATGGTCTCCGTTGTTCATCCACGAGAATCAACTCACGTCTATTTAGCAAGTCATTTGATTTTGCAAAAGCCATTGGAAGATACTGCTCAAATTTATCCCAATATATAGATAAATACCGCATTAGCACAAAAAAAGAAAAAAAAAAGTGAAAAATTGTTAGCTAAGGTTGTTACTAAATTTGTTAAAATCACTCTAACCAAAACAAGAAATCTGAGGGTATATGATTTAATAGTAGATATAAAATTGAGGGTTGGCATCAGCAGATGTTGAAGCAGCTATTTGTGATTTTGGAGTAGTCACGTCTGAGGTCTTAAGCGTAACATCTGTTATTGCTTTAGAGTAACCAATAAAAGAAGAAAGAAGAAACACTACAATCATAAATGGAACGAAAAGACACGGAATATTTGACACAACTAGAAAGGTTCTTTCTCCAAACCTTTATCCAACATTCTTTCAGCATCCAAGTTGTCCTTCTTTAATTCAGCCTGGAGGGATGGACTTCCTCTGAAATCTAGTTTTACTGATTGAAACAACAATGTCAGAACTGGAACTGAAGATGAATTTAAAACCAAAACAGAAAGATTAAGTTCAAGTAGAAAGGAACTGCAATCTGTTGGGTGCTAAGTTGCGTGGACAAGGGTGCGGATCCAGAGGCTGGATCCTTCATGATTTAAATTTTAAGATTTGGTGGTATAGATCCATGTATAGATACAGGTCTGGAGATTTAGCTAAATATAATTTAAATATCTAAAAAATAGAGTATATGTCTAAATAATGAGACATTATGTGAAAATTTTGAAGGTAATCCGAGGAGAAAATTGAGGAGATTCCCATAAGGTGAAATTAGAAAAAGGACTAAAATAGAAATTTCTATATACAAGGTAGTGCGATATTATTTACTTGTACATTGCTTATAAGCAAAATACTTCCTTCTCACTCTTCAAAATGAAAAGGCTCGAGACTGTAAGAATTTGTCCCTAGTTGAACCAGGAATTGGTCATTTGTAGGACTTCATAACAATTTGAGAAATACGTAAGATAAAGTAATAAGATCCACAGCAGAATGCTATGCCGAATAAGCAGAGGATAATGTAAAACCATGACAACAAAATGGAATCGATTAGCAGTGGCAGAATCCTAGAGCTAAAAAGAGGCAAATGCAGATCTACGTTGAAAAGAATATCAATCAAGGTCAGGTAACAGAACATGGATAAACTTAAGAATACGGAGGAGCAGTGACAAAGAAAAAGTACGTAGATGAAGCACACAAACAAAAAGATGGCAGGTGACTCTCCAAAGCAGCAAGAGGTAATATGAATTCTAATTTGAATGTTGCAAATCTGTCTTATACAATCACCCCTATTCCTCCACTTGTGTGTGCAATTTGGATATCGATCCTAAAGTGTATCTAGTAATTATAATGGCATAATACATAAATATGCCCTTTAACTGACATCTATGTGTTAGAAAAATAATTATTCTTGTATCTTAAAAATAACAATATTAATATTGTTAATTCTTTTCTATCCATTATTACTGGTCTTTAATCGTCTTTCCTTTATTATTCATTATTTTAATATAAATCAAGGCATTGATTATTATTACTTTAACTAGGTAACTTATTCGCGCTTCGCGCGGTCATGAAGAATCCAATAAGTTGACGAATAAAAATATAAATTTAGTAGATATAGAGATAAAATTTCCACAACGATATATATAAATTAATTATATAAATTGATTAAACAACTTAAATACTTTTTAATTAGCTATAATAACACATGTTAATTTTTTTTTGATTTGCCACAGGGTGTCCGATATCCGCATTGGATCCCCGACTTATCTTGATCGCATACTCCATCCATTCTGAGGGTGGAGCTCCCAACATGATTGTTTTCATACCCAGAGCTCGAACCTGTGACCTCCAATTAAGGATAAAACAATCTCACTGTTGCACCACAACCACCCATGTTGTTAATTTTATGTAACCATAACAGAAACAAAAACAACCGGATTATAAAAATATTCGACATAAAGTGAATATGACCAAATTTTAAGATGGTATTGTTCGTCAAGATCCAATTTCTAAATTAGCCATATAAAGAATGTTCCAAAAAGACATTGTTCTTCATATGGTGCTAATTATTTTAAATTGAAAGAACCCTCTAATAGTTCTTAAAATTCGGAAGCAAATAATATTTCAAAAATAGTTTGACTTTTATTATTAATTAATTCACCACTTAAAATATTTTTATTAATGCACTATAATTGTTATTTTGGAGTGTCTTATGTCATCCTAAATTTCAATTGTAACACAGCTCCTATAGTGGTAGCTCATCAATCAACACATTACATATATTTTAAATGTTAAAAAGAACAATAATACAATCGCACAAGTGAATAAAATATGAAAATTAGATAACCCATGGACTCTTGGCTTCATAAAATCTCCAAATATGCCTTAAAAAACAGAATGTCCTTCCTGTGTTAGCTTTCGTGGATAGAGTTACCTAGTACCTATTGTTGGTGGGAGGTGGCTAATATTCCGTGGAATTAGTCGAGGTGCGTGTTAACCTGGACACCACTGTTATCAAAAAAAGAAAAAGACAGAATGCCCTTCCCATCTGCAAAAGACATATTGTTGGTCATTTTCTTGGCTTTCCTTTCTTTTTGAAAAAAAATATACATATATATGGCATAACTTAAAAAATAAAACTTATCTTCCGAAATGATGATGCTTAGTTACCCACCCCCATTCATGAAGCTATTAAAACCAAATGTATCTTGAATATCTCTTCATTGCAATTTGCTTGTGATAGTGCATAAGTTCTTACAGATACAAGTTCGATTCCTGAATCTAATGGTAGCAATCCTGCCATCATTCATAAAATTGTAACTGAAAAAGATGTCAGACATTTCTTCCAAACAAAGGAAAAAAAATATTTAGTAGAAGAAGTAATTAAGCGAAAATGAGAAGAAAATAAATTACAATGCCGATTTCAATGAAAATCAGTCCATCAGAAAGTTTTTGAACTATTTATTCACGTGAGCAAGTCTGTAAGACGACTACTTAATTGCTATGACTGTTCATTATCTTGATTTACTTCAAATCTTTTATAATTCTTAATAGCCTCCAAAACTCTTCATTTTCCTTTTTTACCACAACAATAGCTGACAGAAGAGGAAGATATTAGTAAGAGAATTTAAGTCAAAAGCATAAATGCACCTGGCATTTACTTTTGGGAAGCCTAAATGAAATTATTTGGCTGTGACTCTCCAACAACAAAACCATTACTCATTTGATAACTGAATAATTGCATTACAATGAAGAAATAAACCAATAAAATGTCAAAAAAATGAGAAAAAAGAAAAATAGCAATAGAGGCCATTAGAAGGTGCCACATCAGCAGATTTTGATTCTACTTTATTATTATATATAGATTGATTTGATTGATTGATTGGTGAAACAAACAAAATAATCAAATGAGTTGTAAAAGTAGAAAAAGATTTAAATGCATTTATTCCAAATAAAGACCAAGATTCATGAGGAGAAAGAAGAGTAAACCTCAAGCAACCATCAAAGGACTCATAGAGAGAACATATGAAAAAATAAATAATGCAATAACACTCTTACGATCTTAATCATTAAAACAAAAAAGAAAAAAATTATGAAATTAATGCACAATTTTTTGAGCTCTTATTGATATTCATTTCCATAAGCCGATCACCATTCAATGACTGTCATCTTATTCTTTGAGTCAAACTAAAATATGAATAAAATAAGCACCAAAAAAATATAACAACTTAAAAAGTTAATGTGAATTTGAAGTGGTTATAGAAATATTGGTCATAGTTTTATAATATTTCCTGATTTTTTTTAAAAAGAATATGATAATATTATCTTTGAAAGTAATTTTTTTTTTAATTCTACAGTTTTTCCTATTTTAGGTGTCAAATAAAAGGAGAGAGACAGAAAGAGTACTACCAAAAAGACAGAGATATATCATATCGGAAAGTGATTAAGAAAATAAAACTCAAAAGGAAAAGAAAAATCTCGAATGTTTAAATTTACATTTCAAATTCCTCCTTTCCTTTTCTGTGTTTTATTTCGTCATTTATTTTTAGGTTTTTCCTTATTTTTTTTTCTTTTTGTTATATTTCCTTTCCTTCTTATGTCTTTCTATTCAATTCAATCTTTATTATCATTAATCATTATGCTATAATTCGGCACTTGTTCCTCCCCATTGTTTGCAGTTACTACACTAAAATATATTTTTTATTTCGAATATTTTTAAATTCTTTTGTTCATTTTCCTTAATAAACATTTCAATATTCAATACATCTTCTATATAAATCAAAGGATAGAAGAAAAGAACTAAAACTTCATTGGATAGAATCTTCAACTTGTATGATAGATTTCAAATTAACGAAGATTTTAAGGTCTTCTCATCTTCGATTCTATGATTATTATTTTTGTTAGAGAAATTAGATTTAGTTTTTATTTTGTTAAATTTTTCAACAATTTTATTCACATAGAAGGATCAATCCACACAGGTACTATTCTTCTTTCTTATTTTCACGATCTAAAGGTTCGTACATCTGAATTATTTCATCTTATTGAATTTTTATACACTGTAAAAATCATTTAGGAAGAGATATACATCTAGGAAAAAAATTATATTGTTCAATGATAATGAATTCAAATATATATAAAAAAGATAAATCAAGATTTTGAGTAATGTACCTGAGAATGTTAAGAAACTCCGGCAATAATTAGTAATAATCCTCGGGCAAATTATTATATTCATGTCAAAAAAAATCTCCTCACTACTGACATATATATATATATGTGTTGCTATGCTCATATTTTATACTCTTTTCAATTGATTTGTTGTTACAACTTCTCATTGAACCATCATTTATGTTCACCTTATAATTACTCTCTCTAATTGCACAATAATGACCAACATTAGTGCATATATTAAAACAATTCAGATTTTTTGTTACAATAAAATGAATTAAAATAGGTGAAAAGGGCAAAAAAAGGAGAAAAAAGAAAAATGAGAATGGAGGCCATTGAGAGGTGCCACGTCATCGGATCTTCATTCTCCTTTATTATTATATATTGATAGCCTCAATGACCATTTTTCTTTTAAAGTAAATATGGACGTTTGGTTCTACAACTTGAATTTAGGCATTTGGTCAAATGGTTTAATGGTAGTAATTACCATTTAATTATGAATTATTGAAGGCTAGTAGCCAATGTTTTTCTACCTATATATGGTATGTTTTTGGAGACAACTTAGAAAGGAGAATAGAACAAGAAATACAAAACATAAAACTTTTTCATCTTATTTTGTGTTGCTGGGTTTTTCTAAAGTTAAATCTTCATTAGTTTCTAGTTCCTAGTTTAATATTAGAAGAGCTTGTTGAATCCTGGAGATATACCTTAACCGGTAAAATATCCTTAAGGACAGTGACAGAAGCACGCCTCAAGCTAGATAATTTCCGTGATTGTGCAATATTTACAACAATCTTAAGGATATTTCCTCTGAATCGATCACGGAAACGAAAAATGGAAGTATTATCTAACATTCAAGAAGTTGAGGCAGTGACGAAGAGATCATTAGAATTTTTTCGAAAGAAAAAAAAAACTATACAGAGCCTCCACCATCACAATTGGTGGACTTTGAGGAGATTAACAAATGGTGATTTTAAAGGGCAATTATTGTTGAGTTCATATTAGTATCTGACAGTACGTAGTTGGGAACAAACACCAAACAAATTTGGATGTTGGAGGTGATGTATACAAGGAATTGGTAATTTTGATATTGCTTGGGCTTTTGGCAGTAATCTTCATTCTTGTTTACTGTACAATCGGTATCTCTGGTCGGTGTGAAGAAATATGAGGCTAAATTTTGAGATTTGATGGGAATAATTTTTGGGACCGGTATAATGGTAGCTTGAAAAACACATGACTAGTTATTGAAGCAGAAAATGAATTTTCAAAGGGCGTGGTTATAGGTCATGGCTTTGGAGGCAATATCATACAATCCAGGTTTTAATGTTAACCAGGTAACTTGCCCGCGCTTCGCGCAGTGATAAATCACCTCATTAAGCTTAAAAGTAATCTTTCCTAATATACAAATATTAGAAGTAACAATGAATCAAATTATAAACAAAATTTAGTCTTTAAATCCAAATATATCAAATTTTCAATTTTAATCCATATTTATGGATATTAATATAGCTGGTGAAGTTATATACCTTTTCCACTATGTCTTGTTTTTTGAAAAATGTTTTTCTTACTCTCTTTATTTTTTAAAAACATGAATCCCCCTTTTAACAGTAGTATGTATCAAAAGAAACTTAGTGATCACAATATTTTTTTCCTTTTTTTTTTTACCCAACCCTAAGAGTTCCCACCCCTTTTGCTTCTTTGGTGACTCGAACCCACAACCTCACGTTGGAGGTGAGGGGTGCTTACCATCCGAGCAACTCCCTCTGAATAAATATGATCTCAACAATTTCTAGCAGCAAACCACTGCCTTTTATGCAATTTATTTTCCAAGCATATTCGCCACTTCCACATTCGAGTAGTTAAGAGTATTCAGCTTCCACTATTACACTTGGAGATATTGGTTTATATCATTCAAGCTTCTGTAGTCCATATGTCACAATGACTACTCTTGCCTTTGAGAAGTTTTTGGCACAATACTCTTGTGAAATAATAACTTTTGCACTAATGTCAAAGTGAGGCCAAATTAATGGATTGTCGTAGATTTTGTTAGCCGAAAATGTCTTGTCGATGCCTCCCATACTTACAATAGAGACATCCTTATAATAGAAATAACTTCTAGTTCCGTTTCTCCTCGACCAAGTTGAGCCTGCATCATCTTAAATTCATTTTCATGGCCAACCATCATATTCTTAGGCTTTACAACAAGTAGAGATAGATATGCAACAGAAAAATTTTATGCTTCCGAATCTTAGATATTGTTGTTGTACCTGGTACCCTCTTTCCATCCAATGCTTCATATGGTGGAATCAATGCATACACTACTTGTTCCAAAAATTTAGTCAAAGCACTAATTCGTTCCTCCCCAGTTTCTACGGAAAAAGTTTTCTTGAGTCAACCACATCTTCTCACTCAGAAAACAATTAAAGACCAAACTCATGACCTGAAACTTGGCTTTTCTCAATGCAAAAAAGCTTTCAATTAAGAACTAAACCAGTTTATCTATTTCTCCGTGATGAAGTATACCACAGAACAACTCAAAGATTCCTATTTATAGGCAAAAAGGGTATTAGCATGAAAACACAGTAAAACCTTTTTATAAATGAACTAAAATGTAAGTTGTCAATATTATACAATGATCTTTCAATGTGTACTCACCATGCAATCCTCGTGGACAGACGTCCTGAAGCATTGAACCACACTCTATAACTAAACCAACTGTAACTTCAACACTATCATCTGTAGGTTTCTCCAACAAAACTGTAAGTAGTTTGAGAGCAATAAGCTCGTGAACAATTTGCTGGTTTACAAGTTGCAATCAATTTGACAGCTGCTAATAGTTGAGGCTACAAGAGTCAATGATTTAAGGGTAAGACATATTATGAAAAGGTTTGGATTATAAAACATGTATTGAAATAATTATTAGACTAAATAGAGCAGTAACCCCCTTCCCCACTCTTGTTTCTCTTGTAGTCATACTCTAAAAGGAGGATTTTCAAGTATCTCTGTGACATCCAAATAGATTTTCTGTTCTTGTTCGTACAAACAACAATAATTTACAACAACGATATAGTATGTTGAACAAAGAAAAAGACCCTAGACTCAAAAGAAAAAGATTTTGAGGCAGTGTTGCCAGAAAAAAAAATATTTCAGCAAAATGGTAATATACAAAGCAAATGAGGCAACTGATAATATTACACATTAAGGAATAAAAGACTTCCTGAGAGATAATATTACTAATAATAATGAGAAGTAAAGAAGGGATAAACCCCCTGTCTCTCCCACTTAAAGTGCAACACTACTCAGTTACCTACTAACCTTCGACCCTTATCCTCGACCTCCACATCTTCCTATATAGGGTCATATCCTGAACCTAAAATATTGTCGAACTACTCAAAGAAAGTCAATGTTAGTTTGTTGGTCTTGCATGTCCTAAACCTAATAGATATGACATCTTTCTATCAGTTTCAGCAGAGATTTTAGTAAGTTGGTGCAACTTCTTTAAGGCCACAGGATTTTTAGTTTTATCTCTTCACCTTGGCAAGGCATATTGAAGACACCATTAAGGAAACACACATTACAAAAGTATATAAAGGTAAATTGAGGAGAAACATTCAATCATTCATACCTTAAAGAAAAGTCACAAATAGTTATTTAGCTCATAAATTGAACACGACTATACAGTTACAATTCTAAAAAGTAAATCTAGTCTAAGCAAAACGCCTAACTGATAAAGACATCTAAACAACCGCTTATATTTATTAGCTCAAATGTGGTTATTTCTAGAAATCTTGAGGGGTGAAATCCAAATACAAGAAAGCTTCGACAAATGGCCATTATCACATAAGAACATGAATGGCTAATATCGGAAGTCATGGAACATGCGACATATATATATATATATATATATACACATTTGAGAAACTTGGCCGTTGAGGCCATCAAAACAAGAATTCATGAGTCATCTTATGTACATATACCCACATGCGTCTACAAAAGCCTCTAACAGATGCATTGACCAAAACAAACTAAAAGTCGGGACAAGTCCCCGCTTTATACAACATGTACATCCCCAAAACATATATACACTCTGACTCGGAGAAGCTCCAGATTAGCTGTAGCTCACCAATGAATAGCTAACAACTGGCAATCTACTGAGGATGCCTACTGGTACCTGCGCCTGCAGCAAGTAAGGTAAATTCCCCAAGAGGGGTCAGTACGAAGAATGTACTGAGTATGTCAGGCTGTATGAAACTGAATCAGTATATAAGGACCTTCATGGAAAAATAATCACAAGGGACATGCCCATTATAGATAAGCCCTCAATCTATATATTTGGAACTGCGTGCATTACTTTCGATACTCACTTCATGTTTGTACCTCTTCTTACTTGCTTGCCTGTCATTGGTTATATGTATATATATATTGACCGGGCCCAATTGATCAGTGGAAACAATCATACCATCATGAAGGTGTTCATGCCACCCCATGGATACACCCAAAATGTTGGGATAGTCATTATGAAGGTGTGTTCTTTCACCCCATGGATATCATCATGAAGGTGTTTATTTCACCCCATGGATACACTCGTAATACTAGGATCGTCATCATGAAGGTGTTTATGTCACCCCATGGATACACTCATTTATGAAAGATTATTACATAGAGGATTATGACAATTTTTATTTGTAAGTACACATATATGCATTTCTTTATCCTTCACTTCATGAGATTGATACTTTTGATAATTGTAACATTATTGAAAGTCTTGGAACATAACATTATTGGAACTTGGAATCATGTCTATAAGTATGTTATTCATGAATGACAATAGGTCAAGAATAAGGTATATATGATCAACACTATATGATAACTTGGAATGAAATACCTTAGGATATTTCGGAAATGAGGAAGTACCATAACTCATATGAACAACATGCTGCAGAAGGATATAGATAGGATAACCTTACATACCTTCACTTCCAAGTATGGATACGCAAGCCTATCTATGAATACAAAAGTCCAGCCTCTTCCTTACGTCTTACTCTACAATACAAGTACATAACGAGGCTTGCATTAACCAATTGCTTCATTTCAAGTGTATAATATGACAATAAGTTACATAGTTGTCACAGAACGTCATTTCACCTTCGTACAATATCATGTACTGCTTTACCATTACCAAAACAAGCCTCATATCACCTATGGTATCACACATTACTAACATTCCACACCAAAATCATGCTTTACACTTCCTCTTCAATACTATGTTACATTTACGTCATTACGTTGCCCGAACGTCTTTCATAAAAACACATTAAGGTCAATCCATACTTAACATAGTTCAACATGTCCCCATACGACACTTTAAAGTCATTAAAACGACACCACAAGTTGATAATTACATTAAAAAAGGGTACAGGGGCCTTCGGGGTCCAAGACGATACATAAACATTCAAAACCGAAAACTGGGCTGACCTCCGCTACCACCTGCACCCGCAGGTGGATGAAATTCTCCCACAGATGGCTCCTGGCATATTCCAGGAGCATCTGCATTGGCATCTGCGCCCGCAGATGCCTCCGTCTGCGGGGGCGGATGCCCGTATTGGCCAAAATGGGTCCTTTTTGGGTCTTTTCATGCAATGAATGGTCCATAATCATAACCAAACTTGTTTTAACATAATTTTGATCATTTGAATGCCAACAATCAGTCATGGTCTCACAACACACCTAAAAAACACCCAAAACTACACTTCACGGTCAAAACGTCACCAAAACCATAACCGATTTCTCAACAACAATTCCAAACCTCAATCGCAAGGATAAAACAAGGCAATACTATTATCACACCTCACATGAAAATATTGAATCCATCAAGTTCATTTCCTTCAAGGCCACAAATACCTATTCAAGTTTACAAGGCAAAACCATCCTCCAATTGCAAAAATAGGCAGTTTTTACACATAGCACACGGTCGAAGACTTTGCCAACACCACCAACATAATTTATAGACTATATTAAACATATAATATATTAAACCATGAGAATAATACTTACCAAAAGTTGACCTTTCCCCAAAAGAGATGAGAGCTTAGGGTTGGTATTTTGAGAGAAAAGTTTTTGATAAGTCTTGCAAATGGCATGAGAGTTCTTTTGGATAAAAATATGATTTTCTATTTAAATAGCCCCTTTAAAATGAACCTCATCCACACACTTGGTGTGTTTACTTGGTCAATGGAAGACTAGGCAAGAATGGGTCAAAATCTCTTTTGGTCCATGTCTTTCTCTTGATTATTGGGCCTCATTTGGCCCAAATGACACAAGACTCATTAATTCCCACCATTTAATGCATAATTCACCAAATTCCTAATGTTTCATTAGTCCCATCAATATTACGGTAGTCGGCTAGACTCAAAAACGTACAGGGTGTTACATTCTTCCCCCCTTAGAAACATTCGTCCTCGAATGTTAGAAATATTATTCAAAGTAAACAATTACAAGTCTAGGAGCATTCTTCATGTTACCATATAGATATATACTCAAAGCTTATAAATACTTACTTGTCATTCCTCCCTTTGAAACAAATGAGGGTACTTGGATTTCATCATCTCTTCAGCTTCCCATGTGACCTCTTCTTTTTGTTGATTCCTCCAAAGTACCTTTACAGATGCTATATCTTTATTTCTCAACCTCTTCACCTGTCTATCCAGAATGGTGATAGGTATCTCCTCATAGGTAAGATCCTCTGTCACTTGTACATCATCAATATGAGTAAAACGAAATGGATCCCCTATGCACTTTCGAAGCATCAAAACATGAAATACTGGATGAACTGTGGAGAGTTCTTAGGGTAGTGCTAACTCATAAGCAACTTGCCCAAATCTTCTAATAATTTCATATGGGCCTATATAACGTGGACTCAATTTTCCTTTCTTTCCGAACTGCATTACCCCTTTCATTGGTGACACCTTCAGAAATACCCAATCACCTATGGCAAATTCAAGTCCTCTTCTTCTAACATCGACATATGACTTGTGTCGACTCTGGGCCATTTGTAATCGTTGTTGAATCACTTTAACCTTCTCCATAGCCTGATGAACAATATCTGGCCCAAGTAAAGCAGTTTCACCTGCTTCAAACCATCCGATGGGTGATCTACATTTTCGTCCGTACAAAGCTTCATAAGGTGCCATTTTAATACTTGAATGATAGCTATTGTTGTAGGCAAATTCAATAAGAGGCAAATGGTCATCCCAACTGCCTTGAAAATCCAATGTACAAGCTCGTAGCATATCTTCATGTGTCTGAATAGTACGTTCTGCTTGTCCATCAGTCTGAGGATGGAAAGCCGTACTCAAGTTCACCTGTGTACCCAAACTCTGCTGAAAAGATCTCCAAAAGTGCGCTGTGAACTGTGCTCCTCTGTCTGATATAATGGACAGTGGAATACCATGCAATCGTACTATCTCTTTCACATACAACTTCACATAATCCTCGGCTGTGTAGGTGGTCTTGACTGGTAGAAAATGCACTGACTTGGTAAGCCTGTCCACTATAACCCATATAGAATCGAATTTCCGCAATGTACGGGGCAACCCTGTGATGAAGTCCATATTAATCATATCCCACTTCCAGACTGGAAGATTAATACATTGCATGTAACTTCCTGGTTTCTGATGTTCTACCTTTACTTATTGACAATTCGGGAACTGAACGACAAATTCTGCAATATTCTTCTTCATATTTCCCAACCAATACACTGCTTTTAAATCATGATACATTTTAGTAGCACCCGGATGAATAGAATAACGCGAATGATACGCCTCCATCATGATTCGTTTCCGCAGTTCATCTACATCTGGAACGCATAATCTACCTTGGCATTGGAGCACCCCTTCCTGTGTTAGATCAAATGCCTCTGTCAAATTCCTTTCTACATTCTCCTTTAACTGCTTTAACATAGGATCTATAAACTGCTTTTCTTTCATCTCAGCTAATAACAAAGACTCAGCCGCATTTTGCACCATAACTCATTCATCTGAGGATTCAAGAAGACGAACCCCCAAGCTGGCTAATTGATGTAAGTCTTTGATTATCTCTTTCTTTTCCATCAATTGGTCATCAATGACTCCTGTTACCTTGCGGCTCAATGCATCAGCTACCACATTTGCTTTTCCTGGATAGTATAGAATGTCAATATCATAATCTTTTAAGAGCTCTAACCACCTTCGTTGCCTCAGATTGAGTTCCTTCTGCTTAAAGAGATATTGTAAACTTTTGTGATCCGTGTAGATATCAACATGAACTCCATACAAATAATGACGCCATATCTTTAAAGCAAAGACCACCGCTGCCAATTCAAGATCATGTGTGGGATAATTTCTCTCGTGTGGCCGCAACTGTCGTGAGGTGTATGCTATGACATTACCATGCTGCATCAACACACATCCGAGGCCAACCCCGAAAGCATCACAATAGACTGCATAACCTTCGGTACCCTCAGAAAGTACTAAAACTGGTGTGGAGGTTAACTTATCTTTCAACTTTTGGAAGTTTTTTTCACACGCATCATTCCACTGGAATTTACTGCCTTATGTGTAAGCTTTGTTAGAGGCGCAACTATGGAAGATAAACCTTCCACAAATCTTTTGTAATAACCTGCTAGTCCAAGAAAACTATGAATCTCTGTGGGTGTCGTAGGTCTTGGCCAATTTTTCACCGCTTTAATCTTTTCTGTATCCACCTGTATCCCTTCATCTGTCACAATATGACCCAAAAATGCAACTGATTTTAACCAGAATTCACACTTAGAGAACTTGGCATACAACTTACGCTAGCGAAGAATCTGCAATACTTGCCGTAAGTGATTAGCATGGTCCTCTGGTGATCTAGAATAAACAAGGATATCATCTATAAATACCGTGAAGAACACGTCCAGGAATGGCTTAAACACCCTATTCGTCAAATCCATGAACACAGCCGGTGCATTTGTTAGTCCAAATGACATAACTAAAAATTCATAATGGCCATACCGTGTTCGGAAAGCTGTCTTGGGTACATCTTCTTCTCTAACTCTGACTTGATGGTAACCCGACCTCAAGTCAATCTTTGAAAAGCACTTGGCACCCAGTAACTGATCAAACAAGTCATCAATGCGAGGGAGGGGATATTTGTTCATGATCGTTACCTTATTCAATTGCCGATAAACGATACACATTCTCAAGGTGCCATCTTTGTTCCTTACAAATAAGACCGGTGCACCCCACGGAGACATACTTGGCCTAATAAAGCCTTCCAGCAAATCTTTCAACTTCTCCTTCAATTCACGCAGTTCTGCTGGAGCCATTCTATACGGAGAAATAGAAATAGGCTGAGTGCCTGGAATCACATCAATGCCAAATTCTACTTCCCGTTCTGGGGGTAAGCCTGGAAGATCTTATGGAAATACATCCAAAAATTCATTGACCACTGGAATCGATTGCGGAGTTAGTGGTTCCACATCATTATCTTTCACTCGCACTAAATGACATACGTACCCCTTGGCAATCATTTTCCTAGCTTTCAAATAGGAAATAAATCTTCCTCGTGGTGCCCCCACATTACCCTGCCATTCAAGAACATTTTCTTGCGAAAAACAAAAATGCACTTTCTTGGCCCGGCAATCTACCGTGGCATAACAAGAGGCCAACCAATCCATTCCCATGATCACATCAAAATCCACCATGTCTAGTTCGATAAGATCGGCAAGTGTATCATGACCACACACAGTTACCACGCAGTTACGATACACTCTTTTTGCAACAATACATTCACCAACCGGTGTAGACACTTCAATTGATTTAATTAATAATTCTGGTGCCTTTATAATTTTCGCAGCAACCAATGGAGTAACATAGGAAAATGTAGAACCCGGATCAATCAATGCATATACATTATATGGAAAGATGGATAATGTACCTGTGACGACATCAGGAGAAGCCTCTGAATTCTGTCAGTCCACTAAAGCATAAGTGCAATTCTGGACCCCACTCGTGCTGGCTGCTCCCCTGGTACCTCTACCACGACCCACAGATGGCACACCTCGGCCTACAGGAGGAACCGATGATGATGATGCAATAGTCGATCCCACAGGTCGCGCCACACCACCCAAGCCTCTTCGCGGGCAATCTCTCATCATGTGCCCCGCCATGCCACACCAATAACATACATTCATCCCCCACCGGCAATCACCTGAATGAAACCGTCTACAATACTGACACAATGGGTGAAAATATCCCGCTGTCCGTGAACCACGACTTCCGCTGCTTTGCCCGACTTGATTAAAACCCCGAGACCCTCGAAAGTGAGAGGAAGTGCCTGGCATGGAGTGAGAAAATGAAGGCCTAGGTGGTCTATTAAAACTCCGAGGCCTGAACTCTGCTTGGGATGCCATGGACTGTCCCGTAGATCTAGCTCTCTTGGACGGCCCTTCTTCAAACCCTTGTCTTCTTCTCCGTTGCCTCTGATCTTCCATTTTCTGCACAAAGGCCTGTATTCTAGCTATGTCCATATCCCGATTTAGAGCAGCAATAGTGCAATCTCATACCAAATATGGCTCCAATCTGTCCACATATCTATGGACTCTATCTGTCATCGTATCCACAACATTGGGAGCATATCGGGCCAAGGAATTAAATTGTAGACTGTATTCCCTGACACTCAGATTCCCCTGACGGAGATTTAAGAATTGATCCGCACGTGCTTCACGAATCTCATAGGGGAGATAGTGATCCAGGAATGCTGCTTTAAATTCTTCCCATGTAGGGGGGTTTGCACCAATACCACGAGCTTTCTTCCAGTCCTCATACCACAATATAGCCTCGCCCTTCAATCTATAAGCTGTGAGCTCAACCATTTCCACACCGGACACATGCATAACCTCCAAAGCCCTTTGGATTTGATCGATATAATCTTGGGGATCTTCATTCGGGTCTGACCCAGTGAAGATGGGAGGATCTAATTTCAAGAAATCCTGAGTTCTGCGACTAGCTGCTCTCGCTGCACTATCATCACCCATCCTTGGACCACCTTGTCCCTGAACCTGTGCAGCAACTATTTGAGTTAACATTTGAACTGCATTCTTTAAGTCCTGATCAGTGGTTGTATTGACTGGTGGATCTACAGGTGCTCCCCTCCTACTCGACTCTTCTGGAACAGAGGGAGTGGAGAAAGCTTGTGACACAAATTCATGTTCAGTGTCACTTGGATTAACTTGGTCAGGTGGTAGTATACTGGTTCCTTCACCAGAAATTTGATCTATCCTCTTACTTTTTCCTCGACCTCTTCTTGTCATCGTCATTTTCTATATCAAAGAAAAACCAATCACCATGGTCAGATATGATGTAACTTACAACACTGGCTCTATTGCACGATCTAGGAATGAAAAAAAGAAATAACATCCTAAATGTCCCGCAACCTCCTACTTATAAATGTGGTGCACAACACATTGATAAGTAATACTCTACTCAGACACAGCTTTGTAGACAACCTTAGAACAACCTGCTCTGATACCACTTTTGTCACGCCCCGAATCCCAACGAGGCCTGATTGGCACCCATAGCTGATAAGGCCCGAGAGAACCAAGCTATGCTGCCATAAATTCATATGCATACCATAGGGAACACCATTACACATAAGAACATGAATGGCTAATATCGAAAGTCATGGAACATGCGACATATATATATATATATACACATTTGAGAAACTTGGCCGTTGAGGCCATCAAAACAAGAATTCATGAGTCATCTTATGTACATATACCCACATGCGTCTACAAAAGCCTCTAACAGATGCATTGACCAAAACAAACTAAAAGTCGGGACAAGTCCCCGCTTTATACAACATGTACATCCCCAAAACATATATACACTCTGACTCGGAGAAGCTCCAGATTAGCTGTAGCTCACCAATGAATAGCTAACAACTGGCAATCTACTGAGGATGCCTACTGGTACCTGCGCCTGCAGCAAGTAAGGTAAATTCCCCAAGAGGGGTCAGTACGAAGAATGTACTGAGTATGTCAGGCTGTATGAAACTGAATCAGTATATAAGGACCTTCATGGAAAAATAATCACAAGGGACATGCCCATTATAGATAAGCCCTCAATCTATATATTTGGAACTGCGTGCATTACTTTCGATACTCACTTCATGTTTGTACCTCTTCTTACTTGCTTGCCTGTCATTGGTTATATGTATATATATATTGACCGGGCCCAATTGATCAGTGGAAACAATCATACCATCATGAAGGTGTTCATGCCACCCCATGGATACACCCAAAATGTTGGGATAGTCATTATGAAGGTGTGTTCTTTCACCCCATGGATATCATCATGAAGGTGTTTATTTCACCCCATGGATACACTCGTAATACTAGGATCGTCATCATGAAGGTGTTTATGTCACCCCATGGATACACTCATTTATGAAAGATTATTACATAGAGGATTATGACAATTTTTATTTGTAAGTACACATATATGCATTTCTTTATCCTTCACTTCATGAGATTGATACTTTTGATAATTGTAACATTATTGAAAGTCTTGGAACATAACATTATTGGAACTTGGAATCATGTCTATAAGTATGTTATTCATGAATGACAATAGGTCAAGAATAAGGTATATATGATCAACACTATATGATAACTTGGAATGAAATACCTTAGGATATTTCGGAAATGAGGAAGTACCATAACTCATATGAACAACATGCTGCAGAAGGATATAGATAGGATAACCTTACATACCTTCACTTCCAAGTATGGATACGCAAGCCTATCTATGAATACAAAAGTCCAGCCTCTTCCTTACGTCTTACTCTACAATACAAGTACATAACGAGGCTTGCATTAACCAATTGCTTCATTTCAAGTGTATAATATGACAATAAGTTACATAGTTGTCACAGAACGTCATTTCACCTTCGTACAATATCATGTACTGCTTTACCATTACCAAAACAAGCCTCATATCACCTATGGTATCACACATTACTAACATTCCACACCAAAATCATGCTTTACACTTCCTCTTCAATACTATGTTACATTTACGTCATTACGTTGCCCGAACGTCTTTCATAAAAACACATTAAGGTCAATCCATACTTAACATAGTTCAACATGTCCCCATACGACACTTTAAAGTCATTAAAACGACACCACAAGTTGATAATTACATTAAAAAAGGGTACAGGGGCCTTCGGGGTCCAAGACGATACATAAACATTCAAAACCGAAAACTGGGCTGACCTCCGCTACCACCTGCACCCGCAGGTGGATGAAATTCTCCCACAGATGGCTCCTGGCATATTCCAGGAGCATCTGCATTGGCATCTGCGCCCGCAGATGCCTCCGTCTGCGGGGGCGGATGCCCGTATTGGCCAAAATGGGTCCTTTTTGGGTCTTTTCATGCAATGAATGGTCCATGATCATAACCAAACTTGTTTTAACATAATTTTGATCATTTGAATGCCAACAATCAGTCATGGTCTCACAACACACCTAAAAAACACCCAAAACTACACTTCACGGTCAAAACGTCACCAAAACCATAACCGATTTCTCAACAACAATTCCAAACCTCAATCGCAAGGATAAAACAAGGCAATACTATTATCACACCTCACATGAAAATATTGAATCCATCAAGTTCATTTCCTTCAAGGCCACAAATACCTATTCAAGTTTACAAGGCAAAACCATCCTCCAATTGCAAAAATAGGCAGTTTTTACACATAGCACACGGTCGAAGACTTTGCCAACACCACCAACATAATTTATAGACTATATTAAACATATAATATATTAAACCATGAGAATAATACTTACCAAAAGTTGACCTTTCCCCAAAAGAGATGAGAGCTTAGGGTTGGTATTTTGAGAGAAAAGTTTTTGATAAGTCTTGCAAATGGCATGAGAGTTCTTTTGGATAAAAATATGATTTTCTATTTAAATAGCCCCTTTAAAATGAACCTCATCCACACACTTGGTGTGTTTACTTGGTCAATGGAAGACTAGGCAAGAATGGGTCAAAATCTCTTTTGGTCCATGTCTTTCTCTTGATTATTGGGCCTCATTTGGCCCAAATGACACAAGACTCATTAATTCCCACCATTTAATGCATAATTCACCAAATTCCTAATGTTTCATTAGTCCCATCAATATTACGGTAGTCGGCTAGACTCAAAAACGTACAGGGTGTTACATTCTTCCCCCCTTAGAAACATTCGTCCTCGAATGTTAGAAATATTATTCAAAGTAAACAATTACAAGTCTAGGAGCATTCTTCATGTTACCATATAGATATATACTCAAAGCTTATAAATACTTACTTGTCATTCCTCCCTTTGAAACAAATGAGGGTACTTGGATTTCATCATCTCTTCAGCTTCCCATGTGACCTCTTCTTTTTGTTGATTCCTCCAAAGTACCTTTACAGATGCTATATCTTTATTTCTCAACCTCTTCACCTGTCTATCCAGAATGGTGATAGGTATCTCCTCATAGGTAAGATCCTCTGTCACTTGTACATCATCAATATGAGTAAAACGAAATGGATCCCCTATGCACTTTCGAAGCATCAAAACATGAAATACTGGATGAACTGTGGAGAGTTCTTAGGGTAGTGCTAACTCATAAGCAACTTGCCCAAATCTTCTAATAATTTCATATGGGCCTATATAACGTGGACTCAATTTTCCTTTCTTTCCGAACTGCATTACCCCTTTCATTGGTGACACCTTCAGAAATACCCAATCACCTATGGCAAATTCAAGTCCTCTTCTTCTAACATCGACATATGACTTGTGTCGACTCTGGGCCATTTGTAATCGTTGTTGAATCACTTTAACCTTCTCCATAGCCTGATGAACAATATCTGGCCCAAGTAAAGCAGTTTCACCTGCTTCAAACCATCCGATGGGTGATCTACATTTTCGTCCGTACAAAGCTTCATAAGGTGCCATTTTAATACTTGAATGATAGCTATTGTTGTAGGCAAATTCAATAAGAGGCAAATGGTCATCCCAACTGCCTTGAAAATCCAATGTACAAGCTCGTAGCATATCTTCATGTGTCTGAATAGTACGTTCTGCTTGTCCATCAGTCTGAGGATGGAAAGCCGTACTCAAGTTCACCTGTGTACCCAAACTCTGCTGAAAAGATCTCCAAAAGTGCGCTGTGAACTGTGCTCCTCTGTCTGATATAATGGACAGTGGAATACCATGCAATCGTACTATCTCTTTCACATACAACTTCACATAATCCTCGGCTGTGTAGGTGGTCTTGACTGGTAGAAAATGCACTGACTTGGTAAGCCTGTCCACTATAACCCATATAGAATCGAATTTCCGCAATGTACGGGGCAACCCTGTGATGAAGTCCATATTAATCATATCCCACTTCCAGACTGGAAGATTAATACATTGCATGTAACCTCCTGGTTTCTGATGTTCTACCTTTACTTATTGACAATTCGGGAACTGAACGACAAATTCTGCAATATTCTTCTTCATATTTCCCAACCAATACACTGCTTTTAAATCATGATACATTTTAGTAGCACCCGGATGAATAGAATAACGCGAATGATACGCCTCCATCATGATTCGTTTCTGCAGTTCATCTACATCTGGAACGCATAATCTACCTTGGCATTGGAGCACCCCTTCCTGTGTTAGATCAAATGCCTCTGTCAAATTCCTTTCTACATTCTCCTTTAACTGCTTTAACATAGGATCTATAAACTGCTTTTCTTTCATCTCAGCTATTAACAAAGACTCAGCCGCATTTTGCACCATAACTCATTCATCTGAGGATTCAAGAAGACGAACCCCCAAGCTGGCTAATTGATGTAAGTCTTTGATTATCTCTTTCTTTTCCATCAATTGGTCATCAATGACTCCTGTTACCTTGCGGCTCAATGCATCAGCTACCACATTTGCTTTTCCTGGATAGTATAGAATGTCAATATCATAATCTTTTAAGAGCTCTAACCACCTTCGTTGCCTCAGATTGAGTTCCTTCTGCTTAAAGAGATATTGTAAACTTTTATGATCCGTGTAGATATCAACATGAACTCCATACAAATAATGACGCCATATCTTTAAAGCAAAGGCCACCGCTGCCAATTCAAGATCATGTATGGGATAATTTCTCTCGTGTGGCCGCAACTGTCATGAGGTGTATGCTATGACATTACCATGCTGCATCAACACACATCGAGGCCAACCCCGGAAGCATCACAATAGACTGCATAACCTTCGATACCCTCAGAAAGTACTAAAACTGGTGTGGAGGTTAACTTATCTTTCAACTTTTGGAAGTTTTTTTCACACGCATCATTCCACTGGAATTTACTGCCTTATGTGTAAGCTTTGTTAGAGGCGCAACTATGGAAGATAAACCTTCCACAAATCTTTTGTAATAACCTGCTAGCCCAAGAAAACTATGAATCTCTGTGGGTGTCGTAGGTCTTGGCCAATTTTTCACCGCTTCAATCTTTTCTGTATCCACCTGTATCCCTTCATCTGTCACAATATGACCCAAAAATGCAACTGATTTTAACCAGAATTCACACTTAGAGAACTTGGCATACAACTTACGCTCGCGAAGAATCTGCAATACTTGCCGTAAGTGATTAGCATGGTCCTCTGGTGATCTAGAATAAACAAGGATATCATCTATAAATACCGTGAAGAACACGTCCAGGAATGGCTTAAACACCCTATTCGTCAAATCCATGAACACAACCGGTGCATTTGTTAGTCCAAATGACATAACTAAAAATTCATAACGGCCATACCGTGTTCGGAAAGCTGTCTTGGGTACATCTTCTTCTCTAACTCTGACTTGATGGTAACCCGACCTCAAGTCAATCTTTGAAAAGCACTTGGCACCTAGTAACTGATCAAACAAGTCATCAATGCGAGGGAGGGGATATTTGTTCATGATCGTTACCTTATTCAATTGCCGATAAACGATACACATTCTCAAGGTACCATCTTTGTTCCGTACAAATAAGACCGGTGCACCCAACGGAGACATACTTGGCCTAATAAAGCCTTCCAGCAAATCTTTCAACTTCTCCTTCAATTCACGCAGTTCTGCTGGAGCCATTCTATACGGAGAAATAGAAATAGGCTGAGTGCCTGGAATCACATCAATGCCAAATTCTACTTCCCGTTCTGGGGGTAAGCCTGGAAGATCTTATGGAAATACATCCAAAAATTCATTGACCACTGGAATCGATTGCGGAGTTAGTGGTTCCACATCATTATCTTTCACTCGCACTAAATGACATACGTACCCCTTGGCAATCATTTTCCTAGCTTTCAAATAGGAAATAAATCTTCCTCGTGGTGCCCCCACATTACCCTGCCATTCAAGAACATTTTCTTGCGAAAAACAAAAATGTACTTTCTTGGCCCGGCAATCTACCGTGGCATAACAAGAGGCCAACCAATCCATTCCCATGATCACATCAAAATCCACCATGTCTAGTTCGATAAGATCGGCAAGTGTATCATGACCACACACAGTTACCACGCAGTTACGATACACTCTTTTTGCAACAATACATTCACCAACCGGTGTTGACACTTCAATTGATTTAATTAATAATTCTGGTGCCTTTACAATTTTCGCAGCAACCAATGGAGTAACATAGGAAAATGTAGAACCCGGATCAATCAATGCATATACATTATATGGGAAGATGGATAATGTACCTATGACGACATCAGGAGAAGCCTTTGAATTCTGTCAGTCCACTAAAGCATAAGTGCGATTCTGGACCCCACTCGTGCTGGCTGCTCCCCTGGTACCTCTACCACGACCCACAGATGGCACACCTCGGCCTACAGGAGGAACCGATGACGATGATGCAATAGTCGATCCCACAGGTCGCGCCACACCACCCAAGCCTCGTCGCGGGCAATCTCTCATCATGTGCCCCGCCATGCCACACCAATAACATACATTCATCCCCCACCGGCAATCACCTGAATGAAACCATCTACAATACTGACACAATGGGTGAAAAGATCCTGCTATCCGTGAACCACGACTTTCGCTGCTTTGCCCGACTTGATTAAAACCCCGAGACCCTCGAAAGTGAGAGGAAGTGCCTGGCATGGAGTGAGAAAATAAAGGCCTAGGTGGTCTATTAAAACTCCGAGGCCTGAACTCTGCTTGGGATGCCATGGACTGTCCCGTAGATCTAGCTCTCTTGGACGGCCCTTCTTCAAACCCTTGTCTTCTTCAAGTGTATAATATGACAATAAGTTACATAGTTGTCACAGAACGTCATTTCACCTTCGTACAATATCATGTACTGCTTTACCATTACCAAAACAAGCCACATATCACCTATGGTATCACACATTACTAACCTTCCACACCAAAATAATGCTTTACACTTCCTCTTCAATACTATGTTACATTTACGTCATTACGTCGCCCGAACGTCTTTCACAACAACACATTAAGGTCAATCCATACTTAACATAGTTCAACATGTCCCCATACGATACTTTAAAGTCATTAAAACGACACCACAAGTTGATAATTACATCCAAAAAGGGTATAGGGGCCTTTGGAGACCAAGATGATAAGTAAACATTCAAAACCAAAAATCGGGCTGACCTGCGCTGCCACCTGTGCCCGCAGGTGGCTGACCTATGCCCACAGATGGCTCCTGGCATATTTCAGGAGCATCTGCGTTGGCATCTGCGCCCGCAGATGCCTCCGTCTGCGGGGTCGGATGCCCGTTTTGGCCAAAATGGGTCCTTTTTGGGTCTTTTCATGCAATGAATGGTCCATGATCATAACCAAACTTGTTTTAACATATTTTTGATCATTTGAATGCCAACAATCAGTCATGGCCTCACAATACACCTAAACAACACCCAAAACTACACTTCACGGTCAAAACGTCACCAAAACCATAACCGATTTCTCAACAACAATTCCAAACCTCAATCGCAAGGATAAAACAAGGCAATACTATTATCACACCTCACATGAAAATATTGAATCCATCAAGTTCATTTCCTTCAAGGCCACAAATACCTATTCAAGTTTACAAGGCAAAACCATCCTCCAATTGCAAAAATAGGCAGTTTTTACACATAGCACACGGTCGAAGACTTTGCCAACACCACCAACATAATTTATAGACTATCTTAAACATATAATATATTAAACCATGATAATAATACTTACCAAAAGTTGACCTTTCCCCAAAAGAGATGAGAGCTTAGGGTTGGTATTTTGAGAGAAAAGTTTTTGATAAGTCTTGCAAATGGCATGAGAGTTCTTTTGGATAAAAATCTGATTTTCTATTTAAATAGCCCCTTTAAAATGAACCTCATCCACACACTTGGTGTGTTTACTTGGTCAATGGAAGACTAGGCAAGAATGGGTCAAAATCTCTTTTGGTCCATGTCTTTCTCTTGATTATTGGGCCTCATTTGGCCCAAATGACACAAGACTCATTAATTCCCACCATTTAATGTATAATTCACCAAATTCCTCATGTTTCATTATTCCCATCAATATTATGGTAGTCGGCTAGACTCAAAAATGTACAGGGTGTTACATCCTCGTCCTTGCCTTTGCTGGACACATATGCTAATTCACCTGCCTCGAGTTTGGGCCACTTATAATCGATAATGTTCAATCCATCATTGCAAAGAAATTCTGATTAAAGATAAACTCTTACAATTTTGTGGAAAAGCATCAACAGGAGGAGTGAACAAAGGTAGTGGACCAAGGTGAAGTCCATAGGAAAGATCATGGAAGAGGGTTGTTCTTGTTACTACTTCTTTAATCTTATTCGATAGCACATATTGCAACTTCTCTACCTTTTGAAATAGTCTAACAGCTGAAGGACAATGTTGTCTCTAAGGATTTATTGAAGTAAAACTCCTGCATCCTTTTATCTCGCCATGATCCAAACCTTAAGTGAGAAGCAAAAGGGAAAAAGTAGTGAAAGAAAAGCTTAAAGAACACCCAAGGAAGGATCAAGATGTCACGCCTCGTATCCCAATGGGGTGGACTGGCACCCGAAGTCGATAAGACTCGAGAGAACCAATCTTTACTCATACTCAATCATATGCATACCATAAGAATCATCACCACCTCGTAAAGACGTAAAATGCTAAGAGCAGAAATCATGGAGCATATATATATATACATATAAGAAACTTGGCCGTTAGGGCCATCAAGTCAAGGTGGACATACATCTCTTACGTTACATACCTACATGTGTCTACGAAAGCCTCTAACAGAAGTACATACATAACCATCTTGAATTTGGGACAAGTCCCCGCTTTACACAACAGTACAGTACCAAACAAATGTACATATAAGACTCGAAAAGCCCCAAACCAACTTGATCTCACCAAAGATCGGCAAAAGATCCGCAACCTACTATGGAGGTCTACTAGCACCTGTACCTACAGCAAGTAAGGTAAGTCCCACAAGGGACGTTAGTACGAAGAATGTACTGAGTATGTAAGGCCATAAGAAACTATATGATACATCAATACTTCAATGAAATCAAATATAAGTAAAGAACCAATATGGATAAGTCATCACTTTATATGTATGGAAATATGTACATTAGATGGATTACTTCTTTTTATTCTTACGCTCATTCGTTCTTTCATCACGCATTCTTCATTCACTACTCATCCTTCCATCCTCACAATGCCCGGGCCCCAAGCTGATCAGTGGGTATTCCATAGTGTTCAGGATCGACCCATGCTAGGCTTTTCTTTGCCCATGGGATACCACCCGTAGTAGCGGGATTGACCTATGCTAGGTGTTCTTTGCACCCCTGGGATACCACCCGAAGATATTGGGATCGACCCATGCTAAGTATTTTAACCCCTGGGATACCACCCAATAATACATCATTTCTCTTTACAACATTACTTCTTTAATCTTGGAAAAAGTTCATTCGATGATTATAGCATTATTGGAAACACATAGGTGCTTACTTTATGCCTTTACGCTCATGAGATTGATACTTTTGTAGTTGTAACATTATTGGAAGCTTTAGAACAAAACACTATTGGAACTTGGAACCATGCCCATAATTAGGTGCTACATGAATGACAATAGACCAAGAATAAAGTATATATGATTAACAATAGATGATAACCTGAAATAAGATGACTTAAGACATTTCAGAAATGAGTAAGTACAATAACAAGGTGAAAACTACATGCTGCAGAAGGATACGGAAAGAGTAATATTACATACCTTATCTTCTCAATACGACTATACAATCCTATATGTGAACACAAGAGTCCAGCTCCTTCCTTACGTTTCACTCTACAACACAATTACATAACGGAGCTTACATTAACAACTAGTCACCATACAAGTGTACAAGATGACAATGAGCTATATGATTGTCGTATAACGTCATTTCACCCTTACAATACCATTTACGGCATTATCATACCAATACCACAACATGCCCAACATTGACCAAAATATCATAAAACACTAGCATGTCATACCAAGTTCACACTTTACACTTCTCCATCACCACAACATCACAATGATTCCAACAATTCACTTTAATACACCTCACAACAACATACCGGCCAAAATCCCATAATTTACACTTATAGAAAAATAACAAGTTTAGGATCATAATCACACCATACATGTTGATATTTCATCCATACCATGTTCTTTCATCAAAACCACAAGTCATATTTTAAGTTTAAATTCCATAGATGACACATCTTTTACAAAAACATTAAGTGTCATGTTCAACACTTCCAAGCATGACCAACATGATCTGCATAATCTCCCATGCATATAATATGCTAAAGTACAAGAATAATCACTTACCTAAGCTTGAAAAATGATGATCTTGCTCCAAAAGATGACTTAGGGTTTGAAGAGCCAAAAGGAGTTTTCTTGAGAATTCTAGAAATGTGATGTCTGTTCCTTTGAATAAAAATCAGATTTTCCACATATATATAGTCCCTCAAGTCTTCTTGGAATTAAATGCCATGTTTAAGTGGTCAATGGTAGAAGAATGGGTCATTTAGCCTATTTGGGCCATGTCTTTTTTTCTTATTTTTGGCCTTTATTGAGCCCAATTCACTTAATCCAATAAAATCAATAATTTCTCATGTTTAAATCATTTCATACGTGTTACGACAATATTCCCACTCACGCAATTTATATTCGTAGCCTCAATCCCAAAAACAAGTGATTCTAGCCACGTATCGCTTATTTTGACCGAAAGGCTAAAATTGTCATTTGGTTGCCAAATTCATCCACGAATAATCTTATCAAAATGGAATGCCAATATTTCAATTATCCCATGTATAGGCTCGTGGTTGTAGAATAAATGTGGCAAAAAGCGGCCCGGTACGTCCCCGGGCACCCTTGGGACTTAGAAAAATTTCCAACATTTGAAAGGTGCGCACAAGCAGCCTGGCACGCCATTGGGCGCGCCACCTTGATGCCTGTGCCCAAAATATTTGGGCACTTAGCGGCCTGGCACGACCTCTGGCGCGCCTGACCTTATTTTTTTTAAAATTTCGTTCTTCGAATTTTCTTTGCGGGTTTGGTTAGATACTTCAAGTTCTATTCTTTAACTTACTTCTTACCTTTAATATCCTTTGTTTGGAGGTTCTCCAAGCCTCGTTTTGAACCCCACAAATTCTCCACGAAGTCACAAAACACCTCCTACGAAGGTCTAATCACATGTACGAGGCCCAATATCAATTATCTCCTCAATAACATTACAAAATACATATTTATGGCTCTCGACACCTAAGTAACCATTGTTCAACGTCGTCAAGTAGGGTCAGGAAGGTACGGGGTGTTACATTCTTCCCCCCTTAGAAACATTCATCCTCGAATGTTAACAATATCGCTTCAATTACAATAAATGCATCTCTATATTAGCGTACATATACATAAACACTTCAGGCTCATGGATACTTACTTTTTATTGCTCCACTTTCGCACTTTGAACTGTTTTGTCCATTTGAAATTGATGGGGATACTTGGATTTCATCATTTCCTCAGCTTCCCATGTGATCTCTTCTACTTGTTGATTTCTCTAAAGGACTTTTATGGAAGCTACATCTTTATTCCTCAATATCTTTACTTGTCGGTCTAAGATAGCAATGGGTACCTCTTCATAAGTAAGATCCTCCGTAACTTGGACATCCTCAACGGGAACAATACGAGATGGATCTCCTATGCACTTTCGAAGTATCGAAACATAGAACACTGGATGGACTGAGGAGAGTTCTTGGGGTAGTGCTAATTCGTACGCAACTAGCCCAAATCTTCTAATAATTTCATATGGGCCTATATAACGTGGACTCAATTTTCCTTTCTTTTCGAACCGCATTACCCCTTTCATCGGTGACACCTTTAAAAATACCCAATCACCTATGGCAAATTCAAGCCCTCTCCTTCTAACATCAGCATATGATTTGTGGCGACTTTGGGCCGTTTGTAACCGCTGTTGGATCATTTTAACTTTCTCCATAGCTTGATGAACAAGATCTGGACCAAGTAAAGCAGTTTCACCCGCTTCAAACCATCCAATTGGTGATCTACATTTCCTTTCGTACAAAGCTTCATAAGGTGCCATTTTAATACTTGAATGATAGCTATTGTTGTAAGCAAATTCAATAAGAGGCAAATGGTCATCCCAACTGCCTTGAAAATCTAACGTGCAAGCTCGTAGCATATCTTCAAGTGTTTGGATAGTACGTTCTGCTTGTCCATCAGTCTGAGAATGGAAAGCTGTACTCAAGTTCACCTGTGTACCCAAACTCTGTTGAAAAGATCTCCAAAAATGCGTAGAAAAATTGAGCTCCCCTGTCTGATATAATGGAGATCGAAATCCCATGTAATCGCACTATTTCTTTAACATACAATCTTGCATAATCCTCAGCTGTATAGGTGGTCTTGACTGGTAGAAAATGCGCTGACTTGATAAGCCTGTCCACTATAACCCATATAGAATCAAATTTTTGTAATGTAAGAGGCAAACCTGTGATGAAATCCATATTAATCATATCCCATTTCCAGACTGGAAGATTGATACATTGCATGCAACCTCCTGGTTTTTGATGCTCTACTTTCACTTGTTGACAATTCGGGCATTGAGCGACAAATTCAGCAATGTTCTTCATATTTCCCCACCAATACACTTCTTTTAAATCATGGTACATTTTAGTAGAACCCGGATGAATAAAATAGCGCGAATGATGCGCCTCTGTCATAATTCGTCTCCTCAGCTCATCTACATCCGGTACACATAATCTTCCTTGGCATTGAAGTACCCCTTCTTGTGTAAGATCAAAGGCCGTAGTCAGACCCTGTTGTACATTCTCTTTCAGCTGCAATAACATTGAATCTGCAAATTGCTTCTCCTTCACTTCAGCTATTAGTAAAGATTCAGCCGCATTTTATACAATAACTCCATCATCTGAGGATTCAAGAAGACGAACCCCCAAACTGGCTAATTGATGTAAATCTTTGACTAAACCTTACTTTTCTATCAATTGGCCACTAGTACCCCCTATTGCCTTGCGGCTCAATGCATCAGCTACCATATTTGCTTTGCCTGGATGACAGATAATATCAATATCATATTCTTTTAAGAGCTCTAACCACCTTCGTTGCCTCAAATTGAGTTCCTTCTACTTGAAGAGATATTGCAAACTCTTGTGATCAGTATAGATATCAACATGAACTCTATACAAAAATTGACGCCATATCTTTAAAGCAAAAACCACTGCTGCTAATTCAAGATCATGTGTGGAATAATTTTTCTCATGTGGCCGCAACTGTCGCTAGGCATATGCTATGACATTACCGTGTTGCATCAATACACATCCGAGGCCACCCCCGGATGCATCACATATCACGACCCAAAATCCCATTTGGGCCGGACTGGCACCCAAAGTCGATATGGCCCAAGAGAACCAATGTGTGCTCCTATTTACTCGCAAGCATATTTTAGTATGAATCTTATTATACTTTGTACAACTAGGCGAAAGTCATGGAAAAATTAACAATATATAAAACTTGGCCGTTAGGGCCGTCAAGTCAAACAGAATACACATCTCTTACATTAACCTTCCCACATATGTCTACAAAGCCTCTAACCGATACATGAACACAACAACCTGTAGTCGGGACAAGTCCCCACTTTATACAAAAATTACAAAACCAAAACAATATACACATGTGACTCGGAAAGCCCCGAACTAACTGGGAGCTCACCAATGACCCGCGGATAACCCGTAGGCTATGGTGGAGGTCTACTAACACCTATCCCTGCAGCAAACAAAGTAAGTCCCCCAAAGGGGTCAGTACGAAGAATGTACTGCGTATGCAAGGCTATAAGGAACTTCATGAAACTTAAACACCTCAATGAACTTGATTTCAAGAGAATAGTCAATGTGGATCAATCATCGTTTAGTATGTGTGGAAATAGGTACTTTATGTTCATTACTCCATTTACCTTTATGCCCATTACCGTTAACAGTTAGAACCGTCAATAATGTATAACCATTAGTATGTAACCGTCAATATACAATGCATCCGTCAATATGCCATGCAACCGTCAATATGCAATGCATCCATCAATATGCAATGCAACCGTCAATATGCAATGCATCCGTCAATATGCAATGCATCCGTCAATATGCAACCGTCAATATATATATATATATATATATATAACCGTCTCAAGTTCGGCATCAAGCTAGGCTTTTTCCCCACTGAGCTTCCCCCCTGCTACCACCTGGAAAACAAGAAAGCAAGTTCGACATAAAGTTTGGCTTTTACCTCACTGAGCTTCCCCCTTGATCCAGTAAATATAATAAAGTTCGGCGTCAAGCTTGGCTTTTGCCCCACTGAGCTTTCCCCCTACTATCACCCGGAAAACAAGGAAGCAGGTTCGGCATCAAGTTTGGCTTTTTCCCCCAAAGCTATCACCCGCACTCAAAGAACCATAAAGTAAACATAAATTAATGATAAATTAATTTTGAAGAAATTAGCAACTAATTATAAAGTAACCATAAAGAAAATTATAAAGTAACCATGAGGGAAAATAGAAAGTAACCATAAGAAAAATTATAAAGTCACCATACGGGAGTTACTTCTTCCATTACTTCTTTGGATTACTTCTCTCTTTTACTTTTCTGAGATAGATACATTGGGGGATCATAACCTTTTTGGAAACACATAAGTGCATTACTTCAATATTTTAAGTTCATGAGATTGATACTTTTGAAGTTGTAACATTATTGGAATCCTTGGGACATAATATTATTAGAACTTTGAATCATGTCCATAATTATGTGATACATGAGAATAATAATATATGACAACTTGAAATGAGATACCTTCTAACATTTCGGAATGGAAAAAAGACAATGACAACATGAACAATATGTGCTGCAGAAAAATATGGACAGAGTAACCTTACATACCTTATCGTCTCAATATGAACACTCAATTCTATACGCGAATACAATAGTCCCGCTCCTTCCTTATGTTTCACTCTACAACACAAATATACAATGGAGTTTACATTAACCACCACCTACCTTACAAATGCATACAACGACAATGAGTTACATGTTTGGCTTTAACATGCCATTTCCCTCTTGGTTATACCATGTGTGAAACTATCACACCAACAATACCATTTACAAAAATATCATACCAATAATCCCACAATATTCTCAACATTGACCAATATCCTAAACCACTAGCATGTCACACCAAATTCATACTTTACACTTCTACATCACCACAACATCACAATGGTTCCATCATTTCACTTCAATTCACCTCACAACAACAAATCGACCAAAATCCCATAATTTACACTTATGGAAAAATAACAAGTTTAGGACCATAATCACACCATACATGTTGATATTTTATCCATATCATGCTCTTCTATCAAAACCATAAGTCATATTCCAAGTTTAAATTCCATAAATGGCACATCTTTTACAAAAATACAAAGTGCCATATTCAACACTTCCAAGCATAACCAACATGATCTACATAATCTCCCATGCATATAATATGTTAATCCGTAATAATAAACACTTACCTAAGCTTGGAAGATGATGATCTTGATCCAAAGATGGCTTAGGGTTTGAGAGCCCCAAAGAAACTTTCTTGAGAATTCTAGAAAAAAAAAAAGAATAGAAAGCATGTGTGTTTGTGGTAATAAAATCTGATTTTTCCTCCCTTTTATAGACCCTTGAAGTCCTTGCTCAATGATTGTTTGGTCAAAAGAAGAATGGGTCATTTGACCCATTCTTGGCCCATGTTTTTCTTCTTCATTTTTGGGCTTTAGTGAGCCCAAATCACTTACCCCAATAAAATCAATAATTTCTCATGTTTAATTTATTTCATACGCGTTACGATGATATTTCCACTTATGGGATTCATATTTGTAGCCTCGATCCCAAAAACAAACAATTCTAGCCACGCATGGCTTATTTTGACCATAAGGGCAAAATCGTCATTTTGACGCCGAATTCGTCCTCGAATAATTTTATCATACCAATATAATACTTTACTCATTTCATGTATATGCTCATTATTGTAGAATAAACTTAGCAAAAATCAGCTCAATACGTCTCCGGGCACCCTTAGGACTTAAGAAAATTTCCAACTTTGAAAAGTGGCCAAAACCAGCGTGGCACACCCTTGGGCGCGCTATATTGCTGCCTCTGGACTAAAAATTTTAGCCCAGAGCGGCGTGTCACGCCCCCTAGCGCGCCCCAGACTTAGTTTTTTTGAAAATTTCATTTTTCAACTTTTCTTCGCGGGTTTGGTTAGATACTTCAAATCCTATTCTTTAACTTACTTCTTACCCTTAATATCCTTTGTTTAGAGGTCCTCTTAGCCTCATTTTGAACCCCACAAATGTTCCACGAAAATGATAAAACACCTTTTATGAAGGGCTAATCTTATGTACGAAGCCAAATTTCAATTTTTCTCATCACTCACATTACAAAACACATACTCATGGAACCTCGACACCTAAATAACCATTTTTCAACTTCATCACATAGGGTTAGGAGTATACGGGGTGTTACATCACAATACACTGCGTAAACTTCGGTGCCTTCAGGAAGTACTAAAACTGGTGTGGATGTTAATTTATCTTTCAACTCTTGGAAACTTTTCTCACACGCATCATTCCACTGAAATTTAACTGACTTATGTGTAAGCTTTGTTAACGGTGCAGCAATGGAAGAAAAACCTTCCACACATCTTCGGTAATAACCTGCCAGTCCAAGAAAACTACGAATCTCTGTAGGTGTCGTAGGTCTTGGCCAATTTTTCACTACTTCAATCTTCTGTGTATCAACCTGTATCCCTTCATCTGACACAATGTGACCCAAGAATGCGACGGATTTTAACCAAAACTCACATTTAGAGAACTTTGCATACAACTTACGCTCACAGAGAATCTATAACACTTGCCGTAAGTGATTAGCATGGTCCTCTAGTGATCTTGAATAAACCAGGATGTCATCTATAAATACCATCACGAACACGTCTAGAAATGGCTTAAACACCCTATTCATCAAATCCATGAACACAGGTGGTGCGTTTGTTAGTCCAAATGACATAACTAAAAATTCGTAATGGCCATACCGTGTTCAAAAAGCTGTCTTGGGTACATCTTCTTCTCTAACTCTGACTTGATGGTAACCCGACCTCAATTCGATCTTTGAAAAACACTTGGCACCCTGTAACTGATCAAACAAATCATCAATTCGAGGGAGGGGATATTTATTCTTGATCGTTACCTTATTCAATTGCCGATAGTCGATGCACATTCTCAACGTGCCATCTTTCTTCCATACAAATAATACCGGTGTACCCCATGGGGACATACTAAGCCTGATGAAGCCCTTGTCCAGCAAATCTTTCAATTACTCCTTTAATTCACGCAATTCTGCTGGAGCCATTCAATATGGAGGAAAAGAGATAGGCTGAGTGTCTGGAATCACATCAATGCCAAATTGTACTTTCCGTTCTGGGGGTAAGCCTGGAAGATCCTCTGGGAATACATCAAGAAATTCATTTGACCACTGGAACCGACTGCGGAGTTAGTGGTTCCACATCACTATCTTTCACTCATACTAAGTGACATATATATCCCTTGGCAATCATTTTCCTTGCTTTCAAATAGGAAATGAATTTTCCTCTTGGTGCCCCCACATTACCCTGCCATTCAAGAACATTTTCTTTTGGAAAGAAAAAATGCACCTTCTTGGCACGACAATCTACCGTGGCATAACAAGAAGCCAACCAATCCATCCCCATTATTACATCAAAATCCACCATGTCTAGTTTGATGAGATCGACAAGTGTATCATGACCACACACAGTTACTTCACAATTTTGATATACTCTTTTTGTAACAATATATTCACCAACCGGTGTAGACACTTCAATTAACTTAATTAATAATTCTGGTGCCTTTGCAAATTTCGCAGCAATCAAGGGAGTAACATAGGACAATGTAGAACCCGGGTCAATCAATGCATATACATTATATGAGAATATGGATAATGTACCTGTGACTACGTCAGGAGATGCCTCTGAATTCTGCCGGTCTACCAGATCATAAGTACGATTCTGAGTTTCAATGGAACTGGCTGCTCCTCTGGCACCTCTACCACGACACGCCGACTGTACACCTCTGCCTAGGGAAGGAACCGATGATGATGATGCAACGGTTGATCCCACAGGTTGCACCACATTACCCAGGCCTCTTCGTGGGCAGTCTCTCATCATATGCCCCGTCATACCGCACCAAAAACAAATATTTGACCCACGCCGACATTCACCTAAGTGAAACCGTCCACATTGTAGACATGGATGATGAGAAAATCCCGTAGTCTGCGAACCTCAAAGTCCACTACTCTGCCCAACATTACTACCTCTAAACCCTCAGAATTGAGCTTGAGTGCCTGCTCTGGAATAGGAGAATGACAGTCTCGACGGTCTAGGAAACATCTGGGGTCTAGATTCTCCTTGGGACACCATAGACTGTCCCATAGGTCTAGCTCTTTTGGACTGTCCTCGTTCGGATTCATGTACCCTTCTTCTCTATCTTTGGTCCGCCATTTTCTGGGCGAAGGCCTGAATTCTCGCTATATCCATATCCTTGTTTAAGGCAGCAATAGTGCAATATCGTACCAAATATGGCTCCAATCTGTCCACATATCGATGGACTCTATCTGTCATTGTGGCCACTACATTTGGAGCATTTCGAGCCAAAGAATTAAACTGCAAACTGTATTCTCTGACACTCAGGTTCCCTTGACGAAGATTTAAGAATTGATCCGCACGAGCCTGTTGGATCTCATAAGAAAGATAGTGATCAAGGAAAGCCGCTTTAAATTCTTCCAAATTAGGTAGATTTGCACCGACACCACGAGATTTCTTCCAATCTTCATACCATAATATCGCCTCTCCTTTCAATCTATACGCAGCAAGTTCAACTGTTTCTACCCCAGTGATATGCATAACAACTAAAGCCCTATGAATCTGATCTATAAAGTCTTGTGGATCTTCATTCAGATCTGATTCAGTAAATGTAGGTGGATCTAATTTCAAGAAATCTTGGGTCCGTCGACTAGCTGCCCTGGCTGAACTATCATCACCTATCACGAGACCACCTTGTCCCTGAACTTGTGCAGCAACTATTCGGGTCAACATTTGCACTGCATTCTTTAAGTCCTGGTCAGTAGTATTCATTGGTGGTTCTGCAGGGATTTCTCTTCCTCTTGACTCTTCTGAAACTGGAAGAGTAGAAGAAGCCTGTGATGCCATCTCTAGTTCAGCGCCACCTTGATTAACTGGTTCAGGCGGGGCTCTACTAGTTCCTTCTCCAGCAATTCTGTCTATTCTCTTACTTTTACCTCGCCGTCTTCTTGTCATCGGCATTGTTACTCTATCAAAGAAAATCAATTTCCATGGTCAGATGCAATTCCACTTACCTCATTGGCTCTATTGCACGATCTAGAAATGAAGAAAAGAAACAACTTTTAAATGTACCGTAGCCTCCTACTTATAAATGTGGTGCACAACACATCGATAAGTAAGACTCTACTCAGACACGGCTTTGTAGACACCCTTAGAATGACCTGCTTTGATACCACTTTTGTCACGCCCCGTATTCCAACGGGGTGGACTGGCACCCGAAGCCGATAAGGCCCGAGAGAACCAATCTTTACTCATGCTCAATCATATGCATACCATAAGAATCATCACCACCTCGTAAAGACATAAAATGCTAAGAGCGGAAATAATGGAGCATTATATATATACATATAAGAAACTTGGCCGTTAGGGCCATCAAGTCAAGGTGGACATACATCTCTTACGTTACATACCCACATGTGTCTACAAAAGCCTCTAACAGAAGTACATACATAACCATCTTGAATTCGAGACAAGTCCCCGCTTTACACAACAGTACAGTACCAATCAAATGTACATATAAGACTCAAAAAGCCCTGAACCAACTGGAGCTCACCAAAGATCGGCAAAAGATCCGCAACCTACTTTGGAGGTCTACTAGCACCTGTGCCTACAACAAGTAAGGTAAGTCCCACAAGGGACGTTAGTACGAAGAATGTACTGAGTATGTAAGGCCATAAGAAACTATATGATACATCAATACTTCAATGAAATCAAATATAAGTAAAGAACCAATATGGATAAGTCATCACTTTATATGTATGGAAATATGTACATTAGATGGATTACTTCTTTTTATTCTTACGCTCATTCATTCTTTCATCACGCATTCTTCATTCACTACTTATCCTTCCATCCTCACAATGCCCGGGCCCCAAGCTGATCAGTAGGTATTCCATAGTGTTCGGGATCGACCCATGCTAGGCTTTTCTTTGCCCCTGGGATACCACCCGTAGTAGCGGGATTGACCCATGCTATGTGTTCTTTGCACCCCTGGGATACCACCCGAAGATATTGGGATCGACCCATGCTAGGTATTTTAACCCCTGGGATACCACCCAAGAACACATCACTTCTCTTTAAAACATTACTTCTTTAATCTTGGAAAAAGTTCATTCGATGATTATATCATTATTGGAAACACATAGGTGCTTACTTTATGCCTTTACGCTCATGAGATTGATACTTTTGTAGTTGTAACATTATTGGAAGCTTTAGAACAAAACACTATTGGAACTTGGAACCATGCCCATAATTAGGTGCTACATGAATGACAATAGACCAAGAATAAATTATATATGATTAACAATAGATGATAACCTGAAATAAGATGCCTTAAGACATTTCAGAAATGAGTAAGTACAATAACAAGGTGAAAACTACATGCTGCAGAAGGATACAGAAAGAGTAATATTACATACCTTATCTTCTCAATACGACTATACAATCCTATATGTGAACACACGAGTCCAGCTCCTTCTTTATGTTTCACTCTACAACATAATTACATAACGGAGCTTACATTAACAACTAGTCACCATACAAGTGTACAAGATGACAATGAGCTATATGATTGTCGTATAACGTCATTTCACCCTTACAATACCATTTACGGCATTATCATACCAATACCACAACATGCCCAACATTGACCAAAATATCATAAAACACTAGCATGTCACACCAAGTTCACACTTTACACTTCTCCATCACCACAACATCACAATGATTCCAACAATTCACTTCAATACACCTCACAACAACATATCGTCCAAAATCCCATAATTTACACTTATAGAAAAATAACAAGTTTAGGATCATAATCACACCATACATGTTGATATTTCATCCATACCATGTTCTTTCATCAAAACGACAAGTCATCTTTTAAGTTTAAATTTCATAGATGACACATCTTTTACAAAAACATAAAGTGCCATGTTCAACACTTCCAAGCATGACCAACATGATCTACATAATTTCCCATGCATATAATATGCTAAAGTACAAGAATAATCACTTACCTAAGCTTGAAAAATGATGATCTTGCTCCAAAAGATGACTTAGGGTTTGAAGAGCCAAAAGGAGTTTTCTTGAGAATTCTAGAAATGTGATGTGTGTTCCTTTGAATAAAAATCAGATTTTTCCACATATATATAGTCCCTCAAATCTTCTTGGCATTAAATGCCATGTTTAAGTGGTCAATGGTAGAAGAATGGGTCATTTAGCCTATTTGAGCCATGTCTTTTTTTCTTATTTTTGGCCTTTATTGAGCCCAATTCACTTAATCCAATAAAATAAATAATTTCTCATGTTTAAATCATTTCATACGTGTTACGACAATATTTCACTCACGCAATTTATATTCGTAGCCTCAATCCCAAAAACAAGTGATTCTAGCCACGTATGGCTTATTTTGACCGAAAGGGGCAAAAAAGTTATTTGGATGCCAAATTCGTCCACGAATAATCTTATCAAAATGGAATTCCAATATTTCAGTTATCCCATGTATAGGCTCGTGGTTGTAGAATAAATGTGGCAAAAAGCGGCCCGGTACGTCCCCGGGCACCCTTGGGACTTAGAAAAATTTCCAACATTTGAAAGGTGCGCACAAGCAGCCTGGCACGCCATTGGGCGCGCCACCTTGATGCCTGTGCCCAAAAAAATTGGGCACTTAGCGGCCTGGAACGCCCTCTGGAGCGCCTGGCCCTTATTTTTTTTAAAATTTCATTTTTCGACTTTTCTTTGCGGGTTTGGTTAGATACTTCAAGTTCTATTCTTTAACTTACTTCTTACCTTTAATATCCTTTGTTTGGAGGTTCTCCAAGCCTCGTTTTGAACCCCACAAATTCTTCACGAAGTCACAAAACACCTCCTACGAAGGTCTAATCACATGTACGAGGCCCAATATCAATTATCTCCTCAATAACATTACAAAATACATATTTATGGCTCTCGACACCTAAGTAACCATTGTTCAACGTCGTCAAGTAGTGTCGGGAAGGTACGGGGTGTTACACAAGATTTATCTTGCTTTATACCAAAATTCTACAAAATGCAAATATAATTCTCATGAAATAGTCCGAAAAAGTTCAGCTACTAACGCAGTCGAATCTCAATGTGTTCAATCTCGCAGGAGAACAGGAAAAATTTTGGATTTTTGGTTTGCCTACCATAATTGTACATTACTTGAGTACTATTTTGTATGCACAATAACACACAACGTCGAACTGTTAAAGGATAAGAAAATGAAGAAGATTAACAATTATCAAATTAACATGATCGAGAGAAATAAGAAAAAGAATCAAATGAATTTTGAACGTAAACAACTGCAAACCAGGAAGGCATGAGGATATGAGTATACATAACTTACAAATGAGAATAATGTAAAAGAAGAATGATTCACCTAAAGGCACAGTAGCAAGCAATGAAACAACAATACATACGGCCTAAAACGTTTTAAAAATATAAAATAATAAACCAAAGATAAAAAGTGAAGGCAAAAGAAAATGTCTGCCTTTATATGTTGATTCTGGTGTGATAAAAAGGAAAATAGAATAGTGAGATTGAGAGACTGTTGTGAATATCGAGGAGGAAAATATCAGATATAAGGTTAATACGACACATTAATAATATCAAATTAGACATTGTGGAATGCAGAAAGGCAGAACTGTAATACAGATAATCATGAGAGCAAGCACAAAGAAAACATGAAGTTTTATACCTTTTGATATTTTTCAAAGTGAATAATCTCTTCAACTGATTTCTTCTTAGCCTGCAATTACAATTGAAAATCTCAAGTTTTTGGCTGGAAATAGCGCATCCTGATGGGTTGAATTCATCTCCTCTGTTAATTAGCTTTGATTTGTTTGGAGATATTTTGGGAAGAAGAATTTAATGGAAATTGATGAAGGGAATAGGGAAGAGCTAGGGTCTGTTGTTTTGAAACGACACGATGTGTTGTTTTTATTAAGGATGGACTTAAACGGTATTTAATGGATTCATTAAATGAAAATAAACTGGAAGATTTTTAGTTAAAAAAAGAATTAAATTGGAAAAAAGCTCAAAAAATCTAGGAAAAACATAAATCAGAATGGTGGCTTTAGAGGCATGCCACGTCAGCGAACTTACATTCTCCTTTATTATTATATATTGATTGATTGTGTTTATGTCATCATAAGGTATGCCGCTATGCTAATATCTCTAGTATTTTTAATCTCTGAGAAAGATGATTATATTAAACTCAAAGCCAATAAAATTTTCGATAAAAGAGTTGAGAAAATTGACAATCCTGCTAAGACAAAAATTATTTTGAGCGGAGCAGATGATATTGTTGTTGTGGTCATTTCCCAAGTAAATAGTGTGGTTAATGTGAGTGACTGAGTGATATGTTTTGTGTGAATAAAATTAATTTTGTGGATTACACCCACGTCGGTGGAGGAGAAGAATTTAGTTGTCTTGATTAAAGAACTATTCAAGTTCTTGAAAAAGAAAAGTTCTTAAACTCACATGTGAAAGAAATATTGGCTTTAAATAAGTTTTCATGTTCTTAATACTTGACCCAATTTGGTTGATGTGGTATTACTAGAAAATATTGGAGTAAAGTTTATTTGAGAGTGGTACGGGTGTTTAGTTAAGCATGATTATTGTTTGGCAAAAAGAGTATTGTAACAATGATTTAGTTATGTTAATATAATTCTTATCTTCACTAATTCTCAAGGTTTTAATCTGAATTACGTGTTGGCATGAATTTACAAAGTGTTTGAGGTACATGCTTTTAAGAAATACTTTATGAGAAATTGATTGAACTTGTTATAAGTTGTGAAAATATTATTATCTTATTTTAAAATGCTAAAAATATGGGGTAGAGTGCTTTACAAAAAAAAAATCGCTTATATCCCAAAATATTTAAAAATATGGGGGTGACTTGCTAAGGTTGTGCTACTTGATTTTGAAAAAAGCAAAACGAATGGTATAATATTTTGGTTGAATGTTTATGTTAATTTAAAGTGTCGCATACAAAGTGTGTGTTTATTAAAAGTGTTATGATGAATGAATATTTGTTGTACTAGAGGAGTACAAAAGATGTTATGTAGATATCATAATTCATATGTGGTAATGAGTTGACCTTTGGTGGTGTGAAATAACATGAAATTAGCCAAATAGTCTACCAATTATGAAATCTGATTTTATGACTTTGGAGTTGGCTGATAATGAGACTAGAAAAATTCTTAGCTAGTATTGTGGTTGAGATAAAATCGCCCTAACTGTATATATTGTGGTTGCCAAGCAGCGTTAGCTGTAGTGAAAGTGAAAAAATAAAATTTTTCAATGACAAGAGAATGCATGTGTTAAAACATAATGTGGTAAAGTAGCTACTATGAGATGAAATCATTTCCATAAATTATGTGAAGTCAGAAGTGAATTTGGCCAATTCTCTAACTAAATCTTTTGGAGAAAATGTTTATAAATGAAGCTTCAATGAGGATGGGGCTTTTGTCAAGTTGTACATCAAACATGATGGTAATCCAACCTATGTGATTGGAGATCCCATGAAATAGGTTCATATGGGTAATAACAAGTCATTGTTTGATCTTGTGCACTATAAAATTTATCCCTTCTGTGTCTATTAAGTTGTGCATATAGTGCAAAACTGCAAGGAAGTGAGGTTTAGTTATAAACTCTTAATCCATTCCATATCTTTTATAGGTAGTGTATTACTCTGCAGAATACACTTGATGGATGGACCTATATGAGTGTGAAGTGGTACTGCTTCTATGAAATTGTGACAGATTTCTAGAGCACTGATGAATCCAGGACAAGCACATGACCTCTTATTAGCGCAAAACCGCGATAATGACAAAGACTGTACAAATATAATGTGATAGAATAAGACCCTAAGCCTACAAAAAAATTCTTGGTTCATAGAAGTTTTAAACTTCATCAATTGTTCTGTAAGGTTTAATCTTATTTTATCTAAGTCTGGTTCATAGTCTACGGACACCAGATTTGACGCATTGTGCTCATTTGAAAACACAACAAAACTTTTATTCTATTTTATTTCTTAATATTATTTTTAAGATATATGGGGGATTGTTAGAAAAATAATTATTATTGTATCTTAAAAATAATAATATTAATATTGTTAATTCTTTTCTACCCATTATTACTAGTCTTTAATCATCTTTCCTTTATTACTCGTTATTTTAATATAAATCAAGGCATTGATTATTATTACTTAATAGCCTCAACGACCATTTTCCTTTTAAAGTAAATATGGACGTTTGGTAACGTTTTTCTACAACTTGAATTTAGGTATTTGGTCAAATGGTTTAATGGTAGTAATTACCATTTAATTGTGAATTATTGAAGGCTAGTAGCCAATGTTTTTCTACCTATATATGGTATGTTTTTGGAGACAACTTAGAAAGGAGAATAGAACAAGAAAATACAAAACAGAAAACTTTTTCATCTTATTTTCTGTTGCTGGTTTTTCTAAAGTTAAATCTTTGTTAGTTTCTAGCTTCTAGTTTAATATTAGAAGAGCTAGTTGACTCCTGGGGGATACACTTTAACCGGTGAAATATCCTTAAGGACATTGATAGAAGCACGCCTCAAGCTAGAGAATTTCCGTAATTGTTCAATATTTACAATACTATACCCTCCAACTTTGGGCGTGCACAAGTAGTCACTTAAACTATTATAAATTTGAACAAGTAGTGACCACATAGAGCTGAAGTGATGCATTTGCAATCAAATCTAGTTTTCAAATTGGAAAACATAAGTAACTGAAACCGAAAAAGAATTTAAATCCAAATATAGAACATTAAACTGAAGTAGAAACCATAATGATTCACAGGTTACAAAGAGAAGCTTGAGTAACTAGAGAGGATCCTTGTAAAGAAAAAATAATGTCATTTATAAGAAAGAAGTAGATAAATAGTGGATGCAATACAAGAGAAAAGGGCTGAAAGAGTTCATAACCAGTTGCTCATAAATAGCTCATACTTATGCTTCACACTTTCGAATTATTAAAGAAATAAATAGTTCTCATAACAAAATGAGTGCATCTTTTTTTAAAAAAAAATAGTAACAACGAAAATAGAATTAAGCTTTCACTTACCAGCATATACTTTGAAATGCAACTAGGCTTGACTGTATAAATGAAATGAGGTCGACCCAGAGGCATGTCCTTAGTCTCTTCTACATCAGGGAAATCGTTCTTACAAAAATAGGAAATATAATCGAAGAAGAAATGGCTTTGAGGCATGAATAAATCAATTTTCTTTAAAGATATATTTCTTGTATACAGATTGGGAAAAATATAAGCAATTCTCTTCAGGATACAACAAAATTATTGTTTATATCTGCAGAGTTTTCTTACGCTACTTCAAGAGAATCCTTATATTTATAGAACTTAAGAGATGACTTTCCAAAAATAGTCATATTCTTTCATGAACAGATGTGTCTATTCAATTTAAGACCTCTATATATTACAAATTATCTAACAATCCTTGTGTGATGTCATGACGTTAGGCTTTGGCTTTTCCATAGCATTTTCTAGTTACATAAAAAAGTCATGCCAATATTTGAAAAATGCACTTTATGAACAAAAGAACATAACATATCAATAGTTCAACAAGATAGAACCTTGATGAAGACAACTTTCCTACTATATGCACATTTTTGTATAGTGAAACTTCTTTTAAGTCTAAGAAGTTTATTAATCTACTAATTTCAAATTCTCTTGTACAATCAGTTAGGTCTTACTAGTGAAAATGAATGTAATACAATTGTAGAGTTAATTCTCATTCACAAGTTAACATTACAAGTTTCTGTATATATACGTTTACTCCCCTTGCAAACTGAAGGGCGGCTTCCATATACAATCTGTCACGTAAAAAATTGGAAACATGATGAATCAAGTGGCTCTGTTAGGATGTCATCAATATTCCCTTCAGGCTACTTGTTGTATACAAGTGTTTCTGGATACTTGTGTATGATGTCCCTTGTCGGGACGTATTTGGTTATGATGATGTATGCCTTTGGGCAACTTGTTGATTACATGCTTACGTTTTTGAATTATAAATTGTCGCATGATAGTACGAAGATGCCTGAGCAACAATCGGCCGAGCAGTGTGCTTGGATTTGAATTTGGATTCATCTATGGACAAGAAAAAGGGAATCCAACTTGGATCTCGAAGGAAAATGAAGACAAGGAATGCCCTTCTTTTCTAGATCTTCCAACATGTTATATTAAATCTGAAGAATGAATCATTTCATGCATCACGTAGTATTTTTCTTCAAAGATTTTTTAAAAATAACAGTAATGAAGATTTTTTGGAGAGCCCGCGTGAAATTAATGAGTTTTGAGATTTACCAAGAAACCATATATATGTAAGGCAATATGGTCTAATGACAAAAAGGCTTGTGAGTAACAGCTTCGGCGCGCCTTGTGTGACGACTCAATAACAAGGCTAAGTTTTTCTGTTCCATCGACAATAAATTAAATTTCTGATACTACTCAATGAAGTGATTAAGAACAGCCTTCTAAAAGTTCAGTGAGATAGTTTTTAGAAATCTACCCAAACTATCTCAGAAGGTTTCTACCACACTCAAAAGCTTTTTACAGTAACTGTAATTCTTTAAACAAAAAAAAGCAAATAAACATTATTTTTTAACAGCCTTTCTATCCCACGAACGCAGTGGGGTAAGGTCTGCATACACCCCAAACCCGTACCCCACTTGTGGGACTGTACTAGGTATATTGTTGTTGTATTTTTTTGAGCAACATTCTTCCTTCATTGACTCTTTAAAACCAAGGGCACTCAAAAGAAGAATGAAACGAAGGCATGATAGCAGAAGGAAAAGTAAAGATCCAAAGCAGAATGCTATGCCAAATAAAGAGGAACCGGGGCAACCAGTAGCAGAACATTTTGTGGCCCTGGTTCTGTTAACAGAACATGCATAGACTTAAAAAAAGTTGGAGGAGCATTGACAAAGGCCAAGTAAATGTAGATGAAGCACACACAAAAGATAAGTCTACTCAGTGAGGAACTGTATATGTTGGGACTTCAAAAAAGATGTAGTACGGGAGAGGACACAAGGTCGGAGTTCAATTATAATTATGAGTAGCAAAGGATAAAATGACTAGTATATTGATCGAAGAAAGTGATATGAAATACAAACAGAGATAGTAATATCCTGTTTCTATTAAGTGAAAAATGTATAGGTATGTAGACTGTAGTACACACTTCAGACAACCAATCAAAAAGAAAAAAGATCCCATCTAGTACATATATTTGTAAATACCACACATAATAGTAGTGCATATGACATAAAAAAGATCATTAAAGAAATAAGAGGGTTACCTTACTATAACTATTAAGGGCTTAGTAAAAGTTCATTCAAAGCCTCATCTGACGACTCAGTAACTTAAATTTCTTAAGGGGCTTAAATCGTATATAGATGATGAGGACTAATATAGCCAACTCAACTTTTTGGGGATTGAGGCGTAGTTGCTTGTATCATCAAGATATTAAATATGACAAACTAAACTCAAAACAAGTAGCAGCATTTAAATATCCTTTTTGGCTGATTACTTCTTGCACAACTCATTACTTCTTGTCAATACGCACCAAGTATTTTTCAACTTTCTTTCCTTCATATTAATTTATCATGATATTCAACTTATCCAGTTTTCTGTATTATAAAAGAAGTTTAGAACCAGAATAGATCACAAATAGGCCTTAAAGAACTTCACCTTTGAATTCAAAATCCTTGGAGGTCTCTTCAACAGTATGAGCTTCTTCTTCATCGTCTTTTTCGTCCTCATCTTCTTTGTCCTCTTCTTCCTCTTCTTCATCGTTGTCTTCTTCTACATCTTTTCCTTCTTCTTGTTGCAAAAACTCTGCATATTCTCTCTCACAGTGAGTTGAATCAAAGATGGAAACTTCAAACTCCATGTCTCCTTAATGTCTGAAAATCAATAACTCTCCTAACTGCAAATCATGCTCCTCCGCAAACTTTTTCCAGCCCTCTTCAAATCGCCGTCCGTGTACTTTCACTTGCCACTCTTTGCCGGCCCTTTTCAGTATCACATGTTCAATGTGTTCATGTCCCTTCAAATACTTCAAGTTTGTTGTTCTACAGAGAAGAAGAAAGGATACGATAGGCCAAAAAATATTCAGCTTGTATTATTCATTCACATCATAGAAAATAAATAGATAAAAGACTCCTATTCTATTTCAACTAGGGTACTAAATAAACTCATATTCTATCTCAACTAACTGACTGAATTTCAGAAATAAAAATACTAAATTAAAAATGAAACAATAACAATAAATATCTCAATACTTCAACACTCCTCCTAGAGATGTTTGCTGGTAACTCCAAGTTGTCCATGAAGAGTTTCAAATCTAAATTTGGGAAGAGCTTTGGTAAATATATCAGCGAGTTGATCCTCCGAACAACAATGTACAAGCTTGATTCTCTTATTTTTCTCAGCTTCTCTAACGGCATGAAACTTGACAAGGATATGCTTTGTTTTACCATGCTGCACTGGATTTTCTGCAATTGCAATTGCTGAGGTGTTATCACACTTGGTATTAGTTGCAACTTGCGATTCCATTCTAAGATCCTTCAGAATTTTCCTCAACCAAATAACTGGACTTGCTGCTTGTAACATCTCAGGCCCATTACTTATTTTTTCAACGGTAATTTTGTCCTTTCCTTGTATACTTTATTTCAAGCAATTAAAATCTTTTTAATGATAGTTGCCATACGTTTTTTTTTCCTCCTACAAAACGTTATTTTCCCAACCAGATAACACCACTCTGTTTCCATCATTTTTGGTGCGTTAAAAGAGTCCCTCTGTTTTCCTCCAATTCACACGATAAAAGCCACACCTTTCCCATCAGTTTTCAGAAGTTTTCCATTAGCTAATATCCCCTTTTCTTTTCTCAATCACAACTCCTAAGAAACACAAGAGAATTGGTGAGAATCAAGTTCAAATTCCTTCTTGCAATCTCAAGTTCTTTCAACGGTTAAGAGGTAGGTAGAACCGTATCTTGCTTGCTTTTCTGGATATTTACTATTCTCCGAAACTCTGTTTTGTAATCTCCTTTCCTAATCAGATGGTGTCTGTGTGTTTGTATTCAACAGTTAGTTTAAATCTTCAACCTGTTAAGTTACTATTTCTTCCTGGCGTCTTAAGAAGTGTTTATGTATTCGTAACATATGGACTGCTTTTACCTAAATCTGGAATCCGAATATTATCCAGTCAATAATATGATGGTCTAGATAATCTTCAATAAGTATTTTCTATTTCTAAAATTCTCGAAAGACGTTAGGATTAATTAAAGATAAAGAACATCCCTTTTGTCTCTTAAGTTGATATCCATTCCAGATTGTATATGTTGGCATGCTGAACTTCTTTAAGTTTAACAAGTATGTTGGACTGCTTTTTCTTTGAAATTCTCTGAACTTTTGAAATAATTGAATCTATTACTATGAATTTCGTGACCTTGGCTAATATTGGTTCCCAAGGCTGTGAATTCGCTAAAGTATGGAAATTCTGTGTTCTTAATTTTTAATATGGATTGTCTTGTTTACTCTCCAATCAACCGTCTCTATACTTCTAAATCTATAGCCTTGTAACTCAACGCTCAAATAGCCAGTAGATGTCATTTTGTTGTCCTCTATAAGATGTGAAAATATACCATAGAGATTGTTATGAACTGTTTTGATAAACATGAGATAAACTGCTTCTCTTCCGCTCCACATGCTATCAGGTTTGATGTTCTTTAACATGAAGTGTAGATTAGGAACCTGGTGTTTGTTTAGATTAAGAATCTTCTTTTGCTTGCTTAGGTAATTCTAAGAAATCTGGAAACTCAAATCTGCCAGTAGCATCAAAAATCATATTAGCTAGATGTCTGCAAGCATATTTCCTTTCTCTGTAAATGTGTTTTAGTCGAGTACTACAGAGGTGTGAGACATTCAATATATCCTCAATAATTACAGCAATGCTCCACAGAATTTTCCAAATTTTAATTACGATCTTAATCACTACTTAAGAGTCTGTTTTCGGAAAGATTTGGTTTATCCCAAGTGTTAAACAAAGTGTAATTGCTTCCTTACCAGTTAACTCATAAACATAATTCCTTAAGAGCTGTGGAAGCCATGTTCATAACCATTAATAGAATGTATCTTAACTCTTCCAGAAAGCTATGAAATGGTAACAAATCAAAATCTTATGAACCCAAAGTGGTTGAATTCCCAACATGAGCCCAAAAAGGCTAAGTTATGTACACGAGCCTAAAAAGGCTAAACTATGAGCATGAGCCTAATATGGCTAACACTTTGAATAGAAATAAATAAGATAACGTAATGAGCATAAAGGAGTTAGCTGGTTGACTGAGAAGGCATATGTCTAAACGACAAATGCTTGAAACTACGTTTGCCGACGTAGGATAGAATTTATTCCAAAAGTAGGATGACTCTTTTTCATGTATCCCGAAAAGGGCTAATTATGGATCCTTGCTAGCAAATTATGTCATGTCATGTCCTACGCCCGACAAGGTATAAGATGGCTTAGCTGATTGGGCCGAGATCAGACTCCATGCACTCACATGGTGGTTTATGTCGGTTCACTACTTGCTCCCACAAATAACAAAAAGAATTAAATTTATTTTTACTTGGTCAATTATAAATTTAGTTATACTCTTGTTCCTTTCCAGCTCATCGTCACTTAAAGTTGAATTTTTATTGACATTGATAATCTCTTGCTTTACTATTCTCTTGAAATGGTTTTACATACCAATACATTCCATGTATTGATCGTCTTTAGCGCTACATTGTTTCATGATGTAGGTTCTGGCTCTCAAATCCGTGGTCAGGCGCATCATTAGGATCTCTATCTTCTGCCATTGGTGAGCCTCTTTTCTACCTGGAGGCCGGATGGTATATGGTGACTTCTTTATATTTATTTTTTTTAGTATTGGTACTTATTAGAGGTTTCACAGGCTGATGTAGTTGTCAAACAAACTTTGTAATTTTTCGGTCTTTATTTATCATGACTATTAGTATTGTTGGACATTATGTGGTGCTAATAAACTTTGGTGAAAGTTTTATCCCTTAAGGAATCTTATTTCAATTTCATATTCTTTTCGCTTATTTCATTTATGTTAGACGTATGCTCATGTAATATGCCAGATTATTCGCTCATACTAGCAATAGTATCGAGTGTGTGCTATGTCCAGGGCCTCGGCTCGGGGCGTGGCAAACTTGGTATCAGAGCACAGAGTTCAAGTGTCCTAGGAAGTCTATGAAGCCGTGTCTAGTAGAGTCCTAATTATTGGTGTGAAGCGCGCCACACTTATAATCAGGAGGCTACAGGACATTTTGAAAATGTTTTCCTTGTTTTCATGCTCTAGTTCGATCGATAAAGTTAAACTCTAGAAAGTATTCTAATTCTTGCTTGTCGCTTGTTTCAGATCATGCCTCTAAAAAGACCTTCTATCCAGAGGACCACTACTAATACTGGGGCTTGTACTGGGGCTAACACCAGTAGTATGCCCCCGACTCATGTGATGCATACCAGAAATGGAGCTCGCACTTCTGGGCATAATGTTGCTGCTAATGCACCTCATGTGACATCTACTCCAGTAAGGGGACCCAGAACATCCTCTACTCAGCCTCCTCATACTGATGCTACCAATGCTGAGTTTATACAGGCCACTCAGATGCTCACACAGCTTGTAGCATCTCAGTCCAGCCGTTCAGGCCCTACCAGCTCTAACTCCCATGAATCCTCTTACACCTCTAGAATCTAAGTGTTCATCAAGATGAATCCACCTAAGTTCACAGGATCCAAGGTTGATGAGGATCCCCAAAATTTTATCGAGGAAGTTCAAAATATCTTAAGGGTTATGCATGCCAGTGACACAAAGGGAGTTGAACTTGTCTCTTACCAGCTGAAGGATGTTGCTAGTATATGGTATGATCAGTGGGAGTTTGCTCATGGCGAAGATGCACCTCCTGCAGTGTGGGATGACTTTATGGATGCTTTTCTTGACCATTTCTTTCCCAGGAGCTTAGAGAGGCCAAAGTACAGGAGTTTGTGAATTTGCAACAGGAAAAGATGAGTGTGAGGGAATATGGTCTCAAGTTCACTCAATTGTCTCGATACACTCTGGAGATGGTATCTACAATGAGGGCTAGGATGCTAAAATTTGTGTCTGGAGTTGCGAAACATGTAAAGAAAAAGTGCAAGGGGGCATTGTTGGTTGGTGATATGGATATTTCTAGGTTGATGGTGTATGTTCAACAGGTTGAGGAGGAAAAACAAAAGGATAAAGAGGAATTTTAGAACAAGAGGGCCAAGTCAGCAGGTAATGAGTCTAATCAGCAGCGGTCAGGAAATGGAAACAAAACTTTTTTCATAAAAGGTCATCCAGACCTGCCCCTTCTTCAGCTAGTGCACCTGTAACAAGGCCTAAGACTGACCAGCGGGTTCAGACAAATAAAAATTTCAAGGTTCTCAGTCGTAGGGAAGTGGAAGTCAGTGGGTTCCATCATATCCTGCTTGTGCTATTTGTGGAAAGAATCACCCAGGTGAGTGTCATTATGGCAAAGGTGTATGTTATGGGTCTGGTCAGTGGGGTCATATGCAAAAGTATTGTTCATCAACAAAGAGAGGTAATGGGGGCAACATAGCCCAATCTTCTGCTTCAGTTGCTCCAGCAGGATAGGGCACTACTCCGGGGACCGATAGAGTTCAGAATCGTCTGTATGCTTTGGGAAATCACCAAGATTTGGAGGCTTCTCCTAATGTGGTTACTGGTATGTTGAAAGTATTTTCTCATGATGTTTATGTGCTATTTGATCCTGGTGCTTCTTTTTATTTTATGACCCCATATGTAGCCATGAAATTTGGGATTTTCCCCGAACAAATACTAGTGCCATTTACTATTTCCACTCCTGTTGGCGAGTCAATTATTGCTAAACAAGTTTATAGAGATTGTGTAGTTACCGTCCTCCATAAAGATATCACAATCTACTTAGTTGAGTTGGACATGGTGGACTTTGATGTTATATTAGGTATGGACTGGTTGTATTCATGCTATGCTTCCATTGATTATAGAACGAGGGTATCCACGTTTCATTTTCCCAATGAACCAGTTCTTGAATGGAAAGGTAGTCCTGTCGTGCCTAAAGGAAAGTTCATATCATATCTTAAAGCCAAAAAAATGATATCCAAGGGGTGTATTTATCACATGGTCCGAGTAAAAAATTCTAAGTCAGAAATACCTTTACTCCAGTCCGTTTCTATTTTTAATGAGTATCCAGAAGTTTTACCCGAAGATCTTCCTAGAATTCTGTAACACCCCGTACCTTTCCGACGCTACTTGCTTGGTGATATGCCTTATTGCCAACTTTGAACCATGTTTACCTTAGTTTTGAGAGCAATAAGTGCGTATTTTGTATTGTTGTTGATGGACTAATCATATTGTGCTAATGTCCGCAAAGAAAAGTCGAAGAAAGGAAAAAAATCAAATTTTAAGTGTCAGGCGCGCCAGGCAGCGTGCCAGGCTGCTTTTTGAAAAAAAAATTCTCCGACCACTAGTCTCTAAATAGGGCTCTTGGGTTATTGTATCATTATTACATCTTAGTGGGACTACTCTTGGACGATTTTGGCATCCAAATGAGGGTTAATTCTTCTTCCTTTTTATTTTTATTTCTTTTTATAATTTTTATCAATTTATGATAAATTAAGCCAGGAGTGGCTAAAATTGCTTATTCTTGGGATTGAGGCTACGAACATGAATCTCGCGAGGTGAATATTGTCGTAACATTTATGGAATTATTTAAACATGATATAGTTGGTGGATCATGCATTGAATTTGGTGGGCTACGTTAACATGTGTTAATGGGCTCAATTTAAGGCCCAAAATGATGCAAAATACATGGCCCAAAGATGGCAAATGACCCCTTCTTCCATGTTGACCAAGTAAACATGGAATTTAATGCCCAATCATTGGCTAAGGATGAATTGAGGGCCTATATAAAGGCACAAAAATCAGATTTTTATTCATATAAACACACATGCCATTCTAGACATTTCCAAGATATTTCTTTTAGCTCTCAAACCCTAAGGCAACCATTTCCTTTGGACAAGATCATCACTTTGGAAGCTTGGGTAAGTGTTTATTCTTGTGATTTAATATATTATATGCATGATAGATGGAGTAGATTATTATGGTTATGTCTAAAGGTGTTGAGTGGTGCACTTTTGCTTTTTGCTAAAAGATGTGTCATCTATGTGACTTGAACTTGAAAGGAGACTTGAGGTTTTGATGGAAGTGAATGGTGTGGATGAAATATCAATATGTATGGTGTGGTTATGTCCTTAACTTGTTTTTTTTCTATATGTATAACCTGTGGGATTGTTGTTATGAAACGTATTGAGGTGACTTGATGGAGTAATTGCGAAGTAGTGTTAATGAGGAAGCGTAAAGGATAAACTTGGTGTGAAATACTATTGGTTTATGATGTCTTGGTCAATGTATGGAATGTTGTGGTATTGTTGGTATGACAATGTCGTGAATTTTATTGTAAAGGGTGAAATGACGTTATAGGGCAATCATGTAACTCATTGTCGTCTTATGCACTTGTAAGGTAATTAGTTGTTAACGTGAGCTCCGTTATGTACTTGCGTTGTAGAGTAAAACGTAAGGAAGGTGCTGGACTATTGTATTCACGTATAGGACTGTGTATTCATATTGGAAAGATAAGGTATGTAAGGTTACTCTTTCCGTATCCTTCTGCAGCACATATTGTTCACATTGACATTGTACTTGTTCCATTCCGAAATGTCCAAAAGTATTGTCATATAGTATTACTTATAGAACCAATTGTGATTCACATGTCTCATGTTCATTGACTAACATTCTAAAGTTCCAATAATGTTATGACTACTAATGTATCAATCTCATAGAAGTAAAGAAATGAAGTAATGCATAGTTGTTAGTTGTAAGAGTACGGGTGGAAGTTCTAGAGGCATAAGCCTAGCTCGAACCAAACCCGAGATTATTGGATCAGGGGGCAGCTCTAGAGGCATAAGCCTAGTTCTGGCCGAATCTGATAGGGGGCAGCTCTAGAGGTAAGAACCTATCTTGAGCCGAACCTGATATATTGGTTTATTGGTGGCAGCTCTGGAGGTAAGAACCTAGCTTGAGCCGAACCTCATATATGGATTTATGGGTGGAAGATCTAGAGGCATAAGCCTAGCTCGAGCCGATCCCAACATAACGTTATGTTATGTTAAGACCCACTAATCAGTTGGGGCCCGGGTACGATATGATACAAGTGATGATGAATGGACATAGAATCAAAGAAGCAAAGAAAGTAATGAAAGCAATATACATGGTGCCACATATACAGATCGATGGTTTATCCATATTGACTATTCTCTTACATTTGATTCCATTGAAGTTCTTATGTATGATGCAGTTTCTTATAGCCTTACATACTCAGTACATTCTTCGTACTGACGTCCCTTTGGGGACTTACCTTACTTGTTGCAGGCGAAGGTGCTAGTAGACCTCCACAATAGGTTGCGGGTCATTTGCAGATCATTGGTGAGCTCCAGTTGGATCGGAGCTTTCCGAGTCACATGTGTATACTTGTTTTGATATTATGTAAATGTTGTATAAAGACGGGACTTGTCCCGACTTTAGGTTGGTTACGTCTACGTATCTGTAGAGGCTTTGTAGATGTTGTGGGACAGATGAAGGGATGTAAGAAATGTATGTCCATTTTGACTTGATGGCCCTAACGGCCAAGTTTCATATATAACATATGTTTGCCATGACTTCCGCCATTGGTATCTTATATTTACATGAGATAGAATGATATTCATACAGAGACATGCATATGAGTGTACATGAATGAAGAATGGTTCTCTCGGGCCTTAACGGCTTCGGGTGCCAGTATGCCCCTTGGGAATTCGAGGAGTGATAAAAGTGGTATCAGAGCAGGTCGTCCTAAGGGTGTATACAAAGTTGTGTCTGAGTAGAGTCTTGCTTATGGATGTGTTATGCACCACATTTATAAGTAGGAGGCTACGGGACATTTAGGAGTTGTTTCTTTTCTTCAATTCAAGATCTTTCAATAGAGCCAATGTTATAGGTGGAATCATATCGACTATTGTAATTGGTTTTCTTTGTTACAGTAAAATGCCGATGACAATATGAGGTAGGGGCAAAGGAAAGCAGGTAGATATGCTTTCCGGAGAATGAACAAGTAAATCACCATCTGACCAAGCTAGTCAAGGTGGAGCTGACACTGAAACTGCATCGCGGGCTTCTTCTACTTTTCCAGCTCCAGAAGAGCCAAGAGGTAGAGGAGTACCCGCAGAACCGCCTATGAATGCCACATATCAGGATTTAAGAAATGCAGTGCACATGTTGACTTAGATAGTTGCTGCACAAACTCAAGGATGAGCTGGTCCAATGACAAGTAAGGATGACGTGGCTAGAGTAGCTGGTCGGCGGACACAGGATTTTCTGAAATTAGACCCTCCCATATTCACTGGGTCAGATCCGAAGGAAGACCCACAAGATTTCGTGGACCAAATCCAAAGGGCTCTAGATGTTATGCACGTGACTGGTGTTGAAACAGTTAAGCTTACAACTTATAGATTGAAAGGAGAAGTTATATTGTGGTATGAATATTGGAAGAGATCTCGTGGTATCGGTGCAAATCCACCTAATTGGGAAGAATTTAAAGAGGCATTCCTTGATCACTATCTTCCATGTGATATCCGAGAGGCTTGTACGGATCAGTTCTTAAATATCTATCAAGGGAATATGAGTGTTAGAGAATACAGTCTTCAGTTTAATTCTTTAGCTCGATATGCTCCGAATGTAGTGGCCACAATGGAAGACGGAGTCCATCGATATATGGACAGATTAGAGCCATATTTGGTGAGGGACTGTACCATTTCTGCTTTGAACAGAGATATGGATATATCCAGAATACAGACTTTTGAACAGAAGATGGAAGATCAGAGGCAAAGAAGGCGGGTGCACGAATTTGAAAGGGGGCCGTCAAAAAGGGCTAGACCTATGGGACAGTCTATGGTGTCCCAAGGAGAATCTAGGCCTCGAGTTTTCCCTAGACCGCCTAGACCATCATTCTCTTATTCCACAGCAGGCACTCAACCTCAATTTCGAGGGTTTCGAGGTAGTCAAGCTGGGCAGAGTAGTGGGCTTCAAGGTTCACAGGCAGCAGGATTTCCTAGTCAGTTGTGTCAGCATTGCGGATGGACTCATTCAGGTACATGTCGGTTAGGGACGACTGCTTGCTTTTGGTGCGGTATGTTAGGACACATGATGAGAGAGTGTCCACAAAGGGGTACGGGTGGTATAGCATACCCTACGAGATCAATCATTCCATCATCATCATCGGTTCCTTTCATAGGTAGAGGAGTGCAGCCTATTGGGCGTGTTAGAGGTGCTAGAGGAGCAGCTAGTTCTAGTGGAGCCCAGAATCGTACCTATGCTCTAGTGGACCGACAGAATTTGGAGGCTTCTTCTGATGTAGTCACAGGTAATTTATCCATATTTTCACATAATGTATATACATTGATTGACCCGGGATCTACATTGTCATATGTTACTCCATTGATTGCTACAAAATTTGAAAGAACACCGAAATTATTAATTAAGTCAATTGAAGTATCTACACTAGTTGGTGAATCTATTATTCCAAAAAGAGTATATCGTAATTATGTAGTAACTGTGTGTGATCATGATACGTTGGCTGATCTTATTGAACTGGAAATGGTGGATTTTAATGTCATAATGGGTATGGATTGGTTTGCTTCTTGTTATGCCATGATAGATTGCCGAGCTAAGAAAGTGCATTTTCATTTTCCACAAACGAATGTTCTTGAATAGAAGGGTAATGTAGGGGCACCGAGAGGAAAATTTATTTCCTATCTGAAAGCAAGGAAAATGATAGCCAAGGGGTACATATGTCACTTAGTAAGAGTGAAAGATACTGATGTGGAACCACTAACTCCTTAGTCGGTTCCAGTGGTCAATGAATTCCTTGATGTATTTCCTGAGGATCTTCCAGGTTTACCTCCGGAACGAGAAGTAGAGTTTGGTATTGATGTGATGTCACGCACTCAGCCTATCTCTATTTCTCCATATAGAATGGCTCCTGTAGAATTGCGAGAATTAAAAGAGCAATTAAAAGACTTGCTGGACAAGGGATTCATAAGGCCTAGTATGTCCCAGTGGGGTGCACCAGTATTATTTGTACGGAAGAAAGATGGCACATTGAGAATGTGTATTGAATATCGGCAATTGAATAAGGTAACGATCAAAAACAAATATCCCCTCCCCAAAATTGACGACTTGTTTGATCAGTTACAGGGTGCCAAATGTTTTTCCAAGATTGACTTGAGATCGGATTACCATCAAGTCATAGTTAGAGAAAAAGATATACCCAAGACAACTTTTCGAACACGGTATGGCCATTATGAATTTTTGGTTATGTCGTTTGGACTAACAAATGCACCAGCTGTTTTCATGGATTTGATGAATAGGGTGTTTAAGCCATTTCTAGATGTGTTCGTGACGGTGTTTATAGATAACATCCTGGTTTATTCGAGATCACAAGAGGACCATGCCAATCACAATCACTTACGACAGGTGTTACAGATTCTCTGGGATCGTAAGTTGTATGCCAAGTTCTCTAAATGTGAATTTTGGTTAAAATCCGTAGCATTCTTGGGTCACATTATGTCATATGAAGGAATTCAGGTTGATACGCAAAAGATTGAAGCGGTGAAAAATTGGCCAAGGCCTACGATGCCTACGGAAATTCGTAGCTTCCTTGGGTTGGCAGGTTATTATCGAAGGTTCGTTGAAGGGTTTTTTTCTATTGATGCACCGTTAACAAAGCTAACACACAAGGCAATTAAGTTTCAGTGGAATGATGCATGTGAGAAAAGCTTCCAAGAGTTGAAAGATAAACTAAATTCCACACCCGTATTAGTACTTCTGGAAGGCACAGAAGGGTATGCAGTATATTGTGATGCATCCGGAGTTGGCCTAGGATGTGTGTTGTTGCAGCATGGTAATGTAATAGCATATGCCTTACGAAAGTTGCAGCCACATGAGATAAACTATCCCACACATGATCTTGAGTTAGCAGCCGTGGTATTTGCTTTAAAGATATGGCACCATTATTTGTATGGAGTTCATATGGACATCTACACCGATCATAAGAGCTTGCAATATATCTTTAAGAAGAAGGACTTAAATCTGAGGCAGTGAAGGTGGCTAGAACTCTTAAAAGACTATGATATTGATATTTTATATCATCCAGGAAAAGCAAATATTGTAGCCGATGCATTGATCCGCAAGGCAATAGGAGGCACTAGTGGCCAGTTGATGGAAAAGCTAGACCTAGTCAAGGATCTACACCAACTAGCCAGCTTGGGAGTTCGTCTTCTTGAATCTCTAGATGAAGGGGTTATTGTGAAAAATACAACAGAATCTTCATTCGTAGCTAAGGTGAAAGAGAAGCAGTATGTGGATTCTATTTTATTGCAACTGAAGGAGAATGTACAACAGGGTCTGACTAAGGCATTTGATCTTACGCAAGAAGGAGCACTTCAATGCCAAGGTAGATTATGTGTACCGGATGTAGATGAGCTAAGGAGATGAATTATGACAGAGGCGCATCATTCATGATATTCTATACATCCGGGAGCTACCAAAATGTACCATGACTTGAAAGAAATGTATTGGTGGGGAAACATAAAGAAGAACATTGCAGAATTCGTAGTTCAATGTCCAAATTATCAACAAGTGAAGGTAGAGCATCAGAAATCTGGAGGTTATATGCAATGTATCAATCTTCCAGACTGGAAATGGGACATGATTAATATGGATTTCATCACAGGTTTGCCTCACACACTGCGGAAATTTGATTCCATATGGGTAATAGTTGACAGGCTTACCAAGTCAGCGCATTTCCTACCAGTCAAGACCACCTATACAGCTGAAGATTATGCAAGGTTGTATGTTAAAGAGATAGTGCAATTATATGGAATTTAGATCTCCATTATATCAGATAGGGGAGCATAATTTACTGCACATTTTTGGAGATCTTTTCAGAAGAGCTTGGGTACACTTGTGAATTTGAGTATGTCTTTTCATCCTCAGACAGATGGACAAGAAGAACGTACTATCCAAACGCTTGAAGATATGCTACGAGTATGTACGTTGGACATTAAAGGTAGTTGTGATGATCATCTACCTCTTATTGAATTTTCTTACAATAATAGCTATCATTCAAGTATCAAAATGGCACCTTTTGAAGCTTTATACGGAAGAAAGTGTAGATCACCGATTGGATGGTTTGAAGCAGGTAAAACTGCTCTACTTGGGCCATATCTTGTTCACCAAGCTATGGAGAAAGTTAGGGTGATACAACAGCGGCTACAAATGGCCTAAAGTCGACACAAGTCATATGCTGATGTTAGAAGAAGAGGGCTCAAATTCGCCATAGGTGATTGGGTGTTCTTGAAGGTATCACCAATGAAAAAGGTAATGCAATTTGGAAAGAAAGGGAAATTGAGTCCCCATTATATAGGAAGGGAAATTGAGTCCCCATTATATAGGACTACATGAAATTGTTCGAAGATTTAGGTAAGTTGCGTATGAATTGACACTACCCTAAGAACTCTCCACAGTTCATCCAATATTTCATGTTTCGATGCTTCGAAAGTGCATAAGAGATCCATCTCGTTTCACTCCCATTGAAGATGTATAAGTTATGGAGGATCTCACCTATGAAGAGATACCTATTGCTATTCAAGATAGACAAGTGAAGAGGTTAAGGAATAAAGACGTAGCTTCCGTAAAGGTACTTTGGAGAAATCAACAAGTAGAAGAGATCACATGGGAAGCTGAAAAAATGATGAAGTCAAAGTACCCGTATTTGTTCATGGAAGAAAAAGTTCAAAATACGGAAAGAGGGAAATAACAAGTAAGTATCTATAAGCTTTATGTGTATATGTATATATGCTAACATAAAGGTACATTTGTCGTAAATGGGAAGATGTTATTAACATTCGAGGATGAATGTTTCTAAGGGGGGAAAGATGTAACACCCCGTACCTTTCCGACCCTACTTGCTTGGTGATATGCCTTATTGCCAACTTTAAACCATGTTTACCTTAGTTTTGAGAGAAATAAGTGCGTATTTTGTATTGTTGTTGATGGACTAATGATATTGTGCTAATGTCCGCAAAGAAAAGTCGAAGAAAGGAAGAAAATCAAATTTTAACTGTCAGGCGCGCCAGGCAGCGTGCCAGGCTGCTTTTTGCCAAACTTTTTCTGGTATGGGCAGCAGAGGGGTACGCCAGGCAGCGTGCCATGCCGCTTTTTGAAAAAAAAATTCTCCGACCACTAGTCTCTAAATATGGCTCTTGGGTTATTGTATCATTATTCCATCTTAGTGGGACTACTCTTGGACGATTTTGGCATCCAATGAGGGTTAATTCTTCTTCCTTTTTACTTTTATTTCTTTTTATAATTTTTATCAATTTATGATAAATTAAGCCATGAGTGGCTAAAATCGCTTATTCTTGGGATTGAGGCTATGAACATGAATCTCGCGAGGTAAATATTGTCGTAACATTTATGGAATTATTTAAACATGAGATAGTTGATGGATCATGCATTGAATTTGGTGGGCTAAGTTAACATGTGTTAATGGGCTCAATTTAAGGCCCAAAATAATGCAGAATGCATGGCCCAAAGATGGCAAATGACCCCTTCTTCCATGTTGACCAAGTAAACATGGCATTTAATACCCAAGCATTGGCTAAGTATGACTTGAGGGCCTATATAAAGGGAAAAAAATCATATTTTTATTCATATAAACACACATGTCATTCTAGACATTTCCAAGATATTTCTTTTAGCTCTCAAACCCTAAGGCAACCATTTCCTTTGGACAAGATCATCACTTTGCAAGAGTGGGTAATTGTTTATTCTTGTGATTTAATATATTATATGCATGAGAGATGGTTTAGATTATTATGGTTATGTCTAAAGGTGTTGATTGGTGCACTTTTGCTTTTTGCTAAAAGATGTGTCATCTATGTGACTTGAACTTGAAAGGAGACTTGAGGTTTTGATGGAAGTGAATGGTGTGGATGAAATATCAATATGTATGGTGTGGTTATGTCCTTAACTTATTTTTTTCTATATGTATAACCTGTGGGATTGTTGTTATGAAACGTATTGAGGTGACTTGATGGAGTAATTGTGAAGTAGTGTTAATGAGAAAGCGTAAAGGATAAACTTGGTGTGAAATACTATTGGTTTATGATGTCTTGGTCAATGTATGGAATGTTGTGGTATTATTGGTATGACAATGTCGTGAATTGTATTGTAAAGGGTGAAATGATGTTATAGGACAATCATTTAACTCATTGTCGTCTTATGCACTTGTAAGGTAGTTAGTTATTAATGTGAGCTCCGTTATGTACTTGTGTTGTAGAGTAAAATGTAAGAAAGGAGCTGGATTATTGTATTCACGTATAGGACTATGTATTCATATTGGGAAGATAAGGTATGTAAAGTTACTCTTTCCGTATCCTTCTGCAGCATATATTGTTCACATTGACATTGTACTTGTTCCTTTCTGAAATGTCCAAAAGTATTGTCATATAGTATTACTTATAGAGCCAATTGTGATTCACATGTCTCATGTTCATTGACTAACATTCTAAAGTTCTAATAATGTTATGACTACTAATATATCAATCTCATGGAAGTAAAGAAATGAAGTAATGCTTAGTTGTTAGTTGTAAGAGTACGGGTGGAAGCTCTAGAGGCATAAGCCTAGCTCGAGCCGAACCCGAGATTATTGGATCAGGGGGCAGATCTAAAGGCATAAGCCTAGCTCAAGCCGAACCTGACAGGGGGCAGCTCTAGGGGTAAGAACCTAGCTCGAGCCGAACCTGATATATTGGTTTATGGGTGGCAGCTCTGGCGGTAAGAATCTAGCTCGAGCCGAACTTGATATATGGATTTATGGGTGGCAGCTCTAGAGGCATAAGCCTAGCTCGAGCCGATAAAGGTTTAAATATCTTCTTGATAAAGGTTTAATAAGGCCTAGCATTTCTCCTTGATGTGCTCTAGTCTTGTTCGTACGTAAGAAGGATGGTTCCCTTCGGATGTGCATTGATTATCGCCAGCTGAACAAAGTCACTATAAAGAATCAGTACTCTCTTCCCAGAATAGATGAATTATTTGATCAACTATAGGGTGCCAGGTATTTTTCTAAAATAGATCTCAGGTCTGGTTATAATCAATTGAAAGTCAGAGAATGTGATATTCTGAAGACAGCTTTCCGAACTCGGTATGGTCACTTTGAATTTTTAGTCATGTCCTTTGGTTTAATTAATGCTCCTACAGTTTTTATGGACCTCATGAATAGGGTGTTTAAGCCATAACTGGATATGTTCGTAATCGTCTTCATTGATGATATTTTGGTCTATTCCCAAATTAAGGAGGATCATGCTAATCATCTCAGAATTGCTCTTCAAACACTTAAGGACCGTGAGCTATATGCTAAATTCTCTAAGTGTGAATTCTGGTTGAGTCTGTAGCATTTTTAGGTCATATTATTTCTGGTGAAGGCATCCAGATTGATTCTCAAAAGATTAAGGCAGTGAAAAATTGTCCCAGACCTACCACACCTTCTGATATCAGAAGCTTTATGGGTTTAGCTGGTTACTATAGGAGATTTGTGGAGGGTTTTTCCTCTATTGCTGCTCTTTTGACTAGATTGACTCAGAAGATGGTCAAGTTTCAATGGTCAGAGGCATGTGAGAAGAGTTTTCAGGAGTTGAAAGATAGATTGACCTCCGCTCCAGTGTTAACTTTGCCAGAGGGAAATGATTGCTTTCTGGTTTATTATGATGCTTCATGGGTTGGTATTGGTTGTGTATTGATGCAGCACGGTAAGTTTATAGCCTATGCCTCAAGGAAACTTAAGAATAATGAGAGGAATTACCCAACTCATGATCTTGAATTGGCAACTGTGGTCTTTGCTTTGAAGATTTGGCGTCACTATCTTTACGGGGTGCATGCTGATATATTCACAGATCATAAGAGTCTCCAGTATGTTTTCGGTCAGAAGGAGTTGAATCTTAGGCAAAGGAGGTCGCTTGAGCTGCTCAAGGACTATGATTTAAGTTTGCTCTATCATCCTGGTAAGGCAAACGTGGTTGCAGATGCTCTTAGTAGATTGTCTATGGGGAGTCTTGCGCATGTGGAGGATGAAAAGAAAGGACTCACAAAATATATTCATTGGCTTGCTAATTTAGGAGTTCGACTTCTAGACACTAAGAATGGTAGGGTGGTTGTTCAGAACATGTCAGAATCATCCCTAGTGTCAGAAGTTAAAGAAAAAAAGAATAATGACCCCATTCTTTTGCAATTGAAGGAAGAAATTCTACAACAAAAGGTTATGACTTTTGAACAAGGGGGAGATGGTGTTTTGAGATATTAGGGTAGGCTTTGTGTTCCAGATGTTGATGGGTTGCATGAGAGGATCATGGAAGAGGCACATTGTTCCAGGTATTCCATTCACCCGAGCTCTACCAAAATGTATCATGATTTGAGGGAAATTTATTGGTGGAGCAATATGAAGCAAAATATTGCTGACTTTGTTTTCAAGTGCCCAAATTGTCAGTAGGTTAAGGTTGAGCATAAAAAACTTGGTGGTTTGGCTCAAGATATAGATCTTCCAGTGTGGAAGTGGGATATGATAAATATGGATTTTGTGATAGGATTACCGTGTTCTCGGCATCAACATGACTCAATATGGGTGATAGTGGATCGAATGACTAAGTCTGCCCATTTCTTGTTCGTCAGGATGACTTTTTCTGCTGAGGATTATGCTAGATTATATATTTGGGAGATTTTTAGGCTGCATGGAATTCCTGTATCCATTATATCAGACAGAGGGCCCCAGTTCACCGCTCACTTTTGGAGGTCTTTTCAAAAAGGATTAGGTACACATGTGAATCTTAGTACCGCTTTCGACCCTCAGACGGATGGCCAAGCAGAACGCACCATTCAGACGCTCGAGGATATGTTGAGGGAATATGTTCTGGATTTCAAGGAAATTTAGGAGGATCACTTGTCTCTCATTGAGTTTGCATATAATAATAGCTACCACTCCAGCATCAAGATGGCACCTTATGAATCTTTGTATGGGCGAAGATGTAGATCTTCTATTGGGTGGTTTGATATTTGTGAAGTTAAGTTGTTGGGGCCGAATTTAGTTCATCAAGCTGTTGATAAGGTCAAGGTTATTCGAGAGAGGTTGAAAACTGCACAAAGTCGTCAGAAATCCTACTCAGATAGGAGGCACAAAGACTTAGAATTTGAGGTAAATAATTGGGTGTTCTTGAAGGTGTCGCCAATAAAGGGTATCATGCTTTTTGGAAATAAAGGGAAGCTTAGTCCCCGATATATTGGTCCTTATCAAATTTTGAGGAGAATAGGAAAGGTTTCCTATGAGTTAGATTTACCCGCGGATCTAGCCTCAATTCATCCGGTATTTCATGTATCCTTACTTAGGAAGTGTGTGGGTGTACCTACTCTTATAGTCTCGATGGAGAGTGTTGGTGTGAAAGATTTCTTGAATTATGAAGAAATTCCCATTGAGATATTGGATCGTCAAGTTTGCAAGTTGGGAATCGGAGGAAGATATGAAGGTAAGATATCCTTATTTGTTCACTTCTCAAGAGGAAAGCGGGGAAGGTAATGATCTAAATCCATACTCATGATGTTCCATAAATTCTTGCCTCTCGTGGTTTAAATCAATCTCCATAAAACGCCATCCTAAATTGTGTTTATGTCTAGTGCCTTTCATTTTATGATTTGTGTTTATATTTCTCTTGATAGGTTGTTTGGAGCCTGTAAGTTATGGTGGTATTTATAAATCTCATTCCATAATTCTAGTGCGTAGAGTTTTACATGAATATATAACCTTCATTCGAGGACGAATGATCCCAAGGGGGAGATATTGTAACATCTCAGGCCCATTACTTATTTTTTTAAGGGTAATTTTGTCCTTTCCTTGTATACTTTATTTCAAGCAATTAAAATCCTTTTAATGATAGTTGCCATACGTTGTTTTCCCCTCTACAAAATGTCATTTTCCCAGCCAGATAACACCACTCTGTTTCTATCAGTTTTGGTGCGTTAAAAGAGTCCCTCTATTTCCCTCCAATTCACACGATAAAAGCCACACCTTTCCCATCAGTTTTCAGAAGTTTTCCATTAACTAATATCCTTTTTTCTTCTCTCAATCACAAATCCTAAGAAACACAAGAGAATTGGTAAGAATCAAGTTCAAATTCCTTCTTGCAATCTCAAGTTCTTTCAACGTTTAAGAGGTATGTAGAACCGTCTCTTGCTCGCTTTTCTGGATATTTACTATTCTCTGAATCTCTATTTTGTAATCTCCTTTCCTAATCAGATGGTGTTTGTGTGTTTGTATTCAGCAGTTAGTTTAAATCTTCAACCTGTTAAGTTACTATTTCTTCTTGGCGTCTTAACAAGTGTTTATGTATTCGTAACGTATGGACTGCTTTTGCCTAAATATGGAATCTGAATCTTATCCATTCAATAATATGGTGGTCTAGATAATCTTCAATAAGTATTTTCTGTTTCTAAAATTCTCGAAAGACGTTAGGATTAATTAAAGATAAAGAACATCCCTTTTGTCTCTAAGTTGATATCCATTCCAAATTGTATATGTTGGCATGCTGAACTTCTTTAAGTTTAACAAGTATGTTGGATTACTCTTTCTTTGAAATTCTCTGAACTTTTGAAATAATTGAATCTATTACTATGAATTTCGTGACCTTGGCTAATATTGGTTCCCAAGACTGTGAATTCGCTAAAGTATGGAAATTCTGTGTTCTTAATTTTTAATATGGATTGTCTTGTTTACTCTCCAACCGACCGTATCTATGCTTCTAAATCTATAGCCTTGTAACTCAACGCTCAAATAGCCAGTAGATGTCATTTTGTTGTCCTCTTTAAGATGTGAAAATATACCATAGAGATTGTTATGAACTGTTCTGATAAACATGAGATAAACTGCTGCTTCTCTTCCCCTCCACATACTATCTGGTTTGATGTTCTTTGACTTGAAGTGTAGATTAGGAACCTAGTGTTTGTTTAGATTAAGAATTTTCCTTTGCTTGCTTAGGTAATTCTAATAAATCTGGAAACTCAAATATGCCAGTAGCATTAAAAAGCATGTTAGCCAGATGTTTGCAAGCATATTTCCTTTCTCTGTAAATGTGTTTTAGTCGAGTACTACAGAGGTGTGAGACATTCATTATATTCTCAATAATTACATCAATGTTCCATAAAATTTTCCAAATTTTAATTACGATCTTAATCACTACTTCAGATTCTGTTTTAGGACAACTTTGGTTTATCCCAAGTGTTAAACAAAGTGTAATTGCTTCCTTACTAGTTAACTCATAAACATTATTCCTCAAGAGCTGTGGAAGCCATGTTCATGAACCATTAATATAATGTAACTTAACTCTTCTAGAAAGCTATGAAATGGTAACAAATCAAAATCTTATGAACCCAAAGTGGTTGAATTCCCAACATGAGCCCACAAAGGCTAAAATATGTACATGAGCCTAAAAAGGCTAAACTATGAGCATGAGCCTAATATGGCTAACACTTTGAATAGAAATAAATAAGATAATGTAATGAGCATAAGGGAGTTAGCTGGTTGACTGAGAAGGCATAGGTCTAAACGACAAATTCCCGAAACTACGTTTCCCGACGTAGGATAGAGATTATTCCAAAAGTAGGATGACTCTTTTTCATGTATCCCAAAAAGGGCTAATTATAGATCCTTGCTATCAAATCATTTCATGTCATGTCCTACGCCCAACAAGGTATAGGATGGCTTAGCTGATCGGGCCGAGATTAGACTCCATGCACTCACATGGTGGTTTATGTTGGTTCACTACTTGCTCCCACAAATAACAAAAAGAATTAAATTTATTTTTACTTGGTCAATTATAAATTTAGTTATACTCTTGTTCCTTTCCAGCTCATCGTCACTTAAATTTGAATTTTTATTGACATTGATAATCTCTTGCTTTACTATTCTCCTGAAATGGTTTTACATACCAATACATTCCACGTATTGATCGTCTTTGGCGCTACATCATTTCATGATGTTGGTTCTAGCTCTCAAGTTCGTGGTCAGGTGCATCATTAGGATCTCTATCTTCTGCCATTGGTGAGCCTCTTTTCTACCTGGAGGTCGGACGGGATATGATGACTTCTTTATATTTTTCTTTTAGTATTGGTACTTATTAGAGGCTTGACAGGCTGATGTAGTTGTCAAACAAACTTTGTAATTTTCCGGTCTTTATTTATCATGACTATTAGTATTGTTGGACATTATGTGGTGCTAATAAACTTTGGTGAAAGTTTTATCCCTTAAGGAATCTTATTTCAATTTCATATTCTTTCCGCTTATTTCATTTATGTTAGACGTATGCTCGTGTAATATGCCACATTGTTCGCTCGTACTAGCAATAGTATCGAGTGTGTGCCATGTCCAGGGCCTCGGCTTGGGGCGTGACACTGCTGTAGATGTTGCTACATACTCTGCCTCTGCAGTGGATTGCGCTACTATTTCTTGCTTCTTTGAATTCTATGAAAACACACCAGAACCCAAGGAAAAACCATAGCCAGTAGTGCTCTTCATATCATCAATATGCCCGACCCAATCTCTATCAACAAAGCCAAGAAAAACACCTTCTTCAACCGGTCTAAACCATATTCCAAGTTTTACCGTACCTTTTAAGTACCTAAGAACTCTTTTTGCAGCAACAAAATGAATGTCGCTGAGACTTTGCATAAATCTTGAAAGCAAACTAGCAGCATACATTAAATCAGGCCTTGAAGCTGTAAAGTACAAGAGACTTCCAATCTAACTTCTGTAAAATGAAGCATCACACTTTTCGGCTCCGTCTTCCTTTGAAAATTTTGTATTCATAACCAATGTTGTAGGAACTGGTTTGCAATTTTGCATTATGAATTTTTTCAGAATCTCCAAAGCATATTTTTGCTGATTGAGAAAAATTTCAGCCTCTAATTTGTATACTTCCAGCCCCAAAAAATACTTTCTCTCCCAAATTTGACATTTCAAACTATTTCTCCATTATCACTTTAAACTTCTGCAACTCTTGCTCATCACTGTATGTAACAAGCAAATCATCAACATATAAAGAAACAATTAATGAGCCATCATTAGGGAGTGTCTTCGCTAAAGTGTAGCATCATTGTAACTCTTTTTGAAACCTTAGCTGCTCAATTGAGTATCGATTCTACTGTACCAAGCCCTCGGAACCTGTTTCAACCCATATAACGCTTTTTGAAGCTTATATACCTTGCCTTCACTTCCTTGAACCAAAAAACCTTATGGTTGAGCTATATAAATCTCTTTTTCTAGAAAGCCATTCTAGAAGGCAGATTTGACATCTAAATTCCAGATTTTCCACTTCATCTGTTGTAACACCCAGTACATTTACGAACCTATGAGCCTACTTTAACATTTATGGAATTATTTAAACATGATAGGGTTGGTGAATTATGCATTAATTTGTTGGGCTTAAATGAATCATGTGCTATTGGGCTCAAATTAGGCCCAAAATCAGATAAAAGACATGGCGCAAAAATGGAATTGACCCATTCTTGTGTTTGACCAAGCAAGCATGCATTTAATGTGGCTAAGGATGAACATTAAGTACTATATAAAGCAAGGAAAAATCATATTTTTATTCATATCAACACACATGCTTTTTCTAGAATATTCAAGATATTTCTCTCTACACACACAAACCCTAAGTCATCACACTTTTGGACAAGATCACTCTCTTTCAAGCTTTGGTAAGTATTTATTCTCATATTTTAGTATGTTATATGCTTAATATGGTGTATAAATCATGTTGGTTATGTTGGCAACGTGTTGGACAGTTCACTATGTGTAAAACTATATATTTTTGTAATCGGAAAAGGGTTTTGGCTTGTAAACTTAAAAATGGATTTGTGGTCTTGAAGGAAGTGAGTTTGATGGATTAAATATCAACATGTAATATGTGGTTATGTTCTTAACTTGCTTTCTTTATGTGTATAACATGTAGGATTGTTGTTATGAAATTGGTCATGGAAATTGTGGTGTATTGAAAGAAAAAAAATGTGGTTTTGGTGATGTTCATGTGTTTTGTGAAACAATGATGGTTATTTGGCATCCAAGTGACTTAAAATATGTACATAGAAGCTTATTCATGGCCATGGACCATTTATTACACAAAAAGGACCCAAAAGAGACCCTTTTTGGCCGAAACGGGCACCCGCCCCCGTAGACAGGGCACCTGCGGGCGCAGATGCCAACGTAGGTACCCCTAGATAGGGACAAGGGTCACCTTAGGCCTCATGTCAGCCACCTTCAGGTGCAGGTGGCTTCGCAGGTCAACCCAGAATCTCGTTTTGCATGTTTTTGTCTCTCTTTGATCCCCGAAGGCCCCTATACCCTTTTTGGATGTAATTATCAACTTATGATACCTTTTTAATGACTTTAAGGGGTCGTTTGGATGCATGTTGGATTATATCCATTATGTATTGTTGTTATTGTGTTGTTATGAGGTGACGTGATGGAGTAATTGTGACGTAATGATAATGAGAAAGCGTAAAGGTTAAACGTGGTGTGAAATGCTATTGGTTTATGATGTTTTGGTCAATGTGTGGAATTTTATGGTGTTGTTGGTGTGTTAATGCAATGGATTGTATTGTAAAGGGTGAAATGACGCTATATGGCAGTCATGTAGCTCATTGTTGTTTTGTGCACTTGTAAGGTAACTAGTCGTTAACGTGAGCTCCGTTATGAACTTGTGTTGTAGAGTAACACGTAAAGAAGGAGCTGGATTGTTGTATTCACACATAGGACTGTGTATTCATATTGATAAGATAAGGTATGTAAGGTTACTCTTACCTTATCCTTCTGCAGCATACAGTGTTCACCTTGTCATTGTACTCGTTCATTTTCGAAATGTTCTAAGGTATCTCATTTTAGGTTATCATCTATTGTTAATCAAATATACATTATTCATTGATCTATTGTTACTCATGTGACACATAACTTTGGACATGGCTCCAAAGTTCTAATAATGTTACATTCAAAAGTTCCAATAATGACATGACCATCGAATGAACTATTGCGAAAATTAAAGAAGTGAGGTAATAAAGTCTCTATTCTTGGGTGGTATCCCAGGGGTTAAAATACCCAGCATGGGTCCATCCCAATACCTCGGGTGGTATTCTAGGGGTGAAAATAACACCTAGCATGGGTCTATCCCGCCACTACGGGTGGTATCCCAGGGGCAAAAAAAAAGCCTAGCATGGGTCGATCCCGAATAATTAATGAGTACCCACTGATCAGCTTAAGGCCCGGGCATTATATGAATGGAAGGATGAGTAATTAATGAAAGAGTGAGTGATGAATGAATGAGCATAAAAGTAAAGAAAGTAATCAACGTAATGTACATGGTTCCACCCATACAGAATGGTGACTTATCCATATTGATTATTCACCTATATTTGATTCCAATGACATTTTTATGTATCATACAGTTTTTTATGGCCTTACATACTCAGTACATTCTCCGTACTAACGTCCCTTGGGGGACTTATCTTACTTGCTTCAGGCACAGGTGCTAGTAGACCTCCACAGTAGGTTGCGGGTCATTTGCAGATATTGGGTGAGCTCCAGTTGGTTCGGGGCTTTTCGAGTCACAACTGTACATTGGTTTTGGTACTATGTAAATGTTGTGTAAAGCGGGGACTTGTCCCGACTTTAGGTTGGTTATGTACATGCTTTTTTTAGAGGCTTTGTAGACGTATGTTGGGAGATGAATGTAAATGTATGTCCATTTTGACTCTATGGCCCTAACAACCGAGTTTCATAGATAGCACATGTTTTCCATGACTTTCGCTATTGGCATCTTATATCTCTATGTGATGGTGATGCTTATTTAATGACATACGAATGGATGTATATGAATGAAGATTGGTTCTCTCGGGCCTTATTGGCTTCGGGTTCCAGTCCGCCCCGTTGGAATTTGGGGCGTGACAAAAGTTGTATCAGATCAAGGTCGCCCTAAGGGTGTCTACAAAGCCGTGTCTGAGTAGAGTCTTGCTTATGGATGTGTTGTGCACCACATTTATAAGTAGGAGGCTAGGGGACATTTAAGAGTTGTTTCTTTTCTTCATTTCTATATCGTGCATTAGAGCCAATATTATAGTGGAATCATATCTAACCATTGGACTTGGTTTTATTTTGTATAGTAAAATGCCGATTACAAGACGAGGTAGAGGTAAAGGTAAGAAGGTAGATATACTTTCCGAAAAAGGAACAAGTAGATCACCACCTGACCAAGCTAGTCAAGGTGGGGCTGACACTGAGTTTGTATCGCGGGCTTCTTCTACTTTTCCAGCTCCAGAAGAGCATAGAAGGAGAGAAGAACCCGCAGAACCACCTGTTAATGCTACTGAACAAGATGTCAGAAATGCGGTGCAAATATTGACCCAGATAGTTGTTGTGCAAGGTCAAAGATGAGCTGGTCCAACAACAAGTGATGATGGTGCGGCTAGGGCAGCTAGTCGGCGGACACAGGACTTTCTGAAATTGGACCCTCCCACATTCACTGGGTCAGATCTGAATAAAGATCCGCAAGACTTTATAGCTCTAGATGTTATGCACGTGACTGGTGTAAAAACAGTTGAACTTGCGACCTATAGATTGAAAGGTGAAGCTGTATTATGGTATGAAGATTGGAAGAAATCTCGTGGTATTGGCGCAAATCCACCTAATTAGGAAGAATTTAAAGCGGCATTCCTTGATCATTATCTTCCTTATAAGATCTGAGAGGCTCATGCGGATCAGTTCTTAAATCTCCGTCAGGGGAATCTGAGTGTCACAGAATAGAATGGATAAGGATGGGATTAAAGGCTTATATAAAGGGGCAAAAAATCTGATTTTATTCATCACAAGTCTCATGCCTTTTAGACCAAAAAAGATAAGATATTTTCCTTCAAACCCTAAGAACTAAAAGCCAACTTTTGGAGCAAGATCATCATTTTTCAAGCTTGGGTAAGTGATTATTGTTATGGATTAATATATTATATGCATGGGAGAGTATATAAATCATGTTGTTTATACTTGGAAGTGTTGGACATGGTACTTTGTGTTTTTGTAAAAGATTTGTGATCCATGGGATTTAAGCTTGAGTTTTGACTTGTGACTTTGATGAAAGAGCATGGTATGGATAAAATATGAACATGTATGGTGTGAGTTTGTTATTAAACTTGTTATTTTTCTATAAGTGTAAATTATGGAATTTTGGTCAATATGTGTTATGAGGTGTATTAAGGTAACTTGATGGATTATTTGTGATATGGTGTGGATGAGAAAGTGTAAAGGAGAAGTTTTGTGGTGAAATGTTATTGATTATCATGTATTGGTCAATGTATTGAATATTGTGAGATTATTGGTATGATAATTTCATCAATGGTTTTGTCAAGGGGGAAATGGCATGTTTAAAGGCAAACATGAAACTCATTATCGTTATATGCATTTGTAAGGTAGTTGGTGGTTAATGTAAACTCCATTATGTATTTATGTTGTAGAGTGAAACATAAAGAAGGATCAGGACTATTGTATGCACATCTAAGATTGTATATTCGTATTTAGAATACAAGGTATGTAAGGTTACTCTGTCCGTATCTTTCTGTAGCAAATAACAATCACATTGACATTTCACTTGTCCTATTCCAAAATGTGCTAAGGTATCTTATATCCGGTTATCAATGGTCATTATCACATAGTTCCTACTCATTGATCAATTGTGAACCACATGTCTCATATTCATGAATAATGTTCCAAAAGTCCAATAAAGTTATGTTCCAATAGTGATTATACTCATGTCTTGTTCATGGATTATTGTTCAATGGTTCCAATGGTGTTATGGTTGTAATAATGTTATGTTTCCAACAATGTTTGTTCACATGTCTCTCACTCATTGGTTAATGATCCAAAGCTTCAAGTAAAGTTACAACTATCATGGTATCAATCTCAAAGTAATAAATAAAGTAATGCATATATGTGGTCAATGATCAAGTATGGGTGGTAGCTTTGGGGGAAAATGCCTAGCTCAAGTTGATCCCGAGATTGTTGGATCAGGGGGAAGTCCTAGAGGCATAAGCCTAGCTCGGACCAATCCTGACAGGGGGCAACTCTAGGGGTAATAACCTAGCTCGATCCGAACCTGATGTGTTGGTATGGGTGGCAGCTCTAGGGGTAATAACCTAGCTCGAGCTGATCCCGACATATACTTATTCATGGGTGGTAGCTCTAGAGGTATAAGCCTAGCTCGAACCAATCCCAACATAACGTCATGTTATGTTAAAACCCACTGTTCAGTCGGGGCCCGGGTATCACAGGTCACATGCAAAGATGAATAAGCACAAAAGTAAAGAAGCAAAGAAAGTAATGAAAGCAATATACATGGTTCCCAACATACAGAATGGTGACTTATCCATATTGGTTATTTATTTGTATTTGAGATTATTGAAGTGTTTATATCTCTTACAGTTTCATATGGCCTTACATACTCAGTACATTCTTCGTACTAACCCCTCTTGGGGGACTTACATTGTTGCTGCAGGCACAGGCACTAGTAGACCTCCACAGTAAGTTGCAGATCATTTACGGATTGTTAGTGAGCTCCAGTTGAATTCGGGGCTTTCCGAGTCATTATAGATATTTGCTTTGGTATTGCATATGTATATAGAGCGGGGTGTTGTCCCGACTCTAGGTTGGTTATGGTTATGTATCTGTAGAGGCTTTGTAGACTTATGTGGGAGAATGATTGTAAGAGGTAAATGTTTATATTGACATGATGGCCCTAACGGCCAAGTTTCATACATTGTACAAGTTTTTCCATGACTTCCGCATAGTGGCATGATATAATATGAGACAAGCATATGAATGTACATGAGCAAAGATTGGTTCTCTCGAGCCTCAACGGCTTCGGGTGCCAGTCCGCCTCAATGGGATTTGGGGCGTGACACACAACATGGTCCCAAAAACTAAGTCTGGGCCAAAACCTAGTCTAATCTAGTCTAAGGCTTCCCATTCCCAACTCAAGGTACAAAAGCACTAACCTAGCCCTATAATATGGTACTATGCTATCCCAAGGGCTAGCGGGCCCAAAACTTACCAAAACGGCGTCCTAACTAGCTAAACAAGGCATAAAACTACTAAAATGAAGCCCGGACTACAACTACCAGCCCAAAACTAGCATAATAGTACACAATCACCATAAATAATATCAATCTAAGGATAGGCGTTCTAAGTATATTCCTATCCTAGATGCGAATCAAATCTTTACTTTATTAAAGATGAGAAATCGTCCCCTAAACTCTATGTTCTATCCTAATGATTCTCTTGTTGGGTTCACAAAAGGATTATAGATGTATCTTAACGATGGCCAAGTAATAAAATAGTAGAATTAAGAGTTTAATAACAACCGTTATAATAATTCAATGTTAAACCAATTCAAAAGTATGACATACAATCATACGTTTGGCCTCAACCCCAGAATAAGAGTATTTAACCACTCATAGTTGGAAATAAACTTACAATGATAAAGTTATTCATACCAAAGAAAATAAGTACGAAATTTTACGAAAGATGAACCCTAATGAAAAACCTTAGCCTCTCTATTTTGCTCCAAAAATAATGCTTAATCCATCTCAAAAAGGTGTCTGGTATTTATAGATGTATGGTGAAATTACTCCCAATCCCTTAGACACTTCTTGAATTTAAAAGGCTGACTGTCATCTGGCAGACCCATGCATCGCATGTTTAAACGCACGACCCTAAGGGGTGCGGCGCATGACCAATCGTGCAGCCCCAAGGGGTGCGGTGCATGGCTTCACTGGAGGCTTATGCTTGCTCACGTCTTGCCTAATTAACCTTGTCTCTTGTAATCCTTTGTAATCTTGAGTCTCTGCATGCCTCATTCACTCCTGAAATAGTGCTAATCATTTATGTTAGCGTATTTACATCAAAATTATAGCTAAGCACACTTATACAAGAAACTTTGTTGTCCAAACTTAGCCAAAGTACGTAAAACATGGCTTTGGGGTGTATAAATACGTCCAAGATCACTACCCCACATTTAAAGTCTTTTTCATCCTTGAACAATTCTATACACTCATGTTCACCAAACGAGGCTATAACATCACTAATTGAAACAAGACACTCAAGATAGAACCACACAACTAATATGAACAACAAGTTCTTACAATAAGTATGTCATCTCACAACTTAGAACACACGAATGATTATTCAAAACCTCCTAGCCTCAAGAATTGAGTCTACAAAATTAGCAAACTCATGCACATTGCTCAACCAAAAAATCATATAAGTCACCTATCGTTCATTAAACATGTGCCCTCATAGCAAGAGAGTTACCCAATATCACTCAACACATGCAATTTAACACAATATCGGGTATAAGAATAGAATTACGCTCACTCTCACAAAGAATTCACATGCAACATAGGATGAACCTTAGGCTTGCCCTTTGTGTAGTACTCCACTAATATAAGAATATCAAAGCTCAAGATCAAGTAGGACTTTAAGGGTTGTAATGTAGGCTAAAAGATGGGTAGAAACTTTTTTGGGTAGAAATAGTGACTAACTTTCCAAAGCGCTTTAATACACCACACTTTCATTAAGCTCATCTTCAACCAACCTATTTTCCACCACTTTTATCTTCACAACTCGCTTTTGCACTTTTATCTTCACAAATCTCTTTTGTTTTGCCCCATCTCTTTAAGCTAGCTTACACATCTTTAGCAGGGAGTATTTACCACCAACACATGACTTATTTCTTTTGATCAATTTTTGTTTTCAAAACACTACTCCCCACCAACAACACATAACTTTTAAACACACTTATAGTTATTACTTTGGGGTTTCAACTTCACTTTTTCCTTCTTAAATTTTACACTCCTTAACATTTTAAGTTTTCAACTAAAGCGCTTAGGAGTTTTGGATCAAATTATAGTCAATTGAAAGAAAAGGAATAAGCTAAATATGAGGCTACTAAGAAATAGGCTAAAGTAAGTAAGGAATCAAACATGGCTATCAAAGAAATGCCTATTTCTTCTCCTAAACTTATCATTCTTCATTTCATTTTACACACATACCGGGCGAGTTCTAGACACCTACATGCAAACATGGACTACAACTAAACCTTACACACATATGACACATGTTTAAATCAAGACGGATCCCTATAGATTCTCAATAAAGCAATAAAAAGAATTCAAAATTAAACTAAGATCATACGAGAGTCACATAAATGAGCCTAAATGTTTCAAAAGTAATCATTCAACTTGTCACACATGCTTTTGATTCAAACCACACCTGTATCATATAGTCATGCAGCCAACAGGAGCACTTAATCTTAAATTAGTAAAAAGGTTCTACTTCCTACTCTCTACATTTGACTAATTTTCTCTTAAGACAGTCGTCGTCCATCCATCATCAAGAAAAGTACTTAACTATGACTTTAATGCACAACTTACTCTAAAAAAAATTAATACTATTCAATTCAAGGGGATTATCCTTGGGAAAACAGCCAAAAACAAAAGCCAACAAACCCAAAAGCAAAACAACTAATACCAAAAACAATTACTTCTAGTAAATCATAAAAGTCAATAAAGTGCGAATTACTACTTATTACAAACCACAATAATCCGACTAGTAGCAAATTCATCAAAATACTGAAAAAGATACAAAAGTACGTACTAACAAATATACAAAACTTAAACAACCCAAGGAATACTTTTGCCCCCACCCCACACTTAGCAGACGCATTGTCCTCAGTGTACAACAAAGAACATAAATAAAAGATGGGGGAAAAGAACTTACTGGGCTCCGGTCATCATACTTATCCACATCGGGACTAAGATATCCCATCTCAGAATCCTCCTTGTCAGAATCAATCTCCACATCAGAATCGACTAGCAAGTGTTCATCATCGGTAAGGACATCATCATCTACCAGCTCTCTAAAGGTTGGACCAACTCGGTATATGGATTTTGCTTGGTCATTCATAGCGTAGTCAATATCTAACTATCTCAGGTCATCTATAGTGGGTATAAGTTCACCACACATCATCATCAACTTAGTTATGCCATAGAGGTGGCAAAAGAAGCTATCATCACATATATTTCTATCGGTAGTGGTGAGAATTGGACCATTGGTGGAATCAGACTCCTTCACCTTGGACACATCAAACCCTATCATGTTTCTAGGAAGCTTCTAGTCCACTGGGTCTTTCTCAACCCCATTATCCTTCAAAAACTTTGTCACAAGACCACCAAAACTGAACCTAAAGCCCTTGTGAACTCGGGCTTTCCTCATAGCTGATCTAATCACTACGCCAATATTAATGTAACACCCCATAAATTTCCGAACCTAGTTGATTACTGGAACATTCATGGAATTATTTGGACATGGGAGTTTTGAGGTATTATGCATTAATTTAAGTGGGCTGAATTTAATCTAATGAATTGGGCTCAATTAAGGCGCAAATATTAGGTAAAAAGACTTGGCCCAAAAAGGGAAAGGTGACCCATTCATCAAGTGACCCAAGTTACACCTCATATTTGACTTAAGCGGCTAAGGATGACCATATTATAAGGCCAAAAATCAGATTTTATTCACCATATTACACATGCCATTTTTCTAGACATTTCCACAACATTCTCTCAACACTCAAACCCTAAGCTATCTTCTTCTTGGGACAAGATCACTCCTTGTAAAGCTTTGGTAAGTGTTTAATATCATGGTTTAATATATTATATGCATGGAATATGGTGTAGATCATGTTGGTTATGTTGGTGAAGTGTGAAAAGTTCACTATGTATGAAACAATTTATGTTTGCTTAACCGGTGAAGGGTTTTCCCCTTGTAAACTTGAAAATGGATTTGTGGTCTTGAAGGAAGTGAATTTTATGGGTTCAATATTGAAATGTGAGATGTGATTATGGCCTTAACTTGTTTTATTCTTGTACATAATGTTTGGAATTATTATTGCAAAATTGAGCATGGATTTGGTGGTGTTCATGTATGTTATGAAACCATGGTTGATTTTTGGCATCCAAGATGATCTAAAATATGTCAAGAGAATTTTAATTATGATCATGGACCATTCATTTCATAAAAAGACCCAAAAGAGACCCATTTTGGCCAAAACGGGCATCCGCCCCCGCAGACGAAGGCACCTGCGGGCGCAGATGCCAACGCAGGTGCCTATGGCTGCTGCCAAAGGTCACCTACGGGCGTACCTCATCCACCTTCGGGCGCAGGTAGCTTCGCAGGTCACCCTAGAGATTCGTTTTGTATGTTTTCATCTCTCTTTGATCCCTGAAGACCCTTATACCCTTCATGGATGTAATTATCAACTTATGATACCTTTTAAATGACATTAAAGGGTCGTATGGAGGCATATTAGACTATATTAATTATGGATTGTTGTTCATATGTTTTTACGAGGCAATTTGATGGAATAGTTGTGACGAACTGATAATGAGGAAGCGTAAAGAGTAAACGTAGTGTGAAATGTTATTGGTTTATGATCTCTTGGTCAATGTGTGGTATGTTATGATATTGTTGGTTTGGTGATGCACTAAATGTTAACATAAGTGGGTGAAATGACGTTATAGGGCAAGCATGTAATTCATTGTCGTCTCATGCCCTTGTAAGGTAGTTGATTGTTAACGTAAGTTCCGCTATGAACTTGTGATGTAGAGTAACATGTAAGGAAGGAGATGGATTATCGTAATCACATATAGGACTGTGTATTCATATTAAGAGTATAAGGTATGTAAGGTTACTCTTTCCGTACCCTTCTGCAGCAGATATTGTTCATATTGTCATAGTAGTTGTTCCATTCCGAAATATTCTAAGGTATCTCATTTAGGTTTGATATATATTGTTATCCACATGTTTCCTATTCATTGACCGATTGGCATTCATATGTCTCTTATCCATAGACTGAAGTTCCTAAGCACTCATAATGATTCTTACTACTAAAAGAAACTATTTCAAGGAAAGTGACAACGTAAGGAGAATCTATTCATTCTTAAGTCACATATCCCTCATTCATTAGTCGTTGTTGTTCATGAGTTACATAATTATGGGCATCGCTCTAAATTCTTAATAATGTTATGCTCTAAAGCTTTCAATAATATCATGACTACAAATATACCAACCCCACATGAGCAAATATACCAATCTCTCAAAAGAAAGAAAGTAAGTTAAGTATATTTGTTGGTTGCAAGAGTAAAGGAAAATAATAGATGTAGGGTGGAAACGATTCCAAAGTTCCAACAGTATTATGACTCCAAAGTTCCGAGAACGTTATGTTCCAAGTTCTAATAATGCTATGACTATCATTATATCAATCTCTCATAAGTGAATGAATCAATCTCTTCCTAGTAAGAAATGAAGAAATACGTAGGTATTATATATTATAACCCACCTATAAGGTGGATGTATGTTATATTATAACCCACCTATAAGGTGGATGTATGTTATATTATAACCCACCTATAAAGTGGATGTATGTTATATTATAACCCACCTATAAGGTGGATGTATGTTATACATTATAACCCACCTATAAGGTGGATGTATGTTATATATTAAAACCTTATACCTCCACTTTATAGGTGGGTTATAATATAACATACATCCACCTTATAGGTGGGTTATAATATAACATACATCCACCTTATAGGTGGGTTATAATATATAATACCTACATATTTCTTCATTTCTTACTAGGGAGAGATTGATTCATTCACTTATGAGAGATTGATATAATGATAGTCATAGCATTATTAGAACTTGGAACATAACATTCTCGGAACTTTGGAGTCATAATACTGTTGGAACTTTGGAATCGTTTCCACCCTACATCTATTATTTTCCTTTACTCTTGCAACCAACAAATATACGTAACTTACTTTCTTTCTTTTGAGAGATTGGTATATTTGCTCATGTGGGGTTGGTATATTTGTAGTCATGATATTATTGGAAGCTTTAGAGCATAACATTATTAAGAATTTAGAGCGATGTCCATAATTATGTAACTCATGAACAACAACGACTAATGAATGAGGGATATGTGACTTAAGAATGAATAGATTCTCCTTACGTCGTCACTTTCCTTGAAACAGTTTCTTTTAGTAGTAAGAATCATTATGAGTGCTTAGGAACTTCAGTCCATGGATAAGAGACATATGAATGCCAATCGGTCAATGAATAGGAAACATGTGGATAACAATATATATCAAACCTAAATGAGATACCTTAGAATATTTCGGAATGGAACAACTACTATGACAATATGAACAATATCTGCTGCAGAAGGGTACGGAAAGAGTAACCTTACATACCTTATACTCTTAATATGAATACACAGTCCTATATGTGATTACGATAATCCATCTCCTTCCTTACATGTTACTCTACATCACAAGTTCATAGCGGAACTTACATTAACAATCAACTACCTTACAAGGGCATGAGACGACAATGAATTACATGCTTGCCCTATAACGTCATTTCACCCTCGTATGTTAACATTTAGTGCATCACCAAACCAACAATATCATAACATACCACACATTGACCAAGAGATCATAAACCAATAACATTTCACACTACGTTTACCCTTTACGCTTCCTCATTATCAGTTCGTCACAACTATTCCATCAAATTGCCTCGTAAAAACATATGAACAACAATCCATAATTAATATAGTCCAATATGCCTCCATACGACCCTTTAATGTCATTTAAAAGGTATCATAAGTTGATAATTACATCCATGAAGGGTATAAGGGTCTTCAGGGATCAAAGAGAGATGAAAACATACAAAACGAATCTCTAGGGTGACCTGCGAAGCCACCTGCGCCCGAAGGTGGATGAGGTACGCCCGTAGGTGACCTTTGGCAGCAGCCATAGGCACCTGCGTTGGCATATGCGCCCGCAGGTGCCTTCGTCTGCAGGGGCGGATGCCCGTTTTGGCCAAAATGGGTCTCTTTTGGGTCTTTTTATGAAATGAATGGTCCATGATCATAATTAAAATTCTCTTGACATATTTTAGATCATATTGGATGCCAAAAATCAACCATGGTTTCATAACATACATGAACACCACCAAATCCATGCTCAATTTTGCAATAATAATTCCAAACATTATGTACAAGAATAAAACAAGTTAAGGCCATAATCACATCTCACATTTCAATATTGAACCCATAAAATTCACTTCCTTCAAGACCACAAGTCCATTTTCAAGTTTACAAGGGGAAAACCCTTCACCGGTTAAGCAAACATAAATTGTTTCACACATAGTGAACTTTTCACACTTCACCAACATAACCAACATGATCTACACCATATTCCATGCATATAATATATTAAACCATGATATTAAACACTTACCAAAGCTTTACAAGGAGTGATCTTGTCCCAAGAAGAAGATAGCTTAGGGTTTGAGTGTTGAGAGAATGTTGTGGAAATGTCTAGAAAAATGGCATGTGTAATATGGTGAATAAAATCTGATTTTTGGCCTTATAATATGGTCATCCTTAGCCGCTTAAGTCAAATATGAGGTGTAACTTGGGTCACTTGATGAATGGGTCACCTTTCCCTTTTTGGGCCAAGTCTTTTTACCTAATATTTGCGCCTTAATTGAGCCCAATTCATTAGATTAAATTCAGCCCACTTAAATTAATGCATAATACCTCAAAACTCCCATGTCCAAATAATTCCATGAATGTTCCAGTAATCAACTAGGTTCGGAAATTTATGGGGTGTTACATTAATATTGGCGTAGTGATTAGATCAGCTATGAGGAAAGCCCGAGTTCACAAGGGCTTTAGGTTCAGTTTTGGTGGTCTTGTGACAAAGTTTTTGAAGGATAATGGGGTTGAGAAAGACCCAGTGGACTAGAAGCTTCCTAGAAACATGATAGGGTTTGATGTGTCCAAGGTGAAGGAGTCTGATTCCACCAATGGTCCAATTCTCACCACTACCGATAGAAATATATGTGATGATAGCTTCTTTTGCCACCTCTATGGCATAACTAAGTTGATGATGATGTGTGGTGAACTTATACCCACTATAGATGACCTGAGATAGTTAGATATTGACTACGCTATGAATGACCAAGCAAAATCCATATACCGAGTTGGTCCAACCTTTAGAGAGCTGGTAGATGATGATGTCCTTACCGATGATGAACACTTGCTAGTCGATTCTGATGTGGAGATTGATTCTGACAAGGAGGATTCTGAGATGGGATATCTTAGTCCCGATGTGGATAAGTATGATGACCGGAGCCCAGTAAGTTCTTTTCCCCCATCTTTTATTTATGTTCTTTGTTGTACACTGAGGACAATGCGTCTGCTAAGTGTGGGGTGGGGGCAAAAGTATTCCTTGGGTTGTTTAAGTTTTGTATATTTGTTAGTACGTACTTTTGTATCTTTTTCAGTATTTTGATGAATTTGCTACTAGTCGGATTATTGTGGTTTGTAATAAGTAGTAATTCGCACTTTATTGACTTTTATGATTTACTAGAAGTAATTGTTTTTGGTATTAGTTGTTTTGCTTTTGGGTTTGTTGGCTTTTGTTTTTGGCTGTTTTCCCAAGGATAGTCCCCTTGAATTGAATAGTATTAATTTTTTTAGAGTAAGTTGTGCATTAAAGTCATAGTTAAGTACTTTTCTTGATGATGGATGGACGACGACTGTCTTAAGAGAAAATTAGTCAAATGTAGAGAGTAGGAAGTAGAACCCTTTCACTAATTTAAGATTAAGTGCTCCTGTTGGCTGCATGACTATATGATACAGGTGTGGAATGTGCATGGAATATGCATAGAAGTATATTATTCTATGTATGTTGTACAACATGATGTTCATCGATCGATGTTCATCCAAACTTTTCTCTCAACACTCAAACCCTAAGCTATCTTCTTCTTGGGACAAGATCACTCCTTGGAAAGCTTTGGTAAGTGTTTAATATTATGGTTTAATATATTATATTCATGGAATATGGTGTACATCATGTTGGTTATGTTGGTGAAGTGTGAAAAGTTCACTATGTGTGAAACAATTTATGTTTGCTTAACCGGTGAAGGTTTTTGCCTTGTAACCTTGAAAATGGACATGTGGTCTTGAAGGAAGTGAATTTGATGGGTTCAATATTGAAATGTGAGATGTGATTAAGAACTTAACTTGTTTTATTCTTGTACATAATGTTTGGAATTATTATTGCAAAATTGAGCATGGATATGGTGGTGTGTTGAAGGAAAAGTGTGGTTTTGGTGGTGTTCATGTATGTTTTGAAACCATGGTTGATTTTTGGCATACAAGATGATCTAAAATATGTCAATAGAAGTTTAATTATGATCATGGACCATTCATTGCATAAAAAGACCCAAAAGAGACCCATTTTGGCCAAAACGGGCATCCGCCCCCGCAGACGAAGGCACCTGCGGACGCAGATGCAAATGTAGGAGACTCTGGCTACTACCAAAGGTCACCTGAGGGCGCATCTCAACCACTTTCCTGCGCAGGTGGCTTCGCAGGTCACCCCAGAGACTCGTTTTGTATGTTTTCGTCTCTCTTTGATCCCCGAAGACCTTTATACCCTTCATGGATGTAATTATCAACTTATGATACCTTTTAAATGACATTAAAGGGTTGTATGGAGACATATTGGACTATATTAATTATGGATTGTTGTTCATATGTTGTTACGAGGAAATTTGATGGAATAGTTGTGACGAAATGATAATGAGTAAGCGTAAAGGGTAAACGTAGTGTGAAATGTTATTGGTTTATGATGTATTGGTAAATGTGTGGTATGTTATGGGATTTTTGGTTTGGTGATGCACTAAATGTTAACGTAAGAGGGTGAAATGACGTTATAGGGCAAGCATGTAATTCATTGTCGTCTCATGCCCTTGTAAGGTAGTTGATTGTTAATGTAAGTTCCGCTATGAACTTGTGAAGGAGCTGGATTATCGTAATCACATATAGGACTGTGTATTCATATTGAGAGGATAAGGTATGTAAGGTTACTCTTTCCGTACCCTTCTGCAGCAGATATTGTTCACCTTGTCATAGTAGTTGTTCCATTCCAAAATATTCTAAGGTATCTCATTTAGGTTTGATATATATTGTTATCCACATGTTTCCTATTCATTGACCGATTGGCATTCATATGTATCTTATCCATGGACTGAAGTTCCTAAGCTCTCATAATGATTCTTACTACTAAAAGAAATTGTTTCAAGGAAAGTGACGACGTAAGGAGAATCTATTCATTCTTAAGTCACATATCCCTCATTCATTAGTCGTTGTTGTTCATGAGTTACATAATTATGGACATGGCTCTAAAGTATTATTAATGTTATGCTCTAAAGCTTCCAATAATATCATGACTACAAATATACCAACCCCTCATGAGCAAATATACCAATCTCTCAAAAGAAAGAAAGTACGTTACGTATATTTGTTGGTTGCAAGAGTGAAGGAAAATAATAGATGTAGGGTGGACACGATTCCAAAGTTCCAACAGTATTATGACTCCAAAGTTCCGAGAACGTTATGTTCCAAGTTCTAATAATACTATGACTATCATTATATCAATCTCTCATAAGTGAATGAATCAATCTCTCCCTAGTAAGAAATGAAGAAATATGTAGGTATTATATATTATAACCCACCTATAAGGTGGATGTATGTTATATTATAACCCACCTATAAGGTGGATGTATGTTATATTATAACCGACCTATAAGGTGGATGTATGTTATATTATAATCCACCTATAAGGTCGATGTATGTTATATATTATAACCCACCTATAAGGTGGATGTATGTTATATATTATAACCCACCTATAAGGTGGATGTATGTTATATATTAAAACCCCCGACAGAGACTAATAATAAGGATGATGAGCGTAAAAGCAACGAAAGAATCTCTTGGAGGCAAGTCTCTTGAGTGAAGGCATTTCTCTTGAATGAAAGTAATTAAGAAAGATATTATATAAAAGATAAGGAGATGAGTGAATGATCGGAAATGACAATAACAGAAACAAGGTACATATTTCCACACATATAAAACGACGGTTTATCCACAATAACTATTCTCTCGTATTTTATTCCATTGAAATTCTTATGTATGATGTAGTTTCTTATAGCCTTACATACTCAGTACATTCTTTATACTGACCCCCCCCCCCTTGGGGGCTTACTTTAAATGCTGCAGGCGCAGGTGCCAGTAGACCTCCACAGTAGGTTGCCGGTTATTTGCAGATCATTGGTGAGCTCCAGTTGGTTCGGGGCTTTTCGAGTCACAGCTGTACATTTGTAAATGTTGTATAAAGCGGGGACTTGTCCTGAATTTAAGTTGGTCTTGTAGATGCATCTGTTAGAGGCTTTTGTAGACATATGTGGGAAACTGGATGTAAGGGATGTATGTCCGTTTTGACTTAATGGCCCTAACGGCCAAGTTTCGTATATATATATATAGCATATGTTTCCATGACTTCCGCATAGTTGTATGAGGCATAATAAGGTTCGTACGAAGACATACATATGAATGGATATGAGCAAAGATTGGTTCTCTCAAGCCTTATCGGCTTCGGGTGCCAGTCCGTCCCGAATGGGATTTGGGGCATGACAATTAATGGGAACATTAGTCATCAAAGTAAAAACTAGACATACCCGATCACATGTGACATTTGTAAAGTGAAACCCTAGAATCAAGAAAGCACCAACAATCCGTATCTAAATCCGAGCTTCTTTGTTAAAGTGAGCATAAGGGTGGGTTTTATGATTTCCCTTATCTATGTGGTGTTCCCATTTAGCAGTTGATCTTGGACCATAAAGAGTGTGATGGATAGCTCAATACGGTGGCCTGATGTACAACTCTCTCAGTCTAGTTTGATCAACATCCAGTGTGCAAAGAAAAAAGTTAAGTGCCGCTATATTGAGTTTGACAATCTACCCATGATCATTGACACTGTTGTCTTGAGTATCTGGAAACCAATTTGTAATTAACTCTCTAACCAAATCCAGATTATATTCACCCGAATCATCAAAGATGAACTCCATTTTCAATTGTCGTACGCTTGCTAGAATCCGCGGGTAGTGTCCTTCCAAACTATCTTTATCAATTCACTCTGTCGGTTGGTAGTTGTTCTCCTTATTATATTTTTACCATTGCACCCCTTCCTTATCAACCCATTTAACGCCGAACCTCCTACACCCACTTTTGGAGGTTGGCAGGGCGGCTGGAACTGCAGGTGGGGGCTGCCCCGTTCACGTTCTTTTCTGTCCCTATCAGAAGGTAGATGCAACTCCCTTTCCTTACTTAGCTAGGGTTCCATGAGTCCTGTTATAAATTCACCGACAAAAGCCATTAGTTCAGCCTCAAACAGCTAACCATAATTAAGTTAAGGGGTTATAAGAACCGCCCCACACTTAATTTGTTAGCATAGAAAAACTAGTCACCATTTTTAGGTACTCAAACCTCCCCTACTTTTGATTCGTGAACAATCACCATTACATTGCCATTATGACATAAAGTATTCTCGGTGAACACTATCATAGTTCATAAACAAGTCACACAAAACTTAATAAACATGCCACCAACACAACTCCATTACACTTACAACACTTTTCACCATAATGCACTTCCCTCCGCATCAATTATCGAATTAAGCACGTAACAATATTACAAATCGTACATTAAGAACATTACTCTCACATGAGCTCTCTCACAAGAAAATTTTGGTCAAACAATGATAACTTAACCAACATAAGGAAACAACTACCCACTTCAACCAAAACAACCCCATTCTTTCCCTAAAATCAGTTTCCAGCTCTAATTTCGCACACCCATAAACACCACAATGACATTAAGCATGTTGTTCATCACCCAAGGTTCAAATATGAAAACTAGAACACATTCTCGCCCATTTACACTTTTAACACATAGTAGCATCAAACTAAAAGCACCTAATTCGACAAAATAACCAAAACAAGCTTAAGAGTTCACGAAAACATACCTTGGATTGAAGAAGTAAGTGAAAGAGAAGAGAAAATTTGGTTGGGGTTGGTGCGTCGCACTTTGGGTTCAAGAGAAAGAGGCTGAGAGGTGCAAAAAGGGTGAAATTAGGGTGAAAATAGGGTGTGGGGTTAATATTTTAAGCCTACTGAGTCGGGTTGACACGATTAATTAAAATCAAATTTGGAAAAAATAGGGAGGGGTGCAACGCAACACTTATCGCAAGGAACAATGCTTGCGACGTATGGCCAGTGTCAGGTACAAGGCCTACGGCACACGATCTATCACATGCCCAAGGCAGTAGACCCCTACTCTATGTCATGCAGCATGACTCCCATTGTACGGGCCGTGGGTTGAGGCATATGGGTCAATTTTCTATCCCAACACTTACCTCAACGTCCTTTTCTCATCCACTTGACTTTAACCAACTAATTTTGGACCTGTGGTGCCTAAAAATTCCTACAAAACAAGTGAAAAAATGCATTAGAAAGGTGGGTTGCCTTCTACCAAGCGTTGTAGTTTCGGTCGTGGCTCTGCACCTTTTTTTGTATTTTTGTTTTTCTCATTTTTTTCTTCGAATAGAATTCCTACACTATTACATTATGTTCATGGGTTGCCTTCCATATAGAGTCTTTGTAAATATGATGGTCGTCTTCTGTCTATCCTCATGCTCAACCCAGTAATGCTTGACTCTCTACCCATTTACAAGAAACATTGCACTCTTATCCTCACGCCATAACTCAAATTTCCCTTGAGGGGTCATGCGAACAACCTCAAATGGTTCAGACCACTTTGATTTCAACTTCCCCGAAAAAAACTTTAACCTCGAATTAAATAATAATACTTTCTGGCCAGGCTCGAAGACTGGGGGCACAATATACTTGTCATGCAACTTTTTCGTCTTCTCCTTATAAAGTTTAGCGTTTTCATAAGCATGTAAGAAAAACTCATCAAGTTCATGTAACTATAGTAACCACTTTTTTCCTGCTATCTCCAAGTCGAGGTTCAACTTCTTTACCCAATAGATATGGTGAGGTTTCAATGGGTGTTTTGTAAGCAATTATATACGTCCATAGTGCATCGTCCATGATTGCCCAATCCTTGCATTGAGCATTCATAGTCTTCTAGAGAATCTACTTGATTTCACAGTTTGACACTTTGACTTGACCACTTGTTTGGGGATGGTATGTTGTAGCAACTCTATGTCTCACCCCGTATTTTGCTAACAAATTTCTGAACCAATTATTCACAAAATGAGATCCTCTATCACTGATGATTGCTCTCAGGGTTCTAAATCTAGAAAAAATATTCTTCTTTATAAACTTCACCACTACCTTTGCATCATAAGTAGGGAGAGTTGTCACCTCTACCCACTTAGACACATAATCAATTGTGACCAAGATGTACTGATTACCAAACAAAGGTAGAAATGGACCTATGAAATCTATTCCCCAAACATAAAAAATCTCCACCTCAAGAATGTTGTTCAATGGCATTTTATGCCATCTAGATATAGTTCCCATTCACTGACATTGGTCATACTCTTTAACAAAGTCAAAGGCATCTTTGAACAAAGTGGGCCAACAGAATCCCGATTGTATCACCTTATATGCTGTGCTTTATTCTCCATGATGACCTTTGTACGGTGATGAGTGATAGCTCTTAAACATTTATTTAGCTTGACACTCTAGAACACATCTTCAGACAACTCGATCAGAACCCTACTTAAACAAATATGACTCATCCCACACATAAGAACGTGAATCAGAGTACAACTTCTTCTTTAGCTAACTAGTCACTTCAGGGGGATGCACAGCGCTCACCAATAGGTTCACTATGTATGCATACCACGGGAGCTCTGCTATACTCAGTGCTAATAGTTTTTGATCTGGAAACTCTTCATAATACACCCATCTTCAACTACATAAGACCGATCCTCCAACCCTAATATATGATCTGCCACTTGATTTTTCGACCCCTTCCTGTCTTTAACCTCCAAATCAAATTCTTGTAACAATAAAATCCATCTAATGAACCAAGGTTTAGCATCTTTTTTATCAAACAAGTACCTAATAGTTGCATGATCTGTGTACACAGTCACTTTGGTACCCATTAAATATGGCCAAAACTTATCAAACACGTACACCAAAGCCAGCATCTCCTTCTCTATAGCCGTGTAATTAGCTTGAGTTGTATCAAGAGTTTTGCTTTCATAATAAATATAATGAAAGACCTTCTCTTTTTTCTACCCCAACACAGCTCCGACAGCCACATCGCTAGTGTCACACATCAATTCAAATGGCAACTCCCAGACGGGAGTAATCAATATAGGTTCTTTAATCAAATTTCTCTTCAAAGCCTCAAATGTTTTCTTTCGATCATCACAGAAGTGAAATTTTACCTCTTTCTTAAGGAGTTTGCACATGGGCCTCGAAATCTTGGAGAAATCCTTAATAAACCACCTACAAAACCAACTATGCCCAAGAAAACTACATACACCTTTCACAGATACGGGTGGTGGTAGTTTCTCTATAACCTTTATCTTAGCACAATTAACTTCTAAACCTATTTGGGACACCTTATGGCCAAGGACAATTCCTTCCCTAACCAAAAAGTGGCAATTCTACAAGTTTAATACCAGATTCATCTCTTCACACCACGTAAGCACCCTATCAAAATTCTACAGACATACCTCAAAAAAGTTATAAAACACAGAAAAATCACCCATAAATACCTCAACAAAATCTTCCACCATGTCGTAGAAGATTGCCATCATGCAGCGTTGGAAAGTCGTGGGTGCATTGCATATCCTAAAAGGCATGCACTTAAAGGCATAGGTACTATCAGATATGTCAATGTAGTATTCTCCTAATCTTTGGGAGCAATGGCTATCTGATTGTATCCTGAATAATCATCTAAGAAAAAATAATACTCCTATCCTACAAGCCTATCTAACATTTGATCAATGAAGGGGATCGGATAGTGATCTTTCCAAGTGGCTTTATTAAGCTTGCGGTAGTCCATGCAAATACTCCATTATGTGACTGTCTGAGTTGGGATCAACTCATTCTTCTAATTAGTAACCACGGTCATACCTCTATTTTTAGGGATGCATTGGACTGGACTGACCCACATACCGTCTGAAATAGGATAAATAATGCCTGCATCTAGCCACTAAATCACTTCTTTTCTCAAAACATCTATCACTACGAGATTAAGTCTCCACTGATGTTAAACACTTGGTCTGTGCCCTTCCTTTAATAAGATTTTATGTATACAATAAGCCAGGCTTATTCCCTGAATATCAAACATCTACCACCCGATCGCCTTCTTCCTCCTTTTTAGCACTAATAGCACCTCTTAAACCTATACATCAGATAATCTTGTGGATAGAATAACAGGTAAGCTATCATCATCCCCCAAAAAAGCATATTTGAGGTGTGGAGGAAATGCATTCAGATCTAATTTTGGAGTTTTCTTAATAGACGGCTTGCAAAGAGGTCTAAGGGGTTTATTTAGAGTCTCAAATTCGCTCTTATCAATCAAAATGCTTGCCATATCTAGAATTTAAACCATCTAATTGCCACCAAAGCTCTTTCCAAGGGATCCTTGGAAGTAATAAGTAGGAGTTTCGACTCAAGATCTATCACCATGATAGCAGATAACTCCTCATAAATAGCTGACAACTTTATTGCTTTGTACACATCAAATACCTTAACTTTATCATGAGATTGCATAGTCAGCTTCCCAGTATCTACATCTATCAAAGCACGCCTAGTAGCCAAAAATAGACATCCCAAAATAAATGGGACTTCTATATCTACATTAAAGTCCAATATAATGAAATCCACAGGAAAAATAAGTGAACCCACTTGCACCAACACATATTTAACTATTCCATTAGGCCTGACAAGTGAACGATCGGCCAACTACAAAATTACTGTGGTGGGCCTCAGACTACCCAACCCCATCTTCTTGAACAAAGAGGTGGGCATTAGATTTATGCTAGCTCGAAGATCACATAAGCCCAGAGCACTGATAGACTGCCCAATGGTGATTTAAATAGTGAATATCCGTGGATCCTTGAGCTTTATTGGTAGTCTATTCTGAATCTGTGAGGTGCGCTCTTCAGTAAGTGTAATAGTAGCATACCCTATCAACCTATTCTTATTTGCCACAATATCCTTAATGTACTTGGAATACTTAGGAACTCCCTGCAAAACATCAATAAGAGGAAGATTAATAGGCACTTGTTTTAACAAAAGCTTTTGAAAACAAACTTACTCCTTTTGCTTTTTTAGCCTTTTTTGGAAGGGGGAGGTGGTTTCACACTTGTTACATTACTCTCACTATTAACATTTTTCTTAGCCTCTGCTTGTTTTTTATCTCTCACCACAACCCTGGGAGTTGCTTTCTTGGGCTCTAATTCCTCCAATTGCCTACCACTTCGAGTAGAAACTGGATTAACCTGCTTGGTACTTTAATCAGTGTCACTTTGTAAACCTCTCTGAGGTCTGGTGTTTTGTGTAACACCTCGTATGTTTTTGAGTTTAGTTGACAGCCGTAACATTTATGGAAATATGAAAACATGAGAGATTTGATTAATTATGCATTAAGTTGTGGGCTTTATGTATTAAATTTTGGACATTTAAAAGTCTTGTGCAAATTGGGCCTTAAATGAAGACCAAATTCATGAGGAAGACATGGCCCAACATAGAAATTGACCCATTCTTCCAATCTTCCATTTGACCAAATCAACCATGCATTTAATGCCAAGAGATGGATAAGAGTGACTTGGGGGACCTATATATATATCTATATATATGTATATAAGGAATTATTCATTCACTTGGTGGGCTCAATTAACAATTTATTATGAGTTAAATAAGGCCCAAATATTAGCATGCAAGACATGGCCCAAAAAGGGCATTCTTGACCCATTCTTGTGACCAAGTCAACAAAATGTATTTATTGTGGCTAATGATGACCCTTGAGGTTATATATAAGGTGGATAAACCTGATTTTTATCCATTTAAAACACCCATGCCATTTTAGAATTTTCCACAACATTATCTCTTCAACCAAACCCTAAGGCCTTCATCCTTTTGATCAAGATCATCATCTCACACACTTTGGTAAGTTTTTTTGCTTATGATTTAATATATTATGTGCATGAGAGAGTGATTTATGATGTTGGTTATGTTGGTGATGTATTGAGAATTCACTATGTGTGTAAGGTGACATGTTTGCTAAATCGGAGTATGGTTTGTCTTGTAAACTTGATTATGCACTTGTGGTCTTGAAGGAAGTGAACATGATGGAGTTAATATTGACATGTGAGATGTTATTATAGTATTTCCTTGATGTGTCATGGTGTTTAATGTTTGGAATTTCTATTGTGAAATTGGTTATGGTATTGGTGGCGTATTGGTCGTAAAGTGTCATTTTGGGTGTTGTATGTGTGTTGTGAGACCATGGCTGATGGTTGGAATGTTATATGATCAAAAATATGTTAAAATGAGTTTGGTTATGATCATGGACCATTCATGGCATTAAAAGACCCAAAAAGAAGTAATTTCGGACCAAACGGGCATCCGCCCCCGCAGACGGAGGCACCTGCGGGCGCAGATGCCAACGCAGATGCCACTGGCTGCTGCCAAGGAGCATATGTACTCGCACCTTGCCACATGCGGGCACAAGTTGCAGTGCAGGTCACCTCCAGATCTTCGTTTTATGTGTTTTCGCCTCCCGTTGATCCCCAAAGGCCCCTATACCCTTTTTGGATATAATTAGCAACTTGTGATGTCGTTTTAATGACTTTAAAGTGTCGTATGAAGGCATGTTGGACTGTATTAAATGTGGATGGTTGTTCATATGTTGTTAGGAGGCAAATTGAGAAGCGTAAATGTGACAAAATAATAATGAGAAGACATAAAGGGTAAGTGTGATGCGAAATGCTATTGTTGAATGAAATCTTGGTCAATGAATGGAATGTTATGGTAGTATTGGCATGTTACTACAATAAATGACATTGTAAGAAGGTGAAATGATGTTTTAAAGTAACTATGTGATTCATGGTCATCTTGTGCACTTGTAAGGTAGTTGATTGCTAATGTACGCTTCTTTATGTACTTGTGATGTAGAGTGAGACATAAGGAAAGAGCTGGACTATTGTATTTCCATATAGCTTGGGTAACCATAGTGAGACGTAAAGGTATGTAAGGTTCCTCTTTCCGTATCCTTCTACAACATATTGTCCCTATTGACATTGGGCTTGTTCCAATTCCGAGAGGCTTGAAGTACATCAATTCAGGGTGACGTATATTGTTATTCATATGTACCCTATTCTTAGATGAAGTATGATTCACTTATCCCTTGTTCATTGATTGAAGTTCCTAAGATGTCATAACGTGGTCATTTCTTAAAAGAACTATCCCAAGAGAGTAATGATGTAAGAGAATCTATTTATCCTTGAAACGTTTTTCCCAATCATGTCATATCCTAAAAGTCCTATATTATGATGATTATCTTTGTATCAATCTCTCACGAGTAAAAGTACCAATCTCATAAGAGTAATAAGAGAAATGATGTGTAATTTAATATATTTATTTGTCATAAGTGAAGATGTCAATCTCATGAAGTACAAGAGTGAAGTAATATATGTGTGATTCCAATCATGTCATGATCCTCATTGTATCACTCTTAAGAATGGAAGTAAGAATAACAAGAGAATGAAGTGATGTATAATTAATAAGAAATCATGGGTGGTATCCCAGGGATTAAAATACCTAGCATGGGTCGATCCCAATAACACGGGTGGTATCCCAGGGGCGATAAGCCTAGCATGGGTCGATCACGATACATCCCAGGGGCAATAAGCTTAGCATGGGTTATCTTAGTACATCCCAAGGGCAACACGAAAGCCTAGCATGGGTTCACATAACATCTCAGGGGTCAAAGTACCTAGCATGGGTTAATCTCATCCCAGGGGCGACAGAATAGCCTAGCATGGGTAGAACAATAAAGATGAATAAAAGATGAGGACAAGAGGAGTAAAGAACGTAATATACATGGCTCCCCACATACATAAAGAGAGTTTATTCACATTCATTTAATTCTTTTATATGGATTCCATTATTGTTGTTATCGTATATGGTGATTTCTTATGAGCCTTACATACTCAGTACATTTTTCGTACTGACCCCCTCGGGGGAATTGCCTTACATGTTGCAGGTGCAGGCATTAGTAGATCTTTATTGTAGGTTGACAGTTGATTGCAGATCTTTGGTGAGCCCCAGTTGCTTCGGGACTTTCCGAGTCATAGTCGTACAGTTGTGATGTTGTTATTGTACACATTGTATAAAGCGGGGACTTGTCCCGACTGTTAGTTGGTCTGGTAAATGCAGTTGTTAGAGGCTTTTGTAGACATGTGTGGGTTATGAATGTAAGAGACAAATGTTCGTTTTGGCGTGATGGCCCCAATGGCTAAGTTTCCTAACTCTCTATATATAGCATACGTTTCCACGTTTATGTTTTTCGCATAGTTGCACAAGGTATAATAAGATTCACATGAGGATATACATACGAAGATTTATAAGCAAAGATTGGTGCTCTCGGGCCATATCGGCTTCGGGTGCCAGTCCGGCCCGAATGGGATTTTGGGTCGTGACATTTTGTGCCCCAACAAGTTGTCCCATCTGAAACTCAAGAGTCTTTGTGGCTAAATGCTGATTTTTTATGTCAGCGGCCATTTGTGGTTGGTTAGCCAAAATCTACTTTAGCATCATCTCAATGTTGATGGATTCAGCATTAGAGTTACTACCCTAAGCTTGTTGTTGGAGATTCTGATTTCCCACTTGATTCCTATACTAATTGACTGATGCGCCATGGTTACATGGCACTTTCGATGCTTAAAACAAGGAAAATATGTAATAACTTGGGTGTATTTTGTTGGTATGATGTGGTTTCTGTCCTACTTTGCAGGAAAATAGGTTTTAAAGGCAAAATGATCAAAAAGGAAGAATCAAGCCCAAGAACGAAGTGTCAAAAGAAGAAAGAACAAGAATATACACCAGAGAGGGACTCACGACACCACTAACGTGGCTTGACTGCCACTCACGTGACGTGAGTGGCTTGTGTGAGTCCACTTCATAGATCAAAGAGAATTTCTAATTTCCACGCCAGCCAGTCATGTGGCATGACTGTCACTCACGTGACGTGAAAGCATGGCGTGACTCAACCTCTGAAGATGTCTAATTGAGCTTGATTTCCATGACACCAACCTACGTGGAGTAACTTGGTTACATGACACCAAGTCACGATACCGTGGAAGTTGCCGACTCTGCTCTCCTATTTTGATTAGGATAGGATTAGCTTTGTATCTATAAATATCCCTGTATAGTCCTATGTGCGAGAGAGAGTTATTACATTGTTTTGAGAGCTATTTCATATGGTTTCTGAGTTCATAAACATATTCTTGGTTTTGTAGTCACAAACCCTAATTTGAGTTTTATTGATAATTGAGATTTCCATTTTTCTTCATTATTGTGAGTGTGCAATTATCTTTTCATCTCTGAATTCTTCTTGTGTTCTTACAATTATGAGTAGCTAAACTTATCAACTAGGGTTGTGTGAACCATGAGGTATTAACGAAACCGATTAAGTGCAAAGCAATTCTGTACCGCTATGAATGCATGTATTGTTGTTTCCTTAGTTTTGATTGCTCTTCTAACGGTTGCAAACGTTAGAAACCCGCCTGTATTCTAGACTTGCTCTAGAGAGAGGTAGAGATTGGGAAAAGGAGATAATAATAGGGATTTAAAACTATCAACCTTCATCTAATAACTTGAGCCTTAGCGGGAATAATTATCTGAGATCCAGGACAAGGGCTAGTAGTGCGACACTCGGAGATCGAGAGGAGAAGAGTGAAATTCATCTAACCAAGGTCGAGAAATGTTTAGATAAACATATCTTGTCAGATTTTGCATGCCACATAGAGGGACGATTTTGTTAGCACAAGTAATCGGTGGAGTTAAGGAATCATTGGGAATCACAGTCCTAGTGTATTTTTCTTATTGTCTACAAACTCGATATAACCAGCAATTAGTACTGTCACTTTTTATTTACAACCCCCCTAGTTTTACTTACTTTCCAATTATTCCATCTAGTATTCTAAACAGACTTCTACCTATTCCCTGTGGGATCGACCCCAACCTAGTTGGGTTCTATAGTTGACAGCGATCGCATTATACTTCTTAGGAGGCATATTTTGGGCGACATCATTGACATTCTGCCCTTGATTTCCACTGCATGAAAAGTTAGGGTGAGTTCGCCAACTTACATTATATATGTTTCCAAAATTTCCCTTGGCGTTGAGCATTACCGATAAAGTTTACTGATTTTGGATTAGTTGAACAGGTATCTGCTGAATGATCTCCATTACCACGTAACTCACACTGTGTCTGAGTTTACTACACTATGTTCATAGGGGTCTGCTAATCTCCTAAATTCAAGTTACTAAACTGAGTGTTCATTTGATTCTTCAAAGAGTCAATTTGCGCTGCAATAGCTGTCAATTAATCCACTTTTAATAACCCTGTAGCCTTTTTCATGGTGGTTCTTCAAACATATGCATTCCATTCCAAATTTCCCTATGATATGTGATTCAAAAGCATATGCAGCTCATCATATGTCTTTTTTAAAGCCAATCCACCAGCTACTGAATCCAAAAGAATCTTCATATTAGACTCAAGTCCCTCTATAAAAGTATGCACCAAGACTTCATTAGTCTAATGGTGGTGTGGGCAATCACGAAGCATGGACTTGAACCTCTCCCAGGCTTGATATACATTTTTACCATCCTTCTATCTGAAGTTTAATATCCCACTCCTCAATTTCACAGTCTTCCCAGATGGAAAGAAAGAAATCAAAAACATCTTTTCCAGATCATCGCATGTGGTAATGGAATTTGTTAGTTCAGCCTTCAACCACCTCTTTGCTTTCCCTAACAGAGAAAAAAGGAAAAGCGTGAGTCTTATATAGTCATATGAGACTCCTGCAGGAATGTATGTATCACTAATCTCAAGAAAATTCTACAAGTGCTGATGTGGATCCTCATGAGATAGCCCTATAAACTGCCCACTGTTGTGCAATAGTTGCACCATATTCAATTTTAGCTCAAATCGACCTCCTGCTTTTGGATTAAGAATGTTGGAGGTAACATTATTAGCGAGTGGGATTTCCGCTTTGCAGACTAGTCTCACATCTATTTCGACAGGAACAACTTCTACCTAATCAGCCAGCTAAAACTTTTGAATTGGATATTGAAGAGCTGCTGCTCTCCACTGCTAATGAAAAGCTTATTCGGGCTCCAAATACGATTCTACCAACTCTCTTTTTCTGGCTAGCTGAAAGTATAAATTAAACCTGCAAAAGTAGCCGCTAAGATCAATTTGTCAACACTTGTATAATATTAATGAAAACAAAATTCATAAAATCACTAATTTCTTAAGTCACCGACAAAGGCGCAAAAAACTTATTGCGTCTAAATACAAACGCAAGTTTACACAGTTGTACGAGTAATATAGTGGCTCTTTGGGAGTCGGATATGGAACCCACAGGGACTATACGCTTAGAAATTCCCTAAATTGAATCCCTAATAATATTTCAAACAAATTTTGTAATTAGTCAAGAGGATTTGTGGAATTATATCTTTCTAATAGTGTGCGACAATAATAAAGTATGACAATCACAAATTGAGCAAGGTTATAACAATATCGAGGGAAATTCCAGGGTCAAGGCGCTTGTTGCAATCATGTATGTCGTTAATCTTTCCTTGGTTATGTTTTTTATTTAGTTATTGGTTCACAGGGTTAATAATATGACTATGGTCTTCCGAGCCTCTAATAGTCTACCTGAAAGGATATTACAACTATATTATTAAATGGGGATGCAATACTCCAATTTAGATGCATTAAGTTATCGTTCCGTATTTGAACCAAACAAGGCGTTCTAAGTATATTACTATCCTAGATGTGAATCAAATCCTTACTTTATTAAAGATGAGAACTAGTCCCCTAAACTCCACGTTCTATCCTTATGATTCTCCTTCCGGGTTTACAAGAGGATTATAGATGTATCTTAATGATGGCCAAGCATTAAAATAGTAGAATCAAGAGTTTAAGAACAACAGTTATAATAAATTCAACATTAAGCCAATTCAAAAGTATGACATACAATCATGCGTTCGGCCTCAACCCCAGAACAAGGGTATTAAGACACTCATAGTTGGAAATAAACTTACAACGATAAAGTTATTCATATCAAAGAAAATGAGTAGCAAAGTTTACCGAGGATGAACCCTAATGAAAAACCTTAGCCTTTCTATTTTGCTTCAAAAATAATTCGTAATCCCTCTCAAAAATGTGTCTGGGGTATTTATAGATGTATGGTGAAATTACCCCCAAGCCTTTAGACACTTATTAAATTTAAAAGGCTGACTGTCGTCTGGCAGACCCATGCATAACATGGTTAAATGCATGACCCCAAAGGTACGGCTCATGACCAATCATGCAGCCCCAAGGGGTGTGGCGCATGGCTTTACTGGAGGCTTGTACTTGCTCACGTCTTGACCAATTAACCATGTCTATTGTAATCCTTTGTCATCTTGAGACTCGGTATGCCTCATTCACTCCATAAATAGTTCTAATCATGTATGTTAGCATACTTACATCAAAAGTATAACTAAACACACTTATACAAGATACTTTGTTCTCCAAACTTAGCCAAAGTACGGGTAAAACATGGCTTTTGGGTGTATAAATGTGCCCAAGATCAAACTACTCCGACAAAAAACAAAGTACAACAATAGACATAGGTCATCTCAGGAGGGAAATTGCAATGTTCGGGGACAGATGAGTTGGAATAGGAGCTTCCTACTAACTCTATTATGCAAGGCATGGAAGCATCCACAAAGGTAAAGTCTATTTGGGAGAATTTCTATATCTCAAAAATTACGAATGCAGTTTTTAAGTTGGAGTACGTAAATCATGAATGTTGTGATAATCAACTAATTGGGGAAATTGATTTTGGGGACATTAGTTCTGAAATTGTGTATTGGAAAAATATGATTGTATGTTATGTGTTGGGTGCACATCCACCTTTCACAGTCCTAAATGGTTTTATCCAATGTATGTGGGGAAAGTTTGGAATAAATAAAGTTGCAATGATGAGAAATAGGATTGTTATAGTGAGGTTTAATAGTGCAGAAGGGAAAATGGAGGTGCTATAAGGGGGTATCTACCATTTTGACAATAAGCCTCTGATAGTTAAAACTTAGACTCCGGAAATGGAGTTTTCTAAAGAGGAGTTGCTCACTGTTCTAATATGGATTAAGCTACCAGGATTGATTTCAAGTATTTGAGTGTTAGGGTTTGACTAAGATAGAGAGCTTAATAGGGAAGCCATTAATGATAGACAAGAAGACTGAGAAAAAGCTGGGCCTTAGTTATACTAGGTTGTTGTTTGAAGTAAATATGGGGAAGAAGTTGCCTGATGAGGTGATGTTTTGAAATGAGAAAAGAGTTGTACTTACACATTCAGTGACTTATGACTGGAGACCTCACTTGTGATCATTGCAATAACTATGGCCATGATAAAGAGAATTGCAGGAAATTGTTTCAACTAAAGAAACTTGAGTCTGAGATTCAGAAGCAGGGAAAGAAACAGGTCAATCCACAAGAAGATAAAGGTAAGGGGAAATTACAGGAACATAATAGGAAACAGGATGGATATTTCAAAAGAAATCAACAGGGGAGGATACAAGCAATTGCTCCTACCATCAGTACAATAAAAAAATTTCAGTCTTTAGCTATAAGAGGGGATCATAAGCAGGTTTCAAATATGAGGAAGGAGGGTGACAAAGAACCAACCCCTCTAGGGAATGGTTAATCTTTTATACTGGAATGTTAGAGGCCTGAATGGACTCAGTAAGTAGAGGTAAGTGACTTACCTCTGTAACCATCTTGATGTATATCTGGTTGTACTCTTGGAGACAAAAATAAAGCAAAAAAAGTATAGATAGCGTTGCTGTAAACATGTTTGGGGGGTGGAAGTACTACTCAAATCATCAATCCTATTATAATAAGAGAATTTTGGTAGTTTGGAAGGACGATGTCTATGAAGTGACTGTCTGTAGTAAGCATGACCAAGTTGTCACATGCTTGATCAAACTACACCACATTTGTTTATGCTCATAATGGAAGGCAAGAAAGGAAATTATTATGGAATTACTTGACTCAAGTGGGGTCTGGTAAGAATAAACCATGGCTAGTCTTAGGTGATTTTAATAATGTATTACATAGAACTGATGGAATTGGTGGGAACCAGGTTACTTTATCAGAAGTGAGTGATTTTCAAGAATGTTTGGACACTTCTATGTTAGGGGAAATGGGGAGTAATGGTAAGACTTATACTTGAAATGACAAAGGTGTTACTAGTAGAGTCTTCTCAAAAATAGACTGGTCCTTTATTAGTGGAGAGTGGGTAGATGAAATGCCTGCATGTAGAGTAACTTTCATGAATGAAAGGGCGAGTAATCACAGTCCACTACATGTTAGGACTGTGAATGTGTATCCAAGACATAAATATGCTTTTAAATACTGCAATATGTGGAGTTCTCATGTACAATTAAAGAATATAATCTTAAGGTGTTGTCATAGACAAATACAAGAATGTCATATGTATTAAGTAACTCAGAAATTGAAGATGTTGAAGCCTGAATTAAAGAAGTTGCATGCTAAACATTTCAGTAATATATTACAGGAGGTATAAACACTTAGAATGAAATTGCAAGAGGTGCTAGACCAGTTGCAGTTATACCCTTTAAATAGGCACAAACAGCAGGAGAAGAAGGAAATAGCCAAAGAGTTTAAGAGGGTGAGTTACCTGAGAGAAATACTGATAGTGCAAAGGAATAAAGCCACATGGTTGAAGTTAGGAGATGATAATACTCAATATTTTCATTCTATACTCAAGCAGAAAAGGCTCCAACAAACTATTAAACAGCTGTAGGATGAGACAATATAGATGTATGCTAAGCCAGATTAAATTGTTGTTATCTTTGTCAGGTATTTTTATCAACTACTAGGGGATAAAGGGTTTGGAACAAGGCACCAAGTTTATGTTCTTGAAGAATGGGAATATCTTAACTATAGACCACCAGGTGCAACTACTTGCACCTCTTACTAGACAGTGGGTGAAAACTACTTTGTTCAGCATCAAAGTTACAAAAAATACAGGGCCTGATGGGTTTAGTAGTGGCTTGTATAGGGATGCTTGGGATGTAGTAGGGAAGGATGTTAAGGATGTTATTAATGCAGTTTTAGAATTCATGAAAGAAAACTACTTGGACAAATAAATGCTACAGATATTACTCTGATTCCAAAAGTCAAGAGCCCTGACCATGATAGTTAATATAGACCAATTTCTTGTTATAATGTGATTTACAAAGTAATCTCTAAGTTGTTATGTGGTAGATTGAAAAAGGTTTTGCCCTACCTAGTTAATCAAACTCAAGCTGCCTTTATAAAAGGTAGATCTTTGATGCATAATGTCCTTATTTGCAATGATTTATTGAGATACTATAAGAGGAAAACCACACCTAGATGCATGATGAAAATTGATTTAAGGAAGCCTTATGACATGGTGAGTTGGGATTTTTTTGAGGAAATGCTACCTGGTTATGGGTTCCTACCAAAATTTTTTAAACTATTGATGGTGTGTATAACAACTACAAAATTCTCCATCAAAGTTAATAGGAGTAGTTATGGTTATTTCGAAGGGAAGAGGGGTTTGAGATAAGGGGATCCTATTTATCCACTGATTTTTGTACTTGTTATGGATTACTTCATTAGAATTTTATCAAAGATGGGGCAACTTTCAGACTTCAAATTTCATCCAATATGCAAGAATTAGGGTTTCAATCACCTTATATTTGTTGATGATCTGATGATCATTAGCAAAGGGCATGAAGGGTCAGTGCAAAGGATTGTGGAAGCTTTGTATCATCTCTCCAAGGTAACAGGATCAATATGGATAAATCAATCATTTTTATAGCTGGAGTCATCGATGTTGTCCATGAGAAACTATTATCCTTAACTGGTTTTGTTGCAGGTAATTTTCCTATTAGGTACTTGGGACTTCCACTTTCCCCAAGAAAATGGTCAAAATTGGAATGCAACCAACTTTGTCATAAGATCATTGAAAGAATCAGATTAGTGTCCAATAGGAATTTATCAAATGCAGGGAAGTTACAAATAATTACTTCCATTTTGTTTTCTATTTATAATTTCTGGGGCATTGTCTTTGTATTACCTCAAAGTATGATTAAAGAAATTGATAGGAGATGTAGAGAGTACCTTTGGGGAAACACAGAAAACCAAAAAAAAAATTACATTAGTGGCATGGGACAAGTTATGTAGACCTACACAACATGGTGGACTGAACATAAAATGTTGTAACTATTGGAATGTGGCTTCAGTTGGGAAGCATATCTGGTTGTTAATGGAAAAAAGGATGTATTATTGGTGAAGTGGGTTAATGAACTATATATACAACAGGATCATGATTTTTGGATGAGTGATCCTCCTTGGGACTACAGTTGGTATTGGAGAACACTGCATAAACTGAAATTGAAAATGAAAGACTGGTATGGCAATGGAAAGTATTACTTGATAGGGAATGGAGTGTATACAGTGTGTTTGGGGTATATGAACCTGCTGGGTAATGTACCTAAATGGGAGATAGCTGGATTGATATGGAATAGGATTACAGTTCCTAAACACAGATTTGTTAGTTGGCTTGTTGTGCTGGGGAGACTACTTACAAAAGATAGAGTGCAAAAACTGGGGTTAGGAGCTGGGAGTATTGATTGTAGTTTGTGTAGTGCTGCAACATTGGAGAAGGTTGAGCATCTGTTCTCTTACTGTTCTTGGCATACAGTGGTATGGAAAACTATTCAAAACTGTCCAGGCATCAAGTTCCCCTGCATGGGAGTGGAGAAAACGTTTCAGATGATTAAGCATAAGCATTAGTCAAAAGGGAGGAAAGAAGTGGTTATAACTACATATGAAGCGGTAAAATACTACACATAGTTAGCCAGGAATCATAAAATTTTCAGGCAGCAGATCATTAGCAGTAGTTTTGCACTACAACATGTGAAGCACATCATCAAGGAAAGAATATTGAGTGTACAGAGAGGCATAGAAGGAAGTGTATAGATTTAATTCATAGAATTTGTAATTAGTTGATGACTGAGGTTCACTAATCTTGGGACCTGCATGTAAGTAACCTAGATTATGAGTGCTCTGTCGGTGTCATTGTTTGTTTGTTGGTATGGTAATAGTTCGCCTTTTACTGTCCCAAAAAAAACTCATTTACAATATAAATAGATAGTAATATTTTATAAATTTGTTATAAAATATATCATTATTTTCTATTACTTGCATTGAAACATATATTTGTAAGTTATTATTACTTGTCTTTTTCACTTGTACAAAATAGGTATTAGTTTTACGTATATTAACAAAATTAATTTTTGGTTATGCTCATTTATTTCATTATAGGACATTATTAATTTCTATACTCAATTAGTATTTTTCACTTTTCTTTTTCATCTCAAAAATAATATTTATTTTGAATTTGTTACCTAAATCTAAAAAATAAAAAAAATATTATGATTTTGAAGAAGTAAAAAGAAAATGACAAAAGTTATTAAAATAATAGTACAATAGATATTTAGAAAAGTTAAATTAGAATAAATAGGGAAATCTTATTAGTTCAATTGGTTGGCTACCTGAATTTTCACCTTATTGGTAAAGGTTCGATTCCCATCTTGTAATCCCCTACCCCTAAATTTATAATAAAAAAAAATAAAAAATAAAAATTAGAATAAATAAAAAGAAATGTTTAATAATAAAAGTTGAGGGGGAAATCTATTTTTTAAGGAAAATTAATGGTGTGTATTATATTTACCTTTTAATTTATTTTGGCCAACATTCCATCCTATATATTTACCCCGTCCTATTGCGTCGAGTTGATAGTAGGTTGGTTTATGATTTAATCTGATCGATTTAGCTTTCTCCAATCTACCCTCCCCTTAAAGAAAAATTAAGTGTCGTTTGGTAGGTTATATAAGAATAGTAAAAAATATGATGTATCAATTTTGATAGTATTAATTATATTTGTATTAGTTATGCTAAGATTTTTTTATGCAATATTTGGTTTGGTGTGTTAAAAATAATATGTATTATATTAAAAAAAATTAAAAAAGTATTTGTTTATAAAAATACCCTCCACAAATATGATGGAAAGGATGTGGAAAAGATTTGAGGGATAATTGTGTCTTTTTATCATGCTAATGCATGCATTAGAACTTACTGCATTACTAATACCATCTATTTACATATATTAGTGATACACTCCTTAATACCAAATAACATAGGTTGAAAAAGTATATCAAATAGGATACGATAAATATCCAAAGCCAATACATACATTATTTTTTCTAATACATTGTATCAAACGACCCTTTTAAGTGATTTTTCTCCTCCCTTTAATCTCTAATGAATATCACTACAAGTAGTTCGGAAGTGGATCTCCTCCGGTGTAGCTTTTGTCCAGTGCACAGGTAATTTGATTATTTTCATAGTTAAGGGTCAATATTTGTTTGATCAAACCAACTTCCCTAACTATGGTTAAAGCTCATTAGTCCGTTTTATCATTTTCTTATTGGCAACATATATTTAGGCGAAAAATTTTGTTATGTTAACTTCTCTGTTGTGCTTTTTTGCTATTAAACTAGACTTTGATTAAAGCAAACTCTATGATTTGTTTATTTAGTGCATCCTTCCTTTTTTTTTAGTTGTCATATTTATTTTTTTACATATCTCGTAAAAAAAATGAATTAAAACAATAATTTGACAAAGTAATTATTATTATTATTATTATTATTAGTAGTAGTAGTAGTAGTAGTAGTAGTAGTAGTAGTAGTAGTAGTAGTAGTAGTATTACCTCAATTTAATACTATTCTTTTTTCCACCACATTAATCTGTTGTCAAATTTGTTAGATTAAGACTAAATGTGGAAAGAAAAGTACTCCCTCTGGCTAATTTATGTGACACCTATCGTTTTTCGGGAATTAAACTGTTTAAGTTTGATCATGAATTCGGGTATAAAATCTTCAAGTCTTATGAAATAAATTTATATATTTGGAAGTTACATTAAATATACTACAAGTCACAATAATTGATAAATTCAAAATATTTAAAGAATATCTGAAAAATTACGGTCAAAGATAGACTTGTTTGAATATTGAAATATGAAAGTTGTCTATCGCCCATTTACTGCGCTTTGCGTCGGCTATTCTCCGCCTATGCCATGCCTTGCCTTCCCTACCACCTAAATAATAGTAGTGCTCATAACATTAATAATTATTTATGGAAAGGTACTATGGTTAAGAAACAATAGTTGAAATTTAGTTTATCCTAGTTAGGACAACAAATATTTCCTTATTAGTTTCTAAAACTTTCTAGTAGTTCCTCCTTTTCCTATGTTTTCAACTTCCCTGTCACGACCTAAAATCGATACGTGATACCAACTATAAACCCACCGGGATAGCTAAGAGACAAACGCAACCAAAACACTATACAGAATTAAATCAAAGCGGAAGAAGTAAGGAAATAAGCTTAAACCCAAGATAATACTCCAATATCCATAAATAAGGAAACATACATAACCCAAAATACAACCCAGTTTTGGAAGTCACGTATACAAACCTCTAAGTGAAGGAGCAATTCAACGAAAAGTCCATAAAGTCTAAATACGGAATAAAAACATAGAGAAGGATAGGAGGAGAGTCCAAGTCGACTGGGATTAGCAGCCCTACCTCAACAATCTCTATGAATAATCACCAACACAATACCGCTCAACGTCCGGGGACCACCGGCTCAGTACCGGCACATAAGGTTCAGAAAAATAGCAAGGGTGAGTACACATAATCACTTGTACTCAGCAGTATCATCGACCGACCTTAATTCAAAGTGGTGGCGAGAAAATACTGACACCAACCATTTAAAACAAACACAAACCTGCATGCACTCAGGAAAGCCATCCTAATCTAACAGATATAGCAGGCCACAATAGTCATATAGGTATCATATCATAGTAAAAGAAAGCCTCAAACCAGTAAGATCAGAAAATAAATTCTCAAATTCTCAGTCAACAGTACAAATTTAGCAAATACACTGTATTCCACTTGAATCGAAGAATGGACATATGAATGCAAGGCATATGTTGTACACACACCCGCCGAGCATATTGATTCTAGGTCGGGATTCATGGGGGACTCGCAAGGTCTATATACTATGGCACGCACTCCGACCTAATTTTATATATATATGCAGGAGTGCACTCCGATCCCAATGAGATGCATTGTCTGATGTACAGGTGTGTCACTCTGATCCCATATCAATAGTACAATTTAAACAACGCATCTCATAGCACAAGGCAAAACAAATATCAACTCAAAACTATCTTAGCTCATCAAACGGGGTGTCTCATCAACTAACATATCCAACAATTCACTCTAGCTATAACCACAGTTCACATGGATCATGCTAAAAAGTAGAGGGAAAATAGTAAAAACAAGTCAATTAGCCATTTTTAACCCTTCACATAACACCGGTACCCGCATAAGTGCTCGCCACTTTACTTATATGGGATCGCATTCCCCATCATTCCCATTACAAGCAACTATCACATAAATACTTTTAAAAGAGTAAAAAAAAGTCTCATCTTGCTTTAAGAAAGTTTGGCGAATCAAACCAAAATTGTTCCCTTCCGAATTACCTTCAAATGAGTCCAATCTATTCAAATATAAGTTTTATATAAGAAAACAAAGCTAACAATACTCATATTTTCACACCTTGAATTTGGGTTCAAAAAGTCAACTCAAAAGTCAATCCTGGCCAACAAGGGTAAAACAGGTATTATATTAAAAAATTACCTTACCCAAGACTCAAGGAGTTCAAATCTGAAATTTCATTAAAAACGGAGTTACAATCGACCGTAAATCACTAATTTATGAAATTTTAGCTTTGTCGGGAAAACCCCCCAAATTTCGAATTGAAAAACCTAGATTTGAAGGTAAAATAATGGATTAGTTAGGGGGAAACAATGGATATATAAATTAAAAACTCACCCAAGGTCGAAATCTCAAAAATCTCACATGAAATTGCCCCAATCCGAACTCCCAAGCTTCAAAAATGGACGAAATAGGGTTTTGGATTTGAAATGGGAATTAAAAGTTTCCATGTCCCATTCCTCTTCATGAATACAAAGAGCCAGCCACGAATACGAGGGACCAACCCGGCCCAATCCTTGTGAATGTAATGATCAACTTCTCACCCAAATCAAACTTTTCCTTCATGAATGTGGCACCTCCTCCTCGAATGTGATGACCAGACAAAATCCTTATTCGCGAACATGATGCCTTCCTCGCGAACGTGAAGAAGGAATTTCCTTGCACTAGATGATAATAAATTCAACTGAAGCACAAGTCCAAAATTCCCCCAACGATCCCGCGAAATGAGTCCAGAACCCCATGAACACAATTCAACTATACTACTAGGCCAAATTTGACATTCCAAACTCAACATAATAGTCAAAAATTCCAGTGGAGGTTGTTAACATCAAATATTAACCAAAGTTAGAATTTCCCTCAGGATCCCTATGCTACTTTTTTGGCCTTGGCTATTTCGGATACAATAGGTTCTGAAGGATGTGCAGATCCATCTGGTGAGTGTCTCTCTACGAGTTGAGGTTTGTCTCCATATTTTCGAGATTGCTTTAGAGGTAGATTATTATCCAAAGGTTACCAAACCAGACCAGATTCGACTATCTTGAGCTAGGAAAACTCCGCCCCTGGTCTTAGTGATGAAAGATAATTGTTCGAAGACAGGGTTACTCGGCTATAACCAGGAGAGAAACTAGTCTGACTTGATTTTTCTTGCTTTGCAGTATACCACCGACCGATCGCGGACCTGTCTTTATGTTTGTTCAATCCCTGTACATTTATGGGGCAAATTCGGGCAACCCCTTTTGACTGAGAAGGAATTCGTACAATGCTCTTGATATATGGCCTTGGTGCCTCATATGTTTCTTCTAGTTTAGGAATATTTACCATTTATTTGTACAAAAGTGTTGTACTATAGTCCTTCCTGTAATAAACTCAAACTTGTTAACTTTTAGGTTTGTTTTAGTGCATTTCTCTCGAGAAGCTGTTTTGATGTGGTGATGATTACTTTTTTCATAGGTGTCATTTGGGGGTTACACCCTGAGCGTAGCCTACTCGAGCAGATCCGAGTTAGTAAGTGTTGAGGCCTTTAAATCGATTATGGAAGACATTTGCTAACTGATTTTTTTATTTTGGCGTGCCTTTCGAGTCATTATTTAAATTAGTCGATTCAAACACGACTTCTGGCCTCTCTGGCCTTTTCATACCTCATTTCCTTAAAGAAGGATCCCTATAATTTTTTTATTTTGTTGAGCATCTAATCCTGTACGTCTTCTAGGCATTTTAGCATGTAGCACTAGAGTGATTACTCTTTTGAAAGTCAGTATTGACTTAATGGACTTGTATCTCGGGAATAGGTTTTTAAAATAATCTTTACATGAATATATTTCAATCGTTCCTCTCACTACGACATCTTGGGTCAAGCATATGGCGTCATGGTCTTGGGTTCTTCGTAATCAGATGATCAGTCTGCATGGTTTCCATTTTTATCCTTCTGAAGGAGGCCGCAAGATGGGCGCTTATGTCTGCGGAAGTAAATCCCGGGTCCATTTACCAAGCGAGCAATTTTGTCATGACCCAACTAGACTGATCGTACGGGAACCTACTCTAATCCACTAAATAGGAGAACCCTTACTACCCATTTTAGAAAACATGCAAAAGTTATAAACAATTTCATTAAGATCTCAAAATCTAACAAATATTACAACTTGTTTTCAAAATATAAAGAATAAAACACCTTTCCCGAGGACCTATTCTAGAAATGTACAAGAGCTTCTAATACAGTAAAGACAAAACAAAAGACATAGCTCCAACCATAGGAATAAATGAGTAGAAGCTGCTGGAGATCACTATCCATGTCACCTAAGAAACATCAATTGATCCTGCAATCAGACTATACTCCAAAAAGGGTATAGTAAGAGTAGTATCAGTACAACCACATATACTGATAGGTATCATCGACTGACCAGGGTTAGATCATGTAAACCTCATATAGAAATCACAGAAACAAAGCATGCCAACTTATATAATAATTTAATTCACATCACTTTCACTTACTTATGTTATCTTTCTCTCTCATATTACCTAAGAATATTTTCATTATTCTCCCTGACTTAGTTATACCCAATTCATTACTGGTAGGAAATTTGTACCACCGACATTCCCCTTATACCATTCACACTTAATCTCACTAATCATACATCACTCTTCACAGTAAATGTCATCCATCATAACTCTCATTTGTTTAGCCCCAATAGTTATTATTAGTCAATCTGTTTCACTTACATCTCAATTGCTACCAATCAATAATTTAACTTTTATTAACAAATGAATTTGTAGCCACAAGTCGCATATTATGATTCTTCACCCACAACTCTAGGCAACTCAGCAATATAGGGATTATGTAAAACAACCAGAATATACAATTGTCGATTTAAAACATATATGGTCATCAATTAGAATTTCAATCATCAATTAAGCTTTCAGATCATCAAGAAGGCTTTCAATTCATATTATGACCTCAAGGATCGGCCCACACAAGGAACCATACAATATCTACAAGTAACTGGTCCACATAAGTAACCCAAGTACAATATCAGATAACCAGACCACATAAGGATTCAAATATAATGCCAAGTAATCGGACCACACAAGGATCCAAATGTAATGTCAAATAACCAGACCATATAAGGATCCAAATATAATGTCAAATAACTTATTCCACTCAAGGATCCAAATATAATGTCAAATAACTGAACCACACAAGGATCCAAATGTAATGATTCATAACCCGATCCACTCAAGGAATCATTAAAATTCATATAACGGTGTACACACATACTAAGGATCTTATTGCTGCCCACTAGTTATGACCTACAGGGGACGATCTTATTCCATGTACCAATATCCAAGATAACTAGTGTTTGTCACTCTTATCCCAAACCAAGTGTTGTACCACCCTTATTCCAACATTTCCACCATTATCCTCCTTGAATTCCATCAATTCAATTATGATCAATCTTTACTGGTTTATCTCACAACAACAAACAGTATCATAAAAAAGTACAATCACATAATGAGATAAATCAACCACACTTGTACATCGAACAAGGTCCTTTTTACCAATCTCATTAAAGGTTATCAATTTCCAAACTTGCATTCAATAATTAACAAGTTCATCATTCATTAGCATGTGTTGCAACTAAATAAACAAACAATCAGTTAAATATGCACACATACAATCAACTTGAGATTTAACTCCAATTCAACCATCACCTATGCAACAGAAACTAGTGCCCGGGGAACAAGCAACATATAATAAGTGAGTATACACATAATCAATTTAGGTGACCTTCTATTTTATAAACACCCATGGGTACACACAATTTCCTTACAAGATTCTTCTTTTAAAAAAGCGTTTGATCCTAACCAAACACTACTATTCCTCGCACTCCATGCGTATTCTGCTACCACAACCACTTATTAAGATAAGACCCATTCTACTTCCCAACTTCCATCTTATTTTAGCTTTAGTCATGCACCTTTACACATCTACTTCCTAACACTTAGCCAAACTTGACTTTAGGTTCTTAAGTTATGCCATCGCCTCATCTTATCATAATCAATAATTATAACTAACTTTCAGCAAGAATATCCCATATTCCAAATACGTACAATATCAAATTCACCCTTTTTAAGGTATTAAAGACGAGTTTTATAGATTACAAGCTCACACAATTCCTCTATAGTTACCCACAATCAAATATTTACCTTGTAATTCATCAAGTAAGTCATACAAATACAAACACCCATCAAGAAATGCATACAAAATATAACAACACCCAATTAGATCTTTATTATATTAATTCCATGTTTTGTCCATACAAACTTCGTGCTCGCATGCCTAAGCATGATTTCTCCCGTCAAATCTATATTACGAATACGATTTCTAACCATAGTCTACTACTTATAAACCATAACTTATCTCGACCAAAGATCTTGGAAAAAGCAAGCCACACCAAGGTTGCTCTTTCCTTTTCTTCATTCTTATGTTAGTCCAATCATCTAGAAATGAAGCAATTATAAGGTTAATTAATCAATTACTCTTCGAATAAATACTTTGAGAATTCTACCCTTATTCTTGGTCTATATCATTACCCAAGGATCAATCAACTATTAACTAGTTCTATCATACTCAACCTATCTCCATTAATTTAGTTTTAATGCTAAAGATCCCATTTTTATTAAATTTAAGGTCCTCAACCATCAAAATTCATGTTTAAGAATAACAAATTCAAGCTAGGATTCGTTAGTTAACAATCTAGAAGTACTTCTAAGTGATATTACCCCAACCCATAATTTTATGAAACTAGGGTTCCAACCCATAATTCCACCATTGAAAATCATTCTAATAATTCTAAGATGTTATTGGATTAAAACACAAAGAAGATTATGGAAGAACTTACCACAACAAAGAATTTTCACTCTAGACCTTGGAAAATCGCCCCTCTAGGGATTTGGAATGAAGTTTTTAAGATAAAACCCCCAAACCCATCAAAAATAAGGCCTGAGTCTCGCTATAGAGGCTTGAATCTTGCTATAGCGGCCTAGTCCCGCTATGGTGGCCTCAATTTTTCAGCATGGATAGTCTTCAGTAAAATGGCTATAACTTTTTATTTCAGAAGCGGATTAACAAACGGTTGATGACGTTGGAAAGAAGATTCAAAGATCTTTGATTTGGTGGATACTAGGTCCCATAACTCTTCATATTCTAGGAGAAGTGATCATTTGAAGTTGACCCTATTTTAAACTTAGATTGAAACTCAGGACACTTCCAACTTAACTTTGTGTTAGGGGTATTGTATGACCTTAATTCCTATCTAATGCACTCCTATACTAAGGAATTGAACCTAAAACCTATGACGAATGATATTCTTATAATTTTATCGTAGATATTTTCAGTAATAATGAAATGGGTTATTACAGATTTAAACTTCACCAGTCCCTAGTATGGACCTTGAAGTAGAGGGTTCGTCTCCCGTTCCCAGAGGCAGGAAGATTACCATTCAGTTTTATACATTTTTGGTATTTTGAAGTGTTGGGGATCCCTCATATCCCTAGCCCGAAGTTCCCTTCCTTATTCGTAGTAAGTCGTATCCAACTAGAGGATCTACTTTGATCACCAAGATGAAATGAAGTTTCAGATAATACACACATATGTCAATAATTTTCATAAAATTTTCTTTTATTCCTTCAATCTTTTACATGCCACTACCTTTTTCCAAAAAAGGTTTAATGCATACCCGGAAGTGCCTATTACTACCTCATTAAAAACCTTGCCAGAAAAACCCTTTTTAAGGACAAAAATTGGTCGAAGGAAAAAAAAATGTAGCTTGTCATTTCGGGCCTTCGATAGTTGTGTCCGAGCACTGCTTATTTCATACATGCAAAAAAACTCCAAAACAAAATAGTTAACTGGAAAAAAATAGAAGAGGAAGTTACTCACCTTTCCGGGGTTGCTTCTTAGTTTATTGTCTTTCGGAGAGCTCCCAGATTCGCGGGCGTCCTGTTACCTTCAACACCTTTCTCGTAGTTTCCGTTGCTCGCTTAATCAGAAACTCCTTAAGGTGTCCACCATTCAACAACTCGGCGACCACTTTCTGGAGGTGGCGACAATACTAGTGTCATGTCCATGCATTCCATGGAACTCACAGCAAGAGTTCTTATCCCTTGTATTTGGGTTCGTTCGAAGGGAATTTAGGAATTTCGCTCCCTTAATGTCTCGAATTACCGAGACTAGCTACTCAGGGCTGATGTTGAATCAGTATTCTGAGCGCATTGGTGCTTCATTGATGGCATACACTATAAGTTTCACCACCTCTAGAATCTGTAGTTCCCTTCACGAGGATTCTTTTTCTTCTCTTTGGTCGTGTCGAGGCTGCCTCGATGTTTAAAATCCATCAGCCCGCTTTCACTAGCTTTTGTTTCTGATTAATAGGGGAATATCGCCCTTGGTCTAAACCCTTTGATTCATTCCATCGCGATGGATTCCGAGCTGACCTATCTCTTAAAATCCATAAGCTCTTTAGGGGTGTTGGTTTGCTCCACATCCGTGTGGCCTTCCTGATGACTCACCTACAATTATCCTTGATCTGGATCTTCAAATCGTACCAATTGTGCATGTTTTCCCAAGTTGTCATTCTAAACTCGGTCAAACTTTCTTTGAGCTTGAAAGAAGAGACCGAGCTCTCCAAGTTCAGCCCTTTGGTAAAGGCCTCTACCGCCTAGTCATCTGGCACCATTAGCAGCTGCATCGTTTTCTTTTAGAACCTGGAAACAAACTCCCAAAGTAGCTTCGTATCTCCATGTTCTATCTTAAATATATTCCCTCGGTGGGGTTACACATTTTTGGCGGCCCCTACATGGGCTGTAATGAAGTTGTCAGCCAATAGATTAAACGAGCTAATAAAATTCTCCTGAAGAAGAGAGTACCACACCAAGTCTCCTCTCCAAAGCTCTCTCTAAACTTTTTGACCATGACCGATTCTTCCTTTTCCTTAGTCCAGATCATTGTCGTTCACCACCGTGGTGAAAATACAACAAATGCACCTGGAGGTCTGAGTTTCTATCGTACTTGGAGATATCCAGCATCTTGAACCTTTTTGGGATGGGCCTCGTTACTGCACTATTCGTGTAAGTTACCTTGGCATAACTCTTGGAGTCAGGTCCCTTTACCACCCGAAGGGCTCCCAGTATGCGGTTCATCGAGATTAGAGCTCGAAGTACTGCACTTTTATCTCCTTCCTTAGTAATTCCAACATGGTCGCTGACGAGGATACATCTCTAGTTTGGTTTCATCATCTGTCATCGTCACCTCCTCCATCCCATCTTTATGCTCTTGATCGTTTAGGTCTTCTCGCTTATTCCTTCTCGAAGCACCAGGGTCACCTGAGCCATGCCCCCTTACAATTCATCCATTCTTTTGTCATGCGCCTCTATCCGGGCCATTAGCTCCTTGTGATCTGTAGCAAAATCCTTCAAAAGTCCCTACAGCCCTTGCATAACTTTTGCCTTCTCATCCTCAGGGTGAATGAGCCCTTTCCGCCTTCTCTGCATGTTTACATTCATTATGTTCATGGAGAGGGGTGAACCTTCGTCTTCAGGGGTCGTTCGTCCTCTTAATCCTGCAGAATTTGTCGGCTGAGTCCCTAATGTCTCCTGAAGAGCAAGATCCTCCACACGATCGTTTTCATTGATGTCCATGACCTACTTTCCTGTAAAGCAAAATATAGAGAAAGAAACTGGCAAAAAAAAAAAAGATAAAAGCTAAACCCACAGAGTTGTTTTGTCCCCATGGTGGGCGCCAAACTGTTTACCATCGATTTGGGATATTTAAATTTATAGGTGGGTCAAGAACGCTTGTTATGCCTTAGCTTCGAGTTAGTAGTGAGACTTTTCAAAATAACAAATAAATATCGTAAATAATGTAATCCACAGATAAAGTAAGGCTTAAAAATAAATCTGGAATGACGATTCAGAGCGAGGTTCCTTAGTTACGAGCCGACCTTGACCGAAGATGATAATAGTCCGAGTAGCGAGTAAAGTAAAAAAAGACAGTAAAGATAACTTAAGGGCAAAGCTTAAAGATATTTTATTTCTTGTAGATAGAGATGAGAAAAACCAAACGAACCTTACAATGGGGGAGGGAGTGTCTATTTATAGAGTACAAGGACCGCTTTCGACTAATAGGAGAGTCCCACTCAAACCCTACAGTACTGAAGCCAATGATCAAGTGCCACATGTCGATGAACCGTTGGGAGACGCTAGCCAAATACCAGGTGTCTGGCGAGGACCTGTCGAGGATCATCTGTGCACCTGAGAGCTCTAACACATCGGTCCCCAGTCTGTCCTTTCATGCGCGACCGCCATCGCTGGTAGTCTCGTGCCATTTCCGTCTAGCCGGAGAGGACATTCTTCCATCTCTGTATTGCTCCCCGGATAACGCCATTCACAGGTCGACTCCAATTCTACCCGATCCTAGACGGCCCATACTTGTTCTAACTATTTTACCCCATACAAGTAACAATCTCACTAGGTACGTAATTGTAAACAAGTTAAAAATGCAATTACACACACATATTGAACTATTTGAAAGATTAAGTAAAAGCCAACCATTAGATCCACACAAATCTGTTAAACAAAGTGGAGATCTATTAATATTTTGGACCACTACGGTACGGCCAAAGATATTCCACATCCAAACTTACATCTATCGATCCATGGTCCAAAATTGTCAAAGAGAATTCTACAAGCTGGAATTTGCAACGTAAAAGATGAATAATAAAAGTGATTGTTGTTGTGAAAGCAACATGTTGACACATAGCTACTAGGGAGCGTTGAGAGTGCATTAATGATAGTATTTAATCTGCCGCTACAAGACTTGTATATAATGCTGTCCTAACTATCATAACAAAAGGGCAGAGGAGGTCATATATGTTGGGTAAGGCTTGGTGTGATTAGTTTAATAATCTCTTTAGTTAGCAAATACAATTAGCATGGCTTCAAAACCAGGGATTCTCACAGAATGGCCCTGGACATGGCTTGGGAATTTCAAGGTATTCATCCTTTCTTTTCATGTTTTATCTTGAATTCCATCTCTTTATAATTCTCCTTTTCATAGTCCGTCCAAATATCCACTATTAGAAACAGAAGTTTTTCCTATCGCGAATTAATGGGAAATGTGTTATAAAATATGAATTAATTCCCACAGAACAAGCTCACTGGAAAAATGCATGGTGCAAAACATATTCTCGTTGAAATATTGACAAACTTCCTAATATTTCCATGTGAAAACACTATTATTACTTTTCACACCAATAATTCAATCAAAATATCTGTGAGAATAGCCACTGAACATTTACCAGTGGAAAATTTCAACGGGAAATAGTGGTTGATGTATTGTAAGGAACCATCTTATTCTCTTTTCTCTTTTTGTTAATAAGGGCAACGTATTCCTTGAAAGAGTGTTCTTTTGATGCGTCCCACGTTCTCTCTAATTCTAGTAGATTTCCTCTGATGCACGGTAGCTACTTAGTAGTAGTAGTATAGTAGTTGTCACATTTAGTACTACACCACATACTTTTTTTTTTATCTTACCTAAAAATTTCAACAATTTATTTGGCGTTGAATTATATCGTCATTAATATTATTAATGACAATGTTTTATTTTGTTTGAATGTAGTACGTGGTTTTGGCACCATTTGTGGCAAACAGCATTCACTCATTCTTCATGAGTGAAGATGGAAGCAAGGGGGATATTGGATACTTAATTATATTCCCATTTCTACTCTTTCGAATGCTTCACAATCAGCTATGGATATCCTTATCGCGCTACAGAACTGCCAAGGGTGATAATCGAATTGTTGATAAGACCATTGAATTTGATCAGGTTGACAGAGAAAGAAATTGGTGCGTACCCTTTAAATAGCCTGTTGAATCAAATTTCTAGAAAATCAAAGTGATACTTTTTAAAAAAAAAAAAAATTAAAAGTTTTGTTTTTGAGAGTGAAAATCTGTAGCAAGCTTTACATAAAACATATAGCAAATAATGATGGAAACTGATTTTTTTTTACCCTCCATGTCTCAATTTATATGGCATTTTTTTGGATTTTGAGTATCAAACAAGTTTTTCTTTGAAGGTAATTTATTCGAATATCTTTAAAAATATTTTGAATTGTCAATTATTTTGACATAGTACTTTTTACGTAGTTTTCAAATATTTAAATTTTATTCAAAAAATTTAAAGATTCCATATCCAAATTCACAGTCAAAATTAAACTGTTTAAGCCTTGCAATTTGAAACTATGAGCTAAATTTGGAGCAACTAAAGATAAAACGAAATGAATAATCATTTTATTTTATTTTCTAATACCACCACAGAATAGCACCTGTTTGAGCTTTTATTAGACGGCAATGCAGTACACAAGAAAAAGTCCCTCCTCTTTATATCGTATGTTAAAATCATGTCAAGCCTTTAATATTATGTACATGATTTAAGAGCCATAATTATTACTCTCTCCATCTCATTTTATGTGTCATCATTTTTTTAATCCGTTTTAAAAAGAAAGTTACCTTACTACAATTAGAAATAATTTAACTTTAAAATTACTTTTTACTCTTAATGAAATGCTTTTTAGTTGAGGATTGTTTTAGACCATAAGTTTCAAAAATCTTCCTTTTTTTTCTTAAATCACCATGATAAGTCAAAGGGTGCCATATAAAATGGAACGAAGCGAGTAATAAGTGCCTGTTTGGATGAGCTTAAAAGCTGGTCAAAATAGCTTTTAAGCCATTTTTTACTTTTTGGAGTATTTGGCAACTTAAAAAACTGCTTGAAAAAAGCCAAAATTTGCTTTTTAAAAGCCAAAAGCTGAAAGTAACTCCCCCCCTGCTTTTTTATTTTTGGCTTATAAGCCATTATGGTTTGACCAAGTAAAAGGCATCTCTGTCCCTTGTAATTCTCGCATATTTCAAATTTACCCTCATGTTTACCCTAAAGTAAAATTACATACATACATACATATATATATATATATATATATATATATATATATATAAATTTGTTTATATTGAAATTGAATTAAAAATGAATTAATTTAAATTTAAATTATTTTAGAAATAAAAATATAATAGTAATCAACTTTATAATGTTAACAGCTTTAAGGATATTTCAGACATTTTAACAAAAAGAAAATGCAACACTTGTTTACCAAACACATCATCAACTTTTTTTCAGCTCCAGCATTTTTATCCAAACATGTAACTGCTTATTTTTAAAATAAATTTCAACACTTTCAAAAGCATTTTTAAAATACTTTTTAAAAGCCATTTTTTTTCAGTCTATCCAAACGAGCTCTAAGATATGCCCGCCAAAGCGGCAATCGTAAAGATTGAGGAGACGTGGGGGTACATCAAAGTTAGTTTTGTGGAAAACAAAAAAACTTATCTGTCCTTGCATGGAAGTACTGAAGGATCAATCAATAAGCAGCGTCACTACGCGGCGCATTAATAAATAAGGCCCAATTTTGTGCCTAAACTTACCCAGAAATAGAGATATTTTCTCAAGCTAAAGATGTAGAGTGTGTTCGATAAGAAAGAAAATATTTTTTAATTTTCTTATGTTCGATTAATTAAAAGTTTTAAAAAATATTTTTTTACGAAAATAAGCTATTTGAGAATAAGAAAAATGATTTATTTAATAAAAATAGGGAAAACAAGTGGTATATATATAAAATCAAATTTTAATTTTGACCTACTTATGTACTATGTTCCCATAAAAAGAATTCAATTGAACTCCTTATCAATACCTGTCTTCGTCCTTGTGTAATGGGGTCTAAAGACTAACTTTAATGATTAAGGAAGTACACATATAACGTGTTAGTCATAACTTATTTAATATACGCAGGGATGATCAGATCATACTTAATGGATTGTTGTTCTATTATGGATACATGAAGTTGGAGCAATCTCATCACATACCTCTTTGGAGGACTGATGGTATCATTATGACAGCCTTGCTTCATATTGGTCCAGTCGAATTTCTCTATTACTGGCTTCACAGAGCTCTACACCACCACTTTCTCTACTCTCGTTACCATTCCCATCACCATTCATCCATTGCTACTGAACCCATTACTTGTAAGTCATCTTCCATTTCAACAGTTAAATTGATTAATTTCCAAAAAGCATAACTTATATTACTACCTATATTGCATTATATATAACGTTCTTTTCTTTTTAGTTTGTTGTTAAAGAATGACAAGTTTAAATATTCTGAAATTATATTCTTCAACATTAAACATCTCACATTTTAGCTGTAATGACGCTCTTACAATTATAAAAATGCCATGATATATTTAGCAACACAAAATTTTTATGTGTTTTCATGTATGTGCTAAAACTATTTTTTCTGAAACTTCAAACTAACAAAGACTATTATATTGACTGAAAGGGAAATAGTATTTGTTATTAGTGGTAGAGGTAGAGTAGATGACGCAAATTCATTAGCTTTGGTCCAAATTATGTATTTATCTTAAAAATTTATACATATTAAATAAATTTACTTAATATGTATAAAATTTTAACTTAAAATCTAGTAACTCAAAAGAGTTAGAATCGAGGATACATAAATTTCAAATTTTAAATCTACCTTTGTCTATCAGAACCTCCTACACTTAATAATATTACTTCTTATGTCCCATTTTAATTATGTTACACTTTCTTTTTTAGTATTTTCAAAAATAAATGACACCTTTCTCTTTTTGAGGACTATTTAATCTTAGCATTCACATTTGAGCAGGGCCGGCCTTAGCCTAAAGCCACTGAAGCTAAGGCTTTAGGCCCCCAACTTTCGGGGGCCTCATTTTTTAGCAATTATAGATTTATAATCTCGTAGATTTTTTCATTAGAAAATATTGAGTACTTTTTAATATTTTTTTAATTTCATTTTAATGTCACTTTAGTTCAAAAAATACATCATTTTAGAAATTCAAGATTAAAGTTGACAATTATTTTCAACTTTTTCCTTAACATTAAAGAAGATTTCTTTTTAATACTCCTCTATTCTAAAAAATCATCTAATAAATAGGGGTAATTTAGTAAACTATACCTTATATTTGTTATTTTACTTAATTAATGGACGTGAAAAAAATTAAAACAATAGTTAAAGTGGGATGGAGGGAGTAGAAAGATAAGAAAAATTTCAATAAGATAAAAAGGTTTTGTTATTTTTCAAATGCTTATATTGCATATAGAGTTCCTATAATAATTGTGTCTCAGTTGAAAGGAATTTTTTCAAATTAAAAGTGTTAAAATCTTACTTAAGATCAACAACATCTCGAGAGAAATTGAATGATTTAGGTATACTATCAATTGAAAAGGAATAATTCGGAGAAATCGATTATAAACAATTTTATTCATAATTTTGTATTTCAAAAAGCTATACAAATAAAATTCAAATTAATATATATATAAGGCCTCATTTTGACGTTTTGCTTTAGGCCACAAAGTATATTGAGCCGCCCCTGCATTTGAGTAACCCTTAACGATATCAATTGTTAGGACCCTCATCACAACTTTTTAAAATAAAAAGATACGTGAAACTTTCAACAACATTCATGTCAAAGAATGCTACTAATACTTCGTATATATTTGGCTATGTTTACTTTACTTTCTAAGATTTTATGTATACTCCCTTTATTTCAAATTAAGTAGTGTTATGGGTTTGAGCACATCTATTAAGAAAATTATTTTTTCTAGACAGTAAATATATTTTCACTGATTATTCTTAATAAACATCTTGAAAAAGATGTAATTTTTTAGTAGTTTCTTAATTATATAAAAATCTCTTTATTTAAATAGAGATAAAATTAAAAGTACATTATTAATGTCTTCTTGATTAGGTAAAACATTACTTCATCTTTTCCTAAATATATGGTGTTTTAGCCTGTTGTTTTGTTCATATATAAATAAATTTATAAATAAGTATAGTTTTAGATAATCAAGAAGACATTAATGATGTTCTTTCAATTTTGTCCTTTTATAAATAAATATTAGTTTTACCTATTCAAGGAATTACTATAGAGTAATATTTTTTTCAAGGTATTTATTTAGGTTAAATTAAAATAAAAATATTTTTGGTTTTTAAGAATGAATAATTTCTTAAGGGATTTATCTAAGTTAAAAATATTACCTTATTTAATAACGGAGAGAATACTTATTTTCAAACAAAATCAAAGGTAATAAACAGTCACAAGTTAAGACGACGGATAGAGCAATAAATAGGACTAGTTGGACAGACATTGACGAGACGCTTGGACATTAACTATATATATGTGAGTCATCAAGACCTGCCTAATCTCTTTCAAAGTACTCCCCTCCGTTCTTTTAGTTGCCATATTTTATTTTTCAATAGTCAATTTGATTGAATTTTAAAATTAAATTAAATTAAATTAATTAGTATTTTCAAATTAAAATTTAAATATTTAAAAAATATATATAAAGTACTATAAGTTGTAATATTTATTTTTTCAATAAAATTAAAAAGTATATCTTAACATATTGATTAAAATTTATACTTTATTCTTAAAAAAAATTATGACAAGTAAAATGAAATGGAGGGGTACAACTTTTCAAGCTGGCATCGCAGGATATAAAACCCCAACCAACCAACCCCCACCCCCACCCCCCCTATTTAGATAGCCTTTTGTGGAAACCAATCCCTGCCTAATTTGAACACATTGGCCCAAAAAAGAAACACGAGCCCAAGTGAATTGATGGAACATTGTCCCTTCTTCATAAAAGTTTTCAACTGTATATCAGTTAGGAAAAGAACAATCCAACATAATTGCTATTTATTTGGCAGTACCTTTGCAGTGGGATATGTTTCGGCTAATTAAAAAACATTAATCGAATTAAAAAATTTCCCTATTTCTAGAGGTCTGCACGTTATGAAGGGCCCCAAAGATGCACCTACTTGATTTGGACCCTGATAGCAACATAGAAAGGCTAATGTTAATATCTGAATCTCAAAAATGTATGCTTGTATTTTTGCACAAAAATGAATAAATTATCTGCATAAATTTTATAATTAAGAATACTTCATTACATATAATTAGTTGGATCTTAGTGACTATTTAAATTCGCCTGACCTAGATATATAGGTGGTTAGAAAAGTGGGAAGTTCAATTAAATACCCTATGGATGTTTTCGACGGGGCCTTTTATGGGGTATTTATTCTATTTTATTTTCTTTAAAAAAGTAAGTTTAGGTGATATAGCGTAATTGTAAATCCGATACAAGTCAAGGTATTACTCACAATTTCTTTCCAAAGTGGAAATTTTTAACAATGATAATACATGGACTAATTGCTCATAATTTTATAACATATGGACGATAATTGCAATTATAATGTTAAGAGGTTTTATGTATAATCTCGTGTCACTCCCCACTCAAAAGAACAAGAAAAAGGCAACCCAATGTATTAATTATTTGTCTTACAAAGTAATTTTTTTTTGGCAGCTGTGATTCATCCATTTGCAGAGCACATAGCATACTTCTTGCTGTTTGCCATACCATTGCTCACAACTGTGCTAACTAGGACTGCTTCAATAGTTTCATTTGGTGGATATATTACTTACATTGATTTTATGAACAACATGGGCCATTGCAACTTTGAGATTATTCCCAAGTGGATGTTCTCCACCTTCCCTCCTCTCAAATATTTGATGTATACACCGTCGTAAGTCTCTTATTCGTCTACCTGTATGTGTCATAGAAGTTTCGATTTCTGAAGAATTTGATTTTATGCGATGAATTCAGCTTACTGCAGTTATTTTGATCTACAGGTACCATTCACTCCATCACACTCAATTTAGGACAAATTACTCACTTTTCATGCCAATGTATGATTACATCTACGATACATTGGACAGGTCTTCAGACACATTATATGAAAAATCACTTGAAAGGCAAGGGAAATCGCCAGATGTGGTGCATTTAACACATCTAACAACCCCGGAATCCATTTACCATCTCAGGCTAGGATTTGCTTCTTTTGCCTCAGAACCTTACACCTCGAAGTGGTATTTCAGGTTAATGTGGCCTGTCACATTGTGGTCTATGATGGTCACTTGGATTTATGGTCACACATTTACAGTTGAGAGAAATGTGTTCAAGAATCTCAATTTGCAAACTTGGGCGATTCCTAAATATCGCGTACAAGTAAGAACTTATACTAATATTTATCGACATTTTCAGTATGTTTACTACTTTTCAATGTTTTATTGGTTTACTTCTTGATTTCATCCAGTACTTCATGCAATGGCAAAGAGAGACAATTAATAACTTGATTGAAGAAGCTATCATGGAAGCAGACCAAAAAGGCATAAAAGTTTTGAGCCTTGGGCTCTTAAATCAGGCAAGTAACATATTTTTATTTTTCTTGGTTGCACAGTTCAGACTAGTAACATATACTCCCTCTGTTTCATTTTGCTTGACCCTTATTCACTTAGTACACTCCTTAAGAAAACTTTAATTAGGGGTATATTTTACTAAATGAACCTTATTAATGATGTTTGACTCTAAATTTGACTATTATTATTTTATGTTGTTGTTTAATACTAAGGGTAGAACGGAAAAATATAACAAAATTCTCTTGATTTCATAAATTGGACAAGTAAATTGAAACAATAATTTTTAGTATAGAAGCCAAGTAAAACGAACCAACGGAGTATATTAAAGATTTAAATAATGCTTAGTTTATAGTTTGAAATATTCAATCTCATACATCTATGAAACTTTTGCAGGATGAGAAACTAAATAACAATGGGGAGCTTTACATAAAAAGACACCCTCAAATTAAAGTAAAGGTGGTGGATGGAAGTAGCCTAGCTGTTGCTGTGGTCCTAAACTCAATTCCCAAAGGAACCATCCAAGTGGTCCTTGGAGGCCATTTGTCCAAAGTTGCTAATGCCATTGCCCTTGCATTATGCCAAGGAGGAGTAAAGGTCTCTTTGAATTGTTGACGTTATACATTGAATTTCCTCACATTAGTGTCCCTTTCTCTCATTTAATATTTATTGTGATCGTGATAGGTCATGACTTTAAGAGAAGAAGAGTACAAAAAGCTCAAATCAAGTCTTACTCCTGAAGCTGCAACTAATTTGGTTCCCTCAAAAACTTATGCTTCAAAGGTGCAAAACAAAAAAAATCAATATAAACAATTGTTAATCCTTACTATTCAAGTAAATAAAATAAAACTTTACTAAAGACGAAAAGAAAGAACATTAATTTAACAAAGAATTTTTATTGCAGATATGGCTAGTAGGGGATGGATTGAGTGAAGACGAACAACTGAAAGCACCAAAAGGAACATTGTTCATTCCATTTTCGCAATTCCCACCAAGGAAAGTTCGCAAGGATTGCTTCTACTTTCACACACCAGCAATGGTTACTCCAAAACACTTCGAAAATGTGGATTCTTGTGAGGTTAGAATCATACTACAACAATTCCCTTTTGTTTATTTATTTTTTATTTGATCTTATTTAATACTAAGAATTTCAACTTTCTTCTTTTATAATGATAGAATTGGCTGCCAAGAAGAGTGATGAGCGCTTGGCGTATAGCTGGAATTCTACACGCACTTGAAGATTGGCAAGAGCATGAGTGCGGGAACATGATGTTTGACATTGAGAAAGTGTGGAAAGCGAGTCTTGATCATGGTTTTCAGCCGATAACTATCGCTTCTGCTTTTGAGTCAAAGGCTTAATTTGATCTTTCGCGATTTATCCTGTGTGTGGGTGGCTTATGATCATCAGTTAAAGAAAATGCTTACTAATTTTCCAACTTGATATATCTAATAATATTGCTCTTATTATGTAATACCTTTCTCTGTTTCTTCATGAATTTCCTATTTTGTTCTCTGGATGCCAGACTATATTACTTCTATTATATAAGATCTATGTTTTATCGTTAAACCTTTGACTTAATATTATCATTTATCAAGTACCGGATAGGAAAAGTTTCATTTTTTCCATTAACTTCTAATGAATTTTGAATTTGAAGGTAATTTTAATAGCTAAAAAAAAAAAAGAGGGGTAAATTTAGACTATTTTTCTTGACGAATTTTGGCATGTTGAATCATCATATTCATTTTATATTGAAGCTTCGTTAATGGCAAGAACAAACATGAGATAATTTAATGACGGCGAGGGTACGAATGGCCTAAACATATACTCCTAACAATGATAAAATTGAGCAATTTTTGGTAGTGCAATAACAAATTTGAACATTCCCTTTAAAAAAAAAATGAAACAATTGAAAACCAAAGTTCCGACTCCTAAACCTATTTTGTTATTGCTATTGAAGTTAAACTAGTTCCAGTATCTTAAGTAGAGGCTGCAAGCTATTTCAGCTATCTTAAATAGCAAGCCATAGGTAATATATCTTTCCTCTCGTATGATTTAGATTCTTTTATTGGATACTAATTTTAATAATTTAGTTCTTGAGTCTCATCTTGATTAATATCTTTTCTTCATCGCGTAATTTAGATTTCTCTTTTTTGTTTAATTTATTTACACTACTGCTGAATAGTTGGATGAATCTCTTCTTTAGCCATCTTTTATATTTTCTTGATTCATCACTTTTTAAAACTATAAAATATCTAGAGAGTTTTTTTTTTCTTTTTCAAATTATGCAAGTATGGATTCTATTATATTATAACTTCTGCTTATGTGCCTTACACTACAAGAAATTAGGCCTACGACGACATTTTATAAATGTCGTATTAGGTGTCATAAGTGTCGCAAAATCACTTAGCGACATTTATTTTACATTTAGTACAAATATCGTAAATTTGAGTGTCGGAAATTTTCCGATATTTGTATAAATGTCGTTAGATGATTTACGACATTTATTTACGACTTTTTTTGAAATGTCACATTAAAATTTCCAACATTTAGATTAATGCCGGCAAAATAGTTAGTGACATTTGCTTACAACTTTTATCAAATGTCGCATGTTTTGAGTTTTAACTCAATTCAATTGCGACATATAAAGAAATGTCAACAAACCATACCCATCCTTGCTGCATCTCTAGTCAATAGTTCTTTTTTCATTTTTATGTACTAAAAGAATTGTGTGTAATACCATAATCATTCATATAATTTCGAAACACAGGCCATGCACTACAAAAAAGTGAATTAAAACAAAAGATACACTTTGACAATCTATATTTTTAAAAATCTCATAACACCAATAAATAATAGGTTCTCAAACAATACAATTTTTTCTCCCATCAAGCTAAGAATGCTAACAATAAATAAATTCTAATGTTCACTAGTTACTACAAGAACATTAATTCATTGATGGCCACTTGATGAATCTTCATACAAAGCAGTAACTTGAAACTCTATGAGGACACACTCTTCACAAGTCTTCTCTCTTTCACTCTAATTTTTTCATATCAACTTCGGATGAAGATGAGAAAGAGATCCCTGACACACACAAAAAAAAAAAAAAAAAAAGATAAAAGTGTATATTAGAAGTTAGAATTTTGCTTAAAATAAATTACCAAACAATTTTTACATAACTCCAAAAATCCTGAAATAAGAATATTGCTAAATTTATGGTACAATTAAAAAGAAAAAAAATACAGATCTCAAAATTTAGTGTGAATTCTAAAGATTACACGATAAAATATTATCTTTACATATACAAAACAACAATCATATTATAGAATTCATCTCTTTCACAACTTTACTTTGTAAAACCTACAAAAGAAAAAGTAAATCAAAAAATAAATATCACACAAAATTCAAACAAACGAAGAGAGAGAGAAAGAGGAGGGGGCGGGGGGTGAGGGACGAAGGGGGATTAGGCAGTAGTTGGGGGAAAGGGATTTAAGGTTTGTAATTTTATAATACGGGGAAGGAGGGATTATTATTTGTTTGGGTTTTAAATTTTGGGGGGAGAGGATTTTGGTTGTTTTTTTAAATTTTTTGGTGGAAAAGTTTGGGTACAAATGAAAAGAACACTTTCTTTTTTTTAAAAAAAGAAATTTTCTTGTTAAAGTATAGAACCAAAAAAAAAACTGATTTATTACTAGGAGTACTATATTTCATTTTTTAAATTGATATTATTAATAGCAAACTAGTGAACTCCAATTATAATGTTGTCCTTGTAATTAAAATTGATTATTTTAATAAAAGCTTAAATTATGTATCTAATAATAACTAATTTATGCATCTAATAATTTAGACACTTTTTAGTTTCAAACTCATTTCTTATATATTATATTACTAATTTATGCATTCAATAAGTGCTAATTGTTTAAACAAATAACTTATACTATATGTTGTAATCTGCTGTACAACTTTGTATTATAATGCATCTTTGTAATGTTAATGTTTATATTAAATGTTAATAGTGTATTAATACAATTTTTTATAATTAACATGAAATATACATATAATGCATGTATTTAAGTGCTCATGTAAAAACGAAGGTGTAAATATTAAGAGTCACGAAATAATTTAAAAAGAATTAAATTTTCAACATTAGGTATAAATGTCGGTAATTAACGACTAATAATATGACATTTGTTTCAAATGTCATAGTATTTTAGACATTTGTATCAAATGTCATTATTTTTAGCGATATTTTGGGTCAAATGTCGTCATGTTCATGACATTTTTGTGCCAAATGTCATTATTTTAATGACATTTACATCAAATGTCGTTATTTTTGTGACATTTGGTGATAAATGTCGTGAACTTCTTTATTTTCCGACATTTATTTGATATGTCACTAAATAAATGTCGTCGTAGCTCCACTTTCTTGTAGTGTTACATGCCATTTTTAGAAAATATTTAAATTAGATGAATTGTACCAATACTACAGATAGAAACACAAATGATTGGGACGACTTCACAAAAATCAAATTTTGGTCTACAAACTAGAGTTACCAAGAAACTGATATAGTATAAAGTCTACAAAATAATCGATTGAATTGAACTATTGACACCCCTACTCAAGATCTATTATTATATTGCATTTATCTAGTAATAACATTAATTATCATGAATATATTCTCTTTGAGCATGCGATTGAGAAAGTCAAATGCGCAGTTATTTTTATTTTTGGAAATAATTAGTGTGGGAAATTTTGGTGAAAGTATAAGGTTAATCACCTTCCCTCAAGAGTTTTGCCTGAAAATGAAATTATACATACACTTTCATAGAGAAAAGGCCCAAAAACATACACTATTTTTATTTTAGACTCAAAATAATACATATTTTTTTAAAAAAAAAATAAAAAAAATAAAGCACTAATTGCCTCTTTCTTTAATAAAATGATGCATTTTTAGTCATAACTCTAAATACCGTTACTGTCATGCCAATGTAGCATCACATCTATGTTAATATAGCATGTTAGAATGTGGTCCATGATTTATGACCACATTAAAAAGAAAGGTAACACATTTATCGCCGAGAGAAATGTGTTTAATAATCTCAATTTATAAAAGCAGGCTATTCCAAAATATCGCGTACGAGTAAGGAGTTATATTTATCGACATTTTAATGTGTTCACTTTTCAAGTCTTTGTTGGTCTATTTCTTGATTTCGTTCAAGTATTTATCAATATTTTATGTTTGGCCATGAATTTTTTTTATTTTTTTTGGAGTTGAACTTCGGAAAACATGTTTGACCATGAAATTTCTGTTTTCTTATTCACTTTTTTCAATAATTTTAAAAAAGTTCAAAAACAACAAAAAATTATTCACTCCAAATTACTCTCAAAAATTCAAAAACAACTCTAATTTATTTCATGGCCAAACACAACCTCAATTTTCAAATATCATTTTTCACTTTGAAAACAAAAAGTACTTATTTCCATTTTTACAATGAAACATGGCCAAATTTAACGCCTACGTAAATTTAATGGGTGGTTATCCAGCTTTGTGTTCATTACCCAAAAGTCATTATTTTTTGTTTTGTTACGCAAAAGTCATTTAACTTTGTCTCATTTTCACAAAAGTAACTTTGACAAAATTTAGTTAAAATCTTACCTAAAATGTGAGATGAAATAAAAAAAAAGATCCCTTGTGTTTACGGTAGAAGCCGCTCAAAATACTTTTGAGCAGCTTTAGTACTTTAAGCTTGTTAAATGTGAGTACATTTGACCTTCATGAAATACTTAACAAACTCTGATTGTTAAATTTTACAAAATTATAAAAAAAAGAATTTAATATTGAGTCACATTTAGAAGTGTATTCTTCACGATTTTATTTTTTTTGGTTTATTGCAGGATTTGGTGTAGCTTGCTAGGTTAATTTATTTATTTGTAGAATAATTTCATAGACTCCTTCACAAGTTTCGCTCCATAACGTTGATTTCTCATGTTACATATGATACGACACTTACTTTAATTATTTTGATTTCTTTGTAACAGTTATTTTAATATATTTAGCATTAATACAAAAATATACACTTGAAATTAATTCTTTTATGAAATAATTGAAATATCAAGGAGTGAAATACTGGTATAAATTTTTAAAATTTTCATTATGCCACCATTTTCAACTTTCAACAAATCTTTCAGCTCTGTCACCAACCCCTCCAAAAAATCTACCATCCAAAACTTTTAAATTTTTTTATTTCATAATAATTAAGTAACATTATTTATTTTTTGTTTCTTATACTGACTATATTTACTAAAAAATATTACAATTTACTTCGCATATTTAATGAATTGATAATAATACTCATAGAAACTATTATAAAATAATTTGAAAATCATATCTATTTACTTAATAATGTATTGATAATATGAACAAAATAATATGAAATAAAAGTAAAGAAAAGATGTCTATAAATTAATCAAATAAAATAGTATATTGGTAAAGGGTAAGTAAATGAAAATGTAATTATTGTACATTTATGACAAATAGATTGTAAGATTTTTTTATGGTTTTACTTTTTCCCAATTTTGTTAAATTTAGTAGGTAGAGTTTATCAAACATGTGAAAATAAAAAGGCTTATTTTTAGCAATATTGTAGACCAAAACTGCTCAAAAGTATATTTGCGGGGCTATTTTGAACCTACCTTCAAACATAAGAGATCTTTTTTTGTTTCATCTCACATTTTAGGTAGGATTTTAATCAAATTTTATCAAAGTTACTTTTGTGAAAGATCAGGCAAAGTTAAATGACTTTTGTGTAACAAATCAAAGAATAATGACTTTTGGGTAATAAACACAAAGTTGGATGACCACCTATGAAATTTACTCTAAAAATATCGTTAAGCTTTCATTGAAGTAGATCGAATAGGACTCTTAAATAAAGCAGCCAAGTAATTACTTCAAAGTTTAAAGCTTTCCAATAATGCGTGTTTGTACAAATTGTACTTTGACTATGACAAATTTGATCTCTACTTACAACAATCATTTTACTAAAAGTGTCTTATAGAACCTTTTTACAGCATTGGTAATCCTCAATTAATTGTGAAAAAAGGATGGTAGATCGACAGCCAAACAGTTGGCCTGACTATAAAGAGGGTAGTAACTAACGTTCATGCCTCTATAAATGAAACTTCACAGGATAATAATGATTAGCTTATACCAGTAAGGCATCCTCAATTCAAAGTGAATAATGTATACAAAAGTAGCCTATTTAGTTGTTGCTGTGGTCCTAAAATCCATTACTCAAGGAACCGCCCAAGTTGTCCTTAAGTTATGGAGGACATTTGTCCTAATTAAAGTTACTAGAAAACTTTCCCATGCCTTGTGCCAATAAAGGGCTTATAGGTCTCTTTATTATGATTTGTGATAGGCTCATGTGATATTGCCCGAAGATGAGTAAGATAGAGACAAAAACAAGTCTTATCCCTGATCCTGAAGCTGCAACTAAAGAACAAAACATATATATATATATATATATATATAATGAAAAGGACAATTTTTAAAAAAATAAACAATTGTATAGTAGGAATTGCTAGTAGGGGAGGGGTAAAGTGAATATTAGCAATTCATATATGCCAAGAAATCTCGCAAAAACACTTTCTACTCTCATGCACATATACCATGCAACTCATGTTTTTCTTTAGTAACAATTGAATAGGTGTCACGATCCAAAATCAAGATCGTAATGATACCAATCATACCCACCGCAACAGGTAAGCCTAACACCCAACCCGAGACATAAACCCAACAATTAAGAAGCGGAAGAAGTAAAAAACTACAATAGAATTCGAAAAGTTTCAACGTAGATAGATAAAGTGATACAATCAAAACAACGATAACTCAGGCTCTAGTAGTTGAAAGTACAACCCTCTAAATATAGAGTACAATGAAAAAGTCTCAAGTGTCTCAAATGCTGAAAAAGACATAAAGATAAGATAGAGGAGATTTCAGTAGTCTCTGAGATTAGCAGTAGCTACCTCAAATCTTTGCAATGCTACCACAGGAAGTCACAATCAATGCCTAAGGGTCGCCGGCACAGTACCTGCACGGAAGGTGCAGATAAATAGCAAGGGTGAGTACATAACCACTTGTACTGAGCAGCATCGTCGATCGACCCTAATTCAAAGCGGTGGCAAGAAACACCAACACCAACTATCCAATACAACCATAAACCTGCACTCAGGAAAGCCACCCTATTCTAGCAGATATAATATGATCAACACAGTCATATACGTATCACAACACAAGTTCAATTAATCAATAGAAACACATATCCAGCTACTGATCAGTTCCTAGCAATAAGCATATGACCACCTCTTCGCATTATACCATCAAAATAAGAGGCATGAATGAGTGAATGCAATGGATATGTTGTGTACGCACTCACTACTATGTAAAGTCAGCCAGGACCGATAGGGACTCGCGAGGTCCATGTATTATGTAGGTGTGCATTCCGATCCTAATATATATATATATATATATATATATATATATAATATACGAACAAGCGTGCACTCCAACCCCAATAATATATATAATATGTGCAGGTGTGCACTTCGCTCCCAATAATATATAAATAATATATGCAGGTGTGCACTCAAATCCAAATGAGATGCAATGTATGATGTGCAAGCGTGTCATTCCAACCCCATGTCAATAGTACAATTTAAACAAGACATCTTATATCACAAGGCAAGCGGATATCAACTCAAGACTAGCTCAACTCATCAAATAGGGATGTCATTCATGAATTAGCATATCCAACAAATCATTTCTAAACCACAGTTCGCATTGACCATGCTAGCAAGTAGAGGGAAAACATCTCAATTAAGTCAATTCAGCAGTTTTAACCCTTCATCTAACACCGGTACCCGCATAAGTGCTCGTCACTTCACCTATACAGGACCCCCATTCCTCATTACTCCCATTACAAGTAACTATCACATAATTCAGGACTTCAAAAGAGAGTCAAAATAAAGTCTCAACTTGCTTTAAGGAAGTCCGACGAACAAGTAGAAACTTTTTTCTTCTGAATCACCTCTGAATGAGCGTAATTTATTCAAATATGAATTCTACATAAGAATACGAAATTTAGGACACCCACATTGCTATACTTCCAATCCGAGTTCAAATCGTCAACCCAAAAATCAACTTGAACCCACAAGTACAAAACCAGAATTTTATCAAAAAATCACATTAACCAAGACTCAGGGAGTTTAAATCTGAAATTGCATTAAAAAACTGAGTTGAGATCGACCTTGAAATTATCTTTTTATCGAACTTTAACTTTACCAGAAAAACCCTAAAATTACAAGTTGGAAAATCAAGATTTGAGGATAAAATGATGAAATAATCATTGGGGAATGTTGAAAATAGTTTTAAAATCTTATCCATTGGTTAAGGAACTTGAATATGAGGTTTGATTGAAAATGAGCTAAGACTTGATCTTTAATTTTAAATTCTTAACTTTTATTTTTGCTCAATAACCGAAGTAAAATAGTGAGATAAACACAAATCTAAGATTTGGGAACTTATACCTTTCCAACACGAAGAGAACGCACGAAAAATCAAGTAGAGATCCAACATTGGAGGAAAAAAATGACCAAAACGTGAAAAAAATCTGATTTAATCACGGCACCACGCCACGCTTAGCGTGATCGCGCTCAAGGCGGCCACATAGCTCAACGCCATCGTGCTAGGGCAGCACTAACAACACACACGCTATCAGGCCAGCTAGGCGTTATCGCGCTCCACGAGCACGTGAGTCTTCAGCGCTATCGCACTGGACCAGCACCATCGCACTGCACAACGACTCCTCCTTCATCACATTCACGCTACAAACGGGTGATCGCGCTCGCACCAGATACCAGCAATTTTTAAAACTTGATTTTAATATATAAAACTCATCCGAAACCTTATAGGTATAAACTAATAGTACAAATTGATCACAAAACACATTCCAAACACAATGGAATCGTCGAATTCGCCAACGGAGATCGTTATCATCAAATGTTGATCGAAGTCAGCTCTAGGCTAATTTCCAACATCTCGTCTAAATGCTCAAAACCACATCGAAAGCCTCAGGACCCAATCCAAATATGCTATAACCCAAAATCGATGTTTTGAAATTGATGAAATTGACAGAACTCTCATATGACGTCGGGATCTCCAAATGTTGACCAAAGTCAACCATTCCAACTTCAAAGCCTACCAAAATGAAAAACTCACTTAATTATCAATCAAACACCTCGAGAAATATACCACCTGCTTCCGCCAGGAGCTGAGCCACTTGTAGTAAGGGTAGTCAAATAAATATCCTTCGTCAGAAAATTATATCGTGTATATCTAAAAAATAATGTTTTAAATGTTTATATTTACATTTTGAACACTCTTGAAAAAATAAGGTGATATAGCCCAGCGGTACTAGGCGCTCATGATAAAGCCACACCATAATATGCATAGATTCGATTCCCAGCGGCCTCTCCTTTTTATATAAGCCTTTTTCCACATTTTAAGGACAACTCCTATAGATTACCTATTAAAATAAATCCTTATTAGTAGACAATTGAATTTTCAATCGATTTAACTTTGACTTTCTTTTTTTAATTATTAAATTAATAAGTAAACCCTAAAAAATTTCTATAGCACTGCTAAAAGTAAAAAAAGGCCCCGTATAGAAATTTTGTTTAAAAGAACCTAGTTTGATTTTGCTCTCTATTTTTCATGTTTCGTTGTTATTTTTGTCCTAATCAGAGGTCAGTGAAAGTTTGAAGCATAAAAGTGATTTCTTTCTCTCTTTTTTTTATTTTGTCCGCTCACTTCATATTAAATTAAACATAAACATTAAAAATAAATATTATGCAAGTTGATTTTAATTTTTTGGAACAAAATAATTATTAATATTACGTAGTTTGATCTTAAAATTTTCAATGCATCATTCGTCAAAAAAAAAAAATACTTATGCAATGCTTGAACACCCTTCGTAAAATCTCTGCCTCTGCCACAGACTCCCGCAGCCCACAAATATCAAAAGTAACTACGAAGAAGGATAAGACGGTCAAAACATATTTAAAAATAAATGTCACAACCAGAGTTGTTACAATAGGCTGCCAAGAAGAGTGATGAGTGGTTGGCGAATAAGGAAATTTTTTCAAATGTTAGAAGATTGGCATGAGCCTTTTTGCATGGTTCGAAATTTACTCCATTTGTCTCAATTTATATCGTATAGTACAAATTTTGATAGTTAATTAATAGTTTAATTTTGATTATGAATTTGGACATGAAATCTTTAAATTTTTTGAAATAAAATTCACATGTTTGAAATGATGGTAAGCAAGGGGTGTCTACCATTCATTTTGTTTTTTAATATTGGCAATTATTACATAAGAAACAATTATATTTCCACCTAAACTAAATTGATTTTGGGGGCACACGCTCATATTACAACTATTTCTGTCATAGTGTTTTTTAATGATCAACACAATCAGTACGTTTTCTATCACAAACCATCTATTGACAACCTTGTTGTCAATGCTTGTAGTTTTGTCGCCGAACTATTTTTATGGATTTAACAATAGTGAACTCCCTAATCTTCTTGATACTCCAAATTCTAATGGCCCTTTGATGTTTCCTTTTGAAGTTGAAAAGGATACCTTTGGAAAGCACAACTTGCTTGTATATAAGATCACATGGTTCAATCAACGTAGCTATATAAATTTCATCAGCCCTACCCTAAGAAAAGACATTAGGCCGACCTTGTAGACGATCAAGATAGTGAATTTTGTGAGAATGACATTGAGTACATCCTGAGATCGGGTGTGATCTTCTTACGGCATAACTTCTTACATGTGAAACAAGCTTTGCTGCAGAGAGACATTCTATTCATCCTTACTTTCATAGGTTGAGAAAGGAACTTACGTGATACCTTTGCATTAAGTTGTTCATCATTATCACTCGATGGGGGTTCTATATGGTTCAGATGATAAAATCATTTTGTATAACATTTTTTCTGCACAAGAAAGTAACATATTTTAATTACAAACATCAAAATATATACATTATTTAATATCCTAATGATAGACCTAATACCGATAATAATCAACAACACCAAAATTTGAGATGGGACGATATTTGGTACCATAAGCTCATCTAGCGTAATATTTTTCGTACGCAAGAAAGTAAACTATCTTTACTACTAAACGCTAAACGATATGTATTATCTAATAATCAAATAATAGGCTTACCGATGATAATCAACAACACCAAAACTTGAGGAAGGAGCGACATTTTTCTCCATTTATTAGGTTGAGGATATTCAGTTGGTTGATTTCAAACAACCCCATAACTTTTGTGCTAAGTTTGGTTTAAATTCTGGCCTTAATGCTTCCATTAATATTTGATTCGAAAAATGTTTCCGTAAACAATGATGTAGGAATAAGTATTAGCACTGCGTAGGCAGGACTTCAGGGTGTTCATGATGAGTCGTAAGAATTTTCTTGACATACATTTTAAGTATGTTTGGCTCATTCGGTCTCTAAAATCACTCACCGCCCTCAGAAAATTTATCAAAGAGGCATCATCGTCAATATTGAGTTCGCCAAATTCACTACACCAAAAGAGGCTTTTAGTGGCATTTAATTTTGCCGCAAATACATTTACCGACAATTAAGCAAATGTCATGGCATCCAGTGTCTCTAAAGCCTTTAGCGGCATTTATATCGAATGCTGGTAAAGCCCCATATTATTTACTTTTAGCGGCACTTATAGTAGCAATTATTACTGCCGGTAAAGGTGACATGTTTCAATGACAATTCACTTTAGTCCACATATTTAACCAATCACTCTTTTATAGCATCAAAAGTAAAATCACAAGAGAAATCATTTTAAAGGTAGTAATAAAAGAATTATCAAAATAAAAATGTCATTCATTTAAAACACAGAGAATCAAACTCAATACATACACTGTTATCTTCCAACGGTCTATAAAGTTTGAATTTTCACACAAAAGAAATGCGTTCAACAATGATAAAACAAGGAAAGTGCTACCATTTTTTCCCTTCATATCATAAGAAGAAACCTATAAATCTAATGAAATTACTACTAAATCAAATGAAGAGGCTAAACTTCACTGCTCCACCTTAACATCAACTTCACCTCATCATTTTTTTTTCTTTTTTTTTTTTTTCAACTTCACCTCGTCAGTTACCGACCTTGTTGCTCTCTCCAACTGCCGAAGACATTTCTGTCATGATCTTCATTAGAAGGCTGCTCCACAATGTTGTCTCTTTCCACCTGACTCTTCATCCAAAATACTATCTTCTATTTCTCTCTTATCGGTCTTTATGTGCAGATAACAAGTATTCAACTACATATTTTTTTTGAAACTGAGTATTCAACTGCATATAAGAAATCAATTATTAGTAAATGCTATCTATATCACCAATCCACCACTAAAATTGAAAAGAATTAGAACTAAACCAGACGAGACGTTGAAGAAGTAGACAGGAAGGATTGTCAAAGTCCATCCTCTCAAATGTCCTCATCTGCAAAATACCGATCAATTTCAGGCATCACAATGGAAATAGAAATTAGTCTAATCGGTTGCTCAGCTGAAGGGAGCAATCAAAATGAAGATGCGGAATGGAAGAATAGCCAACCACATACTAGCTAGCTCGGACGATTTAGAGGAAGATTCTGAATCAGCACTGCAACTTCTTTTGGAAAACCAGCAAGTTAAATTCGTCTACAATCCCCAAAAGAGCGCCCTAACATGAAGGTTGTTCACAAGGAAACTTCAAAAACAATAAATCCAAGTAAAAATCTAGGGCTATAGAATTTCCAAATCAAAACTCAAATAAAACAGCTACAACTGTAGATAGAAGAACTTTGTAGCATTCCACGAGAACAAAATATGTAAATATGAGAGGAAAAGATGTTTTGAACACTCACTGCAGAAGTCCATCTGAAGTTCTACAGAAGTAAACTAAATTTCATCAAGATCAAATAAATTTCATCAAGATCAAATTGCACTTAAACCAAATACATCAACTGGACCTAAGGATAAAAAAAATAATTTCATTGAACACATCAAAGCAGAGCAGCAAGTAACTGAAATTATTTCTTCTTATATCTTAACTCAAAAGGTACACCAGCAAATTAATCTTAAGTCTTAACTAATAAGCAGACAGGCAAAGAAAAATAAGCTTGAGATATTTAAATTATAGATCATCATTACCTGCATATACAACACCCAGAGAAGTATATGCCACTGCCAGGGTTATGTAGTGTAAAAGTACTCTCAACCTTACCGGGCCTTTTCCTCTTGATCCTGGTTTCTGTTACCTAGTTAGTCTTCATTTCTTTAAATCGCAAGCTCCAATCTTCCACCTCTGAAGATTACAATGTCCAAATTCTCCATAAAAATTGAGGTTTGAGCTCAATCTCGATTTATCAGTTTGTTAGTTTGTTTCAAAAGCAGAGCCAAGTTCAACTTTGTCTAAATTTATGCGAGTCTTGCTTTGTTGTTGTTGTGATCGAGCTTGCTTTCAAGCTCATTTGGAACTTGAGCCGAAGAACTCATTAACACTGAAGTTGAGTTTGAACAACCAAAACTTGGATCACCTCGTCTTGTTTTATAAGAATAATCAAAAGGTGAAAAATAATTTCAGAATAAAATAGCTTTTGCACTTCCTCATTTGTAATATCAATGGTAGACGTTGACCCATGATATGTCATTCAGTAATGTTATTGAACCCAAAGGCATCAAGAAAACAGAACAAGCTATAAGTTAAAAACACACCGAAGAGAAGTCAAAATCTTTTATACGCCGTGAAACTCCAGCAGTAGCAAACAACTCATCATCACGATCAAATTCAATGCTGCAATATAAACATATTTAAAGCTAGTTCTTGGAATAAGATTTTCCTACAAGAACTAAATAAGAGAACCAAATGAATGAGATGGATAATAAGACAATTTCCTGATTTATTTTTCTTTTATTGTGTCTCTGATTGCAATTTCAGGTTTGAGGTTTACTAAAAACACAACATTTACGAGACACAGCAAAATCACCCTCCAGCGAATCTGTTTTTACACTTGGATTATGATATATCTGCTACAACCACAACCTGGCTCGCCTCTTTAACAGATAATTTCCATATTTAATTCTGACACAGGGGAACCAGTAAAAGGAGACCTTTAAGCCTTCAATTATACGCAAAGACCAAACTTGCCTTGACACGATATTGGCCGAGTGAAACAGATCCCCATGCCAAAGCTCAGCAATGACTCTTAACTGGCTGTTAAAGAATAAAACTAAAAATTGGTAAACAAGGAAGAAAACAAGTTCAAGAATTTAAAAGCAAACAGGTTCCCAAACATGTTCAGCTGACAACAGACTAGAAATCATACCTATAATGAGTGAAAGTGCTAAGTACAAACTGAATATCTGCTAGTCCTGCACTGTAACCTTCTCTTTGTACAACATCTGCATCATGTTCCTCCTTAACACGCGATTTGTTTGCCAATTGACGTCTCTTTTGCAAGTAACATTCTTGGAGATCACTGAACTGTAGTCAAATATAAAAACCATTCACCAAATAGATATCAAAAAGTAGAAAGGCAGGCTAGAAAGACTACCCATAACCAACATAGGCATAAGGTAGTTCATATATCTAATTACTTGACGGAAAAATATGCACCTCTTACATTTCTCCACGAGAAAGTTTGAAAGCTGATGGAAAATAGCTTATCAAGTATCAAGAAGAATTGTGCACGATAGATTTCTTCAAAATCAACAAATGTGATATCCCCACTATAATGGAAATAAGTTGGGTAGCTGAAAAATAGTTAAATGAGAACCTAGGATGTGATGTGACCATCAAAGTTTGATATTGAAGATGACAATGTTCAAATTCTTCATAAAAATGGAGTTTGATACTCTTGCATATAAACTTTTTCTGTGAATGGTTGTTTCCTTCCTAATGCTTGACAAAGGATTGATAAAGGAGCCTAGTGTAAAAAGCACCTGCAAACAATTTTTTTTATCGGGTAAAATAAATTTTATTGATAGAAGCATCTACAGGATATGAAAATTGAGATATGAAAATTACAGATAAACATATCCACGGGCAAAAATCACATGAGCTATTTGAAGAAAGCTATGTTGTTAACACAAGAAGAACCAGAAAAAATCGATTGAAATTACTAGCTTACTTTCAGAAGCAACGTATGAGAGATCGAACAACACCAATCTATAATAGGACAACCTCAACAGTGATACGGAAACACATGCATCAATTCAAGCAGTACAAAAGACATACACCTTACCTAGCCGAACAGCTGAAGCTATATCCCAAGCCTCAAAATTGAACTATTAGACAATAAAAGGAATGAAAAAGAAAACTTTACAAAAAAAAAAAAAAAAAAAAAAAAAAACATAGAAAGAGAAGATTTTGAAGAAAATACATGAAAATGGATGTTCGAAGAAGTAGTCACCTAACAGCATCGTCGTACAGTTCGATTTCGAACGGGTTGAATATGAGGCGATCGGCGATGATGAATTCGCTCTTGCGAATTTGGACTGTTGAAGGTGAGCTTATGAAGAGAGATTTGGCGGTGCCGCCTTGCCGATTTCCAGTGCTGCCGTGTCGATTTCCAATGCCACCGTGCCGATTTACAGCGCCGCCGTGCCGATTTATAGCACCGACCTAGACGATTGATTTGGGCGAGTAAGGGCACAGATGGAGGAAAATTTGAAGTTAAAATAATACAAATTGAATTTAAGGATAAGTTATATCGTTATTATTTCTATTTGTCACTAAAAAGTACTCCCATTACCGGATAAAACTAAAGTGCCGGGAATAGTGTAGCTTATACATGAATTAGCGGCAATTCCCTTAATGACACTAAATATATGCCACTAAAAGCATCTTTTGTTATAGTGAAAGTTTACTACATGTTATGGTAAAAAAGATATGGCGTATCTTCCTATTGCATATACTTTAAACTCTCACCTACTAACTTGGGAGAGTTGGGATTTTAGACACTTTTAAAATTTAATTTGACAAAAAAATGCAAGTCTCAAAAAATTAGAAAAAGAGACACTTTAATTGGCCGACCAAAAAAAGTGACAAATCTAGCACTCAAGTTTAAAAACGTGCACTTCAGTCCCTCCCTCATTTCAGCCTCTAAGTTTTATAAAATACATTTTAGCCCATGTTTAAAAATATAAATATTATAAATTAAATTAAAAATATATATATATTCCAAATCTTCCAAAACAAGCTCATTTTTTTCTCCCATTTCGCGATTTTTTCATCGATGTTTTCAGCATCCATCGGAAACTCACCCCCGACCTTTTTTCAGCCATTTCAGCTTTTTAATCCCTCCATTTCCCACCATTTTCAGTGAAAAAGCTTCAAAATACACTCTCACTTTTTCTGAAGAGATTCTAGCTTCATTAGCTACATTCCAACACTCCTTAGAATCTTCTAAAGCTATAATGCATTGCATTGTTTCGATGGTCGTCGAAAATGCGATCAGGCCGATTTATATCCAATACTGTACGGAGATCTGATCAGAAAACGACGACTGCAGTTTATTAAGTCTAGTAAGTCTAGGCGCATAGACCACTACTTCAGTTTATTCGATGTTATCATGTAGGTATATCATGTCTATTATCGAATACGTAATTGTTGGTGGTGAATGAGAGGAGACTCCTAAATGTTGGAATTGAAAATCCATGTCTAAGGAGACAGTGTCCATTGCCCTTCGTCGCAATGGTTCATACGACGACATGGTTAAAAAAGTAATGGAGAGCAGGGACTTAAGTTGTGATTCAAGCGACGTGGTCATTATTTACTTGATGAACGGAAAAGGGAAAATCCATCCAACGTTCATAAATAATGATAGGCACGTGGAATTGTACATGCTTTGTGTTGATTCCGATCAATCTAGGCTTATTTTGAGGATTTAAGTTGTCAAAAGGTCCTGGAAATAAGCTTCCACATCATCCCTGCCTCTACCTCCACCCCTGGAAGTGGATGATGACTCAATGGGATATGAGTGCATGGGCGATCATGCAACAGATACGTACATGGAAGATTCTGAAGAATTTGTAGAAAGAGTGTGATGGAGGTGCCGAGGGGCAGTGCGAAACAAAAGCAAGCCACTCTTTCTCGGATGGAATCGATCTCTGTGTTGGAAAAATATTCAAAGATAAAAAAAATTGAAGATGTTCTTGAAGAAGGCCTTGGTGAAGAATTCTTTCAATTTCACTAAGGACAATACTTGTAAGAAATACTACAAGGTGAGGTGTGTAGATCCTACTTGTCGGTGGATGGTGCGATCGGTTTCGAATGGAGCATCGACTAGGTTTGAAGTCTACAAGTACGTCGGCGAACACACTTGCGGTGTTGAACATGTCACAGGTAGCCATAAAAATGTCACTGTCGATTTCATCGCCTCACTTTATTTGAACTTTTTCATCGACAACAAAGGTACAAGCCCGAAAAATATTGAGAGGATCGTCTTCAGGGAGCTACGTTGCAAATCGGACTATTGAAAGTGTTGAATGGGAGGTGTCATTGCAAAGAACATTGGTCAAGGGACACCGGAGCACGGGTATGCAGTGTTGCCCGCTTTTTCGTACGTCCTTAACAGCCTCAATCCCGGGTCTATAAATTACTTTATAATTGATGAGGATTCGAGCAAGTTTATATACTACTTTATGGAGTTTGGTGCTTCTGTCCGGGAATTCACGCACACAAGAAAGTCGTTGCCGTTAATGGCACACATTTGTCTGGAAAGTACTAGGGTGTGCTTTTGTCCACTATGGCACAAGACACGCAGAATCATATCTATCGCATAGCGTATTGTGTGGTTGACAAGGATAATGATGTGTCGTGGAGCTTATTCTTCGATAGGCTTAAGGCCATTGTCGTCGATGAACCAGAATTGTGCATCATCTCTAACAGAAACGTCAGCATAGTCAACAGCCTCGCAAAGCATTATTCGCATGCGCATCAAGGAGTGTGTATGACGCATCTCGGTGAAAATATTCAAAAAAATCACCATTGTGGAGATTATCTCCATGTCTAATACCATGCAGCCAAGGCATACACCTTGGATGAGTTTAATGATTACTTCAACTTGCTTAGAGAAAAATGCCCCGACGCTGCAGCTTTCCTCGAGCATGACGTTGGATTTGAAAAGTGGATCAGAGCACACTTTCCAGGAAGCAGATTCAACGTCATGACCACAAACATCGCTGAGTTGCTTAACACAATGTTGGTCGATGAACGAGAGTGCCCAGTGGCCACCATCTTCAATTCAATTGCTCATTGATTTAGTAAAATATTCAAGAAGAGGTATGTGGAGGTGAGCAATTCAACAAATACATTTGTTCCCGAAGCGGAGAAGATCTTAAGGAAAAGCATGAACGAGGGAGAGTCCTTGTATGTGAACAATATAAATGAAAGCACCGACGAATTCACCGTGATCGGTTCTGGTCCTTCCTCCAAAGTCAATCTATCGGATAGGTCATGTTCTTGCAGGCAGTCGCTCATGCGATGGAAGCCTTGCGGTTGAAGCACGAGAATGATTATGGTAATAGCATGTATGACTACTCTTCGCCCATCTATTCGAAAGAATCATACCTCCTTGCATACTTGGAACCCATTTGTGCAGTCCCTCTAGAGTCGGAATGGAATGTGGCATGAGAATACCTAGCAATGTAGGTGCTTCCACCCGATTTTGACCCCAAACTAGGGAGGAGGAAGGTGAAATACGTTAAGGGCGTCTCGGAGTCTTTCAGGCCCAAGAGGAAGAACAAGTGCTCCATGTGCAAAAAGGCAGGCCATAAGAGAACAACATGTAGCCTTAATGTAAGAAGATAGGATTTGCATTGTATTTTTCGTTTTGTAAAAGGCACTGGACATGTTGTAATGCCACTGTCACTGGACCCAACCCCGTTTTCAAATGTAATAGAAGTTCAGTTTTAATCGACTTTATTTGTTTTCTCTTATCGACCTTCATTCGTTTCTTATATAATATTGGGGTGGTCGATGATATACCGCACGCCCTCGACTAAATAAATATATAATAAATCATATGCTTAGTATATATATGAACCCTAAATCCATAATCTATAATAGACCATTATCGTGGTCGTTTGACTAAACCCTATTTTAAATACACTGAACAATGTCATTTCATCATGACACATGGGAACAAGCGCCCATTTGAAATGACTCGACTGACGCTTCTTTTCATTTCAACACGCCTCCTCGTTTATATACGTGTTATACGTGTCTAGCAACCATTGGTTCATCTATTTCTCCATTGGTCTATTTAAGCAATCTAGAGGTCTATTTTACACCTACTTCATCTTCTTCAACAACCACAAAACACTACAACAATGATAAGAAGGGGTTATAATCTCCGACCCATGCGCAGAATACAAAAGACCCATAACCAAGATCTGTTCCGGATGAGGAGCGACCTGGATTTTCTCTTCCAGGGCCTCGCCGCCGATCAGCGCTGCCTGGAGATAGAGCTCCGGTGGATGGCCCGCTTCCTCCAGGCCATATCGGAGAGACTCCATCTGGACCCCAACTACCTTATTACCCCCCCCCCTTCCCAACATCCCCATAGTGTAGTGTAGTGTAGTTTATTTTCTTTTTTGTTGTTGCTTAGAGTTCATTGCGGAAACTTTAATCGTGGGTTGATTTTGTAAATGAAAGCTTCCTTTTTTCTGTCCTTTTTGCCTGTTTAGATCTATGTAATAGCAATGAACTTAAAGTTTAATATTATATGTTTCATTTCTGTTCAAATTTTGTGTTAAATTTCTGTTCAAATTCCTTTAATTGTATTCCATTTCTGATCAATTCTGCATTTAAGATTTATATAAAATGATCGATGCTAGACCATTTTCATGGTATTCAATAAACCCTGATGATTTATTTTAGCCTACACATTGTATGTCCAAAAAGAGGTGAACTATTTATACATTTGACTGAAACTGACAAAGTTCAAAACATTCAATAAATACTAGACTATGCAAATATTTTATCATACACTGATGTCATTGTTGATATAATAAAATGTACAATACATTATCGATTATCGTACAGGTCAATTATTGACTGAAGCAAGGGTCTATGGTCGACTGATTGAATCTATGAACAAGTTAAAATTATGACTAAGGGAAAAATTAATTAAAATAAAATAAAAGTATGCCAATTAACACCATCCAAATATTTTAAAGCAATTAAGATACATCTATTGTGACTTCACATCACTTTTGAACGTGTTCAAGTGATATTCAAGGCATGCAATTGTCCTAAATCATTAAGATTGGACTAAAAAGGTGGAAATAAAATAAAATAAATTAACATCAATTCAAGCAAAACAACTAAATCACATAATATGTGAGTACACAACAATTGGACACATGATCTAATGTGTGAAAAGAAGGGTGATGCCTGTGAGAGTTCAATATATTCACAAGGTAGATGCTAGACCTAGAACTATATCTAGTATATATTATGATTCTGGTCTGACATAGACCTTTCGGTATATTGTATACCTACATATTATAGATTAATGTATGCATTGATACGAGACTTCAAAAAGGGTCAGGTCTCGACTAATTGAGTCTATTCCCAAGTAAGATGGGACTAAAAAGGAAGAAATTAAATTAAATTAAATAACTAAACATCATCCAATCAATGCAAAACAACTAAATAGCATCGTATTAGAGTACACAATAATTGGACACTCGCTCTAATGAGTGTAAGGAAGAGCAATGGTAGTAACAATCAATTACTCAGAACAAATGTATGTTTTAGAAGGACTACTTGTTCTCAAACATTACTTGTCATATGAACTCTCACAGGTATCACCCTTCCTTTCACTCATTAGATCATATGTCTAATTGTTGTGTACTCACATATTATGTGAATTGATGTTAATTAATTTTATTTTATTTTATTTTATTTCCTCCTTTTTAGTCCAATCTTAGTGATTTAAGATAATTGCATGCCTTGAATATCACTTAAACATGTTCAAAAGTGATATGGAGTCACAATAGATGTATCTTAATTGCTTAAAATGTTTGGATGGTGTTAATTGGCATACTTTTATTTTATTTTAATTAATTTTTCCCTTACTTAGGCATAATTTTAACATGTTCATAGATTCTATTAGGGGAAAAGGGTCAAAAATACCCTTCAACTTTGATAAATTGGCAAAATTTGCCTCTCGTTATACTATTAGGTTAAATATACCCCTGCTATTATACTATAGGGTCAAATATACCCCTGTCATTAGCAAAGTTATCAAAAATACCCCTCTTTTTAACATTTCTCCATCATGGCAAGGTGTGAGCCACGTGGCGTGACATTTGGGTGAGATGGATGCCACGTGGCATGCCACCTCAGCATCAGATTTTTTTCCTTCCTCATTTTAATTTTTTTACTTCAAATTTTAGTACTTAATTATTTATTTGATCAATTTTTTTAAATAAATAAAATATGTGAGTATTTAACACAAAAAAAAAGACTAATTACTGATCACTAATCACTATCACTAGTAGTAAAACATCCATGGCAGTGTCAATTTTTCCTTGCATTTCGCTAACCTTAAACCCCCATTTTTCCAGCACCTCTTCGCCGGACTTTTTAAAATCCACCACCTTCTCCGGAAACTCAGTTCCCAAACTCACTGCTTTTACTCTTTACAGCTCGACATGTGGCATATCTTTTCCTTCCGCCGCCTTTGGTGGTGGTTCTCTTCCGTTTGGTGAGGAAAGTTCAACGTTTATTAACAATGACGGTTATTTTATCTTAAATAAATAAAATATGTGAGTATTTAATTTATCATTTTTTGTAAATAATTAATAAAAATTGAAGCAAAAAGTTTAAATGGAAAAAGGAAAAAAAATTATATGCTGAGGTGGCATTCGCCTGACCCAAATGTCATACTACATGGCTCTCACCTTGCCATGATGGAGAAATGTTAAAAAGAGGGGTATTTTTGATAACTTTGCTAATGGCAGGGGTATATTTGACCCTATAGTATAACACCAGGGGTATATTTGGCCCAATAGTATAATGAGGGGCAAATTTAACCAATTTATCAAAGTAGAGGAGTATTTTTTACCCTTTTCCCTTCTATCAGTCGACCATAGACCCTTGCTTCAGTCAATAATTGATGAATTGATTAATCTATAATACACTACAAGATATGTAAAATTGATAAGGGCATAAATATATGATATACCGTATGCATAGTGTATTATGCATTGAATGTTCCAAACTTTGTCAGTTTTAGAAAGCCCCAGATGCAACTTGTTTAAAATCATAGCCCTTTTAGACCGTACAAGGGAAGGGTCGATAATAGACCACAGTGATTGATTGTGGACCACCTAAACCTACTTTAAACCACCTTCTATGTAAATGATAAATCATTTGTATGGTCTACAAACATGCCTCAACAGTCAAAAAGTACAGTCTCCAACGGTCATATTTTTTAAAGCACTACTATATAAATGAATGGGACCTCTTTGAACTCCTCCATGTTCTTTTATTCATCCATTTCTCATTTTGTTTCACTAAAAAACTGCCTTAGTCATCTCAAACATCCAAAAATACTTATATTTGTCACTGTGGTAATCCCGCTATTTTTGAAGACGTCACAAACTGACAAGAACCCATGTCGAAAATTCTACAACTGTGCTGTTAGAAAGGTGAGTTTTTTTAAAAAAATTATACGTTAATAAATAAAATTCTCTAATTTGTCGTCGTTATTTTAGGATAATGGTGGATGCTCTTTTTTTAAGTGGATTCCTCTCGAATTCGAGGAATCAAAATTTCAAGGCGTCGCAAAGTTTGAAACATTGAAAAGGCTCAGAGAATCTGAAGAAAATAAGGATCTACTAGTGATATTATTTAGAGAATCAAAACACAAGATAGACCACTTAAAAGGATTGTTGAAAGACATCGAAGTAGAGAGGGATCAATTTAAGCGGAGGTTGGCTGTGGCGGAAGTAAAAGAGAACTACCTAAAAATTATGTTGTATGATTTACTATTAGTATTGGCTTTTTGGAAAGGTGTATCTGCGATGTAGTGGGAATGTGGGATTGATGTATTTTGCATGCTTTACTTTTTATTGTGTATGCTTTACCTTTTTGTAATCAACTACTCTAAACTTATATTATATATGTTTTACCTTTTATTCATGGACTACTTTACAATTGTATTATATATGCTTTACCTTTTATTCAACGTCTTTAATCAACAATGACATCCATCTATAAATATTGACATTGATTATATACATTTTAAAATATTTATAATAAACATACTAAAAAGTATCATATTATATCATAAAGCAGTTTCATAAGAAAAAAATTTCATCTTTACACATCCAAAACTAAAAAAACTTAAATTGTTAGTCACCACCATTTTCTAATAAAAATTTCAGTGTCTCAACCCAACCTTAGAAACAGAACAACAAATAAAAATATTACTGTCTCAAACACCAACCAATAAACACATCACACCAGAATAAAAATTATAAATTATATTTTGTTTCTTCAATTGTCTTGTCTCCGATTGGATTGTTGTTGATGACATCAACAACATCCTTGACAACTTTTTCTGTATCCACTTCTTCTTCTTTTGCTGCTTTATCATCCTCTGCTTCTGGTGCATTTTTTTTTTCTTCTTGTACTTCTTTTTTCTCATTTTCATCTTCTTGTGTCTTCTTTTTTCCTACTTCTTGATCTTATTGTTCTTCTTCTTCCGTTGTTGCCTTGATTTTTTCTTCTTCTTCTTCTTTTCTCTCTTCTTCTACTGCTGGTGCCTTCTTTCCTTCTTCTTCTTTCTCTACTTCTTCTGCTGGTGCTTTCTTTTATCCTTCTTCATCTTTTTCCTCTAATGTGATCTTTTCTTTCACTTTTTCTTTTTCTCCTGCTTTCTCTCCATCTTTTTTTTGTTTTCTTCTTCGAAAAGAACTTTCTCAATTTTTTCTTCATCTTTGTTGCCTTCATCCTGGTTGTCCTTCTTTTCATCAGCTGGTTCATTGAGGATAATCATCTCATCAGTGTTGACGGAGGCCTGTTTCAGAGCTGCTGTTTCAAGGAGAACTTCTTTAATACCGCCTTCATCGTGACAGTCCTCACTGCTGAATGCTCACTAGGGAGCTGCACAACTGCATTAAGAAATATTTAAGGTCTATAATAAACTATGGTATCTGTAAATGAAACATGGCATAGATTCTATTATGACAAACAATGATTATATAAAATATACAACTCCTATAATAAGCGGAGAAGATATTACCTAATATACAATTCCTATAATAAATAGAATAGATATTACCTTGTTCTTCTTGTTTTTTCTTCTTCTTCTTCTCCTTTTCTGCTCTCCTTAATCTCTCTTCTTTGATGAAGTCAGTCATATCCTTCACTGCCTCCTTCAATTTAAAGACGCGCTCTTTAAGATTCTCAGCCATCGGTCTCTTCTCCGCTGCTCTCTATCTATTTGACCCCGCACCGTGAATGACATGTCTCGACACAGAATTTCCACCCATATCCTGGTCATCGTACACATCCTCACCATCCAATGATGAGGTGATCATAGTGACACCATGAAAATAGGCCTTTATGCCATCAATGAATGGGTCATTCGTCTCGTCTGTTAATGCTTCAAATTTAAGCATGTATTTCAGCTACATTTCACGTATTGTTGGGAAGAGGTACGGGTGCATTCTCTAGAGATAAAAAGGCAAATATAATTCTTAATAAACTCCTTGTTGTTAGTACATAATAATAAAATAAATAGATTCATACCTTTGTGCTCCATTCATTCACGTAGGATCACCTTCGATCAGTTTATCACCTTTCGAGGTATGTCATCTGACCAATCGGGAAATGGGCAGCATGTCTTCTCTTGATATTTCATTTCTCCTGCTGAGCTAGGGAATCGCTTCGTATATCCAAATCTATGGTCAAAAAGAAAAAAAAATCAGTCAGTCTATTATATATATCATAAATAAATGACAGTATAGAATAAACTAATTGAAAGGTGAATAATCAATACCAGAAATGTCCAGGGGAATCAGTAGAGCATGTACGATGAAGCTCCCTTATTCACATATGTTTGTTGCTGCTTGGTGAAGTCTATCCGTTTTTTCAGATAGTCTAGAGTCAATATGAATGACTCCTTACCCCAAGGGTATCTCTCAAAGAAACGCAGGCTATCCACCATCTTCATTATGTCTGCGTCCACGGATTTCGATCCATTTTATACAAGCAATATGCAGTGCACGAACCAAACTAAGCAGCATTTGAACATGTCTTCCTTGTCCAGCCTACCACCTCTAACAAGCTTCAACAATCTGTTTCCAGAAGCACTCTTCTTTTTCGCAACCCTTTTGAAAAAATCCTCACCCTCCTCCATGACTTTGAGATATTTTGAATCACGGGGATATCGACCACAATTTAACTCCGTGATTAGCGCAAACTCCTTCAGTCCAAAACATGTCGGTCTATCGTTAATGCAGAACCACTTTTCACGCACCATGTTGTCATCCTTAACTCGACGAAGAAGTGTATAGTGGACAAGCTGTCTATTGAACTTTAAATGTTCTGGCAAGTCCCATAAGCAGCCAAAACAGGATTCCTTGAACCTTGACTTGAGATGTTGATCAACTACGACTTGTTTGAAATCATAAAACAACTTCAATCGAGACCTAAAGGATATCTAAGACGAAAAAGATCCAACATCATCCATGACTGTGGCGAGGTCGTACCTTTCCCAGGAAATAAATCTTGCACAGTGGGGCAAGATCAATGCTTCCTCATCTTCTTTCTCTATCATACACTCTATTTTCTGATCACTGCAGTTTCTATTCTCTGACTCATAGACTACCCATTTATTTCTTGTCGAAGCCCTCTCAGATTCTTCGGCTTTGCGTTTATTACCAGTGCTGGTCTTTGCACCTCTACATCTAGCCATTTTTTATGATCTATGTATGAAAAATAATTGAACAATCAACTGTCATATAAAAATTATACCTAATCGACCTAACAATCTATTAACAGAACAACAACACAAATAGATGAATGTACAATCAAATAAGAAAAAAACCTATCTAAAACACCATTACTGTCAAAAGGAACTGAAAATCAAACCCAGAAATTAAATAAATACCTAATCAACTGAACGGTCTATTAACAGAAAAACAACAATGTATGAATCAAACCACAAGAATAGGTATCTAAAACACCATTAGGTTGAAGAAAAGTTGGAAAAAAATCCAGATTTCAAAAATTGATGAAACTAAAATAAAAATTCATACATGCAATCGACAACAATAATCAAAAACCAACAAAAATACATCAACAATCAAACGAATTTCAACTTAAAAACAAAGATTTTCAGTAAAATCAAGTCTCTTTTTTTTCAAAAAATTGCAATTTTTTGAGATCAAATTCAACAAAATTGACACAAATCAAAGTCCAAATACGTAGAAAAAATTCCCATCAATATGGAGCACAAACTGAATGGAAGAGGGAGAGAACTTACCGGAGTTGGAAGATGAACGGCCTTCGACCTTTGGAGAAGAGAAAAATAAAAAATGGTGGCTTGGAGGATTGAAAGCGATAAAGTCGAAGAGGTGAAGAGAGAGAACATTAAATGGACGGTATTTTAATGAAAAGTGGGGGGTGAAAAGTATTTAAAAAAAGACTTAAGGGGTGCCAATAACTTTTTACACTTTACAATTCAACCCATACCCCACACCTTTTTTATTTTCTCTCCCCAAACCCTAAAAAATAAACCAAAAAGAAAATTGATGTCTTTTTTCTCAAATAAGTTATTAGCAGTGGCGGAGCCACCTTTTGGCCTGGGGGTTCATCTGAACCCCCTTCGGCGGAAAATTATACTACTTATACAAGGTTAAAATTATTTCTTATGTATATATAGTTAAGTGTGTCAACTGGGCCGGGCCGGGCCAACCCGGACCCGGTCCAATCTTTTTTCCCGGTCTTGGGCCGGTGACGGGCCGGGCCCATTTCTTACCGGGCCGGGCCGGGCCGGGGTGAACAGTAAAATTCCCCCAAACGGCCCAGCACCGGCCCATTTAATTTTTTTGACCTGTTAATGGGCCGGTTTATCGGGTCCCGACTAAAAAAAATTGTATTTTGAACCTTGATTGTTTTTTAATATACATTCAATATATATACTATTTAAAATACGACTTTAAAGAATAAACATACACATATATACATTCAATATATACTACTTTAAAGAATAAACATACACATATACATTCAATATATACTACTTTAAAGAATAAACATACACATATATACATTCAATATATACTACTTTAAAGAATAAACATCCATATATACATTCCATATATACATTCAATATATATTACTTTAAAGAATACACATACATATATATACATTCCATATATACATTCAATATATATTACTTTAAAGAATACACATACATATATATACATTCCATATATACATTCAATATATACTATTTTAAAGAATATACATACATATATATACTATTTTAAAAAATATACATACATATATACATTCAATATATACTACTTTAAAAAACATACATATGTATGTACATTCAATATATACTACTTTAAAGAACATACATATGTATGTACATTCAATATATACATTCCATAGATACTACTTTAAAGAATACACATACACATATATACATTCAATATATACTATTTTAAAGAATAAACATACACATATATACATTCAATATATACTACTTTAAAGAATAAACATACACATATATACATTCCATATATACTACTTTAAAGAATACACATACACATATATACATTCAATATATACTACTTTAAAGAATAAACATACACATATATACATTCAATATATACTACTTTAAAGAATAAACATCCATATATACATTCCATATATACTACTTTAAAGAATAAACATCCATATATACATTCCATATATACATTCAATATATATTACTTTAAAGAATACACATACATATATATACATTCCATATATACATTCAATATCTACTACTTTAAAGAATATACATACATATATACATTCAATATATACTATTTTAAAGAATATACATACATATATATACTATTTTTAAAAATATACATACATATATATATTCAATATATACTACTTTAAAGAACATACATACGTATATACAATATTCAACAACATATACTTTTATACTATTATATTAAAAGTATTGAATTCATACAAGATATTCAATTTAAATTTTAAATGGAAAAAATATATAAAGAGTAAATGAATTTAATATTTGATTGATTGCAAAATGTTTGAAAACTTACAAGTTACAAGGTTGCAATTACATTTCACTAATTTCACAAAATTAAATTGAAAAATGAAAATTCAATTGATTAATTGTAAATTCTACAAATTTTTCATCATTTTTTCCAATTCACGCCTGTTAACATTAATGGGAATTGGCTGTGGATTGTCAAAATCAATGGCACTAAAGCCATGCATTGGACTTGATTGTGCTGAATTCTCTCTTGAAGTCATTATTTCTTCAAGATCTTCTTCGTCTTCCGGCTCCACGAACATTCCTTGATTTCTTCGTTCTGCCCTAATCCAGTCTCTAAGGCAAACTAAAACATTCATGGCATTGCCTCCCAATGTGTGTCGGTTGTCTCCAATCTGCTGTCGTCCTTGACTAAAAGCGCTCTCTGATGCAACGGTTGACATTGGAACATTCAATATATCTCTAGCTAACATTGAAAGTACAGGATATTGTCTTTCATTATTCTTCCACCATTCCAGCGTGTTGATTCTACCTCTAGGATCCTCTGTAGGCTGCATAAGATAATACTTAAGCTCTTCCCGACTTACGGTTCTATGCGATGAAGGCTGCAATCTATTCCAAACAGATAGATCAGAAACACAATAAGTAGGCATATTATGTGCCTGTCTTTTAGAAGATGATGGTTCCTCAGAAGGATGAGGAGCGGGGGTCGGTGTAATGTGTGACGGTAAAGCATTGTCAAGTAAATCAGCATAATGATTGTATAATGTGTTCATGTAACTATTCGCATCAGACATAGACGTATACAAAGAAGGTTCTTCATCAGCTTTTACTCCTAAAGCAGAATAAATAAGAGAAGTAAATTCTGACATAGTATTATATTTCATACATGGATTTATTATAGCACCAACTAAGAAAATAGGGGGAAGCGGAAAAAAATACTTTTTAAATTTATCAATCATTGCCTCAATAGCATATTTGTAACCTGGTTTAGACTTATACTCGTTAAGCAATAAAGAAATGTCGGCTAAATAAGCTAAAATATTACAAACAGTAGGATAATAAGCTCCAGAAAATTCAACCGTAGCTAGATAAAATTTTTGCAAAAAATTAACAATATCATCAATTTCAGCCCAGTCTGAATTTTGTAACATACAATCGGGAAAATCACTAGCAAATTGGTTAAAAGTCATAGTAATAGGAACTTTATAAATATTGCAAGTATTTAAGAAATCATACGTAGAATTCCATCTCACATCTATTTCTTCAGGCATTAATCTCGGTCTAAGTCCATTTTCCTGACATTTTCTTTTAAATTCGCTAAGTCTAATTTTTCTATTATTTCCTTGAATAAAGCCAACTGCAAGTCTAACTTTTTCAATAGCAGGCTCAAAAAAAGTAAGACCATCCTTTACAATTAAATTATATATATGACAAGCACACTTAACATGAAATATTTCGGATAACGGTGGAGAAAGTTCAGTTTTTAACAACTCAATAGCAGCGTTGTTGTTAGATGCATTATCAAAAGATATACATAAAACTTTGCGATCAATACCATAATATCTTGCAACTTTTGTAATAGATTCAGCAATAAATTTTCCAGTGTGTCTACGGTCTTCATCATACAGAAATGCTAAAATACGTTTTTGCATAACAAAATTACTATCTACCCAATGACAAGTAATTGTTAAATAATCATTTTTATTAATAGCACGACCAAGATCAGAAGTTAAAGAAACTCTACACGAAAGATTTTTTAATAATGCAGATAAATAGTAAACATATTGTGCATGGAGTCTAAAAATATCGGACCGACAAGTACTTCTAGGAATACCCTTAAACATAGGATTATAAATTGCCTGAATATAATGAATAAAAGCATCAGAAGAAGCAAAAGAGAAAGGCAAACAACCCACAGCTATCATTTTGGCTATTTCTTCACGATCCTTCATTTTGTTATAATTCTTAACTAATAGACCGGTTTTTGGGTTCAATCTAGTTTGACTTGGGCCCCCAACTGTCTCACCACCAGTTACGTGAGCTAGCTCTATTGGGTGTTTCTCCTTCAAATGTCTCGACAACTGACCCGTACCTCCCTTATTACCCCCGGTCTTATGCTCGTATTTTACCTGACAAAGATCGCATTCAACCTGAGTGGTTCCTTCTATTCGGGTATAAAAATTCCACACAACACTAGTTTGTTTACGAGATCTTACAGGGGGCCGGGGAGGAAGATTAACTGATTCAGATTGAACATTAACATTACCAGATTCGGGTGCAACATCATCATCATCATTTTTATCTAAATCAACAGAGTCTACTTCATTCTCTTCTTCTATACCATAATTTTCTTGAGCCTCAAAATAATTCATATCGTGAGCACCTACACGTATTTCATTCTCAAATGGTTCGCTAATTGGTACCGGAGGCACACGAGTATATCGAGCATTCGAACTACCTCTACCGGAACCAATTTGTTTCTTACTACCACTACCACTACCACTTCCGGGACAAAGATTTCTAACACTTTTACCGACTTTCCTTAATTTATTCATATTACCAATTAAACTAACAATTATTCAAAAAACACAAAAAAAATTCAAATAAATATTCAACAAATAATACACTAATTAAAAATTAAAAGTAAGAGATGGAACGATAATACCAAATTTTTGAAGTACTCGAAAGTTGGTCAATTGAGTACTTTTGGAAACTTCAACGTAGTATTTGTAATTGCAAAATAATAAAATATATAGAACACTTTATGAGATAATTTTAGCAAATTTGAGAGAGAATAAGAGAATGAGAATTGAGATTGTAGGAAATATTTTTTGAAATGGCATGTATTTATAGGAAAAAAAAAATTTGTTTTTTTTTTTTTTTTTTTAAAATTTAAGCCTAAAAGGCTGTTTTGGCCGTTGGGCCAACGGCATTATAGCCGTTGGGCCTCAACGGACCAAAACAGCCTTTGCAGGCTGGGGCCCAACGGCCCAGAATTTTTTTTAAAAAAAAAAAAAAAAAAAAAAAATCTTGCCGGGCCGGTGCACCGGTGGACCCGGTCCGATTTTCTAACTGGGCCGGTCCACCGGTTTTAATTCCGTGTCCGGCCCAGCCCACTTAAAAACCGCCAGGCCCATTACCCATACCGGGTCCGGTCCGGTCCGGTTCGGTCGGTAAATGGGCCGGTCTAAAGGGCCGGTTCCGGGTTGAACCGGCCCAGTTGACACCCTTATATATAGTAGACGTTGACCCCCCTTCGCCTAGTTTGTATGTGTACTTTTTTCGAATTTGAACCCCCTTAATGAAAATTCTGGCTCCGCCACTGGTTATTAGGGTGTCTCTTTTTTCAAATCTTCTCTACTAACTTTCATTATTTATATAGAGTTTGTCCAACAATCAAGATTGTTTTAAAATTTTTTGTTTCTTTGTTGAGTACACTAGTCTTATTACTTGAGCAGTGTATAAAATATTATTAGCTTGTATCTCTCTAGCAAACGGATGAGTTTTCATTAACTATTCTATCCTAACGGGCAATTGTCTAAATATTCTTTAAAATATCTTCTACTTTCTATAGTATCTTTAATATTTCATTTTACTGTAAGTAATCTAGATTGTAGTCTATTTTGGTGTTTACACCTTCTATGATACGTTTCTATAGATATATTCGTATAATTTTCTTTGGTTGCGTTATTAAAGTCTTGTAAATGTTGAATTAGTTCGTCACGTACTTGTTTTAGTCGTCTTTCTTCAATATATGACTCGCGTATCTGTGTATTGTAGTGATTTATATAATTGCAATAATTATCATTTCTTCGCATAAAAAGAAATTATAATAGCTCTTATTAAATATTCTTAGGCTTGTATGTCTATTTTAACTTGTTCTATTTCTTTCTTTATATAGTTATAATAATCTATTATTTGATTTCTCAAGTGTATTTCTATATCTAGACTTAACCATAAAAATGAGCTTTTAGAAAAAGAAAGAAATGATTTGATTAGACAAAATATGATTTTGCAAGATTATATTAGAAATATAGAATTAAACCAACAACAGACTTCTTTAAAAACTTTTCAAAATTTGGTTACTCAGACTGAATTTCAAACGAGTTCTCCAACTCCACTCAAAATGGATCAGACGGGTGTACATTCCCCTGTGAATGTAGAGAAACCTACTGTATCGGGTAAAGGTACAGCTAGTCCAGTTCAAACGGCAATTCTAATGAGACTTTTGCTAGTCCTTTAAGAAATAGAGTAAGATATTTTCCTTTAGGATAAGAATTTTATGCAATATTCACAAAATATTATTAATAAATATCGTAAAAAATATAACGAATTAAGCAAAAGACTATACTGTATTCAGCAAGGTCAGAATTATATACATTTTTTAGAACAAAAGTTAGTAACTATTTTAACAAGATTTAAAATATATTTAGAATTAGATATAGAAATACACTTGAGAAATCAAATAATAGATTATTATAACTATATAAAGAAAGAAATAGAACAAGTTAAAATAGACATACAAGCCCAAGAATATTTAATAAGAGCTATTATAATTTCCTTTTATGCGAAGAAATGATAATTATTGCAATTATATAAATCACTACAATACACAGATACGCGAGTCATATATTGAAGAAAGACGACTAAAACAAGTACGTGACGAACTAATTCAACATTTACAAGACTTTAATAACGCAACCAAAGAAAATTATACGAATATATCTATAGCAACGTATCATAGAAGGTGTGAACACCAAAATAGACTACAATCTAGATTACTTACAGTAAAACGAAATATTAAAGATACTATAGAAAGTAGAAGATATTTTAAAGAATATTTAAACAATTGCCCGTTAGGATAGAATAGTTAATGAAAACTCATCCGTTTGCTAGAGAGATACAAGCTAATAATATTTTATACACTACTCAAGTAATAAGACTAGTGTACTCAACAAAGAAACAAAAAATTTTAAAACAATCTTTAAAAAAGTTAGAGTCTTTAAATTCGAAAGATTTAGATCAAATAGCAAGTAATATTAGCTGGGAATTACAAGGTATAGAAAGCGACATAGCAAATTATAAAGAGTGGTTAGAGTGGTATAAAAATAAACCAATCTGGATAGCACTAGGATAGATAAAATAGATAAAGTAACAAATCTCAAAAAATTAGACTACTTAGATTTACAATTAATTCCGGAAAGAAAATATAAAAGATTAAAAGACAATTCTTTAATTAGATGTAATTTTGTCAGTGGAGACCATAGTTTACATAACGAAGATCCACAATTAAATAGTATAGTAGACTTATTATTAAATTTAGGAGATAATATACATAAAGATAATACTTTAATACTAGAAATTCTTAGAGATATTCAAACTAAGAAGACAAAAATCTTTTATCAAATAGAAGAAAAGCTAGATTTTCTAAAAATTCAACATACAGAGATAGAAAAAAGACAACTTAATAAAGAACCACAAGAAGATACTTTTCATACAGACCTTAAAGAGTTAAAACAAGCTATAGAACAAATAAAAAGAATAATCCTTTCATGAACGATCCCTTATATACCGAAATACTTAAACAAGCAGAACAAGTAGCACCAAACCCAGAAGGTTTAAGTACCCATTCACCTCAGAGTAAGACAGACCAAATAATCATTAAACAAAATAATACTATAATCTTATTACTCCTAAAACTCAACGAAAATATAGAAAGACTAATTAAAGGTAAAACTATAGAAGACCACCAAAAAATATTAAAACAACATTTAGAAGAATTAAACAAAATTAATTATCCACCAGTTCCAGAAGATACTCTAAACGAATTAATCGATCAATTAAAAAGAACCGAAGTAACTCCACTAAAAGATAGGACTCCAGTAGTAAGAAAAGTAAGACCATGGACTTTTTATCAGGTAGGAGACAAAACGAAGAAAGACCACGACATAGCTACATCCAAAACAGACTAAGTAACAATATAATATCCAACATAATGACTTCTGGAAGACACACTGCATCAACTTCACAACAATTAGACGAAGTAATAGATGTTGACAAAGACATTCAGATTTTCCAACAAAATAAATTAAATTTATTAAATCCTAAAGTGTTATATAATGCCGGCTTATTTTCTCAAAAAGCCTTGTTATATAGACATTATAGGGAGGAACAGATATGTGTGACAGGAGATAACAAAGAAAATCTTACATTAATTAGTATAGAATCTTCAGAAGAAATTCAAAAAAGACATATGAACCTAATGCACATGGGTTTAATAATAATAGGATTAAAAGGATTAACAAGAAAAAATTTAGGAACAAAAGCTTTAATAACTATTTATGACGATAGATGGTCAGACTCTCAAAGATCCCTTATAGGATTAACAGAAGTAGGCATGACTAATAACGGAGGAATATTTTACTGTAGTCCAGACTTTATGATTAATTCTTCAGAATTTGGAAAATATATAAAGATAGGTATTCAGACTAAAGGATATGAAGACATGACCAGAGGAAATAACCTCTTAGTTTGTGTCGGATTCCTCAAAAAATTAGCTAATAATAGTGGTAGCAAATTTAAATTAAAAGTTGATGATGTAGTAGGGTTAATGGGAAATAAAGGAATTAAACTAATGAAGCCCATAAAAATAGACTCAGAAATTTATGCTGGTTTAGAATGGAACCTAGAACATAAAGATAAAGATAAACAAGAGACTATAAAACCCACATACCATTTAATGTATACAAACAAAAAGGGAGAGACTTCAATTCGATTTATAGACTATCAGAAGACAAATCAAAACGAGATAGAAGAAGAAGTTGAACACACAGAAAGAAAAGAATTTATGAATATAATTGAATTAGAAGAATTTGAAGTAGATAAAACTATACAAAAGGCAAGAGAAATATATAAGAACGATAACAAGAGATGCTTTAAATGTAGTGGATGCAAGTTAGGACAATTAGAGATTTTTGAAGTAGATGACCATTTCAGGTTATGTACTTCAAGAACAGATAATATAAGGTATAGAGAACTATTTGACAATTCAGAAGATATAGTTTCAGAAACAGAAAAAAGTATTAAAGAATTTATGGAATCAGCTTCTACTAGCTCAAGCCCTTTCCAAAGAACTAGTCAAATACATACAGTAGAAACCAATACAGGAAATGTTCCAAGACATAGAGTATACCGACAAAATCCAGAGACTGAATTAGAAAGTGTAAGACCAATAGGAAAAAGAATGCCGATAGAAGAACCTATCACTCTCCAAGAAGGTGGTGATAAAGGTAAAATACTTAACATAGCAGCACACGACCCTCAAAACTGGAATACAGTTATAGATTTATGGAAAGGAATTGTAGTAGCAGACTATATTAAAACATATACCGAAACAGATTCAGAAACCATGTATAAATATTTAGAAACATTTTTAGGAGAATCAACCAAGGGTTTATGGGAAAGTTTTAAAAGAGAATTTCCCAATGAATTCAAAGAATTATTAGACTTAGGAGCTAATCCATATAATTTTACTAACAAAATACATAGTTTAATAACAGGAGAAGATCCAAATAGTGGACTATTAATACTACAACAGAAAGCCTTAATAAAATTAGAACAACTAAGTATAAGTAGTTGGCATCATATTAAACCTTTTCTTTTAGATTACTTTTATTATACAACTATAAGTGGCAACGCTTTTGACCAAGGTTTAGGTAAGAAATTATTTAATAAGTTACCAGGTGCCTTAGGACGAGAAATAGAAGACAGATGGAGTAAGAGAGATGGTGTATTACAGAATCCTAATGCCAGATGGTCAATAGGACATAAAATACAACATATAATAGACATATTACAAGAAAAATGTACTAACATACAAATACAGAAACAATTAAAGAAAGGAGAAACAAGTTTTTGTAAGACTATTTATACTACACAAAGTTATGATGACAATTACCAAAGAAAAAATAGATATAAGAAACATAGAAAACCTTACAAACGTAATAATTATAGACAAAAAAGTTATTATTTGAGAAAATCCTATGCCAGAAAACCTTATTTGAATAAAGACAAACATGTGAGGAAATATAAAGATAATAGAAGTTATAAAAATACTTTAGAATGTTTTACTTGTGGTAGTTCAGACCATTTAGCTAATACCTGTCCCAAAAGAAATAATACTAGAACAAGGAATTCTCAATTAATAGAAGATTTTAATGAAACTTTAATAAACGTAGACGAATATATGTCAGACACAGAAAGCATATATTCTATTGTTAGTATAGACTATGATAAACATCCAAACTCTTCAGATTCAGACGAAGACGTAGGATTAGAAAATCTAAACACTGCTGTCACTAGTTTAAACCTAGTAAATATTATAGAATCAGAACAATGTCTACATGAGTTTGAGAAGCATAAGGGTTTAGATAGTAATTAATGTTATATTTGTCATTGGTACCCTAGTAGAACTAGAAGAGCTAAATGTAGCAAATGTTACCTAGAAGGCTGTATATCTTGTATAGAAAAGACCATAGAAAAACAAGTAATACAGTCAATACAAATACAACCAATAGAAAAGAAACAGACTGTCATAATAACAGCAGACAATGCAGCAGAAACTAGAATACATAATCTAGAAATCAAAATAAATGAACTAGAAGATAGAATAAGATACTTAGAAAAAGGGAAAGTAGTCTCCCAAGAGCCAAAGGAAATTATTATAGAAGATTGTGAAGACACTGAATTGCTAAACCAGTCTTTTGAAGGACTAGTATGCAACAAAGACGTAAAATTAAGTTCTGTTAAGGTAATGACAAAAATAATAATACAAGACTATGAAATAGAAACCTTAGGACTAGTAGATTCAGGATGTACACAGTGTATAATAAATCAAAATTTATTACCAAAACACCTTCTAAACGAGTTTACTAAACCACAGAAAGCCATGCAAATGGATGGCTCTCATAATACTTATACTCATTATGTAAAAAATGCTATAGTTAGTTTCAATAATACGTGTTCAAATTACAAGACTAAATATAAGTTAGGATACATGTTAACAAGGAAATTAGATATAAAAGCAGACTTTGTAATAGGATTGGATTTTATGATCCGAAACAATGGAGGATGTTTTATTACCAGAGATGGAGTAATTTTTACAAAGAACATTACAATAACTCCCTTATTTTTTGGAAGAAATGTACAAAGAGATACTAAAGTAATAAAAGATTCAAAAAGAAAGCAAATCAATCCAGACACCGTTTGTGATAAAGGAACAGATTGTACCTGCAACAAAAATTTATTATCAGAAATAATAGATGAACAAGAATGGATAGATATAGATAAAGATATAGAAAAGAACTATAATTTAATTGAAGTACAGGTAGAAAAATATAATTTTGGCAGAAATAACATAGGAATTATTAAAAATTAAGCCGATCTGCAGAAAATAATTCAGAAATTAGATGACATAGATATTATAGGAGAAAAACCCTTAGAACATTGGAAAAATAACCAAATAGAATGTAAGTTAGAAATTATAAATCCAGAATACACTGTAAAAACAGCCGCAATACAAGCCACTAATGAAGATTTAAAAGACTTTGAAATACAAATCAAAGAACTTCTAAACTTAGGAGTAATTAGGAGATCAAAGTCAAGACATAGATCAACAGCATTTATGGTTAGAAACCATAGTGAGATAGTTAGAGGTAAAGCTAGAATGGTTATTAATTATAAAAGACTTAACGATAATACTGTAATGGATGCCTACAAACTTTCAGACAAAACCGAATTAATTAATAGAATCCAGGGAAGAACAATATTTAGTAAATTTGATTACAAGTCCGGATATTGGCAAATAAAAATGCATGAAGATAGTATTGACTGGACAACTTTCACTTGTCCCGAAGGACATTTTGAGTGGCTAGTAATGCCATTTGGACTTAAAACAGCTCCACCAATTTTCCAACGTAAAATGGATAATATATTCGGACAATATAAACATTTTGTGTTAGTATATGTAGATGATATTTTAATTTTTAGCTATAACATGAAAGAACATTTCGAACATTTCGAACATTTGCAAATAGTTTTTAATCTATTTATAGATAATGGAATAATAATTAGTAAGAAAAAGATGGAGCTATGCAAACCATATATTAATTTTTTAGGAATTACTATAGGAAATGGTAAAATTAAGTTACAACCTCACATAGCAAAGAAAGCTCTAGAAATGCCAGACAAATTAGAAAAGACAAAGGAGTTACAAAAATTCTTAGGAATATTAAATTATGCTAGACATTTCATTAAAAATTTAGGAAAGGTAGCAGGACCCCTCTATGCTAAGACAGGAATTAAAGGACAAAAAACTTTTAATACTGAAGATATAAAGTTAGTTCAAAAATTAAAGGAAATGATAAAAGATATACCAGACCTAACACTACCTTTAGAAACAGACTATTTAATAGTAGAAACTGATGGAAGTTTTGAAGGATGGGGAGCTGTCCTCAAAGCAAAGAAAAACAAGTATAGTGATAAAAAAAAAGAAAGAATATGTGCTTACCAAAGCGGTAAATATAAAGAACAAGGAAATATGAGTAGTATAGACGCAGAAATATTAGCAGTAATTTATGGACTTAATAGTTTTAAGATATATATCTTAAACAAACCAGAAGTATTAGTAAGAACAGACTGTGAAGCAATAGTTAAATTTCATGAAAAAATTAATGAGAAAAACAGTAGTAAACGGAGATGACTAAATTTTATTGATGCCACTTCTATTTATAGTATTAAATTTGAACATATTAAAGGAAAAAAAAATGTTTTAGCTGACAAACTTAGCAGACTAATTTCAAAAACTACTAACTAGTAATTTTATGCAGCATGACAGACAAAGGAAAGGCTAAAGCTTCTTCCTCAGACTCAACTACAGACGAGTATTTAAAGACTCTTTTAAGCAATACTCACTTTAGACCATTGAGTTCATTAAATACATCTCAGACTCCCACTAATCAGACAATTGAGAGAATTCATTTTGGCAGACATAATCTGATTTGTTATCCAGAATGCAATTTCAGTTTCAAGACAAGGCCCGAAGCAAGGGTTGACAAAAACCAAAAGTGCTTGTTAGGCAATTTATGGGTTTCTTATAATAAGACTCCAAGGGATGTCAGCTATTTTCTAGCTGTGATGAACGCCCTGGCCCAATATTTTACAGACAAGTATCTAACCAATAAATTTAAGTTTTATGTGATTATACAGGGAAAGACACCAGGAATATATCAAGCCTGGACTCAAGTTATCGAGAATATCAAAGGATTCAAAGACCCTTTATATAAAGGTTTTAACAATTTTAATGAGGCATTAGATTATGCCAGAGGTAATTTAGGACCTAATTTCTTTATAGTACCAGAACTTCGAAATCAGACAGTTTTTCCTCAATATAACATTCAGAAAAACTCTAATAAAATAATTTTTTGTGATCACTGTAATTCTATGACCGAAGGTTTTAAAAGACTTAACCATAAAAATGAGCTTTTAGAAAAAGAAAGAAATGATTTGATTAGACAAAATATGATTTTGCAAGATTATATTAGAAATATAGAATTAAATCAACAATAGATTTCTTTTAAAACTTTTCAAAATTCGGCTACTCAGACTGAATTTCAAACGAGTTCTCCAACTCCACTCAAAATGGATCAGACGGGTGTATATTCCCCTGTGAATGTAGAGAAACCTACTGTATCGGGTAAAGGTACAGCTAGTCCAGTTCAAACGGCGACTGGTAAAGACTCATCAAGTCCGTTAATGGCTGACACTTTACCAAAAAGTGTAAGTCGACTACCTGCAAGCTTCAATTTAGAAGCTTCAAGCTCAAAGACAAGTTCAAAGACAAGGAAAACAAAAATAAAAAATAAGACCAGTACAAAGACAATTGAAAGTATTATTGGAAAAACTCTAATGAGACTTCTGCAAGATGTCACTCCTAAGGTAACCACAAACGAAATGAGTGAAAAGACTAAAAACATGATTATACAGCCAAAACCAGAAGAAGAAGATTCAAATATTTCTAACTCAGACTCAGATTATGACCCTACAACAGAACAATTTGCTCAAGATCCTCATAAAGATGATGATTCAGGCATGAGTTTTGACTCAGTAGCACTGCACAATCTAGACACTATTGGCTAAAGACAGACGTCAGCAGTAACATCAGCTATTTTAGACCTTGTCAAAGACGTAAGCAATGACGATTTAGCACAGACAAGTGGCCTCAAATGTCAAAAAGAAAAAGCAGACGGAGACAACCACTTCAATTAATTTTTCAGAATTTTCAACAGACGCACAGTAAAGTGGGACCCAAGATAAAAACAGAACTTCAATTATTCAGATTCCTTTGCAAGATTGAAAGAAATTTTGAAGTCCGTCTCTTACTTTCTCTTCTATATAAACCCCTCATATCTTTCAGAAAGAAGACACACAACGATAAAGAGCAAAGAGCGATTACTACTATTAGCATTCAGCATATTCTACTAAATATTTGAGAGTGTGAGCTATTGTAAAAATAATAAAGAGTGTGAGTGTTTGTAAGTAAGTGAGTGCTTGTGTTTATTTTCCAAGTTTGCCAGGAGCACCTCGGGGACTCCCGAAAGGGAACCCTCTCTCCTCTACCATGTAAGTAGGTTATGATTTTCTTAGAACTAGGTACTATTCCCCTATGCTTGTAAAGTAGTTTTCATGTTTGTGTACAATCATGTTATTAATATTCATGTTGATATTATGTTATTAAGTTCATATATCTACCCTTAGTATATGGTTAGCTTCTTAAATGCTTAATGACCTCCCATGGATTGATCTGTAAATTCCTAGGATGATCCATAGCTACCCTTAGTATATGGTTAGTCTCTTAAATGCTTAATGAACCCCTATGGATTAACCGGTAAATACCTAGGATGTTGAAGTCCGCCATAGCCAAGAGAGCTGAAGGACAGTGTTTATCCAGGGTGCGGTTAAAGAAGCGGTTCTTAAGTAATAAATTTAAGAGAAAGAGATGAAAGGGGTATAGCTAAGGATAAGTTAATCAATTAACGGTTCCGGGGTGTGATCAAAGAAACAGGTCTTAAGTATTAAGTTTAAGAAGAAGAGATGAACAGGGTATGACTATGAATAGTTTAAAAAAAAAAAAAGAAGTTAATTTTCGGGGAATATACTTAGAATTCTAGGAAAACATATACCCAATTACATAAGTAGATACAAGGAGGAGGAAGTACCGAGTAGGATATTTTACAACTATAAGAACACACCTCTTCAAATCAATCAACTCCAACACCTTTATTCAGCAACGATTTATACAATCCTTGAAATAATCCTTTATTTAGACGTTTAAATTTATTGGTATCAGAGTAAGATATTTTCCTTTAGGATAAGAATTTAAATTTAAATTTAAGAAATGTTAGTATCCTAATGAAGGTAATATGTTAGTAATGTCCCCAATTTTTTATTTACCTGAAATGTCCTTACTGCTATCCTTGCGGTCTCAATAGTAATGGGGAGTTTTATGTCTTTTAACCAGAGTTTTATGTCTTTTAACCAAAAAAAAAAAAGAAAATAAAGGACAAGTCATTCCCTCCCTTTCTTCATCTTCCCGCTCTGTCTCTGTTTCTTTTAAAGTTCCTGCCAGCTGCACCCAAATGGTTTTTGTAATATTATGGCATATAGCCTTTGGTGATATAGATATTCTTCCCTTTCGGCCAAATCGGTCTCCAGCTTTAGGCCAAAAAGTACTTCAACAAGCTAGAATCTCAAAAAATCACACATTGTTATATGATGAAAAAAATTGAATAGGTCAATCATGACTTTTCTATCACATGGCTTCAACTATTATTTTCATTTTACTTTTGTTCCAATTATGATGATTTTATTTGCTGGTTCTATTTTTGGTCATATGAACATCAAAGCAATGGGTTTTCTTCTTCTTTAGCTTATTTTTATTATATATGATTGTGGCTTTCAGCAATTAGGACTGTGATTTCTTCGACCACTGGGCGTATCTATTATTTCGATGGTTATGTCATCCACCAATCTAATGAAATTTCTGGTTTCACTTAATTTTTCTCGCTTCATTTTTAGTGCTAAATTACAAAAGTTCAAATTACTTGAACACAAATTATTCATAACAAACATGGGTCTTTAGAATTCGATCTTCTCGGTTGTGGCTATTGCTCGTTCAATGGGGAATTGACTTCTCCATTACAGAAGATGCTTGGGTTCTAGAGTCGCTCAGTGAGGGTATGTTTGGGTGAAAAGGAGAAAGAATAATGATTTGAACTTTTTTTTGGGTTAAATGATAGAAAAGTTGTGTTGACTAAAAATAATAATGACATTTTAGGAAATTAAAAAAAGGGATGATGCTAATATACTACCTTCATGTAGTATGTTGACAAAACCCATATATATATATATATATATATATATATATATATCAGAGAGTTGTTGAGTTCGAAATCGAGAGGGCGTCATGCGAAAACTTAAAATTGCAAACCATCAAGGCGATAATACAGATGACAAAGAAGATTATAATAAAAAAAATATATTATTTGATATGATTGGTTAACAAGCCTACATATTGTAAACTAAATCAAAAAGCTAAAAATCTATTGGGAGAAAATATCCCCCTAAACAAAGACTCTTTTAACGACTACATTGTGGATGCTATTGTGTTGTGATATGAGAAGGGGAGTCTTCTATTTATAGATGTTCAAATTCTTTCCTCCAAAAAAGAGGTTAGCCAAATATAAAGGAGTTTTATGTTTTTTTTTTAGGAAAAGTAAAAGTAATTATGGTATTACTTTATTTTTCTTCCAAAAAAAGTAAAACTTAAATTTGGTAAGAAAATCAGGACAAAAACGCTAACAAAAGTAATGTTGAGCAGTCTAGTGTAACTAAAAACTTAACATAGACTATGATGGACAACTATCATGCCCAGTATTACCCTCATGGATGATTTCATCGTCCCAGAACAACGTAGCCGTAACATTTGAGGCTGAAAAATATCAATAGACGAGCATGAGAGTAAATTAAGCAAAGTTTTTTGAAATATCATAGATGGATGAATTTTTAGCTCTATCTAAAATTTGCTTTAAACAGACTTCGGATGAGCTTTTGGACAAAAAATCTTATCAAAAAGTACCATACAGCATACTAAATTCTTTATTTAACTTTAGCTTAAATCAAGTGCAGCAGTCTGCCCAAGTTATATTGTCTAATAACGCACTGCAGTATACCAGTCCATTGACCCTAACGGCCGTTAGGCCTGATCAGTTCAATGGACTGGTTCAGCACATTTTTTTTCTTTTTTCTTTAACCCTTCCTACGAACTCCCGCCTTTTTTTCTCCTTTGATATGATTCGACCCACAATCCCAAGGTTGGAGGTAAGGGTTGCTTACCATCAGAGCAACTCACTCTTGTTGGTACAGGCATACAACACACTTGATTAGTGTGTTAATGGTGGAAAATGAGAACTTTGTTTTCAGCCATTACTTTTATCCATTTAAGCTTTTTACACGTCATTTAGGTTCCAGACTCCTATGGAAACATGAAGCCTTTTAAGTTTGTAAGTTGTATATGACCAACTGTTCTGATGTATATTTTGAACCAAAGAAGACTGAGCACACTACGAATTTAAGATTATCATATGCATGATGTTGACAATAAACCCGTGGTTTGGCCATTCCCTGAAACCCGCATATAGCGGGAGCTTTAGTGCACCGGGCTACCCCTTTATATGCATGATGCTGACGACACCATAAATTAATATTGAAGTCCCCATCGAGTCCTCCCAACATAAAAATTGAATCCTAACTCGTATTACAGTATATTTGGTAATATTTTACAATCCAAATCTGGAGAATTAGAAAGATACATAAAGAATTTGGGGAAGTCCAAAACGATGTGTAGATGTCCGCACTAGATTCATTTTAAGTATGAATAAGGCATTTATCTGTATTGGCTTCTTTTTTTTCTTTTTTACATTTATCTGTATTTGATCCCTACAAGTGAAAGGAACCTGCTACAAAATTATAGTATTTAAGAACATGGCAGCATAATTTGCTTATTCTTTAATAATTTGGTCCCCTGCGGATGATTTGAAGAAAATCATAAATGCCTACTTGATTTAGAAAATGAAGTCACGGATAAAAGATTCCCAAGAATGGCTATTTGCATATTCTTTAATAATTTGGTCCCCTGCGTATGGTTGAAGAAAACCATAAATGCCTACTTGATTTAGAAAATGAAGTCAAGGGCAAAAAGATTACCAAAAATGGCTATTTGATAGGGGCACCACAGCCTGATATCCCGCCTACTCATTGAGGTGTCAAAGTGTATGTGGTAATACGCGGTCGTCTTGAAGTTTTGAATTCCGCTTAAAAAAATTTAAAAAAATGGCCTTCGCTTGAGAAATTCAGGAAAAACTTTTGTTGTCCTTCGGGCATAAATTAGGGGTATATAATAATTTTGGTTATGAAGCAAGAGTGGAGACATTTGACTAACTTAAAAATAATGAATCTGCTCAATTTGTCAAATGTTGTCTCATGACCAAAACTTATATGTGCTGCTCGGTTATTCACATATCATGATGGACAAGAAAGATATGATACTATTCATCCTCCATATCACGTTAAATGGGTCATACGTTGTGTTGTATTGGTATATCAACCCCGAAAATTTTGTAAATTTTTAAGTCCTTACGGTGGGGCTTAATGCAAGAAAAACATATTTTTAGACATGGTATAATTGAAAACCAACTACAGAAGAGTCATCACTCACAATACTTCCGTCGAATAGCTCCAACCTTGCTTCCAACTACCGCGTCGCCAGAGAATCAATTATCTAAAGAGAATATAATATAACACTTGACTATTACTTATCTTTGAAACTTAAGGAATTGAATTATTCTAGCAGTGAAGTTCATAATACCCGAACTCGCTTAACTGTTAAACCAAGTAACCTATCTTTCAAGAAGTTCATTATTAACTTTGTATTCCTTGGTGTCAGGTTTCTTTTTGATACAAAAAGAATCAGTTTTTACCCACGAAAGCAGTGCCTTTCTAGTTAAAGTTTCCTGATTATTTCTTCCTAGCTCCATCTCTTTGGTTTACCCATAATAGGATGGATTGGCTGCTGAAAATGTAACTAGCAGACTCACCTGAAGGAGATTGGAAAAACAGAATTGACAACAACAACAACAACAACAACAAAAAAAAAAAGTGCTACCAAGAGCTAATAATTTAAAGGATATAATCCGGGCATGAAAATATAAATGGGACATGGTATAAAAGGTATTAAGAATGTTTAAAAATGAAAGTGAAGTTTGGAATTAACGGTTTGTAAATGAGTACTCGCTCCGTTTCATTTTACTTCATCTCTATACTAAATATAGATGTTTCATTTTACTTATCTATTTAGCAAATCAAGAGAATTTTATTTCTTTTTTTTTCATATACCTTTAGTATTAAATAACTACATAAAACAGAAGTAATTAAATTTAAAACCTCAAAGCATCATTAATGAGATTGGTTTAGTAAAATAAACCTCTACATAAAATTTTCATACAAAATATGTCAAGTCAACATGGGTCAAGTAATATAAAACAAATATCTAAATATTGTCTAGAGGAGTCTTGACGCCACCCAGCAGCCAAAACACTGAGATATAGCTGGTTGTATAGTCCAGGCACTATTCAACAGCCATAACGCTGACATAGCGCCAGCCCCCGAGCCTATTTAAATAAAACCTAGATGTTTAAATGAACTAATTTCTCGATATGTGCATTTGAATCTTGTTTGAGCTCATCTTCCCCTTTCTAGACAAGAAAGGAGCAGGGGAACTCCTTTCTACTTAGGAGCTGCAGGTCCGCTTTCTAGGGATTCAAGCTTGCAAAATGTCTTATCATTCTGACTCAAGAGTCAAACATTGGACACAGGCGTGAGTCGAAAGAAGAGGAAAAAGCTCTGTAAGATAAATGACTTCTTCGTCGAAGTCCTTCCATTGCACATATATGGCGAGTTATTTAATATTCACTTTTATAAATATAATATTAAAATAAAACTTTAACTTCTTTTTCGATTGAATAGTTATCTTTAGATATAATTAATAAGATAGATGATCTATAAAAACTAATAAATATGGAAGTGTTACAATGGAAGTAAGAACACAATTTTTTGAAATGCTATGCCGACAGAAGTCGATTTTATACAAAGTACTAAATTACTAAAGACGATATTTAAATTGTCAAATACAAATGTCAAGTGCAACTGTGAATACATATGACGTTAACATAGTGTCTGAGAAGCCTCTAAAGAATATGTGACTATACAACTATCAAGTAGTCAGGATAGGGCCCTGTTACGTTCGTTTTCAAAAAGAGTTCAAAAACTTCATAACTTCGTGGCGAAAGAATTTATTTGATTTTATTTGAAAAATAATTTAGAGTCGCCACTTAATTTTAGGAGAATTAAAAAACCATTTAAAAAGGTAATTTTAAAAGAAAACCTTTAATAAAAAGCAGAGTCTAGGTAAGGGTTCAAGTAAATTCGAAAGAAGGTGTTAGGCACATTCGAAAATCCACAAAGTGTGGTTCCCGGCGAATTAAACTTACTTGGCTAATTTTGAAAAATTATTTAGTTTATTTGAAAATCTTGTTTGTGAAACGAATAGAATAAACATTCATTTTGTTCTAAACAAAATGAAATAATTTACATGTCAAAGGTTCAAAATAATTCTAACTTAGTAATCTTTATCCGGATTAAGACTTTGAGTTAAATAGTTAACCCAACATTTTTATCGTGGATTTCGAGCTATTAATAACTATGAAAGGATATAACAAATCCTCAAGTTATTCTATAAGCTTAAGTTTGCCTAAATATAGTGAATTAAAAGAGAATATTAAATGACCAAAATAAAATGAATAATTTCAACATAAACTTGCTCCCGAGGATTCATCTAGATTAATTAAATTAAATTAATCAAATCAATTACAAGGAAGCAAAGGAAGAAAAGTTGAAATTTGGGTCCTTTTATGGCTCATTTCAGATCTGCCTAGGTTTTGGACTGAAATTCATGGACTTTGGTCCATTTTCTTGTTGTGTATATTAGATGTATACTGACTGTATATTGGCTCCTTTTCTCCACGTTTTGGCTGTATACGCTGTATAATAGTGTGCAAATCTGTATATTAGCTTCCAAAATATGCATACTTGCTTCCCTTTCCTATATTTCATTGTATATCACTGGTATACTGCTGTATATTTGCTATATATCACTGCAAATCAACCCTGTTTGGACTTAATGAAAGGCTTGGACTCGAGAGATGATATGGGCCTCTTCGGCCCACTGGAAAATGCAGGGAACGGGGAGTCCAAATGAACTCGTCTCGGGAGAGTTCATGCATAAAGAAAGAAGGTAAAAGATTAGCAGACAATCTCAAAAAAATAGATAACTATTTGTGCCAAATTTAACTTTATATACTAATGACCAATTTCACCAAACAATTCAATACATATACAAGGTAAAAGCCACACGAACAGCCCATTAATTTAAGCAGCAACTTTTAAAACTCGTGAAGTCAACTGATACGTTTAAAATGAAGTAAGAGTTCTCAAGATAGACCAATTAAAAGCCAATCAAACATAGCAATAAGGAGCAAATGAAACAAACCAGCATATGGAGTATTTGTAAGAAAATTCCATCCCACCAAAATAATAAAAGATGCAGACTTTATAGCTAAGCATATGAGTGGTATGGCTAAGGGGTTATTGCTCAAATGGAAGGAAAAGTTTCAATTCTTAAACGAGCTAAATAACTCTTGAATACATTCAAGTATATCTTAAGGAATCATGGTCAAAACGAGGGATTCACAGGAATATTCGAAGCACAAAAGAGAGAAACCATATAAGATCTTGGGTCTTTGAACACTTCAGGTAGCAAAATAAAGGCTATCACATTTTAATCATTGCTAAAAATCTAAGCATTTTTAAAAAAGAAAGGGAAAAGGCTCAAATATTCCATCGAACTATTGAAAATGGCTCATTTATGCCATCGCCGTTACAAAAAAGGCTCATTCATGCCATTTTTTTTAACGGTGAATTTTTAAAAAGGGAAAAGGCTCAAATATGCCATCGAACTATTGGAAATGACTCATTTATGCCATCCGTTAAAAGTTTGGCTCATTTATGCCATCGCCATTACAAAAAATTCACCGATTATAGAATTTTTCTGATTTTTACTTCAAGTACAATTTTTTCAGAATTTAAAAAATTATGTTTCGGTAACTAATTGATTCGTTGTTTGAAATAGTTGATGTCTGTTTCGGGCTTGAATTGGTCTTGAGATTTGCAGAATTGTGTTCGGCGATTCCGAAGAAATTGAAAATGGATGAACTCTTTACAGTGCCTATAAAGGAGTTACAAAATGCATAGAAATATTTTGGCCGGAGAAATCGATATTTTCTTATTAGGAATTTTAAAATTTCTTTGGTTGATTTAATTAATTATGTGGAAGAATTATTGTTGGTCACGTGTACAAAATGATTTTGCAAAAAACCCCCAAATTGGACTGTTAAAAAAAATGGCATGAATGAGCCAAACTTTTAACGGATGACATAGATGAGCCTTTTTTCAAAGTTCGATGACATATTTGAGTCTTTTTCCTTTAATTAATGACGTGGACGAATTATTATTGGCCACGTGTACAAAATGGTTTTGCAAAAAACCATCAAACCAGACTGTTAAAAAAAATAGCATGAATGAGCCTTTTTTGTAACGGCGATGGCATAAATGAGCCAAACTTTTAACGGATGGCATAAATGAGCCATTTTCAATAGTTCGATGGCATATTTGAGCCTTTTCCCTTTTTAAAAATCCACCGTTAAAAAAAATGGCATGAATGAGCCTTTTTTGTAACGGCGATGGCATAAATGAGTCAAACTTTTAACGGATGGCATAAATGAGACATTTCCAATAGTTCGATGGCATATTTGAGCCTTTTCCCAAAAAGAAATTCAAGGATGGAATCTAACATCATTAAGAAAGCGCCCCAATCTGTCCAGGTGCTTATGAGGCATACAAGCTGGACTCATGGTTGAAACAGATTCACCATGGGAGAAAAGCTATAGAATAAAGCTTTGGTAAAGATGGTTGAGTTGAAACATATTTTCCTCAACAAACAAGCTAGTCTAAATTTTAAACAAGAAAACAATCAAGAAATGGGTTCTATAAAAATCAATACAAAATAAACCATATTCATGTCATCAAATCAAAAGAGAAACGAAAGGAGGGTCCTCAACGAGCTAGATGGGAAGCTAATCATACCTAATACGTTTAAGAGAAGTACCAGTAAAAATAATTAACAATATGAATTAGCATCTATCAGATGATTAAAACAACTTAAACAAGTTCATGAATACAACAATGATCCATATATGTATCTTTATTGATGACAAGAACCCGAACGGATCAATCAGCTATATTACATCTAGTGAACTCTAACGATTAACTTATTAGAATCAGAACAAGCAAAGCTAAAGGCAAGGAAAACACAAAAGAAACCTAGACTAAAACACGTAGTGGAGAAGAGATATCATAAAATTTAAATAGGGGCAAACGAAATAGACACTGCCATTATACCAACTAACTGCCATTATATCAACTAAAAAGCAAAAAGACGCAGGGTATTACCTTTTTCGAAATAGCGAACGGGGACGACGAGTTGAAAAGCTCGATTTACACCTCTTTCCTTACTTGAGAACAACAAAGAAAACTGCAAATTGACCCAAAATTCTCACCACTCTAGGCTGGGGACTGAAGTCCAAAATCCTAGCCGAGTAAAGAGAATTCTAGCTTTTTTTTTTTTTTTTTTTGTTTCCAAAAACCGTCCCTTTAAAGAGTGAATAGGAGAGGTTTATATATAAACAAATTTAGTGATTTCTGGAGAGAAAAATCAATGTGGGATTGAAGGATTTCGAGGGCATTTTTGGGATTTTGCTTTAAGAGATAAGGATGGGGGCCAGAATCGTACTCTTGTACGAATTGGAAATTCAAAATTCGAATTTTGAGAAAACCCCATGCCTTGCACTGAGACTAAGGTGAAACGAGGGTTCAAATTCACGAGCAAAATCGAATTGAGGGTTTAGGGTTTTTTCTCGGTGTTGTTCTTATCATTGTTGCTAATGTGGGTTAAGGAAGAAGGGGATATAAGGTGTAGTGGGCCGATTCGGGTCATAGAGATTTGGGTTGGGTCTATTGAAATTAAATAGGGAATAGGATTAGGCTATTTTAATAATAGCTAAATTCATATAGGAAGTAGTCAAATTATTAAGAATCTAGCCAAATTGAGAGTCAATGGACCAATTGTATTGCAATTGTAGTCGTTTGACTTCAACTAAGGCCTAATCTCGATAAATTGACCTAATTGAGTCAGAATTTGAAACGAATTAACAACCAATTCAATCCTGAGCTTCTTGTTTCAATAAAATAAAAATGAGACTTTTCAAATAACTCATTTTTTTAAGAGAAAAGTATATTTAAATCAAGATTTACCCGTTTGAATTAATTTTCAAACTGACTCTTGATTAAAATTTGATTTTTGACAAAATAATTATTTAAGCAGCCAAGATTATACGATCTCGTATACATGAGTACGAAAATGTATAATTCATCACTTAAATAACAAATTTAACTCAAATACATATTTTAGAAAGCATTTATCTGAATAAAATAAATATATTGATTTTATTTAAAATCGAAGAAATTTAGGATTAAATTTAGCCGGGGAGGGCAAAATTAGGTGTCAACAACTGCCCCTTCCCTTTGGGTAGGGTGAATGAAAGTAACTCTGGGCAAAGGGAGTTTGTTATTCCTAATTTTGTCTGACCATAGATTCGTTTATCGAAGGTGGTTAGTTTTGGCACAAATTTCAGAGAGTTATGGCCGGACTCCGGTATCTAATTTCCTACATATCTCAGATTACATGAGAATTCAGGACACTTGTAGTTCATGATGCTTGATTTGGGAGCACGATTTTTAAAGAATTCACAAGCTATACCGACTTCAAATTTTAAAGAGACCGGAAAACTGGGGAATAAGAGGGTTGGGGGTTTGGAATGCAGTCGAGTTTTCAAATACAAAGCCCAGCCTACATATCCCAATGCTTAGGAAATCAAACTGCCTGTAGTTCGACTCAATCGGTAGAAAAGATAGTCTTCTATTTTGGCAACCTTTGCTTTGGGATAAATGACCAACAAATCGAGTTACGCAAAAAAGGCTTGTAATTATCTCAATTACAAATATGGGACCCCTTACACCCGTAATTAAGAGATACATAGACATAATTTCTAAAGCTCTAGGTGTGTTGTCACCCAGATTTCAAAGAATGCGGAAAGTTATCTCTGATGCGAGTTTAGAAATGCCTCAGAGTTGAAACTGAAACTAAAATTATCCCAAAATACCCACATGCCTTCTAATAGGGATGTGGTTTGATGGCGGTGGAATTCGTCTTTCAGCTCGCACCTAAAGAGTTTGGTATTCCTCCTCAGACTATGTCCCAGTTCGCTGCTAAGAAAAAGTTCCACGTTGTGCCGCATTCTTTTTGGAGTAGTCCGCACCTGTGGTTTTGATTTGAGAATTTCATCCTTTCGGATGCTCTCAAAGACATCTCAAACAAAATGGTTAGTTGTAAATGCAACACGACACAAACATAATTTAGTGTAAACCTATTTGAACATGTCGCATTGAAATAGTTGATGAACTAATTTACACGATGACCTGTTTTGAAAATATCATGCCACTTTGAACGGGGTGACGGTCCAACGTGTCTCATTGAAAGGCGGACGACCTATTTTGAATGTAAGATGCCACTTTGAACGGGGTGACGGCCTAACGTGTCTCATTAAAAAGCGGACGACCTATCTTGAATTGATCATGCCACTTTGAACTGGGTGACGGCCCAACGTGTCTCATTGAATGGAGGACGACCTATTTTGAATGTAAAATGCCACTTTGAACGGAGTGACGGCCCAACGTGTCTCATTGAAAAGCGGACGACCTATCTTGAATGGATCATGCCACTTTGAATGGGGTGACGGCCCAACGTGTCTCATTGAAAGGCAGACAATCTATCTTGATTGCAACAGGTTACTTTGAACGGGGTGACTTCCCAATGTGCCTATAATCACCTGCATTAAATTTATTAGCAACAAATGCAATGTAAGGGCAATTGTACGAATTTGTTTTAATATGCCGTACTGAAGGAGGTGACAATCCATAACATAATAACATGTCACGCTGAAGGAGGTGATAATCCATAACACAATAACAAGTCACGCTGAAGGAGGTGATGATCCATAACACAATAACATGTCATGCTGAAGGAGGTGACGATTCATAACATAATAACATGTCACAGTGAAGGAGGTGATGATCCATAACATAATAACATGTCACGCTGAAGGAGTTGATGATCCATAATACAATAACATGTCACGCTAAAGGATGTGGCGATCCATAACATAATAACATGTCACTCTAAAGGAGGTGACGATCCATAACATAATAACATTTCACGCTGAAGGAGGTGACGATCCATAACGGAAAACTGGACTGACCTGCGTTGCAACCTGCGCCCGCAGGTGGCTGAGGTGCGCACGCAGATGGCCTCTAGAAAATTCCAGGGGCATCTACGTTGGCATCTGTGCCCGCAGATGCCCTCGTCTGCGGGGGCGGATGCCCGTTTTGGTCCGAAATTGCCTCTTTTGGGTCTTTTAATGCCATGAATGGTCCATTATCATAACCAAACTTATTTTGACATATTTTTGATCATCTTAAACACCAACATTCAGCCATGGTCTCACAACACAAATAACAACACCCAAAACTACATTTCACGGCCAATACGGCACCAAAACCATAATCAATTTCACAATAACAATTCCAAATGTTCTACACAAGGAATAAACAAAGTAAGATTATAATCACATCTCACATTTCAATATTTACTCCACCATGTTCATTTCCTTCAAGACCACAATTGCATATTCAAGTTTACAAGATAAACTATTCTCCGATTTAGCAAACATGTAACATTTCACACTTTGTGAACTTTCCAATACTCCACCAACATAACCAACATAATATAAACCATATCTCATGCATAAAATATATTACACCATCATAAGAAACACTTACCAAGTCTTCAAGTTGATGATCTTGTCCACAAAGAGATGAGAGTTTGGGGTTTGCCTATTGGAGAGAAAAGTGTGGAAAAGTTAGAAAAGGCATGAGAGTTCAATGGTATTAACAAAATCTGATTTTTTTATCTCTTTATATAATCCCTCAAGTCTCTCTTATCTCTTCCTTGGCATTAAATGCAAGAGTTGATTTGGTCAAATGGAGCAAATTGGAAGAATGGGTCAAAAATCTCATGTTGGGCCATGTCTTCCCTTATGATTTTGGGCTTAATTTTGGGCCCAATTGTATAAGACTTATTAATGCCCACATGAATTAATACATAATTCATCAATTCTCTCATGTTTCCATTTTCCCATAATTTTTACGGTAGTCAGCTAGACTCGGGAACGTACGGGGTGTTACATTCTCTCCCCCTTAGGAACATTCGTCCTCGAATGTTAGTGTTATCATTTCAAAGTAAACAATTACAAGTTTAGGAACATTCTTCATGTCATCATATAAAGATATACTCAAAGCTTATAAATACTTACTTGTCATTCTTCCCCTTGGAACAAATGAGGGTACTTGGATTTCATCATTTCTTCAGCTTCCCATGTGACCTCTTCTATTTGCTGATTTCTCCAAAGTACCTTTACGAATGCTATATCTTTATTCCTCAGTCTCTTCACTTGTCTATCCAGAATGGCTACAGGTATGTCCTCATAGGTAAGATCCTCTGTGATCTGTACATCATCAATAGGAGTAAAACGAGATGGATCTCCTATACATTTTCGAAGCATCGACACATGGAATACTGGATGAACTGTGGAAAGTTCTTGGGGTAGCGCCAACTCATACGCAACTTGCCCAAATCTTCTAATAATTTCATATGGGCCTATATACCGTGGACTCAATTTTCCTTTCTTTCCGAACCGCATTACCCCTTTCATTAGTGACACCTTCAGAAATACCCAATCACCTATGGCGAACTCAAGTCCTCTTCTTCTAACATCGACATATGACTTGTGTCGACTCTAGGCCGTCTGTAATCGTTGTTGAATTACTTTAACCTTTTCCATAGCCTGATGAACAAGATCTGGCCCAAGTAAAACAGTCTCACCTGCTTCAAACCACCCAATTGGTGATCTACATTTTCTTCCATATAGTGCTTCATAAGGTGCCATTTTAATACTTGAATGGTAGCTATTGTTATAAGCAAATTCAATAAGAGGCAAATGGTCATCCCAACTACCTTGAAAATCTAACACACAAGCTCGTAGCATATCTTCAAGTGTCTGAATAGTACATTCTGCTTGTCCGTCAGTCTGAGGATAGAAAGCCGTACTCAAATTCACCTGTATGCCCAAACTCTGCTGAAAAGATCTCCAAAAGTGCGCTGTGAACTGTGCTCCTCTGTCTGATATAATGAAAAGTGGAATACCATGCAACCACACTATCTCTTTAACATATAACTTTGCATAATCCTCAGCTGTATAAGTGGTCTTGACTGGTAGAAAATGCGCGGACTTGGTAAGCCTGTCCACTATAACCCACATAGAATCAAATTTCCGCAGTGTACGAGGCAAACCTGTGATGAGGTCCATATTAATCATATCCTATTTCCAGACTGGAAGATTGATACATTGCATGTAACCTCCTGGTTTCAGATGCTCTACCTTTACTTGTTGACAATTCGGGCACTGAGCGACAAATTCTGCAATATTTTTCTTCATATTTCCCCACCAATATATTTCCTTTAAATCATGGTACATTTTAGTAGCACCCGGATGCATAGAATAGCGTGAATGATGTGCCTTAGTCATGATTCATTTCCGCAGTTCATCTACATCTGGTACGTATAATCTACCTTGGCATTGTAGCACCCCTTCTTGTGTTAGATCAAATGCCTTTGCCAAATTCTTTTGTACATACTCCTTTAATTGCATTAACATAGGATCTGTAAACTGCTTTTTTTTCACCTCAGCTATTAGCAAAGATTCAGCCGCATTTTGCACAATAACTCCTTCATCTGAGGATTCAAGAAGACGAACCCCCAAGCTGGCTTATTGATGTATAGCTTTGATTATCCCTTTCTTTTTCGTCAAGTGGTCATCAATGACTCCGGTTGCCTTGCGGCTCAATGCATCAGCTACCACATTTGCTTTTCCTGGATGGTATAGAATATCAATAGCATAATCTTTTAATAACTCAAGCCACCTTCTTTGCCTTAAATTGAGTTCTTTCTGCTTAAAGATATATTGTAAACTTTTGTGATCCGTATAGATATCAACATGAACTCCATACAAATAATGACGCCATATCTTTAAAGCAAAAACCACCGCTGTTAATTCAAGATCATGTGTGGGATAGTTTCTTTCATGTGGCCGCAACTATCGTGAGGCATATGCTATGACATTACCGTGCTGCATCAATACACATCTGAGGCCAACCCCGGAAGCATCACAATACACTGCATAACCTTTAGTACCTTCAGGAAGTACTAAAACTGGTGTGGAGGTTAATTTATCTTTCAACTTTTGGAAGCTTTTCTCACACGCGTCATTCCACTGAAATTTCACTGCCTTATATGTAAGTTTTGTTAACGGTGCAACAATAGAGGAAAAACTTTCCACAAATCTTTGGTAGTAACCTGCTAGTCCAAGAAAACTACGAATCTCTGTGGGTGTCGTAGGTCTTGGCCAATTTTTCACTGCTTCAATCTTCTGTGTATCAACCTGTATCCCTTCATCTGACACAATATCACCCAAGAATGCAACTGATTTTAACCAAAACTCACACTTGGAGAACTTTGCATACAACTTACGCTCACGGAGAATCTGTAGCACCTGCCGTAAGTGATTAGCATGGTCCTCCGGTGTTCTGGAATAAACTAGGATATCATCTATAAACACTGTAACGAACACGTCCAGAAATGGCTTAAACACCATATTCATTAAATCTATGAACACAGCTGGTGCATTTGTTAGTCCAAATGACATAACTAAGAATTCATAATGACCATACCGTGTTCGGAAAGCTGTCTTGGGTACATCTTCTTCTCTAACTCTGACTTGACGGTAACCCAACCTCAAGTTGATCTTTGAAAAACACTTAGCACCCTGTAACTGATCAAACAAATCATCAATTCGAGGGAGGGGATATTTGTTCTTGATCGTTACCTTGTTCAATTGCCGATAGTCGATGCACATCCTCAATGTGCCATCTTTCTTTCGTACAAATAATACAGGTGCACCCCATGGGGACACACTAGGTCTAATGAAGCCTTTGTCCAGCAAATCTTTCAATTGCTCCTTCAATTCACTCAATTCTGCTGGAGCCATTCTATATGGAGGAATAGAAATGGTCTGAGTGCCTGAAATCACATCAATGCCAAATTCTACTTCCCTTTCTGGGGGTAAGCCTGAAAGATCCTCTGGGAATACATCTAGAAATTCCCGACCACTGGAACCGACTGTGGAGTTAGTGGTTCCATTTCAGTATCTCTCACCCGTACTACATGACATATGCAACCCTTAGCAATCATTTTCCTGGCTTTCAGATAGGAAATAAATCTTCCTCGTGGTGCCCCTACATTACCCTTCCATTCAATAACATTCTCATCCGAAAAACGAAAATGCACCTTCTTGGCCTGGCAATCAACCGTGGCATAACAAGAAGCCAACCAATCCATCCCCATTATCACATCAAAATCCACTATGTCTAATTCAATGAGATAGGCCAATGTATCATGACCACACACAGTTACCACACAATCACGATATACTCTTTTTGCAACAATACATTCACCAACCGGTGTAGACACTTCAATTGATTTAATTAATAATTCTGGTGCCTTTGCAAATTTTGCAGCAACCAATAGAGTAACATAGGAAAATGTAGAACCAGGGTCAACCAATGCATATACATTATTTGAGAATATGGATAATGTATCTGTGACGACATCAGGAGAAGCCTCTGAATTTTGTCGGTCCACCAAAGCATAAGTGCGATTCTGGACCCCACTAGTACTGGCTGCTCCTCTGGCACCTATACCCCGACCCACAGGTTGCACACCTCAGCCCAAAGAAGGAGCCGATGCTGATGACGCAACGGCCGATCCTGCTGGGGCTATACCACCCATACTCCTCTGGGGACACTCTCTCATCATGTGTCTCGTCATACCGCACCAGAAATAAGCATTTGTCCCCACTCTGCATGTACCTGCATGAATACGCCCGCAGTGCTGACTCTGCTGATAGGGAAAACCTGCTGCCTGTGATCCGTGACCTCCACTACTCTGCCCAGCTGGACCACCTCTAAACCCTCTAAACTAAGAGTGAACACCTGCTGTAGAATGAGAAAATGATGGTCTAGGTGGTCTCGAAAACATACGGGGCCTAGATCCTCCTTGAGACATAGCAGATGATCCCATAGGTCTAGCCCTTTTGGACTGTCCCCTGTCAAATTCATGTACCCTTCGTCTCTGTCTTTGATCTTCCATTTTCTGCGTGAAGGTTTGTATTCTCGCTATGTCCATGTCTTTGTTCAAGGCAACAATGGTACAATCCCTTACCAAATATGGCTCTAACCTGTCCACGTATCTATGGACTCTGTCTGTCATCGTAGCCACAACATTTGGCGCATATCGAGCCAAGGAATTAAATTGCAAACTATATTCGGAGATTTAGAAACTGATACGCACGTGCCTCACGGATCTCATAGGGCAAGTAATGATCCAGGAAAGCCACTTTAAACTCTTCCCACGTAGGTGGATTTGCACCAATATCACGGGATTTCTTCCAATCCTCGTACCACAATATTGCCTCTCCTTTCAATCTGTACGCAGCAAGTTCAACTGTCTCTACCCCCGTCACGTGCATAACTTCCAAGGCCCTATGAATTTGATCCACGAAGTCCTGTGGATCCGCTTTCGGATCTGACCCTGTGAATATAGGAGGGTCCAGTTTCAGAAAATCCTGTGTTCTGCGACTCGGAATTCTAGCCGCATCATCATCATGTGTCATTGGACCAGCTCGTCCTTGACTTTGGGCTGCCACTAACTGTGTCAACATATGTACTGCATTTCTAAGATCCTGATCTGTGGCATTCATTGGTGGTTCTACGGGTACTTCTCTACTAACTGGCTCTTCTGGAGCTGGAAAAGTAGAGGAAGACCGCGAGTAAATTTCAGCATTTGCTCCACCTTGACTAGCTTGGTCAGGTGGTACTCTACTCATTCCTTCTTCCGCAGGCATGTCTACCTGCTTACCTTTTCCTCTACCTCTTCTTGTCATTGGCATGGTTACTATATCAAAGAGAAACATTTACCATGGTCAGATTTCAATTCAACTTACAACACTGGCTCTATTGCACGATCTAGAATTGAAGAAGAGAAACAACATCCTAACTGTCCCGTAGCCTCCTACTTATAAATGTGGTGCACAACACATCGATAAGTAAGACTCTACTCAGACACGGCTTTGTAGACACCCTTAGAACGACCTGCTCTGATACCACTTTTGTCACGCCCCGAATTCCAACGAGGCATGATTGGCACCCGTAGCCGATAAGGCCCTAGAGAACCAAGCTTTGCCTATGTTCATTCATATGCATGCCATCCAAAACACCCTTATCTCGTAGGAGTTTATAATGCTAACAATGAAATTCATGAAACATGTGACATATATACATATGTGAAACTTGGCCGTTGATGCCATCAAGTCAAAAACGACATGTACCCTTTACATTTATACACCCACATCTGTCTACAAAAGCCTCTAACAAGTGCATTGACCAAAATGAATTAAAGTCGGGACAAGTCCCCGCTTTATATAATATGTACAACACCAAAACATATGTACAACTGTGACTCGAAGAATCCCCGAACTAACTGGAGCTCACCAATGATTTGCAACAACTGGCAACCTACTGTGGAGGCCTACTAGAACCTGCGCCTGCAGTAAGTAAGGTAAATTCCCCAAGAGGGGTCAGTACGAAGAATGTACTGAGTATGTAAGGCCATATGAAACTTGTATGATATGTAAACATGTCAATGAACTCAAATTCAATAAATGATCAATATGGATAAGTCAATACTATACTTTGGAAACCATGTATATTGCTTTCTTTACTTTCTTTGTTTCCTTGATTCTATGGTTATTCATCTTTGCCTGTGAACTGTGATACCCGAGCCCCAACTAAACAGTGGGTTTTAAACATAACATAACGTTATGTTGGGATCGGCTCGAGCTAGGCTTATGCCCCTAGAGCTGCCACCCTAGAATCAAAGCATTAGGTTCGGCTCGAGCTAGGTTATTACCTCTAGAGCTTCCACCCATAAACCAACATATCAGGTTCGTCTCGAGCTAGGATTATACCTCTAGAGCTGCCCCCTGTCAGGTTCTGTCCGAGCTAGGCTTATGCCCCCAGGACTGCCCCCTGATACAACAATCTTGGGATCGGCTTGAGCTAGGCATTTCGCCCCTAAAGCTGCCACCCATACTTGATCATTAACCACATATGCATTACTTTATTCATTACTTTGAGATTGATACAATGATAGTCATACTTTACTTTGAAGCTTTGGATCATTAACCAATGAGTGAGAAACATGTAAACAATTTCAGAAACATCACCTTATTGGAATCGATGAACAAGATACATGAGCATAAACAATATTGGAACTTTGGAACACAACTTTATTGGGCTTTTGGAATATTATCAATAAATAGGAAACTCTTGATAATAACCATTTGTAACCGAAAATAGTATACCTTAACACATTTCGAAATAGGACAAGTGTGACGTCAATGTGAATTGTATATGCTGCAGAAAGATACGGACAGAGTAACCTTACATACCTGCACTTCCAAGTATGAATACACAAGCCTATGTATGAACATAATAGTCCAGCTTCTTCTTTACGTCTTACTCTACAATGCAAGTTCATACTGGAACTTACATTAGCAACTAGTCACTATACAGGCGTACAAGGCGACAATGAACTATATGACTGCTGTATAACATCATTTCACCCCTTACAATACAATCCAAGGCCTTATCATATCAACAACACCACAACATTACGCACATTGACCAAGAGATCATACATCGATAGCATTACACACCACACTTACCCTTTACGCTTTTCTCTTTATCATTCCGTCAAAATTACTCCTTCATAACAACATATGAACAACCATCCATACTTAATACAGTCCAACACACCTACATACGATACTTTAAAGTCATTAAAATGACATCACAAGTTGATAATTACATCCAAAAAGGGTATAGGGGCCTTCGGGGATCAACTAGAAACGAAAACACTCAAAACGGAAAACTGGGCTGACCTGCGTTACCACATGCGCCCGTAGGTGGCTGAGGTGCACGCCCAGATGGCCTCTGGAAAATTCCAGGGGAATCTGCGTTGGCATCTGCGCCCGCAGATGCCCTCGTCTGCGGGGGCGGATGCCCGTTTTGGTCCGAAATTGCCTCTTTTGGGTCTTTTAATGCCATGAATGGTCCATTATCATAACCAAACTTATTTTGAAATATTTTTGGTCATCTTAAACACCAAAATTCAGCCATGGTCTCACAACACACATAAGAACACCCAAAACTACATTTCACGGCCAATACGGCACCAAAACCATGACCAATTTCACAATAACAATTCCAAACATTCTACACAAGGACTAAACAAAGTAAGACTATAATCACATCTCACATGTCAATATTTACTCCACCAAGTTCATTTCCTTCAAGACCACAATTGCATATTCAAGTTTACAAGATAAACCATTCTCCGATTTAGCAAACATGTAACATTTCACACTTTGTGAACTTCCCAATACTCCACCAACATAACCAACATAATATAAACCATCTCTCATGCATAAAAGATATTACACCATCATAAGAAACACTTACCAAGTCTTCAAGTTGATGATCTTGTCCACAAAGAGATGAGAGCTTAGGGTTTGTCTATTGGAGAGAAAAGTGTGGAAAAGTTAGAAAAGGCATGAGAGTTTAATGGTATTAACAAATTCTGATTTTTTTCTCTCGTTATATAATCCCTCAAGTCTCTCTTATCTCTTCCTTGGCATTAAATGCAAGAGTTGATTTGGTCAAATGGAGCAAATTGGAAGAATGGTCAAAAATCTCATGTTGGGCCATGTCTTCCCTTATGATTTTGGGCCCAATTGTATAGGACTTATTAATGCCCACATGAATTAATACATAATTCATCAATTCTCTCATGTTTCCATTTTTCCATAATTGTTACGGTAGTCAGCTAGACTCGGGAACGTACGGGGTGTTACAGTTTGGATTAATTCCTCCTAGGATAGAATAGAACACTATTCAGCAAAACCGGCAATAGAATTTGCTGAACTTCATCGAACTCAACTAATGGAGTAAATTACACTTATTTTGATTTCTCTTGAAGAGAAGAAAGTTTTTAACTTGTGAAAATAATATATTTTTTCGTATCTCCTTCATCTTAGGAAAACATAGGGATTTATATCCTAAGAGGTGGTGCTTCAGAAGAGAAGCAATGGTTGAAGAAAAGACATAACTTTTAGGAACGTCACATCACCTGCGCCGCGACCTGCGCCTGCAGGTGGGTCACATACTGCCGCAGGTGACACTTCGGCACAAACCAGTGAGTTCTGTCTCACCTGCGTCCGCAGGTGATGACCACGTCGTACCGAATAGTGCGTTGCTTGCCTTGAAAGGTTGCGTCCCTTCGAGGTGCATTGTGACATGCGTCCGCATCCGTTCATGTTCATCCCCGCATATGGAGAAATGATTTTCTATCGGATTTTTGGATTAAACTATTAATAATTCTTGATTGATCACTTGCCAAATCCGAATCCGAGTCGAGCAAGCGACGACGACGATGGCGTGAGGCTTGTCTTGTTCTTGCCGCACTATCCACATGAAAGAGTGTGTTCCAATATATACATAAGAAAGTCTCTTTCTCCCACCAATGTAGGAGAACTTCACTTCCTTAAAGTGAAGACTTACTCTTCACTTTTCCCTCCATATTTTTACCTCCATTATCCATTCACTTCTTATCAACCAAACCCATCAGACATGACGGGTCATCACACTTTTATATCATTTTTTTTGGATCTTACGTTATTTAGTCTATTTTGTACATAATTTGAAATGCTTAGCAAAACTTTTTAACCTGTGATTATAGTTTCTATTTTTGCATGCTTAAAATTTAATTGAGAATGATATTCAGGTTTATCAACACAAATTTAAACATTGATAATATACCAAAAACTGCACTAATATATTTTATGCCATATAAATCCTTGAAACGCTTAAAAAAAAAAAAAACTCATAGAAAAGCATAGGATATAAAGTAAGAAGAGAAGAACATGAAAAATAAAAGGATGATAGGTTAAATGCACGATGTCAAGCGTATATTATAAACCACCTGACATAAATTTTGTTGTCTCCTAAGAACGGGTATTAGTTCCACTTGAAACAAGATCGGGGAATAATAGGCCCTGCAAAATAAAGGTATGTAACTGTAAATCCGAGACAAGATTGGGGGAGGGGGTACTTACGAATTATCCTGAATTGTTTATATTAAGATCCATTAATCTTTTGGAACTCCCTGATTTTTTTTTCCCTCTAGCAGAAGCATTCTTACTACTGTTATTTGGTAAAAGATGAAAAGACAATAACTTCCAGTCCACTCAAACCGATACTAGCAGCAAGCCTACTTCATATTACACTTGAAGGAGGAATAAGACCAAAAAGGAGAACTAACGATGGGAAGAAAAGATAGTTTCTAAAAGCTGGACCAGTCAAACCATATCGTATCGAACCATAGCTGGAGCGAGGAGCACATATTCTTTATTACTGACTTTTCGTGGTTGATCGCAACAACAAGCTTTATTTCCTTAATCTAATTACTGAAGGGTTTGAGATATAAGGTGGGTTTAGGAGTTATTAAATAAACAAACAGATGTTACTTACTAAAAAAAGAAAAATAAATAAACAGAGGCCGAGAAGGAATTTGAGATTTCACCCAAAACATCCCAATAAAGCAATATTGAGAAACTTGATAAAAATCAATCAGCAGACTACCGGGAAATGAGGCTAATCCAAGAAACAGGATACCTACATGCTTTCAAAAATCGGAGTCTTCATTGGACATGTCACCAAACATGTAAAATTCATCAACTGCATCCTCAGACTCGAATGAAAATTCAAGACCATCCAAGGAGTCATGAGGGTGCTTCACATCTTTAATCTGTCAAGAAATTCTGTTACTCAAGTCTTCGTTGAGGCAAATGTCAAAGCACTGTCGTAGATCAAGTGATACAAGGTGAGGACAACCGTCAAGAATAGCTTGGAGGCCTTCATTTGTCATACAGTTCCCAATGAGCTGAAGGTGGTGCAAGGCAGGCATGCTTTTAGCAGTAGCTAGAGCCTCTTTATTTCTATAAGATTCTTCATCAGAGTCGTCAATAAAATCCTCCTTGAATGAGTTATTCAATTCAAACGACTTCAACTTGGGGCAAGAGTGACCAAGAGCTTCAATGATTTCATATGTGATATAACTGTGCATCAAACTTAGTTCTTCTAACAGTGGTATCTTATGAACTACTTCATCCAAACTTTCGCATACCCTACGGTAGCAACATGCAATACGAAGTCTTTTCAATTTTCCTGATCTAGTGAAAAGAAACAAAAATGAGTTAATGGCAGATTGATGCAAGATTACCAAACACAAGGCCTAATAATACTGAAGATTAGTGCAAGTCTACAGTGGAATGCAAGTCTACAGTGTAATAAAACAATTTGCTACTACATCTTACCTCATCAACCAAAAATAGAATGAGAAAAAAATAAGACAGTATGATACCTCTGCATTGCAACAACAAAAAGAAAAATAGTTCATTAGTTTGGTGATTTTTCATTTCTGTGGGATAGTAGACTGGAAGCAAGGGACGGGATTTTAAAGGCAACACAAACCAAAAAAAGTGTGAAAAGGTGCCACAATAGCAAATTCAGGAAGAGAATATACATGAGTAACATACATCTTCCGGCTCTTTCGGTTGCAATCAGCGAGATAGAAACTTGAAGAGATTAATGATTCATGAGTTTTTGCTTAATATTGAATTGATTACTTTGTGACATTGTTTAGACTCTTGCCTAAGATAAACCAAAACGGTGTCATTGATTGGAAAATTTTGCTAAATGTTGTATGCAAAAACAACCTCTTTACCTCACCTCTGAGGTAGAGGTACGGATTGCGTACACTCTAGGATAAGTTGGCTAGATAGCCACTCTTCAAACACAATTAGGAATTTAGACATAAGTTTTAAAGTATTAGGCATATACCCACTATTATGACATCACCCTACCCCACCCACTTCTTATGTTTCTTTTGATCCCAAAGTTTACAATAATACAAATAAGCGTCTTCTCAATCATCATCCATTTAATACCCTACATTTAATACCCATTTAAAAAAAATTAAAATCAAAATCCAAAAAAATCCGATCAAAAAGCAGTTCCACTACCAAAAGCCATTCCCACGAAAAACAAATTCCGATCAACCTCAATTTTCAGGCGAAATTCTGGTGTTTGGAAGCCATTTTCATCCCAAGCTTTCAATATTTCCCACAATAGAGCTCGTTTCGCCCCAAAATTTTGTTTTCAAGCCATTTTTTGCAAAAGCTTCATCGTTTCTAGTTTCTTCCACAATAGGTAAATCCTACAACTTCTAAACCATTCCATTTATAGTTGAGGCTCCATTGTTATAGCTGAGGTCACGTTTGGTAAGCCATTGCTTTGTTTGTCCTTATTTTTGAACTGTCATCGACCCATTAGGAGTTAATAAACTTAGGAATCGACCAATATTTTCATTATGTCTCTAGTTGAAATGGTTGTAGCTGGTGGTGATTTCATGGGTGAGTGGGAAGAGACTCCAAAATGTTGGAATTGGAAGTCTTGGTCCAAGCAGTCCGTATCCATTGCCCTACGTCATAATAGTTCGTACGACGATATGATTGATCTTGTAATTGATTACGGTGAATTGTCTAGTGATCGTACGAACATTGTAATTAGTTATTTGATGAATGGAAGGGGAAAAGTACATCCTACATTCATAAAGAATGACACAAAAGTGGCAACGTACATGCTTGATGTTGGCGTAGACGGTTCTAGGCCTTTTCTACGGATAAATATTAAGGAGAGATGTGAAGGAGAAGCTTCGACATCAGCTGTACCTGCACCTCAATCTCTAATTCATAATGACTTATTGGGAGATGAGTGGGTAGATGACTAGGTCGATGATGGAGCATCAGATGGAGATGGAGATGATTCTGGAAGTTTGGAAGAAGAGGGTGAATGTAGTGGTGTTGAACAACAACCCTTCCACCCCTTCCCTGATGGAACTGGATTTGAGCTTCATCAAACATTTGATGACAAGGCACAGTTAAAATTACTTGTCACTAAAGCTTCGGTGACGAAGTCTTTCTATTTCGAAATGCTTAAAAGTTGTTCCAATTTCTACGTCTTGAGGTGTAAAGTCCTACCTGTGGATGGATGTTGCGTGCTAGAAAGTACGAGACCTCAGATAGGTTTTGCATCTACGATTACGTCGGTCATCACAATTGTGGTGTTAAAAACGTCATGGGCAAGCACAAAAACATCTCATCGACTCTACTTGCCTCACTCTTGACCAAGGATTATATCGACAACAAGGGGCAAACCCCACAGGAAATAGCAAGGATAATCTTCAGAGAGTTCCAAAGCAAAGTAAACTATTATAAGTGTTGGTATGCAGGTGTATTCGCCTAGATCATGGCTAGGGGTACTCCAGAGCACGGATATGCTTGTTTGCTGGGCTTTTCCCACATGGTAAAGGAAATGAATCCTGGTTCCATAAACACCATTATGTATAATAGCGAAGATGATAGGTTCATCTACTACTTCATCGCTTATGGATTTTACATTCGGGGATATTACCACATGCGAAAAGTAATTGCCGTTGACGGAACACATTGACTGGTAAATATGAAGGTGTGTTGTTGAGTATTGTTGCTCAGGATACAGAAAAGCACATTTTTCCAATTGCTTTTTGCATTGTCGACAAGGAATGCGATGATTCGTGGACCTTCTTTTTTGAGAAGTTGCAGTCTATTGTTGTCGATGAATCAGAGTTGTGTATCATCTCCGATACACAGCGAGCATAGCTAATGACTTTTCCAGGTTATATAGGAAGGCTCACCATGGACTTTGCATGAGGTATCTTGGGGAAAACCTCCAAAAGAATTTTCATTGCGGGGAATATCTATATTTGTACTACCATGCGGCAAGGGCATTTAGCTATAGGGGGTTTGTCGAACATTTTTTGGAGTTCAAGAGTAAATGTCCCGCAGCAGCCGAGGGCCTTGAGGTTACTATTTGTTTTCCAAGGTGGAGCATGGCTTACTTTCTCGGGAACAGGCTTGATGTGATGACCACAAACATCGAGGGGTTACTTAACGCGGTGTTGAAGCATGAAAGGGAGTTTTCCATGGCTGCCATATTCAATTCCATAGCCAAGAAGTTTGCTGAAAAATTCAAGGAGAGGCATTCAAAGATGTTAAAATTCACCAATAAATTTGTTCCCAAGGTTGAAAGATCATACAGGGAAATATGGACGCCGGGGATAAATTATATGTGAGTAACATAAACGGGGATGCGTATGAGTACAACGTAATCGGAAGTGGTGTTACCACCAAGGTCAATCTACTAGAATATACATGTTCTTGTAGAAAGTTTGATTTGATGAAAATCCCTTGTGATCATGTTATGGCAGCCTTGAGGTTGAAGTTTGGAGATGATTAAGGAAAAAGCATTTATGAATATACTTTCCCCGTCTATCTTGTTGAGCATTATTTAATTGCATATAGTGACATTCTTTATGTACTTCCTCCGGAGGCGGAATGGATTGTTTTCGAGCATTTAAAAGAGATTAATCTGCTGCCACCCCATTAAGTGCCCAAGCCTAGAAGGAAGAAAGTGAAACATGTTCTTGGTATCTTGGAACCTCCTAGAAAGCCAAGGAAAAGGAACAAGTGCTCATTGTGCAGGAAAAGTGGCCACAAAGAACAACTTGCAGCTTGAATAGACGTTAATGCTTTTTATTTTTCATTTCAAAGTACATAGTAATTTCTCAAAGGCAATGTAATTAAATTTTGCACATTACTACTAGTTTTTGTTTGTCTTTGTGTTTTAACTTTTAAGTTTAAAGTAATTTGAAATCCCTCAAAGAATGATGGTAATTAAAAATTTTTAGTATAAAATAATAAAATTATGCTAGTATAAAATTAAGTTATAACAATGTAATGATAGTGGTAAAAATAAGAAAATCAAACTGCATAATTCGATTATAGTATATTTGGTTTATAATCCAAACGATTGGTGTACAGGTGTAAAAGGGCTTAAATTTATCAGTGGTAAAAAGCTGTATATTCATTGTACCGAGGTTATTATTACTACTCGATAATAGTGCTTCATTTCCCAAGAGACACAATTCACCAGCCACACGTCGATTTACTATTGGTGGGCATTTCAAATCACCCAAATATTAGTCTATAAAGTCTACTAGTTTATTCTATCATCTATTTCATCCTACTCAACAATCTAAGTACAACTCCTTCATCTTCTTCATCTTCTGCTTTCTCAATGGCTCGAAGCATCAACTCCGCTGTCTCCCGCAACCACAACCGCCAACGCCGCCCCCGACACTGACAACTATAACGTTCTTGTTCTTAGGAACGATTTGAAAAGGCTCTTCTGCGGTATTACCCAAGATCAGGAGAGAAATGAGCGAGACATGAAAAGGATTGCCCGTTGTTTGAGGGCAATTTTGGTTCGTCTGTAGATCCCAGTTGATGATATCCTCCCCCCCCCCCCTCCCCTCCCCTCCCACTATTCCCGCAGTGCTATAATATTTTTTTTTTTTTTAGTTCATTGCCTACCAAAAATCTGTAAATGGCAATGAACTGTTGTTTATGAAGTTATTGTTTACATATTTGGTTGTCCATTGCTGTTTCAATTTCGAATTTCTTTTATTATTTACTTTGAATGGTTTGTGAACAATGAAGACTCTAAAATCTTAAAACCTTTTGAATTTTCAATCAACTAGTATGTTACTATTGAGTATATTGAGAATGAACAATTACAACTAAAAGGATAAAAAAGGATAAAAATAGTTATAAATAAATAGTTAGACATTTAATGACCAATTACAACTAAAAGTGTAAAAATACATATAAATAAATAAAAATAATAATTAGACATTTAATGAAAAATTACAATTAAAAGGGTAAAAATACTTATAAATAAATAAATAATTAGACATTTAATGACTAATTACAACTAAAAGGAAAAAAAAATGGAGCATGAGGCTATATTGTACAATTACAAATAAAAGGCTTAAAAAAATAGAAAACACTTATATAAAAAAAAGACATGTAACTGTTCGTGTCCATGAATCATTATATCATAGACCTCAATCGAACGTAGACTGCAATCGATAATTAGGGTATATAGTTAAGAAGGGAACTAATAAAATAAATTAAAAAAATTGATGGATTTAAATCACTTCAAACACTTTGGTACAACTTATTACAACATATTACAGTCTACATAAGTTGGTTAGGGTGATCAAAGTTGCATTTGGATGAGCAATGATGATCTAAGCCCCGTAAAATGGCTAAAAAGGAGATTAATTAAATAAATAAATAAATAAATAAAAATGAATGTGTAAAAATCACCTCAAACACTTTAATACAACTTATTACAACATATTATAGTCCATATAAATTGGTTAGGGTGATCAAAGGTGCTTTTGAATGAGCAATGACATTACTTACCACTTCCTTATAACAATGTTATGCTTTGAGAGCATCCTCAGACCAATGTTATGGTTAGTAATGTCATTGCTCATCCAAAAGAACCTTTGATCACCCTAACCAATTTATGTGGACTATAATATGTTGTAATAAGTTGTATTAAAGTGTTTGAGGTGATTTTTACCCATTCATTTTTTTATTTATTTAATTAATCCTCTTTTTAGCCATTTTACGGGGCTTAGATCACCATTGCTCATCCAAATGCAACTTTGATCACCCTAATCAATTTATGTGGACTGTAATATGTTGTAATAAGTGGCACAAAAGTGTTTGAACTAATTTTTACCCATTCATTTTTTTGTTTATTTAATTAGTCCTCTTTTTAACCATATACAATTATTATCGATTATAGTCTATGCTATATCATCGACTTGGTAGTCTATTATTAATATTTTTAAAAAATTCAATGGTCAAATTTGAACTTTCTGTCATCTCTAACGGTAACATTGAAAATTTTACACAATCTCCAACGGTAACAACAGAATTTTCATGTATAAAAGACCCATATTTGTTTCCCCATGTTTTGCACTTCTACATTCTCCTTTCTTTCTCAACTTTTCTAATTTTTTTTTTTATATTTAGAACTCCAATAATGTCTCAATCATCTAAAAAATCCAAAGTCGCACCATCTGACATTTGTTTAGGTGGTAAGTCAACCGTATTGAAGACATCGCGTACCGAAAAAAATTTGGGTCGTAGGTTCTATAATTGCACTATTGGAGAGGTGAGTTTTTTTTAATTAGTAGTGTTTAACTTTAAATGTGGTTTCACTTTTAAAAATAACTTATAACCATTTTTTATAGGAAAATAACGGATGCGATTATTTTAGGTGGATTGACTAGCATAACAAGGAAGGAGGATATGTTAAAAATAAATCAACATCAAGTCTAAGACCTAGAAGTAGCCCTTCCACATTGAGTCCTGGATCGGAGACAACAACATTTCACGGTGTAGCCAAGTTTCAAATACTAAAAAGGCTCAGAGAATCTGAAGTAAGTAAGGACTTGCTTATGACATTATTTAGGGAATCTGAAGACACAAGGGATCACTTGAAAGTTTTATTGAGAGACACAGAAATAGAAAGGGATACTCTAAAACAAAGGTTGATTATGACTGAATAAGAAGTGAATAGACTAAGGATGGTGATGTATGGTATATTTCTATTATTTGCTATTTGGAAATATGTAACAGGACAGTAGGGGTATTGTATTTATTTTTATTCTGGTCAATATAGTCTATTTGGTCTATGATATATTACTAGTACTTTTTTAGAAACAATGAGAGAGATGTAACTACAATAAAAATTACTTTCATTTCAAATATAAAGATATATTAAAAAAAGTATTGAAATCATAAAAATATTCAAATCAAAGATACAAAATCATAAAAATAAAATTGTCTAAATCAAGCATCGAAATCATAAAAATTAATTGTCTAAAATTTCACATCCACATAAAAAAGAAAATTGTCTTAAATGGATCCTGAAATCATAAAATAGAATTGTCTTGAAACCCTTATCAAACCATAAAAAAGATTGTCTTAACCGAGCAACATAATCATAAAAACAATCGTCTTAAAAATCCCACATGTCAACCACGAATCATTTGTCTTCTCCACACACCAGTTGGAAAATCACCAAAACAAACTTTCAATGGCTCATCTTCAATGGCTCCTTGATAAGGAACCACTTCGAAGCCTATTAGTATCACATCTTCTGCCTCATCGACCCCATCAACTCCATGAGGTTCCCTATCAACTACCTGGGTCCTGGTGAGCTCCTCCTCCTATTCAGCTGCTGTATCATAGACCCTATCATTTGGCTTGGTCTTGGTATGCTCGTCCTCTTCTTCAGCAACTTCAGCAGAGATACCATCACTTGCCTTTTCCTTGATCAGCTCCTCCTCTTATTCAGCAACAGCTTCATCAAGCTCCTTGGCCTTGGTAAGCTCATCATCTTTATTAGGAGCATTCTCAGCATAGACCCTATCAACTTCCATTTCCTTGCTCGGCTCCTTATCCGAGACATAATCATTTTGAGAAAATAGTTCAGTGAGAATCTGCTGATTTAGTCTTTCAAGGCATGCAGTTGCTGCTTCAAAGGCTCCGACAGCATCTTTTAGGGTCCCTTCATCATCCGACTGTGCATTTCTTGTAATTTTTTGGACATGATTAGTAAAATTGCACAGTTCATGAATCAACTAAAGTTAAAAAAGTCAAATTTATTCACCTTTTCCTTTTTCCATCTTCTTGTTCTTTTCACTCCTTTTTTTTTCTCCTCATTCACATAATCCACAATAATCGTGAATTTTTCTTTCATACTCGACACACGCTTCTCAAGAGAGCTCAAACTCTCCTCAATCCTCGACACACGATCAAACATTTCCACAGAATGTTTTTTCTCTTCCCCAGCCTCTTGAGCCAACCTACTTTATCCACCATCAAGATCCACATCTTCAGCATCATCATCAGCAGGTGACTCGAGGACAGTGACACCACTCAATTCACTCTTCAACCCATCAATGGTGACATCCTTCACCTCATCCTTCTATGGGACTAGAGTTTGCATGTAACTCTGTTCCATCTCTCGCAAAGTAGGTGTGATGTAGGGGTGCACAATCTACCAAACAAGGAAAATTAACTATTACCTACAATATATAGTTTTAAAAGAAAATTAATAAAAATACGATAATTTTTACCTTTGAAGATTGCCCTGGATGTCTAAATGGATCTCCTTCGACAAATGTGGCAATGTTTCTGGTGTGCCATCTGAGAAATCTGGGCAGGGGCAAAGGAACCTCTTTTGAGTTACCAACATGTCTCCCAACATTAGGAAAGGCTTCGTAGATCCAAACCTGTAATCAAAAATAAAAGAAGCAATTAATCAACTATGGTTGTCAAACAAAATCTACAATCAAATAGACTAGATGGTTGATGATATACCATGAATGCCTAGGGGAATCCAAACAGAGCATAAGATGCACAATTCTCCTTATCAAGATGTGATTTCTTCTGCTTTTTCATGTATGTCCTTTTCTTCAAGTAGTCCAATGTTAATGCAAAGTACTCCTTTCCCCATGGGTATTCCTCAAAAAAATCACGAGAATAGATTTTTTTATGAAGTTTGGATCAACGGCGCCTTAGAAATATCTCTTGCTAGCAACATCACATGCAGGAACCAAATCAAACAACACTTCAACTTGTCCTTATGCTTCGGCCTATTGCCTTTAATCAAATCCAAAAGGCTTGCTACAGTTACCTTTTTGTTGCGGCTAATCCTATAGTATAATCTCTCCCCAGTCCTATAAACCTTTAACAATTTTGATTCACGAGGATATGTTGAACACCTTAATCCCGTGATCAAAGTAAACTCGGTCAAGCCAAAACAAGTTGGCTTATCATTAACGTCAAATCACATCTGAAGTTTTGAGTCAGATTTGACATGACGAAGAAGCATATGATGGACCAACTGTCCATGAAATTTTAAATGGTCTGACATTGCTTCAAACTGACTAAAACAAGAGTTTTGGAACCTACGAACGAGTTTTTGCTCAGCTAAAACTTTCTTAAATTGGTAAAAAACATGCACCCTAGACCTGACGAAAATTTTCGCCGGGAATGATCCAAGTTCATCTATATAGGTAGCAAGATCATATTTTTCAACAACAAGGACCAGTGAACACTCTGGAACACTCAGAGAATCATCATCCTCATTTGCAAACCCACAACTATCGGGCACGCTATCCCCTCCTCCACTACCACTATACTATCACCACCACTAACCCCATCACCATCTCCACTAGCTCCACTACCACTAACCCTAGCACCACCTCCACTAGCCCCACAACCTCTATCTAATTCAGCCCCACTAACCTCACTACTTGGTTCGTCGACATACTTTTTGATTTCCTCCATTATTTTTGAATTAAACTCATGTTCCGACGGTGAATTTTTTTTCTTTTGATCATTTTAGTGTAGCAGCACTTCTTTTCCTACTAGCAGGGATAAAAGCTTTCTTTGAACACTTTGCTATTGCTCTAGCCATTTTTATGATCTACAAGAAATTAAACACCGTAAACATTAACAGTAATCGATATTAATCGATCACGACGTCAAGAACAAAAATTAGAAAATTACACAACATTAGATAGAAAATCCCATTATCAACATCAATCGACATTCAAATACGCTACATAACACAAATTTATTTTGAAAAAACCCTAGATTTCTATAGCCATTAATCGATAAAATTCAAAAAAAATCCTCATACTTCAGAAAAAAGGAAGCTACGAAACCTGAAAAGCTGCTATAATAACATACTAACAATAAATTTCGACGTCAGAACACTCATTCAATCGAAAAATCTCCACAACAAACGTCATTACATACAAAAAAATAAATAAAAAAAGAAAACAGAACCACCGCAATATGCACCTAAAACTTATCGGAAGAGGACGATGATGTACCTGGTAACGATAATTTTGAAGATGCAACCTTGGGAGAGAAGAGAAATCGAAAATGGCAGTTGAGCAGTTAGGTGGGAGAGAGAATGGAGAAGCGGGAGTTGTGTAAGAGTAAAGAAGAAGAGTTGGGGGTTGTGTAAATATTGAGAGTGAGTAAATGAATCTAGATAAATTAAAAATGACTTTTATGAGACCAAGATAACATTTATTAAACTGATGACTCCATCACTTTTTCACCCTTTTTACTAAAACCCTCAAAATTAATTCAAAAAGAAAATAGGTGGGTATATCCCTAATTAAGTTTTTAAAATGGGCACCTTTCCAATTTTTCTCTATACTCTATCCTCCCCAAATGTCAGATCCCATTTTAGTGGGAATACACCGGTATGTTGTTGTTGTTGTTTCAAAAAGAAGAAATGGGGCAAAAAATAATACTCCAATTGACCCTACAAAACACATTGCATTTCCTAGTCCAACTGATCAAACGAGACACGATTTAATGTCTGCTTCAGTCAGGTATAGTCCTAGAAATATAAAGTTAGTTTTCCGAATTTAACTTTTCTATACTAATGGAATTTTTACAGTGTTGGTACAGGTCACCATATAAAACTACATCAATAGAGTAAAAATTTTTGACACTAAGGAATTTTTGACACTAAGGGCTAGTTTGGTAAAGGGATAAATGATAACTAATTTTGGAATTAATTTTAGGATGAGTTAATTTCATGTTTGGTGGAATAAAATCACAGTATAACTTACCTCGGGATTAGTTATCCCCATTATTATTTTTAACCCACAGTGAGACGGGATAACAATCATGGAGTAACTAACCCTGGAATAATTAATCCCGAGATAACTTGTCCGTAACCAAGGGAGCCCTGACATTGCAATATCAATCAAATTCATTTCCATGTAAATTCACCTGAAATAACCTCCAACCAGAGCAGGCATGCTAAAACCCTAACTATTTCTAAACTGGTCAACCAAAAAGAGGAAAAAGGCAAAATTACCTTTTTACTATGCACTCAACCAGTTGATCAGAGGCAAAGTATTCTAAATTGATATCAACTTGGCTGCGATCAATAGCGTGGAGACACATTTCCTCTAAATCATAAGGAATGTCAAAGAGCTCCCCATCATTTGACATGTCAATGACACGCCCCATAGATGGGTCCTTACACACTCGCCGCCACATAGTGCACACTTTCTGTGCTGTTTCTAGTATTTCTATTGCACCTAATCTGTGCAATATGTTAGCCCATATATCTTCCCCTAGTGGCTAGTTCCAACCACTGGTTTTTTTAACCATTGACGGCTTCTTCTTGTTTTTACCTTTCGTTTTCCCTTTCTATTCATTGTTTTCTAGGGTTGGAGTTTTTTGATTGATGTTAGCCTATTAGGGAAATTGGGGAAAGTGAGGAAGCTATATATGGCTCTGGGGGCGAAAACATCCTTTCGAAAGTTGTATTTAAGAAAGTCGTCCAAATGAACTGTTTGATAATTGGTTTCATTTTCAATTTGTTTTATACATCATTTAGGTAGAGGTGTCGATGGTTTTCAAAAAAACAGATGTAACCAACCGAATCGTATCTTATCGAATCTTTTTTAGGTTTCTTTTGATAAAATCAACAAATTTTATATAAATTTATAACCGTATCGAATAATTAGATAGGTTTTTTATTTTATAAAAGTTAATCGGAAAATAATTGAACCATACCGAATAATACATATGTAAAATGTATTTATATATATTAAGTTTAAGAATAATATACATTAAATTATTTTTTTTAAGATCTGGGGAGCTGGAAGTGAGTACAAGCGGCAGCATAATTAACACTCGAAATCCAAATGCTGAAATTTATTATACTACTATATGATCAAAACTAAATTAGTTATAGTATCTCTACTCCTGAGTAGTAACTAGTAAGCTACGATATACTCCAATGATCTTGGGTAGCAAGCTTCAAGCTATTAAATAATTTTTTCTCTCTTATGACTTAAATTTCTCTTATTGAATAATTAAGTAATAAGTAGACTCGATTCTTGAATTTCATGTTGATTGATTTCTTTTCGCTCGTGTGATCTAAATTATATTTTTTTGTCTTTGCTTAATAATTTTTTACGCCACTTTAAAATGATGAGATGAAACTCTGTTCTTGATTCATCACCTTTTAAATAATAAAAATGTCTAGAGAGTTTTTGTCAAAGTCATATACAAGTATAAATGATAGTGTGTTCTAATTTTTATACATTTTCAAAAAAAAAACCCGAGACTTAATCGAACCGTACCGATACTGAAGAAAAATCAAGATGATGGGACGGTTTTGAAAAGTCTAATTTTGGTTATATAAAATAAAATAACCAAAAAAATTGATACGGTATAAATTTTATAAGATAACGGTCCGAACCATACCATTGACACCCCTATATTTAGGTCTATTTGAAAAAAGGATGGTGTTTTTCATTGGCAAATGACAACTATTTAATTCTGATTTTCTCGATGTGTTTGACATCATATAAGGATATTTTATTATATTTTACTTATTTTTGTTTAAAATTATAAAATTCAAAAAAAAAAAAAACTTTCTTAAATTCTATCTCAAATCAAAATCAGATAACTACATTAAACCAAATGAAGTATTATATAATATCGTAACAATAATGATATTTTTGTTTGTATACCATAGTGTGATTTTCAGTGTCATATTTGATTCAAAAGTGTAAGTGCATAATTTGATAATTTTTTTATTTTAACTAAGAGGTAATTATAAAAACTTAAATTATTATTTTAGATGAACATGTGACAGTTTAATAAGACAAATATATGTGATATACAGAATATTTAAAAATGAATAAAGAAGATTTAAAATTATTGGTAATTTAAGATTATTGGTGTAATTACCACCAATTGGAGAGTTTGGTGATCCAATTTCATGTAGATTGAATAACTACTTGAATTGGCCAAATCAAACTATGTATAATTATACACGATTACATCGCAATCCAATTATAGGATGGCTTTTCAAATAGATCTAAAATTAAAGTAACTTCTTTTATTCTCAAAGAGACCCAGTTTCAGACGCCGACTCCCGATCTTGACCACCAAGACCCAACATCTGACCCCGACTTGAAACCAAACTTCTAACCCCAAACCAGAAGCCGAATCCCGACATGGCACCCAAGCCTGACCTTTGGGATCAAAATCCAGTCCCGAGTTAGGGGGTCCGAGTCAGCGCCAGGTCTTGGGTCAAGGACAAGAATCAGGTCTCAAGTAGAGGTCGGAGGTTGGGTCCCCAGTAGGGTTGGGTCATAGGTTTGGTTCGGGAGTCGAGTCGAGAGTTGAATCCTGGGTCGAGGTGGAATGTTAACTTCCGAGTTGAAGTTGATCCAAGTCAGGGTCGAGGTTGGGTCCTGGATTCGGGTTTAAGTTGGGGTCCGGAATTATGTCCCTAGTCGGGAGTTTTCTAGATCGGGGTCGAGAATCGGATCCTTAGTTAGGGTCGAGTAGTGATATTGAAAGAGAGTTTTGAATTTTTTTTTTTCTTACTTTATGTAGAGAAGCCATTTTTCTAGGAGCCTATTTGGATGGGCTTATAACTTATAAGCCAACTTATGGCTTTTGCATTTTTGTCTTTTTGGCTTAAAAATAAGTGCTTAAAAGCACTTTTTCTTATTTTATCCAAACATTACAAAAGTTACTTAAAAGTTATTTTGGCTTAAAGTAAACTAACCCAAACATGTCTAAGTCCATGTAGAAAATATTTTCTAAATCATTTAAACTAACCAAATAGAATGAGAAAATTGAAAAACATTTTTTGTTTTCCTTCGTACCAAAACCACCCTTAAACTTCATGGTTTATCTTTAATGATATCTCTTGGGACAATAAAAGTAACAACATATTTAAGATCGCAAATTTATATTTTTGATACTTGAGAAAATTAACTCTTTATTAAACTCTGCCTCCAGCCCATATAATATAAAAGAGAAACAGAGGAATAACAATTTTCAAGAGGTCAAAAACCAAATATTTTCATTTCCTTCCATGCAGAGGTGAATCTAGGATTTGGAGTCTCCGAGTGTCAAGTAGACTCATCGATTAAATCAACCGGAGACTCCAAATCCTGGATACAAGCCAGCTTATGGCTAAGGGGTTCGAATCTAAGGGGTTCATTCGAACCCCCTTCGGCGAAAAACTATACTATTTATAAATAATTTAAATTATTTTTTATGTATATATAGTAGATACTAAACCCACTTCGATTAGTCCGTGTATTTACTTCTTTCGATTTTGAACCCCCTTAGATTTTGGTGCTTCAGCTTTTTGCTTATTCTAAAAGGGAACCCAAAAAAATCTTTCAAAGTTACAAAGGGTTGTGGACATTGAGAAAGCATAGTTGATGAGAAACAAAGAGAACAAAACATATTCATCTTTTAATTGAATTAAACTTAACAAATCTAAGTTGCCAATGGAATTCAAACCCGCACCCTTTGGGCGGAATATCTGACCCACTGCCACCGGCACCACAGACTACTTTGGTTCTCTAGGTGGCAAATTTGTTATTTATATATATTCTGTATATATGTACCGATATATATAAAGTTTTTGTGGAAGTTTGCGGGTGGCGTGGCACACTCATGGGCCTTAATAGATCCGCACCTGCTTCCATGTCACAACCGGATAATGTCTCAAAACATCAGAGACAAGAATAGAGATGTTTAGGCCACGATACAACACTCAACAATTTTTTTAATTCTTCAAACAAATAAAGAAATGGAAAATTCTACTGACTGCAAATGTATCTGCCCAAACGATCATTCACTAAGCTCAAGGAAATCTCTTCATAAACTTTAAACAGCGGCTGGAGTTTAGTTATCAATGGACTTTAGCACTTCTTCTCCCATTTCCTTGTACCCAGAGGCGAATCCAGGATTTTAAGAAGACGGGTGCACTGTTATCTAAGAAACACTACATTTTAGGTTTTAGTGCTTTAGAATAAAAAATAAAGGGATAATTTCAGAGTTGGCCTCCGTTAGGTTTAGTCATATTACACTCACTTTCCTCGTGGTTTACAATATTACACTTACGTATATTATTTTAATTATGTTGTAATGATTCTTCTAATCTATTTATCATTAATGTAAAGATAATATCATTTGACTAATTTACCCCTAATAATATATCCTTTTGATTAATTAATTTTGTAAATATCTTTTGTTAATTTTTCCTATTTTATTTAGTCTATTAACTATTTCTAATACTTAAATGAAAATAATAATAAAAATATCCAATGGTATTTTAATTCATCATCATTTGTATATTGTTGTTGGAGTCATTGTTGTATCATCTTCTCTGTAACACCCCGTAAATTTCTGAACGTAAGCGACTAAGTGACGGGATTATTTGAACTTGAAATAAAGGGTATATTATGCATGCAAAGTGTTGGACTACATTCATCTTGGCTAATGGGCTCCTTCTAATGGGCTCAAAGGAGGCCCAAAATAAATAAGAAATACATGGCCCCAAAAGGGAAAAATGACCCATTCATCTTTGATTTCTTAAACTTGTCATTAATGACCAAGTGTGTGGCTAAGATGGACCCTTAAAAGAATATAAAAGGATCCAAAAATCAGATTTTAATCATACACAACACCTTGCAAATTCTTGTAATTTCTAGACATTTCCAAGAGACCAAAAGAACTCATTTCAAACCCTAAGGCAACCAACTTGTTTGGACAAGATCATCCACTTGCAAGCCTTGGTAAGTGCTTACCCTTGTCTATTAATGTAATACATGCATGATATATGGTTGGAAACATGTTGGTTATGGTTAAAAGGCATAGGGCAGTCCACTTTTTTAAGTGGCAGTTCACTTTTGCTTTCGGCTAAAAGATTTGCCTTTTTGCGGTTTAAACTTGAAAAGGGGCTTACAGCCTTGAAGTAATTGAATTATATGGACTAAATTTCAATATACTTAAAATGTGGTGCTGTCCCTAATTCGTTACTTTTGTGTATGGCTTGATGGAAATGTTTTTACGCAATTGTGCATGGAACGTTTGGCGTAGTGAAAAGAGAATATTTTCTTGTTATGTTAAAGTGAATTCTAAAATTGTGTGGGCTGGTTTTGGTATATTGTTGTGAAAGGTATTTAGGTGACTTGATGGGATAAATATGTGGAGTTGTACTGAGGCGGAAATGTAAAGTAGGAACTTGGTGTAAAATCCTATCAGTTTGTGATGTCTACGGTGATGTGTGGACTGATTTGGTGTTGTTGTTTTGCTAAAGCAGTAAGTTATAGTGTAATGTGGTGGAATAATGTTACTTGGTAGTATAATGAAGGGGGAAGTGATGCACCATGTGTTTTGGAGGTTGGACGGTTTTTACTTTCCGTTAAGAACCTACTTACCGTCATGTGAACTTGTAGTGTAGTTAGTGGTTAACGTGAGCTCCGTTATGTGCTTTTGTAGAGTAACACGTAATGAAAGAGCTGGATTATTCTGTTCACGAATAGGAAGTTAAGGTATGTAAGGTTACTTTTTCCGCATTCTTCTGCAACATCTATTATTCACATTATCCTATCACTTGTCCTACCCCAAAGAGTTGTACAATATCTAAATGGTTTAGAGTACCTTATTTCAAAGTTAGTAGTACTTGTTATTTACTTATCTCTCATTCATTGAACATTGTTCCAAAGTCCAATAAAGTCTTGTTCTAAAGTCCCAAAAATGTTACAACATACAATATATCACTCTTATCGTTAAAGAATGAAGTAATGCATAATTAGTTATATCCATGGGGTGCAATGAACACCTGCTTAATGACTATTCCCCGAATTACGGGATGTATCCATGGGGTGGAAGGAACACCTGCATGATGTATCCATGGGGTGAAATGAACACCTGCATGATGTTTATTCCCAATATCACGGGATGTATCCATGGGGTGAAAGGAACACCTGCATGATGATGTTATTTTTTCCACTGATCAGTTGGGCCCGGGCATTATATGATTGATGATTGAAGACGCACAGTAAAGTAAAGTAAATTACAGTAAAGTAAAGAAAACAATGTACATGGTTCCACACATACCTTACAGTGATTTATCTATATTGTTTACTGACTGGTACTTGATTCCACTAAAGTTCCTATATTACATACAATTACTTACAGCCTTACATACTCAGTACATTCTTCGTACTGACGTCCCTTTGGGGACTTACCTTACTTACTGCAGGCACAGATACTTGTAGACCCCCACAGTAGACGTTGGATTTTCTGCAAATTATTGGTGAGCTCCTGGTTGCTTCGGGGCTTTCCGAGTCATATGTACATATTGTTTTTGGTTATGTATCTGATAGAGGGTTTGTAGACATTGTACAATTAAAGGAAGAAATGTCTTATCATGTTGACGATATGGCCCTAACGACCAAGTTTCATATATGTATATATGTATCATATGGTTTGCCATAACTTCCGCCATTGGTATCTTGCATCTATATGTGATAGTGATGATCATTGAGTGACATGTGTATGAATGTACATGAATAAAGATTGGCTCTCTCGGGGCCTCAATGGATTTGGGTGCCATGTCCGCCCCAACGGGGTTTTAGGCATGGCAAAAGTGGTATCAGAGCGGGTCATCCTAGGGTGTCTACAAAGCCGTGTCTGAGTAGAGTCTTACTTATCGATGTGTTGTGCACCACATTTATAAATAGGAGGCTACGGGATATTTAGGAGTTGTTTCATTCCTTCATTTCTAGATCGTGCATTAGAGCCGAAGTTATAGGTGGAATCATTTCTGACTGTTGAAATTGTTTTTCTTATATTATTGTAAGATGCCGATGGCAAGAAGAGGACGAGGTAAAAGTAAGAGGATAGACAGGATTGCTGGAGAAGGAACTAGTAGAGTCCCGCCTGAACCAGTTAATCAAGGTGGCGCCGAACAGGAGTTTGCATCACATGCTTCTTCGACTCTTCCATTGTCAGAAGAGTCAAGAGGAAGAGAAGTACCTGCAGAAACACCAGTAAATACTACTGACCAGGATTTAAAGAATGCAGTGCAAATTGACCCGAATAGTTGCTGCACAAGTTCAGGGGCAAAGTGGCCCAACAACAAGTGATGATAGTGCAACTAGGGCAGCTAGTTGATGGACACAGGATTTTCTGAAATTAGATCCTCCCACATTCACTGGATCAGATCTGAATGAAGACCCGCAAGATTTTATAGATCAAATCCAAAGGGATTTGAAGGTTATGCATGTGTCTGGTGTAGAAACGGTCGAGCTTGCGGCCTATAGATTAAATGGCGAGACTGTACTATGGTATGAAGATTGGAAACGGTCGAGGGGAATTGATGCACTCTCAGCTAGTTGGGACGAATTTAAAATGGCATTCCTTGATCATTACCTCCCCTATGAGGTTCAAGAGGCTCGTACGGACCAGTTCTTAAATCTGCGGTAGGGTAACATGAGTGTAAGAGAGTACAACCTTCGATTTAACTCTTTGGCCCGGTATGCTCCGAATGTGGTAGCTACTATGACCGATAGAGTTCATCGGTATATGGACAGACTAGAGCCATATTTGTTCCGAGATTGTACTATTGGTGCGTTGAACAGGGATATGGGTATAGCTAGAATACAGGCCTATGCGCAGAAAATGGAAGATCAGAGGCAACGGAGAAGAATATAAGGGTTTGAAGAAGGGCAGTCGAAGAGGGTTAGATCTATGGGATAGTCTATGGCATCCCAAGTAGAGTTTAGGCCTCAGAGTTTCAATAGACCGCCTAGGCCATCATTTTCTTATTCCACGGCAGGCACTCAATCTCAATTCTGACTGTTTAGAGGTAATCAAGTCGGGCAAAGTAGTGGGAGTCGTGGTTCACAGACGACAGGGTTTTCTCACCCGTTGTGTCAGACGATATCATTCAGGTAAATGTCGGCTGGGGATGAATGTTTGTTATTGGTGTGGCATGACGGGGCACATGATGAGAGAATGTGCACGAAGAGGTTCGAGAAGCATGGTATGACCTGCGGGATCCACTGTGGCATCATCATCATCGGTACCTTTCCTAGGTAGAGGGGTGCAGCCTGTTGGTCATGGTAGAGGTGCTAGAGGAGCAGCTAGTTCCAGCGGAACTCAAAATCGCATCTATGCTCTAGCAGACCGTCAGAATTCGGAGGCCTCACCTGATGTTGTTACAGGTATATTGTCCATATTCTCACATAATGTATATGCCTTGATTGATACGGGTTCTACATTATCATATGTTACTCCTTTGATTACTGAAAAATTCAAAAGAACGCCGGAATTACTAGTTAAGTCAATTGAAGTAACGACACCGATTGGTAAATCTATTATAGCAAAGAGAGTTTATCGTGATTGCATAGTTACCGTTTGTGGTTATGATACATTGGCCAATCTTGTTGAGCTAGACATGATAGATTTTGATGTTATAATGGGAATGGATTGGCTAGCTTCTTGTTATGCCACGGTATATTGTCGAGCTAAGACGGTACAACTTTATTTTCCACAAAAGGATGTTCTTGAATGGAAAGGTAATGTGGGAGCACCGAGGGGCAAATTTATTTCCTATCTTAAGGCTAGGAAAATGATATCCAAGGGGTATATATGTCACTTAGTGAGAGTGCATGATACTGAAGCGAAACCACCAACTCCTCAATCAGTTCTGGTTGTAAATGAATTTCTTGATGTGTTTCCTGAGGATCTTCTAGGTTTACCTCTAGAATGGGAAATAGAGTTTGGCATTGATGTGATTCTAGACACTCAGCCTATTTCTATTCCTCCATATAGAATGGCTCCAATAGAATTGCGAGAATTGAAGGAGCAATTGAAAGACTTACTGGACAAGGGATTTATACGGCCTAGTATGTCTCCGTGGGGTGCATCGGTCTTATTTGTACTGAAGAAAGATGGCACATTGAGAATGTGTATTGACTACCGACAATTGAATAAAGTAAAAATCAAGAACAAATATCCCCTTCCCCGAATTGATGATTTATTTGATCAGTTACAGGGTGCTAAATATTTTTCAAAGATTGATTTGAGATTGGGTTATCATCAAGTATGGGTTAGAGAACAAGACATACCCAAGACAGCTTTTCGAACACGGTATGGACATTATGAATTTTTAGTTATGTTATTTGGGCTAACAAATGCACCAACTGTTTTTATGGATTTGATGAATAAGGTGTTCAAGCCATTTCTAGACGTGTTCGTGACAGTATTTATAGATGATATTTTGGTTTACTCAAGATCACAGGAGTATCACGCTAATCATTTACGGCAAGTGTTGCAGATTCTTCGTGACCGTAAGTTATACGAAAAGTTCTCTAAATGTGAGTTTTGGTTAAAATCTGTAGCATTCTTGGGTCATATTGTATCGGATGAAGGGATACGGGTTGATACCCAGAAGATAGAGGCCGTGAAGAATTTGCCAAGACCTACGACGCTTACAGAAATTCATAGTTTTCTTGGATTGGCCGGGTATTATAGACGATTTGTCAAAGGATTTTCTTCTATTTCGGCACCATTGACAAAGTTAACCCACAAAGCAACTAAATTCTAGTGGAATGATGCATGCGAAAGGAGTTTCCAAGAGTTGAAGGATAAATTGACTTCTACACCTGTATTGGTACTTCCTGAGGGCACGGAAGGATACACAGTATATTGTGATGCTTCAAGAGTTGGCTTAGGATGTGTGTTGATGCAACATGGTAAAGTGATAGCCTATGCTTCAAGGCAACTGCGTCCACATGAGAAGAATTACGCTACACATGATCTTGAATTAGCAGCCGTAATTTTTGCTTTAAAAATATAGAGCCACTATCTGTATGGGGTTCACGTGGATATCTATACTGATCATAAAAGCTTGCAGTATATTCTTAATCAGAAGGACCTCAATTTAAGACAGAGGAGATGGTTGGAATTATTGAAAGATTATGATATTGATATCTTATACCATCCGGGAAAGACAAATATGGTAGCCGATGCGCTAAGTCGTAAAGCAAGTGGAAGCACAGATGACCAGTTTGCGGGAAAGCAAGAGATGTCCGAGGATCTACACCAACTAGCTAGCTTGGGGGTTTGCCTTCTAGAAACTCCGGATGAAGGAATTATGGTGCAGAATGCAGTAGAATCATCACTTGTAGCTGAAGTGAAGGAGAAACAATATGTAGATCCTATTTTATTGCAGTTGAGAAAGAATGTACAACAGGGTCTGACAAAGGCCTTTGATCTTACACCAGAGGGAGTACTGCAGTGCCAAGGTAGATTGTGTGTACCAGATATAGATGAATTAAGGAAACGAATTATGACAGAGGCACACCATTCACAGTATTCAATTCATCCGGGAGCAACCAAAATATACCATGATCTGAAAGAGATGTACTGGTGGGGGAGCATGAAAAAGAATATTGCAGACTTTGTGGCTCATTGTCCAAATTTCCAACAAGTCAAGGTAGAGCATCAGAAGCCTGGAGGTTATATGCAGTGTATTGATCTTCCGATTTGGAAATGGCTAATGATTAATATGGATTTTGTTAAAGGTTTACCTCGCACACTTCGCAAATTTGATTCCATATAGGTGATTGTTGACAGACTTACCAAATGAACACACTTTTTACCTGTCAAGACCACCTATACAGCTGAAGATTATGCGAGGTTGTATATCAAAGAGATAGTTCGGTTACATGGAATTCCCATATCTATTATATCCGACAGAGGGGCTCAATTTACTACTCCTTTTTGGAGGTATTTCCAGCAGAGTTTGGGAACTCAAGTGAATTTGAGTACAACTTTCCATCCCCAAACAGATGGGTAGGCAGAATGTACCATCCAAACACTTGAAGATATGTTGCGAGCATACGCATTAGACTTTAAAGTCAATTGGAATGATCATTTACCTCTTGTTGAATTTGCCTACAATAATAACTATCATTCAAGTATCAAGATGTCTCCTTATGAAGTATTATATGGGAGAAAGTGTAGATCACCTATCGGATGGTTTGAAGCAGGTGAAACTACTTTATTTGGACCGGATCTAGTTCATCAAGATATGGAGAAAGTTAGGGTGATACAACAGCGACTACAGATGGCCCAAAGCCGTCATAAGTCATATGCTGATGTTAGAAGAAGAGGGCTTGAATTTGCTATAGGTGATTGGGTATTTTTGAAGGTATCACCGATGAAAGGGGTGATGAGATTTGGAAAGAAAGGAAAGCTAAGTCCACGTTACATAGGGCCATATGAAATTATCCGAAGAGTTGGTCAAGTGGCGTATGAATTAGCATTACCCCAGGAGCTCTCCGCAGTCAACCCAGTGTTTCATGTTTCGATGCTTCGAAAATGCATAGGAGATCCGTCTCAAATTGCTCCCATCGAAGATGTGCAAGTAACGAAAGATCTTGCATACGAAGAAGTGCCTATTGCTATTTTGGACAAACAAATTAAAAGGTTAAGGAATAAAGATGTAGCTTCCGTCAAAGTGATTTGGAGGAATCAACAAGTAGAAGAAGTTACATGGGAATCTGAAGAAAGAATGAAGGCGAAGTACCCGTATTTGTTTCAAACCGAAGAGGAGGTCCAGGGTGCCGAATTGAAGTAATAACAAGTAAGTATATATAATCATTATAAGTATGTGATAAAATGAAATATGTACTTAGACTTGCACTTGTCTAGATTGGTTAATGTTACCAACATTCGAGGACGAATGTTCTTAAAGGGGGAAGAATGTAACACCCCGTAAATTTCTGAATGTAAGCGACTAAGTGACGAGATTATTTGAAATTGAAATAAAGGGTATATTATGCATGCAAAGTGTTGGTCTACATTCATCTTGGCTAATGGGCTCAAAGGAGGCCCAAAATAAATAAGAAATACATGGCCCCAAAAGGGAAAAATGACCCATTCATCTTTGACTTCTTAAACTTGTCATTAATGACCAAGTGTGTGGCTAAGATGAACCCTTAAAAGAATATAAAAGGATCCAAAAATCAGATTTTAATCATACACAACACCTTGCAAATTCTTGTAATTTCTAGACATTTCCAAGAGACCAAAAGAACTCATTTCAAACCCTAAGGCAACCAACTTGTTTGGACAAGATCATCCACTTGTAAACCTTGGTAAGTGTTTAACATTGTATATTAATGTAATACCTGCATGATATATGTTTGGAAACATGTTGGTTATGGTTAAAAGGCATAGGTCAGTCCACTTTTTTAAGTGGCAGTCCCCTTTTGCTTTCGGCTAAAAGATTTGCCTTTTTGCGGTTTAAACTTGAAAAGGGGTTTAAGGACTTGAAGTAATTGAATTATATGGACTAAATTTCAGTATACTTAAAGTGTGGTTCTGTCCATAATTCGTTACTTTTGTGTATGGCTTGATGGAAATGTTTTTACGCAATTGTGCATGGAACGTTTGGCGTAGTGAAAAGAGAATAATTTCTTGTTATGTTAAAGTGAATTCTAAAATTTTGTGGGATGGTTTTGGTATATTATTGTGAAAGGTATTTAGGTGACTTGATGGGATAAATATGTGGAGTTTTATTGAGGTGGAAATGTAAAGTAGAAACTTGGTGTAAAATCCTATCAGTTTGTGATGTCTATGGTGATGTGTGGACTGTTTTGGTGGTGTGTGGACTGATTTGGTGTTGTTGTTTTGATAAAGCAGTAAGTTATAGTGCAATGTGGTGGAATAATGTTATTTGGTAGTATAATGAAGGGGGGAGTGATGCACCATGTGTTTTGGAGGTTGGACGGTTTTTACTTTTCGTTAAGCACCTACTTACCATCTTGTGAACTTGTAGTGTAGTTAGTGGTTAATGTGAGCTCCGTTATGTGCTTTTGTAGAGTAACACGTAATGAAAGAGCTGGATTATTGTGTTCACGAATAGGATTGTGTATCCATATTGGGAAGTTAAGGTATGTAAGGTTACTTTTTCCGCATTCTTCTGCAGCATCTATTATTCACATTATCCTATCACTTGTCCTACCCCAAAGAGTTGTACAATATCTAAATGGTTTAGATTTCCTTATTTCAAAGTTAGTAGTACTTGTTATTTACTTATCTCTCATTCATTGAACTTTGTTGTTCCAAAGTCCAATAAAGTCTTGTTCTAAAGTCCCAAAAATGTTACAACATACAATATATCACTCTTATCGTTAAAGAATGAAGTAATGCATAATTAGTTATATCCATGGGGTGCAATGAACACCTGCTTGATGACTATTCCCCGAATTATGGGATGTATCCATGGGGTGGAAGGAACACCTGCATGATCTATCCATGGGGTGAAATGAACACCTGCATGATGTTTATTCCCAATATCACGGGATGTATCCATGGGGTGAAAGGAGCACCTGCATGATGATGTTATTTTTTCCACTGATCAGTTGAGCCCGGGAATTATATGATTGATGATTGAAGACGTACAGTAAAGTAAAGTAAATTACAGTAAAGTAAAGAAAGCAATGTACATGGTTCCACACATACCTTACAGTGATTTATCTATATTGTTTACTGACTGGTACTTGATTCCACTAAAGTTCCTATATTACATACAGTTACTTACAACCTTACATACTCAGTACATTCTTCGTACTGACGTCCTTTTGGGGACTTACCTTACTTTCTGCAGGCACAGATACTAGTAGACCCCCACAGTAGACGTTGGATTTTCTGCAAATTGTTGGTGAGCTCCTGGTTGCTTCGGGGCTTTTCGAGTCATATGTACATATTGTTTTTGGTTATGTATCTGATAGAGGCTTTGTAGACATTGTACAATTAAAGGAAGAAATGTCTTATCATGTTGACGATATGGCCCTAACGGCCAAGTTTCACATATGTATATATGTATCATATGGTTTGCCATAACTTCCGCCATTGGTATCTTGCATCTATATGTGATAGTGATGATCATTGAGTAACATATGTATGAATGTACAGGAAAAAAGATTGGTTCTCTCAGGGCCTCAATGGCTTCGGGGTGCCATGTCCACCCCAACGGGGTTTGAGGCGTGACATTCTCTTTTCAGAAAAAGTAATTCGAGCAACAAATACAACCGAGCATGTTGATAAAGGGTTTTCTTTATTCTGCATGTTTAAAATAAGTGTGTGCACATAACCGAAAAAAAAAAGAAAAAGAAAGAAACATTGTAACCATTAACAAACTTGTCCAGCAATATCAGGAGCAGAACCATGTATAGGTTCAAACAACCCAGGTCCCTAGTGTTAGGATATATACCATTAACCATGCGTTTAGATATAGTATATTATAACAATTGTGATGGTTAAAAGTCTAAGTGGGAGATTGTTGAAATATATACTATTAACCATGGTATATATACTATTGGCCATGTGTTTAGATATAGTATTTATTATAGAACAATTGTTAAATCAATTTTAATAAAAGATTTAGATCATGTATTCATTTATGTGTCCATTTACTTATATAGTAGATGATTTAGTGTAGAGAGTTTTAGCTTATACATAGAAGATTAAATCATTGGTTCTTATAAGTATAATTTTTTTTTTTCACAATCTAGGATGAAAATTGGACAAGTCATCGGTATGATTGTAGTACAAGATTAAATGTAATTTATCTTGATTATGGAAATGGTGTAGTTCCAACTTCTTGTGCTAGTGCATTTTGTATGTATTGCATGGGACCGAGTAGAGATAGATATTTTAGACTGACTGGCAAAAACATATCTTCTAAACTATTAAATGTACTTATATTCTCAATCTTGATATAACTATTATGAGCTGTATATATTATTGTTTTGATTTATTAAAAGGTGAGTTCCTGAGATGGGTCAATATGCCTGGTAGATTGAATGATAATAGTATATATTGGTGAAATAATAAGTTAGTTGATAGAGTCCATGTCTCAATATATAGATTGATGATATGCATTTTTGAGAAGCTTATAAGTTTTCATTGTGTCAAATCTTGCAAGTGGATTTTATGAATCCGACACATGAAATAAGTTAAGCAGTACTCTAAAGGAAATTAATCATTAGATTGAATTCGTCAGTAATTTAATTTATTGATTAGTATCTATAATCTTAACATGGGGAATTACATAAGTGTTTAATGGGAAATTTCACAATATAAATAGAGGAGTGCAATTACGAATTTCTAGTGGAATGATTTATAATTTATATGGTAAGAATAATTCAAATCAGAATTTTGTGTTATTTCCATAATAGGGAGCCTCAGTAATTAATTTCGTAGTCCCTGTAGTGCCCATATTTAACTAAAACTCAGAATCCTATTATCTAAGGGGAAGGAGAAGAAAAATAACGTTTGTTTCTTGTTCTAAAGAAAACATGTGTATGTTTTGTGTTCTCCTCTTTGGACGGGGAAAAGCTTCCCTATAAGTAGGGGTTCTTCTAACTTAGAAAGAGAATCAGTTTTTTATTCGATACTTGCTCACCCAAGTATTGAGAGAGTTCAACTGTGAATTTGGAATCACTACAGAAGATTGTAGAATCGGAGTCATACTTGTAGAATTGCTTGATGATATGTGTTCACGCTTCAAGAGGTATTTATCGAATTAAATTTCAGCGAGTTTATGTGATCTAGTATAATTGTATGTATTCTAGCATAAACTATGTATTATCTATTATTCACGTAAGCAGTATGTTTATGGAATGCTAACGTTGTGCATAATGTTTTCCAACACCTAGAGGCAACAAGTGCGCAAAAATAAAATGAGATTAAGACAACGATTTTATGGTGAGAAGGAAAAATATGAATATTTTCAAAGAAAGAAGATTTTTTGGTAATACCGTTTCACCAAGACTGGCAGATGGACTGACCCTGACACTGATAAGGCTGTTGCTGGGGGTACCTACCATGAAACCCTCGACCTTTGAACTATGAGCCGCTATGGCTCCCACTGTAACTGCCCTAATAACGGGGTCTCTTATCGCTTCCCCCTTGGACCTCTCAATCCATCTTCTAAATAGAATAGACGTGCTCAGCAATATCAAAAAAAGACTTTCCTGAAGTCACCAAACTCTGAGTAGCCCTGCGAAGTGGTAGTCTCAAACCCCTAACAAAGCATCGAACTCACTCATACTCTGTATGCAGAATCATAGTGGCATGTCTGGATAACTCATGAAATCTCGCCTCATACTCGGCCACAGACATAGACCCCTGTCTCAAAGCAGAAAACTCATCCTTCAGGCGCTCGCGCATGCTGCGAGGAATCTACTTCCCCAAGAAAACCTCGGAGAACTGAGTCTAAGTCACAAGTGGAGATCCAGCTGGCCTAGAATCAAGATAAGCTCTTCACCACCTCCTCGCTGCTACGTCTAGCTGATAAGCAACAAAGTTCACTCCACGCGACTCAACCAACCCCAAATTCAGTAACCCCTGTTCAAAATTGGTCAGGAACTCATAAGCATCCTCTTCTAGGGTCCCAACAAACATGGGTGGAGTCAATCTCAGAAATTAGCCCAGCATCTTCTTCTCCTTCGCAGACATAACTAGATGGGCAACTAACAAATGTGGAACTACGGGTGCTAGCGAAAACTATGCTCTGGGAGCCGCAACTGCAGGCTGCGCCCCTAAATCAATACCACCCTATGTTGCTGGCTAAATTCCGTTGGTCGGCGGACCGCCAACTAAACCCAATAACTGAACCAATGCATCACAGAGAACTGAAGATGATATAAACTCGGGTGGGTACTGGGTTTCCCCCTGGCCCACCTACTGCTGTGGCGGCGGAACTCTGGAGCTATCTGAGGCTCAGGAGCTATAATAGGGTCTGGCGAGGGTTCCTTAGCCTGATCTCGAACTGGGGCTGCAGATCTAGACTGCCCTCGACCTTGAGGTCGACCTCTATCCCTAAATGGAGCTCTAGTAGCCAACACGGGGTCCTGATCCCCGGTCGCCATACCCCGCATCCCAGCCATCTACGAAAGAGTGAAACAAATAAGGATTTAGAAACCAATATAGATATAGTGTATGAAAGTAAATAAAGAAGATAAGACTTTTCTAAAATGTCCCGTAGCCTCCCAAAGATAGTATACAGACGTCTTCATACCGATCCACGGGACTCTACTAAACATTGGCTCTTGTACCAACAATACCGGTGAAACCTAGGCTCCGATACCAAGCTGTCATGACCCAATTTCTCAGGTCATGATGTCACCTACTTCAATCCTCTAGTAGGTAAGCCAAGCCATAGCCTGGAACTGCAAGTAATAGGCTAACAGGTGGAAGATAAAAAGAAATGAAAAGGAAAACCAACCAAAACCATAATATATATGCAGAAGCAAAGAAATATAAATACTTAATATACCAAACAGAAGAAGGAAGAGGATAAAACATACAAAATAATCCCTCCCAAGACCTGGTAAGGTCGATACAAACGCCACTATAACCAAAAAAAATAGTACTAGACAGTATCCAAAAATACATATATACAGTAGTCTCGGAATAGAAAAGACTATAACTGAAATAGATGGAGGAGGATCAGCCTCAGACTCTAGAAAGCTCACCCCATCTTTGGATCAGTAGCTAGGCCTAAGGATAACGTAAACGTCGGTGGCTCGTACTCAGATCTACATAAGAGAAAAGATACAGAAGTGCGGTATGAGTACCAAAGCAACGGGTACTCAGTAGACATCATCGATAAACTAAACTCAAATATAACAAAAGTATAAATATAATGCAAGTGTATAAGCTAAGTCAATAGTAGTAGGGGTAGAGATATAAATATCTATAGTACTAAACATGCACAGAAGTGGAAGATAAATGACTCAAAAGTAAGAAAGACGAGCTAACTACAACCTAACTGGGCCCCCATAAGCCTAGAAGGCACACAGAAGAAGACAATTAACCCTACCGAGCCCCCATAAGTCGGCGAGTACATACAAGCAGTAACTAAAGTAGAAAACATAAGTAATATGTAGCTGAACCGATCTAAGGTAACCATCCGGTCCCAAATCCATGATAAAACTAGATGTACATCGGGCTTGAACCGATACCAATGGGTAGTACCGAGAGGATAAACGCTGAGCTCGAACCCAAAATAATGGGTAATAATGAGAGGACACATGAATCACGTACATCAAAACTCAGTATCCTTGTCAATACTCCCTGAACAACCATAAAAAATACAAGAGCAACCTGATCGTATTATAACCAGATGCCGGACTCGAACTGAAACTCATAGTAACTATACCATAACCAGAAACCAGTGATCCCATATGTAACCAATCTCAACTGTACAACTGATACCAAAACCATACCGTAACCGATGCCAGAGCCTTGCCAAAACTCATAATAATAGGAACAGTAAAACATATGCCGGACTCGAATCAGAACTGAAATGTATTTATATAGAAATAAATATCGCTAGCTAACAGGAAGAAATTTAGTGTTTCCAAGACTATCTTTGGACCATAAGGTCACAAATACCAATCTCGGGGGGATGGGGGGGGGGGGTAAGTCCACTAAGGCAAGGCGGATCTCAAATACTAGGTCAATTACTACTCTACCCGGGAAAAGGAGCTAAAATGGGCTAGGAACCAAGTCTAAGTCAACCCATCCTAAGGGAATAGCCTAAAAAAATGGTTGTCAAGAGTCTAACCGAGCCTAAAAGGTCTTCATGTCATAATATGCTATCTAAAAAGAGTGATGGGGCCCACTTTAGGATCCTAATAACCAAACCTAAACCAAAGCCTACCCGAGTCTAGTCTAAGGCTTCTCTATCCTATCCCAAGGTACCACAAGAACTAATTCTAGTCTTAAGGATGATAGCACATTATACTAGGGAAGAACAAACCAAAAATCTATCGAAGCTGGGCCCTAACCGGCTAAATAAGGCATAAAATACTAAAAACGATAGCTGGGCTGACACAACCTGCCTAAAACTAACAAAATAGAACACTAATACCATAAATAAGCTCAATCTAAAGATAGGGTAAGCCTAACCTACCTGGTTGCACCCGAACGCTCACCGAATCCACAAAATTAGAGCTTTTCCCTTTTCAGAGACCTTCGAGAGCAGCCACGCTATTAAAATAATTATCCAGGTGTAAAGACGAGAATAATGATACCCATATTGCATATAAATGCTCCGAGTCAGAAATCAAACTAAAAATCCCACGCGGGGCCTACTTGTGGAATCGCAAAAGTGAAACCGTCACAACATCCCACTGTCACGCCACGAATCCCAACGAGGCATGATTGGCACCCGAAGCCGATAAGGCCCGAGAGAACCAAGGTATGCTTCTATACATTCATATGCATGCCATAGGAAACACCACTATCACATACGAACATGAACCATTAGTATTGGAAATCATGGATATTGGGAATCATGGCATATATATACACATTGGAGAAACTTGGCCGTTGAGGCCATCAAAACAAGACTTCATGAGTCACCTTATATACATATACCCACGTACGTCTACAAAAGCCTCCAACAGATGCATTGACTAATACAACCCAAAAGTCGGTACAAGTTCCCGCTTTATACAACATGTACATAACCAAAACATATATACACTCTGACTCGGAGAAGCCCCGAATTAGCTGGAGCTCACCAAAGAACCGCTAACACTGGCAATCTACTGAGGAGGCCTACTGGTACCTGCGCCTGCAGAAAGTAAGGTAAATTCCCCGAGAGGGGTCAGTATGAAATAAGTACTGAGTATGCAAGGCTCAGATGAAACTGTATAATACATGAATATTTCAATGAACTCAAAACATATGAATAATCAATGTGAAGAATTCACCATTTTGCATTTTGGGAAACCATGTGAATTGCTTTCATTACTTTCTTTGCTTTCTTTATCTCAATGCTTACTTGTCAATACATGTGTCACAATGTACTCGGGCCCCTACTGATCAGTGGGTCTTTACATAACATATCAACATGCTGGGATCGAGTCGAGCTAGGCTTATGCCCCTAGACTTGCCACCCATAAATCAATGCATCGGGATCGGGTCGAGCTAGGCTTATGCTCCTAGACCTGCCACCCATAAATCAATACCTTCGGGATCGAGTCAAGCTAGGCTTATTCCCCTAGACTTGCCACCCATACTTGATCATTGACCACATTTGTATTACTTTATTCATTACTTTGAGATTGATACTAGGATAGTCATAACATCACTTTGAACTTTGGAACATATCATTATTGGAAACCTTGAACCATTAACCAATGAGTAAGAGACATGTGAATAACTTGGCAACATAAAATTATTAGAATCATAACACCATGGGAACTATTGGACAATAATCTATGAACAAGAGACATAAGTATAATCACTATTGGAGCACTGGAACATAACCTTGTTTGAGCTTTTGGAACATTAACCATGATTATGAGACATGAGACTCACCAATGATCCATGAGTAGGAAATATATGACAATGACTATTGATAAACGGATATAGAATACCTTAGCACATTTCGGGATAGGACTAGTGAAATAGCAATGTGGATACTATTTGCCGCAGAAAGATACAGACAGAGTAACCTCACATACCTTGTACTCTCAATATGGATATACAATCATAGATATGTATACAATAGTCCCGCTCCTTCTTTATGTGTCACTCTACAACACAAATACATAACGGAATTCACATTAACCAACAACTACTTTACAAATGCATGTAACATCAATGGGGTACATGTTTGCCTTGAAACATGTTATTTCCCCTTGACAAAACCATTGGGAGAATCATTATTTCAAAAATCCTCCAATATTCCCAACATTGACCAATACATGAAAATCAATACATTCCACCACAACACTTCCCCTTTACACTTTCTTATCCACACCACATCACAAACAATCCATCAATTCACCTTAATATAGTTCATAGCACATATCGGCCAAAATCCCACAATTTGAACTTATAGAAAAATAACAAGTTTAATAACAAAATAACACCATACACGTTCATATTTTATCCATACCATGATCTTTCATCAAAGGCACAAGTCCTAATTCAAGCTTGAATCCCATGGATCACAAATCTTATACAAAAACACAAAGTACCATGTCCAACATTTCCAAACACAACCAACATGATCTACATACTCTTTCATGCATATAAATACTTACCAAGTCTTGGAATAGGATGATCTTTACCAAAGAGCCCAATGGAAATATTTGCTTTAGGGTTTTGGAACTAGAGAAATGCTTGAGAAATATGTAAAAAGGCATGAGACTTTTGAAGCAATAAAAATCAGCTTTATTGCCCTTTATATAGGCCCCCAAGTCCATCCTTAGCCACTCTTTATCATCTAATATTGGGTTCTAGAAGGTCAATGCAAGAATGGGTCTTTTGACCCATTCTTGGGCCATGTTTTTCCTTTCATTTATGGATCCTTTTTGGGCCCAATTCACTTAACTTAGCAAAATCAATAATTTCTAGTGTTTAAGTCATCTTATACGTATTACAATAAGATTCCCACTCATGCTATTCATATCCGTAGCCTCAATCCCAAAAACAAGTGATTCTAGCCACGTTTAGCTTATTTTGACCTTAAGGGCAAAACTGTCATTGTGATCCCAAATTCGTTCTCGAGCAATTTTATAATACCAATATAATATGTCATTCATTTCATGTATATACTCATGGTTGTAGAACAAACGTGACAAAAATCGGCTCGGTACGTCCTCGGATACCCTTGGGACTTAGAAATTCCAACTTTCGAAAAAGTGGAAAAACCAAGGTGGAACGCTCTTGGCTGTGCCAACTTACTGCCCCTGGACTAAATATTTTAGCCCAGAGTGGCGTGTCTCACTCCCCATCGCGCCCCTTCCTTAGTTTTTTTGAAAATTTCATTTTTCGACTTTTCATCGCGGGTTCAGTTAGATACTTCAAGCCCTATTCTTTAACTCACTTCTTAACCTTAATATACTTTGTTTAGAGGTACTCTTATCCTCGTTTTGAACCCCACGAATGTTCCACACAAATCAAAAAACACTTCCTATGAAGGTTTAATCACATTTACGAGGCCAAAAGTCAAGTATCTCATCCATAGCATTACAAAATACATATGTATGGCTCTCGACACCCAAGTAAGCATTACTTAACATCGTCAAGTAGGGTTAGGAAGGTACGGGGTGTTACATTCTTCCCCCCTTAGGAACATTCGTCCTCGAATGTTAACAATATTGTTTCAATTACAACAATCCATCTCTACATTAGTACACATGTACATAAACACTTAAGGATCATGAATACTTACTTGTCATTATTCCACTTCCGCACTTTGACCTTATTCATCCATTTGAAATAGATAGGTATACTTGGATCTCATCATTTCTTCCACTTCCCATGTGATCGCCTCTACTTGTTGATTTCGCCAAAGGACTTTCACAGAAGCTATGTCCTTATTCCTCAATCTTTTTACTTGTCGGTCTAGGATAGCAATGGGTACCTCTTCATTAGTAAGATCCTCTTTAACTTGAACATCTTCAATAGGTACAATACGAGATGGATCTCCTATACATTTTTGAAGCATCGAAATATGAAATACCGGATGGAATGAAGAAAGTTCTTGAGGTAGTGCTAATTCATAAGCAACTTGCCCAAATCTTCTAATAACTTCATATGGGCCTATGTACCGTGGACTCAATTTCCCTTTCTTTCTGAACCGCATTATCCCTTTCATCGGTGACACCTTTAAAAACACCCAATCACCTATGGCGAATTCAATACCTCTTCTTCTAACATCCGCATATGACTTGTGACGACTTTGAGCCATTTGTAACCGCTGTTGGATCACCTTAACCTTTTCCATAGACTGATGAACGATATCTGGCCCAAGTAAAGCAGTCTCACCCGCTTCAAACCATCCTATTGGTGATCTACATTTCCTTCCGTACAAAGCTTCATAAGGTGCCATTTTAATACTTGAATGATAGCTATTGTTATACGCAAATGCAATAAGAGGCAAATGGTCATCCCAACTGCCTTGAAAATCTAACGTACAAGCTCGTAGCATATCTTCAAGTGTCTGAATAGTACGTTCTGCTTGTCCATCAGTCTGAGGATGGAAAGCCGTACTCAAATTCACCCGTATACCCAAACTCTGCTGGAAAGACCTCCAAAAGTGCGCTGTGAATTGTGCTCCTCTGTTTGATATAATGGAAAGTGGAATACCATGCAATCGTACTATCTCTTTCACATACAACTTCGCATAATCCTCAGCTGTATAGGTCGTCTTGACTGGTAGAAAATGTGCTGACTTGGTAAACCTGTCCACTATAACCCATATAGAATCAAACTTCCGAAATGTACGAGGCAAACCTGTAATAAAATCCATGTTAATCATATCCCATTTCCAGACTGGAAGATTGATACATTGCATGTAACCTTCTGGTTTCTGATGCTCTACTTTCACTTGTTGACAATTTGGGCATTGAGCAACAAACTCTGCAATGTTCTTCTTCATATTTCCCCACCAATACACTTCTTTCAATTCATGGTACATTTAAGTAGCACCCGGATGAATAGAATAGCGCGAATGATGTGCCTCTGTCATAATTCGTGTCCTCAACTCATCTACATCCGGTACACATAATCTCCCTTGACATTGAAGTACCCCTTCCTGTGTAAGATCAAATGCCTTTGTTAAATCCTTCTGTACATTTTTCTTTAGCTGCAATAACATAGAATCCGCAAACTGCTTCTCTTTCACTTCAATTATTAAGGAGGATTCTGCTGCATTTCGCACAATAACTCTATCATCTGAGGATTCAATAAGGCGAACTCCCAAGCTGGCCAATTGATTCAAATCTTTGATTATCTCACGCTTTTCATTCAACTGACCACTAGTGCTTTCTACTGCCTTACGGCTCAATGCATCAGCTACTACATTTGCTTTGCCTGGGTGATAAAGAATATCAATGTCATAGTCTTTTAAAAGCTCTAACCACCTTCTTTGCCTCAAATTGAGTTCCTTCTGCTTAAAAAGATATTGCAAGCTTTTGTGATCCATATAGATGTCAACATGAACCCCATATAAATAATGACGCCATATCTTTAAAGCAAAAACTACCGCTGCCAATTCAAGATCATGTGTGGGATAGTTTTTCTCGTGTGGCCGCAACTGTCGTGAGGCATAGGCTATGACATTACCGTGTTGCATTAATACACATCCGAGGCCATCCCCGGAAGCATCACAATACACTACATAACCTTCGGTACCTTCGGGAAGCACTAAAACTGGTGTGGAGGTTAATTTATCTTTCAACTTTTGGAAGCTTTTCTCACATGCGACATTCCACTGAAATTTTACCGCCTTATGTGTAAGCTTTGTTAACGGTGCTGCAATAGAGGAAAAACCTTCCACAAACCTTCTGTAATACCCTGCTAGTCCAAGAAAACTATGAATTTCTGTGGGTGTCGTAGGTCTTGGTCAATTTTTCACCACTTTAATCTTTTGTGTATCAACCTGTATGCCTTCATCTGATACAATGTGACCCAAGAACGCGACTGATTTCAACCAAAACTCACATTTGGAGAACTTTGCATACAACTTATGTTCACGGAGAATCCGTAGCACTTGTTGTAAGTGATTAGCATGGTCCTCTGGTGATCTTGAATAAACTAGGATGTCATCTATAAATACCGTGAAAAACACGTCCAAAAATGGCTTAAACACCCTATTCATCAAATCTATGAACACAGCTGGAGCATTTGTTAATCCAAATGACATAACTAAAAATTCATAATGGTCATACCGTGTTCGAAAAGCTGTCTTGGGTACATCTTCTTCTCTAACATTGACTTGATGGTAACCCAACCTCAAGTCGATCTTTGAAAAACACATGGCACCCTGTAACTGATCAAATAAATCATCAATGCGAGGGAGGGGATATTTGTTCTTGATCGTTACCTTATTCAATTGCTGATAGTCAATGCACATTCTTAAGGTGCCATCTTTCTTTTGCACAAATAATACCGGTGCACCCCATGGGGACATACTAGGCCTAATGAAGCCCTTGTCCAGCAAATCTTTCAATTGCTCCTGCAATTCACGTAACTCTGCTGGAGCCATTCTATATGGGGGAGTAGAGATAAGGCTGAGTGCCCGGAATCACATCAATGCCAAATTCTACTTCCCGTTCTGGGGGTAAACCTGGAAGATCCTCTGGAATACATCTAGAAATTCATTGACCACTGGAACCGACTGCGGAGTCAGTGGTTCCGCTTTGGTATCTTTCACCCGTACTAGGTGACATATATAACCTTTAGCAATCATTTTTATGGCTTTCAAATAGGAAATAAATCTCTCTCGTGGTGCCCCTACATTACCCTGCCATTCATGAACATTTTCTTGCGGAAAACAAAATTGTACCTTCTTGGCCCGGCAATCTACCGTAGCACAACAAGAGGCCAACCAATCCATTCCCATGATCACATCAAAATCCACCATGTCTAGTTCAATGAGATTAGCCAATGTATCATGACCACACACAGTTACCACACAGTTACGATATACTCTCTTTGCAATGATATATTCACCAACCGGTGTAGACACTTCAATTGATTTAATTAATAATTCTGGTGCCTTTGCAAATTTCGGAGCAACCAATGGGGTAACATAGGAAAATGTAGAACCTGGGTCAATTAGTGCATATACATTATGTGAGAATATGGATAATGTACCTGTGACAACATCAGGGGACGCCTCTGAATTCTGGCGGTCCATTAAAGCAAAAGTGCGATTCTGGACCCCGCTAGTACTGGCTGCTCCTCTGGAACCCCTACCATGGCCAATAGGTTGTACACCTCGGCCTAGTGAAGGAATCGATGCTGATGACGCAAAAGCTGACCCAGCTGGTCGTGCTGTACCACCCATGCTCTGCTGTGGACAATCTCTCGCTATATGCCCCGGCATACCACACCAAAAGCAGACATTCGTCCCTGACTGACATGTACCTGTGTGCATACGCCCGCAGTGCTGACACAGCTGATGAGGAAAACCTGCTGCTTGTGATCCATGAACCCCGCTACTCTGCCCAGATGGTCCACCTTTAGACCCTCAAAACTGAGAATGACCACCCCCTGTGGAATAGGAGAACGATGGTCTAGGAAACATACGGGGCCTAGATCCTCCTTGGGATATCATAGGTGGTCCCATAGGTCTAGCCCGTTTGGACTGTCCCCTGTCAAATTCATGTACCCTTCGTCTCTGTCTTTGATCTTCCATTTTCTGGGCGAAGGCTTGAATTCTCGCTATATCCATTTCTTTGTTCAAGGCAGCAATATTGCAATCCCGTACCAAATATGGCTCTAGTCTGTCCACATATCTATGGACCCTGTCTGTCATCGTAGCCACCACATTTGGCGCATATCTAGCCAAGGAATTAAATTGCAAACTGTATTCCCTGACGCTCAGATTTCCCTGTCGTAGATTTAGGAACTGATCCGCACGTGCCTCCCGGATCTCATAAGGAAGATAATGATCGAGGAAAGCCACTTTAAACTCTTCCCATGTAGGTGGATTTGCACCAATATCACGGGATTTCTTCCAATCCTCATACCATAATATTGCCTCTCCTTTTAATCAGTACGCAACAAGTTCAACTGTCTCTACCCCCGTCACATGCATAACTTCCAAGGCCCTCTGAATTTGATCCACGAAGTCCTGTGGATCTACTTTTGGATCTGACCCTGTGAAGATAGGAGGGTCCAGTTTCAAGAAATCCTGTGTTCTGCGACTTGCCACTCTAGCCGCATCATCATCATGTGTCATTGGGCCAGCTTGTCCTTGACTCTGGGCTTCCACTAACTGTGTCAACATCTGAACTGCATTTCGAAGATCCTGATCTGTGGCATTGACTGGTGGTTCTACAGGTACGCTTCTCCTACTCGACTCTTCTGGTACAGAGCGAGTGGAGGAAGCTCGTGACACAAATTCAGGCTCAGTATCGCCTTGATTAACTTGATCAGGTGGTGGTATACTGGTTCCTTCACCAACAATTCTATCAATCCTCTTACTTTTACCGCGACCTCTTCTTGTCATTGGCATTGTTACTATAACAAGAAAAATAATTTCAATAATCAGATATAATTTCACCGACAACTTTGGCTCTATTCCACGATCTAGAATGAAGAGAAGAAACAACATCCTAAATGTCCCGTAGCCTCCTACTTATAAATGTGGTGCACAACAATTCGATAAGTAAGACTCTACTCAGACACGGCTTTGTAGACACCCTTAGGACGACCTGCTCTGATACCACATTTGTCAAGCCCCGAATCCCAACGAGGCATGATTGGCACCCGAAGCCAATAAGGCCCGACAGAACCAAGGTATACTTCTATACATTCATATGCATGCCATAGGAAACACCACTATCACATACGAACATGAACCATTAGTATTGGAAATCATGGATATTGGGAATCATGGCATATATATACACATTGGAGAAACTTGGCAATTGAGGCCATCAAAACAAGACTTCATGAGTCACCTTATATACATATACCCACGTACGTCTACAAAAGCCTCCAACAGATGCATTGACTAATACAACCCAAAAGTCGGTACAAGTCCCCTCTTTATACAACATGTACATCACCAAAACATATATACACTCTGACTCGGAGAAGCCCCGAATTAGCTGGAGCTCACCAAAGAACCGCTAACACTGGCAATCTACTGAGGAGGCCTACTGGTACCTGCGCCTGCAGAAAGTAAGGTAAATTCCCCGAGAGGGGTCAGTACGAAATAAGTACTGAGTATGCAAGGCTCAGATGAAACTGTACAATACATGAATATTTCAATGAACTCAAAACATATGAATAATCAATGTGAAGAAGTCACCATTTTTCATTTTGGGAAACCATGTGAATTGCTTTCATTACTTTCTTTGCTTTCTTTATCTCAATGCTTACTTGTCAATACATGTGTCACAATGTACCCGGGCCCCTACTGATCAGTGGGTCTTTACATAACATATCAACATGCTGGGATCGAGTCGAGCTAGGCTTATGCCCCTAGACTTGCCACCCATAAATCTATGCATCAGGATCGGATCGAGCTAGGCTTATGCCCCTAGACCTGCCACCCATAAATCAATACCTTCGGGATCGAGTCGAGCTAGGCTTATGCCCCTAGACTTGCCACCCATACTTGATCATTGACCATATTTGCATTACTTTATTCATTACTTTGAGATTGATACTAGGATAGTCATAACATCACTTTGAACTTTGGAACATATCATTATTGGAAACCTTGAACCATTAAACAATGAGTAAGAGACATGTGAATAACTTGGCAACATAACATTATTAGAATCATAACACCATGGGAACTATTGGACAATAATCTATGAACAAGAGACATAAGTATAATCACTATTGGAGCACTGGAACATAACCTTGTTTGAGCTTTTGGAACATTAACCATGATTATGAGACATGAGACTCACCAATGATCCATGAGTAGGAAATATATGACAATGACTATTGATAAACGGATATAGGATACCTTAGCACATTTCGGGATAGGACTAGTGAAATAGCAATGTGGATACTATTTGCCACAGAAAGATACGGACAGAGTAACCTCACATACCTTGTACTCTCAATACGAATATACAATCCTAGATGTGCATACAATAGTCCCGCTCCTTCTTTATGTGTCACTCTACAACACAAATACATAACGGAATTCACATTAACCAACAACTACTTTACAAATGCATGTAATATCAATGGGGTACATGTTTGCCTTGAAACATGTCATTTCCCCTTGACAAAACCATTGAGAGAATCATTATTTCAAAAATCCTCCAATATTCCCAACATTGACCAATACATGAAAATCAATACATTCCACCACAACACTTCCCCTTTACACTTTCTTATCCACACCACATCACAAACAATCCATCAATTCACCTTAATATAGTTCATAGCACATATCGGCCAAAATCCCATAATTTGAACTTATAGAAAAATAACAAGTTTAATAACAAAATAACACCATACACGTTCATATTTTATCCATACCATGATCTTTCATCAAAGGCACAAGTCCTAATTCAAGCTTGAATCCCATAGATCACAAATCTTATACAAAAACACAAAGTACCATGTCCAACATTTCCAAACACAACCAACATGATATACATACTCTTTCATGCATATAATATGTTAATCCATGAGAGAATAAATACTTACCAAGTCTTGGAATAGGATGATCTTTACCAAAGAGCCCAATGGAAATATTTGCTTTAGGGTTTTGGAACTAGAGAAATGCTTGAGAAATATGTAAAAAGGCATGAGACTTTTGAAGCAATAAAAATCATATTTCTTGACCTTTATATAGGCCCCCAAGTCCATACTTAGACACTCTTTATCATCTAATAGTGGGTTCTAGAAGGTCAATGCAAGAATGGGTCTTTTGACCCATTCTTGGGCCATGTTTTTCCTTTCATTTATGGATCCTTTTTGGGCCCAATTCACTTAACTTAGCAAAATCAATAATTTCTCATGTTTAAGTCATCTTATACGTATTACAATAATAATCCCATTCATTCTATTCATATCCGTAGCCTCAATCCCAAAAATAAGTGATTCTAGCCACGTTTGGCTTATTTTGACCTTAAGGGCAAAACTGTCATTTTGACTCCAAATTCGTTCTCGAGCAATTTTATCATACCAATATAATATGTCATTCATTTCATGTATATACTCGTGGTTTTATAATAAACGTGGCAAAAATTGGCTCGGTACGTCCCCGGATACCCTTGGGACTTAGAAATTTCCAACTTTCGAAAAAGTGGAAAAACCAAGGTGGCACGCTCTTGGACGCGCCAACTTACTGCCCCTGGACTAAAAATTTTAGCCCAGAGCAGCGTGGCACACTCCCCATCGCGCCCCTTCCTTAGTTTTTTTGAAAATTTCATTTTTTGACTTTTCTTCGCGGGTTCGGTTAGATACTTCAAGCCCTATTCTTTAACTCACTTCTTAACCTTAATATACTTTGTTTAGAGGTCCTCTTAGACTCATTTTGAACCCCACAAAATGTTCCACGCAAATCACAAAACACTTCCTATGAAGGTTTAATCACATTTACGAGGCCAAAAGTCAAGTATCTCATCCATAGCATTACAAAATACATATGTATGGCTCTCGACACCCAAGTAAACATTACTTAACATCGTCAAGTAGGGTTAGTAAGGTACGGGGTGTTACACCCACATAGCTCAAGGATCAAAAGCCACCAAAATACAACCAATTCTGAACCCAAAATAGTCCCAAACAACAATCCTAAAATAAACCATTAAAACGAAGAATTACATGGAAAATTGATGGGGAAATTATGGATTATCAATGATATAGGATCCACACACACGATCTCAAGCTAATCGCAGCTCAACTATATGATTTTCCCCTAATTTCAAAGCTCAAGATGCCTTTAATGGTGTTTGGGACTTGGAAAACATGAAGGAAAAATGAAGAAGAAAGCTTATATACTGCCAGGGGTTTCCTCATTGCTGTCGTGAGGTGCCTTGGTCATGGTCGCGACATCCCACTAATGGTACCATTGCGATCGCGGTGGCCTAGCCAAGCGATTGTGATAAACAAGCTGGCCCGGCCCCACGACCTACTTCATCGTTGTCGCGAGCCCTCAAGCCTCGCTATTGCGATGACTAAGATCATGGCCCCTCGCCATTGTGGGGGTCCTTATCACAGTCGTGATGAAGGAACTGGGCCTGCACCAGGTGCTGATGCACCAACAATTTTGGCAAGTTGCAGATATCATGATCGGGGCCTCGGGATTCCTTCGGAACCCCGTGAATGCAAACGAACTATGCTACCCTACCAAATTCGACATTCTAGACTCAACGGCGCCATCAAAATTTCCATCCGAGGTCATTTTGATAAAAAGTGGGTCCCATACCCAAGGAGCCATTTTTGTCAAATTCCACCCAATAACCCAAAATGGGTCTGAAAGCCTCGGGACCCATACCAAGGGTCCTCCAAGTATAAAATCAACGTTCCAAAGCTGTTGAGATTGTCAGAAATGGCATCTGAGGCTGTTTACTTGAGGTCTAGGCTCAAGACCCATTTCTTAACTCTAGAAGCTTCAAAATTGGGAAATCGCTCTAACATCAAACAAACTGCCCGGTAATCGAACTGTCAATTCCAGCAAGTCATAAATGACCTGGGACAGTTATAGGAAAGCTCTAAACGTAAAAAATACACGAAAATGACCTGGAGGGTCATTACAAATATATGGTTGAATCAATGAAATTAAGGATGATGAGATTGATATTCACTCTGTTTAATTTTACAATATACTGTTCTTTCGAGTTAGCGTTTTGTTCTATATTTATTAGAGTGAATCTATGACATCACCTATGTATGCTGCATGAATAGTTCTTTCTCTAACAAAATTTGTTGTTCAATATGCATGGATATTTATGTGTTGTGTTTTGAATTTTAATATTCAATAATTACATAAACATGCTATTTTTTTTTTAAAATAGCATTGAGATTATGTAGAAAGATTTCAAATTTTGTTCTTTGTTTTTGATTAATGTATATTAGTATGCTAATGATAATATGTGATAAGAATTACTGAATGGAAAATTTTTAGATGTTATTTTGACCAAACAACATTTTCAACCGAATTGATCATGTTTTTGGAATTCGAAATAAAAGAGATAATCTGATTGATCTGAAATTTGGTAGATTTATCGAAAACGCCCAGTAAGAATTATGCCACTTTTTGACGATTCACTTAGTTTAGATAGATTTTTAGTCATTTTTGGTGATAGAGATTCTTTCCATAATTATCGAGATTAAATAGTAGTGAAGTATTAAATTCAAGTGCTGGCTTAGACCTTTCTTCAAATCAGATGAAATTAATACAAGTCATTATGTATTTAATTACTAGTTTTGATAATACGTATTAACTCTCCTAAACTGAGTAATGTATGATTAGGTCAACGTAACTAGAATTGATTTTCACTTGACTTAAACTAATGGTAGACTCTCCATCTGAGTTAGGTCTGTAAAAGTTCATGGAGAGAATAATCAATCATTGTATATGTGTATTGCATGGGTAGTTCTCCAATCTCATCGACTGGCTATTCAAGATGCATGAATACATATGTACTTAATGAGCCTTGAATTTTATTATTCAGGTAATTCAATATATTATGATCTGTTTAATATGTTATATCAAGTTCTCAATAGATTTTACTGACCCACTTATTAATATTCGATAATTTTTTTGACAGAAATAAGACATTAATCCAAGTGATGCATTGTATATGTACCTTATGATAGAAAGAATTTAATTTCAGTTTCTAATCAAATAAAAGATGGGTGTGTATTTATTTTTCTTGTAACTCCTGAGTTATTGAGTTTGATTAATATTTTATCTCTTCTTGTACATTGATGCGTAAACTCTTTATTATTGCTATCTCTCATGAATTGAAAAAATATTAATCTGTCTCAAAGGAGAAAAATATTCTTTAGAATTGAATGAAACTTATTTGTACATTAGCGTCTATGCCATTTTTTCTAGATAGCATTTTGAGGTTGGTCAATATTATGGGCTTTAAAGTTCATTGAAAGTGAAGACACTACCAACTTGCGAGTCCTGTTAAGAAGAAAAAATGACTAAGAGACCTTTTCTCTTAAAATAATAGAGAGGCAGTGATAAGTTAGAATTAATCTGTTCTAATTTGTGTGGTAACATGAGCATTCAGGCAAGAGGTGATTTTGAGTATTGTGGAACACTCACTAAAAATTACTCATGATATGAATATATTTATTTGATGCATCATAAGTCTGAATGCTTTTGATAAACTCAAGATATTCAAGACAGAAATGAAAAAGCATCATGAAAAATATATTAAGTCATTGCGATCTTATCGCAGTGGCGAATACCTCTTTGAAAAGTTCATTAATCACTTATCCGATAGAGTGATTTGTCACGACCCAATATTTGGGTCATGATGGAGCCTATCGTAACCCACCAATAGGCAAGCCAAACCCTAGCCCGGAGTAACAAGCGACGGGCTAACGGGCGGAATCTCATAAAACAGAGAAGAAGTGGAAGTAACCATATTTATAAACATGCTATAACGCTAAAGACAGAGTCAGAATATGTATGTATACTAAGACTGAGAAGGAAGAGGACAATGTATATAAAGTCCAGAACCCCTCCCAAGACCTGGTGGGGTCAGTACATGAGCCACTACTAACATAACTAAAATACAAGACAGAAACCAAACATGTATAATGAGTACAATAGTCTTGAGAGCAAAAGACTATACAGTAGAAGATGGAGTAGGATCTGCCTCGGACGTCAGTAAGCTCACCCTGCTCCGAAATCAGTGCTGAGAAAAGAGTCACGTCAAAACCATCGACTGGTGCTTGGATCTGCATCGGGGAAAAAGATGCAGAAGTGCAGTATGAGTACCGGGGCAACGGGTACTCAGTAGGCATCATCGGCCGACTGAGCTCAAAGTAATATAAGAAAGCTAAAATGCGAGGGTGTATGCTAAGTCCGGGGTATAAGTAATAAATACATAAGTAATTGCCGAGGCGTGTAGACATGCTTAGGAAATAAATAAATGTGATACCGAATACTTGAGTAAATAAATGCGTATGTAAACACACAAGTCAAACATAACCTATCTGGGCCCCTATAAAACCGATAGGCACACGGAAGAAAACAATAACCCAGCCTGGCCCCCATAAACCGGCGGGACACACAAAAATAGTAAATGCATAGTCACCAGTGTCTCGAAGCTATATCAGTATCCAGTAACCACAATAACCAACAGGAGTGCACCGGGCTTGAACCGACACCAATGGGTAATAACAAGAGGCCAGACGCCGGAGTCGAACCGGAAGCAGTGGGTAATAACAAGAGGCCACATTTATATCATATCTGCCGAACTCGAACCGGAACTCATAGAACAACAGTATCATGATCACGGTACCCAGTACCAAAACTCTCCAATCATATCATAATCAGATGCCGGACTCGAACCGGAACTCATAATAATCAGTGGTCGGACTCGAACCGGAACTCATAGTGTACCACAGTCCGGGGCCGAACTCGAACCGGAACACCCAATAGTTAATAACCAAAATCATTATACCTGAATCAGTAGCCGGACTCGAACCGGAACTCATCATAGCCAGTAACCAGAACAGAATCAAAGGACATATCATATCAAATAAATGGGGAACGCCCTAGTGCCAAGTCAATACTATTATATAGGTACAAAAGCTAACTCTACAACATGCTACAAGTCAATCTCGGGGTCCTTCTAGGTCAACTACCTACTATAAAAATATGTATATAAAAGTCTGGGTATACATTACAAGTCATGGAAAGGCGGTTCAGCGTTCTAAGTCAAACTAGCCGACCCCAATCAAATACGGTGCTATCAGGGACGAACAAAGCTAGACATGCCAACCGGGTATAATCGAGGTGACTCAATCCCGTCATAACCCTAATAGTCATATAGGGCTTATCTAAGCCCAACGATGTCAAAGTTCCGACAAGTCGACAAAAATGGTAATGGGGCCCGCTACCGGGTCCCAAAAACTAGGTCTGGTTATACTTGTCTAAGTCTGGGCTAAGTCTGTCTAAGCCTGGACTAAGGTCCAACAAATTATCGTAAAAATAAGAAAACATACCGTAGAAATGACGAGGGTGAGTCCACGGACTCAAATATATAAACCCCTAAGCTCAAACCTCAATAAATTGACTCAATATTGAGGTTAAATAATCAATAATGGTGAGAGGTAATTGGAAAAAGTGGACAAAATGTAAAAGTATTACATTTTGTCCACCGAAGGTATATATATATATATATATATATATATGTGCACCAGGATGAATCATTAGCACCAATTCACTAAATAGTGACACAGAACCATGTTGATGGGCACCCCTCCACTGTCCACGTGGAGTGAGGTGTCCATAACAAATTCATCTATCCGTTTTGTATATATTCGGGTATTGCGTAGGTTCGTTGTAAAATAAATATAACTTTTTGAATATACCATAATTAATAGAAAATTATTTCTAACAAAACCTCTATAAAATAAAAATATTATTTTAACATATTTAAATTCACTATCTCCGCTTTAACTATCAATAGGTTATAAAACTATTATAAAATAGTATAGATATATCATAACTAAAAACTTTTATACATTTTATAAATTTCAAAAATATTTTCAAAAGGTAATTAACTATGTCATTTTACCAAATTTTAATTTAATTTAATATTTTACAACGTGCTCGGTCTAAATAATATTCTCAAACGAACTACCCGGGAGCCGAACTGTCAGTCCCAGCAAGTCATAAATAACTTGGAACAGTTATAGAAAAGCTCTAAATGCCGAGAACATACAAAAACGAAGGAAATGACCGGGAAGGTCATTACATGATTACATTTCAATTGTCTTCACATGATACTCAATAAGATATTGGTGCAAAATAGGAAAGATATAGACTCTTACCGAGATGATAAGATTAATGATTGACTTATTCATAGTTATTTCTTTTTCGTTTTGGGATATGTCTTAAGAACTGTGCTTTACATTCTGACTTTAGTTCCTTCCAAGTCAGTATCTTTGACAATTATAGAACTGTAGATTTGACGTAAGTCTAGTCTGTGAAAAGTTTAGACATAGAATTATCTTGCACACATACTAAAAAGGAGGAATGGACAAATTCAAATTAAGAATGTATATGTTTATTGGATATCCAAAAAGAATGAAGGTTTATTTTAACGTTCTAAAGAAAATAAGGTAATTATTAATACAAATACTAGATTTCTAGAAAAGGATCATTTAATAAACCATGTTTCCAGAAGTAAACTAGTTTTATAGGAACTGATCAAAGAAATAACAAATGATTCAGCTGAAAATTCAAATGCTCAAGAACATCTATCAAACATGTCAGAATTGACGTTTCATTGCATTTAAGTAATGGGAGAAGTGTTAATAGACATAAGAAAATCTACTATCTCAAAGTAGTGGGAGTGATGTGAGAAAAGAACACTACATGAAGAAGTCACTAGTATTTCAATACCGAAAGGTTTTGAAGAAAATATTAAGATTAACATGAAAGTGTGACTATAACAGTAGTACTTAGTCGTAGTGGGAGAATCGTAACATGGATCGATTTGTTGCGTATTTTTGAGAGAGTTTCATGATAGAACTCACACTCAGGAGTATTTCATGATAGGATACTTCAAGATCTAGTATCAAATCGATCAGTTACGACGAAGCACTACTAGACGAAGTTGTATAAAAAAATAACAACTTGATAAGATCCTTTTGATAAGTAATATAAAAGGATTATCTTTGAAAGTTGTAGATGCATAGTTAAGAGTCTAAGTGGGAGATTGTCAATATATATACTATTAATCATGTGTTAAGACATAGTATTCTATCCATTGTCAAAGATGAAACATCAAAGTGAGAGATTGTTAAGGTATATACTGTTAACCACACGATTAGATATAGTATATTATAACAATTATGATGGTTAAAAGTCTAAGTGGGAGATTGTTAGGATATATACTATTAACCATGTGTTTAGATATAGTATATTATAACAATTGTGATGGTTAAAAGTCTAAGTGGGAGATTGTTGGTATATATACTATTAACCATGGTATATATACTATTGGCCATGTGTTTAGATATAGTATTTATTATAAAATAATTGTTAAATCAATTTTAATAAAAGATTTAGATCATGTATTTGTTTATGTGTCCGTTTACTTATATAGTAGATGATTTAGTGTATAGAGTTTTAGCTTGTACACAGAGGATTAAATCATCGGTTCTTATAAGTATAAAGTTTTTTGTTCACAATCTATGATGGAAATTGGACAAGTCATCAGTATGATTGTAGCACAAGATTAAATATAATTTATCTTGATTATGAAAATGGTGTAGTTCTGACTTCTTATGCTAGTGCATTTTGTATGTATTGAACGGGACCGAGCAGAAATAGATGTTTTAGACTGACTGACAAAAATATAGTAGCTAAACTATTAAATGTACTTATACTCTCAATCTTGATATAACTATTTTGAGCTGTATATATTAATTATCGTTTTGATTTATTAAAAGGTGAGATCCCGAGATCGGTCAATATGCCTGGTAGATTGGATGATAATAATATATATTGGTGAAATAATAAGTTAGTAGATAGAATCCATGTCTCGTATAGAGATTGATGATATGCTTTTTTGAGAAGCTTATAAGTTTTCATTGAGTCAAATCTTGCAAGTGAATTTTATGAATCCGACACATGAAATAAGTTAAGCAGTGCTCTAAAGAAAATTAATCATTAGATTAAATTCGTCAGTAATTTAATTTATTGATTAGTATCTGTAATCTTAACATGAGGAATTATATAAGTGTTTAATGAGGAATTTCACAATATAAATAGAGGAGTGCAATTAGGAATTTCTAGTGGAATGATTTGTAATTTATTATGATAAGGATAATTCAAATCAGAATTTTGTGTTATTTTCATAACTAGTGTACGTCTCCGCGTGATGCGCGAATAAGAACAGACAGAGAAAATTGTAACAATATTGACTTTAAGTTATTATTATCTTGAATAGCTCTAACAATTTAATTAATTATACTAACACAATATCATAATAACATGAAAGAAGTTGAACTACAAATAATTTGAGTCATCTTAAAAATCTTAGTGATGCCCATAATTCAATTTTCTAATTTGGCTAATGCTACCATCATCATGAGGTTTTAAAGCTACAAAATTTTAAATTGTGTAAAATAGAAATAAAAAAGTGTTTTATATCATAATTATAAACAGTACCAAAAAATATCTTATTCGTAACAAAACTCTGACAAAACTCATCAAAACAAAAATAGATTACTTTCTTGAGATACCTTTTTTTTTTTGGTTCCACCTATTGCTTCATTCATTTCTTTGCAAAGTTTCATTGCAATGGAGATGGATTAGGTTCTTGTCCAAATGCATGTTTTGCAAACATGATTATTAAAGTTTTAGTTAAAAGAAACATATAATTTCAAATAATCATAATAATGGAAGTTAGACTACCAATGAGTTCAACCTTTTAATTGTTGATTTCAATTTATCATCTACGTAGCTTTTTCCCAGTCCAAACGCGCATAGTGCTATCAAACGAATAGGAAATGAAAACAAAAATTAGGAGTACATCAAAATTTCAAAGCTACCAATTTGAGGCATCCAGGTTTCTCCAACAAAATCAAGCCTCTCAATGTCGTGTTTATTCCAATAAGGGAAAAGGCTCAAATATGCCATCGAACTATTGAAAATGGCTCATTTATGCCATCCGTTAAAAGTTTGGCTCATTTATGCCATCGCCGTTACAAAAAAGGCTCATTCATGCCATTTTTTTTAACGGTGGTTTTTTAAAAAGGGAAAAGGCTCAAATATGCCATCGAACTAGTGAAAATGGCTCATTTATGCCATCCGTTAAAAGTTTGGCTCATTTATGCCATCGCCGTTACCAAAAAAGTTCATTCATGCTATTTTTTTGTAACGGCGATGGCATAAATGAGCCAAACTTTTAACGGATGACATAAATGAGCTATTTTCAATAGTTCGATGACATATTTGAGCCTTTTCCCTTTTTAAAAAACCACCGTTAAAAAAAATGGCATGATTCATGCTATTTTTTTGTAACGGCGATGACATAAATGAGCCAAACTTTTAACGGATGGTATAAATGAGCCATTTTCAATAGTTCGATGACATATTTGAGCCTTTTCCCTTCCAATAATCATAAATGTCATCTTTGTCGTTCCACTTTAAGAATTTGTGCCCATTCTTCAGTTTTTCAAAAAATATTATCTTTTTGATAAGGAAAAATGATGTATGTCACAATGAGTAGAAAATGCATAAATTTTTCTTTGGTTAAACCACTTTCATGACTTTATTGCTAGAGAGCCGTGTATTATGATAGTCAGCAACTTGTATTGCTGGTGCTTCATTCTCCAGTTTGCTCCTCTTGATAGCTGATCCCCTTAAAATAATTTATTTACATATTGAAGATAAAAAGATAAAGAGCGTATGGACAAAATAATTCATATGCACTGGTGTTTGGAAAGTATTTGATGAAATATTTCTATGCAAATTTTGAAATATAATGAATCATAAAAAACCATTTGTATTGAGGTACAAATGCGTCATGACATTTATATCATTTCAGGAAGTTATATAAACCTTTACAGAAATAGTAAGTTAATTTTAGAGCTGATAGATATTAAAATGTCTGAAATCAAACGATCACATCTAATTATAAGACATACTGATAGAAACCTTTTTTAAATCATTCATATGTTAATTATAAAATAGTGGGTGTGAATGAAGTATCAAGACACAATTGATAAGACTACTACTATACAAGAGAAAAAGACATACATGCTATCACTGTAGCCATATAAGTTAGTAAATCAAAGGAAAAATAAATAATAATAATATAACGTAAAACAATCTTTTATTTGTGCACTGCTCCTGAGATAGTGAATAATATCAAATAAAAGAACAAATATTAATGATAATTCCTTGCATGAATAGTTTGATAAAAACTCCTCATGATATTTCAGTTCTCCATTGTACTTGTTCATTTTTCAAATATCCATTTTGTATTTTGGAGATATTTATATACATCACATTTGTAGAAACTTCTGATTCCTTAGTTACATTTGTGGCAAAAAATAAATGTAATACTAGTATGTACAACAACAACAACAACGATAACAACAACAACAAGAAGACGTTAAATCAAGCATAAAAATGTACATACCTTGAAGATTTGGTAAAACACCTTTATACATTACGGTTATCCATTGTACTTATTCATTTCTCAAATATTCATTATCACATTTGTGAAATGTTTGTATACATCATGTATAGAAACTTTGGATTCCTTAGTTACATCTATAACAAAAGATAAATGTAATATTAATTGTAAACAACAACAAAATAATAATAATAAGGGAAAAGACTCAAATATGCCATCGAACTATTGAAAATGACTCATTTATGCCATCCGTTAAAAGTTTGGCTCATTCATGCCATCGCCGTTACAAAAAAGGCTCATTCATGCCATTTTTTTTAACAGTGGTTTTTTAAAAAGGGAAAAGGCTCAAATATGCCATCGAACTATTGGAAATGACTCATTTATGCCATCCGTTAAAAGTTTGGCTCATTTATGCCATCTCCGTTACAAAAAAGGCTCATTCATGCTATTTTTTTAACAGTCCGGTTTGATGGTTTTTTGCAAAACCATTTTGTACACGTGGCCAACAATAATTCGTCCACATCATTAATTAAAGGAAAAAGACTCAAATATGTCATCGAACTTTGAAAAAAGGCTCATCTATGTCATCCGTTAAAAGTTTGGCTCATTCATGTCATTTTTTTTAACAGTCCAATTTGGGGGGTTTTTGCAAAACCATTTTGTACACGTGGTCAACAATAATTCTTCCACATCATTAATTAAATCAACTAGAGAAATTTTAAAATTCCTAATAAGAAAATATCGATTTCTCCGGCCAAAATATTTCTATGCATTTTGTAACTCCTTTATAGGCACTGTAAAGAGTTCATCCATTTTCAATTTCTTCGGAATCACCGAACACAATTCTGCAAATCTTAAGACCAATTCAAGCCCGAAACAGACATCAACTATTTCAAACAACGAATCAATTAGTTACCAAAACACAATTTTTTAAATTCTTAAAAAATTGTACTTGAAGTAAAAATCAGAAAAATTCTATAATCGGTGAATTTTTTGTAACGACGATGGCATAAATGAGCCAAACTTTTAACGGATGGCATAAATTAGCCATTTTCAATAGTTCGATGGCATATTTGAGCCTTTTTCCTTTTTAAAAAACCACCGTTAAAAAAAATGACATGAATGAGCCTTTTTTGTAACGGTGATGGTATAAATGAGCCAAACTTTTAACGGATGGCATAAATGAGCCATTTTCAATAGTTCGATGGCATATTTGAGCCTTAATAAGAAAGTTCAAGCATGAACCATTCGACTCTTTTATTCATTGTAGAAAGTCTGTAGATAATGAAAAAACTACGTACATGTTAACATGTATTTATGCCTAGAACGTAGTATTGCATTCGGCTTAAGATTGAACCTCTATGTGCAAGAGAACACACTGTAAAACTTGAACGAATTGAAACTTTGAACGAATATATAGAGGACAGTATATCACCAAATATGTTATTTGTCACAATTGTATCAAACTGCATTTCAATTGGTTAGAGGATCAACTCCATGGACTAGTATGTCATTGGTGTGCTAAGCCCAAACTTGAGAAACAAGATTGTAAGAACATATCCCAAAGGTAAATGACATCTGTTTTGGGTTGCGTACAAGTTGCATCGCCACATTATCAACGTACATGTGAGAGAGATCTACATCAGGATATTCTGAGGCCATTAATGCTGTAACTCTTTTCCTCCAAAACATAGAGGCCTGGCCAATATCTCAAAATCATTAGCTTCATCACTATACCTCTTACCCACAACTTTTTTTAATGATAAGTTGCTTATGCATAATTATTTCCTGAAAAGTAGACATGGTCGCCAAGGAGCAATTAAGCTCAAAAATCCAGAAGTACTTTTAAGTACATTTTAACCTTAATAGTGTAACTTCTCATTGCGCATATCCTACTTTGCAGACAAGTGCAATTTTTGATTGTATACTCCCTCGAAAGCATTTAAAAAGACCTCATACAAATCAAATTGTGGTGCAATTCTCAAAATCACAATGAGTTACTGTTAGGATCGGGAACCCGGGTAGTGAGGAATTAAAATAACAACGACAATACTAATGATAAGTTAATAAAATAAATGAGGCACAAATTAACGTGGTTCGATCAGTGTGGCCTATGTCGACAAAATAAGAGGAGCAAATTTTCTGTAACAACTGGTACACAAAAGCGACTACAAAATTAGAGATAAAACACTCTATAACAACCGGTACGCAAGAAAATACCTCACAATTATCTTTGTCCAAAAAGAGGTTTTCACTCAAAGTGTTCCCAACACCAACTCTATGGAATATACTTTATAGTTAACTCTCTATCACAAAGAATACTCAAGATGAGTTTCTAACAAAAGGTGCGATTGAATGAAGAAAGAAGACCAATATTTATAGGGCAAAGTTCTTGGTCCCCAAGTAAGAAAACAAAAAAAGAATAAAAGAAAATACTTTTATTCTTTGGCTCCAAAATTAACCATTTGCACATGCCTAATTTAGGTCACATTTTACAGTAACATGGGCTAGGATAGATTTGCAAGAGTTCTAATCAGAATTGTTGGGAATAAAACATAATTGATAGCACCCTGATAAAAGACTCAACCTAAAAGAGAGAAAAGTGTCTTGTAAGCACTCTAAAATAACGAATGGTTGTTTGGTATAGAAGCAAGTTATGCAGAAGTTAGTAATTCAGGAACGGTAATGCAAGGATCAATAACGAATGGATTGTAATGTACGGTTTATGTATTCTTAGTTGTTTAGTTTGTTGTACTAACAATATATTATGCAGTACATATTTAAAGTATGTTAATATTTCTTTAACAAAATAAAATATTGTTCTACATGAATGTTTATTGTTTTCATTTAATAGTTGTAATCCAATGTATTGCTAATCCCTGCATATGATAACACAACTTCCCACATAATTTATGCGGGTGCTAGTTATGTGGAAGTGAAGAAATGGAACCAAACTTTGTACAAAATAATGATAAGTTTTATGTGGAAAGGAAAAGTAAAATCAAACATTATACTATAAAACAACGTTAAATTTTTGGGGGGATTTTATTCTTTCCATAACCCTAGCCAAATGTCATCTGAAGGATTACTGAGTGTAAACTGAAGAAAGATGATGTCACACCCCGAATCCCAACGAGGCGTGATTGGCACCCATAGCCGATAAGGCCCGAGAGAACCAAGCTATGCTTCTATACATTCATACGCATGCCATAGGAAACACCACTATCACATAAGAACATGAATGTCTAATATTGGAAATCATGGAACATGTGACATATAGATATACACATTTGAGAAACTTGGCCGTTGAGGCCATCAAACCAAGACTTCATGAGTCACCTTATATACATATACCCACATGCGTCTACAAAAGCCTCTAACAGATGCATTGACCAAGACAAACTAAAAGTCGGGACAAGTCCCCGCTTTATACACCATGTACAATACCAAAATACATATACAAGTGAGACTCGGAGAAGCCCCAAACTAACTGGAGCTCACCAACGATCTGCAACAACCGGCAGCCTACTGTGGAGGCCTACTAGTACCTGCGCCTGCAGCAAGTAAGGTAAATTCCCCAAGCGGGGTCAGTACGAGGAATGTACTGAGTATGTAAGACTATAGGTAAACATCTGAGGTATAAGAGCTTTGATGAAAACAAGTACAAGTGAACATGTTACATGAATAAACTACTATAGTATACAAGTGTGGGATCATGTGCATTAATTTCTTTGCTTCATTTCACATTACTTTACTCCTTCATCATTCATGTGATCATCAATCATATATGCCCGGGCCCAACTGATCAGTGGGAAATATCATTGGGATCGTCTCTAGCTAGGCTTATGCCCCTTTGAGCTGCCACCCATAAGTCAATAAAGCAGGTTCGTCTCTAGCTAGGCTTACGCCCCTTTGAGCTGCTCCCTGTATCCAATAATCATTCGGGATCGCCCCTAGCTAGGCTTATGCCCCTTTGGGTTGCCACCCGTTCTCAACAAGTGTTTATTACTTCAATTCATTACTTTGAGATTGATACATTAACTTGTGAGAGATTGATACTTTGGTGGTTACAATGTTATAGAAACTTTGGAACATTAATCAATGGACATGAGTCATGTGAATTACATTTGATCAATGCATAAGGAACATGTGTGTAACAATGATTAACAACCAGGAATGAAATACCTTTGGACATTTCGGAAAGGAACATGGGTAAGGACAATGTGACACTATGTGCTGCAGAATGATACGGAAAGAGTTGCCTTACATACCTTCACTTCCAAGTATGAATAATGCACAAGTCTATGTACGAACACAATAGTCCAGCTTCTTCCTTACGTCTTACTCTACAATACAAGTCCATACCGGAACTTACATTAGCAACTAGTCACTATTACAAGACGACAATGAACCATGCAACTACCATATAACGTCATGTCATACCTTTACAATACAATCCACTTCATTTCCATATCAACAACACCATAACATTACCCACATTGACCAAAAGATCATACCTCGATAGCATTTCACACCACACTTACCCTTTACGCTTTTTATTTTATCATTCCGTCGTAATTATTCCTTTATGACAATATATAAGCAATCATCCATACTTAATACAGTTCAACACACCTCCATACGATACTTTAAAGTCATTAAAACAACACCACAAGTTGATAATTACACCCCAAAAGGGTATCGGGGCTTTCGGGGATCAACTAGAGTCGGAAACATACAAAACCATTTCTGGAGGTGACCTGCACTGCCACCTACGCACGCAGGTGGATGACATGCGCGTGCAGATGGCTCCTGGAAAATTCCAGGGCCTTCTGCGTTGGCACCTGCGCCCGCAGATGCCCTCGTCTGCGGGGGCGGATGCCCGTTTTGGTCCGAAATGACTTTTTTTGGGTCTTTTAAGGCCATGAATGGTCCATGATCACAATCAAACATATTTGAACATATTTTTGATCCTCTTAAACATCAACATTCAGCCATGGTCTCACAACACACATAACGACACCCAAAACCACATTTTCCGGCCAATACGACACCAAAACCATATCCAATTTCACAATATCAATTGCAAATGTTATGCACAAGAATGAAACAAAGTAAGACCATAATAACATATCACATGTCAATATTTACTCCACCAAATTCACTTCTTTCACAACCACAAGTTCATCACCAAGTTTACAAGACAAACCAACCTCCGATTTAAGCAAACATGTAACCTTTCACTTATTGTGAACTTCTCAATAGTCCACCAATATAACCAACATAATATACATCATATATTATGCATAAACTATATTAATCCATCATAATAAACACTTACCAAGTCTTACCAATTGATGATCTTGGTCCAAAGAGTGATTTAAGGTTCTTGAGAGCAAAGGAGTTTTTGTTGGAAAATTCTAGAAATGAGATGAGAGTTTAATGGAATTAAAAATCTGATTTTTCTATTATATAGTCCCTCATGTCTCCCTTATATTTTTCCTTAGCATTAAATCCCTTGTTGATTGGTCATATGGACCAAAATGGAAGAATGGGTCAAAAATAATTCTTTTGGGCCATGTCTTCTCATGGTTTTTGGGCTTCATTTTGGGCCCAATTGTGTGAGACTTATAAATACCCACATTTTAATGCATAATTCAACAATTTTCTCATGTTTTCATTTTTTCATAAATGTTACGGTTGTCAGCTAAACGTAGGAATGTACGGGGTGTTACATTCTTCCCCCCCTTAGAAACATTTGTCCTCGAATGTTAATGTTATCATGGCAAAGTAACCAATTACAAGTTTACGAACATTCTTCATGTCATCATATAGAGATACACTCAAAGCTTATAAATACTTACTTGTCATTCTTCTCTTTGAAACAAATGAGGGTACTTGGATTTCATCATTTCTTCAGCTTCCCATGTGACCTCTTCTGTTTGCTGATTTCTCCAAAGTACCTTGTCGGAAGAAACATCTTTATTTCTCAATCTCTTCACTTGTCTATCCAGAATGGCAATAGGTATTTCCTCATAGGTAAGATCCTCTATAACCTGTACATCATCGACAGGAGTAAAACGAGATGGATCTCCTATGCACTTCCGAAGCATTGACACATGGAATACCGGATGAACTGTGGAGAGTTCCTGAGGTAGCGCTAACTCATATGCAACTTGCCCGAATCTTCTAATAATTTCATATGGGCCTATATACCGTGGATTCAGTTTCCCTTTCTTTCCAAATTGCATTACCCCTTTCATTGGTGACACTTTCAGAAATACCCAATCACCTATGGCGAACTCACGTCCTCTTCTTCTCACATATGCATAGGACTTATGTCAACTCTGGGCCGTTTGTAATCGTTGTTGAATCACCTTAACCTTCTCCATAGTCTGATGAATAAGGTATGGCCCAAGTAAAGCAGTCTCACCTGCTTCAAACCATCCAATGGGTGATCGACATTTCCTTCCGTACAAAGCTTCATAAGGTGCCATTTTAATACTTGAATGATAGCTATTGTTATATGCAAATTCAATAAGAGGCAAATGGTCATCCCAACTGCCCTGAAAATCTAATGCACAAGCTCATAGCATATCTTCAAGTGTCTGAATGGTACGTTCTGCTTATCCATTAGTCTGAGGATGGAAAGCCGTACTCAGATTCACCTGTGTGCCCAAACTCTGCTGAAAGGATCTCCAAAAGTATGCTGTGAACTGTGCTCCTCTGTCTGATATAATAGAAAGTGGAATACCATGCAATCGTACTATTTCTTTCACATACAACTTCGCATAATCTTCAGCTGTATAGGTCGTTTTGACCGGTAGAAAATGCGCTGACTTGGTAAGCCTGTCCACTATGACCCATATAGAATCAAACTTCCGCAATGTAAGAGGCAAACCCGTAATGAAATCCATATTAATCATATCCCATTTCCAGACTGGAAGATTGATACATTGCATGTAACCTCCCGATTTTTGATGTTCCACTTTCACTTGTTGACAGTTCGGGCATTGAGCAACGAATTCCGCAATGTTCTTCTTCATATTTCCCCACCAATACACTGTTTTTAAATCATGATACATTTTCGTAGCACCTGGATGAATAGAATAGCGCGAGTGATGTGCCTCTGTCATAATCCGCTTCCTCAATTCATCTACATCCGGTACACATAATCTACCTTGGCATTGGAGCACCCCTTCCTGTGTAAGATCAAATGCCTTTGTCAAATTCTGTTGTACACTTTCCCTTAAATGCAATAACACAGGATCTGCAAACTTCTTCTCTTTCACTTCAGTTATCAAGGAGGATTCTGCTGCATTCTGCACAATAACTCTATCATCTGAGGATTCAATAAGGCGAACTCCCAAGCTGGCTAACTGATATAGGTCTTTGTTTATTTCTTTATTTTCTATCGGTTGTCCACTAATGTCTCCCAGTGCCTTGTGACTCAATGCATCTGCTACCACATTTGCCTTCCCTGGATTGTATAAAATATCAACATCATAGTCTTTCAAAAGCTCTAACCATCTTCATTGCCTCAAATTAATCTCCTTCTGTTTAAAGATATATTGCAAGCTTTTGTGATCAGTGTAAATATCAACATGAACTCCATATAAATAATGACGCCATATCTTTAAAGCAAATACTACCGCTGCTAACTCAAGGTCATGAGTGGGATAGTTTCTCTCATGTGGCCGCAATTGCCGTGAGGAATAAGCTATTACCCTTCCATGCTGCATCAATACACATCCAAGGCCAACCCCGGAAGCATCACAATACACTGCATACCCTTCTGTACCCTCCGGAAGGACCAATACAGGGGTAGAAGTCAATTTATTTTTCAGCTCTTGGAAACTCCTTTCGCATGCATCACTCCACTGGAATTTAGTTACCTTGTGGGTTAACTTTGTCAATGGTACGGAAATAGAAGAAAACCCTTCAACAAATCTTCTATAATAACCGGCCAAACCAAGAAAACTACTAATTTCTGTAGGCGTCGTAGGTCTTGGCCAGTTTTTCACCGCCTCAATCTTCTGGGTATCAACCCGTATGCCTTCGTCCGATACGATTTGACCCAAGAATGCCACAGATTTCAACCAAAACTCATATTTAGAGAACTTTGCATACAATTTACGGTCACGAAGAATCTGTAACACTTGCCGTAAGTGATTAACGTGGTCCTCTTGTGATCTCGAGTAAACTAAAATATCATCAATAAATACCATCACAAACACGTCGAGAAATGGCTTGAATACCCTATTCATTAAATCCATAAAAACTGCAGGTACATTTGTTAGTCCAAATGACATGACTAAAAATTCATAATGTCCATACTATGTTCGGAATGCTGTCTTGGGTATATCTTCTTCTCTAACCCTCACCTGGTGATAACCCAACCTCAAATCAATCTTTGAAAAGCATTTAGCACCCTGTAGTTGATCAAATAAATCATCAATTCTGGGGAGAGGGTATTTGTTTTTGATTGTTACTTTGTTCAATTGCCGGTAATCGATACACATTCTCAATGTGCCATCTTTCTTCCGTACAAATAATTCCAGCGCACCCCACAGGGACATACTAGGCCTGATGAAGCCTTTGTCCAGCAAATCTTTCAACTGCTCCTTCAATTCACGCAGTTCTGCTGGAGCCATTCTATATAGAGGAATAGAAATAGGCTGAGTGCCTGGAATCACATCAATGCCAAATTCCACTTCCCGTTCCGGAGGTAAACTTGGAAGATCTTCAGAAAATACATCAAGAAATTCATTTATCATCGGAACGGATTCAGGACTTTGTGACTTCGCTTCAATATCAGGCACTCTCACGAGGTAACATATATATCCCTTGGATATCATTTTCCTAGCCTTAAGATAGGAAATAAATTTGCCTCTCGGTGCTCCCACATTACCTTTCCATTCAAAAACATCCTTTTGTGGAAAATGAAATTGTACTTTCTTAGCTCGGCAATCTACCGTGGCGTAGCAAGAGGCTAACCAATCCATTCCCATGATAACATCGAAATCTAGCATGTATAGTTCCACAAGATCGGCCAATGTATCATAACCACAAACAGTGACTATACAATCACGATAAACTCTCTTTGCTATGATAGATTCACCAACCGGTGTCGTTACTTCAATTGACTTAACTAGTAATTTCGGCGTTCTTTTAAATTTTTCAGCAATCAAAGGAGTAACATATAATAATGTAGAACCCAGATCAATCAATGCATACACATTATGTGAAAATATGGACAAGATACCTGTGACCACATCAGGTGATGCTTCCGAATTCTGACGATCAGCTAGTGCATAAATACGATTCTGAGTTCCGCTGGAACTAGCTGCTCCTCTAGCACCTCTACCTCGTCCCATAGGCTGTGCTCCTCTACCTAAGGAAGGCACGGATGATGATGATGCAACAGCTGACCCCGCAGGTCGTGCTATACCACCCATGCTCCTCTGTGGACACTCTCTCGCCATGTGCCCTGGCTCACCGCAAAAATAACAAACATTCCTTCAAATCCGGTATTCACCTAAATGAAACTTCCCACAGTGCTGACACGGCTGGCGAGGAAATCCTGCTGTCTGTGGACCTAGAACCATACTGCTGTGCCCGACATGACTGCCTCTAGATCCTCGAAATTGAGGTGAAGTACCTATTGTGGAATAGGAAAATGAGGGTTTAGTGAAATTCCGAGGTCTAAACTCTCCTTGAGACGCCGTAGAATGTCCCGTAGATCTAGCCCTCTTTGACGGCCCTTCTTCAAACCCTTGCATTCTTCTTCGTTGCCTTTGATCTTCCATTTTCTGTGCAAAGGCCTGTATTATTGCAATGTCCATGTCCCTGTTTAGCGCAACAATAGTGCAATCTCGGACCAAATATGGTTCCAGTCTGTCCACATACCGGTGAACTCTGTCAGTCATCGTAGCTACCACATTCGGAGCATACCGGGCCAAGGAATTAAACTTGAGGCTGCATTCTCTAACACTCATGTTGCCTTGTCGCAAATTCAAGAATTGGTCCGCACGAGCCTCTCGGACCTCATAGGGGAGATAGTGATCAAGGAATGCCAATTTAAATTCTTCCCAACTAACTAGAAGTGCATCAATACCCCGCGACCGTCTCCAATCTTCATACCATAGTATGGCTTCACCCTTCAACCTATAGGTCGCAAGCTCGACTGTTTCCATACCGGACACATGCATTACCTCCAATTCCCTTTGAATTTGATCTATATAATCCTGCGGGTCTTCATTCGGATCTGATCCAGTGAAGGTAGGAGGGTCTAGTTTCAGAAAGTCCTGTGTCCGTCTACTAGCTGCTCTGGCTGCACTATCATCATGTGTGGTTGGACCACCCTGTCCCTGAACCTGTGCAATAACTATTTGGGTCAACATCTATACTGCATCTTTAAATCCTGGTCAGTAGTATTCACTGGTGGTGCCGCAGGTATTTCTCTTTCTCTTGACTCTTCTGAAATTGGAAGAGTAGAAGAAGCCTGTGGTGCCATCTCTAGTTCAGCGCCGCCTTGATTAACTGGCTCAGGCGGGGCTCTACTGGTTCTTTCTCCAGCAATTCTATCTATCTTTTTACTTTTTCCTCGACCTCTTTTCGTCATCGGCATTTTAACTATAAAAACAATTACCATATCAGATTCAATTCAACTTACAACACTGGCTCTATTGCACGATCTAGAATTGAAGAAGAGAAACAACATCCTAAATGTTCCGTAGCCTCCTACTTATAAATGTGGTGCACAACACATTGATAAGTAAGACTCTACTCAGACACGGCTTTGCAGACACCCTTAGAACGACCTGCTCTGATACCATTTTTGTCACACCCCGAATCCCAACGAGGCGTGATTGGCACCCATAGCCGATAAGACCCGAGAGAACCAAGATATGCTTCTATACATTCATACGCATGCCATAGGAAACACCACTATCACATAAGAACATGAATGGCTAATATCGGAAATCATGGAACATGTGACATATAGATATACACATTTGAGAAACTTGGCCTTTGAGGCCATCAAACCAAGACTTCATGAGTCACCTTATATACATATACCCACATGCGTCTACAAAAGCCTCTAACAGATGCATTGACCAAGACAACCTAAAAATCGGGACAAGTCCCCGATTTATACACCATGTACAATACCAAAATACATATACAAGTGAGACTCGGAGAAGCCCCGAACTAACTGGAGCTCACCAACGATCTGCAACAACCGGCAGCCTACTGTGGAGGCCTACTAGTACCTGCGCGTGCAACAAGTAAGGTAAATTCCCCAAGAGGGGTCAGTACGAGGAATGTACTGAGTATGTAAGACTATAGGTAAACATCTGAGGTATAAGAGCTTTGATGAAAACAAGTACAAGTGAACATGTTACATGAATAAACTACTATAGTATACAAGTGTGGGATCATGTGCATTAATTTCTTTGCTTCATTTCACATTACTTTACTCCTTCATCATTCATGTGATCATCAATCATATATGCCTGGGCCCAACTGATCAGTGGAAAATATCATTGGGATCGTCTCTAGCTAGGCTTATGCCCCTTTGAGCTGCCACCCATAAGTCAATAAAGCAGGTTCGTCTCTAGCTAGGCTTACGCCCCTTTGAGCTGCTCCCTGTATCCAATAATCATTCGGGATCGCCCCTAGCTAGGCTTATGCCCCTTTGGGTTGCCACCCGTTCTCAACAAGTGTTTATTACTTCAATTCATTACTTTGAGATTGATACATTAACTTGTGAGAGATTGATACTTTGGTGGTTATAATGTTATAGAAACTTTGGAACAATAATCAATGGACATGAGTCATGTGAATTACATTTGATCAATGCATAAGGAACATGTGTGTAACAATGATTAACAACCAGGAATGAAATACCTTTGGACATTTCGGAAAGGAGCATGGGTAAGGACAATGTGACACTATGTGCTGCAGAATGATACGGAAAGAGTTGCCTTACATACCTTCACTTCCAAGTATGAATAATGCACAAGTCTATGTACGAACACAATAGTCCAGCTTCTTCCTTACGTCTTACTCTACAATACAAGTCCATACCGGAACTTACATTAGCAACTAGTCACTATAAAGGTGTACAAGACGACAATGAACCATGCAACTACCATATAACGTCATGTCATACCTTTACAATACAATCCACTTCATTTCCATATCAACAACACCATAACATTACCCACATTGACCAAAAGATCATACCTCGATAGCATTTCACACCACACTTACCCTTTACGCTTTTTATTTTATCATTCCGTCGTAATTATTCCTTTATGACAATATATAAGCAATCATCCATACTTAATACAGTCCAACACACCTCCATACGATACTTTAAAGTCATTAAAACAACACCACAAGTTGATAATTACATCCCAAAAGGGTATCGGGGCTTTCGGGGATCAACTAGAGTCGGAAACATACAAAACCATTTCTGGAGGTGACCTGCACTGCCACCTACGCACGCAGGTGGATGACATGCGCGCGCAGATGGCTCCTGGAAAATTCCAGAGCCTTCTGCGTTGGCACCTGCGCCCGCAGATGCCCTCGTCTGCGGGGGCGGATGCCCGTTTTGGTCCGAAATGACTTTTTTTGGGTCTTTTAAGGCCATGAATGGTCCATGATCACAATCAAACATATTTGAACATATTTTTGATCCTCTTAAACATCAACATTCATCCATGGTCTCACAACACACATAACGACACCCAAAACCACATTTTCCGGCCAATACGACACCAAAACCATATCCAATTTCACAATATCAATTGCAAATGTTATGCACAAGAATGAAACAAAGTAAGACCATAATAACATATCACATGTCAATATTTACTCCACCAAATTCACTTCTTTCACAACCACAGGTTCATCACCAAGTTTACAAGACAAACCAACCTCCGATTTAAGCAAACATGTAACCTTTCACTTATTGTGAACTTCTCAATAGTCCACCAACATAACCACCATAATATACATCATATATTATGCATAAACTATATTAATCCATCATAATAAACACTTACCAAGTCTTACCAATTGATGATCTTGGTCTAAAGAGTGATTTAAGGTTCTTGAGAGCAAAGGAGTTTTTGTTGGAAAATTCTAGAAATGAGATGAGAGTTTAATGGAATTAAAAATCTGATTTTTCTCTTATATAGTCCCTCATGTCTCCCTTATATTTTTCCTTAGCATTAAATGCCTTGTTGATTGGTCAAATGGACCAAAATGGAAGAATGGGTCAAAAATAATTCTTTTGGGCCATGTCTTCTCATGGTTTTTGGGCTTCATTTTGGGCCCAATTGTGTGAGACTTATTAATACCCACATTTTAATGCATAATTCAACAATTTTCTCATGTTTTTATTTTTCCATAAATGTTACGGTTGTCAGCTAAACGTAGGAACGTACGGGGTGTTACAGATGACAGGACTATTCCAGCATATAATTTTGGGCATTTTGGTTTAAAAAAAATCAAAGATGTTTTGATGATAATGCTGTATTGCTAAGCCTCTTCATGAACATAGATACAAGTGTTTGTGCTTTTTGGCCAATAGGTGTTACATGCTAGATGTATATGACCTGAGATATCCTGGTAGATGCTTGGAAGAAAAATTCAAGCTTGGAGAGCATTACCAGGAATCAATTCAAGAAAAAACTTGTAAGCTATCAAATTACTTGATACCAGGATCCTTTATTTAAGTATTAGTCTTGAACAAAGGATATTCTTTTCAACTGGTGGACTGATGATCCAAATTCATACAGTAATTTTTTGTATCAGAAACAAGCATTGACATACCAGTACACGAGAAAGAAACTCTATCACTACATGTACCACGGCCAAGAAAAGCAATAGAAAGCATTTCCTTGGTTTACAGTTAAAAAGGCAAATAAAAAGATAAAAAGGACAAGGATGGAAGCCCCGGGGCTTTGGTCTAGTGGTAAGAATGAAATACGTGATGTGCAGGTTAGGCGCACGTCATGAGTTTGAACTCTGCTATAGAAAAAATCCTGGCATTAAGCTGAGAAGGGTACAGGACCTGCCGAGTTAGAACCATGTGTCACTAACCTCGTGGGGTTTTTTAGTTATCCCAAAAAAAAGGAGACAAATAGGAAAGGACAGGAATCCAAAATGATAGACATTAAGGGAAGAAACAATAAGAGAAGAAAAGCATAACCGAACAAGAATCACACTTAAAAAAGTAAAACTCGATACTCTCTTTGATACTCTCTTTCGTCTTATGGTCTCCCAGATGACATTTTAATTAGCAAAAAATTACAGTAAACAATGATAACTTTGGTCTACAGTACAATTCTTTTGCGCAGCATGAATTGCTGAAGGGATGAACAAGCAATTTGCTAAAAGTAGTGAGATTAAATTGGTCACTTGATTTTACATTTGCACAAGACGTGTGTTTTTGCTTTTTCCGTGTTTGGTATTAGATTTTCCATTACAAAATTCAACCGCAGACACCTTGGCTTTCTCAACTCTACTTTGGCTTTGACTTTTTAGGGCCAATTCCATCAATTTTGGTTGAGGCAATTCTTACTTGTTTATCGCCAACAGGATTTGAAGAGGTACATGAACCAGTTGAAAGTGTTGAAAGATAATCTTGGAGAACAACGAGATGTTTTCTATTTCTAGTTTACTTCTGGTATAGAGAATGGATACCTTTTTGCACAGAGAGTTGGGAAGTTGACTAGATTCTCATTGTTTTTGTTCAAAGATAAATCATATATGTATTGAAGACTTTTCTGGCACCATGTTGGAGCAACTATTTACTTGCTTTATGAAAAAAAGAAATTCGTCAAGAAAGTTGAAGGCAGATACAGAATGGAGGAAAAGAAGGGTTGAGCAACAAGGGGAAGAAATATTAGCTTTTACCTCCAAAACATTTGCTTTATCCACGCTACAGAGTTTTCCTCCACGCTTCCTTGAAGTTTCAAATGCAATGCTAGCAATTCTATCAATCGGGAAAAAAAAATTAAGCCGAATACCACTAATGTAAAAGTTTGGAACATATTTCATATAAACAATTTGATCTCAATAAGTCAGATATCTGTCCTACTTTTAGTAACAGTAAGACGCGAACAAATCTAATTTCCATATGAAACAATCGCAGTGTTCGGCCAAGCTTATGTGCCAATTTTCAGTATGAACTTGGACATAAAGTTACAACCTTTATACTCGTTAAAATTACTTAGAAGATATTCTAAATTCCTACTCAAACAAAAAGATCACTATTTTAACTCCCAAACAGTAATATATTAGCAGAACAAAAATTTAAAATGAAACATAAAAATTACTCCCCCGTCCCTAGACATCCTTTTCTTAACACTTTTCAGGCGTAGCTACATTGATCCAAGGATGATCACTCGAACACCCATCGTCACAAATATTATATTATGCAGATAGAAAATAATACCATGTATAAAGGTCAAAAACAACTTTTAAAGACATATACTAAAGTTTTGAATACCCTTAACAAAATATCTAGCTTCACCAAATTCAACGTATATATATACTTTCCTAGAAAAAGCAAAAATTACTTTTGTGAGATATTTGCACAAGTTGAATGACAATTTGGGAAATTAACTCCGGTCAGTCTTAATTTTGATCACAAGACATGAAATCTTAATTTTTTTGAAATAAAATTTGCATATTTAGAAATACATCAAAAGTATTACTCACTCCATTTCAATTTGTTTAGCCTACTTTCTTGGGTAAGTTGGCTAAATGCCCATTTTTCAAAACTATATTTGACATTTAGCCACTAATTTTAGATTCGTTGCTATATATTTTATGACATCATCATTGGAAGTCAAATATATCAATTCTAGGCATCAAAGTTTGAAATAATAAAAACAAGTCCCCCAGTCATCACCATTTAATACCATATTTATTTTATTTTTAAAAAAATCAACCAAAGCTCCAAAAAAGCTCCCGGTCAGCCTTTCCAAAAGCTCTTTCCTGCCACGAGAATATTTCGATCAGGTGACCTTTTTAAAGCCAAATTTCAGATTTCATCGTCAAATCTCGTCAAAGGAAGCCAAATTCACCCGGAAGCTTTTAAGATTTCAGACAATAAAGCTCGAATTTATTTACCTCATTGATGTAAAAGCTTCTTCTTTTCCAGCTTCTTTACCTACATTTCAGCTCCTATAACTTCTAAACTACTCCATTACGTTAGGCTCCATTGCAATAGGTGAGGTCGCCATCGGTAAGTCCTAATTTCGGCCAACCCTCTTTCTTATTCATAATTTTTTTTACAGTCATCGACCCATTTTTCCAGGCATCGACCAATGTGTTTATCTTGTCAATAGCAGAGTATATTATGGTTGGTGGTGATTTCATGGGTGAATGGGAGGAGACTCCAAAATGTTGGAATTGGAAGTCTTCATCCAAGTTAACAATTTCCAATGCCATGTGTCACAATGGTTCTTATGACGAGATGGTTGCTAGTGTAATGAAGTGCGGGAGTTAAAATATGATCCTAACGATGTTATCATTAGTTAGATGATGAAGGGAAGAGAAAAAATGCATCCATCTGTAATAAAGAATGATAGACAGGTGTGATTATACATGTTTGATATTGTCGTTGATGGTTCTAGGCCTATTCTAAGGGTAAATGTTAAGGAGAAGTCTTTAGAAGAAGCTTTGACATCATCCTCACCACCCCCATCTCCACTGTACTCGCCATTCTATGATGATTTATTGGAAGATAAGAGAATCTATGATCAACCAATAGATATGGATGATTTTAAAAGTTCCAAAGAAGAGGGTGCTGGTGGTGTTGAGCCGTAGCCCGCATCACAACCCAACCATTTCTTTTCTGATGAAATTGATTTGGTTGTTGGACAAATATTTGAAAACTAAGCACCATTGAAATTGCTATTGAGTCAAACTTCAGTGAAGAAGTCCTTCTATTTTAATACGAAGAAGAGTTGTACAATATTCTCCAAGGTGGAATGCAGAAGTCTTAATTGTGGATGGATATTGTGGGCTAGAAAGTACGAGAGCTCGGATAGGTTTCGCATCTACAAGTACGTAAGTGATCGCATGTAACACCCCGTACCTACTAAACCCTACATGACGACGTTGAACAATGGTTACTCAAGTGTCGAGAGTCAAAAATATGTATTTTGTAATGTTATTGATGAGATAATTGATATTGGGCCTAGTACATGGGATTAGACCTTTGTAGGAGGTGTAACACCCCGTATGTTGTCGAACCTATACGACTACGTGTACATTTATGGAATTAGTTAAACATGAGAGACTTGATGAATTATTCATTAAATTGTTGGGGCTTACATGAGTCTTGTGCCATTGGGCCAAATGAGGCCCAAAGATCATCAAAAGACTTGGCCCAATGGGGCAAAATGATCCAATCTTCTATTTGACCAAATCAATCATGCATTTAATGTCAAGAATGGGATAAGAGAGACTTAAAGGGACTATAAAAAGGGCACAAAATCAGATTTTATTCCATTGTGACACCCATGCCTTTTTCTAGAATTCTCTCAATATTTCTTATTTCACACAAACCCTAAGTTCTCATCTTTGTGGACAAGATCACCTTTGTACAAGACTTGGTAAGTGTTTATTAACATGGTTTAATATATTTTATGCATGGAATATGTTTTATATCATGTTGGTTATGTTGGTGAAGTGTGAGAAGTTCACTATGTGTAAAATAATTTGTGTTTGCTAAATCGGAGGATGGTTTTGCCTTGTAAACTTGAACATGGACTTGTGGTATTGAAGGAATTAAACTTGATGGATTCAATATTGACATGTGAGATGTGATTATAGTCTTACTTTGTTTTACCCTTGTGTATAATGTTTGGAATTGTTGTTGTAAATTTGGTTATGGATTTGGTGACGTATTGAAAGGAAAGTGAGGTTTTGGTGATGTTTATGTGTGTTGTGAGACCATGGCTGATTGTTGGCATCTAAGATGATCAAAAATATGTTAAAAGAAGTTTAGTTATGATCATGGACCATTCATTGCATAAAAAGACCCAAAAGAGACCAATTTGGCCGAAAATGGGCATCCGCCCTCGCAGGTGAGGCACCTGCGCCAACGCAGATGCCCCTGGACACTGCCAAGGGCCATCTGTGGCCGTATTTCAGCCACCTACAGGTGCAGGTGGCTTCGCAGGTCCCTTCCAGAACACCGTTTTGCATGTTTTTGTCCCCCTTTGACCCCCGAAGGCCCCTATACCCTTTATGGATATAATTAGCAACTTGTGATGTCGTTTTAATGACTTTAAAGGGTCGTATGGAGGCATGTTGGACTATGTTAAGTATGTATTGTTGTTCATAAGTTGTTATGAGGCAAGTTGATAGGGTAATTGTGACGGAATGATAATGAGGAAGCGTACAGGGTAAGTGTGATGTGAAATGCTATTGATGTATGATATCTTGGTCAATGTGTGGAATGTTATGGTGTAGTTGGAATGAGAATGCAGTGGATTGTATTTTAAGGGGTGACATGACATTATACGGCAGTCATATAGCTCATTGTCATTTTGTACGTTTGTATAGTAACTAGTTGCTAATGTAAGCTCCGATATATACTTGTGTTGTAGAGTGAAACGTAAAGGAGGAAGCTAGACTATTGTATCCCATATAGGCTTGTGTATTCGTAGTGAGATGACAAGGTATGTAAGGTTACTCTTTCCGTATCTTTCTGCAGTATAGAGTATTCACCTAGTTATGGTACTTACTCATGTCCGAAGTGTTCTGAAGTATCCCAGTTCAAGTTGAGATATATTGTTATTCACATGTGTACTATTCTTAGATGAATTAGGATCCACTTTTCTCTCATTCATTGACTGAAGTTCCAAAGTTGTCATAATATGGTAAGCTCTAAAAGAACTATCTCAAAGAGATTAGGGTGAAAGGAGAATCTATTTATGCTTGAATAGTATTTTCAATCATGTCATGTTCCAAAACTAATATTATTATGATTATGTTTGTACCAATCTCTCACAAGTGTAAAGGTACCAATATCATAAGAGTGGTGAAGAGGTAATGTGCGAGCTAATATATCTATCCCTCGCAAGTTAAGGTGTCAATCTCATGAAGTCAAGGAGTGAAGTAATCTTAGTATGATTCAAACAGTGTCGTGATCCTAAATGTATCAATCTCTCATAAGTGAGTATATCAATCTCTCATAAGTGAATAAATCAACCTCTTCCAAGAAGAATAAGAATAAAAAGAGAGTTAATTGATGAGAATTCTCGGGTGGTATCCCAGGGGTGAAAAGAACACCTAGCATGGGTCGATCCCGTCACTACCCACCCATGGAGTAGATGTATGTTAACCCACCAATCGAGTGGATGTATGTTATTAACCTACCCATGGAGTGGATGTATGTAAACCCACCAATAGAGTGGATGTATAACCTACCCATGGAGTAGATGTACGTTAATCCACCAATAGAGTGGATAGATGTTATTAACCTACCCATAGGGTAGATGTACGTTAACCCACCAATCGAGTGGATGTATGTTATTAACCTACCCATGGAGTGGATGTATGTAAACCCACCAATAGAGTGGATGTATGTCAACCCACCCATGGAGTGGATGTATGTTATTAACCCACCAACAAAATGGATGTACGTTATATTATTAACCCAAAACTCTTGAATAGAAGAATCTCTTAAATAGAGGAGAAGAATCTCTTGAGTGAAGAAAAATTCTCTTGAATGAAGATGTGTTTGAAAGATATTATATGAACAATAAGGATATAAGTGAGTGATCTAACATAACAATAACAGAAGCAATATACATGTTTCCACATTTAAAATGATGGGTTATCCACATTGAATATTCTCCAATATTTTATTCCATTGACATTCTCATGTATGATGTAGTTTCTTATGAGCCTTACATACTCAGTACATTCTTTGTACTGACTCCTCTCGGGGGACTTACCTTACATGTTGTAGGTGCAGGCACTAGTAGACCTCTACAGTAGGTTGACAATAGTTGCGGATCTTTGGTGAGCCCCAGTTGCTTCGGGACTTTCCGAGTCACAGTTGTACCGCTGTTTTGATGTTGTAAATGTTGTATAAAGCAGGGACTTGTCCCGACTTTTAAATGGTCTTGTAAATGCATCTGTTAGAGGCTTTTGTAGACATATATGGGTATATGAATGTAAGAGATGAATGTCTGGTTTGATTTGATGGCCCCAAAGACCAAATTTTTTTTTTATATATATATATATGGCATCTGTTTCCATGTCCATGACTTACGCATAGTCGCATGAGGTATAATAAGATTCATACGAGGATATGTATACGAATCTATATGAGCATAGATTGGTTCTCTCGGGCTATATCGGCTTCGGGTGCTAGTCCGCCTCAATGGGATTTGGGGTGTGACATCGCACTTGTGGTGTTGAACACGTCACGAGCATGCATAAAAGTGCCTCATCAACTGTCATTGCTTCACTCTTGACAAATGAATATATTGACAGCAAGGGGCCGACCCCAAAGAAAAAGATAGGACTGTTTTCAGGGAGTTCCATTATAATGCAACCTACTGGAGGTGGTTGAAGGCAGGTGTAATGGCCAAGAACAAAGTTAGAGAGACTCCGAAGCACGAGTATACATTCTTGCCTACTTTTTCTTAAATGGTACATGAACTAAATCCTGGTACCATAAGAACCATTAGGCTTCATACTGAAGATGAGAGGTTCACGTATTACTTCATAATTTTTGGAGCTTACATTCAGGGATATTCCCATATACAAAAGGTAATTGCTGTTGATAGCGCATATTTGTATGGTAAGTACGAGGGTGTGTTGTTGAGCGTTGTTGAACAGGATACAAAGAAGCACATTTATCCAATTGCTTTTCTTGTGGTGGATAACGATTGCAAGGATTCTTGGATATTCTTCTTGGAGAAGCTGTTGTCACGACCCGAGTCTACACCCTACCCGTGAGCCATATCTAGTTGCTCAATAGTGGTCCGGTAGGACCCTTGGCATAGCATATCTATAGGGTAATATGATAAGTAAAACTGATATGAAATATAAACAATCATAGGGGCTAAATAAATAAAAATAATCCTTTATTGATACATGACTATAATGAATGAAAGAATATTATCTACTAAATACTATCTGTCTAGTGAAGCCTCTACTACTAACATAAAGAAAAACCAGGACAAGGCCCCAAAACGTTATTGAATCAAAGTAACTAAATAATTTTCAAGCCTCCTAAATGATAGGAGCGCTCACCGATCAACTGGAGATCAGGTGCTACCGAACATATAGCAGCAAACCTTAAGCTAGAGTAACTAGATCTATATCAAATGAAAAATATAGTACAAGACGCAGTCAATAAAACAAAATCTATTGGTATGTAGGGGTGTGTGTATATATATATATAAACCGAAGAACTGATCATGGAAACATGCATAGAGAAGCTTAAAATAATTGAAAATTCTGAGATAAAAAATCATGATGGACAAGCCAGTATAAAAGTGTTTCATGAGTTTATAAATAGTAGCTTTCATAAAGACCATGAATTTGGAGCATTTCTTATAACTGAAAAACACCATGTGATCTCATAATGCCCAACGTCTTACCCACACTAGAAGAGTTATTCTAACTAGCCAAAGTTAGAACCATGTACATGAGAATCCTATAATCATGCCCTTTGGCCAAAAACTACGGTGGAAAGGTAGTTATGAGATGGGGGTTATCAGAACTCCTGTCCTCTCGGTGCTAAATAATTCTCACAGAATCATAATAGTGCTCTGTATTATAACCAAATCATAGGTTTGAGTTTGTGCTCAACATATTTGAAAACGATACTGTAGTGAGTTTGTGCTCAATTTTATGTCATGAATCATGTGCATACCATGTAACTGAAAGCATGTATTTTCAATAAAGATATCATTATTTATAAGGACATCCTTAAAGCATGAGTTTTGATACATAAATAAGAGTGTTGCATTATAGTCATAAGATCATGGAGAATCTTTGTTCAAAAAAATAAAGTAAAACATGTAAAGAATCCAACTTTAGTGATTTGGGCATAAACCCTAGATTTGAACATAATTAGCATATATTTTGAAAATTCTTGAATGTGAGGATGAAAGAAATCCGTCACTAAAATTTTGCATACCTGAATGAAGATGAACACTTGACAAGAGAAAGCTTGACTAACTTGATAGATTAAGAACCCTAGATTGCTTGATTTTGCCTGACACTTGTTCTTGACTTACTCTTGAGAGAATTGATCTTGGGCGTATTTATACGTCCAAGTACAAATTTAGACCCATATTTAAGCTTAGTTCTTGAGTTAATTCAATCATAGTCTCATTTGTTTTGATTAAATTGTGTCCATGAACTAGCGTATGTGATTGTCCCTTTGTAGGTTGGATTTTCTTGTGGATTAAGCTTGATTTGAAATACAAATGAGCTAAGATTGAGGATAAATTCTAAGGGATGGATAATGGGGCACGAATGGACCTAAATATTAGTATTGGGAGTTAAATCCACACCATAAAGGAGCATTGGAGCAACCAAGGCCGTGGAATGGGGCAATGAGTAAATTTGGACTTGAAAGAGGGTCCCAAAATAGAATCCAAATGTGTCCATGGCGTGTTACAGTTCACATTCTATTAGAATGGAGGAGTGTCATATTGGTTGGCCTTCAGGATAGAGGAGTGTCACATTGGCTAGTCTCCGAAATGGAGGAGTGTAACATTGGCTGGTCTCCACGCTAGAGGAGTGCCACGACTAAGGGTCATGACGTCTACACTTTCATCTACTACTATAAATATGACACTTAGTCCATTCCAAAAACTTCTTGGACAACTTGGGGGCTGCAATAACATAAAGGAGTCTTCAAATAGGGTTCTTAATTCTTTTGTTTTCCATTCATTATTTTTACATGAACTATTACAACTTCGTGATTTCATGTAAGACTGTGAGTGGATAAACACCCTAGTTTCGGGGTTGAGGCTACGTATATGATTGTATAACATGATTACGATTTGGTTTTGAATTGTTTATCAATTATTGGTTGTTCTTACATTCTTACTTTTACTATTTGAAAGATTCACGACCTTTATAATAAAATTTTAAGCCCAAAGTGAACTGACCAAGGGAACAGAGGGTTAGAAAAAAAAAATGTAAGGAATGGGTTCTTATCTTTAGTAATAAAGGGCTTTGTTTGCATTTAGGATAGGAATAAACCTAATTCACCTCATTTAGTTGCTAAACAGGAAGAAATATAAATGCGTTTGAATTAGATCCTCACATCTCCTCTCAATGATGTAGTTGTGAGGCTAGTTTGAATAGACGATTAGAGGATGACTATTCCCAAATCATGTTATTAACCCCTTAAATCAAAAACCAAGATAGAAAATTAAACTAATGAGAAAGAATTGCTATAAATGATTGTCAATTATGACTTGACCCTGGAATCCTCTTTAATATTGTTTACAACCCAATTCATTATGCCTTTGATTTTGTTGTTCACTTAGAATTATATAAAAACCAACCTATTCTTGGTTACAGATTGCACTTGTTCAATCTTGTAGTAATACTTGAATTGGAAATTACTGAGTCCAGAAGTCCCTATGGGTCCGATATCCAGCTCGAAAGGGCCATTGTATTACTTGTACGACCACGTACACTTACATGTGCGTTTGGAAACAATAATAATAAAGGAAGAATAGGCTTTAGGATCTTGTATTTATACTTTTTGGTTTCCAAAACATCGTGAGCTAGTGTAAAAGACAGGGAAAGGTCTGATTTCCCTTACTAACAAGTTTCTGATTTTTTTGGTGAAAGGTATAACGAGTGTATGACTCATACACTAAGTTGTGGTCCCTGGGAGTTTTGTCAAACTCTGAGATCACTTTTATGATTCAACAGTATGACTTGTAGACCTTATTCATAATTTGTACTCTGATTTCATGACCCGTATTATCATTGGTTCTCTTAGATCTGAGTTCACGAGTCCAATGTACGATTCATACACCCATCCACTACTGGTGGTATGAGTCGTAGTACTTGGGGACTTTGGATCATATTGGGTGATTGATACCACGAGCCATACCATGACTCGTGGTCCCATTGTACGACTCGTACTATAAGTCGTGGTTACCTGGGACTGCAAGTCTCAGCTTTTAGTTTCTTTGTACTAACCGCTGAGTATTTGTAGGTTCAAAATCTGTGGTATTACAATTTCTCCCCCTTGGGATCATTCATTATCGAATAAATACTAGGGATAGGATCAAAGGACCAAGGAACCATCATAAGCTAAATTTAACTGAATCATATTGAGGGCTGGAATTTGAATAAAGAGTATAAGAGCACAAACATAGGCAAGAGCATATAAGGCATCGAGATATGACATAAGATTCCTAAGAGTCGTTATTTAAATGGTATTACTACCTTAATCACTTTCATCGGAAGGAGTGAAAAGATTGGGATATCTAGCTTTCATATCTTGTTCGGTTTCCTATATAGCTTCCTCAACTATCTGACTCCTCCAAATGACTTTAACTGAAGCAACTTCCTTGGTTCTTAACTTTCAAACCTAAGAATCTAAAATTTGAACCAGAACCTCTTTATATGGCAAGTTGTCCTTAACTTCAACATTCTCTATAGGCACAACATGTGAAGGGTCACCAATACACTTCTTCAACATAGAGATGTGAAACATTGGATTCATGGATGCCAACTCTAAAGGTAACTCCAACACATATGATATTTTTCCCATCCTATTAATAATTAGATAAGGACCAATGAACCAGGAACTAAGTTTTTCTTTCTTGCAAAAATGCATAACACCCTTCATGGGCGAAACCTTCAAGAAGACCCAATCATCAATCTCAAACTCTAAATCCCTCTTTCTGAATACGATTTCTGTCGGTTCTGTGTGGCTCTCAACCACTGTTGAATCATCTTGACCTTCTCCATCACCTCATGAACCATGTATGGACCTATCAATACAGCCTCAGAAACCTCGAATCAACCAATAGGAGATCTACATCTTCTCTAATAGAGAGTCTCAAACGGAGCCATCTAATGCTAGAGTGATAACTATTATTGTAGGCAAACTATATAAGAGGTAGGTGATCATCTCAATTACCCTTAAAGTCAATGATGCAAGGTCTCAACATATCCTCAAGAGTCTGAATAGTACGCTCTGCCTGACCGTCTATTTATGGATGAAAAGCAATGCTAAGATTTAACCTAGTACCTAAATTTTTTTGAAATGACTACCAATAGTGAGCTGTAAACAATGCACCCCAATCTTAAGTGATCGACAACGGAACCCCATGAAGCTTAAATATATCCTTGATGTACATCCTAGCATAATTCTCGGTTGTATCGATCATCTTGACATGCAAAAAGTGAGATAAGTTTGTCATGCAATCAACAATCATCCAAATCGAATCATGTTGACATCGTGTACATGACAAACCTGTAATGAAATTCATATTAAGAATCTCCCATTTCCAAGTAGTCACTTATGTATTAAGCTAATCCACTAGGCTTTTGATGTTCAACCTTAACCTAATGACAATTCAAATCTTAGCCACAAAATCTGAAATATCCTTCTTCATAGTTTTCCACCAATAAACCTCTTGCAAATAACGATACATCTTTGTAGAACCTAGATGAATGGAGCATCTAAAACTGTGCGCCTCAGTCATAATATGCTCTCTTAACCCATCAATGTCTAGAACACATAATATTCCTTGATAATGAAAAATACCATCTTACCCTTGGGAGAAAGCAAACACACCCTTCTTAAGAACTGCTTCTGTCAACTAGATATTTACCTTATTTCTCATTTACCTCCATCACTAATGAAGACGCAAAACCATTCTGAACTATTACACCACCATCATCTGAATATCGACATAAACTTCCAACCCTGCAAATTTGTGAACATCCTTCACAAACTCTTTCTTACCTTCCTCTACATGGGCTACACCTCCTATAGACAACATGCTATGAGCATCAACAACAACATTTGACTTACCTGAATAGTAAAGTACACTCATATCATAACCCTTCAGAAGCTCTAGCTACATTCTTTGTCAAAGATTCAACTCTTTCTGACTGAAAACATAATGCAAGCTTTTATGATCTGTGAAGACATCTACATGCACACCTTAGAGATAATGACTCCAAATCTTCAAGCCAAACACAACAAATACTAACTCAAGGTCATGGGTGGAGTAATTTCTCTCATGAGTTTAAGCTATCTAGAGGCATACACAATAATCTTACTATTCTGCATCAATACATAACCAAGCCTGATTCTGGAATCATCACAATAGACCACAAAATCATTTGTACACACTGGCAATATCAAAACCAGAGCTGAAGTCAATGAAACTTTCAACTCGTAAAAACTCTTCTCACAAGCATTAGACCACTGAAATTTTGCTGTTTTGCTGAGTTAACATTGTCAATAGAGCGACAATAGATGAAAACCCCTCTACATACCATCTATAGCAACTGGATAAACCCATGAACTTCCTGATGTCTGACAGGGATGTAGGTCTAGGCTAGTTCTTAACTACCTGAATTTTCTGAAAATCAACTAGAATACCCTTAATAGAAATAACATGCCCAAGAAAAGCTACGGACTTCAATAAAAACTCACATTTTAAAAACTTTGCAAACAACTGTTTATCTCTGATAGTCTGAAGGAAAATTCGAAGGTGATCGACATGCTCTTTCACACTATGTGATTAGATCCAAATATCATCTATGACACGATCATGAACACGTCCAAGTATAGCTTGAACATCCTATCCATGAGATCTATAGAGGCTGGGGGAGCATTGGTTAACCTGAAGGACATGGCCAAAAACTCATAGTGACCATGCCGAGTACAAAAAGCCATCTTTAAAATTTCATGCTACCTCACCTTTAACTGACAATAAGCTTATCTGAGGTCAATCTTAGAAAAGAAAATAACACCCTGAAGCTGGTCGAATAGGTCATCCATTCTTGAAATGGGATGTTTGTTTTAAATGATAACCTTGTTCAACTAGCAGTAATCAATACACATTCTAAGGGAACCGTCTTTTTTATGTATGAAGAGAACTGGAAAACCCTATGAAGAAACAATGGCCTGATGAAGCCTTTGTGTAGGAGATCTTTTAACTTTTCTTTTAATTCTTCCAATTCAGCTGGAGATATCCAATATGGTGAAACACAGATAGGTTGTGTATTAGGAAGAATGTCTATCCCAAAATCTATATCCCTATTAGGAGGGACTCAAGGAAGATCATCGGGAAAGACCTCATGAAAATCATTTGCGATGGGGACTGACTAAAGAGAAGAGGGTTCAACACTAGAATCCCCAACCTGAACTAGATTGTAAATATGACACTTAAAAATTATTTTCCCACCCTTAAGATAAGAGATGAAACAACATTTTGGCATGACTAAAATACCCTTAACTCTAAGACGAGTTCATTTGGAAACTGAAATTTCACTATTCAGGTACTACAATCAACTGAGGTATAATAATAACATAACCAGTCCAAGCCTAAAATGACATTAAAATCTACCATGTCTAACTCTACTAGATTGTCTGTTGTATCTCTATGAAGAATGGATATGGTGAAATTTATATAGATTCATCTAGCTAAGACAGACTCACCAACTAGAGTGGAAATAGGGAAAGGTTCTAGATGTTGTTTGGGACTAATTCCAAATCTCATAGCAACATAAGAAGTCGTGAATAATAGGGTGGCTCCCAAATCTAACAAAAATCTAACAAAGCATAAACATAAAAAGAGAAAACTTTCAACATACACGTGATGATATCGGGGGAACTCTCCTGATGCTAACAGCTAGATAAAGCATAAAAGCAGTTCTGACTACTACCAAAACTTGAAGCATTAACATTCCGAGGGACACAATTTGCTGGGGATAATGAAGTAGAGTGAGCTCTATTAATCCCATTTCCCTACCTAGCCAAAAGGCAATCTCTTTATATGTGGCCCAACTGACTAAACCCAAAGCACCCATTCTTACCATAAAGATACTCGCTTGAATGCTATCTCCCATACTTATTGCAATATGGGTATGAAGGTCCCTTTGTAATAATGCCCTGAAACTGGTGGCCTTACGCTATGAATTTATAATCATAAACCTGGAAGCTGATGCACTACTTGAAGATGGGGACGGTCTTAAAAAATTACTATGTGAGAAAGTCCGGTTTTCATTTTCGGCCCTCTCTGACTGTTATCATGGTTGGTTATCTTGGCCCTCTTACACTGATTTTCATATCTCTCCTTTAACTTATCCTCTTCGACCTACTGAACATGAATCATAAGCCGAGATATATCCATGTATCCTATCAACATCGCTGCTTTACCCTCTTTACTCTAAAGTTTGGACAACCCTGACATAAATAATCTCATAAGATTCCTCATATCGGACACCATACATGGGGCACAATGAGGTAGCTGGGTGAACTTAAGATCGTACTCCTTTGCACTCATGGAACCCTATTACAAATTCAAGAACTCTCTTACCTTAGCCTCCATCAACTCTTGGGGAAAGAAACACCCCAGGAACGTATCCTCAAACTCAACCCACTCTGCTAGTACCACATCTTCTTCTAGAACATATTCCCACTATTTATACCATATGCCTGAGATATCCTAGAGTGGACAAGAAATAAGCTCAACCTTGTCTGTGTTTGAAATATGCATAACTCGAAGAATTGTCTCAACCTCATCAGTGAAATTTTGTGGATCCTCTCTAAACTTTGACCCTGAGAACTATGGAGGATTCATTCTGAAAAAGTCACGGACCTTACAAGCAACCAAAGAATTGGGATTGGCTGGGACTAGATGGTTAGTCTGAGTAGCCATTATCCTAGTCAATATCTGAATGAGATTTCTAAAATCAACATTAGGATCAAAATTTGGTGGCTGAATGTCGGAAGAATTGGAACCCCTCTGTATAACTCATGGCACAATTAGAGTGTCGATGTTATCATGCTGACCGGAGAAATGAGATTCATTCCTAGTTTGAATAGTATGCTGTGGAGGTACAATGGTGGACTCAGCTCCAACATTAGCAGTGGCGTTCTGACTTGTGGTTTTATTTGGAGGCATAATCTACAACACGCGTAAAGCATGAGTTAGAAGAGGCAAATAGAGTTAAACTCTGTAACATCTCAGGCCCATTACTTTGTGAGATATTTCAAGGGTAATTTTGTCCTTTCCTTTTATACTTTATTGCAAGAAATTAAAACCCTTTTAAGTAATCAATTCCCATACGTTATTTTTTTCAATAGAATGTTAGTTTCCCAGCCAAATACATCTCTCTAATTTTCCATCAGTTATATGCGTTAAAACAAGTCCCTCTGTTTTCCTCCAATTCACACGATAAAAGTCACACCTTTCCCATCAGTTTTCAGAAGTTTTCCATTTAGCTAATATCCTTTTTCTTCTCTCAATCACAACTCCTAAGAAACACAAGAGAATTGGGAGAATCAAGTTCAAGTTACTTCTTGCAATCTCAAGTTCTTTTAACGTTTAAGAGGTATGTAGAATCGTCTCTTTCTCACGTTTCTGAATGTTTTTTTTCTGTTTTGCAATCTCCTTCCCTCTACATGGTCTGGTGTTCGTTAACTTGATGCGTAGATTAGGAACTTGGTGTTTGTCTAGATTAAGAATTCTCCCTTCTTGCCTAGGTAATTCTGAGAAATTCTGAAAATTTAAATCTGTCAGTAGAGTCAAATCCCATGTTGGACACTCTCTGTAAAACACAGTTACTTTAATTGATATGATTTCAAAGGCCATCAGTTGTTGCAATCTAATTACCTTGATGCTATCGAATATTGTTTTATATTGGGTTTTCTCTCTAAAGTATGTGTAATTTAGTTAAGGCTACTGAACTAATCGATATTGATTTAGATTGCTCTGTTTTTTATTTATTTAATGTCCTAAACTGGTGATATGTTATTTGGTTGATGCTCTACAGTAAACTATGCTGGCTTGTCATTCTTATTTGTGATACACATCTGTTGGTTATAGTGGTTCATTTAGAATTAAAATTTGCAAGCATGATTCCCTCTCTGTAAATGTGTTTTAAATGAGTACTACAAAGTTACGAGGCATTCATTATATCCTCAATAATTACAGAAATGCTTCAGGGAATTTTCCAAACTTTAGTTAGGATTTTATTTAATGCTTAAGGGTCTATTTCTGGACAAATTTGGTTATCCCAACTATTACAGTGTGTAAATTGCTTCCTTCTCAGTAACTCATAAACATAGTTCCCTCAAGAGATGTGGCAGCCATCTTCTCAGATGTATTAAGTCTTTCATTAAGGTCCTCCAACGCATGTTTCTGGTTTGCAGATAATCTACTTGAGTCAACTAACTGTTTCCCCTTGGTTTCCAATAAATGTTGTACTTCTTTGAGTTGTTCAAGATATGATATGAAAGCTCACTCGCTCAATTCTTTCATTTCTGCCAGACAAAGAAAAGTTGAATCCTTAACAGAGCATTTCTTAGCTCTTCCAAAAAGCTATAAAATGGTACCAATTCAAAATCTTATGAAACCAGAGTGATTGAATTTCCAACATGAGCCCAAAAAGGCTAATTATGTACATGAGCCTAAAAAGGCTAAACCACGAGCATGAGCCTAATATGGCTAACACTTTGAATATAAATAAATAAGATAATGTTATGAGCATAAGGGAGTTAGCTGGCTGACCGAGAAGGCATAGGTCTAAACGACAAATGCCCGAAACTATGTTTGCCGACATAGGATAGAGATTATTCCGCAAGTCGGATGACTCTTTTTCATGTGTCCCGAAAAGGGGCTAATTATGGATACTTGCTAGTAAATCATGTCATGTCATGTCCTATGCCCGGCAAGGTATAGGATGGCTTAGCTGATCGGGCCGAGATCAGACTCCATGCGCTCACATGGTGGTTTATGTCGGTTCACTACTTGCTCCCACAAGTAACAAAAAGAATTAAATTTATTTTTACTTGGTCAATTATTAATTTAGTTATACTCTTGTTCCTTTCCAACTCATCGTCACTTAAAGTTGAATTTTAATTGACATTGATAATCTCTTGCTTTACTATTCTCCTAAAATGGTTTTACATTCCACGTATTGATCGTCTTTGGCGCTACATCGTTTCATGATGTAGGTTCTGGCTCTCAAGTCCGTGGTCAGGCGCATCATTAGGATCTCTATCTTCTGCCATTGGTGAGCCTCTTTTCTACCTAGAGGCCGGACGTGAGATGATGACTTCTTTATATTTTTTTCTTTTAGTATTGGTACTTATTAGAGGCTTCACAGGCTGATGTAGTTGTCAAACAAACTTTGTAATTTTTCGGTCTTTATTTATCATGACTATTAGTATTGTTGGACATTATGTGGTACAAATAAACTTTGGTGAAAGTTTTATTCCTTAAGGGATCGTATTTCAATTTCATATTCTTTCCGCTTATTTCATTTAAGTTAGACGTATGCTCATGTAATATGTCAGATTGTTCACTCGTACTAGCAATAGTATCGAGTGCGTGCCATGCCCAGGGCCTAGGCTCGGGGCATGACAAACTTGGTATCAGAGCCCAGAGTTCAAGTGTCCTAGGAAGTCTGTGAAGCCGTGTCTAGTAGAGTCCTAATTATGGCTGTGAAGCGCGCCACACTTATAATCAGGAAGCTACAGGACATTTAGAAAATGTTTTACTTTCTTTCATGCTCTAGTTCGTTCAATAAAGTTCAACTCTAGCAAGTATTCTAATTCTTGCTTGTCGCTTGTTTCAGATCATGCCTCCAAAAAGACTTTCTAGCCAGAGGACCACTACTAATACTGGGGCTCGTATAGGGGCTAACACCAGCAGTATGCCCCCGACTCATGTGATGCATACCAGAAATGGAGCTCGCACTTCTGGGCATAACGTTGCTGCTAATGCACCTCCTGTGACATCTACTCCAGTAAGGGGACCCAGAACATCCTCTACTCAGCCTCCTAGCACTGATGCTACCAATGCTGAGTTTAGACAGGCCATTCAAATGCTCACACAGCTTGTAGCATCTCCGTCCAGCCGTTCAAGCCCTACCAGCTCTAACTCCCATGAATCCTCTAACACCTCTAGAATCCAAGTGTTCCTCAAGATGAATCCACCTAAGTTCACAGGATCCAAGGTTGATGAGGATCCCCAAAATTTTATCGAGGAAGTTCAAAAGATCTTAAGGGTTATGCATGCCAGTGACACAGAGGGAGTTGAACTTGTCTCTTACCAGCTGAAGGATGTTGCTAGTATATGGTATGATCAGTGGGAGTTTGCTCGTGGCGAAGATGCACCTCCTGCAGTGTGGGATGATTTTATGGATGCTTTTCTTGATCATTTCTTTCCGCAGGAGCTTAGAGAGGCCAAAGTACAGGAGTTTGTGAATTTGAAACAGGAAAATATGAGTGTGAGGGAGTATGGTCTCAAGTTCACTCAATTGTCTCGATACGCTCCGGAGATGGTATCTACAATGAGGGCTAGGATGCTAAAATTTGTGTCTGGAGTTGCGAAACATGTAAAGAAAGAATGCAAGGGGGCATTGTTGGTTGGTGATATGGATATTTCCAGGTTGATGGTGTATGCTCAACAGGTTGAGGAGGAAAAACAAAAGGATAGAGAGGAATTTCAAAACAAGAGGGCCAAGTCAGCAGGTAATGAGTCTAATCAGCAGCGGTCAGGAAATGGAAACAGAATTTTTTTTCATAAAAGGTCATCCGGACCTGCCCCTTCTTCAGCTAGTGCACCTGTACCAAGGACTAAGACTGACCAGCGGGTTCAGACAAATAAAAATTTCAAGGTTCAAGGTTTTCAGTCACAGGGAAGTGGAAGTCAGTGGGTTCCATCATATCCTGCTTGTGCTATTTGTGGAAAGAATCACCCAGGTGAGTGTCGTTATGGAAAAGGTGTATGTTATGGGTGTGGTCAGCGGGGTCATATGCAAAAGGATTGTTCATCAGCAAAGGGATGCAATGGGGGCAACAGAGCCCAATCTTCTGCTTCAGTTGCTCCAGCAGGACAGGGCACTACTCCGGGGATCGGTAAAGTTCAGAATCGTCTGTATGCTTTAGGAAATCGCCAGGATTTGGAGACTTCTCCGGATGTGGTTACTGGTATGTTGAAAGTCTTTTCTCATGATGTTTATGTGCTACTTGATCCTGGTGCTTTTTTGTCTTTTGTGACCCCATATGTAGCTATGAAGTTTGGGATTTTCCCCGAACAAATCCTAGAGCCATTTTCTATTTCCACTCCTGTTCGCGAGTCAATTATTGCTAAACAAGTTTATAGAGATTGTGTAGTTACCATCCTACATAAAGACACCACAGTCGACTTAGTTGAGTTGGACATGGTGGACTTTGATGTTATATTAGGTATGGACTGGTTGTATTCATGCTATGCTTCCATTGATTGTAGAACGAGGGTAGTCACGTTTCATTTTCCCAATGAACCAGTTCTTGAATGGAAAGGTAGTCCTGTCGTGCCTAAAGTAAAGTTCATATCATATCTTAAAGCCAAAAAAATGGTATCCAAGGGGTGTATTTATCACTTGGTCCGAGTCAAAGATTCTAAGTCAGAAATACCTTCACTCCAATCGGTTCCTATTGTCAATGAGTATCTAGAAGTTTTTCCCGACGATCTTCCTGGAGTTTCTCCCGATAGGGAAATAGATTTTGGTATCGATCTCCTTTCTGACACTCGACCTATCTCCATTCTGCCATATAGAATGGCTCCTGCAGAGTTAAGAGAGTTGAAAGAGCAGTTGAAAGATCTTCTTGATAAAGGTTTCATAAGGCCTAGCATTTCTCCTTGGGGTGCTCCCGTCTTGTTCGTGCGTAAGAAGGATGGTTCCCTTCGGATGTGCATTGATTATCGCCAGCTGAACAAAGTCACTATAAAGAATAAGTATCCTCTTCCCAGAATAGATGACTTGTTTGATCAACTACAGGGTGCCAGGTGTTTTTCTAAAATAGATCTCAGGTCTGGTTATCATCAATTAAAAGTCAGAGAATGTGATATTCCAAAGACAGCTTTTCGAACTCGGTATGGTCACTTTGAATTTTTAGTCATGTCCTTTGGTTTGACTAACGCTCCTGCAGTTTTTATGGACCTCATGAATAGGTTGTTTAAGCCATACCTATATATGTTCGTAATAGTCTTCATTGATGATATTTTGGTCTATTCCCGAAGTAAGGAGGATCATGCTAATCATCTCAGAATTGTTCTTGAAACACTTAAGGACCGTGAGCTATATGCTAAATTCTCCAAGTGTGAATTCTGGTTGGAGTCTGTAGCATTTTTAGGTCATATTGTTTCTGGTGAAGGCATCCAGGTTGATTCTCAAAAGATTGAGGCAGTGAAAAATTGGCCCAGACCTACCACACCTTCTGATATCAGAAGCTTTATGGGTTTAGCTGGTTACTATAGGAGATTTGTGGAGGGTTTTTCCTCCATTGCTTCTCCTTTGACTAGATTGACTCAGAAGATGGTCAAGTTTTAATGGTCGGAGGCATGTGAGAAGAGTTTTCAGGAGTTGAAAGATAGATTGACCTCCGCTCCCGTGTTAACATTGCCAGAGGGAAATGATGGTTTTGTGGTTTATTGTGATGCTTCACGGGTTGGTATTGGTTGTGTATTAATGCAGCACGGTAAGGTTATAGCCTATGCCTCGAGGAAACTTAAGAATAATGAGAGGAATTACCCAACTCACGATCTCGAATTGGCAGCTGTAGTCTTTGCTTTGAAGATTTGGCGTCACTATCTTTACGGGGTGCATGTTGATATATTCACAGATCATAAGAGTCTCCAGTATGTTTTCAGTCAGAAGGAGTTGAATCTCAGGCAAAGGAGGTGGCTTGAGCTACTCAAGGACTATGATTTAAGTTTGCTCTATCATCCTGGTAAGGCAAACGTGGTTGCAGATGCTCTTAGTAGATTGTCTATGGGGAGTCTTGCCCATGTAGAGGAGGAAAAGAAAGGACTCACGAAAGATATACATCGGCTTGCTAATTTAGGAGTTCGACTTCTAGACACTGAGGATGGTGGGGTGGTTGTTCAGAATATGTCAGAATCGTCCCTACTGTCAGAAGTTAAAGAAAAGCAGAATAGTGACCCCATTCTTTTACAATTGAAGAAAGAAGTTCTACAACAAAAGGTTATGGTTTTTGAACAAGGGGGAGATGGTGTTTTGAGATATCAGGGTAGACTTTGTGTTCCAGATGTTGATGGGTTGCGTGAGAGGATCATGACAGAGGCACATTGTTCCAGGTACTCCATTCACCCGGACTCCACCAAAATGTATCATGATTTGAGGGAAATTTATTGGTGGAGCAACATGAAGCGAAATATTGCTGACTTTGTTTTCAAGTGCCCAAATTGTCAGCAGGTTAAGGTTGAGCATCAAAAACCTGGTGGTTTGGCTCAAGATATAGCTCTGCCAGTGTGGAAGTGGGATATGATAAATATGGATTTTGTGACAGGATTACCGCGTTCTCGGCATCAACATGACTCAATATGGGTGATAGTGGATCGAATGACTAAGTCTGCCCATTTCTTGCCGGTCAGGATGACTTTTTCTGCTGAGGATTATGCTAGATTATATATTCGGGAGATTGTTAAGCTGCATGGAATTCCTGTATCTATCATATCAGACAGAGGGCCCCAGTTCACCGCTCATTTTTGGAGGTCTTTTCAAAAAGGATTAGGTACCCAGGTGAATCTTAGTACCGCTTTCCACCCTCAGACGGATGGCCAAGCAGAGCGCACCATTCAAACGCTCGAGGATATGTTGAGGGCATGTGTTCTTGATTTCAAGGGAAGTTGGGAGGATCACTTGTCTCTCATCGAGTTTACATATAATAATAGCTATCACTCCAGCATCAAGATGGCGCCTTATGAAGCTTTGTATGGGCGAAGATGTAGATCTCCTATTGGGTGGTTTGATATTGGTGAAGTTAAGTTGTTGGGGCCAGATTTAGTTCATCAAGCTGTTGAGAAGGTCAAGGTTATTCTGGAGAGGTTGAAAACTGCACAAAGTCGTCAGAAATCCTACTCAGATAGGAGGCGCAGAGACTTGGAATTTGAGGTAAATGATTGGGTGTTCTTGAAGGTGTCGCCAATGAAGGGTATCATGCGTTTTGGAAAAAAAGGGAAGCTTAGTCCCCGATATATTGGTCCTTATCAAATTTTGAGGAGAATAGGAAAGGTTTCCTATGAGTTGGATTTACCCGCAGATCTAGCCTTGGTTCATCCGGTATTTCATGTATCCTTACTTAGGAAGTGTGTGGGTGACCCTACTCTTATAGTCCCGATGGAGAGTGTTGGTGTGAAAGATTCCTTGAATTATGAAGAAATTCCCATTGAGATATTGGATCGTCAAGTTCGCAAGTTAAGGACAAAGAAAATTGTTTCGGTAAAGGTGTTGTGGAGAAATCAAAAGGTTGGGGAAGCTACGTGGGAATCGGAGGAAGATATGAAGGCAAGATATCCTTATTTGTTCACTTCTCAAGAGGGAAGCGGGGAAGGTAATGATCTAAATCCTTACTCATGATGTTCCATAAATTCTTGCCTCTCGTGGTTTAAATCAAGCTCCATAGAACGCCATCTTAAATTGTGTTTATGTCTAGTGCCTTTTATTTCATGATTTGTGTTTATATTTCTCTTGGTGGGTTGTTTGGAGCCAGTGAGTGATGGTGGTATTTATAAATCATATGAAAAGCTCATTAGTAAAATTCTCATTCCATAATTCTAGTGCGTAGAGTTTTACATGAGTATATAACCTTCATTCGAGGACGAATGACCCCAAGGGGGAGATATTGTAACATCTCAGGCCCATTACTTTGTGAGATATTTCAAGGGTAATTTTGTCCTTTCCTTTTATACTTTATTGCAAGAAATTAAAACCCTTTTAAGTAATCAATTCCCATACGTTATTTTTTTCAATAGAATGTTAGTTTCCCAGCCAAATAGATCTCTCTAATTTTCCATCAGTTATATGCGTTAAAACAAGTCCCTCTGTTTTCCTCCAATTCACACGATAAAAGTCACACCTTTCCCATCAGTTTTCAGAAGTTTTCCATTTAGCTAATATCCTTTTTCTTCTCTCAATCACAACTCCTAAGAAACACAAGAGAATTGGGAGAATCAAGTTCAAGTTACTTCTTGCAATCTCAAGTTCTTTTAACGTTTAAGAGGTATGTAGAATCGTCTCTTTCTCACGTTTCTGAATGTTTTTTTCTGTTTTGCAATCTCCTTCCCTCTACATGGTCTGGTGTTCGTTAACTTGATGCGTAGATTAGGAACTTGGTGTTTGTCTAGATTAAGAATTCTCCCTTCTTGCCTAGGTAATTCTGAGAAATTCTGAAAATTTAAATCTGTCAGTAGAGTCAAATCCCATGTTGGACACTCTCTGTAAAACACAGTTACTTTAATTGATATGATTTCAAAGGCCATCAGTTGTTGCAATCTAATTACCTTGATGCTATCGAATATTGTTTTATATTGGGTTTTCTCTCTGAAGTATGTGTAATTTAGTTAAGGCTACTGAACTAATCGATATTGATTTAGATTGCTCTGTTTTTTTTTATTTAATGTCCTAAACTGGTGATATGTTATTTGGTTGATGCTCTACAGTAAACTATGCTGGCTTGTCATTCTTATTTGTGATACACATCTGTTGGTTATAGTGGTTCATTTAGAATTAAAATTTGCAAGCATGATTCCCTCTCTGTAAATGTGTTTTAAATGAGTACTACAAAGTTACGAGGCATTCATTATATCCTCAATAATTACAGAAATGCTTCAGGGAATTTTCCAAACTTTAGTTAGGATTTTTTTTAATGCTTAAGGGTCTATTTCTGGACAGATTTGGTTATCCCAACTATTACAGTGTGTAAATTGCTTCCTTCTCAGTAACTCATAAACATAGTTCCCTTAAGAGATGTGGCAGCCATCTTCTCAGATGTATTAAGTCTTTCATTAAGGTCCTCCAACGCATGTTTCTGGTTTGCAGATAATCTACTTGAGTCAACTAACTGTTTCCCCTTGGTTTCCAATAAATGTTGTACTTCTTTGAGTTGTTCAAGATATGATATGAAAGCTGACTCGCTCAATTCTTTCATTTCTGCCAGACAAAGAAAAGTTGAATCCTTAACAGAGAGTTTCTTAGCTCTTCCAAAAAGCTATAAAATGGTACCAATTCAAAATCTTATGAAACCAGAGTGATTGAATTTCCAACATGAGCCCAAAAAGGCTAATTATGTACATGAGCCTAAAAAGGCTAAACCACGAGCATGAGCCTAATATGGCTAACACTTTGAATATAAATAAATAAGATAATGTTATAAGCATAAGGGAGTTAGCTGGCTGACCGAGAAGGCATAGGTCTAAACGACAAATGCCCGAAACTATGTTTGCCAACATAGGATAGAGATTATTCCGCAAGTCGGATGACTCTTTTTCATGTGTCCCGAAAAGGGGCTAATTATGGATACTTGCTAGTAAATCATGTCATGTCATGTCCTATGCCCGGCAAGGTATAGGATGGCTTAGCTGATCGGGCCGAGATCAGACTCCATGCGCTCACATGGTGGTTTATGTCGGTTCACTACTTGCTCCCACAAGTAACAAAAAGAATTAAATTTATTTTTACTTGGTCAATTATTAATTTAGTTATACTCTTGTTCCTTTCCAACTCATCGTCACTTAAAGTTGAATTTTAATTGACATTGATAATCTCTTGCTTTACTATTCTCCTAAAATGGTTTTACATACCAATACATTCCACGTATTGATCGTCTTTGGCGCTACATCGTTTCATGATGTAGGTTCTGGCTCTCAAGTCCGTGGTCAGACGCATCATTAGGATCTCTATCTTCTGCCATTGGTGAGCCTCTTTTATACCTGGAGGCCAGACGTGAGATGATGACTTCTTTATATTTTTTTCTTTTAGTATTGGTACTTATTAGAGGCTTCACAGGCTGATGTAGTTGTCAAACAAACTTTGTAATTTTTCGGTCTTTATTTATCATGACTATTAGTATTGTTGGACATTATGTGGTACAAATAAACTTTGGTGAAAGTTTTATTCCTTAAGGGATCGTATTTCAATTTCATATTCTTTTCGCTTATTTCATTTAAGTTAGACGTATGCTCATGTAATATGTCAGATTGTTCGCTCGTACTAGCAATAGTATCGAGTGCGTGCCATGCCCAGGGCCTAGGCTCGGGGCGTGACAAACTTGGTATCAGAGCCCAGAGTTCAAGTGTCCTAGGAAGTCTGTGAAGCCGTGTCTAGTAGAGTCCTAATTATGGCTGTGAAGCGCGCCACACTTATAATCAGGAAGCTACAGGACATTTAGAAAATGTTTTCCTTTCTTTCATGCTCTAGTTCGTTCGATAAAGTTCAACTCTAGCAAGTATTCTAATTCTTGCTTGTCGCTTGTTTCAGATCATGCCTCCAAAAAGACTTTCTAGCCAGAGGACCACTACTAATACTGGGGCTCGTATAGGGGCTAACACCAGCAGTATGCCCCCGACTCATGTGATGCATACCAGAAATGGAGCTCGCACTTCTGGGCATAACGTTGCTGCTAATGCACCTCCTGTGACATCTACTCCAGTAAGGGGACCCAGAACATCCTCTACTCAGCCTCCTCGCACTGATGCTACCAATGCTGAGTTTAGACAAGCCATTCAAATGCTCACACAGCTTGTAGCATCTCCGTCCAGCCGTTCAGGCCCTACCAGCTCTAACTCCCATGAATCCTCTAACACCTCTAGAATCCAAGTGTTCCTCAAGATGAATCCACCTAAGTTCACAGGATCCAAGGTTGATGAGGATCCCCAAAATTTTATGGAGGAAGTTCAAAAGATCTTAAGGGTTATGCATGCCAGTGACACAGAGGGAGTTGAACTTGTCTCTTACCAGCTGAAGGATGTTGCTAGTATATGGTATGATCAGTGGGAGTTTTCTCGTGGCGAAGATGCACCTCCTGCAGTGTGGGATGATTTTATGGATGCTTTTCTTGATCATTTCTTTTCGCAGGAGCTTAGAGAGGCCAAAGTACAGGAGTTTGTGAATTTGAAACAGGAAAAGATGAGTGTGAGGGAGTATGGTCTCAAGTTCACTCAATTGTCTCGATACGCTCCGGAGATGGTATCTACAATGAGGGCTAGGATGCTAAAATTTGTGTCTGGAGTTGCGAAACATGTAAAGAAAGAATGCAAGGGGGCATTGTTGGTTGGTGATATGGATATTTCCAGGTTGATGGTGTATGCTCAACAGGTTAAGGAGGAAAAACAAAAGGATAGAGAGGAATTTCAAAACAAGAGGGCCAAGTCAGCAGGTAATGAGTCTAATCAGCAGCGGTCAGGAAATGGAAACAGAATTTTTTTTTCATAAAAGGTCATCCGGACCTGCCCCTTCTTCAGCTAGTGCACCTGTACCAAGGACTAAGACTGACCAGCGGGTTCAGACAAATAAAAATTTCAAGGTTCAAGGTTTTCAGTCACAGGGAAGTGGAAGTCAGTGGGTTCCATCATATCCTGCTTGTGCTATTTGTGGAAAGAATCACCCAGGTGAGTGTCGTTATGGAAAAGGTGTATGTTATGGGTGTGGTCAGCGGGGTCATATGCAAAAGGATTGTTCATCAGCAAAGGGATGCAATGGGGGCAACAGAGCCCAATCTTCTGCTTCAGTTGCTCCAGCAGGACAGGGCACTACTCCGGGGACCGGTAAAGTTCAGAATCGTCTGTATGCTTTAGGAAATCGCCAGGATTTGGAGACTTCTCCGGATGTGGTTACTGGTATGTTGAAAGTCTTTTCTCATGATGTTTATGTGCTACTTGATCCTGGTGCTTTTTTGTCTTTTGTGACCCCATATGTAGCTATGAAGTTTGGGATTTTCCCCGAACAAATCCTAGAGCCATTTTCTATTTCCACTCCTGTTCGTGAGTCAATTATTGCTAAACAAGTTTATAGAGATTGTGTAGTTACCATCCTACATAAAGACACCACAGTCGACTTAGTTGAGTTGGACATGGTGGACTTTGATGTTATATTAGGTATGGACTGGTTGTATTCATGCTATGCTTCCATTGATTGTAGAACGAGGGTAGTCACGTTTCATTTTCCCAATGAACCAGTTCTTGAATGGAAAGGTAGTCCTGTCGTGCCTAAAGTAAAGTTCATATCATATCTTAAAGCCAAAAAAATGGTATCCAAGGGGTGTATTTATCACTTGGTCCGAGTCAAAGATTCTAAGTCAGAAATACCTTCACTCCAGTCGGTTCCTATTGTCAATGAGTATCTAGAAGTTTTTCCCGACGATCTTCCTGGAGTTCCTCCCGATAGGGAAATAGATTTTGGTATCGATCTCCTTTCTGACACTCGACCTATCTCCATTCTGCCATATAGAATGGCTCCTGCAGAGTTAAGAGAGTTGAAAGAGCAGTTGAAAGATCTTCTTGATAAAGGTTTCATAAGGCCTAGCATTTCTCCTTGGGGTGCTCCCGTCTTGTTCGTGCGTAAGAAGGATGGTTCCCTTCGGATGTGCATTGATTATCGCCAGCTGAACAAAGTCACTATAAAGAATAAGTATCCTCTTCCCAGAATAGATGACTTGTTTGATCAACTACAGGGTGCCAGGTGTTTTTCTAAAATAGATCTCAGGTCTGGTTATCATCAATTAAAAGTCAGAGAATGTGATATTCCAAAGACAGCTTTTCGAACTCGGTATGGTCACTTTGAATTTTTAGTCATGTCCTTTGGTTTGACTAACGCTCCTGCAGTTTTTATGGACCTCATGAATAGGTTGTTTAAGCCATACCTATATATGTTCGTAATAGTCTTCATTGATGATATTTTGGTCTATTCCCGAAGTAAGGAGGATCATGCTAATCATCTCAGAATTGTTCTTGAAACACTTAAGGACCGTGAGCTATATGCTAAATTCTCCAAGTGTGAATTCTGGTTGGAGTCTGTAGCATTTTTAGGTCATATTGTTTCTGGTGAAGGCATCCAGGTTGATTCTCAAAAGATTGAGGCAGTGAAAAATTGGCCCAGACCTACCACACCTTCTGATATCAGAAGCTTTATGGGTTTAGCTGGTTACTATAGGAGATTTGTGGAGGGTTTTTCCTCCATTGCTTCTCCTTTGACTAGATTGACTCAGAAGATGGTCAAGTTTTAATGGTCGGAGGCATGTGAGAAGAGTTTTCAGGAGTTGAAAGATAGATTGACCTCCGCTCCCGTGTTAACGTTGCCAGAGGGAAATGATGGTTTTGTGGTTTATTGTGATGCTTCACGGGTTTGTATTGGTTGTGTATTAATGCAGCACGGTAAGGTTATAGCCTATGCCTCGAGGAAACTTAAGAATAATGAGAGGAATTACCCAACTCACGATCTCGAATTGGCAGCTGTAGTCTTTGCTTTGAAGATTTGGCGTCACTATCTTTACGGGGTGCATGTTGATATATTCACAGATCATAAGAGTCTCCAGTATGTTTTCAGTCAGAAGGAGTTGAATCTCAGGCAAAGGAGGTGGCTTGAGCTACTCAAGGACTATGATTTAAGTTTGCTCTATCATCCTGGTAAGGCAAACGTGGTTGCAGATGCTCTTAGTAGATTGTCTATGGGGAGTCTTGCCCATGTAGAGGAGGAAAAGAAAGGACTCACGAAAGATATACATTGGCTTGCTAATTTAGGAGTTCGACTTCTAGACACTGAGGATGGTGGGGTGGTTGTTCAGAATATGTCAGAATCGTCCCTACTGTCAGAAGTTAAAGAAAAGCAGAATAGTGACCCCATTCTTTTACAATTGAAGAAAGAAGTTCTACAACAAAAGGTTATGGTTTTTGAACAAGGGGGAGATAGTGTTTTGAGATATCAGGGTATACTTTGTGTTCCAGATGTTGATGGGTTGCGTGAGAGGATCATGACAGAGGCACATTGTTCCAGGTACTCCATTCACCCGGGCTCCACCAAAATGTATCATGATTTGAGGGAAATTTATTGGTGGAGCAACATGAAGCGAAATATTACTGACTTTGTTTTCAAGTGCCCAAATTGTCAGCAGGTTAAGGTTGAGCATCAAAAACCTGGTGGTTTGGCTCAAGATATAGCTCTGCCAGTGTGGAAGTGGGATATGATAAATATGGATTTTGTGACAGGATTACCGCGTTCTCGGCATCAACATGACTCAATATGGGTGATAGTGGATCGAATGACTAAGTCTGCCCATTTCTTGCCGGTCAGGACGACTTTTTCTGCTGAGGATTATGCTAGATTATATATTCGGGAGATTGTTAAGCTGCATGGAATTCCTGTATCTATCATATCAGACAGAGGGCCCCAGTTCACCGCTCACTTTTGGAGGTCTTTTCAAAAAGGATTAGGTACCCAGGTGAATCTTAGTACCGCTTTCCACCCTCAGACGGATGGCCAAGCAGAGCGCACCATTCAGACGCTCGAGGATATGTTGAGGGCATGTGTTCTTGATTTCAAGGGAAGTTGGGAGGATCACTTGTCTCTCATCGAGTTTACATATAATAATAGCTATCACTCCAGCATCAAGATGGCGCCTTATGAAGCTTTGTATGGGCGAAGATGTAGATCTCCTATTGGGTGGTTTGATATTGGTGAAGTTAAGTTGTTGGGGCCAGATTTAGTTCATCAAGCTGTTGAGAAGGTCAAGGTTATTCTGGAGAGGTTGAAAACTGCACAAAGTCGTCAGAAATCCTACTCAGATAGGAGGCGCAGAGACTTGGAATTTGAGGTAAATGATTGGGTGTTCTTGAAGGTGGCGCCAATGAAGGGTATCATGCGTTTTGGAAAAAAAGGGAAGCTTAGTCCCCGATATATTGGTCCTTATCAAATTTTGAGGAGAATAGGAAAGGTTTCCTATGAGTTGGATTTACCCGCGGATCTAGCCTTGGTTCATCCGGTATTTCATGTATCCTTACTTAGGAAGTGTGTGGGTGACCCTACTCTTATAGTCCCGATGGAGAGTGTTGGTGTGAAAGATTCCTTGAATTATGAAGAAATTCCCATTGAGATATTGGATCGTCAAGTTCGCAAGTTAAGGACAAAGGAAATTGTTTCGGTAAAGGTGTTGTGGAGAAATCAAAAGGTTGGGGAAGCTACGTGGGAATCGGAGGAAGATATGAAGGCAAGATATCCTTATTTGTTCACTTCTCAAGAGGGAAGCGGGGAAGGTAATGATCTAAATCCTTACTCATGATGTTCCATAAATTCTTGCCTCTCGTGGTTTAAATCAAGCTCCATAGAACGCCATCTTAAATTGTGTTTATGTCTAGTGCCTTTTATTTCATGATTTGTGTTTATATTTCTCTTGGTGGGTTGTTTGGAGCCAGTGAGTGATGGTGGTATTTATAAATCATATGAAAAGCTCATTAGTAAAAATCTCATTCCATAATTCTAGTGCGTAGAGTTTTACATGAGTATATAACCTTCATTCGAGGACGAATGACCCCAAGGGGGAGATATTGTAACATCTCAGGCCCATTACTTTGTGAGATATTTCAAGGGTAATTTTGTCCTTTCCTTTTATACTTTATTGCAAGAAATTAAAACCCTTTTAAGTAATCAATTCCCATACGTTATTTTTTTCAATAGAATGTTAGTTTCCCAGCCAAATACATCTCTCTAATTTTCCATCAGTTATATGCGTTAAAACAAGTCCCTCTGTTTTCCTCCAATTCACACGATAAAAGTCACACCTTTCCCATCAGTTTTCAGAAGTTTTCCATTTAGCTAATATCCTTTTTCTTCTCTCAATCACAACTCCTAAGAAACACAAGAGAATTGGGAGAATCAAGTTCAAGTTACTTCTTGCAATCTCAAGTTCTTTTAACGTTTAAGAGGTATGTAGAATCGTCTCTTTCTCACGTTTCTGAATGTTTTTTTTCTGTTTTGCAATCTCCTTCCCTCTACATGGTCTGGTGTTCGTTAACTTGATGCGTAGATTAGGAACTTGGTGTTTGTCTAGATTAAGAATTCTCCCTTCTTGCCTAGGTAATTCTGAGAAATTCTGAAAATTTAAATCTGTCAGTAGAGTCAAATCCCATGTTGGACACTCTCTGTAAAACACAGTTACTTTAATTGATATGATTTCAAAGGCCATCAGTTGTTGCAATCTAATTACCTTGATGCTATCGAATATTGTTTTATATTGGGTTTTCTCTCTAAAGTATGTGTAATTTAGTTAAGGCTACTGAACTAATCGATATTGATTTAGATTGCTCTGTTTTTTATTTATTTAATGTCCTAAACTGGTGATATGTTATTTGGTTGATGCTCTACAGTAAACTATGCTGGCTTGTCATTCTTATTTGTGATACACATCTGTTGGTTATAGTGGTTCATTTAGAATTAAAATTTGCAAGCATGATTCCCTCTCTGTAAATGTGTTTTAAATGAGTACTACAAAGTTACGAGGCATTCATTATATCCTCAATAATTACAGAAATGCTTCAGGGAATTTTCCAAACTTTAGTTAGGATTTTATTTAATGCTTAAGGGTCTATTTCTGGACAAATTTGGTTATCCCAACTATTACAGTGTGTAAATTGCTTCCTTCTCAGTAACTCATAAACATAGTTCCCTCAAGAGATGTGGCAGCCATCTTCTCAGATGTATTAAGTCTTTCATTAAGGTCCTCCAACGCATGTTTCTGGTTTGCAGATAATCTACTTGAGTCAACTAACTGTTTCCCCTTGGTTTCCAATAAATGTTGTACTTCTTTGAGTTGTTCAAGATATGATATGAAAGCTCACTCGCTCAATTCTTTCATTTCTGCCAGACAAAGAAAAGTTGAATCCTTAACAGAGCATTTCTTAGCTCTTCCAAAAAGCTATAAAATGGTACCAATTCAAAATCTTATGAAACCAGAGTGATTGAATTTCCAACATGAGCCCAAAAAGGCTAATTATGTACATGAGCCTAAAAAGGCTAAACCACGAGCATGAGCCTAATATGGCTAACACTTTGAATATAAATAAATAAGATAATGTTATGAGCATAAGGGAGTTAGCTGGCTGACCGAGAAGGCATAGGTCTAAACGACAAATGCCCGAAACTATGTTTGCCGACATAGGATAGAGATTATTCCGCAAGTCGGATGACTCTTTTTCATGTGTCCCGAAAAGGGGCTAATTATGGATACTTGCTAGTAAATCATGTCATGTCATGTCCTATGCCCGGCAAGGTATAGGATGGCTTAGCTGATCGGGCCGAGATCAGACTCCATGCGCTCACATGGTGGTTTATGTCGGTTCACTACTTGCTCCCACAAGTAACAAAAAGAATTAAATTTATTTTTACTTGGTCAATTATTAATTTAGTTATACTCTTGTTCCTTTCCAACTCATCGTCACTTAAAGTTGAATTTTAATTGACATTGATAATCTCTTGCTTTACTATTCTCCTAAAATGGTTTTACATTCCACGTATTGATCGTCTTTGGCGCTACATCGTTTCATGATGTAGGTTCTGGCTCTCAAGTCCGTGGTCAGGCGCATCATTAGGATCTCTATCTTCTGCCATTGGTGAGCCTCTTTTCTACCTGGAGGCCGGACGTGAGATGATGACTTCTTTATATTTTTTTCTTTTAGTATTGGTACTTATTAGAGGCTTCACAGGCTGATGTAGTTGTCAAACAAACTTTGTAATTTTTCGGTCTTTATTTATCATGACTATTAGTATTGTTGGACATTATGTGGTACAAATAAACTTTGGTGAAAGTTTTATTCCTTAAGGGATCGTATTTCAATTTCATATTCTTTCCGCTTATTTCATTTAAGTTAGACGTATGCTCATGTAATATGTCAGATTGTTCGCTCGTACTAGCAATAGTATCGAGTGCGTGCCATGCCCAGGGCCTAGGCTCGGGGCGTGACAAACTCTATCACATGAAATGAATCATGAAAGAAGGTAAATATTCCTAGATGCCTTATAGCCTCCCATTATAAATGTGCCACGCTTCACGCCCATAAGTAGGACTCTATTAGACACAACCTCACAGACAGTCTTGGACACTTAAACCTATTGCTCTAATACCAAGTTTTTCATAATTCGAGCCTACACCCTAGCTGTGACCCATTTCTTGCTGCTCACTAGTGGTCCAGTGGGTCTCTTAGAAAGTCATATCTATAGGGTAATATGATTAATGAAACTGATGAGGAAATATAAACAATAATAGTGGGCTAAATATGAAAAAAATACTTTTTTATTGAGACATGACTAGAATGAATGAAATAATGTCATCTAGTAAATATTGTTTGTCTAGTGAAGCCTCTACTACTAACATAAAATAAAAGTAAGAAAAGGCCTCGTAACCTCTATTGAATCAAAATCTAAACCAAAATAATAAAGAAACTAAGGAATCTCCAAGCCTCCTGAATGATAGGAGTGCTCAACAATCAGCTGAAGGTTAGGTGCTACCGAACGTCTAACAACAAACCTTAATCTCGAGTGCCTGCATCTATATCACATGAAGAATATAGTGCAAGACATAGTCAATACAATGAAATGTATTGGTACACAAGTATATACATACACAAACTCACACACACATATATATATAATATAAACTGAAGAACTGATTATGGAAACATGTCGAGAGTAGATTAAAATAATTGAAAGTACAACAACAACAACAACAATAACATACCTATTAAAATCCCACCAGTGAGGTTTGGGGAGGGTAAAGTGTACACAGACCTTACCACTACCTCGAGGAGGTAGAAAGGTTGTTTCCAAAAGATCCTCGGCTCAAGTGTAATAAATTCAGGTACAAAGAAGAGAAACATATTTAAGAAAATATGGCAACATGGGACAATGAAGAATCTACCATAAAAATAATAATCAGCCACAAAATAGTGCGATAATGAAAACACGATAAATAAAAACAAAGACAGATATCCATGGCTAAACCCTACTTTACTATACTACAACTAGTGCACGACGATGCTCCTACCCAACTAAGCTTCTTGAATGCGCGTCCTCCACAATCCCCTATCTAAGGTCATGTCCTCGGTAACCTGAACATATGCCATGTCCTATCTAATCACCTCTTCCTAATATTTATTTGGCCTACCTTTACGCTCTCTTACCTACTATATCTAACCTTTCACACCTTCTCACTGGGGCGTCTGAACCTTGCCTCATCGCATATCCAAACCATCTCAATCTCATTTCCCTCATCTTGTCCATCACGGAGGCCACTCTCACCTTATCTCGAATGACCTTATTCCTGATTATATCACACCTAGTATACCTATACATCCATCTCAACATCCATATTTCTGTGACATGCATCTTCTAAACATGGGAGTTTTTAACTGGCTAACACTCTGCCCCATACAACAAAGTCGATCTAACCACCACTCTATAAAACTTACCTTTAAGTTCTAGTGGTATATTCTTATCACAAAAGACTTTGGAGGCAAGCCTCCACTTCATCCACGTCGCACCAATATGATGAGTGACATTGCCATCGATTTCCCTACCACCCTAGAGAATAGAACCAAGATATTTGAAACCGTCCCTCTTAGGGAGGGCTTGTGTGTCCATCCACACTTCCATGCCTTCCTCCTGTAACCCCTCACTGAATTTACACTCCAAATACTCCATTTTGGTCCTGCTCAACTTAAACCCTCTAGCTTCTAGAGTATGTCTCCACAACTCTAACCTATCATTTACTCTGCTATGGGTCTCGTCAATCAGTACAATGTCATTAACAAATAACATATACCAAGACACTTCATCTTGGATGCACCATGTCAATAATCACCTTGGAAAAGAGGAATGGACTCAGAGCTGATCCCTGGTGCAAACCCATTTCCACAGGGAAATGCTCTGAATCTCCTCCAATAGTTTTAACCTGCATTTTAGCTTCATCATACATGTCCTTTATCGCCAAAATATAAGCCATTGGTACATCTCTAGCCTCCAGGAACCTCCAAAGGACTTCCCTCAAAACTTTGTCATAGGCCTTCTCAATGTCAATAAACACCACATGCAAGTCCCGCTTCTTTTCCTGGTATTTCTCTATTATTCTCCTCACAAAATGGATGGCTTCCGTAGTAGATCTCCCTGGCATAAATCAAAATTAGTTCTCGAAAATGGACACACTTTTCCTCACCCTCATCTCTACTACTCACTCCTAAACTTCATAATGTGACTTTTTTAAGACCCAACTACCTAGATGGCGGGGGCACCTACTCTAATCCACCTAAATCAGAGAACCCTCACCACCCATTTTGAAAGATATGCAGAAGTCATTAAGAAAATAAAGAAATGCCTTTAATATTACAACTAGTTTGCAAAACCATAATTACAACTGAATACCTTCCAATATAACTGTAACCCTTCCCTAGGAACTAGTCTAAATAGGTAAAAGAGTGGCTAGGAGAAAGTACAACAAAAGACACAACTTCTACCATCGAAACAAATACAGAATCTGCTGGAGATCTTTACCGTGTCAAGCCTAAAACACCTACTGATCCTGCAACTAGACTATACCCCAAAAAGGGTATAGCAAGAGTAGTATCAGTACAAAACCACACGTACTGGTAAGCATCATCGGTTGACATAACTTAAATCACATAAGTATCCAGAAAGACTCATACAACTTAAAAGTTCTCTAGCTTGAGATTTCCCATTAAACAATTCTGCATTGTTGGAAACTTTCCTCATCAACAAGTTCAGCCCTAGGCACCAACTATCCACTACGTCATCAAGTCAGACCTTATCCCACAATTCCACCCTAGGTTTATTACCTTAAACATTCATCTATTAAAACCCTTACAAACATATACCCTTGTTCCACAAGTCTGATTGTGCATAATACCCTAGAAGTTAAGGGTTCCTCCTAAATTTACATAGAACAATTAACAGTACATTACTATTTAAACTTTTACCTACCCTGCCACTAAGTTAACATAGACAACAACTCAAGTCAACAACCCTAATTCAGACAATCATATCCATCATGTTTCAGTTACGCAAGTCATTAGGCAATACTGAATTATACCTCCCTTACAATTAATCCAGACCACCCAAGGATCCATCCCCTCAATTTATAGACAATAATCATGAAACCCGGTTCACTCAAGAACCAACATATATATCAAGTTAACAGATAAGCCCGGTCTAACTCCGAGACCCAACATATATCTCAAATAATAGAGAAGCCTACTTCAACTCAAGAAACCAACATATACCTTAAATAAATAGATAAACCTGGTATAACTCAAGGGACCAACATAATCAAGAACACATAATCCCCGATTCACTCAAGGAACCATCACACTCACCAACAGACCTGTACACGCATGGTAAGGGTCTTATGGTCGCCTACTAGCCATGACTTGTAAGGGACTAGCTTTTGTCCATGTACTACATCCCAGATATCAAGTTTCTGCCAACCTTATATCACTAATCCCGTGGAGATATCCAAATACCAAAACATTTCACAATAATGACAGATATCACAATAATCACATATAAGATAATAGAAGCAACACTTGTAAAACTAACAAGCTTTTGTTTCAGTCATAGCATGTGATTAACACTTAGGATATCAAATAGTCATTCACCCCTCTTTAACAAGCACTATAACAAGCAACACAGAGCATAATTAGCAAACACTTATTGATAACTCAGGTTGTATTCCAATTTCACAGACTATCACCAAATAATTTGCACATATACATATCCGGTGGTATACCCCACCCCCAACTATTCATCCTACTATTTGACTCATTACCAATTTCCCATTTCTCTGGTTACCACCATATATTCTTCTGAATCCACCAACACTAATCACCTTTAATGAATAAGTATTTAATTAAGCTTAACCCAATTTCCAGGTACTACACTATTATTAACCAAACAAGGATGAACAATGACAATGTAGCATGTAATTCCATGAACAAAATCATTATTGTAACATAACAACAATTCCACACCCAAATTATTCGGGTTCCATTCATTTTCTCCGTTCAAATGCCGTGCCCGAAGGCCTAAGCATGTAATCTCCCATCAATCTATGTTATGCTTATACTTTCTAATACAGGTCTAAACTACTCAGTTAAACCTAGCCTACCTAGATGCCAAGCAGCTGCTGCGGAGGCATGAACGCGAGTTTTGACTCCGTACCAATGAATACTGACTTGAATTTAGTAGAAAAACCTTGGGTTTTACCCCATTAATACAGATATCCCTCCTCTCCATTACTCCTAGACTATGAGGTAACTCTAGGAGGGTTTTTGAAAAAACCTCTTTCTTTTACAACTGAAGAGGAGAAAAAAGAGTATAAAAATTCATACCTGGGGTTTCTGGTCCCGCCATCCTGCTGTAGTGGCCTGCCGGCCGCTATGGCGACGCCGCTATAGCGGGATGACGTCATCCCTACCAAAATTTCAAATTCTAAAATTTTTAGTCATGTCATGCCATAATAATTTGAGATTATATTTTTGAAATTTTTCATAACCCATGCCCATAACGAGATGTCTTTTAATAACGATGAAATAGGTCATTACAACAGATACAAATTTATCCATCGTTCATCCCCAAATGATCATGATTAGGAAAGAATAACATGAGTTTAAATTAAACCGTAACTCCCTTAATACGATGATGTATTTACAGACATTATGCGTAATACCAAATTTTATTTCTTTAGAACTATAAAATTCCAAACCGTGACTTTAATACCACTGTACTCTATCTGGAATTCATCCTTTCCTTACAAATCGCACGAGACTAATAGAGCAAATATTTCCCGAGCATCCAAGGTATCCAGGGCCTCATCAATACACTGGAATTAAAGAATCTAAATGCAACGGATGAAAATTTTTTACATTTCGAGGGTCGAGAGCCTGCTATAGCGGGAGAGAGCCGCTATAGCGGGGTAACAGATTTAAAGGGGTGAAAAATGGGTCCCTCACCTATTTCTCCTCCTTTAATAAAAAACACTATCCTCCCCTCCCTGACCACTTCGCTTCTATTACTGGAAACATGGTAATTATCGATACCCTTACCCTCTTTACTTCCTTAAACACATTCCTGCTAGTTTTATGCTTGAATTTGTAGAAATATAATGAGTTTTGGGTTAGTTTTTGAAAATTCAAAATTGGGCTTGAATAGGCCGAAATTTCAAAGCATGGTTGCTTTCCTTACATTTACAATGCTTCTATAGCATTCTAGGCGTAAGAATTATGAAGTTCATAGACAAAACAGGCTCGAAACTATAGGGAATGGGTTGTTCTTGGTTTGATTTTGATGATTTTTGCATGTTTTAGGAGTTATCATGCCCAAATTTTTGCATAAACTAATGTTAGGGTACTTTAGAATTACTGATCTGAGGTTGGAATGCTAAAAATAGAACTTTTTGTCAAGAGGTGCCATTGTTTCACCTCTTGACTTGCTAGGAATGATGAATGCCATTATAGCGGCCTTGTCCCACTATAGAAACCCCGCTATAGCAGAGAAATTCCCGCTATACCGACTTTGCCATAGCGGGATGTAGCCCACTATAGAGGGAGACTGTAGGCAGTAGCCTCTCAGTTAATCCAAGACATTGGCGGCCTTTTCTGAAATTCAATTTCTTAACACTTTATGAGTTCTAACATGCTTTTTTCTCATGATTTGCAGATCAACACATTCCAATTACTGGAAACCAAAGAAATGCTCCCTCCTACAAGAGATTCCCCGATAGGCTTGTCGGGAGAGATATCATGAGTATCAGAGGATGGGGTTTTACTATGAGAGGGCCTTCACTATGAGAGAAGTAGAGGAGAAAGTGCCTGCATTCTACAATTAGCTCTAAGAGTTTGGCTGGGGCCCACTGATGGTGGCTTCCCCTTTTGGGGACTCAGGCTGGGTCAGGAGTTTTATGCTATAATCCCTACCGTGCTTTGGGACGACCATAATCTCACCATCCGCATCAGAGGAGTGGATGTCCCTTTGTATATTCAGACTATAAATAAGGTACTAGGGGTGCCGTATGCTTCAAATGAGGGGTACTTAGCCAAGGCTCAGGAGATGGACATGAAGTGGTTGCGAGATACTCTAGTGGAGGAGGAGTTCAGGGACCAGGTCTATAGGTTCACTACTGACGGCATCACGAGCACCCTTTTCTCAGCCTATGCTAGGAGGTGGCTGAACCTGGTGTCCTAGAGAATTCGTCCATAGGGAAAATTCTTCGACGTGACCTACACTCAGGCTCTAGTGTTGGCCTGTGCTATACGTGGGATCACACTGAATGTGGGGGAACAGATCATGATGGAATGGAAGTACTTTTACCAGGGAAGAAAGAATGGTCCCTACCTTCCCAGTCAAGTTTTTGCACTGTGTTGGCGCATCAGGGTGCCAGAGGAGAAGGCTGACCATAAGATGGAGATGGAAACCCCTTTCCACCTACTCAGGGTAAATATGGTTACGTCAAAATGAAAGAAAAAAATAAAGGTCAGTAAGGCCAAGAGAAGTCTGGCTATAGAGGAGGCCGATTATGACAATGAAGATGCTGCCCCTCTCTCCCAGTCCCAGAATCTAGTAGCCGCCTGGAGGCCAACCTGGTTGTGGTCAGGCAATATTTGGAGCATTCCTCTTCCAACTCCACAGCACTACCTCCCTCTACCCAGGACTATGCAGTGCTCTGCAGAGAGCTCGATAAGAAGAAGAGGAGGAAGTACTCCTGATACCACATGCTCACATGGATATGGAATACCGTAATGTTCAGGTGTGCAGTCCCTGACCAAGAGCTTCCTCAATTGGAATCAGAGGATATGCGGGATTTTTCCTTCCTTTGTGATGGAGAGAGAGAAGACCCAACCTCGACAGCCCATGATGGTGACAGGGCATCTAGCTAGTGCAGCTCAGTCCTGTTTCCCCCATTTTTATACATTTATCATGATTTCGATTTCCCCTATTTGGGGCATATACTAGACATTATTCCTCCCTTCCTTTTTCCTTTATTTTACTGCACATGGATGGTAGTTTTTAATAATTTTTATCTACTGAATGCATGATTTACCTTCTATATGCGATTTCTAATTTCATGTAGTAGTTCATAGCTCAAACTAGCGATTAAAATAGGCACAAAATAAAAAATAAAAATAAGAGAAAACAAGGCAAGGGTTCTACCACGCCCATCCCACTTTAGCGGCTTGCATGTCGCTATGGTGACACTACTATAGTGGAAAAATTCCTGCTATAACGGGTTCACCATAGCAGGTCAGTATTGCTATGGTGGCCCTAATGGCAGCAACCCAGATTTGTTACAATTTCTTGTAATTCCCCTCATTCCCCCTTCCCTATTTCGCATTAAATTATGAAATCGAATAATGGCCTTTATTATAATCCCACGGCCAAACCCATCCATGCATAAACAACACTTAGCATCACATTTCCATAAACTAGTTATGAATTACAACAAGAAAATTTTCATAACAACAAATCCACCTATTTACACAATAACCCTTTTTCCCATGGTCCTTAACAATTTCTGACTGTTCTGAATAAGAGTTTCCCTACAATCATAGACCATCCTTCCCCTTATTATTTTTACCAATGACAAGACCATGCCAACATGTAAAAATAAAATTTCCAGGCAAATCACATAGCAAATAATTCCTTAAACCATCAACACATTACTAAGTTTATGACCTTTTACCAACCAAGAAATTCAAAGCAACTCAACAATCACATAACACATGTTCATGACTATTTAAGCAACAACCAGTACCAAGTTCCATTATTAAATAATCCTTTGTGTTATCCTTATTCGACTCATGGATAATCGTTAGCTGATTGACCATGCATTACATAGCCTTCATGGCAAGATACCAATTGGAACCTTCCCGATTCCAACTCCCCTTGCTTGTACCATTTCTACTGGAGTCAAATGACATCCATTTACCTTACAGAGATACCAATTGGACTCAACTTATACAAGCAAGCATACAAAACACATGAATGGAAAGAAAGAAATGGAACAATTCCTAGAATGCCTCATAGCTCCTCAAAGATTAGATGTGGATGTCAACACACCAATCCACAGGACTTTACTCGACATTTTCTCTTATACTGGGAGACCGGTAACCTAGGCTCTAATACCAAATTATCATGACCCAACTACCCAGATCATATGGGCACCTACTCTAATCCACCTAGATAGGAGAACCCTCACCACCCATTTTGAAAGATATGCGAAAGTCATTAAGAAAATAAAGAAAAGCCTTTAATATTACAACAAGTTTGCAAAAACTTAAATACAACTGAAAACCTTCCAATATAACTATAACTCTTCCCTAGGAACTAGTCTAAACAGGTACAAGAACGACTAGGTGAAAGTACAATAAAAGACACAACTTCTACTATAGAAACAAATAAAGAAGCTGCTGGAGATCTTTACCGTGTCAAGCCTGAAGCACCTACTGATCCTTCAACCAGACTATACCCAGAAGGGTATAAACAGAGTAGTATTAGTACAAAACCACACGTACTGGTAAGCATCATTGGTTGAGCCGAATTAAATCACATAAATATCATATATCCAGAAAGATGCATACAACTTAAAAGTTTTCTAGCTCGAGGTTTCCCATCAAACAATACCATATCATTGGAAACTTTCCTCATTAATAAGTTTAGCCATAATCACTGACTGTCCACTACGTCATTAAGTCAGACCTTATCCCACGATTACAAATAGGTTCAATAATATTCCACTTCAAGTTTATTTCCTCAAACATTAATCTATTAAGACCCTTACGAACACGTACCCCTGTCCTACAAGTCTGGTTGTGCATAACACCCTAAAAGTTAAGGATTCCTCTTTAGTTTATGTGGAAAAATTAACAAGACATTACCATTTAACCTTTTACCTACCCTGCCACTGAGTTAACATAGACAACAACTCAAGTCAACAACCCTAATTCAGACAATCATATCCATCATGTTCTAGATACGAAAGTTAGGCAATACCAAATTATACCTCCCTTACAATTAATTTGGACCACCCAAAGATCCATCCCCTTAATTTTTAAACAACAATTATGAAACCCGATTTACTGAAGAACTAACACATATATCAAATAAACAAATAAGCCCTGTCCAACTCAAGGAACCAATATATATCTCAAATAACAGATAAGGCCGGTCCAACTAAAGGAACCAACATATGCCTCAAATAAATAGATAAGCCTGGTCCAACTCAAGGGACCAACTTAATGAAGAACACCTAATCCTTGATTCACTCAAGGAACCGTCACACTCAGTAATATATCACCAAATCCCGCGGAGATGTCCAAATAACAGAATATTCCACAATAATGACAGATATCACAACAATCATATATAAGATAATAAAAATAATACTTGTAAAACCAACAAGCTTTTATTTAAGTCATAGCATGTGATTAACTCTTAGGATATGATACAGTTATTCACCCCTCTTTAACAAGCAATATAACAAGCAACACAGAGAACAGTTAGCAAACACTTATATATAGCTCAGGTTGTATTCTAATTTCATAAACCATCACCAAAAAAATTGTACATATACATATCCGGTGGCATACCTCACCCCAACTATTTTTCCAACCATTCGGCACATTACTAATTTCCCATTACTCTAGTTATCACTATAGATTCTTCTGAATCCACCAACACTAATCACCTTTAATGAATAAGTATTTGATTAAGGTTAACCCAATTTCTGAGTACTACACCATTATAAACCAAACAAGGATGAACAATAACAATGTAACACAAAATTCCATGAATAAAATTATTATTGTAACATCAAAGTAATTTCCCACCCAAATTATTTGGGTTCCATTTGTTTTAACCATCTAAACACTGTGCTCGAAGGCCTAAGCATACAATCTCCTGTCAATCTACGTCATACTTATGATTTCTAACCTAGGTCTAAACTACTCAATTAAACCTAGCCTACCTAGATGCCAAGCAACTGCTACAGAGGTATGAATGCAAGTTTTAACTCCGTGAAGGTGAATACTGATGTGAAATTGGCAGAAAAACCATGGGATTACCCTATTAATGCAAAAATCCATCCTCTCCATTGCTTCCAGGCCATTAGGTAACCCTAGTAGGGTTTTTAAATGAACCTCATCCTTTTACAACTAAAAAAGAGAAAAAAGAATATAAAAACTTGTACATGGGGTTTCTGGTCTAGTCATCCCACTATAACAGTTTACCAGCCAATATAGCGATGCCGCTATAGCGAGAATGTTCCCACTATAGTGGGATGATGTCATCCCAACCAAAATTTCAAATTCTAAAGTTTTTAGTCGTGTCACCTCATACTAATTTGAGATAGTATTTTTGAAAGTTTTCATAGCCCGTTCCTATAATGAGGTGTCTTTTAATAACAATGGAATAGGTTGTTACAGACTTAACAATTTGATACCCCTATAGTTGCTTCAATTTTGTATGTCGCCCTTATTACTATACAATGGAACTATTATACTCCACCTCCATTCTTCAGGAATCTTACCGATCGTAAAAATAACATTGAACAACCTAGTTAACTACTCTATACTTGCCCTACTTGAGTTCTTCAAAACCCCCACCAAAAGGTCTAATTGTTTGCCCCCTGTTCATTTTAGTAATAACACGTGCCACTTCCTCATCCGTAATACAACCATAGTATCTAAAATCCCTATGTCTCTCAGAGTGTTCAAAATCCACCAGCACAATAGCTCTATCACCTACTTCATTCAATAGTTTGTGAAAGTAGGCTTTCCATCTTTGCTTGATGAGCGTCTCATCTGGAAACACCTTGCCGTCTTCATCCTTGATGGATTTCACTTGATCCTGGTCTTGTGCCTTCCTCTCCCGCATCTTTGAAGTCCTGTAAAGTTTCATATTGCCACCTTTGTCCCCTAGTGCTGCATAGAGTCTTTCAAAGGCTATTATCTTAGCTTCAGTAACCACTAACTTATCCACTGTACTAGCCACCTTATAGATATCCTTATTCTTCTTCCTATCTTTCTCATCTTTACATTCCACCCATATAGCATAGGCTACCTTCGTAGCATCCACTTTTCATTGCATCTCTCTATTCCACCACCAAGCCCTTCGACGGCTACCGGACTTGCCCCTCGATACCCCAAACACCCCTCTAGCCATCTCTCTAATGCAACTAGTTATCTTCTCTAACATTTTATTTGCATCCCTACTAATCCTTGAAGCCCCCAACTCCACCAACTTTTTCCATAAATCCCAAGAAAGTACAGGGGTCAAGCCACCCCAATTAATCCTTGGCTGGACATAAAGATTCTTATTCTTCTTGCCTCGTACTATCTCTAAGTCCATCATAAAAAAGTTTATGTTGGGTAGTGAGGTTTTAAATTGGAATAATTTTGCAATCCTTCCAAAGGCCTCTATCTCCCTTATGCAAGAGTAAGTAGTCTATCTGCATTTTAGCCACCGTGCTACGAAAGATAACTAAGTGATTTTCCTTTATTGAAAGCACAAATTAGCTATCACCATCTCAAAGGCATTAGTAAAATCCAGGAGCAATGTCTCACCACTATTTCTATCTCCAAAACCAAAGCCTCCATGAACCCTATCAAAACCACTAGAATTTGCTCTAATATGGCTATTGAAATTCCCACCAATGAAACTCTACTCGGTGTATGGTATTCCTCTCACCACCTCATCCAAATCTTCCTAAAATAGCTTCTTGACCTCTTCATCCAAGCCTACTTGTGGAGCATACACACTAATAATATTTTAAGTATGTCCTCCAATAACTAACTTAATCATGATCATCTTGTCATTAATCCTTCTAACCTCCACCAAAAGATCTCTAAGGTCCTCGTTGACTATAATTCCTACTCCATTCCTATTCCCCAAACTTCTTAAGTACCACAACTTAAACCTATCCATATCCTAAGCCTTGGTACCTACCTATTTGGTCTCTTGGACACATGCTAAATTAATCTTCCTCTTTTTAAAAATCTTTACTAGCTCTATGTACTTCCTCATCAAAGACCCTATATTCCACGACCCTACTCGCAGCCTTGTGGAATATTTAACCCTCTTACCACTCCCACCCCTCTCTCTCGGCCTTGACCTAAGACATGACCTTACACTAGCATCGTTAACCAAGGAATTCGGTTCAAAATCTTACAAAAACACTAATGCAAGTTAAACTAGGCTATGACTAAAAACAAGAAATAACCCTAACTTAATTGAAAATCCAAAAGCAAGAAGCTAGAAACAAGAATTAATTAACTAGTAGTAAAGAATAATCAAGAACCAGTAACTAACGACAAAGACTCTATAAAGCCAGTAACAACAACATGAACAACAACCAAACCCAAGAAGAAAAGATGTAAAAACCAATACCCAAAAATCAAAAACAAGAAATATATAGCCAACAAGGAAGATTTCAGGATTTAGAAATAGGAAACAGGATAGATTAAAGTAGAAGAATAAGAAATAAAATAGATGGACTAGGAAGGCTTTTGAAAATATAAACCCACATTGAGAAGGGAAGGAATGATAGAGCCTGGTTGGCAAGCCATAGAAGATGAGAGGATGATTTTCTTGCTTGATTTGTTGGATTTCGATAAAAGTTGATGTCTAAATTGGTCGCCGAAATATTGTCACCAGAGAGTCTGGGTCTAGAAGTACCTGTTTGGGCAGTAAATCTTAGAGCAAAAGGCCTATTTCTTGATTGTCACCGAAGATAAAGGAACCGACATCATTGAAAGTTGTAATTTAAAGCTGGTGGTGACTCGATCTCGCTGGAGAGAAATGGTGGATGGGCAGAGGTAAAGAGGGAGGCGAGAGAGAAGAGGCGCTGTAGATCTGGAAGAAAATTACTTATCAACCACCAAAAATAGATCACCAATATCGGGAGACGTGATCAGACAGTGTTAGTGAAGAAAGTTGGGCACCAAATAGTATAGGTCACTCGAGTTGGTGGTCCAATTGTTCGTTAGTATTTAGAGAGAGAGAAAAATCTATTAATGTATTTTCTTCCCTATGAGTGAAAGTCTCAATAAGAATTCTAGTTCTTACTATTTGTTATGATATGAATATATACATCAACTCTTGGGACAAGCCTAAGTGAAAGTGTTTCATGAGTATCTACATAGTAGCTTTCATAAAGTTTATGAATTTGGAGAGTTTCTTATACTGAAAAACACCATGTGAGCTCATAATATCCAACGTCTTTCCACATTGGAAGAGTTATTCTAACCAGTCAAAGTTAGAACCATGTATATGAGGATCCTATAATCATGCCCTTTGGGAAAAACCTACGGTGGTAAGGTAGTTATGAGAGTTGGGTTATTAGAACTCCTATCCTCTTGGTGCTAAATAATTCTTTCAGAATCATAATAGTGCTCTGTATCATAACCAAATCATAGGTTTGAGTCTGTGCTCAACATGTTTGTAAATGATACTGTAGTGAGTTTGTGCTCAATTTTATATCATGAATCATGTGCATAAAACCATATAACTGAAAGCATGAATTTTTAATATAGATATCATAATTCATAAGAAATCCTTAAAGCATGAGTTTTGATACATAAATAAAAGTTTTTTCATACAAGTCATAAGATCATGGAAAACTTTTGTTCATAGAAATCAAGTAAAACATGTAAAGAATCCAACTTAAGTGATTTGGGAATAAACCATAACTTTGAACATATTAGCATATATCTTGAAAATACTTGCACGTGAGGATGAAAGGAATCCATCAATAAAATCTTGCGTACTTGAATAAACATGAACACTTGACTAAAGAGAGCTTGAATAACTTTGTCACGCCCCGAATTCCAACGGGACGGACTGGAACCCGTAGCCGATGAGGCTCGAGAGAACCAATCTTTTGTCATGTACACTCATATGCATGTCTCTGTGTGAACATCATTATAGCTCATGCAACTATGCGGAAGTCATGGAAACATGTGATATATACATATAAGAAACTTGGCCGTTAGGGCCATCGAGTCAACATGGACATACGTCTCTTACATTCATCTTCCCACATAGGTCTACAAAGCCTCTACAGATACAGGACCATAACCAACCTAGATTCAGGACTATACCCCACTCTATACACATATACAATATCAAGGCAAATGTACATATGAACTCGGAAAGCCCCGAATCAACTGGAGCTCACCAATAATGAGCAAATGATCCGCAACCTACCGTGGAGGTCTACTAGAACCAGTGCCTGCAGCAAGTAAGGTAAGTCCCCCCAAGAGGGGTCAGTACGAAGAAAGTACTGAGTATGTAAGGCCATATGAAACTGTATAATACATAAGTACTTCCAAGAAATTAAGCGTAAGAGAATAATCAATATGGATAGACCTCCATTCTGAATATGTGGCACCATGTTCATTACTTATATTATTTTCATTACTTGATCATTCATTCTTACCATCATCATTCTTATAATAACCTTCATATTTATATATTTATGCAAGGGATATACTCTCATTTCTTTTACAACTATCTTCATTACTGTTCATCCAACTAGTTAGTGGTTCATAATATCTAATGGATCATCCACCTTATAGGTGGGTCATTATAATACCGATCATCACCTTATAGGTGGCCCATAATATAATACCGACCATGACCTTATAGGTGGCTTATAATATAATACCGATCATCACCTTATAGGTGGCTTATAATATAATACCGATCATCACCTTATAGGTGGCTTATAATATAATACCGATCATCACCTTATAGGTGGATTATAATATAATACCGATCATCACCTTATAGGTGGATTATAATATAATACCGATCATCACCTTCTAGGTGGATTATAATATAATACCGATCATCACCTTATAGGTGGCTTATAATATAATACCGAACATCCAGCTGATCAGTGGGCTATAATATAAACCAGACATCCAGCTGATCAGTGGGCTATAGTCATATATAATAATAATAACATAGCATAATATTGGGATTGTTCCATCCGAGCTTATGCCCTTTTGATTTGATCCATACTCAATGAAACATAAAGTAACCATGTAAGCATTACTTATTTGCATACTTCTTCCCTTTTCATTTGTTATGAGAGTGATACATTGGTGATTGAAACATCATTGGGAACACGTAGATACATTACTTCATTCCTTACTTTCATGAGATTGATAAGCTCACTCATGAGGGATTAATACCTTCACTTATGAGAGATTGATACTTTTGATAATTGAACATTATTGGAACTTAGAACATTAACCAAAGAACATGAGTCATTTGAATCACAATTGATGTATGAATAAGGAACATGTGAGTAACCATAATTAATAACCGGGAACGGGATACCTTTGAACATTTCGGAATAGAATAGGTACAATGTCAATGTGACTAATATGTGCTGCAGAAAGACACGAAAAGAGTAACCTTACATACCTTATCTTCCCAATATGAATACACAATCCAATATGTGAGTACAACAATTCCGCTCCTTCCTTAAGTTTCAAGTTTCACTCTACATCACAAGTACATAACGGAACCAACATTAACCACAAGCTACATTCGAAGTGTATAAGACGACCATGAGTTACATGATTGCCCTATAACATTATTTCACCCTTTAAAATACCATTCATGGCCTTTTCATACCAAAAATACCATAACATTCTATACATTGACCAAGACATCATCAACCAATATCTTTTCACACCAAGTTCCTCCTTTACATGTTCTCATTAACACCACATCACAATGAATCCATCAAATCACTCCAATACATTTTATAACCAAAATTCCACAATTTACTCAAAGAGAAAAATGACAAGTTATGGACATAACCATGCCATACATGTTGATATATCATCCACACCATTCACTTTCATGAAAACATCAAGTCCTTTTTCAAGTTTAATTCACAAAGATGCACATCTTTTAGAAAAAAGCCAAAGTGCACTATTCAACACCTTGCCAACATAACCACCATGATATACATACTCTCTCATGTACATAATACAGTAAAACATAAGATTAAATACTTACCCAAGCTTGAGAGATGATGATCTTGTCCAACAATTGTAGTTGCTTTAGGGTTATTAGGGTTTGAGTTGAGAGAAAATATCTTTTTTTGGTTTCTTGGAAAAGTCTAGAAATACATGTGTGTTTAAGTGATTAAAATCTAAATTTTGAGGCCTTTATATAGACATCAAGTCATCCTTAGCCACAGTTGGTCCAATAATAATATATTTACTTGGTCAATGGAAAGAATGGGTCATTTGACCTATTAGGCCATGTCTTTTGGCCTCCGTTTGGGCCTCAAATTGAGCCCAATAACACATGTCATCTTAACCCACCAAATGTAATGTATAATCCACCATATATCTCATGTTCAAATAATTCTATAAATGTCTCGATAACATTCACTTACGAGATTCCATTCGTAGCCTCAATCGCAAAAATAGAAATTCTAGTCGCTCATGGCTTATTTGAACATAATTTGGTAAAATTTGTTAAAATACTTGTGACGAAGAATTAACCGCAACTCAGATGCTAAACGCGCTTAAGAATAGTCCTACTATGATGGAGTAATGATACCATGACTCAAAGGTCTTATATACATCATAATAGTCGAAGAAAAATTTTGGCAAAAACCACCCCGGTACGCCGCTTGGCGCACCCTTTTGCTGCCTGTGCAAACAAAAATTTGGGCCAGAGCAGCCTGGCACGCCCTCTGCAGCTCCCCATGCCAAATTTTGGATTTTGACTTTTCTTTGCGAATTTGGTTGGATCTTTCAAGTCCCAAACTTTTTCTTACCTCTTAGCTTTAAGATTGTTTGCTTGGATGTCCCTTAAACCTCAATTTTTCACCCCACAAATGCTCCACAAAGTCACAAACAGCACCCACTACAACGGTCTAATCACATTTTCTAGCACAATATCAAATGTTCCATCGATGACAATGCAAAATAAATACTTATTGATCTCAAACTTAGGGTAAACATGGCTCAAGGTTATCAAGTAGGGTCGGGAAGGTACGGGGTGTTACAAACTTGCTAGATTAGGAAACCTAGATTGCTTGATTTTGAATTAGACTTGTTCTTGACTTGCTCTTGAGAGAACAAAGGAAGAATATTCTTTAGGAACATATGTTTGTACTTTTTAGTATCCAAAAGCTCGAGGGCTAGGTAAAAAGACACTACAAAGCATGATTTGCCCTTACTAACATGTTACTGATTTTTCTGGTGCAGGGTATTACGAGTCATAGTATGAATCATGGTACATAGTATGAATCGTACACTAAGTTGTGGTCCATGGGAGTTTTGTCAAACTCCGAGATCACTTCTCTAATTCAACAGTACTATACTTGTTGACCCATTTCACAACTTGAATATCGATTTCATGACCCATAAAATCATTCGTTATTTCGAGGGGACTTTGTGAAGTCTCAGATCTGGGTCACCATTCTAATGTATGACTCGTTACATATCAACGACTGGTGGTATGAGTTGTGGTGCATAGGGACTTTGGACCAATTGGGTGGTTGATTACCACGACTCGTGGTCCAATTATATAGCTCGTACTATGAGTCATGGCGACCTGGTACTGCAAGTATCATATTTTGTTTTTTTGTACTATCCTATGAGTATTCATAGGTTCAAAATTTGAGGTGTTACAATGAAAGCATAAAATGGTTAATGAACTTGATGCGTGCATAATCTTTGATAGACACAAGAGCATAGCCAATAATTGTTCCAAGGTTTATAGGCATGCTCATTATGGACTTTACATGAGGAATCTTGGTGAAAACCTCCAGAAAAGTTTTCAATGTGGGAATTATCTATATGGACAATGCTCCGAAGTAGCCAAACATTTTATGAAACTCAGGGAAAAAGCTCCGAAGTAGCCAAGTGCCTTGAGTTTGAAGTTGGAATTGAAAAGAGGAGCAGGGCATACTTTCCTAGGAATAGATTTGATATGATGACCACAAACATCGCAGAATCACTTTTGACATGCCTCGAATTCCAATGGGGCGGACTGGCACCCGAAGTCATTAAGGCCCGAGATAACCAATCTTCACTCATGTACACTCATATGCATATTACTAAAAGAACAACACTATATCTCATTTAGATACAAGTTACCAATGGTAGAAGTCATGGAAAACATGTGATATATACGAAACTTGGCCGTTAGGGCCACCATGTCAAAAGCATACATCCCTTACATCCCTTCGTATGTCCCACAACATCTATAAAGCCTCTACAGATACATGTATATAACCATCCTAAAGTCGAGACAAGTCCCCACGTTATACAACATTTACATAGTACCAAAACCAATGTACATATGTGACTCGGAAAGCTCCGAACCAACTAGAGCTCACCAATTATCTGAAAATGACTCGTAATCTACTGTGGAGGTCTACTAGCACCTGCGCCTGCAACAAGTAAGGTAATTCCCCCAAGGGACGTCAGTATGAAAAATGTACTGAGTATGTAAGGCTATAAGAAACTGCGTCATACATAAGAACTTCAATGGAATCAAATATAAGAGAATAGTCAATATGGATAAACCATCGTTCTGTATAGGAGGAACCATGTACGTTACATTCATGACTTTCTTTACCTTTACGTTCATTCATCATTATTGTTCATTACTTAAGTTTATCCTTCTTTGTATTAAGAGATTGTAATGACCAACTGATCAGTGGTAAAAGAGGATTACCTATGCTAGGTATTTTAACCCCTGGGATGAGATTAACCCATGCTAGGCTTTTCTATCGCCCCTGGGATGAGATTAACCCATCCTAGGCTTTTCTGTCGCCCCTGGGATGAGATTAACCCATGCTAGGTATTTTAACCCCTGGGATGAGATTAACCCATGCTAGGATTTTATGTCTCCCCTGGGATGTTACTGTGATAACCCATGCTAGGCTTTTCTGTCGCCCCTGGGATGTTACTCAAGAATATATAAACAATTCTACATTACTTCTTTCTTTCATTATAAGAGTGATACATTGGTGATTGTACATTATTGGAACTTTGAAATATTAGTCAATGAACATGAGACACATGTGAATCACAATTGGTCTTGTGGGTAATACTATATGACAACCTGGAATGAGATATGGAACAAGTACAATGACAATGTGAACAATATGTGCTGCAGAGGGATACAGAAAGAGTAACCTTACATACCTTATCTTCCCAATATGAATACACAGTCCTATATGTGAATACAATAATCCAGATCCTTCCTTACGTTTTACTCTACAACACAAGTACATAGAGGAGCTCACGTTAACAACTAAATACCTTACAAGTGCATAAGACGACAGTGAGTTACATGGTTGCCCTATAACGCCATTTCATCTTTTACAATACAATTCACGGCATTGTCATACCAAAAATACCACAAAATTCCACACATTGACTAAGACATCATAAACCAATAGCATTTCACACCAAGTTTATCCTTTACGCTTCCTCATTAACACTACGTCACAATTACTCCATCAAGTCACCTCAATACGTTGCATCACAACAATCCCACAAGTTATACACATAGAAAAATCAAGGTAAGGACATAAAAACATCTTACGTGTTGATATTTAATCCATCAAATTCACTTCCTTCAATACCACAAGGCTCCTTTCACGTTTATAAGGCAAAGCCCTTTACCGATTGAGCAAAAGTAGACAGTTTTACACATAGTGAACTGTCCAACACTTTGTCAACATAAACAACATGATTTATACACCATCTTAAGCATATAATATATGAAACCATGAGAGTAAACACTTACCAAAGCTTACAAGAGGATGATCTTGTCCAAGGGAGTGATGGCTTAGGGTTTGAGAGATAAAAGAAATATCTTGGAAATGTCTAGAAATGGCATGTGTGTTTTGTGGAATAAAATCTGATTTTTGTGCCTTTATATAGGCCCTCATGATCATAATTAGCCACATACTTAGTCATAAATGTTATGTTTACTTGGTTAACACAAGAATGGGTCATTTTTCCCCATTTGGGCCATGTCTTATGACTTAATTTTGGGTCTTAAATTGAGCCCATTAACACATGTTAATTCATCCCACCAAATTTAATGCATGATCCACCAAATATTCCATGTTTAAAGAATTCCATAAATGTTAAGACAATATTCACCTCACGAGATTCATGTTCGTAGCCTCAACCCCAAGAATAAGCAATTTTAGCCACTCATGGCTTAATGTAACATAAATTGATAAAAAATTATAAATGAGAAATAAAAATAAAAAGGAAGAAGAATTAACCCTAATTTGGATGCCAAAATCTCCCAAGAGTAGTCCTACCAAGATGGAATAATTATACAATAACCCAAGAGCCCTATTTATAGACTGGTGGTCGGAGAAGAAATTTGGCAAAAAGCGGCCCGGCACACCCCTGGGTGCGCCTGGGACTTAGACAAATTTCTGCCCTTGAATGGGTGTGCATGAGTGGCCCGACACACTGCCTGGCATGCCCCTCTGCTGTCCATGCCATCAAAATTTCTGTCAAAAGCAGCTCGGCACGTTGCCTGGCGCGCCTGACATTTAAACTTCAATTTTCTTCCTTTCTTCGACTTTTCTTTACGGATTTGGTTGTATTTTTCAAGTTCAAATCTTTAGCTTGCCTCTTATCCTTAATATCCTTTGCTTGGAAGTCCTTCAAGCCTCACTTTCACTCCAAAAATGCTCCAAAAAGTCGCAAACGCCTTTTACAAGGGTCTAACCACATTTATTAGCACAATCTCAAATATTCCATCAAAAACAATACAAAATACGTACTTATTAAGGTAAACATGGTTCAAAGTTGGCAATAAGGCATATAAATACGCCCTACATCACCAATCAAGTAGGGTCGGAAATGTACGGGGTGTTACAGACAAGTTACATGTGAACAATATAGAAAAAGATGCCTACGAGTTTAGGGTAATTGGCAGTGGCCATACTATCAAATTCAATCTACTAGAAAAACATGTTCTTGTAGAAAGTTTGACTTGGTGAAAATACCATGTGCTCATGCGATGACAACCTTTAGATTGAAGTTTGGAGATTAATATGGTGCAAGAATTTATGGATTTTCTTCCCCTAAATATCAAGTTCAACAGTACATTAATGCTTATGTTGAAACTCTTAATTTAGTCCCTTCAGAGTCAACATCGGTTGTTCTCAAGAATTTACTAGAAATGAGGCTGCAACCACCCATTACGTGCCCCGATGTGGAAGTAAGAAAGTGAAACATATTCATGATGTCTTGGAACCTATTAGGAGGCCCAAGAGGAGGAACAAGTGCTCAATGTGCACAAGAAGTGTCCACAAGAGAACATCTTGCATCTTGAATATAAGATAGCATTCCACTTTTTTTTTTTTAAATTTTTAGTTCAAAGTACTTTGAATTTTTTCGAAGCTTATGTAATTAGTTTTTGCCAATTTACTGCCAGTTATCAACTTTATTTGTTAGTGTAACTTATTCAATTGGTATATTATTGATTATATTTGGTGTGTAATGAATTATTAAATTACAATAATATGTTGTTCATTTCAAGACTTGGTTTATAATCAACTGGTAAATTCTCAACAGACTGAATATGTAAGGTTGTAATCATTTCAAATGTGAAAAAAATTATAAGCTGTGTATTGAGTCTATCATGTTTTTATTATTGCAATTCAGTATTAGTATTTTAGTTTTCAAGAGACACAATCGAATAGATATGCATCGATTCACTATTGGTGCTGGTTCAAATCGTCCAACTAGGTCTATAAAATCAAATCAACTGTATCGTCTATTTTATTGTAGTATCACCAAACTTTTTATTTTCCTTTGAACTTTTAGAAGAACAAAAAGATGGCCGGAAGTTTCAATAATGCTCTAGCAATATTACGCAGTCATCGCAACTGCTGCAATCACAACAACTACGACCCACTAGTGCTCCTAAATGATTTGAACCATCTATTTTAGAATTTAGCCCAAGATCGAGGGAGGCTGAATCAAGATATCTGGTGGATTGCTTATTGTTCACATGCATTAGAGCACCCGAAGTTTGATATTAATGGAAGCATCACCCCTCCACATCATCACTGTAGATGTCTTTAGTTATTTTTGGAGGGGGTGGGGGTGGGGGTGGGGTGTGGGGGAGTTTAGTTCATTGCTAGCCATTTTACAATTTTGTTGCGTTTTGGGGGCTATATTATTTGTAAATGCAATAAACATATCTGTAACACCCTGAGACTACTCCCTAGATGTCACACGGTGCTTAGGACTATAATAACCCAAAGCTAGACCATGGCATCTGGCATAACAGAACCATATTCTTACACTTAAAGTCATGGGCGGAAGCTAATTTTCCTTATAATAACATAGATAAGAAATAACAAATCTAAAATCTGTCAACGTTAACTGAAAACAATTCTAACATTTAAAGTAAGATGAAATACTACTAAGTCTAGACAAGCCTCTAAAAATACTGAAGAGCCACTGGGACAAACCCCCAACTGACTCGAAGTCATAAAAGACTGAACTGAGGATAAATCTGAACTACTGAAAGCAGAGAACATAACCATAGTCTTTGGAACATGAGGACTCACCAACTGAACTGGAGTGGCACTGGTTATCGTAGCTAATCGTGGTGCTGAGGACTAGCATCATGACCTATATCATGATAAGATGCAACACAAAAAGTATGTGGTGAGTACTATGGAATATACTGAGTATATGAGGGATGCATGGAACATGTAAAATGATTGAAAGCATATGATAGAAAGGTATGCATAATAAGTATACAAAGACTCACAATTTTTCATGAATAAATCTAAAACTGTAATATCATATACGTAAAGTGTACAAAACATAATTTACAAATCCGGTGAGCCATATACACTTAAGTTACTAAAACTGATTTCCTGTGGGAGTTTCTATCAACCGACATACCCCATCTGAGAAACATGGAGCCCAACTTGTAACCCTTGTTGGGAGGGTGTTTGATGGTTCTTAAGAGTACACCACTGTGCCCAAGACCTAATTTGATACCAGGTCCCTATTTGAGGAAATTAACGAACAACAAGAATACAATGAAAACTACAGTAAAGTAAATAACATGGGATGTTTACATGGAAACCTCTTTGCTCAAGGGAGTAAAACCATGACCTACACTAGTAGGATTTCACCAGCAACCTTTACTAAACTCCGAGCAACATTCGATTACAACCTAGGAATTAACCTCCTAATTCCTACCACTTTGAAATAATTTTGTTACAATACACCCTCATAATAACTCTACTGTGAGAACTCTATTAGCTTCCTCGAGCTAGAAAACAACTCAGGTTTGAAAAAAAGCTAAATGAAAAAAATACTCATTGGAATCTATAGAATGAGATGTGAGTTTACAATAGTAAGATCAAAACAAGAAAAACTCAATCAACCTAGAAACAATACATAAATCATTATGAGCAAAAAGTTTCTAAATTATTGAGTCTTGAAATTTCAGCTAAGGTGAGGCCTTTTCTTGAGAGAATACTTTTTTGAAATTTGCATAAGCTTGAGCTTATCTTCTTAAGTGTGATGAATATATATGATGAGAATTGGGAAAGAAGTTTCCTCATTGGTGGATGGTGGAAAGGACCACTGAGAATTCATCCCACTAATATGTTGACACTGCCAGAGAATATTGGACAACTAGCACATAAGACAAATGCGCACAACTGCAAAATTGCATATTAGGACTCTAGTTGAAGTAACTGGTCCTTCCATTAGGTTAGGCCATCATTAATGTAACACCCCGTACCTTCCCGACCCTACTTGAAAACTTTGAACAATGCATACTTAGGTTTCGAGAGCCATAAGTATGTATTTTGTAGTGTGATTAATGGAACATTTGATATTGGGCCTAGTACATGTGATTAGACCTTTGTAAGAGGTGTTTGTGACTTCGTGGAGCAATTGTGGGGTGAAAAATAAGGCTTGGAGGACTTCCAAGCAATGTATATCAAGGTTAGGAGGTAATCAAAAGACTTGAACTTGAAGGATCCAACCAAATCCGTAAAGAAAAGTCGAAGAAAGGAAAAAAAATCACATTTTGGGAGTGGGGCGCGCCCAGGGGCGTGCTAGGCCGCTTCTGGCCGAAATATTTTTGGTACAGGCAGCCCTGGGGCTCTCCAGGCAGCGTTCCAGGCCGCCTATGCCAGAAATTTTTCTGGCATAGGCAGCATTGGGGCGCGCCAGGATGTTTTTCGCCAAAATTTTTCTTCGACTATTATGATGTAAATAAGACTTTTGAGTCATGGTATCATTAATCCATATTAGTAGGACTAATCTAGAGAGAGTTAAGCATCCTATATGGGGTTAACTCTTCATCACGAGTATTTTATCAAATTATGGTCAAATAAGTTAAGAGCGACTAGAATTCCTTATTTTTGAAATTGAGGCTACGAACATGAAATCCGTGTGTGAATATTATCGAGACATATATGGAATTATTTTAACATGAGATATATGGTGGATTATACATTGAATTTGGTGGGTTAAGATAATATTTGTAATTGGGCTCAATTTGAGGCCCAAAATGAAGCCAAAATACATGGGCCTAAAGGGCAAAATGACCCATTCTTCCATATTTGACCAAGTAAACATTGTATTAAATGCAAAGTGTGGATAAGGATGACTTGAGTACTATATAAAGGCCCCAAAATAATATTTTTATTCCTAAAGACACACATAACATTTCTAGAATTTTCAAGACAATTCCTTTTGGCTCTTCAAACCCTAAGTCATCTCTTGGACAGGATCATCATTTCTCAAGCTTGGGTAAGTGATTATTCTTGTACTTTAATATACTATATGCATGGGAGAGTATGTAGATCATGATGGTTATGTCTAAAGGTGTTGAATAGTGAACTTTTTGTTTTTGCTAAAGATGTGTCATTCTTGTTATTTAAACTTGAAAAAGGACTTGAGGTTTGAATAAAAGTGAATGGTATGGATGAGATATCAACATGTATGGTGTGATTATGATCCTGAACTTGTTATTTTTCTGTAAGTGTAAATTATGGGATTTTGGCAGATATGTTGTTGTGAGGTGTATTGAGGTGATTTGATGGAGTAATTGTGACACTGTGTTAATGAAGAAATGTAAAGAATTGTGAGATTTGTGATTAGTGAAGGGCGGACTCTTTTTATAATGGGAGGAGGGCAAGAACTTGGTATGAAATGCTATTGCATTGTGATATTTTGGTCAATGTTGGGGATGTTGTGGTATTGTTGATATGACAATGCCGTAAATGGTATTGTAAAAGGTGAAATGACATTATACGGCAGTCAAATAGCTCATTGTCGTCTTGTACACTTGTATGGTAACTAGTGGATAATGTAAGCTCCAGTATGTAATTGTGTTGTAGAGTGAAACGTAAGGAAGGAGCTGGACTATTGTGTTCACGTATAGGACTTTATAGTCATATTGTGGAGATAAGTTATGTAAGTTTACTCTTTCCGTATCCTTCTGCAGCATATAGGGTACACCTTGTTATTGTACTTACTCATTTCCGAAATGTCCTAAGGCATCTCATTTCAGGTTATCATCTATTGTTAATCACATATACCTTATTCTTGATCTATTGTTATTCATGTGTCACATAATTATGAACATGGTTCCAAGTTCCAATAATGTTACATTCAAAATTCCAATAATGACTTAATCATAGAATGAACTATTTCTAAGATTGAGGAAGTGAGGTAATGAAGTCTCTATTCTTGGGTGGTATCCCAGGGGTTAAAATACCTAGCATAGGTCGATCCCAATATCTCGGGTGGTATCCCAGGGGTGAAAAGAACATCTAACATAGGTCAATCCCGCTACTACGGGTGGTATCCCAGGGGCAAAAGAAAAGCCTAGCATGGGTCGATCTCGAAAACTGTTGATTACCCACTGATCAGCTTGGGGCTCGGGCTTTGTAAGAATGGAAGGATGAGTAGTGAATGAAGAAGTGAGTTATGAACTAATGAATGAGCATAAAAGTAAAGAAAGTAATCCATCGAATGTACATATTTCCATACATATAGAATGGTAACATACCCATATTGGTTATTCACTTATATTGATTCCATTGAAGTATTTATGTATCATATCGTTTCTTATGGCCTTACATACTCAGTACATTCTTCGTACTGACTTCCCTTGTGGGACTTACCTTACTTGCTACAGGCACAAGTACTAGTAGACCTCCACAGTAAGCTGCGGGTCATCTACTGATCTTTGGTGAGCTCCAGTTGGTTCGGGGCTTTTCGAGTCACAGGTGTATATTGGTTTTGGTATTATAAATGTTGTGTAAAGCGGGGACTTGTCCTGAATCTAGGTTGGTCATGTATGTACTTCTGTTAGAGGATTTTGTAGATATATCTGTTGGTATATGAATGTAAGTGACGTATGTCCATCTCGACTTGATGGCCCTAACGACCAAGTTTCTTCTATGTATATACCATATGTTCCATGATTTTTTCTGTTAGCATTTTATGTTCCTATGTGGTGGTGATGTTTCTTATAGCATGCATATGAATGGACGTGAGTAAAGATTGGTTCTCTAGGGCCTTATCGGCTTCGGGTGCCAGTCCGCCTTATTGGAACTCGGGGCGTGACAGTTAAAACATGCACCACAAGTCCAGTGATGAAGTTTGTCAATTATCAAAACTAGTATTCTAATAATTTCCCCCTTTTTGATGATGATATACCCAAATTCTCAAAGTAGTAATTCACATACCATTTCCCCCTGTCACTAGCACTAGTTCCCCCTTTCACCAATCGCACCAGTTCCGCCTTTCACTAATCTCACCAGTTCCCCCTTTCCCCAATCAAATCAGTTCCCTAATCTTCCCTTTTTTGGTATCATTGAAAAGAGATCACAAAACCAAATAGGCACTATGCATGAAAAGAGATCACAACAAGTATAAGATTAGGAACAAATTCATATTAAAGCAAACATGCAGAATCATTAGACAAGTTAGTATTTAAGTTCTACAAAACCAATTAATCATGCACTGATGTCAAAACAAGAGAAAGGTAAGAATATAAAGTGAAGGGTGGACAGACGGGATACACTCGGATAGGAAGTATAGACACAACTATAAAAGAAGTGATCCAAATATTTCATAGCAGCGCGATTATCATCAATCAGTGCCTCATTCTTGATTTTTAACTGAGTATTCTCATCCTTGACCTGGGCATTTTCCTCTTTTAGCTGAGTGATATCAATCTTAGATTTATTCGAGACACCTGGTGTAAAACCAGTTCCTTCTGTAACTTCAGTTAGTTGAGCTTTCAGTGTTTCAATTTCAGCTTCCTTTTCTGCAGCCACGGTCGACAACTTCTTTATCTTCAGATTACTCACCTCCTGAGCAGCAATGGGATTTGACACTACTGACTTAGGACCAACTCTTCCCGTTTTTGTAAAACACTCACACTCTACAAGGGTAGTGTGAATTTTTTCCTTTCTCCTCCAACAGTACAGGATCTAGATCTTGGTTTTATCCTAAAGTGATCAAAAACTTTTATGAGGAGAAATCCATAGCCTAGACCATGATTGAATTCCTTCAACTTATAGATCTTGATAATATGCTCAATCATGATTTTAGGAAGATCGATTAGAGTGCATGAGGAAAGAGCTTCCATTAGATAAAGCTCTGGTATAGATCCACATGATCGACCTTCAGCCCGTGGAAGTAGCACCTTGCTAACCAGTTAAAAAAAAAGTTGAAATTTAGGCTCCATTATAGAAATCTGTAACCTCACTGATATATGCAATACATGTGGTACCGAACAAATGCATCCATGCTTGAGCATAAACAAGAACAATGAGGGAACTCATCTCAAACCTGGTTGCAATAGTAGAATCGAATACTCTTATAAAGAGCACTGTCTGATTATTAATGTCATAATCACTTTTCTTAATTTTAGACTCTAACTCTAGGATGAATGTAGTTTTTCTTTTCTTTCCTTTTGACATACCTCTCATTGATTCATCTTGGAAGACTGGGATAACTTTCTCTTTAGGGGATTGATCTTCGCTTCCATTGAAACTTGTACCAAACGTCCACTATCGACTTGAAATCTCTTGTTTATCTTTACTTCATTCCTAATAGGTACTTGTACAGACTGAACAAGCAGCACAGAAGGTCCATCCCTTCTTTTGTCAGAGATAGTCTAAAAGAACTCTGTTAGCAGCAATGTATCACTGTCTGGGATCACGTAGCACTCATGAGCTCATACATGGAACTTATCTTTACTTCCATTGATAGATGATGTCCCCTTTTGGACAACAGAGACAACTGGTCTCTTAATAAGTTCCCTGGAATCACTTACTTTAAAGAAGGTAGTGTTACCCTTATCAGATTTTTGAGAGATTTTAGTGATGTCTCTGATGAGCTGTCTTTTAACAGAACTATCCTCTTTTAATTTATGATGACAAGATATTTTAGAGTCATTCTTCATATTTACCATTTTGATACCACCTCTTGATGAGTCAAGCTGCACTTCAGATATTCTATTTTTCTAAGAGATTCTAGAATGAGATAAGGGTTGAATTCATGAGTACACATTGATGGAGAAGAGGATATTTCAAATCTAGCTGAGCATTTGAAGATATGAGATGACAAGGAATCAACTTCAACTAAAGAGGCATTTTGAAAGGATTTTATAAGAGAGTTTGGTAAGACAATGGGGGTAAAGTTCCTTTCCATGGTGATAAAAATAGGATCTTATTCGAGATGTCTCAAGTAAAAGGTTTTAGGAGTAGGTTTTAAGCCATAAGGAATGTTTTGAAGAAAGGTACAAAGAATGTTAAGGAGAGAGTGTAGGTACGAGACGGAGCTAAAAGATGGAAGGATGATGAGGATTTGTTTGTCAGAAAAAAGATTTGCCACGTGTCCTCTACTTTTAAAGAGAAACAAAGAATGAGCATCGACAACAACAACAACATACCCAATACATTCCCACATAGTAGGGTATAGGAAGGGTAGAATGTATGCAGTCCATACCACTACCTCATAGGTGAGGTAGAGAGGTTGTTTTTGATAGACCCCTGGATCGAGATCAAACAACATATGAAAAGACATAATATAAGAACAAGAAATAAAAAGTAGTAACAAAACAACAGACAGTAACAAGACAGTAACAAAACAACTGATAGTAGAAGAAACAAGATTCTCACCAAATAATACTACCAACAATTTACCCGAAACCACTAACAACACCCAAAAACTCCAAGAACAAGACACTACCCGTGAAAAACCACAACTACTAACCTTATACCCTAATACACGTTCTCTACACCTTCCTATCTAGAGTTATGTCCTCGATAAGCTGTAACTACTCTATGTAATGTCTAAGCACCTCACTCCAATATTTCTTTGGTCTACCTCTACCTCACCTGAATCCATCCATAGTCAACCTATCGCAGCTCTGCATTGGGGCATCTGTGCCCCTCCTCATCACATGCCTGAATCATCTCAACCTCGCTTCACACATCTTGTCTTCTATCAAAGTCACTCCCACGTTGTCACGTATAACCTTATTCCTTATCCTATCCATCCAAGTAAACTCACTCATCCATCGCAAGATCCTTATCTTTCGCCACCTTCATCTTTTGAATGTGAGAGTTCTTAACTGACCAACATTCTACCCCATATAACATTGTTGTTCTAATCGCCACTCTATAGAAATTACCTTTAAGTTGAGGGGGCACCTTCTTATCACACAAGACTCCGGATGTGAGCCATTACTTATATTTTAACATCCACAAAATTCAAATTGGTTCAGACCTTAAGAAGAGAAACCGTATCCATTACTTAGGTCATTCAGCGACATAATATCATATTTTCCAATTACTGTAAGATGTCTGTAAGTATCAATTCATGAATTCTCTCTTTCTGAGCAAGATAATTCTAGGAGAATAAAATGGTCAAAACAAAGTTATAATGAGCGTTAAATATTTGATGAGATTCAACTATAATATTGATAGAGCCTTTGGGTCCTCTTTTAGAGGATTATTTGGATCAGTTGTGTTGGATTCCTCCACTACCTATTTTCTAAGTTGCTCAAACTCTCCCAAAATGTTCCCACACCCATGTCGGATCCTCCAAAAATGCACTAGTTTTGAAAGATCCGACATGTACCCGATGACATTTTTAAAGGGTCTGAGCAACATATCCTATTTTATCCCCTGACTAATGATGGAGCATAATATTGAGATTCCTAAACATATGTTTCTAAGAGCTTTTCAAAAAATAGTTAGTGTGACAATTTGCATGGCGTACACTAACAAAAAGGATAGAAAGAAAGGAAAAAAGGAGCATGACATGTACACAATCCACACCACCTCTCAGAGTGGTTTGAACTTTTGAAAATATGATTGATATTAATAGCTAAATCTATTCATCTATTGTGTTAGTCCTTCATCCTAAGGTTTTCATCTCACTACACTAGAGGTCTATTATTATTTCAATTACTGGACCTGGCAATATTTTCAGTCATATTGTTGAATGTATGATTAGTCCTCTTTTTTAAACAGAAAATTTTTCGTTACTCAGCTTACTATCCTCATTCAATCCTCAACATCCATTCTTTAACCTCTTCCTCTTTATTATCCCATACCCCAATTTCTACACAACTTCCTTCAAATTTTCATTTCTAGACCTCAGAATGTAATCCTTTTCTTACCCTACAAATTCTTTTATACTATCCTGAAAGGAAGAAAATTATCATTCACCATGAAGTCCCAAATTCACTACAGAATCCTACACCTAAAACTTAGAATCACTTTCTCATAATATCTGTCTCATTGTCGTATAGACTGTCAGAAGGTCACAAAACCTAACAAGTCACATGCCTTTTTCATAAAAATAACCTATAGAAACATAGTTTCCTAATTATTCTATCCCTTTTCATGTAAATATAAACTATTGAAATACAGATCTAATCTAGGTCCATAAACTTCATCTTTCTCTCTTCTACTGCCTTACAAATTAGGATACTAACTAAGCTCATAAAGCAAGGTATGTTGACCATTCATTAACAAAATAAAAACACCGTAAGCCGGCAAGTAATTCAATCATAATAGACCATTCATCGATTCCCAATCAACAAGAACTAGATCTACAAAATCAAATTTCAACCTATAAATAAAACTTACTTCTTGTGCCTCTGCACAAATCAAGAGTTCTTCCTATCCTCCTCAGTGAAATTGAGGGAGAGCTTAGTGATGATAGTGCCGGTGATGGCAAAACCAACAAGGAATGGCCAGTTACGGCTCCATTCATGATGGAAGAAGATTGGCCATGGATCGAATTGCCTTATTTTCCCCCTTACTTAGGTTTTCTAATGTGTGTTTGAGAGTGTTTTGGAAAATGGGAAATGAGAATGAGCATAGATAGGACTAAAAATTATTAGGTATTTAAAAAAATGTTCTGACATAAGTGCATAGTTAATAGTCATCATGTAGAGACAAGGAAACTAAACTGTACAGAATATCAAGTATCTGCATTTGAATGATCCAGATAATTTGTGTTCCATCCTTATTCAAGTATGACTCCTCCATGAATATATACCTCCTGTAAGAATATATTGAGTTAGATCTCCCTTCATCTTTCTTCAAATACTTGTCACTCTATTTCAACCATGACATCTTGAAAGGAGTTAGAGGCTCAAAAATCCTTTTATTTGACAATAATTCATGCACACCTCTTTCAAATCAAATATTATTTAGTCCAATGAGCTATCTTTGAAGGATACCAACCTTACACTCAACCTCAGCTATTGATTTCTTCTCATAGCCAAAACATGAGCTACTAAGGACCTTGGGTAGTCTTCAAAAGTCACAAGCGTGTGCCTCCTTCCTCTATGAACTTCTCTATTTGATAATTTACAAACATACACCAGGTCCTTGATACCAGCAAATTCTATCAAAAAAAAGCCAATAATACTCAGTCTCCTGTCCCACATCCTTTCTTCAATGATCTACACATTCATTCTTTTCTAATTTTAGAAGACACGTTGTCATTATGACTATCATGAGTGAGAGAAGATTTACAGTTTTACTACTCTTATGCTTAGAGCAACCACTAACCACGTATCTCCTTTGTCCCATTTGGTTGCTTTCTCTCAGCCTGACCTTTTCACCAAGTCACTTCTTGATTTTGGGAACCCAAATAAGTTCGGTTCCCTTGGCATTAGAAAAAAGATGAATGAGATTTATTCTAGTCCAAGCTGGTAATGTGAGTGTCTTCTTTGAGAAAACTGGTCTCCTTGAGTTTCTGATGGATTCAACATACTTTTGATTTCTTCTTCTATCATTGACAAGGGACTGACACTGAAGTTTGTAATGGCCATTTTGACAACACTAAGTGCATAGCCAATTATCAGGGACAAATACATACTTTCTATGAGGATTGTAAAGGTTCTTGTGTCACGCCTCGAATTCCAACGGGGCGGACTGGCACCAAAATCCGTTAAGGCCCGAGAGAACCAATATTCATTCATGTACACTCATATGCATGTCACTCAATTAGCATCACTATCACGTATAGATACAAGAGGCTAATGGCGGAAGTCATGGAAAACATATGATATATAAATATATGAAACTTGGCCATTAGGGCCACTATGTCAGAAGCATACATTCCTTACATCCCTTTGTTTGTCCCACAACATCTACAAAGCCTCTACAGATACATAGACATAACCAACCTACAGTCGGGGCATGTCCCCACTTAATACAATACAAAAACAAATGTACATAATGACTCGGAAAGCCTCGAACCAACTGGAGCTCACCAATGATCCACAAATGACCTGCAACCTACTATGGATGTCTACTAGCACCTGTGCCTGCAAAAATTAAGGTAAGTCCCCCAAGGGACGTCAGTAAGAAGAATGTACTAAGTATGTAAGGCTATATGAAACTGCATGATATATAAATACTTCAGTGGAATCAAATATAAAAGAATAGTTAATATGGATAAAACACTGTTCTGTATGTGTGGAACCATGTACATTACATTCATTAATTTCTTTGCCTTTACGTTCATTCATCAGTATCGTTCATTACTCAACGTTATCATTCTTTGCATTAAGAGATTGTAAAGCATATGATAAACAAATGACCAACTGATCAGTGGTAAAAGAGGATAACCCATGCTAGGCTTTTCTGTTTCCCCTGGGATGCTACTGTGATATTGAGATCGACCCATGCTAGGCTTTTCTTTGCCCCTAGGATGCTACTGTGATATTGAGATCGACCCATGCTAGGCTTTTCTGTTGCCCCTAGGATGCTACTGTCATATTGGGATCGACCTATGCTAGGCTTTTCTGTCGCCCCTGGGATACCACCCATGGTATTGGGATCGACCCATGCTAGGTATTTTAACCCCTAGGATACCACCTATGATATTAGGATCGATCGATGCTAGGTGTTTCTTTCACCCTTGGGATGCCACCCAAGAATACTCAAACAATTATACATTACTTAATTTCTTCACTCTGTGAGATTGATACATTGGTGGTTAGAACATCATTAATATGCATTATTTCATTTCTTTACTTATCAGAGATTGGTACATTGGTAGTCATAACATTATTGGAGCTTTGGAACCATGTCCCCAATTATGTGACACATGAATAACAATTGATCAATGAATAAGGAACATGTGAATAACAATAGATGACAACCTGAAATGAGATACATTAGATCATTTCGGAATGGAACTAGTACAATGATAATGTGAACACTATGGGCTGCAGAAGGATATGAAAAGAGTAACCTTACATACCTTATCTTCCCAATATGAATACATAGTCCTATATGTGAATACAATACACCAGCTCCTTCCTTATGTTTTACTCTATAACACAAGTACATAGCGGAACGTTAACAACCAACTACCTTACAAGTGCATAAGACGACAATGAGCTACATGACTGCCCTATAACGTCATTTCACCCTTTACAATACAATTCACTGCATTACCATACCAAAAACACCATAACATTCCACACATTGACCAAGACATCGTAAACCATTAGCATTTCACCCCAAGTTTATGTTTTACACTTCCCCTTCAACACTATGTCACATTTACCTCTCTACGTCACGTAAACACCTTTCACAACAACATATTAAATACAATACATAATTGATAACATTCAAAATACCTATGGGCTACTCCTTTAAAGTCATTCAAAAGGTACCATAAGTTGACAATTTCATCCATGAAGGGTATAGGGGTTTCGGGGAATCAAAGAGAGAAAAATACATGCAAAATGGGGTTCTGGGATGACATGCGAAGCCACCTACGCCCGTAGGTGGTTGAGGTGCACCCACAGGTGACCATTGGCCTGGTCCAGGGCCACCTACGTTGGCATCTGCACCCGCAGGTGCCCGTTTTAGCCTCCGGTGGTCATTTTCGGGTCCTTTTTCGCAATGAATGGTCCATGTTCATAATTAAACTTTTATTTTCATATTTTAAGTTATCTTAGATGCCAACGAACAGCCATGGTTACCCAACGCACATACACATCACCAAACTACATCCTCCTTTCAATACACCACCAATTCCATGCCCAATTTCATAACAACAATTCCAAATGTTATACACAAAGAGAAAGAAAGTTAAGGAAATAAACACACCATAAATGTTGATATTTAATCCATAAAGTTCACTTCGTTCAAGACCACAAGTCCACTTTCAAGTTTAGAAGGCAAAACCCTTCACCGATTAAGCAAAAGTAGACTGTTTTACACATAGTGAACTGGTCAACACTTTGCCAACATAACCAACATGATTTATACATCATATTAAGCATATAATATATTAAACCATAAGAGTAAACACTTACCCAGGCTTTCAAAGGAGTGATCTTGTCCAAAGAGTTAGTAGCTTAGGGTTTATGAAAGATGAGAAATATCTTGTGGAAATTTCTAGATTTGCATGTGTGTCTAAATGAATAAACTTCTGATTTTCCACATTATATAGCCCCTCATGGCCATCCTTAGACACACTTGGTTCAATAATTGAAGTGTTTACTTGGTCAACATTTAGAATGGGGCATTTTCCATTTTGGGCCATGTCTTTTGCCTAATTATTGGGCCTTAATTGAGCCCAATAGCACAAGATTAATTTAGCCCAACAAAATTCATATATAATCCACCAACCATCTCATGTTTAAATAATTCCATAAATGTTAAGACAATCAATTAGGTTCGAAAATGTACGGGGTGTTACATCTTGTTCCTTTGAGAACCAAGACTCGCACTAAAGTTTGACTTTAGATTATTCATCCTAGCAAGAATTTCTGATGAATCAGTCTACTGGAGAGATCTTTTAAGCTGCTTATTTATTTCAATTAGCTCCTTTTCAAGATGCTTTTTATGATTTAGTATGTCTTTAAGATCAATACAGATTTTACTAAGCTTAGTCTCAAGATCAACCTTAACCTTACTGGCTTCCTTTTTTTCTTACAGATAATTCTTTGAACAACTTGATAGCTTAGCATTCAATTTATAATTTTCACACTTAAGAATTTCTTAAGGCTTCTTCTAAATCATGCATCCTTGAGTAAAAAAAGGTTTCTTTAATCTCAGAATCAGCTAACTCATCAAGCAGGAACTCCTTTTCTTTTACCACATTATGGTATGCATTTATTAACATTTTGGTCAAGGATCTCAGTACCCTATGGGAATAAGTTTTCAAATTTTGCTGAACATCAAGAAAACTTACTTCATCCTTCTCTTTCTTGTTGGAGTTGGCCATAAGAGAAAAAAAGGAATCAAACCTTGTGCTTTCGTGTTCAAAAGCAACCATTGCAGTATCCTGCTCATTATTCTCAGGTTCAGATCCACTTAAAGTGTCTCCCCATGCAGCCAAGGCTTGTTTGATTATTTTATCAATCGCTTCTCTTCTTCTGAACCTGTCAAAAATCTGGTCTCTTCTCTGAGTTCTCTCTGGATTTCTTTTGACGTATTCCTTATAGTCTCCCTTTTAGAAAGGACATTCCTTGATGAAATGATTTTCTTTTCCATAATTTAAACAACAATTACTTCCTTTAAATCCCTTACTTGAGTTTCTTTTGTTTTGAAAACTTCCACTTCTCACCATTTTTTTAAATCTTCAAGTTAGATAAGCCATGTTTTGTTCCTCTTCACTTGAATAATCTTTGCTAGTCTTCAAAACCATGCTCCTTTTCTCTAAAAATCCTATTTTGTTTTAAGCAATAAGTTTTTAGATTCCCAATAAGTTCATCCATGGTCATTTCTTGCAAATAGCCTTTGAAATAACGTTTACTTTGCTTTTCCTGAAGGAGGGTAAGATGCTCAAGATTTTCCAGACCAATTTGTACATCTTAATTTTTCCCCCAAGACACTCGAGTTCATTCACAATAGATGTGAATTGAGTATGTATGTCTTGACTGGATTCTCCTTTACGCATTTTAAACAGCTCATACTGAGTAGTAAGAATATCAATCTTTGATTTATTCACTTGACTTGTTCCCTCATGCGAATTCTACAATGCTTCCCATATTTTCTTAGTAGATTCACGAGCATAGAACTGATTATACTCATCAGGTCCTATCCCACATACAAGAATTTTCTTTGCTTTATAATTTTTCTTAATCCTCTTCCTATCAGCTTCAATATAATCCTTTCTACTTTTAGGGATAGATTGGGAAGTATCTCCTTCTTTAGCTGCTTCCATTGGGACATAGGGGCCATTACAAATAACATCACACAAATCACTATCCTTCACCATGATAAAATCATGAACTCTAGTCTTTCTCTAACTATAAAATTGCCTGTTGAACCTTGGGAGTCGAGCAATTAATTATCCTTCCTCGAGACAGGGTGGAGCTTACATCTTGAACAGGATCCTTCCTAAGTATTAACCTTATAGGAAGAACCACTCTAATACCAATTGATAGTTCATAAGAGTCCACCACTGTACCCAAGACCTAATTCGATACTAGGTCCTTGTATGAGGAAATCAACGAAAAACAAGAACACAAGAAAACAGCAGTAAAGTAAATAACACAGGATGTTTACATGGAAACCTCCTTGATCAAGGGAGTAAAACCATGACCTACTCCAGTAGGATTTCACCACCAACCTTCAGTAAACTCCAAGAAACTTTCGATTACAACCTAGGATTAACCTTCTAATTCCTACCACTTTACAATAACTCTATTACAACACACCCTCACAATAACTCTATTGTGACAACTCCATTAGCTACCTCCATCTAGAAAACAACTCAGATTTTAACAAAAGCTAAACAAAAAAAATACTCACTGGAATCTCTAGAATGAGATGTGAGTTTACAATTGTAAGACTAACATTAAAAAAAAAACTCAATCAACCTAGAAACAAAACATAAATCATTATGAGCAAAGAGTTTCTAAATTGTTGAGTCTTGCAATTTCAGCTGAGGTGAGGCCTTTGTTTGAGAGAATACTTTTTTGATATTTACAAAAGCTTGAGCTTCTCTCCTCAACTGTGATGAATATATATGATAAGCATTGAGAGAGAATCTTCCTCATTGGTGGATGCTGGAAAAGACCACTGAGAATTTGTCCCACTGATGTGCTGACACTCCTAGAGAGTACTGGATAGATGGAACATAATACAAATGTGTACAACTACAAAACTACATACTGGGACACCATTGATGTAACTGGTCTTTCACTAGGTTAGGCAATCATCAAAACATAAATCACAATTCCAGTGATGAAGTTTGTTAATCACCAAAACTAGCATTCTAACAGTGTTCAATACCTTGCCAGGGGTATAGAGCCATGATTTGGTGTGAATTCACTCATTAGTCTATATTGGATGAAGGGAGACATTCTCAACTGGTAATGACCCCCTTAACCTACGGTGGCACATAGTTTGGGAATTTGGGTTGTCTGAAACTCGCATTCCCTCGGTGCTAAATTCTACTAACAAAACCATACTAATGTTCATACTGTATAAAATTCATGAAGAAATAAGCATAAACTAGTTTGTAAGTCTGAAAACCAATTATGTTTATATTTCTGTTACATATCCAAAAATTAATTCACGACTTTCATAATAAGTTTGAGTTCATGGAATCAAATTCATATCAAATAGTTTGGATCATGCTAAAATCAGGTAATATTTACTAATTCATAGGATTTCATGCTAAGGATGTTTGTAAATCAAATTATAGGATCAAACATATAATAGAGTTATAAATAAACCATAAAGTTCATGAACTAAAGTAAAAATGCTTAAATAATTTCATAGATGGGCATAAAATTCAAGATCATGAAAATTGGGTTTGAACCCTAGTTTTTAAACTCATAAATTGTTGAAGAAAATTAAGTTTTTGGGCACAAGGATGAAATAAAATCCTTGTTGAAACCCCACATACCTGAACTTAAGGATTCGTCGAGAAGATTCTTGAACTTAGCCCACTTTTAGCTTGAATTTTGAAACCCTTCTAATGGTTCTTTGGAACTTTGGGAGAGTGGGAGAGATGCAAATTTTTGAATGTTTCTAAATGTTTTTGGGACTAAAATAGGTTCAAGGAGATTACAAGTGAGTGTAAGGATGAAATTACCCTAAACTCTTAACAAAAAAATGCAAAACTTCATGCCTAGGAGTGATGAGCGCACTGCGCCTCCCAACGTGCATGAGGGGGCTGTGCACCTTGTCTCCTAGTGCATAGGCTAACCAGTAGTTGACTGATATGTGCTCTGTAGTGTGGGGTCCAAAGAAGAGGTCCCCCTGCGTGGCTCACATCCTTCTTTCTCGGTCCATGACGTCCTTTAACGATCCAAACCATAATACAAATGTTTTCCAACTTTACTAAGCATCAAATGACATTATTTTATAATCCTAATCACATAGTAAGGCCACTACCAACATGTGCGAACTTTTGGGTATTACAATATCAATATATAATTTTTTATTTTCTTTTATACATATGTGCATTTCTTTTTTGCAGTCTATTTTTATTCTGAATTTTTTTTACATTCTAGTTTTATGTTAATGGCTTGTGAACAGTGAAGAAGAATTTAAAACCCTAAACCCTTTTAATTAACCATTGTGAATATTTACAATTATAATGACCCATTTTGTCATTATGTTAAAAATTATTTTGGAAACATAATTCGATCAAAATGCTTTTCAAACTCGATTAGAAATAATTTGTGGTAGAAGATCCATGGCCCAAATTAATTTAGGCCAAATTCTCAAATTTGGGCCACTCCTGCCGACCCATCACTACAGCGACAGGTATGTCATTGCAGCAACACTCTTATCGCTGCAGTGATGGTTAGGTAGTAAGCCACTTTTGTTATATTTAAACCCTTCTCCCAGCTATGGTCTTTTATTTTGTTTGCCTTCTCAAAAAAAACCACAAATGAACCCTAGGCATAGAACGACTAGTATTTAGAGGTCCAACTCTAGGAGGGTAATGTCCAAGAATTTCTTGAGGAAACTTCGATGGTTTGGATAACAAAAGGCACAGAAGGAGAGGTTCTTCACTATTTGTAGTAGAAAAACTTGTCCACAAGGTGGGTTATGGTTTAATTCTAGTAGAATTTGGTTGGATGCATGTAATAACTATAGTTTTAAGGGAAGATTACATGTCTAGGCCTACGGGCATGAAGTTTGGATGGATTTGATAACATACTAAACTTGGGTAACATATTAGATGTCTTGGTGATTCATGTATAAGATTTTGTTATGTGTTAACCCTTTAATTTTTGAGGAGTTGTTATGATTCCATGAACTAGAGGTAGGTCAGAAAATGATGGTTATTATGATTTCTTTAAAAAGAGTGTGTTAATGAATGGACTTATTGGGTAGCATTATGCTGGGAAAACTGGAGAAAAAAAGGGCTCGGAGTCTCTTGTTAGGATTCGCTGTAGTGATATATTCATCGCTACAATGACTTATTATAGCTCCCGTGACATCATTGCAGTGATGGATCCATCGCTGCAGCAACACCTAGGCAGAATACTACCAGTGGAGTCCTCTATTTTCGTGTTCTTTTGTGCTTTATAAAGAGTGACCCTATATTTTTATTGTATATGAAAAGAAATAGTTCACCAGGCATAATTAGTAAGGTAGTAATAAATTAAACTAAGTTGCAATAAAATAAATTATTCAAAAGTGCAGAACAAAGAAAGATTGTTTGTTACATGCACAAAATAGGGCAACCCAAATCCATAACTGTTAATAAAAATAGAAGGGGGGGGGGGAGAGATAGGCTAATGTGTGATCTAAGGGATCTAGGTGGAGGCCCCAACATCATTCAGGATTGAGGCATCGGAGCCCTCCTCTTCTATGCCACTCAGAAAGAAAAACTCATCCACTTCATCCTTCTTTAACTTAGGGAGTTTCTGATTAGGGATGACATACTTAAACATGACCTTCATGGTCTTCCATATTCAGAAAGTATACTATTCTGGGAGCGCTTCTTCTTCTTCTCCTCATCTATCTCCCTTTGAAGCTCTATTTAGGCCCGAGTCAGGTCTGGAAGAATTGTAGATCTCAAAAGAGCCAAACCTTGGAGAGGTAAGTAGGCCCATTCTAAGTTGCCCTACATGACAGCCACGTCTGCCTCCAAGCACTCAAAGGACATAGAGGGATGTGTGGGAGGGGTACAAGTCTCCTCGTCCTCTCCGACCCTGCTGCTCTCTCCCTAAGTCCCTACCTTTCTCTTCTTCTTGCTCCTTCTCAATGAACCCTTTACCTTCAATGTATTAAAGGGCACATCACACTCCTCCATAGGTTCATCTCCCTTTTTTGGCACATCCACCTGCTTGCACAGGTCAGCGATCAATTAGGGCAGGAATAAGTCTTTGTTAGGCCCTCTTCCTGAGTAGAAGAACTTTCATAAATCTATCCCCACATTCATCATAATACCCGATAAGGCACAAGCCACCACCATATCCTAGTGGAATGTCATGTTGGTGATATAGCCTAAAGGATGAATCCCTCGGGATGAAGAATTACCTTAGTATTAATGTTGGGAAGGGATTTTCCAGAGATAATTTGAGAATTTGAAAGTTGGGAAGTGGGAACAAATGAATTCCAGTTCCCCTTTTTGAAAATGCCGGTTCATCACTGCAGCTACCCATCTGTCACTGAAATTTCATGCGTGGCGATATCATGTGGTGTACTAGGTATTTTAGGTGACCCGTTACGAGCAATTTTTTTATTACGAACCATGTTCTTTGTTAAATAGAAATCATAAATTGTCTCTAGAGCTTAGTGATCTGTGATGCATAGACAGTTCGGGTAACATATTTGCGTTAATTTTAAGACAATGATTCAGTAAGGTGTTATCGAATTAACTAATATGGATGGGAGGTTGCATTAAATTTCTAGCCGTTGTATATGCTAGGTTCCAAGAATAGTGTTAAAAACTTTTCCTTCTAATTTTTGTACCCATTTAGGAATGAACGGTAGGTAAATTGGTATCTATTATAATGACCTATTTCATCGTTACGGAAAAAATTATTTTGGAAAAATAATTTGATCAAAAATGCATTTCGAACCCGAGTAGAAATAATTTCATGGTTGAAGATCTATGGCCCAAATTAATTTGGGCCAAATTCTCAGATTTGGGCCAGGCCTGCTTACCTATCGCTGCAGCCACAACGATGGTTAGACAGTAAGCCACCTGGGTTTTATTAAAACCCTTCTCCCAATTGTGGTCTTTTATTTTATTTTTCTCCTTCAAAATCACCCTAGATGAATCTTAGGTGTAGAACAACTAGGATTCAGAGGCCCAGCTTCGGGATGGTGATTTCCAAGCATTCCCCGAGGAAACTTCAACAGTTTGGATAGCAAAAGGCAAGTAAGGAGAGGATTTTCACTCTCCATAGCAGAAAATCTTGTCCATGAGGTAGATTATGGTTTAATTGTAGTAAACATGGGTTGGATGAATGTAATAACTATAATTTTGAAAGGATATTTCATGCCTAGTCCTACAAGCAAGTTTGGATAAATTTGATAATGAACTGAACATAGGTAACGGATTGGATGTCTTGGTGATGCATGTCTATGTTTATGTTATGTGTTCACCCTTTCATTGTTGAGGAGTTATTATAATTGCGTGAACTAGAGGTAGGTCGGTAAATGACAATTGTTATTAGTTCATTTAAAAGAGTGTGTTAATGGATGGACTTATTGGGTAGACATAGAATGACCTGGTGTGTGTTCGGGATGTTAGTGGAATGGAAAATAGGTTGAGTCATGGTAGTTATGGAAGGAAGGGTCGGCAGGTTCGAGGATAGTTAATAGTAACATTAAAAGATAGAGGAGAGAGTTGTAGGTGGAACTAAAATTGGGTTTAGTCACTCATGCAAAGGTTGGGGTTAGTGTAACAAAGGTGGAAAGGAGTATTGTTATAAGCGTCCTTAAGTAAATTCGGCAATCAGGATAGGGATAAACGATAGTCGATTGATAGAAATTATTGATAGCTGGGTATGGATAGGAAACTAAATATAGTTATAGACTTGATTTGACTTTATGCTTATGTTTGAGTTGAATATTTATGACTAGCCTTCGAGCATGCTTGTATTTGTTGGTTGAGATCATGTTAAAGCTAAGTTAAAATGATTAACTTGAAAGTTATTTGTTGATGATTATAGTATGCACTAGATTATTGATTGTTATGGTGCATTGAGTATTTTGTTGAAATTAATTATTATGTTGATATTAGAAGCATGTGTCATGCTGGCACAGATTGATATTAGAAACGGGTGTCACACTGACACAGATTTACATTAGTATCGGGTACCATGCCGGTACAGGTACATGGACTGAGCTCATCCTATGCGGGCCATAACTAAGGGTCCCTACCAACCCTGGTATGTATGTACATATTTTTATGCATGTATTCATTAATTTGAATTGCACATGTGATTCTTCATTGACTATTGGTGACTAGATTTCCTAAGTGTAGTGATGGATGTAGCTAACATGAAAATGATTGTCACAAAAAAAATAGTCAGTGGTTAGTAAGCTAAAGGTTTTATGACTATGCATTGTAAGAACAATGTGAATATAGGTTACGTCTTGGTTGGGTATAAATCTTATTTCCTGTGTGTATAATTATATACGTGAGTGTGTGGTAGTATCTTTCTTATGAAATTGTCGTCACTTATTTATGGGTCGTGGTGGTAATAGAAATGGAATATTGAGCAGGAGTTGTCATGAGAGAGGGGCATAGAGTTGTCTAAGGAGATGGGTGCATAAGTGATATGGGTTGGGTAGTTCCATGAAATTGTTATCAGTTAGTCACTCTTAGGAGAGATTATTTATATTGTAACAAAAAAGAAAGATGGTAAGGCTGAGAGACAAAGAATGCTTAAGTATGCTAGTATGTTCAGTTATTAAGTACTTATTTACTGTCATGATTTCTTCTTTATTACTATATGCTATTATTTGTTTTCTAACCCTGGTCGACCGATGATACCTACTAGTACGTGTTGTTATACTGATACTACATTTACTATATCTCGTTTTGAGAATATAGACATGATTCAGGTCAGTAGGAGTTTCTGTAGGCGCGGCAGTGATTATTCTTCGATAGATCCTGTTGTTTCTACTCTTACATGGATGTTGTGTCTTGAGTCATCCTTCCTATTATTAGTGCTTTTGTACCTGTTTAGATTTTATTCTAAAAAATTGTTTAGTTAAATTCCGCAACATATTTATTGTAATAAAGTTGTTTTAAACAAAAGGGTTTATTACCTTTTATGTTCAAGGTTGTAGTAATGTTTCCGGTGTTTAATAAATGGTTTGGTGGTAAGGGTTCTCCTATCTAGGGTAGAGTTCGGTAGGTGTCCGCATGATCCCATGATTTGGATCGTGAACAATCAACCCATTCTGTAAAACTAACTTAGACCTTTACTTGTGCTTGTGAACAATGAAGAAGAATCTAAAACCCTAAAACCCCTTCGATCAAAAACTTTGAATATCTATAAAAAAAACCATGAGAATATATTGAGAATAACAATTAAATGGTTGCTGCTCTTACAGTAATTTAAATAGATAAAATTAAATTAAACCTTTACATGTGCTTGTCTATGGCGGGCATATAATAGACTGTGCTGTGGACCTACAATCAACCATGAGAACATATTGAGAATCACAAGTAAATGGCTAACAATGTAATAGTTAAATAAATTAAATTAAATTAGACCTTTGCTTGTGCTTGCCTATAGACGGGGATATAATAGACTTTGTTGTGGGTCTACAATCAACCATTAGAATATATTGAGAATAATAAGTAAATGGCTAAATGTGTCAATAATCAAATAAAAAAATTACATGAATGGGTAAACAACATTTCAAACATTGTAATACTACTATTACACCATATGAGAGTTCACATAAATTGGTTAGGATGAGAAAAAGGGTTTTAGAATGAGCAATGGTGATTTAACCCTACGAAATAGCTAAAAATATCAATAATTAAATAAATAAAATTAAATGAATGGTTAAACAATATTTTAAATATTATAATATTAGTAATGACACTATATGAAAGTTTACATAAATTATTTAGGATGATAAAAAAGGTTTTAGGATGAGCAATGGTGATTTAAGCCCTACAAAATAGCTAAAGCTATCAATAATTAAATAAATAAAATTAAATGAATGGGTAAACAATATTTCAAACATTGTGATACTACTCATTACAACATACGAGAGTCCATTAAAATTTATTTGGATGATCAAAAGGGTTTTAGGATTAGCAATGTCAATATAAATGACTTCCTCAGAACAATGTTATGCTTTCAGAAACAATGTTTGTCCTTTGTACAACCAATGATCATCCAAAATCCCTTTTATCATGTGTTCAATCTATGTGAACTTTCATATGGTGTAACGAGTAGTATTACAATGTTTAAATGTTGTTTACTCATTCCTTTAATTTTAATTATTTAATTAGTGACACTTTAAGCTATTTTGTATGGCGTAAATCACCATTGCTCATCCTAAAACCCTTTTGATCATCCTAACTAATTTATGTGAACTCTCATATAGTGTGATGAGTAATATTACAGTATTTGAGATGTTGTTTACCCATTCATTTGTATTTATTTATTTAATTATTGACATTTTTAGCTATTTTGTAGGGTTAAATTACCATTGCTCATTTTAAAACTCATTTGATCATCCTAATCAATTTATTGAACTCTCATATGTGTAATGAGTAGTATTACAATGTTTGAAATGTTGTTTACCCCTTCATTTAATTTTATTTATTTAATTATTATGTTTTTTAGCCATTTACTTGTGATTCTCAATATATTCTCATGATTGATTGTAGACCCACTACACAGTCTATTATATACCAATCCAGACTAGTCTATATTAAACCAGACTAGTCTATATTCATGTCTATGATAGTCTATTATTCATATCTTAAACAATTACTATGGTAGTAAAGATTGTAATACTGAAAAGGCTCTAAAAATCCATCGAAGGTAGGAATTTGCTTATGACGTTGTTTAAGAAATCTGAAGACAAAAAAGATCACTTGAATGTTTTATTGAGAGACACTAAAAAGAGAGGGATCAACTAAAATAGAGGTTGATTGTGATTGAAGAAGAATGTTATAGACTAAGGATGGTATTGTATGGTCTATTATTAATAGTTGTTGTTTGGAAATATGTAATAGCATAGTAGCGGGATTGTATTTCTTTTTATTTTGGACAATGTCTTCTATAATCACTTATTAATAATTGATAACAGAGCCTTTTTCATATTCACAAGTCAACATCACACTGTTATTTTTTGCTTCCATATAATCTTTTCTTGATAGTCTACATCATTGATCATTACCTACATATCGATTATCAATACTACTTGTAGTATATAATACTTGGCTATGACTTCAATAATAATAAAAATCTATTGTTTGTCATCTATAAAATATAGCAATAATAGAGCAACAAAATATTAAAAACTAATTTCATGTCAAACATATTGAAAGATATATTAAAAAATATTACAAGTAAAAAATTATATCCAAAGCTTTAAAACTAGATTGTCTCTCATCTAATCCAAACAATATTGTCTTTTCCATCGTTGCTATCTTTAACGATGGACATCACACCAACTGAAACATCATCAGTAACATCAGATTCCTCGTCTTCTCTTGGCTCAAGCGGCTCCTTATATTTAGATAGTAATACATCTTTATCATCAACTTTATAAAGAACTAGATCGATGCCAATTGCATTTTGAGTAGCTTCCCCAGTTTCTTCAAAGACCCCATCAACTTCCTTGGCCTTATTCATCTTCTCATCTTCACCAACATTTTGATAAAGGAACATATAGGTGCCAACTGAATTTTGAGCATCTTGTTCAATAGAGAAATCAACAACTTTTCCCTCTGTCAGCTCCTCGCCTTCATCGACAACTTGATCAAAGACCAGATCAGTGACTTCTACATTTGAAGTAGCTTCTTTAATTGAGACATCATCCACCCTCGAGGCCTCATTCATATATTCGTGTTCAACAGTGTCACGACCTAACCCACCGTGAGTGGCACCCATACTAAATCCCCCGGTGAGAGAACCAACCAACATCATAAGTCAACAACACTTAGCCTAAAAAATAGGCAACTAAACCCAATTCCATTGAATAAGGACAATATCCAACCGTAATAAAATAATGTGGAAAATAATCCCCTAGGAACTAAAAGTAATCATACCAAGACTCTAAATAAAGTCAAAAGATAAGGGATGCAACCCTAAAAACTAAAGTAATGTCAAGTTTAGAACAACTGGACCAAAAAACTATAGAAGAACCCATGGTAGCCTGAAAAATGCAACTTAGCCTTGAGTTTGAATACTGTCTGTCTCACAACTAAGGTCTCGAAACAGTCACTGGAATATGCTCTACACTCAATAAAAAGAAGAGCATTTGTAGTATCAACATTTAAGAAACAACGGTGTGCCGGTAGGGTCATCGACCAACCCAAAATGAGAAATATGGACACATAACCAAAATATAGTACAACTAGACAACCATGAACCCTATCATGCAACTATTTTTCAAGTTCATAATATTTAACCTTGTAAGCAAGTACAACATGAAGTTTAGTCAAATAGAGTCAACAAGGATAACCAGTCAAGTTAAATCAAGACCAACAACAAGACTCCAGGTCAACAAACTTGACTTAACGATCAAAAAGACCATTCCCCATTTATACAAGTAATAAACAACATAGAGCCATGTCATAACTTGCAAGCAACTAGGACCACTCAAGGATCCTTAATAACAACAACAATAGCAATATTATGCATTTTCGATTTACAAAAAAAACCACCTTAGCAATTAAGCATTCAAACTCAGTTCACTCAAGGACCCAGTAAAATTAAGAAACACTTAATCCCCGATTTACTCAAGGTACCGTCACACTCACTGGTACCTTATACACACATGCTAAGGGTCTTATGTGTGTACCCACTAGTCATGACCTGCAGGGGACAAGTCCTTGTCCCTGTATCCAAAACCCAAACATCAAGTGCCTGCAAACCTTATAGCACTGATCCCGTGGAAATGTCCAAATGCCTATACTTTCCACAATAATGAAAGATATCACAAGAATCATAACCACAATGATCAAGAACAACACTTGTAAAATCCAACAAGCTTTCATATAAGTTCATTGCATGCGATTAACATTTAGGATATCAAACAGTCATTCACTTCCCTTGAACATGCATTGTACAAGTAATACTACAAATTAGTAATCATGCACGTATAACACACATTGGGTTTCAACTACATTAAAACCATCACCTACCTCAATCCAAGCTCGCACCACTCAATTAAGCCTAAGCTTTGACTTTCTATGCAATTTCTGCTTGGTCGTGGTCTAAAAACATGAACAAAATAATAATCAACTAAATGACCTACCCTGTCAAGGATTACAACCTAATCCCTAACCCCCAAGGACAAATTCATGATCATTTAACTCGTTCTAGGGTTTTTCTATCATAATTAACCTGAAACCTACCAATTTCATGGTTGCATAACATGCAAGAGTAAATTAGCAATTAATAACTAAAACCTAAAGGTTTTACACCAACTTCACCCTCTTGCACCATAAAATTTGCTGAGTCAACCTTAAACCCTCGACAAAATACGTAAACTAGTGATTCTAAGGTTAATTAACCCAAAAACTAGTTAATAAGGATGAGAACTTACCTTTACGATGAAAATCTATGGAAAACTGATGAAAATTTCTCAAATCGCCCTAGCCCTTCCCCAAAAATGTATTTCGAATAATAAACTATTTTTTGGAAAATTTATGCATTTACAACGATTTACCCAGCTATAGTGGCATGATCTCCCTATAGCGACATCGCTATAGCAGCATCGCCTGCTATAATGGGATTGACCGGCATTAACTACTGCAATAGCAGGAATTTTTCCGCTACAACGAAAGTCGCTATAGTGACATGCCACACACTATAGCGAGAGTTGCAAGGTAGAAACTCGAAAATTCTTTCGATTTTCCTTTTTCATAGCATACTCTCAAACCATGACAACCTGGACTAACCCTTTGCATCAAGTTCAATATCGGGAGTTCTACTCACCCGAATTCATTTTCGAAAAGTCCTACGGGGATTCCTTAACAAGTTAGCAAACATAAAATTAAGCTAAACTTTCTTATATTTACCCAATCCATTCCTGGATTGACTTAGACCATACCTTGATATGATGTTGTTTGAAACTACAAAATATTGGGGAAATCTTAACACAAAATATTGCACGATTTACTCACCCGTGACAATAGAAAGGGTTGTTGCAACAGATACCAATTCACCCATCATTTGTCCCCAAATGATTAAATAAGAAAAATGAGATGATCAAGGTGATAAAAAATACCTGTATACTCAAACAAGTGAGGGTACCTGTCTCGCATGTCCTTATTAGTTTCCCAAGTGGCTTCTTCAATTGGGCAATGCTTCCATTGAACCTTTACCGACCAAATTTCCTTTGTCCTCTACCTCTGGACATCTGATCGATAATAGCAACAGGCTCCTCCTTATAAGTAAGATCCTTGTCTAACAAAACTTAATTCCACTTGATAAAGTAATCCCCATCCCTATGATATCTCTTCAGCATGGATACATGAAACACTGGAGGGACCTTCGACAAGCTTGGCGGCAACGCCAACCTATACGTAATCAGACCCACATCATAAAAAATCTCAAATGGACCAATATACAGTAGGATAAGATTTCCTTTCTTACCAAATCACATAACTCCCTTCATAGGAGACACCTTTATCAAAACTTGTTCACTAACCTTAAATGATATATCCCTGACCTTATGGTCTGCATAATCTTTTTGCCTACTTGGGATGCAGACAACTTGGTAGGATGAACCTCAACTTTTCCTGAGCTTTCTTCACCAAGTTAGTGCCCAAAGGCTTCACATCACCAGTCTCAAACCAAGTTAGTTCCCAAAAGCTTCACATCACCCATCTCCTTTCATAGAGTGCCTCGAATGGGGCCATGCCAATGTTAGAGTGAAAGCTGTTGTATGAAAACTCATACAATGGTAAGAAATGGTCCCTATATCCATCAAAGTCAATCACCCATGCCCTCAATATGTCCTCAAGCACCTGAATTATCCTCTCTGATTGTCTATCAGTCTGAGGATGAAAATCTATGCTAAAAGTAAGTTGGGTGCCCAACTTTTCATGCAACCTGTCTTAAAAGTTAAAAGTGAATTGCATACCTCCGTCTGAAATGATGGAAAGGGGCACCCCATGCAACCTCACTATCTTTATGACGTAGATCATGAGAAACTACTTAGAGCTGAAATCCACTCTAACCAGAATGAAATGAGCTACTTTAGTCAGCCTATCTACTAGAAACCAAATTGAGTCATGCTTTCCCAAGGTCTTTGGAAGACCTACCACGAAATCCATAGCTATCCTTTCCCACTCCCACTTAGGCATGGGTAACCTTTGGAGTAATATCACATGCCTTTGAAGCTCATTCTTTACCTGCTAACAGTTATGGCATTTATATACATACCCCACTATGTCTCTTTTCATCCTAGGCCACCAATAAAGCTGTCTCAAATCACGATACATCTTGATTGCACTTGGATAAATAAAATACCATGCACCATGAGCTTCAGTAAGCACATTGTGAATCAAATCACCAACCCAAGGAACATATATCCACCTTCTAAACCACAACACTCCATCGGTGTCAAGTATGGCATCTGAAGTGTCTCCAAATGTCGCCTTGTTCTAAAGTTTGTTCAATTCCAAATCCTTAAACTGTTTGGCTTTAATTTTATCAAGAAAGGTTGACTTTACCTCAATAATATCCAACACTCCACCCCTCTCTAAAACACCAAACTACATGAATGGATATGATAGATCTTGAAACTCTCTAGCCAATGGTCATCTTGACACCCTCAAATAGGCCAAACTGCCCATACTTATCGCTTTCTGGATCAATGCGTCTGCCACTACATTAGCCTTGCCTAGCTGATACTGGATGGTCACATCATAGTCCTTCAACAACTCCATCCATCTCCTCTGTCTCAAATTCAAATCCCTTTGCATGAACACATGCTGCAGGCTATGATGGTCTGTGAACATTTTGTACTTGACACCATAAATATAGTGCCTCCATATCTTAAGTTTAAACACCACTGCTGCCAACTCCAAGTCATAAGTTGGGTAATTCCTTTCATGAGGCTACAACTGCCTCAAATCATAAGCAATGACATTCCTGTTGTACATCAACACAACACCCAAATACAGAAGTGAAGCATCACAGAACACAATAAAATCCTTTCCTTCAATCGGCAATGAAAGGATATGAGCTGTTGTCAAAAGTGTCTTGAGCTTTTGGAAGCTCTCCTTACACTTATCAGACCATACAAATGGCACCTCCTTCTAAGTCAACCTTGTCAAGTGAGTAGCAATAGAATCAAAATTCTTGACAAACTTACGATAATAACTAGCAAGAACCATGAAGCTCCTAACCTCAGTCACAAAGCTAGGTCGAACCCAACTCTTAACCGCCTTATTCTTCTAGGGATCTACCATCACCCCTTTTTTTGAGACCACATTCCTTAAGAAGGCAATCAAATATAACCAGAACTCACATTTTGAGAACTTTGCATATAACTGCTTCTCCTTCAAAATTCCTAAGACAATGCGAAGATGACTTGCATGCTCCTCCTTGCTCTTGGAGTAAACTAAAATATCATCAATAAAAACAATCACAAAAAAATCTAAGAAAGACTTGAAAAAGACCATTCATCAAGTCATGAATATCGCCGGTGCATTGGTCAACCCAAAAGACATCACTAGAAACTCTTAGTGCCTATACCGAGTCCTAAAGTTGTCTTGGTTATATCCTCAAGTCAAATTTTCAGCTGATGGTAACCCAATCTCAAGTCAATCTTGGAGAATACCGAAGCACCCTGTAACTAGTCAAAGAGATTATTAATACGAGGCAATATATACTTATTCCTGATAAACTATCTGTAATCGATGCACATCCTCATGCTACTATTTTTCTTTTTAACAAATAACACTAGAGCACCCCAAGATGAAGCATTGGGTTGGATACATCCCTTATTAAGGAGTTCCTGTAACTGGGTTTTAAGTTCCCTTAATTCCGCCAGAGCCACGCAATATGGAGGAATAGAAATTGGGCAAGTGCCCTGATCCAAATCAATACAAAAATCAATATCTCTATTCGTAGGCCTACCAGGAAAATTCATAGGAAATACCTCCTGAAACTTTGAAACCATAGGAACAGACTCAATAGAATGTGACTCCACAGTAACATCGTGAAGATGAGCCAGGAAGGCTGAACACCCTTTCCCCACTAGCTTTCTATCCCAAACAAAAGAAATGATTTTCACTGACTTGGAATTATACACTCCCTCTTACTCTAGTTTACCCATACTCAAAATTTCTAGAGTCACTATCTTAGAATTATAGTTCAAGACAACATGATATGGAGATAACTAAGTCATACCCAAAATGAAGTCAAAATCAAGCATGTCCAAAATGATCAAGTCTACCCAGGTCTGAAAACCCATAAACAATATAGAACAAGAACGATAAACATGGGTCACCACAATAGAATCTCCAACCGGAGTGGAAACATAAACAAGAGATTCAAGTACATCACAAAATAAATCCAGACCCAAAGCAAATCTAACAGATACATAGGAATAAGTGGAACACGTATCAAACAAAATAGAAGCCATCTGGTCACAGACAAGAATAGTACCTGTAATAATGGCGTCAGATGCCTCATCCTTAGAGTTGCTCTAGAAGGCATAACAGTGACCTCTGTCATCAAGCTGGGCAACTTTTCTAGCTGGCTATGCTCTACCTTTCCCTGTATTACCATTACCTTTATTTCCTTCACGAACTCCTTGATTATTACCCCATCCACCCTGTGGATGACCCTTACTGTTACCACATCCACCTCTACCTGCTGGAACCATAATCTTAGTCTATTGCTGTGACTGATTACCTTCCTACCTCAAAGGATATTTCCTCTTGAAGTGCCCTGCAGCACCACAATAGTAATAACCTTGGTCAAGAGAAGTCCTGTTGGCCAAAGAATAGGAGGCACCTTGACTCTTAGTAATTGGAGGCTGCTGAATAGCCACTGAATGACAACCTGTGGAGGATGGGAAAGGTGAATGAATAGGGTGAGACGAATGAACTTGCTGGCTGTGACACCTAGAATATGAACCACTGAAGTTGCCTGCATTCTGGGACTTCTTGGCTAATGCCTTAGCCTGACCAGCCTGCTGAACTTCCTCAAGCTTCTTTACATAATCAGATATATCATTGAAGCTCTTCCCTGCAGAAGTCATGTGAACAGATAAAACCTGAAGATCAATGTTCAAACACTTAACATATAACCGGATCCTCTCCTCCTTAGTGCCCAACAACTAGGTAGCATAATAAGACAGAGAATGGAACTTGGCCTCATAGGCCATAACTGACATACTGCCATGTTCAAGGGCCAAGAACTCATCTTTCTTATGGTCATAAGGGGTGCGAGGCACATAACTCTCCAAAAATAGGGCATGAAATTGGGCCCAAGTCAATGAAGGTAAAATTGGTGAGTGACACTCAACATAGGCTCTCCACCACTAGTTGACATCCTCTTGCAGTTGGAAAGTAACAAACTCAATACCATGCTATTGCACAATCCCTAACTTATGAAGCCTCTCATAGCAATCAATGATAAAATCAAATGCATCCTCAGTCTCAGTACCATGAAATAAATGAGGCTTTATTTTCAAAAATTTGGTCAATAACATGCTCAATCCCGGTCATGACGGGGCCTAATATGGGATGAGGAAACACATCAGTACCTGAAGTCTCATCCATTCTAAAAGCTAAAGTAGCAGTGGGGAGAGCACCCGATACATAAAAAGTTGGCACAATGGGGGTAGCTCCAGTACTAGCTACCTAGCTGATGCCTCTAACTCTGGTCCCAAACCATCCTCATCCACAGCCTCAACCTCCTTAAAATGATCCTGGGATGGGGGAGGTGATACTGATCTCTGACGGTCCTGGTCAGCTATTTCCTGAGTTCCACCACTAACGGGTGATGCTCTCCCCCTTCCCCTTCCATTTCCCCTACCTCATTATCGTCCATGCACAATCGGTTCTATAACTGGAGCTGCTGGGCTGGGGCTGCTGCTCTTACTCCATTCTATCTAGTGTTTACCATCTACGGATAAAAGAATGAAGAGGGTCAAATACTAAGTAGGATCACCAGCTACCAATTGGAATCAAGTTATAGCACGAAAGAAGAAAGAAATGATAGTTTCCTAAGGTCCTATAGCCTCTTGAAGAAAAGTGTAGATGCCTTCCCACCATTTCCTAAGACTCTACTAGACCCATTTTGGTACGACGAGATCAACGAACCTAGGGCTCTGATTGTCACGCCCCGAATCCCAACGAGGCATGATTGGCACTCGTAGCCGACAAGGCCCGAGAGAACCAAGCTTTACCCCTATTTGTTCCCATACATGCCATAAGAAACCCATAAACACACAATAGCTATAAATACCCGCAATGGAATTCATGGAACATGATATATATATATACATATGCGAAACTTGGCCGTTGAGGCCACCAAGTCAAAATCGACATATCCCCTCTACATTTATACACCCACATCAGTCTACAAAAGCCTCTAACAAGTGCATTGACCAACAAGAACTAAAAGTCGGGACAAGTCCCCGCTTTATATCACATGTACAGCACCAAAACATATATACACTCTGACTCGGAGAAGCCCCGAATTAACTGGAGCTCACCAAAGATCTGCAACAGCTAGCAACCTACTGAGGAAGTCTACTGGGACCTGCGCCTGCAGCAAGTAAGGTAAATTTCCCCCGAGAGGGGTCAGTACGAAATAAGTACTGAGTATGTAAGGCGCAAATGAAACTTTGTAACACATGAACATACTAATGAACTCAATACAAATGAATAGATAATGTGAGTAAGTCACTATGTTGCATTTTGGGAACCATGTGGATTGCTTTCATTACTTTTGTCACTTTCTTTACAATCAATACTCACTTGTTATCACATATGTCACAATGTACCCGGGCCCCGACTGATCAGTGGGTCTTTCATATCATCATATAGGGATCGAGTCGAGCTAGGCTTATGCCCCTAGACTTGCCACCCTCGGGATTGAGTCGAGCTAGGCTTACGCCCCTAGACTTGCCACCCATAAATCCAAATCTCGGGATCGAGTCGAGCTAGGCTTACGCCCCTAGACTTGCCACCCGTACTTGATCATTGACCACATTTGCATTACTTTGATCTTTACTTTTAGATTGATACTTTGATAGTCATAATATCACTTTGGAACTTTGGAACATCACATTGTTGGAACCTTTGAATCATTGACCAATGAGTAAGAGACATAGGAATAAATATCAATGAGAAATATACATTACTAGCACCATGATACCATTGGAACCATTGGACAATAATCCATGAACAAGAGACACAAGTATAGGCACTAGTAAAATATTGGAACATAACCATATTTGAGCTTTTGGAACATTGACCATGAATATGAGAAATGGGATTCACAATTGTTCAATGAGTAGGAAATATATGACAATGACCATGGATAAGTGCATATGGGATACCTTAGTACATTTCGGAATAGAACTAGTGAAATGTCAATGTGAACACTATTGGCCGTGGAAAGATACGGACAAAGTAACCTTACATACCTTGGATTCGCAATACGACTATTCAACCTTAGATGTGTCGACAATAATCCCTCTCCTTCTTTATGTGTCACTCTACAAATATATAACGAAATTCACATTAACCACCAATTACTTTACAAATGCATACCATGTAAATGAATTACATGTTTGGCTTGAAACATGTCATTTCCCCTCGACAAAACCATTGATCATACCATTATTCCAAATATTCCATAATATTCCCAACATTGACCAATACATGAAAATCAATACATTCCACCACAATACTTCTCCTTTACACTTTCTTATCCATAACACATCACAAATAATCCATCAAAGTACCTTAATACAACTCATAGCACATATCGGCCAAAATCCCATAATTTCCACTTTTAGACAAGAACAAATTTAATGCCAAAAATAACACCATACATGTTCATATTTTGTCCATACCATGCTTTTTCATCAAAGGCACAAGGCCTAATTCAAGTTCAAATTACCAAGATGACACATCTTTCACCAAAGGCAAAATACACTATTCATCACCTTGCCAACACAACTAGCATAATATATATCATCTTCCATGTATATAATATGTTAAACCATAATAATAAACACTTACCAAAGCTTGGAATATGTTGATCTTGTCCAAAGGGTTCAAAGGAGTTATTTGCTTTAGGGTTTGAAGTTGAAAGAAATGTGTGAGAAAATATCACAAAGGCATGAGAGTTTTTGGACAATAAAATCTGATATTGGGGCCTTTATATAGACCCCAAGTCATCCTTAGCCACACTTGGCATTACATGATATGTTTAATTGGTCAAGTAGTGGAAGAATGGGTCATTTCTTCTTGGGCCAAGTCTTTTAATCCCATTTTGGGCCTAATTTTGGGCCCAATTATACATATCCATGTGACCCATCCAATTTCATGTATTATTCACCATATCTCTCATGTTTATATACTTCCATAATGTTACGACAATATTCTCTTAAAAGATTCTCATTCGTCGCCTCGATCGCAAAAATTGGAATTCTAGTCGCCCTTGGTTTCATTGGACATTTTGGATCACTATTCACATTTCATGATTTGATCATGTAGGAGTATGTAGGAGTATATTGAAGTGTTTGTAGCTTTAACAATGCTCAATTAACTCCAAAGAACCAAAAGAAACCATCGAGAAATCGTCGTAGAATTGCGTTACGAAACGACGCCGGAAAGGCATACTTATTGTGCCTTGCGCCACACCCCTGAAACAGGGTAGTGGCGCAAGAATGCTGCCCTCTCTGAATCTCCAGCCTACAGGTGGCTTGTGCCACACCCCTGAAACAGGGTAGTGGCGCAAGTTTCAGCCTTTTGCTGAAATTTCCGGCCACTTATCCAATGTTTACGTATCGTCCAATCCTTTATCCAAACACTACAAAATACTTACTTAGTGATCTTAACCATCAATTAAACATGACTTAAAGTCACCAAATGAGGTTAGAATGTGTACGAGTTCTTACCCAAATGCTCCACGAAGTCACAACACACCTCCTACGAAGATCTCATCGCACATGTTAAATCCGATATCAAATGTTTCACAAATAACACTATAAAACACATATGCATGGCATCTCAACACCTATGTAGTTATGATCCCAAGGTATCAAGTGAGGTTATAAAGTACGGGGTGTTACACTGATACCAGCTTGTCACGACCAAAATCCGCTGTGAATGGCACCCACACTAAACCCCTCGGTGGGAGAACCAACCAAAGTCTAACAACATAACTCAACAACACTTAGCCTAAAAAATAGACAACTAAACCCAATTTCATTGAAAAAGAATAATATCCAATAAAATAACCAAATAATATGGAAAATAATCCCCTAGGAACTGAAAGTCATCGTACCAAAACTCTACATAATGTCAAAAGAAAGGGGATGCAACCCCCAAAACCAAAGTAATGTCAAGTTCGAAACAACTGGACAAGAAAACTATAGAAGACCCCATGGTAGCCTGAAAGATGCAGCTCACCCTTGAGTTCGAATACTTTCAGCCTCACAACTGAGGTCTTGAAACAGTCACTAAAATATGCTCTGCACTCAACAAAAGAAGAGCACGTGTAGTATCAGCACATAAGAAATAACGATGTGTCGGTAGGGTCATCGACCAACCCAAAATAAGATCAACTAGACAACCATGAACCCTATCATGAAACTATCTTTCAAGTTCATAATATTTAACCTAATAAACAAGTACAACATAAAGTTTAGTCAAATAGAGTCAACAAGGATAACCAGTTAAGTCAAATCAAGACCAACAACAAGGCTCTAAGTCAACAACCTTGACTCAACTATCACAAAGACCATTCCCTATCTATGCAAGTAATAAATAGCATATAGCCCTGTCACAACTTGTAAGCAACCCATACCACTCAAGGATTCTTAATAACAACAACAATAGCAATATCATATATTTTCGATTTTACACAAGAAACCACCTTAGCAATTAAGAATTCAAACTCGATTCACTCAAGGAACCAACAAAATGAAGAAACATATAATCCCTGATTCACTCAAAGAACCATCACACTCTCCTGTACCTTGTACACATATGCTAAGGGTCTTACGTATGCTCCCACTAGTCATGAACTATAGGGGACAACTCCTTGTCCATGTACCAAAATCCCAGACACCAAGTGTGTACAAACCTTATATCACCAATCCCGTGGAAATGTCCAAATGTCGGTACATTCCACAATAATAATAGATATCACAACGATCACAACCACAATGATAAAGAACAACGTTTGTAAAATTCAACAAGCTTTTATATAAGTTCATTACATGCGATTAACATTTAGGATATCAAACAGTCATTCACTTCCCTAGAACATGCATTGTACAAGTAATACTACAAATTAGTAATCATGCACGCATAACACACATTGGGTTTCAACTATATTAAAACCATCACCTACCTCAAGCCAAGCTCACACCGCTCAATTAAGCTTGAGCTTTGCCTTTCTGTGCAATTTTCGCTTGGTCGTGGTCTAAAAATATGAACACAACAATAATCAATTAAATGACCTGCCATGTTAAGGATTACAACCTAATCCGTAACCTCCAAGGACAAATTCATGATCATTCCCCCCGTTCTAGGGTTTTTCTACCATAATTCACCCTAAACTTATAAATTTCACGGTTACATTAGTGAATTATTAATATGCAAGAGTAAATTAATGATTAATAACTAAAACCCAAAAATGAGTTTAGAATAATAAATCATTTTGGATTTTTTTTTTGCATTTACATCGATTTACCCCGCTATCGTAGAATTGACCATCATTGACTTCCACTGTAGCAGAATTTTTTTTGCTATAGCAGGAGTTGCTATAGCGACATGCCACCCACTATAGAAGGAGTGGCGAGGAAAAAAATTAAAAATCTTTCCAGTTTTATTTTTTTCGCAATACACCCTCAAACCATGACATCCCAAACTAGCCTCTTTGCATCAAGTTCGATATCGGGAGTTCTACTCACCCGAATTCACTTTCGAAAAGTCCAACGGATTCCTTAACAAGTTGGCTAACATAAAATTAATCTAAAATTTATTATATTTATCCAATCCATTCTCGGAGTTCCCTAGATTATACCTTGCTCTGATTTTATTTGAAACTAGCCTAGCCTGAAATTTTTAACTTTCATTTTGGGGGAAATCTTAACCCAAAATTTTGAATGATTGACTCACCCGTAACAAAAAAAAGGGTCGTTACAACCAGTAACTTTATCAGGAACCACATCGGTGAAATCTGCTACACTTTCCTTGTTCAACCCCTTATTTTGAGCAATTACTTTACTGGGAATCTGCTGAATTGTCCTTTCAAGGCATGAAACAATTGCTTCAAAGGCTCCAGCAACATCTTTGATAGTCTCAACAACTTCGTAGTTCTGCATTAATTACTTGGGGGAGCTGTCCACATGTTCTTTTCCTATATTTTTGGATAGGGTAACGACATCGTTTCCACCTTAAACTATACCCGAAAAGTCGAAGACACACCTAAACTATTGAAGTGACCTAATACACACCTGTACTATATAACAGTGAATTTATGTCCACCCTTATGCACCTACAACCATTCACATGACAGGAAGTGATTTACACTCGTGCCACGTCACTCCCATGTCACTGCCACATCAGATGTTATGTCAGTTTTTTTTAAAAAAAAAATCCATGTCACACAATTACTTCTTCTTCACTATAACACCACCAAACCTCCATTAAACCACCAAACCTCTATAAACCACCACCACCATTATCACCAAACTCTCATCGTCAACACCATAGATTTCACCATCCATAATTAAATTCATCACTGGAATCATCCCACAACATTGTCACCACCAAATCCATCATTAAACTACTACCATTGCAATTATTATCACTAAACCCACATCTCTCAACAAGAAATTTCACCAAACATCATCAAACTCACTATCAAAATTGCACCATTATATTATCACCACCAAAAATTGCAACAAACACTAATTTCACCACCAATAATGCTAAAAAAAAGATTAAATCTTTTCAAAAAAAATTTCAAGATACCCACATAAAGTCGGAATCAAAAGTCACGAATTAGGACTCTCCACCAAATTCACCACAAAAAAACACTATCATTGTTGTTATTATTGAAATTTACAACAACAATCACCACAAATTTTTGCATTCACCTCAAAATCATACCATTGCCATTGTCACTCATCAAAAATAAAAACTCACCCATCATCAATTCCACCATTAAATGGTGGAGAATAAGTAATCAATTGATGAAAGATGATAAATCTAATGAAGTAAAGTGATTGTAATAAGACAATAGAGAAAAGAGAAGGGATGAAATGAAGAAAAAAAATAGAGAAAATGGCTGTTAATGGAGAAGAAATGGAATTATTTTTTTAATTTTTTTTTTTTTGCTTAAATTTTAGACTTAAACGCACCTAGTGTTTATTTTAATTAATTATTTTTGCCACGTCAGTTTTAGGGTGTAAAAAAATTCACATTTATATAGTTCAGGTGTGTATTAGGTCACTTTAATAGTTTAGGTGTGTCTTCGGCTTTTCGAGTATACTTTAGGGTGATTTTGATGTCTTTTCTCTTTTGGATATGATTAATAAGGTTGCACCATTGAGAAATCAATTAACAATGATAAGAACTAAATTTATTCACCTTTCTCTTCTTCTCCGCTCTCCTTCTTTCTTTCTCCTCTTTCACATAATCCACACAAACTTAAAGCTTTTCTAGATCCTCGACACATGATCCAATAATTTCACATCCCCATAATACATTTTTGGTGCCACTTCCTAGGCTACAGGTGCCCTCTTAGTTTGTCCCTCATAGCTATCAATGATAAAAAATATAATTTTTTACTGTTGAAGATCGCCCTCTTGGTACCTAACTAGATCACCTTCAGAAAATATGCCAATTTTTTCGGTGGGCCATCTAAGTATTCTGGGCATGAGCAAGGAAATATCTTTTGATTTTTCAGCATGTCTCCCAACACTGGGAAAAGCTTCATATCCAAACTTGTAATCACAAAAACAAGAAAATAATTAGTAATGGTTGTCAAACAAAGTCTCTAATCAACTATCTAGATGGTTGATAATCTATCTATATATAATGAGAGAGGCAAAAGCCTCATGTGCTTCCAAGTGTAAGCACCACAAAAATCTAATTTAACAAAATAAAAAATAAAAATATCAAAAAAATAAAAAAAATTGAACTGCAAAATCAAAACTGCCAATTCAGTTTTTGATCTGAATGTCTTGACTTCAAATTACACTTTCCCTGACCATACCCTTTGCCTTGTTTTGGCAACTGTAAAACTTCCTCAGTTTATTCTCCATGAAACCATAAATTTTAAAAATTTTTGAACCACTGATATCTGCCAAAAAAATTAAAATTTTCCCTGAATCATCCAAATTATGCACATTCTCATCTGAACTAGAGATGAAAAACATAAATTCAACTGTTTGCTCGAGAAAAGACAGATAGAAATTAACATATTAGGTAACAAGAGATACTCTATCCTCCTGCTTTAATTTTCTTATCAATTCAAGTAACTTTGATTGGGTTGACGAAGGAAACTACTGAAATCCGACCTATTCTCTTATCACATTAGATGCCATTGATAGCAAGCTTGCAAAACAGTTCCAAAAAACATATGTATAATGGTTTCATGAGTCTGTTGTTTGATCTGAATATATATGATAATACTTTCGAAATTTATTTGTTCCTTCTCTAAATTCCTTCCATATACTATCTTCTCATGGATTTTTGTTCAAACTTTATTTGACATGTATGGATCACAAGGTCAGAATTCAGATCAATTATCGTATTTTCTCTTCTATTTGTTGTGGAACTTTAATTTGCATTTCGATCTGGTAATTTTTCGTAACAATTTTTTTTTCTTTTTTGTTGCAGATTTGATATTCTCTAGCAATTTTTTCTGCAACCGTCTGAATTCCAGTCTTCTCCAATTATTACTTCACATCAAAGTAATAGTTGCTATGACAGAACAAGGATTCAAGTTTTGAGATTGTTGGTTGGTAAACTTTGCTTCTTTTTCAAAACCTTCTTTTATAGATGTATTGTATATATAGATATATAGGTGTGCATTGTACATATTCAAAAAAATATTCATTTTCGTTAAGTCGATCAACTTTGAGGTGCCTTTGAGTTGCAATGGTAATTGTAGTTCTATACATACATACACACACATCAGTTAATTCATACAATATTGTACATGAGTAGTGGAATTTGTTGATATTTTGTTAAGAGATATTGTTTGAACCTCATCCTCATCACACAATAACAACACATTTTATTATTTTAGAATTGATAATTTTCATGTCTTCACAATATTATCAAGCCAGTTAATATGCCAATCTTCTATCTATATATAATAGGAGAGGCAAAAGCCTCATGTGTTGCCAACGGTAAGCACCACAAAAATCTAATTTAACAAAATCAAAAAAATAAAAATAAAAAAAATAAAAAAAAATTAAACTGTAAAATAAAAACTGCCAATTCAATTTTTGATTTCAATGTCTTAACTTCAAATTACAATTTCCCCAACCATACCCTTTGCCTCTTTTTGGCAACCGTAAAACTTCCTCAATTTATTCCCCATGAAACCATAAATTTCTAAAATTTTGAACCACTGAAATCTGCCAGAAAAATTAAAATTTTCCCTTCAAATTCCAAGTTTTTTTCCCCATAAAGAATCACCCAAATTGTCCACATTCTCATCTGAACTAGAGATTAAAACATAGAATCAACTGTTCACTCGAGAAAAGACAGATAGAAATTAGCATGTCAGGTAACAAGAGATACTCTATCCTCCGGCTTTAATTTTCTTATCAATTCAAGTAACTTTGATTGAGTGGACGAAGGAACTGCTGAAATCCGACCCATTCTATTATCACATGAGATGCCATTGATAGATAGCATGCAAAGCAGTTCCAAGAAACTTATGTATAATGGTTTCATGAGTTTGTCGTCGGATCTAAATATATTCGATAGTACTCTCGGAATTTATTTTTTCCTTCATTAAATTCCTTCCATATACTATCTGAAGAAGCTAAGTAAACTTTAGCTAAAGAAGAATGCTGAATATTGTATTATATGAATCGATTGTTACTCGGCTGAATAGCCTCCTATTTATAGATGAGAGTGGCGGTTGTATTGTATAATAACACAATGCATAGGACTCCTATCATATATAACTAATTACACACTTATGCTACATCTACTACCGTATATGTACTTGAACTAGGAATCCTAATCCTTATGAAGCTCATTTTCATTCCCCCTCAAGCTTGAGGTTGGTAGTGATACAACACCAAGCTTGCTCCGTAAAAACTGAAATTGCTGCTTTGTCAACGCATTCATAAAAATATCAGCCACTTCAGTTGCCGATGGAACATATTTAGTGACCATTGCACCAGCTGCAACTTTCTCTCGTACAAAATGATAGTCTAGTTCAACATGCTTTGTGCGAGCATGGACAATGGGATTACTGGTGAGATGCAACACACTGGTATTATCGGAATAAAGGACTGGAGGAGAAGCAAGCAATACTCTAAGGTGTTGTAACAAATGAAGAACCCACATGGTTTCAGCTGCAAGAGAAGCAAGAGTGCGATACTCAGCTTCGATACTAGATTTTGACACGGTGTGTTGTTTCTTAGACGACCAGGAGATGCAATTAGCACCTAAGAACACACAAAGTCCTGTTGTTGATCGATGAGTGATAACACATCCTGCCCAATCTGCATCTGAGAAGCCAATAACCTGTAATGAGGACCTGGAAGTGATTCGAAGTCCAAAATTTATAGTCCCAACGAGGTAACGAAGAATACGCTTCACACCTTGCCAATGTGTAGCTGTAGGAGCTTGCATAAACTGACACACTTGATTGACAGCATGAGTAAGGTCAGGACGTGTTTGTGTAAGATATTGAAGCCCTCCAACTGTACTTCGATAATCAAAGGAATCAACGGGAGGTCCAGTTGTGACATGAAAATCACTCTTCTGTGACAATGGTGTATGGATTGCTCTAGCACAGTACATCATGGTCTTTTTGAGAATGTCCTTCGCATATTTCACTTGACTAAGATCCATCTATATAAGGCACAACTTCAATGCCCAAGAAAAAATAGAGACTGCCCATATCTTTTAAGGCAAGTGAGTACCTAGTTTAGAGATAAGGCTCGGCATATGCTTGATATTGTTCCCAGTTATCATTATATCATTCACATATAACAATAAAATCATGATATCACCTTTGTGATGAAGAACAAATTGAGAGGAATCAGCATGGCTTCCTCGGAGGCCTAGGTGAAGAAGAGCTTCACTAAACCTTTGAAACCAAGCTTTCGGTGCTTTCTTTAGTCCATATATGGCCTTTTGGAGTAGAAAAACATGATCTGGTGCAGTAGAGTCTTCAAAACCCGGAGGTTGTTTCATATAGACTGTCTCTTTGAGACATTCATGGAGAAAGGTATTTTTTACGTCAAGTTGGCGAAGAGGCCATTTACGAACCGTTGCTACAGTTAAAACTATGCGAATTATTGAAGCGTTCACCACCGGACTGAACGTGTCTTCAAAATTGAGACCCTCAATTTGATTATATCCTTTTGCTACCAAACGAGCTTTATATCTCTCGATTGTTCCATCCGCCTTCATTTTTGTCTTGAAGACCCACCTAAATCCAATCACATTCATTTGAGGTTCTCGTTTTACAAGTTTCCAGGGGTTATTTTGATATAATGCCTGCATTTCTTCTCTCATAGCCTGCAGCCAGTGAGTTTAAGATAATGCTTTTTTTAGGTTCCTTGGTTCACTGGGATTAGAATTAGCAGCAACCAAAAGGGTTAAGAAATCTGGTGGGTATGACATGGCTTTTGACTTTGTCCTTGTAACCATGTGATGAGTGTTTTCTGGAGAAGATTGTAATGTTGTTGGTGGACACTGGTAACCATCCAAATCACCACATAAATCAATACCTGTCGACACACCAAACGATGAACCTGTAGTTGTATTTGAAACACTGGCTGTTGGAGATTGTGGGTTCTCAAAAGATAAGCTTTGTGACGTAGACCTAGATGACACAAAATCAATAGTGGTACCATCTAGTTCAGCAGATGGGAGATCGTCCATTGTGCAAGAATGTTCATCAACAAAGGGTTCGTAAATAGGAGCAGTGACTATATTATGTCCTTCCTCGTCTCCCATGGAATTCTTTGGTTCGATGAATTCTGTATATGTAGAAAAGGTGTAGCATCTATCTGTAATATCCTGTGTTGAATTACAGGAAAAAGGTAGACAATGTTCATCAAATATTACATGGTGTGATATATAAACTCTTTTCGTTTGTGGATTGTAGCATCTATAACCCTTATGTAAAGAGCTGTATCTGATGAACACACAAGGTAAACGTTTTGGTTGAAATTTATTGTTGTTGTATCCCTTTAGATGTGGAAAACATCTACAACCAAATATTTTCAAGCCACTGTAATCTGGTTTCTTTCCGTGTAACTTCTGGAAAGGAACTCCATTTTCAAAACTGGCATAGGGAGTCTATTAATAAGGTATACCACTGTCACAAACACTTCAACCCACAAGTGCAAAGGGACACTTGCATTGAACAATTGGAATAAACCAGTCTCAACTAAGAGTGTGTTTGGTATGAAGGAAAATATTTTCTGGAAAATGTTTTCCAATTTTCTCATGTTTGGTTGGCTTAAATGTTTTGAAAATGTTTTCAAAATCAACTTATTTTCCTCAAGGAAAATGACTTCCCTTCAAAAAGTAAGGAAAACATTTTTCAAAACTCTCTTTCAACCTCACAACCTCACAACTCAACTTTTCACCCTAAGCCAAGTCTTCGTTACCGATTTCCGACACTAACACAGGATTCGACTCCCGCCCCTGACTCCCGATTCTCGACTCGAGAGTCGGGGTCGTGTCTTGGGATGGGAGTAATGATTGGATCATGGGTTGGTTGCCAGGTCGGGAGTCGGGGTCGGTGCCAGGGTCGGGTCTCGGGGTTGAGGGTCAAGATCGGGTGTCGAGGTCGGGTCTCGAGTTCAGAGTTGGGGTCATATCTCGGGTCGGGTGTCGAGGTTGGGTCTCGGGTTTGGGGTAAGGTGTCAAGGTTGGGTCTTGGGTCGAGAGTCGGGGTCAGGTCTCGGGATAGGTGACGGGGTCGGGTGTTAAGGTTGGTCCTGGGTTGGGTCCCGGACCTAGATTCGAGTCGATCCCGATTCTCAGGTAGGTTGTTGGGGTTGCGTCTCGTGTCGGGAGTTGGGGTCGGGTCTCTAGTTGGGTCCTGGTTAGAGAAATAAGGTCGGGTCTCGAATCTCGAGTCGAGTACGGGGGTCGGTTCCAGGGTCAAGATTTAGAGTCGAATCTCGAGTAAGGATTGGGTGTTGGGGGTCGGGGTCGGGGTCAGGGTTGGGTCCAGGGTAGGGTGTCGGGATCGGGTCCTAAGTCGGGTGTAGGGTGTTGGGGTCAAGAGTCGGGTATTGGGGTTGGGTCCTGAGTCGAAAGTCGAGGATGGAGCTCGGGGTCGGGTCCCGTGTAACACCCTGTGCCTTCCCAACCCTACTTGATGACATTGAATAATGTTTACTTAAGTGTCGAGAGTTATAAGTATGTATTTGGAAATGTTAAAGATGAGAAAAATTGAAATTTGGCCACGTACATGCAATTAGATTTTCATAGGAAGGGTTTTCTGATTTCGTGAAGCATTTGGGTAATACCTCGTACACATTTTAACCTCATTTGGTGACTTGGAGTCATGTTTACTTGATGATTAAGATCACTAAGTAAGTATTTTGATAAGGTATTGGACGATATGCAAGTACTGAGGAAGTGGCCGAAAAATTCAGCAAGGTGCTGAAACTTGCGCCACTACCCTGTTTCATGGGGTGTGGCGCAAGCCCCTGATTCATAGGGCAAGGAAAACTTGCGCCACTGCCTTGCTTTGCAGCAGTGGCGCAAGGCACAAATATTTTGCCTTTCCGGGCTCGTTTCGCAACGCAATTCTACGACGATTCTTAGATAGTTTCTTTTGGTTCTTGGGAGTTCTTTGAGTGTTGTTAAAGATTCAAATGCCTCAATACACTCCTACATACTTCTACATGATCAAACCATGAAACACAAGTAATTATCAAAAATGTTCAAGGAAGCCATGGACGACTAGAATTCCTATTTTTGCGATCGAGACGACGAATGCGAATCTCGTAATAGGTTGTCGTGATATTATGGAATTATTTACACATGAGATATATGGTGAATAATATATGAAAGTTGATGGGCTAAGCTACATGTGCAATTGGGCCCAAAATTAGGGCCCAAAAGGGAATAAAAGACATGGCCCAAAGGGCAAAAATGACCCATTTTAATGCCATGGAATGGCTAATCATGACTTGGGGTCTATATAAAGGCCCCAAAATCAGATTTTAATCATCCAAAACTCTCATGCCTTTTAGGATATTTTCTCAAACATTCCAAACCCTAAAGCAAATATTCCTTTGGACTCTTTGGTAAAGATCATTCCATTCCAAGCCTTGGTAAGTATTTATTCTCATGGATTAACATATTATATGCATGGGAGATTATGTATAGTATGATAGTTATGTTGGCAAGGTGGTGAATAGTGTATTTTTGCTTTTGGTGAAAAATGTGCTATCTTGGTGATTTAAACTTGAAAAAAGACTTGATGTCTTAATGAAAGATCATGGTATGGATAAAATATGAACATGTATGGTGTGATTTTGTTATTACACTTATTATTTTTCTAAAAGTGTAAATTGTGCGATTTTGGCTGATATGTGCTATGAGGTGTATTAAGGTGGTTTGATGGCTTCTTTGTGATGTGATATGGATAAGAAAGTGTAAAGGAGGAGTGTTGTGGTGAAATGTATTGATTTTCATGTATTGGTAAATGTATGGAATATTGGGGGATTTTTGGAATAATGATTTCATAAATGGTATGGTCAAAGGGGAAATGACATGTTAAAGGTAAACATGTGACTTATTGTTATTTTATGCCATTGTAAGGTAATTGGTGGTTAATGTTGGTTTCGTTATGAACTTGTGTTGTAGAGCAAAACACAAGAATGGAGCGGGACTATTGTATGCACGTCTAAGATTGTGTATTCGTATTAAGAATACAAGGTATGTAAGGTTCCTTTTTCCATATTCTTCTGAAACATGTTGTTCACATTGACATTGGACTTGTTTCAATTCCGAGAGGCCTAGAGTATATCAATTCAGGTTGACCTATATTGTGATTCATACGTGTCCCATTTTTAGATGAACGATGATTCACTTATCTCTTAGTCGTTGATGGAAGTGGCAAAGATGTCATAACATTGTAAATTCTAAGGGAACTATCTCAACGAGAGTAATGAGGTAAAGAGAGCTTGTTAGTTTGAATAGCATTATTCCGATCATGTCTTGTTCTAAAGTCCTATAGTATGATGATTATCCTTGTGCCAATTGTTCATAAATAAGAGTACCAATCTCATAAGAGTAATGAGAGTGGATGTATGTTTCCCCACCATGAGAGTGGATGTATGTTTCCGCACCATGAGAGTGGATGTATGTTGCCCCACCATAGAGTGGATGTATGTTAAGAGAGGGGATGTACATTACTAGAGTGGATGTACGTTATATTGTTACCCCCCACCACTAGAGTGGATATATGTGGATGAAGTGTCATTCTTTTATAACCTACTAAACAAGTAGATGAACAATAGCGGTAATGAATATAGAAGCAAGAACGAATCTCTTGGGTGTAGAAGAATCCAGTAGAGGCAAGTCTCTTGAGTGAAGGTGTTTTCCCTTAAAGGAGAGTGGTTATAAAAGATAGTATATAAAATGATGATTTATACACATTGGCTATTCTCTCATATTTTATTCTATTGACATTCTCATGTATGATGTTATTTATTATGAGCCTTACATACTCAGTACATTCTTCGTACTGACCTCCTCGGGGGAACTTACCTTAGATGTTGTAGGTGCAGGCACTAGTAGGCCTCCACAGTAGATTGTTAGTGTTGCAGATCTTTGGTCAACTCCAGTTAGTTCGGGGCTTCTCCGAGTCACTGTTGTACATGTGTTTTGATTTTGTATATGTTGTATAAAGCGGGGACTTGTCCCGACTTTTAGTTCATTTTGGTCAATGTATTTGTTAGAGGCTTTTGTAGTCGGATGTGGGTGTATAAATGTAAAGGTACATGTCGTTTTGGACTTGATGGCTCAAACAGCCAAGTTTTACATATATAGCTATGACGACATAAGTTTTCATGTCTATGACTTCCGCATAGTTGCATAAGGTGTAATAAGATTCATATGAGGTTATGTATGCGAATGTACAGGAGCAAAGATTGGTTCTCTCGGGCCTTATCGGCTTAGGGTGCCAATCACGCCTCGTTGGGACTCGGGGTGTGACATCTGAATCGAGATTCAAGGTTGGTACCTATTCTCGGGTCGGGTTTTGAGTCAGGTGTCTAGATCGGATCTCGGGTTTCGAGTCTTGGGTCAAGAATTTAGGTCGGGTCTCCAGTTAGGGGTCGCTAGTCTGGTCTCAGGTCGGAAGTCTAGTCTCGGGTCGGGAGTCGGGTCTCGCATTGGGAGTTTGGGTTGGGTGTTGGGGTCGAGTGTAGGGTTTGGTTCTCAAGTCGAGTATTGGGGTCGGGTCCCAATTTGGGTGTCAGTGTTGGGGTCGGGTGTCGGGGTCTTGGGGTATCGGGGTAGTATCCCAAGTCGGGTGTTAGATATCGAGGTGTCAGGGTCGTGTCCCAAGTCAATTATCAGGGTCAGGTCTCGGGTCGGATGTTGGTTGTCGGGATCGGGTCCCGAATTGGGTGTTAAGGTCAGGTCCCAATTTGGGGTATCGATCGTTAGTTGGGGTCGGGTCCTAAGTCGGGGTTGGGTGTCGGGGTCAGGTTTTGGTTTGAGAGTCGGGATTCGGTGTCAAGATCGGGTCCCAAATTAGGTGTTAGGATTGAGTCTCGGTTCGATAGTCGGGATCGAATGTCGGGGTTGGGAGTCTAGGTCGGTGCTCGAGTTTGGAGTAGGGTGTTGGGTGTTGGGGTTGGGTCTTGGGTCGAGAGTTGGGTTTGGGTGTCGGGGTCAGGAGTTAGGGTCGGGTCCCGGGTTGGGAGTTAGGGTCAATTCCTGGGTCAAGAGTTGGGGTTGGGGTTGGGTCCATGTTCGGGTGTCGGGGTCGGATCCCAGATCGGTCGTCGAAGTTGGTTTTCGTGTCAGAAACTATTTTCCTAATATGTTTTTTCTACTCTCTAGCCAAACACTAGAAAATATTTTCCAGAAAATGTTTTCCACTTACCAACCAAACATGAGAAAATAAGTAAAAAACCAACTTGTTTTCCATGAAAACATTTTCTAGGAAAACATTTTCCTTCATACCAAACACACCCTAAGTGTCTGTGATTTCTTTCGGCAACTCCATTTTGCTCAGGTGTGTGTGGACATGACCCTTGTCTATGAATTCCACATTGAGTAAGATGATCAATAAGTTTCTGACTATAAACTCTCCACCTCCATCACTCTAAAATTTTTTGATCTTTTTATCAAAGTTATTTTCGACCAATCTTTGAAAGTTTACAAATGTAGAGAAAAAATCTGATTTTCTTTTCAAAAGGTAGAGCCAAGTGTATTTCATGTGATCATCCGCAAAAATAACGTAATATTTGATACCTTGAGGAGAAGTGTTTGGTGAAGGACCCCATAAATCACAATGAATTTTAATAAGTATTCCAAAAGACATTCATTGTTGCTTGGAAGTTTACTTACCGGCAAAAGATTTTTCTTTAATTTAGGTACAACTTGAACATCCTTCAGTCGCCAATATTCTTATTGCCAACATGAGTAGTTTTGAGCCGTTTTCCATCACCTACCATAACTGAATCTACACCTTTGAATAAGTAGGGCTTTTTAGATTACCAGGACTGGACCATATGGTGAGTTGCGCCGGAATCCATATAGAGATTGTTGTCAGATGGCTCGTTGATAGTCATGGCCAAAAACCTTTGTGGATTTTCTTGTTAGGATTGGTAGGAGTAGTCCCACCTATAGAAGCAAGTGACAGCCGTGTGATTGTTTTTTCCACAGATTTGGCATGATTTTGTTTGTGGTGGACCATTCTTCTTATTATTTGTAGTAAAACCAAACTGTCTCCCCTCCGTGTAGTTATTGTTCTTAGGTCTAAATTTACCACTTCATCGACCTTGTCCTCGTCCTCTAAATGAATTTCCTCTGCCTCTACCAAAATTTCCTTGTGTTTTCTAGGCTTGAAAAGCCATGGCGTGATTGACACTATCCTTGTCATTGTCTTCTTCTCTCATGTCGAATCCTCTCAGTGCATTAATAAATTGAGTAAAGGTTGGATACGGAGCCTTACCCAACATGACTATCCTTAAAGTCCTGTATTTGTTTCCAATACCTTTAGCAAAGTTTATAACATTGCTATCTTCATCTAAATGTTTGTGTATGGCAGTAAGGCTATAACAAATTCCATTGAATTCTTTCATATATTCATCAACGTGTTTTGATCCCAACTTGATGGTCTGAATTTGTTGTTTTAGTTGAAACTCTGTCTTTGCTAGCTTGTAGGTAATTATCCTCAACACTTTGACAAATTTGTTTTGTTGAATTGCATCCAATGATAAGGAACATTGACTCCTCATTCATGGTTCCAGTGAGCCAACTTCTAACCAAGACGTCCCTTTCTTCCCATTGAAGGAGCTTAGATTTTGGTGTCTATCCTCCTTTTTCATCTACTATGACCTTATATGGTGGATCCCTCACAATAATCTTGCCAACTTTCAAAGTCTGCATCAATTGAGTAATTTGGGTTTTCCAAACTAGATAGTTCGAGGGTTTTAATTTTATAGGACATATGGCTATGAGTTGATGAACGGAGGATGGTGAGAGGGAGAGGCTTAAGGATGATGAACTAGCCATTGTGTGTGGTATAGGATTCAGGATACAAATTGATTTTGGATTAAGACCAAAGTTCTTGATACCATGAAGAAGTTTAGAAAACTTTAGCTAAAGAAGAATGCTGAATATTGTATTATATGAATTGATTGTTACACGACTGAATAGCCTCCTATTTATATATGAGAGTAGCGGTTTTATTGTATAATAACACAATACGTAGGACTCCTATCATATATAACTAATTACATACTTATGTTAAGTCTACTACCGTATATGTACTTGAACTAGGACTCCTAATCCTTATGAAACCCATTTTCACTATCTTCTCATGGATTTTTGTTCAAACTTTATTTGACATTTATGGATCACAAGGTTAGAATTGGGATCAATTGTCGTATTTTCTCTTCTATTTGTTGTGGTACTTTAATTTGCATTTCGATTTGGTAATTTTGCTTGACAATTTTTTTTATTTTTTGTTGCAGATTTGATATTCTCTAGCAATTTTTCCTGTAACCGTCTGAATTCCAGTCTGCTCCAATTATTAATTCACATCAAAGTAATAATTTCCATGACAGAACAAGGATTCAAGTTTTGGGATTGTTAGTTGGTAAATCTTGCTTCTTCTCCAATAACGTCTTTTATAGAGGTATTCTATATATAGATATGTTGGTATGCATTCTACATATTCAAAAAAATATTCATTTTCGTTAAGTAAATCAACTTTGAGGTACCTTTGAGTTGCAATGGTGTTTGCAGTTCTATACAAACATGCACACACATCAGCTAATTCATACAATATTGTATATGAGTAGTTGAATTTTGTAACACCCCGTACATTTTCGAACCTACTTGATTACCTTAACATTTATGAAAGTATTTAAACTTGAGATGGTTGGTAAATTACACACTACCTTTGTTGGGCTGAATTAATTTTATGCTAATTGGCTCAATTGAGGCCCAATAAAAATGAAGTAAAGAAGGCATGGCCCAAAAGGGAAATGAACCATTTCAATTTAACCAAGTAAAACACACCATTTTTGGTAAAAAGAGGGGCTAAGGAGAGACTTGAAAGGGGAGTATTTAAGACTGAAATTCAGCCTAAATTCAACATAAGTCACTTGCCAAAAAAAAATCAGATTTTTATTATATATTTCTCTCCTCTCAAAACCCTAGTCACCCTAAGCTTCCTTAAGGATTTTTGGAAAAATCATTCACTTGCAAGCCTAGGTAAGTATTTACCCTTGTAGATTAATATATTATATGCATAAGAGGTTGTGTAAATGATGTTGGTTATGTTTAAAAAGTGTTGAGCAGTCCACTATTTGTAAAACAGTTCACTTTTGCTTAATCGCTAAGGATTTGCCTTCTATATGATTTAAACTTGAAAGGGAACTTAAAGTCTTGAAGGAATTGAATTATATGGACTAAATTTCAGTATATTTAAGTGTGGTGATGTCCCTAATTCGTTCCCCTTGTGTATGGCTTGATGGAAATGTTTATACGTGTTTGTATATGGAACGTTTAGCGTAGTGAAAAGAGAATACTTTCTTGTTATGTTAAAGTGAAATCTAAAACTGTGTGGACTGTTTTTGGTATATTGTCGTGGAAGGTATTTATGTGACTTGATGGAATAAATATGTGGAGTTGCATTGAGGTAAAAATGTGAAGTATGCACTTGGTGGGAAATCTTGTCGGTTTGTAATGTTTATGTTGGTTTGTGGACTGTTTTGGCATTGTTGGTGTTGTGAGGAAGTAAATTGTGTTGTATAAGGGTGAAATGAAGTTATGTGGCAGTAGGAAAGAAGGTGGAATGATATACCATGTGTTTGGGATGTTGGATTGTTTATACTTCCTGTTAAGTGACTAATTACTGTTTTGTGAACTTGTAATGTAGTTAGTTGTTAATGTTAGCTCCGTTATGTACTTGTTCTGTAGAGTAACACATAAGGAAGGAGCTGAAATGTTGTATTCACATTTTGGAAAGATAATGTATGTAAGGTTACTCTTTTCCATATCCTTTGGCCGCACCTATTGTTCTTATTGTTACCGAACTTGTTTCCACTCTAAAATGTTCTAAAGTAACTCATTTTAGGTTTATTATAAATTGTTATTCACGTGTCTCTTATTCGTTGACTATTGTTCCAAAGCTCCAATAATGTTATGACCACCGATGTAACAATCGCAGAAAAAGTAAAGAATGAAGTAATGCATATTTGGTTGAGTACAAGGGGAAGCTCTGGGGGCGAAATCCTAGCTCGAGCCGAACCTGGTTTATTGGACACAGGGGGCAGCTCTAGGGGTGAAAACCTAGCTCGAGCCGAAAATGACTTATTGATTTATGGGTGACAGCTCTAGGGGCATAAGCCTAGATCGAGCCGATCCCAATGTTATTTACCACTGATCAGTTGGTCCTGGGCATTGTATGATGTATATTTATATGAAGGTAAAAGGAAAGAAATGAATGTAATGTACATGGTTCCACATATACAGTACGGTAGTATATCAGTGTTGTCTATTCACTTGTATTTGATTCCATTTGAGTTCCTATATTTCTTACAGTTACTTTTAGCCTTACATACTCAGTACATTCTTTCGTACTGACGTCCCTTGGGGGACCAACCTTACTTGCTTCAGGCACAGGAGCTAGTAGACCTTCACAGTAGGGTACGGGTCATCTGGAGGCTTTTGGTGAGCTCTAGGTTGATTCGGGGCTTCCCGAGTCATTTGTATATATTTTTGGTACTGTGTTGTAATTGTATAAGGCGGGGAATTGTCCCAACCTTAGTCATGGTTATGCATATCTTTTAGAGGCTTTGTGGACATTGTAAAGTCAAACGTAGAAGTGTCTTACCTTTTTGACATTGTGGCCCCAATGACCAAGTCTCGTATCTGTTTTGAACGTCTTTACATGATTTTCGTCATCGATATATTATATCTGCATATGGAAGAATTTTTGTTCACATAATGGCATGCATATGAATGTACATGATCATAGGTTGGTTCTCTTGGTCCTTACAATTACGGGTTCCATGTCTTCCCCAATAGGATTTTAGGCGTGACAAAAGTGGTATCAGAGCGGGTACTACTACGGTGTCTACAAAGCCGTGTCTGAGTAGAGTCTTGCTTATGGATGTGTTGTACACCACGTTTATAAGTAGGAGTCTATAGGACATTTATCAGTTGTCTCTTTTCTTCATTTCCTAGATCGTACAATAGAGCCAAAGTTGTAGGTGGAGTAATATCCAACCACTGAATTTGTTTTATGTTTTTGTTTCCTCAGTATAGCAAAATGCCATTTACAAGAAGAAACAAGGGTAAAAATAAGAAGCTAGATAGGATTTCTAGAGAAGGAACCAGTAAATCACCACCTAAACAAGCTAATCAAGGTGGGGCTGAACATGAGTTTGCATCGCGGACTTCTTCTACTCTTCCATTTCCAAGAGAGCCGAGAAGCAGAGGAGTACCTTCAGAACCACCTGTTAATGCTACTAAGCTGGATTTAAGGAATGGGGTGCAAATGTTGACTCGTATAGTTGCTATACAAAATCAAGGACAAGATGGTCCCACTACAAGTAATGACGGTGCAGATAGGGCAGCTAGTCGGCGGACACAAGATTTTCTTAAATTAGACCCTCCCACATTCATCGGGTCAGATCTTAATGAAGACCCACAAGACTTCGTGGACCAAATTCAGAGGTCTTTAGATGTTATGCATGTATCTAGTACAGAAACAGTTTAGCTTGCAGCATATAGATTAAAAGGAGAGGCTATATTATGGTACGAAGATTGGAAATGATCTAGGGGTATCGGTGCACTTCCAGCTAGCTGGGAAGAATTCAAAGCGGCATTCCTTGATCATTACCTTCCATATGATATCTGAGAGGCTCTTACAGACTAGTTCTTAAATCTTCGTCAAGGTAATATGAGCGTCAGAGAGTATAGTCTTCGGTTTAACTCTTTGGCCAGGTATGCTCCTAATGTAGTAGCTACAATGGATGATAGAGTTCATCGGTAGGTGGATAGATTGGATCTATATTTGTTTAGGGATTGTACTATTGCTGCTTTGAATAGGGACATGGCTATAGCCAGGATACAAGCTTTTGCACAAAAGATGGAGGATCAGAGGCAAAGGTAAAGAACACAAGAATTTGAAAGAGGACCGTCAAAGAGGGCTAAACCTATGAGTCGGTTCATGGCGTCCCAAGAAGAATTTAGGCCTCGAGTTTTTAATAGACCGCCTAGGCCATCATTTTCTTATTCTATAGCAGGTACTCCATCCCAATTTTGATGGTTTAGAGGCAGTCAAGTTGGGCAAAGTAGTGGGATTCAAGGTTCACGGACAGCGGGGTATCGAGAACAAGGAAGTATAAGCCAATCAAGGTTTTCTCATCAGCTTTGTCAGCACTGCGGAAAGATTCATTTATGTGAATGCCGATTTGGGATGAATGCTTGCTTTTGGTGTGGTATGTCGGGGCACATAATGAGAGAGTGCCCACAGAGGGGCACGGGTAGTATGGCACGACCTACGGGATCAGCCTTTGCATCATCATCTTAGGGTGTACAGCCTACTGGGCTTGGTAGAGGTGTTAGAGGAGCAACTAATTCTAGTTGAGTCCAGAACCGTACCTATGCTTTAGCGGATCGTCAGAATTCGGAGGCTTCTCTTGATGTAGTTACAGGTACATTATCCATCTTTTCACATAATGTATATTCATTGATTGATCCGAGCTCTACCCTATCATATGTCACACCATTGATTTCTGAAAAATTAGAAAGAACACCGAAATTACTAGTCAAGCCATTTGAAGTATCTACACCCGTTGGTGAGTCTATTATAACTAAGAGAGTTTATCGTAATTGTATAGTAACTGTTTGTGATCACGATACGTTGGCTGATATTATTGAGCTGGAAATGGTAGATTTGGATGTTATAATGGGTATGGATTGGTTGGCTTCTTGTTATGCCACGGTAGATTGTCGAGCTAAGAAGGTACATTTCCATTTTTCGCAAAAAATCATCCTTGAATGGAGGGGTAATGTTGGAGCACCGAGAGGTAAATTTATTTCTTATCTTAAGGCAAAGAAAATGATATCCAAGGGGTACATATGCCATCTTGTAAGAGTACAAGATACCTATGTGAAGCCACCAACTCTCCAATCGGTTCCAGTGGTAAATGAATTCCTTGATGTATTTCCTGAAGATCTTCCAGGTTTGCCTCCAGAACGGGAAGTAGAGTTTGGTATTGATGTGATTCCAGGTACTCAGCTTATCTCTATTCCTCCGTATAGAATGTCCTCGGTAGAGTTACGGGAATTGAAGGAGCAATTAAAAGACTTGTTGGATAAGGGATTCATAAGGCCTAGTATGTCCACGTGGGGTGCACATGTGTTGTTTGTACATAAGAAGGATAGCACGTAGAGAATGTGTATTGATTATCGACAACTGAATAAGGTGACAGTTAAGAACAAATATCCCCTCCCCAGAATTGATGATTTGTTTGATCAATTACAAGGTGCCAAATGCTTCTCAAAGATTGACTTGAGATCTGGTTATCATCAAGTAAGGGTTCAAGAAAAAGATATACCCAAGACAACTTTTCGAACACGATATGTTCATTATGAGTTTTAGTTATGTCATTTGGACTAACAAATACACCAGCAGTTTTTATGGTTTTGATGAATAGGGTGTTCAAGCCATTCTTAGATGTGTTCGTGACAGTGTTTATAGATGATATTCTGGTTTATTCAAGATCAAAAGAGGACCATGCTAATCACTTACGACAGGTGTTACAGATTCTTCGTGATCGTAAGTTATATGCAAAGTTCTCTAAATATGAATTTTGATTAAAATCTGTAGCATTCTTGGGTCATATTGTATCTGATGAAGGAATAAGGGTTGATACTCAAAAGATAGAAACAGTGAAGAATTGGCCAAGACCTACAACGCCTACAGAGATTCATAGTTTTCTCGGGTTGGCAGGTTATCATAGAACGTTTGTTGAAGGGTTTTCTTCCATTTCGGCACCTTTAACAAAGCTAACGCACAAGGCAACCAAGTTTCAGTGGAATGATACATGTGAAAAGAGTTTCCAATATTTGAAGAATAAATTGACTTCCACACCCATATTGGTACTTCCAGAAGGCACAGAAGAGTATGCGGTATATTGTGATGCTTCAGGAGTCGGCTTAAGATGTGTATTGATACAGCACGGTAATGTAATAGCTTATGCCTCAAGACAGTTGCGGCCACATGAGAGAAATTATCCAACACACGATCTTGAGCTAGCAACTGTGATATTTGCTTTAATGATATGGCGCCACTACTTGTATGGGGTTCACGTTGACATATATGTCGATCATAAGAGTTTCTAGTATATTTTCAAGCAGAAGGACCTAAATTTGAGGTAGCGAAGGTGGCTGGACTACTAAAAGATTATGATATCGATATCTTATACCATCCGGGAAAAGAAAATATGGTAGCCGATGCATTAAGCCGCAAAACACTAGGAAACACTAATGGCCAGCTCACAAAAAAGCAAGGTATAGTCAAAGATCTACATCAACTAGCTATCTTGGGAGTTCACCTTCTTGAATATCCAAACGAAGGGGTTATTGTGCAAAATGCCGCAAAATCTTAAGTAGTAGCTGAGGTGAACGAGAAATAGTATGCGGATCCTATTTTATTGTAGCTGAAGGAGAATGTACAACAAGGTTTGACAAAGGCATTTGATCATACGCAAGAGGGAGTGCTTTAGTGCCAAAGTAGATTGTGTGTACCTAATGTAGATGAGCTAAGGAGACATATTATGACAGAGACACATCATTCACGGTATTCTATTCATCCGGGAGCCACCAAAATGTATCATGATTTGAAAGAAATGTATTGGTGGGGTAACACGAAGAAGAACATTACAGAATTTGTAGCTCATTGTCCAAATTGCCAACAAGTAAAAGTAGAGCATCAGAAGCCGAGAGGGTATATGCAATGTATAAATCTTCCAATCTGGAAGTGGGACATGATCAACATGGATTTCATCACAGGTTTGCCACACTTCAGAAATTTGATTCCATATGGGTAATAGTTGACAGGCTTACCAAGTCAGCACACTTCCTACTGGTCAAGACCACCTACACAGCTGAAGATTATGCGTGGTTGTATACTAAAGAGATAGTTCGACTACACAAAATTCCAATCTCTATTATATCAGACAGGGGAGCTTAATTTACTGCACACTTTTAGAAGTCTTTTCAGAAGAGTTTGGGAACCCAAGTGAATTTAAGTACGGCTTTTCATCCTCAAACAGATGGACAAGCAGAACGTACTATACAAACACTGGAAGATATGCTACGAGCTTGAACATTGGACTTTAAAGGTAGTTAGGATGATCATTTATCGCTTATTGAATTTGCCTACAATAATAGCTATCATTCAAGTATCAAAATGGCGCCTTACGAAGCTTTATATGGAAGAAAGTGTAGATCACCAATTGGATGGTTTGAAGTGGGTGAAACTGCCTTATTTGGCCAGATCTTGTTCATCAAGATATGGAGAAGGTTAAAGTGATACAACAACAGTTACAAACAGCCCAAAGTCGGCACAAGTCATATGCCGATGTTAGAAGAAGGGGGCTAGAATTTGCCATAGGTGATTGGGTATTCTTGAAAGTATCACCAATGAAAGGGGTAATGAGATTTGGAAATAAAGGAAAGCTAAGTCCGCGTTATATAGGGCCGTATAAGATTTTCTGAAGATTTGGTCAAGTTGCGTATGAATTAGAACTACCCCAAGAACTTTCCACAGTTCATCCAGTGTTTCACGTTTCAATGCTTTGGAAGTGCATAGGAGATCCATCTCGTATTGCTCCCACTGAAGATGTACAAGTTACGAAAGATCTCACCTATGAAGAAATACCTATTGATATTCTGGATCGACAAGTTAATAGGTTAAGAAATAAAGAAGTAGCTTTCGTAAAAGTGCTATGGAAAAATCAGCAAGTAGAAGAAATCACATGGAAAACTAAGAAAATGATGAAATCTAAGTACCCGCTTTTATTTCAAATTGAAGAGAAAGTCCAAGATGCTGAATTGGAGTAATAACAAGTAAGTATATATAAGCATTATGTGTATGTGATAATACGAAGAATGCACTTAGACCTGAAATTGTTTAGATTGGATAATGTTACTAACATTCGAGGACGAATGTTCCTAAGGAGGGAAGGATGTAACACCCCGTACATTTCTGAACCTATTTGATTACCTTAACATTTATGGAAGTATTTAAACTTGAGATGGTTGGTGAATTACACACTACCTTTGTTGGACTGAATTAATTTTATGCTAATGGGCTATATTGAGGCCCAAAAATAATGAAGTAAAGAAGGCATGGCCCAAAAGGGAAATGATCCATTCCAATTTGACCAAGTAAAACACGCCATTTTTGGTCAAAATGTGGGGCTAAGGATAGACTTGAAATGGGAGTATTTAAGGATTAAATTCAGCCTAAATTCAACATAAGTCACTTGCCAAAAAAAAAATTAGATTTTTATTACATATTTCTCTCCTCTCAAAACCCTAGCCACCCTAAGCTTCCTTAAGGATTTTTGGACAGATATTTCACTTGCAAGCCTTGGTAAGTATTTAACATTGTATATTAATATATTATATGCATAAGAGGTTGTGTAAATCATGGTGGTTATGTTTAAAAAGTGTTGAGCAGTCCACTATTTGTAAAACAGTCCACTTTTGCTTAATCGCTAAGAATTTGCCTTCTATATGGTTTAAACTTGAAAGGGGACTTAAAGTCTTGAAGGAATTGAATTATATGGACTAAATTTCAGTATATTTAAGTGTGGTGATTTCCCTAATTTGTTCCCCTTGTGTATGGCTTGATGGAAATGTTTATGAAAAGAGAATACTTTCTTGTTATGTTAAAGTGAAATCTGAAACTGTGTGGACTATTTTTGGAATATTTTTGTGGAATGTATTTATGTGACTTTATGGAATAAATATGTGGAGTTGCATTGAGGTAAAAATGTGAAGTATGCACTTGGTGGGAAATCTTGTCGGTTTGTAATGTTTATGTTGGTTTGTGGACTCTTTTGGCATTGTTGGTGTTGTGAGGTAGTAAATTGTGTTGTAGAAGGGTGTAATTAAGTTATGTGGTAGTAGTAAATAAGGTGGAATGATATACCACATGTTTGGGATGTTGGATTGTGTTTACTTCCTGTTAAGTTACTAATTACCGTCTTGTGAACTTGTATTGTAGTTAGTTGTTAATGTTAGCTCCGTTATGTACTTGTGTTGTAGAGTAACACATAATGAAGGAGCTGAATTTTTGTATTCACATTTTGAAAAGATAAGGTATGTAAGGTTACTGTTTTCCGCATCCTTTGGCCACACCTATTGTTCTTATTGTTACCGAACTTGTTTCCACTCTGAAATGTTCTAAAGTATCTCATTTCAGGTTTGTTATAAATTGTTATTCACGTGTCTCTTATTCGTTGACTATTGTTCCAAAGCTCCAATAATGTTATGACCACCGATGTTACAATCGCAGAAAAAGTAAAGAATGAAGTAATACATATTTGGTTGAGTACAGGGGGAAGCTCTGGGGGAGAAAGCCTATCTCGAGCCGAACCTGATTTATTGGATACAGGGGGCAGCTCTAGGGGTGAAAACCTAGCTCAAGCTGAACCTGATTTATTGATTTATGAGTGGCAGCTCTGGGGGCATTAGCCTATATCGAGCCGATCCCAATTTTATTTACCACTGATCAGTTGGTACTGGGCATTGTATGATGTATATTTATATGAAGGTAAAAGGAAAGAAATGAATGTAATGTACATGGTTCCACATATACAGTACGGTGGTATATCAGTGTTGTCTATTCACTTGAATTTGATTCCATTTGAGTTCCTATATTTCTTACAGTTACTTTTAGCCTTACATACTCAGTACATTCTTTCGTACCGACGTCCCTTGGGAGACCAACCTTACTTGCTTCAGGCACAGGAGCTAGTAGACCTTCACAGTAGGGTACGGGTCATCTGCAGGCTATTGGTGAGCTCTAGGTTGATTCGGGGCTTTCCAAGTCATTTGTATATATTTTGGGTACTGTGTAGTAGTTGTATAAGGCGGGGACTTGTCCCAACCTTAGTCATGGTTATGCATATCTTTTAGACGCTTTGTGGACATTGTAAAGTCAAACGTAGAAGTGTCTTACCTTTTTGACATTGTGGCCCCAATGGCCAAGTCTCGTATCTGTTTTGAACGTCTTTACATCATTTTCGTCATCGATATATTATAGCTGCATATGGCAAATTTTTTTTTTTTACTTAATGGCATACATATGAATGTACATGATCATAGGTTGGTTCTTTCGAGCCTTACGACTACGGGTGCCATGCCCGCCCTAATATGATTTGAGGCGTGACAAATTTATTGATATTTTGTTAGAGTTATTGTTTGAACCCCATCCTCATCACACAATTACATGGCATTTTATTAGTTTAGAATTGATAATTTTCGTGTCTTCATAATATTATCAAGCCAGTTAATATGCCATTTGTATTTGGCAAATGATACTTGAAGAGGAGGCAACCACTTGCGGCTAGTCTTTCAATATTTAGGCTTGAACATTAGAGGAATGCTCCAATTTATAGACGATAATGCTTTGATGTTCGAGAACAACTGTAGGAGTTGCTTTACCCTTCTTAATTTGTTCAATTTTAGAAGTTCTTAACATTAACATAGGAGAAACCTAATGAGTTATGCTATATAAAAAATATTCTAAATATGCTTAAGTAAATTGGACAGAGGATTATGTTACCCTTGGATCTACAGAGTTTTGTATTGAAATTTTTTCTAAATCTGATTATGAGATATGATAAAGGATTAGAAATTGGTATTGGAATCTAATAGGTTTAGGGAGAAGTCATGGAAGGGCCAAACATATACATATACATATACTGATTGGAGTTGTTTTTTCCTCCTTACCTGTTCGAGTTTTGAAGTTCTAAACATTAGAATAAGGAGAAATTACTAAAACCTTTATTAGGACCTGATGAGTTCTGCTATAGTAAAATATTCTAAATCAGATTAAGTAAAGTGGACAGAGGACTAGGTTTCCCTTGAATTTAAAGAGTTTGGATGTTGAAATTTTTTTCATAGTATGATTACGCGATACGATAAAGGATTAGAAATTGAAATTGGGATCTAATATGTTTAGGGAGAAGTCATTGAAAGGACAAGCATATACCGATTAAGTTATTTGTTCAAATCCACAGGAATGATATTAACTCTGTCATTAATGTGTCTTAACAAAAAATCACGCATGCATCTTTCCAATATTTACAATTTTTCAACTTAAAGGACTTAAGTGAGTCGAGTATGCTAAATGTTGCGTTCTTTAATTTCTTTGGTTTCATGATTCGAGTACTTCTATTAAGTGAGTTGATTGATGCTGGATTGAAATTGTTGTGGTTTTGCAAATGGAGGATACCTTGCAGACTAATGACAATGTTTTGTTTTTTCAGTCAACTTTGATAACATTGGTAAGTATGATATCCAAGAATTATTGAAACTGCTTGACTTTTTTCTGTAACACCCCGTAAATTTCTGAATATATGCGACTAAGTGAAGGAATTACTTGAACTTGAAATAAAGGGTATATTATGCATGTAAGGTGTTGGTCTACATTCATCTTATGCTAATGGACCCAATTAAGGCCCAAAAATTAATAAGAAAGACATGGCCCAAAAAGGGAAAATGACCCATTCATCTTTGACTTGATCAACTTGTCATTAATGACAAAGTGTATGGATAATAGGGACTCTTGAGAGACTATATAAGGCTTCAAAAATTCAGATTTTAATCACACAAGACACCTTGCACATTCTTGTAATTTCTAGACATTTCCAAGAGACCAAAAGATACCATTTCAAACCCTAAGGCAACTATACTTGTTTGGACAAGATCAACACTTTGTAAGTATAGGCAAGTGTTTATTCTTGTGGTTTAATATCTTATATGCATAAGAGGGTGTGTAAATCATGTTGGTTATGTTGGCAAAGTGTTGAGCAGTCCACTATTTTTAAAACAGTCCACTTTTGCTTTCGGCTAAAGGATTTGCCTTTTTGTGGTTTAAACTTGAAAAAGGGGTTTAAGGCCTTGAAGGAATTGAATTATATGGAATAAATTTCAGTATATTTAAGTGTTTTTCTTTCCCTAATTTGTTACTTATGTGTATGGCTTGAGGGAAATGTTTTTACATAATTGTACATGGAACGTTTGGTGTAGCGAAAAAAGAATACTTTCTTGTTATGTTAAAGTGAATTCTGAAATTGTGTGGGCTGTTTTTGGTATATTTTTGTGGAAGGGATTTATTGGACTTGATGGAATAAATATGTGGAGTTGTATTGATGCGTAAATGTAAAGTAGAAACTTGGTGTAAAATCCTATCGGTTTGCGATGTCTAAGTTGATGTGTGGACTGTTTTGGTAGTGTGTGGAATGATTTGGTGTTGTTGTTTTGCAAAAGCAGTAAGTTATAGTTTAATGTGGTGTAATAATGTTATTTGGTAGTATAATGAAGGGGGGAGTGATGCACCATGGGTTTTGGAGGTTGGACGGTTTTTACTTTCCGTTAAGCACCTACTTACCGTCTTGTGAACTTGTAATGTAGCTAGCCGTTAATGTTCACTCCATTATGTACTTGTGTTGTAGAGTAACACATAAGGAAGGAGATGAATCATTGTAGTTACGTGTTGGGAAGATAAGGTATGTAAGGTTACTCTTTCCGTATCCTTCTGCAGCACATATTGTTCACATCGTCATTGTACTTGTTCTATTCTGAAACGTGTCAAGGTATCTCATTGCAGGTTGTCATATATTGTTATTCACATGTTCCTTATCCAATAACCAATTGTATCCATGTGTCACATAATTGTGTACACTGTTCAAAAGTTCCAACCGTGTTACGTTCTAAAGTTCCCATAATGTACGACCAACGATGTATCACTCTTATAGCTAAAGAATGAAGTAATGCATAATTAGTTTTTTTTCATGGGTGGTATCCATGGGTTGAAAGGAAAACCTACATGATGTCGATCCCAATATTACGGGTGGTATCCATGGGGTGAAAGGAACACCTGCATGATGTTGATCCCAATATTACGGGAGGTATCCATGGGATGAAAGGAACATCCGTATGATGTCGATCTCGATTATTATGTTATTTCCCACTGATCAGTTGGGCCCGGGCATGATATGATGGATGATGTACAATATAGTAAAGTAAAGTAAAGTACAATAAAGTAAAGAAAGCAATGTACATGATTCCACACATATACCATATGGCAGTTTATTTATATTGTTTGTTCACTTGTACTTAATTCCATTAAAGTTCTTATATCTCATACAGTTACTTATAGCCGTACATACTCAGTACATTCTTCATACTGACATCCCTTGGGGGACTTACCTTACTTGCTGCAGGCACAGGCACTAGTAGACCTCCATAGTAAGCTGCGGGTTATCTGCGAATTATTGGTGAGCTTCAGTTCGTTTGTGGCTTTCCGAGTCGTATGTACATGTTGATTTTGGTATTGTATTACAGATTTATAAAGCGGGGACTCGTCCCGACTGTAGGTTTGGTTATGTATCTGTTAGAGGCTTTGTAGATGCTGTACAGTTAAAGGAAGGAACGTTGTACCTTTTTGACCATATGACCCTAACGGCCATGTCTCATGTTTGTAAAATGTTCTTATTTGATTTCAATTATTGATATGTTGTGACCATAAGTGACTAAATGCTAGCCCATTAACGACAAGTATGTGACGTATAAATTGGTTCTCTCGGGCCTTAACGGCTTTGGGTGCCATGGCCGCCTCAATGGGATTTGAGGCGTGACAAAAGTGGTATCAAAGCGGGTCGTCCTAAGGTGTCTACAAAGCCATGTCTTAGTAGAGTCTTACTTATGGATGTGTTGTGCACCACATTATAAGTAGGAGGCTACGGGACATTTAGGAGTTGTTTCATTCCTTCATTTCTAGATCGTGCATTAGAACCGAAGTTATAGGTGGACTTATTTCTGACCATGAAAATTGTTGTTCTTGTATTTTGTAGCAAAATGCCGATGAAAAGAAAAGGTTTAGGTAAAAGTAAGAGGCTAGACAAAATTGCTGGAGAAGGAACTAGTAGAGCCCCGCCTAAACCAGTTAATCAAGGCGGCACCGAACAGGAGTTTACATCGCAAGCTTAATCTACTCTTCCCGTTCCAGAGGAACCAAGAGGAAGCGGAGTACCTGCAGAACCACCAGTAAGTACTAATGACCAGGACTTAAAGAATACAGTGCAAATGTTGACCCGAATAATTGCTGCACAAGTTCAGGGACAAGGTGGTCCAATGACAAGTGATGATAGTGTAGCTAGAGTAGCTAGTCAACGGACATAGGATTTTCTGAAGTTAGATCCTCCCACATTCACTGGATCAGACCCTAATGAAGACCCGCAAGATTTTATAGATCAAATTCAAAGGGTTTTGGAGGTTATACGTGTGTTTGGTGTGGAAACGGTTAAGCTTGAAACCTATAGATTGAAGGGCGAGGCTATACTATGGTATGAAGATTAGAAGCGGTCGAGGGGTATTGACGCACTCTCAGCTAATTGGGAAGAATTTAAAATGGTATTCCTTGATCACTACCTCCCCTATGAGGTCCGAGAGGCTCGTGCGGACCAGTTCTTGAATCCGCGGCAGGGTAACAAGAGCGTTCGAGAGTATAGCCTTTGATTTAACTCTTTGGCCAAGTATGCTCCAAATGTGGTATCTACGATGACCGATAGAGTTCATCGGTATGTGGACAGACTGGAGCCATATTTGGTCTGAGATTGCACTATTACTGCATTGAACAAGGATATGGACATAGCTAGAATACAGGCCTTTGCACAGAAAATGGAAGATTAGAGGCAACAGAGAAGAACACAAGGGTTTGAAGAAGGGCCGTCGAAGAGGGCTAGATCTACGGGTCAGTCTACGGCATCCCTAGTAAAGTTCAGGCCTCAGAGTTTTAATAGACCGCCTAGGCCATCATTTTCTTATTCCACGGCAGGCACTTCATCTCAATTTTTAGGGTTTAGAGGTAATCAAGCCGGGCAAAGTAGTGGGAATCGTTATTCACAAAAAGTAGGGTTTTCTCGACCACCGTGTCAGTATTGCAGACGATATCATTTAGGTGAATGCCTGTTGGGGATGAATGTTTGTTATTGGTGTGGTATGACGGGGCACATGATGAGGGAATGCCCACCAAGAGGCTCGGGATGCATGGTACGACCTGCGGGGTCCACTGTGGCATCATCATCATCGGTGCCTTCCCTAGGCAGGGGAGTGTAACCTATTGGATGTGGTAGAGGTGCTAGAGGAGTAGCTAGTTCCAGCGGAACTCAAAATCGTATTTATGCTCTAGCAGACCGTTAGAATTCGGAGGTATCTCCTGATGTAGTTACATGTATCTTATCCATATTCTCACATAATGTATATGCGTTGATTGATCCGGGTTCTACATTATCATATGTTACTCCTTTAATTGCTAAAAAATTCAAAAGAACCCCGAAATTATTAGTTAAATCAATTGAAGTAGCTACACTGGTTAGTGAATCTATTATAGCAAAGAGAGTTTATCATGATGCATAGTCACTGTTGGTGGTAATGATACGTTGGTTGATCTTGTTGAGCTAGACATGATAGATTTTGATGTTATAATGGGAATGGATTTTCTAGCTTCTTGTTATGCCATGGTAGATTGTCGAGCCAATAGGGTACAATTCCATTTTCCACAATAGGATGTTCTTGAATGTAAGGGTAATGTAGGAGCACCGAGAGGCAAATTTATTTCCTATCTTAAGGTTAGGAAAATGATATCCAAGGGATATATATGCCACTTAGTGAGAGTGCATGATATTGATGTGAAACCACCAACTCCTCAATCAGTTCCAGTGGTCAATGAATTTCTTGACGTATTTCCAGAGGATCTTCCAGGTTTTCCCCCAGAACGGGAAGTAGAGTTTGGTATTGATGTAAATCCAGGCACTCAGCCTATCTCTATTCCCCCATATAGAATGGCTCTAGCAGAATTGCGTGAATTGAAGGAGCAATTGAAAGATTTGCTGGACAAGGGCTTCATCAGGCCTAGTATGTCCCCATGGGGTGCACCGGTATTATTTGTACGGAAGAAAGATGGCACATTGAGAATGTGCATTGACTATCAACAATTGAATAAGGTAACGATCAAGAACAAATATCCCCTCCCCAGAATTGATGATATTTTTGATCAGTTACAGGGCGCCAAGTGTTTTTCAAAGATTGACTTGAGGTCGGGTTACCATCAAGTCAGAGTTAGAGAAAAAGATATACCCAAAACAACTTTTCGAACACGGTATGGCCATTATGAATTTTTAGTTATGTCATTCGGACTAACAAATGCACCAGCTATGTTCATGGATTTGATGAATAGGGTGTTTAAGCCATTTCTAGACGTGTTCATGACGGTATTTATAGATGACATCCTGGTTTATTCAAGATCACAAGAAGACCATGCTAATCACTTTCGACAAGTGTTACTAATCCTCTGTGAGCGTAAATTGTATGCAAAGTTCTCTAAATGTGAATTTTGGTTGAAGTCCTTGGTATTATTGGGTCACATTGTATCAGATGAAGGGATAAGGGTTGATACACAAAAGATTGAAGCGGTGAAAAATTGATCAAGGCCTACGACACCTACAAAAATTCGTAGCTTCCTTGGGTCGGCAGGTTATTATCGAAGGTTTGTTGAAGGGTTTTCTTACATTGCTGCACCTTTAACAAATCTTACACACAAGGCAGTCAAATTTCAGTGGAATGATGCATGTGAGAGAAGTTTCCAAGATCTGAAAGATAAATTGACTTCTACACCGATATTGGTACTTCCAAAAGGCACAGAGGGGTATGCAGTATATTGTGATGCTTCCGGAGTTGGCCTAGGATGTGTATTGATGTAGCACGATAATGTCATAGCGTATGCTTCACGACAGTTGCGGCCACACGAAAGAAAATATCACCCTTGATATCAGTTCTAAAGTATATTTTACACCAAGTTTCTACCTTAAAGTGTAGTAAATCTGGAACAATGTTTTCATTACCTAGCATGGCCATTTGGTCTAGATTTTTATTCATTTGTGCCTCAAAGGTGCTTCTTGCACATTTCTAGAACTAGTTCCTTCTTTGAAGACCTCTCTATGTTTTTACCCAATTGGAAAGGAAGTGTCTTGCACACATCCTATGCTCCACCTCTAGTAAAAGCACCATCAGTGTTGCTCTAAGACCCTGAAAATCAGACAATAACATTCAACACAAACAAGTTAGATAGTCACAATTACACATAATATTAATTAAACATACCTAAATGAACAAAAAATCATACCTTTTGCATGTCTGAAATGATTGTGTAATCTCTGCCATCTCCTAATCCCAAGTCCTCTATTAACAATTTCACAAACCATGTCCAAATGTTCTTATTCTCATACTCTACTACACCCCAAGCAATAAGCAGCATTTGATTATTTACATCTTTAGCCACAATAACCAATAACTGTCCTTTGGTTACTCCCTTCAAGAAATATCCATATAAACCAATACATTTTCTACAACTACCTAGAAAAGCATTTTTGCATGCATCAAAAAAAATGTAGAAACTTTGAAAAACTAGCTTACCACTACCATCAGAATCATTAGCTCTCACAACACAAGTGGAACCAGGATTGGTCTTAAATATTTCATCCCTACAGTCAAATATCCTTCCAAACTCTTTCACATGATCACCTATTAATTCTTGAAGTATTCTACCTCTAGCTCTCCTGGCAGTAGTCTTTCCAACATGTATACCCAACTCTTTTATAATCAGTTGCTGAAATTTGAATATCCTCATGTTGGGATGCTCAGTAATTCTTTCTTTATAATGCTTATACAAGAACTTAGCATTACACATATAATTTCTAGTGGTTTTGATACACCTATGCTTAGGATTGTAGGTTTTAATCTAAAAATCATTGGTAGACTTGTTAAGACTTGCATATAATAGCCAAGGACACCCTTCCCTACATCTGACCCTAACTTTTTTGAACTCATTAGTATACATCTCTAACTGAACACCTTTTTGAAATGAATATTTTGTAACAACATCCCTAAACTCATTCACATCCTCAAAAACCATGCTCAACTGCCACACGACGTTTTTAGCAGATTTATCAAAAACTACCTTTCTACTATCCCTCTTTGTCCCTAACTTATCTTATGAATCAGATTCCATACTATATTTATCAGAACTGCAATACACAGGCTCATCCCCAACAACTTTACCTTTTAAGCTTTCATTAACAACTTCTGTCTCATCAAAGCTCAAATTTGGACCAACTTCACCAAGAGGAACTCCTTCAGGGTCATTTGGTATTCTTTCTCTTCTCTTCCTTCTCTGGTATGTCCTCTTTTCAGCCCTTAAGTTTATTTACTCCTCATGCACATCACTTTCATATTCAACATCATCTTTAATAAATAGATCTCGATGGTTTGAATCTAAACTATTTTCAGTTGAGTTGTCAGAATCAAGAACTAGTAACTCATCATCACTATCAGCAATTACAGCCTCACCAGTAGATGCAACACCTTGATTAGCTGCTTGTTTAAACGGTTCAGCAGTTTCCGGCTGAGTGGCAGATGCATCACTTTCATTAGTTGTTGGTTGAGTAGGTGCAACCTCATTTTCAAGCTCAATAGATCCAGCACTTTGATTAGCTACTGATTGAGTAGATACAACATTAAAAAGTTCAGCAGATCCAACATTTTCAGTAATTGGTGCTCCATTAAAATGAGCACCATCACCCCCTTCTTCAGCATCCCCATCACCTTTATGGACCCCCTTGTCCCCTTCTTTATTAAAAGTAACAGAAGATTCCTCATTGGTATTAGTGTATTCTAGCAAACCAATGGGACCATCAACTTGATCAAGTTGATCAACCATGTGACAAATGTACACCTCAACAATATCCCCATTTTCAAAGGATTGTGAAAGATTATAAATGTCCCCATCAGTTTGAATATCTAATAGAAAGTCGTTTTTAGGTGGCCTAACATAAACTGTGCAACTTGTTATAGCATACCCTAGCTCTTTTAAAAAGCTAATTACCTCAAAATAAGAAATCTTATCCACATCCACATCAAAAATATCTGTGACTTCCCCACCCTCATATTCTGGTTTTCTACTCCTACAATTCAAAACTCCACCATGATAATATCTCAAGGTTATATATATAAAATTACCCATTCCTAAAATTAAGTCACATTCACAGTGAAAGACAGTTAGGTACGTAACCAAAAAAATGGAAACCGTCGATATAATCATAGAGCAAATCAAATAATTTGGGGAAAATTGATTATTCAAACATATTGTAATCAACCACACTAGAAGAATCAATTTAGACTATGAAAAATCCCTAATTTATAAACAAAATAAGAATCATTTAGACTAGGGAAAAACCATAATTTTTTGACAAACCCTAAAATTTCAGACGACACAATCAACAATAAAGTAATATATAACTAAACACTAGAGAAATTGTCATAAAGTCTCAATTTTAACTTTAGGCGTGATGAAAAACATGACTAACCTTCAATACTTGTTGAACACTAGCACTTACACACCTCCACGAAGCAAAATCCGCAGTGCATTACCAAGTTAATATAAGGAACAATTTTAGAAAGAGGAGTGAAACTGAAAAATGAGGAAAACGGATGAAAAGGATTGATTTTGGTAGATGATTATGTTTGTTTGATTATGGGGAAGAAGAAAGGTCGTTTGTTTGTATAAATAGTTTTTTTCCCTTTTAATTTGTGAAATATGGATAATGAGGACTTAAAAAAAAATTAAGAAACATATTAAACACTTTTATTTAATTTAAATGGCGCGTGTGAATCGCCGTGGTTTGATGGACTGAGTAAGTTGTCCAGCTGGGCAAATATATGCCACAAAAATAAGATAATAAATAGTCCAAGGGGGTCATAGGACCCCTTCAAAGTTGAGGCGTGTTACAACAATTTTCGCCAAAGTTCAGGTATATTTCAGACCCTTTTCCAGAGAGAGAGAGAAATGTGGGAGAATGGGGAAGAAGTAATGGACTTAAGACTTGTGTATATTTCACAAACTAGTAAAGGGACTTAGGTAAATTAAATTAGACTTTGAAGGGACCTAGTTAGACTTAAAAAAAGCCCTAACCTCATTCTTTTTCACCTTTTCTTAACCTAAATGTTAAAATTAAATAAAAAAAAAATTCAGTGGGTATTTGGCAAAATAAGTTTTTAGAATGGGCATGATGCAAAATTTTCTCTACTTTCTTTTCTATTCCGTTTAAAAAAGAATGGCCATTTTATTTTTTAGCAACTCTTTGATTTTAACTTTCTACATGATGTGTTTAAGACCACAAGACTAAAAGGAATTTTGGTACATTTGAAATACTTTTAATTTAAGACCACAAGATTCAAAAGTTTTCTTTACTTTCTTAAACTCCTTGTCAAGTCAAAATAGGCCAAACAAATTGAAACATAGGTAGTATAAGTTATGCGGAATGGCCAGGGAGATACTTGTTCTGATTTGACATCCCGACTATGTGTGGGAGTTTTTTTCAGTTCTTTTAAATTTCAATTCAGCTCTTTCATTTTGATTTTTAATAGTATGCACCGTCTAACAAACTAAACTCAGTTTTTCAAGCTTGATTCAATTTTATTAAATTTTTTAAATTTGAGTCTTTGGTATTTATGAAGAATGTCAACAATAAGAAGCAATAAATAAACCTCGTGGATGAATTAGAAGAAGAATGTCAATTATGGTTGTCCCAACAAAAAGACAACTAATGTAGGCTTGTTTGATTTAATTAGATATAAAGTTACATCATCGACTTTGTTTTAAAATAATTAAGTGTTTTGACACCTTCGTCCATACATCCATCTTGAATCGGTCTTATTATTTGCAACAGTTGGATTTTTGGCAATCTTGACCTTTAACTTTTAACCATTCTCTTCTTTTTATTCTCTCTTATTTTCTAAGAGGGTGTTGAAAGATAAGAGTAAAACTCAATCAAGCAACAACAAAGTGATTAAATTGGTGAATGTTGTCGAACAAAGAGAATGAGTACACGTTAAACAATAACAAAACTAGAGAGTGACTATTGATAACTCTTTACAAGTAATGTTTTTAGTTTAGTCATTTTCTTCTCCTTATTTGAGAAATCAGGTAAAGGAAAAAAATAAAATTCTAAACTTATGTTACTAACCTCAGCTCTTTGATGCACCAAAGTATCAAGATACTAAAGTCCAAAGCTGAATAAACACCAAAGTTAAAGAAAATAGAACTAAAGAATCAGATTAATTTGGTTTGGCTCCACTTTTCAATAATTATTCCCACCCCTAATCATGACCTCTTTACTCTGGATTTCAGAAACTACTTCATATTTTTTAGTTTTCCCTATAGACATCAAAATTTTATTGGACTCTACAAGATGAACTCAATCTCTGTTAGGGTTCTTGGAGGCTACACTATACTAAGTCCTAGTTCATGCCAACATAAAGGGTAGCATATTTCCTTAAAGAGGCATCTTGAATGTCTCATAATTTTTTATCAAGATATCGCATCTTAAAATGCCATAAATTCTGAGATATTCATAAAGAGATTAATACATCAAATACTGTCTTTGTCAAAATTATTATACGACATTCCTAGCAATTAAATACATCAAAAAGAGGTCTAAATCCTCCTACATTTGAGAAATACACTACAAACAGTCCTCGAATCACGGAGAAAAAATGAGAGAAAATTTAAGAAAGAATAGAACTATATCCACAATATCACCAAAGGGTGAGGCCTAGTGGTCAATAACATGGGTTGAGCACAGGTCTCAGGTTCAAATCCTAACAGAGACAAAAATATAGGTGGTTTATTCCCATCTGTTCTTGCTTTGGTGGACAAAGTTAACTGATATCTGTTGCCGGTGGGAGGTGGAGGTATTTCATAAAATTAGTTGAGGTGTGGCCTAGTATAACGAAACTCTTCGTCGTTATGCATAAGTCCTTCATTTAAAACCTCATGTCCAAAATTTTTTGGTTTGAAAGTTACAAATTTCAGGCTAGGCTCGTTTCAAATGAGATTGGAGCAAGGTGTGGTCTAGGGAAATACGAAAAGGATTTGGGAAGGTATAGGGGTGTTTGATTTGATTTCTAGTTAGCTAAGACGATAAGAAACCCATAGGAATTTACAAAACCAGATTTGGGTAAGTAGAACTCCCAAAATTGATCCTAGTGTGAAGGGCATTGGTTGAAATGTCCCGAGTTTAATGTGTGTTGTAAAAGTGGAATTTTTGGGTGAAGACGGACTTTATGTTTCGTTGATGCTGATATAGCATTCGGCACACCGCTATAGCGGTGGGTGCTATAGTGGAATAATTTCCGCTATAACGGTGGTCAATGGTGGTCAACAACAACTATAGCGGCCTTGCCTGCTATAGTGGTGAAAACCCCAGTTTAATTAAATAATTGTTCTAAAATAGTTTATTATTTCAAAACTCATTTTGGGGCAAGGAAAGGGTGATTTAGAGTGAAATACACCAGAAATTCACCATTTGGCCTAAAAAATATAAGTAATTCATCCTTGCTAACTTGTAAGTGATGATTAAGCCTTAAAATCACTAATTTACAGTGTTCGGATAGGGTTTTAGGGAGGATTTTGGTTATTTTCTGGTGCAAAGGGTTGATTTAAGTAATAAGTTAATGGGTTTTGATTTTTAATGATTATACCTTGCATTGTGTTAATTCACTAATTTATCCATGGAATTGGTAGTTGAAGGTGAATTACAGTAGAAAAGCCCTAGAATGGGAAGGGAATAATCATGAACTTGACCTTAGGGGTTGGGTGTGAGTTATAAGTTTCAACATGATTGTTCATTTCATTAATTATATGTTATTATGCATGTTCTAGACCACGAGCAAGCAGAAATTGCACGGAAGGGCAAAGCTCCGGCTTAGAGGGTTGTGCAAGCTTTGTTCGAGGTAGGTAATGGTATTTTAGTTTAGTCTAACTTGTATTATATGTACATGTTAAATACTTTATAGTGTGGTTGGTTAATGCATGTTGTTTGGTATGGTCAATGAAATGATTTTACTTGCTTATTGCTTGGACTTGTCTTATTTCTAAAATACGGAATGTTTGGTATTTGGGACATTCTCATGGGTTATTGGTTAAATAAGGTTAGTAGACACTTATGTTTGGGGTTTAGTATATGGACAAAATTTTTCCCCTGCAGGTCATGGCTAAAGGGTGGATGCATTACCTAGAGCGTGTATGTACGAGGTTCAGGTGAGTTTGATGGTTCCATGAGTGAACCGGGGAATATATTTATCTATGCTTGATAGTTGCTTAAGTTGTCTTGACTTGTTAACTTGGATTGACTGAACTTGACTGTTGTTTAAAATCCTAAACTGCTATTTGGTGCTATGTGCTAAGTGTATAATTGTCTTGAGCATGGATTAACTTGTTGTACTATTATGTAGTTAAATGTTCATATTCTCATTTTGCGTTGGACAAATGACCCTACCAGTACACTGTTGTTCTTATGTACTGATACTACACTTGCATTTACTTTTGTGAGTGCAGCATATATTCCAGCAGCTTCTACAAGACCTCAGTTGTGATTCCAATAGTTGACTCCAGATTTCAAGGTGAGCAGCATAGCCGGGATACCATGAGATCTCTCTTATTAGCATAGTTCTTTATTTCCGAACATATGTTTTCTTTTCATTTTGGGGTTACATCCCATTCTTGACATTCTTTAAAAGTTTTGGTACAGACAACTTTTGGGTCCTAGGGATGATTTGTTTAAGTACAATGTTCCACTTTTAGTTGTACTTATGGTTCCTCTAGGTTTGATAATTATCTATTGATGGATTAGTTTTTGATTTATTCTAAGTGTTAACTTTGAGATGGTGTTTGGGGTTATATGGTTCTCCCACTGGGTGAGTAGTGTGGGTGATACTTAAGATGGGTTTGGGTCATGACACCAAGTGTAAAGACCTAATTTGTTGATATTAAAAATACTGCTATAACTACCTCAATTTAATATTATACATCAATGTCGAGTTAATGTTGTGATTAGCCATCATTTGGGTTAACAAAAAATTGTTGGAGAAAAATAAAAAAGGGTGCGGATGGACTACCTAGGACCACTGCAGTAGTCTCTTGGCCGCTACAGTGGGTCCACTGTAGCAAAACTCTTGAGTGACTCACTTGATTTGTTTTAAGCCCTTTTTGCCTATTTCTTGTTTAAATATAGTTGCCTCCTCCTAAAAATTCCCCATGGCAATTCCTAAGCTAAAAACTACTAGAACAAAAAGCCAATGCCCTCAAGGAACGCTATTCCAACTTCCTTCTCGCAATTTCACCATCAAGGTTGCTAGAACGGAATCATAGAACAAGGATTCATGCCTTTCATAGCACTATCTAGGTGTTGAGGTAGGTTATGGTTCATTAGCAGTAGATCGTGATTAGAAATAATATTCGTGATATAGATTTAATAGGTGAAATCTTATTTAGGCATGCCGGTGTCATGCCTCGAATCCCAACGAGGCATGATTGGCACCCGAAGCCGATAAGGCCCGAGAGAACCAATCTTTGCTCATGTACATTCGCATACATAACCTCATATGAATCTTATTACACCTTATGCAACTATGCGGAAGTCATAGACATGAAAACATATGTCATAGCTATATATGTAAAACTTGGCCGTTTGAGCCATCAAGTCAAAACGACATGTACCTTCACATTTATACACCTACATCCGTCTACAAAAGCCTCTAACAAATGCATTGAACAAAATGAACTAAAAGTCGGGACAAGTCCCCGCTTTATCTTTACAACATCAAAACAAATGTACAACTATGACCCAGAAAGCTCCGAATCAAGTGGAGCTCACCAAAACCCTGCAAATGATCCACAGTCTACTGAGGAGGTCTACTAATGCCTGCACCTGCATCATGTAAGGTAAGTCCCCCAAGGGGGGTCAGTACGAAGAATGTACTGAGTATGTAAGGCCATAAGAAAAACTGCATTAATACATAAGAACTTCAATGGAAATAATTATAAGTGAATACTTTACATGGATAAACATCATATTATATGTGGAACCATGAACTCTTCTTTTGTCACTGTTATTTTCGATCAATCAACCATAGCCTTATCATTCATATAATATCTTTGTTCAATGGATTCTTCCTTTGGTTAACACTCATTATCATTATTATTAGTCATTCGACATACATCCACTCTTTCGGTGGGTTAATATACATCCACTCTATGGTGGGAAATGACATACATCCACTCTTTGGTGGGCAATGACATACATCCACTCTCTTTGGTGGGCAATAACATACATCCACTCTTTGGTGGGCAATGACATACATCCACTCTTTGGTGGGCAATACCATACATCCACTATTTGGTGGGCAATGACATACATCCACTCTTTGGTGGGCAATACCATACATCCACTCTTTGGTGGGCAATGAAATACATCTACTCCATGGGTAGGCGAACATACATCCACGCTATGGTGGGTTAATAACATACATCTTCTCCATGGGTAGGGTTAACATTACATAACGTTTCTTCCTTTACTTTCATTATACGTTAGTTCATTTCTCTATCTTTCATACTATGTGTGATACCTTGATGATAGAAACATTCTTGAAACTTGAAACACAAATATACATTACTTCACATCTTTACTCTTGTAAGATTGGTATCTTTACTTGAGAGGGATAGAGACAATAACTTGCACATTACTTCTTTCATTACTTTTGAGAGATTGGTACATTTACTTGTGAGAGATGGATTCATTCACTTGTGAGGGATTGATTCATTCAGTTGTTTGAAATTGGTATATTCACTTGGCATAACATTATTTGAAACACAACATCTTGGCACCATTGGAACAACAGTCAATGCATAAGAGACATATGTATAACTTCAATTATAACTTGGCACAAGGATAATCATCATACTATAGGACTTTGGAACAAGATATGATTGGAAAAATGCTATTCAAACTAAACAGGTTCTCTTTACCTCATTACTCTCGTTGAGATAGTTCCCTTAGAATTTACAACGTTATGACATCTTTGCAGCTTCCATCAACGACTAAGAGATAAGTGAATCATAACTCATCTAGGAGTAGGACACTTGTGAATAACAATATATGTCTACCTTAGTTAAAATACTATAGGACCTCTTTGGAATGTAACACTTTTGGAATCTTAGGATAATGATCACTAAATACAATACATGTGGATATCAATTATTCACAAACTTGAGATGCAATACCGTAGAACATTTGGAACATTTGACATGTTAGCCAATGACCATGAGTCAACCAATGGGCGTGAGTCCACCAATGAACACGAGACATATAATTCACCATTGACCAATGAGTAAGGAACATATGAATAACTCTAGCCAACTATCGGATACGGAATACCTTAGAGCATTTCGGAATCGAATGAGTACTATGACAATGTGAACACCATATGTTGCAGAAAGATATAGAGAAATAACCTTACATACCTTGTATTCTTAATATGAATACACAATCTTAGACGTGCATACAATAGTCCCGCTCCGTCCTTGTGCTTTTCTCTACAACACAAGTTCATAACGAAACCAACATTAACCACCAATTACCTTACAATGGCATACAATAACAAGAAGTCACATGTTTAGCTTTCACATGTCATTTCCCCCTTGACAATACTCACCAACACATGATAACCAATAGCATGTCACACCAAGTTCATGTTTTACACTTCTCCATCACCACCACATCATAATTATTCCATCAATTTACTTCAATACACCGCACAACAACAAATCGTCCAACCTCCCATAATTTATACTTATAGACAAATAACAAGTTTGGGACCATAATAACACCATACATGTTGTTATTTTATCCATACCATGCTTTTTCATCAAGACCACAAGTCATAATTCAAGTTACAATCCCATGGATAACACATCTTTTTCACAAAATCAAAAGTGCCATGTTCAATACTTCCAAGCATAACCAACATGATTTACATACTTTATCATGCATATGATATATTAATCCATAACAATAATCACTTACCTAAGCTTGGATAATGATTATCTTTCTCCAAAAAGTGCCTTAGGGTTTTGAGAGCAAAAGAGGCTTTCTTGAGAATTCTAGAAAAAAATAGAAAAGCATGTGTGTGTGTAATGAATAATAAATCAGATTTTTGGACCTTTTTATAATCCCTCAATTCCATAATTAACCATTCCATGGCATTAAATATCATGTTCCAGAAGGTCAAATGGGAGAATGGGTCATTTGACCCATTTGGGCCATGTATTTCTTCCACTTTGGGGCCTTAATTTGGGCCCAATAACACATATTAACTTAGCCCACCAATCTTCATGCATAATACATATTATATCTCATGTTTAATAATTCCATACTGTCACGACAATATTCTCTTACAAGATTCTCATTCATCGTCTCAATCGCGAAAATAGGAATTCTAGTCGTCCATGGCTTCCTTGAACATTTTTGATAATTACTTATATTTCATGATTTGATCATGTAGAAGTATGTAGGAGTGTATTGAGGTATTTGAAGATTTAACAACACTCAAAGAACTCCAAAGAACCAAAAGAAACCATCTAAGAATCGTCGTAGAATTGCGTTGCGAAACGAGCCCGGGAAGGCAAAACCTTTGTGCCTTGCGCCACTGCTGCAAAGCAAGGCAGTGGCGCAAGTTTCCTTGCCCTCTGAATCAGTGGCTTGCGCCACACCCCCTGAAACAGGGTAGTGGCGCAAGTTTTCCTACCTTGCTGAATTTTTCGGCCTTGTCTTCAATACTTGCATATTGTCCAATACCTTATCAAAACACTTCAAAATACTTACTTAGTGATCTTAATCATCAAGTAAACATGAATCCAAGCCACCAAATGAAGTTAGAATGTGTACGGGGTATTCCACAAATGCTCCACGAAATCACCAAACACTTCCTATGAAAGGCTAGTCACATGTACAAGGCCAAATTTCAATTTTTTCTCATCTTTAACATTACCAAATTCATACTTATAGCTCTATACACCTAAGTAAACATTATTCAATGTCATCAAGTAGGGTTGGGAAGGTACGGGGTGTTACATTCTTCCCCTCTTAGAAACATTCGTCCTCGAATGTTAGTAACATCATCTCATGTACATCCCATGCATCTATATACTCACATATATATACATATACACATATTACTTCCCGATACTTTCTTGTTATTGCTCCAATTCCGCACTTTGAATTTTCTCTTCCGTTTGAAACCATTACGGGTACTCCGACTTTATCATTTCGTTGGCTCTCCACGTGCTTCCTTCTAGTTGTCAATTCCTATAACCTTTCCTAATATTTTCACTTACCCCTCCAGCATAGCAATATATACCTCGTAATAAGTAAGAATCTCCAAAATTTGCACATTTTCAATAAAAACGATGGATCTCGACATATGACTTGTATTAGCTTGTAGCTACTATTGTGGCTCTATTGCACAATCTAGAATGAAGAAGAGAAACCACATCCTAAATGTACCGTAGCCTCCTACTTATAAATGTGGTGCACAACACATCGATAAGTAAAACTCTACTCAGACACCGCTTTGTAGACACCCTAAGAACGACCTGCTCTGATACCACTTTTGTCACGCCCCAAATCCCAACGAGGCGTGATTGGCACCCGAAGTCGATAAGGCCTGAGAGAACCAATCTTTGCTCATGTACATTCGCATACATAACCTCATATGAATCTTATTACACCTTATGCAACTATGCGGAAGTCATAGACATGAAAACATATGTCATAGTTATATATGTAAAACTTGTCCGTTTGAGCCATCAAGTCAAAATGACATGTACCTTCACATTTATACACCCACATCCATCTACAAAAGCCTCTAACAAATGCATTGACCAAAATGAACTAAAAGTCGGGACAAGTCCCCGCTTTATCTTTACAACATCAAAATAAATGTACAACTATGACCCAGAAAGCTCCTAATCAAGTGGAGCTCACCAAAACCCTGCAAATGATCCACAGTCTACTGAGGAGGTCTACTAATGCCTGCACCTGTAACATGTAAGGTAAGTCCCCCGAGGGGGGTCAGTACGAAGAATGTGCTGAGTATGTAAGGCCATAAGAAAAACTGCATTAATACATAAGAACTTCAATGGAAATATTTATAAGTGAATACTTTACATGGATAAACATCATCTTATATGTGGAACCATGAACTCTTCTTTTGTCACTGTTATTTTTGATCAATCAACCATATCCTTATCATTCATATAATATCTTTGTTCAATGGATTCTTCCTTTAGTTAACGCTCATTATCATTATTATTAGTCATTCGACATACATCCACTCTTTCGGTGGGATGACATACAGCCACTCTATGGTGGGAAATGACATACATCCACTCTTTGGTGGGCAATGACATACATCCACTCTTTGGTGGGCAATGACATACATCCACTCTCTTTGGTGGGCAATAACATACATCCACTCTTTGGTGGGCAATGACATACATCCACTCTTTTGTGGACAATACCATACATCAACTCTTTGGTGGGCAATGACATACATCCACTCTTTGGTGGGCAATACCATACATCCACTCTTTGGTGGGCAATGACATACATCTACTCCATGGGTAGGCGAACATACATCCACGCTATGGTGGGTTAATAACATACATCTTCTCCATGGGTAGGGTTAACATTACATAACATTTCTTCCTTTACTTTCATTATACGTTACTTCATTTCTCTTTCTTTCATACTATGTGTGATACCTTGATGATAGAAACATTCTTGAAACTTGAAACACAAATATACATTACTTCACATCTTTACTCTTGTAAGATTGGTATCTTTACTTGAGAGGGATAGAGACAATAACTTGCACATTACTTCTTTCATTACTTTTGAGAGATTGGTACATTTACTTATGAGAGATGGATTCATTCACTTGTGAGGGATTGATCCATTCACTTGTGAGGGATTGATTCATTCACTTGTGAGAAATTTGTATATTCACTTGGCATAACATTATTTGAAACACAACATCTTGGCACCATTGGAACAATTGTCAATGCATAAGAGACATATGTATAACTTCTATTGGAGCTTGGCACAAGGATAATCCTCATACTATAGGACTTTGGAACAAGATATGATTGGAAAAATGCTATTCAAACTAAACAAGTTCTCTTTACCTCATTACTCTCGTTGAGATTCCCTTAGAATTTACAACGTTATGACATTTTTGCAACTTCCATCAACGACTAAGAGATAAGTGAATCATAACTCATCTAGGAGTAGGACACTTGTGAATAACAATATATGTCTACCTTAGTTAAAATACTATAGGACCTCTTTGGAATGTAACACTTTTGGAATCTTAGGATAATGATCACTAAATACGATACACATGGATATTAATTATTCACAAACTTGAGATGCAATACCGTAGAACATTTGGAACATTTGACATGTTAGCCAATGACCATGAGTCAACCAATGGGCATGAGTCCACCAATGAACATGAGACATATAATTCACCATTGACCAATGAGTAAGGAACAAATGAATAACTCTAGCCAACTATCGGATACAGAATACCTTAGGGCATTTCGGAATCGAATGAGTACTATGACAATGTGAACACCATATGTTGCAGAAAGATATAGAGAAATAACCTTACATACCTTGTATTCTTAATACGAATACACAATCTTAGACGTGCATACAATAGTCTGCTCCGTCCTTGTGTTTTGATCTACAACACAAGTTCATAACGAAACCAACATTAACCACCAATTACCTTACAATGGCATACAATAACAAGAAGTCATATGTTTAGCTTTCACATGTCATTTCCCCCTTGACAATACCCTTTATGAAATCATTATACCAATAATCCCACAATATTCCATACATTTACCAACACATGATAACCAATAGCATGTCACACCAAGTTTATGTTTTACACTTCTCCATCACCACCACATCACAATTATTCCATCAATTTACTTTAATACACCGCACAACAACAAATCGGCCAACCTCCCATAATTTATAATTATAGACAAGTAACAAGTTTGGGACCATAATAACACCATACATGTTGTTATTTTATCCATACCATGCTTTTTCATCAAGACCACAAGTCATAATTCAAGTTACAATCCCATGGATAACACATCTTTTTCAGAAAACCAAAAGTACCATGTTCAATACTTCCAAGCATAACCAACATGATTTACATACTTTATCATGCATATGATATATTAATCCATAACAATAATCACTTACCTAAGCTTGGATGATGATGATCTTTCTCCAAAAAGTGCCTTAGGGTTTTGAGAGCAAAAGAGGCTTTCTTGAGAATTCTAGAAAAAAAATAAAAAAGCATGTGTGTGTGTAATGAATAATAAATAAGTTTTTTGGCCCTTTTTATAAGACCTCCATTCCATCCTTAGCCATTCCATGGCATTAAATATCATGTTCTAGAAGGTCAAATGGGAGAATGGGTCATTTGACCCATTTGGGCCATGTATTTCTTCCACTTTTGGGCCTTAATTTGGGCCCAATAACACATCTCAACTTATCCCACCAATCTTCATGGATAATCCATCTTATATCTCGTGTTTAATAATTCCATACTGTCACGACAATATTCTCTTACGAGATTCTCATTCATCGTCTCAATCGCGAAAATAGGAATTCTAGTCGTCCATGGCTTCCTTGAACATTTTTGATAATTACTTATATTTCATGATTTGATAATGTAGAAGTATGTAGGAGTGTATTGAGGTATTTGAAGATTTAACAACACTCAAAGAACTCCAAAGAACCAAAAGAAACCATCTAAGAATCGTCGTAGAATTGCGTTGCGAAACCTTTGTGCCTTGCGCCACTGCTTCAAAGCAAGGCAGTGGCGCAAGTTTTCCTTGCCCTCTGAATCAGTGGCTTGCGCCACACCCCCTAAAACAGGGTAGTGGCGCAAGTTTTCCTACCTTGCTGAATTTTTCAGCCTTGTCTTCAATACTTGCATATCGTCCAATACCTTATCAAAACACTTCAAAATACTTACTTAGTGATCTTAATCATCAATTAAACATGAATCCAAGCCACCAAATGAAGTTAGAATGTGTACGGGGTATTCCACAAATGCTCCACGAAATCACCAAACACTTTCTATGAAAGGCTAGTCACATGTACAAGGCCAAATTTCAATTTTTTCTCATCTTTAACATTACCAAATTCATACTTATAGCTCTATACACCTAAGTAAACATTATTCAATGTCATCAAGTAGGGTTGGGAAGGTACGGGGTGTTACAGCCGGCATGGTGTCTGGATGGATAAAATATAAAAAAATTTTTGAAAGGAGTTATTTGTGTGTTGATATGAATAATGTATGAATTCTTTGATGGATGTTATGTTTTTTATGATCTCCATTCTTAATTGTAATGTATTATGTCATCGTAAGTGAAGATAACAAAATTGTGGGAGTTTGTAATCTAAAGATCCGGCTTAATTACTTTCAAAAGGGTGACACTTCTGTTTTACTTGGCTTGGATATATGATCATACTAGTTTAGTATTTATGAGAGGTGATTTTGGTAGAGGAATGCAGTATTGTAATTAAAGGAGTCTAAGAATAGTGTGGCTAAGTTCGAATGATAAAACGTGTAAAGGTATGAGAATTAGGGCCATAAAAACCGAATAGGACCAAATGGTTGGACAAATCAGCTAATAATGTAGTGATTCGGACCTAATAATATATTGAATGTAAGGATTACCAGTTAATAAACATAACCCACTGGTCTGGACGTGAGTAGAAGAGAACGTTGTTGATTTAATGAATGTAGGTTGCAGTTATTTGAGTTTAAACTCAATTTGAATATATGTATGTTACTATATGATGTGGCGCTTTGAGACAATATACTATATATATATATACATATACATATGTAGTCTATGTAATTTTATGAACTTGGTGACTATAGTTGTAAGGTGTTTGGTGACTCGTGATGATTAATTTTGAGTGTTATGGTGATGCAAGTACCGTGATTTTGGAATTAGAACTATTATGATACATGTTGTGACTTACATGCCTTTATTGTGATTATCATGGCTATGGTTTGAGCTATTGGGGTGATTAAAGGATCGTTTGTTGAGTAAATCGATGTTTCAATGACTTATTTGTTAGTTGGGTTATCCTTGAGTTATGTAATTTATGCATCTTGATTATTGTCGTGAGGTTGTTATTAAATTGGTGAATGGATAGAAGGATCGCTATTAAGTGTGAGGAGGAATCGTACTATTATCTGCTTATTGGGGTAATTTTGGTATTTGTATTCATTGTATATATGTGGCGTAGAAATTGGGAACTATTGGTTAATTCTTGGATCAAAATTAGGAGAAACTTGCCTGCTAGATAATATTCTCAAAGTTAGTGGTTATTAGAATTACTTAATAGAAATTAGATTGTTTGGTTGTAACTAAACTAGGGGACTAAGTTAATGAAGCATAATTGTAAGCTTCTGTGACATTGAGGAGTTGTAGTGTTGAATATGAACCTTGGTAATAATCTACTATATGAAGTTATCATGTTTTCTTCTTGTGATTTTATATGATGTTGCGTGATTTAACACTGGTCCATTGATGATGCTTACCAGTATGTGTGGTGTACTGATACTACTCTTGCTACATTTCATTTTTTCTATATATTTATGTTGTAGGTTGATTAGGAGTCTCTTGTGTGGACTGGCGGTTATTCATCATCAACTTCTGCACCTCTCTTTCCCAGCGGAAGTTGTGTATTTTCTTTGTCCTTGTTCTTTATAAAAGCTCTTGTACATGTGTAGAACAAGTTTTTGGAGTTATTTTGTTTTGTTATGTTATTTCCTCATAAAGGTTTGGGCTTGATAATAATATTGATATAGAGATTTAACTACTTATTATTTAAAGATTGTTAATTGGAATCTGCATGAAAATTTGATTGGGTGGTAAGGGTTCTCCTAGCTAGTTACATTAGAGTAGGTGTCCGCACAATCACATAATTTGGGACATGACAGTTGGTATCATAGCACTAAGATGCCGGTCTCACAAGTACAAGAGCAATGCCACGTAGAGTTCTGCGGGTTGATGTGTATAAGTCCACATCAAATCCTAGGGATGCTATGAGGCATCTAGGAGTTATTCCTTTTCTTCTATCATATTATGACACCTTTGTGTTTTTTTCTCGGGTTGAGTCCAATTAGTATCTAGTCGATTTCAATTGGTATCTCAATGAAGTCGAATTTGGAATCTAGTTGATTCCAATTGAGATGTGATTATAGGAGTCAGGAATTATGGACTGATTGTATGAAAGGTAGTGAGAAATTCGTTGATTTAATTGTTGCTTGAGAGTCGTGACCTATAACAGTTTTGTAAATTATGATGAAATTATTTGGTTAATCCTTATTTATGGATATGGATAATAAGTAACTAGCGCAGGTTGGGTTTACGATGATCTATGGCACATTGATCTATGCTAATACCTTTGTGCTGATTGTATAAATTATGGTGAAACTAGTTGATTGATTGTTGGTTCTGGAGTAAATAAATTTGGCATGTACTAAGACAACGATAAATTGGGGTGTGTCGGTATAATGCTGAATTTATTATGTATTGATGAGATAATGAAAGAGAATTCAATTCTTGAAGTGGTGGTTGTGATATATTAAATAAATTAAGGGTGATGACTTAAATAGTGGGAGTAGCGTGTTTTGTCTTGAGATCAATTGAAAAGATTCTTCCTTAATGGTGTCGGTAGTGAAAATTTCTGATATGGGAGCTTATACTAATAGCTTGAGCAGTTATACCCACCATGGGTGAAATCGAACCCAAAATATTGGGTTGATGTCGTCGTATCATGTTAAAACGAGGGAAGAAACTGAAATATCCCCTAGGTGACTAGTTAGGGCCATTTTAGCGATGGAAGTACCGCTAAGCGAGATCGCTATATCGGTTGCTTGACCGCCATAGGGGTATATGATTGGTACCTAGGTTGATGTAGCGGACACTTGACCGCTATAACGAAATCGGTGTAGCGGGTAGGGTATCGGTGTAGCAGTCATTGATGTCGCCCAAAATATACCTCTGAAAACATATAACGCGGTCGCTGTATCAAATATAGAATCCAAATAGGTTGGGGTCGATCCCACAGGGAATAGGTCGAAGTTATGTAGAATGCTAGTCTGAGTGACTGGTGAGTAAGTAAAACTGGGGGGTTCTTGTGAACAAATAGTAACAGTAACGATTTCTGAATATAGAATTTGTAGAAAATATGAGAAATACACTAGGACTGTGGTCCCCAATAATTCCTTAACTCCACCGGTTACTTGTACTGGAAAAAACTGTCCCGCTACATTGTATGCAAAATCTGACAAGATATGTTCATCTAAACGTCTCTCGACCTTGGTTAGATGAATTTCACTCTTCTCCTCTCGGTTTCCGAGTGTCGCACTACTAGCCCTTGTCCTGGATCTCAGATAACTATCCCTGTTACGGCTTAAGTTATTAGATGAAGGTTGATAGCTTCAAATCTCTGTTGTTATTCCCTTTTCCCAATCTCTATCTCTCTCTCGACCAAGTCTAGAATACAGGCGAGTTTCTAACGTTTGCAACTGCTTGAAGATCAGTTATAATGAAGGTAGTAACAATACATGCATTCACAACGGTTCAGAGTTGCTTTGAACTTAACCGAATTTGTTAATTCCTCATGGTTCCCACAACCCTAGTTAATGAGTTTAGCTACTCATGATTGCAAGAAAACAATAAACATTCAAAGATGAAGACATAATTGTAAACTCACAATAAACAAGAAACTCTGAAATCTCAATTATGAATAAAACCCTGGAATTGATGTTCCAAGATTACAAAACTCAATAATGTGTTTTTGAACCCAAACTAATGAAAAACTAACTCAAAATAATGTAATGACTAACTCCTGAACATAGGACAACAAAGGGGTATTCATAGATACAAGAAGAATCCTATCCTAATCAAAACAGGAAAACAGAGTCGGCAACCTTCCACGGTATCGTGACTTGGTGTCGTGGAACCAAGTCGCGTCACGTGGGTCCAGTTGTGGAAATCAGACACATTGAACATTCTCTCAAGTTGACTCACGGTATCCACTCACGTCACGTGAGAGGACTCACAGCTCACGGCACGTGAGTCCTATCGTGAGTCACCTTTCTAGTGCAGATCCTTGTTCTTTCGTCTTCAGATACTTCGTTCTCGGGTGTGATTCTTCCTTTTTGTTCATTTTGCCTCCAAAACCTATTCTCCTACAATATAGAACAGAAAACACATCATACCAACCAAACACACCCAAGTTATTGCATATTTTCATTGTTTTAAGCATCAAAAGTTTCATGAAACCATGACACATCAACACCCTCAACTTAGAACGTTTGCATGTCCTCAGGAGACCACAACAAAATAAACACAATGATGCTTAACTAAAAGAAACCTAAGGGACCTACGACAGTCAACTTATTTGGTTTTGACCTCAACATTTTTCTGAACCCTCCTACTTGCAAATTAAAACCTCAATGTGCATACATGCAGCATATTATCATGACATAGAAGGGATCAAGCGATGGCATGAGATTAAGAACAAACAACTAAGCATATGTGCAAATGACATTATCCGAACAAATAACAGCTAACAATGCAACCCATGTACTCTCACAACAAAGAAGTCTCATACACTAACAGTATACTAATGAATCTCAAAGTAGGGACTCAGTCAAAACAGTCTCTCTTACAAAGAAGTTCAAACAGTGTACATGAAATACCATAGGCTTGTCCTTATTTTCTATGCCTTAGTTTTTCGGATAGTTGGACTAGGATCACTATAGGACTTTCATAGGCTTGTAATGTAGGCTTGGGGACGGGTATGGTACATATGGATATGGTGACTCAACCCTCCTTGACTCTACACTATTTTTGGCTCCATTTTCCAACCATTCTCCTTTTTATTTTCCCTTATTCTCCTTTATTTATTTCCATATTTTGGGTGTGATTTCTTTTTATACCTTCAAAACACAACTTTATTCTCCTTTTTTTTTGTTCATAGATCTATTCTCTTTTTCTTTTACTAACCCCTTCTTAATACCCAAAGCAATCTACGCACCCCTATAATAGCCACCCTCAACGTAGGCGATTTGCCTGAGTTGAGGTACACAATGTCCAAGGAGGGACCAGGGCCAAGACAGGTTCATTATAAATCAAAATTGGAAGGTGAATAATCTACTGACAGAAATAGGTCAAGTAAGGCTCAAAATTGGGTTTAAGGGATATTCATTGCATCTTTGGTCAGGCATTTAGGCTATAAGTGGACTTATTCAAAAACGGCCTATGATCCTTACCTAACTACTATCCTATAACCTTGGCAAGACTAACCGGGAAATTTTTGCATTGCACACACAGAGTGAGCTAGGTAATGACCTCACACACACATAGCACGGGGTTACATTATCAACTACTACCTATCCAGTTCATGCAATGCTAGCTACAATTATATTGCTTATAATACTAATGCCATTACAAGATCCAACAGCTGTCATAGCCTATCATACTACACACACATTTCACAACAAAAATGTTTAGGAGGGGTGTCCTTTAAACAATCAAAAAGAATCCTTATCATTAAAAATACGTTCAAAATTGGACTGCACTAAGGTTCCCCTATTTTTCTCCTAAGTAAACATGAAAACACATAACTAATATAAATAAACACCTAAACATGCCGGTTCTACTATGATAGCACACTCGGGGGAAAAGAAACACGACAACAAAACCCCCCAAGTGGTGGTACACCCCCACCCCCAACTAACAATAGTGCACTGCACTCAGTGCACAACTATCACTATGGTAAGTGGACAGAAGTGAAGACCTACCTGGGGCGTGCTAGGCGTCAAAAGTGGGACCACCTATAGCGGGATCATCAGTATGCCCTCTGGGCTCTCTGCTAGGTGCAGCTGGTGAAGGGTGTGCCTGACTAGAGGATGCACCCCGTGCCCTCTTCTCCTGGGCAATCTGCCTGGTATGGTATTCTACTCTAGAAGCCTTCACCGCTCTCTAGAACTCACCCTCGGACTCATCACTACTATCAATCTGATCGTCCATACTACGTGGTCTCTTGTCTCTATCAATAGGAGGATCCTCGTCGGCAAACAAATCCACCTCGAATACAGGCCTCATAGGGGACGGAACAGGCATAGGTGGAATAACAGGAGTGCTACTCGATGCCAAAGCTCTAACCTTCTCTCTCAATGCAGCCACCTCCCGTGTCAAGCTTTCTACATCAGGAATCTATGCTGAACTCATTCTAGTGGACATTCGGGCCTCAAAACTATCAATCCTCCCATGTAGCTCTCTCATAAACTGCTACATAGCGGCAGTCATACGGGCCTCCACTCTAGTCTCTGTAGCCTCAACCGTGGTCCTAACCCATGGCTTAAGCTGGGATACCAACTTAGCCATTTGGGTCTCAGTGTGGGCCTGCCTCTCGAACATCTGCGTCTGTCAATTAATCAACTACTGCAGGAAGTCCCTCAAAACTGAAACTATACCAGAAGGAGGCAGTGGTGCTGTAATTTTGGGTACCTCATCATCAATCGGGCCTATGCCCTCAGTAGGTACATGAACAATATCGGGTATGCCCACCGATACTGGAATAGGTATATGTCTACTAACTGGCTCGTCTCTATCTCCAGGCCCTTCAAAAAGGTCTGCTCCTGATGACCCAAAAGGCTGAGACTTCTGAGGAAAGACTGGGTGAGCTCCCCGCTGCTGCATCAACCCTATATCAGTAATGGGGGTCACCAAATATGATGGTCTACCACAGGCGTCGTGAACGTACCAGCACTAACACATAAGCCATGAATCAGATAGGGGAGAGGGATGCTGGTGAAGTCGCGGAAAACACGCTCATGTATCTCCCTAATGATGTAGCAGGCAAAGTTAATATCATAGCTTGCCAGAATGCTCACTACAAATACTCTTCGATCAAGTGTGAGTGAATTATCAGCATTATTTGGACTCAACCGGTGCCTGACAACCGACCACCAAAATTGTCCAGCAAAGTGAAGTGAGGATTTCTTAACATCCAACTTCCCAGCAACCCAACTAGCATTAGCACCCTCCTCTTCTATATAACCTATAATCCATCGCAGTAACTCCAAACGCTAATCGACGTCTCTCATTTTAGCCCTATTACGTACAGTCTCCATACGGTGATCAAATTCTACAGTGCTAGTTGGAAATGGACGCTCAGCACCAAATAATAACCTATGGATCATCTGCTCAGAGATGTCTACTCTGGTCTCCCAAACCAAAGTGTGAGTCAATGATGGTTGGTCTCTGTACTACTGCTCATTGGGTGTGATCAATTCAACAGAAGCAGCATAAGAAGCATAAAACTCATAGACCAACTCTGAGCTATAGTTCCCAGGAGGCTCTGTCTTCCACTCGAACCCATAATGGTCAAATACAGCCTTAATATCAGGCGGTGCTCTCAATTCATCTAGCCGATATCAGGGCCCTTCAGTGATACTCCTTCTACACACGCCCCCCTCAGGAAGCTCGACATCTCTGTCATAAATGACCCTCATGCCCTGAATACACCATCTTTTATTTTCCCTACGAACCGCAATGGTGGCCCGCTGTGTAGCCACCTGTCTCTGTGAGGATGTCGTGGAGTGCTGACCACCAGTGCCAAAAATAGATGTTGTCGCATCAACCGCAGAATCATCCAGACCATCAACATTTTCCCTAGATACAAAACCATCAACATCGGTATCATCTATATCCTCAGCATTTACCTTAGATCTAGACACATCAATCTTTTATTCATCATCGATTGCAGCAGCTTTCGTCCCCTCATCAGACTGAGGGGCGAAATCAAAAGACTGAGCAGGGGCAACCGGTTGCGGGGGATGTGAAGTACGCTGTTGGGCATCCCGAGCAGCAGCTTGTGACTGCATTTGTAGCCTTATTGTAAGAGGCACCAGTGCAGTATCATAAGGAGCAAGCTCGTATGCCTCTTCAGACCTACTTTTATCGAACACCGAAGGTTCATCACGCAATCTAGTTGTAAATTTAGCATTTTTGGTACGGATTCGCTAGGAAGAACTCATGTCTCCACATTTGGGGTTTGATTTGGGTGGCATGGGGTTTGGTTTTGGGTCAGGTGTGTTGGTTTTTGGTTGGGTGTGGTCAATTTCGAGTCGGGTAGGTCAGATATGGGTCGGGTTTATCATATTTTAGGCTGGGTGGGTCAAATTTTGGGGGTTTGATGTTTAGGGTTCAAGAATTTTGGATTTGGTATATTGAAATTTGATGGATTTGGACTATATTTATGGGAATTTTGATGAATCTTAGAAACTATGGTTTATGTTAGGATTTGGATTTGAGAAGGTAGGGTTTTGAGTTGGAATTGGGTTGAATTTGGCAGGCCGATATATATTTATATAGGTAGGGATGAGTCGGGTTAAGTCTTGGGTAATTTTCAGTTTCTGATTTCCATGGCACCACCCACGTGACGTGGGTTCACCTACATCATGTGGGTCTCCTGTCGTGGATGAGGGTCTGAAAGTGTCAAAAATTTCTCTGAGTCTCACGACACAACCCACGTGATGTGAGTTTACCTACGTCACGTGGGTCACTGGTATAGGTCAAGTTCAGCAACTCTAAAAAATTCTCTAAGTCTCACGACACTACCCACGTGACGTGAGTTGACATACGTCACGTGGGTCACTGGCGTAGGTCAACTTCTACAGATGTAAAATTTCCGCTGACTTCTACAATACCCCCCACCACCACCACCACCACCACCACGTTATGTGGATACACTTATGTCACGTGAATCAATTTCGTGGCTAGTACTGAACATCGTCAGTTTAGTCTTGCGAATTCCAGCTAACATATCCTCCAATGCTCAGATCATACCTAATATGACCTTGGTTTGACTCCCAAGTAGCGCTTGGTTTAATGTCACAACACGACATGGCTACTTGGATACAAAAACTTCACCAAATAGCCCATGGGTTGCCTCCCATGAAGCGCCTGATTTAACGTCGCGGCACGACATGGCTAGGTTGACTACTCAGACTTCATCAAGACTAAGCTCTTCACTTCTTTTTACTTCTTCTGCAGTTCCCAAATAAAGCTTCACACCTTGACCGTTAACCTTAAAAAGGACATCATTATCACCTTTTAGCTCAATTTCTCAATGCGGGAACACTCTTACAATAGTGAATGGTCTAGACCATTTGGACCGCAGTTTACCCAGAAAAAGGCGAAGCCTAGAGTTATAGAGCAACACTGAATCTCCCGGGTAAAATGCTCGTCGTTTAAGTTTTTGGTTATGATACAGTTTCATCTTTTCTGTATAAAGTGCTGAACTTTCATAAGCCCAAAGACGAAATTCATCCATCTCATTCATCTGATCTAACCTTAATTTAGCCGCATCACTCCATTCCAGATTCAGCCTTTTTAATTCCCATTATGCTTTATGTTCAAGTTTGATCGGCAAATGGCACGATTTACCAAAAACTAGCTGATATGGAGATGAAATTATTAGTGTCTTAAAAGTAGTTCGATATGCCCATAATGTGTCATCCAATCTTCAAGCCCAATCAGTCCTATTGGCATTCACCGTTTTTGCCAATATAGACTTTATCTCATGATTTGACACCTCAACTTACCCGCTCACCTGAGGATGGTAAGGTGTTTCCACCTTATGTTTCACACAATATTTTTCAAGCAGGGCTTTGAACAACCAATTACAGAAGTGGGATCATCCATCACTAATGATTATTCGTGGATTCCCAAATCGTGAAAATATGTTCTTTTTCAAGAATGCAGTGACACTTCTTCCTTCATTAGTGGGAAGTGCAATTGCCTCCACCCACTTAGAAACATAGTCAAAATCTACCAAAATGTATTTCATCCCATGTGAGCTCACAAAAGGGCCCATAAAATCAATTCCCCATACATCAAACAATTCGAGCTCAAGGATAGGTGTCATAGGAAGTTTGTGTCTGTGTGAGATATTCCCTTGCCTTTGACATTGGTCACAAGCTCGAGAATAATCATGAGCATCTTTATAGATGGTGGGCCAATAATACCCACATTGTAAGACCTTATGAGCAGTCCGCGCACTTCCATGATGAACCCCAACTGGAGATGAATTACATGCTTCCAAATTACTCATTATCTGGACCTCCGGAATACATCTTCGAATCATACCGTCTGCACACACCCTAAAAAAATAAGGTTCTTCCTAAAATAACTTTCTCACCTCATGCATGAATCTCTTTCTCTGCTAATACGTCATGTCTTCCGAGACTAGGTCATTTGCCAAAAAGTTGGCAAAATCTGCAAACCAAGGGACTAAGTCTTGCGATGCTGCCAACACTTGCTCATCTAGAAAAGTATCATCAATATCAAGATCATCTCTTAATTTAAGCATGGCCTCCTACTCAAGGCATGATAGATGGTACACGACCTGATTCTCGGTTCCCTTACGATCGTTGACTTCAAAATCAAATTCTTCCAGTAGAAGCACCCACCGAATCAATCTTGGCTTAGCATCCTTCTTTGATATAAGATACCAAAGTGCTGCATGTTCTATATGCACAATCAACTTCATACTAATCAAGTAAGATCTGAATTTCTCAAAAGCAAAGACCACTACCAACAATTCCTGTTCAGTCACAGTGTAATTCTTTTGAGTTGGATTAAGTACTTTGCTAGCAAAGTAAATCGAATGTAAAATCTTCTCACGTCTTTGGCCAAGGATTGCACCCAAAGCAACCTCGCTAGCATCACACATAGCCTCAAAAGGCATCATCTAATCTGGTGAAACAATGATAGGGGATGAAAATAACTTCAGACAGTCAAATGCTTTTAGACATGCCTCATCGAACACGAACTTCACCTCCTTCTCTAAAATTTTGCATAACGAATTAGCAATTTTTGAGAAGTCTTTGATGAATCTTCTATAAAATCCTGCATGTCCTAAGAAATTTTGAATTCCTTTCACGAAGATAGGTGGAGGTAACTTTTCAATCACCTCAATCTTTGCCTTATCAACTTCAATACCTTTCTTTGAGATCTGATGCCCCAATACATACCCTAGTTGACCATAAAGTGACATTTTTCCCAATTTAGAACTAAGTTGTACTCCTCGCATCTTTGAAGCATATTAGAAAGGTGTGCCAAGCAATCATCAAATGAGTTTCCCACAACAAAAAAATCATCCATAAAAACCTCAATAGTGTCTTCCACCATGTCGGAGAAAATAGACATCATGCAACGTTGGAAAGTGGCTGGTGCATTACATAAATCGAAGGACATCCTTTTAAACGTGAATGTACCATATGGACAAGTGCAAGTGTTCTTCTCTTGGTCTCTAGGAGCAATGGAAATCTGATTATACCTAGAATAGCCATCGAGAAAACAATACCATCCTCTACCAGCAAGACAGTCTAACATCTGATCCATGAAGGGCATAGGAAAATGATCTTTTTCTGTCCAAGAATTCAGCTTTCAATAATCCATGCAAATTCTCCATCCAGTTACCAGCCTCATTGGGATTAACTCATTCTTTTCGTTTGGAACTACATTGATTCCTCCCTTCTTTAGTACACATTGAACTGGGCTCAACCACTTGCTATCAATAATGGGGTAAACTACACCTGCATCTAACCACTTGATGATCTCTTTCTTCATAACCTCTTGCATAGGTGGGTTTAGACGACATTGGTGCTCAATGCTCGATATGCACTCAAGATCAAGTTGAATTTTGTGAGTGCAAATACTGGGTGAAATCCTAATAATATCAGTAATGGACCAACCAATGGCCCTCTTAAATCTTCTCAATACCTAAACCAAAGCCTCTACTTGCCACTCCACCAATTTAGTAGAAATAATCACAGGCAAGGTGTTGTTGGCTCCCAAAAAGGTGTAGCGAAGGTGATCCAGAAGAGCTTTAAGCTCTAAAACTGGAGGCTCCTCAATAGAAGGACAAGCTAGTGGGGTCACCCTATTCTTCAAATCGAGATCAAGTTTCTTTGGAGCATAAGTGTATGATCCCTTATTAGTGAGTGCACCAACCATCTCATCGTATTCCTCAATACCATCACAATCAAAATTCATAATAACGGCCTCAAGAGCTTCTACCCCCAACCTTTCTTCAAGAGACACGACAATATCACTATCCTCAATCGCATCTATTATCGAAATCACCCGTATATCTTTCGGTTGCTTCATGGAACGACAAACATTGAAAGTGACTTATTCATCATTTAACCTAAATTTCATCTACCCTGTTTCCATATCGACCAATGCACGACCAGTGGTAGGGAATGGTCTTACCAATATGATGGGAACCTCAAAATCAAATTCACAATCTAGGATCACAAAGTCAGTCGGAAATATGAAAGATGCAACTTTTACCAAAACATCATACAAAATGCCCACCTATTTTTTCACAGTCCTATTTGCCATGATAAGTCTCATAGAGGTTGGTTTTGGTGCTCCAAACCCCAACTACTTGAAAACGGCTAACAACATTAAGTTAATGCTAGCACCCAAATCACAAAGTGCTTTAGCAAAGTTATAAGACCCAATAGTACAAGGAATTGTGAAAGATCCTAGGTCCTCCTTCTTTTCAACTAGGGAACGTGAAGCAACTACATTACAATGATGTAAGTTATCTACCGGCTCACAACTAACAGTTCTTTTTTTTGTCACCAAGTCTTTCATGAACTTTGCATAACCTAGCATCTGCTCCAATGCCTCAACAAGAGGGATGTTTACTGACAACTCTTTCAACATTGTAATAAACTTTTGATATTTGCCTTCCTCAGCCTTCTTTTTCAACCTTTGAGAAAAGGGAGGAGGAGGTCGTGGGATAGTTTTCAGCATTTGTGGGACCTCCTTTTCTTGCCTCTTTTCATATTTTGCCTTTTTGCCAGTATCATGAGGATTTGGAACTGTTTAAACCTTTAAATTATCCGGCTCTATCTCAGTTTCTACATCAACTATCATCGGCTCATTGGTCTTACTACTATCCACAGGTATAGATGGATCTGTTGTGCATTTCCCACTTCTAGTAGTAATGGCCAGAAAATGACTATCATTCTTCAGATTCTGGACGGTGTTGGTTGGAAGGGTACCTGGCTGATGTTGGTTCAATGCCATCGATATCTGCCCAAATTGTTGCTCCAAATATTTAATAGCAGTCGAATGGGATTCTACTTTTTGAATTATTTCCGAGATGTCTGATCTAATCTCCTTCAGGCAATGTTCTTGACTCTCTGACCCTTTCACCAGTTTATTGAGAAGGGCTTCCATTCTTGAATTTCTAGAGTCAGCATCATAGTTTCCTGGTGGAACATATACGCCACTCTTCTCTTTATAATCATACTTCCACCTCCAATCACCGTCACGATCTTGTTCTCTATCTCTATATCCCGACTTGTTGTAATTATCTCCATTGTAGTTCCGACCTTGATTCCCTTGCCTCGAGTTCCAAGAGTCTTAATTAGACCCTTGACCCTTGGCTCGGAAACCCACCACTTCTCGATCCAGGTACTTAGCCTCTTCATATGATTCACTATCATCATGCCTAGGTGTTTTTCCTTATGCAACTACAGCATGCACTTCTCAGTATCTCTAGCCGCAATCTGTTTAACTAATAAACCAATTTCTATCCTCAGTTGTGCGACCTCTTAAGCTACGAATTCGTCCAAAGCCCGTTGTGCTCCTGAGGCTCCAATAGCATTTATGCCAGCAGGCATTTCTGCCTCCCGAGTATGCCATCCTCGGTTGGTCTTGGTGATACGATCTAATATCTCTGAAGCTTGTTCCCATCTCATACTCATGAATGCTCCACCAGTGATAGTATCTGCTACAACCTTCTTATTGGCATTTAAAGCCCTGTAGAAGATTTTAAGTAAATTCCTACCACTCATTCTATAATTTGGCACATTCTGCAGCTTCTTCTTTAACCTTAGCAATGTCTCGTAAAGTGCTTCAGAATGTAGTTATCTAAAGTTGTAAATTTCATCCTTCAATTGTAGAATCTTGGAAGGTGGAAAAAATCTTTCCAAAAATTAATTTCTTAACTCTTGCCAAGTAGTGAAGGAACCTCGAGGTAATTCTGCCAACACAAAATTGTTTCTCTTGTTAGAGAGAATGGAAACAATCTCAATCGAATAGCCACTTGGTCAACTCCAGGCAAATTATATGAAGTACAGACCCCCATGAAATTCATCGCGTGCATGTTTGGATCATCAGAAGGAAGATCGACGAACACACCCTTTAAGTTTAGCAGGTGAATCAGGGCACTTGTAATGTCAAACTTAGTTCCCTGAGGTAACTCTGGTGGAACAATGGCACCAGTCTCAACCGGCTTGAAATAAGCCATATCCTCTTCTTCTGGATCATCATAAACCGGCACATATTGTCTTTGAGGTGGTTGTTGTATCCTCAGTCTGTCATGCCCCGAGTTCCAACGAGGTGGACTGGCACTCGGAGCCGATAAGGCCAGAGAGAACCAATCTTTACTCATGTCCATTTATATGCATGCCATAAGAAACATCACCACTATGTAAGGACATAAAATGCTAATAGCGGAAATCATGGAACATGTGATACATATATACGTGAAACTTGACCGTTAGGGCCATCAAGTCATAATGGACATACATCTCTAACATTCATATACCCACATATGTCTACAAAAGCCTCTAACAGAGTACACACATAACCATCCTATATTCGGAATAAGTCCCCGCTTTACACAACATTTACAATACCAAAACCAATATACAACTGTGACTCGGAAAGTCCCGAACTAACAGGAGCTCACCAAAGATCTGCGAATGGTCCGCAGCCTACTGAGGAGGTCTACTAGCACCTGCGCCTGCAGCAAGTAAAGTAAGTTCCCCAAGGGGGTCAGTACAAAGAATGTAATGAGTATGTAAGGCTATAAGAACTGCATCATACATAATAACAACAATGGAGTCAATATAAGAGAAATAGTCAATATGAATAAACCATCTTCCTGTATGTGAGAAACCATGTATATTATATTTATTACATGCTTTGCCTTTACGTTCATTCATCTACCCATGCTAGGATTTTTCTGCCCCTGGGATGAGATTTATCTACCCATGCTAGGCTTTTCTGTCACCCCTGGGATGAGATTAACCCATGCTAGGTATTTTAACCCCTGGGATGTAAGTAACCCATGCTAGGCTTTGTTGTCGCCCCTGGGATGTACGTGATAACCCATGCTAGGCTTTTGTATCGCCCTTGGGATGTATCGGGATCGACCCATGCTAGGTATTTTAACCCCTGGAATACCACCCATGATATTGGGATTGACCCATGCTAGGTGTTGCTTCCACCCCTGGGATACCACCCAAGAATACTCATCAATTATACATTACTTCTCTCTTTCATTATTCTTTCTTTCATTCTAAGAGTAATACATTGGTGATTGTACATTATTGGAACTTTGGAACATAACGTTATTGGAAGTGCTACTCAAGAATGAATAGACTCTTTTTACATCATTACTCTCTTAGAGATAGTTCTTTTAGAAATTACAACATTATGACACCTTTGGAACTTCAGTCAATGAATAAGAGATAAGTGAATCACAATTCATCTAAGAATAGTACACATGTGAATAACAATAATTGATAACCAGTTATGGGATACCTTAGAACATCTCAGAATAGAACAAGTACAATGTCAATGTGAACACTATGCTGCAGAAGGATACGAAAAAAGTAACCTTACATACCTTATCTTCCCAATATGAATATACAATCCTAAATGTGAATACAATAGTCCAGCTCCTTTCTTACATTTCACTCTACAACACAATTACATAACGGAGTTTACATTAACCACCAACTACTTTACAAATGCATATGACAACAATGAGTTACATGATTGCCTTAACATGTCATTTCCCCCTTGACAATACCATTTGTGAAATTAGCATACCAACAATACCACAACATTCCATACGTTGACCAATACATCATAAACCAATAGCATGTCACACCAAGTTCATACCTTACACTTCTCCATCAACACAACATCACAATTACTCCATCAAGTCACCTCAATACACTTCATAACAATATATAGACAACAATCCCACAATTTATACTCATAGAAAAATAACAATTCAAGGAACATAACCACACCATACATGTTGATATTTCATCCATACCATGAACTCTCATCAAAACCTCAAGTCTCTTTTCAAGTTTAAATCCCATAGATGACACATCTTTTAGCAAAAAGCAAAAATGCATTATTTACACTTTTAGACATAACCATCATGATCTACATACTCTCCCATGCATATAATATATTAATCTATAAGAATAATCACTTACCCAAACTTGCAAATGAGTGATCTTGTCCAAAGAAATGGCTTAGGGTTTGAGAAATATCTTGTAGAATTGTCTAGAATGGCATGTGTGTTTTGTGGAAATAAAATCTTATTTTTTCCACCTTATATAGACCCTCAAGTCATAATTAGTGATGTGCCATGGTTATATGGCACTTTCGATGCCTAAAACAAGGAAAATATGCGATAACTTAGGTGTGTTTTGTTGGTATGATGTGGTTTCTGTCCTAATTTACAGGAAAACAGGTTCTAAAGGCAAAATGAGCAAAAGAGGAAGAATCAAGGCCGAGAACGAAGTGTAAGAAGAATAAAGAACAAGAGGCTACAAAAGAGGACCACTCATGCCACTAGTCACGTGGCGTGAAAGCCACTCACGCCACGTGAGTGACTATCGTGACTTAAGTCTAGACGCTGAAAAATAGTCTGATTTCCACGGTAAGGGTCACGTGGCGTGACTGACACCCACGTGACGTGGAAACCTACCGTGAGTTCACTTCAGATATCTAAGAAAAGGCCTGATTTCCACGATACATGTCACGTGTCGTGACTTGGTTCCAATACACGAAGTCACGACACCGTGAAAACTGCCGACCCTGTTCTCCTATTTTGTTTTGGATAGGACTAGTTGTGTATCTATAAATACCCCTATTTAGTCCTAGGTGCAAGAGTTGGACAATTTACTACTTTGAGAGTTATTTCACACTGTTTGAGACATATTTTTTGTTTAGTATTCACAAACCCTAATTTGAGGTTTATTGATAATTGAAATTTCAGTTTTCCTTCATTCTTGTGAGATCATAACTATGTTTTCATCTATGGATTATTCTTGTGTTCTTACAATTATGAGCAGCTAAAACCATCAACTAGGGTAGTGTGAACCATGAAGAATTAACGAAATCGGTTAAGTGCAAAGCAACTTTGTACTGCTGTGTATGCATGTATTGTTGTTTCCTTCGTTGCGATTGTTTTTCTAACGGTTGCAAACGTTAGAATATCGCCTATATTCTAGACTTGCTCGAGAGAGAGGTAGAGATTGGGAAAAGGAGATAACAACAGAGATTTGAAGCTATCAACCTTCATCTAATAATCGGAGCCTTAACGGGAAAGGTTATCTGAAATCCAGGAAAAGGGTTAGTAGTGCGACACTCGGAGACCGAGAAGAGAAGAGTGAAATTCGTCTAATGAAAAGTCGAGAGACAGTTAGATAAACCGAACTTGTTAGATTTTGCATGCAAACAAGTAACCGGTGGAGTTAAGGAATCATTGGGGATCACAGTCCTAGTGAATTTCTCTTATTGTTTACAAACTCAACACAATCAGAAATCATTATTGTTACTATTTACTAGCAAAACCCCCCAGTTTTATTTACACTCCAATTATTTTATCGAGTAGTCTACTCATACTTCGACCTATTCTCTGTGGGATCGATCCCAACCTAGTTGGGTTCTATATTTTATACAGTGACCGCATTATACTTTTCTGGAGGTATATTTTGGGCGACATCAAATTTTGGAGCCGTTGTCGGGGAACTACGGTTACAGAGTTGATTGTTACTGGTTGGAGCTGATTGGTTTTTGTTTTATTCACTCTTGAGGGCATACGCCGGTGTATGCCAAACACTAGGAGTCAAGGCAATCTCGTGATTCCACTTGATTGGGAAATTGAAAGGACTCTTAGAGCTAATCGAAGGATGGTAAATACTGAAGGAGTTCAGGATCCCGCAGCTGCGGGAGACATTCGACACCAACCAATTCATCCAGTTGGTCATGAAACGGCGGAGCAAATAACAACTCGATTAACACAAGAAGAGCAGGCTAGACAAGATGCTCTTAGGCAAGCAGAGAGAGATAGTCGAGCTATGCAAGAAGAAGCTCAGCGTCTGGCTGAAGCTGAAGAGCGACAAAGAAGGCTTAGAGTACAGCCGAGACCATATGTGCCTGTTTATGATGATCCTAAAGAAGAAGATTTAGCTTATATTGAGCCGGTTGAGACTGGGGCTATCATTTCACCTGAGTTACCTCCGGGTACTAAGTTTGATATTACTAGTGCCATGATCCATTTGCTAAACTTAAAGGGCGTGTTTGTCGGTTTTCCTACTGATGATCCAAATATGCACGTGATGAATTTCGTGGGGGTATGCACTTCTTACAACTTGCCTGGATTTAATCAGGAGGCGATTCGGTTGATAATATTCCCATTCTCCTTAACAGGAGAAGCTACATTATGGCTAGTAGAATTACCACGAGGTTCTATTACTAACTGGCAAGACTTGAGGAATCAATTTCTCAAAAGATTTTTTCACCATCCAAGATGTTGCAATTGAAAGATGAGACTTATAATTTTAGACAGCTTCATGCTGAAGCACTTTATGAGACATGGCTGAGGTTCAAGAAGAAGCTGCAAAATGTGCCAAATCATAGGATGAGTGGTAGAAATTTACTTGAAATTTTCTACAGGGCTTTGAATGCAAACACTAAGGCCGTAGCAGATACTATCACTGGTGGAGCATTCATGAGTCTGAAATGGGAGCAAGCTTCAGAGATATTAGATCGCATCACTAAAACAAACCGATGGTGGCATACTCGGGAGGCAAATACACCGACTGGAACATATGTTATTGGTGCTTCAGCAGCTCAAAGGGCTTTGGATGAATCTGTGGCCCAAGAGGTCGCTCACTTGAGAACATAAATTTGTCTTCTGGCCAAACAGATAGTGGCCAGAGATGCGGAGAAAGTACATGCTGTAGGTACACAAAGTAAAGTGGCCAGACATGAAGATAGTGAATCTGATGAAGAGGCGAAGTATTTAGATCGCGAAATGGCGGGTTTCCGAGCCAAGGGCCAAGGGTCTAATCACGACTATTGGAACTCAAGGCAAGGGAATCAAGGTCGGAACTATTATGGTGACAACTATAACAAATTAGGATACAGAGATCGAGAACGGGACCGTGAAGGTGAGTGGAGGCGGAAAGATGATAATCGAGAAAAGAATGATATCTATGTACCATCTGGAAGGCGTGATGAGGAGTCTGGAAATTCAAGGATGGAGGCACTTCTTAATAAATTAGTCAAAGGAGCAGAAAGTCAGGAACATTGCTTGAAAAAAATTAGGACTGACATATCGGGCATAAGCCAGAAAGTGGAGTCCCATTCTACAGCCATTAAACAGTTGGAGCAACAATTCAGGCAAATTTCTTTGGCTCTAAATCAACGTCAGCCGGGCACCCTTCCAAGCAACACAGTCCAGAACCCTAAAAATAATAGTCATTGTCTCGCCATTACTACTAGAAGTGGGAAGTGCACGACAGACCCACCTATACCTTCTGCTAGTGGTGCGACTAACAAAACAGTGGTTATCAATATAGAAGCTGAGTTAGAGCCAGATAATGCAAAGGGTGACATGTTTCTAAATCAGCATGATAATAGTGATAATGCAACATCTAAGCAGAGTAAGGAAATAGAGGTACCAAAAGTGCTCAAAACTATCCCACGACCTCCTCCTCCCTATCCTCAAAGGTTGAAGAAGAAAGTGGAGGAAGGAAAGTACCAGAAGCTCATCACCATGTTGAAGGAGTTGTCAGTAAACATACCTCTTTTAGAGGCATTGGAGCAGATGCCAGGCTATGAAAAGTTCATGAAAGACTTGGTGACAAAGAAGAGAACGGTCAGTTTTGAGCCAGCTGATAACATACATCATTGTAGTGCAGTTGCTTCATGTTCCTTGGTTGAAAAGAAGGAGGATCCAGGAGCTTTCACAATTCCTTGTACTATTGGGTCCTACGACTTTACTAAAGCACTGTGCGATTTGGGTGCCAGCATCAACCTAATGCCATTAGCCGTGTTCAAGAAATTGGGGTTGGGAGCACCAAAACCAACCTCCATGAGACTTCTCATGGCTGATAGGATGGTGAAAAAGCCGGTTGGAATTCTGTATGACGTTTTGGTGAAGGTACTTCTTTTATATTTCTGGTTGATTTTGTGATCCTCGATTGAGAAGTTGACTTTGAGGTTCCCATCATATTGGGAAGACCATTCCTTGCCACGGGTCGTCCATTAGTGGATATGGAAACTGGGCAGCTAAAATTTAGATTGAATGATGAACAAGTTACCTTCATTGTCTGTCGGTCTATGAAGCAGCCAAAAGACCAGCGAGTGATTTCAGTGATAGATGCGGTTGATGATATTGAGGTTTCTGTGTCCATTGAAGAAAGATTGGGAGTAGAACCTCTGGCTGCCGTGATTATGAATTTTGAAGACAATGGTATAGAAGACTATGATAAAATGGTGGGTGCACTCGCTGGTAAAGGAGCGTATACTTATGCTCCCAAGAAACTGGATCTTGATTTGAAGAATAGAGTGAATCTACCAGCTCGTCCATCTATTGAGGAGCCTCCAGTTTTAGAGCATAAGGCTCTTCCGGCCCACCTTCGCTACACATTCTTGGGAGCCAACAATACCTTGCCAGTGATTATTTCTGCGAAATTGGTGGATAGAAAAGTAGAGGCGTTGGTTTTGGTTTTGAGAAGATTTAAGATAGCCATCGGGTGGTCCATTATTGATATAATAGGTATTCCACCCGGCATTTGTACTCATAAGATCTAGCTTGTTCCTGAGTGCATACCTAGTATTGAGCACCAGCATCGTCTGAACCCACCTATGCAAGAGTTCGTGAAGAAAGAGATCATTAAGTGGTTAGATGCAGGTGTGGTTTATCCTATTGCTGATAACAAATAGGTAAGCCCACTTCAGTGTATGCCAAAAAAGGGAGGAATCACTGTGGTTCCAAATGACAAGAATGAGCTGATTCCAATGAGGCCGGTGACCGGATGGAGAGTTTGCATGGACTATCGAAAGCTGAATTTGTGGACTGAAAAGGATCATTTTCCTATGCCCTTCATAGACCAGATGTTAGACCGTCTTGCTGGTAGAGAATGGTATTGTTTTCTTGATGGTTACTCGGGGTATAATCAGATTTTTATTGCTCCTGAAGACAAAGAGAAGACCACTTTCACTTGTCCATATGGGACATTTGCATTCAAGAGGATGCCTTTCGGTTTGTGTAATGCACCAGCCACCTTCAAACGATGTATGATTTCCATTTTCTCCGACATAGTGGAAGACACTATCGAGGTTTTTATGGATGATTTTTCTGTAGTGGGTGACTCATTTGAGGGCTGCTTGGCACACCTTGCCAATGTGCTACAAAGATGCGAGGAGTGCAACCTAGTGTTGAATTGGGAAAAATGTCACTTTATGGTCAATGAAGGTATTGTATTGGGGCATCAGATTTCGAAGAACGGCATTGAGGTGGATAAGGCAAAAATAGAAGTAATTGAGAAGCTGCCCCCACCTATCTCTGTAAAAGGTATTCAAAGTTTTCTAGGTCATACTGGTTTTATAGAAGATTCATCAAGGATTTCTTCAAGATTACACATCCCTTGTGCAAACTTTTAGAGAAAGAGGTGAAGTTTGTGTTTGATGAAGCATGTCTTAAAGCGTTTGAGTGTCTTAAGGAGAAGTTATTGTCAGCCCCTATCATTGTGTCACCGGATTGGACTAAGCCTTTTGAGGTTATGTGCGATGCTAGTGGAGTGGCTTTGGGTGCAGTCCTTGTCCAAAGATATGAGAAGATATCACACCCGATCTACTATGCTAGCAAAGTGCTTAACCCATCTCAAAAGAATTACACTGTGACTGAGCAGGAGTTGTTGGCTGTAGTATTTGATTTTGAGAAATTCAGATCTTACTTGATTGATATGAAAGTGATTATGCATACAGATCATGCAGCTCTTCGGTATCTTATGTCGAAAAAGGATGCTAAGCCAAGACTGATTCAGTGGGTGCTTCTGTTGCAAGAATTTGACTTTGAAGTCAAGGATCGTAAGGGGACAGAGAATCAAGTTGCTGACCATCTCTCACGCCTTGAGGAGGAGGCCATACTCAAATTGAAGAATGACCTTGAGATTGATGATACTTTTCTAGAAGAGCGAGTATTGGAAGCATCCCAAGACTTAATCCCTTGGGTTGCTGATTTTACCAACTTCTTGGCAAGTGATCTAGTTCCAGAAGACATTACGTATCAGTAGAAAAGGAAGTTCATGCATGAGGTAAGAAAATTCTTCTGGGATGAGCCATATTTGTTCAGAGTATGTGCTGATGGCATAATTCGAAGGTGTGTCCCAGAGGTCGAAATGCTGCATATCTTGGAGGCATGTCACTCATCTCCAGTTGGGGGCCATCATGGAGGTGCAAGGACTACCCATAAAATCTTGCAATGTGGGTACTATTGGCCAAGCATTTACAAAGATGCTCATGATTTTGCCCGTACTTGCGACCAATGTCAAAGCCAAGGGAATATTTCACGCAGACACGAACTTCCCATGACTACTATCCTTGATATTGAATTGTTCGATGTATGGGGAGTTGAATTTATGGTTCCCTTTGTGAGCTCGCATGGATTGAAGTACATCTTGGTAGCTGTTGACTATGTTTCTAAGTGGGTGGAGGCAATTGCGCTTCCTAATAACGAAGGGAGAAGCGTCACAGCTTTCTTGAAAAAGAACATTTTCTCATAATTTGGGACACCTCGAGTTATTATTAGTGATGGAGGATCTCACTTTTTCAACCGTCTGTTTAAGACCCTTCTTGAAAAATACGGTGTAAAACATAAGGTGGCAACACCTTACCATCCGTAGACAAGTGGACAGGTTGAGGTGTCAAATCGTGAGATCAAGTCCATATTGGCGAAATCGATTAATACTAATAGGAATGACTGGGCTCGTAGATTGGATGATGCATTATGGGCATATCGGACGGCTTTCAAAACACCAATTGGTGCATCACCATACCAGTTGGTGTTTGGAAAAGCTTGCCATTTGCCCATCGAACTGGAACATAAAGCTTTGTGGGCATTAAAGAGGTTGAATTTAAACTGGACTGAAGCGGCTCAACTGAGACTGGAGAATATGAATTAAATGGATGAATTCCGTTTTCGGGCTTATCAAAGTTCAACATTGTATAAAGAAAAGATGAAGTTGTATCATGATCGTCGAATTGAGAACCGGGAGTTTCATCTGGGAGATTTGGTGCTACTGTATAATTCTAAGCTTCGTGTTTTTGCTGGCGAACTAAAGTCCAAATGGTTTGTCCCATTCGCGGTAGTTAGGAGCCCATTCACGGTAGTTAGGGTGTTCTCACATGGCGCTATTGAGCTGAAAGGGGCAGATAATGTGATATTCAAAGTAAATGGACAGCGGGTGAAGCATTATGTGGGAGTCACAGAAGATATAAAGACAGTTGTGGATCTTGAGCTTGATGAAGCCTAAGTAGTTAAAGTAGATATGTCGTGCCGCGACATTAAATCAGGCACTTCATGGGAGGCAACCCATGGGCTAGTTGGGGAAGTCTGAGTATCCAAGTTAACCATGTCGTGCCGCGACGTTAAATTAGGCGCTTCATGGGAGGCAACCCATGATTTTGTTACGTGGTGATCAGAGCATTGGAAAAGCAGTAGGAATGTCACAAAATTGACCTGCAGTGAATCAGTACAATAAGGACAAGACACATCACTATTCATGGCACGTAAGTCAACTCATGTGTCGTGTATGGTACGTGAAAATCAGAGGCAAAATTTATCTTTCTGAAAGTGATCTACATCATGACCCACAAGACGTAAGTAACACCCACGTCTCGTGGAAATCAGAAGCTTTTTCCAGTTTTTAGGAGCCCACCACGTCAGGACTCACGTGGCGTGACTGATACCCACGTGCCGTGGGTGGTGTCGTGAAAATTAAGACTTTAGAATAATCCAACCCAATTCGGATTTTCTAAAATAAATTCGAACCCTTTCTTCTTTACCCGATATATATACAAATCCGACCCATTCATTCCCACCTTCAAATCCTTCAACTAAAACCCTAAAATCCCAAATTTTCTCTTCATCTCCACATCAAATCCGACTCCCATGCTTCTCAAAGGCCAATAATCCGAAAACCCTTTCCCAAAAATGTACCAAATCCGACCCAAATACCCATAATTCGATCCAAACCCGTTACCATGCCTCCAAAATCCAACCCTAATAATGACCACCTTGATTATTCATCCCGAATTCGGACAAAAAATCCTGATTTTGTCGACCCGGCTGCGGGATGAACCAATTGAGTCTGAGCCGAGTGGTTCTATGGAGGAGTTTGATATTAGTCATGACAACACTGCCTTAGTCCCTCGGGCTACTAAGTTACAAATGCGGTCCCGAGTGGCTGCCCGGGCAGTAATTCAGCCCGCCCCACCACCTGTTGAGCTAATTATTTTGGCTGAGTCTTCTGAATCCACCCCCCCAGTTTGAAGAGGGGGAGGATGTTTCTAAGTCAGGGTCTGCGGCTGAGGCTACAGGTCAGGGTTCGTCTATAGATGATGCTACAGGTTAGGGTTCGTCTGTAGATGATGCTACGGGTCAGGGTACATCTATGGCAGAGGCTACGACCTCTCGTTCTGGTACTGGTGCTGAGAGTAACCTGACTCCTGCACAGAGTTGGGAGGTTTAGAGGTGGTGTGTACAGGGCATGCACATTATTTATGATCGAGATACTGAGTTGACGGAGCGGGGTGTTTACCGGAGGAGTATTATGGAGGAGCCCCGATATAGAGTGGAGAAGTTGAGGACACTGCCAAATATTTGGCCAGTGTTTTAGAGATATGGGTTGGGTTGGATGGCGCAGCCTACTGGTCATTAAAGCTTAGAGCTAGTCCGAGAATTTTATGCTTCCTATGCTGCGTCCGTTGGATTGAGCACCCCAGTTGGGCAGCGATATCTATTGCAGCCAGTGCTGACTTATGTCATGGTGCGTGGTACCCGAGTTGACATTTTGGAAGAGACCATTCACCACTTCCTATTTGGGGCTGACCGTCCACTTTCGGCTTTGACAGCCGAATTTTATCACAGGATGGACACGGTCAGAGATAGAGTTCGGATGAGAGATGCAGAGCAGAAAATAGAGCTGATTAAATGGATTGCAGGTTACATAGCCGAGGAGGGTGTAGTGGCTAGTTGGGTGACTGGGAAGCTGGACATCAAAAGTCCATGCTTTACTTTGCTAGTCGATTCTGGTTGTCAGTGGTTCGGCATAGGTTGGGTCCAACCAATGCTGACAACTCCCTCACATTGGACAGAGTTGTAGTAGTATCCAGCATATTGGCTGGTTATGAGATTCATTTCGCAAGGTACATCATCCGAGAGATCCACGAGCGGGCTTTTAGAGATCACACGAGTATACCTTTCCCATACCTGATCCAGGGATTGTGTGATAGGGCTGGGGTGGCCAGGATACCGACCATCGATAATTATATAGAGGTGACCCGTTTAGCAGATATTGCTATGATGCAGCAGCGGGGGTCACACCCCATTTTTCCACGCGGGTCACAGCCGTCTGAGTCATTGGGTGCAGCCTTGGATGAGCCTAGTAGTGTACCTTTGCTTGTTCCTGCACCAGTTCGGGTACCTATACAGACTGAGGGCGCTGGCCCTATTGATGAGGGGGTACCCAGTACTAGTGCCCCACCGACTCCTGCTGGGATGGTTTCAGTATCATGGGATTTTCTGCAGCAGCTGGTGGACAGGCAGACGGAGATGTTTGAGCGCCAGGCTTACACTGAAACTTAGATAACTAAGTTGGTATCCCACCTTAAGCCTTGGGTTCGATCTACAGTCGAGGATGAGGAGACTAGGGTGGAGGCTTGAATAAATACAGCTATGGACCATTTTATGTGGGTCCTGCATGGGCGGATTGACAGCTTTGAGGCCCGTATGGCCTCCCGATTGAGTGCTGCACCGAGCCCTGATATGGCCGGCTTGTCCCAGGAGGTAGCTGCATTGAGAGAGGAGGTTTGGGAACTGTCATCGACTAGCACTCCCATTATACCACCTATGCCTGCCCTGACCTCCGTGCGACCGGCATTCGAGATTGATTTATTTGCTGATGAGGAACCTCTGATGGATAGAGGCAAGCGACCCCGCAGTCCAGAGGATGGGGGTGCGAGTGATAATAAGTATGAGAGTGATATGAGGAGGGATGTTAAAGCCTCTCGGGTAGAATATCATGCGACCCAGATTGAGGCAGAGTAGAGGGCGCGTGGTGCATCTGCCAGTTAGGCTACCCCCCACCGAATGCGCCTACTGCATAGTCTGATGATCCCGCTACTGGCGGGCCCACTTTCGGCGGTTAGAGCGCCACAGGTATGTCTTCCCTCCCTTGTTTTTTATTTGATATCGGTGCATTGAGGGCATTGCACCATGTTTAGTTAGGGGTGGGGGTGTACCACCACTTGGGGTTTTTTGTTGCCGTGTTTCTTTTCCCCCGAGTGTGCTATCATAGTAGAACCGACATGTTTAGGATGTGATTGTTGATGTTTTTATGTTTCTTGCTATATTAGTATAAAAATAAGGGAACTTTAGTGCAGTCCAGTTTTGAAAGATTTTTTATGTGTTTTGACTGCTAAGGATACCCCTCCTAAAATTTTGGTTTTTGGAATTGACATGCTTTGTGTGTGACTACTGTTGGATCTTGTTATGGCACTAGAATTATAGGCAAACAACCGTAGCTATCATTGCATGAACGGATAGATAGTAGTTGGTAATACAACCTGGTGCTATGTGTGTGTGAGGTCACTACTTAGTTGACTGTGTGTATGCGATCCAGAACTTGCCCGGTTAGTCTTGCCTAAGTTAGAGGATAGAGGATTAGGAAAGGATCATAGACCATTTTTGAATAAAGTCCACTTTTAGCCTAAATGTCAAACCAAAGGAAGAAGTATCCCTTGATCCCGACTTTGAGCCATAATTGTCCTATTTCTTTCATTAGCCTATTCACCGTCCCATTTTAATCACAATGAACCTGTTTTGGCCCTGTTCCCTCCTTGGACACTGTGCACCTCAACTCAGGCAAATCACCTAAGTTGAGGGTGGCTATTATAGGGGTGCGTAGATTGAGTTGGGTATGAAGAAGGGATTAATAAAAGAAGAGAAAAAAACAGGTTTGGGTGTGAAGAAAAATAAAGTAAAAAAAAAAATAAAAAAAATAAATAAATATGTGTGCTTAAAAGTTTGAGAAAAATCACACCCAAAACCTGAAAATAAAAGAATGGAGAATAAAGGAAAATGAAAATGAAAAAAGTTGGAAGTGGAGCCAAAAATTGTAGTGTCAAGGAGGGTTGAGTCATACCTACATGCATCATACCCTTCCCCAAAGCCTACATTACAAGCCGAGTAAAGTCCTATAGTGATCCTAGTCCGAATGTTCTAAAACAAAGGCATAGAAAATAAGGGCAAGCCTATGGTATTTAATGCACACTGTCTTAACTTCTTTGAGAGCGTGAGTGTTTTGACCTCGTCCCTATGTTGATATCCATTAGTATACTGAGAGTGCATGGGACGTCTTTGATTGTGAGAGCACAGGGGTTGCATAATTAGCTGCTAGTTGTTCGAGAAATGCCAATTGCATAAACGCTTAGTTGTTTGTGCGTAACCTGGTGCCATTGCTTGATCCCTTCTGTGTGATGATCATATGCTGCTTACATACACACTTTGGTTTTACTTTGAAAATAGGAGCGGTCGAAAAGGTTTTGTGTCAAAAGCAATGAATAGACTGCCATAGGTCCCTTAGGTTTATCTTAGTTAAGCATTGTGTTTGTGTATTTTTATTTTGTTCGCCTGAGGACATGCAAACGTTCTAAGTTGAGGGTGTTGATGTGCCATGGTTATATGGCACTTTCGATGCCTAAAACAAGGAAAATATGCTATAACTTGGGTGTGTTTTGTTGGTATGATGTGGTTTCTGTCCTAATTTACAGGAAAACAGGTTCTAAAGGCAAAATGAGCAAAAGAGGAAGAATCAAGGCCGAGAACGAAGTGTAAGAAGACGAAAGAACAAGAGGCTGCAAAATAGGGCCACTCACGCCACTAGTCACGTGGCGTGGAAGCCACTCATGCCACGTGAGTGGCTATCGTGACTTAAGTCCAGATGCTGAAAAATAGTCTGATTTCCAAGGCAGGGGTCACGTGGCGTGACTGACACCCACGTGAAGTGGAAGCCTGCCGTGAGTTTACTTCAGAGATCCAAGAAAAGGCCTGATTTCCACGATACATGTCACGTGCCGTGACTTGGTTCCACGACACCAAGTCACGACACCGTGAAAACTGCCGACTCTGTTCTCCTATTTTGTTTTGGATAGGACTAGTTGTGTATCTATAAATACCCCTATGTAGTCCTAGGTGCGAGAGTTGGACAACTTACCACTTTGAGAGTTATTTCACATTGTTTGAGACATATTTTTTGTTTTGTATTCACAAACCCTAATTTGAGGTTTATTGATAATTGAAATTTCGATTTTCCTTCATTCTTGTGAGATCATAAATATGTTTTCATCTTTGGATTATTCTTGTGTTCTTACAATTATGAGCAGCTAAACCCATCAACTAGGGTTGTGTGAACCATGAAGAAGTAACGAAACCGGTTAAGTGCAAAGCAATTTTGTACTGCTGTGTATGCATGTATTGTTGTTTCCTTCATTGTGATTGTTTTTCTAATGGTTGCAAACGTTAGAATATCGCTTGTATTCTAGACTTGCTCGAGAGAGAGGTAGAGATTGGGAAAACGAGATAGCAACAGAGATTTGAAGCTATCAACCTTCATCTAATAATCGAAGCCTTAGCGGGAAAGGTTATCTGAAATCCAGGACAAGGGTTAGTAGTGCGACACTCGGAGATCGAGAGGAGAAGAGTGAAATTAGTCTAATGAAAACTCGAGACAGTTAGATGAAATGAACTTGTTAGATTTTACATGCAACGCAGCAGGGCAACCTTGTTAAGCACAAGTAACCAGTGGAGTTAAGGAATCATTGGGGATCACAGTCCTAGTGAATTTCTCTTATTGTTTAAAAACTCAACACAATCAGAAATCGTTATTGTTACTATTTACTAGCAAAACCCCCCAGTTTTATTTACATTCCAATTATTCCATCGAGTAGTCTACTCATACTTCGACCTATTCCCTATGGGATCGATCCCAACCTAGTTGGGTTCTATATTTGATACAGTGACCGCATTATACTTTTCTGGAGGTATATTTTGGGCGACATCACTTAGCCACTTCTTGGCATTAAATGCCATATTCCTTTGGTCAAAGTGAAAGAATGGGTCATTTGCCCCTTTTGGGCCATGTCTTTTATTCCATTTCGGGCCTTAAATTGAGCCCAATTTCACATGTTAACTTAGCCCACCAAAGTTGATGCATGATTCACCATATATCTCATGTTTAAATAATTCCATAATTTCACGACAATATTCCACTCATGAGATTCATATTCGTAGCCTCAATCCTCAAGAATGTGCGATTTTTGCCACTCATGGCTTAATTGAACATAATTTGATAAAATACTTGTGACGATGAATTAACCCCAACTCAGATGCTAAAATTGCTCGAGAGTAGTATTACTATGATTGAATAATGATACCATAACCCAAGAGTCCTTTTTATATACTTCAAATCATAGAAGAAATCGGGCAAAAAGCACCCCGACACGCCTCCGGAAGCCCCAAAGACTTAGCTGAAATTCCAGCTTTTGAAAGGTGTGCAGGGGCGGCCTGACATGCCCTTGTTCGCTCACCCCTGCTTCCTGTGCCAAAAAAATTTAGGCCAAAATGGCCTGGCATGCCACCTGCAGCGCCCCACACTTAATTTTTGATTTCGACTTTTCTTTGCGAATTTGGTTAGATCTTTCAAGTCCCAACCTTTTGCTTGCCTCTTATCTTTAAGAACCTTTGCTTGGATGTCCCCTACAAATGCTCCACAAAGTCACAAACACCACCTACTACAAAGGTCTACTCACATTTATTAGCTCAATATCAAATGTTCCATCAATAACAATGCAAAATACGTACTTATTTCTCTCGAACCTAGGGTAAACATGGTTCAAGGTTGTCACGTAGGGTCGGGAAGGTACGGAGTGTTACGTTCTCCCCCCTTAGGAACATTCTTCCTCGAATGTTAACATCTTTCTAATTACAACAGATGCATCTCTAAATTAGCATATATATACATATACACTCGTAGATACTTACTTATTCTTTGTCCACTTCTGCACTTTTGAACTTTTTCTTCCATTTGAAACAAATATGGGTACTTTGATTTCATCATTTCTTCAGCTTCCCAGGTGATCTTTGCGACTTGTTGATTTCTCCAAAGAACTTTTACAGAAGTTACGCCTTTATTTCTTAACCTTTTCACTTGTCGATCTAGAATAGCAATAGGTATCTCTTCCTAGTGAGATCGTCCGTAATTCGTACATTTTCAATGGGAGCAATACGAAATGGAACTCTTATACACTCTCGGCAATTTCACAAGGCATGTTGTATAGGGCCAATTTTCCTTTCTTTCCAAATCCCAATACCCTTTTCATTAGTAACGCTTTTAAGAGTACTTAATCATCTATGATCACAAACATCTACTATACCATTATGAAATGTTCTTTTAACTATAATAAATTCACCGACAGGTGGAGATATTTTAGTTGACTTAACTAATAACCCCGGTGTCCTAGTAAATTGCACAGTAATCGATGGAGTAACATACGATAGGGTAGAGCCCAGATCAATCAATGCATATGCATCAGGTGAAAATATGGATAATATACCTGTAACTTCATCAGGAAATGCTTCTGCATTCTGTCGGTCCACTAGAGCATAGGTACGATTTGGGCTCCACTGGAACTAGCTTCTCCTCTAATATCGCTACCACAACCAATAGGCTGAACACCTCTGCCTAGGTAAGGAACCAATGATGATGATGCAACGGTTGATCCCGTAAGTCGTGTTATACCATTCGCGCCCCTTTGTGGGAATTCTCTCATTATATGCCCCACTGTGCCACACCAAAAACAAGCATTTGTCCCCAATCGGAATTCATCTAAATGATACCTCCCGCAACGCTGACACGGAGAACAAGAAAATTCTGCTGTCTGTGAACCTTGTACTCCACCACTCTGTCTAGATGGACTACCCTTAAGCCCTCGAAATTGGGGTTGAGTGCCTACTATAGAATAAGAGAATGAAGGTCTAGGCGGTAACATCCGAGGACTAGATTCTCCCGGGGACACCATAGACTGTCCCATAGCTCTAGCCCTTTTTGATGGCCCTTCCTCAGATTCTTGTGTCTTTCTACTTTGCCTTTGGTCCTCCATTTTCTATGCAAAAGCCTGAATTCTAACGATGTCCATATCTCTGTTCAAAGCAGCAATAGTGCAATCCCTTACCTAGTATGGCTCTAATCTGCCCACATATCGATGGACTCTATCTTTCATTGTGGCCACCACATTCGGAGCATATCAAGCCAAAGAATGAAACTGTAAACTGTATTCTCTAACACTCAGATTCCCTTGTCGGAGATTTAAGAACTGATTCGCATGAGCCTCTCGGATCTCATAGGGAAGATAGTGATCAAGGAATGCCGCTTTAAATTCTTCCCAATTAGGTAGAATTACACCGATACCACGAGACTTCTTCCAATATTCATACCACAATATTGCTTCACCTTTCAATCTATAAGCTGCAAGTTCAACTGTTTCAACACCAGTCACGTGCATGACATATAGAGCCCTTTGAATTTGATCCACGTAGTCTTATGGATCTGCTTTCGGGTCTGACCCAGTGAATATGGGAGGGTCTAGTTTCAGAAAATCTTGTGTCCTCTGACTCGCTACCCTAGCCGCATCATCCTCATTTATCGTTGGACCAGCTTGTCCTTGACTTTGTGCAGCAACTAGCTGAGTAAACAGATGTACTGCATTTCTTAAATCCTAGTCAGTGGCATTCATAGGCTGTTCTGCAGGTACTTCTCTACCCCTTAGCTCTTCCGAAGCTGGAAAAGTAGAAGAAGACCGCGATGCAATTTCAACGTCTGCTCCACCTTGACTAGCTTGGTAAAGTGGTGATTTACCCGTGCCTTCTCTGGCAGTAATATCTATCTGCTTCCCTTTACCCCTACCTCGTCTTGTCATCGGCCTTTTACTATACCAAAGAAAATCAAGTCCAATGGCTAGATACGATTCCACTTACCACATTGGCTCTATTTCAAGATCTAGAAATGAAGAAAAGAAACAATTCATAAATGTCCCATAGTCTCCTACTTATAAATATGGTGCACAACACATCCATAAGCAAGACTCTACTCAGACACGGCTTTGTAGACACCCTTAGAACAACCTGCTCTGATACCACTTTTGTCACGCCCCGAGTTCTAACGAGGCGGACTAGCACCCGGGGCCGATAAGGCCCGAGAGAACCAATCTTTACTCATGTCCATTCAGATGCATGCCATAAGAAACATCACCACCACGTAAGGAAATAAAATGCTAATAGCGGAAATCATGGAACATGTGATACATACATACGTAAAACTTGGACGGTAGGGCCATCAAGTCAAAATGGACATACATATCTAACATTCATATACCCACATATGTCTATAAAAGCCTCTAACAGAAGTACACAATAATCATCCTAAATTCCGGACAAGTCCCCGCTTTACACAATATTTACAATACCAAAACCAATATACAACTGTGACTCGAAAAGCCCCGAACTAACTGGAGCTCACCAAAGATCTGCAAATGGTATGCAGCCTACTGAGGAGGTCTACTAGCACCTGCTCCTGCAGCAAGTAAAGTAAGTCCCCCAAGGGGGTCAGTACAAAGAATGTAATGAGTATGTAAGGCCATAAGAACTTCATCATATATAATAACAACAATGGAGACAATATAAGAGAAATAGTCAATGTGAATAAACCATCTTCCTGTATGTGAGAAACCATGTATGTTATATTTATTACATGCTTTGCCTTTACGTTCGTTCATCTACCCATGCTAGGCTTTTTCTGCCCCTGGGATGAGATTTATCTACCCATGCTAGGCTTTTCTGTCACCCCTGGGATGAGATTAACTCATGCTAGGTATTTTAACCCCTGGGATGTAAGTAACCCATGCTAGGCATTTCTGTCGCCCCTGGGATGTAGTGTGATAACCCATGCTAGGCTTTTGTATCGCCTCTGGGATGTATCGGGATCGACCCATGCTAGATATTTTAACCCCTGGGATACCACCCATGATATTGGGATTGACCCATGCTAGGTGTTGCTTCAACCACTGGGATACCACCCAAGAATACTCATCAATTATACATTACTTCTCTCTTTCATTATTCTTTCTTTCATTCTAAGAGTAATACATTGGTTATTGTACATTATTGAAACTTTGGAACATAACATTATTTGAAGTGCTACTCAAGAATGAATAGACTCTTTTTACATCATTACTCTCTTAAAGATAGTTCTTTTAGAAATTACAACATTATGACAGCTTTGGAACTTCAATCAATGAATAAGAGATAAGTGAATCACAATTCGTCTAATAATAGGACACATGTGAATAACAATAATTGATAACCAGATGTGGGATACCTTAGAACATCTCGGAATAGAACAAGTACAATGTCAATGTGAACACTATGCTGCAAAAGGATACGGAAAGAGTAACCTTACATACCTTATCTTCCCAATATGAATATACAATCCTAAATGTGAATACAATAGTCCAGCTCCTTCCTTACGTTTCACTCTACAATACAAGTACATAATGGAGTTTACATTAACCACCAACTACCTTACAAATGCATATGACAACAATGAGTTACATGATTGCCTTAACATGTCATTTCCCCCTTGACAATACCATTTATGAAATTAGCATACCAACAATACCACAACATTCCATGCGTTGACCAATACATCATAAACCAATAGCATGTCACACCAAGTTCATACCTTACACTTTTCCATCAACACAACATCACAATTACTCCATCAAGTCACCTCAATACACTTCATAACAACATATCGACAACAATCCCACAATTTATACTCATAGAAAAATAACAAGTCAAGGAATATAACCACACCATACATGTTGATATTTCATCCATACCATGAAATCTCATCAAAACCTCAAGTCTCCTTTCAAGTTTAAATCCCAGAGATGACACATCTTTTAGCAAAAAGAAAAAATGCATTATTTACACTTTTAGGCATAACCATCATGATCTAAATACTATACCATGCATATAATATATTAATCTATAAGAATAATCACTTACCCAAACTTTCAAATGAGTGATCTTGTCCAAAGAAATGGCTTAGGGCATGAGAGCTTGACAAATATCTTGTAGAATTGTCTAGAATGGCATGTGTGTTTTGTGGAAATAAAATCTGATTTTTTCCACCTTATATAGCCCCTCAAGTCATACTTAGCCACTTCTTGGCATCAAATGCCATGTTCCTTTGGTCAAAGTGAAAGAATGGGTCATTTGCCCCTCTTAGGCCATGTCTTTTATTCCATTTTGGGCCTTCAATTGAGCCCAATTTCACATGTTAACTTAGCCCACCAAAGTTGATGAATGATTCACCATATATCTCATGTTTAAATAATTCCATAATGTCATGACAATATTCCACTCACGAGATTCATATTCGTAGCCTCAATCCTCAAGAATACGCGATTTTTGCCACTCATGGCTTAATTGAACATAATTTGATAAAATACTTGTAACGATGAATTAACCCAACTCGGATGCTAAGCTTGATTTATATTAGTCTTACTATGATGGAATAATGATACCATAACCCAAGAGTCCTTTTTATAGACATAAAATCGCAGAAGAAATCGGGCAAAAAGCACTCCGGGCACCCCAAAGACTTAGCTGAAATTCCAGATTTTGAAAGGTGTGTAGGGGTGGACTGGCACTCCCTTGGGCTCACCCCCTTATGCCTGTGCCAAAAAAGTTTTAGGCCAAACAGGCCTGGCACGCCACCTGCAGTGCCCCACACTTAATTTTTGATTTTGACTTTTCTTTGCGAATTTGGTTAGATCTTTCAAGTCCCAACCTTTGCTTGCCTCTTATATTTAAGAAACTTTGCTTGGATGTCCCTTAAACCTCCATTTTCACCCCACAAATGCTCCACAAAGTCACAAACACCACCTACTGCAAAGGTCTAATCACATTTATTAGCTCAATATCAAATTTTCCATTAATAACAATGCAAAATACGTACTTATTGCTCTTGAACCTAGGGTAAACATGGTTCAAGGTTGTCACGTAGGGTCGGGAAGGTATGGGGTGTTACACAGTCTTCTTTGACTTTCTTCAGGATCATCCAGATGTTGTGCTGCCTCTTGCATTGCTCGATTATTTCTATCTGCTTGCCTAGCTTGCTCTTCCCGTGTTAATCGAGCGGTGATTTGCTCCACTGTTTCACTACCAATAGGCTAATCATGAATCTCTCCCATGGCTGCGGGATCCTAAACTCCATCGGTATTCACCATTCTTCTATTTGCTCTAAGTGTTACTTCTATTTCAGTATCAAGTGGAATCAGGGGATTTCCTTGACTCCTAGTGTTGGGCATACACTGACGTGTTCCCTTCAGAAAAGTACGAAAAAATAATACCAATCAACTTTAACAAACAAACTAATCAACTCTGTAACCTTATTCCCCGGCAACGACACCAAAATTTGATGTCGCCCCAAATATACCTTCGAAAAAGTATAACGAGTTCTCTGTATCAAATATAGAACCCAACTAGGGTTGGTTGATCCCATAGGGTATAGGTCAAAGTTATATAGAATGCTAGTCTGAGTGACTGGTGAGTAAGTAAAACTGGGGAGGGGGGGGTTATGAATAAATAGTAACAGTAACGATTTCTGAATATAGAATTTGTAGACAATATGAGAAATACACTAGGACTGTGGTCCCCAATGATTCCTTAACTCCACCGGTTACTTGTGCTGGCAAAAATTGTCCAGCTACGTTGCATGCAAAATCTGACAAGATATGTTCATCTAAATGTATCTCGACCATGGTTAGACGAATTTCACTCTTCTCCTCTCTGTCTCCAAGTGTCGCACTACTAATCCTTCTCCTGGATCTCATAACTATCCCTGTTACGGCTCAAGTTATTAGATGAAGGTTGATAGCTTCAAATCTCTATTGTTATTCCCTTTTCCCAATCTATACCTCTCTTTCGATCAAGTTTAGAATACAGGTGAGTTTCTAACGTTTGCAACCACTAGAAGATTAGTTATAATGAAGGTAATAACAATACATGCATTCACAACGGTTCAGAGTTGCTTTGCACTTAACCGGTTTTATTAATTCCTCATGGTTAACCCTAGTTAATGAGTTTAGCTACTCTTGATTGCAAGAACACAATAAGCATTCAAAGATGAAGACATAATTGTAAACTCACAATAAAGAAGAAACTCTGAAATCTCAATTATGAATAAAACCCTGGAATTGATGTTCCAAGATTACAAAAACCAACAATGTGTTTTTGAACTCAAACTAATGAAAAACTAACTCAAAATAATGTAATTACTAACTTCTGAACATAGGACAACAAAGGGGTATTTATAGATATAAGACGAATCCTATCCTAATCAAAACAGGAAAATAGAGTCGGCAACCTTCCACTGTATCGTGGAACCAAGTCACGTCATGTGGGTCCAGTCATGGAAATTAGACACATTGAACATTCTCTAAAGTTGACTCATTACAACCACTCACGTCACGTGAGTCCTGTCGTGAGTCACCTTTCTGGTGCAGATCCTGGTTCTTTCGTCTTCAGATATTTTGTTCTCGGGCGTGATTCTTCCTTTTTGTCCATTTTGCCTCCAAAACCTATTCTCCTGCAATATAAAATAGAAAACACATCATACCAACCAAACACACCCAAGTTATTTCATATTTTCATTGTTTTAAGCATCAAAAGTGTCATGAAACCATGACACATTAGTCATAGGCAGTAAGCTAGCCCACTTTTTTTCAGGAACTTCATTTTGCTATATCACAATTCAAGAGCAATTTCTAAAATACTAATGTGAGATTAATAAAAATGTTGGCCTACAAATAAGGCCATTATTCCAAGAATCCATCAACGACACCAAAATATGAAAAACTGTTATAAGTATCTGAATGTGGGAAATAAAAAGTAGTCTAAAATATGCCCACAAAGGGGCAAAACCAGCATAATATATAAATAAGGGGGATGTAGGGAGATATAGTGTACCTAGCTAAAGCTTAACTGCTCACCTTGTCTCCGAGGCTTGATGCATTAGAGCCTTCCTCTTCTAGCCTGGTCAGCAATGAGAACTCCTGAGCGTTGGTTGTCTTTACCTTTGGGAGCTTTTTACTCGAGGCGACAAACTCTAGGAAGGTCTTCATACCCTTCCACAAATAAAAAGATGGGGTGAAAGAACTCTCTGGGCTCTACTCATCATCCTCGTACTCATCCTTGTCATCATCATCATCATCATCAGAATCTGACTCCAATGTGGGCAAATTGTCGATCCCGAGAGTGCCTCTTCTTCTTTTCTACCTCCAAATTCTTCCACAGATCTATGTGGGCTCGAGCTAAGCTAGTGTAATCACTCCGGAGGTTCGAGAGACATGCAATATTGGAATAAATGGAATCATGGGGAGGAATGGGCATCCTCGTTAGCATATCCTTCACAACTACTAGATCCTCCTCCAGCTGCCCAAAATACCCTGATAGTCATGGGGGGAAAGGCCCCAACCCTCCAGCCTCGTGGGCCCTATTACTCTCACCATTAGTATTCATCTTCCTTTTATTCTTTCTCCTCCCCGATCACCCTTCACCTTTAATGGATCAAAGTGTGCCTCACACCCAATACAAATATTCTCCACCTCTACTAGTAAATGAACCTTCGGGCAAAGCTAGGTCTTTCAGAGTATTGAAAATATACTTCCACTCTACAATTTTTTTCCCAACATTTACGTCCACGCAGGCCAGGACACAATCCATTACTAACACTCATAGGAGAGTCACATAAGTGATATTCTTCGAGTGATGAATCCTCTCGGAGACCAAGTTTAACCATCATCGAGCCTCTGTATTGAACTCAATACTCTTGATTCCCTTATTGGTACAAGCCTAAGGGAGCTTCTCCCTTTGGTCTTCCATTACTAGCATGTTAGCCAACCATTAGCCATGTTCTTCCTCTTCTTTATCTGATAACTGTTTGAGAGATCAAGAACCCCAAAGGTTTGATTGATCATATCCGCCCCAACCAAGATAATTATATCTCAAATTTTGATGGTAGGTTCCAATCCACTTAAGGGAGGGTGACATAAAAATACCTCACACATTCTTCATTACAATCTCCCTTCGGCTGTACCAACTTCCCCCAACCCATGCCCTATAACCAGATATAAAATTGTAGCTTCTTTTTCTTCACCCTATCCATCATGAATGCATGATCGTGCATGAATACCTTGACTTGCATGTCAATGTAACCCCTCCTGCAGTAGTTGTCAAGAAACTTCTCATAGGCAGGGTTAGTGTTGCCACATTCAACAATAATAATAATAGTGCCTAAACAAAGAAGGGAAGGATTGTTGGATAATGTCCCATAAAAATCTATCAAGAAACTAAGCATGAAAGTAAGGAATCTATAAAAGAAACTTTGAAAATTTCAGATTTTCCCAGGCCGGTCACTGCCTATCACCTCTGTAGCGGCTTGGGGTCTGCTACAACAGGGTTGCTGTAGCGAGATTCTCCGCTACTGTAGAAGGGAACTGCTGCAATAAGACTTTCATCCCTAATGAGAACCTAACCCTAAAAACTCTATTTTTGATATTTTACTTTGTTTTCTTGATTTCAAACATAGATCGGGCACAGGGTAGTAGTGTATGACTAATCTACATCATTTTTACAAAGGTTAACACCCAAATCTAGCCCCAATGGCTTGAAAATGTTTGAAAAATAATTGTTCATCTACCCACACCATTTTAAAGTACAAAACCCCATGAACTCGATAAAAATTAAGCCCTGAATGCTATAGGAGCATTGGAAACTTAATGGAAACTAACATTCTTTGAGAATCCATTCCAAATTGGGGAAAAATTAAATCTTACCCAAACTACCCTAATTCTAGCCCATTTCGAGTAATTCTAACACGAATAAATTTGTATGTATAATTGAAAGACCTAGAGGTAAATTCTACTAGTAAGCCACCCCCAAACACATCGAAGAATCTCAAAAAGACTTATAAACTTCAGACTAAGCTTGCCCTTCTTCCTTAACTTCATTACATTATTCATGAGTGATACCTTCAATAGAACTCTCTCATCAATCATGAACCCAAGTCATAAACTTTATGATCTGCATAGCTTTTCTATCTACTTTGGGCTGTCAAAAGTCAGTCTTGTATTAATTTCACCCTATCCATAGAATACGTCAGCAAGTTCATACCCCAAGGCCTAATATCAAAAGAATCAAACCAACTTACTAGGCATCTATACTTCCTCCCATACAGAGCCTCGAGTGGTGCCATCGGTAGGATGGAATGTTATTTGTTGTTGTCGGTAAACTCTGCTAAAGGTAAATACTAGTCCCACCGACCACCAAAATCAATCACACAAGGTTGAAGTATGTATTCAAATACCTATATAGTCCACTTTAACTGGCCATCTATCTGTGGATGAAAAGTTGTACTCGTCTCCAATTGAGTGCCTAACTCTCACTACATAGTGCTCCAAAAGTGCGACGTAAATTGAGTACCCTATATGAAATGATAGAAATAATCACCCCATGCAATTGAACTACCTCTGAAGTGTAGATCTTAGCCAACCTCTCTACATTGTAGTTAGTCCTCACTAGTATAAAATGAGCTGATTTGGTCAATCTATCCATAATTACCCAAATAGAGTCAAAATTTCCTAAGGTCTGGCGTAGAATAACTAAGAAGTCCATAGTAATATGCTTCTACTTCCACTCAGGTATGAGCATCCTCTGAGTCATACCACCCAGTATTTGGTGCTCACACATCACTTGTTTACAATTCAAATACTTAGCCATGAACTTACCTTCATCCTACACCACCAATAATGTTGTTTCAGGTCATGATACATCTTGGCTACACCTGGATGAATAGACTACCTCAAACTATGATCTCTCCATGATCAATCTAGCCAAGTTACTAACTCTAGGAACACAAATATGACCCTTGATCTTGAAAACACCCTCCTGATAAAGAATCACTTCCTTAGCTTCACCTTTCAACACTTTATCTCGAATGATGCACAACCTACATCCTTAAATTGCCTATTTTTAATCTACTCCACCAATAAGGACATTCCTCAACACAAGCAAACACTCTACCAGGATCAAAAATATCATGTCTCACAAATCTGTTAATCTAACTTTAAACATCCATAGTCAAAGGTCGCTCCTCCATCATCAACAAGGCAAGACTACCCATACTCACTGCCTTCCTACTCAAAAAATCTACCAATATATTAGTTTTTATTGGGTTATAATGAATATTCATATCATAGTCCTTCAACATCTCCAACCACCATCATTGTCTCAAATTCAGATCCTTTTGGTTGAACAAGTATTGAAGGCTATAATGATTGTTGAACACCTCACAATGAACCCCATATAAGTAATGCTGTCAAAACTTCAAAATAGATACTTCCACCGCCAACTATATCAGACATTTACTTTAGTTGTTTAGAGTCAATTGGGGTTCTTATCCCAACAACTCATCCTTCTTAGTAGAGGCTCTCAGACATAGACCATTCAACTTATCAATTTCCTTTCAGATATTGTTTTGTATTAACAATTAGTATTTTTATTAAATTGCCCATTCAGTTATGATTATGCTTATGCTCAGTATTTAAATACATGATCTTAATATTATTCAGTACGAAGGGTTCTTTTAGGTTCATTTGTGGTTCTAAGTACCGTATCTCATCTAGAGTGTAGACTCGAGTTGTGACAAACATGGTATTAGATCCCTAGGTTCAAGAGACGTATGATGTCTATAAAGCCACATTTACTAAAGTCTTTATCATGGGTGTAAAGCATGACACACTTATGAAGGAGAGGATATAAGATATTTTAGGAAACATTCCTTTCTTTTATGTTCATTATTTACCCTTCTAACTCATGCTTTATATGTTTCAAATAATGCCTCCAAGAAAAAACAACGAACAAAGGAACAGTCAGAATGGTAATCCTCCAGCACTAGTGAATCAACCTCCAAATAATGATGTTACCAATATTGGGTTTTAGACTGCAATCCAAATGTTAACTCAGGCCATGACAACCTAGGTGAATCAATAGGTAGTTGTCCCTGCTAACCCAAATGGTGGGTCAGCTGCTGCCCGAGTCTGAGACTTTGTTAGAATAAATTCGGTAGTGTTCTTTGGGTCAAAGGTTGAGAAAGACCCATAAAACTTCATTGGTGAAATGTAGAAGATTCTCTAGGTGAGTGGAGCTGAGAGTGTCAAGATGGCTTTCTATCATCTTAAGGATGTAGTTCACCTCTAGTTCACTTAGTAGAAAAAAACTGTCGTGGCAGGAATGTGGCTTTTGTATTTGGGACGACTTTGTTTATATTTTTCTTGATCAATTATTTCCTAGAGAATTTAGGGAGTAAAAAGCTAAAGAGTTTATGAAATTAAAGTAGGGTCTACTTCAGTGAAAGAATATGGTTTGAAGTTCACTCAGCTATCCAGGTATTCTCTAGAGATAGTGGCCAAGCCGAGGGCTAAAATGAGCAAGTTCATTTTGGGATTTTAGATTTGGTTAAGAAGGAGTAAAAGACTGCTATATTGATTAGGCATATGGATATCGCTATATTGGTGGCTCATTCCCAATAGATAAAGGAGGTCAAACTTAAAAAGAGGGAAAGAGAGAATAAGAATGCCAAAATAGGTAATTTTAAGTACCACCAGCTGACAACTTGTGGTCAGAGATGGTTTTATTTCCAGCAAAGGACATTAGGACCTGCCATCATCATCTATTACTCCATATCTATCACCTAGACCTAGATATGATTAGAAAGGTAGAGCGTCAGGCTCTCATTTGCAGGGAATTGTTGTAGGGGGTACTTCCTATTTTACTTGCAACAAATGTTGTAAGATTCACCAAGTGGAGTGACTTTTTGTCAAAGTGGAATGTTTTAGATATGGTCAGGTTGGTAACTGGCTGAGATATTGTCCCTTTGTCTTGTAGGGAATAAAGATGGTTGGGCTTAGTCTACTTCTTCAACAGCTCCAGTGGGTCATACAGTTTAAAAAGGTGCCACTACAAGTGTAGACGATGGTCAGCACCAGAACCACATTTATGCCCTTTCATCTCTCTAAAATTAGGTGAGTTTACAAAATATAGTCATTGGCATATTGCAAGTATTTTCTCATGATGTATATGCTTTGTCAGACCATGGTACTACATTGTCTTTTGTCACCTATATGTTTCTATTAAATTGGAGTCAGTCTAGAACAACTCTTAGAACCTTTTTCTATTTCCACTCTAGTTGGTAAGTAAGTTATAGCTAGAATGGTGTAGAGAAATTGCCCAGTATCCATTCTTAATACAGTCACCATAGGTGATCTAGTTGAGTTAGACATGAATGAATTTGATATCATTCTTTGCATGGATTGATTACATTCCTATTATGCCTCAGTCAACTATAGAACTAGAGTTATAAAATTTCAATCTCCAAATGAGCCTGTCTTAGAGTGGAAGGGTAGTCCTACATAGTCTAAAGGGTACTTTATTTCTTACCTTAAGTCTAGGAAAATGGTTTTTAAGGATTGCATTTATCATCTAGGTCGAGTTAAGGATTCTAATTTCGAGACCACACCTCCTTAGTTTGTTCCAGTCATCAGTGAATTTACTGAAGTATTTCATGAGGATCTATCTAGAGTACCTCTCACAGGGAGATTGACTTTGGGATTTATCATTTCTTAGATACACACCCCATATTTGTTCCTCCTTAGAGAATGGCTCCAGTTGAGCTTAGGAAATTGAAAAAATAGTTGAATTACTCGTATATAAAAGCTTTATTTGACCTAGTATTTCCTCGTGGAAAGCTCCTGTCATTTTTGTGTGAAACAAAGACAATTATATCAAAATGTGTATTGACTACCATCAGTTGAAAAGGTTATAATAAAGAATAAGCATCCTACCCCAAGGTTGATGACATGTTTGACTAGCTTCAGGGCTCTAGTTGTTTCTCTAAGATTGATATCAGATTTGGGTGTCATCAGCTCAGGGTTAAGGAGTGTGACATTCAAAAGACAACCTTCAGAACTCAGTATGATCACCATAAATTTATGGTTATGTCTTTTGGACTAACAAAAGCTGCTAAAACTTTTATGGACTTTATGAACAGAGTATTCAAGTAGTACTTACATATGTTCATCATTGTCTTCACAAATGATATTCTAGTCTACTCCAAAAGTGAGGAGGAGCATTCAGATCATTTGAATGTTGTTTTGCAGAATCTCAAGGACTGCTAGTCATTCACTATGTTTAGTAAGTATGATTTTTGGTTGATGTCGGTTGCATTACTTGGTCATGTTATGTCTAGTAAAGGTGTTCATATAGACTCTCAAAAGATAGAGGCAGTAAAGAACTAGCCTCGACCCACTTCTTCGTTCAATATTAATTAGGAGCTTTTTGGCTTTACTAGCTATTACATGAGATTTTTTGAGGGTTTTCATCTATTGCTACCTCATTAACCAGGTTAATATAGAAAAAGCTCAAGTTCTAGTGGTCTGAGGTTTGTGAGAAGAGTTTTTAGGAGTTGAAGAGTCGTTTAACTACAAATCCAGTTCTGACATTGCTAGAAGGTTCCGATGGTTTCATGGTCCATTATGATGTTTACAGATTTGACCTTGGGTGTTTGTTGATGCATAATGGTAAGGTTATTTCCTATGATTTTAGATAACTCAAGGTTCATGAGAAGAGCTACCCAACTTATGACCTTGAGTTGGTAGCTGTAATATTTACCTTGAAGATTTGGAGACATTATTTGTTTGGTGTTCATGTAGATTTGTTTGCAGCTCATAAGAGTCTACAATATTGGTTTAGTTAGAAGGATTTAAATCTTAGGCATCGGAGATGTCTTGAGCTTTTTAATGATTATGACATGAGTGTGCTTTACCATCCTGTCAAGGCCAATGTAGTAACTGATGCTCTTAGTAGGTTGTCCATGGGTAGTGTATCCTATGTTAGGAAGGGAAGAAGTACTTGTCTAGGGATGTTCATAGGTTTGCTTGTTTAGGGGTTCATCTTATAGATTTAGTGGATGGTGGTGTTATCATTCAGAATGGTTCAGAGTCTTCTCTTATGATGGAAGTTAAGGAAAGCAAGACATTGATCCTATTTTGCACAAGTTGAAGGATGTTATCCATAATTACAAAGTAGAGGTTTTCTACCAAGGGGGAGATGATGTTCTTTGTAATTAGGGCAGATTATGTGTTCTAGATCTAGATAATTTGAGGCAACAAATTTTAATTGAAGCTCATAACTCTTGGTATTCTATTCATCTATGTGCCACCAAGATGTGTCGTGACATATAAGAAGTCTATTGGTCGAATGGCATGAAGAGGGACATTCCAGATTTTGTGACCAAGTGACCTAATTACCAGTAGGTGAAGGTTGAACATCAGATACTAGGAGGTATGACCCAGGATATAACCATTCCTACTTGGAAGTGGGAGATGATTAATATGAATTTCATCACAGGTTTAACTCGCACGCCACATCAACATGATTCTATTTGGGTGGCAGTAGACAGGATGACTAAATCTGCTAATTTTTTACCTATCAAAACTACAGATTCTGTAGAGGACTATGCTAGAATTTATATCTGTGGGTTGGTTAAATTGCATGGAGTTTCCTTGTCTATAATTTTATATAGGGGTACTTAGTTTACATCTCAGTTTTGGAAGTCTTTCTAGAAGGGTCTTAGTACCCGAGCAAATCTCAGTACAACATTTTATCCCCAAAAAGATGGGCAGGCAGAGCATTCTCTCTAGACTTTAGAGGATATTTTAAAGGCTCGTTTAATCAACTTCAAATGTAATTGGTATGATCATTTACCTCTCATATAGTTTTCCTATAATAACAGCTTTCATTTCTATATTGGATTACTCTTTCTAAGGCACTTTATGGGCGGAGACGTAGATCTCCTATTTTTTGGTTTGAGGTAGATGAAGCTACTTTGATAGTGATAGATTTGGTTAATGAGGCAATGGAAAAGGTTCAGCTGATTAGGGAGAGGTTGAAGACTACTCAAACTCAACAGAAATCTTATGCAAATATGAGGAGAAGGGACTTTGAATTTTCTGTTGATAATTGGATGTTCTTGAAAGTCTTTCCTATAAAAGGGGCGATGAGATTTGTTAAGAAAGAGAAGTTTATTCCCTATTATATTAGTCCCTACTGGATTTTGAGACGAATATACAATATGGCTTATGAGTTAGAGCTGCCTGCAGAGTTGACAACAATGCATCCAGTGTTTCATATGTCTTTGTGGAATAAATGCATTGATGATCCATCACTTGTTGTTTCTTTGGAGATTGTTTGTGTGAAAGATAGACTTTCCTATGAGGAGGTTCCAGTTGAGATACCTGATAGGTAATTTCACAAGTTTAGGAATAAGGATGTCATATTAGTAAAGGTCTTGTAGAGAAATTACTTGGTTTAGGGATCTACTTGGGAAGAAGAAGAAGGTATGATATCCAAGTACCCTCATCTATTACCTCCTAATGCTGAAATAGCTTGAGATAATAGTTTTCCTCCTATGAGCTACGTGACTGCCATATAACGTCATTTCACTTTCTTACAATACCATTTACTGCATCACCATACCAACAGCACCAAAACATGCCACACATCAAACAAGACATCATAACCCAATAACATTTCACACCAAGTTTATACTTTACACTTCCCCTTCAACACAACATCACATTTACTCCATCAAGTCACTTAAATACCTTTCACAATAACACATTAAAATTAATACATAATTGATACAATAAAAAATACCTTTGTAATACTCCTTTAAAGTCATTTAAAGGGTGCCATAAGTTGATGATTACATCCAAGAAGGGTATAGGGGCCTTAGGGTGTCAAAGAGATGCAAAAACAATCAAAACGGAGTTCTGGAGGGACCTGTGAAGCCAAATTCTCCCACAAGTTTGTGAGGTGAGGCCTAAGGTACCCATTGTCCTTGTCCAGGGCCACCTGCATTGGCATCTGCGCCCGCAGGTGCCCCATCCGCGAAGGCAGATGCCCGGTTCGGCCAAAATGGGTCTCTTTTGGGTCCTTTTTTGTGATAAATGGTACATGACCATAAGTTAGCTTTTATTTTAATATTTTATGTTAAATTGGATGCCAACAAACAACCATGGTCTCACAATGCATATGAACAACACAAAACCACATTTTTCCCTTCAATACGCCACCGGTTCCATCTATAATTTCAAAACAACAATTCCAAATGTTATACACAAAGAGGAAGCAAGTTAGGGACATAAACACATCTTAAATTTTGAAATTTAATACATCAAATTCACTTCCTTCAAGACCACAAGTATCCTTTCAAGTTTATAAGACAAAACCCTTTACCGATTAAGCAAAAGTAGATTGTTTCACACATAGTGGACTGCTCAACACTTTGCGAACATAACCAACATGATTTATACACCCTATAATGCATATAATATATTAAAACATAATATTAAACACTTACCAAAGCTTGCAAAGCGGCGATCTTGTCCAAAGGGAATAGTTGCTTAGGGTTTGTGAGAAGAGAGAATGTTGTGCAAAAATCTAGAATTGGCATGTGTCTCTTGGTGAATAAAATCTGATTTTTGTTACCTTTTATAGACACTTGGTGTTCATCCTTAGACACTTTTGATCAATAATTGAGGTGTTTACTTGGTCAAAAGATGAATGGGTCATTTTCCCTTTTGGGCCATGTCTTTTACTTACTTGGTGGGCCTCAATTGAGCCCATTAACAGGGAATTAATTCAGCCCAAGAATTTTAGTGATTAATCCACCAAATATATCAAGTTTAAATAATTCCATAAATGTTACGGTAATAACATAGGTTCGAAAATGTATGGGGTGTTACATCTTTCCCCCCTTAGAAACATTCGTCCTCGAATGTTGGTAACATAAGTAACATTATCCAATTTACACATATTCAAGTCTCAGTTTATCCTTCATGTTACTATATAGACACAATGCTTATATATACTTACTTGTTATTACTCCAGTCCCGCATCCTGAACTTTCTCTTCCGTTTGAAACAAATGAGGGTACTTAGACTTCATCATTTCCTCGGCTTCCCATGTGATCTCTTTTACTTGTTGAATTTATCCAAGGCACTTTTATGGAAGCTACTTCTTTATTCCTTAATATCTTCACTTGTTAATCCGGAATAGCAATAGGTATCTCTTCATAGGTGAGATCCTCCGTAACTTGTACATCTTCAATGGGAGCAATACGAGATGGATCTCCTATGCACTTTTGAAGCATTGAAATATGAAATACTGGATGAACTATGGAGAGTTCTTGGGGTAGTGCCAATTCATACGTAATTTGACCAAATCTTCAGACAATCTCATATGGCATGTTATATAGGGCCAACTTTCCTTTCTTTCCAAATCTCATTACCCCTTTAATTGGTGACACTTTCAAGAATACCCAATCACCTCGGGCAAATTCTAGCCCTCTTCTTCTAATATCGGCATATGACTTGTGTTGACTTTGGGCCGTGTGTAGCCGCTTTTGTATCACCTTAACTTTCTCCATAGCTTGATGAATAAGATCTGGCCCAAATAAGGCAGTTTCACCCGCTTCAAACCATCCAATTGGTGATCTACATTTCCTTCCATATAAAGCTTCATAAGGTGCCATTTTGATACTTGAATGATAGCTATTGTTGTAAGAAAATTCAATAAGAGGTAGATGATCATCCCAACTACCTTTAAAGTCCAATGTGCAAGCTTGTAGCATATCTTCAAGTGTTTGGATAGTACGTTCTGCTTGTCCATCTGTCAGAGGATTAAAAGTTATACTTAAATTCACTTGAGTTCCTAAACTCTTCTGAAAAGATTTCCAAAAATGTGCAATAAATTGAGCTCCCCTATCTGATATAATAAAGATTGGAATTTCGTGTAGCCACACTATCTCTCTAACATACAACCATGCATACTCTTTACATGTATAGGTGGTCTTGACCGGTAGGAAGTGTGCTGACTTAGTAAGCCTGTCAACTATTACCCAGATGGAATCAAACTTTCGCAGTGTACGAGGCAAACTTGTGATGAAATCCATGTTAATCATATCCCACTTCCAGACTGGCAGATTAATACATTGCATGTAACCTCCAATTTTTTGATGCTCTACTTTTACTTGCTGACAATTCGGACATTGGGCTACAAATTCTGCAATGTTCTTCTTCATGTTACCCCACCAATACATCGCTTTTAAGTCATGATACATTTTGGTGGCTCCCAAATGAATAGAATACTGTGAATGGTGTGCCTCTGTCATAACCGTCTCCTTAGATCGTCTACATCCGGTACACATAGTCTACCTTGGCACTGAAGTACTCCCTCCTACGTAAGATCAAATGCCTTTGTCAAACCCTATTGTACATTCTCTTTCAACTGTAATAACATAGGATCCGCATACTTTTTGTTTTTCACTTCAGCTACTAACGAAGATTCTGCCGCATTTTGCACAATAATCCGTTCATCGGGAGATTCAAAAAGACGAACTCCCAAGCTGGCTAGTTGATGTAGATTCTACAACTTTGGCTCTATTGCACGATCTAAGAAATGAAGAACAGAAACAAATCCTAAATTCCCTATAGCCTCCTGCTTATAAATGTCATGAACAACACATCCATAAGCAAGACTCTACTCAGACACGGCTTTGTAGACACCTTAGGACGACCTGCTGGGGTGGACTGCTACCGAAAGCCGTTAAGACCCGAGAGAACCAACCTTCATTCATGTACACTCATATGCATGTCACTAAATGAACAACACTCTAGCATATATAGAAACAAGATACCAATGGCGGAAATCATGGAGAAATATTCAATATATATGAAACTTGGCCGTTGGGGCCATCAAGTCAAAAAGGACATACATTCCTTCATTCATTCCACAACGTCTACAAAAGCCTCTAACAGATACATAACCAAACCTAAAGTCGGGACAAGTCCCCGCTTTATACATTTGTTACACAATACCAAAACAATGTACACAAGTGACTCAAAAATCCCCGAACCAAATTGGAGTTCACCAATAGTCTGCGGATGATCTAAATCCTACTGTGGAGGTCTACTAGCTCCTGTGCCTGTAGCAGGTAAGGTAAGTCCCCCAAGGGACGTCAGTACGAAAGAATGTACTGAGTATGTAAGGCTATAAGAAACTGTATAAAACATAATATCTCAAATGGAATCAATTATAAGTGAATAAACATTATGGAAAAACCACCGTTCTGTATATGTGTGGAACCATGTACATTACATTCATTATTTCTTTGCTTTTATGTTCATCTTCATTACCATTCATCCAGCTGATCAGTAGGACACATCATAACATAACGTATCATAACATAACATAACATAACATAACATTGGGATCGTCTCTAGCTAGGCTTAGGCCCCTTTGAGCTACCGCCCAGAAATCAATAATTAATCGGGATCGTCTCTAGTTAGGCTTTCGCACCTTTGAGCTACCACCCATAAATCTGTAAAGCAGGTTTTTCCATAGCTAGGTTTGCACCCCTTTGGTCTACCCCCTCATCGGGATAGTCTCTAGCTAGGCTTTCGCCCCGTTGAGCTACCACCCGACCTCTAAGAAACACATATATGCATTACTTCATTCCTTTACTTGTGTGAGATTGATACATTGGTGGTTATAACCTTATTGGAGATTTGAAACATTGGTTAATGAATAAGGGACATGTGAATAACAATATATGTCAAACCTGAAATGAGATACTTTGGAATATTTTGAAATGGAAACAAGTAGGTAACAATGAGAACAATAGGTACTGCCGAGGATACGGAAAAGAGTAACCTTATATACCTTATCTCCCCAATATGAATACACAATACTATATGCGAATACAATAGTGTATCTCCTTCCTTACGTGTTACTCTATAACACAAGTATATAACGGAGCTCATGTTAACAACTAACTACATTACAAATGCATAAGACGACAATGAGCTACGTGACTGCCATATAACGTCAATTCACTTTCTTACAATACCATTTACTGCATCACCATACCAACAATGCCAAAACATGCCACACATCAACCAAAACATCATAACCCGATAACATTTCACACCAAGTTTATACTTTACACTTCCCCTTCAACACAAAATCACATTTACTCCATCAAGTCACTTAAATACCTTTCACAATAACACATTAAAATTAATCCATAATTGATACAATCCAAAATACCTCCGGACTACTCCTATAAAGTCATTAAAAAGGTACCATGAGTTGATGATTGCATCCAAAAAGGGTATAGGGGCCTTGGGGGGTCAAAGAGATGCAAAAATAATTGAAATGGAGTTCTGGAGGGACCTGCGAAGCAAACTTCGCCCACAAGTGGGTGAGGTGCGGCCAAAGGTTCCAATTGGACTTGTCCAGGGCCACCTGTGTTGGCATCTGCACCTGCAGGTGCCTCATCCGCGAAGGCGGATGCCTTGTTCGGCCAAAATGGGTCTCTTTTGGGTCCTTTTTTGTGATAAATGGTACATGACCATAAAGTAAGCTTATATTTTTATATTTTATGTTAATTTGGATTCCAACAAACAACCATGGTCTCAAAATACATATGAACATCACAAAACCACATTTTTCCCTTCAATACGCCACTAGTTCCATGTATAATTTCACAAAAATAATTCCAAATGTTATACACATAGAGGAAGAAAGTTAGGGACATAAAAAAACCTTACATGTTGAAATTTAATCCATAAAATTAACTTCCTTCAAGACCACAAGTCTCATTTCAAGTTTATAAGACAAAACCCTTTGCCGATTAAGCAAAAGTAGACTGTATCACACATAGTGGACTGCTCAACACTTTGCCAACATAGCCAACATGATTTATACACCCTATCATGCATATGATATTTTAAACCATAAGATTAAACACTTACCAAAGCTTTCAAAGCGGTGGTCTTGTCCAAAGGGAATAGTTGCTTAGGGTTTGTGAGAAGAGAGAATGTTGTGGAAAAATCTAGAATTGACATGTGTCTCTTGGTGAATAAAATCTGATTTTTGTTGACTTTTATAGCCCCTCGGTGGTCATCCTTAGCCACTTTTGATCAATAATTGAGGTGTTTACTTGGTCAAAAGATGAATGGGTCATTTTCCCTTTTTGGCCATGTCTTTTACTTACTTGTTGGGGCTCAATTTAGCCCATTACCATGGAATTAATTCAGCCCAAGAATTTTAGTTATTAATCCACCAACTATCTCAAGTTTAAATAATTTCATAAATGTTACGGTAATAACATAGGTTCAGAAATGTACGGGGTGTTACAAGAACAACTCATATAATGAGTCTTGGTCTGTGCCAATGACTTATTAGGTGACTAGTCTTGAGTAGCCCTGAACCAAATCCTAAAAGTTGAAAATTTAGTCCCGTGGTGGTGACTCTAGATGATGAGTCATTGTCACCTAGGATGACTCATCAGGTCACTCATCCTGACAAGGACCTGAGGGTTAACATTATGGGTCCAGCCATCACGAGGCAATATAATGACCCATCGTTAGTGACGACGAGTTTTTATGACCCAGTCATTGCCAAACTCGACAACTTTTCTTACTCATAACAATTCTATATATGAGTTATTTTCAGATATGATGACTCATCCTAATAAACTGTGATGATTGGTATAACAAAATTAGTTATATTTTAGTTAGGGTATTTTCATCTTTCCACTTTCCTAACTCCCTATACCACATCATTTAAGGGTTTTGGGGAGGGGTTAGGAGGACTTAGATGCTTTTCACCCTTATTATCTACCAAAACAATTAGAAACATTCTAAGAAGGCAATTGTTCAAAGTTCAATTTACTAGAAAGTTAGGGTTCTTCTCCAAAAGCTCCAAAGTTCAAGTTACTAGAAATAATTCTTCAAATTCCAGGTATGTGGGTATTCAATGAGGGTTTCCTTCAACCCTTATGCCCAAAATAGATTTCAAAGTTTAGTTTCCATGAAATCCATGACTTAGCGTAAGTTCTCAAATAGTCCAATTTTATGATTTCTTTAAGTATTCAAGTTATTGAACATTTTATGAACATGAATGTTCTTTTATGCATGCTTTTAACTAGGACTGTTATATATGTTGGAATGTTATGAACACACAATCCTAAATTCTTGTAAAAATATTATGAAAAAACCAATTAAAGCCTAATTTCAGATGAGTATTTAGTATACCATATTTATCATGATTTTCAGAGATAGTAAATTGCATATGATTTTATATGAATTCAACCATATATAGTTACAGTAAATTAAACTAGTTTATGTATTTTACTCAGATTTCAGTATGAGTACGAGCATATGCATATGGTTATTGGAGTAGAACTTATCACCGAGAGGACACGAGTTCAGATAACCCAAGTCCAAAACTACGTGTCATCATAGGTTAAAGAGGTTCTCTCCAGTTGAGAGTGTCTCTTATAGACCGAATGAGCTCATGAGTGGATTCACGCCAGTCATAGTTCTTACTCTTGAAAAGGTATAGAACACCCTTCAAACTTGGGTTACAAGTTGGATTTTATGTTTGCTCACATGAACCTCTCATAGTTTAATATTAGTGTTATACATGACCCTTGTTTCTATTTGTATATATTTAAACTCATGATTTTTTAGATTATCATTTCATATCAGTGTTTATACATGTATTTATGCATCTCAGACAGGTTCATTGTACTTCAATTTGGTTTACATTTTAGTGTAGTATTTTAGTATTTACCACTATTTTCAGTACAGTTTTAATTACATCTCATATTCTCAGTACATTCAAAGTACTGATCACATACTATTTTGTGTTGTATAATCTTATGATATTGGTTTTGATACTCAACATTAGACCTGTGATTAGTACATTCTGGTACATTCTCAACAGTAAATAGTGGTGAGTCCTCATCTTCCGAGGATGAGATTTTATTATCCTTTATTTTTAGTACTTTATTTCAGTTTTAGATATTTGAGTTAGCTGGGGGCTTGTCCCAGAAAATCATCATTTAGTAGAGGCTTTCAGACATATAGTTAGATATTTTAACTTTATGGCTTATGTCAGACACTTTAGATAATATTTTAGTATTAGTATTCTATCAGACTGTTAACTCTAGAAGTTCAATATTAGCTACCTCTCAGTATTTTGTATGTATATTTAGTGTTTTAGTATTTATGATTTTCCATGGGTTAGCTTGAGGTCACTTGTGGCTCTAGGTACTGTGTTATGTCTAGGGTGTAGGCTCGGGTCATGACAAACTTTGTATTAGAGAATCAAGTTCAAAAGTGTCCTAGGTTATCCAAAAATCGTATTAAGTAGAGTCTCTCGTTCATGGGTGTGAAGCATGCCACACTTGTGAGTGAGAGTCTATAGAATGTTTAAGGAAAGTTTCACTTCTTTCATGATTCATATCGTGCTTCATCGTGTGAACTCTATGAAATTTCCTTCTAATTCATGATCTACTCATCTACAAAGAATACCTCTTAAAAGAGCTAACAAATGTAGAAATGGTAGCATAAATAACAATCAGCAAGCCCACTAACTCCACTAGATCTTCTGAATGAGCAAGTCACTCACGTCGAATTTAGGGATACTTTCCAAATGATTGCTCATGCCATAGCCAACCAAGTCAATCAGTAAGCTTTGGACCTACTAATCCAAACGAGAATGCAACTGTTATGAGAGTTTGAGACTTTACTGGGATAAATCCTCAAGAGTTCCATGGTTCAAATTTGGATAAATATCCACAAGCCTTTATTGATGAGGTTCAAAAGATCACTCAGATTATGGGTATTGCTTCAGTTGAGAGTGTAGATTTTGCTGCATATAAGTTGAATGGAGTGGCCTAGACTTAGTGAAAATAATGGAAATAGAGTAGGCATATGGATGTAGGCCCAATTGATTGGGATGAGTTTGTGACTGCTTTTTAGGACAAATTCTTTCCTCTTGAGATGAGGGAAACTAAGATTGATGAGTTCATCAATTTGAAACAAGGTAATAGGTCATTGAAAGGGTATTCTCTAAAGTCCACCCAACTCTCCAAGAGTACAGGACCTGTATGCTTGTTGGGGATATATATATATATATCCAAATTTATGACTCATGCTCAGCAGATTGAGAAAGACAATATAAAAGAGAAAGAAAAGGAGAATAAGAGAGCTAGAATAGGTAACTTTGACTATTCTCAGTAAAAATCAGGTGGTGGAAATTGATCCCAGAATTAGTAGAGATCTTCAGCTCCAGCACCATCATTTGCTAGTGTTCCATCTCCTCAGCCCAAATTAGAACAGAAAAGTAGAGGGCTAAACTCAAAGTTACAAAATAGAGCTTCCGGTGGTTGTACTTTCCCAATGTATAAGAAGTATGGGAAAAACCACCTTGGAGAATGTTTTATAGGTAGGGATGGATGTTTTGGTTGTGTAAAGTCAGGACACATACTCTTATATTATCCATCAACCAAAAGAGATGACATCCGTAGTCATACTCAGGTTGCCTCCTCAAAAGCTCAAGTGGGTCACCTAGTTCAGTAGGGTGCCTCCTTTAGTGTAGGTGGTGGGAATCACCAAAATATATTCTATGCTTTGTAGACTTGACAGGATCAGGAAAGTTCCCCTGATGTAGTCACTATTATGTTATAAGTCCTCCATATTGATGTCTATGCATTATTCGATCCCGGAGTCACACTTTTCTTTATGAATCTTTATACTACAGTAGATTTTAGTGTTAGTCTCGGAACCTTTTCAAAACCCTTCTCAGTCTCTACTCCTGTTGGTGACTCAGTTATAACTAAAATGGTATAAAAAATTGACTAGTTATAGTTTTCCAGAAAATCACCACCGTTGATATAGTTGGGTAAGAAATGATTGATTTTGATGTCATTCTTAGCATTGATTGGCTACATTCCTATTATGCCTCAATCTACTATAGAACTATAGTCGTTAAGTTTTAGTTTCAAAATGAATCTATCTTACAATGAAAGGGTAGTATTTCAGCGCCTATGGATCAGTTTGTCTTTTACCTTAAGGTGAGGAAGATGATCTCTAAGGGTTGCATCTACCATCTAGTTTGGGTTAAGGATTCTATGTATGAAACCCTAACTCTCCACTCAGTCCTAGTTGTGAAGGAATTTCCAGAAGTATTCCCCGAAGATCTGCCTGGAGTCCCTCCCGAGCGGGAGATAGAATTTTGATTAGTCCTTCTTCCAGATACCTAGCCTATCTCAATTTTTTCTTATAAAATGGCTCTAGCTGAGATTATGGAATTGAAGAAACAATTGAAGTACCTTTTAGACAAAGACTTCATCAGACATTGTATCTCTCTATAGGGTGCTCCAATTCTCTTTGCGCATAAGAAAGATGGTTCTATAAGAATGTGCATCAATTACTATCAGTTGAACAAAGTCAAAGTAAGGAATAAGTATCCCATTACCAAGTTTGATGACTTGTTTGATCAGCTTCAGGGAACCAATTATTTCTTAAAGATAGAGCTCAGATTCGACTATTATCAGCTCTGATTTAGAGAATGTGACATTTTGAAAATAACCTTCATAACTCGGTATGGTCACTATGGATTTGTTATGTATTTTCGAATAACGAATACTCTTACATCTTTTATGGACTCTATGAACATGGTATTCAAGCAGTACTTGGACATGTTCATCATTGTCTTCATAGATGACATCCTTATTTATTCTCGGGGTGATAATGGACAAGCAGTCTATTTGAGGATTGTCTTGCAAACCCTTAAAAATTGCTAGTTATTCGCTAAGTTCAGTAAGTGTGAATTCTGGTTGAAATTAGTAGCATTCCTTGGTCACATCATCTTCAGTAAGGGCATTCAGGTTGATCCTCAAAAGACCAAAGTAGTTCTGAACTGGCCTAGACCCATCTCTATGTCAGACATTAGGAGTGTCTTGGGTTTAGCTGGTTACTAAAGATAATTTGTTGAAGGATTTCATCAATTTATTCTCCTATGTCTAGATTGACTCAGAAAAAAGTCAAGTTTTAGTGGTTCGACACTTGCGATAAGAGTTTTTAAGAGTTGAAGACTCGACTCACTTCCGCCCCAATTTTGACTCTACCAGAGCGTCTAGATGTGTTTGTTGTTTACTGTGATGCCTCCATAGTTGGCCTCAGTTATGTGTTGAAGCAGCATAGTAAGGTCATAGCTTATTCCTCTATACAACTCAAGGTTTATGAGAAAAATTAACCAACTCATGATCTTCAGTTAGCAGCAGTTGTTATTGCCTTAAAAATTAGGAGGCACTATTTTTATGGAGTTCATGTGGATGTGTAGTCACGATCCGAGACAACCCCCGAGTTGTAACACAATACTTAGAGTCAGAAGTGACCCTGAGCTAACCCATTGCCATGTATGACACTATGAATATTATGTAAAACTGAATAACACTGTGTGGAAGCTAAAGTCTGAATGATATATGAATAATCAAACCCAAATGTCAATGTTTAAAACAAAATGAAAATCACTGAACATAACATAAAGCTGAATGTCTACTGTCTGTCTGAAACCCTCTACTAAGACGAGTTTTTGGGACAAGCCCCCAACTAACTCCAACTATCTGAAACTAAAATAATAATGAAAATAAATACTGATAACTGATCCTCGGATGATGAGGACTCACAAAAATATTATTGCTGATGTGATAATTGTATTAGCCTCAAGTGGGATGCTGAATGTCGAAACCTATATTATAAGATAATATAGCACAAAAAAAGTATGTAGTAAGTACTTTAAATGTACAGAGTGTGTGAGATAGAAGAATAACTGATATAGGCTGAACCTGATGAATGTAACGTGATAAACTGATGCAATACCAAGTAATAAACATGTACTGTTTGATAAGTTGAATAACTGAATATAAGGTCATGCAAGTATCTATATCTGAACTATGAACTGTAGACTGTGGGAGCTACTAATAACTGACATACCCCAATCTAAGATAACCGAGGTTCAACTTATAACCCCAGCTAGAAGGTTGTTCAGTACCTTTCAAAGGGTACGAACACTGACTGACGTGGATCCACTAAACCGATGTCTAAAGGACTAAGGTGTAAAGCTTGGTCTAACGGGTGGCCCTTTAGAACCTACGGTGGTACCATAGTTATGGGACTTAGGTACTGGTACTAAAGGTCTCAGCCTAACTGAAGAGTGAGCCTTCATCCCCGTGTTCTCTCGGTGCTAAGTACTACTCCCAACTAAATGACACTGATAACAAAAATGCTTAATAATAGTAATATTCCGAAGACTGAAAATAAATGCATTATCTGAGAGCATTTAAAACATATACACTGAAGGATATAGTACTCGTAAGTATATTCATGAAATCCTAGGTCATCGGGTGTTCATAACCCACCATCTTTGAAGAATGCAACTATTATGACAATTCCATAATCTTAGTGAATTAAGAAATTTAATACCTCAAGTACAACAATCATCGATTTTACAATATAATTAGGATTTATAATATTTGAACATGTAATGTTACTTAAATTCATGTTAAAACTTGGGGTTATAACTCAATAAGATCAAGGATCTCGAATATCAAGAAATTCACAATATTCGTGAACCCTAAGCTCTGAGTAAGGAATTAAAACTGAGAAATTGAGTTAACTTTAGGACTCTATGGGTGAAAGGAGACCCATATATGAAATCCCACATACCTGGAGATGAGAACCTTGAATAAATCTTTGAAATTGGAGCCTGAGATTGGAGAACCCTAGTTTGCCTTGAAGGGAGTAAATCGCCTTTTTCTTTCTTTGTGATGCTAAGTGTCGATTGTTTTCTAAGTAATGATGGACTTAGGGTAATATTATACTTAATAATCATCCTTGAAATATCTTAAATTACTTAGTTTTGATGTTAAAATAGTAGGAAAAGACTGATGTGCCCTTTAAAATTCGTAACTAAAAAAGCTGCAAAATGGTAACGTACAGACCATCCCACAATAGTGGGACCCACCTAGAATAATGGGTGGTGCTCATGGTTGGGTGGATGGACTGGAGGCCCTCAATACTTGATTAGACGATCCATGGTATGATCGTGGGACCCTCTTACGATCATACATTGGTTCGTAGGTTGTAGGTTCCAACCGGATCAACTTTAGAAGTCAGGATCATACCTAAGATCGTGGTTTCTAACATGGTCGTGGTTCCCTATCGCCGTTAGAAGTTATACTTTTCGACTTTCAAGTTTTTGGGGCTGTTTCATATAGATGAAACCATTGTACGGTCGTACAATGTTTCCACGGTCATACCTATGCTCATTCGTAGGTTCTCACTGTTGGACAATGCTTCACTAAAATGGCTATAACTCTTAGCTCCAATAACGGATTAAGGAAAAACTTGATGAGTTGGAAAGATAATTCAAATATATATAATTTTGTGGGTATTAAGCCCAAAATATCTCAGAATCTAGGAGCTATGCGTGTTTTAAGTTGATCATATTAAGATTCTTTACAAGAAATCAATCGGTAAGGGTGATTTGGACTTGGCTATGAGCTAGGAGTTACTTGTGGCCTTGATACATGTATAAATCACTTCTCATACTACAAAACATGATTTTTGAATTTACATTTACTTGAATCATGGTTCAAATCTTAGCTTGGATTTTTGGGATGTTACAATATCTCTCCCTTGGGGTCATTCGTCCACGAATGAAAACTAACTAAGCTGAAATGCTAGGGAAAGAGAAGCAATCCCAACATTGAATTTCTAATAGATGACTACTGACATGATAACTAAGTCTATAATTGAAACATGGACTGAACCGAACTCAGTTATCATTCAGTATTTGACGATCAAGGATCTCAACTGGGACCTCCTCATAAGAAACACTATCTTTTACACCTAAACTATCTAAAGGCGTAACCGATGCAGGATCACCAATGCATTTCTTTGATAATGACATATAAGACACCAGATGCACTGATGCTAAGTCTGCAGGTAAATATAAATCATAGGCTACATTGCCAAAGTGACCCACAATCTTATAACGCCCAACATAGCGGGGTCTGATTTTCCCTTTCTTATCAAATCTCTTCACCCCTTTCATGGGTGAAACTTTCAAATAGACAAAATCACTAACAGAAAACTCAAGTTCCCTTCTCCGCATATCTGCATAGGACTTATGACAGCTCTGAGCTATTTTTAAACTTTCTATAATTAGCTTAACTTTCTCCATAGCCTCATGAACTAAATTAGGCCCTATCAAAGTAGCTTAACCAACCTCAAACCAACTAATAGGAGATCTACACCTCCTACCATAAAGTACTTCGAACAGGGCCATCTGTATACTAGAGTGATAAATGTTATTACAAGCAAACTCAATCAAACCCTTGAAATCAATCACACATACTCTCAACATACCTTCCAATGTCTGAATTATCTACTCTGCCTGACCAACTATATGTGGATGAAAAGCCATATTGAGATGAACTTGGGTACCAAGACTCTTCTGAAAAGTCTTCCATAATTGAGAGGTACCTTCTGAAAAGTCTTCCATAATTGAGAGGTAAACTGAGTACCTCTATCTGAAATAATAGGTAAAGGGACTCCATGCAATTTCACCAACTCCCTAAGATAGAGTCTGGCATAATCTTTGGTTGAATCTGAAGTGTTAACGGGCAAGAAATGGGTTGACTTAGTCATTCGGTCCATGATAACCCATATAGAGTCATGTTGTAGATGAGTACGAGGCAACCCCATACTGAAGTCCATATTCACCACTTTCCACTTCCAAGTAGGAATACTAATATCTTGAAGCATACCTCTAGGTCTCTGGTGCTCAACCTTAACATACAGGCAATTTTGACACTTAGCCACAAATTTTGTGATATCCTTCTTTATGCCATTCCACCAATAGACTTCCTGTAGATTATGGTATATCTTAGAGGCTCTTGGGTGAATAGAATACTAAGAACTGTGAGCTTCTGTTAGGATCCACTGTCTCAAGTCATCTACATCTAGAACATATAGTTTGTCTTGACAATAAAGAACTCCATCTCCCCCTTGGGAGAAAACCTCAACCTTCTGACTCTGGACCACTTCCTTTAACTTAAGCAAAATAGGTTCACTATCTTGCTTTTCTTTCACCTCAGCTATCAATGAAGATTCTGAATCATTCTGAACCAAAATATTACCTTCGACTGAAATGACCAACCGAACTCCCAATCTAGCGAGCTGGTGAACCTCACAAACTACCTCTTTCTTCTCATTTTCTATATGAGCAACACTTCCCATAGACAACCTACGAAGAGCATCAACCACAACATTGGCTTTACCTAGATGGTACAATACACTTATATCATAGTCCTTCAATAACTCTAGCCATCTTCTCTAACGAAGATTTAGATCTTTCTGGCTGAACACATACTGAAGGCTCTTGTGATTAGTGGACACATCAACATCAACCCCATAAATATAATGCCTCTAAATATTTAAGGAAAAAAAAAAACTGCTGCCAACTCAAGATCATTAGTCAGGTAGTTCTTTTCATAAGCCTTGAGCTGTCTAGATGCATATGCTATAACCTTGCCATGCTGGCATCAAATCACAACCAAGTCCCTCTATGGAAGCCTAATAATAAACCAAAAACCCATCTGAATCCTTTGGAAGAGTGAAAAATAGAGCAAAGATGAGTCGAGTCTTCAACTCCTAAAAACTCTTCTCACAAGAATCGAACCACTGAAACTTGACTTTCTTTTAAGTCAATCTAAACATGGGAGAAGCAATAGAGGAAAATCCTTAAACAAACCGTCTGTAGTAACCAGATAAACCCAAGAAACTCTTGATATATGATAGAGAGGTGGATCTAGGACAATTTCTAACAACTTTTGTCTTTTGAGGATCAATCCATATGCCCTCACCAGAAATGATATGACCAAGAAATGCTATTGATTGCAATTAGAATTTATACTTGTTGAACTTAGCGAATAACTGGCGATCCTTGTGAATCTACAAGACAATCCTCAAATGGTCTGCATATTCATCCTCACTTCGAGAATAAACAAGGATGTCATCAATAAAGACAATAATGAACATGTCCAAATACTACTTAAACACCCTATTCATCAAGTCCATAAAAACTACAGGAGAATTCGTTAGTACAAAATACATAACAATAAATTCGAAGTTACTATACCAAATTCTGAAAGTTCTCTTCGAAATATCACACTCTCTGACTCTGAGCTGATGATTATTGGATCTGAGGTCTATATTATAAAAGTAATTGTCACCCTAAACTTGGTCAAACAAATCATCAATCCTGGGAATGAGATACTTATTCTTGATTGTGACTTTGTTCAACTGACGGTAGTCGATGCACATTCTGAGAGAACAATTTTTATTAAGCATGAAAAGAACTGGAGCACCTCATGGAGAGATACTGAGCCTGATGAAACATTTGTCTAGGAGATCTTTGAACTTCTTCTTCAATTCCTTAAACTTGGCTCGATCCATTCTACAGGGTGGAATTAAAATCGATTGGATGTCTGGAAGGAGATCTATTCTAAAGTTAATTTCCCATTTGGGAGGGACTTCAGACAGATCTTCAGGAAACACTTCTGGAAATTCATTAACCACTAGAACTGACTCAAGAGTTAGGGTCTTGGACTTTGAATCCTTAACTTGAGCAAGATGATACATGCACCCTTTGGAAATTAATTTTCTAGTCTTCCAGTAAGAGACGAACCGACCTACAGGCGCTGAGGTACTACCCTTCCACTCTAGAACCGACTTGTTTGGAAACTGAAATTGGACTACTCTCTTTCTATAATCAAAAGAGGCATAGCAAGAGTGTATCCAATCTATGCCAAGAATAACATCAAAATCTATCATGTCTTGCTTTAGAAGATCAATTGAGGTGACATTTTGAGAAACTATGATGTGGCAATTTTTGTATACCTATCTAGGTATGAATGAACCACTGACTGGAGTAGAGACTGAGAAAGGTTCTGAAAGAGTTTTGGCGCTGACACCGAAGGCTACTGCTATATAGGGAGTTACAAAAAGAGAGTGGCTCCAGGATCTAATAATGCATAGATATTAATATGAAAGACCTATAATATACCAGTGACTATATCAGAAGAACATTTCTGATCTTGTCGAGTCTGAAGTGCATAGAACCTACCGTGACGCTGCCCGCCACCTGCACTATATGAGGTACCCTGCTAAGTCGGGTGACCTACTGGAGCTGTTAAGGAGTTAGAATGATTCTATTGACGAGTATCTCTGCCTCTCTGCAAAGCCACTGGACACTCCCTCAATCTGTGGCCTGGCTTGGTACACCTAAAATAAGCATCACTACTAGCCATACACTCACTCTTGGGTTTCTTACCATACTTTTTAGAAACCGGGTTAGCACGACCACTATTCACACTACCCTGGGATTTAGAGCCAGGTGCTCTATCCCAATTATCTTGCCTGAACTTGGGCCCTGGAGCACTAGCAGAAGATGGAGCTGAAGCTAAAGATTTCTGGAGGAACTAAGAATAATTTCCACCATCTGACCTCTACTGAGATAAGTTAAAGCTACCTATTCTGGCCCTTTCACTCTACCTTTCCTTCTCCTTGATTTTCTCTTCTTCAATCTGTTGAGCATGAACTATCAACCTAGAGATGTCCATCTCCTTAACCAACATAGCAGTCCTACACTCTTTAATCACATCCTTGGAAACACCTGTCATTAACTTACTCACGTGGGCCCTAAAGTCAGCAACTTTTGATAGAGCATACTTTGCAAGTTGAGTAAACTTAAGAGAATACTCTTTCACACTCTTTTTACCCTACTTCATATTAATGAATTTCTGCACCTTGGCATCCTTTAGCTCAAGTGGGAAGAACCTGTCCAAAAATGCAGCAACAAATTCATCCCATTCTACCGATCCTGCATTTGCACCTCAATCCTCATTCCGTTGCTTGCACCAAGTGTGATCCACTCCCTTCAACTCATAATTAGCCTAGTCAACACTCTCAACTAGAGTGACACCTACAATCTTGGTAACCTTTTGAATATCATCAAGAAACTCTTGTGGATCTTCCTCAGTCTTAGAACTATGGAATTCTTGAATATTCATCCGAGTGAAGTCCGTAACTCTAGTTGTTGCTGTGGTACTAATGGTTTTGACTGGGGTAACAACCTATTGATTAGCCTGAGTGGTCATGGCCTGAGCTAGTACCGTGAAAGATATTCTTAACTCAGTATGAGAGTCTTACTCATTCAAAGGGTCTGCTCGAGCTGGTCGTACTTGCTAGTTCCCATTCCTGTTACCATTTCCATTTCTCCTTCTGTTGTCTCTTCTGGGAGGCATTTTCTATAAACGTGTAGAGCACGAGTTAGAAAAAGGTTTTAATATGGTTCAAATTCTATCGCACGATATGGACATGAAAGAAGCAAAAATATTTCTAAAACGTTTCTTTATCTCTCACTCATAAGTGTGGTGTGCTTCACACCCATGAACAAGACTCTACTTAACGCAATTTTTAGACATCCTATGAAATATTAAACCTGATGCTCTGATACCATGTTTGTCACGACCTGAGATAACCACCTAGTCGTAACATGGTGCTTAGAGTCACAAGTAACCCCAAGCTAACCCATGGACTAGCATGACACTATGAATATTATGTAAACCTAAATAACCCTGCATGGAAGCTAAAGTCTGAATGATATATGAATAATCAAACCCAAATGTCAATGTTTAAAACAAAATGAAAATCACTGAACATAACATAAAGCTGAATGTCTACTGTCTGTCTGAAAGCCTCTACTAAGACGAGTTGTTGGGATAAGCCCCCAACTAACTCCAACTATCTGAAACAGAAATAATAATAAAATGAAATGCTGATAACTGGTCCTTGGATAATGAGGACTCACCAAAATATTATTGCTGATATGATACTGAATCGTATTAGCCTCGAGTGGGATACTAAACATCGGAACATAATTATAAGACAGTATAGCACAAAATAAGTATGCAGTTAGTACTTTGAATGTACTAAGTATGTGAGATAGGATAATAACTGATATGGGCTGAACATGATGAATGTAATGTGATAAACTGATGCAAGACAAAGTATTAAACATGTACTGTATGATAAGCTGAACAACTAAATACAAGGTCATGCAAGTATCTGAATCTGAACAATGAACTATAGACTATGGGAGCTATTGATAACCAAAATACCCCAATCTAAGCAAATCAATGTATAACCTATAACACCAACTGGAAGGATGTTCAGTACCTTTCCAAGGGTACGAACACTGACTGGCATGAATCCACTAAACTAATATCCAAAAGGACTAAAATGTTAAGCCTGGTCTGGCGGGTAACCTTTTAGAACCTACGATGGTGCCATAGTTCTAGGAAATAGGGAATGCAACTAAAGGTCTCAGCCTAACTGACGGGTGATACTTCATCCCCGTGTTCTCCCTATTCTAAGTACTACTCCCAACAGAATGACATTGATAACTGAAATGCTTAACAATAGTAATATTTTGAAGACTGAAAATAAATGCATTATCTGAGAGCATTCAAAATACGTAAACTGAAGAATACAATACTCATAAGTATATGCATGAAATTCTAGTTCATCAGATGTTCATAACCCACTATCTCTTAAGAATGCATTTATTATGATAATTCCATAAACTGAGTGAATTAAGGAATTTAATACCTCAAGTCCAACAATCATGGATTTTATAATATAATTAGGGTTTATTATTTTTGAACATGTAATGGTACTAAATTCATGTTAAAACATGAGTTTATAACTCAATAAGATCAAGGAACTAGAATATAAAGAAATTCACAACATTCATGAATCCTAAGCTCTGAGGAAAGAATTAAACTGAGAAATTGAGTTAAATTTGGGAATCAATGGGTCAAAGGAGACCCATATATGAAATCTCACATATCTGGAGATAAGAGCCTTGAAGAAATCTTTGAAATTAGAGAACCCTAGTTTTCCTTGAAAGGAGTAAATTGCCTCTTTCTTTCTCGGTGATGCTAAGTGTCGATTGTTTTCTGAGTAATGATGGGATTAGGGTAATATTATGCTTAATAATCAGACTTGAAATATCTTAAAATACGTAGTTTTGATTTTAAAAGAGTGGTAAAATACTGATGTACCCTCTTAATTATGGATCTGAAAAAGCTGCAAAGTGGTGACGTACGGACCATCCTATGATCATGGGACCCACCTATGATCGTGGGTGGTGATCATGGTTGGGTGTATGGACTGGAGGCCCTCTGGAGTTGATCAGAAAATCCATGGTATGATCGTGGGACCCACTCATAATCGTACATTGGTTCTTAGGTTGTAGGTTCCAACCGGATCAAGTTTAGAAGTCAAGATAGGACCTAAGATCGTGGTTTCTAATCATGGTCATAGTTCCCCATCATGTTTATAGGGTATAATTGACAAATTTCTAGTTTTTGGGGCTGTTTCATATTAGATGAGACCATTGTACGGTCGTACCTACGCTCTTAGGTTCTCACTGCTGGACAGTGCTTCACTAAAATGGTCGTAAATCTTAGCTTCGGTATCATATAAAGGCAAAACTGGATGTGTTGAAAAGATAATTAAAATAGTTATCATTTGGTTGGTATTGAGATACAAAATACTTCAGAATCTTGGATTTATACATTTTTGAAGTCAACCATAGTTTTTTTACAAGAAATCAATTGGTAAGGGAGGTTTTGGCTTGGCTATGAGCTAGGAGTTACTTGTGGCCTTATAACATATCTAAATCACTTCTAATATTACCAAAACATGATGTTTGACTTTACATTTACTTGAAGCATGGTTCAAATCTTATCTTAGATTTTAGGGGTGTTACATGTGTTCACCGATCGTAAGATCCTTCAGTATGTGGTCAGTCAGAAGGATCTAAATCTCCATTAAACGTGATGGCTAGATTTTTTGAAAGATTATAAAATGAGTGTGTTGTACCATCTAGTAAAATCCAATATAGTGTCGGATTCCCTTAGCAGACTTTCGATGGGTTGTGTTGCGCATATAGAGGATGAGAAGAATGAATTAGCTCACAAGGTTCACAAACTTTCTAGATTGGTAGTTCTGTTGGTTCACTCATCCAAAGGTAGTTTAATGGTTCAGAATATTCTTTAGTGATTTAAGTAAAGCCGAAGCAAGATAGTGAACCTATTTAGCTTATGTTAAAGGAAGTCGTTCAAAGTCAAAAACTTGTGGTTTTCTTACAAATGGGAGATGGTGTTCTTAGTTATTAGGGACAATTATATTTTCCAGATATAGATAACTTGAGATAGCGAATACTGACAGAAACTCACAATTCTTGGTACTCTATTCACCCTAGTGCCACTAAGATGTATCGTGATCTATAAGAACTCTATTGGTGGAATGACATGAAGAAGGATATCATAGAATTTATGTTTAAGTGCCCAAATTTCTAGCAGGTTAAGGTCGAGCATCAAAGGCCAAATGGTATGCTTCAAGATATTAGTATTCCTACTTTGAAGTGGGAAGAGGTTAATATGTACTTTATTATAGGGTTACCTCATACTTGCCGACAATATGATTCTATATGAGTTATCATTGACCAGATGACTAAGTCAACATATTTCCTGCTAGTTAACACTATAGATTCAGCTGATGATTATCCTAGACTTTACCTTAGAGAGTTGGTCAAGTTTCATAGAGTTTCTTTGACTATTATTATGGATAGGTGTACTCAATTCACTTTACAGTTTAGAATGTCCTTTCAGAAAGGTCTTGTTACCCAGATTCACCTCAGTATAACTTTTTACTAACAGAAAGATGGCCATGCAGACTGGACCATTCAGACCTTAGAATACATATTGAGGGCTTGAGTGATCGACTTTAAGGGTAGTTGGGATGATCACTTGCCTTTGATTAAGTTTGCTTATAATAACAGTTATCACTCTAGTATTTATATAACTCTATTTTAGATACTCTATGGTAGGAGGTGTAGATCTCCTATAGATTGGTTTGAGGTTGGTGAAGCTACATTTATAGGGCCTAATTTAGTTCATGAGGTGATGGAGAAATTTCAGCTGATTAGGGAAAGGCAGAAAAAGGCTCAGAGTCCTCAGAAATCCTAAGCAGACGTAGGAAGAAGGGAGCTTGAGTTTGTAGTTGATAATTGGGTTTACTTGAATATTTCACCTATGAAAGGGGTGATGAATTTTTGCAATAAAGGAAAACTTTATTCTCTATATATAAGTCCTTATATGATCTTAAAGCACATTGGCAATGTGGCCTATGAGTTAGATTTTCCTACAGACTTAGCATCGGTGCATCTAGTTTTTCATTTGTCCTTGTTGAAGAAATGCTTTGATAGCTAACATCAATTTTTCCTTTAGAGGATACGAGCATGAAAGACAATCTATCTTACGTAAAGGTTCCAGTTGAGATTCATAGCCGTCAGGTTCGTAAGTTGAGGAACAAAGTAGTCACTTCAGTGAAAGTTCTTTGGAGGAATCAGTTAGATGATGGAGCTACTTGGGAAGCAAAAGAAGATAAGATGACTAAGTACCCTCTTATTTTCTCCTTGAATTCAATTCTAACTTGAGGTAATAGTTTCCTTCTTAATATTCATGTTAGTTTCATGTCACTTAGTTGCTCTCATGTCTTAGTTTGCATGCAAGTTTCATGAATTCAATTCAACTTATATTTCAGTCTGAACTCAGTTATTATGACAATATTCAGCCTTTAGAACTTAGTTTTGGGATTGTTGCTCTTTCCTTCTTTTCAGCCTATTCAGTCTTTATTCGAGGACGAATATTCCAAAGGGGGATATTGTCCCGCCCCGAATCCCATCGGGACGGATTGGCACTCGTAGCCGACAAGACCCGAGAGAACCATGCTTTGCTTCTATTCAATCATATGCATGCCATAAGAACCACATGATCACATAAGAGCTTAACAATACTAACAACGGAATTCATGGAACATGTGATATATATACATATGCGAAACTTGGCCATTGAGGCCATCAAGTCAAAAACGTCATGTATCATCTTACATTCATACACCCACATACGTCTACAAAAGCCTTTAACAGATGCATTGACCAAAATGAACTAAAAGTCGGGACAAGTCCCCGCTTTATACAACATGTACAACACCAAAAACATATGTACAACTGTGACTCAGAGAAGCCCCGAACTAACTGTAGCTCACCAATGATCCGCACACAACTGGCAACCTACTGTGGAGGCCTACTAGCACCAGCGCCTGCAGCAAGTGAGGTAAGTCCCACAAGGGATGTCACTACGAAGAATGTACTGAGTATGTAAGGCTCAAATGAAACTGTATGATATGTAAATATGTAAAGGAACTCAAATACAAATTAATGACCAATATAGATAAGCCACTATTCTGCACTTTGGAAACCATGTATATTCCTTTCATTACTTTCTTTGTTTCTTTGCTTCTATGATTATTCATCTTTTCCTGTGACCTATGATACCCGGGCCCCAACTGAACAGTGGGTTTTAACATAACATAATGTTATGTTGGGATCGGCTCGAGCTAGGCTTATGCCTCTAGAGCTACCACCCATGAATCAATATATATTGGGATCGGCTCGAGCTAGGTTATTACCTCTAGAGCTACCCCCTGTCAGGATCGGTCCGAGATAGGCTTATGCCTCTAGGACTACCCCCTGATCCAACAATCTCGGGATCGGCTTGAGCTAGTCATTTCTCCCCCAAAGCTACCACCCATACTCCACCATTGACCACATATATGCATTACTTTATTCATTACTTTGAGATTGATACAAAGATAGTCATAACTTTATTTGAAGCTTTGGATCAACAATAAATGAGTGAGAGACATGTGAATAAACATTCTTGGAAACATAGCCTTATTGTAAACATAACACTATTGGAACCATTGGATAATAATCAATGAAAAAAGATACATGAGTATAACCACTATTGGAACTTTAGAACACAACCTTATTGGGCTTTTGGAACATTATCAATGAATATGAGACATGTGAGTCACAATTGGTCAATGAGTAGGAAATATGTGATAATAACCATTGGTAACCGGATATAGGATACCTTAGCACATTTCGGGATAGGACAAGTGTACTTTCAAAGTGAATACTAGGTGTTGCAGAAAGATACGGACAGTGTAACCTTACATACTTTGTATTCTCAATATGAATATACAATCTTAGACGTGCATACAATAGTCCCACTCCTTCCTTATGTTTCACTCTACAAAACAAGTACATAACGGAATTTACATTAACCACCAACTACCTTACAAATGCATATAACGATAATGAGTTTCATGTTTGCCTTTAACAATGTCCTTTCCCCCTTGACAATACCATTGATGAAATTATCATACCAATAATCCCACAATATTCTATACATTGACCAATACATTTCACCACAAAGCTTCTCCTTTACACTTTCTCATTCACACCACATCACAATTAACCCATCAAGTCACCTTAATACACCTCATAGCACATATCGGCCAAAATCCCATATCTTACACTTATAGAAAAATAACAAGTTTAATAACATAATAACACCATACATGCTGATATTTAATCCATACCATGCTCTTTCATCAAACCCACAAGTCATATTTCAAGTTTAAATCCCATGGATAACACATCTTTTACAAAACCACAAAGTGCCATGTTCAACACTTCCAAGCATAACCAACATGATCTACATACTATACCATGCATATAATATATTAATCCATAAGAATAATCACTTACCCAAGCTTTAAAAATGATGATCTTGCTCCAAAAGATAACTTAGAGTTCTTAGGGTTTGAGAGAAAAATGATTGAGAAATATCTAGAAAGCATGAGAGTTCCAAATGAATAAAAATCAGATTTTTGGCCCTTTATATAGACCTTGGGGTCATCCTTAGCCACTCTTGTCATTTAATGCTATGTTTGGCTTGGTCAATGGAAGAATGGGTCATTTGACCCATTCTTGGCCCATGTTTTCTTCCTCATTTTGGGCTTTTATTGAGCCCAATTCACTTAACCCAATAAAATCAATAATTTCTCATGTTTAAATCATTTCATACGTGTTACCACAATATTCCCACTCACGCGGTTTATACTCGTAACCTCAATTCCAAAAATAAGTGATTCTAGCCACGTATGGCTTATTTTGACCAAAAGGGTAAAACCGTCATTTGGATGCCAAATTCGTCCACGAATAATCTTATCAAATGGAATCCCAATTACTTCAATTATTCCATGTATAGGCTCGTGATAAGGAATGTGGCAAAAATCGGCCCGGTACGTCCCCGGGCACCCTTGGGACATAGAAAAATTTCCAACTTTTGAAAGGTACGCACAAGCAGCCTGGAACCCCCTTGGGCGCGCCAACTTGCTGCCTGTGCCCAAAATATTTGGGCAATAATCAGCCTGGCACTCCCTCTGGCGTGCCTGGGCCTAAATTTTTTTGAAAATTTTGTTTTTCGACTTTTCTTTGCGGGTTTGGTTAGATACTTCAAGTTCTATTCTTCAACTTACTTCTTACCTTTAATATCCTTTGTTTGGAGGTCCCCCAAGCCTATTTTTTAACCCCACAAATGTTCCACGAAGTCACAAAACACCTCCTACAAAAGTCTAATCACATATACGAGGGCCAGTATCAACTATCTCTTCAATAACATTACAAAATACATGCTGATGGCTCTTGACACCTAAGTAAACATTGTTCAACTTCGTCAAGTAGGGTTGGGAATGTACAGAATGTTACATTCTCCCCTTAACAATATCGTTTCAATCACAACAAAGGCATCTCTATATTAACATCTATAGACATAAACACTTAAGGCTCATAGATACTTACTTGTTATTGCTCCACTCTTGCACTTTGAACTTTTTTTTCTCTTTGAAACAAGTGGGGGTACTTGGTTTTCATCATTTCTTCCGCGTCACACGTGATTTCTTCTACTTGTTGATTTCTCCAAAGGACTTTTACGGAAGCTATGTCTTTATTCCTCAACCTTTTTACTTGTCGATCTAAAATAGCAATGGGTACCTCTTCATAAGTAAGATCCTCCGTAACTTGGACATCTGCAATGGGAACAATACGAGAGGGATCCCCTATGCATTTTCGAAGAATCGAAACATGAAACACTTGGTGGACTGAGGAGAGTTCTTGAGGTAGTGCTAATTCATACGCAACTTGCCCAAATCTTCTAATAATTTCATATAGGCCTATGTAACGTGGACTCAATTTTCCTTTTTTTCCGAATTGTATTACCCTTTTCATCGGTGACACCTTTAAAAATACCCAATCACCGATGGCGAATTCAAGCCCTCTTCTTCTAACATCATCATATGACTTGTGGAGTCTTTGGGCCGTTTGTAACCGTTGTTGGATCACTTTAACTTTCTCCATGGCTTGGTGAACAAGATCTGGACCAAGTAAAGCAGTTTCACCCACTTCAAACCATCCAATTGGTGATCTACATTTCCTTCCGTACAAAGCTTCATAAGGTGCCATTTTAATACTTGAATGATAGCTATTGTTGTAAGCAAATTCAATAAGAGGCAAATGGTCATCCCAACTGCCTTGAAAATCTAATGCGCACGCTCGTAGCATATCTTCAAGTGTTTGGATAGTACGCTCCACTTGTCCATCGGTCTGAGGATGGAAAGCCGTACTCAGATTCACCTGTGTGCCCAAACTCTGCTGAAAAGATCTCCAAAAATGCGCAGTAAACTGAGCTCCCCTGTCTGATATAATGGAGATCGGAATCCCATGTAACCATACTATTTCTTGAACATACAATCTTGCATAATCCTCAACTGTATAGGTGGTCTTGACTGGTAGAAAATGCGCTGACTTGGTAAGCCTGTCCACTATAACCCATATAGAATCATATTTCTGCAGTGTACAAGGCAAAACTGTAATAAAATCCATGTTAATCATATCCCATTTCCAAATTGGAAGATTTATACATTACATGTAACCCCCTGGTTTCTGATGCTCTACTTTCACTTGTTGACAATTCGGGCATTGGGCGACAACTTCTGCAATGTTCTTCTTCATATTTCCCCACCAATACACTTGTTTTAAATCATGGTACATTTTTGTAGCACCCGAATGAATAGAATAGAACGAATAATGCGCTTCTGTCATAATACGTTTCCTCAGCTCATCTACATCCGGTACACATTTTCTTCCTTGGCATTTAAGTACCCCTTCTTGTGTAAGATCAAAAGCCGTAGTTAGACCCTGTTGTACATTCTTTTTCAGCTGCAATAACATAGAATCCACAAACTTCTTCTCTTTCACTTCAGCTATTAAGGAGGATTCCGCTGCATTTTGCATAATAACCTCTTCATCTGGAGATTCAATAAGTCAAACTCCCCAGCTGGCTAGTTGATGTAAATCTTTGATTAGCTCTTGCTTTTCAGTCAACTGGACACTAGTGCTTTCTGCTGCCTTGCGACTCAATGCATCAGCTACCACATTTGCTTTGCCTTGATGATAAAGAATGTCAATATCATAGTCTTTTAAGAGCTCTAACCACCTTCGTTGCCTCAAATTGAGCTCCTTCTGTTTAAAGATATATTGCAAACTTTTGTGATCAGTGTATATATCAAAGTAAACTCCATACAAATAATGACTCCATATCTTTAAAGCAAAAACCACCGCTGCTAATTCAAGATCATGTGTGGGATAATTTTTCTTATGTGGTCGCAACTGTCGTAAGGCATATGCTATGACATTACCGTGCTGCATCAATACACATCCGAGGCCAACCTCGAAAGCATCACAATACACTGCATAACCTTCAGTGCCTTCGGGAAGTACTAAAACTGGTGTGGAGGTTAATTTATCTTTCAACTTTTGGAAGCTTTTATCACACGCATCATTCCACTTAAATTTAACTGCTTTATGTGTAAGCTTTGTTAACGGTGCAGCAATAGAGGAAAAACCTTCTACAAATCTTCGATAAAAACCTGCCAGCCCAGGAAAACTACGAATCTCTGTGGGTGTCGTAGGTCTTGGCAAATTTTTAACTGCTTCAATCTTCTGTGTATCAACCTGTATCCCTTCATCTGACATAATGTGGCCCAAGAATGCGACGGACTTTAACCAAAACTCACACTTGGAGAACTTTGCATACAACTTACGCTCACGGAGAATCTGTAACACCTGTCGTAAGTGATTCGCATGGTCCTTTGGTGATCTTGAATAAACCAGGATGTCATCTATAAATACCGTGATGAACACGTCTAGAAATGGCTTAAACACCTTATTCATCAAGTCCATGAACACAGCCGGTGCAGTTGTTAGTCCAAATGACATAACTAAAAATTCATAATGGTCATACCGTGTTCGGAATGCTGTCTTGGGTACATCTTTTACTCTAACTCTGACTTGATGGTAACCCGACCTCAAGTCAATCTTTGAAAAATACTTGGCACCCTGTAACTGATCAAACAAATCATCAATTCGAGGGAGGGGATATTTGTTCTTGATCGTTACCTTATTCAATTACCAATAGTCAATGCACATTCTCAAGGTGTCATCTTTCTTCCGTACAAATAATATCGGTGCACCCCACGGGGACATACTAGGCCTAATGAAGCCCTTGTCCAGCAAATCTTTCAACTGCTCCTTCAATTCACGGAATTTTGCTGGAGCCATTCTATATGGAGGGATAGAACTAGGCTGAGTGTCTGCAATCACATCAATGCCAAATTCTACTTCCCGTTCTGGGGGTAAGCGTGGAAGATCCTCTGGAAACACATCAAAAAATTCATTGACCACTGGAATCGACTGCGGAGTTAGTGTTTCCATATCATTATCTTTCACTCGTACTAAGCGACATATGTACCCCTTGGCAATCATTTTCCTGGCTTTCAGATAGGAAATAAATCTTCCTCGTGGTGCCCCTACATCACCCTTCCATTCAAGAACATTCATTTGTAGGAAATGAAAATGTACCTTCTTGGCCCGGCAATCTACCGTGGCATAACAAGAGGCCAACCAATCCATTCCCATTATCACATTAAAATTCACCATGTCTAGTTCAATGAGATCGGCCAATGTATCATGACCACACACAGTTACCACACAATTACGATATACTCTTTTTGCAACAATATATTCACCAACCGGTGTAGAAACTTCAATTGATTTAATTAATAATTCTGGTGCCTTTGCAAATTTTGCAGCAACCAATGCAGTAACATAGGAAAATGTAGAACCCAGGTCAATCAATGCATATACACTATATGAAAATATGGATAATGTACCTGTGACGACATCAGGAGAAGCCTCTGAATTCTGTCGGTCCACTAAAGCATAAGTACGATTCTGGACCCCACTAGTATTGGCTGCTCCTCTGGCACCCCTACCACGGACAACAGACTGCACACCTCGGCCCAAAGAAGGAACCGATGAGGAGGATACAACGGCCGATCCCGCCAGTCGTGCTATACCACCCATACTCCTCTGGGGGAAACTCCTTCATCATGTGTCCTGTCATGCCGCACCAGAAACAAACATTTGTCCCCACTCAGCATGTACCTGTATGAATATGCCCGCAGTGCTGACATTGCTGACGAGGAAAACCTATTTCCTGTGATCCATACACTCCACTACTCTGCCCAGATGGACCACCTCTAGACCCTCAGAACTGAGAGTGAGCACCTGCTGTGGAATAAGAGAACGATGGTCTAGGTGGTCTAGGAAACATACGAGTCCTAGATCCTTCTTGGTACATCGCAGATGGTCCCATAGGTCTAGCCCTTTTGGACTGTCCTCTGTCAAATTCATGTACCCTTCTTCTCTATCTTTGATCTTCCATTTTCTGGGCGAAGTCTTGTATTCTGGCTATGTCCATGTCCTTTCTCAAGGCAGCAATGGTGCAATCCCTTACCAAATATGGTTCTAATCTGTCCACGTATCGATGGACTCTGTCTGTCATTGTAGCTACCACATTTGGAGCATATCGGGCCAAGGAATTAAATTGCAAACTGTATTCTCTAATGCTCAAATTTCCTTGACAAAGATTTAGAAATGTATCTGCATGTGCCTTCTGAATCTCATATGGGAGGTAATGATCAAGGAATGTTACTTTAAATTCTTCCCAATTAGGTGGATTTGCACCAATATCACGAGATTTCTTCCAATCCTCATACCACAATATCGCCTCTCCTTTCAATCTATAAGCAGCAAGTTCAATGGTTTCTACCCCCGTCATGTGCATAACTTCCAGATCCCTCTGAATCTGATCCACGAAGTCCTATGGATCTGCTTTCAGATCTGACCCAGTGAATATAGGAGGGTCCAGTTTTAGAAAATCCTGTGTTCTGCGGCTGGCCATTTTAGCCGCATCATCCTCATTCGTCATTGGACCAGCTCGTCCTTGACTCTGCGCTGCCACTAACTGTGTCAACATATGTACTGCATTTCTAAGATCCTGATTTGTGGCATTCATTGGTGGTTCTGCGGGTACTTCTCTACCGACTGGCTCTTTCGGAGGTGGAAAAGTAGAAGAAGACCGCGATGAAATTTTAGCATTTTCTCCACCTTGACTAGCTTGGTCAGGTGGTAATCTACTCATTCCTTCTCCAGCAGGCATATCTACCTGCTTACCTTTACCTCTACCTCTTCTCGTGATTGGCATTTTGACTATACAAAAGAAAAACAATTACCATGGTCAGATACAATTCAACTTACAACACTGGCTCTATTGCACGATCTAGAAGTGAAGAAAAGAAACAACATCCTAAATGTCCCGTAGCCTCCTACTTATAAATGTGGTGCACAACACATCAATAAGTAAGACTCTACTCAGACACGGCTTTGTAGACTCCCTTAGAATGACCTGCTCAGAAACCATTTTAGTCACGCCCCGAATCCCATCGGGATGGATTGGCACTCATAGCCGACAAGGCCCGAGAGAACCAAGCTTTGCTTCTATTCAATCATATGCATTCCATAAGAACCACATGATCACATAAGAGCTTACCAATACTAACAACGAAATCCATGGAACATGTGATCTATATACATATGCAAAACTTGGCCGTTGAGGCCATCAAGTCAAAAACGTCATGTATCATCTTACATTAATACACCCACATACGTCTACAAAAGCCTCTAACAGATGCATTGACCAAAACAAACTAAAAGTTGAGATAAGTCCCTGCTTTATACAACATGTACAACACCAAAAACATATGTACAACTGTGACTCGGAAAAGCCCCGAACTAACTGGAGCTCACCAATGATCAGCACACAACTGGCAACCTACTGTGGAAGCCTACTAGCACCAGCGCCTGCAGCAAGTAAGGTAAGTCCCACAAGGGACGTCACTACGAAGAATGTACTGAGTTTGTAAGGCTCAAATGAAACTGTATGATATGTAAATATGTCAATGAACTCAAATACAAATTAATGACCAATATAGATAAGCCACTATTCTGCACTTTGGAAACCATGTATATTACTTTCATTACTTTCTTTGTTTCTTTGCTTCTATGATTATTCATCTTTTCCTGTGACCTGTGATACCCAGGCCCCAATTGAACAGTGGGTTTTAACATAACATAACGTTATGTTGGGATCGAATCGAGCTAGGCTTATGCCTCTAGAGCTACCACCCATGAATCAATATATATCGGGATCGGCTCGAGGTAGGTTATTACCTCTAGAGCTGCCACCCATAAACTAACATATCAGGTTCGACTCGAGCTAGGTTATTACCTCTAGAGCTACCCCCTATCAGGATTGATCCAAGCTAGGCTTATGCCTCTAGGACTGTCCCCTGATCCAACAATCTCGGGATCGGATTGAGCTAGGTATTTCGCCCCCAAAGCTACCACCCATACTCCACCATTGACCACATATATGCATTACATTATTCATTACTTTGAGATTGATACAAAGATAGTCATAACTTATTTGAAGATTTGGATCAACAATCAATGAGCGAGAGACATGTGAATAAACATTCTTGGAAACATAGCCTTATTGGAAACATAACACTATCGAAACCATTGGATAATAATCAATGAACAAGATACATGAGTATAACCACTATTGGAACTTTAGAAGACAACCTTATTGGGCTTTTGGAACATTATCAATGAATATGATACATGTGAGTCACAATTGGTCAATGAGTAGGAAATATGTGATAATAACCATTGGTAACCGGATATAGGATACCTTAGCACATTTTGGGATAGGACAAGTGTACTGTCAAAGTGAATACTATGTGCTGTAGAAAGATACGGACAGAGTAACCTTACATACCTTATATTCTCAATATGAATATACAATCTTAGACGTGCATACAATGGTCCTGCTCCTTCCTTATGTTTCACTCTACAACACAAGTACATAACGGAATTTACATTAACCACCAACTACCTTACAAATGCATATAACGATAATGAATTTCATGTTTGCCTTTAACAATGTCCTTTCCCCCTTGACAATACCATTGATGAAATTATCATGCCAATAATCCCACAATATTCTATACATTGACCAATACATCATATACCAATAACATTTCACCACAAAGCTTTTCCTTTACACTTTCTAATTCACACCATATCACAATTAACCCATCAAGTCACCTTAATTCACCTCATAGCACATATCGACCAAAATACCATATTTTACACTTATAGAAAAATAACAAGTTTAATATCATAATCATACCATACATGCTGATATTTCATCCATACCATGCTCTTTCATCAAACCCACAAGTCATATTTCAAATTTAAATCCCGTGGATAACACATCTTTTACAAAACCACAAAGTGCCATGTTCAATACTTCCAAGCATAACCAACATGATCTACATACTATACCATGCATATAATATATTAATCCATAAGAATAATCACTTACCCAAGCTTGAAAAATGATGATCTTGCTCCAAAAGATGGCTTAGAGTTCTTAGGGTTTGAGAGAAAAATGGTTGAGAAATATCTAGAAAGCATGAGAGTTCCAAATGAATAAAAATCAGATTTTTGGCCCTTTATATAGCCATTGGGGTCATCCTTAGCCACTCTTGTCATTTAATGCTATGTTTGGCTTGGTCAATGGATTGACCCATTCTTGGCCCGTGATTTCTTCCTCATTTTGGGCTTTTATTGAGCCCAATTCACTTAACCCAATAAAATCAATAATTTCTCATGTTTAAATCATTTCATATGTGTTGAGACAATATTCCCACTCACGCGGTTCATACTCGTAACCTCAATTCCCAAAACAAGTGATTCTAGCCATGTATTGCTTATTTTGACCAAAAGGGTAAAACCGTCATTTGGATGCCAAATTCGTCCACGAATAATCTTATCAAATGTAATGCCAATTACTTCAATTATTCTATGTATAGGCTCGTGGTTGTAGAAGGAATGTGGCAAAAATTGGCCTGGTACGTCCCCGGGCACCCTTGGGACTTAGAAAAATTTCCAACTTTTGAAAGGTGCGTACAAGCAGCCTGGAACGCCCTTGGACGCGCCAACTTAATGCTTGTGCCCAAAAAATTTGGTCAATAAGCGGCCTAGCATTCCCTCTAGCGCGTCTGGGCCTTAATGTTTTTGAAAATTTCGTTTTTCGACTTTTCTTTGTGGGTTTGGTTAGATACTTCAAGTTCTATTCTTCAACTTACTTCTTACCTTTAATATCCTTTGTTTAGAGGTCCCCCAAGCCTCGTTTTTAACCCCACAAATGTTCCACAAAGTCACAAAACACCTCCTGTGAAAGTCTAATCATATGTACGAGGGCCAATATCAACTATCTCTTCAATAACATTACAAAATACATACTCATGGCTCTTGACACCTAAGTAAACATTGTTCAACATCGTCAAGTAGGGTTGGGAAGGTAAGGGGTGTTACAGATATACTGCAACACCCCAAAAGTTCCTAAGACTCCATTTTAGACTTACCACAGAAAGCCTGCTGGGAAACAAAAATTTTCCTTACAGAACAACTCACACAATGAGTCATAGTTAGTGTTAATAACCTATTGGGTGACTCATATTGAGAAGCCCTAACCCAAGTCCTGAAATTTGAAAAGTTGGCCAAGTGGTGATGACTCTATACGATGATTCATTCTCACATCAGATGACTCATTAGGTAACTCATCCTGATGAGAATGTGAGAGTTGACATTTTGGGTACAGCCACCACAAGTCAACACAACGACCCATCATCACTGACGACAAGTTGGTATGACCCAGTCTTCCTCAAACTCAGCAACTTTACCCAGTCACAATGAGTCTAATGATGAGTCATTGTTATACACAACGACTCATCCTAACGACCCGTGATGACTGGTATAGCAAAATCAGTTACGTTTTAATTGGGGTATTTTCATCTTTTCCACCATCTAACTCTTTATACTAAGTCGTGTAAGGATTTTGGGAAGGGGTTAAAGGGACTTCGACGCTTCTCATCCTTATTATCTCCCAAAACACTTAGAAACATTCTCAGAAGGCGATTCTTTTCTCCCCAATAGAAAAAAGCTATGGTTTTTCTCCTAAAGCTCCAAAGTCCAAGTTCCTAGCAATAATTCTCCAAATTCAAGATATGTGGGTATTTAATGAGGGTCTCCTACCGCCCTCATTCCCAAAATAGCTTTCAAAATTTGGTTTCAATAAAATCCATGAATTAGGGCAAGTTTCCAAATATCCTAATTTTATGATTTCTTCTAGTATTCATGTTTTTGAATATCTTATGACCATGAATGTTATTTTAAGCTTACGTTTAAATAGGACTTTTATATATGTTGGCGTGTTATGAACATGTGATCCTAAATTCTTGTAAAATTAGAATAAAACACCCAATTGAAGCCTAATTTCAGATGAGTATTAAGTATACTACATTTATCATAATTTTTCAGAGATAGTAAATTGCATATGACTATTTCTATGAATTCAACCATCTTTAGTAACAGTAAATTAAACTAGTTTATATATTTTACTCAGATTTCAGTATGAGTATGAGCATATGTATAAGGTTATGGGAGTAGTACTTAGCACCAAGAGAACACAGGTTCAGATAACCCAGGTCCCAAACTATGTTCCATCACAGGTTATAGGGATCCTCGCCAGTTGAGAGTGTCTCTCTTATACCGAATGAGCTCATGAGTGAATTCACGCTAGTCATGGTTCTTACCCTTGGAAAGGTATAGAACACCCTCTGAACTTGGGTTACAGGTTGGATTCTATGTTTGCTCACATGGTCTATGTGAGTTATGAGAACCTTCCACAGTTTCAGACTCAGTGTTGAGCATTACCATTATTTCAATTTGTAAATATTTAAACTCATGATTTCTTAGATTATCATTTCATATCAGTGTTTATACATGTATTTATACATCTCAGACAGGGTCATTGTACTTCAGTTTGATTTACATTTTAGTATAGTATTTTAGTATTTACCAGCATATTCAGTATAGTTTTAGCTGCATATCTCACATGCTCAGCACATTCAAAGTAGTGACAACATATTCTTTTACGCTGTATCATCTTATGATATCGGTTCTAGTGCTTAGCATTAGATCCATGATTAGTACATTTTGATACCTTCTTAGTAGTAGATAGTGGTGAGTCATCATGTACTGAGGATGAGATTTTATTATCCCTTATTTTCAGTACTTCATTTTAGTTTCAGACATTTGAGTTAGCTGGGGGCTTGTCCCAGCTAATCACCATTTAGTAGAAGCATTCAGACAGAAAGTCAGATATTTCAGATTTATGGTTTGTGTCAGACACTTTAGATTATATTTTAGTATTAGTATTCTTTTATACTTTTATCACTATATGTTCAGTTTTAGCTTCCGCTCAGTATCATATATGTATATTCAGTGTTTTAGTGTTTATGCTATGCCATGGGTTAGCTTGGGGCCACTTGGGGCTCTATGAACCGTGTTACATCTAGGGTGTATGCTCGGATCGTGATAGATATACTCTAAATGAGTCACATCACACGATCAACACACCTAATCAACCACTAAAGAATCACCTATTGGAGTATCACTATGAATAGACACAGCAAGAACTCACCAATCATATCAACACCCAACACAGAATAAGTAAGCACAACAAAGAATGTAGAACTATAGTCAAACACTACCGAGATGGATCAAAAGTTGACTGAAACTATTCAGGTGACTACTGTACCTATAGATACAACCTTGAGTCCATCTTAGGAAGCATAAAACTTAGCCATGTCATCTCCTCGAGGTATTGATGATGCATCTCTCTATCTTCGAACAATACCTCTTATAGTGCTCGAGACCCCTATATATGAAGAAATCTAAATAAGTAGGATTACGTTGAACTAAATCTAAGGAACCTAAATAATAATATAGGTTAACCACCTCTGAGAATAACCATGAGAAGTTTGGCCCCTACCATACATGTTGCTACCGCTTCGAGTCTACGGGGCCTTTTGCCCGCACTCCTCTCATGCCTTCCAATAAATTCCTCTAGAAACTCCTGAACAAAACTATCCCATAAGAGGGGAGGTGATCCATCTAATCTACTCTCAACAACAATCCTCCACCACTGTCTGGTTGGTCCTGACAACTAAAATAGTTTGAAGAAAGTTAAGCCATAACCTACCTCAAAAAGCCAAAACTCTTGCCTGAACCTATCAACAAGGAGTTTTTCCCTTCTGTAAAACCTCATATAGAACCCACTCTATCAAAAACATAATCTAGAAGTAAAGAGGATTCTAGCGATACCTGTATTAGCCACTTTCAAATCAGGTCCTAAAATAGTTAAAAAATTAACCCCAAAAGAAAAAGGGTAGAATTGGAAATTTTATTTATGAATCATGTCTATAATTCATAGAGGAGTTTGAATATGAAAAACCATAGAAAAAAAGTTGAAATCGAGCTTGAAATTAAAGAAAAATAATTTTTACACTTTACCAAGTGAAACCCCAAAAATGCAGTTTAAAATCAAGGTTTTGAAGTTATTTCGATGATCAAATCAATGGAAAATGATGAAAACAGAAGTTTAGAGTTTACCGACAAAAAATTGATAAAGTTTCTCTTTGAAATTACCAAAATCGAGCTCTCAAAGTCTCAAAATGGTGAAAATGGGTTTTTGGACGAGAAAATAATTTAAAATCTACCCAAGTATAAAATACTCTTCTCGATTGCGGTCACTTACGTCGTATTCATGACCTGACCCAAACCAAACCTTTGCAATTGTGGGTGGTCCATCGTGATCGCGAAGAAGAAACCGACCCGGACCCGACCTACTTGCCCTTCGCGAACATGGCCACCTGCTTCGCGTTTGCGATGACCAAGACCCCATACCCTTCTGATCACGAGCCCTCCATCGTGATCGCAATGAAAAATATTTCCCTTCTCCATTATTGCTACTAAGGGCCAGCAAAGGCGAAGAAGATATGTTAGATGCACCAGATATCATCAAAGTGTTGAAAGGAAATGATCAAAAATCTTCCAAATGGACCCTTGGAATTCGTTTGAAACCCCATAATTCTAAACCAATAATGATACTAGGATAATTTCGACTTTGGATGCAACAGAACCATTAGATTTACTAAAATAGGTCGTTATCAACAAGTTAATCACCGAGCCCCCTTTTAAGCTATTTTAACTAGTTTCTTGTCTAATAGATCAAAACAAAATATAAAGGCTCCAAACTCAAACAAACTATGATACTAATCCAAATTCAATATTTCAAATCTAATGGAACTGACATTATCACCATTCGACGCTCGGATCGCGAATTATTGACCCAAGTCAAACTAAGCACTTTCAAGCCTCTAAAAACCTCAAACCACTCCTGAATGCTTGGGGGACCTTACCAACCAGCTCCACAAATCATAAATAATATATAACAACTACGAGGAAGGAAAAAACAGTTAAAACACATAAAAGCTAAAATTCACAGCAATGGTCGTTACATAAAACCAAACCATTACAATTAGATAAGAATGCTCCATCATTTGTCAACCTATAATCCGTCATTAACCTTTTATTGTGATGACTAACATTTACTTGGATCATGGTGAAAATATATAAAGATCTATTAGCTTTAATCAATTTAATAAAGTTGATAAGAAATTAAAACAATATATAGGTAAATCTCATATAGTTGTTTCTCCAAATAAATGAGCTTAAGGTGTAGTTCATTATTCTATTAGAGATAAATAAAAATTTTATGAAAAGATACAAAGTATTTAAATTATTTATAACAAATAATATATTGTATATATAATTATAAAAGTTATGTATATAATTTATCGGTTCGGTTTGGTATTTTATTCGGTTTGTTTTTAATAAAACTAAACCAAATCAAGTATTATCGATTTTTTAAAAACATAAATCCAAACCAACCAAAACCAATTAAAATTGGTTTATTTAATCGATTTGGTTTAGTTTTTTGGTTCAGATCGGTTTCTAACCAAACAATGAACATTCCCAGTTAGTATAGATCAAGCACATATTTTAAATGGAAGTGTAGAGTGTTTATGAATTGATGGATATAAGCTTCACTGTGTGGCTTTGAAGAAAGAGCCTTTTTAAGTTTAGAGGGTTATAAATATAGTTAGACAGGTGATCGAATAAGGTGTAGTATGTATGAAAGCAAGTTGTGCTCATAAATTGTAATTAGATAGTCTGAAAGATTAATATCGACTATTTATCATGAGGTTGTAGAAGATTAGTGCATCTCAATTTTTATCCTGTATTTATAACTCATTATAGTATGTGAGAAGTTGACTGGCTATCCATGTTGAGAGTTAGATCCTAAGTTTGAACCGTGAAGGATCACCGAGGTGGAAAGAATGCTTGTTTGAGTGTAGTAATGCAGGCTTTGTGGAAATGGATCTAGTAGGCTTGATAAGACATGATGGGAGCTTAAGTTGATAATAATTTATGAAAGATAGGAGTGTGCAATCATGATATATTTGTGGAATAGATATGAAATAGAAAATAGTGGCTAAGTCAGTAGATAAAGAGAAGCCTCAAGCATTAGAAAGATAGATGTATACCTGAGGTAGTATGTGATTGTATGATGTTCTAAGATTATTAGGTGTTGAGTGTGTTTCGGTAGTACCCTTGAGTTTCTAAGAGTGGAGAAGGTTAATTATATAGTATATGGTGTTCTTAATGGCTAAATTAAGGGATTATAGATAAACGATGTTGAGTCTCTTAGTCTAGTTTTAAATTTCCATGGGTTTAGGTGAATGTGAATTTAGAGGTGCAATTGTTGATAGACCAATAAGGGAAGGTTAGTTTATTAAATGTTAGAGGAAGTGGTTGTGTTTTCAAATAAGCATAGAACTGATACAATTATGATGTTAGAAGCTAGAGGAAGCTATGAGTAGTAACTCTAAAGAAAATATCCTAGAATAAAGATAATATCTTCCAAATATAGTTTATTTTTTTAAGTTTAGCATTCTTATGCATAGTGGAAAACCTGACCATTAGAGTAAGTTGATTATAATTTTGTTTAGATAATATTAAAGAGGTCCACAGACTTAGAATGTCGGCTTTGATCGAAGGGGGAGATGATAGGGTGAATAACCAAATTAGGTGTTGAGAATCAAATAGTGATGTGTTTCATAAAGAATAATAATGAAATAGCAATTCATTCCTACTCTAAAGTATTCCTCAGATTTTAATCATTATGGCACCCTACTTATGTCTCACATATCGGTGTTATTCCCATAACTCATGCTCATGTACTTCATATAGATTCATGTCCATTCTCAGTTCCTAGTATGAGAAGTAATAGCTTTAGTCAGTGGTACTAATCATACTCTACGAAATCTATAAATATTAGATTTATGTTATGTAGCTCTCAAGATATGCACTCATAGTTCACATTATGCTCTGTCCCTTGAATTCACGATATGCCTATAATGGCTAGTAAAAACATGCTATGTTCTATCTATTCTTATATTAGATTCCTCAATTGGCTCATACTTGTGGCCTTCTTTATGATATGTTGGTAGTGTTGGCAGCAGCATCCAGTTAGACTTGATCATTTGTGCCCTTGTGATGCTTATAAGGTATATGTGTTGAAGTGTAGCATTCAGGAGAAGAAGCATAGTAAGGATTTCCGTTGTATCATGAAAGGAAGTAATACTAGTATCCCTATGTCTAGCACACCCCTATTTCATGTTGTACAACTTTCGCCCAAATGAAACATTTGGCCAAGCACATGTCCCTAAGTAGTTCTCCATATTCATGCACCCTTTGATTCCATGAACTCATATCGTATGCTATGTCTATGATGTCCACACTCATAATGTATTCTCTTGCATCTGTTGGTGGTTAGTTGTCAAACCCTCATAGTTAGTGTAGTTCAGCCTGCATTGATGAGTATAGTTCAAGATATTTAATAGAAATCAATTCAGTTAGCTTACTCATTTTTCCGCCTAAGTCAAGATAGTCATTCGAGGAGAATGATCCCAAGGTGGAGATATTGTAACACCCTACAAATTCTAAGCTAATATCTGAAGGGTTATTTTAGTATAAACCCATAGAAGGGTTTTATGAAGTTATGAATCTTATTTTAGCATCTATAGACTTATGCATGTTTTAACAAGTTTTCTATGATTGAGTCTATAAGCCTTATTTAAAGATATATTTAAGAAAGAGATTTGAGCTTTGTCTCACAGATTTGAGCATAGTCTCACAACAAGATATGTTTTAGAAAGAGATTTTGAGCAAGACTCGTGATAAGATTTTAAATAAGTTTAATAGATATGTTATGAGAAATATAAAAAATATGTTTTGGAAGGATTATTTAGCATCAAACGGACATACATTCTAGATAACACTTGTTCTACAACTACTTTGCCACTGTAGGTTATGTTTCGGTCTACAAGCCGCCCGACCCTGTAGCCTAAGAGGCTTACTGGATCCATAGATAGATATATAAGTTTTATACCGTAGAAAGGTATACGACATCCCTCCCCAGCTGAGATTATAAGTTGGAGCATCATGAGCTCACATAGTGTATGTCAGTTAGAAGTAACTCAAACTTAAAGAACCTTATATTTTGCTATTTTAAATTTAGTTGGGTATTTATGAAAACATAGATATGATGATTCTCCTTCAGATATGCATCTTTAGATATGATTCAGTTTCAGTTATTTTGATTCATGACCTCATTACTTTATCTCTTTGTGAGTTGTTGCTCAAATTTTAACTATTAAAATTTTCTATAGATTTTCACCACCTTAAGACTTTATGTTATTTTTATAGTTTAGTTGATATGATCATTTCATGATTTCAGAATTCCTTACATATGGTTTTTAAGTGCATTTACTCTTAGTATGATATTTATATCTATGAAAGTCTCATGTTAGTTTTTTTTTCAAATTATGATATAACTATGATTTCAGTAATTTAACTTTGTTCTTACATACTCAGTACCATTTCTATACTGACGCATACTTTCCTTGTGCTACATTATATTACAATGTAGCTTATAAATATGCAGGTACGTAATCAGACTCTACAATAGGCTCCCACTCTTCATCTGTTGATGATGATTTCCGTCTTTCTGGAAGGCATAGTTTAGAGTTTATGTTGGTAGTCAGTTATGTCAGTATGATCAGTATAGGTGTCATTGACATACAATCAAGTTGAGTCATATGTAATCAACTTTCAATAGATTCATTGTTTTAGTAAACAAAAGTTTATATTCGTTTTGTTTTATCATTATTTCAGAAGTCAGCCCATGATTTTAGATTCCGCATCAGTATTATGCATATAGTTCTTTAGTTACGCCATACCAAATTATGATTGTTTTCGCGGTGTAGACTCGGGGCGTGACACTACTAGCCTAGAAAAACATTCCAAACTAAATGGACCCTTAAAAAATACCGAACAAGTCTTCTTGACAAAAAGTTGATTGAAGTGAAACAACTTTAAACTTTCTAACTAATTACTCAAAATTCATCAGAACATCTCAGATCCGAACCAAAGGTCCAAATAACCCAAAAGTCATATTTCAGAGCTAATGAAACTCTAATAAATTTCAACCTTAGTATTATCAAATGTTGTCAACCATCAAACTTTCAAACCTTCAAAAATGAAAAACTTGCATATTTCTCAACCAACCACTTCGAGAACCACAGCATCCATTCCCATAGACCATAAATACCATAAAACAACTGCAAATAAAGGGTAAAATGGTCAAAATATGCAAAAATTGAAAAGAAATTATGAGGATTGTTACATTATTGACCATTTAAACATCTGTTTCTCCTCAAACTGGCAAGAAAAGTTCAAAGATAATAATGATAATAATAGTAATGTCTCAACACAACTATAAAGAATAAATTGAACAAGGCAAAATCAAAATAAATCCCAAGATTCAAAAGTCATACATACAAGAGTGACGCTAGAGAATCTCAAATAAAAATACAAGGTTGTCTAAGATACAAGAATGAGATAGAACATAAGATAGATAAAGCTATAGTAATCTCTGAATGAGGGATAGCTCACCACAATTTCGAACACCTCAGGAAAGAACAATTATGATTCGCAGGGGCACATCATAGCGTGATATGCATCAAAAGGATGCCAAATAGTAGGAGTGAGTATGATCTACTTGTACTTAGTAGGCATCATAGGCCGACTAGGATTAAGAAAAAAAACTATATCGAGCAAAGAATACTAAAATAACCCTGCATGCAAAAAAGTTCTAGCAGTTCAATATCAATAAATAACACAGTTTATCACATTCACAACAACTCAAATGATAATGCAATGATATGGGAAGATATGCAATTTCCATGCCTATCAATATACACCTACCTCAAGGTTTATATACCCTGGCCAAAATCTTACCTCAGACGAGTTCAGAATTTTACATTGGACTAAATTAATAGAAATTTGATTATTTTCTTTCGAAAATCAGAATTTTCTATTGTACGAATTTGACAATTCATGAAAAATGTGAGTATGCATGATCGCAATATTAAGATGATGTCAGATACAACAAATATGTATAAATCTTAAGGCAATACACAACTCATAAGCACAGGTTACAAGTGTTAATATCAAGCCAGGAATTCAGGTTCCATGTAACTACAACAGTACAAGCCCCAATGCGGGTATCAAAATGATAATCCATTTCGTATAATACTCAAGTTCACAAATTTAACCAACACATAGCATTATTTACACGATAAATCCCCAACCAAGGAATGTTTGAAAGAAGAGAAGTCATTGCCTACCTCGAATCCGAACAACAAGTCTGTAAAAATCAACAAGTAGTTTTTTCCCTTCCAAATAGCCTGTGAATGCTCCCAATCTATCCAGAATAGGTTATTCTCATAAATACAAATCCAAGGATACCCATATTTCTATACTTCTATTCCAAGTCCAAAAGTTCAACCCCGAACTCAATAGAAAAAATTAGAATTTTATTAGAAAATTAATTTACACATAACTTAAGGAGATTAAAACTGAAATTTCATCAAAACAGAAATCATCAAAAAATCATTCTTTAACTTTACTGGGAAAACCCCAAAATTTCATTTTGAAAAACCAAGATTTAAAGGTGAAACAATGAAATAATTACTGAGGGAATATTAAAATATTGATTTAGAAACTTACCCAATGAAGAAATGTTGATAATCCCCATTTGGTCTCTCAAAATTGCATTCCAAAGCTTAAAAAATTGAGTTATGGGGATTGCATTCAAAAAAATTTTAAAAAAGCAGCCAGGAGTTTTAATCTTTGCGATCACGAAACCCATCGACCATGACACAAGTTTACACCCTGGATGAGACACAATACTTAGAACCACAAGTGATCCCAAGAGAACCCTCTATACTGGTATATTACTAAGAGATAATATTGAATTACTGAGTGGAAGCATAAAATAAAATTGAAATGGGCAAACTGAAAATAAACTAAAATTCTGAAATGATAATCTCAAGTCCCAAATAAAAATTAAACTATTTCTGAAATCCCATAATAAACTGATGAGTTATTGGGGCAGGACCCCAGCTAACTCTAAACAACTGAAATAATGTCTGAAATGAAATAAACTAAAAGTACAAGCTTTCCTCGAATAATAAGGTCTCACCAAATCAAATGTTGAAAGTTGGGATTCAAACAACCACAAACGTAAGAGTGAGTGCCTGAATCTATATTATAATAGGATATAACGCAAGAGAAAGGTATGGGGTAAGTACTATAGGATGTACTGACGTCACGGCCCAGAATTTGAGGTCATGATTGAACCAACCCTAATCCCAACCTTGGTAAGTAAGCTTAACTCCAAAAGAGATAAAATACTAGAAAACATATATATAAAAAAATCAAAACACTAGACTTTAGGATAAAGTCGAGCTAATGCAATAACATAACAAATATCTGAATAAGTACAACTCCAAAACCCCAAAGATCTAATGTCAAGAGTAAAGAGCACTATATAAACAACATAATTACTAATACATAATCATCTATCTCTGAAGTAAAGTAAATACATACGAACTAGATGAAGACGGGTAAAACTACAAACAGAAAGTTCATCCTAGCTTCGAAAGACCCGAAAGTTGCACGAAAAACCACATTCCATAGATGGCATCAAACTAGGATCTTCACCAAAAGGGTATGGAAGTATGAGTAAGTATGGTCCACTTGTACTCAGTAGGTATCATAGGCCAACCAAGCTAAGTAGGCAACTAAACAAATAATATACACTATGAGTAATGTGAACACTATGTAAATAGAAAATGTCTCACAGATTTAAGCCGTACAGCTTCTAAGAGCATAAATATTAGAATCTCAATAGCATCATAAGGACTATCAACACTGAATATATATATATATATATATATATATATAAAAATATATAAAGAAGCCCAAAACACAGTATGATTCACATAAAAGATATGAAAGGTAATGCAATATAATGATATGGTATGTATGTAATGCTCAAATGTTCACTTCATATATACCCTCCGAGACTAAACTTATCAGAGAGGACCCATGGGGGGTTCAAAACTAATGCACTAAAAACAATCTTATAAATCAACCTTGCCGATACTTTCCTCGGCTAAGGCATTTTATAAAATGGTATGCTTTCTTTTACAAGAAAATCCAAGTCCCATAGTGTCAAACCCCAAATCCCATTGAGGCGTGATTGGCACCCGAAGCCGATAAGGGCTGAGAGAACCAAGCTTTACTTTTATTCATTCATATGCATGCCATAGAAAACACCACTATCACGTAGGAACAGAAGAGGCCAATAACGGAAATCATGGAACTTGTGATATATTTATATATACATATGTGAACCTTGGCCGTCGAGGCCATCAAGTCAAGTTGGACACACATCTCTTCATTCGCACCCACATCGGTCCATAAAAGCCTCTAATAAGAGTACACACATAACCATCTTAAATTCGGGACAAGTCCCCACTTTACATAACATTACAGTACCAAAACAAATGTACACAAAAGACCCAAAAATCCCCGAATCAATTGGAGCTCACCAAATATCGGCAAAAGATCCGCAACCTACTGTGGAGGTCTACTAGTACCTGCGCCTGCAGCAAGTAAGGTAAATTTCCCCAAAGGGGTCAGTACGAAGAATGTACTGAGTATGTAAGGCCATAAGAAACTATATGATACATCAATACTTCAAAAGAGTCAAACATAATTAAAGAACCAACATGGATGAATCATCACTCTATCTGTATGGAAATATGTACATTAGATGGATTAGTTTTTTTATCTTTTATGCTCATTCATCCCTTCATCGTTCACCTCTTCATTCATAATTCATTCTTCCCTTCTTACAATGCACGGGCCCCAAGCTGATCAGTGGGCACTTAACAGATTTCGGGATCGACCCATGCTAGGCTCTCCTTTTGCCCCTGGGATACCACCCGTAGAAGCGGGATCGACCCATGCGAGGTATGTTAACCCCATGGGATACCACCCATAGATATTGGGATCGACCCATGCGAGGTATTTTAACCCCATGGGATACCACCCAAGAACACATCACTTCTCTTCACAACATTACTTCTTTAATCTTGAGAAAAGTTCATTCGATGATTATATCATTATTGGAAACACATAGATGCTTACTTTATGCCTTTACGCTCATGAGATTGATACTTTGTAATTGTAACATTATTGGAAGCTTTGGAACATAACATTATTGGAACTTGTAACCATGTACATAACTACGTAATACATAAATGACAATAATCAATAATAAGGTCTATGTGATTAACTCTAGATGATAACATGAAATGAGATGCCTTAGGACACTTCGGGAATGAGTAAGTACCATATCAAGGTGTAAACTATATGTTGCATAAGGATACGGAAAGAGGAACCTTACATACCTCATATTCTCAATATGAAAACTCAATCCTATACGTGAACACAATAGTCCCGATCCTTCCTTATGTTTCACTCTACAACACAAATACATAACGAAATTTACATTAACCACCAACCACCTTACAAATGCATATGACGTCAATGAATTACATGTTTGACTTTAAAATTGTCATTTCCCCCTTGACAATACCATTGATGAAATTATCATGCTAATAATCCCACAATATTCCCAACATTGACCAAAATATCACAAACCATTAGCATGTCACATCAAGTTCATACTTTCCACTCTCCATCACCACAACATCACAATTATTCCATCAAATTACTTCAATACACCTCACAACAACAAATCGGCCAAAATCCCATAATTTACACTTATATGAAAGTAACAAGTTTAATAACATAATCTCACCATACATGTTGATATTTCATCCATACCATGCTCTTTCATCAAAATCACAAGGCATATTTCAAGTGTAAATCCCATGGATAACACATCTTTTAAAAAAAACACAAAGTGCCATATTCAACCCTTCCAAGCATAACCAACATGATTTACATACTTTCCCATGCATATAATATATTAATCCATAAGAATAATCACTTACCTAAGCTTGAAAAATGATGATATTGCTCCAAAAGTTGGCTTAGGGTTCTTTAAGAGTTGATAGAAATTTTGGGAAATTTCTAGAAATGTGTTGTGTATTCCTTTGAATAAAAATCAGATTTTCCTTTCATTACGTCACCAATTCCGTACACTTTTTCCATAACAACAATTTCCAAAAATGGCACATAAAGAGAAATCAACTTAGGGCATAACCATATCATACATGTTGATGTTCAAACCATCAATCTCACTTCTTTCAAGACCACAAGGCCACTTCCAAGTTCAAATCACCAAAATAACACAACTTGTGTCACATAAGCAAAAGTGCCCCAATCAACCCTTTTTGACATAACCATCAAAATACATACAATCTATTATGCACATAATATATTAAAACACAATAATAGGCACTTACTGTTGTGATGATCTTGGCAAAATAAGTGTAGTTGCCTTGTCTCAAAAAGGGGTTTTTTTTGGTCTCTTGGAATTGTCTAGAAAATGCAAGAAATGGCAAGGTGGATTTTGTGATTAAAAATCAGATTTTTGAGCTATATATATCATATTTAGCCAATATTTAGTCAAAGGTGAGGTGTCTATTTGGTCATTAATGCATGGAGCAAGAATGGGTCCTTTTATTCCTTTTGGGGCCATGTCTTCTTATTAATTTGGGCCAAATTTTCAAGCCCATTCCCCAAGATGAATTAAGTCCAACAATTTAATGTAAAATTCATCAAAGGTCTCATGTTTCAATATTTCCATGTCTGTTACAAAAATTACCTAGGTTAGGTTCGAAAACGTATGGGGTGTTACATTCTTCCCCCCTTAGAAACATTCGTCCTCGAAGGTTAGTAACATGACTCACATTAGACAATTACAAGTTTAAGAGCAGTCCTTATGTCATCAAATAAATATATACTCGAAGCTTATAAATACTTACTTGTCATTGTTTCGATCTTATATAGTGAGCTTGTTCCTCCCTGTGGAACAAATGAGGGTACTTGGATTTTATCATTTCTTCAGCTTCCTATGTAACCTCTTCTATTTGCTGATTTCTCCAAAGTACCTTTACAGAAGCGACATCCTTATTTCTCAATCTCTTCACTTGTCTATCCAGAATGGCAATAGGTATCTCCTCATAGGTAAGATCCTCTGTAACCTGTACATCATCAATAGGAGTAAAGCGAGATGGATCTCCTATGCATCGAGACATGGAATACCGGATGAATTGTGGAGAGTTGTTGGGGTAGCGCCAACTCATACGCAACTTGCCCAAATCTTCTAATAATTTCATATGGGCCTATATATCGTGGACTCAATTTTCCTTTTTTTTCGAATTGCATTACCCCTTTCATTGGTGACACCTTTAAAAATACCCAATCACCTATGGCGAATTCAATCCCTCTTCTTCCAACATAGGCATATGATATGTGGCGACTTGGGGCCGTTTGTAACCGCTGTTGGATCACTTTAACTTTCTCCATCGCCTGATGAACCAGATCTGGCCCAAGTAAAGCAGTTTCACCCACTTCAAACCATCCAATTGGTGATCTACATTTCCTTACATACAAAGCTTCATAATGTTCCATTTTAATACTTGAATGACAGTTATTGTTGTAAGCAAATTCAATAAGAGGCAAATGGTCGTCCCAACTGCCTTGAAAATCTAACATACAAGCCCGTAGCATATCTTCAAGTGTTTGGATAGTACGTTCTGCTTGTCCATCTGTCTGAGGATGGAAAGCCGTACTCAGATTCACCTGTGTACCCAAGCTCTTCTGAAAAGATTTCCAGAAATGCGCAGTAAATTGAGTTCCTCTGTCTGATATAATGGATATCGAAATCCCATGTAATCATACTATCTCTTTCACATATAATCTTACATAATCTTCTGCTGTATAGGTGGTCTTAACTGGTAGAAAATGCGCTGACTTGGTAAGCCTGTCCACTATAACCCATATAGAATCAAATTTCCGTAACGTATGAGGCAAACCTGTAATGAAGTCCATATTAATCATATCCCATTTCCAGACTGGAAGATTGATACATTGCATATAACCTCCCAGTTTCTGATGCTCTACTTTCACTTGTTGACAATTTGGGCATTGAGAGATAAATTCTGCAATGTTCTTTTTAATATTTCCCCACCAATACACTTCTTTCAAATCATGGTACATTTTAGTAGCACTCGGATGAATAGAATAGCGCGAGTGATGCGCCTCTGTCATAATTCGTTTACTCAACTCATCTACATCCGGTACACATTCTCTTCCTTGGCATTTAAGTACCCCTTCTTGTGTAAGACCAAAAGCCGCAGTTAGACCCTGTTGTACATTCTTTTTCAGCTGCAATAACATAGAATCCGCAAACTGCTTCTCTTTCACTTCAGCTATTAAGGAGGATTCCACTGCATTTTTCACAATAACCCCTTCATCTGAAGATTCAATAAGACGAACTCCCAAGCGGGCTAGTTGATGTAGATATTTGATTATCTCTTGCTTTTCAGTCAATAGGCCACTAGTGCTTTCTACTGTCTTGTGGCTCAATGCATCAGCTACTACATTTGCTTTGCCTGGATGATAAAGAATATCAATATCATAGCCTTTTAAGAGCTCTAACCACCTTTGTTGCCTCATATTGAGTTCCTTCTGCTTAAAGATATACTGCAAACTTTTGTGATCGGTATAGATATCTATATGAACTCCATACAAATAATGATGCCATATCTTTAAAGCAAAAACCACCGCTGCTAATTAAAGATCATGTGTGGGATAATTTTTCTTATATGGCCGCAACTGTCATGAGGCATATGCTATGACATTACCGTGTTGCATCAATATAGATCCGAGGCCAACCCCGGAAGCATCACAATACACTGCATAACCTTCGGTGCCTTCAGGAAGTACTAAAACTGGTGTGGAGGTTAATTTATCTTTCAACTTTTGGAAGCTTTTATCACACACATCATTCCACTGAAATTTAACTGCCTTATGTGTAAGTTTTTTTAGCGGTGCAGCAATGGAGGAAAAACCTTCCACAAATCTTCTATAATAACCTGCCAGCCCAAGAAAACTATGAATTTCTGTGGGTGTCGTAGGTCTTGGACAATTTTTCACTGCTTTAATCTTCTGTGTATCAACCTGTATCCCTTCATCTGACACAATGTGACCCAAGAATGCAACTGATTTTAACCAAAACTCACATTTGGAGAACTTGGCATACAACTTACGCTCACGGAGAATCTGCAACACTTGCCGTAAGTGATTAGCATGGTCCTCTGGTGATCTTGAATAAACCAGGATGTCATTTATAAATACCATGACGAATACGTCCAGAAATGGCTTAAACACCCTATTCATCAAATCCATGAACACAGCTGGTGCATTTGTTAGTCCAAATGACATAACTAAAAATTCATAATGGTCATACCGTGTTCGGAAAGCTATCTTGGGTACATCTTCGTCTCTAACTCTAACTTGATGGTAACCCGACCTCAAGTCGATCTTTGAAAAACACTTGGCACCCTGTAACTGATCAAACAAATCATCAATTTGAGGGAGGGGATATTTGTTCTTGATCGTTACCTTATTCAATTGCCGGTAGTCGATGCACATTCTCAACGTGCCATCTTTCTTCCGTACAAATAATACCGGTGCACTCCACGTAAACATACTAGGCCCGATGAAGCCCTTGTCCAACAAATCTTTCAACTGCTCCTTCAATTCACGCAATTCGGCTGGAGCCATTCTATATGGAGGAATAGAGATAGGCTGAGTGTCTGGAATTACATCAATGCCAAACTCTACTTCCCGTTCTGGGGGTAAGCTTGGAAGATCCTCTGGAAATACATCAAGAAATTAATTGACTACTGGAACCGACTGCGGAGTTGATGGTGCCACATCATTATCCTTTACTCGTACCAAGTGACATATGTACCCCTTGGCAATCATTTTTCTTGCCTTCAAATAGGAAATAAATTTTCCTCTTGGTGCTCCTACATTACCCTGCCATTCGAGAACATTTTCTTAGGGAAAACAAAAATGTACCTTCTTGGCTCGGCAATCTACCGTGGCATAACAAGAGGCTAACCAATCCATTCCCATGATCACATCAAAATCCACCATATCTAATTCGATGAGGTCGGCTAGTGTATCATGACCACACACAGTTACCACGCAATTACGATATACTCTTTTTGCAACAATACATTTACCAACCGGTGTAGACACTTTAATTGATTTAATTAATAATTCTGGTGCCTTTGTAAATTTTGCAGCAACTAATGGAGTAACATAGGAAAATGTAGAACCCGGGTCAATCAATGCATATACATTATATGAGAATATGGATAATGTACCTGTGACTACGTCAGGAGATGCCTCTGAATTCTGTCGGTCCACCAGAGCATATGTACGATTCTGAGTTCCACTAGAACTGGCTGCTCCTCTGGCACCTCACCCTCGACCTGCTGACTGTACACCTCAGCCTAAAGAAGGAACCGATGATGATGAAACAACAGCTGATCCCGTAGGCCATGCTACATTACCCAAGCCTCTTCGTGGGCAGTCTCTCATCATATGTCCCGTCATACCACACCAAAAACAACCATTTGACCCACGCCGGCATTCGCCTAAGTGAAATTGTCCACATTGCTGACATGCCTGACGAGAAAATCCCTTAGTCTGTGAACCTCGAATCCCACTACTCTGGCCAACATTAATGCCTCTAAAACCTCGGAACTGAGCTTGAGTGCCTGCTGCGGAGTAAGAAAATGATGGTATCGGTGGTCTAGGGAACATCCGAGGTCTAGATTCTCCTTGGGACACCATAGACTGTCCCATAGGTCTAGCTCTCTTGGATTGACCTCATTCAAATTCATGTACCCTCCTTCTCTGTCTTTGGTCCTCCATTTTCTGGGCGAAGGCTTGAATTCTCGCTATATCCATATCTCTGTTTAAGGCAGCAATGGTGCAATCTCGTACCAAATATGGCTCCAATCTGTCCACATATCTATGGACTCTATCTGTCATCGTAGCTACTACATTGGGAGCATATCGGGCCAAGGAATTAAATTGCAGACTATATTCTCTGACACTCAGGTTCCCTTGATGAAGATTCAAGAATTGATCCACACGAGCCTCACGGATCTCATAAGGAAGGTAGTGATCAAGGAAAGCCACTTTAAATTCTTCCCAATTAGGTGGATTTGCACCGACACCCCGAGATTTCTTACAATATTCTTACCACAATATCGCCTCTCCTTTCAATTTGTATGCAGCAAGTTCAACTGTTTCTACCCCAATTATATGCATAACATCTAAGGCCCTTTGAATCTGATCTATAAAGTCTTGTGGATCTTCAGTCAGTTCTGATCCAGTGAATGTAGGAGGATCTAATTTCAAGAAATCCTGGGTTCGTCGACTAGCTGCTCTCGCTGCACTATCATCACCTCTCATCGGACCACCTTGTCCCTAACCTGTGCAGCAACTATTCTGGTCAACATCTACACTGCATTCTTTAAGTCCTGGTCAGTAGTATTCACTGGTGGTTCTACCGGTACGTCTCTTCCTCTTGACTCTTCTAAAATTGGAAGAGTAGAAGAAGCCTGTGATGCCATTTCTGGTTCAGCACCACCTTGATTAACTGGTTCAGGCAGGGCTATACTAGTTTTTTCTCCCGCTATTCTGTCTAGTCTCTTACTTTTACCTCGACCTCTTCTTGTCATCGGCATTGTTACTATTTTAAAGAAATTCAATTCCAATGGTCAGACACAATTCAACTTACAACACTGGCTCTATTGCACGATCTAGAAATGAAGAAATGAAATAACTCCTAAATGTCCCGTAGCCTCTTACTTATAAATGTGCTGCACAACACATCGATAAGTAAGACTCTACTCAGACACGACTTTGTAGACACTCTTAGAACGACCTGCTCTGATACCACTTTTGTCACACCCCAAATCCCATTGAGGTGTGATTGGCACCCGAAGCCGATAAGGCCCGAGAGAACCAAGCTTTACTTCTATTCATTCATATGCATGCCATAGAAAACACCACTATCACGTAGGAACAGAAGAGGCCAATAACGAAAATCATGGAATTTGCGATATATTTATATATACATATGTGAACCTTGGCCGTCGAGGCCATCAAGTCAACCTGGACACACATCTCTTTATTCGCACCTACATCGGTCTACAAAAGCCTGTAATAAGAGTACACACATAACCATCTTAAATTTGGGACAAGTCCCCTCTTTACATAACATTACAGTACCAAAACAAAACAAATGTACACAAAAGACCCAAAAATCCCCGAATCAACTGGAGCTCACCAAAGATCGATAAAAGATCTGCAACCTACTGTGGAGGTCTACTAGAACCTGCGCCTACAGCAAGTAAGGTAAATTTCCCCAAAGGGGTCAGTACGAAGAATGTACTAAGTATGTAAGGCCATAAGAAACTATATGATACATCAATACTTCAAAAGAGTCAAACATAATTAAAGAACCAACATGGATGAATCATCACTCTATATGTATGAAAATATGTACATTAGATGGATTACTTCTTTTATCTTTTATGCTCATTCATCCCTTCATCATTCACCTCTTCATTCATAATTCATTCTTCCCTTCTTACAATGCCCGGGCCCCAAGCTGATCAGTGGGTACTTAACAGCTTTCGGGATCGACCTATGCTAGGCTCTCCTTTTGCCCCTAGGATACCATACATAGAAGCGGGATCGACCCATGCGAGGTATGTTAACCCCATGGTATACCACCCGTAGATATTGGGATCGACCCATGCGAGGTATTTTAACCCCATGGGATACCACCCAAGAACACATCACTTCTTTTCACAACATTACTTCTTTAATCTTGAGAAAAGTTCATTCGATGATTATATCATTATTGGAAACACATAGATGCTTACTTTATTCCTTTACGCTCATGAGATTGATACTTTGTAATTGTAACATTATTGGAAGCTTTGGAACATAACATTATTGGAACTTGTAACCATGTACATAACTACGTAATACATAAATGACAATAATCAAGAATAAGGTATATGTGATTAACACTAGATGATAACATGAAATGAGATGCCTTAGGACACTTCGGGAATGAGTAAGTACCATATCAAGGTGTAAACTATATGCTGCAGACGGATACGGAAAGAGGAACCTTACATACCTCGTATTCTTAATATGAATACTCAATCCTATACGTGAACACAATAGTCCCGATCCTTCCTTATGTTTCACTCTACAACACAAATACATAACGGAATTTACATTAACCACCAACCACCTTACAAATGCATATGACGTCAATGAATTACATGTTTGACTTTAAAATTGTCATTTCCCCCTTGACAATACCATTGATGAAATTATCATACTAATAATCCCACAATATTTTCCACTCTTCATCACCACAACATCACAATTATTCTATCAAATTACTTCAATACACCTTACAACAACAAATCGGCCAAAATCCCATAATTTACACTTATATGAAAGTAACAAGTTTAATAACATTATCACACCATACATGTTGATATTTCATCCATACCATGCTCTTTCATCAAAATAACAAGGCATATTTCAAGTGTAAATCCCATGGATAACACATCTTTTAAAAAAAACACAAAGTGCCATATTCAACCCTTCCAAGCATAACCAACATGATTTACATACTTTCCCATGCATATAATATATTAATCCATAAGAATAATCACTTACCTAAGCTTGAAAAATGATGATATTGCTCCAAAAGTTGGCTTAGGGTTCTTTAAGAGTTGATAGAAATTTTGGGAAATTTCTAGAAATGTGTTGTGTATTCCTTTGAATAAAAATCAGATTTTCCTTTCATTACGTCACCAATTCCGTACACTTTTTCCATAACAACAATTTCCAAAAATGGCACATAAAGAGAAATCAACTTAGGGCATAACCATATCATACATGTTGATGTTCAAACCATCAATCTCACTTTTTTCAAGACCACAAGGCCACTTCCAAGTTCAAATCACCAAAATAACACAACTTGTGTCACATAAGCAAAAGTGCCCCAATCAACCCTTTTAGACATAACCATCAAAATACATACAATCTATTATGCACATAATATATTAAAACACAAGAATAGGCACTTACCAACACTTACAAAGTGATGATCTTGGCAAAATAAGTGTAGTTGCCTTGTCTTGAAAAGGGTTTTTTTTTGGTCTCTTGGAATTGTCTAGAAAATGCAAGAAATGGCAAGGTGGATTTTGTGATTAAAAATCAAATTTTTGAGCTATATATATCATCTTTAGCCAATATTTAGTCAAAGGTGAGGTGTCTATTTGGTCATTAATGCATGGAGCAAGAATGGGTCCTTTTATTCCTTTTGGGGCCATGTCTTCTCATTAATTTGGGACAAATTTTCAAGCCCATTCCCCAAGATGAATTAAGTCCAACAATTTAATGTAAAATTCATCAAAGGTCTCATGTTTCAATATTTCCATGACTGTTACAAAAATTACGTAGGTTAGGTTCGAAAACATATGGGGTGTTACTCATAGTAGTATCAATTCCATGAAAATGAGTGATGAATGAGTATGCATGATCATAGAAAATCAACAACATAGAATAATCAGCTCAAAAATGGAGTGAATGAACTCAAACACCAAATCTTTATAAATCATGATATAAGAATTATCATGGCAACACAGTAGTAAAGAATCACGTAAGACATCAATAATATCAATCCAAGCCTCCACACTGGCATGGCAATAATGAAAAAGAAAAAACAATGCTCAAACAAGACCAATCGTCGGCCCTGCACTGGTATCTCAATGATAATAATCTCTTAAGTCAATGATAAGGTTCACACAATCCCCCACAAGGGCAATAATATAATAATAATGATTCCAAAAGATGAGGATAATGATAAATTCCCCATCCCATAGCATACTTTACTTGAATAGTTATCCACCCATCCCAGTATGAAGAAAGTTAAGTAGCAACCTACCTCGAAAATCCAAAAACATGAGCCTAGACCCCTCAACAATAAGACTTTTTCTTCCGAGCGACTTCATATAACTCCCAATCTATCAAAAACGAATACTACATGTAATTAGGAGTCAATTCATACCCATATTGTCATACTTTGGTTTTGTGTCCAAAATCACTTCAAATCGGCCCCAAAAATAAAAGGGTAAAATTGGAATTTGATAAAGAATCATGTTACCCATACTTTAAGAGTTCTAACTATGAAAACCCATCGAAAACCAAGTTCAAATCAAGCTTGGAATCATTGAAAAATAAATTTCTCACTTTACAGGGTAAAATCCAAAATCTCAAGTTTAAAAATCTAAATTTTGAAAATGTTTTAGCAATATTATCAATAGATAATAATAGAAATTAGGTTTAGAAGCTTACCCAAATTAAAGTTGATTAAAAACCCTCTTGAAATTGCTCAAAATCATGTTCCCCAATCTAAAAAATAGTGAAAATAGAGTAAAATCGCGAAAATGGAGCATTTATACTTTTCTGCAAATAGTACCTCAGGAACGCAGCACATCCGACGCGATCGCGAAGTCAACATTGACCACCTAAGAGATCGGTCATCGCAATCGTGGGAATGGGCCTCACAGTTGTGATACATTACTCCAACCCGGCCCATCTTACTCCTTGCAATCACAATCAACTCCTACGTGATTGCAATGATTCACTTGGTCAAACCTCGCAATTGTGACATATGGTCATACGATCACAAAGTGTCCCGATTGAACCCTCAAAATTCATTTGGGACACCATAAAAATAACCCGATAGTGATACTAGGAAAATTTTGATGTTCTAGACTCAATGGAACCATCAGATTTACCAAAAGAGGTTTTCATCAACAAGTCCCCCCCACCCCAAGAACCGTTTAGGCCAAAATAGCTAGTTTCTCGTCTATATGATCAAAAATCATTATAAAGTCTCGGAACCCAAACCAACCAAGCTGCTAACCTAAAATCGACATTCCAAATCTAATGGAACTTATAGAATCACCATTCGATGCTCGGATCATAAAAAGTTGACCGATGTTAAATATATCACTTTAAAGGTTAATCAAAACCTCAAACTCATATAAATCACTTCAAAATACTTTGGGCACCGTACCAACCATCCCCACAACTCATAAATAATATAAAGAAACTTAAGGAAAGGGGAAAATGGTTAAAATATTGAAAAAACTAAAAATCACTATGAGGGTTGTTATAATTAAGTATTTGAGATGTGCAATCATGTATAAAATATAGATATCATGCTATAAAACTAAAATAGTGGTTTAATAAGTAAATCATTTAAATCATGTATAAACTAGTGTACAATGAACCATAACTTTATAAAACCAAGCTGGAAAACTGTAGTATATATTAAATCATAAACCAGTCATGTCTGAGAGAAAAGCAAGTGAATCACGTACAATTATTATACTTAAATCAATTTCTGGGTTATTTCTTCTAACCGACATAAATCATGTGAGCAAACATTGAGTCCAAAGTCTGGTCCACGTCACAGAGGGCTTCTCTATACCTTTACATCAGTATAAAAGTTGAACTAAGATGGATCTACTAAACTGAGTCTCAAGGGGCTAAATTTAACCTATGCTGGCACGTAGTTCTGGGACTTGGGTTATCTTCAACCCATATCTTCTTAGTTCTAAATACTACTCCCAAAACTATATACTATTTGATCATAATAGATAAACCTGTAGTTTAAAAATATGCATGAAAATAGTTCAAATTATCTAATTAACTGAATTTTTGAAATACTAGAACTAGTCATGCTTACTTTTACTATTTTTTGTGATCATATGGTCAATTCATGCTAATTTGTTCTAAAACATACTCAATTTTGTATAAATCATGCTAACTCATATATAAAGCCTATAACTATAAGTAAGACTATAAACATGTATAAATGTGTTTGACAAGATAGATAATCATGAAAAACATGCTGGAACTAAAATCATCACAAATGACAAAATTGTGTATAAACCCTAAGTTGCAAAATCATGAAAATAATAATTTAAAAGTTGAGGTTTTGAGCATAAGGGTGAAATGAAACCCTTATTGAATTCTTACATACCTGGTTGCTTGAAGAATTGGGGCTAAAGGATTGAAATTTGGAACTTGGATGAAGAACCCTAGTTTTTTTTTTTGAGAGACTAAAGAGAATCTGATTGCTGACTTCTCAGTGTTAACCATGAGGATGAAAGAATAGGTCGTTTATTTAACCTTTAATGTCATGACCCAAAATCTGAGGTCCTGATGGCACCTACCCCGATCAAATCTTGGCAGGTAAGCCCAACACCAAAAGAGAAATAAATGCAGAAAAAGACGATAATAAGAGAATATAATACGATACTTTAGAATAAAGATGAACAAAATATGATATCAAGGAAATTCTCATAAATATATCTCAAAACCTCCTAAAAACTAGTGTCATGAGAAAATGAGCAACTCTATCTATTATCAGGATAAGTAAAACACTAACTCTATGTATCTGAACTAAAATAAAGGCAACAAAATAAAATAAGGAAGTCTGGAACATGCTCCAGATGAGGAGCTCACAAGTACTCTGAAGCAATCTCAACTAAGCACAAACTCAAGCTCTGCAGGTCACACTCGAACCACGATCTACATCGAAAGGGTATAGAAAGCAGGAGTGAGTATGGTCCACTTGGATTCAATAGGCATCATAGGCCAACCAAACAAAGTTGATAACTAAACATATATAAGAAACTATGAGAAACCCTTCCACCTGCATACAGAAAAGACTCCAATGGCGGCTTAAGCCGTACAACTCCTAAGAATATAAATACTACAACTATAATAACAGCTTAAGAAGTAATAATACAATAGATATACATAAAAGAAAGACTAAAGTTTATGATATCAATAACATAAGAGAGATGCAAGTCATGCAATGCAATGAAGTGATAATTGTGCAATATTCCACTGTCACCTCGTATACACCTCCAAGCATAAGATTCTAGGAGAGGACCTATGGGGGGTTCGCGACCGATACACTATAGCAAACTCATCAATCAATCTTACTAGAACATCCCTCGGCTAAGGCATTTATAAACTCTCTCTTTTTCTCTCAAAAATCAGTATTTCTTAATGACACCAATTTCCATGAACATAGATGAAATGAATAAGTATTCATGCTCATAACCAACTATACAACATACAATAAATTGGCTCAACCATGGTACATATGAACTCAAGTCACCTCAAATCTCAATAGATTATGGTACCAACCCTTTTAAGGAAACACAGTTGTGAAGAATCATGTGAAACATCAATAATATCAATCCAATCCCCGCACAGGCATCACAAAAATGATAAATAACAAATAATGCACTAAAAAGTCCAATACTAGCCCCTGCACATGCACCTAAATCATAATAACCTCTCCATTCAATAATAAGTTTCATATATAAAATAATGATCTCAAACGATGGATACCACAATAAAACCACCAACCCATCGCATACTTTACATGAATGGTTATCTAAATAGTCTAATTTAAAGAAAGTTAAGTCATAACCTACCTCGAAAGCAGAAAGCACGAGCCTGGACCCCTTAACAAGAAGCCTTCCAATTTATAACGGCTTTAGAACACTCCCAATCTATCAAAAACGGATTCCATACATGATTAGAAGCCTATTAATACCCATATTGGCATACTTTGGTTTCGGGTCCAAGATCACTTCAAAAAATCAATCCTAAAAATAAAAAGATTAAACTGAAATTTTAATAAGGAACCATGTCACTCATACTTCAAGGGTTCTAACTTTAAAAACCCATCGAAAAACAAGTTGAAATCAAGTTTAAAATCATTGAAAAACTTTCCCACTTTAATAGGTAAAACCTATATAATGGTGAAAAAATAGAGAAAATCGCGAAAATGGAGGTTTAAATACCGTTCAAGTGAATAGTGCCATTATCGCGAATGTAGTTTGTCCCTCGCATTCGAAAAGGCTACAGACTCGGATCAACAACGAAAGTGGTGGACTGATTGTGTATGCATAGAAAGGAGAAACCTGACCCGGACAAGCTATCCCTTCGTGAATACTATCCCTTCCATCGTATTCACAAAGGAAAATAATTTCCTTCTCCGCAAATGCGACAGCAAGGCCGCATATGCAAAAAAGGCCTGGCGCCTGCACCAACAGTGCTTTAAGGCTTAAAAAGTCTATGAAAAGACCCTCAAAATTTGTTCTGGGTCCAACAAAAACAAACCAATAATTCTACTAGGATAATTTTGAACTTCCAGACTCAATGGAATCATCGAATTTACCCAAAAGTTGTCATTATCAATATGTTACCCCTAGGGACCACTTTAGGACAAAATGACTAGTTTTCATTCAAATGCTAAAAACTCAAAATATAGGGTTAGAACCCAAACCAACCACACTACTAACCCAAAATCAAAATTCTAAATCTAATAAAACTAACAGAATCACCATCTGATGCTGAAATCACAATATCTAGACCAAAGTCAAATGATCCCACTTTAAAGGCTACTCAAAAAATTAAACTCACATAAATCACTCTCGAACGCTCCAGGGACCATTCCAACCATATCCATAACTCATAAATGATATAACACAACTACGAGAAAGGAAAAAATGGTTGAATAGGAAAAGCAAAAAATCACCACGAGGGTTGTTACATTATCCACCACTAATAGGTAAAAAGCTGAGGGTATCTACTCTACATATCAGACTCAACCTCCCATGTAGCCTCCTCAATCATGCAATGTCTTAACCTAACTTTCACAAAATCAATAATCCTGGATATTAAATGTCTAGTCGGTGTTTCCAAAACAACAACAGGTTCCTCCTTGAAGGACAAATCATGATCTAATGCAAGTGAATCCCACAGGATCACTTGAGAATCATCACGATAGTATCGCTTCAGTATCCAAACATGGAATACCGGATGAACAACTAATATGTTTGGAGGTAGAGCCAACCTATACATCGTTAACCTTCTCATGAATATCAAAAGGTCCAATAAACCTTGGACTAAGCTTCCCTTTATTTTCAAACCACTTCACACCCTTCATGGGTGATACCTTCAACAAAATTTGCTCACCAAGTATGAATGACACATCATGAAACTCATCGATCAGTATAACTCTTCTTCCTGCTTTGGACAGCAAAAAATGTTTGATGAATCAATCTCACTCGATCCATCGAGTCTCTCAGCAAGTCACTACCCCAATTCCTAACCTAAAAAGAATCAAACAATCCTCGAGGGATCTACTCCTCCTCCCATACAAAGCCTCAAAAAGCCCTATTTGAATGCTAAAATGGTAACTGTTATTGTAAGCAAACTTTGCTAAGGCCAAGAACTAGTCCTAATGACTAGCAAAATCCATATCACATGCTCGAAGTATGTCCTTTAACACATGCATGGTCCACTCTGACTGACCATCCGTCTGACGGTGAGATATTATGCTCATCTCAAGCTGAGTACCCAACTCACTCTGCATAAAACTCCAAAAATTTGAGGTAAGCTGAGTACCTCTATCAGAAATAATAGAGATAGGCACACCATGCTACACAATCTCTCGAATGTCGATCTTGGCCAACTTCTCTATAGTGTAATTCACCTTCATAGGTACAAAATACGTTGATTTAGTCAACCTATCCACAATCACCCAAATGAGATCAAACTTCCCCAAAGTTGGGGGTAGACAACCATAAAGTCTATAGTAATTCACTCCCATTTCTACTCTAGAATGGGCAATCATTGTATCATACCAGCTAGTCAATGATGCTCGTACTTCACTTGTCAAAAATTCAAACACTTGGCCACATACTCTACAATGTCTTTCTTTATCTCATACCACCATTAGTGTTGCTTTAAAAAATGATACATTTTAGATAATTCCAGATTAATATAGTACCTCAATCAATGAGCCTCGTCAAAGATCAGTCTAATCTAACCACCAACTCTCGATACACAAACACGACCAATAATTCTCAAAACAACCTCAATCCAACCATTAAATTGATGAGATCGAATCTACTCCATCAATATGGATCTAGCCTCAACATGCGCCAAAACACGTCCGGGTGTGGAAATATCAAGTCAAACCAACTAGTTAACCAAAGACTGAGAGTCTAAGGCTAATGGTCACTCCTATACAAAATATAAGACAAACTCCCCATACTCATTGCCATCTGACGCATGGCATTCGCTACCATGTTAGTCTTGCCCGGAAGATAATGAAAGTGAGATCATAATCCTTAAGTAACTCCAACCACCTACACTGTCTCATATTAAGATCTCACTAACTAAAGAAATCCTGAAAGCTACAATGATCGAAGAAAATCTCATAATGAACCCTGCACAAATAGTGATGCCACAATATCAACACAAACACAACTGCGGCTAACTCCAAATCATGAGTAGGATAATTCTTCTCATAGACCTTTAACTGTCTAGAAGCGCGGGCTATCTCTTTACCCTTTTGCATAAACACACCACCTAAGCCAACTCTAGAAGAATCGCAAAACATAGTGAAACCCATTCCTCCTCAGCAAAAGTGAAGATAAGAGCTGAAGTAAACAACTTCTTGATTATTTGAAAGCTCCTCTAATAATCATCCAACCACTAAAAAACAACCTTATTATTAGTCAACTTAGTCAAAAGCGATAGTATGGAGGAGAAACCCTACACAAACCATTGATAATAGCCTACTCACCTAACAAAACTCTGAAGCTAAATAGGAGAAGTAGGCCTAGCCCAATCACGCACTGCTGCCACATTGGCCGAATCAACCATGATACCATTCTTTGTCACCATATGACCCAAGAAGGAAATAGAATCCAACCAAAACTCACACTTAGAGAACTTGACATACAACTGCTCATCTCTTAATTTCTAAAGTACTGCCCTCAAATGCCTCACATGCTCAACCTCATTCTTGGAATAAACCAAGATATTGTCGATGAACATAATCACAAAAGAATCAAGATAAGGCTAAAATATTTTGTTCATCAACTCTATAAAAGCCACCGAAGAGTCAACCCAAAAGACATAACCAAGAAATCATAATGGTCATATCGCATCCTGAATGCAGTCTTTGGACTATCTAAAGCTCTAATCTTTAACTGATGGTAATGAAACAACAAGTCGATCTTAGAAAACACTAAAGCACCCTTAAGCTAATCAAAAAAAATATTGATATGTGGAAAAGGATTCTTGTTCTTAATAGTCACTTTGTTCAACTACTGATAATTAATACACATATGCATGTTCCTATCTTTCTTCTTCACAAATAAGACACGAGTGCCCAAAGAAGAAACACTCAGTCTAATAGACCCTTTACTCAATAAATCCTATAATTTCTTCAACTCAGTCGGGGTCATCCTATAAGGAGGAATGGAAATGGGCTTGGTGCCATTCTCTACCTCAATAGCAAAATTAATATTCCTATCTAGAGGAATACCTGGAAAGTCCATAGAAAACACATCCATGAAATCTCTAACAACTCTCACAAAATCCAAAGGATGTAGTGAATTAACACTTGTATCACGTACCTAGGCCAAAAAAATAAAGAACCCTTTCCCTACCATACGATAGGCATGAAGGAAATATATAACCCCTACTGAACATAAACTAGGAGTACCTATCCACTCTAACCTCGGCACACCCAGAATTGCTAAGGTCATGATCTTGGAATAAAAATATAAAATTACATGATAAGGAGACAACTAATCCATGCCCAATGTGACTTCATAGTAAACCATGTAAAGCATGATCAAGCCCACCCAAGTCTCATGCATCAAAAGAATCACTACACATGATCGGTACACCCAATCCACCACTAAAGAATCACCAATAAGGTTAGAAACACGAATAGGTATGAGAAGAGACTGACACAAAGCATCAATACCAGAAGTAAAATATGTCGATACATAAGAGATGTAGACCAAGGGTCAAATAATACCGATATAGGATTATTAAAAACTAGGACGATACATGTAATCACTACATCAGAGGCCTCTGCCTCAGGTCTCCTAGCAAAAGCATAGCACTGCTCGCGCTCACTACCAGACTAAGAAACTCCCCGTCCACTACCACGAGCTCCCTGAGGTCTACCTATAGTACCCTTAGATCCATATTTAATGCCTTGTGCACCCCTTCTAGCTGCTCAGTGTAGGACAAATCTAAAGATGATAACCCTATTAGGAAGGACCCATCGTACATTGGGGACAATCCTTCACTATGTGTCTAAACTCATTACACAGAAAACATACCCTGCTATATGAATCAAGTTGTGAGGGCTCTAAAGAACCAGAACACCCTTCATAACTTGATGAACCAAAATGAGACCCTCGGCCTGCATGACCTGATCTCTGATCATTCAAAGCCACAAAACCCATAAACCCACTATCTAAACTCTGCAAAGCTATCCAAATTGGTCTGCCATGGTAACTATGAAAACCTCTACCTAAAAAATCCCTACCTCGGGATGAAAGACCACTAAAATTTCCTTGTTGGTGTCCCTTGTTACTATCAACACTCTAAGCACCTTAGTGAATTATCTCGATCCTCTTGGCATAAGCCATAATATTTTGAATACAGACACCTGAAGTCTCTAACTGAGCGATTGTCAACTGATAAGAAGTATTCAAAACCTCAATAAACTTTTTGATCCTCTCAGACTCAATAGAGATACTAGCTATGGCATACCTGGATAAGGCATGGAAACGAGCCTCATGATCAACAATAGTCATAGAGCCCTACTCCAAATTATCAAACTCATCCCTTAGGCTAAATTACATAAACCTCTCAAGGAAAATCTTAGAAAATTAGGTCTATGTCAAATTAGGGAAACCCGCTGGCCTTTAACTTATAAAAGATCTCAACCACTACTTTGCCACATCAGTCAACTAAAAGGTAGTATAATCAACACTATGGGACTCAAGCGAACTGAGGTTATCCAACCTCTCCTAATAATTAACCAATAACTCATAGGCAACCTTACCACTAACACTACTAAACTTGGTAGGGGAAAATCTCATAAATCTCTCAAATCTATTTAGATCATCAGCAGACATCACGAGACAAGGAGTTATCGGAGGAACAACAAGTCTGATAGGAAATGTCTTAATACGTGGGGCTATATTAATAGATAAATATGTTCTAGGTGTTTGAAAACCCTAAATAAGAACCTATCCTGGTTGTTGAACACCTTCTCTAGTCGAAGAACCATGTAGTGTACCTGGTAGAATACCTACCTAAGAGGTACCATTCAAATGACTCAAAAGCTAAATCAGAATATCCTACAACACCGGAGTATGAATAAAACCTTAAGGGTCCTGGGATTGTCCCACTGGATGATAAGCCACCTCAATATAATAAATTATTGGCTCAGGAGAGGCTACTCTAGCTCATCCTCTATCTAGAGCTACTCTTCATGCCCAACCTCTACCTTGGTCTCTACCGTAACCCCTGCCTCGTCCCCTGACTGGGACTCCTATAGCGGGTGTTAGCTCAATATTCTTAATAGCTCTCGAGTTCTCACCGTCTATGTAAAAAAGGCAAGATAAAAGTTTAGAATATTGGGTATGAATAATATGTAAGATAAGGAATCAAGTTAGAGAAGTTTCCACAAAACTTCCTATAGCCTTTCGAAGATAGATATAGATGTCAACGTATCGATCCATGGAACTCTTTAAGATATTTTACTCTTTTACTCATAATACAGGTGAACCTAATGCTCTGATACTAATTTATCATGGCCTAGAATCTGAGGTCATGATGGAATCTACCCCAATCCTACCTTGGTAGGTAAGCCCAACACTAAAACTGAAATAAATATGGGAAAGGCAATAATATGAGAATATAATACGAGATTTTAACATAAAGTTGAACAAACTATGATATCATGGAAAATCTCATAAATACATCTCAAAATGTCTCAGAAACTAGAGTCAACAGTAATTGATCAACTCTATCTATCATCAAGATAAGTTATACAACAACTCTATCTCTCAAAATTGACAAAAAGACAAGATAATAAAAGGAGGAAGTCTAGAGCAGGCTCCGAATGAGGAGCTCACTAGTACTCCGAAGCACTGTCAACTCAGCATAAACTCAGGCTCCATGGGTTGCACTCGAACTAGGATCTACATTAAAAGGGTACAGAAAGTAGGAGTGAGTATGGTCCATTTGTACTTAGTAGTCATCATAGCTAACCGAGCAAAGTAGATAACTAAATATATAATGGAAACTATGAGCAATGCTTCCACCTACATACAGAAAAGTTTCTAATGGAGGTTCAAGTCGTACAACTCCTAACAGTATAAATACTACAACTACAATAATAATATAAGAAGTAATAACACAATAGATATACATAAGGGGAAGAATAAAATACATGATAGAAGAGATATAAGGTACGCAATACAATAAAGTGATAAGTATGCAATGTTCCAATGTCACCTCGTATACACTTTCTGATCATAAGCTCCAAAGAGAAGACCCATGAGGGGTTTGCAACCCATATACTATCACAATCGTATTAATCAACCTTAACAACACATCCCTCAGCTAAGATGTTTACAAAATATCTCATTTTCTTTCCAAAATTAGTATTTCAAAAATGATACCCAGTTTCCATGAATGTGGATGAAATGAATGAGTATGCTTGCTCATAACCAACTCAACAACATGCGATAAATCAACTCAACTATCATACATATGAACTCATGTCACCTCAAATCTCAATAGATCATGATACCAACCCTCTCATGGCAACATAGTAGTGAAGAATCATGTGAAACATCAATAATATCAATCCAAGCTGCTGCACAGGCATCACAATAATGATAAATAACAAATAATGAACAAACAACATGAATACCATCCCCTGTACGAGGATTTAAATCATAATAATCTCTCAAGTCAATAAACAATTCCATACAAGCCCCCATTGGGGAAAAACAATAAAATAATAATCTCAAAAGATGGATACAATGATAAAATTCCCAACCCATAGCATATTTTACATGAATGGTTTTCTACCCAACCTAGTGTGAAGAAAGTTAAGCCATAACCTACCTCAAAAGCTTAGCATGATCTTGGACCCCTCAACAAGAAGCCTTCCTTTTGAGTAGCTTCAGAATGCTCCCAATCTACTAAAAATGAAGTCTATATGTGATTAAGAGTCTATTGATATCTATATAGGTATACTTCGATTCTAGGTCCAAAATCACTTCAAAAAATTGATCCAAAATATCAAAGGGTAAAACTTGAATTGTAATAAAGAATCATGTTACCCATACTTCAAGTGTTCAAAATATGAAAACCCATTGAAAAAAAAGTTGAAATCAAGCTTGAAATCGTTGAAAAACCATTTTGTCACTTTACCGGATAAAACCAAAAATTCAATATTTAAAATCCATGTTTGGAAGTTGTTTTTGCAATAAAATCAGTAGATAATGATTAAAAATGGGTTTATGAGCTTACCCAAATCAAATTTTAAGAAAACACTCTTAAAATAATCCAAAACGAGGTCCCAAGGTCTAAAAATGGAGAAAATCACAAAAATAGAGGTTTAAATACTATTCGGGTGAAAAGTGCCCTCATCACAAATACAGTCGGTCCCTTGCATTCGTGAAGGCTACCAACCCAGAACAACCACAAATGTATTAAATGGGTCGTGTACGCATAGAATGGACAAACCCAACCCAGACCAACTAGCCCTTTGGGAATTCGGTCCCCCTATCATGTTTGTGAAGGAGGATAATTTCCTTCTCTGTGAATGTGACAGAAAGGCCGCGTATGCTAAGAAGGAAAGAGCACTATATACTAAGTGGTATGACTAAGTGTATCCCTATACCCAAGTGTACTTGGGAGTGTATTACTATGGACATCAGGGTTAATTTGCCTCACACTTTGGGGGAAATTTGACTCCAATTAGGTTATGATGGTGTAACACCTTGAATTTCTGAACTAAGATCTGAACCTTTCTTTAAATGTATATGGAACTGAACCCGATGATTTCTAGTTGTACATAGATGTTAAGACCAATTTCTGTGTGTGACAAAAGCTTTGGATATGAATTAAGGTCATAAGGAACTTCTAGCTCACAATTAAGTTGAAAGCTTCTTTACCGATTGAGTTGTCGTATAATATTTTTACTAGGGTCAACTTCAAATGATCATAACTTTGAATATGAAGAGTTTTACAGCTCAAAACCCATAAATTAAAGGTCTTTGAATCTTCTTGCCAATGCCGCCAATGCTCGTCTATTCAATATTGGAGTAAAAAGTTATGCTCATATTACCAGAGGGTTTTTTTCTGCCAAAGAGTGACGACTGAAGTGATGAATCATCACTTGTATGGTGATTCTTCAAGTGAACCATCACATGGGTGAGGACCCGTCAAAGTGAACCATTAAGCCTAACTAGTAAACTCAAAATTTGGCCAAAAATTGACAGTTTGGATGATGATTTGTCAAGGGGTTGATGAATCATCACCCGACCTGTCAAACGCGATTTTTTATGCACTTTTGAATTGTTTTTTGAGGGATATTTTTGTACTTTCCTTACCCCTAAACTTCACCCCACATTTTTAAACACCCAATAAGGGTTATTTTCATAAAAACATAGATATAATCTCCCAAATTCTTTTCTTCCTTCTCCCAAAAATTCAAGAAAAACATAAGAGAGTGGTTTTTCAAAACCCACAACTCCAAAGCTCCCAAGTTCAAGAATTTCTTCGAGAATGTTCTTCCTTCGGGTATGTGGGTATCAACAAGAATTACACTTTCATCCTCGTGCCTTAATCTTTAGTTTTGTTAAAAGCTTATGAATTTACCCAATTGGGGTTTCTCATGGATTTAATGGTTTCGAAGTATGTTTCCTCTTTATGGTTTATAATCTATCCTCTTGCAAGAACTTGTTAGATTCATGGCATACCTATTATATCTCGTACATGATTTAAAACCTATGATTTATGCATTTGAAAGCTTCATATGAAATTTCATTATTTAGGGTTTATGACCAATTATGCATATTTTCTTAAAAGTCAGTTCCTTTACGGTATTCTATGATTTTAGTTCTTTTTAAAGAAATTAGGCATAAAATTTTACAAGTGTTCCCTAGTCCTAAGATTTGGGCAATGATTTGGAATGGTTGAAGGATTTCAAATTATTTTAGTACTACTTGGCATGTTATGAACACATGATCCCAAAATTTAGAAAAACAACTTCAGCTATTCAGATCAATTAAACGAGTTTTATGCTTATTTTTAGACAAACAACTTCGAGTTATAGATGGGCAAATAGTATATAGTTTTGGGAGTAGTATTTAGCACCAAGAGAATGCAGATTTCAGACAAAACCTAAATTCCCAAACTATGTGCCACCGTAGACTAGGGAGGGAGTCCCTGCAATTTAAGACTGTCTCCCTTCGCCAAAATGGTCTCATGAGTGAATTCACTTCAAGTCATGGTTCTCTACCCCTGGTAAGGTATTGAACACCTTCCCAACTAGGTTTATAAGTTGGGCTCCATGTTTTCTCAGCTAGGGCATGTCGATTAAGAGAATTTTCCATAGAAAAGTGATTTTTGAAACTAAGTGTACATGGCTCACTATACCAGTTTGACTAAACTTATCATGATTTACTTACATGTTTCATGATTTCAGCTTTATTCATGAAATGGAGTGAGTCATTATATACTTATTATGCATGATTTATTATGTACATTGCTCATAAATTTTTAGTACTTAAATGATTTGTTTATGGCTATTTCACGTTATCCAGTTTTCTAGTTTAACTTTATGAAATCGTGAGTCAATGTGCATCATTTTTACACATGCTTTTTAAGAATTGAGATTTTCCCTTGACTCATGTTTTCAGCATGATTTTATACCATACTCATGATATTGCATACCCCACTTACTCAGTACATCCTATAGTATTGATCGCATACTTTTCTTTGCATTATACTATATTATAATATAGGTATCGACACCCGATTTTAGTCCCTTAGTTGATACATTTTTGGTACCCAGTTCAGCAACTGATATTTAATGAATCCTCATCTTTTACAGACATAAGTTTATTTAAGTTTTTCTCATTAAGCTTCGGGTTTAATTAAGTAGTTAGAGTTAGCTGGGGGTTTATCCCAATAACTCATTAGTTTATTAGGGGCTTTCAAATAGAATTAGACTATTCAGATGTCATGTTTTATTCTTCACATATTTTTACTTACTTTCATAGTTTTCTTTTAACTACCAGATATCTTTTAAATACATTGAATTAGTTTCTGCTCTATTGAAAATCGTAAAGTTTTAGTATGCTACATACCATGGGTTGGCTTAGGACCACTTGTGGTTTTAAGCACCGTATTATGTCTAGGGTGTACTCTCGGGGAGTGACAAATCTTGGTATCAGAGTATTAAGTTCAATAGTCCTAGGGTGTCTGAAAGTCGTGTCTAGTAGAATCTTATTTATGGGTGTGTTGAGCACCAAACTTATAATTATGAGGCTACATGGCATATAGGAATTGTTTTCCTTCTTTTAGACTTTAAATCATGCAGTAGAGCAATACTCTAACAAAACACATGTAGATCTAAGAATTTCTTTATTTTTGCTGACTACACCTTATCTCTGAGATAATGAAAGCAACCAAGCCTACACTCCTACTGATAATGTTCTCTCAAATAGAGCCTATAGACAATTATGAGACTTCCCAAGAGCTTGTGAGGAGCACATCATTTATTCTAAGTTCATTAATCTAAAGGAATTCACTCATGTTGATAGGAATCATGTGTTCGAGTCGTAGTAATATGCGCTCTCAAACCCCTTTTTGAGAACCTGATATGCAATGACCTCCGATTTAGAAGTGTAAGTCTAAAAGTGTAGCAGCTATAGAATGGTTAGAAGACTGGTAGAGTTAGACAACATCTTATGATTTGAAAGGGTGTATGGAGTGTAGCATGGTAGTAAGAAATAATAGTAAGATCATGAAAGAGAGAGGTTCTTATAGATTGAAGTTAGATAAGAGATGTGGTTAAGGTTGATGGTTCTTGGTGAACTAGTGTTTATATGATCTCTATACAGTAGGGGTAAGTCAATAAAGTGTATAAGAAGTTTTGTGTCTATCCATGATAAGTGTTGGAATTTAAGCTTGAATTGAGGATGATTAGTTTGATAAAGATGATGATTATAGGGATGATAGTGCTAGTAGACAAAACTGATCTAGTAGGTTGATCTAGCATATGCATGAATCTAAGTTTGTTTCCTTGCTAATGAGTATGGTGGTGCAAGTTTGAGGTTTATGTGATCTTCATATAAAGTAGTTAGTTGCGGTATAGTATCTTAGCCAAGAGTGCTAGTATGGGTTTTGTATTTTAGATGTAGTTTTATTGGGAAGCTTTGTATCATGTGTACAATTATATACTATTAGAAGAAAAAATTATCATGCTTTAGTTTATAGACTATGAAGAGGTCCACAGACCTAGAAAGATGACCTTGATCTAAAGGGGAGATGATAGAGTGTAGAACTAAGTCAGGATTTAAGATTCAGGTAGTAATGATTAGTAAGTTCTATACCAGATCTAGGAGGAGGTGGAGACCACCATTCTTTTCTAAGCATATTCAGCCTATTTATTTTATTACAACACTCTAATCATGTCTTGCGTGTTATTTCCAGGAATATAAATCTTTACGCATGCACTTCATACAGATCTATGTACATTACCAAATTCTAGTACGAGAAGTAAAAGCCTCACCCAATAGTTCTAACCATTCCCCATGAATCTATGAATTCCAGACTTACATTAAGTAACTTATGATATATATATATATATATATATATATATATATATATATATATATATATATATATATGAACTCATGTTTCACAGTATGCTCAGTCCCCTAAACTCATGATATGCTCTTAATGAGTAGTGAAAATCATGCTATGTCATGTATGCTCTTATAACTAGTGAAAAACATGATATGTCATGTATGTTCTCATACCAGATCCCTTGAACGAGCTAGTGCATACAATATTTTACTCTCTAAGAATCAGTTGAGTGTCAAAGATATGAAAATCCTTAAGCTATGATTTCACAGTGTTCCTCTTATTCTAGATCTTCATGTTCTTGTCCCTCAATGACCCTCCATAGGCTATGATAGTAATGTTTATGGTAGTTGAGTGATAGGCTTGAATGACTTTCTTGATATACCTATAGACAATGACTTTTGATGGTTAGTGTCTCCTTGATTAGAGCTTCAAGTTGATTTTTTAGACCAACAAAGAGTAATATTTTTTAGGAAATAGCTCCTAGTTAATATAAACTTCAAATATCCGTAGTTTAGACTGACATCGTTAACTTATGGATAGTAGTTTGTACCTCTAAGTTAGGCCTGAATAAATTAAGATCATACGGCTAGACTTATCCTTTAGTAGCCTTAAATAGTGTATCCTTATGAGAATTTAAAGTTGCAGCTAGCGAAGTGTAGTGTTTCGTAAGAAGGAGCATGTATGAGAGGTGTTGTTAAGCATGGAGGTTAGTAGTCACATTGCTTAAGGCATAGTATACCTATTCTTGCTTTCTGCCCCAGATGGCCATGTTATAAGTTATAGCCATAGGGTGCCTCATGCTCAAGTCTATACTGTCATTCCATGCTCTATGAACCCATTTTAGTAGAATAGGATACTCAAACCATGATAAAATCCCTTATTAAATACGTCACTCAGCTTATTTCCTATGACTCCTTCCCCTATTGTTATTTAAACTTGCAAAAAAAAAGTGTTTAAAGTAACATATTTTTTTCTCAATGACTCAAGAAAACTTCATGTCAATACCTATCACTTTGCAGTTCTATATGTATGCCCTTTCCAAGTATGCTTAAGTTGAGTTTTAAAATCTCAAAATAAATTGGTTACTATTAGCCTAGCATGTCAATTCAGAGGTCGGACAGATAAATCCAAAAATTTTCCCTCTCTCCTTCTAGTCTTACTCTCCTGAGCTTTATATGTATGCTTAGTCCCTGCAATTTCTTATGTGCAATCATGCTATGTGTAAACTCAGATGAGCCTTTACCCCAGTACAAACCAGTCCCAACCATGTCAGATATTTGGTTCGAGTTAATTGAGTTTATGTTAGTAACATTATTATTTCCAGCCTATGTTCAGTCCTTAGAGAAAAAGGGTAGTAGTTTCCTCCTGCAGTTACTCTTCTAAGCATCATGTTCTTGCTAGTTATGTGCAATCCCCCATATACTCATGTCCTCCATGTTCAGCAGAGTCAATATTCCTTGCTCTTGTCCGACATGCCATGGTACATATTTAGTTATTATAGTTTAGTATCATCCTTCATGTAGGTCACTTTCATTAATATATTGATCCCATGATAGTATCTCATATGACTAATCCAGCTCAGCTATAATTCGAGGACGAATGATCCCAAGGGGGAGATATTGTAACACCCCAAATTTTCTTAACTAAGATCTAAACCATTCTTCAAATATGTATGGAATCAAAACCGATGATATCTAGTTATACATAGATTATAAGATCAGTTTCTTAGTGTGAGAAGATCATTGGATATGAATTAAGGTACTAAGGAACTTCTACCTCAAAGTTAAGTTGAAAGCTTGTTTACCGATTGAGTTTTCATATAAGATTTTTAGTAGATTCAACTTCAAACAATCATAACTCCTTGAATATTAAGAGTTTTTAATATCAAGACCCACCAAATTAAATTTCTTTGAGTCTTCTTTCCAATACCGCCAACCATATGTCTATCTAATACAGGAGTAAAAAGTTTTGCTCATTTTACTAGAGGGTGTCCGTCTGCCAGAGAGTGACAACTGAAGTGACAAATTGTTACTTGATGATTCATGAAGTGAACCATCACATAGGTGATGACCCGTAAAAGTGAACCGTCAAGCCCAATCAGTAAACTCAAAATTTGGCCAAAAGTTGAAGGTTTGGATGACGCTTCGTCAAGTGGTTGATGAATAGTCACCTGAACCGTCAGACGGGATTTTCTTACACTTTTGAATAGTTTTTTGAGGGGTAGTTATGTCCTTTCCTTACCCCTAAACCTTTCCCAATGCTTTCAAACACCCAATAATGGTTATTTTCTGAAAAACATAGATAGAATCGCCCAAATTCTTTTCTTCCTCCCAAAAACTTAAGAAAAATGCAAAAGAGGGGTTTCTCAAACCCCATAATTCCAACGCTCCCAAGTTCATGAATTTCTCTGATAATCTTCTTCCTTCAGGTATGTGGGTATTCAGAAAGGATTTTCCTTTTATCCTCGTACCCTAAACTTCAATTTTCTTAAAAGCTTATGAATTTTCTCAATTGGGGTTTTGCATAGATTTCATGGTTTTGAAGTATGTTGCCTCCTTATGGTTTATAATCTAGCCTCTTGCAAGAAGCTTTGATTTTCATGGCGTACCTATTATATCTCACGGACAATTTAAAACCTATGATTTATGCATTTTCAGGTTTAGCAAGAAATTTCATGATTTAGGATTTATGCCCATTTATGTATATTTTCTTGAAAGTTAGTTCCTTTACAGTATTATATGATTTTAGTTCTTGTTAAAGTCATTATGCATGAAATTTTACAAGTGTTTTCTAGTCCTAAGATTCGGGCAATGATTTGGTATGGTTCAGGGATTTCAACATATTTTAGTACTACTTGGCATGTTATGAACACATGATCCCAGAATTCAGTAAAAAGTGAGCATGACTAGTCCGGTATTTCAAAAATTCAGCTATTCAAATAAATTAAACTTGTTTTATGTTTATTTTCAGAGAAATAGTTTCCAGTTATATATATGGGTGAATAGTATACAGTTTTGGGAGTAGTATTTAGCACCGAGAGAATGCGGGTTTCAGACAAAAACCCAAATTCCCAAAGTGTGTGCCATCGTAGGTTAAGAAAGGGGTCCTCGCCAATTGAGACTATCTTTCTTTGCCCAAAATGGGCTCATGAGTGAATTTATACCAAATCACGATTCTCTACCCCTGGCAAAGTATTGAACACCCTCTCAACAAGGCTTACATATTGGGCTCCATGTTTTCTCAAATGGGTCATGTCAAATAAGAGAATCTCCCATAGAAAAGCGATTTTGGAAACTATGTGTACATAGATCACTATACCTGTTTGACTAAGACTTATCATGATTTACTTACATGTATGACATTTTCAGCTTTATTCATGAAATAGAGTGATTCATTGAATACTTATCATGCATGATTTATTATGTACATGACTCACAAATTTTCAGTACTTACATGATTCGTATATGGCAATTTCACGTGATCCAATTTTCTAAGTTGACTTTATGATATTGTGAGTCAATGTGAATCATTTTTATACATGCTTATTATGAATTGCGATTTTCCCATGACACATGTTTTTAGTATGATTTTATACCATACTCATGATATTGCATACCCCACATACTCAATACATACTATAGTACTGATCCCATACTTTTCTTTGCGCTATACTATATTATAATATAGGTATTGACACCCGGTTTCAGTCCCTCAATTAATAAATTTTTGGTACCCAATTCAAAAACTGATATTTAATGAATCCTTATCTTTCGAGGACAAAAGTTTATTTTATTTTTTCTCATGTTAGCTTTGGGTTTAGTTCAGTATTTAGAGTTATTTGGGGGTTTGTCCCAATAACTTATTAGTCTATTAGGGGATTTCAGATAGAGTCAGACTATTTAGATGTCATGTTGGGTTCTTCTCATTTTTTTACTTACTTTCAGTGTTTCCACTTAACTACCAGATATCTTTTAAATACATTGAATTAGTTTCCACTCAGATGAATGTAATAAATTCTTAGTACTATGCTACATGCCATGGGTTAGATTGGGATTACTTGTGGTTTTAAGCACCATGTTACGTCTAGGGTGTACTCTTGGGGCGTGACAGATGGACATGTTAGCCAAATCAAAATAGTTTATACCAGTCAAGACTTAATAAAACACAAAGAGATTGGCTTATAACTACAAATGAGATATTGCTCAAACTCATGGTGTACCTATTTCCATCAATTCAAATAGAGGCATTCAGTTTAAATCATATTTTTAGAGTTCTTTGAAATAAGAGCGAGGCATTTAGGTAGAGATGAGCATATTTTTTTCATCCTAAGACACATGGTCAATCAGAGAAATCTATTCAGGTATTGGAGGACATGCTTCAAGCTTATATGACTGACTTTGGTTGTCAGTGAGACCAGTTTTGGCCTTTGGTAAAGTTTGCATACAGTAAAAGTTACAATTCAAACATCTGCATGGAATAATTCATTGCCATTATATAGGAGGAAGTATAGATCTTTGGTTTGTTTTGTATTCCTTTTAAGTTAGATCATAGGGTACAAAATTGTGAAGCGATTTTATGAATACACTGAGGCTGATATAGGATCAACTCCTGACAACGTAGAATAGACTAAAGTTTAATGCAGATTAGAGGGTTTGTTATTTAGAGTCCATGGTTGTTGAATATATTCTATTAAAAGTATCACCCATGAAGATAATTATGAGGTTTGGGAAGAAGGGAATGCTTACCCTGAGATTTATTGATCCTTATGAGATTCTTTGATATATTAGGGAGGTGGGCAATGAATTGGCTTTACCTCTAGATCTTTTAGTTGTGCATCTAATTTTTATGTCTCAATGTTTCAGAAGTATCATTCTGATGGTTTATCATGTGATTCAGTAGATTTGGATAACAATTTGACATTTGAGGAGGAGCCCATGGCCATTTTGGACAGACAAATTTGAAAATTAAGGTCTAATGAAATAACACTAGTGAAGGTTTCAAAGAAGCATCAATTAGTTGAATAGCCATTTGGAAGATATATTGGACATGCAAAGTAAATAACCTCAGCTTTTTGATTGTTTAGGTACCTTCCTTGTCCTTACATTTGAGGACAAATATTTGTTTTAGGGGTAAATGATATATAACCCTTAGGGTGATTTTTTTTGTTTTTTTATGCATTTTGACCTTTTCACCCATCCCTATAGGTGCTTTATGGTAATTGTGGTCTTTATGGGTGGATAGCATGGTTCTTGAGGTGGTTGTATGAGTATTATGCAAAATTTTCATCCAGTAACATTGGAAGTTGGTATGGTTGACGAAAGTCAACATTTGGTTAAATCAAGGTCAAAATGGAAATCTAATAGTTCTGTTAGCTCATAATGTGATTTTTGGGTTAGTTGAATCCTAGGTTTGGATCCTAAGGCATTACCTTGTATTTTGAGTAGTTGGTGGAATGATTGAAGTTTTAGGTTAAGGTTTGACCTCAGTCAATATTTCTTGATCGAAGACAATCTCTTTTTGGAGTTTTGATGATTCTGTTGACTATGAAATATCACTTCTAGTCTAGTAGCATATTTAATTAATGTTCATGGGGTTCTAGATGAATTTCAAAGGTTGATTTCTTGTTAGCTACTGGATACTAATACTAGTGCAGTTGCACCTGTAGTTTATTGGTCACAACTGCAGAGCCACTCTTAAAGTCAAGGTCAGCCTTTTTAGAGACACACTAGTATAGTAGGCTCTCTCCTATGGGACTGGGGTGCCTTGGTTCATCTGGACTAGCAGGGCTGCAGCTGCAATACTTGGTCGCACTTACAAGCACGCTTATGGGGGACGAGGACGCTTCTAGGATTACCACAGTGTCAAATAAACTTTACTACTCTGGAGGGTTCTTTGTGCCTGAAGCACTATGCCCTCATCCAAATCTGTGCTCCTAGGAGATAATTGTAGACTAAAATTGGGTCTTTTCCTTTAACTTATTTTTTTTTTCAAACCTCAATATTTAGAGCTTGGGAACTCATTTATTTAGATTTAAAAGGAGATTTTCAAGAATCATTCATTAGGTATGATTCTTACTCTATAATTGCACATTTCTCAATGTTTTTCTTGTGATTTATCTTTAAATATTAATTTTAATTGGGAAATTTGGAGATTTAAGGGCTAAATTTATGAAATTTTATTTTGATTATTTGAATGTTGATTTTTATTCCATTTCAATGAAAGTTCATATTTGAGTTCCATATGTTATCGGTAATAAGTTTTTCAAATAAAATTCCAATTTCGCCCTTCTAGGCTCCGGGTGACTTTTGGGTTGAGTTTTGAATCCAAAATTTAAGTATAGTAATATGAGTATTTGTGATTCATTTTCTAATATAGAATACATATTTTATAAGATTGGGCTTGCTCGAATGTTCTACGAAAAGGAAAAGCTTTGGTTTGATTATTTAGACTTCTTTTAAGATAAGTTGAGACTTTCTTTGACTCTTTTTTGAGGTGTTTATATGGTAGTTAATTGAATGATAGGGTAATGGGAAAATGGGGATGCCATATAGGTGAGATGACGAGTATCTATTCAGGTATCAGTGTTAGATGAAGTGTTAAAAATTTGTAAATGGCTTGTTTGGACTACTTTTCCCTTTACTTTGCTTGCATGATTATTATTTGAAGTTTTTGAAAGTGACTTATCGAGTGTGCTAGTAGATGATTTCTAATCTTTCAAGTGAACTTGTCTAGGGTAAGTTATGAAAAATTAGTGTTGTCGGATGCTTTTTAGCCTGTGATTATGAGTTTAACCTGGCATCATTTGATAAAACTATAACATTTTGACTTCTTTTTTATCATTCCAATCATGCATGGTAAAACCTTCTTCGTCGTTATTAAAAGACACCTCATTATGGGAACAGGATTATGGAAAATTTCAAAAATACAATCTTGTATTAATATGAGGTGACACGACTAAATAATTTTGAAATTTGAAATTTTGGGTGGGGCTGACGTCATCCGTTATAGTGGGAATTTTCCCGCTATAGCAAGAATTCACCCGCTATAGCGGGATGACGGGACCAAAACCCCAGGTACAAAATTTTATATTCTCTTTTATCCTCTTCAGTTGTAAAAGGATGAGTGATGTCGCCCAAAATATACCTCCGAAAAAGTACAATGCGGTCACTGAATCAAATATAGAACCCAACTAGGTTGGGGTCGATCCCACAGGGAATAGGTCGAAGTATAAGCAGAATACCGGATGGAATAATTGGAAAGTAAATAAAACTGGGGGGTTTTGCTAACAAATAGTAACAATGACGATTGCTGGTTGTATTGAGTTTGTAAACAATAAGAGAAATTCACTAGGACTGTGATCCCCAATGATTCCTTAACTCCAACGGTTACTTGTGCTTAACAAGATTGCCCCGCTGCGCTGCATGCAAAATCTAACAAGATAGGTTCATCTAACTGTCTCTCGACCTTCATTAGACGAATTTCACTCTTGTCCTCTCGGACTCCGAGTGTCGCAATACTAACCCTTGTCCTGGATTTCAGATAACCTTTCCCGCTAAGGCTTCGGTAATTACATGAAGGTTGATAGCTTCAAATCTCCGTTGTTATCTCCTTTTCCCAATATCTACCTCTCTCTCGAGCAATTCTAGAATACAGGCGAGTTTCTAACGTTTGCAACCATTAGAAAAGCAATCATAATGAAGGAAACAACAATACATGCATACACAGCAGTACAAAGTTGTTTTGGACTTAACCGGTTTCGTTAAATCCTCATGGTTCACACAACACTAGTTGATGGGTTTAGCTGCTCATTATTGTAAGAACACAAGAATAATTCAAAGATGAAAGCATAATTGTGATCTCACAAGAATGAAGAAAAACTGAAATTTCAACTATCAATAAAACTCAAATCAGGGTTTGTGAATACAAAACCAAATATATGTCTGAAACAGTATGAAATAACTCTCAAAGTAGTAAATTGTCCAACTCTCGCACTTGAGACTACATAGGGGTATTTATAGATACAAAACTAGTTCTATCCAAAACCAAATAGAAGAACAGAGTCGGCAACTTCCATGGTATCGTGACTTGGTATCGTGGAACCAAGTCATGCCACGTGGGTTGATGTCATGGGAATCAGGCTCAACTTGTGGTATTCAGAAGTTGGATCACGGCAGGCTTCCACGTCACATGGGTGTCAGTCACGCCACGTGACCCCTGTTGTGGAAATCAGGCTGATTTTTTCAGTCTCTGGGCTTCACTCATGATAGCCACTCACGTGGCGTGAGTGGCTCCCTTCTACAGCCTCTTGTTCTTTCTTCGTCCAACACTTCGTTCTTGGGCTTGATTCTTCCTCCTTTGCTTATTTTGCCTTTAAAGCCTGTTTTCCTACAAATTAGGACAGAAACCACATCATACCAACAAAACACACCCAAGTTATTGCATATTTTCCTTGTTTTAAGCATCAATAGTGCCATGTAACCATGACACATCAACACCCTCAACTTAAAACGTTTGCATGTCCTCAGGCGAACAAATTAAAAATATGCAAACACAATGCTTAACTAAGAGAAACCTAAGGGACTTATGGCAGTCTACTCGTTGCTGTTGACACAAAACCTTTTCGACCCCTCCTATTTTCAAAGTAAAACCAAAGTGTGTATATAAGAAGCATAGGATCATGACACAGCAAGGATCAAGTGATGGCACCAATTTACGCACAAACAACTAAGCGTATATGAAATTTGACATTTCCCGAACAACTAGCAGCTAATTATGCAACCCATGTGCCCTCACAATCCAAGAAGTCCCATGCACTCTCAGTATACTAATGGATATCAACATAGGGATGAGGTCAAAACACTCACGCTCATAAATAAGTTAAGACAGTGTGCATTAAATACCATAGGCTTGCCCTTATTTTCTACGCCTTCATTTTCGGACAGTCGAACTAGGATCACTATAGGACTTTACTCGGCTTGTAATGTAGGCTTAGGGACGGGTATGGTACATATGGGTATAGTGACTCAACCCTCCTTGACACTACACACTTTTTGGCTCCAACTTTCAACCTTTTTCCATTTTTTATTGTCCCTTATTCTCCATTCTTTTACTTTCAGATTTTGGGTGTGATTTTTCTTCTCAAACTTTAAACACACACACACACACACATATATATATATTATTTTTGTTTTGTTTTTTATTTTTCACACCCAAATCTGTTTTCTCTTTTTCCTTTATTAACCCTTCTTCATACCCAACTCAATCTACGCACCCCTATAATAGCCACCCTCAACTTAGGCGATTTGCCTGAGTCGAGGTACACAGTGTCCAAGTAGGGACCAGGGCCAAGACAGGTTCATTTTGATTAAAATGGGAAGGTGAATAGTTTAGATGAAAGAAATAGGACAATTATGGATCAAAGTCGGGATCAAGGGATACTTCTTCCTTTGGTTTGGCATTTAGGCTAAAAGTGGACTTTATTCAAAAATGGCCTATAATCCTTTCCTAATCCATATCCTTTAACTTAGGCAAGACTAACCAGGCAAGTTTTGGATCGCACACACACAGCTAACTAAGTAGTGACCTCACACACACATAGCACAGGGTTGTATTACTAACTACTACCTATCCATTCATGCAATGCTAGCTATGGTTATTTGCCTATAATTCTAGTGCCATAACAAGATCCAACAGCAGTCACACACAAAGTATGCTATTCACACAATTCAAAAACCAAAATTTTAGAAGGGGTATCCTTAGCAGTCAAAACACATAAAAATCTTTAAAAACTGGACTGCACTAAAGTTCCCTCATTTTTCTCCTAATATAGCAAGAAACATAAAAACATCATCAATAACATCCTAAACATGCCGGTTCTACTATGATAGCACACTCGGGGGAAAAGAAACACGGCAACAAAAAACCCCAAGTGGTGGTACACCCCCACCCCAACTAAACATGGTGCAATGCCCTCAATGCACTAATATCAACCAAATACAAGGGAGTGAAGACATACCTGTGTCGCTCTAAGCGCTGAAAGTGGGCTCGCCAGCAGCGGGATCATCAGACTGTGCAGTAGTCACATCTGGTGGGGGGATAACCTGACTGGCAGATGCACCACGCGCCCTCTGTTCTGCCTCAATCTGGCTTACATAGTACTCTACCCGGGAGGCTTTAACAGCCCTCCTTAGATCACTTTTGTACTCAGTATTACTCGCACCCCCATCCACCGGACTGCGGGGTCTCTTTCGTCTATCCATCGGAGGCTCCTCATCAGCAAACAAATCAACCTCAAAGGCTGGTCTCACGGAGGTCGGGGTAGGCATAGGTGGTATAATGGGAGTGCTACTCGATGCCAGAGTCCGAACATCCTCTCTCAATGCAGCAACCTCCTGGGTCAAGCAGGCCATAGCAGGGCTCGATGCAGCACTCAATCGGGAGGCCATACATGCCTCGAAACTATCAATTTGCCCATGCAAGCCCCGCATAAACTGGTCCATAGCTGCATTCATCTTAGCCTCCACCCTAGTCTCCGCAGCCTCTATTGTAGATCGAACCCAAGGCTTAAGCTAGCATACCAACTTAGCCATCTGAGTCTCAGTGTGAGCCTGGCACTCAAATATCTCCGTCTGCCTTTCAACCAGCTGCTGCAGAAAGTCTCGTGCTACTAAAACCATACCAGCAGGAGTCGGTGGGGCACTAGCACTGGGTACTCCCTCATCAATAGGGCCAACTCCCTCAGTTTGTATAGGTACCCTCACTGGTGTAGGAACAGGCAAAAGAGCACTACTCGGCTCATCCAGGGCTGCACCCGCCAACTCAGATGACTGTGACTCTTGTGGAAGCACGGGGTGTGAACCCCTCTGCTGCATCAGTGCAATGTCTGTAATGCGGGTCACCTCGATATAATGGTCTAGGGCAGGTATCCTGGCCACCCCTGCCCTATCAGACAACCCCTGGATCAAGCATGGAAAGGGGGCACTCGTGTGATCTCTGAATGCCCGCTCGTGAATCTCCCAGACTATGTATCTAGCAAAAGGAATCTCATAACCAGCTAAGATGCTGGCTACCACTACTTCCCGCTCCAACGTGAGTGAATTGTCCGCATTGGTTAGACCCAATCGATGCCGAACCACGGACCACCAGAATTTACCAGCAAAATAAATCATGGACTTTTTGATGTCCAGCTTCCCAGTTACCCAACTATCCGCCACACTATCTTTGGCTATGTACCCTGTAATCCATTTCAGCAAATCCAACTTCTGCTTCGCATCTCTCATCTTCACCCTATCTCTGATAGTGTCCATCCTATGATCATATTTAGCAGTCGACGAAGGAAGTGGAGGGTCAGCTCCAAATAAGAAGCGGTGAATGGTCTGCTCTGAAATATCCACACGGGTAGCACGAACCATGACATGGATCAAAAATGGCTGTAATATAAATTTCTGCCTAACAGGAGTGCCCAAATCTACTGACGCAGCGTACGTGGCATAAAACTCTAGAACTAACTCTGAGCTATATCGACCAGAAGGTTGCGCCATCCACCCCAAACCGTATCTCTCAAAAACAGGCCATTTATCAGTCAAGGTCCTCAATTCATCCACCCGATATCGTGGCTCCTCCATAATGCTCCTCTGACACACCCCTCTCTCAGTCAATTTAGTGTCTCTATCATAAAAGGCACGCATACCCTGCACACACCAATGCTGAATCTCAGTACTCTGCGCGAGAGTCGGAGCACTTTGAGCACCAAAACCTGAAACAGAAGTCGTAGCCTCCGCTGCAGACGTAACCTGACCCATAGAATCATCAGCCGAGCCTAACGCAGAACCATCCGCCCTCTCTTCAGATTGGGGGGCTGACTCAGAAGACTCAGCCAAAATTACTGGCTCAACAGGTGGTGGGGTCGGCTGACGTGCTGCCCGAGCAGCCGCTCGGGTTCGTGTTTGTAACCTCGTAGGCCGAGGAACTAAAGCAGTATCGTCATGGCTAATTTATAATTCCTCCATAGAACCACTTGGCTCAGACTCAGTTGGTTCGTCCCGTAGACGGGTCAGTAAATCCTGATTTTTTGTCCGAATTCGAGATGAGGCATCAAGGTGGTCACTCTTAGGGTTGGATTTTTTAGGCATGGAAACAGGTTTGGATCGAATTTTAGGATAGTTGGGTCAGGTTTGGGTCTGGTTTGGTGCCTTGGATTCAAATTTTAGGACTTGGGGATCGGATTTTCAGATTGATTTGGTAATTGGAGTCTAGGGTTCGAATTTGGTGAGTTTTTGGGAAAGGGTTTTTGGATTTTTAGAGTTTGAGAAGGAGGGGGTTCAGATTTAATGGGGAGAAGTAGAGAAAATTGGATTTTTAGGGTTTTAGTTGAAGTATGTGAAAGTGGGGAAAGAAGAAGATTGATCAGACTTATATCGGGTAAGGAAGACAAAATCTGGATTTATTTTAGAAAAATGGGCTTGGGTCGGGTCGGATTTGGGTTTCTGAATTTTTTAAGTTTCACGACACGACCCACGCCTCGTGGGTGTGACCTACGTGACATGAGGTCTGTCGTGGCTGATATTTTGAGACTTACCTGAGTTTCTGATTTCAACGACACCACTCACGTGGCATGGATCCCATCCACGTGATGTGGATGCATTTCGTGGAATAGATTCAGAACTTGGAAATTTTCCTCTGATTTTGACGATACCAATCACGTGGCGTAGTATACCCTCATGTGACGTGAGTCATGTTGTGGATGAGATTTCCCCCAGTCAGGTAAATTCTGTGATTTTCAGCTAACTGCTCCTCAATAATCCGATCTTCACATAACAAATCTTGGGTTTCCTCCCAATCAGCGCTTGATTTAATGTCATGGCACGACAAGGCTAACTTGGATACTCAGACTTCCCCAACTAGCCCATGGGTTGCCTCCTATTAAGCAGCTTATTTAACGTCACGGCACGACATGGCTGACTTGACTACTCAGACTTCATCAAGTTCAAGTTCTTCAATCGTCTTTATCTCTTCCGGAACTCCTACATAATGCTTAACACACTGTCCATTGACTTTGAATAGGACATTATCTCCTCCTTTTATCTCAATAGCACTATGTGAGAATACCCGAATGACAGTGAATGGGCCAGACCATTTGGATTTTAGTTTTCCAGTAAACAGGCGAGGCTTAGAATTATATAATAAAACCGAGTCGCCCGGGTGAAATTCACGGTTCTCAATCCGACGATCATGGTACAATTTCATCTTCTCCTTATGCAATGCTGAACTTTCATAAGCCCGGAGACGAAATTCATCAATCTCATTCATATGGTCAAGTCACAATTTGGCCGCTTCGCTCCAGTCTAAATTCACCCTTTTCAAGGCCCACAAAGCTATATGTTCTAGTTCAATGGGAAAATGGCAAGACTTCCCAAATACCAACTGATATGGTGATACACCAATTGGTGTTTTGAAAGCCGTTCGATATTCCCATAATGCATCATTCAGTCGTCGAGCCCAATCAGTCCTACTTGAATTAATTGTTTCTGCCAGAAAGGACTTAATCTCGTGATTTGACACCTTCACTTGCCTGCTATTCTGAGGATGGTAAGGTGTTGCCACCTTATGTTTGACACCATATTTTTCAAGCAAGGCTTTGAACAAACGGTTGCAAAAGTGGGATCCTCCATCACTAATAATAACTCGAGGTGTCCCAAAACATGAGAATATGTTCTTTTTCAAGAAAGTTGTGACACTTCTCCCTTCGTTATTAGGAAGCGCAATTGCCTCCACCCACTTAGACATGTAGTCTACGGCTACCAAGATGTATTTCATTCTATGCGAGCTCACAAAAGGACCCATAAAGTCAACTCCCCACACATCGAACAATTCAAGCTCAAGTATGGTTGTCATGGGAAGTTATTGTCTGCGTGAAATATTACCTTGCCTTTGACATCGGTCACAAGCGCGGGCATAGTCATGAGCATCTTTGTAAATACTGGGCCAGTAGTACCCATATTGCAAGATTTTATGGGCGGTCCATGCACCTCCATGATGACCCCCAACTAGAGATGAGTGACACGCCTCCAGAATACTTATCATTTCGGACTCTGGGACACATCTTCGAATTATGCCATCAGCACACACCCTAAACAAATACGGCTCATCCCAGAAGAACTTTCTTACCTCATGCATGAATCTCTTTCTCTGCTGATATGTCATATCTTTCGGGACTAGATCACTTGCCAAAAAGTTGTCAAAATCAGCAAACCACGGGATCAAGTCTTGAGATGCTGCCAGTACTTGTTCATCCAGAAAAGTATCATCAATCTCAAGATCATCCTTCAATTTCAGCATGACTTCCTCCTCAAGGCGTGAAAGATGGTCAGCCACTTGATTTTTGGTCCCCTTACGATCCTTGACTTCAAAGTTGAATTCTTACAACTGAAGTACCCACCGAATCAGTCTTGGCTTAGCATCCTTTTTCGATATAAGATACCGAAGGGCTCCATGATCTGTATGCACAATCACCTTCATACTAATAAAATAAGATCTGAATTTCTCAAAAGCGAATACTACGAACAACAACTCTTGCTCAGTCACAGTGTAATTCTTTTGAGCTGGGTTAAGCACTTTGCTAGCGTATTATATCAGGTGTAATATCTTCTCACGTCTTTGGCCAAGGACTGCACCCAAAGCCACTCCACTAGCATCACACATAACCTCAAAAGGCATGGTCCAATCCGATGACACAATAATAGGTGCTGACACCAACTTCTCTTTAAGACACTCAAACGCTTTAAGACATGCATCATCAAACACAAACTTCACCTCTTTCTTTAAAAGTTTGCACAAGGGATGAGCAATCTTGGAGAAGTCCTTGATGAATCTTCTATAAAAACCAGCATGACCTAGAAAACTTCGAATACTTTTTACAGAGATAGGTAGGGGCAGCTTCTCAATTACTTTGATTTTCTCCTTATCCACCTCAATGTCATTCTTCAAAATCTGATGCCCCAATACAATACCTTCATTGACCATAAAGTGACATTTTTCCCAATTCAGCACTAGGTTGCACTCCTCACATCATTGTAGCACATTAGCAAGGTGTACCAAACAGCCCTTGAATGAGTCACCCACAATAGAGAAATCACCCATAAAAACCTCGATTGTGTCTTCCACCATGTCGGAGAAAATAGACATCATACAGCGTTGGAAGGTGGCCGGTGCATTACACAAACCGAACGGTATCCTCTTGAATGCGAACATCCCATATGGACAAGTAAAAGTGGTCTTCTCTTGGTCTTTGGGGGCAATAAAAATTTTATTATACCCCGAGTACCTATCAAGAAAACAATACCATCCTCTACCCGCAAGATGGTCTAACATCTGGTCCATGAAGGGCATAGGAAAATGATCTTTTTCAGTCCACGAATTCAGCTTCCGATAGTCTATGAAAACTCTCCATCCAGTCACCGGCCTCATTGGAATCAACTAATTTGTGTCATTAGGAACCATTGTGATTCCTCCCTTTTTTGGCACACACTGAACCGGGCTCACCCACTTGCTATCTGCAATGGGGTAAACCACTCCTGTATCCAACCACTTGATAATCTCTTTCTTCACAACCTCTTTCATAAGTAGGTTCAGACGACACTGGTGCTCAATGCTAGGTATGCACTCAGGAACCAGCTGGATCTTATGAGTGCAAATGTCGGGTGGAATACCTATGATATCCGCAATGGACCAACCAATGGCCCTCTTAAATTTTCTCAAAACTGAAACCAAAGCCTCTACTTGCCAATCCATCAACTTAGCAAAAATAATCACTGCCCAAGAAAGTGTAGCGAAGGTGGGCCGGAAGAGCCTTAAGCTCTAACACTGGAGGCTCTTCAATAGATGGACGAGCTGGTGGAGTCACCCTATTCTTCAAATCAAGATCCAGTTTCTTGGGCACATAAGTATACGCTCTTTTACCAGCTAGCGCATCCACCATCTCATCATAGTATTCTCTACTATCGTCTTCCAAATTCATAATCACGGCAGCTAGAGGCTCTACTCCCAATCTTTCTTCAATGGACACAGCAACCTCACTATCATCAACAACATCTATCACTAAAATCACTCACTTATCTCTTGGCTGCTTCATAGACCTACAGACATTGAAAGTAACTTGTTAATCATTCAATCTAAATTTCAGCTGCTCGGTTTCCATATTAACCAATGCGTGACCCGTGGCAAGGAATGGTCTTTCCAGTATGATGGGAGCCTCAAAGTCAACTTCAGAATCGAGAATCACAAAATCATCCAGAAATATGAAAGAGGCCACCTTCACCAAAACATCATACAGAATGCCAACCGGCTTTTTCACAGTTTTATCAGCCATGAGAAGTCTCATGGAGGTTGGTTTTGGTGCTCCCAACCCCAATTTCTTGAATACAGCTAATGTCATTAGTTTGATGCTAGCACCCAAATCGCACAGTGCTTTACCAAAATCGTAGGACCCAATAGTACACGGGATTGTGAAAGCTCCTGGATCCTCCTTCTTTTCAACTAAGGACCGTGAAGCAACTGCACTACAATGATGAATGTTATCTGATGGCTCAAAGCTGACCGTTCTCTTCTTTGTCACCAAGTCTTTCATGAACTTGGTATAACCTGGCTTCTGCTCCAATGCCTCTGCAAGAGGGATGTTAACTGACAGCTCCTTCAACATGGTGATGAACTTCTGATACTTTCCTTCCTCTGCCTTCTTCTTCAACCTTTGAGGATAGGGAGAAGGAGGTCGTGGGATAGTTTTGAGCACGTTTGGTACCTCTTTCTCCTTCCTCTTCTCAGATTTTGCATTGTCACTATCATCATGCTAATTTGGAACCATGTCACCCTTTGCATTATTCGACTCTAACTCAGCTTCAACATCGATAACCACTGGATCATTAGGCACACTACTGTCGGCAGGCATAGGTGGATCTATCGTGCACTTCCCGCTTCTAGTAGTGATGGCGAGGCAATGACTATCATTTTTAGGATTCTGGACGGTATTACTTGGTAGGGTGCCTGGCTGACATTGATTCAGTGCCAATAAAATTTGCCCAAACTGTTGCTCCAACTATTTAATGGGAGTTGAATGGGATTCCACTTTCTGACTTATGCCCAAAATGTCAGTCCTAATCTCTTTCAAGGAATTTTCCTGGCTTTCGGCTCCTTTGACCAATTTATTTAGGAGTGCCTCCATTCTTGAATTTCCAGATTCCTCATCACGCCTTCCAGGTGGTACATATATGTCATTCTTTTCTCGATTATCATCCTTCCGCCTCCAATCACTATCACGGTCCCATTCTCGATCTCTGTATCCTGATTTGTTGTAGATGTCTCCATAATAGTTCCGACCTTGATTCCCTTGCCTTGAGTTCCAAGAGTCTTGATTAGGCCCTTGGCCCTTGGCTCGGAAACCCGCCACTTCGCGATCTAGATACTTCGCCTCTTCATCAGACTCACTATCATCATGTCTAGCCGATTTACTTTGTTCACCAATAGCATGCACTTTCTCCATATCTCTGGCCGCTATCTGTTTAGCCAGAAAACCAATTTCTGTCCTCAACTGAGCAATCTCTTGCACCACAGATTCATCCAACACCCTTTGAGCTGCTGAAGCTCCAATAACATATGTTCCAGCCGGCGTATCTGCCTCCCGAGTATGCCATCCTCGATTGGTCTTAGTGACACGATCTAATATCTCAGAAGCTTGGTCCCATCTCAAACTCATGAATGCTCCACCAGTGATAGTATCTGCTACTGCTTTTGTGTTGACATTCAAAGCTCTGTAGAAGATTTCAAGTAAGTTCCTGCTGCTCATCCTATATTTTGGCACCATCTGCAGCTTCTTTTTAAATCTTAGCCAAGTCTCATAGAGTGCTTCTGAGTGAAGCAGTCTGAAATTATAGATCTCGTCTTTCAACTGCAGTATCTTGGATGGTGGGAAAAATCTTTCCAAGAATTGATTTCTCAATTCCTGCCAAGTAGTGATAGAACCTCGAGGCAGCTCAGCCAACCACAACGTGGCTTCTCTTGTAAGAGAGAATGGGAACAACCTCAACCGTATCACCTCTGGTCAACCTCAGGCAGATTGTATGACATGCAGACCCCCACAAAATTCATTACATGCATGTTTGGATCATCAGTAGGAAGACCCGCAAACACGCCCTTCAAGTTCAGCAGATGGATCATGGCAGTAGTGATGTCAAACTTAGTGCCCGAAGGTAACTCAGGTGGAACAATGGCACCGTTATCGATTGGCTCAAAATAGGCCACATATTCATATTTAGGATCATCATAAACAGTCACATGTTGTCTCAGTTGTTCTATTAATCGTCTTTGTCTCTCTTCAGCATCAACCAAAAGCTGTGCTGCTTCTTGCATAGCTCGATTATCTCTTTTTGCTTGTCTAAGAGCAGCTTGTCTAATATGCTCTTCTCGTGTCAATAGAGCAGTAGTTTGTTCCGCTGTTTCCTGACCAGTCGGATGAAGTGGCTGGTTGTGAATGTCTCCCGCAGCTGTGGGATTCTGGACTCCTTCAGTATTCACCATTCTCCGATTAGCTCTTAAAGTCCTTTCGATTTCAAGATCAAGTGGAATCAAGGGATTGCCTTCACTCCTAGTATTTGGCATACACCGGCGTATGCCTTAGAAAGTATGTAAGAACACACCCAATCAACTCCAACCAGTAATGTTTGAATTCATAACCGTCTTCCCCGACAACGGCGCCAAAATTTGATGTCACCCAAAATATACCTCTGAAAAAGTACAATGCGGTCGCTGAATCAAATATAGAACCCAACTAGGTTGGGGTCGATCCCACAGGGAATAGGTCGAAGTATAAGTAGAATACCGGATGGAATAATTGGAAAGTAAATAATACTGGGGGTTTTGCTAACAAATAGTAACAATGACGATTGTTGGTTGTATTGAGTTTGTAAACAATAAGAGAAATTCACTAGGACTATGATCCCCAATGATTCCTTAACTCCACCGGTTACTTGTGCTTAACAAGATTGTTGTCACGTCCCGAATCCCATCGAGACATGATTGGCACCCATAGCCGATAAGGCCCGAGAGAACCAAGCTTTACCTATAATCATCATATGCATATCAAGCAACCCCATCATCATATAACAACATGGAAGACGAATAATGAAAAACATGGAACATATTTATACATACATATGAAACTTGGCCGTTGAGGCCATCCAGTCAAAACAACATATGTCCTTTACATTGATACACCCACATCCGTCTACAAAAGCCTCTAACAAGAGCATTGACCAAAATGAACCATAAGTCGGGACAAGTCCCCGTTTTACACAATATGTACAATACCAAAACATATATACACTCTGACTCGGAGAAGCCCCGAATGAGCTGGAGCTCACCAAAGAACCGCTAACAGTGGCAATCTACTGGGGAGGCCTACTGGTACCTGTGCCTGCAGCAAGTAAGGTAAATTCCCCGAGAGGGGTCAGTACGAAATAAGTACTGAGTATGCAAGGCTCAGATGAAACTGTACAACACATGAATATCTCAATGAACTCAAATACAAATGAATAATCAATGTAACTAAGTCACCATGTTGCATTTTGGAAACCATGTGGATTGCTTTCATTACTTTTGTTACTTTCTTTACATTCAATGCTCACTTGTCATTACATATGTCACAATGTACCCGGGCCCCGACTGATTAGTGGGTCGTTTCATATCATGTCATCGTGTTGAGATCGAGTCGAGCTAGGCTTAGGCCCCTAGACTTGCCACCCATACATCAATGTATCGGGATCGGGTCAAGCTAGGCTTATGCCCCTAGACCTGCCACCCATAAATCCATACCTCAGGATCGAGTCGAGCTAGGCTTACGACCCTAGACCTGCCACCCGTACTTGATCATTGACCACATATGCATTACTTTGTTCATTACTTTGAGATTGATACTTTGATAGTCATAACATCACTTTGGAACTTTGGAACATAATATTGTTGGAAGCTTTGAATCATTAACTAATGAGTGAAGGACATGTGAATAAACATCATGAGAAATATAACATTACTAGCACCATGATACAATTAGAACCATTGTACAATAATCCATGAACAAGAGACACAAGTATAGTCACTATTGGAACATTGGAACATAACCTTATTTGAGCTTTCGAAACATTAACCATGAATATGATACATGAGGTTTACAAATGCTCAAAGAGTAGGAAATTTATAACAATGACCATTGCTAACCGGATATGGAATACTTTAGCACATTTCAGGATAGGACTAGTGACATGTCAATATGGACACTATTTGCCGCAGAAAGATACGGACAAAGTAACATTACATACCTTTACTTCCAAGTATGAATACGCAAGCCTATGTATGAACACAATAGTCCCGCTTCTTCCTTACGTCTTACTCTACAATACAAGTTCATAACGGAACTTACGTTAGCAACTAGCCACTATATGGGCGTACAAGACGACAATGAATTTTGTGGCTACCATATAATTTCATGTCACCCCCTCACAATACATTCCAATGCATTTACATATCAACAACACCATAACATCACCCACATTGACCAAAAGATCATACACCGAAAGCATTTCACACCATACTTACCCTTTACGTCTTTCCCTTTATCATTCCGTCATAATTATTCCTTCATAACAACATATAAACAACCATACATACTTAACATAGTCCAACACACCTCCATACGACACTTTAAAGTCATTAAAATGACATTACAAGTTGATAATTACATCCCAAAAGGGTATCGGGGCTTTCGGGGATCAACTAGTGACGGAAACACACAAAACGAATTCTGGAGGTGACATGCGCTGCCAAATGCACATGCAGGTGGTGAAATGTGCGCGCAGATGGCTCCTGGAAAATTCCAGGGCCTTCTGCATTGGCATCTGCGCGCGCAGATGCCCTCCTCTGCGGGGGCGGATGCCCGTTTTGGTCCGAAATGACTTTTTTTGGGTCTTTTAATGCCATGAATGGTTAATGATCACAATCAAACATATTTGAACATATTTTTGATCATATTAAACATCAAAAATCAGCCATGGCCTCACAACACACAAAACGACACCCAAAACCACATTTCACGGCCGATACAACACCAAAACCACAATCGATTTCCCAATAACCATTCCATATGTTATGCACATAACTCAAACAAGGTAAGACCATAATAACATCTCACATGTCAATATTTACTCCACCAAGTTCACTCTCTTCAAAACCACAAGTCCAAAATCAAGTTTACAAGACAAACCACCCTTTAATTTAGCAAACATGAACACTTCACTTTTTGTGAACTTCTCAATATTCCACCAACCTAACCAACAAAATATACACCATATACCATGCATAATATATATTAATCCATCATAACAAATACTTACCAAGACTTACCAATGGGTGATTTTGGCCAAAAGAGTGACTTGGGATTCTTGAGAGCAAAAGAGAAATTGTTGGAAATTTCTAGAGATGTGATGAGAGTTAAAGTGAATAAAGATCTGATTTTTTTCCCTTATATAGTACCTCATGTCTCTCTTATATTTTTCCTTAGCAGTAAATGCCACTTTGATTTAGTCAAATGGATAAAAAAATGGAAGAATGGGTCAAATTAACCCTTTTGGGCCATGTCTTCTTATTTCTTTGGGCTTCATTTTAGGGCCCAATCATATAAGACTTTTAAATGCCCATAATTCAATACTTAATTCATCAATTCTCTCATGTCGTCATATGTCCATCAATGTTATGGTTGTTAGCTAGACTTCAAAAAGTACTAGCACTGGTGTGGAAGTTAGCCTATCTTTCAGTTTCTGGAACCCTTTTTCACATGCATCATTCCATTGAAACTTAATTGCCTTGTGAGTTAACTTTGTTAATGGTGCTGCAATAGAAGCAAACCCTTCTACAAATCTTCGATAATAACCTGCCAAACCCAGAAAACTGTGAATCTCTGTGGGTGTCGTAGGTCTTGGCCAATTTTTCACTGCTTCTATCTTCTGTGTATCGACCTGGATCCCTTCATATGACACAATGTGACCCAAGAATTCAACTGATTTTAACCAAAACTCACATTTGGAGAATTTTGCATACAACTTACGCTCACGGAGGATTTGCAACACTTGTCGTAAGTGAGTAGCGTGGTCTTCTGGTGATCTTGAATAAACAAGGATATCATCTATAAATACTGTCACGAACACGTCTAAGAATGGCTTAAACACCTTATTCATCAAATCCATAAACACAGCCGGTGCATTTGTTAGTCCAAATGACATAACTAAAAATTCATAATGACCATAGCATGTTCAAAAAGCTGTCTTGGGTACATCCTCCTCTCTAACTCTGACTTGATGGTAACCCGACCTCAAGTCGATCTTTGAAAAACACTTTTCACCCTGTAACTGATCAAACAAATCATCAATGCGAGGGAGGGAATATTTGTTCTTGATCATTACTTTATTCAACTGTCGGTAGTCAATGGACATCCTCAATGTGCCATCTTTCTTATGTACGAATAATACTGGTGCACCCCACGGGGACATACTAGGCCTAATGAAGCCTTTGTCCAGCAAATCCTTCAATTGCTCCTTCAATTCACGCAATTCTGTTGGATCCATTCTATATGGAGGAATAGAAATAGGCTGAGTGCCTGGAATCACATCAATGCCGAATTCCACTTCCCGTTCTGGGGGTAAACCTAGAAAATTCTCTGGAAAGACATCTAGAAATTCATTGACTATTGGAACCGACTGTGGAGTTAGTGGTTCCACATCATTATCTTTCACCCGAATTAGGTGACATATGTATCCCTTGGCAATCATTTTCCTGGCTTTCAAATAAGAAATAAATCGCCCTCGTGGTGCCCCTACATTACCCTGCCATTCTATAACATGTTCCTTCGGAAAACAAAATTGTACCTTCTTGGCCCGGCAATCTAACGTAGCATAACAAGAGGCCAACCAATCTATTCCCATGATCACATCAAAATCTACCATGTCTAGTTCAATGAGATCGGCTAATGTATCATGACCACATACTGTTACCACACAATTGCGATAAACCCTCTTTGCAACTATATATTCACCAACCGGTGTAGACACTTCAATTGATTTAATTAATAATTCCGGTGCCTTTGCAAATTTTTCCGCAATCAATGGGGTAACATAGGAAAATGTAGAACCTGGGTCAATTAGTGCATATACATTATGTGAGAATATGGATAATGTACCCGTGACGACAACTGGGGAAGCCTCTGAATTCTGGCAGTCCACCAAAGCATAAGTACGATTCTGGACCCCTCTAGTACTGGCTGCTCCTCTGCCACCTCTACCCCGGCCAATAGGCTGCACCCCTTGTCCCAGTGAAGGAACCGATGCTGATGACGCAATAGCCGACCCAGCTGTCCGTGCTATACCACCCATGCTCCGCTGTGGACACTCTCTCGCTATATGTCCCGACATACCACACCAAAAGCAGACATTCATCCCTGATCGACATGTGCCTGAATGAATATGCCCGCAGTGCTGACACTGCTGACGAGGGAAACCTGCTGCCTGTGATCCATGAACCCCACTACTCTGCCCAGCTGAACCACCTCTAAACCCTCGAGACTGAGAATAAGCACTCCCTGTGGAATAAGAGAACGACGGTCTAGGTGGTCTAGGAAATATGCGGGGCCTATATCCTCCTTAGGACATCATAGGTGGTCCCATAGGTCTAGCCCTTTTGGACTGTCCCCTATTAAATTCATGTACCCTTCGTCTCTGTCTTTGATCTTCCATTTTCTGGGCGAAGGCTTGTATTCGAGCAATGTCCATGTCCCTATTCAAGGCCAAAATAGTGCAATCTCTTACCAAATATGGCTCTAGTCTGTCCACGTATCTATGGACCCTGTCTGTCATCGTAGCCACAACATGTGGCGCATATCGAGCCAAGGAATTAAATTGCAAGCTATATTCTCTGACGCTCAAATTTCCTTGACGGAGATTTAGGAACTGATCCGCACGTGCCTCACGGATCTCATAGGGAAAGTAATGATCAAGAAAAGCCACTTTAAATTCGTCCCAAGTAGGTGGGGTTGCATCAATATCACGGGATTTCTTCCAATCCTCGTACCACAATATTGCCTCTCCTTTCAACCTATACGCAGCAAGTTCAACCGTCTCTACCCCTGTCACATGCATAGCTTCCAAAGCCCTCTGAATTTGATCCACGAAGTCCTGTGGATCTACTTTTGGATCTGCCCCTGTGAAGATAGGAGGGTCCAATTTGAGGAAGTCCTGTGTTCTGCGACTTGCTACCCTAGCCGCATCATCATCATGTGTCATTGGACCAGTTCGTCCTTGACTCTGGGCTGCCACTAACTGTGTTAACATCTGAATAGCATTCCTAAGATCCTGGTCTGTGGAATTCGTCGGTGGTTCCACGGGCACTTCCCTTCTTCTCGGCTGTTCTGGAGCTGAAGAAGTAGAAGAAGCTCGCGTTGCAAACTCAGTTTCAGCCCCACCTTGATCAACTTGTTCAGGTGGTGGTCTACTTGTTCCCTCTCCCGCAATTCTGTCTATTCTCTTACTTTTCCCTCGACCTCTTCTTGTGTTCGGCATTTTGGACTATACCAAAGAAAAATAATTACCAAGATCAGATACAATGCAACTTACAATATTGGCTCTATTGCACGATCTAGAATGAAGGAAAGAAACAACATCCTAAATATCCCGTAGCCTCCTACTTATCAATGTGGTGCACAACACATCGATAAGTAAGACTCTACTCAGACACGCCTTTGTAGACATCCTTAGACCAACCTACTCTGATACCACTTTTGTCACGTCCCGAATCCCATCGAGACATGATTGGCACCCGTAGCCGATAAGGCCCGAGAGAACCAAGCTTTACCTATAATCATCATATGCATATCAAGCAACCCCATCATCATATAACAACATGGAAGACGAATAATGAAAAACATGGAACATATTTATACATACATATGAAACTTGGCCGTTGAGGCCATCCAGTCAAAACAACATATGCCCTTTACATTGATACACCCACATCCGTCTACAAAAGCCTCTAACAAGAGCATTGACCAAAATGAACCATAAGTCGGGACAAGTCCCCGCTTTACACAATATGTACAATACCAAAACATATATACACTCTGACTCGGAGAAGCCCCGAATGAGCTGGAGCTCACCAAAGAACCGCTAACAGTGGCAATCTACTGGGGAGGCCTACTGGTACCTGCGCCTGCAGCAAGTAAGGTAAATTCCCCGAGAGGGGTCAGTACAAAATAAGTACTGAGTATGCAAGGCTCAGATGAAACTGTACAACACATGAATATCTCAATGAACTCAAATACAAATGAATAATCAATGTAAATAAGTCACCATGTTGCATTTTAGAAACCATGTGGATTTCTTTCATTACTTTTGTTACTTTCTTTACATTCAATGCTCACTTGTCATTACATATGTCATAATGTACCCGGGCCCCGACTGATCAGTGGGTCTTTTCATATCATGTCATCGTGTTGGGATCAAGTCGAGCTAGGCTTAGGGCCCTAGACTTTCCACCCATACATCAATGCATCGGGATCGGGTCAAGCTAGGCTTATGCCCCTGACCTGCCACCCATAAATCCATACCTCAGGATTGAGTCGAGCTAGGCTTACGACCCTAGGCCTGCCACCCGTACTTGATCATTGACCACATATGCATTACTTTGTTCATTACTTTGAGATTGATACTTTGATAGTCATAACATCACTTTGGAACTTTGGAACATAACATTGTTGGAAGCTTTGAATCATTAACCAATGAGTGAAGGACATGTGAATAAACATCATGAGAAATATAACATTACTAGCACCATGATACCATTGGAACCATTGTACAATAATCCATGAACAAGAGACACAAGTATAGTCACTATTGGAACATAACCTTATTAGAGGTTTCGGAACATTAACCATGAATATGATACATGAGGTTTACAAATGCTCAAAAAGTAGGAAATTTATAACAATGACCATTGCTAACCGGATATGGAATACTTTAGCACATTTCGGGATAGGACTTGTGACATGTCAATATGGACACTATTTGCCGCAGAAAGATACGGACAAAGTAACATTACATACCTTTACTTCCAAGTATGAATACGCAAGCCTATGTATGAACACAATAGTCCCGCTTCTTCCTTACGTCTTACTCTACAATACAAGTTCATAACGGAACTTACGTTAGCAACTAGCCACTATATGGGCGTACAAGACGACAATGAATTTTGTGGCTACCATATAATGTCATGTCACCCCCTCACCATACATTCCAATGCATTTACATATCAACAACACCATAACATCACCCACATTGACCAAAAGATCATACACCTTAAGCATTTCACACCATACTTCCCCTTTACGTCTTTCCCTTTATCATTCCGTCATAATTATTCCTTCATAACAACATATAAACAACCATACATACTTAACATAGTACAACACACCTCCATACGACACTTTAAAGTCATTTAAATGACATTACAAGTTGATAATTACATCCCAAAAGGGTATCGGGGCTTTCGGGGATCAACTAGTGACGGAAACACACAAAACGAATTCTGGAGGTGACATGCTCTGCCAAATGCGCATGCAGGTGGTGAAATGTGCGTGCATATGGCTCCTGGAAAATTCCAGGGCCTTCTGCGTTGGCATCTGCGCGCGCAGATGCCCTCCTCTGCGGGGGCGGATGCCCGTTTTGGTCCGAAATGACTTTTTTTGGGTCTTTTAATGCCATGAATGGTTAATGATCACAATCAAACATATTTGAACATATTTTTGATCATATTAAGCATCAAAAATCAGCCATGGCCTCACAACACACAAAACGACACCCAAAACCACATTTCACGGCCGATACAACACTAAAACCATAATCGATTTCCCAATAACCATTCCATATGTTATGCACATAACTCAAACAAGGTAAGACCATAATAACATCTCACATGTCAATATTTACTCCACCAAGTTCACTCTCTTCAAAACCACAAGTCCAAAATCAAGTTTACAAGACAAACCACCCTTTAATTTAGCAAACATGAACACTTCACTTTTTGTGAACTTCTCAATATTCCACCAACCTAACCAACAAAATATACACCATATACCATGCATAATATATATTAATCCATCATAACAAATACTTACCAAGACTTACCAATGGGTGATTTTGGCCAAAAGAGTGACTTGGGATTCTTGAGAGCAAAAGAGAAATTGTTGGAAATTTCTAGAGATGTGATGAGAGTTAAAGTGAATAAAGATCTGATTTTTTTACCTTATATAGTACCTCATGTCTCTCTTATCTTTTTCCTTAGCATTAAATGCCACTTTGATTTAGTCAAATGGATAAAAAAATGGAAGAATGGGTCAAATTAACCCTTTTGGGCCATGTCTTCTTATTTCTTTGGGTTTCATTTTAGGGCCCAATCATATAAGACTTTTAAATGCCCATAATTCAATACTTAATTCATCAATTCTCTCATGTCGTCATATGTCCATCAATGTTATGGTTGTTAGCTAGACTTCAAAAAGTACGAGGTGTTACAATTGCCCCGCTGCGCTGCATGCAAAATCTAACAAGTTAGGTTCATCTAACTGTCTTTCGACCTTCATTAGAAGAATTTCACTCTTCTCCTCTCGGACTCCGAGTGTCGCAATACTAACCCTTGTCCTGGATTTCAGATAACCTTTCCCGCTAAGGCTCCGGTTATTAGATGAAGGTTGATAGCTTCAAATCTCCGTTGTTATCTCATTTTCCCAATCTCTACCTCTCCATAAAGAAAGTTTAGAATACAGGCTAGTTTCTAACGTTTGCAACCATTAGAAAAGCAATCACAATGAAGGAAACAACAATACATGCATACACAGCAGTACAAAGTTGTTTTGCACTTAACCGATTTCGTTAATTCCTCATGGTTTAAACAACCCTAGTTGATGGGTTTAGATGCTAATTATTGTAAGACCACAAGAATAATTCAAAGATGAAAGCATAATTGTGATCTCACAAGAATGAAGAAAAACTGAAATTTCAACTATCAATAAAACTCAAATCAGGGTTTGTGAATACAAAACCAAATATATGTCTGAAATAGTTTGAAATAACTCTCAAAGTTGTAAATTGTCCAACTCTCGCACTTGGGACTACATAGGGGTATTTATAGATAAAAAACTAGTCCTGTCCAAAACCAAATAGGAGAACAGAGTCGGAAACTTCCACGGTATCATGACTTGGTGTCGTGGAACCAAGTCACGTCATGTGGGTTGATGTCGTGGGAATCAGGCTCAACTTGTGGTCTTCAGAAGTTGGATCACGGCAGGCTTCCACGTCACGTGGGTGTCAGTCACGCCACGTGAGCCCTGTCGTGGAAATCAGGCTAATTTTTTCAGTCTTTGGGCTTCACTCACGATAGCCACTCACGTGGCATGAGTGTATTCCACTCCACGTGACTTGTGGCGTGAGTGGCTCTCTTCTGCAGCCTCTTATTCTTTCTTCGTCCGACACTTCGTTCTCGGGCTTGATTCCTTCTTCTTTGCTTATTTTGCCTTTAAAGCCTGTTTTCCTGCAAATTAGGACAGAAACCACATCATACCAACAAAACACACCCAAGTTATTACATATTTTCCTCGTTTTAAGCATCAATAGTGCCATGTAACCATGACACATCAATGAGGCTGATTCTTCAAACCCTCATAAGGTTACATCATGGCCTAGGAGCAATGGAGAGGAGGGATTTCGTATTGATAGGGTAAAACCCATTGTTTTTTTGCTGATTTTATGTCCAAATTCACTTTTACAGAGTTAAAAGTTTGTGTTCATGCCTCTGTAGTAACTGCTTGGCATCCAGGTAGGCTAGGTTTAACTGATTAGTTTAGGGCTAGGTTAGAGAGCATAAGCATGACATAGATTGATGGGAGTTTGCATGTTTAGGCCTTCGGGCATGGTGTTTCAATGGATAAATGGATGTAAAAACGCAATTAAGTAGGTGGGAATGGCTGTTTTGTTGTGTTATTTAAATGTTCTATGGATTTATGTGTTCACTCTATTTTTTCCCATGTTTGAATGATTTACAAATTGTGTAGTACCCAGAAATTGGGTTAACTTAAGTAGATGCTTAATCATTAAATATGATTAGTATTGGTAGATTTAGAAGAATATACGGTGGTAACCACAGGAATGGGAAGTTAGGAATGTGTCAAATGGTAGGATGAACAGTTGGGGTGGGATATGTTACTGGATATATGTGCTAGTGGTTAGTTATGGTATGTGTAATCGAAATACAACCTGAGTCATACATATGTGTTTGCTAACTGTTCTCTACATTACTTGTTATAATGCTTTTTAAAGGGAGATGAATGAATGTTTGATATCCTCAGTGCTAATCACATGATATGATTTTAAATAAAAGCTTGTTGGTTTTAAAAGTGTTGCTTCATTATCTTTATATATGAATGTTATGTATCTGTCATTATTGTGGAATGATTCGGTATTTGGACATCTCTATGAGATTAGTGATATAAGGTTGGCAAACACTTAGTTTGTGAATTTGGTACATGGACAAGAGCTCGTCCCCTACAGGTCATGGCTAGTGGACGACCATAAGACCCTTAGCATGTGCGTATAGGTATTTAGTGAGTGTGACGGTTTCTTGAGTGAACCAGGGATTATGTGTTTCTTGATTATATTGGTTCCTTGAGTTGGACTAGGGTTATCTATTTATTTGAGGTATATGTTGGTTCCTTGAGTTGGATCGAGCTTATCGATTTATTTGAGATATATGTTGGTTCCTTGAGTTGGATTGGGCTTATCTATTTTCTTGAGATATATGTTGGTTCCTTGAACGAGCATATCTATTTATTCCTACTTCGGTATGATGATTCCTTGAGAGAATCGAGTTCATGTGCCTAATTTCTATATTTGGTTTCTAGATGTAAATCGGGTTTCATGTTCGGACTGTATAATTGAGGGGGTGGATACTTAGGTGTTCAGGGTTAACTATAAAGGTTGTATAATTTTGTATTACCTAATGACTTATGTAACTGATATATGATGGATTTAATCATCTAAATCATGGTTGTTGACTTAGAGTCTTATTGGGGGTGGTCTGGTTGACTTGAGTTGCTATCTATGCAGCTCAGTAATGGGGTAGGTAAAGGTTAATGTCATAGTCTTGTTATTTGTTCTGCATAAACTTAAAATGAATCCTTAACTTCTAGGGTGTTATGCACAACCAGGCTTATGGAATAGGGGTACGTATCGTAAGGGTCTTAATAGACAAATTATTAAGGGTAATAAACCTTGGGTGGAATATCATGGAGCCTAATAGTAAATGTGGGATAAGTTATAACTTAATGATATAGTGGAAAATTGGTGAATAGGGCTAAACATGTTAATAAGGAAAGTTTTCAACGATAAGGAATTATTTAACGAGAAACCTCGGGCTAAAGAACTTTTAAGTTGTAGGCTTCTCTCTAGATATTTATGTGATGTGTATGTGATCTAATTTGGGTTGATCGATCATGCTTACCAGTATGTGTTATTTTGTACTGATACTACTCTTGATATACCCTTTTTGGGATATAGTCTAGTTGTAGGATCAGTATGTGTTTCAGACTTGACATGGTAAAGATCTCCAACAACTTTGTTATTATTCCCATGGTAGAAGCGGTGTCATTTTGTTTGTATTTCTCTTAGCCTCTCTTGTACCTATTTAAACTAGTTACTAGTGTCGGGATATAGTTTTATTTTGAAAGGTTTTCAGTTGTAACTAAAAGTTTTGCAAACTGGTTGTAATATTAAAGGCAATTCTTATTTTCCTATTGACTTCCGCCTATCTTTTTAAATGACTGATAAGGGTTCTCCTATCTAGGTGGATTAGAGTAGGTGTCCCCGCGACTCAAATAGTTGGGTCATGACATGCATACTCATTCATATGCATTTTATGAACTTATGGAAAAGGTATTTTTAAATAATTATTTTGAAAGGAATTGGATTCCTGAAGGGAAATTATTTTGGGTAGGTTTTATTGATTTATGACTTGCATGCCCGATGTAAAATTATTTTGGGCAAGTTTTATTGATTTATTAGTTGCATTCCCGATGAAAAATTATTTCTGTTGAGTTTTATTGATTCTTGATTTTCATGTAAGAAGGAAAATTATTCTAGACGGGTATAAAGACCTCACGAGTCCCCAATGGGTTTAAACTAGCTAGACAAGGGGAAAAGTGTATACAGGTACTTGCATAAGCATCATATTCATTCATCTTATCATCTTATTCTCTTTACTTGTACTTGATATGAAAAGTGATTATAGGGTTTAGTAATTTCATCTGATTTGAAGGTTATGATAATTATCTGTACTGAGTTGCATTCATGTTGTTATTATTATCTGTAGATTGTGTATGACTCTCCTGATTGGACTGGTATAAGTGGGATAAGGTTGTATAGTAGTAAATTAGGTGGTTCTCATCATTTCTTTGAACTAGGGTCAGTTGATGATGTTGCTTAGTATATATGGATTAGTACTCATGTTTGTTTATTTTTTACACCTTATATGCAGGCACTGAACCGGTTGTCCTTGGGAATTGATCCAATTATCATATTTTGAGATTTCTTACTCGGAGATTTAGATGTAGCTGTCGACTGATTCCATGACTTACTGGATCTCTTCTACCATTTTTAAGTCATTTCCGTATGTTGAGACTCTTAGCTGTATTAATTATTCGTAGTGGCTTATACTAGTGACTTATGACTTTAGGTAGACTATTGTTGCTTATGTAATTTCCATTTCTGAGTTGTGATTATGAGTAGATGATTTAGCTCCTATTATTTCTATTTGCCTTCTTTCTTGTTTTGTTGTTTGGCTTATCTCTTGTGGGGGCTATAGGTAGGTGCTATCACGATCTTAAGGTTTTGTGTCGTGACATAAAGTATCCAGTCTTATCGACATTTTAAAAACAGTCTTTGGGATAATCTAGTTTTGTAAATCACTTTCTATTTTTGGTATCTTAGTAGTAGTGGCAGAAATGATAACATTATTTATTGTGTTCTGTTTCTCAGAAGTAACCATTAAAATTGTGCAAAAAATTATAACTGAATAATTAGTGTATTGTCTAATTGTCTGCTTTGGATAGATATATTATGGCTAATCTTTTGAATTTATGACTTAACTTGATGAAGTTATAGAGGACTAGTTTTCTAGTCATCTTTCTATAATTATTGTATAGAGTTTCCGAGGGTATTAAATTTTTATAATAATTATGGTCCTTTAATATTTTTGTGTTATAATATAATGTGTTTTACTCTTTTCCCTTGGCCGAGGTTGACCTACTAGGTTTTCTTTTCAAGGTTTTTAGTGAGGCAACAAATAATTCATATTAAAAGATATGTATACTCTCTTTTCTTCACTAGGAATAATTTCCATAGGATTTTTCCTAGTAAAGTTTTAACGAGGAACATCATCTATGGGCATCCAAGGGGGAGTGTTATAAAATAATTTAATTATGGTAGATATCCATTACTCCTAAGAATTAAGCCACTCCCACCATTCTTCTCCATGTTGTGTAGTTAATCCTCCACCATTACACACACCATTATGGATATAACTTCACACCCTTTTACCTGCCCCATAATCATCTTGTTTAATGTTATGTTATTAAAACCTTTTGTATGCCTCTATGAAGACTATAAACAGAGGCACAAGATCTCATATTATGTATACTTGAATAGTTGGAAGAATAAGAAAATTTTGTTCTCTTGATCGCTCATTTCTTGTGTACTTTCTTACTTCATATTATTACTCTTTTATCTTAGTTTTAAAACATGTTATTGGCACGAGCCTCTGATTAGTTGAATTATGTATGTCTACAAAATTGCTTCATCAAACTGTTTGTTTTCTTCCTCAATCAGGAGATTCTTAAGAATGAAATGGCCGAGTCAGATAACATGTGCTTGTAACCAGATGGAGCACTTATATTCCCTGGTAACTTGTTTTTATGATATAAAGGTATTATTAATTTTTATGTCCCTAGTGTTTACAAAGGAAAATGATAGAAGACACGCTAAGCTTTCCCAGCGCAGTCCACTACAAACAGCATGAGGGATTTGTTTTATTTGATTTTAAAAAATCTTGAGTAAAAAAAATTAAATTGCTTCATGAATCAGTAAGATATTTATGTTATTTGTGCTAACACTATTTGCTTTATAGTTATTATAGATTGTAGGTTTATTTGTATAGGATTTTAAAGATTTGTATCCTTATATGACTTCCATAAAAGGTCTTATTGAATGTCACGACCCAGAATCCGAGGTCATGATGGAACCTACCCTGCCCCAACCTTGGTGGGTAAGCCTAACTCCACAAGAGATATGAAATATGAAAAGAAGATAACTAATCATCAAATACAATACTTTAGGATAAAACCACGCCAGCAATATAAAACAACTCCAAAATCTGAAATAGATACAACTCAAATCCCAAAATCTACTGTCATGAGTAAAGATCACTCTAAACCAACATAGTGTACAAAAATACATAAAACTTTGTCTCTGAATATAAAGTAAAGACAAGATAATGATAAAGAGGAAGTCTAGAACATGCTACAGATGATGAGCTCACCAGTAATTTGAACACTCCCAATCAGCACGAACTCAGGCTCCACGGGTCACACTTGAATTGGGATCTGCACCGAAAAGGTACAAAAAGTAGGAGTGAGTATGGTCCACTTGTACTCAGTAGGCATCATAGACCAACCAAGAAAAGTAGAAAACTAAACATATAAAGGATACTATGAGCATGCTTCTACCTACATACAGAAAAGTTCCTAACGGCAGCTCAAGCAGTACAACTGCTTGCAGTATAAGTAGTATAACTACAATAACAGTATAAGAGTAACTACACATAGATGTACAAAGAGGAAGACTAAATTACATAATACCAAACACATAAGAGAATTGCAAGTGATGCAATGATAGGATTAAGATGGAATGTCTCAATATCACCTCGTATACACCTTCTGAGCATAAGCTTCGAAGAGAGGACCCAAGGGGGATTCACAACCCATATACTATCACAATCTCATCAATTAACCTTACCGGCACATCCCTCGATTAAGGCCTTTTATAAAGTGTCTCATATCTTTCAAATTAAGAGACTCCATTAATATGGATGAATGAATGAGGATGCATGCTCATAGCTAATTCAACATCTTATAATAAATTAAATCAATAATGGTATGAAATGAGCTCAAGTCTCCTCAATTATCAATAGATCATGATACAAGCCTATCACGAACCAACGCACCGAATTGTGTCGGGCGCCTTCCTACACCAACCCCATATAGGAGAACCCTGAAAAATGTCACCATTCAACCAATGCGGAAGTTACTACGATATACACTTAGTCAATTTAATGTCCACCACATGTATAACTATCCAAAGTTGAAATACGATTATCCATTTAATTCGTTCCAAAACTTGTTTAAATACATCAAATATGAAAAGTAAATGCATAAAATAACTACAAGTGACCCCCCAGAACCTATCCTAAACCGGTACAAGAGCACTAGATAAGAAGTAGGGACATCCATGATGCAGCATCCATGCAGAATAGAGAGGACATGAGTTGCTGCTGAGTGATCGACAAAGCTGCTATAGAAACTCCAACTAACATGTACTGTGGCTATACCCTAGATTGGAGACATAGCAAGTGTAGCATAAGTACAACCACACGTTCTGGTAAGCATCATCGGCCAACCAGGGTTAGAAACAAACAACATCAATAATAAAAAGAGATAAATTACCACATCAAGTAAAGTTTCAATTTTGAATCACAAATTAAACAACTCCTATTACCCCACATTTAGCATCTTTGTGACCTACCTGTTATTTAATATTTTTGTCCTTTGACCGTTTATTCCCAACCCATACCTCCCCCTCCAATACCGACCCATTCTTATAATGCCTACAATTACTTAGTCCACATCCACCCCAGTCCCTCGGTACTCACTATCACAGACATCACAACACCACATCCCAAGGAATTTTTGATCCTACGAATCCTATTCTACCTCAATCGGTCTTCTTAGGAGGACCGTAGAATCTCATTTTCAACTCATCCCACCTAGGGGCCTAACGTACCTTCATACTATATTTCACTACTTACCAAAATAAGAACATGTATGAAAGCATAGTAAAATAGAAATACACTCAAAACATATGCAAGAATGCATATTTGTAAGATATACACATCATCTCCCCTTATCCCTTCCTATCTCATCACTAACAACATCATAATGTACCGGCGTGGTACTTAACCCATATCACATCATATCATATTGTATCAGAGTGGTACCCAACCCATATCACAACATATTATATTTCTATTGGCGAGGTACCCGACCCATATCACAACACATTATATCTGTACTGGTGTGGTACCAGGCCCATATCATATCATATCATCCCAATGCATAATAATGAGTGTATAAAATAAATAAATCCTAATACATGCAAGGGATAATCACAAATGTCAGTCCACAACCCAACATGGGTCAATCCTGTTTATAGTTACATCAACCGTTTAGTTCATTAATTTAGTGACCTTAGTCTTCAGATATATATCATAATCATAACTTACCAAACACCTTTATGGGGTTCTCGTCACCAAGTTCACATTATTATGTGTTTTCCCCCTAGCCATGTCCCAACCTCAAGTTTTTGAAGTTACCTTCTAAACTCTGGAAAGCTTTGACCATGCCAATATAACAAGCAATGCCAACACTGCAAACCAGCTAACCTCAATACCTTTTTACTCACTATCTCGTCTTCTAAACTTTGGAAAGCATCGATCTCTACCACATACTTTTTATCTCCCCTAACTACTTTTAACAGGAATTCTATTCTTTACTTCACAGTATTATTTCTTATGTTCACACGTTAGACAGGGGATTCAGTTATGTAATTCACAAATCTCGGCTTATCACACCTCAACCTTTAGTCATTTTCCTTAAAGCAATACAAACATTTATAGCACTTATGATTTAGTCGAGTCACCTTAATTTCCATTTTTTACCATTTCACACTATCACAATCAACCTTCCATTATACTCAAACATTGGAAAATAACAAACTACTCACATTCGCTCCATATTTCTATCCATCCCTATTCCCAATCAAATATTAATATAATATGCAATAATTCAACATATTCAAGCCTATTCGGAGGCCTAATGCATGGTACTCCCGACATCACTATCAACTTTAAATGCATCTAACCCAAGTCTAGTTGCTGTAAAATAAACCTTAGCTTACCTCTTAGGCAAAACATACTACTACGGAGAGGAGTCAGTTGGCCCTTGCATGCTAAATGTATTCCTATGTCGAGTTTCCTCCGGGTGTGCCTTGTAACCGCTCTCTTGAACCTTGACATTTGAAATCTCATAGTTGAAGGAGTAGGATTTTTCAGGGTGTTTTTGGTGGAAGGAGCAACCTAGGGAATAATAAAAGCGAGGGTTTTTAAAAATCCCTCGGCTATGCTACTGCCTATTATCGCTGCAATAGAACTTTTACCGCTGCAGCGATTATCGATCGACCAGCCCAATCTATTATTAGGCCTTTTGGCCCAATTCCCTTAGTTCCCAATTTTTATTCCCAATTTAGTTTTTCTCGGGTCCATTTTGAGCCTATTATTTATCGTAAATTATTCTTCGTGGTATTTTTAAACATAACGATGGTTTGGGTTGTTACAAAGCCATCGCATGGCAACACAGTAGTAAAAAGTCATGTATGCCATCAGTAATATCAATACAAACCCCCACTCGGGCATCACAATAATAATAAAGGTAAAGAAGGCTCAAACAAGACAAATACCAGCCCCCACACAGGCATAACTATAACAATAATAATCTCTCAAATCAATAATACGGTTCACATAAGCCCTTACACTGGTAATATGATAAAATAATAATCTTAAAAGATTAAACACATGATAAAATCCCCAACCCATATCATACTTTACATTAATGGTTAACTACCCAGCCCGTTCTGAAGAAAGTTAAGCCATAAACTACCTCAAAAGCCGCAACCCGATCCCAGACCCCTCAAGAAGGAGCCTTTCCTTTTTGTGTACCCTCAAAATGAACCCAATCTATCAAAAACATAATCTACACATCAAAAGGAGTCTATCAATTCCTATCTTGGCATACTTTCATTCTGGGTCCAAAATCAATTCAAAAATTTGACTCCAAAAATAAAAGGGATAAAACTGGAATTTTAATAAAGAATCATGTTATCCAAACTTTAAGGTCTTTAAATATGAAAACCCATCAAAAAAAAAGTTAAAATTGTGTTTGAGATTATTGAAAAACCATTTTCCCACTTTACTGGGTAAAACACCCAAATTCCATATTTAAAATCCAAGTTTTGTTGTTGTTTTTGAGATAAAATCAATAGGTAATGATAGAAATATGGTTTAGAAGTTTACCCAAGCGAGTATGATGAAAAATCCTTTTGAAGTCGCTTATCCCGAGGTTTTAAGGTCCCAAAATGGTGAAAATGGAGTAAAATTGTAAAAAAAGGAGTTTTTATACAGCAATCACTGCCTAGGTGGTTAAACGATTGCCTAACCGATATCGCCTAAGCGGATAGACTACCTCTAAGGTGGTAGTCACTTGCCATATAGTCATCTCGCATACGCGGCCATTTAGCCACTAAGGTGACTAACCTATCGCTTAGGCGATGGTTGGCAAGCTGATCAGGTTCCACTAAGGCGGTCTTTTTTCCGCCTACGCGGTACTGCTAAGGAGACAAAAAGGGTCGCTTAAGTGGTCGCACTAGACACTTTTCACAGCTGAAACATGCAACAAAAATGACTCTAAATAGATCATTTGGATTCGATCGGGAGCCCATAAAAATAAACCAACGATGCTACAATGCTAATTTCGAAGTTCCATACTCAATAGAACCATTTAATTTATCAAAAGAGGTCATTTTCAACAAGTTACCCCCAAGCCCTACCCCTAGGAATCCCTTTAGGCTAAAGTAACTAGTTTCTCATCTAAATGCTCAAAACAAAAAATAATGATTCGAAACCCAAACCAACCATGAAACTAATCAAAAATCAAAATTCCAGATCTAATGGAACTAACAGAATCATCATTCGACGCTCGAATCACAAAATATTGACTAAATTCAAATAAATCACCTTAAAGGCTACTCAAACTCACATAAATCATTTTTGAATGCTTTGGGGACCATGCCAACCATCCCTACAACTTATAAATGATAGGAAACAACCACGGGGTAGGGCAAAATGGTCAAAACACAGAAAAAGCTATAATTCACAGTAAGGGTTGTTACATTATCCGCCACTAAAACATGTGCTCGTCCTCGAACTAAAAAGCAAATAAAGTACCTAAATTCGTAAAAGATGGGAGTATATACTCCATATATTAGACTTTACTTCCCACATAGCCTCCTTAATTGGGCAATTTTTCCCCTGAACTTTTACAAAATCAATATGCTTGGACCTCAACTTTCTAGTTTGCCTATCCAAAATAGCAATAGGCTCATCCTCGAAGGACAAATCACAACCTAATGCAACTGAATCCCACCGTATCATATAAGAATTATTGGGACGGTATTGCTTCAACATCAAAACGTGAAATACCAGATAAACAACTGATAGGTTCAGAGGTAGAGAAAACCTATAGGCTACATCTTCAACCATCTCAAGAATCTCAAAAGGTCCAATAAACCTCGAACTAAGCTTCCTTTCTTTCCAAATGTCTTCACGTACTTCATGGGTGATACCTTCAATAAAACCTCCTCACCAAGTAGAAATGCCATATCATAAACTCATTGATCGACATAACTTTTTTTTCTACTTTGGTAGCCACAAGCCTCTACTGAATCAATCTCACTTGATCCATTGAGTATTTCAACAAGTCAGTGCCCTAAGGCCTAACCTCAAATGAATCAAACCATCCCCTAGGGGATCTACAGCTCCTCATATACAAACCCTTAAAAAACACCATTTGAATGCTAGAATAGGAACTATTATTGTAGGCGAACTCTGCTAAGGGCGAGAACTGGTCCCAATGACCACCAAAATCCATGATTCATGCTCGAAGAATGTCCTCTACAACCTGAATGGTCTGCTCTGACTGGCCATCCATTTGAGGGTGAAAATTTATACTCATATCAAGATGAGTACCCAACTCACTCTGTATCGAACTCTAAAAATTTGAGGCAAACTGCGTACTTCTATAAAAATTAATGGAGATAGGCACACGATGTAATCCAACAATCTCACGAATATAGATCTTCACCAACTTCTCCACATTATAATTCAACTTCATAGGTACAAAGTGTGCTGATTTAGTCAACATATCCACAATCACCCAAATGGAATAAAACTTACCCAAATTCAGGGGTAGACCAACCATAAAATCCATAGTGATCCGCTTTTATTTCCATTCGGGGATTGTAATATTGTGCATCATACCACCCAGTTGCCGATGCTCATACTTCACTTGTTGAAAATTAAGACACTTGGCCACAAACTCTACAATGTCCTTCTTCATCCCACACCACCAATAGTGTTGCTTCAAGTATTGGTATATTTTTTCTACTCCTAGTAGAGTAGAATACGTCAAACAATTAGCCTCCTCCAAGATCGATCTAATCTAACCACCAACTCTTTGCATACAAACACAACCATTAATCCACAAAACACCCCCGGGATCAAAAATGTCCTCTTAGCCTTACTAGTCAACAACTTATCAGGAATCACACCCAACTTCTCATAATCAAACTGTCGAGCTCGAATCTGCTCCATCAATGAGGATCTAGCCTCAATATATGCCAAAATATGCCCAATTGCTGAAATATCAAGTCGTACCAACTAGTTAACTAAAGACTAAATGTCTAGGGCTAAGGTCGCTCCTCCAACAAAGGATAAGCCAAACTCTCCATACTCACTGTCTTCCAAATCAAGGCATCCGCTACCATGTTAGCCTTTCCCAAATGATAAAAAATAGTGAGATTATAATCATTAAGCAGCTCTAACCATCTATGTTGTCTCAAAATAAGATCTGTTGAGTGAAGAAGTAATAAAAGACTATGATGATCGAAGAAAATATCATAATGAACTCCATACAAATATTGACGCCATAATTTCAACACAAACACAACTGTGGCTAACTCCAAATCATAAGTAGGGTACTTCTTCTCATGGACCTTCAACTGCCTAGAAGCATAGGCTATCACCTTACCCCTTTGCATCAACACAACACCTAAGCTAACTCCAAAAGCATTACAAAACATAGTGAACCTAACACCCTCCTCAACCAAAGTCAAGATAGGAGCCAGAATAAAAAAACTCCTTGAGCTTTAGAAAGATCCTCTTACAATCATCTGACCCCTGAAAAACAACCTTTTTCTGAGTGAACTTCTAAAAAACAATCTTTTTCTGAGTGAACTTAGTCAAAGGAGTTGTAATGGAAAAGAGTCCATGCATAAACCATCAATAATAGTCTACTAACCAAACAAAACTCTAAATTCCAGAAGAAAAAGTAGGTCTAGCTTAATCACGAACCACTGCCCGCTTGGCCAGATCGACTATGATACCATCCTTGGTCAACACCTGACCGAAGAAAGAAATAGAATCCAATCAAAACTCATATTTGGAGAATTTGGCATACAACTGTACATCGCTTGACCTCTGAAGTACGACCCTTGAATGCCTCATATGCACTGCCTCATTCTTGGAATAAACCAAGATATCAACAATGAACACAATCACAAAAGAATTAAGATAAGGCCAAAATACTTTGTTCATCAACTCTATAAATGTTGTCAGGGTGTTAGTCAGTCCAAAAGACATAACCAAGAACTCACAGTGGCCATACCACATCCTGAAAGTTGTCTTTAAAATATCTAAAGCTCTAATCCTTAACTTATGGTAACCAGATATCAAATCGATCTTAGAAAACACTGAAGCACCCTAAATTTAATCAAACAAATCATCAATGCAAGGAAATTGATATTTATACTTGATAGTCACTTTGTTCAGCTGCTCATAATCAATACACACATGCATTCATCCATATTTCTTCTTCACAAACTAGACTTGGAGCACCCCAATGAGACATACTCGGTCTAATAAAATTCCTACTCAATAAATCTTATAATTGCTGTTTCAATTCCTTTAATTTTTTCGGGGCCATCCTATAAGAGGGAATGGAAATGTCTTGGTGCGCTGCTCTACATCAATAGCAAAATCAATATTCCCATTCGGAGGAACACCAGGTAAGTCCATAGAAAACATGTCCATAAAATCCCTAACGACTCTCACAGAATCTAAAGGAGGTAGTGAATTAATGTTGTTATCGGGTACATAGGCCAAATAACAAAGGTACCCCTTCCCTACCATACGATGAGCACAAATAAAAGATATAACCCCTTTCAGACATTAACTAGGATTACTCTTTCACTCTAACATTGACACTCTCAAAATAGCTAAGGTCACAGTCTTGGAAAAATAATCCAAAAGCTTCATGATAAGGAGTTAACTAATCCATACATAATATGACATTAACGTCAACTATATCAAGGGTAATTAAGTCAACCCAAGTCTCACGCCCTGAAAAGGTCACCACAAATTATTGGTACACAGGATCCACTAATAAAGAATCACCTATGGGGGTAGAAACATGAATGAGAATAACAAGGGACTCACACATAGCATCAATACCAGTAGCAAAATATACAAAAATAAAATAAAATATAGAGACAGGGTCAAACAGTATGGAAGTCGGACAATGGAAAACTAGGATGATACTTGTAATCACAACATCAAAGGCCTCTGCCTCAGGTCTACTAGGAGAAGCAAAGCACTACCCACGCCCAGCATCTAACTGAGAAGCTCCTTATCCATTACTATGAGCTCCCTGAGCTCCACCACTGGTACCCCTAGATCCACCCCTACTGCTCTATGTACCGTTACACTGGCATCGAATAAAGCTGAAGTTGAGAACCCTATTGGGGAGGACCTATCGCATGCCAGGGATAATCCCTCACTAAGTTTCCAAACTCATCACACAAAAAACATCCCCTACTAGATGAATCACTCTGAAAAGGACTAGAAAACCCAAAACAACCTCCTTAACTTATTGAACTAAAAAAACCCTCAGCCTGCATGACGTAATCTCTAACAATTAAAAACCATAAAAACTGTATGCCCATTATCTGCACTCTGTAAAACTGCCTGAATTTAACTATTGTGGTAACTATGAGAACCTCTGCCTGAGAAATCCCTACCTCAGGATAAATGAACACTAAAATTACCCTGTCAACATACTCTCTTAGCACCACCACTCTAAGTACCCTGCTGAATAGTCTCGATCATCTTGACATGGTCCATAATACTCTGAAAGGAGACACCTAAAGTTACTAACTGAGTCATTGACAACTGATAAGAAGTAGTCAAACCCATAACAAACATATTGATCCTATCAGACTCTGTGGAGATACTAGCGGTGGCATACCTAGACAAGGCATGACAACGATCCATATACTAAGTAATAATCATGGAGCCCTTCTCCAAATCTTTAAACTAGTCCTTCAGTTTCTCCCTCAAACTATAGGGCACAAATATCGCAAGGAACAACTCAAAAAACTTAGTCCAAGTTAAAAGAGGGAAACCCACTAATCTATAATTGACAAAAGATCTCCACCACTGCTTAGCCATATCAGTCAACTGGAAGATTGACACCCATAGGACTCAAGCAAACCAAGGTTATGCAATCTCTCCTGATAATCAATCAAGAACTCATAAGCATTCTTACCAATAACACCACTGAACTTAGGAGGGGACAATCTCATAAATATCTCAAATCTGTTTTCCTCATCAGCAGCCATCATAGGACAAGGAGCTATAGGCTAAACAATAAGTCTAGAAGGAAATGCCTCAACACGTGGGGCCATAATAGTAGCTAGCTATGCCCCGAGTGTTTGAAAACCATGAGTAAGAACTGCCCTGGTGGCTAAATACGCTCTCTCATCTGAGAACCATCTGGTGTACCATTAGAATATCTTCCTAAGAGGTTCCATTTAAATATCCCGAAAGCTGAATCAGAATATCTTATAACATTGGGTGGAACAAAACCCTAAGGGGCCTAGCCTAGTATCATATCTTCTTGATGATAAGCCACCTCAATAGGATGAATCTCAAGCTTGGAGAGGCCACTCTAGCCCTCTTTCCAGCTAAAGCCACTCCTTGCTCCCCACCTCTACCTAGGTCTTGGTCACGACCCCTGTTTCATCCCCTGAGTGGGACTCCTATAGTGGGTGCTTTCTAACTATCCTCAAAAACTCCTTATCAAGTTCTCACCATTTGCACAGAAAGAGAGGAATACAAGTTTAGAATATTGGGCATGAACAACACACACGATAATGAGTCAAATTAGATACGCTTTCCTAAAAATATACCATAGCCTCCAAAAGATAGAAATGGACATCAACGTATCGATCCGTAGAACACTATTAGACATATTACTCTTTTACTCTTGAGACTGGTGAACCTAGCGCTCTAATACTAAGTTGTCATGACCCTAAATCTGAGATCATGATGGCACCTACCATGACCTAACTTTGGTAGGTAAGCCTAACTCCACAAGATATAAAAAATACAAAAAAAATTAATAATAATAAAATATGAGACTTTAGGATAAATTCAAGCCAATAATAAAAAACAACTCTAAAAACTAAAATAGATACAATTAAAATTCAAATATATAGTGTGATATGTAAAGACCACTCTAAACCGACTTACTGTATGAAAATATATAAAACTCTCTCTCTCTCTCTGAATATAAAGTAAAAATAAGATAATGATAAAGAGGAAGTGTAGAACATGCACTGAACGAGGAGCTCACCAGTACCCTGCACACTCTCAATCAGCATGAACTTAGTCTTTGTGGGTTGCACTCAAACTATGATCTACACCGAAAGGGCACAAAAAGTAGGAGTGAGTACGGTCCACTCTTACTCTGTAGGCATAATAGACAGACCAAGAAAAGTAGAAAAATAAACATATAAAGAAGAGTTCCCAACGACGGCTCAAATAGTAAAGCTCCTAATATTATAAATAGTATAACTACAATAATAGTATAAGAGTAACTACACATAGATGAACAAAGAGGAAGATTAAATTACACGATAACAAGCACATAAGAGAAATGCAAGTGATGCAATGCAATGAGATGATAAAGATAGAATGTCTCAATATCACCTCGTATACAATTTTTGAGAATAAGATTTTAGAAGAGGACCCATGGGGGGTTTGCAACTCATATTCTATCACAATCTCATCAATCAACCTTGCTGCCACATCCCTCAGTTAAGTTCATATATAAAGTGTCTCATTTCTTTTAAAAATAGTATTTCTCAGTGGTATCAGTTCCATTAGTATGGATGGATAAATGAGGATGTGAGCTCATAACCAATTAAACATCATATAATGTATCAAATCAATAAAGGTATAAAATGAGCTCAAGTCTCCTCAATTCTCAATAGATCATGATACAAACCATCGCATGGCCATAGAGTATTAAAGAGTCATATAAGACATCAATAATGTCAATCCAGCCCCCACTCGGGAATAATAATAATAATAATAAAGGTTAATAAGGCTCAAACAAGACCAATACCAGCCCCTACACGGGCGTCACAATAATAATAATAATCTCTCAAGTCAATGATAAGGTTTACATAAGCCCCCGCAAAGACAAAACGATAAAATAATAATCTCAAAAGATGAATCTCATGATAAAATACCTAACCCATAGCATACTTTACACGAATGGTTAACTACCCAGCCCGGTCTGAAGAAAGTTAAGCCATAACCTACCTCAAAAGCTGAACAAGATCCTGAACCCCTCAACAAGAAACCTTTTCTTTCTTTGAGGCTTCGAAATGAATCCAATCTATCAAAAATGCTATTTACAAGTCAAAAGTAGTATATCGATACCTATAGTGGCATACTTTCATTCCATGTCAAAAATCACTCCAAAAGCTTGACTTTAAAAATAAAAGGGGTAAAACTAGAATTTTAATAAAGAATCATATTACTCATACTTCAAGGGTTTTAAATATTAAAACCCATCAAAAAAAGTGGTAATCAAACTTGAAATCATTAAAAACAATTTTCTCATTTTACTGGCTAAAACCCCAAAATTTCATGTTTAATATCCAAGTTTTGAAGTTGTTTTTGAGATAAAATAAATAGGTAATGATAGAAATAAGGTATAGAAGCTTACCCAAGCTAGTTTGATAAAAAATTCCCTTGAAGTTGCCTTTCCCGAGGTCTCAAGGTCCAAATATGGTGATAATAGAGTAAAATAGCAAAAAAGTAGTTTTTATACAACGATCACCGCCTAGGTTGTCAAATGATCGCCTAGGTAATATATCCTAAGTAGCCAGACTAACGCTAAGGTAGTAGACACTTTCCACATGGGCACCTCTCTTAGGCGTACCTTTAGCCGCTAAGGCAACTAAACCATCGCATAGGCAATGGTTGCTAGACTGATCAACTGTTGTTAAGGTGGTCCTTTTTCTACCTAGGTGGTACTACTAAGGCAACCAAAAGGGCCACTTAAGCGGTTGCACCAGAAGTTTTTCACAGCTAAAACATGCAACTATAATGACTTAGAATGGACCCTTGGGATTCTATCAAGAGCCCGTAAAAATAAACCAATAATTCTACTAGACTAATTTTAATGTTTTGGACCTAATGGAACCATCTAATTTATCAAAAGAGGTTATTTTCATCACGTTACCCCAGGAAACCCCTTAAGGCTAAAATAAGTAGTTTCTTATTTAAATACTTAAAACTAAAAATAAAGACTCAAAACCCAAACCAACCATGTTGCTAACCCAAAATTAACATTTCAAATCTAATGAAACAGACAAAATCATCATCCAACGCTTGGAATACAAAATACTGAGGAAAGTCAAATATATCATCCTAAAGGCTACTCAAAACCTCAAATTCACATAAATCATTCTCAAACGATCCAGGGACCATGCCAACTATCCCCACAACTCATAATGATATAAAGCAACTACAGGAAAGGGCAAAATGGTCAAAATATATAAAAAGGTAAAAATCACAGTGAGGGTTGTTACATTGAACTTTGATAGAAATTCACAAGCTAGATAAGTTTGATAGAAGTTGAAAATTACATGGTTGTCAAAGTGATAAAATATTCAAAGCTCGATGGTGAATTTGTTTATTACATTTGACCTATTATATTATTGGTTGAGGATAAGATGGTGTATTTAAGTCTCATCAACGAAAAAAGGGTAAGACATCGGGTTAAAATCTTGTTGTACTATGTATATGATAAGTTGTTGGGTTTAAGTCCCACAGAATTATGGCCTAACACATCTTTTTATGGGTAAGACATTTGGTTTAAGTTCCAATGTAATATATTGATGATAATGATGACTAAACAAAATAATCTACTTAATGAAAAGTCATAAAATCCTCCACACTCATATGCTCAATTCTTTGATATGATTGTGGTAACAATGCATAATATGTCTAAAAGAAGACAAGGGATTTTAAATATGTGGGTTAAGGAACAAAATTATAATAATCATCATTATGGAAAAAATTAAGAACAATATAGATTCTTAAAATGGTCCTTTAAAAGTGAAGGTAATGTTACCATCAATTTTGTATAAAAAGTATATATTGGACACGTGGTTGTCATGCGACCTAATTTAATAAATGTTATAAATCCTCCATCAAATGAATATAAATTGGTGGTACATGTAATATATCAAAATGATGTTGAGGTATTTATCATATCAATATGATATATGTTAAGACATTGAGCACATATAATGAAATAGTCCATTCCTCGAAGATAATGTGACTTATGATAAGCATTGGAAATGCCAACCTATTCTTGAAAGTGAATTTATTAAATGTGGTAAAATTTATTGTGTGTAAAGACTTGCTTATATATGGTTGGACAAATACCAAAACACACCTCTACGAGAGGTTTAAGAGAAATGAAAAGAAATCATTTTGTAACGGTCATTAGTCAAATACTTTAAGTACGTCACATATATTGTGGTATGTCTTATATATCATGGATTACCAAAGGGTAAAAGCAAGAAATAAGTCTTACACAAATATTGTGGTATGTTTTATTATGAACTACCGAAGGACAAAAGAAATATTTCACTCATATAAAGATTGTGGCAATGACCAAAAATAAATGTTATTATGTGGCTACACAAATTTTTCATTGGTTGGGTATATATAATTTTCTCCTTAAAAGAGATGTTCACCACAGGTGTGGTGTTTTGGAATATGAGGTAGTACACAAGTATTTGATAGCTTCATAAAAAGCTAATGTGTTACTACACGGAAGAATGAACTTGTTCATGATATTGGGAGTATAGCAAGTCTCCAAAAGAAGCTTTTTATGTTTCAAGAAATTTGACAAAAAAATTATTATTATTTTGAGACTATAAATTATGAAAAAAAATTATATCTTCATATTACTATAATTAAAATGGGTTATAAATATTTATGTGAAAGACTATCGTTTTCCTCTTGTTTGTTGATACAAATATGAGCATAGTAATGGAATCACATGCGGTAGCAAAACTAAAAATTTCTATGAAATATATAAGTGGGCATGACCGGGTGACCATCCTGATTCAAATGTGATAAAAAAATAATTGAAAATTTACCTAGTTATACATTGAAGAATAAAGATTCTTCAAAAAATTTCTTATGTTTCTTGCTCTCACGATAAAATATTATATCAGCTAAGGTTGGGGTTATATCCCTAAATTTTTGGAATGTAAAGAGGTGAATATGGGCTCATTCACCTGCCAGTGTGGACAGTTTACTATGAAAAGAGATACATCTATGGTTGGTGACATGCACTTTGCTATCAACTTGCAATTTAATTTTTGCAAGGTTGTTTGCTCAAATTGTTCAATTAAGAGCATGGTTCCAAATTATAAAAGTTGATAATACTGTTTGATTTAGTAGAACTTATGTTCCTCCAATTATAGATGGACCATTGGTTATGAGAACAAATCTCTCAAAAAGAAAATTTGGTATGAGACGTGTTTATTTAACATGTAACAAAATTTGTACATATCAAGCTAACAAGATTCTCCTAAATAGTTGGTTCAAGGTCAGGAACCAAATTTTTCCCATCTGAAATATTTGAATGTGCGCTTTATATTTTATTGATCCACCATGCACAATGATGGTCCCCAAAATAAGGTTGGGGTAAATCTTAGATTCCCTAACATTAGGGGGAGATATGATTAACAACTTAAATGGGCAAAATGAATTATCTAGATCCTCGTATAAAATGTGAACTTGAAGTTCAACAGATAAATCATATGCAAAATATTATAAATAATTGGCAGTTGTATTTACTGACCCGATGTTATAATTCAGCTTTAAATGCTTCAATGAAAAGTCCTTGAAGGATAGAGTCTATGGCACACCTGAAACGTGATAGATGAATTAGTTCCAAATATAAAACTCCTTAAAGAAGGAGAGGATCAAATGATCAAGATGGTATTGATAATGAGGCAAGTGATTTAAAAGAGCACCATGACAAAATACTTCATAAAATCTCGACAAAGTTTCAGGTATCTAAAATGTTAAAAAAATAAAGAGATCTTGATAAATTATGTCACAGTGAAACCAAAATCAAATAACTGTCGAGGTATTTTTGATATAATGTAGCACTCACCATTATAAATGGTAACGAGGATCTAGAATTTAAATCTGTAAAAATGTATGGACAGATTAATAATTCGCCCAAGTATAATACATAATTCAAGTCTTTTATTTCACTTGAAAAAGGTTTTGGACTTATAGTCCAAGGACCAAGGTATAATGTAAGTGGGGTACAAATAAATTATTGTGCAAAAAGTAAAAATGTAAGATATAAAGTACGGCTTATGCCTTGGGGCATAAAGGTTTTTATTAAAAGTCCTGCATTATTTTATGAAGATGTATTATCCTATGGTGGATGCAATGAGGTTTTTTTTTCAATCTGGCAATAGATGAAAAATATGAATGCGTAAAATAAATTATTATGATGTTTAGCTAGACGATGAAATTTATATGAAAATTGTTTAAGGATTTAAAAGGTTTTAAAGTGATTTGATCCATTGAATACCCCGATGGTTGTGAAGTCGCTAAACATAAACAAAGATCAGTCTTGATCTAATAAATATGGTTAGTGCAATTTGTGCATTTATGTATCTTGTTATTTATGTACTTGAGTAAATATTTTTTTTGATAATATACAGGAAAGACACAATTTCACTTTTATGTGGATTTGAATAAAATCAAATATTGATTGAATTCATTATTTCTAACCAATATTGTCAGGGATTGTTGATTATGAATGTGAAGAAAAAATATTTGATTTCTATAAACATTGATCTCAAGAAAGCAATTTAATTGCATGTGGAAACATTGTCATCATGTTATTCTATAAGACAGTTAATTCTATTATCATGAAAAAGAAAGTGCCTTGGTTATTGCTACGAACAAGTCGGAGGAACAACTTTGTCAGCAATGACAAGGTCACAAATAAAGTTATTGTCAAGAATGTATTTGGATAAGTTCAAAGACTCAACATATCCAAGAGAGAAGAAAATGATATATTAGGATGAGATCAAGAATACAGCATCTTAATGAATGTGATTTAGTCACAAATACACTATCAATTTGAAAAGCTGAATACAATATTGAAAGACATCATTACAAGAATTAAGTGATGTTTTAATCAGGGGGAGTATAATATGCGTTGTACTCTTTTTTTCTTGATCGAGGTTTTGTCCCACTGAGTTTTCCTAGCAAGGATTTTCATAAGGCAACAAATAATGCATATTACAAGATATGTGTAATTTTTTTTCTTTACTAGGATTTTTTTTTCCACAGGATTTTTCCTAGTAAAGTTTTAACAAAGCACATCATCTATGGACATCCAAGGAGGAGTGTTATAAAATAATATAATTATGGTGGATGTCCATTATTCTTAAGAATTAAGTCACTCCCACTATTCTTCTCTGTGATGTGTAGTTAATTCTTCACCATTCCACACACCATTATGGATATAAGTTCACACCCTTTAACCTCCCCAGTAATACTCTTGTTTAATCTTATATTATGACAACCTTTTGTATGCCTCAATAATGATTATAGATAGAGGTATAGGATCTCATATTGTGTATATTTAAAAATTTGGATGAATAAAAAAATTCCCTTCGCTTGATCTCTCATTTCTTGTCTACTTTCTTACATCATATTGTTACTTTTTTAGCTTAGTTTTAAAAAATTGTAAGGTCTGTGAAGAGTTTTTGCGATTACTTAAATGAATTAACTATCAACAAAATTCGTACAATGTCACCCAAATATATATTTGATTTCCTCCTCTTTCTTTAAGGTAAAATTAGTTTTCACGCATGGCCATTGGGGCCTTCCATCCAATCAAATATTTTTTTTTTGTCTTTGCATAATTAGCTGCAAACCATGGGATAAAATCAAGTATGTGCTTGTTATCTACCTTGATTCTTGTATGCATCCTTGTTATAACATCTAAATCATGTTTTTACTTTATTGCTTTTTTTTATTTGATAACTTCGTCCATTTACTCCATCACTTTTGGTAAGTTCGCTTATGAGATTTAAGTTTTTCTCATAATATTGTAGTATTCTGATTGAGATATTATGGAACTAGTTAGATATATTTGGATCTTTTATTATCATTGAACTATGCATTCCATTCAAAGTTTGAATAAGTATCTTATTCAACCACTAAAAGTATATGCATCAAAATTGTATATGTATAGGCAAACATTAAGTACTATCAAATAAGAAAACAATTAATAAATAAAATTTTAGTTGAACCTACCCCAATCCAACTGTGGTAGGTGATCCCAACACCAAACAAGATAAATAATGCACAAAGGAATTAAATAAACCCAATACGAGACTTCCAAAGAAAGTTAGGCCATACATATAAATAAAAACAATATCCAAAAACTAAACAACATACGACTCAAGACCCAAAATCTGAAGTCATGAGTAAAGAGCATTGCAACTGACAAAGAGTACGAAAATATACAAGTCTATCTCTGAAAAGTAAAATAAAGACAATATTGATAGATCAATTTTAGAATCAAGCCCCGAAACACGAACTCACTCATACTCCAAAATCAGCTTCGTGCACAACATGAACTCATGCTCCACGGATCGTACTCAAACTAGGATTTGCACTAAAAGTGTACAAAAAGTAGGAGTTAGTACTGTAATGACCCTCCATGTCATGTTCTGCATTTCTGTACTATTTTTCCATTTAGAGATTTTTCATAGCTTCTCCAAGTCATTTATGACTTGCTGGAGTAGATAGTTTGGATACCGGGCAGTGCGTTTGGTTTTTAGAGCCAATTCTCTGTTTTGAAGTCTTCGCTGATAAGAATTGGGTACTGGGCCTAAAATTTAGTAAAATGGCCTTGTATGCCAATTTTGACTATTCCATCAGCTTTGAAACATCGACTTTAGGCTAGGGTGACCCTTGGTTTGGGTTTCAATACTCCGAACGCATTTTGGGCTATTAGGTGGACTTTGATTAAAAAGGCCATTGGGTGTGGGACCCATATTTCATCAAAAGTACCTCGGATGGAAATTTCAATGGTTCCATTGAGTCTGGAATGTCAAATTTGGTAGGGTAGTATAGTCCGTTTGTGTTCATAGGGTTTCAAACAAATCCCAAGGGTCCGATCAAAAATTTGGCAAATGCCAAGTTTAGCTGGTGCAGCCTTAGCAGGAGCAGGACAAAAATGGACTTCACATTTGCAAGGTCTTTTATGCATTTGCGAAGGCCAAGGCTATTGGCAATCAAAATTACGATGACCTTGTCCATGTTCGGGGAGGCCAACTTCATTGGCCATCGCATTCGTGGGCCTGTTTTCACATTCGTGAAGAGTATCCTCTAGGCTAGACCATTATTCCTTATTTACGTTCATGGTAGACAGGCCGTGTTCATGAAGGGTAAGCCAGGTCGAGTAATGCGTTCACAATAGGGTCCCCGCGTTCACGATGAAGGGACCCCCTCAGTATTTATTCCTGCCCAACCCGATTTCTCTTTCATATTTACAAGTCAAAAGTTACCTTAAATCTTATAAGACTTAGAGAATTGTGGGTCTTCATCTTTGGTAGATCGTGGTGAGTTGGTGAGATCGTGAGAGTCAATTGCTCGACTAAATTTTTGTAAGATCCCTCTTATTTCAAAGTTAATTCTCTGTTTCAAACTTAAATCCCTAATCATTGGTAGGCAAACTTGAGGGTGTAATTGTTCTTGGATTTCACCCATTTTTTTAGGATAAATAATCTTTGAGCCCAGAGGGACGTTTTGACGGTTTCAAAATTGTGATTTCGTAAGCAAGCCCCACATGGGATTTTAATCTCAATTTTGGACCTGGAGCAATTATATGCAATATGGGTATTGTTATTATCATATTAATGGGTAGATCATTATTTTGATAGCGTGGCATCAAGTGGAGGCTTCTCAGAAGGGAAAAGCTTCGATTTAGTGGACTATCTCAGGTATTCGTCGACGTCCAGGTAGGATAGGCTTACCTTCCTCATAGATTGAACTTTATTATGGTATTAGTATGGTAATGTTCTAGTTTTGGGTTGGAATTTATAGCTTTGTTGCGTGTTTAGTGAAATTTGAAATATTTAGCCGATTAAAGAGACGTTTTTAGGTAGAATTGACTCATTCCTCCCCTTCTTTAGTTAAATGGTTGTCGTAGAACTTATTTAGACATAAATAATACCTAGTAAGGGAATTAGAAAGCTTTTGTCTAGTTATGGGAAGAAATTGCCTTAGCATTGACTTTTGAGGTTAGTAGCAGGCCCCGCCAGCCATCTTTTAGGTCAATTATCCTGCTTAGCTCCTTCTAGACCTAGGAGGCCTTCTTCCGGAATCTTACTTATATATTCTTAAACCTTAGGTGTACTTGGATATCTTTCTAATTCTTGACTAGATTGGTTACTTGGAGTTTACTTTAAAGATCGGTTCGATTCTGGCATTATTCTCTTATAGCACTAAATTACCGATTCGAGTCTGGCATCTATAATACTAATTTACCTATTTGATTTTGGCACCTTATGGTTCACTGATTATATTATGGGTCCAGTTCTAGTCCAATATTGCATGGTATGAAAGGATTCATGGCTATGGGATCGATGGTTGGTTACTTTATACTTATTAGTGTCTAAGGTTCTCCTCTTGACTGTATCCAACGTGCTTATGGGAGCTTATTTGGGTTAAACTTTTCTTGTTTACGCCTTCTGGGCTTATAGGGTCGCAGTTAGGCTGTAGTAGTTGTCTTACTTTTGATATTATTTATCTTGTCATTTATTATCTGTCAGCTGGAACGTTATTTAGGTTTGTCCCTTTATCCCTGACTTTAGTTTATATTCTTGCATATTATTATGCTTTTATTATGATTTAGCTCAGTCGGCCAGGGATGTTTACTGAGTACCCATTGTTTTGGTACTCTTACAACACTTCTGCATCTTTTTTGATTGAAATCCAGTACTAGCAACTGCCACTGCATCTATCAAACTTGCTCTCAGGATTTGGAGATAGGGTGAGATTTCAGAGCTGGAGCTGATCCCTTCTCCTTCCTTTACTTTTGGACAGTCTTTAGTTATCGAGACTTTCTGTATATTGATACTATTCAGTACTCTCTTTTATATTTATTGGCTCTTGTACTGGCCTTACTAAGTCGTGTGATATTTTTTATTCTCCCCCCCCCCTCTCTTAATATCTTTTACTATTGCATTATTTTCTCTTACTTATAGTCTTATTGTATGTTTGATTTCTGGTATTTATTTTATCTTTCGCCAATTAGTCCATTACTTGTCATTTCGAGCTATGGTTTGGCTTACCTATTAGCGGGTTAAAGTAGGTGTCATCATGACTTAGAAATTGGGTCATGACAAATTGGTATCAGATCCTAGGTTCAGTGATATTGTTTGTACAAGAGCAAGTGTCTAGTAGAGTCCCGCGGATTGGAACGATGACGTCCGTATCTTATCTTCGGCAGGCTATAGGAAATTCTTAGGAAAATTTCACTTTCTTTGCTCATTTTTGTGCATCGAGTCTATGCTGGTTTCTAAAGGTTCTCATTGTTACACTTTTTCACAGATGGTCAGTACGCGTAATACTACGACCGGTGATAAGGATCCCGAGTCTTTGGCTAGGGCACCCGCTAGAGGTCGTGGCCGATCCAAGGGTCAAGGTCAGGCTAGAACTGCAGCCCTATCTAGGGGTCAGGATAGGGAGCCTTCACCAGATCTTGTTATTGCTCTCAAGCCAGAGATTCTGCCACCCTAGCCATTAGTGGGCCAAGGAAAACCCAGGATCCACCGGGGTTTATTTCTTTATTCGTGCTCAAAAATGCCTTGATTCAGTTGTTGGGATTGGTAGGAGGTGCACCGTCTGATGGTGCTCAGTCAGCAGACAAGAGCAGTAATTATTTAGGGGCGCAACTTAAAGTAGTGGCCCCTAGAGTCGAGATTCCTCTAGTACCAGTAGCTCCACACCGGGTAGTTGCTCAGCCCATCATTTTTGTTGAGGAGTAGAAGAAGTTGGGGAAATTTTTGAGATTGACTCCACCTAGGTTTGCAAACCCCTAGGAGAGGATGCTTGTGAGTTTAGACTAGTTGCAAGGAGAAGCTCCATAATTTGCGGCTAGTAGAGTAGCGCATAGTAGACTATATGGCTTATCAGTTTGATAGGGCAGTTCGACAGTTGTGGAGGGGTTATCTTGATTCCAGGCCAGCTTGATCTCCACCTATGACTTGGGCCCAGTTCATTGAGGCTTTCTTGGGGAAGTACATACTTCTTACTATGCGTGAACATCTGAATGATGAGTTTTCTGCCTTGAGACAGGGTTCTATTATGGTGTCCGAGTATGAGGCAAGATTTCATGAGTTATCCAGACATGCCACCACTATTCTGTCTACAAAGTATGAAATGATTTAGTGCTTCATCAGAGGGTTGATTGTACCGCTCCGTAAGGCTACTTAGAGTTTGGTGACTTCAGGGAAGTCTTTTTTTGATATTTCTACTCATATTTATTCTATATAGGAGATGGATCTCGAAGCCCAAAGGGGTAGTGCGAAGAGGCCACGTCAACAAGGTACTGTCAGTGGGAGTTATAAAGGTTCTCGATTCAGAGGCAGAGGTTCCCAAGGTAGGTACCCTCTGCGTCAGCCCTATCGGTACTAGGGTCAATCAAGTAGACCCATTCAGGTAGCACTTCAGATTACTAATGGATATCAGTCCAACTTCAGTGATGACTATGGCCCGAGTAGTGGCAAGTCTTTGAGAGATGCACATTCTGGGCCTTCTATCCGAGGTGGCTATTTCGAGTCACTCAGTTCTTGTGGATAGAGTGGAGTGTTCGGGGCTTGCTATAGTTGTGGGGTTGTTGGTTACTACTCCAGAGAGTGTCCCCAACGCAGGACAATTCAGCCTACAGCTGAGAGTGTTCAGTTGATCACATCAGTGCCTCCTCTATCTAAAGGTGGTGCTTAAGGTTGCAGGGGTGGTCAGGTTCTCAGGAAGGTAGGGCGGGTGGACGGTCCGATGCCCAGCCAGGTTGCAGGCGAGGTCATTTATATGTTGTACCTATTTGACTGGGGGTAGAGTCTTCAGATGTTGTTATTATAGATACAACTTTAGTGTGTCGTAAGCCAGCTATTGCTTTATTTGATCCGGGATCCACTTATTCATATATTTCTGTTTATTATACACCGTGGTTAGAGTTTTCTTGGGAGCCTTTATATGTGCCATTATGTGTATCTTCTCTCGTGGGTGATTTTTTAGTAGTGGATTGGGTTTATAGATCATGTATTGTGCCCGTTCGAAAGTTTGATACTCGGGTTGATTTTATTGTGTTAGATATTGTCACACCTCAAATCCCATTGAGGCGGACATGGCACCCGAAGCCGTTAAGGCCCGGGAGAACCATTCTATACGTTCGCATACTTGTTGCCAATAGGTTAGCATTCAATTATAAATCTAATAAGAACATTTATATAAACATGAGACATGGCCGTTGGAGCCATATGGTTGAGAAAAACACACACAACATTCCCTCCTTCAACTGTATTACGTCTACAAAGCCTCTAACAGCTACAAAACCCAAAACATAGTCGGTATAATTTCCCACTTTATATACAATGCTTATGCAGCACCAAAACCACATATACATATGACTCGGAAAGCCCCGAACCGAACTGGAGCTCACCAATATTCTGTAGATGACCCGTAGCCTACTGAGGAGGTCTACTAGTACCTGTACCTGCAGCACGTAAGGTAAGTCCCCCAAGGGACGTCAGTATGAAAGAATGTACTGAGTATGTAAGGCTATAAGTAACTGTATGAAATATAAGCACTTCAATGGAATTAAGTACAAGTGAACGAACGATATAAATAACTACCATATGGTATATACGTGGAATCATGTACATTGCTTTCTTCACTTTACTGTACTTTACTTTACTTTACTGTACATCATCAATCATCAATCATGTCATGCCCGGGCCCAACTGATCAGTGGGAAAATAACATAATAATCGGGATCGCCATCCATGCGGATGTTCCTTTTATCCCATGGGATACCACCCATAATAATGGGATCGACATTCATGCGAGTGTTTCTTTCACTCCATGAGATACCACCCATTTTCAACATTAACCATTACACAATTACTCACATTACTTCATTCTTTAGTTATAAGAGCGATACATTTATAACAGTGCTACTAATTCTGAAATGAGATATTGTACAACCCTTTGGGGATAGGACAAGTGTTATGATAATATGAATACTAGATGCTGCAGAAGAATGCGGAAAAGAATAACCTTACATACCTTATCTTTTCAATATGTAACTACAATGATTCAGCTCCTTCCTTATGTGTTACTCTACAACACAAGTACATAATGGAGCAAACATTAACGGCTAGCTACATTATAAGTTCACAAGACGGTAAGTAGGTGCTTAACGGAAAGTAGAAACCGTCCAACCTCCAAAACACATTTTGCATCACTCCCCCTTTCATTATACTACCAGATAACAGTATTCAACCACATTACCCTAACACTTACTGCTTTTGCAAAACAACAACACCAAATCAGTCCACACACCACCAAAACAGTCCACAAACAAACATAACCGTTACAAACCGGTAGGATTACCTACCTAGTTTATCCTTTACATTTCCACTCCAATGAAACTCCATATATTCACACCATAAGGTAACCATACTGCCTTCCACAGTATCATACCAAAATCATTCCACAACAGTTCCAAAATTCAGATTAACATAACAAAAGAGTGTTCTCTTTTCACTACAACAAACGTTCCATTTACCAACACATATAAACATTTCCATCAAGCCATACATAAAAGGAACGATTCAGGGGCAGAACCACACTTTAATATACTGGAATTTCATCATCATAACTTAATTTCTTCAACACCCTAAGCCCCTATACAAGTCCAAGCCACAAGGAAGACAAATTCATCAAAACCAACACAAGTGGACTGCCAACTTAATTAAGGGACTGCCCTATACATTTTAAACACCACCAACATGTTTTACACAACCTATTATACATATATAACATTAATCTATAAGGGTAAACACTTACCAAGGCTTGGAAAATGGGAGATTAGTCCAAGAACCCTAAAGGAAAACTAGGGCGGCTGTTTGGGGTTTGAGAGAGGAGAGAGTGTTTTAATTTTCTGTTTTTGGAAAATGAAATGAATGGATAAATGAGATGAATTCCAGCTCTTTATAAACCCTCTTAGCCACCTCTTTTATCTCATTCTTATCCAATTTTTGGTCAAAAATAGTCCAAGTAGGTGATGCACCTACTTGGCTATATAAGCTGTCCAAAACAGTCCACTTACTTGGGTTAATTCTAGTTGGATCATAGCATGTTGGGCCTTAGTGATATTTAGGTGTTGGGCTGGTCATCTTCCCTATTTTATGTACTTAGTTTGGACCTCAATTCATTCCATTAACATAGGTCCAAATGCAGCCCAATAGGTTAAATAGGTGATACACCTACTATCTTAATTAAGTCACGGAAGCACCTCGTTTATGTTCTTCCCTTTTTCCAACGTCTTAATCCTTCTACCTTAATCCACCACTTAACTTTAACTTTACACTCAAGTATGTCGTTATTATCTCAAGTTTAAATACCTTTATCCATGTTAGGTTGATCGTATAAGTTTTGAAAATGTACGAAGTGTTGTACTTGAATCAAAGAACTAGTTATTCCATCACCTATTGCCATAAGTCTGTACCATTTTCCATATAGGTAAGAGTAGTGTCTATAGAATACGGGGTGTTACATCCTCCCCTCCTTAGGAACATTCGTCCTCGAATGGTAGTATTATCACTACTTAGCTTAAACAAGTTCAAGCTTAAGTTTAATCTTTATAATACCATATAATTCTTATATATACATGCTTACTTGTTATTGCTCCAATTCAGCATCTAAGGCTTCCACTTCGGTTTCAAATAATTGAGGATACTTAGATTTCATCATTTCCTCAGCTTCCCATGTGATCTCTTCTACCTTTTGATTCCTCCAAAGCACTTTTACGGAAGCTACCTCTTTATTTCTTAACTTCTTAACTTGTCGATCCAAAATAGCAATAGGTACTTCTTCATAGGTGAGATCTTCCGTAACTTGTACATCTTCAGTAGGAGTAATATGAGATGGATCTCCTATGCACTTTCGAAGCATTGAGACGTGAAATACTGGATGAACTGTGGAGAGTTCTTGGGGTAGTTCCAACTCATATGCGACTTGGCCAAATCTTCGGATAATCTTATATGGTCCTATATAACGTGGACTTAGTTTTCCCTTCTTCCCAAATCTCATTACCCCTTTCATTGGTGACACTTTCAAAAATACCCAATCACCTATAGCAAACTCTAGCCCCCTTCTTCTAACATCGGCATATGATTTGTGTCGACTTTGGGCTGTTCCTAGCCGTTGTTGTATCACCTTAACCTTTTCCATGGCTTGATGAACAAGGTCGGGTCCAAATAAAATAGTCTCACCTACTTCAAACCATCCGATAGGTGATCTACACTTCCTCCCATATAACGCTTCGTAAGGAGCCATCTTGATACTTGAATGATAGCTATTATTGTAGGCAAATTCAACAAGAGATAAATGATCATCCCAATTGCCTTTAAAGTCTAATGCGCACGCTCGTAGCATATCTTCAAGTGTCTGGATAGTACGTTCTGCTTGTCCATCTGTCTGAGGATGAAAAGCCGTACTTAAATTCACTTGGGTTCCCAAACTCTTCTGAAAAGATTTCCAAAAGTGTGCAGTAAATTGGGCTCCCCTGTCTGATATAATAGAGATTGGAATTCCGTGCAGTCGAACTATCTCTTTAACATACAACTGTGCATAATCTTCAGCTGTATAAGTGGTCTTGACTGGTAGGAAGTGTGCTGACTTGGTAAGCCTGTCAACTATTACCCATATGGAATCAAATTTCCGCAGTGTACGAGGCAAACCTGTGATGAAATCCATATTAATCATATCCCACTTCCAGACTGGGAGATTTATACATTGCATATAACCTCCAGGCTTCTGATGCTCTACTTTTACTTGTTAACAATTTGGACATTGGGCTACAAATTCTGCAATATTCTTCTTCATATCACCCCACCAATACACTCCTTTAAGATCGTGGTACATTTTAGTTGATCCCGGATGTATAGAATACCTGGAATGATGTGCCTCTTTCATAATCCTTCGTCTTAACTCATCTACATCAGGTACACATAGTCTGTTTTGGCACTGAAGTACTCCTTCTTGAGTAAGCTCAAATGCCTTTGTCATACCTTGCTGTACATTCTCCTTAAGCTGTGATAGAATAGGATCTGTATACTGCTTTTCTTTCACTTCAACTACTAATGATGATTCGGCCGCATTTTGCACCACAACTCCTTCCTCTGGAGTTTCAAGAAGGCGAACGCCTAAGCTAGCTAATTGATGTAGATCCTTGATTAACCCTTGTTTTTCTGTCAAGTGGCTACTAGTGCCTCCTATTGCCTTTCGGCTCAATGCATCAGCTACCACATTTGCTTTTCCTGGATGATATAGAATATCAATATCATAATCTTTCAATAGCTCAAGCCACCTTCGTTGCCTCAAATTGAGTTCCTTCTGCTTAAAGATATACTGTAAACTTTTGTGATCAGTATAGATGTCAACATGAACTCCATACAAATAATGACGCCATATCTTTAAAGCAAATACCACCGCTGCTAATTCAAGATCATGCGTGGGATAGTTTCTCTCATGCGGTCGCAGCTGTCGTGAAGCATATGCTATTACATTACCGTGCTGCATCAATACACACCCTAGGCCAATTCCGGAAGCATCACAATATACTACATACCCCTCTGTGCCTTCCGGAAGTACCAATACTGGTGTAGAAGTCAATTTATCTTTCAGCTCTTGGAAACTTCTCTCACATGCATCATTCCACTGAAATTTGATTGCCTTGTGTGTAAGCTTTGTTAAAGGTGCAGCAATGGAAGAAAACCCTTCAACAAACCTTCGATAATAACCTGCTAACCCAAGGAAGCTACGAATTTCTGTAGGTGTCGTAGGCCTTGGCCAATTTTTCACGGCTTCAATCTTTTGCGTATCAACCCTTATCCCTTCATCTGATACAATGTGATCCAAGAATGCTACAGACTTCAACCAAAATTCACATTTAGAGAACTTTGCATATAACTTACGATCACGAAGAATCTGTAACACCTGTCGTAAGTGACTAGCATGGTCCTCTTTTGATCGTGAATAGACAAGAATATCATCTATAAATACTATCACGAACACGTCTAAAAACGGCTTGAACACCCTATTCATCAGATCCATAAAAGCTGCTGGTGCATTTGTTAGCCCGAAGGACATAACCAAAAACTCATAATGACCGTACCGTGTTCGGAAAGCTGTCTTGGGTATATCTCTTTCTCTGACCTTTACTTGATGGTAACCCGACCTCAAGTCAATCTTTGAGAAACATGTAGCACCTTGTAATTGATCAAACAAATCATCAATTCTAGGAAGGGGATATTTGTTCTTAATTGTCACCTTATTCAATTGCCGATAGTCAATGCACATTCTCAATGTGCCATCTTTCTTCCGTACAAATAATACCGGTGCACCCCACGGGGACCTACTAGGCCTAATGAAGCCCTTGTCCAGCAAATCTTTCAATTGCTCCTTCAATTCACGCAATTCTGCTGGAGCCATTCTATATGGGGGAATAGAGATAGGTTGAGTGCCTGGATCTACATCGATACCAAACTCTACTTCCCGTTCTGGGGGCAAACCTGGAAGATCCTCTGGAAATACGTCAAGAAATTCATTGACCACTGGAACCGATTGAGGAGTTGGTAGTTTTGCATCAATATCATGCACTCTCACTAAGTGGCATATATATCCCTTGGATATCATTTTCCTAGCCTTAAGATAGGAAATAAATCTGCCTCTTGGTGCCCCTACATTACCCTTCCATTCAAGAACATCCTTTTGTGGAAAATGGAATTGTACCCTCTTGGCTCGACAATCTACCGTGGCATAACAAGAAGCTAGCCAATCCATTCCCATTATAACATCAAAATCTATCATGTCTAGCTCAACAAAATCAACCAACGTATCATGACCACCGACAGTAACTATGCAATCACGATAAACTCTCTTTGCTATAATAGATTCCCCAACCGGTGTAGTTACTTCAATTGACTTAACTAGTAATTCCGGCGTTCTTTCAAATTTTTCAGCAATCAAAGGAGTAACATATGATAATGTAGAACCCGGATCAATCAATGCATATACATTATGTGAGAATATGGACAAGATACCTGTAACTACATCAGGAGATGCTTCTGAATTCTGACGGTCTGCTAGAGCATAAATACGATTTTGAGTTCCACTGGAACTAGCTGCTCCTCTAGCACCTCTACCTCGTCCAATAGGCTGCACTCCTCTACCTAAGGAAGGCACCGATGATGATGATGCCACAGTGGATCCCGCAGGTCGTACCATGCTTCCCGAGCCTCTTCGTGGGCATTCCCTCATCATGTGCCCTGTCATGCCACACCAATAACAAACATTCATCCCCAATCGGCATTCACCTGGATGATATCGTCTGCAATGCTGACATGGTGAACGAAAAGATCCCGATGTCTGTGAACCACGACTCCCACTACCTTGCCCGACTTGATTACCTCTAAACCCTTGGAATTGAAATGAAGTGCCTGCCATGGAATGAGAAAATGGTGGCCTAGGCGGTCTATTAAAACTCCGAGGCCTAAACTCTCCTTGGGACACCATAGACTGTCCCGTAGATCTAGCTCTCTTCGACGACCCTTCTTCAAACCCTTGTGTTCTTCTCCGTTGCCTCTGATCTTCCATTTTCTGTGCAAAGGCCTGTATTCTAGCTATGTCCATATCCCTGTTCAACGCAGCAATAGTACAATCTCGAACCAAATATGGCTCCAGTCTGTCCACATACCGATGAACTCTATCGGTCATCGTAGCTACCACATTCGGAGCATAACGGGCCAAAGAGTTAAATCGAAGGCTATACTCTCGGACACTCATGTTACCCTGCCGCAGATTCAAGAACTGGTCTGCACGAGCCTCTCGGACCTCATATGGGAGATAGTGATCAATGAATGCCATTTTAAATTCTTCCCAACTAGCTGGGAGTGCATCAATACCCCTCGACCGTTTCCAATCTTCATACCATAAAATAGCTTCGCCCTTCAATCTATAGGCCGCAAGCTCAACCGTTTCCACACCGGACACATGCATAACCTCCAAAGCCTTTTGAATGTGATCTACAAAATCTTGAGGGTCCTCATTTGGATCTGATCCAGTGAATGTGGGAGGATCTAACTTCAGAAAATCCTGTGTCCGTCGACTAGCTGCTCTAGCTGCACTATTATCACTTGTCGTTGGACCACCTTGTCCCTGAACTTGTGCAGCAACTATTCGGGTCAATATTTGCACTGCACTCTTTAGATCCTGGTCAGTAGTATTTATTGGTGGTCCTGCAGGTACTTCTCTTCCTCTTGACTCTTCTGACAATGGAAGAGTGGAAGAAGTCTGTGATGCAAACTCATTTTCAGCTTCACCTTGATTAGCTTGTTTAGGTGGTGATTTACTGGTTCCTTCTCCGGCAGCCATGTCTATCTTCTTACCTCTACCTCTACCTCTTCTTGTAACCGGCATTTTTAATATAACACAAGAAAACCATTTCAATGGTCAGATATGATTCAACCTACAACTTTAGCTCTATTGCACGATCTAGGAAATGAAGAAAAGAAACAACTCCTAAATGTCCCGTAGTCTCCTACGTATAGATGTGGTGCACAACACATCGATAAGTAAGAATCTACTCAGACACGGCTTTGTAGACACCCTAGGACGACCGCTCTGATACCACTTTTGCCACACCTCAAATCCCATTGAGGCGGACAAGGCACCCGAAGCCGTTAAGGCCCGGGAGAACCATTCTATACGTTCGCATACTTGTTGCCAATAGGTTAGCATTCAATTATAAATCTAATAAGAACATTTATATAAACATGAGACATGGCCGTTGGAGCCATATGGTTGAGAAAAAAACACACAACATTCCCTCCTTCAACTGTATTACGTCTACAAAGCCTCTAACAGCTACAAAACCCAAAACATAGTCGGTATAATTTCCCACTTTATATACAATGCTTATGCAGCACCAAAACCACATATACATATGACTCGGAAAGCCCCGAACCGAACTGGAGCTCACCAATATTCTGTAGATGACCCGTAGCCTACTGAGGAGGTCTACTAGTACCTGTACCTGCAGCACGTAAGGTAAGTCCCCCAAGGGACGTCAGTATGAAAGAATGTACTGAGTATGTAAGGCTATAAGTAACTGTATGAAATATAAGCACTTCAATGGAATTAAGTACAAGTGAACGAACGATATAAATAACTACCATATGGTATATACGTGGAATCATGTACATTGCTTTCTTCACTTTACTGTACTTTACTTTACTTTACTGTACATCATCAATCATCAATCATGTCATGCCCGGGCCCAACTAATCAGTGGGAAAATAACATAATAATCGGGATCGCCATCCATGCGGATGTTCCTTTTATCCCATGGGATACCACCCGTAATAATGGGATCGACATTCATGCGAGTGTTTCTTTCACTCCATGAGATACCACCCATTTTCAACATTAACCATTACACAATTACTCACATTACTTCATTCTTTAGTTATAAGAGCGATACATTTATAACAGTGCTACTAATTCTGAAATGAGATATTGTACAACCCTTTGGGGATAGGACAAGTGTTATGATAATATGAATACTAGATGCTGCAGAAGAATGCGGAAAAGAATAACCTTACATACCTTATCTTTTCAATATGTAACTACAATGATTCAGCTCCTTCCTTATGTGTTACTCTACAACACAAGTACATAATGGAGCAAACATTAACGGCTAGCTACATTATAAGTTCACAAGACGGTAAGTAGGTGCTTAACGGAAAGTAGAAACCGTCCAACCTCCAAAACACATTTTGCATCACTCCCCCTTTCATTATACTACCAGATAACAGTATTCAACCACATTACCCTAACACTTACTGCTTTTGCAAAACAACAACACCAAATCAGTCCACACACCACCAAAACAGTCCACAAACAAACATAACCGTTACAAACCGGTAGGATTACCTACCTAGTTTATCCTTTACATTTCCACTCCAATGAAACTCCATATATTCACACCATAAGGTAACCATACTGCCTTCCACAGTAGCATACCAAAATCATTCCACAACAGTTCCAAAATTCAGATTAACATAACAAAAGAGTGTTCTCTTTTCACTACAACAAACGTTCCATTTACCAACACATATAAACATTTCCATCAAGCCATACATAAAAGGAACGATTCAGGGGCAGAACCACACTTTAATATACTGGAATTTCATCATCATAACTTAATTTCTTCAACACTCTAAGCCCCTATACAAGTCCAAGCCACAAGGAAGACAAATTCATCAAAACCAACACAAGTGGACTGCCAACTTAATTAAGGGACTGCCCTATACATTTTAAACACCACCAACATGTTTTACACAACCTATTATACATATATAACATTAATCTATAAGGGTAAACACTTACCAAGGCTTGCAAAATGGGAGATTAGTCCAAGAACCCTAAAGGAAAACTAGGGCGGCTGTTTGGGGTTTGAGAGAGGAGAGAGTGTTTTAATTTTCTGTTTTTGGAAAATGAAATGAATGGATAAATGAGATGAATTCCAGCTCTTTATAAACCCTCTTAGCCACCTCTTTTATCTCATTCTTATCCAATTTTTGGTCAAAAATAGTCCAAGTAGGTGATGCACCTACTTGGCTATATAAGCTGTCCAAAACAGTCCACTTACTTGGGTTAATTCTAGTTGGATCATAGCATGTTGGGCCTTAGTGATATTTAGGTGTTGGGCTGGTCATCTTCCCTATTTTATGTACTTAGTTTGGACCTCAATTCATTCCATTAACATAGGTCCAAATGCAGCCCAATAGGTTAAATAGGTGATACACCTACTATCTTAATTAAGTCACGGAAGCACCTCGTTTATGTTCTTCCCTTTTTCCAACGTCTTAATCCTTCTACCTTAATCCACCACTTAACTTTAACTTTACACTCAAGTATGTCGTTATTATCTCAAGTTTAAATACCTTTATCCATGTTAGGTTGATCGTATAAGTTTTGAAAATGTATGAAGTGTTGTACTTGAATCAAAGAACTAGTTATTCCATCACCTATTGCCATAAGTCTGTACCATTTTCCATATAGGTAAGAGTAGTGTCTATAGAATACGGGGTGTTACAGATATGGTGGACTTTAATGTTATTCTGGGTGTGGACTGGTTATCCCCTTATCATACGATCTTAGATTAATTTGCCAAGATAATTACCTTAGCCATGCCTGGCATACCCTTGGTTATATGGTAGGGTTCTTTTGGCCACTCACCAATGGAGATTATTTCTTATATCAGGCTAGGAGATTGGTGTCAAGGGGTTGTGAGTCTTATCTTTCTTATGTTCATGATGTTAGTGCGGAGAGTCCCTCGCTTGATTCTATTCCTATTGTACATCTGATGTTTTCCCCACCGACCTATCTGGCCTTCCTCTTGAGCTTGATATTGAGTTTGCTATTGATATTGAGCTAGGCACCTGACCTATTTATATGGCACCTTACCGTATAGCTCTTACTAAGCTTAAGAAACTAAATTCTCAGATTCAGGATCTTCTAGGTAAGGGTTTCATTAGACCGAGTGTATCGCCTTGAGGTGCTCCCATCTTGTTCGTGAAGAAAAAGGATAGTTCCATGCATATGTGTATTGACTACAGGCAGCTGAATAAGGTGACAGTGAAGAACAAGTATCATATGCCTCATATTGATGATTTATTCGACCAGGCAGTTTTCTCTAAGATTTACTTGAGATTCGGTTACCATCAGTTGAGGATTCGGGATAAGGACATCCCTAAGACAACCTTCAGGGCTCGTTACGGCTATTATGAGTTCCTGGTGATATCTTTGGGTTGACCAATATTCCAGCAGTGTTCATGGATTTGATGAACCATGTGTTCAGGCCCCACTTGGACTCCATTGTGATTGTTTTTATTGATGATATCCTTGTGTACTGGAGGAGTAGGGAGGAGCACGAGCAGCATTTGATGATTGTGCTCCAGAATTTGAGAGATCATAGGCTCTTTGCCAAATTCTCAAAGTGCAAGTTTTGGCTCGATTCTGTTACATTCCTACGACATGTGGTATCTAAGGATAGGATTATGGTGGATCCAGTGAAGATTGAGGCTATTCGTGATTGGGCCAAGTCTATATCTCCGACGGAGGTTCGTAGCTTTATTGGTTTGGCAGGTTACTATAGATGGTTTGTTGAGGGTTTTACTTTTATTACAACGCCGATGACTAGGTTGACTAGGAAAGAGGTTCCTTTTCAGTGGTTCATTGAGTGTGATTCGAGCTTTCATAAGCTCAAGGATTTACTTACTTCAGCTACCATATTGACTCTTCCTGTTGAGGGCGAGGGGTTTACCATATATTGTGATGCTTCTGGTGTTTGTTTGGGTATGTTCTGATGCATCAGGGATGAGTTATTACTTATGAATTGAGGCAGTTAAAGTTCCATGAGCCCAACTACCCCACCCATGATTTGGAGTTGGTGGCGGTAGTTTTTGTGCTTAAGATTTGGAGGCATTACTTGTATCGTGTTCGTTGTGAGATCTATACTAACCATCGTAGTCTTAAGTACATTATGACTTAGATTGAGCTTAATTCGAGATAGCATAAATAGATTGAGTTGCTGAAGGACTATGATATCTCTATTCTATACCATTCGGGCAAGGCGAATGCGGTAGTGGATGCCTTGAACCGGAAGGCGGTTAGTAAGCTTGGCTTTTCTTTCAGCTTCAGAGTGGCCATTAGCTTTGTACATTCAGTTCTTAGCCAACTTGATGGTTCGCCTTGATGTTTCAAACTCCAGAAGGACCCTTGCTAGTGTTGAGGCTAGATCTACCTTAATTGAGCAGATTTGGAGTAGCCAATTTGAGGATAGTAGACTTTGTGGCATCCGTGATTAGTTGTTGAGAGGTGATTCCAGTTGGGCTACCTTAGATTCAGAGGGTATTCTAAGATATGATAATTGTATTTGTGTTTCATGGGTTAGAGACTTGATTGAGTTGATATTGTGGGAGGGTCATAGCTCTAGATATTCTGTTCACCCTTGGACAACTAAGATGTATAAAGATTTGAGAAAACATTACTGGTGGAGTGGTATGAAGAAAGATGTAGCAGACCTTGTGGCTTATTACCTATGTTGTCAACAGGTGAAGGATGAGCATCAAAGATCATATGGACTGCTTCATAAGTTACCCATTTCGGAGTGGAAGTGGGAGGGGATTGCTATAGACTTCATGAGTGGTTTGACTTGTACCTCCCATGGTTCCAATAGTATTTGGGTCATAGTAGGTCGGTTGACCAAATCAACTCATTTCATCCCTATTCATATTTCCTTCAGTGCTGAGAGGTTAGCCCTTATCTATGTGTGTGAGATAGTTTGCCTGCATGGAGTGCCGGTGTCCATTATATCAGACAGAGGCTCAGTGTTCACTTTTATATTCTAGAGGACTTTTCAGGAGGAGTTGGGTACTCAGGTTGATCTTAGCACCGCATTCCATCCCCATACTTACAGTTAGTCATAGAGGACTATTCAGGTTTAGGAGGATATGCTTCATGCATATGTCATAGACTTTGAAGGTCAGTGGGAGCAGTATTTAGCTTTAGCAGATTTTGCTTATAATATTAGCAACCATTAGAGTATTGAGATGGCCCCGTTTGAGGCTTTATATGGTATGCATTATTGATCTCCGATAGGTTGGTTTGAGACCTCTGAGGTTAGGCCTCGTGGCACTGACTTGCTTTGTGAGTAGTTGGATAGGGTGCGGGTGATCCAGGATAGATTGAGGGCAGCTCAAATCAGGCAGAAGAGTTCTGCTGATCGGAGACTTTGTGCCTAAAGTTTGGAGTTGGTGATCGGGTTTTCCTTCGAGTATCGCCCATGAAGGGCGTGATGAGGTTTGGCCAGAGGGGCAAGCTTAGCCCCAGGTATATTGGGCCTTTTGAGATACTACGGACGGTTGGGGAGGTAGCCTATGAGTTAGTATTTCCCCCAAACATTATCGCTGTTCATCTAGCTTTCTATGTTTCGATGTAGCGGTATTATATCTCGAATGAGTCTCATGTGCTTCGATTGGACTCAGTTTAGTTGGATGAGAGGTTGACCTTGTGGAGGAACAAGTCCTCATATTAGCCAGAGATGTCAGACGGTTGCGCTCTAGGGAGATTCCTATAGTTAAGGTCCAGTAGAGGAATCGCCTAGTCAAGGAGGCTACCAGGGAGATCGAGAGTGAAATGACGGCCCAGTATCCCCAACCTGTTTAAGTCCTCATGTACATCTTGATCTTTTACTTTCGTAGATGAAAGTCCTTTTAGTAGTAGATATTGTAATGACCCTCTAGGTCATTTTCTGTATTTTCGCACTATTTCTCTACTTAGAGCTTTTCCATAGCTGCCCCAAGTCATTTATGACTGATTGGAGCTGACAGTTTGGTTACCGGGCAGTTCGTTTGGTTTTTAGAGCCAATTCCCTGTTTTGAAGTTTTTACTGATAAGAATTGGGTATCGGGCCTAAAATTCAGGAAAACGGCCTCGTATACCAATTCTGATAGTTCCACCAACTCCGAAACATCAATTTTAGGCTAAGGTAAACCTTGGTTTGGGTCCCGAGACACCCGGACTCATTTTGGATACTGGGTGGATTTTTATTAAAAAACCATAGGGTGTGGGACCCATATTTCATCAAAATGACTTCGGATGGAAATTTTGATGGCACCGTTCAGTCCAAAATGTCAGATTTGGCACGGTAGCATAGTTTGTTTGCATTCATGAGATTCTGAATGAATTCCGAGGGTACGATCGAAAACTTGGCAATGCCAAGTTTAGCTGGTGCAGGCCAAAAATGGCCATCGCGTTCGTGAGCTCCTCACCGTATTTGCGAAGGCCAGGCTATTATGATCGCGATGACCTTAGTTGCATTCGTAGAGGCCAAGTTCATTGGCCATCGCATTCGCGGGCCTATCTTTGCATTCAAGAAGAGTATTCTCCAGGCCAGACCAGGCTTCCTTCTTCACGATCGCTGTATACCGACCGCATTCGTTAAGGGAAAGCCTGGTCGAGTACAGCATTGGCGACGGGGTCTTGGTATTCGCGATGAAGGGAGCCCTGGCAGTATTTATTACTGCCCAACCTAATTTATCTCCCATTTTTACAAGTCCAAAATTCCCTTAAACCCTAGAAGACTAAGAGAATAGTGGGGCTTGATCTAGGGTGGTCATGGTGAGTTGGTGAGCTTTTGAGAGTCAATTGCTCAACTAAATTTCCGTAAGTTCATAGTTAATTCTCCGTTTCAAACTGAAATCCCTAATGTCGCGCCCTTATTTTGAACTGGTCAAAATACGTTTGCAACGTCTGGCTCTTCTACCTAGTTTTGAAAAGGTTTAGAGTCGCCACCTAAATTTTTTAGAAAAAATTAGGAAAACTATTTTTAAATGTAAAACTCTATTTTGGTCTTTGAAAACATTTGAGAATTTGGATAAGGGCTTTGGTTACTCGAGGGGAAGGTGTTAAGCACCCCTCAGAGTCTATACGAAGATAGTACTTAAACTTAGTTTTAGAAAAAATATTTGGGAAAGCATTTGCTAAAAATGGTGATAAGAAAACTTTTGTTAGTTTTGAGAAAAAGAAACTCAAGGCATATAAGGTGTGTCACTACAATATACAAGGAAACAGTGTAATTTTTACAAAATATATGCATGTATGTTTTCAAAATATGGTAAAGAAAGAGTAGTATTTTTAATACATATAGTAGAACATATAAATTCTTATGGTTTTATAAGAAAATATGTTTAAAAGGTATATGAAGCAAATTACGTGAATAAAATATTATAAAGGAGAAGAAAGTATGTTTTTAATGTATGTGAGAATTTATTTACAATAAACATAAGTACATTTACATTTAGGAGTATATAAATAAAGATGTGAGGATTTACCCCCCTTTTTTTTTTTTTTATTTGTGAAATTCTAATAGATTGGAGCTAAGTGGAAAATAAGATGTAATAGCATAAAATAGAATTGAAATAACCTATAAATAATAATATTACTAAAAATAATAGTAATAATAATCGTAGAAATAATAACAACAATGAAATTACGATAATAATAGTGTTAAAATATACCTCGTATCCGGTAGCATAAGAACACGTATACCTGACGTTTTAGAGACCTTACAAATCTGAAAACTTGAAATAATATGTTGAGAAAACAAATAGAGAGTAGAGTAAAATGTTAGGACTATTTGATTTATTGAAATAAGTCGAATTTGATAAAATAGGCTTCTTTTAAAATCTGAAATCTAGCTACTCGCAGCCATTCCACAATAATATTGAACTCTAATTTTTATTTTTTAAGAAAATGTTGAGATTGCGATGTCCATTCTTTTTTTAAAAAAAAAATACTTTAGGACAAATAATTTAGTTATGAGCTTAGCAAGATTTTAAAGTTGCTAGAGCCTTTTTCCTAAGAAAATCTACTTTTGTGAGTTAACTAATCATGTTATAATTGCAAAATGAGAGAGCGTTGATCTACTTTAAAAGCAATCCGCAAATATTAAGGCAACATAAACCCAATAAACAAACAACACTATTTTAAACACTATTTTAAACAATTGATAATAAAGAAAAAGAATTAGTTTACCGTTCTAACTAAAACATAATATAATGTGATAAGTAAAAGGAAAGGGGCTAAGAAATACAAGACTCCTAATGGAGTTGCTCCTAATTTATGAGACTCTGAGGCTCGGCGATCATCCTATAGCTGCTGACCCGATAATTGGGTCAAAATGAGTTTCAACTGAAAATCCAACTCCCGAGTTTTCATGAGACATAAACAGCTAAGGATTAGAAAACCAATCTATTAATCATGGAGGGTATGAGAAAGAAAAAAAAAGATTAATAAAGTCATGTCTAAAGTAATCAAGGTTAAGAATTTAACATATTCATTAACGGGCTTCATTAGCCTTTTAACAAATCAGACAACGAAAGTTAGCATTTTAATATGTACAGAAGTTGTTCAAACAATTGGGAGAACCCAATGACCTTATTTCATACTAATCTCTAAAGTGGAAAATGACCACTAATTCCAGAACACAACAAATTCCAAACATATTTCAAACTCGTGACCAAAACGCTTATATTTTAATTAACTGCGAACTGAATTAGCGCATGAGTGAACCTTGCGAAAAATACGACCAGCCAATACACATAAACACATTCACATATTATAAATGAAAGAAACAGGAAAAAAGCAGTTTTACTAAATCTGAAGGAGATTGAGTAATGACACAATTTACATCCCTATGTTTTAAAAGGATCAAGAATGTGTGAGGAGGGGTAAGCTACTGATTTTTTTAAAATACTAGTTCTGATGATAGGTGAGCTAATGAATTCTCTCTTTTTTTTCTTCTCTCTGTGGCTAATAAGCATATACTCGCTAGAATGAAAACATTCACAATTTCAGAATGGTGAAGAGTTTCAGCTCCCAAATTTAGGACCCGTTTGGCCATAAAAAAAAAATCACTTTTTTCTGGAAATTTATTTTACTTTAGTGAAAAAAGTAAAATTTTGTGGTGTTTGGCCATAAAATTTATTTCACTAAAGTGATTTTTTTCCGGAAAAGTGAAAACAAGTTTTACTTGTTTTCACTTTTTTCACTCCTACTTCTTTCACAAAAAGTCGAAAAGAACTCTAATTTTTTTCATGGCCAAACATAACTTCAATTCCAACTCCAACTCCAACTTCAACTCCAACTCCAAAAAATTTAATTTTCATGGTCAAACGCCTACTTAATCCTGCCTACTCAAAATTTATTAGCGTCATAGCAGCCCCTTTTAATTAGCTGCTGCTATTATGCAAACATCCCAGCAAATACAGAATGATATCAAGTCGAACCATTAATAATATTTTAATGTTAAGAGCTTACAAAACTTTTTCGTACCACTTAGTAACTAAAAATTTTAAGGAACACTTCCAACATTAACATATGCACCCATATTTTGTATGTACAAATCTAGTCACAAGATAACCGCTTGCCTTGTATTTTCCAAACAACATCACTCTATATTAGAAGAAAAACCTATGCAAGGAAGAAAAGGATTCAAAAAAAAAAAAAAAAAACTAAAATATCACATTCCAGAACCAACTTAACCAAGCTTCTAACAAATTTTTTGGGTAAAACTTAGCGACGACTTCATTAATGAATCTTTAACCTAAAGAAACTCAGACGGGACAGTCATACATTGAAACAAATTAAGACGGAATCATATTTTTCTCGATTTCACAGGGAACAAACAACAGCCCCACAACAAAGCTTGAGAAACAAATAGATCAGGTATTCACACAACCAAAACAGAAGAAAAGGGAGGAGACGAAGATGCAATAAGAGGACTGATTTTTTCTTTATTAGACTCAAAATAAGTAATTGATTTAGCTACACATCATGTGAATCCCAAGTATGTTAGAAGGGTGAATAATTTCTGATTTCGGTCGAATGAGAAAATATTCACGTTATCAAGACAAGGCCATTTTAATCACATAGAGTTAAAGCCAAAATAATTGTCAAGTTGAAAGGAGTCGACACTCTCTCTAAGGAGGCATATGGTGATTGTCAAGTTGTGATTCAAAATGTCAACTGACATGCTAGAAATCAGCAATTTAGGAAAGCCAAATAAGGTCAAATTCGTAGCTAAAATATGTCGAACACCTTGACATATATTTTCCACCTAATAATCCTTGCACTGATTAAAAGAAATTAGGTTCAACTAGCATATTAGACTCATTAGTGTAGTTGACAAGTAGTTACTGGGAGCAACCATTTTTTACTAAGTAAGACGTTAAAATGAATCGATAGTTTTAGAACACAACCAGAATTTTGAGTTAGTCATGATTCAAATTTCTAACTGTACATAGGTTGTGTACAACAAAGAAAATAACAAGAACAACCTTGCAATTGATCTATTTATCATGTTCTAGTGTCTAATACCTTACATACTAATATTTTGTAAAAAAAAATACAGTAGCAAACCAAGTTAGTGCAGAGTTAAAGCAGAATCTACATAAGCAGTTAAGTTATTTTGACAAACATATGGTTATCAGGCAATAGCATTTTCTTTCTCGACTTCCGAGACTAATCAAAACCAATTTTTAATAAGAATTATAGCAGCCATGTTCATATGCACTAGTAGTCATAGTTAGGACTACAACTTAGTGGTTGCAATTATTAAGCCCTCTTCATTACTTATTACCTTAGGACAAACCACTTGACAAACAAAGTTGCACATAACATACATACATTCACAGTTAGGATACATAGACGGTTTTGTTTTTTTAAAGCAAACACACACTTTCCAGTTGGTGATCAAAGGCCATTCAGACATCATCTAATGTGAGCATACTTGTGAGTTAATATTCAAGTTCCTCACGTTCAGTGTTTCATTCGCATATTCAGACAAATAAAATTGCACAGTTCAATAGCGTCCACAAAAATAGTCATCTCAGACTCAACAAGACACTCATGGGCTTGTTTCAAGTTCTCTTATCCATTTCACTTGTCATGTTGAAGCAATTGACTTGGACTAACATATGAAAACAGTGAAGAAACTGCAGCTATTCAAGTTTTCAAAAGGGATAATTACAACCTATTCAACTCAACTTTAGAACCTAAAATAGTGCGCCACTATTTAAGCTAGTTACTTAGGCTAAGTGAATACAAGATGGCACATGCTTAGCCATAGAAAAAGTTACTCGAACTAGTTAAAAACTACCTTCACGGTGAATTCTCATGCTTCTCTAATCATTTTAATACTCAAGTTAATACTTTTACGAACATGTTGCAAAATCAAACAAAATAGTGAACTACTCTTCAAAGTTTAAAGCTCGTTATCATTTTTTATCATGCTAAAGTTAGAAGCTGAAAATCTTAATCAGATGCACATCTGATGCCATATTCAAGTATTAAGCATAAAGTTACAAAAATTCCATGACGGGCAGCAAAACACACATGAAGGCTATGGAGATGACTACGGCGGGTAGCAAAACATGTTCTCAAGACTAAACACGCAATTGAGCACAAAGCAAGTTAAACAACTACGCCGATGTTAGAAACATCCCAAATGACATTACAATTATTCTGTAATAGGCAGCCAATAACACTAGAAAATAACACTTAAGACTTTATGGAATTTAATCAAAATAAATCGCAAGTCGCAAACAATTTTTTGGCTACATGCTCTCAAAAGACCAGAAAATGATTTCATTTCATGTTTTGTACTCCCAATATCAACCTGCTAAAATCTCGACTAATCACACGATAAGTAATAAACAAAAAGTAAGTGCACCGTAACTAAGATGGGATAGAGTTTACCTTGTGTAGGGTAGCGATTGAGGCCTGCAAGTGTCGAGTTTCAAGTTCTGCTACTCCGACTCCGCTCTCGACTCCCTCCGAAGTATTCAGGTTTTTCAAAGGGAAAATAAAAAGAACTTTAGCAAAAGAGAACCAAGGATATTCAAAGCTCTAAACTTAAGGCTATGGAGGTGATTTTGGAAGATTCAAAACCTGTCCTTGTTGAGTGCATTTAAGGCCCTATTTATAGTGAAAACTCAAAGTCTCACTAGTTTGCAAAATTGGCTCTCGGATTCAAAACAAAATTAAAATAATAGGTCACTTCTCTGAATAAATTTGAGAACATATAAGATAATATAAATGTAGATAAATTCAAAAAACTAACCTTTTTATTTGATTTAAACGTCTGAATTCCGCCAAAGGCAAGTTGGGTTGAGATTTGAAGGCCTGACCAAGCTCCTTTCACGGGTTTCGAAGTGTATTTGCGATTTTTGAGAGATTTGACAATCTCACTTGCCAGTTATGGGTTGAATTTAGCCATTTCGATAAGATAACGCACTATTGAGATGATTGATGGGGTGGCAAAAATCTACAAGCGTGTAATCCAACAGTTTTTGGGGTGAAGGAGATGGGAGACGCAGAGGAGGTGGTTGGAGTTTGTCTGGGTTTTGTTAGTTGGGTGAGTTTTTGTGTGTGTGTGCTATTATCGTTAAAGATGATGAACACAGAAGAGAGATTAGGGTGGATGGTGTTTGATTGATGAAGCTGATAAGGGGTGTTTAAGAGTGAGATTTGGGCTGAGTCGGTGCAAAATTAGTGGGTTTGGGCCAATTTTGGCCGAAAGAAAAGATTGATTTGGACCAAATTTAGGTAAATAAATTAGTTTATAAAAAATCTAATTTTCCCCAATCCTTTTCACTTAATTAATTTAGCGATGCTATCTTTCGTCCCAATTAATTTTCCAAAATATATACGTATATATACACATGTACGTATACATAAACACATATATCTTATACCTTAAATAATTTAGTATATATAACTATATTTCGATATAAAATAAAACTACAAATAGAATCGTGTAATAGTATATCAGAATTTATTTAGAATTTGAAATAAAAGTTAACAAGCTAATATTTTGTTGGAAAAATAGTGAAAAAAAAGTAAATTATAAAAGTATATATTATTTTTTCTTTCAAACAATTTTATAAGATATGATATTAGTAGTTACCATATATATATACAATAGAAAGTAATGGAAATAATATTTTAAATATCATTACTAGCACTAAATTTATCAAAATTAATTCAAAACGTAAGAAAGATATTTTGGCAAAGTCACCGGAACTCCTAAGCATAGGAAAAAAAAATATTTTTAGGAAAAAGGAGAGCCAAAATTGGGTGTCAACAGCTTGCCCCTCTTAGACCAAAGATAATGAAAGAGTCTTTGGGCGAAGACATTGAGGTTAACCAATTTTGTCTCCTCAGGTAAATCAGATTGGTTTTGGAAAGGATACAATCGAAAGGTGGAATGTGAATCTAGAGTCTGCATGAGAGTGACTATGAATTCGATCGAACCCTGGTCTCTGAGTTACCTACATATCTCGGGTATCACGAAAATCAGACCGATGTAGTTCGAAAATAGAGAGATGATAAAATTTTGAGAGGTGCTCAAAAATTTTGCCCAGTGTCAAATTTATGATGACACTGATATTAGTTGCGATGGAGATAAGAATACTCTGGCATGAATGGATTGAGTAAGGTCGTGCTCGAAATTGAGCTACCTGCATATCCCTAAGAAATCAGACCAGTTTGTAGTTCCGGAATGAAAGATTATGGTAAATTTTGAGGCGGCCCTCAAAATTTTGCCCCAGTGTAAGATTCATGATTGACATCAGTCTCTTTGGAAAGAACTTCATGGTGTTAAAGATAGATAAAAACTCCCAGACGATAAAGATCCTTTTCGGGATGGGGCATACTTTGTAGCCTCCTAGTTATAAATGTAGTGCACAACACAACTATAAATGGGACTTTACTTAAGTATATCTCGCATCTCTATAAGATTATGTCTGACTGTTGGATGGGGAGTAGGCTCTCGAACGTATAATATCAAATTCTGAGGATTTTGTAAGGTGTAATAGAGAAGAGTAATAATGTTCATGATAATAGATGAGTTCTATTTAGAAGTATGAATGATTGATTGCAAGAATTGGAGTCGGAGTGCTAGCCTTGAACTCTAGCTTGTGAGTTTGGTATTCCTCATCAAGCAATGCCTCAATCACTGCTTAGAGGTAGTCGTTGTAATGTGTTGTCTTGTAAAATAAGTAAAAGGGTGGAAAGTACATGTTGTGGTTCAAAAAATTGAAATTGAAATTATAATGTAAAGAGTAGAGTGTAGATATTCAAACTAGGATTGAAATCTCCATTCTGTAGTGTAGATGCCTCTGACTGGCGGGGCAATTACTGGAATGTAAAAGCCTCTGTCAGCAAAGGAATTGCTGAAATATAAAAGCCTCTGTCGGCGAAGCAATTACTAAAGGGTAAAAGCCTCCTACTGGTGGGACAATTGCTTAAAAGTAAAAGCCTTATTCTAGCGAGGTAATTTTCAATGCGATCTTGATGATTATATTGCTATTAGGATCTGAAGTTGCTGCCATAGTGGATTTCTGATGACATTTGCTATAGTGCAAATCTCTGATTGGCGGAGCATGTTTTGCTTGCTGAAATATAATTATCCAATATGGCGGAGCGTCACTTTGCTTATTTACATCCTTCGATATGGCAGAGGGTCACTTCGCTTGCTTATGTACAATCTTTGGAACACAGAATTTGTTTGCTTATGTACAGTCCTCGAAATGCAAAAGTTTGACTTTATTTGTTTATGTATAGTCTTCGAGATGCAAGATTTGACTTTATTTGCTTATGTACAATCCTCGAATTATGGGAGTTTGACTTTGTTTGCTTATATACAATCCTTGTCGTATAGAGCCTTTGATGAAGTTAGGCGACATTCTCTGATTGGCGGAGTTATTCGATGCAATTAGATGGTGATTCTTCAATTGGAAAAGTTATTTGATGCGGTCAGGTGGAAAGCTCTTATTGGCAGAGTTTATTTGGAAGGTGCGAAATAACCTATTTTGTAACACCCCGTACCTTATGTGATGACGTTGAACAATGGTTACTTAGGTGTCGAGATGCCATGAGTATGTATTTGGGAGTGTTAATAATGGGAAAATTTAAATTTGGCCTTGTACATGTGATTAAACTTGCATAGGAGGTGTTTTGTGATTTTCGTGAAGCATTGGTGGTGTTCAAAACGAGGCTAAGAGGACCTCCAAACAAAGTATATTAAGGTTAAGAAGTAAGTTAAAGAATAGGACTTGACGTATCTAACCAAACCCGCGAAGGAAAGTCGAAAAACGAAATTTTTGAAAAATTTAAGCGAGGGGCGCGTTAGGGACCGTGCCACGCCACTATGGGCTAAAATTTTTAGTCCAGAGGCAGCAAGTCGGCGCGCCCAAGGGCGTGCCAAGCTGGTTTTTCCACTTTTTCGAAAGTTGGAAATTTCTAAGTCCCAAGGGTATCCGGGGTTGTATCGAGCTGATTTTTGCCACATTTATTCTACAACCACGAGTATATACATGAAATGAATGAAATATTATATTGGTATGATAAAATTACTCGAGAACGAATTTGGAGTCAAAATGACAGTTTTGCCCTTAAGGTCAAAATATGCCAAACGTGGCTAGAATCACTTGTTTTTGGGATTGAGGCTACGGATATGAGTAACATGAGTGGGAATATTATTGTAACACGTATAGGATGAATTAAACACGAGGAATTATTGATTTTATTGGGTTAAGTGATTTGGGCTCAATAAAAGCCCAAAATGGGGCAAAAGACATGGGTCACATGACCCAATCTTCTATTGACTAAGTCAAATATAGCATTAAATGCCAAGAATGAATAAGGATGGCCCCAAGGACTATATATAGACCCAAAAATCAGATTTTATTCAATTGGAACTCTCATGTTTTTCTAGATATTTTCTCCAACATTCTCTCAAACCCTAAAGAACTCAAAGTCAATTTTGGAGCAAGATCATCACTTTCAAGCTTGGGTAAGTGAATATTGTTATGGATTAATATATTATATGCATGAAAGAGTATGTAAATCATATTGGTTGTGGTTGTAAATGTTGTACATGGTACTTTGTGTTTTTGTATAAGATTTGTGATCCATGGGATTCAAGTTTGAATTAGGACTTGTACATTTGATGAAAAAGCATGGTATGGATAAAATATGAACATGTATGGTGTTATTTTGTTATTAAACTTGTTGTTTTTATATAAGTGTAAATTGGGGGATTTTGGCCGATATGTGCTATGAGGTGTATTAAGGTACGTTGATGGATTATTTGTGATGTGGTATGGATAAGAAAGTGTAAAGGAGAAGTGTTGTGGTGAAATGTGTTGATTATCATGTATTGGTCAATGTTGGGAATATTGTGGGATTTTTTGGGATAATAATTTCATCAATGGTTTTGTCAAGGGGAAATGACATGTTTAAAGGCAAACATGTAACCCATTGATGTTATATGCATTTGTAAAGTAGTTGATGGTTAATGTGAATCCCGTTATGTATTTATGTTGTAGAGTGACACATAAAGAAGGAGAGGGACTATTGTATGCACATCTAGGATTGTATATCCGTATTGAGAGTACAAGGTATGTAAGGTTACCCTGTCCGTATCTTTCTGCGGCAAATAGTATTCACATTGACATTTCACTAGTCCTATCCCAAAATGTGCTAAGGTATCCTATATCCGGTTATCCATGGTCATTGTCATATATTTCCTACTCATTGATCATTGGTGAATCACATGTCTCATATTCATGGTTAATGTTCCAAAAGCTCAAATAAAGTTATATTCCAATGTTCCAATAGTGATTATACTTATGTCTCTTGTTCATGGATTCTTGTCCAATGGTTCCCATGGTGTTATAGTTCTAATAATGTTATGTTGCCAAGTTATTCACATGTCTCTCACTCATTGGTTAATGATCCAAAGTTTCAAGTAAAGTTGTGACTATCATTGTATCAATCTCAAAGTAATAAACAAAGTAATGCATATGTGGTCAATGATCAAGTAAGGGTGGCAGCTTTGGGGGAAAAATGCCTAGCTCAAGCCGATCTCGAGGTTGTTGGATCAGGGGGTAGTCCTGGGAGCATAAGCCTAGCTCGGACCGATCCTAAGAGGGGGTAGCTCTAGAGGTAATAACCTAGCTCGAGCCGAACCTGAAATGTTGTATGGGTGGCATCTCTAGAGGTACTAACCTAGCTCGAGCCAATCCCGATATATACATTGATTCATAGGGTGGCAGCTCTAGAGGCATAAGCCTAGCTCGAGCCAATCCCAACATAACATGATGTTATGTTTAAAACCCATTGTTCAGTCGGGGCCCGGGTATCACAAGTCACAAGCAAATACAAATAATCATGGAATTAAAGATACAAAGAAGGTAACGAAAGAAATATACATGGTTTCCAAAGTACAGAATAGTGACTCATCTACATTGTGACTTCTCTATATCGGTTATGCATTTGAACTTGGGTTCTTTGACATACTTTCATATCTTATATGTTTCATATGGCCTTACATACTCAGTACATTCTTCTTAGAGGGGAATTTACCTTACTTGCTGTAGGCGCAGGTACTAGTAGGCCTCCACAGTAGGTTGCCAGTTATTGCAGGTCATTGGTGAGCTCCAGTTAGTTCGGGGCTTCTCCGAGTCACTGTTGTACATATGTTTTGGTGTTGTACATGTTGTATAAAGCGGGGACTTGTCCAGACTTTTAGTTCATTTTGGTCAATGCAATCGTTAGAGGCTTTTGTAGACGGTTGTGGGTGTATAAATGTAAAAGGTATATGTCGTTTTTGACTTGGCGGCCTCAACGGTCAAGTTTCGCATATGTGAATATATATCATGTTCCACGAATTCCATTGTTGATGTCCAAAGTTATTATGTGATTATGGGTTTCTTATGGCATGTGTATGATTGGATAGAGGCAAAGCTTGGTTCTCTCGGGCCTTGTCGGCTACGAGTGTCAATCCGTCCCGATGGGATTTGGGACGTGACATATTTGTTCTATGATGCCTTCAATAGGATATTGGACGTACCTGCAAAATATGATAAATAAAACTTTTAAAGCTTGTGAGAATTAGTATAAATGTCCTAAAAAATAAAGTAGGGAGAGAATATTTTGTCTTATGTTGTAGTGATAAGTCGCGTGATATCTCCAATTATGTCCAAAAGTTTGTCTTGATATCGTCCTTCTTGATTCCTGTTTTCCTGTGCTTAAAGAAAAATTCTTAATTGGGAGGGGGGTGTTGATTTATGTTGACTCAGGGATCGTGGCTTTGTCAACATAATCCTTCAATACTTCCTCGGCTGCTCGATCTTTTCCAATCTCGTACACTTGGTAGGTGGAAAAGTAGAAAAATAATTTTGAAAAGTATATATATTTTTGCAAATATATTACGTATATATTGAGTAGATATATAGTAATCCTTTTTCATTTTTAGATTATGACATTTTCCGAAATCTGTTGAGCCTCCTTTTATCGGTCGTAACCCACGTAGCATTATCCTTTGGATGACACTCCTCTAGCTTTTGTCAATGCTATGACTATTTTGATGGCTAGATCACGTATATTCTGGGGCCATTCTATGGGTAAAGGTGGGTTTTCCTAAGGGTATGACTGAACTTTTGAGGTTTCCTACGTATCCCAAAATGGGAATCAGGTATGTATGTAGTTTGAAGGTAGAAAGGGTAAAAATATCCGATGCAATGACCAAGCCTGACTCAGGCTGCCTACATATCTAAGTGGAATAAGGTCAGAACGTAGTTCAAGTACAAGGGGAGAAACAAAAATATGCAATGAAATGACCGAGCCTGACTCAAGCTGCCTACGTATCCAAGCGAAATCAAGTCGTAACGTAGTTCAATACAAGGGGAGAAACAAAAATATACAATGCAATGACCGAACTTGACTCAGGCTGCCTACGTATCCAAGTGGAATCAGGTCGGGCTGTAGTTCAGTACAATAAAAAGTAAAATATGAAGGGACCGAATCCGATGAGGATTGCCTACGTATCTCACTGAGGGAATTTAGGTCAAACGTAGTTATGAATACATGAAATATGATATTTTTAGTTTTTCTAAGGTAGACCGGACCCGATGTGGGTTACCTACATATCCCGCCACGGGAAGTCAGGCTAATACGTAGTTTTATTACATTATAGAAAAATGCAAGAGAAAAAGAAAATAACAACTAGTCCTAATGTCTTCGAATGTAGTACTTCTTAATAGCATCTGAATTGATCGGCTTCGTGCTCACTGTGCCATCCATTTCTACAATAATTACTGCTTCTCCTTAGAGTACTCAGTGAATCATGTAAGGACCTTGCCAATTTGGTGCAAATTTCCCTTTAGCTTCATCTTGGTGAGGGAATATTTTCTTCATTACTAATTTTCCTGGTGCAAATAGTTGAGGCTTGACTTTTTTGTTAAATGCCTTGATCATTCTTTTTGATAAGGTTGACCATGACAGACTGCATCCATTCTCTTCTCATCACTAAGCAGCAACTGTTAAATCCTACTACGAATCTATTTCGCTTTATCTAGACCAACTTCTTATATGATTTTTTAAGAAAGGTATTTCCAGTTCTGCAGGTATCACCGCTTCCGAACCATAAACCAATATGTAAGGGGATGGCCCAGTAGAAGTTCTGATCGTGGTACGATAGCCAAGCAAAGCATATGATAACTTTCATGCCATTTTCTATTACTATCCACTATCTTCCTCAAGATTCTTTTGATATTCTTATTCGCGGCCTCAACTGGTCCATTTATTTGTGGCCGATATGCGGTGGAATTTCTATGAGAGATCTTAAAACTTTCACAAATCTTTCTCATGAGATCGCTATTAATATAGGCCCCATTATCCGTTATAATTGACCCTGGAATCCCAAACCGGTAGATTATGTTATTGCAAACAAAATCTGCTACCACCTTCTTAGTTACTACCTTGTGCATTGAAGCTTCAACCCATTTTGTGAAGAGCCACCAGGATGAAACTGTGTCCATTCGATATGGGAGGCTCAATGGGCCTAATAACAGTTATGCCCCAAGCAGCAAATATCCAAGGAGAACCCATCACATTGAGCTCGTTTGGTGGAACCCGTATAAAATCCCCATGAACTTGACACTGATGACATTTCTGCACATATCGGATGCTATCCCTCTCCATGGTCATCCAGAAGTATCCAGCTCTCAAAATCTGCTTTGCTAGCATGAACCTATTCATATGGGGTCCACAAGTTCCTGCATGTATTTCTTTCAACAGTATTGTTGCTCCTGTGGCGTCGACACATCATAGCAATCCCAAATTTGGAGTCCTCCTGTGCAGGATTTTTTTGTTGAGAGAGAAGTGATTGGCCATCCTTCTCAAAGTTTACTTTTTCTTGTTGGTGGCGCTTTCTGGATATTCTCCTGCTTTGAGCAACCTTCTGATGTCATAATACCATGGCTTTCCATCCGGTTCTTCATCTACATGAAAATAGTATGCATTTTGATCGTGTATCTCTACCTTGATAGGATCGATGCAATTCTTATCGATATGTTGGATCATTGAAGATAGTGTTGCCAGGGCGTTGGAAAACTCATTTTGAACTCAAGGGACATGTTTGAAATCAATCTTCATGAATCTTTTGCTCAGCTCCTTCACACATTGCACATAAGGAAGGATCTTGTAACACCCCATACTTTTCTAAACTCACTTGATACCTTGGGGTCATATCTACATAGGTGTTGAGATGCCATGAATATGTGTTTTATAGTGTCATTGGTGAAACATTTGATATCGGACTTAACATGTGCGCTTAGACCTTCGTAGGAGGTGTTTTGTGATTTCGTGGAGCATTTGTGTAATAACCCGTACACATTCTAACCTCATTTGGTGACTTTAAGTCATGTTTACTTGATGGTTAAGATCACTAAGTAAGTATTTTGTAGTGTTTTGATAAGGGATTGGACGATACGCAAACATTGGATAAGTGGCCGAAAATTTCAGCAATGTGCTGAGACTTGCGCCACTACCCTGTTTCAGGGGTGTGGCGCAAGCCACCTGCAGGCTGAAGATTCAGAGGGCAGTGGATTCTTGCGCCACTGCCTTGTTTTTCAGCAGTGGCGCAAGGCACAAAAGATGTGCCTTTCCGGACTCGTTTTGTAACGCAATTCAACGACGCTTCTTGAATGGTTTCTTTTGGTTCTTTGGAGTTGTTTGAGCATTGTTAAAGATTCAAACACTTCAATACACTCCTACATACTCCTACATGATCAAATCATGAAATGTGAATAGTGATCCAAAATGTCCAATGAAACCAAGGGCGACTAGAATGCCTATTTTTGCGATCGAAAGGACGAATGAGAATCTTTTAAGAGAATATTGTCGTGACATTATGGAATTATGTAAACATGAGATATAAGGTGAATAATACATGAAAATTAATGGGTTAAATGTATATGTCTTATTGGGCCCAAATTAAAGTCCAAAAGTGAAAGAAAGACATGGCCCAAATGGGTCAAATGACCCATTTTTCCATTTGACCTTCTAGAACACTATATTAAATGGTAAAGAGTGGCTAAGGATGGACTCAAAAGATTATAAAAGGGACCAAAAATCTGATTTTATCCATTATACACACACATGTATTTCTATGTTTTTCCAAAACATTTCAAGAAACCCCTTTTGGCTCTCAAAACCCTAAGTCCACTTTTGGAGAAGATCATCACTATTCAAGCTTGGGTAAGTGTTTATTATTATGGTTTAACATATTATATGCATGGGAGATTATGTATATTATGCTAGTTGTGTTGGCAAGGTGATGAAAGTGTATTTTTGCTTTTGGTGAAGGATGTGCTATCTTGGTAATTTGAACTTGAATTAGGCCTTGTGCCTTTGATGAAAAAGCATGGTATGGACAAAATATGAACATGTATGGTGTTATTTTTGGTATTAAACTTGTTCTTGTCTATAAGTGGAAATTGTGGGATTTTGGCCGATATGTGTTATGAGTTGTATTAAGGTCATTTGATGGGTTATTTGTGATGTGGAATGGATAAGAAAGTGTAAAGGAGAAGTGTTGTGGTAAAATGTATCAATTATCATGTATTGGTCAATGTTGGGAATATTATGGAATTTTTGGAATAATAGTATGATCAATAGGTTTTGTCAAGGGGAAATGACATGTTTAAAGGCAAACATGTAACTCATTGACATGGTATGCATTTGTAAAGTAATTGGTGGTTAATGTGAATTTCGTTATGTATTTATATTGTAGAGTGATACATAAAGAAGGAGCGGGATTATTGTATACGCATCTAAGGTTGTATATTCGTATTGCAAATCCAAGGTATGTAAGGTTACTTTGTCCGTATCTTTCTGCGGCAAATAGTGTCCATATTGACATGTCACTAGTCCTATCCCGAAATGTGCTAAGGTATCCGATATCCGTATATCACTAGTCATTGTCATATATTTTCTACTCATGGATCATTTGTGAATCTCATGTCTGATATTCATGGTAAATGTTCCGAAAGCTCAAATAAAGTTACGTTCCAATATTCCAGTAGTGCCTATACTTGTGTCTCTTGTTCATGGATTATTGTCCAATGGTTCCCATGGTATCATGGTGCTAGTAATGTTATATTTCTCATGATGTTTATTCACATGTCTCTCACTCATTGGTTAATGATTCAAAGTTTCTAATAACGCTATGATCCAAAGCTCAAGTGATGTTATGACTATCCAAGTATCAATCTCAAAGTAATGATCAAAGTAATGCAAATGTGGTCAATGATCAAGTATGGGTGGCAAGTATAGGGGCATAAGCCTAGCTCGACTCAATCCCGATATATTGATTTATGGGTGACAAGTCTAGGGGCGTAAGCCTAGCTCGACTCGATCCCGATGTATTGATTTATGGGTGGCAAGTCTAGGGGCGTAAGCCTAGCTTGACTCGATCCCGATGTATTGATTTATGGGTGGCAAGTCTAGGGGCATAAGCCTAGCTCGACTCGATCCCAACATGATGTTATGATATGAAAAGACCCACTGATCAGTAGGGGCCCGGGTACATTGTTATCATTGAGCATTGAGATAAAGAAAGCAAAGAAAGTAATGAAAGCAATCCACATAGTTTCCCAAAATACCAAATGGTGACTTATTCACATCGATTATTCATATGTTTTGAGTTCATTGAAATATTCATGTATTGTACAGTTTCATCTGAGCCTTGCATACTCGGTACTTATTTCGTACTGACCCCTCTCGGGGAATTTACCTTACTTGCTGCAGGCGCAGGTACTAGTAGGCCTCCTCAGTAGGTTGCCAGTCGTCGCAGACCATTGGTGAGCTCCAGCAATTCGGGGCTTCTCCGAGTCAGAGTGTATATATGTTTTGGTGATGTACATGTTGTATAAAGCGGGGACTTATCCCGACTTATGATTCAGTTTGGTCAATGCTCTTGTTAGAGGCTTTGTAGACGGATGTGGGTGTATCAGTGTAAAAGACTTATCTTGTTTTGACTAGATGGCCTCAACGGCCAAGTTTCATATGTATGTATAAATATGTCCCCTGTTTTCCTTTATTCGTCTTGCATGTTCTTATGCAATAGTGGTTATGACTATGATATGCATATGATTAAACATAGACAAAGGTTGGTTCTCTCGGGCCTTATCGGCTACGGGTGCCAATCATGTCTCGATGGGATTCGGGGCGTGACAGATCTTGACATTCTTAGTGGTCCACTCTCCTTGTACCTAATGAACCAACAAATCAAAATCTCTTATCACCAAAAGCTCCTTGATGTTCATGTCTACTACCATCCTAAGTCCAAGAATGCAAGATTCATATTCTGCCAAGTTGTTCATGCAAGGAAACCTAATCTTTGCTGAGATTGGATAATGTTGGACCTATTTTTGAAACCAAGACTACCATGATCCCGACACCTTTAAAGTTCGATGCTCCATTAAAGAACATCCTCCATCCATCATATGACTCTGAAATATCTTCTCCCAGGAACAATACTTCTTTATCAAGGAAGTATGTCTTGAGTGGCTTGTAATCTTGATCCACCAAATTTTCTGTGAGGTGATTAACCAAAGCTTGTACTTTAACTGCTTTTTACCAAAGCTTGTGCTTTAACTACTTTTTGGGTAACATAAACAATATCAAACTCGCTCAACAAAACCTGCCATTTTGCAAATTTTCCCGTGGGCATTGGTTTCTGAAATATGTACTTGAGTGGATCTATTCTCAAAATCAAGTATTTGGTATATGCGGATAGGTAGTGCATCAACTTTTGCGCGACCCAGGTCAAAGCATAACAAGTTCGTTCTAACAACGTATATTTTGTTTCATACGGTGTGAACTTCTTACTTAGGTAGTAAATAGCTTGCTCCTTCTGTCCTATCTCATCATGTTGTCTCAACACATATCTAAATGCACCATCCATAACGGATAGGTACAATAGCAATGGCTTCTCAGGCTCCGATGGAACCAATACTGGTGGGTTGGATAAGTATTCCTTGATTCTACTGAAGGCCTTTTGGTATTCTTTCGTCCATCTTTTGGCGGCATCCTTCTTTAGTAACTTGAATATGGGTTCACAGATTATCGTCGACTGAGCTATGAACCAACTGGTGTAATTGAGCCTTCCCAAGAAACTCATTACATCCTTCTTAGTCTTGGGGGGTGGTAATTCCTTGATTTCCTTAATTTTGGAAGGATCCAACTCTATACCCCTCCTGCTAACAATAAACCCCAATAATTTTCCTGCGGGAACTCCAAAAGCGCATTTAGTTGGAATCAACTTCAGGTTATACCTTCGCAACCTTTCAAAGAACTTCTGTAAGTCATCCAAGTGATCCAAACTCTTCCTTGACTTGATAATGACATCATCCACGTACACCTCAATCTCCTTGTGGATCATATCGTGGAAAAGGGTAGTCATGGACCTCATGTAAGTTGCGTCGACATTTTTGAGTCCCAATGGCATTACCCTATAGCAATATACTCCACACAGAGTGATAAAGGCTATGTTCTCAGCATCATCTTCATTCATCAAGATCTGATGATACCCCACAAAGCAATCAACAAATGACTGCAACTCATGTTTTGCACAATTATCAATGAGTATGTGAATATTTGGAAGAGAAAAGTCATCTTTAGGGCTAGTCTTATTTAGATCTCGATAATCTACAAATATCCTGATCTTCCCATCCTTCTTAGGCACTGGCACATTATTGGCCAACCATATGGGGTAATTTGTGACCCTAATGATGTTTGCTTCTATCTGCTTAGTTACCTCCTCCTTGATCCTCAAACTCAAATTGAGTTTAAGCTTTCTCATCTTTTGCTTAACTAGTGGAAAAGTGGGATTAATCAGTAGCCTGTGTGAGACGATATCGGTGCTTAACCCGTGCATATCATCATAGAACCAAACAAACACATCAACGTATTGTTTGAGAAAATTTTTCAACTCTTGCTTTGTCTTGGCTTCCAAGTGTATGCTGAATTGCATTTCCTTCATCGTTTCTTCGTCACCCAAATTGAAAACCTCAGTTTCATCAAGGTTAGGCTTCTTCTGTCTTTTAAGTTGCTCGATCTCATGTAGTAGGTTTTTAGGACTCATGTTTTTGTCATATTCCTCATAATCCTGCCTATCGCTCGCATTTTACTCAGTTGATTCATTACATGTCATAGTCATTGAACGGGGATTTTTACTAATATTAGTGCTGAAATTTATAAAAGGTGAGTAAAGTAAATAGACATTAAAGAAAAATAGGGAAAATAACTTTATTTTTAGAAAATAAAGATTTTTATTAAAAGAAAAACGCTCAACTTTTAGCAAGAGGCGAGTAGAAAAAAGGGCTTAGGCATGATTCAAGACTTAATTGATCATGCAAAAACAACTTTGAAATCAACTATAATTCCATACGACCAGGACTCCTGTTGAAATAGGGATGGACTTATGGTCCAATTCTGCAAGACTTCTCTAGGTTCAGCATCACGGATAGTCAGCTCCTTGAGATCTATCTCCTGTCCTTCCTTGATCATGGCTACAAATAGATTCCCTATTCCTTCTGTGATGTCCTCATCAACTGTTTGCTCTAAAATTTGGACCTGGACTGGCACAAACACTGTCTTTCCTGATCCTTCACTGTAGACTCCTCTAGAATTGGGGTCATATCCAAGCCCGGCGGTACCTCTTAGATGTTTCCACTGAATTGGCTCAATTATACCATTGGTTTTTGGTCTTAGTCTTGTATTAGGCTGATACCCATATTTTAACATCACTGACGCAACTATCTTTGCTGCACTTGACATTTTTAATTTAACCGGCTTTACTTTCTCATCTATCCTTGCATCTTGCATGATCTCAAGAGTATGGAAAGTGGCTCCATATAACTCTTCCATGACTGGAACAAAATTAACAGAATAAATGGGATGATCGAGCTCCCCATAAATGGTAACTTTCGTGCGAGCCCACTCAAACTTCACACACTGATGGCGAGTTGAGGGAACTGCTCTTGCCATGAGGACCCATGGCCTCCCCAGCAATAGGTTGTAAATGGACGTTACATCCATCACTTGAAATAAAATTGGAAATTCAGCTGGCCCTACTTGCAATGTTAGGTAGATTTCTCCAATGGCGCTCCTTTGCGATCCATCAAAAGATCTAACCTTCACCCGACTTTTCCTTATCTCTTCTATATTTACACCCAGATCTCTCAGAGTAAAGAATGGACAGATATTACAACTAGAACCAACATCGATTAGAACCTTTTTCACGACCTTGTTACAGTATTTGACAGCGATATAAAGTGTTTTGTTGTGCCCGTCTCCTTCTGACGGGAGCTCATCATCATGGAAAGAGATCTTATTTGCTTCTACCATACACTCGATTGTTGCAGCCAAAGTTTTGCTTGTGGTCTCTTTTGGTACGCTAACTCTGCTTGACACTTCCATCAAAGCATTGCTATGGGCTTCGGAGCTCATAAGCAAGGACATAATGGATATGTGGGTTGCTGTTTTCTTCAGCTGTTCTTAGACTGAATAGTCCTTAGGTTGCATCTTCTTCCAAAATTTTGCGGCTTCAACATCAATATCATTCTTCTTTAGATTTTGTTCTTTCCCAGAAAACCCTCGATTTAGATCCTCCGGGGCATAGCAACTTCCTGACCTGGTCATCCCGTAAGCCATAACAACGTCTATTGTCTTTCCCTTGGCTTCCACTTGGTAGTCCCATGAGGCTTTTTTAGTGTCATATACAGGCTTTCCAGTGGCTATAGTGGTTACTACAACTCTCGGCAGGTAGGTTTAAACGGTTAAAGGATCCCTCAACTGAACTGTGATAACAGGTTGTGCTGGAGATGAGGTAGAAATTTCTTCTGTGTTCCAAATGGGCACAATGGCTCCCTCCAAGTCATAATCTTCCTCTATAGTAATCATGTTAACTTCTCAATTTTGCATAATTTGGCAAAGGGTTATTGTTCACATTTGGAGGAGCTGTGGTGCATTTGATTGCTCATTTTTTAATTAGAGACTCAATCTAGTTCTTCAAACCATAACACTCTTTTATGTCATGCCCCTGGACTCCTGAGTGACAAGCACATTGTTTGTTTCCATCAAAGTTTTTAGAGGTTGGATCAAGGGGTTTTCCTTCGAGTGGATGCAACAATCCTGTTGCCCTTAACATTTAATATAATTGAGCCAAAGGTTCGATAATAGGTGTATAGGTGCGGGTATTTCTGGCCTTAATATTTGGAGGTGGTCTTGGTGCATATATTGGTCTATTTTTTTGAATTGGAGCTTGGACTGAAGCATATAGTCTTGGTGGATTTTGGTGTACTGGGGCTCGAGGTGGATTATAGTGTGGCTAAGTATTGTATACATGGACGTGTCCAATAATTTAGGGGTTGTTAGGGTAATGGTAGTAAGAACTTCCAGGTTAGTAGTATGGTGTGATAGTTGATACATCTTCTTTCTTCTTTTTGTTAATGTCGATGGACTGAATCTTTCCTGACTTGATGCCTTCTTCTATGAAATCTTCCATCTTGACCAACTCTGCAAACTTCTGGCCCATCATTGACATCATCTTTTCAAAGTAAACACCTTCTTGGGCTCGGATAAAGTACTTAGAGAGTTCATTCTCATCCATTGGGGGTTAGATCCTAGCAGCCTCAGTCCTCCATCGCCATGAATATTCCTAAAATAACTCAGATAGATTCTTTTGTATATTGGGTAACGAGAATCTTTCTAGGGTGATTTTGGTATTAAACCTGAAGCGGCTCATAAAATCTTCGGCCATTTCTTGCCAATCACGCCATTTGCGAGGGTCTTGGAGAGTGTACCAAGTCAAAGCTTCTCCTGGCAGACTTCGAATGAACAACTTCATCCTCAACTTCTCGTTCCTTCCTACGCCAACCAGCTTGTCTCAATAGGCTCTTAGGTGTGCATGAGGATTACCCTTTCAATCAAATACATCAAACTTTGGTGATTTGTACCCGACTGGCATGTCGATGTCTGGATAGATGCATAAGTCATCATAATCCAAGCTCTCGGTTCCTCTGGTGACTTGCATATTTCTAAATGCCCTTTACAGACTTTCGAGTTGAGCTACTATTGACCTTTCTCCATTCAATTGGACGTCCTTCTCCAACCCCACATACTAATCGACCTTATACAGGACTTTGATAGCCGTGGATGTTGTGAAAGTAGGAACTTCAGTAGCATATATCGGTGGCACAGGTATCTCACCAGTGATATGTGCCTCAGGTATATGTTACATTATTATGTGAATAGAAGCGGTGAAGTTTTCAGTAGGCAAGGGAAGATCAGGTGCAACCTTGGCGAAGGGTGGAGGAGCAAGCGGAGCTTGATCATAGGTGGGAACATGCGGTGTTCGCATCGGTTGGTTTGTAATGGTGGGAGTGACAGGAGGTAGTTCAGGATTTAGAAATTGGAATTGAGCGGGATAGATAGAAGCTGTAAGCTTAGTCAAGTTTCGCACTTGGCTTAGTTCTTCCTTTTGGATCTCAATTTCTTATGCCATGTTGGCTATTTGTTTGTCGTTTTGAGTATCTATCAGCTTTTGGGCATTTTTGGCACCATCTACCAGTACCATCAAGGCATTGTTGGATTCTTCGATCATTTTTCCTTTCGATCGAAGGTTGTATTGTGATTTAGCCAGTTTGCAAATCGACACAAATCTGGGGATTAATAATAAACAAAAAAGAAAAGAAAATAAAGAAAAAGAAAGGGAAACCACGTTAGTTTGGGAGATATTGAAAGATATAACAAATATGTAGCACATATATACGCATAGATGGCGACATTCACAAAATGCATCCTAATATGGATCCTCTTTTTTTCAGAGGTGGGCCTACGGTGCAAGCACTAATGATTAATTGATCCAAATTTTTCAAAACGCTCTCAAATTCAAGACAAAACTAACTTCATTAACATCTGAAGAGGGGTGGATAACCCTGAATTACAGAATGAAAATTGAATTCAAGAAAAAGTCGTGACTTCAGGATTACATAATAGTTGGCATACCAATACAATAATATCAATATAGGTCATGAAAAACCTTTAGGAAAAGTAAAACATAAGAAATAAAAGTACAAAAATATCAAGACAGGTCATACAAGACATTTAGGAAAACTAAAGATAGGGAACAAAAGCATAAGGCCAGGTCGGGGGATCCTCGTCGTCATAATCCAAATCATAATAAGGCTCAGGGTGATACTCTGGAGACTCGTCAGGCTGCCACCCCGGGTGATCTGCATCCTCTTCACTACAAAATCTTATAGGTCCATGCTTGGAGTATGCATCCGAAGTGAGTTAACTTCCTTCAAAATCCACATGCATTACTCCCCCGTCTCTAGGGTCGTACTCATCAGGATCATGTTCTAATTCTCCTTATGGATCTTCCTCTATTTCCTCTATTGGATCCTCTTCTGGATCTTCCTCTATATCTTTCATTGTATCTTCCTCCGAATCTTCTTTTGGATTTTACTCCATCTCTTCTTCTAGTTCATTGTAAAATAAAGGTATGAGATGGTCAACTGATCCTGGAATCACCTGCTGGTACATAGCAGTAGATATTAGCATGAGGTGCAAGAGTTGATTCCTAATCTGATTCACTCTGTAGATATCGGCAATCCCCTGGAGTCCTTCATAACCCGGCCTAGCTAAAATTCCTCCAGCCATATACCATGTGTAGTAATCCGAGGTGCACCTTGAATCGACCCCCATGCCTGGGTTAAAAATGTCTCTCCATCCTTCTATTAAGTTCCTGAGTCTCTCTATAGGGATCCTTTCTTCATAATCTCCTTCTGTTGGTGCCATGTTTGACCATAAAGGAACATCATGTGTTATCCCAAACTGTCAAAGAACCCTCAATGGTGCGTAGGGTTAGATTCCTTCTAGCCCTATTAATTCGAGGAGATAACAGTAATGTCTCCTGAACATCACTCGACCGTTGACCCATGGTAGCCACCATTGGATGAGATATCCAGTGAGGTGAGTCAGGAAAGTACGCCATTGTTATTCATCGTTCGGGACATCCCACATGTTCATCCTGAGCTCATGACTACGTATTTTATTGCACCCAGTGTCTCTGATGCCATCATATGCATTCCTCCTATAAAAGTGCTCCACTGCCCATACTTGCAACATTAAATTGCATCCTCTAAAAAATTCATACCCCCTGGAGTATGTAGACAATGATCGAAAGATTTACGCTAAGATCATCGGCACGATTGTCACCCTGAGTGGTCCCCGGAACATGAAAAGAACCATTGGAAACAAATTGATGTTTATTTGATTTCCTCTCATTGGGAGCACCATGATCCCCCAAAAGAGCCACTATAAAGACGATAGCCCTGTGTCTTTCCCAATCAATCCTGGAAAAGAAGAAATCATTCTAAAATAGATCGTAACTTTCTCTCCGACCAAATCTCTCAAAAACATATTCTAGGCTGACCCAGCCTGCCTCTACCATTCTCAGTCCTGGACCAACTCTTATCCCCAACGACCAAAGAAAACCACTTCAGGATATAATATGTGGGGCCAAAGGTGCCCGTCCAACCAATGGTAAGTTAGCAGTTTTTCTCACTTCCTCCAATGTGGGCGTGATTTCAAAGTCTGAGAACTTGAAGGTAACCGTGGTTGGATCCCAAAATTCAATCATTAGCCGAATGAATAACCTGTTCACCCTCAGCTCTAACAAATTGGTCAAGGATCCCAGATGCGACATTATTTCTTCTCCATGAGCTACCCGAATGTTTCCTCACCAATACCTTAGAATTCGACGGACCTCAGACAACATCTGGATTATTGCAAGGTTTGGATTGATTTACATTTGAGTAAAAGAAAGAAGAGTAAGCCTAATGTCCCGAATCTGTTATGGTTTTAACATTCAAATTAATCAATCATTTTTTTCACAAAGAACGTCGTTGGGTTTATGAAGAACCTGTTGACGTAAATGGTGGCTTCCTAATTGTAGAGACGATGCCTTGGACTGTCCCGCCTAAGGTATATGCAACATGACCTATTTCAAGAGTAAGAGTTTTTCCTAGATGTTTTAGAGTAGGAATGAATAATTGTGAGAAGGCGCACTAACCAAATTGCACCGACTTAGAAACTAAGGAATCTAAGGAAGGTTCGGAGAAGTGCAGGACAACCCTCCTGTGTTCAGTGTGTGTTTGTGTATGACCAAAGACTCGATAGAAAGTGCAAATGAGAAAGCAGTAACAAGTAGTGTTATCAAACAAAGAAGGAACACAAGTTTGGATTTGGCCTGCGTCTTTTCAAACAAAGCATGATATAAACATAAATAAAGCAAGCAATGTACTGAAAATAAACAAATATTCCAAATAAAATTCCTAAACTAAGACTAATAAGATAAAAACCTAAGTTACATTCCCAGCAGAGTTGCCATTTTGTCTCGCCCTTATTTTGAATTGGTCAAAATACGTTTGCAACGTCCAGCTCTTCTGTCTGGTTTTGAAAAATTAGAAAAACTATTTTTAAATGTAAAACTATGTTTTGGTCTTTAAAAACATTTGAGATTCTGGATAAGGCTTTGGTTACTCGAGGGGAAGGTGTTAAGTACCCCTCAGAGTCTATACGAAGATAGTCCTTAAACTTAGTTTTAGGAAAAATATTTGGGAAAGCATTTGCTAAAAATGGTGATAAGAAAACTTTTGTCAGTTTTGAGAAAAAGAAACTCAAGGCATATAAGGTGTGTCACTACAATATACAAGGAAACAATATAGTTTTTACAAAATAAATGCGTGTATGTTTTCAAAATATGGAAAAGAAAGAGTAGTATTTTTAATACATATAGTAGAATATATAAACTCTTATGGTTTTATAAGAAAATATGTTTAAAAAATATATGAAGCAAATTACGTGAATAAACTACTATAAAGGAGAAGAAAGTATGTTTTTAATGTATGTGAGAATTTATTTACAATAAACATAAGTACATTTACATTTAGGAGTATATAAATAAAGATGTGAGGATTTACCCCCTTTTTTTATTTATTTGTGAAATTCTAATAGATTGGAGCTAAGTGGAAAATAAGATGTAATAGCATAAAATAGAATTGAAATAATCTATAAATAATAATAATATTACTAAAAATAATAGTAATAATAATCGTAGAAATAATAACAACAATGAAATTACGATAATAATAGTTTTAAAATATACCTCGTATCCGGTAGCATAAGAAAACGTATGCCTGGCGTTTTAGAGACTTTACAAATCTGAAAACTTGAAATAATATGTTGAGAAAACAAATAGAGAGTAGAGTAAAATGTTAGGACTATTTGATTTATTGAAATAAGTCGAATTTGATAAAATAGGCTTCTTTTAATATCTGAAATCTAGCTACTCGCAGCCATTCCACAATAATATTGAACTCTAATTTTTATTTTTTAAGAAAATGTTGAGATTGCGACGTCCATTCTTTTTTTTAAAAAAAAATACTTTAGGACAAATAATTTAGTTATGAGCTTAGCCAAATTTTAAAGTTGCTAGAGCCTTTTTCCTAAGAAAATCTACTTTGGGGAGTTAACTAATCAGGTTATAATTGAAAAATGAGAGAACGCTGATCTACTTTAAAAGCAATCTGCAAATATTAAGGCAACATAAACGCAATAAACAAAAAACACTATTTTAAACAATTGATAATAAAGAAAAAGAATTAGTTACCATTCTAAGCTAAAAGATAACATAATGTGACAAATAAAAGGAAAGGGGCTAAGAAATACTAGACTCCTAAAGGAGTTGCTCCTAATTTATGAAACTCCGAGGCTCTGCGATCATCCTACATTTGCTGACCCGATAATTGGGTCAAAAAGAATTTCAATTGAAACTCCAACTCCCGAGTTTTCATGAGACAAAGAAAAAGATATGGACTAGAAAACCAATCTATTAATCATGGAGTGTATGAGAAAGAAAAAAAAAGCTTAATAAAGTCATGTCTAAAGTAATCAAGGTTAAGAATTTAATGTATTCATTAATGGGCTTCATTAGCCTTTTAACAAATCAGACAATGAAAGTTAGCATCTTAATATGTACAGAAGTTGTACAAACAATTGGGAGAACCCAATGACCTTATTTCATACTAATCTCTAAAGTGGCAAATGACCACTAATTCCAGAACACAACAAATTCCAAACATATTTCAAACTCGTGACCAAAACGCTTATATTTTAATTAACTACGAATTGAATTAGCGCATGAGTGAACCTTGTGAAAAATACGACCAGCCAATACACATAAACACATTCACATATTATAAATGAAAGAAACAGGGAAAAAGCAGTTTTACTAAATCTGAAGGAGATTGAGTAACGACACAATTTACATCCCTACATTTTAAAAGGATCAAGAATGTGTAAGGTGAAGGGGTTAGCTACTGATTTATTTTTTTTAAATACTAATTCAGATGATAGGTGAGCTAATGAATTCTCTCTTTTTTTTCTTCTCTGTGTTGCTAATAACCAAATACACGCTAGAATAAAAATATTCACAATTTCATAATGGTGAAGAGTTTCAGCTCCCAAATTTAATCCTACCTACTCAAAATTTATTAGCGTCATAATCCCAGCAAATACAGAGCGAACCATTAATCCTACTTTAACGTTAAGAGCTTACAAAACTTTTCCGTACCACTTAGAAACTGAAAAATTTAAGGAACACTGCCAACATTAACATATGCACCCATATTTTGTATGTACAAATTTAGTCACAAGATAGCCGTTTTCCTTGTATTTTTCTAACAACATCACTCTATATTAGAAGAAAAACCTATGCAAGTAAGAAAAGGATTCAAAAAAAAAGAAAAACTGAAAGATCACATTCCAGAACCAACTTAACCAAGCTTCTAACAAGTTCTTTGGGTAAAACTTAGCGACGACTTCATTAACGAATCTTTAACCTAAAGAAACTCATACGGAACAGCCATTCATTGAAACAAATTAAGATGGAACCATATTTTGCTCGATTTCATAGAGAACAAACAGCAGCACCACAACAAAGCTTGAGAAACAAATAGATCACGTATTCACACAACCAAAACAGAAGAAAAGGGAGGTGATGATGATGCACTAAGAGGACTGATTTTTACTTTATTAGACTCAAAATAAGTGACTGATTTAGCTACACGTCATGTGAATCCCAAGTATGTTAAAAGGGTGAATAATTTCTGATTTCGGTCGAATGAGAAAATATTCAGGTTATCAAGACAAGGCCATTTTAATCACATAGAGTTAAAGCAAAAATAATTGTCAAGTTGAAAGGAGTCGGCACTCTCTCTAAGGAGGCATATGGTGATTGTCAAGTTGTGATTTAAAATATCAACTGACATGATAGAAACCAGCAATTTAGGAAAGCCAAATAAGGTCAAATTCGTAGCTAAAATAAGTCGAACACCTTGACATGTATTTTCCACCTAATGATTCTTGCACTGATTAAAAGAAATTAGGTTCAACTAGCATATTAGACCCCTGAGACTCATTAGTGTAGTTGGCAAGTAGTTACGGGGAGCAACCATTTTTTACCAAGTAAGATGATTAAAATGACTCGATAGTTTTAGAACACAGCCAGAATTTTGAGTAAGCCATGATTCAAATTTAAAACTGTACATAGGATGTGCTCAACAAACAAAATAGCAAGAACAACCTTACAATTGATCTATTTATCATGTTCCAGTGTCTAATACCTTACATACTAGTATTTTGTGAAAAAAATACAGCAGCAAACCAAGTTAGTGCAGAGTTAAAGCAGAATCTACATAAGCAGTTAAGTTATTCTGACAAACATATACTTATCAGGCAATAGTATTTTCTTTCTCGACGTCCGAGGCTAATCAAAACCGATTTTTAATAAGAATTATAGCAGCTATGTTCATATGCACTAGTACTCATAGTTAGGACTACAACTTAGTGGTTGCAATTATTAAGCCCTCTTCATTACTTATTACCTTAGGACAAACCACTTGAAAAAATAGAGTTGCACACAACATACATACAGTCACACTTAGGATACGTAGAGCTTTTTTTTTTTTTTTTTAAAGCATACACACACTTTCCAGTTGGTGATTAAAGTCCATTCAGACATCATCTAATGTGAGCATACTTGTGAGTTAATATTCAAGTTCCTAACGTTGGGTGTTTTATTCGCATATTCAAACAAATAAAATTGCACAGTTCAATAACTTCCACAAAAGTAGTCATGCTCAGACTCAACAAAACATTCATGGGTTTGTTTCAAGTTCTCTTATCCATTTCACTTGTCATGTTGAAGCAATTGACTTGGACTAACATATGAAAACAGTGAAGAAACTGCAGCTATTCAAAGTTTTCAAAAGGGATAATTACAACCTATTCAACTCAACTTTAGAACCTAAAACAGTGCACCACTATTTAAGCTAGTTACTTAGGCTAAGTGAATACAAAACGGCACATGCTTAGCCATAGAAAAATTTACTTGAACTAGTTAACAACTACCTTCACAGTGAATTTTCAAGCTTCTCTAATCATTTTAATACTCAAGTTAATACTTTTATGAATATGTTGCGAAATCAAACAAAATAGTGAACTACTCATCAAAGTTTAAAGATCGTTATCATTTTTTATCATGCTAAAGTTAGAAGTTGAAAATCTTAATCAGATGCACAGCCGATGCCATATTCAAGTATTAAGCATAAAATTACAAAAATTCCATGACGGGCAGCAAAACACACATGAAGGCTATGGAGATGACTACGGCGGGCAGCAAAACAGGTTCTCAAGACTAAACACACAACTGAGCACAAAACAAGTTAAACAACTACGGCGATGTTAGAAACATCCCAAACGATATTACAATTATTCCTTAATAGGCAACCAATAACACTAGAAAATAACACTTGAGACTTTATGGAATTTAATCAAACTAAATCACAAGTCGCAAACAATTTTTTGGCTTCATGCTCTCAAAAGACCAGAAAATGATTGCATTTCACATTTTGTACTCCCAAAATCAACCCGGTAAAATCTCGACTAATCACACGATAAGCAATTAACAAAAATTAAGAGCAACGTAACTAAGACGGGATAGATTTTATCATGTGTAGGGCAGCGATTGAGGCCGGCAAGTGTTCAGTTTCAAGTTCCGCTACTCCGACTCCGCTATTGATTCCCTATGAAGTATTCAGGTTTTTTAAAGGACAAATGAAAAGAACTTTAGCAAACGATAGCTAAGGATATTCAAAGCTCTAAACTTAAGGCTATGGAGGTGATTTTGGATGATTTAAAACCTGTCCTTGTTGAGGTCATTTGAGGCCCTATTTATAGTGAAAAACCAAAGTCCAACTTGTTTGAAAAATTGGCTCTCGGATTCAAAACAAAATTAAAATAATAGGTCACTCCTCTGAATAGATTTGAGAGACATAGAAGATAAGATAGATGTAAAGAAAGTCAAAAACCTAACCTTTGGATTTGATTTTAACGTCTGAATTCAACCAAAGACAAGTTGGGTATTGAGATTTGAAGGCCTGACCAAGCTCCCTTCACTGGTTTCGAAGTATATTTGCATTTTTCGAGAGATTTGACAATCTCACTTGCCAGTTAAGGATTGAATTTAGCCGTTTGGATAAGATAAGGCACTATTGAGATGATTGACGGGGTGTAAGAAATCTACAAGCGTGAAATCCGACAGTTTTTAGGGTGGAAGAAATAAGAGACGCAGAGGAGGTGGTTGGAGTTTGTCTGGGTTTTGTCCGTTGGGTTAGTTTGTGTGTGTGTTTGTGTGCTATTGTCGTTGAAGATGATGAAGAGAGAAGAGAGATTAGGGTGGGTGGTGTTTGATCGATGAAGATGATTAGGGGTGTTTAATTGTGAGATTTGGGCTGGGTCGGTGCAAAATTAGTGGGTTTGTGCCAATTTTGACTGAAAGAAAAGATTGATTTAGCCCAAATTTAGGTAAATAAATTAGTTTATAAAAACTCTTATTTTTCCCCAATTCTTTTCACTTAATTAATTTAGCGATGCTATCTTTTGTCCCAATTAATTTTCCAAAATATATACGTATATATATACATGTACGTATACATAAACACATATATATATTATACCTTAAATAATTTTGTACGCATAACAATATTTCGATATTAAATAAAATTAAAAATAGAATCGTGTAATAGTATATCACAATTTATTTAGAATTTGAAATAAAAGCTAACACGCTAATATTTTGTTGGAAAAATGTGAAAAAAAAATAAATTATAAAAGTATATATTATTTTTTCTTTCGAACAATTTTATAAGATATGATATTAGCAATTACCATATATATATATATATATACAATAGAAAGTAATGGAAATAATATTTTAAAAATCATTATTGGCACAAAATTTATCAAAATTAATTCGAAACATAAGAAAGATATTTTGGCAAAGTCACCGGGACTCATAAGCATAGGAAAAAAATTATTTTTAGGAAAAAGGAGAGCCAAAATTGGGTGTCAACACCTAATCATTGGTGGGCTGATTTGAGGGTGTAATTGTGCTTAGATTTCACCTATTTTTTAGGCTAAATGATCCTTGAGCCTAGAGGAACGTTTTGACGATTTCAAAATTGAGATTAATTAAGCGGGCCCCACATGGGATTTTTTAATCGATTTTAGACCGGATCATTTATATACAATATGGTTATTGTTATTCTCATATTAATGTGTATACCATTATTTTGATAGCGCGGCATCATGCGGAGGCTTCTCTAAAATAAAAAACTCCGATTTAGTGGACTTTCTCGGGCATTCGTTGGCGTCCAGGTAGGCTAGGCATACCTTTCTCATAGATTGAGCTTTGTTATGGTATTAGTATGGTAATGTGCAATTTTTGGGTTGGAATTTACGGCTTAGTTGCTTGTTTAGTGAAATTTGAAATATTTAGCCGATTAAAGAGATGTTTTTAGGTTGAATTGACTCATTCCTCCCCTTCTTGTGTTAAATTGTTGCCTTAGGACTTATTTAGACATAAATAATACCTTGTAAGGGAATTTGGAAGCTTTGGTCTAGTTTGGGGTAAAAATTGCCTTAGCGTGGACTTTCGGGGTCAGTAGTGGGCCCCGTCGGCCCTCTTTTAGGTCAAATATCTTGGTTAGCTCCTTGTAGACATAGGAGGCCTTATTCCAGAATCTTACTTATATATTCTTGAACCTTAGGTTGAATTTTCCATCTTTCTAATTCTTGACTAGATTGGTTACTTGGAGTTTACTTTAAAGACCGGTTCGATTCTGGCATTTATTATTCTCTTATGGCACTAAATTACCGATTTGAGTCCGGCATCTATGATACTAAATTACCAATTCGAGTACAGCACCTTATGGTTCATTGATTATATTACAGGTCTAGTTCAAGTCCGATATTGCATGGTACAAAAGGATTCACGGCTATGGGATCGATGGTTGGTTATTTTATACTTATTAGTGTCTATGGTTCTCCTCTTGATTGTATCCATCGGGTTTATGGGGGCTCGTTTGGGTTAGTCTTTTCTTGTTTGCACCTTCTGGGCTTATGGGGGCCCAGTTAGGCTGTAGTAGTTGTCTTACTTTTGATATTATTTACCTTGTCATTTATTATCTGTCAGCTGGAGCATTATTCAGGTTTGTCCCTTTATCCCTGACTTTAATTTATATTCTCACATATTATTATGATTTAGCTCAGTCGGCCGATGATGTCTACTGAGTACCCATTGTTTTGGTACTCATACTACAATTCGGCATCTTTTCTGATGCAGATCCGAGTACTAGCAGCCGCCACTAATGTCTATCCAGCTTTCTCTTAGGATTCGGAGATAGGGTGAGCTTTCAGAGCCTTAGCTGATCCCCTCTCCTTCCTTTACTTTTGGACAGTCTTTTAGTTATCGAGACTTTTTGTATATTTATACTACTCAGTACTCTCTTTTGTATTTAGTGGCTCTTGTAGCTGCCTTTCTAGGTCATGGGATATTCTTTTTTTCTCCCCCCACCTCTCTTGACATCTTTTACTATTGCATTATTTTCTCTTGCTTACAGTCTTATTGTATGCTGGATTTCTTGTATTTATTTTACCTTCCGCCAATTAGCCCATTACTTGTCATTCCGGGCTATGGTTTGGCTTACCTACTGGTGGGTTAAAGTAGGTGCCATCATGACTCATAAATTAGGTCTTGACAAGTACGATCCACATGTACTCAGTAGGTATCATAGGCTGACTGAGCGAAATAGAAAACTAAACAAGTAAAGAATACTATGAGCATGCTTCCACCTGCATACAAAAAGTTCCCAATGGTGGCTAAAACTCTATCTCATAAAAATTCTAAAAGAATAATAACAATATAAACTACACACGAATATACACACACATAAGAGAAGACTAATTACACAAAATGGAACACATTAAAGGAATGCACGTGATGCAATGCAATGGCCATGTGGTAATGCCTCAATATCACTTCGTATACACCTTTCGAGCAAAAGCTTCAAGGATAGGACAGTATGGGGCTTCGAAACCCATATACTATCACAATCTCAATCTCGTACCTCATTCCAACCTTGCCTCTATGTCCTTCAGTCAAGAGGTTTTGCAAAATGTCTTATTTTCTTTAAAAATCAGTATTTCTCTTTTGTATCAATTCCATATATAAGGATGGATGAAATAAGGATTTATGCTGATAACCAAGACAATATCATGTAATGCATTCAACTCAATGATGGTATTAAATGAGCTCAAATCTCCTCAAATCCAAATAAATTATGATATAAGTCAAAGCATATAATGAATAGTTATGTAAGACATTGATAATATCCTTTTAAGCCTCCATTCGGGCATAATAATATATAAATAAGGCAATTAATGATCAATCTAGACCAAAACCAACCCCCACTCGGGTATTACAACAGTAATCCTCTTTCAAGACAAATATAATACTCACATAAGCCCCACACGAGCAACACACAATAATAATAATCATATAAGCCCCCACATGGGCAACAATGATAAAATACTATCTAAAAATATGAATTTCATGATAACTCCATAACCCATAGAATACTCTACATGAATAGTTAACTACCAAGCCCAGTCTGAAGAATGTTAAGCCATAACCTACCTCGAAAAGCCGAAACTCTAGCTTGGACCTATCAACAAGGAGCTTTTCCTTTTTGTGCAGCCTCAAATCGAACCCACTCTATCAAAAACATGATCTAGAAGTCAAGAGGAGTTTAACAATACCCATAATGGCCACTTTCATTTCAGGTCCAAAAATAGTTTGAAAATCGACCCCAAAAGAAAAAGGGTAGAATTGAAAATTTTATTGAAGAATAATGTTTCCCATACTTTAAGGAGTCTAAATATCAAAACCCATCGAAAAACAAGTTGAAATCGAGCATGAAATCAATGAAAAACCATTTTAATAGTTTACCGGGTTAAACCCCAAAAATCCAAGTTTAAATTCAAGGTTTTGAAGATATTTTTGAGATAAAATCAATGATTAATGATTGAAATCAAGTTTAGAAGCATACCCAATCACTTTTATGAAAATACCTCTTCAAAATCATTTTTCTCGAGGTCTCAAAGTATAAAAATGGTGAAAAATTGCAAAAAAAGGGTTTTGTTCTATCTAGGTACATAGTACCTCACGATCACGGCCCCCACCACACTATCGTGAGGGTCAATGTTGACCTCGCCCTTAAATGACCATCGTGATCGTGGTGAGGAGCCAAGTGATTACTACAGTGACCCAACCCGAACCACATGACCGCAAAGAGTGACCACGTGACCGTGATGAACGATGAAATAACTCTTTGCGATTGCCACCCAAGCCACGCGATCGTGATGAAGGAATATCTGGTGCAAACAATCAGTTCAAGGCAAAAAATTCTCCAAATAGACCTTGAGATTTAATTGGGACCCCACAAAATAAAACCAATATGCTACTAGGCTAATTTCGATGTTTCAGACTCAATGGAACCATTATATTTATCAAAAGAGATCATTTTCAAAAAGTTAACCCCAAGGACCCCTTTAAGCTAAATTTAATTAGTTTTTATGTAAAAGGGCAAAACTCGTTATAAAGGCCGAGAATCCGAACTAACCATGCTACTAACCCAAAATTGACATTCCGGATCTAATGAAACTGGCAGAATTGCTATTTGATGCCTGGATCCAAGAATGTTGACCAAAGTCAAACAGATCACTTAAAAGGACACTCAAAACCTCAAACTCATTCAAATCACTCCCAAACGCTTCAAGGATCATGCCAACTATTCCCACAACTCATAAATGACATATAACAACTACAAGGAAGGGAAAACTAGTCAAAACACAGAAAAATCTAAAAAAAACACAACAAGGGTTGTTATATTATGCACCACAAAAACACTCATTCGTTCTTAAATGAAAAAGAAAATAAAGTACCTAAATCGGTAAAAAGTTGGAGGTATATACTCATCATATCTGACTCAACCTCTCATATGACCTTCTCAATCAGGTGATGTCTCAACTAAACTTTAATAGAATCAATATGCTTGGACCTTAATTTCCTAGTTTGCCTATCTTTAACATATCAGGATCTAATGCCACAAAAACTTATCTAATTACAAGCGAATCATCTGGACTGTATTTTTTTAACATAGAAACATGGAGTATGGATGAAAAACTGATAGCTATGGAGGCAAATCTAGCTTATACACCACATCTCCAAACTTCTCAAGAATCTCAAAAGGTCTAATAAATCTCAGACTAAGCTTTCCTTTCTTTCCATATCTCATCACACCCTTCATGGGTGATACCTTCAACAAAAGCCGCTCACCAAGCATGAGTGCTACATCCTGAACTCATCTATCGGTATAACTCTTCTGCCTACTATAGGCAGCTACAAGCCTCTGCTGAATCAATCTAACTCGATCCATCTAGTCTCTCAACAAATCAATGCCCCAAGGCCTAACCTCAAATGAATCAAACCATCCCATGGGGGATCTACACCTTTGCCCAAACAAAGACTTTCAGGGTGCCATCTAAATGTAAGAATGGTAACTATTGTTGTAGGCGAACTTTACTAAGGGCAAGAATTGATCTCAATAACCACTTAAATCCATAACACATGCTCAAAACATGTCCTCTAGCACTTGAATGGTCTGCTCCAATTGTCCATCCATATAAGGGTAAAAAACGGTGCTCATCTCAAGCTAAGTACCTAACTCTCTCTACATAGAACTTCAAAAGCTCGAGGTAAACTGCGTACCTCTTTGAGAGACAATAGAGATAGACACTCTATGCAACCGAACAATCTCACAAATGTAGATCTTGGCCAACTTCTCTGCATTGTAGTTCACCTTCACAGGTATAAAATGTGCTTATTTAGTCAACCTATCCACCAAATAGAATCATACTTTCCAAAAGTCGGGGGTAGGCCAACAACAAAGTCCATAGTGATCAGCTCCTATTTCCATTCAAGAACTGTCATTCTCTGTGTAGTACCACCTGACCGTTGATGCTCATACTCCACTTGTTGAAAATTAAAACACTTGGCCACAAACTCAATAATGTCCTTATTTATAGCACGCCACCAATAGTGTTGCTTCAAGTCATGATATATCTTAGTCGCTCTTAGTGGATTGAGTACCTAAAATAATGAGCCTTCTCTAAGATCAGTCTAATCCATCCACCAACTCTCGGCACACAAACACAGCCACCAACCCTCAAAACACCCATGGAATAAAGGGATGCAGTCTTTGCCTCACCACTCACCACTATATCCCAAATAACCCTTAACTGCTCATCATCAAATTGACGAACTCAAATCTGATCCACCAATAAAGACCTAGCCTTAACTTAGGCAAAAACACATGTAGAAATGTGATGAGCATGTAGAAAAGATATAACGCTCTTTATACACAAGCTAGGGGTAACCTTATATTCTAACCTCGGAATACCCAAAATAGTTAAAGTCAAGGTCTTGGCAAAATAATCCAAAATTGCATGATAAAAAACAAACCAATCCATACCCAATATGACATCAAAATCAACCATATCGAGGATAATCAAGTCTACCCAGGTCTAGTGCCTAGGAAAGTTCACTACACATTATCGATACACCTGATAAACTACTAGTGAATTGCCTACAGGTTAGAAACACGAATAGGCATAGCAAGGGACTCGCACATAGCATTACTACCATTAAAACAAATATACAAACACATAAGAGAATGTAGACCCATGATCAAATAGTACTATAGTGGATAAATTGCAAACTCGGACGATACCTGTAGTAACTGCATCAAAGGCCTCTACCTCAGGTCTCCTAGGAAAAGCATAGCACTAACCACGTCAACTACTAGATTGAGTAACTCCTCATCTACCACTACGAGCACCCTGAGTCCCATGTCTGGAACATCTAGAAGCACCTCTACAACCCTGTGTATTACCTCTAACTGCTGAAAGAAAAATCGAATAATGCTGAAGTTGAGATCCCTACTGGGAGGAACCAAACACACATCGAGGACAATCCTTTACTAGTGACCAAAATCATCACACACATAACATCCTCTACTAGATGAATCATGCTGAGAGGACCCAAAAGAACTAGAATGCCCTTCATGACCTAATGAACCAAAACAAGATCCTCAGCCAGTATGGCCCAATTAGAACACCACACATTATCGATACACCTGATCAACTACTAATGAATCGCCTACAAGTTAGAAACACAAATAGGAATAGCAAGGGACTCGCACATAGCTTCAATACCAGTAAGAAAAATATAAAACACATAAGAGAATGTAGACCCAGGATCAAATAGTACTATAGTGGATAAATTACAAACTCAGACTATACCTATAGTCACTGCATCAGAAGCCTCCACCTCGGGTCTCCCAGGAAAAGCATAGCACTAACCACGTCAACTACTAGATTGAGTAACTCCTCGTCTACCACTACGAGCACCCTAAGTCCCACCCTGAGTCCCACCTATGGTACATCTAGAAGCACCTCTACAACCCTGTCTCTTACCTCTAACTACTGAAAGCAAAATCAAATAATGCTGAAGTTGAGATCCCTACTAGGAGCAAGCAAAAACATATCAGGGACAATCCCTTACTAAGTGACCAAACTCATCACACACATAACATCCTATACTAGATAAATCATGCTTAGATATACCAAAAGAACCAGAATTCCCTTCATGACCTAATGAACCAGAACAAGACCCTCGGCCTATATGGCCTAATAATTAACTATCGGAAGTTTCAGAACCCGTAGACCTACCATCTGAACTCTACAAAGCTGCCTGAACTGGTATCCCATGGTCACGATGAAAACCTCTATCAAAGAAATCCCTACTTCGATATGGATTTCTACTATAACTCCCTGTGATTTTTAATGTTCCATATTGTGCCTTATAGAGCTCTATAAATAATATATTTAAAGTATGGAACCTTTGGGAAAGTTGTTAGATTGAACCGAGGGATTTAAGAGAGTAAATAACTTGAGAAAAATATATTTTTGGAGTCCAAAACAGTGTACTACTGCACTAGCCCCATGCCATAGAGCAAGGGGACAAGAAAAATAGATTTTTTGGCAAAAAACCAGTGGAGGTTCGCGGTACTTCCATGTCACAGACTTTTATCTCTGTGATAGCCTCCAAGTCACGGAGATTTATCTCCATGATAGCCTCTGTTCCGCTAAGGTGGTGTCCAGCGATGATTTCTCTTACTCGCTTACGTGATTTTAATGGCCTTTTGTTTTTTTCCTGGGTTAAAATCGTCCTCCATCTATACAAAAAAACCCTAAACCTCTAAGATATTAATTTAATCTATAAAACTCATTCCATTCCTACCCAAAACTCTTAGAAACAAGAACACCTAGGGTTCAAGGTTCAAAGGTCAATCTTAAAGTATTTCTTGAATTTCTGTTCGTCAAAAGGTATGTTGAACAATCCTCATTCAAACTAAGTTATACAAAATAGTTTTATTATTACATGGATATATATATGTATGAATTGTGATTTTTAGTTTGGAATGATTTCACGAAAGATGAAATAGATTGAATCTTGTGTATCTTTTCCTACGAAATTGTCCCTAAATCATTATTTGAACTTGAGAATTGAGATTATTGCTTGAATTATGAAATATTTATATTATCAAATTATATTGGAACATGTTGAATTCAAGAATTCATGTTTCGTTTACAAATAACCTTCCGTAAACTCGATTTTGGTGAAAGAAGTAAATTACTACATCCCTTGATTTTGTACAAGTTGATACTTAATGTGAAATTCTTCAAACATTAAGGGATATTCAAATATTTTGTTCATAAGTATTCAAAATGGTGGTTCTAATAATTTAACAAATTTATAAAATGGATATGGCATGATATGTATGACTTGCAAGTCTTGAAATGATATATGGCATGATATGTATGACTTGCAGGTCTTGATATGATGATACCAATCTAACAATTGCCCCTAATAAAGACTTATTTTATTTCAAATGGTAAACATTCATAAAGAGTAAGAATTGGTCCTAAAGAGAATTATATAGTTTACCGAGAAGGTGTGAATCTTTATGACCCAACGCCTGAAACCTATGTTTTACCGACATAGGGATGGTTTGATCCTTAAGGGGAATATCCAATGATGTTTCCCTGTATGAGCATATTATGATGGACAAATGGCGTACATCTCAATTCATGCGGCAATCATAAATTGAGACCCTAACGGTTGGGTGAAAATTGAATCCATATAGCCCGTGGGTTACTTGATGTCGGTGAAACTACTTAGTTCATAATTAAAGTTAACAAATGATTTTATTTATTCCTTGATTCACTTGTCCCATATTTTCCCATATTATGATTTGTGTTCAGATTGTTATAACTTGCCTTATAAAACTATTTTGTCCCTTCCCCTGGGTTGCATACCAGTACTCATCGTACTGACCATCCCTGAATGCAATACTCGCTCTCCCATTTCAACCTATTCTTCCAATCCAATCTTTCTATCGCTCTATCCCTTACACGAGCTTCATCACTTTCTTCGCACTTTACTGAGGTATTGCACGTTATGAGAGTTTGAGCCAGTATCCTCGTTTTAATGTGTTGCAAGCTATTATGCATGAAGTTCTTTTGGTACTCCCAATGTTGATTCAGAGGTTTTTTTCTCTGGGTCAGTCAGGTTTAGGGTTGAAATTTATGATTTGGATGCATAATGGGCTTTTCGTGTTGGTTGTTGGTTGTTTTGTTTATGGACTCGTTGATTGTATTCTTGGGAAAACTCCTTATTTTCCTTTTGTTACCGAGGCTTATAATAGGAAAATATAGTTTTATCACTGAAAGTTCGAGCCATTAACCTTATTTGGATGCTTAATGGGATTTTTATGTTTGTTGTTAGTTGTTTTGTTTATGCGCTAGTTGCTTGTATTTCTTGGAAAACCTCCTTATTTCCCTTTTGTTACTGAGGCTATAGAATTTGGTGATATGTTCTTAAGTTTGTTGTGTTACTTGATCTTTTGAAGTGAAAGGAAAGGAATTTTGGCCATATTTTCTATTTTTACGTGTCGTTGAGGCATATTCTCATAGTTCTGTGCAGTAGTAATATTTCTATGGGATAACTTAAGCAAGTGGTGATCCCTCCATCTTCCTAAAGGAAAATGGTTCTCTTTCTATTAGACTCTAAGTGTTCTATTTTATTGTATCATCTGGGCTACGTCCCAACTTAGGATTGTCATTCATAAAGTTACAGGCTTCGTGAACTAATGTAGATGATGTCACTATGTCATATTTCAGAGTTTGGATTCATTATTTCTATTTAAGTTGAATTTTCTTTGAATAGGGTCTATTTCCGCAAATATTAGTACAATGTTGTAACACCCCATACCTTCCCAACCCAATGTGACGACGTTGAATAATGTTTACTTAGGTGTCGAGAGCTATAAGTATGTCTTTGGTAATGTTAATGATGAGAAAAATTGAAATTTGGCCTCGTACATGTGATTAGCCCTTCATAGGAGGTGTTTTGTGACTTCGTGGAACATTTGTGGGGTTAAAATCGAGGATTGGAGGACCTCCTAACAAAGGATATTAAAGGTAAGAAGTAAGTTAAAGGACAGAACTTGAAGTATCTAACCAAATCCGCAACAAAAAGTTGAAAAACGAAAATTTTTGAAAAACTAAGGCTGGAGCGCTCCACACCACTCTGGGCTAAAAATTTTATCCCAGAGGCATCAAGGTGGCGCGCCCAAGGGCGTGCCAGGCTGGTTTCGGCCACTTTTCGAAGTTGGAAATTTTCTTAAGTCCCAAGGGTGCCCGGGGACGTACAGGGCCGATTTTTGCCACGTTTATTCTACAACCATGAGCATATACATAAAATGAGTAAATTATTATATTGGTATGATCAAATTACTCGAGAACGAATTTGGCATCAAAATGACGATTTTACCCTTGTAGTCAAAATAAGCCATACGTGGCTAGAATCGCTTATTTTTGGAATTGATGCTATGAGTATGAATTGCGTGAGTGGGAACATTGTATTAATGTGTATGAAATGAATTAATCATGACGAATTATTGATTTTATTGGGTTAAGTTAATTGGGCTCAAAAAGGGCCCAAAATGAGAAGAATGCATGGGCCAAAAATGGGTCAAATGACCCCCAAAAATGGGTCAAATGACCCATTCTTGCCTTGACCTTCTAGACCAAACATTAAATGCCACAAGAGTGGCTAAGGATTGAATTAAAGGTCTATAAAAGGGGCCAAAAAAATCTGATTTTGATTCTCAGAAACACACATGCTTTTCTATCTCTTTTTCTAGACTTTTCAAGAACACCCCTTTGGGCTCTTCAAACCCTAAGCCATCTTTGGAGCAAGATCATCATCTTTCAAGCTTGGGTAAGTGATTATTATTATGGATTAATATATTATATGCATGGGAGAGTATGTAAATCATGTTGGGTATGCTTGGAAGTGTTGAATATGACACTTTGTGTTTTTGCTAAAAGATGTGTTATCCATGGAATTGTAACTTGAAATATGACTTGTGGTTTTGATGAAAAATCATGGTATGGATGAAATAACAACATGTATGGTGTGATTATGGTCCTAAACTTGTTATTTTTCTATAAGTGTAAATTATGGGATGTTGGCCGATTTTTTGTTGTGAGGTGTATTGAAGATGGCATAATTGTGATGTGGTGGTGATGGAGAATTGTAAAGTATGAACTTGGTGTGACATGCTATTGGTTATCATGTATTGGTCAATGTATGGAATATTGTGGGATTATTGGTACAATAATTTCATAAATGGTATTGTCAAGGGGGAAATGACATGTTAAAGACAAACATGTGACTTATTGTTATTGTATGCCATTGTAAGGTAATTGGTGGTTAATGTTGGTTCTGTTATGTACTTGTGTTGTAGAGTAAAATATAAGGACGGATCGGGACTATTGTATGAACACTTAAGATTGTAGAATCGTATTGAGAATACAAGGTATGTAAGGTTCCTTTTTCCGTATCCTTCTGCAACATATTGTTCACATTGACATTGGACCTGTTTCAATTCCGAGAGGCTTGAAGTATATCAATTCAGGATGACATATATTGTTATTCATATGTGTCCTATTCTTAGATGAATGATGATTCACTTATCGTTTATTCATTGACTGAAGTTCCAAAGCTGCCATAACGTTGTAAGTTTTGAAAGAACTATCTCAAAGAGAAAAAGGTGTAAAAAGAATCTATTTATGCTTGAGTAGTATTTCCAATCATTTCATGTTCCAAAGTCCAATAATATTATTATGATTATGTTTGTACCAATCTCTCACAAGTGTAAAAGTACTAGTTTCATAAGATCTCATAAGAGTAATAAAGGAGTAATGTGCAAGTTAATATATTTATCCCTCAAGTTAGGGTGTTAATCTCTTGAAGTAAAGAAGTGAAGTAATATATATGTGTGCTTCAATAAGTCATGATCCTCATTGTATCACTCTTAGAGCGGAAGTAAGAATAATAAGAGAAAGAAGTAATGTATAATCAATGAGAAATCATGGGTGGTATCCCAGGGGTTAAAATACCTAGCATGGGTCGATCCCAATGTAACATAAGAACATCCCAGGGGCTACAGAAATGCCTAGCATGGGTTATCATCAGAACATCCCAGGGGTCAAAGCACCTAGCATGAGTTAATAACATCCCAGGGGCGACACGAAAGCCTAGCATGGGTTATCACAGTACATCCCAGGGGTCACAGTACCTAGCATGGGTTAATAACATCCCAGGGGCGACACGAAAGCCTAGCATGGGTTACAATGACATCCCAGGGGTCAAAGTACCTATCATGGGTTAATCTCATCCCAGGGGCGACAGAACAGCCTAGCATGGGTAGAACAAATAAGATGAAAGTATGTAAAGACAAGAGGAGTAAAGAACGTAATATACATGGTTCCCCACATACAGAAAGAGAGTTTATTCACGTTCATTAATTCTGTTATATTGATTCCATTATTGTTGTTATTATGTATGATGATTTCGTATGAGCCTTACATACTCAGTACATTCTTCGTACTGACCCCCTCGGGGGACTTACCTTACATGTTGCAGGTGCAGGCATTAGTAGACCTCCTCTGTAGACTGGGGATCATTTGCAGAGTTTTGGTGAGCTCCACTCGGTTCGGAGCTTTCTGGGTCATAGTTGTATATTTGTTTTGATGTTGTAAATATAGAATAAAGCGGGGACTTGTCTAGACTTTAAGTTGGTCTTATGGATGCATCTGTTAGAGGCTTTTGTAGACATATGTGGGTTATGGATGTAAGAGACAAATGTCTGTTTTGACTTGATGGCCCCAACGGCCAAGTTTCCTAAATATATATATAGCATATGTTTCCATGTTCATGTTTTCCGCATAGTTACTTAAGGTTTAATAAGATTCATACGAGGATATGCATACAAAGGTTCATGAGCAAAGATTGGTTCTCTTGGGCCATATCGGCTTCGGGTGCCAGTCCGATCCGAATGGGATTTTGGGTCGTGAGAAATGCTTATAATGTTATACTAAGGGATCCTCTATGGCCTTCATTGGTCTCGGATGCCGATTATGTGCAGGGTTGAGTTTTTGGTTGTGACATCTACTAAAATTGCCATGTCAGCATATCCTCTTAGCACCACTACTATGAGTACCCTAGCGAATGATTGGTCAAACACTTAAAAATTTCATGATCCTCTCAGGCTCTATGTAGATACTAGCAATGGCATATCTAGACAAGGCAAGAAAGCGAGCCTCATACTCAGCAATAGTCATGAAGCTCTGATTCAAATGATCAAACTTATCCCTCTTTTGCCCTCATACTGAAGAGCACAAACCTCTCTAAAAAGTCCTCAGAAAACTGGATCCATGTCAACTGAGGGGAACCCACTGGTCTACAACTATCAAGAAATCTCCACCACTACCTAGCCACATCAGTCAACTAGTAGTTAGTGTAAGCAACACCATAAGACCCAAGCAAACTGAGGTTGCACAACTTCTCCTGATAGTTGATCAAAATCTCCTAACCATCCTCACCAATGGCACCACTGAACTTGGAAGGAGACAGTCTGATGAGTCTCTCAAATCTCTTCTACTCCTCAGCAAACAAAAATAAAACCTGGAGCTATAAGCAAAATACCCAAACTAGTAGGAAAAGTCTTAGTACATACAGCCACCACAACAGCTGGTTATGCCCTTGGAGTCTGAAAATCGTGAGTAGTAGCCTGCTCTAGTGGTTGTACACATCTTGTAGTCTGAGATCCATCCGGTGTAACCGGTAAAATACTTTTTTGGGGAATACCATCAAAATGCTCAAGAGATTAATCGACAAATCTTGCAATACTGGGGTAACCATGAAACCCCAAGGAACTTAAGTTGGCCCCATATCCTCTGGCTGATAAGATACCTCTTCTTTCTTAATCTCAGGCGCAAGAGAAACCTCTCTAGCCTATCCTTTAGTTGGAGCCACTCCTCTGGCCCAACCCTACCTTTGTCTTGGTCGCGATCCCTACCTTGCCTTCTGGCTGGGGCTTCAATAGTGGGTGCTAGGTCAACATCCTAAACAACTCGGGATCTAGTCCTCTCGAAGGAATAATACAAATATAGAATATTGAATACAAATATAGAATATTGAACATGAACAATACGCACTATAAGGAATAATATTAGAGAAGTTTTCCTAAGAATATCTTATTGCCTCCCGAAGATAGATACGAACATCAATGTACTGATCCGCGGGACTTTATTAGATATCTTGCTATTTTACTTATGAGATCGGTGAACCTAGTGCTCTGACACTAATTTGTCACATCCCAAAAGTTAATGTCATGATGGAACCTACCCCAACCCAACTGTGGTAGGTAAGCCCAACACCAAACAAGATAAAGAATGGACAAAGAAAGCAAATAAACCCAAATGAGACTTCAAAGGAAGTTAGGCCATATATATATAAATAACAACAATATTCAAAAACTAAACAAAATACAACTCAAGATCTAAAATCTGATGTCATGAGTAAAGAGCACTACAATTAATAAAGAGTACGAAAATACACAATTTTGTCTCCTAAAAGTAAAATAAAGTCAATATTGATAGATGAAGTCAAGAATCATACCCTAAATATTGAGCTCACCCGTACTCCGAAAACAACCTCGAACATAGTACGAACTCATGCTTTGTGGGTCACACTCAAAGTAGGATTTGCATAGAAAGGGTATAGAAAGTAGGAGTGGGTACGATCCACTTGTACTCAATAGGTATCATAGGCCGACTGAGCAAAGCAGAAAACTAAACAAGTAAAGAATACTATGAGCACGCTTCCATATGCATACAGAAATGTTCCCAACAGTGGCTCAAATCGTATATCCTAACAATTCTATAAGAATAATAACAATATAAACTACACACGACTTACGCACACATAAAAGAAGGCTAAATACACCAAATCGAATGCATAAAAGGAAGGCATGCAAGTGATGCCAAGTAATACAATGGTCATGTGGTAATGTCTCAATATCTCTTCGTATACACCTTCCGAGCAAAAGTTTCAAGTATAGAACACCATGGGGAGTTCACAACCCGTATACTATCACAATCTCAATCTCATATCTCATTCCAACATTGTCGATATGTCCTTCGGTCAATGGGTTTTGCAAAATGTCTCGTTTTCTTTAAAAATCAGTATTTCACTGTGGTATCAATTCCAGATATAAGGATGGATGAAATAGGGATTCATGATCATAACCAAGACAATATCATGTAATGCATTCAATTCAATAATGGTATTAAATGAGTTCAAATCTTCTCAAATCCTAATAAATTATGATATAAGTCATAACATAGCACCACAGTAATGAATAGTCATATAAGACATCAATAATATCATTTTAAGCCTCTATCCGTGCATCATAATATTAAATAAGGAAATTAATGCTCAATAAAGACCAAAACCAACCCTCGCTGGGGTATTACAATAATAATCATCTTTCAAGTGAAATATAATTCTCACATAAGCCCCCACACGGGTAACACAACAATAATGATCACATAAGACCCCACATGGACAAAAAGAAAAAAATACTATCTAAGAATATGAATTTTATAATAACTCCCCAACCCACAGTATATTTTTATATGAATGGTTAACTACCTAGCGCAGTTTGAAGAAAGTTAAGCCATAACCTACCTCAAAAAACCCAAATTATAGCCTGTACCTATCAACAAGGAACTTTTCCCTTCTATTCGGCCTTGAATTGAACCCGCTTTATCAAAAACATTATCTATAAGTCAAGAGGAGTCTAACAATACCCATAATGGCCACTTTCATTTCGGGTCCAGAAATATTTCAAAAATTGACCCTGAAAGAAAAAAGGGCAGAATTAAAATTTTTATTGAAGAATCATGTTTTCCATATTTTGAAGAGTTTAAATATAAAACTCAATGAAAAATAAGTTGAAATCGATCTTGAAATCGAAGAAAAACTATTTTTACACTTTATGGGGTAAAACCCAAAAAATCCAAGTTTAAATTCAAGGTTTTGAAGATATTTTTGAGATAAAATCAATGATTCATTATTGAATCAAGTTTAGAAGCTTACCCAATCACTTTTGATGAAAATTCCTCTTCAAAGTCGTCTTTCCCAAGGTCTTAAAGTAAAAATAAAAAGTGAAAATCACAAAAAGAGGATTTGTTCTATCCATGTGCACAGTACCTCACAATCGCAAGCCCTACCATGCGATCACAAGTGTCAACGTTGACCTCGCCCTTAAATGAACATCGCGATCGCGGTGAAGAGTCATGCGATTGACACAGTGACCCAACCCGAACCACGCGATCGCAAAGAGTCACCTTCCGACCACGAAGAACGATGACCTAACCCTTCACAATTACCACCCAAGCCACACAATCGCGAGGAAGGCATATTGTGTGCACCAGAAACTGGGCACCAGCAATCAGTCAAAGGCCAAAAATGCTCCGAACGAACCCTCAAAATTTGATCGATACACCACAGAAACAAACCAATATGCTAAGAGGCTAATTTCAATGTTTTATACTTAATGGGACTATCAAATTTATTAAAACAGATCATTTTCAACAAGTTAACCCCTGCGGTCTTTTTAAGATAAATTTAACTTGTTTTCATCTAATAGGTCAAAAATCATTGTAAAGGCTCGGACCCTAAACTAACCATGTTACCAACAAAAAATTCATATTTTAGATCCAATGGAATTGACAGAATCACCAATTGACGATCAGATCACAAAATATTGATCAAAGTCAAACTAATCACTTATATGACCGCTCAAAATCTCAAACTCATTCAAATCACTTTCGAACTCTTTGAGGATCGTACCAACTATCCCACAACTCATAAATGAAATAAAGCAACTATAGAGAAAGGCAAAATAGTCAAAACATAGAAAAATCTAAAAAATTACAACAAGAGTTGTTACATAAATATGACGAAAATTAACATTGAAGATAGTATAGTTACATGCTACACCCTATGTCACCTAGTTTAAAGGTTTTTAAATATGATAATACATATAATTTAATGTTTATACTTCTTATATATTTCAAATAAGGAAGTATAATAATGCAAAGATTTAGTTGATTTTGAAGTTCTGTATAAGGAAAATAATTAAAAGAATATTATATCTAGTGTGAAATTTATTTTTACTGGTAAAAAAGATAAATGACATTATGCTAAGAATCTTCTATTAGGGAGATTAATACATTTTTCCAAGTTGGTCTGAACTGAATTGACCTAGGTTATCCTTATAAGCACAAAGGAGTCGTCAACTTTACCAAACTATAACTGAACGTTTTACTCTATGGAAATGCAAAGAAAAATCATGGTGGAAGGAGAGCGACTTAGTGATTTTCCAGAGTCTATCCTGCTCCACATTCTCTCTATGTTACATGACGGAAAGCAAGTTGGGAGAACTAGTGTATTATCTACACGATGGAGATTTCTTTGGAAGTCTGTTCCGGTATCACTCAGTTTTGACTTATCATATTTTGCCCCCCTGATGAAGAAAAAAACAAGATTCTTGATTTCGTGATTTCCACCCATAGAGAGATTCATTATTGGAGGTCTTGTAAAAAAAATTAGAAATTCAGTGTGGTTTTTGATATTCGTCAGGAGAGATTTGTTAAAGATATTGATTTATGGATATATTTTGCAACACAACTTGCTAATGTTGAAGAATTAGATCTCGACTTTTTATCTGGAGATACATATCAGTTTCCTCAGTTTGCATATAAGAATAAATTCTTTAGGAATATGGTTATACATTACGGCACATTGAATCTTTCTGTTAAGATGAACTGGAGTGGTCTTATTTTTCTTTCATTGAGGTACATGAATTTGATGAAGGGTGTTATGAAAAAGGTATTATCTGGATGTCCTAATTTGGAGTGCTTGGAATTGAGTCAATTTGGAGGATTTCATCGTCTTGAAATAAAAAATGTGAGGTTGAGAAAATTGATCATAGACAACTCAGAAAATGATGAATGTGATGTATGGCTTGAACTATTAGCCCCGCATATTCAAAATTTGCAACTTTTGGTGTCGTGCCATAGGATATACTTAAGAAGTGTGGCTTCACTTATCACTACAGTCCTTTATTTTGATTATGATTTTGAAGATAGAGACCAATGGCAGAGGAAGGAGTCTTGTTGCTTAAAGGAACTTCTTCACAACATTATCCATGTCAAGAATCTTGAATTAGGTCCATGGTACAGTGAGGTTGGTTCATACTCTTCAATATCAAAAATTCAGAATATATTTTTTTCAATTTGGGACCTCTTAATTGTTATTAAATTCATTAGTTTATTAACATTATCAGTGGCAGTATTATGGATAATCTGATAACCAATTTGGTAGTTATTAGATAAATACATTCTTATACAAATCTAGTTGAAAAGTGGAACTAAAGAATCAACTTCCACCCAAATGTTACTAAAAATGATATGCATTCTATCACACTGAGAATAATTACTTTATTAAATTTAGATTTATTTACATTGATCATAATCTTTAAGACATGTGAATAGTTTTTCAAAGTGTTTAAAAGTTTATCATTATGGCTCCAAACCAACTTTGAACTTTGTTTAACAATTTGCATTTCATTTATTAAGTATGTGGAATTTCCTTATTTTGACATATTTTTGTTTATCTATTTGGTTTATAAGTTTCTGGCCATACTCGAGTTCAAAGGGTGGCAACCTCCACTCTCAAGTTGGAAATTCATACAACTTAACACAACCTTAGAAGAATTGGCTTTTTCTAGAATTTGCAGATTTCTAGAAAGTTCATCGGATCTTGAGATTTGGTCATTGATGAGTGCAACTACAGATCACGAATAAGTTCTCTTTGGACCTTTGTTTTTGTTACTTCATGTTATCAATTTAAAAATCTATTAGTGGAAGAATATGATATATATCCATATATTTCTGATATCCAGTACACTAGAAAAAAAATTACAAAACTTAATTAAATTCTCTTTACTCATATACTTCATAGATGATGCTATAAGGCTACAAAGAGGGAGATTTGACTGGTGAGAAGATTTTAAGTACTTGGTGAACTATACAACATCTTCTAACTTGTGGAGTCTTTCTCCCTTATATATTCATAAATTTTGAGATGTGCTTGAATTAATAGTTTGTCACAGTTTCAGTAGGAAATGCAAACACTTTATAGTTTAGGTATGAAATTCTAAAAAAAGTGATATTTCAGGTATCTTTTCAATCACTATCTCTAAAAAAATACTTACGACAATTTTTTTTGTTTTTTTGTATGTATCTTTTTTGATATTGTTTGTATGTACAACTTTATTCTGTAAACTTACATGGGTTTGTTGCTATTTATCTACGACTTCGTAACATTTGCTAAGCATTTCATATATTTCTTGAAACTAAAAGCCCATCACCTCTTTGCTTTATTCACAATCAACTTCATGGCTTTCTACTTTCATCCTCGGAGAATAAATAGTTAATTTAGCATATTTTTTCTTGCAGAACATGCTCTCAAAGTACACAAATGAGGATGAACAAAGTTAAATGTTTGAGACACATAATTTTAAACGCTCGTTTCTACCTCTAAAGACCATCAAGATCATTTCTTTTTATGGACCGATATTTAAAAATAAGTCAATACTATCATGGGTGAAATATTTGCTCAAGCAAGCAACCATGATAGAAAAGTTCGTGATTGCTGCCAAATTAATGCAAGAGGAATGATGTGTCTCATGATAATATTAAGATGGAACAGGAGCTCCTTAGCATTCCAAGATCGTCTCCGCATGCTTCAGTTATTTTTTCATACTATAAAAGCTAAAGTTTTAAATCATTTTTCAAAAATAACATTCCAAATTGTATGTCTAAGGGATTGTTTCAGTTGGCCTATGTTATCAACACAAACAAAAGAAAGGGCAGAATTTGGTGCTCTCTTGTTGGAAATGAACTCACTACAAATCTATGATATTCTTCTAGAGAGATAAACTGAATTTCTTTGGAAAACAAAAGTTAATTCACTTGTCTATACCAGATTTTAATTCAAGAACATTTTTATCTCATTTATTCACATTAATTTGATTATGGAATAAGGCATTTTCTTATGTTCTTATGCAAAATAACTGACTTATAGGTTGTTTCTAGTTTAGTTGACTAGTCTTCTTTTATTTTACAATCATTTTCTTTAATTTGGAACTTTTATGCTCTTTTCATAATTTGTTTTGGATTTTTTGAGATATTTGACTTTCGAATTTGCTAATTGATTGCATGCAGTCTCTAAATTTAGTTTGATATAACTATGAAATTATGATTTCTCATTGTGCTATAATTTTTAAATTTGTTTATAAATCAGTAAAATATGCTTCCTTTGTTATATTTTAAATATATTCTTTGCTTTTGAATCTTATTTGCTGCCAGGATATAACCTTCAATGAGTAACTACTCATAGTATGTCCGAAATGGTATTCTGAAAAATAAAATAAATAATCTACTACATAAATAGATTAAATACACTAATAATATAAACAACTTTTAACAGCCTTTGTCCTATCTCAAAAGTAGCCTCTTCCCAAATTTATTTATTTTACTTTCAGTTAAGTGCTTGCTTCCCAAATTTATTTTTTTTACTTTCAGTTAAGTGCTTGGAATGGTGTATTTACCAAAATCTTCACATGTTTGTATGTAAATTTATATAAAAAATATTTTATGATAGCAAATTGCATCTATCTAGAGAGGAACTTAATGCTTAGAAATTTATCTAGGAAGGGTTCAAAACTCTTCTATGTAATATTGAAATATGCACTTTTTCATGTTTTCAATGTGATATTTCTTTGATACAAAATGATAAGCTTTGTGTGTAGCAGCTAATTGATATGCATTTTTTATGGCTTCCCTTAGTGCCCACTATCATATTATCTTCAATTTCAACAAGAAGGGATTCACCGATTTTCCTTTCTGGCATGCATATAATGTTTGTCTTGTTGATATGTTGAATTTATGTCCAATGTAAGTTATGAGACCTTAGGTTTGTTGGAGACGTATATGCTAGTAGAAAATGAAAAGAACTTCTAATACTAGAAAAACTAGATTTTTTTAATGGAGTTACATGAACAATGACCATTCAAATAGCTGATCTGGCATGCTATGAATGTAGGTGTAGTTAATGTTATTTTCCTATGCATGTAACATACTTAATTTGTCTTTTGGGAGAGATGAAGTGGTAAAATGATAATTTGTTTGTCTAGATTGATAGTGCCTCAAATTAGTAACAGGGCTCAGTAAATTTAAGATCTTACAACACGTTTCCCCTATTTCAAGGAACATACATTTTCCTTACATAAAATTTTTGACGTTTTCCTATGAAGCCAGAAAATATAATGAAAGTAGCATTTAAGTTTCTGTACTATCAATGTTGAGTAACATGTATAGTGACGATTCAAATAACCGGTCACTTCTTGTAGAGCTGATCTTTTAGTTAATGCTCTCTTTATTATTGCTCATCTTCAACCTATACATATGACGTGGTGATTATATTAAGTGTTTTTTCTGTTAACTAATAAAGTATTTAAGTAGAGTGTTTGGTCATGTATAGGAACGGAAGAGATCATAACCATATGTATACCTGAAATAAATTTTCATGTTTTTTCCTTCACAATTTTATAGCCCTTTAGTAATGGTCATGTTGGGCTGTCAAAATTGGGTAATAATGCATTACTTGTTGCAAATGGAACATCGAAAGTTGTCACGACCCAAAAATGGGTCATGATGACACTTATCGTGGCTGAGCCTTGATAAGTAAGTCAATCACCCAAACTGATAAAGAGAAAACAAAACCGATAATAACATAACCCAAATGCGAGACTTTTAGAGCGTAGTCAAGTCAATACGAAACATAATTACAACAATAGTCTGAAAGTAATCTCATAAATCCCCAAAATCTGTTGTCAAAGCGTAAGAGCATCTAGTACATGACAGAATCTAAACATACATATCTGTCTCTGAAAATGAAATAAAAACACAAAGTAAGATAAGAGGAGGGCCGGAGTAGGCTCTGAAAATCCCGAGAGCACTCAGTACCTCGAACACCGCTCCAAACCGCGAGAATCAGCCACCACGTCTAGTACTCGTACCCGGATCTGCACCGAAAGGGCACAGTAGGGGTGAGTACGGTCCACTTGTACTTAGTAGGTATCATAGGCCGACTGAACAAAGTAGGAAACAAGATAAGTAAAATATACTATGAGCATGCCACCTGCAAACAGAAAAGTCCCAAATGGTAGCTCACACTGTCTCCACTAACAATTCTAATATATGAATACACAGAAATGGAAACAACATAGATATATATACAAAAGTACATAGAAATTAAGCACAAGTCGTGGAAACTAGGGAAAATCAAGCAAGATGCGTATGCAAATGCAATGCAATGTGAATGGGATGAATGATGAAAGTCGTCGCATGACTTTTCATATACACCCACCGAGCTCGTAGCTATCAGGTAGGACCCATGGGGGATTCGCAACCCATATAATATATCTCATATCTCAATCGCAACTCACCTCTCTGGCTCGTGTTCACGGAGAGGGTTTTCATAAAAGTGTCTCATTTTCTTTCAAAATAGTGTTTCTCAATGGTACCAGTATCTCATAAATGTATATGTATGGAATGAGGATGTAATGCTCATAATCAACTCAAAATGGGGATATCCAATCCAACCAACACGCAAATATATATAAATGAGCTCAGAAACCAACTCAATATGTCCAAAACTCATGGTTATCAACTTAATTTAGGCACCATCAGAATCAATATACATGTAAGACATCATTTATATCATATCAACCTCTAACTCGGGTATTACTATCATGATAAAGGCAACCAATGCTCAAGTAAGGCCTATATTATCAAATTAAGCCCGCAAGGGCATTATATCGAGAATGAAGGCATATAAATGCACATATAAGGCTAATAATGTCAAATAAAGCCCCCACACGGGCACCACACAATATCAGGTACCATAAGTCAACAACAACAAAATATAAGCCCCCACACGGGCACACAACAATAAAATAATCTCAAAATATAATTCCCATAATTATTTTCCCCAACCCATAGCATGATTTAATTATTCATTAAATACCCAACTCAATCTGAAAGAAGTTAAGCCATATCATACCTCGAAGTAGAATCGCAAGTCCGGAAATACTCAATAAGAAGCCTTTCCCTTTCGAGTGACTTTGGAATGCTCCCAATCTATCCAAAATGAATAATTCATATGTAAACGAGTTCAACTTTGTAATCAAATTTCTACCTTGATTTCAATTAATAGGTCAAATCTCATATTTTTTCTAAATTTCAAGCTTAGCTCTAAGCCCCAATTTTCTTCAAGTATCATAAATCTATGGAATAATACCAACAAAAGAAAATTTCCAAAACTGGATGAAGACCTAATATACCATCACGTAAGGACTGCTGAATCATTTCAAAGGAAAAGAAAAACCATAGCCATGCATGCCAAATTCTATATACCTCCCACTATTAATAATATCTTATCATTAGACAATAATGATTCCCACTAGATTTTGTCTCCAAGTTTCTTAGAAACTACACCAACAGTAAGTAATTAGTACTACTATGCTAAGTTATTCTACCCACCAACAATTTAAGCTTCTAAGCATTCACTAGAGATGTAGCATTTTAATAGTTAAATAAGGTTCATCACAATGTTAACCCAGGATTCTCACCTGAACGTTGCTCCCTCTCTTCTTAATTTGTGTGTCGACGGCGCAAGGGTTGGTATTATGACCCCAAATTGCCCCCTTTAATTTATTCGCACATGGGTCAAGAAGAATAGGGTGAAATAAATAATGGGCTTGGACCATTGACCATCAATCCATTTAATTATATTAGAGCACTTAATTTTCTCACGTGGGCCAAGTAACTTGGGTATTAAATAAATTATGGGCTTGACCCATTAACCACAAACTAAATTACTCAACCAAAAGTGCCCGCTAATTAAATAACCACAGTTAAATGATTAGCTAAAAAAAATTTCCAATTAACCTATACGAGAAGGGTCCTTAGAAAGAAGGAGTTCTAGTGCTCAAGTTACATCGAAAGCCTTGGAATCCGAATTGATCACGCCACTAACCCAAAATCTACAACAAGGGTTGTTACATTATCCACCACTAAAACAAAAGTTCATCCTCGAACTAAAAAGTAAATAAAGTACCTGAAGCGGTAAAAAGATGAGGGTAACTACTGCGCATGTCAGACTCGACCTCCCAATTAGCCTCCTCAATCGGACGGTGTCTCCACTGAACCTTAACCACAGGAATATCTCTAGAACGCAACCGTCTGACATCCCTAGCTAAAATGGAGACTGACTCCTCAACAAAGGCCAACTTCTCATCCAACTAAATTGAGTCCCAATGAAGCACATGAGACTCATCTGAAATATAGCATCGGAGCATAGATACATGAAAAAGAGGATGGACAACAGAAAAATCTGGAGGTAAGGCCAACTCATAAGCAACCTCCCCATCTGTCCGAAGAATCTCAAAAGGTCTAATATACCTGGGGCTAAGCTTGCCCCTCCTCCCAAACCTCATCACATCCTTCATGGGCGATACACGAAGAAAGACTCGATCACCAATCCCAAACCTCATCCGCATAACTCTTTTGCCTACTCTGAACTGCTCGAAGCCTATCCTGAATCACCCGAACTCTATCCAAAGACTCGTGAAGAAAGTCTATACCACGGGGTCTAGCCTTGGAAGTCTCAAACCAACCAATCGGGGATCGACAAAGCCTACCATACAATGCCTCAAAAGGTTCCATCTCAATACTCGAATGATAGCTATTATTATAAGCAAACTATTCCAAGGCTAAATGCTGCTCCCACTGACCTCCAAAGTCCATAACGCACGCGCGGAGCATATCCTCCAAAACCTGAATAGTCTGCTCCGATTGACCATCAGTCTGGGGGTGAAAAGTTGTGCTAAGATCAACCTGAGTAACCAACTCCTCCTTAAATGTCCTCCAAAAACTCAAAGTGAACACTGAACCTCTGTCTGAAATAATAGACACGGGCACTCCATGAAGACGAACTATCTCTCGAATATAGATTCGAGTTAACTTCCCAGCACTAGATGAGGTCTGAATAGGGATAAAATGGGATGATTTGGTCAGTCGATCCACGATTACCCAAATACTGTCAGAACCATGAGAAGTATGAGGCAATCCAACCATGAAGTCCATAGTAATCCGCTCCCACTTCCACTTTGGAATGGGTAATCTCTGAAGCAAACCTCCCGGTCTCTGATACTCGGCCTTCACTTGCTGACAACACAAGCAACGAGCTACAAAATCCGCTACATCCTTCTTCATACCATACCACTAGTAAAGCTGCCTCAAATCACGATACATCTTAGTCACCCCAGGATGGATGGAATATCTAGAACAATGTGCCTCCTCCAAAATCAGTCTCACCCATCCACCAACTCTCGGCACACAAACTTGGCCACCAATCCTCAAAACACCATCAGGATCAAGTGAAGCCTTCTTGGCCTCACCATTCAACACCTTATGCTCAATAGACCTCAAACCCTCATCATTAAATTGGTGAGCTCGAATATGTTCCATTAAAGAAGATCTAGCATCAATGAAGGCTAAAGCACATCCAGGTGCCAAAATATCAAGCCTAACCATCTGGTTAGCTAAATACTGAATCTCTGAGGATAAAGGCCTCTCCTGAGTCAAAAGATGAGCTAAACTCCCTATACTAGTTGACTTTCGACTCAAGGCATCCGCAACTACGTTAGCCTTACCCCGAATGATACAGAATAGTGATATCATAATCCTTAAGCAACTCAAGCCAACGTCGCTGTCTCATATTAAGATCTCCCTGAGTGAAGAAGTACTGAAGACTACGATGATCTGAGAAAATCTCACAACAAACTTCATACAAGTAGTTCCTCCACAACTTCAACACAAACACAACTGCGGCTAACTCCAAATCATGGGTAGGATAATTTTTCTCATGAGGCTTTAGCTGACGAGAGGCATAAGAAATCACCTTACGCTCCTGCATCAACACTGCACCCAATCCAACACTAGAAGCATCACAAAATATGGTAAAACCCACGCCCTCTTTGGGCAAAGTCAAGATAGGAGCCAAAGTCAGCAACTTTATGAGCCTTTGGAAGCTCTTCTCACACGCATCCGACCACTGAAATACCATATTTTCTGTGTTAACTTGGTCAAAAGAGCCATAATAAAAGAGAAACCCTCAACAAAACGCCGATAATAACCCGCCAAGCCAATTAAACTCTGAATCTCGATAGGACTAGTGGGCCTAGCTCAATCATAAATCACCGCAATCTTGGTCGGATCGACCATAATACCATCCTTGGTCACCACATGACCCAAGAAAGAGATAGAACCTAACCAAAACTCACACTTGGAAAACTTAGAATACAACTTCTCATCCCACAACCTCTGAAGTATAATCCTCAAATGCTCCACATGGTCAGCCTCATTCTTGGAATAAACCAAGACGTCATCTATAAATACAATCACAAAGGATTCAAGATACGGTCGAAATACCCAATTCATCAACTCCATGAACGTTGCTGGGGCATTGGTCAACCCAAAAGACATGACCAAAAACCCATAATGACCGTATCGAGTTTGAAAAGCCATCTTTGGAACATCCGCAACTCTAATTCTTAACTGGTGATAACCGGATCTCAAATCAATCTTAGAAAATACGGAAGCACCCTAAAGCTGGTCAAACAAATCATCAATGCGGGGAAAAGGATACTTGTTCTTAATCGTCACCTTGTTCAATTGTCCATAATCAATGCACATACGCATAGAACCATCCTTCTTCTTCACAAACAACACAGGCTCACCCCAAGGAGACACACTAGGCCTAATAAATCCCTTACTCAACAAATCTTGCAGCTGCTTTTTCAACTCCTTCAACTCGGCCGGGGCCATTCTATAGGGAGGAATAGAAATGGGCTCGGTGCCCGGTTCTATATCAATGGTGAAATCAATATTATGATCCGAAGGCATACCAGGAAAATCCGTAGGAAACACATCCATGAACTCATGAACAACCCGAATAGAATCTATAGGAGGTGGTGAGGCAATACTAGTGTCGTGAACATAGGACAAATAAGACAAACACCCTTTTTCTACCATGCGACGAGCACGTATAAAAGATATGACTCCCTTCGAACTCGAATTAAGAGTACCCTTCTAAGCTAACCTTGGCACGCCTGGGGTAGCTAAGGTCGCGGTCTTGGCATAACAATCCAAAATAGCATGATAGAGAGCTAACCAATCCATACCCAAGATAACATCAAAATTAATCATATCTAGGATAATCAGGTCTACCCAGGGGTCAGGACCCAAAAAGATAACCACACAAGATCGGTACACCCGATCCACTACTAAGGAGTCTCCTATGGGGGTAGAAATATAAAGAGGCATAGAAAGAGGTTCACACGCAACACCAAAACCAGAAGCAAAATATGTAGACACATAGGAGAATGTAGACCCAGGGTCAAATAACATGAAAGCAGATCTATAGCAAATTGAGACGATACCTGTGATAACAACATCAGAAGCCTCTGCCTCGGGTCTAGTAGGTATGGCATAGCACTGACCACGTCCGCTCTCGGACTGAGTAACCCCGTGACCACCACCATGAGCACCTCTACCTCTACCTCGAGCACCTCTACCACTCTGTGAACCACCCCTCACTACAGATACAGGAGTAGGTATAAAAATACATCTAGGAAAATCCTTGGCGACATGGACAAACTCATCACATACAAAACATCCTCTACTGCCTGACTCAATCTGAGGAGGTGCAGCTGAACTAGAAGTACCACCTTGGCTCAATGTCTAGCTACCTGAAGTCGCTGAACCTGAAGGTCTACCACCTTATCCCTGCAAAGTAGCCTTAACCGGCCTACTATGATAACCACGGGAAATTCTACTCAAGAAATCTCTACCTCGGGAGGCGTTTCCACTAAACTCACCATGACGATGCACCTTCTTGGTGCCTCCCTGAGTAGCCTAGATAATAGACTCTGTCATCTTGGCATGCTCAAAAATGCTCTGGAAAGAAGCCCCTGAAACTACCATCTAAGCTATAGCCAACTGATAAGTAACATCTAACCCCTTCACAAACTTCCGAATCCTCTCAGACTCGGTGGAGATGCTAGCTGCTGAATACCTGGATAAAGTGTGAAAAAGAGCCTCATACTCAGCAATAGTCATGGAGCCCTGCTCCAAGTGATCAAAATCATCACGCATCTGATCTCTTAAGTTATACGGTACAAATCTCTCCAAGAAGGCCTCAAAAAATTGAGTCCCAGTCATTGTAGGTGAACCCAAAGGTCTACAACTAGCATACGACCTCCACCAATCCCTAGCCACATCCGTCAACTGATAGGTAGTATAAGCAACTCCATGAGACTCAAGGGATCCAAGATTATATAACTTCTCCTGGCAATCAACCAAAAACTCATAGGCATCCTCGCCAATAGCACCACTAAACTTGGGCGGACCCAAGTGAATAAATTGCTCAAATCTCTTCTGGTCATCAGAAGACATAACTGTACCCAAAGCAACTGGAGGAATAGTAAGTCTAACAGGCAATGAATCCACACATGGGGATACCATAGATGAAGGTTGTACCCCCGAACTAGGAACACTATAAGCAAATACTGGCACAGAAAGTGGAGCACCACTTGAAGTCTGAGGAATGCCATGAGTAGATGCCGGTACAGACGATGGTACAACACTCAGAACCGGAGAAATCCCAGGTGAACTTAAGGGAACGCCCTCCAAATAAGTCAATAAATGAATCAATAAACCCTTCAAAACTGGGGTAGTAGTACCCTGTGGTACTTGAGCCGGCCTTGCATCCTCCGCAAGTTCAACATCGAGCTCAGGGGAGGTCCCCCTAGCTCTACCTCTGACAGGGGAAGTTCCTCGTGCCCGTGCTCTACCTCAAAATGGTCCACGACCTCTGCCCTGCCTTCTAAACTGGGCTCCATCCTCAGGTGTTGGCTCAGTATCCAGGCCTCTCGATATCTAGTCCTCCTCATTTGCGCAGAACAACCCGCACGATTAGGAATCAAAATAGAGAAGTTTTTTCGAAAGACATCTTATAGCCTCTCGCAGATAGATACGAACGTCTATGTATTGATCCGCGAGACTCTACTAAACATCCTGCTCTTACACTTATGAGACCAGTGAACCTGGCTGCTCTGATACCAATTTGTCATAACCCCAAAAATGGGTCATGATGGCACTTATCGTGGCTGAGCCTCCAATCACCCAAACTGATAAAGGGAAAATAAAATTGATAATAACATAACCCAAATGCGAGACTTCTAGAGCATAGTCAAGTCAATACGAAACATAATTACAACAATAGTCTGAAAGTAATCTCATAAATCCCCAAAATCTGCTGTCAAAGCGTAAGAACATCTAGTACATGACAGAATCTAAACATACATATCTGTCTCTGAAGATGAAATAAAGACACAAAGTAAGATAAGAGGAGGGCCAGAGTTGTCTCTAAAAATCCCTAGTGCACTCAGTACCTTAAACACCGCTCCAAACAGCAAGAATCAGCCACCACGTCTAGTACTTGTACTCGAATCTGCACCGAAAGGGCACAATAGGGGTGAGTACGGTTCACTTGTACTTAGTACGTATCATAGACCGACTGAGCAAAGTAGAAAATAAGATAAGTAAAATGTACTATGAGCACACCACCTGCAAACAGAAAAGTCTCAAACGGTAGCTCACACTGTCTCCACAAATAATTCTAATATATGAATACACAGAAATGGAAACAACATAGATATATATACGGAAGTACATAGAAATTAAGCACAAGTTGTGGAAACCAGGGAAAATCAAGCAAGATGCGTATGCAAATGCAATGCAATGTGAATGGGATGAATGATGAAAGTCATCGCATGACTTTTCGTATACACCCAACGAGCTCGCAGCTACCAGGTAGGACCCATGGGGGATTCACAACCCATATACTATATCTCATATCTCAATCGCAACTCACCTCTCTGGCTCGTGTTCACGGAGAGGGTTTTCATAAAAGTGTCTCATTTTCTTTCAAAAATAGTGTTTGTCAATGGTACCAGTATCTCATAAATATATATGTATGGAATGAGGATGTAATGCTCATAATCAACTCAAAATGGGGATATCCAATCCAACCAACACGCAGATATATATAAATGAGCTCAGAAACCAACTCAATATGTCCAAAACTCATGGTTATTAACTCAATTTAGGCACCATCAGAATAAATATGCATGTAAGACATCATTTATATCATATCGACCTCTAACTCAGGTATTACTATCATGATAAAGGCAACCAATGCTAAAAGTAAGGCCTATATTATCAAATTAAGCCCCCCGCAAAGGTATTATATCTAGAATGAAGGCATATAAATGCACATATAAGGCTAATAATGTCAAATAAAGCCCCCACACGGGCACCACACAATATCAGGTACCATAAGTCAACAACAACAGAATATAAGCCCCCACATGGGCACACAACAATAAAATAATCTCAAAATATGATTCCTATAATTATTTTCCCCAACCCATAGCATGTTTTACCTATTCATTAACTACCCAACTCAATCTGAAAGAAGTTAAGCCATAACCTACCTCGAAATAGAACAGCAAGTTCGAAAATACTCAATAAGAAGCCTTTCCCTTTTGAGTGACCTCGGAATGCTCCCAATCTTTCCAAAATGAATAATTCATATGTAAACGAGTTCAACTTTGTAATCAAGTTTCTACCTTGATTTCAATTAATAGGTCAAATCTCATATTTTTTCTAAATTTCAAGCTTAGCTCTAAGCCCCAATTTTCTTCAAGTATCATAAATCTATGGAATAATACCAACAAACGGAAATTTCCAAAACTGGATGAAGACCCAATATACCATCACGTAAGGACTGCTGAATTATTTCAAAGGAAATGAAAAACCATAGCCATGCATGCCAAATTCTATATACCTCCCACTATTAATAATATCTTATCATTAGACAATAATGATTCCCACTAGATTTTGTCTCCAAGTTTCTTAAAAACTACACCAACAGTAAGTAATTAGTACTACTATGCTAAGTTATTCTACCCACCAACAATTTAATAGTCTAAGCATTCACTAGAGATGTAGCATTTTAATAGTTAAATAAGGTTCATCACAATGTTAACCCAAGATTCTCACTTGAACGTCGCTCCCTCTCTTCGTAATCTGCGTGTCGACGGCGTAAGGGTTGGTATTATGACCCTAAATTAGCCCCTTTAATTTATTCACACACGGGTCTAGAAGAATAGGGTGAAATAAATAATGGGCTTGGCCCATTGACTATCAACCCATTTAATTATATTAGAGCACTTAATTTTCTCATGTGGGCCAAGTAACTAGGGTATTAAATAAATTATGGGCTTGACCCATTAATCACAAACTAAATTACTCAACTAAAAGTGCCCGCTAATTAAATAACCACAGTTAAATGATTAGCTAAGAAAAATTCCCAATTAAACTATACGAGAAGGGTCCTTAGAAAGAAGGAGTTCTAATGCTCAAATTACATCGAAAGCCTCGGAATCCGAACTGATCACACCACTAACCCAAAATCCATAACAAGGGTTGTTACAAAAGTAAATGCATAATTTACTTAAAGTTTATAAAAGTTAAACTCATTGTGTTAACAGGATGGAAAAATATTTAAAAAGTGAGTCTGTTGTGACATGATGGACTGATATTCTAGTTATGCAGCAAGGGACAACAATAGACCCATTGTCATGAGCCAAACTGTCGTGAGTGGCAGCCACACTAAACCCCCGCTGTGGGAGAACAAACAAACCTCATAAACTATCCAACACTTAGCTGAAAATAGGCAACTAAACCAATCTCATTCGCAAAACCAACATTCAATATCTTAAACGAAGAGTAACAATAGAATATGCAGAATAAACCATCCCTAGAACCTGAAAGTCATCGTACCAAAACTCTAATAATTGTCAAAAAAGGAGATGCAACCACAAAATCATAGTAATATCTAAGTTCAAAACAATGGACCAGAAAATAAGTGAAGAACTCATGGTAGCTCGAAAGATGCAGCTCATCCTTGAGTTCGAATACTGTTTAAATCTCAGTTGTGGTCTCGAAATAGTCGTCGTAATATGCTCTGCACTCAACAAAAAAAAAAGAGCATGTATAGTATCAGTATGCAAGAAACAACGGTGTACTAGTAGGGTCATCGGCCAACCTAAAATGAGAAATATGAACATATAACCATAACGTAGTACAACAAGACAACCATGAACCATATCATGCAACTCTATTCCAAGTTCATAACACTTAACCTTGTAACAAGTACAACATGAAGTTTAGTCAATATGAGTCAACACGAATAATGAGTCAAGTCAACTATGACCACCAATAAGACTCTAAGTCAACAACCATGACGCAACAGTCATTAAATCATGTCCCAATTACACAAATAATAGACAACACAGAGTTATGTCGCAATATGCAATTAAATAGGACCACTTAAGGATCCACAAGTACAACAACAATGGCAAGTAACATGCATCTTGGTTTACATAAAGAAATCACCTTTAGCAATTAAGCACAAAAAACCAGTTCACTCAAGGAACCAACATAATAATGACAACACTTAAGCCTGGTTCACTCAAGGAACCAATATAATCAAGATAACACATAATCCCTAGTTCACTCAAGGAACCATCACATTCACCAAATACCTGTACACACAAGCTAAGGGTCTTATGATCGCTCACTAGCCATGAACTGTAGAGGACAAGTTCTGTCCATGTACCAAATCCCAGACATCAAGTGTCTGCCAATCTTATACCAACTAATCCCATAAAGATGTTCAAATACCGCTAAATCCCACAATAATGATAGATATCACAATAAGCACAACCATAAAGAGTACAGAAACAACACTTGTAACAACCAACAAGTTGTACATATACGTTTCATTGCATATGATTAACACTTAGGATATCAAACAGTCATTCACTTTCCTTGAACATGCATTGTACAAGCAATACTAAGGAATAGTTATTATGCAAACATAACACAAGTTAGGTTTCAACTATATTAAACCATCACCTACCTCAATCCATGCCTGAATGCTCTACTGAATCTGAGTTTTCTCTTTTCTTGCAATCTCGCCTTGATTGTGGTCTAAAAATAGGAATATAAGCATATAATCAATCAAATGATCTATAATATCCAGAATTAGAACCTAATTTCGAACTCCAAGGCCAATTCATGATCATCCCACCCATTCTAGGGTCTTTCCTACCATAAATTCACCTTAATCTACCAATTTTGTAGTTACATTAGTGAATTGCAGTCATGCAGGAGTAAATTATTAACCCTAAATCAAAACACAAAGATTTTACTCCTATTTTACCTTATTGCACCAGAAAAATCAAGTAGTTCAAGTTAAATCCTCACAAAAACCCGTAAACTAGTGATTCTAAGGTTAAGGAATCGAAAAATTAGTTAATGGGGATAATAACATAACCTTAAAAATAATTCTGGTGGAAAATAAGTGAAAATCGCCCCAAATCGCCTAAGTCCTCCCCAAAATGAGTTTAGAAATAATGAATCATTTTTAGAAAAAATTCTGTATAAACAGTGATTCACCCTGCTATAGCGTCCCGATCCCGCTATGGCAGCATCGCTATAGCGAAAGTTGCTCGCTTAGTGGGATTGACCGACATTGACTTCCACTATGGCGGGAATTATTCCGCTGTAGCGGTAGACCCATAGCAGCCTGCCACCCGCTATGGAAGGTGTGGCGAGGCAGAAACTCGAGATTGCTCACATTTTGCCTTTTTTGCAATGCACCCTAAAACTATGACATTTCGGACTAACCCTTTTACGTCAAGTTCGATATCGGGAGTTCTACTCACCCAAATTCACTTTCAAAAAATTCTACGGGTTCGTTATCGTCTTAGCTAACATAAAATCAAGATAAACTTTATTACATTTATCCAATCCATTTCCAGATTTCCCTAGACCATACCTTGCTCGAATTTCATCCAAGACTAGCCTAGCCTGAAAATTTTAACTTTCAATTTGGGGAAAAACATAACTCGAATTTTCGCACGATTGACTCACCCGTAACGTCGGAAAGGGTCGTTAGACCCATGAACTAGATCCTAAATTTTTTAAAGCAATATGGAATTTCGAAGATGAATTACTACGATTTTAACTTGTGTGCACTAACAGGCTGGTTGTAACAGCCAATCAACATTGAAACAAGAAACAATTCTTCATGCCCGTGAAAAAGTTCAAGATGTATTAACAATATTATGAACTAGGATTAGTGGGTTTTTCATGAAATTTACAAGCAAAAGAACTTGCCTTGTAGGTATGATGAACCGTGTACACAGTAGAGTGCAGATCATCTATCTATATTATTCTAAAAGGGAGAAGCTCCATAGTTTAACGTTAACATACTAAAAAATCCTTCAAAAGTTGATTAACCATTATAGCTTAAAAATATAACTGGATCTTTCAAAAGAACGTTAATTTTTTAGTTAATCTAAAGAGGTAAAGAATTTGAAAGTTAAATTAATTTGTTCTAGACCACATTCACATGTAGAAATAGAAAATGTATTGGAATAATCACTTCCAAGGCATGTGTACCAATGTGCAGTACAAGTTGGTCAAAATCATTAGATTAAATGCTATTACAGAAAAAGTATGTTTCAGCTTTTTCTTTTTTTATCCCTATTCATGATTCATCTATTTCATTTCATTCATTTTAATCATGTTGAGTTCATTAATAGTTCCAATGGACCTATTTTATATGTGATATACACTCTTGTGCAGTGAGTACTCACCTTTGAAATAAGCTGTTCAAATGTTGGATAGACGACATTCTCATGTTATTTCTAAAACATAGAGCACAATGCCTAAAAATGTGAAAATGGATCTTTTAGATCTTTCAATAAGCTGGTTAGAGGTTCATTCGACAAAATAAGTTTCCAGTTTTCACTCGATCAAAACATGTTTTCTACACACCAAAAAATATTGCTATTATGATTTTCCGATATTATTGCATTCAAAAGATTCATGTTTTCTCATTATTTATATTATCTTATTGTGCACATTGTTGAGATAAAATATATAATTATTTTTACTAGTAAATTCTTTTGGTTTTGTGCTAAAGAAAACTCGATAATTAATATTAACATCTCAATATTCAAATAATAAAAATATTTGCCGAATCTTTTGTTCTTATTAAAATTATGAACAAATGAGACTATATTGTAGGAATTTTATGATGACAGATGAACATCCGCTTAACATGTAGTTTACTACTTTACATATAGTTCATGCCTACAAATATTAGAAGAGCTAACCTTGTAGTGTAGTCCCAACCCCAAATGAAAAGTCCTGATGGCACCTATCGCACCACCGAACGTAACTACATAAACCAAAATGCGGTGAATAAAACAATAATAGCAAGTCTCAAATACCATCATTTATAATAAACTTCAAAGTAAAAGTACGGAGATCAATATTTAACCATCCAAAATCTGGAAGTCACTAGTATAAGTCGTTACACGAATAAGTTGCAACTAAAGGTGTCAACATCCCATAATAATAAGAAAATACATAAAAGAAAGATAGAGGAGATCCAATAAAGTCAAGAATTAGTTAGTAACTACCTTGAATCTCGGAATAAAAGCCTTGAACATAGGTACTGGATCAATGCCTGGGGATAACTGGCTCTCTATTTGCTCTCAAGGTGTAGAAAATAAACAAGCTGAAGTACTAATCCACATGTACTCAAAAACATTACTGGCTGACCAATTCAAACCGATGGCTTAAACAGACCAACTACCATTTGATACTTTCCACATATATCCTATCAAATTCAAGAAAGACACATCAAATCACAACCAATAACAACAACAATAGAAATATAATTCAATACAAAAATGTCAAATTTCCTACAAATTAGAATAAAAGTGGCAAACCACTTATCACCCTTCATATCAGAGATCAGTATGGGTCAAGAAAATTAAGATGATGAGGTGAATGCATATGATGCTATGGTTATACCTGGCCAGAAACCTGTATACACCCATTGCTATGTATAGCTAGATAGGACCCATGGAAACTTTGCATTGTCAATATACATCCTCTGGATCCACCCGTAGGCCTTCAAAGTAATAATTATATGGGCCTTCAGAGAGTATTGCTAAATGTTGGTTCCTCATGATGTGTTGAGATTTTATGACACATTTGATACTCTTTAAAATGAAATTTTTGTGCTTCTTCAGTATGTTTTATGCGATTTGATGTCTTTTCTGTGTAATTCAGGAAAACAAGTCAAACTGTATGAAAGTTGGAAGTTTTGTAAAAGATTAAAGGTACAAACTATTGTATGAGCCATGGTTTGAGTCGTGAAGACCTGTCGTAGTTCGTGTAGGAGTCAGTTTTAAGCGACTATAAATAGCCCCTAATGTTTTATCGTTAGATTTATAATACATCTTTGCAGTAGAACGTAGCTAACAAGTAGTGACTATTATTTTGGGTCTTCTTCTACATATTTCGAATTTACAAACAAGTTTCCTTACAACTTTTTGATTTAACATAAGTCTGATTTCTTCATTATGTGTGTTTTACTTTCTGTCAATCATGAGTAGCTAACTTCACATTCGGGGTTGTGGAACCAAGTGATGGGAAGTTCATAAGGGTAAGAACCATCAATATACAATTGAGTAGGTTATGGTAAATTATTAACTCTTGGATTAATTAATATTTTCAAATGCAAACATGAGTTAACGCCATAAATTCTAATTAACACTTGGGAAATGAAATTATGGTTAGAAAGAATTAACCATTAAGAACTCAAGACTTTAAATCTTGTTTAATGGATTCACATAGGGATATGAGGAATTCACTTCGCTTTATTTGATCAGTTTTATAAATAACCTTTGTATATTTGGAAAAATTATTGAGGGAACGATTGTTCAATTATTGGAAAATAATGAATGATAATGTAAACATCATCACTCACCATAATTAACCTACGAGAGAGTATATTGATGCATGTAACCAATGAACGCAACCATCACAAGGTCAAACGACCTTGCCCTTTTATTCTATTGTCTACAATCAAGCTTTCTTTACAGTCATAGTCTTGTGGTCAGTTCAAACTCTTATAATACTCTTTAAGGAATAGTATTCAACAACAAGTACAGTAACTCAATCTCCTTAAGTTAGTCTTTTTCACCTTATTGCCTGTGGGATTCGACCACAACCTGTTGGATTACTATATTAGACTACAATCCCTTTGCACCAAATTCAAGGTGTAATTTGAGCATATCACCTCAAATGAATTACAATCCCTGGATCGGCACATAGGCTCTCAGAGAAGAATCAATAATATCATGATAATATGCATATGAAGTCATATAAAATATAAAGGGATGTATTAACTCAAGACAAAACATCATGAAAAACAGAAAAAGATTTTCGGCCTACAAATTGTCCAACTAATATCAAATCACAGTCACCATGCTCCATTATGTATAAAACTTGAAATAAAGGCATCTGAATTCAGTAGCATATATACTTATATTCTAGAAAACTCAGTCTAAACAGTCAATTAGTTACTTTTAACCCTTTAATGATACACTAGTAGATGTATACTCATCATGTCACCTATATCGGACCCCCACATCTCCAGTAATCCCATTAGAATCAATAAGCATATAAACACTTTGAAAAATATCAAAAAAAAGTCTTAACTTTCCTTAAAGAAGTCAAAAAAACAAAATCGAAGCTTTACTCTAGAGCCTCCAAACGGCCCTAATCTAATCAAATACGTATTCTACATAAGAAAATGAAACAATAGACACCAATATGGCTCTACTTTAATTCCAAGTCCAAAAGGTCAACCCTAACCCATAGGCACAAAACTAGAATTTATTTGAAAGTATTGATACCCATAACATAATGAACTTAAATATGAAATATCATTGAAAACTGAACTAAAATCAACTTTCAAATCATCAAAATACCATTTCATAACTTTACCCCAAAATTCAAAATTTTTCCAATTTTAAAATCAAGATTTAACAATCAGATCACAAGTAAAATACTGGGGAATATGTAAATATAGGTTGAGAATCATATCCAAAGAACAATCCTTGAAAATAACCTTTAGAATATCCAAAACATGAGTTCTCAAGCTTCAAAAATTGAACTCAAACTTCAAAAATTGAATCATGGGTTTATGTTTTAAATGGGTTTTTTTTAATTCTGTCTATGCACACCCTTCATCGCGATTGCAATTCGTTCATCACAATGGTATGGTTATCGACGACTTAGACCCTTTGTAATTAGAAGATCTGATCGTGAATATGATGAACACTCTAACCCAAACCTCTAGATGTCCCTATGTGATCCTGATCAACCCCTCTCCCCCTACGATTCGGATGCAGTAGAACACTACTCTTTACGAAAGCAACAGGGGGATTGCAAAAGTGAAGAGTAAAAACATGTTGCACTAGTTCAGCTATGAAAATTGAAACAACAAAGTTCAAATGTTCTGGATGGACCATCAAGATTTATTCAGAACCTCGTGAACACAATTCATATATGCTACTAGACTAGATAAACATTCCAAACTCAATGGACCCATAAAAATTCCGAACATAGGTCATCTTGACCAAAAGTTGATTGAAGTGAAACCTAAGCTTTAAACTTTCATATTTCTAACTGATTACTCAAAATCCATTAGAACACCTCCAAATCCAAACCAATGGTCCAATGAACCCAAAAATCATATTTTAGAGCTAATGAAACTCTCAAAATTCTATTTCAACCTTGGTATCATCAAATGTTGTCAACCATACCAAATTTTAAACCTTCAAAAATAGAAAACTTGCATATTTCTCAACCAACCACCTAGAGAACCATACCATCCATTCCAGTAGATCAAAAATACAATTAAACTGTGAAGAGAGATAAAATGGTCAAAATATTCATAAATAGAAAAATAACTATGAGGATTGTTACATCATCGACCATTTAAACATCTGTTCATCCTTGAACGGGTAAGAAAAGTACCAATGTTGTTGAGAAACTGAAAATACTCATGGTAGACCTCATACAAGCATTCCGTAGTAATGATTACATCTGTAGTACTGCTTCTTCACCTTAACTTCTCTTTTATTTTAACTCTAGAGACTACATCTCTAGTATCCAAAATCATAACTTTTCCAAATATTTGATTTCCCTATATTTGAACTCTCTCAACATAAAATACCCGAGTTGATTTTAATCAAAGTTCTGAACATACCCAATTCATCAAAACCCATCATATTCACCGCAACGTGATGATTGTAGCCAAAATCTAGTGTCAAATCTCAACCAATAAATATCATGATCTTAGAAATCCTCCATTCATTCTTCCAAAACTTATATTAGTGACTGAAAACCTTAGAAAACACATTGCCTCTTACGACCTAAAATCCAATGGATTGTGATGGCACCTAGCCACCCAACCATGGTAGGTAAGCCGAACTCAATAACTCGGAATATCAAAATAACGCAAATAACAAGCTAAACTATACACAAAGATAAACGCTAATAATAATTATGTCTCAACACAAATTTAAAGAAACAACTGGACAAGAAGAAACCAAAATAAATCCGCATACTCTAAAATCATAAGTACAAAAGTGACACTACATAATCTCAAATCAAAATGCAAGGCTATCTGAGATACAAAAATAAGTGTAACACCCCAAATTTTCCTAAGCCAAGATCTGACCCATTTATCGAAGGTGCATAGACCCAAAAATGATAATTTCTTATATTATAGAGGTGTTAATATTGATTCCTTAGTATGTGAAGAGATTTGTCTATGAATTAATGTCTTAAGAAATCTCTAGCACAAAGTTAAGTTGGAAGCCTCTTTACAGATTGAATTTTCGTATATGATTTTACTTGGGTAAACTTCAAAGGAGTATAAATCCAAAAAATATAAAGAGTTGGTGCCTCAAGACCAACCAAAATAAATGACTTTGAGTCTTCTTTACAAGGCCACCAGTCTTTCATTAATACAATAATGGAGTAGAAAGTTATACTCATTTTACCTAAGGGTGTCTGTCTGCCAGAGATTGACAAGCCGTCAACTGAAGTCGTCAACCTTAAATAGTAAAGATCAAAAATGGTCAGATACTGATGAACTGAGTTGACAAGCCATCAATGGGTTGATGGGTCATCAACCAAGTCGTCAGATAGAAATTTTTTGCACTTTTAAAATGCGTTCTGAGGGATATTTTGGTCTCTTTCTTAGTTAAAAACCGCCCCCACCTATACTAAACGACCCCAAACCCCTAATTACAAAATTCATTCTCCAAAAATACATTCTAATCTTCTCCAAAACACAGAGAGAATTCAATTAGGGTTCAAGCTTCATGGCTAAGGATTCAAGCTTTTCTCAATCTCTTTCAGTCAAAAAGGCATGTTGAACACTCCCTACTTTAATTACTATTTTAAAGTGCTAATTTAATTAGCATTTATATATTTTATATTGATGGTTTTGAAGCTAGGGTTGAGGATTTAGTTACGAAAAGTTTGATATGAATTTCCTTTCTTTATAAATGGATGGTTAAATCTTTAATTAGGGTTTTTGAGACTAAAATGGCTATTTGAATACGATGAATCTTTATGTATTGAAAGTTGAATGGTAAATGGATGGATACTTAAGCCATGGTTATGAAGTCTCTTGAAAGCCTGAGTTGAGCAAGAAATATAAATGTTTTCCCATTTTTTTTATATCATTGAACGAACAGTATCTTTAAATGCTTTGAAATTGTTATGGGAAGTTTAACTATGTTTATGCTCATGAAAGATGGAATTTTGGAGCCTAAAAATTTTGATGATAATGATTTGGCATGAAAGAGTGACTTGCAAGTCTTCGTATGACGATACCAAAAATGTAAATACCTTAATGAAAGACTCCATGAACAATTGATATGAAAGTGTTTTAATTTGGGCTTAAGAGAATTGTGTAATTCACCGAGATGGTGTAGTAGTGACCCAACATTATAAACCCTATTTAGCGACGTGGGGAGGTCTTATCCTAAAAAATGGATGACCGTTGTATGCTTGCTTCGCGCAGTAGTATTACCGTTTATGATTATGTTATCATTTGGCCAAATATGCTAGCTCAATCCATGTGGCACACATGGATTGAGACCCCGCCAATTGGATATACTAGACCCATATAGCCTGTGGGTTACTGGATGTTGGTGTAACTACATAGTTCATCAGTAAAAGTTTCCAAGTGCTTAATTTTTCCTTTGTGTTTCAAGTCCCTTATTTCTTATTTTCCATAATGTTGAGCTTATGTTATGGACTTTATGAAGTACCTTATTTCTTATTTTCCTTAATGTTGAGCTTACGTTATGGACTTTATGAATTATTATCTAATCTTATTTGGTACCTTTCCTTGGGTCGCATGCCAGTACTCAATGTATAAACCGTCCCCGGACGCTACATCTTTTCATGTTGTAGGTTCCAAAGCATTTACCTGTGATTTTACCCAGCGTTAAGACTCATTCAGGACAACTGCTAGCAAGTAGTAAGTCATCCATCTTTCAAAAGGCATATGTTTTCTTTTAGTTAGACTTGGGCTATTTTATTTTATGGTATTTGCAAAACCATGTCCAAGCTTAGGATTTCTATTCATAATGTTAGAGGATTTGTAGACTAAGTTGGATAATGTTTATGCCTTATTTCTAGACTTGAATTTGAATTATCATTTTCAGTTGAACTTCATATTTACGAGCCTAATTCTGCACTTTGTTTATAACTATACTCATGATGTAATGCTAAGGGGACTTCTCAGGCCATCATTCATCCGTCACGACCAGAGCCCCGGTTTGTGTCAGGACAAACTTGGTACCAGAGCATGGTTCAAGGTCCCAGGGTGTTTATGAAGCTGTGTCGAGTAGAGTCCTTTTTATGGATGTGTAGCGTACCAGACTTATAAATGGGAGGCTATGAGACATTTAAGAATGTTTCCATTTCTTCATGTTCTAGTTTGTGATAGAGAGTCTAGTTTAATGTGAATTCTTCTAACTCCAATTTTTTTTCTGAATTTCAGATCATGCCTCCAAAAAGGATAAATGGCCAAATGACTTCAGCTGGAACCTCCGCCCCTACTGGGGAGCTCATCCCCCACAAGAAAAAGCTTATAGTGCTGAGCTCAGAAATACTATTTAGATGCTTGCCCAGATTGTGTCATCTCAGTCCCATCAGTGGGGAAATCCTGGTTCTATCTTTGGTTCTTCGAATGCTACTCGATTTGGCTAGTTTATGTAGATACACCCACTGACCTTCATGGGTTTGCATGCTAGTGATACTGAAGGGGTGGAGTTTGTAGCCTACTATTTGAAAGAGGTGGTATATTAGTAGTATCATGAATGGGAAAAATATAGGGGTGAAGATGCGGAAGTGGCAGTTTGGGAAGATTTTTTTGCAGCCTTTCTCTACCACTTCTTTCCTCAGGAATTGATAAAGGCTAAGGATGAAGAGTTTGTTAACTTGAAATTGGGAAAGATGAGTGTTAAGGAATATGCATTGTAGTTTACCCAGTTGTCTCGCTATGGTCCAAAATTGGTTACTAATATAAGGGCCCGAATGAGAAAGTTTGCTTCCTGTCATTTTGACGATCTAATACTTGAGACTAAAGGGGCTATACTGAACAACGACATGGATATATCCCAATTAGTAGTTTACATACATCAGGTTGAGGATGAAAAGAAGAAGCAGGATGAGGCTAAGAAGCAAAAAAATAAGAGAACTAGGCCAATAGAACAGGATGCAGGCCAGCAGCATAGTAGTAAAGGGGGTAGGTAGTGGTTCATAAAGAAATCTTGGGGTATTTCCCATTCATTAGCTAGTGCACCAGCCCCTAAGCCTTCAGATGATTAGCGGTTCCAGCCTAACAATGGCCCCAGGATGCAGAGCACTCAATCCTAGACTAGTGTGACTCAGTCAACCCCATCTTATCCCCCTTTTCCGCTCGTGTGAAAAGCTCCATCATGAGCCTTGTCACTTGGGTAAGGGTGTGTGTTACAATTATGGCCAGGCTGGTCATTTTTAGTAGAAGTGTCCTTTAGCAAAGGGAAATTTTGGGGGGCAATAAGGCCCAAGCTATTACTTCTTCAACCCCAGCTCAAAAGGGGGCTACTTTTAGTTCAGGTGGGGGTAGCAACCATCTGTAGGCTCTAGTGGCCTCACCAGATATTATCACGAGTATGTTACAGGTTTTCTCCCGTGATGATTATGTGCTACTTGACCCCGGTTCTACTCTATCCTATGTGACCCCTTATGTGGCAGTGAATTTTGATTTTGGTCCTAAAAATATTTCTGAACCATTCTCAATCTCTACTTCTGTTGATGAGTCTATTATTGCTAAGATGGTCTATAAAAAATTTAAGGTGTCGATTTTTTTATCGTGATTCTGTGGTGGATTTGGTAGATCTTGAGATGGTAGCTTTTGATGTTATTCTGGGATGAATTGGCTCTGTTCTTATTATTCTACTTTGGATTGTAAAATAGTCACCTTTCATTTTTTGAATGAACCAGTCCTCAAATGGGAGGGTAGTCTCATAGTACCAAAGGAAAGATTCATCTCTTATCTTAGATCTTGAAAAATAATTTCTAAAGGCTGTTTGTACCATTTAGTTTGGGTTAATGATTCTAGCATTGGAAGTCCCTCACTCTAGTCCATTCCTATGGTAAATAAACTTCCAGAATTTTTTCCCAAAGATCTTCCCGGAATTCCTCCTGATAGGGAAATAGATTTTGAAATTGACCTCTTACTTGATACTCATCCCATTTTCATTCCACCGTATAGAATGGCTCATATGGAGCTAAAAGAGTTAAAATAATAGTTGAGAGACCTCCTTGATAAGGGTTTTATATGTGCTAGTGTCTCTCCTTGGGGTGCTCCTGTGCTTTTTGTACATAAGAAATATGGGTCTCTTTATATGTATATTAATTACCTCCAGTTAAATAAGGTCACATTGAAAAGTAAGTACCTTCTTCCCAGAATAGATGATCTTTTCGACCCAGTTCAGGGTGCTAAGTGTTTCTCCAAAATAGATCTCTGTTTGGGTTATCACTAGTTGAAAGTCAGGGAAGCTGATATTCCCAAGACTGCATTCCAAACTCGGTATAGCCATTATGAATTTTTAGTTATGTCCTTTGGTTTGACAAATGCACCTGCAACCTTTATGGATCTTATGAACAGGGTGTTTAGACAGTTTTTGGATTTGTTCATCATAGTCTTCATTTATGATATCTTGGTGTACTCTCAAAATGAGGAGGAGCATGTCAATCACCTACGAATTGTACTTTAAACCCTTAAGGATCAAGAATTGTATGCCAAATTTTCCAAGTGTGAATTTTGGCTAAGCGTTGTGGCTTTTCTTGGACATATTATTTCTAAAGAAGAGATTAAGGTAGATCCCCAAAAGATTGAGGCAGTGAAGAAGTGTCCTAGACCGATAACTCTAACCTATATTAGGAGTATCTTGGGTCTGGCAGGTTATTATAGGAGGTTCATGGAAAATTTTCCTTCTATAGTTGCTCCACTAACTAAGTTGTCTCAGAAAAAGGTGAAGTTCCTATGGTACGATGCTTGTGAGGGCAGTTTTGTGTAGTTGAAGGATCGGTTGACTTCTACCCCTATTTTAATGATTCACGAAGAAACTGAAGGATTTGTGGTTTATTGTGATGCATCCCGGGTGGTACTTGGTTGTGTACTTATGTAGCATAGGAAAGTTGTGGCTTATGCTTCAAGGCAGCTTAAAGTGCATGAGAAGAATTACCCAACTCATGACCTTGAGTTGGCGGCCGTGGTATTTGCACTTAAGATTGGTCATCATTACTTATATGGGGTGCATGTGGATATTTTCATTGATCATAAGAGTCTATAGCATGTGTTCACACAGAAAGAGTTGAATCTCAGACAGAGGAGGTGGCTTGAGTTGTTGAATGATTATGACATGAGCTTGCACTATCACCTAGGTAAAGCTAATATTGTTGCTGATGCTCTAAGCATGTTATCCATGGGGAGTCTTTCTCATGTTGAGAAGTAAAAAAAAGGTTTAGTAAAGGATATGCACCAGCTTCCTAATTTAGGAGTACAACTTTTGGACTCCGAAGATGAGGGAGTGATTGTTCATGAAATGACTACGTCATCCCTAGGTGTTGAAGTTAAGGAGAAGCAGGCTAATGATCCCATACTTAAGCTAATCAAGAAAAATGTTGGTCAGCAAAAAGTTATGGCTTTCAAGATTGGGGGAGATAATATTCTGTGGTATCAAGGGAGATTGTGTATTCCCAATGATGATAAGTTTCGAGAGAGGATCTTGACTGAAGCCCATGTTTCTAGGTATACTATTCATCCTAGATCTACTAAAATGTATCACTACTTAAAAGAGATGTATTGATGGATTAATATGAGAAGGGATGTTGCTAATTTTGTTGCTAAGTGCTCAAATTGTTAGCAAGTCAAGGTAGAACATTTGAGGCTTGGTGGTACGTTACAAGAGATAGCTATCCCAATGTGGAAGTGGGAAATGATAAATATGGATTTCATCACCAGCCTCTCGTGTTCTAGCAATTTTTATAATTCCATTTGGGTCATTATTGATAGAATGACCAAGTCTACTCATTTTCTACCTGTGAGGATGACTTATTCAAGAGAAGATTATTCTAAGCTTTACATTCAAGAGATTGTTAGATTGCATGGAGCCCCTGTGTACAATATATCCGATAGAGGTATGCACTTTTCTTCTCAGTTTTGGCGATCATTTCAGAAAGGTTTGGGCTCACAAGTGAATCTTAGCACCACTTTCCATCCTCAAATGGATGGACAAGTGGAGCGTATGATTCAGACTTTGGAAGATATGCTAAGATCCTGTGTTATTGATTTTAAGGGTATTTGCGTGGATTATTTTTCTTTTATAGATTTCGCATACGATAATAGTTATCACTCTAGCATCCAGATGGCCCCATTCGAGGCTCTTTATGGTAGGAGGTGTAGATCACTAATTAGATGGTATGAAGTGGACAAAACTAAATTGTTCGGGCTAGACCTTGTGCACAAGGAAATTGATGAAGTTAAGATTATTAGGGAGAGGCTGAAGACCGCTCAAAGTCGTCAAAGGTCCTATATTGATATGAAGCAAAGGGAGTTGGAGTTTGAAATTGATGATTGGGTGTTCTTGAAAGTTTTTCCTATGAAAGGAGTGATGAGATTTAGGAAAAAGGGTAAGCTTAATCCTCGCTACATTGGTCCTTATCATATTTTGAGAAGGATTGGGAATGTTGCTTATGAGTTGGATTTGCTGGATAATTTGGCATCGATTCATCTCGTATTTAATGTGTCTATGGTCAAGAAGTGTATGGGTGACCATTCCTTGGTGGTTCCTATAGAGGTTATTGGTGTGAAGGATCCTTTATCATATGAAGAAGTTCCCCTAGAAATTTTGGATAGATAAATTCAAAAGTTGAGAACCAAGAAGATAGCTTCGGTGAAGGTGTTGTGGAGGAATCAAAAATTAGAAGAAACTACTTGGGAATCGGAGGAGTACATGAAAACTAGATATCCCTTTCTATTCTAGACTTCGAATGAAGTTGTGTAAGGTACCGATCCTATACTAATCTTTAATCTTCTTGTATTCATGCCTTAGTGTTTGTACATATGTGGAATCTGAGAGTCTCATGGGTCATGCTTAATTGATGGGTCGATGTTGTCATGGAATTTTCCTCTGATGTTTAAGAGCTTAAGATGAGTCTATAATGTTAAATACAAATCCTTACCTCGTACTTATAGAGTTCAAAGTCCTTAGCCATCATTCGAGGATGAATGATCCCAAGGGGAAGATATTGTAGCACCCCGAATTTTCCTAAGCCAAGAACCGACAAATTTATCAAAAGTGCATAGAACATAACCTAAAAATTTCTAATGGTATATAGGTGTTAATATCAATTCCTTAGTATGTGAAGAGCTTTGGATATGAATTATGGTCCAAAGGAACCTCTAGCACAAAGTTAAGTTGGAAACCTCTTTACCGATTGAATTTCCCTATATGATTTTACTAGGGTCAAGTTCAAAGGAGCATAACTCCTAAATTATAAAGAGTTTTTTACATCAATACCCACCAAATAAAATATCTTCGAGTCTTCTTTCCAAAGACACCAGCCATTTGTCAATCTAATATTGGAGTAGAAAGTTATGCTCATTTTACCTGAGGGTGTCTGTCTGCCAGAGATTGACGACCTGAGTTGACGATCCGTCAACTGGTTGATGACCCTTTAACTTAAGTCATCAACTTTAACCAGTATAGATCAAAAATGGCAAGAGATTGACAACCTGAGTTGACAAACCGTCAATTGGTTGACGGGCCGTCAACCAAGTCGTCAAATAGAAATTTTCTGCACTTTTAAAACGTGTTCTGAGAGATATTTTGTTCTTTTCCTTAGTTAAAAACTGCCCCCACCTATACTAAACGACCCCAAACCCCTAATTATGAAATTCATTCTCCAAAAATACATTCTACTCTTCCCCAAAACACAAAAAGAGAATTCAATTAGGGTTCAAAGTTCAGGGCTAAGGATTCAAGCTTTTCTCAATCTCTTTCCATCAAAAAGGCATGTTGAACACTGGGCTGATAGTTGTTATTATAGGCAAACTCAATCAAAGGAAAGTGATTATCCTAACTACCTTTGAAATCTATCAAGCAATCTCTCAACATGTACTTTAACATTTGAATGGTCCGCTCTACCTTACCATCTATCTGTAGATTAAAAGTTGTGCTGAGATGAACTAGGGTACCAAGACCCTTCTAAAATGTTTTCCAGAACTAAGAAGTAAATTGAGTACCTCTATCTGAGATGATAGTCAAAGGGACTCCATGAAAATTAACCAACTCTCTAAGATAAAGTCTAGCATAATACTTGGCCAAATATAAAGTGTTAACTGGCAGGAAGTGTGTCTAGCATAATACTTGGCCAAATATAAAGTGTTAACTGGCAGGAAGTGTGTTGGCTTAGTCATCCAGTCCACAATAACCCAAATAGAATCATGTTATCAGTGAGTATGAGGCAACCGTAGAATTAAATCCATACTCACCACTTCCCACTTCCTAGTAGAAATATTGATAGCCTGAGTCATACCACCAGGTCTCTGGTGTTAAATATTAACATAATGGTAATATGGACACTTAGCCACTAATTCTGTGATATAGATCTTTATATTGTTCCACCAATAGACTTCTAGTAGATCACGGTACATCATAGTGGCTCCTGGGGGAATAGAATATTGAGAACTGTGAGCTTCTATCAGCATCTGCTGCCTTAAGTCATCAACATCAAGAACACATAGTCTTTCATGAAAACAAAGAACACCATCTCTCCTCGGTAGAAAACCTCAACTTTCTGACTTTTGATAGATTCTTTCAACTTAAGCAAAATAGGATCGCTATCTTGCTTTGCTTTCACCTCAGCTACTAAAAAGTATTCTAAACCATGACACTACCATTGGTTGAATCAACTAATCAAACTTCCAATCTAGCAAGCCTGTGATCCTCGTGAACCAATTCTTTCTTCTCCTCCTCTTCATAAGCAACACTTTGCATAGACAACCTTCTAAGAGTGTCTGCCACTACACTGGCTTTACTCATATTGTATAAGACACTCATATCATAATTATTTAACAACTCCAGCTATCTCCTTTAATAAAGCTTTAGGTTTTTCTAATTGAATACATACTAAAGGCTCTTGTGATCTGTGAACATGTCTACATAAACCTCATAAAGATAATGTCTCCAAATCTTTAAGGCAAAAACAATTGCTGCCAACTTAAGATTATGAGTCAGGTATTTCTTCTCATGAGACTTGAGTTGTCTAGAGGTATATGTTATAACCTTACCATGTTGTATCAATACACAACCAAGGAAGACTCCTGAAGCATCACAATAAACTATAAAATTATCTAGACCCTCTAGTAGAGTTAAAACTGGAGTGGAGGCGAGTCAAGTCTTCAACTCCTGAAAAATCTTGTCGCAAGAATTGGACCACTGAAATTTGACTTTCTTCTTAGTCAATTTGGTCATAGGGGAAGCAATAAAGGAAAATCCTTCAACAAACCCTCTATAGTAATCGACTAAACCTAAGAAACTCCTAATTCTGATAGAGAGATGGGTTTAGGCTAATTCCTAACTACTTTGGTCTTTTGAGGATCAACTGGAATGCCCTTATCAAAAATGATGTGACCAAGGAATGCTACTGATTTCAACCAGAATTCATACTTGCTAAACTTAGCAAATAACTAGCGATCTTTGAGAGTCTGCAAGACAATCCCAAATGGTCTGTATGTTCATCATCACTCCGAGAATAAATGAGGATGTCATCTATAAAGACAATGATAAACATGTCCAAGTACTGCTTGAACACTCTATTCATCAAGTCCATAAAAACTGCAGAAGCATTTGTTAGTTCGAAAGACATAACAACAAATTCAAAGTGACCATATCGAGTTCTGAAGGATGTCTTTGAAATGTTACGTTCTCTAACTCTAAGCTGATGATAACCGGATCTGAGGTCTATCCTTGAAAAACTATTGGCACCCTGAAGTTGGTCGGCCTTGCCTTCATCCTCAACAGGTAGATACTTTATCTGGGACAGAGGTCGCTAAATGCTTACAACTAGTATTTGTGCAATTAAATCCATTTTTTTAGGGGATTCATAGTACTATTATAAATTAGAATAATTTTGGTTTGGCTTGGTTAGACTAAAAATATGAAGTATCCAGGCTTCATTTAGAAAAAAACCAATTGGATTGGAAAGATATCTATGAGTGCTATTTATCTTTTTTCTTTGTTAAGAGACTCTCCCAACTGTGGTTAACCCATAGGGCCTCCTATTGTTGAGCCTTATCATCCATTACAGGAGGATAGAGAGAGGATAAGGGAGCTCAATGATCGCATTTCCTTCTATACTTTCAAGTGTCCCCTAATCGAGAATATTTCCTCGGATATTATTGAGACCCTTAGTCTACATGAATTATACCTAACCTTTTGACAAGATTACAATTTCAACAAAGAAATAAAAGCATAACTCTTTGCTCACTTGTATCGCCTCTTAGTCTTTTATTTTAGCTTGTTTTGTGAATATCTCTCAGGTGTCTACGAAAAATCTGATCATTCTCATGATGAAGAGAATTTCCAATGTTAAAAGGTATAAGTCATTAATCCTAGGAATAGAATATTTATTCCTGATTGTGACTTTGTTCACTAACAGTAATCGATGCACATTCTAAGGGAACTATCTTTCTTACGCACAAAAAGAACTAAAGCACCCTATAAAGAGATGTTGGGCTTGATAAAACCTTTACCTAAATTATATTTTAATTGTTTCATCAATTCCATAAGCTCAGGTTGAGCCATTCTATAAGGTGGAAGTGAAATAGGCTGGGTATCTAGAAGGAGATATATTCTGAAGTCAAATTCCTACTTGGGAATAACTCTGGGAAGATCTTCTAGAAACTCATCAACCACTGGAACTGACTGAAGAGTTGGGGTATCAAACTTTAAATCCTTAACCCAAATAAGATGACAGATACACCCATTTGAGATTATTTTTCTGGCCTTAAGGTCTGAGACAAACCAACCTATCAACACTGAACTACTACCCCTCCACTCTAAGACTAGCTTATTCAGTAATTGAAACTAGACTGCTCTGTTTCTACAATTGACAGAGGCATAATATGAATGTATCCAATCCATGCCAAGAATGACATCAAAATCAATCATATCTAACAGATCAACTGAGGTGACTTTTTGAGAAAATGACTGGGAAATTTCTATATACCCATTTAACTATGACTGAGTCACCAATAAGAGTAGAGACTGAAAAAGGTTCTGAGAGGATTTCGGGGCTAACACCAAAGTCTACTGCTATATAGGGAGCCAAGAAAGAAAGTGTGGCTCCAGGATCTAACAAGGTATAGACATCAATATGAAAGACATATAACGTACCAGTAACTAAATAAGGGGAACCCTCCTTATCCTGTTGAGCCTGCAGTGCATACAACCTATTCTGTCGTGGTCCACCACCTGTACTAGATAAGGTACTCTTCTTAGTATGGTGACCTACTAGAGTTGAGTCTACTGGCAAACATCTCTTCCCTTCTATGAGGCCACTGGGCACTCTCTTAATCTGAGACCTGGCTTGCCACATCAAAAACAACCACCACAGTCGGCCATACACACCCTTTGGTGGTTCTTACCATACTTCTTACAAACCATGTAAGTACATCTGCTAGTGATACTTCCCTGGGACTCAAAGCCTGGTGCCCTATCTCAATGCACCTACCTAAACTTGGGTATTGAGGCTGGAGCTGAAGACCTCTGACAAAATTGATTAGCGATTACCACTGCCTTATTTCTGTAAAGAATAGTCAATGATTCCTGTTCTAGCCCTCTTAGTATCTTATTCATTCTTCTTAATACTTTCTTCCTTGATCCGTTGAGCATGAGTCATAAGTCTGGAGATGTCCATCACCTTAACTAGTATGGTAGTCCTTCACTCCTTGAATACTCCCTCAGAAACACCCAAAACAAACTTACTCCTAGGGGCCCTTGAATCAGTCACCATCGCTGGAGCATACTTAGAGAGTTGAGTAAACTTCAGAGAATACTCTTTCACTGACAAGTTTCCCTGCTTTAGATTGATGAATTCATGAACCTTGTCTTTCTTTAACTCAAGTGGGAAGAAACTGTCCAAAAATGTAGTCACAAACTCATCCCAATCCACTGGACCTGCATCTACACCTTTATCTTCCTTCCTTTGTTTGCACCAAGTCTGAGCCACCCTATTCAACTAATAGGAGGCAAAGTCTACACTCTCAACTGGAGTGATACCCATAATCTAAGGGGTCTTCTGAATCTCATTAATAAACTTTGGTGGATCCTCCTTCACCTTAGAACCATGGAACTCTGGAGGATTTATCCGAGTGAAGTCCCCAACTTTCGTTGTTGTTGTATTCCAATTTGGATTAACCATAACCTATTGGTTGACCTGAGTGGTCATTTCTTGAGCAAGCACCTGAAAGTATCCCTAAACTCAACATGTATAACTTGTTCATTTAGAGGGTCTGCTAGGTCTGGTGGAGCTTGTTGGTTTCTATTTCTATTTCACCTTCCATTTGATCTTCTAGGAAGTATTTTCACTACACACGCATAGAGCATGGGTTAGAAAAATATTTAATAGAGCTCACACTCTATTGCACGATATGATCAAGAAAGAAATGAATATTTTCAAAAATGTTTCATAGCTTCGCACTCATAAGTGTGAGCGTTTCACACCCATGAACAAGACTCTACTAATTCATATTTCAGACACCCAAGGACACTTTAAACTTGATGCTCTGATACCATGTTTTTCACGACTTGAGACTACAACCTAGTCGTTTCACAGTGCTTAGAGCCACAAGTGACCCCAAGCTAACCCACCGTCTGGTATAACACTAAGAGTACTGAAAATAAGTAGAAATAAGATACTGAATGAGAAATCTACTGAATAATACAAAATACTAATCAATAGAGTAGATTTCTAACAATCTCATAAAACTAAAATACTAGTCTGTCTGTTTGAAAGCCTCTACTAAAGATGAGTTACTGGGACAAGTTCCTAACTAAATTTAACTATATGAAAAGAGAAAAAACTGAAATAAAAATATGATCATAAGTCCAATCCTCAAAGGTGAGAACTCACCACACTCTACTACTGAGATAAGTACGGGATTGTGTTAATCGCAAACTAGATGTTGAGTGTCTGAACCTATATTATAACATAATATAGCATAAAAGAAAGTGTGTGGTTGGTACTTTGAATGTACTGAGCATATGAGATATGCATTATACTATATAAAGTTGAACATGTTGAACATAAGAGCTAAACTTAATATGGAACTGATGATTATGAGTTGATCCAATGACCCAAATAAATAAGCATATACCTAATAAATACTATACTGAATAAACTGATTATAAGGTCATGAATATCTGAGTTTGAACTGTGGGAGCTACTATTAACCGACATACCCCTTTTGAGCTAAACAGAGTCCAACCTGAAATCCAACTGGGAGGGCACTTTGCACCTTGCCAAGGGTATGAAAACAGACTAACGTGGATCCTCTAAATTGATGTCCAAAAGGACTAAGGTTATAGCCTGATCTAGAGGGTGACCCTTTAGAACCTATAGAGGCAAGGTAGTTTTGGGACTTAGGTACATTTACTAAAGGTGTCAGGCTAACTGATGGGTAAACCTTTATCCTTGAGTCCACTCGGAGGTAAGTACTACTCCCAACTAAATTAAATTGATAAACAAAGTAGCTCAATAATACTGATGTATGAGACTAAATGATAGACTCATTATCTGAAAGCATCCCTAAACGTATGGAACTAAAGGACTGAATGTTGAACTATCAATTCACAAAATAATAAGTCATCGGGTATTCATAACCCTCCATCTCTAAAGAATACAATTATTCATTACAGCTTCCATGTTCTAAATTGAATATGAATTCATACAACACAAGTCCCAAACACAAAATATCAATATGCTGAGGGTTCATAACTAAAAATCTATAAAGGTACAAAATTTCATAGGAAAACATGTATACATTGACTATTCATGATGAAGAACTGAAATATAAGGAAACTCATACTTTTAATGAAACCCCTAAGATCTGGAGAATGAATTAACTGAAGAACTGAGTTTACTTAGGCACTCAATGGGTGAAAGGATACCCATTGATGAAATCCCACATACATGGAAGTGAAAACCTTGCTATAAATCATAAAATTAAAGCCTGAAGAGATGAACCCTAGTTCTTGCTTTCAAGAGGATAGAGTCGCTTTATTTCTCTAATTTTTGCTAAGTGTTGATTATTTTCTGAGAGAATGAGGGATTTGGAGTGGTTTAGGCTTAAGTATTCACCTATGGAAGAAACAAAAGGACATAGTATAGGAGGTTAAATGATAGGAAAAGACCAAAGTGTCTTTAAAATAAAATCTAAAATCTGTTTGTCATAACGAACGAACCAACCAATAGATTATTAGTTCTACCAATGGGTTGTTGATTATGCTCGATGGATTTGGGGGGTAATGATGTACCTCTAGACTTCCTCAGCTGAGCCAAGGGATAGCACGTTGGTGTTGGTTATTCCAGCGGGTCGTTGGTCCCTCTCATGTCCAAGGAGGTACTTTGTAAACCCTTGATACTTTTTGGACAATTCATCAGACAAGCACAAATAGTTTGTTCTATAGGTATCGTATCTAATACCATGATAGTGCTTTGCTAAAATGGCCATAACTTCTTATTCTGTAATCGAATTAATGAGAGGTCGGTTGGATTAGAAAGAAGACTCAAAGACCTTCAATATGGAGGTTTTTTAGGCTTAAAACTCCTTATATTCTAGGAGTTATTATCATTTTAATTTGACCCTAGTAAAAGCTTATACTAGAACACGATCGATAAAGAAGTTTCCAACTTAACTTTGAGCTAGAAGTTCCTTATGACCTTAATTTATATTTAAGCACTTCTCATAATAAGAAATCATTGGGCTTCGTTATACACACATTTGAAGAATGGTTATGATCTTAGTAAAATTTTAGGGTGTTACAGAAATCCACTTCTTCATTTTGTGTCATTCGTTCAGAGTCTAATGCAACTCAAAAATCTGTTAGTCAATCTCTCACAGATAGTGAGGACATATTTTTCTTTTTCTAGAGACTTAGAGGTGACATAGGTTGGTTCAGAGCATTTGGACCAGCTAGAGGTTATGTTCCGGTTGCCTTCTAAGGTTCAAGAGTTGCTCATGAGGATGGGTTTGTTGAGATAGAGGGTTTGAGTGCAGTACAGACACCACATATTGTCATTTCTATTGCTATGTTTGAGGATTTCTTGGTATGTGTGTTGGGTATCCTTGATGGGATGCCTCATCCTTTCATTCAGTGCACTATTTTAAGGATTTTGACTCTAGATACACTATTGGCTATGGCTTTGAATTCTCACAGTAGTGATGTTATTATATCATGTATTGCCCCATACTCATTGACTTTACCCACTATGTCTTTGGAGGGGCAGAGTCGGCTTATGGAGTTTATGAGGGTGGGTCCCCCTAGGTTCAATAAGGATCCTAGTGTTGATGCTTATAAGTTCTTGATTTGTTGCCATGATAGGTTACACAGGTTTTTCCTGGTAGACTCTAATGGAGTGGATTTCACTACTTTTCAATTTTTTGGACCAGCCAAACAATGGTGAAAGCCTAATGTGGAGGTCAAACTAGATGTATTACCTTCTATCTCATGGGATTGGTTTACCCATGAGTTTTTAGAAAGGTCTGTGTGGAGGCATAAGTGGCATGCGGGTAAGAGGCCCTATAGACTTGACAGTGGTAGCAACATGCATGGTATAGACCAGACTTCTTATGCTTATTCTAAGAGGTGGTTAGGACATAATAGTCATTGGTCATGCTTATTCTAGGAGGTGGTTAGGACATAGTAGTTATTCGGGTTCTTTAAATTTAGTGCAGTACTCCTTCTCATTCAGGTTTCTTCATATGTGGGGATCTCAGGAGCTATAGAAAGGATTGCCTATAACATAGACAAAGAGATGCATAATTAGTAGCTTAGGGTGATGACAGGGCTCAGTGTTATGCTTCTCAGGGTGGACTCATGGCAGGAGCTTTTGGTACCTGGTCACAGGTGTGGTTTCATTCTGACTTTTAATCTATCTCGATAATGTTTGATTATGGCCCTACATTCTCCTATATGTCTATGTATTCTGCATTGGGCATTGATATGATCCATGGGTTTCTGTCTTATCTATTTATAATACTACCCCAGTATGTATTTTTTAGTGGTGGATCAGGTGTATCAATGTTGTGTTGTGACTCTTTTAGAGAATATTTCTTGGATAAATCTTACTATTATGGATATTGTAGATCTTAGTGTAATTTGTGTATGATTTTCTAGATGGTCATATTGTGGGGTATTGATGAATCGATGGTAGGTATTGGTATGTTTAAATTATGGATTATATTTTAAAGGTTTACTTAAGGGTCATGATATCAGTTAGGATCGACGGAATGATTCTATTATTGGAATGATGAGGTGAAAATAAGGTGGAATCATCTGAAGGTGTTGTCAAAAATGTGCATACATGGATTAATTGTCTAACGAGATTTTATTAGAATATCTGTGGTTTGAGTTAGTGTAGTGACGATGAGATATACCATGTAGGATGACTAGGTCTATTAAATCAAATTGGTGAGAATACTTTGAGATAGATTACAATTTCGATTCAATTAAGTTAGAAGGTTTTCGGTTGGAAAATTTGTGTTGGGTAAGGAAGACTTTCAGGTTCCCAAAATTTGTAGTTTCATGCTACTCATGATGGTTTTAGTTTTGTGCCAAGACTGATGGTGCTTCAAAACACTCCTCCAGTAGGCTTGAACGAAATTCAACTTGTAAGATTATCTACTTTCGATTTTAAAGGTTGTCGGTTCATTTTCGATGAGAAGTACTTGTGATGTGTTTACTTAAGTCTTGTTCGGGTTATGGTGGTACTACTGTGTGTTGATTGAATGGGTTGCAAACTGAGTATGCTTGAGAAAAATTCTACAGATGTTACAGTGTGTTAGGTTCCATGAAGGTTTCAAGTTTGATAACTGGCAAAGTTCATATTCCAAGGGACAAATATGATCGGATTGTTGGGAAATGATTGTTAGGGGTTATAAGGCTGGTGATATTGTAGTATTCTTTGGACGTGATTTAACCATCTTCATGGGTTGGACCTGGATCCAAATTTTTTGGTGGTAAGGCTACTTTTTTGGTAATGAGTTATGGCATGGCAAGCGTAAGTAAGGTAAGAGAGTTTTGAACATGATTGGATATGGGAGTCTTGGAAGGACTTGTGCTTGGAAAAGTATCGGGGTGGAAGAACTTAGTATTTGGGGTGTTAAATGACATAAGATGTGGTTAAATTAAGGGTTCTGATTCAAAGTATAAGGAAATATGCCATGAACCTGGTGATGATAATATAGAAGGGTGAAAGAATTAAGGGGAGAAATAGGGCATTATGTATAGATTTGTGGTATAAAGTTGAAGACTTGTGTGGGTTTTGGTTGTTTGCAAAATGATAGTAAGGTATGAGCATCCATTAGTGGAAGATAAAATGCCTTAGCACACACAAATGAAGGGCTTGGTAATAATTTTTTAATGACTTGGTTTTGATATGGGTGACTATCAATATCATGCAAGTAATTTTGCATGTCTACACTGGGTTGAGTGTATTATGTTATGTTGTGTTATTTATATGTTTATTACCAAATAGACTTTCTGTTCTACTGGATTATTGAGGACTTCGGGTTGATTGACACTACATGGGTGATGAAAACTACATAGATTATTGTGATGGGTTGGAAAAATTATTAGTGACATATAGAGTGTACCTGTTTGTGGTATGGAACATTTTTAGGGTGATTCACGATTTTATACAAAGGGTTTATCATGGGAAATTTGATTGTTTGAATGGTCATCGATTTCTTACTTAGAAGCTTCAGCTCATAGAGAGAGACAGTATTATTCAGACTAGAATTAATGATATCAACCTTGGGTAATTTTGACTCTCAGGAAATGCTTAAGTGGGCTTAAAGGTAGCAGAGACACTTGTTGAGATAAAATAAGGAATGATTTAGAGTTGCAAAGATTGGCAATGTGTTTCTTTGGGTTCCTGGTATTTTTTGGGTACAGTGATGACATTAGATTCATGGTTCGGTTATCAGCTTGTGGTATTGATGATGGGTTTTGGTACATTGGTTATGTTCAAAATCTCGATACTAGTCAACTCAGCTGTTGGGTATAAAAATGGTTCAGAAATAAAAGAGTTAGGTATACAGAGAAATTATGTTTTGGATACAAGAAATATGGCCTTAAAATTAAATTGTGAAGGGTTCTAGCTACAAGAGTGAACTTGTGGTCCTACAAGAGTGACATAGCTTGGAAGCATTCTTGTGAGGTCTACCCTATTATTCTCGGCTACTTTGACAATTTTGGGTACCTTCCTTATCTTTACGTTCGAGGACGAATGTGTGTTTTAGTGGTGAATAATATAACAACCCTCCTGGTAATTTTTATAATTTTCTATATTTTAACCATTTTACCCCACTTTATTATTGCTTTATAACATTTATGAGTTACATGAGTGGGTGGAACGATTCTCAAGGTGATCAGGAGATTTTTATGTGTGTCTTTGGGTTTGGAAATTTTTTGGATTAACATAGTTGACTTTCGTCAATATTACAAAATCTGTGTGTCGGATGAAAATTCTGTTAGGTTCATCATCTTTGGAATGCAAATTTAGGTTTATAGAGTGGTTGGTTTGGGTTCTGAGTCTCCATTGGGATTTTTAAGTGTTCGGGCGAGAAACTAATTTTATTGGCCTGAAGTGGGTTTTGGGTGAAACATGCTGATAACGACTTCTACTGGAAATTCAAAATTTCCCATTGAGTTTGGAACGTCGAAAGTAGTCGATTAGCATTATTAGAATGTCTTCAGGGGGTTCTGAATGTATTCTGAGTGTCCGTTCAAAGAGTTTTGAGTCTTAGTTGTGCTGGTTTAACTGCCATCTGGTGCAGCAGTGTCCTTCATTGTGATCGTGGGGCATGTGTTGCGGATACAAAGGGCTAGGAATATGTTCATCACAATTGCTGAGCTAGGGGTTGCAATCGCAAAGCTTTGTGGGATGACCCATCGCTATCGTGTGAAGTGGGCTGCATCTGTGAAGAGTAAGTTTAGACCGGGTCGGATTTGGGTCGGACATGGTTCATTGTGATAACAAGTATGGGGTTTGTGAAAGTGATGAAGGAATTACTTGGTAGCCTTTAAAAAGTCTATTTCGATCTAAAACCCCATTTTCACCATTTTTAGAGCTTGAGAGCTCGAATCAAAGCAATATCAAGTGGGTTTACGATATCTCAACCTTGGGTGAGTTTCTAAAACTTGTTTTATCATTATTTATTGATTAAAGTATGAAATCATCTTCAAATCATGGTTTTTAAACTTGAAATTTTGGGGGTTTCCCGGTAAAGTGAAAAAAGTGATATTTTGACGATTCTAACTCGATGTTAACTCAAATTTTATGGGATTTTAGATTTGATACCCTTAGACTATGGGTAAATTGATTTTCTAAAAAAATTCTTGTTTTTTCCTAATGGGCTTGGGGTTGATTTTAAGATTGAGTTTTTGGACTCGGATATAAAATATAGCATATGGGTATCATTAGTTTTATTTTCTTATGTAGATATAATATTTGCATAGATTGGACTCATTCAGAGACGAATCATAAGTGTACAACTTCCATTTGATTCTTCAGGTTGTGGCTTTTCTTTACAGATCTTATTTAAGGCAAGTAGAGATTTTCCTTGACTCTTTTCTGAGGTATTTATGTGTTATGTGCTAGCTACTTGTAATTGATAGTAATGAGGATTTAGGGGTCCCGTATAGATGAGATGACGAGTTTCTATATGAGTATCAGTGTTATTAAAGGTTAAAAGTAATAACTTAAGTACCATGATTGTTCCCTTTAGTTGTTGATCTGATTATGGTAAATTGTGTTGACAAATGAATTATTGATCATGAATAGTTTATATTGAGTATATACTTGAGGGTTTGTATCAGTGTTTAGTGGAAATTGATAGAAAATTGGGTTTAGTAATTACTTAAGGTAACAAAGAGACTGTGGCTTTAAACGAGAAAAGTAAAAAAGAGATATTCTTGCATGATTGTTATGTATGGTGTGTGAAAGAAAACTTCTAAACATGATTTTGATGAGTACATTTCCCTTTTGTGCATTTGAATATAATTGTGTCATAAGTGGTTAAAAGATTGGGTTCTTGTTATTGAACATGTTATGTGAAGTGAAATTTTAGTGATTCTATCAAGGTAATATGAAATTATTATCAATGTGATGTCGTTGGAGGCTTGCGTTGATATCATTATTTATTTGGAAGATTATTATCATCATGATTCCCGTTAGAGGCATGTATTGATATTATTATTGATTTGGGAGATTATTATCATTTTGATCCACTTTAGAGGATGGTGTTGACCTTATTATTGTCTTAATTGGGTTTTTTTTATTTTGATGTCGTGAGGGGTCTTGTATCATGATTCACTGGTACTTAGGAGTATTGAATTCTTATTGGGCTGATTTGATGCATTTGGATTTACATCTGGGCTTGAGATTACTATTTACGTGCATATTCATTTATTGCATCCTTCATGAAACTGACCACTAAGAAAAAAATGAGATTTGAAAGAAAAGGAAACATCTTTTCAAATGACTTGTCTGATGGATGTGTCAAAAAGATCAATTATTTAAGATTGTGATTTGTATGGGTTACGAACCCATATGGGTCCTCTCTTGGAGCTTAGGCTTGGAAGGTGTATACAGTGAGACGGGATTGCATCATACTCAACAAATGCATCCTCATTCATACTTATCTGATGCATCATCATTATCATATTCATCTGATGCATCATTATTATCATACTATTCTATTTGGTTGCACGGTATGGGCTTTTCTTAACTCATCCTTAATTTTTGGTTCAGATTGTGAAGTGGGTATAGTATTATGTTGGTGAAATTCTCTCCTGCAGTGAATTATTCTACTATTGTTGTTCATAAACCTGTACATGTCTAACATACTTAAACTAGGCTGTCTATTTTGTTAAGTGTTGAGATCTGTTAGACTATGGTGGGTTTTCCTGAGTGCAGGTTTATTTGGATGGTTGGTGTGATGGTCCTCACCATCACTTTGAATTAGGTCGGTTGTTGATAATTCTTGTTGGGTACAAGTGTTTCATACTCACCCTTTCTTTTCTTTTCTACACCCTACATGTTGGTACTGAGCGGGTAGCCTTGTGCATTGATTGTGATTCCTTGTTTCTACTTTTGGAAGATTGATGTAGAGGTTGTTGGACCTCAGAGTTTACTCATATCACTTCTTCCTTTATCTTATGCGTATACACATTTGAAATACTTCAAACTATTTCATTATATTCGGTATCAGAGGCTTGTACTAGATACATCCAGACCTGATATGTTATAGATATTATACGTCTTTCTTATGCCATATGGGGATTATTTGTAATTCTTACTTTTTCCACTTCTACTTTACTTCTATAATTGTGTATGGGTTGGGACAAGCTTACCTGTATCAAAGGGTGTGACAGGTGCCATCACAGTCCCAATTTTGGGTCGTGACATATAGAGTTTATTTGGAAAGATTCCCTACATCACGAATATCAACTCGCAACTAGTAACTAAGGAAACCAACTGAACTAGTTAATAGATAACTCAACTGGATTATTACAATACTGTAACCCTAGATCATTAATCACCTCTGCAATTGAGAAAAGAACTTAAAATCGCTCTTATGTTTTAGAATCTACATTAGTTGCCAGTTATTATTCTCCCAATCAATTATTATTTCTTGTTTACCCGTTGGATAGTTAAAAACAAATTCAATCTTGTAATCAATTAGCAAATTCCCTGTGGAGTCGATATCTGGACTCTCAACTCTAATATTACTTATCAGACCATGTGCGCTTGCATGTAGGAAATATCTTGAACATTTTTAAAGTAACAAAAATAGAGTAAGGGAGTGTGGTTGTTGCGGAGAGCTTTTTTATCCAGACCACCCCTATAACGCAAGCTGAGAGAGATAAGTTCATCGTGTCTTGACGTTAAATCAAATGCTTATTGAGAGAGTGAGCGATATTGTCTCATTCATATGACAAAAAATTATTATATACTATAAATTATGTGAGGGGAATCTCTGTGGAGGTGAGGGCACATAGAAGATGTACACTTGGTAAAATAATTAAACTCTTTACCTTATAATGTGATGATACTTTGCCCAAGGTTTGTGTTCAAAGAATAGGTTTTAGAGGTTGCACCATCTTGATAGAAGTCTCTTGTTTTGAATTGTTCAATGCACCTTGGATAGTTACTTGTTTGATATGTCTTGGCATTTAGGTGAAGGTAACCATTTTATCTTGAATATTATAATGAAGGTTAAGCTAGTTTAGTGGTAAAGTTTAAAGTGTGAAGTTGTAATGTGTGAATATTATACACTCTTTTCACTATTTTTTCTCCATATATGTGCCTTATTCTAAGAATAATTTAGCTTAATGCTAATGTCTTATACTTAATTTCATGATTTATAACTTACATAAGGTGTTATGTATAATTTAGGTGAAAGGAGATGAAATGGGACTAAAAGAGAGCATAAATAATTGAATTTAGCAAAGAAAAGTCAAAGGCAAAGCTGAAAGGTCACAGAGTAAGTTCCAGAGTGAATGGGAGTCAAAAGTACACCCCTCAGATGATCAATTTAAATCATTGATCACAATGTAAGACTTTTCATTCCTAACTTTAATGTTTTGTCCTTTGAAATTTCACCGTTTCTCTATGCCTTTTCAGTGAAATTTTTTGTGTCCTATTAAAGATGCCAAAATTTTGGGAGGACATATTGAACAAGGTACATGAAGTGTCCTCTTTTCTTTTACAGGTCAAATTGTCAAAGACAAGTTAAACTTGATTATAGAATTTTTTTTGAGTCAGATAAGGATAGAGTTGGTTTTCATTTTTTATCTCCAGTCATAGTAGATGCTTTTGTTGTAAATAATGATTAAAAAAAAAAAAAAATAGGCAATTGCACCTATATCTTTGCATATCTATTTCCTAGGTAACACGTTAATTTTGCTATGAATAATTTGCACGAGTTTAAACTTATAGCTATGATATTCTTGTGCATTTGCGAGAGTCTGTTGTCACTTTCTCTTTTACTTGTATATTCTCATTTTTTTCCTTTTATTTGTGATTTCCTAGGTTCTTGTGAAGTTGTTTATCATGGAATATGGTATAAATCAATATGTTCTTTGCCTCTTCTTTTTACTATGAGTATTATTTTAATTGAATTATTAAAAATATCATCTTTTCCCATTTTAATTTTTATTGTTTGGACCTCTAAGCTTCCACCGGTTGCTACCATTTATGCATAACGTTTGCTTATATTTTACTACATTATAAGAGTAGACACTAAATCAAATCACTTTTATCATTTTTGTCAAAAAAATTTCTTCTTCGGTAAGAAATTTCTCTCCCGAATAAATTTTTGTTTGGTACTCTCTCCGTTCGCTTTTATTTGTCATATTTTGACTTGTTACACCCAAATTATTAACATGGCTATTTTACTATAGTACCCTTATTAATTGATGGTTACTATTGTGTCTTGAAATATATATATATATATATATATATATATATATATAAAGGAAGGTCATTAGCAAGCTGATGTGGCATGCTTCATTGGCCAAGGATTCTATTTAATCTTTTTTCTCATTTTTTTGAGTAATTTTTCTATTTCCCTCATTTATATTCTATGTAAGCAAAACACAAGAAAAACACATTTAATTCTCTTATCTATGTTAAATGTTCCAAAGTTGTTTTCTTCCAAAAAAAAAAAAAAAAAAGAAGAAGAAGATGAAATGTTTACGTTCTTCCCTATTTAATTCATCATAAAAGAGTCAATAATGAAGGAACATTATTGTGAGCATGTAACATTTCTTTCACTTTTATCACAATTTAATTCACCTTAATAATTAACGAAATTATTGTGTATGATAATGGAGAACTCAAAAGACATTTAGGCATCTATTTCATGTATAAATCTGTACAAATTAGTTTACTTCAAATACTTAGCCAATCTGTTTTGTAGTTCGAACTTTTCTTCGTGGAAGCAGGTGATATATGATACGAGGAGCTATGTATATTTGTGTAAGTTCATATCAATTGAGATCTTATTCCAGCTACAACACACTTTTTCTTACATGAAATTTCATTTGACGAATAACTAATCTCACGTAAGGTAGCTGATTTAATTTAATGTATTTTTTTAATTTAAGTTTTTCCGTGAAAGTTTGAAGTAGATATTGCAGAAGCATATTTGGTAGATGACAAAGGGTTGTCAAGGATTTCAGACTTCGGTTAATTCGCTTAATTCAAACGGGGTTCCAATAAGGTATTTGTCATTTAAACTACGATCTATTTTATCATTTCAGATGATTCAAGTTGAAGCTAAGTTCGTAAACCTATCTAATTTCTCAGATATTGAATCATATGGAGATTTTATGATAATTTTTACCTAATCAGATACGCACCATTAAAAGAGATGAAACGTTATTTTTTGTAATAGATGAGCTAGGTATAATTTAAGACTTAAAAGTTACATGAGTTGAATACTAACTTAACATTGATTCTCTACATGTGCCTTCTTTGGAAAAGAAAATGGTGATACAAAATTTCACTTTCCTTCGTTGCAAAAAGTAAAGAAATATTTTTATTAGATATTGTGCTTATAAAACATAAGATAGGTGATAAATGAGCAAGTATATATAGAAGAAAGATAAAAGATTTTATGCCATAGAGATCAAAAATGATTCTTTTAATGTCTAATACAGTAAAAATTAATAGCTATATATAGTTGAAGACGAAAAGTTCAATAGTTATATTTGGACTTTGGGTTTTTAAAATAAGATAAATACAAAGAAAAAAGTATTATTGACAAAATAATAAGAATATATATAATTATTAACAGCAAATGATATTCCTATATAATAAATAACTATTGCAGTGGAAGAGAAAAGTTAAATGGGTATTTAGAATAACAATTATAGTGAAAAAAGGAAAAGTTATAAGTAGATATATTACAGGTAAAGTTAATTTTTTTTTTTTAAAGTTTAGAGTAACTATTACAGTGGAAGATGAATAGTCAAGTAGGTATATTTAGTGATTTTTTGCTACTTTAAAATAAGGTAATGCAAATATATTATTCAAAACAATATTAATAATTACAGAAAGTGTTTCTTCTTGATAACTAATGTGTATACAATTTACCAAGTGAACAATTCAGTTAAAAAATCTTTGACCAATATGAGCTACAATCCTTATTTGCTTCAATCAAACAAAATCAACTATCTCCCATACATGGTTAGGCACATAACTGATGTTTATTAGTAACAGTATATTTAGACACCTTGAAATCTAACATGTTTTTAAATTTTCTCATTTTTTAATGATTTTTTAATACTGATTTATTAGAATTTAGTGTTTGTTCTTAAACTTTGATGCTACAAATTGAGGCAGAGGAGAATATGATAAAATGACGATTCTTCTACTAACTAAGAAGCTATAAAGAAATTAAAAGGGTGAGATCTCATTTTAGAGTGTGACATGAAATTCTATCAAGGTATTATTATGTTATTGTTAAATATTTTTTTAAAAAAAATCAAATTCACTTGCTGGCGCATTTGTTTAGTATTATACTACTATTTCACATTAGGAGATATTTCTTAGACACTCGAAAGAAAATTACACCAAAATATATGTTACAGATTAAAGGTTTAACTTCATCGGATGTACAACAGAAATACAACAAAATTATTATTAGGGACTATATTTTAACTTATTAATAAAGAGTACACTATTTCTCATCTAATAGATGTTAAATTTGTCCAGCTTTAATTTTTTCTTTCATCCTTTGAAAATAATCTTCATAATATAATTAAAATGAATGATAATATTACAATTAGATAACAAAATAATCAATATAAATTGATCAAAAAAAATTAATTCTTTAACTACCGCGCAAAGCGCGGTCAAATTCCCTAGTTAGTTTAGAGAATAAACAATTAATGCTAAGGGTAAAATAGGAAAAAAGAAGTTGTCTTTTCTTGATATATAAAAAATGACAAGTAAAAGTAGAAATTCAATTAGGAAATTAGTGACAAGTAAAAGCGGACGAAGGGAGTATATTTTATTCAGTTGAATGCCCAGGTAAAGTTATTTCTACTTAGTTTTTAAGTTAGAGAAACTTATTTTCATTAATTTCCTATCAAATTCAGCTTGTACCTTTTTCTTGAATAATTCAGTTACTTATTACGCACAATTTTAATATTATCTATGTCATTTAAAAAACCTGTACTAATTGAATTGGAACACACGTGCAACGCACGTATCCAAAAACTAGTTATACTAAAAGTGGGAAGCTTCTAACTCTAAAGTTATTACTATTTTACCCCTATTGTAAATCACAATGTTAAACTATAAAATAGATATAAAAAATGATGGACCAGTTTACCTCCAAATAAACAGGAAATTAAATGGAATGTCCCCCATAGTGGGTAGCTTTGTATTTTTATCCCCCATAAAAAAAGTCTTCAAAGACTAGTCTTCCTTCATTTTTATGTATACAACAAGTACAATTTTGCCCCTCTACACCTCAAATATTTTACTCTTTCTATGCTCATTTGTCTCTCAACTTTTTTTTTTCTTTTCTCTTTTTTACTGTTACTTGATTTTTAATTTTTATTTTCTCTTTTTTTTTTCTTGTTTTAATTCATTTGTCTCAATCTTTATTTTTTATTTTTTTTCTTCTTTTTTTTTCTCAAACATTATTTATTTTTCATTTCTCTTTTTTTAATTAATTGTCTCAACCTTTATTTTTTTTTCTCTTCACATTTTTTTTATTTTTCTCAAATTTTATTTTTATTTCATTTTTTTCCTCAACTTTTATTATTGTTTTTTTTTTTCTCTTTTTTCTATTTTCTTAACCTTTATTTTTTTCTTCTTTTATTTTTCCTTTTTCTCAATCTTTATTTTTTTCCTTCTCTTTTTTTTTCCTCAGCTTCTATTATATTTTGTTAATGAACAGAAATTTGGATAATCCGCAAAAAGGATCTTCTTTCTTTGATATCAAAGTAAACTTAAGGGCGTGACTTGTCATTTGGAAGTTCTTTGGGATAAGTCTTGTCTCTAAGGAAAGAGTTATAGAACATTAACTTGTTGTTTGTAAATCCTTGAACTAAGTCTTGCCTCTAGGGCAAGAGTTATAGAGTATCTCATAAACTAGGCCATATAAAATAGTGTTAACTCTTGCCCATTGGGGAGTAATTTGTTTCTTTGGGAAATTCTTGGGCTAAGTCTAGTTTAAGAGGCAAGACTTATAGAGCATCTCATAAATCAAAAACACAATGTGGTAGTGCTAACTTTTGCCCATGGGGGAGTATAACTTGTTTTTTGAAAGTCTTTGGGCTAAGTCTTGCCTCTAAGGGAAGAGTTATAGAACATCTCATAAATCAAGACACAATGTGGTAGTTTCAACTCTTGCCCATGAGACGTAACTTGTTGTTTGAAAGTCCTTGGGCTAAGTCTTGCCTCTAAGGCATGAGTTATAGAACATCTCATAAATAAAAACATAATATGGTAGTATCAACTCTTGCCCATGGGGCGTAACTTGTTCTTTGAAAGCCCTTGATCTAAGTCTTGCCTCTAAGACAAGAGTTATAGAGCATCTCATAAATCAAGACACAATGTGGTAGTGCCAACTCTTACTCATGCGGCATAACTTGTTGTTTGAAAGTCATTGGGCTAAGTCTTGCCTCTAAGGCAAGAGTTATAGAGCATCTCATAAGTCCAAACACAATGTGGTAGTGTCAAATCTTGCCCATGGGGCGTAACTTGTTGTTTAAAAGTCCTTGGGCTAAGTCTTGCCTCTAAGGCCAAGTTATAGAGCATCTCATAAATCAAGACTTAATGTGGTAGTGTCAACTCTTGCCCATGGGCATAACTTGTTGTTTGAAAGTCCTTGGACTAAGTCTTGCCTCTAATGCAAGAGTTATAGAACATTTCATAAATAAAAACACAATATGATAGTATCAACTCTTGCCCATGGGGCGTAACTTGTTGTTTGAAAGCCTTTGGTCTAAGTCTTGCCTCTAAGGCCAAGTTATAGAGAATCTCATAAATCAATACACAATATGGCAGTGCCAACTCTTGCTCATGGGGCATAACTTATTGTTTGAAAGTCATTAGGCTAAGTCTTGCATCTGAGGCAAGAGTTATAAAGCATTTCATAAGTCAAAACATAATGTGGTAGTGTCAACTCTTGCCTATGGGGCGTCGTTTGCTGTTTGAAAGTCCTTAGGATAAGTCTTGCCTCTAAGGCAAGAGTTATAGAGCATCTCATAAATCAAGACACAACGTGGTAGTGTCAACTCTTGCCCATGGGGCATAACTTGTTGTTTGAAAGTCCTTGGACTAAGTCTTGCCTCTAAGGCAAAGTTATAGAACATCTCATAAATCAAGACCCAATGTGGTAGTGTCAACTCTTGCTCATGGAGCATAACTTGCTCTTTGAAAGTACTAGGGTTAAGTCTTGCCTCTAAGGCAAGAGTTATAGAATATCTCACAAATAAAAACACAATATAGTAGTGTCAACTCTTGCCCATGGGGGGTAACTTGTTGTTTGAAAGCCCTTGGTCTAAGTCTTGCCTCTAAGGCAAGAGTTATAGAGCATCTCATAAATCAAAATAAATTAAGACACAATGTGGTAGTGTCAACTCTTGCTCATGAGGCATAACTTGTTGTTTGAAAGTCATTAGGCTAAGTCTTGCATCTAAGGCAAGAGTTATAGAGCATTTCATAAGTCAAAACATAATGTGGTAGTGACAACTCTTGCCCATGGGGCGTAACTTGCTGTTTGAAAGTCCTTGGGCTAAGTTTTGCCTCTAAGGCAAGAGTTATAGAGCATTTCATAAATCAAGACACAACGTGGTAGTGTCAACTCTTGCCCATGGGGCATAACTTGTTGTTTGAAAGTCCTTGGGCTAAGTCTTGCCTCTAAGGCAAGAGTTATAGAACATTAGTCTTGCATCTAAGACAAGAGTTATAGAGCATCTCATAAATCAAAATACAATGTGGTAGTGCCAGCTCTTGTCCATGGGGCATAACTTGTTGTTTGAAAATCATTGGGCTAAGTCTTGCCTATAAGGCAAGAGTTATAGAGCATTTCATAAGTCAAAACATAATGTGGTCGTGTCAACTCTTGACCATGGGACGTAACTTATTGTTTTAATGTCCTTAGGTTAAGTCTTGCCTCTAAGGCAAAAGTTATAGAGCATCTCATAAATCAAAACACAATGTGGTAGTGTCAATTCTTGGCTATGGGCGTGACTTATTGTTTGGAAGGAATCGAAGAAAAGAAAGAAAAAATAAATTTCGGGAACAATAAAAAAATAAAAAAAAAGAAAAATAAAGGTTGATAAAATAAAATAAAAATCAAAGAAAATGAAAAAGAGAAAATGAAAAAAAATAGAAGTTGAGAGAAGAAAAAGGAAAAAAAGAAAGGTTGAGAAAAAATAAAAATGTAAAGAAAAAAAGTCAAAAGAAAAATAAAGGTTGAGAAAAAAAATGAGAAAAAAGAAGAAAAGAAAAAATAAAAACCAAAGAAAAATTAAAAAGAGAAAAAAAAAAATAGAAGTTGAAAGGAGAAAAGAAAACAAGGAAAAAGGTAAAGGTTGAGAAAAATTTAAAAAAAAGAAGAGAAAATAAAAATAAAAAATCAATGTAAAATAAAATAGAAAAAAAAATTGAAGTTGAAAGATAAATGAGGATGGAAAATTATTTGAAAATATTTGATATATAGAGGGGCAAATATGTATTTGTTTCATACATAAAAAAGAAGGAAAACTAGTTTTGTAAGACTTTTGTTATGGGGGACAAAAAAACAAAGTCATCCGTTATTGGAGCTATTTATGTAGTTTACTCCCAAATAAACGTATATTTACTTTCGAGAAAATCCTTTCGGCCACAATTACTTTCGCCACAATGGCCCAAATTCCATATTAAAGCCAATTCACACTATAAACAGATTTCTTTTTGACATTTTTACCCTTCTTAAAATTTAAAATAATTTCATCATTTTTATTCCCAATACATGGGAAATGAACAATTATCATATTCTCATAATTCCTTAATTCCCATAAGCATATCTCTATTCCCAATATGAGAATTTATGTATTCTAGGACTAGCAACATGTTTAGCCTCAATGATTTTCCGTAAAATAGCAATATAACTTTATTATATACTCCCTCCGTTTAAAAATAGTTGACCCTTATTGACTTGACACTTTTCTTAAAAAAAAAATTATTAGAAATTTATTTTATCAAATTAGCCTTATTAATTATGTTTTGAAAATATAAATTTGAGCATACACGCTTTGCTTAGTCATTTAATGTTAAGGGTAGTATTGAAAGAACATAATAATATTCTCTTGATTTCATAAAAGGGACAACTAAATTGAAACAAATATTTTTAGAAAGAGGGTCAATTATTTTGAAACGGAGGGAGTAGAATTTAAGAAAACAAAAATACATTTATAATCCCTCCGTTTCAAAATAGTTGGCCCTCTTGCTAAAAAGATTTGTTTTAATTTAGTTGTCCCCTTTATGAAACTTAAGAGTATTTTGTATATACTTTTTCCATTTTACCCTTAGCATTAAATAGCTGTATAAAGTAATTTAGGATTCCAAAGCATCATTGATAAGGTTAATTTAGTAAACTATACCCCTAATTAAAGTTTTTTTTAAGAAGTGTGCCAAGTCAACAAGGGTCTACTAAAATGAAACAGAGGATCGAGGGAGTAGTTGTTAATTACTATATTTTCCCATTTAAAGTAATTTGATTTTTATTGAGTCAATTCCTCAAATTGTCACTAAACTTTTACAAATATCTCACTAAAGTCACTTTTAATTTTTTTTAAAAAAATATTGTCATTAAACTATACATATTTTCTATCTTTTTATTTTGTTAGATCTAGAACAGCAAACAAGACTAATTGCGTGACTAGGTCTACCTGCCAATAAATTGAAACAACAATGAAATTTCAATTTAACCCCACGACAGAGTAAACGGGAATTATAATAGAGCAAGTGGTTTAGATTTCACCTCTATTTTGCTCTAGTTCTTTAATTAAGGACTCAATTGAAATGGGTCAAACAGGTTATAGGTTAATGCTTATTGGTAGGGATATTTACGGGTTAATTTGGCTCAGTTATTGATCAAAATTAAAATTAAACCAATATAATCAGTTTATAAATTATTAAAATCAAACCAAATCAAATATAATATATATTTATCAGTTTGGTTCGGTTATCCGATCATTAACCATACACGAAAATAAAAAGATAGACTCATTCAAAAATTAAAAAAAAAAGAAGAAAAGACAACACTTCATTCAAAAAGAAAAAACAAGCCCTAATACATAGTGTACAATTAATACACGATATTTAAATTATAAATAAATTTGATGAAAACATATATCAGATATTAAAAATTATTCATATAATTTATCGGTTCAGTTCGATTATTTCTTCATCTTTTTGAATAAAACTAAAACCGAACCAATTATTATCGATTTTTAAAAATGTAAAATCAAACCAAATAAAGTTCAATTTATTTAATCAGTTTGATTCGATTTTTCAGTTTGGATCGAGTTTTACCCAAATCGTAAACACCCTATGTATTGGGTTAGCTATGGATCCTAAAAAATGACATGTCCGTTAAAAAGTTAACTATTATGTTAACTTCAACTTATTTGATAAATGTGTATAGTTCAATGACAATATTTTTAAAAAAAAATCAAAAATGACTTTAATAAGATATTTGTTAAAGTTCAATGACAATTTGAGGAATTAACTCGTTTTTAATTATAGTGTATATGAATTAACTCTGTTTAATTGTAGTTATAACTTTGCACATTTTTCTAGACATTTAATTAAATTATGTTATTTCTTTTATCACGCACGTTCTTGTGAGTTTTTTTTAAATGAATGTGTAAACTACTATATGAATATAGAACTTTAATAATATGTTTTAGCATGCCCAAAATTTCATCACGTTATATTTTTCTACAAAATACGTTAAAAAAATTTTGGCTAACTACTTTAACCACAATATTTTTTTGTAAGATTCGTAGCAATATGTGTGGCTAAATATTAGTTACAACTTTTACATAATCCGTGACTACGAATTTATACTTATTGCTATGAAATTATACTATGTTATAGACTGTGGTTATGATAATAAAATATCTCTATCACAAGAAGTATAATTATAGTAAGTGATTTTATTCTTTTGTCATGACAATCAAAAATTATATCTATCTTCATATATATATATATATATATATATATATATATATTTATTTATTTATTTATTTATTTTAAAAAAATGGGGTAGGGAAAGGGGAATGGGGAGGGGATTATAATGTGGGGAATCGAACCCTCACCAACTATCTATCTTCATATAATTAGCGAGATTTAACAAATTTTTGTTTAGATTTAATACATTAGTTAATAAAATAATTAGATATATTCCCTCCGTCCAACAATATTTGTCTACTATTGACTTGTCACATAGGTTAAGAAATAATAAATAATTGGGGTTATTTTAAACTATAATAAATTTTATTCTTTGGGAAATACATTGAGTAATGAATAGTATTTAATAGCAAGGGTAAAATGGGTAGAAATGGATAAATTATCCATTAATTTTTCAAACTGGACAAGTATTGTTGGACATCTATTTTTAGTAACATGGATAAGTATTATTGGACAGAGGGAGTAATAATCAATTTATTCAAATTATATTTGAAACTTACAAATAAGATCCTGTAAATTTGAATTGAGTTGAATAATAAACACCTCTAATCAAATAACAATTCTCTAAACACTTGATCAGGATAAAGGCTGAATGAGATATATTGAAATTTTGTTTAAGTTTGTTATAATTAGTTAATTGAAGTTAATATAATCACTTATTTTTTAAATTATATTTTAAATTTACAAGCTATAAAATTGTATTGAATCATTGTATATAATAGAATTAATTTTAAAATTTAATTCTTTAAAAAAGAAAAGGACAAGATAGGAGATTAATGGGAACAAAACGAACAAAAACAGTGGAGAGAATGAGAAGAATGTGAAATGAAACTATGTGGTGAGTCCCACATATAAAGTCATCAAATAATTCACTCACACAATTAATGACATAAATTTTTGATTTTAGAGTTTAAGAAATAGCAAAAGATTAGCTTTATTTTTTTGAGAGAAAAGGTTAGTATGGTACTTTTACATTTGTGGCCACATAATTGCGGCCATTTAGCATTACTCTTTACTTTCTCCAGTTAATGTGAAAAAATGTAAAGACATTTTAGAATAACTGTCGTGAGTCCCTCTGTTTTCTATGAGCTGAGTTGAGCCTCTTGCACTACTCCTTCCCCATATATATATATATATATATATATATATAAACTACTCGCTCCATTCATTTTTACTTGTTATAATTTGACTTACACATCTATTAAACATCTATTAAGAAAAATAATTAATGACGTAGCTATTTTACCATAGTATCCCTATTAAATGATGTTTATTATTGTGTCTTGAAATTAATTTGAAAAAAAAACAATTAATTAATGCTAAGGGTAAAATAAGAAAATAAAAATTGTGTTTTCTTGATATGTCAAAAATAACAAATAAAAATGAAGATTAAATTAGAAACTTAATGACAAGTAAAAATGAACGGAGGGAGTACAATGTACAAGAAAAATTGTATTCTAGAAACTTGTGACAATTTGTATTCCTATCCAGATTCAGATGGTTTTCTTTGATTAAATTATGCTTTAGAAATTTAGCAATTTTGATATGTTCAGTTTCTTTCATTCTTTTACTGTTTTGTTGACTTGCATTTGTTTTAATTGTTTAGTTACACTACACTAAAAATGATCTTTAGAGGCAATTAATTAACGATAATAGCCTAATTGCTGCTAAATATGTATTTTAGTGACATTTACTAGTGATAATTACATTGTACTCCCTCCATTCCAAAATAATTGAATTATTGAGGTAATGCACACATATTAAGAAAAAAAGAGTAAGACATATATTAGTCATTTTTTTTTTCATTTTTGCCCTTTTTAATTAATTGTCAAACTATTTTTGAAAAGTAAAAACATTAATTATCAAAACTACTTCCAATACTCACTTATGTGATCAATTTATTCTTAGTGCAAAATTCAAAACGTGGCTCTTAGAATGACTAAACTTCTTAATTGAATAAATTTTTGGAGGTAAAACCTTAAAATTTTAGATTGAGCCAAATTTAAAAATTTAATTTCCCTCTAATTTTTTTTATAAAAAAGGTTTACTTTAACATGATTCTTAGTTAATTTAACATGACTACAACACAATTTGATCTAAATATTCTATTTGATACAAATGAACTTCCTGACCTCAATGTTGAAGTAGATAACAATGTTGATGAAAATTCAGCTACATTAATGTAAGAAAGTTTCGAGAAAATTAAGTTTCTTGGAACTCATAACCTAGAAAATTAAGTCCAAAACATTAATCAAGAAAATTAAGATGTAAATGAAGGGTAAATATGGAAAAAAGTCTAAAAAATTCTCTTGAACTTCGAACAATTCAATTATTTTGAACTATAAAAAAAGTCTCAATAATTCAATTATTTTGGAATAGAGGGAGTTGCTTTCTTTGTAAATGCCCCTAAAACCTATAGCGGCATTGGATTCAATGACATTTAACTAATGCCGGTAAAAAATTTAATATTCTTGTTTAAGTGCATATTTATTGCCGCTAAAGTTGTTTTTGTTGTAGTGTTTCGCTAAAGAATTGATGAGCTTGGAAGAAGGAGAATACGCTAAAGAAAATATAAGGTAATTTCATGTTATATTCCTTCAATTCATAGCAATTATTGATCAGTGTTGATTACTTACCAAGCAGCACCTTGTGTTTTCTGAATCCAACACTTAAGAAGTAGAAGAAGTAGTATACTGCTATGGGTACGTTTCCCTTCATTAGTGCTTAATTCAAGGTTCTTTTATTCATTGTTACCATCGTTTTTCAGTTCAATTATCTCAAAAAGGGTTGGTTTGCACCTGTTAAAAATCTTACTTTGGTCCATGTAGCTAGGAACCACTTGAATTTAAAAATATACTAGATAGCGAATGTTCCAGAAAATTTTGATTCTCTTAAATACTACTTATGATAGTATTTTGTCTACTTCCCATTCATCTTTAAGGAAGATGACCAGTTTAACTTTATAATCAATGTCTGTAATTTTGTTGAAAAAAAAGAAAAGCATGTGCTCTTTACATTTTAGTGTCCTTACTGTATATATTTATGTACTCCATTTGGGATGCATAGGTTTTTTAGTTTGGTGAAAATAAATATTTATACTGGGGGAAGGTTGTCTTTATGTAATTAAGTTGAATATTTTGAAAATTTATTGTTTTAATCATATAATTGCTTTATTGTTTTAGTCTAAGTACTTTATTGATGGACGATTTTAAAGGCACGATAATCAATTCATCTTTGTACGAAAACAAATATCGCAAAATAATTTATCGGCAAATACGAAGTGTCGCCTAATAAAGTTTTTGGATCTTTTGTCGGTTTATACTGAATTTTAGTACTTTAAGCTGTTTTTGTAATACTCTCTCCGTTCACTTTTACTTGTCACAATTTAATTTACATATTCATTAAGAAAAATAATTAATGACATAGCTATTTTACCACAGTATTTCTATTAAATGATGTTTACTATTGTATCTTGAAATTAATTTGGAGAAAAAACAATTAATGCTAAGAATAATATAGGAAAATAAAAATTGTCTTTTTTTGATATGTCAAAAATGACAAGACAAGTAAAAGCGAAGGGAGGGAGTGGTATTGATTATTGAGATATTAGCACAACTCAAATCTTATCATCTAAATCGGTAAAAGAATGAATAAAAGCTTCTTGTTTTTTTTTTTCAAAATACAAAATTATGTACCATTATGCATATCTTGTTTGCTACGTTCTAACGTCATTTTTCTTAGTTTGGAAGGAAAATAAAAGGCTTTGTTCTGAATGATTTTATGAATTAATATTTAAATTTTTTCTTAAGTTTTAAATATCATGCAAGGAAGAACAACCTTATTTGGTGTTATCCCATTTTGTTGTTTGTTATACTGTTATTTATTCTGAGTTGGGATTCTATCGGAAACAGTCTCTCTACTTCATCTAAGGTAGTAGTATGGACTGCGTACACTTTATCCTCCCCAGACCCTACTTTTTGGGAATACATTGGGTACGTTGTTGTTAATATAATTAATTCAATGCTTTGAAAAATATATTGGGTAATGACTATAATTAATAGATAAGGGTAAAATGGACACAAATGGGTAGATTATCCATTGATTTTCAAACTAGACAAGTACTCCCTCCATTTCGAATTAGTTGGCCCTTATGGCCTTGACACGTCCATTAAGAAATCAATAATTAGAGGTATATTTTATCTTTTACCCTTATTTGCATTTTAAAGTTCAATAATCAATGCAATAATTAAACATATAAATTTGGTGCAATTACTCTATTCCATGCATGCATCAAATCTAGAACCTACAAATTTAAAATTGAAACTATAAATCATTAACTTTTTTTTGGAGACTTGAAATCTTGAGTATGCCATTTCATTACTACCTATATAAGCATATGCATGAAATTGAACGTTCAGCAAGTCTTTTCATATTCGCAAATACTCTATTTGTGCAAATGTATTCTAACTAAGCATTTTGTAAATTCATTTATTAATCTGAAATTTTTAATTTTTGTTTCAAATTATAAATTTTTGGAGCCAAAATTTGAGCAAAAAAATTGAGAACTTAATTTTTCCATCAAAAAAAAGTATTATAAAAGGTGATTCACTCTAATATTGTTAAAATAAGTTAGTGCTTAAATAAGAATGACTACAACACATAATCTCCAAGTTCCATTGAATGAAATAGATCTAAATATATCCGTCGAATCTGAAGAAGATTCTTTCGTTACATATCATGTACCTGATCTTAGTCTTGATTCAACTACTCCAATAAATGAGACATCTTTTATTGGATTTAAACAATGAGCCAAGTGAAGAAGATACGCAACCATCAAGGCTCAAAAAAGAGTTGAGTAATGATGACCGTAAGGCAATATATGAAGCACTACTAAAAGTAAGTGTTGATGGAAAATTGAAAAGAGGAGCACAACAAATAGTGGCAACACATTTTTCAGTTTCAAAGCAGACAGTTCGACGCATTTGAAAGCAATCCAATTTTGGAACACAAAATAATGTGTGACATAAAAAGAAAAAAAAAATTTGGTCGTAAGAAAATTCAGATTGATGCTAATGGCTTTAAGGCGATCCCTTTGAGTACGTGTACATCTCTTAGATCTCTAGCTTGTTCATTAAACATGAGCGCATCTATTTTGTGTAGGCGTTTGAAGGAGAAAAAAATATGAAGGCATTCAAGTGCGATTAGAACACTTTTGTCAGAAGCAAATAAAAGGACTCGGTTGCAATTTTGCTTATCAATGGTAGATCGTGAGAGCATATCGTATGATTCATTTTTTTTGGACATGTATAACACTGTTCATATTGATGAAAAGTGGTTTTACATGACAAAAAAATGTGAGCATTACTACTTACTACCAGAGGAAGAAGATCCGGTGCGTACTTGTAAGAGCAAAAATTATATTGGAAAAGTCATGTTTTTAGCCACTACAGCCCGACCAAGGTTCGATTCTGAAGGAAATGAACTATTTTATGGAAAAATTGGTATCTATCCATTTATCACACAAGAGGCAGCAAAAAGAGACAGTGTCCATAGAGTTGCAGGCACATTAGAGACAAAACCAATATCTTCAATAAACAGAGACGTTATGAGGTCATTTTTAATTGAAAAAGTCATTTCTGACATTAAGAAAAAGTGGCCGAGAGAGTACTCATGTTATCCGATATTTATCCAGCAAGATAATGCTAAACCACACATTCGCCATCAAGATGAAGAATTTCAGAAAGTCGTACAACAAGATGGATTCGATATTCGTTTAATATGTCAACCTCCTAATTCTCCTGATCTAAACGTGTTGGATCTTGAATTTTTCAATGCCATTCAATCACTACAGCACCAGGAGACGCCTAAAACCATGGATGATCTTGTTAATGGCGTTGTTAAGGCATATGAATTGTTCCCGACAGAGAAGATTAATCGTATTTTTTTGATGCTACAATCTTGCATGGTAGAAATTATGCGAGCGAAAGGTTCCAATAAGTACAATATTCCGCATATAAAAAAAGCAATGTTAGAGAAAGAAGGCCAACATCCTATTCAACTGAAATGTGATCCTGAACTAATAGATGATGTCCTCAATTATTTAGAATGAATCTAGTTTCATGTATTTTTTTTTTTTGAGCCAATTTTGAAGCATTTGGGTACTCCTCTTGAAATGAAAATTTTCCTCTCATTAACATATCAAAAGTAGTACTCGAGTTGTTATTACTCCCTCCGTTTCATTTTAGTTGGGTACTACTCCTGTGAGAGTATTTTCATTGTGTTAATTTTATGTGCTATTGCCAAGTTTATGTCAACAAACAATATAAAATACTGTGCACCAAGTTTGGTGATTGACTTTAATTTGTGTCATTCCAAATGACTAAACCAATATTATTACTGTGGAGGACAAAGCAATACTGAATATATTAGAAGTGCTTGATAACTATTGACACATCTTTTTTGTGACACAAAGCATGTAATTTTGGCAGGAAAGAGTTGTATCGATTGAATTCCGCTGGCCTCAATCATCCCCATAAAACAGTAAAAAATGGATGGCTGCGAAGTTGGCAAGTCACCAACTTCTTAGCACTTTTAGCTTGAATTATCCTTTTATTCTCCGTTGATTCGATGTAATTCTCATGTTATATGGCTCTTTTGTGCAGATAATGAATGAATACGAGGTCGAGCTATCCATACGAGTCAATCGGGATGCGAGAAGTGAAGAAAAGGAGCTTAAAACCAACATGTTGGGAGACTAGAAGCCACCTGCACACACATGTCATGAGCTGCGCACGCAGATGGCAAAGTTGAGCTGAGGCAATGACACCTAAGTTGAGCCATCCGCGCGCGCATGTCAGCCACCTGTGCCAGCAGGTGACTAGTGCGGAGGCAATTTCGTAATTTTTGAAGAACGTGGATTTAGGGGGTTTAAAAGGGGGTTCTCAGTTCTAGAACACGATATTGGTATTGTTGGAAGCTTAAGAAATATAGAGTGAAACCCTACGAGTGAAATTAGTGAATTTATTTAGCTTGTTATTGAATTTGGATCTCAATTCTTATGATTAATCTTTGATTCAATGGAAGAATGAAATGAGAATTTGGGTAATTTTCCTCTTTCTCTCTCTATGAGTAGCTAATTTCTTTGCTTGGGGTTATTCTTGATTAAGGTATGATAGTTGTATGGGTGTTGTTTATTTGTCCTCCTAATTAGCTAAATGTTGTGGGTTTTACTCCTATTCCATGATTTTCATCTAAAATTAGAGGTAGCAAACTCCAATTAATTCTAGAACCCTTATCATCCTTGACAAAGGGGATGAGGGTGAGGAATATGAGTGAACAATAACTTGATGTACATCATTTAATAGTGTCTCTTAGACATAAGGATGCTAATTGAGGCTTTTGATTGCTTATATAGTTACACTTGTGAGGTGTTCGAAAGATCCCACTTGTGAGATTTTGGTGTTTAATTGACAAATTGAGGCTAAACACCCTTAATCTAGCCTACCCATGACTAATAGCTAAATCTAGACAAATGTTCAAGTACCCATACATGCATTCACTCTTACAATGGCATAACCACAAGTCTCGTTTCATACTTGAGTTCAACTATATTTCTCTAATCTTCAAAATTTACATTTTACTAGCGATTATCTTGATAATTACAAGTGTTTGAACTAAAAACCCCCAATTTACTTTCTTGTTTATTTATTATAGCATTACGAGCCAACTTTTAGTTGCATATAGCACTTGAGATTGAAGGTCGTGTTCTCATTCCGTGTGGATTCGACCCCGACTCTTGTAGGGTAAAATATATTGACGACGATCACTTATACTCTTGAAGTATAATTTGAGCGTTATCAAAAATGGCGCCATTGCCGGGGAATGAAACATAGCTTTCATTCTTTTTAGTGTTATAAGTCACTAAAAGTTAGCCGTGGTGTAATTTTACTTTACTTGTTTTTTTTGTTTTTTTAGGTGACGCCCAAAGTCTTCACGAATCAATGAGTCAAAACGGTAGTCATACCACTTCATTTGAAGGACATTTTGAGGATGAAGACCATTTGGGAGACGCAGGGAGAGCTAGTGCCATCTGCATCCCTCCCGCGGAAGGCAACAGAGTGTTCCATGTTACTAGTGTAATGCTCCATCTTTTTCAAATGAAGGGGTTGTTTGGGGGTCAAGCACATGAAGACGCCAACCTTCATTTGACAAGTTTCATTGATGCATGCACGCAGTTTAATAGCGCCACATATCACAAGAGTCAATCTAGTTGAGACTCTTCCCCTTTTCATTGACGGGCGAAACCGTATTGTGGTTGAGACAATTGCCTGCGGGTGCAATAACTACATGGGTGGAATTGACGGAAGCATTCTTGGATTGATTCTTTCCACCATCCCGGATGTTACAATTGAGAGATGAGATTATTAACTTCTGCCAATTGAATAGCGAACCATTACCTGAAGCTTGGCAAAGGTTTAATAAGAAGTTGATGTAATGTCCAACTCATGAGGTTCTGGATAAGATTCTCCTCCAACTATTTTATTGAGCACTAGATCAATTGAATAAAATGGTTGCGGATAATGCGGCTAAAGGATCTTTGGTGAAACAAACTTATGGTGTTGCATCGACATTATTGGACCAAGTCACTAAACAAAGCCAAGGTTGGTATACAAGAGATTTTGAGGTGTCCGTCGGGGCTCCCTCCGCATCTTTTGTGAGCCAAGAGCAAAGAAAGAAGGATGAGGAGAGAGATGAGAGTATGGTGAAAATGATGCCACAACTAGACCTCCTCACCAAACATGTAATGGGTTCAACACCAAAGGCGGTCAATGCCGTTGCTTCCAAGGGTGCTAAGACCTATGATGATAATGAAGTGAAAGCTCTTGATAAAGAAATCCAATTTATGTCAAATCAAATGGGGGGGGGGGGGGGAGGGGAGGAGGGGTCCCGCCCTACCTACATAAGACAAGGAGGAAATCAAGGTTGGAAGGATAAAAACTGCGATAGAAAGGATCGTGATAGAGATCAAGAATGGAGGGCTAAGGAAAGAGATAGGGACCGATATTAGTGAGATAAAGATAGGGACTATGATATGTATATTCCCTCACATTATCAGGCCAAGGGTAAGGAAGCAACCACTATTGAACCGAAAAGGTTTAAGAATGAAGATGTACTTGCTCGTATCCTCTTAAGTGTTGAAGGAAGTGATAAGATGCTTCGAGAAATGAGAGGTGACTTTTCACAACTCAACCAAACCATCACTTCACACTCGGATTCGATTAAACAACTTGAAACCCAATTCGGTCAAATATCCTCACAATTGAATGCAAGGCAAAAAGGAGTCCTCCCTAGTGATACGGTGCCAAACCCAAAGAATGATGGTCACATCATGACAATTATCACTAGGAGTGGTAAAATTCTTGGTAATGAAGTGGTAAATCTTGATTAAGTTTCTAATTAGAAGGGAGTTGATGAACAAGTTAATGGAAAGCGAAAACGGCTTGATAAGTCAAAATATGAAACCCCAATTTCAAACGAGCACAAGTGTTGAGAAGTCGAAAGAAGTGGGAGAGAAGGTCGAAAGAGAAAAAGAACCACAAGTGGTGAAGGGTAGTAGTTCAAAACCGAATGAAAACCCAGTTATCTGCCACAACTCAAAATCCCTCCTCCATTTCCGCAAATGCCCAAGAAAAAGGAGGATGACTAAAATTTCAAAAAGTTCCTTTCGAAATTTAGTAACCTATCGGTTAGCATACTATTGTTGAAAGTTTTGCAAGAGATGCCCGGGTATGCTAAATTCATGAAGGAATTGGTAACAAAGAAGCAAGTCATGGATTTTAAAACAATTGAGGTGACACATAATTATAGTGATATCATGTCTAGCATAACGGGTGTGAAGAAAGAAGATCCGGGTGCATTCACCATCCCATGTACTATTGGGATATATAAATTTGGAAAAGCGTTATGTGATCTTGGGGCAAGTATTAATTTGATATCATTAGCCGTATTTCGAAAGCTAGGCTTGGGTGCTCTAAAGCCGACTACAATGAGGCTTTTAATGGCCGATCGTTCTATAAAGAAGCCCGTTGATGTGTTAAATGATGTACTTGTGAAGGTTGATTGTTTCATCTTTCCAGCCGACTTTGTGATCTTGAATTGTGAAATTGACCATGAGGTCCCTATTATTCTTGGTTGGCCATTTTTGGCTACCGGACGAGCCTTCATTGATGTTGAATGCGGTGAAATAAAATTTTGAGTAAACAATGAAGAGGTGTCATTTAGTGTGTGCAAGTCCATGAAACAACCTATGGATTTGCAGGTTGTCTCCGTAATTGACGTGATTGATAACGAAGTGGCCAATACCATGGAGATTGATTTTGTTAGTGAGCCTTTGGTGGGAGTTTTGTGGAATCTTGAGAGCAAGAGGATTGAAGGGTATGATGAAGTAGTTGCATCTTTGAGAGATCTTGGATCCTATACCAAAAATCCTTGCAAGTTGGACCTTGACTTGAAAAATAGGGAAACTCCTCCGGCAAAGCCTTCAATTGAAGATCCACCACAACTTGAGCTCAAACCATTGCCACCTCACCTTCGTTATGTATTCTTGGGGAAAGGTGACACTCTACCTATTATTGTTGCGGGAGACTTGACATCTTGGCAAATCGAAGTATTGAAATCAGTGGTGATAAGATACATTAGGGCTCTTGGATGGACCATAGCTAATATTATCGGGATTCCCCCCAATATATGTACCTATAAAATAAAACTTGAGCCCAAGTTTATGACAAGTGTTGAGCATCAACGGAGATTAAACCTGCCTATGCAACAAGTTGTAAAGAAAGAAATCATCAAGTGACTTGACGCGGGTGTCGTCTATCCTATCTCGAATAGTACATGTTTGAGCCCGGTCCAATGTGTTCCCAAGAAAGGTGGTATCACGGTAGTCACAAATGAGAACAATGATCTCATTCCTGTTCGTCCGATCATGGGATGGAGAGTGTGTATTGACTATCGAAAATTGAATTCATGGACAGAGAAGGACATACTTCCCCATGCCCTTCATAGACCAAATGCTTGATAGGCTTGCGGGAAGGGGATTGTATTGCTTCCTTGATGGATACTCGGGCTATAATCAAATATCAATAGCCTCCGAAGATCAAGACAAAACTACGTTCATAAGTCCCTATGGAACTTTTGCTTTCAAGGGCATGCCATTTGGGCTATGCAACACACCCGCCACTTTTCAGCGGTGTATGCTATCTTTTCGGATATGGTGGAGGATTCGATGGAGGTATTTATGGACAATTTTTTGGTTGTTGGTGACACGTTTGAGGATTTCCTTGAACACTTGGAAAAGGTGCTTGAAAGATGTGTGGCAAATAATCTTGTGTTGAATTGAGAGAAATCCCACTTTATGGTGAAGGAAGGGGTTGTTCTTAGACATAAAATATCGGGCCAAGGAATCCAAGTAGATCAAGCTAAGGTGGAGGCCATTGCTAAGATACCACCTCCAATATCTATCAAAGGGGTAAGAAGTTTCCTTGGCCATGCGGGTTTTTATAGGAGGTTCATTAAAGATTTTTCTTAAATTGCCCATCTGATGTGCAAACTCCTCGAGAAGGAGGTAAAGTTTGAATTTAATGGCGAGTGTTTGAGGGCATTTAATTTCCTTAAGGAGAAGCTTGTCTCGGCTCCTATTATCGTGGCCCCTAATTGGTCACAACCATTCAAACTCATGCGTGATGCTAGTAGACTTGCATTGGGAGCCGTGCTTGGCCAAAGAAAGGAGAAACTTTTTCATCCTATCTACTATGCTAGTAAGTCGTTAAATGATTTACAAAGAAACTACACCATTACATAGCAAGAACTACTAGCCGTGGTTTATAGGTTTGAGAAAATTTGAGCTTACTTGTTAGGCATAAAAGTTATTGTGCACACCAATCATGCCGCTCTCTGGTATCTAATGGCCAAGAAAGAAGCAAAACCTCGATTGATAAGGTGGATTCTAATACTTCAAGAATTTGACTTTGAAGTGAAGGATCGAAAGGGTTGTGAAAACCAAGTAGCGGACCACCTATCACGTCTCGAAACAAATGAAGAAAATAGGGGCAATTTTGAAATTGATCATACATTTCTCGATGAGCTTTTCATGAGCTTAAAGGGGAGTACACCACCATGGTATGCTGACTTTACAAACTATATAGTGAGTTGGATGCCTCTTGATGAGTTGAGCTACTATCCAAGGAAAAGATTCCTCCATGACATGAAAAGATACTATTGGTACGAACCCTATCTCTTTAGGGAGTATGCGGATGAAGTTATACGCCATTGTGTTATGGAAGAAGAGATGAAATCCATTCTTGAGGTTTGCCATTCATCTCCATTTGGTAGCCATCATGGTGGTGTGAGAACCGTCGCTAAGGTTCTTCAAAGTGGGTATTATTGGTCTACCATCCATCGTGATGCTTACGAATGGGTGAAAACTTGTATGCAATGTCAAATGCCTTGTGGTATTTTGAGGAGGCATGAGATTCCCTTGAGGTCTAACCTCGAGATGGAGTTATTTGATGTGTGGGGCATTGATTTTATGGGCCCTTTTGTGAGCTTGTATGGTAACAAGTATATATTGGTGGCCATTGATTACGTGTCCAAATGGGTGGAGGCCATTGCTTTGCCGACCTACTAGAGTAAAAGTGTCACATTATTCTTAAAGAAATACATCTTTACAAGGTTCGGGACTCCCTGATCCATCATTAGTGACGGTGGCTCTTATTTTTGTAACCGAATATTTGGTGCTTTGCTTGATAAGTATGGGGTGAAGCATAAAGTGGCTACCCCATATCATCCTTAAACGAGTGGCCAGGTGGAGGTGTCCAATAAAGAGATCAAATTGATCTTGGAAAAAATCGTGAATGTGGGTCCTACAAATTGGGCACGACAATTAGATGATGCTCTTTGGGCCTATAGAACCGCATTCAAAAATCCTATTGGCATGTCACCGTATCAATTGGTGTTTGGAAAAGCTTGCCACCTCCCCGTTGAGTTAGAGCACAAGGCGTTGTGGGCCTTGCGTAAGTTGACTATGAATTGGGAGGATGCCTCTAAGTCTAGAGTGGAGAAATTACATGAGCTAAAAGAATTTCGTCTTAAGCCGTATGAGAGCTCAGCACTATACAAGGAGAAAATTAAGAAATGGCACGATGCTAAGATCTTGAAAAGAGAATTTTGTGTGGGAGATGAAGTGGAGCTCTTCAATTCAAGATTAAAACTCTTTGCAGGGAAGTTACAATCCAAATGATCGGGCCCTTTTGTGGTGGTGAATGTCTATTCTAGTGGGGCTATCGAATTGGAGGACCATAAAAAGAAGAGGTTCCAGGTGAATGGTCAAAGACTGAAACATTTTTATGTGGGTGGACCTGGAGCGGCCAAATTTTAGTTGCTCTGTTTCAAGGATGCTTAATGATGTGGAACAATGTCGTGCCACGACGATAACCAAGGCGCTTCTTGGGAGGCAACCCAAGCTTACTTATTACCATTTATATTTGTTTAAGTACTAATTTTAGGTCATTTTGGTGAATGCAGGTGAAAACTCTAAGTTCGGGAGAAGGTAACATACTATTTTGCTACCACATAGCCACATGCGGGCGCAGGCCAGGCACATGCATGAGTAGGCTGGCTAACACAGGTGGCCTTAACAAGCTTTTCATACTACCAAGTCCCAATGCTCACCTGCGGGGGCAGGCCAAGCACATACGTGCGTAGGCTATCCAACGCAACTGAAGTAGTGACACTCGCCCTAGTCTCCAAGTAATCTGCCTCAGCTCCGATATGCCCACCTGCGTGCGCAGCTCCCCACATGCGTGCGTAGGGTAAGGCGCAGGTGAGGTAAGTTTCTCCAATCCTCTTCTATTTAATTTGTTGGGCTGACCCGACCCGGGTTGACCCATGACTCTTTTAAAATAAGACCCTCACTTATACGCATAATATTGCAACATCCATACCACACACAAATACACCAAACCCGACTTTCACCCTCTAAATTTCAAAATTTTCTCTTTCTTCACATTTCCAAAATTTTCAAATTCCTTTCAAAAGAGCACACTCACACATCATCTACTCATACTCCGGGGATTTTAACCTTGAAATTCTCTTATAATTACCTTGCATCTTCACTTGATTTGGTAAGTTCTCTTTTTACAAGTTTACTCAATTTTCTCTTGGGCTAAAATGGTGAATCATGTCTTATGCCTGTTTCTTATGAGGGTTTGGTTTATATGAGTTGATTTTGGTGTAAGGATGAGATATTTGTGGATTATTTGGAATGGGTGTCATCTTTTATATGCAAATTGGGGAATTCTTGAGTACCCAACTTTATGCACCCCATGTGTTTGATAAAATTTCCACATGAACTATTCATTATTTTTCTCACTGTGGGTGATCTACGATAGTTCATTGAAGTCTCTTATGCATATTTTGAGTAATATTTCATCAATGATTGAGTGTTTCTAATATTTTGGAGTGGAGAACTCTAGCTTGGAATGTTCTTAAAGTGTCACTCTTATAATTCTCCAAGTGTCATTTGGCTAATTATTAAGCTATATTGTGAGTTACATAGTATTCCAAGGATTATACACTGGTAGTTCAAAGTTGGTGGAGTGTGTTGCTACAAGTTCATTTTCAATGACCTTCGTTGCTTTGGTTGTTTGATGTGGAATTCGCCGGTGAAGTCTAAGTAATCCCCGTTGACAAAAATACATGTTTTGTCCTATGATAGATTGGGTGACGCCATTCTTAAGGGCAAAATGGCATTACTGAGATGGAGATTGATATTACTGAGAGGCTTAATGAGGACCAACATGCAGAGTTGGAAAAGCAGTTGTCCAGGAATGAGCAGCAAACGAGGATGGTTGGTGCGAGTTCTAGCTCCCAACCTCCCCGATGATGGGCATGTTCCTTCAATTGCAGTTACTGGAGCCTAGTCTGACGAGGCTCTTAGTACTTTAGTTGCCACACAGTTACGGACCTAACATGACCAGGATCCGTGCGCTTAGTGCGCTTCGGGGAGTCTTTATCCTCATCTACTCTCACTTTATTTTGTTGCATTGGGGATAATGCAACGTTCTTTAGTTGGGGGGTGGGACACTTATTTGATGGTCTGTAATATCACTTTATTGGTACAATTTTTATTTTTTTTATGTTATTCGGATATTTCCCTTGCCAGGCCTACTTCATGATGTTGATCCGGATATCACCCTTGTTGGGCCCTTGTTTTCATGGTTATGCTTTTAGCCCTTGTCGGGCCCATATTATGGGCTTGTCATTTTTTGACAACCCATTTGAACCTCTTCACATTTTCTTTCATTTCTTGGTGATGACCATACTATGACACCCTACCACTTTTTTAAAATCCCTCTTTTGGCAACCAACTTCCTTAAACACATCGCATAATTCTATTGTGGGCAAATGTAGGCAAATGCCTAAGTTTGGGGGGAAAAGAGATGTGCAGGATTGTTAAGAGTGGTGTATGCTTGGTTGTCTCATTAAGCACTTCGTAAGACAAAAGATGTGCCTGTACACGAATGCATAGAGCCTAGTCTTTAGAAAATGATTTGAAAATTTTTTAAAAAAAGGGAGGGCATGAATGGCTAAGGGGTAGAAAATCTCTTGAAAGAGCCGAAGAAGCAAATGAAGAGGGTAGTTCATAAGTGTGTTTAGCAAAAAGAGGTTGGAGATTAAAAGCAACAAAAGAAAAGAAACAAGGGTAAATAAGGTGGAAGGATTGAAAGAAGATAGCCTAAGAAGTGATAAAGCGATTGTGTTTAGTGAGATCTTCTAGTCACTTGATCTATAAACTCATTCCCTCACCCTAACCTTCATCAATACCCGCAAGTCCTTGATGACTTCAAACCTTGTAGGTCTCCATTAGTGGAGAATAGCACAAAGGGCAAGCCTATGGTTCTACTTGTTGTACTTGAATTTCTTTGAGAGAATGAGCAAAAATTCTTTCTATCTTCATGCTCCTTTTGAATTACATTGTTTTCTGGGAGTGGAGCAACTTCTTGCATGTGAGTGACATCTACACCTTGAAGTGGAGAGTGGTGTCTTACTTTCAATTACGAAAATTGAGCAAGACAAGCCGAAATTTAAAATTGAGGCAATCTTTGAAGGTCTTGTGTCACGCCTTGAAAAGCTTCTTGATTTGAAACTTTTACTTGTTCATATCTTACACCTTTGCTTGTTGAAAATTGGCTCTTGATAAGAGAAGTGTGATGTACTTGCTTGTCATGACTTCATGGAGGAACCGATTGAACTTTGTAAGCTTAGTTGTCTAGTATAGTCTCTTGTGGTTGTTTTAGAGTTAAGAATCCCTTTTTTTATTATGAGCATTCTTGATTGCTTGAGGACAAGCAATAGTTTAAGTTTGGGGGTTTGATAAGTTGGCAATTTACCAACTTCTTAGCACTTTAAAGCTTGAATTATGCTTTTATTCTCCGTTGATAGGATGTAATTTTCATGTTATATGGCTCTTTTGTGCAGATAATGAATGAATACGAGGTCGAGCTATCCATACGAGTCAATCGGGATGCGAGAAGTGAAGAAAAGGAGCTTAAAACCAACATGTTGGGAGACTGGAAGCCACCTGCGCATGCAGGTAGCAAGGTTGAGCTGAGGCAGTGGCACCTACGTTGAGCCATCGCGCGCATGTTAGCCATCTGCACAGGCAGGTGACCAGTGTGGTGGCAATTTCGTAATTTTTGAAGAACGTGGATTTGGGGGTTTAAAAGGGGTTTTTCAACTCTAGATCACGATCTTGGTATTTTTGGAAGCTTAAGAAATATAGAGTGAAACCCTAAGAGTGAAATTGGTTAATTTATTTAGCTTGTTATTGAATTTGGATCTCAATTCTTATGATTAATCTTTGATTCAATGGAGGAAGAAAACTAAAACCAGGATTGTGGACAGTGTATCGAAATATTAACGAAAAGAAAATTTTCTTCTCCAATGAGTCACTTTAGTATCGAAACATTAAAACCAGGATGAATGCGGGCTGATGCAGTTAAAATCTAAATTGTACGTACGCTTAAGGACTTGGAAAGTTTCCTCGCTAGGACTGCTACCCTTTATGTAGTGAGCTATAATAAGAAGTTCTCTCCCATAAAGGGCCTGAAAGGGAGTTATACACTTATCGTTAATGTTTCGATACTAAAGTGACTCATTGGAGAAGAAAATGTTAGTTTAACAGAGGATTGTGGACGGTGTGGTATCTACAACCTTTAACGATAAGTGAAGTTGGTAAGAAGAAAATTAAGTTGTCAAATCAACAAAATGTAGAAACTATAATAGAGAATCGGGAACAATGGTGCATTTATAGCCTGGTTAATAATATAGTCAAGCTTAAGCCATTTCGTCAAAAAACTGTGCGTTTGCAACAACATCCAAAGCTGGGCATGCGTTATTTTGGTACTTTCCAAGTCCTTAAGCATATTGACAAGGGGCGTACAAGTTAGATTTAACAGCCACAACCCACATTCATCCTAGTTTCAATGTTTCAATACTAAAGCGATGCATTGGAGAGTCAGAGCAACAAATTACTCCATTAAGACTAACTGATTTCGCTGAGCAGGGGGTGGAGTATTCCCCAAACCTTAAGGACAAGGTTCTTACACGGGAGGGAAGCATTGTTATGAACCATAACGATGAAATGGAGGATAGCAGAGCTAATCCTGAAGTTAACATTAAAGTTATTCAGTATAGGAGTAACCATGTGTAAGCACCATCTAAAAGATTAGTTGATTTTGTTGTGAGCGAGGCTAATAGAATGTGTAGTTATCAAATCGACAAAACGTAGAAACTATAACAGAGGATCGGGACCATTGGTACATCTACAACCTGGTTGGATAATGTAATTGGTAAGAAGTCAATTCAATTTAACAGAGGATGGTGAAAAGGCATGACATCTACAACTTGTTAAAATAATCAAATTTGGAAAATTCAGAAAATTGCAATTTTTTTGCAATCTGTTAAGGTGATTCTTGCAGGAAGCATATGGTGAGGGTTGTTTCGAACATATATCAGATGAGCAAAGCTATGGAAGTAGAATCGATGAAGGGGAATTCAACTTTTGCAGATTTTATATGTTTTCAGTGAACGTAGTTCCTGTTGAGGTCTTGCCGTTGAGAGAGTTGTTTTTGTAGAGGCTTTATATAATCGTAGCGTATCGCAGGAGTTATAATTAACAGGGAGCAACAAAGAGGTATATTGGCGGCTATTCCGACACTTGCGAATCGTTAGTGGTTGTTGGGAGTTATTAGGGATTTAAGTATAATGCAGAGGGTAAATTAGTAATTTAACATTATGCTTAAGGCCTTCCCACTTTTAAGGTAGTATATATATATAGATAGATAGATAGATTTCTCTCTCTTTTATGCCTCATTTTGTTAGGTCCTCATCTCCTTGCCATTAGCTTTGTATTACGTAAAGATGAAGGGTAAGCAAGGTACTGATGTTTATTTTCAACCTCAAAAGTACTGCATTACACTTACCACGTTTAAAATGGGCGATTAGTTTGCACCATGATTATGAAATCCCAGAGGAAGATTGTAATTGAAAGGCACCTCCTCGGAGTATATATGATCATAATTATGATCATCAAATTACTATTTGAATTTTTCACAGCTTGAATATTCTTCTTCAAAATAAATTAATTTAAATGCCAAATAGAATAAACTATTAGTAAGCATCAGCTATGTCACATTGGCCTTGGTGTAGAATGTCGTAATGACGCGATTTACACCATTCAAACCAATTGAAAGGCTGACTTGGGCATCCCATGCCTGCAAGACAACACATATGCAAACTATAATAGTCGTTCGGATTGCAAACAAGTTATAATAAATTATAATTTGAAACATTAAAATGAGGAAATTAAATAATAACAGGTTTATTTAGTGAATATACTTTTTTTATGATGAGGGAGATGGTTCGTCAGCTATGAAAGAGTAGAGTAAGTCCCTACTAGCCCCTTGTTCTTAATCTTGTGTACTGCGGGGACAATGCACTCTCTTAGGTACAGGGTTGGGAGTGATTTTTATTTTGTGGAATTCATGGAAGACTATACTTATCCAGTTATTCTACACTGCATTAGATTTTTGTTTCTATATTTCTGTCACGGGATTACTTTTATCTGTTTCTTGCTTTATTATCGATGGCGTGTAATATATTTCTGTCACGGGACTACTTTTATCTGTTTCTTGCTTTATTTGATCTTCTATTTTTGAACTGTAATATTCAAAATATCGATGGCGTGTAATAGATTAGTAACATTAAATTCATAGTAAGCAGTTGTACAGCTGTCTTATTTGGTTCTTATAGTAATTAGTATGCAACTAGTAGACAATAAGTTCTTGGGCTTCTTCAGGCCACAGTACTTTCCCAAAGAATGAGCTTGTTTAGAATGGGGTGTTTCTAGATTAGAGTAGGTATGATCACCGGGGTAAATCCAGTTCAATTCATTATAGTCTTGTGATATTTTTTGATGAAGAAAGTCTTATGATATTTTTCTAAGAGGGACAACCAAACAAGTATATGAGAGTAGTGAATAATATGATTCTTGATTTTAACTCAAATGCACTTGCTTAGAACCATGGTTTCCACTAGTAAAGCTTGAGCACTGATGATGAACCTTATGGTAGCAGGTGACTGTGAGGTGCCTCTAAGAAGTGGGTTAAAGAGGATGAGCATGATTTAGTGATTAAAAATAAGAAAAACAATTAGAGAAAAAGATGATGACTTGAATGGAAATGGGATTATGGGACCTATGACAAGGATGAGACGAGGGTAATTATTGAAGACACGAAACAAAGAGTGAAACAACAATAATAATGTGAAAAAATAGATGGGGGTAATCAGAGGCGATTTTAGGATTTCTAGAGTATTGGTGCACTACTAAAAAAAAGGAAAAAATGTGTTAAGTGGGAATTGATCTTTGTTCCTCTTGGTAAACAACTAAGATTATAACCGAGTGCACCATCAAATCTTTTTGTAGCATGAGTGCCAACGGGTATTATTAGATCAATTCTAGAAAATATATACATAAAATATCTACTTTAACGGAAAGAGCACGGGTTCCCATGCCCCAAAATTTGTACTTAAAATCACCCCTGGGGTAATGTTCCAATGCTAGGCCAGGGGTGAAAAAACCTCGAGTATGAACACACCAAAGGTAGCGTAATGTTAGTTGAGGTGATTCACTTGCATTTGAAGCAATTCAATTGAATTTGAAGTGAATTCACTTGAATACTTAGGGATCCAATCTCCCCGATGTTGTGAAAAGTGAAATAAATGTTTTCTTGATTAGTAAAATTACCCGGTTGTTGATCCTTGAGGTTGATAAGAAAAGTTGAAATTTTAAGAATTTGAGTGATGATAATAAATTATTGTTGCTTGGGTTTATTTCTTGCATTCTTGACACTTGACAATCATAAGTTGAAACTCTGGAAGGACTTCTGGTGGCCCATTATAGCTAGTAGTTATGACTATGATGCATCCTAGATGCATAATCTGTTTCCTGTTTTGTTGCATAACCATTTGAATAGGGAAAAGGAGAATTTAGTTTTTTGTACTCTTTTTTTCTTTCCTTTTTCCTTTTCCTGTTATTCCCTGTTTTAGCCGAGAGTTTATTGAAAACAATCTTTCTACCTTCACGAGGTAGGGGTAAAGCCATGTCCACACCGCTCACCCCAGACCCCACTTGTGGAGATACACGGCGATGTTGTTGTTGTTGATTGATGATAACAAGTTGTGGTTGCTTAGATTTATTTCTTGCATTGTTGACACTCGAAGGGTGAAACAGAAACACATACACAATGTGGAACTATGAAATTGGCTTGTGCGTGCAAATTAAAGTCTTGCCTCATTCGTATTCGGTATTTGTGAAAGAGCTTATAGGTTGTGATCTTGATATTGTGTCTTGGTGAGTGGATTAGATAAACAGAAGGAAAGAACTTGAACTTGAACTTGAATGCTAAATACATCATGTTAGGTCAGTTAGGTTCATTGCTCAAGGACGAATAAAAATCTCAAGCATTGGGCAGTGATATTTGGTGTATTTGCATATGTTTTGTTTTTTCTTGGTACATGATATGTTTTGTTACTTGAAATAGTCCAGCGCTCTTTATAGGATATATTTGTTGTGACTGCTTACCTTTGATTAGGATGTAAGTTGGGCATGATTAGTAAACCCCCCGAGTTTAACCATAGAAATATGAACACTAAATTGATAGCTAAAAATCAATATCTTAAACGACATTCATCAAAACTAAAGTGAGTGATACAATATCCAAACCTGTTATGTGCAATGGATTATAATGTGGAATCATTTGAATGCTCTTTGCTAATCCCTTGAACAGATCTGTGATGTCATAACTGATAACACTCTATGTAGGCTCATGATTGTCTGAATGCCTACACCAAAAAATAAAAATATAAAATAAGGCAAACTCACTTAACAATACATGTATTATAATCATCCCAATTTTTCGCTGAAAATACCCCTCTTAAATAAAGATATGTATGATAATAATTCCTGCTATTTTGACTTGCAATAATGATGAGAATGGTAATTTTCTACCATGTAGAAAGTCCTCAATTCCTTTCAGATCTTAGAGCATTATATGTCATGAGTTTAAAAAATTGCCCAGCCATTACTCATGTGCCGGAAAAAAAATAAATGAAGCAGAGCTACCCCACCCATGCAACCAAGTGGCTACTTACCTAAGTTAACCCATACATCACTGTGAACTTTCTATTTAAAGAAAATTTGCTCAATTACCAGGTCAGATGAAAGCTACCTTATTACCTCATTTTTCTGGTATGGCTGGCTACCAGAAAGACCTCCATTGCCATCGGTTCTTGGTTTCTGAAAGAGCAATCAATGGCACAAGATAGACAATGGGTTACGACTCACGAAAGGTAATAATAAAGACATATCAACTTGGCTCCAATACAAATCTAAGCTCTACATATATTTCTGTGTGTTAAATAATTCATAAAGGACAATATTATTAACCTATTAATGCAATAGTAGAAATTTTTGAAACAAATATCTCAACCATATATACCACCAACTGCACAATATTTTCAACACTCGCAAATTTTATGCTAAAAGAGTTCCATTAAAAATATTAAATGATATCTTAGAATTGATCATGGAGAAGATAGGAAGCAACTGGATCATGGCAAGAAGCATAAAAGTCATTTGAAGTCTGCAAGCCAAGCTTAACCATTTAAGCCATTCAAAATTGCTACAGAAAAAGAAGCCAAATTTTAATCTTGGATCTTAACCAATATCACAAAAATGAAACCCGAATTAGGTGTTACCTTTACTTGCTGTCTCAGGAAAAAATCTGGACCATAATTCTGCGAGTTACTCCCATTTTTCTCCTTATTCTTATCCCTGTTTAGCATGTGATCCTTGTGAATGCAACTGCTAGGATCCTGTTTCCTCAACCCATCTTTGTGTTTGTTCTTTTTATGCTTCTTCTTTTCCTTATATTCATTCTTCAAATTTGGTGCACCTGAAGGTAACACAATACCTGCCTATAAATAACATAAAGATAAGTTACTCTGGAAATCTTACGACGACTGTACTAGTATAGCAAACCAAGCCTTGAGGAGTTAGCAATCCCAAAACAGTAAGGGAGAACATCAAGGATTATAAGGTGGATTCTTACCAATGGAAGATCCGCAGATGTTGTTTCTCTGGGCTGAAAAGCATCAGTGAGAAGATCCAAGCCAAAAGGATACAAGTGTACACGTTGGTGTCTCACATAGGCGGAGTTTTTGGACAGCTGCTCGAGTTCCATCCCTTCACCTTTCCTTATTTCTGTGTCCCCCACCACATTCCTGAGGTATTGTGTCTCAGATATAGAGGGTGGTAATGACCTCTTACAGAAAAAACCGAGATGTTTCCTAAATTTATAATGGTCTAGAAGATCAACTGAACGACCAAGTTCTCTAGGTCCTGAAGACACAAAACAACAGGCACACATGATGGAAATCCCATTTCAGATAGAGAATATCCAACAAAGAGAATGAATAAGCATCCATAAAGCCAATGTTTAAGCCAAATTTTCAAGAGCATTTCATATTTTCAAATCCTGCTAATAAAAAGTACCCCACAACATAACATCTAAGATAATGAAATCACTAGGATCAAGAAAATGACAAAAATGGTCACATATGTTTGGTTGTAGGTTGAAGGTAGACCTTTAAATAAGCTCTTGAGTAGTTTTGGTCCTTTATGCTTGCCAAAAGTGAGCACTTCTAGTTTGTGTCAAATATTTAACAAACTCCTTCTATAGCAAAAATTGCTAAGGACTGACAGAACTTGTGGGGAGAAAAAACAGAAATGTCAGGAAAGTCTCATCTATGACTCAACATTCTATCACTAGCAAATCAACATCCAATAAAAATACACAGTCATATGTCAGAGGCAGCCATCTTAAGACTTTCATCAACTGATCTGTTTAAGATCAGAAGCACTGTGAAGCTCTAACTTTGATCTATCACTGGTTTAAACCTCACGAGTTATCCTTCTCATCGTGAAGCTCTGATAGACAGTGAATATAGTAGCATGAACAATCAACATGGAGTTTTTTTCTCAATCAAAAAGGAGTTTTTGCACCATAGGTGGTGGTAATATTTAAAGAGCATGTTGTAGAGTTTTGCTACACTTTCAACATGTGGGAAAATGATTTCAGATTTAAAAAGATCACGCTAACCCAGTAACCCACAGCCATGAAAGGTATTACCAGATCAAAAACTGCACTTTAAATGTATATAAATGAGTTTCCCATCTTTCAGGGGGTGGGGGGAATAGGAGAGAGCAGGGTGAAACCTAAAATAAAAACATACAAGAAACGTAGAGAAGCCACGATATCATGTATAGATCCTAAACATATTTCAATAAAAGAAAAGATGGTTACTTCAGATAAAATTGGCAATAGAAATGTTTGCTGGACAACATATGCAAAAAAAAAAAAAAAAAAAGAAGAAGAAGAAAGGATCCCCATCAGTGTCACTCATGCAGTATTAGATGAAAGGAACAGGCTTATATCATAACCACAAGTTAATCATTCAAAATATATTGTGATGACAAGTTGGTCTCCCGATGCAGAAGCTTTGATCTTGCACTAAACAAGATTTTCTCTAAAATTCTAGTTTCAATGACCTTCGGAATCATCAACAAAACCAGAAATTCCAAGGAATAATAAAGTTCTAATTTTTCATTGGGAAAGACCAACAAATATCTAGATACGCTGTCAGAAAATAAAATGTTCCACTATATATATATTTTAAAAAAAAAAATGGGGTTAAGGGAAGGGGATTACAATGTGGGGGAATCGAACCCTCACCAACAAGGTGGAAGTTCAGGTAGCCAATCAGCTGAGCTATAAGATTCCCCAAATGTTCCACTATACAATAAAGAACCTACTCATTGTTCACTTGCATTTGATCAGATAAAAGTATTACATAATTGAAGCAAAGGCGAAAAAGCAATCTAGGAGCAAATACTGTAACAAGTTTAATACCCTCGTAAATTCCTACCTCTTCCGAACTTGTTAAGATCAAGATCCATCATGACTATACAGCTACTAATCCAGATACAAGGAACACCTTCGAAAAGAAGACATATTAGCAACTTGCGTAAAGTCATAAAGCACAACACAAGGGATATTGAGAAGATATTGCAACAAACCAATCAAAGTTGTGATGTCGATTTCATCTTAGTGAAATTCCACCTGTTTTAATTCAGGAATTTTTCAAAAAATCTCAAATCCCTTTTTTAGAGGAGAGAATGCAGTTTAAATTGCTCGATAAAATGAACTGCAATTCTCTCCTCTATGCACCCAATTTATCTGAGACAACAATATATATGTGAATAGATTGATAAGGAAATAAGGGGTATCTTAAATCAATTGATTTCATTCGAAAACTTAGTTTAAAACTTGAAGTCCGCCCGCAACTTGGTAAATGGCTTTGAAGTTAATAACTTTTATTCCAAGAACGAAAATTCAAAATTGGAAAAGGGATTAGGGATTCTTTACTCACAACTCGATTTGCCGTAGAGAGAAAGAGATAGTGGGGAGAACTAAAGAAGCCAACGCCTATTTCGGGTTTATATACAGTTGGACAATGCGCACCATACCAGGTAGATTTGGGTCAGAAGGCAATGGGCGAAGTGAATGGAAGAGTTTGTCCAAAGATTTTATGACTGTTATAGAGAGAAGGATGTATGCTGATATATTCAGATCATATTTAGCTATTATAAATAAAAATATGTAAAATTAAAAAAAGTATATAAAAGGATAAATATTAGTAGTTTTTTCTTTGTAAAGTTATAAAATAACTGATATACATTATTTAAATATAATTTTTTCTTTTAAATTAGATATTTGTACTTGAAATTTACTATGTGCATAATATTAGTGATGATTACCATAAATATTTTGATATTTTATTTTATACATAATATATTTCTTACAAAATATTATTATATAATATTTGAGTATGCTGTTATAGAGAGATAATTTTACAAAGAGTGTACCACTGTAGTAAATGTTATTCCTGTTATAGGTAGAATGCCGTTATAGAGAAGTAAAATATTATATGAAAAATTAGTTTCGGAGAAAATCAGGTTGTTATGGTGAAATGTCATCATAGCGAGGTGACGTAATAGAGAGGTCTGACTGTTAGAGAGGTCTGACTGTATCTGTTTTAAGACTATATTACTCCCTCCGTTTCAAAGGAATGACTCACTTTCCTTTTAAGTTCGTTTAAAAAAGAATGACTCTTCCCTTTTTTAACAATACTTTAATTCCAACTTTTCACATAGCATATTAAAGACCACAAGATTAAAGGGCATTTTGATATATTTGACATAATTTTAATTTAAGTCCAAAAGATTCAAAGACCCTTTTTTATTTTCTTAAACTTTGTGTCAAGTCAAAATAAGTCTTTTTTTTTTAAACGGAGGGTGTACAAGATATATTTTTTACTATTTACTAAACTAAGTCTTTTCTTACAAGTCATGACACATTAAATCTCTTTTAGGCTAAATTGTTTTCCCGTATTTAGGCTTATTTAAATAGAAGAATATAATAGTTATTAGGAATAATTTCAAATATATACAATAAAGTAATTAGTTTGCAAAAAATATAGCCATATTTTTTTTACCAAAAAAAATTACAAAAAAAATGGTCAAGTCACCTGGCCAGGACACTTTCGACTTGTGTTCTAGTTGTGCCCAAGTATTCCAATGATCCTTTAATCCTCGTGTGGATCCATACATATTTTGAGGTAATTATATTACACACTTAAAACTTATTTTTAGCATTATCACGCTTTATATATGGGTGCATGTGAATCCACAGCTTCCACATGGATCCATGAATACATAAGCGCCCCCCCAAACTTGTCGACTTTTTTCGTGTTGGCACCTGAATTAGGTCATGTACCTATTGAACCCCTGAACCTCTTATAAAGTGTGTCTATTAAGCACACTTGTCTGATCTGGCACAACATGTGGAGTACACTCTCCTTTGAGAGAGTGGAAGGCTCTAATTTTTATTTTTATTTTTGGTTTATAATTTTTTTACTTCTTATCTTTTTCAACTCAATTTTGCAGCCACCATCTTCACCGCTTTCACCATCTCCACCACCTCCAACAAGAAAATAGCTTCCCCCAAAGTGTGTTTGCTTGTTGTCTTTCTTTTTTTTTTTCCGCAATTAATCTTCCTTCTCATCACAATCAAATTAACGGGAGAAGGAAGATTCATGGGTTTGGCGGAGCCGCCCCCGTGACACCCACCACCGCCGCCATCACCTCACTATTTTTTCTAAATCCACAACTGTCATTAAAGTTGACGAAATTCAGACCAACAGTGACTACCTTCTCTCCTTCACCTTTTTTCCTTCTTCATCACAAAAGATTTATTTCTTTCACATTACCCATTTCCATATCCATTGACATACCTATTCATAAAATTCGTTGAAGGTTTTATTGACTCCGAATTATTGAAACTTGAATTAGTACTGCCTCAAATCATCATTGAAGAAGATTCAATTTTCTTTAAAGATGATTAATGTTCCTTTATAGTGAATTTACATGTACAATGACATGAATAAAAATAGGATAGAAGAATAGAGCTAGGTAGAATCACATTCTTAAATTTTGGGGATCTATTAAAGATATATAGTACTTCCTCTTGATGTATATGTAAGTACTTCCTCTTGATGTATATGTAATGTATTGATATTGTATAAAAGTTATGTAATGTATCGCTATTATATCAGTAGTGTAAAAACGTGAATAGATATTGTATAAATGGTGTATAAACATTGTATAAATGGTGTATAAACGTGTATAAATATTGTATAAATGGTTTATAAACGTGTATCAATATTATATAAATTGTTATGTAATGTATGAGTACTGTATAAATGGCATATAAATATGTATCGATATTGCATAAAAGCAAAGTACGAAAAAGAGAATAAATGAAAGTAATTTTTTGGCGAGCTCCTCCAGCCAGCACCACAATTCCAACGAACAACCACCCTCCACAGTACTTGTTCCCTTTCTCGGTGGGTTCCTAAAAACAACAAAATGATAGCAAATGTGACATCGGAGTCGGACATTTTTCGATCAAATTTTGATACCAAACAATCAAATTGCAAGAAAAATAGTAAGGACAACAGTCAACGGTCAGGCAGATTTGTCAAAAATATAAGATATTGCTGGAAAAATGGTGAATAGAGGTAGTGTTGAGCTCCAGTGAGCTTGATGATGATTGGTTTTGTCTGTGGCAGGTTCATCGTTGTTGTTGTTGTGGAGCTTCATCGGAGCAGTGGCCTTGTGAGATTGATCCTTTGTGCTGATTTTGTCGGAGATCATCGAAGGTGGAAGGTCGTGGGTTGCTGGTTAATGGGTTCTGGTGGAGTGGGTTTTTTCCAGTGGGTGAGTGAGCTATGAGAAGAAAAGAGAGGATGTTTGGTTTCACCAAAACGACGACGACGAAGAAGATGGTTAGAAGAAGAGAAATGACTATTTTTTAGTAAGCCAATTGACCGAGCGGTCATTTGATGTAAATATACCTAGTTATTATGTGGCCTAAAATTTTAAAACTATTTTAAAACTAAGCTAAAAGAGACAATATGAAAGAATAAAGTAGACAAGAAATGAGAGAACAAGAGAGAAGAGTTTTCTTATTCTTCCAAATATCAAAGTATACACAATTCAAATCCTTATGCTTCTATTTATAAGGTTGCATATAGGAACATCAAAGGGCGTCATAAACATGACATTTAACCATTGAGAATGTGGGAAGGATTATGGGGTTGTGGATGATCAATGTGGAGGTGGTGGAGTTGTGGGTATTACTACTCATAATGATGAAGAGTGGTGGGAGATTACATTTAGTGGACATCCATATAATAATATATATTTTATAATACTCCCCCTTGGATTTCCATGAATGATGTGCCTCTTTAAAACCTTACTAGAAAAAAACCCAATGAAAAAAAAATTCTAGTGAAGAAAAAAGAGTACATATATCTTTAAATACGCAGTGCCTGCTGCCTCGTTAAAAATCTTGCCAGGAAAACCCAGTGGGATGAAACCTTAGCCAAGGGAAAAAGAGTGCAGCGTTTACTTACTCCCCCTAATAAAGACATCCCTTAATTTTGTAGATGATGTATTCCAATTTAGCTTTTCAAAGTATTGGGATCGATAATACCTCCGTCAAATATTCCATCAAATTTGAGAAAAATAGTCATTTGCTGAAATGTATTATTTTATCTTCTTTGATATATTCTTCTTTCAAATGAGCTTTGCAAGTAGCTTTGTCTGCAACGTTACTGGAATCTTTTCTTCAAAGAAAATCACACATCTCATATGTGTTGAGTCACTTTCTTTAAGAGTTGCCACTATCTTTACAGGACTTGAATAAGTATCAATGTATGACTGCCTTGCAGAATATGATAGTACCCTCACTTGAAAATATATAACTTTAATTTCATTAAACATTGTGTAGGTCAAAAATCTCCCTACATTTGCATAACCAACAATCCTTTGACAATATTAGTTAGAATAAATAAATTTATAGCGATAGTTTCTCATGTTCAAATGTATCCATCATTTTCATGAGATCATTTATATCTAGTGATATTACAACCATTGAGGTACTCAATGGAATCACATTAATCCGTAGAAGAATTTAATGTAGCTTTATTTTATATATAATTCTCGAAAAGCTTTATATGCTTCATAACAATGTCTATCTAGACATAACAACAATTCATTACACATATTCAAGTATTTTATGTATTGCTAGACTGAATGAAATCTTAATGCATCCACCACAAGAGAATACATCTCTATAAAATAATGTCAGTATTTTGGGAAAAAACTTTTATGCCACAAGGCGCAAGCCGTATTTTATATTTTACGCCTTTATATTTCAGTTTACTTTCGCACAAGAATTCATTCGTACCCCCACTGACATTATACCTTGGTCCTTGGATCATAAGTTCAAATCTTCACTTTTCCAAGTGAAACAAAATATACTTGATGAATTGTGTATTTTATTTGGCCAATCATCTGTCCACACTATTTGACATATTTAAATTCAAGTTCCTTGTTATCATTTATAATGGTGAGCGCTACATTATATCATAATTACCATCGATGATTATTTGATATCGATTTCATTACTACATAACATATCGATATCGGTTTCATTACTACATAACTTTGCCAAGGTTTTATGAAGTGTTATGTCATGGTGCTCTTTAAAGCACTTGCCTCTCTATCATGACCATCTTTATCATTTGGTCCTCTCCTTCAAGGATTTTTTTTATTTTTTTTTGAAATCGATTAATCTATCACACTTTAGACGTGCCATAGACTCTATCCTTCAAGGACTTCTCATTGGAGCATTCACAGCTGAGTCATAAAATATGGTCAGTAAATGCATCTGGCAATAGCAACATTTTGTAAATAAATTATCTCTTGAACTTCATGTTCACATTTTTTACGAGAATCTAGATAATTCATTCCACCCATTTTAGATGTTACTTATACTTAATGTTAGGAAATCTAACATTCAGGTTGGGGATCATTCTTTGTGCGTGATGGAGCAATTAAATCAGATGTCGTACATTCAAACTTTTAGATGGATTTAATTTTGTTCCTGGCCTTGAACCAACCATATAGGAGATCCTTGTTGGCTTGATGCGTACAAATGTTGTTACATTTTAAATAAATACCTGTCATACCTAATTTTCTTTTTGGGATATTTGTTCTCATAATCAATGGTTCAGCTATGATTGGAGGCACACAATTTCTGCTAAACCAATCAGCATTACCAAGTTTTATAGTTTGAAATAATGCTCTTAATTTAACAATTTGAGCAAACAACATTGCAAAAATCAAATTGCAAGTTGAGAATAAAGCGCATGTGACCAACCATAGATGTATCTCATTTCATAGTAAATGGTTCACATGGCAGATGAATGGGCCCATATTCACCTTGTTATACATCCCAAAATTTCAGGGGATACAATCCCAACCTTAGCTGGCATATTATTTTATCGAGAGAACAAGCAACACGAGAATTCTTGAAGAATCTTTTATTCCTTCAATGCATAACCACATGAATTCTCAATTATTTTTGCATCATATTTGAACCAGGATGGTCAACCGGTCATGCCAACTTATATATTTTTTGTAAACTTTTAGTTTACTACCGCACATGATTCCATCACCATGCCCATATTTGTACTAATAAATATGAGAAAAATGGGCAGCCTTTCACATAAATATTTATAACCCATTTCAATTGTAGTAATATGAAGATATAAAATCTTTCCATAATTTATAGTCTCAATTTTTTTTTCAATTCCCTTAAACTTGAAAAGTTTTTTTTGGATACTTACTATAATATCAATATCATGAATAATTTCATCCCTCCGCGTAGTAACACATTAGCTTTTTTGAATCTATCAAATACTTGTGTACTACCTCATATTTTAAAACACCATTTGTATGATGACTATCTCCTTTTAGAGAGAAAATTATTGTCTTTATGGTCAAAATCATTATATGCAAGACTTTTTTCTTGCTTTACTTTTGCCTTTAGTAATTTACTTTTATAACATTTCGCAAATTCCTTTTGGCGTACCATGCATATTTACGCGATCAATGACAAATTCATTCGACCACACCATAATATCCATTTTGGTCATGGCCAAGACTTTTATGGGCAAGAATCATTTATTGTTTTTATCCTTTAGTAAATCATGATAAAACATGCTACAACATCAATGATCTTTTCAGAGCAAAATAATTTTTTTTTTCTCAAACCTCCCTTAGAGGTGAGTTTTGGTGTTCATCTAACCATACATAACCATCTCCTTGTCCAAAATTTTTATTACATATATATTGACACATTCATTTTCAATAATGGCCGAGCATTTACAATGCTTATTACAAGTCACATGCTCTTCAAGAAATAGACAATAATCATATGTTCTTGCTTCACAAATTTTCATTAGAAACTCATTGTCATGCCTCATATATATAACACACCTCAACATCTCTTTGTAAGGCCAAGTGCATCTTCACTTTTTGCTCTTCTCTTTTGATGGAGGATTTATAAAACTTATCAAATTAGGTCGCACAATAACCGTGTGCCTAATACTTTTCATATCACTTTGATGGTAATAAGTACCTTCTCGTTTTGAAGGACTATTTGGAGAAAGTCACCCATAGTGTTCTTCCTTTTATTATTATCACAATGATGACAATTATAATTTTGGTCCTCCACGCCCACATAATTTAACCACTAGTCTTCTTTCAGACTTCTATGCATTGCTATACATTCACATCAAGGAATGGAGCAAATCAATGTGGCGAGTTTCATGACTTCTTGTCAAAAGTACATTGTTAGTCATCATTATATCATCATATATAGCATCGACACTTGAACACAAAGTCTTTCCCATAAAGGCGTGTTAGGCCATAATTCATAGGGACTTGAACCCAACATCTTTTTATCATGGTGCATCGGAACTCAAACCGATGCCTTGCCCTCTCGGTGCGATAGGAATTGAATCTACTGTCTTACCCTCAGCTAATGGCATAATAGGCCAAAAATATCACCAAAAGATAAATGTCTGATACTGTAAAACATAAATGAATTTAGCTTAAAAACAAAAGAAAAATGGACATGATAAATTAATTAGTACAACATGCTGTAAACTTATGAAAGTCCAAATTAAAATAAACTAAAATCTTTTAAGAATCATTCACAAAATTGTAATGAAGATTTACACAACAGACCAAATATAAATTCCTGGTATTTCAATGTTTGAAACAAAACGCACAAACTTCAAAATCACATTATATTAAGTGTTCAACATATAAACCATTACCACATATTTTAGCAAAGTTGCTCACTGCCATCACCCTTTTTTCAATCAGCTTATGATACTCAAATAATATTATTAATGTTAATCCAAACCTTGTTAAAACCACCAAATATGTTTGGCAAATAAGACGACGAGAAGGCATGTGCAAATAAAATATCATAATAATATTACTTTGATTTTTCCAAAGACGTCTCGCTGATTACCTGGCTCCTTATCTGTATCATGTCGGTTAACATTTTGGAGAAGGGATTGGCTCAATCGAGAACATTCGTGATGATAACGTATTTTAAAACTAAGCTAAAAGAGACAATATAAAAGAAGAAAGTAGACAAAAAATGAGAGATCAAGAGAGGAGAGTTTTCTTATTCTTCCAAATATCAAAGTAAACACAATACAAATCCTTATGCTTCTATTTATAGGGATACATATAGGAACATCAAAAGTTGTCATAAACATGATATTTAATCATTGAGAATGTGAAAAAGATTATGGGGTTGTGGATGATCAATGTGGAGGTGGTGGAGTTGTGGATATTACTACTAATAATGGTGAAGAGTAGTAGGAGATTACATTTAGTGGACATCCATATAATAATATATATTTTATAATGAAAACCCATTAATGAGCATTTTTTCCCCTCTCTCTTCAACTATATCTCATTTTTCAAAAGGAAAACAAATATCCTCCTTCTCTCTATAGTTCTCCTTCTTACACAATCTCTCTCCAAAAATTATGGATTATAATACAATATCTTTTATTTTCAATTCATAGGTTTTGTATTTACAATAATATTGATGGTAGAGTTATCATATAGAACTGGTTCCCAATAAAAATGATATATATTAATAACTTATTTTTAGTCTGTAGAAATTGTATATAATGTGGTATCCATGTATTATTTTAATCAATCAAGTTGAAATCACTCTGTATATAACAAAGCCATACTCTAAATCATTTTCAATTTTTGAGGTCTCAATGTATGGAATTGGTATATAAGATTCCATATATGAATGATGTATTCTTATAGGTTATAACTGAGTTTTAGTGTATGAAAATGGTACACAATCTGGTATCCATGAATTAATTTAATAAATCCCATTGAAATCAGATTATATACTCATTCCATATATTAAATAATTTTCCTATTTGAGTTCTCAATGTATGAAATTGATATTAAAATTGGTATCGATGAAGTTTTCTTATATGTCACATTGATATAAAATGTATTCTATGGTTATGGCAATTGATTAGAGAAACGGTGTTCACTAAGTTTTGTATGTTACATACCATTTTTAGTGTATGCAATATGCATACAAAATGTCCATCGATTATTTGAAAATCAATCTTATAAACATCGATTTGTATTGGTTGTCCATCTATCACTATCCAACTAACCAGATCGTACGGGTATCTACTCTATTCTACTTAGATAGGAGAACATGTACCACCCAACCAAAAACATGTGGAAGATACTAACAAAAATCATTAGCCTTTAATTATTTCCTCAAAATGATACAAACGTTTAACTGAAACAATAAAAATACAACTTCTACAATGCAAAATAAATACAACTGTTTTCCCACAATCTAGTCTAGACATATACAAGAGCCACTAATGAAAAGGAGACATCCAAGACACAGCTTTCACCATAGGAATAGAATAAGTAGAAGCTGTTGGGGATCACTAATCACATCACATAAGAAACATCAATTGATCCTGCAACTAGACTATACCTAAGAAGGAAATAGCAAGAGTACTATCAGTGCAATCACACGTATTATAGGCATCATCGGCTGATCTAGGTTAAATAACATAAGACTACATAGAAATCAGAAATCAGACATGCATATGTATATAATTCAATTAAAGCTCTTCGCTATAGAATCAGATTACCGTTCCTTCACAAGACTTCCACCATCCTCCATGATTCAGGCAACTCTCTTTTATCAATATCACTACCAGCAATCCACTCGGTTCTCACCACCATATAATAACCACTACTAGATTTGTGATACATTGTTATTTAGCATATTGACTTTATTTCCACCTCCGTACACCAACTACTAGGTTTCCCATCTAAGTCAGAACATGGTGCACACATCTTCCTCAACCAAGCTAGGGCTACAAGGGAACACTAATCAAGACCTCCCCTTAACCCTTACCTTCCATCATCCAACTCTCTTAAGCCAACTAGGAACTTAATTTCCCCCAACACCAAACTAGCCAATTCATAACTTAATATTATTAGCAGACGAGGATTATCTGACTGGTTAATCTTTCCATTTAGGACATCAACAATTCATTCCATGAACATCACCTCAGATACTATAGCCATTAAAACCACTTAAGTGTCAACAACCTCAATTAAACAATTAATGATCAATTCAACAAATTTATAGAAGACAAGATCGCCGTCTTAATTTTTCCTTAAGACATTAGGATTTTATTATCATGACAACACATTGATAGATCGTCCACTCAAGGAAACCAAGCATGACATCAATAGACTGTACCACTCAAGGATTCCAAATATATCATCAAGATAGAATAATACAAAGATCCCAAATATATCATCAAGACTGAACCATACAAGGATCACAAATACATCATCAAGATTGGACTATACAAGGATCCCAAATATATTATAGAACATACTAGGTCCACTCAAGGAACCACCAAATTCTTCATATTATAGTGTACACACGTCATGGGTCTTATGATTTCCCACTTGCCATGACCTGCAAGGGACGAGCTCAGTTCATGTCCCAATCATATCAGACATCTATGTGTCTTGACACCCTTATTCCAAAACAAGTATTGTGCCACCCTTATTCCAACATCCCCACCCTTGTACTGGCTTAAATTACTAATTCAATCACAAACATACATTTAGCATAATTTAATACATTACAACAATCATGTACTTAATATTTATTCATGTCCTTCACTTAATAGCGTGAATTGCAACCAATTGGAAAATCAATCAGATAATATATACACATGCGATAGAAATGGGTATCTTAACTCCAGTTTATTATTACATCCTTTGTATAATGCTTACTTGTGATGATTTCATAAATGATCCATGAACACTTCATTTGCTTATTAATTTCCTGAGATCTCAATAGACATTCAACAACACAATTATGTCATAGGAAAACCAATAGTTAATCAAATAAGAGCATATTTACAAGCAATTAGTACTGGCTCTATTCTTACGAAGACACACAAAATGATAATATCATTAACTAAGACTTCTCATTGTTTTACCATTCCAATCCTTACTATACGCAACTTCTCATTAGACGCACCTGAAATCCTCTACCACAACCATTCATATTCTACTATAAATTATCGCACTTCACAACCATTAATTTATCTATTGAACCACAATCGCCAAATTTTGACTCACGACATTCCCAAGTTCCCTTACCCGAAAATATAACATACCCCACATAATTAGACAATAAGATTATGCCACATATAGAAATCAACGATTATACTGGATTAGCTCAGTTTCACATTAATATATATTAATCTTACCCTACTATACTCCATTCCTGCAGGCCTAAGCATGGAATCTCCCATCAATCTACATCATGATTATGCAATTTAACTATAGTCTGCTACTCAATAAACCTAGCCTACCTGGGTGCCAAGCTGCTAAATAGAATGCATGAATCATTATTTCATGATTGGCTCCAACAATTTCCCGATGCGAATTCCATGAGAAAATCACTACGGTTTGTTCTCTCAAAATGTACCTCTCTATTCGTTTTGATCTTCAAGTATAGGGACAACCCTAGGGGGTGTTTTTAGGAGGATACAATGTTCTTTTCCTTAAACATGAGAAGGAAAAAGGGTTTTAAAATGTGGAGTGACTGTCTGCTTCACATTATAGCAGCGCCGCTATAGCGATAAGTGTCCCGCTATTGCGGGATGGTGACAATCAGCTTCCCCTAAAGATTTCTTTAAATTACCAACTTTTGAGTTAGTCTACCAAGGATCTTTAACGGATATCTAGAAAATTTTAAATTACCAATACCCCCGTGTACTTTGGACACAATGATTATATTAACAACGGGATAGATCATTATAACAGATACTAATTTACCTATCATTCATCCCAAAATGACAACATTAGGGAAGAATACTAAGCCGACACACTTCTAGGATTATTAATTACCTACCCATTAAATTAGGGAGTTCTTGGTCTCAACTTCACTTACCGGCCTTACAACAGAGTCATACAAAATTATATACGTACCTTCCCACCACGAGTACCCTCATAACATACACTGTAACTAGAAATATAAGAAGACCATTTTAGATAAAAACACACGAGCACCCAAGGTAACCGGGGCCTCACCAATATGCTAAAACCTCAAAATAACATAAAGGGAATGAAGATAATTTCTGTCCCTTCCCACTATTTGGCTCCCGCTATAGCAGGACACCTGCCGCTATAGTGGGAGGCGAGCCACTATGGCGTGCCTCAACCATTTTAAATGGAGAGAGAAATGGGTGCAATTGTCATTTCTCTATTTTTAAACTCAAACTCCCCCTACTCACGTACCCCGACCAACCACCCCCTCTCGATATCAAATCCAAGGTAAATTCTTGTTTTAGCTCCGTCTCTTTACTTTACAACACTTGTTTGCAAAGAATTGGGCTAGAAATTCATAAAAATTATAGTTATTGGGGTTGTTTTAAGCATGGTTTGATTTTTCCCAATTTGGGAAGGATTTAGGAGACATTCTTGCTTCTCTTACGTTTCTAACTTTCTTATGGCATTCTAGGCGTAAGATTTATGTAGTTCATGGTGGATTTGGGGCTTGAGCAAGGCTAGAAGATGAAAAGTAACTTCTTCCAAATTTCTTAGCCATCAGGGCTTGAATCGAGGTTTATATACCTGGATTTTGATATTTAGAAGTTATACACTACTTTATCAACCCTGATCAAAGTAAAAAGTCAATAAATTACAAAAATTACAAAAAGACATCATTAATGCATCGAAGGTGGGATGGGGACAATGAAGGCCGCTATAGCAGGATCCTTTCCACAACAGCGGGATGTTTTCCGCTATAGCGGGATCTAGGTAGTAGCTTACCCTAAAATTTAAACTTTTCAATTTTTGAAACATCGCAACCTATTGAGTATTTCTATAACTTCTAACTTGATTTCAGATGTTTTCACAGGAACACTAAAACAATGGCCAACCAAAACCAAGGCAACATCCCCCTTCTTTTTAGAAGGTTTCTTGACAGGGCCTGCTAATAACAGTACAGAGATTATCGAAAGAAAGGGTTTTGTCATGAGAGAGGTTTCGTGCTGAAGGATGTGGAGGAGGAGGCACCAAAATTCTTTACTCGACTGCAAGATTTCAGGTGGATGATGCTAGTGGAGCCTGCTAGGATTGCATTTTGAGCTAGGTTTAAAAGTTTTATGCCATGCTCCCAAATGTGCATTGGGATAATCCCTACCCCACCATCTGCATTCGAGAAGTGTATGTTCTTGTGAACGTGGCCACAATTAATGAGATCTTAGGGGTGCTCGATATCCCCAATGATAAATTTAAGAAGAGGCTAACGGAGATGGATTTGCGGTGGATGAGTGACACTCTGATAGTGAAAGCTGACTGGGGAAAGGTCTATGGAATAGTACTGAGGGGATTAAGAGTACACACGTTTGTGTAGAGGCCTGAAGATGGCTTAATTTGGTGTCTCAAAGGATTTGTACTTTAGGTAACACCACAGACTTGACATTCCGGGGCCCTAGTGGCTGCTTGTGTAATTCATGGGATTCCGCTTAATATGGGGGTCCAGATCGTGGCAGAGTAGAAGGATTTATATAAGGGAAACATGAAGGCCCCCTACCTTTCTGGCTTGATTATGGAGCTATGTGCCTGTGCAGGTGTGCCTAGGGAGGATAATGATTGTGACTTGGAGTGCGACCTACCTTTCAACCCTATCAAGGTAAAAGGTGTACATGGACGGAGCAAGAAAAAGAGGAAGGTGGTGACAGAGGGAGAGAGAAGCAGGGCTAGCGAGGATAGGGAAACTAACACCCACTCCATACAACCCCCAATATCTCTCGAGCAGTTGAAGGCGGATATGGCAGCCGTGAGAGATTACTTGACATGATCCTAATTGCTTCCCCAATGTTCGGCTCTTTCTCATCCCACAACCCCGCTAAACCCTGCTCAGGCCTTTGCAGAACCTCAAAGAAAGTTGGATGAAGAGAAGAGGAAGAGGCATTCCAGAGATCGTATGTTTGTCAGGATATGGAAATTCCATAAAGGCTATGTTCGGGTGTGCGATCCCTAATGGGAAACTCCCCAAGCTGAAGAAGAAAGATGCACAAGAGTTCTCGTTTCTGAGTAGGATGGAGGAAAAGGGCTCTGATGCCTTGAGTCTCAATGATGATAAGGCCTCCAGCTAGATCCCCGATCATGTACACTCTCTTCTCCCCTTTTTTTTTTTATCAAACTTGGTTGATTGCCTCCATTTGGGGCAGTAAGAAATAATATTTTATTTCTCACACCTCTGAATACTTTATTTTTTTATGCTAGGTAATAATTTGCATCATCAGTATATTAACTCTCAAGTTATAATCTGGCTTGCTAAGATTATTGCATCTCTATGATTATTTCAGAAGGATTAGTGAAGAATGCCCGAACAGAGGAAAATAGGGTATGTACACTGGCAAGTTCCCGCTATAGCGACACCCTTCCTGCTATAATGGGAGCGTTCCAAAACACTTAATTATACACACCAATTATCAGGTAAAAATCAAACATCAATAAGCATTTTCAAGCTTCCTCAAACGTTTAGGTCTAGCGTACTTAGATAAATCATATATCAGATGCTCAAAACACAAAAGACCTTAACAACCATCACTTTCATTTACCAACACTACATATTGTTTATATATTCATACCATGAATAATCAATTCAACCACCCAACAACATCTTTACCCTTCGTTAACACTTAAGAATCAAGAAATCACTTAAATCACCTATCATATATGCTCACAATCAACAAACATCCAACTAGTTGGCAAACATTTTAGTCATTTAGCAACCATTTCACTTAGCCACAGACATTTGTAATAATCAATTAAACTTTCAAATTATACGACATTCAAATCAGAGAATCTCCTTAGACAGTCAGCTCAACCAAACCCTTGCTTTCCTCAAGTACACAATTAAGTACTCTATTTTTTACGACCACTAGTTGATCATTTATGCACCCATCACAGTGCTTACATCCACATACCAATTAGAACCTTTCAAGTTCCAAATCAATTACCTGAGTCACCAAATGGGAGTCAAATGGTCCCAGTTGGGTTGGTCGAAATACGAATTGGAATCAAAAGATACCAATTAGACTCAACCCATACAAAAAATCATCAGGGATGTCACGATAGGAAAAAATAAGAGATAAACAATTCCTAGAATGTCTTATAGCTTCCCAAAGATTTGATGTGGATGTCTACACACTAATCTGCAGAACTCTACTCGATATTTGCTCTTGTACTTGTAAGATCGATAACTTAGGATCTGATACCAACTGCCACAACCCAACTAATCGAATCTGCAGGCACCTACTCTATTCTACTTAGAAAGGAGAAACTCTACCACCCAACCAAAAACATGCAGAAAATACTTATGAAAATCATTAGCCGTTAATTATTTCATCAATATGATACACACATTTAAATGAAACAATAAAAATACAACTTCTACAATGCAAAATAAATACAATTGTTTTCCCACGATTTAGTCTGGATATGAATAGGAGCCACTAATAAAAAAGAGACAACCAAGACACATCTTTCACCATAGGAATAGAATGAGTAGAAGATGTTGGGAATCACTAACCACGTCATATAAGAAACATCAACTGATCCTACAACCAGACTATACTCCAAGAAGGATATAGCAAGAGTAGTATTAGTACACCTACATGTATTGGTAGGCATCATCGACTGACCAAGGTTAAATCACATAACCACTACTGGAAAATGGGCCTACGAGAGCAGACATGCTAGTAACCATTTTAAAACTATTGCTAAAAATAGTATATTGCAACGGTTATGACTGTTGCCAAAGGTTTTGGTCGCTATTGATATGGATTAAATATATGACCATTGCCATTGGAATATAATAGTCGTAGTAGGCGGACCTATAGCAACGGTTCAGACAAGCGTTGTGGTATACCCATCTATTGTAATGGTTGTTTGAAAATTTTTACTGTTGGAATGGTTCATTAAATCCATCACATTTCCCTCTATATTTTCCCTCAACAATTTTCATCACCCGCCAATAATAATATTTTTTTTCAATTTTTCTTTATTTCTTAAGATACATTTTAGAAATAGGTATATAGATAGAAAAGTCATTTTGGGAATTATACTCATCTCTCAAAGCTCACTCTCTCATCTCTCTAACCTCTCTCTAGGTCAAAACAGACCTCTCTCTTCTCGAACCATAGCTTCACTGCAAATTTGAGCCAATGTTCTCAGATTTGTGCTAATCTATACTCGTATTTGACTAAAATATGCAAACCCCTCTCTTTTCTTTAAGGGTTTGTGTGATTTTAGTTAGTGTTTTGGTTTTTGTAGTTGGAGCTGGAGCTGATTTTAGCTTAATCTCTTAAATTTTAGCAAAATCTATTTGTGACAGGAGCTGAACGTGATCAATCTTGGATTTCTTCAACAAGTTTGTTCTCTTAAGGTATTTTTATTTAATCTCTTGTTTTCTATTTAAGTTTTGAGCTATGGGGTTAGTGAAATTGTCAGATTTTTTTTATTGCATGTGTTGTTAGGTTGTCACTGTGAGTGGATCTTATTTTGTTTGTTTGGAGGTTAGTGATATTGTTGGATTTTGCTGTTGGAATTTAGTTGTTGTTGTGTGTTGCTGTTAATTTATTGTTGTAAGGTGTGGTAAAATTATGGGATTTTTCTGTTGCATGTAAAATTTAGTTGGATTTGTGTGTTGGTGTTAATTTTTTATTGTTAGGTGTGGTAAAATTATTGGATTTTTCTGTTGCATGTACAATTTAGTTGGTGCTGTGTGTTGGTGTTAATTTGTTGTTGCTAGGTACGGTATAAATGTGGGATTTTGCTGTTACATGTGCTATTAAATTAGATATTGTTTGTGGTCTTAATTTGTGGTTGTTAGGTATGGTATAATTGTGGGATTTTGCTGTTGTATGTGTTATTAAATGTATCAGCTTCGTTGTAAGTAATGACCATTGTTTGTTCACAATAGTTAATTATGTAATCTGTTTTCTTAGTGTGACATCTCTTCGTCTCCAAACATTGGCTAAGCTGTTGGTTTACTTAGTGTGACATCTCTTTTATTTATGTTACTTGTTTTCTTTTATTTATGTTACTTGTTTTGGCTAGCCTGTCGGTTTATTTAGTGGGTCATTTCTTTCATTTAAGTTACTGATTTTGGCTTAGTTGTTGGTTTATTTAGTGTGTCTACTTAAATGTGGAATGTATTTTATTGAAGTGTCATCTACTGGTTTTGGCTATGCTTTCCTCAAGACTTGATTGAAAGATGATGCTATTGATAAAAAAGGGACTGTTTGGTCCAGTATTCTCATGTTTAAGTGTTTTAATAAAATTTTACAAGGCATTAGTTTTTTTCAAGAGTATTCCCTTCACTGACAATTTCTTCATTGAGTTTGTGTACTATCTTAAACTGTAACATATACTTTTGTGGGAATGGTTAGCCATATTTAATTAGTTGCTCAGTCAAATTTAAAAGACATTAGTTGTCGTGTAACGCCTCACTCAGATTTTGGGGTGTGACAAAGATCATATTCAAAAGAAAATGTCGAACTAGTTTGTCCTTTTGCCAAAGTTTATATGTGATGTATTTGTGGCTTGGCATGGATGTGAAGATTGTTATTGTTAGTTGAATGTAATTTGGCCTCTTCTTATTATGGAAAGCTACATATGGCAAGTATTGTGTTCTCTGTTGCTCGAACTGTCCAAAAATATTACTGTACTTGTGTCTGATCCTTCAAAAATGCACTACTTGCGGAGGATCTTACACTTACACACTGTGATATTTTAGAAGAGTCCGAACAAGATAGACTTTATCTTTATTTGGATTGTATAAAAGTTCTTCTTACTATTTGCATGCTACAAGTATTTTAATTAGTATGTGGACATGTTAATTTTACTCTCTTTCCTTGGCTATTTCATGTTTGCAGCCAAACAACTCACATTTCCTAAAGTTTCATCATTTGTCAATTGATTATTGAAAAACTTTCATCTGTCGGAGACCTACAAGTTACTTTTGTTCGCTAATCTAATGAATTCGTGATCTGATTAGTTGAACCCTCTGTAGTTCCCTCTTGAAATCTGTACATTCTCAATATGTATTAATCTAAGTTTGTTTAGAGTGTTGCTTCTGTGGGTCTTAATTTTGTTGGTATCTGTGGTGAAATAATTTTGTTGGTAGCTGGGGTAAAATTATTTACTTTACACCCCATTTCTCTTGTCATTGATGTTGGATTTTCTATTGCATAAGCTATTAATGAATCTGATAGTGTGGCTTATCTCAGTTTCTTTTTGGTTTGTGATAATTGATTTGTGTGGCTAAATTTTAATGGTAGCTATGGTGGAATTGTTTACTATATACCATATCTCCCAGGCCATTGATGTTGGCTTTTCTGATGCATGAGCTATTAAGTTAGGTAGTATGGGTTAAACCTGGATCTGTTTTTTGTTCTAATAATAGTTTGTCTAACTATGTCGCCTTTCTTGAATGTCCATAAGTAGTTGACAATATGAATTTGTGAAGCATGATAAACTTTTTGAAGTTATAGTAAGAAACTTAGGGCTATTTTAATATAATTAGTTATTATTGTCACGACCCAATTTTTCGAGTCATGATGGCGCCTACCGTAACCCACCAATAGGCAAGCCAAACCCTAGCCCAGAGCGACAAGCGACAAGCTAACAGGCAAAATCTCAGAAAAAGAGATGAAGTGGAAGTAACCATACTAATAAATATGCTAGCAATGTAAAAACAAGACCAACATATATACATACCGAGACTGAGAAGGAAGAGGACAGTATATAAAATCAAGAACCCCTATCAAGATCTGGTGAGGTCGATACAAAAGCCATTACTAGACATACCCAAAATACAAGACAAAAACCAAAAATATAAAACAAGTACTACTGTTTCGAGAATAAAAGACTATACAGTAGAGATGGAGTAGGATCTGCCTCGGACGTAAGTAAGCTCACCCTGCTTCAGAGTCAGTATTGAGAAGAGAGTCACGTCAAAATCGTCGGCTAGTGCCCGAATATGCATCCTAGAAAAAGATGCAGAAGTCCAATATGAGTACCGTGGCAACGGGTACTCAGTAGGCATCATCGACCGACTCAGCTCAATATAATATAAGCAAGCCAAAATGCGAGGGTGCATGCTAGGTCCCGGGTATAAATAATGAATACATAAGTAACTGCCGAGGCGTATAGATATGCTCTGGAGAAAAATAATTGTGACACTGAAAAACGAGTAAATAAATGTGTAAGTAAACACACAAGTGAAACATAACCTATCTGGGCCCCCATAAACCCGATAGGCACACGAAAGAAAATAATAAACCAGCCTGGCCCCCATAAACCAGCGGGACACACAAGAAAAGTAAAAGAAAGCGTAAATAATCCGTAACTGATCCAATGCCAAGTAACCATAGTAACCATCCGGGTGTGCACCGGGCTTGAACCTGTACCAATGGGTAATAACGAGAGGCCAAATGTCGGGTTCGAATCGGTAATAGTGGATAATAACGAGAGGCCACATATATAATATGTTGGATCTCATAGCCAGATGTCGGACTCGAATCGAAACTCAATTAATCACAATATCAGAACCACGATACCCAGTACCAGAACTCTCAAATAGTATTGTAATCAGTAGCTGGACTTGAACCAGAACTCATAATAATCAGTAACCATAACCAAAACTCATAATAATTAGTAACAATCATATCTTAATCAGTGGCCGAAATTGAAATGAAAATCATAATAATTAGTAAACAGGTGACAGAATAGTGCCAGAATCCACCCAAATACAAGTAAATGGGGACATACCGGCCCTAGAACGAACCCAAAACATAAATAAATGAGCTAATCCACAATGTACTACAAGTCAATCTCGGGATCTTTCCAGGTCAACTATCTACTATAAGCAATATGTATATACAAGTCTGGGTATACATTATAAGTCATGGCAAGGTGGGTCCGTATTCTAAATCAAATTAACCGACCCCGGTCAAATACAGTGCTATCAGGGACTAACAAGGCTAAACAAGCCAAAAGGGAATAACTGGGGTAATTCAACCCCACCATAAGCCTATCAGGTCGTCCTAGTGCTTAACTAAGCCTAATAATGTCGAAGGCTAAACATGTCGACTGTAAAGGGTAGCGGGGCCCACTGTGGGATCCCGAAATCAAGCCTGGCTACACCTGTCTAAGTCTGGGATAATGTCTCCAAATCCCCCAACCCACAAAAATAATAATACTAACCGACCCAAAATAGGTGATAGGTGGAGTACCACGAGGATAAAGGGCCTGGAATATGTCCGAATAGCCTTATTCGGTCTAAAAGGCCTAAATCACAGCAAACCACCACCAAGTCTATAACACCATCCCACAACACTAGCACAATGGCATACATATATCACACATAAGCCCAATCTAAGTGTAAAGGAAACCTAGCCTACCTGGACGCCACTGCAAGCTTGCCAAAGGAACCAGCTATATAGGAGCTTTCCCCTTCCGAGAGGCCTCTGACTGCTGCAAAGATACCAATATAATAAACTACATGTCAAAACATGACTATTGATACCCATATTTCATTAGTTCAAAAAAATGCCCACACGGTTCACGTGGGGCCTGCTTGCAAAATCACAAAATCAAAACTTTTATAGCGTCCCAAATCACCCCATGACCAATAGTCACAACTAGCACCGCTCAATTTGAGCTCAAAATATATCTCAAACATCAACACTAATACCAACAATACCACCGTAACTAAAACTACCATAAAAATAAGAAAACGTATCGTAGAAACGGCGAGAACGCAACCACGGATCCAAATCTACCAACCCCTAACCTTGAATCTCACTAGATATGCTCAAAGTTGAGCTTAAATTGATCGAAGATGGTGGAATATAGAAAGAGAAGTGTTGGGAATGTTTTAGAAGAAAAGTGGGGTTATATATATATATAAATTGATATAATTAAAGTAACTTCAGCCAACCTTGACCAAATATATCTACATATGTATTACTTAAATAATATGCTAAGTGTCAAAATAATAAGCCTAATTCATAAAATAATAAACTTTTAACATAACTATGCTTACTATCACCACTAAAATAATAATAAACTATAGAACTTTTATAAATATCAAAAGTATTTTAGAAAGGTAATTAACTATATTTTTTTTCCAAGTTCTAAATGCCGAGAACGCGCAAAAATGAGGAAAATGACCGGGAGGATCATTACAACATCCACTACTAAAAGGACTTTCGTCCGCGAATGTCAACAGTAAGTGTATACCTGAAGACGTGAACAGGTAGGGATACTGGGCTCGTATATCACGCTCAAGTTCCCAAGTGGACTCCTTAACCGGACGGTGACGCCACTGAACCTTAACTACTGGAATGTCCTGGGAGCGTAACCGTTTGACATCTGTGGCCAAAATGGATACAGGCTCCTGTATAAATGCTAATGTCTCGTCTAACTGAACTGAGTCCCACTAAAGCACATGCGATTCATCTGGAATATACTGTCGCAGAATAGAAACATGAAATACCCAATGAATAGCTGAAAAGGCCGGAGGTAAAGCCAACACATATGCTACCTTCCCGACTGTCCGCAGAATCTCAAAGGGTCCAATATACCTAGGGCTAAGATTGCCTCTCCTTCCAAACCGCATCACACCCTTCATCGGCGATACTCTTAAGAAGACCCTACCACCAACTCTGAATTTCAACGGACGACGTCTATGGTCAACATAACTCCTCTGTCTACTCTGAGCTGTCCATAGCCTGTGCTGAATAGCTCGAACTCAATCCAAAGACTCTTGGAGAATATCTGTACCACGAGGACTGACCTCTGAAATTTCAAACCAACTAACTGGAGATCGACACCGTGTACCATATAAAGCCTCAAACGGAGCCATCTGAATGCTGGAGTGGAAGCTATTTTTATATGCGAACTCTGCTAAAGGCAAGAACTGATCCCACTGACCCCCAAAGTCTAACACACAAGCGCGGAGCATATCCTCCAATACCTGAATAATCTGTTTTGATTGCCCATCGATCTGAGGATGAAACGCAGTACTGAGGTCCACCTGAGTACCCAACTCCTCCTGGAAAGCCTGCTAGAAACTGGAGGTAAAATGAGACCCTTAGTCGGAGAAAATAGATACTGGCACTCCGTGTAGGTGAAGCACCTTTTGAATATATACACGAGCTAATCTTTCAGCACTGTGAGAAACTCGAACAGGGATAAAGTGCGCGGACTTAGTCAACCGATCTACAACAACCCAAATACTATTAAAGGGATGAGAGGTGCGAGGTAACCCACTAACGAAATCCATAGTGACTCACTCCCACTTCTACTTAGGAACGAGCAACTGCTGAAGTAGACCACCGGGTCTCTGGTGCTTAGCTTTCACCTGCTGACAACACAAGTTTTGGGTTACAAACTCTGCTATATCTCATCGCATACTACACCACCAATAGTGCTGCCTCAGATCTCAGTACATCTTAGCTGTCCCAGGGTGAATAAAATATCTGGAATTGTGCGCCTTATGAAAAATCAACTGAATCAAATCTCCAACCCTCAGAACACAAATACGGTTGCCAAACCTCAGAACACCATCAGGACCCAAGGTAGCTCTCTCAAATTCACCCCTTAATACCTGATCTCGAATGCTACGGAGATCGCTATCCTCAAAGTGACGACTCTGAATCTGCTCCAACAAAGTAGATCTCGCACCAACACAAGCGATAACCCTCCAAAGGTCAGAAATATCCAAACGCACCATCGAATTAGATAAGGACTAAATGTCCAAAGCCAACGGCCACTGAGAGACTGGAATAAAGGCTAAGCTACCCATACTCATTGCCTTCCAGCTTAAGGCGTTCGCTACCACATTTGCCTTGCCCGGATGATAGAGAATATTGATATCATAGTCCTTCAGCAACTCAATCCACCTGCGCTGCCTCGAATTAAGATCCCTCTGAGTCATAATATGCTGAAGATTACGGTGGTTTGTAAAGATCTCACAATGAACACCGTATAGATAATGCCTTCAAATCCACAGTGCAAACACCACCGCTGCTAACTCCAAGTCTTGGGTGGGGTAATTACGTTCGTGTACCTTCAGCTGCCTCGACGCATATGCATTAACACAACCCCGCTACATCAGAACACATCCCTAACCGATACCAGATGCATCACAATACACGGTGAAACCCTCACCCTCAACTGGAAGAGTTAACACAGGGGCGGAAGTTAGTCGATCCTTAACTTCAAAAAGCTTGCCTCACAATCCTCAGACCACTTAAATGGAACCTACTTCCTGGTCAATCTATTCATAGGAGATGAAATAGATGAGAAACCCTCAACAAACCGTCTGTTATGACCTGCCAACCAAACAAAACTTTGAACCTCGATAGGCGACGTGGGTCTAGCCCAACCTTGAATAGCCTCAACCTTTGCTGGGTCTACCATGATACTGTGTATGGATATAATATACCCCAAGAAATCTACAGACTCAAGCCAGAACTCACACTTTGAGAACTTGGCATAAAGTCGATGATCTCTCAATGTATGGAGCACAATTCTCAAATGCTGCTCGTGTTCCTCGCTACTCCTCGAATAAGCTAAGATGTCGTTAATAAACACAATCATAAAGGAGTCTAAGTATGGCCTAAACACATAATTCATTAAATCCATGAAGGCCGCTGAGGCATTAGTCAACCCAAAAGTCATCACCAGGAACTCATAGTGGCCATACCGAGTCCTGAAGGCTGTCTTTGGGATGTCCTCAGCCCTAACTCTCAATTGATGATATCCAGATCTCAAATCTATTTTTGAGAACATCGCGGCACCCTGAAGTTGATCGAACATGTCATCGATACTAGGCATAGGATACTTATTCTTCACTGTTACCTTATTCAACTGTCTGTAATCGATAGATATACGCATGGACCTATCTTTATTCTTTACAAATAGAATTGGAGCACCCCACGACAACACACTCGGCCTAATAAAACCCTTCCCCAAAAGATCCTCAAGCTGACTACTCAGCTCTCTCAACTCAGCAGGAGCCATACGATAAGGAGCCATAGAAATAGATCGGGTGAACGGCTTGAGGTCAATAATAAACTCTATATCACGCTCAGGAGGAAGGCCAGGTAGGTGAGTTGGGAATACATCAGGAAACTCACGAACAACAGGGACAGATTCAAGCGACGGACTCTCAATACCAGCATCCCAAATGTAAGCAAGGAATGAATCACATACCCTCGATATCAATCTACGAGCCAAAACATATGAAATAATCCCCATCAGTGGGCGACTAACAGAAACCTACCACACCACCAGGGGTACACCGAGCATGGCTAACGTAACGGTCTTGGTAAAGCAATCCAAGGCTGCATGTTGAAAAGACAACCAGTCCATGCCCAGAATCACATCAAAGTCTACCATGGAAAATACAATAAAATCAACTCGAGTCTCAAACTCCTGAAAAGTCACCAAACAAGATCTATATACCCGATCCACTACTAAGAAATCACCAATGGGGGTAGATACAAGTAAGAAAATAGATAATAACTCAGAACATAAACCCAACTGTGGTGCTTAATGTGTAGATACATAAGAAAACATGGATCCGGGATCAAATAATGCAGAAGCTGGCTGATGGCATACAAAAATTATACCTGTAATCACCGCATCTGAAGCCTTAGCCCCCGGCCTAGCCGGTACGACATACAATTGACGCTGGCTACAACTAGTCTGAGTACCGACCTGACCACTAGTATGACCTCCCTGGACTCTACCTTGGGAACCTGGAGACCACCCCGACGACCCTATGTACCACCTCTGCCTACTGGCAGGATAGATCTGATGGGCTATGCGGTCTGAACTGAAGGCTCAATCGCCCTGTGCTAAGGACACTCATGCGTGAAATGACCGATAACCCCACAAGTATAACATGCTCCTGGCTCCCTGCTCGACCTAGAAGATTCGGGTGATCCAGTATGAACACCTCTAGTCAATGAATTGGACAGTCCACGTCCCTGAGAATGACTACCAGAACCACTATAGGTGGGCTGAACCCAATCAAAAATCTGCAAGGCTGACTGTACGGGCCTACTAGGCTGACCCTATCACTAAAAAGACTGTTGCTGCTACTGTTGAGGGTACCTACCCTGAAACCCACGACTTCTGAATTGCGAACTGCTGTGACCACCACTGTAACTACCCTGGGATCGGGGTCTCTTATCGCTGCCCCCGTAGGCCTCATGATCTATCTCCTCGATCAAATACACATGCTCAATTATCTCCATAAAGGACTTCCCTAAAGTCACTAAGCTCTGTATAGCTCTGCGAAGTGATAACCGCAATCCTCTGACAAAACATCTAACCCTTTCATACTCATCTGGAAAGATCACAGTGGCATGCCTGTCTGAATCATGAAACCTAGCCTCATACTCAGCTACTGTCATAGACCCCTACCTCAACCTAGAAAACTCATCTCGAAGACGCTCACGCATGCTACGGGGCATGTACTTCCCCAAGAACACCTCAAAAAATTATGCCCAAGTAACGGGTGGAGATCCAGCTGGCCTGGAATTAAGATAACCTCTCCACCATCTCCTCACGACTGTATTAAACTGATAAGCAACAAAATCTACCCCGTGCAACTCCACTAATCCCAAATTCCTCAGCTACTCCTCGCAGCTGGATAAGAACTCATAAGCGTCCTTTCCTGGAGTACCCACAAATTTGGGTGGAGATAGTCTCAGAAAATGACTCAACATCTTCTGCTCCTCGACAGACATAACTGGCTGGACTGCTACTGGTATAGGCAGAACCTCAACTCTGGGTGCCGCAGCTACAGGCTGCGCCCAAACACCAACTCTTTGTGCGGCTGGTTGTACTCCCACAACAGGTGGACCTCCAACTAATCCCAGCAACTGCACCAAAGTATCTCAGATCATTGAAGCATCAATAAATCTGGGTGGAGCCTAGGCTGCTCCCTAGCCCATTGCTGCTGTGGCGGTGGAACATCTGGAACTATAACAAAATCGAGTGACTGGTCCTTAGCATGATCTCGGCCTGGGGCTGCTGCTCTACCCTGTCTTCGACCTCTAGGTTGACCTCGGCCCCAAACAGGAGCCCTCACTGCAGGCTTGGGATTTAGACCCCCGACTCTCACACCACGCGTCCTAGCCATCTGGGAAAAGAGTGAACCAAATTGAGATCAGAAACCAACATAGACACCAACGTACGGAGGCAAACCAAAGAATTAAGAATTACTCTAAACATGCTATTTCGCCTCCAGAAGATAGATACGAACATCTCCGTATCGATACGCGAGACTCTACTAAACATCGGCTCATGCACCAACAATACCAGTGAAACCTAGGCACTGATACCAAGCTGTCAAGACCAATTTTTTAAGTCATGACGGCACCTACCGTAACCCACCAATAGACAAGCCAAACCCTATCCCGCAGCGATAAGAGACAAGCTAATGGGAAAAATCTCAGAAAACAGAGATGAAGTGGAAGTAATCATACTAATAAACATGCTAGCAATGTAAAAACAACACCAACGTATATACATACCAAGACTGAGAAGGAACAGGACAATATATAAAGTCAAGAACACTTCCCAGGATCTGGTGAGGTTGGTGCAAGAGCCACTAAATACTCAAAATACAAGACAAAAACCAAATATATACAATAATTACTACAGTCTCGAGAGCAAAAGACTATACAGTAGAGATGGAGTAGGATCTTCCTCGGACATGAGTAAGTTCACCCTGCTTTGGAGTCAGTGCTGAGAAGAGAGCCACGTCAAAACCATCAGCTAGTACCCGAATTTGCATCCGGGAAAAAGATACAAAAGTAAAGTATGAGTACCAGGGCAACGGGTACTCAGTAGGCATCATCGACCGACTGAGCTCAATGTAATATAAGCAAGCCAATATGCGAGGGTGCATGCTAGGTCCGGGGTATAAATAATGAATACATAAGTAACTGTCGAGGCATATAGATATGCTTAGGAGAAAAATTAGTGTGACACTGAATAACGAGTAAATAAATGCGTAAGTAAACACATAAGTCAAACATAACCTATCTGGGCACCCATAATGTCACACCCCGTATCCCAATGGGGTGGACTGGCACCCGAAGCCAATAAGGCCTAAGAGAACCAATCTTTACTCATGCCCAATCATATGCATGCCATAAGAAACATCACCACCACATAAAGACATAAAATGCTAAGAGCGGAAATCATGGAGCATTATATATATACATATAAGAAACTTGGACGTTAGGGCCATCAAGTCAAGGTGGACATACATCTCTTACGTTACATACCCACATATGTCTACAAAAGCCTCTAATAGAAGTACATACATAACCAACTTAAATTCGGGACAAGTCCCTGCTTTACACAACATTACAGAGCCAAAACAAATGTACATATGAGACCCAAAAAGCCCCGAACCAAATGGAGCTCACCAAAGATCGGCAAAAGATCCGCAACCTACTGTGGAGGTCTACTAGCACCTGTGCCTGCAGCAAGTAAGGTAAGTCCCACAAGGGACGTCAGTACGAAGAATCTACTGAGTATGTAAGGCCATAAGAAACTATATGATACATCAATACTTCAATGGAATCAAATATAAGTAAAGAACCAATATGGATAATTCATCACTCTATATGTATGGAATTATGTACATTCGATGGATTACTTCATTTACTTTTACGCTCATTCATTCCTTCATCACTCACTTCTTCATTCACTACTCATCCTTCCATTCATACAATGCCTGGGCCCCAAGCTGATCAGTGAGTATTCAATAGTTTTCTGGGATCGACCCATGCTAGGCTTTTCTTTTGCACCTGGGATACCACCCGTATTAGCGGGATTGACCCATGCTAGGTGTTCTTTTAACCACTGGGATACCACCCGTAGATATTGGGATCGACCCATGCTAGGTATTTTAAAGACTTCATTACCTCACTTCCTCAACCTTAGAAATAGTTCATTCGATGATGATGTCATTATTGGAACTTTTGAATGTAACATTATTGGAACTTGGAACCATGTTCATAATTATGTGACACATGAACAACAATAGATCAAGAATAAGGTATATATGATTAACAATAGATGATAACATGAAATGAGATGCCTTAGGACACTTCGAAAATGAGTAAGTACAATAACAAGGTGTACACAATATGCTGCAGAAGGATACGAAAAGAGTAACCTTACATACCTTCACTTCCAAGTATGAATCTACAAGCCTAGCTATGAATGCAATAGTCCAGCTCTTTCCTTACGTCTTACTCTATAACACAAATACATACCGGAGCTTACATTATCAACTAGTTACCATACAAGTGTACAAGACGACAATGAGCTATATGACTGCCGTATAATGTCACTTCACCCTTTTACAATACCATTTACGGCATTGTCACATCAACAATATCACAACATGCCCAACATTGACCAAATATCACAAGCCAATAGCTTTTCACACCAATTTCCTCCTTTACATGTTTTCATTAACACCACATCACAATGAACCCATCAAGTTACTCCAATATATTTTATAACCAAAATTCCACAATTTACTCATATAGGAAAATAACAAGGTATGGAAATAACCACACCATACATGTTGATATATCATCCATACCGTTCACTTTCATCAAAACATCAAGTCCTTTTTCAAGTTTAATTCACAAGAATGCACATCTTTTAGCAAAAAGCCCAAGTGCACTATTCAACACCTTGCCAACATAACCACCATGATATACATACTCTCTCATGTACATAATATATCAAAAAATAAGAATAAACACTTACCCAAGCTTTTATAATGATGATCTTGCCCAAAGAAGTGCCTTAGGGTTTGAAGTTGAGAGAAAAGGCTTGTGGAAATTTCTATATTTAGTATGAGAGTTTTGTGTGATAAAAATCTGATTTTTGTCCCTTTATATAAGCCCTCAAGTCATACTTATCCATTCTTTAGCATTAAATGCTATGTTTGGCTTGGTCAATGGAAGAATGGGTCATTTGACCCATTTGGCCCATGTCTTTTGCCTCATTTTGGGCCTTCATTGAGCCCAATTCACTTAATCCAATAAAATCAATAATTTCTCATGTTTAAATCATTTCATATGTGTTACGAGAATATTCCCACTCACGCGATTTATATTCATAGCCTCAATTCCAAAAACAAGTGATTCTAGCCACGCATGGCTTATTTTGACCAAAAGGGTAAAAACATCATTTGGATGCCAAATTCGTCCACGAATAATCTTATAAAAATGGAATGCCAATATAATACTTCAATTATCCCATGTATAGGCTCTTTGTTGGAGAAGAAATGTGGCAAAAAGCGTCCCGGTACGTCCCCGGGCAGCCTTGGGACTTAGAAAAATTTCCAACATTTGAGAGGTGTGCACAAGCAGCCTGGCACGCCCTCTGGCGCGCCTGGCCTATTTTTTTTTGAAAATTTTTGTTCTTCGATTTTTCTTTGCGGATTTGGTTAGATACTTCAAGTTCTATTCTTTAACTTACTTCTTACCTCTAATATCCTTTGTTTGGAGGTCCTCCAAGCCTCATTTTTAACCCCACAAATGCTCCACGAAGTCACAAAACACCTCCTATGAAGGTCTAATCATATGTACGAGGCCAAATATCAACTATCTCATCAATAACATTACAAAATACATACTTATGGCTCTCGACTCCTAATTAAACATTGTTCAACATCGTCAAGTAGGGTTGGGAAGGTACGGGGTGTTACATTTTTTCCCCCCTTAGAAACATTCATCCTCGAATGTTAACAATATCGCTTTAATTACAATAAATGCATCTCTATATTAGCATACATATACATAAACACTTAAGGCTCATGGATACTTACTTTTTATTGCTCCACTTCCGCATTTTAAACTTTTTCGTCCATTTGAAATAGATGGGGGTACTTGGATTTCATCATTTCTTCAGCTTCCCATGTGATCTCCTCTACTTGTTGATTTCTCTAAAGGACTTTTACGGAAACTATGTCTTTATTCCTCAATCTCTTTACTTGTCGATCTGGAATAGCAATGGGTACCTCTTCATAAGTAAGATCCTCCATAACTTGGACATCCTCAACGGGAACAATTCGAGATGGATGTCCTATGCACTTTCGAAGTATCGAAACATGAAACACTGGATGGACTGAGGAGAGTTCTTGGGGTAGTTCCAACTCATACGAAACTTGCCCAAATCTTCTAATAATTTCATATGGGCCTATATAACGTGGACTCAATTTTCCTTTCTTCCCGAACCGCATTACCCCTTTCATCGATGACACCTTTAAAAATACTCAATCACCTATGGTGAATTCAATCCCTCTCCTTCTAACATCAGCATATGACTTTTGGCGACTTTGGGCCGTTTGTAACCGCTGTTGGATCACTTTAACTTTCTCCATAGCTTGATAAACAAGATCTGGCCCAAGTAAAATAGTTTCACCCACTTCAAACCATCCAATTGGTGATCTATATTTCCTTACGTACAAAGCTTCATAAGGTGCCATTTGAATACTTGAATGATAACTATTGTTGTAAGCAAATTCAATAAGAGGCAAATGGTCATCCCAACTGCCTTGAAAATCTAACGTGCAAGCTCGTAGCATATCTTCAAGTGTTAGGATAGTACGCTCCGCTTGTCCATCTGTCTGAGGATAGAAAGTCGTACTCAAGTTCACCTGTGTACCCAAACTCTACTGAAAAGATCTCCAAAAATGCTCAGTAAACTGAGCTCCCTGTCTGATATGATGGAGATCGGAATACCATGTAACCGTAATATTTCTTTAACATACAATCTTGCATAATCCTCAACTGTATAGGTGGTCTTGACTGGTAGGAAATGCGCTGACTTGATAATCCTGTCCACTATAACCCATATAGAATCAAATTTCCGCAGTGTACGAGGCAAACCTGTGATGAAATCCATATTAATCATATCCCATTTCCAGACTGGAAGATTGATACATTGCATGTAACCTCCTGTTTTTGATGCTCTACTTTCGCTTGTTGACAATTCTGGCATTGAGCGACAAATTCTGCAATGTTCTTCTTCATATTTCCCCACCAATACACTTTTTTTAAATCATGGTACATTTTAGTAGCACCCGGATGAATAGAATAGCGCGAGTGATGCGCCTCTGTCATAATTCGTTTCCTCAGCTCATCTACATCCGGTACACATAATCTTCCTTGACATTGAAGTACCCCTTCTTGTGTAAGATCGAAGGCCACAGTCAGACCCTGTTGTATATTCTCTTTCAACTGCAATAACGTAGATTCCGCAAACTGCTTCTCTTTTACTTTAGCTATTAAGGAGGATTCCGCTGCATTTTGCACAATAACCCCTTCATCTGGAGATTCAATAAGGCGAACTCCCAAGCTGGCTAGTTGATGTAGATCTTTGATTATCTCTTGCTTTTCAGTCAACTGGACACTTGTGCTTCCTACTGCCTTTCAGCTCAATGCATCAGCTACCACATTTGTTTTGCCTGGATGATAGAGAATATCAATATCATAGTCTTTTAAGAGCTCTAACCACCTTCGTTGCCTCAAATGGAGTTCCTTCTGCTTAAAGATATATTATAAACTTTTGTGATCAGTATTGATATCAACATGAACTCCATACAAATAATGACGCCATATCTTTAAATCAAAAACCACCGCTGCTAATTCAAGATCACGTGTGGGATAATTTTTCTCATGTGGCCGCAACTGTCGTGAGGCATATGCTATGAAATTCCCGTGTTGCATCAATACACATCCGAGGCCAACCCTGGAAGCATCACAATACACTGTATAACCTTCGGTGCCTTCGGGAAATACTAAAACTGGTGTGGAGGTTAATTTATCTTTCAACTCTTGGACGCTTGTCTCACACGCATCATTCCACTGAAATTTAACTGCCTTATGTGTAAGCTTTGTTAACGGTGCAGCAATGGAGGAAAAACGTTCCACAAATCTTCGGTAATAACCTTCCAATCTAAGAAAACTACGAATCTCTGTGGGTGTCGTAGGTCTTGGCCAATTTTTCACCGCTTTAATCTTGTGTGTATCAACCTATATCCCTTCATCTGACACAATGTGACCCAAGAATGGGACAAATTTTAACCAAAACTCACACTTAGAGAACTTTACATACAACTTACGCTCACGGAGAATCTGTAACACTTGCCGTAAGTTATTAGCATGGTCCTCTGGTGATCTTGAATAAACCAGGATGTCATCTATAAATATCATCACGAACACGTCTAGAAATGGCTTAAACACCCTATTTATCAAATCCATGAACACAGCTGGTGCATTTGTTAGTCCAAATGACATAACTAAAAATTCATAATGGCCATACCGTGTTCAGAAAGCTGTCTTGGGTACATCTTCTTCTCTAACTCTGACCTGATGGTAACCCGACCTCAAGTTGATCTTTGAAAAACACTTGGCACCCTGTAACTGATCAAACAAATCATCAATTCAAGGGAGGGGATATTTATTCTTGATCGTTACCTTATTCAATTGTCGATAGTCAATGTACATTCTCAATATGCCATCTTTCTTCCGCACAAATAATATCGGTGCACCCCACGGGGACATACTAGGCCTGATGAAGCCCTTGTCCAGCAAATCTTTCAACTGCTCCTTCAATTCACGCAAGTCTGCTGGGGCCATTCTATATGGAGGAATAGAGATAGGCTGAGTGCCTGGAATCACATCAATTCCAAACTCTACTTCCCGTTCTGGGGGTAAGTTTGGAAGATCCTCTGGAAATACATCAAGAAATTCATTGACCACTGGAACCGACCGCGGAGTTAGTGGTTCCACATCATTATCTTTCACTCATATTAAGTGACATATGTACCCCTTGGCAATCATTTTCCTTGCTTTCAAATAGGAAATAAATTTTCCTCTTGGTGCTCCTACATTACCCTGCCATTCAAGAACATTTTCTTGCGGAAAACAAAAATGCACCTTCTTGGCCCGGCAATCTACCGTGGCATAACAAGTAGCCAACCAATCCATCCCCATTATCACATCAAAATCCACCATGTCTAATTTGATGAGGTCGGCCAATGTATCATGACCACACACAGTTACCACACAATTATGATATACTTTTTTTGCAACAATATGTTCATCAACCGGTGTAGACACTTCAATTGACTTAATTAATAATTCTGGTGCCTTTGCAAATTTTGCAGCAATCAATGAAGTAACATAGGACAATGTAGAACCCAGGTCAATCAATGCATATACATTATATGAAAATATGGATAATGTACCTATGACGACATCAGGAGAAGCCTCCGAATTCTGTCGGTCCACTAGAGCATAGGTACGATTCTGAGTTCCACTGGAACTGGTTGCTCCTCTGGCACCTGTAACACCCCGTACGTTTCCGAACCTATATGAATACGTGTAAAATTATGGAAATATTAAAACATGAGAGAATTGGTGAATTATTCATTAAATTGTTGGGCTTAAAGGAGTCATGTGCTATTGGGCCTAAATGAGGCCCAAAATTACATGGAAGACATGGCCCAAAAGGGGTATTTGACCCATTCTTGTGAGACCAAGTCACCATGTTTATGATTGGACCAAATGTGTGGTTAAGAAGGACCATTAAGGGATTATATAAGTGGCAAAAATCATATTTTTATTTCATTATAACACCCATGCCATTTTGAGAATTATCTCAAACATTTTCTTAGCACACCAACCCTAGGCCTTCATCCCTTGACCAAGATCACTCCTTGGAAAGCTTTGATAAGTGTATATTATTATGGTTTTACATATATTATGCATGGGAGGTGGTTTATATTATGTTGGTTATGTTGGTGAAGTGTGAGGAGTTCACTATGTGTAAAACAATTTGTGTTTGCTAGATCGGAGAATGGTTTTGCCTTGTAAACTTGAACATAGACTTGTGGTCTTGAAGGAAGTGAACATGATGGAGTTAATATTGGCATGTGAGATGTGATTATAGTATTTCCTTGTTTTATCATGGTGTATAATGTTTGGAATTTCAATTGGGAAATTGGTTATGGTTTTGGTGATGTATTGACTGTAAAGTGTCATTTTGGTGATGTTTATGTATGTTGTGAGACCATGGTTGATTTTTGTCATATGATATGATCAAAAATATTTTGAAATAAGTTTAGTTATGATCATGGACCATTCATTACATAAAAAGACCCCAAAAAGACCATTTTGGACCAAAACGGGCATCCGCCCCCGCAGACGGAGGCACCTGCGGGCGCAGATGCCAACGCAGATGCCTCTGGCTGCTGCCAAAGGGCATATGCGCGGGCACCTCAGCCACCTGCGGGTGAAGGTGGCAGCGCAGGTCAGCCCCCAGGCCCAGTTTTGTATGTTTCGTATCTAGTTGATCCCCGAAGGCCCCTATACCCTTTTTGGATGTAATTATCAACTTGTGATGTTATTTTAATGACTTTAAAGTATCGTATGGAGGTATGTTGGACTGTATTAAGTATGGATGGTTGTTAATATGTTGTTATAAAGGAGTAAATGGGACGGAATGATAATGAGAAGGCATAAAGGGTAAGTGTGATGCGAAATGCTATTGTTGTATGAAATCTTGGTCAATGTGTGTAATGTTATGGTGTTATTGACATGATGATGTAGTGAGTTGTATTATAAGGGTTTAAAGGAAGTTATATGGCAGTCATATGGTTCATTGTTGTTTTGTACACTCGTACGATAAATAATTGTTAACGAGAGTTCCATTGTGGACTTGTATTGTAGAGTGAAACATAAGGAAGAAGCTGGACTGTTGTGTTCATATATAGAATTCTGTACTCATACTTGGAAGTAAAGGTATGTAAGGTTTCTCTTCTATATCCTTCTGCAGCGTATGGTATTTGCATTGTCATAGTACTCATTTGATTCCGAAATGCTCTAAGGTATTCCATATTCGGTAGTTGGCTAATGTTACTCACATGTTTTCTACTCATTGGTCAATGGTGAATCATATGACTCATGTACATTGGTTGACTCTTGTTCATTGGCTAACATGTCAAAAGTTCCAAATGTTCTAAGGTATTGCATCTCAGGTTAGTGAACAGTTGATAGCCACATGTATCGTATTTAGTGACCATTATCCTAAGGTTCCAAAAGTGTTACATTCCAAAAGGGTCCTATAGTATTTTAACTAAAGTAGACATATATTGTTATTCACCAGTGTCCTACTCCTAGATGAATTACGATTCACTTATCTCTTACTCATTGACTGAAGTTCCTAAGCTGTCAGGATGTTGTAAATTCTAAGAGAACTATCTCAACGAGAGTAATGAGGTAAAGAGGGCTTGTTTAGTTTGAATAGCATTATTCCAATCATGTCATGATCCAAAGTTCCAATAGAAGTTATACATATGTCTCTTATGCATTGACTATTGTTCCAATGGTTCCAAGATGTTGTGTTCAAATAATGTTATGGCAAGTGAATATAACAATCTCTCACAAGTGAATGAATCAATCTCTCACAAGTAAATGTACCAATCTCTCAAAAGTAATGAAAGAAGTAATGTGCAAGTTAATGTATCTATCCCTCACAAGTAGAGATATCAATCTTACAAGAGTAAAGACGTGAAGTAATGTATGTTTGTGTCCCAAGTTGCAAGAATGTTTCTATCATCAAGGTATCACTCATGGAATGAAAGAAAGAGTAATGAAAGAAAAGAAAGTAATGATATATTAATCCTACCCATGGAGTAGATGTATGTTATTAACCCACCATAGAGTGGATGTATGTTAACCTACCCATGGAGTAGATGTATGTTATTAACCCACCAAAGAGTGGATGTATGTTAACCCACCAAAGAGTGGATGTATGTTGACCCACCAAAGAGTGGATGTATGTTGACCCACCAAAGAGTGGATGTATGTTAAGAATCTCTCGAAAAGAAAGAATCATTTGTATAGAGGAAGCTCGTGAATAAAGTCAATCTCTTGGAAGTAATTCTCTTGAATGAAAGTAATTATGAAAGATATTATATGAATGATAAGGATATGGTTGAATGATCGAAAATAATAATAATAAAGGAAAGGTACATGGTTCCACATATAGAGTTTTCTCTTATAATTATTTCCATTGGAGTTCTTATGTATTGATGTAGTTTTCTTACGAGCCTTACATACTCAGTACATTCTTCGTACTGACCCCCTCGGGGGATTTACCTCACATGTTGTAGGTGCAGGCACTAGTAGACCTCCACAGTAGGTTGACAGTTAATTACAGATCTTTGGTGAGCCCCAGTTGCTTTGGGACTTTCTGAGTCACAGTTGTACAGTTGTTTTGAAGTTGTAAATGTTGTATAAAGCGGGGACTTGTCCTGACTTTTAGTTGGTCTTGTGAATGTATCAGCTAGAGGCTTTTGTAGACATATGTGGGTATGGGAATGCAAGAGACGTATGTTCATTTTGAATTGATGGCTCTAACGACCATAGTTTCATATTGTACATGTTTTCCATGACTTCCGCCATTGGCATTTTATATGTTATCGGTTACATGAGATAGTACGATGTTCATACGAGGATATGCATATGTACATGAGCAAATATTGGTTCTCTTGGGCCATATCGGCTTCGGGTGCCAATCACACCTCAAATGGGATTTGGGGCATGACAGCACCTCTACCACGACCCGCCGGCTGTACACCTCTGCCTAGGGAAGGAATCGATGATGATGATGCAACGGTTGATCCCACAGGTCGTGCCACATTACCCAAGCCTCTTCGTGGGCAGTCTCTCATCATATGCCCCGTCATACCGCACTAAAATCAAACATTTGACCCACGCCGGCATTCACCTAAGTGAGACCGTCCACATTGCTGACATGGCTGAGGAGAAAATCCCGTAGTCTGCGACCCTCGAATCCCACTACTCTGTCCAACATTACTACCTCTAAACCCTCAGAATTGAGTTTGAGTGCCTGCTGTGGAATAAGGGAATGACGGTCTCGGCGGTCTAGGAAACATCCGAGGTCTAGATTCTCTTTGGGACACTATAGACTGTCCCATAGGTCTAGCTCTTTTGGACTGTCCTCATTCAGATTCATGTACCCTTCTTCTCTGTCTATGGTCCTCCATTTTCTGGGCGAAGGCCTGAATTCTCGCTATATCCATATCCTTGTTCAAGGCAGCAATGGTGCGGTCCCTTACCAAATATGGCTCTAATCTGTCCACATATCTATGGACTCTGTCTGTCATCGTGGCCACTACATTTGGAGCATATCGAGCCAAAGAATTAAACTGCATACTGTATTCTCTAACACTCAGATTCCCTTGATAGAGATTCAAGAATTGATCGGCACGAGCCTCTCAGATCTCATAAGGAAGATAGTGATCAAGGAAAGCCGCTTTAAATTCTTCCCAATTAGGTGGATTTGCACCGACACCATGAGATTTCTTCCAATCTTCATACCATAATATCGCCTCTCCTTTCAATCTATACGCAACAAATTCAACTGTTTCTACCCCCATTATATGCATAACATCTAAAGCCCTTTGAATCTGATCTATAAAGTCTTGCGGATCTTCGTTAAGATCTGAACCAGTGAATGTAGGTGGATCTAATTTTAAGAAATCCTGGGTCCGTCGACTAGCTGCCCTGGCTGCACTATCATCACTTGTCATTGGACCACCTTGTCCCTGAACCTGTATAGCAACTATTCGGGTCAACATTTGCACTGCATTCTTTAAGTACTGGTCAGTAGTATTTAGTGGTGGTTCTATAGGTACTTCTCTTCCTCTTGACTCTTCTGAATCTGGAAGAGTAGAAGAAGCCTGTGATGCCATCTCTGGTTCAGTGCCGCCTTGATTAACTGGTTCAAGCGGGGCTCTACTAGTTCCTTCTCCAGCAATTCTGTCTATTCTCTTACTTTTACCTCGACCTCTCTCTTCTTGTCATCGGCATTTTTCTATAATATATAAGAACAACAATTTTTATGGTCAGAAACAATCCCACCTATAACTTCGGCTCTAATGCACGATATAGAAATGAAGGAATAAAACAACTCCTAAATGTCCCGTAGCCTCCTACTTATAAATGTGGTGCACAACACATCGATAAGTAAGAATCTACTCAGACACGGCTTTGTAGACACCCTTAGGACGACCTGCTCTGATACCACTTTTGTCACGCCCCGTATCCCAACGGGGTGGACTGGCACCCTAAGCCGATAAGTCCCGAGAGAACCAATCTTTACTCATGCCCTATCATATGCATGCCACAAGAAACATCACCGCCACGTAAAGACAAAAAATGCTAAGAGCGGAAATCATGGAGCATTATATATATACATATAAGAAACTTGGCCGTTAGGGCCATCAAGTCAAGGTGGACATACATATCTTACGTTACATACCCACATATGTCTAGAAAAGCCTCTAACAGAAGTACATACATAACCAACTTAAATTCGGGACAAGTCCCCACTTTACACAACATTACAGTGCCAAAACAAATGTACATATGAGAACCAGAAAGCCCCGAGCCAACTGGAGCTCACCAAAGATCGACAAAAGATCTGCAACCTATTGTGGAGGTCTAATAGCACCTGTGCCTACAGAAAGTAAGGTAAGTTCCATAAGGGACATCAGTACGAATAATGTACAGAGTATGTAAGGTCATAAGAAACTATATGATACATCAATACTTCAATGGAATCAAATATAAGTAAAGAACCAATATGGATAAGTCATCACTCTATATGTATGGAATTATGTACATTCGATGGATTACTTCTTTTACTTTTACGCTCATTCGTTCGTTCATCACTCACTTCTTCATTCACTACTCATTCTTCCATTCTTACAATGCCCGGGCCCCAAGCTGATCAGCGGGTATTCAATAGTTTTCGGGATCGACCCATGCTAGTCTTTTCTTTTGCCCCTGGGATACCACCCGTAGTAGCGGGATTGACCCATGCTAGGTGTTTCTTTCACCCCTGGGATACCAGCCGTAGATATTGGGATCGACCCATGCTAGGTATTTTAAAGACTTCACTACCTCACTTCCTCAATCTTAGAAATAGTTCATTCGATGATGATGTCATTATTGGAACTTTTGAATGTAACATTATTGGAACTTGGAACCATGTTCATAATTATGTGACACATGAATAACAATAGATCAAGAATAAGGTATATATGATTAACAATAGATGATAACATGAAATGAGATGCCTTAAGACACTTTGGAAATGAGTAAGGACAATAACAAGGTGTACACTATATGCTGCAAAAGGATACGAAAAGAGTAACCTTACATACCTTCACTTCCAAGTATGAATCTACAAGCCTAGCTACAAATACAATAGTTTAGCTCCTTCCTTACGTCTTACTCTACAACACAAATACATACAGGAGCTTACATTATCAACTAGTTACCATACAAGTGTACAAGACAACAATGAGCTATATGACTGCCGTATAATGTCACTTCACCCCTTTATAATACCATTTACGGCATTGTCACATCAACAATATCAAAATATGCCCAACATTGACCAAATATCACAACCCAATAGCTTTTCACACCAATTTCCTCCTTTACATGTTTTCATTAACACCACATCACAATGAACCCATCAAGTTACTCCAATACATTTTATAACCAAAATTCCACAATTTACTCATATAGGAAAATAACAAGGTATGGACATAACCACACCATACATGTTGAGATGTCATCCATACCATTCACTTTCATCAAAACATCAAGTCCTTTTTCAAGTTTAATTCACAAGAATGCACATCTTTTAACAAAAACCCAAAGTGCACTATTCAACACCTTGCGAACATAACAACCATGATATACATACTCTCTCATGTACATAACATATCAAAACATAAGAATAAACACTTACCCAAGCTTTTATAATGATGATCTTGCCCAAAGAAGTGCCTTAGGGTTTGAAGTTGAGAGAAAAGGCTTGTGGAAATTTCTATATTTGGTATGAGAGTTTTGTGTGATAAAAATCTGATTTTTGGCCCTTTATATAAGCCCTCAAGTCATACTTAGCCATTCTTTAGCCTTAAATGCTATGTTTGGCTTGGTCAATGGAAGAATGAGTCATTTGACCCATGTCTTTTGCCTCATTTTGGGCCTTCATTGAGCCCAATTCACTTAATCCAATAAAATCAATAATTTCTCATGTTTAAATCATTTCATATGTGTTACGAGAATATTCCCACTAACGCAATTTATATTTGTATCCTCAATCCCAAAAACAAGTGATTCTAGCCACGCATGACTTATTTTGACCGAAAGGGTAAAAACATCATTTGGATGCCAAATTCATCCACGAATAATCTTATCAAAATGGAATGCCAATATAATACTTTAATTATCCTATGTATAGGCTCGTGGTTGGAGAAGAAATGTGGCAAAAAGTGGCCCTGTACATCCCCGGGCACCCTTGGGACTTAGAAAAATTTCCAACATTTGAGAGGTGTGCACAAGCACCCTGGCACGCCCCTGGGCGCACCACCTTGCTGCCTGTGCCCAAAATTTTTGGGCTAAAAGAGGCCTGGAACGCCCTCTGGCGCGCCTGGCCTATTTTTTTTGAAAATTTTTGTTCTTCGACTTTTCTTTGCGGATTTGGTTAGATACTTCAAGTTCTATTCTTTAACTTACTTCTTACCTTTAATATCCTTTGTTTGGAGGTCCTCCAAGCCTCATTTTTAACCCCACAAATGCTCCACGAAGTCACAAAACACCTCCTACAAAGGTTCTAATCACATGTACGAGGCCCAATATCAACTATACAAAGGTCTAATCACATGTACGAGGCCCAATATCAACTATCTCATCAATAACATTACAAAATACATACTTATGGCTCTCGACACCTAAGTAAACATTGTTCAATGTCGTCAAGTAGGGTTGGGAAGGTACGGGGTGTTACACATAAACCCGATAGGCACATGAAAGAAAATAATAACCCAGCCTGGGCCCCATAAATCGACGGGACACAAGTAAAGTAAAAGAAAGCGTAAATAATTCATAACTGATCCAATGCCAAGTAACCATAGTAACCATCTAGGTGTGCACCGGGCTTGAACAGAAATCAATGGGTAATAACGAGAGACCATATGTCGGGTTTGAATTGGTAATAGTGGATAATAATGAGAGGCAACATATATAATGTGTCAGATCTCGTAGCCAGATGTCGAACTCAATCCGGAACTCAATGAATCACAATATCAGAATCACAATACCTAGTACCAAAACTCTCAAATAGTATCATAATCAGTAGCCAAACTCAAACCAAAATGCATAATAATTAGTAACCATCATATCTGAATCAGTGGCCGGACTCAAATCGAAACTCATAATAATCAGTAACTATCATATCTAAATAAGTGGCCGGACTCGAACCAAAACTCATAATAATCAGTAAACAAGTGACATAATAGTGCCAGAATCCACACAAATACAAGTAAACGGGGACATACCGGCCCCAGAATGAACTCAAAACATAAATAAAGGATCTAACCCACAACGTACTACAAGTCAATCTCGAGATCCTTCCAGGTCAACTATGTACTATAAAAAATATGTATATACAAGTCTGGCTATACATTATAAGTCATGGCAAGGTGAGTCCGCATTCTAAATCAAATTAGCCGACCCCGGTCAAATATAGTGCTATCAGGGACTAACAACGCTAAACAAGACAAAAGGGAATAACTGGGGTAATTCAACCCCACTATAAGCTTATCAGGTTGTCCCAGGGCTTAACTAAGCCTAACAACATCGAAGGCTAAGCATGTCAACTATGAAGGGTAGCGGGGCCCACTACGGGATCCCAAAATCAAACCTGGCTACACCTGCCTAAGTCTGGTCTAATGTCTCTAAATCCCCCAACCCACAACAATAATAATACTAACCGACCCAAAATAGGTGATATGTGGAGTACCACGAGGATAAAGGGCCTAAAATATGTCCGAATAGCCCTATTCGGCCTAAAAGGCCTAAATCACAGCAAACCACCACCAAGTCTATAACACCATCCTACAACAATAGCACAATGGCATACATATATCACACATACGCCCAATCTAAGTGTAAAGAAAACCTAGCCTACCTGGACGCTGCTGCAAGCCTGCCAAAGGAACCAGCTATATAGGAGCTTTCCCCTTCCAAGAGGCCTCTGACTGCTGCCAAGATACAATATAATAAACTACATGTCAAAACATGACTATTGATACCCATATTGCATTAGTTCAAAAAAATGCCCAAAGGTCCACGTGGGGCCCGCTTGCAAAATCGTAAAATCAAAACCATCACAGAGTCCCAAATCACCCTGTGACCAATAGTCACAACTAGCATTGCTCAGTTTGAGCTCAAAATATAGCTCAAACATCAACACCAATATCAACAATATCACCGTAACTAAAACTACCATAAAAATAAGAAAACATACCGTAGAAACGATGAGAACGCAACAACGAATCTAAATCTACCAACCCCTAACCTTGAATCTCCCTATAAATGCTCAAAGTTGAGCTTAAATTGATCAAAGATGGTGGAATATAGAAAGAGAAGTGTTGGGAATATTTTAGAAGAAAAAGTGGGGTTATATATGTATATAAATTTATATAATTAAAGTAACTTCAGCCAACCTTGACCAAATATATCTACATATATATTACTTAAATAATATGCTAAGTGTCAAAATAATAAGCCTAATTCATAAAATAATAAACTTTTAACATAACTAGGCTTACTATCACCTCTAAAATAATATTAAACTATAGAACTTTTATAAATATCAAAAATATTTTAGAAAGGTAATTAACTATTTTTTTTTCAAGTTCTAAATGCTGAGAATGCGCGAAAATGAGAAAAATGACTGGGTGGGTCATTAAAACTACCTTGAGAGTTTTTCTTTAAATTATTTTAATTAAGTCTCTTTGAAGTTGTTATGACTACGAGTTTGTAGTGTTGACTATTGGAATGTTGGCCACCCTGTTAGAAATGTACATGTCTATTATAAGAAAGTGTAGCCTCCTAGTCATGTCTTAGTAATAAAATTAGATCAACATGTATCAGTTTCATACTAAGAAAATGACCTCCATTGTTTGTTCAAAAAACATAAGTCTAAAAATGTCTTTTCTTGAAGTGCCAAACATTTGTTGAACTATTGGTTTGCTAGTGTGTCTTTTGTGAAAATTTAAGTTACTGATTTCCTAGTTGTTAATCTGTCTTCTCTTTGAATTAAGAATGTGTAATACTGTGAAGTGGTTGCTGAAAATGATATTGTGCTTGCTGAAGATTGTTGCCTTTTATGTTTCATAGTTTATCATAAGTCATAAATATTTTGATTTCTTGTGTCACATAGCTTACGATGAATAATTTGGATAGAACTTGGATAAGTTTAAGAAGAAGCTCCCCTAAGTTCATAAATAGAGTGAAGGAGTTCCTTGAAAAGGCTTTTGAGCTTAGGGGAGCTTCTATAAAATATTGTGCCCTTGTGATGATTGAAGGAACCGTTACTGGCATTACAGAAATATGGTGGAGGATCACTTATTTGCAAAAGGATTTGTTGAAGGATACAACAAGTGGATTTCTCATGGAGAAAGAGTATCCTCCAATACACCATACCCAAGCAGTAATGATGAGGATTGTAACAGTCATGATGATATTGATGGACTGCTTCATGATATATTTAGAAATATAGAGGGTGATATAGGGAATGAAGAAGGAGTGAGAGAAGGACTATATGAAGATGCAAAGAAGTTTTTCAGATTAGTCGAAGAAGGGAAAAAAGAGTTATATCCAGGGTATGAGAAGTTTAGTAAGTTGAGATTCGTCATTTGATTATACTTGCTTAAAAGCCTCCATAGGTTGAGTTATGTGGCATTTTCAGATCTGTTAGACTTGTTAAAAGAAGAATTTCCCTTTGCTCAACTGCTTGAGTCTGTCAATAAGGCTAAAAAGATGATTAAGATTTGGGTCTCGGTTATGATAAAATACATGCATTTCTAATGATTACATGTTATTTTGGAAAGACAAGGTAGAGGCAAATAGTTGCACTGTGTGTGGGTCTTCTAGATGGATGAATGTTGGTGACAGTTCAACCAGTGCAACCTCTAAAATACCGGCAAAGATTTTGAGATACTGTCCTTTGAAGCCTAGACTTCAGAGAATGTTTATGTGTGCTGAAACTGCAGTTGCAATAAGATGGCATGCTACTGAACGACCTAATGATGGGAATTTAAGACACCCTGCTGATGGAGAATCTTGGAAGCATTTTGATTCTTTGCATTCAAACTTCTTGAATGATCCTCGAAACATCAGATTGGGTCTTTCAAGTAATGGGTTTAATCTATTTCGAACTATGACCATTTCCCATAGCACATGACCAGTTATGCTGATGAATTATAATTGATCACCGTGGATTTGCATGAAGCCAGAGTACATAATGTTGTCAATGATCATTCCAGGTCCATACTCTCTAGGAAATGATATTGATTTGTACCTACAGCCATTAATTGATGAATTGAATGAGCTATGGGAATTTAGGGTAGAAACATATGATGCTCATTCAAAGCAAACATTTCAAATGCTTGCAGCATTATTATGAATAGTTAGTGATTTTTCAGCATTAGCAATGTTGTTCGAATGGAGCACTAAAAGGAGATTAGCATTCCCAACTTGTAACTATAACACATGCTCTCAATGCCTTAAACATAGTCGTAAGATGTGTTACTTAGGTCATCAAGCATTTTTTTCTCCTAATCATTCATTTAGAAGAGACAAGAAATCATTTAATGGTGCATAGGATCATAGACCTGCACCTACACCATTGTCAGGCACAAAGGTACTTGAAAAGTTACAAGATTTCAACAATGTCTTCGGAAAGGGCCGAAAGAAAAGGCATCAAACTACGGAGGGTGCATGGAAGAAAAAATCCATCTTTTTTCAATTATCATATTCGCCTACAAATATATTGAGGCACAATCTAGATGTGATGCATATTGAGAAGAACTTTTTTGACAGTTTGATTGCTACTTTGCTGAATATTATAGGAAAGTCAAAGGATCACATTAATTCTCGTTGTGACTTGCAAGAAATGGGGATAAGGAAGGAGCTTCATCCAGTAAAAGATAATACAAGGGGAAAAGCTTTTTTAGCTAAATCCTATTTTTCCATGAACCCAGAAGAAAAAAAATATTCTGCAGTGTGTTTAAGAATGCCAAGTTACCAAAAGGGTGTGCCTCAAAAATATCAAAGCGTGTAGATGTGGAACATATGAAAATATCAGGTTATAAGAGCCATGATACTCATATTATGATGCATTACTTGCTCTAAATTGTAGCGCGAAAAGCATTGCCCAAGAATGTTGCAGTAGTCTTGATTGGGTTGGGGAACTTCTTTAAAGCCATTTGTAGTAAGGTTATCAAGCGGCCAGATCTAGAGGGATTGCAGGTTGAAATCAAAGAAGTTGAATGTGAGCTTGAAAGGATTTTTCCTCTAAGTTTTTTTATATAATGGAGCATTTGCCTATTCATTTGGTTGATGAAATTAAGTTGGGTGGTCCAAATCATCTTCAATATATGTATCCAATGGAGAAAGAACTGTGTGAGTTGAAGGACTTTGTTCGTAATTGATTTAATCTAGAAGCTTCAATTATAAAGGGGTTTGTTGACCAAGAGTGCTTGACTTTTTGTTTGAGATACCTACATGACAGAGTGAAAACAAGATTCAATAGGTACCAAATCGAGGATGATGAGGATGCTGAACAAGAGCAAGATGATGTACCAACTATATTTCCAAAGATAGGCCATCCAATTAGAAAAGAGAAGAAAGCAAAAGGGAAGGCTTTGAAGATTGATGAACAGTTATCAAGTGAAGCATATCGATGTGTTTTGTTCAATACTGCAGATGAACAAGTAGAGGATTTTATCAAGTAAGTCTTTATATTTTGAACTTTATATATTTTGTTACTATACTGTAAATTTCAATTATAAATGTTTAATGGTTGAATTTGAATTATTCATACTTGCAGGGAACATAAAGCTTTAATTGAGGGCACTATTAGATCAAATGCATGTACAAGAGCAAGGATTCATAGTCTAGATTTTGGCAACTGGTTGAAATGGAAAGTGAAAACTACTGAAGTTCCTAATCAATTAAGATGGCTAGCTAAAGGGCCCAATAAGGTGGTAACTAGAAGCTATACGACATACTTCGTTAATGGATACCGATTTCATACGTTAAAATGAGATTCCACACAGAAGTCTCAAAATAGTGGAGTGTCTTTGGCTGCGATAACTAACAGTTTTACTAGTACTCGAGATCAGAATCCCATTGATGGAGAGGTTATCTTTTATGGTGCTATTAAAGATATTATTGAACTTGATTATTATGGTTGTTTTGGTGTTGTACTATTTAGATGTTCTTGGTTTCATAATAAAAAAGATGAGTATGGGTTGACCCATGTGTACTTCAACAGATCACGTAGTACGGATGACCCTTTTGTTTTGGCATCTCAAGTGAATCAAGTTTTCTATATGGAGGATCCAACAGAGATGGATGTTTACTATGCTAGGAATAAAGTTCCTGGCGATTTGTATGACTTGGAGGAAGAAAATTGCCCTAATATAGGAGAAATATTTTGGAGGGAGCCTACTGAAGACATTGGTCCCATGAACAGATTACCCGATGATGACATTAGGTGGTCAAGAGAAGATATCCATGTAGATGTTGTTGATATACTACCTAATGTGCAACATTCAGAAGTTGCAACTATGGAGACATCAAAAGAGAAGGATGATTATGATGATAGATTGGGATTGGATGGAGGCGGATGATTAAATAACAATATTCAGAACTTTTGTCGCTCAAATATTTTTGTAAAATCTAGCTGCCTAGTATACTTGTTTTCCTGGAATGTTTTGTCTTCTGTAATTGACATTTCTGTCGATTTGGTTACCTATTTGACTGTAGATTAGGATCTTGTACTGGTGATATCTCGTCGGTAGATGATTAACTGTAAACTCAACTGGATGGTCCTTATTAATAATATCTATCTACTTCCCAAAAAAATTTGAGCTTAATGTAAATATATATTGTTCATATGTTTGTAGTTTGTTTTGAGTGATTGATAAAGGTCTTTGGCAGAAATACTTTGGTCATGTTTCTTTCCTGTATCTCATTATTCACTTTTTATTAGTTATTTTTTCACTAGAATTTTGTTATAAGTTGCTTAATTTTTATAGGACATTCAATATCTAATATGCGAGCTAGCTGGTGAATCATTGAAGGGTGTCTCGACTTTATTGTTGCTACTGTCTGATTGTACTTACTTCAAGGTTTGTATTGCTATCTAATTAACTAGATGCAGAGTTATTTTTATTTTTGGTTGTGGAAATTTAAAATTGTGGCAGTAGAGTGGTCATGTTCTTGCTGAATCTGTTTTCAGTTTGTCATTGACCGAAACATATAAATTTGACAATACTACTTGGTTATTTTCTTTGTGTAAACAATGATATACTCTATTGCTACTGCTAGCCTAGCTGTTATTTGAGTCATTTGTAAGGTATTTCTCTTGAGGAAAAGTTTTAAGCTTAATTCAAAAAATGATGATAGGCTAACACTTCCGCAGTATTTAAATTTCTGCATCTTGATTGCTCAAAAAGATTGCACCTGTTGATTCAAATTTAAATCTCTTGCACTTTTTTGTGTTTACTTTTCACAACTTGGTATGTAATTATTAGTTTATAAGTATGATATTGACATGTTGTATTGGTTTGCTATATTCAGCAGCCATGACACCAAGAAAAAACAGTAATGTGAAAGGAAGGAAATACATGGCGGCTGGAAGTCTTACATCCATGGCTTGCAAATGATTATCGTCATTGAGAACAAAGACTGATGGTGAACAAATTCTGCATGAAAAATCTCCTGTTGATCTAGTAGCACAAGCTATACAGGAACTGGTGCCTCGAAGGTCTCTGTGAAAGACTTCCCTTCTGAATGCACAAGCTATGCCAGAATAAGTGACTCGAAAGTCTCCAGTTGGAAAATCTGCATCTCTAAAAGCACAACCTTTACAGGAACAAGTACCTCAAAAGTCTCCTCTAAAGTCCACCATTGTGAAAGAACAAGCTGTACAGAAGCAGGTGCCACAACTATCTCAAAATTCAACCAACGTAAAAGCACAGGCTATGCAGGAAGCAATTCGAAAGTCTCCTCGAAAATCTTCTAATGTAGAACCACAGGCTATGCAGGAATCATTGCAACGGGTGACTCAGAATTCATCCACTATCTAAGCAAAAGCTGTTCAGGAACAACTACAATAAGTGCCTATGAATTCTTCCAATGTAGTAACAGAAGTTGTAGAGAAACAATTACAGCAAGTGCCAAGAGCATCTTCCGCTATTGAAGGAGAAGATGTACAGAACCAAGTTCAACAAGAATCAGTGAATTCTGAAGAAAATGAACCATGTGGATAAGAAGGAAAGCACGTCTAAATTTACTTTTAAATATTGAGATGCATTTCATTATAAAATCAGCTTACATTGTTGCATTATATGCTGTTCAATTCTGCTTCGTATTATTGTAGTCCCTTTGAGCCCAAAAAAAAAGAAGAAGAGGAAATACGATAATACAGCATGTACATGCGTGAAAAGATCGTAAACTTATTGTTTTGAATCGCTACAAACAACCGACTGGTCCTACAAAAGCAATTGTAGCAAAGCTCGATAGCTTTCTTGGAACTTTGGCAAGAAATGTAATGCTTTGTCCCTTTCACATACACAAGTGGAATCATATGGATACAAAAGAGGACTTGTGGGAATATACCCTGGTTTGAGCTCGTACTTCTTTAATTTTGGTTAAGAACAATTTCTACTTTTTACATTACTAATCAAAAAGCAAATTGTAGGAAAATATAACATTCCTGATGATGGACAGAAGTGGGTTTTGGATGAAATTCAATCTGCTCAGAGGAAGTAAAAGAATCATTTATACAGGAAGCTCTTTAGACCCTTTGATAATGATGATCTTCGACTTGTAAACAAGCCTGATGATGTTTCAGAATATGATTTTAAGGATCTTCTCAAGTATTGGCACTCTGATGAGTTCAAGGTGAGATCATACACACTTTAACATTGTTCTATTTCATATATTTTGATATGTTAGATTATAATATAATCAAACAAACCATTCTAAAATTGTAGTAAGACAGTTTGTGTGATCATTGTGAATGAAATGAAACAAGAATCTGATCACTCAATTTATTTATATTCACATTGACTCAGTTTACTGTTCTTGATTTAGTGTTTAAGTAGATTTTTTGGCTCATTTATTTGCACAAAATGAGTTAAACTAATACCAAGAATCGGCAAAAATTGAAGAATCCACATACTGCTGGTAAAATAAGTTTTTCTATGATATGTGATCAATTGGTTTGTTCTCTTGTTAATCTCTCATTAAATATAATCTTGTTGTCATTAAAGTTTTTTGATACTTTTTATGTAATTAGGAGAAAGAGAAGGAAACCCCCTGTGAAGTTTCACTTAAAGAAGTCTTTATGGCTTTAAGAAAAAGAAAAGTTGATCGAGCATACAAGGATACTGATGAGCATACAATCAATAAAATTGTATTAATCATCTTTATTGTTGGAATTTTTTAGTTGTTATTATATAGAATTAGTTTGATTTACTTGAATTCTCATCATTTAAACTTGATTTGTAGGCTGAAATGGAGAAAGTTCAAAGTGAAGATGGAGGTCATTTTGTTGATGCTTTGTGCAGCTGTCCTGGGACCTGAACATCTGGGATTTATAAGGTTATATGGGCGAGGAGTTACTAAAACTGCCTTGAAAGGGATGGGACATGTTGAACCCTCTGCAAGTACTATCAGTGAGATGCAACAAAAAATTGATGACTTAGAAGATAGGATACTGGAAAAATTAGAACAACAAAAAAGAAGCATTCGTCATGAAGTTACCGATGACATCCTTGGATGACTTAATCGTATATACCCTGGTCTTCAATTGGATGCTGACATGTTGGCAACAACTTGTGATCAGGGACAACAAGAAGATATCTAATCGATTAATCGACAGTCTGCCAGTAGCAACAATCAAGGTATGGTTCTCCTCTTCTTCTAAATCTTCATCTTCTGCTTCATCTTTTTCTTCTTCTTATTTTTCTTATATTTATTGATGCTAGTATTTTTATAGTTGTAATTCTGGATGGTGCTGGAAAATATTTTTATTTCAATGCTCTCTTTTGGTTTTGATACATCTGCCAAATATCCCAAAGTTGTTTTCAAATGAAATAGATATATGGTTATTATATGGAAATGGTTATTTGGTTATGTTCTAAAAATGGTTATATTGTTATGTTGTCAAATTGAAACTCAAATTATATGTTTATGTTATGCAAATTAAGATGGTAGTGTTCTGCCAATTGGTTATATGGTTATGTTGTCAAATATAAGGTCAAATTATATGGTTATGGTCTACAAATTAAGATGATAGTGTTTGAGAAATAGTTGTATAAGTATATTGTCAAATTATACAGTCATGTTATGCAAATGAAAATGATAGTGTTATGGCAATTGTCTATATGGTTATGCTGTCAAATTTAAGGTCAAATTATATGGTTACATTCTGGAAATTAAGACGATAATATTCTGAAAATGGTTATATGGTTATGTTGTTAAATTCAAGGTCAAATTTATATGGTTATGTTCTAGAAATTAACACTATAGTGTAATTCCTTAAAATTCCAAACTATGTCATGGGGTAAACGTGATGTAAGATGTCCTACCTCTTGACGTGTTTTCAAAGTCTGCTTAACTGAAGTATGTTTAGTATATGTCTTCATGACATACATATATTTGGTGATGAATACTCACAGAAACTTAGAGAACAATTAAAAGTTACTTATATCATATCGCGTGTAATCTTTAAAATCAATTGACTATGAGATTTAGCAGCCTGATGCTACTACAAGGGTGATGCTTTGTGTTTTTTAAAAACTGAATATATATGCTTCCTAAAGGAGCTAAGCTGATCCGTCTGCAAGGCGGTTAGTGTTTTGACTGTATGTTGAATAGTTTCTAAAGTTACTTTGCTTAAAAGTTTGAAGTTATATTGAGTAACTGAACTTCAAAGTTATTGAGAAATTGAACTGCTATGAAGTTATATTGAGTAATTGAACTGCTATGAAGTTATATTGAGTAACTGAACTTTAAAGTTTGTTTTTTATGTACAAATTTAATTTTAAAATTTGTACTTTGAGATAACTATGGGGTGGGGTAAAAGGATAGAAGTTTGTGGTACTGCATCTATTAAAAGCTTAACCATTGCTTTTAGTGTTGAAGTATGTTCTGCACTTTACCTTGGCATTTATAGTATGTTAAACTGCATCTCCATTGTAGTGTTTTGTTGGTACATAACATGCATTGACAATTCTAGTGCAACTCCAATCACCATTTTAATTTATGAACCTGTGAATTGAGATGGTAATATTTGGATAACTTCTGGATGATAATAAATTGTGGAGTTGATTAAGAACCCACAAATCTTTTGGCTCAAAGTTTCCTGAAGCCTAGGTTTCATGTTGTAAAATTCTCTCAGATGCACATTGAAGGAACCTTTATTGCCTTTTCCATCTCACTGCCTATCTTTGACTAAAATTACAGTTACAGCAAATTTCCAAATAAAATTAGATCATAACTTATATTTATCGATTTTTGAAGGTAGAGATGATAATCAAGGAGATGATGAAAGCATTGATGAAGATGGCATTTGAGATTTGGTTGCAAGTTGATCAACTTTGATATTTTGGTGACATTATGGATCTTCACTTTGTGTTCAGTGTACAGTTGAAACATTCATGTGCAACTGTGTATATTTTGCCTATATGTGGATCAGTTAAGACTGATATTTTGTTTAGTTTGTGCCTATGGTAGATGACACATTAGGACTGAGTGGTGCTGTGTATATTTTACGACAATGGCAGATGATATTATGTGACTGCTATATTTTGAATTATGATCATTCATTTTTGTTAAGTAATTATCATCTTTTGTGCTATATACAATTTCTTGATTTCAATTATATATATATATATATATATATATATATATATCCCAACCTATTGGAACATAAATGCACTATTCCAATAGGTAAAAGACAACTGTTGCAATAGCTTTTTCTAAAGAACAGTGTACCTATAATTGGAACACATGAGAACTGTTCCAATAGGTAACATATAACTGTTGTTGTAGCATTTTTATCACTGTGCAAACCCGTTGCAAGAACAATAATAATTGTTGCAACTGAGTTAAAAATTTATTGCAACATAGACAAAACAACTGATGCAAAACTATAATAACCATTGCAATTGGCCTAAAAGATTTGTTGCAACATAGCTAAAATAACTGTTGTAAAACTACAATAACCGTTGCAATTGAGCTAATAGTTTCGTTGCAATATAGATTAGAGAACCATTGTAAATAACTAATTGTAACGATTTTACCCGTTGCAATTAATATCCAAAATAGTCATTCTTGAGGGTTGAAAAACCATTAGAATAGGTACACTTTAAGCAACTGTTACCAAAATCATTGTCATTGACCTATGGTCACGCGAGCTAGTGCAGCGGGCATATCCCCCATTACCATAGTGTTGGTGCAATAGTTTTTAGGCCCATAGCCATGATTTTCTTGCTGTTGCAGTAGGCCTATTTTTCAATAGTGAACATAACATAGAAATCAAAAATCAGAGATGCATATGTCTATAATTCAATTAAAGATCTTCACTATAGAATCAAGTTACCTTTCCTTCACAAAACTTCTACCATTATCCATGATTCATGCCACTCCCTTTTATTAATATCACTACCAGCAATCCACTAGGTTCTCACCACCACATAATAACCTCTACTAGACTCGTGATATTTTGTTATTTAGCATATTGACTTTATTTTCACCTCCATATGCCAATCACTAGTTTCCCCATCTAAGTCAGAACATGGTGCACATAACTTCCTCAACCGAGCTAGGGCTACAAGGGAACACTAATGAATACCTTCCTAACCCTCACCTTCCATCATCCAATTCTCTTAATCCATCTATGCACTTAATTTCTCCCAACACCAAACTAGCCAATTCATAACTTAATAACATTATTTAATCATAACCAATTCTATTTATTATTAGCAGACGAGGATTATCTAATCGATTATGCTTGCCATTTAGGACATCAATTATTCATTCCATGAAAATCACCTCAAACATTATAGCCATTTAAACTACTTCAACAACCTCAATTAAACAATTAACAATCAAGTCACCAAATTTATACAAGACAATATCACCATCTCAATTTTACCTTAAGAATTATTAGGATTTGGTTGATGTATCGTCCACTCAAAGAAATTATGCATGCCATCAATAGACTGGACCTCTCAAGGATCCCAAATATATCATCAAGATTGGATGACACAAAGATCCTAAATATATCATTAAGACTAGACCACATAAGGATATCAAATACATCATCAAGATCGAACCACACATAAGGATCTAAATATATTATGGAACATACCCGATCCACTCAAGGAACTATCAAACTCTCCATATTATAGTGTACAAACATATCATAGGTATTATGGTTTCCCACTAGACATGACCTGCAGGGGAGGAGCTCAGTCCATGCACCAATAATATCTGATATCCAAGTGTCTTGCCACCTTTATCCCAAAACAATTGTTATACCACCTTTATCAATCCTTACTACCCACAATTTCTTGTCAAACTCACCTGAAATCCTATAGCACAACCATTAATATTCAACTATAAATTACCATACTTTACAACCACTAATTTATCTATCAAACCAAAATCACTAAATTTTGACTCACGACATTTCCTGGTTCCTTAGATGGATATGAAATGAGTTTTGAGGTATTTGAAACATATTCAAAAAAAGTATCCAACAGTTATTCAAGGATATAATGATGTAAATTGGATCATCGAATCAATAAAAGTAAATCTATAAGTGGATATGTTTATACTATTACTGGAGGAGCAGTGTCTTAGAAATCTCTAAACAGACATGTATCGCCTGCTTTATAATGGAGTATAAATTCATTGCTATAGATAAGGTTGGTGAAGAAGTTGAATTGTTCAAAAATTTCTTAGAATACACTTCTTTTGGCCCAACCATTGGCTCCTATATGTATACATTGTGATATCCAAGCAAAAATACAAAGGGTTCGGAGCGATATGTATAACGAAAAGTTTTGTCATGTACTATAGAGACATAATACTGTTAGAAAACTATTCTCTAGTAAAATTATCATAATTGACTATGTAAAGTCAAGAGATAATATGTCAGATTAACTTACAAAAGGTCTAACTAGAGATATAGTTGAAAGATCATCAAAAGGAATAGGACTAGGGCTGAGGACAAGTCATCATGGAGATAAATTTGCCTAAAAGACTATAAATCTCTAGATCTAGATTCAAAGAGACCAAACAAAGTCATTGATGATGGTACAACTGTAACAACCCATTTTGTTGTAATGGCATTGCGTAGGGCATAAGTATCCAATTAGAGTTTCCCCTAGGGTGAGAGTTGATAAAATTTCAAGATAGAGTAGTTTCTAAAAAAAATATAGTGTTGTGAGATTTAGAGATGAGTTGTGGCTTGTGGTTGTAGTGTTTGGTGGTAGTTTGTTCAGTACAGGATTGTCGAGTGGCATGGTTGCCCATAGAAAATTTTGAAATGATAAATAGATTTGTAGAACTTCGATTATAGTGGTTGCCGCATTAGGATAAATCTATGATGTTAACATCAAGGTTTGTGTTGTGAAATGAGGGAAGTCCTGAAATTTCCTTGAGTTTTATTTTAAGGGCTATTGCAGTAGTCGGATCACCACTTTAGCGGTAGGCCACTTGCTGTAGCTACAGTCATGGGATGGCATGAAGTGCTGAAGGGGTCTCTTGGCCACCATAGAAGGACCCCTGTAGCAGTCATCGAGCAGTTAAAAGCCCTTCATTCCATTTTTCAATTTTATTTCCCAAAACTCTAAGAGTTCATATATAGACTTATGAGAGGTGATTTTCTATCGAACTAGGGTGGTTTTGTTCGTTGAGGTAAGTTTGTTCCTCCTTCTTACCAACGATAAATCCATTTGATATGTAGAATAATTAAAATGGAGATTAATGGTGAAATTCTTGTATTAAGGCCCAAATTCTTGAATTGGTGGGAGAAACCTATGGGTAGGTGTAAATTTGCCTAAGATTTATTCTAGGGTGATAATTAACACTTCCGAGCATAGAATTATTCTCCTTAAATATGAATTATAGGAATTTGGGTTAATTTAATGGTTGAGCAACCCTTAATTAAAACTATAGGCTATAAGAAGGGTTAGAAACTAGTAGGGTTGAATCCTAAGGTTTGAAATTAAAGAGTAAGTAACTAATTAATCTTTTATTGTATTATTGTAGACTTGAATATTCTGAAGTGTTGAGGAAGGGCAAGGCTCCTATAGATTAGTTTGCTTGTTAGGTTCTTCATTTGAGGTAGGTTACATTTTATGAGTAATAGACTTAATTTAGTCGCTTGTATGTTTTTAAGTTGAATTACTTGTTGATTGATCTTCAGACATAACTTGTAATTATTTTTTGTTGGCTTGATAATGCTTAAATTGATAACACATATTGATATTATGTTGACTATTGAAGTGCACTGTTAGACTTGTTGTACTATCTTAATAAGATAGGGAAGTGAATTCATGATATGAAATGTTGAGAAAGGTGAGGGTATAGAGATAAACCTTCCTATTAATGAGAGGCTCATATCAGAATTGAGCTTTCGGACAAGTGGTTTTATATATATTTTTGGAGAGTCGGGTACTACGTCATATGGTGGGAGCAATTTTCCAATAACCTCAAGCTTGGCTCTATCAATGTCACGCCTCGAATTCCAACGGGGCGGACTGGCACCCGAAGCCGTTAAGGCCCGAGAGAACCAATCTTCATTCATGTACATTCGTATGCATGTCCCTATATGAACAACATTCTATCTCATGTAATTATAAGATACCAATGGCGGAAGTCATGGAGAACATATGCTATATATGAAACTTGGTTGTTAGGGCCATCAAGTCAAAATGGACATACATGCCTTCATTTGTCAGACAACGTCTACGAAGCCTCTAACATATACATTTACATAACCATCCTAAAGTCGGGACAAGTCCCCTCTTTATACAACGTCCATACAGTACCAAAACCAATATGTACACATGTGACTCAAAAAGCCCCGAACCGAACTAGAGCTCACCAATAATCAGTAGATGACCTGCAGCCTACTGTGGAGGTCTACTAGCACCTGTGCCTGCAACAAGTAAGGTAAGTCCCCCAAGGGATGTCAGTACGAAGAATGTACTGAGTATGTAAGGCTTTAAGAAGATGCATGAGACATAAGTACTTCAATGGAATAAAAAACAAGTAAGTAGTCAATATGGATAAACCACCGTTCTGTGTGTTTGGAACCACGTACATTACATTCATTACTTTCTTTGCCTTTACGTTCATTCATCATTATCGTTCATTACTTAACTTTATACTTCTTGGCATTAAGAAAATTGTAAAGCATATAATAAACAAATGACCAACTGATCAGTGGTAAAAGAGGATATGCTAGGTGTTTTCACCCCTGGGATGATATTAACCCATGCTAGGCTTTTCTGTCGCCCCTGGGATGCTACTGTGATATGGGGATCGACCCGTGCTAGGTATTTTAACCCCTGGTATACCACCCATGATATTAGGATTGACCCAAGTTAGGTGTTTATTCCACCCCTGGGATGCCACTTAAGAATATACAAACAATTATACATTACATCATTCTTTCATTATAAGAGTGTTACAGTGGTGATTGTACATTATTGGAACTTTGAAATATTAGTCAATGAACATGAGACATGTGAATCATAATTGGTCCTGTGAGTAACACTATATGACAACCTGAAATGAGATACCTTTGAATATTTTGGAATGGAACAAGTACAATGTCAATGTGAACAATATGTGTTGCAGAAGGATATGGAAAGAGTAACCTTACATACCTTATCTTCCAAATATTAATAAACAACCCTATATGTGAACACAACAATCCAGCTCCTTCCTTACGTGTTACTCTACAACACAAGTACATAACGGAGTTCACGTTAACAACTAACTACTTTACAAGTGTATAAAACGACAATGAGCTACATGACTGTCCTATAACGTCATTTTACCCTTTACAATACAATTCACTGCATTACCATACCAACAACACCATAACATTCCACACATTGACCAAGACATCATAAACCATAGCATTTCACACCCAGTTCATCCTTTACGCTTCCTCATTAACACTACGTCACAATTACTCCATCAAGTCACCTCAATACCTTTCATAATAACATATTAACAACAATCCATAATTGATATAATCTAACATGCCTCCAAACGACCCCTTAAAGCCATTCAAAAGGTACCATAAGTTGATAATTACATCCAAAAAGGGTATAGGGGCCTTGGGGGGTCAAAGAGAGACAAAAACATACAAAACAAAATTATGGACTGGGATGTGGATCCACCTGCACCCGTAGGTGGATGAGGTGCAGCCAAAGGTGCCCCTATGGCCTTGTCCAGAGCCACCTGCATTGGCATCTGCGCCCGCAGGTGCTCCAGACGCGAGGGCGGATGCCCGTTTCAGCCTCCAGGGGTCATTTTAGGGTCCTTTTTTTGTAATAAATGGTCCATGGCCATAAATAATCTTCTCTTTAAATGTTTTAGGTTAACTTGGATGCCAACTAAAAACCATGGTTTCACAACACACATGAACGTCACCAAAACTACATTCTCCTTTCAATACACCACCAATTCCATACCCAATTTCATAACAACAATCCCACAAGTTAAACAAATAGAAAAAGAAATTTAAGGACATAAACACATCTTAAATGTTGATATTTAATCCATAAAATTCACTTCCTTCAAGATCACAAGTCCACTTTCAAGTTTATAAGGAAAAATCCTTTACCGATTAAGCAAACATAGACTGTTTCACATATAGTGAACTGTTCAACACTTTGCCAACATAAACAAAATTATTTATACACCATATTAAGCATATAATATACTAAACCATGAGATTAAACACTTACCAAATCTTGCAAGATGGTGATCTTGTCCAAGGGAGTGATGGCTTAGGGTTTGTGAGATGAGAAATATATTTGGAAATATCTAGAAATGGCATGTGTGTTTTGTGGATTAAAATATGATTTTTGTGCCTTTATATAGGCCCTTGTAGTCATCCTTATCCAACATTAAATGTATGTTTACTTGGTCAACATGAGGAATGGGTCACTGCCATTTTGGGCCATGTCTTTTTGTCTAATTTTGGGCCTCAATTGAGCCCAATAGCACAAGATTCATTTAACCCAACAAATTTAATGTATAATATCTCAAAAATCTCATGTTTAAATAATTCCATACATGTTACGGTACGCAATTAGGTTCAAAAATGTACGGGGTGTTACAATTAACATCTGTACGTCTAGTAGAAATTTTGTGACCAAGCACTACACCTTCCTTCACTATAAAGTGACATTCTCCCAATTTATCACAAGGTTCATCTCCTCACAATGTTTTAACACATTGCCTAGATAGGACAAGCAATCCTCAAAGGAATCACCCACTATTGAGAAGTCATCCATAAACATCTCAATAGTGTCCTCCACCATATCAAAAAAATAAAAATCATACACCATTTAAAAGTAGTCGGCGTATTACACAACCTGAACGACATCCGCTTGAATGCAAAGGTCCCATATGCACAAATGAAAGTGGTATTGTCTTGGTCCTTCGGAGCAATAGAGATATGATTTTACCCCAAATAACCATCAAGAAAATAATACCATTCTTTACCTACTAGACGGTCTAACATATGATCCATAAAAAGCATCAGGAACTGATCCTTTTGAGTCCACACATTTACCTTTATGTAATCCATGCACACTCACTATTATGTGATTAGTCTAAATTGAATAAGCTCATTCTTGTCATTTGAAACCATAATGATCCCACCTTTCTTTGACACACATTAAACAAGGCTCACCCACTTACTATTTGAGATAGGGTAAACCACACATGTATCCAACCACTTAATAATCTCCTTCTTTACTACCTCGCAGATTCAACCTTCACTGATGCTCACTGTTAGGAATACAATCAGTCTTAAGATGGATTTTATAAGTATAAATACCGGGAGGGATTTTGATGATTTCAGTAATGGTCCAACCAATTTCCCTCTTAAACCATTTCATAACAGACATAAGAGCTTCCACTTGCCACCCAAGTAAATCAGCTACAATAATAACTGGCAGAGTTTCATTAGCTCCAAGAAAAGCATATCTAAGATGCGAGGGAAGAGCCTTAAGTTCCAAAATTAGAGGCTCTTTAATGAAAGGTTTGCCCAGTGGAGTCTCATGATTCTTCAGATCAAGATCTAATTTCTTCGGCGCATATGAGTAAAACCCTTTTCTAGTAAATGCATTTTCCACCTCACCATAATCATCACTGTCATCCACATCAAAATTTATGATGAATGTGGCTAAGATATCAGCATCAAATCTCTCCTTAATCGATACCTCGGGCTCGCTATCATCAATAATATGAATGACAGAGACAACACTTATATCTCTGGACTGCTTAATCGATCTACATATTTTAAACACCAATTCTTTATTATTTAATCGAAACTTCAATTTGCCACTCTCCATGTCAATAAATGCCCTTTCAATAGCTAAGAATGGTAATCCCAAGATAATGGTAACCTAAAAATCAACCTCGCGGTCTAAGATCACAAAATCAGTAGGAAAAATAAAGGTTTTAACCTTCACCAATACATCGTACAATATGCCCATAGGACGCTTAAAGGTTTGATCCACCATAAGTAGCCACATAGTCATCGGTTTGGGGGCTCCCAAGCCCAATTGTTTAAACACAACAAGTGGCATAAGATTTATACTTGCGCCAAGATCACACAATGCCTTCATAAAATTTAACGCCACAATATTGCAAGGAATAGTAAAAGCACCAAAATCCTCTTTTTTCTATATAAGAGAATTGAAAGCTATTGCACTATAGTGGTGAAAATTGCTAGCCGACTCAAAACTCGCGGTCCTCTTCTTTGTGACTAGATCCTTCATAAAATTTCCATAACCAGTCATCTGCTCAAGTGTCTCTACCAATAGGATATTCACAGACAATTGTTTTAACATAGATATGAACTTTATTGAATTTACCATCTTCCACCTTTTTTTAAGCGTTGTGAGAAGGGAGGTGGAGGCCTAGGAATGGGAGTCAATGGATTCAAGACCTCCTTCTCCTTCCCCTTATTAATAGTAGTCTTCTTTTTAGTAGCTGGAGATTTTTCAACATCTTTATGGCCCTCATCAATACAATCTTCTCTTCAGAATCGACCAACTTCTTTCACTCTTCAACTTCATCAACAACAACCTCGTCATCATCAACAACTATCTATTTGGGATGTTCATTTACCTATTTTTCTCTCCTAGTACTGCTTGCCATATAAAGATTATCATTTCTTGAGTTAGGCACAATATTACTCGATAGTGTACCATTCATTCTCTGGTTCAATAAAACAGAAATCTATCCTATTTGTTGCTCCAACAATTTTATATTGGTGTAATGAGAGTCAACCAGCTCTGTCACATTAGATATATCTCCAAACATCTCTTTGATGCCAACATAAGTGGGTTCTACTTTTCAACATTTTTGCCATCATATCCTCATTCTAGAACTACTTGAATCTCCTTGATATTGGCTTTTGGAGGAACATAAAGACCAGTTCGATAATTTTTGTAACCATCTTTATTCCTCCAATTACCCTGATCTCTTTCTCTATCTCTATACCCAAATCGATTATAGTTATTGTCCTTGTAATAGGTCTGACCTTGATTTCTTTGACCTTGGCACCAAGAGTCTTAGTTAGACCCTTGGGCATTGGCCCAGAAACCCTCCATCTGGTTGTTGACAAAATTTGGCTCTTTCTCAAAATTAAAAGCATAATTATCATGCCTAGGTGATTTACCTTGTGAACTAACAAAGTTCATCTTTTTGAAATCGACCCCCATTAAGTGCTTCATAATCAAGTGCATTTCTATCTTTAGATTATCCATATCCCTATCACGCTCTTCTTATCTTTGGTGTTGCTCAGTCGACATCCCCTTGGGGTATGTACCAACCAAAACCTCAGACTCCCTGGTTTGTCATGATCTACTGGTTTTTGTAACTCAATCCAACATCACATCTATACCTGCATAAGAATGTGACATTATAGCCTCCAGTTATAGTGTTGGCTACCACCTTTGTTGTAGAATTTAAAGACTTGTAGAATATCTCTAAAAGACTCTTATCGGCTAGCTTGTGATTGGGGAACTGCTTCAACTTCTTATTGAACTTGAGACACACCTCATGTAAAGCTTCACCAGTTTTTTGCATGAAGTTATTCATCTCATCCCTCAGTTGTAGCATTTGGTATGTTGGGAAAAATCTCTCCAGAAAGGTCGCCTGCAGTTCCCTCCAGTTAGTGATAGAGTCATCAGGCAATTTTTTAGCCAAAGAGTTATTTCTTCAGACAATGAAAAGGGAAATAAACGGAATCTGATGGCATCTTGGATAACACCTGGTGACCTGTAAACTTTGAAAATTCCCAGAACATTCACCAGGTGAAATTTTAGGTAGTCTCCAGTAGCACCTCCAAACAGCCCCTTTATATTCAATAGGTGTACCAACTGGTGATGTCGAACTTGGCACCAAGGGCCAGTAGAGGTGGAACTATGGCACCAGTAGCACCTATTTCATTGAAATCAACATCTTCTTTATCATACTGACCAACATAACAATGAGATTGTTGATCATAGCCCTCATGCCATCAGTTGCTAGTAGTATTTGCTGTAGCTTCAGCAGCTACACGGTCTCTAGCATCTTCTACCTCTGCAGCCAGACGGGCACTTCATCTTGATAGGACTTTGAGCGTCATCTTGCTGCATAGTCTCTTAAGTGTTTATTTTCCTAAAAGTACTTTCAAGCTCGTGGTCAATGGGAATTAAATGATTGCCTTGACTCCGGGTGTTTTGCATAAACTAACCTACAACCAGAAAGAAACAAAAACAACAAATAAAAGTGAAATTAGGAAATAAGGACTACGAGTCAAATGAACAAAATTGAATTTATTCCTAAAATGTCACTACTAGGAAAAGCCCAAAAAACGATCGAAAAAAGCGACGGATAGGGTTGCTCCAGAAAAGCGACAGAAAAAGCGACGCTGTCCGTCGCTTTTTTATTTTAAATTTTATTTATTTTTTATTAAAATCGACGGACAGCATCTCAATATCCGTCATTTTGTTTCGCTGATTATTGTGCCAAATAATTAATAAATAATTTATAATTTTTTTAATAAATGCGACGGACAGCGTCGCTATTATTTAAAAGAAAAAGAAAATATTTAGAAAATCGACCTTGTCCGTCGCTTCTATAATTTTATTTTAATTTATTTAAACCAACGGATAACGTCACTAGTATTTTTTAAAAAAAAATTAATTTGAGAAAAGAGACCTTGTCCGTCACATTTTTAAGTTTTTTTATTTTTTACTAATAGCGACGGACAATGTCGGTTTTGTTAAAAAGAAATTAAAATTAATTTTATGAAAATGACACTATCCGTCATTTTTTGATATTATTGATTTATTAATAAATAAATAATTTTTATATTTTAAAAAATAAATTATATATATAATTTTTTTAAAAAGCGACGGACAGGGTCTATTTCATCTGTTGCATTTTTTAGTCAAATTTTTAGTCGATACTTATTCGGGAAACACTTCCAATTTTTCTTCTCTCTTTCTCTTGTCCTTTTTCTTCTCTCTCTCTCTTTCTGCCGCTTCTCTCTCTCTTTTCCTTTTTCCTCTCTCTCCATCGTGTTTCTCTCTCTGCCGCTGCTGCTGATTCCACCATTCGACTGCTGCTGGTAAGTGTACATGAATGTCAAATTTCAAGAGATGCACATAGTTAAGCACTTTAGGTAATTTATTTTTCAGCATCTTTTGTTTATTGTTTTTGTTTTCTAAGACATGTCATCACTGCAAAATTTAGTCTTAATTTCATCATCATTATATAATATCTACCTTGATTTGTTGGGTCTCGTTAACTTGATTTATGGGACTTCACCTGGATTTTGGCTTTAAATTATTGGCTTTGGGAACAGAGTTATAGTTATGAAAATTACAGTTATACTTACTAAGTACTATGTAGTAGCAAAATATTTTATGCTTAAATTCAGCTATTAAAAACCTGCATTTTTCGACTCTTATTTTGGTTGAAAGACCTAAAAATATTACTAGCAAGATTCAATTGGTAAAGAGGTTTAACTTTGAATTTTGACTTTTTAGAAATGAGTTTTTGACTTTGAATTTTTAACAACTAATAACCTTTTGCTTTCTTCTGTAATGGGTTTTTGTTTTTTGTTAGTATGAAATTTTTTATTGACATTGTGAGATTGTTTAAATTCTTTAAATGGGTGTTAGTGTATTTTGTGCTTTATCTTGCTCAAACCGGTAGATTTCTATTTTATGTTTTGAACTTGATTCCATTCTTGAACTTACAATTAATGGTAAACTTTTTTTGCTATGTGGGTGTGTTTGGTTTTAGTACATTCTTGAACTAACAATCAATGGTAAATGTAGCTCTTTTTCTTGTTTAATTTTGTTAAAGAAAAAACAATTAATTACTTTGGATTAGAAACACTATTTTTTATATATTGAAGCCAAGTTATCTTTGTTGTTGAATGACCAAAGGCATAAATATATTGATTGAAATTGTCACTCCTAGGGATTGTTAGAATAACTCTTTCTATTTCTCTTTAGGTTTGAGATCTCCGGTGTTGAATTGGAACTCTTACTTCTCCTTCTCTTCAACTTCGGCTAAAAAGGAAAAGTAAGTTGATTTCCCTTTACAATCAAATAAATGTACATTGTAGTATTGAAATTGTGTGAATCTCACTTGGATATGGTCTTGTTTGAATTATATGGTGTGAGAGGGACATGCGACGCCTCTACTTATTTGATTGAATTGTTTGACACTAGAAATGAATAATCGAAATACTTATTTAAATTATGAATTAGTGAATAATTAAAAAATTTATTGTGATTATTTGGTGTGAGAGGGACATCCGACGCCTCTACTTATTTGATTGAATTGTTTGACTTGTACTAGAAATGAATAATCGAAATACTTGTTTGACTTGTGAATTAGTGAATAATTGAAATTTTGCAATTTTTATTGTGATTATTTGGTGTGAGAGGGGCATGTGACGCCTCTACTTATTTGATTGTTTGAATTGTACTAGAATTTAATTAGTGAAGAAATCACGACTTTGTATTGACTTGAAATTAGTGAAGTAGTGACTTAAAAATGTGAAGTGTTTAGTGAGTTGAAATAGTGAAGAAGTGACTTTGTATTGACTTGAAATTAGTGAAGTAGTGACTTCAAATTGTGAAATGTTTAGTGAATTGAAATTGTGAACTATTGACTTGGAAATGTTAACTAGTGACTTAAAATTGTGGACTAGTGTCTTAATAAATATGATGTGTTAAGTGAATTAAATTGGTGGACTAGTGATTATGGAAAATCTTAAGTAGTGATTGGAAAATGTTAACTAATGACTTAAAAAATGTGAAATGTTTAGTGAATTAAGAATGTTAAGTAGTGACTTGAAAATGTGAAGTGTTTAGTGAATTGAAGTTGTGGACTAATGATTGTGGAAAATCTTAAGTAGTGACTTGAAAATGTTAAGTGTTTAGCGAATTAAAATTGTGAACTAGTGTTTAGAAAATTATAAGTTTTGTGGTCATGCTCGTTATAAGCGGAATCCCGGTGGAAAGATGGTTCAGATTAAGACGATGCACTATTTACCTCTTATATCTAGGTTGAAGAGGTTGTATGCTTCAATGAGTTTTTCCCCACATATGAGATAGCACAATGAAAATAGAAGGCCCCCAGGTGTCCTGTCTCATCCATCGGATGAAGAAGCTTGGAAGCATTTCAATAGAACTTATCCTGATTTTGCTAGTGAACCAAGAAATGTTATATTGGGATTGTGTGTAGATGGTTTCACACCATTCTCTAATTTTGGTGCACCTTATTCTTATTGGCGTGTATTTATTATTCCATATAATCTCCCGCCTGAAATGTGCATGACAAGTCCCTACATATTCCTAAGTGGTATTATTCCTTGTCCCCGTAATCTAAAAAGTTTGATTGATGTATATCTTCAGCCATTGATAGATGAGTTACTATAATTATGGCATGAAGGCGTAGTGACATATGATATATCAACTAAGCAGAATTTTATTATGCGTACTAATTTAATGTGGACTACTAGCGATTTTCCTGCATATGGGATGTTGTCTGGTTGGATGACTATCGTAAAATTAGCTTGCCCGTATTGCATGGTAAATAGTAAAACATTCACTTTAAAGCATGGCCGAAAAAATGTTGGTTTGATTGTCACCGTCAGTTCTTGCCAATGGACCACGAGTTTAGAAAGATGAAAAATGCATTCAGAAAGAATAAGATTGAGAATGATCTGCCACCTCCATCACTGTCAAGACATTAGATTTGGGATAGAGTTTGTAATTTCCCTAAAGTTACAGATGGTCCACCTTCTAGACTTCCCGGATATGGTGTATAACATAATTGGACCAAACAAAGCATATTTTGGGAGTTGTCGTATTGGGCGGACGATAAACTACAACATAATCTTGACCCGATGCACAGTGAAAAAAATTATTTTGACAATTTTTTCAACATAGTCATGGATATTAAGGGCAAGAAAAAAGACAATCCAAAAGCTAGAATGGACTTAAAGGAATATTGCAAGAGAAAGGAGTTATGGTTGAAGGAAAAAGAATTAGAGAATGCCCGAGGGTTATGCTTCAAATTTAGAAAAATAAGCAGATATGGAAAAAGGTAAGTTGATTGGTATGAAAAGCCATTATTGTCATGTTTTCATGGAAACCTTGATTCCTATTGCATTTGCCCACCTTCCCGAGAGGATATGGAAACCAATCATAGAGATAAGTCTTTTCTTCAAAGATTTGTGTTCGGGAAAGTTGTTGGAGAATAGTTTGGACAGAATGGAGCAGAATATTCCTGTCATCACCACTAAGTTGGAGAAGATCTTTCCATGTGGCTTCTTTGATGTGATGAAGCATCTTTCCACTAAGTTGACTCAGCATTAGGTACTCCCGAGATTAGCATCTACATATGGATCTGCACCTCCACCGCCACCTCCACCTCCGCCTGTAGATGATGATACTGATGAGGATCTGATTGGACTAATACCTGGTGATATGGACAGGCTTGGTAGGGTGTTCATGGAGCCTGATGGATTATCGTAAGTTTATTTTCTTAATTGATAAGTTTATTTAATTTCTTAATCTTTATTAATTAAATATTTATGAGTTGACATATTTATTATTTTTTTAACAGGTGGTATCCTTCATCAAAAGAAGTTAATAAAATTGTAAGGGAGAGCGTTAGGAGACTTTATTTGCAGCCTTGGGTCAGTTGGAAGGAGATTCCAGAGAGATATCGACAAGCCATGTTTGGTGAGGCGGACTGGCACCCGAAGCCGTTGAGGCCCGAGAGAACCAATTGTTGCTCATGTACATTCCCATGCATGTCTCTGTATTAACATCACTATATCTCACGCAATTATGCGAAAGTTATGGAAACATATATATATATATATATATGAAACTTGGCCGTTAGGGCCATCAAGTCAAAATGGACTTACATATATTACATTCAGTTTCCCACATAAGTCTACAAAGCCTCTAACAGATACATTTACATAACCATCCTACAGTCGGGACAAGTCCCCGCTTTATACAACATTTACCATGCCAAAACCAAAACCAAAATACACATGAGACTTGGGAAGCCCCGAATCAACTGGAGCTCACCAATGACTGGCAAATGATCCGCAACCTACTGTGGAGGTCTACTAGCACCTGTGCCTGCAGCAAGTAAGGTAAGTCCCCCAAGAGGGGTCAGTACGAAAAATGTACTGAGTATGTAAGGATATAAGAAACTGTATGCAACATAAGATCTCAAATGGGATCAATACATGTGAATAAACATTATGGGTCAATCACCATTCGCATGTGTGGAACCATGTTCATTACTTCCATTGCTCTCATTACTTTAATTGTTTTCATTACTTTCATTGCTTGATCATTTATTCATATCAATTTCATTCGTGAAAAATAACATTCCTTCATATTTCCAATTACGTGACATACTTCCTTTGGCTTTACGTTCATCTTTATTATCATTCATCCACTTATTAGTGAGCCATAATATAGTAACTGTCATCCACTCATAGGTGGGCTATAATAACCGTCATCCACTCATAGGTGGGCTATAATATAATAACCGTCATCCACACTTGGTGGGCTATAATATAATATATATATACATATATATATATACATAATATAACATGATATTGGGATTGTTCCATCCGAGCTTAGGCCCCTTTTGATTTGCGATCCATTTTCCATAAAACATAAAGTAACCATGTAAGCATTACTTCTTTGCATTGCTTCTTCTGTTTGCATTTGTTATGAGAGTGATACATTGGTGATTGGAACATCATTGGAACACATATATACATTAATTCATTCCTTTACTTTCATGAGATTGAAACATTGGTAGTTATAACATCTTCATTCCTTTACTTGTGAGAGATTGTGAGAAATTGATACATTAAGTATAACATTGTTGGAACTTTGAAACATAATATCATTAGGACTTTTAAACGTAACACTTTTGGAAACTTAGGATAATGATCAATGAATAAGACACAAGTGGATATCAACTGTTCACCAACCTGAGATGCGATACCTTAGAACAATTTGGAACTTTTGACATATTAGCCAATGAAAATGAGTCAACCAATGGACATGAGTCATATGAATCATAGTTGACCAATGAATAAGGAACATGTGAGTAACACTATGCAATAGTCGGAAATGGAATACCTTAGAATACCTCGTAATAGAATGAGTACAATGTGAACACTATATGCTGCAGAAAGATACGGAAAGAGTAACCTTACATACCTTATGATCTCAATATGAATATACCGTCCTAGATGTGAATACAACAATCCATTTCCTTCCTTACATGTCACTCTACAACACAAGTTCATAACGGAGCTCAAGTCAACCATTAACCATGTTACAAGTGCATAAAGTGACAATGGATTACATGACTACCATATAACGCCATTTCGCCCTCTTATATTACCATTATTGCATCACCAAACCAATAATACCATAACATGTCACACATCGACCAAGGCATCACAAACCAATAACATTTCACACCAACTTTACCCTTTATACTCCATATTAACACTACATCATAATTTCTCCTTCAAGTCATCTCAATACCTTCCGTAACAACACATGAACAACAATACATAATTGATACCATACAAAATACCTCCGGGATACTCCTTTAAAGTCATTCAAAAGGTATCACAAGTTGATAATTGCATCCAAGAAGGGTATAGGGGTTTCGGGGGGTCAAAGGGATGCAAAAACAATAAATTCAGAGTTTTGGGACGACCTGATAAGCTACCTGCGCCAGAAGGTGGCTGACCTGCATCCGCAGGTTCCCTTTTTCAGTAGCCAGAGGCACCTGCGCCCGCAGGTGCTCCAGTTTCGAGGGCGGATGCCCTTTTCAGCCTCCGGGGGTCATTTTAGGGTCCTTTTTTGCCATGAATGATCCATGATCATAACTAAGCTTCTCATAACATATTTTAGATCATCTTAGATGCCAAAAAATATCCATGGCTTCACAACGCACATAAACATCACCAAACTACATGTTTCTTTCAATACGTCACCAATTCCATGCGCAATTTTGAAATAAAAATTCCAAACATTATGTACAAGAATAAAACAAGTTGAGGCTATAATAACATCTCACATGTCAATATTAAATCCATAAAGTCCACTTTCTTCAATACTACAAGTCCATTTTCGAGTTTACAAGGCAAAACCCTTCATCGATTAAGCAAACATAAATTGTGTTACACATAGTGAACTTCTCACACTTCACCAACATAACCAACATGATATAAACCATATTCCATGCATATCATATATTAAACCATGATAATAAATACTTACCAAAGCTTGGAAATGGATGATCTTGTCCAAAAGAGTTTGTTGCTTAGGGTTTGAGAGAATGAGAATATTTTGGGAAATTTCTAGAAATGGCAAGTGTATTGTATGGATTAAAGTATGATCTTTTCCCTCATTATATAGTCTCCTAATGGTGCTTTTAAACCATACACTTGGCCCAATCCTATTGTATTAACTTAGTCTCTCAAGAATGGGTCAAGAATGGGTCAAACACCCCTTTTGGGCCATGTCTTGTATGTCTCTTTGGGCCTCCATTGAGCCCAATAGTTCAAGATTAATTTGTCCCATCAAATTTAATGTATAATTCCTCAAAACTCCCATGTTTAATTAATTCCATAAATGTTGCGGTAGTCAACTAGGTTCGGAAATGTACGGGGTGTTACATTCTATATATATATATATATATATCATCTAATGCTAGTCAATTGATTTTTAGACTATGTGTACTTGGTTACGAAAACACAATAAAGTCATATCTGTTATTTTTGAAAATCATTCTGGAGCGAGGCTAAAAGGTTGGTTTGAACGTATTAGGCGTAAGGGAAATGTAAAAGATTGGCTTCTTAAAGAAGTGTATGATGACCTGCGTATTATTTGGGATTCTCCTGAATACAAGGCATTGTTTGAGAAAAATAAGCAAGCCAAAGCTATTTTAAGAGGTGGCTCATTACACACCGGGAGTACAAAGAGTGTCGGGACCATAATTCGAGAAATGGTAAGTAATAACCTTAGATTCTAATTTACATGTTTATATAAAGTTCATTAAATACTACTTGATTATGTTTATTTGCTTTTTGTTTGCAGACAAAAGCTTTAGGTCACGAACCAACTCACCTTGAGGTCTTCGAACGAACACATTAAAGGAAAAATATGAAAGAGTCAGACCTGGATGTATGGGTTGAGCCAAGGGAAGAAAATGCCAATGTAAGTTTTAAAAATTTACTAAAATCTACTTACAAAGTAATTGTTTTTTTATACGTTATGCTCCATCTTGCTTAGTAATAGTAAAATCTACTAACATTTCTTTTTTAATATGCAGAATGATTATAAATGCTACTTGTCTGAGTTCGGTCCAACCGCGCCTTCACAGAAAGAAGCTAATCAAATTTGGACTGAAAAAGTGGTGGGGGCAAAAAAAAAGGGGAGAGTCTATGGGATAGGCTCTCAGAATGAATTAGGACGCATCCGGTCAGGATTAGAAGGTATTGGTTCCTCACGCCAGGTAGAGGCGATTGATGGTGTTCAGCTTGCTGCTATGTCGCAACAGATTGCACAACTTACACGTGCCTTGGCACAGTCCGTTGCTCAAAATGATATGATGTGCAAGACCATTGAGGAACTTAAGAAACAAATGGTTAGCATGGGTCAAAGTTCTCCATATTCCAATTTAAGTAGCAATGAAGACACATAGAGTGACGAGGAGTTGGTTAGGGATACTCTTTAGTGTTGTTAGATTTGATGCTTCTAGACACTTTTTAGACCTTCTTAAACTAAACTTTTAACTTTTAAAAAACCATTAGTATCGTTAAGTGTTTTGGATATTGTTGGATTGATTGATTAGTGTTTTGGATGTTGATATAGATTGATTGTTTAGTGATTTGGATGTTGTCGAATTGATTGTTTAAGTGATGTTGACCATTATTATGTGTTATTTGATTGTTTTAGCGTAATGTGTGTTGCTTGGGCCTGTACATATTGAATTACATTTTTATTTGGTAGGTGGGATGCAGAAAAAACAGTTTTTTGCATTAAAAAAAACGCAGGAAAGCGATGGACAGTGTCGCTTTTGTCCGTTGCGTTTCTGGAATTTTTTTAAAAAAAAATTCAGAAATGTGACAGTGTCCGTCGCTTTTTAATTTTTTTTAATTTTTTGTTTAAAAAAATTGACGTTGTCCATCTCTTCTTTTCTTCATTTGTTCTTCATATGAAGAACAAAAAGCGACGCACATTGTCACTTTTTCTAAAAAAAATAATTTTTTTCCAAAAAAAAGACGTTGTCCGTTGCTTTTTGTTCTTCATCGTAAGAACAAAAAGCAACGGACAGCGTTGTTTTTCTGGAAAAAAATAGTTCAAAAAACGATGCTGCCCGTCGTAAAAAAAGCGACGCGCTTTGTCGTTTTGAAAAATCATTGAGCCTTTTACGACGCAAGTGACTGCGTCATTTTTTCATCGATTTTGACCAAAAAAGCATCGCAGTCCATCTCTTTTGGTCGTCGTTTTTGGTCTTTTTTTAGTAGTGTGATTCTTTGACAACGACGCCAAAATTTGATGTCGTCCAAATTACACTGCAATAAAGTATAACACAGTTATTGACCAAATATAGAACCCAACTAGGTTGAGGTTGATTCCACTAGGAATATAGCTAGAAACCAGGTCAATGCGATTATTTAAACTAGTAGTCAGTTATTTTTGAAGGGGGTTTTATAGTAACAAGTAACGTCTTGCTGTATTAAATAAAACATGTACCAGTTTGATGAAAATGTTGTTTATAATCAATCAATGAGAATGAACTAGGATTGTGTTCCCCGTGATTTCATAACTCAATAATCGTAGCGTACTAGTGGTCTATCCTGGTGCTATGCAAGAAAAACTGATAAGATTGGTTCATTAAATGTCTTTCAACCCTAATTAGATGACTATCACTCTAAATTCTTTTGGTTCATTGAGTGTTTGAATCTTGACCCTTACTCTTAGTCTAGGATTAACTTTACCTAAGGCTCAAACTATTAGATGAGGGTTTGTAGCCTCAAATATCTTTTGTTAATCTCTTTTTCTATTCTCTACCTTTTTTATCAAGCAAGTGAATAATTAAGGCAAGTTTAAACTTCTGTAATTGTTAAAGAGCAATCAAAGCAAAGAGAATAACAATACATACATGAACACCGTTCAAGATTCACTTAGTACTTTAACCTACTTTGTTAATTCATCATGGTTCTCACAATCCTAGTTATGGGATTTAGCCACTCATATTTGTAACAACAAAATATAATTTATGACAGAAAACATGATCACGAACTAATGAGATGAATAGATGAAATCTGGAATCTTAAATTATGAAACAAAGCCATCAACTTAGAGTTATAGTATTTTTATTGCTCAAAAATCAAAGATTGAGTCTGACATGTGGAGTAGGTATCCCCAACTTTTCATCAGTTCAGGTACTTTTCTTTCCTTGACGTTCGAGGATGAATGTGTATTTTAGTGGTGGATACTGTAACAATTCTTGTGGTGATTTTTAGATTCTTTCTGTGTTTTGACTATTTTACTCCTCCCCATAGTTACTTCATGGTATTTGTGAGTTGCGAGAGTGGATGACATCTTTTCCAAAGAGTTCGGTTGGGTTTTATGCAAGTTTTTTTTTATTTTAGAAGGCTTTTAAGTTGATAGAGTTGACTTTGATCAACATTCGGTGATCCGAGCATCGTATAATTAGCTCCGAAAGATCAAATTTGGGTTAGTAGTGTGGTTGGTTCGGGTTTCGAGGTTTTCAGTGTGATTTTAAGCTTTTAGACGAGAAGTTGGTTAAAAGATGCCTAGAGTTGACTCCGGCCAAAACTCGATGAAAATGACCTCCGTTAGGAATTTTGACTGTTCAGTTGATTCTGAAATGTCAAAAATAAGGCTAGTATCATAGTCAGATTATTTTGTGGGGTGTCGAATACATTTCGATGGGTCCATCAGGGAGTTTGTGACTGAAGTGTTGTTGTCAAATTGTTGTTGCGGTCACCCTCTCAAACGCAAAGGTTTGACCGCTTCACGAAGGGTCTTTTCACTAGTAGATTTGAATATCAATTTTTCAAACAAGGAACCCCATAACGCCATTTTTGAAGCTTGAGAGCTCGATTTTGAGTATTTTCAAAGGTGATTTTCAAGATTTCAACATTAGGTGAGTCTCTAATCTACTTTTATTACCCACTAATTATTTCATGAAATTACCTTCAAATCATGGTTTTCAACTTGAATTTTTGGAGTTTTTCATTTTGATGATTTCTAGCTCGAATTCAACTCTATTTTGGATGATTTGAACTCTTTGAGTTATGGGTAAATTGATTTTCTATTAAAATTATAATTTTTACCTTGGATTCTCGAGGTTGATTTTTGTGACTTTTTGGATCCGAAACAAAGATTATCAATATGGATATTGTTGGACTCAAATTTAAGTGTAGAAGCTATTTTTGATAGATTGGGAGAGTTCTGAGGCTGCTTGGAAGGGAAAGACTTCGTATTGAGTTTTTTGGGCTTGCGGTTCGGATTCGAGGTAGGTTATGACTTAACTTTCTTCTGACTTGGATTAGGTGGGGACTTATCCTATAAAGAATGCTATGAATTGGGTGACATGTTAATTATTATATTATTTTTGTTGACTCGTGTTGTTGTGATGCCCACGTGGAGGCTTGTATTGATTATGGTAGTAAATGAGTTGGTTTTTATTATTGTGGTGTCCGATTTGGTGTTTATACTATTTTGGGAAATATGATATTTGATTACCTGCCTGAGATTGAGGCTTGTAGCCAGTGAATATGGATTGATTATATTTCTGAGATCCTGGATATAATTGTTGCATCTAATTTTATGTTTCTTTCCTGTTCATGCATAAATCATACATTTCATTTATCATGGAACATTGTAGACTTGAAAGGAAAAGACTAAAAAGGTCAATTTTTGAAAGAAAATGAATCATCTTCTAAAACCTTGACCGATGAAGGTGCCGACAAGAGTTAAATGAGATTGTTGAGATAACTTGATCGTTGAATGTGACGGCAAGTTCTAGTTATTGGGTCCAATGTAGGATGTCGGACGGGTATATGGATTGTGAATCCCCCATGGGTCCTGTCCTGGAGCTCTAGAGGCTCAGAAGATGTATACCGATGTATTTTGGCCTTTGCATATCATTCCATATCACTACAATGTATTACATCACATCATATTTTTGGATTGCTGTTATGATTAATATAAATTGTGAACCTTTTTATATTATTGAACTGCTGGGACTTTTCTTCGTGCAAGTGTATTTACTTAATATTATTCTTTACCCAATATAGTTTTTAGCTTGAGTTCACAGTCAGCCTATGATACCTACTGAGTACAAGTAGACCATACTCACTCCTACTTTTTTGTACCCTTTTGATGCAGATCATGGTATGAGTGCTCCACGAGGTTCCTGATCATGCATTCTCAGAGTATTTTGAAGTCGTGATGGGCTTCTTGTTCGGAGCAGTCCCCCAGCTTCATCTATCTTTACTTTTATGTCTTTATTGCCTTTTAGAGACAGAATTGTATGTATAGGATTACTATTTTTGGTATTAGAGTCGCTATGTACTCATGACACAGTCTTGGGATTGATGTTGTACTTCTTGACTTCTGAGTTTGTTGTTGGAGATATTTTCTTTAATTATTATGTTCTATTTCGTGAAATTAAATGCTTTATTTGGTGAGTCAAGTTTATCTACCGTGGTTGGCTCGGGATAGGTGCCATCATGATTCTTGGAATTCGGGTCGTGACAATTGGTTTACACTACCGTGAATCAATGGGATGTATCTCTATTCTTATTTTCTTTCATGTTTTCTTGATTCATCAACTTTTAAACAATAAAAATATCTAGAGAGTTTTTTTTCAAAGTCATACACAAGTATACATGGTAGCGTCTTGTAACTTTTATTTTTTTGAAAAAAAAAACAAAAATTAATCGATCCGTACCAGTACTGAAGAGAAACTGAGATAGTGGGATAGTTACGGAAAGTCTAATTTTGGTTATATAAAATAAAATAACCAAATATCAGTATGGTATAAAATTTATTAAATAACCATCCGAACTATACCATTGACACTCTTAATTGTTGGACATTTATTTTTAGTAAAGTGAATAAGTAAAGATGGACGGAGGGAGTAGATAAGAATTTTCTCCTTCATTGGTGGTGGAAAGAAAGACTATCATTCTTATGTTAGAAACACTTCTTCTAGCTAGTAAAGAGTTGAGAAGAAAGTCCCCCCTCGCGTCGTTGTCTCGTTGTCGCTCGACTCGGCTTGGATTTGGGCAAATGATTGATTGACAATTTTTTTGGACAAACTTTGTTTTTCATTTCACTAATTAACTTTTGTGATATTAATTTATTAATTCACACAATTTTTTTATTTAAAATTCACAAAATAATTTTTCAACGGAAATTCAGAAAGGACCTATTTCTTCCGAGCAGAGACTTCCATCCCAACAGAAGCACTTTTTCTAAACAAGTGTTTTGTGCACCTTTTCAATTCGAATTTTGTCTATAAATACAGAGGTTCCCCTTCAGTTTCTGCATTGAATTTTTTGAACCTCTTCCACATATTTTTGAATGTATGTATTGGTTGGCTGGACTACGTCTTGATGCCAAACCTGGTAAAAGATTTTCGTTTGACTTTGAAAATGACAAGTTTCTTACCATCTCTCAGCCATCATCTTGTAAGACTCTTTCTAGCCTGAAAATGTTGGATCTGAAAGGAATGCTTTGCCTGGCAGACGAAGGTCACTTTCGCAGGAGTATAGTAATAGACCTGTGGATACTCGAGGATAAAATCAGTTGTATTTGGGTGAAGGAGTATAGTGCTCATTTTGGTCAACTTTAGGTCCGGGAAAATTATGTCTACCTTTGGGACATGGAATGAAGAAATAATTTTTACACTTGGGAATGAGGTCGTCTTTTACGACTTCAAAAGAATCTGCTTTAGAAGAGTGAAACGTATCCCAATATATAATTTTGGAATTCCGACACATGATTTTGGAATTTACCATGAAAGCTTGTTTTCTTTAGGAAGCACATAGGTCCTTAATTCCCTCTCTGATTTTTTATCCCTTTGTGTAAACAACTCTTGTTCCTTGTGTTGGAAGATATTAAACCCTATCTTATTTCATATGAAGCATCCTTGGTGAGCGTTGTAATGATATTCTTGATGATCGAAAAATGATTTGTAACTCTTCAGCAGTAGTTATTTGCAATTGATTTGATTTGGATTGAACTTACTAGTTGAATATTCAGTTCCATGGTTAAAATTCCCTTCCCCTTTTTTCTACCTGCATAAAGTAGACAGCAAGAATTCTTCTTGTTATCCTAATATTAATGATAGTCTTGGCATGAAGGCTGGTGGTTCAGGGTATATGGTATATTACTGAAGGCTGTTGGATTTACAAGCGGTTTTTTCTTTTGGGTGGTTTTCACCGTTGGATCAAGACAGAGAGTTATCATTTTCCGGTTACTTATCATTTTTGGCTGTCCCAATTTTAGCAAGTTAAATTCTTAACGGATCCTATTCCGGCTTGTCCCTATTCTATAAGTTCCTCCCGATGTGTATGAACTTTACGCAGGTAACACGAAGCTCCAGTTTCTCATAATTTTAATAATATTTATACCGTAGTAATGTATGATGTTTTTGGTTGAACGAGGACTTGCAACTGTATCGAGCCCTTTTTGATAACTGTGTTGTCCGGGACGGCTTTCGAGCCCTTAACAAGTACAATTGGCTTTTGATTATAAATGTTGGGTTAGGCACTGATGATATCAGGGAACGCCTACTGCATTCACTAACCATTAGCATGATTTGTTTCTTAATGAACTTTTTAACAAGTATAGATCACTGTGTCTCAGTATTCATATAATTTCCTCAAATTTCAGAAATGTTTTGGGAATAATAATATATTTTTGATGTGAATAGGGCATTTAAATGCTTGCTGGATTACCTATAGAAGGTTACCCCTATGATTTTCTACAAGAAGGAACTCGTGGCTCCCCTTTTAGTAAAAGAGGTAAAAGATTTTCATTACAATTTGTTCGTCTATTCTGTCTTCCCATTTGCTCCAATGCACTTTCTTTTCACAATTTTAACAATTCCAAACTGCTTTGTATGCTTACATTGAGTTAATAATCTGGGATAAAGAGTGTATTTGCAACTTATTATCAACTTTGTCAGTAGACTATGACCAAGAACTGGGCAAAGTCAAGTCACTTGCTAACTTTATTTTGGTGTCGAGGTCTAACCAAAGGGAGCACAAATACAAGATTTTCAAAAGCAAAAGGTAAAAAAATGCCAAAGTTAGTGGAGCTTTAAGTGGAAAATGCAAATAATTCTCGGACTTAAATGAATTGAGGCACAAGTGAAGCTAAAGATAAACTAATATGTATAACTATAAACACAAACAACAAATTATATGAACAAGAGATTTGAAAAAAAATAAAATACAGCCAAGTAAAACTTTAGTTTGTATTGTTTCATGATGTCTTCATCAAAACAGAACTCGTGATTACGAGGGACATGATTTTGCATCTCGGCGCCTGCATCGAACTGTCACCTAAGTTGCCAGCTAGTTTCAATTAGAACAAGGAGCGGAGTAATATTTTAACTTTGAGGCGTAGTGTTGTTTAAAGACATGCTCTTCAGAGAAATGTGCGCTTAATAGCTTGTCTGGTAAAGCTTATTTTTCCCCAAAAATATTTATTTTTTCTCAAAAGTGCTTATTTTTAAAAAATGAGGTGTTTGACCAAGTATAAGTGCTTCTCGGGAGTAGAAAAAATAATTTTTCATAAGCTAAAAAAAGTAGTTTTTCCTTAAAAACACTTTCAAAAAACTTAGCCAAATACTAATTGCTGCTCAAAAGTGATTTTTAAATTTATTGGTCAAACACAAACTGTTTCTCACCAAAAGTACTTTTTTGAAAAAAAAATTTAAAAAAATACTTTTCAAAATAAGTTGATTATAGAAATTTGGCCAAACGGGGTATAAAGCTATGAAGTCAATGCTAAGCAAGGGGTTATCACTTCATCATGAAGTTATGAACCAATAACATGCACAATGATCGTAATGAGAATGTCGACTTTGAGGGGTAGGACTAATGTCAACACCATTGAATATAATTCAAATATTGTTTTAGCAAATTTCAATCCCCGGTCCAAAACTTTCCTCTAATTCTTCTTGTATATGATTTAACCTATCTCACAGTAAAATTCTTTAAAACCTTTATAAAGTACCAGTATGGAATAACATACTCTTCTCAACTAAACCAATATTAACAAGGCCCAATTACATAAATAATGTAATAATAATTTTTATTTACAATATTTAGTACACATTTATTGTTGCAATTGACGACATAACTTTTTTTTACCAGAAATAAACCAAAAAACGGATTTCCTTTTATAACGGCTAAATTGCAGGAATTTCTCAAAAAATCATAATTCCGTATTAAATCTTCCTCAAATTTCTCTCCTTCTCTGATTTCTCTTTTATATTCTCTCCTACTATAAATATCGATGAAACTTTCTCCATTCATTCAGTACATTAATCATGGATGCACCAACAAATTATCAACAGATCGAGTAGAAATTATTGGTGATTTCAATAAAAAAATTTAGTTTTCTCGTAAGGTAATTGTTGATTTCAGTGGATTTAGGTTAAAATTTGTGATTTGTGGCTGATTCGATATTGTAATTTGCTTATGATTTCAATGAATTTGAGTGGTAATGTCAATATTTTTCGTTCTATTTGAGTTTTGTTTTAGGTTTATATGCTCCATCTTATCAATTTTCTGCTGCATATGACTGAATTACAGATGTATGTGGTTGATTTTAGCCGATTTAAGTTAGATCTCAAATAAATATTATAAACATTCAGTGATAATTGAATTGTAATTGTATGTTACTTTACACTGTAATTTGCTTCTTATTTCAGTGAATTGGAGCGGTAATGTCAGTATGTTTTATTCTATTTGAGTTTAGTTTTAGGTTTATGTGCTCTGTCTTAACAATTTTCAGTTGTATATAAATGATTGCGGATGTATGTGGTTGATTTTAACCAATCTAAGTTAGATCTAAAATAAATATTACAGACATTCAGTGATAATTAAATTGTAATTATATGTTACGTTACACTGTAATTTGCTTCTGATTTCAGTGAATTTTAGTGGTAATGCCAGTAGATTTCATTCTATTTGAGTTTTATATACTCCATCTTAATAATTTTCAGCTATATTTAATTGAATTACAGATGTATGTGATTGATTTTAGACTATTTAAGTTAGATTTGAAACAAATGTTATAGATTTTTAGTGATGATTCCATTGTAATTGTATGTTGTTTATCACTATCATAGTAGTAATTCCTCTAAGTTTTGTTCCTCTGATTTTGCTTTTGTTCTGTTAAATATATTATTGAATTTGAAATTTATTCATACTATATAAGTAGAGGTTTGTTTATGAGATTTTCTGTTGAATTATTTAATTTGTAATAGGGATAATTCAAAATAAAATGACTACTTTTTTGCTTTACTTCAAAGGAAGATAGGACAGTCGCAACAAATATGTTGATTACAATACATATGTTGTGATTATAAGTTCTGATTCAAGCTTTGAAGCTCTTGTATCAATAATTATGACTAAATTAAAATTTGATACTTTCATCAAAAAAAAGATATCAAATACACAATTGGTGATTTCTCAGTATCAATGAAAATACAAAATGATATAGGGGTTAGAGTGTATGTTGAAGTGAAAAAAGATAAACAAGATATTACAACATGTCCTTTGTGCATCACAACAACAAAATTAATAGTACATGATAATTAATCAAGCTTCATTCCATTGTTGTGCTCATCTGATACAATATCTACCTCTGAAGTTTTGGACTTATACAATTTTGATTTAATATTTGGTACTATTATTGCAATTGAAGTTGTTGGAATGGGAACAAGTACAAAAATTCTGGAGCATTCGTACATTAAGTCTGCCATCATAACTAATCCTAGACAGGAATTGAAAAAAATCAACTCTACCAAAAGAAAAGTATTCTGGTAAGTGCAATGAAGCATCAACCCATCCTACACAAATTTTAATTCAGATTAATTCGATCAAATGCAACCAGGTAAACATCTATTTTTACCTTGTATATTTGTTAAATAGTGTTTAGTTGATCAGATGAATTCATATTCTGAATTTGTTTTAATATGTTTACTGTAACTATGAAATTGAATGCTTGAGTGAAAATTGTAATTAACATTTACGAGCATCAAGTTTGTACAAGTCCAAATTGTTCAAGGTTAGAGATTATATTAGTGAACATGTATGTTTGTTTGGAGCCAATTCAACTTTTGAAAGAAAAGAAACAACAACTCTTATATTACACAAATTTGTTGAAATGAAAACAGTTTACAATTCAAGTTATATACAAGCTCACATGTTTGATGATCATAGTGTAACTCTAACTTACATATAGGTTTGGAGGGCAAAGAAAAAGACATTAGAATTAGTGAGAGGTAATTCAGATGAGTCATATGGTAAACTGCCTAGCTAATTTTATATGCTGAAATTTTTTTATCTAAGTTCGCATGTGAAATTTTGTAATTCTGAGGATGGACATTTTCTTTACGCATTTGTGGCTCTAAATGCCTCAATAAAGGGATGAGAGTTTTGTCGGCCAACTATGATTGTTGATGGAAGTTTCCTCAAAGCCTTATACAAAGGAACAATGCTAACAGCTAGCATATTGAATGCAGCAGGTGAACAAAAAATATATGGTAGATAGATATATTAGATGACAACAACATGCTTATTTATGAAAGAAAATTTTATCGCTCTGTGTTAGAATTGTATTGCAGTATATTAAAATTAATTGTATTGTACTGTATAGGAAATATATTACCACTGACTTATGCAGTAGCGAATTCAGAAAATGAAGTGTCATGACACTGATTTTTTGAGCAGTTCAAAATGCATACAGTGAGAAATAAATGATGAATATCGTTTCAGATAGATATGATAGTATCATTAAAGCAGCTACAAGAGTTTATAATGGAGTTCCTCACTTTGCTTGCATCTGATATCTATGAAAAAACATCATTAAAAACTTCAAGAAGAGTCATTATAAGATTATTGAGTTGCTCTACACTATAGCAAAGGCTTACACACAATCGAAGTTTAATAAAAATATGTAAGAGATTAAAAAAATAGACAACATAATTAAAAAGTACTTGTTTGATATTGGGTACATGAAGTGGACACGTGTGCATATCCTGGTAAATAGAACTTGAACGATGACTTTTGATATCACAAAGACCTTAAATTCAGTAAACAAGATAGTTAGAGAGTTGCCAATTCTACCATTTATTGATTTCATGCGATTGTTGACTCAAAAGTGGAATAACAACAACAAATCAAAGGCTGAATATTCAGATTTTCTCCTTGATGAAAAGTATCATAAAATTCTAAAACTTAACAAAGAAAAAGCGGACAAATTAAAGGTAAATCAGATGTATCCTAATTGTATAATATTTATAAATCTTTATTAGGTTATGAAGTTGTTAATCAAATAGAATATTATAAAATAATTTCTTTTTACTAATTGTAGGTTCGGGAATCATCCAAGTTCTTGCATAAATTTTTGATGGTATTACAGACTTCATAATTAACCTTTAAGAAAGAAAATGCAGTTGTGACAGATTCCAGTTAGATGAATTGTCATGCCCTCATGCTTTAGCGGTTGTGTATAAAAAGAATCTCAAGTAAATATTGTTCTCCATACTATACAAAACAAAACTTGTTGCAAACATATCAGTTTGAAATAGACAATCTTGCCAATTCAAGCACCTAGGATGTATCATTGCATGTATTTACAGAGAGGGTGTTGTCCCCAATTCAAAAAAGATCAACTGGAAAACCATGAAAATCAAGAATGAAAACAGGTGAGGGCAGAAAACGCAAGCGATCTACCAATTCATACAATAACTATGGGTTAGCATATTATTTGATAGATATTATTGTGTATTACAGAGGTAGTTTTGATATGCAGAGGTGCCTCTTATATGCAGTATTATTTTTATTACAAAAAAGATAGTAAAAAGTACGTATTGCATATGCATAAATTATACTTGTAAATGTATAATGAGTAAATTAGAGGCTTATAAATGTGCATCTAATTCAAGATTCATTACATGATGCTTATAAGAGGCTTATGATACATAGTCAAAAAATGTGTATTACATAATGTAGTCAAAAAATGTGTATTACATAATGCTTACAGGGGTTTGTGCTATTAACATTACAAAAAAGTATTGAAAATGTATTGTGCTTAGAAATACTGAATTAAATTTGTATTTGCTTTATAATACGTATTATAAAGCTTATAATATAGATTCAAAAATTGTGTATTCTATTGTATTGCACGTGTAAGAGAAGGTTATATTAGATCTTATGTCTACACTGTGTAAGATGCATATGTTAAGGGATAAATTATAAGTGTATCATCAGTACACTTCACTAATTAGAGAAAAAAAAGTATATGCATATTAATATTAACATTACAAAAAAATATTAAAAATAAATTGTGCTTGAAAATGTTGAATTAGATTTGTATTTGCTTTATAATGTATATTATAAAGCTTATAATACGGATTTAAATTCATTATGGCAAAGTAATAGACTAAACTTCATATTTTATTTGTATTTTACCTGTAAAAGTAGGTACTAGGTGATCTTGTATCTACACTGTATAAAATTCATATGTCAAAGACTGAATTATAAGTGTATTATTAGTACACTTCACTAATTAGAGAAACTAGACTGCACAATACTATAGCCGTAACAAAACAATTAGAACGCCATAAAATTGTCTAAACTACAGTAATATTTATCAACATAGACAAGTAATTACAAAAAGTTTGTTGTCCCATAGCAACTGTTTCTTAGACGGCATCACACTACAGTCGTAACAGAACAATCAAAAAATAGCATCAATCATCTAAAAATGCAATAATATTTCTCAGACAAAGACAAATAATTACAAAAAAATTTGTTCTCCCATAGAAACTAATTCTTAGACTGAACTTTTCTGTTATAACTCTTCCGTGGCTTCGCATAGTTACTTCTAGCTTCAATATCTTATTTTTTTCTTTCATAATCTCATAGTAGTACGCCAAATCTCTTGCGATAATACTCAACATCAAAATATTCATATGCGACCTGCTGATAACATACTCGACAAACGCAGCAATATAGACTCCACAGTCACTACAAATACAAAATTAATAAAGTAAAGTGTTATATTCCTATTAACTAAAGTGGTATCATAAAAAAAATTTAATACCATAAAGTTTTTATGCCAATAACTTACAATGAGTCTTTTTTTTATTTGACAAGGTTCTCTCTAATCATTTCAATATTAAGAGCATCAGTAAATTTTTTTGTTATATAGATAGGAGTACAAATTAAATCAGACTGCTTTGCCAAAAAACTAATTGCATCCAAATAGAGCGATATAATCGAGACAAACATTCTCGCAATATTATTCACTTCAAAGTCCTCCCCCTTGTAGAAAATGAGTCATACACAATAAGACATTTTTTAAGTATGTTGAACATAATCAAAATTCAATAATGATTTTTCTTGAGGTTCACAGACATCAACATATAATTAACTAAATTTCAAACTAATATTGCCTATAAAATCAGACCCACATATATACCAAGCTATAGAATCAGTTATTTTCAACTCACTTTTGAATTGTTATCATGAAATGCAACCATCTTGAAGAATATATGTTTGACTTTTCTCTTAAAATAACAATCAATAGTTATAAACCTCACGTTGCAATATGAATTGTCCTTGCTCTTCTTCCGCAAGTAATAAAAAATTATATCAAGATGTTGTATACATTGTAAGTTAATAAAGATAATGACATTTACACACTTTAAATATGAAGACAGGTAATAATTAGACTTAAAAAACTAACCGCATCCCCCACATTACTGTCCAGTATGTGCCAAATTATAAAATCACTCCTTTTGTGTAATCAAGGTAATTTCAAAATCAAATGGGGGCTTAATTTCCTGAGCTACAACTAGGTAGGAAAATTTTCTTCTGCACAATATAAATAATTAGTACACTAAATTAACTAAAAAATAATAGAACGTTGTATATAATAAATCAAAAAATGAACCTTTTCTTTGAAAGGCCTTGATATAACCAAGATGTGAATGTATTTGTAACATTGTTGTCAACTTCTTAACCAATTATACTAGAAAAGTGATGCTTTATTTGAAAAATTGATCTAGAATCATTAGCACCCAAATCAAAATCATGTACATATGGAGATGTAATAAGCATTTCTGAAATTTTTGTTCTAGAACATTCTTTAGGTGCAATCTCTTTTTGATTCTTTCTGTCCAGTTTTTGATTCTTTATTGTAGGCAATGTCATCTAAGTTAAATTCTCTAGAAGTTCAAAATCATTATCAAATATTGAAATTGCTTGGTGCTCAACATTAACAGAATAATTTGCTTCAAACATATCACATAGCAATAAAATAAAAATGTATTAGATAAGAATGTAAACTGAATTATATTGTTATATATATCACATATCAATTGAAAAAAGGTATTATGTATGTATCAAAACATAAAAGTGATATATATTTATCTGCTTTGCCACCATCTCCACCAACGACATTACAATTAGCTATACCTTTGTCTGATGTCACTACATCTTCAATATTTTTCTTATCTAGACATACAAAAAATTATTAAACTACTATATTAACATTCAAAAATGCAATCAATCAGATTAATAGATAGAATAATACCATTTGTAGTCAGATTAACATCGGTAATACTTGAACAATCACAACTTCAATAGTATTTTCACAAATGTAAAAAAATGCATTAGCTAACATGGAATATTGTATAATCTAAATACTAATAATGTATTGAAATAGTATTAAAAATATGTATAAAAAATATATTATACGTGAGAATTGACCTATTTTACTTTACTCTCCATTCAATGTACCGTCGTTAGGAAAAAAACTTATGCTTTTTTTAAAATTAAATTTGAGCTTGAAGCTCATTTATTAATAATCAAAAGATGCTAATAAAAAAAATCCAGTAAGAAAAAAAAATACAAAATGATGCATCGTTCCATTAATAGACCAGATGTCAAAACCCCCCAAAAAATCTATATTTATACCCGACTCACATTATCAGATGTCTATTTAGACATAATCCTAGATTATAGGATTTTCAATCTTGCTATCACTCTTTTCTCTTGAACAGTGATGGCGTCATACTTCTTCAATACTCAGCTCTTTAAGCAGCTCACAGAAGTAAACTATTAACCTATGGCTTCTATTTTGTTCCTTCTTCCTTGAAGTTTCTTCATCAAAATTTGTTTTGCAGGTGTGTTTTTCGGTGTATGCAAGCCTCAGATGGTGAATTCAAAAGAGGTGCAAGGTCACGTATCTCAACTTTCTTGTACCAGATAACCATTTGTCCTTATATTTTTATCTATTTCTTTTCCAACACCAAATAATAGTCCGATGTCGATGCAGTTAAAGCAAAAGTGGAGAAAAACAAGTTACTCCCAGCCTCTTTCTCTTGTTACTCCTTGCTGGATATGAGAAAGAAAAGTTTCAAAGGACCCCAGTGCCTTCGATTTTTACTGGTGACCCATTTTGTAAATTGTCATAGCCTAGGCTAGGTAGCTTAGTTTGTCTCACAGTTATTTCGCCCATCAAGTGGTAAAATATTGATCTATAAATATCATAACTGTGAGACCCTTGTTTATTCTGCTAGTTGTGACCCATTATTATTTGTGGATATTATAATCTTTCTATTTATGATGCGTATGGATGCAATTTGTGTTTTATCTGTGTTTCGAATTTATCTACATAGCTTTGACAATTATTGAAAACTCTCATAGCAACCTATTCCTTCCTGATTGTATGCACCCTTAGCCACACTATCTGTAAGTTGATTGCCTTCTTTGAAAATATGTTGAATTTGTGTGTGCAATTGAACCATCATGTCATAAACTTCATCCATTATTTGTGCTCTCTTCCAAGGGATTTTTCATTCCTTGATTAATATCTTTTGAAGACTGAGTGAATCAGTTTCTATGATGATGTTATTCCTCTAATGTCTAATACAATGAGTTAGGGCCATTTTGACTGCTATAGCCTCTGCGATCATATTGGTAGTTTATCCAATTTCATTTGACTCTATATAGATTAGATTCCCTTCTTCATTTCTTAGACAAAAATCATAAGCTCCTACTCCAGGTTTTCTCTACATGCACCATTAGTGTAGCACTTCAGCCAACCCTTTATAGGAAAGTCTCATTTTACTGTCTTGTATTGTAATTTAGAGAAAATATAGTTAATAAATAATGTAAATAATATAATATCACAACAGTATCATTACCTGTGAAATCATCATTTACAACTAATGGTGGATGAAACTCACCAATGTTACGAACGGTGACTTGAGATGCAACTGTGAACAATGTAAATAATCTTCAGATAAAAGAATTCACTAACTCTTAACTATTTAAAAATACATGGTAATAGAAATAACTTCATAAAAATTTGTTCCACCTGGAAACATATTTCTGAAATCTTTACTTTTAGAGCAAGTTTCATACTTCTTCCTGCTTGACGGCTCTTCAGACACTTGATCATTAGGTAGACTTCCTTTGACATCTTTTTTATTCAACAATAACTTGATATCACTTAATAATTTGATGTTAGAATCAATAATATATCGCTTGAAAACACCAACATGTGCTTCAACCTTCCCTTCAAGTGCTTGCTAATTATTATTAGTCTACAATAAGCAGGGTATAAAAGATATAAATAAAATCATTCTCAATAATAATACATCTACAATCACATAAAATAAAAAGTGTGATACCTTCACGATGAGTTTCATTTACAATTCCCTCAACTCTTTGAGCAATTCTTCTTGAGCTCGACTGTACCCATTTTTTGAATTTTCATTCAAAATAGTAATTTAATATTCTGGATGAAAAACTAACCAATTTGATTAGGTGTTTTATAGTAACTTGTGGTGGAAATAAACCCGTGGCAGCATAACCGAAGGTTCGGAGCTTTTGGATCAATCATAAATGAGTTTTCGGACAAAATAAAGTTGGGGCTATGGCTGGCGCAGCGTACCAAGACTAAAACTTTAGAAAACTAAAGTTGAGGCTATGGCTGGTGCACCGCACTAGGACCAAAACATCAGAACACCAAAGTTGGGGCTATGGCTGGCACCACGCTAGGCATGTTCTGACCTGAATCTTTTAGCTATTTTACAATCCTAAACCCAATAGGATGGGAGTTATTTCCCACTACTATATAAATCCCTTCTCCACATTTTTAGAGGGGTTGTTCATGATTTTTGGAGGAGCAAAACAGAGAACAAAGTTTATCATTAGGTTTCTTTTCTCTTTAATTTCTTAGTCTCTTTTTTTGATGAAAACATCAAATTCTTGTGTTTTTGTTATTCTCATGAGAGATTAAGAATTCTAATTCCAGGGTTGGGGCTACAAACATGATTGTATAGCTTAGTTTCGAGTTGGTATATGTTGTTTATCATTTTTGGTTGTTCTTACATTCTTGCAATTACTATTTTGATGATTTATGAACTTTAAAATACATCTTTATTCGCGTGCAAGCCCGTAAGGAGAAACACTAAGATAGAACAAAGAATGTAAGGGATGAGATCTTATCTTTAACAAAGTAAAGATTTGATTAGCGTCTAAGATAGGAATATACTTAGAATGCCTTGTTTGGTTCCAATACAAGAAGATATATAAATGCATTTGAATTGGATCCTCCCATTCCCCCTCAACTATGTAGTTGTGAGGCTAGTTTAGGTAGACGATTAGAGGCTCAAAAGACCATAATCATATTATCAACCCCGTAAACCAACAATCAAGATAGACAACTTAGCCTATGAGAAATTATTAATATACATGTTTTTGAATCATGCCTTGACCCTGGAATCCTCCTCAATATTATTTACCCCTGCAATCCTCCTCAATATTGTTTACAACTCTTTCAGTTATGTCATAGCTTTTATTTTTATTTTTGAATTACAAAAAACCAATAAATTCTTGGGTTATAATCACACTTGTTTAATTTTATAGCATTACTTGAATTGGATTGTTTTCTAAGTCACAAGTCCCTGTGAGATCAATATCCGAATTGTAAGAGCCACTTTATTACTTGTATGACCACGTACGCATTTTGGGCGCAACAAGTTTTTGGCGCTGTTGTTAGGACTTGAAAAATTAGCAAATTTCTAAATTTTAGTTTTTCTATTTTATTTGATAAGTTCTAACAACTTGAGCTCAGCTACTGATATTGCAGGTACAAGTTTGAATTTATAGTAAGCTGGCAAGGGAAAGGGATTTGGTTAAACCACATCCTGAACCTGAGTGATGCTTGCACCAGTGAAGAAAAGAAGCATCCCTTCTCTATCCGATCCCGTAAGTTCAGCAAGGTGAGACTATTCCTGTCGATATGAATGATCAGCAACCAACCCTAAGGACAGCGCACGAAGTGGGAGGTAGATTTAGATTGAAGCAAAATACGGTGAATTTGTTGCACACCAGCAGGAAGTTTACAGGATTTTCACATGTGGATACACAACAACATTTGCAGAGCTTTCTGGAGATCAGTGACATATTTATTACCGCTAGAGTCTCCACAGTTTACATAAGGTTTACACATTTCCCATTCTCACTGTTGGAAGAAGCAAAGAGATAGTTGAAGGCAGAACCTTCAACTTTGATCAATACTTTTGATGACCATGCTAGGAAGTTCCTGATTTTGATTCTTTCCGTTTGGCAAAACCGCAAGGTTAAGGAGTGAAATCTTTATTTTTAAACAGAACCCAAACAAAAATCTATATCATTTATGAGAGAGATTCAAGTCTCTTCTCAGAGATTGCCCGCACCACCAACAGACTAATAAGGTATTAGCCTATACTTTTGTTAACAATCTTGACCATAACACAAATATTTTGCTAGACTCAGCTGCAGGTGGTCAAGCATTAGAGAAAACCTATGATGAGCTATATACTTACCTTAATCGTATTACACAGGGTAATCTTTATTGGTATGGTAATGCAACTAGGGGTTCAGTAAAAAAAGCCTACATGTATGTTAGAGGTAGATAGTATCATAGCATTGGCTACACAATTGGCTTTATTTCAGAACCAGATAATTACCCAATTTAATAAGTTGAGTGTAGCTCAGACTCAGACTCTAGTGAATGCAGTTCAGCAGGTTCAGACATAGTGTGAAATATATAAAGGTAGTGGTCATGCTGAAGACTTGTGTGGAGCAAATCCAGAGTCAGCTAGTTTGGTAGGTAATGCACAGAAAGGAAATCAAAACTTTCTTAACACCTACAATCGTAACTGGTAGAGTCATTCAAATTTCTCATAGGGTGGCAACCAAGGGCAGGGTCAGATCTTTCAGTAACAAGCTCAAGAAAGCAATGCTAGTTCTCATTCTAGCAACTTAGAAGAGATGCTGAAGAAAATTATGGATAACCAAGAGTAAATAGCTGCAGAAATAAAGAATCAGCAAATGGCTCAAAAGAATTTAGAAAAACAAATGGGTCAGTTAGCTGAGGATCAGAATACGAGACCTCAAGGATGGTTTCCAAGCTACATAAAACCAAATCCCAAGCAGGTAATGGCCATCACTTAGAGAAGTAGGTGATATCTGTAGAAAGTTTCTTAAATTAGAAAAATCATGAGGTACAAGCTGAGTAGACTAAACTGAGCTCAACAATAGAGAAGGTTTTAGAGAAGGCAATTGTAGAGAATGTGATCAAGCCAGTAGAAAATAAAAGACTACCACCACTATTCCCGCAAAGGCTCCAGATTAGCAAAGAGGATGTATGTTTCACGAAGTTCTTTGACATATTCAAAGAACTACAAATAAATCTTTCTCTAATTGATGTTTTGCAGGGAATGTCTAAATATGCTAAGTATCTGAAGGATATGGTAACAAATAAGAATCGGCTGGTAGATTTCGAGACTGTGGCTCTTACTGAGGAGTGCAATTCTAGGGTGATGAGCAAACTTCCCAAAAATCTTAAAGATCCTGGGAGTTTCACCCTTCATATACAAGTTGGTGAAAGTTAGTTGCTTCAGGCTTTATGTGACTTGGGGAAAGTATAAATTTAATGCACCTATCTGAATTCAATACGCTTGGATTGGGGAAACCTAAGCCTTCCAAAGTAGTTTTACAACTTATGGATAGATCGAGAGTAAATCCTGAGGGAATCATTGAGCACATGCTCATTAAAGTTAGTAAGTTGGTAAGTTTGTAATTCCTGCTAATTTTATCATTCTTGACTATGAAGCAGATGATAGGGTACCAATTATATTAGAAAATCTGATAACGCTCAAATACACATGTCAAGAATATATGTGGTTGCTAGCAATATATTTTACCCAACTATTAGAGTCAGAGTCGACCCCACGAGGAATGAAGGCAATAGTTCATATATATATATATAGGTTCACCTTCGAGTGTCACAAGTGACTAATTACTTGCTCATAATGCTAAAATTAATGCAATAAAGCAAAATAGAGAGTAATTCAAATGTTGTTGTGTTTAATTTGTCAAATGCATTTTTAGTTTGCAAAAGTGAGTTTTAGAGTTTGTAATCAAGAATTAAAAATACATAGGGATATGCTTTCATGAAAGTGAGTACATGCATGGATAATTGGATATTTACCTAAGTTCAATTAATAGCTATGGGTAGGCTAGGTCCTAGATTTTAATGTCAATCTTTCAGTAAAACATTAAACATCACAAGTGGGTTCTGTAGAACACCCCACAAGTGATACGGCATAACCAACCTATAACCTCGATTTAGTAGCCTTATGTCTAAGAGCTACTATTAAATGACGGATATCAAGTCAAGTTGACTACTACTCCTCACCCTTATCCCTTTTGTCAAGACTAGTAAGAGATCTAGGGTTAACTAGAGTTTGCAACCTCTAATTATAAGTTAATAACACGGAGTAGAGGTCAAACCCACAACAACTAATCAATTAAAGAGCCAAATAAATAACACCCATAAAATTATCATTAGTTATTCATACATAACCCCAAGATAGAAATTTAGATACTCATAACAAAAGATAAGAGAACTATAACCATATCTTCATTTAAATCTGCCATAGAATCCAAATAATCAAAGAGAATCATGAATTCAAAGAAAAAAGTCAACAAAATAGCTAAAATACTCTCTAGGGTTTTGATTACAAACTCTCCAATCTCAAAATTGACAAAGAATAGGGTTCCAAGCTGTCAAAAAGGGTTTTATTATTTCAGCAAAATTGGGCCAAGAAATTAAAAAATTGTCACCGCGTTAAATTCGGCGGTGGAGCAATACAATCATTGAATATCTCGATAATGCACCGATGTGATTTATTATTGACAAAATAGCATTGACTTTGAACCTCAAGGGTTGACATCTGGTAACTTTGGCGATGGGAGTGCACTTCACCAAACTTATCGGTGATACGTTGATCTCCCTTTCCACAAATCAATCCAAGCACCAAATCTAGAATATTACAACCCAAATAAAAATATCCGGAACATCATCTGAACCATACACCAAAATAGAACAAAATATCCAAAAAATCTCAAAGGCAAGCTAAAATATTACTGATCCAAAAATAAATAACCCCCCCCCCCCCAACTCTAAAGCATGCATTTTCCTCAATGCAATAGGACTAAGATAAAGAAAACAGAATGAGAGTGAGGGTCCTCCTGAATGTGGCTAAGCTTGTGGCAATTACTGGCTCATAAAAGTGGCCTCTGTCTGGTGGATCTTGTATGGTGGCCTCCGTCTCCGTAGCAACAACTAAATTAGAAGTCCCAATCTGGGTCCTCTCTTGAGTCGACCTCTCCAAAGTAGCCATAAAAATAACATCCTCCGTATCTTACCTGTTATATTATAAATCAACCTGCATTTGCTCAACTTCGTCATCAACTAATCTTGTCTCAGCAATCTCCTCCTTATCAGAAGGATGATCCTTCTCATCCTCCTCCTCCTCAGTGACTGGTACATCCTTATGAATAGATGGTGGTGCCGGTGTCTGAGATGGAGTTTCCAATAAGTGGGAAAAGCAAGAAAACTGGAGCACATCCACATATTTCCTATAGGAAGCTAGCTCAGTTTGCATCTTTTATAATACATCATCTGGGACTGCAGATTATGGGGTGCTCAATTCGTCTAGCTTAGCACCATAAATATGTAGGGTGTCACAAATACCCCGTAACTCGTCATGAACCGGCTCTATTATGGCTTACACTGCATCAACAATCATCTGAAGCATTTGAGCCTCTAATATGGATGACCTCATATCACCTAAATACGCCAACTAGACCATCCAAATAATATCAGCCTGTGTAATAGGGGGCCTAGAAGTGCTCAGAGTAGTAAATGAACGAGGACCGAGGGAACTAGGCCGAGGTGGATGAGTGGATGGACATGTGGAGGATCCTGAAGGAGTGGAGGCTACATCATTAGGATTGGGTTGGTTGGCACCACTATCAATGGAGTCGAGATCAATTACAGAGGAATCACCCACTCGGGCTTTCTTCTTTTCCACTTCTTGTACAGTCTCAAGATGGGTAATATCAACAGTAGAGGTAGGAGAATACTATAAAACCTTCTTCTTGTCAAACAGAACCTTAGTACGGTGACACAACTCGGTAATTAAGAACGAAAAAGCAAGGGAGGTCTTTAACTGTTGGGCTCGACGAGCAATTTTTGGGGTGATTATCATGGCATGATTAAGACTCTTCTTCACTATGATTGTTCCAACTATCACTTTCAGAGAGTGCACCGAAATTGTTTCATTCTGAGAAGGTAGAAGATTGCTATACATGAAACTCAACTAATAGCGATCTTCCAAGTGGATAACACCCTTCTCAATTGGGGTACCGGAAGCAAGCCATGGAGGGTTTCCATTACTCAATAAAAAGGCTAACCAACCCCGAAGATCATTAACAATTCTTTGAATTTGGGAGGCAAAGTAGTGATGTGTGTCCACAGTGTCACCATAGATTGAATTTATTAAGTTTCCATCACACTTAACTTTCACTCCTCTAACAACCACTTCATCTCTTATCTCCTAGGGATTATCACTTTTCCTCTTAGCTAGCAACAAATTTTCATATGCCTCATAAAATTCTCGAACCCAATTCTCCACGTTAGGTTTCAAGGCGTGGTGAATTGCTCAAACCCGTGATAGCGGATAACATCAAAAACCCTTGGATGCTTTCCTTCTAACCCTTCTTTGCTTAGCCTTTGTTCCTCAATAATTTTTCTTTTTCCTAAAACTTTAAGGCGGTTGAGAAAACAATAACCTCCCTATGGATGAGGATTCGGGGCCACATTGGAACTTGGGTCATCTCCTTTCTTCTTCTTTGTAGTTTTGAATTCCTGAGTTCTTAATAGTCCATGAATTGGAGTAGTGTATCACTCCTCCAAGGTAGTGATATGGCACCTCTTAAAGTTGGAGCTATGTTTCAAGCTTTTCTCCTCAATCACTGAAGCTTTCCTTTTCCCCTCTTCTACCTTCTTCTTTCTTTGAATTATCCTCTCGGGTTGAGTATGACCCAAAATTGAGACCTTCTTTGAAATTTTTGAGGTGGGAGGAGGAGTGCGTGTGTGTCTCCTTTCAACATGCTTTGGGCGAGTCATTACTTCACATGAGTCAAGCAATGCTCCAGACCATGGTTAGCAAAAGCAAGAATATTATTTTCCAGTCATGCATCGCCAAAAGGTTCGGTGATGCAAGTTGGCTATTGCCGATTGGAGCAATCAAGAACATAGGATTTGGTGAATAAAAGTGGGGAATCAATGATTAACATGAGAGTTCGGTAATACTCCCCGAGCATCGCTGAACTACTAAGGCATCGCCAAAATGTCACTTTGATTAGCCCAATCCACTGTAATTTTTGGTGATATGAGGAGTGTTTCGGTGATCCTCCAAGAAAGTTCAATGCATCGCCAAAGTTCTCAACCCATCACCGAGGGTCATCTTCCTCAAGCTTTTACCAATTTTGAAATTTTGAATTCTTAAGCCATTTCATAGTGATACCAGTTCAAAACGGCCATGGGTACTTAGCCTTCCCCAGGTTTCAACAAAAAAAAACAAATCAATGATATTGCTCTTAAGAACAACATCACCTAATCTATCACTGGGAAAAATCATTCGATTTTAGAACCAAATAGTCACACCCAACAAATTTTGACTTAATAAGCATAAAATTTAACCCAAATACAAGCAAGAACAAGATTAAGAATCAAATCCCCCAATTTCCACAGTTTAAAACTCAATTTCTCAAAAACAATTTCTCAAAAAAACCAACTTCTAAAACCTAAAATTTGACTACTCATTTAACCCATTAACAATTTTTGAATTAGAGAATGAGAACATACTATTCTCGACACATAAACACAAATACGAGCAACAAACTAAGGATTTAAAGCAATAAACAAATTCTAACCTTGAGATTTAGAAGTGAAATCATGTGTAGAGGAGAAAAGAAGATGGTGGTGCATGTACAGGAATGCCCAACTCCGGCGAGTATCAACGACAGTGGTGGTGGAGGTGTAATCGTGTAGATGTGATAGTGAGAGAGACTTAAGTATGTGTGTTATTGAAGAATGGCCTACGTGATAGAATAGAGGGAAATATGGAATAGAAAAGGGTTTGAATAATACCAAAAGTCAAATAAAGTGAAAATTTAAGGGTCAAACCGTCATCCTTTAAAACGACGCAACTTGGTAATAGAGCATAGTATCGCTGAAGCACTCGGTGATACGCCAAAATATATTTTTATTACCAATTATCATAATGTTTACACCTTGGGCTTCCTTTGTGGTGAACCAGTTTGGTGATGGTTTGGTCCATCGCCAAAATCATTGGCGATACGCTGAATGTTGAATATTATCACCAAATCTCAAATTTAAACCACTTTGGGAGATCAATTTTGGAAAAGGGCTTTGACAATTTGCTAAAGCCCCTTCCCTGGAGCTTTGTACACAATCTCCCATATTTTCCCACTCCGACTTGTTGTATGACATATTTTCCACATTCTAAACCCATCACACACCTGCACCATAGACAAACCTTATTCAAAACACAAAAATTGAAACTTAGGTTGCCTCCCAAGAAGCGCCTTAGTTATCATTGTGGCACGATGTTGTTCCTCATCAAGCAAAATCTTTAAAATATGGTGCCTCCACTTTAGCAGCTCCGGGTCCATTGACATAGAAGTCTTTTAACAGTTGACCATTCACTGTGAACCTTCTTTTCTCATAGTCTTCTAATTCAATTGCACTACTAGGGTACACATTTACTATCGTGAAAGGGCCCGACCACTTAGACTTGAGTTTCCCCATGAAGAGTTTCAACCTTGAATTGAACACCTCATCTCCCGCACAATACTTTCTCTTCAATATATTGTCATCATGCCACCTTTTCATTCTCTCTTTGTATAGAACGAAGCTTTTAGACGCCCGAAGATAAAATTCCTCCAACTCTTGTATTTGCTCCACTCTAGACTTAGAAACTTCTTCCCAATCCATGTTAAGCTTCCTCAAAGCCCAAAGAGATCTTTGTTCTAACTCCAGTAGGTGACACACTTTTCTAAACATAAGTTGATAGGGAAACATACCAATAGGCATTTTGAAAGTTGTTTGGTAAGCCCAAAGAGGTAAGCCCAAAGAGCATTATCCAATTGCCTAGCCCAATTAGTGCATCCCACATTCACAGTTTTCTCTAAGATTATTTGATTTCTTGATTTGGAACTTCCACTTGGACACTTGATTGGGGATGGTACGGGGTAGCCACCTTATGCTTCACCCCATACTTATTAAGTAAAGCACCAAACACTCGATTACAAAAGTGAGAGCCTCCATTACTAAAAATTACCTGGGGAGTCCTGAACCTTATAAATATGTGTTTCTTTAAAGAGAACGTGACACTCTTGCTCTCCTTGTTTGGTAATGCAATTGTTTCCACCCACTTCGACACATAATTTATGGCCACCAATAGATACTTGTTCCCATACAAACTCATGAAGAGCCCCATAAAGTCAATGCCCTGCACATCAAACAACTCTACCTCAAGATTAGGCTTTAAAGGAATCTCATGCCTCTTTGAAATACCTCCTTGAATTTGGCATTGAGTACAAGTTCTAAGTCATATGCATCTCTATGGAGTGTGGGCCAATAAAACCCACTTTGAAGGACTTTGGCGGCCGTTCTCACACCACTGTGGTGACCACCAAATGAGGATAAATTGAAAGCCTAAAGAATGGCCCGTACTCCAACTCCATCACACATCTGCAGATCACTCCATCTACGCACTCCCTAAATAAATAAGGTTCACCCCAATAGTACTTCTTCACATTGTGAAGAAATCTTTTCCTTTGATAATGATTGATGTCATCGGGGAGCAAACCACATACCACATAATTTGCATAATCCGCATACCAAGGTTCTATACTCCCCGAGAGTGCCATGATTAGCTCATTGGGAAAGGTTTGATCAATATCAATTTCACCCAACTTCTCCTTATTGGACTCAAGGAGGGATATATGATCCGACACTTGGTTTTCACATCCTTTTCGATCCTTAACTTCAAAATCAAAATCTTGAAGTAGCAAGCTCTACTGAATAAACCGAGGCTTGGCCTTCTTTATAGCCATCAAATATAAAAGAGTTGCATGGTTGGTATGTATAATAACCTTTATGCCCAACAAATAAGCACGGAATTTCTCAAAAGCATAGACTACGACAAGTAACTCTTGCTTCGTAACCATGTAATTTTATTGTACATCTTTCAACAATTTGCTAGCATAATATATCAGATGAAAAATCTTGTCCTTTCTTTGGCCTAATATCTCACCCAATGACAACACATTTGTATCACACATAAATTCAAAATGAAGTGCTCAATTTGGGGCCACAATGATGGGAGCCGATACAATCTTCTCCTTGAGGCAATTGAATGCCCTCACACAATCACTATTAAAATTGAATTTTGCTTCCTTTTCATGAATCTTACATATTGTATGAGCGATCTTGGAAAAATCTTAGATGAACCTTTGACAGAATTCGTCATGCCCAAGAAATCTTCAAACACCTTTCACGGAGATTAGAGGGGGTAGCTTAGCAATAACTTTAACTTTAGCTTGGTCAACTTGAATACCTTGACCTGAGATCTTATTCCCAAGTAAAATTCCCTCTTTTACCATAAAATAACACTTGACTCGAGAACTTATTCCCAAGTACAATGCCTTATTTTACCATAAAATGGCACTTCTCCCAATTCAACACAAGATTAGTTTTGATACATCATTCAAGTACCTTGCCCAAGCGTTCAAGACATGATTCAAAGGTGTCACCTATAATGGAAAAATCATCTATAAATACCTCATATTATCCTCCACCATATCCAAAAATATCAATAACATGCACCTTTGGAAAGTGGCGGGTGAAAGTACCATATAGACATGTGAAGGTGGTTTTCTCTTGGTTCTCAAGTGCGATGCATATTTGGTTGTAATCGTAGTACCAGTCTAAGAAGCTATACCAACCTCTCTCCCCTAAATAATCAAGTACTTGATCTATGAACAACATAGGGAAGTGGTCCTTTTCGATCCATGAGTTAAGTTTTTAAAAATCTATGCACACTCTCCAACCCGTAACCGGCCTCATGGGATAAGCTTATTGTTTTCATTAGAAACCACAGTGCTTCCTCCTTTCTTTGGGATGCATTGAACCCATCTTAGCCATGTGCTATCTGAGATCGGATACACGACGCCGCATCTAACCACTTGATTATCTCCTTTTTCATAACTTCTTGTATTAGAGGGTTTAACCTTTATTGATGCTCAACACTCGGTACACAATCGGGATATAACTTTATCTTGTGAGTATAAATACTAGGAGCAATCCCGATAATATCCATAATAGTCCACCTAATGGCCCAAATAAATTTTTGTACAACCGTCTTCAATGCTTCTACTTGCCATGGAAACAAATCTCCCGCAATAATAATGGGTAAGGTGTTACCTTCCCCAAAAAATACATAGCAAAGGTGAGGTGGTAATGGTTTAAGCTCAAGTTGTGGTGGCTCCTCAATTGAAGGCTTGGCGGGAGGACTCTCCCGATTTTTCAAGTCAAGGTCTAATTTGCATGAATTCTTGGTGTAGGAACCAAAAGCCGTCAAGGAAACCATGACCTCATCATACTCTTTAATATCCTCACTTCTATAATTCCACAAAAACCCCACTAGTGGCTCACTAATGAACTCTACCTCCATAGCATCGGCCACCTCATCATCAATTATGTCAATCACCAAAATCACTTCCAAGTCCTTTGGTTGCTTTATGGAATTGCACACATTAAATATCACCTCTTCGTTATTCACTATAAAATTCATTTCACTGTATTCCACATCTACTAATGCCTTTTCGGTAGCAAGGAAAGGTCTACCGAGAATGATTGGAACTTCATCGTCTATCACATAATCTAGAATCATAAAGTCGATGGGAAATATGAATTTGTTGACCCAAACTAGAACATCATATAGAATTCCCATCGGCCTTTAAATGGATCGATCCACCATTAAGATTTTTATAGTTATGGGTTTTGGAGCTCCCAATCCCAAATTGTTGAATATAGCTAGAGGTATCAAGTTTATACTTGACCCTAAATCACACAAAGCCTTGCCAAATTTATATACCCCAATGGTGCAAGGGATAGTGAATGCACCGAGGTCTTCTTTCTTGACCACCATATTGCTTGACATGATAGCACTACAACTATGTGAGATCTCTACCATTTTGAAGTCCATGGTTCTTTTCTTGGTCACCAAGTCCTTCATGAACTCGGCATACCTGGGCATTTCAAGTAAAGCTTCAACCAAAGGAATGTTCACAGAAAAATTGCTAAATTTGGAAAGAAACATCTTGAATTTGGTGTCAGCTTCTTTCTTTTTGAGCCTTTATGGGAATGGAGGGCGTATTTTGATTAACGGATTTAAAGCAACCAACTTTCCTCGATTTTTTGATACATTTTCATCAACCGTTTGTGGTCTCTCTTCACTCTCAACCTCTCTTGCACTTCTTCCAGTTTTTTTACATTTGGCTCATTAGGAATAAGGGCTTCATCATTAGACTTGTCTAGCCTTTTTCTCCTCCCACTCACTTTCTCTTCAAATCCTCTTTCATTGAGGTCTTCATCAAGATTCACAACATTATTACTGAGAGTCATACCACTCCTAGTGACAATTGCCATACAATGACCATTATTTTTAAGATTCGCCACGGTGTCACTAGGGAGACCTCCCTTTTATCTAGTGTTTAGGTGAGCTGAGATTTGGACCAATTGAGTTTTGAGTTGCTTGATTGAGGCCAAATGGGAAGTGACCATTTGATTGAGATGCAAAAAGTTGCTCTTCATTTCCTTTAACCTTTTGTCACTCTCTTCAATCCCCATAAGAATTCTAGCAACCACATCTTCATTCTTGTAATTATTCTGATCAATGGAGGTGGTATTTTTTCCCTTTTATCTATCATGAGGAGGAACATACATATCACAATATTTTTCCCTCTCCTTATCCTTCTAATCTCGATCACACTCACGATTTCAATCTCAGTAATAGTCATGATCTTTCTAATCTCGATCCTTCCAATCTCTATCCTTCTAACCTTGATTCCCGCCTTGCATTTGGTAGGTAAGTCGGGAACCCCCCATTTGGTTTGATAAGACACAAATATATTCATCAAGTGACACGGCATTGTCATCCTCATATGCTCGATTTCCCTTTAAAGCTACGACGTTGACCACTTTCAAAGTTGAACCCATAACATATTTTGTGAGAAGATCCAATTGTGTCATTACTTTGGCTATGTTTTTGTCTCTCTCCTTATCCTTTTTCCTTTGTTCTTGGCTCACATAAGACACGGAGGGAGCCCTCATAGTGACCTTGATATCTCGTATGTGCCATGCTCTATTTTTCTTTGTCATTTGGTCCAAGAATCCCATGGAAACCCTAAAGGTTTTGATTTATCAATGACCAAACGACCAAGTTATCCGCCACGGTGTTTTTCAATTGGTCCAACGCCCTATAGAATATTTGAAGTAATATTTTATTCGGCAACTTGTGGTTAGGTCAATGTATCAATTTCTTCTTGAAACTTAACCATGCTTCATGTAATGGCTCACCACTTGCTTGCCAAAGGTTTGTGATCGCATCTATCAATTGTAGCATGAGGGATAGATGGAAGAATCAATATAGGAAGGCGTCCATCAATTCAACCCAAGATATAATAGAGCCCTCGAACAATTCCCTCAACCACAACACTGCTTCACCTATCAGCGAAAATAGGAACAACCTTAAATGGATGGACAATTGTGGGATATTAGCAATTAAATGAATGTTTGCATCCTCATGAGCTTGTCCTCTGAATTATCCCTTCATTTGGAGTAAGTCAAGCATCACACTTGTGACGTGGAAGATCACCTTGCCTACTGTAGATGGTATGCAAATTATCCCTTCTGGCATCACCCAACTGATTTTTGTCTTCAAGTTTCCCATTAAAGGTAGTGGTGTCGCTACCATGTTGACTCATATCATTTTTTTGGTCTATGTTATCACCTAAAGAAGACAAAAATAATAAATAAAGTAAAGTTTACACTGTGGCTAATAAAAGTGACTTATAACACTATAACGACTAAACACTACATTTAATTCCCCGACAATGGCACCATTTCTGATGACGCTCAAATACACACGTTAAGAATGTATGCGGTCGTTAGCAATATATTTTACCCAACTATTAGAGTCGGGGTCTATCCTCAGAGGAATAAAGGCGATATGTTCACCTTCGAGTATCACAAGTGACTAATTGATTGCTCGTAATGCTAAAATTAATGCAATAAAGTAAGGTGGGGGAGTAATTGAAATGTTGTTGTGTTCAATTTTTTCAAATGAACTTTTGTTTGCAAAAGTGAGTTTTAGAGTTTGTAATCATGAGTTAAAGGTACTTGGAGTTATGCTTTCATGAGAGTGAGTACATGCATGGGTAATTGGATATTTGCCTAAGTTCAATTCATAGCTATGAGTAGGATAGTTCCTAGATTTTAATATCAATCTTTCAATAAAACATTAACTATCATGATTGGGTTCTTTCGAACACCTCATAAATGGTACGTCATAACCAACCTATAACCTCGATTTAGTAGCATTATGTCTAAGAGCTACTATTAAATGATGGATATCAAGTCAAAGTTGACCACTACTCCTCACCCTTATCCCCTTTGTCAAGGATGGTGAGAGATCTAGGGTTAACTAGAGTTTACAACCTCTAATTATAAGTTAATAACATGGAGTAGAGATCAAACCCATAACAATTAATCAATTAATGAGGCAAATAAATAACACTCATACAATTATCACTACTCATCCATACATAACCCTAAGATAGAAATTTAGCTACTCATAACAAATGATAAGAGAACTATACCCATATCTTCATTTAGATCTACTATAGAATCCAAATAATCAAGTAGAATCAATAATTCAAAGCAAGAACTCGAAAAAATAGCTAAAATCCACTCTAGGATTTTGATTACAAACTCTCCAATCTCAAAATTAAAAAAGAATAAGGTTTCAAGCTGCCAAAAAGGGTTTTATAGTTTCAGAAAAATTGGGCCTAGAAATTACAGAATTTCCACCGTATCAAATTTGATGGAGGACCAATACTATCACCAAATATCTCAGCGATGCGCTGGTGTGATTTACTATCACCAAAATGGCATTGACTTTGAACCTAAAGGTTTGCATCTGGTAACTTTGGCGATGAGAGTGTGCTTCGTTGAACTGATTGGGGATACGCTGATCTCCCTTTCCTCATTGCCAAAATACTTCAATATCACCTTGGTTAATCTGTTGATTTAGGAAATGGAATCCCTATTCAGTGATACGCTGACTCCATTAGCAATCCGCCAAACTTTCTTGGCAAAGACTTCTTGCACTTTTAGCTCTAATTTTCCATCTTTTTACTTTTTTGCTCTTTCAACCACTTTTTAGCCTTGACCCTGAAAACAAACTAAATTAACATTAAAACTACTTCAAATTGGCTTTGAGGACTTGATTTCATATCATTTTTAGGCTAAATGAGTCGCAGTTTGCCGACTCATCAATGTCCATTTTTAGCCACTGGTGGAGCTTTAATTAATGTGAGAAAGGGAAACTTGAAGATGAGATTGGATGATAAAGAGGTTACTTTTAGAGTGTACAAAAAGCTCAACACACTTACTTACTACAGAGATCTATGTATGATTACCGAGGTGAAAGAGGATGAGTGTGGGATGGAGGAGTATGAGCTTATAAATGTTTATCATTCAAACTCTTTGATCAAATGGTCTAAACTACAAAATTAAGAGCTTGAGTGTGATCTTGACTAGGATGTGTTGATAAGAAAGAGGCCAAATTTTGATGATGCTTCTAGAGTGAAGAAAAGATGAAAGTTGTGTCAAAAAGGAAAAAAGAGGTGGAGAGAGTCTAAAGTTTGGTAGTGAAATGAGTCATGCTGCAACATTAAATCAAGCGCTTCTTGAGAGGCAACCCAAGTTGTAATAGAGGTAGTTTTTCATTTGTTTTTATAGTGTCACCTTTTTGTTTATTTTACATATTAGGGAAAGTCTAAGTATCCGAAATCTAAGCAAATGAGCATAGTGAAAGCATAAGTATGGGGTCCTCTAGCCTCTATGATGGAAATTTTAGAGAAGGACATGTTGCTAGCTAGGCCTATAGGCCTCAAGCAGCATTCCTAATCCTTGTTCTTAATTTGGTTTCTACTTTGGGGACATAGCATCATTTCAAGTGTGGGGTGGAAATCTTCCAAGTTGTTTAGGGTAAAGTGTGCTATAGGATTTTCTTTTCCTTCTTTAGCTACTTGCATTAAAAAAAATTAATAAGTTTAAAAATGCAAGAAGATTTTCTTTTGGTTCTTTAGATTAGAGTAGGTTTAGTTGGTTTTAGTCTTTTTATTTAGTCTTTAATAGAGGCACACTTCATCCACTCCTTGTTTTTTATTTTCGATTCTTTTTCGAGGAGAGACCCTTTGAACCGACTATCCTTTTTAAATTTTTAGGAGTAAATTTTTATTTTTCAATCATAGTTAGAGACTTTCCTAATGATGGATGGATGACAGCCGTCTTGAGGGAAAATTAGTCATTAGGAATAAGTAGAACCCTTCACAGATTAGATGTTAGGTGCTCTTGCTAGGTACTACCCATGACTGATTGATGTAAGTTGGTTTTAAATTCAAAAGCATGCTGTGAAAATTGAATGACTTTGGTCGAGACACCTAGGATCTTTTATCTAATTCTTATATGATGTTGGCTGAAATTTAAACTCTTGTGTTTGCTTGATTAAGAGTCTATATGGATCCTTCTTGATTTGAACATGTGCCATGAGTTTTAGGTATTTGTGATATTCCATACTTTCATATTGATGTCTAGAACTTGCCCGGCGTGTTTGCCAAGCAAAATGAAGAATATTGAATTTAGGAGATGATATAGGCATTTATTTGATTAGACCTACTTTTATCCTTTGCTTTACCTACCCACAATGGATGATTCTAGTTAGCCCCATTGAGCCTTTAACCTATTCTTTGGTAGCCATATATGAAGCTTAATCCTTTTTTTTCAATTAACCGCTAATTTGATCCAAAACTCCCAAGCGCTATATTGAAAAGTATGAGTTAAAGAGAGTGAAAATTTTAAAAAAGGGAGAGTTTAGTCTGGAAGAGTGTGGAAAATATTAATGGTGCAAGTGATTAAAAATTTATGTGTTATTGGTAGGGAGTAGAAAAAAAACAAAAGAAATGAATAAGTGTTTGATAATTATGTACTCCTTACTATTGATATGTGAACTTGCTTAAAGTAATAGGAAAACAAAGAAAGTTTATGGATGAGAAGAGCAGAGGAAGAAGTTAGTTGATTGAAGAAGGTGTTTAGTAAGAAAATTGTGATATATTAAAGCGCTTAGGGAAGATAGTCACTATTACAAGCCAGAATAATTTATACTCATTCCTTAACCTACATTACAGCTCGAAAAGTCCTACTTGATCTTAAACTTTCATGTTCTTATATTAGCGTAGTAGTACACTAAGGGAAACTATCGCACCGTTATAGCGGGAATTTTTCTGCTATAGCGGGAGTTAAACTTGATCAATCCTGACATAGCGGGTGGATCCCGCTATAGCAGCCACTATAGCGAGATATATGCTGATTAATGCAGAAAATACCCAAAAATATTATTTTCATCTTTTATTCATCTAAGGACTGGGAGAGGCAATTTTGGGCGATTTTCACCTGCTTTCCATCAAAATACTTCATAAAGGTAAGTTAATCACTCTCATTAACTAGTTTTTCAATTTCTAAACCTTAGAATCACTAGTTTATGGATTTTGGGGAGGATTTAGCTTAACCTAACTGATTTTTCTGCTGCAATGGGGTGAATTGGGTGTAAAACCCTTGGGTTTTGATTAAAAGATGATAATTTTCTCTTGCATGTCTATAATTTACCATTGTAACCATGAAATTAGTAGGATTAAGGTGGAATAATGATAGAAAATCCTAGAATATGAGTAATTATCATTAATTTAGCCTTGGAGTTTTGGGATTAGGTTATAATCCTTGATATTATAGGTCATTTGGTTGATTATGTGTTATATTGATGTTTTTAGACTACAATCAAGCCGAGGTTGCAAGAAAGGGCAAAGCTCAAGTTTGTTAAAGCATTTCAGGCTTAGATTGAGGCAGGTGATGGCTTAATATAGTTGAAACCCAACTTGTTTTGTGTGTGCATGATAACTATTCCTTCGTATTTCTTGTTATAATGCATGTTCAAGGAAAGTGAATGACTATCTGATATCCTAACTGTTAATCATATACAATGAATTTAAATGAAAAGCTTGTTGGTTTTACAAGTGTTATTGTTGTTACCATTGTATTTGTGATTGTTGTGATATCTGTTGGTTATTTTGGGATGTACCGGTATTTGAACATCTTCACGGGATTGGCTAGTACAAGGTTGGCAGACACTTAATGTCTACGAATTTGGTACATGGACAAGAGTTCGCCCCCTGCAGGTCATGGCTAGTGGGCGACCATAAGACCCTTAGCATGTATGTCCAAGGTACATGTGAACGTGACGGTTCCTTGAGTGAACTGGGGTTTTATGTGTATTTGTTATGTTGGTTCCTTGAGTGAACCAGACTTATGTGTTGACTTTTTATATTGGTTCCTTGAATGAATCGGGTTATGTGTTTACATGCTATATTTGGCTTCTTGAGTAAATCAGGATTCATGATTGTTTAAATTATTGTTGTTGGGATGGATCCTTGAGTGATCCGGGTTAAATTATAATGATTTGATACTCTCTTCAATGTCTACGTACGTACTTATGTAATTGAGACATGGAAAATATCTTGTTGTTGAGTCATGGTTTGTTAACTTGGAGTCTTGTTGGTAGTCATGGTTTTGACTTGAGTGGTTATTCATCTTGACTTGTATTTGACGGAGTTCTATGGTGTTGTGAACAATGCTAAGTGTTATAAACTTGAGGTAAGGTTACATGGTAGGCGTTCATGGTTGTTCATTGTTTTACTAAGTTATGGTTACTTGTTCATATATCTCATTTTGGTTTGGTCAATGAACCTACCAGTACACTGTTTCTTGGGTACTGATACTACATGTGCTCTTCTTTTTGTTGAGTGCAGAGCTTCTTCTGGTGACTGCTTCAAGACCTCAACCATAGAGAAGATAGCATTCGAACTCAAGGGTGAGCATCATCTTCTAGGTTGTCATGAGTTCTTCACGTAGTTTCTGGTCCATTGTTCGGACTTGGATATTTTCGGTTGTTTTGGGGTTGACTCCTTTCTTTGACATTTTTAGGGATTGTTTAGTATTCGTTATTTTCCTCATTTGTTTTGTTTAGAATATTAGTTTCATTAATTTATTTAATGAAAAACGGTTAGTTGTCTTATTTTGGCTAAGTGTTGGATTTGTTGTTTTGGAGTTAGATGGTTCTCCCAGCGGAGAGTTAGTGTGGGTGCCACTCACGACAGATTTGGGTCGTGACAGAGTTAGGCCCAAGACCTAATTTTACACATCTCCTTTCTTACAATACAACTCGGATATAAAAAGAAAAATAAAGGAGAGAGGTTGTTGATTTATTTTAAGTAAACAACTAAGAAAAAGAAGACAAACAAAAACCCTCAATTTCCTTAACGGTCCGTGGATGTCTTCACTCATTCTTCATTTACTTTCCATACTTCTATAATAATAAATAAAAAAAGTCGAAGACAAATGATCATTAATAGAAACCATAGCCATTGATAATCAAATGACAAAAAGAGCTTGGAAGCCACAGAAGTCAGGCTGTCGTGTAGAAACTGGAACACGGACCTTTATCGAACAAGGAGTCCTGTTGGCGCTCGGTAGATAATTTCCAAAAATTGAATATACAAAAAAGAGTTCCCGAACAAACTCAAATATGTTAAGAAACAACGTATAGATGTGGATGTCAAGATTTTCAAAGTTTTGGTTTCCAAAGTTACAATATCCATGTATAAACTAATCATTCCTATTGGTTGGAATGGTGACAAGGTTGTCTATAAGAGCAAACCTTTGCCTCCATTTCAGATACACAACAAAATTAACAAAAGGCTCTAATATTTGTTACTTATTTTTGCTACTGTATTATTTTATTTTATAACACGTTATTAACACAAACACTCTAATCTTCTCAAATAAATTAAGTTTTCATCTCAGGCATAATGAACACATGCATTACATATTTTGTTTGTGTGTTAATATTTACTTATCTATTTAATTTTCAGTTAGTAACTATTTGATAATTCCATTTTAAGATATTTGAGTCTATTATCATTTACTTGGTTTTATTAGCTTTAGTATGCATACAGTTTTCTTCCAGTAATTTTTATATTTTAAATAACATAAAAATAATGTCACCATAATTTATTTCTTGAACATCGTATGATACTGCCTAAATTTTCATTTTTGCATATCATTATTATAACTAATCTTGTGTGCTTTGCAATAATATTAATGCCTAATATATTTTCTCATTTCTGACTTTACTTTTGAAAGTCTTAATAGATTTAACATTAACAAGATAAAATATTATTATATAATAAAAGAAAAACTGACTAAGTGTGTACAATAAACTAGTTTCTTACTTTTTCTTTTTAGTGTCATGTATTATGATTACATTAATTAGTAACCAACTTATTTTAATATCAACATATTTTCAGGATCTATTTAACCTTGTAATGTATTTGTATTTAGAAATTTAATTTTAATTGTTTCTGTTATTTCTAATTCAATTTTCTTTTTAGTTTTCACCATGTTGAATTTATCAAAGCTTGAATTTGTGGCACTCGATATTATCGAAAAAAATTATTTGTGATGGGTTCTTGATACCGAAACTCACCTTGACGCTAAAGGTCTTAGGGATACTATTAAACAGTGAAATAAAACATCAAGCCAAGATAAAGTGAAGGCCATGAATTTCCTTCGTCATCATCTCCATGAAGGATTAAAAACTGAATATTTAACTGTGAAAGATCCGCTTGAATTATAGATTAATTTGAAGGATCGATATCACCACCTAAAACTTACGGTGTTACCAAAAGCTCGATATGTGTGGATACACCTTCAATTTCAGGATTTTAAAACTGTGATTGAGTATAATTCTGCTATTCATAAAGTAATTTTCATATTAAAATTATGTGGAGATATTATCACTGATGATGACTTACAAGAGAAAATTTAGACCACTTTTCTTGTTTTTAATATGCTGCTACAACAACAATATCGTGAAAAGGGATTTAAGAAATATTCTGAATTAATTACATGCCTACTTGTGGCTGATCAGAATAATACTTTGTTAATGAAAAATCAAGAAGCTTGTCCCACTGGGTTTGCTCCATTTCCTGAAGCGAATGTTGCAGCAGCAATAGATCAGTTTGAATCCGATGTGGTATGAAAGGTCATTGGGCACGTGTTTTTCGTACGCCCGATCATTTTGTCAAACTTTATCAAGTCTCCCTCAAAAAAAAGAAAATAATGTGGATGCTTACATGAACTTTCAGAATGACGATAGCGAAGCAACTCCCTCAAATAAATATGATGATATTGAGGCAAATCTTGCTTACAAATATGATGACTTTAAGGACCTCCCAAATATTACTCATTTGAAAGCTGAAGACTTCTACGAGAATATTGACTGAAGAACTGATCATCTCACTGGGGAATAAAACTATAAGAAAAGTTGTTATTTTCTTTTATGTTGCAACTATGTTATTTTTCTTAAATGTTTTTTCTAAAGCATCATGTCTTTCTAAATTCTAAATTTTTATTGTAGTTTAGTTTTTCAAGTTTCTTATAATGTACCTTTTATTTTTATGAAGAATATGGAAATTTTCTGATCATCAGTTGAACCCAAAATTAATTATGATGATATGCGTCTTATAGATAGTGCTACAACACACACTATTTTAAGAGATGAGAAATATTTCTCTTATTTGGTGGTGAAAGAAGTCAATATTAATACAATATTTAGTAGTACAAGATTAATTGAAGGTTTTGAAAAAGCTAATTTATTATTTATCGGAGGAACAAATTTGACAATTAAGCATTATATTGTGGTAGGTCTCAAAGAAACTTACTAAGTTTCAAAGACATTCGTCAAAACAGTTATCACATTGAGACTATAAATGATGAAAAGGTTGAATATCTTTATACTAATACAATGATGTCGGGTAAGAAATTTATACTTGAAAAGTTATGCGCACTTCATCTGAATTATACTACACAAGTATTAGCATGATTGAAACACATGCCATAGTAAAGCAGAAGTTTACTAACTCAAATGACTTATTATTTGGCATGACTGATTGGATTATCCCAATTCTAATATGATGCGCAAAATAATTGAGAATTCATATGGCACTCTTTGAAGAGCCAGAAGATTCTTTAATTTAAGGAATTCTCTTGTGTCGTGTGTTCTCAAAGCAAATAGATTACTAGACCATCAACATTTAAAGTGGAATTTGAATCCCCTGCATTTCTGAAACGTATACAAGGTGATATATGTGGACCCATTTAAATATTATATGAATCTAATAGACACATCTATAAGATGGTCTCATGTGTGTTTATTATCAACTTGCAATTTGACATTTGTGAGATTGTTTGTTCAAATAATATGGTTAAAAGCATAATTTTCAGATTATGCAATTAAGACAATTTGTCTCGATAATGCTAATGAATTTATATCTCAGGCCTTTAATAATTATTTTCTATCAACTGGGATAAAATTTGAACATCATGTTGCTCATATTCATACTCAAAATGGTCTAGCAGAATCACTAACACCTCCAATTCTAGATCAATGATTATGAAAACAAAACTTCTCATTTCAGTATGGGGTCATGCTACTTTGCATGCAGCAACTCTTATGCAGATCAGGCCCACAAGTTATCATAAATTCTCTCCATTACAGTTGGTTTTTAGTTAGGAGCCGAATATATCTCATCTAAGAATATTTGGATGTGCGGTATATATTTCAATTGCTCCACCACAACGTACAAAGATGGGTCCCTAAAGAAGTCTGGGGATATATGTTGCGTATGAATCTCTTTTTATTATAAAATATTTGAAACCTATGATTGGAGATTTATTTACGACAGATTTACTGATTGCCATTTTGATGAATCAGTATACCCAGCATTAGGGGGAGAAAATAAGCAACTGAAAAAAGAGATAGATTGAAATGTATTATCACTATCTCATTTAGATCCTCGTACAAATAAATGTGAACTGAAAGTTCAAAAGATGATCTATTTGCAAAATATTGCATATCAACTATCAAGTACATTCACTGACCTATCAAGGATTACTAAATTTCATATTCCAACTACCAATGCTTCCATTCGAGTTGATGTCTCGACAGGACAATCAATTAAGTCAAATAAGTCCAAACCACACATAAAATGTGGTAGACCAATCGATTCTAAAGATAAAAATCCTCAAAAAAGAAAAGAAGCAAACAATCAAAATGATCATAATATGGAGGAAGCTTCTCAAAAAAAAAATAAGGAGGCATAACAATTGATAAAACCTCGGGAGAGGTTCAGGTACCTGAAAATAATAAAGAAATCTCAATAAATTATGTCTCATTAGGAAAACTATGGAACCGAAATTATATAATTGTCGGTGATATTTTTACTTAAAATGTTGTTATTGAAATAATGCAACAACATAAGGATCTTGAATCAAAATCTGTCGAAGAATGTAGATAGAGAAATGATTGGCCAAAATGGAAAGAAGCAATTCAATTTGAATTAGCCTTACATGAGAAACGCGAAGTTTTTGGGCTAATAGCCCGAAAACCTGAAGGTATAATGAAGCTTAAACCTTAAATTGAATTGCATACATACCACAAGGAATGAAAGAATAGAAGTTTCCTAAATTTTCTATAGCCTCTCGAAGATAGGTGCAGACGTCTTTGTACCGATCCACAAGACATTACTAGACATTTTTCTTGTACTCATGAGATCGATGAACATAGGGTTCTGATATCAAATTTTTCACGAACCAAAAACAGAAGTCGTGATGGCTATGTTCCCAACCGATAGGTAAGCCAACCCAATGATTTCACCAATCTAATTTATGAATCAAGAATAGAAGTAAGAGACAAACCACATATCTCAAATACTATGTCTTTCATAATATAAGATGTGGAAAGAGCTTAAAAACCATCCATCATTGATGTCACAAGTACAAGAACTTCTACGATACGATGCAAGATTGAAATTGGAATGAAATGTCTAAATGTAAGAAACACCCTATTTGAAAACTAAATGATAGAATAAATGAAAAGATACATGAGGTGTAGGCCACAAAACAGTTCAGCATCTCACCACAACTCCAAATAAATTCAAGCTCGAACTCAGAAAGCTCATGAGATGCACTCATACCCAATATCAAATCTGTACCATAAAAGTATGCAGAAAATATAGTATGAGCACAAAATCACGTGTATCCAATTGTCTCATAGACCGACAATGAAGAAGTAGTGATGAAATTTTATAAGAAATGTCATTCTTTAAATTTTATAAACCTACATTACACATAAAAATCAAGTTTTCACTTAAATGGGGATAATTAAATGCCACAAAAAGTGCAAACATTAATCAAGAACATAATCAAGTTAGAATGGATGATGTCATGTGATGCGATATAATGCAATGAGATTATATGCCTCAAACTCTAAATACTATCTCAATTGTCTATAAACAACATTCCTCACAAGCACATCGAGAGTTCGTGATCCATGGGAGACTCACGAGGTTCATATACTAGCACGGACGATCTCCACATGCCCAACTCATAATTATAGAACAATTGCAGCACTTACAATCTCCACGTGCTTGGCCTTTACTCATACTAGATCTCATGTCAATGCATGTGTAATATAACATCAACAAAAATATGGGATAATGATGCATTGCATTTCAATCAAATAACAAGTATAAAATATATTTACCTCGGCTATCACAAATATACGGGTTAAATGAAAAAACATGAATACACAAAGAGAAACCAAGTCAACAATTCATTGGCTAATATCCATATGTTTTGGCATTCTCAGATTACAATCCATCATATTACAGTAATAAACTTTCTCTATATAACATCGGTACTTGTATCAATATCCTTCACACCACGAGTACAAGACTCCCATCTTTCGCCTTACCCATTATCTATTTTATTTTTTAACATTTAATTAGAAAAACATCCTTCAATGAAGTTTAGGAAGTCTTAACATGCCTTAAATGCCGAACAATGTGTCACAAATCATCAAGGTTTCACTTTTCCCTTTTGCGAAGCTTTAGAATGTTCCCAACCGAAAGTTGCCATCGTGAAATTGCCTCCAATATGTGTCACTTTCTTTTCTAATTAATATAGAGAATATTACTATCATTTAATAAAATTTCAAATGATGTATCTTCTGAAGATTCCAGTAGCATCACAAATCCATTCACTATGTCTTCAGTTGAAAAAAACTCAACATGAAGTGTAGAAAGCAAAACAGATGCCATTTTCTTTTCCGAATAGCTTAAATTTACCATTGCCATATCATCATTATCCCATAATTTCCTAATCATTACTAACCATTAATTTCTAATCCAAGTCATCCTTCTCCAATTGCACCCACAATTATTGTCCCCCCGCCCCGGGTCTTTAAGTAAGTACACCACGTTGCAACATTTCTATTTTCCAGTTCAATTTTCTTTCAACCAAAATAATTTAATAAAATACTACTAACTTCTTATACATCCTAGTAATCAATAAGCACACACCAGGATTGGAGCTATAACAAAAGTTACCGAAACACTCGTCGATTTTAGTTTGCTCCTCTTCGAAAGTACGGTTGCCGCAACAGTTTTGTGTTATGGCTCAAACTATAAAATTTCGCTCAACTTAAATTATATTCTTACTCATGGGCCAAGTGACAGGTATTAAATGAATGTGGACTTGTCCTGTTACCTACCAACTAAATTAATTAGCTAAATAATCCGTCAATTAAATAACTATGATTAAACGAATAATTCAAAATTTCCCCTTAAAATTGACGAGAGGAGTCTTTTAGGGAAAAGGAGTTCTAGTGTTCGAAATGGTCAAACAGATCGTTACATGATGTTAGTTAGTTTGCTAACTTAGATCTTATATTGTGGGAACACTTTTTATGGTATTTCATTGTATTTTACTCTAGGAGGATAGGTTTTTGTCCCCCTCCTATATATCTTTGGGTTATTAATAAACACGAAAATTTATATTTATAAAAAGATGAAAAATGGTGAAAACCCCAAAAATGGGAAAAATTCCACTGTTTTGATGAACAGTGACTCGCGATCGCGGTTAACGCTGCACGATCACAAGGATCAGCGTATATCAAGGCATTAATTGTTCTTCACGTTCACATTCAGCCCTCCGCGCTTGTAATGGTTGTTGACACGGACCCTCGAGTTTGTAAAGGTCCGATCACGATCTTCGTGAATGCGGTCCCACTGTCGCGTTCATGATGGACGATCTTTTCCTTCTTCGCATACGAGGCAAAGGGCCCTTGTTCACGAAGAAGGAATTTGTTGGCACCAGATTTCAGCAAAAATGCTAAAACATAAGTTGGAAAAAGTCTCCAAAAGGACCCTCGAAATTCGTTCTGGACCCTACGAAAATAAGCCAACTATGCTACTAGACTAATTTTGATATTTAGGACTCAATGAAACTGTTGGATTTATGAAAAGATATCTTTTACAACTAATTAGCCCATGTAACCTCTTTTAAGCTTATTTAACTAGTTTTTATTTAAAAGGCCAAAATACAATATAAAGGCTCGGAGGCCGAACTAACTGCACTACTAATCCAAAATAAATATTCCAGATCTAATGGAACTGACGAAATTACCATCCAATGCTCAAACCACAAAATATTGACCAAAGTTAAACTAACCATTTTTAAAGTCTCTAAGGACCTCAAACTCACTCAAATCACTCTTGAATGCATCGAGAATCATGTCAACCAACCCCACAACTCATAAATAGCAAATAGAAACTACGAAAAAAGGTAAAATGGTCAAAACATAGCAAAAGCTAAAAATCACAACTACGATTGTTACATTATCCACCACTAAAACACAAGTTTGTCCTCAAACTAAAAAAGTAAATAAAGTACCTAAAACAATAAAAATCTAGGGTTATCTACGCCTTATATTGGAATCAACCTCCCATGTAGCCTCTTCAATCATGCGATGTCTCCACTGGAATTTCACTGAATCAATAATGTCCTTCTTCATGCCACCCCACTAATGGTGTTGCTTTAAGTCATGGTACATCTTAGCCGCTCCTATCTGAATGGAATACCTCAAATAATGAGCCTCCTCCAAGATTAACATAACCCAACCACCAACTCTAGGCACACAAATGCAACCACTAATCCTCAAAACACCCTCAGGATCAAGAGTTGCCACCTTTGCCTTGCTACTCGACACTTTGTCACAAATCACCCTTAATCTTTCATCATCAAACTAATGAGCACGAATCGGCTCCATCAATAAAGATTTAGCCTCAACAAAGTCCAAAACATGTAGGGTGTTGAAATATCAAGCCTAACCAACTGGTTAGCCAAGGACTGAACCTCTAATGCCAAAGGCCACTCCTAAGTCAAAAGATGAGCCAAACTCCCCATACTCACCGCCTTTCGGCTTAAGGCATCTGCTACCACATTAAACTTACCCGAATGATAAAGAATAGTGAGATCATAATCCTTAAGCAACTCAAGCCATCAATGTTGTCTCATATTAAGATATCACTAGGTGAAGAAGTAGTGAAGGCTATGATGATCAGAGAAAATATCACAATGAACACCATACAAGTAGTGTCTCCATAACTTCAACACAAACACAACTGCGGTCAACGCCAAATCATGGATAGGGTAATTTCTTTCATGAGGCTTCAACTATCGAGAAGCATAAGCAATCACCTTACCATTCTGTATTAACACACCACCCAAGCCAACTCCAGAAGTATCACAGAAGACGGTGAAACTCATGCCTTCCTTGGGCAAGGTCAAGATATGAGTAGAAGTCAACAACTACTTGAGCTTTTGAAAGCTCTTCTCACAAGCATCCGACCATTGAAAATCAATCTTTTTCTACATCATCTTGGTCAAACAAGCCGCAATGAAAGAGAAATCCTGCACAAAGCATCGATAATAGCCTGCTAAACCAACAAAACTCTTAATCTCGGTAGGAGAAGTGGGTCTGTCCAATCACGAACCACCACTATTTTAGTCAGATCGACTACAATACCATCCTTGATCACTACATGACCTAAGAAAGATATAGAATCCAATCAAAACTCTCACTTGGAGAACTTGACATAAAAATTCTCATCCCGTAATCTCTAAAGTGCAGTCCTCAAATACCTCGCATGGTCCGCCTTATTCTTGGAATAAACCAAGATATCATTGATGAATAAAATCATAAAAGAATCAAGATAAGGCCAAAATACTTTATCCATCAACTCCATGAATGTTGTGGGGGCATTGGTCAGCCCAAAAGATATAACCAACAACTCATAATGACCATACCGCATCCGAAAAGCTATCTTTGGAACATCTAAAACTCTAATCCTCAGTTGATAGTAATCGGATCTCAAGTCAATATTAGAAAACATTAATGCATCTGAAGCTGATCTAATAAATTATCAAGGAGAGGAAGAGGATACTTGTTCTTGACCATTACTTTGTTCAATTATCGATAGTCAATACACATGCACATAGATCCATCTTTCTTCTTCAAAAATAAGACAGGAGCACCCCAAGGACACATACTAGGTTTAATGAAACCTTTACCCAACATACCTTATAATTTTTCCTTCAATTCATTCAACTCAGTAGGGGTCATCCTATAAGAAGGAATGGAAATGGTCTTAGTGTCCGGCTCAACATCAATGGCAAAATCAATATCTCGATCCGAAGGAATACAAGGCAAATCCGTGGGAAACACATTCTTGAACTCTCTAACAACTCGAACAGAAGCTAAGGGAGAAGGTGAAGCAACATTAGTATCGTGAACTTTTCTACCATGTGATAAGCATGTAAAAAAGATATAACCCCCTTCAGGCATGAAATAAAAGTGCCCTTCTATGCTAGTCTTGTCACACCCAGAGTAGCTAAAGTTACGGTCTTGGCAAAATAATCCAAAACTGCATGATAAGGAGTTAATCAATCCATACCCAAGATAATATCAAAATCAACCATATCTAGGACAATCAAATCTACCCAGGTCTCACGCCCTACAAAGGTCGCTACAAATGATCAGTACACCCGATCTATCACTAAAGAATCACCTATGTCGGTAGAAACTCGAATAGGCATAGCAAGGGACTCATAGGCAGCATCAAAACAAGTAGCAAAACATGTATACACATATGAGAATGTAGACACAGGGTTAAATAACACTAACGCAGGATGATGGCAAATCGGGACGATACCTGTGATAACTGCATCTGAGGCCTCTACCTCAGGTCTCCAAGGAATAGCATAACACTAACAACTCCTGCTTCCAGACTAAATAACCCTGCGTCCACTACCATGAGCTCCCTAGCTCCACCTTGAGAACCTCTAGAACTACCCATGTTGCTTTATGAACCACTTTTAACTACAGATATATGAGTAGGAAAAATCTGAAGCTGAAAAACCTGTTAGGCAGAACCCAATGCACGTCGAGGACACTCCTTTGTGTAATGACTAGGCTCATCACATACGTAACACCCTCTGTGTAATGACCCTCGTTATAATTTTTAGACTTTTCTGTGTTTTGACCATTTTTACCTTCTCCGTTGTTACTTTATATCATTTATGAGTTGTGGAAATAGTTGGCACAGTCCCCAATGCATTCTGGAGTGATTTATATGAGTTTGTGGTTTTGGATATCCTTAAAGGGATTAGTTTGACTTCGGTCAATATTTTATGATTTGAGTTTTGGATGGTGATTTATTCTATTTCATTTGATCCAGAATGTTGATTTTGTGCTAGTAGCATAGTTAGCTTAGGCCCTGAGCCTTTATTTTTCATTTTGGCCTCTTAATTAGAAACTAGTTGAATTAAGTTTAAAAGGGGGTCCTGGGGGTAAATTTGTTGTAATCAACCTTTTTTTGTAAACCCGATGGCTTCATTGAGTTTGGAATGTCGAATTTAACCTAGTAGCATAGTTGGATTATGCTTGAGATGCCTCGGATGAGTTTTGGATAGTTGTTCAGAGTTTGGAGTTTTACGTCGTTGAGTTTTAATAATATAACCTGTATATAAAGAGCTACTTTGGCCATGTTTATAGTATCATTGGATCTGTATCAAAATTTCAGAACCAATGCAAAAAGAATAGATGAATTTTGAGTTTGTATGAGGGAAATATGGTCGTTTTAGTATGGACAGTTGTTGCTGGTGTCACAACCATCGTGATCACGTACCTTAAGTCGCGACTGCTATGAGTCTCCACTAAAGGAGATCGCAACCGCGGGAATTTTTTCACTACTGTGAAGGGCACCACAAAAGGCTCCAGCGTTTATTTAAAGCTAAATTTCAAAGTTCTTAGTATTTTAGACATTTTGGGAGCTTGGAAGCTTCGTTTTTGGCGATTCACGATGCGTTTTTCTCATATAATCATTGTATATATGATGTTATCTTCACTTTTGTCATTTTACAAGAACATTCATTTCGTATTTTGTAAATTCTAACCAAAGTTGAGATTCAAAACCCCATTTCATTATTTTCAAAGCTTCCAAGCTCATTTTTGAGAGAATTAAAGTGTGTTTTCAAGATTGGAACTTCAGGTGAGCTTCTAAACTAGTATTTCATCATTTCCCAGAGATTAATTTGTGTTTTCATCTTTAAATCTTAGCTTTTAAACTTGAAATTTGGGGGTTTTCCTGACAAATTATAAAATTAGTTTTTCTTTGTTTTGAGGTTCGATTTCAACTCATTTTGGGTTGGGTTTTAGATTTAGACTATTCTTAACATGAGTAACATAATTCTTAAATAAAATTATGATTTTACCTTTGTATTTTTTGGAATCAATTTTTAAAGTGATTTTAGACCCAAAACCAAAATGTATCGATATGGTTATCGATGGACTCATTTTGACTTGTAGATGTCATATTTAATTAGATTGATCGTGTTTGGAGATGATTCGAGGGAGTAGAGCTTTCGATTGATGCTTTGGACTGTGTTTTAACTTTTGAATCTTCTTTTAAGGCAAGTTGAGATGTACCTTGACTTTCTCTAAAGTATTTATATGTTGTATATTTGTTTGCTCATGTTTTGTGAATCGCTTAGGATTGGGAGTTCCGCTTAGGTGAAATGACCAGTATCTCTGCAGGTATTGGAGTCTTTTGATGGATCGTAGTTATTTAGTTGTTTGTCGTAGTTAGTCTTGCTACTTGTGATTATGCTTAGGAAAGATTGTAGATAGTTGTATTATTAACCTTGAATAAATTGATAGTGGATACCTATTTTAGAGCCTGTATCGTGTTGGTGGACTTTATTGTGATGATTGGGGCTTAGTGACCTTTTAGGGGATAATTATGTTATTATTGTTAGTGATGGAATAATTGAGTTTTAGAGAATACTTAGAGGATAAATGAACTTGTAATAGTTGATGCAACTATCGAAGCTTAATATCGTTTACTGGGGTTGATCTTAGGCATATTTATACACCTAGGTGTCATTATCTATGCGTGTTTAGCTTAGTTTTGAGGATAACTTGATGTGATTAATGAAGTAAAAAGTGTGTATTTGTGTGCTAAGTTACATGTTTAGAGTGTTGAAGGTGCATTTGAAACAAGTCGAGAGTCAAAATGATCAAATAGAGTTTAGACAAGAAAACTAGTGATGCTAGCTTAAGTTATGCTTGTTCTAGTGTACTTTGATGAGCTCTATTGTGTTTTATGGACTAATGTTTGTTATGAGATGTTGTAGGATACCATTGGGGTATCCATAGAAGCTAAATGAAGCCTACAAAAACAATCCACAAGGAGTGGGGAAACAAGAAACAAGTGGACGAGAAGAATAGAACAAGAATTGGGCGAAACCTCCCATTGTGGGGGCAGCCTTGCGCCACAACCCCCATAGCATAGGAGGGTTCCTTGAACCACACCTCCTAGAATGAGGGGATACTGCCTTGTACCTGATATGGTCCTACGCTGCACCCCCCTTGGCCATGCGATTGGCCTGCGGCGCAACCCCTCCCCCCCTCACTAAGACATCCAAAAGTTGGTATTTCACCTATTTAAGTTGAGGGAAAAGTGGTAAATGCTTATTATTCATTTGGGTAAACCTATGGATAACCTAAGGGGCTATATAAGGAGTACTTATCCATATTTACAAGACATATTGGGAACAATACATGATTGGAGAGAGGAGAAGGCAGCAAGGGCTCTACGTTAGGGTTTTTCTTCCTTTAACTTTTAGTTTCTTTGTAGTTTTACTTATAAATTAATTAGTGGTGATTATTTTCATGACTATGAGTGGCTAAACACCTCTTTCTAGGGTTTAGGCTAAGAACATGATTACTTAGCTTATATTTGAGTTGGTTAATGTTGATTATCTCATTTGGTTGTTCTTGTGTTCTTGTAATTACTATTCTATTGATTCGCGATCTTTAGAATGCATCTATATTTATTTTATGATCCCAGAAGGAGTAACATTAGATTAGAAGATGGAACATAAGAAATGGGTTCTTGTATTTTAGATGAATTAAAGATAAGATTCGCGGTTAGGATAGGAATATACCTAATTTGTCCCATTTGGCTAAATACGGTATGAAATATAAATGTGTTTGAATTAGCTCCCACATATATACTCAACGGTGTAGTTGTGAGGCTAATTTAAATAGGATTAGAGTCTTAGAAGACCATAATCATGATATTAAACTCGTGAATCAACAACCAAGATAGATAGCTTAACCAACAAAATTGTAAAGCTTGGCATGATTGTTCTAGATGCCTTGACCGTAGAATCCTCCTAATTATTGTTCCCAACACTTTTAATTTATGTTAATGTTCAGTGTTACTTTTAGTATAATAAAACTCAAACTCTATTTGGTTACAAATCGCACTCGTTTAACTTCATTAGTAATACTTGAATTGGATTGTCTGCTAAATATCAAGTCCCTATGGGATCGATATTTGGCTCACAAGAGTCACTTTATTACTTGCACAACCATGTAAACTTTTGTGTGTGGTTGGACACAACAAGTTGTTATCGCCGTTGTCGGGGACTTGAAAAATTAGCAACTTCTAATTTGTAGTTTTACTATTTTGTTCGATAAGTTCTAACAACTTGGTCTTAGATACTAAATTTGTAGGTACAGGTTTAAATCTTAAGCAAGATAGCAAGGGAGAGGGAATTGGTTGAACCACATCCCAAACCTGAGCAACGCTTGCAACAATTGAGAAGAGAAGCAGCACGTTTCTATCCAATCCCGCAAGTTTAACAAGATGAGACCATTCCTGTAGTCATGGGTGATGAACAACCATCCCGCAGGATAGTACGCAAAGTGGCAATCCCACTCGCAACCAATATGACCTCCAGTATCCAAAAACCAGATGCAGGAGGTAGATTTCAGCTTAAACAAAACATGGTGCAATTGTAGCACATAAGGGAGCAGTTTACAGGCTTGTCACATGAGGACCCATAGGTTCATCTACAGAACTTCTTAGAGTTCAGTGATACATTCATTCCAGTAGGAGTCTCCACAAATTATGTGAGGCTCACTCTTTTCCCATTCTCACTCTTGGGAGAAGTAAAGAAATATTTAAAGGCAGAACCTTCAAATTCAATCACAACCTGGGATGACTTGGCAAAGAAGAATCCTGCAGGTATGATTGAGGTACATAGTGTCACAGCATTGGCAGTACAGTTGGCCAATTTTCAGAACCAGATAATGACTCAGTTCAGCAAGTTGAGTGTGGCTTCACTTCAGGCACAGGTTAATGAAGTTCAGCAGGTTCAGATTTGGTATGAAATTTGTGGTAGTAGTGGTCACTCTGCAGGCTTAAGTGGAGCAAACTCGGAGTCGGCAAATTTTGTGGGCAATGCACAAAAAGGTAATCAAAACTGTGATAATGCCTACAACCACAACTGGCAGAGTTAGCCCAACTACTCTTGGGGAAATAATCACGGTCAACCTCAGCAATTTCAGCAGTAGCAAGGTATTCAAAACAATACTCAGGCCAGTAATATAAAAGAGACTTTGAAAAAGATGTTGGCCAACCAAGAAAAAATGGCTGCAAAGTTCAAAAATCAGCAATTGGCTCAAAAGAATTTAGAGACGCAGATGGGTCAGTTATCTCATGTATAAAATGTGAGACCTCAAGGGGATCTACCTAGTGATACAAAGCAAGTTCCAAAGCAAGTTATGGCAATCACCTTGAGGAGTGGTAGAGATTTGAATAACGCATCTCCAAAGATTAATCATGAGGTACAGGCAGAGTTGATCACACCTAAGCAGACAAAAAAGCAAGTTGAGTCCAAAGAAGCTGACAAAAAGGGGAAGTCTGAGTACCCAATTGAGAAGTAGTTGAGCAAATCCAAAATAGACCACCACTACCACTCCCTCAAAAGCTTAAAAAAAGTCAAAGAGGATGCTTATTTTAAGAAGTTCTTTGACACATTTAGAGAACTCCACATTAACCTTCATTTGTTAGATATTTTATAGGGAATGCCTAAGTATGCCAAGTACTTAAAGGATGTGGTGGCGAACAAAAGAAAACTTGGTGATATTGAGACTATAGCATTTATGGAAGAATGCAGTTCTGTGGTTATGAGCAAGATGCCCAAAACACTCAAGGACCCTAGGAGTTTCACCCTTCCCATACAAATTGGTGAAAGTGATGTTGTTCAAGCTTTGAGTGATTTGGGGGCAAGCATCAATTTGATGCCCTTTTCTGTGTTTAAAACATTGTTTGGGATAGCTAAGGCCCTGTTCAATTGTGTTACTGATGGCAGACAGAACTAGAGTGGTAACCGAAGGAATTATTAAGGATGTTCCCATTAAGGTTGGTAAGTTCATTATTTCTGTTGAGTTTATTGTTCTTAACTATGATACAGATGATAGGTACCAATCATATTGTGATGTCCATTATTAGCTACCAGAGAAGCATTGATAGATGTTAGAGAGAGTATGCTCAAGATGAGACTGAATGATAAAGAGGTGGTCTTCAGAGTGTACAAACCACTCAACATACCTGCACACTACAAAGATCTATACATGATCACAGTGATGAAAGTGGAGGAGTGCAAGCTTCCCATTACCTCTTCAAACTCTCTTATAGAGTTGTCCAAATTGACGAATAAGCCTAAGCTTGAAAAGCTTGAAGGGAATCCTGAGAGGGTGAGTGTAAGAAAAGTAGTAGACCTTAATTGGAAGCACTCAAGAGGTCAGAAAAAAAAAAAGGAGAAGGTGGTCCCCAAAAAAGAGGTAATGGTTGAGAAAATGTGGATGATAGTTGTGATGTGAGTCGTACCTCGACAATAAATCAGGCACTGCTTGGGAGGCAACCCAAGTTAAGGTAGTTATTTTTATTTTTTGTAGTTTTTATGTAGTACAACCTTTGGTTTTGTTTTTGTTTTGTATTAACAGGTTGAAGGGAAGTCTGAGTACCTGAAATCTTAGCTACGGAGCATTACAATAACTAAGTGTGGGGGTCCTCCAAACCACTTTGATGGATAGGATGCTACTAGCTACGCCTAGAGGCCTCAGGGAGTATTTCTAATTCTTATTATTTGATTTATACTTTGGGGAAAAAGTATAATTTTAAGTGTGGGGTGGGGAATTTTTCGATTTGGTGAGGGTGAAGTGCGTTATAAGATTTCTGCTTTGATTTATTTGCAAGTTTTTGGTCTAAATTTAAAAGATTACAAAATGATTTTATCTTTGTTTATTTTTAGTTTTCCATGGTTTATCCGTTTAGTAGAAGCACACTTCACCCACCCCTAGTTGTTCTTTTTGGTTCTTTTTCAAAGGGAAGCCCTTTGAATCCAGTATCCTTTTTGATTTTTAGGAGTATTTTTAAAATTTTTGTCATTAGGAATAAATAGAGATTCTCTTTATAGATGCTACACATGATTACTTGTTGCAAGTGGTGTTGAATTCTAAAGCATGATGTGAAAGTTGAATGACTTTTATGAGATACCTAGGCTCTTTTATTTGAGTCTTGTGTGATTTTGGCTTAAATTTGAATTCTTGCGATTGCTTGGTTGAGAGTCTGTAGAGATCCTTCTTCAATTAAACACGTGCCATGTGTTTTAAGGTTTTTGTATATTCCATGTTTGCATAGTGATGTCTAGAACTTACCTGGTGTGTTTGCAAAACGAAATAAGGAATGTTGAGTTTAGGAGATGATATAAGCATTTCTTTGATAGCCATTTTTTATACCTGCTTTATCTACCCATTACACATGATCTTAGTTAGACTCATTGAGCCTTTAGCCTATTCTTTGGTATCCCCATATGTAGCTTATTCCTTTTTTTTCAATTGACCAAAATTTTATTCCAAACTCCTAAGCGCTTTGTTGAAAAATTAAGATGTTAAGGAGTGTGAAACTGAAGGAGGAAAAAGTGAAAGTGAATCCCCAAAGTAATAGATACTGGTGTGTTGGAAAAGTTTATGTGTTGTTAATTAGGAGTAATGTAATGAAAAGAAAAATTGATCAAAAGAAGTGAATCATGTGTTGATGGCAAATACTCTCTACTAAAGATGTGTAAGCTAGCTTAAATAGATGGGTCAAAACAAAAGAGAGGTGAGAATATAAAAGTGATGAAAAATAGTTTGGTTGGAGATGAGTTTAGTGTAAAGTGTGATGTATTAAAGTGCTTAGGGAAGATAGTCATTATTACTGGCCAGAATAGTTCCTACCCATCCCTTAGCCTACATTACAACCTGTAAAGTCCTACTTGATCTTGAGATAAGATATTCTAATATTAGCGGATTACCACACTAAGGGCAAGTTTATGGTTCATCTTATGTCACATGTGAATTCTTTGCAAGAGTGAGTGAAATTTGATTCTAACACCCATTTTTGTGATAAATTGCATATTTGTGAGTGAATATGGGTGACTCTCCTGTAGTGAGGGCGCATGTTTAATGATGGATAAGTGACTTATATGATATCTTTTTTGAGTAATATGTATGATTTTGCCAAGGTAGAGTCAATTCTTGAGGCTAGGAAGTCTTGAAGTAGTATTCATATGTTTTTCAATTGTAATATGACATGTCTAATGTAGAACTTGTTATTCATGTAGTCATTGTAATTCTAGCTTGAGTGTCTTAATTCAAATAGTGATATTAGAGTTTTCCTTGATTGTGAGTAATGTAAAGAGTTGTTCGAGGACGAACAAGGCTTTAAGTGTGGGGTGGTGATCTTAGGCGTATTTATACACCTAAGTGTCATTATCTATGCGTGTTTAGCTTAGTTTTGAGGATAAATTGATGTGTTTAATGAAGTATAAAGTGTGTAATTATGTATTTGTGTGATAATTTACATGTTTATAGATTTTAAGGTGCATTTGAAATCAGTCGAGAGTCAAAATGATCAAACGGAGTTTAGATGAGAAAACTAGTGATGCTAGCTTGAGCTATGCTTGTTTTAGTGTACTTTGATGAGCTCTATTGTGTTGTATGTACTAATGTTTTCTCTGATATGTTGTAGTATACCATTGTATCATCCATATAATCTAAATTAAGCCTACAAACAAGCCACAAGGAGTGGGGAAACAAGCAACAAGTGGACGAGAAGAATAGAGCAAGAATTGGGCGAAACCTTCCCATGTGGGGGAAGCCTTATGCCGCACCCCCCATATCATGGGAGTGGTACTTACACCTCACCCCCTAGGGACAGGGGATACTTACTTGTCCCTGCTATGGGCCTACGCTTCACCCCCCTTTTCCATGCGATTGGTCTGTGGCGCAACCCCCCTACACGTCCAAAAGTTGGTTTTTTACCTATTTAAGTTAAGGGCAAAGTGGTAAATGCTTATGATTCATTTGGGAAGCCTATGGAATACCTAAGTGATTATATAATCATTACTTATCCACATTTACAAGACATCTTGGGAACAATACACGATTGGAGAGAGGAGAAGGCAACAAGGGCTCTACGTTAGGGTTTTTCCTCCTTTAACTTTTAGTTTCTTTGTAGTTTTACTTATGAATTCATTAATGGTGATTATTTGTATGACTATGAATGGCTAAACACCCTCTTCATAGTGTTTAGGATACGAACATTATTGCTTAGTTTATATTTGAGTTGGTTAATGTTGACCATCGTATTTGTTTGTTCTTGTGTTATTATATTTACTATTCTATTAATTAGTGACCTTTACAATACATCTATATTTCTTTTGTGATCCCAAAAGTAGTAACATTAGATTAGAACGTGGAACATAAGAAATGGGTTCTTTTCTTTTAGATGAATTAAAGATAAGATTTACGGTTAGGATAGGAATATACCTAATTTGCCCCATTTGGCTCAATTACGGGATGAAATATAAATGCATTTGAAATATTTCCCACATCCCCGCTCAATGATGTAGTTGTGAGGCAATTTAAATAGACGATTAGAGGCTCGAAAGACCATAATCATGATATTAACCCCGTGAATCAACAATGAAGATAGAATTGTAAAGCTTTGCATGATTGTTCAAGATGTCTTGACCCTAGAATCCTCCTAATTATTATTTCCAACACTTTTAATTTCCATTACTGTCCAGTGTTACTTTTAGTATAATAAGACTCAAACTCTTTTTGGTTACAAATCTCACTCGTTTAAGTTCAATAGTAATACTTGAATTGGATTGTCTGCTAAACGTCAAGTCCCTGTGGGATCGATATTCGATTCACAAGAGCCACTTTATTACTTGCACGACTACGTACACTTATGTGTGTGGTTGGACGCAACAGGGGTACATAATTAACTAGCATAGTTTCCTTTAAATATTTTAGTCTAATGACGTTATCCTTGAAAAAGATGAGACTTATCGTATGAAACAAGTTAGGTTTGGATAGTTTTACGATGTATTATTATTGGGATTGTTGTTAATCTTGTGTTGCCGGGTGGGGGCTTATGTGAACATTATTATTGACTTGAGAAATTATTTATTATGGCATGCCCGAGTAGGGGCTTATATGCATATTATTATTGACTGAAGAGAAAATATTATTGTGATGCTCGAATAGGGGATTGAATTGATATTGTTGGCCTTCATTATGCATTAAATTGCCATATGTATTATTGTATCACCGAGTGGGGTTTGACTTGTTATCATAGGTCTTATTTGTGCATTAAATTATCTTATCATATTGATGATACCCAAGTGAGGGGTTTAAAATGATATTACTAAAGTCTTTCATCACTATTCATTCTAGTGGTGCCGAGCGATGGAATATATTATGAATTATTGGCATATTGAGTTGATTCTGAGCTCACTTTTAAATTATTGAATGAATTATCATCTTCATACTGATTAGTTGTGAGCATTACATCTTGATTCCATACATGCATATATATTCATGAGATATTGGTACCACTGAGAAACACTTTACAAAACCCTTGATCCATGAACAATAGTCGGGGAGGTGGATGAGACACTTTATAGATCTTGATCCGTGAACATTAGCCGAAAAGGTGGATTGAAATTATGAAATGTATATAGGTTGCGAACCCCCCCATGGGTCCTATATTGGGAGCGCTGAGGCTCAGTAGGTGTATACAAAAAATCATGTGATGAATTTCAACCATTCATCATGATCCCATCATCACTATATTGCATTGCATCATTTGTATTGCATTGCTTTCCTTGGTATGGTTTTATATTATCGTTGAGTGTTTACTTTTATATTTAATTATCGCGATTGAACCTTGTTTGTGATATTGTGTATTGAGCATGTATTTCACTTTATTACATCGTCTTTTGTTGACATATTAAGAGACGTGGGGTATGGCTATGGCTTGATCTGAGATACTATTGTGTCACATCTTTTGGTAGCATGATATTACTTTTTATATGAGCTCTCACTATGTTATCCCAGATTAGTGGTTAAACATGCTAGATTAAGCCTGATATACTGTGTTAGTGAGTCTCCTTCATAAATGACTTTCCTTAACTGTTGATCATAAATGACTAGTATTGACTCACCTAGCCCTATATGCCTACCCTGTATATTGATGATCTTATGAATGTTGTATTGGGTTACCCTAATAGTATGAAGTGGTATATTTATTATCTATTTAGGAAAACGTTGGGTAGTTGGGATGATGGTTCTCGCCATCACTTTGGATTAGGGTCGATTATCAATGATACTTGTTGAGTACACATGTTTCATACTTACTTTTGCCTTTCTTTCCTTTTTCTTATTTTTTTGCACTCCGTGCAGGTATTGGCTCGAGTAGTAGATGGTAGATTGCATTTCTTCGGCATTGGAGTTGTGGAGATCATGGTAGTGGCTGGAAGAATTCAATACTTACCGGATCTCTCTTTATTTATCTTATGTTTACCCGCATTTAAGATACTTTTTCTATTGATATCATTCTGTAATTAAAGGCTTGTACTAGTGACAAGCAGACCTGGGATGTATTTGAAGTTATTATTTCATCTTTAAATATCTTTTAGAATTATTCTATTATTTTTCTTTTTTCACTTTTAATTTATTTAATTATTTGAGTCTTCGGTTGGAATAGGCTTACCTGTACCGGAGGGTGTGATAGGTGTTATCGCTCACTTTATTTTGGGTCGTGACAAATTGATATTAGAGCCCCAGGTTCATTAGTCTCATTAGTACAAGTTGAGTCTAGTAAATTCTTACAAATTAGTGTGGGGAAGTCTGTTATCTATCCTTTAGAGGCTACATGACTTTAGGAGAAATCCATATCTTTATTCTGCTTCATGTATTCATAGCTTTGTATAATTGAAACCCCTCTTATTCACTCTCTCACTGATGGTGAGGACCCATTCTTCTTTGGCGAGAGATTTAGAGCCCGTACCTTTTGTGTGTGGTAGGAGTCAAGGTTGAGGCAGAGATTGGATTTGAACTTCCAAACCAGTTAGAGGTCAGGTTTGGATGGCCTCTTCAGGTTCTAGAGTTGATAGTGATGATGGGTATTTTGAGATAGAGGGATTGAGGCTAGTGCAGACACCACCTATGACCATACCTGTGCTTGAGGATTAGTTGGTATGAGTTTTGGGTTTTCTTGAGAGGGTGGCTCCTATTTTGATTCGACATGCTACTTTGGAGCTTCAGACTCCAGATGCGTATTTGACTACAGATTCTTCTAGTGTTGACGAGGCATTACTAGGGATCGTTCCACATCCAGTGACCTTACCCTTTATGTCCATGGAGAAACAGAGTAGGTTTGTAGAGTTCATAAGGACAAATCCTCCTCGGTTCGATGGAGATCCTAGGTTCGATGCTTATATATTCTTGTTTGGTTGCAGTGAGAGATTGCACAGGTTGGGTTTATAGACTCTAATGAAGTAGATTTCACTACCTTTCAATTCTTTGGACCAGCTTGATAGTGGTAGAGGATTTTGGTATAGAGTAAACCAATTGGGTCACCTTCTCTTTCATGGGATCAGTTTCTTGAGAGTTATTAGAGGAGTTTAAGTGGAGACATGAGAGACTTATGGGGTAGAGGCCCTGTGAACTTGATGGCAATAGCAACATGTATGGTAGAGGCTGGGATCATCGTGGTTATCCTCGGAGAGGGTTAGATCATGGTGGTCGTTCAGGTTCTTCAAGTCCAATTCAGTAGACCCTTACTTCTTCGGGTTGCTTCTAATGCGGAGATCTTGGGCACTATAGGAAGGATCACCCATATTATAGATAGAGAAATACATCATTAGTTGCTCTGAGAGATGACAGGTCTTAGTATCATGTTCCACAGGATGGACTCAAGGTAGGAGCTTCTGGTACAGTAGTCACAGGTATGATTTCAGTATGCCCTTGATATGTTTTGGTAGTGTTTGACTGTGGTTCTACATCCTCCTACATGTTTACTTACGCAGCATTAAGTCTTGATATCATTCGTGAGTTTTATTAGGTTTGTTGATATTGCTACCCTGTAGGTTATTCTTTAGTGGTGGATCAGGTATGCCGACCTTATATGATGACTCTTTTAGAGTGTATTATTTGATTAGGTTTGATTTCCTGGAGTATTGTGGCTTTTGGTGTGATTTGGGTATGTTTTTCTTGAGGTTTATATTATGGAATAGTGGTGGATCGATTATGGGTTTTGGCACATTCAAATTGTAGAATGGATTAGACTTGTGGTGTGACTAATTTGAAAGGATTGCAAGTAAAGGATTCGAGTTGGGTAAAGGAAGATTTTCAAGCTTTTGGGCCTTGCGACTTGTTACTTCTTTATTGATTAGTTTTGCTTGTGTGAAAAGACTTATAGGTATTAAAACACTCCTTGATTACACTTGAAGGATTTCAGCTTATAGAGAATTCTTGCTTTGGTTCGGAGATAGTTTCAAATGGAAAGGAAACTTGCTTGTAGCATTTGTTACTTTAGTAGCTAAGAGGCTTAATGTAATATTATTGGCTCATGAGTTATCATTAGAGTATGTGTTATCATCCCATGGTCCTTGTGTTTAGAATCCTGAATGAGAAGTGAGTTGAGGAAAAAGATAAGGATTTTGTCCATAAGGAATTTTGGTGTATTCAGAGTTTAGCTATAGGTTCGAGTTAAAAATTCAAAATCTTAACAGCTTGATTCATCAGTGGTTTATGAGAAGTCCAGCAGTGACTATCCTAAGATTTGATTTATGATATTAGGCATTGGTAAGTGAGATATAGTGTTTGTTGCACTTCTTCAGTAGGTTGATTGTTCCTGATAAGGCGGGTTGCTTATATGAATGTGATCGGAGAAGCTCTTCGTTCTATCAGATTATTGAGGACTTTGGGTTGATTGACATTACTTGGGTATTGAGGACTGCATGGGTTATTGTGAGGAGTTACATGAGAATTTGATACCATTTTTATGTTCATGTCTATGGCATGTAGAATTTTTTGGTGATTCTCAATTGCCTTAAAGGGTTGAGCATAAGGATATGACTATGGTATAGTGACCTAAGTATGCTAAGTGTGGCTTTTGAGATTCTGTTTGGCATTGATATCAATTTTGGGCCCAGTTGCTTCAGTTTGAGGATATAGTGTTGTCTGATTTGGTAGATATTGTATCATCCTTGAGTAGGTTGATTTAGTATACTCGTGAGCGGATATATGGTTTCATGGGTTCCTTGGCATTTTGTGGGTTCGAGGATGAATTTTGGTTTTGTGGTTGTAGCCAGTAGCTTATGGTGTCTTAGATAGATTTAGATTAGCAGGGGTATGTTCAAAACTTCTAGTGTGATTGACTTAGTCTTTGGGTATAGAGAAAGTTTTAAAATAAAGAAATTCGACTTCATTGAGAATTTGGCCTTAGATGCTTGTGTTATGACCTTATGAGTCATTATGTGGTAGTTTCTGGTTCTATAATGAAACTGGTAGTTCTAATGTTGTGACTCCACTTAGGAGTGCTTGCTTGAGGTTTCCGAGGGTATTTTCTATCCTTTGTCTGTTTTGAGGATTTTCTTACTTGTATGCTCGAAGACGAACGTGAATATTAGTGGTGGATACTGTAATGACCCTCATTATAATTTTTAGAATTCTCTATATTTTGACCATTTTTCCCTTCTCTATTGTTGCTTTATATCATTTATGAGTTGCGGGAATGGTTCGCAGGATCTTCAATGCATTCGAGAGTCATTTATATAAGTTTATGGTTTTAGATATCCTTAAAGGGATTAGTTTGACTTTGGTCAACATTTTGTGATCCGAGTTTCAGATGGTAATTTGGTCAATTCCATTAGATTCAGAATGTCAATTTTGGGTTAGTAGCATAGTTAGTTCGAGCCCTGAGCCTTTATTTTTTATTTTGACCTCTTAATCAAAAACTAGTTGAATTTAGCTTAAAAAGGGGTCCCGAGGGTTAATTTGTTGTAAATGATCTTCCTTCATAAATCCAATAGTTCTGTTAAGTCTGGAATGCCAAATTTAGCTTAGTAGCATAGTTGGGTTGTGCTTGGAAAGTGTCAGATGAATTTTGGATAGTTGTTTGGAGTTTGGAGTTATACATCGTTGAGATTTAATAGTATCACCTATAGATAATGAGCTATTTTGGGCATGTGTATGGTACCATTGGATCCGTATCAAAATTTCAGAACCAACGCAAAAAGAATCGATGAATTTTGAGTTTGTATAAAGGAGATATGGTCGTTTTAATGTGGACAGTTGTTGTTGGTGCAACATCCATTGCGATCGCGGACCTCAAGTCGCGACCGCAATGAGTCTCCACTAAAGGCCTTTGTGACCGCAAGGCTTTAGTCGTGACCGTGAAGGGTGCCACTAAAGGCTCCAATGTTTATTTAAAGCTGAATTTTGAAGTTTTTAGTATTTTTGACATTTTGGGAGTTAGGAAGCTCCACTTTTGGCGATTGGCGATGAGTTTTTCCCGTATAATCATTGTTTATGTGAGTTTACCTTCAATTTTCCCATTTTTCATGAATAATTATTTAGTCTTTCATGATTTCTAACCAAATTTGAGATTAAACCCCCATTCCACCATTTGCAAAGCTTCCAAGCTCATTTTTTTAGAGAATTAAAGTGTGTTTTCAAGATTGGAACTTTAGGTGAGCTTCTAAACTAGTATTTCATCATTTCCCATAGATTAATTTGTGTTTTTATCTTTAAATCTTAGCTTTTAAACTTGAAATTTGGGATTTTACCCGGTATATTATAAAATTGTTTTCTTCAATTTGAGGTCCGATTTCAACTTATTTTTTGTTGAGTTTTCAGATTTAGACTTCTCTTAACAAGAGGAACATAATTCTAACATAAAATCCCAATTTTACCCTTGTATTTCAGAGCTAATTTTCAAAGTGATTTTAGACTCGGAACCAAAATATATCGATATGGGTATCGATGGACTCCTTTTGACTTGTAGATGTCATATTTGATTAGATTGGTCATGTTTGGAGATTATTTGAAGGAGTAGCGCTTTTGGTTGATGCTTTGGACTGTGTTTTGGCTTGTGGATCTTCTTTTAAGGCAAGTTGAGATGTACCTTGACTTTCTCTGAAGTGTTTATGTGTTTTTTGTTTATTTGCTCGTGTTTTGTGAATCGCTTAGGATTGGGGGGTCCCACTTAGGTGAAATGATGAGCATTTCCGTGGGAACCGAAGTCTTTTGATGGATCGTAATTATTTAGTTGCTTGCCTTAGTTAGTCTTACTACTTGTGAGCTTAGGAGAGATTGTAGATAGTTTGCTTATTATCCTTGAATAAATAGATAGTGGATACCTATTTTAGCGCTTGTATTGTGTGAGTGGACTTTATTGTGATGATCGGGGTTTAGTGACCTTTTAGGTGATAATTATGTTATTATTTTTAGTGATGGAATAATTGAGTTTTAGAGAATACTTAGAGTATAAATGGACTTATAATAGTTTATGTGACTATCGGAGCTTAGTATCGCTTATTGGGGCACATAATTAACTAGCATAGTTTCCTAAATATTTTAGTCTAATGACGTTATCCTTGAAAAAGATGAGACTTATCATATGGACAAGCTAGGTTTGGTTAGTTTCGCGATATATTGTTATTGGGGGCTTATGTGAACATTGTTATTGACTTGAGAAATTATTTATTATGGTGTGCCCGAGTGGGGGCTTATATGCATGTTATTATTGACTGGAGAGAAAATATTGTTGTGATGCCCGAGTGGGAGCTTGAATTGATATTGTTGGCCTTTATTATGCATTAAATTGCCACTTTTATTAGTGTATCACCGGGTGGGGTTTGACTTGTTATCATAGGCCTTATTTGTGCATTAAATTGCCTTATTATATTGATGGTACCCAAGTAAGGGGTTGGAAATGATATTACTGATGTCTTACATGACTATTCATTCTAGTGGTGCCAAGCAAGGGCTAATATCATGAATTATTGACACATTGAGTTGATTCTGAGCTCACTTTTACATATATTGAAAGAATCATCATCTTCATACTGATTGGTTATGAGCATTACATCATCATTCCATAAATACATACATATTCATGAGATATTGGTACTATTGAGAAACACTTTACAAAACCCTTGATCCGTGAACAATAGCCAGAGAGGTGGATGAGACACTTTATAGACTGTGATCCGTGAACATTAGCCAGAGAGAGGGATTGAAATTATGAAATGCATATGGGTTGCGAACCCCCATGGGTCCTATCCTGGGATCGTTGAGGCTCGGTAGGTGTATACATAAAGTCATGCGATGACTTTCAACCATTCATCATGGTCCCATGATCACTATATTACTTTGCATCATTTGCATTGCATTTCTTTCCTTGGTATGGTTTTATATTGTCGTTGAGTGTTTACTTGTGTAGTTAATTATCATGATTGAACCTTGTTTGTGATATTGTGTATTGAGCATTCATTCCACTTCATTACATCATCTTATATCATCTTTCGTTGACATTGGAGGTTGACAAATTATGAGACGCGGGGTATGGCTATGGCTTGATCATTGAGACTGTTATGTCGCACCATTTGGTAACTATACTTTTTTATATACACTCTCACTATTTTATCCCAGAGTATTGGTTGAACATGCTAGATTAAGTCTGATATATTATGTTAGTGAGTCTCCTTCATAAATGACTTTACTTAACTATTGATCATAAATGACTAGTATTAACTTACCTAGACCTATGTGCCTACCCTGTATATAAATGATCTTATGACTATTGTATTGGGTTACCCTGATAAGATGAAGTGGTGTATTTATCAGTTTTAGATCTATTTGGGGAAACCTTGGGTAGTTGGGATGGTGGTTCTCACCATCACTTTAGATAAGGAACGGTTATCGATGATGCTTGTTGAGTACACGTGTTTCGTACTCACTTTTGCTTTTCTTTCCTTTTTCTTGTTTTATGCACTCCGCACAGGTAATAGTTTGAGTAGTAGATCGTAGATTACGTTCCTTCGGCGTTGGAGTTGCAGAGATCGAGGTAGTGGCTGGCAGACTTCAAAGCTTACTAGATCTCTCTTTATTTGTCTTATGCTTACCCGTATTTAAGATACTTTATCTATTGATATCATTATGTATTTAGAGGCTTGTACTAGTGATAACCAGGCCTGGAATGTATTTTGAAGCAATTATTTCATCTTTAAATATCTTTTGGAATTATTCTATTCTTCTTCTTTAACTTCTAATTTATTTAATTATTTGATTCTTGGGTTGGAATAGGTTTACCTGTATCGGAGAGTGTGACATGTGCCATCACGCACTCTATTTTGGGTCGTGACACTCTGGTACCTAACTCACATTGAGAGGGCCTAGAAGAGCAAGAATGCCCTCCCTACCCCGATGAACCAAAATGAGAACCTCTACCCACATGACCATATCCCTAGATACCTGATGCCTCGAAAACTAAAGACATACTACCTAAACTCTATAAGTCTGCCTGAACTAGTCTGCTATAGTAACCGTGAGAACTTATGCTAAAAAAATCCCTACCTCGAGATGTGTGTCCACTGAACTCATCCTGTCTGCGTATCTTCTTAGCTCCACCACCCTGAGCACCCTGACAAATCAACTTAAAATGCTCTACGATACTCTAGAAGGAACCACCCAAAACCACAAGCTAAGTTGTTGCCAACTGATAATAACCTGCCAAACCCTTCATAAACTTCTTGATCCTCTCTGACTCGGTCGAGATACTGGCAATGGCATATCGGGAGAGTGCATGAAAGCGTACCTCATACTCTGCAATGGTCATGGAGCCTTGCTCCAGATGATCAAACTCATCTCACGTCTGATCTCTCAAACTGTAGGGCACGAACCTCTCCAGAAAAGCCTAAGAAAACTGGGTCCGTGTCATAGCAGGAGAACCCAATGGTCTACAACTAGCAAGAGACCTCCACCCACTACCTAGCCACGTCAGCCAACTGGTAGGAAGTATAGGCAACTCCATAGGACTCAAGGGATCTAAGGTTATGCAACCTCTCTTGGAAATCAAGTAGAAACTCATAAGAGTCCCCACCAATAGCACCACTAAACTTGGGAGGAGCCAATCGAATGAATCTCTCAAATATTTTTTGATTATCAGAAGACATCACAGGACCCAAAGCAACAGGAGTAACAGCAAGTCTAGTAGGAAAACTATTAACACGTAGGGGTGCCACAATAGCTTGTTGTACCCTTGGAGTCAGAAAACCATAATTAGGAGCCTTCCTTAGCGGCTGGATACCTCTAGTAGTCTAAGATCCACTCGGCATATCAAGACTACCCAAAAGATGTATTAACAAATCTTGTAACACTAGGGTAGCAACTGAACCCTGAGGGGCCTGAGCTGGTCTTGCATCCTCTGTCTACTAATCCTCCTCATCATAATAAATATCAGGCTCAGGATAGGCCACCCTAGCCCGCCCTCTAGCCAGAGCATCTCATTGTGCTAGACCTCTACCTCTGGCTTGGCCACGACCCTTGTCTCGCCCTTGACTAGGCCTCCAACAGTGGGTGCTGGCTTAGCATCCTCACCATTTCTGGATCTAGTCCTCACCATCTACGCAGAAAAGAATAGAATACATGTTTAGAATATTGGGCATGAACAATCCGCACGATAAGGAATCAATTTAGAGAAATTTTTCCTAAAGATTTCTTATAGCCTCTCAAAGATAGATACGGAAGTTAACGTATCGATCCACGAGACTATATTAGACATCCTGCTCTTTCACTTATAAGATCGGTGAACCAAGTGCTCTGATACCAATTTGTCACGATCCAAAAGTTGAGGTCATGATGGCACCTACCTCGCCCAGCCTTGGTAGGTAAGCTGAAAACTCACAATAAAAAAGAAAATCAAAATAGGGAAAGAGATGAAATAAATATGAGACTTCTACAATGAAGTCAGGCCATAATACTCCTAAATCTAGAACATCCAAAATAAATACAATCAATACCCAAAACCTGATGTCATAAGTGTGAAAAGCATCTAATACAATACTGAAATCTGAAAATATATGAATCTATCTCTGATAGTAAATAAAGACAAGATAAGATAGGATGAGGTGAGTACCTTAAAATTAGCCTCTCACCATACAAATCAGCCACAGTGAATCGTACTCGTACTGGGATCTACATCGAAAGGGCACAGAAGTAGAAGTGAGTATGGTTCACTTGTACTCAATAGGTATCATAGGACTGAGTACAGTAGAAAACTAAACAAGTAAAGAATACTATGAGCATGCTTCCACCTATATACAAAAAATTTCCCAAATGGTACCTCATACCGTATCTTCTAATAATTCTACAAGTATAATATCAATATAAGAATAACTACACATAAATATATAAGAAAAGCTAAGTACACGATAATACAATCCAATGGAAGGATGGTGGAATGATGATGATATAAGTCATCGCATGACTTTTGTATACACCTTCCGAGCTAAAGCTTCTAGGATAGGAACTATGAGGGGTTCACAACCTTTATACTTTCACAATTTTAATCTCATATCTCAATTAACTTACCGGCACATCCCTCGGTCAAGGGTTTTGTAAAGTGTTTTATTTTCTTTCAAAACCAATGTTTCTCAATCACCTTGTCGGCACATTCCTCGATTAAGGATTTTGTAAAGTGTTTCAATTTTCTTCAAAATCAGTGTTTCTCAGTTATGGATGAAATGAGGTTGTAATGCTCACAACCGTTCAGTATGAAGATTATAATCAATTCAATACAGGTGTAAATTAGCTCAAACTCAACTCAATATGTCAATAATTCATGGTATAAGTCGTAGCATGGAGCCTTGGAATAAATAATCATGTAAGACATTAATAATTAAAGCCCCCCACTTGGGTATCACTATAATGATAGAGGCATATAATGCTCAAATAAAACATATAATATCAATCTAACCCACCCACCCCCCGCACTCGGGCATCACAATAATAATAAGGAAATTAAATGTTCAATTAAGGCCTATAACATCAAGTCAAGCCTCCACACGGGCATCACAATAAATATAAACTCTCAAGTCAACAATAATATGCATATAAGCCCCCATACGGGCAACACTATAGTTATAACAATCCAAAAATATATGATCTTATCGTGATCCCTATTTTCATAAGGCGCAACTTCGGGACTCAAAAAATAATTAACAATTATTGTAAAAAAGAATTTAGAGTCGCCACCTAATTTTAGGAAAATTAGGAAATCAATTAATTAAATTAAAGGAAAATTAGTCTGCGAAATCAAATAGATTCTAGGTAAGGGTTCAGGTTATTCCAAAGGGAAGGTGTTAGGCACCCTTCGAAATTCACAAAGGTGGGTCCCGACTGAACTATTTTTTTTTCAATTGAGGAGGAGATAAAAAAATATTGCATGTATAAGAAAAATAAAAACATGTACAAAGTAAAGTAAAATATCTAACGAGGATGGCCTAATATTTGCCTATCGTTAATAAGAAATGAACAAATATAATAAATAAACTAAAAGGATCCTCGAATTCTGATTCGAGTTTCTTCTTCGGAAAGTAATCTCGTATACCTGTAAAAACACTTGGTAAAAGTGTTAGTAATGAACAAATATAAATAAAAATAAACTAACGAAATAATAAATGAAAAGTAAAACTCATCTTATATACATGGGAGGACTTGGAAATCGATGAAAATTTCTTCATCGGCCAAGTATTGAAACTTGAATAAAATAGTTGAATCTAAAATAAAATCCGTCTTTTATAATGGGGAGGCCTCGAAAATCCAACGGAGAGATTCTTTAATTTCATTGGCCAAGATATAATACCGATTTAATATAAGTGAAAGAATAGGAATGAAGAATAAGATTAAAAATGACAAAAATAATATAATAAGAGTTTCAAAGCAATAATAAACATTACATGTCATCATAGAAGTCTACCGGAAGAAAAATCCAAACATGACAAAATTCAACGTGACAAAGGCTAATATAAAAATTAAAGATAATAGCTAAAAGTCATTCCACCACAAAATAATTTGTAACCATATAATGCAATTAGTGAAATGGGGCAGAGATCTGGAAAACTCAAATTGAATGACGTGAAAATAGCGTCAAATAATCCATAACACAATAGTCAACTGTACATAGCACAACAAAATAAAAATGAAACCAATAACCAAAGTAAAATAAGTAAAATCTCTGCACAGTCTTAAAACTCACCGACGTTTATGGAGTTAACCGGAGAAGTAACAAAATCCATGGAGAAGCTGACATTTTTCACCGGAGTTTGGTCGTGGTAGCAACGGTGAACGAAAATAAGGACTAACAGTGGGGGTTTTGTGGTTGTTTGGAGCTTCGAAGCTCGCCGTTAATGGCAAAACTTCAATTTAAAAGAGAGGGAAGGTGAGCTGGAGCTCTCGTTACAGTCGATGGAGCTCCGCCGGAGCTCATTGTGTTGTTGGGTTTGGTTCAAGACGGTGCTCTATCGCGAGCTCGCTGGAGAACGGCATTTGCTCGCCTTTAATAGCTATTTACCTGCCAAGTGGAGTGGTCGGAGAAACTAAAGGGAAGAAATAAGAGGATGAGGGAGAAACGGGGTTATTTGCTGGTTGTGGGTGGTGGACGTCTGTGGACTTCACCGAAAAAATGGAAAGGGGTGTTTGGCGGCTGGTTTAGCCAAAAATGGAAAGGGAGAAAATAATTTATTTACCCTAATTTGAAAATTTCCATCATCATTAATTGTGAAGAGAGTAGATTAGTTTTATAGAGAAAATAAAATCAGTCAAGAGCAAAATTATGTGTTCAATACTATGGTTTTGAAAAACCATGGGCTATCCAAAACCATGAGTCATCCAAAACAATGATTATTTGATCTTATCCAAAACTATGGATATTTAATTTATCTATGCAAAAATATCTTCTCCGTCTTTTATGAATTAATGAAATATGATAAAAAATAAATTAACAAATGAATTTAATGCCAGATAAGAATATGGTTTTGTGATTAAAATAAAATTGATGATTTAATAAAACTCAACCAACATTTGTTTATAAAAGCGACTGTGTAAAAAATAAGTGACAGCCAATAATTAAAAATTATAATAAATTGATAAATATCCTAACATTTTTAAGAAAAAAGATAATTACCAATAACTTGTGTTAAAATTAAACAAAATATGTAAAAATTAAATTTTATTCTCTTTAACAAATAAATAGCACAAAAGTATTTATTTGAAAAATGTCGGTCCAAAATTGGGTGTCAACAAATCTCACGACTAAGTCCCCAACCCATAGCATGTTTTACATGAATGGTTAACTACTTAGCCCAATCTGAAGAAAGTTAAGTCATAACCTACCTCGAAAATTCAAAATCTAAGCCCAGACCCTTCAATGCAGAGCCTTCCTTTCACGAACAGTTTTGAAACGGACTAAATCTATCAAAAACATAATCTACATATCAAAAGGTCAATGATACTCATATTGGCTAAACTTATTTAAGGTCCAAAAATAGTTTGAAAATCAACTCAGAATTGAAAATGGTAGATCTGGAAATTTATTTAAGAATTATGTTCCCCATATCAAGAGGAGTCTAAATCTGAATATCCAACTGAAAATGAGTTGAAATCGAACTTTAAATTGAGGAAGAACCAATTTTATACTTAACCAGGTAAAAACACCAAAATCCAAGTTTGAAATCATGATTTTAAAGTTATTTTGAATATAAAATCCATGGAAAATGATGAAAATGTGGACTTGGAACCTCCCCACATAATTTTGATGAAAATCTCCTTTGAGATCGCCACTACCCGAGGTCTTAAAGATGAAAATTGCAAAAATGTAGAAAATTTCACTATTTTGATGAACACTGCCTCGCGATCACTGATGTTGCTCGAATTACACCTCGTAATGAAGTATAAAGTGGTCGCTGTCAAATATAAAACCCAACTAACATTGGGGTCGATCCCACATGGAATAGGTCAAAATATCAAGCAAGAAGTAGTTGAGGCAATCAATAATGATCTCCAGTAAAGAGGGGGGTTTGTAAATAAAGAATTAAATAGTAACAGTTGTTGGTTTGTTGAATTTGTAATCAATATGAGAAAAGCACTAGGACTGTTGTAACACCCCGTACGTTTCTAAGTCTAGCTAACAACCGTAACACTTATGGAAATACGAGAACATGAGAGAATTGATGAATTTTGTATTTAATTGTGGGCATTTAAAGGCTTGTACAATTGGGCCCTAAATGAGGCCCAAATATATGAGAAAGACATGGCCCAAAAAGGGGTTTGACCCATTCTTCCAATTTTGTCCAATTGACCAAATCAACATAGCATTAAATGCTAAGTAAAAGATAAGGGAGACATGAGGGCCTATATAAAGAGGAAAAATCAGAATTTTATGGCATTTGAACTCTCATGCCTTTTCTAGATTTTTCCAAATATTTCTTATTTGACTCTCAAGAACCCTAAGGCATTTTCTTGGCCAAGATCATCCTTGTACACGGATTGGTAAGTGTTTATTATGATGAATTAATATATGATATTCATGGAATATGGTTTATATCATGTTGGTCATGTTGGTGCAGAGTGCGAAGGTCACTATGTGTAAAACACTTTGTGTTTGCTAAATCGGAGGATGATTTTTGTCTTGAAAACTTGAACATGGACTTGTGATCTTAAAGGAGATAAACTTGATGGATTCAATATTGACATGTGATATGTGATTATAGTCTTGACTTGTTTTGTCATGACGTATAATGTTTGGAATTTCTATTGTGAAATTGGTTATGGTTTTGGTGGCGTATTGGCCGTAAAATGTCGTTTTGGGTGTTGTATATGTGTTGTGATACCATGGATGGTTGTTGGCATATGAGATGATCATCCATATGTTAAAATGAGTTTGGTTATGATCATGAAATATTCATTGCATGAAAAGACCCAAAATAGACCATTTCGGACCAAAATGGGCATCCGCCCCAGCAGACGGAGGCATCTGCGGGCGCAGATGCCAACGCAGATGGCTCTGGATGCTGCCAAAGTCCATCTGCGGGCGCAGGTGGCTGACCTGCGGGCGCAGGTGGCAGCGCAGGTCAGCCCAGATTTGTGTTTTGCATGTTTTCGTATCCCTTTGATCCCCGAATGCCCCGATACCCTTCTTGAATGTAATTATCAACTTGTGATGTTGTTTAAATGACTTTAAAGTATTTTATAGAGGTGTGTTGTACTGTATGAAGTATGGAAGTTTGTTCATATGTTGTGATAAAGGAGTAAATGTGATGGAATGATAAAGAGAAAAGCATAAGGGTAAGTGTGGTGTGAAATACTATCGATGTATGATTTTTGGTCAATGTGTGTAATGTTATGGTGTTGTTGATATGGAAATGCATTGGATTGTATGGTAAGGGAGTGACATGATGTTGTATGGTAGTCATATAGTTCATTGTCGTTTTGTATGTTTGTACGGTAAATGATCGTTAACAAGAGTTTCATTGTGGACTTGTATTGTAGAGTGAAACATAAGGAAGGAGCGGGACTGTTGTGTTCATATACTAGTACTTGGAAGTAAAGGTATGTAAGGTTACTCTTCTCTTTCCTTCTGCAATAGTATTCACCTGATTCCGAAATACTCTAAGGTATTTCGTATCCGATAATTGGCTAGAGTTACTCACATGTTCCTTATTCATTGGTAAATGGTGAATCATATGACTCGGGTCCATTGGTTGAATTGTGTTCACTACATGTCAAAAGTTCCAAATGTTCTAAGGTATCCTATTTCCGTTTACCAAGGGCAATGGTCCCATATTTCTTCCTCATTGATCACTTGTGAATCACATGTCTCATATGCCTTGATAATGTTCCGAAAGCTCAATAGTGGTTATGTTCATGTGTCTTATTTAGTGCTCATTATCCTAAGGTTCCAAAAGTGTTCTATTCCAAAGGGGTTCGATAGTATTCCAATTAAGGTTGATATATATATTGTTATTCATATGTGTTTTATTCCTAGATGAGTTATGACCCACTTAGTTCCTATTTATGGATGGAAGTTCTTAAGTTGTCATATGTTGTAAAGTCTAAGAGAACTATCTCAACAAGAGTAATGAGGCAAAGAGGGCTTGTTTAGTTTGAATAGCATTATTCCAATCATGTCATGATCCAAGTTCCAATAGGGTGATATACATGTCTCATATTCATTAGTAATGTTCCAAAAGTCCAATGAGGTTATGTTCCAAGGTTTCAATAGTAGTTATACTCATGTATATTGTTCATTGATCATTGTCCAATAGTTCCAATAATGTGATGTTTCCAATAATGCTTATTCACATGTCTCTTATTCATTGATTATTGTTCCACAGCTTCCAACAATGTTATGACTACAAAAGTATCAATCTCTCATAAGCAAAAATACCAATCTCTCACAAGTGAATGAATCAATCTCTCACAAGCACATGTACCAATCTCTCAAAGTATGGAGTAAGAAGTAATGAAAGTAAAGAAGCAATGTTATGTAATGATTGCCCACAACAAAGTGGATGCCCACCAAAGAGTGGACGACTACCCACAACAAAGTGGATGCCCACCAAAAGGTGGATGATCATAATAACCCACCAATAAGGTGGATGACTAATTAAGATGGCGAATGTAAGTAAGGAATATAATAAACGTAAGGTACATGGTTCCCCACATACAGAAAGAGAGTTTATTCCCACTTGCTATTTCTCTTATATTGATTCCACGGTTGTTGTTATGTATGAATGAGCGTAACAGGAGAAATGTACATAATTCCACATATAGAGTTTTTCTTATAATTATTTCCATTGAAGTTATTATGTATTGCTGCATTCATGTCTTTTTCTTAGGGCCTTACATACTCAGTACATTCTTCGTACTGACCCCTCTTGGGGACTTACCTTACATGTGCAGGTGCAGGTATTAGTAGACCTCGTCAGTAGGCTGCGGATCACATACAGGTCCTTGGTGAGCTCCAGTTGCTTCGGGGCTTCCAAAGTCACATGTGCATACTAGGTTTTGGTATTTTGTAAACATTGTATAGACATGGTCATGTATCTATTAGAGGCTTTGTAGACATATGTGGGAAGATGAAAGTAAAAGATGTACATTCATTTTGACGTAATGGCCCTAACGGCCAAGTTTCATATCTTGCACTATTGCACTTATTGCCATGACTTCCGCCATTCATATTTAATTACATGAAATAAAATGATATACATACGCGGACATACAGATGAGAGTGCATGGACAACGATTGGTTCTCTCGGGCCATAACGGCTTCGGGTGCCAATCATGCCTCGTTGGGATTCGAGGCGTGACAAAAGTGGTATCAGAGCAGTTCGTCCTAAGGATGTCTACAAAGCCGTGTCTGCGTAGAGTCGTACTTATGGATGTGTAGCGCGCCACATTTATAAGTAGGAGGTTACGGGACATTTAGGAGTTGTTTCATTTCTTCATTCTAGATCGTGCAATAGAGCCATTGTCATAGCTGAGATTACATCTGACCATTGTGCTTGGTTTTCTTTGATATAGTAAAATGCCGTTTATAAGACAAGATAAGAGCAAAACTAAGCAGGTAGACATGCTGGCAGGAGAAGGAAGTAGTAAATCACCACCTAACCCAGTCAGTCAATATGGGGTTGAAACTGAGTTTACATCACGGGCACCTTCTCCTCCCCCTTCTCCAGGGAAGCCACAAAGGAGGGAATTATCCTCAGAATCGCCTGCTAATGTTACTAGGCAGGAGTTACAGGATTTGAGAACTACAGTGCAAATGTTGACTCAGATAGTTGTTGCCCAGAGTCAAGGCCGAGTTGGTCCAGTGACAAGTGATGATGGTGCGGCTAGGATAGCTAGTCGGCGGACATAAGATTTCCTGAAATTGGATCCCCCCACATTTACCGGGTCTGATTTTAATGAAGATCCGCAAGACTTTATAGATCAAATTCAAAAAGCCCTAGAAGTCATGCATGTAACTGGTATAGAAACAGTTGAACTTGCGGCCTATAGATTGAAAGGTGAAGCTATAGTATGGTATGAAGACTGGAAAAGATCGAGGGGTATAGATGGACTTCCAACTAGTTGGGAGGACTTTAAAACAGCTTTTCTTGATCACTACCTCCCATATGAGATCCGACAAGCTCGTGCGGACCAATTTCTAAATCTCCGTCAGGGAAATATGAGTGTTAGAGAATACAGTCTTCAGTTTAATTCCTTGGCTCGATATGCCCCACATGTAGTGGCCACAATGGAAGATAGAATCCACCAATTTGTGGATAGACTGGAGCCATACTTGGTAAGGGACTGCACTATTGCTGCCTTGAACAGAGATATGGACATCGCCAGAATTCAGGCCTTTGCACAAAAGATGGAAGATCAAAAGCAACGAAGGAGGTTACATGAATCTGAAGGGGGGCCTTCAAAGAGGGATAGACCTATGGGACAGTCTATGTGTTCCCAAGGAAGACTTAGGCCTCGGAGTTCTCGTCGACCGCCTAGGCCATCCTATTTTTCCCCTACAATAAATATTCCGTTACACTTTCGAGAAGCTAGAGGGAGTCATATAGGGCAAAGCAGTATGGGTCGAGGTTCACAGATAGAAAGATTTTCTCGTCAACTGTGCCAGCACTGCGGGAATTTCATTCAGGTGAATGCTGGTATGGATCGAATGTTTGTTTGCGGTGCGGTATATCGGGATATCTGACGAGAGAGTGTCGACAAGAGGAAACGGGTAGAATGGTGTGACCTACGGGGTTAACCGTTGGGGCATCGTCGTCTGGTGTACGACCTGCTGGTCAAGGTAGAGGTGCTAGAGGAGCAGCTCATTCCAGGGGAACTCAGAATCGCACCTACGCTCTCTTAAATCGGCAGAACGAGGAGGCACCCCCTGATGCAGGTACAGGTACATTACCATATTTTTACATGATGTATATATACTGATTGATACTCCATCTAGTAGTGTGAAAAGCTAATTGAAGTATTTCCACCTGTCGGTGAATTTGTTATAGTTGAAAGGGTACATCGGAATGGTATAGTAGATGGTTTGATCATGTTATGATGGTTAATCTTATGGAGATGGAAATGAAGGATTTCTAATGTTGTAATGGGTATGAAGTGGTTGCCGAGCTAAGAAAGTACATTTCTATTTTTCTTCCATAAATGACCGTCTTTGAACGGAAAGGTAAATTTGTTCTTATCCTGACGGAAGGGAAGTTATGCCAAAGGTATATAAATGTGAGTGGTAAGACTTAGTATGTCCTTGTAAGATGAACCAGTGTTGAGGCACAGAAAAGAGAAATGGCACATTGCGAATACGTATTGATTATCAGCAACTATATAAGGTAACAGTTAGAAATATAGAACATTTGGGTATACAAGTGAAGTTGGGTACAGTTTTTCATCCCTAAATAGGTGGACAAGCAAAACGTATCATCCAAACACTTGAAATTATCTTACCAGCTTATACATTGTATTACAAAGGTAGTTGGCGTGACCATCTACTCTTTTCAGAATGTACTTGTAATAATGGTATTAGTCAAGTATCACCATAGTGTCTTACAAGGGTGTATATAGAAGAAAGTTTAAAGCATCAATTGATTTAGCGCAAGTGAAACTGTCTTACTTGGGGCTCGATTTTGTTCACTAAGTTATAGAGAGAAGATTTAGGTGGTATGATAGTAGCTACAAGTTAACACCAGTCATGAGCCGAGATCCATTGCGCTTATTGAAAATGTACAAGTTATGGAGGATCCCACGAAGAAGATATTCCTATGGCTATTCTAGACCGACAAGTGCAAGGGTCAGTAAATAAATGATGAGAAGTTGGAAACAAAGTGATGAGACTACAGTACTTATAGTTGCTCCAAAACGAAAGGGAAAGGTGCAAAAGTGCAAAAGTGGAGAGAGACTAAGTAAGTATCTATATGAGCATACGTAAAGAAATACAGTTGCTACACATAAGACGACGTTGTTAACATTCGAGGACGAATGTTCCTAACGGGGGAATAATGTAACACCCCGTACGTTTCTAAGTCTAGCTAACAACCGTAACACTTATGGAAATACGAGAACATGGGAGAATTGATGAATTTTGTATTTAATTGTGGGCATTTAAAGGCTTGTACAATTGGGCCCTAAATGAGGCCCAAATATATGAGAAAGACATGGCCCAAAAAGGGGTTTTGACCCATTCTTCCAATTTTGTCCAATTGACCAAATCAACATAGCATTAAATGCTAAGTAAAAGATAAGGGAGACATGAGGGCCTATATAAAGAGGAAAAATCAGAATTTTATGGCATTTGAACTCTCATGCCTTTTCTAGATTTTTCCAAATATTTCTTATTTGACTCTCAAGAACCCTAAGGCATTTTCTTGGCCAAGATCATCCTTGTACACGGATTGGTAAGTGTTTATTATGATGAATTAATATATGATATTCATGGAATATGGTTTATATCATGTTGGTCATGTTGGTGCAGAGTGCGAAGGTCACTATGTGTAAAACACTTTGTGTTTGCTAAATCGGAGGATGATTTTTGTCTTGAAAACTTGAACATGGACTTGTGATCTTAAAGGAGATAAACTTGATGGATTCAATATTTACATGTGATATGTGATTATAGTCTTGACTTGTTTTGTCATGACGTATAATGTTTGGAATTTCTATTGTGAAATTGGTTATGGTTTTGGTGGCGTATTGGCCGTAAAATGTCGTTTTGGGTGTTGTATATGTGTTGTGATACCATGGATGGTTGTTGGCATATGAGATGATCATCCATATGTTAAAATGAGTTTGGTTATGATCATGAAATATTCATTGCATGAAAAGACCCAAAATAGACCATTTCGGACCAAAATGGGCATCCGCCCCAGCAGACGGAGGCATCTGCGGGCGCAGATGCCAACGCAGATGGCTCTGGATGCTGCCAAAGTCCATCTGCGGGCGCAGGTGGCTGACCTGCGGGCGCAGGTGGCAGCGCAGGTCAGCCCAGATTTGTGTTTTGCATGTTTTCGTATCCCTTTGATCCCCGAATGCCCCGATACCCTTCTTGAATGTAATTATCAACTTGTGATGTTGTTTAAATGACTTTAAAGTATTTTATAGAGGTGTGTTGTACTGTATGAAGTATGGAAGTTTGTTCATATGTTGTGATAAAGGAGTAAATGTGATGGAATGATAAAGAGAAAAGCATAAGGGTAAGTGTGGTGTGAAATACTATCGATGTATGATTTTTGGTCAATGTGTGTAATGTTATGGTGTTGTTGATATGGAAATGCATTGGATTGTATGGTAAGGGAGTGACATGATGTTATATGGTAGTCATATAGTTCATTGTCGTTTTGTACGTTTGTACGGTAAATGATCGTTAACAAGAGTTTCATTGTGGACTTGTATTGTAGAGTGAAACATAAGGAAGGAGCGGGACTGTTGTGTTCATATACTAGTACTTGGAAGTAAAGGTATGTAAGGTTACTCTTCTCTTTCCTTCTGCAATAGTATTCACCTGATTCCGAAATACTCTAAGGTATTTCGTATCCGATAATTGGCTAGAGTTACTCACATGTTCCTTATTCATTGGTAAATGGTGAATCATATGACTCGGGTCCATTGGTTGAATTGTGTTCACTACATGTCAAAAGTTCCAAATGTTCTAAGGTATCCTATTTCCGTTTACCAAGGGCAATGGTCCCATATTTCTTCCTCATTGATCACTTGTGAATCACATGTCTCATATGCCTTGATAATGTTCCGAAAGCTCAATAGTGGTTATGTTCATGTGTCTTATTTAGTGCTCATTATCCTAAGGTTCCAAAAGTGTTCTATTCCAAAGGGGTTCGATAGTATTCCAATTAAGGTTGATATATATATTGTTATTCATATGTGTTTTATTCCTAGATGAGTTATGACCCACTTAGTTCCTATTTATGGATGGAAGTTCTTAAGTTGTCATATGTTGTAAAGTCTAAGAGAACTATCTCAACAAGAGTAATGAGGCAAAGAGGGCTTGTTTAGTTTGAATAGCATTATTCCAATCATGTCATGATCCAAGTTCCAATAGGGTGATATACATGTCTCATATTCATTAGTAATGTTCCAAAAGTCCAATGAGGTTATGTTCCAAGGTTTCAATAGTAGTTATACTCATGTATATTGTTCATTGATCATTGTCCAATAGTTCCAATAATGTGATGTTTCCAATAATGCTTATTCACATGTCTCTTATTCATTGATTATTGTTCCACAGCTTCCAACAATGTTATGACTACAAAAGTATCAATCTCTCATAAGCAAAAATACCAATCTCTCACAAGTGAATGAATCAATCTCTCACAAGCACATGTACCAATCTCTCAAAGTATGGAGTAAGAAGTAATGAAAGTAAAGAAGCAATGTTATGTAATGATTGCCCACAACAAAGTGGATGCCCACCAAAGAGTGGACGACTACCCACAACAAAGTGGATGCCCACCAAAAGGTGGATGATCATAATAACCCACCAATAAGGTGGATGACTAATTAAGATGGCGAATGTAAGTAAGGAATATAATAAACGTAAGGTACATGGTTCCCCACATACAGAAAGAGAGTTTATTCCCACTTGCTATTTCTCTTATATTGATTCCACGGTTGTTGTTATGTATGAATGAGCGTAACAGGTGAAATGTACATAATTCCACATATAGAGTTTTTCTTATAATTATTTCCATTGAAGTTATTATGTATTGTTGCATTCATGTCTTTTTCTTAGGGCCTTACATACTCAGTACATTCTTCGTACTGACCCCTCTTGGGGACTTACCTTACATGTGCAGGTGCAGGTATTAGTAGACCTCGTCAGTAGGCTGCGGATCACATACAGGTCCTTGGTGAGCTCCAGTTGCTTCAGGGCTTCCAAAGTCACATGTGCATACTAGGTTTTGGTATTTTGTAAACATTGTATAGACATGGTCATGTATCTATTAGAGGCTTTGTAGACATATGTGGGAAGATGAAAGTAAAAGATGTACATTCATTTTGACGTAATGGCCCTAACGGCCAAGTTTCATATCTTGCACTATTGCACTTATTGCCATGACTTCCGCCATTCATATTTAATTACATGAAATAAAATGATATACATACGCGGACATACAGATGAGAGTGCATGGACAACGATTGGTTCTCTCGGGCCATAACGGCTTCGGGTGCCAATCACGCCTCGTTGGGATTCGAGGCGTGACAAAAGTGGTATCAGAGCAGTTCGTCCTAAGGATGTCTACAAAGCCGTGTCTGCGTAGAGTCGTACTTATGGATGTGTAGCGCGCCACATTTATAAGTAGGAGGCTACGGGACATTTAGGAGTTGTTTCATTTCTTCATTCTAGATCGTGCAATAGAGCCATTGTCATAGCTGAGATTACATCTGACCATTGTGCTTGGTTTTCTTTGATATAGTAAAATGCCGTTTACAAGACAAGATAAGAGCAAAACTAAGCAGGTAGATATGCTGGCAGGAGAAGGAAGTAGTAAATCACCACCTAACCCAGTCAGTCAATATGGGGTTGAAACTGAGTTTACATCACGGGCACCTTCTCCTCCCCCTTCTCCAGGGAAGCCACAAAGGAGGGAATTATCCTCAGAATCACCTGCTAATGTTACTAGGAAGGAGTTACAGGATTTGAGAACTACAGTGCAAATGTTGACTCAGATAGTTGTTGCCCAGAGTCAAGGCCGAGTTGGTCCAGTGACAAGTGATGGTGCGGCTAGGATAGCTAGTCGGCGGACACAGGATTTCCTGAAATTGGATCCCCCCATATTTATCGGGTCCAATTTTAATGAAGATCCGCAAGACTTTATAGATCAAATTCAAAGAGCCCTAGAAGTCATGCATGTAACTGGTATAGAAACAGTTGAACTTGTGGCCTATAGATTGAAAGGTGAAGCTATAGTATGGTATGAAGACTGGAAAAGATCGAGGGGTATAGATGGACTTCCAGCTAGTTGGGAGGACTTTTAAACGGCTTTTCTTGATCACTACCTCCCATATGAGATCCGACAAGCTCGTGCGGACCAATTTCTAAATCTCCGTCAGGGAAATATGAGTGTTAGAGAATACAGTCTTCAGTTTAATTCCTTGGCTCGATATGCCCCACATGTAGTGGCCACAATGGAAGATAGAATCCACCAATTTGTGGATAGACTGGAGCCATACTTGGTAAGGGACTGCACTATTGCTGCCTTGAACAGAGATATGGACATCGCCAGAATTCAGGCCTTTACACAAAAGATGGAAGATCAAAAGCAACGAAGGAGGTTACATGAATCTGAAGGGGGGCCTTCAAAGAGGGATAGACCTATGGGACAGTCTATGTGTTCCCAAGGAAGACTTAGGCCTCGGAGTTCTCGTCGACCGCCTAGGCCATCCTATTTTTCCCCTACAATAAATATTCTGTTACACTTTCGAGAAGCTAGAGGGAGTCATATAGGGCAAAGCAGTATGGGTCGAGGTTCACAGATAGAAAGATTTTCTCGTCAACTATGCCAGCACTGCAGGAATTTCATTCAGGTGAATGCTGGTATGGATCGAATGTTTGTTTGCAGTGCGGTATATCGGGATATCTGACGAGAGAGTGTCGACAAGAGGAAACGGGTAGAATGGTGTGACCTACGGGGTTAACCGTTGGGGCATCGTCGTCTGGTGTACGACCTGCTGGTCAAGGTAGAGGTGCTAGAGGAGCAGCTCATTCCAGGGGAACTCAGAATCGCACCTACGCTCTCTTAAATCGGCAGAACGAGGAGGCACCCCCTGATGCAGGTACAGGTACATTACCATATTTTTACATGATGTATATATACTGATTGATACTCCATCTAGTAGTATGAAAAGCTAATTGAAGTATTTCCACCTGTCGGTGAATTTGTTATAGTTGAAAGGGTACATCGGAATGGTATAGTAGATGGTTTGATCATGTTATGATGGTTAATCTTATGGAGATGGAAATGAAGGATTTCTAATGTTGTAATGGGTATGAAGTGGTTGCCGAGCTAAGAAAGTACATTTCTATTTTTCTTCCATAAATGACCGTCTTTGAACGGAAAGGTAAATTTGTTCTTATCCTGACGGAAGGGAAGTTATGCCAAAGGTATATAAATGTGAGTGGTAAGACTTAGTATGTCCTTGTAAGATGAACCAGTGTTGAGCCACACAAAAGAGAAATGGCACATTGAGAATACGTATTGATTATCGGGAACTATATGAGGTAACAGTTAGAAATATAGAACATTTGGGTATACAAGTGAAGTTGGGTATAGTTTTTCATCCCTAAATAGGTGGACAAGCAAAACGTATCATCCAAACACTTGAAATTATCTTACCAGCTTATACATTGTATTACAAAGGTAGTTGGCGTGACCATCTACTCTTTTCAGAATGTACTTGTAATAATGGTATTAGTCAAGTATCACCATAGTGTCTTACAAGGGTGTATATAGAAGAAAGTTTAAAGCATCAATTGATTTAGCGCAAGTGGAACTGTCTTACTTGGGGCTCGGTTTTGTTCACTAAGTTATAGAGAGAAGATTTAGGTGGTACGATAGTAGCTACAAGTTAACACCAGTCATGAGCCGAGATCCATTGCGCTTATTGAAAATGTACAAGTTATGGAGGATCCCACGAAGAAGAGATTCCTATGGCTATTCTAGACCGACAAGTGCAAGGGTTAGTAAATAAATGATGAGAAGCTGAAAACAAAGTGATGAGACTACAGTACTTATAGTTGCTCCAAACGAAAGGGAAAGGTACAAAAGTGCAAAAGTGGAGAGAGACTAAGTAAGTATCTATATGAGCATACGTAAAGAAATACAGTTGCTACACATAAGACGACGTTGTTAACATTCGAGGACGAATGTTCCTAACAGGGGAATAATGTAACACCCCGTACGTTTCTAAGTCTAGCTAACAACCGTAACACTTATGGAAATACGAGAACATGGGAGAATTGATGAATTTTGTATTTAATTGTGGGCATTTAAAGGCTTGTACAATTGGGCCCTAAATGAGGCCCAAATATATGAAAAAGACATGGCCCAAAAAGGGGTTTTGACCCATTCTTCCAATTTTGTCCAATTGACCAAATCAACATAGCATTAAATGCTAAGTAAAAGATAAGGGAGACATGAGGGCCTATATAAAGAGGAAAAATCAGAATTTTATGGCATTTGAACTCTCATGCCTTTTCTAGATTTTTCCAAATATTTCTTATTTGACTCTCAAGAACCCTAAGGCATTTTCTTGGCCAAGATCATCCTTGTACACGGATTGGTAAGTGTTTATTATGATGAATTAATATATGATATTCATGGAATATGGTTTATATCATGTTGGTCATGTTGGTGCAGAGTGCGAAGGTCACTATGTCTAAAACACTTTGTGTTTGCTAAATCGGAGAATGATTTTTGTCTTGAAAACTTGAACATGGACTTGTGATATTAAAGGAGATAAACTTGATGGATTCAATATTGACATGTGATATGTGATTATAGTCTTGACTTGTTTTGTCATGATGTATAATGTTTGGAATTTCTATTGTGAAATTGGTTATGGTTTTGGTGGCGTATTGGTCGTAAAATGTCGTTTTGGGTGTTGTATGTGTGTTGTGAGACCATGGATGGTTTTTGGCATATGATATGATCATCCATATGTTAAAATGAGTTTGGTTATGATCATGAACTATTCATTGCATGAAAAGACCCAAAATAGACCATTTCGAACCAAAATGGGCATCCGCCCCCGCAGACGGAGGCATCTGCGGGCGCAGATGCCAACGCAGATGGCTATGGCTGCTGCCAAAGGCCATATGCGGTCACAGGTGGCTGACCTGCGGGCGCAGGTGGCAGCGCAGGTCATCCCAGATTTGTGTTTTGCATGTTTTCGTATCCCTTTGATCCCCGAAGGCCCCGATACCCTTCTTGGATGTAATTATCAATTTGTGATGTTGTTTAAATGACTTTAAAGTATTTTATGGAGGTGTGTTGGACTGTATGAAGTATGGAAGTTTGTTCATATGTTTTGATAAAGGAGTAAATGTGATGGAATGATAAAGAGAAAAGCATAAGGGTAAGTGTGGTGTGAAATACTATCGATGTATGATTTTTGGTCAATGTGTGTAATGTTATGGTGTTGTTGATATGGAAATGCATTGGATTGTATGGTAAGGGAGTGACATGATGTTGTATGGTAGTCATATAGTTCATTGTCGTTTTGTATGTTTGTACGGTAAATGATCGTTAACAAGAGTTTCATTGTGGACTTGTATTGTAGAGTGAAACATAAGGAAGGAGCGGGACTGTTGTGTTCATATATAGACTTGTGTACTAGTACTTGGAAGTAAAGGTATGTAAGGTTACTCTTCTCTTTCCTTCTGCAACGTATGGTGTTCACATTGTCATAGTATTCACCCGATTCCGAAATACTCCAAGGTATTCCGTATCCGATAATTAGCTAGAGTTACTCACATGTTCCTTATTCCTTGGTAAATGGTGAATCATATGACTTGGGTCCATTGGTTGAATTGTGTTCACTACATGTCAAAAGTTCCAAATGTTCAAATGATCCTATTTCCGTTTACCAAGGGCAATGGTCCCATATTTCTTCCTCATTGATCACTTGTGAATCACATGTCTCATATGCCTTGATAATGTTCCGAAAGCTCAATAGTGGTTATGTTCATGTGTCTTATTTAGTGCTCATTATCCTAAGGTTCCAAAAGTGTTCTATTCCAAAGGGGTTCGATAGTATTCCTATTTATGGATGGAAGTTCTTAAGTTTTCATATGTTGTAAAGTCTAAGAGAACTATCTCAACAAGAGTAATGAGGCAAAGAGGGCTTGTTTAGTTTGAATAGCATTATTCCAATCGTGGCATGATCCAAGTTCCAATAGGGTGATATACATGTCTCATATTCATTAGTAATGTTCCAAAAGTCCAATGAGGTTATGTTCCAAGGTTTCAATAGTAGTTATACTCATGTATATTGTTCATTGATCATTGTCCAATAGTTCCAATAATGTGATGTTTCCAATAATGCTTATTCACATGTCTCTTATTCTTTGATTATTGTTCCAAAGCTTCCAACAATGTTATGACTACAAAAGTATCAATCTCTCATAAGCAAAAATACCAATCTCTCACAAGTGAATGAATCAATCTCTCACAAGCACATGTACCAATCTCTCAAAGTATGGAGTAAAGAGTAATGAAAGTAAAGAAGCAATGTTATGTAATGATTGCCCACAACAAAGTGGATGCCCACCAAAGAGTAGACGACTACCCACAACAAAGTGGATGCCCACCAAAAGGTGGATGATCATAATAACCCACCAATAAGGTGGATGACTAATTAAGATGGCGAATGTAAGTAAGGAATATAATAAACGTAAGGTACATGGTTCCCCACATACAGAAAGAGAGTTTATTCCCACTTGCTATTTCTCTTATATTGATTCCACGGTTGTTGTTATGTATGAATGAGCGTAACAGGAGAAATGTACATAATTCCACATATAGAGTTTTTCTTATAATTATTTCCATTGAAGTTATTATGTATTGCTGCATTCATGTCGCATTCTTTGTACTGACCCCTCTTGGGGACTTACCTTACATGTGCAGGTGCAGGTATTAGTAGACCTCGTCAGTAGGCTGCGGATCACATACAGGTCCTTGGTGAGCTCCAGTTGCTTTGGGGCTTCCAAAGTCACATGTGCATACTAGGTTTTGGTATTTTGTAAACATTGTATAGACATGGTCATGTATCTATTAGAGACTTTGTAGACATATTTGGGAAGATGAAAGTAAAAGATGTACATTCATTTTAACGTAATGGCCCTAACGGCCAAGTTTCATATCTTGCACTATTGCACTTATTGCCATGACTTCCGCCATTCATATTTAATTACATGAAATAAAATGATATACATATGCGGACATACAGATGAGAGTGCATGGACAACGATTGGTTCTCTCGGGCCATAATGGCTTTGGGAGCCAATCACGCCTCGTTGGGATTTGGGACGTGACAACTGTGTTCCCCAATAACTTCACAACTTGGTAGGTTCTTCGTACTTCATAATTTCTTCCGGTGTTCGATATACAAAATCGATAGGTTGTGTATACTTAGAACAGTTTTACGCTCTTGTCTAAGCAATATCCTTAGGTAAGTTTTCTTTTCTCCTGAGTTTGCGTAACTAACCCCTATCTTGGATCCCAGATTAGATATCTCAGATTATCTACTCATGCTATTAAGTGGAGGTTGATAGCTCCAAATCTCTGTTGTTTATTCCCTTCTTCCCATCCGTACTCATCCTTTCGTCCAGTATACAGACTAGACGAGTTCTAACGTTGTACATAGCCAGAAAGCAATCAAACCCAAGGAAATAATCAATACACGTATGAACACTAGTTGAAAAATACTTCGTACTACGAATCCTACTTTGTTAATCCGTCATGGTTCCCACAACCCTAGTTGTGGTGTTTAGATACTCATAATTTCAAGAGCACAAGAACAAATCTAATAAGAAGACAAATCATACACTTACAATAATAAGATGATAAAACTCCAAGATCTCACTTTGAATTAAAACCCTAAAATCGAAGTTTGTAATTTCAAGACCAAGAATGTGCCTTAGAACCTTACAATAATGTAATAGAACATAAACTGATACAATAAAATGAATAAACGTATTTATGGACAAAATAAAACCTATCCTAAACATAACAGGATTTCTGTGTCAGTCAGCTCGGACGAGTGGAAGGTATGATCGTGGTTTGATTCCACGAACGTCCTTGGTGCTTGTGGTTTGATCATGAACTTGATCATCTTCAGGTCTTCTTTGGTACGATCCTTAGTACAACTCTGTATCTTCTACCTATGACCGTACAATGTGGTCATTTGATCCTCCTATACCCCAACTCCTGCAGACTTATTTTTTGAACCTTCCTCCCACGACACCTTGGTACGACCGTCATTTTTAGGTACGATCGTGGGATCTAGTCGTCTGATCTTTTCCTCACTTATGTTCTGCAGCCTTGCTTTCAGGAAGTCCTTCCCACGATCAGGTTGTATGATCGTTACATCAACCTACGATTATGGGGAGCTTCCATCTGATCACCTCCTGAGGGTCATCCTCTGATTCTTCCTACGACACCTGGGTACGACCATGGTCAGGTTCCAAGGTCGTGACATGGGGTCTTCTTATGCATTATTTGTCCCAAATCAAACACTCCACTCTACCAAACCTATTTGACCTGCAAACACCCAAAAATCCATTATATCCACATAGATATACCCTTGTACTTGCAAATATTCATCGTTTTAAGTGTCGAAAGTATCGTAAGTTCACGGCAAATCAATCACGGTCAACCCTTTGATTTCGCAAGGATCAATATTGATCGGGACATTTATTATTCTTCACATTCATGGTCAACCCTTCGCATTCGTGATGGTAGTTGACCCGGACCCTCGTGTTCGTGAAGGTCATGTCGCGATAGTGATAAAGAAGACCTTACCCTATCCCTAGGTTTACTCTTCGCGAATGCGGTCCCACAATCTTGTTTGTAATGGACGATCTTTTCCTTCTCCATGTTCACCTCCAAGGGCCTGTGTCACGCCCCGAGTCCCAACGAGGCGTGATTGGCACCCGAAGCCGATATGGCTCGAGAGAACCAATCTTTGCTTATGAACACTCGCATGCATCTACTCATATGGACCTTATGAAACCCCATACAACTATGCAAAAGTCATGGATATGGAAACGGATATGGAAGCATATGTCATACATAGATATATATATATATATATGTCAACTTGGCCGGTGGGGCCATCAAACCCAAAATGAGCGTACATATCTTACATTCTGTTCCCACATAAGTCTACAAAGCCTCTACAGATACATGACTATGAAAATCCTAGAGTCGGGACAACACCCCGCTCTATACGCATATACACTACCAAAATGAATGTACATCGCAACTCAGGAAAGCCCCGAACAAACTGGAGCTCACCAAAAGTCTGCAAAAAGATCTGCAACCTACAGAGGAGACTTACTAGTACCTGCACCTGCAGCAAGTAAGGTAAATCCCCCAAGAGGGGTCAGTACGGAAAATGTACCGAGTATGTAAGGCCGTATGAAACTGTCATGAATACATCAATAGAATCAAAATGTAATGGTATAAGTATCATAAACAATTCATCGATTTGCATGTGTGGAACCGTGTAGCTTACATAGATTAAGTTCTTTCCTTTATTGGTTATTCCTCCTCACTCATATCATAACGTACCCGGGCCCCGACTGATCAGTGGGTCTTTTCATGACATATCGTCATGTTGGGATCGGGTCGAGCTAGGCTTATGCCCCTAGACCTGCCACCCAGGGATCGGGTCGAGCTAGGCTTATGCCCCTAGACCTGCCACCCATAAATCATCCATCGGGATCGAGTCGAGCTAGGCTTCATGCCCCTAGACTTGCCACCCATACTTGATCATTGACCACATATGCATTACTGTGCTTTAGTTTGAGATTGATACTTTTACTTGTGAGAGATTGGTACCTTCACTTGTGAGAGATTGATACAGTCAATGATACAAGGTTAACGTACCTATATAGATAGCCAAAACATTATTGGAACTTAAGGACACAACATGATTGAGACTTTTGGGACATGTCCATAATTATGAAACTTATGAACAATAACGACTAGTGAATAAGGACTATAAAACGTAAGAATGAATAGACTCTCCTTATGTCATCACTTCCCTTAAAACAGTTTCTTTTGGTAGTCACAACATTTTTGGAACTTGGAACCATGTTTGTAATTAGGTGATCCATGAATGACAATAGACCAAGAGTAACGTATGTATATGATTAACAATAGATGATAACCCGAAATGAGGTACCTTAGAACAATTCGGAAATGACTAAGTATCCTAACAAGATGTTCATTAGATGTCGTAGAAAGATACTGAAAGAGTAACCTTACATACCTGCACTTCCAAGTATGAGCACACGAGTTTATGAATGCATACAATGATCCAGCTCCTTCTTTACGTCTTAGTCTACAATACCAGTTCATCGGAACTTACATTAGCAACTATAACAACTAGTTACCCTAGCGGCGTACAAGACGTCAATGAATTCTCATGTCACCCCTTACAATACAATCCAACACATTTTCATATCTCCAACACCTTAACGGTACATACATTAACCAAGAAATCATACATCGATCGTATTTTACACCACACTTGTCCTTTACGCTTTTCCTTTTATCTTTCCGTCGTAGTTGTTCCTTTATAACAACATATGAACCATCACCCATACATAACATAATCCAAAACACCTCCTTACGACACTTCAAAGTCATTAAAATGACATTACAAGTTGATAATTACATCCATAAAGGGTATCGGGGCTTTCGGGGACCAAAGGGATACGGAAACAACCAAAACTAAATTCTGGACTGACCTTCGCAGCCACCTGCGCACGCAGGTCAGTCACATGCGCACGCAGATGGCCATTGGCAGCAGCCAGTGCCATCTGCGATGGCATCTGCGCCCGCAGATGCCCTCGTCTGCGGGGCGGATGCCCGTTTTGGTCCGAAATGGCTCCGTTTTGGGTCTTTTAAGGCCATGAATGGTCCATGATCACAACCAACTTCATTTTAACATATTTTTGATCATTTATCATGCCAACCACCAGCCATGATTTCACGACACACATACAACACCCAAAACCACATTTTACGGCCAATATGCCACCAAAACCATAACCAATTTTCTCAATAGAAATTCCAAACGTTTAGCACAAGAATAAAACATAGTAAGATCATAATCACATCCCAAATGACCATACTAAATCCTTCAAGTTCATTTCCTTCCAGATCACAAATCCATATTCAAGTTTACAAGACAAATTATCCTCCGATTTCACAAACATGTAACATGTCATACTTTGTGAACTTCTCCATATTCCACCAACATATCCAACATAATATAAACCATATATAATGCATAAAAGATATGAGATCACCATAATAAATACTTACCAAGCCTTGTCCAAGGATGATTTTTGCTCACAAAGGTGTCTAGGGTTCTTGGAGACCAAGAGAGAATATTTTTGGTAAAGTTTGTGGAACACATGAGAAGTTTTGATAATAAAAAAATCTGATTTTCTATCTATCTTCCTCTATATATATAGTCCCTCAAATTCTTCCTTATCCCATTTTGTCATTAATGCATGGTTTGATTGGTCAAATGGACCAATATTGGAAGAATGGGTCAAATTATGTGTTTGGGCCATGTCTTCTTATGAATTTGGGCTTCACTTATGGCCCAAATGATGCAAGACTTCTAGATGTCCACAATTTAATACATAATTCATCAATTCTCTCATGTTTTCATATTTCCATCATTGTACACGTAATCGTATAGGTTCGGAAACGTACGGGGTGTTACATTCTTCCCCCCTTAGAAACATTCGTCCTCGAATGTTAGTAACATCGGCTCATGTCCATCCCACACTTAATACCTATGGATACTTCCTTGTTATTGTTCCAACTCCATACCTTGAGCTTTCTCCCCCGTTTTGCAATGGTCACGGGTACCTTGACTTCATTAGTCCTTTGGCTCCCTAGGTAATCCAATTTCTCCACTGTACCTTTACCAAAGCTAGTCTCATATTCTCTTTATCTTTCCACGTGTATTATCCCTCCATAAGGGACATCCCGCATAGCTTGTATATAAAAAAAAAATGAATGAATCTCAACATATGGCTTGTGTTAGCCTGTAGTTATTATTTCCTCTTTAGCGTAGTGTCAAAATCTAGCCCCAATATAAGACTGTTTTACTCGGTTTAATTTGCCCAATTGACGATTTCAACTTTCTTCTATATAAACCCTCGCAGATTTCATGTTGGTACTTGAACAATAGTTATCATACTAAGCACATTCAAGAAGGGGTAGATGATCATCCCAACTACCTTTTAAGTCTCTCGTACAGACTCGTTGTATACCTTCAAAAGTTTGAATAGTCTACTCTATTTGTCTGTTCGTCTGAGGGTGAAAAGTTGTACTCAAGTTCACGTGTGTGTCCAACCTTTCCTGAAACAAAATTTCTAAAATTGGGTAGTAAAGTGAACTCCCCTGCCTAATGTAATAGATTTCTAGATTTCAGAACTCCGTATAGTTGTACGTCCTTTGTACTAAACAACCTTGCGTCTTCTTCAACCATGTAAGTGGTCTTGAATGGCAACATGTGTGTTATGTAGGTAAACCTGTCAACTATCTCTCATATGGAATCAAAATTTCCAAAATATAAGGCACCCATTATGTATATGAGGTAAACTATGTGAACCATGTCTTACTTTAAACTGGACAACATAGACATGGCATATAACCTTCCGGTTTCTGATGCTCTGCTATTACCTATTGATAATTTGGTCAAGGAATTGCAAATTCTATAACATTCTTCCTTTCTATAGTGCCTGACCAATGCTTTCTTTTCAACCCACAGTACGTTTTGTTTCTCCCAATTAACAATATAATTCTGCGAATGATGTGCTTCAGATATACTTCATTTCCTTGGTTCGTCCATATTTGGTATACCTAATCTACCTTACTATTGGGATATTCCCTCGTGCGTAAGATCAAATCTCATCAAACCTTGTGGTACGTTCTTTTGTCGAGCTAACAATAGTAATCGCATGTTGCTTTTTCTTAACCTCTACGAATAAGGACTTTACCGCATTTTGCGCTATAACCCTTTGATCTGAAGTGTCTCGTAAGATGCACTACCAAGCTGCTTAATTAATATGTAGATCCTCACTATACCTTGTGTCCCCATGGACCGACCATCCGTACGTCCTAATGCTTTATGACCTAAAGCATCGACCACTGCATTTGTGTTGTTTTTTTTTGAATACGATCTCAGTATCTTATCTTAATCTCTTCATAGTTTAAGTTGTCTTCTCTTCCTCAGATTTAAGTCCTTCTACTCGAAGTGTATACAAACTCTTATGATCAATGTTTAATATCACTATGAACCCTACGTAGTAGTGTCATATCTTCGTATCCTTCAAATAAATACCACAACTGTTACCTTAAGATCATATGTGACATCGTTTCTCTCTCATATGGCCACACTGCCGTGAGGCATACACTATTATCTTATCATGCTGCATTATCACACATCTCGGGTCATCCCCGGAAGCAGCACCCTGTTTTGCATAACCTTTGTGCCTTTGAGCAATATGAAACTGGGTAGAAGTCTCTTCGAAACTTGTCTCATATGCATTACTCCGCTGAGACTGAGTTACTTTCTATATTAGCTTTGTTAAGGGTACAGGGACAGAAGAAAATCCTGTAGTAATTCCGCTAGATCACCAATCATCCCAAGGAAATGATGAATAGCAAATTGTGTTTTTTTTTTTCACTGTTTCTACTTTAGTCCGTCATCCTATACGTTACGACCCTCAAACGCTATGGATTTTATCCAAAATTCATACGTAGAGAACTCTGCGTTCCCCTTACACTCCCATATTATGACACCTGCCATACGTACTTGGCATAGTCCTCTTGCGATCTGGATGAAACCAAACTATCTGCCATGAACACGGTTACATCTAACAATGGTTTACATACTCTATTTATCCGCCCCAGAACATCAGCTGGTATATGTGTTAGTCCCAATGACACAACTTACGAGCCATTACAGTCAGAACGTGGTCGCAAGACTGTCTTGGGTATATCGTTGTTTCTTCTTCTGACTTGGTGATAACCAGATCCCATGTCACTTTTAGTGCAAGAACGAGTGAATACAATCCTTTTAATAAATCTTAGGAGGGGATATTTATTCTTAATCGGTACTTTACGCAATTGCCACATTCACACGGGTGCGCCCCAAAGGACATATTAGATCTTATGTATCTCCTGTCCACCAAATCTTTTAATTTGCTCTGTGTAATTTCTATAGCGTTATCGGAGCCATGGTATATAGAGGAAGAGAGATAAGCGGAGGGTCTAGAATCACATCAATCATAGGCTCTACTTCCCGTTCCGAGGGTAAGCCTGGAAATTCATCAGGCATATATATATCAAGAAAGTCATTTGACCATCGGAACCTATTGAGAACTTGGTGATTTCGCATCAATCTCTCGCTCTTAGACTAACTGGCATACATACCCCTTGGCCATCAATTTCGTCACCTTGCAATAGAAAATAAACTTTTCCTTGGTGCCCCCACATTACTCTTCCACTCAGGAACATGTTCTTATGAACAGTGAAAATGCACCTTGGCAACTCACCGTGGTATAACAAGAACTCAACTTATCCATTCCCATTATACCATGAATCGTTACCACATAATCATGACGCATTCTTTTATCTACAATAACTTTCCTTCTTCTGGTGTAGAGTTGCCATAGATGGATTAACTCAAAAGTCTACTATCCTTTCATAAGGTTTCTTCTCTTTTTTTTTTTTTTTTTTTTTTTTACTCAATGAAATAGCATAAGATAGGGTAAATCCCCAAATCAATCAATGTAAATACGTTACGAAAAAGACAGATCATATAACTGTTGCATCATCGGGAGAAGCCTCAAATTTCTGCCGATCCACCCCGGCGTAGGAATTGCCCTGGGTATTACTAGAACTAGCTTCCCCCCTAGCACCCTTGCCCTGACCAGCAGCTCGTGTATCTCTACCTAGAGGAGGCATATATGATGTTGATGCAAAGGTTGGTCCCGTTGGTCGTGCCATGCCACCTGTGTTCCTTCGTGGACACCCCCTTGCCACATGCCCTGGCATGCCGCAAAAATAGCAAACATCCCTTCCGAACCGACATTCACCTGCATGAAACCTCCTACAGCGCTGGCACAACCGACGATCAAACCTCGGGTGGTTCATACGTCCTTGTGTTTGATACCCCACTGTACGTAAACCCTGAATCTCACCTCCTTGCCCAAACTGGTTGCTTCTAAACCCTTGGAATAGAGGAGGAGTAATCATTGTGGTATGGGGAAATGATGGCCTAAGTGTCTTGTGAAAAACCCTAGGCCCAAATCCTCCTTGGGACGCCATGATTTGTCCCATGGGTTTAGCCTTTTTTGACGATCCTTCTTCCAATTCTTTCATCCTATCCCTCTGCTTCTGTCCCTCCTTTTGCTGCACCAGAGCTTGTCTTTAAGCTTGTGCAGCAACTACACGGGTCAATATTTGTACTGCACTCATCAAATCCTGCTCAATAGTATTAACGGGCAGTTCTGAAGATACTTCTCGTCTTCTCAGCTCCTCCGAAACTGGGAAAGTGGAAGAAGCCCGTGATGCAAAGTCAGTATCAGCTCCACCTTGACTCACTTGGTCAGGTGCTGGTCTACTCACTCCCTCTCCGGTAAGCGTAACAACCTGCTTACCCTTGCCTTTATCTCTTCGTGTCATCGGCCGTTTCTGTATCACAGAAAACCAATCACCACGGTCAGATATAATTTAACTTACATTGCTGGCTCTATGGCACGATCTAGGAATGAAGAAAGAAACAACATCCTAAATGTCCCGTAGCCTCCTACTTATAAATGTGGTGCACAACACATTGATAAGTAAGACTCTACTCAGACACGGCTTTGTAGACACCCTTAGAACGAACTGCTCTGATACCACTTTTGTCACGCCCCGAGTCCCAACGAGGCGTGATTGGCACCCGAAGCCGATATGGCCCGAGAGAACCAATCTTTGCTTATGAACACTCGTATGCATCTACTCATATGGACCTTATGAAACCCCATACAACTATGCAAAAGTCATGGATATGGAAACGGATATGGAAGCATATGTCATACATAGATATATATATATATATATGTCAACTTGGCCGGTGGGGCCATCAAACCCAAAATGAGCGTACATATCTTACATTCTGTTCCCACATAAGTCTACAAAGCCTCTACAGATACATGACTATGAAAATCCTAGAGTCGGGACAACACCCCGCTCTATACGCATATACACTACCAAAATGAATGTACATCGCAACTCAGGAAAGCCCCGAACAAACTGGAGCTCACCAAAAGTCTGCAAAAAGATCTACAACCTACAGAGGAGACTTACTAGTACCTGCACCTGCAGCAAGTAAGGTAAATCCCCCAAGAGGGGTCAGTACGGAAAATGTATCGAGTATGTAAGGCCGTATGAAACTGTCATGAATACATCAATAGAATCAAAATGTAATGGTATAAGTATCATAAACAATTCATCGATTTGCATGTGTGGAACCGTGTAGCTTACATAGATTAAGTTCTTTCCTTTATTGGTTATTCCTCCTCACTCATATCATAACGTACCCGGGCCCCGACTGATCAGTGGGTCTTTTCATGACATATCGTCATGTTGGGATCGGGTCGAGCTAGGCTTATGCCCCTAGACCTGCCACCCAGGGATCGGGTCGAGCTAGGCTTATGCCCCTAGACCTGCCACCCATAAATTATCCATCGGGATCGAGTCGAGCTAGGCTTCATGCCCCTAGACTTGCCACCCATACTTGATCATTGACCACATATGCATTACTGTGCTTTAGTTTGAGATTGATACTTTTACTTGTGAGAGATTGGTACCTTCACTTGTGAGAGATTGATACAGTCAATGATACAAGGTTAACGTACCTATATAGATAGCCAAAACATTATTGGAACTTAAGGACACAACATGATTGAGACTTTTGGGACATGTCCATAATTATGAAACTTATGAACAATAACGACTAGTGAATAAGGACTATAAAACGTAAGAATGAATAGACTCTCCTTATGTCATCACTTTCCTTAAAACAGTTTCTTTTGGTAGTCACAACATTTTTGGAACTTGGAACCATGTTTGTAATTAGGTGATCCATGAATGACAATAGACCAAGAGTAACGTATGTATATGATTAACAATAGATGATAACCCGAAATGAGGTACCTTAGAACAATTCGGAAATGACTAAGTATCCTAACAAGATGTTCATCAGATGTCGTAGAAAGATACTGAAAGAGTAACCTTACATACCTGCACTTCCAAGTATGAGCACACGAGTTTATGAATGCATACAATGATCCAGCTCCTTCTTTACGTCTTAGTCTACAATACCAGTTCATCGGAACTTACATTAGCAACTATAACAACTAGTTACCCTAGCGGCGTACAAGACGTCAATGAATTCTCATGTCACCCCTTACAATACAATCCAACACATTTTCATATCTCCAACACCTTAACGGTACATACATTAACCAAGAAATCATACATCGATCGTATTTTACACCACACTTGTCCTTTACGCTTTTCCTTTTATCTTTCCGTCGTAGTTGTTCCTTTATAACAACATATGAACCATCACCCATACATAACATAATCCAAAACACCTCCTTACGACACTTCAAAGTCATTAAAATGACATTACAAGTTGATAATTACATCCATAAAGGGTATCGGGGCTTTCGGGGACCAAAGGGATACGGAAACAACCAAAACTAAATTCTGGACTGACCTTCGCAGCCACCTGTGCACGCAGGTCAGTCACATGCGCACGCAGATGGCCATTGGCAGCAGCCAGTGCCATCTGCGATGGCATCTGCGCCCGCAGATGCCCTCGTCTGCGGGGCGGATGCCCGTTTTGGTCCGAAATGGCTCCGTTTTGGGTCTTTTAAGGCCATGAATGGTCCATGATCACAACCAACTTCATTTTAACATATTTTTGATCATTTATCATGCCAACCACCAGCCATGATTTCACGACACACATACAACACCCAAAACCACATTTTACGGCCAATATGCCACCAAAACCATAACCAATTTTCTCAATAGAAATTCCAAACGTTTAGCACAAGAATAAAACATAGTAAGATCATAATCACATCCCAAATGACCATACTAAATCCTTCAAGTTCATTTCCTTCCAGATCACAAATCCATATTCAAGTTTACAAGACAAATTATCCTCCGATTTCACAAACATGTAACATGTCATACTTTGTGAACTTCTCCATATTCCACCAACATATCCAACATAATATAAACCATATATAATGCATAAAAGATATGAGATCACCATAATAAATACTTACCAAGCCTTGTCCAAGGATGATTTTTGCTCACAAAGGTGTCTAGGGTTCTTGGAGACCAAGAGAGAATATTTTTGGTAAAGTTTGTGGAACACATGAGAAGTTTTGATAATAAAAAAATCTGATTTTCTATCTATCTTCCTCTATATATATAGTCCCTCAAAGTCTTCCTTATCCCATTTTGTCATTAATGCATGGTTTGATTGGTCAAATGGACCAATATTGGAAGAATGGGTCAAATTATGTGTTTGGGCCATGTCTTCTTATGAATTTGGGCTTCACTTATGGCCCAAATGATGCAAGACTTCTTGATGTCCACAATTTAATACATAATTCATCAATTCTCTCATGTTTTCATATTTCCATCATTGTACACGTAATCGTATAGGTTCGGAAACGTACGGGGTGTTACAGCCTGCGTTCGCGAAGAAGGAATCTGCTGGTACAAGATATCAACAAAAATGTTGAAACATAAGTTGGAGAATTTCTCTGAACGGATCCTTGAGATTTGTTTTGGACCCCACAGAAATAAATCAACTATGTTACTAGGCTAATTTCAACGTTCCAGAATCAATGGAATTGTTGGATTTACAAAAAGAGATTGTTTACAACTAATTAGCCCCCGGACCCCTTTTAAGCTTATTTAACTAGTTTTCGTCTAAAAGGTCAAAATACAATATAAAGGCTGAGGGGGCAAACTAACTACACAACTAATTCAAAATTGATATTCTGGATCTAATGGAACTGACAAAATTATCATCCGATGCTCAGATCACAAAATGTTGATCGAAGTCAAACTAACCACTTTTAAAGCCTCTAAGGATCTCAAACTCACTCAAATCACTCCTGAACGCATCGGAGACTGTGCCTACCAATCCCACAACTCATAAATAGCATATAGAAACTATGAGGAAGGGCAAAATGGTCAAAACATAGTAAAAACTAAAAATCACAACTATGGTTGTTACATCTATAAATAAAAATATGAAATTTTGGTAGGATCATTTTCTTCTATTTACAATGCTAGATACATCCGCACGTGCAAGCACAGGCCCAATATATGTTACTTTCTCTGTCTCAATTTATGTAACACAAATAAAATTTTAAGAGTTAACTAAATTTTTCATATGGTTTTAAAATATTTAAGTTGTCGAATATTGCGATTTATAGTACTTTGTACGTAATTTTTAAATAATATATGTTACTTTCTCTGCCTCAATTTATAGGGCACTGAAAGAATTTTGAGAGCCAATCAAATTTTTGTATGTCTTTTAAATGTTTGATGTTGTTAATTATTGTGATTTATAATAATTTTTACATAATTTTGAAATAATATATGTTACTCCCTCTGTCTTAATTTATGTGGCTGATAAAATTTCGAGAGTCAACCAAAACTTTTTATATGAGGTGTGTCATGCCTTTTTTTCCAAGTTTCATTTTTCCCCATACTTTATTATTGATTACTTATGTCGTCTCATATAATTTAGTACATACATCGAAGTTTGATGAGGTTTTTTAAAACACTTAAATAAGTCTGATGGATGACGATACCAACTAATAAAAACTAGTCACCAGTCTCTACATATGATGACTACTATTTTCAATTCATATTATCTAGCTACTGTTGACCTGACACGCTCTTTGAGAAAAATTTAATTAGAGGTTTAATTTACTAAATTAAAGCTGTAAAAAATATACAATAATTTTCAAATAATATCTATTATTTCTTCTGTCTCAATTTATGCGGCACCGATAGAATTGCGAGAACTAACTAAAATTTTTATATGTCTTTCAAATATTTTTAAATTATTATTTTGTAATTTATAGTACTTTGTACGTAATTTATAAATATATAATAGATTAAAAAAATATAATGAATGAATTAAAAGATTACCTGATAATATGTGGGAGTCAAATGGTAATCAAATGAAAAGGTCCCTTTTTTCAATTAAAATAAAGAGGATACCAAAATTCATGGTATAAGGGCATTATAGTCATTTTAGCTCTTAAAGTCCGCAGGTGAACTACCGTGTCAAACATCTAGAATGTTCTTGAGATTAGTATGGTCCAATGATAGATGGATAAAGGCATCATTTCCACCCTAAACTATACCCGAAAAGTCGATGTCACACTTAAACTATTTGGGTGACCTATTACACACCTATACTATATAAAAGAGAATTTATTTACCCCCCGCGACACCCATGTCCAGGCGCATTTTTTACACTCAAAAGGGGCGCGTCCCACCATTTAAAACATAAAAAAAAAGAAAAAACCTTTTATAAACCCCCCTAACAGCTAAATCTACCCCCATCTTCCCTTATTTTAACCCGACCTAATTGATAGAGAACCCTAATTTCCAATTTTGAAATTTCTCACCCAAAATAAAAATACAAGCCTTCTTTTCTTGAAGAATTGATAACTAATTCCTTTTACTCGTTTGATTACTTACTCTAATGAGAGAAAGTTTCATCTTTTTCTCTATAATTTTTTCTGCAATTTTGGATGATTTTTTCTTCGATCTTGATTAATTTTTTCATGATTGAGCAGTTGTATTGTTTTTGTTGATGTAGGTACTTTAATGGCTAGAATAAACTTGAGTATACTTTGTAAGCTAGAAGAAGATCATGAGTTAGAAGAGGTGCGATGCAACCATGGATATGTTTTGTCTTTGCTGACTTCATAGACCCCAAGAAATCCGGGTAGAAGATATTGGAGTTGTCCTTACTATGGGGTAAGTGGATTTTTATTGGGAAAAGGCATCGTTTTCACCCTAAAGAGTCTATACAAATTTAATTAATTTTCATTTTAGAGTGCTAGATCATGCAATTTTTGGCTTTGGAAGGATGGAGATATTGATCCAAGATCAAAATTTGTTATTCCTAAACTTTTGAGTAGAATTGGTGAGCTTGAGCAAAGAGTTGAAACTTCTGCAAAATTGGAAACTTATAAAGTTGATGACAAGCCTACTTCTAGGATGACTAAATCTGTGGAGAGAAAAATAGATATGAAAAAAATGAAGATGATTTGAAGAAGATGAAGACAAATGAGAAGAAATGGAAGATCAAGTTGGCTAAGTCCAAGAAAAGGGAGAAACAACTTTGGATTACTCTCATTTGTGTTTGTATTGTAGGTGTTAGTGTTCTATTTCAACACATGTACTTGAAAGGAGATCCAAGAAGGTTGCCATAATCTGTTAGTGTAGTTGTTTTTGTCATGCCTTAAGGGGTTGCAATTGTTAGTTTTGTAATGAACCTTGACAGCTTTTTGAAATGGTAAGGTTTCCTTAGCTTGATTTGTCTCTTTCTGTGGTGTATAAACTGCATAATCACAACCAATAATTTACCAAACTAATTTAAGCACAACCAAAAACATCACACAACCAATAATTTACACCCAATATTATATAAATATAGTCAAAACTGCATAACCACTACCATCCCTTTAAAGCACCAAACATTAAATAAAAGGGACAGTCACAGCTGCATCATCATTAATCAAAAGAGAGTGCATTTACAGATCTGCCAAATGCATTTACATATAAAGGACAAGAAGTTACAACTATCAAAACTATTGCAGTTATAATTTCTTCTACCAAAATATTATCATAAAATGCAGTCAAAGCTGCCAAAACCACAAGTTATAGTTACTAATAAATTGTCTTAAAATGCAGACACAACTGCTAACATCAGTAAACTATCAAAAATTATCTTAAATGGAGTCACAACTACCAACATTTACACCAAACTAACATAATACCAACAACTTATATGTTGTGAGACTGAGCATTAGAGCTTTCTTGGCTCAATTGTGCCACCTTGGACCTTGTCTCCATTTGCTTTTTTCCTCTCATTTCTTGTAGTTGCCTGGAGGTCATAGCTTCTTTTCCTCTCCATTTCACACCAGTTTTTGATGTATATCCAAGATTTCCAGTTACAACTGTTGAAGACTTAGCACTTCTGAACCTCTCACTAGGCATTCCAGGCTGCTAAAATGAAGAAAGTGTTAATATTTGTAATAAATGAAATTTAGATAGTACATCAAAGGATTTAAGGAAATGAAACTTAAATTAAGGATTGTGCATCCACTTTGTGTGTGAAATATTCCCATACAAACCATTCTTGGTCTACTAGTACCAACACCCTAAAAAAGAAAGAAAGAAAAATACTAAGCAAAAGGTATAACTAGTTTACAACTAACACAATTAGTATTATACCTTTTCTGTAGAACCTTTTGGTATACCCCTTCCTTTTCCAGTTGGAGCAATCTTTGGCACCCTTGTTCCACCCCTTCCTCTTTCCACAGTAGGTGTTGCAACAGAAGTTGGGCCTACACTTTGGCCTGCACTTGGACCTACACTTGGGCCTGCAGCAGATGATGAACTTGGGCCAGGATTTGCACTAGTGCCAGCAGCAGGTGCACCTCTTGGACATTTTCTTTTATTGTGACCCTTGTTATGACAAGTGTTACATGAAATCTCAATCCCTCTCTTGGACAGTTTACCAGTTTTCTTACTGGTTTCACCTGCTCTTTCTTTCTATTCTTGCCAGGCCTACCAAGCGTCTTCCTAACAGGAGGTGGCATAACAGAGATGTTTTGAGATTTTGGCCACATCTTCATATTCAAGACTGGCTGAATAAAGTAGTTGTATGTGTTCATGTAAGTTTCTCTATTATACCAGTGAGATATGTAGTTAACTGGTTCCAATTTTTTATGGTAAAGAGCAGTTATTGCATGAGGACAAGGTATACCCTTCAACATCCATGCTCTACAGCTACAATATTGCTTGGGAAGATCCACAATATGTATGTATCCTCTATCAAAAACCTCATATCCTGTATCAGAATTCCATTCAATGCTGCACTTCATTGACCTAGTTGTATTATCATTTAGAACCTTCATGGCCATTGGAGAAATGTCACTTATCCAAGTTTCACAAAAATTCCTCATCTGTCCTACTCTTTTCATCATTTTCACCCTTATCTATTCTAATATTGTGATAATTGTCTTATGCCTTGCTTCTAATATCCATGCATTGAAACATTCTGCCATGTTGTTGTCTACAATGTCACACTTAGTGGCAAAGCTGAAATAAAGCTTGCTCCATCTGTCTGGATTAAAATACACCAGCTTATCCAGTATCTTTTCACCACCCAACATCTTCATATAACTAATGTTGTCCCTCAACTCAGCCTCAAAGGTAGATCTTGCACACCTCCAAAAGCATTTTTTCTTCTCAAGGCCTCTACATATGGAGTTTTTTGACCAGTTGGCAAGGACATGCCTTGCACACATCCTATATTCAACATTAGGTAGGTGTTCTGTTACAACAATTTCCAAACCCTGAAAGAAATAAAGAAACAGTGAACATATCATATAATTTGACAAAATATACAGTTGTATGAAGTAAATTAAGTAATTAAAATCTTACCTTTTGCATGTCTGTTATCACTGCCAAATCTGTCCCATCTCCTAGATGAGATCTTCCTTTACAATCCTGATAAACCAGCTCCAAGTGAACTTATTTTCAATCTCAACCACTGCCCATGCCAGTGGCAACATCTGATTGTTTCCATCATTTCACACAGCAACTAATAACTGTCCTTTAGAGACTCCCTTCAAAAAACAACCATCCAAACCAATGCACTTCCTACAACCACCCAAGAAGGACTTCTTCATTGCATCAAAACATATGTAGAAGCCTTGAAACATTTTTCTACCACCTTCAAATGTTTCATCATGAAGCTTAACTACATATGTACTACCTGGATTGGATCTTAACAACTTATCCCTATAATCTAAAATCCTCCCAAATTCAAGATTATGATCACCCATCAGTTCTGTAATCACCTTATGTCTGGCTCTCCTACACACTGTTCTTCCAACATGTAAATCCAATTCTTTCTTAATAAGCAGCTGAAACTCAAAAACTCTAATATTTGGTTGTTCCTTTATCCTCTCATTATAGTGGCTGGCTAAGAACTTGGCATTGTAAAGTTTGTTCGTATTAGTAGGATCACACTTGTGAATTGGATTGTAGGTCTTCACAACAAAATTCATGGTCCTAGAATCAAAGCTAGCGTATAGAATCCATGGACAACCAGTTGTACACCTAACCCTTACCCTTGTAGGTTCATTAACACATTTTTCAATTGCAACATGTTCAGCAACATCATATTTAGTAACAGCAGCTCTAAATTCATTAACACTCTCAAAAATCATTCCTAATTCCCACACAACTTTCTGACAGTCTTAATCATATACAACTCTATAGAACTTTTAGGCAGTCTCACATACAGTAAGCATTGTGCAGGGTCATATCCTAAATGCTTCACATAATCCCTAAATTCAAAATAGGACAACCTATCTACATCAACATCTAAAAACTCAGTAATTTGTCCACCAATATATGTTTTTCCTTTTTTTCCCTTTTCTTTACCCCTGTTAAGAACCCCACCATGATAAACTCTCAAAGTGATCAGTTCAAAACTCATTTTAACAACCTGAAAGCAGTATAAAAATGACAATTCAATAATTATTGGTCATGAAAACACTGTAAAGTAAGATCCTTGACATCGACCAAAATAGCATCACACAACACATGATATATTATGCTACAAATGAGGTGTCACAACTTCATTTATTACATATTGAAGCATATCCTCAATTATTAACACATTAATTTTGAAGATAAATTAAAGACGTGAAAAAATCCTAGCTCAAATCGCAACAAAAAACATATTACGCAACAATTATAAGTGTCACAACTTAATTTGTTACATATTGAAGCATATCCCCAATTATTAACACATTTCAAAGATAAATTAAAGATGGGGAAAAACCCTAGCTCAAATCGCAATAAAAAAGCTAATTTTTAAAATACTAAGATCTAGGGCTAACCTTTTAGTTTATGCTTGTAATTCTAGCTTGTAACCCTAGCTTGTAACCTTTTGAAATCGACTGAAAGTTAACTACTTGTAACCTTCGACAGGAACCCTAACTTCGAATTAGGAACAAAAACGGAGTTGGGGGTTGGGTTTCAGATTTTAGTAGCAACGAAGGTTGGATTTTTGATTGTGAAGAAGAAAACACTAAGAAATCTCTTCCATCGGGTTTTGATTGTGAAGAAGAAAGCTCTTTGTTCATATGCGATATAGGTTCCCATTTGTATTTTGCTGGTTGTCGATTGATATTATCGGGTAGGGTCGGATCGGGGGTCAGGTAATGGGTTAGGGGTAATTTAAATAGGTATGGATAAATTAAATGGGTTGAATAATAATTTAAAAGAAATTATTTTCATTAAACACGTGGCAGCACGAGAGGGCGAGTGTACACCACTACACTCATTAAACCTGGGCATGGGTGTCGCGGGGGGTAAATAAATTCTCTTTTATATAGTATAGGTGTGTAATAGATCACCTTAATAGTTTAAGTGCGACATCGACTTTTCGGGTTTAGTTTAGGGTGGAAACGATGTCTTTACCCATGATAGATTAAGCTTTAAAGTAATAATCAAGGTAAACTCCAGAAATATCCTTGGCTGACCCTAAGCTCCTCTTTGATTCCCTCTTATTACTAGACACAAATCTCCTGCCAGTATGAGCCCAATATATGTTACTTTTTCTATCTTAATTTATGTGACATATATGAAATGTAAAGAGTCAATCAATTTTTTTATATGTTTTTTAAAAATATTCTAAATTGTTAATTTTTGTAATTTATAATACTTTTTACGTCATTTTTAAATAATATATGTTAGTCATGTTGTCTCAATCAATGTGACACAACTGGAATTATGAGAGTCAACCAAATTTTTCATATGATTTGTAAATATTTTAAGTTAATTATTATGATTAATAATACTTTTACGTAATTTTTAAATAATAGATATTATTTCATCAGTCTCAATTTATGTGGTTCAACAGAAATTTCGAAAGATAATATGTTTTATGACATTTTTTTTTCATAATTTTCTTAATGATATTTTTTTAAAAAAAATACTAGTGTTTTAACATTGTTTTACGAATACCTGATGGTTTCAAAGGGGTTGCAACACAGCACATGAAATACTTATATCAAGTGGGCCCATATATCAGGGTAATATAGAACTCGCGATCAAAATAAGACACAATGAGTAAAAAGTGACACAAATAAGTCATTCTTCTAATATGCTACTAAAATAAGATACATGAAATTTTTTATTCCGATTTACATAACTTTTTTAATGAATCTGTTAACCACATGAAAAAATTTTAAAAAATATATAAAAAGGGAGTTAAAATCCCCATTTGTAAATCGTAAGTAAACCGTTTTATAAAGTATCACAAAGTCACCTTCCAATTTATAAAACGGAATATTTAATTCCGATTTACAAATCGGGATTTAAGTTCCGATATTTTTAAATTTTAAAATTATAAAACAGAATATTAAATTCCTCTTTGTAATTCGTGATATATTATTCTTGATAATTCGTGATTTGTAATTAGTTATGAAATTTTTAATTTTTTATAAAATTAAATTTACATATGAAAACTATGTAAAAAAGCACAATAAGTCATAATGATTGATAATTTCAAAATATATTAAATATATATAAACAAATTATTAGGACGGGGGAGTATTGTATTGACACTGTTTCATTCCAAAGTTTCATTCTACTTGTATCATGCAAGAATGAATCGACAGTGGAGATAGCCTGCAATTTAATATTCCGTTGTAAAATTTTAAAAAATTGAAGCTTAAAATCTCAATTTGTAAATCGGAATTAAATATTCCGTTTTATAACTTGGAAGGCCAATCATCGAGTTTTGTGATATTTTATAAACGGAAGTTTACTTCCGATTTATAAATCGGAATTTTAAGTTTCCAAAATAGCTGCGAAATGCGTGTAGAAAAGCTATTCAGGTGGAGACTTAGGGCCCGTTTGGCCATGAATTTTTTTCATTTTTTTCCAAAAATTTATTTCACTTTAGTGAAAAAAGTGAAATTTTGTGGTGTTTGGCCATAAAATTTATTTCACTAAAGTGAATTTTTTTTTCCTGAAAAGTGAAAATAAGTTTTACTTTTTTCACTCCTACTTCTTTCACAAAAAGTCAAAAAGTACTCTAATTTTTTTCATGGTCAAACATAATTCCAACTCCAACTTCAACTCTAACTCCAAAAATTTTAATTTTCATGGTCAAACGCCTACTTAATTTCCTTGAAGTAGTAACACGTGTAGATACCTTTAAAATGACAAAACAGCCCTTGAATTCAATTGTTAATATGGAGAAGCACACATGTTGACCTAAGGAGCTCATTGTGGCCACTTCTCCGTAAGAGAAAAATATAGAGTAAATAAGTTAGTATACGAGATTATTTGCTCGACTACTTACGCAAATTAGCCAAATAAATTATGTCCGATTGATTATTTTTTTCCGATTACAATGTCCAAGAGATGGTACAAAATATTGATGACATGGCATTTGCGTCCTGAATATCCAACTGAATAGTGGCCTAGTGTCAAAGTACACTTAGGGCCCGTTTGGCCATGGATTTTTTTCAGTTTTTACTGGAAATAAATTTTACTTTAGTGAAAAAAGTAAAATGTAGGGGTGTTTGGCCATGAAATGTATTTCACTAAAGTGAAATAAATTTTCGGAAAAGTGAAAACAACTTTTTCTTGTTTTCACTTTTTTTACTTTTACTTCTCTCACAAAAAGTCAAAAAGAACACTATTTATTTTCATGGCCAAACACAACTCCAACTCCAACTCCAATTTCAACTCCAACTCCAACTCCAACTCCAAAATATTTTATTTTCATGGCCAAACACCTACTTAATTGGTAAATATATGTTCGGAACATTAAGTTATGAAGTAGGATATAAATGGGCATATCTCCGTTTTGGACATATGATATAAAATTATATTGATATAAAATTATAGTTTAATTTAGATATGCTATTTGAATTTCTTAAGTTGTATTTTTTCCTTGTAAACATGAATGCATCACAAGTTATGAAAATTATCAAAAAAAATTCAATTCTCATATAATCTTACCAGATAAACAAACAATTATTCACAAAGACAATACGAGAATATCCTAAAGGGCTGCATTGATAACTCATATTTCTTCATGTTCCTTTTATAAATAAACTAGGCAATATACCCGCGCTTCGCGCGGTCATTAAAGAAAACAGTAAATATTCTATATTTCATATTATAAATTTGATCGAGATAATTAAAATACTACATTTTGTATGCATTTTATATAAATAGAAATTTTGACGCATTTCACTAACTCTCGGGCAAGACATTTAAAATTGAAAACCATTCTATAAAATAAACTCAAAGAGAGAATACATTAAAGAGAAAAAGTATTATCATCTAATTTATACCTTACCGTGAAAAATATAATAACATGTTGCTATCCCCTCTTCTTTCCTAATTCCACTGCTGCTATAAACTATTGATGGTAAACTAAAAGATTATGATTAGAAATTGTTTTTTTAATTATTTCAATAGTGTATGAATTTTTTTAAGTAGTGCTATTTAAATAAATAATTCCGCCACTTTTCTGGTTCCTAGAAAATTGTACGTATAAATTTGACAGAGAGAATATTATGACAATTCATTTTAAGCAGGACAATTCATATGAAATTAAAATTCTATCGCCTACGTGAAAAAGAAAGTAATGAATTTACTATTCTTTCTCCGGTGTGGGGACAAATGCCCTGGGCTAATTCGAAACCAACATCTGAGTAGAAAAGTAATGGATAAGTTTGAACTACATCTAGGTCATCTCGGATTCTCATAGCTTGAAGACTTTCGAGTTTGGAGATGGTCTTCTTGAAACTTTCATCTCACCCTTGGACTTGCAAATAGAAATGATGTGACTTGAAATCCCTTGTTAATTCCATTGAAAACCATATCTTTGTCATCACTACGACCCCCATATCCGCTTCTATTATGGTAATTTCCTTGTTCTTGTGTTGTGTTCCATCAATCTTTTAACTTCACCAAGCACCTAATAATAAAAGCAATTCAAAGATTATTTGCATTTCTTTTAGATTATTAGTAGTACTTAATACGCTGAGAAAAAAATTAATTTTTTACCTGATCTCTAGCGCTGCCCTTATTGAATGGTGATCGACTGATCGTGATTCTTCAGGAATGTAACGGGAAACCGACCATGATAAACCTTGGGAACAGATGTTTCACCAAAAAATTTAGGGGCTAAGACTTGAATAAAATCAAAATCAGTAACCCATTCCATAGTTTGAACAATTCTGCTCCAAACATTATATCCTCCGATGTAATGCAATTTTCCCCGTGCACAACAACAAAATCAATCCAATTTGACTCCTTTCTCTAAGCTTCCTTTGACAATCATTATGATGAATGCTTCTGAAACTTGGTAAGACGGTATGGAGTTAATATATTTGGTCACCTCATATTTGAACAGATTATACATCTCAATCCCCATTCAAGAGAAGAGGTGCTTCTTAGAGAATCTGCAACCTTCTGCATATTTTGATATCCTATTGGTGTTGAAGACGTCTCAAGGATTATGAATACCGGCCAGCACTAACTTTTTCACAGTAAAAAAATATCGTTATAGTTAAATATTGTAATAACCAATCAATTATTTCTCTGAAGGACATAGCTTTGAGCAATATATTCAAATATCAAAAAAAAAAAAAAAGAGCATATTTACCTTGGACAAGTAGGAGAAAGAAGAGAAGTCCACCTAAGTGAAAGAAAAACCAAGAATTAGGACTACAAGATAACCAGAGATAAAAGTAACACCACAAAAGAAGGCATTTGGCAAGGATGCATCGTTGGAAAAATTAAATCATTCAAAGTAGCCTTATGGTTCAAGTTGGTCTTTCGTCACATGTTATTAGATAGTAATATGATGGAATGACATGAAATTCTAATTGGTGAGCAATCAACGGTCATCTTCTTTCACTCTTTGTTGTCCTGGAACAAAATTCTACCATAATTTTTTTGCTTTATATTTCAAGAGAGTTGTCCTTCCTCAGCAGGAAAAAGAATTTTAATAGGCACTTGTATGACTAACTTTTCCCCTCTTCGCTTCCAAACAGAACCCAGGTTTAACTTGAAAAATCAAGAGCTCCACACTCACAGATTGAGAATGAAAATTGAAATCCAGTCAAATATCAGGCTATAATTTATGTGCTTCTGTTTTTTGTTGTTGTTTTTTGCATCCATTAAGTGGTTCAAACCATAATTTCTGTACCACATAACTATACATTCAGTGAAACACAGAAAGACAAGATCAAAGAACTTTAAAAAGATCACTAAAGTTGCAACTCACATAAATTTCAGAAATATCCAAGTTTCGAGATTAACATTTAATATGTAAAAGATACTCCTAGGAAAGAAGACTGGCGTTAATGAAGTTGTATTTATGCTCTGACGAGTTGTTTTTTGTAGAAATCAAGACTTCAAAGAGTTTTGTATAATCAACAAATCACAAAAGTTTACATATGAAGATAATAGAACGAAGTGAAACAAAAATTCAAACAACAAACAAAAAAGTTTACCTGGTAAGTAGGGAGTGAAGAGGATAAGGAAGAAGGCATTGGGAAGAAATCCTAAGAAGCGGCTGTTAAAGAAGCGATGTTTTTCTTTTACAAAGTGACTTTTCGCTTGCCCATTAAAAATATTATTTTCCTGATTTTAAAATGGGAGAAAAACTGGAAAATTGATTTTTTTTTTAAAAAAAGAAAAATAAATGCTAGCTTAAGAGAGTGCCACGTAGGCGGGCCTATGTCCCTCTTTTATATATATATAAATATTTGCACAAACTTTCAAATATAAGTAATTTTATAAAGATTCATTAGTAAACAATAGTAGTATCTAGTTGTTCTTCATTATATTCCTTTCACATGGTATAAGGATAAAATCTTCACGCCGAGTATGTGTCTTTTTTTTTTGTTGTTGTAAAATTTAAAATGATGAATCTTTTTTTATATATAAAATATAAACTTATAAGTCAAATTTATAATCTAAAAAATTTAAATCATGATTTGGAATTTCTTTTTTTGAGAATTTGGGATAGAAAGTCATGATCTCAATTACATGTCCAAATGCTGATTTGAAATCATGACTTAAAATTGCATGACCAAACGCAAAAAAAAGACTATGAAACTAGAATTTTTCACAAAGTTTTAGGCCCGCCGCTTGGAAATGCGATATGAAATCATGATATTAAATCATTTGATATAAAAATTAAGTTTTGTTTGGACATGCAATTTGAATTTTTTAAGTTATATTTTTTTCATATACATGAAAACTCCACAAGTTGTGAAAACTATTAGATTCTCCCTGATTCTTGTATAATGTTATCAAACCAGCAAACCTCATAGTTTATAAATAGGATTTCGAAATATCCTAAAACACAGCATTGATAAAACGCACATCTCCGTGTTTCTTTATAAATAAATATTTACAAATACAAACTTTCAAGTACACATAATTTTATAAAGATCCACTAGTCAAAAATAGTAGAAACTAGTTATACTTTAATATAATCCTTTCACATGGTATGAACAATTTCTTCACGCCGAGCATGAGTCTTTTTTTGCAGAATTTGAATGATGTTTTTTTTTTTTACAAAATATAAACTTATGTATCAAATTTTGTATTTAAAAAGTGGAAATCATGATTGGAATCCCAAATCATGGTGTTTTGAGAATTTGAGATATAAAATCATGATTTCAAATCGCATGTTCAAACACTAATTTAAAATTATGAGATAAAATCACATGTTCAAACGCTAGCGTAATATCAATAATATCATTATTCTGCATCTTTGAGCCCCAAGTCATTCATACATAAATAGTTGACGTGGCACGTGAGTTCCTAGAATGACGACTTCAAGTGCTAATAACTTATTTACTTAATCATATTAAATTGTGATTGAGTTTATTTAATTTGAACATATACATGCATTTACTAAGTTGAGATCAGAGAGATTTAAATGTATTGATCTACTAGCCGGGCCAGTTCAAACCAGATGGATGTATCCATGCGAGCGGTAAGCAAGTGGAACAAAATTAATTTATTTCTTAATTGTTCAAGTATATATCTATTTTTATATATTAAACACCTAACGTAAAATTATGCAGCACCATTGGGAAATTGAAAAAGGGTCCTAAAAATAAATATAGGGTGGAAGGTTCTATAGTTGCAGCATACCTTGCTAGAGAAACATTCCAATTTTGTTCTTACTATTTTGGTGATCAAGTCGCTTGTTTGAGAAACAAACCGAATCGACACTAGGATGATGAGAATAAGCCATATGTGCAACCAATATCAATCTTCAATCAATCAGGTAGTAGGGTAAAAAGGAGCAATTTTCGCCGACTCACTACCACAGAACACAAATCAGCAACGTTGTATGTCTTGCTGAATTGCCCGAAAGTTGAGCCCTTTTTAAAGAAAGGATATTAAATATTGACATATTAAACTTAATTAATCGTTTCATTAAGAAAACTAATTGTGTTTGCAATGTGAATCTTCATTTCATTTAAGGTTCAATTCCACCAAAATCAAGTGTATGAATCATTTGCAACATGGTATACATATCAGGTGTGTAAATAACACAACAAATTTAAAGAGTTTTACGCATTCTTCAACTAATATATATATAGGTATTCCATTCACCAAATGCGGCCACATATAATCAGTTCTTGAAGGATATTTCTTTGGGACCGGTTGAAGCTCATACAATGTCCCACTACGTAGTAAATGGATTTAAATTTTCAACCGATGAACACTCTAAAACAAGGAAAACAAACAATAGTGGTGTTTGGGCTAAGGGCGATGATGGTGTTGATTACTTTGGCATCATACAAGAGATTTTGGACATGGAGTATGTTGGTTGGCCAATTAAAAAGATAGTACTCTTTCAATGTAAGTGGTTTGATTCAAGCACAAGAGTACTTAAGGAGCATAACATCATTGAAGTTAATCACACTAGGACATATCTTGTTTACGATCCTTTTGTTCTCGCACAAAATGCATGCTAAACAAGTGTACTATGCTCCTTATCTGTTGCTCAGGGACAAGTCGGATTGGTGGACTGTAATCATAACCAAGCCTATAGGGCGGGCGGAAGTTGAGAATATGTTGGATCCTGCATATCAAAATGAAATGCAGACTGATAACCAATTAGTAGACACTGACTTAGTGGATAATTTGAACCATCCGAAACATATTTTCGAAGAAGTAAATATTGCAGAAGAGGTTGAATGGGTAGAAGAGAAGGAAACTTCCGAAGAGGGTGAATGGTTTAGTGGAGAATCTTCGGGAGAGGACGATTAGCTCTTTATTAGTTGTATTCGATATTTTTTTATTATTGATGTCTTTATGCTTTGTACTACTTACCTTTTATGTTTGTTTTTTTAAAGTTTGACATGTAATAGCTTTGGTAAGATTACTGCACTTGAATCAAAGTCTTTTACCTATTGAAATTCTGTGTGGAATTTAAGTGTTGTTTATTTTAATTTTGCAGAAGAATTGGTATTATGTGTTTAAGTGTTGTTTAGTTTACTTATTAATTAATTGATTAATTCATTGCACATCTTAACAAAGTGACATTTAACAAACTATTGTTTGGATTTAAATAATTTAGATGGTAAGTAAGGGTGGCAAGGGTAAGCAAAAAGTTGATACTAGTAAGGCAAAAAAGAATAACGGACCTCCACCTTATAAACGACTCACGGGAATTCATATATCCGAGGGTCGGTCAAGTGACCTTCCAAAATGACCCTCTTATTCTAGGTCGTCATATCAGACATATAGTGCTCCTACGTATGTGGGTCCACTACAAGGTTCTATCGAGACTCAGTTTGACCCGATTGCCATACCACCACCTACACAGTACTCCCATCAGGTCGATGGTACTTATAGTCATTTATCATCGTCTGCCCTACCATCTACTAGCAGTCATCCAGGTATTCATATTGATTCTGCTGGATCAATTGGGCTGACCGATCTTCGTCTTAAAGACACACTATCTACTGCTTCAGATACACCCACGACAGCGCACTCAGGAGCACCTGTTCCACAGCCAGGACAGAGAGATGCTAATCGGAGGGAGTACATCATCCCAAATGGAGTAGGGTATGATTTCAATGTATAACAACTCTATTTATTTTTTATTACTATATTATGCTCTATGATATTAATATTTGATCTTGTATTGCAGATTTAGGCCCCATAATAGAATCGCCAAAGCTGTCTACAAATGCATCCGTCGCAACTACAAAGGTTATTGGACAAGTTGACAAAAGGTTCCAGAATTTTATAGAGAGGAAATGTTCAAAGCATTTCAGGTAAACATTTATCTTATCAACTACTTAACACATTGTTATTAAGAAAAATTAAATATTAAACTATTATTTTTATTGTAGAAATATTTCTGGTATGATTCAACGAACCATTATGCAATAAGGAAGAATTTTTTTAGAAGAGTCAGTCTCAGACTTAATGGAATATTGAATTATGCAAGACCAAACAGGGTGATGCCTGAGTTTATAAATGAAGACATGTGGCAAGATTTTCTTCGCTACTGGAATAGTGAAGAATATCAGAAGTTGAGCGAAAAAGAAAAGAAAGCCAGAGTGTCTAAGAAGGGTGGCTCTATACACACTGCGGGAGCTATCAGTCAGATTGCCGTTGAGGAAAAAATTGTACATAACGTTTATCAATTTAACTGTTAATTTATATTTTAAATATTTTTATTTTTGAAGATTAATAATTTTATCATATGCACGAAAAAAAATTTGATCGGAAGATAGCTAATGATGAGTTATTCATGGAGACCCACCTAAAGAAGAAAAAGAACCCAACGGATGAAGATGTGTGGGTTGAGCCACGTGCAAAAGCTATACATGTAAGAACTACATTCGTACTTATGATTTATTTTTTTACTAAAGTTTATATTATTTAACTATGAATAGCTTAGTATCTTTTTATTATTAATTTTTTACTTTACTTTAAATATAGGATAAATTTGTAACGAAGATAACTGAACTATGTGGTACTCAATCTCCTAGAAGTCGGGAGAACCCAATACCTCAAGATGTAGAGGAAAAGTATTGGCTAGAGTGTGCGGGTTCTCCGATTAGAGGTGTAGCCTATGGCTACCCCAAAAAATACTTTTACAAAGAACATTAGGTCTTCGCATTGTGGATCCGCCTCTACCCCACCAGTTGATAGAGAAATCGTTATTTCGTTACAGAATACGATTTCTCAGCTCACTCGAGAACTTGTTGCACAGGCTGAGAGGTCGAGGAAGAAAGAGGAGGAAACTGTTGCGCAAATGAAAATGTTGCAAGAGCAGATTCTAAGTTTCCTTCATTCTCCAAGGATTCTTCCTCCGTGTCCTGGTGATGCACCTCGGGCTGCGAGAGGCTTAAGCCCACTTGACGATTACACTACGGAGGATGGGGATAGGGATGGGGATGGGGATGATGAGGCTAAGTTGTAGCTTACTCTTTTATATGTTTTGGTGGTTTGTAGTTTATTTTTGATTTGTAAACTTTGATGTTTGAATGATTTGATTATGATGTTTGAATGATTTTATTTTAATGTTTGAATGATTTGATTTTAATGTTTGAATGATTTATATCTGAATTGGTGGGCTGTAATATTTGTGTAGCAGGTTTTATTTGAAAATGCAACATATATGCTGCAAATTTCCAGTTGTTAATGGTAAATTTCCAGAAACCGACCACAAGTTGTTAAAAAAAATAATTAGACAAAACCGACCACAAGTGGTCGGTTTTGATAAAAAAACTTTAATAAAAAGGACTACTAGTGGACGGTTTTTTAAAAAAATAATCAATTTCTTTTTATATAAATTAAATAATTAAAAAAATTAAATAAATAAATAAAACCGACCACACATGGTGGTCGAAAATTTTAATTTTATTTACTTAATATAAAGAAAATTATTATAAAAAATTATTTTAAATAAATAATATTGATTTATAAATATTATAAAAAAAAATTAGAAAAGCTATCACTATTTTACCGATCACAACTTGTAGTCAGTTTTGTGGTAGGTAAATGGCCAAAACCGATCACATGTGATAGCTTTTTGTGGTCAGTTTTTCAATTTTTTTAGTAGTGAAACTACTCTCAAAAAAGGAATTCTAGATGTGTAACCGTGATACAATTTACAACATTTTTTTTTCAAGTGTATACAATTTACAACATAAACATTATTTTAGAATCATATTTTTATAAAACAAAGTGCTTTGTGTATTTCATAATTGTCCATGGACAACTGCACCTTAGTCGTTATGAGTATATGAAAAAATAGTATTCCTTACAATTGGTTCTTGTCCTTGTCAAGTCATGTAATCGTCTTTTAAATTTTTTATTTAATTGTAGATAATCATGGTGTCAGAATCAACGTACAAACTCTATCCATCAAGGCTTAATTATTTTTTTTCTCCGTTGGGATCTGAATCTGACATTGCCAACTATAAAGACAACTGTCATAAATAGTGGCGGAGCCACCTTTAGGCCAGGGGGTCCGAACCCCTTCGGCGGAAAATTATACTATTTATACACGGTTAAAATTATTTTTTATGTATATATAGTAGACGTTGAACCCCCTTCGGCTAGTTTATATGTGTACTTTTTTCGATTTTGAACCCCCTTAATGAAAATCCTGACTCCGCCACTGGTCATAAACAGATTACTTCCTACATTGTCCCCCCACCCCACCCCCAACCCCGCCCCAACTCTCCAGGGACATCTCGTCATTGGGCGACTTAGGCAATGTTTAGGGCCTGATATTTTCGTACGATAAGCACAAAGATTTTGAAAGAAACTATTAGTTATGAAAGAAAACATAAACATTAATTTTATATAATTTCATATTGATACTACAATTGACCCAAAATATTTATTGGAAACGTATTTCCTCTTTTAACCCAAGACATTAATCATATAATTTTTATTTCAAAAAATGAAGAAGAGAGAAATGGATGGTCAATAAAAAAGAAAAGACTTAAATAAAAATAATTCTTCAAATCATATAAAAAATAATAATAAAAGTAAAAATAATCAAAAGCTATAAAATAACATAAATAAAGTTTGAAGGAGCAATTCATATGAATCATATCTCGTTAAAGTGATAAGTCTCCTGCAAAAGAATGCAAAAATAGTTGATGTCTTCTTTATCCTTCTCCTTTGAGTTCCAGATTTTCAGTGACTAAACGTAGCCGCTCATTACTATTCGCCATTCACCAACCTAAATCCCAACAAACAAGATTATATATCTCTGATCTTCATAATAAAGTTTATTCAGCTATGGATTTCAATCGTAGATCTCATCGATGTTTTGAGCATGAAAAATTACATTAAAAAAATAATTAAAATAAATTTTCAATAGTAAATCTTACATCACATTATTCATCTTAATCTTCTCCCAAGCCACCATAACCATGTAGAAAATAATATTATTTTTTTTTTTTTTTAAAAAAAAAAACATCAAATAACAATTTCGAACACAAAAAATTAGCATTGATATTATTTATGCACCAAAATTCAGAGTTATATTTAATTAGAACTCCATTTTTATTTCTTCTACTAAATAAATTGTGTTAAACCAAAAAAAAAATACCCATCAAGATACTTTCAAACTTTGTACGTCTCTTGCCTTTATACAAACATGAAAGTAGTTTAAATAGTTTATTTTGTTAATTAAAAGGTATAAATCAATCAATATTTTCTTCAGTTTTCGAGTCTTTACAAATAATTGAGCCTTTGTAAATTGTAAACAAACGTAGCAAGGTAATGTCAACTGATGTTCTTTCTAGTTAGAAAAAATTATAGTGTTCGCTTTTTTTTATTGAACGGCTCAAAATTTCTAGGATAATTTTATGTATTTTCCAGTGTAAATATTTAAACACTCAAAAGTATAATATATTAATGCAATGATAAACTTTCCATATATTTACTATAATTAATATTTAATATTATATTAATTTAAAGAAATTATAAATGACAGTTTTGTCTATTGCGGAATCTTTTAGTAAAGGGTAAAAAGTTCAAACAACATTTTAGTTGACTCAAAATTCTATCAGTGCTACATAAATTAGGATAAAGGAAGTTATATATTATTTGAAAATGTCGTGAAAAGTAATATAAATTACAATAATTAACAAATTAAAATATTTGAAGGATGTATAAAATATTGGTTTGAGTTTTCAAATTCTATCAATGTCATATAAATTAAAAAATTACGTAAAAAGTCATATAAATCATAATAATTAAAATTAAAATATCTAAAAATATTATATAACAAAATTCATTTACTTTATTAAATATTCCATCGGTGCCACATAAATTGGGATAAAAGGAGTAACATGTAGTATTTGAAAATTATGTAAAAGTACTATAAATCAATAATTAACAACTTAAAATATTTAAAAATCATACAAAAATTTGATTGACTTTTTAAATTTTATTTGTATCACATAAATTGGGATAAAAAGGGAGAAAGGACAAAAAGAGCCACTCGGTGCAAAATATTACCACCGGGTGGCCAAGCAATTCCATTTCCCACTTTTTGGCCTTTTGGCCATTTTTGCCGCTTATCTTGTTCTGTTTTTTTAAAAACAATAATTAAAAAAAATTGCTCTCTTTGTTTTTTATTTGCTACATCTTTTTTTATGTTTTTTGGTCGCAACTATTTTAAAGGGAAAAAATTATTTTTAAAATTGTTGCTCTTTTTTTAATTTTCAAATACAAATTTGTAATATTGTAATTAGTACTTTTTTTTATCAATCAAATATAAAAGGAGTGTATTTTTATTTGTCATATAAGAATAACATATTTTATACAATAATTATACAATTTCTATACACATTCTATACAACTTTTAGCTGCAATAACTTTTTAGATACATATTATATACAACAATTATACAATTTATATACACATTCTATACAATTTCTATATATATCTTATACAAATACATATTTTATATCTCAATGGAATCAATCTCATGAACATGTATAAATGATGTGATGATTCAATGCTCACAACCAATCAGTATGAAGATAATCATCAATTCATTACAGGTGTAAATGAGCTCAAAAATCCACTTTATATGACAATGATTCTTGATATAAGCCATCGTAGGGCGCCGCTGGTATAAATAGTCATGTAAGACATCAATAATATCATTTAAATCCCTCATTCGGATATCAATAGCATGATAAAGGCAATTTAATGCTCAAGTAAGGCCTATAGTATCTAGTTAAACTCCCACTCGGGCGACACAACAACAATAATGACAAATAATTCACAAGTAAGTCCTGAAATTATCAAATAAAATCCCCGCACGAGCATCACAACATTTACCACTTCTCGAGTCAACAACGATATGGACAAAAGCCCCCACTTGGGCACATAATAAATATAATAATCTAGAAACATAATTCCCACGTCTAATTCCCTAACTCATAGCATGATTTACCAGTTCGTTAACTACCCAGCCCAATCTTAAGCCATAACCTACCTCGAAGTGCCAAAATCTAAGCCTAGACCCTTCAACGTAGAGCCTTCCCCTTTCAAACGATCTTGAAATGAGCTAAAACTATCAAATACATAATTTATGCATTAAAAGAAAGCTAACGATACTCATATCAACTATATTTGAGACGGGTTCGAAAAATGGGTTCAAAAATAAAAGGGGTAAAATCAGAATTTTCTTTTAGAAACATGTTCCCCAAGATTATAGGAGTCTACAGTTGAAAATCCACGCAAAAATGAGGCTCAAATTGAAGAAAAAACATTTTAAAACTTTACCTACAAAAATCCCAAAAATTCAATTTAAAATCAAGGTTTTGAAGATAGATTTGTCAAGAAATCAATGAAAAATGATGAGTATAAGATTTAGAAACGTACCCACAGAAGAAATCTCAAAAATTCCTTTGAAATCTCCTAAGTCCGAGATCCTAAGCTCTAAAAATGGAGAAAAATATGTTTTGGGCCGATAATGGGATTTATTTTCTGCTCACGTCAAACGGCCTTCGCGAACACTGGCCCTTGGTCGCGATCACGAGGTTTTCCCGACCTGAACCTTCGCCAACATGAGCCTAGGGTCGCGAATGCGAAGAGGAACAACTGAACCATTCGCGAATGCAAGCCTCTGGTCGCGATTGTGAAGGTATGGACGTCAGAGCTTCGCGAACGCGACAGGGATGTCGCGAACGCTAAGAGTAAGGGCATGCACCAGATATCAGCAAAGTGTTGAAAGTTGTTGGTCCAAAAATCCTCTGAACGGACTCTTGAAATTCGTTCGGGATCCCACAGTAACAAACCAATAATGTTACTAGGCTATTTTTTATGTCCCGAACTCCATGAAACCATAGGATTTTAAAAAAGAGGTCGTTTACAACAAATTAGCCCTCGGAACCCTTAAACGCTTAATTCAACTATTTTCCAAACGAAAGGTCGAAATGCAAAATAAAGATTCCGAACTCAAACCAACCGCGCTACTAACCCACTATTGACATACTGGATTTAATGAAACTGTTCAAATTGTCATCAGGTGCTCGAAACACAAAATATTGACCGAAGTCAAACTAATGACTTTTAAAGCCTTTAAGAGTCTCAAACTCTCCCAAATCATTCCCAAACGTATTTAGGACCGTGTCAACCATCCCCACACCTCATAACCATCATGTAACAACTACGGGAAAGGGCAAAATGGTCAAAACACAAAAAAAATTACATATAAGGTCACTACATTATCCTTCCTTATTTTTCTATCTCTCTCTCTCTCTTCTATTCTATCTCTAGCGCCTCTATGTCTCTTTCTCTCTTTTTTTCCTTTTTCATTTTTTTTTTCATTTTTTCTCTTTTTTTTTGTATTTTCTTTCTCAATTTTTTCTTTTTTTGGTCGTTTTTTCCTTCTTTTTTTCTTTTTCGTTTCTTCTTTTTTCTTTTTCATTTTTTTCTTTTTTTATTTATTTTTTTTCTTTCTCATTTTTTTTTTGTATTTTGTATTTTATATGTTTTTCGTATCAAACGATATATTTTAAATAAATTTATCATTTATATTTGGATAGTTTAGCCGTGAATAAGTATAATTTATCATTTGTATACAAACAAGTGTATGCATTAATTAGTTTTGCTTGAGTCTAAAACATAAAAATTTGTAATGTATCATTTAATACAAATGTATCGTTAATATTTGTATGTCAAATTTATCATTTGTATTTATATATAAACAAGTATCATTTGTATGTGTATGATTCAAGTTGTATAAACATGTATCATTTTTATTTATATAATTTATCATTTATATTTATATTGTTCAATTTGTATCAGTAAAATACAATTTGTATTAATGAATACAAATACAAGTGTTCATAGAAAGAAAAATAACAGTCCTTTTTTAATTATTTAAAAATTCAAATGATGCAGTCAACTACAAATAAATATACAAATACAAACAAATGAAACAAATAAAATTATAAATACAAATAAAATATGCAGTCAAACTACAAATACAAACACACACTAGTTCCTTAAAAACATATAATTTGTATTCGGATGGTTCTATTTGTATCAACAAATACAAAAATATAAATGATGGTGCGAATACAAATACACTGAGTGGTTGTGGTGTTTCCGTCATCATCCATGGCTTGTGCTCGACGTAGCCATGTCTTTCAAAAATAAAAAAATAAAATAAATTATAAAATACAACCAAAAAGAAAAAATTGAGAAAGAAAAAAAGGAAACAAAAAAGAAAAAAAAAGAAAGAAGAAAGAGAAATAGAGGCTAGAGATAGAAGAGAGAGAGAAAGAGTCATTGTTGGTTGAGGATCACTAGTTAATTTCGATAAAAATATAAGAAGAAATCGTGAAAGATAAGATTAAACAAAGAGAATATTTCAAAAATATACAACCCAACCCAACACATTTCATTCACGTAGTTATATTTATAGTTTATATATATATACCCCAACACAAGACATTTCATTCACGTAGTTATATTTATAGTTTATATATATATATATATATATATATATATATATATATACATACAGAGAGATACTTACTATAAACAATATATTAATCTTGTATAAAAGTATTTAATAGTTGCTAATAGGTATTTATACACACTTTTTATTGCTATTCAAAATTTTACAGTATTATAAAACAAAAAATCGTCTCCTACGAACTTGAACCCACGAAAAGATCATCAAATGGCTCAAATCTTCATCGAATAACATCAAATTTGAAAACAAATTTAGAATAACATCTCCAACAAAATTCAACCACCAATTTGTCAAAAATTTCAACAAATCATAAAACTCATAATGAGTTCAAAACTCAACAACGAAGTATTAGTTTTTATTGTAATTCACCCAACAATGTTTAAATCTGCGAAGATAAACATGTATATCATTTTCAATCAACAAGTGAGATTTGCTTTAGTGGTTGAGTACCTCCATCATCAACTATAAGTTGAAGCTTCTAGTCACACTAAAGTGAAGGGTAAATATATGAACGTTATTGATCCTCCTAATGGAGTGGAATGGGAAAAGAAAACACAATCACTCTCAATCAATTTTTATGCAAAATGGATATCATAACCACAAATTATGAAATTATTATCTTTATCTTAAGTATTTCAAATTATATACAAAATAGACTAGGGTAAGATCTGAAAATACGAGTTCACAGTTATAAGTTTGAATGAACTAATATAAAGTGTCAAAATCTCTTAAATAAATAAATAAATGGGGACATCTTAACTAATTTTATCAATTATCAACTTGAACTAATAACAAAATGACTTGCTTATCCCCTAACAAAAGGATTTGAATAGAAAAAGCAACTTAAGACAATTAATCAAATAAAAATACTTCTTCCGTTCGTTTTTACTTGTCATTTTTTGACATGGTACACCCATTAAGAAAACAATGATTGATAGAGTGAGTTTACCATATTGCTCCTATTAATTGATAGTTAGTAATGTGTATTGAAAAATAATTTGGAGAATAAGTAATTAATGCTAAGGGTAAAATATGGGGAAAAAATTATTTTTTTTTGATTTGTCAAAAATGATAAGTAAAAATGAAAATCAAATTACTAAAATAGTGACAAGTATCTCTATCTTGTAGGTAATGACATTGAACATCTAACTAATCGTTAAACTAATCAATTAGTTGGCTAACTGTTCTATCTTTTAACCAAAGTAATGAATGAAACAAGTCGAGTTAGACAGTAACTAACAAACTTTTTATGTTCGTAGATACTTCAAAAATAAAAATACATCTTGAACAGAATTTTAGGTTGCATTGTTCCTAAAAATTAATAATTAATGAAGAAAGTAAGGGCGTTTAAAAAGGGCAAAGAGAGTAAACTAAAAATGCTATGTGCATCCTGCTTTAAGATTAAGTCAGCTTAATCAACTTCTGCAAATATTCGACTTTATTGTTCACAATTTACAAATAGTAGGAACTTACTATGGTGAAACGGAAAAATATATCAATTAGTAGTGACAAAATAAGGTATATTTTTAAGTCTTACTCGGTTGAAGTGTTTAGAGGGTGTTTGGATTGACTTATTTTTAGGTGTTTTGGCTTTTAAGCGCTTTTTAATTTTTGAAGGCTTTTGGCAAAGATTAAACTTAAAAAATAGGTTAAATTTCACAGATGGTAGATTAACTATCACTTTTTTTTTTTACAAAAATAACTTAACTGTTTTTTCTAACACAAAAATAACTTAACTTTGGGTAAACTAACACAAAAATGACATTACTTTTCCAATCAACCATTATGTTTCACTGCTTTTTAATTTTTAAATCTAATAAATAAATTTTAAAAAACACTCAACCATCCATTTGAAAAATATATTAAAAAGAACAAAAAGATCATTATTCCCAAAGAAGATAAAATATGAAGAGAGTAATGCATGACTACGTGCATGCTCTGTCGAAGAATTATTCCTTTGTCTAAAATATCTCTTCTTTTGTAAATGACATACATTATTATGGCACAATATATTGTGTCTGTTTTTATTTTCTTGTCAATGCACATTTTTCGTTGTTTGTCTAAACTTGATGGTTTTGCACAATTTACTTTTGAAATATTATGGAAGAAAAAGGATGATTATGAAACGCACATGTTTACTATTTATAGAATCAAAAAACCAGTAGTTTCATGTTTATTAGTCATAATCCTCACATCTCTTCTAAATTTTAGCTCAAAGTAGATGTATAATAGGTGAACGCTAACTCCGATTAAGTTGGTGCTAAAAGAATTGTCGTGTATTATTTCAAAATACCCGCATATACTCCGATTATGACATTAGCAATTAAAAAAGATATTCACTTTTTCAAATCGATTTCTGGTGGGATCGGGTTGGGTTGGGTGTTTTTTAAAATTTATTTATTAGATTTAAAATTTATTTATTTAAGCTTAACAAATAATGATAGCTTAGCTTGCTACCATGTAAATAAATTTTAGTATTCAATTCATGACCTTAGGTATTGGATGGAGTAATTGAAGATCTATATATCGACATGAATTGTAGTGGGTAGAGACAAATCTAGAATTTCAAGAGTATAGATGCATTATTATGAAAAGATGGATCTAAGATATAAATTTGATCAGTTTAAATTTTTAATTCTAATCATTGAATCCATTAAACTTTTAAATCTTAGATCAAAAAATATTGTTTATCTTTTAAAATAGTAATCTATTTTTTTATATAACTGTATTCTATGTCAAAAGTATTAGGATTGGGTGAATCCATTATGCTATATAATCCACTATTATTAGTTTTAATATACAAATTTGATTTAATTATATAAAATTTTACAGTGGTTGAATCTATAAATTTTTTATAAAATTTGATTTAAAATTTTAATTAAAACGGAAAATAGGAAATTGAATGTGACAAATTTGAAAATTCTGAAAGATTAAACCAAATAAAGAGTGTAAAAAAGAATTTAATTAAAATGAAAGAAGTGCTACCAGTAAGTCAATAACCACTTAGGCTGCATTTGTTTTTATTAAGATTCAGACATCTGAATCTAAATGCACATCTGAATGATTAAGATGTTGTCTCTAGATCTGAAAACTGAATGATTAAAATTGTTTGTTTTTCAACATCTGGATGTGTAAAATTTATTTATTTGTATATATAATAAAAAATACAATTCAAATAAAAAATTAATTGTATATTAGAAAAATATTTAATTTAATACAATAAAATTATTATTTGATTGAAAAAAGAAACATTTATGTTTGTTAGTGATAGTGGAGAAAGTTTGTAATGGTGGCGGCAATGATTGATGTTAGTGACTAGTAATGTTGGTGGTGATAATTGTGATGGTTGGTATTGTAGTGACTGTTATGATGGTGGTGATTAGTAGTGGTGGTTGTGATGTGAAGTTGATTGATGTTAGTAGTTGGAGGATGGCTGAAAAATGAATGCATGATGGATGATGATGTGTTAATGGTAGTTGGAGACGTTATTAGCTGTGATGGTGTAGATGGTTGTTCGTAGAGATAGATTGTAGCGATAGTAGCGGTTGAAGTGGTAGTAGAGGTGGCGACACCAGTGACAATAGTGGTGGTGGTGGCCGAAGAATGTATAGATGTTGATGATGTGTTAGTGATAGTTAGCGGTGGTGCTAGTAGTGATAGATGAGTTGGTCGGTAGTAGGGATTGGTCGGTAATGGTTGATGATGGTGTGGTGGCGGTGGATATAATTAGAATAATGGAGGTGGTAGGTGTGGTAGCAGCTGACAATAGTGTCTGGTAGCGATATTGACTGTCAATGGTGGTTGTGAAACCTTATAATAATCTGACCCACCCCCCAAAAAAAAAATATTATAATAAAATTTTCGTACAGGACAACTTATAGCTCAATAAATTAGAATCGATTTAGGGAATTCAGATCAAGTGTAGTTGTTTAATTACCTAAGTTGGAATACATGAAATAGAATTTTCCTTTTTTTGTTCCCCTCCAACGCCCCACCCTTCACTAATAGTTGTCCGAGTGTTTTTCACCTTGGTGATTCAAATTTTCAATTTTGTGGTTTGCCTAGCTTGTTTGATCAAAGCTGTTAGGAAAAAATAAGTATTTTGTCGTTGTTTCACTTTTGCTTTTTCTTTGTCCTTTCCTTGATATATTTTTAAGCAAACATTATTTTCTTGGGCGTTAAGTGTAATATCCTACTTTTGTTAATGTTAATCAACAAATGGCTTGTGGCTTACCTCCCTATCACTTCCTTTAAATTGCAAAAAACTAAGAAGCTTCTAAAGAAGGATTACTCCACATGAAGCAAAATTGATAGTCATAATTTCACCTAATCATGAAAAGCCTAACAAAACCATGCTCACAGAAAGACCATAATATCTTTTCAAGTACATTATTTGTACCCAATAGTAGAACACCAAGTGGCCCATTGATATTCAATCTTGTTCTAAAGTAAACACAAACATTATGTCATCTTTGGATCCTTAGATTGTCGGCAATCTTTTGCATAGCTTTTATATTGGCTTGTTCTATCCAACACTTGTCTTTTTCCTATTGGTTAACATCATTTGTCACATCATTGCTAGAGAAATCAATAATTAGGATGACTTCTCAGTCCAATAATAATATTTTTATAAAAGTTTGACAGTACTCACTTGATTTGTAATTAATTCCTGGATTAGTTATTTCGGAATTAATTATCCCATCATGTATATAGGATAACTTATTTCATCACTAAGATATAAATAATGGGATAAATAATTTGGGGACTAACTAATACCTCCAACCAAACAGAGGATAAAATAATCCTATATTTTAACCCAGAACTATTATACCTTACTCCAAATGATACAGTTATACTCCTTCGATTCATATTTATGTGGTATGATTTAACATGACACATAATTTAAGAAAAAAATAATTTTAAAAAAAATATATGAGTTAAATAAATCTTAGATATTTATATAATTATTTCATTAAGAGAGAAAAAATTAAAATTAAATTATTTTTAATTAAAGAAATTAAATATTTCTTTTTAAAATAGACTAAAGAAAATGTAATATTCTTCTTATCTTATAAAAGACAATACGCTAGCAGCTGGTCAACATGCAGGCAGATTGTAAGGACATTTTCGTCCTTTCAAGTCAAAATGCAATAACATAATTGCTCAAAAGAAATGGTTACTACTTACTATAGCTTTTCTACTATCTTATAAAAGGCAATAAGCTAACAGCTGGTCAACACGCCTGCTTAGGATTTTAAGAGCATTTTCGTCATTTCAAGTCACAAGACAATAACATAATTGGCTCAAAAGAAATGGTTACTCTAGCTACTGTATAAATGTTTTTGTGTCCTGATCATATTAACCTTTGCTTGTGTCATCATCACCTCACCTATTTCAAGTTGTAGCTTTGGAATCACTTTTTCAGTTTCTTTTTCATAGCCACATGGCTATTTCTCAGTGGTAGGTATTACAAAAAAATGGTAATTAGAAAGATAAATTATTATCATAATACTAATATAAAATTCTCATTGATAATTATGGTAAATGTTAAATTTCATTAGTGAAATTAATTCAATTTTTTACACATAACTTGTAATTTTAAATTTAATTTCTTATTTATTTATAATATGTAATAAATTGTGAATTTAACTTTTTATAAAATTTATAAGATAAATTGGATTATAGAATTATAACACCATGAATATCATAATTTTTGGTGTTTTCTTTATTTCAATTTATGTGAAAATATTCTTTTTTCAAGACACGGTTTAAAAAAGAAAATACTTAAAACTTCTGGTTTAAAACACGTCACACATATTTGAAAATTACAAAAAGGTACTATAAATCATAATAATTGATTAATTAAATATTTTAAAGACATAACAAATTTGATTGACTTCAAATTTCATCTGTGTTATATAAATTGGGAAAAAAAATATATATTGAGTTTGTGTTGGCACGGGCGCTCATGTATCTTGTTGAGACTAAGAGTGTATATGAGTTGTGTCTACGTACTATTACGTTTGGTAAACTCAACCTTCAATATTTTGGACTGTGACACGTTTAATGCTTTTAATTTAGAGTCGACTTAAATAGAATAACAATAGTAGTATTATACTACAATAAGAAAGGTGTTTATGTAGAGAACACAATATGTAGAAATAGTAACTATATTTGAATAATCGCACAAAAAAAAAACATATCTGCATATGAAAATAATATTGATATAGTATTAAATAAATTTCCTCCATATGGCGAAGAAAAGGTAACTACTAATGACAAATTTGGAAAAACGTTTACATTTATATTTATAAGTAGTTAAGTAATGATTAATGATTTAGTTTGTTGAGAGAAAAATAAAATAAAAGCAAAGATAACTTGAAATGTTCTTATTATCATTGGAATTTATATGTTTACTAGATATAGAGGAGTCCGTGCTAGCACGGGCCCAATAGATATTACTTTTTTATCTCAATTTATATGACACAAATAGAATTTAGATCGCCAATCATAATTTTTTATATGTTTTTAGATATTTTAAGTTGATAACTATTGTAATTTATAATACTTTTTACATAATTTTCAAATAATATATGTTACTCTCCTTGTCCCAACTTTTGTGGCTTTGAGACACTTTAGATAGTCAATTAAATTTTTTAAATATTTTAAGTTGTTAATTATTGTGATTTAAAATACTTTTTCTTCTGTCCCAATTTAAGTGGCACTGATATAATTTCGAGAGTCAACTAAATTTTTTATGTCGTTTAAATATTTTAAGTTGTTAATTATTGTGATTTGTACTCTTTCATAATTTTTTTATAAAATATATAACAGATTAAAAAGAAAAGTAAGATAAAAAATTAAAATGGAGGAAAAATAAAAGGGTGGCAAAGGAATAGCCAATGAAATTGTGCCAAAGCAGGCATGTTGACCTGCTGCCTGCGTTGGCACAATTTCACTGGCCCTTTTGCCTTTTATAAGTAAGTAGAATATAAAATATATATCAGATTAAATAAAAGTAAGATAAATAAATTAAAACAGAGGAAAAATAATAACCAATGAAATTGTGCCAAAGCAGGCATGTTGACCTGCTGCCTGCTTTGGCACAATTTCACTGGCCCTTTTGCCTTTTATAAGTAAGTAGAAAATGTAACTGTTTGAAAACTAAGCTAAAAACAGAATTACTCATCATAAATTCCAATCCTTTAGTAGCTAATTACTCCCTATCCCCACTCTTTTATAAATTATATAAAATTCCTAATTTTAGCCAGATATCTCCCATTGCATCGGATACATCACTTTCCGATACATAACTAATCAATCAAATTCTTATGTATCAGTAACACAGAACTCATTCCAATACATACGTCTTATGTATCAATAACACAAAAAAGCATTCTGATACATAATTTTTATCATATTTTTAATCAGATACATCATTCTTATATATTTGTATACAAAAATTAGTACGATACATAACATTTGTATTTTTTAAACCGGTCTTGTGATGTATCTTCATGTCCTTCATCATCCCGTCATTAATTAGATACATTATTTTACGTATCTACAACGTGAAAATTCATCAGATACATAGATTTCATAGAATTTTTCGAACGAAGGAAACAAATATTTTCGATCATAGATGACCAGAACTCCTCCTGTATCATCGGAATTCTCCGACATTTGCTGAAAAAGATGAAGCTTTGGGAGATTTTTATTTTGGTGATGGTTCACCGTCCTTGGGCTGTTTAGAGTAGTGAGAAGGTGGTGGTTTTTTGGTCAGAGATGGTGGAGAAAATGGTGTTGTGGTTTGGTTGGCCGGAGAAGAGAGGAAGAAGGAGAGAGTGAGGGAGGTCGAAGCTCGTTGATTTTCTGGTGGGTGAGCAGCTGGAAACAGAGAAGACGACAAAAGGACTGGTTTGTGGGAGCTGCTGGTTGTGAAGGAAAAAAATGAATTGGATTTGGAAATTTGGGGTAGATGTAATGTATGATGGTTTAGAAAGAAAAAGTAAAAAAACGGGATTTATTAATTATTTTAAAGGGTTAGAATTTTAAGTAATAATGGTAAGTTAAGGTGTGTGTAAAGACCTGTTTTGTTATTTTCTATTTTTATGTGTTTTGACCATTTTTTCTTCTCCGTAGTTGCTTCATGTTGATTTTGGAGTTCGAGGATAGTTGGCATGGTCGGGAAAGTTTTGTGCTAGTTTGTGGTTTTTAAAGGTTTGAAAATCCTCATAGTTGACTTCGTTCAATATTTTTTTATCCGAGTATCGGATGGTAAAACGGACTGCACCAGTAGATCCGGAGCGTCAATTTTGGGTTAGTGGCTTTTATATCTCTTTTCGATCCTTCGTTTGAAATATAGTGAAATAGGGTCACAAGGACTAATTTGTTGGAAACGATCTTTTTTCGAAAATCTGACGTCTTCATTGAGTCTGGAACGTCGAAAATAACCTAGTAGCATATATGGGTTGTTTCTGTTGGATCCCAAATGAAATCTGAGGGTTAGTTCGCAGACTTTGGGGCTTGGCCTTAGCTATTGATGCAGTATTTTCTGGTGCATCATGGCCTCCATCGAGATCGCGTGGCCACGTGTCGCGATCGCGGGCCTCAATGACAAGCTTCATCACGATCTCGTGGTGGTGGTGGGGGACCGCGATCGCGCTGAGTAATCGGATAAGCCAGGTCAAGTTTAAATTATTGCGGTGGCGAGGCCCTTCTCTCGCAATCGCAATCACCAAAGTTACGTCCCGGTCAATGTTGACCCTTGCGATCGTGAGGTGGGGTCTGCGATCACGAGAAACTGTTCACCTAGACAGTATATAAATCCTAATTCTTGATTTTTCTTTCATTTTTGAGTATTGAAGCTTCGAATTTGAGGGTTTTGGGGCAAGTTATTCACTACTCAAGCTTGGGTAAGCTCCATAGTCCTCTTCCCAACTTTTTACTTTGATTATAGCTTCTAAACTCCCTTTAAATTGTGATTTCGAAATGAATTTTGGGGGGGTTTTCCCGAAAAGTTTAAAAAGGATTTTTTATCAACTAATCACTCGTTTTTAAGCTATTTTCACTTGGGTTTTCTTCTATAGGTTCCTTTGATCATGGGTAATGGTTTTCTAATAAAAAATTTCAATTTTACCCCTTCATTTTCAAATCCCATTTTCGAGGTCCGTTTTGGACCCGATTTAGATATAGGCAATATGAGTATTGTTGGCTTTCTTTTAACGCATAGATGCTATATTTGTGTGTTTTAGTTGATTTCGAGGTCGTTCGAAAGGGGAAGGCTTGGTGTTGAAGCACTTTAGGCCCGGATTTCCTCATTTTGAGGTAGGTTATGGCTTAACTTCTTTCAGATTGAGCTGAGTAGTTAATATATAGGTAAAGCATGCTACGGGTTGGGGAGAATGACTATAGGGTTTATATTTTGAGATTTTATTTATTGTTGTGTGCCCGTGTGGGGGCTTATTTTATGTGGATATTGACTTGAGATATTTGATATTGCGTGTAGCCCGTGTGGGGGCCTTATTTGACATTATCTAGCCTTAGTTGTGCATTGAGATGCCCTATTTTAGATATGTCGCCTGTGCGGGGGATCAAATTATTATGATAGGCCTTATTAAGCATTGGTTGTTTTATCATGATTGAAATACCCGAGTTAAGGGTTGATATGATATTTATGATATCTTACATGCATATTTATTCCAATGGTGCCCATTTATAGTTGATGAATCATGAATTGTGGACATATTAAGTTGATTTCTGAGCTCACCTACATATATACATCATATTGAATTGATTGGATATCTTCATACTGATCTAATTGTGAGCATTATATCCTCATTCTATACATATGCATTCATGAGATACTGGTACCATTGAGGAACACTGTTTTTGAAAGAAAATAAGACATTTTCATAAAACTTCCCTCCGTGAACATGAGCTGGAGAGGTGAGTGTTGACACCAAATTTTTGCCCTCCCCGACTAAATTTAATCCTGAATTTCTTCGATTTTAAATAAAATAGAAATATTTATGTTATCTGGATAAACGCTTTCTAAAATATTTTTTTGAGTTAAATTTTTCAGTTAAGTGATTAATTTTACATTTTTGTACTAATGTATACGAGATCGTGTAATTTTTGTTACTTAAATGATTATTTTATCAAAAAATTGATTTTTATCAAAACTATCTCGAAGGTTGGTTCAAATAGTATAAGTTTTGATTGAAATATAATTTATTCTTAAAATATCTTATTTGAAAAATATTTATTTGAATTTTGATTCAATTTAGTCGATTTAGTGAATTTGACCATAATTGAAATCAATTGAATTGCAATTGCAACGCAATTGACCAATTGATCTTTTAATTTAGTTAAATTTTAAATAAATTGACTAAGTCCTAATCTAATTGGGTTATTTCTTAAATAACCTAATCTCTACCCTTACCCTTAACCCTATCCAACCCATTCCCTTTAAATTTCAACCGCCCTAGGCCCAACCGGCCTTGACCCGCTCAAGCCCAACAACCCTTATTACTCCTCATATCTTTCACTGGTTAAACACACCAACATCAATATCGACAACACCAACCCAGCAGCCTCAACAAACGACGACAACAATAGTAAAACCCCAACATCGGCAAGAACAACAACAACAACCTCAACCCGACGTCAACCCGAAACAAACCAAAACCCTAATCCCTTTTCCTTTCCCGCTCTAACTCATCTCCTTTTTCTTTCAATTCGTACAAGAAATATGTGAGGAGCACGCATCTCGTACGAAATGGTACGATTACACCTCACAATCTTATCTTCTCTTCAAAAATTGAAATTTCCCCCTCAAAGAATACCCAAAATGCCCTCAAATCCTTGTTCCCACATCGGCAAAAATCAAAATCGAACCCTAAAATTCACCCCTATATAAACCCCATTAATTCTACTGATTTAGGGTCGAAGATGAAAGGTGGATAGCAGATATTCCCAAATGTGTAAGAAATTTTAGCTATCAAAAGGGATTTCGATGCTAAGGATTTTATAAGACTCGTTTGAGCTTGAATTCCTAGGCTAAAAAATTCAAGTGCCATTTTTCGGTGGTGGTAGAGATTCCGACAATAGTTCGAGTTCCATTTTGCTGCTCCAAAAGAGGAGGGTGGAGGCGGATATCGAAATTAATCATCTTCTCCTTTATAAGCCTTTCCCAATGATGTTTGCTTTCATATATTTGGTGTCGTCTCTAAATTTTTAGAATGACATCATGCAACTCTCTTAGCTAAAGCGTGAATCTTGCTTATTATTTGGTAATTTCAAATGATGTGAATAAATAATGTGTTTACTGCCTACTATTTGGTCTTCCTTAGACTCTTGCTTCCACAAACTTTGTCATGTGCTTTTGAGTTTGTAGAGATCGTCTTTAGAAGAGCAAAAAATTATTTTGAACATTTCTCTTTTTTGTTGGTTCCCCAACTAGAAATTATGTGAGTTTGTTTTGGCATCATAATTGCTTGAAACACTTAGAATTTATTCATAGCCGCACGTCCTATTTGCCAACCTTGCTTAAAGCATGATTCTGCTAGCTTGTTTCCATTTTCGTCTCAAGATGTCGTTTAAGGAAATTCTGGCTTATGGAGTCTTTGATTTACTAGACATGTTTATATTAATTTTCTAAGTCTAAAGAGGATATATGTTGCCTCCCCTTTCGATAATTTGTTGAAATTAAGACAAGTGTTTTGTCCCGAAACAAGAATTAGCCTTGATTTACATAGTTACATGTTTTGTCTTAATTGACGTTGCTTGTTAAAGAATGTTGAATTTGGCTTGGTGGAGGTGAAGTTGCTGGCTGATAGAATATTGCTAATGTTGTTTTCTTCCTTTCCTTTTTGCCTATCTTTCTATAAAGCCTGGTTATAAGCTATCTCTATAATGGTAAATCTTTAGATTGTGAATCAAACTTGAAATAGGATAAAAGGAATCTGGGGGAATTTCGGTCAAATGAACATGTAACTTTGTTTGATTACAGTGAATTAGCATTATAGTCATTATGTGATGTCCCGGTCTAATTCTTATTCCTTCTTTTCTTTGACGCATGTACTGTCGACTTGGGGTCCTCTTGGACCTTATCTCTTGCATTTCCTTGATGGGCCAACGAGGCCTATATCATTTCGAGTCAAACCCGTTCAAGACCCAAAATAGGTTCAAAAATAGAAGTTTCAAATCTGTGGGGTAAGTGTTGTACAAAAGTCGAAGGGGAAGCTAAATACAGGGACAGACCGAAGGCAAAGAGGATAAATGGGCTTAATTCGAGATACTGGTAGTCCATTTGGACATGAATTATAGGGGTTTGGGCTTAGATTGCCTAAACCCAACTTCTTTACTCTATTCCTCATTTATTGTATAATTATTGTTGACATTTTGCTACTAACTCTTTTTAACGTAGTTGAATTCTCCGGTAGAATATCATTTCTAGTTTGCAAAAATAATCTTTATTCAAATACAATTAGATATTTCCTATTTCAACTCTTGTTTCAAATTGTTAAGTATCTTCTCAAACATTAGCTTGTCAATTATCTTTTAAACTCAAAACTCATTTTCAAAGTTAGTCAAAAAGTTATTTTCAAATAGTCTGGACAACCGCGAGTTAGTGGATACTCTTGGTGCCTTAACACCCTTTCAAGAGTATTAATAGGAATTGCTTACCTGGATTTCTAAAACTTGAAAGATATTTTCTATTTTAATCTTTTAAGTATTTTTTTGAAGGTTTTTCTTAATTTTCCTAAATTAATTAAGTGGCGACTCTTGCTTCCTTCTTAAGTTGTTTTAAAACTTGAACAAGTTTTCGAATTTTTTTTTGAATTTTTAGTCATTTTCTCCGCAAAGCAGAAATGACGACTCCGCTGGGGACTTCAACTAAGTTCTAACCATATGTTTGAAACTAACTCTTATTTGACTAACTATTTGGGTTTGTAATAATTGTTTATTTGTTTGTTTATTTGTTTACTTTTTGCATATTATAAACTGTTGCTTTCATGGCATATTCCGCCACTTCTGGAAAAACATTAGGCATTAGAAAAAAGGGCGGTTATGTGGGTATCTGCACCCGCCCTTCTGTATAACACCTTAACTTTCTTTGAACCGCTAAGTGAGTAGTTGACTCGATTCGATCAATAGTCACTTGGTGTGTTACCCCGATAAGTCCATTTCGGGTTCCCGATCAATTTAAACAAACTATTCTAGTCAACTAGGACAGAGCAAAACCAAATCCTGAATGATTTAGCATTAGCCAAGGACGACTTAATATCCCATGGGATATTAAGTCCATTAGAAAAATCACCAAATATGTCAAAAGGGTTCACAACCAGTCGACACCACATCCAATTATGTGCTATTCGAAAAGACGTATGTGTTGTAACAAGACCATTGCCCTGGGGTGGGGGCTTAACAGTTTACTTGTTTTGTAGGATATTGCGGTTCTCGGGTTTGAGCATGGTATTAGAGGAGCCAATACACTAGGGGAGATCCCGAAGAAATACAAGAAAAGAACAATGATGGAAGGATCGCCCCCAAGATCACATTGGTTCTCACCCCTACACGGGCTCACTTCTTATGTATTTTTTTATGTTCCCAAAATACCCCTGTGTGGGTTGGCTTGTCTGCTCCTGCACGGGCTTTATTTATGTTTAGCTTTGTTTCTTTTAAAATACACCCCTTATTAACGGGCTTTGTATTCCTTTCGGAATTTTTTTTAAATTATATATATATATATATATATATATATACCTATTGTGGGGTAATGGAATGATTCAAAAACAACACATATGTACCTTTGGCTAAAAAAAGTCCCCTTAAATAGGACGCGCACGTTATTATGCTTGTGTGATATAAACTGACTTATGTGCTTATATGTGTTATGTTGTTTGAATCAAAAGGCGGATTGATCCACTCCTATTTTTCTAGAGTCCTTTTTAAGCAAAATATACACCCACTATACAAAAGTCCGACCAAAATACTCCAAGTCTCTCAGAAAAGTCCGTAACCGTTCTTAAAAATTCCTAAAATTATTCCTACCATTTCAGGAAGGTTGACTATAGACTCAAAATAAGCCACTGTAGGAATGACTAAAAAGAGCGATAGGAGAATTGTTCAAGTCAAGAGGCGATTGGTGGAATTAGACCAAATAGAGGATATGCTAGAGGTGAAAAATAAGAAAGTGGTTAAGAAGATTGTTGTGAATGAAAGAAAGATTGCCAAAGTCAGTCTATTGATTGCACAAGAAGAGGATGTTGCCATGAAAAACAATAGGAACTTGGAGGAACAAACCTCCCTAACCAAAGCAAAAATCGTTATGTTTGATCAAATGTTGAGAAATGGGAAGGAAATACTAAAAAGAGACCTTGCTAGAGAGATCAGACAATTAGCCATGGAATTTGAAGCAACTGCTGAGATAATTGGAAAGATGATAGGGCAAGATAAAGGAAAAAAAACTAGAAGGTGGTAGTCTCGTGCAAGAACAAACACCAATGACTCTAGAAGAACTCATGAGTGAAATGAAAGAATGGTCAAAAGACACGGACAAGACATTCTTGCCTTCAAGGTTCAGGCAAGGAGACGAACAGATCACACTCAAAGAAAGTGCAAGGATCTACTTGAGAGAACCAGAAATTATGAAAGTCTCAGAGATTTACCAAACGTTACAAGCTATGGGAACTTTGTGCCCGGTTAAGACTCAAGGTCCGCAATGTGACCCTAGGAATGAGTACAAAAGATGTGCTTACCATTTGCTTCAGAAAGGTCATACCACAGATGAATGTTATGTGTTGACAACCAAAATATGCTATTTGATTCATAATGGAAAAATTTCTCACTCGTATGGACCACATGCTAAGCATGCGATAGGATTGAACCAGAGGCACACATCACTAGTGGTGTTACAATTCGTTGTTTGGACATCACAACTTTTAAGGATAACTATGAAGATATTTACTCCAAGTTGGTCGGAGCAAAAATCCTCCATCCAGTTGAGAGAAAGGAAATGAAAGGGTCTGCAAAATGGCGGAAGGTTGATGACATCTGTCATTATCATAGTGGAATCAAAGGATATGCTATTGAGAAATGTCGTGCTTTCCACTTTGATTTAAAGCTCTTTATCAGAATTGGAAAGATCCACGTGGAGTTCCTGCCAAACCATCCATGAGGCAGAAGAAGGCCAAAGAGCGCAGAGGCATTTTTCACTATCAAAAATCAAGCTTTAAACGTAGCAAGTTTTTAGTTTCCTTATATTTACTTTTCCCTAATGTAATGAAGTTTAGTGAATGAAATGAAAACAATCCTTTTTAAAACCATTCTAACTATGTAGGGCCTGATTTCTCCTTCGTGAGATATGTAGGCAGTCTTTCGACCCAGCCCCTACCTTCAAAAAACTCTATTTATCCCCCCTCTTCGGTGAAAGAAGACATAAGGATGGGAAGAAGAAGAGTTGAACCTTCTTGATAAACTTTACTTATCCAAAACAATGAACAAAATCATGTTCATTGAAATTTTCGAGTCATTATTACCATATGGATCAATTCACCTGCGATAAGAAACAACTTTATGTGTTGCTTGCATGTGTGATTATCTTGCATTGTTTATTACTAACGGTATCTAACTCATCTGCCTTTGAGTTGTTTTTACCTTATAGATAATAAAAACTACTCCGCGTGTTATCATAAGCTGGCTGAACATCCTTACTTCACCCGATCAAAAGCTCACAAAATCCCATCCCCTAGCCATCATTCAAATATGACTGGAAGCCATGAGGATAACGTATTGGCCATCAGGGACAATGTGATAGTAGAATAGAGAGAGATGATTGTTGAACTTGCGAGGAAGCCGAAAATGCTCCAATAGGAGATGAATCGTACTAGAGACTTGGCTAATTTGGCCATCACTGCTAATGCTCCTGTCCCAGGAAGGCACGATCCTCCACTCCAAATCCCTTCTCTCAACACACCTGAACTCAAGAATCATCCAAATAACATTTCATCCGCTTTTGCCTCTCAACTTCCCACAGACCCTATCATCAATAATCAATCGGTTCATCAAACTAACACTCCACCCATCCAAAACACCAACCGAGACAATAACCCAGATGTTTATCATCCACAAAATCCTTCACTAACTCCACAAATCCATCCTCAAATCCTACAGAACCACTCTCAAACTCCACAAAACACCTATAACCCCTAAAATGTCCTCCCTGCCTATAACCCAACTTTCGTGCATCCTCAAAATCACACTTCAGCATACCAAAACCCTTCCGCCACTATCCCAAATCCATCTCACACCCGACCTATACCTCGAACTACTTTTCATGTCATCACACCTCCCGATCTCTATAACCCTGTTCCCAATCCCGAGATAGACCATTATGAAGAGAAAGAAAAGGAGTAGAAGATCGAGCATGAAAAGAAGCTATTGGCAATAAATGAAGAGATTATGGGGATCAAAGAGTCTCACGGGACAGAGGATGATGATTGTCATAGTTATGATGATTTGTGTGTCCATCCCGGTGTAGACCTACCAGAAGGATACAAAGTCCCCAAATTTGAAATATTTGGTGGCACTGGAAATCCCATGGCTCACTTAAAGAGATATTGTGACAAAATGGTTGGAATTGGAAGGAGCGAGGCATTGCTAATGTGCCTATTTAGTCAAAGTTTAAGAGGCGAAGCGTTGGATCGGTTCACATCCCATGAGCTGAGGAAATGGACTGGTTGGAAGGCTCTAGCCAGAGACTTTATTGACAGATTTGCGTACAATGTAGAAATAGTCCCTGATCAGCATTCACTAAACAGGATCAAGTAGAAAAGTGGTGAATACTTTCGGGATTATGCCTATCACTGGAGAAAGGAAGCTGCTAAGGTTGTAACCTTCCATGACCGAAGAAGAAATGGTAGCAGTATTTTCCCGTGCTCAAGAAGGAGAGTTTTATACTAGAATGGTGTCTACAGTTTGTGCAACCTTTGCAGATTTGGTAAAGATTAGTGAATAACTAGAAGAGGGCATCCAAATAAGGAAAATTATTCAGACTCCAACATTGGCTGGGTCCTATGGATTCCCTAGGAAGAAAATAGAAGACGTGGCTACAGTATAAACTGATTCTATAGCTCAGTTGAAAAGAAAATTCAGATCGAGGAATACCCTTTCTTCTCCACCACCCCCGAGTCCTCAATCCGTCTTCTACGCCCAACCTCAATACCAAGCTCCACAGTCAAATGTCCTACCTCAATACCAAGTTCCACAGCCAAATGTCCAACCACAATATCAAACTCCATTGCCAAATTATCAGCCTAATGTCCAAACCACCATCCCAAATCACCAGGCTAATGTCCATGTAGCTCTAAATTATCATCAAGTACCACCTCCCGCTAATCAAAATAATCTTCCTTGTCCAAACCTTGAAAAGAAACCTCCTCAAAACTTCACACCGCTGGCTGAAAGTCACACTCAGCTTTTTGAAGATTAAGAGCAGTCGGCTATCTCCAGTCGGTCCAACCAAAACCCACCAATACCAGTTCCCAATTTTATCTCGCTGATAAAAAATGTGCCTATCATTCTGGAAGAGTCGGCCACAACATAAGATCCAGGACCTGATTGATCATAAAGTCATTACTCTTCAAACACCAGCTCCAAATGCCTAACCACGGAGGGGCTACGATTAACATGATTGAAATGAAGGATGAATAGGCAATTAGTAAAACTGTCACTAAGGTTGATTCGAAAAAGCCCGAGAAGATGAAAGGATTAGAGAAGATAGAGAAAGTTGTGGCTGCTTTAAGTATCAATGAAAGTCCCCCATTTGTGGTGATGGCAGCCTCGACTCAGGCATATACTCTAACACCAGTCAGAAGAGAGTTTGTTGTAGAGACTGTTGCTGCTCATGAGATAACTCGGTCCAGACGATGCTATGTTCTCGAGAATTTAGCCAATGACTCTTACAAAAAGGATTCACAGAAAAGGCCGATTACTGAAGGAGAGGCCGAAGAGTTTTGGAGGTGTATACAGCCAAAAGAATATTCAATTGTCAAGCATATGGAAAAGAACCCAACACAGATCTCTGTGTGGGAACTGCTAATGAGTCTTCAATACCACCGACAAGCATTGTTGAAAGTCTTAGATGAAGTATATGTGCCCGTTGGCACGAGTGTTGAAAATCTGGCTGCAATGATAGGTAATATTGTAGGAAGTCATCGCATATCATTCAGTGAAGGAGAGTTACCTTTGGAAGGCATAATGCATAACAAAGCATTGCACATTACTGTTATTTCTCGTGACCATGTGATTAATCGAATTTTGATAGACGACGGATCCGGTATGAACATTTGTCCTCTTTCCACACTGACTCAACTGGGTTACGATTTAGGAAAGGTCCCTCAAAGACATGTTAATGTGGGAGCTTTTGATAGAGAACAGAGGGACACTATAGGCGAAGTTGATCTATACATCTAAATGGGAACCGCTGAGTTCAAGACTATATTTCATTTTATGGATATTAATCTTAGCTACAATCTGCTCCTCGGGAGGCCATGGCTCCATGGCGCAGGGGAGGTTTCATCACCTCTTCATCAATTGTTGAAATTCATTTGGGGAGGCCACGAGATGGTCCTTCAAGGCGAAGGGAGTCACTTGAGCCACCCCAATGGTTATGTACTTGTGATTGAAGATATTCCAAAGGGAAGTAAGTTTTAGACGGTGGAAATAGTGAACGTTACTGAAGAGGACCTAACATCCCAGACGCCCATGCCTTCTATCTATAAGATGATGGCAACTGTGATGCTACGAAAAGGGTTCGATCCTGGCCGAGTCCTAGGAAAGAACATAGAGGGTATCATTGAGCCAATCGTGATTCCGAAAAGAGCATTTTAATATGGACTAGGATACAAGCCAACAAAGGAGGACAAGAATGAGAAAAGGACAAAGATGGGTCTGCCCAAGACATTGTCACTTCTGTACAAGTCATTTTCTATATGCGAGATGTCGATGGATGATGGTATAGGGGATGGGATAGGAATTCTGTTCAAAGGCTGCATACTATAATAGAAGATTTTTGGAAGGCTAGTGGAGTGAGAAAGGTTGCACCTGGGGAAACTCTACAGAATTGGGCATCCACTCCGCTCATGACTCCTCGCCCTATGTGGTAGATAAAAGGGCAAATTTCTAGTTTTTGAAAATCGGTGATGATCCAGAGGAGGCCCCACGATCCACCCTTTTATCTTTTAAATTCTCTTTCACATTTTGCTGCTTTCAAAAAGGCGTGGGCTCGTACTTGTGCGGGTCATGAGCCATAGTTTGTAAATATTTCCCAATTTTCAATGAAAAAACCTCCCTTTATCTAGAAAACTATTTTGAGTTATGTTATTCTTACTTTCCTATTTTTGTGTTATCTTGTTATTATCTGACTTGGTTTGTTTATGTATTTCATTATTGATAACTTAAAACCTACCAATGTCATGTCATGTCAAGAACTAAATGAACAAAGTGATGCAAATGAAAATGAATGGGAAAATTATGATAAGGAACAGCTAACAGAGGAATTGGAAGAATTTGAAAACCGCGAGAAGCCTCACCTGGAAGAAACTGAAGTGGTAAATCTAGGGGGTCATGATGAAGTTAAGGAAACAAGAATTAGTGTTCACCTGATAGAAGCATAGAAAAGAGAACTCATCCAGTTTCTCAAAGAAAACATTGACATATTTGCATGGTCTTGTGATGGTATACCAAAACCAAGCACAGACATTGTGTCCCACGAGTCACCGATTAACCCAGAATTCAATCAAAAGAAATGGACGGTTGATCCCCTCTTCATCGATGTAAGCACAAAAGAAAATTTGCACCAAGTTGATGGAAGCACCATGGTTTTTCCCGAAGCGGACAACCAAGAGTATCCAAGATCAATAAACTCCGATGCGGTGAAAAGATACTACGTCTGAAGATAGTCTTTTCTTTATGTTTCCTTTGTTTGTAATCACTTTTATGAATGTAATCATTTAATGAGTTTTAATCGCTTAGAATACCTTCCTTTATGTACGAACTATGTTTGACCTGAATTCTCAAGAATGAGATACGTAGGTGGCCTATGTCGGCTTCGGTCAACTCCTAAGGAAAATTTATATTTCCCCCTTATCCTGAACTATGTTTGACCTGATTCCTGCTTGAACGAGATACGTGATGTTGCCCAAAATATACCTCCAAAAAAGTATAATGTGGTCGTTGTATCAAATATAGAACCCAACTAGGTTGGGGTCGATCCCACAGTGAATAGGTCGAAGTGTAAGTAGAATACCGGATAGAACAGTTGGAAAGTAAGTAAAACTGGGGGTTTTGCTAATGAATAGTAAAAATAACGATTACTGGTGTTATTGAGTTCGAAGAAAATAAGATAAATACACTAGGACTGTGATCCCCAATGATTCCTTAACTCCACCGGTTACTGGTGCTTAACAAGATTGCCCCGCTACGCTGCATGCAAAATATAACAAGTTAGGTTCATCTAACTGTCTCTCGACCTTCATTAGACAAATTTCACTCTTCTCCTCTCGGACTCCGAGTGTCGCACTACTCACCCTTGTCCTGGATCTTAGATAACCATTCCCGCTAAGGCTCCGGTTATCAGATGAAGGTTGATAGCTTCAAATCTCTGTTGTTATCTCCTTTTCCCAATCTCTACCTCTCTCTCAAGCAAGTCTAGAATACAGGCGAGTTTTTAACGTTTGCAACCGTTAGAAAGGCAATCACAACGAAGGAAACAACAATACATGCATTCATAGCAGTTCAAAATTGCTTTGCACTTAACCGATTTCGTTAATTCCTCACGGTTCACACAACCCTAGTTGATGGGTTTAGCTGCTCATAATTGTAAGAACACCAGAAGAATTCCAAGATGAAACATAATTATGAACTCACAATAATGAAGAAAAACCAAAATTTCAATTATCAATAAAACTCAAGTTAGGGTTTGTGAATACAAAACCAAGAATATGTCTGAAACTGTATGAAATAACTCTCGAAATAGTATATTGACTAACTCCCACACCTACGACTACATAGGAGTATTTATAGATACAAAACTAGTCCTATCTAAAACAAAATAGGAGAACAGAGTCGGCAACTTCCACGGTATCGTGACATGGTGTCAAGGAACCAAGTCACGCCACGTAGGTTGATGTCGTGGGAATCAGACTCAATTGGCAATCTTTAGAAGTTGGATCACGGCAGGCTTTCACGTCACGTGGGTGGTAGTCATGCCACGTGACCCCTGCCGTGGAAATCAGGCTTTTCTTTCATTCTCTGGACTTGAGTCATGACAGCCACTCATGTGGCGTGAGTGGCTTCCACGTCACGTAGGTAGTGGCGTGACTCCTCCTCTGGTGCAGCCTCTTGTTCTTTCTTCTTCCGACATTTCGTTCTTGGGCTTGATTCTTTCTCTTTTGATCATTTTGCCTTTAAAACCTGTTTTCCTGCAAAGTAGGACAGAAACCACATCTTACCAACAACACACACCCAAGTTATTGCATATTTTCCTTGTTTTAAGCATCAACAGTGCCATGTAACCATTTCACATCAACACCCTCAACTTAGAACGTTTGCATGTCCTCAGGCAAACAAAATAAAAATACACAAACACAATGCTTAACTAAGAGAAACCTAAGGGACCTATGGCAATCTACTCATTGATTTTGACACAAAACATTTTCGACCCCTCCTATTTTTAAAGTAAAACCAAAGTATGTATATAAGCAGCATAGTATCATGACACAGAAGGGATCAAGTAATGGCATCAAATTACGCACAAACAACTAAGCGTATATGCAATTGACATTTCTCGAACAACTAGCAGCTAATAATGCAACCCATGTGCTCTCACAATCAAAGAAGTCCCATGCACTCTTAGTGTACTGATGAATATCAACATCAGGACGAGGTCAAAACACTCACGCTCATAAAGAAGTTAAAACAGTTTGCATTAAATACCATAGGCTCGCCCTTATTTTCTATGCCTTCGTTTTTGGACCATTGGACTAGGATCACTATAGGACTTTACTCGGCTTGTAATGTAGGCTTAGAGACGGGTATGGTGCATATGGGTATAGTGACTCAACCCTCCTTGACATTACACTATTTTTGGCTCCAACTTCCAACCTTTTTCATTTTTATTCTCCCTTATTCTTCGTTCTTTTATTTTTAGATTTTGGGTGTGATTTTTATCAAACTTCTCAACACAACTATTTATTTATTTATTTATTTTTCACTTTATTTTTTTTTTCTCTTTTCTTCACACCCAAATCTATTTTCTCTTTTTCTTTTCTTAACCCCTTCTTCATACCCAACTCAATCTACGCACCCCTATAATAGCCACCCTCAACTTAGGCGATTTGCCTGAGTTGAGGTACACAGTGTCCAAGGAGGGACCAGGGTCAAGACAGGTTCATTGTAACTAAAATGGGAAGGTGAATAGGCTAATGAAAGAAATAGGACGATTATGGCTCAAAGTCGGGATCAAGGGGTACTTCTTCCTTTGGTTTGGCATTTAGGCTAAAAGTGGACTTTCTTCAAAAAAGGCCTATGATCCTTTCCTAATCCCTATCCTTTAACTCAAGCAAGACTAACCGGGCAAGTTCTGGATCACACACACACAGTTAACTAAGTAGTGACCTCACACACACATAGCACAGGGTTGTATTACCAACTACTACCTATCCGGTTCATGCAATGCTGGTTTACAGTTATTTGCCTATAATCCTAGGGCCATAACAAGATCCAACAACTGTCACACACAAGCATGCTATTCACACAATTCAAAAACCAAAATTTTGGAGGGGTATCCTTAACATTCAAAACACATAAAAATCTTTCAAAACTGGACTGCACTACAGTTCCCTCATTTTTCTCCTAATTTAGCAAGAAACACAAAAACATCATCAATAACATCCTAAACATGTCGGTTCTACTATGATAGCACACTTGGGGGAAAAGAAACACGGTAACAAAACCCCCCAAGTGGTGGTACACCCCCACCCCCAACTAAACATGGTGCAATGCCCTCAATGCACCGATATCAAATCAAATACAAGGGAGTGAAGACATACCTGTGGCGCCCTAAGTGCCGAAAGTGGGCCCACCAGCAACGGGATCATCAGATTGTGCATCAATAGGCACATCTGGCGGAGGGACAGCCTGACTGGCAGATGCACCACGCGCCCTCTGCTCTACCTCAATCTGGCTCGCATGGTACTCTACCCAGGAGGCTTTAACAACCCTCCGCAGATCACTCTCATACTCAGCATCGTTATCACCCCGATCCTCCGGACTGCGGGGTCTCTTGCCTCTATCCATCGGAGGCTCCTCATCAGCAAACAAATCAACCTCAAATGCTGATCGCACGGAGGTCTGGGCAGGTATAGGAGGTATAATGGGAGTGCCACTCGATGCCAATGCCCGAATCTCCTCTCTCAACGCAGCTACCTCCTAGGTCAAGCCGGCCATATCAGGGCTCGGTGCAGCACTCAAGCGGGAGGCCATACGTGCCTCGAAACTATCAATCCGCCCATATAATCCCCACATAAACTGGTCCATCGCTGCATTCATCCGCGCCTCCACCATCGTCTCCGCATCCTCTATTGTAGATCTAACCCAAGGCTTAAGATGGGATACCAACTTAGCCATCTGAGTCTCAGTGTGAGCCTGGCGCTAAAACATCTCCGTCCGCCTGTCAATCAACTGCTGCAGAAAGTCTCTCGATATTGAAACCATCCCAGCAGGAGACGGTGGAACACTAGTACTTGGTACCCCATCATCAATAGGGCCAGCGCCCTCAGTCTGCACAGGTACCCTAATGGATGTAGGAACAGGCAAAGAGGCACTATTCGGCCCATCCAGGGCTGCACCCGATGACTTAGACGGTTGTGACCGTCGTGGAAGAATGGGGTGTGAACCCCTCTGCTGCATCAGCACAATATCCGCAATGCGGGTCACCTCGATATAATAGTCGAGGGTAGGTAACCTGGCCACCCCTGCCCTATCACACAGCCCCTGGATCAAGCATGGAAAGGGTATACTTGTGTGATCTCTGAAAGCTCGCTCGTGGATCTCCCGGACTATGGACCTCGCAAAATGAATCTCATAACCAGCTAAGATGCTGGCTACTACTATAGCCCTCTCCAATGTGAGTGAGTTGTCAGCATTGGTTGGACCCAACCGATGCCGAACCACGGACCACCACCAGGAAAATAAAGCGTGGACTTTTTGATGTCCAACTTCCCAGTCACCCAACTAGTCGTCATACCATCTTCGGCTATGTACCCTGCAATCCATTTAACCAGTTCCAATTTCTGCTCCGCATCTCGCATCTTAGCTCTATCTCTGACAGTATCCATCCTATGGTCAAATTCAGTAGTTGATGTTGGAAGTGGACGGTCATCCCCAAATAAGAAGCGGTGAATGGTCTGCTCTGAAATATCCATGCGGGTACCACGAACCATGACATGAGTCAAAAATGGCTGTAAAATAAATTTCTGCCCAACAAGAGTGCCCAAATCCAGTGACGCAGCATACGAGGCATAAAACTCTCGAACTAACTCCGAGCTATAACGACCAGAAGGCTGCGCCATCCAACCCAAATCGTATCTCACAAAGACAAGCCATATATCAGGCAAGGTCCTCAACTCATCCACCCGATACCGCGGCTCCTCCATAATGCTCCTCCGACAAACCTCCCACTCTGTCAATTCAGCATCTCTATCATAGAAGTCACGCATGCCCTGCACACACCAACGCTAAACCTCCGTACTCTGCGTGGGAGTCGAAGTACTCTGGGCACCAGAACCTGAAACAGAAGTCGTAACCTCCGCCGCAGAAGTACCCTGACCTGTAGCATCATCAGCAGAGCCTGACTTTTTCAGACTAGGGGGCGGACTCAGAAGACTCAGATGGAATAACTGGCTTAACAGGTGGTGGGGCCAGCTGAAGTGATGCCCGGGCAGCCGCTCGGGCTCGTGTCTGTAACCTCGTAGCCCGAGGAACTAGAGCAGTATCATCATGGCTAATATCAAATTCCTCCACAGAACCACTTTGCTGAGACTCAGTTGGTTCATCCCGCAGACGGGTCGGTAAATCTGAATATTTAGTGCGAATTCGAGATGAGGCATCAAGGTGGTCACTCTTGGGGTTGGATTTTGGAGGCATGGTAATGGATTTGGATCAAATTTTTGGGTATTTGGGTCGGATTTGGGTCAAGTTTTTGGTATTGGATTCGGATTTGGTGGATCCAGCAGTGGGTGGGTCGGATTTTCAGAATTGGAGGGTAATGGAGCTTGGAGTTTTGGAGTTTTGGGAGTCTAGGGTTTGGATTTTTTTTGTTTTGGAGTGGTCTGGATTCGGATTTGGAGTAGAAGGATGAGAAAAATTTGATTTTAGGGTTTACTTAGAGGAGTTTTGAAAGTGGGGAAATAATGGAGTGGATCGGATATATATCGGGTAAAGAAGAATGGATCTGGGTTTATATTAGAAAAATAAGCCTGGATAGGGTCGGATTCGGGTTTCTGCAGATTTTATGTTTCACGACACTACCCACGTCACGTGGGTGTGACCTACGTGGCATGACTTCTGTCGTGAGTGAGGTTCTGAACCTGGCCTTTGATGTCTGATTTTGATGATACCACTCACGTGGCGTGGATCACATCCACGTCACGAGGATGCCTTCCTTGGAGGAGATTTAGAACCTGAAAAGTTTCCTCTGATTTTGACGATACCAACCACTTGGCGTAGAATACCCTCACGTGACGTGATTTATGTTGTGGATGATATTTAACCCATTAAGGTGAATTTTGTGACTTTCAGCTAACTGTTCCTCAATAATCAGATCTCCGCATAACAAAATCTTGGGTTGCCTCCCAATCAGTGCTTGATTTAATGTCGCGGCACGACACGGCTAACTTGGATACTCAGACTTCCCCAACTAGCTCATGGGTTGCCTCCCATGAAGCGCCTAATTTAACGTCGCGGCACGACACGGCTAACTTGGATACTCAGACTTCCCCAACTAGCCCATGAGTTGCCTCCCATGAAGTGCCTGATTTAATGTCACGGCACGACATGGCTGGCTTGACTACTCAGACTTCATCAAGTTCAAGTTCTTCAATCGTCCTTATCTCTTCCGGAATCCCGACATAATGTTTAACACGCTGTCCATTGACTTTGAATAGGACATTATCTGCACCTTTTAGCTCAATAGCACCATGTGAGAATACTCGAACGACCGTGAATGGGCCTGACCATTTGGATTTTAGTTTTCCAGCAAATAGGCGGAGCTTGGAATTATACAGTAAAACCAAATCTCCTGGGTGAAACTCTCGGTTCTCAATTCGACGATCATGATACAATTTCATCTTCTCTTTATGCAATGCTGAACTTTCATAAGCCCGGAGATGAAATTCATCCATCTCATTCATCTGCTCAAGTCTCAATTGAGCCGCTTAGCTCCAGTCCAAATTCATCCTTTTCAACGCCCATAAAGCTTTATGTTCCAATTCAACGGGCAAATGGCAAGACTTTCCAAAAACCAACTGATATGGTGATGCACCAATTAGTGTTTTGAAAGCAGTCCGATATGCCCATAACGCATCATCCAATCGTCGAGCCCAATCAGTCCTATTTGCATTAACTATTTTCGCCAGAATGGACTTAATCTCACGATTCGACACCTCAACCTACCCGCTTGTCTGAGGATGGTAAGGTGTTGCCACCTTATGTTTGACATCATATTTTTCAAGCGGGGCTTTGAACAGACGGTTGCAAAAGTGGGATCCTCCATCACTAATGATAACTCGGGGTGTCCCAAAGCGTGAGAATATGTTCTTTTTCAAGAAAGTTGTGACACTTCTCCCTTCATTATTAGGAAGCGCAATTGCCTCCACCCATTTAGAAACGTAGTCTACGGCTACCAAGATGTATTTCATTCCATGCGAGCTCACAAAAGGACCCATAAAGTCAACTTCCCACACATCGAACAATTCAAGCTCAAGTATAGTTGTCATGGGAAGTTCGTGTCTGCGTGAAATATTACCTTGCCTTCGACATCGATCACAAGCGCGGGCATAGTCATGAGCATCTTTGTAAATACTGGGCCAGTAGTACCCACATTGCAAGATTTTATGGGCAGTCCGTGCACCTCCATGATGACCCCCAACTGGAGATGAGTGACATGCCTCTAAAATACTTATCATCTCGGACTCTGGAACACATCTTCGAATTATACCATCAGCACACACCCTAAACAAATACGGCTCATCCCAGAAGAATTTTCTTACCTCATGCATGAATTTCTTTCTCTGCTGATATGTCATATCCTCTGGAACTAGATCACTTGCCAAAAAGTTGGCAAAATTAGCAAACCAAGGGATTAAGTCTTGGGATGCTGCCAGTACTTGCTCATCTGGAAAAGTGTCATCAATCTCAAGATCATCCTTCAATTTAAGCATGGCCTCCTCCTCAAGGCGTGAAAGATGGTCAGCCACTTGATTTTCGATCCCCTTACGATCCTTGACTTCAAAGTCAAATTCTTGCAACAGAAGTACCTACCGAATCAGTCTTGGCTTAGCATCCTTTTTCAATATAAGATACCGAAGAGCTGCATGATCTGTATGCATAATCACTTTTGTACCAATCAAGTAAGATCTGAATTTCTCAAAAGCGAATACTACGGCCAACAACTCCTGCTCAATCACAGTGTAATTCTTTTGAGCCGGATTAAGCACTTTGCTAGCGTAGTAAATCGTATGTAATATCTTTTCACGTCTTTGGCCAAGGACTGCACCCAAAGCCACTCCACTAGCATCGCACATAACCTCAAAAGGCTTAGTCCAATCCGGTGACACAATAATAGGGGTTGAAACCAACTTCTCTTTAAGACACTCAAATGCTTTAAGACATGCTTCATCAAACACAAACTTCACCTTTTTCTCTAAAAGTTTGCACAAGGGATGTGCAATCTGTGAGAAATCCTTGATGAATCTTCTATAAAAACCAGCATGACCTAAGAAACTTCGAATACCTTTTACAAAGATAGGTGGGGGCAGCTTCTCAATTACTTCAATTTTGCCTTATCCACCTCAATGCCATTCTTCAAAATCTGATGCCCCAATACGATACCCTTATTGACCATAAAGTGACACTTTTCCCAATTCAACACTAGGTTGCACTTCTCGCATCTTTGTAGCACATTGGCAAGGTGTGCCAAACAACCCTCAAACGAGTCTCCCACAACAGAAAAATTATCCATAAAAACCTCTATAGTGTCTTCCACTATGTTGGAGAAAATAGACATCATACAGCGTTGGAAGGTGGCTGGTGCATTACACAAATCGAAAGGCATCCTCTTGAATGCGAACGTCCCGTATGGACAAGTGAAAGTGGTCTTCTCTTGGTCTTCGGGGGCAATAAAAATCTTATTATACCCCGAATAGCCATCAAGAAAACAATACCATCCTCTACCAGCAAGACGGTCTAACATCTGGTCCATGAAGGGCATAGGAAAATGATCCTTTTCAGTCCACGAATTCAGCTTTTGATAGTCCATGCAAACTCTCCATCCAGTCACCGGCCTCATTGGAATCAACTCATTTTTGTCATTTGGAACCACAGTGATTCCTCCCTTTTTCGGCACACACTGAACTGGGCTCACCCACTTGCTATCAGCAATAGGATAAACCACTCCTGCATCTAACCACTTGATGATCTCTTTCTTCACAACCTCTTGCATAGGTGGGTTCAAACGACGCTGGTGCTCAATGCTAGGTATGCACTCAGGAACAAACTGGATCTTATGAGTGCAAATGCCGGGTGGAATACCTATGATGTCAGTAATGGACCAACCAATGGCCCTCTTAAATCTTCTCAAAATCGAAACCAAAGCCTCTACTTGCCAATCCACCAATTTAGCAGAAATAATCACTGGCAAGGTATTGTTAGCTCCCAAGAATGTGTATCGAAGGTGGGCCGGGAGAGCCTTAAGCTCTAAAACTGGAGGCTCTTCAATAGACGGACGAGCTGGTGGAGTTACCCTATTTTTTAAATCGAGATCCAGCTTCTTTGGAGCATAAGTGTATGCTCCTTTACCCGCGAGTGCACTCACCATCTCATCATAGTCTTCAATACCATTGTCTTTAAAATTCATGATCACGGCTGCCAGAGGTTCTACTCCCAACCTTTCTTTAAGGGACACAACACCCTCACTATTATCAATCGCATCTATCACTGAAATCACCTACTTATCTCTTGGCTGGTTCATTGAACGACAGACATTGAATGTAACCTGTTCATCATTCAATCTAAATTTAAGCTGGCCTGTTCTATATCAACCAATGCACGTCCCGTGGCAAGGAATGGTCTTACCAATATGATGGGAACCACAAAGTCGACTTCACAATCGAGAATCACAAAATCAGCCGGAAAAATGAAAGATGCAACCTTCACCAAAACATCGTACAGAATGCCCACCGACTTTTTCACAGTTCTATCTGCCATGAGAAGTCTCATAGAGGTTGGTTTTGGTTCTCCCAACCCCAACTGCTTGAAAACGGCTAAGGGCATCAGGTTGATGCTAGCACCCAAATCGCACAGTACTTTAGCAAAGTCGTAGGACCCAATAGTACAAGGAATTGTGAAAGCTCCTGGATCCTCCTTCTTTTCAACTAGGGAACACGAAGCAACTGCACTACAGTGATGTATATTATCTGTTGGCTCAAAACTAAACGTTCTCTTCTTTGTCACCAAGTCTTTCATGAACTTTGCATAACCTGGAATATGCTTCAATGCCTCTACAAGAGGGATGTTTATTGACAGCTCTTTCAACATGGTGATGAACTTCTGATACTTTCCTTTCTTCGCCTTCTTCTTCAACCTTTGAGGATAGGGAGGAGGAGGTCGTGGGATAGTTTTGAGCACTTTTGGTACCTCCTTTTCCTTCCTCTTCTCAGATTTTACATTATCGTTATCATCATGATGATTTGGAACCATGTCACCCTTTGCATTATCCGGCTCTAAATCAACTTCTACATCAATAACCACTGGTTCATTAGTCACACTACTGTCGGCAGGCATAGGTGGGTCTGTTGTGCACTTCCCAATTCTAGTAGTAATGGCGAGATAATGACTATCATTTTTCAGATTCTGGACGGTATTTCTTGGAAGGGTGTCTGGCTGACGTTGATTCAGTGCCAATGAAATCTACCCAAACTGTTGCTCCAACTGTTTAATGGCAGTTGAATGAGACTCCACTTTCTGACTTATGCCCAAAATGTCAGTCCTAATTTTTTTCAAGAAATTCTCCTGACTTTCTGCTTCTTTGACCAATTTATTGAGGAGTGCCTCCATACTTGAATTTCCAGACTCCTCATCACGCCTTCCAGGTGGTACATATATGTCATTCTTTTCTCAATTATCCTCTTTCTATCTCCAATCACCGTCACAATCTCGTTCTCGATCTCTGTATCCTGATTTGTTGTAGTTGTCTCCATAATAGTTCCAACCTTGATTCCCTTGCCTTGAGTTCCAAGAGTATTGATTAGACCCTTGGCCCTTGGCTCGAAAACCCGCCACTTCGCGATCTAGATACTTCACCTCTTTATCAGACTCATTATCATCATGTCTAGCAGATTTACTTTGTGCACCTACAGCATGCACCTTCTCCGCATCTCTGGCTGCTATCTGTTTGGCCAGAAGACTAATTTTTGTCCTCAACTGAGCGACCTCTTGAGCCAAAGATTCATCCAGAGCCCTTTGAGATGCTGAAGCTCCAATAGCATATGTTTCAGCCTGCGTATCTGCCTTCCGATTATGCCATCCTCGATTGGTCTTAGTGACACGATCTAATATCTCAGAAGCTTGGTCGCATCTCAGACTCATGAATGCTCCACCAGTGATAGTATCCACTACCGCCTTTGTGTTGACATTCAAAGCCCTGTAGAAGATTTCAAGTAAGTTCCTACCACTCATCCTGTGATTTGGCACATTCTGCAGCTTCTTTTTAAACCTCAGTCAGGTCTAGTAGAGTGCCTTAGAATAAAACTGTCTGAAATTATAGATCTCGTCTTTCAACTGTAGCATCTTGGACGGTGGGAAAAATCTTTCCAAAAATTGATTTCTCAATTCTTGCCACGTAGTGATGGAACCTCGTGGCAGCTCAGCCAACCACAAAGTAGCCTCTCCTGTAAGAGAGAATGGGAACAACCTCAACTGAATCACCTCTTGGTCAACTCCAGGCATATTGTATGACGTGCAGACCCCCACAAAATTCATTACATGCATATTTGGATCATCAGTAGGAAGTCCTGCAAACACACCCTTCAAGTTTAGCAGATGGATCATGGCACTAGTAATGTCAAACTTAGTACCCGAAGGTAACTTTGGTGGAATGATGGCACCATTCTCTATTGGCTCAAAATATGCCACATCTTCTTCTTTAGGATCATTATAAACAGGCACATGTGGTCTCGGTTGTTCTCTCAATCGTCTTTGTCGTTCTTCAGCATTAGCCAGACGCTGTGTTGCTTCCTGTATAGCTCGATTATCTCTTTTTGCTTGTCTAAGAGTAGCTTGTCTAGCATGCTCTTCTCGTGTAAATCGAGCCGTAGTTTGGTCCATTGTTTACTGACCAACTGGATGAATTGGCTGGTTGTGAATGTCTCCCACAGCTGCGGGATTCTGAACTTCTTCTGTATTCACCATCCTCCGATTAGCTCTTAGAGTCCTTTCGATTTCAAGATCAAGTGGAATCAGGGTATTGCTTTGACTCCTGGTATTTGGCATACACCGGCGTATGCCCTCAAAAGTATGTAAAAACACACCCAATCAGCTCTAACCGATAATGTTCAACTCCGTAACCGATTCCCCAGCAACAACGCTAAAATTTGATATCGCCTAAAATATACCTCCAGAAAAGTATAATGCGGTCAAAGTATCAAATATAGAACCCAACTAGGTTGGGGTCGATCCCACAGGGAATAGGACGAAGTGCAAGTAGAATACCGAATGGAACAGTTGGAAAGTAAGTAAAACTGGGGATTTTACTAATGAATAGTAACAATAACTATTGCTGGTTGTATTGAGTTCGAAGACAATAAGAGAAATACACTAGGACTTTTATCCCCAATGATTCCTTAACTCCACCGGTTACTGGTGCTTAACAAGATTGCCCCGCTGCGCTGCATGCAAAATCTAACAAGTTAGGTTCATCTAACTGTCTATCGACCTTCATTAGACAAATTTCACTCTTCTCCTCTCGGACTCCGAGTGTCGCACTACTAACCCTTGTCCTGGATCTCAGATAACCATTCCCGCTAAGGATCCGGTTATTAGATGAAGGTTGATAGCTTCAAATCTCTGTTGTTATCTCCTTTTCCTAATCTCTACCTCTCTCTCGAGCAAGTCTAGAATACAGGCGAGTTTCTAACATTTGCAACCGTTAGAAAGGCAATCACAACGAAGGAAACAACAATACATGCATTCATAGCAGTTCAAAATTGCTTTACACTTAACTGGTTTCGTTAATTCCTCATGGTTCACACAACCCTAGTTGATGGGTTTATCTGCTCATAATTGTAAGAACACCAGAAGAATTCCAAGATGAAAACATAATTATGAACTCACAATAATGAAGAAAAAACAAAATTTCAATTATCAATAAAACTCAAGTTAGGGTTTGTGAATAAAAAACCAAGAATATGTCTGAAACTGTATGAAATAACTCTCAAAATAGTATATTGACTAACTCCCACACCTAGGACTACATAGGAGTATTTATAGATACAAAACTAGTTCTATCCAAAATAAAATAGGAGAACAGAGTCGGCAACTTCCACGGTATCGTGATATGGTGTCGTGGAACCAAGTCACGCCACGTAGGTTGATGTCGTGGGAATCAGGCTCAATTGGCAATCTTCAGAAGTTGGGTCACGGCAGGCTTTCACGTCACGTGGGTGGTAGTCACGCCACGTGACCCCTGCCGTGGAAATCAGGCTTTTCTTTCATTCTCTGGACTTGAGTCACGACAGCCACTCATGTGGCGTGAGTGGCTTCCACGTCACGTAGGTAGTGGAGTGACTCCTCCTCTGGTGCAGCCTCTTGTTCTTTCTTCTTCCGACACTTCATTCTCGGGCTTGATTCTTCCTCTTTTGATCATTTTGCCTTTAAAACCTGTTTTCCTGCAAATTAGGACAGAAACCACATCATACCAACAAAACACACCCAAGTTATTGCATATTTTCCTTGTTTTAAGCATCAACAGTGCCATGTAACCATGACACATCAACACGTAGGCACCCCAAAGGCTCGGTCATATCACCCCAGGAAATGAAAACTAGGGAAGAATTTTCGAGAAAGGAATCTCAAAAATTTCAAAGAAGAAGATCATCTTCTAACAAAGAGAATGAAGACCAGCAGGGACTTAAGGAGAAAGTCTTAAGACCCCCACAAGTCGAGAATGGCTCAAATAGTATCTAACTGGGGCAGAAATTTTGAGGAGGTCCTTAAAATTTTCACTAGCATCAAGAGTTTTTTCAAAAATTCAGAAATCACCATCTGCGACATAGTGCAATTAGCGTAAATCCCCAGTTGTGATAAGCTTCTCCAAATTATGCTATTTATATTCTCCAGCAACAACAAGGAGACCTTAGATATCTTCCATTGAGTGTCGGACATAGACAGGCCCCAAGTGGAAGACGTTCATCGAGCTAGCACATAACATGACTGGCAGAGACTTTCTAAAAAGTTTTGCATAAGTTTTTCGAAGCTAAGTTTTTCAAAACCAAACTATTTTGAAAACCTACACATATTTTCTTCTTGACTAGTTTTGTCTTACATCTATTTAAACGGGGAGTCTAGGCGAAAGTCCAAACATGACAGAGCACCCGAAAGATGGAAAGAATCAAACCAAATATTGAAGGAGGTCAATGCGGAGTAGTTTTACCCAAAACTAACAATTTTTCTGTGGATGCAGGGATCACCGCACATAAATAGGGTCTCTTTTAAAAATCCTATGAGCAAATCAAGAACCGCACCAAAAGCGTATGATACTCAAGAATGGTATTCTTGGCTGGCTCTAAAGATGGGTTCAATAACCCATTCAGGATCAAGAGCCTCTTGATTTGTCTATCCGATTTCAAAAAATGTGGATGTCAAACAAAAGCGTCTTATCCTTATTATAAATATTTTATTCAAAACTTTTTCTAATAATAGTCGCTAGCAAAAGTGACTCTGTGTCTACTAATCATTTACCTTGAGCGCAGGTATACTCCAAGGAGTCGGTACAATGATGGAACGATCAAAAGAATCACTAAATAAGGAGAAGAGCAAAGACGTCTCCCTCAAGATCTGCCATGAGGCGAAACAAACATATAATGTTTGCAAATGGTATTCAAGATTCCCCCAAAAAGGGACTGCAGACACTTGTTCATATTCGAATGACTTGTTGTTGTGGTATCCCCTCAAAGGGATGAGAACAATGATCGACTGAGTCATTCGGAGTATGATACTGAGCATTTGTCATTTAAACTTTCATAAAGCTTGACTATGGTCGCCGGCAAGAGCGACACCGTGTCTACTAACCGTCTACCTTGAGTACAAATACATGTAGAAAGCCAACACGCCGAAAAACAGACTCAGATGAAGTTTTTCTTCAAACTGCGGAGGGGACCATTTCATCCCATTACGTACCATCGCATTGCATGCCATTGCATTGCATTGCATCTCATTATATTTCATTACATCACATTACATTCCATTACATTTTATTGCATCCCATTACATGTCATTGCATTGCATTACATTGCGTACCATTACATTGCATTGCATCTCATTACATTTCATCACATCCCATTACATTGTATCCCATTACATTTTATTGCATTCCATCGCATTTCATTGTATCACCTTGCATTCTGCTGCATACCTTTGCATCTCATTATATTCCATTCCATTACCGAGAGGGACATGCCGAGAGGGCCATCATACCATTCAGATAAGTCTCCGTAATCGCTCACCATGTAGGACGATAAGGTTTGGCTTTGGGAGATACTTTGGAGCACCTATATCCGTGGACCACGCAAAGATGGTACAATCTGGCGTCGAGGATATCTCATCATTTTATATCTATTGACCACGCAAAAGGCGATGTAACCCAGCGTCGAGGAATTTCAGCATCTTATGTACCTGTATTTTATTCCATTACCGAGAGGGCCGTTTCATTACATTGCCAAGAGGGCCATCACATTCTATTGTTGAGAGGGAAATTGCATTCCATTGATGAGAGGGCCATTCCAGTCCATTGTCGAGAGGGCCATCATACATTCAAACAAGTCTCCGTTCGCTCACCATGCAAGACAATAGATTCTGGTTTTGTAAGATGCTTTGGAGCACCTATATCCGTTGACCACGCGAAGATAACACAATCTGGCGTTGAGGATATCTCATTATTTTATATCTGTTAACGCGCAAGAGGTGATGTAGCCCAATGTCGAGGAAATTTCAGTGTCTCATATACTTGCATCAATATATCAAAGTTGAAGAAGCACATGATCCAAAGAGACTTTCTTAAGTGGTTATCCAAAAGCGGACGACAAATAGACTTCCCAAAAATTTATAATCTGAAGGTCATATATAAGTCACAATATTCAAGATCGGATAATGTGCAAGATTATCTGAGAGTGGATGGTCCATGGGTCATTCGTAAGTCGTAACAATATCCTAATCAGATAATATGCGAGATTATCCCAAAAATTGACAGCTTGAAGGTTATCCGTAAGCCACAGCTAAATTCTTATCGATTGATGTGCAAAATTATCAAAATTGACAGTCCAAGGGTTCTCTATAAGTCGCGCCATATCCAAAATCAATTATGTACAGGATAACCTGAAGACCGACAATTTAAGAAATATCCATAAGCCACATCGCATCCAAGATCGGATAATGTGCTGGATTACCCGAAAGGCTAACGATTTGAGGGATATCTGTAAGTCATCTTTCATCCAAGGTCGGATAATGTGCAGAATCATCCGGAAGATCGTCAACTCAAAATACATATGTAATTCATCTTATATCCAACATCGTATAATATGTGTGATGACCCAAAGATTAAAAATTCGAGGGATTTCTATAAGTCGTGCCTATACAAAAATTGTGCAAGACTTACCCAACGATCACATGCAAAAGATCATTACCGATAGCCAAAGAGGTTATCATTCCATGTGCAAAAAAGCATTATAGGGGACCAAGAGGGTTGCCACATCAACATAAAATTACGTGGTTGCAGGGACCGTTTTACACAAAGTGTCGTTGGTGTCCAAGAGGGCAACCCCACTTTGAAAAATTTTCAATTGCTAAAAGTCGTCTTATCCAACAACCAAGAGGGTTGTTGTATCTGTTATTGCGAAGAATTGTTATCCTCCAAAACAGGTACATAGGAGAACAACATCTCTTTTTCAGATAACAACTTATGTGGAGATACGGTAAAAGACTACATACCCTTTCGTGAATTATGTCTATCACTAACAATTTTTGTTTGAGATATTGTCGAGAGCATCCGAGAGGATGAAAATCTCAAACCAAAACCACAGGTGTGAACAACTCCAAAAAGGACGCAGTAAAACGTGTAACTTTTTCTTAGCAGCAAACCGGGACGTAGTCTAGAGAGAGACGTCAAACTCTTTGGACCCGAGATAAAGGAAGATTGCCACCACTATTAAACCACACCCCTATCAGAAGGCATGTGGGTATTTTAGGATATTTAGTTTCAGTTTTAATTCCGGGATATTTCTAAACTCATGCTGGAAGTAACCTTCTCTTCTCTTCAAATTCGAGTTATAACACACCTAGAGCTTTGGAAATTATGTCTGGGTAAATTCTTACCTATGGATGTGAAGAGCTCTACATTCATAGTTAAGAGGTTACAAGTCTCTTTTCCGTAACTCAAATCACTTGTCACTCATCCTAAGTCGAAGATTGTCAAAAATAAAAGACTATCGATCGAGTTGAACGACAAGCAGTCTGATTTTTCGAACCTTGAAAATATGTAGGTTGGTTTTTTTTTTGAAAACTCGACTGCATTCCAACCCTTCAATCTCATTCCCCAGCTTTCCAGACTCTTCAAAATTTGAAACCAGGATAGCTTATGAATTCTTTGAAAACCGTGCTTAAAATCAAGCATTATAAACTACAAGTGGCCTGAATTCTCATGTAACCTAAGATATGTAGGAAACCCGATACCGGGATTCGTCCATAATTCCCAGAAATTCATGTAAAAACTAACCTCTTCAAGAAATAAATTTGTGGTCGGACAAAATTAGGAACGTCAAACTCCTTTTGCCCAGGGTGTATTCACCCTACCCAAAGAGAAGGGCAGTTGTTAACACCAAATCTTTGCCCTCCCCGACTAAATTTAATCCTGAGTTTCTTCGATTTTAAATAAAATCAAAATATTTGTTTTAGCCCGATAAACGCTTTCTAAAATATTTATTTGAGTTAAATTTCTCAGTTAAGTGATGAAGTTTACAATTTAGTACTCATGTATATGATATCGTATAATTTTTGTTACTTAAATGATTATTTTATAAAAATTGATTTTTATCAAAACTATCTCGAAGGTTGGTTCAACTAGTATAAATTTTGATTTAAATATAATTTGTTCTTAAAATATCTTATTTGAAAAAAATATTTATTTGATTTTATTAAATCAAGAAGCTCGGCATGAAATTGGTTTATATTTCATTTCAAATTTTGATTCAATTTAGCCAATTTAGTGAATTTGACCATAATTGAAATCAGGATTGCATTTGCAACGCAATTGACCAATTGATCTTTTAATTTGGTTAAATTTTAAATAAATTGACTAACTCCTAATCTAATTGGGTTATCTCTTAAATAACCTATTCTCTACCCTTGCCCTTAACCCTATCCTGTCCATTCCTTTTAAATTTCAACCACCCCAGGCCCAACCGGCCTTGACCCACTCCGGCCCAACAACCCTTATTACTCCTCATATCTTTCACCCACTAAACATACCAACATCAATATCGACAACACCAACCCAGCAGCCTCAACAAACGACGACAACAATAGTAAAACCCCAACATCGGCAAGAACAACAACAACAACCTCAACCTGACATCAACCCAAAACAAACTGAAACCATAATCCCTTTCCCTTTCCCGCTCTAACTCATCTCCTTTTTCTTTCAATTCGTACAAGAAACATGTGATGAGCATGCCATATTTCGTTTGAGCTTGAATTCCTAGGCTAAAAAATTCAAGTGCCATTTTTCAGTGGTGGTAGAGATTCCAACAATAGTTCGTGTCCCATTTTGCTGTTCCAAAAGAGGAGGGTGGAGGCGGATATCAAATTAATCAACTTCTCCCTTAAAAGCCTTTTCCAGTGATGTTTGTTTTCATTTGTTTGGTGTCGTCTCTAAATTTTCAGAATGACGTCATGTAGCTCTCTTAGATAAAGCGTGATTCTTGCTTATTATTTGCTAATTTCAAATGATGTGAATAAATAATGTGTTTACTGCCCAATGTTTGGTCTTCCTTAGACTCTTTCTTCCACAAACTTTTTCATGTGCTTTTGAGTTTGTAGAGATCGTCTTTAGAAGAGCAAAAAATTATTTTGAACATTTCTCTTTTCTTTTGGTTCCCCAACTAGAAATTATGTGAGTTAGTTTTGGCATCATAATTGCTTGAAACACTTAGAATTTATTCATAGCCGCACGTTCTATTTTTCAACCTTGCTTAAAGCATGATTCTGCTATCTTGTTTCCATTTTTGTCTCAAGATGTCATTTAAGGAAATTCTGGCTTGTGGAGTCTTTGATATCCTAGACATATTTATATCAATTTTCTAAGTCTAAAGAGGATATATGTTGCCTCCCCTTTCGATAATTTGTTGAAATTAAGACAACTGTTTTGTCTTAGAACAACAATTAGCCTTGATTTATATAGTTACATGTTTTGTCTTAATTGACGTTACTTGTTAAAGAATGTTGAATGTGGCTTGGTGGAGGTGAAGTTGCTAGCTGATAGAATATTGCTAATGATGTTTTCTTCCTTTCCTTTTTGCCTATCTTTCGATAAAGCCTGGTTATAAGCTATCTCTATAATGGTTTTGTGAATTAAACTTGAAGTAGGATAAAAGTAATCTGGGGGAATTTCGGTCAAATGAATATGTAACTTTGTTTGATTACAGTGAATTAGCATTATATTCATTATGTGATGTCCCAATCTAATTCTTATTCCTTCTTTTCTTTGACGCATGTACTACCAACTAGGGTCCTCTTGGACCTTATCTCTTGCATTTCCTTGATGGCCAATGAGGCCTATATCATTTTGAGTCAAACCCGTTCAAGACCCAAAATAGGTTAAAAAATGGAACTTTCAAATCTGTGGCCTAAGTGTTGTACAAAAGTCCAAGGGGAAGCTAAAACTAGGGACAGACCGAAGGCAAAGCGGATAAATGGGCTTAATTTGAGATATTGGTAGTCCATTTGGACATGAATTGTAGGGGTTTGGGATTAGATTGCCTAAACCCAACTTCTTTGACGTATTTTTCATTTATTGTATAATTATTGTTGACATTTTACTACTAACTCTTTTTAACGTAGTTGAATTCCTCGGTAGAATATCATTTCTAGTTTGCGAAAATAATTTTTATTCAAATACAATTAGTTATTTTGAAATTTCAACTCTTGTTTCAAATTGTTAAGAATCTTCTCAAACATTAGCTTGTTAATTATCTTTTAAACTCAAAACTCATTTCCAAAGTTAGTCAAAAAGTCGTTTTCAAATAGTTCGGACTATCGCGAGTTAGCGGATACTCTTGGTGCTTTAACACCCTTCCAAGAGTATTAATAGGAACCACTTACTTGGATTTTTAAAACTTGAAAGATATTTTCTGTTTTAATCTTGTAATTATTTTTTTGAAGGTTTTCTTAATTTTCCTAAATTAATTAAGTGGCAACTCTTACTTCCTTCTTAAGTTGTTTTAAAACTTGAACAAGTTTTCGAAATGATTTTTAAAGTCTTAGTCATTTTCTCTGCAAAATAGTGAATTGTCTTGAGATTGAGCTATGAGATAAAGTATATGGGTTGCGAACCCCCCATGGGTCCTATTACAGAGTTGCGAACTCAGTAGGTATATACTTAAAGTCATTCGATGACTTTCACCATTTCACCCCATCATTACCACTGCATTCCATTCACATATTCTGTGATTTCTATGTTATTTACTTGCTTTCTTGTATTTTTGTGTTTACCCGTGTTGTTTATCTTGTTATTATATTAGAACTGTTAGTGGAGACGGTGTGAGCTACCGTTTGGGAATATTTCTGGTTGCAGGATTGCGTGTTCATAGTCTATCTTTATCTATGTTATTTTCTACTTTGCTCAGTCGGCCTATGATACCTACTGAGTACAAGTGGACCCGTAATCATCCCTACTGTGCCCTTTCAGTGCAGATCCAGGTCCGAGTACAACACGTGGCGGTTGAGTAGATATTCGAGGTACTGATATGCTCCAGAGTTTGGGGCTGACTTTCGGACCTCATCTTGTCCTTTAATATCTTTACTTACTTTTTGAGACAGAGTTGTATTTCAGTATTCGAATTATATTAGATGCTCTTGCCCTTTGATTCCATTTCTTGGGATTTGTTATGACTTTTATTTCAGACTTCCGCTATTATTGTACTTGTGTTGGTCTGACTTCGTTCTAGAAGTCTCTCCATAATTGTATAAGTATTGAATTCTGTTTTACTTTATCAGTTTGAGTGATCGATTTACTTGTCAAGGCCGGACCGCGACAAGTGCCATCATGACCTAGTTTTTGGATCGTGACAGTGTGATATTATGTAATTTGTCCAACAATATATGCAGCTTTATAGTGACCCATCATCTAAAGTAATTCTCCCGAGTAGTACTTATTTAATTTATTTTATTAAATTTTAGATTTGCTAAAAGGAAAAATAGTAGATTATCTCTTTTTCTAACAGACAAAAGAATCTCCATTTTATTTGATGCATCAGCTTTTGGTTAAAATCGAGGCTAAAATTGATGGACTTCATCTACTTTTTGATCAAAATCGAACTGACCGATTTCATCAGTTCAAATATGCTCCTTAACTTTAATTTAGGGTACTCAGACTACTTCTAATTTGCAAAATAAAATAAAAATAAAAAAGTGACAATATAAAAATAAAAATAAGAAGGTACACTATTACAGACTGGGTTGCCTCCCAATAAGTGTCTGATTTAACTTTGTCTGATTTAACTTTGCGGCACAATGCTATCAAGTATACCGCTTATCCTTTCACTTTGAGGATATGAATTGCACCCCTAATTTCTTTTCTAATTTTCTGGTCTGCTCAAGGAGCTGTGGTGTAAGAACCAAGCAAGATATTGTATCTTGCACTTCTTGACCCTTAAGTGAGGTATGTTGTTTTGTTTTTTTGGCATGACAAATTTTAAAATATAGGGGTATGTCCTTGTTCCTCATCCACACACTTCTCCATTAGCTTGGAAGGCTCAATTTTCATGTCGCCAATCGAACACAATGTCAAAAAGTATTTAGAATGAAGCCCAACATACCCCAACTCCAAAATTTTATTATTTGTGATATTCTCACTTTTGTACACCTCTTTTACATCGACAACAACCAAAAGAAGATAGTTGAATGGCTGCAATTCATCTTTCTGCTCTACAAGTTGGTCAGTATCTACAATAATTGGTAGTTGGACATTAAATGCCTCAATCTTTTAAGTGAGCCTTCAGGTCATGAATATCAAAGTTAAATTAGTCTACTTTTTGTATGAGTTCGATTTTGTCTTTTATTAGTTCTGTAGCCACATCGGTAAGACCATAACGAAGAAACTCATTGAATTTCATTTGTACAACTTGTTTCTCGAGCCACGGTTGATTTACTATTTTCGCTTCATCAAAGTTAACTTCCTTCAAAAATTGCTCTCTTTTTTATTTGAGGGTCAACCTGAGTATTAGCGAAGCCTAAAACTATGCAGATTATTATAATTTTTAGCCTCAGCCTGCAATTCTGCACGTATAGCCTTAAGAATTTCTAGGGTTTCTTTCAGTTCTGCAATATGCTCTTGCATCAGTACATTATGCTTCATTATCTATGTCATCAAATCACTCATCTGAGCATGACATTCCATATTTTTTACTTTATTGCTCTGTCAACATCACAAACAATAGAAAGTCATACTATGGATTTGGGAATGGGGGATAAGAGCTAGGACAATCATTCTAATAGTCATCCAGAAGATCACATATACTACAAATATTCCATACAAAGAATTGAGGAGGTGCACATAACCCACTCCTAGAAAAATAATGATAAAATATAATTCAAGTGTGGTCCTCCACATTATATACAAGAATTACCAACTTATGAATATCCATCATTCGATAAATTTTTATTTCAAGATGTTATGTCAAGAAGGGTAGCAATATATATATATATATATGCAAAAATAAAATATAAAAAAACTTGAATAGATAAAAAGAAAAATCTAATGTAGATAAACAATTAATCCTTAAGTCCCTGACAGCGGCGTCAAAAATTTATTGCGTCTAACGTATACACAAGCATACACAGTCGTACAATTAATATAGGAGGTTAAGTCCAATTATGATCTCACAGGGACTTGTCAAATTGATTATCTAATTTGAATTAGCATTTCGACTATTCAGCAAGTGAAAAACAATTTTTGGAAATTTGTTTTACAATATTAACTTTAACTAAAAGTAATACAAAATTTAAAGCAAGTTAAAAAGTTGTTTAGTGTGATTCGAAGAGAAAGATCCATGGTCATGACAATGTATCAATCCAGTTGAGCTATTCAATTGCACTCTTAATTATTGTTTTGAGTTACTAGTAGCAGGTTGATATTACTTATTGGACATCATGCCGATAACTCTAAGACTACTCGACTATTCCTAAGACATGTATTTCTATGGTCGTTCATCGATAGAGAAGTGCATATGATATATCATCTTTATCAACTAAAAAAGACTATAACGAGTATATTTTTATCAACGTTAGTGAGTCGTTTTTCTTTTTCTATAAGGTTCACAACCAAGCATTACTTTTTCTTATTACGGACACAATTTTTTTCTTTCAAACTCAATTCACGTACCACAAATAGTATTCGATAATTGGACAAAAAATCAAATAATTACGCTCAAGAAAAAAATAAGCAACTCAATAATGAAAAATCTTCATAGGCGTACAATTATCAAACTACAACTTTCATCTACATCTTACAATTCTAGAATTTAGAAGTTTAGCTACTCATGATTTGATTACAAATCAAAGAAGTTATGAATAACATAGGTTAAATGATTACAGAAAGAAATACTATAGAAAATCTACGAAAATATTGTTCTTCTCTCTTTCTCTGTGTTCTAAGCTTGATGATCCCTTCAAACATGTGTTTAAGATATATATAGAGAGAGAGTTCCTAAAAGTTATGAGAGAAAAATATCTTTCAAAACCTGAAATACCAAATTCGTCGCCATTTTACACTGTTGCCCTGCGCTCGCGATAGGGTATCTAGGCAGTGGTTTGGTTTGGTTGTTGTCTCCTGTTCCTTTTTCCACTATTGAGACGCACTGGGCCTCGTCTGGTGCGGTTTGGTGGTGGCTATTGTCCGCCTTCTTGACTTTTCTTCACGCTTACCCATCCTTGGTTATGTACTTCAAACTAACTTCGGGTTGGTGATTTATGACTTCTACTCAGACTTAAGAGCTTCATTGTACCATTTTGTTGCTCAAACTTCTTCATTTTCATCCTACACATCAAAACAACCAACATAAGCGTAATTCATGAACTCCAACATCAAAATTTTAATGGACATCGTGCCATTAAATTTTTAATGGACACTGTTTTAAGTGTCACCATTTTCTTTTTAGTCTGTCCCAAAAAAAGAATAATGTCACCTCATTATTATTAGTAACAATTTAACTTTAAAATTTTTTCTATTTATCATTAATGAATTGATTTACAGTCACAAATATCTAAGAATTATTTTAGAGACAAATTAAAAATCTTCCCCTTTTTCATGGACATCGTGCCAAATCGAGACGGTGTCATATAAAATAGAACGAAGGGAATAGTATTTTTTGAAAAAAAAATAACAAATAAACAGCATAACACAGAGAGAGATTCATATCATAAAGAATTGCTCCCTCTGACCCATTTTATCTAGCACTTTTCACTTTTCGAGAGTCAAACAATTTAAGTTTGACCGTAAATTTGGATATGAAATCTTCAATGCTTTTTAAATAAAATTTATATATTTGAAAACTAAGTAAAAAGTATTATAAGACACAATAATTAACAATTTAAAATATTTAAAAAGTATACTATAAAAAAATAATAATCAAAAATAAACTTATTTAAATCTCGACATACGAAGTGTGCCACATAAATTTTAGAGGGGAGAAGTATATAGTTGGTGAGAGTGGGCCGTGTTCGAGTGTACAGGGGCCCACATATTGCCATATTATAACTGATGATCCTTTTTATAAATAAAAACAGTTGGTTCATGTCGGTAGAAAGTGGGGTGGGGTAGTCACTCTTTATTCTTTACATACAAAGCTTCACCGGATATTTTCTCCGTCTAGTATTTAAAAAAGAGAAAAGATAATAGGCATTGTGATTCAACGGGTAAAAATGATAAAGAGAAAGCTGAAATTCAACGTTAAAAAAGCTGAGAATGTGGAGAGGAGGAGGGCCGCGGATTTCAAAGCAGAGGTGATAGAATGGGAAATGAGGCCAGGCGGGATGTTAGTACAGAGAAGAAGTGATAATTCGGACGTTCCAATTATTCAGAATTTGCGAATTCGTGTGGCGTATGGGGCTGCCCGCTATGAGATCGCCGTGAATCCTCACGCTACTTTTGGTAAGTTTGTGTTTCACTTTCGTCTTTGTCCCAGTTTATGTGATAGTAATTTTTATTTTTCCTCAAGTTAATTTGATTGATTTTTGAACTTGATTTAAAATTCAGATATTTAAAAATAATGCAATAAGTGTTACTACTTTATAGTCTAATCTTTACTTGTTCATATTTGGTTGACACACTCCTTAGAAAATAGAATAATAAATGAAAAGGTAATTTTATTATATTAACTAGGGGTGTTCATGGTTCGGTTTGGATTGATTTTTTATTAAAATCATAATCAAATCAATTAAGTCGGTTTTTAAAATTCTAAAATCAAACCAAATAAAATAAAATAAAAACCATCAGTTTTAGTTCGATTTGGTTCGATTTATAATTAGCTAATGATAAATTGATAATAGTAAAACAACGAGACATGAGACAACTATTTCAAATGAATATTAGGAATTAATATATTTCTTTGTACTAACATGAGATGAGATGAATGTATATGAATCTTCTATTATTTTTCAACACTATTTTGAAGTTTTAGCATGTGTAAGTTGCATAACTGTAAAAATTCTTTCAGTTCACATGTATAACTTTCCTAGAAATAATATAGATCTTTAAATAGAATGGTCAACCCTTAAGCCATTGAAGAGTAGATAAATGTAATAGAAAAGAAATAAAAAAACAGACAATACGCCACACCACATATATACAATTAGATAATTATCATTTATGAAAAAATAATATTATATATTCAAACCAAACCATGAAAATTATTTAAATATGTTGTAGTGCATGTGAAATAAGTAAACTAAAATCAAATTAATGATTAAAAGGTATAAAATATTTATTAATATTATTCATGAGAGACTAATATTATTTATTTAAATAATTACAAAATTTATCTATACAATTTATCGGTTCGATTTGGTTATTTTTTTGATTTTTTCTTAGTAGAACCATAACTAAATCAAATATTGTCTGTTTTTAAAATTCAAAACCAAACCAAACCAAATATCGATTTTTTAGTCGGAAACCAAACCATGAACACCCCTAAATTATCAACCATATTAACTGTAAGTTATACAAATGTTGAAAATGAATTAATATTTAATAATAAGGGTAAAATAGACATAAAATGATAAATTATCTCTTAGTTTTTCAAACTGAATCAGTAAAATTAGACAATTATTTTTAATACACAGGACAAGTAAAGATGGACGGAAGAAGTATAAATTAATATAATTTTCTATATTTTAAATTTGATCCAAATTTACATAGTCTAAATCTCGAAAAATAAAAAAATATCACATAAATTTAAACAAAAAGAGTATTTAATACCTAAGTTGATTTTATTTGTTTAAAATAATTCATACCTTCGGACACATTCGATAAAACAGAAAATTGTTTTTCAAAACTAAAAAGATATGTTAAAAGATCATATGAAAAATGTCAAAAGATTTTGGAACAGAGTTAGTAATACTCATTGAGCTAATGTGCTTGACAAGTTTTTCCTCGAGAACGTAATCTTGCTTATATTGCCGTATCTTTTTCAATTTTCATAATCATTACTAATAAATTAGGTGGGCATTTGGATTATAATTGGGTTTTTTTTTTTTAAAAAAAAAAGACTATTTGAAGTTAAAATTGAAAATTAGTATTTAGAAGTTGAAATTGAACGTGAGTTTCATTTGAAGAAAATGTTAAAATGTGAGTGAAAAAAATATTATTTCACTTGAATACTTGTTAAATTACTAACGGTCTAATTTTGACCCTGAATTCGGGCATGAAAATTTAAATCTTTTGAAATAAAATTTATATTTTTGAAAACTATGTAAAAAGTACTATAACCACATAAATTAGAATGGAGGGAATAGAATTTTAACTTTAAACTCTCTACTTGTCAAAGTTGAAATAATGGATCAAATTATAAAATAAATATTATTGATTTGTGAAGTGAAAGTTATGAAATAATTTTCAGTTTGTTGTAACACTATAATGCTTACTTATTAGTCATTATTATGTTACATATCGAGGAAAATATCGTATACAAGTAGTTTGACGCGTAATATGTAACACTTAATTTCAAATTGTAAGAAGGCAAGAGATTCGATTTTCTTCTATATATTATTATGAAACTATGAAATAATAGCCATGTGCCCATGTTTAATTTGTGCCGCTATGTCCTAGACAAAGCTGCGTAATAAGGTCCAAAATCTACTAGTACATGTTTTTATTCATATTGGGACCATGTTAAAAGTTGGATATAGTAAAACCAATTGGGTGTTGTTGGTCCAAAATATCAAGTTATGTATCGAAAACAATATCGTATACAAGTAGTTTAACGCATGATATGTAACACAAAAATTGATGCAATATAATAGCCACGTCTAGGGTCTTGCTTAATTTGTGCCGCTATCTCCAAAATCTAATATCTTTTTTATTTCAATTTCTTTGTCTGATTTTGATCTAGTATGAAATTTAAAAAAAATAAGGAAGACTTTTAATTCTTGTGTTTTTAAACTAAAATTATGTAAAATGTATCAAACGTTCTTTAATTTTGTAATCATAAACATGTCACGTGAAAAAATTGAAACTAAAGAATTGCCTAAAGAGAAAAAAGATATTTTTCAAAACAAATTAAAAAGAAAAGTAAGCAAACAAATTGAATCTGTGAAAGCAGTACATGTTTTTATTCATATTGACCAGCTAAAAGTTATATATTAGTAAAACCAATTGGTGTTTTTGTGCAGGGGAATTGAAGAAGCTATTAACAGAAGAAACAGGGTTACAACCAGGAGAACAGAGAGTAATATGCAGAGGAAAAGAAAGAGAGAATGGAGAATATTTAGACATGTGTGGAGTCAAAGATAAATCAAAAGTCATTTTAATAGAAGATCCAGAAAGTAAAGAAAAAAGATTCATACAGATGAGGAAGAACGCCAAAATTCAAGCTGCACATCGTCTCATTAACGACGTATCTATCGAGATTGATAAACTTGCTCAACAGGTAATTAAGCACTCCCCTTTAAATATATTTGTCACTCAATATGGGGTAATTTGTCATATTTTCAAGATTACATATTTCACTTTTAATGATTTATCTATAGATGTCTTTGATGGTATTAAAATCTCCTTTCCCCATCAATTTATATAAGTGATGTGGGGTAAGAGTACAAATAATAAATCATTATGGTTTGGTCCTTCCCTGAATCCTGCACATAGCGGGAACTTTAGTTCACCGGACTATCCTTTTAGCTAGTTATATAAGTTAAACTCTTGATTTATATAAGCACTCCTCTTTTGGTTATCACCTGTGTCTTTTTGTGCTTTGATTATTGCATCATTTTGTTGTTGTTATTGCTCTTTCTTTTGTATGTTTTGTACTATTTCCATTTCGCATTATTTCATTGTTTTTCTTGCTTTCATTTATGTATTTCCTTTTTAAACTGCTTTGAAATGCTTTCTTTAAGTCGAGGGTTCTGAAAACAACTTTTCTATCTGTACATAGTAGAGATAAAGTTTGCATACACTTCACCTTCCCCAAACTTGACTTGTGGGATTACACTGAATTTGTTATTATTATTGTAAAATCACGAGTTTAAGTATTTTCTACTAATAGTTTCAAAAAATTATTTATACAATCAATTTCTAATAGGTAACTATAAATTAAAAAAAAAAAAATTGGTTTGGTCCACGCGGATGCATCACATTCTTTCGGATACATCACTTAATTTTACACAGATACATCACATTCTTTCGGATACATCACTTAATTTTACACGAATACATTACATTCTTTCGGATACATCATTTAATTTTACACAGATACATTACATAATTTTACACGAATATATCACATTCTTCTGTGAGATATCCGAGCTATTAAGAAAAATCAGTGATTTATATAATTATTTAAAAGAGTTGGGATCTTAAGTAGTTATGATACGTTAAGTAGTGGTATGAATTATGATGTGATTTTTCCTATATAAAAATTCTATAATACATATTGATTGTCAATCTAATAAAACGGTGCAACTACTGTAATCGTTTACATAACTAGAGAGAAAATGTAGTGTTGTACGAAATGTTAAAAGAAGTGTGATCTAAAATAAAACATACGCTCTTTTATAATTAAAAATCATCTCATTAACTATAAAATAGAAAAATTTAGAGTTACATTATTTTTAAATTTTGAAAAGTATATTGTTCCTTTTATGATAGATTTAAAGAAAAAGTGAGAAAGAGGGAGTATATAAAGGTAGTTGAAAAGGCTATTAGTATCATAATCGAACATAGCTGGCGAGGAAATGGTGGGACACAAATGCACGAATTGTTTTCTTTTTTGTGTCCTCAATGGTACAAAAATTCTTTACCACCCATAGGCCATAAGCCTGTGGGGTCTTGTCTTCCACACCCTCCGTCCATTTTTAGCTAAGCATATATTAACACTATTTAGTTTTACTTGTTTAATTTATAAAATTAAGAACTGATTTATAATTTTACTCTTAGTGTGTTCGGTATGAAGAAAAATATATAATTTATCATTTTACACTTTTATTTAAGTACAATTTATTTTCTAACATTTTGATAACTTAGAATAATTATTAAGAGTGATATATAAAATTATCATTTTATTTATTATTTTTTAAGAAAATGCCAATTAAGTCAAATATGAAATAAGTAAGCATGAAGGAAGGGGTATAAGCAAAAGTATTTATAGGCTAATGAACGAATTAAGATAGAGAAGTGTTAGTATCTTTTTTCGCATGCAAATTTAATTAGTTTATCAAACATAAGTACGCTGAGTAACAGTTTCATATATTAGGCAAGATCAGTGTTTTCAAAGGCGTTTTTAGGGTGAGTTTCGGGACGGCGCATAGTAAAAATGCTCCGGGACACAAATTAAAAACGTAGATCCATAGGGCGTAAGTTTTAGAATTTGGGGCGTAAATTCCGGGCTTAAAAACGTAAGTCTCAGGCATAAAAACGTACGCCTGGACGTTAAATTTGATTTTTATTATTTTAAAAGTATTTTTTGCTATAATCATATTTTTTGTTACTGATGTATAGATATTATATACCTTATGTTATCATATGGTAGTGATTTTTTCTAAAATATGTAAATAAAGAAAGCAAGTTTCTTTTACTATTGTAATATTTTTTTCTATATTATTGGTGATTTATTTGAATTATTTGTACAATCATTGAAAATTTTGTTTTTACTTATATTTTTAGTAATAAAATTATAAAAATAAAGATACATGAGATATACACCTCGTATATCCATGGGACTTATGCCCCATATCTCGAGGCTTACGTCTCGCCCCATACTACGTAAAACATCTCGTCTCACGCCCTGGCCTTTTACAACACTGGGCAAGATAACTATCCAACTTACGGCTAATACGAAATTTAAAATTGATGAATTTCACCAAAGTCGACATTCAGACTCATAGGTTGTCAGTTAGTGATGGAACTAACATTACATAATCTTGATCAAATTGGAACGAATTCGAAGATTGGCCTTGGTACTTTTAGAAAATCCTCCCTCCGATCGTTTTTACTTGTTATATTTTGGCTTAACACATCCATTAAGAAAACAATTATTAACATGATTATTTTGTCATAGTACCCCTATTAATTGATGGTTATTATTGCGTTTTGAAATTAATTTAGAAAATAAATAATTAATGTTAAGGGTAAAATAGAAAAAAAGAAGTTGTCTATTCTTGATATGTCAAAATGACAAGTAAAAGTAGAAATCTAATTAGGAAATTAGTGACAAGTAAAAACGAACAAAGGGAGTAATAATAATAGTGTATTCATGATCTTCAGAGGCGAATTCAGGATTTTAAGAATACGGGTGCATTATTACTTTTAAGATAATATTTAAAATTTTATAGTAATAATAACTTGACGAGCAAAAGACAATAGTGCGCAAGTTTACTTACGAAGAAAAGAAATCATGAAGGAAAAGGAAAGAATGAGATGTCCATTTTGCCTCTGTCTGCAATGATCATTTCAGTTGTTGCAGCTCGTATGTAGTGCACTATTTTACCATGCTATTGAAATTCTTGTTCCTCTGGTATGAAATAGAAAAGGTTTTTTTTAAAAAAAAAAAAATGTTGCTAACAATAAATAAACAAAGACCAACAAAATGTTGCAGAAATAAATCATGCATTACATGGTTAATTAAAAAAATTCTAAAATTTAAAGCTTAGACTAATTAATTCATCAATGTAAGAACAACAAAACTTGTCAACATAACGATAAATCCTCCGATGATTCCAATTTCATGCCACCACATCTAAATAAAAAAGTCTAGGTCAAATCTAAAAGAACTTTAATCTAATTATCTAATGTCACCATGCTATTTTTTTAGTACTTTAATTTTATTTTTTTTAAAAAAAAACAAACAGAAAGCAGCGCTGCTTTTTAGCGGGTTAAGCTTAAGAATAATTTAAAACAAAAAACAGAGAGTGGGATTTGATCCCTGGACCTCCGAGTTCATAACTAGCATACTGACCAGTAGGGGTGGGTATTATTTGGATTAAACCGAAAAACCAAACCGAATTTTAATTTGGATTGGTTTTTTATTTGATTTCGGATTAAGATTTTACTTTTTTTGATTTTTTGATTTGGTTTCAAATTTAGAAGAATAAAAATCGAAAAATCAAAAAAACCGAATTATTTTATATATATATACACACACACACACACACACATATAAATTATATTACATATATAATATTTAACTTTAGAATTAGGGTTTGAGTTTACAATTTCAGCCCATTTAATTATTATCTTTGCTCGTAACTTATATTAGAAAGTATATTTATCAATATTATTACTTCGCGTTGTACCTGTATTTCTTGTCCCCATTTTATTCTCACTGCTTTGCATATTTATCGACGTTTTTTCTGCGAGGCATGATCGTCCAGCATGTTAAAGTTGTCTATGTGCTTCCTCGACTGAAAATGAAGGTTGGTTAGAGGATAAAGGGAGTGAGGGACTGATGGGTTGCCAATTCCGAGTAGTAACTATGCTATAGATAGCAGTGACAATGACACTAGCAAATTAGAGCAAGTAACAACTAGTGTTGCTACTATATCTAGTGTCATAGTTAATGTTGATGAGAACTTTTCATTGACTGGCATGGGCACTTCAGTAATTTTGACTTCTTTATTAAAAGATTTAGCTATAAATCCATCTATATGGATGAATATAATCAAGATGGAACAACAGAAATCTGCTAATGCTTGTAGAACTATAACACAAGTTTCAAGTTCTAACTCTATTCTTGGAGCAGTTCCATCAATTCTAGCATGCAAATATATCTTTGATTATGCTATTAACTATTGACATAACCGAATACCGAACCGAAAAAACCAAACCAAAACGAGAAAAAATCTAACCGAATCAAATTTATTATGGTTTGGATTGAGTTGCACATTTTCAAAATCAAAAATCGAAAAATCGAAACCGAATAATACAAAATCAAATCGAAAGACCGAATGCCCACCCCTACTGACCAGTGAACAACTCAACATATTTTACCATGAGTTCCTTCAGTTAATATTAGATATATTTTAAGAATTATACAAATAATATACCGAATTTAGTTGGATGACTACAGGTTCCCGTGACCCATTTTTTGAACATAAATCGAACTGATGATGTTTCCATAATATATATTCTTGATCATGCACGTAGGGAGAGCTTATGCTCTATAGTTTAATGCAAATGGTCATTAAATTAGTGTGCTTTGTGTTTAATCTTTCTAGGTATCTGCAATTGAAAAGTCAATTGGAAATGGGAAGAAAGTAGCAGAATTACAAATCACCACTTTGATTGAGATGTTAATGAGACAAGCTGTTAAGTTGGATAACATCTTTGTAGAAGGAGATGCATGTGCCCAAAAGAATTTGCAGGTACCTATTCTCATACAGTCTTTTTTTTTTCTTTTTTTTTAATTTCTGAGTCAATTTTTCTTTTCTTTCATAAGGTCCTGTTTGAAAATTTAATGTACCAACAATGTCTCATACGGAGTTCATGGGTTTACGCAAAACGAATAAATTTTGTACATACTATGTATTTTTATGAATAAATCAATTAAATATCTATAAATATGTGATGGTGAACCCAGTTATCAATATATATTAACTTAAGATCACTGTACAAACATACAAACTTCAAATTCTTGATTTACCTATGATGATGTAAGAACCCAAATGATTATAAGACGTCCTAGATAAAAAAAAATCTATTAACATATTTACGAAACTCAATCCTGGAAATATGGCATCCCATGTTTCTTTTTGTTGAATCTTTAAAAAAAAGGGTTTTTTGAATATGCATTGTCCAAAACCTGACCGATGGCCACTTCCAATTCAAGAGTCACTTATTTTAGCATAATTTGGGCTAATTGACCTACATATAGCTGGAGAATGGAAGTTTAATTAAAAAATCACTAAGAAATGTAGTGAGATGGACTAATATCTTCCCTCTTTGTTAGGAGTTTTGAAGTTTGAACCTAATGTCTATCCTGATGTGAATTTGAATTAGTCAGAAAAAGTAGATATTGATTATAGAACATATGATTAAACCTAGAAAACAAGAAGTCCAAAGGTAATTTTTTTTTAAAAAAAGAAAAGGTCAATCATGATACAAACCTAATAAGTCCAAATCAGATTGTATTTTATTTAGTTACAATTAATAAATACTAAAAAAAAAAAAAAATTAGTCTAGTTTTCATGTATTATTCAATCTTCATTCTGTATTCGAATATTATATTTTTAATGTTGCCCTAATTTTTCCTCACATCCATATTGTCTTCTGTAATTTTTTTTTGTAACTTTCTGATTGTAGAGCTTTTGATAAGTAATGACTTTGTCCTTGCAGGGTCAAAGAGTGCAAAAATGTGTGGAAACCCTTGATTTGCTCAAAGTTGCCAATGCTAAAATAAAGCCAGTTATAATCACCACCAAGTGGGAAACTTTTGATCCACCACCTGCCACCACAAGTTGGGAATTATTTGATTGATTTCTTCTTTCATTTTTTCTCTCTTTTACTTCTCCAATTTTCTTCTATGTATTTTTCTAAAGAGATTTAACATTTGTTCATCTCGTACTTGTAGCTTCTTTTCTACTGATTGACCAATAAAAGATTGTGCAGCATTTGTAAATGGAGAAATGTCGAAATTCAACCCCTCACCCTGTCAAAAGTTAGATCCTAGGTAACCCAGTGAGAAAGTTACGTGAGAATAAGATGCAAACAACCGGCATCTCGTAGAAATACAGGGTAAAATTGCGTACAATAGATCTTTGTGAACTGTTCCTTTCCCAGATCCCGCATTGGCACGACCCTAAAGTTGAGATCATGACGACACCTGCCTCGGCCCAGCCTTAGTAGGTAAGCCAAATCCCACAATTAAAGAAAGATCGATAATAAGAAAAGGAACCCATAAATGCGAGACTTCTAGAACGAAGTCTAGCCATAACACGTAAATAACAAGAGTTCGAACGAAATATATAAAATCCCCAAGATATAAATGTCACAAGTGTAAAGAGCATCCAATACAACTCAGAAAACTGGAAATACATAAGTCTGTCTCTGAAAGGTAAATAAAGATAACTAGGATAAGATGAGGTCCGGAATCTGCCCCGAACTCTGAAGCTCACCAGTACCTCAAAATGTCAACTCAGATAGCACAAACTCAGTTGTCGTGAGTCGTACTCAAACTAGGATCTGCATCGAAAGGGCACAACAGGGGTGAGTACGGTCCACTTGTACTCAGTAGGTATCATAGGCCAACTGCTCGCAAAGCAGAAAATTTAAAAAAAAAAAAAAAGATACTACAAGCACGTAACCTGCAAACAGAAAAGTTTCCAAACAATAGCTTACACCGTGTCCACTAACAGTTCTACAATATATAATAAGTCCAAAAGGACAACTAAACATGCAATATATATAAGGAAACTAATTACACAACAATAAATACACAGAGGAATACAAATGGTGTAATGCAATGCAATACAATGAAATGATGCGATGATGGTGGAACTTTCGTATACACCTTTCAAGCCTCAATGCTTCAAAACAGGACCTATGAGAGGTTTGTAATCCATATACTTTATCACAATCTCAATATCATATCTCAATCAACCCTACCAGAACGTCCCTCGGTATAGGCGTTTTATAAAGTGTCTCATTTTAGGTCAAAAATCAACGTTACCAAATCAAACCTATCGGCACATCCCTCAGTGTAGGCGTTTCACAAAATATCTCATTTTTTTGTCAAAAAATAGTGTTTCTCAGTGGTACCAATCACATGAATATGTATAGATGAAATGAGGATGTAATGCTCACAACCAATCAGTATGAAGATATGGATCAATACATGTATAAATTAACTCAGATTTAACTCAAGATGTCAATAATTCATGTTATCAGCCCTCACTCGGCACCACTAGAATGATTAGTCATGTAAGACATCAATAATATTACTTTTAAGGCAATAAATGCTTGTGTAAGGCCTATAATAACAAGTCAAACCTCCACTCGGACGAAAGTACAACAATAAATAAGGCAAGTCAAATGCACAAATAAGTCCTACGATATCATATAAAGCCCTCACTCGGGCAACACAATAATTAAATTCTTCTAAGCTAACAACAATATACAAATAAGCCCCCACACGGGTACACAATAAAATAATAATATGAAATACGACTCCCACGACTAAACTCTCTAACCCATAACATGCTTTACATGTTCGTTAACTACTTATCCCAGTCTGAAGAAAGTTAAGCCATAACCTACCTCGAAGTGCCGAAATCCAAGCCTAGAACCTTCAACGCAGAGCCTTTCCCTTTTGAATGGTCTTGTCAAGAGCTAAAACTATCAAAAACATCATCTACGCGTCAAAAGAAAGCTAATGATACCCATCTCGACTATATTTAAGACGGGTTTAAAAAATGGGTTCGAAAATGAAAGGGGTAAATAAGAATTTTACTTTAGAAACATGTTCCCCAAGATCATATGAGTCTACAGTTGAAAACCCATATCGATGTTCAAATTGAAGAAAGCTCATTTTAAAGCTTTACCGGTAAACCCCCAAAAAATCATTTTAAAATCAAGATAACAAGGTGTTTTTGAAGATATAATCAATGAAAAGATGAGTTTGGAGCTTACACAAGCACGAATGATGAAGAAAAAACTAAAATGCATTCCTTCCCGAAACTCCCAAGTCCAAAAATAGAGGAAAATTGTGGAAATGAAGTTTATATACTGTTCTGTGAACAGTATTTCGCAATCGAGAAGGTCAGCATTGACTTATCCAATAAGTTGGCCTTCGTATCCATGGCCAGAACTTTGCATTCGCAAAGGCTGGTGATTCAGACCCATCGTGTTGGCGACGGTCCGACCGCGTTCTTGATGAGGAAAGAAACCCCCCGGACTGATAACCCTTCGCGATCGCGTTCACCACCCTCGCGATCACGATGAAGAAAGATTCCCTTCTTCCCATTTGTGGCCAATGGATCGCGTGCGCGAAGAAGGTATCATGCACCAGAAAATCAGTTGTGCATCAACTAAAACTACAACCTCCAAATCTCCAAATGGACCTTCGAGATTCGTTTGGGATCCCGCAGAACTAAACCATATACTCTACTAGGCTATTTTCGACGTTCCGAACTCAATGGTAACTTTAAATTTTTAAAAAGAGGTTGTTTACATTATTTTATCCCCCGGGACCTCATTTTGACTTATTTCACTATTTTTCAAAAGAAGGGTCGAAATGTAAAATAAAGACTCCGGGCCCAAACTACCCATGTAACTAACCCAAAATCGATGTTTCAAATCTAATGAAATTGTTCAAATCACCATTCGGAGCCCGAAACTCAAAATACTGACCAAAGTCAAACTAAAGGCTTTTAAAGCCTCAAAAGTCTCAAACTTTCCCAAAACACTTCCGAATGCATAAGAAACCGTGTCAACTATCCCCATATCTCATAAATACCATGTAGCAACTACAGGGAAGGGTAAAATAGTTAAAACACATAAAAAGAGAAATTTCACAATCAAGGTTGTTACATTATCCACCACTAAAACACTAGTTCGTCCTCGAACTAAAAAGCAAATAAGGTAACTGAAGCGGTAAAAAACTAGGGGTATCTACTCCGCATGTCGGACTTGACTTCTTAAGTAGCCTTCTCAATAGTGTTATGCCTTCACTGGACCTTCACTAAATCAATACTCTTAGACCTCAACTTCCTAGTCAGTTTGTCTAGAATAGTTATAGGCTCATCCTCAAAGGATAAATCATAGTCTATTACCATAGAATCCCATTGAATCACATGTACATCATCTGGACGGTATCTTTTTAACATGGAAATGTGGAATACAGGATGAATGGTTGATAGATCTGGAGGCAAAGTTAACCTATACGCCACATCACCATACTTCTCAAGGATCACAAAAGGGCCAATGAACCTCTGACTGAGCTTCTCTTTCTTCCCAAACCTCATCACGCCCTTCATGGGTAAAACCTTCAATAGAACTCGATCTCCAATCATGAATGATATATCTTGAGCTCAACGATCGGCATAACTCTTCTGCCTATTCTGTGCAGACAATAGCCTCTGCTGAATCAGTCTCACATGATCCATCAAATCCTTTAACAAATATGTACCCCAAGGCCTCACCTCAAATGAGTTAAATCATCCCACGAGGGATCTACACCTATGCCTATATAAAGCTTCAAAAGGCACCATCTGAATACTGGAATGGTAATTGTTGTTGAAGGCGAACTCCGCTAGGGGCAAGTACTGGTCCCAATGACCACCAAAGTCTATGAAACAAGCTCGGAGCATATCCTCCAATACCTGAATAGTCCTCTCGGACTGACCATTGGTTAGAGGATGAAATTATGTGCTCAAATCAAGTTGATTACCCAACTCACTCTGAATAGTACTCCAAAAAACTGTGGTAAACTGAGTACATCTATCAAATACAATAGATACAGGTACACCATGCAATCTAACAATCTCGATAATGTAGATCTTGGCCAACTTCTCCGCATTATAGTTCATTTTCACCTGTATGAAATGGGCTGATTTGGTCAATCGATCCATAATCACCCAAATAGAGTCAAACTTCCCCAAAATCGGGGGTAGGCTAGATATGAAATCCATGGTAATCCTCTCCCACTTCCACTCGAGAATGGGCATCCTCTGCATGGTACCTCTCGATCGCTGATGCTCATACTTCACCTGTTGGCAATTAAGACACTTAGACATGAACTCCACAATATTTTTTTTCATGCCACCCCACCAGTAATGTTGCTTTAAGTCATGATACATCTTAGCCGTTTCTAGGTGAATGGAATATCTAGAACAACGAGCCTCCTCCAAGATAAGCCTAACCCATCAACCTACGCAGACTCGATCACTAATCCTAAAAACCCTATTAGAGTCTAGAAAAGTCGCCTTAGCCTCACCACTCAACACCCTAACATGAATCACCCTCAATCTATCATCATCAAACTAATGAGCTCATATCTACTCCATCAAAAAAAACCTAGCCTCCACAAATGTGAAAACATGCCTGAGTGAAGAAATATCAAGCCTAACTAATTGGTTAGATAAGGACTGAACCTCCACGGCCAAAGGTCGCTCCTGGGTCAAGAGATGAGCTAAAATCCCCATACTCTTTGCCTTCCAGTTCAAGGCATCCGCAACTATATTACCCTTGCCCGGATGATAAAGAATAGTGAGATCATAGGCCTTAAACAACTCAAGCCAACGTCGTTGACCCATATTAAGATCTCTCTGAGTGAAGAAGTACTGAAGGCTATGATGATCCGAGAAAATCTGACAATAGACCCTATACTAGTAATGCCGCCACAATTTCAACACAAAGATAACTGCGGCTACTTTAAATCATGGGTAGGATAATTCCTCTCATGAGACTTCCACTGATGAGAAGCATACACAATCACCTTACCCTCCTACATCAACACTGCGCCCAAGCCAAGTCTAGAAGTATCACAAAATACGATAAAACCCACGCCCTCCTTGGGCGAAGTCAAGATAGGAGCCGAAGTCAATAACTCCTTGAGCTTTTGAAAGCTCGCCAAGCAAGCATTCGAACATTGAAATACAATTTTTGTTTGAGTGAACTTGGTCAAAGGATACGCGATCGAAGATAAACCCTCTACAAAACACCTATAATAGCCCGCTAAACTAATGAAACTCTAAATCTCGGTAGAAAAAGTATATCTAGCCTAATCGTGAATCACCGCTATCTTAGCCAGATTGACCATAATGCCATCCTTGGTCATTACATGACCCAAGAAAGAAATAGAATCCAACCAGAACTCACACTTGGAGAACTTGACATATAACTTCTCATCTCGCAATCTTTGAAGTACAGTCCTCAAGTGTTTCACATGACCAGCCATATTATTGAAATAAACCAAGATATCATCTATAAATACAATCACAAAGAAGTTAAGATACAGTCAAAATACTCAGTTCATCAACTTCATGAACGTTGTTGGGGCATTGGTCAGTCCAAATAACATGACCAAAAACTCATAATGACCATACTGAGTCTAAAAAGCCATCTTCAAAACATCCAAAGCTCTAATCCTAAAATGGTGATACCTGGATCTCAAGTCAATCTTAGAAAACACTGAACCATCATGAAGCTGGTCAAATAAATCATCAATACAAGGAAAAGGGTACTTATTCTTGATGGTCACCTTGTTCAATTGCCTGTAATCAATACACATACGCATAGATTCATCCTTCTTCTTCACAAACAAAATAGGCACACCCTAAGGAGACACACTAGGTCTAATGAAACCCTTACTCAACAAATCCTACAACTGCTCTGTAACACCTCGAACATTTCTGAACCCATGAGACCACCTTAACATTTATGCAATTATTTAAACATGAGATGGTTGGTGAATTATGCATAATTTGTTGGGATGAATTAACATGTGCTAATGGGCTCAATTTAAGGCCCAAAATTAAGCAAAAGACATGGCCCAAATGGGAAAAATGACCCATTCTACCTTTGACCAAGTAAACATAACATTTATGACCAAAGTGTGGCTAAGGATGAGACTTAAAGGGACTATAAAAGGGCACAAAAATCATATTTTTATTCACCAAGACACACATTCCATTTCTAGATTTTTCCACAATATTCTCTCATCTCATAAACCCTAAGTAATTATCTCTTTGGACAAGATCACTCTTTTGCAAGATTTGGTAAGTGTTTAATATTATAGTTTAATATATTATATGCATGAGAGGGTGTATAAATCATGTTGGTTATGTTGACAAAGTGTTGAGCAGTTCACTATGTGTGGAACAATCTATGTTTGCTTAATCGGTAAAGGGTTCTGCCGTATAAACTTGAAAGTAGACTTGTGGTCTTGAAGGAAGTGAATTTGATGGATTAAATATCAACATGTAAGATGTGGTTATGTCCTTAAATTGATTTTTCTATGTTTATAAATTGTGGGATTGTTGTTATGAAATTGGGCATGGAATTGGTGGTGTATGAAAAGGAGAATGTAGTTTTGGTGATGTTCATGTGTGTTGTGAAACCATGGTTGTTCGTTGGCATCCAAGTTGACCTAAAACATGTAAAGAGAAGCTTATTTATGGCCATGGACCATTTATTACAAAAAAAGACCCTAAAATGACCCCTGGAGGCTGAAATGGGCATCCGCCCTCGCGTCTGGAGCACTTGCGGGCGCAGATGCCAACGCAGGTGGCTCTGGACAAGGACAGAGGGGCACCTTCGACTGTAAATCATCCACCTGTGGGCGCAGGTAGCTCCCTAGCCCAGTCCAGAATTCCTTTTTGCATGTTTTTGTCTCTCTTTGACCCCCCAAGGCCCCTATACCCTTTTTGGATGCAATTATCAACTTATATTACCTTTTGAATGGCTTTAAGGGGTCGTTCGGAGGCATGTTGGATTATATCAATTATGGATTGTTTTTAATATGTTGTTATGAAAGGTATTGAGGTTACATGATGGAGTAATTGTGACGTAGTGTTAATACGGAAGCATAAAGGATAAACTTGGTGTGAAATGCTATTGGTTTATGATGTCTTGGTCAATATGTGGGATGTTATGGTGTTTTTGGTATGGTAATACAGTGAATTGTATTGTAAAGGGTGAAATGACGTTATAGGGCAGTCATGTAGCTCATTGTCGTCTTATGCACTTGTAAGGTAGTTAGTTGTTAACGTGAGCTCCGTTATGTACTTGTGTTGTAGAGTAAAACGTAAGGAAGGAGCTGGATTATTGTATTCACATAGAGGACTGTGTATTCATATTGGGAAGATAAGGTATGTAAGGTTACTCTTTTCATATCCTTCTGCAGCACATAGTGTTCACATTGTCATTGTACTTGTTCCATTCCGAAATGTTCTAAGGTATCTCATTTCAGGTTGTCATCTATTGTTATTCACATATTCCATATTAATTGATCAATTGTTATTCATGTGTCACATAATTGTGGACATGGTTCCAAAGTTCCAATAATGTAACGTTCTAAAGTTCCAATAATATTATGACTACCAATGTATCAATCTCACAGAAGTAAAGAAATGAAGTAATGTATAATTGTTTGAGTATTCTTGGGTGGCATCCCAGGGGTGGAAGAAACACCTAGCATGGGTCAATCCTAATCTCATGGGTGGTATTCCAGGGGTTAAAATACCTAGCGTAGGTCGATCTCAATATCACAGTAGCATCCCAGGGGCGACAGAAAAGCCTAGCATGGGTCAATCCCGATTTGTTTATGTATGAGGACCGCATCCCAGGGGTTAAAATACCTAGCATGGGTTATCCTCTTTTACCACTGATCAGTTGGTTACTTGATCACATTCTTTACTATTTCTTAATGCAAAGAAGGATAAAGTAAGGTAATGAATGAAAATGATGACGAACGTAAAGGCAAGAAAGTAATGAATGTAAAGTACATGGTTCTATATATACAGACGGAGGTTTATCCATATTGATTACTCACTTGTTTTGATTCCATTAAAGTACTTATGTATCATGCAATTTCTTATAGCCTTACATACTCAGTACATTCTTCGTACTGACGTCCCTTGGGGGACTTACCTTACTTGTTGCAGGCATAGGTGCTAGTAGACCTCCACAGTACGCTACGGGCCATCTACTGATTATTGGTGAGCTCCAGTTCGGTTCTGGGCTTTCTAAGTCACATGTGTACATATTGGTTTTGGTACTGTATGGATGTTGTATAAAGTGGGGACTTGTCCCGACTTTAGGTTGGTTATGTAAATGTATCTATTAGAGGCTTTGTAGACGATATCAGACAATGAAGTCATGTATGTCCGTTTTGACTTGATGGCCCTAACGACCAAGTTTTATATATAGCATATGTTCTCCATGACTTCTGCCATTGGTATCTTATAATTACATGAGATAGAATGTTGTTCATACAGAGACATGCATACGAATGTACATGAATGAAGATTGGTTCTCTCGGGCCTTAACGGCTTCGGGTGCCAATCCGCCCAGTTGGAATTCGAGGCGTGACACTTTCAATTCCTTCAACTCGGTCGGGGCATTCTATAAGGAGGAATGGAAATGGGCTTAGTGCCCGGCTCAACATCAATAGCAAAGACAACATCACAATCCAGAGGCATACCAGGCAATTATGTAGGAAACAAGTCCTGAAACTCTCTAACGACTTTCACAAAATCCAAAGAAGGCAGTGAAGCAACACTAGTATGGAAAAATAAAAGCCAAGTAAGATCAACTTCCTTTTTATAACATGTGATGAGCACGTGGAAAAGATATAACCCCCTTTAAACCCGAATTAAGAGTACCCTCTAAGCTATCCTTAGCACACCCGACGTAGCTAGGGTCACGATTTTGGCATGACAATATAAAATAGCATGATAGGGATCTAACCAATCCATACCCAAGATAACATCAAAATCAACCATATCTAGGATGATTAAGTCTACCCAGGTCTCACGACCCCCAAAGGTCACTACACAAGATCGATACACCCGATCCACTACTAAAGAATCTCCTACGGGGGTAGAAATACGAAGAGGCACATTAAGGGACTCATATGCAGCATCAAAACCTGTAGCAAAATATATAGACATATAAGAGAATATAGACCCGGGGTGAAATAACACGAAAGCAGATCGGTAGCAAACTGGGATGGTACTTATAATGAATGCATCGGAGGCCTCTACCTCGGGTATCCCAGGTATAGCATAATACTGTCCACGCCGGCTCCTAGACTAAGAAACTCCATGGCCACTACCACGAAAACTGAGAAACTCCATGGCCACTACCACAAGCTCCTTGAGCTCCATCTCGAGCACCTCTAGTGCCACCTCTGCCACTCTGTAAACCACCTCTAATTGCAAAAATAGAAGTAGGGCAAAGCTAAAGCTGAGAACCCTGCTGGGTAGAAGCCAATGCCCGTCGAGGACAGTCCCTCGCAATATGACCAAAATCATCACATACATAATATCCTCTGCTACTCGTCTCATGATATGAAGGTCTAAAAGAGCCAGAATGACCTTTCTTCCCTGAAGAACCAAGACTAGAGCCTCTACCTGCGTGACCTGATCCCTAGATACCAAACGCTGCAGAAACCACAGACCAACTATTTGAACCCTGTAAAGTTGCATGCACTGGTCTACCATGATAACCACCAGAACCCCTACTTGAGAAATCCTTACCTCGGGATAAATGTCCACTGAACTTACCTGTTGACGATTTTCTAAGCACCGCCACCACCCTGAGTACCCTGACAAATCGACTTAAGCATCTTGGTATGCTCAACTATGCTCTGAAAAGAATCTCCTGACACCACCATCTGAGCTGTAGCTAACTGATAAAAGCCTGCTAAATCCTTGACAAACTTCCTGATCCTCTCAGACTTGATGGAGATACTATCGGTAAAATATCTGGATAATGCATGAAAACGTGCCTCATACTCAGTAATAGACATGGAGCCCTACTCCAGGTGATCAAACCCATCTCTCACCTGATCACTTAAACTGTAAGGCACGAACCTTGTCACACCCCAACTTCCCATTGAGGCGTGATTGGCACCCGAAGCCGATAAGGCCCGAGAGAACCAATCTTTGCTTATGTTCATTCATATGCATGCCATAAGAAATATCATTATCACGTAAGAACTTATCATGCTAAGAACGAAATTCATGAAACATGTGCTAAATATTTACATATGTGAAACTTGGCCGACAAGGCCATTAAGTCATCATGGACATACACCTCCTACATTTGTCTTCCCACAACTGTCTACAAAGCCTCTACAGATTCATGACCATGTCTCTATACAATATTTACATGATACCACAACCTAATATGCACGTGTGACTTGGGAAGCCCCGAAGCAACTGGAGCTCACCAATGACCTGTAAGTGATCCGCAGCCTACTGACGAGGTCTACTAATACCTGCACCTGCACATGTAAGGTAAGTCCCCAAGAGGGGTCAGTACGAAGAATGTACTGAGTATGTAAGGCCCTAAGAAAACGACATCAATGCATCAATCCATAAAAACTTCAATGGAAATAAGTATAAGAAAAACTCTATATGTGGAATTATGTTCATTTCTCCTGTTATTGTCATTTACGCTCATTCATACATAATAACAACCGTGGAATCAATATAAGAGAAATAGCAAATGGGAATAAACTCTCTTTCTGTATGTGGGGAACCATGTACCTTACGTTTATTATATTCCTTACTTACATTCGCCATCTTAATTAGTCATCCACCTTATTGGTGGGTTATTATGATCATCCACCTTTTGATGGGCATCCACTTTATTGTGGGTAGTCATCCACTCTTTGGTGGGTATCCACTTTATTGTGGGTAGTCATCCACTCTTGGTGGGCATCCACTTTATTGTGGGTAGTCATCCACTCTTGGTGGGCATCCACTTTATTGTGGGTCAACATTACATAACATTGCTTCCTTTACTTTCATTACTCTTTACTTCATTTCTCTTTCTTTCATACTTTGAGAGATTGGTACATTTGCTTGTGAGAGATTGATTCATTCACTTGAGAGAGATTGACACTCTTGCATATGTGAGATTAATACAATGATAATCACAACCTTAGTTGAAGATTTGGATCAATAATCAATGAGTGAAAAACATGCAAATAAACATTATTGGAAACATTGGCACCATTGGTCAATAATCATTGAACAAGATACATAAGTCTAACTACTATCATCTTGGAACCATTGGAACAATAGTCAATGCATAAGAGACATGTGTATAACTCTATTGGAACTTGGGATCATGACGTGATTGGAACAATGCTATTCAACTAAACAAGCTCTCTTAATCTCGTTACTCTTGTTGAGGTAGTTCTCTTAGAATTTACAACATTATGGCAACTTAATAACTTCCGTCCATAAATAAGAACTAAGTGGATCATGATTCGTCTAGGAGTAAAACACATATGAATAACAATATATATCAACCTTAGTTGAAATACTATAGAACCCCTTTGGAATAGAACACTTTTGAAACCTTAGGATAATGAGCACTAAATAAGACACATGAACATAACCACTATTGAGCTTTCGAAACATTATCAATGCATATGAGACATGTGATTCCCAAGTGATCAATGAGGAAGAAATATGGGACCATTACCCTTGGTAACCGGAAATAGGATACCTTAGAACATTTGGAACTTTTGACATGTTAGCCAGTGAACACAATTCAACCAATGGACCTGAGTCATATGATTCACCATTGACCAATGAATAAGGAATATATGGGTAACTCTAGCTAATGCTCGGATACGGAATACCTTAGAGTATTTCGGAATCGAATGAGTACTACGACAATGTGAACACCATATGTTGCAGAAGGAAATAGAAGAGTAACCTTACATACCTTCACCTCCAAGTATGAATATACAAGCCTATGTATGAACACAATAGTCCAGCTTCTTCCTTACGTCTTACTCTATAACACAAGTTCATACCGGAACTTACGTTAGCAACTAATCATTATAAGGCGTACAAAACGACAATAAACCATGTGACTACCATATAACGTCATGTAACCCCCTTTCAATACAATCCAATGCATTTCCATATCAACAACACCATAACATTACACACATTGACCAACATATCATACATCGATAGCATTTCACACCACACGTACCCTTGACGCTTTTACCTTTATCATTCCGTCGCATTTACTCCTTTATAGAAACATATGAATAACCTTCTATACTTCATACAGTCCAACACACCTCCATACGATACTTTAAAGTCATTAAAACGACACCACAAGTTGATAATTATATCCAAAAAGGGTATCGGGGCTTTCGGGGATCAAAGGAATACGAAAACAAACAAAACACAATTATGGGCTGACCTGCGCAGCCACCTGCGCACGCAGATGGCCCTTGGCAGCAGCCAGTTCTATCTGCGTTGGCATCTGCGCCCGCAGATGCCCTCGTCTGCGGGGGCGGATGCCCATTTTGGTCTGAAATGGTCTCTTTTGGATCTTTTAATTCCATGAATGGTCCATGATCATCACCAAACATATTTGAACGTATTTTTGATCATCTTTACCACCAACATTCAGCCATGGTCTCACAAAACACATAGCAACACTCAAAACCACATTTCACGGACAATACGGTACCAAAACCATAACCAAATTCACAATAACAATTCCAAACGTTATACACAAGGATTAAACCAAGTAAGACTATAATCACATCTCACATGTCAATATTTACTCCACCAAATTTAGTTCCTTCAAAACCACAAGTCCATAGGCAAGTTTATAAAACAAAACACCTTTCGATTTAGCAAACATGTACACTTCACTTATTGTGAACTTCTCAATGCTCCTTCAACATAACCAACATAATATAGACCATAAGTTATGCATAAAATACATTAATCCATCATAATAAACACTTACCAAGTCTTACCAATTGATGATCTTGGCCAAAAGGATGAGAACTTAGGGTTTGGAGTTGAGAGAAATGGGTTTGGAAATATCTCAAAAGGCATGTGTGTTTGTATGAATAAAAATATCAGCCCTTTATGTCTTTATATAGTACTCATGGTTATCCTTAGCCATTTGGAACCAATAATTGTTTTGGTCAAAGGAAGAATGGATCATGTTTTGCCCCATTGGGCCTAATCTTTTTGTTCTTGTTTTGGGCCTCATTTGGCCCATTAGCAAATTGTTAATTGAGCCCACCAATTGGATGAATATCCCCCAAGTCACTCTTATCCATCTCTTGGTATTAAATGCATGGTTTCTTCAAATGGAAGATTGGAAGAATGGGTCAATTTCCATGTTGGGCCATGTCTTCTTATTACTTTTGGGCTTCACTTTGTGCCCAATGATGCAAGACTTATTCATACCCAAAAATTAATGTATAATTCATCAAATATCCCATGTTTTACTTATTCCATAAATGTACACGTAGTCGTATAGGTTTGACAACATACGGGTGTTACACCTCCTACAAAGGTCTAATCCCATGTACTAGGACCAATATCAATTGTCTCATCAATAACATTACAAAATTCATACTTTGAATCTCGACACTTGCGTAACCATTGTTCAATGTCATCATGTAGGGTGTAGTTGGTACGGGGTGTTACAAACCTCTCCCAAAAAAACTCAAAAAATTGGGTCCATGTCATAGCAAGCGAGCCCAATAGTCTGTAATTAATAAGAGACCTCCACCAGTAGCCGCATCGATCAACTGATAAGTAGTATAAGCAACTCCATTGGACTCAAGGGATCTAAGGTTGTGCAACCTCTCCATACAGTCAATCAAAAACTCATAGGCATCCTCTCCAATTATACTATTAAACTTAGGAGGAGCCAAGAGAATGAATCTCCCGAACCTCTTCTGATTATCAGAAGACATCACAGGGGATGAAGTAACAGGAGGAAGAGTGAGCCTAGTATGCAATGAATTAACATGTGGGGGTACCACAGAAGATTGTTGTACCCTTGAAATTGGAATACCATAAGTAAGAGCTTACCTAGGAGTCTGAATACCTCCTGAAGTCTGAGGAATACCAGGTACACTCAAAGGAATACTAGTCTGGGGAACATCATCCAGACAACTCAAGAGACGAATTAATAAATCATGTAGCACCGAGGTATCAGCTAAACCCTGTGGGACCTAAGTTGGCCCCGCATCCTCTGTCTGATAATCATCCTTAGCATAATCAACCTCAGACTCGAGAGAGGCCTCCCTAGCACATCCTCTCACTGGGGTAGATCCTCGTACCCATCCTCTACCTCTGGGTTGGCCATGAACCCTGTCTCGTCCCCTGACTGGGGCTTCAATAATGGGTACTGGCTCAGCATCCCTAGCATCTCTGGACCTAGTCCTCACCATCTGAGCAGAAAAGAATGGAATGCAAGTTTAGAATATAGGGTATGAATAACCCGCACGATAAGGAATCAATTTAGAAAAGTTTTCCTAAAGACATCTTATAGACTCTTGAAGATAGATACGTACGTCAACATATTGATCCGCTAGAGTCTACTAGACATCCTACTCTTACACTTGTGAGACAACCTGGCACTTTGATACCAATTTGTCATGATCCTAAAGTTGAGATCATGATGACACCTACTTCGGGCCAGCCTTAGTAGGTAATCCAAATCCCACAATTAAATAAAGATCGATAATAAGAAAAGGAATCCATAAATGCGAGACTTCCAGAACGGAGTCAAGTCATAACACGTAATAACAAGAGTTCGAACGAAATATATAAAATCCTTAAGATATAAGTGTCACAAGTGTAAGGAGAATCTAAAACAACTCAGAGAACTGGAAATACATAAGTCTATCTATGAAAGGTAAATAAAGACAACTAGGATAAAATGAGGTCCGAAATTTGTCCCGAACTCTGAAGCTCACCAGTACCTCAAAATGTCAACTCAAATAACACAAATTCAACTGTTGTCATACTTGAACTAGTATCTGCACTGAAGGGCACAGTAGGGGTGAGTATGGTCTACTTGTACTCAGTAGGTATCAAAGGTCGACTACGCAAAGCAGAAAACAAAAAAATAAAAGATACTATGAGCACGTAACCTGCAAACAGAAAAGTTCCTAAATGGTAGCTCACACCGTTTCCACTAACAGTTTTACAATATATAATAAGTCCAAAGGGACAACTAAACACATAAAATATATAAGGAAACAAAGTACACAACAGTAAATACATAGAGGAATACAAATGGTGTAATGCAATACAATGCAATGATAGTGAAACTTTCGTATACACCTTCCAAGCCTCAATGCTTCAGGACAGGACCCAAGAGGTATTCGCAACCCATATACTTTATTATAATATCAATATCCTAAATCAATCAACCTTAACAGCACGTCCCTCGGTATAAGTATTTTATAAAGTGACTCATTTTCATGTAATGCTCACAACCAATCAGTATGAAGATAATGATCAATTCAATAAAGGTATAAATAAGCTCATATTCAACTCAAGATGTCAATAATTCATGTTATCAGTCCTCGCTCGGCACCACTATAATGATTAGTCATGTAAGACATCCGTTGACACCCAATTTTGACCCTACTTTCTTCTAAAAAAAATTTTGGGATTCTAAATTAATAACTTATCAAATTACTTTGTTTTACTGTTATTTCTATAATTAATAATAAAAATAGATATTTTTATTATCGATATCGCTATGATCATTTTACACATCTCTCTCTTAAACAATTATTTATCGTCATCTTATTTCAAGATTCGTGCATATAAGTCGATATTTTGTATCTATATTTTATATTAAATCTATAGCAAACTATTATAATATTAGCACTCTATTTTCTATATATTAATTATTATTGTATTAATTATCAAGTTAGAAGCTCAAGCTATTTAAAAGAAAGAAAGGAGACATCAAAAGAATTGGCCCAACGAAATAATCCAAATGAGCTCATTACCTCTTATGCAATATCAGCCCACAAAAAATCCAATTTGTAGCCCAAACCTAATTCAAGATTAAACCTATCTTCTTTCAATCAATATCAGACCACTCCTTTCTCACTCTCTCCAAAATAGTGATACTTTTTTCCGCTTTCAGAATGAGTTCCAGCAATCTTCAACCATGGTAGAGATTGCCAGACCCATTCTCGTACAAACTTCATCTCACTTCTGAAGACGGGCAGACACTCTTATGCCCTCTCTCATTCATATCTCTCCTTTCTGATTTGGTCAAATAGAAGATACTAAAATACTTTTGAACTTTCTGAAAGAGAATCAAGTTTTCAGAGACCCGATTTCAATTTCAAATGGCTCTTTTGGATTTTGTTTTGGAGCCAAAAGTTCAAAATCTAGGGGCCCTAAACCTAATCTTCACCTATAAATACCCCCTTATATCTTTAGCCGAAGACAAGCTTGGATGATTGCACCCCTTCATTTTCTATAACAATTTTTTCACCCCTCTTTACTCTAATATTTTAGCTTTTGCTTATCTTCTCTTAGCAAGCCTTCTCTCTCTTCCCCTACACCATATTACCACTATTTTTTGCTATAAAATATTGACTCTTTGCATTCTGGTTTGGTCTCGATCAAGACTCTCCCTTTTGAGCGTGTTTTCAACTCGTCTTCGTTTGACTTTGAGTTTAAACCTGTATCTGAAGCACCCCCGTTCACTGCTCCACAATCGGTACATCCATCTTCCTTCTCCTCTGCTTGGCCTCTTTAATAAAACGTCATGCTATGTGTGTTCTAAAAATCTGTGTACCTGTCACGCCCCAAATCCCATTGAGGCGGACTGGCACCCGAAGCTAATAAGACCCGAGATAACCAATCTTTGCTCATGTCCATTCATATGCGTACCATAAGAACGTCACCATCATGTAAGGACATAAAATTCTAATAGCGAAAATCATGGAACATGTGATACTTACATATGTGAAAATTGGCCGTCAGGGCCATTAAGTCAAAACGTACATACATCGCTTTCATTCATATACCCACATACGTCTACAAAAGCCTCTAACAGATGCATCTACAAGACTAACTTAAAGTCGGGACAAGTTCCCGCTTTATACAACATTTACAACAACAAAACAAATGTACAACTATGAATCGAAAAGCCCCGAACCAACTGGAGCTCACCAATGATCTGCAAATAACCGGCAACCTACTATGGAGGTCTACAAGCACCTGCGCCTGCAGCAATTAAAGTAAGCCCCCAATAGGGTCAGTACGAAGAATGTACTGAGTATGCAAGGCTACAAAAAACTGCATCAATACATAAAAACTTCAATGGAAATAATTATAAGAGAATACCCAATATGGACAAGCCATCAATCTGAAAGTTTGGAACTATGTACATTACATTCTTTACTTCTTTTGTCTTCACATTTATTCATCTTTATTGTTCTACCCATGCTAGGTTGTTCTGTCGCCCCTGGGATGAGATTAACCCATGCTAGGTATTTTAACCCCTGGGATGCTAGATTAACCCATGCTAGGCTTTCATGTCGCCCCTGGGATGTTATTAACCCATGCTGGGTACTTTGACCCCTGGGATGTTATTAACCCATGCTGGGTACTTTGACCCCTGGGATGTGATTAACCCATGCTAGGCTTTTATATCGCCCCTGGGATGTAATTATGATAACCCATGCTAGGCTTTTCTATTGCCCCTAGGATGTATCGGGATCGACCCATGCTAGGTATTTTAACCCCTGGGATAACACCCAAGATTTCAGAAACCATTATCCATTACTTCATTTATTCGAAGGGTAATACCTTACTTCATTTCTTTACTTCTGTGAGATTGACACGTTGAGGATCATGACATTATGGGGAGCACATATAGTTACTTTATTTCTTACTTTTGAGAGATTGATACATTCGTTTGTGAGAGATTGATACATTCGATGTCATAACATTACTGGAACTTTAGAATATAACGTTATTGGAAATGCTACTCATTAATGAATGGATTCTCCCTACATCATTACTTTTCTTGAGATAGTTTTTTTAGTCGTTACAATATTATGAGAGCTTTGGAACTTAAGTCAATGAATAAGATACATGTGAATCACATTTGGTCTAAGGGTAAGAAACATGTGAATAACAATATATGTCAACCTGAGCTTGGATACTTTAGCACACCTCGGAATGGAACAAATATAATGGCAATGTGAACAATATGTGCTGCAGAATGATATGGTAAGAGTAACCTTATATACCTTAACTTCCCAATATGGATACACAATCCTATTCATGGAAACAACAATCCATCTCTTTCCTTACGTCTACTCTACATATAAGTACATGACGGAGCTTACGTTAACCACCAACTACATTACAAATGCATAACATGACAACAAGTTACGTAACTGACATACAACGTCATTTCACCCTTTATAATACAATCCACTGCATTATCATACCAACAACACCATAACATTCCACACATTGACCAAGACATCATAGACCAATAGCATTTCACGCCACGTTTACCCTTTATGCTTTCTCATTATCATTCTGTCACAATTACTCCATCAAATTGCCTCATAACAACATATGAACAACAATCAATAATTAATATAATCCAACATGCCTCCATATTACCCCTTAAAGTCATTAAAAAGGTATCATAAGTTGATAATTACATCCAAAAAAGGTATAGGGGCCTTCGGGGATCAAAGAGAGACGAAACCATACAAAATGGTATTCTGGGGTGACCTGCGAAGCCACCTGAGCCCGTAGGTGGATGACATGTATCCGTAGGTGACCCTTGGCAGTGTCCAGGGGCACCTGCGTTGGCATCTGCACCCACAAGTGCCTTCGTCTGCGGGGGCGGATGCCCAAATCGACCAAAAGGGTCTCTTTTGGGTCCTTTTGTGTAATAAATGGTACAAGATCATAAGTAAGCTTTTATTTACATATTTTTGGTCACTTGGATGCCAACAAACACCCATGGTTTCACAACGCAAATGAACATCACCAAAACCACACTTTTCCTTCAATACACCACCAAATCCATGCACAATTTTGCAATAACAATTCCAAACATTATGTACAAGGATAAAACAAGTTAAAGATATAATCACATCTCACATGTCAATATTGAATCCATAAAATTCACTTCCTTCAAGACCACAAGTCTATTTTCAAGTTTATAAGGCAAAACCTTTTCCGATTGCAAAAATAGACAGTTTTACACATAGTGACCTGTCCAACACTGTGTCAACACAACCAACATGATTTATGCACCACCTTAAGCATATAATATAGTAAACCATAAGAATAAACACTTACCAAAGCTTACCAAAGACTGACCTTGTCCAACAAGTAGTTGCCTTAGGGTTTGTGGGAGAAGAAAAATATTTGGAAAAATCTAGAAAATGGCATGTGTGCTTTTATGAATAAAAATCTGATTTTCTTGACCTATATAGTCCCTTACTAATCATCCTTAGCCACACATTTAATGTGTTTACTTGGTCAATGGAAGAATGGGTCAAATTCCATTTTGGGCCATGTCTTTTTATGATTTTTGGGCCTCATTTGGGCCCAATGGCACATGATTCACTTAAGCCCAACAAATTAATGCATAAATTCACCAACTCTCTCATGTTTAAATGATTCTATAAATGTTAAGGTAGTCTCATGGATTCGGGAATGTACGAGGTGTTACAGTACCAAGTGATTTTGCTTAAGTTAATTAGCTATAGCCATTTTTTTTTTAAAAAACGTATTAGCCATGAATTTTGTGTAGTCGCAAAAATCATGTTCTTCTTATGTCTTAACCATCATGATTTTGTTTCGTATTAGGATTGCGTAACTACTTGAAATCAATTTTTCATCCCAAGCTATTAGTTTATTTGGTGAAACTTTTTAGTTTATATAGTTCTCTCTTAATAAAGACTAAACAAGAATATGATTCAAGGAGTTGTTTACTTTTGCTTAGCCTTGAAAATATTAGGCGGATCATTTGTCATCTAGTCTATAATGTAACGTGAACCCATGATTCTAGGATGTATTATTGCCTGCAGTTTTACTCCATTATTTTCTATCCATACATATCATTTTTTTTTTTTTATCTTTGGACATTACTGTTAGCAGAAGCACATGTATAAGTTAACTTTTTTAAAAAAATGTCATATAATGTCTAACTCATGAATCATATTTTATTTCAGTGGAGTGAGTTCATTGTGGTTTAAATCAAATAGATTCGAAGATTAGTTTGTACTCAAAAGCCATGTGTTATGATGTAGCTAGTGTGAATTGGTTCATGAGTTGTTTCGTATGATATTTACATGTCTCATCTTTTGAATATTATATTCCTTGTGCGACTTCACTTGATTCTATATAACTCAAATTGTCTTGCTAATTCCATTACCTTTTCTTTACTTGCATGAATGCTTTGGATCAAAAATGGAGTCTCAATTTCGGGAGACTCTCGCAATTCGAGTCTCATTAGACTCGACACCATTAATACCCATACATGGAATCGTTGCGACATCTTAGAGTACTCGGAATAGCAAGTAAAGCAAGCAAATCTGCCTGGGATCGTTCACGACGGTTTTCCTTTCTTAGCATGTTAATTTTTATTTATTATTATATAACTTTGACTTTTTTGTGTTCATTTGTTTGGTATTTCAGCTTAGAATCATTGTGAACAATAGAAGGGGTTGTGAAATTATTATGAATTGATTCCCTTTGGCACTTCAACGAAATAGTCACTGTTTTTCTAATCAAATCTTTTCATGTTTTAGTTCAAAAGGCTTTTAGACTTTGCAAATTATTTTAAACATTCATGATTCTCTTGACAAATATCTACCAATTGTTTAAAACTCATTTAATATAAGGTTTCAACTAGTTTTGTATACTTTTTAAATTGAAAGAGTGTTTCTTTATTATGTTTGGATTTCCTATCTTAAAAGTTTTATTTTATTTCAATTTGCTAATATTTGTACTTTAGGCTACTTATTATTTTTCAAAGAAGACCAAGTTTTCCAAAGCAAAATAAGCCTGACTGTTATGCTACGTCAAAATGCCCCATTTTTAAAATCCTTTTTGTTCTACAAGTGTAAAGGTTTTCAAGTTTAAATTTGCTCATTGATTTCAAAATCAAAGAAATTATTTTCTTAGCACTTGGCCTCTTAACTTTTTTGGAATTTCTTTTTAAATTAATTAACCTAAGTTTGGCCGGTTAACCCTTTTTAACGGATCTTAAAGGGTGCTTAATTATACAGTTTGAATGTAATTATACAGTTTGATCTGTTTGTTTGATCAAATAATTAATTACTTGGTTAGTAGAAAATTAAATATGATTGAGAAAGGAGAATTACACTCTCTATTTCTTATGTGTGCATGTGCGTGTGTGTGTGTGAGAGAGAGAGAGAGGCGGAGAGAGAATTGTTGGTAATTACATGGTCTAATTACAAGTTTACCTTTTAATTCTTCCTTTGTTTCTATTTTAGTAATTTTTCTTTTTATTTCTTTTTTTTAGTTTTATTATTTTGATTTTTTGATGCTATTTTTTGTTTTAAATTATTTATTTTTCATTTTCCAACCTTTACTTTTTGTGATTCCATATAATTGATGGTATTTTTTAATTTCTTTTTTCTTTTCTTTGTTTAGCATAACTACCTTAGTATTCTAGTTTTTAAATTAAAATAGAATGTCATTGTTGAATGAGGTTATAGAGTTATGTCTTTCTTTTCTTTTGAATTTTATTTACTTAAGTTATGTTGGAACTTATTTTATGTAATTTGAAATTTGAAATAGTAGTATTATGTTAACTCTTTTACTGAAAATTGAATTTTTGTTATATTTTTATTTTCAATTTATTTGCTTTAGCAATGTTGACTTGTTGTTTCACATTGCATGCCATTAATTTTTTATTTAGAATTGATAAATTATTTTATTGTCAAACATTGAATAATTTTGAGAAAATGGCTCGAAACACACATAAACTATGACCGAAATTTTTGTTATACACTAACTTTGTGGGGGTCCTATGATCCCACCTCCCCTCCCACAATACTATTTTATAGTGTAATATTGAGAGTAATATCAACTTAGTTGGACCAATAAGTGAACCCAGGTATAAGCAACAATTTCGAAACAATGGATTGAAAGTGTAAAACACACAGGAAATTGAAATAATTTATGTGATTAGGTCAATAATCGTGAAGATAAAGTTAGAAAGCTTTAGGGAAATTCGAGGGTTAATGGAAAATAAATTAACATTAATGAGAATTGACCTGTCTTTTTGATAGCGCGTGTAAGCATCCAGGTTAATTTGAGTGAATTAATGGTCTAGTTAGGGGTGACAAATGAGTGGATTTGATTGGATTTGGACGGGTTGAAAATGGATTGAGCAAAAATGAGTAATTACCCAATCTACCCAAAAGTATAGAGCATAGCAAACTTAAGTCCATAATTAAACTAAATAACAACACTTTAAAAAAATTAAGTGAGATAAAAAAAATAGCAATATTTTAGTGGGTTCTTATACTGCTTTATTTTTATCAGTAATTACACAAAAGTATAACTACCAAATATACTTTACATTTTCATAGCCAAAAATATACTTTACATTTTATAACCCAAAATCTGATTTGGTCATTTACTGTGAACTAACTTTTATTTTCAGTTATATAGGGAACAACACTTCTCATACGAAATTCCCAGCATCTTCTTCACGATTTTCACTTCAATTCTTTCCCAATTCTCTCCCAAAAAACTTCAAACAAATTGTTATTCAAGGCGAATTATACAGATGCAGCTCGAAAACTTCATATACATCAACAATTGGTTAAAAATTCAACATTGTTTCGAATTTTTTCTACAATTTGAGGTTTCAATATTTTCGTAAATAAGCTCTGTTTCGAGTGGGTATAGTTATAAAAGTTCGGTTATGTTTTGAGGAGCCCAAATCTGAAATTTTGGATGATGTGGTGTAGTTTTGAGGTGTTTTTGGATGAATTTAATGCTTGGATTTGAGGAAGAAGATGAAGTCTATTTTTTTGTACAACAGTGTATATATTTGTATACTGTATTGTATATTGTTGTATATACAATACAATTTTTTTATTATATTGCATAATGTTATATATTCAATTATTCAATAATATACATAATTATACAAATATATACATAGTTATATATAACGTTTAAACAATGTAACTGCATTGTATAAGTGCGTATAAAGTGAAGAGGAACAAGAAAATCATTGAAATAAAAAGACTGTATTGTATATACAACAATATACAATATAGTATACAAATGTATACAAAAAAATGAACTTTGTCTTCTTCCATGAATCCAAGCACCAAATTCATCCAAAAACACCTCAAAACTACACCAAATCATCTAAAACTGGGCTCCTCAATACACAACCGATCTTTTTCAATCATACCCACTCAGAACAGAGTTTATTTATGAAAATTTGATTTTCAAATTTTGAAGCTAATAATGGCTGAACACCCAAAGAATTCATTGGAGTTTGGCCACAGATTTTAAACACATTGGCTCTAAATTCGAACTATGGACAAATTGTTCTCAAAATGATCTGCAGTTATCCCTTAAACGACACTGCTAACTCACGTACCATTGAAATTTGAATGAATGAAGTTTGAAAAATTGGACGATAAGTCACTGTTCATCTTATTCTATATTTTAATTAACAACTAGATGTTAAATGAGTATTGAGTTACAGATTGTAAAATAATATTTTGGTCCTATACAATTGGGTCGTTTTTGATAATGTAATTTACAATGAGCTATATTTTAAAATATAACATTATTGGATGCACTTTTACGTAATTTTTTCTATTTTTAACTCTCTTCTATCTCTAGCCTTTTTTTTCTTTTTTGTTTCTTTCTTTTCACTTTTTTCTCTTCTATTTCTAGCTTCTATTTCTCTTTTTTTTTTTTTTTCTTTCTCATTTTTTTTCTTCTTTTTTCTGTTTCTTTCTTTTCGCTTTTTGTTCTCTCTTTCTCTTCTATTTCTCTTTCTTATTTTTTCCCTTTTCATTTTTTTCCTGTTTTTTCTTTTCATTTTTTTTCTTTTTCTTTTTCTTTTTCGTTTTTTGTTTTTTTCCGTTTCTTTTATTTTTGCTTTTTTCTCTCTCTTTTATTTCTCTTTTCTTCTTTTTTTCATTTTTCATTTTTTTTTCTTCTTTTTTTTTTTGTATTTTTTTCTTTCTCTTTTTTTTTTCTATTTTTTTTATATTTTTAAAAAATATAGCTACGTCGAGCATAAGCCATGAATAATAAACAAAATATCACAATCGTTTATTGTATATGTATTCATACCATAATTTATATTCTTATATTCGATGATACAATTGTATTTGTATATGTATTTTATAGTTTGCACTTATATTTGTATGTATTTTATAGTTCGCACCATCATTTATATTTTATACAATTTGCACTTGTATTTTAAAGAATTATTTTGTATTTGTATTTTATAGTTGACTGCATATTGTATTTGTATTTGTATTTTATGTTTTTTATTTTGTTTGTATTTGTATTGGTATTTTATTTTCATCGATACACTTGTATTTTTAAAGAACTATTTTGAATTTATATTTGTAAGTTGACCGCTTATTGTATTTGTAATTTCATTAGTTTCATTTATTTGTATTTGAATTTATAGTTGACTGCATCATTTATATTTTTGGACAAATGAAAAAGAATTGCTATTTTTCTTTATATGAACAATTGTATTTATATTCGTTGATACAAATTGTATTTTATTGATACAAATTGAATAATACAAATGATAAATTATACAAATACAAATGATATAAATAAATATAAAATATAAAAAATAAATAAATATAAAATACAATAACAGAAAAAAGAACAAGAAAAAAATACAAAAAAAAGGAGAAAAAAGAAATGAAAAAATAAAAAAAAGGAAAAAACTTACAAAAAATAATAAATGAAACAAAAATAAAATACAAAAAAGATGCAAAGAAAAAATGAAACAAAAAAGAAAAAAGAAAAAACAGTTAAAAAACGAAAAAAGTTTTTTTAAAAAAAAAAACAAAAAAAGAAGGAAAAAAATGAAAAAGAAAAAAAAGAAGAGAGAGAAAAATAGAAAAAGAATTTTTTTTATCATTCAAACCTATTTTGAGTTTTGAAACTCATTAAAAAAGTTTCCTGTTTGGAAATAGAATCTTCAATTAATCTTTTAATCGATTGGGTGAACGTGATTTAAGGAAGTTGAAATTCTTTTGTCTTTTTAAACTCAAGTTGTTACTTAAAAACAAATTAATTAACTGAGCTTCTTCCTATTTTATGTGGGTAAAGTATGAATTGGATGATTAATGGACTGATTAGATATGAATTTACCATATTTCACACACATTAATTGGAGAATTGAAAAAAAAAAAAAAATTGTATGTTCTAAGTGTATAATGAATTTTTTTTCTACCCCTCTCCCCCAGCCCCTCAAAATTTTTTAAAATTTTTTTTTTTTTTACCCCTCCCCCAACTTTTTTTTTTTTTTAATTTTCTTAATAAACAATTCTACCTGTAATGACCCTCCAGGTCATTTTCTGCATTTCCACATTATTTCGATGTTTAGAGATTTCCCATAGCTTCCCCAAGTCATTTATGACTTAGTGGAACTGACAGTTCAGTTATCGGACAGTTCGTATGGTTTTTAGAGTCATTTTCCTGTTTTGAAATCGTAGCTTTTCAAATTTGGCTACCGGGCCTAAACTCCAGGTAAAGGACCTCGTATGCCAATTCTAATAATTTCATCAGCTCCAAAACGTTGATTTTAGGCTAGGAGGACCTTTGGTTCGAGTCCCGAGGCTTCCGGACTCGTTTTGGGTTAGTGAGTGAAAAGTGATGAAAATGGCCATTTGGGTGTGGGACCTACATTTCATCGAAACGTCCTCGGATAGAAATTCTAACTGCCCCGTTGAGTCTAAATATTGAATTTGTAGGGTAGCATAGTTCGTTTGCATTCACGTGGTTCCGAACGAATCCCTAGGACCCGTTGGAAATGTGGCAAAATATTGCCAAGTGTTGATGTTGCTTCAGCTGGTGCAACTGCTTAAGCGGCTTGGGCACCGCTTTAGCCGTTGGAGCCTTGGCCCCGTCTGTCCGCTTTAGCGGTGACTTCTTAAGCGGTCAAGTGGCCGCTTAAGCAGCACCTGCAGAGCATTTAATCCCGTTTCACCCATTTTTCTCTCATATTTTCTAAGTGTTAAAGCATAAAAGCTCTAAAGAGATAGTGGGAGAGACGATTCGTAGGTGTTCAAGGGAGCTTGGAGAGTTCGTTAACATCATTTTCCTCGTCTAAATCTTTGTAAGTTTTGTCTAATTTTTTGGTAAATTCTCCTTTTAAACTCAAAACCCTAGCTAGCTTTATGGATTGATTTTGGGTGTTGTGATGCTCAGAATTCACCCGTTATTGAGGATAAATGATCCTTGAGCTTTGAGGGATGTTTTGAAGATTTCAAACTTGTGATTTCGTAAGCGGGCCCCACATGAGATTTTTTATTCGATTTTGGACCTGACACATTTATATGGAATATGGGTATTGTTGTTCTCGTATTGATGAGTAGATTGTTATTTTGATAGCGTGGAATCATACAGAGGCTTCTCAGAAGGGAAAGGCTCCACTTTAGCGGACTTTATCGAGCTTTGTTCGGCGTCCAGGTAGGCTAGGCTTACCCTTCTTATAGATTGAGCTTAATTATGGTATTAGTATGATATTATGCTAGTTTGGGGTTGGAATATATGGTTGGTTGCTTAGTTATTAAAGGTTGGGTTACTTGGCCGATTTGAAGGCCGTTTCGGAGGTAGAATCAATCCATTTACCCTTCCCGTAGGTAAATTGATGCTTTGGGGTTGGGACATCGCTCTTAGTTTCTTGTAGACTTAGGAGGCCTTCTTTCGCAACATTATCCTTAATCTTAAGCCTTAGACTATATAGTATATACCTAGTATGGGGCTAGGTTAATGATTTTGAGCTTATTTAAAGACCGGTTCGAGTCTGGCACATTCTATTGAATTATGACACTTAAAGACCGGTTCGAGTCCGGCACATTCTATTGATTTATGGCCTTTAAAGACCGGTTCGAGTCTGGTATACTCTATTTATTTATGGCACTAAATTATCGATTCGAGTTCGGCACTTGTGGTGAGTTATGAGGAGGGAAATCCGGTTCAAGTTCGATGTCTATGGATTATTTTATGGTATTATGGTATCGGTTCGAGTCAGGTGAGTTGTGGTTCGGAAGGGATTCATAAGTATGATAATGGTATATTCCTTGATTGCATCCATCGGGCTTATGGGGGTTCGTTTGGATTAGTCTTCTCTTGTTTATACCCTCTAGGCTTATGGTGGCCTAGTTGGGTTATAGTAGCTACTTTAATTTTGGTATCACGTGTTTCTTTATTTATTTACCTATCTCAGAACATGTTCTCAGGTTTGCCCCTCTCCCTTGACTTATTTTACATTCTCGCATTTTATTATACTTTTATTATGATTTAGCTCAGTCGGTCGATGATGCCTACTGAGAACCTGTTGTTTTGGTATTCATACTACACTTCTGCATCTTTTCTGGTGCAAACTCGAGTACTAGCCGCCACCGTTGATATTCTAGTCAGCTATCTATAGGTTTTGGAGATAGGGTGAGCTTTCAGAGCCGAAGCTGATCCCCTCTCCTTCCCCTATTTTTGGACAGTCTTTCATTTTAAGACTATTTGTATATCGATATTACAAATACTCTTATTCTTTTGGTTAGTGGCTCTTGTACCGATTTTACTAGGTCGTGAGATATTCTTTTGCTCCCTCCCTATTTTATCTATGTATATGTCATCTGCTGGTAATTTTTTTATCTTCTGCCATTTATCTCATTACTTGTAGTTTCGGGCTACGGTTTGCTTACCTACTGGTGGGACATAGTAAGTGCCATCATGACTCAGAAATTGGGTCATGACAAATTAATATCAGAGCACCTAGGTTCACTGGTATTGTGGGTACAAGAGCAAGTGTCTAGTAGAGTCCCGCGGATCGAAACGTTGACGTTCGTATCTTATCTTCGGGAGGCTATAGGAAATTCTTAGTATGACTTCACTTTCTTCATTCATTTTATGCTCTGAGTCTGTGTTGGTTTCTAAGGTTCTCGTTGTTTCACTCTTTTGCAGATGGCTAGGACCCGAGCTACGACGATAAGTGACGGTGACCCCAAGCCCGCTGCTAGGGCACCTGCTAGAGGCTGTGGCCGGCCCAGAGGTCGCGACCAGGGTCAAGCTGTAGACCCAGTTAGGAGGTCGGATAGAGAGCCTTCACCAGATCCAGTTATTGCTCCAGAGGCAGAGGTTACTCCACAGGTTCAGCCACCCCAGCCATTGGTGGGCCAAGGGGCAGCCCAGGCTCCACCGGGGTTTATTTCTTCGTCATTGCTCAGATATGCCTTGGTCCAGTTGTTGGGATTAGTTGGTGGTGCATTGTCTGATGGTGCACAGTCTGCGGATCAGAGTGGTACAGATGTAGGGGCGCAACCTGTAGCTGCGGCACTCAGAGTTCAGGTTCTCCAGTGCCGGTAGTTGCTCAGTCGGTGGTCGTCAGCCTTCTATGTCTGTTGAGGAGCAGAAGATGTTGGGTAGATTTCTGAGATTGACTCCTCCGAGGTTTACAGGGGCTCCAGGCGAGGATGCATTTGAGTTCCTGGCTGCTTGCAAGGTTAGACTCTGTAATTTGGGCCTAGTTGAGGCTCGTGGGGTCAATTACACTACTTTTCAGTTGGACTTGGCTGCTAGACATTGATGGAGAGGTTTTCTTGATTCCATACCAGCTGGTGATACCGAATAAAATACGAGAAGAGAAATAAAGTACGGAAATTATGAAAACAAACTAAGATAATAAGGCAAGAAAGTAAAGATAGATTGAATGACACAAAGATAGAAAAATCAAAGAAATCAAAGGGTATTTTAAACCCTAAAGCCTCTGTTGAATTAATCCTACAAGCACCAATTTACATACGTAAACCACGAGGGAATCAAACTCTCACGTAACCAATGTTTCAAAACGATAATTCAAAACAAGCTAATCCTAGCTCTCATACTCTCAAGTGTATATCTCATCTTAATTCATCAAAAGCTTTCTAAAAATGAAGAAGAACTAGTATATATAGCCTTGGGCCTTTTATTACATTTAATGGGCTCAAAAGTGACCCATTTCAGCAAATTGGGCATCCGCCCATGCAGATGGGGCACCTGCTGGTGCATGTCAGGGCGTAGGTACCACTGGAAGGCCAAAATGTCCACATGTTGGCTCAGGTCAGGGTGCAGGTGACTCCAGGTCACCGTTTGGCTCCTCTTAACTCTCCGACGACCTCTCTAATGACTTTCAATCCTTCTTGAATGCATAGGGCAACACACAACACTCTTTAAATAGTGTCAAGATGGGTTCAAACACATCTAGCTTTATCAATGATCCTTGGAGTGTTTGTAGTTCTCATGTTTGCCTTCTAGTAGAGGTTTTGCGGTGATATTAGCTCCCGGCTCCAAGCTATCCTCCACACGTGGTGTTGAACTCTTAGGAGCTTGAAAAGGGCCTTCCAAACGTATCCTGGCATCCTTGAGATGATCGTGGCTTGGGCCCCTTTGTGTCGACCTTGAATTGTAGTCTTCGAAAGGTTAATGCCGATTTGGCTTGTATCAGCTGGATCTCCCCCTTTGACATGAACTTAGTTCTCTGAGGTCTTCTTGGAGAAGTATATGCCCCGCAGTCTTCGTGAGCGCTTGAGAGATCAGTTCACAGGGTTATAGCAGGGTTCTATGACAGTTCTAGAGTATGAGGCACGATTTCACGAGTTGGCCAGACATGCTACAACGATTCTGCCTACCGAATATGAGAGGATTCGGCGTTATGTTAGGGGACTGAGACTTCCTCTTCGCATGGCTATTTAGAGTTTAGTTACCACTGGTAGGTCTTTCGTTGAGATTTCTGATTATGCCCAGACTATGGAGCAGATGCATCGCGAGGCCCAAGGGAGCAGCGATAATAGACCACGTCATCAGGGCAGTTTCAGTGAGAACTGTTGACACTCAATTTTGGCCCTCCTTTTTGTCATTTTACTTTCTTTGAGCCTTTATTTTATTACGAGGTCAAAATCGCTATTTTTTACTTATTTTTAACAAATTTTGTGCAAACAAATATTATTCATATTATTTAATATCATTTTATGACTATTGTTGTTATTATTATTATTATTATTTTTATCATTATTATTATGTCATATTCTTTACTTAATCTTTCACATTTTTCTTATTTTATTTTAAAATTATTTGATCAAATATTTTAAGAGTTATTATTCTTTTATAGTGAATTAATTTTTTTATATAAAGTATAATGATTGATTTAATAATTTAGTATTATTTTTCTTCACTATGTAATTTAGTAGTTACCCATTTTATATATTTTTAGGTAGAAACTAATTTAGTCCTAAAAAAGCTCAAAATTTAAATTTTCAAATTCAAATTTTATCAAATCTTTTCATAAGTAATAAAGTCCTCCTCACTATCTTTCCTTTTTTGTGAAGAATATTTTTAATCTCAAAATCATTTCAAATCAATTTTACCTATTTTATTTTGTTCCCTCCATATCCATAAAATCTTCCTACAAAATCAAATTATCTTTTTATTAGGGAGGAAGAATATTGCTTTCTCCAAAAATAATCCTTCTTATCATTCTTGGACATGGGAATTTTTTTTTCCATCATTAACTCCTCCTCCAACGTCTTTTTCTTTCCTCCCCTTGGCAAGACATAATTCTAGAGGGAATGGAGGGGAACAGCAGAGAAGCAAACACATGTATACATACACGATAGTGTAAACCCATAAGAAGGCACAACTATACTTATTTTCAAGGACGAAAACCACTCATTTCTTCGATAAACCCAAGATTTATCCTCCACCAAACAACCATGTAACAACCTCAAAACATACTTGTTTCCAACATCACCAAGTTCCATTAAAATCAGCCACAAATACTTCATATAGCTACCTTGACACCATTATTTCATCACCACAAAGGCCACAAAATCGGTCTGAACACTATCGGAGGTTTATCCTCAAAGTACCGACAACAGTTGAGTTTGAGTTGCCTAGTTGAATTCCGGTCAATGTCGCAAGTCAGGTGTCATCACAAGTTCATTCCTTGTCGTACATTTTCGCTGGGTTACTTTAATTAGAAAGTTCAATTTTCCCAGGTTCGTCTCTTGATCTTATTTGCAATGGGCATCAGTGTTGTAGTTTACTGTTGTATGTATAATGTTACTGATATTTTGATATTAGTATGTTTAGAATCATTTTATTAGATAAAAATCTTTTACTTGAAGTTCGAAAATCAATTTTTGATTCTACAGATCTTTCACAACGACGACAATGTGAGTATAAATTTTTACATTTTTACCCTTTGAAATATGATCTCTTAATCGTTTTGATCTGGAATGACGAGTTCCCTACGGTTTTCTAATTTGTATAGTTTTTACATGATTATCTATTAGCTTATATTGTTAAGAGTTTGTTGCTAAGTTTATTAAATGGATTGAGAGCATTTACTGTTGACAATTATCTTTTCTTATGATTATAAGTTAGGTCAAAAGTTGGTATTAATGATATAATGAGGTTTACGTGCTTGTTTGATGCTAAGTAGTTTCATCTAATTGTCTAGATTGGTTTGAGTATATTACTACTTATAGTATTGTTTCACTGGTTCAGGCTAGAATAATTAGACCAAGTAACTTTGGATCTTGACCAATGTGTAAGGCTCGAATAAAGTAATTAGATGCGACAAGAGTTAGATGATGTACAACTTTGTCTTATATATATATATATATATATATATATATATATATATATATATATATATATATGGCCCTGCTGACGTGGCATGCCTTAGAATCAAGGAATGCTATTTATCTTCTTTTTTTTTCATTTTTTGAATTTTTTTCTCTTTTTTTTTTGCAATATTTTCTCCACCATCCTATTAGTTTTGGTTATATTAACTTTATCTCTAATTAAACTTAATAATTAATTCATGATTATGTCTTTTCATCTTCTGCATTGATTTTGGTCATCATTTCTTTCGTTCATGGGGTACTTTTAATCTCCAATTAAACTTAACAACTAAATTCATATTAATGTACATTTATGCGTTTTAGTCTTCTTACATATTTGTTGTTCGGCTTAAATTTTCATTCATATGTCTTCATGCGGTGCTGCTTCAGTTTTGCAGGTAACAGTTTATGCCTAAAAGGTTCAATATTTTGTTTGCTCTCTTTCTCTCTTTGTCTACTTATGTATGATTAATATATGTAGTTTAAGTTGGATGTTTGATTTGTTTTTAATTATTTTATTTTGGATTGAGATATATAATGGATTTTGTGTACGAGAAGACATATAAACAAAGGAAGAATGTTGTTGATTTTTACTTTGCGTATTCACTGTATTTCATTCTTTTGCTTTGTATAATCACAATTCATCTTGTGAGATTCATATATTATCGCATAGTTATTTTGATTGTATTTGTTAGTTTATGCTCTTCCCAGCATATTTGCACACAAAGGTATGTCAACATTTTGGTTGAAAACTTTACACTTGTGAATACCATAATTATTTTTACTCTACATTTGCAAAATTTTTTTAATTTTGCGCTTTGTCATCTACGTAGAAGCATCTGATACATCATACAGTGTCTACCTCAACATTGAATGCATTTCTCCTAAGATAACTATATACTCTCTAAATTTCTATTTCTGAATTTTTTTCACAAAGCATAATTTTTTCCAATTAGATATATGAAGGGATATATTATATAGAGTGAAAATGATCTCACATGGTCGCTTACAAACTGAATAGAAGAAAATAGTCTTTTTGAATCTTTTATGTGTAAAAATAAAAATTTCTTGTAGTCATAATTCTATTATCGAATGTTTGAAAATTTCCAAAAAAATATATTAAAATAACCATAATTGTGGAACAAATGAAAATCTAAATTTAAGAGTTGTTTCTTTAGTCAACATACGCACGTATATATTGTTTCTTAGTCAACATACTCACGTATATATATATATATTCCCAAGTGAAGTAATTAGAATTTTTGTGTTCCATCAATGATATGACATGCTACGAAGTTAATTCACACAATTGTTCTCTCTTTAGAAAAATAACAGTGTAGCATGCCATCAAGGAAACAGAAACATGAATTTAGCAACAACAATTGAGGGAGTTGAGGAGGCAGTTGGCGGTGGAAAAAATTGAGTCAGTAAATTCCTGTTATTTACTATCATAATTGTTATTAGTACTACTATTTTTACTATAACTGTTTTAATAGATTTCATTATGGTTTTCTTTTCTGTTAGTTGAGCATATTATGATTTGAAAATGACATAGCATAGAGAGTTGTTTATGTGTGATTTTCTTTAGGCGTTATTTCATTAAAGAACATTTTTTTAACTTTTTTATTGTACAGTAAGATGGGGAGCACATTCTCCAAAAGAGGGTGAAGGAAGATTGTACCTGAGTTTCAATCAATTTGGTACATAAATGAATTACTTTTTCAAGTACAGGAAGCAAAAAAGGAAAATAATATGCGACCTTTTGGATTTAGAAGTTGGAAGTTCAACACGTTAATTTGTATATATCATCACCTATTCAAATAATACTTATTATTGGGAGTGTGTGATGAAACCTTTTTTTTTAGATATATTACTGATTATTCAATTTTTTTATTTGAATTATTGAATGGATGTAAATTCAGTATGAACTTTACACATATCGTAGTTCATTTACAAGTTTCAACTCATTGGAGTCAAACAAAATTGTCATACTACCGCAAGAGAAAAGGATCAATTGTGTTGTAATATGACGGTGATGTTTTTTTTATAAAAGTATGTGTCAATCATTTATAATAAAAAACAATAAAGAATGCCTAAGAAGAAGGAAAAGACAAATATCTTTCTAGGATTACAACGTTCACGTTTTAAATTAACATTTGCCCTCGTTTCTGTATTTTTTCATTCTTATGTTTTCTTCTTATTCACGTTCATATATACTAATTTAAGTTAGATTTTTCACATTTAATTTATGGAGAAGGTCCATATATACCTCCGAACTATCGAAAATGGTATGTAAATATATTTCGTTATACTTTGGGTACGTATATACCCTTTAGTTAAATAACGCGCCACATGTCCTCATCTTAACGAACTAACCCATTAATTTATTTTAACCTAATTCTGATACCCGACCGATATCCAAGCCGTCCCAACCCAAATGATTAAACCCACTAAAACACCCTTACCTTCACTGTCTCCCCAAAACCACCGAAGCCCTGACGGAGTTCACACGACCATTGCAAGCACCACCACCGTTGTCTTTCCTTCTCTCCCACGTTGCTCTTTCTCCCTTCGTTTCACCACTTTTGCACTAAACGGGCCAAATTTTGCCGAACTTCATTAACTTATAAAATCACTAAATATAATTTACAATTGAACTCAATAAATTAAGCGGGTGGTGGAGGAAGATGAAGAATGAAGCAGGTGAGGGTGTTTTTGCCATAACAACTATTTAATCAAATAAAGGTTTTGATTTTTGGTACAAGCTCGACTATCCATTTTATGTTTTTTGATGCTCAGTTACAATCTTGAGTTACTGATTCTTCATCTTCTTCAGCTGTTTCGCCGGTGATGACGTCGCCGCTGCCTGAAATTGCCAACAATTGGCGTATTGTTCAAGCTCAAATTTGAGGAGTTATGAGTGGTAACTTTTGGGGCTTCTTGTGGTGGTGGGTGCATCTTCTTCAGGCGCCCATTCTGGCATTGATCTTGACCTGAGATGGTGGCCGGAGATCCGGCGACGGCGATGAACAGTAACACTCCCAAAGGGAAGATGAAGAATGATTAATTCGTTGGGTTAGGTAGTGAGTCGGGTATCAGGATCCGGTTAAAATAAATTAGTGGAAATGGATTAAATTAGTTAGGATGAGGACATGTGATGCACCGTTTAACTGAAGGGTATATACGTATCCAAAGTTAGACGGGAATGGTATATATTTACCCAAAGTATATCAAAGGGTATTTACATATCATTTTCGATAGTCCAGAGGTATATATGGATCTTCTCCGTTTAACTTAAAATGCTCTTCACATATGCTTTTTTCATAGAATTTAAGATCGCTCGAAGCACGGACATGTACACTAGTAAGAAATTAAATCTCATTTCAATGGAAGCATAGAAAATATTATTCTTTGTGACACAAACCAGAAATAGTGATAATGATAGAAGTAAATTCATTAATTATTGTAATCATATAGGTCAAGCTCGGTGTTATCACCAACATCAGAGAAGTAAAGTAAGTAGTAATAGATTAGGATGATCCCTTACCCCACCCACCCCCAAAGTTTTTTTCTACTCACCTCACACCCACAATCCCAACTTTTTTTTTTTTTAGAATCTTTATTTTTTATTTTTATTGCAATTAGGGATTTTAAGCACAAGTGGGCAATTTGTTATGGATCTATATGGATATTTATATTTTATCTATTTTGTCCATATTTTTATGAATTTTTGAAATAGATTGAAGTCCATATTTATCCAACTAAAATATGAGTAATCCAATTCATTAAATATGGGTTAATGTAACACCCCGTACATTTTTCCGAACCTATTTTATTACCATAACATTATGGAATTATTTAAACATGAGATTGATGGGGTATTATACATTTAATTAGTGGGCTTAATTGATCTTGTGCCATTGGGCTCAATTGAGGCCCAAATATTAAACAAGAGACATGGCCCAATTGGGAAAATGACCCATTCTTGCCTTGACCAAGGTAAGACCTCAATTATTGACCAAACTTATTGGCTAAGGATGACTTTAAAGGGGCTATATAATGTGGAAAATCATATTTTATTCCCACAAAGCACACATGCCAAAATCTAGAATTTTCCACAACATTCTCTCAACTCAAACCCTAAGCCACCTTCCTATTTGGACAAGATCATCATTTTGCAAGCCTTGGTAAGTGTTTATACTTATGGTTTAATATATTATATGCATGGAATATGGTGTAGATCATGTTGATTATGTTGGTGAAGTGTGAGAAGTTCATTATGTGTGAAACAATTTGTGTTTGCTTAATCGGTGAAGGGTTTTGCCTTGTGAACTTGAAAATGGACTTGTGGTCTTGAAGGAAGTGAATTTGACGGATTCAATATTGACATGTGAGATGTGATTATAGCCTTAACTTGTTTTATCCTTGAACATAATGTTTGGAATTGTTATTACGAAATTGGGCATGAAATTGGTGACGTATTGAAAGAAAAATGTAGTTTGGTGATGTTTATGTGCGTTGTGAAACCATGGATGTTATTTGGCATTTAAGATGATCTAAAATATGTTAAGAGAAGGTTAGTTATGATTATGGATCATTTATTACAAAAAGGACCCAAAAGAGACCCTTTTTGGCCGAAACGGGCACCCGCCCTCGCAGACGAAGCACTTGCGGGCGCAGGTGACTTCGCAGGTGCCCCTGGACACTGCCAAGGGTCACCTGCGGGTGCAGGTGGCTTCTCAGGTCAGGACAGAACCCTGTTTCTGTTGTTTTTGCATCTTTTTGACCCCCCCCCCAAAGCCCTTATACCCTTTATGGATGCAATTATCAACTTATGGTACCTTTTAAATGACTATAAAGGAGTATCCCGGAGGTATTTTGAATGGTATCAATTATGGATTGTTGTTAATGTGTTATTGTGAAAGCTATCGAGTGACTTGACGGAGAAAAGGTGACGTAGTGTTAATGAGGAAGTGTAAAGGGTAAACTTGGTGTTAAATGTTATTGGTTTATGATGTCTTGGTCAATGTGTGGAATGTTATGATCTTGTTGGTATGGTGATGCAATAAATGGTATTGTAAGAGGGCGAAATGACGTTATGCGGCAGTCACGTAATTCATTATCGTCGTATGCATTTGTAAGGTAGTTGGTTGTTAACATGCGCTTCGTTATGTACTTGTGTTGTAGAGTAACACGTAAGGAAGGAGCTGGATTATTGTATTCATATATAGGACTGTGTATTCATATTGAGGAGATAAGGTATGTAAGGTTACTCTTTCCGTATCCTTCTGCAGCAGATATTGTTCACATTGTCATAGTAGTTGTTCTATTCCGAAATATTCTAAGGTATCTCATTCAGGTTTGATATATAGTATTATCCACATGTTTCCTATTCATTGACCAATTGGCATTTATCTGTCTCTTATCCATGGACTGAAGTCCCTAAGCTATCATAATGTTGTAATTACTAAAAGAACTATCTCAAGAGAAGTAATGATGTAAGGAGAATCTATTCATTCTTGAGTAGCATTTCCAATAATGTCATATTCTAAAGTTCCAATGATGTTATGACTACCAACGTATCAATATCACAGACGTAAAGAAATGAAGTAATGTACCAATCTCATGAAATTAAAGGGATGAAGTAATGTATGTATGTGTTCCAAGTTTCAAGAATGTTTCAATCACCAAGGTATCACTCTTAGAATGAAAGAAAGAGTAATGAAAGAAAGAAGTAATGTTTAATTGATGGGTATTATTGGGTGGTATACCAGGGGTGGAAGAAACACCTAGCATGGGTCGATCCCAATATATCATAATTACATCCCAGGGGCTATACGAAAGCCTAGCATGGGTTAATATAACATCCCAGTGGTCAAAGTACCTAGCATGGGTTAATAATATCCCAGGGGCGATACGAAAGCCTAGCATGGGTTAATATAACATCCCAGGGGTCAAAGTACCTAGCATGAGTTAATCTCATCCCAGGGGCGACAGAACAGCCTAGCATGGGTAGAACAATAAAGATGAATAAATGTGAAAGCAAAAGAGGTAAAGAATGTAACGTACATGGTTCCTCACATACAGAAAGATAGTTTATTCACATTGACTATTTCTCTTATATTGACTCCATAGTTGTTATTATGTATGATGCAATTCTTATAGCCTTACATACTTAGTACATTCTTCGTACTGACCTCCCTTGGGGGGGGGGGGGGGCTTACCTTACTTGCTGCAGGCACAGGTGCTAGTAGACCTCCACAGTAGGTTGCAGATCATTTGCGGATCGTTGGTGAGCTCCAGTTGCTTCGGGGCTTTCCGAGTCATTATGCACATTTTTTTGATATTGTATATGAGTATAGAGCGGGGTGTTGTCCCGACTCTAAGTTTGTCATAGTTATGTATCTGTAGAGTCTTTGTAGACTTATGTGGGAAACTGAATGTAAGAGATGTATGTCCATTTTGACATGATGGCCCTAAAGGCCAAGTTTCATATATATATATATATATATGTTTCCATAACTTTCGCATAATTGCGTGAGATATAGTGATGTTAATACAGAGACATGCATGGGAATGTACATGAGCAACAATTGGTTCTCTCGGGCCTCAACGGCTTCGGGTGCCAGTCCGCCTCAATGGGATTTGGGGCGTGACAGTTAAATAGACTAATTTCATCAATATGGACTGAAATTGCCAGCCGTAGGTCCAGCTAGGCTGATAATAACCTCTATATTATACTATAAAATAGTTCAAGGACTCATAGGACCACCACAAAGTTATAATATGTAACAAAAATTTTGACCATAATTTATGTGTGTTTTAAGTCATTTTCCCAATAATTTTACAGCATTATATTTATAATGTTAATGTTTTTGTCAAACGTGCATTCGAACAACAACAACATATCCAGTGTAGTTCCACAAGTAAAGTTTGGAGAGGGTAGTGTGTACGCAACCTTATCTTGTAAAGATAAAGAGGATGTTCCAATATACCCTCGGACTAAGGAACACATATATAAAACAAAATGACAGAAAATATAATAACGAAGAAGTCATGCTGAAAATAATGGAGAAAATAGTAGTAGCAATAACAAATAGTACGATAACCTAAGAAAAAGGTAATAAAAAAAGCGATAGGTGACATAAAAAATAAAAATCAAATAATAAGCTAGCAAGATAAGTACTAATACTAATATTGATAGGGAAAAGCTAGACGACACTTGATTTTAAATTTTTATAATTAACTTTCATTTTGCAAATTTAATCAAACTGTGTAATTACACTTATGCTATCAAACAAAATAAAACAAACAAACGTGTCGTTGTAATTACTAAATTGCGTAATTACTATCCTAATAATTGCATCAATGCCGGAAAAAAAGAGAGGAAGGGATAACTACATGGCTTAGTAAACATAAACACCTAATTAACTTACATAGCTTAAGTTTCAATTAATTACAATACACAACTTCTCTTCTTCAATTAATTACAATTCATAGCCTCTCTTCTCCTATCCCTCTCTCGCCACTCTCCTCCCTCTCTCCCAATCTCACCCGCCTCCATCCCCCCTCTCCCTCTCTCTCGCTGCTTCTCCACCCTCACTCTTTCTCTTTTTCTATTCTTTTATGTATCTGCTCAATATGTATCATCAATATGTATTAGGTATGTGTATTTTAGTTTCAATGTATCAAAATGTGTCTGCTCAACTGAAGCATGATACATTTGTATTTGTATTTTATATCTGATTCATACAACCAGTTTCATATATTTGTATTTTGTATTTGTATGATTCTATAGAATACAAATTTATTCGTTGATACAAATTAAGTCATTCAAATACAAATGATACATATGCATCAAACAATACATTTGTATTTATATCAAACGATACAAATGATACGCTTTTTGGTGCCTGTAAATTAGTTACTGTATTTATATTTAATATCAAATATAGTTAGTTATATACAATTGATACATCAGCTGAATTTTATAATCAATTGAATTTTACTGTATTTATCTTTTATATCAAATAAAGTCAGTTGCATATAGTTGATACATCGATTACAAATGGTAATTTCTGAAAGTGTGGCTAGCGCGGCCAATGTTTCTTAGAACAGTGGCTATTTCTGGAAGTTTCCCAAAAAGGAATGCAAAGACCAAAGTGTACCATTACATAGGGGGGCCTAATGGGTCGAACGCCCCGAATCCACCTACTCGAATAAAGGCAAAGAAAATCAGATCTTTGTGGCGGGACAGAATAAGCGCGCGCATTCAATAAAATTTCAAATTTTTTCTCTCTTTTCCCCCAAAAATATAAATTAAACTTAGCATTTATTCACACTTCTCTATTCAGCTTCTCTAACAAGTCACACTTCTTGTCTCAAAATTACGAAGAAATCCAGGATTTATTGGGAAAAAAAATGGCAGATATTTCGCATCTTGAAAAAATGGGAAGAGAGCTCAAGTGTCCAATCTGGTACAATTAAGCGTTTCCTTGTTTTTTCGGAATATTTTCATCGTTTTTATTATTTTTTAAAAATTTTTTGCTTGGGATTTATTTTTATTTTAATAATCTTAATAATGTTTCCTTTTTGTGTTTTGCTCTTTGTTAAACAGCTTGAGTCTGTTGAATTCTGCTGTTTCACTTACATGTAATCATGTATTTTGCAAGTAAGTGAAGTCTATTACGAAATGTTTATCTATATAAATTTATGTGTTTTTGGATTGGGAATTTAGATATTTTTTATTTTTTTGGCAGTTTATGTATTCAGACTGGTATGAAATCTGGATCCAATTGTCCAGTGTGCAAAGTTCCATTTCATCGTAGAGGTTTGAGTTTTTTCTACCCCTTTTATCAAATTTTAAATGTTGCATTTGTACTTTTTCCGTAAAAGAAAACAGCTCCTTTTAGGAGTCTGGAATAGACAAAGTTATACCATTAATTGGGATATCCCACCATTATTATAGTACAAATGGTGGGATAAATAACCCTGTGACTAATTAATATCCCAAACCAAACTCACAATAAGATTATCATGCATTTTATTCGGGACTATTGTCCTTATCCCTCATACCAAACGACTGCTTAGGGTTTTTAGGTTTAATGTATGTGAACTTATAGAAGCACTTGCCTTACAATCAATAAGTGAAATGGTGCGTGAAATTGGGGTCTTAGTTAATTGTTATGAACAAAATGCTCAAACATGAAGACTGTATATTGCAACCATGGTAATCAGTTCTGATACTTATATATACTTAACTATTCAAAATAATCAATGTTGACGTGCTAGCAGTGGGAATAATGTGTGATTGACAAGACACTTTCGCCATTTTGCATGTTTGCTTAGATTCCCCTGTGCTCTTGGAGTCATTATAGCTCTATTTGTTAGAACTTACATGTTCAGTTACACAAAAAACTTAAGCTAGAGTAATGTTTTCATTGCTGCTTCTACTATACTGATTATTATTATAACTTTTTTCTTTTATTTCGTTGTTTAACTTCTATAATTTTTGGTGCTATAGAAATCCGACCTGCACTCCACATGGATAACTTGGTGAGCATCTATAAGAACATGGAAGTCGCTTCAGGAGTCAATATATTTGTCACTCAAACCAATCCTTCATCCAAATTACCAGGTAATATTCCATCACTTGTCATTCATCAATCTTGTGAAGCTTTTGCATGTACGAATGTGCCTACTATTATCATGACCATGGTGTTTGAAATAGATAGTTTGATGCGCTAATCCATGCTTGAACAAGTGCGTCTTTCATAAAAACTTGCATGTTTTGTTTTATCTACTGTGTTTCCAATCGAGACAAGTGATATTTAAGAGTTTTTAGTTAGTTCTCATCAAGTTAGATTTGATTTTGTCAACATTCCACCTCACCAAAGACATCATATTTGTAATTCATGTACGGCTTAGATGGTATGTATGCTAGTAACTCTGCTTTGCATCTGATCTTCATTCTTTAGTTCCTGAACATAATCCTAATATATTTGTTTTGATCAAAATTATGGTTCTGAAGAAGCTAATTTGGCTTGGCCAATTTCAATGTAGTTATTATCTTTCCTTAAATAATTTTGTGTGGCGCATCTTTATCTCATATGCAGGGGAAGACACTCAATCTAATGGCAGAGAAACTTGTGGATTCCAAGAGACACCAAAAACTGTTACAGAAGCTCCAGCCACAGAGAATCAGAAAAGAAAAAGAGGGAAAGGATCAAAAAAATCTTCAGGGAGCAACAAAAAGATTTCCGGATCAAATCTTATTAGACCTTCTTTTCCGACAAAGAAGAGAGTGCAGGTGCCACAGCATCCACCTTCAGAGACTCCACCACCTACAAAGTTGGTTGGTGGAAATCGTAAATCCATCATTGATGAAGCTCAGAAACCTTTGGTGATTGAGAGAGACTGGTCTATGCTAAACGAAAAAGGAGAACCAGTACTATCACCATTCTTCTGGCTGAGAGACGAAGATGTAGAAAGATCAAGTCAGCAAACAGATGGGGACATTATCATGGATACACCTCCTGGTGTTCCATGCTTCAGCGATATGCAGGACTTGGATGATGAGGTTCACTGTGAAATGTCTCCAAAAGTAAGTAACACAATATCCAACTTGTAACTGCTTCCCCTTTAATCAGGTTTTTGGTTATCCTCCTTCCCTACCCTTCAACTTAGCTTTCATGGTTTATGATCCAGAGTCAAGCTTAATGGTGATCTTATTCATGTTGACACTTTCTGTATGTAGTTTATTTGAAGTAGTTTCATAAGTTCTCTCACTTTCTCGCTATACAGAGTGGACCCTATGATGCAGCAAATGGAGCAGATCTTTTTGACAGTGAGATATTTGACTGGACACAGAGAGCTTGCTCTCCTGAACTTTGTTCTAGCCCCTTTAAGACAAAGGTATTTCTTTGTCGTATATTATTGCTATGGAGTCAAAAGTTTTCCTCTTTCTAATTTTCCAAACTTGTTTAGTCTCCAATTTCTCTCTTTTTCTGTTTAGATTAAGGATACTATTGATTCTGCTGGAGTTCAGGAAAAGACTCAAGCTCCCTCAGTTGAGGAAAATGGCATTAATGCGTCAGCAACTGAGGACAGAACAGCTGCTGCAAATGAAAAGGGTACTGATAAAGGACAACCGAGTTCACCCTCTATATCTCCTCCTGAAAATAAAACCACTAGTAAAAAAGGACTTCTTTGCAAGTCTACCAGGAGTAAGTCATTGAGAAGTAGCCAGAAGAAACAAGGAAAGAAGATAATTGGTGAAGTATCTGAAGTTCATAAAACTTCACAAAAAGCAGCCGAACAAACTATGAAGAACAATAAGGACAATGTCAATCCATTTAATTCCAATAAGAAGGATTTGGAAAACAAGAAAAAGGGTAGATCCTCTAGAAATGTCACTGGGTCAGTAGTTGAAGACATTTTCACTTCATGTGAGGCGAAAAGACTTTGCAAGCGCAATAACTCCATGTCCTTCAACTTGTCTACTCTTGTGAATCAGGAAAAGCATAGTGAAGGAAGCGTTGAAACACTTGACTTGAAGACATGTAGTAAACACCGCAAGGGATCATTAAGTGAAGAAAATAAGTACTGTTTCAGACCAAAAGGCAGACAGGCAACTGCTGAATATAACATTCCACAAACTCAAGATGAAGCTTTGCATTTCGAATCAGCAAACAGATTGATTCCCACGGATAATGGGAAACCTACTCCTTCGAGTACAAAGCTGAAGAAATGTGAGCTTGATAGTGACAACAAGCTTCATGGGAAGAAAAAAGTGAAGTTTTCTGAAGATGGGCAGCTTGCTAACAAGCAGAATATTACTCTTGAAAAGATTCAGAAGAGAGCACATAATTCATTAGAAACAGGGAAATCTGTTTCGAACTTGAAAGATTCCGTTTTGCGGAGGTGTGAGGCAAGCCAAAACAAAATCCAGTGTGCTTTCTGCTGCTCAGCAGAGGAATCTGAGGTAGAAGCCATTGATTTTGTGTTTCTTTTTCGGGTTCCCCCTTCTGTTTATTCTTAATTCTTAAAGTTTGGCTTTTGATTTTGAACAATAATTGTATACCATTTTCTGTTACCAAATCTCAGGTTTCAGGAGTCATGGTAAGCTACCTTAATGGAAAACCTGTCAAAGAAGATGCTAATGGAGCAGCAGGTGTTATACATGTGCACAAACATTGTGCAGAATGGTAATTACTCTTCAGAAGGTCCTCTTATATTTCCTTCATATGAATGTGGTAGCGGTAATTTGAAAATTATCTCCAATAATAACAGAACATTCTTTTTTATTTCATTATCAGTGTTACAAATGTCTTGTTTAAGCAATTGTAAATTTTTCACCTGCATCTAATGTGTTCAATGTACATCAATTTGTCCTTGTCAAATCATTTTAGAATCTTTGAATCTGCTGCAAGTCAAATTGTTTCTAGTGTAAAAAGCAGAAATGCACATCTACAGGGCCCCTAATGTATATTTTGGAGACGATGATGTGGTCAACCTTGAATCTGAGCTGAAGAGGAGTCGGAGGATTACTTGTTTTTTCTGTGGAGTAAAAGGGGCAGCTCTTGGGTGTTATGAGACAAGCTGTCGCAAAAGTTTTCATGTTCCCTGTGCCATGTTGACACCAGAGTGTCGATGGGATTTTGTACGTCTTAAATTCAATATACCAGAACTATATTTCATAAAAGATTCGACATCACTTACTCAATTTTCCTTGTTACAGGACAACTTTGTTATGTTATGCCCTTTGCATGCTAACTCTAAGCTGCCATGTGAGGTCGTTGGGAAACAGTCTAAGATTAGAGAAAGTATTAAAAGGTTGGACCAACAGATTCTTAGAATTGTTGTAGCTGAAAATTTTCGATTTTGGCTTCAAGTACTTATTCCCCTTCTCTTCGTCTCTAATATGCAGAAATTCTCGTATCCACCAGCCCAAAGTTTCAGCAACACCTGATAATGCTGCTACTTTGCAGTGGAAGTCTCAGAAGAAGAATAAGAACTTAGTGCTCTGTTGTTCAGCTCTAACTGCTGATGAAAAAGTAAGCAAACAGGATAATTTTCACGAATCATGGTTATTTGAGACATATTTCATTAATTGGATAACTTAAATCCTCAACTTGCAGGGGCTTGTTTCTACATTAAAGAGGTTGTCTGGAGTGACAGTAGTCAAGAACTGGGACCTAAGTGTCACCCATGTCATTGCTTCTACAGATGAGAAAGGAGCATGCCGAAGAACTCTCAAATATTTGATGGGTGTCTTGGCTGGGAAATGGATAATGAGCATTGACTGTCAGTAACCTTGTTTTCTTAACTGCAAATTAATATGTTAGAGAAAGACGTGTTTTCTCTACAACCAGAGTTTAACTTCTTTTTTTGTCCATCCTGATGCTTCATTTTATGCCTGCAGGGATTGTTGCTAGCTTGAAAGCCACAGAATTTATTGATGAGCAGCAATATGAGATTAAAATAGATACTCATGGCATTGTGGATGGCCCTAAACTTGGAAGATTGAGGATTTTAAACAAGGTTCCATCTTTCTCCAGATTTATCATTAACAATAAACTAACCAAGTGTATTTCAATTCATTTGGATAGCACTTGTTACCGTTGTAATTGTTTTTCTGGAGTGGCGGCGGTTAGAACAACGTTTAAGTCCTTTTGTGTATAAAGCACTCTTTTAGGTTCTATGCTTTCCTGGATAGATTCCTATTCCATAAAGAAATGGAACTTCAACTCGAATGTTTGAAGCGTTAAGGTTGTCATTTCCTTAAATTTCTTGACCCCCACCACCCCACCCCTTAAATTAATCAACCAAGTAGAAGTTGAAGTTAGGTTGGAATGGTTGCTTATAGGTCTCACTGCATTTTCATCTTCTATTGGCTGCACTTACATCATTGCGTGAAAGTCCACTTATGCGTTCTTTAAATATCAAAATTCTTGTTTTGCAGCAACCGAAGCTTTTCAGTGGACACAAGTTCTTTTTTATGGGTTTTTTACCTTTTTACAAGAGCTACCTACATGACCTTGTTATTGCTGCTGGAGGAATTGTCTTAAACAGGAAGCCTGTAGCAATGGATCAAGAAGTTCTTCCACCCGGATGCCCTCCTTTTGTAATTTATAGCCACGAGCAACTTGATCAGTGTGAGGGAAGTGAAAAGAATTCAATTTTAGCACGCAGAAGATCTGATGCAGAAGTTTTGGCTAGTTCAACTGGAGCTGTAGCTGCCAGCAACTCATGGATTCTAAACTGCATTGCTGGCTCTAAGTTGCTGGAGCTGGAGTAGTGTAAAGATTTCTACCCAAGTTTATCACATAATTCAGCAACATAAGCAAGATTGGTCTTTTTAATATGTCATTATATAAAACATTAGTCTGTAAATATTTCCCAAATGACTGTCCATTTCTTTCATCATTCAGTTTTACCCCAAAAATCATGCTTTTTAATTCTGTTGATGTACTATAAGTTAAAAATTAAATGAAAATCCAGTTCAGTTTGCATATTCCGTAGTTTGAAATGTGTGATCAGATCTGCAGATAGGGGAGCTCAAACGTGCTGAATCAATCCATAACTGCATGCCATCTACCCACCCTGTACTTAAAAAAAGTAGACTCTGCTCTTCATTATAGTTCCATAATAGAGCACTCAAGGTCTTGTAATAAGGGTTACGATGCAAGATAGGACAATGAGGCCAAATTATTGATGTTATTAGCACTAATATAAAACTGAAGACTAGACAAAATAGAAACCTGTAAAGTGCCGATGAATTAAAAAACAACATTACTAGTTATTTTCCTGTTACATACAATATACTTGATTCATTTATTACATTGACGCCACAACAGAGAAGAATGGGCTATTGTTTCTCCATTTTCAGTGGATTTTTGGAACACCATGATCCTGGACCATGCTAAAGAAAACCCTGAGGACCATCTTTTCTTCCTTGTGTCTGCTTGTTTCTAAGTTAAACTTTGTTCTCATGCAAAAACTGTAGGCTTGCAAGCACTAATCTCTACTTTTGGTTTGGCACAATCCCCTTCCTTTGAACCATGTTTTGCCACCTGCATTTCAAAGCATTCAAACATATGCTCTAATTCAACAATATCCTCTTGGATATCTGTCGAGGGCTCACTTTCAGAGGCGATTCGTTCTTTAAAGCTGTGGATTCTGGCAAGTCCAGCACCAATTTTTGCTGTCATTTCCTCCATGGTTGCATGCATCGCCATGTTTTCTGCTTGTGCATCCTTCCATTTCCTCTTAATGGACCTATAGCCATCCAATGACCTTAGGAGGTTCTCCGAAAGTGCCTTATTTCTCTCTTGGAGGGCACTGTTTCCTTGTGATTCTCCTCCACCGCTGCTATACCTCCTTTCTTTTTGCTCGGTGGCACGTTCATATAACCTTTCCACTAAATTCTCATTTTGTTCTTTGAGATCATTGATGAGGTCCTCCATTTCATTCAACTCGTGGACTTTCTTTGAGAGCTCTGCTGCCATAATCTCTTTTTCTTTCCCTAAGCTTGAACACATGACCTCGAGGCTCTTTCGTGCTGCCAAGCTTGCGTTTAGCTGCTTCCTCAATTTTTCTTTCTCATCAATCATTGGCTCGTGGTTCTTCTTGTCTATTGGAACATGACTATTAGATTCAGCTTCTGATGATGACTTGTTACCAAAAGATTGACATTTCTGAATTCTTGTCCTAACATTATCCAGAATGGTCATCATGGTTGCCACCCTCAGCATTCTCCGGCCATCGTTCTTCTCTTTGTTACAAGCATCTCTGTGCTCTTGAGTCAACTTTAGCAATAACTTAATGTTGGCCGCAACCCCTGAAAATACAGAAATTTGCACAAAAACAAAAATAAATTTCAAAACATGAATATCTCATTCAATGCTGCAACAATTCAGTACCAAAATTAAGTAAAAATGAAAATAAACAACTGCATTTGTAATTGCTTTCTTCTATATTCATGAGATAATAAAGTCTGATATAAGTCAAGATAATGGTGCTTATCATTTGTTATACAAAAACCTATCTTCCTCTATTCCTTCATTGAATTTTATTGTCACCAAATATATATTTCTTAAAATTGTTATGATTGAATCAAGAAAACTTAATATCCTAGCTTCCATTAGCACATCCCAACAACAGAACAAACATGAACATAAAAAGAAACAAACATTACCTTCTAAAGCTGAATCATCATAGAATTGTTCAAATGTTGAATTAGACATTAAATCAGGAGATGAATTTATACGAAGTCTACTCATGATCAATGTCTCAAAAAAAATGAAGATAAAATTCTCAAGAAAGATAGAGGAGGAATGTAGTATATAGAGAATAAAAATGAATTGGAATGCTGAATTAAGAAGAAAAGGGTACTTTCTAAAGTATATAGAGATTGTATATTAATTAGATAAATAAATAAATAAATTATAATATGAGTTGAGAGATCCAAAGAAGAGAGATTGCTTTGCAAACCCTCTTTCTGTTTCTCTTCTTTCTTTCTATTCTCTCATTATCTGAGAAATTTTATTTAGTATGAGGTTAAAAAAAAGGACCTTTTTTTATTCAAGTTGTCTTATTCTTCTACTATTTCTGTAATATTCAATTTTTTTATTGGAAGTTAGCTTGTGAGAGAGAATGGTTGGCTAATGGCAGTTATTTTTTGCGTAATTATTGGCAATTGATTGACTTATTGATTGGCTGTTAGCTGTTATTGACTTTCTTAGACACAACAGTTGGCTTCATGTGATGAGTCCATACCTATTCAGTATTCACTTATCAATATTCTCATTTGCTCCTATATTTTTATTTAGTATATAAGTCATATCGTGTATTGTGGATTTAATTAAAAAAAGAGAGAGGACATATTGCATCAACACTCATCTAGAATGTGAAATTTGAAGAGAAGATAACTTAAGAAGGCATTAGCCATAAGGGCGAAACAATCTTAGAAAGTTAGTTAATATTCTGACCAATCAGAAATTAGCTTAACAGTAAACTCAATGTATAAATATTGATTGTGTTAGAACTAAAGAAAATAATTTTCTCTCACGAATTCTATCTACTTCCAATCTTCTCTGTCATTTTCTTCATCAAATTAAGGTTCATACAACCCAGTGCTTTCAATATTATTTCATGGTATTAGAGTATCAGAGCTAGTACACCTAGCTTAGATCTTCAATCAGTTTGTTTAGGGTTTCAACATTCATTGATTGCAATGGATTAGGTTTGCAAGAAAGTTCAAAATTCAACCATGACGTTTCTAGAAGAACTCACACTCATGGTCACGAGGATCAAAATCATCCCATGAATAATGTTGATTATAATCATCCGTTGTTTCTTTCTCCATAGATGATGTTAGTGTATGATTTTAATGATTGACAACTACTGTGTGAAGACCAAAATGGACCTAAGCGGCTATAGAAGAAGGAAAGCATTCCTTAAGATCTTGAAGAATCAAGGAAGGCAAGATATCAAGTCCAAGAATCAAGGAAGGAAATCAATCAACTAGCAGTCTCCAAAGGAAGGGATTCGCATCCTCAAAAAAAAAAAGTTATTCCATTTTATTTTTCCAAGGATCAAATTTCTTGGGTTGCATCTCCCTCAACGGTCTCTTTTAATTACTATTTAAAGGGCCTTGGAAGAAGACAATAAATATATTTCTAGTCTTAGCCATCTACTGTTCTTTGCTCTACTTTCCACAAGCATTGTAATTCTGTGAGTTTTACTATGTAAATAAAAAAGAGAGAAGAGAAAAATATTATTGGTGAGGCTGTAGTATCAAAAGAATCGAGAGGAAAAAAAAACAGAGAGTAGATCTAGGATTTGCTCTCAAAAGCAATCATTATACCAACCCAAATTTACAAAGACTAGTAGAACACCCTTGCAACTCAAGGGGACTGGAGTAAGATCCATTAGGGATCCCAACCAGTATATACTTTTCTGTGTCAATTTACTTTTCCAGTATTTTCATTTATGTCAAGTTTAATTTCTGTTAACATCAGTCAAAATCTGAAACGAGTAGTCAACTCGGCAATTGAAAAATTGAAAAACAACAATTCACCCCCTCTTACACTTTCAATTGGTATCAGAGCTTGATCTCACGAATCATTGCCTAATAGCAAGTGAGAAAAAGATCATGGCTCAACAATTTGCTATTAGTGCACTATTTCAAGAGGGTACCTCTCAAACCAGACCTCCCTACTTTAATGGTAAGCATTTTTCTCATTGGAAGATTTGAATGGAGACATTCATCAAATCCTACTATGTAAAGGCTTGGAGAGTAACCAAATTGGGTGATATTTCAATTCCTCCAAACAAGAAAAATGACAAACAAAATGGTACTAGTGGAGCCTCTATTGAAGAGATCCCATCTCTGGAAAACTACACTGATGAACGGATGGAAGTAATCCAGATCAACTCTAAAGCCAAAAATGTCCTGTATAATGCAATCAACGGCGAAGAGTATGAGAAGATCTCCAGCTGTGAAACTGGCAAGAAAATATAGGATAAGCTTGAAATAACTTACGAAGGAACTGACAAAGTTAAGCAAACTATCACGAGTTTGCTTGTCTATAAATATGAGTTGTTTCAAATGAAGGAAGGAGAATCCATTGAAAACATGTTTTCTCGCTTCAGTAAAATTCTTGGTGAACTTAAGGCTGCAAGAAAAGTCTATCCTGTATTTGATCAAATCACCAAAATTCTTAGATGCCTTCCTCAGTAATGGCATGCCAGAATTGTTGCAATTGAGAGTATGAACATCAAAAATCTTACTTATAATGAACTAAGAGGAGATCTAATTGCATTTGAAAAGGCTCATCTCAACAAGCGTGGTCAAGATGATCATAAAAAGAAAGTAGTTGCTTTTAAAGCAACTGTGGAAACTCAAGAGGATGAAAGTGAGTTTGGAGAAGAAAAAGTAGCTCTTATCACCAGATCAGTCATGGACACACTCAGAAGAACAAGATTCAATAGAAGAGGTAAGCAAAATTTCTCTAAAGGTAAATATATTACTGATCAAAACAAGAATGAAGGAAAATGCTATGGATGTAGAAAGTATGGACACATTCCCAGCGAATGCCCTGAAACAAAAAGAAAGCAATCAAAAGGTCCTCAGAAGAACAAAGCATTCATCAGTTGGAGTGATGAAGACAACTCCGATAATGAACAAGAGGATCCATCAAATGTCTGTTTCATCTCCATCAGAGAAACTAGCGAGGTAACTACTGAAATTTGTAACAATTATGATCATCTGAGAAGTCTGTTAGATTGGGCTATTAACTATCTAAATAATTTATACAATGATTTCAAAAATATTCAAAAAAGAAAAGAAAGTTTTGAAAATAAAATTGAAAGTTGCTGAAGTTGAACGAGATCTTTATGAAGAAGAAACTATTGAGTTGAAAGCTCAAATTAATTCTTTGAAGAGATCTTCTCTCTAAGAATCTATAAAATCTAACCAGTCGACTAAATCAAATAAGTCAATTGGGAAGAAAGGCAACAATGAATTTCTTGAATCTAGCAAAGCTTAGTATGCTGCTGGTAGTTCAAGTCAATTGACCTCTTCACGAAAGTTAGTTGAAACAAACTCCTGCAGTAGCAAATCTTCAGCTAGAAGCACTAGGGTCATTGACCAAAAGACTTTCTCGTACTCATGTCACTATTGTGGCAAGTCAGGTCACAAATTTTTTAATTGTAAGTTTTGTTACTCACAATCTCAAAATTGGGTCTGGAAACCTAAAGATAAAACAAATGAGACTAACACTAAAGGACCCAAGAATTTTTGGGGACCTAAAAATGAGCAATCCCTTTGTTTTGCAGGAACAACACAATAAAAAGTCAAAAGAAAAGCGGCATCTTGACAGTGCATGTTCCAATCACATGATAGGAAATAAATACCTATTCAAATCTATTGCTGATTATGATGGAGGTTCTATTCGTTTTGGGGATAACTCAAAACGAATAGTCATTGGTATTGGAACAATTATTTTTAATGAATCATATGATATTATTAAAGTTTATCTTGTTAAGGGACTAAAGTTCAACCTATTGAGCATCAGTCAACTTTGTGATGAAACCCTTGAAGTTCGCTTTAGGAAGAATGGATGTATTATTGAAGATGCATCAGGAAAAGTTCTCTTACCTAGAAGCAGAGGCAAAAAACGTATATGCTTGGCCTCCATATATGAAGATCCCTAGATTTGGCATAAGAAGCTAGGTCATGCAAGTATGCAACTCATTGAGAAACTCTCAAATCATGAACTAGTTATTGGACTCCCTAAATTGGATTATACTAAAGACCATATCTGTGATGCCTGCCAAATGGGTAAGCAAACTCGAAGCTCCTTTAAGCCTAAAGCCTCTGAAGCTTCTACATATGAACCTTTTCGATCCCATAAGAACAACAAGCATTGGAGGAAAAAGATAAAGGTTACTACATCACCGCTATTAGAAGTGATCATGGAGGAGAATTCGAGAATAGAGCCTTTGAAAATTTTTGTGATGAACAAGGCTACACTCATAATTTTTTATCACCAAGATCTCCTCAACAAAATGGCATTGTGGAATGGAAAAATCAAACTCTTCAAGATATGGCAAGAACCATGATTTTGGAGCACTCATTACCTCACCACTTTTGGGCAGAAGTTATAAGTACATCTTGTCATGTTCTAAATAGATGTCTTATCAGACCAATTCTCAAGAAAACTCCATATGAGTTATGGAATGGAAAGAAGCCCAACATCAAATACTTTCATCCTCTAGGATGTAAATACTTTGTGCACAACAATGGAAAAGACAACATTGGTAAGTTTGATCCAAGAAGCGGCGAAGGTATCTTTCTTGGGTTTTCTAACTCCAGCAAATCTTATAGAGTTTTTAATAAAAGAACTTCTAGAATTGAAGAATCTATTCATGTTGTGTTTGACGATACCAATCGCTTGATCAAGAAAGGTACAAGTTAAAATGACGATGAGTATTAAAACTGTCAAGCAATTACGACTACCACAACTGAACAAATTCCTTCAAGTCAGTCAAATGATAAAGAAAAAGAGTCAACTGGTAAAGAAGGAAGCCTTCCAAACTAGTGGAAAAGCAAACCAGATTACCTAAAGAATTCATTATTGGAAATCCAAGTGAGGGAATGAGAATAAGAGCATCAAGTAAAAATCAAGGAAACTTGGCCCTCGTATCTCAGTTTGAACCTAAGAAAGTGGAGGAAGCTCTAAAGGATGATAATTGGCTCAAGGCAGTGCAAGAGAAACTTGATCAATTTGAAAAGAATCAAGTATGGACCTTGGTTCCAAAGCCAGAAAATACATCAATCATTAGAATAAAATTAGTGTTCAGAAATAAGATGAATGAATCCGGAGAAGTTGTGAGAAACAAAACACGTTTAGTAGCTTAAGGCTATTCATAACAAGAAAGAGTCGACTATGATGAAACCTTCACCCGAGTAGCTCGGTTAGAATCAATTCATATCCTGCTTGCTCATGCTTCTTTTAAAGGTTTTAAATTATTTCAAATGGATGTTAAAAGTACTTTTTTAAATGGTTACATTGAAGAAGAAGTTTTTGTCAAACAACCGCCTGGTTTTGAACATTCAAAATTCCCTTTTCATGTGTTCAAACTATCAAATGGTTTTTTCTGTCTTAAACAAGCTCCAAGGGCTTGGTATGATCGACTGAGTACTTTCTTAGTTGGCCATGATTTTTCAAAAGGAAAAATTGATACCACTCTTTTCATTGAAAAGAAAAATGCTAAAAGTCTAATTATTCAAATTTATATGGATGATATTATATTTGGCAGTACTAATCCTATTTTGTGTAAGCTCATTCAAGGAGAATTTGAAATGAGTATAATGGGAGAGTTAACTTTTGTTCCTAGGATTGCAAATTACGCAATCAAATGAAGGGATATTCATATGTAAAAGTAAGTATACAAAAGAACTCATTCAAAATTTGAAATGAGTAAAGCCAAAGCCCTTGGCACTCCTATGAGCTGTACATACTCCCTTGACTCAGATGAGACAGGTAAAAGTATTGATGAAACAAAGTATCGAGGAATGATTGGATCACTACTTTATTTAAATGCTAGTCGACCATATATTATTCTTAGTGTATGTAAGTGTGCTGGATTTTAAAATGATCCTAAGGAATCTCATCTTACTGCTGTAAAAAGGATCATTAGATATCTTGTAGGCACTACTAATTTTGGTTTATGGTATGAGAAAAGAAGAGATTTTACACTTGAGGATTTTTGTGATGCAGATTATGCAGGTGATAAAAATGATAGAAAAAGCACAAACGGCACGTGTTAACTACTGGGAAAATCCTTAATCTCATGGAACAACAAAAAACAAGGATGTATTTCTCTATCAACCACGAAGCTGAATACATTTCCATAAGGCAATGCTGTGCTCAAATTCTTTGGATGGTCTATCAATTAAGTGATTATGATATTTCGTTTAAACCCTTGAGAATTTTTTGTGATAATTTTAGTGCTATTTTTCTAACGAAAAATTCTGTGGATCATTCTAGAGCTAAATATATAGACATCAAGCATCATTTTATTCGCGATCATGTTCAAAAAGGTGATATTGAATTAGCATTTGTTGGTACTGATTCTCAATTAGCTAATTTCTTTACAAAACCTCTTTTGGAAGATAGATTTTGTTTCCTTAGAAAAACTTTTGGAATTGTACAAAATCCTTTAAAATCTTCTTAAACTTTGTAAAATCTTTTTGTCAAATATTTTCTTTCCTTATTTACCGTGTGTTCATTAAATGTTTTCATTATTCCCTTGAAAAATCTCGCTGCCTTCCCTCTTTTCTTTTTATACTCATCATTACACCCTCCCGCCTTCTATTTTTGTATCTGCCCTTTATCTCTTCAACTTTTTACCTCTCGTTCAGCCTTTTCCCTTTTTTTTACTCAACCTTTTTTTCTCTTTCTCTCCATCTATCTCTCCATCATTACTTCCATGGATAAGTCTCAGAAAAACTTTCCTCGCCCTACTCGAAAGAGTTTCAAAAATAAGGGCAAAGGAAAGGTCTCTTTCCCAGTCCATCTTGACTCCGATATCTCTATCCACTCCATGTTTTCTCACTCCTCCTATCCAAAATCCTTGTTTAAGTACTATATAAAATATGAAGATCTCTCTAACCTCAAGAAAAAGTACAGGTTTAATTTTGAAAGTACTCTTGACAACAAAACTGATTTTTGGGGACCCTCTCACGAAACCCTTTTTCACTCCATAAAAAATAAAACCCTTGTTCATGGAAGGGGTGTTAATCTTGACTTGTTGTCCTCTATTCATTGTGATATCAAGGACCTGTTTGAATCTCAGGGCTGGGCAAATTTCTTCTATACTTCCTCCCAGGTTGTATATGAACCCCTAATTTGCCTATTTTATGCTAATCTTTGTTCATCTAAACCGAATGAATTTGATACTCTGACCATGAGTAAAAGAATTTTTATTGACTGCACTATCTTTGACCACATCTTCCGCATTCAAAGTTTTGGTATCTCTATTCCTTCTAAGTGTGTGTGGCCGTCTGATTTTGAATTCACTTTTTGTAATGACCCTCCAGGCCATTTTCTAGATTTTCATGCATTTTCGGCATTTTGTGCCTTCCCATAGCGGCTACAGGTAATTTATGACTTGTCGGGACCGACCGTCGATTTGATTTTTGGGCAGTTCGTTTGGGTTTAAAGCCTATTTTCTTGTTTTGGAGCTTTTGATGTTGAGAAATTAGTCTCAGACTAAAAATCCTAATAAACAGCCTCAGATGGAAATTCTGACAACGTTGTTAGCTCTAAAACATGGATTTTAGGCTAGGGGGACCCTTGGTCTCGGTCCCAAGGTTTTCGAACTCATTTTGGGCTATTTGTCAGAAATTGGTAAAAATGGTTCATTGGGTATGGGGCTCACTTTTTGTCGAAACGACCTCGGATGAAAATTTTGATAGATCTGTTGAGTCCAAAATGTCGATTTTGGTTTAGTAGCATAGTTAGTTTGGGTCCCAAGCCTTTATATTTCGTTTTGAGTGTTTATAAAATTAGTTAAAATAGCCTAATAGGGGTCCCGGGGGTTAATTTGTTGTAAAAAACTTTTTTTTGCAAATACAATAATTCTATTGGATCCGAAATGTGTTTTATGATCAATTTTCATTATTGGTTCATGTTCATAGGATTTCGGACTAGTTCCGAGGGTCAAAAAATGAGTTTTGAAAGTTGCTGTTGTTGGTGTGGCCGCTTTAGCAGCCATTGACCATTTGAACGAGCCGCTAAATCAACCATTTTACCACTTTAATGGCACTTTGACCCTTTAAGTAGGCCGCTTTAGCAGCTATCGCAGAGTGTAAGACCAAACCAAATCCATTTTGTATTTTTGACATTTTTGGAGCTAGAGAGCTTCGATTTTGACGATTCTCGATGCGTTTTTTCTAGTATAATCATTATCTAAGTGATTATAACTTCATATTTCTCATTTTATAAGAATATCCATTTTGTTTTTCATAATTTCTATGCAAAGTTGAGATTCAAAAACCCATTCCACCATTCTGTAACCCTTTTCCTCCATTTTGGTCTTAAGAGCTCAAGAAAGTATGGGAATAGATCAATTGGAGTTGGAAATGTGTAGAGAACATTGAGGTGATAATTTCTCATTAATTTCTTCATAAGTTTTTGGCTTAATTCCTCCGTTTAATTCTTAATTTTCCCCTTATTTTCATTATCTCTCAGGGTTGATTTGAGCCACGATTTGTACTCCATTTGTGTTCAAATTTCAAGCATGCATTCCTTGTCTTTCAAGGGACCTCGTGATGAATTCAATTTCGGAATTCCAATAGCAGGCCCCACAGGCTTATTTTTTAGGAAAAATTTCAATTATATACAGAAAAATAAAATATTTACAAAAAAAGTAACTCACTTTTCATTTACAGAAAAAATAGCCAAAAAGGGTCATGGGCTCAACAGAGCTCAATTCGGTCCATGGCCATTAGGCCATTTTTGCTTCCTTTTTTTTCAGCGTTGATTTTTTTTTAAAAAACTTTTTTTTGCTGTTTTTTTTTTGCTGCATTTTTTTTTATATAAAAAAAAACTCTTCCCCCTTTTTTTCAAAACTTTCGCCATGCAATTTTTTCATGTATCAATATTGTATAAACATGTATATATGATATACAAATAGTTATATAGTGTATATTTAATGTATCGATACTGTATAAATAATGTATAAACAAGTATAGATATTGTATAAATGTGCATAACCGTGTATCGATAGTGTATAAATAGTTATGTAATGTATCGACATTGTATAAATGGTGTATAAGCGTGTATCAATATTGTATAAATAGTATATAATGTGTATATGTAAGCGTGTATTGATATTGTATAAATAGATATATAATGTATTGACATTGTATAAATTGTGAATAATCGTGTATTAATATTGTATAAACAATTATGTAATGTTATGTTTCGATGTCTATATTTATTTGACTATCATGCGTTCCCACCTTAACAAAATAAAAGTATAAACAAAAAATAATAAAACAACATAAATATTTATTTTTTCCACAAAAGAAGTGAAGCAATTAAAAAAAAAGAGCAACAAAATTTTTTTTTAAACAACGAATATTTTTCTTTTAAATAGCACAGCAAAAAAAAAAAATAATTAAAAAATTTATTTTAAAATAGTGCAGAAAATAAAAAGATAAAAAAATAGGTTATCATTTATATTCAATGTTCAAATATAATGTTGAAGATATAATTTAGCAAATAATGGTGCAATGAAATGTTGAAAAAAAGAAAGAAAAAGAAAGCTTAGAGAGAGATGAAGTAGTGTGTATGGGAGAATTGATAATAAATGTGTTTTATTACAGAAAATATACAACATGGGCTATTTTGGGTAATTTTTGCAAAGTTGGGCTATTTTACTTGTAAATAATTGTAGTGGGCTGACATTTTACATAATTTTTTTTATTTTTTATCCGATTTTGAGCCCGGAGTTTTATATTGTAATATGGGTGTCATTTTACTCCTATTAAAGTGTAGATTATGACTTTGAGTGCGACATCATTTTTTAGATCGTGGTACAAAGATGAGCAATTTATGGATGGTTTGAAATTGCGATTTGGCTACAAGGTAGGCTTCGTTCTACTTTTCTCTATGAGATTATGTATTGTATAGATTATGAGATCTACTCATTTTACTACTAATTATTTCACTACGGTCGAGGGAGATTTCGACCCTTTTTACATTACCATACTATTTTATTCTCGGATTTGATCTCGGACAATGAATTTACAGATATACACTCATTCAGTTTTGGTTCAAGTCCGACATTTCTTATGCTACTATATATGTGTATATCTCCAGTGCTGGATGGAGTAGATTGGTTATGATGGTTACTGGAAGTTCTGGTTTGGGACCAGACAGTATATATGGATATCCCGAGTCCCTTATGGACTCCTTCATCTAATGAGCCATGGTATCGGAGAAGTATGGTCGTCGTATGTCTACCTTTTTGAGCTACTGAGCTGGAAGAGGTATATACACTTGGTACTTTATGGCACTTGATTGGTTGATGGTACTGGATTATTCGTGCATTCATTCATTAATATGCACTGCCTATCACCAGTATATTTGTTTGACGCTTGTATCTATCGGTCTTTTGGGGGGCTGTGTAGATACAAGTTATGGTTGTTGTTTACTAATTGCTTGCTTGTGCCTCTCCGGGCTTATGGGGCCCCCATTAGGGTTATTGGTTGTCTGGGCTAGCCGATTATGTTATTGTTGGTTATTATTATATGGTTCGTGGCAGGCTAGTTATGGAATGTACCCAAGGTTGTCGGTAAGTTTCTGATCCTTTTTCTCATTATAATGGTAAGATTTATCATTGGTAGGTCACCTTCTGATTATCCACATTTCAATTAGAGACCCTGATTATTCTAGTGTTAGCTCTCTTATTATTTATGATCCCGATGATGTTAAGACTAGCTTTATCAGAGTAGTACTTTTGTATTTGGTTATCCGTATAGCGTGGTTATATATATATTCTTCTTTGGCTACTATTTATATATTAATTTCTTTCTTCCTACTACTATTGTATGTTGTATATCTCTTTCTTCACTATACCATCATTTATGGACTAACTACTTATGAAACTGTGCCTCGTCCCTGATTACTGGTAAGTATCTGATAGTTTATCTTTACCTTTTCACTGTACTATTATGTTTCGTTGCTTGAGTAGTTGCCTGTAGTTTATATTCCTGCTTTACATATTATTTATACTTGCATTATCTTTAGAGCTTAGTCGGCAGATGCCTACTGAGTACCTCATGTTTGATACTTATAGTACACTTTTGCAGCCTACAAATCATAGTATGAGTTCTCACCATTGATGTGTGCATCCTGCAGAGCAGTCATGGATCAGAGATTTAGGTTGAGCTTCTGATGTTTGGAATTGTTCCTACTTTCCCTCTTATTGTTAGACTGATCTCTATTTTTGTATTTTAGAGGCAGTTTGTATATATTTACTCTATATTCCACTTTGTACTCCTGTTGTATTAGAAGCTCTTGTACTAACTTCACTAGGTTTGGGAATATATTTACCTCTTTCTTGTTTTCTTTCTCTTTTATTTAGTTTTACTTCCGCTTTTCTTATTAGTTTGTTACTAGCTGTTCCAAACTATGGGTTGACTTACCTACTGGTGGGTTATAGTAGGTGTCATCTTGACCTAAGAAATCGAGTCATGAAAAATTAGTATCAGAGCCAGGTTCACCGGTGTTGTTGGTACAAGAGCAAAGTGCCTAGTAGAGTGTCGTGGATCGGTACATATATGTATGTATCCTATCTTTGGGAGGCTACAGGGCATTCTTAGGAAATTCTATCCCTTGATTTCTTATCGTGTGTCTGTATTTCTATGAACCTTTAAGTACTTCTTTGACCCCACTCTGTCCTAGATGGATAGCATGAGGTTATCGATAAATGCAAACTAGACTTTTGCACGTGTTACCAAAGATTTAGCTCAGCATCAAGCTAGGAGTTAGAGATTAATATAGGGGATCTTCCACATCAGCTAGAGGGTCTGGGACTAGCCCAGGCTCCGATAGAGTTCGGGACCACCTCAGCTTTTTAGGATACTGTGTTAGGGATTTTGAATATTTTTGAGGATACTTCTCAGTTAGTAGTTATGCCCTGTACATCGAGTGGTTCTCAGGCTAGAGTTGAGTTTGTTGGTGTTTGGCAGAGTTCTCTATCAATTTTTGAGTATGATATTGGGTTCCTTGAATGGGCCAGGCTTACTCCCATGTTATATTCTGCAGAGTATGAGTTAGTATGAGTATTTATCAGAGGATTGACTTCACCACTCCGTTTGGCGTCGGAGCACTTGATAGCAACTGGGTCTTCTTTCCCTCAAGTTGTTGATCATGAGAGGTATATAGATATGGCATGCATTGAGACATATAGAGGTGGCGGTAATAGGCTATTCCATCTAGAGGTAGGGATCCTCCCAACAGAGGTCAGCATTGCTTACAGCCTATCAAGTCAGTACAGTTAGTACCACAGATATAGGTGACTCTCAGATATGTCGTAGTGGTTACAGTAGATAGAGTTCTGGTCAGGCACTACGAGGTATTTGGTCTAGGTCTTTAGGTCGTGACGACCTCCTGGGTCAACAGGTAAAATACATCAGAGATTTCCAGGGGTATGTTTTTATTGTGGTGAGATTGGTCACTGGTATAGAGAGTGGCCCGGGTGTGAGTTGGTAAGCCAGTTGGGATCAGCCCCTGTATTTTGCCAAGTTAGAGCTTTAGGGGTTTGCTACGACTACAGAGAGATCGGTCATTGGTCCAGAGAGTATCTCCGATGAGGGATGATTAGTCAGTCAGGGCAGTTAGTTCAGCCTCATAGGGTTGCGACACCTTTGGTTAAAGGCAATGCTTCTGGTATTTTAGTTGATCATTCAGATGCTCAGTCCGGGCTTAGTGTTCAGATTTGTGCTTCTTTGGGCATATAGTAGACTAGGACTTTAGATTTCATCGTATAGGTGCTATTTTAATGCACTATCTTTTAACTTCTACTTGAATTGAGTTGGGGCTTTCATAGCCATTGGTGGTTTTATGCCTTAAAATTTCTATATTGATTGTTGTAAGTCTTTGTGTAAACTTGTCTATATATGACTACCCCCATAGATAATTTCTTTTAGTAGTGGATTGAGTGGATCAGTATTGCGATTTTCTTGGGGAGTAACACTTGGGTTAAAGTCCCTTTCCTTTGGCATTTTGGCTCTTTGCAACCTTGGTGGGTTCTGGATTATACCTTGGTGTGTTATGCCCTCAACAGATATGGATTTGATTGCTCGTATCTTTAGTCGGTAGTTTTCCTCAGTTGTGATTATGTTCTTCAGTAATATTTCAATTTCAGCCCTTGCCAAAACCGTTGGATATATGCTTAGTCTCTGAAAGTAAGATTTGGTTTGGGGTATATGCCTGATGTATGATAGTAAGATTTATTTGGGTATTTGACTTTAGTGAAGACTTGTTGGCTGTAGTTGTGGTTTTGTACTCTTTTGAATGACGGCTTGCGAGTGATGATAGATTTTGGTATGTGGATGCTTACTTGTTAACATGATAGATTTGGATAGTTAAGATCGAGTAATTCAACTTCAGTGTTGAGATTATAGCTATGGATTGCATAACTTGGTTACAACCCCATTTTGAGGTTTTGATGCAGTTAGGCGTTAGTTAACAGGATGGATAGGCCTACTCATTACCTACCGGCTCAGTCTTCTTTAGTTTAGAAAGATGGTATTAGCTAAATGCTCAGACAATGGTCCGTTGGCACACGATTTTGGTTTCTACTGCTTTTGGCCTTAGTTTTTCAGTTGTCTTCAGAAATTTTGAATGTCTACTTATCGGAAGAAGTGTACTCAAGTTGGGCATTATTCATATGTTAGTCCGTGTAGATTTTCAATGGGTCAGTTTCAGCTTTCGAGTTTAGTATGATGTGATTAGCGGGCACGACTCGAATGATTTTGGTGGGATTCGGTGTAGTTCAGAGTAGACATCAGGTTTGGAAAGACAAGAGAATATTTGATTTGGAATTTTGAGTTGGTTGTATGATTCATGCCTTGGATTGACTTTAGCTTAGTTGAGTATCTGCTTGGTTGTGCTTGTTTTGGTGTGATGTCAACATGCTGTGATTTGGGTTTGCGTGTTTCAGTCGTGGTCATTTTAGTTGGAGGCCAGTTGGTGGTTGAGAATGAGTTTTTGGTTATTTGGAAAGTGAAGTAAGGAAGTTAGTGAAAAAGAGATACCTTTAGCAAAATCCCTTGGAAGTGTTGTGGTGCCTTAGAGGTTATTTGAGGAGTCTTGCACAGGGCATGCAAGCCCAGTACCTCATCTTTTCAAGCTTTTGGGCTCTTTCTATCCACTGACTTTCGAGGACGAAAGTCCTTTTAGTAGTGGATATTGTAATGATCCTCCAGGTCATTTTTTAGATTTCTGTACATTTTTAGCATTTTACGCCTTCCCATAGTAGCTATAGGTCATTTATGACTTGTCGGGAACGTCGGTTCATTTTTCAGGCAGTTTGTTTGGGTTTTAAGCCCATTTTTCTGTTTTGGAGTTTTTGAAGTTGAGAAATTGGTCTTGGACCAAAACTCCTTGTAAGCTGCCTCAGATGGAAATTCCAAAAGCTTCGTTAGCTCCAAAACATGGATTTTAGGCTAGGAGGACCCTTGTTCTGGATCTTGAGGTTTTCAAACTCATTTTGGGCTATTGGTAAAAAATTGATAAAAATGGCTCATTGGGTGTGGGGCCTACTTTTTGTCGAAATGACCTCGGATGGAAATTTTGATGGCGTCGTTGAGTCCAAAATGTCAATTTTGGTTTAGTAGCATATTTAGTTTAGGTCTCGAGCCTTTATATTTCATTTTGATCAATTTACACTATTGATTCATGTTCATAGGGTTCCGGATGAGTTCCGAGGGTCAAAAACAAGTTTTGGAAGTTGCTGGTGCTGGTGTGGTCGCTTTAGAGGACATTGACCATTTGATAGAGCTTCTAAAGCGACCATTTGACTACTTTAGCTGTACTTTGACCCTTTGACTAGGCCGCTTTTAGCGGACAAAGTGCCGTTTTAGCGGCCATCGCTGAGTATAAGACCAAATCGAACTCATTTCGTATTTCTGACATTTTGGCAGCTAAAAAGCTTTGATTTTGATGATTCTTGATGAGTTTTTCTCATATAATCATTGTCTATGTGAATATAACTTCATATTTCTTATTTTCAAAGAATACCCATTCCATTTTTCATGATTTCTAGCAAAGTCGAGATTCAAAAACCCCATTCCAACATTCTCTAACCCTTTTCCTCCATATTTGGTCTTGAGAGCTCAAGAAAGTGTGGGAATCGATCAATTGGAGTTGGGAAATGTGTGAGGACATTGAGGTGATCATTTTTCATTAATTTCTCCATAAGTTTTTTGCCTAATTCCTCCGTTTAATTCTTGTTTTCCCCCTTATTTTTATTATCTCTCGAGGTTGATTTGAGCCCCAATTCGTACACCATTTGTGCTCAAATTTCTAGCAATAATTCCTTGTCCTTCAAGGGACCTCGTGAAAGATTCAATTTTGGGATTCCATTAGCGAGCCCCACGGGTTTTTTACCAGATTTTAAGCCCGGATATTGCAATATGGGTGTCATTTTACTCCTATTAATGTGTAGATTATGATTTTGATAGCGCGACATCATTTTCAAGATTGTAGGCCAAATACGAGTGATTTATGGATGGTTTAAGATTGCAGTTTGTCTATGAGGTAGGCTTCGATCTACTTTTCTCTTTGAGATGTGTATTATATAGATTGCATGCTAGGTACGGATTATAGGATTACCTAGTAACATCTTGACTTAACCTATTTAAGGGGATTTAGAATAGAAAAGTGACCCGAACATTAACCTAGATACTCGTTACAGTTGTAGGATCCTATTACACTGAATTATGGACTTGTTTGACCATAGATTGACATGAAAGACCCTTTAGTATAAAAATCACCATGTTACTTAGTGAACTGGATGGTATTCTCCGATTAGATCCTTTTAGTAGCTTTATGCCCTCATTTACCTTAGTTTCCTGGTTTATGGTGTTAATATTATGTTGATATATATATATATATTGTGGGTCTGAGGTCGTGGTTACGATAGCAGTTGGACACCAGGTTAGTATTCTATCCTTCGAAAGGATATGATTATAGTTATGGATGCATAGACGCTTACAGTTGTATTGTTTGAATACTAGTGATTGACATTTATATATTTAGACGTATTTACGCTATTTAGTGGTACGATTCTGGTTAAAATCTTGGTTTTACTACTGTTTTCTAAAAAAAGGGTTTGTCCCCACTTTTCTTAACTTAAAATAGATTATTTGAAAACGGAAGTGTGCTACCCGTATTATTGAATTATGACATTTTAAATTAAACTTACTACTTCAAAATTAGACCAAGGCTGATTCCGGTCCATTATTGATTCACTCATTTTACTACTAATTATTTCACTATGGTCGAGGGAGATTCCGACCCTTTCTGCATTACCATACTATTTTAGTCTCGGATTCAATCTCGGGCAATGGATTTATAGATATATCATTTAGTTTCGATTTAAGTTCGGCATTCCTTATGATGCTATATATATATATATATGGGTCATGTAGTATGTTAGCATCCTCCTCATTTTAGTTTTTCCTAAAATACCCTCATTAACATAGTAAAATACAAAAAATTGGAAGGATATTTTGGTCTTTCACTGAAAATAGCTAAACTCATCTCCTAATTCATTCCAACTTCCTTCTTCTCCCTCTTTTTTCTCCATGTCCAGTCCCAAATGGAAATTTTTGACATTTATGTCTTTTTCTCAAAAATTTGTCCCCAACAGTCCAACTCTTATTCCCTCTTTCTTTTTCCCGTCTCTTTACTTTCTTTATTATTCCGCGTTCAGCCATTAGCGTTCTCAAAGCTTTTACATTTCTTATTTTTGTTCTTTTTTCTCACAGCAATTATTTAATCTTTTAAAATCAAATACTCAATGATTAATTAAATTTAAAAGCTGAAAATAAAACTTTGATGGCTTAAAATGCAGTTCCTCTACTCACTCCCACAGTCCCGCTTCACATTTAGAAGTGGGTCTAAATTTTTAGTTCAATAGTTAGAGCTTCTTGTAAATATCAATAATTTTGAATATAGTGAACAAAAATATTGTTCCATATCTTTATTTTTGTAAATCTATTTATATGTTGTGAGTAAGAAATTTTGTCGATTATCACTGATTTAAAGATTCACCATTGATGGAGATAGAGGGAAAAATGGATTCAGTTTTATTCTGAAAAGACAAAAATGCCCCTACCATTTTTATGTTTTAATGAGTTAGTAAGGACATTTTGGAGAACTCAGAAATGGATACAATGCTAGCATACTACCTTCATGTAGTATGTTAGCAATATATATATATATATATATCTTCGGTACTGGATAGAATTGATTGATTATGATGATTACTGGAAGTCTTGGTTCGGGACCAGATAATGTATATGGATATTCAGAATCCCCTATGGGACCCTTCATCCGATGAGCCACGGTACAAGAGAAGGATGGTCACCGTAGGTCCTGCCTTTGTGAGCTACTGAGTTGGAAGAGGTATATATACTTGGTACTTTTTGGCACTTAATTGGTTGATGGTACTGGATTATTCTTGCATTCATTCATTAATATGCACTGCCTATCACCAGTATAATTGTTTGACGCTTGTATCTATCGGTCGTATGGGGGTCTGTATAGATACAAGTTATGGTTGTTGTTTGTTGCTTGCTTGCTTGTGTCTCTCTGGGCTTATGGGGGCCCAGTTGGGGTTATTGGTTATCTGGGGCTAACCGGTTATATTATTGTTGATTATTATTGTATGGTTCATGGCTGGCTAGTTTTAGACTGGTATCCAAGGTTGTCGGTATATTTCTGATCCCTTTTCTTATTATTATAGTAAGATTTATCGTTATTAGGTTACCTTCTAATTATCCACATTTTGATTAGAGACCCTAATTATGCTAGTGTTAGCTCCCTTATTATTGATGATCCCGGTGATATTAAGACTAGCTTTATCAGAGTTGTACTTTCGTATTTGGTTATCCTTATAGCGCGGTTATATATATATATATTCTTCTTTGGCTACTATTTGTATATTAATTTCTTTCTTCCTACTACTATTGTCTATTGTATATCTCTTTCTTCATTGTACCATCATTTATGAACTAACTACTTATGGATCCGTGCCTCATCCCTGATTACTAGTAGTATATGATAGTTTATCTTCACCTTTTCATTAGTACTATTATGTTTCGTTGCCTGAGCATTTGCCTGTAGTTTATATTCCTACTTTACATGTTATTTATACTTTCATTATCTTTAGAGCTCAGTCGGCCAATGCCTACCGAGTCCTCGTGTTTGGTACTTATACTATCATTGTTGATGTGTGCATCCCACGGAGCATCCATGGATCAGAGATTTAGGGTGGGCTTCTGACGTTTGGAGTTGTTCTTGCTCTCCTTCCTATTGTTAGACTGATCTCTATTTTTGTATTTTAGAGACGGCTTGTATATATTTACTCTGTATTCCACTTTGTAATCCTTTTGTATTAGAAGCTCTTGTACTGACTTCATCAGGTTTTAGGGATATATTGACCTCCTTTTTATTTTCTCTCTTTTATTTAGTTTTGGTTCTTCTTTTCTTATTAGTCTGTTACTAGCTATTTCAGACTATGGGTTGGCTTAACTACTAGTGGGTTATAATAGATGCCATCATGACTTAAGAAATTTGGTCGTGACAATCTTGATCAAGCAAAGAGGGTAATTGATTTGGGTGGCCCAAATCCTCTGTCCTCACAGTTGGGTCCCAAAGTCTTTTCCTTTGAGGCAATAGTAATTGCTCACATTGTTTCCACCACATTGATTCCTCGTGCCTGGTGTCTTTCAACTCTGTCTCTGCGTGATAATCTTCTTACCTACTACATATTGTCTAAGCGTCGATTCAAGTTATCCTCCCTCACCCTCAACAATATGATTGAAGTTGCTTCTGATCTCTTTAGTCTCCCTTAAGGTATGGTCATCTCTCGCATTCTCGAAGCCAATCATTTGAACCTGATGGAAGTTCCCTCACTCACTGTTCGCCAATGTTAGAATTCCCGAGCATTAGGTAGTATGGCCTATACACTTGTTTGAGACACTTGGGTTCTCAAGTTTGATGCTGATCATCCTACTGATGCTCCTACTCCAGTTACTCCTGCTTCTGTGCCATCCTCGTCTTGCATTGCTACTCGTTCCTCAACTGATCTATCCGCAGTTCTTGAAAAGTTGTCTACTATCAACTCTACTCTTGGTAACTTTAAAGATGTTCTACTCTCGACTCAGTTTAAGGTGGATCTTGTTTGTGATATGGCTAAAGAAACTGATACTGCTGTGGCAAAAACCCACCTCAAGTTGGACAAAGTCATCCAGGAAGCTATCAAAGTTGCTGCAAAATTCAAACAAATGGCGATCGCATAGTTGACGCACTGAATGCCAAGTTTGAAACTCTTAAGGATGCTACTGTCAGCACCATCTGTTACCTGCTACAAATTCCAAGGCCTCAACGCTAGTTTTCTTTGTTTGGTTGTGTTATCTGGATAATATTTTGTTTTCTACTTGTTTTGTGGCCTGTAACTTTAAACAATGCCTCTTTTAAGTTCGGCCCTTCTATATGTATTTTATTTTGCCTATATCTGTTGTATTATTTTTCTTTTTGAGTGATGTCAAAGGGGGAGAAAATACAGGTATGCAGTCAACCAAACAGGGGGAGTCTTCTCTCCTGAAAGCAGTCAACTAGACAGGGGGAGTCTTTTCTCCTGAAAAAAGAAGTCAACTATTTAGAGGGAGCCTTTTCTCTTGAAAGAGAAATCAACTAGACAACAGGAGATAAGTCAACTACCATGACAAATGAACAGGGAAGTTGACTACATATAAATTTAAGTTGTCATCATAAAAAAGAGGGAGATTTTTAGTGTATGATTTTAATGATTGACAACTATTGTACAGGAAATAATGAAGACCAAAATGGAAGATCCTAAGCGACTACAGAAGAAGGAAAGCGTTTCTTAAGATCTTAAAGAATCAAGAAAGGCAAGATATCAAGTCCAAGAGTCAAGGAAGAAAATCAATAAACCAGCAGTCTCTAAAGGAAGGGATTCACATCCTCTAAATATGAGGCAATCAAATCATCTTTCATATGGAAAGGATACATTCACAGATATCTCGGAAGATGCAACAATTAAGAGTTATTGATGACTCTCTCTTATTCTTGAAAAATGGTTATTCCATTTCTTTTTTCCAAAGTTCAAATCTCTTGGGTTGCACCTCCCTCAACGGTCTCTTTCATCACTATTTAAAGGACCTAGACAATAAATATACTTCTAGTCTTAGCCATCTACTATTTTTTGCTCTACTTTTTACAAGCATTATAATTCTGTGAGTTTTACTGTGCAAACAAAAAAGAGAGGAGAGAAAAATATTATTGGTGAGGCTGTAGTATCAAAAGAATCGAGAGAAAAAGAAACAGAGAGTAGATTTAGGATTTGCTCTCAAAAGCAACCATTGTACTAACCCAAATTTGCAAAGTCTAGTAAAACACTCTTGTAACCCAAGGGGACTGGAGTAAAATCCATTAGGATTTCCAACCAATATAAAATTCTCTTTGTCAATTTATTTTTCCAGTATTTTTATTTCTGTCAAGTTTAATTTCTCTTAACCTCAGTCGACTTCTGAAACGAGTAGTCAACTCGACAATTGAAAAATCAAAAAATAGTAATTCACCCCCTCTTGCACTTTTAGATGAGAGAATTTGGTATGATTGAGGGTACTTACACTAAAGAGAATTTTCCAACACTAGCTAATCACTCGAAACACATGAATACTATTGTGCTTTCATGGGTTATGAACTCCGTTGCTAAGAGGTTACCCTAGGACATCATCTAGTGCACAAGCAGTGTGGGTAGAATTATTTGAGCTATTTAACAAAATAGATTGATCAAGAACCTTTAATGTTCACAATGAAATTACAACTATGAACCATGGAACATTGTATGTGTCTGTGTATTACTCTAGGTTAAAGGACTTATGGGAAGAATTTGAAGCTCTAGTCCCTACTCTCATGTATGCTTGTGATAAGCCTAAATATTTTGTGCTTCATCTTCAGAAATTGAAACTGTTCTAGTTCTTGATGGGCCTGAATGATTCATATCAGGTTGCTAGAAGTTAAATTCTATTAATGAGACAGTTACCTACTGTCAATCAGGTAAACTTCATGATTCTGAGTGATGAATGCCAAAAGGTTATGATGAACACAACAAGTACTTTAAAGCTAATTCTAATATAACGTCAATGTTTATGATGCAGAATAGAAGAGGTGGTAATCAAAGATTCAAAAAAAAAAATTCTAATGTTCAGTGTGATTCTTGCAAACTGAAAGGGCATAGTTAAAGCCATTGAAAAAGTAAAGAATATCCTTCTAATTATAAGTTCGAGAATAAAGGAAGTGGCGGAAGTGATGCTTATAATGTTCTGGCTGGAATCCCTATCCTAAAGATCTTGATCAAAAGAGTCTTTCTATATAAAGTCAATATCAATACTCAACACAACTTCACACTTAAGGCTAACTGGATTTTTGTCCTCACTTTGGAAGTATCTCTGAGGTGCAAATGACATAGAATCAAGTAGCTCATTGTGCTCTCACAAAGGATCAATACCAACAATTTCTTCAGTTTCTAAATAAGAACTCGGAAGAAACTTACTTTTCTTTTCATGTTGCTCACACAATTAACACTATAGGTAAAACTATTGATTTGAGATCTAGAAGTAGTTTTGAGTGAATAATGAATATTGTTGCCACTTATCACATGATAGCTGATCTCAGTCTTTTGAGTAAAAATACTTTGGAAATACCCCAAGTTTCAAAAAGAGTGTTTATTTTAAATGGACACATAACTTATGTTGCTCACATTGTTGGAAGTATTATGCCTAACAGAGAGACTATTGTTAATGTCTGTTATATTTCATAAGTTAAGCATAATTCATTGTCAATGTCTAAGTTAAACAATTAACTAAAATGCTCAATCGTAATTTTTTTTTATTTCTCTTCATTTCAAGATCAATTAAGCAAAAAAGTGAAGATGATCGGAAAGAAGGCGATGAACTACATCTGTTGACAAGGGAAGCTTATGAAGGTGGACATATAAACACTGCAATAAATAAAATAGAAAAAATATATTTTGTTATTTCTAGTTAAAATATAAGTGCGTGGGACAAAAGATGTGGATATGTTTCTACACTGCGTTAAAGAAGTTACTACCTCAAAAATTAGAGGATATTATTGATTCTGTTAATAAATGCTATGTTTTTACTTGTGCTAAGTCAGCAAGATCTCCATTTCCTATTAACTGCATGAATATTCTTCCAGTTTTGATTTAACATTGTCACGACCTAAATGGGCGTGAGTGGGACCCACCTCATTCTCCGGTGGGAGAACCAATAAACCCCGAAAGCATTAACCAACACTTAAAGAAACTAAAGAAACTATCCCAATAATAGTTCAAGAATTATCCAGTCTAACAGACTAAGAAGTGCAGAATATAGTACTAAAACCAAAACATATCCCTAGAATCCAAAAGTCGGTGTACCAAAATATGCTGAGAATGTCAAGAAGGGGATGCAACTCCAGAAACTAAAGGAAAGTGCATAAGTCTAAGCAAAGGACAATATCAAAAGAAGGATTCCATGGTATCCCGAAGATGCTGCTCACCCTTAAAATTCGGATCACACGCTAGAGTCACAAGTGAGGTCTTGCTGGAGTCGCTGGAATATGTACTGCACTCAACAAAAGTAAGAGCAAATGTAGTATCAGCACACAAGAAAACAACAGTGTACTGGTAAGGTCATTTGGCCAACCCAAGATGAGAGTATGAACACTTAACCAAAACGTAGTGTAACAAGTTAATCCATCCTCATTCTAACTACACCTAGCACAACAAGTTTCAATTAAGCAGTTTAGGATTACAAGCAATAATTCAAACGTTTACAACCAAGTCAAATTCACTCAAGCCTAGTCCAAATAAGTCAAGACAAGTTAAGGAATTATCAAACATATAATTATATTTCCCTGTTCACTCAAGGAACTGTCAAACTCACCTGAATCTTGTACATACATGCTATGGGTATCATAACCACCCTCTAGTCATGACCTGCAGGGAATAAATTCCGTCCATGTACCTAAACCCCAGACACAGGTGTCTGCCAACCTTATTCCACCAATAAGCCGTAAGAATGTCCAATTACAGAAACATTCCACATTTAACAATAAAATAGGTCAAAATCATACAACAAGATAAATTCATTTGAATTGACTACACCAAAAAACATGCACTAACAAGGCATACTAAGAAGTAGTTAACATGCACATATAGTACAAATTGGATTAAACTACAATACCATCACTTACCTAAATCCAAGCTTGCACAACTTAACTAAGCTTGAGTCTTGCCTTTCCGTGCAATTTTCGCTTGATTTCGGTCTAGAAATACATACAAGCATATAATTAATGAAATGACCACCACATTGGGGATTATAACTCCTACCCAATCCCTAAGGCCAAGTTCATAATTATTTTCTCCCCGTTCTAGGGATTTTCTACCATAATTCACCTAAGTCTACCCATTCCATGGATAAATAGTGAATTAAGAACATGCAAGGGTAATTTAACAATCAACTAACCAAAATCCATTGATTTTAAACTTAAATTACTCCCTTGCACCAGAAAATCAACTAAAATCAGCCCTTAACCCTCCCCGAACTAAGTAAACTAGCTATTCTAAGGCTAAAATATCGATATACTAATTAACGGGGATGAAAACCTTACCTTAATGAAGCAAAACGACGGCTAACTGATGATTTTTGCCCAAAATCACCTCTCCCTTGCCCCGAAACGTGCTTTCAAAAAATAAACTATTTTTGGATTTTTTCAAAAATAAAACAGAAATATTCATCGCTATAGCGACATACGTCACTATAGTGACATTGCGATAGCAACACATGTCGCTATAGCGGCCATTGACCGCGTTGACTGGCCACTATAGCGGGATTTTCTACGTTTTTGGGCATGTCGTTATAGTGATATAGGCGAGACAGAATGCTTGGTTTCCCCCAAAATTCCCCTTTTTCACAACACACCTTAAATCCAAGACATCCCAAACAATACCTTTTATGCTAAGATCAATTCCGGGTGTTCTACCTACTCAAATTCAATTTCTCAATATCCTACGGATTCCTTATCGTCTTAACTAACTAGAAATTAAGTCAAACACCACTACACTTACCCAATTCATTCCCAAATTGTCCTAGACCACACCTCGCTTAGAATTCGTCCGAAACTAGCCTAGCCTGAAACTTATAAATCCAAATCCGGGAAGAATTTTAGCATAAAATTTTAAACGAGAGACTTATACGTAACGACAGAAAGGGTCGTTATAAATATACATAAATTTATATGGTCCTTACAAGGTACCTACATTTTATGGCAACACTATGTTCTTAACTGTAGTAGATGATTTTTCAAGAATGACCTGAGTATTTCTACTTAAACTCAAGTCAGATGTGTGTGTGTGACGATTCAACAGTTCTTACAATGTGCCTTTACTCTTTAGTTTGTTTATTCACTGTACACAGATTGTTCAAGTTATTAGATATTGATCATCAATGGTCATGCCCCTATACTCCACAACGGAATAGAGTGGCAGAAAGTAAACATAAACACAATAGAAAATGACAAGTTCCAATAAGGTTTCAGGAAAATATTCCTACAAAATTTTGGGACATGTGTGTATTAAGTGTATTATACATCATTAACAAGTCACAAAGCTCTATATTAAAGAAAGTCTCCCTATGAAAAATTGTATGGGCTCGCTACAACAATTAAGGATAGTAGGGTGTTTGTACTTTGTCAAGATTGTACTACAAAATGACAAACTAATGCCAAGAACCAGAGCAACTATTCATATGGGCTATGCATAAAATCAGAAAGATTACGTATTATATGACTTGTCCATTTATAAGTTTTTTTTATTAATAGAAATGTCGTATTCATGGAAAATTATCCTTTCAAGTCTATCATAAGATAATGAAAATGTATTTTCACTAGTTGATATGGTAGTCATGACACTACTTGATTTAATGGTCACAGTCTAAAAGTTGAGGTCATGATGGCTACTACCTCGACCCAACTTTGGTAGATAAGCCAAAAAATCAAAAAAGGAAAGAAATTCGATATATGAAGAAAAGCAAGTAAATACGAGACTTCTAGAACGAAGTCAAGCCATAATATGTAATATAACATAAGATCCGAACGAAATACATAAATCCCCAAAACCTGGTGTCATAAATGTAAAGAACATCTAATACAAAACCGAATCTGAAATACATAAGCCTGTCTCTTAGAGTAAATTGGTCCAAAATCTGCCTCGAACTCTGGAGCTCACCCGTACCTCAAATATCAACTCTCACAGCATGAGATCAGCCACTGCGGGTCGTACTCTTACTACGATCTGCATCGAAAGGGCACAAAAGTAGGAGTGAGTACGGTCCGCTTGTACTCAGTAGGTACCATAGGCCGACTGAGCAAAATAGAAAACTAAACAAGTAAAAGATACTATGAGCACGTCACCTGCATACAAAAAAGTTCCTAAACGATAGCTCACACCTTCTCCATTAATAGTTCTACAATATATAAGCCAAAAAGGAAACCTAAACACGAAATGTATATAAAAACTAAGTACACGACAACAAACATATATAAGAAAATACAAGAGATACAAATGGAATGCAACACTATGAAATGATGGTGGTACAATGATATAAGCCACCGTATGACTTCCGTATATACCTTCCAAGCCTCAGCACTTCGGATAGGACCCATGGGGAGTTCGCAACCCATATGCTCTCACAAATATCAATATCACATCTCAATCTTCTTGCCGACAAATGACCTCGGCCAAGGGTTTTTTCAAAATATCACAATCACCTTCCGACAAATAACCTCGACCAAGGGTTTTCAAAATATCTCTTTCAAAATCTCTGTTTCTCGGTGATACTAATATCTCATGAGTATGTATATATGAAATGAGCGTATAATGCTCACAACCAAACAATATTGAGATGATAATCAATTCAATACGGATATAAATAAGCTCAGAATCAACTCAACATGTCAATAACTCATGGTGTAAACCCTCGCTCGGTACTACTAGAATAAATAGTCATGTGAGACATCAATAATATCATTTTCAACCCCTCACTCGGGTATCACTACAACGATAAAGGTGTACAATGCTCAAATAAGTTTTATCATGTCTATTCAAGCCCCTACACGGGTATCAGAACAACAATAATGACATTTAAATGTACAAATAAGGCCTACAATGTCAAATAAAGCCCCCACATGGGCATCATACTAAATATAACCTATCAAGTCAACAACAATATGCATATAAGCCCCCACACGGGCATCACGGTAATAATAATAACCTTGAAAAGAAATTTTCATGTCTAATTTCCCAACCCATAGCATGCTTTACAAGAATGGTTAACTACGCAGCCCAATCTGAAGAAAGTTTAGCCATAACTTACCTCGAAGAGCTAAAAATCCAAGCCTACACTCTTCAATGTGGAGCCTTTCCTTCACAAATGGTCTCGGATCGAACTAAATCTATCAAATATGTAATCTACGCGTCAAAAGGGAACTAATGATACCCATATTGGCTATATTTAAATCGGATTCAAAATTAGTTCAAAAAATGGGTTCAAAATCAAAAGGGGCAAATTTGAAATTTTATTTTAGAAACATGATCCTCATATCAAAAGGAGTCAATATTTGAAAACCCAAGTAAAAATGAGGTGAAATAGACCCTCAAATCAATGAAAATCCAAATTAAAATTTATCAGGCAAAAATCCTCAAAATTCATTTTGAAATTAACTTTTAAAAGATATTTAGGAGATAAAATCAATAAGAATTAATGAAAAATAGTTGTTTAGATGCTACCCACACAAAAATGGTGAAAGAAATCCCTTTGAAATTGCCTTTCCTGAAGCTCCCAAGTCTAAAAAATGGTAAAAATTATAAAATTGAGCTATTTATACTGTTCAGGTGAATAATACCTCACGATCGCGGTCCCCAACCAGCGATCGCGAGGTCAATGTTGATCGACATTTAAGTTGGTCATCGCGATCGCGAGAGGAGGGCCTCGCGACCACCATCACACAGTTGCGATGAAGACAATCATCAAGGCCCGCAATAGATACACCTGTCCACGCGATCAGGATGAAGGGCCTGATGCACCAGAAAAACTTCACCAGCAATTTGAGATTTTTGGAGAATTATCCCGATTGAACCCTCAAGATTCGTTCGGAACCCCACAGAAATAAATCAGATATGCTACTAGGCTATTTTTGATGTTCTGGACTCAATGGAACCATTAGATTTATGAAAAGAGATCGTTTACAATAAATTATCCCCCGGGACCCCTAAAAGCTTATTTTGGCTAGTTTTCATCAAAAGGGTCAAAATGCAAAATAAAAGCTCCGAACCCAAACCAACCCTGCTATTAACTCAAAATCAAAATTTCGGATCCAATAGAATTGTCCAAATCGTCATCCGGTGCTTGAAACACAAAATATTGACCAAAGTCAAACTCATGACTTTTAAGCCTCTAAGAGTTTCAAACTCTCCCAAATCACTCCCGAATGCATCGAGGACCATGCCAACCATCCCACAACTCACAAATGGTATATAACAACTACGGGGAAGGGAAAATGGTCAAAACACATAAAAAGAAAAAAATCACAACTACGGTTGTTACACACACTTAGATCATAAGCCTTATGATCTCAATTGATATTCCTGATATTTATCCTTCAGATCTTGCAACATATGAGCTACTTGACGAAGGTACAATAACTTAACCAGTATAAGAATTTCCAAAAGTTCAGGATCAAATAGCTCTTTATAACAACAACTACTTGACATTATTGACCAAAAACAATAGATAGATCGATCCTATACTTTGAACAAATACATAGGAATTCCTAAGTGCTATAATTTGAGTCTATTCCTTCATCTACTTATGTATCTTTTTAAGGTGGAAATATGTTGAAATTTGATTTAGAAACTGCAGTAACTTTTAGTAAGTTGCATTGATTTAAAATGAATTTGAATTTTAAATTATAAATTGGCTTGTTTAGTTGAAGAGATATTTTAGGATTTTGAATTTTAAATTAGGGAAAAGGCTCAAATATGCCATCGAACTCTGAGAAAAGGCTCATCTATGCCATCCGTTAAAAGTTTGATTCATTCATGCCATTGCCGTTATAAAAAAGGCTCATTCATGCTATTTTTTTAACAGTCCAGTTTGGTGATTTTTTGCAAAACCATTTTTTACACGTGGCCAATAATAATTCGTCCACATCATTAATTAAAGGGAAAAGGCTCAAATATTCCATCGAACTTTGAAAAAAGGCTCATCTATGCCATCCGTTAAAGTTTGGCTCATTCATGCCATTTTTTTTAACAGTCCGATTTGGTGATTTTTTGCAAAACCATTTTGTACACGTGACCAACAATAATTCGTCCACATTATTAATTAAATCAGACAAAGAAATTTTAAAATTCCTAATAAGAAAATATCGACTTCTCCGGCCAAAATATTTCTATGCATTTTGTAACTCCTTTATAGGCACTGTAAAGAGTTCATCGATTTTCAATTTCTTCGGAATTGCCGAACACAATTCTGCAAATCTCAAGGTCAATTCAAGCCTGAAACAGACATCAACTATTTCAAACAACGAATCAATTAGTTACCGAAACACAATTTTTTAAATTCTTAAAAAATTGTACTTGAAGCAAAAATCAGAAGAATTCTATAATTGGTGAAATTACAGAGAAGGAAAGAAGAATAGTTCAGCAAAATCAAACTAAAATCAAAACTTGAAGATTCTAATGACTTGAAGAATCAGATGTACTAGAAATTTGTGAGTCGTGGAAAACAAAATTTTAATTCACCTTTTAGAAGAAAGTTCAATTTTTTAGATTTTTATTTAGCTGATTTAATTAATGATGTGGAGGAATCATTATTGGCCACGTGTACAAAATAGTTTTGCAAAAATCACCAAACCGGATGTAAAAAAAAAAGGCATGAATGAGCTTTTTTTGTAACAACAATGGCATGAATGAGCCAAACTTTTAACGGATGGCATAGATGAGCCTTTTCTCAAAGTTCGATGACATATTTGATTAATGACGTGGACCTCTAGTAAGAGGCCACGTGACAAAGTTGTTTTTTAAAAACCACCGTTAAGAAGCAATGGCATGGATGAGCCTGTTTTATAACGGCGATGGCATAAATGAGCCAAACTTTTAACGGATGACATAAATGAGCCATTTCCAATAGTTCAATGGCATATTTAAGCCTTTTCCCTTTAAATTATGCCGATTTTCTATTGTAAGTTGGCTATTTAAAACCCTTCAATGCTCAAGAAAAAGACATTTTCAATCCTTTTTTGTTGCCCCATCTTTTAAAAAATCAATACTGGTATTAGAGCTTCATTGATCTTACGAGATCTGTTAGTTCTTCCAAAGAACTATCAATTATTTTTAACCCGTCAGCGCTATTTTAATCATATCATTTTTAACCCACTTTTCAACCATGGCAAACACCAGTCTTTCCTTGAATGCCCTATAAATTTTAACGGACAAAAAATATCAGATTTGATTAGTGAAAAATGAAATCATATCTTCAAACCTATGATTTGTGAAAAGTTGTAGTGAAAGATACTCCATTATAAGCACTCCCTGCAAATTCTACCCTCGCCCAAAATAAAACTCATTTGGATGAAAAAATCAAAAAATTCAACGCTGAGACTGTAATTCAAAATTCAGTTGCGGATTTAATTTTTTCTAAAATCATTGCTTGTGATACAGCAAAAGAAGCTTGGGAAAAACTAAAAAAGGAATACCAAGGAAGTGACCGAGTCAAACAAATATAAATTTTAAATTTGAAAAGGAATTTTGAATCTCTTAGGATGCAAGAGGATGAAACTATTGTTAAGTATTTTTGAAAGATTTCTTTGATTGGTAATAAAATCAGGTTGTTAGGCTAGGATTTCAAAGATGAAAAAATAGTAAAAAAAATTCTTGTGACAATTCCAAAGAGATTCGAGTCTAAAATCTCATTTCTGGAAGAATCTAAAGATCTCTCTACTATCTATGTTGAAAAACTAAAAAGTGCTCTTCAAGCACAAGAGCAAAGAAGAGTCTTCAGACAAGATAATATTATTGAGGGTGCCTTTTATGCACAAAACAAAAATAAAAAGATAATTATCCTCTTTGTAGATACTGCAAAAAAAGAAAACACACTTGAAAAATTTTTGTTGGTGAAGACTCAATGCAATATGTGGAACTTGAAAACAAGCAGGCCATGCTACAAAAGTGCGCAAGCTTAAAAACAATCCTCAAGCACAAGCACCAGAAGTAGAAATTGAGGAGGAACAACTTTTTAAAATCTTAGTAACTAAAGCAAATAGGAGTATTTAAATTTGATTTAGTTACTGCAGTAACTTTTAGCTAATATGTTATTTAAATTTTAAACTTTAGATTAGTTGTTTAGTTGTTGAACTATTTTAAGATTTTGAGTTTAAATTATGCTGATTTTCTATTGTAAGTTGGCTATTTAAAGTCATTCAGTACTTAATAAAAATATTGAAAGATATTTTCAATCAATTGAGAGACATTTTCAACCCCTTTTACTACCCCATCTTTTAAAAAATCAACATAATACAATAGTGAAAATTTTGCTAAAAAATGACAAGATGAATACGTTGCAAAATTTTCAAAAAATTTAGATACATAATTCCAGAAAATTTCATTTTTTGGGTTGTCTAGATACATAATTTCTTCCCGATATATTTCATTGAGATATATAATTATCCACACTGTAATCATTCAAAGATACATAGTGTATGTATCTTTTAAATAAAATTCACACTGATATACCTAACGATACATAATTCGTTCCCAATACATTTCATTGAGATATATAACTGATAGATGAGATTTTTGTAATTACTTTGTAAGGGTAGAAATTGTGTAAATATGATAAGTGAAGGTGTATATTTATGTTATTTTTTCAAAAATTTATACCTTATTTCTTTTCTATATATTAGAAAAGAAGGTTTCGACATGTCTACTAAATGTCAATTAAAGAAAAGCTAAGGATATTTTAGTCATTTAGCCTTATCAAATGATATGTATTGCTTCACTTTCACTTACGCTATACACGTGTCTCGAATCCTAGCCTTAACAAACACGTAGTATCTCCTCAATTCAGCTTTAATCTAAAAAAAAAATAAAAAATATTCTGTATAGAATAGAATACAGAATAGAAGTGTGTGTGCGTATCTGTATAACCATTCTACCGCCTCGTCTGTGTGTGATGTCGTTCAACAGGTATGTTTCTTTGTCGAAAGCTAATAACATATTATTTATAGTTTTTGGTTGTTATATCTTTCTTTTGGGTTAATCCTCCATAATTTCTAATGAAAGAAGATCCAATTTAATTCTTTTATCTCTCACTAGGTTAGATTGAGTTACAAGCGTGTTGGGTTTTTTGGGCTATAAGAAATTTCTTGATTTTGGTTGTTGAATGTGCAAATTTGATGTGAAAATATGAAACTCAAATATAAAAAACTTACAGGTAAGATGAGACAGGGGATAAAAACTGGATTATATTAAAGTTAGAGAAAGCATATAGAACATTTATTATATTATACTTTTGATATAGTAAAATTATCCATGTTATTTATTATATCCTAATTTGTGTGTCAAGTCAATAGTGAACAAGTAATGATGGACGAAGTATATATTTAACGATTGGAAAAAAAAATCAGAAAGATATGAATGCCCATAATTCTGGAAATAACTTTATTTTATACTGATTATTACCCTATGAGAGACTCTTATAATAAGTTCCATATGTTTATAAATTAACTGCATATTGCTCTGCCAAGATTCTTCTCATAACATGCATGCCCCGGAGGTGAAAACTACCCTCCGAGAAACTATCGCAAGGTATTTCAACTTCTTCCTAAAATCATTCATCATCACTTATATCATATTGTACCCGGGCCTCAACTAATCAGTGGGTCTTACATAACATAACGTTATGTTGGGATCGGCCCGAGCTAGGCTTATGCCTAGATATCATATCTTAATCGGCTCTTTTTGGTCTCCACCTTTCTTTATCGACTGTAAATTCATATTATTTTTCCTTCGCCGATAAATTTGTTATTAAGCATTATTCTATATCGCCAAAATCTCTTGGCTACTATTTCTTGATAAAATTTTAGATAGGATCTTATTATACATACGTAGATTGAATCTTTTCCTCATTTTATGTGAGCTTCAACACTTCATTTAGCATTAAAAAATTGAGGTTCACCACAAAGTCACCATGATGACAGGTCATGTAGGTCCTGACTTACAGGTTTTAAATGGGATGAAGATGGCAAACATTTCCCTTTGCCACCAAAGAAGAGCAAAGTATGACAACAACATTATCTTGCGTGATCATTGTGGTTTATTTATTATATATACTTGAAATTATTTAGGTGCTATAAATGTATTACAGGAACTCACTCCCCCCTCTTCTATCTGCTCTATTCACAAGAGAAAAATGAAAAACAGGAAGAGACTTTGTACACACAAAGGGATTGAAGGAAAATGTGAAAAACAAGATATCTTGCGTACACAAAGTGATTAAAGGACCTCAAATAACATGCTTCAGTAATCACACCAACGCCAATCTTTTAGAACATTTTCCTGTTCCCGTTCTCTGTTGTGAGAGCTGTATTTCTCACACTCCTTTGTCTGGTTGATGTTCATAAATAACTTCTAATTCCTGCAGTTCCTTTATGCGACGAGGTACTTTCACATAGATATGGAAGAGATGAACCACTTGAAATGTATAGTTGATTGATTAATCTCTTTTCCTATCCTCCTATTCACTTTTTAAATTCAAGTCATTATAGCCGCAATTTTTTGCTTCACGACAGCTGACTCTATCAATTTAATTTTATTATCAGTGAAAAATCTTTTATTTTTTGTTTTTGAAATATGATTTTAGCCACCTTTTGCTACCTCATTGAGGATATGATTACTATGTGAGGTTATGAAATACATCTTGTAATACATAACTCTTCTGTTCCCAGGTAATTGACAATCTTCACTTATGTTTCTGTGTGTTATTTTGTGTTGTTCAGCTTTTTTACTTTTCATGTATATGTGTACGATTTAAGTTCGAGCTCTTATATTTTTATGCATATTATATTATTTATTTATTTTTTTATGTAAAAGATCTCAATCTTATGGTCAAGGATCACAATAATTAAGACTATATCTCAGTTAACCTTGACACGATGAATCACATATTATTATTATGATATGTAAATAAATTATACATAACTACCTTGCAAAACTTGATGCCGGATATCTTAGAATGTTTGTGCAATCCAATTTTTTTAATATTTATTTAATTTTAAAATACTCAAAATACTCTTCATGTTGGCCTGTTGACACTGGCCATAACCTAGTTAGTGTAGATAAGGTGTATAAAGTATAGCTGCAAAATTCCTTTAACCAAGGAATATGCTGTCAGCGTGTCAAAATTTTATCAAAGTTATTCGAGATCATATCGATTAAATAACATAAGAAATTATAATATTATCATCCTAGTAAGCAAAAAGGTCATAATAATCGGAAACATAATCTTCTGGCGAACTTATCTTTTTTTTTTTTTTTTTTAACTGAAGTGGCACTCTCACTTTTTTTTTTTTAAAAAAAATATAACTTTTGAGAATATTACATAATGCCACTTATAAAAAGTCTAAAAATAAACTTACATATTATAAACAAAAGTAGGCTATGAAACGGGGTTATTATAGGAAACGATAGCTTAAAGAAAAAAAAAAATAGAATTATTAGATAATAATCAAAGTTAAAATGGGAAATAAAATAAAGTAACGATGTTGCCACATTAAATTAATTGTTATATATAAAAATGAGATTTTTCATCTTTATATAGCGATGAATTTAGCGACATAATATAATTATATTTTAAATAATAATACGATATAATATAATAAGTAACAACCATCCAAACAAGATGTTAGTGATTGTGGTTGTGATTATGATGAATTAGTTTCATTTTTACTAATTGTTCATTTTGAACTTTGCTCGCCTAATGAGAAATAATGATTAGTATAAATATTTTATCACATATAAATTGATGTATAGTGTTAGATTTTGAGAAATAATTTGAGGAATAAGTAATTAATATTGAGAGTAAAACATTAAAAAAAATGGTTTTTCCTGATATGTTAAAAATAATAAGTGAAAGTGAAAATATATTTTTAGTACAATAAACAAATACAAATAAATGGAGGGAGTATAATTAGCTGCCTATAAAATACTCTCTTTGTTTCTGATTGTTTTAGCTTAGACACGCCTTTTAAGAAGCTACTCATTCCTAGAAAACAAAGAGTGTTTTTACTAACTTATTCTTAAAAAATACTCCATTCGTTCCTAAATACTTGTCATCCTCACTAAAAATAAATATTCCATAATACTTGTCATTTTTGAAAATTAAGACATAATTAGTTTGTTTTCATATTTATCCTTAGTCATAAATATGGAGAGATATTAATATGGTACAAAAGAGAGAAATATTAAATAGAGATAAGCAATAAAGAAGAGTAATTTAGTCAAATTATTCAATAATTATTTTTTTCTTAAGGGACGTACAATCAAAAAATATGACAAGAATTTGAGAACGGAGGGAGTATCTTGTAAAAAATATAACTCTTTAATAGGTTCTTGGTTATGTAAAACTCTCTTTATTTAAAAAAGAATAAAACAGAAAGAACATTATTAATATTTTATTGATAATCTAAAACATCACTTATTTAAGAACAAAATAAAAAAATTAAAAAAATACTTATTTAAAAATGAAGAAGTATCTATTTTGACTGATCCCTATGCATGGGATAATGAATCAAACCGGATAGTAGTAATATGTTATGTGCATTGAATGAGCTCATAAAGATGACTGTTTGAACATTTCCAAGAAAGGTGAAGATGATCAAAAAAAAAATTTTTTAAAAACAAATTTCTGATCTGAAGATGAATGTATTACATTTTACAGTTGACACTTAAACTATTGTTGTTCATATATACTCATTTTCGTATAAAGAATCATGCTCCCTACATACTAATTTATGTGACACTTTTAACTTTATGAGAGTTAATTTGAGTAAAAATTTCACGGGATGTCTTATTTTGATCGCGCCATTTAAGTAATATACACCTTACGTATTTTTTTGCACGAATAGTCAATATTAGATAATTTTCAGGTGAAATAATGCACTTTTTTTTCGATTCAAACATGTATGACTGGAATTTAAGCTGATTTTAACGTGTGTTTCGATCATGTATGACTGAGTGCAAATATATATGAAAAAATTAAAAGGGTGTTAAATGGATTTGTTAAATTTATTGTAATATTGACAAATTGATGATTGAAGTTTGTTCTTTATGATATACGAAACTTATGTTTCAATTTGAGCTTATTTGGTGTATATTTGTATGTTTATATTTGATTATTTTTTTTTTGACAAAAGCTTTCAAACTAACATAATCACATGTCTGAAGTTTCAACTCATTTTTACATGTTGTTCAGTCATGTATGACTAAGGTGCAAATATATATGAAAAGATTCAGTCATGCATAACTGAAAGTTTAACCAATTTTTACATGTACCTCAGTCAAAAATATCTGAACTTTTTATCTTTATTCCAATTCATGTGGGCGTTCTGATTTTCCAGTTCAATTTTCTCTATTTTGCACTGCACGTTTTTATTAATCTGGGAATTAGTTGATTTCTTCGATTTCAGTTTTGTCCTTTAATTTGAGGTTTCTGTTGTTGTGTTAACAAGGAAAACATTAACGAATATATGTATCCAGTTTTACATCAATGAGAATGGTGATAAGGTTTACACGACGTCAGGCGAAAATGTTTGATGTTTAGCTTTTACAAGGTCACACTTTCAGACGTGAATGTCTGAAGCTATCAAGCTTTATACGTGATTGTCTGACTTTCTGTCCAAGGCGAGTAAACTTACAAAATAAATTATGAAGTCAGTAGTAGTTAAATAGCAACATTAAAAGTGGGTATTTGTGCACTTCTCTGTCAATTTGACTTATCTTTCAAATTAAATTGGATTAGATCAACTCAATATTGTAAATTTAAAATTTAGATGCACAAAAACTATATAAAAGGTACTATAAGTTGCAATTCTTCACATGTCAATAGGTGGAATAACCTGAGAGATCCTTGTACTTATCTCTGTTTGTCATCTGAACCCTCCTACTCACCCGTTTGCCAATTGAACACTTACATTGAATAAAACACAGTATTTTAAACCCTTTTCTTATCCAATCAGTATGCGTGTAATACAATCACTTACACGTGGAATCAGTGTTTTAAAAGGCAGTCATGAGGCAAGCTCCTGGGCCAGGCGTAGCTAAAAACGCACCGAGACGTTGTGGGGAGGCGAAAGTATCGAAAGGCGAACGCTCCAAAATTTGAGGTGTTTAAGCATTGGGGCGTTCGCCTAAGCGTGAGGCGCAAATTAGGCGTAAGCCCAAAAAAATTTACAAAGTAAAATAATTTTTTCCTATTAAATCTCTAATTTAAACAAATAATACAAAAATATATCATTGGTAAATAGTTAAATATACTCAAATCAAAAGTAAAAAACCCCCCTTAAAAGTCACACTTTCAAACGTATTTATCAGTGGGTGTCGACGACGCATCTACTCAAGAAGGTACTGGGTACACACTTTCTTCTTCCTAGTTCCTTTCTTTTCTTTTAGTTCTTTTCAAGTCACATATTGACTAGTTTTTAAGTTTTTTTTTTGCTCTCTTTCAAAATATAATATATGGTAAATGAGCGTGTAAATATACTGATAGAGTAACAGGAAGGTGGGAGTTAGTTATTTATGTACAATTTTTTATACAAACTTGTGTTTTTGAGGATATATAATAGTTTATTATATGAAAAGTTGACTTTATACATTAGTTGTATTATGTGGCTTTTGTTAGTTTTTATTGCTGAAGCAGTTTTAAATATATGTTCCACTTATTTTTTATAATTTTGATGTACTTTTACTTTTATCGGTGATTTATTTCTTTTAAAAATATTTAATTCTAATTATATTAATTTATAAAATATTAAAATTTAAAGGATCCCTGGGGATTACGTCTCATAGCCTTGGGGCTTACGCCTCGTCCCATACAAGGTAAAACGTCTCGCCTTATGCCTCCGTCTTTAAAAACACTGCGTGAAATCCACGTTATTATTTAATGACACATAAAAAATTAAATATTAAATTTCCTTTAAAATAAATAGATCACTTTTCCAAATTCTCTAGAAATCTTCAATAACCATATTCTCTATATTTGTTCAAAAATTGAGCACCACAATCATGCCAAATAAGTGAAATTCTTCCTCATTTGACTTAAAATTTCAACTACAAGTTCACAAACACAAATCCCAATGAGTATTGTGTCATCCTTTTTTAGATTGACTAAAAAGAAAAGTGAGTCATATAAATTAAGATAAAACAAGTACATTTTAAAATTTGGTCAAGATTCATATAGTTTGAATCTTGAAAAGTGAAGTGTCACATGAGATAAAAAGAGTAATGAAATTTGTAGTACAAGAACCAAACGATCTAATTTTTTTAATTTTTTTTTTAGATTTAGATGTCTAGACATAATTTTTTTAATTATAATAAACAAATAATTTTGAAGGCTGGAATGGGTGTACTGCTTGGTGTGGCAGTGCTAGGGTAGATGAAAATACAAGATTGAGTCTTTGTTCAGTCATAGTAACATGTACGTAGTTATACTTATGGATATGAAGTATGGTTCACTCTTTTTGGGATACTTTCATTGACATAAGATATTGGAAATCTGATCATTAAATTTTCTTTTCTGTCAAATATTAATTATAATATATGATCATAAAAAAGGGACAACTATTAAGTTAGGCCATAAATCATTTGCCCCAATTATTGTCAACTCTTAAATTTTTAAGAGCAAGTTGTAAGCTTAGAAGTACGGCCTTGCCTCACAAATGAAATAACTTACTAGTAGATAACCAGTTTATTGATGTTGGATATGCTTTGTGAAAATTCAGAAAATTTTTGTGGTCTTCTGAAAAAGTGTTTTAACTTATTAGCCTGTTAAAAAATATTGTACAAATATATACATTCAGCAACAATTTCTCCTCCTCTTCCTTTTTCTCTACTATTTTTCATATGTGAAGTAGAAAATTGAAGAGTTATTATTTATTTGTGATTATTTTAGATCGATTTTGGTCGAAGAAACTTGAAGAACACTGTTATTAGCTTTTATTGAGCTTGTTTGTAGAGAAGATAAAGTTAGTTTAATAATTTTTGAAGGTTTAAGTTAAATCTAACCATTAAAAATTGTTGGGATTGACATTAGAAGATTGAATATCAAATTTGGAGTATTTTGTAATTATTTGGATCATTTTTGAAGCAAAAACATATGGCTGAAATTCCGGCGATCAACATAATTTGATATTGAGACAAGTCTTGTTCAATGCCCAATATCAAGTAAGAAATCTTGGCAATCTGCTATGATTTTGCTCTAAATCATTCTGATAAAATGATTAATGTTGTACTGTTTTTTAACAAGGCCAAAGTATAAACGGTGACACCTGAATATCCTATTTGTACAAGTATCAACAATGAAAATTGGGTTCGCTGGACAAGTTAAACAGACTAAAGGAAAATAACGCAATATGACAGCTTTCTGTGATTATAATTAAAAAAAGTCACGAACCCAAAAGTAATTAAAAATGATTATTTTAAGGATAATTAATGAAATAGTCAAATATGAGGGTGTTATTTACAAAAACTTCCTTAACTTTAAATTAATTACAAAACATACCGGGTAAAGAGAAATCGCGTGTATCTTAGGTCTGTATATCTCAGATACACACGAATTTGGTCTGTGTATCTAGGCTTTCTTAAAGTTGTGTATCTGAGCTGTGTATCTCAGATACACCCGACCCAGTGTATCTAGGCTTTTTTTAAGTTGTGTATCTCAGATACACCCGACCCTATGTATCTAGGCTTTTTTTAAGTTGTGTATCTCAGATACATCTGATCCTGTGTATCTAGGCTTTTCTTAAGCTATATATCTCAGATACACCCGAAGTTTGTATTGTGTATCTGAGCAATTACTTTGGTATGTAATAATTGGAGTCCGGAGCCTAAAAGGCAATTTTTTTCATCCAACAATCCAAAGGGGCATATAAAAATAAAAAAAATTCAAATGGGACAAGGCGGGGAGACTGTTTTACCTTGTCCTTAAAAAGTTAACATGATCAGTTAATGGTAAAATGCAAGGGGGAGACTGTTTTAGCTTACAAGGTAAATAGAGTCTCACGCCTTACCCTTTGACTGAAAAAGGTGGTGGGGGTTGGGAATTTAATTGTCTGTCAACTAACCCCCTAGGGAAGGAGGAGTATTAATTTCAAGGAGACTGCATGTTGATACCAATGTATTATCAATTGCTGACAGTGCAAGGTTAGGAGAGTGTTTTACCTTACAAGGTAAAATGAGTCCCACGACTTATTAATTTTCTTTTATAAAGCATCTGTTTCATTCATTTTTATTCATACTATTTTGAGTTTTTGTTCTTGATTCTCTCTTGAAGACAAAGACCAGAGCAACTTAATAGAATTCAAGTCTATTTCACTAAAAATCTTGCACTTTAAGGTATATTTTAATCACATTTTTTATATAATTATTCTAATACCTAACAAACACGTATGTAGTAGTAATATAATTAATCATCTTTTTAGCTTATTAATTTGCCAAATGTTGTTGTTATCGTACCAATTTGTTAAGTCTTGTCGCGCCCCATTTTTCTCTCGAAAAGCGGAATTCGACGTGACAAACTCTTTTGGGATTTAAAGAGTGGAGAGTCGCCACCTAACGAATTAAGGTGCGTTAGGGCACCGTTCTAGACTAATTACGAACTTATTTTTATTATTAGCCTACGTCAACCAGAAATTCGAGTAAGGGTTCAAGTTACCTCGAAAGGAAGGTGTTAGGCACCTTTCGAGGTCCACAAATGTGGGTCCCAATCGAATCCATATATTACGTGGGAAATTCTATGTGATAAGCAAAAGTCTAATCTATTTATTAACTTAATGTTAACTAAGTGTAAAAAAAAATAGTTATTTATCTAATTAATATAAACCTAAGTACTACACATTAGGAAAAATATATAAAAACAAAATATCAGCTAAGCAAGAAGAGAGAAGGACACAATTTATATAACCGAAACATTTTTTATAATAACGAACCTAAACTACCCCCAAATAGTTGAACATTCAAAATAAGATAAAGAAAACCGATTTAGAAAAAGATTTTATACAAGGAATTAATTTTAGCCTATTCGGATCAGCGCTCGGCTTATTAAAGGATGACAATGTCGTATGTTGCATTGTCGAATTCTGCTCAGGGCAACTTATATCATTTCCGATTTTTCTACCTACCCACCTAGTTTGATTATTAGTCTTAAAGGCGTTCTAAAGAAAGCGATAAAACTAACGTTTTCCAAAATGCCTACCCGCCCCAACTCAATGTCCAAGAGGCGCCGGACTTACTATTTTGGGTAAGGATCTAGACATAGAAAATCTTAAGCTGCCTACTTAAATTCGAGGTTTACGTCAAACAAAACAAATAGGACTAGCAATTAGCATATAATGGTTTCAAATATGCCTCTTATTTAATTAAAGTTAAATAGGTGATTATCATACTTAAAAGATAGTTATTTATTTTACGTGGTTAAAGCCTATAAGCATGGTTTCTAGGCGAACGTATTAATCAGGGTGCCAAAAATTAACTAACATGCTAGATATTAAATATACTAAAAAAACTTGATTAAAGGTACTAAAAATTAATTAGTAATTAGAAAAAGAAGTTAATTTAGATTGCTAAAAATGATTTAAAGTGCTGAAAATTATTCTTGGTTATACTGAAAATTATTTAAACATATCAGACTAACTTAAATATGCTGGCAATGTCAATTTCTTAATTGCAGAAAACTGTCAAAATATGCTGAAAAAAAATAATTTAATTTTAAATGCTAGAAATTCAATTTTTAAATACTGAAAACTATTAAAATATGCTGGAAATTATTTTTTTTTGAATGCTGAAAAATAATATAATATGCTGTAATTTATTTTGAGTGCTGAGAAATAATATAGTATGCTGGAATTTATTTTTTCTCAAGTGCTGGAATTGATTTTTTAAAGGCTGAAAAAATATTTAGAAATTACTGAAAATTGTTTTAAATTGCTGGAAATTAGATTAACTTGCTGGAAATTAATAACAGGTGCTGAAACTAAATTTCAGATGCTGAAAATTAGTTTATTAAAATACTGAAAACTAATCAATAATTGCTGGAGAATGCTGGAAATTAATTTTAATTTCTGAAAAATAAACTTTAGATGCTGAAAATTAATATTTTAGAAGGCTGAAACTTGACTATTATATGCTAGAAAATCAAATAACTTGCTGAAAATTATTTTAATAAACGTTGAAAAATTATCTAAGCTTGGTTGAAAGCTATTTTAATAAAATGCTGAAAGATTATTATTTTTATTACTTTTAGATGCCGAAAACTAGTAAACATAGTTAAACATGCTGAAAAAAACTAAATAGACATGCTGGAAATTAAGTAAATATGCTGGAATTAACTTGAATATGCTGAAAATCAATTTTAACATGCCAAAATCAATTAAACACGCTTGAATTAAATTAACACATTCAAAATTGATCTAATACGTTTGAAGGTTAATTAAAGATCCTAAAAACATGATTTCTAATCGATGAAAGTAATTAATTAATTATCCTAGATTATTTGCCTAAGTTATAAAACAATTTAATTAATACGTAAAATTTGTTAAATAATCCTAAAAGCATGATATCTAGGTGATAAAATATGTGACACATAAAATCCCCGCCCCCATAGCATCCCCAATATTTTTATTATTTTACATAGAGAGAGTTTATACAAAATATTACAAACTAAAAATGGATAAAAAGCTAAAATAAATGAGCTAAGCGGTTCCCCAACACTTGGGCAACTCTTCATTTCTCGATCCAAACATCCCCAACTAATGAACCTGTCAAACACAATAAATATGCGACAACAAACCAGTAGAATTTGACACTAAACCTCTAAAGACCTATGAGTATGTATTCTAGCACCACATTTAGTTACTAAAAAAACAGATCATCAATGTCAACACTTAAAAGATTTAAAGAATGCACACCAAAGCAAGACTAAACATTGCAAGGGAAATTATCGAACAAATACTGAATGCAACGTTAAGAAAGACTAACCGGTTGGTGATAATAGATAGTAATAGGAAAACCTTAAGCAAATCACAGTAGAGGAATAGGACAGCAAAATCAAAGTTGATCCTTCCGAAGCAAAAGCAAAAATAATAACAGTAAAAGTATAATTTTTCAGAAGGATTAGATACTTGAAGCCCTAAGAGTCTATTAGTGAGGGAAAAAGTCTGTCTGCCTATGAAAAAAAAGGGTCTTTATATAGGCAAGAGTCGTACATAATTAAAGGGAGAAAGATTTTCAGAAAATCAATTGAGGGGAGTAAGAAGGAAAATAAATATTTCAAAAAATCAATTTGATGAAAATCCTTTTCTTTAAATAAACTAAATCAATTTAAGATGGAAATTATGTCATAATTACCATAAATAAGCAAGTAAGAATATATTTTGAAAGATCAATAACATTAATCAAGGTGTTTAAAAAAATGAAAATAAGGCATGTGAGTATTAATCATGTAATGACTGATTGATCCTAATCAAAACATACCATAATTAGTGGTGTAACAATCAGTCATGTTCCAACTAAGGAAAGAGCAGCAAATAAAAGGAAGACATGCTAGATTTTCTATAATCATGTTTGTAATTCAACCAAGCCAACAAAATTTACTGAAGTTGGTGAATAAACCATTTCAAAGTTACACAACTTCAATGATAATGAATAAGCAACCAGAAATTCCATGAACTTTTGAATGCACGGAGAAATCTAGTCTATCACTTCAAATTATCAACTAGCACATGGGATAGCAAGCTTTAAAGAAAAAAAAAATTAGTCCCAAACTTAGAGAATTCTAGGGTTCATGCAAATTGGGCATTTTAATACATGTCAACCCAAAGATGTAAACAAACATGAATTCAGAAAAATGAGCCAGAATTAACAACCACGATACTTCGAATCTTAGACCTTATCATGTCGATAAACATAAGATTTAAAATAATTAAGCACGTAATGGGCTACGTAAAGTCATACCAGAGGCAAATTCGTTGTAGATCTGACAAAAGAACGTTAAATTTAAACTCTTTAAACACCTCATGTGAGTTTTGCTTTAATTGGGGAATTTTGGTCAGGCCTTCGGATTCTGATTCGGGTCGGCGTTCACTTGGTGTTGCTGTTGTTAGCGTCACCTCACCAGTCATCACCTCCAGTGAGGTGGTATCAACCGAAAGAAACGACGGAGAGAAAGATCGAGGTGATTGGGGAGGGAGGGGGGGGGACGGAGGAGAATGGGAGAGAGAGAGAGTTACGGCTGGGGGTTTTTTTGGTCGATGGTGGTTGCCAGTTGGGGTTCGCCGGAGTGACGGAGGCGGCTGATGGATATGGTTCTCCGATCGGGTTCGGAGGTTGAGAATTTAAGAGGGTGAGGGAGAAAGGGAAGGTGCGGCTGAGTTGGGAGAAGAGAGAGATCTAGAGATAAGATAGAGAGAGTTGAGGCGGCTGGTGTGGGTGTTCACCGGCCGGAGCTCGTGGTGGCTCGCCGGTGATGGGAGTTGAGGGAGATCGGTAGAGAGAGAGTAGTGAGGAAAGGGTTTTGCGGCTGTGGGGGTATGGGAAAATGGATTAGGGTTTGGGGGTAGGGTGTAGTTGAAAAAGGGAAGAAAAGTAGAATTAATCTCAGCCGTTGGATCAATTTTGATCAACGACTGGGATAAAAATTTACAAAATGGGTCAAAAATTAGGTTATTTAAATTGGGTTCGATTGGAGTTAATTAGGGATTTAAAATTGAGTCAAATTAGACTCAATTTAGGCTAGGATTGACACAAAGTAGGTAAAATCAGGTTATAAATTGAATAAATCGGAGAAATTGGATTTAATTAGGTTGCTATTTTGTAAATACCCTAATAACTTAGAAAATGTATAATAAAATACTAACACAAATAAATTGATGTCATAATATATTATTTGAAATCGACGATAATAATAGCTTGAAACAATTTAGGCTTCTATAAATTATGAATACGACATTTTAAGAAATACTATACTACTACTACTACTAATAATAATAACAATAATAATAATAATAATAATAATAATAATAATAATAATAATAATAATAATAATAATAGACTGCGTGTTTATAAATTATGAGTATGCATATTTGCAGAAAATAATTTAATAAATATTTACAAAATTATGTAAAATATTATATTTAAATTAGTAAATTATATATATATATATATATATATTATATAAGAAAATAAAAATGCTAAAAGATAAATTGCATACCTTAAAATCATGAATACGAAATGTTAAAACTTATTTGATACCAAAAAATAATAATTAAAAATTTAAAAATTAATATTTTGATAAAATAGCAGCCTGTGAAGAATATCGGGAGGTCAAAATTGGGTGTCAACAGCTTCCCCTTCGTTGCTTGGGAATGATAGAAGAATTGTCGAGCAACGAAAGTTGACATAGTAGCCAATTTTGTCCGACCGAAAGGATGGTTTGTTGGAGTCAAAAGCAAAAGGGAATTTTTCAAAATAATGGGGCCGAGACTTGGTGTCAAGTCACCTACATATCTCGGGTTTACGAGAATCAGGCCGTGTGTAGTTCTAGATCTAGCAACGAATGATATTCCCAAAGAACGTCAATGATACGATATACGGGCAACAATAAAGGTAGTATGGACTAATGAGATTGGAGTGGATCAAATTCAAAAATGGTAGTTTAGTGAGAAATGTGAGAATGAGAGGTAAATGTGTTTCAAGCTGTATTGAGTGACGGAGAAAAAGTGTAGTTGTTTCTCGGAAATGGGAGTGAGAGTTACTCCCATTTTGACTCGTTCTTCTTTCGTTGCCTGCATGCTTCTATTATTACTAAATACAATGGTTAGATCATGTGGATAAAATAAATAATAAGTAATTGTTGTAAATATTTATTTAAACATGATGCAATTTCCCCGTTACACTATGAGCATTTGCTTTGAGACGGCAAGGATGATGTCTCTAAGCCATGATGTCTTAGGGCCATGATAGCGACAAGTAAATCCTAAGGCCATGAAATGATGTCCGCAAGCTATGAAAATGACGCCTTTAGACCATGACGCCTTCGGAGCATGGTAAGCAAAAGTAAATCCTTAGGCCATGAAATGATGTCCGCAAGCTATGAAAATGACGCCTTTAGACCATGACGCCTTCGGAGCATGGTAAGCAAAAGCAAATCCTTAGGTCATGAAATGATGTTCGCAGGCTATGAATATAATGCCTTTGAACTATGGTGCCTTAGGATAATTATATAATGATTAAAGAAAGTGTATCTGTCTTAATTGACATAATTTGATGTCGTTCAGCAGCTTGATGCAATTTGTATACTTGATTGCGGATTCTGCAGGTGCAATGTAATGTAGATTTCTGTGGATGCACTGCGGAGTGAACTCTTGCGGGAGCCATGCAATGTCGACCCTTGCAGGAGCCGTGTAATGTTCATTTCTGCGGATGTACTGCGGAATGGACTTTTGCGGGAACCATGCAATATTGACCCTTGTAGGAGCCATGCAATGTTCATTTCTGCAAATGCATTACGGAGTGGACTCTTGTGGGAGCCATGCAATACCGACCCTTGCAGGAGCCGTGTAATGTTCATTTCTGCGGATGCACTGCGGAGTGGACTCTTGCGGGAGCCATGCAAATGTTGACCCTTGCAGGAGCCATGCAATGTTCATTTCTACGGATGCGCTGCAGTATGGACTCTTGCGGGAGCCATGCAATATTGACCCTTGCAGAAGCCGTGCAATGTGGATTTCTTTAGATGCATTGCGGTGTGGACTCTTGTGGGAGCCATGCAATATTGACTCTTGCAGGAGCCATGCAATGTTGAGGATAGGATAGAGTAGCTTAGCTGTTTTCCCATGTTGGATGCATAGTGGGCTTTCTTTGATGATGATCGTTCAGGTGTTGTAAGGTATCCGTTGCATTTGTACCTGTTCTTTCTGCACTCAAAGAAAGAGTGTAAGTTTGTAAAAAAAGGGGGAGGTCGATTTGTGCCTCTGCTATGACTGGCGTGCTTCCTCCTCGCTTGATATTGTGGACCGATAATAGGCTTCGTCCGAGCTTTTACTTGGGTAGAAATAAAACAAGTTTTTAAAAAAATCATGTTTCAAAAATGTTTGCTCTTGAAAAATGAGAAATGAAAAAGGAAATTAAAATATTATTGAATCATTGACTGTGACACATTTCGAGACCACACAACTTCTTATAAGTGAATATTTTAGAACTTTTGATCTTCAAATTTTCTGCCCCAGTGTAGATTTGATAGCTTTGATAGGTGAAGGTTTCTTGCTGTGAATTTTTGAGTTTTCCTCAAAAATTCTGCCCCAGTTATATTCTTGTGAGGGGAAATAGAGAATTTTATTATGACAGGACCGAACTCCAAAGGAGCGCCTACGTATCCCTCTTAAACGGGAATCAGGTCAAACGTAGTTCCAATTACAAAGTAAGAAGGCATGAAATAAAGCTTAAACATAATATCTCTTGACAACATCTGAATTGATAGGCTTGGTACAAACTTTGCCATCCATTTCGGCAAGTATGAGTGCTCCTCCTGTCAGAACCCGATGCACCGCATAAGGTCCTTGCCAATTCGGTGAGAATTTACCTTTTGCTTCATCTTGGTGTGGAAAGATCTTTTTCAAAACCAACTGCCCGGGCGAGAAGTGCCTCGGTTTAACCTTCTTGTTGAAAGCTCTGGCCATTCTATTTTGATAGAGTTGACCATGACAGACTGCGTTTATCCTTTTTCCGTCTATGAGTGCCAGTTGCTCGAATCTACCTTGCACCCATTCAGCGTCACTCAATTCTGCTTCCTGAATGATTCTATGAGAGGGTATTTCTACCTCAGCAGGTATCACTGCTTCACTACCATAAACCAGAAGATAAGGTGTGGCACCCGTAGAGGTTCTGATTGTAGTGCGGTATCCTAGCAGGGCAAAAGGTAACTTTTCATGCCAATGCCTGTAATTATCTATCATCTTTCGAAGTATCTTCTTGATATTCTTATTGGCAGCTTCCACCGCCCCATTCATTTGTGGCCTGTATGCTGTGGAGTTTCGATGTTTGATCTTGAACATCTCACATGTCGTTCTCATCAAATCGCTATTGAGGTTGGCACCATTATATGTGATGATAGACTCAGGTACTCCAAATCGACAAATAATGTGATTTCGAACAAAATCATCTACAACTTTCTTTGTGACTGACTTATGAGAAGTGGCTTCAACCCACTTAGTGAAGTAGTCAATTGCGACAAGAATAAACCTGTCTCCATTAGACGCGGATGGTTTAATAGGACCAATGACATACATGCCACAAGCTGCGAGGGCCAAGGGGAGCTTGTGACGTGGAGTTCGTTGGGAGGAACTAGAATCATGTCAGCATGAGTTTGGCACTGATGAAACTTTTGCACATAACGAATACAATTGGTCTCCATAGTCAACCAAAAGTAACCTGACCTCAATATCTTCTTTGCCAACATAAATCTGTTCATGTGAGGTACGCATGTTCCAGTATGTATCTCCTCGACCAACCTAGATGCTTCCCTAGCTTCGATGCATCTTAGCAAACCCAAATCTGGAGTCCTCCTATACAGGATTTCCCCATTTAAAAAGAATTGATTTGCTAACCTCTGAATGGTGCGCTTCTGAGTACTCGTTGCATTTTCTGGATAGTCTCCACTTTTCAGATATCCCTGTGTATCAGTATACCATGGTTTTCCGTCCACTTCTTCCTCTATATGAAAGCAATATGCAGGCTGCTTTTGTATGTAAACGGGGATGGGGTCGATATAATTCTTGTCTGGATGCTGGATCATGGAAGACAAGGTAGCCAAAGCGTCTGCGAACTCATTCTGGATTCTTGGAACATGTCTGAAATCTATCTTGCGAAACCTCTTGTGCAACTCTTGTATACAGTCTAAGTACGGTAGGAGTTTTGTGTTTCTTGCGGCCCACTCACCTCGTACTTGATGAATCAATAAATCCGAATCTCCAATCACCAATATTTCCTGGATATTCAAATCGATTGCCAAACGAAGCCCCAAAATGCAAGCTTCATATTCAGCAATAGTGTTGGTGCAAGGGAATCTGAGCTTGGCCGACACAGGATAATGTTGACCAGTCTCTGAGACCAAAACGCCGCCAATACCCACTCCTTTGAAATTTACAGCTCCATCAAAGAATAATCTCCAGCCATCATATTCTTCGGAGATGTCCACCCCTACGAATGCTACTTCTTCATCAGGAAAGTAAGTTTTTAAGGGCTCATACTCTTCATCCACGGGATTTTCGGCCAAATGGTCTGCCAAGGCTTGTGCTTTCACAGCTTTCTGCGTGACATAGACTATGTCAAACTCGCTTAGTAATATTTGCCATTTAGCTAGCTTCCCTGTAGGCATTGGTTTCTGAAATATATACTTCAAAGGATCCATTCTGGAGATCAAATAGGTTGTGTATGCCGAGAGATAGTGTCTCAATTTCTGAGCTATCCAGGTCAAGCCACAACACGTGCGTTCCAATAAGGAATACCGAGCCTCATACGAGGTAAATTTCTTGCTCATGTAATAAATTGCTTGCTCCTTTCTGCCTGTCTCATCATGTTGCCCCAAAATACAACCAAAAGCGTTATCCATCACGGATAAATATAGCAATAAAGGCCTTCCAGGTTCGGGAGGAACCAGAACGAGAGGATTTGATAAATAATCCTTGATTTTGTCGAATGCCTTCTGACACTCTGTCTCCATTTTACAGCCGCATCCTTCTTCAGTAACTTGAAAATCGGCTCACAAATAATAGTAGACTGAGCTATGAAGCGACTGATATAGTTAAGGTGACCCAAGAAACTCATTACCTCTTTCTTGCTTTTTGGAGGCGGAAGATCCTAAATAGATTTGATCTTGGCTGGATCCAATTCTATACCTCGTCGACTGACAATGAAGCCCAATAATTTTCCGGCAGGGACCCCGAAGGTACATTTCGCAGGATTCAACTTCAAATTGTACTTCCTTAGTCTGTTAAAGAACTTTTCCAAGTCGTCCAGGTGATTTGATCCCTTTTTGGATTTAATGATGATGTCATCCACGTAAACTTCAATTTCCTCGTGTATCATGTCATGGAACAAAGTGGTCATGGCCCTCATGTACGTAGCTCCATCATTTTTCAACCCGAAGGGCATAAACTTGTAATAATAGGTTCCCCAAGAGGTAATAAAAGCAGTTTTCTCAGCGTCATAATCATGCATCTTTATCTGATGATAACCGGCGAAGAAATCCACAAATGACTGTGTTTTCATGCTTGGCGCAATTATCGATTAACAAATGTATATTCGGGAGCGGAAAATCATCCTTCGGGCTAGCTTTGTTGAGATCCCTATAATCCACACAAACTCTGACCTTCCCATCTTTCTTGGTGGGGACAGGCACGACGTTGGCCAACCAGGTCGGATACTCAGTTACTTGGAGGATACCGGCCTCAATTTGCTTTGAAATCTCCTCTTTAATTTTCAGACTCAGATCGGGTTTGTATTTTCTCAGCTTCTGCTTAATAGGAGGACAAGATGGATCAGTGGGCAACCTGTGGGCTACAATTGACATGCTTAGTCCTGTCATATCGGCATACGACCAAGCAAAAACATCCGGGTGTTTCTTCAAAAACTGGATATATTCCTCCTTCTCATCTTTTGGCATATAAATACTAACACGGGTTTCTTTTACTGTCTCAGAATTTCCTATATTTACTATTTCTGACTCTACAAAGTTTGCCTTGGGTTTATCTTTGAAATCTTCAACCTTACTAACAAATTCCTCGGGCACTTCACTTTCTTCCACCTCTTCTAATTCACTTATATTATGTTGCGCAGTCTCATTATGTGTCACAATCTCATACTCAACATTTTTAAAAGTGATTTTGCTGAAAGAAATAGAAATAAACAATATCAATAAAAATGAAAAAGAGAGCTTTTATTAATTCAAATAACTTAAAGGTCTTTAAACATAACAAAATAACTGAAAGATGTAAATTGGCTCGAAATTGAGTCCATTTATTTCAAACAAGAATATAAAAAATCAAAATCTTCAAATCTACCCAAGTGCTCGGCGAGGCCTGGAAGAAGTGGCAGTCCAATTGCTGAGTGTAGACTTTCGTTCAGCGTTCTGACTAGGGGCTCCTCTCTCCTCGCTGATGATGACGTTACAATCTTCTCTTTCAGCTTCGATCAAAAACAAATTCTTCAAACTTCCCAGTATTTCATCTTCACCGTCATCAAGAAATCCGGTAGAGTGGAAAATCTGATATAATGATAGAGAAAGATCAAGAGCCCGACCCTTGTCCATGTTGCCTAAACCGGAAGTGTCATTCTTCACAGGAAGGTAAATGGGTTCAACTGTTCCTTGTAATCTGGCCCCAAGACCCTTCCCTGGCTCATATCCAGCTTTGAGCATCTCTCTCCTTTAGTCTTCCAACTCAGCTCTTCCTCCACGTTTCCAACCATCTCTAACGTGTGGAACATTTCTCCATCAAGAACCTCCTTTCCTTCGACAGCATAGATGGGATATCCTCTTTCACCATGTATTACAACCTCTTGGTGGTCGTACTCGAATTTGAGGCATTGGTGTAGTGTGGAGGGGACTGCACCCGTCATGTGAATCCACGGCCTACCAAGCAAGAGGTTGTAGGAATCAGGGATGTCCATCACCTAAAATGTCACGGGAAAAGTGAAGGGACCCATTACCATTTCCAATGTGATCTCCCCAATAGTATCTCGCTGGGAGCCATCAAACGCTTTCACGTTCATCTTCCAACTTTGCATTTTAGCCAAATCGACCTCCAACCTTGTCAGTGTATACAAAGGACATATGTTCAAACCTGAACCTGGATCAATCAACACTCGAAATACAATCCTTTCTCCATGTTGCACTGTAACATGCAAGGCTTTATTGTGCGACTTTCCTTCAGGTGGTAGCTCATCCTCGTGAAAGGATATCTTGTATGCTTCAAATACCTGCCCGACCATGTGGGCCATCTCTCCCCATGTTATAGTAGATGGTACATAGGCTTCACTTAACACCTTCATCAAAGCATTTTTATGGTGTTCAGAAGTCTGCAGCAGTGTCAGGATGGATATTTGAGCTGGGGTCTTGTTCAGCTGTTCGATCACAGAGTATTCTTTAGCCTGTATCTTTTTCCAAGCACCACTCTCCTCCATGTTTATCACGGGTGGTGTTCTTTTACTAGAACTTCCCGGAGTAAAATTCTCTGGTGTATATATTCTCCCAGATCTGGTGACGCCTTGGGCGACGTCTACTTCAGCCACTCTTGCTTTACCTGGAGTATTCTGCTCATAATTCCAAGGAACTGCATGGGAGTTATAAGCAATTAGGGAGGCTCTAACGACTGTGAAAAGAGTCTTAGGTACTGCTACCTCAACCTCAAACGGTCCCCATTTTGGTGTACTGATGAGCGTACCATTTGCCTTTTCAATGAACCAAATAGAGTTTTCCAGGTCCATCATTTCATCAACATCGAGCATGTTTACTTGATGATCCGGTAACGGATTGTTGGTGACATTCGGCGTCGGATCTTTCAACTGAATGCCCTTAGTGTCGATCAACATCTGGATTTTGTCCTTCAGAGTATAACATGTTTCTATGGTGTGACCCCTCATCCCAGAATGATACGCGCAAACCTTGGTAGGATCAAAATGCTTGGCTTGAGTGTTCTCACATCCGGCAGCAATGGGTGTGACATAGCCCGCTTCCTTAAGTTTTTCGTACAGTTGGGCTATAGGTTCGGCTAAGGGAGTGTATTGTTTTTTCTGGAAATTGGCTCTGGGTCTTTGGTTTTGTTGGGGAGAAGGCTGGGGTGTTTGGACATGAGTGGGTTGGACATTATACACGGGATAAGCAGGGCTTTGGAATTGTGGATATAGTGGATATGAGGTAGGTGCTTTGTATAGAGGGGAGTGATATGGCATTGGAGTTTGCATTTGGTATGGAGATATTGGGTATTGCATTGGAGATTGTGGAGTGGTAATAGGAGTTTGGTAATTGGACACACTTTTTGAAGGTTGGGCTAACATCACTGTACCTATCTCCTTTTTCTTCTTGTTCTCAGCGATCCCTCCAGACTGTAAAGCCTTGTTGGCAGCCTGTAAAGCTTCCAGATTGATAATGCTTCCATTCTTAAGACCTTTCTAAAGTATTTCACCTACCCTGATGATTTCAGCAAAACTTTTATCTATAACGGTTATCATTTTCTCAAGATATTATGGCTCCTGTACGCGAATAAAATACTCTTTCATTTGAGATTCTTCAATCTGGGGTTGAGCTCTTGCAGCCTCAGACCTCCATCTTATAGCATAATCCCTGAATGACTCATTAGGCTTTTTCTTCAAAGTCTACATATAGAACCAATTAGGAGCATTGTCAATGTTGAACCCGAACCGTTCCATAAAATCTGATGCCATATCGATCCAGCCTTTCCATTTCCTTGCATCCTGCTCAATATACCACGTTAAGGCTTCTCCAGTGAGACTTCTCATGAACATTTTCATTCTTATTCTCTCGTCTCTCCCAACTCCAGCCAGCTTATCACAATACATATGCAAACGCTCTTTGGGGTCTCCAGTCCCATTATACAAGTCAAACTTTGGAGGTTTGTACCCCTCCGGTAACTCCACATCAGGGTGTACACATAAATCTTCATAACTGAGCCCCCTCGACCCTTTGCTTCCCTCTAGTTTCTTCAGCCTCTCAACCACAGATTGCATCACAGGGTCTTTTTCTGAAGGATCAGGTGCATACTGAGGGTAGGTGAATGGGGTAGTTTCGACATAGATGGGGTTCAAAGAGTTGCTACCGGATGCTTAGTTGTAGGATGCGTTAGCGGAAGGTGTATGCAGGTAGGTGGGATACTTAGTATTTTGGACATGCTGAGTGGGATATGTGGGATTTGGAGTATTATGGGTATTTTGAGGAAGGGGAAAGTTTTGGATATTTTGAGGAAAGGAATGATTTTGGATGTTTTGGGGAGGAAGAAGGTTTTGGATGTTTTGAGGAGAAAGATTTTGGATGTTTTGAGGAAGAGGGAGGTTTTGGGTGTTTTGAGGAGGAGGAAGATTTTGGACGTTTTGAGTTGAAGGCAATTGATGGATTGGGGTAGAGGTTTGGGATTTTGTACCAGTATGACCGTCCACTTATGGTTCAAGAGGTGTATTGAGGGCAACAAAAAGATTGGCCAAGTTGCGCACTTGCGCTAATTCTCCTTGCAGTTCAAGAATCTGTTGTCCCATTCTTATGATAATTTTGTTTTGTCCAATGACACTTTCTCCCTCTGTTCTTTTGTCTGTAGCGCTATTGTTATCTTCCATTTTCTCTTTATCTTTCGAACTTGTAAGAGGAGGAGGAAGAGGAGGAGGAGCCCCTTTTGATCGTGTGTGATAGGCCTGAGTGCACAAATCAACCTTTGGGAAAAGGGAAAGACAAAAACAACAGGATCCAAAATTAGTGCGTTAGTGGCATAAAGAAAACACACATTAGACACATTGTTCGACGTTTCCTATTTTGGGTGCCTCTTTTGAGCCAGAGGTGGGCCTATCATTGTTTAAGAGATAAATATGTCATAAAAGTAATGCCATTTGCTCATAAAATAAACCCCAACAAAATTGAAAAATTCATTAAACTAAATTGTCTCAAAAACCGAAAATACAAAGCAATATTTAAAGAAATAAACTAAATTCTGAAAACATCTTCCTCTTTGTCTTCTTTTTTGTAGGCATCTAAAGCTTTGTCAAAGCGATGGAGGCCAGTCAGGAGATATGATAGTGCTAGTGTTCCTCCCAGGTTTCCCATGCTAAGACATTCTTTGCCTTGTCGATCAAACTCTTCACGAAGTTCTTGCACCTTTTCCTCCACACTTAGAGCGCGTTGCCTCCAAAATTCTAGTTCTTTGCCCATTTCTACTATCTCCTTTGCATTATCATCATGCAATTGGCGATGTTGTGTCTCAGATTCCAAAGCCCTTTTCTTAAACTTACGGTATAGGACTTGGGCCTCAACTTCTTTGTCATTAACCTATTTGCCTCTTTTAACGTTCGAAGTCACATTGTTTTTCAAGTCAGCGTGCAACCATTCAATATAGCCTACTACATAACCTGCTTGATATCTGTCTGATTCGATACTTTTTTTGTCCAAAAAAGTCTTCTTGCCCCAAATTTTGGCAATGTCAGTAGCATGTGGAATTCTGTTATTTTGATAATCCACCCGATGTCCATCCATGTTGGTCACCTTTGGTATTATTTGTTTCCTGCCTGCTTGCCTCATTACTCTTGCAGGAGCATATGGTTGAAGGCCATGAAGTCCCATCAAAATCAAGTAAACTTGATGTTGATTGTATATCACAAAGTTCGTACTTGGAAACCAGTCAAACATCCATTGAACAGAATCTTCAGTCAAAGCGCTCAGCATCTGTCCCCACTTTTCTACCTCATTTGGTCGTTTGATTCTTGTGACCCCCATGGTAACTCGAAATTGATGTGCAGCAATATTGTCAGTCCCAGTTGGTGGACGCATTCTTTTCACCCCATGCACCTTTTGAAGGTGTTCGATCAACCATAATTGCAAGAACACATTACATCCTTCAAATCGTCTGGCTCCATTCTTGCAACAACCCAGGGCCCGATAGATATCAGCTAGGATCATGGGTACAATCGTGCACGGGCCTTTGTCAATCCCATTACACAAAGCATCAGCCACCACAATTAAGCGGGTGTGTATGACTTCGTCCGCCCCATTTGGAAAGACCACCATTCCTAAGAAGTAGACGATAAATGCAAAAACCCTCTTACTTTCCCATGACTTAGGATCAGGGCTCTCTGCTTCATAGACTTGCCGACTATGACGGTGTCCAAATTTATGACTTCCCGGAATCTTAGATTTCATCACATATGACACCATCATGCTGCCTTGAAGCCCTAACTTGTCTCGAACCTCTTCTAAGGTGACACTTTTTGGAATAATGACCTCAGCTTTAGGCCAACTATTTTTTGGCAACAAATTCATATCTTCGACATACCCTCCGATTTCCTCAAGAAGTGGGGTCATCTCGATGTCGCCAAACCTAAACACGGACTTTTTCTCATCCCAAAATACAGTAGCAGCCTCCATAAGTTCCCTGCACGGGGTGACATCCATAAGAGATGGCAAGCTTCCCAACACCTTTCTTACTGCGGCTTGTCCTTCTAAACCCAAGTCTAGCCACCACGTCTCCATCTGCTTTGGCATGCACCAAACCATACTGAACCTTGGATATGACGTAGGTGGTGCCATTGAACCTGGAGAACAAAAAGGTTATCCTACCCTACCCCCAAAGAGCAAATGACAACATTTAAACATATTTATCTCTCAAAAATGCACATAGATTATGAGGGCGTCCTTTTTGGGATTGTGAAATCCCTTAGAACTTAAGGCATGGTTTTCTTAGCATAGTATCCTAGGCTTTGAGATGCCTATTCCTTAGTAAAGGAATAGACGAATAGGATCAAGGAACAAGAGTGATTTTTGACGCGGTTCCCTCAAGCGGACAACTTGAGAGTGGGAAGGCTCATGACTGTCGACGCACCGCTAATCGACTGATTCACGAGGCATTTCCCAAAAGGTGTTTTTAGAATACGTACGTCCGTGCAACCACGCAACCGTTCTTTTTAAAAAATAAAATAAAAGAGGTTCCAAGTGGAGGAAAATATGAGCGGAATGCCATTTGTATATAAAGCAGTAACACATAACAAATAATAGCATGCTTGGATAATTCCAAAAAAAAAAAAAAAAAAAAAGAGAAAGATAAATGCGTAATTTAAAGCTAAGAAATTGCATATAACAAATAAAGGGGTAAGGAAAGGAATTGACATGAAAGAAACTAATCAAATTAAAATAATAAAGTAATGGGAAAGAGGAACGGGATATAACATGATTTTTATTTACAAATAATTATTCATGATAAAACAAATATTTTTAAAAAAATTAGCAAAACAAAGAGTCACTAATAAATGAATAGACCCAAATAATTAAAAATCCCACATAATATACCAATTCGTATTGGTTAGAACCTAAGTATCCCCAGCAGAGTCGTCATGCTGTCGCGCCCCATTTTTCTCTCGAAAAGCGGGATTCGACGTGACAAACTCTTTTGGGATTCAAAGAGTGGAGAGTCGCCACCTAACGAATTAAGGTGCGTTAGGGCACCATTCTAGACTAATTACGAACTTATTTTTATTATTAGCCTACGTCAATCAGAAATTCGAGTAAGGGTTCAAGTTAACTCGAAAGGAAGGTGTTAGGCACGTTTCGAGGTCCACAAATGTGGGTCCCGACCGAATCCATATATTACGTGGAAAATTCTATGTGATAAGCAAAAGTCTAATCTATTTATTAACTTAATGTTAACTAAGTGTAAAAAAAAAATAAAAAAAATAGTTATTTATCTAATTAATATAAATCTAAGTACTACACATTAGGAAAAGTGTATAAAAACAAAATATCAGATAAGCAAGAAGAGAGAAGGACACAATTTATATAACCAAAACATTTTTTATAATACCGAACCTAAACTACCCCCAAATAGTTGAACATTCAAAATAAGATAAAGAAAACCGATTTAGAAAAAGATTTTATACAAGGAGTTAATTTTAGCCTATTCGGATCAGCGCCCGGCTTATTAAAGGATGACAATGTCGTATGTTGCATTGTCGAATTCTGCTCAGGGCAACTTACATCATTTTCGATTTTTCTACCTACCCACCTAGTTTGATTATTAGTCTTAAAGGCGTTCTAAAGAAAGCGATAAAACTAATGTTTCCCAAAATGCCTACCCGCCCCAACTCAATGTCCAAGAGGCGCCGGACTTACTATTTTGGGTAAGGATCTAGACATAGAAAATCTTAAGCTGCCTACTTAAATTCGAGGTTTACGTCAAACAAAACAAATAGGACTAGCAATTAGCATATAAAGGTTTCAAATATGCCTCTTATTTAATTAAAGTTAAATAGGTGATTATCATACTTAAAAGATAGTTATTTATTTTACGTGGTTAAGCCTATAAGCATGGTTTCTAGGCGAACGTATTAATCAGGGTGCCAAAAATTAACTAACCTGCTAGATATTAAATATACTAAAAAAAACTTGATTAAAGGTACTAAAAATTAATTAGTAATTACAAAAGAAGTTAATTTAGATTGCTAAAAATGATTTAAAGTGCTGAAAATTATTCTTGGTTATACTGAAAATTATTTAACACATCAGACTAACTTAAATATGATGGCAATGTCAATTTCTTAATTGCTGAAAACTGTCAAAATATGCTGGAAAAAAATAATTTAATTTTAAATGCTAGAAATTCAATTTTTAAATACTGAAAACTATTAAAATATGCTGGAAATTATTTTTTTTTTTGAATGCTGAAAAATAATATAATATGCTGGAATTTATTTTGAGTGCTGAGAAATAATATAGTATGCTGGAATTTATTTTTTCTCGAGTGTTGGAATTGATTTTTTAAAAGCTGAAAAAATATTTAGAAATTACTGAAAATTGTTTTAAATTGCTGGAAATTAGATTAACTTGCTGGAAATTAATAACAGGTGCTGAAACTAAATTTCAGATGCTGAAAATTAGTTTATTAAAATACTAAAAATTAATCAATAATTGCTGGAGAATGCTGGAAATTAATTTTAATTTCTGAAAAATAAACTTTAGATGCTGAAAATTAATATTTTAGAAGGCTGAAACTTGACTATTATATGCTAGAAAATCAAATAACTTGCTGAAAATTATTTTAATAAACGTTGAAAAATTATCTAAGCTTGGCTGAAAGCTATTTTAATAAAATGCTGAAAGATTATTATTTTTATTACTTTTAGATACCGAAAACTAGTAAACATAGTTAAACATGCTAAAAAAAACTAAATAGACATGCTGGAAATTAAGTAAATATGCTGGAATTAACTTGAATATGCTGAAAATCAATTTTAACATGCCAAAAATTAATTAAACACGCTTGAATTAAATTAACACATTCAAAATTGATCTAATACGTTTGAAGGTTAATTAAAGATCCTAAAAACATGATTTCTAATCGATGAAAGTAATTAATTAATTATCCTAGATTATTTGCCTAAGTTATAAAACAATTTAATTAATACGTAAAATTTGTTAAATAATCCTAAAGGCATGATATCTAGGTGATAAAATATGTGACACATAAAATCCCCGCCCCCATAGCATCCCCAATATTTTTATTATTTTACATAGAGAGAGTTTATACAAAATATTACAAACTAAAAATGGATAAAAAGCTAAAATAAATGAGCTAAGCGGTTCCCCAACACTTGGGCAACTCTTCATTTCTCGATCCAAACATCCCCAACTAATGAACCTGTCAAACACAATAAATATGCGACAACAAACCACTAGAATTTGACACTAAACCTATAAAGACCTATGAGTATGTATTCTAGCACCACATTTAGTTACTAAAAAAAAACAGATCATCAATGTCAACACTTAAAGGATTTAAAGAATGCACACCAAACCAAGACTAAACATTGCAAGGGAAATTATCGAACAAATACTGAATGCAACGTTAAGAAAGACTAATCGGTTGGTGATAATAGATAGTAATAGGAAAACCTTAAGCAAACCACAGTAGAGGAATAGGACAGCAAAATCAAAGTCGATCCTTCCGAAGCAAAAGCAAAAATAATAACCGTAAAAGTATAATTTTTCAGAAGGATTAGATACTTGAAGCCCTAAGAGTCTATCAGTGAGGGAAAAAGTCTGTCTGCCTATGAAAAAAAAGGGTCTTTATATTGGCAAGAGTCGTACATAATTAAAGGGAGAAAGATTTTCAGAAAATCAATTGAGGGGAGTAAGAAGGAAAATAAATATTTCAAAAAATCAATTTGATGAAAATCCTTTTCTTTAAATAAACTAAATCAATTTAAGATGGAAATTATTTCATAATTACCATAAATAAGCAAGTAAAAATATATTTTGAAAGATCAATAACATTAATCAAGGTGTTTAAAAAAATGAAAATAAGGCATGTGAGTATTAATCATGTAATGACTGATTGATCCTAATCAAAACATACCATAATTAGTGGTGTAACAATCAGTCATGTTCCAACTAAGGAAAGAGCATCAAATAAAAGGAAGACATGCTAGATTTTCTATAATCATGTGAGTAATTCAACCAAGCAAACAAAATTTACTGAAGTTGGTGAATAAACCATTTCAAAGTTACACAACTTCAATGATAATGAATAAGCAACCAGAAATTCCATGAACTTTTGAATGCACGGAGAAATCTAGTCTATCACTTCAAATTATCAACTAGCACATGGGATAGCAACCTTTAAAGAAGAAAAAAAATCAGTCCCAAACTTAGAGAATTCTAGGGTTCATGCAAATTGGGCATTTTAATACATGTCAACCCAAAGATGTAAACAAACATGAATTCAGAAAAATGAGCCAGAATTAACAACCACGATACTTCGAATCTTAGACCTTATCATGTCGATAAACATAAGATTTAAAATAATTAAGCACGTAATGGGCTACATAAAGTCATACCAGAGGCAAATTCGTTGTAGATCTGACAAAAGAACGTTAAATTTAAACTCTTTAAACACCTCATGTGAGTTTTGCTTTAATTGGGGAATTTTGGTCAGGCCTTCGGATTCTGATTTGGGTCGGCGTTCACTTGGTGTTGATGTTGTTAGCGTCACCTCACCAGTCATCATCTCCAGTGAGGTGGTATCAACCGAAAGAGACGACGGAGAGAAAGATCTAGGTGATAGCGGGGGGGACAGAGGAGAGGAAAAAAAGAGGAGAATGGGAGAGAGAGAGTTACGACTGGGGGTTTTTTGGTCGATGGTGGTTGCCGGTTGGGGTTCGCCGGTGAGTACAGCGGTGTTCGCCAGAGTGACGGAGGCGGCTGATGGATATGGTTCTCCGATCGGGTTCGGAGGTTGAGAATTTGAGAGGGTGAGGGAGAAAGGGAAGGTGCGGCTGAGTTGGGAGAAGAGAGAGATCTAGAGAAAAGATAGAGAGAGTTGAGGCTACTGGTGTGGGTGTTCACCGGCCGGAGCTCGTGGTGGCTCGCCGGTGATGGGAGTTGAGGGAGATCGGTAGAGAGAGAGTAGAGAGGAAAGGGTTTTGCGGCTGTGGGGGTATGGGAAAATGGATTGGGATTTGGGGGTAGGGTGTAGTTGAAAAAGGGAAGAAAAGTAGAATTAATCTCAGCCGTTGGATCAATTTTGATCAACGGCTGGGATAAAAATTTACAAAAAGGGCCAAAAATTAGGTTATTTTAATTGGGTTCTATTGGAGTTAATTAGAGATTTAAAATTGAGTCAAATTAGACTCAATTTAGGCTAGGATTGACACAAAGTAGGTAAAATCAGGCTAAAAATTGAATAAATCGGAGAAATTGGATTTAATTAGGTTGCTATTTTGTAAATACCCTAATAACTTAGTAAATGTATAATAAAATACTAACACAAATAAATCGATGTCATAATATATTATTTAAAATCGACGACAATAATAGCTTGAAACAATTTAGGCTTCTATAAATTATGAATACGACATTTTAAGAAATACTATACTAATAATAATAATAATAATACTACTACTACTACTACTACTACTACTACTACTACTACTACTACTAATAATAATAATAATAATAATAATAATAATAATAATAATAATAATAATAGACTGTGTGTTTATAAATTATGAGTATGCATATTTGCAGAAAATAATTTCATAAATATTTACAAATTATGTAAAATATTATATTTAAATTAGTAAATTATATATATATATATTATATAAGAATATAAAAATGCTAAAAGACAAATTGCATACCTTAAAATCATTAATACGAAATGTCAAAACTTATTTGATACCAAAAAATAATAATTAAAAATTTAAAAATTAATATTTTGATAAAATAGCAGCCTGTGAAGAATATCGGGAGGTCAAAATTGGGTGTCAACAAGTCTAAAACTATGTTAAGTCATTATTGTCTACCTAATTCTTTTTTGGATTTGCTATTTGCACAACAAAGATGTGAATTTGAGGTTTATGAAACATAAATTAGGGATGAATTAATAGTTGATATGTTACTAATATCCTTTTCAATTTCTCCACCTTTAGTTGCATGCATGTGCAAATTAGTTAATTCATCAAATTATTACTTGACATAAATGTTCATGAAACACGTATCAAAACTAATTTTAATTTTCTTTGTGCATAGATAGATATGGAATATCAACAGTTTGTCCATCCAGGACCATCACAGTATGACGTCTATACCATGCAGAGTAGGCATTGACCCGAGGCTGTTTGGAGAGGCACATTAAAGGGGAAAAAGGCAAGTTTGTCAGTGCGGCATGATGATAATGGGGAATGTTCAACAATAGGGGAATAGGGGAATGCTCAACTGATACATACATGTCAAGCGTCTGTAGATTAAGGTGATTAGCAAAAATTTCAATGCTACGAAGAAATAAAAATAAAGAATCATCATTCCAAATTGGGGTTTCACCAAATATTGGTTATCCGTTGGACTTAAAATAATTTGGATATCGACCAAAAATAACCACATCGTCTTCCGAATTAGTAATACCCATTTTACTCTTAAACAACCTTTTTAAACGATCATATTTGAGGGATAAAGGAAACGATTGAACCATTATATGATGCCGACTATATCGCACCGAATCCCCATCATGCAAAACTTCACCACCCCAATGTAAATTTACTCTTATCTTATTATCATCCATCTTAAAGTAAGAAATGAACAAGGCTCAACAAATATTTTGAATTATGCATTTTAGCGAAATTTTTTAGGACTGCTGCAAATGAAAGGAACCTACAATATTTATAGCACCATGCAACCACGAAAAAATTAATGAAGCTGTTACAAGGTATATATGGGATCCCACCTTATAAGGCGAGAACCCATACTCGACTTACAAGTAAGTCCCATCAGCCAGGGAAAGGGAATTTATTCCCTCACTTGCAGACACTCCTTCCCTGGGAGAATTTATTACTCTCTTTAAACTTGTGTCAGTCAAAGGGTAAGGCGTGAGACTCTATTTACCTTGTAAGGTAAAATAGTCTCCCCGCCTTGCACTTTAGCATTAACTGACTACGTTAACATTTTAAGGACAATGTAAAACAGTCTCCCCGCCTTGTCCCATTTAGAATTTTTTTATTTTTATATGCCCCTTCAGAATTTTGGATGAAAAAAATTGCCCTGCAGGTTTCAGACTCGTAATAATTGTGTATCTCAGATGCACCCGAAATTTGTATTGTGTATATGGGTCAATTACTTTGGTATAACTTATAATTAGAGGTCAAACCTCCTAATTTTTTTAAATCAAAAGCGGGCTAACAACCCATTTATAAAAGGGAAAAGGGTTAAATATGCCATCGAACTTTGAGAAAAGGCTCATCTATGTCATCCGTTAAAATTTTGGCTCATTCATGCCATTGTCGTTACAAAAAAAGCTCATTCATGCCATTTTTTTAACAGTCCGATTTGGTGGTTTTTTGCAAAACCATTTTGTACACGTGGCCAACAATAATTCGTCCACATCATTAATTAAAGGGAAAAGACTCAAATATGTCATCGAACTTTGAGAAAAGGCCCATCTATGCCATCTGTTAAAAGTTTGGCTCATTCATGCCATTTTTTTTAACAGACTGGTTTGGTGGTTTTTTGCAAAACCATTTTGTACACGTGGCCAAACAATAATTCGTCCACATCGTTAATTAAATCAGCCAAAGAAATTTTAAAATTCCTAATAAGAAAATATCGACTTCTCCGGCCAAAAATATTTCTATGCATTTTGTAACTCCTTTATAGGCACTATAAAAAGTTCATCGATTTTTAATTTCTTCGGAATCGCCGAACACAATTTTGTAAATCTCAAGGCTAATTCAAGCTTGAAACAGACATCAACTATTTCAAACAATGAATCAATTAGTTATCGAAACACGGTTTTTCAAATTCTTAAAAAATTATACTTGAAGCAAAAATCAGAAGAATTCTATAGTCGGTGAAATTACAGAGAAGAAAAGAAGAATATTTCAGCAAAATCAAATTAAAATCAAAACTTGAAGATTCTAATGACTTGAAGAATCAGATGTACCATAAATTTGTAAGTCGTGGAAAACAAAATTTTAATTTCACCTTTTAGAAGAAAGTTCAATTTTTTAGATTTTTTATTTGGCTGATTTAATTAATGATGTGGATGAATCATTGTTGGTCACGTGTACAAAATGGTTTTGCAAAAAATCAGCAAACCGGATTGTTAAAAAAAACATGAATGAGCCTTTTTTGTAACAGCAATGGCATGAATGAGCCAAACTTTTAACGGATGACATAGATGAACCTTTTTTCAAAGTTTGATGACATATTTGATTAATGACGTGGACCTCTAGTAAGAGGCCACGTGGCAAAACTGTTTTTAAAAAACCACCGTTAAGAAGCAATGGCATGGATGAGCCGGTTTTGTAACGGCGATGGCATAAATGAGCCAAACTTTTAAAGGATGGCATAAATGAGTCATTTTCAATAGTTTGATGGCATATTTGAGTTTTTTCCCTTTATAAAATAAAACAAATCCTTCATTATGTACAAAAATAGGCCAGGTCCAAAAGTGACCCGGCCCAAGAGGAAATAACAAAGCAACATAAATAAAATGACCAAAGATCATACACTGAAGACCATTTTAGGAAATATCTACCCCATGTCTGTGGAAGTTTCAAGAGGTTCCATGGCTTCCAATATAATTCTCACCCGATCTTGAAACCCCTTTGTCTTCCAAATTTCTTCAGCTCAACATCTCGGTTAATCATTCAGCTCGATATCAGCTCTTGATGTTTTCAATAGTATCATATCTACCTCGTTAATCGATTCATCACTACATCTTGGTTTATTGAAGCTCTCAACAATACCATCATCTATCTCGTTGAGCTCAACCTTGATTCAACAAATCTTGAGTGTGAGGATGCTTCTACACCCAATTCAGATCTATCTCTTAACCCTCAACATATCCCAGATAAGTATTCTCGATTTCTAATCTCGTTTAAGCATTCATTTCCCCTCTTTCTCCTGATCAGTGGAATGAACCTCTACTGGGATTAATACCACCACCAAATTCGAAGTTAGAAGGAAGAGAAAATGTTTATGGAGATTTATATGTTTCACTACTAAAAAAAACAGGAAAAGCGACCACAAAAAACCGACCACAGATTGTGGTCACAAAAAAACCGACCACAAGTGGTCGGTTTTTCTATTTTAAAATTGCCAAAAATTAATTAAATTAACTAGTAAAAATAAAATTCCTTAAAACCGACCACATGTGGTCGGTTTTTGATTAAAAATAAATAAAATAATTATTTAAAAATTCTTTTTAATTTTTTATAGCAAATATATTAAATTTGTTTTCAAAAACCGACCACAAGTGGTCGGTTTTTTTTTAATATAAATAAAAATTAATTAATTTTAAAAAACCGACCACTTGTGGTCGGTTATTTCAAGAAAATAAAAATCAATTAATTTTTAAAAACCGACCACAAGTGGTCGGTTTTTTTTTAAAAATAAAAATCAATTAATTTTAAAAAATCGAACACAAGTGCTCGGTATTTTTTTTTTAAAAATAAAATAATAAAAAACCGACATTTCCCAAAAAATTAATATAAATAAAAACGTAAAAGTGAATATATTTTTTTTAAATTATACCAACCACTTGTGGTCTGCTTTTATTTAATAAAAATAAAATATTTAATATTAAACTTGTGGTCGGTTTTTGTTAAAAAATATTAAAAATAAATTAAGAAATATTAAAAATCCGACCACTTGTGGTTGGTCAGGTTTTTTAAAAAAATATTAAAAATAAATTAAGAAATACTAAAAAACCAACCACTTGTGGTTGGTTTTTCGTAAAAAAATATTTAAAATAAGTTAAGAAATATAAAATAAAGAAATAAATAAATAACATGAAACATAATCTTTATTTTTTACTTACGTTTCAATAAAATAAATATATTGTCCATCGAGTGTATATTTTTATACGTGTATATCTCGTGTAGTTGTTTATGTAATAGTCAAAAGCTAATTGAATGTATACAAGTATATTGAATACGTTGATATTATACGATCGAGGTAATAATATACTGTTGGAGTTATAATAATGTAAGGTAAATAATCGATAATTAATTAGAGTATAAGGAATACGCTGTATTATGAGGTAATATACTCGTGCATGTGATGTATATATATATATATATCTCATGTAGTGATGTACGTAGCAGTCAAGAGCAACCTAACTGAATCTATTCAAGTATTTTGAATAACACGTTGATATCATACGATCGACGTAAGATCATATACTGTTAAAGTTATAATAATGTAAGCTAATTAATCGATAATTCATCAGAGTATATTTGAAATACGTTGTATTACGGGGTAATATACTCGTGTATGTGATGCATATAGTACATATTTAGAAACTGATAGTCAATAGAGTGTGTGTGTGTGTATATACGTATATCTCGTGTAGTGATGTACGCAGCAGTCAAGAGCAACCTAACTGAATATTCAAGTATTTTGAATAACACGTTGATATCATACGATCGACGTAAGATCATATACTGTTGAAGTTATAATAATGTAAGCTAATTAATCGATAATTCATCAGAGTATATTTGAAATACGTTGTATTACGGGGTAATATACTCGTGTATGTGATGCATATAGTACATATTTAGAAACTGATAGTCAATAGAGTGTGTGTGGTTGTGTATATACGTATATCTCGTGTAGTGATGTACGTAGCAGTCAAGAGCAACCTAACTGAATCTATTCAAGTATTTTGAATAACACGTTGATATCATACGATCGACGTAAGATCATATACTGTTGAAGTTATAATAATGTAAGCTAATTAATCGATAATTCATCAGAGTATATTTGAAATACGTTGTATTACGGGGTAATATACTCGTGTATGTGATGCATATAGTACATATTTAGAAACTGATAGTCAATAGAGTGTGTGTGTGTGTATATACGTATATCTCGTGTAGTGATGTACGTAGCAGTCAAGAGCAACCTAACTGAATCTATTCAAGTATTTTGAATAACACGTTGATATCATACGATCGACGTAAGATCATATACTGTTGAAGTTATAATAATGTAAGCTAATTAATCGATAATTCATCAGAGTATATTTGAAATACGTTGTATTACGGGGTAATATACTCGTGTATGTGATGCATATAGTACATATTTAGAAACTGATAGTCAATAGAGTGTGTGTGTGTGTATATACGTATATCTCGTGTAGTGATGTACGTAGCAGTCAAGAGCAACCTAACTGAATCTATTCAAGTATTTTGAATAACACGTTGATATCATACGATCGACGTAAGATCATATACTGTTGAAGTTATAATAATGTAAGCTAATTAATCGATAATTCATCAGAGTATATTTGAAATACGTTGTATTACGGGGTAATATACTCGTGTATGTGATGCATATAGTACATATTTAGAAACTGATAGTCAATAGAGTGTGTGTGTGTGTATATACGTATATCTCGTGTAGTGATGTACGTAGCAGTCAAGAGCAACCTAACTGAATCTATTCAAGTATTTTGAATAACACGTTGATATCATACGATCGACGTAAGATCATATACTGTTGAAGTTATAATAATGTAAGCTAATTAATCGATAATTCATCAGAGTATATTTGAAATACGTTGTATTACGGGGTAATATACTCGTGTATGTGATGCATATAGTACATATTTAGAAACTGATAGTCAATAGAGTGTGTGTGTGTGTATATACGTATATCTCGTGTAGTGATGTACGTAGCAGTCAAGAGCAACCTAACTGAATCTATTCAAGTATTTTGAATAACACGTTGATATCATACGATCGACGTAAGATCATATACTGTTGAAGTTATAATAATGTAAGCTAATTAATCGATAATTCATCAGAGTATATTTGAAATACGTTGTATTACGGGGTAATATACTCGTGTATGTGATGCATATAGTACATATTTAGAAACTGATAGTCAATAGAGTGTGTGTGTGTATATACGTATATCTCGTGTAGTGATGTACGTAGCAATCAAGAGCAACCTAACTGAATCTATTCAAGTATTTTGAATAACACGTTGATATCATACGATCGATGTAAGATCATATACTGTTGAAGTTATAAGATCATTTTTGTCGTTGATTTTTAAATAATATATTATGTGTCATTAATTTTTGCTTACGTAATTTATTCATAATGATTTTATGACATTGATTAACTTGATAATATTTTATTGCATATTTACTGATTTTATTAAATAGCAGTCTAATTTAATTTTCCCAATTTATTTAAAATCTAGCCACTCTGTGCCTAATTTGATATCAATTTTAGCCTAAATTGATCTCAAATTGAAATCCCTAATCCAATTCCAATTAACCCAATTCTAACCTATTCTTGTAATTTTAAATCTCAGCCATTGATCATATGATCAACAGCTGAGATTAAATCCTTCTTTTTCTTCCTTTTCAATCAAAACTAACCCCTCAAAACAAAAACCCTAAGTCATTTTCCTCCATACACAGCCGCACCTCCCATTTCTCTCTCTCTCCCATCGCCCTTTCTCTCTCTCTCTCTCTCCCATTGCCCTCTCTCGATCTCTCCACCACCGGCGAAATCCACGCCGCCTCACCTCTCTCCTCTTTGCAAACCGCCTGTGAAACCCACAAGACAGCCGCCAACCCCCCAAGGTCCTCTCTCCCTCTAGATCTCCTCCCAACCACCACCGCCGCACCACCGTCACCGGTGGATTACAACCGACGAACTCCCACCAACTCCGAACAGCCACCGCACCTCACTCCTCTTCTTCCTCTCCTCCAGCGCCGGCGAATCAGCCATGGCTGGTGAGAATCACCACAGTGTTGCCTCCATCGCCGCCGCACCGCCTCCCACCGACAACCATCGCGACTATCGGCGAACCGAACCCCGTCAGCCGCCTCTCACAGTACATCAGAAAATCATTTTAATAGCAGATTCTTACAATCCGTCCCCGGTATGTCCCTATTTCATTGTCACACTTGTTTATTATCATTGCTATCCGATTTATGCCTGAGGCGGATTTGAAATTCATAACCATTAACAAGATTTTTGTCTATTTTTTCTTGGGATTCTTGTTTGATTACCCATTTGTGTTAGCATGAGAAAAGCCCCAAATTCATGAGCTTTTGAATCAACAGCTGTCTGTGTTGGGAACCGATTTTTGCATTGAGGTTTTTTTTTTTATTATTTATCTCGTTTAGCATAGTTCATGTTGACAGTTTTGGTACTTGTTATCTTGGTAAACTTGAATATGTGCCCATTAATTTTAGCATGACTCCATCTCTCTCCGACCCTTAATATATTTCTAAGCTCGTATTCTGATTTTGCTCAAGTATGTTATTGAGTGTCAAAAAATTCTTAATCGGTGATTTCTCTTTTGATAAATAATATTTTTTCTTCAGATTTGAATTAGATATTTGCAAAGAGGCATATCATAAGGAAGGATCAATTTTTGTGAAAGCAATTTTGGAACATTACTTTACTTAAAGGTAAGTTGATTTCTCTATATTTTCTTATATTGAAGTCGAATGTATTGTTATGGTGGGATTATTTGCTGTAGAAGGCTTTGAAAGCCATAGGTTTTGTGATGATTTTATGGTGTGAGAGGGACATGCGACGCCTCTACTTATTTGCTTTATTAAATTTGTAAAACTGTTTGACTTATATTAGAAGTGAAAATATGTACTAGTGACATAAAAATGGTTACGTGTAGTCGCTTGAAAATGTGAACTTGTGATTTGAAAATGGTTAAGTGTTGGCACTTGAAAATGTGAACTAGTGATTCGAAAATGGTTAAGTGTAGCCACTTAACTATATGAACTTGTTATTTGAAAATGGTTAAATGTATTCACTTGAAAATGTGTATTTGTTACTTGAAAATGGTTAAGTGTAGTGACTTGAAATGTGAATTAATTACTTGAAAATTGTAGTGACTTGAAATGTGTATTAGATACTTGAAAATGGTAGTGACTTGAAAATGGTAGTGACTTGAAAAATGTGTATTTGTTACTTGAAAATGGTTAGGTGTAGTGACTTGAAATGTGTATTAGTTACTTGAAAATGGTTAAGTTTAGTGACTTGAAATGTGTATTAGTTACTTGAAAATGGTAGTGACTTGAAAAAGTGTATTTGTTACTTGAAAATGCTTAAGTGTAGTGACTTGAAAAAGTGTAGTTGTTACTTGAAAATGGTTAGGTGTAGTGACTTGAAATGTGTATTAGTTACTTGAAAATAGTAGTGACTTGAAAAAGTGTATTTGTTGCTTGAAAATGGTTAAGTGTAGTGACTTGACATGTGTATTAGTTACTTGAAAATGGTTAAGTTTAGTGACTTGAAAATGTGTATTAGTTACTTGAAAATGGTAGTGACTTGAAAAAGTGTATTTGTTACTTGAAAATGCTTAAGTGTAGTGACTTGAAAAAGTGTAGTTGTTACTTGAAAATGGTTAGGTGTAGTGACTTGAAATGTGTATTAGATACTTGAAAATAGTAGTGACTTGAAAAAGTGTATTTGTTGCTTGAAAATGGTTAAGTGTAGTGACTTGAAATGTGTATTAGTTACTTGAAAATGGTTAAGTTTAGTGACTTGAAAATGTGTATTAGTTACTTGAAAATGGTAGTGACTTGAAAAAGTGTATTTGTTACTTGAAAATGCTTAAGTGTAGTGACTTGAAAAAGTGTAGTTGTTACTTGAAAATGGTTAGGTGTAGTGACTTGAAATGTGTATTAGATACTTGAAAATAGTAGTGACTTGAAAAAGTGTATTTGTTGCTTGAAAATGGCTAAGTGTAGTGACTTGAAATGTGTATTAGTTACTTGAAAATGGTTAAGTTTAGTGACTTGAAAATGTGTATTAGTTACTTGAAAATAGTAGAGACTTGAAATGTGAATTAGTTACTTGAAAATAGTAGTGACTTGAAATGTGAATTAGTTACTTGAAAATGGTCGTGACTTGAAAATGTGTATTAGTTATTTGAAAATGGTTAAGTGTATAGACTTGAAATGTGTTTTAGTTAATTAAAAATGGTTAAGTGTAGTGGCTTGAAAATGTGTATTTGTTACTTGAAAATGGTTAAGTGTAGAGACTTGGGCATTTGAATTAGTTACCTGAAAATGGTAGTGGCTTGAAAATGTGAATTAGTTATTTGAAAATGGTTAAGTGTAGAGCATTGGGCATTTGAATTAGTTACTTGAAAATGGTAGTGGCTTGAAAATGTGTATTTGTTACTTGAAAATGGTAGTGACTTGAAAATGTGTATTAGTTATTTGAAAATGGTCAAGTGTAGTAAGTTGTAATGTGCAAATACTTACTTGAAAATGTGCATTAGTTACTTGAAAATTGTTAAGTGTAGAGACTTGAAATGTGTTTTAGTTAATTAAAAATGGTTAAGTGTAGAGACTTGAAATGTGAATTAGTTACTTGAAAATAGTAGTGACTTGAAATGTGAATTAGTTACTTGAAAATGGTCGTGACTTGAAAATGTGTATTAGTTATTTGAAAATGGTTAAGTGTATAGACTTGAAATGTGTTTTAGTTAATTAAAAATGGTTAAGTGTAGTGGCTTGAAAATGTGTATTAGTTACTAGAAAATGGTTAAGTGTAGAGACTTGGGTATTTGAATTAGTTACTTGAAAATGGTAGTGGCTTGAAAATGTGAATTAGTTATTTGAAAATGGTTAAGTGTAGAGCATTGGGCATTTGAATTAGTTACTTGAAAATGGTAGTGGCTTGAAAATGTGTATTAGTTCTTGAAAATGGTTAAGTGTAGAGATTTGGTCATTTGAATTAGTTACTTGAAAATGGTTTAGTGTAGTAACTTTAATTAAGATTGTCATTGCTTGTGTAGATGGAATTTGATTATAGCTGGATATATCAACGAAATAATGATAATAGAGTGGGTATGAGAGAGGAATTTGCAGCAGGTGTCAATCGATTTATTGAACAATCCAAAACACTTTATGATTGGTTAATTTTCGGATTGATTCGTTGTCCTTGTGTAAGATGTGATGGCACATTCATTCTAAAAGAAGATGTTGTGAGGAATCATCTTTATAGCAAGGGGTTTCCCGGTGATGCACCTCGGGCTGCGAGAGGCCTAAGCTCACTTGATGATTACACTACAGATGAGGAGGATGATTTTGATGATGAGGATGACTTTTAGTTTATTTTTGATTTGTAAACTTTGATATTTATATGTTTTGATTTTGATATTTGGATGTTTTGATTTTGGTAGTTAGATGTTTTGATTTTGATATTTGAATGTTTAAAAAGATGTTTTAATGTTTCTAAATTGGTGGGTTGTATTGAGATGATTGAATGTTTTTGAATTGGTGGGCTGTGGAAATGCAGCATATATGCTGTAATTTTTTTAAAAAAAATTCCAGAAAAACCGACAGTGGTCGGTTTATAAATAAAAAAAATTATTTAAACATTTTTTTTTAATATTATTAAATTTATTTAACAAAAACCGACTACATGTGGTCGGTTTTTTAAAATTATTAAATTTTTTTTTTACAAAAACCGACCACATGTGGTCGGTTTTCTAAAATTATTAAATTTTTTTTTACAAAAACTGACCACATGTGGTCGTTTTTCTAAAAAAGTTTTTTTTTTTTTTTTACAAAACTACCACATGTGGTCGAAAAAATTTTAATAAATTTTTTTAATATAAAAAGAATTTTAATTAAAAAAAATTATTTAAAATATAATTAATATCAATTTATAAATAAATAAATATTTTTTGAAAAAAGCGACCACATGTGGTCGGTTTTAAAAAAAGCTACCACTATTTTACCGACCACACAATGTGGTCGGTTTTTGGGTCGCAAATACAGGAAAACCGACCATTTGTGGTCGCTTTTTGTGGTCGGTTTTCCTGTTTATTTTAGTAGTGTTTGTTCATCTTTTTGCAGGTTAAATTAAATTTGCTGATCCGATTATCAACAACAAAGTCCCCATTTGCAGACAAGTCTTTATTTGGTATCTAAGGAACACCCAAAAATCTCACAGATGAGATCTAGGGTTGCGGTGTTTTGACAATTCAGTTGTGCTATCCAATCATATACCTATTTTGATTTTCTGAATTACTATTTGCAGGTTAATTGTTGTTATATTGAGCGTTTTTCCAACAACTCTAAGACTACTCGACTATCCCTAACGCCTATATTTCAATGGTCGTCGGTTAATAGTGAAGTGCATAAAGATATCGTCTGTATCAACTAAGCTAGGTCACAGGGTATATTTCTATCCTCAGTGACGAATCGATTCTCTTTCCCTATAAGGTTCACAAACTAGCCCTATTTCTTCTTTTTACACTTGTCGTTCCCTTTTTCAAGTCCAAAAAACAAGCCCTAGATAATATTCGCAAGGTGATCAATCAAACAAATAATTGAAAGCAAGAAGAAATAAATAACTCAATAGATGAAAATAAAAATAGATATTATGATCAACCAACAACTTTCATGTTCAACCACAACCCTAGAAATTAAGAGGTTTAGCTACTCATGAATCTCTTTAGAAAAAGAGATTTCATGAGTTTACAAGGTAGAAATCGAAAATTAAATAAAAGAAATAAATTAAACCTTGTTCTTGAGCTTTGCCCTAACCTTTGGCTTCCCCAAATCAATTGTTCATGATAAAAAACGTGTGAAGGGGGTTTATATAGAGTTTAGGAACCCTTAGAATGTTAAAAACCAATTCCAATCGGGTTCCAAGAGGTCCCAACTCGCGCCACAACCCAAAAGCTGAGCTGTGGCGTGAAGAACAAGTAAAAAATCAAAATGTTGCTCAAATTTGCGGCACTCCTTGCTTTTGGGGTTGTGGCGCGAGCTCCCTGATCTAGATAACTAGTAAAACTCTTTGCAGCAGTGGCGCAAGCCACAATAATTTTGGCCCCTCCGTGCTTGTTTTACAACGTATTGCGACGTAGATTCTTCCTTCGTTCCTTTTGGTTACTTGGTGTTCTTTTTCTTCTTGTTTAAGCTCCAAATACCTTAACACACTCCTATATAAGCAAATCATGAAACACAAGTGTAAATCACATCATTTGAACTCAAGACGACACCAAAAAGAGAACAAATATGAGGCAAAAGACGATAAAATAATGTAGTTTTTAGCCTCGCATCATGCGCGCACAATCCATGATTTGAGTCGTGACAGTTGACGCCCTATTTTAAGATATATTAAGGGTGTGTTTGGTATGAAGGAAAATGTTTTCCATGGAAAATGTTTTCCTAGAAAATGTTTTCATGGAAAACAAGTTGGTTTCTTACTTATTTTCTCATGTTTGGTTAGTACGTGAAAAATATTTTATAGTGTTTGGTTGGTGAATGAAAAACATTTCTAGAAAATATCTTTTGGTATTTGGCTAGAGAGTAGAAAATACATTTTAGGAAAACAGTTTCTGACACGAAAACCAACTTCGACTACCGATCTGCGATCCAACCCCGACCCCAACTCTCGACCCAGGAACCAACCCCAACTCCCGATCCGGGACCCGATCCCAACAACCAATACTCGACCCGAGACCCGACCCCGACACCCTACCTAGGACATGACCCTGACACCCCGATATCTGACCCCCGACTTGGGATACTACCCCGATACCCCAACACCCCGACACCCGACCCCTGACCCCAACACCCTAATCTGGACCCGACCCAGACACCCTACTTGGGACCTGACACCAGACCCCAACACCCAACCCAGATTCCCAACCCGAGACCTGACTCCCGACCCAACACCCGATTTAGGACCCGATCCCGACACCCTACCCTAGACCCGCCCCCGACACCGACACCCGACTCGGGACTCGGACTCGAAACCGACACCCGACCCCGACTCGGACCCCCAACACCAAATCCCGACCCGAGACCCGACTCTAAATCTTGACCCTAGACCCGGCCCCGCACTCGACCCGAGATCTGAGATCCGAGACCCAACCTCGATTCCCGACCTAGGACCCGACCCGACTCCCTACCCCGACTCCCGACACGAGACCCAACCCAACAACCGACCTGAGAACCAGGACCGACCCGAATCTAGGTCCGGGACCCGACCCGAGACCCAACCTTAACACACGGCACCGATCCCGAGACCCGACCCCGATTCCCGACCCAAGTCCCAACCTTGACACTCAACCCCAGACCTGAGACCAACCTCGACGCCCGATCCGAGACACGACCCCAACTCGGGACCCGACCCCGACACCCTACCCTGACCTTCAACCCTGAGAATTGACCCTTAGACCCTACCCTGACAGCAGACTCGGGACCCGACCCCAGCACCGACCCCGACTCCCTACCTGGCAACCAACCCATGATCCAATCACGACTCCCATCCCAAGACACGACCCCAACTCATGACCCCGACTCCCGAGTCGAGAATCGGGAGTCAGGGGCGGGAGTCGAATCCCGTGTTAGTGTCGGGAATTGGTAACCAAGACTTGGCTTAGGGTGAAAAGTTGAGGTGTGAGGTTGAAAGAGAGTTTTGGGAAATGTTTTCCTTACTTTTTGAAGGGAAGTCATTTTCCTTCAATTTGAGGAAAATAAGTTGATTTGGAAAACATTTGCCAAAACATTTAAGCCAACCAAACATGAGAAAATTGGAAAACATTTTCCAAAAAATGTTTTCCTTCATACCAAACACACTCTACATGTCTAATTTTAATGTTGACAAATTTGGAGGATCTTACAAAAAAAGGAAGAAGTACGAAGCAATACTCATCAAGAATGTCCCATATGGAAAGGAGTCAATACTGATTGAGAAGCTATCAATTCTAATATTACATACCTATCAGCAAAAGAAAGAAGGCTACGCAGATCTCAAGGGTGTTGAATTACGGAGCAAAGATTGCGGGTCAATAATAATTAAGGGATCATATTTATGGTCCAACCTTATTCTTGAAAATAGAATATTTTATATTCAATTTTCATGGATCAAATCTCGTGGATTGCCTTTTAGTTTAAATCTTCAAAACGGCTAGTAGCATAGCCTTCACTATTTAAACAATGGAAGATTAAGGAAGAAATATACAATCGTCTCAACCTTCTCTAGCTCTTTGCTCTACTTTTATTAAACATTGTACTCTTCTATGTTTGTTGTGTATCAAAGAGAAAAATATAGTTGGTGAGGCACTGTATCAAAAGAAAGAAACGATTAGAGAGTGTGAATATTGACCAAAAATCTATAATCAATCTTATATTACTTTTATTCACCAAAGAAAGCTAGTAAAATCCCTTGCAATTCAAGGGAACTGGAATAAGACCTATTTTGTATCCCAACCAGTATAAAATATTTGGTGTCAAGTATACTTTTCAGTATTTTGATTACAGTACTTGCTTTACTTTCTCAATATTGTTTCGTCAGTTGACTGACTGTCATAGTAAGTCGATTGAGAAATCGAAAAATAGTAATTAACCCCCCACCCCCAGCACCCATTTTACAAAGAAATATTTCTGTGTTTTCATTTTAAAAAACTTTTTTTTTTTTTAAATATAAAAGCGCGTTGAATTCAAGTAAGATGGATGACATACTTTTGTTATATTAAACATTTAAATTAATAACATTCGATAATATCAATGTCTTTCTAACAAGATATCATAATATATACGCTCACTTCCTTATTTTCTGCTTGATCTCATTATTGCGCAATATAAAGACAATATTCGCTTGTACCCAGCAATAATTCACTACTGGAACGTAGTTACTCCGTTTATATTTATTTGCCTATGTTTGATATGGTATATCCATTAAGAAATAATAAATGAAGTGGTAATTTTATTATTACAAGTAATCTAAATATTGAGAAATAAATTTAGTATCTAAAACAGGAATAAAATAGACACAAAACGATAAATTATACCCCCTCCGTCCAACAATACTTGTTAATTATTGACTTGACACGTAAGTTAAGAAACAATAAGTAATAGGGGTAATTTTACTATATTATCTTTTAAATATAATAAATTTAATGTCTTGAAAAATGTATGGAGTGATGAATAGTATTTAATAGCAAAAGTAAAATGGGTAGAAAAGGATAAATTATCCGTTAGTTTTTCAAACTGGACAAGTATTGTTGGATATTTATTTTTAGTATAGTGGACAAGTATTGCTGAACAGAGAAAGTATCATTTTTCAAACCGAACAAGTAAAGTTGAACAACTAATTTTAATATATTAGACAATTAAAAATGGAAGGAGTGAGTACCTGCAAAATATATCGGCCTTGATATCTCCGATTTGTGCGTATCATTATTGCACCGTGGACATATGATTATATTCTTTTTATGTTTTACTTTTTATCTAATGCTCCCGAAGGTACACAAATAAATCTCTATTTAAGCTCTCCAAATTTTAGTTGCATTTCCATATCTCGCAGCAAATATTTAATTTTCTTGTTTTTTTTTTTTTCATTGTCTACCTTCTAAAAGCCAATTTTATACTCACGGGTTCTGTCAAAATCAACCCAGAAGATGTACATGATTGTCAATTCTCCTGTAACACAAGTACACTTCTAGACCCTGAGGAGTTTTAGAAGGCAAGGTCATATCATGGTTGATTTTCTAGCTGACTATTTTAGCGATATCGCAAAGTACTCCGTTCGTAGTCAAGTTGAACCGGGTTATCTTAAAAAATTATTACCACATATATGTGTAGATGAAAAAGGAGAATAACAAGGTAATGTTGGGAAGTTAAACTAGGCTTTGCTACCACCTTATTGTGTAGATGAAAAAGGAGAATAACACAATTCGAAGGATAAAAAATATAAGTAATAAAGTAAAAGAGGGAGATTAACGTGAAGTATACTAATTAGGGAGACTCCACTATTAACCCTTCCCCCACCCCACCCCACCCACCACCCCCGCCCCAACACACACATATTCAACCCGTAAACTCCTAGTTCCCAAAAAGTATGTTCCTTTTTCTTATTTGAAAACTACTTTCTCCGTCCAACAATAATTGTCTACTATTAACTTGACACACAGGTTAAGAAACAATAACTAATAAGGATAATTTTACTATATCACTATTTGAATATAATAAATTTAATATCTTGAAAAAAATGCATTGAGTGATGAATAGTATTTAATAGCAAAGATATAATGGATAGAAAAAGATAAATTATCCATTGATTTTTCAAATTGGACAAGTATTATTGGACAGATGATTACTTAATGACACCATTCACATTTTACCTTTAATCCCACTTAAAACTTTATTGTGAAGAAAAGACAATTAAAAGTACTCCCTCCGTCCATCTTTAGTTGTCCACATTTTTAATTTGGGATGTCTAACAATACTTGTCCAGTTTAAAAAATTAATACATAATTTACCCCTTTTTTCCATTTTACCCTTGATATTCAATATTATTAATTCCTCATTGCATTTTTCAAAGCAAAATATTTATTATATTCAAAGAGTGATTTGGTAAAATTACCTCTATCATTTATTGTTTTTTAATTCTTGTGTCAATAGGAAAGTGAATAACTATTTATAGACGGAGGGAGTAAGTACTAAAGTGACTTTAATGTGGACAATTTAATAAACATATTAAACTCTTTCCCAATTTTTTTAACTTCGTGTCCGATCAAACATGCAACATAAATTGAGACGGTCGAAGGAGTATCATTTAAGTTTACTATTTTCTGCAGGTACAACTTGTGAAGTTATGTTGTGCACTATTGTTGCTGCAAGAGATCAAATGTTGGATAAAGTTGGAAGAGAAAACATTGACAAGCTAGTAATTTATGCATCTGATCAAACCCATTTTTCTTTCCAAAAGGCTGTTAAAATTTCAGGGATAACACTTGCAAATTTTCGAGCTATTCCAACAACAAAGGCTACTGAGTTTGCTCTATGCCCAAAATCACTAAGCACAACAATTCAAGAAGATATAAAAAAAAGGGTTATTACCATTATTTTTGTGTGCAACTGTTGGAACTATACTTCAACAACTGTTGTTGATCCATTGAAGCCACTTTGTGGAATTTGGGTACATGTTGATGCAGCCTATGCAGGAAGTGCATGCATTTGCCCTGAATTTCAACATTTTCTTGATGGTATTGAAAATGCAAACTCTTTTAGATATCTTGCTTTATTTTTCAAGTTACTCACTTCACTTTTTATGAACGATACTAGCCGTATTTATCTTTTAGGTGATTTCATTTTATGTTATCAGTGTACAAAAATTAAACTTTTTCAATATCCACTACAACAAATGTGTTATCTAGCTATGACAAAAATTCGTCTTTAATTATTCATTTTTCATGACTTATATTTAGTGTTTAAATACATGAGCTAAGTACTGTTATGAAGAAATATGATTTACAAGTGACAAAATGATTATTTGTATCATTGTATGTTGTAATGATCTTCTTGATGATGTTGAAAAAGTTACTCTTTCAGCCTTATGCACACAAGTGGTTATTCTCCACCTTGGATTGTTGTTGCCATTGGGTGAAAGATCCAAATTCTCTTACAAAAGTATTGTCAACAACACCTGAGTGCTTGAGAAACAAAGCCACTGACTCCAAGCAAGTGGTTGACTACATAGACTGGCAAATATCTTTAAGTCGGAGGTTCAGAGCATTGAAGTTATGGCTTGTGTTAAGAAGTTATGGCGTAGTCAATCTCAGAAATTTCATAAGAAGCCATATCAAAATGGCTAAGCATTTTGAAGAACTTGTAGCTATGGATGAAAGGTTCGAAATTGTGGCCCCTAGAAATTTCTCTATGGTGTGTTTTAGGGTTTCACCATTGGCATTAGAAGAAAAGGTTAAATTTGTTGATGAAGACCAAGTGAACAAGTTTAATGCTAAGCTTTTAGAGTCCATTAATTCATGTGGAAATATACACATGACTCATGCAGTGGTTGGAGGAGTTTATATGATGCGTTTCGCCATTGGTGCACCACTCACAGAGTATCGCCATATCAGTATGACTTGGGATGTGATTCGAAATCATGTGAATATCATGCTAAAAAGTTTAAGTTCTGTCACATCGACAGTGTAAAAGAATTTCTACACCATCAAATTATCTAAAGGATAATTACACGTGACCTTTCATAGAATGTGAAATTAATATATGGAAAAATAAAACGAATAACCTGCAAGAACAAATTAAATATTTCTACTAGTGTGAAAAATTGTTAACACTATTAATATAATTGAATTGTTTTTGTTTTTATTGAGTATGACCTATCATTTTCATCATGTATTCTTGTTGATGTAATATTTTTGTTATTCTGTAAGAGCTTTTTCATATCTATGTTTGTGTCTGCCTATTGGAGTGCTAGTTTGAACTATGTCGATATTGCTTCGTGAGCTTAATAAGACAAATTTAGAGTTTGATTTTCATATTTAATTTTGACCCTCGAATTGGTTCTTTTTAATATAGTACCCGTAAATCATCTCTCGGCAAATGAAAATTCTCAATTACTAGTTTTTTAAAATATTAGCTATGATATTGAAAGAAAAACAAAGAGGAAAAACTTCAACTAGAATAGTCGGGATGAGTAAAACCTGGAGGTTGGGTCATATATATAAGCATCTTCAAGTGAGATTACCATATAAAAAAATATTTTTAACATCTAATTGCCTAATGATCTAATCATTTGTAATGACAAGAGACAAAACGACACGAATAGTATGGGCTTTACTATGGAGCTAAAGATATCATGATAATCCGGTCCTGCCAGCTGCCCAACCTCATACAATCAACTGAGCTTTATGACACTCAATTGGATCATTAGAATGATATTTTATTTGATAAATTCACTTATAAAGAGAAAATTCATGTGAGGTTGATAAGGTACTAAATGCCAAGTCTTGTCTTGAACAAGTGCATTAAACTCCTCTGCCATGGGAATTTGCCAACATTTAAGCTTAGTAGCCTGTGCATATGTTGTTGGTTCATAATTTGTGTTTAGTAGCCTGTGCCAACTTTTAAGTTGGTTCATAGTAGTGTGTAAGGAAAAATAACATGAGGCTTAAACACTATAGATGTCGACCTAATCTGCATGGTATGATTGATAACTGGATATGAGATTTGGATATAAGATTCAAATGAAGACGGAGGTGAATCAAGATTAATGTTTGGTAAACTCGGGACTAAATACTGGTGAAGAAGTAGCTAGTATCGTGGTGGACTCATTCAGTATCGTGGTGGACTCATTCAGACTCGGGGGATAGGCATAAACCTCTTCTAAAGGCACAAAAGATCAGGGCTAGGATGAGGCTCAGGAATGCATGGCGGATTGGTACATCAAGAGAATACTAGTTTGAAACTAAATGAAGGTGTGAGAGGGTCTAAAGAGAGGGAGGAAGTGACCACTAATTGTAAGGGAGAATATTGTGATGAAGACAATAAATATTAAATCAAGGGAGGATAAGAATAAACATCCTCATGAAAAAAGAATGTGTCTACTAACATAGACCCGACCATTAACAAAATCAAGACATCGATAACCTTTATAATTTGAAGCATAGCCAATAAAGATACATCATTTTGTACGAGGTTCGGGTTGAGTTAGAAGAGTTGGAAAACATTCAAACTCAAAAACCTTTCTAAATAAATAATCAGGAGATCTTTGAAATAATATCTCAAAAAGGTTTTATTATTCAAAAGAGGAATAAGTAGACGATTTATTGTGTAAGTAGCCGCATAAGAGGCATCTATCCAAAATTATCCTGCCATATTTGATTTCAAAAGAAAAGTGTATGTCATTTCATTTCAATGATACCATAATAAATTAGATTTTGATCCTAACTGACACCCCAAAAACTATAGCTCAAAGGGAGAAGGAGGAGGATTAGTTGAGCCATATAAGGAATCCCAGGATCTTGTCCCCGTCCATTGGATGTAGGACATTCTCATCACCTTCATCCTCATGCCCAGACTCTGTTCGGGTGAGTACACAATCATGAACCAGAGGTATATTCACAGCCTCCACACTATTCGAGAGCTCATATCGAATTCAAGGGTCTGGCTCTAATACCATATGACAGGGAAAAAATAATTGTAAGGCTCTACCAACTAGAAGCCCCATGGTCTCATAAATATACATACATACATATATATATATGTGTGTGTGTGTGTGTATATATATATATATATATATATATATATGTATGTATACATATATTGCAGTCCAGACTTTATGATTAATAATAAATTAAACACTTAGATTATAATAAATTAAACACTTAGATTTCAATTTTTCAATTCTTCAAAGATATTAATCTGGAGTTGATGGATTTGAAGAGGGTGTGTTCTTATGGTTGTAAAGTCCTACTCTGTACTTCCTCCTCCTTGTATCTACTCATATAGTTAGGTATGGTTTTTCCTAGAATACTAAGTATATTTTCCGAAATTAAACATTTTTTTTTATCGTCATACCATGTTCATCTCTTCTTCTTAAACTTAATACTTAAGACCTGTTTCATTGATCACACCCCGGAACCATTAATTAACTTAACCTATCCATGGCAATACCCTTTTCATCTCTTTCTCTTAAATTTATTACTTAAGAACCACTTCTTCAACCGCACCCTAGATAAACACTGTCCTTCAGCTCTCTTGGCTATGGCGGACTTCAACATCCTAGGTATTTACCGGTTAATCCATGGGGGTTCATTAAGCATTTAAGAAACTAACCATATACTAAGGGTAGCTATGGATCATCCTAGGAATTTACAGATCATTCTATGGGAGGTCATTAAGCATTTAAGAAGTTAACCATGTACTAGGGGTATTTCATATGAATTTAAAATGATATTACTAACATGATATTATACATAAACATGTTGTACTTTCAAATAGCAAGCTAATTTACATACAGGGGGAATAATACCTAGATCTAAGAAAACCATAACCTACTTACATGGTAGAGGAGAGAGGGTTCCCTTTCGGGAGTCCCCGAGGTGCTCCTGGCTGAACTGGAAAATAAACACACACACACTTACTTACAAACACTCACACTGTTTATTGTTCGTACAATAGCTCATTCTCTAAATATTTAGTTGAAAACTCTGATATTCAAACTTACTAATAGTCGATTGCAGTAATCACTCCTTATTTGTCTGAATAAAATGAGGGGTATATATAGAGGAGAAAGTAAGAGGCGGACTTCACAACTTCATTCAATCTAGCAAAGGAATCTGAATAATTGAAGTTCTGTCGTTGTCTTGGGTCCCACATTACTGTGCATCTGTTGAAAAATTCTGAAAATTATTGAAGTGGCTGTCTCTTTCTACCTTTTCTTTTTGAAATTTGAGGCCACCTGTCTGCTCTGAATCGTCATTGCTTACGTCTTATTAGTAGAGTCTGAAATAGCTGAGATCATGGCTGAGGTTTTTAATAAATAGTGTCTAAATTGTGCAGTGCTTCTTCATCAAAACTCATACCGGAATCATCACCCGCATGAGGGTCCTGAGAAAATTGTTCCATAGTTGGATTATAATCTGAGTCTAAGTCTGGATCATCAGAGTCTTCTGTTTCTGGTTCTGGTTTTACAACCATATTTTTAGTTTCTTCCTGGGCTTAATTATTAGTTGTCCTAGGAGTGACATCCTGTAGAAGTCACATAAGAGTCTTTCCAATAATATTCTCAATCGTCTTGGTACTGGTCTTGTTCTGTCTCTTAATTTTTGTGGTTCTTGTCTTTGAGCTTGAAGCTTCTAGATTGAAGCTTGCAGGTAGTCTCCTTACACTTTTTGGCAAAGTGTCAGCCATTAACGGACTTGATGAGTCTTTATCAGTTGCCGTTTGAACTGGACTAGCTGTACCTTTACCTGATACAGTAGGTCTTTCTACATTCGCAGGGGAATGTACACCCGTCTGATCCATTTTTTGTGGAGTTGGAGAACTCTCTTGGGTATGAAACTCAGTCTGAGTAGCAGAATTTTGAAAAGTTTTGGAAGAAGTCTGCTGTTGGTTTAATTCCATAATTCTAATATAGTCTTGCAAAATCATATTTTATCTTAGTAAATTATCTCGTTCCTTTTCCAAAAGATCATTTTTCTGGTTTAATCTTTTGAAACCTTCTGTCATGGAGTTGCAATGATCACAAAAAATTATTTTATTAGAGTCTTTCTGAATATTATATTGAGGAAAAATTGTCTGGTTTCGAAGTTCTGGAACTATAAAGAAATTTGGTCCTAAGTTACCTCTGGCATAATCTAATGCCTCGTTAAAATTGTTAAAACCTTTATATAAAGGGTCTTTGAATCCTTTGATGGTCTCTATTACTTGAGTCCACGCCTGATATATTCCTGGTGTCTTTCCCTGTATGATCACATAAAACTTAAATTTATTGGTTAGATTCTTGTCTGTAAAATATTGAGCCAGGGCGTTCATTACAGATAAAAAATAGCTGACATCCCTTGGAGTCTTATTATAAGAAATCCATAAATTGTCTAATAAGCACTTCTGATTTCTGTCTACTCGTGCTTCGGGTCTTGTCTTGAAACTGAAATTGCATTCTGGATAACAGATTAGATTATGTCTGCCAAAATGAATCCTCTCTATTGTCTAATTAGGAGAAGTCTGAGATGCATTTAATAAGCTCAAGGGTCTAAAATGAGTATTACTTTAAAATGTCTTTAAATAATCATCTGTACTTGAGTCTGAGGAAGAAGCTGGAGCTTTTCCTTTGTCTGTCATGCTGCAGAAAAAAGCTAATTAGTAGTTTTTGAAATTAATCTACTAAGTTTATCAGCTAAAACATTCTTTTTTCCTTTAATATGTTCAAATTTAATACTATAAATAGAAGTGGCATCAATAAAATTTAACCATCTCCTTTTACTATTGTTTTTCTCACTAATTTTTTCATGGAATTTAACTATCGCTTCACAGTCTGTTCTTACTAATATTTCTGGTTTATTCAAAATATATATTTTGAAACTGTTTAATCCATATATGACTGCTAATATCTCTGCATCTATACTACTCATATTTCCTTGTTCTTTGTACTTACCACTTTGGTGGGCACATATTCTTTCTTCCTTTTTATCACTATATTTATTCCTTTTTGCTTTGAGGACGGCTCCCCATCCTTCAAAACTTCCCTCAGTTTCTACTATTAAGTAGTCTGTTTCTAAAGGTAGGGCTAAGTCTGGTATATCTTTTATCATTTCTTTTAATTTTTGAACTAGCTTTATATCTTCAGTATTAAAAGTCTTTTGTCCTTTAGTGCCTGTCTTAGCATAGAGGGGTCCTGCTACCTTTCCTAAATTCTTAATGAATTGTCTAGCAGAATTTAATACTAGTGAATTCGACCGCGCTTCGCGCGGTTATAAAAGATGGTAAGATAATAATAATTTTATTAAACATAATATAAACAGAAGAGGCCGAAAACGCTTGGTTAGTAGTTAGCAAACTTCCAACAAAGTCGAGAGTTAATTTTTAAACCAAAATATTATAAACTTACTACAATCAAAAATTCATATAAAATAAAAATAATGAAAAATCCTAGTGAGAATATACAAAAAAAAAAAAAAAAAACATGACATCATTCTTACTAAATTGTTAAATAATAAAAGAAAAAAAAATGAAATCAATACACAATTTTTCAAGCTCTTGTCAATATCTACTCCCACAAGCCGATCATCATTGAATAGCTTTCATCTTATTCTTCAAGTTGAAATAAAACATGAATATAATAAGCACCGGAAACACAACAACTTAAAGGACTAATTAATGTGATCATTTCTACAAAGTCTAATAATGCCTTTATCCATAGGACTACAATATGAAAAGCCAAATAATGCCACACATTTAACTATCTAATTATTATACCTAGGGGTTATGATAATAAAAAGTTGTGGGCGTAATGAAAGTAAAGATCATTAAGTTTACATTAAAGAAATGACTTTTTAGTTTCGTAACATTGCATATGTAATATAATTTAAAAAGTTAAATGAGTGATTTACTTTTTTTATTCCTAACTTTATTATTATACTAAAAAATTCAACTCCACAGGGCATAGTCGATACTAGCCAATACATTGATATTACTTTTCACTGGAAAAAATGAAAGGAAAGAAAAAAACCTTCATATTACAAAATATGTTTTGAAGCCTTGAAATCTAGTTGTTGTAAATTATATGCCAACAGTACTTTCATATGGTGTAAAATTTTCAGAGTGATAGCAGTGTAAAAGAAATTAACTTATTCAATTAGCATTAACTACAATATGTAGAATATAGGTAATGATAGCAAATTAATAAACACGTGCTAAGTACACTCGATCACACACAAATTTTTTTAAAAAATTGAAAGAACATAAGAAAATAAGATAGCCTTGAATGACAATAATAGAAAAGTGTTAAACTTGTCAAGTATAAGGTGCCCTAAAAAATTAACAACATACCGCAGTGAAACATAACTTATCAACATAAACTTAAGGTGGAGGGAAAATTTACCGCAACCTTTATGTAGTTCATCACTTTCTATTTTCTGCATAAGCTCTCAATATTCAGAATGCTTGACAAAAATAAATAGAAAAGATGGTCAATGAACTATTTTACACAAAGCTTTGATAAGAATACAAATTTATGATGAAATATTATACCTTCTAAATTATGGCAGGTCAAGTGTAAGGTGCTCACAAACGTGCAATTTAGCTATCCATTCATGATTGTCTTGAAATTTTTTGAACATAAAGAAAAAGTTTTTTTCAAATCGATAGCGAAAGTATTGTTGTATAGCACGACATAATTAAATTTATAATTCTATGGATGCGAGACGTAAGAGAGTCATCTACAAATTATATCATTCTTTGAAGCAATTTAAATATATATCATAAAAATATTATTTGATCTATATAAAAACTACAAAGATTTATAGTGAAAGTAAATCACTCAATAGAAAGTGATGAACTACAATGTGTGATTTGGTAGTCACTCAACATACCTCAATGTGTGAAGAATACTTGTGGGCTGTGGCCATGTAAATTGAATCTTTGCAATATCTCATTAATTTATAGCTCTTTTGCCCTCATAACTTTTCATTGCCTCAAACCTTTCATTATAATTGCAGCCGTTGATATCATTTTCACACCTCTTAATTATTTTAAGTGCTGCAACCATTAGTCTTCCTATAGGAAAGAAGAGAACAGAAAATGTTAAATACTTGTGGCCAGCAAAATTTTAATGTTTAAGACGTTCTTTATTTTTTTCAACCAACTGTTAGTCTTCCTAGAGGAAAGAAGAGAACAGAAAATGTAAGGCAAAAAAAACTGAGAAAACGTATATTTAAAATTGAGCATTTAGTTGCAATAAGTAAATTAGTTAAATTATAAAAATTAGATAGAAGGGAGGTGAGGGGACATGTTATTTAAGTAGAGAATGCAAATAGATGGAGGTTTTTTTGTAACTCATTAGATATAATTAGATGTGATAAATATAATATGATAGAATTTAATTAATGAAAATCATGAACAAAAAATTCAAAAAAACCACAAAAAAGATAAATGCAATCCTTGAGCTATGAGAGGTGCCACATCACCATGTTCTCATTTAGCTTTATTATTATATATTGATTCCTAGAAATTTTTGTAAATCCTTTGTTTTGTCTAATTTATCAGGCATTTCTAACGCTTTCTTCGCTATGTGTGGTTGTAACTTAATCTTTCCATCGCCTATAGTAATTCCTAAGAAATTAATAAATGGTTTACATAATTCCATCTTTTTCTTACTAATAATAATTCCATTTTCTATAAATAAATTAAACACCGTTTGGAGATGTTCTAAATGTTCTTTCATATTATAGCTAAACACTAAAATGTCATCTACATATACTAATACAAAATGCTTATATTTTCCAAATATATTATCCATTTTTCGCTGAAAAATTGGTGGAGCGGTTTTGAGACCAAATGGCATTACTAGCCATTCGAAATGTCCTTCGGGACAAGTGAAAGTTGTCCACTCAATACTGTCTTGATGCATCTTTATTTGCCAGTATCCTGACTTGCAATCAAATTTACTAAATAGAGTTCTTCCCTGAATTCGATTAATTAATTCTGTCTTGTTTGGGAGCTTATAGGCATCCATTACAGTATTATCATTAAGTCTTTTATAATTTATTACCATTCTAGCTTTACCTCTAATTATTTCACTATGGTTTCTTACCATAAATGCTGCTGACCGATGTCTTGATTTTGATCTTCTAATTACTCCTAAGTTGAGTAATTCTTTAATTTGTGTTACAAAGTCTTTTAGATCTTCATTAGTGGCTTGTATTGCAGCTGTCTTGACTGTATATTCTGGATTTATAATTTCTAACTTACATTCTATTTGGTTATTCTTCCAATGTTCTAAAGGTTTTTCTCCTATGATATCTATGTCATCTAATTTTTGAATTATCTTTTGCAGGTCTGCTTGATTTTTAATGATTCCTATGTTATTTTTGTTAATATTATACTTGTCTACATGAATTTCTATTAAGTTGTAATTCTTTTCTATAGCTTCATCTAAGTCTATCCATTCTTGTTCATCTATTACTTCTGATAATAAGTTTTGATTGCAGGTACAATTTGTTCCTTTATCGCAAACTGAGTCTGGATTGACTTGCCTTCTTTTTGAGTCTTTAATTATTTTAGTATCTCTTTGTACATTTTTCCCAAAAAATGAGGGGGTTATTGTAATATTTTTTGTAAAGATTACTCCATCTCTGGTAATAAAGCAACCTCCATTGTTGCGGACCATAAAATCTAATCCTATTACAAAATCTGCATTTATATTTAACTTTCTTGTTAGTACATATCCTAACTTATATCTAGTTTTATAGTTTGAACAAGTATTATTGAAACTGATTATAGCATTTCTTACATAATGAGTATAAGTATTATGAGAGCCATCCATTTGCATGGCTATATGTGGTTTTATGAATTCATTTAGCAGTTGTTTTGGTAATATATTTTGATTTATTATACACTGGGTACATCCGGAATCTACTAACCCTAAAGCTTCTATCTCATAGTCTTGTATTATTATTTTTGTCAGTACTTTAACAGAGCTTAATTTTATGTCTTCATTGCATACCAATCCTTCAAGAGACTGGTTTAACAATTCAGTATCTTCACAATCTTTTATAATGATTCCTTTTGATTCTTGAGAAACCATCTTCCCTTTTTCTAAATATGTTATTCTTTCTTCTAGTTTATCTATCTTTGTTTCTAAATGTTGTATTCTATTTTCGACTGTGTTGTCTGTTGTGATTATTACAGTCTGTTTCTTTTCTACAGGTTGTATTTGTATTGACTGTTTTCCTAAAGTCCTTTCGATACATGGTATACATCCTTCTAAATAGCATTTGCTATATTTAGCTCTTCTAGTCCTACTAGGATACCAATGACAAATATAACATTGGTTACTATCTAGACCTTTATGTTTTTCAAAATCATGTAAACACTTTTCTAATTCTATGATATTTACTAAAGCAAAATTGTCTAATGCTTCATTTAAATTTTCTAATCCTATATCGTTGTCTGAATCTGAAGAGTTTGGATCTTTGTCATAATCTATACTAACAATTGAATATATACTTTCTGTATCTGACATATGTTCATCTACATTTATTAAAGTTTCGTTAAAATCTTCTATTAATTGAGAATTCCTTGTTCTAGTATTATTTCTTTTGGGATAAGTATTAGCTAAATGGTCAGAACTTCCACATGTAAAACATTCTAATATGTTCTTATAACTTCTGTTATCTTTGTATTTTCTTACATGTCTGTTTTTATTTAAGTAAGGTTTTCTGGCAGAAGATTTTCTCAAATAATAGCTTTTCTTTCTATAGTCATTACGTTTGTATGGTTTTTTATATTTTGTAGTATATTTATTCTTTCGTTGATAATTATCATCATAGCTTTGTGTGGTATAAATGGTCTTACAGAAATTTGTCTCTCCTTTCTTTAATTGTTTCTGTATTTGTATGTTAGTACATTTCTCTTGTAATATTTCTATTAAATGTTGTATTTTATGTCCTATTGACCATCTGGCAGTAGGATTTTGTAACACACCATCTCTCTTACTCCATCTGTCTTCTATTTCTAGTCCTACGGCTCCTGGTAATTTATTAAATAGTTTTTTACCTAAGCCTTGGTCGAAGGCATTATTGCCACTTATACTTGCATAATAAAAATAGTCTAAGAGAAAAGGTTTAATATGATGCCAACTACTTATACTTAATTGTTCTAGTTTTATTAGTGATTTTTGTTGTAATACTAATAATCCACTATTTGGATCTTCTCCTGTTATTAAACTATGTATTTTATTAGTAAAATTGTATGGATTAGCTCCTAAGTCTATTAAATCTTTAAATTCATCAGGAAATTCTCTTTTAAAACTTTCCCATAAACCTTTGGTTGATTCTCCTAAAAATGTTTCTAGGTATTTATACATAGTTTCTGAATCTGTCTCATTATATGTCTTAATATAGTCTGCTACTACAATTCCTTTCCATAGATCTATGACTGTATTCCAGTTCTGTGGGTCGTGAGCTGCTACATTAAGTATTTTTCCCTTATCACCTCCTTCTTGAAGGATAATAGGTTCTTCTATTGGCATTCTTTTTCCTATTGGTCTCACGCTTTCTAATTTTGTTTCTGGATTTCGTCTATATACTCTATGTCTTGAAATATTTCCTGTATTAGTTTCTACCGTATGTATTTGACTAGTTCTCTGGAAGGGGCTTGAGCTTGTGGAAGCCAATTCCATAAATTCTTTTATACTTTTGTCTGTTTCTGAGATTACATAATCATTAAATAGTTCTCTATACCTTATATTATCTGTTCTTAAGGTACACATCCTAAAATGGTCATCTACTTCGAAAATATCTAATTGTCCTAACATACATCCACTACATCTAAAACGTCTATTGTTATCTGATTTATATATTTCCCTTGCCTTTTGGATTGTTTTATCTACTTCAAATTCTTCTAATTCAATTATATTCATAAATTCTGTTTTTTCTGTTTGTTCAACTTCTTCTTCTATTTCGTTTTGATTTGTCTTTTGGTAATCTATGAATCTAATTGAGGTTTCTCCCTTTTTATTTGTATACATTAAATGGTCTGTAGGTTTTAAAGTTTCTTGTTTATCTTTATCTTTATGTTCTAGATTCCATTCTAAACCGGCATAGATTTGTGAGTCTATTTTTATAGGCTTTATTAGCTTAATTCCTTTGTTTCCCATTAATCCTACTACATCGTTAACTTTTAGTTTAAACTTGCTACCGCTATTATTGGCTAGTTTACCTAAAAATCCTACACAAACTAAAAGGTTATTGCCTCTGATCATGTCTTCATATCCTTTAGTCTGAATACCTATCTTTATGTATTTTCCACATTCTGAAGAATTAATCATAAAGTCTGGACTACAATAAAATATTCCTCCGTTATTAGTCATGTCTACTTCAGTTAATCCTATAAGGGATCTTTGAGAATCTGACCATCTATCGTCATAAATAGTTATTAAAGCTTTTGTTCCTAGATTCTTTCTTGTTAATCCTTTTAATCCTATTATTATTAAACCCATGTGCATTAGGTTCATCCGTCTTTTTTGAATTTCGTCTGAAGATTCTGGACTAATTAGTGTAAGATTTTCTTGGTTATCTCATGTTACACAAATTTGTTCTTCTCTATAATGTCTATATAATAGAGCTTTTTGTGAAAATAAACCTGCACTATATAATACTTTTGGATTTAGTAAATTTAGTTTATTTTGTTGGAAAATCTAAATGTCTTTATCAACATCTATTACTTCGTCTAATTGTTGTGAAGTCGATGTTGTGTGTCTTCTAGAAGTCATTATGTTAGATATTATATTATTGCTTAATCTATTTTGAGTGTAGTTATATCGTGGTCTTTCTTGGTTTTGTCTCCTACCTGATAAAAGGTTCGTGGTTTTACTTTTCTTACTACTGGAGTTACTTCTGTTCTTTTTAATTGATCTATTAACTCGTTAAGAGTGTCTTCAGGAACTGGTGGCTATTTAATTTTATTTAGTTCTTCTAAATGTTTTTTTAATATTTCTTGATGGTCTTGTATAGTCTTTCCTTTTACTAATCTTTCTATATTTTCGTTAAGTTTTAGGAGTGATAAAATTATAGTATTATTTTGTTTGATTATTATCTGATCTGCTTTACTCTGAGGTGAATGAGTACTTATGCCTTCTGGATATGGCGCTATTTGTTCTGCATGTTTAAGTATTTCACTATATAAAGGGTCATTCATGAAAGGATTGTTGCTTTTATCTGTTCTATAGCCTGTTTTAACTCTTTAAGGTCTTTATGAAATGTATTTTCTTGTGGTTCTTTACTAAGCTGTCTTTTTTCTATTTCTGTATATTGAACTTTTAAAAAGTCTAACTTTTCTTCTATTTGATAAAAGATTTTTGTCTGTTTAACTTGGATATCCTTAAGAATTTCTAATATTAGAGTATTATCCTTATGAATATTATCTCCTAAATTTAGTAATAAGTCTACTATACTATTTAATTGTGGATCTTCGATATGTAAACTATGGTCTCCGTTACTGAAATTACACCTAATCAACGAATTGTCTTTTAATCTTTTATATTTCCTTTCTGGATGTAATTGTAGGTCTAAGTATTCTAGCTTCTTTAGATTTGTTATGTTATCTATTTTATTTATCCTAGTGCTATCCAGATTGGTCTAGTTTTATACCACCTTAACCACTCTTTATAACTTTTTATGTCACTTTCTATACCTTGTAATTCCCAGCTAATATTACTTTCTACTTGTTCTAAATTTTTTAAATTTAATGCTTTTAGTTTTTCTAAAGATTGTTCTAAAATTCTACGTTTCTTTGTTGAGTATACTAATCTTATTACTTAAGTAATATATATAAGATTATTAGCTTGTATTTCTTTTGCAAGAGGATGTGTTTTCATTAATTTATCCTAACGGACAATTATCTAGATATTCTTTAAAAAATAATCTGCTTTCTATGGTGTCTTTAATATCTATATTCACTGTAAGTAATCTTGATTTTATTCTAATTTTGTGTCCTCGTCTTATCTGATACGTTTCTATTGATATGTCTCTATAATCTTTTTCAGTTGCATTATTAAAATCTTGCAAGTTTTGAATTAGTTCGTCACGTATCTGTTTTAATCGTTTTTCTTCAATATATGAATTACGTAATTGTATATTGTAATGGTTTATATAGTTATGATAGTTATCGTTTCTAAGCATAAAAGGAAATTATAATAGCCTGTATCAAATATTCTTGAGCTTGTATGTCTGTTTTAACTTGCTTTATTTCTTTCTTTATGTAGTGATAATAGTCTGCTATTTGTTTGATCAAGTGAACTTCTATGTCTAATTCTATATATATTTTAAACCTAGTTATAACTTCTACTAGTTTTTGTTCTAGAAAATGTATATAGTTTTGGGCTTGCTGAATGAAATATAGTTTTTTACTTAATTCTTTATATTTCCTACGATATGTTCTAATAGTATGTTTTGAGTATTGCATAAAATTCTTATCCTAACGGAAAATATCTTACTTTTTTTCTTAAAAACTTAATATAATCTTTGATATTTCTAATTTCTTTTTCTATACGTCTTAATTCGTGTTTTTGAGTATGTAGTAATGATTCTTTAATTATTATAGCTTGTCTTAGATCTTGTTTATAATCGTATATTTCTTTATAATGATATGCAATATTTTTAGTATAGAAATGTTGTTTCATATATTTAGTAATCTAAAAAGTCTTCTATATCTTTGGTTGGTTCTTATGTGTTGAAGAGCAAATTGATTATGTCTTCTTAAAGCGTATCTAACTAATTTTCTTTGATATTGTCTTAATTCAGTTATACAATGAGGGATTCTGTCGTTTTGTATTATTCCGTCTTTTATTTCAGGGTTATAATAAAGATTCTTAAGTTCTGTATATAGTTGGTTTATTTTTCTTTTTGTTTCTAAGAATTCTTGAAAAGTAGTAATAGGTCTATTCATAAACTTTAGGCTAAAGGAAAATATTTTATATATTTATTTAGTTATTTTATTCTATGTGTTTGATATTTTATGTGGTAGGTAGATCTTTGAATACTTGAGGTCATAAAATTTATAATATTTATTGTGTTTATCTCGTTGTCTTCTAGCTGTTCTTTAAAAACTAATTTGTAATAATTATATCTTACTATAAGGTCTACCTTATCTAGTGCTAAGAATTTTAAATGATTTCTTCTGGTATTTAACTGATGTTTAAACTATTTTAATTGTTTGGCTAAATGAGATTTTTTCATATAACAAGATTATCCTAAAGGGTAATAATTAATTTTATTTGTTATTTTCTTTATTGCCTTTTGTCTGTATTTAATTTGAAGGAAGAGTTCTATAGTTGGTTCTTCTAAATCTTCGTATTGTCTTATTAAGTCTTGTAAAATTAATTTATTATCTAAAAGAAAAGATCTAAGAGCTTTTATGTATCTAGCTAATGTAGTCTTTTTCATAAACTAAGGCCTAAGAACTTCTTGCTCTGATACCAATAATAAATTAAACACTTAGATTATAATAAATTAAACACTTAGATTTCAATTTTTCAATTCTTCAAACACATAAAATATCAAACACATAGAATAAAACAACTAAATAAATATATAAAATATTTTCCTTTAGCCTAAAGTTTATGAATAGATCAATTACTACTTTTCAAGAATTCTTAGAAACAAAAAGAAAAATAAATCAACTATATACAGAACTTAAGAATCTTTATTATAACCCTGAAATAAAATACGGAATAATACAAAACGACAGAATCCCTCATTGTATAACTGAATTAAGATAATATCAAAGAAAATTAGTTAGATACGCTTTAACAAGACATAATTAATTTGCTCTTCAACACATAAGAACCAACCAAAGATATAGAAGACTGTCCCACCCGTGCGGTTGAAGAAGTGGTTCTTAAGTAATAAATTTAAGAGAAAGAGATGAAAAGGGTATTGCCATTCTCCTGCTATTAAACTATGTATTTTATTAGTAAAATTGTATGAATTAGCTCCTAAGTCTATTAAATCTAATTCCATATTTCTAATATAGTCTTGCAAAATCATATTTTGTCTTAGTAAATTATCTCGTTCCTTTTCCAAAAGATCATTTTTCTGGTTTAATCTTTTGAAACCTTCTGTCATAGAGTTGCAATGATCACAAAAAATTATTTTATTAGAGTCTTTCTGAATATTATATTAAGGGAAAATTGTATGGTTTCGAAGTTCTGGAACTATAAAGAAATTTGGGTTTAAAATATATATAGAATTAGACATAGAAGTTCACTTGATCAAACAAATAGCAGACTATTATCACTACATAAAGAAAGAAATAAAGCAAGTTAAAACAGACATACAAGCTCAAGAATATTTGATACAGGCTATTATAATTTCCTTTTATGCGAAGAAACGATAACTATCATAACTATATAAACCATTACAATATACAATTACGTAATTCATATATTGAAGAAAAACGATTAAAACAGATACGTGACGAACTAATTCAACACTTGCAAGATTTTAATAACGCAACTGAAAAAGATTATAGAGACATATCAATAGAAACATATAATAGAGCTTTTTGTGAAAATAAACCTGCACTATATAATACTTTTGGATTTAGTAAATTTAATTTATTTTGTTGGAAAATCTGATATATATATATATATATAATTACAATTAATATACATTTGTTTCTCTTTTAAGGAAAAATTTCCTACACATGTTTTTGTTATACAAGAAGGATTCTAATATCCCCTATTCAACTACCTCTCATGGGAATGATCCCACTGGGACTCTCATGATTGAACTACGTAATGGTTTTTAATTTCTAAATAAACCATTAATGAGAAAAGGTCCACAATGGGAATAAGTCCAAACTCTGTTTTGCATTAATGAGAACAAAGACATTACAAATTGAAGTTAAATAAGTTATCAGGGTAACTTACACAACTACTCTCCGTCCTTATTTTATGTGACACACTTTACTTTTTGGTCCGTCCTAAAAAGAATGTCACATTTTCTTATTTTAAAGATAGTACTCCTTAAGAATTGAAGTTAAATAAGTTATCAGGGTAACTTACACAACTACTCTCCGTCCTTATTTTATGTGACACACTTTACTTTTTGGTCCGTCCTAAAAAGAATGTCACATTTTCTTATTTTAAAGATAGTACTCCTTTTACCGTTATTGATCCTTATTTTAAATGCACAATTCTTTTTTTACCTTTATTGGTCCCACTTAATTTTAGAGATAGTACTCTTTTTTCTTTCTTTTTTTAACTTTTTTCAAAAAGGACAATTTGGTAAGCTTACCAAAAAAAAATTTTATTTCTTAAACTCCGTGTCCGATCTAAAGGTGATACATAAAATAGAACAGAGGAAGTACTACAATATATAAGGATTCAAACTTCATAACTAATTTCTTGCAATAATAGTTCATCATGACTATGTTCTTCCCTAGTTGGTGAAGGAATATCTTCTGGATCTCTTTTGGGCCTTACCGACCCTACCATGAGAATTACACTCTAACCCCTTGTGGGCCAATTGGTACCAACAAGTAGGATGTGGGATCAAAACCCAACAGCAGCAGTTCTCCCAACTGCAGTCTGTAGCATCATTGTTTGTTTGTTTTTGGGAAAATTTCAATTATATACAAAAAAATAAAATATTTATAAAAAAAAGTGACCTACTTTTCATTTACAGAAAAAATAGCCAAAAAGGGTCATGGGCTCAACAAAGCTCAATTCAGCCCAAGGCTATTAGGCCATTTTTGCTTCTTTTTTTTTTCAGCATTAATTTTTTTAAAAAAAATAATTTTTATATAAAAAAAACTTTTCCTCTTTTTTTTCAAAACTTTCTCTATGCAATTTTTTCATGTATCAATATTGTATAAATGGTGTATAAACATGTATATATGATATACAAATAGTTATATAGTGTATATATAATGTATCGATATTGTATAAATAGTTATGTAGTGTATATTTAATGTATCAATACTATATAAATAATGTATAAACGTGTATCGATATTGTATAAATGATGTATAAACATGTATATATGATGTAAAATAGTTATGTAGTGTATATGTAATATATCGATATTGTATAAATAGTTATGTAAGTGTATATGTAATGTATCTATATTGTATAAATAGTTATGTAAGTGTATATATAATGTATCGATATTGTATAAATAGTGTATAAACGTTTATTGGTATTGTATAAACGTGTATCGATATTGTATAAAAGTTATGTAATGTATTGACATTGTATAAATGTGTATAAACGTGTATCGATATTGTATAAATAGTATATAGATGTGTATTGATATTGCATAAATAATATATAAGCGTGTATCAATATTGTATAAATGTGTATAAACGTGTATCGATACTGTATAAATAGTTATATGATTTATCGAGCTTTATATCCTCATCGGGTAACATAGTAACAACAATAGCTTCATCAAGATCAAACTCACTATTCCTTATCTCATAGAAAAGTGTCAGAGCCTCCTTCTCCCGCCCATTTTGCTCTAACAAGAAAATCATCAAATTTCAAGAAACAACAGTCCTCTCATTCATTTTCCTAAACAGTCCAAGTCCCATATTCACATTGCCACTTTGAGCGTATAGTCGGGTGCGCGCAAACTAAACCGGAGACCACGATTATCAAAGAAAAAATACCTTATCATCTCTTAAGTTACTAGTTTTAAAAGAAAAATCGTATCATCTCTCAGATTGAGTTGCATGGTCCATGCCATAGGTTGAAATATGATACTTCCTTTGCTAATTGCACATCGATTCGATTTAGGATGTGTGATCATTGTTTATGAGAAAAAAATTGTGTGATCTTATAATTGGATTAAGGGTACGTACAGAGGCCCTAAGAAAGGAAAAATAATGAATGGTGTAGTTCCAGGTAAGACCATAGAATTGTAACTCATGCCAAAATTATCACATCTCTTTGAGGCATTTCATCAAACACCTTTTTCGTATTCATCCTTAAGAAATTTAAAGAATTAGGGAGAAAAAGAGACGCAAATTAAGGCAAGAGATTGAAATAAACGAACTTAGAGAAAGAATTCTGGCCAATATCCAACCAACCACTCACAACCAGCAACCACCACACAAATACCCACAATCAACTTCTCCGACCAAACAACCAAACAACCCCGCCTCTTCGTCTCCGTCGAGGAGCTCCAGCTCTGATGAACCGAAGCAAACCACAAATACCACTACAATATACAAGTGGAACAAAATAGATCCTACCAGAATATGTTCATTGTCACCTAGACAGCAAAGCACAACCATCCTATGCCTACTTATCGAAATTCCCTCGCCGGAAGTACCCGTCAGGAACCGGCGAATTTTGAAGCTAAAATCATTGCAAGTGACTGTAACAAACCCACTAGCTCATCGTCGGCGTATCATTCTCCGACGACAGAGAAGAAAGAAAGAAGCAGGGAAGAAAAAGAACACATTTTTTAAGACGACAACGAAGAATTCGGCAGTTCCAATATGGGATTAGATAATATGAAACCTGTAGATGATGAACAAAAAAATGAAAGTTAACAACACCAAAAAAATCAACCAAATTGGAACAAAATACACATAAATTGAAGCTCAAATCGAAGCAAAATACACATAAAAACAATAAATAATCAACAAAGAAGAAAGAAGGTACCTAGGTTGAAGCTCAATTTGAAGAAATCTACAGAGAATTTGAAAAAAAAAAAAAAAAAGCAAAAAAAATGAGAGAAACTGAAAGAGAAAAGGTAAGAGAGAAGTGGAGTAGCGTGTAAGAAGTAATTGATAATAAATGCTTGTAATTATCTAAAATATACAACATGGGTCATCTTGGGTAATATTTGCAAAGTTGGGTCATTTTAGTTGTAAATAATTGTAGTGGACTGACATTCTGTATAATTCCCCCCCCCCCCCCCTTTTTTTAAGGATAATTTCATTTATATACAGAAAAATATAAAGTTTACAAAAAAAGTAGCCCATTTTCTATTTACAGAAAAAATAGTCAAAAAGGGTCATGGGCTCAACAAAGCTCAATTTGGCCCAAGGCCATTAGGGCATTTTTGCTTCTTTTTTTTAGCGTTAATTTTATTAAAAAAAAATTCAAACAGTTTCCGTGCAATTTTTTTCATGTATCAATATTGTATACATGGTGTATAAACATGTATATATGATGTACAAATAATTATGTAGTGTATATGTAATATATCGATATTACAGAAATAGTTATGTAGTATATATGTAATGTATCGATATTATATAAATAGAGCATAAACGTGTATCGACATTGTATAAATCGTGTATAAACGTTTAGCGATATTGTATAAATAGTGTATAAACATGTATCGATATTGTATAAATAATTATGTAATGTATCGGTATTGTATAAATCATGTATAAACATGTATATATGATGTACAAATAGTTATGTAGCGTATATGTAATGTATAAACAAGTATATATGATGTACAAATAGTTGTCTAGTGTATATGTAATATATCGATATTGTATAAATGTGTATAAACGTGCATTGATATTGTATAAATAGTTATGTAACATATCGACATTGTATAAGCGGTGTACAAGCGTGTATTAATATTGTATAAATAATGTTTAGACGTGTATCGATATTGTATAAATAGGTATGTAAAGTATTGACATTGTATGAATGGTGTATAAACATGTATCGATATTATATACACAATTATGTAATGTATCGATGTCAATATTTATTTGACTATCATGGGTTCCCACCTTAATAAATAAAAATATAAATAAAAAATAACAAAACAACATAGATATTCATTTTTTCCACAAAAAAAGTGGAACAATTAGAAAAGAAAAAAAAATTAAAAAAAAAAAAAGAGCAACAAAAAAACTTTAAACAACGAAAAAGTTTTTTTTTTAAATAGCACATCAATTTATTTTTTTATTAAAAATAAAATGGCCAAACATTCAGGTAAATGACGTACCAAAGTTTTGGTATCAATTGACCGATCGGCCATTTTTAGTAATAACTTTGGCCGGTTGGCCATTTTAAGTAAAAAAAAATAAAAAAAAAAATGGGTTAATTTTTGTATAATTTTTTTTTCCAATGGACATTTTGCATAATTTTTTCTTTTTTTTTCGCCCCTTACATTTTTGAATCCTAACATTAGTTCCTAACTTCCTACTTAGTAGTGAATTATTTTACCTTTTCTTTAAAAAAAATTATGAATTGGGTGAACATTATTTATACATTTTAATTTTTTAAAAAAATTAAGCTCCCTTCAATTTTAAATAATAGATATTCTCCCCCTCCTATCCTATATAATATTTATTTTATTTTTATCTTTTGATCACTGGCTTATTTTTTTAAAATTAGCAATTTTAAAGTATTAAATAGACTTATATCAAAAGTTTTCTCGTAGCACCCATTGCAAAAAATCTTTTTCTTTTTTCTTTTTAAAATTTTTTTTATTCTTGTTTAAAATATAAAAGCGCGTCGAATTCAAGTACGATGGATGACGTACTTTTGTCATATTAAACATTTAAATTAATAACATTCGATAATATTAATGTCTTTCTAACAAGATATCATATTCATTAAATTTTCAAAAAATTGTCCGTCAAACTAAACACTGGTAGTTACTCTATTTAAAAGTAGGTGCTCCGTCGCACTCAAACCTGCATCCACCTCTGTCAACCAGTGGCGGAGCCACCTTGTACTCAGGGGGATCCGAACCTTCTTCGGCGGAAAATTATATTAATTATACATGTTTAAAATTATTTTTTACATATATATAGTAGACGTTGAACCCCCTTCGATTAGTTCGTGTGTTTACTTCTTTCGATCTTGAACCCCTACATGAAATTTCTGACTCCACCACTGCTGTCAACACATGAAAATAATGATTAATTTATTTATTCCGACTCTTGATTTCACTTCCCTACTAAATCTTATAGACAAGGTAAGTGCTTATAAAACGGGGGTGATTTTGCATTATAATATATAAGCCCACTTCCTTATTTTCTGCTTGATCTCATTATTGCGCAATACAACACAATATTCGCTTCTACCCAACAATAATTCACTACTAGAACGTAGTTCCTCCATTCAACTTTATTTATTTATTATTTATTTTTGTTTAATTTGGTACACCCTTAAAAATAATAAATAAAATGATAATTTTATTATATTATCCTTTTTAATTATAAGTCATCTAAATATTGAGAAATGAATATAGTATTTAACAAGAGGAGCAAAATAGACACACAAAATGATAAATTATATCTTTTTTTAAATTGAACAAGTAAAATTGAATAACTATTTTTAATATATTAGATAAATAAAAATAGGCGGAGAAGTACCTGCCAGCAAAATATATCTGCTTTTATATCTCCGATTTGTGTGTATCATTATTGCACCTTGGACATATTATAATATTCTTTTTATTTATCTAATGCTCCCGAAGGTACACAAATAAATCTCTATTTAAGCTCTCCAAATTGTAGTTGCATTTCCATATCTCACAGCAAATATTTAATTTTCCTGATTTTTTTTTTCATTGTCTACCTTCTAAAAGCCAATTTTATACTCATGGGTTCTGTCAAAATCAACCCAGAACACGTACTTGATGGTCAATTCTCGTGTAACACAAGTATACTTCTAGACCCAGAGGAGTTTAGAAGGCAAGGCCATATAATGGTTGATTTTCTAGCTGACTATTTTAACGATATCGAAAAGCACCCCGTTCGTAGTCAAGTTGAACCCGATTATCTTAAAAAATTATTACCAGATTCCGCGCCAAATCAACCTGAACCAATTGAGAAAATACTCCAAGATGTCCAAAAGGATATTTTTCCAGGGTTGACACATTGGCAAAGTCCAAATTTCTTTGCTTACTTCCCATGTATTTCAAGCACTGCTGGGATTCTCGGTGAAATGTTAAGTGCTGGTCTTAATGTAGTTGGCTTTAGTTGGATAGCATCACCAGCTGCTACTGAGCTAGAGATCATTGTCATGGATTGGCTTGGGAAATTGATAAGTCTTCCCAAGACATACCTCTTTTCTGGTGGTGGAGGAGGTGTTATACAAGGTAATGTTGGGATTTAAACTAGGCTTTGCCACCACCTTATTGTGTAGATGAAAAAGCAGAATAAACAAAATTGGAAGGATAAAATTTTATAAAGTGAAAGAAGGTGGAGATAAAGTTTATTTGGTAACCTTTTCTTTTTTGTCCTTAAAACGAATGTCACCTTTTTTTCTATTTTCTTTTGATGACTATTTAATGGTACCATACCCATTTTATCATTTTGGATCCCACTTAATACTTTATTGTGAAGAAAAAGCAATGAAAAGTAAGCACTAAAGTGACGTTAATAAGGACAATTTGATAAACATAAAAAAGTTTTCTCTTATTTTTAAAATTTCATGTCCGAACAAACACGCCACATAATTAATTGGGACGAAGTGAGTATCATTTAAGTTTACTATTTTCTGCAGGTACAACTTGTGAAGTTATGTTGTGCACTATTGTTGCTGCAAGAGATCAAATGTTGGATAAAGTTGGAAGAGAGAACATTGACAAGCTAGTAGTCTATGCATCTGATCAAACCCATTTTTCTTTCCAAAAGGCTGTTAAAATTTCAGGGATAACACTTGAAAATTTTCGAGCTATTTCAACAACAAAGGCTACTGAGTTTGCTCTATGCCCAAAATTACTAAGTACAACAATTCAAAAAGATATAAAGGCAGGATTATTACCCTTATTTTTGTGTGCAACTGTTGGAACTACTTCAACAACAGTTGTTGATCCATTGACGCCACTTTGTGAAATTGCTAAAGAATATGGAATTTGGGTACATGTTGATGCAGCCTACGCAGGAAGTGCATGTATTTGCCCAGAATTTCAACATTTTCTTGATGGTATCGAAAATGCAAACTCTTTCAGGTATCTTATTTTATTTTTCAAGTTACACACTTCACTTTTTATGAATGACTAGCTGTATTTATCTTTTAGGTGATTTCATTTTATGTTATCAGTGTATAAAAATTAAACTTTGTCAATGTCCACAAAAACAAATATGCTATTAGCTACGACACAAAATCTATCACCAATTATTCACTTTTCATGACAAAAATTACATTTCTTGTTTAAATACATGAGCTACGTACTTTTATGATGAAACATGATTTACAAGTGGCAAAATATTTATTTGTCCTTAATAATCGAATTTGGTGTAATGATCTTCTTGATGATGTTGAAAAAGTTACTCTTTCAGCCTTAATGCACACAAGTGGTTATTCTCCACCTTGGATTGTTGTTGCCTTTGGGTGAAAGATCCAAATTCTCTTACAAAAGCATTGTCAACAACACCTGAGTGCTTGAGAAACAAAGCCACTGACTCCAAGCAAGTGGTTGACTACAAAGACTGGCAAATATCCTTAAGTCGGAGGTTCAGAGCATTGAAGTTATGGCTTGTGTTAAGAAGTTATGGCGTAGTCAATCTCAGAAATTTCATAAGAAGCCATATCAAAATGGCTAAGCATTTTGAAGAACTTGTAGCTATGGATGAAAGGTTCGAAATTGTGGCCCCTAGAAATTTCTCTATGGTGTGTTTTAGGGTTTCACCATTGGCATTAGAAGAAAAGGTTAAATTTGTTGATGAAGACCAAGTGAACAAGTTTAATGCTAAGCTTTTAGAGTCCATTAATTCATGTGGTAATATACACATGGCTCATGCAGTGGTTGGAGGAGTTTATATGATACGTTTCGCCATTGGTGCACCACTCACAGAGTATCGCCATATCAGTATGGCTTGGGATGTGATTCGAAATCATGTGAATGTCATGCTAAAAAATTTAAGTTCTGTCGGATCGACAGTGTAAAAGAATTTCTACACCATCAAATTATCTAAAGGATAATTACACGTGACCTTTAATAGAATGTGAAATTAATATATAGAAAAATAAGACGAATAACCTGCAAGAACAAAGTAAATATTCTACTAGTGTGAAAAATTGTTAACACTATTAATATAATTGAATTGTTTTTATTGAGTATGACCTATGATTTTCATCATGTATTCTTGTTGATGTAGTAATATTTTTGTTATTCTGTAAGAGCTTTTTCATATCTATGTTTGTCTGCCTATTGGAGTGCTAGTTTGAACTACGTCGATATTGCTTCGTGAGCTTAATAAGACAAATTTAGCGTTTGATTTTCATATTTAATTTTGACCCTCGAATTGGTTCTTTTTAATATAGTACCCGTAATCATCGATCAACAAATGAAAATTTTCAATTAGTTTTTTAAACTACTAGCCACGATATCGAAAGAAAAACAAAGAGAAGAAAATGTATAAGGAAAAGTTTCATCTCAACATGTTCAATTTGAAAAACTTCAATTCGAATAGTCGGGATGAGTAAAATCTGGAGTTTGGGTCATGTATATAAGCATCTTCAACTGAGATCACCATGTAAAAAGTCATTTTTAACATCTAATTGCCTAATAATCTAATCATTTGTAATGACAAGAGACAAAACGACACGAATAGTATGGGCTTTACTATGGAGCTAAAGATATCATGATAATCCGGTCCTGCCAGCTGCCCAAAACCTCGTACAATCAACTGAGCTTTATGACACTCAATTGGACTATTAGAATGGTATTTTATTCGATAAATTCACTTATAAAGAGAAAATTCATGTGAGGTTGATAAGGTATTAAATGCCACGTCTTGTCTTGAACAAGCGCATTAAACTCCTCTGCCATGGGAATTTGCCAACATTTAAGTTTAGTAGCCTGTGCATAATGTTGTTGGTTCATAATTTGAATTTATAGTAGTATACAAGGACAAAATAACACGAGGCTTAAACACTCTAGGTGTCACGCTAATCTACATGGTATGACTGATAACCAGACATAAAATTTAGACATGAGACTCAAACGAAGATGGAGGCGAATTAGTATTAATATTTGGTGAACTCGGCATAAATGGATAGGGATTAAATATCGATGAAAAAGCAAATAATTTCATGGTGGACTCATTCAGACTCGGGGGATAGGCAGACACCTCTTCTAAAGGTACAGAAGAAGGATTAGGATGAGGCTCAGGAATGCATGGCAAATTGGTACAAGAGAATACTAGTTAATTGGATCACTGAATGAAGGCGTGGGAGGATCTAAAGAGAGGGAGGAAGTGACCACTAATTGCAAGGAAGAATGTTGTGATGAAGACAATAAATATTAAATCAAGGAAGGATAAGGTAAACATTCTCATGAAAAAAGAATGTGTCTACTAACATAGACCTGATCACTAACAAAATCAAGACACGGATAACCTTTATAATTTGAAGTATAGCCAATAAAGATTCGTATTTTGAACAAGGTTCGGATTGAGTTAGAAGAGTTGAAAAACATTCAAACTCAAAAACCTTTTTAAATGAATAATCAGAAGATCACTGAAATAATCTCTCAAAAAGGTTTTATTATTCAAAAGACGAGTGAGTAAACGATTTATTGTGTCAACATAAGAGGTGCCTATCCAAAATTGTCCTGGCATATTTGATTCCAAAAGAAAAGTGTGTCATTTCATTTCAATGATACCATAATAAATTAGATTTTGGACCTAACTACCACCTCAACAACTATAGGTCAAAGGAAGGAGGATTGCTTGAGCCATAGAATTAGGAATCCCGGGATCTTGTCCCTGTCCAATTGGATGTAGGACATTCTCATCACCCCCCACCCCACCCCCACCCCCACCCCATGCCTAGACACTATTTGGGAGCCAGCGTACACAATCATGGACTGGGGGTATATTCACAAATCGAATTCAAGAACTTGACTCTAATATCATATGACGGAATAAAAAATAATTGAAAGACTCTACCAACTAGAAGCCCCTGGGTCTCAGTAATATAACCAAAAAAATTTACAGCTAATATACATTTGTTTTTCTTATATGGAAATATTTTCTACACATATTTTTCTCAAGGAGGATTCTAATATCCTCTATTAACTACCTCTCATGGGATCGATCTCATGATTGAACTACGTAACGGTTTTTAGTTTCTAAATAAACTTCCTCTTTAACCAAGAGCAGAAAAGGTCGTCCACAATGGGAATAAGTCCAAACTCTGTTTTGCATTAATGAGAAAAAAGAAATTAAGAATTGAATTTAAATAAGTTATTAGGGTAACTTTAACAACTACTGAAATATATAAGTATTCAAAATCCATAACTAATTTCTTGCAACACAGGTTCATCATGACTATGTTCTTCCCTACTAGGTGAAGGAATATCTTCTGGATCTCTTTTGGGCCTTACCCACCTACCATAAGAATTACACTCTAACCCCTTGTGGGCCAATTGGTACCAACAAGTAGGAATTCTTAACTCATCTACAAGCATATCACATGCCTTGTTCACTAGTGCCACATCTCTTTTAGCATTAGACCTAAAAGTTGAACTAGTACTCACAAAACCATCTATTAAATGAAGGTATGTCTCCAGCATATGAATCCCTATGAAATTGAACCCCCTTTTGAGATAAGGTGAAGACCTAACATCAAGCTTCAATTCAGCACCGACATGTGTGTAAATCCACTCCAATGTCCCTGTAAAATCGTCGAATTTTTGTAAACTTTCATTCAAAACTATTCCCGGCATTCGAGGGACTAAATCTTGTTTCACTGTAACGCGTAAAATTTTGACTCCCATTTGGTAAAGCTCATCTCGAAATGCAATATTTCCAACTCTTGGGGCTGCAAAAGAAATAACACTAATTGGAAGTCTAGGAAAATTTGCTGCTGACTCATAAGCATTTAGGAGAGCCAGTGCACCCCCTAAGCTGTGTCCAGTAATTGTGAGGCTAACATCTTCACCTTTGGTTTTATAAAAATCCACCAATGTTTTCAATTCTTTCATGACTTGTTCTGAAGCACTTGATTTGTTGTATCTAGTTGAATCACTCTTAGATGTGTAAATACTCAAAAAACCATGTTCCACTTTTGAGTCCATATGCCCAATAGGCTCTAATTTCCTCTGCATATTTTCATACCATTCTGAAGGTGTCACAGTGCCTCTCCATGACACAACAATGTCTCTCCTCCCAATTCGTCGTGATTCTTCATCATCACTCACTGCCACAAAACCAATCCAATTTGAATCTTTGCTCCATGTGTATGTCAATCTTGATCTTTCAAGCCATTGGGGCATATCTATGTGTGACATCGCATAGATATACTTGGTAACTTTGTAACCACTCTTGCTAAGACCTAACTTGTCAAACAATTTATGACTATTGTACATGCAACTTCCACAATACTCCGAGAATGAGTCAAAATCTAATGCATCATAAGTTGCTTGAGCAAATTCACCATATTTAACAATTTCTCGACGAAGCAATGGGTGGAGTGGATCAAGAAGGCCTTCCCATTCTTGAACACCATGAATGTCGCGCCATTGATCGGATATGTCCTCCTTAGGGGACATGGTAGGTGTGTTGGCCTTGTCTTCATGAATGTTCAATGAGTTCCAATTAGAATGAGTACTAAGAGGAGGATTCTTTTGGTATGGTTTTTGAATGTTTAAAAGGTTTGACAATGTTTCACCTAGCCTATTTGATTTCTTTGAGGTTTTAACATCTTGGTAGGCATAGACCATGGGAACTGTATTTTTGTTCAGTTGATGGTTGTGATGGTGAAGATGTGTAACATGGAGGTGGTGAGGGTGGTGGATTGCTTTCATGGTGGCTTGAAAATATGGGCAAGTTGTAAATGAGAATTGAGGTTACTATAATATTTAAATGATGTGGGGTGGACGGAAATTGTCAAAAGTAAGAAAAAGAGGATTTCAATATTCAAAAGGGAGCAGCCATATTGAGTGTTTGACTCTCTTATTTTTAATTGGAAATGGTCAGCCATAAATATCACGCGTTAAGCAACAAAGGAGTATTAGAAACATCAAACATCCCATGAAGTATCCAACAGGACTTGGTTAAATACACAAAATACTTATATTAAAACAAGTAAAAGTTAAAGTGAGATACTCTCTCCAATTTTATTTTACTTGGCTCATGTTGACTTGACACGTTATTTAAGAAAAATTTTAATTAAAGATGTATTTTATTAAACTAACCTTATTAATAATGTTGTGTAACTTTAAATTTGACTACTACTACTAGTTTATGTAACTACTCCTTCCGTTCGCTTTTACTTGTCACATTTTGACTTGACACACCCATTAAGAAAACAATTATTAACATGGCTATTTTACTATAATACCCCTATTAATTGATGGTTATTATTGTGTCTTGAAATTAGCTTAAAGAATAAACAATTAAGGCTAAACACATCGTTAGTCCCCTAAATTTGGCACAAACTTTCATTTTGGCACCTCAACTAGCCATTGTTCATTTTAAACACCTAAACTAGTGTCCCGTTATGTCATTTTGGCACCTTTGCTGAATCAGCTAAAATTACAAAGAGAGTATAATACACTTGCGGATGACATGGCATAATGACTAATTAAAAGAGGACATGTGGCATTTAAGTGTAAAATAATAATTTAAAAATAAATTATAAGAAAAACAAAAAGAAAAACTAATTTTCAGCAAAAAGAATAAATAAAAATACATATTTTTCAAAGCCCACCACAACTACCACCCCTCCATCCTTTCTTCCTACTTTTCCGGTGACGTTACCCCATCCCCACTGTCTTACTTCTTTCTTTTTTCTTCTTTGAATTTCATTGAATTTTGATTCTTTCTCTTTGTTGTAAGTTTATTTTTCTTTTAATTTTAAATTATATATTCTTCTTTCTCAAAAATTGATATTTGATCAAGTTAAGGACGGTGAAATCGATGGTGACATCATGAATTTTGGTGATAATACTAAAATCTGGTGGTGGTGAATTTGAAAGTGATAGCGAATTTAATTGTGTTGTGATAATTTTGGAGGTGAATCTGAGATTGACGGTGGTTGTGTGACAAATTTCGTTATCACCATTTTGATTAATTTAATTTTTCTTTCTAAATCCTCTTTATTGTTGTAAAGATTTTATCTAATAATCATGGAGGGTTTAAGAGAAGGATTTAGAGAGGGGAAGAGTATGGAAGAATATTTTTCCAGTAGCAATTTCCGGCGAGATTTCCACGGGGATGATAGAATTTTTTTCCCCTTTGTCTTTTAATTTTTCAAGTTGGGTTCTTTCATGTTTTCATAAAGTTCTTCAAAATTCGTGTGTGATGGTTTTTTTGTTTTTCTCTTCCATGTTTTTGTAAGATTTCTAAAATTATTAGTAGTTGTTTGGTGGATGTTGGATGGTGGTGGTGGTGGAAGGTGGAGTAGGTGGAGGGAGCAGTGCTTTAAAAGGCAGTTTTGAGGCTCGCCTCGGGCTCGTCCTGGGGTGAGGCACTAACAAAACGCCTCGAGGCACAGGTGTGGAGCTTAGTTATGTGAGGCTTACACCTTAAGCGTCTGACTGTACGCCCTAAGCACGTCTAACGCCTAACGCCCAACGCTTGGATTTTAGGCAAATTATATGTCAAATTCCTTAATTAACATTATTGACCCTTATAATTCTCTAATAAATAAATGATGCTTAAAAGTATTTTTCATCTATAGATATAAGAAGATTGAGAATAACTCAAATAACCAGTACTGTATTGCATATTTACAATTTGAAATACTGTGAGGGTGAATATCACTTAACATTTTTTTAAAAATACTTAGTTGAATTTTACATCTTCCCTAACATTGGTCTTCATGTTATTGTCACACGCCTCAAAATTATCTTATTTTATTATTGTCATATGTCTTAGAGTAATCATTATTTGAAAGTAAATTATCATGTTTTGTCATCTCAAAATTATCGTGAGGGTACTAATAAAGTTTATTGATTATTTTCTTTTAGAGATGTAAATTGCATAGTACGATAGTAATGTATTGTACAAAAATGTGATTTTTTTATTATTTGAAAGTTAAAATGTAAGAGTTGATGTGCATCTCACGGTAGCTTTTATATCACTTCTTTATTTATACTTGTACTATTATATTAGAAGTTTTATTTTCTATGAATTTCTTTAATCATATTTTAATTATTTTAAACTATTAATTTATTGTTTATAATTTTTGTTTTATACTACTATTTTACTATATTATAAATTAAAAATTCAAAGATTCATGGGGCTTCCCCCCCCCCCCCCCCCCCCGCCTTATGCCCTAGCCTTTTAAAACAATGGGAGGGAGAAAGAGTGAAGAAGAAGAAGGAAAAAAAATATTTTTTACAAAAAAAAGAAGTTGCTCACACGATGTGTCATGTCAGCAAAAGGTCTCAAAATGACACAGCTGACACTAGTTTAGGTGTTTAAAATGAACAACGGCTAGTTGAGGTGCCAAAATGAAAGTTGGTGCCAAGTTTGAGGGGCTGGAGATGTGTTTAGCCAACAATTAATGTTAAGGGTAAAATAGAAAAAAAGAAATTGTCTTTTCTTGATATTTCAAAAACGACAAGTAAAAGTAGAAATCCAATTAGGAAATTAGTGACAAGTAAAAGCGAACGGAGGGAGTATTTAATACTAAAGATAGTATGAAAAGAAATAATTAAACTTTCTTGATTTACGAAAATGGAAAAGTACTCCCCCCGTTTCATTTTACTTGACTCTTGTTGACTTGGCACACCCCTCAAGAAAACTTTAATTAAGAGTGTATTTTACTAAATTAACCCTATTAATAATATTTTGGAACTCTAAATTTGACTATTAATACTTTATATGTGGTTATTTAATACTAAAGGTAGAAAGAGAAAAATATAACAAAAGTCTCTTTATTTCATACATTAGAAAGTAAATTGAAACATCTATTTTTAGTATAGGGGTCAAGTAAAATGAAACGGAGGGAGTAAATTGAAATATCTATTATTAATTAAGTAAAATGGAACGAAGGAGTACATATGACCTAATTATGACTAAGAAATAAATTATTTATGAATGCCAATATATATTGTTTTTATGAATATATATTGTTTTTATTAGTTACTGATTTGCGTTTTTTCTTGGATTGGGCTATTGTTTGGGGGCCTGATCCGGGTTTTCTGTACATATTGCATTTTAATAAGGGAAAAGTACATAAAATAGACTTATTTTTTAAAAATATTTATTCGTGTATATTCCTTCCCTTACTAATTACGCGTAATGCCCCATCGGAAATAAGAATTTACATGCGTGTCCAGACCTCTTTAATTATTTTTGGACCAAATTTTCAAGTGAATTTAATGCTTTTGACATTTTGTCATCTTTATCCTTTATCTCTTAACTTTCATTTCTCTTTTCTTTTTTTGTTGATTTTTTGTGTGGCATGTAAATTTGTTTTATTTTAACTTTTGTCTTCTTTTTTTTAATTTCATTTTTATTATTGTCTTTTTCTTTCTTTTCTTAGGATAAAATAAAATATTAGCTATTCATTTTAAGATTAATAAAAATATATAAAAAATAAATAATTAGATCAAAATAATAAATAATTAAAAAAATACTACAGTCCCAAGTTATTTATTAAAATTCAATTTAATAGAAAATATATTTTTATATATATATTTTTTTTGCAAATGAAAGAAAAAAATTCTTTTTGTCTCCTTTTATACATAAGATATCATTGGTTGATAATTCTATAATTTATTTTCTTATTTTATTTCTTTATTTTTCTGTTATTTTTCTTAATTCCTTTTCTCTTTCTTATTAGTTTATCTTTTTTTATTTTTGTGTCTCCTACTAATTTTAAAAAAAATAAAAATACTGGTTTGGTATCATTCAGTGTTTTTGAGGACTGTTTGAATATACTGCACAATTCGTCATGTACATTATAGATAAATGATGATGTAAAAATTGAATACCATACATAAATGATAAAACAAACACTTATAGGAACATATAAAACTTGTGTTTGAATTTGAATATGTCAAACATCAAAAGTATATAACAACGCCTTGGTAATGTTTGACTATAAAAAATGAACAGTAATAATTTTGGGCAATCAAGCCTTGATGTATCTATTTCGATTGGTCTGTGGTTGTAGGAGATCACTAAAGGATAGGAAGTGATGTCAGGCTTCTTATTATTATTATTGGTGTGTGATGCATCTTCTCGAATTTCTTTATTATGTCTTATGCTTTATTCGCATCTAAGATATTTTAGACGATTATCATTATTCTTAATCTATTTTAGAGGCTTGTATTAGTGACAGCCAAACCTAGGATGTATTTTGGAGACTTGAGTCTCGTTTATATAAATTGAGATTAATCTACTCTTTCTACTTCCGCTTCTCTTTCCTTAAATTGTGTTCTTGGGATGGGTTAGGCTTACTTGTCCGGAGAGTGTGACAAGTGTCATCATGTGTCTATTTTTGGGTCTTGACACCATAACAGTATATCTATATTGTGCTGGTATCATTATGGATTGAAGCAAACCTCAATGATACCATGTGAGTATATATATACTGTGATGGTATCATGGAGGTCTCACAGATAGATTGAAGCAGAGACCAATGATACCACGACAGTATATAAATGTATTGTGATGGTATCATTGAGGTCTCACTTAAGAACTGAAGGATTGAAGTAGACATCAATGATATCATGACAGTATATAGTTATACTGTGATAGTATCATTATGGACTGAAGCAAATCCAATGATACCATGTTAGTATATATATACTATGATGGTATCATGGAGGTCTGACTGAAGGATTGAAGAAGACATCAATGACACCATGACAGTATATAGATATATTGTGATGGTATCATAGAGGTCTCATTGAATGATGAAGCATACATCAATGATACCATGATGGTATATAGATATACTATGATGGTATAATTACGGACTGAAGCAAACCCAATGATACAATGTCAGTATATATATACTACGATGGTATCATAGAGGTCTGACTGTTGGATTGAAGCAGATGTCAATGATATCATGGCAGTATATAGATTTACTATGATAGTATCATTATGGACTGAAGCAAACTCAATGATACCATGTCAGTATATATATACTATGATAGTATCATGTAGGTCTGACTGAATGATAGAAGCAGACATCAATGATACCATGATAGTATATAAATATACTGTGATGGTATCATGGAGGTATCACTGAATGATGAAGCATACATCAATGATACTATGATGGTATATAGATATAATGTGATGGTATCATTACAAACTGAAGCAAACCCACTGATACCATGTCAGTATATATATACTATGATGGTAACATGGAGGTCTGACTGAAGAATTGAAGTAAACATCAATAATACCATGACAGTATATAGATATACTATAATGGTATCATTATGGACTGAAGCAAACCCAATGATACCATGTCAGTATATATATATATATACACTGTGATGGTATCATGGAGGCCTGACTGAAGGATTGAAGCAGACATCAATGATACCATGACAGTATATAGATATACTGTGATGGTATCATGGAGGTCTCACTAAATGATGAAACAAACATCAATGATATCATGACGATATATAGATATATTTGATGGTATCATTACGGACTGAAGCAAACTCAATGATACCATGTCAGTATATATATACTGTGATGGTATCATGGAAGTCTAACTCAAGGATTGAAGCAGACATCAATGATATCATGACGGTAGATAGATATACTGTGATAGTATCATTACAGACTGAAGCAAATAAAAAAAATAGAAATAAAAAAGAAAAGAGAATCAAATAAAATTACAAAAGAAAAAAAATAAAAAATAAAAAAAAGACCGAAAATATGAAATTAATTTGTGGTGAAAAATAAAAAATATTATGATTTGAGAAAAAAATGAATGAAAAAAGGAGAAAAAAAAGAATAATGAAATAAATGAAAAAAAAAAAAAAGAAAAGGAAAGGAACAAGAACTAAAGAAATTGAAAAACAAAGAGAAAATGAAAAATAAAAAGAACAAAAATACAAGAAAAAAAGAGAAATAAAAGCAGAAAAAAGAAGAAGTAGAGAAAAAAAAATTAAAGAATAAAGAAATAAAAAAAAGAAAAAAGAAAAGAAAAGGAACAAGAAATAAAGAAATTAAAAAATAAAAAATAAAAAACACAAAAATAAAAGAAACCAATAAAGGGAAAAAAAAAAGAAAAAAATAAAAGCAAAAAAAAATAGAGAAAAAAATACATGAATAAAGAAATAAATGAGAAAAAAAGAAAAAAAGGAGTATATAAAATAAAAATTGAGTGTGAATTAGATTATGGTGTAAAAAGAAAATAAAGAATAAAATAATTTTACGAAAAAAATAAGCGAACAAAGAAGCATAAAAAGAAAGAAAAAAAAAGGAAATGAGAAAAAAAAAACAGAAAAAAAGAAAAGAAGTAGAGAAATAGAGAAACAAAAAAGGAAAAGAATTAAAATGGAGATAAATAACTAAAAGTACAAGGAAAGGAAACATTTTATGTAATTAGTTAGGGGGACATTTTATGTAAGGGGGCATTTGTTTGTAAATAGTTTATTTCTATAAAGCATAAATGTACTTTCCCCTTTTAATAAAGGGTCCATGAGCCCATATATATATATATATATATATATATATATATATATTATTTTTATGAATGTAATGTTAACATCGATATGATTGGATGTGAGCGAGTTTTTATTTAGAGTTTAAATTTTATGCACTATCAATATACTTTAAAACATGATACGTAATTTAAAAATCCAATATTTTTTCTAATTAAGATTATTAAACTATCAAAGAAAAAAGAAACAAGAATATTTATTAGATGTGATGCAAAATATTAATGCAAATAGTAGTTGGATAAAACTAAAGGCTGATTTGCTTACTTTTGTACGATGTAGATATTCAAAAATTACACAAAGGAGTAAGCTAAGTCAAATTTATACTTCAAATCAGTTTAAAATATCAAAAATTACACAAAGAACTAATTAAATAATAATACTACTAACGTTTTAAGAATTGATTACTATTTTAGAATATGAATTTAATTCCATCAATATAAAAAGACATATAACTAGCAAGATAGGACATAATAAATAAATAAATAAATAACAGCATAAACTTTTAATTAATTAGGGACCATTTTGAGGTAGATCACATTTTTTTACATGGAAAGAAATCATTAAAATATAGTAATATACTCCTTTTATTTTTTTATACTTGTTCAGTTTCTCATTTTGTATTTTCCTTAAGAAATTATTGATTATTGATTAAGTGTGTATTTTACTAAATTTTCGTTATTAATAGTACTTTAAATCTAGATGTGACTACTAGTACTTTAATTAGTTTGAAAAGTGATTAATTAGTGATAAGGATAAAATTTAAAAAATCTCTAAATTTCTTTCAATTTACTAAAGTAAAGAAGTATAAGGGAAAATTTTATTTCTAATACACTTGACAAGTAAAAAACAAGGGAGGAATTACTAAAATCTATTCAAATTCCAAGAAATCAGTAAAATCAATATTAAATCCGAACTCGCTTATATTTATTTATAGAAAAAATGATCAAGCACATCTATCTTCATATTCACGTGTGTGTAAACAATTTGGAAAACGAAATATATTATATTATACTCCTCCGTCCAGTCATACGTGCCTACTATATTAAAAAATTCTATATTTACTTGATCAGATTAAAAAATATCCAATTCCCAATTCACCATTATTATTAGCTATAGATATTTTTTAAAATATTATATTTATTATATTTAAAAAGTAATAAAAAAATTATATATATTTTTATTTTTTTTACTTGTCAAGTTGAAATGAGATAAATAAAAATAGACGGAGGAATATTTAATAGAGAAGGAAAAAAACGTTTTCAATTAGCCGAAATAAAGGTGGTGCTCTTCATGTGGTGGTGGTGCTGCTTTAATCAAACGTTGACAGCAATGACTTTTGTACTTTGTTAAGTTAGGCTTCTTATCGATAGCGGCGGATTTGGATGAATACTTATCTGTATTTGGTGTTATCAAATCATGTAAAAAGAAAATTTATAGTAAAGTAACTTAACGAGGTCAGAATGTATGTTAATTAATTATGATTAAATATTAAAAATTTATGATGTTAATTAATTATGATTAAATATTAAAAATTTATGTACAAATATATATTTTGTATTTATTTGCTACTTTTTCCATCTAATTATATGGTATATTTCGAATTTTGAGATTATTCGAGATTCAAATATGTCTATTCTTAATTGTAATTTTTTCATATATGTTTTAATATTTTGAATTGTCAATTATTGTTACTTATAGTACTTTTTACGTAGTTTTCAAATATATAAATTTTATTCCAAAAAAAAAAAGATTTCATGCTCAAATTAACGGTCAAACTTACACTGTTTGAATCTCGGGAAGCGAAAAGTACTACATAAATTGGGACAGAGGGAATAATATAATTATTGAGAGCGGGTAAATTTTTATTGCAAAGTTAGGTCAAATGTAGTCGGGCCCTTCCCCGGACCCTGCGCATAGCGGAAGCTTTAGTGCACCGGACTGCCCTTTTAGAGTTAGGTCAAATGTTATTGGTGATGTGAGGCCAAAAGTTATATATTTAGCTATCAATTGTCTCATATTTAGTGTTTTTTTATCGTCATTTGAGTATTGATTTCACGTATTACGCTTATGTTGGTTGTTTTAATGTGTAGGATGAAACAAAAGGAAATTTGAGCCGACACAAATACTTTAGAGCTTCGAAATCTGAGTAGAAGTCATAAATCACCAACCCAAAATGAGTTCGAAGTATAAAAACCAAGGACAAGAACTAAATGTGAAGAAAAAGCAAGAAGGTGGGCAAAAATGGCCTACCGCATTGCGCCAGGCAAGGCCAAACGCGACATGGTAGCATTGGAGAAGCATAGAGGAGACAAATAAAAAGTCACTGACCAAATGGCTTGTCGCAGGACGCCTAGCAAGGTCCAGCGAGAGGTGATAGTGCAATTCGGGACTTATACTCTCACTTCATTTTGGAACTCAGTTATTATGTCTAAGACTTTTCCCTGTACGTATAAATAGTCCATAAACACAAATTTTTACATAACTTTTGATCTAGGAAGAGCTAGGAGCCGCGGTGGAGGCCGCAGAAAATTATTTTTATATTTTCTTCTCCGTATTTATTTATTTTTATATTTTTCTTTGGATAATTTATTGTAATTCCTCCATGTCTACGTGGAGCTAAACTTCTCGTCGAGGATTATAGTAACTACATGATTATTGTTGTATGAACTTAAATTGACTTGTTAAGATATATATCATCGTGCTACGGCTCATTTGATTACTTACTTTTTCTTGGTCTTAATTATTTGATTGCTTGATCACCATTCAAATACTATTTGTGGCTCGTAAACAAACTCAAAAGAGGGAATTTGCGAGCGTAATAAGAAAAAGTAGGGTTCGGCTGTGAACCTTATAGGGAAAAGGGAATGAATCACTAACGTGAATAGAAATATACCCATTAGCGTTGCTTAGTTATACATATGAAATTTCACATACATTTCACTATCGACCGACGACCACAGAAATATAGGCATTAGAAATACTTGAGTAGTCTTAGAGTTATTGACAATTCGACATGATGCTGAGTAAGTAATATCAACATGCAACTAGTAAGTCGATAAAAAATCAGAGTCAATTCAAGTGATATACTCAACATGATCTAACGAATTCATAGCCCTAGATTGATTTCATCTCATTGATTACGTAAAAGAAATCTAATCTTCTTTTGGTTAACTGCTTGGTAGATATTTTCTTTCTTTTTTTATATTAGTTAGTTCAGAATAATAATAACTAGGATTTCTTGCTTGAATAAATAATTAACATTAGTTTAATTTAGTAAATAGTTAATTGACAAGTCCTTATAGGTATGATATCTGGACACAAAATCCTATATTACTTGTACGATCGTGTGCACTTGCGTGGGTGCCTAGACAAAACAACTGATTTGACAAATTTCACTAAATTTTGTCCATATTTTGTATATGTATATAATAACGTGTCAAATGGACGTGTTGAGTTGAAACTGAAAATATTAAAATGAGTTGAATTAGAAATAGGGTTGGGTCATGACCCGCCCAAATTTACTTTATGTTGAAATGGGTTGGGCTAAAATGGGTTAAATGCTGGTTAGGTCTTGACCCGCGTAATTTAACCCACTTAATCTAAAGAATATTAACATATTGCTATTAAAAAATTATTTTGGGGTTGCGGGAGGGGAGGGGGGTAGGAGGATGGGATAAGGGTTAGGGTGGAAGGGAGGGTAAGAAAAGAATTTTTTTAAAAAAAATTATTTTTTTGGTTTGGGGGGAAGGGGGGGGGGGAGGGGGAGGGTCGGAGGGTGGAGTGGGGTAAGAATTTTTTTTAAAAAAGAATTAATTTCTTTTTTTTTTTTTTGAGGGGGGGGGGGGGGCGGGAGTAGGATGGTGTGGGTAAGAAAAGATTTTTTTAAAAAAAAAAAATTTTTATTTTCTTGGTGGGGGGTTAGGGGTGGGGGTGGGATTTGGTGGGGTGGTAGGAGACATTATCACTTATTTTTCCTACTTTCATTAAAGATATCATTCTATTTATTAAATAGGTTGAAGTGAAGATTGATTGGGTTTAGTTGAAGATCTTTTTAAAAGGCAAAACTTCACATATAGCTAACTTAGACCCTCTTAACTAACTTCTTAGTCTAAGATTTAATAATTACATTTTATAAATTTCAGTTAGTGATTAAATGTATTTAGGACCCTAATATACAAATATTAACTAACAGATTTTGTTACCATTTCAGTTACTTTTAGAGATAAAAAAGAAAAGAGGAGTGTGTAATAACCTGAATTTATGAATTCTCACTTTTATGTGTTTTGACCATTTTTACCATTTTTCGTAGTTATTACATGTTGGTTTGGGGGATTGGGGATGGTTTCCACGGTTCTCGATGCGATCGGGAATGATTTGGTCGAGTTTGAGGTTTTTAGAGGCATTAAAAGTCAAATAATTGACATTGGTCAATATTTAATATTTTGAGTCTCGGATGACGATTTGAACTACGCCAGCAGATCCGGAATTTCGAATTTGGGTTAGTAGCATGATTGGTTCGGGTTCGGAACCCTTAGTTTGCATTTCGATCCTTCGTTTGAAAATAGTGAAAAAGGGGTCACGGGGGTTAATTTATTGAAAACAATCCTTTTTCAAAAATCTAACGTCCACTGAGTCTGGAAAGTCGAAAATAGCCTGGTAGCATATATGGTTTACTTCTGTCGGGTCCCAAACAAATCCCGAGGGTTCGTTCGGAGACATTTCTACACTTGGAAAATCTTCTGGTGCAGCATTTTCTGGTGCATCAGGACCTTCATCGTGATCGTGTCAACACGTGTCGCGATTGCGGGCCTTGATGAAAGTCTTTATCGCGATCGCGTGGTGGTGGTGACGCGATCGCGATGGGTCGTCGGTGGACCAGGTCAGGTTGACTCATCGCGATCGCGAGGCCCAGCTACCTGACCGCGATGACCAACTTAATGGACGGCCAGCGTTGACCCTCGCGATCGCGAGGTGGTGTCCTCTATGGCGAGGTATTGTTCACAAAACAGTATAAATTCTTCATTTTGCGATTTTTCACTATTTTTCAACCTCCAAGCTTCGGGAAGAGGCGATTTCTCAGGGTTTTATCACCATTCTTTCTTGGGTAAGCTCCTAAATCATCTTCCCACTACTTCCTATCACTTATACCTTCAAAACACTCTTTAAATCATGATTTCAAAATAGAATTTTGTGGTTTTTGTCGGTAAAGCTTAAAAATGGTTTTTGATCGATTTGAATCTCGTTTTAAGCTCATTTTCGTGTGGATTTTCAACTGCGGGTTCCTATAACCTTAGGGAACGTATATCTAAAATAAAATTCTAGTTTTACCCCTCTCGTTTTCGAACTCATTTTTCAAGTTCGTTTTGGACCCGATTTAAATATGGGCAATATGGGTATCATTAGCTTTCTTTTAACGCGTAGATGCTATATTTGTATGTTTTAGTTGATTTTTTAGTTCGTTCGAAAGGGAAAAGCTCTGTGTTGAAGGAATTTAGGCTCGAATTTCGTCTTTTCGAGGTAGGTTATGGCTTAACTTCTTTCAGCTTGAGCTGGATAGTTAATGAATAAGTAAAGCATGCTATGGATTGGGGAAAATAACTATGGGGTTTATGTTTCAAGACTATTATTACTGTTGTGTGCTCGTGTGGGGGCTTATATTATGTTATTGTTGACTTGAGATATCTGATATTACGTGTTACCCGTTTGGGGGCTTTATTTGACATCAGTTGGCCTTATCTGTGAATTTAGATGCCTTATTCTAGATATGATGCCCTTGCGGGGGCTTAAATTGTTATTATAGGTCTTATTGAGCATTGATTGTCTTAATCATAATATAATAACCCGAGTTAGTGGTTGATATGATACTAATAATGTCTTACATGTATATTTATTCAGATGATGCCTAATTATAGTTGATAATCATGAATTGTGGACATATTGAGTTGATTCTGGGCTCACTTATATATTCATGAGATGTTGGTACCATTGAGGAACATTATTTTTGAAAGAAAATGAAACATTTTCATAAAAAACCTCTCCGTGAACACGAGCCGGAGAGATGGGTTGAGATTGAGATATAATTATTGTATACGAGTTACGAACGCCCCATGGGTCCTATTACGGAGCTAAGAGCTCGGTAGTTGTATACAAAAAGTCATGCGATGACTTCCACCTTCATCCCATCATCATTGTATTGCATTGCATATGCATATTCTGTGATTCTTTTAGTTTGCTTTGACTTGTAGTCAGTTTTCGTGTACTTTTCGTGTATATTTATGTTGTTTCATTTCCGCATTATATTAGAACTGTTAGTGGAGACGGTGTGAGCTACCATTTGGAAACTTTTATATTTGCAGGTGACGTACTCATAGTTTTCTTCACTTATATTATTGTCTATTTTTCTCAGTCAGCCTATGATTCCTACTGAGTACATGGGACCGTACTTATCCCTATTATGCCCTTTTGGTACAGATCTAGGTCTGAGTATAACATACGGCAGTTGAGTTTGTACGAGATTAGGTGGATCTTCGAGGTACTGCTATGCTCCAGAGTTCGGGGTTGATTCGGACCTCATCTATCATTATATGTCTTTATTTATTTTTGGAGACAGACATATGTATTATTCAGTTTTCAGATGTTGTACTTAAATGCTCTACATTTATGACACTACTTCTTGGTGATTTCATGTTATTTCTTTCAGTCTTCTATTTTACTTATGTTTTGTGTTGGTTTGACTTTGTTCTAGAAGTCTCTTCTTACTTTTACTGTTACTTTTTGAGAATTTCTGTATTTTTGGTGATTGGCTTACTTATCAAGGCTGGGCCGCGATAAGAGTCATTATAACCTAGTTTTTGGGCCGTGACAAATTGGTATCAGAACATCAGGTTTCTTCGGGCTCATAAGTGTAAGAGCAGGATGTCTAGTAGTGTCTCGTGGATCGGTACGTAGATGTACGTATCTATCTACGAGAGGCTATAAGATATTTTTAGGAAAATTTCTCTAATATGATTCCCTATCATGCGGGTTATTCTTACCCAATGTTCTAAGTTATGTTCCACTCTTTCTTGTGCAGATGGTGAGGATTAGATTTCGAGAGGCTAGGGATACTGAGCCAGCACCTAAGGATGGAGCTCAGATTATGGGGCAAGAAAGGGGTCATGGACGGTCCAGAGCTAGGGGTCAGGCATGAGGAGCTTCCCTAGTCAGAGGAAGTGCTAAGGAGACCTGCTAGAGATGACTATCAAACATGGGGTATGACAGGTCCCACAGAGTTCAGTAGACACCCCAAAACTTCAGGGTCTTTTGGTTGGTCTCTTGAGTTGTTTGGAGGGTGTTCCCTTGGGTGTACCTGGTATTTCTCCTAATTCGAGTGATATTCCACCATCAGTGCCTGTATCTACTTGCGGTATTCCTTCTTATGGGGTACAACCATCATCTATGGTACCCCCACGTGTGGATTCATTACCTGTCAGGCTTACTATTCCTCTGATTGCTTCGGGTACATCTATGTCTTCTGACGATCAAAAGAGATTTGAGAGGTTTATTCCCTTAGGTCAGCCTAAGTTCAGTGGTGCTATTGGCGAGGATGCCTATGAGTTTCAAACTGATTACCAGGAGAAGTTACGTAATCTTAGATCTCTTAAGTCACATGCAGTTGCTTATACTACCTATCAGTTGATGGATGTAGCTAGGGATTAGTGGAGGTCACTTGCTAGTTGTAGACCTTTGGGTTCGCCTGCTATGACTTGGACTTAGTTTTTCGAGGCATTCTTGGAGAGATTTGTGCCTTATAGATTGAGAGATCAGATGAGAGATGAGTTTGATCATTTGGAGCAGGGCTCCATGTCTATTGCCAAGTATGAGGCACGTTCAATGCTCTATCCAGATATTCAGCCGCTAGTATCTCCACAGAGTCGGAGAAGATTTGAAAGTTTGTGAAGGGGTTAGATGGTAGTTTCAGGGGCTTCTTTGCAGAGTATTATTGAGCATGTCAAGATGACCGAGTCTATTATCCAGTCTACTCAGGGAGGCACCAAGAAGGTGCATCGTTAGAGTGAGTTTAGTAGACATGCCTCACGAGGTAGAGACTTCTCTAGTCGAGGTTCTATAGTTAACATGGTAGGCCAGTCCAGGCCGCATTGTAGGGATCAGGTGGTAGACTTTCAGGTTCTATGACTTCTGGTATCTAGGTATCAGGTCATGCAGGTGGAGGTTCTAGATTCGGTTCTTCAGGCCAGGGTGGTCGTTCTGATTCATCTACATCTCTTCAGAATGAGTCGGGCCGTAGAAGATATTTTATCTGTGATGACTTTGGCCATATGGCCAAGAATTGCCCTTGTTTGGACCTACTCAGCAGGGATCTCAGCTTTATTTTGCCCTACTCTTAAATCTGCAGTCAGAGATGGTTCGTAGAGAGGTGGAAGTGGTGCTAAAAGTGCTCGAGGTAGAGGTAGGGGAACTCGTGGTAGTGGTCACGGGGTTGCTTAGTCCGAGAGCAGACGTGGATAGTGTTATGTTATACCTGAGAGACTTGAGGTGGAGGCCTCCGATGTAGTTATTACAGGTATCGTCCCAGTTTACTCTAGATCTGCTTCCGTGTTATTTGACCTGGAACTACATTATTCTATGTGTCTACATATTTTACTTCTGATTTTGATGTTACATGTTATCCCCTTGCTATGCCTCTTCATATATCTACCTCCGTAGGAGAATCTTTACTGGTGGATCGGGTGTACCGATCTTGTGTGGTTACCTTTGCGGAGCATGAGACTTGGGTAGACTTGATCCTCCTAGATATGGTTGACTTTGATGTTATCTTGGGTATGAATTGGTTAGCTGCCTATTATGCTATTTTGGATTATTACGCTAAGACCGTGACCTTAGCTACGCTGGGTATGACAAGATTAGCTTGGAATAGTACACTTAATTCCAGTCCAAAGGGAGTCTTATTTTTTCTACGTGCTCATTGCATGGTAGAAAGGGTTTTTTTGTCTTATTTAGCTTATGTTCGTGGTACTAGTGTTGCCTCACCGCCTCCTATGGATTCTATTCGGGTTATTCGAGAGTTCATGGATGTGTTTCCTACGAATTTTCCTGGTATGCCTCCGGATTGTGATATTGATTTTGCTATTGATGTGGAGTCGGACACCAAACCCATTTTTATTCCTCCTTATAGGATGGCCCCGGCTGAATTGAAGGAATTGATGGAGCAATTGCAAGATTTGTTGAGTAAGAGATTCATTAGACCTAGTGTGTCTCCTTGGGGTGCGCATGTTTTGTTTGTGAAGAAAAAGGATGGTTCTATGTGCATCGGTAGTTGAACAAGGTGACGATTAAGAACAAGTATCCTTTTCCTCGCATTGATGATTGTTTGACCAGCGTCAGGGTGCGTCCATGTTTTCTAAGATTGATGTGAGATCAGGTTATCACCAGTTGAGGATTAGAGCTTCGGATGTTCCAAAGACGGCTTTTAGGACTCGATACGGTCCTTATGAGTTATTGGTGATGTTATTTGGGTTGACTAATACCCCAGCAGCGTTCATGGAGTTTATGAACAGGGTGTTTAGACCGTATCTCCACTACTTTATGATTGTATTTATAGATGATATCTTGGTTTATTCCAAGAATGAGGCCGATCATGTGAGACACTTGAGGACTGTACTTTAGAGATTGCGTGATGAGAAGTTGTATGCTAAGTTCTCCAAGTGTGAGTTTTGGTTAGATTTTATCTCTTTCTTGGGTCATGTAGAGACCAAGGATAGTATTATGGTCGATCTGGCCAAGATTTTGGTGATTCATGATTGGGCTAGGCCCACTAGTCCTACCAAGATTCGGAGTTATGTTGGCTTGGAAGGTTACTATCGAAGTTTTGTAGAAGGTTTCTATTTTATTACGGCTCTTTTGACCAAGTTGACTCAGAAGAAGATTACCTTTCAGTGGTCGGATGCGTGTGAGAAGAGCTTTCAGAAGTTCAAGGAGTTGTTGACTTCGGCTCTTATCTTGACTTTGCCCAAGGAGGGCATGGGTTTTACCGTATTTTGTGATGCTTCAGGTGTTGGATTGGGTGCAGTGTTGATGCAGGAGGGTAAGGTGATTACTTATGCTTCTCGTCATTTGAAACCTTATGAGAGGAATTACCCTACCCATGATTTGGAGTTGGTTGTGGTTGTGTTTGTGTTTAAGTTATGGAGGCACTACTTGTATGGGGTCCGTTGTGAGATTTTCTCGGATCATCGTAGTCTTTAGTACTTCTTCACCCAGAGACAGCTTAATATGAGACAGCGTCGTTGGTTTGAGTTGCTTAAGGAATATGACCTCACTATTCTGTATCATCCGAGCAAGGCCAATCTGGTTGCGGATGCCTTGAGTCGGAAGTCGACTAGTATGGGGAGTTTGGCTCATCTCTTGACTCAGGAGAGGACTTTAGCCTTAGAGGTTCGGTCTTTAGCTAACCGGATGGTTAGGCTTGATGTTTTGACACCTGGACATGTTTTAGCCTTTGTGGATACTAGATCTTTCTTAATGGAGCAGATTCGAGCTCACCAGTTTGACGATGATGGTTTGAGGGCTGTTCGAGATAAAGTGTTGAATGGAAAGGCCAGAGAGGCATCTTTTACATCTGATGGTGTGTTGAGGATTGGAGGTCGTGTTTGTGTGTCGAGAGTTGGTGGATGGGTGAGATTGATTTTGGAGGAGGCGCATTGTTCCAGGTATTCCATTCATCCTAAAGTGACCAAGATGTATCGAGATTTGAAGTAGTTTTACTGGTGGTGTGGTATGAAGAAGGATGTGGAGGATTTTGTAGCTCGTTGATTGTGTTGTTAGCAGGTGAAGGCCAAGCATCAAAGATCAGGTGGTTTGCTTCAGAGATTACCCATTCCGGAGTGGAAGTGGGAGCGGATCACTATGGACTTCATGAGTGGATTGCCTCGTACTTCTCGTGGTTCTAACAACATCTGGGTCATCATGGATCGATTGAATAAATCAGCCCATTTCATCCCTATTTAGATTTCCTCCAGTGCCGAGAGGTTGGTCCGTATCTATGTTCAAAAGATTGTTCGTCTTCATGGATTACCCGTGTCTATTATTTCAGATAGAGGTTCAGTGTTCACTTCTAGCTTTTGGAGGACGTTTCAGTAGGAGTTGGGTACCTAGGTTGACCTTAGCACAGTTTTTCACCTCCAGACCGATGATCAGTCGGAGCTAAATATTCAGGGTTTAGAGGATATGCTCTGCGCGTGTGTTATGAACTTTGGAGGTTAGTGGGAGAAGCATTTAGCCTTGGCAGAGTTCAATTATAATAATATCTAGCATTCAAGAATTGAGATGACACCTTTTGAGGCATTGTATGGTAGGCGTTGTAAATCTCCGATTGGTTGGTTTGAGACTTCCGAGGCTAGGCTTCGTGGTACTGACTTGCTTCGCGAGTCTTTGGATAGAGTTCGGGTGATTCAGGATAGGCTTCGAGCAGCCCAGAGTAGGCAAAAGAGTTATACCAACTGCAGACTTCGTGCCTTAAAGTTTGGGATTGGTGATCGAGTTTTTCTTTGTGTGTCGCCCATGAAGGGTATGATGAGGTTCAGGAAGAGGGGCAAGCTTAGCCTGAGGTACATCAGACCTTTTGAGATTTTTTGAACAGTTTGGGAGGTTGCTTATGAGTTGGTCTTACCTCCAGATTTTTCAGTCATTCATATAGTTTTTCATGTATCAATGCTCCGACGCTATATTCCAGAAGAGTCTCACGTGCTTCAGTGGGACTCGGTTCAGTTGGATGAGAGGTTGACCTTTGTTGAAGAACCAGTCTCCATTTTAGCTGGGGATGTTACACGGTTGCATTCTAGAGATATTCCTGTCGTTAAGGTTTAGTGGAGACACCATTTCGTTGAGGAGTCTACTTGGGAGGTCGAGTCAGACATACGTAGTAGTTACCCTATCCTTTTTACTGATTCAGGTACTTCTTTGCTTTTTAGTTTGAGGACGAACTAGAGTCTTAGTGGTAGATATTGTAAAAGCCAAAATTTGTGAAATCCTATTTTTATGTGTTTTGACCATTTTACCCTTTCTCATAGTTGCTACATGTTGATTTTGAGGCTTGGGGATGGTTGGTACGGTTCCAGATGCGATCGGGAATGATTCAGTTGAGTTTGAGGTTTTTAGATGTTTTAAAAGCCATATAGTTGATTTCGGTCAACATTTGATGCTTTGAGTCACGAATGACAATTTGGACTGCTCCATCAGATCCGGAATGTCTAATTTGGGTTAGTAGCGTGGTTGGTTTGGGTTCAGGACCCTTAGTTTGCATTTCGACCCTTCATTTGAAAATAGTGAAAAAGGGGTCAAGGGGGTTAATTTATTGAAAACAATCCTTTTTAGAAAATCCGACGTCTCCATTGAGTCTGAAACATCAAAAATAGCCTGGTAGCATATATGGTTAACTTCTGTCGGGTCCCGAACTAATCCCGAGGGTTTGTTCGGAGATATTTCTACACTTGGAAAATCTGCTGGTGCAACATTTTTTGGTGCATGAAGCCCTTCATCGCGATAGCGCGGACACGTGTTGCAATCACGTGGACACGTGTTGCAATCGCGGGCCTTGATGAAATTCTTCATCACGATCGCGTAGTGGTGGTGACGTAATCGCGATGCGTTGTTGGTGGACCGGGTCGGGTTGACTCATCGCGATCGCAAGGCGCAGCTACGCAACGGCGATGACCAACTTAATGGTTGGTTAACGTTGACCCTTGCGATTGCGAGGTGGGGTCCGTGATCGCGAGGTACTATTCACAGAATAGTATAAATTCTCCATTTCGCTATTTTTCACCATTTTTAAACCTCCAAGCTTTGGGAAGAGGCGATTTCTTAGAGTTTTACCACCATTCTTGCTTGGTTAAGCTCCTAAATCATCTTCCCACTATTTCCTATCAATTATACCTTCAAAACTCTCTTTAAATCATGATTTCAAAATGAAATTTGGGGGGTTTTGTCGGTAAAGCTTAAAAATAGTTTTTTTCGATTTAACGCTCAATTTAAGCTCATTTTTGGGTGGGTTTTCAACTACAGGTTCCTATAACCTTGGGGAATGTATTTCTAAAATAAATTTCTAGTTTTACCCCTCTCATTTTTGAACTCGTTTTTCAAGTCCATTTTAGACCCGATTTAAATATGGGCAATATGGGTATCATTAGCTTTATTTTAGCGCGTAGATGCTATATTTGTATGTTTTAATTGATTTTTGTGGCAGTTCAAAAGGGAAAAGCTCCTTGTTGTAGGACTTTAGGCTCGGATTTGGTCATTTCGAGGTAGGTTATGGCTTAATTTTTTTAGATTGAGCTGGGTAGTTAATGAATAAGTAAAGCATGATTTGGGTTAGGGAAAATAACTATGGAGTTTATATTTTGAAACTATTATTATTGTTGTGTGCCCGTGTGCGGGCTTATATTTTATTGTTGTTGACTTGAGATATCTGATATTGCGTGTTGCCCGTGTGGTGGTTTTATTTGACATCATTTGGCCTTATTTGTGCATTTAGATGCCTTATTCTAGATATGATGCCCGTGCGGGGGCTTAAATTGTTATTATAGGCCTTATTGAGTATTAATTGTCTTTATCATGATAGAAAAACCCGAGTTAGGGGTTGATATGATATTAATGATGTCTTGCATGCATTTTTATTCCGATGGTGCCTAATTAGAGTTGATAATCATGAATTGTGGACATATTGAGTTAATTCTGGGCTCACTTATATACGTATTGAATTGATCGGATATCTTCATACTGTTTTGATTGTGAGCATTACATCCTCATTCCATATATATATATTCATGAGATGTTGGTACCATTGAGGAACATTGTTTTTGGAAGAAAAAAATGAGACATTTTCATAAAAACCCTCTCCGTGAATACGAGCCGGCAAGGTGGGTTGAGATTGAGATATGAGTTATAGTATACGGGTTGCGAACCCCCCATGGGTCCTATTGCGGAGCTGCGAGCTTGGTAGGTGTATACAGAAAGTCATGCGATGACTTCTACCACTTTATCCCATCATCATTGCATTGCATATGCATATTCTATGATTCTTTTAGTTTGCTTTGACTTGTAGTTAGTTTTTGTGTACCTTCCGTGTATATTTATGTTGTTTCGTTTTTCGAATTATATTAGAACTGTTAGTGGAGACAGTGTGAGCTACCGTTTGGGAACTTTTCTGTTTGCAGGCGACGTACTCATAGTTTTCTTTACTTATATTATTGTTTATTTTGCTCAGGCGGCCTCTGATTCCTACTGAGTACATGGGACCGTACTCACCCCTACTGTGCCCTTTTTGGTGCAAATCTAGTTCTGAGTATGACACACGGCAGTTGAGTTCGTGCGAGATTAGGTGGATCTTCGAGGTACTGATATGTTCTAGAGTTCGGGGTTGATTCGGACCTCATCTATCATTTTATGTCTTTATTTATTTTCGGATACAAACATATGTATTATTCAGTTTTCGGATGTTGTACTTAGATGCTCTACACTTATGACACTTCTTCTTGGGGATTTCATGTTATTTCTTTCAGTCTTCCCTTTTACTTATGTTTTGTGTTGGCTTGACTTCGTTCTAGAAGTCTCGTCTTACTTTTAATGTTACTTTTTGAGAATTTTTGTATTTTGGGTGATTGGCTTACTTATCAAGGCTGGGCCGCGATAAGTGCCATCATGACCTAGTTTTCGGGTCGTGACAGAGTGATTCACTCTTTTTATTCTCTCCAACATCCCCCATTATTCTCTAACATCCGCATTATTATTAAGTATTAAAACCTAAATCCTAAAGATTATGTGTGTGAGCAAATCTAAGTATCATGAATGCGTTGATACTCATTCTAATTTGTAATACACAATGTATAAAAACCAACATATGTATGTATAAACAGTTATACGTATATGTATATGCATGTGTATATACATATATACAGATATGCATATGTATATATGCACAAACACAGAACAGATGTATACATATATATATATATATATATGCATAATGTATATATGAGCCAACACATAACAAACGTATATACATATGTATATGTGTACCAACATAGAACAAACGTGTATACATATATAGTTATACAAAAGTATACATATATACATCAAAAAACATACATCCAATATACCCATGTGTATATATAAATATACAAGTGAAAAAATATCTTTAAATTAAATTTTGTCAGCCATTTGAATCAAGACACCTTGTTTTAACTTTTATGTGTTTGACTGTGATTTGATCATGCCACTATGTTGATATAACTACTTGTGTCTTGTGTTCATGGTTAATGTTGAGTTTGAAGGGGATCAAACACATTTTGAGAATGGTGAGGTGAAATATATGGTGCTGCACAAGATGTTGTTATGTTGCGATAGTTCAGCAATGGCAGCCAAGGTCTGCGACCGAAGTTGGTCCGGCCCAAGCTCACAATAGCAGCATATGTTATGATTGCAACACTATGTGTAAGTGAAATAGTATTTAAAGGATAAAATTTGGGGGGTTTATAGTCCCTACACACTATTGGACGAACATAGTCTCGATCCTTGAAACCCTAATAAACACGACAAATATGAAGAAATTGGATGAAAATTAAAGACAAATTGATGAAGAAGAAGTTAGAAAATTCAACAATACTCAAAGAAAAAAGTAACCATATACGCTACTTTTAGGTGAGAAATTTTTTTTTGCTTTTAATTAGGTGAGGGAAAAATCTTTGCTTTTAATTAAGTGAGAGAGGTGAGAGAAAAAAGTAAGAGAATTAGGTGAGAGAAAAATATTTGCTTTTAATTAGAAATGGTATATACGCAACTTTAATTTGTATATGAGGGCTCACATTAAAAAATTAGTTATAGAAAAAAGTAGCCATGTACAGTAATTATTTTAAACATTGATCATGACAAGTAATTATGGAATATTTTTATTCACACCACGTAATTTTTTCTTTTTTAAAAAAAATGGGTTGAAGCTTAATGAGTTGAGATTAGACCCAATAGTAAATTATTTTGAACCCTACCCATTAAATTCTAGACGAATTGGGAGGATCAACTTAATTTGGGCTATTTTGACATTTCTAGTATATAGGTACAACAAGAGGTTTGGAAGGGTCTGGTTGCAAGGCAACTCTACTTAAATCACAAGCAAAGTCGTTAATAATGCTTTTATAATCAATTTCTTTTAATAATTTTTTTTCAATGAGTAATATAAACAATGCATTTAATCTTTTTCGTATTGCTTTGAACTGTTTTTTCTTGAGCCGAGGGTCTACCGAAAACAGTCTCTGCCTCCAAGATAATGGTAAGGTTCACTATACTTTCCTCCCCAAATTCCACATGAAGGATTACACTGAGTATGTTGGGGTATAATATGATGTTTAAAAAATGTGTACACATTGAGAAAGGGCATATGCGCAATACACATACCCAGAAACTAGTAATAACAGGAAGGGGTCGTTTGGTAGAGTGTATAAGAATAGTGCAAAATTTGATGTATTACTAATGCTTGTATTAGTAATGCTTGCGTTAGTTATGCTTGCATTTTTCTTTTGCAATGTTTGGTTTGATGTATTAAAAATAACATTAATTGTATAATTTTTTTAAAAAATATTTTTTTACAAAAATACCCTCCATAAATATGATGGAAAGGATGTGGAAAAGATTTTTAGGGACAATTGTGATCTTTAAACATACTAATGCATGCATTAGATCCATTGCGTTACTAATACCATGAATTTTCATGTATTAGTAATACACTTCTTAATACCAAATAAAATGTATATCTAATGCAAACATTAGTAATACATAAAATGAAACAATGTACCAAACAAGATATTAGTAATACACAAAGCTAATACATGCATTACTTTTTTAGCTACACTCTACCAAACGACCCGAAGTGTGACGATGGGAGTATTTTTTGTTGTCAAACGTTTCAAAAGGATAAAGCTAAATTCTTGAGTCAATATCAAATTTACAATTAATTGCATTGAACATTCCCACTAAGTGCTTGCAAATTGGAGTAATTAATGCTATTATAATTACAGCAAAACACAACAATCTAACTTTCTAAACAGAAATTCGTTTCACAATTCAGATCCCAAACAAACTATGAACACAAAACAACTATCCAATAAAGTATTCAACACAAGACTACCTAAAATCCTAGGTACAAACTATCAACATTGACCAACTATCCAATGTAAGTATCCCAAATCTACAACAAAATAAAACACAGTAGTAAGATCCTAGCAAATGTTCATATCATACTGAAGAAGATCCTGGTTTTGACACATGAGATAACGCGTCGTCAAACTGATGCTCATCGGGTTTGCCCTCGCTCAAGCATGGTGGAATGAAAGATCTGAACACAGCTTCCATGTTCGGGACTTCCTTTAGTTCGTGGGAAACAACCTCGAGTGCTGGAGATATAAAGAACCGACGGAACTTCTTCTGACAAATGAACGCAAAGATCAAGGAGAATACTGGAAGTGGAAAAAGAACTGGAGTAGGCTTGAACTCTTTAACACCGAAGTAACCTAACATGGTAGCTTGAAACAAAATCAAGGTAGCTAACATGCGCGTATGAATATGAGGCCACATTCTTCCGTAGCTCTCGAATGAGGGAACATACACTTTGAGTGCCTGTTTGGGAAAAAAATAGTTAGACGTGAATAGCTCGAAATTGATATAGAGCTTATTTGATTGATATAAAAACACTACGACACCAAAACAAGTACTCTCTTTGATTGGACATGGTGCTTAAGAAAGAACGAAGAACTTGTGGAACATACCAAAAGTCCCTTTTAAAACTTGTGGTCTTAAAGTGGAATAGTGGGAAGTAATAGTCACCTGATTCCGGAGAAGAAGCCACCCTAGACCGAAGTATACTACACCAAACGGAATAATTATTGGAGCTATGACGGAATAGCATAGGACAACCGTCATAATCAGCATATCATTGGGAAATCGGGTTGCATAGCCTAGATCGCCAGGAGCCCAAGCCTCCTTTATCTCAGCTTCAGTTTTGCACAAATACTTCTTCTTGAGATGGAATATGATTAGAGGAACTATTCTAGATAGCTCCAGCCCATAGCCAACAAAGAATCTGAGATCAACGAATAAGCAAAATCATTTGACTACTCCTTTAACCAAAAAGATGTTGTTCCATTCTCTACCTAGTATATCATATGAAAAAGCAGAATGGAAACAACCAACAAAAGAAATTAACATTCAGAATCATAAAACAGCTTGAATTGTGCAAAGAGAATAAACTTAAACGAGTCGTTGTTGAGAGTAAAAGGAGCATTAGTATTTTCTCTTTAATTACTAGCTATGATCGTTATGAACTGAGCTTTAAGACCACATAGGTACACACTTGATAAAAATAATAACTCAAGGACCATCTAAAAGGAAATTCATTTACAGGAAGCAAAAGATGATAGTTTAGAAGTGCATTTAAGAATAGAACAGTTGACCCGTGCCAAACTCAGTGCATACTCAAGTCAAACATTTCCTAGCTCTTCAGTCAGAAACAAAACGAACAGCTCATATTATTTGCAAGACAGCAGACATATCATCGACGACTTAAAGACAACATATCATTATAAAAAAGATGACAGAGTAGCTGACATAATAAAAGGGAAAGCATGCTATAGACTTCACAGGCACAAGATCAAGAAGAAGGGAAGAAATATGAAAGCGAAAGCGAGGTCCGGACTTACTTCAAAGCCACAAAAGTCAAGAAGAAAGTTGCATTCTGTGGAAGGCTTTTTGCCAACACACGAAAAATAGAGTTGGGATCATTCTCGATGCTCTTGAAGGAAGTGAATAGAGTTCCACCAAGAGTAACACCAATAAATACATTCAGCACTGTGAAATAATAATATTTCCCTGAAGCAGCTCTTGTCACGTGGCTTTCTGATGGGATGCCCTCTGCTTTGGATAGAAACAGCAGAAACATTGGCAACAAAGCCAAAAATATGATTAGTGCAAGTTGAGGCAAATACGCTTCTATCACTGTCTTGATTGCCTTCAGCTTAACAACCGGTTTCAAAAACGGGAGAAGCTTCACCAAATTGTCTAGAGTTGTCAACGCAGAGATGAATCCAATCGGAATTATGTAAAAGAATATGGTCAGAAACACAATAACATACACAACATACTGGCGGATTATTCTCTCATAAAACTTTTTCGAAAGATTAGTCCAAATCAATTGTCGGGGTTCTGGAGCATCCATAACAGTCCATGTGTCAACTATTGGGGCATGTAAATCCTGTGATGCTGAAGCTGCAGCCACCCTGCTGTTGAAAAAGACCAGTGCAGAAGATTGTTGTTTCTCTTTGACGGTCACCTTTTGTTCGGCTTCTAGCTTTTGGATCAACTCCTTAATCTTATCATTATAGAATTCAATTGAATCCACCTTTTCACCGATAATACCAAGGAAACCAGTTTTGTGTGAGGGTTTTAGTGCATCAGGATTTGTTTTCTTTGACTCTGCATAGATGGCTTCAGCACGTTCAAGCTTCTTTTTATACCCTTCTAACTCTTCATAAATTTTGTTCACCTGATAAACATCAGACACTATAAATCTACACGACATTTGAAATTTAAGCTAATTTCAAATCCACAATGAATCATTAGCTTAAATCTACAAGAGAATATTGTATCCATTGATGATCACACAAGCACATCCACACAGTAATATTAAATGACAGGTGATGGGCATAATGAGCACAAGCCCATCCTTCAAATATTTCAAAAATAAAGGTAGGCCAAAATTGTTGAAAATTTGAAGGACCTTAAGACTTTCAAAATTTAATGTAGAATGCTACATTTTGTAAAATGGGTATGTGTAAGCAATGAAACTATCCATATTCGAAGAATACAGAAACAGAACAGAGAATGTGAGATCTGGGATATTACCTCCTTATTGTTCGTCACCACCATTGATCGATAAAATGTTTCAGGGTAGATTGCTCTAAAGAATGAATCTACCTGCTCCTTTTTAGTTTGACCCTCAGAGACAGAAGGAATATCCCTGACAAGAATCGCAAATTGATCGGCTCTGACTTCTGGAGACATAAGAGCTTTGGCTCTCAATTCTGTAACATGCTTGTATGCTCTCCATAGAAAGAAGTAAGCAACAATGGAAACCCAATATGTGGCAACTACAAATGCCCACAACCGCGGACCTGAATTCTGCAACACCAATGGGTAAAAAATGGGATTATAAGAATTCATCCAGCGACAACAAAACGAAGAAAAATAAAGTAACAGTGGATGCACAGATTATGTACAATAAATCAGATTCCTTTTTACGTTCTTGTAAATAACAGCCTATATGGTATGGAGGGGAAAACATAGCAAGTTCTGTTAATTTAGACAAATGCTCATAAAATAGACACTAGTCTAAATAGTGCTGCATTGTAAAATTAGGCTAAGTTAAAACCATGAATCACCGGTTTACATATATTTATAAATAATGTTAAGGAAAGGTCAAAAGAACTTACGCCAACTTGCCCCATAGATAACTTATCAAGTTCATTGAAAGTCCCTTTGCTGGTGGTATTGACTGCCTTTATACTACGATCAGTTGCAGCGACTGGTAGAAGTACAGGCAGCAGAACAATACCGGAGAAGACAAATATTCCCAAGGCTGAAAAGATAAATGGCGTTATACAAGAATTTACATTCTCAACTTCAGTTTATCTAATGCAAATGAAACTCACATTTGAGGTTTCAACAACTTGGCTTACACTAATGACTTTCGAAAATGGACTACCTTAAATTTCAATGAAGGAAGCACGCAAAATTTGAATATATTGAGAATTATATATTACAAGTCCAGAGGACCTTTCATGAGTTAATAGTTATAGCTGCCTGTACTACAACAATGAACTCCACAATTTTCGGTTACAATTGCGTTGATTAAGTTCTCTTTTCTATTTATCTCGTTCATTATTTTTTGTTTTAATCAGTAACTTGATTCATTTTTGCAAAACTTTCACAGGTCAATTCGGGTATTAATTATCTCATTCACCCAATCCATCAAGTTAAATCCTCGTATTAATCATTGTTTCGTAAGAGGCGTGCAAAGTTTAAAGTGAACAAGTAAAAGTAAACAGAGGAAGTATCAAAACAACAATGAATTCGAATAATACACTTTGGAACCAAAAAGTACTTACCACAACAGACAAAATCTTCCAGTAGATAACAACAATAAATTGGAGAATTGGAATCATTTCCACAAAAAGAAAACAGACAGGGGATAGTAACAAATTGAAAATGCACCACTAGTATTAGAAAAGATAAACGTAATTTATTTAGTTAAAGTTAACCATTTTCCCATTCGAAATTAACTTCTAGACTATGGACCCTCTTTGATAGAACATAGAAGTAAATCTTAACCTATTAGATTTAGGACATCTAAAAAAATGACTACAAATAATTTGTTGTCTATAATAAGTGGGAACTGGCTACAAAGCAAATAAGGCTGACATTATAATACGTTAAATTATGTCAATATTATTTACACTTTAAAGGATTGTTTGTTACGGAGATGGAATAGATAAAGTAGATAAAGTAATTAAAAAAGGGCAGTCCGGTGCACTAAAGCTATCGCTATGCGCGGTGTCCGGGGAAGGGCCCCACCATAAGGGTGTATTGTACGCAGTCTTACCTTACATTTCTGCCAGAGGCTGTTTCCAAGGCTTGAACCCGTGACCTCCTGGTCACATGGCAGCAACTTTACCAATTACTCAAAGGCTCCCCTTCGGAATAGATAAAGTTATCTCATGAAATTATAATCCCGAAACTAATTAATATCCCTAACCAAATGCAAGATAAAATAATTCTACATTTTGTTTCACAATTATTATACCTTATCACTCATATCAAACGACCCCAAATAAGTGTATGATAAGTTACATATTTATTTTTTTCACAAAAATGTTTTTTTTTTTACTTGTACTTTTCATCAACCCTTCTTTGTACGAAAAGAAGACCCTAAAAAACTGGTTAAATTGGTTTTGCTTTGAGAGAACCAGCAGCAACCACTTACTTTCCTCATTATGCCTCCTACCAAACTCTTTGCCGCACAAAAATAACTAAATTCTGAAATTACCAAACCAAAACTTACCAAAATAAGATTGAAAAATAAAAAAAACACAAATATAAATTTTCAATTTTACTTGTCACTTTTAACATATTTTGGATATATTAGTCAACTATTGTCTTTTCCCAAATTGAGTGTACGTGTATGATAAGTTACATATTTTTTTCCCAAATATTTTGTTTTAAAAAAAGTGACAAATAAAATTAAAAATCTATTTTAATTTTAAATATGTAAAATAGTTTAAAATATGTAACTTATCTATTTTGAAAATCTTTTTAGGATCTAATATTTGGGAAAAAAATATGTAACTTATCGTAATAATTATTTCAAAATTAATTATTCCAAAATTATTATCACTCATATCAAATGACCCCTAAGTGTATGATAAGTTACATATTTTTTTCCCCAAATTTTTTTTTAAACTGTACTTTTCACCAAAACCCTTCTTTGTAAGAACAAGATCCTAAAAAGCTGGTTGAATTTGGTTTGCTTTGAGAGCGAGCAACCACTTACTTTCCTCATTATGCTTCCTACCAAACTCTCTGCCCCACAAAAATAACTAAATTCTAAAATTACCAAACCAAAATTTACAAAAATATACACAAACATCTACACTCTTTGTTGGATTTTTTATCTGGTGTTGGGTACCAAATTGGATCCGAATTCACGTTAGGCTGCTCGGACTTTTTAAAAATATCATTGCGTACACATCGGATCCTTTAAAAGTGATATATTTTTTAAGGATTTGGCACAATTGTAAAAATATTTTTAAAGTGTCTGAACAACATTAGATGCTAGGACATCCCACTTTTGGGTCAAGTGCTCCTAAAAAAGGTCATCTCATAAACAGTAGACTCAAACACGAAACCTCTAATTAAAACCGAGAGGAAAATAACTTACTCTTGTTTTTACACAAACATCTACTTGAAAAAAAAAAACATAATATTGCTTAAAATTTATCATAAAACAGAAAAAGGAAAATATAAGAGTAGTAATTTTTACCGGTGCCCAGGAAAACAAAGTATACAGCAGTATCAACTCCAGACATGTTAATTATATCAGTTTCAGATGATGACATAGCTTCCCGGATCCAAGCAAACGGGTTCCGGGTCATATACCCGCCTTCAACTGGATTCAACCCTTTTAAGATCCGATTAGGATAATACACCTCAGCATTCCCTGGTTTTCTTGAAAGCCATGTGAATAGCAACATCAACACAACAAATATTATAAATGAAGTTGCTAAAGATGTCAAGAATGATGCAAAATCCATCTTCTTCTCTTTTTTTGTTTTTGCTTTTATTTTCTGTTTCCTTGTATGGTGTTTGGTATTAGGTTGGCTTTTTCTTGGTTATTTTTTTCAGTTTTCAAGAAGATAGAGAAAAAACAAAGTAACCGTTATAGGGAAAATGGAGTGGTTTTGAATATATTTAATTAAAAAAGAAGAAAATATCTAGCTACTAGTACATGATTGGAATTTGAAGAATGATGGGGTTATATATATTTAGTGATTGCGTGGGAATAGTGTGTGTGTTATGTGTTGCTTTAATTGATCCATCTTCTTCTCTCTGTCAACTTCGTTCAATGCAAAAAGAGGAAAGAGGTGAAGGGAAGTTGAAAAAGGTTGGAGAGAGAGAGGCGGGTGGGGTTTCGAGGGGGGGCGGTTAAAGAAGCAAAGTGGATATAGGTGGCAGATTTTTGGAACAGTTGTAGGAAGAGTGAAAAAACGTAAGTGTTGTGTGGCCCTTCGAATCACAATAACCATATTTATCATTTCTCCTTTTACATTTGTGGAAGGAAAAAGAAAATTACCATAAATGATTGTGGTGGAGTTGTAAAGTTGCTTCCGCACTTCATTAGATATTTTAAATTTCAGTCAAGTTGATTGAACTACTTTTTTTATAGGAAGAAGTTTATCCTCGAAAGTTTTCAACACGAATAGGATTAATTGGATCTCTATGCATGTACCAGACAAAATGAAAAATTAGAAAAAGGAAGAATTATCAACAGTATATGTATTAGGTAGAAAATAATGAGGGCACGTGGCATCAACAAGAGAGTTCGGGATCAAGGTAGTCACGAGAATTATAACGACGTTGAAGGCATAGTCAGAGGAGCCTGCCCTTGACAAAAGATCCGGAATCAACAATTTGGAAAGCGGGACAACTTGCAGAACATGAAGTCCAATGAGTGCAAAATCCCCATTACGTGGCTAAAATGACAGATACGTGGATATTATCGTACAAATGGCCTCAGCATCGCAGGGAAATATTGGTTGGCAACGCTAACAGTGTTTCTTAGTTTGATTCGAAATGGCTAGCAAGGAAAACCTATCAAATAATCGAGAACATTGGTGGCTAATTGAGATTCTAAGACTAACAATTGATTTCGTCTAATTAGTGGTGGTTAAGCATTGCATTGGGTCGTTATGAATTTAAATCAAAGTGCTATATTCTAAACCATCGATTTTCATGGCTAAGGTACTCCCATTAGATAGATTATTAGTTTCTTTTAACAAAATCAAAACTAAAAAAGGATAAATATATCCTCGAACTATAATAAATAGTACTCCCTGCGTCTCAATTTATGTGATGTAGTTTGACTTGACACGGAGTTTAAGAAAGAAAGAAAGACTTTTGAAACTTGTGGTCTAAAATGAGTCATAAATATTTGTGTGGTTGTAAATCATTTCATTAAGGGTAAAGTGGGTATTTTAAAGTTAAATTGTTACTAAATATAGAAATGTGTCATTCTTTTTGGGACTGACTAAAAAGAAAAATGTGTCATATAAATTGGGACAGAAGGAGTATGTATATACCCTCCATTATACTTTGGGTACACATATGCTCCTACCGTTAATGAAATGGTACGTATATGCCCCTCACACTAACGGTAGAGGCATATGTGTACCCAAAGTATGACGGGAGATATATATGTATCATTTATCATAATTCGGAGATATATTTGTCCCTTTTTCATTCTGATTTTTTTATCCCAAATAATTAACGCAGGCCCACTACCTGACCCAATAAACCCATCGGACCCAATTTCAAACCAACTTAACCCTACCTCTATTTTTTGTTCCAAACTCGATACTCCCTTTGTTTTTCTCTTAAACGTGTACCTCAATCAAATTGCAGTGATTGATTGTTGCTGCTAGTTGGTGTTTATTGGTTGGAGGGAGTGGAGATTAGGTCGGAGGTGGCTGGAGTTAGGGGGGCAACGATGGTTCATCGGTGTGGTGTTTCCGATTTGACGAAAACGGTGACTATGTGGTGTTGACCAATGGTGGGTAGTATTTTTCTAACGGAATTTCGTTGGAAATTGAAACGTGAGGAGTTCAATTTATTTGGTATTATTTTTTTGGATGTTATGGGTTAATGATTTTTTTTTTTTAAATTAGTAGTAGTGAGTGTTACTGTATTGTGTGTGTATATTGTTATAGGTGTGGGAAAAACGCATATGTTAGATAGGTTTCTCTTGGATTTTAATTGGGACCGGGTCGGGTAGTGAGTTTATTGGGTCGAGTATTGGTTTTAGGTTAATTATATGGGATAAAAAAATTAAAACAAAAAAGGGACAAATATACCTCAAAACTATGATAAATAGTACGTATATAACATCTGTCATACTTTGGGTACACATATGTCCCTATCGTTAATGAAATGGTACATATATGCCCCTCACACTAACGGTAGGGGCATATGTGTACCCAAAGTATGACAAAAAGTATATTCATATCATTTATCATAGTTCGAAAGTATATTTATCCTTTTTTTGAAATCAAACTATTTGAATATTATGTGACCTTAACTTAATTATTGATAACAATTTTATAACTAGCTTAATTGTCCATATTATTCTCTTTGAAATTCAATCCAAATTTTTAATTGGATAAATCATATTATAACAATTTTACACTTTTTCTCTTTAAGGAGTAAATTCGGATGTTTCATTTACCTATATAAAGTAAAAACATTTTCCACTCTACGTATCCTCATCAATAGCTTTTGATCAAGTATCTATGGCAAACAAGTACCAAATCAACAGCCCAAAGACTTTCCAAATTTAAATAATTAGATGGTGGGGAAAGGGGAGAAAATGAGTTTAATAATTAATGTTTATTTTGAAGTACTCCATTATTATACTTCATTCGTTTGTTTTTACTTGTCACTTATTTTTTAATTAGATTTTTAGTTTTATTTATCGTTTTTGACATATCAAGAAAAAATAATCTTTATTTTCTTATTTTATCCTTAACATTAATTATTTTTTCTTTAAATTAATTTCAAAAAATATTATTATGTTATTTAAATAATAAACATTATTTAATAGAAATACTATTTTAAAATAATTATTTTATTAATTACTTTTTTAATAGATATATAAGTTAAAATATGATAAATAAAAACAAACGAAGGGAGTACTTGTAACATCCGTCTCATTCACCAAGATCTATTGCCATTGTTAAAGACGAACATTTGTGGATTACCAAGTTCCACGCATACCACCAATTATTAAATCGTTGATGTGATTTTAGGTGTGTGCTATAAAATTACTTTCTCTATTTCAAAAAAAATGATTTGTCACATATTTTAAAAAAATAAAATAAAATTTAATCATATGATATTAAATTAAAGTTATGTCAAATATATCAAGATATTCTTTAATTTTTTCATCTTAAATATGTTATATAAAAAATTAGAATTAAATTTTGTCAAAAAAAAATAATTATTCTTTTCAAAATGGATTAAAAAATAAACAGAAAAGGAGGGAGCAATTGATATGGGAAAAGTATGAAAAATCGTCCATTTTCTCTGTTCTATTCAAAAAGATTGATACGTTTTTAATATTTAATTCTCTCTAAATTTGACATTGTTAAATTGTTCTTAACGACATATTACTGTTATTAAAATGGAAAATGATCAAAAGTATTTCTAACATGTAAATATAGTTTAATTTTGTTCTTCTTCAATCAATTTGATTCCAATTGTGTCTAACGTTAATTGTCATATTAAAATGTCCATCTTTTTAATGAAACTATAAAATGACATATGCCGAATTTTAATTAAATATATATAGTACTTTAAGGGGTCGTTTGGTAGGATGCATTAGAAAAAATAATGCATGCATTAGCTCTGTGCATTATTAATACATTATTTGGTATACTTTTTTGACCTATGTATTCTATTGTGTATTATGCTATACATAACTAATACATGGAAAACCTTAAGTATTAGCAATGCAAGAGACTTTAATGCATGCATTAACATGGGTAAAGACATAATAGCCCCTCAAAACCTTTTTCGCATCATTTTTATTATATTTATGAAAGATATTTTTGTAAATAATTTTTTTATTTAAAAATATGTCATGTAAATTATTTTTAACACACCAAATCAAACAATGCATAAGAAATACACTCAGCATAACTAGTGCAAGCATAACTAATACAAGCATTATTAATACATCATATTTTATACTATTCAAATACGCCCTAAGAAATGACCCATAAGTATATTTAATTATAAACATTATTTAAATATTCATTGCAAAATATAGATCCCCGAAATTTATGTGCACGATGAGCCTACAGCAACGTCAATCAACCGAGCATCAAATTTGAGAATAAGGAACTCCTGAATCTAATGACCAACAAATCACTGATCTAAAAGTAGATTTTGAAAAGATTCTTCATCGATTTAATGTAACAAATAAAATTTTAAATTTTACTTTTTTACTTTATAAATTTTAAACGAAAAAAAGATAAATATATCCCCAAATTATAATAAATGATACGTATATACTATTCGTCATATTTTGGGTATACATATTCTCCTACCATTAATGAAATGGTACGTATATGCCCCTTACACTAACGGTAGGAGCATATGTGTACTCAAAGTATGATGGAGGATATATACATACCATTTATCATAGTTCGGAGTATATTTGTCCCTTTTCTATTTTAATTTTTTTATCTCAAATAATTAACCCAAACCCATTACCTGACCCGATCCCAATTAAAATTCAAGAGACGCCTATCTAACAAACGCATTTTTTCCAACACTATAACAATATATACACACAATACAGTAACACCCACTACTATTATTTTCAAAAAAAAAAAACTCATTAACCCATAACACTCAAAAACAACACCAAATAAATTGAACCCCCCACGTTTCAATTTCCAGCGAAATTTCATCGAAAAAATACTACCCACCACTGGTCAACACCATATAGCTACCGTCTCCGTCGAACCAAAAACACCCCACTGATGAACCATCGCCGCACCCCTAGCTCCATTCACCCCTGACCTAATCTTCACTCCCTCCAACCAGTAAACACCAACTAGCAGCAACGATCAATCACTATAATTTGATTGGAGTTCACATTTATGAGAAAAATAGAGGGAGTATCAGGTTTGGAACAAAAAATAGAGGTCGGATCGAGTTGATTTGAAATACCCCCGAACTATGATAAATGGTACGTATATATCCTTCGTCATACTTTGGGTACACATATGCCTCTACCGTTAATGAAATGGTACGTATATGCCCCTCACACTAACGACAGGGGCATATGTGTACCCAAAGTATGACGGAGGGTATATACGTATCATTTATCATAGTTTGGGGGTATATTTATCCATTTTCTGTTTTAATTATTTTATCTCAAATAATTAACCCAAAGCCACTACCCGACCAAATAAACTCATCAAATCCGATTTCAAACCAACTCGATCAGACCTCTATTTTTTGTTCCAAACTCGTTACTCCCTCTACTTTTCTTGAACCCCAATCAAATTAAAGTGATTGATCGTTTCTGCTAGTTGGTGTTTACTAGTTGGATGGAGTGGAAATAAGGTCGGAGGTGGCCGGAGCTAGGGGTGCGGTGATGGTTCGCCGGTGGGGTGTTTTCGGTTCAACGGTGATGGTGACTATGTGGTGTTGACCAGTGATGGGTAGTGTTTTTCCGATAAAATTTTGCTGGAAATTGAAACATGAGAGGTTCAATTTTTTTGGTGTTTTTTTTGGGTGTAATGGTTTATTTTTATTATTTTTTTTTTTTATTGAAATTGATAGTAGTGGGTGTTATTGTATTGTGTGTGTATACCGTTATAGGGGTGGAAAAAAAATGTCTGTTAGATAGGCGTATCTTGGATTTTAATTGAGACCAGGTCGGGTAGTTGATTTATTGGGTCGGGTAGTGGGTTTGGGTTAATTATTTGGCATAAAAAAATTAAAACATAAAAGGAAAAAATATACCCCGAACTATGATAAATGGTACGTATATATCCTCCGTCATATTTTGGGTACACATATGCCCCTACCGTTAGTGTGAGTGGCATATACGTACCATTTCATTAACGGTAGGGGCATATGTGCAGCCAAAGTATGACGGAGGGTATATACGTACCATTTATCATAGTTCGGGGTATATTTATTTCTTTTTTGGGATAAAAAAATTAAAACAAAAAAGGAACAAATATACCCCTAAACTATGATAAATTGTACATATATATCTTTCGTCATACTTTTGGTACACATATGCCCCTATCGTTAGTGTGAGGGGCATATATATACTATTTCATTAACGGTAGGGGCATATGTGTACTCAAAGTATGACGGAGGAAATATACGTATCATTTATCATAGTTCGAGGGTATATTTTTCCAAATAATTAACTCAAATCCACTACCCTACCTAATAAACCCATCAAAATCGATTTCAAACCAACTCGATCGGACCTCTATTTTTTGTTCCAAACTCGATACTCCCTTTATTTTTCTCTTAACCGTGAATTTCAATCAAATTGCAGTGATTGATCGTTGCTGCTAGTTGGTGTTTACTAGTTGGAGGGAGTTGGGATTAGGTCGGAGGTGGCTGGGGCTAGGGGTGCAACGATGTTTAGCTAGTGAGGTGTTTGCGATTCGACGGAGACGGTGGCTATGTGGTGTTGACCAGTGATGAGTAGTATTTTTTCGATGAAATTTCGCTGAAAATTGAAAAGTGAGGTATTCAATTTATTTGGTGTTGTTTTTGGGTGTTATGGATTAATATTTTATTTTTTTTTGAAATTGATAGTAGTGGTTGTTACTGTATTGTGTGCGTATATCGTTATAGGGATGGAAAAAACGCATTTGTTAGATAGGCGTCTCTTGGGTTTTAATTGAGATTGGGTCGTGTAGTGGGTTTATTGAATCGGGTAGTGGGTTTGAGTAAATTATTTGGGATAAAAAATTAAAACGAAAAAGGGACAAATATACCCATGAATCATGATAAATGGTACACTTATATCCTTCGTCATACTTTGATTACACATATGCCTCTACCGTTAGTGTGAGGGGTATATACGTATCATTTCATTAACGATAGGGGCATATGTGTATCCAAAGTATGATGGAGGATACATACGTATCATTTATCATAGTTAGGATATATTTGTCTCTTTTCTGAATTTTAAATAAAATACTAAGGAATCGTTTGATAAAAGGTATAAAATGGAATATTTCATGGATAGAATTTATATCATATTTAATTGATGATATAAATTTATTTTAAAATTAATTTATAGCATTAATCAAATATGATATAAAACTAATATTAAAATTAATCTTAATATAATTTTATACCTCCTTTCATATAATATAAAATAATTCAAGAATTATAATTCTAAAATAATTTAGTTTTCGTATCAAACGATCCTAGGAAATTATTCACCCTGTGTTGACAAGACGAATCAGTGTTGGCAGCGTGGGATTATGAAACGACAAAAATCTAAGCTGGAAGTTAATGAAGAGTGTAGGTGATGCCACTGTCAGTTTTCCACACGACACGTCGACAGTTACACTCCCTTGCCGACAGGGGCTTCTCTGGCTGCTACTAATGTGTAGGGTCCTCATTCTCAACTTGTCTATTTTCTTTTCTTGAATTGGATTTGAATTTTCTCACTTATCTTCCTTCATTTTATTTTATGTGACATCATTTGATATAATAATATTCTTAAATATTTATGTAATTATAAATTATTTTATTTAAAGTAACATAAAAATTTTAAAATTAATTTATGTTTAATTATAATAAAATGATATTTTTTTAAATGAACTAAAAAGAAAAAAATATCATATAAAATAAAATGGAAGGAATATATTTTATTCGTTCATCTTTACTTATTCAGTATATTAAAATTAATTATCTAACTTTATTTGTCCAATTTATAAAACTATGAGATAATTTATTAATTTATTTCTATTTTACTTTTTTTTTATTAAATACCATTCGTTTTTTAGCATATGTGGGTGATATAGTAAAACGTGTCATCACTTCAAATGAATAAATAAAAATAAACGGAGAAAGTAGTATTATGTTACTCCCCGCGTCTCATTCTAATTATCACTTTATGTTATTTTAAAACATAATAAATATAAAATATAAGTTTTAAATTTTTTTTATTTATTAATTTTTTTAGAATTGAATAGTATTTAAAAAATTAATTATTTCTTTAGCTAAAGTAATTTCTACTCTTCTGTCTCATATTAGTTGGTCATTTTTTTTTTTATATATATGTTAAGAAATCATAAATAAGAAAATAATTTTACTAATTCACCTCTTAAATTTTTTTTTGAAAATTTTACAAATAAGTAGGAACACTTTCAAAAAGAATTAATTGTAAGGGTAATATGAAAAAAATAATTTAATACTTTCTTAATTTATTAAGATAGATAACTAATATAAGATAATTATTTTTAATAAAATGTTCAATTAATATGAAACGGAAAAAACATTAATTCGGGATGGAGAAAGTATCAAAGTTTATGTTGTTCTTTTTGTGGGGTCCGATAGTTCAACGTGGTGGCAGATAAAGGGTTGGGGCAGTTTATTGAAAATAACGGATACGCTACATCCTTCTCTTCCTTTGTGGATAAGGATGAGTGGAATCCATGTTATTTTTTACTTTTTACTTTTTATTTATTTATTATTAATTTAACATATCTTAAGAAATAAAAAATAATTATTTAATTATATTATTTTTTAAATATAATAAATTAGATTTCTTAAAATCTATATTGGATAATAACTATAGTTAATAATTAAAAATAAAATAAATATAAAAAATTATTTATTAATTTTTAAAATTAATACAAATATTATTGGTCACAAATAAACATTTATTTTAGTAACATGAATAGTAAAACTAGACGGAGGAAGTACAAGAAGCTACTATACTTTCATTTCAATTCACATGACTATATTTAATTGGTACAAATAAAGCAAAAGATCCGCCTTGACTAAGGATACAACATTTCAAAAGTCTTTCTCCTTTATTCAATTTTATATGATACATTTCTTTTAGTGGTTCTAAAAATATGATCACTTTTAAATTTAGTAATAATATTATTTAAATTTTTTGTTTTACTTGTAATCCAATAATTTATAGCCATAGATATATTTAAGACAAGTTTTAGAATATAAGTTTTATTTTTTTTAAAAAAAAATCATGGAATTTGGAGTTTAAAGGGTAATTTTTTTTATTCAAAATTTCGAAAGGACAAAGAAAAATTGAAAATGGCCAAAGGGGCAAAGGCGGGGAAAGAATCCCGCCTTATCTTTAACCATCTAACGATGTCAGTTAAATAGTTAAAGATAAGAAGGGATGCCTTGCCCGCCTTACAAGGTGGGATCAGTAACCCGCCTTACAAGGCGATATCGGTAACCCGCCTTACAAGGTCCATCAATCTCACCTGCCAAAGCTGCAATTCTGTTCAAAGGAGAATAAATTCCCTGATGAAAGAGGAAAACGTCCTAGGGGAATATAAATGTCTTTCATTCCCTAGGAGAGTTGACTACACAATGGTGGTTGGGAGCTAATGGATTGATTTTAATGTGTTTGTCTGAACTTGTCCCTTGTGGATAAAAGGGTTTCCACACTGAATATTCAGTACTTGCAAGTAACGAAAAATTATTTGTTTCTTCAAGTTCCTCCACATTTTCAATTCTTTTCTATTTTCTATTTGCAAAACGAAAAAAGTGTTTTCTTTTTCGATTCGGTCCACAATATCATTTTTTTTTAAATTTAGTATTTGCTGGAAGGTGCACTGGATAATCGTTAAGTTTTTTTTCTAATTTTTTCTTTAATGTTTATATATTTCGTCGCTACTAAGTAACTTATTTTTGATAATTGTGAAATCTAGTGACATGGTTTATAATTGTTATTTCAAATAATCGTTCAAGAAATATTTGTCAAAGCTAATTTTAATTTTTTTTGTGTACAGATATGGATAATCCACATTTTGTGCATCCTGGACCATCACAATATGATTTGTTAAGTCTACAACATAAACATCGATCAGAAGCAATTTGAAAAGAAACGTTAGTGGGAGAGGCTACATGTTTAACTGTGCGGCGTGGTGATTATGAATTTTGGCAACATGTAAAGAATCATCCGTTTCATCTCCGTCTCCTCAATCATTTTACTGATTGTGGATTTAGGGGTGTTATAGATGTAGGCTACGTGCCTTGTGATTATGGATTAATATCTGCACTGGTTGAAAGGTGGCAGCCAGAAACGCATACCTTTCACCTAACAACGGGCGAAGCAACTATAACTTTACAAGACATTGAAGTTATATTTGGAATGGTCGTAAATGGAACTCCCATTCTTCAACAAGGCGCGAGTCAGATGGGACTTCTCGAAAGGCGATAAATGTTTGAGGAATTGACAGGATGGTTGCCCCCAGATTCTTTTTTTCATGGAAACATAATTTATTTAAATAAATTAAGTCAATATATGGAAAATTTAAATGAAATTACAGATGGGACACCAGAACAAGTGGTCCAACAAAGAGTTAGGTTATACTTTTTTTGGTTGTGTGGTGGAACAATATTCCCCGACAAGTCTTGTGCTAAATTTAGTTCAGACTATTTGATTGACATGCGTGACTTAAACGTAATGTCAACACAAGCTTGGAGAGCCGTTGCTCTATCGTATTTGTACAATTGTCTATGTCGGGCATTGATGAATGATATGTCAGATATTTGTGGTTTTGTTTCTTTATTGCAGGTATTTGATTATTATTCAATTTTTATATGTTATGTACTACTTAGTTTTATTTAGAGGATAAATATTCTTGATTATATTGTTTGTAGGTATGGGCATGGGAGCGTATTGTCCCACTGCAGCCACTTTCATTGCTTCCAAGCGACAAAAATCCTGAGCCCCCGACGGCACTTGCACGTAAATGGTCTTGAGGCAGACTTCATCAAAATGAGGCTCGTAATGTGCTTAGCATAATTAGAGATGTATTGGACTTCCTAATTGATGTTCAGATAAACACGTATATTAATTTCTATTATTATTATTGGATACCCCATTCAAATATTTTATTTTTTGAAAGCATAATGCTTTTATTATATGCATAATATGTCACATTAAGCGTAATAATTTTTATTATTTTGTAGTTCATTTGGCAGTCATATTCAGACCAAGTTATAAATGATTTGCCCAAGTGGTGTCGGCGAGGACGTAATTTTTGGATGGTTTGGGTGTCATTTATTTGTGGAGTTTATCGTGAATGGCGCTTGGTTGACACGGTTGTTCGACAATTTGGCTTTCCTCAACATATACCTGAATCACCTCCGTATAACCCACATCATTTTGAGCATGATAATCGCTGTCGAATAACAGAAAAATTAATTAATATACTTAATGAAACGGAAGTAGTTGTGGAATCGTCGCGACGAATATATTTTCAAGTCAATTACATAGTCAACCATGAAGATTATAATTATTGATATTTATCTCAATCACGATAATTTATTGAAAATCCGGTACATGCTGTTGATGTTGGATACCAACCCATGGCAGGCCGGCATGAGGCATTGATTTGTACATTCTATTCTTTTTTCTTAAAACATGTAATATTTTTTTACTAAATGATATATTATTATTTATTTATTTTTAGGCTAGGGGACTTGAAAGGTCTTATCGAAGGGCTCAGATGATTGTTAATGATAATAATCAATCAATTGAGAAGAGGGAATATGCAACGGAGGTTGTATCGACCAGCCGACAGTCGTTGATTGCTGCCTATTTGGGAACACGTTTGACCTTTGATCCAGAGTACATACCACCAAATCAGTATGAACAACCACCGCCAGTTCAAGTTCGTCGTTGAACATGACAAGCTACACAAAGAGAGGCAAGACAAGATGCACAAAGAGAAGGCCCGCATCAGAGTGGTAGGCGGGGTAGACAATGTCAGGGCGGAACCCGTATGGAGCATAATTTGATCGATGAAGATAATGTGGGTGATGGTGGGGAACAATTTGAAGGCAATTTCAATCTGTCGATGGCTGCATCTAATGTTGAGCCATATTACCTCGTATTTGACTTTGATGGAGCCTCGACGAGTGGGCCAAATATTTCTCATCAGCGAGGTACTGATTTTGTAACTCCACCTATTGGGGTTAGTGGTTTTGCGCAATTTAGCGGATATAATTCTGAAGTTAATTCCACAATGCGTGAATTTCCCTTACATAACTCTCCATTCACTGGAAGATTGAATTTTCTGAGGTAAGTATGCTACACTTTAGATTATTCTATTAATATTTATTTTATAATTAAATAGCATATTAATAATTTATCATGTTATTACAGGAAGCAATGTCCCATGTTTCCAATGTTGTTGAGGAGTCTTCACAGGCATTCATATGATATTATTTTCTTGATTTACGTACTTTCTATATGCATATTTTAAAAAATTTGACATATTAATAAATTCAAATTTTGTAGGTTATTGATAACCCTCGAAGATCATCAAGGCCACATGTACCAACGACATCGTGTTTTAGGAGTTCCTGCGCTCGACCACCACCGAACCCTCGAAGACGTTAAGGATTCATTTTAAGTACTGTGTTTGTTTTTTAAGAAAACTTCTTGTATCTCGTATTTAACTTATAAGCCGGTATTAAATAAAGTTAATATAACTATCAATTTAACACAATATTTGGCTCTTCAAATGAAATGAAAGAACACTGCAGCTTAGCAGTAGTCAACTAATATTAATAACTTAAAAAGATTCTTACGCAATGTAAGAATATTAATAACTTTTCAGACGGATTTGATATAACACTGATGAAAATTCTAAAAGATTTTATTTAACACCTTAAAGGGCGAGCACTGCCACCCGCCTTACAAGGCGAGCAGCGCCACCCGCCTTACAAGGTGAGCAGCGCCACCCGCCTTACATTACAATAACCCTAAGTTTCTTTTATGTTGCACTATCACACACCGTGCAACCCTAATTTTGGCATCAGAAAAAGAAAACTACTCCCTCCGTTTCATAAATTAAATTTATGTCAATTGTAATTAAATGTCTTTTAATCTTTTTTAAACAGAGGGAGTATTAAATATTTATACATTACAATAACCCTAAGATTTTTTTATACTTTTTAATTTTTTTTTATATAAATAAATATCAATTCAAGATTTTTTGTAGTGCGCATAAAATTAGATACAGACATAATATAAAAATAAAATCTTTTCTCTACAAACAAAACATAAATATAGAATTTTGACTACAAACAATACATAAATATAGAATTTTTACTACTAATTTCTTCGAGGACAACGTGCCTTAGTATGACCTGTTTGCTTACAAATACTACATTTTCGTGTCATGCGAGCAGGAGCAATGTCCATGTCATTGTTGAGTCGAGTTCTTGAATCCACAACAGATGTCGGCAAATACTCAGTGTTTGCAACCAAACAAAATGGAGCTGGTGGCCAATACGCTTGCTCACCCACAGAAGTAAAAGTTCCACTATACGTTTGCTTGTAATACTTCGTACTATAGTACTTGCTGACATAATCCTTCTGCTCAATCCCACAAAGTCCACAAAACTTAATAGCATGTGAGCATGGCATATGAAAATTTATCCATTTTCCACAAGAACATTTCTTACCCTTGGCAGAAACTTTGTGGACATTTCCACCTTTACTATTTTTTGCAAATGTCAAAATCTTAAATACACCATCACTACTCTGATAGGTCATCATATCAGTGTGTACTTGAGCTCTTTTCCAATATTCTTGAAACTTGGTCTCTACACCAAGAGGGAAACAAGCTTTTTTTCCCTAATAAAGCAGTAGCAAGGTTATCTCTTTCAACAAAATGATCAACTAAGGCATGGAAGGTCATGCGAACCATTGCAGTCACTGAAAGGCCTCGAGCTTTCTTCAACAAATCATTGTACGACTCAAATACATTGGTTGTCATAGCCCCCCATCTATGACCGCCATCCATGTACATTGTCCATTTTTCAAAAGGATGATTACATAACCATTTATATGCTTCAGGGGACATTGCTTCAATTTGTTGCATCCTTTGAAAGAATTTCTTTTCCTAATACTCTGTAGCAACCAACCACATTAGATTTTTAAGTTCACTATTTAAATTTTTTTTAATTAAAATTGGCTTTCAAGTGTCGAACACAAAACCTGTGGTATGTTCTTGATGGTTGCAACCATGCGTAAGATTGAACACACTGCAAAATCCCTTGATGGCGGTCTGAAATGAGTCCAATGTGTTTTCTCTCACCAACAACATGCCTCCATAATAACGTGAGAAACCATGACCATGAATCAAAACTTTCATGCGCCACTATAACATATATGAGTGGAAAAATATTTTTGTTCTGTCACGACCCAATATTTGAGTCATGATGGCGCCTACCGTAACCCACCAATAGGCAAGCCAAACCCTAGCCCAGAGCGACAAGCAACGGGCTAACAGACGAAACCTCAGAAGAACAGAGATAAGGTTGAAGTAACCGTACTAATAAGCATGCTAGAAATATAAAAACAAACAAAACCAAAATAAACTCATATCGAAACTAAGAAGGAAGAGGACAATATATTTAAAGTCAAGAACCCCTCCCAAGACCTGGTGAGGTCGGTACAAGAGCCACTACTAGACATATCCAGAATACAAGACAGAAATCAAATATATATAACAAGTACAACAGTCTCGAGATCAAAAGACTATACAGTAGAAGATGGAGTAGGATCTGCCTCGGACGTCAGTAAACCCACCCTGCTCCGAAATCAGTAATGAGAAGAGCGTCACGTCAAAATCATCGGCTAGTGCCCGAATCTGCATCGGGAAAAAAAATGCAGAAGTGCAGTATGAGTACCGGGGCAACGGGTACTCAGTAGGCATCATCGGTCGACTGAGCTCAAAGTAATATAAGCAAGCTAAAATGCGAGGGTGCATGCTAAGTCCGGGGTATAAGTAATAAATACATAAGTAACTGCTAAGGCGTGTAGATATGCTTAGGAATTAAATAAATGTGATACCAAATAATTGAGTAAATAAATGCGTAAGTAAACACACAAGTCAAACATAACCTATCTGGGCCCCCATAAACCTGATAGGCACACGAAAGAAAATAATAACCCAGCCTGGCCCCCATAAATCGGCGGGACACACAAGAATAGTAAATGCATAGTCACCAGTGTCTCGAAGCTGTATCAGTATCCAATAACCACAATAACCAACAAGAGTGCACAGGGCTTGAACCGGCACCAATAGGTAATAATAAGAGGTCAGACGCCGGAATCGAACTGGAAGCAGTGGGTAATAATAATAGGCCACATATATATCATATCTGCTGGCCTCGAACCGGAACTCAGAGAACAACAGTATCATAATCACGGTACCCAGTACCAGAACTCATGGTGTACCTCAATCCTGGGCCGGACTCGAACCGGAATACCCAATAGTCAATAACCAAAATCATCATACCTAAATCAGTAGCCGGACTCGAATCAGAACTCATCATATCCAGTAACCAGAACAGAATCAAATGTCATATCATATCAGATAAACAGGGAACACCCTAGTCCAAAGTCAATACTAGTATATAAGTACAGAAACTAACCCCATAACATGCTACAAGTCAATTTTGGGGTCCTTCTAGGTCAACTATCTACTATAAACAATATGTACATACAAGTTTGGGTATACATTATAAGTCATGGAAAGGTGGTTCAGCGTTCTAAGTCAAACTAGCCGACCCCGATCAAATAAGGTGCTATCAGGGACGAACAAAACTAAACAGGCCAACCGGGTATAATCGGGGTGACTCAATCCCGTCACAACCCTAACAGTCATATAGGTCTTATCTAAGCCCAAAGATGTCAAAGTTCTGACAAGTCGACAAAAAGAGTAACGGGGCCCACTATCAAGTCCCAAAAACCATGTCTGGTTATACTTGTCTAAGTTTGGGCTAAGTTTGTCTAAGCCCGAACTAAGGTCCAACAATAACATTCCCAAACTGGCAACAACAACAACAATACTATCCGACCCCAAATAAGTCATCTGTGGTGTACCACGAGGATAACGGGCCTGAAATATATCCGAATAGCCCTATCCGGCCTAGAAGGCGTAAATCACAGCAAACCACCACCACCAAGTTTATAATACCAGCCCACAATACTAGCACAATAGCATACATATATCACACATAAGCCCAATCTAAGTGTAAAGGAAGGTAAACCTAGCCTACCTGGACGCCGCCGAACGCCTGCTAAAGCTAGCTAAATAGGAGTCTTCCCCTTCCGAGAGGCCTCAGACTTCTGCCACACTAACAAAATAATAAACTACATATCAAATTATGACTATTGATACCCATATTGCATTAGTTCGGAAAATGTCCAAAAATTCCACGTGGGGGCCGCTTGCAGAATTTGCAAAATCGAAACCATCACAGCATCCCAAATCATCCCGTGATCAATAGTCACAACTAGCACCGCTCAATTTGAGCTCAAAATGTAGCTCAAACATCAATACCAATCCCAAAATATACCATCGTAAACGAAAATTATCGTAAAAACAAGAAAACGTACCGTAGAAATGACGAGAGCGAGTCCACAGACTCAAATATATAAACCTCCAAGCTCAAAACTTAATGGAATAACTCAATATTTGAGCTTAAATGATCAATAATGGTGAAGAAAAATATGGAAACAGTGGAAGTATGTAATGCATAATGCATATATTCAATATATGTACATTATGGAAAACATACCACTGTAATCACTTGCCTAATTGCCAAGTGGCAGCCACCACCTATCAAGTCACAATGGTGTACACCTCCCCACTTTCCACGTGGTGGTGGAGGTGACACATCAATATAATTTTTATCTCATTATATCTATATTCGGGTATTGCATAGGCTCGTGGTAAAATAAATACAACTTTTTGCATATACCATAATTAATAGAAAATTATTTCTAACAAAACCTCTATAAAATAAAAATATTATTTTAAAATATTTAAATTCACTATCTCCGCTTAAAAATTAATAGGTTATAAAACTATTATGAAGTAGTATATATATATCATAACTAAAGAATTTTATAAATTTCAAAGACATTTTCGAAAGGTAATTAACTATATCATTTTACCAAGTTCTAATTTAATTAAATATTTTACAATGTGCTCGGTCTAAATAATATTCTCAAATGAACTGCCTGAAAACCGAACTGTCAGTCCCAGCAAGTCATAAATAACTTGGGGCAGTTATAGAAAAACTCTGAACGCTAAGAACACACGAAAACGAGGAAAATGACCAGGAAGGTCATTACACATTCGCATCAATTGCAACGACAATTAATAGTTTAATATCATACATGCCATAAAGATGAGTGCCTTCAATTGAAATGACAGGCCTACAATTTTTAAAACCATCAATACTTACCTTGAAAGTCCAAAATAAAAATTTGAACATCTACTCACCATGCATTGTTGTTGAATGGTGTTCCCACTCAACAATAGAGCCTGGATTGAAAGATTGCAATACTTTCATATATGCAGGTAATGCCTTGAAAGAACTTTCAAAATCACCGTACACCATCTTAAATGCCTTTCTTCGACCTTTTTGAGCTTTTCGATAACTGGGGGTATAATGGTGCAACCCTTTGATGATTTTGCGAACCATCTTGATGTTAATATTTGGGTCCTTTCTAATATAAGGAATCATGAAGTAGCAATCAAGTCGATGTTTAAATTAAAATGATCCTCCTTATATTTATCCGGATAACAAGTATGCTCGATCATTTTTCCTGCCTTCCACATACCACCGAAAATCGCTCTAAAGCGTATCATCCATGTCACGCCCCGAATTCCAACGAGGCATGATTGGCACCCGAAGCCGATATGGCCCGAGAGAACCAATCTTTGCTCATGAACCTTCGTATGCATATTCTCGTATGGATCTCATTAAACCTTATGCACCTATGCGGAAGACATGATCATGGAACATATGCTATATATACATATATATATTAATGAAACTTGGCCGTTGGGGCCATTAAGTCAAAACGAACATTTATCTCTTACATCCACATACCCACATATGTCTACGAAAGCCTCTAACAAATGCATTGACCAATGACAACTGAAAGTCGGGATAAGTCCCTGCTATATACAACATTTACAATATCGAACAACTGTACAACTGTGATTCGGAAAGTCCCGAAGCAATTGGGGCTCACCCAAGATCCACAAATATTCTACATCCTACTGAGGAGGTCTACTAATGCTTGCACCTGCAACATGAAAGGTAAGTCCCCAAGAGGGGTCAGTACGAAGAAAGTACTGAGTATGTAAGGCTCAGATGAAATTGTACAATGCATGAATACGTCAATGAACTCAACTACAATTAAATAGTCAATGTGAGTAAGTCATCATTTTTCATTTTGGAATCCATGAGTATTGCTTTCGTTACCTTCTTTGCTTTCTTTACCTCAATGGAAATAATTATAAGAAAACTTTATATGTGGAACCATGTACCTTTCTTTGATTCTTATCATCTCCAATGATTCATACATAATAACAATAGCCATGGAATCAATATAAGAGAAATAGCAAATGTGCGTAAACTCTCTTTCTATATGTGGGATACCATGTACATTACATTATTTCTTTCACTTGCCTTTACTTTACTTTACTTTTACATTGCTCATACACTGTTAGGGCCCTCATCATGCAGGTGATCTTGTCACCCCATGGATAAAATCATGTCATCATGCAGGTGTTCATTGCACCCCATGGATACATCATGCAGGTATTCTTTTTACCCCATGGATAAGATCATGTCATCATGCAGGTGTTCTTGCACCCCATGGATAAAACCATGTCATCATGCAGGTGTTCTTGCACCCCATGGATAAAATCATGTCATCATGCAGGTGTTTTCACCCCATGGATAAATTAACATCATCATACATTGCTCTTACTTTATTTCTTTACTTTGAGATAGATACTTCAACTTGTGAGAGATTGGTACTTTGATATTCATAATATCGTTTGAACTTTGGAACATAACATTGATGGAATCATGAAATATTTAGAACATTACTCAAAGCATATGAAACATGTGAATGACAATTGATCAATGCATAAAGAACATATGATGAACCATAATTGATACTCGGAATTAGGGTACCCTTGGCTTATGAGGGATTGATACTTTTGTAGTCATAACACTGTTGGAAGATTCGGAACAATAACCAATGAGCTAGAGACATGTATATAAACATTCTTGGAAACATAGCCTTCATGGAAACGTAATACTGTTGGAACCGTTGAACAATGATCAATGAACAAGATGCATGAGTATAATCACTATTGAAACCTTGGAACATAACCTCATTAGACTTTTGGAACATTACTAATGGATATAAGACATGTGTATAAATCTATTGGAACTTTGGGTCATGACACTAATTGGAACACACCCATATGCTTTACTTTACTCTTGTACTTTATGAGATTTACACCTTAGCCAAACATGTACTTACATGCACATCTCACTTCACTCCTCTATCTCATGAGATTGACAATTTCACTTATGAAGTATAATTATACTAATTTGCACATCACCTCTCTTATTACTCTTACAATTGGCACAAGGATAATCATCATACCATAGGACTCATAACATGATTGGAACTATGATATTTAAACAAGCTCTCTTTACCTCATTGCTCTTATTGGGATAATTCTCTTAGGATCTACAACATGTGACAACTTAAGAACCTCCGCCCATAAATAAGAACTAAGTGATTCATGATTCGTATAGGAGTAAAACACATATGACTACCAACATATCAACCTTAGTTGGAATACTAAAGAACCCCCTTGGTATAGTACACTTTTGGAACCTTAACATAATAATCACTAAATATGATCCATGTGGATACTAACTATTCACCACCCTGCGATGCAATACCTTAGACCAATTAGAACTTTTGACGTATTAGCCAATGATCGTGAGTCAACCAATGGACATGAGTCAATCAATAAACATGAGTCATACGATTCACCATTGACCAATGAATAAGGAACATATGAGTAACTCTAGCCAACTATCGAATATGAAATACCTTAGAGTATTTCGGAATCAAGTGAGTGCTATGACAGTGTGAACATCATATGTTGCAGAAGGATATAGAAGTAACCTTACATACCTTGGATTTGCAATACAAATATATAATCCTAGAGGTGCGTACAATAGTCCCGCTCCTTCTTTATGTCTCACTCTACAACACAAATACAATATGGAATTCACATTAACCACCAACTACTCTTCAAATGCATATAACATCAATGAGTCACATATTTGCCCTTAAACATGTCATTTTCCCTTGACAAAGCCATGGATAACATCATTATTCCAAAAATTCCATAATATTCCCATCATTGACCAATATATGAAAATCAATACTTTTCACCACAACACTTCTCCTTTACACTTTCTTATCCATACCACATCACAAATAATCCATCAATTTACTTTAATACAACTTATAGCACATATCGGCCAAAATCCCATAATTTACACTTATAGACAAGAACAAGTTTAACAACAAAAATAACACCATAGATGTCCATATTTTATCCATACCATGATCTTTCATCAAAGACACAAGTTCTAATTCAAGCTTGAATCCCATGGATCACAAATCTATTATAAAAGCACAAGGTACCATGTTCAACATTTCCAAGAACAACCAATATGATTTACATACTCTTTCATGCATATAATATATTAATCCATAACAATAATCACTTACCCAAGCTTGAAAAGTGATGATTTTGCTCCAAGAAGTAGCTTAGGGTTTGAAGAACCAAAGAAATGTTCTTGGGAATTTTCTAGAAAAAGATAGAAAATGCATGTGTGTTTTCCTTCAATAAAATCAGCATTTTGGCCCCTTATATCCAAGTCATGCTTAGTCATGCCTTATCATTAAATGCAAGAATGGGTTGACCCAAGTTTTTTTTTCTCATTTTGGGCCCTATTTTGGGCCCAATGCACTTAACCCACAAAAATCCATAACTCCTCATGATTAATTCATTTCATACGCGTTACAACAATATTTCCACTCATAAAAATTCATATTTATAACCTCAATCCCAAAAACAAGTGATTCTAGCCACATATGACCTATTTTGCCCAAAAGGGTAAAATCGTCATTTTGACCCCAAATTCGTCCTCGAATAATTTTAGCATACCAATATAATATTTCACTCATTTCATGTATATTCTCATGCTTGTAGAAGAAACGTAACAAAAATCGGCTTAATACGTCCCCGGATACCCTTGGGACTTAAGAAAAATTCCAACTTTTGAAAAGTGACCAAACCCAGCGTGGCACGCTACCTGGCGCGCCCCCTTGCTGCCTCTGGGCTGAAAATTTCATCCCAGAGCGGCGTGGCACGCCCCTGGGCGCGCCTAGCCCAATTTTTTTTTTTTTTTTTTTTTTTTTTTTACTCTCAAAACTAAGGTAAACATGTACGGGGTGTTACAATCCATTCGCACCCTGACATATATTGCTTGAAAATAACCTTCCAACTGTCTCCTTTAGATTGATCACAAAGGAACTCCATCCCTTTGACAAGATTATACTCTCACAGCGGATTTCATTTGCTTTTTGTTTATGAATAACATACCTAAATGCAGATACAAAATAGTATTATTAATAATAACATCAACTAAAAAATTTCAATTTAATTTATGTATTAAAAAATTAACCTGACTTAATATATTCAGGATTATTTTGATTCCAAAGTGGAGTTCGAACACAATCGTCGCTGACTATGCACCTAAACTCTTCCGGGCTTTCTTCAGTGTGCTCCAACTATGAAATTGCTATGGAAGAATGATTACCGATATAATCACCAGTGGATGCTGATTCTCCGTTAACATTTCCAGCATCATCATCAGCAGTAGAAGTTTGATCATCATTTAACAATTCATATTGTAACGGTTCATCACTATCCAACTCCACTTGAACGTCATCATTGTTGTTCACAATTTCTGTGAGTTGAGTGAGCATACCTCCACAATCATTAAACCTACAAAATGGATAAATCATCTAATTAATTATAAAAAAATATATTTAATTAAATAAAATGAGTTGTTTATTACCTATCAATTGCCTCCACTGAAGAAGGATGTTGTGGACCACTTGAATTAAAATTTTCCAAATTCAAAAACGTATTGCTAGGTCCTCCCATATCAAAATTATTCACATGTTCAGGTGAGTTTTGATAGTGTGTTTCAAGCCCACCATCAAATTGTTGCTCCATTGTTCCTCTTGAAGAATCAATATTCAAATTCGACGAATTTTGACTAACTCAAAGATCAAACTCACCGTGGGCTCTTGAATGATAGGGGAACGCTCAATTTGGGGTTAAGGCGATTACCAAAAATTTCAAGCATACATGTCAAGCGTCTGTAGATTAAGGCGATTACCAAAAATTTCAATACTACGAAGAAATAAAGATAAAGAATCATCATTCCAAATTGGGATTTTACCAAATATTGCTTGTCCGTTGGATGAAAAATAATTTGGATTTCGACCAGAAATAACTACTTTGTCTTTCGGATTAGTAAGACCCATTTTACTCTTAAACAAACTTTGCAAACGATCATATTTGGGGGATAAAGAAAACGATTGAACCACTATAGGCCGCCGACTATATCGCATAGAATCGCCATCATGCAAAACCTCACCACCCCAATATAAATTAACTCTTACCTTATTATCATCCTTCATGCAAAACTATTTTAATTTCTAAACGAAGTTTTTTTTTTCATTCTTGCAAATGTAAGGAACCAGAACTCTTTACAGGACCATGCACGTAAGTTAAAATGAATTGAAGCTAAGGACCATTTACCGACTTACAAGGCGGGAAGTGTTGTGCGTTTGTCTAACTCATTCATGACTTTTCCAGATCTTCAGGAAATTTATTCCCCTAGGACATTTCCCTCTTTCATCAGGGAATTTATTCTCCTTTGAACAGAATTGCAACTTTGGCAGGTGAGATTGATGGACCTTGTAAGGCGGGTTACCGATTCCGCATTGTAAGGCGGGCAAGGCATCCTTCCTTACCTTTAACCATTTAACTGACACCGTTAGATGTTTAAAGGTAAGGTGGGATTCCTTGCCCGCCTTTGCCCCTTTGGCCATTTTCAATTTCCCCTTGCCCTTTCGGAATTTTGAATTAAAAAAATTGCCCCTTAGGCTCTGGACTCAAAAATTGTTTTTATTCAGACACAACTATACAAATTTGGGTTGGAGGGAGTATTAAAATGTGTTATCATCAAGCTATTTCATTCATGTAGGAGTATGCCATTAAGGGGAAAATAATATAAAAAAGGCTTAAGTCATCTACGAGCCCTTAAAGTTGTCTGCAAAATTCACTTAGACACCTCAACATAATCTTGTACCTATTGAACATCTCTACCACCTCAAATTTGAATCATTTAAACACTTTTCGCTGACATGACTTAGTGAATGTACTGTTGGAAAAGGCAAGAACACTAACAATAGTGCACGACAAGGTAACAACGAAAGAATACCTAAGTCTAAACTTTCCCTTTCAATTTGAATCAAAAGAATACAAACAAACCCAAGACAATTGTCGCGCCCCATTTTTCTCGCGAAAAGCGGGATTCGACATGACAACTCTTTTTGGAATGATGGTTTAAAAGAGAAGAGTCGCCACCTAACGAATTAAGGTGCGTTAGGGCACCATTCTACAACTAATTACGAGCTTATTAATTAGTCTACGTCACCAGAAATTCGGGTAAGGGTTCAGGTTACCTTGAAAGGAAGGTGTTAGGCACCTTTCGAGGTTCACAAATGTGGGTTCCGACCGAACTCGTATATTACATGGGGGATTCTATGTGATAAGCAAAAGTCTATTTATTTTATTAACTTAACGTTTAACTAAGTGTTTAAACAGGGAAAATATAATGGGCAAAATTAAACATACAACTTAATTATTATCTAGTTAATTATAAAGTAAAAAAAAATACATAAAAAATAAATAAAGGAATTAGAAAAGCGAGAAGATAGGGAGACACAAATTATAAAAAAAAAAATTCATTAAATTATGCCTAAACTACCCCAAACAAGCATGCAAAAAATAAAATTCGATCAAATCTAGATAAAGGTTAATTTTATATTATTCGGATCAGCGTCCGGCTTATTAACGGGTGACAATGTCGTATGTTGCATTGTCATATTCTGCTCGGTTCAACTTCCATCATTTCCGAATATTTCTACCCACCCCACCTAATTGGTTATTAATCTTAAAGGGCATTCTAAAGAAAGCGATAAAACTAGCGTTACCTAAAATGCTTGCCCGTCCCAACTTAATGTCCAAGACGTGTTTGGACTTACTATTTTGGGATTTGGTTCTAGACAAGAAGAAACCTAAGCTACCTAATTAAGCTCAGGATTTACGTCAAACAAAACAAATAAGACTAGCAATTAACACGTAAAGGTTTCAAGCAAGCTTCTTGATTAATTAAAGTTAATTAGGTGATGACATGCTTGAAAAAAACAACTATTTTTTTTACGTAATTGAGACTTACAGGCATAATTTCTAAGCGAGAGGTTTTAATTAACATACCAAAATTTTAAATTAATATGCTAAAACTTAATGGACAAATGCTGAAAATTAATTAGCAAACGCTGAAATTTATTCTATACTGCGGAAAGTTAGTTTAAAAGTATTGAAATTTATTCCTTTTTTAAATGATGGAATTTAACTAAACATGCTGAAATTATTATTATTATTATATGTTGAAAATAAAATTAAGGATACTGAAAAATTAAATTAAGTGCTGAAAATTAATTTAAATACGCTGAAAATAATTTGTATGTGCTAAAAAATTACTTTAAGGGTGCGGAAAACTAAACTAAATGTGCTGGAAATAAATATTTATATTTTGAAAATTAATAATTATATGCTGTAAATTGATTGGACATGCTGGAAAATATCTCAATATTTTGGAAATTACCTTAATATGCTGAAAAATTAAAATTTTAAAATGCTGGGGAATTAATTTAACATGCTGGAAATTAAATTTAAAGTGCTGAAAAATAATTTTAAAATGCTGAAAATTAATTTTTATGCACTGAAAATTAAATAAACATGCCAGAAATTAATTATTATATGCTGGAAAATTTATTTTTAGATTCTGAAAATTATTTTGATATGCTGGATATTAATTATTATATTCTGGAAAACTATTTTGATATGCTGGAAGTTAAATTTAAAGGACTGAAAATCTATGTAAATACTAGAAAAATGATTTATAGGTGCTGGAAAATAACTTTAAATGCTGAAAACAGTTGAAAGTGCTGAAAATTAATTTATAATGAGGTGAAAAGTTAAATTAAAAGTGCTGGAAAATGATTTAGGTGCTGAAAAATTATTTAAAAGTGTTGAGAAATCAATTTTAGTGTGTTGGAAGTTACTTATTAAATGCTGGAAAGTGATTTAATGTGATGGAAATTAGCAAAAGTGCTTAAAATTAAATTAAGAGTACTGAAAAATGATTTAAGTGCTGAAAAATTATTTAATATGCTAAGAAATTAATTTCATAATGCTGGAAAATTTATGTTTATGCTAAAGATAGTCAGAGCATGCCGCAAATTTGTTAAATATGATTGAAAATATGCTATAAATTAGATTCGTGTGCTAGAAATTAATTAAAATAGGCGAAAACTAATTAAACATGTTTTAGATTAAACGTATCGAAGATTAATTAAATATATTGAAAATTAGACGATCCTAAAACATGATTTCTAGGTGTTAAGATAATTATGAAATTTATTTTATTAGACTAGAAAAGATTGCCTAGGTGGCAAAATAATCATATAATCCCTGCCCCTGGCAGTCCCCATGAATTTTTTATATTATGACATAAAGTTTATACAAATTTATACATGCCAATGAAGAATTGTCAGAATAAAAATAAAATAAAAAAATAAACTAAAGAAAGACGGGCTAGGCAACCCCTCAACTCCCAGGCAACTCTTCCTTTTTTCCGAACCAATTATCTGTCAAACACAATAATACACACCATATTGCAACAAAGATAATCATCCAAGAGGCAAATTGTATTTGGACGTATTAAGTAATAATATGAACATATCATTGATACTACACAAACAAAACAATCAGCTTAAGGCAAAAAATGAAAACCAAAGACGAGGCATTCTGGTTCTTTACGTTGTTCAAGTCAATACAAAATAGCAATGATGTAAAGATAACAGGTCATGTAAGAATTGAAATTGCATTCAAAGAGATACTAACCAGTTGGGCAGAAGAATAAAGTAAGGAATCAGGAAAATAAACACTTGAACAGCTCAAAATAAGAGGCAAACAGAGAGAGTAAAGCCAGGAACTCCAAGTGTAAAGAACTTGCAAGATGAGAACTCAAAATATTTTGTATGGAGAGAGTAATGCTTAGAAGAAGCTTGAGTCAGGATGTCCAGTCTCTCTTTATAATGAGAGAGGGGGGGGTGTTTTTATAGCAGGGGAATTATAGTGAATCGTATAGTAAAAAGGAAAAGGAATATTTAGCAAATCAATCAAATTCAAATTTTCTTTAAAAGATGGAATCAAAAATCAGTTCAAATTTATTCAAATTGCCATAAATAAACAAGTAAAGAAAATCTGCTCAACTTATTAAATGAAAGAGTGGAATTAGTCAATGACGTCTGTCCCGATTAAATAAAGGCAAGCAAATCAATCCCAAAAATAAGCAGTTAATGAAGAATTTTCTTAAAAGCAAAGAAGAATCAAGTATATCAACTTTCCAAGTATAACCTAGCATAAAATTCACGCAATATTTCTTAAAATATAGCAGAATCTTCGAATTGTCATATCTTTTATACCCACAAAATCATCTTAAACAGACTGGAATTAGTATGTAATCGTTCAACATGAATTCAACATTAATTTAAGAAATTAGGGTTTAAAATAAAGGTCGCGAAAATTGGGGCTTTTCACATATGTCAGTCTAGAGGTGTGGATAAACATAAAATTGAAGGAATCGAATCAAAAATCTCAACAAAACTCCACCAATTTCAAATCACACAAAACAAACAAAAAAATGAAAAGGGTAAAAGAGAATTAAAATAAAGTTAAACAAGAAATCAAAACCTTGACACCCACATGGGTTTCGAATTCTGATTAGGTTGGAGTTGGCGTTGTGGTGGTGGTGCGGTGTTTTCTGGTTGGTCGCGGGAGTTGACTGAGGCGGCTGGTGGATGTGGGCTTACCGGCGTGGAGGAGATGGAGATCAGTGGTGGTAGGTGTTGGTTTGCGGCTGAGCTCCGGCGATTGGGTTAGTCGGAGCCGTGGAGATCGACAGAGAGGGAAAAATGGGGGGGGGGGGTAGAGAGAGAGTTGAGAGGCGGCTGATGTGGTGGCAAGTCCACCGGCGGGTGGTGGCCGGCGGCAGCGGTGGGTTGGGAGAAGAGAAAGATCGAGAGAGAGAGCGCAAAGGGGGCGAGAGAGAGAGGGGCGACTGATTAAGGGGTAATGGTAGGTGTGTGTGTGAAAGTTAGGGTTTGAGGGGGGGGGGTTATTTGGTTAAAATGAAAGAAAATGGGGAGATAATCTCAGCCGTTGGATCAATCTTGATCAACGGCTGGGATTTGAAATTACAAAAAGAGTAAAAAAATGGGTTATTTAAATTGGGTTTAATTGAAATAGAATTGGGGGTTTAAAATTGAGTCATATTGAGCTCAATTTAGACTAAAATTGACACGAAATTGAATGCAAATGGCTAGATTTTAAATAAATTGGGAAAATTAAATTGAATTAGACTGCTATTTAATAAAATTAGTAAATATGTGATAAAATATTATCGGGTTAATCAATATCATAAAATCATTATGAATAAATTACGTACGTAATATATTATTTAAAATCAAAGACAAAAAAATAATTTGAAATATAGTAGGCACCTGTGAATACAAAATTAAAAAATATAATAATAATAATAATAATAATAATATCAAACTATGGACTGTGTGTTCGTAAATTATGAGTATGCATATTTGCGAAAAATAATTTAACAAATATTTATAAAATTATGTAATATATATATATATATATATATATATATATATATATATATATATATATATATATTATACAAGAATATAAAATTAACATACTAAAAATAAATTACATACCTTAAAATCATGAATACTAAATGTCAAAGTTTATTCGATACCAAAAATAATAATTAAAAATTTAAAACTAATATTTCGATAAAATAGCAGCCTGTGAAGAATATCGGGAGGTCAAAATTGGGTGTCAACAACAATGATAATAAGACAGCCAATATACCAACCAAAAGAATATGACAAGAACAAGTAAATCAATCACACGAAACACCAAGATTTACGTAGAAAACTCTTCAGTGTGAAGAGTAAAAACCACGGGACCAAAACCTCCACTATAATTACCAAGAGTTACAATAATGTTCTCCAAAATGGCCACCAAAGAAGTGCCAAACAATGAGCAACAATACATAAAACACAACACCAAAAACAAGAGAACTAAAGGAGCAAAAACACCAAAAAAAATAGCTACTGTTCATGGATGCAAAATTGGAGCTGCGGGGCACCAAATCCAACTCTGTCAGTTCCTAATCAAATATTGAGATGAGAGGAACATGCTTTCCAAAAATTAGCTCAATCGGACAAGAAACGAAGCGGGAATCGCAATTTGAAGTTGGCTATTTATGGCTGAAATTAGGTGCGAAAATCTGCACACTTTTTCTCTCTTTTGGCTGCTGAACACTCTTTTGTGGATTGTGAAATAAGACCTAAAAAGGTCTATATATATATGCCCCATAGAACTGGGCCTATGGGAAAAGTAGGTTGATTCAAATTGGACTTTATTTATCCACATAGGAAGGGAAAAAGACCCATAACCCAACAATTCTCTCCCTCACGACTAGTGGAGGAGACCGTCATTCCGGCAGTCATGCAACAATCTTCAAACTTCCCTTTTGGCAAAACTTTAGTCATCATATCAGAACCATTAACATCCGTATGAATCTTCTCAAGTTCAAGCAACTTAGAATCCAACACATCTCGAATCCTATGGTATCTCACATCAATGTGTTTAGACCGACTATGAAATGTAGAATTCTTGCCAAGATGTATAGCGCTTTGACTGTCGCAATAAAGCATATACCTCTCTTGAGCACAACCAAGTTCCCCCAAGAATCTCTTCATCTAGAGTAATTCTTTACAAGCTTCAACGGCAGCAATAAGCTCAACTTCTGTAGTAGATAGAGCAACACATTTTTGTAACTTAGATTGCCAAGACACAGCTCCCCCTGCAAAAGTAATCAGGTATCCTGAAGTAGATTTGTGAGTATCAACATCACCAACCATGTCTGAATCAGTATAACCATAAAGAATAGGCTTTCTTGTACCAAAACACAAACTCAGACTAGAAGTGCCACAAAGATATCTCATAATCCACTTCACAACATTCCAATGTTCTCTTCCTGGATTAGAAAGAAAACGACTAGCAATACTAACAACGTGAGTAATATCCGATCTTGTACAAACCATTGCATACATCAAACTACCAACAGCTGAAGTATAAGGAACTTTCTTCATATCTTTCTTCTCATCATCACTGGAAGGACACAAGTGCATATCTAAAGGTGTACTGACAAATTTAGCCTTAACCATGTTGAACCTTCGAAGTGCTTTCTGAATGTAATTCTCTTGTGATAACCACAACTTCTTGGCCTTTCTGTCACGGACAATCTGCATGCCAAGAATCTGCCTTGCTGATCCTAAGTCTTTCATAGCAAAAAACTTACTCAACTCTTACTTTAACTTCTGAATCTTGCAAGTATTATGACCAACAACAAGCATGACATCAACATAAAGCAACAAGATAATAAAGTCATCACTAGAGAATTTTTGTACAAAAACACAATGGTCTGAAGAAGTCTTCTTGAAGCCCTGCTGACTCATAAAAGAACCAAACTTCCTGTACCATTGTCTGGGAGCTTGTTTTAAACCATACAAGTTCTTCTTCAATTGGCAAACATACTTCTCTTTGCCCTTGACTTTAAAACCTTCCGGCTACTCCATATAAATCTATTCATCTAAGTCACAAAGTAAAGTGCACCGCCATGAGACCTTACTTTAAAAGGACCACACAAATAAGAATGTACAAACTCCAACAAATCAAGCTTTCTTGAAGGCGGATGACTCTGAAAAAAACTCTTTTTTGTTTACAGGCTAAGTAATGAACACATTTCTTCAACTTTGCTTGTTTTATTCCAGAAAGTAAATTTTTCTTAGCCAAACTATCAATACCCTTCTCACTCATATGACTCAGCCTTCTATGCCATAACTCTGATGAAGTATCATTCTCCACCAAGTTTACTGAGCCTCTAGAGATGGAGCCTAAAATACGTACAAGTTAGACAATTTGTCACCATGAGCCACAACCATTAAACCTCTAGTAAGCTTCCACTGGCTAGAACCAAGGGTGTTAATATAACCCTCATCATCAAGGTTCCCTACAGAAATTAGATTCAAGTAAACATCTGAAGTATGCTTGACATTATTGAGAACAAGTTTGGAAACATTGTTACTTTCCAAACAAACTGTCCCAATGCTAAGAACTTTAACCTCATCATTATTGCCCATTTTCAACATCCTAAAATTACCTGGAGTATAAGAAGAAAATAATTCCTTTTTGGGCGTGACATGAGAAGCAGCACCAGAATCCACAAACCAGCTAGACTCATCATAAACAAGATTAATGACATATTCACCACAAGCAACAAGAAGATCATCATTAGCAACAACAGTAACACGATTTTCATTATCGTTTTCTTTCTACTGTCGTCTCATATCTTTTTTTATGCTTGTGACAATATTTCATGATATGCCTATTCTTGTGACAATAGTCACATGTAACATTCTTGTATCTGGATTTGGACTTGCTTCTACTTTTATCTCTGTCATTTGGGCCTCTGGACTTGTTTCTCCCCCTATCTTCAGTAACTAAAACATCGAAGTGTGAAGCTGAAGAAGATGAGGCTTGAGATCTTCTTCTCATCTTTTTATTTAAGACGCCACTCTTAGCATATTCCATAGTTACAACATCACTAGGAGTAGAATTAGTGAAATAAACTCGAAGAGTTTCCCAAGAGTCTGACAAAGTATTAAGAAGCAAAGTCCCTGAATTTTTTCATCGAACTTTACACCCATTCCAGACAGCTGGTCAAGAATGCCCTGAAAATTATTTATATAATCAAAAATAGGACTACCCTCTTTGTTCTTGATATTCATCAACTGTTTCAATAGAAAAAACTTGTTATTGTCAGTCTTCGAAGCATAAAGTGTCTCGAGCTTGTCCCACAAACTTCTGGCATGTGTCTCATTCACAATATGGTTTCTAACATTATCTTCAACCCATTGTCTAATATATCCACAAACCCGCAGGTGCTCAAATTTCCAATCCTCATCTGTTATGGATTGAGGTTTATTAGAAGACATCTATCATGGATTGAGGTTTATTAGAAACGAACATAGACAAATGCGTTTTCTTGACAAATAGAAGATCTTTCATTTTGCCTTTCCAAGTATGATAGTTACTATCATTCAAACACACCATCTTGATCATATTTTCCTCCATCATTCAAATCGACAATCAATAACAACCTCGCTTTGATACCAATTTATTGGGAAAGGCAAGAACACTAACAATAGTGCACGACAAGGTAACAATGGAAGAATACCCAAGTCTAAATTTTTCCTTTCAATTTGAATCAAGAGAAGACAAACAAATTCGAGCACAATAATAATAAGGCAACAAATATACCAACCAAAAGAATATGACAAGAATAAGTAAACTAATCACACGAGACCCCAAGATTTACGTGAAAAACCCTTCAGTGTGAAGAGTAAAAACCACGAGACCAAAACCTCCACTACAATTACCAAGAGTTACAATAATGTTCTCTAAAATGGCCATCAAAGAATTTCCAAACAACGAGCAACAATACATAGAGCACAACACCAAAAACAAGAGAACTAAAGGAGCAAAAGCACCGAAAAAGCTGCTACTGTTTACGGATACAAAATTGGAGCTGCGGGGATCCAAATCCAACTCTGTCAGTTTCTAATCAAAGATTGAGATAAGAGGAATAAGTTATCCAAAAATCAGCTCAATCGGACAAGAAATGAAGCGGGAATTGCAATTTGAAGTTGGCTATTTATGGCTGAAATTGGGTGCGAAAATCTGCACACTTATTCTCTCTTTTGGCTACTGAAAACTCTTTTGTGGATTGTGAAATAAGACCTAAAAAGGTCTATATATATTCTCCATAGAATTGGGCCTATGAAAAAAGTGAGTTGATTCAAATTGGGCTTTTTTTATGCACATAGAAAGGGAAAAGACCCATGACCCAACATGTACTGCACCTAAAATAGGTGCGTGAGAAGTGCTGTTTTTGTCAATTTTTTTTTTAGGGGTCTTCTTTTTCATTATATTCTTGTTCCAAATCCACCACCACATCCTGCCATTCTTTTTTGCCGGAAAAAATGAAGACCACCACCAAAATTTTATACTTCCTCTCTATCTCTATCTCTTTTCCTCTCCCTCTTCTCAACCTCCACCCCCACCCCCACGCCTGCCTTCTATTCTTCCCAACAAAATAAAATTGGAATAGAAAAAAATGAAGAACATATCTAAAATAAAAGAGAGAGAACAGATTTGAAAAAAAGAAAAGAAAACACTAATTTAAAGTGAAATAATGAAAAACACGTAAAGGAAAAGGAATATGTGTATTCACACTTAGATAATGTCAAAAACTTCAACTTTTCAAATTCAATTCATTTTCTTAATTATTAGATAAAAATTGATTCTTTGATTCTAATGATTTATCAATTTTTTTTTATGTTAAAGAAGACATTTTTCTTGAATTTGTATAATGAATTTTGCATTGATTTTTGTTTTGTAGTGATGAACTTGAAATAGGGATTATAGCTTTGGCTATATCAGATGAAGGTGAAGGTGGACGAAGGGGTAGTGGCGATAGTGATTAGAGTTAGGATTTAAGTAATCAAATATTTTTTTCTAACTCATTTGCCACATGCACTAATATAATTGGTCATTTTGCTACGTCACCGCGATTGTGTTACACACATTTTATACTTTTGGCTGATTATCAGAAAAGTATCTAATAGGTACATATTTTGAGTGGTTTAAGTGCTCAATAGGTACAAAACTGTGTTGAGATGCCTAAGTGAATTATGCAAGCGACTTTAAGGGCCAGTGGATGACTTAAGCCTATAAACAAATGATGGCATGCAATCATTTTTGTGACATGTATTTGAAGTGTAGCCACAATTTTATGTATCACAATTTCATCACTACATCGAAGACTTTTTTGTAAATATATTGATTATAAAGAAAACTGGCAAAAACTGGTTGAAAGTGAATACCATCAAAAATTGGCGGAATGCTCTCAAAATCAATTCACTTGAGTGAGACAGGGGAGAGTAAAATTTTGTATGTAGGGGTGAAATCCGGAGATCTACGAAAAAATGTCAAAAGTGAATACCCTAGGTCCCTACCGATGCTGATCCACTACTAGAAATTAGGTCTATCACAATAGTTATAACCGTTGCGATAGCCTTTCTATTGCAACGGTTATAGCCGTTGCATAAGCTTATTAGTTCTAATAGGACACTTTAGTAATCAAATCGTAGCATTAGCTGTAGAACCTCTGCAACAGAAATATCTATTGTTATGCTTAAAATAATCATTGTGATAGATACCGTCATGACGATGGTGTTTTGAAAAAAATGTCTATTGCAACGATTTTTTCGTTCCCTCCTAATTTTCCCTCTTATAATATTAGATAACTCACTGCCTTATTTAAATAGGAGTACTTTTGTAAACTCTTTTTTTAATTTATATTCCTCTAAACCTACAGTTCTCGTTATCATCATATATATCAATCACTTACCCAGTTACCCAAACCCCCCTTCAAGCTTAATATCTTTCACCTCTCATCACAATCACTCAATAATCTTCATACAATTATCCCTCAAATCTAACTTTAATTCTCTTAGTTATCCGTTTCAAAGATCTGGGTTCATCAGATCTTGCTTGAAAATCTTGTTACTGTCACAAAATAAAGTATTTTGCTTATCCATGGTGGCCAACAAAGATGTGAACCAAAGCGATTGTGGTGGTGAGAGCGGCGGTTTCTTCTCCTATGTCAATTTTTGGCCGTGCTATGTCTAAATCGATCTATGGGTAAACCCTAACACCTTATATCATCCATATTCCTCTATTTTTTAATGAAATTAAATGAATCCATATGGGATTTCTTACTTTCTTTACTCTGAATTTTTCTGTCAATTGAAAATTGCCTATAGATCAAGAACTTTGATTTACCTTTTGCTACTTTCCACACTAATATCCTCAAGTCGAATATTTGCTATTTATGTTTTTGTAAAATTTATTTCTTTTAGTGATTATGTGCTTTCCCCACTGTGTGAAAATAAACTGGGTATGTTGTTGTTGTTGTTGTAGTGATTATGTGCTTTGCTGATGTGGAGAAGTTCTAAATTGTAATTCTTCTGTTTTACGATTTTTTCCACTTTCAAGTTATTTTGATTTGAGTTAATATAAATACAGAAATTCTCTTTTGACATAGATTCATTTTGAGAGATATCTGTATTTGCTGCACACAGACACTTGCAGCCTGATTATACTCAACACCTTGGGTGCTTAAAGATTCTTCATTTGTCCATTATGTATCTTAGTCCAACTTTTTCATTTCTATAGTACTTACAAAATGCAACTTGAACTTGTAACATTTGTCATGTGAATAAGTTATATTTCTATAACTACTTAGTTGTTTAGGTTACAGTATCAAACTGTGAAAGTTATTTAGAGACAACTAGCTGCAAATCCACGACTTTCTCCTCACCCCATTTCAGTCCCTTCACTTTACACACCTTGTTCAGTGACTTGATCAGTTCCACTAAAATGTAGCTTATAGTTATTAGCTTATCTACACCTTTTATGTTTTAAGAAAATAAATTTCTACTAATTGAACCTTTTTTTAATATATAATTTTAGGTTCTTTTTAAGTTCATGATATAAATGTTAATGAATTAGCATATGGAGTTGTATGGATAGAAATTTGCCCTTGTATTAATTCTTTTAACTTCTCATTCGTATCTCATTGTGAAAACTTAAGGTGAAAATTGTAATGTGATTTGACTCTCTATGGTGTTGAACTATGTTTGTCATGGTTCTTGACTTTTAAAAGTTTAACTTCCAAAGATATGTGTATGTACTGATCGAACGAAAAATATGTTATCTGTTCAAATTATTACGTTCTGCTCCTTAAATCTCATTCTCGTCTTACAAAGTCAACTTTATATTTTCTGAAAGATGATTACCTTGAGAACTAATTCTAAGCTATGAAAGAAAGTAGGATATATATGCAGATCGCCTTCTGCAATGAGAAGTGACTTTCTGGTTCCAATTACACTTGTTTTTTAAATGGTAAACAATATGATCTGTTAAGAATGAATATTGGAGAAAAATAGTATCTTATATGACTATGGATATTATAAACTCTTCTCTAATAGAATTACTAACTTACTTAAGAAATTTGAGTTAATTCCTTAAATATGTCAATATCACTCCTTGTATATTTTTGTGTTATCAAATTAAACTTTGACAGCTTGCCTCTTTGAGCATTATAATTGTTCACTTTCAATGGACAGTAACATTTCACTTTATTCGTAACTTTATGTGTGATGTATAATTTCCTCCAGTGCTATAACTTAGAAACAAAATAAATTCACAAAGAATTCATTGAAAATTGAATGAAATTGTTATTTTGGTTAGTTCCACTTTGATATGTGTTTGGAGTTCTTACTGTTCAATAGATTTGTGCAATAATAAAAATGTCAGCTTTTAATACCCATGTCGCATTTGCTCTCATTAGTATGTTACTTCATTGGTGTTGTTATTTAACTAAAAGTTGAGGTATCAATGTGATAAAAGTCATGTCTATTTTTGTGGAATTTTATTTCATTCTGTGTAGCTTGATGCTACAAGGATTTATTTCACCTTTATTTAATCTCTCCAAATCTTCACTGCTAATGTACAGAATTGTTATTGTTTCTCTAATTGTATGAAGGTTAAGAAAATAATTTTCTATATAGAGTAGTAATTAAATATTATGTGCTTTAAATCTCCAGAAGGCATATCATTTTTGTTCCTGTTTTGAATTCACTAGACTTCCTAAATTTAGCAGTGTTTGGTTATATTATAGAAATTAGCGTTGCTAGTTTGAGAGGTTGATTTCTCCTATTATCCTTATAGAGCTCATTAGAAGCTACATTTTTAGTTTAAGGAAGTTGTATGTTTCCTTTTTGATGTTTGGTACTTTATAATTGAGCTGCTACATTATTTATTGCCTAAATCAAGGTCAAGTTAGGATCTGAGCAAGCTGGTACCTTTTTTCTTTGTATGTTGCACCAGCTTTTAAATGCTCATTGCTCCTAGGTTCATTGCAATCTTTGGAGCTTCACTTGGGAAAACTTTGATCCTCTTTTAGTTGCATTTTGTGGCTGATTTGAAATTCCTTTTCAATTTTAGTTTGTTGTTAGATGAACTCTATTTTATTGAGTCATGTCTAAGCCTTTATTTGCAGATGTTATTGCTACACTAGATTGTCTTCTAATAATTATGATTTGAGAATCCTTACTGATCATTCAAAGCAAATGGTTCCCGTTAACATTCATCATTTGGAGATTATAATCTTAAACAGTATATTTTGAGATTCCTTCTACCACTGAAGTTATGCTTTGTAAGTGGATCTTTATGCACAGCAGTGTTCACCTGTTTGGAAAGGTAAGCTTCATAAATTTCTACAACTAGCCTGGGATCCTTATCCACGAGTTCTTTGTATTCTTCTCACTTGCTTAGCTTGTCCATGTTTTCCATGATCAATGACACGGCTGCATCAATCAACTTCTTTGGATTGTGTTGGTGAGCAAATGCATAGTTAGGAAGTGAATCCTCCCAGTTTAATTTGGAAATTAAAAATTTCTCACAATATATCTTCAAATGCTTCACTTGGTGTTTGTTTGCCAAAACCAGAAGGTCACAAGCCATGAGCTCATCTAGACATGCATCAGCAGTGTATAAGTAGGTCACAAAGGCACGAAGTGCGTCATATTGACATCACTGATTTTAATCGTACCGCAGAGGTTTTCTTCCATCTCATTTTCAAACATAACTCTGAACACCGGGGACCGACTGGTCAGAACAGCACGATTTGCAGGAACGGGAACAGGGTGAGGAGTGGAGTTGCCAGATTCATCATGAGAAGCAACCAAAATGACGTCGGAGAAGAAAGGTACAATTCTTTGTTGTATAAACTAATAACTCACATGTTCTAGCCTTTTAATTACCTCTAGTGCAGATTTTTAAACTGATCTGAAGTGGACTGAAAAATATGTTGTTGCATTTACATCAACAATATTATGTTAAAATAAATTACTTTATTAATTTTTTTTTTTTTTATCTTTATTGTAGGTAGACCAAATGAATAGAGGGCAAGAACTCTGAAGATCTTTGTATTGATTGATTGTTGCTATATCTTGTGATATTCTAGGAATTTTTAATTTTGAACGTTTGCAAACTTATGTAGGCCAACTCATCAATTGGCAATCAATGTTTTATATTTTTCATTTATTTATTAATAATTATATATTTTTATTATTTGTCCTTGAGTTATTCACAGTCATGATGTATATAAATTTTAGTACATTATATATTATTATATGAGTGCATTAAATAATTAATTCTAAACTATTGTAATAGCATCTACAAACTGTCGAATAGCATCTACAAAACGTTGCAATAGATACTAATAACTGTTGTAATAGCTACAAAAAATGATACATAAATAGATATTGGGACGGTTATAACCATTCCATTAGAGTGAAACAACTGTTGCAATAGATAAGGCTATTGCAATGGTTCTTCAAACGTCGATAGTGTAGATTTAGTGACGATTTTAAAACCGTCGATCTAAACCATTTCATTAGAGCTGTTGCAACTTGATTAGTTGTAGCGGGTATCAAAATTGTTGCAACAGATCTATTGCAACAATTTTTCTATCTATTGCAACGGTTTTAGAGGCGTTGCCTTAGGTCAAATTTCTAGTAGTATAGGTGCGAAAGCATGAAAAGCGAACATGATTTGATACTCTAGTAGTCCATATCGTAAACGATGAGTGACTTCAAATTTAACCACACAAACCACAAATAATCAAGCGCACATGAATGGGTCTACTTTTTTTAGAGAAGTAAAACATATTATTTTGAGGATTAAAATTATTTTAATCTTTTTCAATGATCAATTTCGTAATTTGTTAGACTGAATAAGTTAATTTCTTCTCTTTATTTATTTCAGATTCATCCTGAATTGTTTGCTCAGTTCCAAATTAGGTAAGGACAAACATTATTGGAAAAAATACTACAATATTGATATGGAACTGAAATTAATAATTATACGGGAATAGTCATAAATATTGTGTCGTGTCAGGCCACTGTCTTGAAAGCAATTTTAGCCCGATTTCAGTGCAAATCATTATAGCTGATTGCTCCCCAAGGTTCCACAGCTACTTTCAAATACGTGCACTCATAGTTGAAAATTTGGAGGTTACCCAATCCAATTGTCCAAAAAATAACTTAAGAGGAAGAAAAAGGGAAGATGTTTTCTTTTCCCTTTGGTGGTGTCCTTTGCGTTCACAAAGTGGAATGGTTTACATAGGTGAGGAACTAAAGCTGTTGCATCATTGGAATTGATAGTGATAATTAAATTCAAGGAATTAACTCATCCATTAAAGAGAGTTAAAACAAACTCTCAACAAATGAATTCATCCGTTAAAGGAGAATTGAAAAGATACGGTTACAAGTATTTTGCAAACACTTTTGTAACAATGTATTTAGACTTCTTATTTTGGATAAACTTAAAGAAGCTTTATACTTTGCATTCTAACCATTCAATAAAAATGTCTTTGATCCCCCACAAATGCAAAGGCAAAAGAATAGGAATACTTCTTGGGTAAAAGGAAGGAACTTGTACTTAAGTGTCAATACTTTTCGATTTAAATTAACACGTAGTGAAATGAGGCAAAAATAAATATCCAAAAAGTTAAGTACTCCTGAACTAGATGGACATAAGTTGAAACCCCCATAACACATACCATATCCTAAATTTTAAGCAACCTCCGCGATACTATCAAGTGCTTTTATGGTCATGTACAAACCTTGGGTCTCATGAGTGCTCTAGAAAGACGACCCAAGTCTTTCATAAAAGGCGACCACCCCTTTACACTAACGTAGGTGAATCCATCAAGTCTATCTCAAATAGACCACCTTAAGTCTATGAATCATTAAGAGCAAAATAAGTTCAACCTTATAAAACACTACCTTACGCCATAGGGATAGGATATGTAGTGTTTTTTGAGGGCTTATATGGCTTTGTTTGACCATAAATGGGTATCCACCATACTCCTCAATTCATGGGTTTTAGCTCCATTCCTCTCAACGATTCAAGGATCATTTTCTTTGTCAAACCCTTGGTCATAGGATCCGTCAAATTTCTTTCGAACCTTACATATTCCAAGGAAATAATACCATGTTTCAACAACTGTTTAACTGCACCATGTTTGATGCAAATATGTCTCTTTTTTTTTCATTGTACACACTATTTTAACAATTCTAATTGATGTCTGTGAGTCACAATGTAAAGAGACTGGTGAAGTTTTTCTTTTCCATAATGGCACATCTGCCAAAAGGTTTCTCAGCCACTCAGCTTCTTGCCCTGCCAACTCAAGAGAAATGAATTCTTATTTCATGATAGAATATGCTATACAAGTTTGTTTTGATGACTTCCATAAAATAGTACCTTAGTAAGCAATGAAGAACATTCTAATGTTCACTACTGGAATTATGAGTATATCTACTCAATCTGTTAACAACATAGGCTATATCAGTCCGAGTATAGTTCATGAGAAACGTTACACTCCTAATTATTTTAGCATATCCAGTTTGAGAAACACTAAAATCTTTATTCTTTTTAAAGTGTATGCTAGGATCATAAGGAGTTCTCACTAAAATTACATCAAAACAATCAAACCTTTTCAATATAATAAGACTGACACCAAGAGAAACCATTAATAGTTCTTTTGATTTTAATCCCTAAAAGCACATCAGTTTCTCCAAGGTCTTTCATTTCAAATTTAGAAGACAAAAAGTTCTTAGTCTCATTTACAACATTCACATTAGGATCAAAGATTAACATGTCATCCACATATAGGTATATAATCACTCAATCTGATTCTATCATTTTAGAATAAACACAAATATCAGATGAATTGACAACAAAGTGTTTATCCATTAATGTAAAATTAAATCTTTCATACCACTGCTTAGGTTCCTGCTTTAGTCCATATAAGGACTTCCTCAATTTGCATACTTTATCCTCTTGTCCTGGGACCACAAAATCCTCAAATTGAGTCATATAGATCTCTTCCTTTAAATCATCATTAAAAATATCATTTTGACATCCATTTGGTGTACCACTAAATTATGAATAGCGGCGGCTAGAGCAATAAGAGTCCTAATAGTCGCTATTTTAGTCACAAGAGAATAAGTATCAAAGTAATCAATACCTTTCTTTTGGTTAAAACCCCTAATCACAAGTCTAGTCTTATATCTATCAATTGTACCGTCAGATCTCAATTTCTTCTTAAATATCCAATTGATACTTATGGGATTACATCCTTTAGGTAAATCATACAAATTCGTAGTGTGATTGGAGACAATAGAGTCTAATTCACTTTTAATGACCTCTTTTCAAAACATTGCATCTATTGATTCCATTGCTTCATCATAAGACTTAGGGTCTTATTCTATAAAATAAATAGATACTAATTCATCATTTAAAGCATCAATATTAAAATTCTCAGTCATAAAGATGGTGATAAAATCAAGACCAAAACTAGTCTCAATTCTACGTCTTTTACTCCTTCTAAATTCATTTTCATGCTCATTAGAAATAACATCAGAAGAAGGCACACCATGAGAATTAACAAACATAGATGTAGAAATATTATTTTGTATATCACTAGGCACATTAATTTTCAAAGGAAAAACATGCTCAAAAAATTCTTGATCTCTAGATTCACAAATAGAATGATCATTTAATGATATAAATCTCTATGCGATATTATTTTGAGCATAACCAATAAAGACAGTGTCAAAAGTCTTAGAGCCTATATTTACCCATTTAAAATCAGGTAGACCAACCTTAGCCAAACACCCCCACACTTTTAGAAATTTTAATTTAGGGGCAAACCCTTTCCACAACTGATATGAGGTATTTTCTAACTTCTTATGAGGGACTCTATTAAGAATATAGCATATAGGCAAGACAACTTTCCCCCACCTGTTGCCAGATGGACCCAAGCTTAAGAGCATAGAAATTTATCATTTCCTTAAGGGTTCTATTTTTTTGTTCGGCTACGCCATTTTGTAAGGGAGTATAGGGAGCACTAAACTCATGTATAATATCATTTTTCTCATAAAAATCCTCTAGAATTTTAGAATTATATTCACCACCCCTATCAGATCTAAATCTCTTGATTTTCCTGTCTAATTGATTTAGACTTAAGAAGATATAATTTAGTGTACCTAGAAAAGTCATCAACAAAAATAATGTAATACTTCTTTCCATCTTTGCTAACAGTGTTCTTGAAATCTGATAAGTCTGAATGTACTAGTTCAAGTAATTCGGTCTTTCTACTAGTAACAAATTTGAAGGGTTTCTTGGCATGCTTTGCTTCTACACACAGAGGACATTTAGAAAGATCATCAATTTTTACTGCAGGAATTATTTTCATTTTCCTAAGCCTTTTAATAGAAGCAATATTAAAATGACCTAGTCTATCATTCCACAAATTAATAGACTCAACAATATAAGCAAAATTAGAAATACTTATGTTATCGACAATCTTTTGAACAATGTTCACTACAAATAAGCCCCTACTGAGGTATCCCTTCCCAATAAAGTTTTCTTCATGAGAAATAATTATATTATCAGCTTTAAAAATAAGTTTAAGGCCTACTTTGTTGAGAAGTGCTCTAGAAAGTAAGTTTCTACAGAGCGAGGGAACGTACAGAACATTGTTCAAGACTAAATTTTTTTCAGAAGTTAATTTAAGTAAAAATTTTCCTTTACCCATAACTCCAGCAGTAGTGGAGTTACCCATGTAGACGCACTCGTCATTAGTAGACTCCTCAAAGTCATGAAACTACTCTTTATTGACACAAAAAAATCTTGAAGAGCCTGTATCCAACACCTAATCAGTTTTGTTAGCTACCAGATTTGTCTCGATGACTACCGCAACAATCATTTCATCACCATATTTTTTTTTTCAAATTGTACAATATTTCCTTAGCATATTTATTAGTAACAAATAAATCAAACAAATAATTAGTCATATGGTTCAATAAATGCCCTCTAACATTTTTGTTATCCTTTCAAACTTCCTTTTAGTAGCTTCATCAACAACCAAAATAGTATTAAAATCAGTAGTAATGTCAGGACCATCAGTAGGAGGTTCATTAAATAAAACATAATCAACTTCTAATTGTTCAAAGAAAATCAGAAGTTTATGTTACCGACATTTAACATTATTTTCGTCCAATGGTTCAAGTTTTGACAAATCAGCAAAAGTTTTGTTCAAAAAAATAGCCATTTATCAATATTATATGTAAGAAGTCGCTTTCAAATTGTTGGAAAAAAATACTACAATATTGATATGAAACTAAAATTAATAATTGTAAGAGAATAGTCACAAATACTGTGTCGTGGCAAGCCACTACCTTGAAAGTGATTTATGTCCGACTCTAATACAAATTGTTGTAGTTGGTCTCTCCCCAAGGTTCCACAACTAATTTCAAACAGGTGCACTCGTGGCTGAAAGTTTAGAGGTTGTCCAAATCAATTGCTCAAAAAATAACTTCAGAGGAAGAAAAATGGAAGATGTTTTCTTTTCCCTTTGGTGGTGTCCTTTGTTCACAAAGTGGAATGGTTTATATAGGTGAGGAATAAAAACTGTTGCAACATTGAAATTAATGGTGGGAATTCAATTCAAGGAATTAACTCATCCATCCAGGAAAGTTGAAAAAAATTTCAACAAATGAATTCATCCGTTAAAGGAGAATTGAAAGATACGGTTACAAGATTTAAGTGAACTATTATAATTCCTCACAATGTCTTTTGTAAACACTTTTGTAACAATGTATTTAGACTTCTTCTTTTGGATAAACTTAAAGAAGCTTTATATTTTATATTCCAACTATTTAATAAAAATGTCTTCAAACATTACAACGACTTATCATTTGTTCTATGTTCTTTTCCTTTATGATATATTCTACAACCTCAAGAACATGCTTGTTACCTCCTCTCAGATCATCTTGATAATGTGTATGAGCACCACTAGTATATCACAACTACATAATCGTACTTGTCTTATGGTAATTTTATTATGAGATGAACAACTTATAGTATATCAATATTGAAAGTTCAGATCATTGATCTGAAGTTTGAACTATGGTAGCTCAAACTTTATGTCATTGTTTGAATTTCATGACAATGACCTGAAGTTCAAATTATCATAGTTCAAACTTCACTTCAAATCTATAGGTTAATTTTTTTTCCAATAGAGTGTCTGAAATACAGTGTGTGTATGAGAGATAGATAGATAGATAGATAGAGAGACTAAGCGGAGACAATCTTTGTTCTGTATTGAATGAATGTTCAGTGGAGCACAGTACAATATATTGAATACCTTAACTAATCTAAATGAGATGTATAATTACTTATAACTAATTCTAACTAATCCCTAACTATCTGTCACATCATTTATATCCTTATTACTCCCCTTCAAGCTATATGGTGAAAACAAGTTATGCACACCTTAGCTGGGACAATAGAAAATCATGTTGAGCTCTGCCTAAACCTTTGGTTAAGACATCTGTTAGTTGCAACCTGGAATACACATGATCTGTTAGAATTAATGAGATCTTCTTGTATATTCTCTCGAATGAAATGCAAACCAATCAAACTTAAGTTCCACATTCAATTCCTTATACAATCCTACCAACCAAACCACTGCAACACGCTATTGTATTCACTATACTTTTATACTTATCATCTGCTAAGCTTTTTGAGACTTTATTTTGCTTCTTTGATTTTCATGATATCAAAAAGTCTCCGATCTTTACTGCAAAAACTATTTACAAATTTTCTAGTGATTGGAAAAGTTGTGCAGTCTGAATCAAATACCCTGTTAATTATGTTGAGGCTTTAGAAGACATCATGATGCCTAATCCTAGTGCATTCTTCAAATACCTGACCACTCTTAGGGCCCTTCCATGTGTGATCTCTTTGGTCTGTGCATGAACTGACTTCAGTGCTAAATTGCATACTGATATTTGGCTTTGTCATGGTTAGATACAGAAGCTTTCCTATCAAGTTGTGATAACTGATGGAATCATTCAATACCTCACATGTCTGTTCTCCACTATAGTTGTAACCCTGATCAAATTCAACACTAGCAAACTTTTGATTAACTTCCAAAGGAGTGCTAGCTGGTTTGGACCAAACAAAAACCAAACAGGTTTTTGCTGAATTTCTTCACCATTATGGATTTTGCCTCCTCCATTATTAAGTCGTTACCATTTACAGTTGTTGTGAAGAATAGCAGGTATTACTGAGGGTCGAAGTGCCATCGTATTTGGCAATGTCTGGCATCTTGAACCTATTTGAAATGGATCTGGTTGCGTTGTTGACCTTGTAGGGCACCTTGGCATAGCTTTCCGAGTCTGTCCCTTTGACGATGGGATGGATCCCAAAATACGGCTCAAGTTAGACTAGAGCTTCGCGCCCTGTGCCTTTATCTCCCCTCTCAATAACTCTATCATGGATGTTGTCGAAGGGTTCAAGGCTTCATTCCTATCCCCTGATTTCCTAGTCTTGTGTCTTTCAGATCTATCAACGAGCTCCTCATCATCATCCTACTCATTTTCTTTGGAGAAGTTCGGAGTCCCTTAAGCGGGTCCCCAATGAAGCTCATCCATCCTCATATCTTGAGCATCTATCCTGGCCATCATCTCCTTCTGGGCTTTAACAATACTTTTAAGGATCTTTGGGACTCCTTCTAACTCAGCTGATCTTCTTTCTAATATTCCCTCTTCATCAAGGAGCCTAGACCCCCTTTTTTGAGTATTTACGTCGTCAAGTCCATATTAAAGAGTGGACTCTCATCATCTTAGTGGGCTGTTTTCCCACAAGAGTTAGTCAGACCAGAAAGTTGAGTCTTTTCCACCTCCTCATTCGCGAGCATATCCTTAGTACATTCTCCGTCATTGGCCATGACTCGATATCTGTAAAATGAAACTCAAACAAGCTAGCAAATAACAAACAAGAATAAACCAACATAGTAGCTCTGCCCCATGGTGGATGCCAAAATTGTTTACAATGAGTTCGGTACAGTTAAATTTGTAGGTGAGTTAAGAGCACGCTTTACGATTTAACCTCATTTTATATTTTATTTTCTAGAAGCTTGATTACTAGGTGATGAAGGAAAATAGATAAATGTGGAATAAATAGAGCAAGCAAGTAAATAAAACAAATCTAAGCAAACCAAAGGCATTTATGAGTACAATCGAGAACGATTCCAAGATGTCCACAAAGCTAAACCAACACTAGCTAGGCAAATAACCAAAAATAAAATAAAATGTTTGGAGACCAAGTAAGGACTATTGTATTAAGTAAGAGAGTGAGGGAGCAGATAGTTTGACAAAAAAGGAGGATAAATATTTATAATTTACATAATTGGGCTTTAGCCAATCATAATTCAACAATAGTGACCTAAAGGGATATGACCTATACGGCTATGCCATATGTCAAATTTGATAATAAGCCAGGTAATATTCCTCTGCTACTTAGATTACGAACTCATCTGTGCTCCTGGGCGGTCTAATACTTTTGTCTCCTATTTGTCTCTTGTACCATGTCACTGAGGTAGGTGAGCAACTGAGTCCTTATCTGTTTACGAAAGATTGCTTCCTCTGTCATTAGCTAGAGAGAGAATCTTCATAGTCTCTACTATAATTGCCTCCAACCTCTGAGCTGCCTCCCCTGGTTGTGCCACGTATTCTCATGTGAATTTTACCCCATAAATCCTCCTCCTTGTTATCTTGCAAAATGGGATTGACTGTTGCTGGATGAACTGCCAAAATAGAGAGCTGATTAGTTACAGTTAAGTTGCAACCTTTTTTGGCTAAAAAGTCAGCTAGCTTGTTACCCTACCTAAAATTATGCCGGTCCACTGGATTTTCCAACCCCCTCAACATTGACTTGTAAGATTCAACAATAATGTGATAACTAGGGGTGACTGTTGGAGCAATTCAAGTACCTCAGTGGAGTTTGTTTGCACTTTAAGTGGAGTCATGTTATTATTGATGGACAACTGCAACCCCTATTCCAAAGTGTGCAATTCTATCATGGTGTGGCTGGAGGCGCGCACTCTTTTGTCGGAACCAAGTATCTAATTACCATCTAAGTCTCTGTATGAATCAGCCTAATCCTCTCATATAATCTTTTTTAGTAAATGCACCATCTATGTTTAATTTGAAAATACCACTGTGCGGAGGAGGCCAAGAAATTTTAATCTCTCTTTTAATAGAGGGGGGTGGAGAAGAGGTAGTGCTGTGTTTAAACTCCTTGGATTTTATTAGAATCATTTGTAATGAAAGCTTGTGGGAGGTAGTTTGGTTATTATGGAAAACTTTTTGATTACGGTTCTACCAAATGTGCCATAAGGCAAAGGTGGAGAATTCTTTCTAATGAAGGGAATTTTCATGGAGGGGAATGTCAAGGTCATGACACAATGGAGCTAGTGATGAGGGGAAGAGACGATTTAGTACATATTCAATCACATATCTAGCCAAAGCTTATTGGTTAGATGACATTCCAAGAACACGTGTTTGATAGTTTTAGCGCTAGAACGACAAATTGGGCAGGTTTCTTCCATAGAGATTTCCAAATAACAAAGGTAAAATAAGTTGAGAGTTTGTCCTGAGAACACAACCATAAGAATAACTTGATTTTATATAGTGTATGAAGTGATCAAATCCATTAGAAGAGATAGATAGTAGTATCGTTAGATGCTAAGAGAGTACATACTAATTTGATAGGAAAGATACCATTATATTGGAGGGACCAATAAAGAGTGTCACGAGTATTTTTATGAAAAGTAACGGTGTTGTCCTTTTCAACAACTTCAATTGGTATTATCATTATGAGTCTGGTCCAATTCAATGAGTTGTCCTTCCAAAGGCTGGAAGGGTTAGATTATGTTCATTAGAGTTTAAGGGATCTTGGATAATGGATCTAAGAGAGGGGGGATTGTTGGGGATCAACTAAAAGTAAATGTAAGTAGAAATTCTAAGTTAAAAGTACATGTAAGGAGAAATTTGGAGTTAATTTCCTACATGGTTATCAAAGTATTGAGAAAATCCTACTAAAGTCAATTTTGAAATTTTTTTCCCTATTTGATCATCTGAGTATTGAGAAGATTCTAATAAAGTCACTGCAAGAATGTAAATTTTATCGGATTAAAATCCATAAAATAAAATAAGGTGGAATAGATTAAATTCAAAATGTATTAGTCCAAATAAATACTATGGATTAATATAATATAATTGAATTCATTTTTAAGTCCAAGAAATATGAATTTAATTAAAGTCTAATTTCGTAGGGCTAGTCCATTAATTTGGGCCACAAATGATGAGCTCACTTTGACAACCCAAGATGTCATCTTATTCTAGAGGCCCAATTTGGTGCCACGTGTCAAATGACATGACATGCCAAGTCAAGTGAATGAGCCAATACGATTATGCCACGCGTCAAAATTATACAGCATACCTAGTGAAATCAAAGGCCAATAGTAATGCATCATGTGTACAAGTGACATGTTCTGACCAATCAAATATCGCCATGTTACTCAAATTTGAATGGCCGAAAAAAGCCTTTCCTCATCACATTTCCTCCATTCTACACCCATAAATAGGGGTCTCTTTAATTCAGAAAGAGAACCAAAACTCTATCAAGAAGCAAGAGAAAGTTCGTGGATCAAACGCTGTAGATTTCACTACAAGCTACAAGTTCAAGTATTCAAGCACCCAAGTTCAAATACAACTCAAGATCAAGACAAAGATTTAAGATCAATCTCAAAATCCCTTGGATTCAATTACAAGTCAAGATCAAGACCACCAGATTCAAGATCAAGCTCAAAAGCCCTTGGATTCAAGTACAAGTCAAGATCAAGACCGCCAGATTCAAGATCAAGCTCAAAAGCCCTTAGATTCAAATACAAGTCAAGATCAAATTTATCAAATTTTGGATCAAGCTCAAAGGCCCTTGAATTTATATTCAAAAGTAAAAACTAGAGGGTTCATAGAGATTGTAACACTCATACATATTGAAATCAAATAATACAATTGTTGCGACAATTTTCTTGTCTCGATTTTATTTTCCTGACTTGAATTTTATTGTCTATAAATTCTGTCACATCGAGTGGGACAATGTCTACTTTTTATCTCTTCTTTTTAAAGTTGAAGAATATCAAAATGACTCAAATGAAGATCAACTCCAAATACAATGCTACTGCGGTTCCTCACTCCAAAAGCGAATTAACAGTGGCCTTGGAGATTATTAATCAAATCAAATGAAATCTGGCTCAACTTGATCTTCCACAAGAATGTCATTGCAAGTCCAAAAACCTCTTCATGCAAGAAGGTGATGTCATGAGTGCCAAATATACTTCAATATCTACTCAAATTATTCATCAATCAAAGCTCTATTCATATAGAGATACACATTATTCTCCATCCTCTATGATGGTGGTACAAGCAACGATGATTGACGCTTACACTATAGAAGGATAACTTGCAAGTTTGACTAAAGCAATTGAAGGCTTGACAAAGCATGTGCAAGAACAAGATGCTAAACTTTCCAAGCTCACAAATAAGATAGATAGCATAACTGAGAGAGAATCAAGTCAAGAACCTATGAATCTTTCTGAAATTTAAAAGAAAGGAGAGTCTTCCAAAAAGCAAATAACAACGATCAAAGAGATCCATATCTCCACTAAAGGTTTGATTCCTATTGAATAATTAAAGGACTTAATCATGGGAGCAATAATAGATAAATCTAAGGCCTCATCCAAATTTTCTCGCACATATGCAAAGCTGTATACACAAGGGATTGATAACTTGAAGATAACTGATGGCAATCTGTAATGACCCTCCAGGTCATTTTTTGTATTTCCACACTATTATAGTATTTAGAACTTTTCCATAGTTGTCTCAAGTTATTTATGACTTATTTGAGATGACAGTTTGGTTATCGGGCAGTTCATTTGGTTTTAGAGTCAATTCTCTGTTTTAAAGTTTTTACTATTAAGGATTAGGTGTTGGGCCTAAACTTCAGGTAAACGGCCTCATATGCCAATTCTGATAGTTTTATTAACTCCAGAACATTGATTTTAGGCTAAGGGGATCCTATGTTTAGGTCCCAAGGTTTCCAGACTCCTTTTGGGTTACTGGGTGGATTTTAGTTAAAATAACACTTAGGTGTGGGACCCATATTATACATTATATCAAAACGACCATGGATGGAAATTTTAATAGCACCGTTGAGTTTAGAATGTCAATTTTGGTAGGGTAACATAGTTTATTTCCATTCACGGGATTTCGAATGAATCCCGAGGGTCCGATCGAAACTTGGCAAATTTTTACTAAGTGCTGGTGTAGGCATCAGTTGGTGAGACCACTTAAGAGGCCATTTGGTTGCTAAAGCGGCCAATGTACTGCTTTAGCAGAAGCCTGCGTGTCCCTCTTTGTCGTTAAAATGATTAAATTACCACTTTAGCATTAGTCGGTGAAGCAACGTTCGACCGCTTTAGTGGAAGTCCTCCGGTATGATAGGATCGTTTAAGCGGTGCCTTACCACTTTAGCAGTCATTTGGCCGCTAAAGCGGCTACCACTGCTATTGATGCGGGAGACTCATTTTTTGACTCGTTTGTTTCAAGTTCCAAGTCCAAAAAACCCTAGAGACCTTAGAGAGAGTAGAGATCTATCATTGGACATTCGAGGTGAGTTGGAGAGTTCATTGGGGTCATTTTCTCATAAAGATTTTTGTAAGTTTCCTTCTAATTTATTGATTTGTTCTCTGATTTAACTTTAAATCCCTAGTTTACTTGACGGGTTGTTTAAGGTTAGTTTGTGCTCAGAATTTATCCATTTTTAGGGTAAATAATCCTTGAGCCTAGAGAGACATGTTGACAGTTTCAAAGTTGTGATTCCACAAGCGTGCCCCACATGAGATGTTTAGCTCGATTTCGGACTCAGAACATTTATTTGCAATATGATTATTGTTATTCTTGTATTAATACGTAGATTATTATTTTGATAGCGTGGCATCATGCGAAGGCTTCTCAAAAGGGAAAAACTCTAATTTAGTGGACTTTCTCGAGCTTCGTCAGCGTCTAGCTAGGCTAGGATTACTTTCCTCCTAGATTAAGCTTTATTATGGTATTAGTATAGTATTGTGATAGATTTGGGTGGGTACTTACAGCTTGGTTGCATATTTAGCGAGTTTTGGGTTGTTTAGCCGATTAATTTTTAGATAGAATTTGACTTATTCTTTCTCCTTTGAGTTAGATTGTACCTTAAGATTAGTTTTGACCTATTTGATACAGTGAAATAGCACTTTAAATCCTTAGTCTAGTCTGGGGTAGAACTTTCCTTAGTATGGACTTTCGAGATTAGTAGCGGGCCTCGCCAGTCGATCATCTTTTAGGTCAAATATCTAATTTAACTCCTTGTAGACCTAGGGGGCCCTTCTTTCATAATATTTTATACAATATTGAACCTTAGGATGATTTAAATACCTTTTCATCCCTTGGCTAGACTTGTTATATAGTATTTACTTTAAGTTTTGGTTCCAGTCCGGAATTTACTATCCACTTATGATATTAAATTTCAGGTTTGAGTCTAGAATTTACTGTTCGCTTATGATTTGAGTCCAGTGGTTATGGTATGAAGGGATTCTCAGATATGATTTTGGTTGTCGCTTATTTTATGCTTACTACTGTTGCTGACTCTTCCTTGATTATACCCATCAGGCTTATGATGGCTCGATTGGGTTAATTCTCTATTGTTTGTATTTTTTGGGCTTATGGGGGCCCATCTAGGCTATAGTTAGCTTGTATTCTTTTTGAATTATTTATCATGTTTACTTATCATTCTCAATCGGAGCATTATTTCAGGTTTGCCCCTTTATCCCTGAATTTAGTTTGTATTCTAGCATCTTATTATGCTTTTATTATGATTTAGCTCAGTTGGTCGATGATGTCTACTGAGTACCTATTGTTTTGGTACTCATACTATACTTCTGCAACTTTTTCTGATGCAGATCCGAGTACGAGTCACCGTGATTGACGCTCTATTCCAACTTGCTTTTGGGATTCAGAGATAGGGTGAGCGTTCAGAGCCGGAGTTGATTTTCTCTCCTTCCACTACTTTTGGAAAGTCTTTACTTTTCAAGACTACATGTATATTGGATATTATTTAGTTCTCTTATTGTTTTGGATTTAGTGGCTCTTGTATCGACCTTACTAGATCGTGGGATATTCTTGCATATTTTTTTTCTCTCTCTCTCTCTCTCTCTTTCTCTCTCTCTCATGATATTTGTATTGTTGCTCTTATATTTTACTGCCTACGATTATATTGTATGCTTACTTTTGGTATTTATTATACCTTTCACCAACTAGCCCATTACTTATCATTCTAGGCTACGGTTTAGCTTACCTACTAGTGGGTTAAAGTAGGTGCCAGCATGACTCACGAAATTGGGTGGTGACAAATTGGTATCTGAGTCTAGGTTCACTGGTATTGTTGGTACAAGATCAAGTATCTAGTAGAGTCTCGCGGATCAGAATGATGACGTCCGTATCCTATCTTCGGGAGGCTACAGGACATTCTTAGGGAAAATCTCACTTTCTTTGTTCATTTCATGCGTTGAGTCTGAGTTGGTTTCTTATTTCTCATTTTCCCACTCTTTTGCAGATGGTTAGGATGCGAGCTACGACGATCGGAGATGAGGACCCCGAGTCTGCAGTCAGAGCTCTCGTTAGAGGCCGTGGTAGACCCAAAGGTTGAGGTTAGGCTAGAGCTGTAGCCCAAGCTAGGGGTCAGAATAAGGAGCCTTCAACAGATCTTGTTATTGCTCCCGAGCCAGAGATTCTGCCACCCCAGCTATTGGTGGGCCAGGGGGCAACTCAGGCTCCACCGGGGTTTATTTCTTCTTCATTGCTCAAAGATGCCTTGGTCTAGTTATTGGGATTAGTTGGTGGTCCACCGTTTGATGATGCTCAATCCGCCGATCAGAATGGTATGGATGTAGGGCGCAGCCTGTAGCTGCGGCTTCCAGAGTTGTGATTTCTCTAGCACCGGTAGTTCTACAGCCGACAGTTGCTCAGTCTGTTATATCTATCAAAGAGCAAAATATGTTGGGCCGATTCCTGAGATTAACTCCACTTAGGTTTGCAGGGGCCTAGTAGAGGATGCTTATGAGTTTCTGACTAGCTATGAGGAGAGGCTCCATAATTTGGGGCTGGTTGAGTTGTGCGAAGTGGATTATATAGCTTATCAGCTTGACAGGGAAGCACAACATTGGTGGAGGGGTTATCTTGATTCCAGACCAGCTGGATCTCTGTCTATGAATTGAACTCAGTTCTTTGAGGCTTTCTTGGAAAAGTACATGCTTCGCACTATGCCTGAGCACCTGAGGGATGAGTTTTCTGTTTGAGATAGCGTTCGATGGTGGTGGACGAGTATAAGGTGAGATTTTATAAGTTACCCAGACATGCCACCATGATTCTACCTGCAGAGTTCGAGAGGATAGAATGCTTCATCAGAGTGTTGAGTCTACCACTCCACAGGGCTACTCAGAGTTTGGTGACTTCAGGGAAGTCTTTTTCTGATATTGTCTCTCATGTCTATTCTATAAATGAGATAGATCGTGAGGCCTAAGGGGTAACGATAAGAGGCCGCATCAGGAGGGTAGTTTCAGTGGGAGCTAGGGTGGCTCGTAGTTCAGGGCTAGAGGTTTTCAACGTAGGTACCCTCAGCATCAGTTTTGTCAGCACCAAGTTCAGTCTAGTAGACCAATTCAGGCAGCACTTCAGATTACTGATGGAGGTCAGCCCGATTATAGCTACTGCAGTGGTCAGAGCAGGGGTCAGTGTAACACCTCGTAATAATATGTACTTAGGTCTCGGGAGCTATAAGTATGCATTTGGTAATGTTATTGGCGAGTAATTGAATTTGGTTCTTGTTATGTGATTAAGCTTGCATAGATGGTGTTTTGCAATTGTCATTGTGCATTTGTGGGGTTCAAAATGAGGCTAATAGGACCTCAAAACAAAGGGTATTAAGGTTAAGAAGTAAGTTAAAGGATAGGACTTGAAGTATCTAACCGAACCCGCGAAGAAAAGTCGAAAAATGAAATTTTTGAAAAAATTTGAGGAGGGGCGCATTTGGGAGCGTTCCACACCGCTCTGGGCTAAAATTTTTAGCCCAGAGGCAGTAAGTTGGCGCGCCCAGGGGCGTGCCACCTTGGGTTTTTCACTTTTTCGAAAGTTGGAAATTTCTAAGTCCCAAGGGTATCCGGGGATGTACCGAGCCGATTTTTTCCACGTATCTTCTACAACATGTATGAAATGAGTCAAATATTATATTGATATGATAAAATTACTCGAGAACAAATTTGGGGTCAAAATGACGATTTTACCCTTTACCGCAAAATAGGTCATACGTGGCTAGAATCGCTTGTTTTTGGGATTGAGGCTACAAATATGAATAGCATGAGTAGGAATATTGTTGTAACGCATATGAAATGAATTAAACATTCGGAATTATGGATATGGGTTATTGGGCCCAAAATTAGGCCCAAAATGAGATGAAAACATATGGCCCAAAATGGGTCAAAATGACCCATTCTTGCAAAGAGCTTCTAGAACACACATTAAATGTTAAGAGTGTCTAAGGATGGACTTATAGGCCTATATAAAGGGCAAGAAAGCTGATTTTTATTGCCTTCAAAGTTCCATGCCTTTTTAAGATATTTCTCAACATATTTTCTCCAAACCCTAAAGATTCAAAGACAAATTTTGGAGCAAGATCATCCTTTGTCAAGCTTAGGTAAGTGATTATTCTTATACTTTAACATATTATAAGCATGAGATATTATGTATATCATGTTGGTTATGGTTGGAAGTGTTGGACATGGCACTTTTGGTTTTGTGAAAAAGATGTGAAATCCATGGGATTGTAACTTGATTTATGACTTGTGGTCTAGATGAAAAAGCATGGTATGGATGAAATAACAACATATATGGTGTTATTATGGTCCTAAAATTGTTATTTTCATAAAAGTGTAAATTATGGGACTTTGGCCGATTTATGGTTATGAGGTGTATTGAAGTAAAGTGATGGCACAAATGTGATGTGGTGGTGATGGAGAAGTGTAAAATATGAACTTGGTGTGGCATGCTATTGATTATCATGTGTTGTTCAATGTTGGGCATATTGTGGGATTTTTGGAATAATAATTTCTTCAATGGTTTTGTCAAGGGGAAATGACATGCTGAACGGCAAACATGAGATTCATACTTACTATATGCATTATAAAGTAGTTGGTGGTTAATGTTGGCTCCGTTGTGTATTTGTGTTGTATAGTAAAACATAAGGAAGGAGAGGGCCTATTGTGCATGCATTTAAGATTGTCTAATCGTGTTGAGGATACAAGGTATGTAAGGTTACTCTTTCCATATTCCTTCTGCAGCACGTAGTATCACATAGTCATTATACTTATTCAATTTCGAAATGCTCTAAGGTCTTCTATTTCCGGTTGTTGATTAGTATTACTCATATGTTCCTCATTCATTGGTCAATGGTGATTCTCATGATTCATATTTATTGGTTAATGTTCCAAAATTCCAATAATGTACCATCTCCAACGTATCACTCTCAAACAAAAGTAAAAGAATTAAATAATGCTTAATTGGTTGTTGTTGAGCACAGGGGGCAATCCAGAGGGGTGAACACCATGGTCGGAACAAACCTGTTTTATTGGAATGGATCGCAATCTAAAGGGCGTAAGCCTGGCTGGAACGATCCTAAAATTATGCTATGATGGATCGCAATCTAAGGGGCATAAGCCTGGCTGAAACGATCCCAATAGTACGTTATTTACCCACTGATCAGTCGGGGCCCGGGTACGTTATGATATGAGCAATGAGGAATAAATCATAAAGAGAAGAACTTAATTTATGTAAGCTACACTGTTCCACATATGCAAATCGATGAGTTGTTCATGTTGCCTATCCTATTACATTTTGATTCTATTGATGTCTTTATAACAAGTTTCTTATGGCCTTACATACTCAGTACATTCTCCGTACTGACCCCTCTCGGGGGATTTACCTTACTTGCTGCAGGCGCAGGTACTAGTAGGCCTCCACTGTAGGTTGCGGATCTTTTGCCGACTTTTGGTGAACTCCAGTTGGTTCGGGGCTTCCTTAGTTGCTATGTACATTCATTTTGGTATTGTATATGCATATAGAGCGGGGTGTGGTCCCGATTCTAGGATTGTCATAGTCATGTATCTGTAGAAGCTTTGTAGACTTATGTGGGAACAGAATGTAAGATATGTATGCTCATTTTGGTTTGTTGGCCCCAACGGCCAAGTTGATATATATATATATATATATATATATATATGGCATATGTTTCCATATCCGTTTCCATATCCATGACTTTTGCATCGTTGCATGGGGTTTCATAAGGTCCATATGAGGAGATGCATGCAAGTATTCATAAGCAAAGATTAGTTCTCTCAGGTCATGTCGGCTTCGGGTGCCAGTCCGGCCCGAATGGGATTTCGGGTCGTGACAGTCAGCCTCCTAAGGGTGGACATTCTGGGTCTTCTAGCCGAGGTGGCTATTCTAGGTCTGCTAGATCTTCTGCACAGAGTAAAGTGACCGGGGCTTGCTATGATTGTGGGGTTGTTGGTCATTACTCCAGAGAGTTTCCCCGGCATGGGATGATTTAGCCTGTAGCACAGAGTGTTCAGCCTATCAAATCAGTGCCGCCTCTAGCTAGGGGTGGCGTTCGGGGTTCTCGATGAGGTCCTCCGGTAGGTAGGACATATGGTCGGTCAGATGCCTAGTCCAGGGGAAGACGGGGTTAGTTGTATGCAGTACCTGGTAGACCAGAGGTGGAGTCTTTGGATGTTGTTATTACAGTTAAAATTTTGGTATGCCATCAGCCAGCTATCACTTTATTTGATTCGGGATCCACTTATTCATACATTTCTGCTTTTTAGGCACTGCGGTAAGAGTTGTCTTAGGAGCCATTATGTGTATCTTCTTTCGTGGATAATTTTTTAGTAGTGGATCGAGTTTATAGATCATGTGGTGTGACCGTTCGAGGGTTTGATACTCAGGTTGACCATATTATGCTAGATATGGTGAATTTTTTATGTGATTCTGGGCATGGACTGGTTATCCCCTATCATGCGATCTTGGGTTGCTTTGCCAATACCGTTACCTTAGCCATGCATGGCATACCCTCGGTTGTGTGGCAGGGTTCTTTTAGCCGCGCACCGGCGAGAATTATCTCTTATATTTGGGCTAGAAGACTGGTATCGAGGGGTCGCGAGTCTTATCTTGCTTATGTTCATGATATTAGTGCCTAGAGTCATTGGCTTGATTCTGTTTCTATTATTCGTGAGTTTCCTTATATTTTTTCCTACCGACCTACCTGGCCTTTCTCCTGAGCGTAATATTAAGTTTGCTATTGATCTTGAGCTGGGAACCCGACTTATATCTATGGCACCTTACCGCATGGCTCCTGCCAAGTTTAAGGAGCTAAATTCTCAGCTTCAGTATCTTTTAGGTAAGGGTTTCATTAGGCCGAGTGTTTTCCCTTGGGGTGCTCCTGTCTTTTTCGTGAAGAAAAAAGATGGTTCTATGCGTATGTGTATCGACTACAGGCATCTGAATAAGGTGACTGTGAAGAATAAGTATCCTATGCCTCATATTGATGATTTATTTGACCAGCTTCAGGGTGCGATAGTATTTTCTAAGATTGACTTGAGATCAGGTTACCACCAGTTGAGGATTCGGGCAGAGGATATCCCTAAGATAGCCTTCAGGTCTCACTATTGCCTCTATAAGTTCTTAGTGATGTCTTTTGGGTTGACTAATACCCCAACCACGTTCATGGACTTGATAAACCGTGTTTTCAGGCCCTATTTGGACTCCTTCGTGATAGTTTTCATCGATGATATCCTTGTCTATTCAAGGGGTAGAGAGGAGCATGAGCAACATTTAAGGATTATGCTTCATACTTTGAGAGATCATAGGCTTTTTGCCAAATTCTCAAAGTACGAGTTCTGGCTCGAGTCTATGACATTCCTAGGACACGTAGTGTCTAAGGATATGATTATAGTGGATCCGACAAAGATTGAGGCTATTCATGATTGGGCTAGACCTACATCTACGACCAAGGTTCACAACTTTATTGGTTTGGTAGGTTACTACAGATGGTTCATCGAGAGGTTTGCTACTATTGCATTGCCTATGACCAGATTAACGAGGAAGAAAGTTCCTTTTCAGTGGTCCAATGAATATGAGTTGAGCTTTCTGAAGCTCAAGTACTTACTCACTTCACCTCCTAGTTTGACCCTTCCAGTTGAGGGTGAGGGGTTTACAGTGTATTGTGATGCTTCTAGTGGGTTGTGTTCTGATGCATTAGGGCCAAGTTATTGCTTATGCATCAAGGCAGCTGAAGGTGCTCAAGTACAACTACCCCACTTATGATTTAGAGTTGGCGGTGGTAGTTTTTGCTCTTAAGATTTGGAGGCATTACTTGTATGGTGTTCGTTGCGAGATATATATTGACCATCGTAGTCTTCAGTACAGTATGACTTAGAAGGGGCTTAACTCGAGGCTGCGCAGATGGATTGAGTTGCTGAAGGAATATGATATCTCTATTCTATATCATCCGGGCAAGGTAAACGTGGTAGCAGATGCCTTGAATCGAAAGGCTGTGAGTATAGGTAGATTGGCTACTATTTTGATTTCAGAGCGGTTGTTGGCTTGATACATTTAGTCCTTAGCCAAATTGATGGTTCTACTTGATATTTCAGACTCTAGGAGGATCCTTGCTAGTATTGAGGTTAGGTCTACCTTATTTGAGCAGATTTAGAGTCGCTAGTTTGAGGATAATAGACTTTGTAGCATCCATTGTCAAGTTCTAAAGGGTGAGTCCAGGAGGGATACCTTAGATTCAGAGGGTATTCTGAGACTTGATGGTCATGCTTGTGTTCCAAGGATTGGAGATCTGATTCAGTCGATATTGGGGAGGCTCATAGCTTCCGATATTCTATCCATCCTGGGACAACTAAGATGTATAGAGATTTGAGGCAGCATTACTGGTGGAGTGGAATGAAGAGGGATGTAGCGGACTTTGTAGCTCGTTGCATATGTTGTCAGCAGATAAAGGCCGAGCATCAGAGACCTGGTGGACTTAATCAGAGATTATCCATTCCTGAGTGGAAGTGGGAGCGGATTACTATGGACTTTATGAGTGGTTTGCCTATTACTTCTCCTGGTTTTGACAGTGTTTGGGTCATCATGGATCAGTTGACTAAATTGGCTCATTTCATCCCCATTGAGATTTCCTTCAGTGCCGAGAGGTTAGCCCATATCTATGTTCGTGAGATAGTTCGCCTTCATGGAGTATCCGTGTCCATTATTTCAGATAGAGGCTTAGTGTTCACTTCTAGCTTCTGAAGGATATTTCAGGAGGAGTTGGGTACTCAGGTTGATTTTAGCACCGCATTCCACCCTCAAACCGATGGGCAATCGAAGCGGACTATTCGAGTATTAAGATGGCACCATTTGAGGCATTATATGGTAGGCATTATCGATCTCCAATAGGCTGGTTTGAGACCTTCGAAGTTAGGCCCCCCTGGTACTGACTTACTTCGTGAGTTGTTGGATAGGGTCCGGGTGATTCAGGATAGGTTGAGGGTAACTTAGAGTAGATAGAAGATTTATGCTGATCGTAGACTTCGTGCCTTGAAGTTTGGAGGTGGTGATCGGGTTTTCCTTCGAGTATCACCTATGAAAGGAGTTATGAGGTTTGGGAAGAGGGGCAAGCTTAGCCCAGGTATATTGGGCCATTTGAGATACTTCGGATAGTTGGTGAGGTGGCTTATGAGTTACCCTTACCCCCTGATTTTTCATTTGTTCATCCAGTCTTCCATGCTTCCATGCTGCAGCGATATATTTTGGATGAGTCACATGTGCTTCGGTGTGACTCGATTCAGCTAGATGAGAAGTTGACCTTTGTGGACGAGCCAGTCCTTATACTACCGAAGGATGTCAAATGGTTGCGCTCTAGAGAGATCCCAGTGGTTAAAGTCCAGTGGAGATATCGTCAAGTTAAGAAAGATACCTGGGAGATCGAGAGTGAGATACGAGCCCAGTATCCCCTCCTGTTCGAGCTTTCAGGTATATCTTCATTCTTTACTTTTACGGACGAAAGTCCTTTTAGTAGTGGATATTGTAATGATCCTCCAGGTCATTTTCTGTATTTCCACACTATTATAGCATTTAGAGCTTTCCCATAGCTACCCTAAGTCATTTATGACTTGCTGGAGCTGATAGTTCGGTTACTAGACTGTTCGTTTGGTTTTTAGAGCCAATTCCCTGTTTTGAAGTTTTTACTGTTAAGAATTGGGTGTTGGGCCTAAACTTTAGGTAAACGGCCTTGTATGCCAATTCTGACAGTTCCATTAGCTTTGAAACGTTGATTTTAGGCTAAGGGGACCCTATGTTCGGGTCCCAAAGCTTCTAGACTCATTTTGGGCTACTGGGTGGATTTTGGTTAAAATTGCCCTTGGGTGTTGGACCCAGATTATATTGAAACGACCTCGGATGGAAATTTTGATAGCGCCGTTGAGTCCAGAATTTCAATTTTGGTAGGGTAACATAGTTCATTTGCATTCACAGGATTCTGAATGAATACCGAGGGTCCGATCAAAACTGGATAAATTTTTACTAAGTGTTGGTGCAGCAGTCAGCTGGTGCGGCCACTTAAGCGGCCATTTGGTTGCTAAAAAGGACAATGTACCACCTTCATACAAGCCTTTGTGTCTCCCGCTATCGCAAAAGTGACCAAATTACCACTTTAGCAGTAGTCTCTTAAGCGACGTTCCACTGCTTTAGCGGAAGTCTCCCTGTATGATAGGATCGCTTAAGCGGTGCCTTATCACCCTAGCGGTCATTTGGCCGCTAAAGCGGCTACCGCTGATATTAATGAGGGATACCCGATTTTTGACTTATTTATTTCAAGTTCCAAGTCCATAAAATCCTAGAGAGCTTAGAGAGAGTAGAGATTGATCATTGGGCAATCGGGGTGAGTTGGAGAGTTCGTTTGGGTCATTTTCTCATCAAGATTTCCTTAAGTTTCCATCTAATTTGTTGATTTATTCTCCGATTTAACTTTAAATCCCTAGTTTACTTGACGGGTTGATTTAGGGTTCGTTTGTGCTCGAAATTTATCCATTTTTGAGGATAAATGATCCTTGAGCCTAGAGGGACGTGTTGACGATTTCAAAGTTGTGATTCCACAAGCGGGCCCTGCATGGGATGTTTAGTTTTACTTTGAACCCGCAACATTTATTTACAATATGAGTATTGTTATTCTAGTATTGATGCGTAGATTATTATTTTGATAACGTGGCATCATGCGAAGGCTTCTCGGAAGGGAAAAACTCCGATTTAGTGAACTTTCTCGAGCTTCATCGACGTCCAGGTAGGCTAGGCTTACTTTCCTCCTAGATTGAGCTTTATTACGGTATTATTATAGTATTGTGCTAGATTTGGGTGGGTACTTACGGCTTGGTTGCAAGTTTAGTGAGTTTTTAGTTTCTTAGCCGATTAAAGAGCCATTTTAGATAGAATTTGACTCATTCTTTCTCCTTTGAGTTATATTGTACCTTAAGATTAGTTTTAACCTATTTGATACCTTGAAATAGCACTTTAAAGCCTTAGTCTAGTTTGGGGTAAACATTCCTTAGTATGAACTTTTGGGATTAGTAGTGGGCCCCGCCAGATCTCTTTTAGGCCAAACATCTAATTTAACTCCTTGTAGACTTAGAAGGGCCTTCTTTCATCATCTTTTATACAATCTTGAACCTTAGGATGATTTAGATACCTTTTCATCCCTTGGCTAGACTTGTTATCTAGTATTTACTTTAAGTTCTAGTTCGAGTCCTACATTTACTATCCACTTATGATATTAAAGTTTCGGTTTGAGTCCGACATTTACTGTTCGCTTATGATGCTAAAGTTTTGGTTCGAGTCCCTTTATGCTTAATACTGTCGATGACTCTTCCTTGATTGAATCCATCGGGCTTATGGGGGCTCGATTGGGTTAATCCTCTCTTGTTTGTGTCTTCTAGGCTTATGGGGGCTCAGCTAGGCTGTAGTTAGCTTGTATTCTTTTTGAATTGCTTATCTTGTTTACTTATCATTGTCAGTCGGAGCATTATTTCAGGTTTGCCGCTTTATCCCTGACTTTAGTTTACATTCTCGCATTTTATTATGCTTTTATTATGATTTAGCTCAGTCGGCCGATGATGTCTACTGAGTACCCGTTGTTTTAGTACTCATACTACACTTCTGCATCTTTTTCTGATGCAGATCCTGTCGTGCCCTATCTCAAACTGATCGAAATAGCACACAATAATGTGGTGGTCGTTATGACTCTCGGATTTCGAAAATTCATTATTTAGAGTTGCCACCTAAATTTTAGGAAAAACTTAGGAAAACCATTTTTATGTAAAACTCTGTTTTGGTCTTTGAAAAACATTTGAGATTCTGAGTAAAGGTTTTGGTTACTTGAGGGGAAGGTGTTAGGCACTCCTCAGAACCTATCCGAAGATAGCCCTTAAACTCAGTTTAGGAAAAATATTTGGAAAATATTTGTTTATTATTCATTGTAAAATAGAGATAACTACAAAAATTTATCAAATTTAAAAATCAAAGAGAACATACAAGGTATATAAATATACACATATGATATACAAAAAATGTAACGTAATTTATTGTAAAATATAGATGCATGTTTCAAAAATATGAAAATGAAGAGTAAAGTTAACATTAATATTTTGTTAAATATGTGTATTAAAAGAAATCTAAAGATTTATAATTTCACAAGACATAATGTATAAATTAAAATATATAAATGAAATTTTGTGTGAAATAAAGGAAAATATAGTTTTGAAAACATGTGACGAGTTATTATAAAAAAACGACACGTATAGAAAGAAATACAAAATTTATTTAATTTGAGAATGAGTTTATATAAATATGTTTATCCTAAAGTAAAAATAGACGGTAAAACATATAATATATTAGGTAGAGAGTAAAATATGCTTGCATATATTTAAAAGTATAAAAAATCAAACCAGCGTTCATTGATTTGCAAAATTTTTAAAGTAATAGTTCAAATTAGATAAATGAATGTAATAGTAAAAATACACATGTAAATATATAGTTGAAATAAAGTGTGATAATAATAATAATAATTTTTGTTAAAAAAATAAATAAGAATAGTGATGAAAATATCTTGTATATGGTTATGTATACATATATGCACCTTGTGTTTGGTTTTGTTAGAAATTTTTAGAATTTGAAAATTTGATACTATTGTTGAGAAAACGGATAACATTTAATTTATCGAAATGAGTCGGAGTTGATAAATAGTTCCCTTTTAAAGAAAAGTCTGAATATTAGCTATTCATGCAATAATATTAAAACTTTTTTTTTTTTTTTTAAGAAAATGTTGAGGTTGCGACATGCGTTCTTTTATAAAATAAAAAAAAAACGTTTTTGAGGCAAATGATTAGTTTAAAAATTAGCCAAATATCAAAGTTGCTAGGCCCTTTTATTTGAGAAAAATCTATTTTTTACGAATTAACTAGTCATGTATTAATTTCGAAATGGCTTAAATATTAACTTACTTCAAAGAAAATCCGCAAACATTTAAAGCAATGTAAACGCAATAAACAAATAATAATACTCTAAGCAATTCTAAAAATAATAAGAGTAGTTAATTATCATTCTAGGTATCAAAAACTACTAATATAACATGGGTAATAAGTAAGAGCAAAGGGCTAAGAGATACTAGACTTCTAACGGAGTTGAGCTTCTAATCTATGAGACTCCGAGGTTCTGTGATTGTACTATAGCTGCTAACCCGATATTTTGGATCAAAACAAGTTCCATTTACAGAACTCCAGCTCTCCGATTGCACATAAAAATAAAAAGATAAAGATTAGCAATCTAAACAACATTTAGGGATATGCATATATTCCAACTTATTGTTCATCGGGACAAAAGAACATAAACATAAATAACAACAAACAAGGAAAATAATTCTAAAAGGTTCTAGAGCAGGAGGTTAAAGCAAATACAATACCTTATATTCTACAGTAGTTTCTATGTTACAATTATACAAATTTATTTTTTAAGCATAGGAAACACAATGACCAAAGTGGTGCACTGGTTAACATAAGAGAAGCACCAGTAACTTCATGTTCAAATTATTACAACTCTAGTATTAATTTATCAAAGAAAATAAAATTAAAAGTTAGCCATAGATTATTTTTTACATAGTAAACCAAAATGACTCATTTCCAGCAGAACCCAAAGTGAAATAACAATGCCTTTGCTTACAAATCTCATTCAACGAAATAGACCGATAATCAGACAGTGAAAACAAAGTTGAATAGACCAAGTTGCAAAGTAGTTATTTAGCTACGACATAATAATGAAAAACAAAAACAAAGCTCGATGAATGAGACCTCCTATCTCATACGAAGTAGGCCAATAACTATCTTTAGGATAATATTACTAAAGCTTTTATGACCACACACAGATTTTTTATGATAAATATATGATCTTTCATAATCATTTTGATCAAGCCAATAATCACGTTTATAAAATAGTTTACCTACATCACCATTAGTAGTCCTATATTTGTACTTAGAAACAGAGAATGAAGGAGAAACGATTTCCACACAATCATAATACTAAGGACATGACATATACTACAGAGCAATAAAAACGAAAGGAGAACTTTTAACATCTTACGCAATTTGGACTAGAAAAGGACATTGTGAAACGAATTAAAATGAAACTATATTTTGGAAAATGTGACTTTTCAAAAGCAAACAACAACATTATGACAAAAACTTGTAACCAAAAATATACAGTAAATTCACATACAACTCCGTTTCAGATTTGACAACATCAACACTCACTTGATAGGAATTCATATATGGACCCATTTTTTGGAATCAACTACAACAACAACATGATCGAAATTCACATACAAACCCATTTTTTGGAATCAACTACAACAACAACTTGATCAAAATTCACATACAAACCCATTTTTGGAATCAACTACAACAACAACTATATCAAAATTCACATACAAACCCCTTTTTGGAATCAACTACAACAACACATAATCTTGATCAAAACTTAGACAGAATCACATATTCATGGAACCAGAAAAAATGAAGGAGACGAAGGTGAAGAATAAAACAAAAGGGATTGGTTCGCACCCTTTTTGGAGCAGCAAACTAGAGTTTTCCGTCAAGATTCCGGCGACAAACTTGAACTCCGGGAACACGAACTTAGACCAAAAATGAGAAAAAAACTAGCAATTTTTGTGGCCTTGCTTATGGATTTTCCATTTTTCAGAAGACTCAAAGATGATTTTTTGCAAGTGTTAACTGTTTTCTCCCCCAATTTTCGACTTGTTCAACTTGTTTTTTTTTAATCTCCAGAGCTTTTTTTTCTTCCTCCTTTTAGAGAACGAAAATGCCTCTATTTATAGGTGAAGTCCAGAATTCAAAGTCCGAATTTGAAGCAAGAATTTTAGGGAAAACATGGGAAATTGAATGAGGGCATTTTGAAATTTGAATTCAAACCACCATTTTCTTCTATATCTTGAAGGGTTCGCGTTGAAATTTCCATTATTGCACCAATTTGGGACTGATTCTCTATTGTTCGTTGATTCACGGGTTTGGGGATGTTAAAATGGGGGAATCTTGCAGGTGCGGGCAGTTTCTACGTGGTGGTGACGCGACTATGGCTAGGGTTTTGGTTTTGAGGGGTGGTGGAAGAGAGGAGAATGAGAGAGAAGAGATTTTGGGGTGGGGGGGGAGGGGGTCTGGTTGTTGTACATTTTGGGGAGGGTGATGGAGAAAGATCGATAGGGCATGGGGAAGAGAGAGAGAAGACGTGGTTTCTCATTTTTGGGGAAGGGATAATGCGTGTATGTATTTGTTACCTTGACCGAAATTTGGACCGTCAGATCGTTTGATCGAAATTCAAACTTTTGATCCGAATCTTGGTTGTGCCTGCAAAAGAATTCAAACGAAACTCTTAGAGCTTGTGAGGATCAGTATAAACATTGTTAAAAATAGAGTAGGGAGAGAATATTTTGGCTCATGTTGTAGCGAATCAAGACACATCGTCTTTCTTAATTCTTGCTTTCCTACGCTCAAATAAAATTCTTAGTTGGGAGGGGGTGTTGATATATGTCAACTCGGGAACCATGACTTAGTCAATGCAGTCCTCCAACACTTCCTCAGCTGCTCGATCTTTCCAAAACTGGTGACTTGGTAAGTGGAAAAGTAGGAAAGCAATTTTGAAAATATATTTTCGCAAATATAGTACGTATATATTGAGTGTATATATAGTAATCTTCTATCGTTTTTTAGATTATGACATGTTCTAAAATTCATCTAGTCTCTCCATTCATCGATCGTATACCCACATAGTTTTATCCTTCGGATGATGTTCCTCTGGCTTTTCTAGATGCCAATACGACTCTGACGGCGAGATCTCTTATGTTTTGGCGCTATATTGCGAGCCAAGAGAGTTTTCCTAAAGGTAAGACCGAACCTTTTAGGTTGCCTACGTATCCTTAAATAGGAATCAGGTCTGTACGTAGTTTGAGGGTAGAAAAAGAAATATGAAATGCAATGACCGAGCCTGACTCAGGATGCCTACGTATCCAAGTGGAATCAGGTCAAGCCATAGTTCAATACAATAAAAGAGTGAAATATGAGGGACCGAATCCGATGAGGATTGCCTACGTATCCCACCAAGGAAAGTCAGGTCAAGCGTAGTTCTGAATATATGAAAGGTGATGTTTTTGGGTTTTTTTTAAGGGAGACCGAACCCGATGAGGGTTGCCTACGTATCCCACCGTGGGAAGTCAGGATAATATGTAGTTCTGTTACATTGGAGAAAAATGCAAAAGTACAAGGAAATAACAACTAATCCTACTATCTTCAAATGTATTACTTCTTGATAGCGTCTGAATTGATCAGTTTTGTGCTCACTGAGAACACTCTGTGAACCATCTAGGGACCTTGCCAATTTGGCACAAATTTCCCCTTAGCTTTATCTTGGTGAGGGAATATTTTCTTCAATACTAACTGTCCCAGTGTGAATAGTCGAGGCTTGATTTTCTTGTTGAACGCCTTAACCATTCTGTTTTGATAGAGTTGGCCGTGATAGTCTGCGTCCATTCTCTTCTCATCAATGAGCATCAACTGTTCTATCCTGCTACGAATCTATTTAGCATCATCTATACCAACCTCTTGGAGGATTCTCAAGGAAGGTATTTCCACCTCTGCGGGTATCACTGCTTCTGAATCATAGAATAACATGTAGGGATTTTTCCCAGTGAATTTTTCTGATTGTGGTAATAGCCGAGCAAAGCATAGGGTAGCTTTTCATGCCATTATCTATTACTGTCTACTAGTTTTCTTAAGATACTTTTGATATTCTTGTTCACCGCCTCAACTGCTCCATTCATTTGTGGCCGATATGCTGTGAAATTTCGGTGAGAGATCTTAAAGCTTTCACAAGTCTTTCTCATGAGAACGCTATTAAGATTGGTCCCATTATCTATTATAATTGACTTTGGAATTCCAAACCAGCAGACTATGTTACTGCGAACAAAATCTGCTACCACCTTCTTTGTTACTGCCTTGTGCGTTGATGCTTCAACCCATTTTGCCAAATAGTCGATAGCTACCATGATGAAATGGTTTCTATTTGATGTGAGAGGCATAATGGGGCCAATAACGTCCATGCCCCAAGCAACAAACGACCAAGGAGAACCCATCACATTGACCTCATCTGGCGAAACTCGTATAAAATCCCCATGTACTTGACAATGATGACATTTCTGCAGGTATCGGATGCTATCCCTCTCCATGGTCATCCAAAAGTATTCGGCTCTCAAAATATTCCTTGCTAGCATGAACCTATTCATGTGGGGTCCATAGGTCCCTACATGTATTTCTTCTAACAGTTTGGTTGCTTCTGTCGCGTCTACACATCGCAACAATCCCAAATCTGGAGTCATCCTTATAGGATTTCTCCATTGAGAAAGAAGTGATTAGCCATCCTTCTCAAAGTTCACTTTTGCTTGTTCGTGGTGCTTTTTGGATATTCTTCAGCTTCGAGCAACCTTCTGATGTCATAATACCACAACTTTCCATTTGGTTCTTCGTTTACATGGAAACAGTTGCCATGTTGATCGTGTAACTCCACCTTGGTGGGATCAATGTAATTCTTATCTAGATATTGGATCATTGAAGATAGTGTTGCCAGGGCATCGGCACACTCATTTTGAATTCGAGGGACTTGTTTGAACTCAATCTTTGTGAATCTTTTGCTTAGCTTCTTCACACATTGCACATAAGGAAAGATCTTGACATTCTTAGTAGTCCATTGTCCTCGTACCTGATGAACCAACAAATCAGAATCTCCTATCACTAATAACTCCTTAATGTTCATGTCTACAACCATCCTAAGTCCAAGAATGCAATCTTCGTATTTGGCCATGTCATTCATACAAGAAAACTTAATCTTTGCTAAGATCAGATAATGTTGGCCTGTTTCTGAGACCAAGATCGCCTCGATTCTGACTCTTTTAAAGTTTGATGCTCCATCAAAGAACATCCTCCATCCATCATACGACTCTAAGATGTCCTCCCCTGCAAATAATACTTCTTCATCGGGGAACTAGGTCCTGAGTGGTTGGTAATCTTGATCTATGGGATTTTCTACCAGATGATCAGCCAAAGCTTGTCCCTTAACAACTTTTTATGTCACATACACAATATCAAACTCGCTCAACAAAATCTGCCATTTTGCTAACTTTCCAATAGTCATTGGTTTCTAGAAGATGTACTTAAGTGGATCCATTCTTGAAATCAAGTACATGGTGTATACAGACAGGTAATGCCTCAACTTTTGCGCTACCCAAGTCAACGCGCAATAGGTTTGTTCCAACAATGTATATCTTGCTTCATACGGTGTGAACTTCTTGCTTAGGTAGTAAATGGCTTGCTCCTTTTTTCCTATCTCACAGTGTTATCCCAACACACATCCAAATGTGCCATCCATAATGGATATGTACAATAGCAAAGGCTTCCCAGGCTCTGGTGGAACCAATACTGGTGGGTTGGACAAGTACTCCTTGATTTTATCAAAAGCTTTTTGGCATTCTTCCGTCCATCCCGTGGCGGTGCCCTTCTTCAACAACTTGAATATGGGCTCACAGATTATCATGGACTAAGCTATGAACCGGCTGATGTAATTAAGTCTTCCCAAGAAACTCATCAAGTCCTTCTTGGTCTTAGGGGGTGGTAACTCCTGTATTGCCTTGATTTTAGAGGGATCCAACTCTATACCCCTCCTACTAATAATTTTCCCGCGGGAACTCCGAAAGCACATTTGGTTGCATTCAACTTCAAGTTGTACCTTCGGAACCTTTCAAAGAGCTTTTGTAAATCATCTAAGTGATCCAAACTCCTCTTGGACTTGATAACAACATCATCCATGTACACCTCAATCTCCTTGTGAATCATATAGTGAAAAAGGGTAGTCATGGCCCTCATGTAAGTTGCACTGGTCTTTTTGAGTCCGAATGACATTACTCTATAGCAATATACTCCCCATAGAATTATAAAGGCCATCTTCTCAGCATCATCTTCATTCATCAAGATTTGATGATACCCCACAAAGCAGTCAAAAAATAACTGCAACTTATTTTTTGCACAATTATCAATGAGTATGTGAATGTTTGGAAGAGGAAAATCATCTTTAGGACTAGACTTATTATGATCTTGATAATCTACACATATCCTTATCTTTTTTTCCTTCTTTGGCACCAACACAATGTTGGCTAACCATGTGGGGTAATTTGTGACCTATACTACATTTGCTTCTATCTGTTTGGTCACCTCCTATTTGATTCTCAAACTCAAATCGGGTTTGAATTTCCTTGTCTTTTGCTTCACAGGTGGACATGCAGGATCAATTGGTAGCCTGTGTGAGACGATATCGGTGATTAACCCTGGCATGTCGTCATAAGACCAAGCAAATACATCAACGTATTACTTGAGCAATTTTATCAATTCTTGCTTTCTTTCGGTTTCCAAGTGTATGCTGATTCGCATTTCCTTCACCGTTTCTTCATCACCCAAATTGACAACCTCAGTTTCATCCAGATTAGGTTTCTTCTGACTTTCAAGTTGTTCAATGTCATATGGAAGGTTTTCAGGCATCATGCTTTCATCATATTCCTCATAATCAAGCTTATTGCTCGTATTTTGCTCAGTGGATTCATTACAAGTCATAATCGTTGAATGAGGATTGTTAATAATATTAGAGCCGAAAGTATAAAAAGTTAGTAAAATAAATGTATTTTAATGGAAAATAATGAAAGTATTTTTTTAGAAAATAAAGACTTTTATTAAACAAAAGCGCTTGGCTTTAGCAAGAGGCGAGTAGCAAAAAAAGCTTAGGCATGATTCAAGCCTCAATTGATCATGCAAAAACAACTTTGAAATCAACTACGATTCCACACTACCAGGACTCCTATCGAAACAGGGTTGGGCTGATGGTCCAATTCTGCAAGACTTCCCCAGACTCAGCATCATGGATAGTCAACTCCTTGAGATCTATTTCCAGTCTTTCCTCGATCACGGCCACAAATAGATTCTCTATTCTTTCTATGATGTCCTCACCAACTGCAAGCTCTGAAACTGGAACTTGGGATGGCACAAATACTGTCTTACCTGACCCTACACCATGTACTCCTCCCGAAGTGGGTTCATATCCCAGCCCAGTGGTATCTCTTTGATGTTTCAACATAATCGGCTCAATTATATCATTGGCTTTTGGTACTAATCTTGTCTTAGGCTGATATCTCTAATGTAACCATTTTTGCTGCACTCGACATTTTTACTTCAACCGAGTCTACTTTCTTATCGATCCTTGCAGCTTACATGATCTCTAGAGTATGGAAAGTGGCTCTATCTAACTCCTTCGTGACTGGAACAGAATTAACAGAATAGATGGGATGACTGAGCTCCCTATGAATGGTAACTTTCATTCGACCCCACTCAAACTTCATACACTGATAGAGAGTTGAGGGAACTGTTCTTGCCATGTAGACCCATGGCCTCTCCAGCAACAGGTTGTAACTATACGCAATATCCATCACTTGAAATAAGATGGGAAATTCAGCTGGCCCTACTTGCAATATTAGATAGATTTCTCCAATGACTCTTCTTTGCGATCCATCAAAAGCTCTGACCTTCACCTGAATCTCCCTTATCTCTTCTATATTCACACCCAAATCTCTCAGAGTGGAGAATAGACAAATATTAGAACCAGAACCACCGTCAATTAAAACCTTATTCACGACCTTGTTACAGTATTTTGACGGTGATATGAAGTGCTTTGTTGTGTTTGTCCCCTTCCGACGGTAGCTCATCATCGTGGAAAGAGACCTTATTTGCTTCCACCATATGTCCAATTGTGGCAACTAAAGTTTCACTTGTGGTTTCTTTCGGTATGCTAAGTCCGTTTAATACTTCCATCAAAGCATTTCTATGGGCTTCGGAACACATAAGCAAGGACATAATGGATATATGGGCTGGCATTTTCTTCAGCTGCTCCTCGATCGAATAGTCCTTAGGTTGTATCTTCTTCCAAAATTCTGCAGCTTCAGTATCAGCAACATTCTTCTTTTGGATTTTATTCTTTCCCAGAAACCCCTCAATTTAGATCCACCAGGTCATAACACCTTATTGACCTGGTCATTCGTGAGCCACAACAACGTCTATCATCTTTCCCTTGGCTTTTTCTCGGTAGTCCCATGGGACTGCTTTAGTGTCATAGACAGGCTTTCCAGCGGCTATCGTGATTACTACAACTCTTGGCAGGAAGGTTTGAACATTCAATGACTCTTTTAACTAAACTGTGATAAAGAGTTGTGCTGGAGATGTAGTGACAACTTCTTTTGTATTCCAAGTAACCACAATAGCTCCCTCTAAGTCATACTCTTCCTCCAGAGAAATCATGTTGACATCTCGATTCTCATGATTTGGTAAAGGGTTATTATTCACATTTGGAGGAGTTGTGGTGCATTTGATTACTCCGTTTCTAATCAGAGATTCAATCTGGTTCTTCAAACCATAACACTCTTCCTTGTCATGCCCCTGGACTCCCAAGTGATAAGCACGTCGCTTGTGTGCATCAAAGTTTTGAGAGGTTCGATCAGGGGTTTTTCCTTCGACTGGGTGCAACAATCCTGCTTCCATCAACCTTTTAAATAGTTGAGCCAAAGGTTTGACAATAGGTGTGTAGATGCGGGTATTTCTAGATTTAAGATTTGGACGTGGTCTTGGTGCATATGTTGGTCTATTTTGGTGAACTGGAGCTTGGACAGGGGCATATGGTCTTGGTGGATTTTGGTGTACTGGAGCTCGAGGTGGATTATAGTGTGGCTACGTATTGTATACAGGGACATGTGTAATAATTTGGGGGTAGTTAGGGTAATGGTAGGAAGAACTTTTAGGTTGGTAGTATGGTGTAATAGTTGAGACATCTTCTTTCTTATTATTGTTAACGCCGATGGAACCTGACTGTATGGCTTTACTGGTGGCTTGCAATGCAACCATAGATTGAATCAGTCCTGACTTGATGCCTTCTTCTATGAAATCTCCCATCTTGACCAACTCTGCAAACTTCTGTCCCATCATCGACATCATCTTGTCAAAGTAAACACCTTTTTCGGCTCGGATAAAGTACTTAGAGAGCTCACTCTCGTCCAGTGGGGGTTAAATCCTAGCAGCCTTTCTCCTTTATCGCCATGCATATTCTTGAAATGACTCCAATGGCTTCTTCTGTATGTTGGCCAATGAGAATCTATCTGGGGTGATTTCGGTATTAAACCTCAAAAGACTCATGAAATCTTTAGCCATTTCCTATCAATTACACTAATTACGAGGGTCTTGACGAGTGTACCAAGTAAAAGCTTCTTCTGACAGACTTTGAATGAACAACTTCATCCTTAACTTCTTGTTCCTTTCTACACCAACTAGTTTGTCGCAGTAGGCTCTTAGGTGTGCATGAGGATCACCCTTTCCATCAAATACATCGAACTTTGATGGTTTGTACCCAACTAACATGTCGATGTCCGGATGGATGCATAAGTCATCATAATCTAAGCTCTCGGTTCCCCTAGTGACTTGCATGTTTCTAAATGCTCTTTTCAGACTTTTGAGTTGAGCTACTATCGACCTTTCTCTATTCAATTGGACGTCCTTCTCTAGTTTCGTGTACTGATTAACCTCATACAGGACTTTTACAGCCACAGAAGTTATAAAGATAGGAGCTTCAATAGCATATACCGGTGGCACAGGTATCTCACAAGTGACGTGTGCCTCAGGTATATGATGTATTGTTGGGTGAATGGGAACAATAAAGTTCTGAGTAGGTAATGAAAGATCAGGTGCATCCCTGGCAGCAGGTGGAGGAGCAAGTGGAGCTTGAGCATAAGTCAGAACATGTGGTGTTTGCATAGGTGGGTTTGTTAAGTTTGCAGGGGACACTGGAGGTAATTCAACATTTGGAAATTGGAATTGAGCGGGGAAGGTAGTAGCCGTAAGCTTAGTCTAGTCCCGCACTTGGTGCAGTTCTTCCTTTAGGATCTCAATTTCCTGAGCCATGTTGGCCATTTTTTTGGCATTTTGAATATGTATCTGCTTTTGGGAACTTTCGGCACCATCTATTGGTACCATCGAGGTGTTGTTGGATTCTTTCATCATTTTTCCTTTAGATCGGAGGTTGTATTGTGATTCAACCAGTTTGTAAATCGACACAAATCAACATTCTTTGGGGATTAATAATGAACGAAAGAGAAAAGAAAAGAAAGAAAAAAAAAAGAAACCTTGTTAGTTTGGGAGATATCAAAATATGTAACAAATATGTAACACATATATACTCTAAGTTGGCGACATTCCAAACGCGTCCTAATATGGGTCCTCTTCTTGCCAGAGGTGGGCCTACGATGCAATCAGTTTGATGATAGATGATCCATTTTAAACACATATGGATTTGGAATAAATGACTTTTGTTAAGCAAAATACGGCTTCAAAAGGTTACAAAGAAATGGAGCAATGGAAGCCTAAAATGGAACTGAAAGTGCATGGGTGTCAGCAAAGGTGGCTCTTTAGGGGAAAAAAAGAAAAACAAGTACAACAAGGAAAGAAAATCTAAGGCCATGCGGTATCATCATCATCATCATCGTCGCTCACATTATAATATGACCTTGGGTGGTACTCTGGGGACCCATCAGGGTTATACTCAGGAGCTAAGTCTGTATCCATCACCCCTCCATCTTTAGGTTCATAAATGTTGGAGCCAGTTTCAGAACCCTCCTCAGGGTCTTCTTCCATCCATTCCTCGGGGTCCTCTTCAGGATCTTCTTCTGGGTTTTTCTCCATTTCTTTTTCTGGGTCTTCTTCGGGATTTTCTTTAGGATCCTCTTCCTCCTCTAACTCGTCTGAATCCTCTTCAATTACTGTTATCAGATAATCGGTGGAGCCTGGAACTATCTGATTATACATAGGCGTGGTGAGGTCCATGCGACGAAGTACTTCTTCCCTAACCCACTCAACCTATTGAACATCCGTGAACCCTCTGAACCCATCTGCACTTGGTTGAACCATGTGGCTCATGGTAGTACACATGCATAATATTCTGGCATGCACCATCTCTCTCCTTCTATCTGTAGTGTAATCATGTAATCCCATTCTTCTTGCAATTTCTCATTAGTGTAATCATGTAATCCCATTCTTCTTGCAATTTCTCACACGCGTTGCTGGAACTAAATCACCGTAACCATCCTCATATAGCACCATAACTGACCATAGCGGTATATCCTGACAACACTGAACTATCTTAGAACTTGGAGAGGCGCATAAGGATGAATTCCTCCTAGTCCAATCAACTCAATGAGTAAAAGTGTCAAGTCCTGACAAAAGCCAATCCTGTCATCCAAGGATACTTCTATTGGATGGAATCTCCAGTAAGATTAGTCAAATACTCGCGCCATTCTGCCTCTCCAGTGGGTGCGATCTAATACCTTAGACGATCCTAATGGCTTTGGATCCTACTACGTGCGTCAATGGTGTAGTTCATTTGTGGATGGTGACGATAGAAGTGTTCTATTGCCTAGATTTGCAACAATAAGTTATATCCTCCAAAGAAATTATGGCCTCTAGTGCATGCAGACAATGACATGAATACCTCGGCAAGAATCATATGTACCAAGGTATGTCTCTGCGGCTCTACGAAGATACTCATCACTATCGGTAAAATGTTGATGTCGATATAATGAAATCTCATTGGGAAGACCATGGTTCCCAAGAAGGCCAACACGAAGACTCTAGGCCACATATATACCCACTGTCTATATGTGCAAACAAATTCACCTCGATGTTCATCGTAGCTTTCAAGACGACCATACCTTCTAAAAAAGTAATCCAACCTCACTTTTCCTCCTTCTACATTTCTTAATGGCGGAAAAATGTCCAACCCTAAGAGCCTTAGAAAATCTTCCTTTCTGACGGACGATGGGAGTACTGAAATTTTTTCTCTAAGTGGTAGTTCAGCAAATCCATTGATTTCCTCCAAGGTGGGAGTGATTTCAAAATCCGAAAATTTGAAAGTCACTGTGGCTGGATCCCAAATTCCATTAACAGAGTAATGATGGTTCTGTTAGCTCGGATCCTCATGAGTGATAACAAAGCACCCAAATGCTCTCGTATCTATTCCGCCACCAATTTTGCAAATTGTCAGGAGCTGAGATAACCATTTGGATATTTGGTAGGTTCTAATTGATATTCATCTGAAAGAAAAAAAAAAGGGTAAATGGTATGAAAAGTTTGTTTGTTCCAAATCCGTTATGTGTTTAAGTTTGGATCATTCATATCAATCTTCACATAAAAAGTATGTCGTTAGGTTTGTAACCTTTGACAAAAGAGTGGCTTCCTAATTGCGAAGATGATGCCTTGGACCGTCCCGCCTAAGGTGTATGCAATATGACCTACTTCTAGAGTAAGAGTTTTTCCTAAACGTTTACGAGTAGGACTGAATAGCTGCGAGAAGGCATACTAACCTAATTGCACCGACTCTGAAATTAAGGAATCCAAAAGAAGGTTTGGAGGAGTGTGTGACACCCCCCGCGTGAACCACAGTGTGTGAAGTGTGCGACCAAAGACTCGATAGGAAAATGCAAATGATGAAATGGTAACAAGTAGTGTTGATCAAACAAATGAGGAACACAAGTTTGGATTTGACTTTCGTCCTTTCAAACAAAGCAGGATATAAATGTAAATAAAGCAAGTAACATAATGAAAACAAATATTTCCAAATAATAATCCTAAACTAAGTCTGCTAAGGTAAAAACCTAAGTTAAAGTCCCCAACAGAGTCACCACGCAATCGCGCCCTATTTTGAATCGGTCAAAACAGCTCACAATAATGTGGTGGTAGTTATGACTCTCGGATTTTGAAAATTCATTTTTTAGAGTCGCCACCTAAATTTTAGGAAAAACTTAGGAAAACCATTTTTATGTAAAACTCTGTTTTGGTCTTTGAAAAATATTCGAGAGTCTGAGTAAGGGTTTTGGTTACTCGAGGGAAAGGTGTTAGACAACCCTCAGAGCCTATCCGAAGATAGTCCTTAAACTCAGTTTAAGAATAAAATTTGGAAAATAATTGTTTATTATACGTTGTAAAACAGTGATAACTACAAAAATTTATCCAATTTAAAAATCAAAGAAAAATACAAGGTATATAAATATACACTTACGATATACAAAAAATGTAACGTAATTTATTGTAAATTATAGATGCATGTTTCAAAACTATGAAAATGAACAGTAAAGTTAACATTAATATTTTGTTAATATGTGTATTAAAAGAAATCTAAAGATTTATAATTTCACAAGATAGTATAAATTAAAATATGTAAACGAAATTTTGTGCTAAATAAAGGAAAATATAATTTTAAAAACATGTGACGAGTTATTATAAAAAAAAAGACACGTATAGGAAGAAATACAAAATTTATTTAATTTGAGAATTAGTTTCCTAAAGTAAAAAGGGACCGTAAAACCTAATGAAATCAAAGACTAATAAAAATGTGTCATGTGTACAAGTGACATGTTTCGACCAATCAAATGTCGCCATGTTACTCAAATTTAATTGGCCGAAAGAAGTTTTTCCTCATCACAACTCCTCCATCCTACAACTATAAATAGGGGTCTCCATAATTCAGAAAAAGGACTAGAACTCTAACAAGAAGCAAGAGAGAGTTTGTGGATCAAACGCTGCAAATTTCTCTACAAGCTACAAGTTCAAGTATTTAAGCACCCAAGTTCAAATAAAACTCAAGATCAAGACGAAGATTCAATATCAAGCTCAAAAGCTCTTGGATTCAAGTACAAGTCAAGATAAAAACCACCAGATACAAGATCAAGCTCAAGAGCCCTTGAATTCGAGTACAAGTCAAGATCAAGACCACCAGATTCAAGATCAAGCACAAAAGCCCTTGAATTCAAATACAAGTCAAGATCAAATTCACCAAATTCAAGCTCAAGCTCAAAGGCCCTTGAATTTATATTCTAAAGGAAGAATCAGAGGATTCATAGAGAGTATAATACTCACACATATTGAAATCAAATAATAAGATTATTGCGATAATTTTCTTATTCCGACTCGAATTTTATTGTCTACAGTCACTTTTGAAATTTTTCCCCCTAAATAGTGATTCAAGTATTGGGAAGATTCCACTAACGTTATTTTTGAATTTTTATTTCTATAAAGTCATCCAACTATAACTTTATATGCCCAAAAAAACCATTTTTTTTCCTCAAAAGATTTCTTAGTTGGTATGTTCATGCCATATTAATTTATTATTTTTCATGTGATGTAGGATAAAATCTAGACTAATTTAGGATTTAAAAATATTAAATCTAGCCATTTAGTTTTAAGTATATGTTCATTGAGATCCTAAATTATTTTGAAATTAAGTTGTAATGTCCTAACGAGAATGGCTCCGGTTCAGTTACTAATTAATTTAAGTATAGAAAATAAAATTTAGGAATCTAATTTTATGTATATAATCGAAGATGTTAATTTTAAAAAATTCTAATGACCCACTCATAACTCCGATCTGGTATGAAATGGATCCAAATTTTGAAGTACTACAAAAAAGTAACTTGCATTTATGTGTATTATATGAGGTTTAAGGACTACTGTCAACTAATTATTTATTTTTAAAAAATATGATTTTATTTGTAATAATTATTATTCAAGCATCGAATAGATGAATTACTTAATTTATAGGGATATAAAAGTCTACTCTCAAAATTAACAAGAGCCTTTTATTTTTTATATTCAAATTAATTAGTAATTGCACTAAAAATCATCATCGTTAGGATAATAAGACTTCATTTCAAAAGGATTTAGGACTTAAATTGACATATATTCAAAAATAAATGGCTAGATTCAATATTTTTATATTCAAAATTATTCTAGATTTTATCCTACATTACATGAAAAATAAGAAATTACTATGACATGACATGCCAACTAAGAAATCTATTAAGAAAAAAAGTTTTTTTCTCCGGATATATAGTTATAGTTAGATGACTTTATTAGAAAAAAATAATTTTAGTGGGATTTTCTCAATACTTGAATAAGCATTTAGGGAATTTTTTTAAAAAAAGATGCTAATGGGATCTTCTCAATACTTTTATTTTTTTTTGGTAAAAAATCTTCTCAATACTTGGATCATCATATAAGGAAGATAAATTCAAAAGTGATTTTAGTGGGATTTTTTCAATACTTTAATGACTACTCAATTGCCAATCGAGAGAAACCCAAAATAGAATAGTACAAAATGAAAAAATAAAGAGAAAAATGAACGAAAACATAAATGAGAAAGGGCGAAGCAGCACTTGGAGGTACAGAGCGAAACAAGGCAATTGTTTTAAAAAAATACCAAACGAGGTTGGATAAGACGGATTAAAATTTTAATAGATTAAGTTTTGCCCCGCCCTAACCTGTCTTATAGCCTGTGTCACGACCCAACTAATCGGATCGTGCGGACACCTACTTTAAATCACCTAGATAGGAGAACCCTTACCACTTAATTAAAACATGCGGAAGTCATAAAAGAAATCATTAAATCTCTCAATTATTACAAAATTGGTTACAATTCTTCAAATATAAAGGAAATACTCTACCCCGAAGATCTAGTCTAGCCAGGTACAAGAGCCAATACAAGGGAATTAAGAAATCCACATAACTCAACTTCCACTGCAAGATACAAAAGATAGAAACTACTAGAGATCTCTACCGCATTGAGCAAGAAACATCAGCTGATTCTGCAACCAGACTATACCCAAAAAAAGGTATAGCAAGAGTAGTATCAGTACAAACAACACCTACTAGTAAGTATCACCGGCCGACCCAAATTAGATCACATAAATATCCAAAAGAAACATGCACCTTAAAAGTTCTTATTAGTTAAACAACCTTCTCCCTACGAATTCTCCGCCTTCCTAATTTGATACACTCTCACTGAAAACTCTCTTATCCTTTAGCCAATCTCATTAATCCGCAAGTCAACTATCAGATCACACTCAACTCTAAGCAACACTTATCCGTACTCTATTACCCTAGTTATGCACTTAACACCCACCTAATTAAGGACTCAACGACAATGGTCATGATCAATTAATTAGAAAGACAACAACACTTCACTTAATCGATCTTAATAATGTTAACCAGTAAGCAAATAATCATAACCATGTAAACAAGAACACCCATGAACACTTATCAAATAACTCTACCTCAAATAGGTACCACTAAGCCTTTTTCAGTCAACACCAAAGAAATCAGTTAAGTGCAAGTCAATACAGATAATATACCAACTCAAGACCATGAATACCAACACAAGACCAAGTTAACAAGTCCAAGACCCACAATAATATGGTACACCTTATCTTAAATACATAATTAAGTAGACATCAGTAGGATATATACCATTCATTTATATTTTCAGTTCGGATCACTCAAGGATTAAATTCAACAACAACAATAATAACAATCACAAATCCGATCCACTTAAGGAACCGTCAAACTTATCGATACTTTGTACACGCATGCTAATAGTCTTATAGTCGCCCACTAGCCATGAACTGTAGGGGACAAGCTCTTGTCCATGTACCAAACATCCCAAACATTTAGTGTCTGCCAACCTTAGATCAACCAATCTCATGATGATGTCTATTAACATATCATCTCACAATAATAATTATAAATCCCATAAAGATGTCCTTTACCAGTTCATCTCACAATAATAGATAAATCCTGTGAAGATGTCCTTTACCAGCTCATCTCACAAATGTCCTTTACCAGCTCATCTCACAATAATAACAGATATCATAACAATCACAACCATAATGAGAATAAAATAATCATACTTGTACAATCAACAAGCCTTTAATATAACCTCATTATATGTGATTAAAACTTAGGATATCGTTCAACAATTGATTCTTCTTAAACATGCATGTAATAAGTATACGAAGAAACAATTAACATGCACACATAAATCAAGTTGTGTTTTCAACTACATTTATATAACACCCCATATTTTGCATATATTAGTTCCACTCATATGTCATTAGATGTAGCCTTAATTTATAGGTGAGAGACCAAGTTTCTTATGCGAGTAGTGATGGTTTAAGAATAGGTTTGGATGGTATTTGGAATACCCCAAACATTTCAACATGTGTACACCAAGTTAACCCCGACAAAATAGTTGAACTCTAGATAATGAGGTGGCATTCTAGCTTAAGGTTCAAAATGGCCAAGTATATATAAGTCTTAAGTAAGTAGAAAGGATTAAAATTTGGAAAATGGAATAAAATAAGTGAGCTGTTTGCTTGACTTATATTAAGCTAGTAGGTGACAAGTAGGTGCATCACCTACTTTGATTTATTGACCAACCTAAGAACCAAATAAGTGCATTACCTACTAAGGCTCCTTTTAACCAGCTTATTGGGCCAAGTACACCTCCTACTTGAATTAATTCTGGACCAAACTAAGTGAATGGGCAGCCAAGGCCCAACAAGTTTGAGTCCATCAAGGCCCAAGTTAAATGGACAAGTAGGTGCATCACCTACTTGATATTTTAAGGCCAAAATAGGCAAAAAGTTCGGCCAAAGCAGGTCCCTTTTAAAGGGGTTAGGATCATATCATTTGGTCTATTTTTACAAAAAGCAGCTTTCTAGAGTTTTCTCTCTTGCTCTCTCTTTAGCTTCTACAACAATCCTATAATTCCATTAGGGTTCTTGAGATTTCTTTTCCTTCCAAGATAAAGGTAAGTGAACAAATTATAAGCTTATCTTAAGAAGAATATTGGAATTATGTTCTTCATGATTAAATCATAGGACATCCCTCTATAAGTTTGACAGTCCCATTTTTCTTAGTTATTAAGGAATTTTTCTCTTCTCCTTTGGTTTGTGTATGAAGGAATAAAGATATTAAAGAGATATAAGTTAAGAGAATAAACTATCAAAAAAACTAAGGTAAGGCTACTGCCCATTTTTGCCCCTTCCTATATACACATTTTGGTAGAGAATTGTGTATATATTGTTGCTAAGAACTCAAGGGATGGTGAGTTCAATATTGGTTGCTATGATAAAGGATATTTGGGGTTGTTTTAGGAACTGTTTTATGTGTATATGTTGGGGACTTCCTGGTTGATATTAGGGAAAGGTGTGAATGTAATTGGAGGAAAATGGGTTGGAAAAACACTTTTGATTTGACAAATTACGGGATTGCTGCCCGACTATTATTTTGGTGAGGTTAAGTAGTAATACTAGTTTTACTGCTTACTCTATTATAAATTAGTATTCTAAAAGGAAAGAGGTTAATTTAAGGTGCCATAGGAGTTGTACAGTATGGTATGTAAGGCTTCTTGATCCCATACTCTTTGGCATGAATCTAACTCTTGTGTTACAAAGTAAGCTTCCTAAGTACTCTTCCTTGCAAATGATATGTAATGGCAGCATACAACCTCCAATATGGCTAACGACCTTATTCCCACTCCTTAGTGTGTTAAAGTACTGCAAAATGTGCTTATAACTAGATCTGCACATTTACCCTTCTAAGTACTAGAATAAGAAAGGTAATTTCAATAATAAGCTTTGTGAGTTCTTCTCTTAGTCAAACAAGGCCCATTGTGTTTTTTAAGCTCCTAAGGGGTCATTTGGTAGAGTGTATTAAAAAAATAATGCTTGCATTAGCTCTGCGTATTACTAATACCTTGTTTGGTATATTTTTTCATCCTATGTATTACTAATGCTTGCATTAGTTATACACTCTATTTGGTATTAAGGAGTGTATTACAAATGCATGAAAATCCATGTTATTAGTAATGCAATATATTCTAATGCATGCATTAGTATGGTTAAAGTCATAATTATCCCTCAAAATCTTTTCCATATTCGTTCCACCATATTTATGAAGGGTATTTTTGTAAAAAAATATTATTTTTTTTTAGAATTTATGCGATTCATGTTATTTTTAATACACCAAACCAAACACCCCATAAGAAAAATGCAAGAATAACTAATGCAAGCATAACTAACACAAGCATTACTAATCAAGTATTACTAATACACAATATTTTACATTATTCTTATACACCTTACCAAACGACCCCCAAGTGTTATATTACTATTACTGTTTCTTCCTACATCATCTTTACTTTATTAAGTGTATGTTTGTATGTCCTTTACTACTGGTCCAAAGTTCCAAATCCAATAATGTTATGACCATCAAAAGAACAATCTCAAAAATTAAAGAAATGATGTAAAGTGAATCTGCCTATTGACGGGTGGTATCCTAGGGGTGGAAGGAACACCAAGCATGGTGTAAGACAATAAAATTTGCGACCGATAAAATAATAATCGGGACAAGAAAATATTGCAACAATCGTTTATTGATTTCAATATGTGAGTGTTACAATCTCTATGAATCCTCTGATTCGCCTTTCTAAATATAAATTCAAGGGCTTCGAGCTTGATCTTGAATTTGATGAACTTGAACTTGATTTGTGGATTTAATGAACTTGATCTTGACTTGTGAATTTGGATTCAAGGGCTTTTGAGCTTGATCTTGAATCTTCGTCTTGATCTTCAGTTGTTTATGAACTTGAATGCTTGAACTTGTAGCTTGTAGAGAAATTTGTGGTGTTTGATCCACGAGCTCTCTCTTGCTTCTTGTTCGAATTCTTGGTCCCCTTTTCTTGAATTATGAGGCCCCTATTTATAGTTGTGGAAAAGAAAGAGTCATGGTGAAGATGAGCTTCTTTTGGCCAATCAGATTTAAGTGACATGACGCATTTTTATGGGCCTTTGATTTCACTAGGCTTGCTGCATCATTTTGACATGTGGCACGGTCTTATTGGCTCCTTTACTTGACTTGGCATGCCACGTCATTTGACACTTGGCGCCAAATTGGGCCTCTAGACTAAGATGATATATTGGGCTAAACCAAGTGGGCTCATTATTTGTAGCCCAAATTAATGGACTAGCCCGATGAATTTTGGATTTTAATTAAATCCATATTTACTGGACTTAAATAATTAATCCAATTATATTAATCCGCCATATTTATTTGGACTAATATATTTAAAATTCATATGATCACAAATGTCCTCACTTCGAGACTTGTCGGAGATATTTAATCTTTCGAAGACTAGGCTCGAAGTATTGACTTGACTTTTTCCTTGTTTGCGCGTCTTCAGGATATTCCTTTCCATTTCGGGAATGAAATTCTTCTACTCCATAACCAATCATTCTCCAATTAGAATTAGGATGTTTATATTCCTATAAACTTGAACTGTCCCAATTCCACTCCAATTAGGAGTATGCCACCTCCTTAAGGACTTGAAAACTTCTCCTAGTTTTATTTCAACAAGGAGACTATTAATGCCTTGCTGCATCTATAAATAGATGGATGCTCTCTATTATTTTGATATTGCAGCATCGGGAGTCACACAAAGGAGAACAATGCCAGGTAATATATTCTTCTCTTTTAATTTTTGTCACTTTTTTTTCAGCCCAGCATGTTAGTGGTAGAAAATTCATAACTCATTGTAGAGATATCGAAATCCTGAACGGTTTAACATTCCAAAAACTATACTTCGAGATCCACAACATATCCAAAATTCAGAATTAAACTCCTTCAATTTCGTTCTATACAATTTCTTGAAACTTAGGTTTAAATTCTGTCATGCTGAGAATTTCAGATCTGCATAGCTTCACCAAAACTTGCATATCTTGATGTAGAAATGAAGAAATCACAATCCGCTTGATTCTTACGAAACTAGACATCAAGATCTATAATATATTCAAAATTCATAATTTAATACATTCATTATCTTTTCAGATGTTATCCCGAATTCAACTTTGGATTTTGGCGCACCGGCAGTTTCAGATTTGCGCGACGACACCAAAAAATTTGTTTATCAATGTGGGAGTACCGAAATCATGATCCGCTTAATTATATAGATACCATAAACATGCATATATAACATATCCAAAATTTAGAATTTAACACCTCTCGGATCGTTTTAGACAAATTTTTGAAGTTAACCCTAAATTCTGTCTCGCAGAGAATTTCAGATTTGCATTGTCTCACTAAATAATTTATATCATGATGTCGGACCGTCACCATCAAAAAGATGTTTTGATTGATGGAAACCAGAATTCAAGGGCTTCATTCTCACCAAAACATCTTGTCTCAAGCCTATCCGCGTTGGTGATGTATGGCTTCCGAGTTTAAAACGTCTTGACAGGTAACAATCTCTCTTCTTCTTGTGCCTTTTTTTTGTGTGTGTTGTCTTTTCCTTTCTTCTTTTGCAGGATTAAAACAAATAGCATTCATGAAAGGTCAGCTTAAGGTGCGAGAGTTTAACTTTGCCTCCGTCACCTTGAGACCTGACTAGTTCGGCTTCAAGTTTGGTCCCTTTCACCGACGTACTTATGCAATGGTCAGCTTAAGGTGCGAGAGTTTAACTTCGCCTCCGTCACCTTGAGACGTGAAAAGTTTGGCTTCAAGTTTGGTCCCTTTCACCGATGTACCTATGCAATGGTCAGCTTAAGGTGCGAGAGTTTAACTTCGCCTCCGTCACCTTGAGACCTGACAAGTTCGGCTTCAAGTTTGGATGCTTTACATAACAAATCCGTGAAAAGACCAGCTTAAGGTGCAAAGGGGCAAATATTGTCCACCTTAAGGCATGGAAGTTTAGAGATCTTTTTAAAGATAAACTCGTGAAAAGGCCAGCTTAAGGTGCAAAAGGATAAATTTTTGTCCACCTTAAGGCATGGAGATTTATATATCCTTTCAAGGATAAACCTGTGACAAGGCTAACTTAAGGTGCAAAGGGACAAATGTTTTGATTGATGGAAACCAGACTTCAAAGGCTTCATTCTCACCAAAACATCTTGTCTCAAGCCTATCCGCGTTGGTGATGTATGGCTTCCGAGTTTAAAACGTCTTGACAGGTAACAATCTCTCTTCTTCTTGTGCCTTTTTTTTGTGTATTTTTTTCTTTTCTTTTGCAGGATTGAAACAAATAGCATTCATGAAAGGTCAGCTTAAGGTGCGAGAGTTTAACTTCGCCTCCGTCACCTTGAGACCTGACTAGTTCGGCTTCAAGTTTGGTCCCTTTCACCGACGTACTTATGCAATGGTCAGCTTAAGGTGCGAGAGTTTAACTTCGCCTCCGTCACCTTGAGACCTGACAAGTTCGGCTTCAAGTTTGGTCCCTATCACCGACTTACTTATGCAATGGTCAGCTTAAGGTGCGAGAGTTTAACTTCGCCTCCGTCACCTTGAGACCTAACAAGTTCGGTTTCAAGTTTGGTCCCTTTCACCGATGTTTCTACGCAATAGTCAGCTTAAGGTGCGAGAGTTTAACTTCGCCTCCGTCACCTTGAGACCTGACAAGTTCGACTTCAAGTTTGGTCCCTTTCACCGATGTGCCTATGCAATAGTCAGCTTAAGGTGCAAGAGTTTAACTTCGCCTCCGTCACCTTGAGACCTGACAAGTTCGGCTTCAAGTTTGGATGCTTTACATAACAAATCCGTGAAAAGACCAGCTTAAGGTGCAAAGGGGCAAATATTGTCCACCTTAAGGCATGGAAGTTTAGAGATCTTTTTAAAGATAAACTCGTGAAAAGGCCAGCTTAAGGTGCAAAGGGACAAATTTTTGTCCACCTTAAGGCATGTAAGTTTAGAAGGCCTCAACTTGAAACTTGGAGGTTTTGACGGTTCCACCTTGCAAACTTGGCGAATTTGGAGACATCTGCTTGCAAACTTTGCAATTTTGACAACTTCAACTTGCAGACTTGGTGGATTTGAGATTTCATCTTGCAGAATTGCTGACTTTGAGGACTTTAGCATGCAGATATGGTGAACCTGAGACTTCAACGTCACTGACTTGGGTCGGAGAACTTGAGGGTCTCAAATCCTGTTGCAGAAGCTTACCTTTTATATGGAGCTCTGCCCGCATTGAGTCATGAATATTTTGTGTAAGCCCGAAGTTTAATCAGAATATTTGCAGACTTAACTTTCGTGTGGCGGATCAAGCGGGGACATGTATTTTTTTGACACTCATACAACTGAACTTAGAATGAAACTTCTAAGCGCCTACGTACCTCGGTGAAGAGGATCAAGTCACAACGTAGTTCTGGAAGAGTGATTTTTTTTTTTTTATTGGTCCTAACTTTTGCCTAGGCCGCCTCTTTCGAGATTGTCAACCTAGCGGACATTTTTTTTTTTTGAGTCCTAACTTTTGCCTAGGCCTCCTCTTTCGAGATTTTCAACCTAGTGGACATTTTTTTTTTTGAGTCCTAACTTTTGCCTAGGCCGCCTCTTTCGAAATTTTCAACCTAGCGGACATTTTTTTTTTTTGAGTCGTACACAGTTTATACTCTTGCAGGCCAGGAGTGGACATGCAGTTTATGCTCGTGCCTTAAGGAGCGTCATCTTCCCTCAAGGATAGTACTTCTTCAAGAATTTGGCATTGATAGGACCAATTTTCACGCCATCTGTATCGACAAGCTTGTAAGCGCCACTTGAATATGCCTCTTGTATGACATATGGTCCATTCCATTTAGAGGTGAATTTGGCCCTAGATTTATGAGAAGTGATAATGGGCCTCCTTACTGCTAGGACTTGATCTCCAACTTGGAGGAACCTCAGGCGAACCCTTTTGTTGAAAGAACGAGATAGACGGGCTTGATAACATTCAAGATTTTGTTGAGCCTCCAGCCTCTTCTCGTCAAGAGATTCTAGCTCCGCAAGACGCAACTTAGCATTTTCTTCTTCGGTGAGCCCTTCTTGAATAACAATTCTTAAAGAAGGAATTTGACGCTCAAGTGGTAGGACTGCTTCAACTCCAAAAGCAAGTGAGTATGGGGTTGCTTGCGTCGGTGTGCGGTGAGTCGTCCTATATGCCCACAAAGCTTCTTCCATTCGTTCATGCCAGTCTCGTTTGGATTTGGAGACGACTTTCTTGAACAGATTACATAAAGTCTTATTGAATGCTTCAGCTAGACCATTGGCGGCAACATGGTACATAGAAGATTTACGCTGCTTGAAACCAAAGAGATCACAAATCTTGTTCATCAGCTTGTTATCAAATGGCTTGCCATTGTCAGTTATTATGTAATGGGGAATTCCAAAGCGGTAGATGATATTTACTCGAATAAAGTTTGCGACATTCTCCTTCTTCACTTCTTTGAGTGCAACAGCTTCAGCCCATTTTGAGAAGTAATCTGACGCAGCCAAGATGTACAAGTGTCCACCAGAAGATTTTGGTAGTGGTACTACAACATCCAATCCCCAAGCATTGAATGGCCAAGATGCGATAGTGGGGTGTAATATTTCAGGAGGCTGATGTATGAAATTTGCATGAAATTGACAGGCCTTGCATCTTCCAGCATAGTCCAAGCAATCTTTCACCATCGTTGGCCAGTAATATCCCATCCTTTTTATGTGAAAGTGGAGCTTCGGGCCAGACTGATGAGATCCATATACTCCCCAGTGTGCTTCCTGCAAAGCTTGAACTACTTCTTCCTCTCCCAAACATCGCAAGAGTACTCCTTCGAATGACCTTCTGTATAGCGTGTCCTTGTAGTAAAGAAAATGAGGTGCACGACGATGGATGTCAGACTTTTTCCTTGGATCTTCAGGAAGTATTCCATAACACAAGTAATCAATAATTGGTTGTCGCCAATCTTCCTTTACGGCTTCAGACACAGCGACGAGATGCTCAAGTTTGTTTTCTGTACATTCTTCCTCATCCGGTGGTGGTACCAACCATTCTCGGCGGATAGTAACTCGTGTTTAATTTGTAAGAGTTAGGGTTGAAGCTAAAGCAGCCAATGCATCAGCCTGCTTATTTTCCTTTCTTGGCACCTGTTGGAGGGTAACTTTTTCAAGCCATCCTATCAACTTCTGAGCATAACTATGATATGGGCGTAACTCGGGCTTTTTGACTTCATAGTCTCCCAAGAGCTGCTTGATCACCAATTGGGAGTCACCAAAGACTTGCAATTGTAGTTGCTTCATGTCGACGGCCATTTCAAGTCCAAGTATCAACGCTTGGTATTCAGCGACATTGTTAGAGCAACATTGTGTAAAAGTAAAGAAGTATGAGATAACCTCTTCCTGCGGAGTGACAAACACTACGCCAGCACCAGCTCCACCACGGTGTGCCGCACCATCAAAGTACATCTTCCATGGAGGTCGAATTTCAATAACCATTGCATCCTCATCAGGAAGTTCATCAGTTAGCTCCCAATTATCAGGTATCGGGTGGTCTGCCAAAAAATCTGCTAATGCTTGTCCCTTTACGACCTTTTGAGGGATGTACACGATCTCAAATTGTTGAAATTGAAGGTACCACCTTGCAAGTTGATCACTGAGGACTGGTTTCGACATTACAAACTTGATGGGATTTGCTTTAGACACCAGATGAACAATATGAGCTTGAAAGTAGTGCTTCATCTTTTGAATTGAGAAGACCAACGCCAAACAAAACTTTTCAATAAGTGAATAATTCAGCTCATTTGGTGTCATCATTCTACTCAGGTAATAAAGAGAGTTCTCCTTACCTTCACTGTTTTCTTGGGCCAATAATGCTCCAACTCACCTTTCTTGTGCAGCGATGTAGAGAATCAGCGATTTTCCAGGTATAGGTGCCGCAAGAACTGGAGGCTTCATCAAGTAAGATTTGATATTTTCAAAGGCCTTACTACAAGCTTGGTCCCATTCGAAAGGCGCACCCTTCTTCATGAGATGGCTAAATGGTTGACATTTTCCCGCCAAATTTGAGATGAACCTCCTTAAATATGCTAGCTTCCCTTGAAGACTTTTTAATTCATGAATGTTTCGAGGCTTGGGCATCTTCAGAATTGCATCAACCTTGTGTTGATCAATTTCAATTCCTCGGTATTGTACAATAAAGCCAAGGAACTTTTTGGAAGTAACTCCAAAGGCGTATTTCAACGGATTCATCCTAAGCTGATATCTTCGAAGTAACTCAAATACCATTCTCAAGTCTTTCAAGTGGTCGTTCTTCTTTCTTGACTTTACCACTAAATCATCCACATAGCATTCAACATTTTTATGGAGTAGATCATCAAAGATGTTTTGCATAGACCTTTGAAAAGTGGCACCAGCGTTCTTCAAACCAAAAGGCATCACCTTGTAGCAATAAATACCTTTAGGCGTACGAAATGCAGTGAGCTCTTCATCCTTTGGTGCCATACGGATTTGGTTATAGCCGAATGATCCATCCATGAAAGACATCACCTCAAAACCATTAGTAGCATCAATCATCAACTCTGGAATAGGGATTGGAAACTCATCCTTAGGACATGCGTTGTTGAGATCCCTAAAGTCGACACAAACTCGAATTTGGCCATTCTTCTTCCGTACTGGAACAATGCTTGATATTCATGTGGGATACTTAACTTCACGAATAAAGCCTGCTCCAATGAGTTTGTTAACCTCATTTTCAATCAATGGAACCAATTCGGGTCTTAAACGTCTTTGTGCCTGCTTAACAAGACGAGCTCCATTCTTGACTGCCAACTGAGGAACTGCTACTTTTGGATCTAAGCCAGGCATCTCCTTATAACTCCAAGTGAAGACATCCTTATATTCTTTGAGTAAGTCCATGTAAGCGATTTCTTCATCCATTTCTAGAAAAGCGCTTAGGAAAGTTGGCCTTGGGTCTTCATCAGTGCAAAAATTAACTTCCTTTAGGGGATCTATCGTCGTCTTTACTCCTTCTTCAAATTTTGATGGAGCATCTCCAGCATATTTCTCTTCTTGAGGATCATTGTCATTGACCGATATATGGCAACACCAGGAAATATCTTTCGACTCTTCAACCTTTATTTAAGATGATGTATCGTACTCGCTCTGGGTTGTAATATGATATGAAGAGCCCACACTTTTTTTATCTTCCTCATGTTCCTTGGTATAAACCACAGTATGAGGTTTTGCCTTTAACACCTCCTTGCACGAAACCACAAGTTTCGTCCGTCGCCTCATTCTAGAAGGAATCAAACTTTGGAAATCCTTTTGGATTCGAGGTGAAAAGTGTGTCATAGTGCCTTGATAACTTCTTCGAGGTTTGTTACTCTTCTCTTTCTTCAGTGGACCCAACCTCGCAAACACAGAAGTTCTTGTGGTTGATTTTCCAAGTCGATCAAAGACAGAAGGCCTTTTGTTGGAAGTAGTAGACTCCTCTTCCACAGTGATGTAGTCGCTAGCCACCCTTCTAATAGAGATGCGCACCGGCATGTACCCTAAGCCTTCGCGCGCTTGCCTGGTAGCAGCTTCTGATGGGATTTTCCCCAAATTTGATGGCTCATTAGGGTTGTATCCAGCCTTTACGAATAACTTGTAAGTATTTGGATCAAAACCTTCTTTCGTACGCTTTGAAGGGAGTGTCATATCTCGCGGTGAATTTTGAGCCACAAATTCCTCAAGTGGCTTTGAGGGCAAATTTATTGCATCTATTTGCTTTAACGGAAGAGTTAGCCCCCCTAGTACATTACCTTGGACATCGGATGAGTGTCGTACTTCTTTCCCCACTTTTGGTACATAGCGGAGCACATGAGTTGCCTTCTTCTTTAAGTACGCGACATTCCCTTTATTCGAAGTGGTGGGAGGCTTTTTAATGACAATGCTTTCAACAGACACCTCGACCTTCTTAGTTGCAAGATCATCACACTTGGTTGATGTGACATCATTCACCTTTTTCTCCTTCACGACATAATTCTTCAAGTAGAATTTTGCATCTGCGAAGTGTGATTCAGCTTCAGTGAATGGCTTATCAGCGACCACTATCTTTATCTCCGCTCCATTTTTAAGATACTTCAAGCATTGATAGTAGGAGGATGAAACAATTTTGTTCTCGTGTACACAAGGCCTACCAAGCAATATAGTATATGAAGTCTTGGCATCGATCACATACATCAATACATTTGATCGTAAATCATCTATATGGATTTCTAACTTGATGGATCCTATGGCTCTCTGACCTCCTTGATTAAACCCTTGGATCATCAAATGACTTTCAGTAAGTTCATCAGTTGTGATGCCCAGTTTCTTCAGTGTGCGAATAGGCAGGATGTTTACTCCAGACTCTTCATCTATCAGGATTCTATTTATCTTCTTCTCTAGAACATAACCTACCATATACAAGGGACGATTGTGTAGTGTTTCGCCAAACAGGAGATCATCGTCTGTAAATGTGATTTTTGCATTACATACATGTGCTTCTTGGTGAAGAGATTTAGTAGGATTTTTAGGAGAAGGAGGTTCCATCAATAGGCTTTTGCCCTTTGCTTCTTCTTTGTCAGTATTGAAACAAGATGCCTCAATGTTGTCTTGAGTAGTCTTGGCACAGAACCAACTTGGAAAGAATTCTTCCAAGGTCACAAGACACCGTAGTTTTTGGTGGTGATGCTCCACTACACTCGCCCTCTTTGGCAGCTCAAACAGCCTCTGTTTCCTCGGTTTCTTCACCAACCTCCTTCTGGTTGGCTGCTTGGATGAGTCTTTTCGTAGACTCGTCATCTTGTTGCGTCTTCGTCGAGTCACCAAAGTCCAACCTTCATCATCACCTTTATCAATTAGAGACTTGTCATGCTTTAATGGCTCCTCATTACGCTCTTTGAAGTTGCATATTTGGACCGGATCGAGTGAGCCAAAAGTGATGGAGATTTGATGAGAACTGGCCTTCTCATCATCAAGCACGATCTTCTTCTCATTAGCCAGTTGCACGATTTTATCCTTGAAGACAAAACATTTCTCCAAAGGGTGACCCACAAGCCTGTGATACTTGCAATAGTTTGGGTCATCAGTTTTTCCAGCTTCGTCGGGCCGCTTCATTTCTGGTAGATCAATGAGCTTCAGCTCAAGAAGTTCATCAAAAATTTTGGAAACGTCAGAATCAAGGAATAGGTATTCTTTTTCTTGCATCTCCTTGAAAGTCAACTTCTGGTTTGGACGCGCTTGAGAAGTAGTCTTTACGCTTTGCTTCTTGCTCACCTTTGTGGTGAGTTTCATAGGAGACACGTTGACATTCATGGATTCTTTGTTGTCGCTTTTTGGGACAAACTTGGTCCATCTCCTGGGTCCCTGTTTGTCCTTTCCCTTTCGAGGGTCATGGATGGGTGCTACTCCTTTTCCGGCAGAAGACATGCACAACTCCATGTCGTGAGCACGAGTAGCTAACTCTTCAAAGGATTTTGGCTTAATTCCTTGCAAAATATAGAGAAGCTCCCAGTGCATTCCTTGGATACACATCTCTATTGCGGAAGTTTCACTGAGCCTATCTTTACAATTTAGGCTAGCATTCCTCCATCGATTGATGAAGTCAATAACTGGCTCATCCTTTCTTTGACGAGTATTTGTGAGTTCTACCATGCTCACTGTACGCCTCGTGCTATAGAATCGATTTAGGAACTCATGCTCCAGTTGCTCTCAGCTATCAATTGAATTGGGTTCGAGGTCCGTATACCAATCAAAGGCATTTCCCTTTAGGGAGCAGACAAATTGCTTGACGAGATAATCACCTTATGTTCTGGCATTGTTACATGTCTCAACAAAGTGGGCGACATGTTGCTTTGGATTCCCTTTGCCCTCAAATTGTTGAAATTTGGGGGGTTGATAGCCTGCAGGCATCTTGAAGCTATCAATCCTAGCAGTGTAAGGCTTGACATACGTCAGGGAAGACTTGGTAGTAACGTAGTACTTTTCCTTAAGGGTCCCTTCAATGAACTCCTTCAATAGATCAATTGGGATCTATCTCTTGAACTTCTAGAGCCTTTCCAGGTGCATGGCTAGAATCTCCATCTATTAAGCCTTCCATTCGATCCATCAACTTATCAATCCGAGTGTCTTGAGTTTGCACATACTTGGTCAAAGCTTCAATCGCTTTCGCCATATTCGCAAGTTGCTCCTCCATGGATGAGACATCAGTTACCATTGTTTGCATGATTATTGGAGACATCGGAGAGTAGCACGGATTGTCACATAAGTTAATCTCTGAAGTCCTTAGCTCGGGTGGAGTAAGTGGAGATGACATGTTGGTTGAATGACCATCGTTCTTTGTCCCAGAGTTTTTTGAACCAGAGAGATCAAGTAGATCTAGAGTTTTCTTGATTTTCTCTGCCACACTGCTTCCTTCTTCTGAAGCACTTGTAGAGGACCTTGTTCTTTTTGGGGTTGAAGACCCAAAAACTGGAGTTGATGTCGTCGACACTCGATGTGTTTGTTGCCCCATCATGTTGTCCTTGCTCCTTGTGATGGCCCCAAAGCTTCCAAAAGTAACATCAAGGATGCTTTCTACCTCGGCGGAGAACTTGGAATCAGCAGCCTTAGGGGCAGTGGATTGAGAGTTGACCTTCTTCGAAGTCATTTCGATTTTCTTGAACTTTGAAGTTCGAAAGTTGAGATGAGAGGTAGAGATTGTCCCACTGGGCGTGCCAGAATTTGTAAGACAATAAAATTCGCGACCGATAAAATAATAATCGGGACAAGAAAATATTGCAACAATCGTTTATTGATTTCAATATGTGAGTGTTACAATCTCTATGAATCCTCTGATTCGCCTTTCTAAATATAAATTCAAGGGCTTCGAGCTTGATCTTGAATTTGATGAACTTGAACTTGATTTGTGGATTTAATGAACTTGATCTTGACTTGTGAATTTGGATTCAAGGGCTTTTGAGCTTGATCTTGAATCTTCGTCTTGATCTTCAGTTGTTTATGAACTTGAATGCTTGAACTTGTAGCTTGTAGAGAAATTTGTGGTGTTTGATCCACGAGCTCTCTCTTGCTTCTTGTTCGAATTCTTGGTCCCCTTTTCTTGAATTATGAGGCCCCTATTTATAGTTGTGGAAAAGAAGGAGTCATGGTGAAGATGAGCTTCTTTTGGCCAATCAGATTTAAGTGACATGGCGCATTTTTATGGGCCTTTGATTTCACTAGGCTTGCTGCATCATTTTGACATGTGGCACGGTCTTATTGGCTCCTTTACTTGACTTGGCATGCCACGTCATTTGACACTTGGCGCCAAATTGAGCCTCTAGACTAAGATGATATATTGGGCTTAACCAAGTGGGTTCATTATTTGTAGCCCAAATTAATGGACTAGCCCGATGAATTTTGTACTTTAATTAAATCCATATTTACTGGACTTAAATAATTAATCCAATTATATTAATCTGCCATATTTATTTGGACTAATATATTTAAAATTCATATGATCACACATGGGTCGATCCCGATCTATATATTACGGATGGTATCCCAGGGGTGAGAGGAATGCCTAGCCTGGGTCATCCTCTTTTACCACTGACCAGTTGGTTATTTGTACGATATGCCTTACAAAGTTTATAAAGCAAAGAAGAAAAAAGCAAAGAAAAGAATGTTATGCACGTGATCCCACAAATGCAAGAAAAAGTGGTCTTTTATCCTTATCTATACAGTTATACATTGATACCTGATTTCATTTAAGCTCTTACCTTACATATGGTTATTTTATACCTTACACACTCAGTACACTCTTTCGTACTGACGTCCCTCATGGGGGACATTGTGTTTCATGCCACAGGTATAGGTACTCCAACTAGTAGACCTCCTCAGTAGGAGCACAAGACACTCAGCGTGGTTGGTGAGCTCCAAGTTGATTCGGGGCTTTACCGAGTCTTTGTTATACACATTTCAGTATTATACAGTAATTTTGTAAGGCAGGGCCTGTCCCGACCTAGACTAAGTTTTCTATCTTATAGAGGCTTTTTAGACTAATGTATGAAGTTTAATTATGCTTTGTCTCGTAATAGTTGTGGCCCCAACGGCCAAGTCATGTATATGTAGTTTGAGCCTATCTATGTTGGTCTTTTATTCCTGTAGCTTATATCTATATGTCAACGCTTTATGATTATCATAGTTATATGCATGGTACACACATGTTATAAGTTGGTTCTCTCGAGTCTTTAGGGCAGCGGGTGCCTGTTTATCTCAATGGGATTTGAGGTGTGACAAAAGTAACCATCACCTACTAAGTCACATGCCACACCAATATTCTGTATATCAATTAAGGGCTTATCTAGGATTTTCAATATCTAAGATACGCATCCACACACCCATTTCACACCTTAACATATTCAACCTTCCATCTTAACTCTAAGTTATCACTAAGTGTACTTCTCTACGTAGCATCCTCATTTAACTTCACCGAGTTATCAATCATTTCTAATTTAGTCTTCATTAGATCCTAACACAACTTTCGAGCATTAAAACATTACAATTAACCCTAAAATTGGTTTAGCATTAACAACAATACCTGCCAGTTCATATCACAATCTCAATATTATACATAACATCAAGTCATATTCAAGCAATTCTAGAATAACTATTTTTATCCACCCAAACAACGTGCCTGCAGGCCTAAACATGGAATCTCCCGTCAATCTATGTCATGCATATGTTTTCTAACCTAGGTCTATACTACTCAATTAAACCTAGCCTACCTGGACGCCAAGTAGTTGCTGCAGGGGCATGAACACAAACTTTTGACTCTGTGCTAGCGATTTCCGACATAAAATTCGTAAAAAAACAATGAGTTTTGCCCCATTCAAGAGTATTCCTCCCTTTCCATTACTTCAAGCCCATGAGGCAACCCTAGGGGTATTTTAGAAGTAAACCTCGTCCTATTTGAACTGAAGAAGAGAAGGGGAAATAATAAAATGAGGGACTGATTTTTGGTCCTCGGCGCCGCTAGCTATAGCCGGATGACATCAATCCGACCAAAATTTCAAATTCTAAATTTTTTAACTAAGTCTATACATACTAGCTCGAGATCATATTCTACAAGAATTTTCGTACCCTGTGTCCTTGAACGAGGTACCTTTAGTAATGATGGAATAGGTCATTACAACTTGTTTGGCCAAACTTTTGGGAGGTAAGAAATGTTTAATTTTTTCTCAAAAAGTTCTTACTTTTAAATGAAAAAAATTGACAAAAAATCCACTGGATTAAATTTCTTACACAAAAAATAGCCTACTTATCTTTTACTACTCAAAATGGCCATTGGGCCTATTTTTATTATAAAAAGTAACCTTTCGGGGGAATTTGGTTTCCAGTGAAGTACAATTTTGTTTCTTCTACTTCTTCATTCATATGCTTCTCCTCCCCTTCTTCTTCTTCGCTCTTCTACTTCTTCCTTTCTTCTTCGTTGCTTTCCTTTTTCCCTTCTTCTTCGTTGCTTTCAATCATTAAAGTTTCTTCGTTGCTTTCAACCATTAAAGTTTCTTCAAAAGTTCGATTTTAAAATTTAATGTACCACAAATGTGAATCATTTTGAGTAAATAACATATCAAAAGACTCAAAATATTGAGAGGAACTCATATCTAAAATTTAGGAGATTTTGAGTTGGTCGGGATTGAAAGACTCCACTAGCTATTATTTTTAAAGATGAATTGCTGTAGTGTATAGGTATTGTATAAACAGTATATACGTATATATATATATATATATATATATATATATATATATACACACACACATCTCTGATATATAGTTATACATCATTATATATACATTACATATACAACGACAATTTTTGTTGAATTTTTTTTTGTCACCTGTACATTTATGTAAGAAGACCTTTTTAAAAAAAGTAGGTGTTTGACCAATTTTTTGGGAGTAAGTAACTGCTTCTAGAGAGTAGTAGAAACTATTTATCAGAAACTAAAAAGTAATTTTTTTTCATTAACACTTTTCTGAAAAGCATTTTTGAGAAAAATATATTCAAAATTATTTAAAAAAAATTTGGCCAAACACTAATTACTACTCAAAAATACTTTTTTTTCAAAAACACTTCTCAAAATAAGTAGATTTTAGACTGTCCTAACCTTGACGGATAGAGTTACCTGATATCTATTGTTGTGGGAGGTGATGGGGGGAAGTGCCCGAATAACCATTTTTTATGTCACCATTTAACTAATATCCGCTTCATAATTTTTTTGGTAAGTTTATACTTTTGGCAAGAAGTCAGACACTCGCATATGAAGCTTGATAACTACAAACATTCACAATTACATCTGATAGTTTGGCCTTGTGAAGGCTAAACATTTGACATTTCCGCCGGATGTTAAGTATGACTTGAAAAGGTAACAGTTCAGGCATTCATACACACATGACTGAACTATGTGTAAAAATAGAGAGAACTTTCAGGCATGTAGGTCTGAATTTTTTTTTGAAAAAAAGATTATTTTATCCTTCAAATTTAAACACCCAAATCTACTCTAAATAAGCTTAAATTGGAAACATAAGTTTTATACATCATAAAGAACAAAATACAATCATCAATTTATCAAAAGACAAACAAATCTAACTTCTTCTTTTTTTTTAAACTAAAATAGGCCACAAATCTAACAAACCCATTTAACACCCTTTTATTTTTTTCAAATATGCACTTCATTCATGCATATATGACTGAACTATGTGTACAAATGGCTGAGCTTTGAGGCATATAAGTATGAAAGTTTTTTGCAAAATAAATAAATAAATTATTTTTCAAATTTAAACACCTAAATCTACTCTAAATAAGCTCCAATTTGAAACATATGTTCCATATATTATAAAGAACAAACTTCAATAATCAATTTGTCAATATAGCAACAAATTCAACAAACCCATTTAACACTATTTCAATTTTTCCATTTGTATGTGTTCAGTCATACATGACTGAAACACATGTTAAACTAGCTAAAATTTAGTCATATGTGTCTGATGCAGAATATAAAAAGAATAATATTATTTCTCCCTAAAGTCGTCTAATATTGAGTATTCGTGTAAAAATAAACATAAGACAGGTATTACTTAAATTGGACGACCAAAATAGAAAGCCTCATGAAATTCTTACGAGGTGATAGATATCCCGTGAATTTAATCGAGCTGCACAAAAATTATATATTTATATAAAAAAAAAGAGTAAATTTTAGAAAATTGGCCGTACAGACTACTCCCTCCGTCCCATTTTATGTGTCGTCATTTCCTTTTTGGTCCATCCCAAAAAGAATGTCATCTTTCCTTATTTGGCAACAACTTAATGGCATCATCCCCATTTTATCCTCATTGGGTCCCACTTAATAAGAAAAGTCAACTAAAAGAAAAACATTAAAGTGACTTTAATAGGGGCAATTTTATAAATTTTATAAAGTCATTATTTATTTCTTAAATTCGTGCCCAATCAAAAGATATATAAAATGGGACGGAGGGAGTATTATTTTCACCCTAAACGAGAAGCCTAAATAAATAAAAAAAACACTCATTTTAGGAAAAAATAGCTTTTTTGGGTTTTTTTTTAGAATTCAGAAACAATAGCACTTCCCATGGCAGACTTTAAAATAACTCATTGCTCGAAACGTATATATGCGTATTACCCACTGTGCTTTTCTTCTATCAAAAGCAATCTCTCATATTCCCTCATTCATGTTACCAACTTCTATTCACAATTATCCGATTCCTACAGTCTCCATTATTTTTTGCCGTATAAATTCGAAATCGCAGTTACAATCATTGTACCAGTTCAATTTTCCAAAATACCTAGTTCACAGGTAAGAATTTTTACACCTTTGAATTGTATTGGTTAATTCTTTCCACTATGTTTTAGACAGGGGCGGAGTCAGGTATGGTCGAGGGTTCATCTGAACCCTCTTCGAATAAAATTACGCTGTTTATACACGATTTTTAATGTATATATATATATATATATATATATATATATAGTAGATGTTGAATCCTTTGGTTTCTTACCTTTAGTGAAAATCTTGGTTCCGTCACTTTTAGAACAGCCTTAATTGAATCCAGAATCTTGAATTTGTAGTTCAATATTATATGGTTGATTTTTGAAAATTAGTTTTTTTTTTTTTTTTTTGGTGAAAATTAAGAATTCCCTGCTTGAATGTTTGGATCACAGTTCTATTTTCTATCCACCAAGTATATAACAGATGGGTTCCCGAATTTGACCTTTATCACTCTTTAGAGTAATTAATTTTGTTTGGATTTGCAAAATTGCTCTATTTCACTTTAACCCTTTATGGATTGCTCTCAGCAGCCAAATGGCGCTTCGAGATTATGTGTGTGTTTGGTATGAAGGAAATTTTTTTCCACGGAAAATGTTTTGTTGAAAAATAAGTGGGTTTCGTACTTATTTTTTAGTGTTTGGTAAGTAAGAAAAAAATGTCAATAAAAGAAAAAAATGTCAATAAAATATGTTATCTCAATAGCATTTATATGTAATCTAGCAAAAAACTATAGAGGTGGGAGGGGTGGGGTGTGGGGCCTCGGGGGCGGCAGTGTGGGATGGTCAAGGGGGGTATGGGTTGGGGGTATTGGGTGGGTCGGAGGATATAATAAACATAGAATGCAACTTATAGAACTTGCTTTTTCTATTTTCATTAAGGAAGTCATTTTCCTCATTTTTAAGAAACTTGTTTTCCTGGAGAACATGTTTTTCAAAAATTTTGTTCAACCAAACATACCCTATATTGGTTGAAATCAAATGTAAAATTTACTCTGTGTAAATTTGTTTGCTCCAGCTGCAGGTTCTTGAGTAGAGTTTGTACTGGCCTTTCTATAATTGTTTATGGGCTCCTGACTAATTTGACTGAATGGATGTGGAAGGATCGAGTACATTGTCAGGAAAGGCGGCACAATCTGTAGAATCTCGTTCACGTCCAGTTCGACGACATTTGGATGATGGTAAGTCCAAAGTGCAAAATGATTCAGTTATTCCTATGAGCCAGGTTTTCCGTGATAGTTAAATTCTGCAAAGAGTTTGGTTTAAGTGTATTGGTATAAGATAGATCAAATTGCTAATCAATGTTTTTGAGGAAAGGTAGCTCCTTTGATTCAAATTAGACATGGTAGCAAAGAGCAGAAAGATTTAATAATAACTTGGTGCCAGGCATCTACCATTATACCCACAATGATCAGCCAAACAATTTCTATCCATAATGGAAAAGAGAATTTATCTACAAATACAACAGATAATATGATATGTCGCAAATCAAGAGATTTGCAGCTACTTTAATTTTCAAAGACCTGCAAAAAGCAATAGTAATCTCAGCAATGAAAAAACCGTGGAAGTCCTCAATTTTTTTTCACATTATACTGGTGGAGAGTGCACATTAAGTATGAGCTTGATGATATTATAGATCAGAACAACTTTCTGTCATGAATATCATGAATTAAAACCAACAAAACAAAGGAGAAGAAAAAGCTCTTATGATTAGAATTTTCTATCTCAGTTTGCCAGGTTCTTTAACGAGTAGATTCGAACTAAATAATCAGAAAATTGTAACTGCTGCCAATTGTTAAACTAGGGAAAATTACTTCTTGTGTTATCACAATACTTGAAATATCTCTTTTGTGGGTGTTGTTGATGTTATGCTGGTGGTACTGTTGACAGATGTTAATTCTCGAGTTGCATCAGCATTATGTAGGGATGTGGTTTGGGATGGTTATTAGTTATTTCTAGTATGTGGTGATGGGAGTCAATGGTAGTCCAAGTCGGTGATGGAGATTGTGGTTTCTTTGGTTAGCCCTTAGATGAGCTGGGAAGGACTTTTGAGAATATGATCAATCTGAATTAGGGATGTGATCTTAAGCCATCCTTCTTGTATCTATCAAAACCTTTAATGGGAATTTATCCAACTCTTTTAGAGACCGTAGGAAAAAACTTAAAATCAAGTTATGATACTTGTATGGAGTATGGACACATTTAACAAGTAGTTAGAAAATGGAAGCTCATTGTCTATACCAGAGGAGTTTCTTGATTTCTACAGTAATGTTAATATATAAGCTTAAAAGTTTTTTTTTATCAATGAAGTAGGAGCACGTGAGAGTGACTTTCCATGACGGGAGATGTAGTGTCCTCTTCGGTATAAAGAAAGAGTTTCGTGTCTATCTGTTGGTTATAAATTCTGTTTTTGGGTCATGTTACAGGATTAAATAAGCTTCCTCAATAGTGTAAAAGCCTTGTTTGAAACATAGGTTCCAGTTGTATTTTACTTAGAGGTCGTTTGGTAGGGTGTATAAGAATAGTGCAAAATATGGTGTATTAGTAATGCTTGCATTTTTCTTATGCAGTATTTGGTTTGGTGTATTAAAAATAATATTAATTGCATAATTTCTAAGTGTTTTTTTTTTTTTTTTTTTTTTTTTTTACAAAAAGACCCTCCATAAATATGGTGGAAAGGATATGAAAAAGATTTTGAGGGACAATTGTGACTTAAACCATACTAATGCATGCATTAGATCCATTGCATTACTAATACTAAGGATTTCCATGCATTACTAATACACTTCTTAATATCAAATAGAGTGTATAACTAATGCAAGCATTAGTAATACATAGGATGAAAAGTGTACCAAACAAGGTATTAGTAATACACAAAGCTAATGCATGCATTATTTTTTTTAATACACTTTACTAAACGACCCCTTACCGTATTGCCATTGTCGCTAGAGTCTTGGTATGTTGTTTCTTTAAAATAAGCATATAAGGAGGTGACTTCTTCTAAAAAAAAAGCATATAAGGAGGTGAATATGTGAATTTGAGTTCATTATGCCATGTAGGGGCGTTCACGGGTCGGTTTAGGTCAGTTATTGGTCAAAACCAAAACCAAACCAATATAATCGGTTTTTAAATTATTAAAACCAAACCAAACCAAATATAATTGATTTTATCGGTTTGGGTTCGGTTGTTCAGTTATGAACCATGCACGAAAACAAAAGAAACAATTCATTCAAAAGGAGAAAAAAGACAATAATTCATTCATATAGAAAAAATAAATCCTAAGATTACCACATAAACAATAACATGGCGTACATATAAAACAGCAACAACAACAACCCAGTATATTCCCACATATAATATAAGATATTTAAATTTTAAATAAATTTTGATGAAAACATATATAAGACACTAAAAATTATTCATAAAAAATAATATATTATGTATATATAATTATAAAAATATATATATAAAATTTATCGGTTCGGTTATTTCTTTGGTTTTTTTGAACAAAACCAAAACCAAACCAAATATTATCGATTTTTAAAAATGTAAAACCAAACGAAACCAAATAAAGTTCGGTTTTTTAAATTGGTTTGGTGCGGTTTTTAGGTTTGGATCGATTTTTACCCAAACCGTGAACACCCTTACCATCTCTCTACGAAATATAGAATTGGTTATGTGATTATGACATTGGGATAAGTGATGCATCTTCAATCAAAATATCAAGTTATGAATATTTCAGTTTAGCTTTTGTTCTACATTAATTGGTACTCATCTGGTTGATTATTTCGGTTTCCTGTTGATCTTCTTTATTCCTCAGTATTATCTCTCAAGCTGAGTGTAATGCAGCTGTATTTGCTTCATAACCTATGAAATACAGAAGTAGAGGCTAAATATTGACATGTTCCATTCTAACATTTGCAGCTGTATATCAGTTTACACAACAAAACCTCCCAGCATGTAAACCTGTCCTGACACCAGCATGGGTAACTAAATGAGAAGAAGTCTTTCTCTGAAATTGCCATTTCTTTTCTAAATCGACAGGGTATTGTACTTCTCTGACTACATCTTCTTAACAGGTCATTTCAATGTTTTTCTTGATAGGCGTCATTTTTATTCCAATTGGACTTCTCTGTCTTTATGCTTCTGAAAGTGTAAGCTTTTGCTCCTCTGTTGAGTGCAGACCTTAATAATCTGTTTCCTCCATTCCTGATCAATAAGTTTGGCATAAATGGCTGATCAGAAAAGCATTGCAGGTTATTGAGATTGTTGACAGATATGATACAGATTGTGTGCCAAATAATTTCAAGAGCCAAAAAGTTGCTTACATCAAAGATAGCTCAGTTACCAAGAGTTGTACACGTTATTTAAAGGTGATATTTCATTACGAGTTATGAGCTTACATTCAAGCATGCCTATAATTATATATTAATTCTTCCCGCTTCACAAGATGTTACCATGTCAGCTTTTTATGACACTTCATTTAAGCATTCTTCTGGACATCCAGTGATGAGGATGTACACTTTGACTGCTCATTGAAGTTCATCGATGAACACCATTTACTACTACTTTAATTTATTTATTTTTTAAAAGAAAAACAATATAACACTTTTCGCTATAAAAACTCATTTTTGGTTCATATGTTGAGTATATCCAGTTTCCCTGGTTAAGAAGCCCACTGGTTGTAGACCTTCTCACTGTCCAGTTTATGTATCAGCCCCTGTTTCCCTTTATTTAACATAGCACACAGTTTTTCATTTGATATTGAGACAGCATTAGTAAGCTGCTGGCTTCTAATGAAATCATTCTGTGTATTGGAAATCAATTTCAATCTGAATCTTCTTAATCTTGAAGGCATAATATTTTTGATACAATCTTATATAACTCCCGTTCAAACTGATTCGCCTGTGATATTTCATCTAATTGTCACCAATCTATCTAGTATTAGTGAAACAAAAATAGTATTGAGAATTCTGTACACCCATAGATTCTCTTCAAAGAATATGTGTATTTTAATCTACTACATGAAGGTAGTAGGTTAACATTGTACCCACTTTTTGATTCACTAAAATACCCGTCACCTCATAAAAATAAGAACTTTCAGGGGCATTTTAGTCTTTCACTCTCATCTCATCCAATGTTCCTTTCTCCCTATTCACCCCCCGGATACATGATTAAATGGAGAAAGAGGGCAAATTCAAATTGATAGTACAGTTCCAGTTGTTAGTTAAAACAGTTAGCCGATTACTGTACAAAGTTAGTTAGAAAGCAGTTAGTTACATTTCTGTTATTAGCAGTAGCTTAAGCTCATGTAGTTCATTTCATTTCCATATATAGTCTGCACTTAACTCAATTACAATCATATATGAAAATACACTAGTTTTTCTGAATCTACTCTCTCTCTAATATTTCTTCTTCTTCAATAAGCTATCTTCTCGAGTTATCTCCTGAATTAGCTAATCGATCTCTCATATCCAAGTTTCACTTCCTTTCTTTACAGATTCAGCACATTCCTAGTTCTAGTTTCCTTCTTGATGAACTGTAAGTGGAGTTCTTAAATTGATTTTTTTCCAGCTAAGTAATCAATACTCTTTCAAATCAAGGGTATGTATTTCTTGGCACATCCAACTCAAAAATCATCTTTAAATCTTTCTTCACTAAACCTATAAACGAAGCCCACTTCCAAAAGATACCAACTCTAAACCCAATTCCAGGAGTTTTCAGGAAAGTTCTCATCGATACTGAAATGAATCAACGTCTGGGTTTTCTTGCATCTCAAAAAGTTAAACTTCTGGTTTTTTTTTTGTATTTAAATTTGTTTTTTCTTTGCGTATTGGTTTGTTAAGTTATAATGTGTGTGTGTGAGAGAGAGACAACAGTAGCCCAAGAAAACATGACCCGTGCAGCCCACTCAAGTTTGAGCAGGTTAATGACCTGCCTATTTATTAACTCAGTCCATCTTGACAGCCTAATTCAACCCCTCTATTTTGGGCTCTTGGGCAATGTAGCACAAATTGACCCATGAAAAACTGTCAAAATATATTCTAAAAAACACTTATAAATAATATTTTATATGAGTTCTGTTTGATGATTATAAGAAAACAAACAAAGAAATTAAAACTTGGTAAAGAGTGGGCCGGTTGGGATATGACCTATTGTGCTTGGGTGGGGGTGGGTGGGTGGAAGAATGGGTGCGGCGTGGGCGTGGACGTGGGCGTGCGCATTGGGTGTGTGTGACCTGTGCAGCCCACTCAAATTTGAGCAGGTTAATGACCTGTCCATTTATTAACTCAGTCCATTTCGACCAGCCTAATTCAACCCCTCTAATAGTTGGGTTCTTGGGCTAATATGTAGCCAAACCTGAGATAAAACTGATATGGAGAACTATTCCGTTGTGCATATATGGACAATTTGGCTAGAGAGGAACAAAACCTGCTTTGAAGGGCAGAGAACACACATTTCTAGAATTAAGGATAGATGTTTACAAAATTTGTATTTTTTTTTTTATAATCGTGGTGTCCGGGCCAGCTTGAGCGCACCTCGACTAATTCCACGGGATACCTGCAACCTCCCACCAACAATAGGTACTAGGTAACTCTGTCCACCAAGGCTAGAACAGATGACAAGAATTCACATAGTGTTTTGTCTCTGTTGGGAATTGAACCTGAGACCTCATGGTGCTCAACCCAACTTTATTGAACCACTAGGCCACACCCTTGGATGCTACAAAATTTGTATTTCTGGAGTAAAGGCAGCTTAATAGAGACTAGAGAGTTTGAACTAGTATATGGGTTTAGTGGATAATGCTAGGAAGAAGAGTATAGGAGGCTGCTTTTTGTTTTATGGTGTTTCTGTTTCTTTTCCTGTACCATCTTGGTACCTTTTAATAAAATATCTACCTTATCAAAAAAAATATGTAGCGGAAAATGACTTATGAAAACTTTGTCAAAATATATTTTAAAATAAACTTAATAAATAATTTTTTATATGAGTTTTATTTGATAATTAACCTAATTATAAGAATACAAACAAAGAAACTAAAACTTGGTAAAGAGCGGGCTGGTTGGGCTATGATCCATTATTTCTATATCTTGCCCATCTCAGCCCAAGTAACCTTTGGGTGAGTCATTAACACACCCGTTTATTAACTCAACCCATTTTGACATGCCCAAATTCAGTTCGATTCACTCATTTGACAGTATATATGAGTTTTGCTAACCTACTATATGATTGTAGTAGGTTAGCATTGCACCCATTTGTTGATTTCCTTAAATGGCCATACATTAAACAAGAATAATGATGGGGTTCTTTTGTTTTCTGACAAAAGTAAAATCCAAGTCCCTTTCACTACTCCTTTTTCTTTTTCCCTTTTACCACATTCATGGTGAAGGCTTAAAAAACAGTGATAGCCTTGGCCACTCTAAGAAATAAACCAAAGATTTTTGAATCCTTGATCAAGAAGAGATAACCATTATTTGACATCTCCATTTTGAATCTCAAATTCACTTCCACTCTCAGCAAGCTTTTGCACCTCCTTCGCTTCTTTGAAATCTCAAAGTGTTATTTGAAAAATTTCAGTTTCCATATCTGATTTGAATACATCAAAATTCAATAACAATAACTCTTCAAACAACGATTCTAACGAGGTCAGCTCTTTGAAACCGGCGTCACTTTTTCCAATAAGGAGACAAGTAGGGAAAAAGCAGGAGAAAACAATGAAAAGTAATTCCCATCACCCAAAATGGTTTTAATAATTATTGTTTGTATTTAATCTATTTACAAAATTTTATGTTTCTTGTTATGCGTGGAGTCGCCATTGAAGATGGAGACGTAAAAAGAGGAGGGAAAAGAAGAATTGGGTTTAAAGTTTGGGAAAAAAAATTAAAGCCCCTCTTATTAGCGTGTTAGTAGTGTGTTGATAAGGACATTTGGAAATCAAGAAATGAATACAATGCTAACCTACCTCAACCATGTAGTTGGTTAGTAACAACAACAATAACATATCCAGTATAGTCCTACAAAGTGGGATCTGGGGAGGATAGAGTGTACGCATACCTCACCCTACCTCAAACGCAGAACAATTATTTTCGATAGACACTCGGCTCAAGAAAAACAATCCAACAAAGAAATAATGAAAGTGAAAGAAACAACTGATAGTAACAAAAACAACAAATAGTAACATAACAGTACTACAACAAAATAATACGATAGTCGAAGTATGCATGTTGCGAATATGAGGATGTTGTGGTGGATGTGTGGACTTTGAGTGAAAAGATTAGAAATGAGGATATTCGGGATAAGGTGGGGGTGGCCTCCGTGGTGGACAAAATGAGGGAAGTGAGATTGAGATGATTTGGGCATGTGAAGAGGAAATGCACAGACACCCTAGTGAGGAAGTGCGAGAGCTGGATTATAAAGGGTACGAGGAGAGGTAGAGGTAGGCCGAAGAAGTATTGGGGAGAGATTATTATATAGGATATAGTGCAACATCAGGTTATCGAGGACATGATCTTAGATAGGAGGGTGTGGAGCATACGTATTAGGGTAGCAGGTTAGTACTTAGTAGGTAGTGGAGTGTTGTCTTGCTTTTCAAGGGCTTACGCTGGTTGGTGTTTGTCGTTGTACTAGCTGTATTATTGTAGTTCTTGCTTTTGATATTTATCATCGGTTGTTGTTTATTGTGTTCCGATTATCGCACTATTTTGTTGTTGTTCTTGTTCCTTTCTTGTAGGCATAGAACTGCTTCCCTTGTTAGTTGATAGGTTTTCTTCACCATTTCCTTCTTTGTACTTGGATTTGCTGCACTTGAGCCGAGGGTCTTTTAGAAACAACCTCTCTACCTCCATGAGGTAGCGGGTATACTTTCTGGTATATATATACACATGTACATATACTTAAAATTAAAAATTAAAATAAAGGCCAACCACATATGCAGGCCCTCAAACTTGTCCAAAAATTTCATTTACACACTTAAACTTAGCCATGTTCCAATTGAACACCATACTATACATAACTTTGTTCCAATTAGATACAACAAGTTGACTTGACATTCCATAAATGACAAGCGCGTAATTAATTATATGATTTGGAAAATAATATTCCACATATTAAAAAAATTATTCCACATATTAAAAAAAAGTGATTTTTACTAGTAACATATACATTTTATGTTGTCATACATTCACATGTCAGTGCATACTTGCTTCATAGATATTATGTTAATTTTAAATAAATTAGAGTAAATGGAACTTCAGTTACCTTATTAAAGTTTAAGAAGCCAGTTCTTGCATTGGTAAAGTCACGGCAACATATATATATATAGTCTTCTGATATAGATTTGGACAGAGCTCAAAAATTTGTGAAACTATGTTTTCTACCTTTCTTTTCAAGTCTTGAACTGAGTTTTGTGCATTACACAAATATTCTTCTTAATTACTTATAAAAAGAAGATAACTACTATTATAAGTTTTCTTCTCACTTGTATTGCTGGGGATATATTTTATTCCTTGTTGCGCCCATATATTGAGGTAAGTTTGCATTATGTCATTCAATCCATAATTCTCATTTCTCATCCAGCAGCATACTGCATCATTCCATCTTTGCTCTGCAAACACGGCCTACCTTTGCCTTTTTCTTTAACTTTTGATAAAATTTCCATGATTGGAGCGATAATTTCTAGTTTGAAAATTTTTCTTTATCATCTTCATTGATTTGTTTTGTGTTTGGAAATCGTCTCTGCGCAGGTTCCCAAAAATATGAAAGCTCCAATTTACATCTATTATCAACTCGATAACTATTACCAGAACCACAGAAGGTGAAGGTTCTTAACTCTTTTGTTTCATCTATCTTTTTCAAGTACCAATTTTTGCTGGTATATAAATTCATGGCTGATTGGAACTACTGACATTTAATTTAGTTGATTATCAAGATTTATAGGTTCCTCTCTTTATCTTTATCTTTTTTTAACTAGTCTATGGGAACGTGTGCTGCACGTTTATCCCAAGTTATTTAATATAAAACTTGAATTGCTAATGATATATTTTAAATGGTGCATATATTTTTACAAAATAAAAAATCAAAACAATACAAAGAAGTAACAACTCTTAATTTAAGTTAAATATTCTTGTAAACTTGATGATACTTTAGTGTCACAATTAAACAAAGAAAGAAAGAAAGAAAGAAAAAAAGTAAAGAGAGGAAAAACGAACAACATTATTATGAGCATAATAATAACATAAATACTTGTAACAAATTAACAATAACGGGAAGGATTATGATAAAACAAAGTCAATCAATAAAAAATCTCCTAATTAAGAGATTATTTTCGATAGATTCTCGACTCACAAGAAATAATTATACAACAATAACATACTCAGTGTAATAATAAACCTTACCCTTACGTTTGTGAGGCAAATGAATTGTTTCTGATAGACCTTCGACTCACAAAAAATAATTATACATATATTGTCCCCATAGACATTAATGATAATCACATTTATTTTCTGAAAACCAATCTAAAGTTACACATATGAAATTATCATCTGTTTTTGGTTATAGAAGTACCTCCTTTCACTCTAACCCTCAACTCATACGAATTTGACAAACTAAAAAACATGATGACACTACAAGAATTTAAAAAAAAAAAACAACTATTGCTAAAATTCGTTTTATTTTTTTATTGAAATCTACGGTAGAATACTAAATAATAATAATTTCCTACTTATTCTACTCTCTACTCTTTCCTTTTAATTTAAACCTATTCTAATTAGACTTCTTCTTTAATAGGAATAGTAAAAATAGTACTAAAGTTTGTCCTAAAAACTTTCTTGCCACAGAGAAAAATATTGCAAGTTTTTTCAAAAAAGAAATTAGAAAAAACTGGAAGGTATTCTAATTATGGTATATAAGTTAAATAAGTAAAGAATTTATATAGGGGTTGTAACCAATTTTGAACTCCTAAATATTTCAACTAATAATTGGAGGAAAATAGTGAAAAGACGATTTTGTCCATTGCGGAGAGTTTTAATTAAGGGTAAAAAATTCAAACAACATTTCTAAGGCCCTTCACACTTTTAATATAGTATAGATATATGTATGTAATATAGATGCTTTTCTCAGTTTTATCATATTCTTGTCACATTATATAGTTGTACCATTTGTTTCTTCTCTATTTTATCCTCTTTTCTTTTTGGAGTGTTGTATGTTTCTGTTAACAAAATGTGCTTTTTGTTCTTTTCTGACTGAGCTTGGTCCTTTCAATCCAGGTACGTCAAAAGCAGAAGTGATAAACAGCTTTTACATGGATTAAAGTACAATGATACTAGTTCTTGCACTCCCGAAGGCGAAAACAATGGTCTTCCAATTATTCCTTGTGGTTTGATTGCATGGAGCTTGTTTAACGACACATATTCCTTCTTCCGTGGGGCAGATGCTATCAAAGTCAACAGGAAAAATATTGCTTGGACGAGTGATCGCGAACACAAATTTGGGAAGGACGTTTATCCAATCAATTTCCAGAGCGGGTCTCTAATTGGTGGTGCAACATTGGACCCTAACATTCCTGTAAGGCCTTTGAACAGATGCAGCATCTCTGATGTGCTTACAAAATTGAAAGTTAAATCAAGGCATATAAATTAAGGAGCAATACTTCATTTTAGAGTCTATATATCTTCTTGAATCCTTAGACTAAAGAAGATGGACAAGAAATGACCGATGGAAAATAAGTATCGTTCTTGATAAATTTGAATATTTTCCTGGATGAACGTGTACATGAGTCACTACTAAGACCAAATACTGAAAATTGAAAGCTCTTATGCCTCTATTCTAGATTCCCGGCGGCATGTTGTGAGGCTGTTTATTAAAATTTTCGCATCTCTGTTTGGTCTGATGCAGTGCCTCGATCTATATTAAAAATAGTTACACTGAAATTGAAAGTTCTTGCTAGGTTTCGTTCTCAGATGTGGCCCTTGTGATGTTGCAGTCATCACCCGAGTCTTTATATCACTTCTGTCGATTTGATCCTTTCTAATTGATTGGAATTTTAGCACTTAGTTTGGTTAGGGATTAGTTTTGATGATTTAAGCATAAATTTTGACTTCGACATTGTGTTTCCTGTCTTCTCTGTCAAGCTATGTTGCTCGGACTCTCCAAAATTGTCAGCTGGTGCGTGTCGGATTCTCCAAAAGTAGTGTATTTTTGGAGAATCCGAAACGGGTGCGGCATTAAAAGTGAAGAGTCCGCGCTACTTAGCTTTCAAGTATACTGATTTGACTTCTATTTAATTCTCCTCTAATGTGTTCTTTTTCGTGGATCTTATTTCCTCTTTGGAATGGGATTGGTGGAATCAATCAGCTAAGTGATCAGGAGGATCTCATTGTATGGATGCGTACTGCTGCTCTCCCTACCTTCCGGAAGTTATATGGAAGAATTGAAGTGGACTTGGAGGAAGATGACTTAATTATGGTGAATCTTGTTAACAACTACAACACGTACAGTTTTGGTGGAAGGAAGAAACTTGTTCTTTCAACAACCAGTTGGCTGGGAGGCAGGAATAACTTCCTTGGGATGTCCTACATTGCCGTTGGTTCTTCATTCATCTTTCTCGCTTTTGTCTTCTTGTTACTTCATGTGAAAAATCCAAGGTAAACCTTCATGTGGGCCAGTATACAAATTAATTCTTCATGACACCCTTTTATATGTGCCACAATTCTGTTCTTATATGCTTCATGTTGTAAAGTGAAGGCACCCTTCCTGCCCCATCTCCCCTGTCCCTTCCCTGCAGGAAATGTAAATACAGATTCCTGCTGTCCTCTAGACCATTTAAGAAGCAGACAAAATTGCGGAGAATGCTGTTTTGCATTAAGATAGATCTGAAGCACAATAACAAGAAACTGGATGCCAGTTAGAAACACAAATCCTGTTGACCCACTGACCTAATCTAGTCCGACAGTTCCACTAGGGGGTATGCCCCTTTGGCTTCTCACAACAGGTGCTTCTCTTAGTATAGTTCCTAGTGTCTTCCCACCTTTTTCTATTGGATATGACTATCCACCCCAAACTTAACGAAAAACCGAAGAACTTGGTTGGGTTATAAATTCCACCATATTTTTGCAGGCAAGGTTCTCTTTTTCTTCCCGTATGAAGCATAGACTAGATGAAGAAGTGCAGTAACATTTCGTAGCTGCTCCCCTGATCAACCCAGGAGAAAGTAATTAATCACACCTCCATTTGGCTAACATGTTCACAAATTGGCTAAACCCAGGAGAAAGTAATTAATCACACCTCCATTTGGCTAACATGTTAACAAATTGGCTAACATGATCAACCCCAGGAGAAAGTAATAAATTTTATATCAAGTGGATCCCACCAAGTCATGTTACTGAGGGTAAAATGGAGATACTGTTAAATAATTTCCAAAAAGAGAGGTGCTATTCTTTTTTGAATAGACACAAAAGGAAAGCGTGTCACACAAAATGCGATTGGGGGTACCTTTCTGGATTAGCTAGAGAAAATGTTCCAGTAAAGGTTCCAAGGATGTAAAGTGATTGAGAGGGAAATATTTGAATTATATTGTTCTCTTTGAATTTAGTGTTTTAAGTTAATAGCAAGTAGTAGCAAATCTAATGTTTGATTAAATTGTGCTTGCGATATCAATTGCAAAAAATAAAAGCCAATCATACACATCATTTCAGAATAGTGATTTGTAAGTTAATACAAGTCCAAAGAGAGATTATATTCAACAACAACCAGCTGTAACCTCATCACCTATATTTTGGAAAGGATCTTGGAGGTAAAATCAAGTATAATAATCTCTAAGATGACTTCTTTTTTAGGATTCTATTCTATATATAATATGTTCATATAATAGGTAACTTACTCGGTGGTTACCCTTATGCCAATAATATCAGAAAGACCAGATGACATGTTATCCAACTCTCTACCTGATAGCACTGGGTTGATCTGTTGGAATTCACACAACAACAAAAAAAAAAAAGGGAAAAGGTTAACCTTGTTACTTATGACTGATACATCACGGTTTTCCCAAAACTTTGAATCATAATTGTATATTTGAGGTGGGGGAAGAGGGTGAGTGTTTGCATTGGGTTGAGATATTATGACCAAAGTTCAGAACCAACACATTGATCAAAGTCTAGAAGCAGAGCTGAAACTTTAAGTTGGGTATACTTTCTGATATGTTTTTGTCCAAAACTCATCTTCTGGAAACTGTTGATCCTCCACTGAAGCAGATGGATGTACATTTTCAGAGGGTTAGATGATGTTTCCGACAGTTCAAATTTCCGTAGCAGATTATATGGTTCAACAACCCTGAATATGAGTTCTTCAAATCTTCATGCAGATTGGCAGCCTTTCTAAGGCCTTGACTTTTGCTCGGAACACCTGATTTAATAATTATAATTTTGAAGCTTTCTTTTTTCCAACTTAAAAGCTGGAGTTCTGCTTTAGGGATTTCATAATATGGTTTAAGCAATTGTACTTCATGTGCTACATGATGGTTTTCTTTTTGGGAGGTTGGGGGAAGAGGGGGGGGGGGGGGGTCTTTTGCTTTCATTTTTTGCCAAAACTTTTGCCCATATGTACTTGAGTTGTTTGCTGTGGCTGCAAAAACCTTATTCGTTTGCCAATTGAATTTGCACATGTATAAATAATATTGGAGTGATAAACTAAGGTCTGGCAGAGAACAAGACAAGACCCAATCTGAATTCTGTGGCAGCTTTGTTATCTGTAACCCACCTGAATATTTTTATTGGATTTTCAGTACCAACTATTGATTTGACTGATATGATCGGTATAACTTGAAGTTCGTTAAAATATGCCTCCTGTGACTATAAGCAAAATTTTGCATTGATGTAACTATTGGTCGCCCGTGAAGAACCAAGCAATTACACTGTGCTTGAGAGGGGCTGCCAATTTAATAGTCCCAGCTCAATAAAAGAATATTGCTTGCTGAGTGGCTCAGCCCTGCAAACTGACACATGTTTGCAGGTGGCTTAGCAGTGGAAGATAGAAAAATGCATGGATAACAAGTATTGGCTGAAGGGAGACTGGGAAGGGATTTCCTTCAAGTAGAGTAGGTGAATTGTTGATAGGGTATCCAAGCTGTTGTGTTCAGTTCCTTTTGGGTAACTAAAAGTTGCTGACAAACTTGACATATTGCTAGCTTTTAGTATTTCTCTTTCCATGTCATCAAGATGGTTTTGAATCTGCCTCGCTGCAAATGATTAGTATATTTTTCTGTAAAATTTGTGACCTTGCGCTGGTTGTTGATACTATAAGCATAAGGTTATACATCCCACTAAAGTCATTGTTGTTCAGCCTTTTCTGCATCTCTGGACTTTGATTTTAAGCTCCCTTTTATGCAGGCCTTATGGGGATACAAATTTATCTTGGAACTGGAAAGGCATGTCAAACTAGACGGCAGGACTACTGCTAAATTACAAATCCTCTTCGAAAAATTTGGTTTCATGAAGTGAAATTTATTAATGAGAACAACAGAAAATCTTCTCAGTGATTGCATTTTGTTCATAAATTCTATGGTTGGGAGTTGGAATCATAGACCCAAACAATTTGGTATATTATTTCAGTAACTTGTTCTGGCATGCGACTATCTATGTGTATCTTCGAAATACTTTAGCAAAATCCCTAGCTACTGCTGGCTAAGCATGCAACTAGCTATTTAGTATGTATTTGCAAGATGAATCAGATAATTCTCGTCTTCAGATGTTAACATACCAGATGGTCAGTGAAGTATTCGTTGATAAAATCGAATGGTATGGGACTATGAGTTTCTGCAATCTTTGTAGGTTTGATGTTGATAAATCCTTCTTATGGGAGTGTATCCAAGGGTATCTGAGCTGTTTGGTCGGTCAAAATTTTCTAGAAAATATTTTTTCTAGGACAATAATTTCTTCAAAAAATTAGGAAAATGACTTCCTAGGTGGGAATAGGAAAAACAAGTTGCATTCCGCACTGATGGCCTCCTCATCACCCTCCAACCCCAACTCCCTTGCCACCCTCACCACTCCCATCATAATTTAACTGTTCCACATAAATTAAGAAAGAGTATACATTAAAATCTTGGAGAGCTAGTTTCTTGAAAGTTGGGAAAAAGTATCTAGCATACTAATATATGTATAACAAATATAGTAGTTTAAAATAATTTAAGGCACAGCTCAACTACGACGTCTTAGCGATCCACACAGTAATTGGGAACAAGCATCTAATGGTTATTTGATAAGTGCCCTATTTTGATATGGTATGAAATTTTTGCCGCTTAAATTTGTGGTCTTTTATTTTTTTTGAACAATTTAAAGTAACAAAAAAGTGCTTGAAAGTACTCTTGAGATTGAAATAACGAATAATTTATTGTCGGGCATAAATTTATATTTTCACGGCATAATATCCCACAAGTGGCACAATAAATTGTCATACTACATGACTTCGTTCCTATAGAATTTATACCGAGCGAGATAAATTTAATTTTTGAATCTACAAGTTATGTCGTAAAAGATAATTTAATTCTTATAGAATTTATGTTGAGCGAGATAAAAGTTCAATTTTAGAACCCACAATTTACGTTGTCAAAGACATAGTTTAATTCCTACAAAACTTGTGACGAGCGAAGCAAAAGTTGTCTAAACTTATGCCCAACGAATTATGTCATAGAAATACTACACAACTTATACCGAATAAATTAATTTCTATTGAATTTATGTCAGGCAAGACAAAGATTCTCTAAACTTACATATAACGAATTAGGTCATAAATAAGGACACTTTGATCCATAAATTTTCATTAAATAAGCAGTGTAGACAAAAATTAAAAATCATCATATTTGAGTGGCAAAAACTTTCGAACATCTAATTCATTATTAAGAAATGTTATCATATTGCACATTGTACCTCCGGAAAAATAAATACTCCATCCGTTTAAAAAAGAATGACTTACTTTCCTTTTTAGTCTGTTTAAAAAAGAATGACCCCTTTCTTTTTTTTTTTAGCAACTTTTTAATTCCAACTTTTCACATGGAATGTTTAAGACCACAAGATTAAAGGATATTTTGGTACATTTGACATATCTTTATTTAAGACCATAAGATTCAAAAATCTTATTTATTTTCTTAAACTCCGTGCCAAGTCAAACTAGATTATTCTTTTTGAAATGGAGGGAGTAGCAACGAGACATAAAATGAAATACCTATAACTTTTAGGATGAAAGAAAAGAAAGAAATATTTATAATGATATTTTGAGAGAGAGGAAAGAACAAATTAAATGACACACAGACGATGTATTTAGGATAAAAATCAATCTTCTGACTATAAATTATTTAAGCATTCATATTACATGAGAATAAATTAAATTGAATGTCAAAATTTGGAAACAAATTAATGTTCCTCCTATTATATTACACCATAGTGTATCTGTTGATCAATGTATAAGCAAGAATCGAAAGTAAGAGAACATATAACACTTTTCTCTCAATAAAAACTCGACCAATTTTATATTCTTCTTCTACAATTGTCTCTAATTTTGGAGCACTTGAAAGTTTTCGAGGAGAAATAAATCTTGCTGGTGCAATTTCTATTACATTATTCATATATCCCCTTGCCATGCAGTGTTTTTTCCTTTATTTGGGACAGGAAACTTATTGGCAAAAACAAAACAAAAAAACTCAAATTATTATAGAAGGCAATGTAAAGACAATTGAGGCTTGAAGTTCATTTATATACTAGCTTGATTGAGTAAATGTAGGGTTGGGAATAATTTATTATTAACGATAAACCGGGAAAATAGATACTTCTCGTTGTTAAGAATATTTTTTTTTTGATGATGAACTAATGGTTTATGTATTACATTGGCCACTGACCGATTAAAATAAATTTATACCCTCCGTCCCATTTTAGTTGACCGCTTTACTATAAATACATGTCCCAAATTACACTTATTCACTTACTTAATCAAGACAAAATTATTAATTTTTTTTTTCATTTACCCCTACAATTAATATTCTTTGAAAGCCTAGACAAATTAATGTGAGCATATTTTTCATAAATAATCTTGATATTCATCAATATGAATGAGAATATATTAGTTAAAATTAACGATCTTATTTGTGATTTCTTAAATACGGTGTATAATGAAAAGTGACAAAGTAAAATGGGAGCGGAGGGAGTAGTTAACTACCATAAAATCATGGTCTAATATCGTTTGAATATTTTTTTGTTAGCGTCTCTTCAGTATGCTGTCCTCCCTAATAAATTTGCTAAAATCTAGACAACCCATCCTCAGCGCTATGTTTAATTTTAGGATTTGACGACGATAAAAAGGATCTGAAAAAAAGTTCTCCTCTCTCTTCATGTAAATTCTAAACTCTAACCTTTTTTCCATCGAAAACCTACTATAATGGCCTTATGTATACATTTGATTTATTTATACAATAATTTGCTTCTCGTATCGATAAATTAGAAGAGATGTCAATCGAAAACTGTATTTGGAAACAATGATTAATTGATATTGGTACTGTCACTGCACAACAAGCAAAGGATTGGGGATTTAATGGTGTAATGTTAAGAGGTTCTGGGGTATGCTGAGATTTACACAAAAAGTACCTTACGATGTTCATGACCAATTGGATCCTGACATACCAGTTGTAACACCCCGTACATTTCCAACCCTAACTTGATGGATTGGTGACCTAGGATGTAGTTACAAACCTTAGCTTCGCAAGCACTAAGTATGTGTGTTGCATTGGTTTTGGAAGAAACAATTGATATCGTACTAGACAATATGACTAGACTCTTGTAGGAGGAGTTTGAAACTTTCTGAAACATTTTGGGAGTGATAAGTGAGGCTTGAACGACTTCCAAACAAAGGGTTTTAATGCTAAGAGGTAAGCTAAAGAGTTGAACTTGAAGTACCTAACCGAATCCGCAAAGAAAAGTCGAAGAAACGATTTTTTTTTTTAAAAAAGAGTGGGGCGCGCCCAGGGGCGTGCCAAGCGGCTCTGGGCTAAAATTTTTAGCCCACAGGAAGCAAGGGGGGCGTGTCAGGCCGCCCCTGCACACCCTTCAAATGTTGGAAATTTTTTTAAGTCCAAGGGGCGTCCGGGGTGCTTTTTGCCGAATTTTTTTTCGCCAACCATGAGCCTATAAATGTGATTCTTGGGTTATTATATAATTATTCCATCCCGGTAAGACTATACTTGGACGGAGTTAGCATCCAAATTACATTTTTACCCTTTTATGTTCACTTAAGCCATAAGTGGCTAGAATGTCTTATTTGGAGATTGAGTCTACGAATATAAGTCTCGTGAGTTGAATATTGTCGTGACGTTATGGAATTATGTAAACATGAGATAAATGATGGATTACACATTAAATTTGGTGGATTAATTGTGATATGGTGTTGATGAGAAAGTGTAAAGGAGAAACTTATGGTAAAATGCTATTGGTATATGATGTTGTGGTCAATGTATGGCATGTTGTGGTATTGTTGGAATGACAATGCCGTGAATGGTATTATAAAGGGGGAAATGACGTTGTAAGGCAATCATGTAATTCATTATCGTCTTATACACTTGGAATGTAGTTTGTGGTTAATGTTGGTTCCGTTATGTACTTGTGTTGTAGAGTGACACATAGAGAGGGAGCTGAATTGTTGTATTCATCTATTGGATTGTATATTCATACTTGAAAGTGAAGGTATGTAAGGTTACTCTTTCCGTATCCTTCTGCAGCACATAGTATCACATTGTTATTATACTTGTTCCATTCTGAAATGTCCAAAGGTATTCCATTTCCGGTTATTAATCATTGTTACGCACATGTTCTTTATTCATTGATCAATTGTGATTCACATGTCTCATGTTCATTGACTAATGTTCCAAAGGTCCTATGTTTTCAATAATGTTATGTTCCAAAGTTCTAATAGTGTTTATACACATGTCCCTTATTCATTGATTATTGTTCCAAAGCTTCCAATAATGTTACAACTACAAAAGTATCAATCTCAAGAATGTAAAGGCATAAAGTAAGCATCTATGTGTTTCCAATAATGATATAATCATCGAATGAACTTTTTCCAAGATTAAAGAAGTAATGTTGTAAAGAGAAGTGATGCGTTCTTGGGTGGTATCCCATGGGGTTAAAATACCTCGCATGGGTCGATCCCAATATCTACGGGTGGTATCCCATGGGGTTAAAATACCTCGCATGGGTCGATCCCGCTGCTACGGGTGGTATCCCAGGAGCAAAGGAAAAGCCTAGCATGGGTCGATCCCGAAAACTGTTGATTACCCACTGATCAGCTTGGGGCCCGAGCATTATATGAATGGAAGGATGAGTAATGAATGAAGGAGTGAGTGATGAATGGATGAATGAGCGTAAAAGTAAAGAAAGTACCGAAATTAAAGAAAGCAATATTCGTAGTTCCAAACATACAAATTGACTATTTATCCATATTGGTTATTCATTTATATTTGAGTTCATTGAAGTATTCACGTATCATACAGTTTCTTATGACCTTGCATACTCAGTACATTCTTCGTACTGACTCCCTTGGGGGAATTTACTTTACTTGCTGTAGGCACAGGTATTAGTAGACCTCCACAGTAAAGTGCGGGTCATTTGCAGATTTTTGGTGAGCTCCAGTTGGTTCGGGGCTTTCCGAGTCCTAGTGTATATTGATTTTGGTATTGTAAAGGCTGTATAAAGCGGGGACTTGTCTCGACTCTAGCTTGGCTATGTATATGTATCTGTAGAGGCTTTGTAGATATATGTGGGATGAGGAATGTAAGAGATGCGTGTCCATGTTGACTCGATGGCCCTAACAACCAAGTTTCTTATATGTATATATCACATGTGTCACGACCCAAAATCCCATTCGGGCCGGACTGGCACCCGAAGCCAATATGGCCCGAGAGAACCAATCTGTGCTCCTATTCACTCGCAAGCATATTTTAGTATGAATCTTATTATACTTCGTACAACTAGGCGAAAGTCATGGAAAACTTAACAATATATGAAACTTGGCCGTTAGGGCCGTCAAGTCAAACAGAATACACATCTCTTACATTAACCTTCCCACATATATCTACAAAGCCTCTAACCGATACATGAACACAACAACCTGTAGTCGGGACAAGTCCCCGCTTTATACAAAAATTACAAAACCAAAACAATATACACATGTGACTCGGAAAGCCCCGAACCAACTGGGAGCTCACCAATGACCCGCGGATAACCCGTAGCCTATGGTGGAGGTCTACTAACACCTGTCCCTACAGCAAACAAAGTAACTCCCCCAAATGGGTCAGTACGAAGAATGTACTGCGTATGCAAGGCTATAAGGAACTTCATGAAACTTAAACACCTCAATGAACTTGATTTCAAGAGAATAGTCAATGTGGATCAATCATCTTTTAGTATGTGTGGAAATAGGTACTTTATGTTCATTACTCCATTTGCCTTTATGCCCATTACCGTTAATAGTTAGAACCGTCAATAATGTATAACCGTTAATATGCAACCGTCAATATGCAATGCATCCGTCAATATGCAACCGTCAATATGCAACCGTCAATATGTAATGCATCCATCAATATGCAACCGTCAATAGGCAACCGTCTCAAGTTCGGCATCAAGCTAGGCTTTTGCCCCACTGAGCTTTCCCCCTGCTACCACCAGGAAAACAAGGAAGCAGGTTCGGCATCAAGTTTGGCTTTTACCTCACTGAGCTTCCCCCTTGATCCAGTGAATATAATAAAGTTCGGCGTCAAGCTTGGATTTTTCCCCACTGAGCTTTCCCCCTGCTACCACTCGGAAAACAAGGAAGCAGGTTTGGCATCAAGTTTGGCTTTTTCCCCCAAAGCTATCACCCGCACTCAAAGAACCATAAATTAATGATAAATTAATTTTGAAGACATTAGCAAGTAATTATAAAGTAACCATAAAGAAAATTATAAAGTAACCATGAGGGAAAATAAAAAGTAACCATAAGGAAAATTATAAAGTCACCATACGGGAGTTACTTCTTCCATTACTTCTTTGGATTACTTCTCTCTTTTACTTTTCTGAGATTGATACATTGGGGGATCATAACCTTTTTGGAAACACATAAGTGCATTACTTCAATATTTTAAGTTCATGAGATTGATACTTTTGAAGTTGTAACATTATTGGAATCCTTGAGACATAATATTATTGGAACTTGGAATCATGTCCATAATTATGTGATACATGAGAATAATAATATATGACAACTTGAAATGAGATACCTTCTAACATTTCGGAATGGAACAAAGACAATGACAACATGAACAATATGTGCTGCAGAAAAATACGGACAGAGTAACCTTACATACCTTATCGTCTCGATATGAACACTCAATTCTATACGCGAATACAATAGTCCCGCTCCTTCCTTATGTTTCACTCTACAACACAAATATACAATGGAGTTTACATTAACCACCAACTACCTTACAAATGCATACAACGACAATGAGTTACATGTTTGGCTTTAACATGCCATTTCCCTCTTGGTTATACCATGTGTGAAACTATCACACCAACAATACCATTTACAAAACTATCATACCAATAATCTCACAATATTCTCAACATTGACCAATATCCTAAACCACTAGCATGTCACACCAAATTCATACTTTACACTTCTACATCACCACAACATCAGAATGGTTCCATCATTTCACTTCAATTCACCTCACAACAACAAATCGACCAAAATACCATAATTTACACTTATGGAAAAATAACAAGTTTAGGACCATAATCACACCATACATGTTGATATTTTATCCATATCATGCTCTTCTATCAAAACCACAAGTCATATTCCAAGTTTAAATTCCATAAATGGCACATCTTTTACAAAAATACAAAGTGCCATATTCAACACTTCCAAGCATAACCAACATGATCTACATAATATCCCATGCATATAATATGTTAATCCGTAAGAATAAACACTTACCTAAGCTTGGAAGATGATGATCTTGATCCAAAGATGGCTTAGGGTTTGAGAGCCCCAAAGAAACTTTCTTGAGAATTCTAGAAAAAAGAAAAGAAAGCATGTGTGTTTGTGGTAATAAAATATGATTTTTCCTCCCTTTTATAGAACCTTGAAGTCCTTGCTCAATGATTGTTTGGTCAAAAGAAGAATGGGTCATTTGACCCATTCTTGGCCCATGTTTTTCTTCTTCATTTTTGGGCTTTAGTGAGCCCAAATCACTTACCCCAATAAAATCAATAATTTCTCATGTTTAATTTATTTTATACGCGTTACGATGATATTCCCACTTACGGGATTCATATTTGTAGCCTCGATCCCAAAAACAAACAATTCTAGCCACGCATGACTTATTTTGACCATAAGGGCAAAATCATCATTTTGATGCCGAATTCGTCCTCGAGTAATGTTATCATACCAATATAATACTTTACTCATTTCATGTATATGCTCATTATTGTAGAAGAAACGTAGCAAAAATCAGCTCAATACGTCCCCGGGCACCCTTGGGACTTAAGAAAAATTCCAACTTTGAAAAGTGGCCAAAACCAGCGGGGCACGCCCTTGGGCACGCTATCTTTATGCCTATGGACTAAAAACTTTATCCCAGAGTGGTGTGGTAGTCCCCCTAGCGCGCCCCAGACTTAGTTTTTTTGAAAATTTTGTTTTTCGACTTTTCTTTGCGGGTTTGGTTAGATACTTCAAATCCTATTCTTTAACTTACTTCTTACCCTTAATATCCTTTGTTTAGAGGTCCTCTTAGCCTCATTTTGAACCCCACAAATGTTCCACGAAAATCACAAAACACTTCTTATGAAGGGCTAATCTTATGTACGAAGCCAAATTTCAATTTTTCTCATCACTCACATTACAAAACACATACTCATGGCACCTCGACACCTAAATAACCATTTCTCAACGTCATCACATAGGGTTAGGAGTATACGGGGTGTTACATTCCCCCCCCCCCCCCCCCCCAGAAACATTCGTCCTCGAATGTTATCGATGTCGCTTAAATTACAACACATGCATCTCTATATTCGCCTATACATATATAGACACGTGAAGCTCATAGCTACTTACGTATTATTGGTCCACATCCACAATTTGAACCTTTTCTTCCATTTGAAACAAATATGGGTACGTTGATTCCATCATTTTTCTAGCTTACCGTGTGATCTCCTCTACTCGTTTTTTCCTCCAAAGGACTTTTACAGAAAGTGCGTCTTTATTTATTAACCTTCACACTTGTCGGTTTAGAATAGCCATAGCTATCTTTCCCTAGTGAGGTCCTCCAAACTTTGTATATTTCCAATGGGAACAATAGGTAAGGAGACTCTTATATACTTTCAATAATTTCACATGGCATGTCGTATAGGTTTACTTTTCCCTTCTTTCGAAATTCCATTACACTTTTCATGAGTGACGCTTTTGAGAGTACTTACTATACCATTTCGATATATACTAAATTTTCTGACAGATAGAAATATTCCATTGACTTAACTAATAACTCCGGTGTCCCATTAGATTCATAGTAACTGATGGAGTAACATACGATAGAGTAGAGTTCGGATTAGTCCATCTATATACATCATGTAAAATATGGTAATATACCTAACTACCGGTATCGTCATCAGGAATTGCCTCTTCATTTTGCCGGTCCACTAGAGCATAAGTATGATCCTGTATCCCACTAGTGTTGATTGCTCCTCTAGTGCCGTTACCACGACCAACCGACTGCTCATCCTGGTCTAAGAAAGGAGCCGATGATGACGGTGCAACGGTTGATCCTGTAGGTCGCATAATGATACCCGTGCCCCTTCTTGGGCAATCTCTCACCATATGCCCGGACATACCGCACCAAAAGCAAATATTGGTCCCAAACTGACATTCTTTTAAATGAAGCTTTCCACAGTGTGGACACGGCTGGCGAGGAAACCCCAATTGGTTCATACTTCCTTGTTCTTGATACCCCACTGGTTGTGAACCTCGAATTCTACTACTTTGCCCAACGTGACTGCCTATAGGATGAGAAAGTGATGGTCTCGATGGTCTACTAAAGTCCCGAGGCCCAAATTCTCCTTGGGACACCATGTACTGTCCCATAGGTCTAGCTTTCTTTGACGGCCCCTCTTCTGCTTTGTGCATCTTTCTTCTCTCCCTCTGATCCTCCATCTTTTGTGCAAAAGCCTGTATTCTGGCTATATCCATATCTCTATTCAGAGCAGCAATGGTACAGTCTCTGACCAATGATGGATCCAATCGATCCACATACCGATGAACTCTATCAGTCATAGTGGCTACCATATGGGGAGCATATCTGGCCAAGGAATTAAACTGAAGACTGTACTCCCGGACGCTCATATTCCCTTGGCGAAGATTTAGAAACTGGTCTGCGCGTGCCTCTCGAATCTCATATGGAAGGTAGTGATCCAGGAATGCCATTTTAAATTCTTCCCAGCTAGCTGGGGGTGCACCAACGCCCCTAGCTCATTTCCAATCTTCATACCATAAGATCGCCTCCCCTTTCAATCTATACGCCGCGAGTTCAACTGTTTCTTCACCAAATATGTGCGTAACATCCAAAGGCCTTCTGATTTGATCAATAAAATCTTGTGGGTCCTCATTAAGATCCGATCCAGTGAATATAGGAGGGTCTAATTTTAGTAAATCCTGCGTTCTTCGACTAGCTGCCCTAGCCTCACTGTCATTACTCGTCGTTGGACCAGCTTGTCCTTGATTCTGTGCTGTAATTAGCTGAATCAACATATATACTGCATTTCTTAAATACTGGTCAGTGACATTAACAGGTGTCTCAACAGGTTCTTCTCTCCTTCTTGGCTCTTCTGGAGCTGGAAAAGTAGAAGAAGCCCGCGATGCAAACTCACTCTCAGCTTCATCTTGCTCAACCCTTTTGGGTGGTAAGTTACTAGGTCCTTCTCCACCAATCCTATCTAGCTTCTTCATTTTTCCCTTGCCTCTTCTTGTAATTGGCATTTCTTACTATACCAAAGAAAAAACAATTCCCATGGTTAGATACAATTCAACTTACAACACTGTCTCTATTGCACGATCTAGAAGTGAGGAAATGAAACAACATCCTAAATGCCCCATAGCCTCCTGCTCATAAATGTAGTGCACAACACATCCATGAATAAGACTCTACTCGGACACGGATTTGTAGACACCCTTAGAACGACCCGCTCTGATACCACTTTTATCACGACCCGAAATCCCATTCGGGCCGGACTGGCACCCGAAGTCGATATGGCCCGAGAGAACCAATCTGTGCTCCTATTCACTCGCAAGCATATTTTAGTATGAATCTTATTATACTTCGTACAACTAGGCGAAAGTCATGGAAAACTTAACAATATATGAAAACTTGGCCGTTAGGGCCGTCAAGTCAAACAGAATACACATCTCTTACATTAACCTTCCCACATATGTCTACAAAACCTCTAACTGATACATGAACACAACAACCTGTAGTCGGGACAAGTCCCGCTTTATACAAAAATTACAAAACCAAAACAATATACACATGTGACTCGGAAAGCCCCGAACCAACTGGGAGCTCACCAATGACCCGCGGATAACCCGTAGCCTATAGTGGAGGTCTACGAACACCCGTAGCATGGGTTATGATGGTACATCCCAGGGGCGACACGAAATCCTAGCATGGGTTACGATAACATCCCAGGGGTCACAATACCTAGCATGAGTTAATGATATCCCAGGGGCGACACGAAAGCCTAGCATGGGTTCACATAACATCCCAGGGGTCAAAGTATCTAGCATAGGTTAATCTCATCCCAGGGGCGACAGAATAGCCTAGCATGGGTAGAACAAGAAAGATGAATAAAAGATGAAGACAAGAGGAGTAAAGAACATAATACACATGGTTCCCCTCATACAGAAAGAGAGTTTATTCACATTTCTATTTCCTTACATTGATTTCATTATTGTTGTAATGATGTATGATGAATTTCTTATGAGCCTTACATACTCAGTACATTCTTCGTACTGAGCCCCTCGGGGGAATTACCTTACATGTTGCAGGTGCAGGCACTAGTAGACCTTCATCGTAGGTTGACATTGCGGATCTTTGGTGAGCCCCAGTTGCTTCAGGACTTTCCGAGTCATAGGTGTACAGTTGTGTTGATGTTGTAAATGCATCTGTTAGAGGCTTTTGTATACATGTGTGGGTTATGAATGTAAAAGATAAATGTTCGTTTGATGTGATGGCCCCAACGACCAAGTTTCCTAAATATGTATATAGCATATGTTTCCATGTTCATGTTTTTTGTATACTTGCATAAGGGTGAATAAGGTTCATTGTTTTCCGCATACTTGCATAAGGGTGAATAAGGTTCATACGAAGATATGCATACGAATGAACATAGGCAAAGGTTGGTTCACTCAGGCCTTATCGGCTACGGGTGCCAATCATGTCTCGATGGGATTTGTGGCGTGACAAAAGTGGTATCAGAGCAGGTCGTTCTAAGGGTGTCTACAAAGCCGTGTCTGAGTAGAGTCTTACTTATCAATGTGTTGTGCACCACATTTATAAGTAGGAGGCTACGGGACATTTAGGATGTTGTTTCTTTCCTTCATGCTAGATCGTGCAATAGAGCCGGTGTAGTAAGTTGAATTGGACTTGATCATGGTGATTGTTTTTCTTTGGTATAGTTAAAATGCCAATCACGAGAGGAGGTAGAGGTAAAGGGAAGAAGGTGGATGTGACTGCTGAAGAAGGAATGAGTAGATTACCACCTGACCAAGCTAGTCAAGGTGGAGCTGACGCCGAGATTGCATCGCAGTCTTCCTCTACTTTTCCAGCTCCAGAAGAGCCAAGAGGTAGAGAAGGATTATCTTTGTAGCAATCTTTCACAAGTAGAAGTACAAATCTCATAAGAGGAATAAGAGAGGTGATGTGCAAGCTAATATATCTATCCCTCATAAGTGAAGATGTCAATCTCATGAAGTACAAGAGTGAAGAAGTAATATATATATATGTGTGATTCCTATGTCATGATCCTTATTGTATCACTCTTGAGAATGGAAGTGCTAATAACAAGAGAAATAAGAGATGTATAATTAAGAAGTAAGCATGGGTGGTATCCCAGGGGTTAAAATACCTAGCATGGGTCGATCCCAATAACACGGGTGGTATCCCAGGAGCGACAGAAAAGCCTAGCATGGGTAGATCCCGATACATCCCAGGGGCGATATAAATGTAACACCCCGTACGTTCCCAACCCTACTTGATGACATTAAATAATATGTACTTAGGTATCAAGAGCTATAAGTATGCATTTGGTAATGCTATTGGTGAGATAATTGAATTTGGCTCTTGTTATGTGATTAAACCTTCATAGGAGGTGTTTTATGATCTTCGTGGAACATTTGTGGGGTTCAAAACGCTGCTAAGAAGACCTCTAAACAAAGTATATTAAGTTTAAGGAATTGAATTATATGGACTAAATTTCAGTATATTTAAGTATGGTTTTGTCCCTAATTCGTTACTTTTGTGTATGGCTTGATGGAAATGTTTTTACGTAATTGTACATGGAATGCTGGACGTAGTGAAAAGAGAATACTTTCTTGTTGTGTTAAAGTGAATTCTAAAATTGTGTGGGCTGTTTTTGGTATATTGTTGTGGAAGGTATTTATGTGACTTGCTGGAATAAATATGTGGAGTTGTATTGAGGCGAAAATGTAAAGTAGAAACTTGGTGTAAAATCCTATCGGTTTGTGATGTCTACGTTGATGTGTGGACTGTTTTGGTGGTGTGTGGACTGATTTGGTGGTGTAGTGTTGAGAAAGCAGTAAGTTATAGTGTAATGTGGTGGAATAATGTTATTTGGTAGTATAAGGAAGGGGGGAGTGATGCACCATGTGTTTTGGAGGTTGGACGGTTCTTACTTTCCGTTAAGCACCTACTTAACGTCTTGTGAACTTGTAATGTAGCTAGCCGTTAATGTTCACTCCATTATGTGCTTGTGTTGTAGAATAAAGCATAAGGAAGGATCTGAATCATTGTAGTCATGTGTTGGGAAGGATAAGGTATGTAAGGTTACTCTTTCCGTATCCTTCTGCAGCACATAGTGTCACATTAACATTATACTTGTTCCATTCCGAAATGTTCAAAGGTATCCCATTTTCGGTTATTAATCCTTGTTACTCATATGTTCCTTATTCATTGATTAATTGTAATTCACATGACTCATGTTCATTGGTTAATGTTCCAAAGTTCCAATAATGTTCAACCACCAATGTACCAATCTCATAACAAAAGAATTGAAATAATGCACTGTTGAGTACGGGTGGCAACTCGAAGGGGCGTAAGCCTAGCTAGAGGCGATCCCAAATGGATATTGAGTACGGGTGGCAACTCGAAGGGAAAAAAGCCTAGCTATAGGCAATCCCAAAAGTTCATTGGGAACGGGTGGCAACTCAAAGGGGCGAAAGCCTAGCTAGAGGCGATCCCGATTATTATGTTATTCCCACTGATCAGTTGGGCCCGGGCATTATATGATTGATGATTATCTGATTGATGACTTATGATGAAGTAAAGTAAAGTAAGCAATGTACATGATCCCACACGTATACCTTAGGGTAATTTATCTATATGATGCATTCACTTGTACTTGATTCCATTACAGTTCTTATATCTCATACGATTACTTTTAGCCTTACATACTCAGTACATTCTTCGTACTGACGTCCCTTGGGGGACTTACCTTACTTGATGCAGGCGCAGGTACTAATAGGCCTCCACAGTAGGACTTGGATTTTCTGCGGATTGTTGGTGAGCTCCAGGTTGCTTCGGGGCTTTCCGAGTCCTATGTATATGTTGGTTTTGACATTGTATCACAGTTGTGTAAAGCGGGGACTTGTCCCGACTTTAGGATGGTTATGTTCACGTATTTATAAAGGCTTTGTAGACGATGTGGGACAAACGAAGGATGTATTCTATGTCATGGTGGCCCTAACGGCCAAGTTTCATATTTGTATGTGTTTATCATCACACATTTTTCATGACTTATGCTATTAGCATCTTGCATCTACCTATGGTATTGATATTCATGGAGTGACTTGCGTATGAGTGTACAGGGATAAAGATTGGTTCTCTCGGGGCCTCAATGTCTTCGGGTGCCATGTCCGCCCCAATGGGATTTGAGGCGTGACAAAAGTGGTATCAGAGCGGGTCATCCTAGGGTGTCTACAAAGACGTGTTTGAGTAAAGTCTTGCTTATGGATGTGTTGTGTACCACATTTATAAGTAGGAGGCTACGGGACATTTAGGAGTTGTTTCTTTCCTTCATTTCTAGATCATGCATTAGAGCCGAAGTTATAGGTGGAATCATTTCTGACCGTTGAAATTGTTTTTCTTATATTATAGTAAAATGCCGATGACAAGATGAGGAAGGGGTAAAAGTAAGAGGTTAGACAGAATTGCAGGGGAAGGAACTAGTAGAGTCCCGCCTGAACCAGTTAATCAAAGCGGTGCTGAACAAGAGTTTGCATCACAGGCTTCTTCTACTCTTCCAGTTTTAGAAGAGTCAAGAGGAAGAGAAGTACCTGCAGAACCACCAGTAAATACTACTGACCAGGACTTAAAGAATGCAGTGCAGATGTTGACTCGAATAGTTGCTGCACAGGTTCAAGGACAGGTTGGTCCAGCGTCAGGTGATGATAGTGCAGCTAGATCAGCTAGTAGATGGACACATGATTTTCTGAAATTAGACCCTCTTACCTTTACTGGATCAGATCCCAATGAAGACCCACAAGATTATATAGATCAAATCCAAAGGGCTTTGGAGGTTATGCATGTTTCCGGTATAGAAACGGTCGAGCTTGCGGCCTATAGATTGAAGGGTGAAGCTATACTGTGGTACGAAGATTGGAAACGGTCGAGGGGCATTGATGAACTCCCAGCTAGTTAGGAAGAATTTAAAATGGCATTCCTTGATCACTACTTACCCTATGAGGTCCGAGAGGCTCGTGCGGACCAGTTCTTAAATCTGCGACAAGGTAACATGAGTGTTAGAGAGTACAACCTCAAGTTTAATTCCTTGGCCCGGTATGCTCCGCATGTGGTAGCTACGATGACCGATAGAGTTCACTGGTATGTGGACAGACTGGAACCATATTTGGTCCTAGATTGCACTATTGCTGCGTTGAACAGGGATATGGACATAGCTAGAATACATGCCTTTGTGCAGAAAATAGAAGATCAGAGGCAACGGAGAAGAACACAAGGATATGAAGAAGGGCCGTCGAAAAGGGCTAGATCTGTGGGACAGTCTGTGGCATCCCAAGGAGAGTTTAGACCCCAGACTTTTAATAGGCCGTCTAGACCCTCATTTTCTTATTCCACGGCAGGTACTCTGCCTCAATTTCGAGGGTCTAGAGGCAGTTATGTTGGGCGAAGCAGTGTGGTTCGAGGTTCACAGACAGCAGGATTTTTTCTCCAGTCATGTCAGCACTGCGGGAAGTTTCATTTAGGTGAATGCCGGATTGGAATGAATGTTTACTTTTTTTGCGGTGAGCCAGGGCACATAGTGAGAGAGTGTCCACAAAGGAGCATGGGTGGTATAGTACGACCTACGGGATCAGCCGTTGCATCATCATCATCCATGCCTTCCTTAGGTAGAGGAGCACAGCCTATGGGACAAGGTAGAGGTGCTAGAGGAGCAGCTAGTTCCAGCGGAACTCAAAATCGCATCTATGCTCTAGGGGACCGTCAGAATTCAGAGGCATCTCCTGATGTAGTTACAGGTATCTTGTCCATATTCTTACATAATGTATATGCATTGATTGATCCGGGTTCTACATTATCATATGTTACTCCTTTGATCGCTGAAAAATTCAAAAGAACGCCGGAATTACTAGTTAAGTCAATTGAAGTAACGACACCGGTTGGTGAATCTATTATGGCAAAGAGAGTTTATCGTGATTGCATAGTTACTGTTTGTGGTTATGATACATTAGCCGATCTTGTTGAGCTAGAAATGATAGACTTGATGTTATAATGGGAATGGATTGGCTAGCTTCTTGCTATGCCATAGCAAATTGCCGAGCCAAGAGAGTACAATTTCATTTTCCACAAAAAGATGTTCTTGAATGGAAGGGTAATGTAGGAGCACCGAGAGGCAAATTTATTTCCTATCTTAAGGCTAGGAAAATGATATCCAAAGGATATATATGCCACTTAGTGAGAGTGCATGATATTGAAGCCAAATCGCCAACCCCTCAATCAGTTCCGGTGGTAAATGAATTTCTTGATTTATTTCCTGAAGATTTTCCAGGTTTACCTCCAGAACGGGAAGTGAAATTTGGCATTGATGTGATTCCAGGCACTCAGCCTATTTCTATTCCTCCATACAGAATGGCTCCAGCAAAATTGCGAGAATTGAAGGAGAAATTGAAAGACTTACTGGACAAAGGATTAATACGGCCTAGTATGTCTCCGTGGGGTGCACCGATATTATTTGTACTGAAGAAAGATGGCACATTGAGAATGTGTATTGACTACCGACAATTGAATAAAGTAACAATCAAGAATAAATATCCCCTTCCCAGAATTGATGATTTATGTAACACCCCGTACCTTCCCAACCCTACTTGACGACATTAAATAATGTTTACTTAGGTGTCGAGAGCCATACGTATGTATTTTGTAATGTTATTGACTTGAAAATTGAAATTTGGCCTCGTACATGTGATTAGCCCTCGTAGGAGGTGTTTTGTAATTTTTGTGGAGCATTTGCGGGGTTCAAAATGAGGCTAAGAGGACCTCTAAACAAAGTATATTAAGGGTAAGAAGTAAGTTAAAGAATAGGACTTGAAGTATCTAACCAAATCCGCGAAGAAAAGTCGAAAAACAGAATTTTTTAAAAAACCAAATGTGGGGCGCGCTAGAGGGCGTGCCACGCCGCTCTGGGCTAAAATTTTTTGTCCAGAGGCAGCAAGCTGGCGTGCCCAAGGGCGTGCCACGCTGGTTTTGGCCACTTTTCAAAGTTGGAAATTTTCTTAAGTCCCAAGGGTGCCCGGGGACGTACCGAGCCAATTTTTGCCACGTTTCTTCTACAACCACGAGTATATACATGAAATGAGTAAAGTATTACATTGGTATAATAAAATTACTCGAGAACGAATTTGGCATCAAAATGACGGTTTTACCCTTATGGTCAAAATAGGCCATACGTGGCTAGAATCACTTGTTTTTGGGATTGAGGCTACGGATATGAATAGCATGAGTGGTAATATCATATTAATGCGTATTAAATGATTTGAACATGAGAAATTATTGGGTTAATTGAATTGGGCTCAATACAAGCCCAAAATGAGACAAAAGATATGGCCCAATTAGGCCAAAAGTGACCCATTCTTCACCCTTGACCACTTGTACATGGCATTTAATGCCAAGGAGACTTGAGGGACTATAAATAAGTGAAAAAAATCTGATTTTATTCAAAGGAGTACACTACACATCTCTAGAAATTTCCCAAAATTTCTCTCAACTCTCAAGAACCCTAAGCCAACTTCTTGGAGCAAAATCATCAATTTTCAAGCTTAGGTAAGTAATTATTCTTATGGAATAATATATTATATGCATGGGAGAGTATGTAAATCATGTTGGTTATGCTTGGAAGTGTTGGATATGGCACTTTGTGCTTTTGTGAAAGATGTGAAATCCATGAAATTGTAACTTGAAATATGACTTGTGAGTTTGATGAAAGAGCATGGTATGGATGAACTAACAACATGTATGGTGTGATTATGTTATTAAACTTGTTATTTTCATATAAGTGTAAATTATGGGATTTTGGCCATTTGTTATTTTGAGGTGTATTGAAGTAATTTGATGGAATAATTGTGATGTTGTGGTGATGAAGAGTGGAAAGTATGAACTTGGTATGACATGCTAATGGTTTATACTATTTTGGTCAATGTTGGGAATATTGTGGAATTATTGGTATGATGCTTTTATCAATGGTATTGTCAAGGGGGAAATGACATTTTAAAGGCAAACATGTAACTCATTGACGTTATGTGCATTTGAAAGGTAGTTGGTGGTTAATGTAAATTCCGTTATGTATTTGTGTTGTAGAGTGAAATATAGGGAAGGAGCGGGACATTGTATGCACATATAAGATTGTATAGTCTTATTGAGAATACGAGGTATGTAAGGTTCCTCTTTCCGTATCCTTCTGTAGCATATAGTGTACACCTTGTTATGGTACCTACTTATTCCCGAGATGTCCTAAGGCATCTTATTTCATGTTATCATATAGTGTTGATCATATATATCTTATTCTTGATCTATGGTCATTCATGTATAACATACTTATAGAATGATTCCAAGTTCCAATAATGTTGTGTTCCAAAGCTTTCAATAATGTTATAATTATCAAAAGTATCAATCTCGTGAAGTGAAGGATAACAAAATGCGTATATGTGTGCTTCCAAAACACTGTCATAATCCTTAATGTAATAATCTTTCGTGAGTGAGTATATCCATGGGGTGAAATAAACACCTTCATGATGACGATCCCGATATTATGAGTGTATCCATGGGGTGAGATAAACACCTTCATGATGATATCCATGGGGTGAAAGAACACACCTTCATGATGACTATCCCAACATTATGGGTGTATCCATGGGGTGACATGAACACCTGCATGACAATATTATTTTCCCACTGATCAGTTGGGCCCGGGAAATATATAACTAATGACTGGCAAGCAAGTAAGAAGAGGTACAAAAAATGAAGTAAGTATCGAAAGTAATGCACGTAGTTCCAAATATATATATTGATGGCTATCCATAATGGGCATGTCCCTTGTGATTATTTTTCCATGAAAGTTCTTATATACTGATTCAGTTTTATACAGCCTTACATACTCAGTACATTCTCCATACTGACCCCTCTTGGGGAATTTACCTTACTTGCTGCAGGCACAGGTTCTAGTAGGCCTCCCCAGTAAGCTGCAGGACATATACTGATCTTTGGTGAGCTCCAGTTGGTTCGGGGCTTTCCGTGTCCAAGTTGTACATTGATTTTGATATTGTAAATATTATGTAAAGCGAGGCTTGTCCCGAACTTAGGTTGGTCGTGTATGTATTTCTGTTAGAGGCTTTTGTAGACGTATGTGGGTGTGCAAATGAATGTGAAGAAAGATATGTATGTCCGGTTGACTTGATGGCCCTGAAGGCCAAGCTTTACACGTATATATATATTTGTCGTCATGTTTCATGATCTCCGATATTGGCCTTTTATGTTCTTACGTGATAGTGTTGTTTCCTATGGCATGCGAATGACCGAATGTAAGCATAGCTTGGTTCTCTCGGGCCTCATCGGCTACGGGTGCCAATCCGCCTCGTTGGAACTTGGGGTGTGACAATTTATTTGATCAGCTACAGGGTGCTAAATACTTTTCAAAGATTGATTTGAGATCGGGTTATCACCAAGTCAGGGTTGGAGAAAGAGATATACCCAAGACAGCTTTTCGAACACGGTATGGACATTATGAATTTTTAGTTATGTCATTTGGACTAACAAATGCACCCGCTGTTTTTATGGATTTGATGAATACGGTGTTCAAGCCATTTCTCAACGTGTTCGTGAAGGTATTTATTGATGATATTTTGGTTTACTCAAGATCACAAGAGGACCACGCTAATCACTTACGGCAAGTGTTACAGATTCTTCAAGACCGTAAGTTATACGCAAAGTTCTCTAAATGTGAGTTTTGGTTGAAATCTGTCACATTCTTGGGTCATATTGTATCGGATGAAGGCATACGAGTCGATACCCAGAAGATAGAGGCAGTGAAGAATTGGCCAAGACCTACGACGCCTACAAAAATTCATAGTTTTCTTGGTTTGGCCGGTTATTATAGAAGATTTGTCGAAGGGTTTTCTTCTATTTCTGCACCATTGACAAAGTTAACTCACAAAGCAACTAAATTCCAGTGGAATGATGCATGCGAAAGGAGTTTCCAAGATCTGAAGGATAAATTAACTTCTACACCTGTATTAGTGCTCCCGGAGGGCACAGAAGGCTACGCAGTATATTGTGATGCTTCAAAAGTTGGTTTAGGGTGTGTATTAATGCAACACGGTAAAGTTATAGCCTATGCTTTAAGACAACTGCGTTCACATGAGAAGAATTATCCCACACATGATCTTGAATTAGCAGCTGTAATTTTTGCTTTAAAGATATGACGCCACTATTTGTATGGGGTTCACGTGGATATCTATATCGATCACAAGAGCTTACAGTATATTCTCAAGCAGAAGGACCTCAATTTACGACAGAGTAGATGGTTGGAATTTTTGAAAGATTATGCTATTGATATCTTATACCATCCGGGAAAGGCAAATGTGGTGGCCGATGCACTAAGCCGTAAAGCAAGTGGAAGCATATATGGCCAGTTCGCGAGAAAGCAAGGGATGGCCAAGGATTTACATCAATTAGCTAGCTTGGGAGTTCGTCTTCTAGAAACTCCGAATGAAGGAATTATGGTACAGAATGCAGCAGAATCATCACTTATAGCTAAAGTAAAGGAGAAACAATATGTAGATCCTATGTTGTTGCAGCTAAGGGAGAATGTACAGCAGGGTCTGACAAAGTCCTTTGATCTTACACCAGAGGGAGTAATACAGTGCCAAAGCAGGTTGTGTGTACCAAATATAGATGACTTAAGGAAACGAATTATGACAGAAGCCCATCATTCACGATACTCCATTCATCCAGGAGCAACCAAAATATACCATGATCTGAAGGAGATGTATTGGTGGGGGAGCATGAAAAAGAACATTACAGACTTTGTGGCTCATTGTCCAAATTGCCAACAAGTCAAGGTGGAGCATCAGAAGCCTGGAGGTTATATGCAGTGTATTGATCTTTCGGTCTGGAAGTGGGACATGATCAGTATAGATTTTATTACTGGTTTGCCTCGTACACTTCGCAAATTTGATTTCATATGGGTGATTGTTGACAGACTTACCAAATCAGCACACTTTTTACCTGTCAAGACCACCCATACAGCTGAAGATTATGCGAGGTTGTATATCAAAGAGATAGTTCAGTTACATGGGATTCCTATATCTATTATATCCGAAAGAGGAGCTCAATTTACTGCTCATTTTTGAAGTCTTTCCAGCAAAGTTTGGGAACACAAGTGAATTTGAGTACAACTTTCCATCCCCAAACAGATGGGCAGGCAAAACGTACCATTCAAACACTTGAAGATATGCTACGAGCGTGCGCATTAGACTTTAAGGGCAATTGGGATGATCATTTACCTCTTGTGGAATTTTCCTATAACAATGGCTATCATTCAAGTATCAAGATGACTCCTTACGAAGCATTATATGGGAGAAAGTGTAGATCACCTATCGGATGGTTTGAAGCAGGTGAAACTGCTTTATTTGGACCGGATCTCGTTCATCAAGATATGGAGAAAGTTAAAGTGATACAACAACGATTACAGACAGCTCAAAGCCGCCATAAGTCATATGCTGATGTTTGAAGAAGAGGGCTTGAATTTGCTATAGGTGATTGGGTATTTTTGAAGGTATCACCAATGAAAGGGGTAATAAGGTTTGGAAAGAAAGGGAAGCTAAGTCCACGTTATATAAGGCCATATGAAATTATTCAGAGATTTGGTCAAGTGGGTATGAATTAGCATTACCCCAAGAACTCTCCGCAGTCCACCCAGTGTTTCATGTTTCGATGCTGCAAAAATGCATAGGAGATCCATTCAAATTGCTCCCATTAAAGAGGTGCAAGTCACAGAAGATCTTACATACGAAGAAGTGCCTATTGCTATTTTAGACAGACAAATCAAAAGGTTGAGGAACAAGGATGTGGCTTCCGTAAAAGTGCTTTGGAGGAATCAACAAGTAGAAGAAATCACATGGGAAGCCGAGGAAATGATGAAGTCTAAGTACCCGTATTTATTTCAAATGGATGAGAAAGTTTAAGATGCGGAATTGGAGCAATAACAAGTAAGTATATGTAGGCATTATATGTATGTGATAATATGAAGAATGCACTTAGGTTTGTACTTGATTAAGTTGGATAGTGTTACTAACCTTCGAGGACAAATGTTCCTAAGGGGGGAAGGATGTAACACCCCGTACATTTCCGAACTCATCTGACGACCTTAGCATCGATGGAAGCATTTAAATTAAAGATAGTAAGTGAATCATGTATTAAATTTATTGGGCTGAATTTAAAGGAATGTTTTTGGACTCAATTGAGGCCCAAATTTAATAAATAAGAATGGGCCCAAATGGGTAATGATCCATTTATAAATGGACCAAGTCAACATACCAATAATTTGGCTTTTCTTGACCAATAATATGGATAAACTTGGCCATAAAGGGGCTGTGGAAAAGGGAGTATTTAAGCTGAAAAATCAGCTCATTTCCACAAAAATACACTTAGAAAAAATCAGATTTTCAACACAACACATTTCTCTCTCAAAGAAACCCTAGCCACCCTAAGCTTCCTTAAGGATTTTTGGACAAGATCTTCCACTTGCAAGCCTTGGTAAGTGTTTAAACTTGTATATTAATGTAATAAATGCATGATGTATGGTTTGGAAACATGTTGGGTATGGTTAAAAGGCACAGGGCAGTCCACTTTTTAAGTGGCAGTCCACTTATGCTTTCGGCTAAAGGATTTGTCTTTTTGTGGTTTAAACTTGAAAAGGGGTTTAAGGACTTGAAGGAATTGAATTATATGGACTAAATTTCATTATATTTAAGTGTGGTTCAGTCCCTAATTTGTTACTTTTGTGTATGGCTTGATGGAAATGTTTTTACATAATTGTACATGGAACGTTGGACGTAGTGAAAAGAGAATACTTTCTTGTTGTGTTAAAGTGAATTCTAAAATTGTGTGGGCTGTTTTTGGTATATTGTTGTGGAAGGTATTTATGTGACTTGATGGAATAAATATGTGGAGTTGTATTGAGGCGGAAATGTAAAGTAGAAACTTGGTGTAAAATCCTATCTGTTTGTGATGTCTACGTTGATGTGTGCACTGTTTTGGTGGTGTTTGGACTGATTTGGTGGTGTTGTTTTGAGAAAGCAGTAAGTTATAGTGTAGTGTGGTGGAATAATGTTATTTGGTAGTATAAGGAAGGGGGGAGTGATGCACCTTGTGTTTTGGAGGTTGGACGGTTCTTACTTTCCGTTAAGCACCTACTTACCGTCTTGTGAACTTGTAATGTAGCTAGCCGTTAATGTTCGCTCCATTATGTGCTTGTGTTGTAGAATAAAAAATAAGGAAGGAGCTAAATCATTGTAGTCACGTGTTGGGGAGGATAAGGTATGTAAGGTTACTCTTTCCGTATCCTTCTGCAGCACATAGTGTCACATTGTCTTTATACTTGTTCCATTTTGAAATGTTCAAAGGTATCCCATTTCCGGTTATTAATCCTTGTTACTCACATGTTACTTATTCATTGATTAATTGTAATTCACATGACTCATGTTCATTGGTTAATGTTCCAAAGTTCCAATAATGTTCAACCACCAATGTACCAATCTCATAACAAAAGAATTGAAATAATGCACTGTTGAGTACGGGTGGCAACTCGAAGGGGCATAAGCCTAGCTAGAGACGATCCTGAATGGATATTGAGTACGGATGGCAACTTGAATGGGCGAAAGCCTAGCTAGAGGCGATCCCGAAAGTTCATTGGGAACAGGTGGCAACTCAAAGGGGCGAAAGCCTAGCTAGAGGCGATCCCGATTATTATGTTATTCCCACTGATCAGTTGGGCCCGGGCATTATATGATTGATGATTATCTGATTGATGACTTATGATGAAGTAAAGTAAAGTAAGCAATGTACATGATCCCACACGTATACCTTAGGGTAATTTATCTATATGATGCATTCACTTGTACTTGATTTCATTACAGTTCTTATATCTCATACGATTACTTTTAGCCTTACATACTCAGTACATTCTTCGTACTGACGTCCCTTGGGGGACTTACCTTACTTGATGTAGGCACAGGTACTAATAGGCCTCCACAGTAGAACTTGGATTTTCTGCGGATTGTTGGTAAGCTCCAGGTTTCTTTGGGGCTTTCCGAGTCCTATGTATATGTTGGTTTTGACATTGTATCACAGTTTTGTAAAGTGGGGACTTGTCCCGACTTTAGGGTGGTTATTTTCATGTATTCATAGAGGCTTTGTAGACGATGTAGGACAAACGAAGGATGTATGCTATGTCATGGTGGCCCTAACGGCCAAGTTTCATATTTGTATGTGTTTATCATCACACATTTTTCATGACTTATGCCATTAGCATCTTGCATCTACCTATGGTATTGATATTCATGGAATGACTTGCGTATGTGTGTACAGGGATAAAGATTGGTTCTCTCGGGGCCTCAACGACTTTGGGTGCCATGTCCGCCCTAATGGGATTTGAGGCGTGACACCTGGATCTCAGTTAACTATCCCTGTTATGGCTTAAGTTATTAGATGAAGGTTGATAGCTTCAAATCTCTGTTGTTATTTCTTATTACCAATATCTACCTCTCTCTCGAGCAAGTCTAGAATACAGGCGAGTTTTGAACGTTTGCAACCGTTAGAGGATCAATTATAATGAAAGTAATAACAATATATGCATTCCCAACGGTTCAGAATTGCTTTGCACTTAACCCGTTTTGTTAATTCCTCATGGTTCACACAACCCTAGTTAATGGGTTTAGCTACTCATGATTGCAAGAACACAAAAAGAATTCGACGATGAAAACATAATTGTAAACTCATAATAAAGAGAAAAAGTCTGAAATCTCAATATGAATAAAACCCTAGATTCGATGTTCCAAGATTACAAAATCAATAATATGTTTATGAACTCAGAAATAATGGAAAATATCTCTCAAAATGATGTACTGACCAACCCCGAACATAGAACAATAGAGGGGTATTTGTAGATACAAGACGAATCCTATCCTAATCAAAAACAGAGTCGGCAACTTTCCACGATACCGTGACTTGGTGTCGTGGAACCAAGTCACGTCACGTGGGTCCATTGTGGAAGTCAGTCGGCCTCAACTAGCTGTGGGAGTTGACCTACGACATAGAGCCACTCCACGTAGGTTGACTCATGTGACGTGGGTCCTGTCGTGGATCACTTCTCTGGTGTAAGACCTGGTTCTTTCATCTTCAGATACTCCATTTTTGAGCATGATTCATCCTTGTTGATCATTTTGCCTCCAAAAACCTATTCTCCTGCAATATAGAACAGAAAACACATCATACTAACCAAACATACCTGAGTTGTTGCATATTTTCCTTGTTTTAAGCATCGAAAGTGCCATGAAACCATGGCGCATCAGGCTTACCTTCTGGTGGGCTATTGTAAGTGCCATCATAACCTGTGAAATTGGGCCGTGACTGTAATATAGAAGAATTGCCAAAATAATGGTATGACCCTTATCATACATTGGCATACACAATTTTGAGCATTTGTCATGAGAATCACGTCTTCTCAATTAACAATAGTCCTCCCAACATTTACGTGATAAAAGTTAGCTCAAGAAATCATAATCATAATTTATGTTTCATCATTATGTGCATCATATCTTAAAATCATAATTCGTCTTTTATCATACTTTCATGGTGAGAATAACGAAATTTATAGAATAGATATATGATGCGAAACTAAAGACAACATAGGAAGCTCATGACATTTGTATTAGTAAGATACATAAATAAATCATAGCATTTTCATTTAAATCCTAACTCATCTTATAGATGAAAATTTTGCATGGTATGAAGAAACGTAGTATGGGAAATAACAATAATGTTTCTGCATGATGAGAATTAGTCCTACATACCTTACTTACTCCAAATTATTTGAAGGAAAATTCTGAACTTTTGACGAAAAACTCCAAAAAATCTACCTCTAATTAATCCTTTGAGAGGGGTTTTCTTGAAAACCATTTGATTGTAGAGTAGAATTGCATTAAGAATTCATGTACTAATATTAGGATAACTTAGAATTACTTAGAGTAGACTTACCTTGAAGTAGAGGGATGAGGAGAGGCCAAAAAAGTCGTCCTAGAGTCTGAAGAAATGAAGAATTAAGTAATATTTTGAAAAATCTCGTACTGGGTCATATTTATAAGTTACTAACTGGACCTATACTTTGAGCGTCACATTGTGCATTACGTCCAACACTCAGAGATTGTTTTTCTCCTTATTCCCTTTTGATCATGTCGCGACCTCCACCATTTATAATTTGAGTGTGATGGTCATCTTGTCACATCTTGTATCGCGTGAAAATAGGTGATGCATCACATGTCCTATCACGTGGAAGTATTCACACCCAAAGTTGGTGAGTATAGATGTCAGTTGAGGCCAATTTAAAGGTCATGTTTATGTATTATGCCTTTCATGTTTTTTTGAGTATACACTTCAAAATAAAAAGAAGAAGAGGAAGAAGGAGGAGAAGGAGGAGGAGGAGGAGGAGCAGATGGAGGAGAAGAAGAAAGAGGAGAAGAAGGAGGAGAAGAAGAAGGAGAGGAAGGAGGAGAATGGGAAGGAGAAGAAGGAAGAGGAGAAGGAGGAGGAGGAAGAATTTGACTTATTAATGCAAAATGAAGTTACACTTTTTAATTATTTTCTCATATTGTGGGTTGAAAAATTATGATGGATAATTAGTTAGATTAATAAAGAAAAGATTGTTGTAAGTTACATTACTTTGTTCCAAATTGAGGGCAAAATAGCAAAATGTACTTAATTATATCTTGATTTTTTTCAAATAAATTTTTAATAAGGAAGACAAGTAAAGTGGTTCGGAGGAAGTAAATAATTAGATACTCTCCCCGTCTCATATTAGTTAATTAATTAATTTTTTTCATTTTACTCTTATAGTTAATGCTTTTTGAAAGTGTAAATAAGTATTGTAAAGTTTCAAGAGGTAAGTTAGTAAAATTATTATAATTTTTTAAGAGACATGTACAAAAATGAACAACTAATATGAGACCTATGGAGTGATACGGGTGCGGCCCGACCAACACTTGATTTGATAGGGTTGGATGATGATTTTTGAAGCCCATTTAAGGTCATAACTTTTTAGCCCGGGCCGATAAGCCTGTTGGCCCATGGGACTTGAGAGATGTGGGTTAGACCGACTCGTGGGTCAAATAAAATATTAATTAAAAAAATAAAATAGAGAACTAAAAATAATAAGAGGAGTCCAAACTTAAAGTCTACTTAAACAATTATTTTAATAGATGGAATATTGTCATTTTTTTGTGTCTCATTATGACATATTGGAACAAAACTAGGTTAATATTTCTATTTATCTAGTTGTATTGTTACTCATTAATTACTTAGTGTATTTATTAAAATCTCTATTTGGTTCGAGTTATTTCATGTCAAAAGTTACTCAGTTTGCAGAAGCTTTATGCCTAATAAGATTGTTTTCTGTACGATTGTACCCAAGATATTTGCATAGAATGACAATGATTTCATATTGAAGCCATACAACCAAATCTTTACTTGAAGACAAACTTAACAATATTATTAAAGAATATTTTATTTGTGAATTTGAGACTTGATTAGCAATTAGTAACATCATGTAATATTATCTTGAACATATTTATGTTAGCATTTTTAAATTGGAATTTAAATTTTTAAAAATTATAAGAAATATATATCTATACTACCTTAAAAGCATGAACTCCAAAATTTTAAAGTAAAATTATTAAAATACCCCCAACTTAAAACATCACTTTTAAATTACTAAAACACCCTTCTAAATAACCCAAATACCCCATTTAAAAGATCAGTAAAATTGTCGCTTCATATATTTTTAAAACGTCACAACCAAAAAACTACTCATAAATAGGTAAAATATATACTGCTTCATACTCCTTTGTTTAATCGTCACAACCAAAAAGAAGGCTCATGAGTCATAACTCGTGTCTATGGAAATGACAATTCAATATCTAAATCCCAAGTTTGAGAAGAACGAACTTTTATCATTTCATGCCTATGCTACAAGTCTTCATCTTTTTGTCCCTTAAAAAGGCGTTGAAATATCTTCAGAGGTTAGCAATGGTGGAGCGAGGATTTTCATTAAGGGATTTCAAAATATGAAAAGTAAACACAAGCCCAAGAGGGTTCAACATCTATATAGTGTAATTTTTCACCGAAGAAGGTTTGGAGATGAGACCAAACGAAGATTATTTATTTAGTTACTAATAGGAGATGGATTCCACAAAGCTCAAAAAAAGTGTATTTGTGATGTGGTTGCCGTCAATGATCATTACCCTATGGGTGTTGACAAATATTGTCAGAAAGATACTATGAATCAGAGAAAACTTTTGAAACTAGAACGTCCTTTTTTGAAATAGATATAATTACTAGCATTGTGTTTCAAGTTGTGTGAAGCATGGAAGTGATATCTGAACAAGCCATCACATGTTGCAAATGATTTCATGGCTTTCCAACCACTGTAAGAGCAAAGTTCTTTCAAAAATTAAGATTCTTCAAAAAGCGAAAGTAATAACATTTGAGTCCTACTTACTTTACTAATTACTGTTTGATTATTTATCTTTTTTGAAACTTCTGTGATTAATTTTCTATAAATATTACTCACTCCGTTTCAATTTGTTCGGTCTATTTTTCTTCTTAATCTGTTTAAAAAAGAATAACCCTTTTCTTTCTTAACAACTTTTAAATTTCAACTTTTCATATGACATGTTTAAGACCATGTGATTAAAAGAGCATTTTGGTAATTGGACATATCTTTAATTTAAGAGTATTAGATTTAAAAGTCATATTTACTTTCTTAAATTCTGTGTCACGTCAAAATATGTCAAGCAATTTGAAACAGAGGGAGTAATTAAGACAGAAAATCTCACAAAATACACTAATTCCTATTTTATGTTGTATGCATGTCATGATATAAAAATGATGTGAATTTAAAGGATATATATACTTGTAATGAAATTCTATTAACTGATTTATATAACTTGGTTATATCCATGAAATAACATGAATTTTTTTTTTCCTTCTGGAATTTGGAATAAGTGTTTAGGCTTACGGCTTACAGCTTACAGTTTACACTAATATTTGAAAATGGTTTAAATATATATATATATATATATAAATAATAGCAAGTGTTTAAATTCGAACTTTATCCGGGAGTGCAAATTTGAATTTCCTTTTCTATAAAGATTGTGCATTGTTGTTGAAATAGATTAATTTCTTCTAGAGTGACACCATTTAGTAACGAAATTAAATCTATTGATGAATCCATACTATATTCAACTAATGACCTGATGAAATGTAGTGAAACCATTGCATCAATTATTTGCATTTTGAAATCACTACATTTTGAGATTTTTCTTTGAGTAATGCCCACTCCAGATTTAATCACTTCTTATTTTGCATATGTTATTAAAAGTGCAAATAGTAAAACACAATTTGATCATGCCTCTTCCTAAACAAAGGGTAGACATACACAATAATAATAGCAAGGAAAACAAATGCATAATAAGAGAAATATTACATTAATATACAAAATGAAAATTTGGCAAAGTTTATAATAAAAAAGACTATCTTAACAATAAACAGCAATGAATATGTAGATCAATAAAATAAATTAAAATGTTGATATTCAAATATCCTAATAAAAAAAATATATTTTTAATTTTTAATTTTGTAAAAGATAATAGTATTTACTATGAAAAAAAATATACTTAACACCACATGTTTTTTTTCAATATGTGTGTGTATTTTGCACACACACACTTATGTACTTACAATTACCACTACGACAGAACATGCACCTATCGTGACATTTAGAAATTTGAATCCTTAAAATAACTTATGCAATGACAAAAAAATAATTTGTAGTAAATTTAATAACAACTTCATATATATATATATATATATATATATGCAAATATTACAATATATCAATATATTGTCAAGCATTTCTTTATCAAGAAATTTACATAAAATTATACTTTATTCTTTAGGAAAACGCATAAAAGCCTCTCTAAACTTAGACACTTACTTTTGTCCCTCGATGATCCCCTTGAATTATGTTAATGTAGAATGTATACCCCCTTAAGTGCTAATGGGGAAAAGATAATGTATTTTACTCTTTGAAAGAGTGAAAAGCAAAAGAATATATATTTTCCTATTTTTTTCTTTTTATTATACTTTTTCCTTTGTTTTTATCGCTCTCTCATCAGCTTTCTTACCATCCAAGAAACAAAGAGTTGCTCTTTACTTTTTTTGAACTTATAATCCTTCTCATAACAAGAAAAGGTCAATCATAAAAAAAAAATATAAATATAAATACATTTTTATCACAACTATAGACAAAATATTTCTCCATATAACGTAGCCATTTGACTGCATGAATTCCTAGGTATTTAAAATTATTGAGAAAAAGTTATCCATTTCTCTTGATTTATTAATTCTAAATTATTGATAATTTTTTTTTTTTTTTTTTTTACAATTTATAAATTTCTATTACTCCATATAACATAGAATGTTTTCTACTAAATTGATTTTAGAAAATAGAAATGAAAAAAATGAATAAGCAAAAGAAAGAAAATAGAAGAAAATAAGAGAGAGATACGGTGGAAAAAGCCATGGCTTGTGGTCTATTAGGCGGAAGTACCTGAGTTGTGAGTAGGAAGAAAAGAATGAAAAAAGACATGAAATAGAAAATAAAAAGAAAGGGAAAAGGGAAAAGAATAAGAAAATATTAAAATAATGAATATATATGTTCAGCATCACATTTGTGCATGTACATCACCATTTTGGTAGAATTGGATATGAATTTTGAAGAGAGAAAAATGCAAGCTCAAATTAATGAAGAGTGAGTCTATCCAATCGATATTTATTGTCATTCCAAATCACAATCATACTAATAAAAATTGTTGTTTAAATTTATATAAAAGTAATGTTCTAAATAACTACAATTATACAATTCTTATGTATATGAAGTGTTCAACTTGAGTCTTGATACTACAACCTTTTTTCTAATATGTCAACAAGACATAATTTAAATATGAATTTAAGCAACAATATATGGTTATGGTGGCAAGTGTTTCATGTTTGTTAATTGTAAATTCAAGTGTGAAAATTGTTAATCTATAATGAGATTGGTAAAAAGGACTTTGGTTGACGCACAAGGTGGTTGATTCACTTGTTATATGTTTTGTACTTATTTATGGTACTATTTGATATTGTGAGATTAACCAGTAAAGGTTGATCATGATTTAATTGGTGGAATTCAGGGAGGATAAGGGTGGGGACGTTGGAATAAGGGTGATATAACACTTGGTTTGGGATTAGGGTGGCAGGCACTAGCTGTCTAGATTATTTGATACATGGACTGAGCTTTTTCCCTGCAAGTCACAGCTAGTGGGCATATATATGTCCCATAGCATGTATTTACATGATAAATTGGAGAGTTTGATGGTTTCCTACGTGAATCGGATTACATTATTGTTTATTATGTTTGGAGCTTGTGAGGTCCATTTTTTTTTGGAATTGTGATGGATCCTTTTGTGGTCTGGGTTATTGACATTGTACTTGAAATGAGTTAATGCTTGCTTTTGAATAATAATGAAGTGTTCATGAGAAAGTGATAAATTGAGTTGTGTTGGGATTCATTGAGGTTTGATTGCTCTATGGGATCTTTGTGGTTGACTTGAGTTGAGTATTATTTGTTTTAAAGGTGAATCATTTGTTTGCTTAACTTGATTGTGTTAAGGGGAATTATAGAGTAAACTATTGGCTGAATGCTTATTGTTAAGTGGCATGCTTAGATTTGGCTTCCGAATTACCTGGTGGTGTTTGACCTTGGACTGTATATCAAATATGGATAATGTGATTTCATGTGTATTCCTGATTCGGATGAAATCCTCAAGGTATTTTAATGAGTCTGGCCTGAATGGTTTACTAATTGCCTTGGGTGTTCTTACTGGATATATGTTGTTGGGTTCATTAATTGAATAAATGATATTTGTGTAGCTGGAGGGGAATGTAATAGCGAGACGGTGGTCAGTTAGCAATGAATGTTGCATGGTTGATTGACTTATGGTTAGTAAGGACTACTATAAATTAATAAGGTCTGGTAGTGAGAATATTGTAGGGAGAGTGATGATTGAGACCCTGACACTAAGTAATTGAATGGGTATTTTATGTGAGTTCATGTTTGATTTCGGATATTTATATTATGTATATGTGATTTAACTTGGCTCAGCCGATGATGCTTTCCTCTGTGTGTGGTTGTACTGATAGTCTAATTGTTAAACCTTTTTCGGGGTGTAGTCTGGTTGCAGGATCAGTTGGTGTTTCTTGCTTGATGAGGTACAGGTTTCTAGCAGCTTTCATTCCTTTATTCTCATGTTGGAGCTGGGTCTTGTGTATTTACACCTATTTTCTTCTAGTAGCTCTTGTACATGTCTAGACTAGGCCCTTGGGTAAAGGATTTCTTTTGTTGCAATTAAAAGAATTTTTGTAATAAGTGTTTGTAGAATTTTTAATAACTTAATGATATTCTTTTATGACTTCCACATATTTCCCATTGGATGGTACGGTTTCTCCTATCTAGGTGGATTAGAGTAGGTGTCCGCATGATCCGATTAGTTGGATCATGACATATGGTCTTTAAACAATCGAGTTCTTTTCTTAAAATCTATCATTTTATGATTAATATTTAATGTGTGTGTGAGATCCATGAGTAGTGTGACTTTGAGTTTAGTTTGAATTAGTAAAATCGTAGTAGTCTCTTTTCAGAATCTGATCGCTGGTAATATAATTAAGACGCTTTAGAACTATTACGATACTATTTGGGCGAAAAGAATGCGATTTCTGTCCAAAATCAATGTGTTTTTCTCCTAGGTCTCCTGTCTAATTGCTGGTTCATGAAGTTGTGACTTGGTTTTGTTGCTTCAGTTTATGATATCTTTGTCTCTTTTAAAATTAATATTGCCAAGTAATGGGTAAGACCTCTTCCTAGGTGTTGAGTTTTAGCTAAACGAATTGGGACATTGTAATCGAGTTTCGATTTGAAAAATCTGTTCCTCACGCCATTAATATACCTTAAAAGATCTGTATGAATGTTACGTTGAGCATTTTTGTCAGTCGTCCTTATTGTTTGCCTTATTAAAATGGAATTACTTGAATTAGCTGTTGAGATTGCAACTAAGGCTGCATCTATGATAAATTAAGAACTTAGTTTGTTTTGAGATATGAATTAGATTTAGCCATGTTTGAATTGTTTCTTTTAAAAATGAAAGTTTTGTATACGAACAAGGCAATAAATTAAGCCGTAATAACTTGATATTATTTGACATTAATACTACTTTGTTCACTACTAATTTCTTTTTTTTTGTTTCTTATGCATGAACTCCCTGGACTCCCTCTTGCACCATCATTTGGGCCGACGAGGCCCAATTTATCGAGTCCAAGCTTCAAAGACCAAGTCCAAACAAACTGATTTGCATTCAGTATACAACAATATATAGGAATATACAGTAGTGTACAAATGATATGCAATGAAAAATTGAAAAGGGAAGTAAGTATATAGGTTTTGGAAGCTAATATACACACTAATATACTAGTGAAAAATGGACCAAAGTCCATAAAACTAAGCCCAAAAGCTGGGCAGATTCGAAATGGGCTAAAAAAGGGGCTCAAACTTCAACTTTTCTCCTTTTATCGTGTAAATTCATACTTGATTATTTGTTTGTATTAATTCTTAATCTAATCAATCTAAATAAATCCCTTCAAGTTGCTATTTATGTTGTATTCTTGTATTTTTCACAAACTTTGTTATTATTTATCACATAGTCTAATATTCTTAGTCAATAAAAAATGAGATCTTTATGTTTTCCCCTTAGAACGAGTCTTTTAAATCAAAAGTGGCGTTTGTTTGGTTTATGTAATTGGTAGCTTACCTAGATTGAGGTGATTTTCTTCAAACTTAAAGGCTAAGTAAGTTTTCTTTAAAAAATCTAAGCTTTTCTATCATTGTTAAAAACTTTTGATTTTGGTTGAATTGATATCTTCTTCGAAATCCTTGAAAAGGGCTATTTCTAGCAATATTAATTTTTCCACCTCAAAACATTCTTTCTTCTTCCATATAGAAAATATGAACTCATTTCCCTTGCAATTTCAAAATTTGAAAACTTGTTTATGTAAAATTTCCATAAATTTTGGTAGACTACTTTTTATATAAATAGAATAAATGTCATTTTTGTAGAGTAGTATGGAGTAATTGCAAGACTTTAAAAGTTAGTTATTTTTACAAAGTCAGTCATATTATCTTTTGGTCAACCGTTTTATGGACGTTTCTTGAGCACCTTAAAAAACCTTCTCAAGACGTTACCAGAATCCTTACCCATTTTCTCTAATTTTAAGGGTTTGTTTTTGTTTTTAAAATTTTAAAATATTCTTAAGTTTTCTTGATATTTGACATTAATACTACTTTGCTCACTACTAATTTTCTTTTTTCATTTATTATGAATGAATTCCCTTGGTTGAGTCCATATGGACTCCCTCGTGCACCATCATTTGAGTCGACGAGGCCCAAGTTATCGAGTTCAAGCTTCAAAGACCAAGTCTGAAAGGACTGATTTGCATTTTGTATATAGCAGTATACAACTGTATACAAATGATATACAACGAGAAATGGGAAAGCGAAGCAAGTATACTATCACGAACCAACTAGCCGGATCTTACGGGCACCTACCTAACACCTATCCCAGATAGGAGAACCCTTACGAATCTACCATTAGTTTGATGCGGAAGTTAAGACCATTCATTTTCAACGGAATACTCAGTTAACTAAATTTAAGAAGTTCTTCATTCAATCCATTAATTCAGTTACCATAAAATATAACTCCAGTCTAATACATTACAGATGTAAAATTGATACGGAAAGTAATTAATAATGAATCTCCAGAGACTAGCCTAAACAGGTACAAGAGCATTAGACAAGGAATAGGAGAATCCATGACACAACATCCATGCAGAATAAAGAGGGCAGGAGCTGCTGTTTAGTGATCGCCTTCGCTGCTATAGAAACCCCAACTGACCTGCACCATGGCTATATCCCCAATTGGAGATATAGTAAATGTAGCATTATTACAACCACACATACTGGTAGACATCATCAGTCGACCAGGGTTAGAGACAGATAACATTAATAACAAATAGAGAGAAATCATAAAATCCTTGAAAAGGAATATTTCTAGCAATATTAATTTTCCCACCTCGAAATGTTCTTTCTTCTTCCATATTGAAAATATGAACTCGTTTCCCTTGCAATTTGAAAATTTAGAAACTTGTTTAAGTAAAATTACCTTAAATTTTGATATACTACTTTTTATATAAATATAATAAATGCCATTTTTATAGATTATTTTGGAATAATTGCAAAACTTTCAAAGTTAGTTATTTTTACAAAGTCAGTCAAATTATCTTTTTGTCAACCGTTTTACGGACGTTTCTTGAGTGCCTTAAAAACCTTCTCAAGACGTTATCAAAATCCTTAACCATTTTTCTAATTTTAAGGGTTTGTTTCTGTTTTCAAATCTTTAAAATATTCTTAAGTTTTCTTAATATTTTCTATAAAAATCAAGTGTCAACTCTGTGTCTTCTTAAATTATTTTGAATTTTTCCTTAAAATTTTGAAATAGTTTGAAAAAGTCAAAAATCATTTGCCCCCGCCCTTTTTAAAAGAAGAGATTTCGAAAATGGATAAAACATGGGTCTCTTTCTATTCCTATTTGTGTTGATACCTCGTTGGTGATTCTTTAGTGGTGGATCGGGTGTACCAATCCTATGTCGTGACTCTTTTGGGTTATGATATATGAATAGATTTGATTATTTTGGATATAGTGGATTTCAATGTGATTTTAGGCATGAATTATTTCTCTGTATCATAATGTTTTGGAATATCATGCAAAGATAGTCACCTTGGTCATGCTTGGTGCATCGAGGTAAGATTTGAAGGGTACCCAAGGTTCGTACCCTAAGTGGGTGAGTTCTTTCCTTAAAGCTCACTAGTTGGTTGAGATAGGGTGTCTCTTTTATTTGGATTATATTCGTGATACTAGTGCTGAAAGGACTTCTATAGAATCAATGAGGGTTGTTAGAGAGTTTTACAATGTGTTTCCAACATATCTTTCAGGTGTTCTACTAGATAGAGATATTAATTTTGGCATTAATTTAGAGATAGGTACTAAGCCTATTTCTATTCCTCCGTATTGGATAGCTCCGATAGATTTGAAGGATCAATTATAAGATTTGTTAGTAAACGATTCATTAGAGCCAGTATTTCACCTTGTGGGGATCTAGTGTTGTTTGTGAAGAAGAATGATAGGTCTACGCTTATGTGTATCAATTATCGGTAGTTGAACAAAATAATTATTAAGAACAAGTATTCCCTTCCACTTATTATTGATTTGTTTGATCAGCTTCAGGATGTTTCAGTATTTTTGAAAATTGATTTAAGGTTAGGGTACCATAAATTGAAGATTAAGGCTTCGAATATCCCTAAGACAGATTTTAGTATCGGTATGGTTACTATGAGTTTATTATTATGTCATTTGGGTTGACTTATGCCCCAACAACATATATGGAGTTGATGACTAGAGTATTTAGGTCTTACCTTAATTCTTTTTTCATTGTATTCATTGATGATATTTTGGGGTATCTGAGGAGTGAGGAGGAGCGTGTGTTATATTTGAGGATTGTGCTTCCAAAGTTGAGGGATACGCAGTTATATTCTAAGTTTTTGAAGTGTGAGTTTTAACTTAGTTCTGTGAAATTCTTGGGTTATTTAGTATCCAACAAGGGTATTATGCTCGGTCCAGCCAAGGTTGAGGCAGTTCAGGATTTGTCTAGTCCTACTTCACCTACCGAGATCTGGAGTTTTATTGGTTTGGCTGGCTACTACAGGCGATTCATGGAGGGCTTCTCTACTATTTTAGTTCCTTTGACTTAGAAGAGTGTTGCTTTTTCAGTGGTCCGATGAATATGAGGCGATCTTCCAAAATCTTAAGTCCTTATTGACTTGAGCACCTACTTGACCTTACTTGTGGAAGATAAAGGTTTAACTTTGTATTGTGATGATTTGGGAGATGGTCTTGGTGGAATTTTGATACAGAGAGGAAAGGTTATAGCCTATGATTCGAGGCAGTAGAAGATCTATGAGAAGAACTACCCCACTCATGATTTGGAGTTGGTGGCACTAGTTTTTGGTCTGAAGTTATAGAGGCACTACATGTATGGAGTTCATTGTGAGGTGTTCACCGATCATCACAACCTTCAGTACATATTCAACAAGAAGAAATTGAATTTAAGATAGCACAGGTGGTCAGAGATGTTGAAGGATTATGACATGACTATTCTTTATCACCTAGTTAAGGCCAATATAGTGGTAGATGCCTTGAGTAGGAAGGCAACAAGTATAGGTAGATTTACCTTGTTGATAGTTAAGGAGCGACCTTTGGCTATAGATGTTCCTAGTTTGGCCAATAATTTCATGAGACTTGATATTTCTGAGCCTGGTAGAGTTCTTGCTGTGTTGATGCGATGACCTAATTTCTCAGGTCATGATGACACCTACCATAACCCACATGTAGGTAAGCCAACCCGTAGTTCAGAACAGCTAATAACGGACCAATAAGAAAAGCAAAAGCAAAACTAAATAAAAAAGAAAAAGACAAGAAGGAAGCTAATACATCCTCAAAACCCGGTGAAGTCAGTACAAGATCTTCTAATACAACAGGAGTACAAAATGGAATATGGAGTAAATATATACAACGACGTCTCTGAAATACAAAAATAAAGATCAGTCTAACAATAAGAGGAAGAGCAGGAACAACTCCGAACGTCAGAAGATCACCCTAAATCTCCAATCCATGGCTGCTTCGCACGATGCACACATTAACAATGAGAACTCGTACTATGATCTGCAGGCTACAGAAGTAAAGTATGAGTACCAAACACGAGGTACTCAGTAGGCATCGACCAACTGAGCTCCAAAGAAAATACAAGTGTAAATAACTTGTAAAGCAGGAATATAAACTATAGGCGACTATTCAAGAAACGAAACATAATAATGCTAATGGAAAAGTAAGGGTAAACTATCAGATTCTACCAGTAATTAGGGAAGAAATACAGTTTCATAAGTAGTTAGTCCATATACGATAGTATAGTGAAGAAAGAGATATACAATATACAATAGTAGTAGGAAATAAGGAAATGATATACAAATAACAACTAAAGAAGAATAAATAAACAATCGCGCTATACCGATACCAACATAAAGGTACTACTCTGAGGGAACTGTTCTACATTACTGGGATCATAAAGAATAAGGGAGCTAACTTTAGCATAATTAGGGTCTCTAACTGAAATGCGTAATCATAAGATGATCTAACAATAATAAACCTTACCATAATACGAGAAAAGGGATCAGAAACATACGATTACCTCGGGTACCAATCCATAACCAACTTGCCACGAGCTATGCAACAATAACAAAACAATAAGTAATCGGATAGCCCGGACAACCAATAACCTCAACCGAGCCCCTATAAGATCGGAGATGTACAAGCAAGCAAACATCAAACATCAACCATAACTTGTATCTATACATCCCCCCATAAGACTGATAGATACAAATGCCAAACAGTTATACTGGTGATAGGCGATGCATATAAATGAATGAATGCAAGGATAATCCAGTACCATCAACCAATCAAGTGACATAACGTACCAAGTGTGTACACCTCCTCCAGCTCAGTAGCTAGCAAAGGTAGGACCTACGACGACCATCCTTCTTCAGTACAGTGGCTCATCGGATGAAGAGGCCAATAGGAGACTCAAAATATCCGTATACACTGCCTGGTCCAGAACTAGGACTTCCATGAACCATCAAACAGGTCTACTCCATCTATTACCAGAGAGAAATAAGAGTGTAATAATTGCTTGAACTTGAACCGAGGCTAAATAAGAATAAATTTGTAAATCCATTGTTCGAGATCGAATTCGAGACTAAAATGGTATAATCATGTAAAATGGGTTGGAATCTCCCTCGACCGAAGTGATTAAGTAGTGGTCAAAGAGAGTGGATCAATAATGGATCAGAATTAGCCTCGGTCTAATATCCAAAATAATATGTTTAGTTAAAGATGTCATAATTCAATAATAAGGGTGGTACGACTTTAGTTTTTAAAGAATCAATTTTAAAAGTGAAAAAGATATATTAAATCCCATTGTAACACCCCAAAATTTTAGAACCTTCAAGTACCCATAAATTTGTATGAATTCAGGCTGAAAATCTGGGTTTCAGGTTATCCACGATTAGTGGAAGTGTTCCGCGATCAGTGGAAAAGTTTTCATGATAAGTGGAAACTTTTCTGATTTCCACGGACTGAATCCATGGATCGTGGACTGGTTCCATGAACTGTAGATCAAGTCATGGATCCGATCCTGTATGTTAAAAAATTCATCTGATTTCCACCACTTGGATCCACGAGTCATGAACTGGTTCCACGACTCGTAGATCAAGTCAAGACCTAATTTTGAGAATATTTTTTGAGATCATCCTAGGGGTACTTTTGTCATTTTTTCATTATGAGATCCGACCCTTTCACCTTTAAAACACATTTTGAGCGATCATTTATACTTATTTAGAAGAGGAATACGATTATAAACCCTTTTCTCATCCCCCAAAACATTCAAAGAAGAAAGAACATCTAGGGTTCAAGATTCATGGCTCAAATTCTAGCTTTCCCAAATTCTTTCCATTAAAAGGCATGTTTGAATGATCCCTATTTCAATTACTATTCTAAAGTTGTGAATATTATTTATTATGTATAGTATGATAGTAATTTGAAACTAGGGTTGGGGATTTTGTTATTTAAAGCTTGATATGAATCTTCCCCTTTTCTTTATGAATAATGATTCAATCTTTAATTGGGGGTTTTGAGACTGAATTGGCTATTTGAAAACAATGAACTATTATGTCTTGAAGTTTGAATGTTAACTTGATATATGTTTATCCATGATTTCTAGTCTCTATATAGTTTTGAAATTTTATAAGGAATATAAGTGTTTTCCCCGTTCTTTATATCATTGAAGGTATGGTGTTATTCAAAGGGTTTGGTATTGTTATGAGAATTTCAATTATGATTATGTTTATGATTTTTAAAGGTGGGGTTTTGGAGTCAAAAGATGTTTAATGAAAATTATTTGGCATGATATGAGTGACTTGGAAGTTCTTGGTATGACGATACCAAAAATGTGAATGCCTTAATGAAAGACTCCCTGAATGAATGTAATGCAAAATATTTTAATTGGGATTAAAGAGAATTATGTAGTTCACCGAGAAGGTGTAGTCCTTGTGACCAACACTGGAAATCGCGTTTGCTGATGTGGGGAGGTCTTGTCCTGAAAAATGAGTGACCACTATATACTTGCCTTGGGCAGTTGTATGCAGCTATGATTTTGTTATGATTTGGCCAACTATGTTATCTCATTTTATGCGGCACACATGAACTAAGGCCCTGCCAGTTAGAGAATACTAGAACCATATTGCCCATGGGTTACTAAATGTCAGTATAACTACATAGTTCAGAACTAAAAGGATTTCAAATGATTACTTTATTTTATGTCCCAAATGTTTTCTATTTCGTACTTCCTTTATGACGGACATTCTTTTTAATGCTTTCTGAATTACTATTATTGTTATATTATATGAAATGTTTTGGACCCCTTTTCATCAGGTCACATGCTAGCACTCATTGTACTGACCGTCCTCGGACGCTACATCTTTTCATGATGTAGGTTCTGAAGCACTTACCCGAGATTCTGTCCCGCATTAGAATACATTCAGAGTTGCAGCTAGCCTGTGGTAAGCCATCCATCTTTTGGAAGGCATATGTATTAATTTTATTTTCAGTTGAATTCAGACTATTTGGGTTTTCAGGTATTTTCGGGGCCATGTCCCAGCTAGAATTTCTATTCATAATGTTAGAGGCTTCGTAGACTCAAGTTGGTTATTGTTTTGATTTTACATTCCAAGATTTTGGACTTTAGTTATCTTTCAGTTGAATCTCTTATTTTATGGGTTTATTTTCCGCATTTTTACTATGACTATGCTTATGATGTAATGCTAAGGGGCCTTCTTGGGCCATCATTGGTTTGGGAAGCCTATCACGGCTAGGGCCTCAGTTTGGGTCATGACACCCATTTTAGAAAACAGTAGTAAAACTAGCGTTTTAATCGGAATCATACCACTAAATAAATGTAGATGCATCTAAATGTATGCATACCATCACTAGTATCTAAACAATACAACCGTATGCGTCTAAGAATCTAAGAGCTAAACTAAGTCCTTTCAAAGGATAGAATACTAACCTGGTGTACAACTGATATCGCAACCACGACCTCAGGCCCAACAACATATAACTTAGTAAGATATTAATACCATAAACCAGAAAACTAAGGTATACAAAGACATAAAGCTACAAGAAGGGTCTAATTGGGGAATATCGTCCAATTCACTAAGTAATATGGTAAGTCTCATACTAAAGGGCCATTCATGTCAATCTATGGTCAAACAAGTCCATAATTCAATGTAATAGGGTCCTACAACCATAATGGGTATTCTAGACTGAGGTTTGGGTCATATTTCTATTCTAAATTCCCTAAATAGGTCAAGTCATGGTATTACTAGGTATAAATCTATTATATAATCTCTACCTAGCATGCAATCTATATAACACACAATCTCAAAGCCGAACCACAATCTCAAACTATCCATGAATCACTCATCTTTGTCCCACGATCTTGGAAATGACATCGCACTATCAAATTCACAATCTACACGTTAATAGGAGTAAAATGATACCCATATTGCAATATAAAACTCTAGGCCTAAAATCGGGTAAAAAATAAGCCCGTGGGGCCCGTAAATGAAATTCCAAAAATTGAATCTGTCATGAGATCCCTCTAAGGACAAGGAATGCATTCTCGGGATTTTAGAACAGATGGAGCACAAATCGGGGCTCAAATTAGCGCCAAGAGATAATGAAAATAAGAATTAAATGGAGGATTTATGCTGAAAACTTATGAAGGAATCAATGAAAAATGATCACCTCAACGTTCTCTACTTATTCCCAACTCCAATCTATGACTTCCCATAAGTTCTTGAGCTCCCATGACAAAATAATGGTGGAAAAGGGTTAGAAAATGAGAGAAATCAGGGAAGGCAACAATATATAGGCATAGGGGTTACCTATCGCAAATGCGGGGGGCCCTAGTCGCGATCGTGAGAGACCACAAAAATTCCCTTCACGAACATAGGCGAAGGGCAGTGAATACAAAGGCTTAGCATGATAGACTATCGTAAACACAGACAATTAGCCACGATCGCGAAGAAGGAAATGGACCTGGTCAGACTTACCCTTTATCGCGAACACGATAGGAGGGCTCGCAAATGAGAAGGTCAAAAACTTGACCCTTCGTAAATGCGGCCAATTCCTTGTGAACGTAAAGGGCAAAATATGCCTGCACCAGATGCTGGAAAACCAGCAATATGTTAATTCCCAGCGGACTCCGATCAGGTGCTCAGTATTTATTCGGGACCCCATGCACGTAAATGAATTATGCTACCATACCAAATTCGACATTTTGGACCCAACAAAACCATTAAAATTTCCAACCAAGGTTGTTTTGATAAAAAGTGGGCCTCATACCCATAGTTTCTTTTTGCTAAAATCTACCCATAGCCCGAAACGAGTTCAGAAGCCTCGGGACTCGGACCAAGGATCCTCCTAATCTAAAATCAATGTTTTAAAGCTAACGACACTGTCGAAATTTCCATTTGAGGCCTTTTACTAGAAGTTTTGGTCCAAGATCAATTTCTCAACTTTAAAAGCTCCAAAACAGGGAAATAGACTTAAAACCCAAACAAACTGCCCGAAAACCAAACTGACAGTCCCGACAAGTCATAAATGACCTGTAGCCACTGTAGGAAGGCACAAAACACCAGAAATAAGTAGAAATGGAGAAAATAACATGGAGGGTCATTACAGTTGAGGCACAGTCATGGTTGGTAGAAAAGATGAAGGATAAATAGTTTGAAGATGGGAAGTTTTAATAATTCAAGATAAGGTATTGAAAGGTAAAGCTAATGAAGAAATTCTTAACCAAAAGGGTGTTTTGAAGATCAAGGGTTGGATTTGTGTTCATAGAGTTGGTGACTTGACTAGATTAATCATGAATGAGGTCTATATTTTGATGTATTCTACTCATCCGAGTGCATCCAAGATGTATCATGACCTAAAGCAACATTATTAGTGGTGTAATATAAAGAGAAACATTGTAGAGTTTGTGGCTAAGTATTTAAATTGTCATCAAGTAAAGTACAAGCACCAGAAACCATGTGGTATGTATGACTCAAAGGATGCCTATACCTGAGTGGAAGTAGGTGCATATTAATAGGAACTTCGTGGGTTGTTAGCCTCATATTTTGGGAAAGTTTTATTCCATTTAGGTGATTGTAGACAGGTTGATCAAATCAACTTATTTTGTAATGGTCAACACCAATTACAATACGGAAAGGTTGGATAAGATCTATATCGAGAGATTGTTCGGTTGCATGGTGTGCTTATTGTATTATGTCAAATCAAGGAACTCATTTTACATTACATTTATGGAGTTCTATACAGCGAGAGTTGTGCACTCAATTAGTGATAAGTAGAGCTTTTCATCCTCAAACAGATGGTCACTCCGAGAAGACTATTTAGGTATTGGAGGACATGCTTCGAGCATGTGTTATTTACTTTAGTGGTTATTAGAACTAGTTCTTGCCTCTAATGGAGTAGTGAACAATAAAAATTACCATTCTATCATCTAGATGACACCACTTAAGGCATTATATGGGAGGAAGTATAGATATCTAGTTGGTTAGTTTGATTCTTTGAAGTTAGGTCGTGGGGTACAAACTTGTTAAGAGATCCCATGGATAGTGTGAATTTGATACATGATCAGATTTTGATGGACTAGATTAGGCAGAAAGGTTATGCGGTTCATAATTTAGAGTTCATGGTTTATGAGCAAGTTTTGTTGAAAGTATCACCCATGAAGGTTGTAATGAGGTTTAAGAAGAATATCAAAGCTAATTTCGAGGTTTATTGGTCCTTTTGAGATTCTTCGGCATATTTAGAAGATGGCCTATGAGTTTGCCTTACCTCTGGGTCTAGCCATGCATCCAATTTTTTATGTCTCAATGTTAAAAAAAATAATCATTTTGATGGTTCTCATGTAATTCAGTAGCATTCAGTGGATTTGGATGAGAATTTAACATTTGAGGAGGAGCCCGTGACCATTTTGGATAGGTAGATTCGAAAGTTACGGTCTTAGAAAATTCATTGGAAGCCTCGACCAATTGAGGAGGTCATTTGGGAGACAGATTTGGACATGCGGAATAGATATCCCCAGTTTTTCAACAGTTCAACTACCTTTTTTATCCTTATGTTTGAGGACAAATGTGTGTTTTCATAGTGGATGATGTAAACACCCTTTTAGAGTTTTTTTTTAATACATATTTTTGCTATTTTACCCCTCTCTATAGTTTCTTTATGGTATTTTTGGTCTGCAGGTGTGGGTAGTACAGTTCTAGAGATGATCGAATGAGAATTATGCATGTTTTTCAGTTTTGGAAGGTGTGGAAGTTAGTAAGGTTGACCAAAGTCAACATTTGGTGATATCGAGGGTAAAATGGAATTTACATAGTTTCATTAGCTCTAGAATGTGACTTTGGTTTAGCAGGACCTTTGGTTCGTGCCTCGAGGCATTCAGATGGATTTTAAGTAGTTGTTTGGAAAGTTGGAAGTTTAACGCTAAGGTTTATTCAGATGGATTTTAAGTAGTTGGTTGGAAAGTTGGAAGTTAACGCTAAGGTTTAACTTTTGTCAATATTTGGTTAAGATGACCTCTGTTCAGTGTTTTGATGGTTCCATTGAGTTTGAAATATCATTTGTAGTCTATAGCATATATGGTTTGTGTCCACGGTGTTCCGGATGAATTCTGAGGGTCAATTTCGGGTTGGGAATTCGGTTTAGTTTTCTATTAGTTGCTGGTATCTGGTGTGGTTGCACATGTGGTCCTTGGCTGTACCAATAAAGCCTCTTCTACGGAATCACTCTTGCTGTCAGGAGGTTTTTCATGAGGTCGCTCCTACGGTCAGAAAGTCGGTCCTACAGATTTAGGCTAGGTGGGGTTGGTCGGCTCCTTTGGAGGGCTAAATTATTTATAATTTCATCTTCAAAGACTTGATTTTAAATTAGGAATTTTGGAGATTTTTGGTCTACAGTTAAGAAATGGTATTTTGATGATTTGAAGGTCAATTTTAACTCTGTTTTTGATTAAATTTCATATCTGAGTTTCGTAAGTTATGGGAAATATTATTTTCAAATAAAATTTTATGTTTACCCTTATGATCTCGGGGTTGACTTTTGGATTGATATTTTGGACTCGAAATAAAAGTATAGCAATATGAGTGTCTATAGCCTCATTTTGTTATGTAGAATATGTATTTGATAAGTTTGGGCTCATTACGAGGCTCTATGAAAGAGGAAGGCTTTAGTTTGAATTTTAGGATTCTTTTAATGCAAGTTAAGCTTTCTTTGACTCTTTTTCAAAGTGTTTATATGTTAGTTTCTTGTTTAAGAGAGTTATGGGGAGATTGGTGTCCCATATTTGTGAGGTGACGAGAGACTATATGGGTATCGGTGTTCTGTGAAGGGCTTTAAATAAGAAGTCAATTTGTTTTGACTATTTTTCCTTTGTTAGATAGCATGATTATCGTGAATTATACCTAAAAATGACTTTTTGAGCGCATTAGTTGATGAATTTCCCTCTTTTTGAAATTTGGGTCGGATTATAATAATACTTGATGAAAAACTGAGATTTTAGTTATTGGTGGATCGAAAAGAGTCTATGTGATTATGAAATCCGAAAGAGGTAAACTGAATTGATAATTGTATTGACTCGTGATATAAAATGCATTGCTTGAAAATTGTACTTGCTATTTATGGGATCGGAGTGGCACGCCTGCACATCATGCATTGTATTTCATAAGGATTGGAGTGGTACACCTGTCTAATGTTATATGAATCAGAATGGCCCGCCTGCTCGGCATTATTATTGATATGTTTTGGGAACGGAGGACACACATGTCCGGTATATAGACCTCGCGATTCCCCATGGGTCCTATTATTGATATGGGGTAGCAGGTGTATACACAACAGATGCATCACATACATCTGTTTATACTCATTGTACTAGAAATGTTCATGATTTTATTTGATGGGTGTACTTAAATTATGTGAAATATGGACATGGCTATCTGATCTTATATGTTAGTTGAATCATGTGTATGTTTTGAACTATTTTGGGTGGTTCATTGTTCTATCTATGTATTTGTTAAGTTTACGTGCAGGTTTAGATGTTATAGGGCATACCTTCGCTATCACTTTGAATTGGGATCGCCCGATAATGCTGCTAAGTGTATGTGGATTAGTACTCACGCTTGTTTTCTTCTGCACTTTTATGTGCATGTTCGAACTCCGTCGCTCTCGGTTGTTGATATTGCTAGTTGTCTGGAGCGGAGTCATCGAGGTTTGAGGTAGATACTTGGCTTATCCGCAGCATACTCAGATATCTTCTATGTTTATTCATTTTGCTCTTTCCATTGACTATAAACGCTTGTACTAGTGACTACCGAATTTTGGAAGAATTGTTTTCATTGTCTTTATTTCGGTTTTGAGATGTTCATTAAAAATTATTCTTGTTGACTTAGTCATTTTACTCTGTTGATTTTTCGCATTTTTTTGGGTTTTCGAGGTATGGTTCAGGGGTTTGCTTACCTATCGGTTGGTTATTAGGTGCCATCACTGTCGTCGGTTTTGAGTCATAATAGTTAATCACATGTTATAACTTAGAGGGTTGCCTTATAGATAGTAGCTCATCAGTATTCTTATCCCGTCCTGGATTTCAGATTTGGGCCATGACAAAAATAAATATTTTACCACTTGCTAGTTCCAAATTTTAGCCATGCCAAAAATAAATTTCTTACCATTTTCTAATACATGATAAGCAGAGGCAGATCCAGGATTTTGAGGTTTCGGGTACCACATCCTATGAACAGTAGCATCGTTTCAATATTTACATAGGAGAAGACTAATAGTCCATGGCTCCTAAAAATGCTTATTTCTAAAAAAAAAAAAAAAAATGTTTGACCAAGTTTTTTTTTAGAAAAGTAAGTGCTTTGGGGAGGTAGCAGAAACAGTTTTTCATAAACTAAAAAACTAGTTTTTTCCTAGAGAAGTACTTTTAAAAAAATATTTTCGAGAAAAATATACTTAGAAACATTTTTAAAAAAATCGAGTAACACTAATCGCTACTCAAAAGTGTTTTTCAAATTTATTAATGAAACAAAAATTGATTCTCATAAAAATATTTATTTTTAAAAACACTTTTGAAAAGAAAAAACAATTTACAAAATAAATAGATTTGAAAAGTTTGACTAAACAAACCATAAATTGAGTTTATCATTACTTTTATCAATTGGGTTAGTCCAGGCTCACGGGTATGTTTTAATGCTTATAAAGAAGAGGTCTAGGGTTCAACTTTGCGGAGCCACAATGTTTTTTGAAACAATTTACAACGTTTAAAATATTTGCGTAAAAATACTGTCCAGTGCCAATTTTGAACTTGTAAAGAAGGAGGTCAAAGCTCGGTACTTTGCCATCTGTACTGCACGGTCACCTGTTACTGCGGGTTCCATGCTTTACATTTGTAGAAACCCTTACACATATATACCTATATATAGAAAATTTCAACCGAGATGTCCTGGTGTCGTGGCACCCTCAACCTGTTGGGATATATATTATTAACCATGGTATATATATAATTGAACATGTGTTTAGAAATATATTTATTATAGAATAATTATTAAATCAATTTTAATAAGATTTAATAGATCATGTATTAGTTTATGTGTCCGTTTACTTATATAGTAGATGATTTTTAGTGTATAGAGTTTTAGCATATACACAGAGGATAAAACCATCGGTTCGTATAAGTATAAAGATTTTTGTTCACAATCTAAGATAGAAATTGGACAAGCCATCGGTATGATTGTAGCACAAGATTAAATGTAATTTATCTTGATTATGGGAACGATGTAGTTCATATTTCTTGTGCTAGTACATTTTGTATGTATTGAACGGGACCGAGCAGATATAGATGTTTTAGACTGACTGACAAGAACATATTCTCTAAACTATTAAATGTACTTATATTCTCAATATTGATATAACTATTATGAGCTATATATATTAATTGTCGTTTTGATTTATTAAAAGGTGAGATCCTAAGATGGGTCAATATGCCTAGTAGATTGGATGATAATAATATATATTGGTGAAATAATAAGTTAGTTGATAGAATCCATGTCTCGGTATAGAGATTGATAATATGCCTTTCTGAGAAGTTTATAAGTTTTCATTGTGTCAAATCTTGCAATTGGATTTTATGAATCCGACACATGAAATAAGTTAAGCAGTGCTCTAAAAGAAATTAATCATTAGATTGAATTCGTCGGTAATTTAATTTATTAATTAGTATCTATAATCTTAACATGGGAAATTACATAAGTGTTAAATGGGGAATTTCATAATATAAATAGAGGAGTGCAATTACGAATTTCTAGTGAAATGATTTGTAATTTATTATGGTAAGAATAATTCAAATTAGAATTAGATTTTTGAATTATTTCCATAATAGGGAACGAACCTCATTAATTAATTATTATTTTCTCGTTAGAAAACAAACGGGTTTTTATTCTTGGAAAAGTATCTCTATAAGTAGGGATTCTCCTAACTTAGAAAAAGAATCAATTTTCTATTCGATACTTGCCCACCCAAGTATTAAGAGAGTTCGGATGTTAATTTGGGATTACTGCAGAAAACTGCAGAAACAGAGTCGGACTTGCTTGATGTTACGTGTTCACAAAGACTTGCTTGATGATATATGTTCACTCTTCAAGTGGTATTTATCGAATTAAATTTCAACGAGTTTATGTGATTTAGCATAATCGTATGTGTTCTAGCATAAACTATGCCTTATCTATTATTCATATAAGCATTATGTCTCTGGATTGCTTCCGCTGTGCATTATGTTTTCTAACAATTGTCAGCCTGAGCCATACTTACATCTAAATAGATAACCTAGATGATATATATATGTTTGGTTATACATATGTTCGTGATTTATAACCTCGTTGAAAAAATCATGTGAAAAGTTTGATGTTTGGCGTTGGTAGTTGGCGGTGATTGGCTAGGGTAAATATGAGTTTTGTTGAATTTTGAATTTTATAAGGTTAACAAACTAAGATTGTGTCGATCGAAGCTAACCACGGTAGAAAGCATTTTTTTTCCAGCATTTGTTGACGGTGGTATAGAACTGAATCTGCTATTGCATGTAGGAATCGATCTTAATGTTCTGTCTTATTGCAAGATGGATTATGTTACTCATTGTATTGCAAAATTAATATAATAATAAAAAATAAAAAAAAAGGAATTGGTTGTGGTGGAGGTGGCCCGTGTGTGGTTTCATCTCGGATATAACAATGAAAGGACAAATCTTGCTCAAAGTGTGACATATTCTTGATTTTTTTTTAGGATATGACATATTTTTGATTTAATCCTAATTGAAGAAAAAAATGCACACTAACTAGTGTTAGTGGGACGGCACATTTTTTAAAATTAAATTAGGTTGCCTTCTTGATGGCTCTTTTTCTTTTCTTTGTTTTTTTTTGGGGTGAAATTGCTGGTCGTTTCAATCACATGTAGCCTTTTATGTTGATTGGCTAAAATTCAATTTTAATTAAATGGGCACTGTTTTTGTTTCTTATTGTATAAATGATAAAGTTAAGAATTTGTGATTAATAAATAGTGTTTCTAAATGTGGTCTATTTGTTTGGAATCATTGAAAAATTCTTGAGATTTTATACATGTGGAAATATATTGATACATGAATTGAGAATCATGATTAATAAATAGGAACTACAAAAGTAGTCTATTTGTTTGAGTAATTAGAATATTCTCAATTATCATGTATATATAAATTGTCCTAAGTGAATATTGGTGGTGAATATTTATTTACTTGAATGGAGACTTATCTTAAGATGCTAGCAACGATTAATTAATTTATGAGAAGAGATATTGAGGTTTTCACTCAAAAGGAGGAAACGTAATATCTTGGATTCTCATATGTATATATTAATCGAGAGGACTATTTATTGTAAGTAGGTGTTGTGTGTTTGACACATGTATGCCTTATGCTCATGGGATCATTATAAAAGTGAATGAAAATTTAAATCGGGTTATTTTAATCTTGAACTATGCTAAAACAATTATTTTTCAAATTTGGTCATAGTTTGGCGATCATGAATTTCACGATCTCCGATTGACCTGAAATTTGGTGGATCCATCTAAAATGACCGGTTAGGGATAGATACCGTTTATCGTCATTCCGAAGTCGTTTAGATGAACTTTAAGTAGTTCATCAGATTAAAATTTGATTTGAATAAGAAAAATTATTCTTTATATCAGTTATATTTATGTTAAATTTGAAACATGATAACACATGATGATTTAACATGAATTGATATATGATAAGAATGTAGGTCATATTGTTTAATTCTTGAAGTTGCTTAAATTACTTGGATCCAAATTTGATCATAGCTTTGGAGATAATTTTTTTTATGGACTCCAATTGATCTGAAATTTAGTAAGTTCATCGGAAACGATCTTAAGTGATACAGATATCTAGTGATTCATGTCATTTTTTGGTATTTTTAAGATTATTTGGATGGGTTTAGGCTTTTCTTTCTGATTAAAATGTGATTTAGTATGTGTTGACACCTAATTTTTGCCCTCCCTGACTAAATTTAATTCTGAGTTTCTTCGGTTTTTAAACAAAATCGAAATATTTGTTTTATCCGGATAAACACTTTCTAAAATATTAATTTGAGTCAAATTTTCCATTTAAGTGATGAATTATAAATTTCCGTATTCTTGGATACGAGATCGTATAATTTTAGTCGCTTACATAATTATTTTGTCAAAAATTAGATTTTTATCGAGAACCATCTTGAAAATTAATTCAAATGGGTGAATTTTGATTTAAACATGTAAACTTGTTCTTAAAATAATTTATTTGGGGAAATATTTATTTGATTTTATTAAACCAAGAAGCTCGAGATTAAATCATTTGGTAATTCGTATCGGATCTCGATTTTAATTTAACCAAATTTATTAAATTTGGTCATAATTGAAATCAAATTGACCACAATTGCAGTGCAATTGGCCAATTGATTTTTAGTTGGCCTAAATTTAAATACAATTGGTTGAACTCCTAGTCAATTAGGTTATTTAATTAATAGCCTAATTTTTAAACCCCTATTTCCTACATAATTGGACCCGAAAATTAGGCCCAATTCCAAATCAGCACCTACCAGGCCCACACCAGTCACCAAAACCCAGCCCAAGTCACCCTTACTACTCCCCTTAACCCTTTCTTCAACAACAAAAACCAACAACGGACAAACAACACCATTGACAACAACAACCCGATATCAGCAACATGAACAATATCGACAACAACAGCGCATAACTCTTGCACGCAGCCCAAGTCCTTTCCCGCTCTTTCTTCAAACAAACATGTGATTTGCGCGCAACTCTTGCACCCCCAAAGGCGAGAATCTTCTAAAAATGCTAGGTGGCGCGGATTCCGCTATTCAAGGAAGGGGTGGTACGATTTCGTACCAAACCCAGCTCACCTTATCCTCAATTCAAAAATATCCTCAAAAATAATTCCAAAATTACCCTTGTTATAGTCTCTCCCACATCGATAGAAATTGGGAATTCGATCCCATTCTTTTTCTATAAATACTCTACTATGGAGAGGTTAAAATCCAAGTCTCAGGGGTGAGAAACTTATGAGCAAAAAAGTCTTGAAACGTTGAAAAATCGTTCAAGCAAAAGCAAAGAATTTTCAAATTGAAAGAGGATTTCTTTTGCTAAGTTTAAGTTTCTAGGCCAGAATCCTTGTGAGACTCCGTTGAGCGTTGGATTCAGGCTAAGAAATGAATGGCTTTTCTCGGTGGTGGCAAAGATTTCGACGACTCAAAGTCCTGTTTTGCTGCTCCAAGAAAGGTAAACCTTCGTCTTTGTCCTTTATTCTTCGGTATAGTGGTTGTAGTAGTATTTGGTTTGTGTTTTCTTAGTGTATAGTGGGATTATGTGCTGTAGAGGCTATGGAGGCCATAGGTTTTATTGCGATGAAGGCATTGTTGTGATATTTCTTCATCGAATCTCGTCTTGATCCTTTCTTAAATATTGGTTTTGTGTTAGTTCATACCTTGCTTAACATAAACGATGAATAAGTTGCTGTAGAAATCTAAGTTATTTTCCTGTTACTTTAACAGTTTAAACCTCACGTGGAATGAGAGTAATTACAGTATTTCGGTTGAGATTTATATTTTTTAACTTGCTTCTCGCTTACTGTGGATCATTTATTTTAAGTTTCTGTACCACGTATGCTGTAAAGTTTTCTCAACTGTTTCAGCTGTCTTGCCTCCTTTCTTGCATAACTGAACTATTCCTAAATTCTCCTCGATTAATGATGTCAATGGGATAGGTGGAGTTGGTTCATAAGAAAAAAAATGTTACAATCCAAAATCCATCTATGACCTTTTGATATGCAAAGTTCTCCTGAACTTGCAAAGAGGGGTAGAATGTTTTTTAGCACGAGCACCTTTTCGTGTACTTTGCTTGGCTTGGGCAAAGGCCGTTAAGTAAACATGTTTGGGTGTGCTCGGGTTTCTTTTTCTGTGTGACTCTTACACCGATTAGTGCTATGTTTTTCTCTTTCTGTTTTCATATTGTTTTGGTCAGGTTGCTGCTTTCCTTCTTCTTTAATATGAACTTCCTCATTTCTAGCATCAATTTTCTTCTTTGAATCCATTTGTTAGCATGATTGTTGTTTAATTATTTGGAATAGACTATTCATAAGTGCTCTCTTGATCTTAAACTCCTCTATGACATTTTGACATTTAAATTTTCTTTGTTCGTCAAAAAGAGGACGAAAAGGCTCTAAATGACCAAAAATGGTGCGTTTTTTGTGTGTTTCACCTAGTTTTTTTTTTCATTATCGTTAAGCAAAACCAGTTAGACACATTTGATTGATTTTCCTTTAACTATTTTGTTGAGAAATGTCCAGTCTTTCTTTTCTATGTTTTCCTGTAGTCATTTTTAGACCTTTATGTTAAAGTTAAACTTCACAGAATAATCCTGCATTTTGTTTCAGTGGTACTTTAGTTGCATTCTTCATCTCATGTTATCTTTCTGAAATTATGCTAAGTTTGATAATAGATTTGTGTGTTATTAGTCATATGTGAGGATTAGCCTACGTCTCATTGAGATTTGTTTATCACGTGTCGATAAGATGTCATTTTCGTCTAGTCATATGTGAAAACTAGCATGTACTTCTCTGAGATATGAATATCATACGTTTAACTAGAGTATAAATTTTAGTGCATTTAATATATCGTCCTTACTGTTAAGCTATTCCTTTAGATGATTGCATGTGCGTTTTCTCTCCCAAATTTGACATAGATATATTTTATTGTCTCTTATCTTTCCTTGTCATTTGGGCTATTTTGTTCATTTGTTTCTAATTTCTTGACTTAGAGCGTATACTAATTACTTATTATTTTTTTCTGCATGTAAAACTTGCCCCGAGTCCAAATGGACTTCCCCTTCCTTTCCATTTCTAAATGGGCCAATGAGGTCCATCTCATCGAGTCAACTCCTTGCCAAGTCCAAAAATGGACTGATTTGGCAACGGAACAAAGTTATTTCCCGATGATATACAACAAACATGCAGCATATATACAACAATATATAACATGCACAGGAGCATGTTACAGGTGGAAGATAAAGCATAGGATTTGGAGAAATAAATGGGCCTAAGCCAAAGTAAAAATGGGCCAAGGAAGACCCATATGCTACAAGTCCAAGTTGGACAGAATCTTTGAGCCAAAGCAGGGGCCTATTTTCAAACTCTTTCCTTTTCTTGTAAATTTTGTTGATATTGACTGTTTGTATGAAACTCTAACTTGTTTAATCTAATTGAATTCTCCCTAGTAGAGTTGCTATGTTTGTTTACAAAAAAAAATGCTTTTACAAAATCATTGTCAATTCTGATAATTTTCAAGTAAACCCTTCCAAAGCATGTTCTGTAAAGTGAACTATTTGAATCTGTTACTAATGTTAGACCAAGAAAATTCCTTTTTGCAATTACAAATGATTTTTTCAAGTATGATCCATTCTTTTCAAAGTTAGTCAAAAAGTTAGTTTTCAAATAGATCGGACAACCGCAAGTAAGCGGATATCTTTGGTGCCTTAACACCCTTCCAAAGATATTAATAAGAACCTCTTACCTAGAATTTCAAATTTTCAAATGATTTTTCTGTTTTAATCTTTTGAAAGTAATTCCAAGGTTTTCTTAATTTCCTTTTTCAAATAAATTAAGTGGCGACTCTGTTTTGATTAAATTTGGAATTTTTCATAAAGTTTTTTTTTTCGAATTAAATCAAGTCTTAGTCATTTTCTCCGCAAAACAAAAATGACGACTCTGCTGGGGAATTCAACTAGGTTCTAACCACATATTTGAATCTAACTTTATTTGACTAACTAGTCGGACTTGTAATAATTAGTAATTTTAATTGCTTTACTTGCTTATATGTTTAATTCTTGTTATAAACTGTCATATCATGACATATTTCGCCATTCCTGGCAAATCATTAGGCATTAGGAAAAAGGGCGGTTATGTGGGTTTCTGCACCCGCCCTTCAGCACAACACCTTAATTTATTTGAACCACCAAGTGAAGTAGTTGAATTGAGTCGGTCAACAGTCATTTGGTGCGTTACCCCGAAAAGTCCACTTCGGGTTTTCGGTCAATTCGAACAAACCATTCTAGTTAATTAAGATAGAGCGAAACTAAATCCCAAAGGTTTAGGAATTAGCCTAGGATGTCTTAATATCCCGGGGGTATTAATTCCATTAGACAAACGCCAAATGTGTCAAAAGGCTCTACTACCCATCGACACCGCATCCAACTATGTGCTATTTGAAAAGACGTATGTATTGTAACCGGACTATTGTCTTGGGGGCGGGGCCTAACGATTTGCTCCTTTTGTAGGATGTCACGGTTCTTGAACTTTAGTATGGTGTTAGAAGCTCTGATTGAAATCCACTTGTGGCATAGGTCAATGGACGCAGAGCAAAAGCGTGAAGTGAAAAAGTACCTAGGACATTTGGTGAGCATAAAAGAAATGAAGGCATGGCCGGAGCTAATCCAAATATTAACAGGGTATTGGGATAGCAACAACATGGTGTTTCGTTTTGGAAACATGGAAATCACCCCAACTATTAAAGAAATTAGGGATTGCATATCTTCTTGGGCGGATTTGAAAAGGCCTTCAAAAGGCATTTTGATTCCAAACAGACCATCTACAAAGGATATTGCTCAGACCCTTAAGCTGCGTCAAGACCAATGTAATTGGATAGATGCTCCGAGCATTCCTTTTCGAGAATTTTACACTCGCTGGGGAGAAGGCAGCAGGGGGTTCACACGGTTCCAGAATGAGTTCTACACTTATCGCGAATGGGATGAAACCCAACCCATAGCTTTTGCTATAGCCTTTTTAGGACTCATGGTGTTTCCTTTGAACCAAAATCGCACCATCAGCACTCGGATCATTATGGTAGTCCAAACTCTTTTCAAGGGATTGAATGCAAGAGGATTAATCAAGTATTTCTCTCTGGTCCCGATCATCTTGTCTGATATTTATAGAGCCCTCGAAAGATGCAAAACCAAACATTGTTTCTTTCAAGGTGGCAACTTGGTTCTTCAATGGTGGATCCTTAGTCACTTAATGAAATTTAAGGGAACTCGAGAACTACCCAAACTAGATGAGGAAAATGAGTTCGATAACCTACCAGAAATGCTCTGCTGGGGTGACATGGGAAACAAAACCAAGATTGGGTGCTCCCAAGTGTTCTGTGAATTAGGAGAAGATAAAATTCAGTGGATGCTAGACAGGTTTTTCTCAAAATTCGTGATTATCGAAAGTCAAGGCCTACCTTTTCTTCCTCTACCGGGAATCAGAGGAGCCCATCTATATGCCCCCCAAAGGGTACTTAGACAGTTTGGGAGGACTCAGACTATTCCTAAGCATGCTTACGTGGAGGGTTTCATCGTCGATTACGATGAAGAGAAAAAAGTTCCAAAAGCTGATGCCATTGTCCAAATTTGGAAAACATATGTAAAAATAGAGCCAGAAACAGTAGCTGAAGACATGTTTAACGCAGAGTACGTAGATGGCTACAAGGAGTGGTTAAAAAGGGACATCCAAGACATGGATATTTCTTGGCCAAGAACCAACTCCAGATCCAAAGTTCACAAACAGTTTCAAAATCTACAGGAAGAAATGGTAAGACATGAACAGGAACTTTTGAAAAAACAAGAAGAAGATCGTCATACCATCGAAGAGTATATAGACATCTTGAGTCAGAAATTTGAGGGTATGATAACAGAGGTAGAAAACAAGCCGCTAATATGTTGCAGAAATACCATGACTTTCCTCAGGTGCCAACAGAACACAGAATGCTCAAAGCAGAAACAGAGTACTGGTTCGCTCAATACACATTCGGAGAGATAGCGAAGAAGTATAAGAAAAGGGCAAATGGAGAGGGATCATATGCAGGACCGCACTAGTAGTCTCCCCTGCGTGGGTTTATTTCTATGTATTTACTGTTTTTCCTAAAATACCCCTGCGTGGGTTTGTCTTATTTTGCCCCTACATGGGCCCCTTTTATTTCCTATTGTCTTTAAATATGAACCCCTTTATCGGCTGGCTTTATGTCCCTTTTTGGGAAAATTTTGGTTTTATCTATCTATCTATCTATCTATCTATCTATATATATATATATATATATATTGGGGGCAATAGAATGGTTCTCAAATAACGCATACGTCTTTTCGAACAAACGCTAGGCCCACCTTTGGCTCAAAAGGTCCCCTCGAGTAGGACACGCTCTTTATTAATGTTTGTGTGATATAACTATCTTATGTGCTCATATGTGTTATGTTGATTCGAATCAAAGGCAAATTGATCCAATCCCATGTTTATAGAGACCATTTAGGCAGAAATATACGTCCACTACACGAAAGTCCGACCAAAATGCTCCAAGTCTTCCAAAGTTTCCCAGAAAAATCCTAAAGAATCATCTCTCGTACTTTTAGAAAGGTTTGACTGAAGAGATGGATATGGAAATGGATTTGACAAGGAGAAGAATTGCGTCAATTCAACAAGAGATCGATGAGCTCCATAGGAAGAGGGAGAAAATCCGCCATCAGACAGAAGTAGCTTTGGCAAAAGATGAGGAGTTGAATAGGCAGACTGCTGAAGTCAAGGCAAGGATTACGAAAATAGATCAAGCGTTGAATGAAGGAAAGCCAGAAAAGAATTTCGCCAAAGAAGTCAAGTGGATGGTGTCGAAATTCGAAGCGTACCAAAGTGAGGCTCTTGGAGATCCCGAGAAACTCATACAAGAGGTGGAAAAGCAGTCAGAAAATATAGAGGAAATAACCTGGCCTACAAAATAAAAGGGGCAAGTCACACTCTAGGTAGGTTCTAGAAACTACCTGAGGGAGTCAAAAGTTGTGCAAGTCTCAGAAATTTATCAGTTATTGCTAGCCATGGGAACTTTATCCCCGATCAAGACCCAAGGACCTAAGTGTGATCCCCGGGATGAGCATAAGAAGTGCGCTTATCACCTTCTCTAAAAAGGGCATACCACAGATGGATGTCGTGTGTTAAAAGCTAAGATATGTGATATGATCAATAGTGGGAAGATTGCTCATTTGTATGGACCACATACTATGCTGGTATGTGATATGATCAAGCCAGGAACTCCCATTACTAGCAGTGTTTCAATTCGTCGTGTGGACTTCACGATTTTCAAGGACAACTACGAAGAAATCTATGTCAAGTTGGTTCAAGTACAAATCTTACATCCAAAGAAGGCAAATGAGAGGAAGAATTTGGCAAAATGGAAGAAGAATGATGACTCCTGCGTCTATCACAATGGAACGAAAGGGCACAACATTGAAAAATGTCGAGCTTTTCGCTTCGAGGTGGAGCACTTCATCAAGATTGGGATGATATGCTTGGAGTTTGAGCCCGATCATCCATAGAAGCGAAAGAGGTCAAAAAGAGCAGAAGTACTTTTTATCCAGAATCAAGCTTTAAACGTAACAAGTTTTCAGTTTCCTTGTATTTAATTTTCCATAATGTAATGAAGTTTAGTGAATAAAATGAAAACAATCCTTGTTACAACCATTCGAACTACGTAGGGCCTGATTTCTCCTTCGTGAGATACGTAGGCAGCCTTTTGGCCCAACCCCCATCTTTAAAAATCTCTATTATCCCCCACTTCGGCGAAAGAAGGCATAAGGACGGAAGAAGAAACGTTGAACCTTCTTGATTAAATCCACTTATCCAAAACAATGAACAAATTCCTGTTCATTGAAACTTTTGAGTCATTACTACTATATGGATCAATTCACCTGCGATGAGAAACAACTTTATGTGTTCCTGCCTATGTGATTGTCTTGCATTACTTATTACTAACGGGATCTAACACATCTGCCTTTGAGTTGTTTTTACTTTACAGATAATAGAAACTACTCCGTGTTGTCATAAGCTGGCTGAACATCCTTACTTCACCCGATCAAAAGTTCACAAAATCCCATCCCCTAGCCATCATTCAAGTATGACTGGAAGCGACGAGGATAACGCATTGGCTATCAGGGACAATGCCATAGCAGAACAAAGCGAGATGATTGCTGATCTCGCAAGGAAGCTGGAAATGCTTCAAGAAGAGGTGAATCGTACTATAGACTTGGCTAATTTAGCCATCACTACTAATGTTCCTGTCCCAGGAGGGCACGTTCCTCCACTCCAAATCCCTCCTCTCAACACACCTGACCTCGGGAATCATTCGAATAACATTTCATCCGCTTTCGCCTCTCAACTTCCCACAGACCCAATCATCAATAATCCACCGGTTCATCAAACTCACACTCCACCCATTCAAAACTCCAACCGAGACAATAACCCAGATGCTTACCATCCACAAAATCCTTCCCTGACTCCATAAATCCATCCTCAAATCCCACAGAACCACTCTCAAACTCCACAAAACACCTTTAACCCCTCAAAATGTCCTCCCTGCCTACAACCCAACTTCCGTTCATCCTCAAAATCACCCTTCAGCATACCAAAACCCTTCTGCCACTATCCCAAATCCGACCTATACCCCTAACTGCTTTCCATGTTGTCACATCTCCCGATCTCTATAACCTTTTTTCGAATCCTGAGGTAGATCATTATGAGGAGAAAGAAAAAAAAATAGAGGATTAAGCATGAGAAGAAGCTTCTTACAATGAATGAAGAGATTATGAGGATCAAAAAGTCTCATGGAGCAGGGGATAATGATGGCCTTGGTTATGATGATTTGTGTGTCCACCCCGGTGTAGACCTACCAGAAGGATACAAGGTCCCCAAATTTGAAATGTTCGGTGGTACTGGAAATCCCATGGTGTACTTAAGGAGGTACTGTGATCTAATAGTTGGAATTGGAAGAAACGAGGCATTGCTAATGCGCCTATTCAGTCGAAGCTTTGGATTGGTTCACATCCCAGGAACTGAAAAAATGGTCTAGCTGGAGGGCCTTGGCCAAAGACTTTATCGACAAATTTACTTACAAAGTGGAAATAGTTACTGACCGGCATTCACTAAATAGGATCAAGCAAAAGAGCAATGAATACTTTCAAGATTATGCCTATCGCTGGAGAAAGGAAGCCGCTAAGGTACAACGTCCTATGACTGAGAAGGAAATGGTAGCGGTATTTTCCCGTGCTCAAGAAGGAGAGTTCTATACTAGAATGGTGTCTGCAGTTCGGGCAACTTTTACAGATTTGGTAAAGATTGGTGAATCACTCGAAGAAGGCATTCGAATAGGGAAAATTATCCAGACTCCAACATCAGCTGGGACCTCTGGGTTCCCTAGGAAGAAAAGAGAAGACGTGACTGCGGTATCCACCGATTCTACTGTAAAATTGAAAAGGAAATTCAAACCCAGGGATACCCTTTCTTCTTTGCCACCCCCGAGTCCTCAATCCGTGTTCTACGTTCAACCTCAATACCAAGTTTCACAGCCAAATGTCCTACCTCAATACCAAGCCCCACAGCCAAATGTCCTACCTCAATACCAAGCTCCACAACCAAATGTCCTACCACAATATCAAACTCCATTGCCAAATTATCAGCCTAATGTCCAAACCTCCGTCCCAAATTACCAGGCTAACGTCCACATAGCTCAAAATTATCATCAAGTACCACCTTACGCTACTCAAAATAACCTTCCTCATCCAAACCTTGAAAAGAAACCTCCTCAAAACTTCACACCACTGGCTGAAAGTCGCACTCAACTATTTGAAAGATTAAGAGCAACCGACTATCTCCAGCCTGTCCAACCAAAACCCACCAATACAAGTTCACAATTTTACCACGCTGATCAAAATTGTGCCTATCATTCAGGAGGAGTTGGCCACAGTATCGAAGATTGTATTAATTTGAAACATAAGATCCAGGACCTGATTGATCATAAAGTCATTACTCTTCAAACACTACCTCCGAATATCAACAGTAATCCGTTGCCTAACCACGGAGGGGATATGGTTAACATGATCAAAATAGAAGATGAATGGGCGAATAGTAAGACTATCACTAAGGTTGATTCGAAAAAGCCCAAGAAAAAGGAATAAATAGAGAAGATAGAGAAGGTCGTGGCTGTTTTAAGTGTCAATGAAAGGCCCCTGTTTGTGGTGATGAAAGCCCCAACTCTGGCATATGCTCTAACACCGACTAGAAGAGAGTTTGTTGTAGAGACCACCGCCTCTCATGGGATGACTCGGTCCAAGCGATGCTATGTTCCTGAAAATTTAGCCAACGACTCGTACAAGAAGGATTCAAAGAAGAGGCCGATTACTGAAGAAGAGGCCAAATAGTTTTGGAGGTGAATGCAACCAAAAGAATATTCAATTGTTAAGCATATGGAAAAGACTCCAGCACAGATCTCCATGTGGGCATTGCTAATAAGTACTCAATACCACCAACAAGCTTTGTTGAAAGTCTTAGATGAAGCATGTGTGCCCATTGGCACGAGTGTTGAAAATTTAGCCATAATGATAGGTAACGTTGTGGGTAGTCATCGCATATCATTCAGTGAAGAAGAGTTACCTTTTGAAGGCATAATGCATAACAAAGCATTGCACATCTATGTTATTTGTCGTGACCATGTGATTAATCGGGTTCTGATAGATGACGGATCTGGTCTTAACATTTTTCCCCTTTCCATATTGACTCAAATGGGTTACCATTTGGGAAAGGTTCGTCAAAGACAGGTTAATGTGCAAGCTTTCGATGGAGGACAGAGGGACACTATAGGCGAAGTTGATTTGCACATCCAAATAGGACCCACCGAGTTCAAAACTAAATTTCATGTCATGGATATTAATCCTAGTTACAATCTGCTCCTCGGGAGGCCATGGCTCCATGGTGCAAGAGCGGTTTCATCACCTCTTCATCAATTGTTGAAATTCATTTGGGAAGGACACGAGGTGGTCATTCAAGGAGAAGGGAGTCACTTGAGCCACCCTAATGGTTATGCACCTATGATTGAAGATATTCCAAAGGGCAGTAATTTTTATACGGTGGAAATCGTGAACGCTGCTGAAGAGGACCCAACATTCTAGACTCCCATGCCTTCTATCTATAAGATGATGGCAACTGTGATGCTAGGAAATGGATTTGAGCCTGGTCGAGGCCTAGGAAAGAACTTGGAAGGTATCATTGATCTGATCATGAGTCCATAAAGAGCCTTCAAATATGGACTAGGATACAAGCCGACAAATGAGGAAGAGGATGAGAAAAAGACAAAGATAGGTTTGCCCAAGCCATTGCCACTTCTGTATCAATCATTTTCTGTACGCGAGATATCGATGGATTATGGTCTGGGGGATGGTATAGGAATTCTAATCGAAGGTTGCAATGCTATAATATAAGATTTCCCAAAGACTAGTGGAGTGAGGAAGGCTGCACCTGGAGAAACTTTGCAAAATTGGACATCCACTCCGCTCATGAGTCCTCGCCCTCTGTGGTAGATAAAAGGGCAAATTTCTAGTTTTTGAAAATCGGTGATGATCCGGAGGAGGCCTCGTGATCCACCCTTTTATCTTTCAAATCCTCTTTTGCATGTTTACTGCTTTCAAAAAGGCTTGGGCCTGTACTCATGCAGGTCATGAGTCATAGTTTGTAAATAGTTCCCAATTTTCAATTAAAAGGCCTCCCTTCATCTAGAAAACTACTTTGAGTTATGTTATTCCCATTTCCCTATTTTTGTGTTACCTTGCTATTATCTAACTTAGCTTATTTGTTTATTTCAGTAATAATAACTTAAAACCTACCAATATCATGTCATGTCAAGAGTTAAATGAACACAGTGATGCGAATGACAACGAATGGGAAAACTATGATAAGGCACAACTAACAGAGGATTTGGAAGAATTTGAAAACCGCGAGAAGCCTAACCTGGAAGAAACTGAAGTGGTCAATCTAGGGGGCCGTGATGAAGTCAAGGAAACAGGAGTTAGCGTTCACCTAACAGAAGCACAGAAAAGAGAACTCATTCGCTTGTTATGAGAATACATCGATGTATTTGCTTGGTCCTACAATGACATGCCGAGTTTAAGCACCAACATGGTGTCGCATAAGTTACCAATCAATCCAGAGTTTGATCCAGTAAAGCAAAAAATGCAAATATTCAAGCCAGACCTAAGTGTAAGGATTAAAGAAGAAGTGACAAAGAAAATCCAGTATAAAGTTGTGGAGGTCACAAAATATCCGACGTGGTTAGCCAATATTGTTCTGGTACCAAAGAAGGACGGGAAAATCAAAATTTATGTTGACTATAGAGATTTGAACAGGGCCAGTCCTAAAGATAATTTCCCTCTACCCAACATCCATATTCTCATTGATAACTGGGTGAAGCATGAAATGCAGTCTTTCGTGGGTTGTTTCGCCGGGTATCATCAGATCTTAATAGATGAGGAAGATGCAAAAAATACGACTTTCATCACACCCTGGGGTGTTTATCACTACAAGGTAATGCCGTTTGGTCTAAAAAATGCTGGTGCGACATACATGAGGGCTATGACAATGATCTTTCATGATATGATCCACAAGGAAATTTAGGTGCACGTGGATGATATAATCATCAAATCCCGCGAGAGTTCGGATAATTTGAAACACCTTAGAAAATTCTTCGATCGATTGAGAAAGTAGGACTTGAAGCTAAATCCCGCCAAGTGTGCTTTTGGTGTGCCAGCCAGAAAACTATTAGGGTTTATAGTCAGTAGGAGGGGCATCGAACTCGACCCTTCCAAGATCAAGACAATTTAGGAGTTGCCCCCACCGAGGGCCAAGAAAGAAGTCATGAGTTTCTTGGGATGTTTGAATTACATTACTAGGTTCATTGCCCAGTCCACTATCATATGCGAGCCAATCCTTAAGATGTTGAAGAAGGATGCGTTGAATGAATGGACAGAAGAGTGTCAGAAGGCTTTTGATAGGATCAAAGGTTATCTATCCGCTCTGCCCGTTTTGGTTCCACCAAGAGAAGGAAGTCCATTATTGTTGTATTTCACAATCTCAGAAAATGCTTTTGGATGCGTCCTCGGGCAACACGATGAAACCGACAAGAAAGAAAAGGCAATCTATTATTTGAGTAAGAAGTTCACTCCATACGAGGTTCGCTACACTTTGGTTGAGAGGACGTGTTGTGCTTTAACTTGGGTTGCTTAGAATCTGAGACATTACTTATCTTCATATATAACATATCTCATTTCCAGAATGGACCTCTTGAAATATATATTTCAGAAATCCATACCTACAGGAAAGTTGGCCAAATGGCAGATGTTGTTAAGCAAGTTTGACATTGTGTATGTGACCCAAAAGTCAATCAAAGGGAAAGCCCTAGCGGATCATCTGGCTGAAAATCCAGTTGACAGTGAGTATGAGCCACTCCGTACTTATTTATCGAATGAAGAAGTTCTGTTCGTGGGGGAAGACATAGCTGAAGCATACCCCGGATGGAGGATGTTCTTTGATGGAGCAGGTAACTTCAAAGGCTCAGGAATTGGGGCGGTTCTAGTGTCAAAAACAGGTCAGCACTACCCAGTAACCGCCAAACTGTGTTTCCCGTGCACCAACAACATGGCCGAATATGAAGCTTGCATCCTAGGCCTCGAGTTAGCACTCGACATGGGTTTTCGAGAATTATTAGTCATTAGAGACTTAGATCTATTGATTCACCAGGTGCATGGAGAGTGGGCTGTGAAATATTCCAAGATCACTCCTTACGTAGAGTTAGTACAAGATTTATGCAAAAGATTCAAGGAGATTAACTTTAGACATATGCCAAGGGTACAAAATGAGTTTGCTGATGCTCTAGCCACTATATCCTCCATGATTCAACACCCAGATCAAAGTTACATTGATCCTCTGAAAATAAGTTTGAGGGAGCAACCAGTACATTGTGCACATATTGAAGCAGAGGCCGATGGAAAACCATGGTACTTCGATATCAAGAAGTATTTAGAGTCTGGGGCATACCCCGAAGATGCCAGTAACATTCAGAAAAAGACAATCCGTAGTTTGGCAAAGAGTTACTTCCCGAGTGGGGAAATCCTATTTAGGAGAACCCTGAACTTGGGATTTCTAAGATGTGTCGATGCCGTAGAAGCCACAAAGTTATTGGAAGAAATGCATGCTGGAGTTTGTGGACCTCACATGAACGGATTCGTTCTCTCTAGAAAAATTTTGAGGAAGGGTTATTTTTGGATGACTATGGAGAGTGACTGTAATAAGTACGTACAGAAATGCCTAAAGTGCCAGATACATGGATACTTGATTCGGATGCCTCCACATGAACTCTACACAATGAGTTCACCATGGCCGTTAGTGGCATGGGGTATGGACGTCATTAGTTCGATAGAGCCGACAACATCGAATGGATATAGATTCATCTTAGTTGCTATTGATTATTTCACAAAATGGGTAGAAGCTATCTCATACAAAGCTATGACCAAGAAAGTCATTGCAGATTTTGTCAAGAAAAACTTGATTTGCCGATTTGGAATACCAGAATCAATCATTACAGATAATGGAGCTAACCTGAACAATCACTTGATGAATGAAATTTGTGAAAAGTTCAAAATCACTCATCAAAATTCAATCGCGTATCGCCTGTAAATGAATGGAGCCGTAGAAGCTGCCAATAAAAACATTAAGCGGATATTGAGGAAAATGATTGAGAACAACAGATCCTGGCATGAGATGTTGCCTTATGCTTTGTTAGGATACCATACGATGGTCAAAACTTCAACCGGGGCAACTCCATATCTATTGGTTTATGGAACTGAAGCCGTAATACCTACCGAGTTAGAGATACCTTCCTTGAAGATTATTCAAGAGGCCAAACTGAATAATGAAGAATGGGTTCTTGCTCGTTATGAACAACTCATGCTAATCGATGAAAAGCGAATGGAGGTTGTATCCATGGTCAACTATACCAGCAACGGATGATGCGTTCCTTTAACAAGAAAGTGAGAACTCGCATGTTCGAAGTAGGACAATTGGTTCTCAAACGTATATTCCCCTATCAAGAAGAATACAAAGGCAAGTTTGCTCCGAATTGGCAAGGGTCGCATGTGGTACGCAAGGTAATATCTGGAGGAGCCCTAATCTTGTCCGAAATGGATGGTCGATAGTGGACCAAGCCAATCAACTCCGATGCGGTGAAGAGATACTACGTCTGAAGATAGTCTCTTATCTATGTTTCCTTTGTTTGTAATTACACTTTTATGAATATAATCGTTTAATGAGTTGCAATCGCCTAGGAAAATTTATCCTTCCCCTTTATGTACGAACTATGTTTGACCTGAATTTTTAAGAATGAGATACGTAGGCGGCCTATGTCGGCTTCGGTCAACCCCTTAGGGAAATTTATACTTTCCTTTTATGTACGAACTACGTTTGACCTGACTTCTCAAGAATGAGATACGTAGGCGGCCTATGTACGAACTATGTTTGACCTGAATTCTAAAGAATGAGATACGTAGGCGGCCTATGCCGGCTTCGGTCAACCCCTTAGGAAAATTTATCTTTCCCTTTTATGTACGAACTACGTTTGACCTGAATTCTCAAAAATGAGATATGTAGGCGGCCTATGTCGGCTTCGGTCAACCCCTTAGATTTTTTCTATATCTCTCTAGCGTAGTCCTGAACTATGTTTGACCTGATTCCTGCTTCAACGGGATACGTAGGAGCCCCAACGGCTCAGTCATATCACCCCAGGAAATGGAAACTGGGGCAGAAGTTTCGAGAAGGAATCTCAAAAATTCCAAAGAAGAAGACAGTCTTCTGAAGAGAATGAAGACCAACAAGAACTTTGGGAGGAAGTCTCGAGATCCACGCAAGGAGAGACTATTTTAAATAGCATCTAACTGGGGCAGAAATTTTGAGGCTCCACCAACATTTGGAATGAATTCCGAATTCCCCAACACCAAAAGGTCAAAGCCAAATTTCAGAAATCACCAGCTGCGACAAAGTCCAAATAGACTAAATTACCAGCTATGACAAGCCTCTACAAATTATGCTATTGAACTTCCCCAGCAACAACAATGAGTTTGTGGGGATCTCCCATTGGATGTCAGGCATGGCTAGGCCTTAAGTGAGAGACGTTCGTTAGGATAGCACATGACATTACTGGCAGAGACTTTCTAAAAAAAGTTTTTGCATAAGTTTTTCAAAACCAAATTATTTTGAAAATCTATACATATTTTCTTGACTAGTTTTGCCTTCCATCTTTTTAAGCGGGGAGTCAGGGCGGAAGTACGAACATGACAAAGCACCCGAGAGATAGCAAGAAGCAAAAGAGGTCAACAGTTTCACCCAAAAAACTAACAATTTTTCTATGGATGCAGCAATCACCACACAAAGAGAGGGTCTCCTTCAAGAAACCCCTAAGCGAATCAGATGCCGTGCCAAAGCATACAAGGCTCAAAGATGGTATTTTTTGGGTGGCCCCAAATATATAGCCACCCATTTTGGATCAAGGACCATTTGATATGTTTATCCTATTTCAAAAGAATACAGATGACAAACAAAGCATCCTATCTTTGTTATGAATATTTTATTCAGAACTTCTTCTAAAAATAGTCGCTAGTAAAAGCAACTTTGTGTCTGCTAAATGGTTGCTTTGAGCACAGGTATACTAGAAAAAGTCTGCACAATGGAATGATCAAAGAGATCACCTAACAAAGAGAGTAGGGACATCCTCCTCCAACCCATCATGGGTCAAACGAACATATAACGTTCGAAAGTGGTAGTTATAGTTGTCCCCAGAAATGGGTCTAACCATTCACTTATCTCCAAAATGATTTTTTTTGGTAAACAAAATCATTTATATTGTAAATGCTCTCTTTAAAGCTTTTCCATAATTTGACTATAGTCGCTAGCAAAAGCGAAATTGTGTCAACTAAATGTCTACCTTAAGCGCAGGTACATTCAAAGGAGTTAGCACATTAACAGAATAGCCTAGAGGCCATCTTATTACGTCAAATCCAAAAGAATCTGACGCTTGTCAATGCTGAAAGAGGATGCTATGGATCACCGAAAAAGGGCTATCCCATGGCATCCCGATGTATCCCAATACATCCTGATGCATCCCAATGTGTCCCAATGCATCCCAATGTGTCCCATCACATCCCTATGCATCCCATGGCATCCCGATGTATCCTATTATATCCCGATGCATTCCATTGCATCCCGATGTATCCCAATACATCCCATGGAATCCCGATGTATCCCATTACATCTCGATGCATTTCATTGCATCTCGATGTATCCCAATGCATCCTGATGCATACCATGGCATACCGATGTATCCCAATGCATCCCGATGCATCCCGATGTATCCCAATGCATCCTAACACATCTCATTGCATATTATTACATCCCATCACATTCCATTGCATCATATTGCATCATATTGTATCCCATCACATTCCATTGCATCATATTACATCCCATTGCATTCCATTGCATCATATTACATCCCATTGCACTCCATTGCACCATATCGCATCCCATTGCATCATATTGCATCATGTTGCATCCCATCATAATTCGTCACGTACCATTTCATTGCATGTTATATGTTATTTCATTACATTGTAGGACATTTTCATTCCATGCCAAGAGGGCTATGCCGAGAGGGACATTCCATTCCATTACTGAGAGGGCCATTTTATTTCATTACCGAGAGGGCCATGCCGAGAGGGTCATTCATTCCATTGTCGAGAGGGCCATGTCGAGAGGACATTCCATTCCATTGCCGAGAGGGCCATTTCCTTCCATTGACGAGAGGGCCATTTCATCTCATTGCTGAGAGGGACATGCCGAGAGGGCCATTCCATTCCATTTCATTGTCGAGAGGGCCATGCCAAAAGGGCGATGCCGAGAGGGCCATCATATCATTCAGATAAGTCTCCCTAATCGCTCACCATGCAAGACAATAGAGTCTGGTTTTGGAAGATGCTTTGGAGAATCTATAGCCATTGACCACGCGAAGATCACAATCTGGCGTTGAGGATATCTTATTATTTTATATCTATTAACTCACAAGAGGTGATGTATCCCAGTGTCGAGGATATTTCAGTGTTTCATATATTTGCATCAACATATCAAAGTTGAAGAAGTATATGATCCAAAGGGACATCCTTAAGTCGTTATTTGAAGACGGACAACAAACTGGACTTCCCAAGAATTGACAATCTGAAGGTCATATGTAAGTCACAATATTCGAGACCAGACAGTGTACGAGATTTCTTGAAAGTTGATAGTTCATGGGTCATCCGTAAGATGCAACAACATCCTAACCAGATAGTATGCGAGATTACCCAATAATTGACAGCTCAAAGGTTATCCGTAAGCCACAACAAAATTCTTATCGATTGATATGCAAGATTACCACAATTAATAGTCTGAGGGTTTTCTATAAGACACGACATATCCAAGATTGATTATGTGAAGGATTACTCGAAGACCGACAATTTAAGGAATATCCATAAGCCACATCGTATTCAAGGTTGGATAATGTGCTGGATTACCTGAAAGACTGATGATTTGAGGGATATCTGTAAGTCATCTCTTATCCAAGGTAGGATAATGTGCAGGATCACCGAGAAGACCGTCAACTCAAGAGACGTCTGTAAGTCATCTTGTATCCAACATCGGATAATATGCGTGATGACCTAAAGATTAAAAATTTGATGGATATCTATAAGTCGTACCGATACAAAAGATGCGCAAGACTCACCCGACGATCACATGCAAAATATCATTGCCAATAGCCGAAGAGGTTATCATTCCACATGCAAAAAGTATTACAGGTGACCAAGAGGGTTGCCACACCAACAAAAGATTACACGATTGTAGGGACCGCTCTATACAAAGTGTCATCGGTGTCCAAGAGGGCCACCCTACTTTGAAGAAATTTTCAATTGCCAAAAAAGTTGTTTATTCAACAACCAAGAGGGTTGTTGTATCTATTATTTCAAAGAATTATTGTCCTCCAAAACAGGTACATGAGAGGACGACATCACTTTTCGGATAACAACTCAAGTGGAGATATGGTAAGAGGCTATATACCTCTTCGTGAATTATGTTTATCACTAATAATTTTTGTTTGAGATATTGTCGAGAGCATCCAAGAGGATGAAAATCTCAAACCAAAACCACAGGTGCGGACAACTTCAAAAAAGGACGCAAAACAACGTGGAACTTTTTCTTAGCAGCAAACCGGGATGTAGTCCGAAGAGGAATATCAAACTCTTCGGGTGTGAGCTAAAGGAAGACTTCCACCACCATCAAACCACACCCCTATTAGAAGGCGTGTAGGTATTTTGGAATATTTTTGGTTTCAGTTTCGCATCCAGAGTATTTCTAAACTCACACTGGAAGCAAATTTCCTTTTCTTCAAATCCGGGTGACATACACCTAGAGCTTTGGGAATTATGTCCATGTAGCTCATATTTATAGGTGTGAGGGCCCCACATTTTGTAATTGAGATAATTATAAGACTTTTCTCCCTAGCTCAACTGTTCATCACCCATCTTAAGCCAAAGGTCGTCTTAGCATAATAGACTACCTTTTCCACTGATTGAGTCGAACTACAAGCAGTATGATTCCCTGAGTCTTGGGGATATGTAGGCTGGGATATTTGTTGAAAACTAGACTGCATTCCAAACTCCCCCCAATGTCCCCATTCACCAGCTTTTCGACCTTCTTAAAATTCGAAGGCAAGATAGCTTATGGTTCTTTGAAAATCGTGCTTCCAAGTCAAGAATTGTGAACTACAAGTGGCATGAATTCTCATGTAACCTGAGATATGTAGGAAAATCGATACCGGAGTCCGGTCATAACTCCTTGAAATTCGTGTGAAAACCAACCTCTTCGAGAAATGAATTTGTGGTAGGACAAAATTAGGAACGTCAAACTCCCTTTGCACAAGGTTACTTGCATTCACCCTAACCAAAGGGAGGGGGCAACTGTTGTCACCTAATTTTTGCCCTCCCTGACTAAATTTAATTCTGAGTTTCTTCAGTTTTTAAACAAAATCAAAATATTTGTTTTATCCGGATAAACACTTTCTAAAATATTTATTTGAGTCAATTTGCCATTTAAGTGATGAATTATAAATTTTCATATTCTTGGATACAATATCGTATAATTTTAGTCGCTTAAATAATTATTTTGTCAAAAAATAGATTTTTATCAAGAACCATCTGGAAAATTAATTCAAATGGGTGAATTTTGATTTAAACATGTAAACTTGTTCTTAAAATAATTTATTTGGGGAAATATTTATTTGATTTTATTAAACCAAGAAGCTCGTGATTAAATCATTTGGTAATTCGTATCGGATCTCGATTTTAATTTAACCAAATTTATTAAATTTGGTCATAATTGAAATCAAATTGGCCACAATTGCAACGCAATTGGCCAATTGGTTTTTAGTTTGGCCTAAATTTAAATACAATTGGTTGAACTCCTAGTTAATTAGGTTATTTAATTAATAGCCTAATTTTTAAACCCCTATTTCCTACATAATTGGACCCAAAAATCAGGCCTAATTCCAAATCAGCACCTACCAGGCCCACAGCAGTCACCAAAACCCTGCCCAAGTCACCCTTACTACTCCCCTTAACCCCTTCTTCAACAACAAAAACCAACAACGGACAAACAACACCATTGACAACAACAACCCGATATCAGAAACATGAACAACATCGACAACAACAGCGCACAACTCGCAGCAGCACGAATAAACCCCCCGAAACTCTACCCCCAAAGTCCTTTCCCGCTCTTTTTCAAACAAACATGTGATTTGCACGCAACTCTTGTACCCCCAAAGGTGAGAATCTTCTAGAAAGCTAGGTGGCGCAGATTCCGCTATTCAAGGAAGGGGTGGTACGATTTCGTACCAAACCCAGCTCACCTTATCCTCAATTCAAAAATATCTTCAAAAATAATTCTGAAACTACCCTTGTTATAGTCTCTCCCACATCGATAGAAATTGGGAATTCGATCCCATTCCTTTTCTATAAATACTCTATTGTGGAGAGGTTAAATCCAAGTCTTAGGGGTGAGAAAATTATGAACAAAAAAGTCTTGAAACGTTGAAAAATCGTTCAACCAAAAGCAAAGAATTTTCAAATTGAAAGAGGATTTCTTTTGCTAAGTTTAAGTTTCTAGACCAGAATCCTTGTGAGACTCCGTTGAGCGTTGGATTCAGGCTAAGAAACGGGTGGCTTTTCTCAGTGGTGGCAAAGATTTCGACGACTCGAAGTCCCATTTTGCTGCTCCAAGAAAGGTAAACCTTCGTCTTTGTCCTTTATTCTTCGATATAGTAGTTGTAGTAGTATTTGGTTTGTGTTTTCTTCGTGTATAGTGGGATTATGTGCTGTAGAGGCTATGAAGGCTATAGGTTTTATTGCGATGAAGGCATTGTTGTGATATTTCTTCATCGAATCTCATCTTGATCCTTTCTTAAATATTGGTTTTGTGTTAGTTCATACCTTTCTTAACATAAATGATGAATAAGTTGCTGTAGAAATCTAAGTTATTTTCCTGTTACTTTAACAGTTTAAACCTCACGTGGAATGAGAGTAATTACAGTATGTCGGTTGAGATTTATATTTTTTTAACTTGCTTCTCGCTTACTGTGGATCATTTATTTTAAGTTTCTATACCACATATGCTGTAAAGTTTTCTCAACTGTTTCAACTGTCTTGCCTCCTTTCTTGCATAGCTGAACTATTCCTAAATTCTCCTCAACTAATAATGTCAATGGGATAGGTGGAGTTGGTTCATAAGAAAAAAATGTTACAATCCAAAATCCCTCTATGATCTTTTGATATGCAAAGTTCTCCTGAACTTGCAAAGAGGGGTAGAATGTTTTTTAGCACGAGCACCTTTTCGTGTACTTTGCTTGGCTTGGGCAAAAGCCGTTAAGTAAACATGTTTGGGTGTGCTCGGGTTTCTTTTTCTGTGTGACTCTTAAACCGATTAGTGCTATGTTTTTCTCTTTCTGTTTTCATATTGTTTTGGTCAGATTGCTGCTTCCCTTCTTCTTTAATATGAACTTCCTCATTTCTAGCATCAATTTTTTTCTTTGAATCCATTTGTTAGCATGATTGTTGTTTAATTATTTGGAATAGACTATTCATAAGTGCTCTCCTTATCTTAAACTCCTCTATGACATTTTGACACTTAAATTTTCTTTGTTCGGCCAAAAGAGGACGAAAAGGCTCTAAATGACCAAAAATGGTGCATTTTTTGGTGTGTTTCACCTAGTTTTTTTTCATTATCGTTTAGCAAAACCAGTTAGACACATTTGATTGATTTTCCTTTAACTATTTGGTTGAGAAATGTCCAGTCTTTCTTTTCTATGTTTTCCTGTAGTCATTTTTAGACCTTTATGTTAAAGTTAAACTTCACAGAATAATCCTGGATTTTGTTTCAGTGGTACTTTAGTTGTATTCTTCATCTCATGTTATCTTTGTGAAATTATGCTAAGTTTGATAATAGATTTGTGTGTTATTAGTCATATGTGAGGATTAGCCTACGTCTCACTGAGATTTGTTTATCGTGTGTCGATAAGATGTCATTTTCGTCTAGTCATATGTGAAAACTAGCATGTACTTCTCTGAGATTTGAATATCATACGTTTAACTAGAGTATAAATTTTAGTGCATTTAATATATGGTCCTTACTGTTAAGCTATTCCTTTAGATGATTGCATGTGTGTTTTCTCTCCCAAATTTGACATAGATATATTTTGTTGTCTCTTATGTTTCCTTGTCATTTGGGCTATTTTGTTCATTTGTTTCTAATTTCTTGACTTAGAACGTATACTAATTTCTTATTATTATTTTTTTTGCATGTAAAACTTGCCCCGAGTCCAAATGGACTTCCCCTTCCTTTCCATTTCTAAATGGGCCAATGAGGTCCATCTCATCGAGTCAACTCCTTGCCAAGTCCAAAAATGGACTGATTTGGCAACGGAACAAAGTTATTTCCCGATGATATACAACAAACATGCAGTAGATATACAACAGTATATAACATGCACAGGAGCATGTTACAGGTGGAAGCTAAAGCACAGGATTTGGAGAAATAAATGGGCCAAAGCCCAAGTAAAAATGGGCCAAGGCAGACCCATATGCTACAAGTCCAAGTTGGACAGAATCTTTGGGCCAAAGCAGGGGCCTATTTTCAAACTCTTTCCTTTTCTTGTAAATTTTGTTGATATTGACTGTTTGTATGAAACTCTAACTTGTTTAATCTAATTGAATTCTCCCAAGTAGAGTTTCTATGTTTGTTTGCGAAAAATAATGCTTTTACAAAATCATTGTCAATTTTGATAATTTTCAAGTAAACCCTTCCAAAGCATGTTCTGTAAAGTGAACTATTTGAATCTGTTACTAATGTTAAAACAAGAAAATTTCTTTTTGCAATTACAAATGATTTTTTCAAGTATGACCCATTCTTTTCAAAGTTAGTCAAAAAGTTAGTTTTCAAATAGATCGGACAACCGCAAGTTAGCGGATATCCTTGGTGCCTTAACACCCTTCCAAAGATATTAATAAGAACCTCTTACCTAGAATTTCAAATTTTCAAATGATTTTTCTGTTTTAATCTTTGGAAAATAATTCCAGGGTTTTCTTCATTTCCTTTTTCAAATAAATTAAGTGGCGACATTGTTTTGATTAAATTTGGAATTTTTCATTAAAAATTTTTTTTGAATTAAATCAAGTCTTAGTCATTTTCTCCGCAAAACAGTATGAAAACTAATTTTTTACATGGGTTTTATTTATGTTAAATCTGGTAGATGATTATACATGATTGAACATGAGTTGATATATGATACGAATATGAATCTGATTATTTTTTCTTGAATTACTTGAATCCGAGTTTAATCATAGTTTTGGAGTTAAATAATTATTTATGAACTTTGATTGATCTGAAATTTGTTAGGTTCATCAAAAATGATCTGACGCCATTTTTGACATTTGTGATCATTTATACGGTGTTTGGATAATTTTATTTTTGAAAAAAAAATAATTTTTAGGAAAAATAACTCGGCTACGATCTAGTGGTGATAGGAATTTTTCTCTAGGTTCTTCATGACTAAATTCTAGTGAAGTATTAAGTTCATGTGCTAGCTTCAGACCTTCCTCCATATTGGATGAAATTAATACAAGTCATTAGATATAATCTTTAATTCTGATTATTTATATTAACTCTCCCTGTCTGAGTAATATATGATTGAATCAATGGAATTAAGGATGATGAGATTGATATTCACTCTATTTAAATTTACAATATACTTTTCTTCCAAGTTAGCTTTTGTTCTACATTTATTGGAGTGAATATTTGACAACACATATGTATGTTGTATGAATAGTTCTTTTCCCAACGAAATTTATTGTTCAAGATGCATAGATATTTATGTGATGTTTTTTGAATTTTATTATTCAAATGATTAAATATTTTTTCAAAAATAGTACTGAGATCATGTAAATAGTTTTGAAATTTTTTGTTCTTGTTCTTGATTCATGTATTTTAGTACGCTAATGATAATATGTATTAACAATTACTAAGCAAAAATATTTTAAATCTTATTTTGGCCAAACAACATTTCAACCGAATTGATCATGGCTTTGGAATAAAATAAAAGGACTCTGATTAATCTGAAATTTGGTAGTTCAGTGAAAACGGCCCAGTAAAAGAATGCGTCATCTTTTTGACAATTCGGATCGTTTTGATGGATTTCGGTCATATTTGGTGATAAAAGATCTCCCCTAAATTATCAAGATTAAATAGTAGTGAAGTATTAAGTTCATGTGCTAGCTTAGGCCTTCCTCCATATCGGATGAAATTAATACAAGTCACTATGTATTTAATTGCTAGTTTTATAATCTGTATTAACTCTCCTAAACTGAGTAATATATGATTAGATCAATGTAACTAGAGTTGATTTTCACTTGACTTAAACTAACAATATACTCTCCATCTGAGTTAGGTCTGTACAAGTTCATGAAGTGAATAATCAGTCATTATATATGTGTATTGCATGGACAGTTCTCCAATCCCATCGATTGACTATTCAAGATGCACGACTACATATGTATTTAATGAGCCCTGAATTTTATTAGTCAGGTTATTCGATATATTATGATTTGTTTAATGTGTTATATTCTAAATTCTCAATAGACTTCAGTCTACCCACTTGTTACTGTTTAATAATTTTTTTTGACAGAGATACGACATTAATCTAAATAATGCATTGTATATGTACCTTATGTTAGAAAGAATTTAATTTGAGTTTCTAATCAAATAAGAGATGGATATGTATTTATTTTTTCTTGTAACTTTTGAGTTATTGAGTTTGATTAATATTTTATCTCTTGTTGTAGATTAATGCATAGACTCTTTATTACTGCTATCTCTCATGAATTAAAAAAATATTAATCTGTCTCAGAAGAGAAAAATATTCTTTAGAATTTAATGAAATTTATCTATAAACTAGCGTCCATGTCATTTTTTCTGGATAGCACTTTGAGGTTGATCAATATAATGGACGTTAAAGTTCATTGAAAGTGAATACGCTACCAACTTGTGAGTCCTATTAAGAAGAAAAAATTACTGAGAGACTTTTCCTCTTAAAATAATAGAGAGGTAGTGATAAGTTAGAATTAATCCATTCTGATTTGTGTGGTAACATGAGTATTCAGGCAAGAGGTGATTTTGAGTATTGTGGAACACTCACTAAATATTACTCATGATATGAATATATTTATTTGATGCTTCATAAGTCTGAATGCTTTGATAAACTCAAGATATTCAAGACAGAAATGAAAAAAGCATCATGAAGAATATATTAAGTCATTGTGATCTGATCATAGTGGAGAATACCTCTTTGAAGAGTTCATTAATCACTTATCCGATAGAGTGATTACATTTTAATTGTCTACACCTGATACTCTATAACAGATTGGTGTAAAAGAAAAAAGATATAGACTCTTACGGAGATGATAAGATTAATGATTGACTTATTCATAGTTGTTTCTTTTTCATTTTGGAATATGTCTTTAGAACTGTGTATTACATTTTGAATTTAGTTCCTTCCAAGTCAGTATCTTTGACAACTATAGAACTGTAGATTTGACGTAAGTCTAATTTGTGAAAGGGAGGAATGGACAAATCGAAATTAAGAATGTATGTGTTTATTGAATATCCAAAAAGAAAAAAAGAAGGTTTATTTTAACGTCCTAAAGAAAATAAGGTAATTGTTAACACAAATGCCTGATTTCTAGAAAAGGATCATTTAATAAACCTTGTTCCTAGAAGTAAACTAGTTTTACAGGAACTGATCAAAAAGAATAACAAATGAGTTAGCTGAAAATTCAAATGCTCAAGAACATCTAACCGACATGTCAGAGTTGACGTTCCATTGAATTTAAGTAGTGGAAGAAACGTTAATACACGTAAGAAAATCTACTATCTCAAAGTAGTGAGAGTGATGTGAGCAAAGACCACTACATGAAGAAGTCATTAGTATTTCAGTACTGAAAGGTTTTGAAGAAAATATTAAGACTATAGAACATGAAAGTGTGACTATAGCAGTAGTACTTAGTCATAGTGGGAGAATCATAACAGGGATCGATTTGTTGCGTATTATTGAGAGAGTTTCATGATAAAACTCACACTCATGGAGTATTTCATGATATATACTTTAAGAACTAGTACCAAATCGATCAGTTACGATGAAACACTACTAGACGAAGTTGCATAAGAAAATAACTTGGTCAGATTCTTTTGATAAGTAATATAAAAGGATTAGTTGTGAAAGTTGTAAATGCATATTTAAGAGTCTAAGTGGGAGATTGTCAATGTATATACTATTAACCATGTGTTAAGACATAGTATTCTATCCATTGTCAAAGGTGAAACATCAAAGTGGGAGATTGTTAGGATATATACTATTAACCATACCAATTGTGATGGTTAAAAGTCTAAGTGGGAGATTGTTGGGATATATACTATTAACCATGGTATATATACTATTGACCATGTATGTAGATATAGTATTTTTTATAGAACAATTGTTAAATCAATTTTAATAAGATTTAATAGATTATGTATTCGTTTATGTGTCCGTTTACTTATATAATAGATGATTTAGTATATAGAGTTTTAGCTTATACACAGAGGATTAAATCGTCGGTTCTTATAAGTATAAAGATTTTTGTTCACAATCTAGGATGGAAATTGAACAGGCCATCGGTATGATTGTAGTACAAGATTAAATGTAATTTATCTTGATTATAGGAACGGTGTAGTTCTGACTTCTTGTGCTAGTACATTTTGTATGTATTGAACTGGACCGATCAGATATAGATGTTTTAGACTGACTGACAAGAACATATTCTCTAAATTATTAAATGTACTTATATTCTCAATATTGATATAACTATTATGAGCTATATCTATTAATTATCGTTTTGATTTATTAAAAGGTGAGATCCTGAGATGGGTCAATATGCCTGGTAGATTGGATGATAATAATATATATTGGTGAAATAATAAGTTATTTGATAGAATCCATGTCTTGGTATAGATATTGATGATATCCTTTTTGAGAAGCTTATAAGTTTTTATTGTGTCAAATCTTGCAAGTGGATTTTATGAACCTGACACACGAAATAAGTTAAGTAGTGCTCTAAAGGAAATTAATCATTAGATTGAATTCGTCAGTAATTTAATTTATTGATTAGTAGTTGTAATCTTAATATGGAAAATTACATAAGTGTTTAATGGGAAATTTCACAATATAAATAAAGGAGTGCAATTACAAATTTTTAGTGAAATGATTTGTAATTTATTATGGTAAGAATAATTCAAATTAGAATTAGATTTTTGAATTATTTCCATAATAGGGAGCCTCAGTAATTAATTTTGTGGTCCCTGCAGTGCCCATATTTAATTAGAACTCGGAATCCTACTTTCTAGGAAAAAAAGGAAGAAAACAGGCGTTTATTTTCTTGTTAGAAAACGAACGGGTTTTTGTTCTTCTTTTTGGACTAGGAAAAGTGTTTCTATAAGTAGGGATTTCTCCTAACCTAAAAAGAAAATCAATTTCAATTCGATACTTTCCCACCCAAGTAGTAAGAGAGTTCGACAGTTAATTTGGGATCACTGCAGAAATGGAGTCGGGCTTGCTTGATGATACGTTTTCATGCTTCAAGAGGTATTATCAAATTAAATTTCAGCGAGTTTATGTGATCTAGCATAATTGTATGTGTTCTAGCATAAACTATGCGTTATCTATTATTCATGTAAGCAGTATGTTTCTGGATTGCTTCCGCGTGCATTATGTTTTCTAACACAAGCTACTACATAGATCCGCCCCTGATGATAATCTCTCACAGCCCATTAGTTCCTTATTTATAGTAATATGGACTTGGAAAGTTACACTTGGTAAGAAAATTATGGGAACAATCTATTTCTAGGGCTTTTCGCTTCTTGTGAGAATTAAGTGATATAGAAAATTAACATAAATCATGATTCTTTATTCTTATTTTCTCGTATTTTCTTATGAATGGCTTCTTTAGATCAAGACATAATCTTATTTGCTCGTAACTTTTTATCAATGGTTTCTTTTATCAATGGTTTCCTTTCATTTTTTCTATTGTCTTATTCAAAAAAGGAGCGTGAATTAGCTAAGAAATTCATCGATAATCTATCACTAAAATGCCCCTAGTAACAAGAATTTTTTGATAACTCATGGCTAATTCTTCATTAAATAGGGTTGGCAATGGATTTTGTTATTTGGTGACACAGGTGTTGGGTTCGAAATTTGTAGGGAGTCATGAGGAAGCTTATAGTTTGCAAACCATAAAGACGATAATTCAGATGACAACTAAAAACATACTAAAACATATTAATAGGGTTTGACCAATTGGCCTACATATGAAAATATAATATTGAAAAACATAAAAATCTATTGGGAGAAGTCTCCCCCTTAAACAAGACTTCTTTGATGACTACATTGTGGATGCTATTGTGTTGTGGTATGAGAAGAGAGGTCTTCTATTTATAGAGGTACAAAACCTTTCCTACAACAAAGAGGTTAGCCAAATATGGAAGGGTTTTATATTTTTCTTTTAAGAAAAGTAAAAGAAATTATGGTAATACTTTTATTTTCCTTTCAAGAAAAATAAAACTCAAATTTGGTAAGAAAATCAGGACAAAACCCCTAACAAATCTCCCCTTTTTGACTGGATTTTCTTGGCAAAACTTGATCCGCCTTCTTCACTTGCATATATGATCTTTGTTCTTCACATAATTTTCATCACTGCTGCTTGCCATTGTTAAAAATAAGGTTTAAAATATCATGGTTAAAAATGGGTTAAAAATTAATATTTTATTTTTATTTTTAAAGATGCAGCAACAGGAATGTTGAAAATATGGTTGAAACTTCTTATCTACACGTAGTTGGACAAAATCTTCCTTATCATAAAATTGGTTGCAACTTGATTTGAAACCACTTTAAACCTGTCTTTAATCTCATTTCACCAAATCATTGGACCTTTGAACCGTAGGCTCTGATACCACTTGTTGGGTTCGAAAATCGAGAGGGCGTCATGCGGAAGCATATAATTTGCAAACCATAAAGAAGATAATTCAGATGACAAATAAAAACATACTAAAACATGTTATTGATAGGGTTTGACCAATTGACCTACATATGAAAACCTAATATTGAAAAACATAAAAATCTATTGGGAGAAATCTCCCCCTTAAACAAGACTTCTTTGATGACTACATTGTGGATGCTATTGTGTTGTGGTATGAGAAGAGAGGTCTTCTATTTATAGAGGTCCAAAACCTTTCCTACAATAAAGAGGTTAGCAAATATGGAAGAGTTTTATATTTTCCTTTTAAGAAAAGTAAAAGCAATTATGGTAATACTTTTATTTTCCTTTCAAGAAAAATAAAACTCAAATTTGGTAAGAAAATCAGGGCAAAAACCCTAACAACAGGTTGTCCGTCGTTAATTTTATTTTTTGAATTATATTAAATATATTTTCTTTTTTTACAGATTTTTTGATGTTTTCAACTTTTAACAAGATCAAGAATGAGAATGATAAACATAAGTTTGGAAATGAAATTCTTTCCATGGAGAACAAATTGCTAAAAGAAAGGTTGATGAATTGAATTTGCTTTTCTTGCATTGAAATTTTGCAGTGCAAGGAGAACGCACATTTAAAAATACAGGTCATCTTTTCACAATGAGTCTATATAACTTAAATACTATAGATTATTGACTTTATATCATTTTTTCAGTACAAAAAATTATCGTGCTTTGTCCACATTATGAAGAAAAAACATGATGAAAGGTAGAGTTAGCCCTATAAATTTTCAATGGCATTGCTTGTTACTACCGTATTGTTTCATTAGCAACGGGCAATTACAAGCTGAGTTGTCTAAAAAATAAAGTATTAGTAGCTCTCTCTGAAAGGTTACTTTTTTTTATATATAATTAAGTTCTTCATATTGTAGTGGCTCTCTTGTGGTCAATTTTAGCTTTGCATGCTCTTATTTTCAATGATAGCATATAAATCCAAAAGTGAGCACTATAGAGCCACTATAATTTGAAGAACTAAATTATAAAAATAAAATCGCCCCTCCAGAGAAAGTTACAAATATTTTATTTTTAGACAACTAACTTGTAATTTTCCTTTGCTATGGAAACAATAAGCTAGTAACAAGCAATGTCTCTAGAAGTTTATAGTGCTAACTCTACTTCGCATCAGGTATTTTCTTCATCATATGGACAAAGCATGTTAATTTTTATAATTAAAATTATGACATAAAGTCAATAATATATAGTATTTAAGTTATATATACATTCACAGTGTAAGATGACCTACATTTTCAATTGGACATTCTCCTTGCACAACTTTTCAATACAAGAAACGTAAATTTAATTCATCAACCTTTATTTTAGTAATTTGTTATTCCAGAATAGAATTTCATTTTCAAATTTACATTTTTTGTTCCAATTCTCGGTCTCGCTAAAAGTTGAACACATCATAAAGACAGTAAAATAAATAATTCTTTAAGAAACTACAAAAAAAATAAGAATTAAAGACAGATACTTTTGCTGCCAAACAATACAAATCCATACAATTCTGTTTAATGACAAATTAGCGACGGGTTACCAAAAAGTCCTTGTTAGCTACAAGCATTTTAGTGATAAATTAGAAATGAATTTCTTAGATAATTCATGTTTCTTTTTATATGAGAAAGGAAAAAATGGAAAAGAAACTCTCATTAAGTTTTCAGTCTGGAGAAGCAATTAATAAGAATTATGAGCAAAATAAGGTGTCACCCAAATCTACAAGACATGAGGATGCCTACACCTAAGTCGACAAACGAACCATAACTAGTTTATTCTAATTCTAGAAATTAAGCAAAAATACATAAGAAAATCAAAACATTATGTAACAATCCTAATAGTTAATTTTCAATTTTGCTATATTTGATCATTTTACCCCTTCCCATAGTTTTTGTGGTATTTGTGATCTGCGAGTGTGCGTGACATGATTTTCAAGGTGGTTAGTCGAGTATTATGCTAGATTTTCATTTTGGATGGTTTGGAAATTGATATGGTTGACTTTGGTGAATATTTGGTGATAACGAGGTCGTATGGGAATGTTACGACCTAAATGGTCGTCAATGACACCCACACTGATCCTCCGATGGGAGAATCGTTTAACTAGTTACCAACCTAATCATTGATGCAAATCGAGATAGAAAGATTGATAACAAAAATGATGGTGTGAACTATCTTAAATACATAAGCTTTTAATCACCCCCGAAGAATTTAAAGTGTCACGGAAGGATCATTAAAAGAGCTATTAAAATCCATAACATGCTCAAATGGATCTACAAGAAAAGTGGTGATAAAGGGCTCAAGTGGCTATCATTAACCACTGGAGGTTACCAGTACTGCGTTAAATTAACCACTCCAGGTAGTAAGCTGCCAGGGGTTCCCCTATTTCTGTAAATTTGCAATCGTTGCAAAGCAACCCTGTTTTCAAAATAATAAAATGACAAAAATCAATCCGACACACATTATAAGCTAAATCATTTTTTATTAAAGGTGCGAGGAGGAAAAACGTCCTCAAAAGCAAGAAAAGTAAATAAAAGTGATTGTTTGTTACATGCCCCAACGGGGGCAACCCTAATCTAAAAACAACAAATTGTAACCGGAAAGGGGGGGGGGGAGAGGACTCTCTAACTGGTGTCACTATCTTCGAGTCTTGAAGCATCCGAACCTCCTCCTCCAACTCACTAAGGAAAGAGAACTCCTCGGCATCTTTCTTGGTTAGCTTCGGGAGCTTCTTAGTAGGGGAGGTGCACATAAATATGATCTGCACAGCCACATCCTCATGCGCATGCAGTTTTGAGAGCGGTATTTCTTCTTCTCCTTATCTAGTTCCCTTCGGAGCTCAGCGTAAGCAAGGGTCTGGGCCACTGGGGAAGCTGAGCTCAAAGGATCCAGCCCCAGCTGGGGAACTTGGGTCCTTCCCATGTAAACCCACATAGCAACAAGGCCAGCCGCCCAATAACTAAGAAGAGTGATTAACTAAGTAAAGAGAGTATTCCCGCTCCCTCCAGCCCTGCTGGTCTCCCCCTCTTCTTTTTCCCTCCACCCGGGAACTCCTACCTCTTAGAGGGTTATAAGTCACATCACACTCTTTCAAGGTATCAGGTTCCTCCTTGGGTACATTTACCCGCTTTCATAGCTCCATAATCAGGGAAGGCAAGAACAAGTTCCTTGCTGACCTCTCCCAAGCATAGAAGTACTGCCATTCGTCTATGATCTGTGCCCTCATATTTACCTCAATCCCTGCCAAAATACACGCCACTACCATGGTGCGATGAAACACCACGTCCATAATATTTCCCAAAGGATAGATCCTCCGGGACACCAGGTATATTTAATCTTAGCCTCAATCGAGAAGTATCCACTCTGCGTCTCCCTCTGATTGGACCACTTTACTTTGTCAGCTTTACCCTGTGGCGCTAAGTATTAGGCCACCCATCTCAAATCAGAATCTCGAATCTTCATCTCGAAGGCTGCATTGGAGGGGTTTGGGACCCCCAAGACCTCGTTGATAGTGGTAGCATCCACAGGAATAGTTTTTCCCCGGATCCAGATAGTGGGAAGAGGTACTGACCATTCCGCCGTGGGGAGTACAACATAAAATTCTCAGACCAAGGCCAGGTTGCAGTCCAAAACCGGCTCTGTCAGTATCTCCCACTCGAATACTTTCAGCTGGTCGCTAAACTCAGGCAACTCATCCTTCACATCGTCCATCACAAAACCCCCTACCCGTAGAAAACCTTTATTGTACCATCCCTCCTCATACCGGGTGTGGCTAATATTGTTAGGGAACCTTTGGTAGCGTGGTTATTGTTGGGCCATGATTAACTTGAAAAACACTGAAACCTAGTTAGGAGCTAAGACGGTGTGCTAAGGAAGGGAAAGGAAATCCAAAATTGTAGATAAATAGAAAAATTAGGGAGTTACTGCCTAATACAGCAGTAACGGTTAATTAACCACTACAGCGGACCGCTGCGGTGGAACATACTTCTACAGTGGAAAGGTTACCGCTGCAGCGGTTTATCGTCTTCAATCCACAAACTTCCCCTTCCATGGTGGATTTTTTTACTTTTCTCCGTATTTTTGGAAATTAAGTGCAACATTCCCATGAACCTTTCTACACTAAAATGGGAGTGTACAACACTTCAATTCATACCCAAATCACTCAAATTCATTGAAAAAGGTGACCCTTTACCTCCTACCCCTCCCATGACCAAAACTCTCCATGAACTACGTAAATCTTACGCCCAGGATGCATTAGGAGCGTTGTAGACGTAAGAGAACCTAACATATTTATCTTTTTATTAAAACACACCACCAAAATCAAGTTCAAGGAGTTACACTCAAAACCATCTAAATTCTCTCTATTCTAACGTAATACTATGATTCAATGATGAGAAATACATAAAGTAAGTAGTAGAGGTAAGGGAATTACCTTGAATTCATCGCCGGAGGGAGGTTTTGCGGGTTGAGTTGAGAGAGTTTGGAATGAAAAATGGGGGAAATGAATGTTTCCCCCTATATGGGACTGTAGCAAACCACTGTTGTGGTTAGTTACTGCTGTAGCGGTAACCAATCGTTGTAGCGGTAAAATCCTCCCGATATCAGTTTTTCCCAAATTTTCATGCATTGTGGTGTCGTATCCTATTCGGGTAACCATAGTAGGTAATGATCACGATAATTAATTGTGTACGACTTCTATGGGGATGTGGAAATAATCGTCATGCCAAAAATCAGGAATTAATTGTGTACGACTTCTATGGGGATGTGGAAATAACCGTCATGCCAAAAATCAGGCAATGCGTAGCTATCGCTAATTATAGAGCAGAAAGGTACATAAGTGCGCTAGCTAAAGTTGCAGTATTCCTTTACCCGACTCACTGTAGTTGAAAAATTCTTCAAGTAATCATGCAAGTGTCTGAAACCCCACCTTAGGACTGTTCGGGGATGAATGATGGGTGAATTGATATCTAATGTAATGACCTAATGTGTGAAAACACCCCAAAAATAATTTATGATAATACGCTCAAATTGGGTCGGAGAAATTTAAAATGGAAAGGTAAAACGAGACCCAAAGAGATTGGGCCAAAAGGCCCAAAACAATTTAGGCTGGTCAATGGCCTACCATTGTAGAGGTAGGATAACCACTGCAGCGGTAACTGTACAGCGATAAAAGAGCTGCAGCAGCGGTACCCGACAATAGCCAGCATGGAAAAATTAAAAACCCTCCCTTCTATTATTCCCCTAAGTCTCCCCCTTCTCCCAAAAATACTCTGGATAAACGTACTCTCCCCAACCATGAGATTTTACAGACCAGGTTCATGAGAGCAGTTTCAAGGTATACTCGACGGGAACTCAACAAAGGAAGACATTTAGCACTAGCAGGACAAATCTCCCCTGAATAGCATACAAATTTAACTACGATGTAGATTATGATTTTTTTATTATAGTAAATAGACTCGGGCTAGATCTATTTAATGTTGATAGCAATGTCAGGAATTATCATGCATTAACCTTCGACCACGTGTTTGGAAGGTCGAAAAGCAATAAAAATCCGGTTAGGCTTTAATATTGTGACTAATTATTATAGCACTCCCTTCAAGCGATATTCATGGTATGGAATGAGTTTAACTTTGTGAGAATCTCGGCTAGCTAAACAAATGTTGTATCCATAAGCATAGGGTAAGTTAAGTATGGTAGAAAAGAGGAGTATTAAATTGGGATGTTATATCGGTGCTCTCAGTGAACTGATAGATATGTCTAACCTTAAGGGAGGTTAACAAAACATAAATGGGGAATAGGGTTAAGAGTAGCCTAAGAGAATTTTAGCCGAACAAGTGACAGGGTGTGTAATCAGAATGGGTAAGTGAATAAGAGTCATTGAATAATCGAGAAAGAGAGGTAATGGCAAGTGTGAGAGTTTGTAAAAGAAGTATTTAGGAAGTGGTTTGAGTATTAGGTTGGGGACATGAATGAGAGTTGTGAATAAATAAGGTGAGTAACTGTGTCTTGGTGTGAGTCTTTATTGGGTCGGAGGTGTAGAGTGAAAGATTAAATGACGTATGTACATAAGTATACGTGTACTACAGGTGATATTTTGAGATGATTATATGTGGAATGGTTACCGTGTTTGTTTTTTGAGCCATGGTTGTGATTATTGAATGCATTGCATATTCATACATTATGGTGTTATGAGGGTGAGATGATGGGGATATTGATGTTAATATTAAAATCATGATGTTCATGATGTTGTTGGTTGTGATAGAGGGCGGGTACCACACCAATACGATATGATGATGATTGATATGGAACCCATGGTGTTCATGGGATTGGTGATGTTTATGATGTTTATGAGGTTGAGACAGGGAAAATATGATGCACACATCTTGCATACATGCATTCATTCATATTCTTTGACATTCTACTATGCGTTATATATATATATATATATATATATATATATATATATTGTTGTTGTTGATTCTTGAGCGGATTGGTTGGTTCGTGGTGTCGGGGGGTTGTAGTGGTGCACCGTCCTTAGTTCTACCTTAATGTTAATTATTCAAAGGTGTAGTTATGGGATTGTATTGTATGGTGTCGTCCCTCCCCATAGGGGTGCTAGAACTATAAGTCTTGGTGATGGTAAAATCTTAGTAAATGGTAAAGTTGTATTATTGCGAAGGTTCGGCCTAGTGTCAGATAGGAGATGCTAAAAACCTGGTTAATAATCTAGTTGGGAGAAACAGAAGTATAAGTTAGGGTGAAAGGTTAAAGGAAAAAGATATAAGAAACGGTTAAGGACAAAGATATACAAAAATTTTAAATGGCAGGTAATTCACAAAGATGTTATAGGTGTGGTATTATGAATTCATGTTATGGGATTTAGAGACCGGGAATTTACTTGATGTTGTGATTTCTCCTTATTTGTTATTAATGTTATTTGTTTCTAACCCTGGTCGGCCGATGTTGCCTACTAGTACGTGTGGTTGTACTGATGCTACACTTACTATATCTCCACTTGGGGATAGAGTCATTGTGCAAGTCAAGTTGAGGATTCTATAGCAGCAACGATGATCATTCAGCAACAACTCTTGTCCTCTCTATTCTGCATGGATGTTGTGTCATACATTATCTAGTGCTTTTGTACCAGTTTAGGCTAGTTTCTGAGGATTCATTGTTGATTATTTTCTGCATCACTTTTACATCTTTAATGTATTAGACTGGCGTTATATTTGATATTAACGGATTGAATAAAGAACTATTTAAATTTAGTTAACTGAGTAATCCATTGAAAATGAATGGTGTTAACTTCCGCACTAAATGAATGGTAGATCTGTGAGGGTTCTTCTATCTGGGATGGGTGTTGGGTAGGTGCTCGTATGATCCGTCTAGTTGGGTCGTGACAATTTTACAATACATACCATAAGTCTTAACAAAGCGAACCAACCCCTCCACGGTAAACTCTATAACTGGAGTTCTATAACTCCGTTTCAGGTGCCGGAAGTGGCTATGGCTCCCTAAGATTGTTTTCAATATAGATATAACCTCAAACATCACTACAATCCATCACATTAGTACCAGATTTTATTTGACTAATGGCTCTTAAGAATTGTCCAATCCTAGACTAGCCCTGAATGTTTAAAAAATCGGCTAAGGGGAGTCTAAGTGCAAATTTTACCCACCCTTTCATCGTAACGATTATTTGGGTCATTACATTAGATATAAATTTACCACTCGTTTGTCCCCGAATGAAAATTGGCCTCGAAAGACATAGCAAGGTAAAGGAAAGTACCTTTATCGATGAATAAGTGCGGATATCGCTTGTGCAAGTCCGCCTCCTTCTCACAAGTAGTCTCTTCAATGGTGCGGTTCCTCCATTGAACTTTCATACAAGGAATGTCTCGGGGCCTAAACTCCCTCACATCCTTAGCTAATATAGTTATTGGTTCCTCTTCATAAGACAACTCCTTATCAAACAATTCAGGGTCCCAATGAATGATGTAATCACCATCCCCATGATACTTCTTTAGCATAGACACGTGGAATACTGGGTGAACCTTGGACATACTAAGGGGTAAGTCTAGTCTGTACACCACTGACCCCACTTCGTTCAAAATTTTAAAAAGTCCAACGTATCTTGGGCTCAACTTGCCCTTCTTTCCAAACCGCATTACACCCTTCATGGGTGAAACCTTTAGAAGTACCTTTTCTCCTTCCATGAACTTCACATCTCTCACTTTATTATCTGCATACTCTTTCTGCTGACTCTGGACGGCTATGAGCTGTTCTTGAATGAACCTCACTTTCTCCATTGAATCCTTAAGCATGTCAGAACCCCAAAGTTTCACCTCAAATGCATCAAACCACCCAATTAGGGACCTATACCTCCTACCATATAAGGCCTCAAAAGGGGCCATGTCAATACTAGAGTGGTAGCTATCATTGTAGGCAAATTCACACAATGATAAGTATTGGTTCCACTGACCCTCAAAGTCCATAACACATGCTCGAAGCATGTCCTCATGCACTTGGATAGTTTGCTCTGACTGACCGTCGGTTTGTGGATGGAAAGTTGTACTTAGGTCCAATCTAGACCCCAACTCTGACTGAATTTTCTCCCAAAATTGGAGATGAACTGGGTACCTCTATTTGACACAGTCAAAATTGGTACTCCATGTAATCTTACAATCTCCTTTACATAAACTTTGGCCAACTTAGACACATTATAGTCTAATCTTAGCCAACTTAGTCAATCGATCTACAATGACCCATATAGATTTGCACTTCCTCAATGTTTTTGGAAGGCCAACTACAAAGTCCATTGTTATCCTTTCCCACTTCCATTCCAGAATGAGCATTCTTTAAAATGTACTACCAGGTTTTCGATGTTCGTACTTCACCTGTTGGAAATTCTGACACTTGATTACAAAATCCACAATATCCCATTTCATTCTTGGCCACCAATAAGTTGTCTCAAGTTCTTATACATCTTGTTGGCACCCGGGTGTATAGAGTACTTAGAATTATGAGTCTCCACTATAATAGTTGGAATCAAATAGCCTACTCGGGGTATGCACAAGCTCCCTTGAATCCTCAATGCTCCTTTATCATCCAGAATGGACTCTTTTGCCTCACCCTGTAACACATTTTCTCTGAGGTTTCTTAACTTCTTATCCTCGAACTGCCTGCTTTTGATTTGTTCATAAAATATGGACCTGAACTCCACATGTGCTAACACCCTTCCTTCACTAGTCTCCTGCAATCTCAGAAAACCATTGCCTAAAGACTGTACCTCTCTTGCCAATGGGCTCCTAGACACCTCCAGTAATGCTAGACTTCCCATGCTCACTGGTTTCTGGCTCAGTGCATCTACCACCACATTGGTTTTACCTGGGTGATATAAGATTGAGATATCATAGTCTTTAATTAGCTTCATCCATCTTCTCTGTCTTAGAGTCAGATCCTTCTGGGTGAACACGTGTTGTAGGCTGCAGTAGTCCATGAACACCTCACACTTCACCCCATAGGGATAGTGCCTCCAGATTTTTAAAGCAAACACCACAGCTGCCAATTCTAAGTCATGCATGGGGTAGTTTTTCTCATAAGGCTTCAGTTGTATTAAAGCATACACAATCACGTTCCAATCCATCATCAAAACGACACCTAAACCCTACCGTAAGGCATCACAATATGCAATGAAATCTTTACCCTCAATGGGCAACGTGAGAATCAGGGATGAGGTCAACAAGGTTTTGATCTTTTGAAAGCTCTCTTCACACTTGTCATCCTACACAAATGGGACTTCCTTCTGAGTAAGGTGGGTCAGATGTGAAGCAATAGCAACAAATCCTTTAAAAAGTTAATGGTATTAACTGGCCAACCCCACAAAACTCCAAATTTCTATCACATTAGTCGGACTAGCCCAGTTCTTAACGGCTTCAACCTTCTGTGGGTCTAACATAACTGCTTCCTTAGAAACCATGTGCCCCAAGAAGGACACTGAAGAAAGCCAGAATTCACACTTAGAAAATTTAGCATATAGTTCCTTCTCCTTGAGCAACCCCAACATCGTATGCAAATGAACTTCATGCTCTTCTTAGCTTTTTGAGTAGACCAATATGTCATCAGTAAAAACAATAACAAATGAATCTAGCAACAACTTGAAAACTTCATTCATCAAGCTCATGAAAGCAACTGGTGTATTAGTCAAATCGAAAGACATAACTAGGAACTCATATTGCCTACGAGTTCAGAAAGCAGTTTTTGGGATATCCTCCTCCCTAATCTTGAGTTAATGATAACGCGACCTCAAGTCAATTTTAGAGAATACAGCATCCCCTTACAACTGGTCAAACAAGTCATCTATCCTAGGCAAGGGATATTTATTACGAATGGTTACCTTATTCATTTGGCGGTAGTCTATGCACATCCTCATGCTACCATCCTTCTTTCTCACAAACAAAATCAGTGCACCCTAAGGAGAAACACTTGGGTGAATAAAACCTTTTTCTAACAACTCTTACAATTGAGACTTCAACTCCCTCAACTCTGTTGGTGCCATGAGATGGGGGGGGGGATAGAAATGGGGCTGGTCCTTGGCTCTAAATCTATACAAAAATCAACTTCTTGGTCTGGAGGCATACCCGGGATATCATACAGAAACACTACTAAGAATTCACATACCACTAGGACTGACGCTAAAGGAGGGACTACAAATTTATCTTCCCCAAGATAGGCCAAAAATACCCTGCACCCCTTTTTTACTAACTTCTAGGCATGAATTGCTGACATGACCCTCACAGGATTAGGGTTAAAAGTACCCTTCCACTCTAACTTATCCATCCCGGGCATTGCTACAGTAATAGTTTTAGCATAACAATCAAGAATAGCACGATAAGGAGACAACCAACTCATCCCTAATATAATATCAAACTCTTCCATGTCTAGAATAACTAGATCTGCCAGGGTATTAAACACCATGAACATCACAGGACACGCACGATACACTTGATCAATATATACAGACACCTTAACTACGTGAACACATATATAAGAGTATCAAGATATTCACAGTCTAAGTCCCAGCCCAAAGCAAATTTCATAAGCATATAAGAGAAAATGGAGTCCAGATCGAAAAATACAGAAGTCATATGATCACAGACAAGAATAGTACCTGTGATCACAGTATCAGAAGCTTCTGCTTCAGGATGAGCCAAAATTGTATAAAGATGAGTCTTATCACCACCCTGACTACCACTTCTACCAACCTAAGCACCATTCCTACCAACCTGTCCTCCACCTCAGTTGGCTTGGTTGCCACCCCTAGCTTTGCCACCATGCTTACCCTGTGAATGAGCCCTACTATTTCCTCCACCACCATGACCTACCAAAACTAGAGCTGTAGAAGCTGGATTCTGAGTCAACTAGCCTGCTGATAAAAAATTAGGACAATACCTTCTGATGTGACCTAAATCTCCATACTCATGGCACTTTATACCCAAAGCGGGTCTCTGAACTAAGGATGATGAAGGTGTATAGCTACCGGTTCGAGAAGGATGATAACTAACCCCGAATGGGCCCCCTACAGATGTTGGCATGGCTGAATGGTAAGGCTTAGAAAGCCACGTCCCTTTGAGAAAGTACCACTGAACTGGCCTGAGGTCTGGGATTCTTCTCTCCCACCTTTACCTCTCCCTGTTTCTCAAGTGCTTTGCCTTCTTAGAAAATTCAAATACCTCCTAAAAGGACTTTCCAGACACAGCCACAGACAAGGTAGCCAACTGAATCCCTGAGTTCAGACCCTTCACGAAGTACCTAATCCGCTCTTTCTCTGAGGTAATCAATTATAGTGCATAACAAGATAATGCATGAAACTTGGCCTCATAGGCAACCACAGCTATGTTGCCCTACTCAAACCTCAGAAACTCATCCTTCTTTTGATCACGATAAGTGCGGGGAACATATTTCTTAAAGAATACATTATGAAATTGAGCCTAAGTAAGTGGAGGAAAGCAATTCTGCACTCTACAAATGACCTCCACCATTGCTTAGCTTCAGTTTGCAGCTGAAAAGAAACAAACTCCACACCATACCTCTCAACAATACCCATCTTGTACAGGCGTTCATGACAATCTATCAAGAACTCAAATGCATCTTCAGAATCCATACCTTGGAATACCTTGGGGTTTCATTTTTATGAACTTGCAGAATAACCCATGATCATCACCAGTCATCACTGGTCCTAGTACCTATTGGGGATACACCCCCATTTTAGAGCCTGCATCTATCTTTGGTGCTACAGTAGCAGAATGTTACAATGTTGTGGGTGAAACAACCACAACAGCTGGAGTGTAGCTAGTACCATCCAATCTACTTAATAAGCCCAACACTTGTTGAATCACCTCCGCAGACAAAGACATCGGAGCTGCAACATTTAGTGTTGGCACCACATTCTCTGGAGCTACCATCTCCTCTTCTTCAACTACCTCCTCTTCATTTTAAGCATGGTCTGGGGCATCCTGTTGTGGTGGAGGGGACAAAGATCTCTGTCATGCCGGCCTTACGACTTCCTGTGCTCCACCCCTAACAAGTGTCGCCCTTCTTGCACCCTGTCTAGCTCCACCCCTAGTTCAAGGCCTGCCCCGAACTGTGGCCCCAATGGCCGGTGTAGGTGTGACTGCTGCAGTTACTGCTGCTCTGGTAGAACGAGTATTCACCATTTGTGAACAAGAGTGAAATGATTAGTTACCAATTTGGATCGCTAGATTCCCATTAGAATCAAGTCATAGTACAAAAGAAAGAAAAAAGGGAATTTATTCCTAAAGTCCTACAGCCTCACGAACAAAAGTACAAACTTCTCCATACCATTCCGTAGGACTCTACTAGACCTGTTCTTGTACAATGAGATCTACGAACCCAGTGCTATGATACCATCTCTGTCACGACCCAACCGATCATGATTAGCACCCACCCTAACCTATGGTGGGAGAACCATACTAATCGCACCCTTAATGACTCGAGTGTTACTCTTATATTCACTTATATCAATTTCTAATTTTAAATCAAGTGTAAAAAGGAAGTTTGTTTAATAAATATAAACCACTCGTCAACCAACATCATATTCAATAATAGAGTGTGGAAATCTCTACTTATTACATACCCGAGACCTGAAGTCACCGTACTAGAATATCTAAGAATAAACTTAGTCTGAACCAACAAGAATATCCAAAACATAAATAATAGGAAATTGTCTTAGACCCAAAACAAAGGACGTCAACCTCAACAAGAAGATTCGAAGGTTTTCTGGTCATGGTGCTCACCCTCAAATCAAGTATGAACTACTAGCTAGAGTTGAGGTCGCGTGTCAACTGCTGGAAGATGTTCTGCACTCAATAAAAGAAAAGTACAGGTAGCATCAGTACATCAACAAGTACTGGTAAGTATCATAGGCCGACTAACTCCCCAATGTACAAGTAAGCAACCAGACAAGTATAAAAACAATCATAAAAAAACTCATAATCAAATATATCAATAATTAAATACATCATATAGACATAATTCATAATTTATTTTCACAGGCTTTTATACTTAGTCACTTTCATCAACAACACATCACCACATATAATCATCATAAAGACACCCAATGCATATGAATGAGTGCATGTATGCAAGATGTGCCCATTATCTCTTACTCATCTCAACCTCATCAACATCATAAGTATGACCAATCTCATGAACCTCATGGGTTACATATCAATATCATCATATCGTACCGGCGTGGTATCCGACCCTCAATCACAATCAACAACATCATGAACATCATGATTTGAATAATAACATCATCATCCCCTTCATCACACCTGCATAACACCACAATATATAAACATGTAATGCAGTCAATAAATTATAAGTTATGCTAGAAGGTAATCATAGATGTTTGATTTACAAACAAGCACAAAGACAAGAAATTCTAAGTGCTACAATAAAACCATAGCCTACCTCAATTCCTTTCTCAAGTCACCTTTAAGATATACTTTTGCCATTTCGTTCTTGTACAATCCGTTCTTGATCTAAAACAACAAGAATATGTACTCATTTCAATAATTCATTCCCTTTTTAATTACTAGGGATCAAAACCATTGATTTTAGTCATAAACTCACCCTATTTCATCATCTTAGGATTTTCTATCTCTTAAACCACACAGATTCTACTTGAATTAGCATGAACAATCCTAATTTCACTCCCATTAATGTTTTCTAACACCTTAGGATTACTCTCTACTGAATTTATACATATTCCCACCACTTTTAATCAATTCCAATAACTACGGCTAAACCTCATTTTCTACCATAAATTCGTTTCTAAAGATTTTCTAAGGTTATAGGAAGTAAATTCAAGTCTAGAATGTATTACTTATATCCAAAGATGAAAAACTCCAAAAATCCTATGAAAATTGCTTTCCCTAGAGCTTCTTGCATTTTTTGAAAAAGTGAGTAATAAAAATATTTTTTGATTTTTTAAAGCTGTCAAATCCTGTGTGTTACCGTTGCAATGGTTAATTCCATTGCAACAGTCTGCGCCTTTAAATGGAAGTCCACCACTGCGGTACCTATTACCACTGCAGCGGTACTGCTGCAGTGGTTGCTTTTTCCACTGTAGCGGTCTGAGGCAGAAACTCGGGACCTCTCCTCAGCTTTGCTCATTTTACAACACACACCACGAGTCTTACCATCGCGAACCAACCACTCCACGGTAAACTCTATAACCAGAGTTCTATAACTCTGTTTCAGGTGCCAAAAGTTGCTACGACTCCCTAAGCTCGTTGTCCATATAGCTATCACCTCAAACATCACTATCAATCATCACATTAGTATCAGAATTTTTTTGACTAACGCATCTCAAGAATCGTCCAAACTTAGACTAGCCCTGAATTTCTCAAAAATCGACTAAGGGGAGTCTAAGTGCAAATTTTATCCACCCTTTAATTGTAACGATGATTTAGGTCGTTACATTTATGAAGTGTTAATTAACATGATATGTATATTAATTTCCAACAATTGGTATTCCATGATCATTAATGGATAATCATATGATATTTTTTATTCCACTAGAGGCATAAAACAGGGTGACCCTTTATCACCATCCTATTTATTCTCACTGCTAAAGTACTGTCATGTGCTCTAAATTCTCTTTATGATAGTGGAAGATAAAAGGGATATGGGTTGCCTAAATGGAGTAGAAATATTAATGATCTTACTTATACAAAGACACAATTATATTCACCTCTGCTGATAAATATTCCTTAGAGATGGTCATGTCAGTACATAAGAAGTATCAGGATATATCTGGACAGTCGGTAAATAGTAACAAGAGCTCTTTTTTTTTATGTATAAGAAGGTTTTTTCTGCACTAATGAAGGAGGTAAAAGAGGTTACCGGTTTTGATCAAGAGCAATTCCTTTTTATTTATTTGGGGTGTCCTATCGCCCATTCTAGGAAGAGCAAGACACATTTTAATGACTTGATAAAGAAAGTGAAAGGGAGATTACAGAATTGGAAGCACAAATTACTGTCTTTTGGAGGTAAAATGATGTTGATAAACAGTGTACTCCAAAGTATCACCTTATATTTATTATCTGTTGTAGTGCCCCCTAAGTTTATTAGCTATGAACTTCACAAAATATTCAACAGATTTCTATGGAGTACTAAGGATGAAGGCAAGAGCAAACATTACGTGGCTTGGGACAAGATGTGTTTTCCTAAGGAAGAAGAAGGAGTTAGGTTCAGGTCACTTTTTGATGTATCAAAAGCTTTGTATGTTAAGTTGTGGTGGGTGTTCAGGACTACCAGGTCCATTTGGACTGACTACATGTGGAATAAGTATTATAAAAAAACTTATTCCAACTGTAGTGCAATGGAAAAGTGAGTCACAGATCTAGAAGAAAATGCTAGAAGCTAGGAATTCTATGGAACAGGAAATCTGGTGGGTACCTACTATTGGTTCCTCAAACATCTGGTTTGATAATTGGTCTAAATTGGGAGCTCTGTATTATGTGGTGAATCATGATTGTTTAATTGATGAAAGTGCAGAGATATAAATGCTTTGATGATAGGGGAAAACTGGAATATTAAAAAAATTGAGGAAATCCTACCTACTGATATTGTGCAACATGTCACTGATAATATTACCATTAGTAAATCAGCATCACCTTGGGATTTACCTTGGTGGATGCCAACTACAAGTGGTAAATTCACTGTGTCTAGTGCTTGGAAACTAGTAAGGCAGAAGAGTACTTGTTCTCAGGATATGCTGAAGATTTGGGTTAAAGGAGTTTCATTAAAAAATAGCTTTTTCATGTGGAGGTTGTGGAAGTGTAAGCTTCCTGTGGATGATATTTTATAAAGATGTGGTATTAATCTAGTTTCAAAATATAGATGCTACCATGATCGACATATTGAAACAATGGATCATTTGTCCTTTACTAATGAGTTTGCTAACAGTGCTTGGGAATACTTTGCAGTTTGTGCAGGAATTGAAGGACCTTTTGTACAGTGTCATCAAACTCTTACAAAGTGGTGGAACATAGATAGTACTGGTAAGTTAAAGAATATTATCAAGGTAGTCCCTGGGATGATATGTTGGCACCTTTGAAAGAGAAGGAACAAGTTCAATCATGTTGGATCTATTTTAGGAGAAGGGTTATCAATGATATTAGTAAAAGTCTTCATAGTTTAACTCTATTGCTATATCCTTGGTTGAAAGAAACACCCCAACCATGGCCTCAATTGGTTGATTTTCTACGAAACTACACACCTCAAATCTGAGCTATATCAGTAAAATGGAACTTACCTAGCAAGGGGTGGTTCAAATGTAACACTGATGGACCTTCAAAGGGGAACCTTGGATCTAGTTCTATAACTTTCTGCATAAGGAATGATTAGGGTGATTTTTAGTATGCTAAATGTTATCAGATGTTTGAATCTACAAGTATAGAAGATGAAGTTAAAGCACTACTGGAGGGACGTGAATTTTGTGTAGAGAATCAGTATGTCCCATTTGTTTTGGAAACTGATTCTCTAGCTTTGACTAGAATGATTAAGGGAGATTGGAATAGTCCCTGGAGCATTGTTGCTGGAGCATTGTTGTGTTGATAAAGAAGATAAGAAAGCTAATGGAAGGAGGATTTTTTCAAGTTCAACACCTACAGAGAAGGCAACTCATTGGCAAACTTTTTAACTAATTGGTATTTTAGTTTTGCAGATACGCAAGAGTTCAATTCCTTTGAATCATTACCAAGGAAAGCAAGGAGCATCATTTTACTAGATAAGCAGGGTATACCACACATGAGAATCAAAATTATTCAGAAACAAGCACTAGATTGAGCAGAAATTTGGGCAAACAAAGTGACACACATAACAATAAGCACATTTGGAAGTCAACAAGGAAACACTGTGATTACAACACATACAACTGATACATCTTATGTAGATTTTTGGTTTTTTAGGTTCATATCCATGTCTGTAAAGAGGTGAAAAGTATAAATGCATAAACTTTTGTAAAGGTGGTATTAATCTTTCTTAAGATTCATCCCTTTATAGAGGGATAGGCATGAGTAATGTTCATACCTTTGCAGCTGAATTCATAGGGTAGATCTGAAGCAATGCGGACCTGGATCGAGATGCAACATCAAATGCTTGGAGCAAGCTCTATTTGGTCTCTTTTACACAACACCTGATGAGAGATTTGGGTGACTTGAATTGTAATCGACCTAAATAATGATGTTTTTGCTAGCTAAGTTTGGGTAATTGCAGAAGATTAATACTCCCTCCGTCCCAATTTATGTGATGTAGTTTGACTTGGCACGGAGTTTAAGAAAGAAAGGAAGACTTTTGAAACTTGTGGCCTAAAATAAGTCATAGTTGTTTGTGTGGTTGTAAATCATTTCATTAAGGGTAAAGTGAGTATTTTAAAGTTAAATTGTTACAAAATATAGAAATGTGTCATTCTTTTTGGGACTGACTAAAAAAAAAAAGTGTGTCATATAAATTGGGACAGATAGAGTAATAAATTGCAGGGTTTGTAAACAGAGGTGAACCTTACCTGGAGCAGATCGGTTTCATGTTGATGGGATGAGGAAAAGCTCAACCATTTAGAGGTCTAATGGCGTTGAAGATTGCAGCTGAAGATGAAGAGATTAGAGGCTTCTAGAGTCACTTTCCCTTTTCCATTTCTTTCCGCTTTTCTCTTTATGTGTCCTTTTTTAGAATAGATAACACACGGGCCCAACATTATAGATCAGGATTATACATCTTTTAATGAAGTAGGAAGTTGCCATTTAACAACAAATTCGAATGGCAATAAAGGGACTAATTCTCAAATAATAATAAAATTTGAGGTTCACTGTTCTCAAATTGTATAAAGCACTAATGACTACTAAAAAAACATGAGGTTAATAGTTGATCCGTAATAATGAGTTCTTTCTATTCTCAGTGGCAACAATAAACGACTATAGTCAAAAATGCACATCTACAACTTGCTCCTATTCTACGTAAGCTAAAATGTTGTCATTATCTCTAATCCAACTAAAATGGTAAATTATATGGTATGAAAAGGGACAGAAGACAAAATGCAAATATAAAATGAGAGAAATATTAGTAATCAAAATATAAGTTTATGATGACGATCATGAATAATTGGATATTCAATGTCTTCCGTAGTTCTTGTCCATACATTGGAGCGTTCCTTGACTCTTTTGTCTAGCTGCTCAAATAAGTTAGCTTCTTTCTTCCTCCTTTTACTCTTCTCAGCTGTATTTTGGCTCTCTTCTTTTCTCATTACATCCAAGCACATTACTGTATGTGAAGGACAACAGAAACTTATTGTTTTGTAGGGCAAATTTCTGGAGAATCGAATACATAGTTAATGAAAGTCTCTTTAAATATAACAAATAAAAAACTTTACAGAAGGTAAGTTCTTTACTTGGGAGGATGTTTTAGATAGAAATAGAAAATTAAGTATTGATCTCTAAGAGGCAATTTAAAGTTTTTAGAGTTTACTACTTGTTCACCGCCAATATGTCAAACCTAAGTATGCCTCCACTTACATTAACACCACCGAGTGTCTAAAGAAGCTACAGCGGAAATATTTCTGGTTCAAGTAAAGAATAAAGAGAAGATTAAGAACATATTTTACCTTAACCATTAAATGGTAGTTCAACCATGGTGCGGATGAAGCTTACAGTATTTCTGGCAAGGAAATTAAGAGCATTAAGTAATTGCTAAGAAAATATTATATCCAGTTAACATTTTAAACACTGTTTAGTTAGATATGCTGCATGGTTTTGGATATATGAATGTTAATGATTCAAAATTTCTTCTCTTATTTATGGGTTATCCTAGCATAAATTTTAGAGCAGATCTTTACTTATAAAATGGTATGGCTGACTGAAAACCCTCCAATCCACTGAAACAAGCACACACAACTTCCGAAGTAATTATAAGCATGTTAAAAATTCAAATTTCCTTCTCAAGAGACATAAAAAAAAATCTTGAAATGAAGTTAGATAGCAAAAAAATTGATCAAGACTTTAAACAATAAACTAATATCTAAATTGCACTTCATAAATATATATCACTCACCTGGCTCAATCTTAACTGTTAATTCTAACGACAACAACATATCCACTGTAGTCCTGGGTCTGATGTGGCACTCACCAAAGATATACGCAGATCTTATCCGTGCCTTTGTGGGGCAGAGGTTGTTTCCGCAAGACCCTCACCTAAAAAGAGAAGAAAAAGAAATAAAAGAAAAGGAAGGAAGAGGAAAAGAATTCATGCATGGATACAAGGAGAATTAATCTAACGTTCTTGACCCATAATTTTGACTTGGGTTAATATGTCTTAAATTAATAATATACCCCAAATTTTATCAAAGTTAAAGGCATAACCATGGTCTTGCGTACCTCATACTGAAGTTTCATATGATTTATAAAACATCAAGTCCAATATAAGTAAATCCTTAGATGAAAATTTTGGTTTAGATGAACCGATGATAAGTCATGAAACAATATCTTAGTTAAAAGAAACATAACAGCTATTAGAAGAATTCGAGAACAATGAAGAGAAAATCAAAAACAAGTTACTAATCAATTTCATTTTTTTATTTTGATAAGGTAACCTACAACTACCGAATCTTCAAACATCCTACCGTAGGGGTCAACAATGATTTTTCCCTACTTTATTCTCCTGGTGACTCAAACTCACAACTTTGATCTTGGAGGTGGAGGATGGTTTCCGCCTGAGCTACCCGTTATTGTCAATTTTTAACCAGTTCTCTCACAATATTGTCTCTACCAACGTAGTCTACTGCTTTCCCATTTTTGCTATAGCCAAGTTCAGTTATCTGAATAACAAGTGTCAACTATAATCAAGCCTCAAACTTGATCAAAAGAGACTCGAGAGAAAAAATGAACACAATTGCTCAGGAGACAACATAAACACGATACATCAATATCAATAGATAGTCACTGTCTCCAATAGTACTCATCTACAAAAATTGACAATGGCAATGGCAATGACAACTATTGTTGCAGCGCATATGGAAAATTCATCACCTCTTCTAGACTCTTTTGTCTCATCAGAACACACACACACCAAAAAAAAAAAAAAAAAAAAAAAAAAAGAGATTCTTGCATTAGACCATAAGCAGATCCAATTATGAGTATGAAAAACTCAACATTTACTATTACTTGTATCCATTTTAACAGCCCACAACAATTCTTTATATTTTTTAGTAAAATGATGTAGAACTTTAAATACGTCCGGGAGGTTATAGTAAATCGTACATATGTAATTCATATTAGATTAATTATATAAATTGAAGGAATAAAACTAAAGATTAAGTTTGTACGGAAGGTTATCTATGTCATTGCAGTTATTGTAGAAAGGAAAATTATATAGCACTTAGATGGTGTAACTCAAATGCTGAAGAAGATTGAGCATCTAATCTTATTAAGAGTTGTCTTTCCAGACTTTATTCTTCAAATGTACAAAGGATCTATTACTATAAATTTATGTCATGAGAAAGTTGAATCACAATCATTCTCTAATATCTTATACGCACTATCCAATTGAATAGTATGTCCACTCTATCTTATACGCACTATCCAATTGAATATTATGTCAACTCTTGTACACGATAAATTTTCAAATAGGAAAGGGCAACCAATGTGTACCAGTTTTAATAGTTAAACATGTCTCATTTCCTTTGCTTATAGCCAAAACATAAACCTACCGCACAATACATTCATAAAATGCAACCAAACAATATTTGGTATTTTCTTCAATGTTTTAGCAACAAAAATAGAGACATGATAACCCAATCAAAAAGAACAAATAGCAGAAGTATAGAATTTTTCAAGTATCGATCCAAGCCATATCAAAAGGTTTCACAAATTAGTACTATGGAGTAGATGGATCATTATTTTATTGGGTCAGTCACAGGCCACATATAATGTTATATCTTTAGATGACAATTGAAAACTTTCCTGATGGTAAGAAGTATGTTTTCTCTTAGCAGTGTTGCAGTTATCTACATCAACTACTACATCTTAGTCCCAAACAAGTTGAATTGGCTGTGTTGCAGTAATCTACATCAACTATTACGTCTTAATCTCAAACAAGTTGAGTCGACTGTATGAATCCTCATCGACCATGTTTCTTCATTTAAATTCTGTTAGGTTCTAGTGAAAATGTGAATGGAAAATGAAGAAAGAAAAATGAAGGAAAAGTGAAATGTATGAAAAAAGTGTTCTCCCACATTGGTGGGAGAAGGAAACATCTTGTGCTTAAGCATAGAACACTCCTTCATGTGGATAGTGAGGCAAGAACAAGTCAAGCCTTGCGCCGCCGTCGTCGTTCGCTCGGCTCGGCTTCGGCTTCGAATTTGAATTTGTCAAATGATCGATAGAAAGACTATCTTTTTGGATAAGATTCATTTGGAACTTGAGAGTTAATGATGTTTTAATCCAAAAATTCGATACAAAAATATTCTCTATTTGAGTATGCACATGACGAAGTGCGGACGCATGTCATAACGCACCTGAAGGGACGTGACCCTTTGAGGCACTGTTTGAAGACAGAAAACCCAATCTGCCCGCGCAGGTTGGCAGCTTTCTGTTTTATGCCAAAATGGCACTGTGAACGCAGGTGGTTCTGACGGTCCAAAATAGTGCCTCTTTTGTGGAACCATGCCTTCCTTTTTGAAGCACCATCTTTTAGCTATAAATACTTTAATTTTTCCTCAGGTATGGGGACGAAAATTTTGAAGTGAAAAACACCTTCTTCTTGATAAAAACTCAAGTTTGATTTACAAATAGTTGAGTGCGTTTGTAGTTCAACAGAATTTGAGATACCGGCATTTTGTCGAAGTGATTCATTTTATCCTAAAAGGATATATTCCATAACCTCGGGTGCTTGAGGGGAATAATTTCCTTAAGGACACACCGTAAATTCGGTAAACTTGAATCTTCTAATCATCATCTCTTTCTATAAGTCTGGTTTTGCTATTTTCTAAAAAATAGTTTAAACTACATTTTGTTGTAGTTCATGAGTTGGGTTGAAATTATTAAAGTTCAAAGTTATGAATACAGAGTTGCAACTTCATGTGATTGTTCTTATTTTATTTTGAACATGTAATTGAAGTTATTGTTAAAAAATACAGATTTTACTAAACCCGATAAACAACAAATTCATCTCAGGTCAAAAATATACCAAATAAAATCAAATTCATGTCAGACCTCTTATTTCTTACTCGACCATTAACTTCGTAAAGATAAAATTACTTAAAATTCTCTATATTTTCTCCTTGCATAAAAATAGAAGTTACAAACAATAAAACAAAAAATCTCACCTAAACATATTAGCTATTACTAAGGAAATCGAGAAAATTACGACATTAGCTGTGAATTCAAGCCATCAAATTGGGAAATCTGACGATAACCAGAAGAAGATTGGGGGGGAAATTGAGAGAAAAACTAATCTAAAATCGTAACATTCAGATGAGAAGATGAAGAGAGCTCAAAAAACCGTCCTGGAAAGAAGTACTTCAAAAAAGAATCAATAAAAGATGAAGAAACTATAACTCTAGAATTATGATTGCGTCATATCGAGAGTGTACCACTTCTTGTGTCTGTGCAAAACTATATATCATTCAAATACAGCAGAAAGTAACCAAAAAAGAATACTTCAGATGATTTGAGCCAGCATAAATAGAAGTTGTAAACAATACAACATGAAACATGAAACCGGGGTAATTACGACATGATCTACAGATAAGGAAAAAAATATCCACAGCAACTTCACGGCTATGGATAGCAAAAATCCATAGCAAAAAAGAAACCCATTATTTCTGATAAAGATCTCTGATCTAACCCCAAAAGTTCAGATTAGACTAAAAAGTAGAATATATACATATTGAGGGTAAAAAAAAAAAAAAGATTAAAGAAGAAGATTTAATAAAAAATTGAAAGAATACATAACCGATGATTGAGGAGCAATCTGATAAGAACAATACGAACAGGAAAGGGCATAGAAATGAGAAAAGTTGATGAAAGGAAGATGTTCCTCGGGTATCGGAAAAGAAGATGAAGAGAGGAGTTGTTGTTAAGAGTTTAGAAAGTTCTTGTTGAGTCTAGAATGAATGTTCTAGATTATAACGTCTAATTACCATCTTGCCCTTACATGAAGTTAGATTTTCTAAATTGTCCTTGGTCGTCCCTAAGGTGGCTCTTCTCTCTCTCTCTCTCTATCTATCTATCTATCTATCTATATATATATATATATAGAGAGAGAGAGAGAGAGAGAGAAAGAAATATTTTTTGTTTTATGTTTTATGTTTTTGCTTTGGTCTTGGTTCGATTTTGGGCCTGTGATATGTACATATTTTTGCTGATTTGACTAAAATGGGTCAATCGACCTACTTTGAATTAAAAAAAGAAGAAGTTATTTTCTTATTTTGAAGTAGTTTGTTTTTCTAGAAAAATTATTTTTTAAAATTTTTAGTCAAACAAACACACGAAAATAAGAAAATATTTTTTTACCGAACACACTCTAAGTCTTTTTGAGTCTTTGTTATATTCCCCCGAACACATATGATCATTAAGTTAGTTAATTACCAAATGTACCATTATTTAATTTAAAATTAACATAAATGAAATATTATTCTGCGAGCCAAGCTAAATAGTGTTCTTGATGGGGTCGTCTTGCCCAATTTCATTTTCCCCTATCACGAAGTTCTTGATAGTCTTTTGTTTTCTTTTCCAATCTGGTGATTCTCTTTTTTGGTCATTCTATTTTATTGCATGCAATTAATGCTGAGATTGTAGGAATGAAAGTGCAACAAAATATATCTCTATGGAGTTCGTTCCAACTCTAATAACGTGAAAAAAATGTCACATTTGTTGTTACTTTCTATCAGCATTTTGTATGTTCGATAAGTTGGACCGTAAATACATAGATTTATAAAAAAACAAAAAATCATATCTCATTAGTGCATCACATGCTAAATAAAAAAAAGAGAGAGCAATGAACAAATGATGGTAGCGCAACTTAAAAAATGGTAGAATAGGTCTCTTAAAAGTTAATCATTTATGATACATAAGAAACCACAAAGATAATAAATTGATACAAACCTAGCCTTCTCGCCATAACATAGAAGAACCTTAATTCATCCCTATAAATCTAAAATTTTCCATTCTTATCTTTCTTAAATAACACACTACCCCCCTCCCTCACCCCCACCCCCAATTCTTGCCTTTTTATGCAAATATTATGTACCTCTTATCTTCTCATCAAAGATCTCATTTTTTTGTTCTCCAAATCTTGTTGTCCAAGAATTCATCATGTGTAGGGTTTACCGGACAATTTACGTGCATCTCGTCTATTTCTTCGGGTATATGTTACCTCCCACCAACACAGGTATGGCGCAATGTCTCTTGTCTACCAATAATGCTTAGACAAATATATGAGAAACATCAGAAGAAGGCACATATTTGTTGATAAACATATAAGAGGCAAAAGAGAGGAGGATGGGAAGAACATAAATCAGCTTCATATTCATAAAATTCAAATTTTCAGGTCCTTCTTCAAGAATGGTCTCCAACTTGGGAGCATTTGAAGGCTTTTGGCAAGAGATATAAGGGGAAGGAGCTACCTCAACCCAATTGTGAATGTAACCAATTTTCTTTCCCATGATAAAGATCTTCTTAAAAAAAATTGAAAAACTTTCTTTTGATGATACCTCAATAGGGTTTTGTTGGAAAGAAATGTGATTATTCATGGAATATAATGAAGTTCAAGAAGTTCTATATATAGTATATAGTTATTTGGAATAAGGGGATGGTAGCCGTTGGACCAAATGTGTGGTGAGAAATTTAGTATTCCGTACTAATTTTATTAGATTTAGTATGGTCAAAGCAAAGCGAAGCGAAAAGGGTGGGGAGAAGTGGGTCAAACAAAGAAATAGGAAGCAAGCATTAATTATTTCTAGATGATGATATTCCAAGATTTCAGCAATCTTGAAACGTGCAAGACAATATTTTCTTCTATAAAGTCAACTTAGAATGGTGCATATGCTACTAAATACCTTGCCTAAAAAGCAAAGCAGCAATTATAATAAATCAATTTTTATGTAACTTTTTTTATCACACCAATCAACTTGCGCAAACTTCGAATATTTTATAGGGTGTTTGCTATCAATGGCGAAGCCAAAATGTTCATCTAGGGGAATCAATATATATTTTAGTTAAGACGATCAAAATATTTATAAAAAAAATTAGACACACACACACAAATTAAAACCAAGTATTCAACATATAATATATATACATAAAAAGATACATATTTGTCCAATGGAGTAAATTTTCAGCAAATTGATAGCACCCCTTGGGCAAAGATAGTTTTATTACTGGGGCTACCTATCACCAACAGAGACATCGAGTAACTTTACCTGTAACGACCCAATTCGTTGTTACATTGAAATAAGGAGTAGAGTCTTTGCTAGTTTTTCCCTTAGATAAATTTTTGAGAATTTAGGGCTAGCCTAGTCTTAGGTGCATTTTGAGGGTGTGATAGTCTAAGGAAATATGATAGTAATTTGAGCGTCCGCAGGGTTGTATGACTTGATTTTGTGATAGAGGACGAGTTTAGAAAGTTGTAGCAGCTTTCAGTACAAAAAATGGATTAATAGAACTCCGGTTATGGAGTTTACCATGAAAGGGTTGGTTCGCTATGTCGTATTTCGAGGGGTGTATTGTAAAATAGCTTGACCTGAGAAGAGGCTCCGAGTTACTACCTAGGAACCGTTGCAGCGGTAAAAGTACCTCAACAACGGTGGCCTCCATAAGCCTGCGAACCGCTACAGCGGTAACTTTATCGCCACAACGATAACTCTACCGCTGCAACAATAAAAAGGCAGAATTCTGGTTTTTAAAATAAGAAAACTCTTTTTTTTTTCGTCCCACTTTTCCAAAAATGAGTTGAGGCTTACCAAAAGGTGATTTTCTGCACTTTTGGGGGTATTCTTCTTTGGAGGTAAGGTTTTTATACTATCTAAACTTGAAATACTTCCTAGAATTCTTAAAAATCACTAGAATCATGTTCTTGGTAGAAATTGTGGTTTAGCCCTAGTTTATGAACTGAATGAAAAATTGATGGGAATTATGTAATTTCAGTTGGTAATGATCCTCGAGTGTTAGAAAATAATAGTTGGAGTAGAATTATGGTTGTTCATGCGAAAAACATATTGAATTCATGAGGTTTAAAGGGTAGAAAATTCTAAGATGATGAACTAGGGCAAGTTTATAGTTTAAATTGATAATTGTAGATTTTTATTGGTTGAGAAAGATAAAATTACTGAAAAGGGTGTGTGAACTTGTTATTATAGATTAAGAATGGATCAAAAGAGAAAGGAAAGGCAAGCTTGTCATCTTAAAGTGATTCGAGCAAGGAATCAAGGTAGGTTATGGTTTATTTATAGGAATGAGACTTTCTTGACTCTATGCTTATATATAAATTAAGTGTTTGTAATTTCTTTGAGGCACTACTTATGATTATTGACTGTATTGCATTTTCATTGATGTTGGTGGTGAATGTGGTGTTATTGTGGAGATGAATTGATAATATTGATGATGATAATGAGATCATGATGTTGATAACGATTTTGATGATGATGATGATTTGATGAGAAGAGATGATACATACATTCATCATATGCATTTGAATGTACATTATACCTATATGTAAATTGACTAAGTGTAAAAGGTGTAATTGTAAACTTGTATTCATCCTGGATTGAAATGTCATATTTGTGGTTAGTTGTCACTAATTATAAGTTTTGTTGTGATTGTTGTTACTCATATTTGGTTTGCCTATTTGCATATTGTTGAATTGAGTCGTCGTATGGTGCCTACTAATACTTGTTGATGTACTAATGCTACTTGTGCTCTTCTCTTTATTGAGTGCAGAACGTGTTTCAGCATTTGAAATGAGACCTCGACTCTAGCCAGCAGTTGCAGACTTCGATTCAAGGGTGAGTACTATGACCAGGCAGCCATTGAATTTTCTGACTTGTGGTCATGTCCCTTATTTCGGGACTAAGATATTCTCGTATTTTATTTCATATTTTGGATAATCCTTAAGTCGTGATTTTGGACATTCATAGTTGTTCTTGTACGGTGACTTCAGGTCCCGGGGGTTGTAATAAATAGAGATATTCCATACTCTATTTACACTGACTATGGTATCGAATTTAGTTTTAGATTTTATTTGAGACAATAATGATTGTATTAGTGATTTGAATAAGGTTTTAATAAAAGTAACTTGTGACTAGTTTGACTTGGTTGATAAGGGATAGGTTAGGTAGTTCTCCCACTATAGCGTTAGGGTGGGTGTTAATCTTGTCCATTTGGATTGTGATAAAGATGGTATTAGAGCATTGGGTTCATAAATCTCACCATACAAGAACAGGTCTAGTATAGTCTTGCGGAACGGTATGGAGACGTCTGTACTTTTCTTCATAAGGTTACAGGGCTTTAGGAAATAAAATTCCTTTCTTTTTTTCTTTCGTGCTATTACTTGATTCCAACTGGTATCTGGTGATTCAAATTGGTATCTAACTTATTCACTCTTATTCGTAGATAGTGAATACTTATTCCACCAGAGCCACAGTAGCACTCGCATCGGCCACTGGGGCCATAGTTCAAGGTAGACCTTGAGTGAAGGGTCAGTAAAGAAGAGAGGGAAGAGGGGCAACACCCACCAGGGGTGGAGCATGAGTAGCCAGAGGACCGGCTAGACAGAGGACACCATCCCCTCTCCCACGACAAGATGCTTTTGAGTTAGCTCAGAATGAGGATATGGTAATTGAGGAGTAAGAAGCAGTGGTTCCAGAGAATGTGGTGCTTATGCACAATGGTGCAACTCAGGTGCCTATGCAGAATAGTGTAGCTCAAGTGCCTATGTTCTCGAAGTTGATTCAGCAGGTGTTGGGGTTTTTCAGTAGTTTGGCTAGCCCCGGTACTACTCTATCTATTTTGATATTTCTGCCCCCAACCTTACAACATGTAGCTACTGTAGTGCTTAGGATGGATGAGGTCTTTGAGATCGGAGGGTTTCCCCGACAGGTATTGGGGCTGGTGATGACTGATGATGAGCATGAATTATTTTGTAAGTTCATAAAAATGAAACCTCGTATATTTCATGGTACTGAGTCTGAGTATGCTTTTGAGTTTTTGATAGATTGCCATGAACGTCTGCATAAGATGGGTGTAGTTGAGAGGTATGGTGTAGGATTCATGTCTTTTCAGTTACAGGCTGAGGCCATGCAATTGTGGAGGTCCTTTGTTAAGTACAGAGCTGTCTTACCTCCACTTACTTAAACTCAGTTCTAGAATGTATTTCTGGAAAAGTATGTTCCTCACACTTATCGTGATCAAAATAAGGATGAGTTTCTAAATTTAGAACAAGCGATATGACTTGGCGCCTATGAGACCAAGTTTCATAACTTGTACAATTATGCACTTCGGTTGATTACTTCATAGAAGGAGCAAATAAGGTACTTTGTGGAAGGTTTGATTTTGAGGATTCAGATGGTTACCTTGTCAGCACTGTCTTAGGGCAAGTCCTTCCAGGATGTGATTGAGTTTGCTAAGAAAGCTGAAGCTATTGGGAAGCAAGGGGAGGTAAAGGCTGAGGAAAAAAAGGACTTATTGAGAGGTCGTGGTTCGTAGGGCCATTCTTCCCGGACCTATCACTTGGTCATGCCTGTGGCTGTAGGGGGCCCATCTAAGGTGAGTTATCAGCCTTCCTAAACAAGTCCTTATATACCTTTATCGTCTTCATTTCAAAGACCTACTTTGGGCATCAGATGCCATGAGTGTAGGGCTTTGGGACACATCAAGAGGTTTTGTCCTAATTTCTTATCTGTAGGTCAGTTGTCTCAATAACCAGTTTCTAATGCGCTAGTTCCAGTAGGTTGTGGTGGTGGAGGAAATAGTAGAGGTCGTCCACAGGATGGGCGTGGTGTCCAGGCTGCAAGAAGGGGTAGTCATCAAGCCAACCGAGGTGGAGGACAGGTTGGTAGAGGTGGAGGTCAGGGTGGTGACAAGCCTCATCTTTATGTTGTTTTGACCCATCCTAAAGCGGAAGCTTCTGATGCTGTGATCATAGGTACTATTCTTATGTGATTTTATGGCTTTTGTATCGTTCAATCCCGGGTCTACTTTCTCTTATATGTCTGTAAAATTTGCGTTGGGCTGAGATTTAGACTGTAAATATCTTGATACGTCTATGTATGTGTCCACACCAGTTGGGGTGTCTGTATGTGTTGATAAAGTTTATTGTGCGTGTCCTGTGATGTTTATGGGGTTTAAGACTTTGTCGGACTTAGTGATTTTAGATATGAAGGAATTTGATATTATTTTGTGGATAAGTTAGTTGTCTCCTTATCGTGGCATTCTTGATTGTTATGCTAAGACCGCCACTGTAGCTATGCCCAGGATGGAAATATTAGAGTGGGGGGTTACTTTTAAACCTACTCCTCTAAGAATTGTGCCAGCTATTCGTTCCTAGATGTTAGTTAAATGAGGGTGTGGGATGTTTCTAGCTCATCTTTGGGAAGAAAGTTCAATAGTTCCTCCTATAACTTCAATTCCAGTTGCGTGTGAGTTCTTAGAAGTATTTTCTTATGACCTTCCCGGTATGCCTTTGAATCGTGAGATTGACTTTTTCATAGACTTAGAGACAAGAACCCATCCCATCTTTATCCCTCCCTATCAATGGCACCAATAGAGTTAAGGGAATTAAAGTCCCAGTTGCAAGAATTATTAGAAAAGGGTTTTATTCGTCCAAGTGTTTTACCTAAAGGTGCTCCTATTTTGTTTGTGAAAAAGAAGGATGGTAGTATGTAGATGTGCATAGACTATCGTCAGTTGAATAAGGTGACTATTCACAACTTATTATCCTTTGCCTAGGATAGATGATCTGTTCAACCAGTTGCAGAGAGCGACATTGTTCTCCAAAATTGATTTGAGGTCAGGTTACCATCAACTCAAGATTAGGGCGGAGGATATACCAAAGACTGCCTTCCGAACTCGTTATGGACACTACGAATTCTTAGTTATGTCCTTTGATTTGACCAATGCCCCAATTGCTTTTATGAATATGATGAATGGGGTTTCCAATCCGTTTCTGAATTCCTTTGTAATTGTTTTCATTGATGATATTCTGGTTTACTCCAAGAATAAATAGGAACATGAAACTCACTTGCGTACAGTATTGGGGTTGCTTAAGGAGAAACAACTATGTGCTAAATACTCAAAGTGTGAATTTTGGTTGTTTTCAGTGTCCTTCTTAGGACACATGGTATCTAAGAAAGGGGTGATGGTAGATCTACATAAAGTTGAAGCTGTTAAGAATTGGGATAGACCGACAAATGTTACAGAGATTCGTAGTTTTATAGGGTTGTCTAGTTACTATTATCGATTTATAAAGGGGTTTGCTGTTATTGCTTCACGTATGACTCGCCTGACTCAGAAAGAGGTTCCGTTTGTGTGGGATGACAAGTGTGAGGAGAGCTTTCAAACACTTAAAAATTTAATAACTCCAGCCCTAATTCCCACCTTGTATGTGGAAGGTAAGGACTTCATTGTATTTCGTGATGCTTCACGGTTGGGTTTAGGTGCTATTTTGATGCAGGGTTGAAATGTGATTGCTTATGCTTTGATACAACGAAAGTTTTATGAGAAGAACTATCCCACTCATGACTTGGAGTTGGCGGCTATGGTCTTTGCTTTGAACATTTGGAGACACTACCTCTATGAGGTAAAGTGTGAGGTGTTCAAAGACCTCCGTAGTTTGCAGCATGTGTTCACCCAAAAAGACCTAAACTTGAGACGGAGAAGATAGATAGAATTGATCAAATACTATGACATCTCAATCTTATATCATCTGGGTAAGGCCAATATGGTGGAAGACGCATTGAGCCAGAAATCGATAAGCATGGCATGGTTGGAGATGTCGAGATGCCCACTGGCTAGAGAGGTACATGCTTTGGCTAATGATTTCATGAGATTATGGGTGACTAGCAAGGGAAGAGTGTTAGCCCACGTGGAGGTTAGGTTTATTTTGTTGAAAAGATCAAGAGAAGACAGTTGGAAACATGAAATTGAGTAACCTTAGAGAAAAATTATTGCAAGGTGAGGCTAAAGAAGCCATTCTTGATGAAAAAAGTGTGTTAAGGATTTGGGGACGTTTGTGCCCTGCATGGGCGATTTAGTTTCTACTATTCTTGCAGAGGCTCACAATTATAAGTACTCTCTACATCCGGGTGCAACCAAAATATATAGTGACTTGAGACAACATTATTGGTGGAGAAGAATGAAGCGTGACATTGTGAAAACCTAGTGGCACATTTTAGAGAATGTCCATTCCAGAATAGAAGTGGGACAAGATAACCATGGACTTTGTTATGGGTCTTCCTAAGACCCTGTGGAAGTGTGATTCTATATGAGTGATCGTCAATCGATTGACCAAGTCGGCTCATTTTATTCCTATAAGGGTGGATTATAATGCAGCTAAGTTAGCTATGATCTATGTGAAGGAGATTGTAAGGCTCCATGGGGTACCTATTTCTATTATGCAAGACAGAGGTTCTTAGTTTACCTTCAGCTTTTGGGAGAAGTTTCAGTCAGAATTGAGTGGACCTAAGTACAGCTTTCCATCCACAGACCGACGGACAGTCAGAATGAATAATCCAAGTGCTTAAAGATATGCTTCGGGCTTATTTAATGGACTTTGGGCTCAATGGGACCAATACTTACCTTTGTGTGAGTTTGCATATAACAATAGCTACCACTCCAACATTGACATAACTCCTTTAAATCCTTGTATGGTATAAGATGTTGGTCGCCGATAGAATGGTTTGATGAGTTTAAAGTGAGGCCTTGGGACACGGATATTCTCAAATATTTGACGGAGAAAGTAAGGTTCATTTAGGAAAAGTTGGTAGCAACTCAGAGCCGATAGAAGAAGTATGCGGATAACAATGTAAGAGATGTAAAGTTTGAGAAAGGTGAGAAAGTGTTTTTGAAAGTGTCACCCATGAAGGGTGTGATGCGCTTTGGTATGAAGGGAAAGTTGAGTCCGAGGTATGTCTGACCCTTTGAGATCCTGAATAGAGTAGGGTCAGTGGCTTATAAGAAGGCCTTGGCTCCTAGCTTGTCTGGGGTTCATCCGGTGTTCCACGAATCCATGCTTAAGAAGTACCAAGGTGATGGTGATTACATTATTCATTGGGAATCTGAATTGTTTGACAAAGAACTCTCTTATGAAGAGGATCTAATTGCTATATTGGATAGAAATGTAAGGAAGTTGAGAATATGAGTTATTCAGTCCATGAAAGTTCAATGGAGGAATCATCTGATTGAGAAAGCATCTTGGGAGACGGAGTTGGATATGCGCAAGCAGTACCGACATTTGTTCACAGACTCAGGTAATTACTCTTGCTTTAGTTGTGTCATTTTGGGCTAGTTGTCATTCAGAGATGAATATTTGGCCAGCCATGATTTGTTTCAACATCTCCTCTATATTGCTGGTCTGAGCCTGTTGTAGAAAATTCTGACCCTATGCTTGATTATTACCCCAAGATGAACTGGGTTGAGTATGCCAAGTTCGATTGTAGGTGTTACCATAAGCTTTATTACCTCTCTAAGCATTACCTATAAAATAGACTGACTCCGGATTAACACCACACAGGTCTGCATAATGATCACTGCCTCCATAGACTTGACACCAAATCTAAGCCTACTGAACCTACTACACTGGTTGCATAACATTAGATGGGGCTTGGCCCTAAGCCATACTCAATTTATTCAACTGAATTATCATCTGATTTTTCATGCTAGCCATTTGTGCAGTCAATGCTGTGATGACATCGATTTCTAATGCACTTGAAACATGCCTCATTGCAGCTCTGGAAGCATTACTATGCCAATTTGGGTTAATCTGCGCAAGTATGTCCAACAAAGTGTAGAGCTCATCATAAGTTTTCTCCAAAGCTTGACCACCTGCAGTTGAATCTAACAAAATTTTAGTATTGGGGTCAAGAATTTCAATATAAGTGTGAGCTAACACTTCATTAGACTGCTGATGATAAGGGCAATCTCTGAGAAGACCCTTTAATCACTCCCAAGCCTAGTACAAATTTTCTTCTGGTTTCTGAGTGAAACCCACAATTTCACTTCTTAATTTTGTAGTCTTACCAGACAGGAAGAATCGGATAAGGAAATTTCTTACAAGATTGTTCCATGATGTGATGGAATTTGTAGGCTCTCCATTTAACTACTTCTTTGCTTCTCCCAAAAGTGAGAGTGGAAAAAGTGTAAGCCTCACATAATCTGACAATGAACTGTCAACTTATATGCAACAATTGTACGATGTTCGATTTCAGCTCAAATCTACCTCCAGGTTTCGATTTGTGGATGACAGAGGTTACATTAGTTGCGAGTAGGATTTCCACTTCACGCACTATCCTTGGAGCTGCCATGACCTCAGGAACAACCTCGACCTGTTGATCCTGCTCAACCTACGGTATTGGGTAGGGAAGTGCTGCTTCTCTTCTCAACTGGTGTAAGCGACGCTCAGGTTCAGGATCCGATTGGACCAAATCCTTATCGCTTGCCAACTTACTAGCTTCACAGACCTGTACCTACAAGATGAGTAGCTAAGACCAAATTGGTAGCAGTTATCAAATAAAATTGTAAACTTAAAACTAGAAATTTACTAATCTTAAGTCCCAGACAATGATGCCAAAAACTTGTTGCGTCCAAGCGTACACGCAAGCATACGTGGTCAAACAAGTAGTAAAGTGAATCTTTTTGAGAGCCGGGTTATCGTACCCAAGGGACTTGAAGTTAGTTATTCACCAATTCTAAGTATACTTTTTAATTTAACAAGTGTGAGTTTGTAACAAGAGTATAATTTTTGTAATTATAAACTAAGTAACAAAAATGACAACGGTATGAAATTTGGATTGTAAACAATATATGGAGAGCTTCCAGGGTTGAGACTTACTACACATTCATGCATAACTATGGTTTCTAGACGATGTTGGTGCTTATCATGGTTGTTGATCTACGGGGTTGATATTATAAATTGAGAAAGGTCATCCTATAAGTCATCTACTCAAATTAATCTCACAACTACATCTTTGAGAGGGGATGTGAGTCTTTAATTTGAATACATTAAGCTATCTTCCCATTTCATTAACCAAGTGGGGCGTTTAGGTATATCTCTATCCTAACTGCAAATATTCCCTTATCAAAGTAAAGATACAATCCACACTCCTTACTTTCTTCATTCCGTCCCTCCACTCCTATGGTCAATTCATTTTGAGACTTTAATTTATGCTAAAGTTCATGACTCTTTAGAATAGTAAAGCAAAAACGCAAGCACAATCACATAACATGATAGACGTATAAAATCAAACTATAAAATCATAATTCATCAATCATGTTGTAGCCTTAACCCTAGAACAAGGGTTTTTAACCACTCATAGTCTTACAAAGAATCACCATAAATGAGTTCATAAGGTAAAACTACAAAGAGGACAAAGTAAAGACCGAAAAACCCTAGTGTAGAGTCCTTGATACCTTGTGTTCCCTCCAATTCGTTTATGCTCCAAAGAATGCTTGTAATTGTGGCTAAGTGCTCTTTATATATCACTAAAATTCATCCATAAAATTCCCCATAAGAAATATATGCATTGACTAGTTTGTCCTCAACTTTAAATAAGAAGAAAACCACATTTTAGTCGATTTTGGAGTGTGTGAGTTTTGATTTCATGTTGTGGACTGCACAAACATGTTCCATCTTTCTTTTCTGCATGTTTGGGTGTTTATATAGCCTCCAAGTCATCCAACCAAGTCCCATAGGGATTGGTTACAAGTACCAAATGTTTCCAACTCAAATTAGGACTTTAAAACGACTTTAAACTTGTCTCAAGAGGTATGCGTCGCGGAGCCTACAGAAGAACCAAAACCAGTGACCAATTTCAAGTTGATGTGCGGTGCACATCTAAGAGAAGAATCTTGGAGGTACAACTTGCAGCCCATTCCATGGAATGAAGGGTGCGGCACGGAGGTTGGTGCAACTACGCACAATTTCATATGACTTCATCCCTTAGTTCACATCAAGTTTGCTCGTGTTCCATCATCACTTGTAGCTCATGTGAAGCTTACTTTATCACCTATAGAAGCTCCAATAGACTCCTAAAATATCTCATCACAAGAATTATACCATACAATACACAAAGCACATAAAAACCATACAAGAATAAGTATAGCATAGTCCGATTGAACTAATCATCTCGTCTAATCTTTCCTTGCCCATTTTGACTCTTGTATTGATTCATTTACACTATAAACAACTTAAACATGAGGATTATCACATAATTACACAAATATCACTAAATATTCACATCAACACACTAAGTTATCCTCAAAACTAAGTTAAATGCGCGTAGATAATGACACTTAGGTGTATAAATACACCTAAGATCAACGAACGAGAGGTAAATTGGTATCAAATGTAATGACCCAATTTGTCATTACACTAAAATAAAGAGTAGAACCTTTTCTAGTTTTTCTCTTAGATAAATTTTTGAGAACTCAGGGCTGACCTAGTCTTAGATGCATTTTGAGGGTGTGATAGTCTAAGGAAATATGGTAAAAATTTGAGTGTCTGTGGGATTGTTTGATTTGATTTTGTGATAAAGGATGAGTTTAAAATGTCGTACCAACTTCCAGTACAAATAATGGATTAATAGAACTCTGGTTATAGAGTTTACCATGAAAGGATTGGTTCATGATGTCGTATTTCAAGGGGTGTATTGTTAAACAGCTTGACCTGAGAAGAGGCCTCGAGTTGCTGCCTCGCAACCACTGTAGTGGTAGAAGAACCGCTACAACGGTAAAAGTACCAATGCAATAGTGGCCTCCATAAGCCTGCGAACCACTGCAGAGGAAACTTTACCGCCGCAACGGTAAAAACATAAAGTTCTAGTTTTTAAAATCAGAAAACTCATTTTTTCATTTCACTTTTCTAAAAAAGAGTTGAAACTTAGCAAAGGGCAATTTTCTGCACTTTTGTGGGTTTTCATCTTTGGAGGTAAGGTTTTTAAACTCTATAAACTTGAATTACTTCCTAGAATTCTTAGAAACTGCTAGAATCATGTTCTTGGTAGTAATTGGAGTTTAGCTCTAATTTATGAACTGAATGAAAAATTGATGGGAATTGGGTATTTCAGTTGGTAATGATCCTAGGGTATTAGAAAATAATTGTTGGAGTAGAATTATTGTTGTCCATGCTAAAAATATATTGAATTCACGAGGTTTAAGGGGTAGAAAATCCTAAGATAATGAACTAGGGCAAGTTTATAGTTTAAATTGATAATTGTAGTTTTCTATTAGTTGGAAAAGATGAAATTATTGAAATAGGTTTGTAAACTTGATATTATAGATCAAGAACGGAATGAAAGAGAAAGAAAAGGCAAGCTTGTGGCCTTAAAGTGATTCGAGCAGGGAGTCGAGGTAGGTTATGGTTTATTTGTAGCAATGTGACTTGCTTGGCTATCTTCTTATATGTAATAAGTGTTTGTAATTGCTTTCGGGCACTATTTATGATTATTGACTGCATTGCATATTCATTGATGTTGGTGGTGGATGTGGTGTTATTGTGGAGATGAATTGATAATATTGATGATGATAATGAGATTATGATGTTGATAATGATTTTGATGATGATGAGTTGTTGATGATGATGTTGATGATGATGATATTTAGATGAGGATAGATGATACATACATCTTGCATACATACATTCATCATATGCATTTGAATGTACATTATACCTATTTGTCGTGATGAACCTTGCTGATGAATTGACTAAGTGTAAAAGGTGTAATTGTAAACTTGTATTCATCTTGGATTTAAGTTTCATATTTATGGTTGGTTGTCACTAATTAGAAGTTTTGTTGTGATCGTTGTTACTCATATTTGGTTTCTCTATTTGCATATTGTTGAGTTGAGTCGGCGTATGGTGCCTACTAATACTTGTTGATGTACTGATGCTATTAGTGCTCTTCTTTTTATTTAGTGTAGAGCGTGTTTCAGCATTTGAGATGAGACCTTGACTCTAGCCAGCAGTTGTAGACTTCGATTCAAGAGTGAGCGCCATGAATGGCAGCCATTGAATCTTCTGACTTGTGTTCATGTCCTTTGTTTTGGTACTGAGACATTCTCGTATTTTACTTCCTATTTTGGATAATCTTTTAGCCATGATTTTGGATATTAATAGTTATTCTTGTACGGTGACTTCAGGTCCCAGGGATTGTAATAAATAGGGATATTTCGCACTCTATTTACAGTAACTACGGTATTGGATTTAGTTTTAGACTTTATTTGAGACAATAATGATTGTGTTATTTATTTGAACAAGGTTTTGATAAAAGTTACTTGTGACTAGTTTGAGTTAGTTGATAAGGGATGGTTTAGATAGTTCTCCCACTATAGTGTTAGGGTGGGTGTCAATCATGACCATTTGAGTCGTAATATTACAGGTAAAGCCTAAGTGGGTTTGCGCAGAAAACTTATCAGGTGTTTTTTATGGGCAAATAACATTATACTACACCTTAACTTACCATAATTACTTAAAATCCAACCCCTTTAAAATAATTACAAAATCCATTCTTTCACTTTCTCTCTCCAAATCATATGATACATTACATCTACCCCAAATCCCAACAGAGAGAGAACAACACTAACAATTTCAATGACACTTAGAACAACACTATCTATGCAACAACAACAATAGTCCAATTCATCAGTTAACAACCAAGAACTCCCTCCGTTAATAACTAAAAAATTACTCTCTTCCAGTTGACCATCACCTACCGACGAAACACTGATGTGTCATGGTTACATGGCACTGTTAATACTTAAAACAAGGAAAATATGCAATAACTTGGGTGTGTTGTGTTGGTATGATGCGGTTTCTGTCCTAATTTGCAGGAAAATAGGTTTTAAAGGCAAAATGAGCAAACGAGGAAGAATCAAGCCTAAGAACGAAGTGTTTGGAGAAGAAAGAACAAGAGGCTGCAAAAGAGGAGTAGTCACGCCACAAGTCACGTGGCATGGAAGCCACTCACGCCACGTGAGTAGCTATCGTGACTCAAGTCCAGAAACTGAAAACTCAGCCTGATTTCCACGGCAGGGGTCACGTGGCGTGACTGACACCCACGTGACGTGGAAGCCTGCCGTGATCCAACTTCTGAAGACCACAAGTTGAGCCTGATTCCCACGACATCAACCTACGTGGCGTGATTTGGTTCCACTACACCAAGTCACCATACCGTGGAAGTTGCCGACTTTGTTCTCCTATTTGGTTTTGGATAGGACTAGTTTTGTATCTATAAATACCCCTATGTAGTCCTAAGTGTGAGAGTTGGACAATTTACTACTTTGAAAGCTATTTCATACTGTTTCATACATATATTTGGTTTTGTATTCACAAACCCTAATTTGAGTTTCATTGATAATTGAAATTTCGATTTTCCTTCATTCTTGTGAGATCATAATTATGCTTTCATTTTTGGATTATTCTTGTGTTCTTGCAATCATGAGCAGCTAAACCCATCAACTAGGGTTGTGTGAACCATGAGGAATTAACGAAACCAGTTAAGTGCAAAGTAACTTTGTACTGCTGTGTATGCATATATTGTTGTTTCCTTCGTTGTGATTTCTTTTCTAACGGTTGCCAACGTTAGAAACTCACATGTATTCTAGACTTTCTTGAGAGAGAGGTAGAGATTGGGAAAAGGAGATAACAACAGAGATTTGAAGCTATCAACCTTCATCTAATAACCGGAGCCTTAGCGGGAAAGGTTATCTGAGATCAAGAACGAGGGTTAGTAGTGCGACACTCGGAGTCCGAGAGGAGAAGAGTGAAATTCGTCTAATGAAGGTCGAGAGACAGTTAGATGAACCTAACTTGTTAGATTTTGCATGCAGTGCAGCGGGGCAATCTTTTTAAGCACAAGTAACCGGTGGAGTTAAGGAATCATTGGGGATCACAGTCCTAGTGAATTTCTCTTATTGTCTACAAACTCAATACAACCAACAATCGTCATTATTACTATTTATTAGCAAACCCCCCCAGTTTTATTTACTTTCCAGTTGTTCCGTCCTGTATTCTACTCATACTTTGACCTATTCCCTGTGGGATCGACCCCAACCTAGTTGGGTTCTATATTTGATTCAGCGACTGCATTGTACTTTTTTGGAGGTATATTTTGGGCGACATCAAATTTTGGCGCCGTTGCCGGGGAATACGGTTACAAAGTTGAACATTACTAGTTGGAGCTGATTGGGTGTGTTTTTACATACTTTTGAGGGCATACGCCGGTGTATGTCAAATACTAGGAGTCAAGGCAATCCCCTGATTCCACTTGATCTTGAAATAGAAAGGACTCTGAGAGCTAATCGAAGAATGGTGAATACAGAAGAAGTTCAGAATCCCGCAGCTGTGGGAGACATTCACAACCAGCCAATTCATCCGGTTGGTCAGGAAATAGCGGTCCAAACTACGGCTCGATTGACACAAGAAGAGCATGCTAGACAATCTGCTCTTAGACAAGAAGAAAGAGATAATCGAGCTATGCAGGAAGTAGCACAGCGTCTGGATGATGTTGAAGAACGACAAAGATGACTGAGAGAACAACCGAGACCACATGTGCCTGTTTATGATGATCCTGAAGAAGAATATGTGGCATATTTTGAGCCAATAGAGAATGGTGCCATCATCCTACCAGAGTTACCTTCGGGCACTAAGTTTGACATTACTAGTGCCATGATCCATCCGCTAAACTTGAAGGGTGTGTTTGCGAGTCTTCCTACTGATGATCCGAACATGCATGTAATGACTTTTGTGGGGGTTTGCACGTCGTACAATTTGCCGGGAGTTGACCAAGAGGCGATTCGGTTGAGGTTGTTCCCATTCTCTCTGACAGGAGAAGCCACTTTATGGTTGGCTGAGCTGCCACGAGGTTCCATCACTACTTGGCAGGAATTGAGAAATCAATTTTTGGAAAGATTTTTCCCACTGTCTAAGATACTGCAGTTGAAAGACGAGATCTACAATTTCATACAGCGTCATTCCAAAGCACTCTATGAGACTTGGCTGAGATTTAAAAAGAAGCTGTAGAATGTGCCAAATCACAGGATGAGTGGCAGAAATTTACTTAAAATCTTCTACAGGGCTTTGAATGTCAACACAAAGGTGGTAGCGGATACAATCACTGGTGGAGCATTCATGAGTCTGAGATGGGACCAAGCTTCTGAGATATTAGATCATGCCACTAAGACCAACCAAGGATGGCATACTGGGGAGGCAGATACGCCGGCTGGAGCATATGCTATTGGAGCTTCAGCAGCTCAAAGGGCTCTGGATGAATCTGTGGCTCAAGAGGTCGCTCAGTTGAGGACAGAAATTGGTCTTTTGGTCAAACAGATAGCGGCCAGAGATGCGGAGAAGGTGCATGCTATAGGTGCACAAAGTAAATCTACTAGACATGATGATAGTGAGTCTGATGAAGAGACGAAGTATCTAGATCGCGAAGTGGCGGGTTTTTGAGCCAAGGGCCAAGGGTTTAATCAAGACTCTTGGAACTCAAGGCAAGGGAATCAAGGTCGGAACTATTATGGAGACAATTACAACAAATCAGGATACAGAGATCGAGAATGAGACCGTGACGGTGATTGGAGGCAGAAATATGATAATAGAGAAAAGATTGACATCTATGTACCACCAGGAAGGCGTGATGAGGAGTCTGGAAATTCAAGGATGAAGGCACTTCTCAATAAATTAGTCAAAGGAGCAGAAAGTCAGGAGAATTGCTTGAAGGAGATTAGGATTGACATTTCGGGTATAAGTCAGAAAGTTGAGTCTCATTCAACTTTTATTAAACAGTTGGAGCAACAATTCGGGAAGATTTCATTGGCACTGAATCAACGTCAGCCATGCACCCTCCCAAGCAATACCGTCCAAAATTTGAAAAATGATGCTCATTGTATGGCTATCACAACAAGAAGTGGAATGACTCTCATTGAGGCACCCAATCAAGTTGAGGGTGTTCATGCCCCACTGGAAGAGCAGACTAAGACCACGAAAAAAGTAAAGGAAGCCATAAAGAAATATGTTCCATTCCCAAGGCTTCCTCCACCTTTCCCTCAACGTCTCAACAAAAAGGTGGATGAAAATAAAATTGTTAGTGGGGAGATCACGAAAGAGGTGGAAAAGCCTCAAACTAATGAAAATAAGGTAAATGCTAAAACTGAGAGAGAGAAGGAAACCCCACAAGTGCTAACACCCATTCCTAGGTCGCCACCTCTATTCCCTCAGCAACTGAAGAAGAAGAAGAAGGAGGATGGAAAATTTCAAAAGTTCATGTCCATCTTGAAGCAACTTTCTATAAACATCCCTCTAGTTGAGGCATTGGAGCAGATGCCAGGTTATGCGAAGTTCATGAAGGACTTGGTCATGAAGAAGAGAACTGTTAGTTATGATTCTGTTGATAATTTGCACCATTGTAGTGCAATTGCATCCCATTCTCTTGTACAAAAGAAAGATGATCCTGGTGCCTTCACAGTTCCATGTACAATTGGGTCAAGTCACTTTGCCAGAGCTTTGTGTGACCTAGGTGCGAGCATTAACTTGATGTCGCTGGCAGTGTTTGATAAATTAGGTTTGGGAGCCCCCGAGCCAACAAAGATGCGATTATTGATGGAGGATCGTACAATCAAGAAACCCGTGGGCATAATATGTGATGTTTTGGTCAAGGTTGAAAACTTCATCTTTCCTGCTGACTTTGTTGTCTTGGACTGTGTGGTCAATTTTGAGATGCCCATAATTTTTAAGAGACCATTTTTAGCCACCGGCAGAGCATTGGTAGATATAGAGCGGGGTAAGCTGAAATTCAGGCTGGATAATAAGGAAGTCACATTCAATGTTTGCAGAACTATGAAGCAGCCAAAGAACATGAGGGTGGTTTCAAAAATAAATTTTTAGATGACCCTGGAGGACAGTCTAGTGGGGGATCTTGATGAAGTCTGAGTAATCAAGATACCCCCGTCGTGTCGCGACGTTAAATCAGGCACTGCTTGGGAGGCAACCCAAGGTGTTTTGCTATTTCTACATTTTCTTTCATTTTTGATTTTGATCGACATTAGACCCATGCACCTAGGGTGCCACAGGTATGTTCCTAACTCCCATGTTTTATTTTATCTATTGCATTGGGGATAATGCATGCTTACAAGTTGAGGGTGTGATGTACTTGTGGGTCTATATGTCCTCATGAGGGTTTTTGTTGTCGTGTTTATTTTCCCTCAAGTGCTATCATAGTAGAACCGACATGTTTAGGATGTTATGTTTATGTGTTAAATTAGGAGAAAAATAGGGGAACCTTAGTGCAGTCCAATTTTGAAATTGATATTTTCTTGATCTAAAGGCTACCCCTCCTGATTTTTTTTATTTTTTTTGAAGTTTGTGTGTGTAGCATGTTAGTTTATGGCAGCTGTTGGATCTTGTTATGGCACTAGGATTATAGGCAAATAAATGTAGCTAGCATTGCATGAACCGGATAGGTAGTAGTTGATAATAAAACCCTGTGCTATGTGTGTGTGAGGTCACTTCTTAGTTAACTGTGTGTGTGCGATCCAGAACTTGCCCAGTTAGTCTTCCCTAAGTTAGAGGATAGGGATTAGGAAAGGATCATAGGCCGTTTTGAATAAAGTCCACTTTTAGCCTAAAATGCCAAACCAAATGAATAAGTATTCCTTGATCCTGTCTTTGAGCCATAACTGTCCTATTTCTTTCATTAGCCGATTCACCTTCCCATTTTAATTACAATGAACCTGTCTTGGCCCTGGTCCCTCCTTGGACACTGTGTACCTCAACTCAGGCAAATCGCCTAAGTTGAGGGTGGCTATTATAGGGGTGCGTAGATTGAGTTGGGTATGAAGAAGAGGTTAATAAAAGAAAAAGGGAAAACAGGTTTGGGTGTGAAGAAAAAGAAAAGAAAAATAAAGTGAAAAGAAGAGAAATTGCAAAGAAAAAAAAAAGAAGAGAAAATTGCTTTTTGAAAGTGAATAAAATCACACCCAAAATCTGAAAATAAAAGAAAGGAGAATAAGGGAGAATAAAAATGAGAAAAGTTGAAAGTTGGAGCCAAAAATAGTGTAGTGTCAAGGAGGGTTGAGTCACCATACCCATATGTACCATACCCGTCCCTAAGCCTACATTACAAGCCGAGTAAAGTCCTATAGTGATCCTAGTCCAACTGTCCGAAAATGAAGGCGTAGAAAATAAAGGCAAGCCTATGGTATTTCATGCACATTGTTTGAACTTCCTTGTGAGCGCGAGTGTTTTGAACTCGTCCCTACGTTGATATTCATTAGTATACTGTGAGTGCATGGGACTTCTTTGATTGTGAGAACACATGGGTTGCATTATTAGCTACTAGTTGTTCGAGAAATGTCAATTGCATATATGCTTAGTACTTTGTGCATAATCTGGTGTCATCACTTGGTCCCCTCTGTGTCATGATACTATGTTGCTTACATACACACTTTGGTTTTGCATTAAAAGTAGGAGGGGTCGAAAAGGTTTTGTGTCAAAAGCAACGAGTAGACTGCCATAGGTCCCTTAGGTTTCTCTTAGTTAAGCATTGTGTTGGTGTACTTTTATTTTGTTCGCCTGAGGATATGCAAACGTTCTAAGTTGAGGGTGTTGATGTGTCATGGTTACATGGCACTGTTGATACTTAAAACAAGGAAAGTATACAATAACTTGGGTGTGTTGTGTTGGTATGATGCGATTTCTGTCCTAATTTGCAGGAAAACAGGTTTTAAAGGCAAAATGAGCAAAAGAGGAAAAATCAAGCCCGAGAACGAAGTGTTGGAAGAAGAAAGAAAAAAAGGCTGCAAAAGAGGAGTAGTCACGCCACAAGTCACGTGGCGTGGAAGCCACTCACACCACGTGAGTGGCTATCGTGACTCAAGACCAGAAACTGAAAACTCAGCCTGATTTCCACGGCAGGGGTCACGTGGCGTGACTGACACCCACTTGACGTGGAAGCCTGCCGTGATCCAACTTCTGAAGACCACAAGTTGAACCTAATTCCCACGACATCAACCTACGTGGCGTGACTTGGTTCCACGACACCAAGTCACGATACCGTGGAAGTTGCCGACTCTGTTCTCCTATTTGGTTTTGGATAGGACTAGTTTTGTATCTATAAATACCCCTATGTAGTCCTAAGTGCGAAAGTTGGACAATTTACTACTTTGAGAGTTATTTCATACTGTTTCAGACATATATTTGGTTTTGTATCCACAAACCCTAATTTGAGTTTCATTGATAATTAAAATTTCGGTTTTCCTTCATTCTTGTGAGATCATAATTATGATTTCATCTTTGGATTATTCTTGTGTTCTTGCAATCATGAGCAGCTAAACCCATCAACTAGGGTTGTGTGAACCATGAGGAATTAACAAAACCGGTTAAGTGCAAAGCAACTTTGTACTGCTGTGTATGCATATATTGTTGTTTCCTTCGTTGTGATTGCTTTTCTAACGGTTGTAAACGTTAGAAACTCGCTTGTATTCTAGACTTTCTCGAGAGAGAGGTAGAGATTGGGAAAAGGAGATAACAACAGAGATTTGAAGCTATCAACCTTCATCTAATAACCGGAGCCTTAGCGGGAAAGGTTATCTGAGATCCAGAATGAGGGTTAGTAGTGCGACACTCGAAGTCCGAGAGGAGAAGAGTGAAATTCGTATAATGAAGGTCGAGAGACAGTTAGATGAACCTAACTTGTTAGATTTTGCATGCAGCGCAGCGGGGCAATCTTGTTAAGCACAAGTAACCGGTGGAGTTAAGGAATCATTGGGGATCACAGTCCTAGTGAATTTCTCTTATTGTCTACAAACTCAATACAACCAGCAATCATCATTGTTACTATTAATTAGCAAACCCCCCCAGTTTTATTTACTTTCCAGTTGTTCCATCCGGTATTCTACTCATACTTCGACCTATTCCCTGTGGGATCGACCCCAAACTAGTTGTGTTCTATATTTGATTCAGCGACCGCATTGTACTTTTTTGGAGGTATATATTGGGCGACATCAAACACCTCTATCACCGTTGAACCCAATTCCTCCTCTCCCAACTCTATTAAAAATGAATTGAAATAGACCCAACATCCCTATATCATCACTGTCTAGCTGCTGCCGCTGTGTCACCGCTATCTCTATTGCTCCGAAAAGTTTTTTGGTGAAGCTCCGTTAAACCCATCAGAAAGTCTTTGTCAAATAGGTTGGTTGTTGAGGTGCTTGTTCGAGGTTCCGTGCTCAGTTTCATGTTCCAACCGAGTAGCTATTGTGGTTGAAAGCTTTGATTAGAGGTTCCATACATCGGAAAGTTTGTTTTCTCCATTTGGAGAATTTAACAAAATCTATATGTAGACTAATGTAGCTGATTAATGGCGGGATATAATTTGTAGATTCTCATGCCACTTTATTGTCGCTCTGGTGCGTGTTAATGATAGATGGAAGATGAAGATGGAGGAGGTAAAAAATGGAGTGGTGAAGGGCATGAAGATACATCACACTGGGAAGATACGTTATGGGACCGGTTAAAAAAAGTACAAATGCTATGTATCGTACTGACTTTTGTGTACAGATACATAAGAATGATATATCTGATTGAAAATATGACAAAAAATATGTATCAGAATTCTTTTTTGTGTTACTGATACATAAGACTTACGTATAGGAATGAGATTTGTGTTACTGATACATAAGAATTTGATTGATTAGTTATGTATCAGAAAGTGATGTATTGCCACCCTAAGTAATGTATCCGACAGTTCAAAATCCAGAATTTTATGTAATTTTGAAAAGAGTGGGATAGGGTGTAATTAGCTACTAAATAGTTGGGATTTAAGAAAATTGCCCCCCCTCCTTCCCTTTTTAATTTTTATTGAAATTGAACTTAAATCCCTGTGATTTTATATAATATTTTTTCCATTTTTATTGGTGAAAATGTCTGTAGGTAGATTAGGCTAGCAAGAAAGCAATACATTGGGAGATTTGTTGTTTTTTTTTTCATTTTTGAATGGAGATTTGATGTTGACTAAGCAAAATTAAGACAATTTCTAGGTCATCTACAATAACATAGTAAGTATTAGCATAGAACTAAATGTTATAGATGTTGGAACTTTGACTACTCTATCTTGATTTAAATATTTTTTTTTTTTCAAATTGATTAACAAAAAGAGTTTCTTGTAATATATATGTGTTATGTGTTAGCATCATACAATTGAGACATTCTATGAAAAGTTGAAGTCGTTGTTCTCTATTATACGAGTATATATTAGTCGAAGATGAACAAACTATGGTTATCGATTTAGCATACCACAAAATATCGATATCGAACCATACTGAATTAATTTGGTATGACAATAATATAGTATTTTAAAAAATTGAGTGCTGAAAATACAAAACCAAAATGTCAAATATCATACTATATCATACCATGTCCACCCCTAGCAAGTACTCATTGGGGGATACTATTTTAACATAAGATAGATATTTAATGTAATTTAATTAGAGTATTTGTTGGGGTACATCATTTGATATACACAGCTAGATAAGTGAGGATATCCTATGAGTTGGGATATCACATCAGACTATTTTATTTCACACTTTATATGAGATAGTAATTTCACCATTTTAGTATAAATAGTCACTACACCAAAAATGATCTTTAGCGGTAATTAATTAACGACAATAGCTTAATTGCCGCTAAATATGTGTTTAAGTGGCATTTACTAGTGACAATTACATTGTAGCTTTCATTGTAAATGCCCCTAAAGCCTATAGCGACATTGAATCTAATGGCATTTAACTAATGCCGGTAGAAATTTTAGCACTCTTGTTAAAGTGCATATTTATTGCTGCTAAAGCTTGTTTTTGTTGTAGTGAGTGTGATAAAATAGTGTCGAGATTTATGAATACATCATATTAAACATGGGATAAAGTTGATTCAAACTTTATCTCGAGATAAATTTTTCTTATCCGGTGTATCAAATGACAGTAGTAGTTATTGCGATTATATTGTTGGGTCACCCCTTTCTTCATCTACTGGAGTCTGTATGTATGAGTTCTAGTATTTCTACCGACACAAATTATTAGTTAGAAATTAAAAGCAAGGATGATATTTTCAAGGGTTTTACTATCTCAATTTTCCAGAAATCGCCGATGGTAATTTTCATTACCTCCCCATCGACAATTACACCATTCAAATCACATCTACAATTCTCAAAAGGTGAAATTAATGTAATCCTTTTTTTTATTGAAGGAGATTTTGCGGGTTCTTGCCAATCAAGTAAGGGTGTCAATGGTTTTCAAAAAATTGACTTAATCATCCGAACCGTACTGTACCAAATTGATTTTTAGGTTTCTTTTGATAAAATCGACGGTTTTATATAAATTTATAACCGTACAAAATAATAGGGTAGGTTTTTTATTTTATTAAAATTAATCAAAATATAACTGAATCGTACCGAATAATACATGTGTAAAAAATATTATATATATATATATATATATATAAAGTTTAAGAATAATAGATATTAAACTTTTTGCTTTAGATATGTGGAGATGAAAGCGACTACAAGCGGCAACATAATTAACACTCAAATTCCAAAAGCTAAAATTTATTATACTACTTCGATCAAAATTAAATTAGTTCTAGCATCTCTACTCTCGAGTATTAACTAGTAAGCTACAAGATACTTCAACTATCTTGGGTAGCATGCGAAAAGCTAGCTATTAGATACTTTTTTCTCTCTTATAACTTAAATTTCTCTTATTGAATAATTAATTTAAGTAGACTCAGTTCTTGAGTTTAATATTGATTGATTTCTTCCCGCTTGTGTGGTCTAAATTATATTTTTCTGCCTTTACTTAATATTATTTTACACTATTATATAATAATGAGATAAATCTCTATTCTTGATTCATCACCTTTTAAACAATAAAAATGTCTAGAGATTTTTTGTCAAAGTCATACACAAGTATACATGGTAGCATGTTCTACTTTTTATACTTTTTCAAAAAAAATAATTAAATTATCCGAAACGTACTGATACCGAAGAAAAATCGAGATGATGGGATGATTTTGAAAAGTCTAATTTTGGTTATATAAAATAAAATAACCAAAATTTGGTACAGTATAAATTTGATAAAATAATCGTCCTAACCGTACCATTGACACCCCTACAATCAAGCAAATGTATGAGTGTCAAAGAGACAGATTGGGCTGAATTTAGGTCGACTGAATTTATATTTTTGACAAATTGGCTTCGTTCTGAGATCGCACAAAAAAGAATGGCTGCTTATTGAGGGGTCCAGGCTCGCGTTTCATCTTTCAAGGTAGGTTATGGCTTAACTTTGTTCAGACTGGGCTAGGTAGTTAACCATTCATGTAAAGTATGCTATGGGCTAGGGATTTTATCGTGAGATTAATCTTTTTAGATCATTATTTATCGTGTTGCCCATGTGGGGGCTTATGTGAACCTTATTAGTGACTTAGAGATTATTATTATTGTGATATATGTCTGTGTGAGAGCTGGTATTGGTTTTGTTTGAGCATTATTTGCCTTTATTATTATCGTGATGCCCGAGTGGGGGCTTAGATTGATATTATTGATGTCTTACATGACTCTTTACTACTGTATTGCAATGCGATGACTTGTATCATGATCTATTGAGAATTGAGGAGACTTGGGCTCATATCATACCATTTTTGATTTGATTACTTATATGATGTTGAATTGGTTATGAGCATGCATCTTCATTAAGTCATCTATATTTATGAAACTGGTACCACTGAGAAACACTATTTTAAAAAGATGACACTTTATAAAACGCCTTAACCGAGGGATGTGTCGATAAGGTTGATTGATGAGATTGTGATAGTATATGGATTGTGAACCCCCCATGGTTCCTCTCCTGGAAGCTTAGGATAGGAAGGTGTATACGAGGTGACATTGGATCATTGCATACTATTCATCCCATTACATGGCATCATTTGCATCTCTCTTACGTGATTGGTTTCGTGTGTTTAGTTTTAGTTTTTATGTATATCTGTTGTGTAGTAATTTTTTATACTGTTATTATAGTTGCAGTATTTATACTGTTAGGAGATACGGCTTGAACCACCGTTGAAAATTTTTCTGTATGCAGGTGGAAGCATGCTTATAGTACTTATAGTAGCTGTGGAAAGAGATATATAGACTTACAATCATAAGGGTGTGTTCGGTATGGAGGAAAATGTTTTCTTGGAAGACACTTTATATGAAAATAAGTTGTTTGTTACTTATTTTCTTGTGTTCGGTATGCAAGTAAGAGTATTATCCAAAAATCATTTGTAAATATCTAACACTAAATAATACGTACATGTTAGAAAAAATAAGATGTACAATAAAGAAACTAAAGCTTTGAGGCGTGAAAGATCACTATCTTTCAAGAGTTATTGCTCGTATATACTTTAGGGATTACAGGCAAATCTCTATTAGAATACAACAAAGCCCCAAAACATATATGTAGTTGAATGAGTAGTCGCTCCTTTTACAAACATAAGCAATTGTTCTGTTTACAATTCATTAAAATAAATATGAAATTAAAATTTTTAATCACAGATCTGAAAATAAAATCTCTAATTAAAATAACTATGAAAATTAAAATCTTTAATTAAACATCATTAATAAGATTAATTTAGTAAAATTTACTTCTATTTAAAGTTCTTTTTTATCAAGTATGTCAAATCAACAACGACCAATCAATATAAAATGAAGGTAGTGTCATATTTTCTTTATTGATTTTCTCATTCATAAGTACACTTTATTCATTTTAATTCCACTAGTAAAACTATATTGATTATGTCATTGAGCGCTGCAACTAAAATAGGCCTTGCAACACACCATCCATATATAATCGAGCTCCAAGGTGAGTACTGGACAACAGGTGGACAACTTTTTCATTCCATCCATCGATAAATGTCCTAGATTTTAACCAGCTTTATGAGAAATTTTTCCTTCCTTATTCTCCTTAACATACAAAACTGATTTCTTTTTTGCTTTTTGTAACCATCAAACTTGTACCTTCACTTTATTACTAATATTTTCCTTTCATAGAATCATACTAATATTTGTTCATAGAAAAAGTTTCCTGTTTCTCATTCAATTTGTTAAACTTTTCAAAATTCCGTACAATTTTCATTGAATTTTTCTGTAATAATTCTCATTGTAATTTTTAGTTTTATCTGTATGTTTTAACTATTTTAACCTTCCTCGTAGTTGATTTACATTATTTATGAGTTGTGTGGATGATTGGAATGGTCTCTGAAGCGTTCGAGAATGATTCATGTGAGTTTGATGTTTTGAGTAGCTTGTGATAGATTTGACTTTGGTCAACTATTTGTGATACGAGCGTTGGATGGTGATTCTGTCAATTCCATTAGATCTAGAATATTGATTTTAGATTAGTAGTGTGGTTGGTTCGGGTTCCGACACTATATTTTGAGTTTTGAGCATTTGAATGAAAACTAGTCATTTTGGCCTCAAGGGGTTCCCGAGCAGTAACTTGTTGATAACAACCTCTTTTGATAAATTCGATGGTTCCATTGAGTTCCAACATCGAAGTTAGCCTAAGAGCATTATTGGTTTATTTTGATGGGGTCCTGATACTAGCGTGGATCGCATGGATGACGTGGATGACACGTAGAATGTTCGTGAAAAGGAAAGCTTAAGAGTCCATGGGAGTGATGTGGATAAAGAAAAGAGGCTATTTGTACAAGTGGCTAGCTTTTAAATTGAAGAATTCACAACAAGAGTCACCAAACAAGAACCTTGTCTCTCATTAAGGGCATATTTGTAATAACTAGTTTTCTTTTATTTCTCTAGTATAAATAAGATAATTCCTCATTTTACATGGGACTTTTGATGAATATTGAACATTGAGATTTGAAGCTTGTAGTTTCTAGGTGAAGCCTAGCATTTAACTTGTAGTTTCTAGGTGAAGCCTAGCATTAGTTGGTAATTTTAGTAGTGTGGATCTTGGAATTGTTGGTGAACTTTTTGGTTTGGTTAATCGAAGGTTACTCATTTGTGGTTTCTTGGTTTCCTTTGATTTTCTCAAACTAGGGTTTGTGTTTAAATTGTTGAATTTAATTTGGAGGTGAGGGTATCAAGTCCCTTGTTGTCCATAAATTCAAGAGTTTGAATATTAATCCACATATCCTTCTTTTATTTTCTTTCCTTCTTGTTCTTCCCTCTTTGATTCGTTATCATTTTGGTATCAAGAGCCTAGGTTAAGGTTTGTTTTCACAAATCTTAATCTTGGGATTTTGATTTCTTCAAAAATCCCTAAAAAAAAAAAAAAAAAAAAAAAAAGTCCAATTTTTTTTTGTTTTGATATGTTGTTTTTGACACTAGATCTTGATTCTCTAGTGTCTTGTGAGTTTAAATCTCAAATTTCATTCAATTCGGAGTTATAGAAGAGAAGTTACCATTGAAGGGTTTGAAGCTTTTGAAACTTGGCCAATTTTAAAAAGTGGGTTTATTTTTTGCTTGGTTTTGAGGGATAAGAGTTAGTGGGGTTTGTTCGTGGTGTGAAAAGAAATGCATTGGTGAAAATTTCATTGAATTTGGTGCAAGAACGAAGAAGTTATGAAGATGTGAAGATTGAGGTTTTTGTTGGTGTTCTTAAGCATCTTCATCTTGTTCTTGAAGAAGAAGATAGAAAAAGGTATACTTTGATCCAAAATTTTCAAGTCAAAGTTGGTCAAAGTGTTTGTAGGTCAAAAAAAAAAAAAAAATTCTAAAAAAATAAATAAAAAATCCACGTCAGCAGGCGCGTGGGGTACAGTTTCAGAGAGCTGAAAAATCTCAGGTTTTCAACACTTAGTTTTTTTTTTGGGTCCTAAAGTTTTTTGGACCTAAAAATTTTTCTAAGTGTCCAAACTCCGTGATTCTTTTTCCTACGCTTTCTTATTGCAATTTTCAACTATTTAACAAGTAATTAATATCTTTAATCACTTGTTAACTAGTTTTAAAACATCAAATCCTCTCCTTGATTCATTAAATTAAGAAACATAAGTAATTTTTCTACTTTTGTTAGTTTTATTTTGAGTCCGTTTTCTTTCGTGCTTCTTTTCTTCTACTTTTCTCATCTTAATTCGAATTTCTTGATTCAAGTCCTTCTACCTTCAATTGAGTCTTCCTTCTTTCAAGAGTCACAAGAATCCACTCCACCACAAAGGATAGGTGATCTTGAATTGATCGAGCCAAGCTAGTTCACTACCAATTTTGAGACGACGCTTTAGGAGGTGAGTTGAGAGTTTATATATGAGTGACATGAGGCTTTTACCGCTAATATTATTTATTGAGTTTCGTAGGTACAATTTCAAATCACTCTCCTTATAACCATGGAGGAAGGAGCTCGGTAAACCACATGGGGACATATGCTAATGTGTCAAGGAGAGTGACCAATGTGAATGAAAGGGTAGTCGAAACAAACGAAAGGTTTGGAGGTATGGAGGAAAGGGTGAGAAGGATGGATATTATGATTGAAAGGAGGTTCCCTATGACTAGTCGAAGTGAAGAAACAAGAAGGGCCTCGGGTCAAGAATCCAACCTACACTACCCCCAACCAAATTGGAACCAAACCTACCCTCAAACTACATTCCAAATGAACCCGTGTTATGTTAGGCAAGTCACCCCATATCGAAATACACAACCATATCATCCACACTACCCACAAGTACCCTACCAAGATATATATTATAAAAATCCTCTTTATGATGAAATGTGTGAAGAAGATAATCCGAATGAATGGTGGGAAGGAACTGAAGGCTTTGGTACGAACCAAGGCATGGGATGTCAAGGGAAATGGGATAGTGGAGATTGGTTTAGGGATGGAGGAGGAAGGTGTGGAGATCGAAATGATCAATATGGTGATCAAGGTGTTTCGAATCAAGGGATGGGTGACAACATGGTGAGTCTTCCAATGTTTCAAGATGAAAGTCAAGCTATTAAAGCTAACTACAACACGAAAAGGGAAGATCAAGCCTATAAAGGTAATCATGACATAACTCAACCTTCTTCTCCTTCTATCATTCGATGTTCTAAATGTCAAGGCAAAGGACATAATGCTAGAGAATGTCCACAAAGGAGGTCAAATGTGCTCTTGTGTGATGGACCTTGTGCTAAAAATGTGATGGAGTGTGAGCTTGGGAATGGTTGTGATGAGCCTAAGGTTAGGCATGGTGAAGCTACCTTAAATGTAGATAATGAGAAATTGAAGAAGGGTTTGAACTCTTCTTGTGATCTAAAATAAATCATGGGGGATCTTTCTAAAGAGGAACTTGATCAAAGTGTGAACCTATTCCATGCAAGGTTTAAGATGATTGATAGGGTATGTTCCTTGGTCATTGATGGTAGGAGTAGTACTAACGTGGTGAGTTTTACTATGGTTGATAGAATGAAGCTTCCTACCCAAAGACACCCCAAACCGTACAAACTTCAATGGCTCATTAAGAATGATGAAGTAGAGGTAACCGAGCAAGTGGTTGTAAACTTTAGCATTGGCAAGTATCAAGATGAGGTGTTATGTGATGTTTTGCCCATGCAATCTTGTCATATGTTGTTTGGTAGACCTTGGCTAACCGATAGGGATGTTCGATATCAAGTGGAGTCCAACAAATACTCATTTGTATTAGGAGGACGAAAGCACACTCTTGTACCTTTAACAGCCTATCAAGTGAGTGAGGAGTACAAGATAATGAGGGAGCTTCGGGAAGTACTTAAGAGAGAACAACTTGAAAAGGAGAAGAAAGAATTGGCTCAATAAGGGGAGTTGTATAAGATTGATGAGCCAAGAAGTGACTTGGAAGAGGTGTACAAGGAACACTTAATTGTGGGACTTGCCAATACCAATCCATTGTTGCCTACTAACTATGGTGCTAGCATTTTGCCTAGTACCATTCCTTCTCTTTTGCAGGTTCATGGACAATTATTTCTAAATGAGGATCCAAACAAAGTACCTCATGAACAAAGGGTTAAAGGCCTAATGATGGAGCTACCTAGCACGTCAACTCCTAAGCAAAAACAAAAGGACCAAGTCTATGGGTCCAAGATGATACATTGGAGGGAAAGCTTTGGGAAACCAAGTGTGGTGGACAAGAATGCACACTCAAAGGCCCTTCTTCGAGGTATTTACCCTTCCCCTCCTATTCCAAGCAATCCTTGGAGTCATGATGACATTTTTCCTATGGTAGGTAGGTTTTTGAAATTATATGATCCCATACCCTACCATGAGAGTGATGATATAGTTTCAATGTTTTCATGGTTGGTTTTTTGCTATGCTTAAGTTATTTGAGTTTTATGTTTTGAATGCCAACCATACTTGTTGTTTGGGAAAGAATTATTGGGGGCTCCGTGATGCCCAATTTATGTATTATACTCCTTGTCACACTTATGTGGTTAGACAAGTTGAAGTGTTAGGATGGATTCTTAGGAGCATGCTAAGATTAGTGAACATAGGAAGTGCATCTTATAGTTCCTTCAATCTCTCAAGAAGCATGGCTACACTTGTTGATCCACTCCTTGTGGGAGTTTGTTTAAGGAAGGAAAATGAAGTGTACTTGAAATGCCTAATCTTGCCCTTTTGTGTTTCCAATTGTGAATACTTTCTTGTTACCATTCAATCTTTAAGGTGTGTATTTGCATTTGAGAACCCTCGAGATGAGTTAAATGTCCTTTATTCCCTGCTTTACTACTTGTTTGCATATGATGACCCTTTTCTCAAATGTGGTCTCATGTTTGTAGATGCTAAGTTGATCATTTGTTTTTTGGAAAGTCCATGGATATTGAAAGTTCCTTGTCACCTTCATAGGGTTGGACAAGTTGAAGTTTCAAATAGGACTCTTGGAAGCATGCTTGGTTCTATGATAGGAGGTACCCCGACTCCTTGGGAGTATTATTTAACATGGAGTGATTTGACTCCTAATAGATTCCTCGACTATTCTAGTAGCATGGCTTCATTAGTTCACTTCCTTTCTTTAGCAAATTTCTTGATAGAGAGGGTTATTTGGTTCTTAAAATGTCTCTTCTTATCTACCGGCACCCTTAACTCATGGAGTACCCTAGATGAGGTTCATAATAGTAGCACCTTTCTCTACTACCTCTTTTCTTATGATGATACCCATGATGGTATGGGATTTATTTTGTATGGAGGTATAGATATGTGGGTCTTTTGCTTCTTTGACCCGGATGAACCTTTGTGGATTATTACACCACTTTTGGTGTGGCCTTTTTGTGAGAAAATGAAACAATTATGTCTTATGGCTACCAAGTTAAATGTGGTACCATCTTTTGGATTTCTTGATGCCACAAAGACCTTTGTGTTTGCCTTGTCTCTTGATGTTTATCATACCCAAAACCTTTGCTCCATGAATGATGGATTGGCTTTATTGAAAGCAAAGGATATTTGGTTGTATCTCAAATTTGTGCCTCCTTGGCATGGTGATATTGTTGCTAACCCTTGTACTAACCCTCAAACTTTAAGGATGCTTTGGTTTTTTTTGTCCTTCTCATGCGTTTGTAAGGTTTGGATTCAAGGACGAATCCTTTTGAAGAAGGGGAGAATGATACTAGCGTGGATCGCATGGTTGACACGAGCATGGATGACGTGGATGACACGTAGAATGTTCATGAAAAGGAAAGCTTAAGAGTCCATGGGAGTGATGTGGATAAAGAAAAGAGGCTATTTGTACAAGTGGCTAGATTTAAATTGAAGAATTCACAACAAGAGTCACCAAACAAGGCCCTTGTCTCTCAGTGCATATTTGTAATAACTAGTTGTCTTTTATTTCTCTAGTATAAATAGGATAATTCCTCATTTTACATGGGACTTTTGATGAATATTGAACATTGAGCTTTGAAGCTTGTAGTTTCTAGGTGAAACCTAACATTAGTTGGTAATTTTAGTAGTGTGGATCTTGGAATTGTTGGTGAACTTTTTGGTTTGGTTAATCGAAGGTTACTCATTTGTGGTTTCTTGGTTTCCTTTGATTTTCTCAAACTAGGGTTTGTGTTTAAATTGTTGAATTCAATTTGGAGGTGAGGGTATCCAGTCCCTTGTTGCCCATAAATTCAAGAGTTTGAATATTAATCCACATATCCTTCTTTTATTTTCTTTCCTTCTTGTTATTCCCTCTTTGATTCATTATCAGGTCCCGAACAAATCCCGAGGAGTCGTTTGGAATTATTTTTCTCCTGGGATGCTGTTGATTGAGCAGCGCTGGTACAACCGCTTAAGCGGACACTTAGTCACTTTACTAGGTATCACTTAAGCAGACTATTAGTCGTTTTAGTGGACATGAGCCAGCTAGACCAGTCCACTTAAGCGGTGGCCTTTTCTCTTTAGCGGGTGTCGTTTTAGCGGCAACCCATCCGCTTAAGTGATAACCCTCAAATTATATCTTAAAAGTATAAGCGGTCGTTGTTAATATAATTAACTAGCATAGAGTCGGGGTAGAATCCATGAGGAATAAATGTGATAGCTTCACCTTTAAGTGTCAAAAACAACTAATGTTTGCTCGTAATGCTATAAAAATAATGCCAAAACATAAATAGGGGGTTTGTTTTTAATATTTTGTAATCAACAATATTAATCGTAGTTTGAGATGCAAAGTTTGAGCTATAGAGAGTTGTAATCAAATGTAAGAAGGGCTTGGGGTTATGCTATCTTGAGAGTGAGTACATATGTGGGTAGTTGAGTATTTGCCTAAATTTAATTAATAGCTATTGGTGGGCTAGATTATAGGCCTTTGGTGCTAATCTTTCAATCAAACACCAAAATATCACAAGTGGGTTCTTTCGAACACCTCACAAGTGTGGCTATATGATCGATCTAGCGCCTCAATTAGCATCCTTATGTCTAAGAGACACTATTAAATCATAATCATCAAGCTATTGTTAACTACTAATCCTCACCTTTATCCCCTTTGTCAAGGATGATAAGGGTTCTAGTGTTAACTAGAGTTTTCAACCTCTAATTATAGGTTCAAAACATGGAGTAGAAGTAAAACCCATAACAATTAACTCATTAGGAAGACAAATAAACAACACTCAAACAATTATCACTACTCATTCAAACATAATCCCAAGTTAAAAAATTAGCTACTCATAGAGAGAGAAAGAGGAAATATACCCAAATTCTCATTTCAATCTTCCATCAAATCCAAGATAATCATAAGAAATGGAATCCAAATTCAATGGGAAGCATGAGAAAGAAACAAATTTCACACTAGAGTTTTAAATCTATGTTTCTAAAGCTCAAAAATCACAAAGATGGAGTTTCATATCTGAAAAATCCCTTTTAAAGCTCAAATTTTGTATTTCATCTAATTATAAAAATGCCACCGCACTAGTCATCTGTTGGTGCACTTTCCAGCACAGGTGGGCACCTGCGTGTGCAGTTTAGTGGTGAAAGTGAGCTTTAAGCTTCTCCTAGTTCACTGTTTTATCCACATGCCTCCTCACCTGCGTGCATATTTCCTCACATGCATGCGCAGGTGACCATTTTGCGATCCTTGCATTATCCTAAGCTCTTTTCCTTCCTTTTTGTATTTCATTTGACTCATATGGTTAGTTCGTCCTCAGATTCATTGATTAACTGCACAAATGAGCAATTTACCATGAGATACACTTCGAATAAAAGGTAACTAGAAGATAATTCAAGCTTAAACAACTAAAAAGTTAGCAAATTACCAACTTATTAACCCCCTAAACTCGAACTATTGCTTACCCTCAAGAAATTAAGGATCTTCCCAATGAAAAGGATATTCATGACTCCAAAACAAACACAACCTACTATGCTAAACAACCAAAACCACAATGTTCAATCGGTTCTCCCAACAAGTTATGGAAAACAAGCAATTAACACTTCTTCTTTCAAGATACAAGTCTTTTGGTTTCAAAGGTATAGGACATCAACAAGTAAAAGTTTAAAATCAAGATGCTTCTCAAGGTTTGACACTAGACTTTCAAAGATTACCTCAATTTCACTTTGTGGCTTCTCTTGCTCATTTTCTCCTAATTGAAAGTAAGACATCATTCTCCACTTCAAGGTGTAGATGCCACTCACATGTAAGAGTTTGCTCCACTCACATAGAACAATGAAATTACAAGGAACATAGAGATAGAAATAATTTCTGCTCACTCACACAAAGAAATTCAAGTGCAACAAGTAGAACCATAGGCATACCCTTTGTGTCGTTCACCACTAATGTAGACCTACAAGGTTTAAAATCACCAAGAGCTTGTAAGAATTGATGAAGGTTAGGGTGAAGGAAGGGATTTATGGATCAAATGACTCGAAAACCTCCCTAAACATAACTGCTTTGACACTTCGTAGGCCCAATTCTTTAAAGTTTTCCACCTTATTCACCCTTTTTTCTTTTCTTTTGTTTCCCTAAATCTCTATCATTATTTTGCTAATCACACTTGTGATCTTCCCTATTCATTTACTTCTTTGGTTCTTTCAAGAGATTTTCTACTCACTAGCCATTCATACCCCACTTTTCTCATGCTTTTCCACATTCAAATCATTTCTATGGGCTAGGATTTTTGCTTCTATTTTCAAGTTCATCTCTTGTATTATGAAGCATTTGTTGAGACAACCAAGCATACACCTCTAAAAAATAATTTTGCAAACCTCTTTCCCCCCAAACTTAGGCTTTTGGCCTAATTTTGTCATTCTCACAATTATGCACCCCCAAACTTAGGCATTTGCCTACGCCAACCTATATTAGAATAATGCGATGCATTCAAGGAGGTTGGGTGCCAAATGAGAGGTTATTAAAAATGTTCATGGTGTCATAGTATGGTCATCACAAAGAAAGAAGATAATGGGAAAAGGTTCAAATAGGTTGACTAGGGAGTAATGTTAAGGTGGGATTAAGGCCATGTGATGGTTCAAAGAGGGCCTCGGGTCATCCTCCAAACCAAGCGCGGCCTAGGATTTTACCTTGAATAAACTTCGGGCAAGTTCTAGACTACAATGCCTGCACAAGAATTAATTAAAAACCTCACCACACAAGGCACCACACTCTTAAAATAGAATGCTAGTCTTCCAAACAATATGAGCAAATGAACTTGACAAACTACTTCGAATCAATAACTCTTCTTTTGTGAAGAAAGAGTCCAAAATTGAATTTAAAGGTCATGACTCAAGAGAGAGCTTGAAACCTCTTTGCCCTTTGTTTTTTCAAAAATAATTTTTCAAAAACCATTTTGCTCTTCAAAAATCATTTTGCTTTCCAATGACAAATTTTTGAAGGTACCTTTCAAACTTTGCTAACTACCACTTGACTCTAACTCAAAACAATGGGCATTTCCCCTAAGAAGGTTGCCCAATCCATCTATCATAGGGGAATACCACTCGGTTCGATAAAGAAAACCAAATAACAAAAAGAAAATGCTCCTTGGAAAAGAATCGAGTTTTGAAGAAAACCCTTGGAGTTTATTCGACACGTATATACACAAGGCGAATAAAATGATTCGCATGTCCAAAATAGACATCACCAAAAAGCAATAATCAACACTAGAAAAATGTGTATGTGTCTCAAATGATAACAAATGTATAATATGAGCCCAACATGGGCTAAAAGCATATCAATCCAAACACAAGCCCGGTGAGAGCAATATCAAAAGTGTTACAAAATTAGCCCGGCAAGGGAAATATCAAAAGTGTCACAAAATGGGCTCGGTAAGGGCAATATCCCATCAGAAATAACATCAAGATAATATATCAACAAAATTATACGACAGACCCTGAATCAAATAGAATGTCCCACCCCCAACTAAAGAACGTTGCATTATTCCTAATACAATAATATAGAATAATAGAAGAGAAGGGTAAAGACTCTATGTAGTGAACTAGGAGCGTGGATCCACATCGTGGGTGGTATATAACTACTCATCAGCTAAAATACAAGGAGCCTCCTCAGATTAGGCTCCTATAACTACAACCGAACCATTATACTAATCTTCGAGAGTCTATGAGCTAGAACTAGTACCAATCGTCCTGGCGTGCTGATCATCTATGGACAATTGTATGGGGAGCCTAAACTATTGGGCCTCAGTAAGCCCTGTACCAAAGTCAATCCCTACCTCATCTTTCATGGTGGTATGCCCGAACAAATCAGCAAATGGTAGAATCGAGCCAATAGCAACCTGAGGGAAAGTCATCTGAGCATCATCTAAAGATAGAGAATGTTGTATCATCTGAAACTCCGAGCGAAGGCTATCAAGATCAGTCCTGAGTGCGGTAACTGCCACACTATCCCACTAGTCTTGACTACAGCCAATCGCAGCTCATAGTCTCGCATCTGAACACGAAGAGGCTCAAGACTCCTATCAATGGCTATCTGTATGAACTACGGAATATTAATGACCAATTGAGCTAGAGTACTGTTGTTTGCCAGGATCATGGATGTGACTTAGCAAACATAATTGTAGCACCATTTCTAAAAGGCTAGTAGGTAGGGAAGAAGGTGGTACAAGAGGTGGATCAACAATCGGAGTAGCTCTACTAGAGGTTTGAGGGACATCAGAAGAAGGTGCAACCATAGGTGTTGTGCTCGTATTCGGAAGACTAGGTAGCTCCCCAATCAAAGAACTATCACCCTCAGAAACTTTCCTTTTCTTCCCATAGGATTATTATCATCTTGACTCTGAGTAATCTCAATAACTCCAGTACATGGAAACTTTGTGTTAACTCGAGCGAAGATAGGAGCCTTGTTGACAAAACATAGCATGGATATAAGGGCAGGAAAAGGCAATAAAGTCCTGGGCTGCCTGGCTCTGATTTTGATCATATCTATAATTATTTCTCCCACGTTAATATTTATACCACATATAATGCAACTTACAACAATAGCCCTATCAATAGTGACATCCTAATCATTAGTGGAAGGAAGCAACTGATTTCCCATAAAGCCAAGCCAATGCTTGGGTTAGATTGAAAGATCTGTCCTTTTAATTTGGCCTTCACCATTGGCCCATGGAAGAAGGCTTGTGGCAATGATTAGTACAAACCAAGAGAATTGAGTGTGGCCATCTCTTATCTTCTCTTTACAATTTATGCCAGGTGTACGAGTACAATTGAAGTACAAATTTTTGATATCATTTGTGGAGCAAGGCACTTCAACACCTATCACAAGAATACTGGGTAAATAAGGTTGCTCCACCACCGATTGCTTATACTTGTGTTGTTTGTGTCGGACTGTAGGAAAAATAGAACTCCCTAACAAGCTGTGGGTAGTAGATGGTAGGATGTGGTGAACTATGAAGATCAGTAAAGACATCCCACACATGAAAACTAAACACCTTCTCCTGGTTGAACCCTAGAGTGTCAACCCAATCATCATAAAGATCATGGCTCCCTCAATTGCAAACCAAATCTTATCCTCTTGTTTTTTTATAAGGGCCTCGATCTCCTTGTCCAACCCTATAGACAGATTAAGAGCTTTTTGAAGCTCGGGGTCCAAAGTTTTACAATGTTGAATTGGGGCTTTCTTTTTTGTAAGTTGTAGTTATAGCCTTGCCCTTCTCTTATCTTTTTTTACCGCTCGAAGCATGGATTTCCTTGAAGACATTTCTGAAAAAGAATGAAAGAAACAACAAAAACAAAAATAAAAGGTAAAACATGTTTTTGGAATTTTATATATTGTAAAAGAAAAGAAAAACTATGCTAAATGAGGTGAATGCAAAGCAAAAGTATTTGTGAAAGCATACGGGGAGAATTGACTTCACAAGACTTAACATGCGAACTACATGCATTGAGGCAATCATGAAGTAGTGCACTGCCTGGGCACCTGACTTCTACATGCAGGTCTCCTCCTGCACCAGCAGGTGCCATGCTTTGGCTAGGCAGATTTGGCACTAGGCGTAAGGCAACCCCATTTAACCCAATATTTGGGTTTTGAGGAGTTTGATACGAGGTGTGTGTTTTGTGAGGATGCTAGATGAGTTCTAGGGGTGGTACACCTCCCAAGTTTAGTGTTTTGATGGTCACACAACAAGTGTCAAACACGTCAAATCCCAAATATAGCCAAACAAGCCAATAGAATGCACACTTAGATTTCCACCACAACATTGAACATAGTTATGCTTCACACACTTAGCATTAGAGCACACAAATAGATCATGACCATAAGATTAACAAAAATGAATATTTGTCATTACGAATGATGTCACCCAATCTATCATCGAGCAAATCATGCATTTTTATTAATGAGGATACTTAAACTTCATCCAAAAGTTAAACGCATACTAATCAATTCAACAAAGGTCATGGACACCTGATTCTATTAATAAAATGCCACCATCTTGAAACACCAATGCACACTCATTAGAAGGAATTTTGACTCACATTATAACTTAAAATTCAAATAAATCAATAACTAGAAAAGATCATGCCAAGAATTACTCATAAGACATTTATCGAACACATGGCGTGCATCAAAGAATGAGCATTATTAGAGAACAAAGAGAGTAGTTAGGAACACTCAAATTCACCCTATTAAACTCCAAATAACCATACATATATTCTTACTTATGGAATTGACTTCATACATCAACAAAAACTCCTCTCATGATCCATTAGATTACCAACAAAGAGAAAACAAGGTGGAAATTTCATTTAGGAATTTTATAAAGGACATGGTGGGAGTGAAATTGGGTACTCAAGAATTACCAATTTTCATGCCAAATGTGACACCCATTCTAAATAATTCACAAAAATCACCATATTTAACACCCCCAAGTCATTTAACGTCTGATCCATGAACAAAAAATAAATAAAAAGGAGGAACTAGAAGTAAATCACCATTCAAGCATAATTTTGAGATTCAAAATTTAAAGAAAAACTAACCAAGATTCGAGGTAAACTCAAAAGAGCAAACACAAAAGATTTAAGGAGATGCTTGTTGGAGTTTGCCAGAGTTGAAGTTGATGGAGTGTTCGTGTGAATGGGAAAGAAGGAGAAAGATTGGGTAAAGGGGAAAAGAATCGGGTAGAGGTGTGTTAATATGGTGTGGGTGAAGAGTTTAAGTTGAAGTGGGGGAAAAAAGCATTTAAAGGGTTATTGGGCTAACCGAGTTGGGTTAAGCCCAAAAATTGGGAGTTAAGAATTAAAAAAACTTACCTAACCATCTTAGGTCACCTGCACACGCAAGTGGTGACTTGCACCCATAGGTGACATGGTTGTCAAAAACAGTAAATCCCAGGTATCCTGCTAGCCACATGCACCTTGATCTACGCTAGCAGGTGGCCATGTGTGCTAGCAGGTGCCCATATAAGGTCAAAACCATGTGCAAATGTCCCATACTTAGAATTTTTCACCTGAATTCACCAAAATAACTTTAAAATAAGCATTCAAACAAATGTAAAATTACAAAAGGAAACTTGGATTGCCTCCCAAGAAGTTCTTTGGTTATCGTCATAGCACAACGTTGTTCTTTCATCAAAAAGCATCTTTAAAATGGAGTACCTCATCTTTGGCCGCTCCGAGTCCACCAACATAAAAATGCTTCAACCTTTGACTATTCACCATGAACCTTCTCTTCTGATGATCTTCCAACTCAATAGCTCCACTTGAATATACATTCACTACCATGAAAGGGCCCGACCACTTAGATTTGAGTTTCCTCACAAAGAGTTTTAACCTCGAATTAAAGAGTAACACCTCATCTCCCACAGGGAACTCTCTTTTCAAGATCTTAGCATCATGAAACTTCTTCATACTTTACTTGTATATCACCAAGCTCTCATACGCCTTCAGGCAAAATTCCTCTAACTTGTGTATTTATGCCGCTCTAGATTTAGAGGCATCCTCCCAATTCATAATCAACTTATGTAAGGCCCATAAAACCTTGTTCTCTAACTCAACAGGGATGTAAAAAGCCTTTCTAAACACTAATTGATATGGTGAAATGCCAATTAGAGTTTTGAACACAGTTCTATAGGCCCAAAGAGCATCATCTAATTGCCGTGCCCAATTCGTGTATCCCACATTCACGGTTTTCTCCAAGATTGACTTGATTTATATATTAGATACTTCCACTTGGCCACTCATTTGAGGATTGTATGGGGTAGCCACCTTATGCTTCACCCCGTACTTATCAAGCAAAGCACCAAACACCAGGTTACAAAAATGAAAGCCTCCATCACTAAAAATCGCTCAGGGAGTCCCAAACCTGGTAAAAATGTATTTCTTCAAGAAGAAAGCGACACTTTTGCTCTTGTTATTTGGCAAGCCAATTTTTTTCACCCATTTTGATACATAGTCTACGGCCACTAACATGTACTTGTTATCATACGAGCTCACAAAAAGCCCCATAAAATCAATGCCCCAAACATCTAACAAATCTACCTCAAGGTTGGGTTTCAAGGGAACCATATGCCTCCTTACATTTGGCAGTGAGTACAAGTTTTAACCTTGATGAATGGTAGGCCAATAGAACACGCTTTGAAGAACTTTAGCGGTCGTCACACCACCATGATAGCCACCAAATGGGGATGAGTGGAAAGTCTCAAGAATATATATCATATCTTCCTCCATAACAAAATGTCGTATCAATCCATCCATACACTCCTTAAAGAGATAGGGTTCTTTCCAATAATACCTTTTCACATCATAGAGGAACCATTTCCTTTGGTAGTTGCTCAAGTCAAAAGAGAAGCAGCCTACTAACTACATAATTTGTGGAACCATTTCCTTTGGTAGTTGCTCAAGTCAAAAGAGAAGCAGCCTACTAACTACATAATTTGTAAAATCAGCATACCATGGTGGTGTACTCCCCTTAAAAACCATGTCAAGTTCATTGGGAAACGTATCATCAATCTCAATCTCACCCTACTTTTTCTCATTTACCTCGAGACGTGATAAGTGGACCACTACTTGATTTTCACATCCCTTTCGATCCTTAACTTCAAAATAAAATTCTTGGAGTAGTAAAATCCACCTAATCAATCGAGATTTTACTTTTTTATTATCCATTAGATACCGAAGGGTGGCGTGATCGGTGTGCATAATGACTTTCGTGCCTAAAAAATAGTCACAGAACTTTTCAAATGCATAGAGCAAGGTAGCGATTCTTGCTCCGTGACCTTGTAGTTTGGTTGCGCCTCATTTAATGACTTTCTAGCATAGTAGATTGGTTGGAAAAGTTTATCCTTCCATTTTCCTAACACCGCACCTAGTGCAAAACTAGTTGCATCACACATGAGCTCAAAAGGTTGTGACCAATTAGGCGCCACAATGATGGGAGTCGAGACAAGCTTTTCTTTGAGGCAATTGAATGCCTTCATACACTCCTCATCAAATTCAAAATTTACTTTCTTCTCGAGGAGCTTGCACAAAGAATGGGCAATTTGAGAAAAATCTTTGGTGAACCTCCAATTAAAACCTGCATGGCCAAGGAAGCTTCTCAACCCTTTGATAGATATCGGAGGAGGTAAATTAGAAATGACCTCCACTTTAGCTTGATCAACTAAGATTCCTTGGCCCAAAGTTTTATGTCCAAGAACAATCCCCTCATTCACTATAAAATGGCATTTCTCCCAATTCAACATGAGGTTATTCACCATACACCTTTCAATTAACTTCTCTAAGTGTTCAAGGTAATCCTAAAATGTATCACCAACAACCGAGAAATCATCCATAAATACATCCATTGAATCCTCCACCATGTCCTAGAAGATAGAATGCATACACCATTGAAAAGAAGCGGGTGCATGGCATAGCCTAAAGGGCACGTACTTGAAGGTGAATGTTCCATAGGGACATGTGAAAGCAGTTTTGTCTTGATCTTTGAAGGCTATTGAGATTTGATTGTAGCCCGAGTATCCATCGAGAAATCAATACCAACCCCTTCCTACTAGCCTATCAAGCATTTGATCCATAAGGACATGGGGAAGTGATCCTTCTCCGCCCATGAATTCAACTTTCGATAGTCAATACACAGTCTCCAATCCGTGATCAAACGGATGGGTATAAGATCATTTTTCTTGTTTGGGACTATTATGATACCACCTTTCTTGGGGACACATTAGAACGTGTTTACCCAAGTACTATCTGAGATAGGATATACAACACTCGCGTTAAGCCACTTGATGATTTCTTTCTTTATAACCTCTTGTATTAAAGGGTTTAACCTCTGTTGATGTTCCACACTTGCTACATATTTGGGCTCAAATTTGATTTTGTGGGTGCATATAGTATGGGGAATCCTGATAATATCAACTATGGTCTATCCAAGGAATCTAATATACTGTCTCACCACCGAATTCAATGCCTCAACTTTCCAAGATAATAAGTCTCATGCAATAATAATGGGTAAGGTGTCACCTTCCCCTAAAAACATATGATGAAGATGAGGTGGCAATGGTTTGAGCTCAAGTTATGGTAGATCTTTAATTGAAGGCTTCACGGGAGGAGTTTCCCAATTTTTCAAATCAAGGTCCGACTTACAAGGATTTTTGGTGTAGGACCCAAGCCCTTTCAAAGATACGACTACTTCATCATATTCTTCAATCTCCTTGTTCTCAAGAAGATACATCCCAAATCGGCATCAATGATTTGAGGCCTATAATTCAAGGTCAACTCATTGAGATCCAAGCTGTGATCATATTAAGGACACAAGGACGTGCTTAGAGGATTCTTTTTGAGCTCACACTAGAGCAATACCACGTGTGGATAATAGCTTGGGCCTTGGAATACATTTGGAAGGGCTAAAAAGTCTACTTCCTTGGCTTGACTATCCATATGACAGGCCACCTAGGCCTTGACGACTCACTTGGTGGTCAGTCAAGAATAGACAAAGGGAGATGAGCATGCTTCCAAGGGTGACGGTTCAAGTGGAGAACCACCAAGGCCTTGATAGCTCACATGGTGATTCACCAAGAGAAGACAAGCCTAAGAGACCTATTGCCTCAACTTGATGGATCAAGAGGCGGGCCACCAAGTTAGTGACGGTTCACTTAGTAATTCGTCACCCTCAATCAGTCCACTAATGTGGCTACTTTCTTAATTTGTCAAGGGTCACTTTTGGGCCTTTTGTATTAGACTATAAATAGCTAAACCTAGGTTTTCATTAGTTAGTTTTTTTGATGATATTGATATTGTGAGACTCCTTATGGAGCATGAGATCTTGGAAAAGTTTAGGTTGATTCTTGCTTAGAAACGGTGGTTGTGAGAGTGTTACGGTTCCCTCATGGTCATTCGTAAGAGATTAGGTGCTTGTTGATAATAGATTAAGGGGTTTTTGAATTTGAAATATTCATTAGTTCCTATTTCTTTCTATATTCTTTGTGTCTATCTATTTATCTTCTACATCTATCGATTGTTTCTTTATTTTTGTAGTCAAATTCTTGTTCTTGTATTTTGAATTATATCATTTGGTATCAGAGCTGAGCTTGAGTTTATTCTCATGAATTTAATCTTGGGTTTTGTTATCTTAAACAGAAAAAAGAGATTCTAAAAACATTTTTGAGGTTTTTGATTTTGAGTCTTATTTGAATTTCTAGTGCTAGAATCTTGTTCCCTAGTACTATTTGAGTCGAAATCTGAAATTTAAGCTTATTCTGAAAAGATTTGAGTGACCTACCATTGTTGAAGCTTGAGTTTGAAGAAAATTTGAAGTGGGTTCAAAAATCTGAAAAGTTTGGTTGAGTTTGGAGGCTTAAATTTCTTGGGTTGTGTTCGGTAGCTTGAAAGGAGCTTGGGTTTCGAATTTTATTAAATTTCGAGCTCATTTGATTAAGGGTCAAATTTTGAATATTCATGTCTTGTTGGAAGTAGAACACTTAAAAGTCAAGGTTTGATCAAAAGGAATAAATAAAAAAGGAGGTGTACTTGTTTATGCCAAAGAAAATTCCAAAGAGAGGACAAAGGGCCCACAAGAAATTCTTATCTGGAGGAGTTGACGACTCAAGTGACGATCAGTCAAGTAAGTGATTATCAATCACTTGATTAGTCACTAAGATCAAGTTCAAGCCACCTTCTGGATAAGCCTGACAGCTCCCCTGATGGCCAGTCCAGCCAGTGACGGTCAGTCAACTGGTCAGTCGCTAAGATAAAGTTTAAGCCACATTCTGGATAAGGAGTGAAGACTCCACTGACAGTTAGTCACATGATCAGTCACATTGAAAAAGTTTTTCCAAGCTCTTTTCAAGGTCAAATTCTTTAGTTTACTTTCTTAGATCCTAAAATTTCTTCCTCATACACACCAAAGCTAGGTGATCTTGAGGTGAGGTTAAAAGAAAGATTATAGAAATTTTAAAAATTTGGTTTCTCATATTGATTTCATGGGTTCCTTGGTTCATTTAGAGTGTGTTTCAAGTGAACACCCACATTGACCCCAGAATTTTTTATTTTGTCTAATTTTCATGTTTCGTTCTCAATTTTCTATAGCTAGTGTGCATATAGTACTTGTTTCATACTTGTGAATTCTAGTTCTTGAGTCCATTCCTTCTTAGACCATTTTCTTTGTGTTCTTTTCTAGTTTTATCTCACAGTTAATTCTTGATTCTAGTCCTTTTCTATAATTGAGTTGTCCATTCTTCTTTGAACAAAGGTCCACTCCGGCCAAGAGTAGCAATCGACACCTTGTGTACCACCGAAGTTTAAGAAATCTTCAATTATAGCCGATCCAATTATGAGACATACAAGGGTGAGAATCTTACGATTGTTGGTGTTGGTGAGGAGCTTTTACTACTAACATTGTTTGCTCGTTTTGTATTACAAAGGAGTTATAAGGAAGTATGTCGTTGGTAGCCTCTGATACAAGTGAATATGACATGGGAGACTATGATTGTAGTAATGAACGTTATGGCTATGATGGAGATGGTGATTATGGTGATTAGAGGCTATGAATATAGCCATGATTAAGGGCCATGTGGGAATGAGATCTAATATTTCAGAGAAGAATATGAGGCAAATGGTGACTCTAGTTCTTATGGTGAATATGAAGAAGATGAAGAACCTTGTGATGGTTCTTATGATAACTATGGGCATATGAAGAGTCTTCAACTTCCCACTCCAAGCGTGAAGATAATGTGAGGTATAGTACCTTCTCCTATGCACCTTATAAAAATTATGGTCGGAATGTTCATGAGATGAGTGAGGAATCATATTCTTGGTCTTATGGTACTTCTTACCCTAGTCAAAGCTGTGCAAGTGGTTATGTTAGTTCAAGCAGAAGTCATCTAAAGGGAAGAAGAGAGTATGCATCTCCAATGTCTAAGGGCACTACTTCTTATCCTTCTTGTTCAAGTGTTGAAACATTGGGAAGTAGGAGACAAGGTGGATATAGGGAACATGATAGGGGTCTCAATCCCATCAAGGTCACTCTTCTTATTTTAAAAGAAGAGCGTGATCCCAAGATCTATCTTAGTTGGGAATGGAAGTGTGAGTTAGTTTTCCAAGACCATGATTGGAGCAAAGTTGTGCAAGCTACATATACTAGTAAACATCTTCAAGGGCTTGCATTGATTTGGTGGGATGTCTATAAGCGAGGTCAAAAAATGTATGGTGACACCAAACTTCCCATAATTAAAAAGGTTCTTCATGTACAAGTGTGTGCAGGAAGGGTACAAGGGACTCTATAATGTTAATCCAAGAAGACAAGTCCTTACAAGAAAGGTGGATATTTGTGGGGTTTTAGGATGCGTTCTTGTCTTAGATGATTGGTGCAATGCAAACTACATCACTCCTTCTATGGTTGAATGTTTAAGGATACCTCGAGTTACGAAGCGATATCCATATTTCTTGCAAGACAAAGAGTTATCGAGAGTGTGAAGGTTTCCTTCACCTGTAATGGATATTATGAGGAGATTTGGTGTGATGTGTTACCTATGGACTTTGGTTATTTATGTTTGGGTGCCAATTGGTTTGAAAGGAATGGAGTTCCAAATGATGAAAATTAGCAGAAGATCTTTGTGGACTAATGGGGAAATCTTCTATTTCCACTTACCCTTCCTAATCATCAAGGAAATGACATTTACTCCACATCCAACAAAAATGAGAGACAAAAGATTGAGAGGAATAAGGGAGTGCAAAGTTGTAACCCAACAGTGGAAAAAGGAGAGGTTGTGCGGAGTGAAGTGAGGGGGTTACCACAAACCCAATCTAAACTTTTTTGTCCTTATTTTAGTAAGGACACTTGTGCAAGTACTAACTTTGCAAATGGAGGAGGAATACAAGCTTCAAACATAGGGTCCAATCAAAAAAATTGGGAGATTAAGTGGGACCTATGCATCAAACCATATGTAGAGTATTCCAAAACTTTGAAAGAAACCTTGTACAAGATAAAGAGGAATCTTCTCATGAACTTCAAGGTAACAAAGCTAGCTCTTGCACTTTAGTAAATGTGAAAGATCATTGTGTGGCAAGTATCCAATTGCATGTGAGTGATAGTTTGTCTACATGTGAGCCTAATTATTCTTTGTCTCGTGATGATAATGTACATGTTGAGAGTGTGGATATACTAGTTGATCCTATTGATGACCGAATTGACTCTTCTTATAAGCTCAATTTGAGTCCACCTAGTGTTGAAGCCTTTGTGTTGAATGATAGTACATTGTCTTATGAAATTCGTGTCATTTAACTTGCTTGTGAATCTAGTCCACTACTTGAGGATGTTTGTGACGTGGTTAGTGAACCTCGAGTTAGTGACGATGTTGATAATGTTTATCATTTGAATAGGAGTGACCTTTTGAGCATGCCTTTTAATGAAAATTCTATTACTTTCTTGGCTCATAGGGATGATCATGTGTTTGAAACTTCTTTGAAACTTGATAATTGTCTTTTTGAGATTGAACTTACATGTTCCAACTCTCCTTCTTGGATTGATCCTTCTCTCTTTAAGTACAATATCTTGTTTGAAGATGATGAAATCACTCCTAGTGAACTACCTAGTGGTATGGATCATATTAATGATGTAGCTTATTTTGAGGGTTATACTCTATATACAACCCACTATGGTGTGACAACATTCCTCCTAAAAATGGAAATCTCTTCTTGGAGGATGAGAGTACTCTTATGGGAAAGGATTATGAAGAAATGAAAGGTGATCTTTGTTTTCCAATTATTTCTTCTTCTTTGAGTGTTTCAATTCTTGTGCATGCTCTTTACAATGTTCTTGAGCATAGTAGCAAGCATGCCCTAGGGGACACCTTAGATGAAATCAATTTACGTGACACCTTTCTTTACTCTTTATTTGCCAATGAAAGCACTTATGCTTGTGATAAGAGTATATCTTTTTGTGTAGGTGGTACCCATGGGGAAAAAGAGTGTTATTTATACCGATATCTATGGCCACTTGTTCAAGATGACAAGCAAGATTTAGTTGGAGTTGTTGGTACTATTTCCTAAGATGGAGAGTCTTTCTTGAGGATTGATAATCGACTTGATGGATTAAAGTTGTGTGAGGGAAAGATCTCCAACAAGGATGAGTGTTCTTTAAAGAAGGGGAGTAATGGAATAGTCCAAGATAATTCACCATTGTGTGTTCTAATCCATGACTAAGGCCTGATTTCTTGTAGGTCAAAGGGTGAGCCGACTCTTGAAACCACTTTGGATGAATTCCATTTATGTGATACCTATCTTTATCACTTGATTGCAATTGATAAACCCCTATTCCTAGGTGGTATAATTCTTATAACCCTCAGAGAAAATGTGTCATTGCCTCTTTAGGGTGTTGCTTACTTACTTGCATCCTTGTTTGACACACTTGTGCTTAAGTTGTGTAGACCACAACTTGTGAATGCTAAGTTGATTACTTTTCTGTGGGAGAGTCCATGGTTGTTAAAGACTTCTTGTCACCTTTATTGCGTTGGACAATTTGAAGTGTCAAATGGGACTCTTGATAGCATGCCTAATACCATGAATAGAGGGAACCCCACTTCTTGGGAGAACCAATTGTTTTGGATTAGTTTGTATTCTAATAGGTTTTTCATTCCCTCTAGTAACATGACTCCATTGGTTAATTCACTTCCCTTGGGAAGTTGCTTGAAGAAGAGAGGTTCTATGTGCTTGAAGTGTCTATCTATCCCCTTGCGTGATCCTACCCTTGAGAGCACCTTAGATGAGGATAGTGTCCTTAACACCTTTCTTTATTACCTTTTTGCATATGATGTTATTCATAACCATTTTTAATCAACATCTTATGTTAGCATGAGTTTCTTAGAAAGGAAGATTAGTATGTGCCTAAATACTTTGATTCCATCCTTGTGTGTATTGTGTGCTAATTCTATTGAGTCAAGTGGCATTCTTATAGATATTAGCACCTTGAATGAGACTTTTATTCTTAATTCCTTTCTATACTACCTCTTTGCCTATGATGATGTCTATGCTAGTCTTGGAGTTGTTTTATTTGTAGGTAGGAAGCCCTTTGGTTGGTCCACTTGTTTGAGTGATAATGAAATATGGGTCTTTCACATCTTTGACCTCGGGAAATTCTTGTGGATTTTTGAACCATTGATGGTCCCACTTTTGGTGTGGTCTCTTAGAGAAATAATGAAATAAATGTGTCTTATGGCTCCTAAAATGAATTTGACCTTACCTTTTTGGTTTGTTGGTGCCATTATGACCTTTGTGGTTTCTTTATTTCTTGGTATTTCTCATAGTCGGTTCCTTTGCAACATTTTCAATGAGTTTTTCTTATTAAACACAAAGGACCCTTGGTTATATATTAAGTGTGTGCAACCTTGGCATGGTGATTGGGTTGATTTTTCTAACACTAACACTCATGCCTTGAGGATATTATGGTTGTTTGTTTTCCCTATGGTTTTGCAAGGTTTTGATTCGAGGTCAAATCCTTTTCAAAAAGAAGAGGATGATACATCCCAAATCGACGTCAACACTTTGAGGCCTATAATTCAAGGTTAACTCATAGAGATCCAAGCCGTGATCATCTTAAGGACACAAGGAAGTGCTTGGAGGACTCTTTTTATCTCACACTAGAGTAATACTACGTATGGATGATAGCTTGTGCCTTGGAATACATTTGGAAGGGCCCCAAAGGCTACTTCCTTAGCTTGATGGTGCATGTGACGGACCACCAAGGCATTGACAACTCACTTGGTGGTCAGTCAAGAGGAGACAAAAGGAGAGGAGCATGCTGCCAAGGTGACGGTTCTAGTAGAGAACCACTAAGGCCTTCATGGCTCACTTGGTTATTCACCAAGAGAATACAAGCCCAAGAGACCTACTGCCTTAACTTGACATATCAAGTGGAAGGCCACCAAGCTAGTGACGGTTCACTTGGTGATTCTTCACCCTCAATCAGTCCATTAGTGTGGCTACTTTCTTAATTTGTCAAGGGTCATTTTTGGGCCTTTTGTATTAGACTATAAATAGCTAAACCTAGGCTTTCATTAGTTAATTTTTTTATGATATTGATATTGTGAGACTCCTTATGGATCATGAGAGCTTGGAAAAGCTTAGGTTGATTCTTGCTTAGAAACGGTGGTTGTGAGGGCGTTACGATTCCCTCACAGTCATTCATAAGATATTAGGTGCTTGTTGATAATAGATTTAGGGGTTTTTTGAATTTGAAATATTCATTAGTTCTTATTTCTTTCTATCTTCTTTGTGTCTATCTATCTATCTTTTACATCTATCGATTGTTTCTTTATTTTCATAGTCAAATTCTTTTTCTTGTATTTTGGATTGTAACACAAGGTTCCATAAGACTCCCACCAAAGGCTCACTAACAAAATCTACTTCCATAGCATTAACCACTCCGTCATCAATCACATCAATTATGGAGACGACTTGTAAATCCATAGGTTGCTTCATGGACTTGCACACGTTGAATGAAACCTCTTTATTGTTTACTCAAAATTTCATTTCACCACACTCAACATTGACTAAAGCCCATTCGGTAGCCAAGAATGGCCTGCCAAGAATAATAGAGACTTCATGATCAATTTGGCAATCCAAAATCACAAAGTTGGCTGAAAAAATGAAACGGTCCACTGTCACAAGTACGCCATACAACACTCTTACGGGCTTCTTTATAGAACGGTCGGCCATTAAAAGCCTCATTGTACTCGACTTGGGAGCATCCAAGCCTAGCTTTCGAAACACACCAATTACATCAAATAAATACTCGCCCCAAGATCACATAAAGCTTTGTCAAATTTGTACACCCAGATAGTACATGGGATGGTGAATGCTCCCAGATCCTCCTTCTTCAAAACCATTATGCTAGAAATGATAGCATTACAATTATGTGTCACTTCAATTATTTTGAAATCCATGACTCGCTTCTTTCTTACCAACACCTTCATGAATTTAGCATACCCGAACATCTCTTGTAAGGCTTCCAACAATGGTATGTTAATCGATCGGTTGCTAAATTTTGAGAGCAACATTTTGAACTTTGAATCATCCTCCTTCTTGTTGAGCCTTTTTTGAAATAGAGGAGGGATTTTAATTTGCGGCCTTGAGTAAACCGGGGTTTCATCCGGTTTTGAAACATTACCATCAACCGCTTGTGGTAATTTTTTGCTTTCAACCTTCTCTTCCACTACTCTCGGCTTCTCAACACTTGGCTTATTTGGAATAGTGACATCTTCATTTGACTTATCAATCCACTTTCTCTTTCCACTAGCTTGTTTATCAACTCCCTTCCCATTGAGGTCTTCATCAAGACTCACCACATCATTACCAAGAGTTCTACCACTCCTAGTGACAATTGCCATGATATGAGCATCATTTTTTAGATTCACCATAGTGTCACTAGGTAAACCACCCTTTTACCTTGTATTTAGTTGGGCCGAGATTTGGCCCAATTGAGTCTCAAGTTGCTTGCTTGAGGCAGAGTGTGAAGTGACCTTTTGGTTGAGTTGAAAAAAGTTACTTTTCATCTCCCTTAATATATTATCACCTCCTTCAACTGCCATAAGGATACGTCCAAGCATATATTCATTCTTATACTTCTCCGAATTAATGGAGGTTTCATCTTAACCTTTGGCTCGATCATGTAGAGAAATAAATCTATCATGGTCATACTCTTTGTCTCTCCAATTACGGTCCCTATCTCTCCCCTTGTCCCTCAAATCTCTATCATAATCATGGTCTCTCCAATAATGTTCTTTCCCCTCTTGGTACCTTTCTTTCTAACCATGATTCCCTCCTTGCCTTTAATAGGTAGGTCAGGAACCCCCCGTTTGGTTTGAAAAGTACTAAATTTCTTCATGAAGTGCCTCTGCATTATCATCTTCATAAGCTTTAGTGCCCTTAGAAGCAACAACATTGACCACCTTTGGAGTTGGGCCTATTACATATTTAGTGAGTAGGTCTAATTATGTCATTACCTTAGCCATACTCTTGCCCCTCTCATCATCCTTCCTCCTTTGTTCTTGGCTCACAAAAGATGCGGAGAGAGCCCCACGGTCACCTCGGTATCTCTTGTGTGCCATGCTCGATTTTGTTTTATCACTTGATCTAATAGAGCCGACGCAACTCCATAAGTTTGTTTAATTATAGATCCTCCGGCCATATTATCCGCTACCATCTTGTTCAATTGATCTAATGTTATATAGAAGATTTGGAGGAGCATCTCATCCGAAACCTTATGGTTTGGGCATTGCAACAACTTCTTATTGAACCTTTGTCATGCTCCATGCAGTGTCTCTTCACTCAATTGCCGAAAGTTTATGATTTCATCCCTCAATTGGAGCATACAGGATGGTGAAAAGAATCGGTCTAGAAATGCTTCTGTCAACTTATCCTATGAAGTTATAGAACCCGTGGGTAATTCCCAAAACCACAAAACAACATCACCTATTAACGAAAATGAAAAGAGTTTAAACTGGATGGATTCTTGTGAGATATGAGCAATGTCGAACGGGAGACACATATTAATAAAGTTATTCAATTGAAGGTTAGCATCTTCATGATCTTGATCACCAAATAGACCCTTTTATATGAAGTAGATGGAGCATCACAGTAGCAATATGAAACACTCTATTACCCTTCGCAGGTGGGATGAGGATTGCACTAGCCCTTCTGACATCTCCTAGGTGATCTTTATCCTCAAGGTGTCCATCGAAGGTAGCGGTGTTGCAACCATTTTGACTCATTGTGTCGTGATGACTTAAATTATCACCTGGACAAGACAAAAACAACAAATAAAATAAATTTTACACTACGGTTAACAAAAGTAACTTATAACACTGAAAAGAATGAATGCTACATTTCATTCCCCAACAACGGTGCCATTTTTAATAATGCTCAAAATATACCTTAAAAGTATAAGCGGTTGTTATCAATATAATTACCCAACTTCGAGTCGGGGTCGAATCCATGAGGAATGAATGCGATAGCTTCACCTCTAAATGTCAAAATCAACTAATATTTGCTCATAATGCAATAAAAATAATGCAAAAAAGTAAATGGGGTTTTTTTTTAAACATTTCGTAATCAATAAAATTAATCGTAAGATACAAAGTTTGAGCTATAGAGAGTTGTAATCAAATGTAAAAAGGGCTTGGGGTTATGCTATCTTGAGAGTGAGTACATATGTGGGTAGTTAAGTATTTGCCTAAATTCAATTAATAGCTATGGGTAGGCTAGATTATAGGTCTTTAGTGCTACTCTTTCAGTCAAACACCAAAATATCACAAGTGGGTTCTTTCGAAGACCTGACAAGTGTGGATATATAACCAATATAACACCTCAATTAGCATCCTTATTTCTAAGAGACACTATTAAATGATAATTATCAAGTTATTTTTAACTACTACCCGCACCCTTATCCCCTTTGTCAAGGAAGATAAGGATTCTAGTGTTAACTAGAGTTTGCAACCTCTAATTATAGGTTAAGAATTTGGAGTAGAAGTAAAACCCATAATAATTAACTAATTAGGAAGTAAAAAACGCCTAAAAAATTATCACTACTCATTCAAGCATAACCCCAAGTTAAGAAATTAACTACTCATAGAGAGAGAAAGAGGAAATATACCCAAATTCTCATTCCAGTCTTCCCTCAAATCCAAGATAATCACAAGAAATGGAATCCAAATTCAATGGGAAGCACAAGAAAGTAACCAATTTCACACTAGGGTTTCAAATCTATGTTTCTAAAGCTCAAAAATCACAAAGATGGAGTTTCAGATCTGAAAAATCCCTTTTAAAGCTCAAAATTCGTATTTCAGCTAATTACAAAAATGCCACCGTGCTGGTCTTCTGCTGACACACCTGCCAGCATAGGTGGGCATCTACATGCGTAGGTCAGTGGCATAGGTGAGCTTTCAGCTTCTTCCAGTTTATTGTTTTGCCCACATGCTTCCTCACCTGCATGTGCATCTCTTAACCTGCATGGACAAGTGACCATTTTGTGATCCTTGTATTATCCTAAGCTTCTTTCCTTCCTTTTTTCATTTCATTTGACTCGCATGGTTATCTTGTCCTTAGATTCATTGATTACTTGCATAAATAAGCAATTTACCATGAGATACACTTCGAATCAAAGGCAACTAAAAGATAATTCAAGCTTAAATGACTAAAAAGTTGGCAAATTGCCAACTTATCATTAAGCGACCAGCCGCTGGCACGTGATTGCCACTTAAGCAGTAGTTTGGATGCTTAAGCGATGGTTGTTTCTTTTTTAAAATAAATGGATGGGCTTGTGGCCCATTTATAAAATAAAACTATTTACAAGATCGAGCCCAAAAGTGACCCGGTCTAAATTACAAAACAAAACAAGAAAATATCTTAACAGTCAGTAAAACTATCAAATTAAGAAATGAGATAATATCTCAGAGGAAGAATCGAGAAACATTTCTTTATCTTCCTTTTTATCTCATCTTCCATGTTGAGGCTTTAATATCCAATTGTTGTGGTACTTGCTATGATGTCGATGTCGCCTTCCTATTCCCCGTGAGATGATTTCCTTAAAGTTACTGGTTCCAAGATCTTCAAAAGATTTAAGTATTGTATTCTTTCCCTTATCTTTAAATCGCTAGTTGTGAGCTATCAGATCTTTCGATTAGAGTATAAGCAACACAGAGCTTTTGGTTCAATCTTGTTGCAGGATATTCAAATCAGCTAAACCTCTTCAACTTCAAGATCTATTGTACATCATCATATTTTCTATGAACTGGTTGTCTTCTAATCCACCTCTTCATACATTTCTAAGAGGTAAGCAGCTCTATTAACTAATAAATTCATAGTTCTAACCTCCATTTACATCAATCGATGGGTTGAATCTCAAAAGAGATTGATGCCACCATCAGATCTACAGAGATGGGTAATTAGAACTACAAATTGATTAGCTAATTATCTTTGATGTACTTGCACCAGGTCAAAAAAGGCAGTAGCACAAAGGATCCACTAACCAGTCTCAATCAATACAAAAGTTCTGATTTTGTATCGATGGACACCTCAATCTCTCACAGGTACGGATACTAAAGTCATAAGAAATGCTTCAGACTTCAGTACATGAATTAAAACTTGTGTGTTAGTTTTTGCTATGCCACTATTACAGCATTACCAGCTACTAGTTGTTAGAAATTGTTGCATAATTTCAAACTCTAAAATTTGTCTTCTAATATATGGAGTCCCTAATTTGTCAAAGTATACTGTCTTTCTGCCCAAACTAGGGATGTCTTGATAATGATGAATAATAAAATCACCTATAAAAACAAAAATAAGGTTAGCAAAAAATTAGCAAGAGTATTTCCTTCCCGAAGGGAATGCTGTACTCTTACTGATAAAGTACTTCTTAACCTATTAATGAGGTTAACTTCCATCACTACACACCAAGGGGGCTTCCATCTTCCTTCCAAAAACTGAACCATAGTCATGTAATCTGTTTCAATAATGATATGATTTAATGTTTTCTCCTGACAATACATTAGCCCCTCCTTAATTTCCCTTGCTTCAGCCACTAGATTAATATAATCTGGCAATTTGATTCCTTTGGCCATCACAAACTACCCCAAAGAATTTCTCAAACAAAAAGCTGTAGAGCTTAGGCCTGGATTTCCTTTAAAAGCACCATCAGTGTTGCACTTAATCCAATTAGCCAAAGGAGGAATCCATCTCAATATTCTGATGTTATAAGAGGGTCTATACCATTTTAAAGCAGAAAACACTTCAGGCCAACTTTTATTCTCCCAGCTAATCCTTAATTTGACCATAATGAATTTCCTTAGAGTTTCATTGACATTTTTAATAGTCTTTAAAGTAGAAAAAGATCCACCATGTAAAACAATATTTCTATTTTTCCGTAAAAGCTAGGGAATAGTCATAGGGACCTCCTAGAAAATCACTATAATCCTAGGATTACCATCAGTATCCCACCACCTTCTAATGCACTATTTCAAGTAATTCAAATGAGTTATTCCAGCAGCTGCTAAATAAGGATGCAAAATCCTACCTGGAGTTTCTCCCTTTAGGAAAATATGTTAAATTGTTTCTCTCTCAGGATTAGCATAACAATTACAATCAAAAGAAATATTTTGATTCCATGTATTCAACATATGAGCTACAACAACTTTACCTTGCCAAACTTTCCAGGCAAGGAAAGAGATTTTAAAAGGCAATCCCTTACACCAAATCTGCTTGAGGTCTTCATTAGCATCTTTCTTTTGTCCCAACAGTTCCCACACACTTTTAACACTTTAATAACCAGTGTTAGTTTTTGTCCACCAAGGCTGGTCACATGAGTCATTGATCTAGGCACTGCCAAAATTATCTCTGATGTGTTCCACTATATATCCAGGGACCATATCTTGCATCTTGTCCCAATCCCATCCTTCTTCTAATAAAAATTCCCCAATGTCCTTCATGTTATGACAAGTCTGAACTTCAAAAGGGTGTAAACATATATAACCTAGATTGGTCCAGATGTCATACCAAATATTTGAGGTGCTCCTCTTTAGTCTCCCACCATAGAAATTGTTCAACCTTATCTCTCTTCTTCAATATATATTTCCATACCTGTGATCCACCATTCCACTGTACAAGAGAGGGAATCTTTTTTTATAATACTTATTCCACAAATAATAAGACCACAAGTTGTTTTGTGTCCTAAATCTCCATCACAATTTAGCATACAATGCCTTGGACATATCAAACATAGATTTGAAGCCTAATCCACCTTCTTGTTTAGAAAGACATGCCTTATTCCATGTTGACCAATGTTTACTCCTCCCTAAAGCCTTATTACTCTAAAAGAATTTAGCAAAGATATTGTGTAAATCTTTGATAACACAAATAGGTGGAACAATAGCTGATAGTAGATAAACTGGAACACTTTGTAGAACACTAGTAAGGAGAACTCCTTTAGCCCATATGATAGCATTTTACCTTTCTAAGCTTGAGTCTTCCCCTTCACTCTATCAATCAGCTCTGCATAATCCTCTTTTCTCTTCTTTTTTTTGTGAGTAACGGTTCAGCCTAAGTACTTTATACAAAAAGAGCCCCTAGTCATTCTTGTGATCTGCTCCACCTGCATAGAAATGTTCCCTACTACATTTTGATGGAAATAAAATAAACTTTTTTCTTGGTTTACTTTTTGTCCAGATACCTTCTTATAATCATGTAAAGTACCCATTATTTTTCCTAAAGAATACTCATCAGTAGAGGAAAAAATAATAGTGTCATCTGCATATGTAAAATGGTTAAAATTAGGACTCCACTTTGGCATACCATGCCCCACATATTGATTGTCTTTAAATAGAGCATTTAGAGCCCTAGTGAGAACCTCTGCAGATAAGATAAATAGAGCAAGAGAAAGAGAGAGAGAGGAACACCTTTCTTCACCCCCCCGGTAGAGTGAAAGAAGCCATAAGATTGACCATTGAGAAGTACAAAATAATAATTATTTGAGACCAGTCTCCAGATTAAATCAACAAAAATGTTAGAAAATCCCATCTTCCTTAACACCTTCATTAGGAAAAACAAAAAAACCCTGTCATAAGCTATAGATATATCAAGCTTTATAATAACATCTGATGGCTTTCTTCCCTTGCTAATATCAGTAACCAATTATTGAGTAAGAAGAACATCCTCTATGATACTTCTCCCTTTGAAAAATCCAAATTTATTTGCACACATAAGATTAAGTAACAACTTTCCCAATCTATCATGAATAATCCTGGATAGTACCTTGCTAATAAAATTACTCAAACTAATTGGTCTCATGTCAGAGAAGGATTGAACATTATCCTTGTTTGGAATGAGAGCCAAGTTAGTGTGAGTAATAGATTTGGGAAAAGAATTACCAGTAAAGAAATCATGCAACATTCTTACAATATCAACACCTACAATATCCCTGCAAATATGATAAAATCTGTCTGATAATCCATCTGGTCCATCAGAACTGTCTCCACTCAGATGAAAAACAACTTTCTTAACCTCTTCACTGTTTGGAATTGCACCTAAAGTTATGTTATAAATTGAATTTATCATCTCTTGAATATGCTGTAGTAAAGAAAAATCTGTGGCATCCATTTTCTGCTTAAACTGATTCTGATAAAATAGCACTGTTTCTTCTGCAATCTCTTCTTGCTCTTCCAGCCATTCTCCTCTAGAGTTTTAGATATTTATTACCTTTAGCTTCTGTCTTCTCCCTTTAACTTGACTGTGGGAAAATTTGGTATTCCTATCTCCAGCTACAAACCATTCATACCCTGCTTTTTGCTGTCAAAATCACTCTTCTAAATGAAGATATTTGGTATATTCTACTTTTTCTTTCTACATCACCACTCTATTCTCCACAGATGGATATTCCTTAATTTTTTTCTCTTTAATTCTTGCAATATGTTCTCTAATAATCAACCGTTGAAAAATATCACAAAAGGTTCCCCTACTCCACAAAGAAAGAACTTTCTCAATCTTTTTAATCCATCTCTTAAAATCTAAGAAAGGATTATCAGAGAAATCAGAATCCCAGTTTAGCCTTACAACATTCAAGAACTCCTCATGATTAGTCCAGAAATTAAGAAGCCTGAATGGCTTCTTAAAACTAGTAGGTCTATTTTCACAACTCAGTAATAAAGGATTGTGTGGGAACCTACCCATTTCTATCCTAGATATGAAAACCCTTACCACCCAACCATTCCTTTAATATGGAAATTAAAACAATTATTATTTAAAATGGTTAAATTCAGTTGACTCATAAAGCAACTCTAGTTCAGTACAATTGATATGTAAATCCAATGCAAAAAATAATCAAAAGTGAGTCTCCAGAACCTAGCCTAGACCGGTATAAGAGCACTAGACAAGGAATAGGGAAGTCCATGACACAACATCCATGCAGAATCGAGAGGGTATGAGTTGTTGGAGAATGATCATTGTCACTACTATAGAAGCTCCAACTGACCTGCAACATGGCTATATCCCTGGAAAAGATATAATAAACGTAGTATCAGTACAACCATATGTACTGGTAGGTATCATAAGTTGACCAGGTTTAGAAACAAATAATAATAATAGTAAATAAGAAAGACATCATGGCTCTAAGTGAAATTTCGGTTACTAATCTTATTCACACAAGTATCATTACTTACACTTAATCTCTTTGTGATCTACACATCATTTAACATTTTCGTATATCTTTGTCCTTTGATAATACATTCTATCTTTCAATGTTATTACAAGTTTTTGTAACCTTGTTTCTAACCTAGTACCTACAGTCTTATAGATTTCACTATATCATTACTTCGGAACCACTGATGGTAGCCGATTTTCTCATTATTTGGATGGCGTAGAAAGTTTAACTATGTTTATTTAGATGAACCATAATATCTAATAATGTAACTTGTCCACACAAGATACCATGATATATCATCCACATTACTCAGTCCACTCAAGGAACTATCAATATCATATAAATATAAACATACATTCAGTCCACTCAAGGAACTATCAATATCATATAAATATAAACATACATTCAAATGCAGGTGATGAATGTATGAATGCAAATATGCACAACTTCTGATCCCCTTCTCCACTCATCATCATCTACTTCAATATCAATATCAACAACATTACAAACATCATGATCCCATCACCGTACACAATATCATCAACTCATCATCATCGGTATCAGTATCAATATCATCAGTATCATGAACATCATAATGATCTCATCATCATACTCTATATCATCAACTCACCATCATCAATATCAACATCAATATCATCAACATTCATAAATATACAATGCAGTCATACTCACAGGTAGTTCCTAAAAAAAATTACGTATATTCATTAACATATAAGCACAGAGGCAAGAAGTCTCACTTCCTCACATGTACTAATCTCCATGGTACCAAATCACTCTTAATATTTCTACCTTTTATTTAATGGATTGGGATTCCTTTGTAAGGATATATATATATATCTATATGTATATGTATATGTGTGTATGTGTGTGTCTTTAAGTTTATTTCTACATAACCTCTACTAGTTTTCAGGTATTCAATTAGGTGACAACGCTAACCTCCTAATTCTAATACTCTTTTGTACTTTTAGATCTCTTTTATGGTCCTTACTAATGTCCCCAATCTAAAACACTAATGGTTGACCCTTCTACTCCTACACTTGGAATTCTATCAGCCCATTTTAGGATACTTACCCTCCCATATACATTGCTATTAGGCTTACTCATGATCTGTCCCATCTACATAATCAACCCTTATGACACTCAACTCAAACGACATTTCTAACATAGTTATCACTTCACACTTACGCCTCGATACCACTTCTTAATGCAAATCACAAGTTATCTAGATTACAATAGACAACCTAATTAACTCTTGGTTCGATCCTTTCTCTCCTTTTTTAACATACATATCCCATACTATACTTATAAGGCAATTGTATTGACTCACATGCTTATAATTCTCACAAGGTTCGACAAAACACATGCCACGAATATCGTGCCGAAGCCATAAGACATGAAATTTCCCAACATTACTATCAAAATTATATGCATCTAGTCCAAGTCTACTACAATTTAACCATAACCTACCTTATAGATGAATCATATTGCTACTGAAAGGAGAAAGTTATCCCGTTATCCCGCATGTCGGGCTCTCACCGGGTGTGCCTCGAAATGACCCTCATGAAGTGTGGATTTTGGAACCTCATAACTATGGGGGTGGAGTTTATATAGGGTGTTTTTGGGGGAAAAGAATACCTATGAGGGTTAAAATAAGAGAGGGGTTTTAAGGGAGTTTAGGTGGGCCACTGTCGGGTTACTGTTAAGGCGGTTAGTTTACCGCTGCAGCGGTAGGCAATAGGCTGGCCCATTTTCTTGTAAATTCTCAACCCAATTATGTTGGGCCTACTTTTCCCCATGACTTAAATTCTATTAGGTCCAGTAAGGGTATTTTATTAACCATAAAAACATTTCAAAATGTTTTTCAATGTACCAATATTTTGGATCATTACATTAGATACCAATTTACCACCGTTCATCCCTGAACAGCTACAGAGTGAGGAATAAGGATTTTAGGCACGACTTTGAGTAAGAATTCATGCCTACAATAAGTTGGAGGAATAATAACCTCTAATTTTTGCTAGCTCGCTTCGCCAACTCTTGTCTTGTCAACAACGAACCAACATACTGACCATCCTAAACATTAGTAGGCCCTTGCACTGGTTCAATTTTACTTGTCAGGCTTACAAAGATCACAAAAGGAAACAAAGAAAATATTTACATGACAACTATTCCAAAATACCTTGATATCTCTCTATACCGCAATGCACAACAAGCCAGGATGAAACTGACGCTTGAGGGATTCACTACTGCGGTAGCTGATTTACTGCTTCAGTGGTAAACTTACCGCAGCAGTGGTTTGCGATAGTTCAAAATAAGTGGAAATATTTTATTGCCCCCATTTTCACTCCTCAGTTCAAAACTCTCCCAATTCTCTCTATGCAATCTCCTCCCGGTGTCAATTTTAAGGTAGTTTCTCATCCTTACTACTTTATTTACGTATTTATCATCGTAGAATCGTAGAAACTTTGTTAGATTAGAGAATTTTTGGATGGTATTGGTGCAACTTTTGAATTTTGAGTTTTGGTGGTGTTCTTGCACAAAATGATGAGCATGTTAGATTATCTTACGTCTCCAATGCCCCTATAGTGTTCTGGGCGCAAGATTGACATAGTTCATGGTAGATTTTGGTCGTGGAGGGTGGAAGGTGAGAGTTATCTTTCCTAATGAAATTAGATGATTTGGGTGTGAATTCAAGTGTTATACACTCTCATATCAATGTAAAAAGATTCATACAAACATTATCAAGCCTGATCTAACCTTAAATCTCAAAAATACAAAGAAAAGTAAAAAATCTGCCATGAGAGGGGAGGTTGACGGGTTGGGGACAATGGAACCGCTGCAGTGGTAACTTTTCTTCTGTATATGTACCACTACAGCTGTAACTTACCGCCGCAGCAGTACCATTACAGTCGTTAATCTACCGCTACAGGGATACCTGTAAGTAACTTCCAAGATTTTTATTTTCTTTGAAGTTTTTAGAATTCCTTCCCTCCCGTAGTAACTTAATTTGGTTTCTAACTCTGTAATTGCAATGTATTTCAAGACTAGCATGGACCACCAACCACGCTACTGATGATTCCCCAACTCCTCTAGCCATGACCGTTATGAAGAGGGGCAACACAATAAGAGTTTCCTCTATGAGAGGGGTTTTGTAATGAGGGATGTAGAACATACGGCTTCAGACTTTTACAATCAGCTAAAAACTTTTGGATGGGAGATGCTAACGGAGACCATCCCTGAATGTAACCTTGCCTTAGTCTGGGAGTCTTATACTATACTCCCAACTGTGGAGTGGTCAGTGCCTCTCCCTACTATTCGCATCCGGGGAAAGAATGTCCCCATAGATGTTTCCACTATAAATGATACCTAAGGGTCCCAAACTCCTCAAATACTACATTCGAAGCCAAGATTCGAGAAGTAGACTTGAAATGGATAGGCAGGGTTTTTGCGCTAGAGGGTTGAGCAAATGAGGTAAAGTGGTCCGGCCTCAAGGGGACCAAGAGCCCTACTTTTCAGCAGAGGATAGGGTGTGTTTGAACCTGGTGTCTCGGATGATTTGTCCTTCAAGGAATATGACTAATATAGTTTTCCACTGGGCTATGGTGGTGGCTTCTTCTCTTACGTGGATTGAGATGAATGTGGAGGCACAGATCATGGATGAGTGGTGGCACTTCTATGGTAGGGATAGGTTGGAGAGGGATACTTTCTTGCCTTCCCTGATTACAAAGCATTGCAAGAGGGTGGACGTGCCCACGAAGGATTATGATACCATGAAGGAATGTGATATGGCTTTCAATCTACTAAGAGGTAGGGGCACACGGGGAGGAAGCAAGAAGAAAAGGAAGATGGGGGGGAGAAGGTGAGAGTAGCCAAACAAGTAGGGCTGAGAAGTCTGGCACCCCTTCTACTCAGGATCCAATATCTCTCAGTGGTTGGAAGGCTGACTGCTATTGTGCGGGGTTATTTAGAGAGGACTCCATTGCCTCTACCAGGGTAGGCTCATTCGATCTTGACTACCCCATTAGACCCAGCTCAAGCTCTGAAGAAGAAGCACCACTCTCGAGACGGCATGTTAGTGAGGATGTGAAAGGCCGTGCTGGTGATGTTTAAATGTGCCTACCTTACCAAGAAACTCCTGAAGCTGACAAAGAAGGACGCTGAGGAGTTTTTATTCCTTAACAGGATGAAGGAGGAGGGTTTAGATGCCTCGAGCCTTAGAGATGATGTCACTAGCTAGGTATACCTCTCCCCCTTTTATTTTATTGTTGATTGGATTTGAGTTGCCCCCGTTTAGGGCTTGTAACAAACAATGCCCCCATTTAAAACATTTAACTATTAGCCGTACTAATAATAAATTGTAGCTTGTTATGCATTTTTAGGATTAATTTCGACCTTTAATTATCGCGAATATAGAACTACTTTTGCAATGATTGCAAAATCATAAAATAGGGGGAGGGATTATGGTAGCTTACTTCCTGGAACCGCTACAGCGGTACCCACCAGTGGTTCTGCTTTTCATTTTTCAGCCAGTCCCAGGACATTTTCCCACACGATACTATCCCACGAACACTTTTATTGATTAGTACCCTTTTGTCTAAGCAAAATCCTAACTTGAATACTTATTTATCCCCCCGTGCCATTACTAATGTGATTCAAATTCATAATTTTAGTAGGTATAACAATATTGTCCCCCTCCTACTCACCCAATTGGCCACCCATAAAATGTTTCCCCCATAAAAATACTAGGCACCTAGGTAGTTTGTCAGGTTTCAGATAGAAATTACAGAATACTTCAAATCACAGAGAGATGAGACATGCCTCAAGTCATCGAAATGAAGATACCCCACAAGATCACACCTGGTCCTCATGATCCTCATCGAAATGAAGATACCCCACAATTCCTATTTCAAAACATTTAAACTCAGTTGACTCATATAACAACTCTGGTTCAGTACAACTGATAAGTAAATTCAATGCGAAAAATAACCAAAAGTGAGTCTCCAGAACCTAGCCTATACCGGTACAAGAGCACTAGACAAGGAATAGGTAAGTCTATGACACAACATCCATGCAGAATCGAGAGGGCAGCTATTGGAGAATGATCATCTTCACTACTATAGAAACTTCAACTGACCTACAACATGGCTATATCCTCAGAAAGAGATATCGTAAGTATATTATTAGTACAACCACACATACTGGTAGGTATCATCGATCGACTAGGGTTAGAAATAAATAATAATGATATTAAATAGGAAAGCCATCATGACTCTAAGTGAAATTTTTATTACTAAGCTCATTCATACAAGTATCATTACTTACACTTAATCTCTTTGTGACCCACCTGTCATTTAGCATTTTCATATATCTTTGTCCTTTGATAATTCATTCTATCTTGCAATGTTACTGTAAGTTTTTTGTAACCCTGTTTCTATCTTAGCACCAACAGTCTTACAAATTTCACTATAACATTACTTCGGGACCACTGATGGTAGCAGGTTTTCTCATTATTTGGTTGGCATAGCAAGTTTAACTATGTTTATTTAGATGAACAATAATATCTCATCACATTAACTAGTCCATAAAAGAAACCATGATGTATCATTCACATAACTCGATTCACTCAAGGAACCATTAACATCATATAAATATAAACGTACATACAAATGCAGGTGATGAATGTATGAATGTAAATATGCACAACATCTCTTCCCCTTCTTAACTCATCATCATCAATATCAATATTAATATTAAAAGCATCATTAACATCAAGATCTCATCATCATACACAATATCATCAACTTACCATCATCAGTATCAGTATCAATATCATCAACATCATGAATATCATGATCTCATCATCATATTCTATATCATCAACTCACCATCATGAATATCAACATCAATATCATCAATATGAATGAATCTACAATGCAGTCACAATCACAAGTAGTACCTAATGTCAATTAGTTATATTTATTAGCATATAAGCACAGAGGCAACAAGTCTCACTTTCTCACATGTACTAATCTCCATGGAACCAAATCACTCTTAACAATTCTACCCTTTATTTATCGGCTTTGAATTCCTTTATATATATATATATATATAAAGTTTATTTCTGCATAACCTCTACTAGTTGGTAGGTATTCGATTAGGTGACAACGCCAACCTCCTAATTCTAATGCCTATTCATACTTTTAGTTCTTTCTCACCCTCCTTACTAATACTCCAATCCGAAACACTAATGGCTAACCTTTCTACTCCTACACTTGGAATTCTATAAGCCCATTTTAGGATACTTACCCTGCTAAGTACATTGCTATTAGGCTACCTCATGAGTTTTCCCATCTACTAAATCAACCCTTATGACACTCAATTTAAGTGGTGTTACTAACATAGTTATCACTTCACACTTACGCCTTAATACCACTTCTTAATGCAAGTCACGGGTCATCCGAATTAGTATAAACAGCCTAACTAACTTTTGGTTTGCTCCTTTCTCTCTGTTTTTATCATACTTACCCCATAATATACTTATAACGCAACTGTATTCACTCATATACATATAATTCTCACAAGGTTTGACCAAATTTATGCCACAAATAACGTACCAGCTGAGTACAACTACAAGTTACTATAATTTTAAATTCTAACTGGATTTTTATCATTTCGTCCATCCAAACACCTTGCAAAAGGCCTAAGACATGAAATCTCTCGACATTACTATCAAAATTAAAGGCATCTTGCCCAAGTCTACTACAATTTAACCATAACTTACCTCGTAGATGAACCACGCTACTACTGAGAGGAGGAAGATGCCCCAATGTGCTAAGCATCTTCCAGCATTGGGCTCTCACCGGGTGTGCCTCGAAACTGCCCTCATGAAGTGTGACCTTTATAGAGTATTACACTGTGATACTTGGCACCAGTATAACTGAAAGGAAGCCAACTAATAGCAACATAATTAGAAGGAAAGTTGGAGTATCAAATGAACAGAGTAGAGTGTTGGTGCAGGAGGTTGTTGTAAAGAAGAGTAAATCAGCTTTGTGGGCTATAGATGGGGATAAAGCACCTAGTCCTGATGGATTTGGTAGCAAATTTTTCAAAGATAGCTGGGTAATAGTAGGCAAAGATGTGGTTACTGGGGTCATGGAATTATTTGAAACAGGTAGATGTTGAATGGGTTAAATAACACTGTGATTACACTAATCCCTAAGGGACCATCATGCAGAAACAGTAGCTGATTATAGGTCAATTTCATAGTTTAACACCTTGTATAAGGTCTCAAAAGTTTTGTATAATAGATTGAAGAAAGTGCTCCCAACTATCATATCAGACACACAAAGTGCATTTATAGCAGGCGGAACAATAGTTCAGAACATCCTCATCTGTCAGGACTTGGTGCGGCTGTACAACAGGAAAGCCACCACAAAAAATTATCTTATTAAAATAGATCTAAGAAAAGCATATGACACAATTGAATGGAAATTTGTTAAAGAAATGCTCTATGGTTTGAACTTCCCATTTCAATTCATCAAGATCATAACGGAATGCATCACCTCTACTCAGTATACTCTTACCATTAATGCAAGGATTTATGGAGAGATAAAGGGAAAGAGAGGGTTGAGGCAAGGGGACCCTATATCCCCTTTGATTTTTATGATATGTATGGAGTATTTTTCAAGGGTCATGGACTGGGTGGCTGACCAAGAGAGGTTTGATTTTCACACTAAATGCAGAAGTATTAGACTTAACCATTTATGTTTTACAAATGACATGCTCATATTTAGTAAAGGAGAATTTGATTCAGTGGTGCTCATGCTTAGAGGATTGAATACATTCTCATTAGCTTCTGGTCTGTGTGCCAATGCTAGCAAGTCTAGCATATCTCTATAAATATGAATGCACAAGTACTGGAGAACTTAAGAGAGTTAACTGGTTACTCTATAGGTGCATTGACATTTAGATATTTAGGTGTTCTAATATCAGTAAAAACGCTCTCTTCATTGGCTTGTGAAATGTTATTGGATAAGCTGATTAGTAGAATCAAAACATGGGGCTTTAGGAACTTAATTTATGCACATACACTCATATTGGTACTCTATCTTCTTGCTATCAAAGAAAGTATTAAAAGGTATAACAGCAGTATGTAGGAATTTCTTATGGAGTGGAGCTGTACACACAAATAAATCCCCATTAGTTGCATAAGATGTGGTGTGCAGATCCAAGAAAGAAGGAGGTTTGGGCATTGTAGATTATGTAGTTTGGAATGAGGCTGTAATTCCAAAATATGTCTGGAATGTGGCCTGTAAAGTTGATAACTTATGGGTCAAATGGGTGGACCATGTCTATCTAAAGGGTATGAATTGGTGTCAATATCAACCACCCCAAGATTGTTGATGGTATTCGAGGAAATTTGCACAATTAAGGAAAGATTTATGGGTGGATATGTACAGAATCATTGGCTAACAGATGGGGGGAAATATACAATACATAGTGGTTATTGCTGGAGGACAAGGGCTAGTAATGAATGGCCATGGTGGAGGGGTGTCTGGAATAGAAGGAATATACCAAAACATAGCTTCATAAGCTAGTTAGCAATGTATCAAAGGTTGTTAATAAGAAAAAGGTTAATGAGAATGGGTGTATGTCAAAATGACATGTGCCTACTGTGTGATTTAACTCCGGAATCAATCGAGCACTTACTGTTTGAGTGAAACTTTGCACGTTTGTGTCTGGAAGGTATTTTAGAATGGTTGAACATTACCTTACCCAATAAAGAGCTACAAAATATATGGAGAAAGATGGCAAGAAAGGTAGTAGTCAAGATTATTCGAAGCATCATCTAGGTAACTATTGCAGCGTTAATATATCACATCTTGCATGCAAGGAATCAAGCTCTGTGGTACAATATGGTTCCAAGGCCTGCTACTGTGATCAAACAAATTCAACAGGACAACAAAAGTAGCATTTTTGATCGGAGGCATCGAAGAATAAGTCATAGAGATAGAGTATAGATGGAAGAATTATATATATAGGAACATTTGTATAGGATAAAGACAAGTAAATAAGAGATGAGTGGTCAAGTTTTGTGGAGAGATAGTTCTTTTATCTTTTCTTTGTATTGCTCTAAATAGAGCGGGTTTATAGATTGATAAAGATAATAAAATATGTTTGTTCGACCAAAAAAAAGTATAGCCTTTGCAACCTCATAACTATGGGGGTAGGGTTTATTCAGGGTGTTTTTGGGGGAAAAGACGACCTAGGAGGGTTAAAATAAGAGAGGGTTTTAAGGGAGTTTGGGCTGGCCACTGCTGGGTTACCGCTGCAATAGTTGATTTTACCAATGCAATGATTAGTTTGCGGCTACAGTAGTAGGTAGAAGGTTGGCCTATTTTCTTTAAAATTCTTGGCCCAATTATGTTGGGCCTTGCTTTTCCTTACGAATTAAATTCTATCTGGTCCAATATGGGTATTTTATTCGTCGTAAAATTTTTCAGAACATTTTTCAATGTAACGATGTTTTGGGTCATTACACCCATTCCTTAGAAGATGTTCAACCTCAGTATGCAAAAAAAAAACCTGAAATTCACAATAATCAATATCCTGTCCAGCCTCTCAAAAATGCAATCATCTCTAGCTCTACCATTCCACCACGTGAATGGACTACCCTTGAAGTGAAACAATTCCTAAAATCCCCTGTATTAGCATCAACCACTGGAAGACCATGGATTTTTTCATCACCATTCAATACTACATTAAAATCACCCCTATTATCCAAGTACAATTCACCCCCATCTATACTGGATATATATTCTCCCATAACTCCATTCTCATCAGATTATCACAGTTAACATAAACCACTATAACAATAATTGTTTGTGTTGTGGCCTGTTCCTGTAATTTGATTGTGATCTGTTGCTCTGTGCTACTCAGAATATTAACATCAAAACCATGATTTATAAACATCCAAATATGTACATTGATACAGACATCAACGTACCAATTTGCGGGACTCTATTAGACATCCTTTTTATTTACTCATGAAACTGGTGAACCTAACCCTGTGATACCAATTTGTCATGAACCAAAAGTCAAGGTCGTGATGATATCTACCCTATCCCAACCTTGGGTAGGTAAGCCCAATCCCCAAAAAGCTAACGAATGAAGAAAATAAATAATGAACCCAATACGATACTTCTAGAACGAAGTCAGGCAATAATATAAATAATAACAATATTTGAAACTGAACAAAATACGACTCCAAAGCCCAAATTCTGATGTGATGATAATGAAAACTAATAATGACAGAGTATAAAAATACATAAGTATGTCTCTGAAAAGTAAAATAAAGACAATAAGGATGGAGGGAGGCTGGAACAAGGCTCTGGACAGGGAGCTTACTAGTACTCCGAAATCAACTCTCACAGCACGAATCAACTATTATAGGTCGCACTCATACTGGGATCTGCACTAAAAGGGCACAAAAGTAGGAGTGAGTATGGTACTCAGTAGGTATCATAGGCCGACTGAGCAAAGTAGAAAACTAAACAAGTAAATTATACTATGAACACACTTCCACCTGGATACACAAAAGTTCCCAAAGGTGGCTCAAACCGTATATCCTAATAATTCTGTAAGTATATATCTATATAGGGATAACTATGCATGAATATATGGTATAAAGCTAAATACACAACAAAAGACACATATATAAGAGTGCAAATGATGCAATGCAATAAGGTGGAATGATAATGAAGTAAGCCATCGTATGGAGGCCATCACATGGCCTCATATAGCCCTTACGAGTATAAGCTTTCAGGACAGGACCCATGGGGCATTTGTAACCCATATACTTTCATAATCTCAATCTCATAACTCAATCAACCTTGTCGGCAAAATCTTTGATGAAGGGTTTTATGAAGTGTTTCATTTTCTTTCAAAATCAGTATTTCTCCATAGTGACAATTTTATGTATATAGATGAATGATATGAGGATGCATGCTCAATAACCACTACAATATCATATGTAACGAATCAAGTTAACAATGGTATCAAACAATCTCAAATCTCCTTAATATCTCAATAACTCATGAAATAAGCCATCACATGGCACCACAGTAATGAATAGTCATGTAAGACATCAATATTATAAAATTAATCCCCCACTCGGGCATAACAATAAGGATAGATGACAATTAATACTCAAAAAAGACTAATATCAACTCTTACTTGTGTATCACCATAACAATCATCTCTTAAGTCACATAAGATATTCACATAAGCCCCTACACGAGCATCACAACAACAATAATCTCTCAAGTCAAGAATAATACTCAAATAGGCCCTACACGGGCAACACAACAATATAACTATCTCAAAATATGATTCTCATGATAATATCCCCAACCCATAGCATGCTTTACAAGAATAGTTAACTACCCAACCTAGTCTGAAGAAAGTTAAGCCATAACCTACCTCAAAAAGTCAAAACATGAGCCTGGATCCTTCAACACAGAGCCTTTCTTAAGTGTTCAAACTCAATTTGGATACACCAACTTGAGTTTGAGGGGGAATGCTGAAATTTACCTTCCTTCTATTCTATGATCTTCATTAATGGTAGAATATTTTTATTTTCTTCTTTTTTAGTTTAAGAATATTTTATATTATTTACTTCCTTTCAAGTTTAGGGCTTATTAATTGCAGAATATTTAGTCTAGCAACTATAAGGAAAATATCATATTTTCCTTATTTATTCTATTTAGTTGCTTATAAATAAAGATATACTCTTCTATTTGAATCAATAAAAGAATCAATTTCAAGAGTTATCATTCAGTCTGTTTTTAAATTTTTTTCTTGTCTTTTTCATTCCATAACAAGGATACCTTATATTTGTGGGGTATCCATATTTGTGACAAGTGTTTTTTGGAGCCCACCATCAGCACACTCTCTTTTCTACTTTTATCTCCTTAAATTCTCCTCTCTTCTCTGTTTCATTTTTTTCCCTTTTAACTCTCTCCAATGCTCCTTCTCCTCTTCTTTATTTTATTAAATCCTTCTCTTTTTGTATTACTATGTTTCACAAAAATTAAATAGGTAAAAATTTAATTTGCTATATATTCAATTGAACAAATGTTTATGTATGTATAGTAAGACTGCCGTTTAGTATTTATTCATAAGTCCATTTATTTGAGTGACTTCCAAGTTGTCTTCACTACTTTAAATAACTATTATTATTATTATTATTATTATTATTATTATTATTAAATAACTATATGTAAAGTTCTTCTTGAGCGAGAGAGGAGTTATGAAATGAAAAGGTGGCTTAATAGAATACAGATATTAAAAATTTGTTCAATTATTTTTTCTCAAGTCTATTTTTTTTATATTTTATCCTTGTAATAATAAAAAATGAGACCGATTATAATTTTGTAAGGAATTAAGGAAATTCTAAGGTGCAGAAATTCATAAATGATTTTATTAGATAATTTCGTTAAGTTGAATGATCATTCATGGAATTAGCTCGGTTTGTACTTGTTAGGAGTCTCAGGTTATGAAATCTAAAAATTAACCCAAAAATAAAATGAGAAAAAAGTTCAGGTTTTTTAGGCGCATTAGGAAATACTGAGAAAAAAAAGATGTATTTTAGGTTAGTATTATTCCATTTTTAAAATTTGGGTTAGTATCATCCATTTTACCTATTTAATTTTTGTGAAAAGTAGTACTCCCTCTGTCCCATTTTATGTGACATACTTTCCTTTTTAGTTCATTCCAAAAAGAATGTCATCTTACTATAATTAAAAAAAATCAACTTTAAAATTTCTCTTTCATCCTTAATGAAGTGATTTACAACCAAACAAATAATTAAAGATCATTTTAGACTACAATTTTTTTAAAAAAAAATTAAATATCGTGTCAAACTATAATGTGCCATATAAAATGAGACGGAGGAAGTAATACAAAAAGAGAAGGAATTAATAAAATAAAGAGGAGGAGAAGGACCGTTGGAGAGACTTTAAAGGAAAAAAAGTGAAATAGAGAAGAGAGGAGAATTTAAGGAGATGAAAGTAGAAAAGAGAGTGTCATGGGCTCATAAAAACATTTGTCACAAATATAAGGTGCCCTCACACAACTAGTGTTGGTTGTGCGTCAATCATGACAAAAATTTTCTAGTTAATATACATCAAATAAATTGAAATAAATTTTGTACTATTATTGATATAAAAAATACAAAAAATATATTATTTAACAGGCCATGTCGTTTTAAAAACTCATTTAACCTGTATTTACTATACGTATTTAACCCACCTCCTACCCCCCACACCCTCAAGAAAATAGCTCAACTTAACATGTAAGATTAGGAGTCGTTTGGTGTGAGGTATAAGATATAATAGTTTCGGGATAAAATACAAGAATATTTTATCCTGTATTTGATTGGAGGTATTAGTTAGTCCGGCCCGGAATTATTTATCTCATCATTTATATCATAGTGATGAAATAAGTTATCTCATATACATGATGTGATAACTAATCCCAAGATACCTTGTTACCAACCAAACATAATCTATTGTGTTTGACCTCTTTTGTACCCTTTGATGCTCAAAATAAATAATATACAAATGTAATTCATCTGAAAAATGTCCTAACAAAGTCGAGAATACTAATATATTTGGATTGATATTTTAAATATTTTTCTCAGGTTTCTAAATAACTGGGAAAAGTTATATAGTAATAATCTCAATCTTAATTTGAACGTCCCTCTTAATTATTTTCTTTTACATCTATGATTCCGGAATATGGTCGCAGAAATAATTATTTTTATCTTTGAAAAGCACAAAAATTCTTTATAAAGATAAATTCTATTTCGAATAATTTTGTTTATCTTTATCGATTGTACGCTTTTGAAAGATTGGTTAAATGGGTTCATGTAACAACCAGATTTCCAACACACACAAATACTCGAATATTATATAGGGAAAAAGTCTTGATTTACTCCTCAACTTTGTGATTTGGAGCTAATATACCCCCTATTTAAGTAGGCGTTTGGCCATGAAAATTAAATTTTTTGGAGTTGGAGTTGAAGTTGGAGTTATGTTTGGTCATGAAAAAAATTAGAGTTCTTTTTGACTTTTTGTGAGAGAAGTGGGAGTGAAAAAAGTGAAAACAATTAAACACTTTTCTGGAAAAAAAATTCACTTTAGTGAAATAAATTTTATGGGCAAACACCACAAAATTTCACTTTTTTCAGTAAAGTGAAATAAATTTTCAGAAAAAAGTAAAAATTTTTTATGGCCAAACGGGTCCTTAAAAGGGGAAAGGACATGGGCTGACCTTTTTAAAATCAAATGGCCAAAGTTTGGCATATTGGACATTCATGGCCAGTCGGCCTAAACAAATTCCATATTATGGGCATTTCCTAATTTGGGTTAGTTTAGCCCAGGTAGTTCAGATACAGTTCATATACCATACTGATATAATTCATATACCATACTGATACAGTTCGTAAAAAAAATAGAGCACCAAATTTATGGATAAAAATTGTATCATTGTTATATAGAATATGCATTTTTTTAATACTATGTGCATAAAATTTGTATCATTTGTTGTATAAAATATGTATATGTATAAAATGCATATAGAAATTGTATATTTATGATATATTATATATGTGTATAAGATATGTATCAAAATTGTATAAGATACATATCAAAATTGTATCAGTATTGTATAAGATATCTATCGAAATTGTATAAGATATGTATCAAAATTGTATCAGTATTGTATAAGCTGCCAGCGAACGGCTAGAAAATGGAATTAAAATTCAATGGCCATTTTCTTGTCATTAGTTTAAAGCAAGTGGCTATTTACGTCCTTTTCCCATTTAAAAAATGACTCATATATACCCTTAATGTTACACAACTAGCTCACATATACAATTTTCCTTAACACATCGATATTTAATAAATCAAAAATTCAATTTTTTGCTTTTAATTGAGGAAAAGCCACATGACACTTTAAATAACCCCACCCAATAATTCTTCTTAACGAGAGATCTTGAATTTGAATCACGAAATAAATAATTTATTATAAAAAAATATTTTCCCATTTAAATTTTTTCCCTTGAGCGTGCTAATGCAATTGGTGAGGTTTATTTGAGTTGGTGGAGTTTTTGTTTTGAGTTGGGTTGGATGGATATGGTGAAAAATTATGGGAAAAAAAAATCAAAAAATACATTTTTAAATTGTATGGTGCAAGTCATAGCAATACTTTTTAGATTGCAATAATAGTAACTTTTAAACCAAAAAAAAAAGATTTAATATCAGATTTAAAACAAAAAAATAGAATATCAATCACCCCCATATTTCTCTCAAAACAGTTAAATACTAAAAAAAGGTAAAATCCTTTTTAAAAAAATAGGATATCAATCACCCCCATATTTCTCTCAAAACAGTTACTTCCTTATTGTACTCGTTCACAATTAAAGCAGATTCTTCTTCTTCTTGTTCATTCGAATTTTACTCCATCTATGTCGGCCAGATCAGAATTAATATTGGAAAGCAACCCAAATTCTCCCAAATTATTGGTCTTATTCATCGAAAAAAAATTTCCATTAAATTACAGATTTACTCATTTAGATTGCAATGATCGTTGTTCCATATCCATAAAACGATTGGTGTTGTTTATAGATTTAGTGGACTACATATGATTCACCATTTTCACTTTGAAAACTTGTATATATAAACTGGTTGATTTACCATTTTCATACACCTTTTGCATACACTATTTTTGGATATGAAATGTATATACAAATTGGTTTCATACTAATAAGTTAAACTATTTAGTGGACTCCATCCGATTTCACCATTTTTTATACATTAAAAACTTATTTCATACACTTTTGTAAATTGATTTACCTTTTTCATACACCTTTTTGTGTATATAAACTGATTTATCTTTTGCATACACTTTTTTTTATGTATACAAATTGATTTTTTACTGATAAGTTTACCTACTGTGTGAATTTCATATGATTTATCATTTTTATACATAGAAAATACATTTTAATACTACACCACTGCTATCTACTCTAGAAATCAGATAGTTGACTAGAGAACATCGTTGGAAAGTGAAGAAGTTGTATATAAAATTGGGAGAGAAATTTCAAGACAAAACCAGATGAAACAAGATATAAATACAAAAAACCTATAAATTAAAATCACAAAACCCAATTAAAACAAAAAACTAACCCAAACAGTGATGGAGACCAAAAGAAATACACTAAAAACCCAAAACCACAAATATCATTTAATGATGAAAAAATAAAAGAAACTTAATTAAGGAAGAGGCGTATCTTAATGGGAAAAGTAACGGAGGAGGCATGTATAACATGAGAAAGTAAATAAATGTAATACACGTGTATAAATAAAGATAATTTATTTACCATATTTTACTCCACCAATAACTATAAACACGGTTTTTGAAATTAATGGGAAAAGATAAACCTAAATATTTAGGAAATAATTTAATTAATATATCTATTATACAAATTAAATTAAAAAATATTAATAATAATAATTTTTAAAAACTGCTACAACTTGTAATAAAACTGAATTAAATAATTATTAAAATGTACTGTTACAACTTGCAATAAAGATCCTAAAAAGTACATACAAGATAATTTTCACAAAAATTATTGGGTTGGGTTATTTTTAGGGAAAAAAAACTTATATAGTAATGACCCTCTTGGTTATTTCCTTCATTTTCGTGTATTTTCTGCGTTTAGAGCTTTCCCATAGCTGCCCCAGGTCATTTATGACTTGCTGGGACAGACAGTTCGGTTATCGGGCAGTTCGTTTGGTTTTTAGAGCCATTACCCTTTTTAGGAGCTTCTGAAGTTAAGAAATGGGTTTCGGGTCTAAACCTCAGGTAAGATGCCATTTTTGATAGTCTAAACAGCTTTGAAACATCGATTTTAGGCTAGGGGACCCTTGGTTCGGGTCCCAAGACTTTCAGACTCATTTTGAGCTATGGGGTGGAATTTGGTAAAAAAATAGCTTCTTGGGTTGTGGGCCCCACTTTTTATCGAAACAACCTCGGATAAAAATTTTGATCGCACCGTTCAGTTTGAAACATCGAATTTGATAGGGTAGCATAGTTCGTTTGCACGCACGAAATTTTGAACCAATCTCGAGCACCTGGTCGGAGTCCGTTAGGTTTGGCTTAACTTGGCTAGTGCCAAGTTTTCTGGTGCAGCCACTTAAGCGGCCAGGGGACCGCTTTAACGGTGTCCTCTTTGGCGGCCATGGACCGCTTTAGCGGGGGTGGCCAGCCTTGGCCTGGCCACCTTAGCAGCCTCTTGGGCGCTTTAGCGGACCTGGCCGACTGGGGCCTGGTCTCTTAAGCAACCCCTTTGGCGCTTTAGCGGTGACCTATTTATCGGTCATCTGATCGCTAAAGTGACCATCGCTGGTCTTTTATGTATTAAGTCCCTTTTTCATTTTCCATCCACTTTCCAAGTATAAAACTCCAGTTTTTTAAAGACCCCTTAGGCTTTGATTTTGTGTGGGAATTGTGTGTTAAGGCTGGGATTAGCGTGAAGGTGCGTTGGCCCGCTTGTGATCGTCATTATTCCCGTAAGTTTCGTCCAATTTCTAGTTTAATTTTCAATTTAAAATTCTTGATCTTCCCAATTGGTGTTGGACTGATTTGGGGACTGTTTGAGATAGGATTTAGCTACAGTTTTGTGGCATTTGATCCTTGAGCTGTGAGGGACGTTGTGACTGTTTCAATTTTGCGATTCTGTGAGTGGGCCCCGCAGGGGATTTTTAGCCTGATTTTTGACCCAGAGTATTTACACGCAATATGGGTATCATTCTTCTCATCTTGACGTATAAATTATTGTTTTGATAGCGTGACAGCTGTTAGAGGCCTCTCAGAAAGGGAAAGCTCCGGTTTAAAAGATTTAGCGGTGTCCAGGTAGGCTAGGCTTACCCTATCCTTAGATTGAGATTATTTATGGTGATTGTGTACTATTATGCTAGTTTTGGGCTGGTAGTTGTAGTCCAGGCTTTGTTTTAGTAGTTTTATGCCTTGTTTAGCTGGTTAGGGCCTCGTTTTGGTAAGTTTCGGGCCCGCTATCCCTTGGGATAGCATAGTACCATCTTATAGGGCTAGGTTAGTGCTTTGGTACCTTGAGTTGGGAATGGGAAGCCTTAGACTAGATTAGACTAGGTTTCATCCCAGACTTAGTTTTTGGGACCCTGTAGTGGGCCCCACTACCCTTTATAACTAGTGTACTTGATGTTAGATTCCTATAGGCTTAGCTAAGCTCTTGACTACTCTTTTTAGTATAGCACCTTGGGTTGTGTTGACTTAGACTTGGTTTCTAGCCTACTTTAGCTCTTTTTCCTCTGGTAGAGTAGTATTTTGACCTAGACCGTTAGTTATTGACCTAGTTATTGGGGACCCGCCTTGCCTTAGTGGACCCACACACTTGAGTTTAGTATTTATGACCTTGTGGCGTGGTGTTAAACTTGGAAACCTTGGGTTTCTTCTTCCAACTAAGTTATGGGTATATTTCTCTAAATGCATTTCATTTCTGGTTCAGGACCGACATATACTATATTTATCTCTATCTATTTTGAGTTTTGGCACATTTTTGGCTTCAGTTATGGTATGGTATTGGTTTGGTTTTTACTGTGGAGATTTGTTATTTAGGGGATCTTTGGATTCTAGTTATGATGTGATTAGGGTGTTCTGGTACTGATTTCGATTGTTCTGGGAGTTGTGGTTCCTATGAGTTCCGGTTCGTGTCAGACATTTGGTTATGAGTTCTGTTGTACATCATTTATGTGGCCTCTCATTATCACCCACTATATTTTGTTCAATTCCGGGGTTTGGCCTCTTGTTATTATCCACTATTTCTAGTTCGAGCTCGGCATCTGGCCTCTCGTTATCACCTATTGGTACCGGTTCAAGTCCGGTGCATATCTAGATGCTTATTACGACTTTGGGATCAAATGGTTGCTTGAGATCGGTTTAGTTATAGGTTGTTTATACTTTTACTTTAGTTACTTCTTGTGTGTACCCACCGACTTATGGGGGCACGGTCGGATTAATTATCTTCTTCTGTGTGCCTTCTAGTTTTATGAGGCCCCAATTAGGTCAAGTTTGGCTTGCATTCTTACTACCGAGTTATTTACCTTCCCGCACCGCTCTTATTTATTTCTCTAATCTTACCGGCTTAGTCCAGTTGCCATTTACTTTTCTACCCCTATTACTGTTGCCTTAGATCATACTCTCGCTTTTTAGTTATACTTCTCCTATATTTGAGCTCAGTCGGCCGATGATGCCTACTGAGTACCCGTTTCTTTGGTACTCATACTGTACTTCTGCATCTTTTTCCTGATGCAGATCCGAGTTTGAGCGACCAACTTTGACGTGATTTCTTTGATCCAGTACTGATCCAAAGATAGGGTGAGCTTTCCAGAGTTCGAGGTTGATCCTCCTCCATCTATTCTAGTTATAGTCTTTTGCTTCGAGACTACTGTGTATATATATGTATTTTTGGATACTGTCTAGTACTCGTTACGTAGTTTTAGTGGCTCTTGCATCGACCTTACCGGCCTTGGGAGGGGTTCATTTTGCTTATTTTGTCCTCTTCCTCCTCTTGTACATTATATTAATGTTGATAGATGTTGGATTCTTTCTTGTTTCTTTTCACCTTCATCCTATTAGCCTATTTCTTGCCGATTTGGGCTATGGCTTGGCTTGCCTACTCGTGGGATAAAGTAGGCGCCATCATGACCTGAGAATTTGGGTCATAATAGCTTGGTATCAGAGCATAGGTTTCATCTATATCATTGGTACAAGAGCCAATGTTTAGTAGAGTCCCTTAGATCAGTACGGAGATGTCTGTATCCTATCTTTGGGAGGATACAGAACAGTTTTAGGAAAAATCTCATCTTTTTGGTTCACTTCCGTGCATAGTGTCTGTATTCTTTTATAAATCCTCATTTGTATCACTCTTTCACAGATGGCTAGGACGTGGGGTGCGGCAGCCGGGGATTAAGACCCTGAGCCTGCTGCTAGAGCTCTAGTTAGGGGTAGAGGTCTACCCTGAGGTTGAGGGCAGGCTAGTGCAGCATTCCCTATTTGAGATCGGGCTAGGGAGCCATTTCCAAATCCTATTATAGCTCCTGAGCCAGAGATAGCTCCAGAGATTATACTGTCACAACAGCAGGTGGGCCAGGGGGCAGCCCAGGCTCCACTCGAGTTTATATCTTCGGCAGTTCTCAGAGACGCCATAGTTTAGTTACTGGCTTTAGTTGGAGGTCCATCGATTGAGGGAGCTCATCCAGCAACACAGCTGATATTGGTTTAGAGGCGCAACCTACAACTGTGGCTCCCAAAGCAGAGTTTCTGCTAGCACCAGTAGTTCAGTAATCAGTAGTAGCCCAACAAGTTATGTCTGTGAAGGATTAGAAGATGCTGGGCCAATTTCTGAGATCGACTCCACCCAGGTTTGTGGGGACCCCAGAAGAGGACGCTTATGAGTTCTTGTCCAGTTGTGAGGAGAAGTTGTGGAATTGGTATTGGTGGAGTCGCGTGGGGTGGACTTTGTTGTTTATCAGTTAGACATAGTAATGAGGAGGTGGTGGAGAGGTTATCTTGATTCCAATCCAGCTGGATCTCGGCCTGTGCTTGGACTCAGTTCTGCGAGGCTTTCTTGGGGAAGTATATGCCTAACAGCATGTACGAACGTCTGAGAGATGAGTTTTCTACACTGAGACAGGGTTCTACGTCTATGGCCGAGTATGAGGCTAGATTTTATGAGCTAGCTAGGCATGCGATTATGATTCTGCCTGATAAGTATGAGCGGATTCGATGCTTTGTTAGGGGTTTGAGACTATTGCTTTGCAGGGCTACGTAGAGTTTGGTGACTTAGGGGAAGTCTTTTTCTGATATTGTTGAGAAAGTCTATTCTATAGAGGAGATGGATTGCGAGGCCCAAGGGGGAAGCAATTAGAGACCTTGTTATCAGGGTATTTACAGTGGGAGCCACAACGGCTCACAGTTCATAGGTCGAGGGTTTCAGGACAGGTACCCCCAACAGTAGCCTTATCAGCGTCATAGTCAGTCGAGTAAGCTGGTTTAGGCAGCACTTCAGATACCATATGGGGGTCAACCCGATTATAGTGGTTCTAGTGCTTAGAGTAGTAGTCAGCCGCAGAGGAGTATTCAGTTAGGGCTGTCCAACAGAGGTGGTTATTTCGAATCAGTTGGACCTTCTAGAAAGAGCAGAGTGCCAGGGCATGTTATAATTGTGGGGTTGTGAGTCACTTTGCTCGTGAGTGTCCCCAACAAAGGATGATTAAGTCTGTTATTCAGAGTGTTCAGCCGATCAGATCAGTACCGCCGTCGATTAGGGGTGGTACTTAGGGCCGCATGGGTGGTCCCCAGGGTTTTAGAGGTAGTCCTTAGGCAGGTAGGATAGGTGGTCTGACAGGCAACCAGTTCGGTAGTGGGCAGGGTCTGTTATATGCTATGTCGAGTAGGCTTTGGATATTGTGATTATAGGTATGATTTCTATATGCCATCAACCAACTTCTGCTTTGTTTGATCTCGGGTCCATATTTTCTTATGTTTCTGTTTATCATGCACTGCGGTTGGGTTTGTCTTCAAAGTTTTTATCTATTCCATTGCGTGTAGCTACCCCCGTGGGTGATTTTTTAGTTGTGGATCGGGTATATAGATTATGTTTGGTGACTGTACGAGAGTATGATACTCGGGTTGATCTCATTGTGTTAGATATCAGGGATTTCGACTTGATTCTGGGCATGGACTGGTTATCCCCTTACCATGCGGTCTTGGATTGCTTTGCTAAGACTGTTACCTTAGCCATGCTCGGCATACCCCCAGTTGTGTGGCAGGGTTCTTTTAGTCGCGCGTTGATGGGGATTATTTCTTATGTTTGGGCTAGGAGACTGATATCGAGGGGTTGTGGGTCATTCCTTGCTTATGTTCAAGATGTTAGTGCGGGGCGTCCTTCGTTTGACTCTGTTTCCTTTGTCCATGATTTTCCCGATGTTTTTTCTACAGACCTACCTGGCCTTTCTCCTGAGCATGACATTGAGTTTGCTATTGACCTCAAGCTGGGCACCCAACCTATTTCTATAGCTCTCTATCGTATGGATCCTGCCGAGCTAAGGGAGCTAAATTCCCAGCTTCAGGATCTTCTGGGTAAGGGTTTCATCAGATCGAGTATATCGCCTTAGGGTGCTCCAATTTCATTTTTAAAGAAGAAGGATGATTCTATGCATATGTGTATCGACTACAGGCAGTTGAATAAGGTGACAGTGAAGAATAAAAATCCTATACCTCGTATCGATTATCTGTTTGACCAGCTTTAGGGTGCAGCGGTATTTTCTAAGAATGATTTGAGGTCTGGTTATCATCAGTTGAGAATTAGGGTTGAGGTCATCCCTAAGATAGCTTTTAGGATGGGTTACAATCATTATGAGTTCCTGGTGATGTCTTTTGGGTTGACTAATGCCCCAGCAGCATTTATGGATTTGATGAACCATATTTTCAGGACTTACTTGGACTCCTTCGTTATAGTTTTCATCGATGACATTCTAATTTATTCGAGGAGTAGGGAGAAGCACGAGTAGCATTTGAGGACTGTGCTCTACACCTTGAGAGATCATAGGCTTTATGCCAAATTCTTAAAGTGTGAGTTCTGTCTTGAGTTTGTAGCTTTCTTGGGGCATGTGGTGTCCAAAAATGGTATTATGGTGGGGCTAGTGAAGATTAAGGCTATTCATGATTAGGCTAGGCCTACGTATCCTACTGAGGCAGTTTCATTGGGTTGACAGGCTACTTTAGGCGGTTCATCGAGAGTTTTTCTACTATTGCATCCCCTATGACTAGGTTAACTATAAAAGAGGTAACGTTTCAGTGGTCCATGGGTTGTGAGGCAAGCTTTCTTAAGCTCAAGGAATTGCTCACTTCAGCTTTTATTCTGACTATTCCAGATGAGGGTTAAGGGTTTACTATCTACTGTGATGCTTTTGGTGTTGGTTTGGGGTATTTTCTGATGCAGCGGGGTTGTGTTATCGTATATGCATCGAGGCAGATAAAGGTGTATGAGCGTAACTATCCCACTCATGATTTGGAGTTGGCTGCTATAGTTTTCGCGCTTAAGATTTGGAGGCATTACCTAGATGGTATTCGTTGTGAGATCTTCACTGATCTCCATAGTCTTCAGTATATTATGACCTAGAAGGAGCTTAATTTGAGGCAACATAGATAGATTGGTAGTAGACGCCTTGAGCCAGAAGGCAGTGAGTATGGGTAGCTTGGCCTTCATTTTAATTTCTTAGCAGCCATTGGCTTTGGATTTCCAGTTTTTAGCCAACTTGATGGTTCGTCTTGATATTTCTGACCCCATGAGGATTCTTGCTAGTGTTGAGTCTAGATCTATCTTATTGGAGTAGATTCGGGGTCGTCAGCTGGAGGATAGCAGGCTTCATCGTATTTGAGGGTAGGTGTTTAGAGGTGAGTCCAGGAGGGCTACCTTAGATTTTGAGGGTGCTCTGAGATATGACGATCGTATTTGTATTTCGAGGGTCAGAGATTAAATTTGATTGTTTCTTAGTGAGGCTCATAGCTCCAGGTACTCTATTCACCTCTGGACAGCTAAGATGTATAGAGATCTGAGGCAGCATTACTGGTGGAGTGGTATGCAGAGATATATATCGGAGTTTATGGCTCAATTTCTTTGTTCTCAGTAGGTAAAGGTCGAGCATCAGAGACCTGGTGGATTTCTTTAGAGGTTTCCCATTTTTGAGTGGAAAAGGAGAGGGTTACTATGGACTTCGTAGGTGGTTTGCCTCATACCTTTCGTGGTTTTGATAGTATTTGGGTCATCGTGGATCGATTGACCAAGTCTGCCTATTTCATCCCCGTTCAGACTTTCTACAGTGCCAAGTGGTTGGCCCGTGTCTATATTCGAGAGGTGGTTCGCCTGCATGGGGTACCTGTGTCTATTATCTCAGACCGAGGTTCTCAGTTCACTTCTAGCTTCTGAAGGATATTTCAGGAGGAGATGGGTACCCAGGTTGACCTTAGCACTGCTTTTTACCCCCAGACTGATGGACAGTCGAAGAGGACTATCCAAGTTTTGGAGGATATGTTCCGGGCGTGTGTATTAGATTTTGGGGGTTAGTGGGATCAGTTCTTAGCTTTGGCAGAGTTTGCGTATAATAACAACTTTCATTTTAGTAGTCAGATGGTCCCTTTCGAGGCATTGTATGGTAGGCGGTGTTGGTCTCCAGTTGGTTGGTTTGAAACTTCTGAGGTTAGGCCCCGTGGTACTGATTTACTTCGTGAGTTATTAGATTGGGTTTGGGTGATTCAGTATTGGCTACAGACAGCTCATAGCAGACAAAAGAGTTATGCTGATCGAAGACATCGTGTTTTGAGGTTCAGTGTTAGTGACCGGGTCTTTCTGCGAGTATCGCCCATAACAGGTGTGATGAGGTTCGGTATAAGGGGTAAGCTTAGCCCCAGGTATATTGGACCATTTAAGATCCTTCAGACTATTGGGGAGGTAGCATATGAGTTAGCTTTACCCTCAGCCTTTTCAGCTATCCACCTGGTGTTTCATGTGTCTTTTCTGAGGCAGTATTTTCCAGATGCATCTCACGTGCTTGGGTGGGACTCAATTTAGTTAGATGAGAGGTTGGCATTTGTATATGATCTTGTGTCTATTTTGGCTAGAGACATCAGACGATTGCGCTCCAGAGACATTCTAATAGTTAAGGTTCAGTTGTGTCACCATCTAGTTGAGGAGGCTTCTTGGGAGACCGAGCTTAATATGCGGACTCAGTATCCTACCTGTTCGAGCCTTCAGGTACTTCCTTATCCTTTATTTTTGCGGACGAAAGTCCATTTATTAGTGGATGTTGTAATTACCCTCTCAGTCATTTTCTTCATTTTCGCGCATTTTCTGCTTCTAGATCTTTCCCATAGGTCATTTATAACTTGCTGAGACAACAGTTTGGTTACCGGGCAGTTTGTTTGGTTTTTAAAGCCATTTCCCTGTTTAGGATCTTCTAAAGTTAAGAAATGGGTCTCGGGCCTGAACCTCAGGTAAACGACCTCGGATGCCATTTCTGACAGTCTTAACAGCTTCGGAACATTGATTTTAGGCTAGGGGGACCCTAGGTTTGGGTCTCGAGACTTCCAAACTTGTTTTAGGGTGTGGGGTGGAATTTTGTAAAAAATAGTTCCTTAGGGTGTGGGCCCCACTTTTTATCGAAACGACCTCAGATGGAAATTTTGATGGTGCCATTGAGTCCAACATTTCAAATTTGGTAGGGTAGAATAGTTCAATTGCGTACCCGATATTCCGAACCTATTCTGAGCACCCAGTCGGAGTCCGTTGGGTTTGTCTTAACTTGGCTGGTGCCAAGTTTTTTGGTGCAGCAGCTTAAACGGCCAGGGGACAGCTTTAGCAGGGGTAGCCATCCTTGGCCTGACCGCTTTAGTGGTTGCCGCTTAAGCGGCCCTTGGACGCTTTAGTTGACCTGGCCGGGTGGGGCCTGGTCGCTTAAGCGGTCATTTGACTGATAAAGCGACCATTGCTTGTCTTTTATATATTAAGTCCCTTCTTCATTTTCCAGCCACTTCCTAAGTATAAAATTCCATTTTTTAGACCCCTTAAGCTCTGATTTCGTGTGGGAATTGTGTGTGGAGGCTGGAATTAGCGTGAGGGTGCGAGGGATTATACGTAATATGGGTATCATTCTTCTCGTCTTGACACATAGATTGTTGTTTTGATAGCGAGGCAGTTTTCGGAGGCCTCTCGAAAGGGGAAAGCTCTGGTTAAGAAGATTCGACGAGTGTTCGGCGGCATCTAAGTAGGCTAAGTTTACCCTATCCTTAGATTGAGATTATTTATATTGATTGTGTATTATTATGCTAGTTTTGGGCTGGTAGTTGTAGTCCAGGCTTCGTTTTAGCAGTTTTATGCCTTGTTTAGCCTATTAGGACCCCGTTTTGGTAGGTTTCGGGCCCGTTATCCCTTGTGATGACGTAGTATCATCTTATAGGGCTAGGTTAGTGCTTTTGGTATCTTGCGAATGGGAATCCTTAGACTAGATTAGATTAGGTTTTTGCCCAAACTTAGTTTTTGGGACCCCGTAATGGGTCCCGCTACCTTTTATAACAAGTGTGCTTGATGTTAGATTTCTTTAGGCTTAACTAAGCTCTTGACTACTCTTTTTAGGCTAGCACCTTGGGTTGGGTTTACTTAGACTTGGTTGCTGGCCTACTTTAGCTCTTTTTCCTCTGGTAGAGTAGTATTTTGACCTGGACCGTTAGTCGTTGACCTAGTTATTAGGGACCCTCCTTGCCTTAGCGGACTCGCATGGTTGAGTTTAGTATTTATGACCTTGTGGCATGGTGTTAAACTTGGAAACAGTTGGGTTTCTTCTTTTAGCTAAGTTATGGGTATATTTCACTAAATTAATTTCATTTTCGGTTCAGGACCGGCATATACTATATTCATCTCTATCTATTCTGAGTTCTGGCTTTGGTTATGGTGTGGTATTAGTTCGGTTTTTACTGTGGAGATTGTTTATTTAGGGGATCTCTGGATTTTGGTTATGATGTGATCGGAGAGTTCTGGTATTGATTACGGTTGTTCTGGAAGTTGTGGTTCCTATGAGTTTCGGTTTGAGTCCAGCATATGGTTATGAGTTCTGTTGTACATCATTTATGTGGCCTCTCATTATTACCCATTAGTGACGGTTCAAGCCTGGTACACATCTGGATGTTTATTACGGCTTTGGGATTATATGGTTACTTGAGATTGGTTAAGTTACTGGTTGTTTATACTTTTCATTTAGTTACTTCTTGTGTGTACCCACCAGCTTATGGGGGCACGATTGGGTTAATTGTCTTCTTCTACGTGCCTTCTAGGCTTATGGGGGCCCAGTTAGGGTATGTTTGGCTTGCTTCTTACTACCGAGTTATTTACCTTCCCGTACCTCTCTTATTTATTTCTCTTATCTTACCAGCTTAGTCCAGTTGCTATTTACTTTTCTACCCCTATTATTGTTGCCTTATATCATACTTTCGTTTTTTAGTTATACTCTTCCTATATTTGAGCTCAGTCGGCCGATGATGCCTACTGAGTACCCGTTGCTTTGGTACTCATACTGTACTTCTGCATCTTTTTCCTGATGCAGATCCGAGTGCGAGCCGCCTGCATTGACATGATTTATCTGATCCAATACTGATTCGGAGATAGGGTGAGCTTTTCAGAGTCCGAGGCTGATCCTCCTCCATCTATTCCAGTTACAGTCTTTTGCATTCGAGACTACTGTGTATTTATATGTATTTTTGGATACTGTTTATTACTCGTTACTTGGTTTTAGTGGCTCTTTTATCGACCTTATCAAGTCTTGGTAGGGATTCATTTTGTTTATTTTGTCCTCTTTCTCCGCTTGTACAGTATATTATTTATGTATATCTTTTTGCTTCCATCTATATTGTTGTTGCATGTTGGATTCTTTCTTGTTTCTTTTCACCTTCCACCCATTAGCCTGTTACTTGCCGTTCTGGGCCATGGCTTGGCTTGCCTACTGGTGGGATAAAGTAGGCGCTATCATGACCTGAGAAATCGGGTCGTGACATATATAGCCAAGATCAAAGTGCTAATAACTTTTTATAGCCCTAAAACTAAAATAGTTTACAAAAAATAGCCATAAAATAGTGTAATTGTATCAGATTTCTGAACTTTTTGTAGCTGTGCTAAAATAAATTTTATACATGATTAAGATATTATAATTCAATGTCTCTCCTTTAAATTGGTGTATAATTAATAAATACCTTGTGTATAAACATTATATAATGAGAAAAATGTAACTATACATTAATTATATACTGATTATACATCAAATATTTAATAATTATACATTAATTATACATCGAATCCATATAAACGACTATATACATACACAACATAGACAAACTAATACGTAGAATATATATTTATCCAATCAATTGATAACTTTGAATTTGCAGCCATCGAAACCCCCAAACCCCTCTCTTAATCTAGGTAGAATTACCAACCCTAGATTCTCAATGAAATTCAATTTCAAAAATAGTTTACTAATGAAACCTAAATGAAATGAAGAGGAGGTTGTATGTGTTATTAGACTTTGCATTTTTTTTATAGCTGAGCTATTTTTGAATAGATTGGCAAATAAAAGTAAACAATTTGTGGAACTTGGTTATAATAAGGTTATTAAAATAAAGTACGGTTATTTTGAGTTTAAAGATTATATGGGCTGCTATTTGAGTGAATTTTTCTTATTTGAAGTGTCACTTGACATTTTTTCAATTAAAAGCCAAAAAGAATGAATTTTTGATTTATTAAATATTCGTTCGTTAAGGAAAAGGATATATGTGAACTATTTCTGTAAAGATAGGGTTATAGGTGAGCCATTGTGTAACGGTAGGGGTATATATGAGCCATTTTATAAACGGGGTGGGGTGAGGTGTATATCATCTTCATATAGCAAAGTTAAGGGGTAAACCAAGAACTTTTCCCTATTATATAATCACTGATAACAAATCACAACGCCAACACTTATCACTGACAACAAATTACAACGTCAACACTTAAACTCTTGAATTACTATGTAAATACTGAAATAACAAGTAACTACAGATAGAGATAAGAATAGGAGTGAGAAACTTAGACTCCAGAAAAACAAAGAGAGGAACAAACGGTTTCTTCAAAATACCCATGCCCTGTATCTCCCTTAATACCATATATAATTCCCCAATGTTACCCAAGGGTGTGGCCCAATAGTTCAATGAAGTGGGTAGAACACCATGATGTCTCAGGTTCAATTCCCAACAGAGACAAGCACTAGGTGATTTCTTGCCATCTGTCATAGCCTTGGTGGACAGAGTTACTTGGTACTTGTTGCTGGTGGGAGGTAGCCTGTAGATTTAGTCGAGGTGCACACAAGCTGACACCACGATTATCAAATACACGTAATCCCACAGAAGGATTTTAATAATAATAATAATAATTCCCCGATGTTTTATTCAGTTGTTTAATTGTAAAAGTTACATAAATCCCAACCCTTTTGGAGCTAATTACTCTTTATCCCAACTCTTTTCAATATTACTAAAAATCTTTGATTTAGTTCACACAGACACGTCATATTTTTTCGGATACATCACTTAATTTTATACGGATACATCACATTTTTTCAGATACATCACTTAATTTTATACGAATATATCACATTCTGATACATCACTTAATTTTATACAAATATATCACATTCTTCCGAATACATCAATTAATTTTATACTAATACATCACATTCTTCTGTGATGTATCCGTGAGTTTTAGAGAGAGAAAAATATGGAATGAGATATAATTAAATAAAAGAGTAGGAATTTTAAGCAGATATGGTAAGTTAAGTAGTGTTATTATGTATTTTTTCCTTCATTATCCTTGGGCTTCTAAATTCAGTCGTGGTACAATAGTCCTAGTTGGATCAACCTCGTTCAACAATTCTAGCCCATAAGTTCTTCCCGATTTAGCCTGGTTCACAACAATATTCCCCTCCATAAAAAGAAGAAAAGTTATATAAATCTAACCCTTTAAGAGCTAATTAATCTCTATTCCAACTTTTGCCAAAATTACTTTAAATTCTGAATTTATTTTATCCGGATACATCACTTAACGCCCGATGCATTAGTAACTAGTTAAACGAGATATAAAAGGAAAATAACAAAAATGTCTTCATCTGTGGAGTAAATCACGCATCAATCATTTTAATGTCTTCTGAGTATCCCAAATAATGCGTAATTAATTCAAATTCAAAAACCAGATCATGATAGTTCGTTCCAAAATCTCTGATTCTTTTTTTTTTTTTAAAGTTTGAATTTTTTTCCCGGTGTTTGGCTGTCGGATATCAAATACGATGGATACAAAAGTGATTGGAGAGAATATTTGGTATATGAATTTGATTTCGGCAATTACAGTTGAATTAGAAATTGATGAATCCACAAAAAAATAGAAATCCAATACATCGCAGAAGGTAATTCATCACCAATGGTGATTCATAAGATACATCACTGCGTGCGTAATGTATCAAAAAATGTAGTTTTTTATGTGTTTCAATAACACAAAACTCATCCCGATACATAATTCTTATGTGTTACTAACACAGATCTCATTTCGATATATAAGTTTTATGTATCAGTAATACAAAAAAGCATTTCGATATATAATTTTTATCATATTTTTAACCAGATACATCATTCTTATTTATCTGTACACAAAAATCAGTATGATATGTAGCATTTGTACCTTTTTTAGAAGGCCCCGTGATGTATCTTCATGTCCTTTACATCCCGCCATTAATGGCAGATACCTCATGAAACCCGCAACATATTACTCTTCTTCACCTCCATTGATTTTTTCAAGTAACAATTTCATCGGGGACATACCAGATACATTTCGTGGGAGACCGCCGTTGAATTCAATTTCGTCTGGAAAAAATAAGGAATGAGATGTAAAATAAAGGATTATCAGTATTTGAGGAGAAAGGGAAGAGGAGGTGGCAGTAGTGGTGGTTTTCTAACAGGGTTACTGGTCGGTGGTGTTCATGATGAATTCAATTGAGGAATTATGAATTGGGTGTGAAGGGAGTATTTATTTGGTAGAGAAATGGTTGTTTTCGTGTGGTGGAGAAGTGAATGGAATGGAGGAGAATATTGTAATAGAGTGTTAATGGTGGATGGAGTTTTGTGTGAATGGAGGAGTTTGTTTTCTGGAAAATTCTTGTTAAGACCTATTTTTGTGATTTTCCATTTTTATGTGTTTAGACTATTTTTCCCTTCCTTATAGTTGCTTCATGTTGATTTTGGGGTTTGGGGATAGTTGGCACAATTCCTGATGCAATCGAGAGCGTTTTGGTTGAGTTTTTGGGTTTTAGAGGTTTGAAAAGCCTCATAGTTGACTTCGGTTAATATTTCTTGATCCGAGTACCGAATGGAAAAACAGATTATGCCAGCAGAATTGGAGCATCGATTTTGGGTTAGTAGCGTGGTTGGTTCAGTTTTGTGGCTTTTATATCTCATTTTGACACTCGGTTTGGAAAATTATGAATTAGGGTCCTGGGGGTTAATTTGTTAAAAACACACTTTTTTCAAAAAATTGACGCCGTCATTGAGTTCGAACAATTGAAATTAGCCTCGAAGCATAGTTTTTTGCAGTCATGGGATTCTGAATGAATCCCGAGGGGTCCATCGGCAACTTTGCAACTTAGCAAAGTTGCTGATTTGCTGAAGTCTGGTGCAACCACTTTAGTGGCCCAAGTACTGCTTTAGCAGACCCGGATGCGTGGCCTACCGCTAAAGCGGGCACCCGACCACTTTAGCGGGTACCACTTTAGCAAAAGGAGACCGCTTTAGCGGTCCCAGATGGTCAGCCCAGGCAGCTTTAGTGGTCATTTAGCCACTTTAGTAATACTTGCTGGGCTGATATATAAACTCATTTTAACGATTTTCTTCCATTTTTGAGTATTGGAGCTTGGGGTTTGAGAGTTTTGGGGAGATTTCTTCTCTTGTCAAGCTTGGGTTGGCTCCATAATCCTTTTTCCATCATTTTACTTCGATTATGTCTTCTAAACGTCCTTTAAATTGTGATTTTGAAATGGATTTTTGGGGTGTTTTCTCAAAAAGTTTTAAAAGGGGTTTTCATCAATTAATCACTCTTTTTCAACCCGAGTCTTCTATGATGTCACGCCCCGAATACCAACGAGGCGGACTGGTACCCGAAGCCGTTGAGGCCCAAGAGAACCAATCTTTGCTCATGAACATTCATATGCATGTCTCTGTATGGATATCATTCTATCTCATATAACGTATAAAATACCAATGGCGGAAATCATGGCAACATATGCTATAGATGAAACTTGGTCGTTAGGGCCATCAAGTCAAAATGGATAAACATCTCTTACATTCATCCTCCCATATACGTCTACAAAGCCTCTATCAGATACATGTACATAACCAACCTATAGTTGGGACAAGTCCCCGCTTTACACAACATTTACAATGCCAAAACCAAAATCCAATGTACACATGTGACTCGGAAATCCCCAAACCAACTGGAGCTCACCAATGATCTGCAAATGACCTGCAACCTACTGTGGAGGTCTACTAGCACCTGCGCCTGCAGCAAGTAAGGTAAGTCCCCCAAGGGACATCAGTACGAAGAATGTACTGAGTATGTAAGGCTATATGAAATTGCATGATATATATATATACTTCCATGAAATCAAATGTAAGAGAATAGTTAGTACAGATGAATCACCGGTCTTCATATATGGGTCCATGTACATTACATTCTTTACTTCTTTTGTATTTACATTTATTCATCTTTATCGTTCTACCCATGCTAGTCCTTTCTGTCGCCCCTGGGATGAGATTAACCCATGCTAGGCTTTCTGTCGCCCCTGGGATGTTACTGTGATAACCCATGCTAGGCTTTTCTGTCGCCCCTGGGATGTTCTGTGATAACCCATGCTAGGCTTTTATATCGCCCTTGGGATGTTACTCAAGAATATACAAACAATTATCCGTTACAGCATTTCTTTACTTCTATGAGATTGATACATTGGTGATTGTACATAATTAGAACTTTGGAACATAACATTTTTGGAACTTTGAAATATTAGTCAATGAACAGGAGACATGTGAATCACAATTGATCGACGGATAAGGAACATGTGATTAAGAAAAATTGATAATCGGAAATGGGATACCTTAGAACATTTCGGAATGGAACAAGTACAATGACTATGTGAACACTATGTGCTGCAGAAGAATGTGGACAAGAATAACCTTACATACCTTGTCTTATCAATATGAATACACAATCCTATACGTTAATACAATAGTCCAGCTCCTTCCTTACGTTTCACTCTACAACACAAGCACATAACAGAGCTTACATTAACAATCAACTACCTTACAAGTGCATAAGACGACAATGAGTTACATGATTGCCTTATAACGTCATTTTCCCCCTTTTCAATACCATTCACGAAATTTTCATACCAAAAATACCACGACATGCCATACATTGACCAAAACATCACAAACCAATAGCATCTCACACCAAGTTCATCCTTTAAGTTTCCTCATTAACACGACGTCACAATTACCCCATCAAGTCACCTCAATACACTTCATAACAACATATCGACAACAATCCCACAATTTATACTCATAGAAAAATAAAAATTTAAGGAACACAACCATACCATACATGTTGATATTTCATCCATACCATGCACTTTCATCAAAACCTCAAGTCACCTTTCAAGTTTAAATCACAAGGATGGCACATCTTTTAGAAAAAGCAAAAGTGCACTATTCAACACTTTGCCAACATAACCATCATGATTTACACAATATCTCATGCATATAATATATTAAATCACAAGAATAAACACTTACCCAAGCTTGAAAAATGATGATCTTGTCCAAGAGATGACTTAGGGTTTTGAGAACTTGAAGAAATGTCTTGTGGAAATGTATAGAATGGCATGTGTGCTTTGTGGAAATAAAAATCTGATTTTTACCACCTTATATATCCCCTCAAGTCATACTTAGCCACTCCTTGGCATTAAATGCCATGTTACTTGGTCAAAGTGGAAGAATGGGTCATTTGCCCCTCTTTGGGTCATGTCTTTTACTCCATTTTGGGCCTCAAATTGAGCCCATTAGCACATATTAACTTTTCAATGTGTAGCACTCCAATTATCTCATGTTTAAATAATTCCATAAATTTTACAACAATATTCAACTCACGAGATTCATGTTCGTAGCCTCAATCTTCAAGAATACGCTATTTTTGCCATTCATGGCTTAATTTAGCATAATTTGATAAAATACTTGGGATGACGAATTAACCCCAACTTGGATGCCAAAGTCACTCGAGATTAGTCCTACTAAGATGTAGTAATGATATCATAACTCAAAAGTCTTATTTATAGAATAATAGTCGGAGAAAACTTTTGGCGAAAAGCAACCCAGCATGCCGCCTGGCGCGCCCCAATGCTGCCTATGCCAGAAAAATTTTTGGCATAGGCAGCCTGGCACGCTACCTGGCGCGCCCCAGGGATGCCTGTGCCAAAAATTTTTTTGGCCAAAAGCGGCCTGGCACGCCTCTGGGCGCGCCTGACCCCAAAAATGTGATTTTCTTCCTTTCTTAGACTTTTCTTTGCGGATTTGGTTAGATACTTCAAGTTTCACTCTTTAGCTTGCCTCTTATATTTAATATCCTTTGCTTGGAAGTCCTTTAAGCCTCACTTATCAATCCTAACATGCACGCAAAATTCACAAACTCCTCCTACAAGGGTTTCATCACATGTACTAGCACAATATCAAATGTTCCATCAATAACGATACAAAATACATACTCATTTCCCTCAAACCTAGGGTAAACATGGTTAATGGTTGTCAAGTAAGGTTGAAAATGTATGGGGTTTTACATATGAGTTCCTTTGATCATGGGTAAAGGCTTTCTAAACGCAAATTTTGATTTTACCCCTTCATTTTCAAAACCCATTTTCTAGGTCCGTTTTGGACCCGATTTAGATATGGTCAATATGGGTATTGTTTGCTTTATTTTAATTCATAGATTATATATTTGTATATTTTAGTTGATTCCGAGGCCGTTCGAAAGGGGAAGGCTCCGTGTTGAAGCACTTTAGGCCCGAATTTCATCGTTTTGAGGTAGGTTATAGCTTAACTTCTTTCAGATTGAGATGGGTAGATAATATATAGGTAAAACCTACTATGGGTTGGGGAGAATGTCTATGGGGTTTATATTTTGATATTTTATTTATTGTTGTGTGCCCGTGTGGGGGCTTATTTTGTGTAGATATTGACTTGAGATATTTGATATTGTGAGTAGCCCATGTGGGGGCCTTATTTGACATCCCCTGGCCTTATCTGTGCATTTAGATGCCTTATTTGTAGATATGATGCCCGTGCAGGGGCTCAAATTATTATTATGAGCATTATTAAACATTGATTGCTTTATCATGATTGAAATACCCGAGTTAGGGGTTGATATGATATTTATGATGTCTTACAAGTATATTTATTCCAATGGTTCCCATTTATAGTTGATGAATCATGAATTATGGACATATTGAGTTAATTTCTGAGCTAACCTACATATATACATCGTATTAGATTGATTGGATATCTTCACACTGATCTGATTGTGAGCATTATATCCTCATTCCATACATATACATTCATGAGATATTGGTACCATTGAGGAATCCTATTTTTGAAATAAAATAAGACATTTTCATAAAACCCTCCGTGAACACTACCCGGAGAGGTGAGTTGTGTTGAGATTGAGATATGAGATAAAGTATATGGGTTGCGAATCCTATTGAGGAGTTTCAAACTCGGTAGGTTATATACTGAAAGTTATGTGATAACTTTCACCATTCCACCCCATCATTACCTCTGTATTGCATTCCATTGACATATTCTATGGTTTCTTTATTCTTGACTTGCTTTTTTGTATTTATCTGTTTACTCGTGTTGTTTATCTCATTTTTATATTAGAACTATTAGTGTATACGGTGTGAGCTACCATTTGAAAATTTTTCTGCTTACAGGATTGCGTGCTCATAGTCTATATTTATCAATGTTAATTTGTACTTTGCTTAGTCGGCCTATGATACCTACTGAGTACAAATGGACCTGTATTCATCACTATTATGCCATTTTGGTTCAGATCCAAGTCCGAGTACGACACGTGGCTTTTGAGTTTGTGCGAGGTTTAGTAGATCTTCTAGGTACTGATATGGTCCAGAGTTCAGGGCTGACTTTCTGACCTCATCTTGTCCTTTTATTTCTTTACTTATTTTCTGAGACAGAGTTGTATTTCAGTATTCGGATTGTATTAGATGCTCTTGCCCTTTGACACCATTTCTTGCGATTCATTTTGACTTTTATTTCAGTACTTGTGTTGGTCTGACTTCGTTCTAGAAGTCTCGCCTTAATTGTAAAAGTGTTGAATTCTATTTTACTTTATCAATTTGGTTGATCGGCTTACTTGTCAAGGCTAGGCCGCAACAAGTGCCATCATGGCCTAGTTTTTGGGTAGTGACAAATTGGTATCAGAGCCAGGTTTCATCGGTGTCAATAGTGTAAAAGCAGGATGTCTAGAAAAGTTTTGTGGATCGGTACATAGAAGTCCATATCTATCTTTGAGAGGCTATAAGATATCTTTAGGATAAACTTCTCTAATTTAATTCCTTATCGTGTTGGTTGTTCTTACCCAATGTTCTAAGTTGTGTTCCATTCTTTTCTTGGTAGATGGTGAGGACTAGATCTCGAAAGGCTATGGATGCTAAGCCAGCACCCGAGGATATAGCCCAGACTAGGAAGCGAGGTAGGGGTCGTGGCCGACCTCGAGGTAGAGGACGGGCACGAAGAGCTGCCCCGGTTAGACGTAGTGCTAGGGGATCTCCCCCGACCCTGAGGTTAGACGTGCAGAGAGTATGTATCTGGCTCAGGATCCACAAGGTACTTCTACCCCGCTATTGGAGGGCTTGTTAATTCATTTGCTGACCCATTTGGAGGGTGTTCCTTTGAGTACACCGGGGGTTCCTCCAGTTTTGAATGTTATACCACTGCCAGTGCCAGCGTCTCCTTATGGTATTCCTCTCACTCCAAGTGTGATTCCTCGATCGATACCGACATCTACTCATGGTATTTTGTAGACTTTGAGTGGTGCTCCACCTTCTGTGCCAGTATCTGATTATGGTATTTCGAGTTTAGGGGTACAACCATCATCTATGGTACCCCACAACTGGATTCATAGCCTGCTAGACTTACTATCCCTTCGGTTACTTTGGGTACAATTATGTCTTCTGATGATCAGAAGAGGTTTGAGAGGTTTATTCACTTGGGTTCGCCCAAGTTTAGTGGAGCTATAGGTGAGGATGCCTATGAGTTTTTTATTGATTGTTAGGAGAAGTTGCATAATCTTGGATCTCTTGAGTCTCATGGTGTTGCTTATACTACTTATCAGTTGACAAATGCGGCTAGGGATTGGTGTAGGTCGTATGCTAGTTGTAGGCCGTTGGGTTCTCCTGATATGACTTGGACTCAATTTTTTGAGGCTTTTATGGAGAGGTTTATGTCGTTTAGCTTGAGAGATCAGATGAGAGATGAGTTTGATCATTTGGAGCAGGGCTCCATGCCTATTACTAAGTATGAGGCACATTTCCCTACCTTTTCTAGATATTCTACTGCTAGCATCTCCATAGAGCGTAAGAGGATTTGGAAGTTTGTAAAGGGGTTGGATAGTTCATCACAGTTGTCTACAACTCAGATGGTTATTTCAGGGGCTTCTTTCCAGAGTATTATTGAGCATGCCAAGTTGATAGAGTCTATTATCTAGGCTACTCAAGGAGGCACCAAGAAGGTGCATTTTCAGGGTTAGTTCAGTGGACATGCCTCCCAAGGTAGAGATTTCTATAGTAGAGGTTCCCGTGGTTATCATGGTAGGCCAGTTCAGGTCGTGTTGCAAGGATTAGGTGGTAGACCTTCAGGTTCTGTTACTACAAGTAGCCAGGCTTCGAGTCAGGGTGGTCGTTCTAGTTCAGCCGCACCTCCTCAGATTGAGTTAGGTCATAGAGGGTATTACGTATGTGATGAGTTTAGCCATATGGCCAAGGATTGTCCCCGATGTGTTTTCAGACCTACTCCTATATCTGGAGTGCGAGGTGGTTCTCAGAGTGGTAGAGGTACTATTAGAGGTGCTCATGGTAGAGGAAGGGGAGCTCGTGGTAGTAGTTGTGGAGTTACTCAATCTGGGAGCGGACGTGGACAGTGCTATGCTATACCTGGGAGACTTGAGGCCGAGGCTTCTAATACAGTTATTACAAGTATCGTCCCAGTTTTCTAAAGATCTATTTATATGTTATTTGACCCTGGATCTACATTCTCCTACGTGTCTTCATATTTTGCTTCTGAACTTGATGTTGCATGTGAGCTTCTTGTTATGCCTCTTCATGTATCTACCCCCGTAGAATATTCTTTAGTGGTGGATCAGATGTACTAATCTTGTGAGATTACCTTTGTGGGGCGTGAGACTTGGGTAGGCTTGATTTGCCTATATATGGTTGACTTTGATATTATCTTAGGTATGGACTGGTTAGTCCCTTATCATGCTATTTTGGATTATTATGCCAAGATCGTGACCTTAGCTACACCTGGTGTGCCAAGACTAGCTTGGAAGGGTACTCTTAATTCGGGTACGAGGAGGGTTGTATCTTTTCTACGTGCTCATTGTATGGTATAAAAAGGTTGTTTGTCTTATTTGTCCCTTGTCCGTGATACGAGTGTTGCTTCAGTGCCTTCTATGGATTCTATTCGAGTAGTCCACGAGTTCATGGATGTGTTACCTACGAATTTACTTCGCGTGCCTCCAGACTGTAATATTGACTTTTCTATTGATGTTGAGCCGGGCACCGAGCCCATTTCTATTCCTCCTTATAGGATGGCCCCAGTTAAGTTGAACGAGTTGAAGGAACAGTTGCAAGATCTTTTGAGTAAAGGCTTCATTAGACCTAGTGTTTCCCCTTGGGGTGCGGCAGTCTGGTTTGTGAAGAAAAAGGATGGTTTTATGCATTTGTGTATTGACTATCGACAATTGAACAAGGTGACGATTAAGAACAAGTATCCTCTTCCTTGCATTGATGATTTGTTTGACTAGCTTTAGGGTGAATCCATGTTTTCTAAGATTGATTTGAGATTCGGGTATCACCAGTTGAGGATTAGAGCTTCGAATGTTCTGAAGAAGGCTTTTCAGACTCGGTACGATCATTATGAGTTCTTGGTAATGTCTTTTGGGTTGAGCAATGCCCCAGCAATATTCATAGAGTTTATGAACCGGGTGTTTGGATCGTATCTCGACTCTTTTGTGATTGTATTTATAGATGATATCTTGGTTTATTTCAAGAATGAGACCGATCATGTGAGACACTTGAGGACTATACTTCAGAGGTTGCATATGAGAAGTTGTATGCTAAGTTCTCTAAGTGTGAGTTTTGGGTGGATTCTATCTCTTTCTTGGGTCATATAGTGACCAAGGATGGTATTATGATTGATCCGACCAAGATTGCGGTGATTCGCGATTGGGCTAGGCCCACTAGTCCTACTGTGATTCAGAGTTTTATTGGCTTGGCGGGTTACTATCGGTGTTTTGTTGAGGGTTTCTCTTTGATTACAACTTCTTTGACCAAGTTGACTCGAAAGAAGATTACCTTTCAGTGGTTGGAAACATGTGAGAAGAGCTTCCAAAAGCTCAAGGAGTTGTTGAGTTCGGCTCTTATCTTGACCTTGCTCAAGGAGGGCATAGGTTTTACCATGTTCTGTGATACTTTAGGTATTGGTTTGGGTGTGGTGTTGATGCAGGAGGGTAAGGTGATTTCTTATGCCTCTCGTTAGTTGAAGCCTCATGATAAGAATTACCCTACCCATGATTTGGAGCTGGCCGTGGTAGTTTTTGTGTTGAAGTTATGGAGACATTACTTGTATGGAGTCTGTTGTGAGATTTTCTTAGATCATCATAGTCTTCAGTATTTCTTCATCTAGAAAGAGCCTAATATGAGACAACGTCATTAGATCGAGTTGCTTAAGGATTATGACATCACTATTTTGTAGAGATAGCGTCGTTTTGAAGGATTATGACATCACTATTTTGTATCATCAGGGTAAGGTTAATGTAGTAGTGGATGCCTTGAGTTAAAAGTCGACTAGTAAACTATCTTTTGAATCAAGAGCGGCCTTTAGCCTTGGAGGATGAGTCTTTGGCCAACCAAATGGTTAGGCTTGATATTTCGACACCTGGATGTGCTTTAGACTTCATTGATGTTAAATCTTCCTTGATGTAGCAGATTCGTGCTCACCAGTTTGATGATGATTTCTTAGGTGTGGTTCAAGATAAGGTGTTAAGTGGTGAGGCTAAGGAAACCTCTCTTGATTTTGATGGTGTGTTGAGGATTGATGGACGAGTCTGTGTACCGAGAGTTGGTGGTTGGGTGAGATCGATTTTGGAGGATACGCATTGTTTTAGATATTTCATTCATCCTAGAGTGACTAAGATGTATCTTGATTTGAGGCAACTTTACTGGTAGATGGGTATGAAGAATTATATGGCAGATTTCGTAGCTTGTTGCTTGTGTTATTAGTAGGTGAAGGCCAAGCATCAGAGACCAGGTGGTTTGCTTCAAAGGTTACCCATTTCAGAGTGGAAGTGGGAGCGGATCACTATGGACTTTGTGAGTGGATTGCCTCATTCTTCTCGTGGTTCTAACATAATTTGGGTCATCATGGATCAATTGACCAGATCAACCCATTTCATTCTCATTCAGACTTTCTTCAGTGCCTGGAGGTTATCTCGGATCTATGTGAGTGAGATTGTTCATCTTTACGGGGTGCCCATGTCTATTATTTCAAATAGAGGTTTTGTGTTCACTTCTAGATTTTGGAGGACGATTTAAGAAGAGTTGGGCACTCAGGTTGATCTCAGTACAACTTTTCACCCTCAGACCGACGGTCAGTCGTAGAGGACCATTCAGGTTTTGAAGGATATGCTCCACACTTGTGTTTTAGACTTTGGATGTCAGTGGGAGCAACATTTAGCCCTAGCAGAGTTTGCCTATAATAATAGATACAATTCAAGTATTGAGATGGCACCTTTTGAGGCGTTGTATGGTAGTGGCACCTTTTGAGGCATTGTATGGTAGGCGTTGTTGATCTTCTATTGGTTGGTTTAAGACTTCTGAGATTAGGCCGCGAGGCACTGACTTGCTTCGCGAGTCTTTCGATAGAGTTCGTGTGATTCAGGATAGGTTTCGAGCGGCCCAAAGTAGGCAGAAGAACTATGCAGACCACAGACTTCGTGCCTTGAAGTTTAGTATTAGTGATCTGGTTTTCCTTCGTGTGTCACCCATAAAAGGCGTCATGAGGTTAGAGAAGAGGGGCAAGCTTAGCCCGAGGTATATCGGACCTTTTGAGATTCTTCGGACTGTTAGGGAGGTTGGTTATGACTTGACCTTACCTCTAGATTTTTTCAGCCTTTCATCCAGTCTTCCATGTATCTATGATCCGACGCTATATTTCGGATGAGTCTCACGTGCTTAGGTGGAATTCAGTTTAGTTGGATGAGAGGGTGACCTTTGTTGAGGAGCCGGTTCCATATTAGCCAGGGATGTTAGGTAGTTACATTCTAGAGATATCCCTGTAGTTAAGGTTCAGTGGAGACATCATTCAATTGAGGAGGCTACTTAGGAGGTCGAGTCCGATATGCGTAGTACTTACCCTCAGTTATTCACCGATTCAGGTACTTCGTTGCCTTTTAGTTCGAGGATGAACTAGAGTCTTAGTGGTGGATATTGTAAAGGCCTGTTTTTGTGATTTTCCATTTTTATGTGTTTTGACTATTTTTTTCTTCCCCGTAGTTGCTTTATGTTGATTTTGGGTTTGGAGATAGTTGGTAAGGTTCCCAATGCGATCGAGAGAGTTTTGGTTGGGTTTGTGGGTTTAGAGGTTTGAAAAGCCTCGTAGTTGACTTCGGTCAACATTTCTTGATTCGAGTGCTGGATGGAAAAACAGACTGCGCCAATAAATTCAGAGCGTCGACTATGGGCTAGTAGCTTTATTGGTTTAGTTTTGTGGCTTTTATATCTCATTTCGACCCTCGATTTGGAAAATTGTGAATTAGGGTCCTGGGGGTTAATTTGTTGAAAACAACCTTTTTCCAAAAACCTGACGTTGCCATTGAGTCCAGAACGTCGAAATTAGCATAGTAGCATAGTTTGTTGCGTTCACAGGATTTTGAATGAATCCCGAGGGGTCCATCGATAACTTTACAACTTAGCAAAGTTGCTGATTTACTGAAGTCTAGTGCAACGGCTTTAGTTGTTAAAGTACAGGTTTATTGGTGGTCGCTCAATCACCTCTTTAGCGGACCCTGACCGCCTGACCGCTTTAGCGGGTAACATTTTAGCGAAAGGATGTGGTCCCTGCCGATCAGCCCAGGCCGCTTTAACGGTTAAGTGCCACTTTAGCGGTCATTTTGCCTCTTTAGCGGTGCCTGCTGGGCTAATATATAAACTCATTTTCACGATTTTTCTTTCATTTTTGAGTATTGGCGCTTAGGGTTTGAGAGTTTTTGGGCAATTTCTTCTCTTCTCAAGCTTGGGTATGCTTCATAATCCTTTTTTCATCATTTTGCTTTGATTATATCTTCTAAACTTACTTTAAATTGTGATTTTGAAATGGATTTTTTGGGGTTTTGCCCGAAAAGTTTAGAAAGAGGTTTTCATCAATTAGTCACTTATTTTTAACCCGATTTCACTTGGGTTTTCTTCTATGAGTCCTTTGATCATGAGTAATGGCTTTCTAAACAAAAATTCTGGTTTTATCCCTTCGTTTTCATAACCCATTTTCGAGATCCGTTTTGGATCCGATTTAGATATGGTCAATATTGGTATTGTGGGCTTTTTTTTAACTTATAGATGCTATATTTGTGTATTTTAGTTGATTCCAAGGCCGTTCGAAAGGGGAAGGCTCAGTGTTGATGTACTTTAGTCTCGAATTTCATTGTTTCGAGGTAGGTTATGGCTTAACTTCTTTCAGATTGAGCTAGGTAGTAAATATATAGGTAAAGCATACTATGGGTTAGGGAGAATGGCTATGGGGTTTATATTTCGAGATTATATTTATTGTTGTATGCCCGTGTGGGGGCTTAATTTGTGTGGATCTTGACTTGAGATATTTAATATTGCGTGTAGCCTATGTGGGGGCCTTATTTGATATCATCTGGCCTTATCTGTGAATTTAGATGCCTTATTTTTAGATATGATATCTGAGGGCTTAAATTGTTATTGTAGGCCTTATTAAGTATGGATTGCTTTATCATGATTGAAATACCAGAGTAAGGGGTTGATATGATATTTTACATGCATATTTATTCCAATAGTGCCCATTTATAGTTGATGAATCATGAATTATGGGCATATTGAGTTGATTTCTGAGCTCACCTACATATATACATCGTATTGAATTCATTGGATATCTTCATACTGATTTGATTGTGAGAATTATATCCTCATTCCATACATATACATTCATGAGATACTGGTACCATTAAGGAACCCTATTTTTGAAAGAAAATGAGACATTTTCATAAACACCCTCTCCGTGAACACGAGCCGGAGAGGTGAGTTGTGTTGAGATTGAGCTATGAGATAAAGTATATGGGTTGCGAACCCTCCATGGGTCCTATTACGGAGTTGCGAAATCGATAGGTATATACTGAAAGTCATGCGATGACTTTCACCGTTTCACCCAATCATTACCACTGTATTGCTTTGCATTGCATTGCATTCTATTCGTATATTTTGTGGTTTATTTGTTATCGACTTGCTTTCTTGTATTTCTGTGTTTACTCGTATTGTTTATCTCGTTATTATATTAGAACTGTTAGTGGAGACGGTGTGAGCTACGATTTGGGATTTTTTCTGCTTGCAGGATTGCGTGCTCATAGTCTATCTTTATTTATGTTATTTTCTACTTTGCTCAGTTGGCCTATGATACCTACTAGGTACAAATGGACCCGTACTCATCCCTACTGTGCCCTTTCAGTGCAGATTCAGGTCCAAGTACAACATGTGGCGGTTGAGTTCGTGCAAGGTTGAGTAGATCTTCGAGGTACTAATATGCTCCAGAGTTCGGGCTGACTTTCGGACCTCATCTTGTCTTTTTATGTCTTTACTTACTTTTTGAGACACAGTTGTATTTCAGTGTTCGGATTGTATTAGATGCTCTTGCCTTTTGACACCATTTCTTGGGATTCGTTATGATTTTTATTTCAGACTTTCACTATTATTGTACTTGTGTTGGCCTGACTTTATTCTAGAAGTCTCGACTTATTTGTATAAGTGTTGAATTCTATTCAACTTTATCAATTTGGGTGATCGGCTTACTTGTCAAGGCTAGGCCGTGACATGTGCCATCATGACCTAGTTTTTGGGTTATGAAAATTCGTGAAGGAGGAGGACGTTAGATGTGAAGGGTGTATTAAATTGGTGGAGAGAAGATCTTCAACTGAGATTTGTGGGTGAATAGTGATGCATCCAAAATTTTAAGAGAGAGAAGGTAAGTCAAATTGTGGTATTAAGTAATTTCCTTGTCCTCAAAGTTCGAGTTAAGAAATCTGTTAGTAATACGTTCCTCTTCAAATATTGGCTTTATGTAATTGAGAATTAAACATTCTTCAATAGGAATAGATGACATATACAAGTCTATTAAACAACACGACAAACTAACCCTTGCACATTAAAAGGTGATAGTTGCAGATTCTTCAAATAAAAGCAAAGGGACTCTATTATTTAAGACACTTTGTTCTCTGTCTATACTCCTACTGTCATGATAAGGAAGCAAATGACTAATAGTTGAGTTTTTAAAGAAGTCATAAACTAGTATACTATGAGCATAACATTAGCGACACCAACAATAACAATTGAAACCATTTTCACCAATTTAACCATTGTATCATCCAATGGATGCTCATGTTCAATCATAGTTAGGCTCCATTTAATAAAACTTTGAGGGCAAGTCCCATGAAACTGTTTGCAGATCGCCCATGGCCTTGTAAAATAGCTAGTCCAACAATTACTCTACACTGCAATAAAAGGAAAACTACAAGAGAAACTAGTATGAGGCCACTGGTGAGATTGTTTTTGGCTAAAGTGTACTACATCTTAGTTGCTCTAGCTAGAAGTTAGAGACTGCTTGTAGTGAGATCATCACAAAGATTAGTCAATGGCCATAATGGTTGCATACTATTATCAAGGTTCATTGTTGGGTATGAATTTCTCTCACGCTCTGAAATTACATCATGTGCAGAACTCATGCATTGAAAATTGAGCATAAACAATTCCTCGGAGGTCTTCTCCCATCCCTTATTCTAAGTGTTCATTTTCATGTGTGTGTGATAACAAATAAAATTTGGGGAAATAGCAATTGTGAATGCAAGATTAGATAGCAAAATAGAAGAATGCATATACCATTGCTATCTGGGATCCCATACTTGAGTCATAGAATTAGCATACATAACGATACCAAATATACGAGTAGATCCCAGTAAAAGTAATGGCTCTACATCCAGTGTATAACCTGTTAGAGCCATGGAGTTGGGGTTCACTCCCTGATCCCATACACAAAGATTCGATGCAGCTCCACAAATAGGGACAACCAAAAGATTCACATCATGATTAAATGATTCGAAATACATTGCTCAATAGAAGTGCTATTAATAGGTTAAGAAGATTTCCTTGAAGCCTCTACAACTATGGCTGAACAATAGTTGCAAGGACTATAATATTTCAGCGAAAAATTTTTTGGAGGTACACTCACCGCTATTACAATACCTTTATTATGGTCTATTTGCCCATTATATTTTCCATGCTCAACATTGGGTATTATTTTATCAGAAGGCAGTTCACTTATTGGAATGCCATCCTCATTCTTTACAAAGATTTTATCAAGATATACATCGTTAATAGTCTCAAGCTTAACTTTGTGAAACCTTTCGTCGAACATATGGAGTTGAGCCTTTATTAAATCATTCTTCCCTGAATCTGAAACTTCCCTGTCAATTTCCTGATCAGGTATTTTAGGAAATACCTTGTAGACATATATTTTTGAGATCCTTTCTAATGTTCCATTACGAAAATCATATATGAGGTCATCACCGACATGAAACAAGGGTTGAGCACAATCATCAATAGTGTCTGAATCAGAGGTCACTAAATCTCCAAAGACATGAGAGGATTTGTCAAAAGACACGGAAGAATCCCCCTTATCGCCGCAAGACGAGTCCACTTCTGGAAGAATCGAATCCATAACAACTTAATAAGAGCAAGCAGATAGTGCATGCTGGAAATTGTCGAGTTTGTGGAGCATTCTAGAGAAGTTCTCATCCAACTTACGCATTAGATCAATGGGAATGTTGATGTGATTATGAGTCATGTTCGAGTCATTTTGAAAAATGCATTCCCAATTTCTTAGTGAAATATTTCCTGTCAAAAATTATTTGTTTCTATGCAACCACTGGAACTAGTTAAAAGCATCACCATTGAGATAGAAAGAAACAAAAGGTAGCCATTCTGGTAGTCAGTCCTTTTCTGTGAAGCTAAGGTCGATGAAATACTTCTCCAACCTAAAAATCTACCCAGTTGGGTTGTTATCGCTAAATCTGTCGAGTACCAACTGCGCCATTGGAGTATGATTAACAAAAGCACCAATGTAACAAACAGATTTTTCAACACATACGAATACTCAAATATTATATAATCACTGATAAAAAATTACAACGACAACACTTAAACTCTTGAATTACTATAAAAATACTAAAATAACAAGTAACTACAGAGAGAGATAAGCATGGTGATGAAAAGCTTAAACTCTAGAAAGAAGACGAGAGAAAAAGACGGTTTCTTCAAAATACCCTTGCCCTGTATTTCTGGATCCCATATAACATTGGAAAAAGTACACCACATGGCCATTCAGTCATTATATTTCCACCTAAAATGGCCTTTTAAAACTTGTCCCATTATGTGGCCATTCGACCATTATATTTCCATCCAATGGCCAATTCCAAATTTGGGTCATTTCTACCCTTTTTAAATATTTAGAAGTAACGTGGTACTTAGAACCACAAGTGGTCCCAAGCTAACCTTTGATACTGGCATACGTAATGAGTAACTGAACTGAAGAATATAAACTAAAAAATAAATACTGACAACATTGTGTGGAAGAAAATTTTTGGACTGAATTATTCAATACATCACTGTTAAAAAGTTTACAACAAATGTAATTTGAAAAAAAAGAGAAACTGGAACTAAATACAACAACTCTAATTGGCTATCTATAAAGCCTCTACTAATACTGACTTAGCCGGGACATGACCCCCAACTATCCCAAATCAATACATATGAATAGAAATAAAATACTCAAACTACAAACTGATGAGTCCTCAAATAAAGAGAACTCATCACCTGTTGGTTGGAAGCTGCGATCTGCCTGACTATGATCCTAATAGTAAGCACCTGAATCTACATCGCATGCAAAATATAGGCAGAAAAGGTATGCGATCAGTACTTTGAATGTACTGAGCATGCGATATATGTAAATATAAAATATGCTGGTAAATACTGCACATACTTAACTAAGATATAAAACTAGACTGAAGTACAATGACCCTATCTGAGATGCATAGGTATATATAAATACTGATATGAAAAGATAATCTGAAAAGTCATGAGTTTAGGCAAATACAACTGAACTAAGGGTATTGTACAATACTGAGTCTAAAATTGAAAGGATAAAACTAAAAAAATGCTGAAAGTGTAAATGACTTGCTATAAATCATATATAAAACTTTTGAACATAAGATAAATGCTGATGTCAAAATAAATCATAAACTGATCTTTTTAGTGAGCCAAATGCATTTATTTTCTAAATCAATTTTACTGTGGGAGATACTCTTAACCGACATAGACCGTGTCAGCAACATGGAATCCAACGTGTAACCAAAGTTGGGAGGATATCCTATACCTTGCCAAGGATAAGAACCACAAACAGTGAATGTAATACCTACAGTGGCATGTAGTTCTAGGACTTAGGGACTTCTTCTAAAGGTCTCAGCCTAAATAATGGGAGCGCCTTCATCCCTGAATTTGCTCGGTGCTTAATACTACTCCCAAATCCATACTAACGCTCAATACCATAATAGTTTTCATGAGACTAGTTTTTAAAAGAAACATCATGATTCTAACCGTCGTCTTGAATAAACTAAAAACTAGTCTTATTTACCTCTTCTGATATTTCTAAAGTTACTGTTCATAATCATGGATGCCATACCTGACTACCATACTACGAGTAAACTTTGCTTTTACAAGAAAACAGATCCACGATTATTGATGGCCTACCGGGTACCATGCTAATCATGAAACTTAATTTTGGGAAAAAGTATTCAAAAGTATAGATGGCATTTCTGGATGTCATGCCTCTTACTGTTATGAGCCGAAGCTTTTGGTTATAATATGAGTACGCATATATAAATCATGTATTTCTAAATCGTGAGACTTGCAAATTTATGGGATACATGAGATGACTGGAGCAAGTTCATAAAAAGAAACATATGAGGACTGAGATTTGAAAGGAATCTATAAGGCTGGGCTTGAACCCTAAATTCTGATTCATGAAGATGCTAATAATCTGATAGTATGTATTATCTGAAAATACAATTTAGAATATGCTTTATCTGAAAGAACTATAAAGGTCTGCAAAACTGATAATATACATGAATGTTAAGTCATCGTGTGTTCATAACAGGCCAAAATATATAAAAGCCTTATTTAAGCATGCATAAATTGATATTAACAATCATAAGATATTTAAGAACATAGTTACTGAAAGAAATCACACATTTAGAAAATTGAGTTCTTGGCCTAATTCATGACTTTTCATAAAAACTGAACATAAAAATAACTTTGGGAATAAGAGTGAAAGGAGGCCTTCATTGAATACCCACATATCTGGAATGAAGAATTTCTTGTAGAAACTTGAAGAAGAAAAATCTTAGTTCTTGCTTTGGAGAAGAATAATCACACTTTTCTTTTGTTTGGAATTCTTTGGGAGTAGTGAGGGGAAAATAATGACTAAGTCCCTTTTTAATCCCCTCTAAAAGAGTCAAAACGATGTAGTTTTGGTGTTAAAAGAGTGGTAAAATACCAAAAAGCCCTTTAAAATCGAATAGAAAGTTGCAAAACAATTGTTGATGCAGTCCCAACAGCTCATGTGATGACTCCTAGCCTGCGGGGATGAGTCATAGTATGAGTTTTTGCTTCTGACCCTTTTTTCACGTCTGTATCCATCCTACGAGTCAAGGGTATAATCCGTAACATCATCTGATGACTCGTAGTGTGAATCGTAGCCATTGACAGCTTTGACAGTGCTCCACTAAAATGTCCATAATTACTTACTCCAAAATCGAATTGATAAATAGTCGGTGGCATTGGAAAGAGAAATAAAATACCTTTAAGTTGGTGGGTGTTAGGCCACCTAATGCTTCATATACAGGGAGCAATGATTGATTAATATTGATCCAAGAAGAATCTTATAATAAAACTTGGTCAAAAGAGGAGTTTCCAATTCAACTAGGTGTTAGGGACTTCTTATGACCTAAAATCAAATATAATACTATTATCATACTTATATATATTGATTTTTGGTAGTTGACATGCCATAGGATTGGGAATGGACTATTTTAAACGACTGCTAAACCTAGATAGGCACCCTACGAGTCACACTACGACCCGTAGGTGGTTACCATGACTCGTGGCCTCCATTCGTTGCCATTGGGAAAAATTTAAATCCTTACGATTTTTCGGCTAACACTTAGGATGGATCACCCAATGGGTCGTTAGCACTAGCAACAACTCGTTTCCTGAGTCATTCTGTGAGGAAAAATTCTGATTTCCAACTAGTTTTGTATGCTAAGTCTGAGATGGAGTTTTAGGAATCTTTGGGGTTTTACAATATCTCCCCTTAGGGAACATTCATTCTTGAATAAAGACTAAGGCTAGACGAAAAAGGAGAGAACTTATTTGTACCGTCTGACTAATTTCTAAAGCGTGATAACTAATATGATAACTAATTTTTGAACCCGGATATCATCATGGTAGGGGCTGATTTAGTCTGGGAGTAAGGACTCAATTGAATTTACACATAACATGAACAAAAATAAGGAACTGCATGGAATAGACATATATATGAAACTTAGGACAGTAAGACTAGAAGAAAGAATGGGAAACTACTAGAATTGTCTGTCTGATTCTCTGAACTGAATTGCTGGCGATAAGGACTGATTCATACTAAGAGTTTATTCTAAGAGTCATTAAGAAATGAATGTCTGCTTCCCCCAATATTCCTTGTCAGACGTTATAATAACATTATGGGGAATAATTCAAAGGCATGATCTGAGTGAGATATATGAATTAAGATTCCAACATGGTCTGAGCATTCTAATCTGATGATCTGAGCTCATAGGATAGGAATGAATTAGAATTAAACATGAGACACCTTTAGTCTGAAGTTATATATTATGAAACAGGAGTATCTTTGACCAAAAGTAATAATAGGACTACTATAGCTTAAGAAATGACTGATAACCTTCCAACTTAACAACATTTCTCAACCATGCTTCTTTTTATGGAAATACTACGTTTAACTAGATGAAACTTCTAACCCTCTTAGGGGTACACTACATATGGCTGCCAAGGGCTAAGTCTAGTTGTATGTTCTTACTCTTTTCAATCCTAACTCAGAGATAAAAAGCTCTACCACTAGAATGACCACATAAGTTTCACTACGAGGATCTATATTCTATATCCACTAGTAGCTATCACCCTCAAGAATACACTTCTTCTTGCTGCCTTAAAAAATTAACCTTAAGTCACCATAAGTCATCATATATCAATAAATCACTCAACTGCCATCAACATCACCATCAAAGCATAAGAAGGGTCACTGAAGCACTAAAACATGAGGATCTGGAATTAAAGGGATACTGTGATATCTTGACTTAAGGATTTTCATAACTTTGAAACTCAACTAAGGCTTAAGGAGTAAAGTATAATATGAACAAACTTGTTTAAGAGATCTACTATGAGAGAATACATGACGTAGTGTGATCTCCTTAGTCATTAAAGACGTATCATGAGTATGTAGAACTAAACATACTATAAAATATGAATGCATGAGTCATGAGTTGTATGACATGGTACTGGAATTCATAGATTCATAGAGTATGATTCAGACTACTGAGTAAATTATTACTCTTTATACTAGGAACTGGGAATGGACATAATTCTGTATAAAGTACATGGATATGAGTTATGATGATGGCTGTCACGACCCAATTTCATAGGCCATGATGCACCTACCATAACCCACCAGTAGGTAAGCCAATCCGTAGTCCGAAACCGCTAGTAATGGACTACCAAAAGAAATAAAGGAAACAACGGAATAAATATAATAACAAGGATAATATAATCCCAAAACCTGGTGGAGCCAGTACAAGAGCTTCTGATACATCAGGAGCACAAGTGAAATATAGGAAAAGTATATGTATACAAGTCGTCTCTGACACAACATAGAGAACAGTCTAACAATAAGAGGGAGAGTAGGGATACTCCAAAACGTCCGGAGCTCAACCCAAATCTCCGATCCATATCTGCTCCGCATGATATACACACATCAACAGCGATAACTTGTACTATAACCTGCAGGCTACAGAAGTGTAGTATGAGTACCAAACACATGGTACTCAGTAGGCAACGGCCGACTGAGCTCCGAAAATAATGTATGCATACATAACATGAAGGCATGAAAGTAACTACAGGAAACTATCCACAAAACTAGGCATAACAATATTCTGGGGAAATAGGAATTAAAGTGCAATACCGTATATCATTGGCTAGTATACAAATAAAGAACAAAAGAAGGATATATAATAGTAGTACATGGCCAAAGGATGCATATACTACGTAAATAGATAAGGAAAGAGAGGGATATATGGTGATACCATACATATAAGTATACATATAGGTCTAACTCAAAGGTAACTACCTGAGGGAGTCAACCTAACCTCTCAAGTCCATAGCCAAGTAAGGGAGCCAACACTAGTCTCATCAAGCCTATACCCGAAGGGTGACAAATCCTGGGGTAAACCAACCATAATGTAATATGCCGCAAGGATAAAGGAATCAGAAATGTACCTCTAATCTCAGGTACCAGTCCACAACCAACCTGCCATGAACTAACCATAATAAACTATAATAAAGTAACCGGCTAGTCCGAGCAAACAAGTACCTAACCGAACCCCTATAAGCCCGAAAGGTTCACAGAAACACTCAGCAAACTGCAACCATAACTCGTACCTATACGACCCCCCATAAGACCGATAGATACAGGCGCCAAACAACTATACTGGTGATAGGCAATGCATATGAATGGATGAATACAGCATAAACCGAATAGAAAGTGCCAGACTCGAACCGGTCTTTAAATATCATAATTTCGAACTCGAATCGATATTTATATATCATAATTCCATAGAAGGTGCCGGACTCAAACCGGTCTTTAAATATCATAATTTCAGACTTGAACCGATATATATATATATATCATAATCCAATAGAAAGTGTTGGACTCGAACCGGTCTTTAAATATCATAATTTCGGACTCAAACTGGTATTTATATATCATAATCCAATAGGAAGTACCGGACTCAAACCAGTCTTTAAATATCATAAAATCAGTGCACGGACTCGAATCGTGGCTAAAAGGATATAAATCCATAAGTCCATTGCCCGAGATCATGCTCGGGGCTAAATCATGTACAAAGGGTCGGAATATCCCTCGATCGAAGTAAATAGTAGTGGTAAGATGAATGAATAAATAATGGACCAGAATCATCCTCGGTCGAAGTTCTAAAACATCATTTTCAGTTCCAAAAGCTCATTATCCAGTAAAATAAGGTGGTAGGATTCCCATTATAAAACAACCCTTTTAAAAGTGAAAGGTAGGGGTAAATCCCCTTTTTTGGAAATAGTAGTAAAATCAAGGTTTTGGTTAGAATCGTACCACTAAATGAGCATGGATGCACTAGATAGTATGCATACCATCACCAGTATCCAGACAACATAACCATAGCGCCTAAGCGTCTATAAATGATAATCTTTCCCTTGCTAAGGGAAGAATACTCACCAAAGTTCAACTAGCCTCATAATCACGATCTCGGGCCCAATAGCATGTAACCAATATAGTAAGGTCTCATGACCCGGGCACCCACAATAATCAAGGGCATAAAGCCACCACAAAGATCTAATCGGGGATAAACCTCCCGAATCGCTAAGTCAAATGGTAAAAATCATACCAAAGGATCCTTAATCAACAACTGTGGTTAACATGCTTATGTTCAAGGGCAATAGGGCTCTATTGGCATATCCAGTATTTATACTAAGGTTCGGGACACATCTTCTACCCAAAATTCCATAACATGGGCTAAGTCATACTATTCTAGCCATGATCATATCCTATATTCTTTACCTAGCAGGCATTCCATACTATACACAATCTCATAGGGAAAAGTAGACCAAAGCCTACCTCGATGTCGAATCACAATTCTTGAAGTGTCCACAAATCGCTCAACCTTGCTTCATGATCCTGCATCGACGTCATACTATCAAAATAGTAACCTACATGTCATTACGAGTAAAACGATACTCATATTGTAATATAAAACCCAGGACCAACATCGGGTCCAGAATGAGCCCGTGGGGCCTGCTAACAGAATCCCAAAATTAAATCCATCACGAGGTCTCTCGAACGATAAGGAATATTTTCTCAAAATTTGAGCACAAATGGAGCGTAAATCGGGGCTCAAATCAGTCCCCAAAGATTAGGATTTCAAAAACCTAATTTCTAAGAATTTACAATGAAATGGGACAGAAATCAACGGGTAAAATTATGGATAATGACCAAGGAGTGATGAGCTAACTTACCTTAGATTCAATGGGTGAATCCCCACTCCTTCTCACTCCACACGCTCTTAAAAATGGAGAAAAAGATTGAGAGAAATGAGAGAAATTCAGGTGAAAGAGGGGATTTATCAGCCCTCAGGTGCCGCTAAAGCGGACACTTGGGCGCTTAAGTGCCTACCGCTAAAGCGGTCGGGCAAGGAAAGGCGGAGGCCGCTTAAGCTGATCTTGGACGCTAAAGCGGTTCATGGTCGCTAAAGCGGCTTTAGCGGTCAAAACAGATATCAGCTACCAGATTTTGCTAAGTCCAAAATGGACTTTGATCGGGTGCTCGGGAATCGTTCAGAATCCCGTGCGTGCCAACGAACTATGCTACCATACCAAGTTCGACATTCCGAACTCAATGAAACAATCAAAATTTCCATCTGAGGTCATTTCGATTAAATATGGGTCCCACACCTATAGTTCTATTTTAACCACTTTCCAACCAATAGCCCAAAATGAGTTCGGAAGCCTTGGGACCTGAACGAAGGGTCCTCCTAGCCTAAAATAAATGTTTTGGAGCAGATGGAACTGTCAGAATTTCCATTTGAGGTCGTCTACTAGGAGTTTTGGTCCCAGACCAAATCCTTAACAACGAAGGTTCCAAAATAGGGAAATGGGTCTAAAACCCAAACGGACTATCCGATAACCGAACCGACAGTTCCGACAAGTCATAAATGACATGTTACCGCTACGGGGAGGCTCAAAATGCCAAAACGCATGAAAATTGATAAAATGACCTGGAGGGTCATTACAATATCTACTATTAATAGGACTTTCGTCCGAGAAAGTCAATGGATAGAAAGAGCCCAAAAGCTCAAAAGGATGAGCTACTGGGCCCGCATTCTCCGAACATGACTCCCTAGACAACCTCAAAGAAAAGACAATTCTTCCAAGGGAATTTGCCAAAGGTATCCCTTTTTCAACCAACTTCCTTACTTCGCTTTTCAAATAACCAAAACTCAACCTCAACAATCAACTGACTTTCAACTGAATCAAGAACGACCGATGCACGCACATCCAGACAACAACATGCTGACAACACACTAATATCAACCTAACTAGGTGGAAACTCAGCCAGGCTAAACGCAATCCAAGGTCAGAATCATGCTACAACTCCAACATCCAAATTTAACCTTCTTTTGCCTTTCCAAACCTGCTACCTACTCCGAACAATACAAGATATCATCTGAGTCCTGTTTGCGCATTCATAACACTCTGACCTTAAAAGGCTGAAGTTGACTTACGAAAAATCCATAATGGCAAGCGCAAGAAATAAGCCCATAAGGTGCTACCAGGACACACAACAAAGGTGACCAAAGTCTGCACTCTTAAGCCAAGGCTACAACTGGTCCGGATGACTCTCTAAACTGAAAATCAAGAGTCCAAAGTACCAATCTCATGAAACTGAATGATCCACTTCAAGAGTTCCACCAACCGTAGATGAAGCCATGCTAAAAACATCTTAAGCACACTTCTCCCGCTAAGAAGATAATCCATTATTCTGACTAAAATGGAGAATCGAGGTCAAAAGCAGAAGAAACCAATACCATATATCGATGGACCACCTTCCGTGCATCCATCATGCACGGTCTATCCAAACTGAAAGAAACTAAACTGGTATGCAAGGAGTAGGCTTAGCCAGCCTAAAAATGAATGCCCAATCGAGGCGAATTTGAAAACGGGGATGCAACAAAGTGATGCGAACCCATGCTAAAATTCCAACACTAAAGCTGAACTACTCGATCTCGACAATCCAAACTGATCATGTTGACAAGTAGGCATCCATAAACCAAAATCTATCAGGACTCCCAAGCCGTCATCCAAAAAGGTCAAAATCACAACTGGAGCCAATAAGTCCTTACAAAGGCAAATTGCCCCAATCAACCTTGCTACCAGAAAATCAAGCACAAGCCCAATAATCTCCGCAAGAGTTGAAACTGAAATATCACCGAAGAACGTAATCCCAACTGGGCAAAAACAATATGATGAAGATACGAGCAATCAAGACCCAATCCGCTAAGGTCAGATCGTATCAAGGTATAACCAAGAACTCACAAAGGCTGTAATAAGCGCTACTGATAGTCAACACTCGAGTAACTCGTAAGAAATACAAACTTAGCCTACATTTGGTCAAACCACTACTTAATCAACGACGACGAATACCCATAGGCGCATATCATCAAGCAGAAGCACTCCACAAAGTCATGCGAGGCCAAACAAGTGCTGAAATGAGAATTTTCTAAATTCTCCCAATTATATGAACTTTAACTCGGCTGAACCATAAACCATAGCACAGGAAGAACGGAGTATCCAACTCCACACTAAAACCAAGATCAACACGCTCACCATAAGATGAATCCATAATTCAAAAGATAAGTCTCAGACCTCTAAATCTAAGAAATGGGTGGTAGAATAGAATCACCAACCCCAACTCAAAATCAACGTCAAGGTCAAGACCACTACCGGGTGATGAACTATCCAAATCTGAAGGACAACTCCCAAATGCATCACCAAATAAACAAGCTATGGAAGAAGACTATCAATGTTATAGTCATAACAAAGCCCTGGAAGGTCAAGTTTACCTTCATTCTCACAATCTACTCTACAACCGATCTTGTTAATAGAAAGGGAAGGCTAACCAACCGAGGTAGCCAGCTATGCCTAGGAAATAAGAATCGCAAGAAAGGGAAAACGCTAACTAGATAACACTAGTCTAGCCATCTACTAAATGAAAAATCAGTCAATGCTCAATAATAACAGTAGTAATAACTACTATAGTGACCTCAAAATACGGTGTAGGTGGTACAAAAATTAAATCAACAGAAGTACCACTCTAGGGTCACAACAAAGCCAATATGCTAAAGGAAATGGGACTTTAACCCAAATTCCATACCCCAAGAGAAGCATGATATTGATCTACTCTATAGTCATAACAAGGCCAATATGCCAAGGAAAAATGGGACTTTAACCCAATTGCTACACCCCTAGGATAATACTACACTGATCCACTACTAAAGAATTTTCTAGGGGGGTAGGCATACATGCCTAAACCTACACAAAGGCATACATCAATCACTATGAAAACACCAAGGCATAGAACAACTAATATAGAAATACCACGGCATCTAATCATCGATGGGTATGAAAACCCCAACACAACTCAATAGTAACTAAAGGTATAGAATCAAAGGCACACTTCACACCGTGGAAATCCAAAATCATAAGTCTGGTGTGCCCGATGGAGTATGAATCTAGGCATGTCTGAACTTAAATTGATTGTCTGAATGATCAACTGAGGCACTAGGTGCACTACCTTTAACTGAAGGTACCAACACACTATGAGACTGATCTGAATGACTAATGATCCCACACCGAAGACACTCTCTGGACCAGTGACCGGTCTCTCTGTAATCACAACAAACCCCTGAAGTACTAAACTGGTAGAAATACGAGCTAACCCCAACTGGCTGACCAACTTGTGCCTGGGGCAATCATTATACTAATAACCACACTTACCATAATCGAAACATGCTCCTGGGATACTTTGAGACATTGAACCTGCTGATATGGCCTCATACTGCCATTTCCATATTTCTTAAAGTAAGCCCTCTTTGTAGCCCTCGTGTGATCAATAACCTCAGAGAAAGAAGACCCAGCTATTATCAAATGCTCTAATGCCAAACAGAGTGGTAAAGTCAACCCTCTGATAAATCCCTGCACCTTTCATGCTCAGTGGGAAATAATAAAGTAGTATATCTGGCCTGCTCAAGAAACCCAATTTCATACTCTGAAGCAGGCAGATAACCCTGCTGAACACCAATAAATCTAACTCTGGTCTGAGAACTACTCGATGGACCCGACATTACCTCTAGCTGAGTGATATCCAGTAATAGACTTGAAACCCATAACTCTGAATCCTGAAAAGCTGAGACAGTCACAAACTCTGTTGAAACTTGGGCTAACCCCAAACCCTCTGGTTGACGCTAAAGATCTTTAATGTCAATTTCTAACTCTCTAGCCCAATGCTGGGTAGAATTCCTGGTAACACGTGCCGAAATATCATCCGCATCTATCGATGACCTCACGCTACCCCTTTGATAGAGAATGGAGTCAAAGAAGTACTTAGAGGTTCATGGAAGTATGAAAACACGACAAAAGAGTCAAGAATAGAATTTCCTAAGAATGCCCTGTAGCCTCCCAAAGATAGGATACAGACGTTTCCGCACCGATCCGCAGGACTCTACTAAATACTTAGCTCTTGTACCAACCACACCGGTAAACCTAGGCTCTGATACCAATTTGTCATGACCCAATTTCATAGGTCATGATGGCACCTACCATAACCCACCAGTAGGTAAGCCAACCCGTAGTCCGGAATCACTAGTAATGGACTACCAAAAGAAATAAAGGAAACAACGGAATAAATATAATAACAAGTCTAATATAATCACAAAACCTGGTGGAGCCAGTACAAGAGTTTCTAATACATCAGGAGTACAAGTGAAATATAGGAAAAGTATATGTATATAAGCCGTCTCTGACATAACATAGAGAATAGTCTAACAATAAGAGGGAGAGTAGGGATACTCCAAAATGTCGGGAGCTCAACCCAAATCTTCGATCCATAGATGCTGCGCACGATATACACACATCAACAGCGATAACTCGTACTATAACCTACAGGCTGTAGAAGTGTAGTATGAGTACCAAACATGTGGTACTCAGTAGGCAACGGCTAACTGAGCTCCAGAAATAATATAAGCATACATAACATGAAGGCATGAAAGTAACTATAGGCAACTATCCATAAAACTAGGCATAACAATATTATGGGGCAATAGGAATTAAAGTGCAATACCATATATCACTGGCCAGTATATAAATAAAGAATAAAAGAAGGATATATAATAGTAGTACAAGGCCAAAGGATGGATATACTACGTAAATAGATAAGAAAAGAGAGGAATATACGGTGATACCATACATATAAGTATACATATAGGTCTAACTCAAAGGTAACTACCTGAGGGAGTCAACCTAACCTCTCAAGTCCATACCCAAGTAAGGGAGCCAACACTAGTCTCATCAAGCCTATACCCGAAGGGTGACAAATCCTGGGGTAAACCAACCATAATGTAATATGCCGCAAGGATAAAGGAATCAGAAATGTACCTCTAATCTCAGGAACCAGTCCACAACCAACTTGCCACGAACTAAACATAATAAAGTAACCGACTAGTCCAGGAAAACAAGTACCTAAACTGACCCCTATAAGTCCTGAAGGTTCACAGAAACACTTAGCAAACAGCAACCATTACCCGTACCAATCCGGCCCCCCATAAGACCGATAGATACAGGTGCTAAACAACTATACTGGAGATAGACCATGCATATGAATGGATGAATGCAGTATAAACCGAATGGAAAGTGCCGAACTCGAACCGGTCTTTAAATATCATAATTTCAGACTCGAACCGGTATTTATATATCATAATTCCATAGACGGTGCCGAACTCAAACTGGTCTTTAAATATCATAATACCAGCCTCAAACCGGTATTTATATATCATAATCCAATAGAAAGTGCCGGACTCGAACCGGTATTTATATATCATAATCCAATAGGAAGTGCCAGACTCGAACCGGTCTTTAAATATCATAAAATCAGTGCACGAACTCGAACCGTAGCTAAAAGGATATAAATTCGTAAGTCCATTGCCCGAGACCATGCTCGGGGCTAAATCATGTACAAAGGGTCGGAATATCCGTCGACCGAAGTAAATAGTAGTGGTAAGATGAGTAGATAAATAATGGACAAAAATCATCCTCGGTAGGAAATCTAAAACATCATTTTCAGTTCCAAAAGCCCATTATCCAATAAAATAAGGTGGTACGATTCCCATTATAAAACAACCCTTTTAAAAGTGAAAGGTGGGGGTAAATCCCCTTTTTGGAAATAGTAGTAAAATCAAGGTTTTGGTTAGAATAGTACCACTAAATGAGCATGGATGCACCAGATAGTATGCATGCCATCATCAGTATCCAGACAACATAACCATAGCGCCTAAGCATCTATAAATGATAATCTTTCCCTTGCTAAGGGAAGAATACTCACCAAAGTCCAACTAGCCTCATAATCACGGTCTCCGGCCCAATAGCATGTAACCAATATAGTAAGGTCTCATGACCCGGCCACCCACAATAATCAAGCGCATAAATCCACCAAAAGGATCTAATCGGGGAAAAACCTCCCGAATCGCTAAGTCAAATGGTAAAACTCATACCAAAGGATCCTTAATCAACAACTGTGGTTAACATGCTTATGTTCAAGAGCAATTGGGTTCGATGGACATATCCAGTATTTATACTAGGGTTTGGGTCACATCTTCTACCCCAAATTCAATAACATGGGCTAAGTCATACTATTCATGGCAAGTCATACTATTCTAGCCATGACCATATCCTATATTCTTTACCTAGCATGCATTCCATACTATACACAATCTCATAGAGAAAAGTAGAACGAAGCCTACCTCGATACCGAACCGCAATTCTTGAAGTATCAACAAATCGTTCAACCTTGCTCCATGATCCTGCATTGACGTCACACTATCAAAATAGTAACCTACACGTCATTACGAGTAAAATGATACCCATATTGTGATATAAAACTCCGAGCCCGAAATTGGGTTAAGAATGGGTCCGTGGGGCCCGCTAATGGAATCCTAAAATTGAATTTGTCACGAGGTCCCTCGAACGATAAGGAATATGTGCTCAAACGTTGAGCACAAATGGAGCGTAAATCGGGGCTCAAATCTGTCCCTAAAGATTAGGATTTCAAAGACCTAATTTCTAAGAATTTACAATGAAATGGGACAGAAATCAATGGGTAAAATTATGGATAATGACCAAGGAGTGATGAGATAACTTACCTTAGCTTTAATGGGTGAATCCCCACTTCTTCTCACTCCACACGCTCTCAAAAATAGAGAAAAAGGTTGAGAGAAATGAGAGAAATTTAGGTGAAAGAGGGGATTTATCAGCCCTTAGGTGCCACTAAAGTGGACACCTGGGCACTTAAGTGCCTACCGCTAAAGCGGTGGGGCAAGGAAAGGTGGAGGCCTCTTAAGCGGGTCTTGGCCGCTAAAGCGATGTCTGCTTAAGCGGACCTTGACCGCTAAAGCGGACCTCAACCAAATAGCTAAGGCCCCTAAAGCGCCTCATGTTCGCTAAAGTGGCTCTTTGACCACTTTGGCAGTCAAACCAGATATCAGCTACTAGATTTTGCTAAGTTCAAAATGGACTTCGATCGGGTGCTTAGGATTCGTTCGGAATCCCGTGCGCACCAACGAACTATGCTACCATACCAAATTCAACATTTCAAACTCAACGAAACAATCAAAATTTCCATCCAAGGTCGTTTCGATTAAATGTGGGTCCCACACCTATAGTTCCATTTTAACCACTTTCCAACCAATAGCCCAAAATGAGTCTGGAAGCCTTGGGACCTAAACCAAGGGTTCCCCTAGCCTAAAATCAACGTTCCAGAGCTGATGGCTCTGTCTGAATTTCCATCTGAGGTCGTCTACTAGGAGTTTTGGTCCAAGACCAAATCCTCAATAGTGAAGGTTCCAAAATAAGGAAATGGGTCTAAAACCCAAACAGACTATCCGATAACCAAACCGATAGTTTTGGCAAGTCATAAATGACATATTGCCGCTACGGGGAGGCTCAAAATGTCGGAATAGGCAAAAATTGAGAAAATGACCTGAAGGGTCATTACAATGGCGTTGACATGCAAGGCATGAGTAAAATGTCATGATGAATAAAGTACAATAAATATACTGAGATAAGAATGGGTCGGGTATCTTCCTCCCCCTAGCTCTATTCTAGAACTCACTAGCAATACTACTAGAATCTCAAAACCTGACTTGGTTGTTTATCCTATCATCTCCCCCTTAGATCAAAAGTTGGCACTCTAAGTTGTGGACATCTTCAATAAAATCTAAACCAAACTGTAATTACTTTTACTCTAATGGTCAGGGTATTACTATACACCAAATACTAACTCCCTTCAAAAGACTGAACCTGTAGACGTAAGCCCTTATTGGTACCTTCTTTTAAGATACTATTAACCTTCTCCACACTTAATAACTCAAGGAACTCATAATGCTTACTAACTTATAATCTTATGAAGTATCATAATAACCTGAGTACATACTTTTTCCTTCTAGAATTCAAAATGCTTTCTCTCTATTAGCCCGATCATCCACAATCCAAACTTAGATTCTAACACTTTGATGTCACCCAAATTACAGCTCCAATAAAAGTATAAAGTGGTCATTGATCACATATAGAACCCAACTAGGTTTGGGTATCGAGGTCATTGATCAAATATACAACCCAACTAGGTTGGTGTCAATCTCACGAGAAATAGGCTGGAATATCTATTAATATTCCTTCTAAAACAGTTAGTAAATAATTTCCAGTAATGGGGGATTTGAGAATCATCAAATAGTAACATGTTGTTGATTTCATTGGGTTTGTAATCAATATGAGAGAGGGATTAGGATTGTGTTCTCCATAACTTCATAACTTCTTAGTTCTTCGTACTTAGTAGATCAATATCCCCATAACTTCATAGTGCTTCGTACTTAGTGATCTCGTTCGGTTCTTGGTATGTAGAATCAATAGGTTATGTTTACCTATATGGTTTTCCGCACTTATTTAAGTAACTATCCTCAAGTAAACTTTCTCGGATCCCAGATTAGTTTTCCTAGATTATTAGCTCAAGCTATTAACTGAAGGTTGATAGCTCCAAATCTCTGTTGTTTATTCCCTTTTCCCATCTGTTACCCCTTATTTCATCATGAGTAAAGATAAGGTGAGTTCTAACATCTGCAACTATTAAAAAACAATCAAACTGAAGAGAACAACAATACATGCCCTAACACCCTTTGAGAATCACTTCGTACTACGAACACTACTTTGTTAATCCATCATGGTTCCCACAATCCTAGTTCTGGTGTTTAGCTACTCATAATTGCAAATACACAATAATAATTCTGAGCAAAAGACATAATTATGAACTTACAAGAATAAGATGAAAACCTCAAATCTCACTTTGAATTAAAACCTTAAAAATCAATATTCGTACTTCAAAGAGCAACAATATGCCTCCAAACTATCAAGAGAATATAAACTGAAATAATAAATCTAATAAGAGTATATATAGACATAAAGAAAACCTATCCTAAACACAATGGGATTTACTAAGTCGGCACCTTGGACAAAAGAAGGTACGATCGTGGGTAGATACCACAATCGTCCTTTGTTCACATTGTTTGGAGGACTGACTTTTTCATAATTGAAGATGTTGCTAGAATGATGCTCAGGACGAGCTCATTCTTTCCACCTATGATTGTCACTTCCTTTCGTGGCTTCTTCCTTTGATTTTCACTTTACATGATATCTTTTCCCACGATCTTCAAAATGACTCTCTTATTTCATAGCACGACCATAGAATCCTCTCATATGATCCTCTTCATACTCAACCCGTGTAGGCACTGTTGCTGGACTTTCTTCCCACGATCGATCTAACAATCATTGAATCTATATACGATCGTGGGATGCATCGTCTGATGCCCTTAAGTCCCAATTTTCTGCACTTCACTCTCTGGGATAGTTAACCTACAAATGTCATAAATGCACATCACATCCATAAACGCCTTTAAACTAGCAATTTCTTTAATTTTAAGCATCAAAAGTGTCGTAAGACCACGACACATCACACTTAAAATGGATAGCCACACAATCTCTCGTACACTACACCAACTTACTACTACTGGATAGAAATCAGGGAATGCTAGTCAACTTAAAATTTGATGAAAATAATCAACCTTAACCACCTCCTACATCTAACTTCAATCTACAAATGCACTTCTTATCATGTTCTTACCATGCTTTCTAAATACTGTATTATGCATCTCTTTCCCTAAATGGGCTTCATAATATTTCAAGCATCATGGGTCTTTCTTCAACTCATAATGTATTATCTAAAGTTTGCCCATTTTTTAACCATTATATAGCTTCTGTCGCGCCCCATTTTTCTAGCAAAAAAGTGAGATTCGACGTGACAACTCTTTTTAGGATTGTTTAAAGAGAAGAGTGACCACCTAACGAATTAAGGTGCGTTAGGGCACCATTCTAGACTAATTATGGATTATTTTATTATTTAGTCTACTTCACCAGAAATTCGGGTAAGGGTTCAGGTTACCTAGAAAGGAAGGTGTTAGACACCTTTCGAAGTCCACAAATGTGGATCCCGATCGAATCCATATGTTATGTGAGGGAATTCTATGTGATTAGCAAAAGTCAATTATTTTATTAACTTAATATTAGCTAAGTGATTAAAACAGGAAAAAATAATAAATAAACTAAACACGCGATTCAATTATTACCTAATTAATAATAATAATCTAAGTGATCAAGTAATAAGGTGCATAAAAATGTGAATCAGATCAGTAAGGAGATAGAAGGAACACAATTTATATAGCCAAAATATTTAATAAATGATAAACCTAGACTACCCCAAATAATCAAACATGCAAAAATAAAGAAAAACAAAAGCTAATTCAAAAGATTTGGACAAGGATTGATTTTATCCTATTGGATCAGCGCCTGACTTATTAACGGATGACAACTCCGTATGTCGCATAGTCAGATTCTGCTTGGGTCAACTTCCATCATTTTTGTCTGTCTACCCACCCCAACTAGTTTGATTATTAAGCCTAAAGGCATTCTAAAGAAAATGACAAAACTAACGTTCCCTAAAATGTCTATCCGTCCCAACTTAATGTCCAAGAGGCATTGGACTTACAATTTTTGGATTTGGTTCTAGACAAAAGGAACCTTAGGTTACCTAATTAGACTCACGATTTGCGTCACGCAAAAATAAACAAGACTAGCAATTAGCACATAAGGTTTCACGCAAGCCTCTTGGTTAGTTAAAGTTAATTGGGTGATAACTTTCTTGAAAAAGATAATTATTCATTTGACGTAATTGAAACCTATAGGCATGATTTCTAGCCAAGGAGTATTAATCAAGGTGCCGAAAATTAAATTAATATGCTGGAGATTAATTAACAATTGCTGAAAATTAATTTAAGATGCTAAAAACAGTTTTTAATATGATGAAACTTAATTAACAATTGCTGGAAATTGATTTTAAAATGCCAAAAATAGTTTTAAATAAGCTGGAAATTAATTAACAATTGCTGGAAATTAGTTTTCAATATGCTGAAAATTATTCAACAATTGCTGAAAAGTAATTTAAGATGCTGAACAATTAGTTAAATATGCTGGAAATTAAATTAAAGTTGCTGGAAAATAAAATTAAAGGGGCTGAAAAATAGATTTAAAGTGCTGGAAAACAATTTCAAGTTGCTGAAAATTGATTTTAAAATGCTGAAAATTGATTAGAAGTTGGGGAAAATTAATTAGACAAGCTATAAATTTAAATTAACATGCTCGAACTTAAAATAATAGGTTGAAAGTTAATTAATAATCTTAAAATATGATTTTTAGGTGATAAAAATAATTTAATTAATAATCCTAGAACATTTTGCCTAAGTGATAAAATAGCTATATTATCAAAACATTCAAATAGTCTTTTATTATGTAGTCATAGAGTTTGTACAACAATTATTACAGACAGATGAATAAACAAAGAAGAAACGGAGAAGGGCTAAGTGGGACAACCCTTAACTACTCCCAAACACCTAGCAACTCTTCGTCTTGTCTAAATTCTCGCCTTCTACCTATTGAACATAAACGAAAACACCAAAACACTCCCAGAATCCAAAGCATACCTTTGGCAGCCCATAATCAACCCTTGGTGCTGTTGAGATCCTAAAGATCTCGAGGATCCCAGGCAGGCTCAAACCAAAGGGGTTATGAAATGCGCAAAGGTCCTTTCAGATTCACATACAACAACACTACAGTGGGGAAACACGTAATTGCAAATAGAGAAGATAATATCCCATTTTTATGTCAAACTAACACAGGCAAGTAGCATAGACATCTCAACAAGTCTCAAGAAATTATAACAAAACATTGGGATGTAAGGCAAACGAGTGTAAAAGCTATGGCATCAAGTATTCTAAATTCAAGTAAGTATGTTAAAGCAACACATCAACACCAAATGCATGGTTCAATAGAACATATCGATTAACAATGCAAGTGAGAAGAGTCAAACTTTAACAGCAAGTAAGACGAGAGTAGCAAATAGTAAAGCAAAAATTGGGAACCGGTATTTCGAGAACACAAACACGATGAGAATTCTAAGAATATATGTGTGTGACCAGCCAAAGCAGAAGTAAAATATTTTTTTGTGTAGCAGAAAGTAGTGCTTGAGAACGTGTCAATAATGAAGGGACAAGACTGTTTTTATAGTCAGAGAGTTGTAGTGAATCATATATTAAAAGGAAAGGAAAAAAATATTTAGCAAATCCATCAAAGTCAAATTTTCTTAGAGGATGGAGTCGATCTTGGTTCAAATTTATTTAAACTGCCATAAATATACAAGTACAGAAAATCTGCCCGACTTATTAAAGGAAATCATGAAATGAGTAAAAGAATGGAATCAATCAATTGCAATACCACCCAGATTTACCATAATTAAACGCGTAAGAGAATATCTGTCAGACTAAATAGAGGCAAGAAAATCAATCCAAAAATCAATTAATGAAATACTTTTCTCAAGAAGCAGAGCAGAATCAATATTAGGGACAAAATCATGACCAAATACCAAAGGTAAACCAGTAAAATCTGTTAAGTATTTTGAAATAAATATACACATATTAAAACTTCCAAATATAACCTATCATCAAAGATTCACGCAATATTTATTGAAACATGGCAGAATCCTTGAATTGCCATACATATTACATCTACAGAATTATATTAGGCCGAGAGATGAACAAGAATGAAATTTCAAAACTTAATATGCAACATTTTGACGTGAATTTTAGAAACTAGGGTTTAAAGAGAGGTTATGGAAATTGGAGGTTTTCACATATGCCAATTTAAAGATGTAAATAAACACGAAATTGAAAGAATCAAATCAAAATTCAAAGCCAAACATCTCGAATTTTAAATATAAGAATTTGGTTTGTAGGAAAAATGAGCACGAAAGGCCTAAATAGTTCAAACAATAATGAATAGGTAAGAATGACCTTACCAGAGACAAATTCGTCTAAAATTTCAAAGAGAATCTTGAGATTAAAACATTAATACCCCAAGTCAAATCCTCTCTATCGGCAGATTTCGATTGGGTCTTCGACTTCTGGTTTGGGACGTGGTTTGCTAGGTGATGGTGAGGGCAGCTGGGTTCGCCGATAGGTACTATGGTTGTCAAACGTCCGGTGATCAACTCCAACGACAGAAGCGATAAAGAGAGGAGGAGAAAAAAGGAAGAAGAGAGGGAGAGGGAGGCGGTGGAGGCTTACAGGTGGTGTGGTGCCAATTGAGGCATCGTTGGAGAATTGAGAGAGAGATATCGGGGAGAGAGAAGGGGGGTGGCGACTGGTGGAGAGAAAAATGGTTTGTTTTGTTTTTAGGGTTTTGATTTGGGGGAGAAGGGGTTATTTGATTAGAAAAAGGAAAGAAAGGTGAGATTGATCATGGGCCGTTGGTTTTTAGGTATGGATGGTTGTGATTAAGAGATGGAGATGGGTCGGGTCAAATGGGTTTAAATTGGGTCAATCGGGTTGGATCAATTTGGAGTTGAATTGAGGATTTTGAAATTGAGTCAAATTAGGCTCAACTTAGGCTATAAGTGACATAAATTGGGTAGAATTGGGCTAAAAATTAAATAAATTGGGGAAATTAAATTGAATTGGACTGCTATTTAATAAATATAGTGATAAACCAATAACAATAATAAAATTAACGAACGTCATAAGAATTGTTATTATGAATAAATTACGTATATAAAATCAATGACATGTAATATATTATTTAAAATAGACGATAATAATAATTTGAAATAAATTAGATACCTGTAAATTAATTTTAAGAAATGCTATAATAATAATACTAATGTTAATAATAATAATAATAATAATAATAATAACAATAATAATAAATTACAGATTATGCATTTGCAAATCACGGATATGGATTTAAAATATTTGCATAAATAATTTAGTAATATTAAAATATTTGTGTAATATACTATCTTTAAATTAATAAATTATACATATACTATATGAAATTGGCAAAAATGAATAATAAAAAATAAATAAAAATACATTAAATATTTTAAAATTATGAATGCAAAATGTCAAAATTTATTTGGTATAAAAATGATAAGTAAAGAAATATTAATATCTAATTTTTATTTTTTTTTATAAAATAGCAGCCTAGGCGGGTTACCGGGAGGTCAAAATTGGGTGTCAACAGCTGCCCCTTCGTTGCTCGGGAATGATGAAAGAATTGTCAAGCAACGAACGTTGACATGGTGGCTAATTTTGTCTGACCGAGAGGACGGATCGCTGGAATCAAAAAGCAAGAGAGGTTTATTAAAATGGTGTGGCCGAGAATTTGGTTTTACATCGCCTACATATCTCTGGTTTCACGAGAATCAGGAAGTGTGTAATTCTAGATCTAGGAACGAATGAGATTCCTAAAGAAAATGGATGAATATTAAATTTGAATGAAGGTAGCACGAGTTAGCAAAATTGGTGTATGAGTAGTTTTGAAGTGTAGAATGTGAATATAATTTAGGTCGGGTTGCAAGATAGAGGGATAAAGAATTATGTTTCAAAAGTGGAGAGAGAGAGAACTATTTAGTCGTCTCTCGTTTGCCGAGAAACTTAATAGTAGCTCATTTCAAGGTCCAACGGGGAAGCCAATAATGCTCATTTTAAAGTCCGGCGAGGAACCCATGCTTAGTTTAAGGTCCAGTGAAAAACCCGATGCCTTTTTAAGGTCTGGCGAGGAACCCAATGCTGTTTTAAGGTTTGACAAAGAACCCAATGTCGTTTTAAGGTTCGTTGAGGAACCCAATGCCGTTTTAAGGTTCGTTGAGGAACCCAATGTCATTTTAAGGTCCATTGAGGAACCCAATGCCGTTTTAAGGTCCCACGAGAAACCCAATGTTGTTTTAAGGTCCTGTGAGGAACCCAATACCGTTTTAAGGTCCTGTGGGGAGCCCAATGCAATTTTAAGGTCCTGCGAGGAACCCAATGCCATTGTAAGGTTCTGCAAGGAACTCAATACCATTTTAAGGTCCGTTGAGGAACCCAATGCCGTTTTAAGGTCCTGCGAGGAACCTAATGCCGTTTTAAGGACTGTTGAGAAACTCAATATTGTTTTAAGGTTCGTTGAGAAACCCAATGCTAAGTTTGATGATGAATTATTAATGCAATGTATAGTCGATTTTGATGTCATCAAAGTTAAGGATATAGAGTGACTTAGCTTCTTTCCCATATTGGGAATGTAGTTTGGGTTTTCTTTGATGATGATGCAAGGCAGTGGATGCATTTGTACCTGCTATCTGCACTCAAAGAAAAATTGTAAGTCGAAAAGTAAGATTGACCCATACCTTTGCTTGGCTTGGCTCCTCATCATTGTGTTGGTCTTAGAGATTGAGGCTTGTATTCTTTATGGTGAAATTTTTGAGAAATTCTCAAAAATTTCTACCCCAGTTTAAGATAAAATATGTCTTTCGCACGTCCTTGTGAATCGGGATACTGCTTTTTTGTGAAATTTTTTAAGTTTTCTCAAAAATTCTGCCCCAGTTTTCACTTTTGGAGTTTTATATTCCTGCTTCACTCAAAGAAAAAACATTAGTTCAAAAGAAATGCTTCCTTACATTTGAACATCGTGATCTCAATTCAAATCTATCTATATAGCTCAAGAGTCAGGCCTATTAGCTTGATATTTAAGATTTGAATTTGAGCGAAGTATTTGAATTAGATATGGAGTGAAAAAAGGAAATTTTTATTAGATTAAGACTGGGCCCAATAATAGGATGCCTATGTATCCAAATGGAAATCAGGTTAAATGTAGTTCATGAGTACAAACAAAGGTAAAGAAAATAGAAAAAAAATATTGGCTATAGGGAGGACGAGAGTGATGATGATCCTGTCCCTATCACTTCATGTGATGTGCTTTGCGCTTCTTTCGCGAACCTCTTGGAAATATTTTTATTGGATCACTTTGAAAAATGATTTTGCATGTAGTGATGGGGTCGTAGATGTTGCTTATTGGCCCTTGCTGCACTTTTATCTCCCCCTTCTCAATCAGATTCTGAATCTTGTACCTTAGTGCTGAACATTCCTCAATTTCATGACCTTGAATATTTGAGTGATAAGCACAATTTTTAGATGGGTCAAAATTAAAAGATGGATACTTAGAAATCCATCCCCTTCTTGGTTGAAAAATATCTTGGGCCCTTAATCATTCAAATATGCTCACCAATAGCTCAGCCAAAAGAGTAAAGGTATAAGGCCTCATTCTCTTTGGTTGATGAAAATTACGTTGTATCAGATAAGACCAATGTTGAAAGTTGGGTTGTGTATGATAAGCCTCGTGTTGAGAATCTTGTGAGTCATAAGGTTCGAGATGCTCATGACGGTAATCAAACACAACATGGACTTCTTCATTATTCTGATAACATTATGTCTGAGGTTTGAAGGGTGATAAATCCTCTTTCCTTTCCTCAGATGGACTCTTTGGTGGTTGGAAAGTGGTTGGCATTCCAGACACATCAATAATTCTCCCTGTTCGGATACCATATTCTAACTTTTTTTAGATTGAAATCAAACTCTCGAAACTGTGACTGCTCAAGAAGCATAATTTTTGGTAGTATATTCCATCTAGCGACCTGATGAAAGTTTGGACCAACTCTTCTTCAGGCACAGAAGGACGCATCTTAGAAACTTCCAATCTTCATTGTATTGCATATTCCTCAAAAGATTCATGAGTCAAAGCATGAGTCATTCTCTTTACTTCAAGTAAATCCCACATTATCGGATCAGCCTTGATGTTAAGCTTATATTTCCCAACGAAGTCTTGAGCCATGTCTTCCCATATATACCATTTGTCAAAGTCTTGTTTGGCGAACCAAGTGAGTGCAATCCCTGACAAAATTTGAATAAATAATCTCATTAGGAGAGCCTAATTATGCCCTATGCCAACTAATTTACTGCAATAGTCCTTTATATGTGTGATTGGGTTTCCATGCCCATCAAATATATTGAACTTTGGGACTTTGTATCCTTGAAGTAACTCAATCCTTGGATGTAGACATAGTTTCTCACACCTTAGGTCATGAATGCCTTTGGAACGTAGACATTCATCCAACCTCTTTTATAAGTCATGAAGCTTTTGTTGCGGTGCGTCTAAATCAAATCTCTCACTTTCAAGAGTGGTGTGTGCTGAAGGCAACTGTTCAGAGGGTGTGTGAGTAAGGCGAGAATAAAGAGATACAGTCCAAACAGTAGTTTGCATAGGGCGAGAAGGAAGAAGGATGGAATTATTCTGGATACTGAGCATATTTGTCATATTGCAAATTTTCAATCGAGCTGATGTTCAAATGCTAGATAACCTTTAAACAAAAAATAATAAATTGAACAAAAACAAGAGTCAGTGTACCCAATAAAAAAAAAGAGATAGTATGAAAATATGAGTTATCTTGTCAAATAGGACTTTAGGACGAATGAATGGGCGAGAACTTAAGCTTGAGAAGTGAATTGAGGTCAAAAGGTAAAAGTTAGGCTCTAAGCAAGACCTAAATACTAAGTTCGTACTTAAAGCTGAGGGGGTCAACAAGTAAATAATGATAAGATATTTAAAAGATACAAAGAATATTTAAAGACTTTATTTTGAAAAAATGAGGGAGCTGAAGATTTGAGAAGTTTTAGAAAATTAGCTTAACCGAGCATTTAGTTTAAAACATTTGAGAATTTAAAAGATTGTGAAAATCATTTGAATAATCTCAAAAATGCTCTAGTTTTCACCCTTATGACATTATGGAAATGTGAAAGAAAGGGAGAATATAAGCTTTGATAGAAAAAATATTTGAATGATAAATATTGTTTCACATTTTTAAATACGGGGATGTTTTGTAAAGAATGGAAAAAGGAGGACCACATCCTTATAAAGGATTGCCTACATATCTTGTTGCAACAAGAATCAGGTCAGACGTAGTTTGAAACTGATGACTTAAAGAAATTTGAATGGTAGTTGAAGGCATAGTATGAGCCGAATGGCAATTTACATAAGGACAGTAAGCACATAGCACATAATGATTAATGCATGCATGTCTTTAGAATTTTCTAAGATTTGCGTATACACGGACTAAGGGTAATCTATGTGAGGAGGCACGTGGTCATTGTAACACCCCGTACCTTCCCAACCCTATGTGACGACGTTGAAAAATGGTTACTTAGGTGTCTAGATGCCATGAGTATGTAATTTGTAATGTTAGTGATGAGAAAATTGAAGTTGGTCTCGTACATGTGATTAAACTTGCGTAGGAGGTGTTTTGTGATTTTCGTGGAACATTCGTGGGGTTCAAAACAAGGCTAAGAGGAACTCTAAACAAAGGATATTAAGGTTAAGAAGTAAGTTAAAGAATAGGACTTGAAGTATCTAACCAAACCCGCGAAGAAAAGTCAAAAAATGAAATTTTCGAAAATTTTAAGTGTGGGGAACGCTAGAGGGTGTGACACGCCGCTCTGGGCTAAAATTTTTAGTCCAGAGGCAGCAAGCTGGCGCGCCCAAGGGCGTGCCACGCTGGTTTTTGGCCACTTTTCAAAGTTGGAATTTTTCTTAAGTCCCAAGGGTACCCGGGGACGTACCGAGCCGATTTTTGTCACGTTTCTTCTACAAACATGAGCATATACATGCAATGAGTAAAGAATTATATTGGTATGATAAAATTACTCGAGAACAAATTTGGCATCAAAATAACGATTTTACCCTTGTAGCCAAAATAAGCCATACATGGCTAGAATTGCTTGTTTTCGGAATTGAGGCTACGAGTATGAATCCCGTGAGTGGGAATATAATGCGTATGAAATGATTTAAACATAATAAATTATGGATTTTATTGGGTTAAGTGAATTGGGCTCAAAAAGGGGCCCAAAATAAGAAGAAATCATGGGTCAAGAATGGGTCAAATGACCCATTCTTCCATTGACTAATGCAACACATTGCATTAAATGCCATGGGTGGATAAGGATGAAAATTAAGGGCCTATATAAAGGGCAAAAATCTGATTTTATTCAAGAGAAATACACATGCTTTTTCTATCTTTTTCTAGAGAATTCTCAAGAAAGCTTCTTTGGCTCTCAAAACCCTAAGGCACTTCTTGGAGCAAGATCATCATCTTTCAAGCCTAGGTAAGTGATTATTCTTATGGATTAACATATTATATGCATGGGAGAGTATGTAAATCATGTTGATTATGCTTGGAAGTGTTGAATATGGCACTTTGTGTTTTTGTAAAAGATGTGCCATCTATGGAATTTAAACTTGGAATATAACTTGTGGTTTTAGTAAAAGAGCATGGTATGGATGAAATAGGAACATGTATGGTGTGATTATGTTATTCAACTTGTTATTTTCATGTAAGTGTAAATTATGGGATTTTGGCCGATTTGTTGTTGTAAGGTGTATTGAAGTAATTTGATGGAATAATTGTGATGTGATGGTGATGGAGAAGTGTAAAATATGAACTTGGTGTGACATCCTATTGGTTATCATGTGTTGGTCAATGTATGGAATATTGTGGGACTATTGGTACAATAATTTCATAAATGGTATTGTCAAGGGGGAAATGACATGTTAAAGCCAAACATGTGACTTATGGTTATTGTATGCCATTGTAAGGTAATTGGTGGTTAATGTTGGTTCTGTTATGTACTTGTGTTGTAGAGTGAAACATAAGGAAGGAGCGGGACTATTGTATGAACGTCTAAAATTTTATATTCGTATTGAGAATACAAGGTATATAAGGTTCCTTTTTCCATATCCTTCTGCAACATGTTGTTCACATTGACATTGGACTTGTTTCAATTCCGAGAGGCTTGAAGTATATCAATTCAGGTTGACGTATATTGTTATCCATACGTGTCCTATTCTTAGATGACTTATGATTCACTTATCTCTTGTTCATTGATTGAAGTTCCAAAGATGTCATAACGTTGAAATTTTGAGGAGAACTATTTCAAGAGAGACTTGGATGGCAATTTCCAATCATGTCATGTTCCAAACTCCTATAGTATGATGATTATCCATGTGCCAATCTTTCATAAGTAAAAGTACCAATCTCATAAGATTAATAAGAGAGGTGATATGCAAGTTAGTATAATTATTCCTCATAAGTAAAGATGTCAATCTCATGAAGTGAAGGAGTGAATTGAGAGCGTATATAAGTGTGAGCTTTAGTGTCATGATCTTTAACGTGTCACTTTCATAGCTAGGTAAGGGGTATAAGTTCAATATGGAATAATCCCAATATTGTGATATGTCATTTATTATAGCCCACCAAAGGTGGAGGTCCGGTATCATATACTTACTTATATAAGATCTCATAGGATTAGTGAAGGAGGTAAATAAGGTGTTAATCTCATGAAGTATAAGAGTGAGGTAAAGCATATTTGTGTGTTTCAATTAGTGTCATGATCCTTAATGTATTAATCTCTCATAAGTTGATATATCAATCTCTCCCATGTATGTTCTCCCACCATAGAGTGGATGTATGTTCTCCCACCATAGAGGGGATGTATGTTCTCCCAACACCCACCATAGAGTGGATGTATGTTCTCCCACCATAGAGTGGATGTATGTTTTCCCACCATGAGAGTGGATGTAGGTTAAACCACCAATAGAGTGGATGTATGTTCTCCCACCATAGAGTGGATGTACATTAATAGAGAGATGTATGTTCTCCCACCATGAGAGTGGATGTAGTTTAAACCCCCAATAGAGTGGAAGTACGTTAATAGAGTGGATGTATGCTAACCCATTATGAGAGCGGATGTAGGTTAAACCACTAGTACGTTATATTATTAAACCACCGCTAGAATAGATGTATGTTATATTGTTACCCCACCACTAGAGTGGATGTATGTGGATGAATGTTATTCTTTTACAACCTACTAACCAAGTAGATGAATAATAGTGGTAACGAACATAGAAGTAAGAAAGAATCTCGGGCATATAGAAGAATCTATTGAAGACAAGTCTCTTGAGTGAAGGTAATTTCCCTTGAAGGAGAGTAGTTATAAAAGATATTATATAAAATGAGGGTTTATACACATTGTCTATTCTCTTATAAATTATTTTATTGACATTCTCATGTATGATGTTATTTCTTTTGAGCCTTACATACTCAGTACATTCTTCGTACTAACCCCCTCGGGGGACTTACCTTAGATGTTGCAGGTGCGGGCATTAGTAGACCTCCTCAGTAGACTGTGGATCATTTACAGAGTTTTGGTGAGCTCCACTTGGTTCAGAGCTTTCTGGGTCCTAGTTGTGTATTTGTTTTGATATTGTAAATATTGTATAAAGCGGGGACTTGTCCCAGCAGCAAGTTGGTCTTGTTGATGCATTTGTTAGAGGCTTTTGTAGACATATGTGGATATATGGATGTAAGATATACATTCATTTCAACGTGATGGCTCCAACAACCAAGTTTTGTATATATATTTATGGCATATGTTTCCATGATTCATGTCTTCCGCATAGTTGCATAAGGTATAATAAGATTCATACGAGGATATGCATACGAAGGTTCATGAGTAAAGATTGGTTCTCTCGGGCCATATCGGCTTCGGGTGCCAGTCCGACTCGAATGGGATTTCGGGTCGTGACAGTCACATGGTAGCAAAACTATCCGCTCACCCCACGTCTATGCCAACTATCTAAATTGGGTATTTGAAGAGAATTTGGAGAACATTCGAGTAAAGTGAAAGTGTGAAATTTCCAAGTAGGGGGAATATGAACGGAATGCCAGTTATATAAAGCATCAACACATAACACACAATGGAAAGCAGTAACATATTGAACGCAAACAATTCATAAAAAAAATAAATTAATTAAAGGATGCTAGATTTGGAAATAAATTAACAAATAAAGAAGGACAGGAAATAAATTGTCAGAAATAAAGCTTAAAATCCCGCATAACATACAAATTCATAATGGTTAGAACCTAAGTATCCCCAACAAAGTCACCATGCCGCCGCGCCCCATTTTTCTTTTGAAAAAGCGGGATTTGACATGACAACTATTTTTAGGATTGTTTAAAGAGAAGAGTCGCCACCTAACGAATTAAGGTGCATTAGAGCACCATTCTAGACTAATTAAGGATTATTTTATTATTTAGTCTACTTTACTAGAAATTCGGGTAAGGGTTCAGGTTACCTCGAAAGGAAGGTGTTAGACACCTTTCGAAGTCCACAAATATGGGTTCCGGCTGAATTCATATGTTATGTGGGGGAATTCTATGTGATAAGCAAAAGTCAATTATTTTATTAACTTAATATTAGCTAAGTGTTTAAAATAGAAAAAAATAATAAATAAACTAAACATACGGTTCAATTATTACCTAATTAATAGTAATAATCTAAGTGATCAAGTAATAAGGTGCATAAAAATGTGAATCATATCAGCGAGGAGATAGAAGAGACACAATTTATATAGCCAAAATATTTATTAAATAACAAACCTAGACTTCCCCAAATAATCAAACATGCAAAAGTAAAGAAAAAGAAAAGCTAATTCAAAAGATTTGGACAAGGGTTGATTTTATACTATTCGGATCTTATTAACAGATGATGATGCCATTTGTCACATTGTCGGATTCTGCTCGGGTCAACTTCCATCATTTCAATCTATCTACCCACCCCACCTAGTTTGACTATTAAGCCTAAAGGCTTTCTAAAGAAAATGACAAAACTAACGTTCCCTAAAATACCTACCCGTCCCAACTTAATGTCCAAGAGGCATTGGACTTACTATTTTTGGATTTGGGTCTAGATAAAAGGACGCTAAGGTTACCTAATTAGACTCGCGATTCGCGTCATGCAAAAACAAACAAGGCTAGCAATTAGCACACAAAGGTTTCACGCAAGCCACTTGGTTAATTAAAGTTCATTGGGTGATAACATGCTTGAAAAAAATAATTATTCATTTTATGTAATTGAAACCTATAGGCATGATTTCTAGGCGAGGAGTATTAATCAAGGTGCCGAAAATTAAATTAATATGTTGGAAATTAATTAACAATTGCCGAAAATTAATTTAAGATGCTAAAAACAGTTTTTAATATGCTGAAAATTAATTAAAAATTGCTGGAAATTGATTTTAAAATGCCAAAAATAGTTTTTAATACGCTGGAAATTAATTAACGATTGCTGGAAATTAGTTTTCAATATGCTGAAAATTATTCAACAATTGCTGAAAAGTAATTTAAGATGCTGAACAATGAGTTAAATATGCTGGAAATTAAATTAAAGGTGCTGGAAAATAAAATTAAAGTGCTGGAAAATAAAATTAAAGGGGCTGAAAAATAGATTTAAAGTGCTGGAAAACAATTTTAAGTTGCTGAAAATTGATTTTAAAATGCTGAAAATTGATTAGAAGTTGGTGAAAATTAATTACACAAGCTATAAATTTAAATTAACATGCTCGAACTTAAAATAATAGGTTGAAAGTTAATTAATAATTTTAAAATATGATTTTTAGGTGATAAAAATAATTTAATTAATAATCCTAGAACGTTTTGCCTAAGTGATAAAATAGTTATGTTATCAAAACATTCAAATAGTCTTTTATTATGTAGTCATAGAGTTTGTACAACAATAATTACAGACAGATGAATAAACAAAGAAGAAACGGAGAAGGGCTAAGTGGGACAACCCTTAACTACTCCCAAACACCTAGCAACTCTTCGTCTTGTCTAAATTCTCGCCTTCTACCTATTGAACATAAACGAAAACACCAAAACACTCCCAGAATCCAAAGCATACCTTTGGCAGCCCATAATCAACCCTTGGTGCTGTCGAGATCCTAAAGATCTCGAGGATCCCAGGCAGGATCAAACCAAAGGGGTTATGAAATGCGCAAAGGTCGTTTCAGATTCACATACAATAACACTACATTGGGGAAATACGTAATTGCAAATAGAGAAGATAATATCGCATTTTTATGTCAAACTAACACAGGCAAGTAGCATAGACATCTCAACAAGTCTCAAGAAACTATAACAAAACATTGGGATGTAAGGCAAACAAGTGTAAAAGCTATGGCATCAAGTATTTAAAATTCAAGTTGGTATGTTGAAGCAATGCAGCAACACCAGATGCATTGTTCAAGAGAACATACCAGTTAACAATGCAAGTGAGAAGAATCAAACTTTAACAACAAGTAAGACGAGAGTAGCAAACATTAAAATAAAAATCGGGAATCAGTACTTCAAAAACACCAACACGATGAGACTTCTAAGTTTTTTTGTGTGACCGGCCAAAGCAGAAGTAAAATATTTTAAAGTGTAGTAAAAAGTAGTGCTTGAGAGCGTGTCAATAATGAAGGGGCAAGAATATTTTTATAGTCAGAGAGTTGTAGTGAATCATATAGTAAAAGGAAAAGAAAAAAAATATTTAGCAAATCCATCAAAGCCAAATTTTCTTAGAGGGTGGAATCGATATTGGTTCAAATTTATTCAAACTTCCATAAATAAAAAAGTAAAGAAAATATTCCCAACTTATTAAAGGAAACCATGAAGTGAGTAAAAGAATGGAATCAATCAATTGCAATACCACCCAGATTTACCATAATTAAACACGTAAGAGGATGTCTGTCAGACTAACTAAGGGCAAAATCAATCCAAAAATCAATTAATGAAATACTTTTCCCAAGAAGCAAAACAAAATCATTATTAGGGACAGAATCATGACCAAATACCAAAGGTAAACTAGTAAAATCTGTTAAGTATTTTGGAATAAATATACACATATTAAAACTTCCAAATATAACCTATCATCAAAGATTCACACAATATTTATTGAAACACGGTAGAATCCTCAAATTGTCATACATATTACATCTACAAACTTATATTAAGCCGAGAGATGAACAAGAATGAAATTTCAAAAATTAATATGCAGCATTTCGACGTGAATTTAAGAAACTAGGGTTTAAAAACAGGTTATCGAAATTGGGGCTTTTCACATATGCCAATTTAAAGATTTCAATAAACACAAAATTGAAAGAATCAAATCAAAATTCAAAGCCAAACATCACAAATTTTATATATAAGAATATGGTTTGTAGCAAAAATGAGCAAGAAAGGCCTAAATAGTTCAAACAATAACGAAGAGGTAAGAATGACCATACCGGAGACAAATTCATCTAAATTTCAAAGAGAATCTTGAGATTAAAACATTAATAACCCAAGCCAAATCCTGTCTATCAGCAGATTATGATTGGGTCTTCGACTTCTGGCTTGGGATGTGGTTTGTTCGGTGATGGTGAAGGCAGTGGGGTTCGTCGGTAGGTACGATGGTCGCCGACCTTCCGGTGATCAACTCCGATTGCGGCAGTGATAGAGAGAGAAGGAGAAAAAGGAAAGAAAAGAGGAAGTGGAAGGTGGTACTGGAGATTTGAGAGAGAGATGTCGGGGAGAGAGAAGTGGGTGGCGGCTGGTGGAGAGAAAAATGGTTTGTTTTGTTTTTAGGGTTTTGATTTCGGGGGTTATTTGATTAGGAAAAAGGAAAGAAAGGTGAGATAGTTCATGGGCCGTTGATTTTTAGGTATGGACGACTGTAATTAAGAGCTGGAGATGTGTAACAACCCATATACTCCCAACCCAATGTGACGACGTTGAACAAGGGTTACTTAGCTGTCGAGATGCCATGAGTATGTAATTTGTAATGTTAGTGATGAGAAAATTGAAATTTGGCTTTGTACATGTTGTGGGATTTTCATGGAGCAGTTGTGGGGTTCAAAATGAGGCTAAGAGGACCTCTAAACAAAGGATATTAAGGGTAAGAAGTAAGTTAAATAATAGGACTTGAAGTATCTAACCAAACCCGCGAAGAAAAGTCGAAAAATGAAATTTTCAAAAATTTTAAGTGTGGGGCGTGCTAGAGGGCGTTCCACGCCGCTCTGAGCTAAAATTTTTAGTCCAGAGGCAGCAAGCTGGAGCGCCCAAAGGCGTGCCAGGATGGTTTCGGCCACTTTTCAAAGTTGGAAATTTCCTTAAGTCCCAAGGGTGCCCGGGGACGTACCGAGCCGATTTTTGCCACGTTTCTTCTACAACCATGAGCATATACTTGAAAGGAGTGAAGTATTATATTGTTATGGTAAAATTACTCGTCAACGAATTTGGCATCAAAATGAAGATTTTACCCTTTTGGTCAAAATAAGTCATACGTGGCTAGAATTGCTTTTTTTTTGGAATTGAGGCTACGAGTATGAATTGCGTGAGTGGGAATATTGTCGAAACGCGTATGAAATGAATTAAACATGAGAAATTATTGATTTTATTGGGTTAAGTGAATTGGGCTCATAAAAGGCCCAAAATGTGAAAGAAAGCATGGGCCAACCCATTCTTCCATTAACTAAGCCACACTTAGCATTAAATTCCAAGAGTGGATAAGCATGAATTTAGAGGTCTATAAAAGGAGGCAAAAAAATCTGATTTTTAATACACAACAACACACATGCTTTTCTATCTTTTTCTCTAGAATTCTCAAGAACACCCTTTTGGGCTCTCAAACCCTAAGTCATCTTTGGAGCAAGATCACCATTTTACAAGCTTAGGTATGTGTTTATTATTATGGATTAACATATTATATGCATGTGAGATTATGTATATCATGTTGGTTATGCTTGGAAGTGTTGAATATAGCACTTTTTGTTTTTGCTAAAGATGTGTTATCCATGGAATTGTAACTTGAAATATGACTTGTGGGTTTGATGAAAGAGCATGGTATGGATGAAATAACAACATGTATGGTGTTATTATGGTCCTAAACTTGTTATTTTTCTATAAGTGTAAATTATGGGATTTTGGCCAATTTATTGTTGTGAGGTGTATTGAAGTAAATTGATGGCATAATTGTGATGTTGTGATGATGGAGAGTGGAAAGTACGAACTTGGTGTGACATGCTATTGGTTATCATGTATTGGTCAATGTATGGAATATTATGGGATTATTGGTACAATAATTTCATAAATGGTATTCCCAAGGGGGAAATGACATGTTAAAGCCAAACATGTGACTTATTGTTATTGTATGTCGTTGTAAGGTAATTGGTGGTTAATGTTGGTTACGTTAAGGACGGAGAGGGAATATTGTATGCACACTTAAGATTGTAGAATTGTATTGAGAATACAAGGTATGTAAGGTTACTCTTTCCGTATTCTTCTGCAACATATTGTTCATCTTGACATTGAGCTTGTTTCAATTCCGAGGGGCCTTGAAGTATAGTAATTCAGGGTGACGTATATTGTTATTCATATGTGTCTTATTCTTAGATAACTTATGATTCATTTATCTCTTATTCATGGATTGAGGTTCCGAAGATGTCATAACGTTGTAATTCCTAAAAGGAACTATCTCAAGAGAGTAATAACATAAGAGAATCTATTTATCCTTGAAAAGCATTTTTCCAATCATGTCATGTTCCAAAGCCCAATAATGTGATGATTATATTTATACCAATCTTTCACAAATAAAAGTACCAATCTCATAAGAGTAATAATAGAGGTGATGAGCAAGTTAATATATCTATTTCTCATAAGTGAAGATGTCAATCTCATAAAGTAAAGGAGTGAAGTGAAATGTGTTTATGAGTGTGCTTCAAATAAGGTTATGATCCTCAATGTCTCAATCACTCTTAAGGATGGAAGTAAGAATAACAAGAGAAAGAAGTGATGTATAATTAATAAGTAATCATGGGTGGTATCTAAGGGTTTAAAATACCTAGCATGGGTCGATCCCAATAACACGGGTGGTATCCCAGGGGCGACAGAAAAGCCTAGCATGGGTCGATCCCGATACATCCCAGGGGCGATATAAAAGCCTATCATGGGTTATGACGGTACATCCCAGGGGTGACACAAAAGTCTAGCATGGGTTACGATAACATCCCAGGGGTCACAGTACCTAGCATAGGTTAATGATATCCCAGGGGCGACACGAAAGACTAGCATGGGTTCACATAACATCCCAGGGGTCAAAGTACCTAGCATGGGTTAATATCATCCCAGGGGCGATAGAACAACCTAACATGGGTAGAACAAATAAGATGAAAGCATGTAAATACAAGAGGAGTAAAGAACGTAATATACATGGTTCCCCACATATATAAATAGAGTTTATTCACGTTCATTAATTCTTTTATATTGATTCCATTATTGTTCTTATTATGTATGATGATTTCTTATGAGCCTTACATACTCAGTACATTCTTCGTACTGACCCCCTCGGGGGACTTACCTTACATGTTACAGGTGCAGGCATTAGTAGACTTTCTCTGTAGACTGGGGATCATTTTCAAATATTTGGTGAGCTCCAGTTGGCTCGGAGCCCCCTGAGTCATAAATGTATATTTGTTTTGATGTTATATATATATTGTATAAAGCGGGGACTTGTCCTGACTGTAAGTTGGTCCTGTTGATATATCTGTTAGAGGATTTTATAGACATATGTGGGTATATGGATGTAAGAGACGAATATGTAAAAGATAAATGTCTGTTTTGACTTGATGGCCCCAACGACCAAGTTTCTTAAATATGTATATAACATATGTCTCCACGATTATGTTTTCCGGATAGTTGCATGAGGAATAATAAAATTCATATGAGGATACGTATACGAAGGTTCATGAGCAAAGATTGGTTCTCTCAGGCCATATCGGCTTCGGGTGCCAGTCTGACTCGAATGGGATTTTGGGTCGTGACAAAAGTTGTATCAGAGCAGGTCGTTCTAAGGATGTCTACAAAGCCGTGTTTGAGTAGAGTCTTGCTTATGGATGTGTTGCGCACCACATGTATAATTAGGAGGCTACGGGACATTTAGGATGTTGTTTCTTTTCTTCACTTCTAGATCGTGCAATAGAGCCAGTGTTGTAAGTTGAAATTGTATCTGACCACGGTGATTGTTTTCTTTGGTATAGTTAAAATACCAATCACAAGAAGAGGTAAAGGCAAATGTAAGCAGGTAGATATGCCTTCCGGTGAAGGAATGAGTAGATCACCACCTGACCAAGCTAGTCAAGGTGAAGCTGACGCTGAAATTGCATCGCGGTCTTCATCTACCTTTCCAGCTCCAGAAGAGCCAAGAGGTAGGGAAGTACCTGCAGAACCACCAATGAATACCACCGATCAGGATTTGAGAAATGCAGTACATATGTTAACTCAGTTAGTAGCTGCACAAGCACAAGGACGAACTGGTCCAATGGTAAATGAAGATGACGTGGCTAGAACAGCTAGTCGGCGTACACAGGACTTCCTAAAATTGGACCCCCCTATATTCACTGGGTCAGACCTGAAAGCGGATCCACAGGATTTTGTGGACCAAGTTCAAAGAGCACTAGAGGTGATGCACGTAACAGGTGTAGAAACAGTTTAATTAGCAGCTTATAGACTGAAGGGAGAGGTGATATTGTGGTATGAAGATTGGAAGAAGTCTCGTGGTATTGGTGCAATGCCACCGAATTGGGAGGAATTTAAAGCAGCATTTCTTGATCACTATCTTCCCTATGAGATCCGTGAGGCTCGCGCGGATTAGTTTTTAAATTTGCGTTAAGGAAATATGAGTGTTAGAGAATATAGTTTGCAATTTAATTCCTTGGCACGTTATGCTCCAAATGTGGTGGCCACAATGGAAGATAGAGTACATTGATATGTGGACATATTGGAGCCTTATTTGGTATGAGACTGCACTATCGCTGCCTTAAATCAAGATATGGATATAGCTAGAATACAGGCCTTTGCGCAGAAAATTGAGGACCAACGACAAAGAAGAAAGACATAGGAATCTGAGGAAGGGACATCAAAAAGGGCGAGACCTATGGGGCAGTCTATGGTGTCCCAGGAGAATCTAGATCTCGAATGTTACCGCCTAGGCCCTCATTTTCTTATTCCACAACAGGTGCTCACTCACAATTTCGAGGGTCTAGAGGTAGTCCATCTGGACAGAGTAGCGGAGTGCAAGGCTCATAGACAGCAAGATTTTCTCGTCCTCCGTGTCAGCGTTGCGGAAGATATCATTTAGGTGAATGCCGATTGGGGACGAATGCTTGTTTTTGGTGTGGCACAAAGGGGCACATAATGAGAGAATGCCTACTTATGCTTTAGTGGACCAGCAGAATGAGGAAGCATTTCTTGATGACGGTACAGGTACTTAGGTATATTACCATATTTTACATGATGTGTATGTATTGACTGATCCGATCTCGACTCTATCGTATGTTACTCCATCGACTACCGTGAATTTAATAGTACACTGGGGTTATTACTTAAGTTAATAGAAATATCTCCACCTGTCGGTGAGTTTAGTATAGTGAAAAGAACATATCGTAATGGTATAGTAGATGTTGTGATCATAGATGAGTAAGTACTCTTGAACGTGTCACCAATAAAAGATGTAAGGGAATTTTGAAAGAAAGGATGTGAAATTTGTCGAAGGCGCATAAGAGTTTCATTTCATATTGTTCCCATTGAATTGCTTATGGTTATTCTAGACCAACAAGTGAAAAAGTCTAATAAGTAAAGACGTAATTTTTGTAAGAGGCCTTGGAGAAATCAACAAGTCGAAAAGATCGCCAAAATGTGGAAGTAGACCTATAACAAGTAACTATCCATGAGCCTTAAGTGTTTATGCGTACATATGCTAATATAGAGATGCATTTGTTGTAATTGAAGCGACATCGTTAACATTCGAGGACAAATGTTTCTAAGGGGGGGAGAATGTAACACCCCGTATACTCCCAACCCAATGTGACGACGTTGAACAAGGGTTACTTAGGTGTCGAGATGCCATGAGTATGTAATTTGTAATGTTAGTGATGAGAAAAATTAAAATTTGGCTTTATACATGTTTTGGGATTTTCGTGGAGCAATTGTGGGGTTCAAAATGAGGCTAAGAGGACTTCTAAACAAAGGATATTAAGGGTAAGAAGTAAGTTAAAGAATAGGACTTGAAGTATCTAACCAAACCCGTGAAGAAAAGTCGAAAAATGAAATTTTCAAAAATTTTAAGTGTGGGGCGCGCTAGAGGGTGTGACACGCCGCTATGGGCTAAATTTTTTAGTCCATAGGCAGCAAGCTGGCGCGCCCAAGGGCGTTCCAGGCTGGTTTCGGCCACTTTTCAAAGTTGGAAATTTTCTTAAGTCCCAAGGGTGCCCGGGGACGTACCGAGCCGATTTTTGGCACGTTTGTTCTACAACCATGATAATATACATGAAATGAGTGAAGTATATATTGTTATGGTAAAATTACTCGTCAACGAATTTGGCATCAAAATGACGATTTTACCCTTTTGGTCAAAATAAGCCATACGTGGCTAGAATTGCTTGTTTTTGGAATTGAGGCTACGAGTATGAATTACGTGAGTGGGAATATTGTCGTAATGCATATGAAATGAATTTAACATGATAAATTATTAATTTTATTGGGTTAAGTGAATTGGGCGCATAAAAGGCCCAAAATGTGAAAGAAAGCATGGGCCAAGAATGACCCATTCTTCCATTGACTAAGCCACACTTAGCATTAAATGCCAAGAGTGGATAAGCATGAATTTAGAGGTCTATAAAAGGAGGCAAAAAAATCTGATTTTTAATACACAACAACACACATGCTTTTCTATCTTTTTCTCTAGAATTCTCAAGAACACCCTTTTGGGCTCTTAAACCCTAAGTCATATTTGGAGCAAGATCACCATTTTACAAGCTTGGGTATGTGTTTATGATTATGTATTAACATATTATATGCATGATAGATTATGTATATCATGTTGGTTATGCTTGGAAGTGTTGAATATAGCACTTTTTGTTTTTGCTAAAGATGTGTTATCCATGGAATTGTAACTTGAAATATGACTTGTGGGTTTGATGAAAGAGCATGGTATGGATGAAATAACAACATGTATGGTGTTATTATGGTCCTAAACATGTTATTTTTCTATAAGTGTAAATTATGGAATTTTGGCCGATTTGTTGTTGTGAGGTGTATTGAAGTAAATTGATGGCATAATTGTGATGTTATGATGATGGAGAGTGGAAAGTATGAACTTGGTGTGACATGCTATTGGTTATCATGTATTGGTAAATCTATGGAATATTATGGGATTATTGGTACAATAATTTCATAAATGGTATTGTCAAGGGGGGAAATGACATGTTAAAGCCAAACATGTGACTTATTATTATTGTATGTCGTTGTAAGGTAATTGGTGGTTAATGTTGGTCACGTTATGTACTTGTGTTGTAGAGTGAAACATAAGGACGAAGCAAGAATATTGTATGCACACTTAAGATTGTAGAATTGTATTGAGAATACAAGGTATGTAAGGCTACTCTTTCCGTATTCTTCTGCAACATATTGTTCATCTTGACATTTGGCTTGTTTCAATTCCGAGGGGCCTTGAAGTATAGTAATTCAGGGTGACGTATATTGTTATTCATATGTGTCTTATTCTTAGATGACTTATGGTTCATTTATCTCTTATTCATGGATTGAGGTTCCGAAGATGTCATAACGTTGTAATTCCTAAAAGGGACTATCTTAAAAGAGTAATAACATAAGAGAATCTATTTATCCTTGAAAAGCATTTTTCCAATCATGTCATGTTCCAAAGTCCAATAATGTGATGATTATCTTTATACCAATCTTTCACAAATAAAAGTATCAATCTCATAAGAGTAATAAGAGAGGTGATGTGCAAGTTAATATACCTATTTCTCATAAGTGAAGATGTCAATCTCATGAAGTAAAGGAGTGAAGTGTAATGTGTTTACGAGTTTGCTTCAAATAAGGCTATGATCCTCAATGTCTCAATCACTCTTAAGAATGAAAGTAAGAATAACAAGAGAAAGAAGTGATGTATAATTAATAAGTAATCATGGGTGGTATTCCAGGGTTTAAAATACCTAGCATGGGTAGATCCCAATAACACGGGTGGTATCCCAGGGGCGACAGAAAAGCCTAGGCTGGGTCGATCCCGATACATCCAAGGGGAGATATAAAAGCCTAGCATGGGTTATGACGGTACATCCCAGGGGTGACACGAAAGCCTAGCATGGGTTACGATAACATCCAAGGGGTCACAGTACCTAGCATAGGTTAATGACAACTCAGGGGCGACACGAAAGCCTAGCATGGGTTCACTTAACATCCCAGGGGTCAAAGTACCTAGCATGGGTTAATCTCATCCCAGGGGCGATAGAACAACCTAGCATGGGTAGAACAAATAAGATGAAAGCATGTAAAGACAAGAGGAGTAAAGAACTTAATATACATGGTTCCCCACATACAGAAAGAGAGTTTATTCACGTTCATTAATTCTTTTATATTGATTCCATTATTGTTGTTATTATGTATGATGATTTCTTATGAGCCTTACATACTCAGTATATTCTTCGTACTGACCCCCTCGGGGGACTTACCTTACATGTTGCAGGTGCAGGCATTAGTAAACTTCCTCTGTAGAATGGGGATCATTTGCAGATATTTTGTGAGCTCCAGTTGGTTCGGAGCCCCCTGAGTCATAAATGTATATTTGTTTTGATGTTATATATATATATTGTATAAAGCGGGGACTTGTCCTGACTGTAAGTTGGTCCTATTGATGCATCTGTTAGAGGATTTTGTAGACATATGTTGGTACATGGATGTAAGAGACGAATATGTATAAGATAAATGTCCGTTTTGACTTGATGGCCCCAACGGCCAAGTTTCCTAAATATGTATATATCATATGTCTCCACGATTATGTTTTCTGCATAGTTGCATGAGGAATTATAAGATTCAGACGACGATACATATATGAAGGTTCATGAGAAAAGATTGGTTCTCTCGGGCCATATCGGCTTCGGGTGCCAGTCCGGTTCGAATGGGATTTTGGGTAGTGACAATAGTGGTATCAGAGCAGGTCGTTCTAAGGGTGTCTACAAAGTCGTGTCTGAGTAGAGTCTTTCTTATGGATGTGTTGCATGCCAGATTTATAATTAGGAGGCTACGGGACATTTAGGATGTTGTTTCTTTTCTTCGCTTCTAGATCGTGCAATAGAGCCAGTATTGTAAGTTGAAATTGTATCTGACCCCGGTGATTGTTTTCTTTGGTATATTTAAAAAGCCAATTACAAGAAGAGGTAAAGGAAAAGGTAAGCTGGTAGATATGCCTGCCGGTGAAGGAATGAGTAGATCACCACCTGACCAAGCTAGTCAAGGTGAAGCTGACGCTGAAATTGCATCGCGGTCTTCTTCTACCTTTCCAGCTCCAGAAGAGCCAAGAGGTAGGAAAGTACCTGTAGAATTACTAATGAATACCACCGATCAGGATTTGAGAAATGCAATACATATGTTAACTCAGTTAGTAGCTTCACAAGCACAAGGACGAACTGGTCCGATGGTAAATGAAGATGACGCGGCTAGAACAGCTAGTCGGCGTACACAGGACTTCCTAATATTGGACCCCCCTATATTCACTGGGTCAGACCTGAAAGCGGATCCACATGATTTTGTGGACAAAGTTCAAAGAGCACTAGAGGTGATGCACATAAGAGGTGTAGAAATAGTTGAATTAGCAACTTATAGACTGAAGGGAGTGGCGATATTGTGGTATGAAGATTGGAAGAAGTCTCGTGGTATTGGTGCAATGCCACCAAATTGGGAGGAATTTAAAGCAACATTTCTTGATCACTATCTTCCCTATGAGATCCGTGAGGCTTGCGCGGATCAGTTTTTAAATTTGCGTCAAGGAAATATGAGTGTTAGAGAATATAGTTTGCAATTTAATTCCTTGGCACGATATGCTCCAAATATGGTGGCCACAATAGAAGATAGAGTACATCGATATGTGGACAGATTGAAGCCTTATTTGGTACGAGACTGCACTATCGCTGCCTTAAATCGATATATGGATATAGCTAGAATACAGGACTTTGCACAGAAAATGGAGAACCAACGACAAAGAAGAAAGACACAGGAATCTGAGGAAGGGCCATCAAAAAGGGCGAGACCTATGGGGCATTCTATGGTGTCCCAGGGGAATCTAGATCTCGAATGTTACCGCCTAGGCTCTCATTTTCTTATTCCACAGCAGGTGCTCACTCACAATTCTGAGGGTCTAGATGTAGTCCATCTGGACAGAGTAGCGGAGTGCAAGGCTCACAGACAGTAGGATTTTCTCGTCCTCCGTGTCAGCGTTACGGAAGATATCATTTAGGTGAATGCTGATTGGGGACGAATGCTTATTTTTGGTGTGGTACAGAGGGGCACATAATGAGAGAATGCCCACAAAGGGGTGCGAGTGGTGTAGCACGACCTACAGGATCAGCCACTGTATCATCAGCATCGGTTCCTTCCCCAGGCAGAGGCGTTCAACCTATTGGTCGTGGTAGAGATATGAGAGGAGCAGCTAGTTCCAGTGGGGCCCAAAATCGCACTTATGCTTTAGTGGACCAGCAGAATGAGGAAGCATTTCCTGATGACGGTACAGGTGTATAGGTATATTACCATATTTTACATGATGTGTATGTATTGACTGATTCGAGCTCGACTCTATCGTATGTTACTCCATCGACTACCGTGAATTTAATAGTACACTGGGGTTATTACTTAAGTTAATAGAAATATCTCCACCTGACGGTGAGTTTAGTATAGTGAAAATAACATATCGTAATGGTATAGTAGATGTTGTGATTATAGATGAGTAAGTACTCTTGAACGTGTCACCAATAAAAAGGTAAGGGAATTTTGAAAGAAAGGATGTGAAATTTGCCGGAGGCGCATAAGAGTTCCATTTCATATTGTTCCCATTGAATTACTTATGGTTATTCTAGACCGACAAGTGAAAAAGTCTAATAAGTAAAGACGTAATATTTGTAAGAGGTCTTGGAGAAATCAACAAGTCGAAAAGATCGCCAAAATGTGGAGGTAGACCTATAACAAGTAACTATCCATGAGCCTTAAGTGTTTATGCATCAATATGCTAATATAGAGATGCATTTGTTGTAATTGAAGCAACATCGTTAACATTCGAGGACAAATGTTTCTAAAGGGGGGAGAATGTAACACCCCGTATACTCCCAACCCAATGTGACGACGTTGAACAAGGGTTACTTAGGTGTCGAGATGCCATGAGTATGTAATTTGTAATGTTAGTGATGAGAAAATTAAAATTTGGCTTTATACATGTTTTGGGATTTTTGTGGAGCATTTGTGGGGTTCAAAATGAGTCTAATAGGACCTCTAAACAAAGGATATTAAGGGTAAGAAGTAAGTTAAAGAATAGGACTTGAAGTATCTAACCAAACCCGTGAAGAAAAGTCGAAAAATGAAATTTTCAAAAATTTTAAGTGTGGGGCGCGCTAGAGGGCGTACCACGCTGATCTAGGCTAAAATTTTTAGTCCATAGGAAGCAAGCTGGCGCTCCCAAGGGCGTGCCAGGCTGGTTTCGGCCACTTTTCAAAGTTGAAAATTTTCTTAAGTCCCAAGGGTGCCCGGGGATGTACCGAGCCGATTTTTGGCACGTTTCTTCTACAACCATGAGCATATACATGAAATGAGTGAAGTATTATATAGGTATGGTAAAATTACTCGTCAACAAATTTGGCATCAAAATGATGATTTTACCCTTTTGGTCAAAATAAGCCATACGTGGCTAGAATTGCTTGTTTTTGGAATTGAGGCTACGAGTATGAATTGCGTGAGTGGAAATATTGTTGTAACGCGTATGAAATGAATTAAACATGAGAAATTATTTATTTTATTGGGTTAAGTGAATTGGGCTCATAAAAGGCCCAAAATGTGAAAGAAAGCATGGGCCAAGAATGGGTCAAATGACCCATTCTTCCATTGACTAAGCCACACTTAGCATTAAATGCAAACAGTGGCTAATCATGAATTTAGAGGTATATAAAAGGAGGAAAAAAAATCTGATTTTTAATACATAATAACACACATGCTTTTCTATCTTTTTCTCTAGAATTCTCAAGAACACCCTTTTGGGCTCTCAAACCCTAAGTCATCTTTGGAGAAAGATCACCATTTTACAAGCTTGGGTAAGTGTTTATGCTTATGGATTAACATATTATATGCATGATAGATTATGTATATCATGTTGGTTATGGTTGGAAGTGTTGAATATAGCACTTTTTGTTTTTGCTAAAGATGTGTTATCCATGGAATTGTAACTTGAAATATGACTTGTGGGTTTGATGAAAGAGCATGGTATGGATGAAATAACAACATGTATGGTGTTATTATGGTCCTAAACATGTTATTTTTCTATAAGTGTAAATTATGGGATTTTGGCCGATTTGTTGTTGTGAGGTGTATTGAAGTAAATTGATGGCATAATTGTGATGTTGTGATGATGGAGAGTGGAAAGTATGAACTTGGTGTGAAATGCTATTGGTTATCATGTATTGGTCAATGTATGGAATATTATGGGATTATTGGTACAATAATTTCATAAATGGTATTGTCAAGTGGGAAATGACATGTTAAAGCCAAACATGTGACTTATTGTTATTGTATGCCGTTGTAAGGTAATTGGTGGTTAATGTTGGTTACGTTATGTACTTTTGTTGTAGAGTGAAACATAAGGACGAATCGGGAATATTGTATGCACACTTAAGATTTTAGAATTGTATTGAGAATACAAGGTATGTAAGGTTACTCTTTCCGTATTCTTCTGCAACATATTGTTCATCTTGACATTGGGCTTGTTTCAATTTCGAGGGGCCTTGAAGTATAGTAATTCAGGGTGACGTATATTGTTATTCATATGTGTCTTATTCTTAGATGACTTATGATTCATTTATCTCTTATTCATGGATTGAGGTTCCGAAGATGTCATAACGTTGTAATTCCTAAAAGGAACTATCTCAAGAGACTAATAACATAAGAGAATCTATTTATCCTTGAAAAACATTTTTCCAATCATTTCATGTTCCAAAGTCCAATATTGTGATGATTATATTTATACCAATCTTTCACAAATAAAAGTACCAATCTCATAAGAGTAAATAGAGAGGTGATATGCAAGTTAATATATCTATTTCTCATAAGTGAAGATGTCAATCTCATGAAGTAAAGGAGTGAAGTGAAATGTGTTTATGAGTGTGCTTCAAATAAGGTTATGATCTTCAATGTCTCAGTCACTCTTAATAATGGAAGTAAGAATAACAAGAGAAAGAAGTGATGTATAATTAATAAGTAATCATGGGTGGTATCCCAGGGGTTAAAATACCTAGCATGGGTAGATCCCAATAACACGGGTGGTATCCCAGGGCGACAGAAAAGCCTAGCATGGGTCGATCCCGATACATCCCAGGGGCTATATAAAAGCCTAGCATGGGTTATTACGGTACATCCCAGGGGCGACACGAAAGCCTAGCATGGGTTACGATAACATCCAAGGGGTCACTGTACCTAGCATGGGTTAATGACATCCCAGGGACGACACAAAAGCCTAGCATGGGTTCACATAACATCCCAGGGGTCAAAGTACCTAGCATGGGTTAATCTCATCCCAGGGGCGACAGAACAGCCTAGCATGGGTAGAACAACTAAGATGAAAGCATGTAAAGACAAGAGGAGTAAAGAACGTAATATACATGGTTCCCCACATACAGAAAGAGAGTTTATTCACGTTCATTAATTCTTTTATATTGATTCCATTATTGTTGTTATTATGTATGATGATTTCTTATGAGCCTTACATACTCAGTACATTCTTCGTACTGACCCCCTCGGGGGACTTACCTTACATGTTGCAGGTGCAGGCATTAGTAAACTTCCTCTGTAGAATGGGGATCATTTGCAGATATTTGATGAGCTCCAGTTGGTTCGGAGCACCCTGAGTCATAAATGTATATTTGTTTTGATGTTATATATATATATATATTGTATAAAGCGGGGACTTGTCCTAACTATAAGTTGGTCCTGTTGATGCATCTGTTAGAGGCTTTTGTAGACATATATGGGTATATGGATGTAAGAGAGGAATATGTAAAAGATAAATGTACGTTTTGACTTGATGGCCCCAACGGCCAAGTTTCCTAAATATGTATATATCATATGTCTCCACGATTATGTTTTCCGCATAGTTGCATGAGGAATAATAAGATTCATACAAGGATACGTATACGAAGGTTCATGAGCAAAGATTGGTTCTCTCGGGCCATATCGCTCGAATGGGATTTCGGGTCGTGACAAGATGGTTCAGGTCAAATGGGTTTAAATTGGGTCAATTGGGTTGGATTAATTTGGAGTTGAATTGGGGATTTTGAAATTGAGTCAAATTAGGCTCAACTTAGACTAGAATTGACATAAATTGGGTAGAATTGGGCTAAAAATTAAATAAATTGGGGAAATTAAATTGAATTGGACTGCTATTAATAAATATAGTGATAAACCAATAACAATAATAAAATTTACAAACGTCATAAGAATTGTTATTATGAATAAATTACGTATATAAAATCAATGACACGTAATATATTATTTAAAATCGACAATAATGATAATTTGAAATAAATTAGGTACCTGTAAATTAATTTTAAGAAATGCTATAATAATAATACTAATGTTAATAATAATAATAATAATAAACTACAGATTATGGATTTGCAAATCACACATATGGATTTTAAATACTTGCATAAATAATTTAGTAATATTAAAATATTTGTGTAATATACTATCTTTAAATTAATAAATTACACATATACTATATGAAATTGGCAATAATGAATAATAAAAAATAAATTAAAATACATTAAATATTTTAAAATTCTGAATGCAAAATGTCAATATTTATTTGGTATAAAAATGATAAGTAAAGAAATATTAATATCTGGAATTTTATTTTGTTTGTAAAATAGCATCCTAGGCGGGATATCGAGAGGTCAAAATTGGGTGTCAACATCTGCTACACTTCTAAACTCACACTTTTAACTCTGGGGTCATTCTTCCATAAGTGCAATGACTCTTTCTATCATTATGTATAAGTCTCTCATTTAAAATTTCATGCTAAAAGTCTTTTCGGATTTGAAGTTATAAATTCTAGGTTCGGCTAGTTTCAGACTAAATCTGAGTGAGGGTGGCCTAGGGAAATCCGAGAATAAATTAGGTGAGTGTGGTGGTGTTTGACTTGATTTCTAGTTAGCTTAGATGATAAGGAACACATAGAATTTTACGAAATTGAATTAGGGTATGTAGAACTCTCGAAATTGATCTTAGCGTAAAGGCTATTGCTTGGGACGTTTTAGATTTAAGGTGTATTGTGAAAAAGGGAATTTTTGGGGAAAATCGGACATTCTTTCCCTCCCATTTCACTCTAGCGATGTTCATGTCGCTATAGCGACATGCCCAAAAGCAGAGAAAGTCTCACTATAGTGCCCAGTCAATGCGATCCATGGCCACTATAGCGACATGTGTCTCTATAGCGACGAAAATTGCTATTTTATTTTTTAAAAAAACCCCAAAATGGTTTATTTTTCTAAAACACATTTTGGAGCAAAAGGGAGGCGATTTTGGGTGAAAATCATCAGCTAACCATCGTTTTACTTCGTTAAGGTAAGGATTTCATCCCCGTTTACTAGTAACTTGATAATCTAGCCTTAGAATTGCTAGTTTATGTAATTCGGGGAGGGTTAAGGGATGATTTTAGTTATTTTCTGATACAAGGGAGTAGTTTACGTATAAATCAATTGGTTTTGGTTAATGATAGTTAAATTACCCTTGTATGTCGTTAATTCACTAATTATTCCATGGAATTGGTAGTTTTAGGTGAATTATGATAGAAAAGCCCTATAACGGGGAGGGAATAATCATGAACTTCGCCTTAGGGTTTGGGTATGAGTTATAATCCCCAACGTGGTACGTCATTTCATTAATTATGTGTTTCTATGTATTTCTAGACCGAGATCAAGCAAAAATTGTACGGAAAGGCAAGGCTCAAGCTTAGTTGAGTTGTGCAAGCTTGGATTGAGGTAGGTAATGATATTGTAGTTTAATCCAATTTATACTATATGTGTATGTTAACTACTTATTAGTATGGCTTGTTAGTGCATGTTGTTTGGTGTGGTCAATTCAATGAATTTATCTTGTTGTATGAGTTTGACCTACCTTATTGTTAATGTGAAATACTACAGTATTTGAACATTCTCTCAGCTTGTTGGTGGAATAAGGTTGGCATACACTTGTGTCTGGGATTTTGGTGCATAGACAAAATTTGTCCCCTGCAGATCATGACTAGAGGTTTGTTATGATACCCATAGCGTGTATGTATGAGGTTTAGGTGAGTTTGACGGTTCCATGAGTGAACCGAGGAATACCTTTATATGTTTGATAATTGCTTAACTTGTCTTGACTGAACTTGACTTGGTTGTAAATGTCTTTACTTGTTGCTTGTAATCCTAAGCTACTTATTTGATACTTGCGGTGCTAGGTGTAGGTTAGAATGAGCATGGATGAATTTGTTGTAATATGTTTTGATTCAGTGTTCATATTTTCATCTTGGGTTGGCCAAATGTCCCTACTAGTATACTGTTGTTCCTTGTGTGCTGATACTACACCTGCTTTTACTTTTGTTTAGTGCAGCGCATATTCCAGCGGCTCCTGGAAGACCTTACTTGTGATTCTAGTATGTGATCTGGATTTCAAGGTGAGCAACATATTCAGGCTACCATGGAATCTTTATTTTATGATATTGCCTTTTGTTTGGACTTATACATTTTTATTTAGTGTTGGGGTTACATCCCCTTCTTGACATTCTTAGTATATTTTGGTACACCGACTTTTGGATCCTAGGGATATATTTATGGTTTAGTAATTATTTCCGCATTTCTTAAGTTGTTAGATTGGATGTTCCTTGAACTATTAATGGGATAGTTTTCTTATTTTTCTCCAAGTGTTGGTTAATGCTTTCGAGGTTTTTGATTCTCCCACAGGAGAATGGGGTGGGTGCCACTCACGTCTAATGGGTCGTGACAAAATTGATCTCAGAGCCTAGGTTGTTTGATCTCATTGTACCAAAATGGCTCCAATAAAGTCTAGGGGAATGGTATAGAGACATCTATACTTTTCGTCGGGAGGCTATAGGACTTTAGGAAAACTGTTATTCTTATTTCTTTCGTGCTGTAACTTGATTCCAATTGTTAGATGGTGATCCAAATTGGTATCTAATTCTCTTCATTATTTTGTCAGCAGATAGTGACTACTACGACAAATGGAACCCGAGTAGCATCCCCCGCATTGGTTGCTCCAATTGCGGAGACAACCTGTAACACCCCGTACTTTTATAACCTCACTTTAGACCTTGGGATCATACCTACATAGGTGTTGAGATGCCATGCATATGTGTTTTATAGTGTCATTGGTGAAACATTTGATATCGGACTTAACATGTGCGATTAGACCTTCATAGGAGGTGTTTTGTGATTTCGTGGAACATTTGGGTAAGAACTCGTACACATTTTAACCTCATTTGGTGACTTTAAGTCATGTTTACTTGATGGTTAAGATCACTAAGTAAGTATTTTGTAGTGTTTTGATAAGGGATTGGACGATACGTAAACATTGGATAAGTGGCCGGAAATTTCAGCAAAGTGCTGAAACTTGTGCCACTACCCTGTTTAAGGGGTGTGGCGCAAGCCACCTACAGCCAAGAAGTTCAGAGAGCAGTGGATTCTTGCGCCACTGCGTTGTTTTTCAGCAGTGGCGCAAGGCACAACACTTATGCCTTTTCCGGAGTCGTTTCGTAACGCAATTCTACGACGATTCTTGGATGGTTTCTTTTGGTTCTTTGGGGTTATTTGAGCATTGTTAAAGAATCAAACACTTCAATACACTCCTACATACTCCTACATGAACAAATCATGAAATGTGAATAGTGATCCAAAATGTCCAATTAAACCAAAGGCGACTAGAATGTCTATTTTTGCGATCGAAAGGACGAATGAGAATTGTTCAAGAGAATATCGCCGTGACATTATGGAATTATGTAAACATGTTATATATGGTGAATAATACATGGAATTTAATGGGTTACATGGATATGTGTTATTGGGCCCAATTTGAGGCCCCAAATGGAAGAAAATACATGGGCCCAAAGGCAAAAATGATCCATTCTTTCAATAATTGACCAATTGAACATATCACTTAATTCCACATGTGGCTAAGGAGGACCTTGGGTCTATATAAAGTCCCCAACATCAGATTTTATTCCCCAAATCCTCTCATAACTTTTGGATATTTTTACAAACATTTCTTTCATTTCCAAACCCTAAAGCAAATAAACCCTAAGGCATATTTGGACAAGATCATCCTATTCCAAGCTTTGGTAGGTGTTTATTCTCATGGATTAACATATTATATGCATGGGAGATTATGTATATTATGCTAGTTGTGTTGGCAAGGTGATGAATAGTGTATTTTTGCCTTTGGTGAAAGATGTGTCATCTTGGTAATTTGAACTTGAATTAGGCCTTGTGACTTTGATGAAAAAGCATGGTATGTACAAAATATGAACATGTATGGTGTTATTTTTGGTCTTAAACTTGTTCAATTGTCTATAAGTGGAAATTGTGGAATTTTGGCCGATATGTGTTATGAGGTGTATTAAGGTCATTTGATGGGTTATTTGTGATGTGTGATGGATAAGAAAGTTTAAAGGAGAAGTGTTGTGATAAAATATATCAATTATCATGTATTGGTCAATGTTGGGAATATTATGGAATTTTTGGAATAATAGTTTGATCAATGGTTTTGTCAAGGGGAAATGACATGTATAAAGGCAAACATGTAACTCATTGACATGGTATGCATTTGTAAAGTAATTGGTGGTTAATGTGAATTCCGTATTGTATTTATGTTGTAGAGTGACACATAAATAAGGAGCGGGCTTATTGTATACGCATCGAAGGTTGTATACTCGTATTGTGAATCCAAGGTATGTAAGGTTACTTTGTCCGTATCTTTCTGCGGCAAATAGTGTCCATATTGACATGTCACTAGTTCTATCCCGAAATGTGCTAAGGTATCCGATATCCATATATCACTAGTCATTGTCATATATTTTCTACTCATGGATCATTTGTGAATCTCATGTCTCATATTCATGGTTAATGTTCCGAAAGCTCAAATAAAGTTACGTTCCAATATTCCAATAGTGCCTATACTTGTGTCTTTTGTTCATGGATTATTGTCCAATGGTTCCAATGGTATCATGGTGCTAGTTATGTTATATTTCTCATGATGTTTATTCACATGTCTTGGTTAATGACTCAAAGCTTCCAACAATGTTATGTTCCAAAGTTCCAAAGTGATGTTATGATTATCAAAGTATCAATCTCAAAGTAATGAACAAAGTAATGCAAATGTGGTCAATGATCAAGTACGGGTGGCAAGTCTAGGGCGTAAGCCTAGCTCGACTCGATCCCGAGGTTTGGATTTATGGGTGGCAAGTCTAGGGGCGTAAGCCTAGCTCGACTCGATCCCGATGCATTGATGTATGGGTGGCAAGTCTAGGGGCATAAGCCTAGCTCGACTCGATCCCAACACAATGATATGATATGAAAGACCCACTGATCAGTCGGGGCCCGGGTACATTGTGACATATGTGATAACAAGTGAGTATTGAGATAAAGAAAGTAATGAAAGTAATGAAAGCAATCCACATGGTTTCCAAAATGCAAAATGGTGACTTCTTCACATTGATTATTCATATGTTTTGAGTTCATTGAACTATTCATGTATTATACAGTTTCATCTGAGCCTTTCATTCTTAGTACTTATTTCGTACTGACCCCTCTCGGGGAATTTACCTTACTTGCTGCAGGCGCAGGTCCCAGTAGGCCTCCCCAGTAGATTGTCAGTGTTAGCGGTTCTTTGGTGAGCTCCAGCTACTTCGGGGCTTCTCCGAGTCAGAGTATATACATGTTTTGGTATTGTACATAATGTGTAAAGCGGGGACTTGTCCCGACTTATGGTTCATTTTGGTCAATGCTCTTGTTAGAGGCTTTTGTAGACCGATGTGGGTGTATCAGTGTAAAAGACATATGTTTTTTTGACTGGATGGCCTCAACTGCCAAGTTTCATGTTTATGTATAAGGATGTCCCATGTTCTCCTTTCTTCGTCGTTCATATTATGATGCAATGGTGGTTATGATTATGAGATGCATATGATTGAACATAGGCAAAGGTTGGTTCTCTCGGGCCTTATCGATTACGGGTGCCAATCATGTCTCGATGGGATTCGGGGCGTGACAAAAGTGGTATCTGAGAAGGTCGGTCTAAGGATGTCTACAAAGCCGTGTCTGAGTAGAGTGTTACTTATCGATGTGTTGTGCACCACATTTATAAGTAGGAGGCTACGGGACATTTAGGATGCTATTTCTTTCCTTCATTCTAGATCGTGCAATAGAGCCAATGTTGTTAGTTGCATTGTATCTGATCTTGGTAATTGGTTTTCTTTGGTATAGTCCAAAATGCCGAACACTAGAAGAGGAAGAGGAAAAGGTAAAAGTAAGCTGATAGATAGAATTGCTGAGGGAACAAGTAGACCACCACCTGAACAAGTGGATCAAGGTGGGGCTGAAACTGAGTTCGCAACGCGAGCTTCTTCTACTTCTTCAGCTCCAGAAGAGCCGAGAAGAAGGGAAGTGCCCATGGAACCACCGACGAATGCCATAGACCAGGATCTTAGGAATGCAGTTCAGATGTTGACACAGTTAGTGGCAGCCCAGACTCAAGGATGAGCTGGTCCAATGACACATGATGATGATGCGGCTAGAATGGCAAGTCGCAGAACACAGGATTTCTTGAAAATGGACCCTCCTATATTCACAGGGGCAGATCCAAAAGCAGATCCACAGGACTTCGTGGATCAAATTCAGAGGGCCTTGGAAGTTATGCATGTGACAAGGGTAGAGACAGTGGAACTTGCTGCGTACAGGTTAAAAGGAGAAGCAATATTGTGGTACGAGGATTGGAAGAAATCCCGTGATATTGATGCCATCCCACCTACTTGGGAAGAGTTTAAGATGGTTTTCCTTGATCATTACTTGCCCTACGAGATCCGTGAGGCACGTGCGGATCAGTTTCTAAATCTCCGTCAAGGAAATTTGAGTGTCAGAGAATGTAGCTTGCAATTTAATTCCTTGGCTCGATATGCTCCAAATGTTGTGGCTACGATGACAGACAGGGTCCATAGATACGTGGACAGACTAGAGCCATACTTGGTAAGAGATTGCACTATTGCGGCCTTGAATAGGGACATGGACATTGCTCGAATACAAGCCTTCGCCCAGAAAATGGAAGAGCAAAGACAGATACGAAGGGTACATGAATTTGATAGGGGACAGTCCAAAAGGGCTAGACCTATGGGACCACCTATGATGTACCAAGGAGGATCTAGGCCCCGCATGTTTCCTAGACCACCTAGACCGTCATTCTCTTATTCCACAGGTGGTGCTTATTCGCAGTCTCGAGAGTTTAGAGGTGGTTCAGCTGGGCAAAGTAGTGGGGTTCATGGATCACAGGCAGCAGGTTTCCCTCGTCAGCAGTGTCAGCACTGCGGGCGTATGCACACAGGTACATGTCGGACAGGGATGAATGTCTGCTTTTGGTGTGGTCATGATACGTTGGCCGATCTCATTGAATTGGACATGGTGGATTTCGATGTAATTATGGGAATGGATTGGTTGGCTTCGTGTTATGCTACGGTAGATTGCCGGGCCAAGAAGGTACAATTCTATTTTCCATAGAAAAATGTTCTAGAATGGCAGGGTAAGGTAGGGGCACCACGAGGAAGATTTATTTCCTATTTGAAAGCAAGGAAAATGATTGCCAAGGGATACGTATGTCATTTGGTACGAGTGAAAGATAATGATGTGGAACCATTAATTCCACAGTCAGTACCGGTAGTCAATGAATTTCTTGATGTATTTCCAGAGGATCTTCCAGGCTTACCCCCAGAACGAGAAGTGGAATTCGGCATTGATGTGATTCCAGGCACTCAGCCCATTTCTATCCCTCCATATAGAATGGCTCCAGCGGAACTGCGTGAATTGAAGAAGCAGTTGAAAGATTTGCTGGACAAGGGCTTCATTAGGCCTAGTATGTCCCCGTGGGGTGCACCGGTATTATTTGTGCGAAAGAAAGATGGCACCTTGAGAATGTGCATCGACTATCGGCAACTAAATAAAGTAACGATCAAGAACAAATATCCCCTCCCTCGAATTGATGATTTGTTTGATCAGTTACAGGGTGCCAAGTGTTTCTCAAAGATTGACTTGAGGTCGGGTTACCATCAAGTCAGAGTTAGAGAAGAAGATGTACCCAAGACAGCTTTCCGAACACGGTATGGCCATTATGAATTTTTGGTTATGTCATTTGGACTAACAAATGCTCCAGCTGTGTTCATGGATTTGATGAATAGGGTGTTTAAGCCATTCTTAGACGTGTTCGTGACAGTACTTATAGATGACATCCTAGTTTATTCAAGATCGCCGGAGGACCATGCTAAGCACTTACGACAAGTATTACAGATTCTTCGTGAACGGAAGTTGTATGCAAAATTCTCCAAATGTTAGTTTTGGTTGAAATCAGTCGCGTTCTTGGGTCACATTGTATCAGATGAAGGCATACAGGTTGATACCCAAAAGATTGAAGCAGTGAAAAACTGGCCAAGACCTACGACACCCATAGAGATTCGCAGTTTTCTGGGTTTGGCAGGTTATTACCGAAGATTTGTAGAAGGTTTTGCTTCTATTGCGGCACCATTGACAAAGTTAACTCACAAGGCAATTAAATTTAAATGGAATGATGCATGTGAAAGAGGTTTCCAAAAATTGAAAGATAAGTTGACTTCCACACCAGTGTTAGTACTTTCTGAGGGTACAGAGGGCTATGCAGTATATTGTGATGCTTTCGGGATTGGTCTCGGATGTGTGTTGATGCAGCATGGTAGGGTGATAGCATATGCCTCATGGCAGTTGCGGCCACATGAGAAAAACTATCCCACACATGATCTTGAATTGGCAGCAGTAGTTTTTACTTTAAAGATTTGGCGTCATTATCTGTATGGAGTTCATGTTGATATTTATATGAATCACAAAAGTTTACAATATATCTTTAAGCAAAAGAAACTCAACCTAAGGCAACGAAGATGGTTAGAGCTCTTGAAAGACTATGATGTCGATATTTTATACCATCCAGGGAAGGCAAATGTAGTAGCGGATGCATTGAGCCGCAAGGCAACGGGAGTCACTAGTGATCAATTGACAGAAAAGAAGGAAATAATCAAAGACTTATATCAGTTAGCGAGCTTGGGAGTTCGCCTTATTGAATCTTCAGATAATAGAGTTATTGTGCAGAATGCAGCAAAATCCTCTTTGATAGCTGAAGTGAAAGAGAAGCAATTTGCGGACTCTATTTTATTACAGCTAAAGGAAAATGTGCAGCAGAATTTGACCAAGGCATTTGATATTACACCGGAAGGGGTGCTTCAATGTCAAGGGAGAGTATGTGTACCGGACGTAGATGAGCTGAGGACACGAATAATGACAGAGGCGCACCATTCGCGCTATTCCATTCACCCGGGTGCTATTAAAATGTACCATGAATTGAAAGAGGTGTATTGGTGGGGCAACATGAAAAAGAACATTGCAGAATTTGTCGCGCAATGCCCAAATTGTCAACAAGTAAAAGTGGAACATCAAAAACCGGGAGGTTACATGCAATGTATCAATCTTCTAGTCTGGAAGTGGGATATGATTAATATGGATTTCATTACGGGTTTACCTCGTACATTGCGGAAGTTTGATTCGATATGGGTCATAGTGGACCGACTTACTAAATCAGCGCATTTTCTACCGGTCAAGAAGACCTATACAGCTGAGGATTATACGAAGTTGTATGTGAAAGAGATAGTACGATTGCATGGTATTCCACTTTCCATTATATCTGACCGAGGAGCACAGTTCACAGCGCACTTTTGGAGATCTTTCAGCAAAGTTTGGGTACACGGGTGAATTTGAGTACGGCTTTCCATCCTCAGACTGATGGACAAGCAGAACGTACTATTCAGACACTTGAAGATATGCTACGATCTTGTACTTTAGATTTTCAAGGAAGTTGGGATGACCATTTGCCTCTTATTGAATTTGCGTATAACAATAGCTATCATTCAAGTATTAAAATGGCACCTTATGAAGCCTTATATGGAAGAAAATGTCGATCACCAATTGGATGGTTTGAAGCAGGTGAAACTGCTTTACTTGGGCCAGATATTGTCCACCAAGCCATGGAGAAATTTAAAGTTATCCAACAACGGTTACAAACGGCCCAAAGTCGTCACAAGTGATATGCCGATGTTAGAAGAAGAGGGCTTGAATTCGCCATAGGTGATTGGGTGTTTTTAAAGGTGTCACCGATGAAAGGGGTAATGCGGTTCGGAAAGAAAGGGAAATTGAGTCCACGTTACATAGGCCCCTATGAAGTTATTAGAAGATTTGGGCAAGTCGCATATGAATTAGCCTTACCTCAAGAACTTTCCTCAGTCCATCCGGTCTTTCATGTGTCGATGCTTCGGAAATGCATAGGAGATCCATCTCGTATTGTTCCCGCAGAGGATGTTCAAGTTACAGAGGATCTCACTTATGAAGAAGTGCCCATTTCTATCCTAGATTGACAAGTAAAGAGATTGAGGAATAAAGACATAGCATCCGTAAAAGTCCTTTGGAGAAACCAACACGTAGAGGAGATCACATGGGAAGCGGAAGAAATGATGAAATCCAAGTATCCCCATCTATTTCAAATGGACCAAGAAGTGCACAGTGCGGAGGTGGAACAATAACAAGTAAGTATTTAAGAGCATGATGTGAATGTGTATAGGTATGTTAAAGTAAAGATGCATTTGTTGTATATAAGACAATGTTGTTAACATTCAAGGACGAATGTTTCTAAGGGGGGAAGAATGTAACACCCCGTACTTTTATAACCTCACTTTAGACCTTGGGATCATACCTACATAGGTGTTGAGATGCCATGCATATGTGTTTTATAGTGTCATTGGTGAAACATTTGATATCGGACTTAACATGTGCGATTAGACCTTCGTAGGAGGTGTTTTGTGATTTCGTGGAACATTTGGGTAAGAACTCGTACACATTTTAACCTCATTTGGTGACTTTAAGTCATGTTTACTTGATGGTTAAGATCACTAAGTAAGTATTTTGTAGTGTTTTGATAAGGGATTGGACGATACGTAAACATTGGATAAGTGGCCGGAAATTTCAGCAAAGTGCTGAAACTTGTGCCACTACCCTGTTTAAGGGGTGTGGCGCAAGCCACCTGCAGCCAATAAGTTCAGAGAGCAGTGGATTCTTGCGCCACTGCGTTGTTTTTCAGCAGTGGCGCAAGGCACAACACTTATGCCTTTTCCGGAGTCGTTTCGTAACGCAATTCTACGACGATTCTTGGATGGTTTCTTTTGGTTCTTTGGGGTTATTTGAGCATTGTTAAAGAATCAAACACTTCAATACACTCCTACATACTCCTACATGAACAAATCATGAAATGTGAATAGTGATCCAAAATGTCCAATTAAACCAAAGGCGACTAGAATGTCTATTTTTGCGATCGAAAGGACGAATGAGAATTGTTCAAGAGAATATTGTCGTGACATTATGGAATTATGTAAACATGTGATATATGGTGAATAATACATGGAATTTAATGGGTTACATGGATATGTGTTATTGGGCCCAATTTGAGGCCCCAAATGGAAGAAAATACATGGGCCCAAAGGCAAAAATGATCCATTCTTTCAATAATTGACCAATTGAACATATCACTTAATGCCACATGTGGTTAAGGAGGACCTTGGGTCTATATAAAGTCCCCAACATCAGATTTTATTCCCCAAAGCCTCTCATAACTTTTGGATATTTTTACAAACATTTCTTTCATTTCCAAACCCTAAAGCAAATAAACCCTAAGGCATATTTGGACAAGATCATCCTATTCCAATCTTTGGTAAGTGTTTATTCTCATGGATTAACATATTATATGCATGGGAGATTATGTATATTATGCTAGTTGTGTTGGCAAGGTGATGAATAGTATATTTTTGCCTTTGGTGAAAGATGTGTCATCTTGGTAATTTGAACTTGAATTAGGCCTTGTGCCTTTGATGAAAAAGCATGGTATGTACAAAATATGAACATGTATGGTGTTATTTTTGGTCTTAAACTTGTTCTTGTCTATAAGTGGAAATTGTGGAATTTTGGCCGATATGTGTTATGAGGTGTATTAAGGTCATTTGATGGGTTATTTGTGATGTGTGATGGATAAGAAAGTGTAAAGGAGAAGTGTTGTGATAAAATATATCAATTATCATGTATTGGTCAATGTTGGGAATATTATGGAATTTTTGGAATAATAGTATGATCAATGGTTTTGTCAAGGGGAAATGACATGTATAAAGGCAAACATGTAACTCATTGACATGGTATGCATTTGTAAAGTAATTGGTGGTTAATGTGAATTCCGTATTGTATTTATGTTGTAGAGTGACACATAAAGAAGGAGCGGGCTTATTGTATACGCATCGAAGGTTGTATACTCGTATTGTGAATCCAAGGTATGTAAGGTTACTTTGTCCGTATCTTTCTGCGGCAAATAGTGTCCATATTGACATGTCACTAGTTCTATCCCGAAATGTGCTAAGGTATCCGATATCCGTATATCACTAGTCATTGTCATATATTTTCTACTCATGGATCATTTGTGAATCTCATGTCTCATATTCATGGTTAATGTTCCGAAAGCTCAAATAAAGTTACGTTCCAATATTCCAATAGTGCCTATACTTGTGTCTTTTGTTCATGGATTATTGTCCAATGGTTCCAATGGTATCATGGTGCTAGTTATGTTATATTTCTCATGATGTTTATTCACATGTCTTGGTTAATGACTCAAAGCTTCCAACAATGTTATGTTCCAAAGTTCCAAAGTGATGTTATGATTATCAAAGTATCAATCTCAAAGTAGTGAACAAAGTAATGCAAATGTGGTCAATGATCAAGTACAGGTGGCAAGTCTAGGGGCGTAAGCCTAGCTCGACTCGATCCCGAGGTTTGGATTTATGGGTGGCAAGTCTAGGGGCGTAAGCCTAGATCGACTCGATCCCGATGCATTGATGTATGGGTGGCAAGTCTAGGGGAATAAGCCTAGCTCGACTCGATCCCAACACAATGATATGATATGAAAGACCCACTGATCAGTCGGGGCCCGGGTACATTGTAACATATGTGATAACAAGTGAGTATTGAGATAAAGAAAGTAATGAAAGTAATGAAAGCAATCCACATGGTTTCCAAAATGCAAAATGGTGACTTCTTCACATTGATTATTCATATGTTTTGAGTTCATTGAACTATTCATGTATTATACAGTTTCATCTGAGCCTTGCATACTTAGTACTTATTTCGTACTGACTCCTCTCGGGGAATTTACCTTACTTGCTGCAGGCGCAGGTCCCAGTAGGTCTCCCCAGTAGATTGTCAGTGTTAGTGGTTCTTTGGTGAGCTCCAGCTACTTCGGGGCTTCTCCGAGTCAGAGTATATACATGTTTTGGTATTGTACATAATGTGTAAAGCGGGGACTTGTCCCGACTTATGGTTCATTTTGGTCAATGCTCTTGTTAGAGGCTTTTGTAGACCGATGTGGGTGTATCAGTGTAAAAGACATATGTTGTTTTGACTGGATGGCCTCAACGGCCAAGTTTCATGTGTATGTATAAGGATGTCCCATGTTCTCCTTTCTTCGTCGTTCATATTATGATGCAATGGTGGTTATGATTATGAGATGCATATGATTGAACATAGGCAAAGGTTGGTTCTCTTGGGCCTTATCGGCTACGGGTGCCAATCATGTCTCGATGGGATTCGGGGCGTGACACATCCCTAAGAAAAAGAGGATGGGTGAGAGGAAGAGGACGAGCGACACCCACCAGAGGTGGAGCTCAAGCAGTTGCTGGCCAGGCTCATGAAGGTTCAGTATCACCTTCCCCACCTCAAGATCATTTTGAAGAGATGGAAGCAGTAGAGGAGCAGGTAAAAGAGCTCGAAGTGGCGGTGCTAGCTGGGGTTGCAGCCTTACCTACCATGTCTGCTGAGATTGTTCAACAGGTGTTAGCTTTTCTGAGTGGGTTGGATGGTATTGGAGCCACTCCTACTGTACCTATTGTTCAGGCTCCAAGTGTTTACCCTACTGTTGTTATGGCTCTTAGGATTGATGAGGCTTCAGGTACTGATGTTTTTCCTCATTCGGTCTTATGTTCTGTGATGACTGGTACTTAACATGATCTACTGACCAAGTTTGTGAAGATGAAACCACTAACATTCCAGGGTACTGAGTCTGAAGGCGCGTTTGAGTTCATCATTGACTGTTATGAAAGGTTACATAAGATAGGTATTGTGCAGCAATGTGTAGTTGCGTTCGTGACCTTTCTGTTGGAGAAGGACGCTAAGGAATGGGGAGGGCGTATGTTGAATATCAATCGCTGGTTTTTCCTTCATTGACTTGGGAACAATTTCATGCTTTGTTCTTAGAGAAGTATGTTCCTTGCGCCCTCCGTGATCACAAGAAAGATGAGTTTTTGGCATTAGAGTAGGGTGATATATCATAGGCAGCCTATGAGGCTAAGTTCCATGCCTTATCTTGCTATGCTACTCAGCTGTTGGCCACTGATGAGGAGAGGATTCGACTCTATGTCAAGTGTTTGAATTATCTTATTTAGGTTTTGTCTGTGCATATGACTTCTGCAAGAAAGGGGTTCAATGAAGTTTCTGATTATGTGAAGAAGTTAGAGGGGGTTACGCAAGTGGGTCAGGCTAAGATATTAGCTAAGAAGTCCCGCAATGTTGGGAATTTCAGCAGATCTTACTCCAAGGGCCACGGTCAGCAGGCCTACCCATCTCGCCCCATTTAGTCAGCATTGCCAGTTTCTACTGTGGGTCCAACTAAGGTCTCTTCTCAGTTGCAGGTTATTAAGAGCCAAGGGGCTTCTTACTTTTCTACCAGTCGACCTTCTCTCGAACGGGGATGTTACTATTGTGGTGCGGTTATTCATTTTAAAAGAGAGTGTCCTTTGAGGTAGGCGAATGGTCAGGCGCAGCAGCAGACTCGGGCTATAGTTGCAGTAGGTAGAGGAGGATAAGGTGACGACAGTGGTCGTCCAGAGGGTGGATGGGGAAATCAGACAGGTGGTCGGGGTGGTCGAGGAAATGGCGGCACACGGGGAAGAGGATATAAATTATTCATATATTTTTGTATATAAAATATTATATTTTTAAATAAAAAATGAATAATTATATCCTATTCTCGCATATTTTCTGACAAATTATACAGGAAGAAGAATACAACGGAAGACTAAAGAAGCAACAAATTATTAAAGAGATAAGAGAAATTCCATGGGTGCAATCATAATTTCATAGCCACAACCGTGAAACTTTTTGAAAGAAGTTGAAAAGCTCATAGGTGTGAATCATCACTTCATACTCACACCTGTCAAATGGAAGAATTGAGAAGAAGTTACAAGTTGACAGTTATAACCACCACTTCAAAGGATGTATTTGTGCGGGCAACACTATAATTTTCTATAAATAGAGGCATTTCTTTTATTATTAATCATCCAACATCATAAGCAAGATATAAGAATTAGTCTTGTTTACTTTATCTTCCTTTCTTTTTCTATTTGTAGGATAATATTTTTCTTTTCTTTATTTATTTCTCTATAATGGAGTAATTTCTTTCACTTGGGATAGTTGATGAAACTTGATATATTTATAATATTATCTCAGTTTAAGACATGCTTCACTTGAACATTTAATTTACATCTTCATATTGTGCTGGAATAATAACCTTTATCTAATTATTATTACCACATCTATCTATTTTATCTCTATTTATTCTTATATTGGTTTTGTTATCCTCACAGAGCGAAATTAATATATAATAACTAATGAGTAAAATAGTAGAGTGAGAGTAATTTTTAGTTATTTATTATTCCATATCTTTAATCTTGCTTCTTTTGGTTCTTATCCTCACGGAAGGATTGACTCAAGCAAGTTTATAGATTTAAATAATTTTTATCTTATTTCTTCCAATCTGTATCCTCGCGGAGGGATTGACTCAAATAAGATTATTGATTTGAGGGGTCTCTATCATATTTCTTTCAATTCTTATTCTCACGAAGGGATTTATTCAAATAAGTTTATTGATTTAAAAATTACTCCCAAGGGGTCTTTACACCTTTTAGCACAATTCAGGCAAGAAAATATTGTGATTTAATTATCACTAGTTTTAAATCATTTAATTGACATAACCTCACGAAATGCTAATTAAAAATTTATTTCTTAGTGAGTAAAATATAATTGTTTGAGTAATAAACAATTATTGAACAGAGTAATATATGTGGAGACTGGGATTTTATATAATAATATTATAAATTGAATTCATCAATTCCCAACTCTTTTTGAATATATAAATCTTTCGGAAGTAGTTTATTTTACTTTAAGTAATTTATAATTCAAAACTCACCTTTCATCAATTTGGTTCTCTTAAATAGTAATCAAGATAGTACAAATTTGTAGACTAGATGGTTCCAATTTTTGTGGGACGATATCTTAAACTATACTAGAATTTGACAGAGTACGAGCAACAAAATATTATATACATTAGACTCGTTAATTTTTTGGCGCCGTTGCCGGGGATTGGTAAACATCTACTTCAAATTAATTGTCTTATTACTACTTTGAGATTTTATTTTTCTATTTCTTCAAGTACTTTATATACTATTACTTGACAAGTTTTAGGAAACAAGACTTGAAGATATTATTGTTGTTGTTGTTGTTGTTGTTATTATTATTATAATATTATATTAATTTATATTATACTAGAATATATTTATTATTATTTCTGTTTTCAAGTATTTTGTTTTATAGCACCTAATTAGTGCTAGGGAGCAAGATTTAAAAAAAAAAAATAATATTTTCTCATTGTGAACCCACTTTATGTACTTTAAATATGAATTTCAATCAACCAAGTAAAAGTTTTATTAAGTTGACAGAAAAATATTGTCAAAAAGCTATTACCTATGACTATTATGGTAGCAACCACCAAAGCTTTGAATGCTAAACAAGTAACACATTTGTTTATGCGAATTCTGAAAAAATGAACGATCTTGAAGAATTAATCAATAAAATTTGTGATAGATCCATACTTGTGAATATTGTAGAACAGGTAATTCATGTTTCTTTAATTCTTCTTATGAACAATCTTACGTTGTTTCTAGTTCTTTCAGGTACTTTGATTCTAGTGAATATGATTGCAACCCGGAGTCCAATCAATACTCGCAAGAGGATCAATATATTGAGAGTGAACCATTTTAAGAGGAGAATGTGAATTTGAGGAAAACTATGCATACTTTCATTAAGAATATCGATGAAAAAATTGTACATAATTATAAAGCCATTACAGATCTAACAATGAAGGTAAATGAATTAATAAGCATAGTAAACTCCTATAATGATGGTGAACTTTCAAATGAAACTACGTCTTGTGAGAATGAAACAATTAATAAAATAAAAGAGCCTTGTGAAAAAGAATATACTGCTAACGATGAAAAGAATAATTTAGTGAAGCAGGATGACAATAAAGGTTTGATGGAATTCAACTGAACAAGTAACAAATACATATTCCATTTTTCTAATTCACATAAATTGATTAATTTTGAGAAAAATGATAATAAAGAGGTCACAAGCACAAAAATAATATTATTTGATCATTATTCTGCAATTTCTTTTTATCATTATAATTTTATGGATTTTGTTGTTGGAGATTTTCAGGAAAAATCATGGACTGATCCTCGTGAAAAATATAAAATAAAGATAAGAATTATCATGCATGATTATTCATCTGCTCGAGATAAGGTCAAGAAAAATCGGAGGATCCAAAAAAATAATTTTATATAATATTGTTGGTCAAGTGGGCTTTGGCAGAATTTTCAAGAATCAAAAAAGAAATTTTGATTCAGAATTGGGGGTGGAATTCACAAGCTCTCGAAAAAAAAAAAAGGAAAATCCTTTTCCTCCTCTTGCTTTTAAATTATTTGTCAGGGACATGATGATATTTAAGTGGGGGTTAGGAAATATATATATATATATACACAACATATTTTATATATTTGCATAATTTTTTTAATTTATAGCATAACTTCTTTAATACACTTCCATGAATTTCTTTGTTCAGTTCTTTGCCATGGTCGTAATATTTTGAGATGAACACTTTTTTAAAAAAAAATTTAATAATGAGATTTTGAAAAATAAATTGAATGACTATTATTCATGGGTTATATGAATATCTTTCCAAACTCATATTTATTTATTGGTGATTAAAATTAAGTTATTTACTGATCCTAAGTGTATAGTGTTGTCAGGTGATATCACCCAGTTCTCTTGCTTATTCAAAAATCTAGAACTTTCCTTGAATGTGACTTGAGGCGAAATACTAGGTAGATTTTTGAGTTGGGAAATGAAGTAGGCCTTCTTGTTAAGTCATGACCAAAATTGACCTACCTAAATTATGTCTATCCCTAGTCAGACCCTTGAGCCTAAATAAATCATCTCTAGTTTTATTGATAAGCCAAATTTTAACCCAAATTTAATCTTTGTTATCACATCTGTTTGTTCACTCTATTCCCTTAGCGCCGATAAAAAAAAATTGAATACAAAAATAGTGCGGGGAGTAGTTATAAAAAAGAAGTAAACATTGATTCTTGTTGAGCTTATTGATATTTTAAGAATGTTGTCGAAAAAAAAAAGAATGTTATCAAATAAAAAAAGTTACAAAGAAAATTGTTGGTAACTACTTCTTGAAAAATAATTAAGTGAGGAAAAGGGGGATTAAAAAAATAAAGAAAAAACAGAGGTTGATTTATTTTAGAAGCAGGAAAGCAATGATGTTTAAATGCTAAAGTATTTTGGTGCTTATAAGGGATTTGAGTCACTTTTATCCTTATGTATCCTATCCATCCCTAAACCTATATTACAACCTTATAAAAGTCCTACATGATCTCAACACAAAGACTCCTATATTAAGGGAGAACTACATAATAGGCAAGCTTATGGAACTTCGAGTAGCTTGAGATACTTCTTTGTTGAGAGAGAGAAAACATTTTCCTATTTATGCCCTTCTTTCGATTTTATTTATATATTGTATGATTTATGGGCATCTCTTTTCATTTGGTGAGACACACTGGGAACAAGAAAATATTGTAATTTTGATTCTCAATAGGTGAATATAAGTGCGATTAAAATTATTTGAACTCATGATGTAGTCTTAGTTAAATTTTGTTTTGTCCACAATTCTTTTTACTTAAAATTTTAGCCTTTATTTTGTTTTGTCCTTTGCTCGAGGAAGACCAAAGATTCAAGTATGGGGGAATTTGATGGATATAAATTATTCATCTATTTTAGTATATAAAAAATTATATTTTAAATAAAACATGAATAATTATATCCTATTCTCGCATATTTTCTGACAAATTATACATGAAGAAGAATACAACGGAAGACTTAAGAAGCAACAAATTACTAAAGAGATAAGAGAAATTCCATGGGTGCAATCACAATTTCATAGCCACAACCGTGGAACTTTTTGGAAGAAGTTGAAAAGCTCATGGGTGTGAATCATCACTTCATACTCACATCCGTCAAGTGGAAGAATTGAGAAGAAGTTACAAGTTGACGATTATAACCACCACTTCAAAGAATGCATTCGTGCAGGCAACACTATAATTTTCTATAAATAGAGCCATTTCTTTGATTATTAATCATCCAACATCACAAGCAAGATATAAGAATTAGTCTTGCTTACTTTAACTTCCTTTCTTTTTCTTTTTGTAGGATAATATTTTTTTTTCTTTATTAATTTCTCCATAATGGAGTAATTTCTTACTGTTGGGATAGTTGATGAAACTTCATGTATTTATAATATAATCTCATTTTAATACATGATTCGACTGAACATTTAATTTACATCTTCATATTGTGCTGGAATAATAACCTTTATCTAATTATTATTATCACATCTATCTATTTTATCTCTATATTATTCTTGAATTGATTTTGTTATCCTCACGGAGCGAAATTAATATATAATAAATAATGAGTAAAATAGTATAGTGAGAGTAATTTTTAGTTATTTATTATTCCAAATCTTTAATCTTGCTTCTTTCGGTTCTCATCCACACGGAAGGATTGACTCAAGCAAGTTTATAGATTTAAATAACCTCTATCTTATTTCTTCCAATCCATATCCTAGTGGAGGGATTGACTCAAATAAGATTATTGATTTGAGGGGTCTCTATCTTATTTCTTTCAATTCTTATTCTCACGAAGGGATTGACTCAAATAAGTTTATTGATTTAAACATTACTCGCAAGGGGTCTTTACACCTTTTTGCACAATTTAGGCAGGAAAATATTGTGATTTTATTATCACTAGTCTTAAATCATTTAATTGACATAACCTCATGAAATGCTAATTAAATATTTATTTCTTAGTGAGTAAAATATAATTATTCTATAGAAAATACATATGGAGACTGAGATTTTATATAATAATATTATCAAGTGAATTCATCGATTCCCAACTTTTTTTAAAATATATTAATCTTTAGGAAGTAGTTTATTTTACTTTAAGTAATTTATAATTCAAAACTCACCTTTCATCAATTTGTTTCTCTTAAATAGTAATTAAGATAATACAAATTTGTAGCCTAGATGGTTCCAATCTCTGTGGGACGATATCTTAAACTATACTAGAATTTGACAAAATACGAGCAACAAAATGTTATATAAATTGGACTCGTCAGCAGCTGGGAGAGAGTTAGCTCAGATCGATGACCGGACTCACTGTTATTCCTTTTTGGGAAAGATTGATGCTGAGGCTTCTAATGCAGTGATCAAAGGTACCATTTCTGTTTGTGATCAGATGGCTTCTGTCTTATTTGACCTGGGGTCTGCTTATTCTGATGTATATGTCCAGTTGCGGAGGGTTTGAATTTGGTTTGTGACGTACTTGACTATCCTATTTATGTGTCTACTCTGGTTGGTGAGTCTATGGTAGTAACCCATGTTTACCATTCTTGTTCAGTGTTGTTTGTGGGTTTTCAGACTTGGGTAGATTTGATTATTCTGGATATGTTAGACTTTGATGTAATTTTGGGTATGACCTGGTTATCTACTTATCACGCTGTCTTAAACTGTAATGCTAAGATAGTGACTCTATCTATGCCTGGAATGGATGAACTAGAGTGGGAGGGAGTGTATAAGGCCAAATCGGTGAAAATTATATCCTTTGTCTGGTCTAGAAGGTTAGAGGAGAGGGGGTGTCCAACGTTTTTAGCTCATCTCCAGGATGTGAGTGCGGGGTCTCCTTCTATAGAGTCAGTTCTGGTGTTTTCCAAAATCCCAGGAAGTGTTTCCTTCAGATTTATAAGGTATGCCTTCATATAGAGATATTTATTTTTGTATTGACTTAGAGCCAGGTACTCGCCCTATATCTATTCCACCCTATCGAATGGCTCCAGTAGAGTTGAGGGAAGTCAAAACTCAATTGCAGGAACTACTTGACAAGGGGTTTATTCATCCAAGTGCTTCACCTTGGGGTGCTCCGATCCTATTTTTTAGGAAGAAGGATGGTAGTATGAGGATGTGTATTGATTATAGACAGCTGAATAAGGTTACCACCAGGAATAAATATCCCTTGCCTCGCATAGACGATCTGTTTGACCAGTTACAGGGTGCAATGGTATTTTCCAAAATTGAATTGAAGTTGGGTTATCATCAACTAAAAATTAGACCGGAGGATATACCAAAGACAACTTTTGAACTTGGTATGGCCATTACGAGTTTCTGGTGATGTCTTTCGGGCTAAATAATGTGCCTGTAGCCTTTATGAGCTTGATGAATGAAATCTTTAAGTCATTCTTTGATTCTTTTGTTATTGTATTTATTGATGACATTCTAGTTTACTCAAAGATTAAAAAGGAGCATGCAGGTCACCTTCGCATAGTGTTGGAGATTCTAAGGGAGAAGTGACTATTTGCCGAATTTTCAAAGTGATAGTTTTGGTTGTCTTCAGTTGCCTTTTTGGGGCATGTTGTTTCCAAAAAGGGGGTGATGGTGGACCTCCAAAAGATTGAGGCAGTTAAGAGTTGGATCCAGCATAGTTCAGTGACTGAGGCAAGGAGCTCTATGGGTCTTGCTAGTTATTACCGCAGGTTTGTCATGAACTTTGCATCCATTACAACGCACTTGAGAAGGCTGAACCAGAAGAAAGTGCCATTTGTTTTGTCAGATCAATTTGAGGAGATCTTCCAAAAGCTTAAGACACTCTTGACTACATCTCCTATCCTTTCTTTACCGGTTGAAGGTAAGGACTTTATAGTGTTTTGTGATGCTTCACTTTTGGGCTTGGGTGTTATGTTAATGCAGGATAGGAATGTCAATGCTTATGCTTAGAGGCAGTTGAAACCTCATGAAAGGAACTACCCGACCCATGACTTAGAGTTGGCAGCGGTGGTGTTTGCATTAAAGATTTGGAGACATTATCTTTATGGTGTCAAGTATGAGGTCTTCATTGACCACCATAGCCTACAATATGTGTCTACTCAAAGGGATTTGAGTATAAGATAACGGAGATGGATGGAATTGTTGAAGGATTATGATGTGACTATTCAGTATCATCCAGGTAAGGCCAATGTGGTGGCATACACATTGAGCCAAAAGGCTATAAGTATGGATAGTTTTTCATTCTTGAGGGGGTCCAAACGACCTTTAGCTAGAAAGTTTCAAACTCTAGCATCTCAGAGTTTGCAATTTGGGGTTTCAGACAAGGGTGAATTGTTGGATAGTGTTGAGGTGAAGTCAATATTTCTAGATCAGATTAAAACCAAGCAATTTAAGGACAAGAAGTTGAATACGCTCCAAAATAAAGTGGTGCGTGGGGAGGTAGCGGACGCCACTCTTGGTGCGAGTGGGGTGTTGTTGTTTAAGAGAAGGTTATATGTTCCTCGGGTCGGTAATTTGATTCATGATGTACCTTCAAAACCCATAGTTCACGTTATTCTATTCATTTGGGTACAACCAAAATGTACTATGACTTAAGGAAGCTTTATTAGTGGCCCGAAATGAAGAGGGACATAGTGGATTATGAGTCCAAGTGTCACAATTATCAGCAGGTGAAGTATGAACATCAAAGGCCTGCGGGGTTGCTTCAGAGAATGCCTATACCTATGCATAAATGGGAGAATATTGCTATGGATTTCGTGGTGGGTATTCCTAAGACCTTGGGAAAATATGAATCCATTTGGGTGATAGTGGATCGGTTGACTAAATTAGCCCAATTTTTGCCAGTTCAGGTAGACTACAACTCCCAATATTTAGCTAAAATCTACGTCAAGGAGATAGTAAGGCTTCATGGGGTGCCCTTTACCATCATTTCTAATAGAGACGCAAAGTATACTTCTAAATTTTGAGACAGGTTACACGAGGAGTTAGGCACCAAGCTCACCTTTAGCACGACTTTTCATCCTCAAACTGATGGGAAGTCAGAGAGGACGATACAGGTGCTAGAGAAAATGTTGAGAGCCTGTGTTATTGACTTTGGTGGTCATTGGGATCGATTTTTTCCGTTGTGTGATTTTTTATACAACAACAACTATCACTCTAGCATCGATAAGGTACCATTTGAGGCACTTTGTGGAAGGAAGTGTAGGTCACCTATTGGGTGGTTTAAGACTAGAGATGTTAAACCTTTGGGCACTGACTTAGTGAGGGATGCTTAAGAAAAAGTAAGGTTCATTCAAACAAAGTTGTTGGCTTCTCAAAGTAGACAGAAGGATTATATGGACCATAAGGTAAGAGACATGGACTTCAAGGTAGGTAAACAAGTGTTTCTTAAGGTGTCTCCCATGAAGAGAGTCATAATGTATGGCAAGAGGGACAAGTTCAGCCCTCAGTACATTGGTTCCTTCGAGATTCTTGAGGATGTGGGTCTGGTTGCGTACAAGTTAGCATAACCACTGGGGTTGTTGGGAGTCCATCTGATATTTCATGTCTCCATGCTAAAAAGGTATCATAGGGATGGATATTATATTATTAAATGGGACTCGATTTTATTAGATAAGGATTTGGCTTACGAGGAAGAATCGGTGGCTATTCTAGATCGAGATGTTCAAAAGTTGAGAACGAAGGGAATTCGTTCGATTAAGGGTCAATGTGTCACGACCCAAACTACCAGATTGTGAGGGCACCTATTCTAATCTACCAAGATAGGAACCCCTTACCACCCTTTAAGAAGATGTGCAAAAGTCTTTATTAAATAGCAATAACCAAGTTTTATTACAACTGTTTTTATAAATATTAAATGTGGAAAATGAAAACTACCCCTAGGACCTAGTCTAACAGGTACAAGAGCTTCTTAATTAAGAAAGATAAGACTGGACACAACTTCCACCATGAATGAGAGGAGTAGAAGCTACTGGAGATCCCTATCCACGTCACCTGTGAAACATCAACTGATGCTGCAACCAAACTATACCCCAAAAAAGGTATAGCAAGACTAGTATCAGTACAAATAATAAGTACATTTAGGTATCACCGGTTGATCAGGGTTAGATCACATAAACACAGTATAGAAATAACATAAAGAAAACATGAACACTTATATAACAATTTAATCCACATCACTTTCATCTTTTTGTGTTACCTAAGAGTATTCCTATTCTTATTCCAGTTGATCATTCTTCCCCTTCACATTAAGTGTCATCCATACTAACTCTCAGAGTTTAACCCCAATAGTTATTATAAGTCAATCTATTTCACTTACGCCTAAATTAACCTCAATGATAATTGAAAACCAATAATCATCACCTTGTAAAAAGTACAACTATGACCACACATTATGATAAATACCTCAAGTTTATGACTTTATCCCTTTCAAGCAACTATACAACTTCAGTCAAGTAGATGTCAAGAGATAACAAGTCAAGTCAAACCATGATCAAGTCAAAAAACCTGACTCTAACAATATCTAATTCATCAAACCATGACTCTAATAATATCCAAGTCAACAAACCATGACTCTAACAATATCCAAATCAACAAACCATGAATCTAACAACAAGAATCCCAAAATATATGAAGCAACATCATAATTTGATTCACTCAAGGAACCCACAACAACAACCACAATATAAACTTCATCCACTCATGGAACCAATATAAACAGCAACAATAACAATAATCATATACCCAGTCCATTCAAGGAACCATCATCTTCATACATACCTTGTACATACATGCTAAAGGTCTTATGGTTTCCCACTAGTCATGACCTGCAGGGGACAAGCTCTTATCCATATACTATACCGGCGTGATACCCGAGCCAACCAATGAATCATAATAACCAATCCCGTGAAGATGTCCAAATATCGGTACATCCCACAATAATAACAAATATCACGCAATCACAACCACAATGAGAATAAGCAATCATACTTGTACAATCAACAAGCCTTTAATATAACCTCATTATATGTGATTAACACCTAGGATATTATTTAAGAATTTCCTTCCTTAAGCATGCATTGCAACAATAGACAACCACCCAAACACTTGGTCAACTCGAGCTAATCATTCCATGTAAACAACAATCATTCTTTAACACACCAAATCACAAATAGATATGATTCATTGGTTTTATCAATTATAGCACGTCCTAAAACCAATCCATGGATTATTCAAGCAAGCATCATCAAGCCATATTAATTACACTCAAGTATTCATTTTAGGAGTGGACAATCAACCAAATAGAGTGTAAACTCTAATTCAACAATCATAAATTCATTCATTAATCTAATCCTCCTTTATTTATATCGAGACCGGGATTTTTGCTATTATCTAGCAATCCCTACATTCAAGTCATTACTAGGTTCAAGACCTACTCCATTAGGCAATCAATCAACTCTATTCAACTTACAATCTAGTTTAGTCATATGCCTTTATACCTTTTACTTCCTAACCCTTAGCCTAACTTGACCTTAGGCTCTTAAGTTATGTCACCGCCTCCTCATACATAATCAGTTCTCATCCCTAACTTTAAGCAAGATTATCCCATAATCCAACATAATTAATAGCAAGTTCACCTTTTTATGGTAATTAGGTCAAATCTCTAGATTGTAAGCTCATGCAATCTCCTTGTCATCCTCTATATTTCTATAACTCACATTACAATCCACCATAGAGTCATACAAACACAAAACATCCATCAACGATTCATACATTAACATAATAACACATAATTAGGCCCTTATTACATTAAATCCATGTTTTATACATCCAAACTCCATGCCCACATTCCTAAGCATGATTTCTCCCATAAATCAACATTATAGATACGATTACTAACCACAGTCTACTACTCATCAAACATAACCTACGTGGGTGTCAAGCTGCTCTAACAAGTAAGCCATGCCATGGATGATCTTCCTTCTTCTTCACGTTTTCGAAGGCTAAATCAGCTCATAATAATAATTACAAGAGTAATTAATAAACTACTCTTCAAACAAACACCTTGGGAATTAAAACCCACTAATGCTACCCACATTTACGATATACAACATTACCCAAGAGTCAATTAGTCATCAAATAGTCCTTCAAGCTCAACCCAACTCCATTAATGGAGTTTTTAGGCTAAAGGTTCTACCTTTATTGAATTCAAGGTTCCCAACTAGCAATATCATGTTTTAGGATCACTAATTCATGCTAACAATAGTTAATGAACAATTTTGAAGTGATTCTAGGTGATATTAACCCAACCCATAGGTTTTCCCCCAAAATATCATGAACCTAGACTTCAAATCCCCAAGAATTTCACCATTAAAGGTTGTTCTAATGTTTTAGGATGTTGAAGGATTGAAAAATAAAGAAGATGATGGAAGAAACTTACCTCAATGAAGAATTTCCACCCATTCCAAGAGAAAATCGCCCCTTTAGGGCTTAGGAATGAAATTTTGGGGTTTAGGGGCTGAAACCTGTCAAAAATAAGTTATAAACTGTTGTAGCATCGCTAAGGCCACCTTTCGTCACTATAGCGCCGTTGCTATAGTGACCTGAGCCCTCTATAGCAGCATTCACTTTTTCAGCACGAACAATCTTCAGTAAAATAGTCATAACTTTTTAATCAGTAAGCGGATTAACAAATGGTCAATTGCGTTGGAAAGAAGACTCAGAGATCCTTAATTTAGTGGGTATTAGTCCCCCTAGCATCATATATTTTAGGAGGATTTCTTGTTTGATGTTGACCCTAGTTTAAACTTAGCCCGAAACTAAATCGGTAAAGACACTTTCAACATAACTTTATGCTAGGGGTATTGTATGACCTTAGTACATATTAAATGCACTCTCATACTAAAGAATTAATCCTAATACTTATGATAAATGACAAGAACATGCCTTTGCCACATATATTTCCAGTAACAATGGAATCGGTCATTACAACAGATACCAATTTACCATTCGTTCGTCCCCTAACGGGCATTGAGTGAAGAGAAGCACGAAATCGGAATTAGAAGGATAATATTTTCAGAGTTGCTTATGCAGGACATTACTTACCCACTCTCTATCATTTATCAACTAAACCACATTTTATAGTCGGCCTCCTATCGAGGCTTTTCCAGACCAGAAAATGAAGGGCCAAACATTTATGCATGAATTAGTTATTCCCCTCATTGGTGTAAGAATGAAACCTTGAGATTTTATGACAAGGTAACATCTAATCTCGGAGAAAACTGAAAAATTACCACATCAATCCCGTTATAGCAGCCCAATCCCGCTATAGCGGGAATTATTTTGCTATAGAGACATCACTATAGCGGGAATTATTCCGCTATAGCGACATCACTATAGAGACATGCACGTTGCTATAGCGGCATAGGCGAGGTAGAAACTAGGGAATATTCCTAGTTTTTCCTTTTTCAAGACACAATACTTAGATTTTTGACATCCCAAAATAACCCCTTTACGTTGAACACTATACCCAGGAGTTCTACTAACCCAAACTCTATTCTGAAAAGTCCTACGGGTTCCTTATCATCTTAGCTAAAATAAAATCAAGCTAAATTTTATTATATCTACCCAATCCATTCTCGAATTGTCCTAGACCATACCTTACTCAAATCTTGTCCAAGACTAGCCTAGCCGAAAAATTCTAACTCCCAACTCAAGAAAAATTCTTAACCCGGGAAAGTACACCCTAAACAATGATATAACGAACATAACATCACCAAGTACTACACCGTGTTTTTCCTTTGAGACATCTACCTTATGGCCCTTTTTTCACCTTTCCATGATCAACACATAAGAATAGATCATCTAGAGTACAACCACTAACCAACGCACCACTATGGGTTTCATTAATACATAGATTCTCCACCACAACTTATATTAGTCTATTTGACCCTCAACAATCAATCATTTATAACTAACCATCTTTTTAGTTATCACCCGAGGACAAACTATACTTATTTAGCCTCACAACTAGCTTACAACTAGTCAAGTTACCGACCCAACATACTTCAACCACTCAGCAACAATAACAACCAAGTATTAACATGATCAATGAGAGGGACATGAATATTCAAGAACACATCTAATAACCCCATTCCCTCATCCAACCCTACAACTAAGGATCATCAATCATAATCAAGTTATCTCATTGCAAGGACCCTAGAAATTCAAATATACCATTCCTAAGGAATACTATTAATCCATAATTATTGTCATATAATAAGCAAATGAACAATGTCAAATAATAAACAGCCAATGACAAGTCATTTTAGTAATCAATACATGGGTGACTATTTCTACCAATAAACAACCATAAATTCAAAATACTCGAGAACTTAGTTCCACTATAATCTCACAATTTCCTCATCAACTACACATTATCATAAAAATACAAGTTGTTACTCAATCAACAGTAAAAACCACCGAGTCAGATAAATTTTGATGTTCAAATATAAATGTTACCTCAACCGACAACATCACCCACATCAAACAATTAACTTTTATGTCAAGGGAGACCATAATCACCCTTTCATTATGTAACCGAAAATTCAGTCATCAATTAAACCTTTAAGTTATCATAAAATTTAAAGCCAAGTCAAATTTTCCTTAGGTCTCAATCATGAATTATCATAAAAAATTTCTAACCGCAATTCCCGTAATCAAGCAACAATAGCCCTTTTTCCATGGTTCTTATTCATGTACCAACCACTTGAAATAAGAGTTTTCCTAATTATATACCATTTTTCCCTTACCATTTTATCAATGATAAGATCATGCCCAACATTTAGCATACCATTTTCCACTTAAATCATATAGAAAGAATTCCTTTAATCATTAACACATAACCAAGTTATGAATTTTCACAATTTATGGAATTTACAATAATTCAACCAATTATTATTCACATAAGTACCAAGGCATCAACCTTATACACCAATTTAAACTTCTATGTTACTACCAACAAAACAAGCAACAATCATAGTCATATTCTATCATACACCACATAACACAAGGCAATTTGCAACATTCACCTATCACAAATTTAGAGTTAATCAAGACAAGACAGGACAAGATCGATAAATATGTGTAATTACCACAGACTTCCCAACCGGAGTAGACACATGCACAAGATAGTCAAGAATATCACAAACCAGACTCATACCCATAGTAAACTGAACAGACACATAATAATAAGTGGACCCCGGATCAAATAGGACAGAAGCCATCCGGTCACAGACAGAAATAGTTCATGTGATCACTGCATTCGAAGCCTTGGCATCAGACTTCCTCAGAAATGCATAACAATAAGCTCAGTCATTAATCTGAGCTAACTCTCTACCTAGATGTATTCTCGCGCCATCATTACCACTTTTGCCTACCTGATTTCCCCATCTACCCTGTGGACGACCCCTGCCATTACTCCCTCCTCTGCCTGCTGAAACCACTGCCCAAATCTGCTGTTGTGCCTAGCCACTCGCCTATATCACCAGACACTCCCTCTTAAAATGACCAACAGTACCACAATGATATCACCCCCACTCCAGAGAAGGCCGACTGGCAGAAGAATAAGAAGCCTCTTGGCCTCTAACAACCTGAGTCTGGGAAGGGCCCTTAGCCGGAACCATAGTAGAGGCTGGTATAGATAATTGAATAGGGCAAGCTGGAAAGGCCTGCTAGCCCTTAGAATGGGATCCACTAAAAATCCTAATATTTTGAGACTTCTTGGCTAACTTCTTAGCCTATCCTGCAAGCGCCATACCTTCCGACTTCTTCACATAATCTGACACGTCATTAAACCCCTTTCCCACAGAAGTCATTTGCACAGTCTACACCTGAAGGTCATAGTTCAACCCCTTAACAAAGAGACGAATCCTTTCTTCCTTTGTAGTCAACAACGGATTGGCATAACGAGACAAGGTATAAAACTTAGCCTCATAAGCTGCAACTGACATATCACCCTGCTCCAAAGCCAAGAACATATCCTTTTTACAATCACGGAGGTCACGAGGTACATACTTATCCGAAAATAGAGCATGAAACTGCTCCTAAGTCAAAGGAGGCAAAAACAGGTGACCGAAACTCAACATATGCTCTCAACCACAACTTAGCATCCTTTTCCAGCAGAATGGTCACAAACTCAACCCCATGCTACTTCACAATACCCATCTTGTGCAGCCTCTCATGGTAATCAATAATAAAGTCAAAAGCATCCTCAGATTTTACACCCTAAAACATAAGAGGTTTCATCTTCAGGAACTTAGTCAGCAAGTCATGTTCAATATTAGTCATCAAATAACTCAAAAATGGATGAGAAAAAAAATCTGCACCCGAAGTATCATCCATTCGAGGAGCCATACCAATAGTAGGGTGCACAACTGGAGCCTGATAAACCAAAATAGTGGGGTTGGCTCTAGTCCCAGCCAACCCGCTCAGAAAATCCAACACTTGCTGAATTACCTCAGTAGACATGGGAGATAGGACTACAACCCCAACTGGTGCCGTGACCTCGAGCTCCATCTCCTGCTCCTCTGCTGCTTCCCTCTCCTCAAAATTATCCTAAGGTAGGGGAGGGGATGCTACCCTTTCATTAGCCAAACCCACAACTGCTTGATCTCCACCCGTGGAGAGTGTGGCTCGTCCTCGTCCTCTTCTTCCTCTCCCTCTAACTCATCCTCTTCCCCTCATGGTTGGCTCCTCAACTAGAGCAGCCGTTGCTGGGGATGCTGCTCGGGTTCTATTTGACCTAGTATTCACCATCTGCAGACAAAAGAGTGAAGCATCATATACCAATTTGGATCACCAGATACCAATTGGAATCAAGTCATAGCACGAAAGAAGTAAGAAAGACAGATTTTTTTAAAAGTCCTATAGCCTCCCAAAGAAAAGTACAGACGTTTCTGTACCATTCTGCAAGACACTACTGGACTCATTTTGGTACAACGAGATCAACAAAACCTAGGCTCTGATGCCAAGTTTATCACGACTCAAACCCGTCATAAGTGGCACCCACACTACTCACCCGATGGGAGAACCAATAAGCCCGAAAGTATTGATCAACACTCGAGTAAAAGTACGAGAACTATCTCATAAATAACGTAATAACCATTCAATCTAACAACTTAAGAATGTACGAAAACAAAATACCAAACAAAAATCCCCTAGAACACAAAAGTTGGAGTGCCAAAACATACTAAGAATATCAAGTGGGGATGCAACCCCAAAACTGTAAGAGGTAACAAGTCAAAACAAAGGACAATGTCTAAATAAGAGAAAGATCTCATGGTAGCCCGGATGTGCTGCTTACCCTGAAATTCGAAATCGACTGCTGAAATCGCAAGTAAGGTCTTAATGAATTTTTTGGAATATGTGTTGCACTCACAGAAGTAAATGCATGTGTAGTATCAGTACACAAATAAACCACAGTGTATTTGTAGGATCATTTGAATAACCCAAGATAGAAATATGGACACTTAACCAAAATATAGTACAATTAGCTAACACATGCTTACATATCAAACATTCAACATATATGTCCAAGTAGCATTCCAGAGACAAGCCAACAAGTCAACAAGTGTCATTAAGGCAATAATATGAAACTCAAATCAAGACAACCAAACAAGGACAAGCACAACAATACAAATTCCTCGATTCACTCAAGGAACCATCATACTAATACATACCTTGAAACGCGTACACACATGTTAAGGGTTATATACCCACCCTCTAGCTATGACCTGCAGGGGACAAATACCTTCCATGTACTAAAAACCTTAAACATGAATGTCTATAACCCTTAATCCAACAACCAGTAAGAACGTCTCAAATGTTGAAATATTCCATCATTTATAATATAAAGAGGCCAAGTCATAAAACAAGTTGATATTGCAATGACCAAGCACACCACAAAGATTAACCAATCACACTACAAAGTTGTTAATATGCACATATAACACAAGTTGGATTAAATACACCCCATCACCTACCTCGAACCAAGCTTGCACAACTCTAAGCCGGAGCTTTGCCCTTCGTTGCCCTTTCCGCTTGATCGTGGTCTAAAACATGCATACAAACCCCGCATTAACGAAATGACCTAACATGTTGATATTAGGCCAAAAAATATATTTTTAGTCATCATTTACCTTACATTTAGTATTTTTATTATTTCTATTTGACCATTGATTTTATGAATTGTGTTTAATATTATATTTTGATGTGTAGGATTAAAATGGTGTGAAGATGAAAAGATTTAGGGTCAAAACGAATTAAAGATGGAAGATTATATAAGGAAATCAAGCAGGCAGCTTAATGGAATAAATTTCTTAAAATAATGAAAAGTGACCTTATTGAATTGTAAATTATCGTATGACATCCAGTGGCTGTCCGCGTTTTGTCTTGGGGCGCGGAGGCCGGCCAGTCTGATTTTAATTTATTCCAGTCTATTTTGGACTCAGTTATTTTATTTGTATATTTTTCTATACCTATAAATATTTCATAAAATCAGTGTTTACAAAACTTTTGACCTAGAGAGAGCAAGGAGCCGTCGCGCAGGCCGGAGAAAATTGGTTTCATATTTTCTTCTCCTTTATTATTTATTTTTACGTTAATTTTTTGGATGATTTGTTGTAATTTCTCCATGTCTATGTGGAGTTAAACTTCTCGTTCTAGGATTATGGTAGCTAATAACAGGATTGTTTAGTTAATCTTGATTTGATTTGATTGATTGACATAATAGTTGTTCTTATATTCTTGCCTTTACTAGCTTAAAGATTCGCGACCTTTAAAATAAAATTTTGAGCCTGAAGTGAACTGACCAAGGGAACGTAGGGTTAAAATGAAGAATATAGGGAGTAAGATCTCTTTTTGGTAAAATAAGGAATTTATTTATGGCTAGGATAGGAATATACCTAGATCACTGTAGACACATGATTTATTTAACCCTACCCGAGCTTTAACAAATTTTTAGCATTAGATATTTATTTTTTGTCTAATTTTTATTTTAGCTTTTATTTTCATTTTTAGTAGGTTTTATTTGAAAAATTATGAAAAAGATTTAAAAAAAAAATAAAGTTACATTTTAGGATTATTATTTTTAAGAAAAGAAAATTTACAAAATATACATATTTATTTAATTTAGGCTCTTATAGATAAGCTAGTAATTTTAGTATTCTAATTATATTTTATTTTAGTCTAGTTATAAACTTTTCTTATATTTTCTTAGTATAAAAAATTAATTAGTTAATATTTTTATCATTATTATTTTTATCTTTCAAACAAAAGAAAAAGAAAGAAATGAAAATCCTAAACTAAACCTACAATTCTCAATCCTAAACCCCAATCTACCCACAACTCCCTCACTTCACTCCTCTCATTTCCCCCACCTTCTGCATACACCAACACACACGTCCCTCACCATGACACACACGCAACACATACACACAACAAGCATCATTATATAGACACAACACCCAAGGAAGAATAGAGAAAAAAAAAAAAGGGAACAACACTTAAAACAAAATAGAAGAGGAATACACTCCCTCCATCAACCTTAAAACAACATCACCCTCCATTTCTTTGACGCCATTGTTCACACATTTTCCTCCACCTCACAACCACCCAAAATAGCTATCAAAACACTAAATCTGAGCAAAAAAATAAATAAATAGTCAAGTTGTCGTGGTTACTTGTTCGAGGTCTCGTTTGAGGTTGTCGATGGGTTTTTCAGGCGAAGGTTCTTGGTTTCCTTTATTCAGCTGTAGTTTCTTCGCATTACTATTGTAAATGAAGTAGGATTTTCTAATCAATTATGAAGAAAGGATTTACTTCATTTAAGGTCCAGTCTTTATTAGTATTCTTTTTCATGTTATTCCTTAATAAATTTGTATATAATTTCTTGGGTGTTATTACTTTATTGATAAACTTACGTGATTATTCTTATTGAGTATTGATGCCTCTTACTGGATTCTTGTTGTTATTTTCCTTTAGTATAACTGAAATGAGAGTTAAACAATTTTATGTCAAAACAATAAAAAATAGGTGGTTTATTATTGTTCATGGGGCTGATTTGTGTAAATGCAGTTGAAGTATTTGTATACCATACAGAGTTAGTGCAAATAGGACTTAAGTATTGTAGAATCCTAGTATTTAATGTTAAATAGTAGTTTGAGGTTAAAGGCGGTGGAAACATGAGAAATTTAGATGTCTTGAAGCATGATTGATAAACATAGTATAATAATCCTTTCTTCTTTATTATTTCAGCTTTCGTATTTTTATTGCAATCTTGGTTGTTTATGTCTCTAAATTGTTTATGTGATACATCTTACCTTTTACTTGGCAGAATAACTTTGAGCCTTAATAAATGTATAATGTCCATTGTAATTTATTAAAGAGTGTGAGTTAAAAGAAATGGGTTACAAATTTATTCGTCTCTTTATAAATTGATAAAAAGAAAAGAGAGTAAAAATCAAATGCAAGAAGTGAGCGAGATAAGTCGCAAGTTACTAAAAGAGAGGACAGAAATCAATTAATATATCTAGGTTGATCATGCGTGCGGTTACGCTCCTTGGTATGCTCCTCAGCCAAAACATAGTCACAATTTCTCTCATAATCCTTAGGTAAAATAAGCAACCAATCAAGCACAATTTATTCTGAATAGTTTAAGTTAAGTATAAGTCAATAAAGTGACTGTGCTAGAACCACGGGACTCAAGGGATGCCTAACACCTTCCCCTAGGTCAATAGAATCCGTACCCGAATTTCTAGTTCGCAGACCAGTAATAAAAGAGTCAACTTCCTTTTGATTAGGGATTCAAAAAGGTGACTTGGACTACCAAAACTCAATTTCAAGTCGCGACTCTGTAAAAAAAATAATCCCTATTCAATACCGTCACTTTAATTGGAAAAATCCTTTGACCCAAAAAAGGGGTGTGACAATCACCTTACTTGGTTAAAAATAGAAAGATAAATAAATGTGTTTGAATTTGTTTCTCACATCCCCACTCAATGATGTAGTTGTGAGAATAAGAATAGACAATTAGAGGCTGGCCATTCCCGAATCATAAAATCAACCCCATAAATCAACAACTAGATAATTGAATAAGTTGATGAAATTGATACTAAACATGATTGTTAGCAAACTCATAATCCTAGATCGATTCATCCATTGATTGTGTAGGAATCCACTCTTTCCGTGATTAATTATTCATTAGTTATTTTATTTTTTATTTTTTATTTTTAGTTTAGTTAATTCATAAATATATCTTGAAATCTACCGCTTGAATAAGTAATTAGCATTAGTCTAATTTAGTAAAATAGTTAATCTACAAGTCCCTGTGGGTTCGACATCCGGCTCGTAAGAGACACTTTATTACATGTACGACCGTGTACACTTGCATGTGTGTTTAAATGCAACAAGTTTTTGGCGTCGTTGTCGGGGACTTCGGTGTTAATTGTTTAGCTAGATTAGACTTTTTCTAGTTATTTGTTTGAGTTGTACATAGTTTATTTTTTATACATAGTTATCTTTTTATTTCCTTTTCCTTTTCTATCACTCTTCTTGATATGTCAGCCTGGGATAGATGGTGGTCGAATGGTGATGATTCTTGTTGTTTTTACGAAGGACTCCACCAGGAGAGTGTTTGTCAAAATTTTCAGGAGAGCGAGTGGTGTGCACCTACTCAATCTGCTGAATTAGATGTATGCAATACATGTGGTGGTCAGGACAGTCATTGGAATGGTTGTCCCAACTTTTATTCCCCTCCTCTGAACCCCTATTATGATCAGTCTATTATTTGTAATGTTGGCAGGAAAGCAAACAAAGGTTGGCTAATGGAAAAAGAGCAGCAAATCAAATTTCATGTGTGTATCCGAGATAGTCTCACAATCATGGTGACCCAGATGAATTAAGAGATAGATGAGCTCATACAAGAGGTTGAGCAATTTGGCTCAGATATCCAAAACTTGGAGGCCCAACTGAATAAAAAGATTGAGATGTCTGATGTCCTATCACCAATAGTTGTGGATATTAGCCAGCCTGTGGATAGGAAAGAAGAATTCCAATCATTTGACTACCATTCTTTGATTAATGTTGACATTGAGAAGGTGAATAAGAGTGAGCATGTTGTGGATGGTCTAAGTTTGAAAGTGGGATATGTTCGGTCTCATTCAAAGCACTTTTCTATATTATGTTTAGATGATGACATGTCTTTTGAGTCATATGAACTAGTGGAGGAGTGTGTAAATGAGGAACACGAATCTTACATTCTTAAATTTGCACCAGACAAGCAACAAAAAAACATGCCTCACCTCAGAGCCAAGCAGTTTAACATGCACTATCCATTACTTGGTTTCATCATCTTTGTACCACCACCCTATAAGCGAAGCAAAAGGATGAATGTGATGTTGGTGGTGAAATTCATATCCTCAAGGTGGAGGAAAAAGTTGATGGGTCGTCCCGCGACGCTAAATAAGGCGCTTGTTGGGAGGCAACCCAATTAGTAGTGTAGCTTCTTTTTTTTATTTTTTATTTTTATATTTTAGTGTCAGTTTTTGGTGTTGTTTTTATTTTTGCAGATTTAGGGGAAGTCTGAGTACCCAAAATTTGAAGCTAAGAAGTACGTTTGAGCTTAAGTGTGGGGTGCGCACGACCCTTGTTGAAAGTGAAGAAGCATGCTTATAGCTAGGCCCAGAGGGCCTCAGGGAGTATCTTTAACCTTTGTTTTACTTTATTTAGTGGTTTGGGGACAAATCATGATTTTAAGTGTGGGGTGGGATGTCTTCCACTATTTGTTTAGGGTGAAGTATGCTATAGTAGTTTTTTTTAAGTTGCTTGCTTTAAGGAAAAAAATATATGAAAAAGTTAAAAACACAAAAAGATTTTTATTTTTTTCTTTATATTAGAATAATTTTTGTTAGTTTTTAATTTTTTAGTCTTTATTGGAGCATACTTCGTCCACCCCTTAGTTTTTCTTTTCAGTTATTTTTCGAGGTGGGTCCCTTTGAACCAAGTATCTTTTATTATTTTTTAGGAGTAGTTTTTTTTTTGTTTTTTTTTTTGGGAGAGAAAATAAAAAACCACATTTTTTATGTGTGTGATACTAGTAATTTAGGCCTGAGCTTGAGTAGTACTTTTCTGTGAGTGCTTGAAGTGTAAATAAAATAGCAAACTTTCTGACACCTAGTCTCATGGTTGTGACTCTGTATATAGAGTATTTTATTCTATAGTTCATTATGATCTTGTCTGTCCTAGAAGTGGAATTGATCCATCTTGATTGATACTTGTGCCATGTGTGGTGAGGTTTTGCATAGTTCATATTTTGTATCTTAGTCTAGAACTTGCCCTGCATGTTATTGAAGTGAATTAAAAAGTGTTTCTCTGTTTAGAATATGATATAGGCTTTCTTTGATATGTCTTGAGAATTTTAGCCTTTTAAGCTATTATACCACTAGTTAGTCCTTTTGAGTCTGTAGCCTTTTATTGGTAGCCGTATTTTTTCCTTGACTCTTTTGTTGAATCCCTAGTATTTGCATCCTACTTCCTTGAGCACTGTAGCATAGACTGTGTTATAATTGTTAAATCTGAAGAAAAGGAATGATTGAGTGGTAAAAGTGACCAACGATAACTATAAAGTGATAAAAAGTCCCTCTTTGAAAGAATGTGACATGAAAAAAAAAAAATTAAAAATTATTTGAGAGAAAAATGATTGAAGTATTCTTGATATGATGAGATTACTAGTGAAAATAATTGATGAAGAGAGGGCTAAAAAAACAAGAAGAAAATAATGGGTGATGAAGTCTAAAAGTGCAAAGTGCTTAGGGAAGTGTCAGTCACTATTATATAGTTTTCCTACCCGTCCCGTAGCCTACATTACAACCCGTTAAAGTCCTATTTGATTATATTTGAGAATGCTTAATTAGTGGAGATGTACATAATGGGTAAACCTATGGTTCTTTGTGCATACATGTGAATTCTTTTTGAGTGCAAGAGTTGTTCTTTGATGCTAAGTCCTTAAATTATATTCGATATTTAGAATTGAGTGTGTGGAATATTTCATCTTGTGAGGGCACTTGTTTCATAAGAGATAGGTGTTGTTATTAGCTTTCTTGGACAAGAGTAGGTAAACGAACTTAAATTTGATGAGTTAGATTCCATCTTTGAGGTTAGGAGGTTAGAGGTTTGTTGTTTGTTTTTATATCTTGCATAATAATGGGGAAGTGTACTTGATGTTTTGAATTGCTATATAGCCTAATTGCTTGTATCAACCAAAGTGGTGATATTTCTAATTTGATTTATTGAGATGAACTTTCATAATTGCTCGAGGACGAGTAAAATTCTAAGTGTGGGGTGGTGATATTAGGCCAAAAATATATATTTTTAGTCATCATTTGCCTCACATTTAGTATTTTTATTGTTTCTTTTTGAGTATTGATTTTATGTATTGTGCTTAATATTATATATTGATGTGTAAGATTAAAATGGTGTGAAGATGAAAAGATTTGGAGCCAAAACGAATTAAGGATGGAAGATTATAGAAGGAAATCAAGCAGGCAGCTTAATGGAATAAATTTCTTAAAATAATGAAAAGTGACCTTATTTAATTGTAAATTATCGCATGAAATTTCAGTGGCTGTCCGCGTTTTGTCTCGTGGCACGGAGGCAGGCCAGTCTGATTTTAATTTATCTCAGTCTATTTTGGACTCAATTATTTTATTTGAATATTTTTTCTACACCTATAAATATTTCATAAAATAAGTGTTTACAAAACTTTTGACCTAGAGAGAGCAAGGAGCCGCCGTGGAGGCCGGAGAAAATTGATTTCATCTTTTCTTCTCCTTTATTATTTATTTTTAAGTTAATTCTTTGGATGGTTTGTTGTAATTGCTCTATGTCTGTGTGGAGTTAAACTTCTCGTTCTAGGATTATGGTAGCTAATAAAATGATTGTTTAGTTAATCTTGATTTGATTTGTTTGATTAACAGAACAGTTGTTCTTATATTCTTACCTTTACTATCTTAAAGATTCGCGACTTTTAAAATAAATCTTTGAGCCTGAGGTGAACTGACCAAAGGAACGAAGGGTTAGAACGAAGAATATAGGGAGTAAGATCTCATTTTTAGTAAAATAAGGAATTGATTTATGGCTAGGACAGGAATATACCTAGATCACCTTGCTTGGTTACAAAACGGGAAGATAAATAAATGCGTTTGAATTAGTTTCTCACATCCCCGCTCAGCAATGTAGTTGTGAGACTAGTTTGAATAGACGATTAGAGTATGACCATTCCTGAGTCATAAAATCAACCCCGTAAATCAACAACTAGATAATCGAATAAGTTGATGAAATTGATACTAAACATGATTGTTAGCTAAATCAGAATCCTAGATCGATTCATCCATTGATTGTGTAAGAATCCTCTCTTTTCGTGGTTAATTGTATATTAGCTATCTTATTTTTAGTTTAGTTAATTCATAAATATATCTTGAAATACACCGCTTGAATAAATAATTAGCATTAGTCTAATTTAGTAAAATAATTAATCGACAAGTCCCTGTGGGTTCGACATCCGGCTCGTAGGAGCCACTTTATTACTTGTACGACAGCGTACACTTGCGTGTGCGTTTGAAGGCAACACATGGCGGGAGTTATAAGCCACCTACAACCCCCTAAGGTCAGTTCATAATCATTCCTTAACCATTCTAGGGCTATTTCCCCCATAATTTGCCTAAAACTACCAATTTCATGGAATGATTAGTGAATTAACGGAATGCAAGGCCAATTTTATGGTTAATAAACAAAACTCATTAACCTAATGCTAAATTTCACCCTTGCACCAGCAGACATACTAAAATCTTCCTTAAAACCCTCTCCGAACTCCGTACTTTATGCCTTATAAGGATTAAGAAGTACTTACAAGTTAAAGGGAGTGAATTCTTTACCTTAACGAAGTTAAATGGAGGTAAACCGGTGATTTTTTCCCCTAAATATCCTTCCTCTTGCCCCAAAATGAGTTTATAAAATAATAAACTGTTTTGAGGTTTAATCCCTTTAATCTACGGTTCCTTCCGCTATAGCGGTATATGAACGCTATAGTGGTAGGCCACCGCTATAGCAGCCTTGACCGCTTTTGACCACCATTATAGCGGTAATTATTCCGCGGTGCGTCAACCGCTATAGCGGTGTTGATGGGACAGAATGTCCTTCTTCACCCAAAAATCCCCCTTTTTACAACACTCCTTGATCCTGGGACATTCCGAACAATGCTCTTTACGCTAAGGTTAATTCTGGGAGTTCTACTAACCCAAATTCAGTTCAGTAAAATCCTATGGGTTCCTTATCGCCTTAGCTAAATACGAATCAATACCATTCCTACCAAACTGATCTAAACTATTCCCATATTTTCCAAGACTACCCCTCGCTTAGAAATGAAGCAAAACTAGCCTAGCCCAAAATTTATAACTTCCAAACTAGAAGGAATTTAGACACAAAATTTGGAACATAAGACTTTTAAATAACAACCAAGAGGGTCATTACAACAGATACCAATTTACCCATCATTCATCCCCTAATGATCAAACTAGATAAACAGGCCAGAATCAGAAAGGAAAAGAGTACATATATGCTCGAACAGCTGAGGGTACTTTTCTCACTTGTCCTTCTTTCCAAGTGGCTTCCTCAACCGGATGATGCTTCCATTGAACCTTCACCGAACGAACTTTCTTTATCCTCAAATTACGAATATTACGATTAAGTATCGCTATTAGTTCCTCCTCGTAAGTCAGGTCCTTATCCAAAAGCATCGAATCCCACTTAATATTGTAGTCTCCATCTCCATGGTACCGTTTCAACATAGAAATAGGAAATACTAGATGAACAACTGACAAACCTAATGGTAGGGCTAACTTGTACGTAACTGGACCCACTTCCTCAAGAACCTCAAAGGAACCAATATATTGAAGGCTGAACTTGCCCCTTTTACCAAACCTCATGACTCCTTTCATAGGACACACTTTGAGCAACACTTTCTCCCAAGACTTGAAGTACATGTCCCTCACCTTTCGGTACACATACTCTTTCTGTCTACTTTGCCAGCCAACATCTTAATCTAAACGAATTTTACCTTTTATTGAGCCTGTTTCACTAAGTCGGTGCCTAAAGGTTTGACATCTCCCACCTCAAATTATCCAATAGGTTACCTGCACTTTCTCCCATAAAGTGCATTAAACGGAGCCATATCAATGCTAGAATGGTAGCTATTGTTGTTTGAAAATTCACACAACAAGAGGAACTGGTCCCAATGACCATCAAAATCAATCACGCAGGCTCTCAACATATCCTCTAGCACCTGAATTGTCCGCTCTGACTGACCATCAGTCTAAGGATAGAAGGCAGTGCTAAAAGTAAGCTTGGTACCCAACTCCTCATGCAACCTGTCTAAATATGTGGAAGTAAACTTTGCATCCCTATCTGAAACTGATGATCTCCTTGACATTTTTTTTGCCAATTGCCGAGAGTTGTAATCTACCCGAACTGGAAATAAATGAGCTGATTTCGTCAGTCAATCAACTATTACCCAAATAAAGTCATACTTTCCCAATATCTTAGGGATCCCCACCACAAAATCCATGGCAATATGCTCCCACTTCCACATAGGTATAAGCATCCTCTGAAGTAAGCCCGCAGGCCTTTGATGTTCATACTTTACCTGTTGACAGTTATGACACTTGGACACATAATCCACTATGTTCCTCTTCATTCTCGACCACCAATAAAGCTGCCTCAAGTCATGATACATCTTGGTTGTACCTGGATGAATAGAATAGCGCGAACCATGATCCTCTAAAAGTATATCACTAATTAAGTCACCAATCTGAGGAACACATAACCTTCCTCTAACCCACAGCACCCCTCCAGCGTCGAGGGTGGCATTTGGACCCTTCCCGCTCACCACCTTATTTCGAAGTGCATTTAACTTCTTATCCTCGAACTGCTTGGCTTTAATATGCTCCACAAAGGCTGATTTTACCTCGATACTAGCCAATATTCCACCCCTTTCCGAGACCCCAAAGTGCATGCTCAAGGATGCCAGAGTCTGAAACTCTCTAGCTAATGGCCTCCTAAACACTCTCACGAATGACAAACTGCCCCTACTTATGACATTTCAGCTCAATGCGTCTGCCACCACATTAGCCTTACCCAGATGATACTGAATGGTCACATCATAGTCCTTTAGTAATTCCATTCACCGTCTCTACCTTAGATTTAGATCCCTTTGAGTAAACACATGTTACAGATTACGATGGTCAGTAAAGTCCTCACACTCGACACCACAAAGATAGTGTCTTCAAATTTTTAATGCAAATACCACTGCTGCCAACTCTAAATCATGGGTTGGGTAATTCCTCTCATGAGGCTTCAACTGCCTTGAAACATATGCAATAACATTCTTATCCTGCATCAACACAACACCTAAACCCAAAAGTGAAGCATCACAATACACAATGAAATTTTTACCTTCAACTGACAGGGAAAGAATAGGTGTTGTAGTCAAAAATGTCTTGAGCTTTAGAAAGCTCTCTTCACACTGGTCTGACCAAACAAACGACACCTCCTTTTGAGTCAACCTTGTCAAGTGAGTTGCAATGGATGTAAGATTCTTGAAGAACCTGTGATAATAACTAGCAAGACCCGCAAAACTCCTTACCTCGATCACTGAACAAGGTCAAATCCAACTCTTAACTGCTTTAATTTTCTAAGGGCCCACCATTACTTCCTTCTCCAAAATCATGTGCCCTAATAAGGCAACAGAAGATAGCCAGAAGTCACATTTGGAGAACTTGGCAAATAAACACTTACGGAGATGGCCTAGATGTTCTTCCGTAGTTTTGGAGTACACCAGAATATCATCAATAAACACAATAACGAAAAAATCCAAAGTAGATTTAAAGATGTTATTTATCAAACTCATGAAAACTGCAGGTGCATTAGTCAATCCAAAAGACAATACCAAAAACTCGTAATGGCCATACCGAGTTCTAAAAGCCATTTTTAAAATATCCTTTGGTCTAATCCTTAACTGATGATAACCCGACCACAAATTAATCTTTGAGAAAATTGTTGCTCCCTATTGTTGATCAAACAAGTCATCTATATGAGGCAAAGGATATTTATTTGGATAGTAACCTTATTCAGCTGCCTGTAATCGATGCATATCCTCATACTACCATCCTTCTTAGTAATAAAAAGAATCGGAGCGCCCCCAAGGTGAAGCACTTGGATGAATAAAAATCCTATTAAGCAGCTCTTGCAACTAAGCCTTGAGTTCCCTTAACTCTGCAGAAGCTGTTTGATATGGTGGAATAGATATGAGGCCAGTGCCCAGCTCTAACTCAATACAGAATTCGATATCCCTATCCAGAGGCACACCAGGTAAATCGGAAGGAAACACATCCTAGAACTCAAAAATGACCTAAATTGACTCAATAGAAGGGTACCCCCACAGCCACATCTCGAAAATGAGCTAAAAATACTGAACACCCCTTCCCAACTAGCCTTCTAGCCCTGGAATAAGATATAATACTTAACGGTTTTGCCTTATACACTCCCTTCCACTCTAGTTCCCTCATCCCAAGCATAGTTAGAGTCACTGTTTAAGCATTACAGTTTAAAATAGCATGATATAGGGATAAATAGGTCATACCCAAGATTATATCAAAGTCCAACATATCCAAGATAATTAAGTCTAACCAAGTCTGAATACCCATAAACAAAATAGGACAAGATCGATAAACATAGGTAGCTACCATAGACTTTCCAACCGAAGTAGACACATGCACAAGATAGTCAAAAATATGACAAAGCAGACTCAGACCCATAGTAAACTGAACAAACACATAATAATAAGTGGACCCCGGATCAAATAAGACAGAAGCCATTAGGTCACACATAGAAATAGTACCTGTGATCACTGCATCAGAAGCCTCGACATTAGTCTTTCCCAAAAATGCATAACAATAAGCCCCGTCATCAATCTGAGCTAACTCTCTACCTGGTTGTGCCCCCGCACCACCATTACTATGATTTTCTACCTGATTTCCTCTTCTACCTCATGGACGACCCCTGCCATTACCCCCTCCTCTACCTGTTGGAACCAATGCCCGAACCTGCTGCTGCGTCTGGCCACTCGCCTGTCTCATCAGACACTTCCTCTTAAAATGATCAATAATACCACAATGATAGCACCCATGCTCTAGAGAATTCCGAATGGCAGAAGAATAAGAAGCCCCTTGGCCTCTAACAACCTGAGTCTCGGAAGGGCCCTTAGCCGGAACCATAGTGAAAGTTGGCATAGCTGACTGAATAGGGTGAGCTGGAAAGGCCTACTGGACCTTAGAATAGGATCCACTAAAATTCCCATCATTCCGATACTTCTTGGCTAACATCTTAGCCTGTCCCGCTTGCGCCACACCTTCCAACTTCTTCACATAATTTGACACCTCATTAAACCCGTTTCCCACAGAATTCATTTGCATAGTTAACACCTGAAGGTCATAGTTCAACCCCTTAACAAAGAGATGAATCCTTTCTTTCTCTGTAGTCAACAACAGATTGTCATAATGAGATAAGGCATGAAACTTAGCCTCATAAGCTGCAACTGACATATCACCCTTCTCCAAAGCCAAGAACTCATTCTTTTTGTGATCACGAAGGGCACTGATGTGTCATGGTTACATGGAACTGTTGATGCTTAAAACAAGGAAAAAATGCAATAACTTGGATGTGTTTTGTTGGTATGATGTGGTTTCTGTCCGACTTTGCAGGAAAACAAGTTTTAAAGGCAAAATGATCAAAAGAGGAAGAATCAAGCCCGAGAATGAAGTGTCGGAAGAAGAAAGAACAAGAGGCTGCACCAGAGGAGGAGTTACGCCACCACCCACGTGAAGTGGAAGCCACTCACACTACGTGAGTGGCTGTCATGACTCAAGTCCAGATAATGAAAGAATAGCCTGATTTCCATGGCAGGGGTCACGTGGTGTGACTACCACCCACGTGATGTGGAAGCCTGCCGTGACCCAACTTTTGAAGAATGCCAATTGAGCCTGATTCCCACGATATCAACCTACGTGGTGTGACTTGGTTCCACCACACCAAGTCACGATACCATGGAAGTTGCCAACTCTGTTCTCCTATTTGGTTTTGGATAGAACTAGTTTTGTATCTATAAATACCCCTATGTAGTCCTAGGTGCGAGAGTTGGTCAATATACTACTTTGAGAGTTATTTCATATTGTTTCAGACATATTCTTGGTTTTGTATTCACAAACCCTAATTTGAGTTGTATTAATAATTGAAATTTTGGTTTTTCTTCATTATTGTGATATCATAATTATGCTTTCATCTTTGGATTATTCTTGTGTTCTTACAATTATGAGCAGCTAAACCCATCAACTAGGGTTGTGTGAACCATGAGGAATTAACGAAACTGGTTAAGTGCAAAGCAACTTTGTATTGTTGTGTGTGCATGTATTGTTATTTCTTTTATTGTGATTGCTTTTCTAATGGTTGCAAATGTTAGAAACTCGCCTGTATTCTAGACTTGTTCGAGAGAGAGGTAGAGATTGGGAAAAGGAGATAACAACAGAGATTTGAAGCTATCAACCTTCATCTAATAATTGGAGCCTTAGCGGGAATGGTTATCTGAGATCCAGGACAAGGGTTAGTAGTGTGACACTCGGAGTCCGAGAGGAAAAGAGTGAAATTCGTCTAATGAAGGTTGAGAGGCAGTTAGATGAACCTAACTTGTTAGATTTTGCATGCAGCGCGGTGGGGCAATCTTGTTAGCACAAGTAACCGGTGGAGTTAAGGAATCATTGGGTATCACAGTCCTAGTGTATTTCTCTTATTGTCTACGAACTCAATACAACCAGCAATTGTCATTGTTACTATTCATTAGCAAAAACCCCCAGTTTTATTTACTTTCCAATTGTTCCATCTGGTATTCTACTCATACTTTGACCTATTCCCTATGGGATCGACCCCAACCTAGTTGGGTTCTATATTTGATTCAGCAACCGCATTGTACTTTTTCAGAGGTATATTTTGGGCGACATCAAATTTTGGTGCCGTTGTCGGGGAGTACGGTTACAAAGTTGAACATTACTGGTTGGAGTTGATTGGTTGCGTTCTTACATACTTTCGAGGGTATACGCCGGTGTATGCCAAATACTAGGAGTCAAGGCAATCCCCTGATTCCACTTGATCTTGAAATCGAAAGTACTCTAAGAGATAATCAGAGAATGGTGAATACTGAAGGAGTTCAGAATCCCACAGCTGCGGGAGACATTCACAACCATCCAATTCATACGGCTGGTCAGAAAATAGCGGATCAAACTACTGCTCGATTGACACGAGAAGAGTATGCTAGACAAGCTGCTCTTAGACAAGCAGAAAAGGATAATCAAGCTATGCAGGAAGCAGCACAACGTCTGGCTGATGCTGAAGAGCGACAAAGACGATTGAGAGAACAACCGAGACCACATGTGCCTGTTTATGATAATCCTGAAGAAGAATATGTGGCATATTTTGAGCCAATAGAGAATGGTGCCATCATTCCACCAGAGTTACCTCCGGGCACTAAGTTTGACATTACTAGTGCCATGATCCATCTGCTAAACTTGAAGTGTGTGTTTGCGGGTCTTCCTACTGATGATCCAAACATGCATGTAATGAATTTTGTTGGGGTCTGCACGTCGTACAATCTACCTGGAGTTGACCAAGAAGTGATTCGGTTGAGGTTGTTCCCATTCTCTCTTACAGGAGAGGCTACTTTGTGGTTGGCTGAGCTGCCACGAGGTTCCATCACTACTTGGCAAGAATTGAGAAATTAATTTTTGGAAAGATTTTTCCCACCATCTAAGATGCTGCAGGTTAAAGACGAGATCTACAATTTTAGACAGCTTCATTCTGAGGCACTCTACAAGACTTGGCTGAGGTTTAAAAAAAAGCTGCAGAATATGCCAAATCACAGGATGAGTGGAAGGAACTTACTTGAAATCTTCTACAGGGATTTGAATGTCAACACGAAGGCGGTAGCAGATACTATCACTGGTGGAGCATTCATGAGTCTGAGATGGGACCAAGCCTCTGAGATATTAGATCGTGTCACTAAGACCAACCGAGGATGGCATACTCGGGAGGCAGATACGCCGGTTGGTACATATGCTATTGGAGCTTCAGCTCAAAGGGATTTGGATGAATCTGTGGCTCAAGAGGTCGCTCAGTTGAGGAAATAAATTGGTCTTCTAGCTATACAGATAGTGGCCAGAGATACAGAAAAGGTGCATGTTGTAGGTGCACAAAGCAAATCAGCTAGACATGATGATAGTGAGTCTGATAAAGAGGCGAAGTATCTAGATCATGAAGTGGTGGGTTTTCGAGCCAAGGGCCAAGGGTCTAATCAAGACTCTTGGAACTCAAGGCAAGGGAATCAAGGTCAGAACTATTATGGAGACAACTATAACAAATCGGGCTACAGAGATCGAGAACGGGACAGTGATGGTGATTGGAGGTGTAAAGATGATAATAAAGAAAAGAATGACATATATGTACCACCTGGAAGGCGTGATAAGGAGTCTGGAAATTCAAGGATGGAAGCACTTCTCAATAAATTAGTCAAAGGTGCGAAAAGTTAGGAGAATTGCTTGAAGGAGATTAGGACTGACATTTCGGGCGTAAGTCAGAAAGTGGAGTTTCATTCAACTGCCATTAAACAGTTGGAGCAACTATTTGGGCAGATTTCATTGGCACTGAATCAACATCAGCCAGGCACCCTTCTAAAAAATACCGTCCAGAATCCAAAAAATGATAGTCATTGTCACGCCATTACTACTAGAAGCGGGAAGTGCACAACAGACCCACCAATGCCTGCCGACAGTAGTGTTACTAATGAACCAGTGGTTATTGATGTAGAAGCTGAAGTAGAGCCGGATAATGCAAAGGGTGACATGGTTCCAAATCAGCAGGATGATAGAGATAATGCAAAATTCGAGAAGAGGAAGGAAACAGAGGTACCAAAAGTGCTCAAAACTATCCCACGACCTCCTTCTCCCTATCCTCAAAGATTGAAGAAGAAGGCGGAGGAAGGAAAGTATCAGAAGTTCATCACCATGTTGAAGGAGCTGTCAGTAAACATCCCTCTTGTAGAGGCATTGGAGTAGATGCCAGGTTATGCAAAGTTCATGAAAGACTTGGTGACAAAGAAGAGAACGGTCAGTTTTGAGATAGCAGATAACATACATTATTGTAGTGCAGTTGCTTCACATTCCTAAGTTGAAAAGAAGGAGGATCCAGGAGCTTTCACCATTCCTTGTACTATTGGGTCCTACGACTTTGCTAAGGCACTGTGTGATTTGTATGCTAGCATAAACCTAATGCCATTAGCCGTGTTCAAATAATTGGGGTTGGGAGCACCAAAACCAACCTCCATGAGACTTCTCATGGCCTATAGAACTGTGAAAAAGTCGATTGGCATTCTGTATGATGTTTTGGTGAAGGTTGCTTCTTTCATATTTTTGGCTGATTTTGTGATTCTCGATTGTGAAGTTGACTTTGAGGTTCCCATCATATTCCTTGCCACAGGTCGTGTATTGGTTGATATGGAAACAGGGCAGCTGAAATTTAGATTAAATGATGAACAGGTTACTTTCAATGTCTGTCAGTCAATGAAGCAGCCAAGAGATAAGTGGGTGATTTCAGTGATAGATGCTGTTGATGATAGTGAGGTTGTTGTGTCCATTGAATAAAGGTTGGAAGTAGAACCTCTTGCTGCCGTGATCATGAATTTTGAAGACAATGGTATTGAAGATTATGATGAGATGGTGGGTGCACTTGCGGGTAAAGGAACATACACTTATGCTCCCAAGAAACTGGATCTTGATTTGAAGAATCGGGTAACTCCACCAGCTCGTCCATCTATTGAGGAGCCTCCAATTTTAGAGCTTAAGGCTCTTCCGACCCACCTTCGCTACACATTCTTGGGAGCCAACAATACCTTGCCAGTAATTATTTCTGCTAAATTGGTGGATTGGCAAGTAGAGGCTTTAGTTTCAGTTTTGAGAAGATTTAAGAGGGCCATTGGTTGGTCCATTGTGGATATCATAGGTATTCCACCCGGCACTTGCACTCATAAGATCCAGCTTATTCCTGAGTGTATACCTAGCATTGAGCACCAGTGTCGTCTGAACCTACCTATGCAAGAGGTTGTGAAGAAAGAGATCATTAAATGGTTAGATGCAGGAGTGGTTTACCCCATTGCTGATAGCAAGTGGGTGAGCCCAGTTCAGTGTTTGCCAAAAAAGAGAGGAATCACTGTGGTTCCAAATGACAAAAATGAGTTGATTCCAATGAGGCCGGTGACTGGATAGAGAGTTTGCATGGACTATCGAAAGCTGAATTCGTGGACTGAAAAGGATCATTTTCCTATGCCCTTCATGGACCAGATGTTAGACCGTCTTGCTGGTAGAGGATGGTATTATTTTCTTGATGGCTATTCAGGGTATAATCAGATTTTTATTGCCCCCAAAGACCAAGAGAAGACCACTTTCACTTGTCCATACGGGACGTTCACATTCAAGAGGATGCCTTTCGGTTTGTGTAATGCATTGGCCACCATCCAACGCTGTATGATGTCTATTTTCTCCGACATGGTGGAAGATACTATCGAGGTTTTTATGGATGATTTTTCTGTTGTGGGAGACTCGTTTGATGGTTGTTTGGCACACCTTGTGAATGTGCTACAAAGATGTGAGGAGTGCAACCTAGTGCTGAATTGGGAAAAATGTCACTTTATGGTTAATGAGGGTATCGTATTGGGGCATCATATTTCGAGGAACGGCATTGAGGTGGATAAGGCGAAGATTGAAGTAATTGAGAAGCTGCCTCCACCTATCTTTGTAATAGGTATTCGAAGTTTCTTAGGTCATGCTGGTTTTTATAGAAGATTCATCAAGGATTTCTCCAAGATTGCACATCCCTTGTGCAAACTTTTAGAGAAAGAGGTGAAGTTTGCGTTTGATGAAGCATGTCTTAAAGCATTTGAGTGTCTTGAGGAGAAGTTGGTTTCAGCCCCTATTATTATGTCACTGGATTGGACTAAGCCTTTTGAGGTTATATGCGATGCTAGTGGAGTGGATTTGGGTGCAGTCATTGGCCAAAGACGTGAAAAGATATTACATCCGATTTACTACGCTAGCAAAGTGCTTAATCCAGCTCAAAAGAATTACACTGTGACTGAGCAGGAGTTGTTGGCCGTAGTATTCACTTTTGAGAAATTCAGATCTTACTTGATTGGTATGAAACTGATTGTGCATACAGATCATGCAGCTCTTCGGTATCTTATGTCGAAAAAGGATGTTAAGCCAAGACTAATTCGGTGGGTACTTCTGTTGCAAGAATTTGACTTTGAAGTCAAGGATCGTAAGGGGACCAAAAATCAAGTGGCTGACCATCTTTCACGCCTTGAGGAGAAGGCCATGCTTAAATTGAATGATGATCTTGAGATTGATGATACTTTTCCGGATGAGCAAGTACTGGCAGCATCTCAAGACTTAATCCCTTGGTTTGCTGATTTTGCCAACTTTTTGGCAAGTGATCTAGTTTCGGAGGATATGACATATCAGCAGAGAAAGAAATTCATGCATGAGGTAAGAAAATTCTTCTGAAATAAGCCGATTTGTTTAGGGTGTGTACTGATGGCATAATTCAAAGATGTGTCCCAGATTCCGAGATGATGAGTATTTTGGGGGCATGTCACTCATCTCCAGTTGGGGGTCATCATGGAGGTGCACGGACAGCCCATAAAATCTTGAAATGTGGGTACTACTGGCCCAGTATTTACAAAGATGCTCATGACTAAGCCCGCGCTTGTGACCGATGTCAAAGGCAAGGTAATATTTCACGCAGACACGAACTTCCCATGACAACCATACTTGAGCTTGAATTGTTCGATGTGTGGAGAGTTGACTTTATGGGTCCTTTTATGAGCTCGCATGGAATGAAATACATCTTGGTAGCCGTTGACTACGTTTCTAAGTGGGAGGAGGCAATTGCGCTTCCTAATAACGAAGGGAGAAGTGTCACAGCTTTCTTGAATAAGAACATATTCTCACGTTTTGGGACACCCCGAGTTATTATTAGTGATGGAGGATCCCACTTTTGCAACCGTCTGTTCAAAGCCCTGCTTGAAAAATATGGTGTCAAACATAAGGTGGAAACACCTTACCATCCTCAGACAAGCGGGCAGGTGGAGGTGTCAAATCGCTAGATTAAGTCCATTCTGGAGAAAATAGTTAATGCAAATAGGACTGATTGGGCTCGACGATTGGATGATGCGTTATGGGCATATCAGACTGTTTTCAAAACACCAATTGGTGTATCACCATATCAGTTGTTTTTTGGAAAATCTTGCCATTTGCCCGTTGAACTGGAACATAAAGGTTTGTGGGCATTGAAAAGGGTGAATTTGAACTGGAGTGAAGCGGCCCAATTGCGACTTGAGCAGATGAATGAGATGGATGAATTTCGTCTCTGAGCTTATGAAAGTTCAGCATTGTATAAAGAGAATATGAAATTGTATCATAATCATCGGATTGAGAACCGCGAGTTTCACCCGGGAGACTTGGTTTTACTGTATAATTCTAAGTTTTGCCTGTTTGCTGAAAAACTAAAAGCCAAATGGTCAGGCCCATTCACGGTCGTTCGGGTATTCTCACATGGTGCTATTGAGCTAAAAGGAGCAAATAATGTTCTATTCAAAGTCAATGGACAGTGTGTTAAGCATTATGTGGGAGTTCCGGAAGAGATAAGGATGATTGAAGAACTTGAACTTGATGAAGTCTGAGTAGTCAAGTTAGCCATGTCGTGCCGCGAAGTTAAATCAAGTGCTTCATGGAAGGCAACCCATGGGCTAGTTAGTGAAGTCTGAGTATCCAAGTTAGCCATGTCATGCCGTGACATTAAATCAGGCGTTGATTGGGAGGCAACCCAAGATTTTGTTATGCGGAGTTCTGATTATTGAGGAACAGTTAGCTGAAAAACACAAAATTTACCTGAATGGGTTAAATATCATCCACGACATGACTCACGTCACGGTTGGTTATTCTACGCCACGTGGTTGGTATCATCAAAATCAGAGGAAAATTTCCAGGTTCTGAATCCCCTCCATGAAAGGCATCCACATGACGTGGATGTGATCCACGCCACGTGAGTGGTATCGTCAAAGTCAGAAGCCAAAAAGTCAGGTTCAGAACCTCGCTCACGACAGAAGTCATGCCACGTAGGTCACACCCACGTGACGTGGGTCGTGTCGTCAAACATAAAATCTGTAGAAACCCGAATCCGACCCGATTCAGGCCCTTTTTTCTAAAATAAATCCGGATCCCTTCTTCCTTATCCGATATATATCCAATCCATTCCTTTCTTTCCCCACTTTCAAACTCTTCAAATTAAAACCCTAAATTCTATCTCCTCTTCTACACTCCAAACCTCACATCCACATAAACCACACAAATCCGAATCCAAACTACTCCAAAACAAAAAATCTAAACCCTAGACTACCGAAACTCCAAAAATCTGAACCCCATTACCCCACAAGACCAAAAATCTGACCCACCCACAAACCCAACCCAAATCCGACACAAATACCCAAATATTCGATCATTAACCCATTACCATGCCTCTAAAATCCAACCCAAAGAGTGACCACCTTGACGCCTCATACCGAATTCGCACCAAAAATCCAGATTTACCGACCCGTCTGCGAGATGAACCAACTGAGTCTGAGCAAAGTGGTTCTGTGGAGGAATTTGATATTAGCCATGATGATACTGCTTTAGTCCCTCGGGCTACGAGGTTACAGACGCGACCCCGAGCGGCTGCCCGGGCAGCACTTCAGCCGGCCCCACCGCCTGTTGCTCCAGTTGTTCTGGCTGAGTCTTCTGAGTTCGCCCCCAGTATGAAGAGAGGAAGGATGCTTCTGCATCAGGTTCGGCTAATGATCCTATGGGTCAGGGTACTTCAGCGGCGGAGGCTACAGCTTCTATTTCAGGTTCTAGTGCCCAGAGTGCTCCGACTCCCATGCCAAGTACGGAGGTTCAGCATTGGTGTGTGCAGGGCATGCGTTCCTTCTATGATATAGACGCGAAATTGACTAAGAGGGTGTGTGTGTCGGAGGAGCTTTATGGAGGAGCCTCGATATAGGGTGGATGAGTGAGGTCATTACCTGACATATGTCCTATCTTTGAGAGATACAGTTTGGGATGGATGGCGCAGCCTTCTGGTCGATATAGCTCAGAGTTAGTCTGAGAGTTTTATGCCTCGTATGCTGCATCGGTGGATTTGGGCACTCCTGTTGGCAGAAATTTATTTTGCAGCCAATTTTAACTCATACCATAGTTCGTGGTACCCGTGTGGATATTTTAGAGCAGACCATCCACCGCTTCTTATTTGGGGCTGACCGTCCACTTCCGACATCGACTGTTGAATTTGATCATAAGATGGACACTGTCAGAGATAGAGCTAAGATGCGAGATGCGGAGCAGAAATTGGAATTGCTTAAATGGATTGCAGGGTACATAGCCGAAGATGGCGTGGCGGCTAGTTGGGTGACTGGGAAGCTGGACATCAAAAAGTCCATGCTTTATTTTGCTGGTAGATTCTGGTGGTCCATCGTTTGGCATCGGTTGGGTCCAACCAATGCTGACAACTCACTCACTTTGGACCGGGCTATAGTAGTAGCCAGCATCTTGGCTGGTTATGATATTCCTTTTGCGAGGTACATAGTCCGGGAGATCCACGAGCGGGCTTTCAGAGATCACACGAGTATACCCTTTCCATGCTTGATCCAGGGGCATTGTGATAGGGCAGGAGTAGCCAGGTTACCTGCCCTCGACCATTATATTGAGGTAACCCGCATTGCGGACATTGTCCTGATGCAGCAGAGGGGTTCACACCCCGTTCTTCCACGAGGGTCACAGCCGTCTGAGTCATTGGGTGCAGCCCTGGATGAGCCGAGTAGTTCCCCTTTGCCTGTTCCTGCACCAGTTAGGGTACCTGTTCAGACTGAGGGCGCTGGCCCTATTGATGATGGGGTACCCAGAACTAGTGTTCCACCATCTCCTGCTGGGATGGTGTCGGTATCGAGAGACTTTCTGCAGTAGTTGATTGACAGAAAGACGGAGATGTTTGATTGCCAAGCTCACACTGAGACTCAGATGGCTAAGTTGGTATCCCAGCTTAAGCCTTGGGTTCGATCTACAGTAGAGGATGCGGAGACTAGGGTGGAGGCTCGGATGAATGTAGCGATGGACCAGTTTATGAGGGGATTGTATGGGCGGATTTGTCACACCCCAAATCCCATTGAGGCGTGATTGGCACCCGTAGCCGATAAGTCCCGAGAGAACCAAGCTTTGCTTACATTCATTCATATGCATGCCATAAGAACATCACTATCACGTAAGAACATAAAAGGCTCATATCGAAAATCATGGAACATGACGGTATATACATATATATGAAACTTGGCCTTTAGGGCCATCGAGTCAAACGGACATACACCTCGTTCTCCCACATTCATTTTTATACCCACATACGTCTACAAAAGCCTCTAACATAAATACATACACGACCAACCTAAGTTCGGGACAAGCCCCGCTTTACATAATATTTACAATACCAAAATCAATGTACAACTTGGACACGGAAAGCCTCGAACCAACTGGAGCTCACCAAAGATCAGTATATGTCCTGCAGCTTACTGGGGAGGTCTACTAGAACTTGTGCCTGCAGCAAGTAAGGTAAATTCCCCAAGAGGGGTCAGTACGAAGAATGTACTGAGTATGTAAGGCTGTATGAAACTGAATCATTTTATAAGAACTTTCATGGAAAAATAATCACAAGGGACATGTCCATTATGGATAGCCATGAATATATATATTTGGAACTGCGTGCATTACTTTCGATACTTACTTCCATTTTGTACCTCTTCTTACTTGCTTACCAGTCATTAGTTATATATTGCTCGGGCCCAACTGATCAGTGGGAAAAATAATAATATCGTCATGCAGGTGTTCATTTCACCCCATGGATACACCCATAATGTTGGGATAGTCATCATGAAAGTGTGTTCTTTCACCCCATGGATATCATCATGAAGGTGTTTATTTCACCCCATGGATACACTCATAATATCAGGATCGTCATCATGAAGGTGTTTATTTCACCCCATGGATATACTCACTCACGAGAGATTATTACATTGAGGATTATGACAATTTTTTGGAAGCACACATATACGCATTTCCTTATCCTTCACTTCATGAGATTGATACTTTTGATAATTGTAACATTATTGAAAGCTTCGGAACACAACATTATTGGAACTTGGAATCATGTCTATAAGTATGATATACATGAATGACCATAGATCAAGAATAAGATATATATGATCAACACTAGATGATAACATGAAATGAGATGCCCTAGGACATTTCGGGAATGAGTAGGTACCATAACAAGGTGTACACTATATGCTACAGAAGGATACGGAAAGAGGAACCTTACATACCTCGTATTCTCAATACGACTATACAATCTTAGATGTGCATACAATGTCCCGCTCCTTTCTTATATTTCACTCTACAACACAAATACATAACGGAATTTACATTAACCACCAACTACCTTTCAAATGCACATAACATCAATGAGTTACATGTTTGCCTTTAAAATGTCATTTCCCGCTTGACAATACCATTTGATAAAAGCATCATACCAATAATTCCACAATATTCCCAACATTGACCAAAATAGTATAAACCATTAGCATGTCACACCAAGTTCATACTTTCCACTCTTTATCACCACAACATCACAATTATTCCATCAAATTACTTCAATACACCTCACAACAACAAATCGGCCAAAATCCCATAATTTACACTTATATGAAAATAACAAGTTTAATAACATAATCACACAATACATGTTGTTATTTCATCCATCCCATGCTCTTTCATCAAACTCACAAGTCATATTTCAAGTTACAATTCCATGGATTTCATATCTTTCACAAAACACAAAGTGTCATATACAACACTTCCAAGTATAACCAACATGATTTACATACTCTCCTATGCATATAATATATTATTCCATAAGAATAATTACTTACCTAAGCTTGAAAATTGATGATTTTGCTCCAAGAAGTTGGCTTAAGGTTCTTGAGAGTTGAGAGAAATTTTGGGAAATTTCTAGATATGTGTAGTGTACTCCTTTGAATAAAATAATATTTTCCACTTATTTATAGTCCCTCAAGTCTCCTTTGCATTAAATGCCATGTACAAGTGGTCAAGGGTGAAGAATGGGTCATTTTTGGCCTAATTGGGCCATATCTTTTGTCTCATTTTGGGCTTGTATTGAGCCCAATTAAATTAACCCAATAATTTCTCATGTTTAAATCATTTAATACGCGTTACGACGATATTACCACTCATGTTATTCATATCCGTAGCCTCAATCCCAAAAACAAGTGATTCTAGCCACGTATGGCCTATTTTGACCATAAGGGTAAAATCGTCATTTTGATGCCAAATTCGTTCTCGAGTAATTTTATCATACCAATGTAATAATTTACTCATTTCATATATATACTCGTGGTTGTAGAATAAACGTGGCAAAAATTGGCTCGGTACGTCCCCAGGCACCCTTGGGACTTAAGAAAATTTCCAACTTTGAAAAGTGGCCAAAACCAGTGTGGCACTCCCTTGGGCGCGCCAGATTTCTTCCTCTGGACTAAAAATTTTAGCCCAGATCAGCGTGGCACGCCCTCTAGCGCGCCCCACACTTAGTTTTTCAAAAATTCTATTTTTCGACTTTTCTTCGCGGATTTGGTTAGATACTTCAAGTCCTATTCTTTAACTTACTTCTTACCCTTAATATAGTTTGTTTAGAGGTCCTCTTAGCCTCATTTTGAACCCCACAAATGCTCCACAAAAATCACAAAACACCTCCTACGAAGGGCTAATCACATATACAAGGCCAAATTTAAATTTTCTCATCATTAACATTACTATATACATGCTTATAGCTCTCGACACCTAAGTAAACATTATGTAATGTCGTCAAGTAGGGTTGGGAAGGTACGGGGTGTTATAGGATTGATAGTTTTGAGGCACGTATGGCCTCCCGCTTGAGTGCTGCCCCGAGCCCTAATATGGCCAGCTTGACCCAGGAGGTAGCTGTCTTGAGAGAGGAGGTTTGGGCATTGGAATCGAGTAGCACTCCTATTATACCACCTATGCCTTCCCAGACCTCCGTAAGACCAGCATTTGAGGTTGATTTGTTTGCTGATGAGAAGCCTCTGATGGATAGAGGCAAGAGACCCCGCAATCCGAAAGATGGGGGTGAGAGTGATGCTGAGTATGAGAGTGATCTGCGGAGGGATGTTAAAGCCTCCTGGGTAGAGTACCATGCGATCCAGATTGAGGCGGAGCAGAGGGCGCGTGGTGCAACTGCTAGTCAGGTTGTCCCTCCACCGAATGCACCTACTGCTGCACAGTCTGATGATCCCGCTGCTGGCGGGACCACTTCCTGCGCTTAGGGCACCGCAGGAATGTCTTCACTCCCTTGTTTTTTATTTAATATCGGTGCATTGAGGGCATTTCACCATGTTTAGTTAGGGGTGGGGGTGTACCACCACTTAGGGGTTTTTGTTGCCGTGTTTCTTTTCCCCCGAGTGTGCTATCATAGTAGAACCGACATGTTTAGGATGTTATTGATGATGTTTTTGTGTTTCTTGCTAAATTAGGAGAAAAATGAGGGAACTGTAGTGCAGTCCAGTTTTGAAAGATTTTTATGTGTTTTGAATGTTAAGGATACCCCTCCTAAAATTTTGGTTTTTAAATTGTGTGAATAGCATGCTTGTGTGTGACAGCTGTTGGATCTTGTTATGGCACTAGGATTATAGGCAAATAACCGTAGCTAGCATTGCATGAACGGATAGGTAGTAGTTGGTAATACAACCTTGTGCTATGTGTGTGTGAGGTCACTACTTAGTTAACTGTGTGTGTACGATCCAGAACTTGCCCAGTTAGTCTTGCCTAAGTTAAAGGATAGGGATTAGGAAAGGATCTTAGGCCATTTTTAAAGAAAGTCCACTTTTAGCCTAAATACCAAACCAAATGAAGAAGTATCCCTTGATCCCGATTTGAGCCATAATTGTCCGAGTTCTTTCATTAGCCTATTCACCTTCCCATTTTAATCACAATGAACCTTTCTTGGCCCTGGTCCCTCCTTGTACACCGTGTACCTCAACTCAGGAAAATCGCCTAAGTTGAGGGTGGTTATTATAGGGGTGCGTAGATTGAGTTGGGTATGAAGAAGGGGTTAATAAAAGAAAAAGAGAAAACAGATTTGGGTGTGAAAAAAAATATATATATAAAGTGAAAAAAAAATAATAAATAAATAAATGTGTGTTTAAAGGGTTGAGAAAAATCACACCCAAAATCTGAAAATAAAAGAATGGAGAATAAGGGAGAATAAAAATAAAAAAAGGATGGAAGTTGGAGCCAAAAATAGTGTAGTGTCAAGGAGGGTTGAGTCACTATACCCATATGCACCATACCCGTCCCTAAGCCTACATTACAAGCCAAGTAAAGTCCTATAGTGATCCTAGTCCAAACGTCCAAAAATGAAGGCGTAGAAAATAAGGGAAAGCCTATGGTATTCCATACACACTGTTATGACTTTCTTGAGAGCGTGAGTGTTTTGACCTCGTCCCTACGATGATATTCATTAGTATACTGTGAGTGCATGGGACTTCTTTGATTGTGAGAAGCACATGGGTTGCATAATTAACTACTAGTTGTTTGAGAAATGCCAATTGCATATGCGCTTAGTTGTTTGTGCGTAATTTGGTGCCATCACTTGATCCCTTCTGTGTCATGATCTTATGCTGCTTATATACACACTTTGGTTTTGGTTTGAAAATAGGAGGGGTCGAAAAGGTTTTGTGTCAAAAGCAATGAGTAGACTGCCATAAGTCCCTTAGGTTTCTCTTAGTTAAGCATTGTGTTTGTGTATTTTTATTTTGTTCGCCTGAGGACATGCAAACGTTCTAAGTTAAGGGTGTTGATGTGTCATGGTTACATGGAACTGTTGATGCTTAAAACAAGGAAAAAATGCAATAACTTGGGTGTGTTTTGTTGGTATGATGTGCTTTCTGTCCTACTTTGCAGGAAAACAGGTTTTAAAGGCAAAATGATCAAAAGAGGAAGAATCAAGCCCGAGAACGAAGTGTCAGAGGAAGAAAGAACAAGAGGCTGCACCAAAGGAGGAGTTACACCACCACCCACGTGATGTGGAAGCCACTCACGCCACGTGAGTGGCTATCGTGACCCAAGTCCAGATAATGAAAGAATAGCCTGATTTCTACGGCAGGGGTCACGTGGCGTGACTACCACGCACGTGATGTGGAATCCTGTCGTGACCCAACTTCTGAAGACTGCCAATTGAGCCTGATTCCCACGACATCAACCTACGTGGCGTGACTTGGTTCCACGACACCAAGTCACGATACCATGGAAGTTGCCGACTCTGTTCTCCTATTTGGTTTTGGATAGGACTAGTTTTGTATCTATAAATACCCCTATGTAGTCCTAGGTGCGAGAGTTAGTCAATATACTACTTTGAGAGTTATTTCATACTGTTTCAGACATATTCTTCGTTTTGTATTCACAAACCCTAATTTGAGTTTTATTGATAATTGAAATTTCGATTTTTCTTCATTATTGTGAGATCATAATTATGCTTTCATCTTTGGATTATTCTTATGTTCTTACAATTATGAGCAGCTAAACCCATCAAGGGTTGTGTGAACCATGAGGAATTAACGAAACCGGTTAAGTGCAAAGCAACTTTGTACTGCTTTGTGTGCATGTATTGTTATTTCTTTCGTTATGATTGCTTTTTCTAATGGCTGCAACCGTTAGAAACTCGCCTGTACTCTAGACTTTCTCGAGAGAGAGGTAGAGATTGGGAAAATGAGATAACAACAGAGATTTGAAGCTATCAACCTTTATCTAATAACCGGAGCCTTAGCGAGAATGCTTATCTGAGATCCAGGACAAGGGTTAGTAGTGCGACACTCGGAGTCCGAGAGGAAAAGAGTGAAATTCATCTAATGAAGGTCGAGAGACAGTTAGATGAACCTAACTTGTTAGATTTTGCATGCAGCGCAATGGGGCAATCTTGTTAGCACAAGTAACCGGTGGAGTTAAGTAATCATTGGGGATCACAGTCCTAGTGTATTTCCCTTATTGTCTACGAACTCAATACAACCAGTAATTGTCATTGTTACTATTCATTAGCAAAACCTCCCAGTTTTATTTACTTTTCAATTGTTCCATCTGGTATTTTACTCATACTTCATCCTATTCCTTGTGGGATCGACGCCAACCTAGTTGGGTTCTATATTTTATTCAGTGACCACATTGTACTTTTTCGGAGGTATATTTTGGGCGACATCAGGCACGAGGTACACGCTTATCAAAAAATAGAGCATGAAATTGTTCCCAATTCAAAGGAGGCAAAACAGGTTACAGACACTCAACATATGCCCTCCACCAATACTTAGCATCCTTCTCCCGCAAAAGGTTACAAACTCAACCCCATGCTGGTTTACAAGACCCATCTTATGCAGCCTCTCATATAAACTCAAAAGCATCCTCAGATTCTTTGCCCTAAAACATAGGAGGTTTCATCTTCAGAAACTTAGTCAGCAGGTCATGTTCACTATCAGACGTCACAGAACCCAAAATTGGACGAGAAAAAGCATCTGTGCCCAAAGTATCATCAATCTTAGGAGCCATAGCAATAGTACTGTGCACAACTAGAGCTTGATAAGACAGAACAGTGGGGATGGCTTCAGTCCCAGCCAACCCGCTCTAAAAAGCCAACACTTTTTGAATTACCTCAGTAGACATGGGAGGTAGAGTTGCAACCCCAAATGGTGCCGCCACCTCGGGCTCCATCTCCTGTTCCTCTGTTGATTCCCTCTCTTCAAAATGATCCTAAGATGGGGGAGGGGATGCTGCCCTCTTATTAGCCTGACCCGCAGCTACTTGATCTCTACCCCTGGAGGATATGGCTTGTCCCCATCCTTTTCTTCCTCTCCCTCTCACTGGTCCTCTTCCCCTCACGGCTGGCTCCTAAATTGGAGCGGTCAAAGCTGGAGCTGTTGCTCGAATTTCATTCGACCTAGTATTTACTATCTGTGGACAAAAGAGTGAAGGATCAGATACAAATTTGCATCACCAAATACCATTTAGAATCAAGTCATAGCACGAAAGAAGCAAGAAAGATAATTTTTTCCTAAAGTCCTATAGCCTCCCGAAGAAAAGTTCAGACATCTCCATACCATTCCGCGAGACTTTACTGGACCCATTTTGTTACAACGAGATCGATGAAACCTAGGCTATGATACCAAGTTTATCATGATCTATACCCGTCGTGAGTAGCACCAACACTACTCACCCAGTGGGAGAACCAATAAGACCGGAAGCATTGATCAACACTCAAGTAAAAGTATGAGACATATCCTATAAATAACGTAATAACCATTCAATCTAACAACTTAAGAATGTGTGGAAACAAAATACCAAATGGAAATCCTCTAAAACCCAAAAGTCGGTGTACCAAAACATACTAAGAATATCAATTGTGGATGGAACCTTGAAACTTGAAGAAGTAACAGGTCGAAGCAAATGACAATATCTAAATAAGAGAAAGATCTCATGGTAGCCCAGATATGTTGTTCACCCTGAAATTCGAAATCGACTGCTGAAATCACAAGTAAGGTCTCGATGAATCTGCAGGATTATATGTTGCACTCATAGAAGTAAATAAAGGTGTAGTATCAGTACACAAATAAACCACAGTGTACTGGTAGGATCATTTGAATAACCCAAGATAGAAATATGGACACTTAACCAAAATATAGTACAATTAGCTAACATATGCTTACACATCAAAAAATCAACATATATGTACAAGTAGCATTCCAGAGACAAGCCAACATGTCAACAAGTGTCATTAAGGAAATAATATGCAACTCAATTCAAGACAACCAAATAAGGACAAGCACAACAATACAAATTCCCCGGTTCACTCAAGGAACAGTCATACTAATACATACCTTGAAACCGATACACACATGCTAAAGGTTATATACCCACCCTCTAGATATGACCTACAGGGGAAAATTACCGTCCATGTACTAAAAACCTAGAAATGAATGTCTGTAACATTTAATCCAACAACTCGTGAGAACATCTCAAATGCCGAAACATTACACAATTTACAATATAAAGAGGCCAAGTCATAAAACAAGTAGCCATTGCAATGACCAAGCACACCACACAAATTAACCAAGCACACTACAAAGTAGTTAATATGCACATATAACACAAGTTGGATTAAATACACCCCATCACCTACCTCAAACCAAGATTGCACAACTATAAGCCAGAGCTTTGCCCTTCCGTATACTTTATGCTGGATCATGGTATAAAACGTGCATAAGAACACCGCATTAATGAAATGACCTAACATGGCAGGAGTTATAAGCCACCCCCAACCCCCTAGGGTAAATTATGGGAGTTCTACCAACCCAAATTCAGCTCCATAAAATCCTACGGGTTCCTTATCACCTTAGCTAACTAGGAATCAACACCATTCATGCCAAACTAGGCTAAATTATTCTTATATTTTCCAAGACTACCCCTTGCTCCAAAATAGAGCGAAACTAGCCTAGCCCAAAATTTGTAACTTTCAAACCGGAAGGAATTTATACACAAAATTTGAAACATAAGACTTTTACATAACGATGAGGAGGGTCGTTACAACAACCACCCAAACACTTGGTCAACTCGAGCTAATCATTCCTTGTAAACAACAATCATTGTTTAACACACCAAACCACAAGTAGATATGATTCATTGGTTTCATCAATTATAGCATGTCCTAAGACCAATCCATGGCTTATTCAAGCAAGTATCATTAAGCCATATTCATTACTCTCAAGTAGTTATTTTAGGAGTGCACATTCAACCAAAAGGAGTCTAAACTCTAATTCAGCAATCATAAATTCATTCACGAATCTAACCCTCTGTTATTTATATCAAGATCAGGATTTTTGCTATTATCTAGAAATCCCTACATTCAAGTCATTACAAGGTTCAAGACCTACTCCATTAGCCAATCAATCAACTCTATTCAACTTACAATCTAGACTTAGTCATACACCTTTATACTTTTACTTCCTAACCCTTAGCCTAACTTGACCTTAGGCTCTTAAGTTATGTCACCGCCTCTTCATACCATAATCAGTTTTTATCCCTAACTTTAAGTAAGGTTATCTCATATTCCAACATAAATAATATCAAGTTCACCTTTTTTACGGTAATTAGGTTGAATCTCCAGATTATAAGCTCATGCAATCTCCTTGTCATCCTCTATATTCCTATAACTCACATTATAATCCATCATAGAGTCATACAAACACAAAACATCCATCAATGATTCATACATTAACATAATAACACATAATTAGGCCCTTATTACATTAAATCCATGTTTTATCCATCCAAACTCCATGTCCACATGCCTAAGCATGATTTCTCCTATCAAATCTACATTATGGATACGATTACTAACCACAATCTACTACTCGTAAGCCATAATCTACCTGGGTGCCAAGCTGCTCCAACAAGTAAGTCATGCCATGGATGATCTTCCTTCTTCTTCACGTTTCCGAAGGCTAAACCATCTAAAAATAACAATTACAAGAGTAATTAATAAAATACTCTTCAAAAAAACACTTTGGTAATTAAAACCCACTAATTCTACCCTCATTTACTATCTACAACATTACCCAAGGGTCAATTAGTTATCAAAATAGTTCTTTCAAGCTCAACCCAACTCCATTAATGGAGTTTTTAGGCTAAAGGTTCCACCTTTAGTGAATTCAAGGTTCCCAATTACCAATATCATGTTTTAGGATCACTAATTCATGCTAAGTATAGGTAATGAACAATTTCAAAGTGATTCTAGGTGATATTAACCCAACGTATAGGTTTTCCCCAAAATATCATGAACTTAGAGTTCAAATCCCCAAGAATTTCACCGTTAAAGGTTGTTCTAATGATTTTAGAATGTTGAAGGATTGAAAAATGAAGAAGATGACGGAAGAAACTTACCTTAATGAAAAGTTTGCACCCATACCAAGAGAAAATCGCCTCTCTAAAACTTAGGAATGAAATTTTGGGGTTTGGGGGATGAAACCCATCAAAATAGGTTATAAACTACTGTAGCATCACTGTAGCAACCTGGCATCACTATAGCAGCATCGCTATAGCGACTTGAGCCCACTACAGTGGCCTCAGCTTTTTCAGTATGGACAGTCTTCAGTAAAATGGTCATAATGTTTTACTTATGAAGCGGATTGACAAACAGAAAATTGAATTAAAAATAACACTCGAAGATATTTAATTTAGTGGGTATTAGGCCCCCTAACTCCTTATATTCTAGAAGGAGTGCTCGTTTGAAGTTGACCTAGTTTAAGCTTAGCCCAAAACTAAATCGATAAGGACACTCTCAACTTAACTTTGTGCTAGGGTATTGTATGACCTTAGTATATATCAAATTCACTCCCATGCTAAAAAATTAATCCTAACACTTATGACGAATGAGAAGCACGTACCTTTACAATATATATTTCCAGTAACGATGAGATCGGTCGTTACATAATGAAAGCATCATCTGGTTGAAGAATCCCCTTAGGAAATCAAGAAGGACATGTAGGACAAGTACCCTTAATTATTTGAGGATACAGGTACTCTCTTCTTTTCTTATTTTAGCTTATTTTTTTCTCATTTGATCATTCGGGGATGAATGATGGGTAAATTGGTATCTATTATAATGACCTTTTCATAATTATTTATAAGTTTATCATTTAAAATTTCATGCTAAAATTCTTTCCGAATTTGAAGTTATAAATTTCAGGCTAGACTAGTTTCGGATAAAATCTGAGTGAGGGTGGCTTACGAAAATTCGAGAATGAATTGGGTTAGTGTTGTGATGTTTGAATTGATTTCTAGTTAGCTAAGACTATAAGAAACTCATAGGATTTTACAGAATCGAATTAGGGTAAGTAGAACTCTCGAAATTGATCTTACCATAAAAGGTATTGTTTGGGATATCTCAGATTTAAGGTATGTTGTGAAAAAGGAAATTTTTGGAGAAAATTGGACATTCTGTACCACCCATGTTTCTATAATGACGTGCACGTCATTATAGCGACATTCCCAAAAGCGGTAGTAAATTAATAATTTAGCCTTTACATTGCTAGTTTATGTAATTCAGGGAGGGTTAAGGGCTGATTTTAGTTGTTTTTCTGGTGTAAGGGAGTAATTTAAGTATAAATCAATGGGTTTTTTTTAATGATAGATAAAATACCCTTGCTTTTTGTTAATTCACTAATTATTCCATGGAATTGGTAGTTTTAGGTGAATATGTTAGAAAAATCCTAGAATGGAGAGGGAATGATCATGAACTTGGCCTTAGGGGTTGGGTATGAGTTATAATTCCCAATGTGGTAGGTCATTTCATTAATTATGTGTTTGTATGTATTTCTAGACCGAGATCAAGTGAAAATTGCATGGAAAGGCAAGGCTTAAGCTTAGTTGAGTTGTGCAAGCTTGGATTGAGGTAGGTGATGGTATTATAGTTTAATCCAATTTGTACTATATGTGCATGTCAACTACTTCTTAGTATGGCTTGTTAGTGCATGTTGTTTGGTGTGTTCAATTCAATGAATTTATCTTGTTGTATGAGTTTGGCCTACCTTATTGTTAATGTGGAATGTTGCGGTATTTGAACATTCTCTCGGCTTATTAGTGGAATAAGGTTGGAAGACACTTGTGTCTGGGGTTTTGGTACATGGAAGGAATTTGTCCCCTGTAATTCATGACTAGAGGGTGGTTATGATACCCATAGCGTGTATGTACAAGGTTTAGGTGAGTTTGATGGTTCCATGAATGAACCAGGGAATACCTTTATATGTTTGATAATTGCTTAACTTGTCTTGACTGGTTTTTGACTTAGCTTGACTGAACTTGACTTGGTTGTATATGTCTTGACTTGTTTCTTGTAATCCTAAGTTGCTTATTTGATACTTGTGGTGCTAGGTGTCGGTTAGAATGAGCATGGATTAACTTATTATACTATGTTTTGGTTAAGTGTTCATATTCTCATCTTGGGTTGGCCAAACGACCCTACCAGTACACTGTTGTTCCTTGTCTGATGATACTACACATGCTCTTACTTTTGTTGAGTACAACACATATTCTAGCGGCTCATGCAAGACTTCTTTTGTGATTCTAGCGTGTGATTCGAATTTTAGAGTGAGCAACATATTCGGGCTACCATGGAATCTTTTTTTCATGATATTTTCCTTCATTTGGACTTATACATTTTTCTTTAGTTTTGGGGTTACATCCCCTTCTTGACATTCTTAGTATGTTTTGGTACACTGACTTTTGGATCCTAGGGATATATTTCTGGTTCAATACTTATTTCCGTATTTCTTAAGTTGTTAGATTGGATGATCCTTGAACTATTAATAGGATAGTTTTCTTCTTTTTCTCCAAGCGTTGGTTAATGCTTTCGGGTTTATCGGTTCTCCCACAGGAGAATAGGGTAGGTTTCACTCACGTCCAATTGGGTCGTGACAATAAGGTTATGAGAAAAAGGGTCTGAGAACATATCTTACTTCAGTTCAATACATGATTCACATGAACAAGAGTGGATTATTTTGAATCACTGAACTTAGCACTAATGAACTCCTCTCAAGCCCTTGTGTAGTCTCATAACTATTTGTAGGCTCTGTATGAGAAAACTTTATCAATATGAATTTGAGCTTGATTACTTCTTTTAGCTCGAGAATCAGACATACTTAGCAGAAAAGGATCAAGGCTTGGATCTGTATAAATTTCTTAGGGAACATTTCTACTGCACTATCTGGATAAGAAAAAAGGGAAATATTTCCTAAATGCCCTGTAGCCTCTCGAAGAAAAGTACAGATGTCTCTGTACCATTCTATAAGACTCTACTAGACATGATTTTATAGACACCCTAAGACACTTGAACCTTGTGTTATGATACCAAGTTTGTCATGACCCGAATCTACACATTGGAAGTAACTCAGTGCTTAGAACCACAAGTGGTCCCAAGCTAACCCTTGATATTGGTATACGTAATAAGCAACTGAACTAAATAATATAAACTAAAAAATAAATACCGACAACACTATGTGGAAGTAAAATGATGGACTAAATTGTTCAATACATCACTGTTAAAAAGTTTACAACAACTGTAATCTAAAAGAAAAAGAAATTGGAACTAAATACAACAACTATGACTAACTATCTATGAAGCCTCTACTAATACTAACTATACGTAGCCGGGACATGACCCCCAGCTATCTCACATCAATACATATGAATATAAATAAAATACTCAAACTACAAACTGAGTTGAGTCCTCGAATGAAGAGAACTCATCACTTGTTGGCTGGAAGCTGTGATCTGCATGACAATGATCCTGATAGTAAGCACCTAAATCTACATTACATGAAAAATGTAGGCAGAGAAGGTATGCGATCAGTACTTTGAATGTAAAATTGGACTGAAGTACAATGACCCTGTCTGAGATGCATAGGTATATATAAACACATATGAAAAGATAATCTGAAAAGTCATGAGTTTAGGCAAATCCAACTGAACTAAGGGTTATTACAATACTGAGCTAAACCTATAGGGATAAAACTAAAAACATGTTGAAAGTGTACATGACTCACTATAAATCATACGTAAAACTGATGAACATAAGATAAATTCTGATGTCAAAATAAATCATAAATTGATCTTTTTAGTGAGCCAGATTCACTTGTTTTCTAAATCAATTTTATTGTGAGAGATTCTCTTAACCGACATAGACCATGTGAGCAACATGGAATTTAATATGTAACCCAAGTTGGGAGGTGTCTTATACCTTGCTAAGGATAAGAACCATGACTGACGTGAATTCACTCATGATCCCATTCGGGCGAATGTAATACCCATGGTGGAATATAGTTCTAGGACATAGGGACTTCTACTAAAGGTCTCAGCCTAAAATAATGGATGACGCTTCATCCCTCTATCCGTTCGGTGCTTAATATTACTCCACAAAATCATACTAACGCTCAATACTATAAAAGTTGTCATAAGACTAGTTTTAAAATAAACATCATGATTCGGACCGTAGTCTTAAATAAGTTGAAAACTAGTCTTATTTACTTCTTCGGATATTTCTAAAGTTACTGTCCATAATCATGGATGTCATACCTGACTGTCATACTACTAGTGAACTTTGCTTTTATTAGAAAACTAATCCATGATCATTGATAGCCTTCCAAGTACCATACTAATCGTGAAACTTACTTTTGTGAAAAAGTGTTCAAAAGTATAGATGGCATTTGTGGATGTCATGCATGTCATGCATTTTACTGTTATGAACCAAAGCTCCAGGTTATGATATGAGTACGCATATATAAATCATGTATTTTTGAATCATGAGACTTGTAAATTTATGTGAGACATGAGATGGTTGGAGTAAATTCATAAAAAGATACACATGAGGACTGGGATTTGGAAAGAATCTATAAGGTTGTACCTGAACCCTAAATCCTGATTCATGAAGATGCTAATAGTTTGATAGTATGTATTATATGAAAATACTTTTTGGAATATGCTTTATCTGAAAGCACTCTGAAGGTCTGCAAAACTGATAATATACATGAATGCTAAGTCATCGTGTGTTCATAATACTCCAAAATATGTAAAAACCTTATTTAAATATGCATAAACTGATATTAGTAATCGTAAGATATTTAAGAACATAGTTACTGATATGAATCAAAAATTTAGAAAATTGGTGCCCTTATTCATGGCTTTTCATAAAAACTAAACTTGAAAACAACTTTGGGCATGAGAGTAAAAAGAGGCCCTCATTGAATACCCACACACCTAGAATGAAAAATTTCTTGTAGAAGCTTGAACTTGAAGCATGACAAAGAAAACACTAGTTCATGCTTTGGAGAAGAAGAATCACATTTTTCTTTTGTTTGGAATGCTTTGGGGGAAGTGAGGCGAAGATAATGACTAGGTACCTTTTTAAGCCCCTCTAAAAGAGTCAAAAAGACATAGTTTTGATGTTAAAAGAGTGGAAAAAGACCAAAAGGCCCTTTAAAAATCGAATAGAAAGTTGCTGAAAATTTTCTGTGCAGTCCCGACAGCTTACGTGATGACTTGTAGCCTCTGGGGATGATTCATAGCCTAAGTCGTTGTCTCAGACCCTTTTTGTCACTTATCTGTCCACCTACAAGTCAAAGGTATGATCCGTAGCATCACCTGATGACTCGTAGTGTGAGTCGTAGCCACTAACAGCTTTGACAGTGCTCTACTAAAATGTCCATAACTTCTTATTCCAAAATTGGATTGACAAACGGTCAATGTTTTTGGAAAGAGGATTCAAATGCCTTTAATTTGGTAGGTATTAGGACACCTAAATCTTCATATACTAGGATAAATGATTTAGTGAAGTTGACCTAAGAAGAATCTTATATACTAAAACTTGGTCGGAAGAGGAGTTTCCAATTCAACTAGGTATTAGAGACTTCTTATGACCTAAAATCACATCTTATACTATCATCATACTTATATATATATATATATATATATATATATATATATGGATTATTGGTAGTTGACATTCCATGGGATTAGGAAAGGACTATTTTAAATGACTGCTAAAATTGAATAGGCACCCTACGAGTCACACTACGACCCGTAGGTAGTTACCACAACTCGTGGCCTCCAATCGTTGCCACTGGGATAAATTTAAATCTTCAGGAATTTTTGGCTAACGCTCAGGACGACTCACCCAATGGGTCATTAGCACTGGCGACGACTCATTGTCCGAGTCGTTCTGTGAGGAAAGTTTCTAATTCCCTACTAGTTTTCTGTGCTAAGTCTAAGATAGAGTCTTAGGAACCTCTGGATGTTACAATATATATATATATATATATATATATATATATATAATGCATATAAAAACTGTATAATTATTGTATAAAATATGTATCTAAATAATTATTATAGGAAAAGGCTGTGTAGGACGTGTATAGAAACTATATAATAGTTGTATAAAATATGTGTGTATATATATATATATATATATATATACTATATGTATAGAAACTGTACCATTATTGTATAGAATATGTATATATATGGGATGTGTATCCGTCATGACCCAAAAACTGAGGTCATGATAGTGCTACTATAATCCATCAGTAGGTAAGCCTAAACCATAGGCTAAATGACGAGTAACGGGCTAACAGGCAGAAAAGAGAAGAACATTGTTAAAACAGTAATTAAAGCGGCTAAAAGGAGAAAAAAAATATACAAAGCTTACACACAAAACTAGGGGAAATGATAAAACATACAAATGAGTCCCCCACAACCTGGTAAAGTTAGTACACGAGCCACTACACAAGAAGAGTACTAGACAAGTGCAATATATGTAGAGTATTCTTCAAAAATACAAAATAAGACTAAACAAAAAAAATAGAAAGAGATAGATCAGCTCTGGATAATGAAAGCTCACCCTAATATCTAATCAACAGCTCCGATCAATTTGATGCCTGGGAAGGAAAATATTGGGAAGAATGGTTAAAAATAAGCAAAGGCGCGAGATATGTCAAGATCGACAAAATAACCCTTACCGTGATTATTACAGATCCACCCCATTTTGGATGATATGTACTCCCAGCTGTGTTCCTCCGAGCTTATGGACCCAAGGATTTTTTGGACCCACGAATGTACTTCCACAGATGGGGTAACCCAAGCCTTAGATACAGCAAAAATTAGCAAGATAAGAAACAATCAAAAAAGGGAAGAGCTAGTAAAAAGGAAGGAGGCTAACGCCGGCAATTCTATTCTTCTAGAATAATGGTTTCATCATGGAAAAAGTTGGAACAAACAAACACGTACTTATCTTGACACTGGTAACCCACTTCATGCAGATACCAGAGTATGCCCTTGGCACCTCGACACTTGAACGAGAAGATCTTCTCAAAGATAATCTCAGGAGCGTATGGGTTAATAAAGTGACCAAGCTAAAATCTATCCCTAGGTTCTGTGTTATAACGGAGGGGAAAGTGATGGCCCTCCAGACTGTAGGAGCTACCTCGCAAATAGAAATTTGTAAGCCTCACAACAATGAAAGACAAATCGAAAAATGGGACCATGGCCAAGACCCATGGAAAAAGGATAAGTATAAACCCACAGAAAGACAAGGTTGAAGGTGGATGTATCCTCTGAAGAAAGAGGAGGCAGGACCTCAACATTAGCCATCCAACCATAGTTGTCCTTAAATGATTGGACAACACTCTTGTCTATCAAGTATAGAAAGTGAACAAAGGAATGTGTTCACATCGAGGCCGAATGATCCTCGAAACTGTGGAGCTTGTATTCATTCTTGCAAAACAAAGCTACTTTGGGACCACCGAGTCCGTCTGCCAGGGACTCATCCTTGTCCAAGGACTCCATCAAAGGACCGAAGAATCCCTCATTAATAGGAGTAGGGGAATAACCGATGTCACCAGCAACTGAAACTTTGAGTATCACGTTGGTTGGGATAAGAGCAGTTTCAGCAGTCTCCATCAGTTACCGCAGCCCTAAAGTTGGCCTCGGTAGCTTTGGCAAAGGCGACAACAACACTCGCCTTATAAGAAGGAATGATAGACGTCGATATTATTGGTAGCAATAGGAAAATCCATAAGGGAAAGAGAGAAGTACGGAGTTGAGAACAGAAGGGCACTGGGAATGGCATTACCGCCCGGGGAAAAAAATGGAACAAAATTAGGGATACGATGAAAATGGCCTAAATAGGGAAAACTAGTGATTATCCACTTTTTCCAGGAAGCAAAAGGCCAACACGTGACTTATAAAAATGGACAGGAAACTAAGGCCAGGACGGAAGGCGAAGAATTTCTTTGTTGGTCTCAAATAAGTAAGTTTTGCTAGGATCTATTCACTTCTTGAGGACATTCGCCTGCCCCCAAAAAGTGAAGGTACTATATGTGTGGGGTTAAATAGGAATGGTGAATGTGTAACGTTGTCAGTCCGATAAATTAAAGGCATTTTCATGTGATCGGGTTGCCCCGGGTATAACATCGATATGGGTTATGAGGGAAAATGTCCTCTCAGTCTGCGCATAGGAAGCTTGAGGCCCCCCAACTATAATGATTGTGCATAAAAGAAAAACTGGGGACCAATGTGTCAGGATGTTTAGGTGCGCAGACTGTCACGCCCCAAATCCCATTGAGGCGGACTGGCACCCGAAGCCGATAAGGCCCTAGAGAACCAATCTTCGTTCATGTACTCTCATATGTATGTTTACGTATGAATATCATTCTATCCCATATAACTAAATATCAATGGCGAAAGTCATGGCAAACATATACTATATATGAAACTTGGCCGTTAGGGCCATCAAGTCAAAATAAACATACATCTTTTACTGTCATCTCCCCACATATGTCTACAAAGCCTCTACTGGATACATTACCGTGCCTATAAAATATTTACATAGTATCAAAACAAATGTACACTATGACTCGAAAATCCCCGAACCAACTGGAGCTCACCAATGATCCGCGGATGACTCGTAGCCTACAGTGGAGGTCTTCTAGCACCTGTGCCTGTAGCAAGTAAGGTAAGTTTCCCCCAAGGGGGTCAGTACGAGAGAATGTACTGAGTATGTAAGGCTATAAGAAACTACATCATACATAAGAACTTCCATGGAATTAAATATAAGAGAATAGTCAATGTGGATAAACCATCATTTTATATGTGAAACCATGTACATTGCTTAGGTTATTGTCATTTCTGATCAATCATTCATATCCTCATCATTCATATAATCTCATTCTTATTTATATATATATTCATGCCAGGGCTATACTTTCATTGTGTGATCATTCTTCGTATAATTATCAGTCGTATGATATCACTCATATAATACCGGACATCCAGCTGATCAGTGGGCTATAGTATAAACCGGACATCCAGCTGATCAGTGGGCCATAGTCATATATATCGTAATAATACCATAGCATAATATTGGGATTGTTCCATCCGAGCTTATGCCCTTAGATTTGTGATCCATACTCAATGAAACATTATTGGGAACACATATATACATTACTTCATTCCATTACTTTTGTGAGATTGATCCATTGGTAGTTGTAACATCTTTATTTCTTTACTTGTGGGAGATTGTAAGAAATTGGTACATTAGTTATAACATTTGTAACACCCCGTACCTACCAAACCCTACTTGACGACGTTGAACAATGTTTACTTAAGTGTCGAGAGCCAAAGGTATGTATTATGTAATGGTATTGATGAGTTAATTGATATTGGGCCTAGTACAAGGGATTAGACCCTCGTGGGAGGTGTAACACCCTGTATGTTGTCGAACCTATACGACTATGTGTGCATTTATGGAATTAATTAGACATGAGAGAGTTGATGAATTATTCATTTATTTGTTGGGACTTATATGAGTATTGTGCCATTGGGCCAAATGAGGCCCAAGGATCATGAAGAAGACTTGGCCCAATGGGGCAAAACATGATCCAATCTTCCGCTTGACTAATCAACCATGCATTTAATGCCAAGAAATTGATAAGACTGACTTGAGGGATCCATATATATATATATATAAGTAATTATACACAAAATGTGGTGGGCTCAATTAACAATTTGTTAATGAGTTAAATGAGGCCCAAAAGTTCCAAGAAAAACATGGCCCAACATGAGAAACAAAAGATCCATTCTTGCTTGACCAAAGAAGACCCTCAATTATTAATTAGGTGGATGGATAATGAGGACCATGAGGCACTATATAAGGCCATAAATCAGATTTTTATTCATAAAAAGACACATGCCATTTTCTAGAATTTTCCACAATTCTCTCTACACCCAAACCCTAAGCCTTCATCCTTTTGGCCAAAGATCATCACTTGGTGAGTATTGGTAAGTTTATATTATTATGGTTTAATATATTTTATGCATGTAAAATGATTTATACTATGTTGGTTATGTTGGTGGAGTGTGAGAAGTTCACTATGTGTGAAGTGTATGTGTTTGTTAATTCGGAGGATGGTTTTGCCTTGTAAACTTGAACATGGGCTTGTGGTCTTGAAGAAAATGAATTTGATGGGTTCAATATTTTCATGTGATATGTGATTATATTCTCCCCTTGTTTGGTCATGGTGTATAATATCTGGAATTTCTATTGCGAAATTGATTATGGTTTTGGTGGCGGATTGGCCGTAAAGTGTTGTTTTGGTGATGTTATGTGTGTTGTGAGACCATGGATGGTTGTTGGCATGTTATATGATCAAAAATATGTTAAAATAAGTTTGGTTATGATCATGGACCATTCATTGCATAAAAAGACCCCAAAAAGACCATTTCGGGCCAATACGGGCACCCGCCCTCACAGACGAAGCACCTGCGGGCACAGGTGCCTATGGCTACTACCAAAGGTCACCTGAGGACGCATTTCATCCACCTGCGGGCACATTTGTCTTAGCGGATCGGCCCAGAACTCCGAATTGCTTGTTTTTGCATCCCTTTGGCCCCCCGAAACCCCTATACCCTTCATGGATGTAATTATCAACTTGTGATGTCGTTTTAATGACTTTAAAGTGTCGTATAGAGGCATGTTGGACTAAGTTAAGAATGGATGGTTTTTCATATATTGTTATGAGGCAAATTGAGAAGTGTAAATATGATGAAATGATAATGAGAAGGCATAAAGGGTAATTGTGATGTGAAATGCTATTGTCGTATGAACTCTTGGTCAATGAGTGGAATGTTATGGTAGTGTTGGCATTTTGATATGATAAATGACATTTTAAGAAGATGAAATGATGTTCTAAAGTAACTATGTGATTCATGGTCATCTTGTGCACTTGTAAGGTAGTTGGTTGCTAATATAAGCTTCGTTATGTACTTGTGATGTAGAGTGAGACGTAAGGAAAGAGATGGACTATTGTATTTTCATATAAGCTTGGGTATTCATAGTGAGACGCAAAGGTATGTAAGGTTACTCTTCTCTATCCTTCTGCAGCATGTGGTGTTCACATTGTCATAGTACTCTTTCAATTCCGAAATGCTATAAGGTATTCCGTATTCGGTAGATGGTTAGTGTTACTCACATGGTCCTTACTCATTGACAATTGGTGAATTATATGACTGATGTCCATTCGTTGAATTGTGATCATTGACTAGTATGTGAAAAAGTTCTATAAGTTTCTAAGGCATCGTATTTCTAGTTGGTAAGCAGTTGTTACTCACATGTGCCTTATTCATTGTTCACTATCCTAAGGTTCCACAAGTGTTACACTCCAAGGGAGGTCTATAGTATTCACATGTATCATATGCATTGATAATGTTCCGAAATCCAATAGTGGTTATGCTCATGTTTTTTGTTTAGTGCTCATTGTCTTAAGGTTCCAAAAGTGTTCTATTTCAAAGGGGTTCTATAGTATTCCAACTAAGGTTGATATATTGTTATTCATATGTGTTTTACTCCTAGACGAATCATGACCCACTTAGTTCTTATTTACGATGGAAGTTCTTAAGTTGTCACATGTTGTAAAGTCTAAGAGAACTATCGCAACGAGAGTAATGAGGTCAAGAGAGTTTGTTTAGTTGAATAGCATTGTTCCAATCATGTTATGTTCCAAAGTTTCAATAGAGTTATACACATGTCTCATATTCATTAGTAATGTTCCAAAAGTCCAATGAGGTTATGTTCCAAGGTTTCAATAGTGGTTATACTAATGTATTTTGTTCATTGATCATTGTACAATAGTTCCAACAGTGTTATGTTTCCATGAAGGCTATGTTTCCAATAATGCTTATTCACATGTTTCTCACTCATTGATTATTGATCCAAAGCTTTAAAGAAAGTTGTGACTATCATTGTAATAATCTCTCACAAGTAAATGTACCAATCTCTCAAGAGTAATGAAAGAAGTAATGTGCAAGCTAATATACCTATCCCTCACAAGCAAAGATGTCAATCTTACAAGAGTAAAGATATGAAGTAATGTATGTTGTGTTTCAAGTTTCAAGAATATTTCCATCATCAAAGTATCACTCATTGAATGAAAGAAAGAATAATGAAATAAAGAAGTAATATTTAATGGGTGACATCCCAGGGGCTAAATACCTGCATGGGTCGATCCCAATAACACAGGTGGCATCCCAGGGGCGACAGAAAAGCCTAGCATGGGTCGATCCCAATACATCGATACATCCCAGGGGAGATAAGCCTAGCATGGGTTATTGTCACGCCCCAAACTCCCACGAGGCGTGATTGGCACCCGAAGCCGACAAGGCCCGAGAGAACCAATCTTTGCTTCTATTCATTCATATACATGTCATAGGAAACACTACTATCATATAGAAACATGAGGGGCTAAAATTGGAAAGCATAGAACATATGACGTATATACATATGAGAAACTTGGCCGTTGAGGCCATCAAGTCAAGATTTCATCTATCATCTTATACACATACACCCACACCCGTCTACAAAAGCCTCTAACAGATGCATTGACCAAAACCAACTGAAAGTCGGGACAAGTCCCCGCTTTATACACAATGTACAATATCAAAGCATATGAACCACTATGACTCGGAGAAGCCCCAAACTAACTGGAGCTCACCAATGAACCGCAAATAGCTGGCAACCTACTGTGGCGGCCTACTAGTACCTGCGCCTGCAGCAAGTAAGGTAAATTCCCCGAGAGGGGTCAGTACGAAATAAGTACTGAGTATGCAAGGCTCAGATGAAACTGTACAATTCATGAATATTTCAATGAACTCAAAACATATGAATAATCAATGTGAATAAGTCACCATTTTGCATTTTGGAAACCATGTGGATTGCTTTCATTACTTTCATTACTTTCTTTGCATTCAATGCTCACTTGTCATTACACATGTCACAATGTACCCGGGCCCCGACTGATCAGTGGGTCTTTACATATCATATCATTGTGTTGGGATCGAGTCGAGCTAGGCTTATGCCCCTAGACTTGCCACCCATACATCAATGCATCGGGATCGGGTCGAGCTAGGCTTATGCCCCTAGACCTGCCACCCATAATCCAATATCTCGGGATCGAGTCGAGCTAGGCTTACGCCCCTAGACCTGCCACCCGTACTTGATCATTGACCACATATGCATTACTTTGTTCATTACTTTGAGATTGTTACAATGATAGTCATAACATCACTTTGGAACTTTGGAACATAACATTGTTGGAAGCTTTGAATCATTAACCAATGAGTGAAAGACATGTGAATAAACATCATGAGAAATATAACATTACTAGCACCATGATACCATTGGAACCACTGGACAATAATCCATGAACAAGAGACACAAGTATAGGCACTATTGGAATATTGGAACATAACTTTATTTGAGCTTTCGGAACATTAACCATGAATATGAGACATGAGATTCACAAATGATCCATGAGTAGAAAATATATGACAATGACTAGTGATAAACGGATATCGGATACCTTAGCACATTTCGGGATAGGACTAGTGACATGTCAATATGGACACTATTTGCCGCAGAAAGATACGGACAAAGTAACCTTACATACCTTGTACGCTCAATACGGATATCCAATCTTAGATGTGTATACAATAGTCCTGCTCCTTCTTTATGTGTCATTCTACAACACAAATACATAACGGGATTCACATTAACCAACAACTACTTTACAATTGCATATAACATCAATGGGGTACATGTTTGCCTTGAACATGTCATTTCCCCTTGACAAAACCATTGATAAAATTATTATTCCAAAAATTCCATAATATTCCCAACATTGACCAATATATGATAATTGACACATTGCACCACAACACTTCTCCTTTCCACTTTCTTATTCATACCACATCACAAATAATCCATCAACTTCCCTTAATACGACTCATAACACATATCGGCCAAAATCCCACAATTTTCACTTATAGGAAATAACAAGTTTAATACCAAAAATAACACCATACATGTTCATATTTTATCCATACCATGATCTTTCATCAAAGGCACAAGCCATAATTCAAGTTCAAATCTCATGGATGGCACATCTTGTACAAAAACCCAAAGTACTATGTTCAACTCTTTCAAGCATAACCAACAAGATTCACATACTCTCCCATGCATATAATATATTAATCCATGACAATAATCACTTACCTAGGCTTGGAATATGTTGATCTTCCTCCAAAGGTTAGCTTTGACCTCTTAGGGTTTGAGAGAAAGAAAAAGAAAAAAAAAGAAAAGGGTTGCAAAATATCTACAAAGGCATGTGTTTTCCAAATGAATAAAATCAGCATTTTTGCCCTTTATATAGGCTCTCAAGTCCATGCTTAGCCACTTTGATTCAATGATTGAAGTGTATGACTTAGTCAAATGGAAGAATGGGTCTTGTGACCCATTGGGCCATGTTTTCTTTTCATTTTTGGGTCCTTTTTGGGCCCAATTTACGTAACCCAATAAAATCAATAATTTCTCGTGGTTTCATCATCTCATACGTGTTACGACAATATTCCTACTCATGTCATTCATATCCGTAGCCTCAATCCCAAAAACAAATGATTCTAGCCACGTATGGCCTATTTTGCCCAAAAGGGTAAAATCGTCATTTTGACCCCAATTTCGTTCTCGAGTAATTTTATCATACCAATATAATATTTCACTTATTTCATGTATATTCTCATGGTTGTAGAAAAATCGTGGCAAAAATCGGCTCAATACGTCCCCGGGAACCCTTGGGACTTAAACAAAATTTTCAACTTTTGAAAGGTGCGCAGGGGCGGCGTGGCACGCTGCCTGGCGCGCCCCTTTACTGCCTCTGGACTGAAAATTTCAGCCCAGAGCGGCGTGGCACGCCCCTGGGCGCGCCCCTCCTTATTTTTTTCCAAAATTTTTGTTTTCGACTTTTCTTCGCGGGTTCGGTTAGATACTTCAAGTCCTATTCTTTAACTCACTTCTTAACCTTAACATACTTTGTTTAGAGGTCCTCTTAGCCTCGTTTTGAACCCTACAAATGCACCATGAAGATCGCAAAACACCTTCTACGCAAGGTTAAGCATATGTACAAGGCCACATTTTAATTTTTTTCCATCACTAATATTACCAAATACATACTTATAGCTTTCGACACCTAAGTAAACATTGTTCATCGTCATCACATTGGGTCAGAAAGGTACGGGGTGTTACATTCTTCCCCCCTTAGGAACATTCGTCCTCGAATGTTAGTAACACTGTCTCATTGCAACACTTAAGTCAAAGTGAATTCTCTATATCCTCATATACACACTTAACACTTGTAAAGACTTATAACTCCAAATCTGTATCTTGAACTTTTCCTTCCATGTATCACAAGTACAAGTACTTAGATTTCATTAATGCTTCGATTTCCCTTGTGATTTCTTCGATGTACTAAGTTCTCCAATAGTGCCCCTACGGAAGCTACTTTTGCATTTCCTGATTCGTTCACTTCTCGATGTACCTTTTTACGTGTGAGATCCTCTGAAATTTGTACCTTTCCACTGGCAACAATACTAGATACTCTCCGATACACTTTCAGAGCATACGAAATGGACGGTGAAGAATTCCTGGACTAGTGCTAATAGATACGCAAGTTGCCCAAATCTTTGGACAACTCCTCTTTCTTTCCGAATCTCATTATCTTTTTCCATTGGTGACACTATCAACTTCTAATATCGGCATATGATTTATACCGACTTTGGGCCATTTGTAGCTACTGTTATATCACCTTCACTTTCTCTATAGCTTGATGAACAAAATTTGACCTGGGCAACGCAAAATTTCATCAGCCGTAACCCATCCAATGGATGATCTTATATGTCCTTTTATATAAACCTTCATAAGGTACCTTTTGATATCTTTATTGTAAGCAATTTCATTAGACGATCGATATTCATCCCCACTACCGTTAAAGTCCAACGTACAAACTCGTGACATATCTTCACATGTTCTTATAATACATTCTATTCGTCCATCCATTTAAGGATGACCATCCATACTTACATTTATCTGTGTACTCATGCTTTACTAGAAAGGCTTACCCACACTGTGCAATAAAGTGAGCCCCCCCCCCCCCCCCGTGTGATATAATAGTGAGTGGAGTCTCATGTAATCATCCTATCTCTGTAACCTACAATTTTGCGTACCGTTCATCTGTATCGGTGGTCCTAACTAGTAGGAAATATGTTGACTCGGTAAGCCAGTTCATGATTACTTATATGGAATCAACCTTCGCAATGTACGAGACAACCCTTTAATTCATTCCATGTTATTCATGTTCCACTTCCAAACTGGGAGGGTAATATATTGCATAAAACATACAGACTGCTGATGCCATACTGTTCATCAGTGACCGCTTGGACATTGAACTACAAGTTCTACAATGTGCTTCTCATATATTCTTACCAACACATCTCTGCTACACCATGGTGTATTTTGGTTGTTTTCGAACAAACAACTACCATGAACGATGTTCTTCTGTCGCAATTCATTTTCTTAACTCATCTATACCCAGTACACACAATCTACATTGGCGTTAAAGTACTCCCCCTTGTGTTTGCTCAAATACTCTCGTCGACTTTGCTGTACATATTTTTTTTCAATTGAACTAAAAATGGAATTTACATATTGCTTTTCCTTTTATCTCCAATATCAATGAAAATCCTACCACATTTGACACTATAATTCTTTCCTCTGGAGCTTCAAGAAACAAAACCCCATATTGCCTCATTAATATAGATTGCCTGACTATATCTTTCTTTTTTTGTGTGAGCTGTCCATTCATACTTCCTACTGCCTTGCAGTTTAATGTATCAACTACCCCATTTGCTTTTCCCAAATGATATAGAATACCAATGTCCTCACCTTTTAATATTTCAAGCCACCTTCGCTACCTCAGATTAAGTCTTTCGGCTTAACAATATATTACATTGTCTCACATCCAGAATATATATATCAACATAAATCCCTTACAAATAGTGACACCATGACGTTAAATCAAATATCACTGCTGCTACTTCAGGGTCATGTGTTTAGTAATCATTTGTATTCTCATGTGGCCGCAACTGTCGTGACGCATATGCTATTACCTTATCATGCTACATCAATATACATCCGAGGCCAACCCCGAAAGCATTACCATACATTGCATAACATTCTTATGCCTTCAGAAGGCACTTACAACGGATGTGGAAGTTACTTTATCTTTCAACTCTTGCAAAACTTTTCTCCAAGGCATCATTCTACTGGACCTTGATTGCCTTGTGTATAGGCTTTGTTAAGGGTGTAGGGATAAAATAAAATACTTCAACAATTCTCCTATAATACAACCCAAAAAAAGGATGGATCTCCGTAAGCATTGTAGGCCTTAGCCAATTGTTCACCATTTCTATCTTTTGTTTAACAACCTTTATCTCTTCATCCTATACAATGCATGGTCCTCTTGTGATTTTTGAATACCATCACCAAACAGGGTCACACACACACACCCTGAAAGGTGTTTTAAACACCCTATTCCTTTCACCCATAACAATTCACTAGCCCAATTGACATACTAGGCATTCATAATAATCATACCATGTTTGTAATGTCGTCTTGGGTATATCATCATCGTTCCTTCTTTTTTTTTTTTTTCGTCTTTATTTGTTCATCATTTCATCCCTTTTTTCAAACAAATGGTCAATTCTGGGGAGGGAATATTTATGCGTACTTGTCATCTTATTCCGTTGCCAATAATTGACACACATTCTCAATGTACTGTCTTTCTTTTGTACAATTAACACTGGTGCACCCAAGGGAACATACTCGGTCGTATGAATCCCTTGTTCATCACGTCTTTTAACGTCAATTCCCATAACTTTCCATAACTTTGCCGGGGCCATACTATATGAAGAAGTAAAAATAGGCTAAGTATCTGATGTCACAGTAATACCAGCTCATACATCGAGGACTTCATTTACCATCAGAACTGATTGAAGAGTTGGTGGCTTCACATCCGTATCTTTCACTCTTCCCGAGTGACATGTGTATCCCTTAGCGTATCCTTTTACTTGCTTTACTATGGGGAACAACTTTTTTTTTTTCTTAGTGCCCCCACATTTCTTCTTTTGGGTAAACGACAATATAACTTCTTAGTTCGGCAACCTACTATGGCACAATCCCGTTATAACATTAAAATCCACTATTCCCAGCTCACTAAGATCAACCGGTGTCTCATGAACACAAACAATTCCTATGCACTTATGATATACTCTTTTAACTTCAATAGATTCTCCGACTAATGTATAGACCTCCTATGACATAACTAGTATTCTGGTGCCCGTTTGAATTTTTAACAAGTAATGAAATAACATATGCAATTGTCGATTATGGGTCAATCAATACATGTACGGTACCTGCAGCTTCATCAGGAGAAGCCTAATTTTATGGCCCGACATATCCCACCAATAACAACATTGGTCCCCAACCAACATTCACCTAGATGATAACTTCCGCAACACTAACACGGCTGACAAAGAGACTTCGGTTGGTTCATACTTTCTACGTGTTTGTACTTAATACCCTATTGCCCATGAATCCTGAATCTCACTTCTTTGCCAATTCTATTGTCTCTAAACCCTTGGAATTGAGGTAATACATTTACTATCGACTAAGGGGATAATGATCTAGGCGGTCTGAACACCCGAGACCTAAATTCTCCCTGGGATGCCATGAACTGTCCCATAGGTCTAGCCCTCTTTGGTGATCCTTCTTCAACTAGTTGTGTCCTTTTCTGTTGCCTCTGGTCTTTCATTATCTGTGCAAAAATGCCTCCTTTCGGACTATATCCATATCTCTTTTCAAGGTCGCAAGAATGCAATCCATCTGTACATTTACTGATGCATTCTGTCTGTTATAATGGTTACCACTTTTGGAGTATACCTATCCACAGAATTAAATCGAAGATTGTACTTGCGACCACTCATAGTTCTTTAGCAATGCTTTAGCAATTGATCCACATAAGCTTTTCTGACCTTATTTGGGAGGTACAGTCACAGAATGCCATTTTACATTCCTCCCAACTATCTGAAAACACATCAGTAGATCAGTCATATGCATAACATCTAGAACCCTTTTTAACTTAGTTCATAATGTCCTATGGGTCTTCATTCAAATCCGACCCGGTGAATGTGGGAGGGTATGATTTCTAAAAATCCTGTGTTTGACGACTAGCTACCCTAGCCGCACCACCATTACTCGTCATCAGGCCATCTAGCCCGTGACATTGTGCAATAACTATCTGAGTCAACATATGCACTACATTTCTTAAATCCTGTTCAGTGACATTTATAGATGGTTCTGTAGGTACTCCTCTATCTTTTGGCTACGAGAGACCCGTATAACAAATTACCATATCAGTTCTACCTTGACTCACTTGGTCAAGTGGTGATTTACTCATTTCTACTTCGGCAGGCATATCAACCTGCTCACCTTTGCCCTTATCTTGTCTGATACTCAGCATTTAATCATATAAAAGAAAACCAATGTCAATACGTACCTATGTGTCCACCTACAACTTTGGCTCTACTGCACGATCTAGAAGTGAAGAAAAGAAACAACTCCTAAATGTCCCGTAGCCTCCTGCTTATCAATGTGGCGCGCAACACATCCATAAGCAAGACTCTACTCAGACACGGCTTTGTAGACACCCTTAGAACAACCTGCTCTGATACCACTTTTGTCACGCCCCAAACTCCCACGAGGCGTGATTGGCACCCGAAGCCGACAAGGCCCGAGAGAACCAATCTTTGCTTCTATTCATTCATATACATGTCATAGGAAACACTACTATCATATAGAAACATGAGGGGCTAAAATTGGAAAGCATAGAACATATGACGTATATACATATGAGAAACTTGGCCGTTGAGGCCATCAAGTCAAGATTTCATCTATCATCTTATACACATACACCCACACCCGTCTACAAAAGCCTCTAACAGATGCATTGACCAAAACCAACTGAAAGTCGGGACAAGTCCCCGCTTTATACACAATGTACAATATCAAAGCATATGAACCACTATGACTCGGAGAAGCCCCAAACTAACTGGAGCTCACCAATGAACCGCAAATAGCTGGCAACCTACTGTGGCGGCCTACTAGTACCTGCGCCTGCAGCAAGTAAGGTAAATTCCCCGAGAGGGGTCAGTACGAAATAAGTACTGAGTATGCAAGGCTCAGATGAAACTGTACAATTCATGAATATTTCAATGAACTCAAAACATATGAATAATCAATGTGAATAAGTCACCATTTTGCATTTTGGAAACCATGTGGATTGCTTTCATTACTTTCATTACTTTCTTTACATTCAATGCTCACTTGTCATTACACATGTCACAATGTACCCGGGCCCCGACTGATCAGTGGGTCTTTACATATCATATCATTGTGTTGGGATCGAGTCGAGCTAGGCTTATGCCCCTAGACTTGCCACCCATACATCAATGCATCGGGATCGGGTCGAGCTAGGCTTATGCCCCTAGACCTGCCACCCATAATCCAATATCTCGGGATCGAGTCGAGCTAGGCTTACGCCCCTAGACCTGCCACCCGTACTTGATCATTGACCACATATGCATTACTTTGTTCATTACTTTGAGATTGTTACAATGATAGTCATAACATCACTTTGGAACTTTGGAACATAACATTGTTGGAAGCTTTGAATCATTAACCAATGAGTGAAAGACATGTGAATAAACATCATGAGAAATATAACATTACTAGCACCATGATACCATTGGAACCACTGGACAATAATCCATGAACAAGAGACACAGGTATAGGCACTATTGGAATATTGGAACATAACTTTATTTGAGCTTTCGGAACATTAACCATGAATATGAGACATGAGATTCACAAATGATCCATGAGTAGAAAATGACAATGACTAGTGATAAATGGATATCGGATACCTTAGCACATTTCGGGATAGGACTAGTGACATGTCAATATGGACACTATTTGCCGCAGAAAGATACGGACAAAGTAACCTTACATACCTTGTACGCTCAATACGGATATCCAATCTTAGATGTGTATACAATAGTCCTGCTCCTTCTTTATGTGTCATTCTACAACACAAATACATAACGGGATTCACATTAACCAACAACTACTTTACAATTGCATATAACATCAATGGGGTACATGTTTGCCTTGAACATGTCATTTCCCCTTGACAAAACCATTGATAAAATTATTATTCCAAAAATTCCATAATATTCCCAACATTGACCAATATATGATAATTGACACATTGCACCACAACACTTCTCCTTTCCACTTTCTTATTCATACCACATCACAAATAATCCATCAACTTCCCTTAATACGACTCATAACACATATCGGCCAAAATCCCACAATTTTCACTTATAGGAAATAACAAGTTTAATACCAAAAATAACACCATACATGTTCATATTTTATCCATACCATGATCTTTCATCAAAGGCACAAGCCATAATTCAAGTTCAAATCTCATGGATGACACATCTTGTACAAAAACCCAAAGTACTATGTTCAACTCTTTCAAGCATAACCAACAAGATTCACATACTCTCCCATGCATATAATATATTAATCCATGACAATAATCACTTACCTAGGCTTGGAAGATGTTGATCTTGCTCCAAAGGTTAGCTTTGACCTCTTAGGGTTTGAGAGAAAGAAAAAGAAAAAAAAAGAAAAGGGTTGCAAAATATCTACAAAGGCATGTGTTTTCCAAATGAATAAAATCAGCATTTTTGCCCTTTATATAGGCTCTCAAGTCCATGCTTAGCCACTTTGATTCAATGATTGAAGTGTATGACTTAGTCAAATGGAAGAATGGGTCTTGTGACCCATTGGGCCATGTTTTCTTTTCATTTTTGGGTCCTTTTTGGGCCCAATTTACGTAACCCAATAAAATCAATAATTTCTCGTGGTTTCATCATCTCATACGTGTTACGACAATATTCCTACTCATGTCATTCATATCCGTAGCCTCAATCCCAAAAACAAATGATTCTAGCCACGTATGGCCTATTTTGCCCAAAAGGGTAAAATCGTCATTTTGACCCCAATTTCGTTCTCGAGTAATTTTATCATACCAATATAATATTTCACTTATTTCATGTATATTCTCATGGTTGTAGAAAAATCGTGGCAAAAATCGGCTCAATACGTCCCCGGGAACCCTTGGGACTTAAACAAAATTTTCAACTTTTGAAAGGTGCGCAGGGGCGGCGTGGCACGCTGCCTGGCGCGCCCCTTTACTGCCTCTGGACTGAAAATTTCAGCCCAGAGCGGCGTGGCACGCCCCTGGGCGCGCCCCTCCTTATTTTTTTCCAAAATTTTTGTTTTCGACTTTTCTTCGCGGGTTCGGTTAGATACTTCAAGTCCTATTCTTTAACTCACTTCTTAACCTTAACATACTTTGTTTAGAGGTCCTCTTAGCCTCGTTTTGAACCCTACAAATGCACCATGAAGATTGCAAAACACCTTCTACGCAAGGTTAAGCATATGTACCACATTTTAATTTTTTTTCCATCACTAATATTACCAAATACATACTTATAGCTTTCGACACCTAAGTAAACATTGTTCATCGTCATCACATTGGGTCAGGAAGGTACGGGGTGTTACAGTTATCACGATACATCCCAGGGGCGATAAGCCTAGGATGGGTTATCTCATGACATCCCAGGGGCGACACGAAAGCCTAGCATGGGTTCGCATAGCATGACATCCCAGAGGCGATAAGCCTAGCATGGGTTCATATGACATCCCAGGGGTCAAAGTACCTAGCATGGGTTCATCTCATCCCAAGGGCTACAAAACAGCCTAGCATGGGTAGAACAATAAAGATGAATGAATATGAAAGCAAGAGAAGTAAAGAACGTAATATACATGGTTTTCCATATACAGAAAGAGAGTTTATTCACATTGCTATTTCTCTTATATTGATTCCATGGTTGTTGTTATTATGTACAAATCATTGGAGATGATAATAAAGAAAAAAAGGTACATGGTTCCACATATAGAGTTCCTCTCATAATTATTTCCATTGAAGTTCTTATGTATTGATGTAGTTTGATTATGGCCTTACATACTCAGTACATTCTTCGTACTGACCCCTCTTGGGGACTTACCTTACAGGTTACAGGTGCAGGCATTAGTAGAACTTGACAGTAGGCTGCGGATCGTATACAGGTCTCTGGTGAGCTCCAGTTACTTCGGGGCTTCCCAAGTCACACGTGAACACTAGGTTTTGGTATTATGTATACATTGTATAGACATGGTCATGTATCTGTAGAGGCTTTGTAGACAGTTGTGGGAAGACAAATGTAGGAGGTGTATGTCCATGATGACTTGATGGCCCTGTCGGCCAAGTTTCACATATGAATATATATATTGAGCACATGTTTAATGAATTTCTTTATTAGCATGATAAGTTCTTATGTGCTAATGGTATTTCTTATGGCATGCATATGAACGAACATAAGCAAAGATTGGTTCTCTCGGGCCTTATCAGTTTCGGGTGCCAATCAAGCCTCAATGGGAATTTGGGGTGTGACAACATTGTTGGAACTTGGAAACATAACATTACTAGATATTCTACTCAAGAATGAATAGATTCTCCTTACGTCATCACTTTCCTTGAGACAGTTTCTTTTAGTAGTTACAACATTATGAAAGCTTAGGAACTTCAGTCAATGGATAAGGGACATATGAATCACAATTGGTCTAAGAATAAGAAACATGTGATTAACCATATCTTTCAACCTGAGATAGGAATACTTTAGAACACTTTGGAATAGAATAAGTACAATGACAATGTGAACACTATATGCTGCAGAAGTATACAGAAAGAGTAACCTTACATACCTTATGGTCTCAATACAAACACACAGTCCTATATGTGAATACAATAATCTAGCTCCTTCCTTATATTTCACTCTATAACACAAGTAGATAACGGAACCAACATTAACCACAAGCTACATTCCAAGTGCATAAGACGACAATGAGTTGCACAATTGCCCTAGAACATCATTTATCCCTTTACAACACCATTCATGGCGTTATCATACCAACAATACCATAGTATTCCATACATTGACCAAGACATCATAAACCAATAACATTTCACACCAAGTTTATCCTTTACACTTCCTCATTAACACTACGTTACCTTTTCTCCGTCAAGTCACTTGATAGCTTTCATAATAACACGTGAAAAACAATCTATGATTTATACCATTAAAAATACCTCTAGGATACTCCTTTAAAGTCATTCAAAAGGTACCATAAGTTGATAATTACATCCATGAAGGGTATAGGGGCTTCGGGGGGTCAAAGAGATGTGAAAACAACCGAAACGAACTTCTGGGCTGACCTGCGAAGCCACCTGCTCCCGAAGGTGGATGACCTGTGTATGCAAGTGACCTTTGGCAGTAGCCAGAGGCACCTGCGAAGTCACCTGCACCCGCAGGTGCTTCGTCTGCGAGGGTGCCCGTTTCGGCCAAAAAGGGTCTCTTTTGGGTCTTTTTATGCAATGAATGGTCCATGATCATAACTAACCTCCTATTAACATATTTTAGATCATCTTACATGCCAACGAACAGCCATGGTTTCACAACGCATATAAACATCACCAAACTACATGTTTCTTTCAATACGTCACCAATTCCATGCCCAATTTCGTAATAACAATTCCAAACATTATGTACAAGAATAAAACAAGTTAAGTATATAATCACATCTCACATGTCAATATTTAATCCTTCAAACTCACTTCCTTCAATACCACAAGTTCATTTTCAAGTTTACAAGGCAAAACCCTTCACCGATTAAGCAAACATAAATTGTGTTACACATAGTGAACTTCTCACACTTCACCAACATAACCAACATGATCTACACCATATTCCATGCATATCATATATTAAACCATGAGAATAAATACTTACCAAAGCTTGCAAAGGATGATCTTGTCCAAAGGAGTTTGTTGCTTAGGGTTTGAGAGAATGAAAATCATTTGGAAAATTTCTAGAGATGGCATGGGTGCTTTCTGGATTAAAAATCTGATTTTTACACCTTATATAGTCCCTTAATGTTCCTTATTAACCACACACTTGATCCAATAATGAATATGGTGACTTGGTCTCACAAGAATGGGTTAAATACCCCTTTTTGGGTCATGACTTGTAACTTAATTTTTGTTTGGGCCTTAACTTGAGCCCAAATGGCTCAAGACTACTTTAGCCCACCAAAATTTAGTGTCTAATACCTCAAAACTCCCATGTTTAATTAATTTCATGTATGTTACGGTGATTAAATAGGTTCGGAAATGTGCGGGGTGTTACACAGACAACCTCTGGTAAACCTACAACGGATATAGGGAATAACAAGCTAGCACTCTTCAACGTCTCCGGGGCATATCACTCGCCCATTGGTTATAGTACTATAAAGCCGAGGTGGCTTTCTCTCATTGGCCAGAAGCCAACCTTGTACCCTATAAATAGTTGCTTCCCCTCCATTATAAAGGATCATCTGATCCCATTACACTCTGTCTCTAAGCAATAAAATATCTAGCTAGCTTTGCCTCCAAGTTTCTCTGTTTTTGCTTCTTTGCTTTCGTTTCTTTAGCTTAATCCCAAATGAGGCCTTATCGCCTCTCGTTGGTATCATTTACAAGATCTGGGATGAGACTCAAATTTACTCTCCAACTTGAGATTGTTAATTTATTTAGTTTTTCTCAATTCATTTATTTATTGTCTTGCAAACTATAGCCACCAACATAAAGTTAAGCCAATAACGCATGCTCTTGACCCACCTATAAATTAACTGCCCCAAATTGGGGGTAAACACATCTCTTTTTTCGAGCTTAGTTGTTAAAGGAGAGAACCTCCTGGTTTATTTTGTGTTTAGATCGAATTGTATGAGTGATCTACACTCAAGCCTTGTAATTCTTGAGGTTTAAGGATATATCCACCTCTTTGTACCCCTTTGATTTGTCATGAAATAATATGTAACTCCCATATGAGAACCTTTACAAAAAACAAAGGAATCTTCTATGGTGAAAAGATGATAGTTGCTTCATTCCTTAAAACAAGCCTACTGTCACAGTGGCAGTTTTCCTACACCGGGATCTGGCATTCATAACCAAATTATTACCAGAAGATTCATGGTAGTCTCGCAGAGCATTTCCTTATTTGTAGTTACCACATGTTCACCACCATGACCATGAAATCTTGTTTGAGCATTCTACTTCTTTGGACTTGGAAGCAGAAGGTTATATTCCCTCCGTCATTATTTGTTAGTATGATTTTGACTTAACACAAAATTTTAAAAAGTAAAGAAGTTTTTTTAATCTTGTTATCTTAAACTATAAAAATATATAGAATGTAATAAAATGTCCTTTAATCTTGTATTATAAAAGTATGTCATGTGGAATGTTCTTTTTAATACGGACTAAAAAGGAAATTAAGACAAACAAATTAAAACGGAGGGAGAGGAGTATATGTCAAATATACGTAGTTAGCAATTCTTGCTTAAGTTGGGTGTTAACACTTAACAGGCGACTGTAAAGGTCTCAGTAGCCGAATTAATGTTTAGTGTGCGTAAAGCTTGGCAGTACATAAACTTGTACACAATGATAGTTCTGAAAAAAAACATAAAGTAAAATAAATAAATTCTTGATCCCACTTGGTCACGAGATATTGCTTGCTAAAGCAGTTTCTTCTGTTAAATAGAGATGGAAAATCCTTTTCTCAACAATATCCTTTCAATAGCAATGGCAGAAAATGCTTCTTTCTTCTGTATCAAAAACATAAACTTACGTACCATTATATTATCTCCTACTCGGTTTTCCTCTTTGGCATTCCATTAATCCTTCCTGCCATAGGATTTCATCTTCTTAACCTTAATGTCGAAGACATCAACAACCAAATCCCCATGCTGAAACCATTCTCTTTTATAATTTTTTTCCTTATCGCGCTCTACTTCAATGGCCGTCCAAGAACCATTTATTTTGTAGATTTTGCATGTTACAAGCCAGATTCAACTAATATGATGAGCAAAAAAGAGTTTCTAGGCATAATTACATCAACATTCGACAAGGAGAGTGCGGATTTGCAAAAGAAAGTGTTAGAAAGATGTGCATATAGTGACAAAACGTATATTCCAAAGAGCATTCGAATGTTACCAGCCAAGTTATTGACGTTCAACGATTCTAGGGAAGGAAATAGAGAAGGTTATGTTTGGATCCATAGACGATCTTTTGTCGAAAACTGGAGTGAATGCTCATGAGATTGGGACAGTTATAGTGAACATTGGCGTTCACAATCCAACACCTTCGTTATCCTCCATGATTGTCAAGCGTTACAAGCTTGGACTCAATGTGCTCACTTATAATATTAGTGGTATGGGATGTAGTGCTGGTCTAATTTCTATAGACCTTGCAAACGGGCGTTTGCAGGTTAGTGAAAATTAAGTTTCTCTCTTCTTCTTCTTCTTTTTTTTTTTTTTTTGTTTGTGGAATAAGTTTGTGCAAAAACAAGTAAAAACATGTTTTGAAGATTTCTAGCAAGCTTGTTTAATTTGTGAGTGAAAGAACTTTTCTTGGAAAACTCTCTGAAATCACCTTTTCAAAATAATGTAGCTTTCTCCATTTTTTGAAATATTCTCTTGAAAAAAGAAATTGTATTCCTATAGCTTTCTCCATTTTTTTGAAATATTCTATTGAAAAAAGAAATAGTATTCCTATGTTTCAACTGTTTATTCTATTTTCTTTTAAATTCATTTAAAAAGGAATGTCTTTTTTCCTTTTTTTTTTTTTGACAACTCTTTAATTTCAATTTTCCATGTGACATGATTAAGACTATAAGATTAATGAGTACTCCTTATTTAGTACATTTGTCATATCTTTAATTTAAGACCACAAAATTTAAAAATCTTCTTTATTTTCTTAAATTTTATGTCTGGTCATTAAACTGGACAAGCAAATTGAAAGGAGAGAGTACATTTTTTGAAAATCTTTTTGCATGATTTCCAAAAAAAAAAAAAAAAAAAAAAAACAAATCACAAACAAATGCTAAAAGTGCTTTAGTGTCCTTAATCTTTACTCTTTAAGTCCAGATCAAACTATTAGCATACACGGATATACGTATGAACTAAGTTTAAAGATAGCTTCTCTCGGGTTGGCATCATACCAAAGAATTAGTTTCAAGTTTATTACATTAATATCTCTTTTATAGTTATCGGAATAACCTTAATTTTCATATCCAATATGCTTAACAGTATCTTTGTGAGTACGTATATATAATGTTCATTTATTAATATTAAAATTGTAAAGAAGTGCAGACGCATGTGAGTGGCTACGCATTGGTAGTTAGCACAGAAAGCATCAATGCTGGTTACTATCTAGGCAAGGATCGATCAAAGCTTATAACAAACTGTCTTTTTCGTATGGGATCAGCAGCTATTCTCCTCTCAATTCGCTTCACAGACTATCGTCATTCCAAATATAAACTCAAACATGTCGTGCGTACTCATAAAGGAGCCGATGACAGGGCTTTCAAAAGCGTATACCAAGAACAAGATGAAGATGGAAATATTGGTATATCACTCTCAGAATCCCTGACAGTTGTAGCTGGAGAAACTCTCAAATCTAATATAGCAACTCTAGGGCCATTGGTGCTTCCTATGTCTGAACAACTTCTTTTTTTCGCATCCTTAATTGTTAGAAATATTTTTAAAATGAAGAATATTTTGAAGAAGCCGTATATCCCTGAATTCAAGCTGGCTTTCGAGCATTTCTTCATTCATGCTGGAGGAAGAGCAGTGTTAGATGAGATGGAAAAGAATCTTGAGCGCACAGAATGGCATATGGAGCCATCAAGACTGACACTTTACAGGTTTGGAAACACATCAAGTAGCGCATTGTGGTATGAGTTGGCCTACTCTGAGGCCAAAGGGAGGATAAGAAAAGGTGACAGAGCATGGCAAATAGGTTTTGTCTCAGGTTTCAAATGTAACAGTGTGGTTTGGCATGCCCTTAAAAGTTAAAACTATTAATTCTGCAAATCTGGAGAAAAATCCCTGGACTGATGAGATTCAAGACTTCCCAGTTCATTTCCCCACAATGATGCCTCTTTTTGGTTGAATGTTTTATTAATCTATTGCACAAATGTTCAGATAATTTCTTTTAAGTTCTCTTTCATCTAATGATCTCAATTTTGTAATATAAAGAAGGAAAATTACATCACACCACTAATAATCTTACTATATCTACATAATATCCCATATCTTTTATTTAATTAGATTTCATTTCATATTTTTATGTATCCGAAGAAATTTATATGTGAGATGATGTATTATGAGTTAACTTATGTATCCTGAATTAATTATGGTCATGATACATAAGAACCAACCTACTAACTTATGTATCATGAAGTAATGTATCCGAAGATGTTACACATTATGTATCAACAATGCAATGTATCCGGAAAAAAATTGTATTTATGTTGTTTATACTATAAAGTATATGTTAAAATATTTTAATACATCGGAATAGTTCAAATCTGTTTTGAATAGAAAAAATGATTTGATCCACTCATTACAAGAAATAATCAACTGTAAATGATACTACAAAAGGTTTTTTTTATTAATATCAATATCATCATCGAATTATTCTTTATAAAATTGCAGGTTTTTTATGAAATTTAAGTATTTAACTAAATAATATCATCCTTTTAAAGGAAAAAAAAAATCACATTCCAGTGTGTAATGAGTGGCTACTAGTGTGAATTGATTATTTTCTGTGTTTAACACCAACTCCTTTTAGTTGCTCTTCTTAAACCATAGGCAGGGAACTGAGTAACCTACAGCGAATCCCCAGAGCGAGGACCGCTAACTACACTCTTTGAATCTCTTCCTAAGCCTGTATTTGAGCTTTATGCCTTTGTCTTAATGTGTCTTGGATGCTCTTCCCGTAGTGCCCCCTTTTTCCTCCTTTGTAAGCATAAATCTAATATCATTGTAATAATAATAATAATTACTATTATTATTATTATTTTATAATCTATATAATGTCGGGAATAGAATATAATATATAACTTGTTTAACCACGACGCAAGCTATAGGTTATTCTTGTTTCTCCCTCTTTTTCTTGCTTTAACTAGGATGTTTTTCATGAGAGGGAGTAAATTGAATGAGGAGATGGATACGGACTCCAAATATAGCGGGCATATCGAGTCACAAAAGGAGACTTCTTGTAGCAGCGAGAGTTTTTAATGAAGACTCCATTTTTGCTCCCAAGGTGTCGTACATGTACAAGAATAAGAAAAAGAAAAGAATTAGAGTATGACAAATTTTTAAGAGATGAACAAGGTCAACAGCTACATGCTATGATCTGTAGTTCATTTGAAAAATGTTTGGCGCACAAGCATTTAGTCGAACATTTATTTCCTACACCTAGTTATATATCAAAATAACCAACATAAGAATAATTCATAAAATCAATGCTCAAAAAGATAATAAAAATATTAAATGTGAGGCAAATAATAACTAAATATATGTATTTTTGGCCTTACGTCAATAACCAATTGATCCTTATAGCTTTTTTCCCTGTACGGTATGTACTCTTGTGTCTTATTTGGATGTGTAGGAAAATTAAATTGTAAAAGAAAATGAAAGGAAGGGTCAATCAATTGTGCTATATTTTTGTTAATTATGTCTTAAATTTTTTCCTTGTATATTTTAGAAAACTCATAATCCCTATTGGTTTAGGATACCCTTTGTCCTAATAGATTTGGAAAATGAAAATATAGTCCTTGTGGGATTGGGAGAGCCTTTTCCTTATAGGTTTGGGACTACTTGAGATTTATATATAGGGGATGTAGTTGGAGATTCTAAAGCATTGTATAATTTTTATTTTTATTTTCATAGTGAAAAACTCTCTCTGCTTTTGCTTGGAGGATTAGGCCTAGTTGAACCCCGTTAAATCCTTGTGTTGTTTTTCTTCTCTATTTTCTTTGTGTGTCGTTGTGTACTAGTTAACCCACGATATTTTCACAATAATTGGTATTAGAGCAAGATTGGGGTTTCTACACATAATCAAGGGTTAAGATGACTCCATCATCTTCAACAAAGTATGAAATAGAGAAATTCGATGGGGGATCTAGTTTCAGTCTATGGAAGATTAGAATGAGATAATCCCTGGTGTTACAAGGGTTATGGATGGCAACTGAGGAAGCTTTTCTAGAAGAGTTGAACGAACCGGAGAAAGCAGACCTGAAGGAGAGAGATTTGAGTGTGATATTTATGAGCGTTACAGCTAACGTTCTTTGGGAAATTACTAAAGAGAAATCTGCAGCAACAACATGGAAGAAGTTGGAAGATCTGTATTTTAGGAAATCACTGATAAACCGCCTCTACTTGAAAAAAACATTGTACAATCTTCGAATGAATGAAGGTACACCGGTCAAAACTCACCTTGATGAGTTTAATTAAATTATAATGGACTTGAAGAACGTAGATATAAAAATTGATAGTGAAGATCAGGCTTTGATCGTATTATGTTCTTTACCACTGTCTTACGATACTTTTGTTGATACGTTGCTCTATTGGAAAAACGATATCTCACTAGATGATTTTAGTAATGCACTAAAATCTAAAGAGTTGAAGAAAAGCCTTCCGGATAGCAGAACTGAGGGCGACGGTCTTGTGAGTAGGGGAAGAACACAACAGAAAGACTTTAATAGGAAAAAGTATAACGCCAGATTGAAATCTAGAGAAAGAAAGCATAACTGATATTAGTGCGGGGAACAGGGTTACTAGAGAAGAGATTGTCTTAAGCTAAAGGAGAAAACATGAAAGCAGAAAGTTGATTGCTCGACAAATATTGTTGACACTAGTAGTAATTCTGATGACAATGACTATGTATGGGAAGTTTGTGTTGTGACTTCTGATCATAGGGACAATTCCCGGGTTCTTGATTCTGGTGCAACTTTCTACATGTGTCTACACAAAAATTAGTTTGCAACTTACAAGTAAACAAGTGGGACTGTGTACCTAGGTGATGATAATCCATTAGAGGTAGAGGGTATTGGTAACATCAATTAAGAATGTTTGATGGCATTATCAATTAAGAAGAGAGTGATCAACTAATGGAAAAGGTTTGTGAATGTAGTTGATGAAAATCTTCTTGGATATGTAAATTTTATAGAATTTGCTTTGTCAGTTGCAGAGACCATTGACTTTCTTGAGCCTAATGGTTATAAAGAATCTATTTCTAGTTAAGAAGCAGATTGATAGGTTGGTGCTAAGGGTGAAGAGATTAAGTTACTTCACAAGAATCGAACACGAAAGTTTGGTTCATTGCCAAAGGGACAAAGGGTAGTAGGCTGTAAAGGAGATGTTGATATGAATAAAGGATCTACACATGATAATCTGGTAGATATGATGACCAAGGAAGTTCTGACCAATAAATTTAGGCATTGCCTAGACTTGAATGGTGATTGTAGTGAGCCCTTTCAAGGGCTGAAGGTAAGGCAGAGAGACATTGTTCCTATTGATGAAGGTAATTTAGGTCAAGGGGAATATTTGTTAATTATGTCTTGAATTTTTCCCTTGTATATTTAGAAAACTCATAATTTTGATTGGTTTAGGAGACCTTTTGTCCAAATAGATTTGGGAAAGAAAAATATATTCCTCATAGGATTGGGAGAGTCTTTTCCTTATAGGTTTGAGACTACTTGGGATCTATATATAGGAGATGTAGTTGGGGGTTCTAAAGCATTGTATACTTCTTCTTTTCTTTCATAGTGGAAAACCCTCTCTGAGTTTGCTTGGAGGATTAGGCCTAGACCTCGTTAAATCCTTGTGTCATTTTTCTTCTCTATTTTCTTTGTGTATGGTTGTGTGCTAGTTAACCCATGATATTTCCACAATAGTTTTGAAAAAAGGAAAGAATTTGCAAGATGATGTTTAATTTTTGTATTTTAAACCATAAAAAAAGAGAAGAGAAAAGGTGATTGTGCAAGCATCGTTTTGAGGAGCACAATTGTGACAATAATTATGAAGAAAGTGGTGTTAAAAATATTTATGGTTGAAGGTGTTGTTGGATGGAGTAATAGACTCAAGTAATGTAGAGTACAAGAGGATGTGACATTATTATCCTTATAATCCTATTAAATCTCTTACCCTATATTACAACCAAATGCAAGTTCTATATGATCTGAACTTGAGAGGTCCTACATTAATAAAGAGTCACTTGATTGCCAAGCTTATGGTATTCCTGAAAAAGTATGATGTACTTCTTTGTGAGGGTGAGTAATTGGAATCAAATTGTTTGAGATGCATATAATACTTGTATCTGTATCATTTTCCTTATGAGTTTGTTCAAAGATTAGTGCATGATTTAACTTAGGGTGTCAATGAGTAGCCATACGATGAGGAGTATTGTGTGCAAATGGATTGTGTTGATACCACAATAGAAAAGCATGTTCCCTTCAGATAAAATGCACCGTAGGCCATCTGTGTTTCTAAAGACTTGAGTGTCAAGCTTAGGTGGGTGCTTATATTTTGTTTTAATTTGCTCAGGATGGCAAAAGCGTTAGTGTGAGGGTATTTTATGGGTATAGTATTGTTGTGTTTTTTGGAAGTATTTGATGTTATTTTTCATCTTTATTGACCTTTGTATATGCAGATGTTACTAAATTCATTATTGAATATGTTCAGGTGAAGTTAGGTTCTGAGTTAGAGCTAAGGAATCAAAAAGTACAAAATATTACACTTTGTTGGGATTGGAAGCTGCACGATCACGCTAACTGAAACCTCCACTGCGCACACTTGGAATAAGGTTGAATGTCCAATAGAAGGCCCGTGTCGTTAGCCACTTGAAAAATCTACCAGGTGCATGGCCGCGCAGCATTGCGATTGAATTTTAAAGTGCAGGTTCTTTTCGAGATTTCACAGAAACTACCCCATATTTTATAAGTTGGAATTTGTTCCAAATATTAGATAATCGAATTTTTCAAAAGCTAAATCACAAAAAAACGAAGAAGGGTGCACTACTCTAATCCAAAAGAAAAGTTGGAATTAAAAGTTTGGTTGTAGTGTCTTCTTTCTTATTATCTTTCTTTGTGAACTTATTCTTCTCCATAGAGTAGATGTTTTGTAGGAAATATGGTGTGAAACTATATGTAATTATTGACTATATATCTGTTGAATTCTCATTCAATTTCCAAATATTTCTTTTGTTTAATTTAGATGTGAATTTCTTCAACAAAAAAAAAGGAAAAAGAACAGTCCGATTTTTTATCCCCTTTTTTACTTTCTTTTTTCCCTTTTTTCTTTTCTTTTGTTGAAGGAATTCACAACTAAATTAAACAAAAATAATACTCGAAAATCGAATAAGAATTCAACAAATAGTCAATGAATATATATAGTTTCACACCAAATTTCCTAAGAAAAGTCTACTCCATGGAGAAGAATAAGTTTACAAAGAAAGAAAATAAGGAAGAAGACATTACAATCGAACTCTTAATCCTAACTTTCATTTTGGTTTAATGTAGTGTACTCTTCTTCATTCTTCATTCTTTTGTGACTTAGCCACTTAAAAACTCGATGACCTAATCTTTGGGACAAGTTCCAACTTAAAAAGTATGGGGTAGTTCCTTTGAAATTCGAAAAGAGACTGCATTTTCAAAATCCCATTGCAGCACCGCGGGCTCACACCTGGGAGCTTGTCCATGTGGCTGACCACTTGGCCCATCTAGTGGACAGTTAACCTTCTGCCAAGTACGCACGGTGGAGGTTTCAGGCTATACGGCTTCCAATGACAGCAAAGTGTACTTTTTTTGCGCTTTTTGATTCGTTTAGCTCTAACTCCGAACCAAACTTCACCTGAACACATTCAAGAACAAATTTAGTAACATCATTATATACAAGGTCAATAACGATAAAAAAAATTACATCAAATACTTACACAAAACTCAACAATAATATACCTATCACTGTAACTGGTGCATAATACTTGCCAATATGAAGGTAAATCGTATGTAGATCCACACAAGCACCTACAAGAGTTTGTCCAGTTGAGTGATAACTTTCACTGCTAAATGTATGTGATAAATATGTAAGATGGACATTATTTTAGTTCTCACTTATTAGATAAGAGAAATAATAGTTGCAGAGTGAACCCACAGGTTCTATTACATCCGGGATATCTTGTAAAATAGGTTTCTCAATAGGTTCTTTTCATCAAGGAGAACAAAAGAGCTAAGGGGCAGGATATCAGGATTTATGTAGAAAGATGATAAATCCCTTCCATACGCTTAGGAAATATACAAGGGGTATTTGTGAGACTGTCCACCTCATTAGCATCCCAAGGATATTATTGGGCACAATTTTAAAGAAGAATTGAGGCTAGATTCAAAATTGTCGACAGAGGCCACAGATCAAGAGCATATTTTGTTCAAGAACTATGATGAAATAGAGGCTTTGCTCAACCTTATGTGTGCAGAAAATAGTGATTATTAGAAACCCAGTAGAGTATTCACTTCTGCCACTCTGAAAACGACTAATAAGCTGGATTTAGATGATGTTTCAGTTATAAGAGCAGACATTGGTCAGTTGTGCACCTTAGTGAAACAGAGTTTGACAATGCCATGCATGATTCAGGTTCACTTGGGACAATAAGTTCAGACAACTATCCTATTTTATGAAAAGTACAGAGAGAACATGCCTATTCAGGATGTCATCTAAATACTAAATCTATCTATTATGTGGGATAGCAAAATCGTGGCAAAGGATATCATGGGGACAATATTAATTCAAATTATAGAAGCCACCCAAACTTCTCTTAGGGTGGAAACCAGAAACAACAGTATACAAAGCAGGCTCCACACGTGAGTAGTCCTCTAGAAGAAATACTAAACCATTTCATGACCCAACAGCAGCAATTTTAGCAGGCACAGATATGAAATAAAGAAAGTTATTATTGACCTGCAACTTCAGATGGGGAAAAATTGCAACCACAATTCATGATAGACCTTAGGGTTCCTTGCTTAATGATACAGAAAAGCCCAAACAGGTTATAGAAATAACCTTAAGGACACGATAAGAGTTTCAAGATGAAAGGCCTCCAAAGGGGAAGGTAGTTGATTAGAATAATTTTAAGCATCCATTTCCCTTTTCCTAAAAATTGATTCCAACACCAATTCTAGAGCTGGGAGTAATAAATCAATAAAATAAGGGTGGCTTTGCAATTGGAAAAACATTCAATTGAGAGATCTTTGGCAGCGGAGAATGACAGAGAAGGGAAAAACACCCATTGGAACTCCCCTATAACTCTATGTTTTCATCGCAACCTCAGACTTAAACTAAGGAGAGTTCCCAAAAATTGAGGCTCAGATATGTGTTATATCCCATGCAAAAAGAGATCTGACGATGCTATTACTGTAAAATAACCACCAAAAAATCTGAAATCATGACCTGCCAAGATACGGGCTGGATAATCTCGTAAATTGAATTAATAAGCTTAGAAGGGAATGATAGATTGACAATATCATCGCCTCTTTCAAGCTGTGAATATCCGTAGAGTAAAACACAAAGAATTCCTTCTAATACTGAAACATCAAACCTATTGTGCGTCGACACCAAAAACATTCGTGTAGCTCAAGGATCTTAAACAAGTTTCCTCAAAACCTATTGTGTAGCTCAAAGGTCTTAAGCAATTTTCCTCAAAAGGATAAGATCCTGGAAGTTTTACCCTCCACATATAATTGGTAAGAGCGATGTAGGGTAAGGGGTGTGTGATTTGGGGTCAAGTATAAATTTGATGCCTTTATTTGTATTCAAGACACTCAGCATGGGAGAGTCTAGCCCTACTATCATCACTACGTCTCCATATGGAGTGATCAAACACGTGCTCATTAAGGTTGGTAAAACTTGTATTTCATTCAGACTTTATTATTCTTGATTTTGAAGATGATAAGGTTCTAGTCATATTGGGATGCCCGTTCTTAGCCACTAGTGGAGCACTTATAGATGTGAGAAAAGGGGTAAGTGCAAGATGAGGAGATGTCTTTCAAGGTATACAAAATACTCTACACCCCTTCACACTACAGAGATTTGTATATAATCATAGAGTTGGTTAATGATAAGTTTGGGGTGGATAAGTGTGAGTCTTCAAAGAATGAACCCCTGAAGATCTTAACTGATTTGTCTGAAAATCAGAATGAGAAATTACTCAAGTTGCTTCAAAAGTATGAGCATGTTATTAAGTGGCTTGAACATAAATTGAAAAGGGGTGTAGAAATTAAAAAAATGAGTGAATAAAGAAGAAGGTAAGACTACCAGAGCAAAACAAAGGCAAAAGCTAAATCACAAGGTGAGGAAGCGTTTGAGAGAATCTGAAGCTAAAAACTTATTTCATGTCGGGATGTTAAATCAAGCACTGATTGGGAGGTAATACAATTTGTAATACTATAGTTTTATTTTAATAGTTTTACCTTATTTTTTTGTTTTTGTTTGTGCAGATTTGGGGAAGGCTGATTACTTGAGTTTGAAGGTAAGAAGTATAGTTGAAAAATAAGTTAAGTGTGGGGTCATTCACTCGTTGATGGAAATATTGAGAGAATGCTTCTAGCTAAGCCCTATACAGCCTCAAAGAGTATCTCTAACCTTTGTTTTCATCTTATTAGTTTTGTAGGGACAAAATATGATTTTAAGTGTGGGATGTTGGGGTATCTTCTGATATATTGTTAAGGGTGACATATGACATAGTTTTTTATTGCAAAAAAAATTGAAAAAAGAGCAAAAGCCTGAAAATACAAAACCACTTTAGGCCAATAAAACAAGTTTCTTGCCCAAACAATCAAAAATCATAATAAGGCCTCAGAACCCGAATCAACTATACTTTTAATCCAAAATAAACATTCCAGAACTGACAGAGTTTTCATCTGATGCTCGAATCTCGAAATGTTGACCAAAGTCAGTTATATCAACTTAAAAGCTTCTTAAAACTAAAAACACGCATAAAAACTCTCCCAAGCAATCCGGATACCATGACATCAACTCCCGCAAATCACAAATGCTATAAGGTAACAACATGAAGGGGTAAAATTGTCAAAACACAAAAAGGCTAAAATTCACCATGAGGATTGTTAAATGTAACAAGAAGAGGAATGCCACCAATAAGAGATAGGAGGTGTTGTCTGAGGTTGAGTCAAGCGAAGAGCTTACATCCCACAAACCATCTACCATAGAAAGGAGCAAGGATGAAGTGGAAGTCTTGCTTGAGGACATGTCTCTCGATAAGGAATGGGTTATGAAGGTTAATGTAGGGATGGATGCCATCAATATTCTTAAGGGAAATACTCTTAAAGAGATTGAGATCATCCAAAATAACTTGAAGAAATGTACATAGTCCGTGGTAGAACTAAGGCAAACTATCGCTACCTTAGAATGTAGAGTCATAAAGGTGTTGCACACTATCGATGCTATGAAGGCAAAGATAGATGCAATCGAGGAGCAGGTCAAAAATGGTATGACTAAAGTATCTAGGAATGTCATTGTGATGAGGGAGGCTAAGATTGAGGCTTTCAAGACACCAGTAAAGGGGTTTGTGATGAAGAGAAGGTCGAGAACTTTCTTTGGCACTTGAAGAATTATTTTAGGCAAGGAAAAGTAACGGACGTTGAAGACAAGATAAACACAATTATGTTGTATCTATTTCAACACAATTATGTTGTATCTATTTGAGACTGCCATTCAATGGTGGAGAAGGAAAGTGGCCAATGTTGAGAGAGGTTTATGCATTATTAGCACTTGAGATCAATTTAAGGCCAAGTATAAGCACTAGTTCTTCCCAATAATATCTTGTACGAGGCAAGACAAAAACTCAGGAAGTTGAAATAGACAAGGGGCATACATGACTGTGTCAAGGAGTTCACCACCCTTATGGTCCAAATCCCCAACCTAACCAACGATGACTTATTGTTACACTTTATGGATAGGCTACAACATTAGGCTAAGCAGAAGTTGCAGCAACAATAAGTCACGGATGCAGACCAAGCCATAGTGGAGGTTTGATCTTTGATGGATTTCAAGAATGAGAAGAATGACAAAGGCAGAGGCAATGTGTCAAAGGATGGCATTGCTATAGATGGAGGGAATTGTGGTAAAAGCAAGGAAGTACATCAACAATACCCCAATATTCTCGATAGAAAAAGTCAATTGATCATCAGGGCTACGCCAAAAAGTAAACCCAGGCTAAGAAGAAATGATGCTACCTATGTTAAGGGTCACACAACTTTAAGAGTTGTCTTGACCTAAAGAGTTTTAGTGCTATGATGCATGAGAAGAAGGAGCAGATGAAAGGTGAATGTTCGATTATAGCTTAATTGGGTGTGAATGAACCATGTGGAGTCGTTACAAAGTCAGCTAGCCAGCCCAACAAGAATAGAAATTAGTATGTGGACCTTACTATCAACAATAAGCCCTCTCATGCACTAGTGGACACTAAACCAACTCATAATTTTATGAATGAAGCCTCAGCAAAGAGACTAGAGTTGAAGCTTGGTCCAAGCGACTCATATGTCAAGACTGTGAATGCCGAGACACAATATGCTCATAGTGTAGCCAAGGATGTTGGTGTTAAATTAGGAAACTGGAAAGGTACAACAAACTTTACTGCCACAACTATGGATATTTTCTAAATTATTTTAGAGCAAGAGTTCTTCAGACACTGTCATACTTTGATCAACCCCTACCTCAAACGTCTAATGGTCATAGAACAAGAAAGAGCTTGCATATACCTATAGTGACTATTCCACATGGACATTGTCAAGCATAATTTTTGGCTATGCATCTTGTAAAAGGGCTTAAGAAGGAGGAGCCAAAGTTCTTAGAAACCATTACAAGTTGTAAGGAAGACAAGGACAAAAAGCCACTGCCATGTTCTACGTCCATTGGGGGATCAATAGCAGGAGGTAGCCACTTGAAAATGATATGAAGACTTGTGGCAGTTCAAAGATAAGATCCGAGAGTTTATGCAATAGCAATGCACCGTGGTCGTCACAACATCGGGCATAACCTAGAATGTAGGGGTTTTCCTTGGAGGAACCTAGAATGTCATGGATTTGCATAGAAGGTTGTTAGAATATTCTAGGTATGTATAGAATTCTAGAGAAGGGACCTATTTATAAGTATGTAAGGGCTTGTGTAATAATTATTATTTACACATTAACCCTCACATGAGTAGTATAAAAAGAGTAGCATCCATTTGTAAAATCATCAAGCAAAATCTTCCAAGTCTTTAGCAATATAAAATTAAAGCATCCTTTAGAACTTCCCTGGTGTCTTTTTTCAAATTAGTGTTCCATTGACGATCTAGAATTAAAAAGGCTTACTTGAGCATACAAGATTGTGAAAGATTCGAACGAACTCAATGATTTGATGATCACACTTGAGTTTTTTCAAGAAGAAGAAGATGTTTTTCTTTTAAAAATTTTGTGCCAATACCTGAGGAATAAGTCAGGTATTTATAGCCAAAAGGTGGTGCTTCAGAAAAGAAACAATGGTTCATGAAAAGAGACAATTTTCTGAAGCGTCACTTGACCTGCGAACCCCACCTGCGCCCGCAGGTGGAGACATGCGGATGAAGGATGTTGTTTGATGATTTATAGAATCTTTCCCGCTCCCTGGAAAGCTCACCTGCGTCCACAGGTGACGACCTGGCGCACATGTCCTCCTTTTCGCGTGAAACAGTGTGTCGCTTTCTCGAAGGGTTGCGTCCCTTCGAAGTGCATTGTGACATGCATCCGAACATGCTCGTGTACGTCCTTAAATGAACAAATATCATTTCTTATTGGATTTTTGAATTACAATATCACTATTTTTCAAGTTTCAAATGAATTTTGTCCAAAAAGATAGTCTCTCGATCGTTTGACAAATCTGAAGCCGAAGCCGAGCGAGCGACGACAACGATGGCACGAGGCTTGTCTTGTTCTTGCCTCACTATCCACATGAATGGGAGTGTTTCAATATAAACACTAAGAAGTTTCTTTCTCCCACTAATGTGGGAGAACTTTTACTTTCTTAAAGTGAACTACACATTTCACTTTCCCTCCAATTTTTTGTCACGCCCCGAATCCCATCGGGACGTGATTGGCACCCGAAGCCGATAGGGCCCGAGAGAACCAATCTTTGCCCATGAACCTTTGTATGCATATCCTCGTATGAATCACATTATACCTCATGTAATTATGCGGAAGACATAAATCATGAAAACATATGATATCGATATATGAAACTTGGCCGTTAGGGCCATCAAGTCAAAACGGACATTTACCTCTTACATTTCCATACCCACATATGTCTACAAAAGGCTCTAACAGATGCATTTACCAGATCAACTAAAAGTCGGGACAAGTCCCCGCTTTAAACAATATATACAATATCAAAACGATAAGCAACTATGACCCAGGAAGCTCCGAACCAAGTGGAGCTCACCAAACTCTGCAAATGATCCCCGGTCTACAGAGGAGGTCTACTAATGCCTGCACATGCACATGTAAGATAAGTTCCCCCGAGGGGGTCAGTACGAAGAATGTATTGGGTATGCAAGGCTCAGAATAAATAGCATCATACATGAGAATGTCAATAGAATAAAATATGATAGAATAATCAATGTGGATCAACCATCATTTTATGTAACATCTTTTATAATTATAGACCTTCAAGGAATTTACCTTCACTCAAGAGACTTGCCTCTAATAGGTTCTTCTATACCCAAGAGATTTGTTCTTGCTTCTATATTCATTACCGCCATTGTTCATCTACTTGGTTGGTAGTTTATAACAGAATAACCCACATACATCCACTCTAGCGGTGGAAGTAACATCATAACATACATCTACTCTCTTAACGTACATCCACTCTATTGGTGGTTTTAACCTACATCCACTCTATTGGTGGGGAGACATACATCCACTCTCATGGTGGGAGAACATACATCCACTCTATGGTGGGAGAACATACATCCACTCTCATGGTGGGAGAATCATACATCCACTCTCATGGTGGGGGAATCGTACATCCACTCTCATGGTGGGAGAAGTCATACATCCACTCTCATGGTGGGAGAAGTCATACATCCACTCTCATGGTGGGGGAATCGTACATCCACTCTCATGGTGGGAGAAGTCATACATCCACTCTCATGGTGGGAGAAGTCATACATCCACTCTCATGGTGGGAGAATATTGACATGTCAACTTATGAGAGATTTGTACATTAAGGATCATGACACCAATCAAAACACACAAATATACTTTACCTTACTCTTACACATCTTGAGATCAACACCTTAACTAATGAGAGATAGATATATAGAATAATAAATAACATATCACAGTCTCGGGATTTTTCCATATTAAACTTATACTCTCTAGAATGTGATCTAAACTCAATGAAGCGTATAGCAACCATGCGCATTACCTCCTTACAATCTTATACCCTCTACTTAGTTATGAGAACGACACGCTAAAGATCATAGCATGAAAGCACACACTTATATACTTCACTCCCTTACCTCATGAGATTGACACTTTCACTTATAGGAAATAATTGTACTTACTTACACATCACCTCTCTTCTTACTCTTATAAAATCTTATGAGATTGGTACTCTTACTTATGAACAATTTGCACAAGGATAACCATCATCCTATAGGACTTTGGAACAAGACAAGATTGGAATAATGCTATTCAACTAAACAAGCCCTCTTGACCTCATTACTCTTGGGATTTACAACATATGACGACTTAAGAACTTCCTTCCATAAATAAGAACTAAGTGGGTCATAATTCATCTAGGAGTAGAACACAATAAATAGCAATATGTATCAACCTTAGTTGGAATACTATAGAACCCCTTTGGAATAGTACACTTTTGGAACCTTAGAATAATGATCACTAAATACGATACATGCTGATATCAACTGTTCACCAACCTCAAATGCAATACCTTAGAACATTTGGAACTCTCGACATTTAAACCAATGAACATGAGTCAAGCAATGGACATGAGTCAATAAATGAACATGAGTCAACCAATGAATATAAGTCATATGATTCACCATTGACCAATGAGTAAGAAACAACCATCGGATATGGAATACCTTAGAGCATTTCGGAATCGAATGAGTACTATGACAATGTGAACACCATATGTTGAAGAAAGATATAGAAGAATAACCTTACATACCTTGTATTCTTAATACGAATACACAATCTTAGACGTGCATACAATAGTCCTGCTCCGTCCTTGTGTTTTTCTCTACAACACAAGTTCATAAAGAAACCAACATTAACCACCAATTACCTTACAATAGCATACAATAACAACAAGTCATATGTTTAGCTTTAACATGTCATTTCCCCCTTGACAATACCACCTACGAAATCATTATACCAATAATCCCACAATATTCCATACATTTACCAACACATGATAACCAATAGCATGCCACACCAAGTTCATAGTTTACACTTCTCCATCATCACAACATCACAAATATGTCCTCACTTTACTTCAATACACCTCACAACAACAAATCGGCCAAAATCCCATAATATACCCTTATATGAAAATAACAAGTTTAGGACCATAATAACACCATACATGTTGTTATTTTATCCATACCATGCTTTTTCATCAAGACCACAAGTCATAATCCAAGTTACAATCCCATGGATTTCACATCTTTTACCAAAACACAAAACACCATATTCAACACTTCCAAGCATAACCAACATGATATACATGATCACTCATGCTTATAATATGTTAATCCATAATAATAATCACTTACCTAGGCTTGAAAGATGATGATCTTGCTCCAAAAGTAGCTTAGGGTTTGAAGAACCAAAGAAGCTTTCTTGAGACTTTTCTAGAAAAAGATAGAAAAAGCATGTGTGTTTCCCTTGAATAAAAAATCTGATTTTTGGGGCCTTTATATAGACTCTCTTGGTCATCCTTAGCCACTAATAATTCATGTAACACTAGGTCTAGAAGGTCAATGGAAGAATGGGTCAATTTGACCCATTTTGACCCATGTCTTCTTCTCATTTTGGGCCTCTTTTGAGCCCAATTCACTTGATCCAACAAAATCCATAATTTCTCATGTTTAATTCTTTTCATATGTGTTGCTACAATATTCCCACTCATGCAATTCATACTCGTAGCCTCAAGTCCAAAAACAAGCAATTCTAGCCACATATGGCCTATTTTGCCCAAAAGGGTAAAATCGTCATTTTGACTCCGAATTTGTCCTCGAGTAATTTTATCATACCAATATAATATTTCACTCATGTCATGTATATTCTCATGATTGTAGAAGAAACGTAACAAAAATCGGCTCAATACGTCCCCGGATACCCTTGGGACTTAAGAAAAATTCCAACTTTTGAAAAGTGGCCAATCCCAGCGTGGCACGCTACCTGGCGCGCCCCCTTGCTGCCTATGGGCTGAAAATTTCAGCCCAGAGCGGCGTGGCACGCCCCTGGGCGCGCCTAGGCCAATTTTTTTTTTTTTTTTTTTTTTTTTTTTTTTTTTGGGACGTTCATACAATATCAATAGTCCATCAAAACCAATACAAAATATACACTTATTGCTCTCAAAACCAAGTTAGACATGGTTCAAATATGACATATATATCACCAAGCAAATAGGGTCAAAAAGGTACGGGGTGTTATATTTTTCTTCTCTACATTTTCCATTCACAATATATTTAGAACCCAACAATCCCCCACATAAATGGGAAATGGCTATTTCAACAAAGAATTTATGGACAAGTGTGTGATCAACAAGCAAAGACTAATTGCATCTAGATAAGTAGATTTCCCTTTGAACTTTCCATAGTGAACTTGCATCGAATGCACTCGGTAGATATGATATCTTTGAACCGTTGAACTTTAATGTACACCAAGATGACACAAGTCACACAATCAGCCTTTTATCATTTATGGTTCTCACGGTTTTGTTCGTTTCATCCATGAACACGACCTAGTTTCATGAGAGCATAGAAAATAGGCCTTTACTATCATTCTCCTTGAAGCGGCTTACACTTCAGCCTCACATAGGTGATTCCTAAACGTTTCAATCCTATAGATCAAACTATTTGGTCAAATTTGCCAAACTTAGAAACCATTAAAAGACTACCAACCATAAGTCTTATCCTTGTTTCCTGAACATTGTCTTCATCATGAGAACGGGTTGAGTTAATTAACAATGTTGAACCATCAATCACAACTTTGTTTGATCTCCTTGAACCTAGCTCTTGGGATCTCCAGTCCGCTAGGTAGAGTTACCACTGTGATGACTTGTCCTAGGTCGTAAACCCATTCCCTTTGATGATTTCTCAACTCCCTCTCTAGATAGGCCTTTTGTAAGTGGATCCGACATATTATCCTTTGACTTTACATAGTCAATCGTGATAATTCCACAAGAGAGAAGTTCTCTAACCGTATTATGTCTCCGTCTTATATGATAAGATTTATTGTTGTACATCATACTCCCTGCCCTACCTATCGTAGCTTGGCTATCACAGTGTATGCATACTAGTGCCAAAGATTTGGGCCAATAAGGAATATCTTTCAAGAAATTTCGGAACCATTTAGCTTCTTCACCGGCTTTATCTAATGCGATAAATTAAGATTCCATTGTAGAGCGGGCAATACATGTCTGTTTGGATGATTTCCAAGAGACTGCTCCTCCACCTAAAGTAAATACATATCCACTCGTGGATTTTACTTTATTTGGTCCTGTGATCCAATTTGTATCACTATATCCTTTAATTACAGTAGGATATTTGTTATAATGCAAAGCATAGTCTTGAGTATGTTTTAGATACCCCAAAACTCTTTTCATTGCCATCCAATGAGTTTGATTGGGATTACTCGTGTACCTACTTAGTTTACTAATAGCGTATGCTATATCCGGTCATGTACAATTCATGATATATATCAAATTTCCCAATACTCTTGCATAATCCAATTGTGACTCACTTTCACCTTCATTCTTTTGAAGTGCAAAGCTCACGTCTAATAGAGTCTTGGCAATATTGAAATCCAAATACTTGAACTTGTCAAGTACCTTTTCAATATAATGAGAATGTGACAATGTCAACCCTTGTGGAATTCTATGAATTCTTATCCCTAAGATCACATCCGCAACTCCAAGGTCTTTCATATCAAACTTGCTCTCAAGCATTTGTTTCGTAGCATTTATGTCAAAAATGTCTCTACTGATGATCAACATGTCATCCACATACAAACAAACAATGACTTTGTGATTTGGAGTGTCTTTAATGTAAGCACATTTATCACATTCAATTATTTTGAATCCGTTTGCCAACATGGTTTGGTCAAACTTTGCATGCCACTGTTTGGGTGCTTGTTTTAGTCCATAAAGAGACTTAACAAGTTTGTATATTTTCCTTTCTTTACCAGGAACTACAAAACCCTCGGGTTGTTCCATGTAAATTTCTTCCTCCAATTCTCTATTTAAGAATGCAGTTTTCACATCCATTTGATGAATTTCAAGATCATATACCACAGCTAATGAAACTAACATCTAAATGGACGTTATCCTTGTTACTGGTAAGTATGTGTCAAAATAGTCAAGGCCTTTTTTTTGTCTAAAGCCTTTCACTACAAGTCTTGCCTTGTATTTGTCAATAGTACCATCAGCTTTCATTTTCCTTTTGAAGATCCATTTAGAACCTAAAGGTTTATTTCCTGGAGGAAGATCAACCAACTCCCAAGTATGGTTGCTCAAGATTGAATCAATCTCACTATTGACATCCTCTTTCCAAAAGAATGAGTCCGCAGGCGACATCGCTTCTGTCACGCCCCGAATCCCATAGGGACGTGATTGGCACCCGAAGCCGATAAGGCCCGAGAGAACCAATCTTTACTCATATATTCCCATAAGTATGCTCGCGTATGAATATCATCTTATCTCATGTAATTAAATATCAATAGCGGAAATGCATGGCAACATAAGCAATATATGCAACTTAGCCGTTAGGGCCATTTCGTCAAAATGAACATACATCTGTTACTTTCATGCTACCCCACATATGTCTGCAAAGCCTCTAATAGATACATGACTATGTCTATACAATATTTACAAATGACAAAACCTAATGAACACATGCGACTTGGGAAGCCCCGAAGCAACTGGAGCTCACCAACAATCCGTGGATACCTTGTCACCTACTGTGGAGATCTACCAACACCTGGGCCTGCAGCATGTAAGGTAAGTCCCCAAAAAGGGTCAGTACGGATAAAGTACTGAGTATGTAAGGCCAGATGAAACTATGGTAATACATAAGTACTTCCAAGAAAGTAAGCATAGGAGAATACTTAATGTGAATAGACCTCCAACCTGAATGTGTGGAACCATGTTCATTACTTTTATTATTTCATTACTTGGTCATTCATTCGCATCATCTTCATCATCATTCTTATTCATGCAAGTGATACAGTCTCATCTAATTTACACTCTCTTTATTATTGTTCACTCAACTAGTTAGTGATTCATAACACCTTATGGGTCGTCATCTTACTTATAAATATATAATACCGGGCCTCCACTTTTAGTGGGATATAATAAATAAGTTTATATATACAGTACCGGGCCTCCATCTTGGTGGGATATATAGTACCGGGCCTCCACCATAGATGGGATATAATATATATAAGTATATAGTACCGGGCCTCCATCTTGGTGGGATATATAGTACCGGGCATCCACCATAGATGGGATATAATATATATAAGTATATAGTACCGGGCCTCCATCTTGGTGGGATATATAGTACCGGGCATCCACCATAGATGGGATATAATATATATAAGTATATAGTACCGGGCCTCCATCTTGGTGGGATATATAGTACCGGGCATCCACCATAGATGGGATATAATATATATAAGTATATAGTACTGGGCCTCCATCTTGGTGGGATATATAGTACCGGGCATCCACCTTTGATGGGAGAATAATATATATATATATAGTATTGAGATTGTTCCGTCTTAACTTATACCCTTTAGTTTGTGATTCATACTTAATGAAACATAAAGGAACCATATGCACATTACTTCTTTCCAATACTCTTTTTCTTTCCATACTTATAAGAGTGACACATTAGAGTTCATGAGATTGATACTTCAACTTATGAGAGATTAACACATCTACTTACGAGAAACACACCTCTCGTATGAAACCTATGAGATTGGTACAAAGATAGTCGTGACATTAGTAGAACTTGGAACATACATCATCGGAATTTGGAGTCATAATATTATTGGAACTTTGGAATTGTGTCCACCCCCTATTATCTTCCTTCATTCTTGCAACCAACAACATGTATAACCTAATTTATTTCATTTGAGAGATTGATACATTGAGGATCGTATACTTTTGAAAACACAAACACTTTACCTCATTCTTCACTCCTCATGAGATTGGTACTTTTACTTATAAAAGATTGGTACAAAGATAATCATATTCTTGGATTTTGGAACATGACATTGTTTGGAAAATTCCATCCACGATTGAATAGATTCTTTTATGTTATTATTCTCTTGAGATAGGTCCTTAGAGATTTCAACGTTATGACAACTTTTCCTTAAAGCTTCGGATCATTAACCAATGGGTAAGATATATGTGAATAAACAGTGTGGAAAACATAACATTATTAGAAACATAACACTATTGAAACCATTGGACCATAATCCATGAACAAGGGACATGAGTATAATCAAACATTGTAACGTAACCTTATTGTTTTTGGAACATGAACCATGAATATGAGACATGAGATTCACCAATGATCAATGAGTAGGAAATATGTGACAATGACCATGGATAACCGGACATGGAATACCTTAGCACATTTCGGGATGGAACATGCGTAATGTCAATGTGAAAACTATTTGCCGTAGATAGATACGGACAGAGTAACCTTACATACCTTATCTTTCTAATGTAAATACACAATCCAATATGTGAGCACAACAATTCCGCTCCTTCCTCACGTTTCACTCTACATCACAAATACATAACGGAGCCAACATTAACCACCAACTACTTTACAATTGTATATAACATCAATGAGTTACGTGTTTGCCTTTAAACATGCTACTTCCCCTTGGCAAAACCATGGAAGATATTATTATTCCAAAAATCCCATAATATTCCCAACATTGACCAACACATGCAAATCAATACATGTCACCACAACACTTCTCCTTTACACTTTCTTATTCCCACCATATCACAAATAATCCATCAAGTCACCTTAATACACTTCATAACACAAATCGGCCAAAATCCCATAATATACCCTTATATGAAAATAACAAGTTTAGGACCATAATAACACCATACATGTTGTTATTTCATCCATACCATGCTTTTTCATCAAGACAACACGTTATAATTCAAGTTACAATCCCATGGATTTCACATCTTTTTCACAAAGCCAAAAGTGCCATGGCCAACATTTCCAACCATAATCAACATGATATACATAATCTCTCATGATTATAATATGTTAAAGTACAAGGATAATCACTTACCTCGGATTGGAAGATGATGATCTTGCTCCAAAAGATGCCTTAGGGTTTGAAGTTGAGAGAAGAGACTTTGGGAAATTTCTAGAAATGTTATGAGAGTTATAATCAATAAAATCTGATTTTTTGTGCCTTTTATATCCCCTCAATGGTCCCTCTTAGCCCACCACTTGGTCCAATAATGCATGAGTTTATTTGGTCAAGAGGAATGGGTCATTTTCCATTTGGGCCATGCATTTTGGCCTCATTTTGGGCCTCTATTTGAGCCCAATTCACTTAACCCAATAAAATCAATAATCTCTCATGTTTACATCATTTCATACGTGTCACGACAATATTCCCACTCATGAAATTCATACTCGTAGCCTCAATTCCAAAAACAAGCAATTCTAGCCACATATGGCCTATTTTGCCCAAAAGGGTAAAATCGTCATTTTGACTCCGAATTCATCCTCGAGTAATTTTATCATACCAATATAATATTTCACTCATGTCATGTATATTCTCATGATTGTAGAAGAAACGTAACAAAAATCGGCTCAATACGTCCCCGGATACCCTTGGGACTTAAGAAAAATTCCAACTTTTGAAAGGTGGCCAATTCCAGCGTGGCACGCTACCTGGCGCACCCCCTTGCTGCCTCTGGGCTGAAAATTTCTGCCCAGAGCGGCGTGGCACGCCCCTGGGCGCGCCTAGGCCAATTTTTTTATTTTATTTTATTTTTTTATTATTTTTTTTTTTGACGTTAATACAATAGCAATAGTCCATCAAAACCAATACCAAATATACACTTATTGCTCTCAAAACCAAGTTAGACATGGTTCAAATATGACATATATATCACCAAGCAAATAGGGTCAAAAAGGTACGGGGTGTTACATTCTTCCCCCCTTACGAACATTCGTCCTCGAATATTAGTAACACTGTCTCATTGTAACACTTAAGCCGAAATGAATCCTTCAATTACCATATACACATAGCATACTTGTAAAGACCTACTTATTATGACTCTCATTCCATACCCTGCACTTTGCTTTCATGTCCAAGACTTACGATTACTTTAGATTTCATTATTTTTTTTGGTCGCCCTTGTGACTTCTTCCCTGTGTTCGTTTCTCCTATTGTACTTTTACAAAAGCTTCTTCTTTACCTTTCGCTTGTCAAGCTAGCATAGTAAGCCATACTTCCTCACATATGATATTTTCCCATAACTAGTGAATTTCCCACTGGGAACAACATGGGATAATCTCCGACATCTTTTTAAAGCATCGCATATGAGATACTGCATGCACTGTAAAGAGTTCTTGGGATACCTCAACGTCATATACAACTTGACCACATCCTCGAGCCACCTTATAAGATACGCTATATAGAACTAACTTCTCATGCTTAAACATTACGGTTTGTTTGTTCCTCTGTCAAGACGAAAAACCCTGCCTGCATTCACTTGGGTTCCACATTTCTACAACTGTGTTAACTTGATAAGCCCATCAATTATTACCCATATGGCATCACATCTATTTAGTTACATAATCTATACCCCTTCGATTCCACACACTTTACTTGTTATCACTTCGATGGCTGAAGTAAATTTTTTTTTTTTGCAATGTACTTTTCATGTAATCTCATCGATAAGTCGCTTCCAAATCATGGTACATATTAATTACTCCCTACCAAATAGCATATCGTGAATGGTGTGCGTTACCCTCATGCATTTCTTTAGCTCACATATATATCCGATACGTGTCATCCCTTATCGATACAATTTACACTGGGACACCCTACGGGTGTAGACTAGTGTCTTGCACATTAGTAGCTTTAACTTTGGTATCCTTCACTCTGACTAACGACATATGTACCCTTCCATTCAGGAAATTTCTTTGTGGAAAGTGAAAAATAGACTCATGGTAACATTAAGATCTATCATATCCATCTCAGTAAACTTAACCACTGTAACGTGATCACAACATTTACTATACACTTGCGACATATTCTTTTAGCTATAATGACTTCACCAAATGGTGTGGACACCCCAATTAACTTGACTATTAACTCTAGTGTTCCTTCAAATTGTCCCACAGTCAATAGAGTAACATCTGATAGGGTAGAACCTAAATCGAGTGATGCATATTCATTAGGTAAACATATACATAGCGTACCTGTCACCATATCAAGGAGAGCCGAATTCTGCTGACCCCATAGGTCGTATCATACTACTTGTGGCCCTCTGTGGGCAGTCTCTCTTCACGTGTCCTGGCTTTTTACACCGAAAGCAAACATCCATCTCATACCAGCATTCACCTGAATGAAACTTTCCGCAGCGCTGGCACAATTGACGAACAGATCCCACTGTCTGTGAACCCCGTATTCCACTACTCTGCCCAACCTGACTATCTCTAGATCCTTGAAATGGAGGTGGAGTACCCGCTGTAGGGTGAGAAAATGATGGTCGAGAGGGTCTTGGGGAAACCCGAGGCCTAACTCCTCCTTGGGATGGCATGAACTGTCCCATGGGTCGAGCCCGCTTTGACGGTCCTGTCTCAGATTCTTGTACCCTTCCCCTTTGCCTTTGATCCTCCATCTTTTGCGCGAAGGCTTGTATTCTGGCTATATCCATGTCTTTATTTAATGCAGCAATAGTACAGTCTCTTACCAAATAGGGCTCCAATCTGTCCACATACCGATGAACTCTATCGGCCATAGTCGCTACCATATTAGGAGCATATCTAGCCAACGAATTAAACCGAAGACTGTACTCCCTAACGCTCATATTTCCTTGACGAAGATTTAAAAACTGATCGGCTCGAGCCTCGCGGACCTCATATGGAAGATAATGATCAAGGAATGCTGTTTTAAATTCCTCCCAACTAGCTGGAAGTGCACCGACACCCCTAGATTGTCTCCAAGCCTCGTACCATAATATAGCCTCGCCTTTTAGTCTATATGCTGCAAGCTTTACTGTTTCTATACCAGTTACGTGCATAACATCAAGGGCCCTTTGAATTTGATCTATAAAGTCTTGCAGATCTTCATTCAAATCTGACCCAGTAAAGGTGGGAGGATCTAATTTCAGAAAATCCTGTGTCCTCCGACTAGCTGCCCTATCTGTATCTTCATTCTTTACCGTTGGACCAAATTGTCCTTGACTCTGTGCAACAACTATCTGAGTCAACATTTGTACCGCATTTCTCAAGTCCTGTAACTCCTGCCTAGTAACATGAACAGGTGAATCTGGGGATACTTCCCTCCTTTGTGGTCTCCCTGGAGAAGTGGGAGGAGAAGGTGCCCGTGCTGTAAACTCAGTCTCAACCCCATACTGACTATCTGGGTTAGGTGGTGATTTACTAGTTCCTTCTCCCGCTTGCATATTTGCCTGCTTATCTTTGCCCATACCTTGTCTTGTATTCGGCATTTTACTATATCAAAGAGAACCAATTACAATGGTCAGATATAATCTCACCTATGACAATGGCTCTATTGCACGATCTAGAATGAAGAAATGAAACAACTCCTAAATGTCCCGTAGCGTCCTACTTATAAATGTGGCACGCAACACATCGATAAGCAAGACTCTACTCAGACACGGCTTTGTAGACACCTTGAGAACGAACTGCTCTGATACCACTTTTGTCACGCCCCGAATCCCATCGGGACGTGATTGGCACCCGAAGCCGATAAGGCCCGAGAGAACCAATCTTTACTCATATATTCCCATAAGTATGCTCGCGTATGAATATCATCTTATCTCATGTAATTAAATATCAATAGCGGAAATGCATGGCAACATAAGCAATATATGCAACTTAGCCGTTAGGGCCATTTCGTCAAAATGAACATACATCTGTTACTTTCATGCTACCCCACATATGTCTGCAAAGCCTCTAATAGATACATGACTATGTCTATACAATATTTACAAATGACAAAACCTAATGAACACATGCGACTTGGGAAGCCCCGAAGCAACTGGAGCTCACCAACAATCCGTGGATACCTTGTCACCTACTGTGGAGATCTACCAACACCTGGGCCTGCAGCATGTAAGGTAAGTCCCCAAAAAGGGTCAGTACGGATAAAGTACTGAGTATGTAAGGCCAGATGAAACTATGGTAATACATAAGTACTTCCAAGAAAGTAAGCATAGGAGAATACTTAATGTGAATAGACCTCCAACCTGAATGTGTGGAACCATGTTCATTACTTTTATTATTTCATTACTTGGTCATTCATTCGCATCATCTTCATCATCATTCTTATTCATGCAAGTGATACAGTCTCATCTAATTTACACTCTCTTTATTATTGTTCACTCAACTAGTTAGTGATTCATAACACCTTATGGGTCGTCATCTTACTTATAAATATATAATACCGGGCCTCCACTTTTAGTGGGATATAATAAATAAGTTTATATATACAGTACCGGGCCTCCATCTTGGTGGGATATATAGTACCGGGCCTCCACCATAGATGGGATATAATATATATAAGTATATAGTACCGGGCCTCCATCTTGGTGGGATATATAGTACCGGGCATCCACCATAGATGGGATATAATATATATAAGTATATAGTACCGGGCCTCCATCTTGGTGGGATATATAGTACCGGGCATCCACCATAGATGGGATATAATATATATAAGTATATAGTACCGGGCCTCCATCTTGGTGGGATATATAGTACCGGGCATCCACCATAGATGGGATATAATATATATAAGTATATAGTACTGGGCCTCCATCTTGGTGGGATATATAGTACCGGGCATCCACCTTTGATGGGAGAATAATATATATATATATAGTATTGAGATTGTTCCGTCTTAACTTATACCCTTTAGTTTGTGATTCATACTTAATGAAACATAAAGGAACCATATGCACATTACTTCTTTCCAATACTCTTTTTCTTTCCATACTTATAAGAGTGACACATTAGAGTTCATGAGATTGATACTTCAACTTATGAGAGATTAACACATCTACTTACGAGAAACACACCTCTCGTATGAAACCTATGAGATTGGTACAAAGATAGTCGTGACATTAGTAGAACTTGGAACATACATCATCGGAATTTGGAGTCATAATATTATTGGAACTTTGGAATTGTGTCCACCCCCTATTATCTTCCTTCATTCTTGCAACCAACAACATGTATAACCTAATTTATTTCATTTGAGAGATTGATACATTGAGGATCGTATACTTTTGAAAACACAAACACTTTACCTCATTCTTCACTCCTCATGAGATTGGTACTTTTACTTATAAAAGATTGGTACAAAGATAATCATATTCTTGGATTTTGGAACATGACATTGTTTGGAAAATTCCATCCACGATTGAATAGATTCTTTTATGTTATTATTCTCTTGAGATAGGTCCTTAGAGATTTCAACGTTATGACAACTTTTCCTTAAAGCTTCGGATCATTAACCAATGGGTAAGATATATGTGAATAAACAGTGTGGAAAACATAACATTATTAGAAACATAACACTATTGAAACCATTGGACCATAATCCATGAACAAGGGACATGAGTATAATCAAACATTGTAACGTAACCTTATTGTTTTTGGAACATGAACCATGAATATGAGACATGAGATTCACCAATGATCAATGAGTAGGAAATATGTGACAATGACCATGGATAACCGGACATGGAATACCTTAGCACATTTCGGGATGGAACATGCGTAATGTCAATGTGAAAACTATTTGCCGTAGATAGATACGGACAGAGTAACCTTACATACCTTATCTTTCCAATGTAAATACACAATCCAATATGTGAGCACAACAATTTCGCTCCTTCCTCACGTTTCACTCTACATCACAAATACATAACGGAGCCAACATTAACCACCAACTACTTTACAATTGTATATAACATCAATGAGTTACGTGTTTGCCTTTAAACATGCTACTTCCCCTTGGCAAAACCATGGAAGATATTATTATTCCAAAAATCCCATAATATTCCCAACATTGACCAACACATGCAAATCAATACATGTCACCACAACACTTCTCCTTTACACTTTCTTATTCCCACCATATCACAAATAATCCATCAAGTCACCTTAATACACTTCATAACACAAATCGGCCAAAATCCCATAATATACCCTTATATGAAAATAACAAGTTTAGGACCATAATAACACCATACATGTTGTTATTACATCCATACCATGCTTTTTCATCAAGACAACACGTTATAATTCAAGTTACAATCCCATGGATTTCACATCTTTTTCACAAAGCCAAAAGTGCCATGGCCAACATTCCAACCATAATCAACATGATATACATAATCTCTCATGATTATAATATATTAAAGTACAAGGATAATCACTTACCTCGGATTGGAAGATGATGATCTTGCTCCAAAAGATGCCTTAGGGTTTGAAGTTGAGAGAAGAGACTTTGGGAAATTTCTAGAAATGTTATGAGAGTTATAATCAATAAAATCTGATTTTTTGTGCCTTTTATATCCCCTAAATGGTCCCTCTTAGCCCACCACTTGGTCCAATAATGCATGAGTTTATTTGGTCAAGAGGAATGGGTCATTTTCCATTTGGGCCATGCATTTTGGCCTCATTTTGGGCCTCTATTTGAGCCCAATTCACTTAACCCAATAAAATCAATAATCTCTCATGTTTACATCATTTCATACGTGTCACGACAATATTCCCACTCATGAAATTCATACTCGTAGCCTCAATTCCAAAAATAAGCAATTCTAGCCACATATGGCCTATTTTGCCCAAAAGGGTAAAATCGTCATTTTGACTCCGAATTCGTCCTCGAGTAATTTTATCATACCAATATAATATTTCACTCATGTCATGTATATTCTCATGATTGTAGAAGAAACGTAACAAAAATCGGCTCAATACGTCCCCGGATACCCTTGGGACTTAAGAAAAATTCCAACTTTTGAAAGGTGGCCAATTCCAGCGTGGCACGCTACCTGGCGCGCCCCCTTGCTGCCTCTGGGCTGAAAATTTCAGCCCAGAGCGGCGTGGCATGCCCCTGGGCGCGCCTAGCCCAATTTTTTTTTTTTTTTTTTTTTTTTTTTTTTTTTGGACGTTAATACAATAGCAATAGTCCATCAAAACCAATACCAAATATACACTTATTGCTCTCAAAACCAAGTTAGACATGGTTCAAATATGACATATATATCACCAAGCAAATAGGGTCAAAAAGGTACGGGGTGTTACAGCTTCTTTAAATGTTAGAGGTTCATTTTCAAGAAGAAATATTACAAAATCTGATCCGAAGAAAGTCGACGTTCTTTGTCGCTTACTACGCCTTGGATTCTCTTCATTATGTACATTCTCCCTTGGGTCATCCCTAGGTCGTTTAAATCCTTCACTCGATAATTCATTCGGAGACTTATACGGATAAATGTGTTCAAAGAACTTAGCATTTTCTGATTCAATTATCGTATTATCGTGGATATCCGAATGTTCGGATTTATGAACTAAAAATTGACATGCTTTACTATTTGTAGCATATCCGATGAAAACACAGCCCATAGTCTTTGGTCCTATTTTCAACCTTTTAGATATCGAAACTTGGACTTTGGCTAGACACCCCCACACTTTAAAATATTTCAAGTTGGGTTTCCTTTCTTTCAATTTCTCTTATGGAATAGATTGTGTATTTCCATGGGTCACTCTATTGAGTATGCAATTAGCTGTAAGGATAGCTTTCCCCCACAAGTTTTACGGTAAACCTGAACTTATTAGTAAGGCATTCATCATTTCCTTCAATGTTCGATTTTTCCTTTCTGCAATCCCATTTGATTGAGGTGAATACGGGCCCATAGTTTGATGGACAATTCCATTTTTCAAACATATCTCTGCAAAAGGAGATTCATATTCTCCACCCCTATCACTTCTTATCATTTTGATCTTTTTATCCAACAGATTTTCAACTTCAGTTTTATATTGCCTAAATGCATCTATTGCCTCATCCTTACTATTCAGCAAATAGACATAAAAAAAATCAAGTGCAATCATCGATAAAAGTTATGAAATACTTTTTCCCACCACGAGATGGTGTCGACTTCATATCACAAATGTCTGTGTGAATTAAGTCTAAGGGATTGGATTTCCTTTCAACAGACTTATACGGATGCTTAGCATACTTAGATTCAACACATGTTTGACATTTTGATTTACTGCACTCAAAGTTAGGCAAAACTTCCAAGTTAATCAGTTTTTGCAAGGTTTTATAATTGACATGTCCTAAACGTTCATGCCATAATCATTTGACTCAAGTCAGTAAGAAGAACCAGAATTTTTATTCATATCAATATTCATTACATTGATCTTAAAAAGGCCCTCAGTAAGGTAACCCTTGCCTACATACACTTCATTCTTACTAATTACAACTTTGTCGAAAACAATTACACATTTGAAACCATTCTTAGTCAGAAGTGAAGTAGAAACCAAGTTCTTTCGCAACTCCGGAACATGAAGGACATTGTTTAGTGTCACCACCTTGCCTAATGTCATCTTCAAGAAAACCTTGCCGGTTCCTTCAACCTTTGTCGTAGTGGAGTTGGCCATAAATATCTTTTCACCATCTTGAGCAAGAGAAATAATGCAAATAGTTCTTTGTTGGCACACATGTGGCGGGTGGCACCTGAATCAATCCACCACTCTCTAGGATTTCCAACAAGATTGCATTCCGAGAGCATAGTATACAGATTGTCCATTTCTTGTTTGGATTCAACCATGTTTGCTCTGTCCTTTTTCTTGCTCTTCTTCGGAGCCCAACAATCAGCAGACTTGTGGCCAACTTTGCCATAATTAAAGCAATTTCCTTTGAATTTATTCTTAGTAGGATTGCCTTGTTGTGCTTGTGCTTTCTTTCTCTTCTTTGATTTGATGGGATCATCTTCCATAATATTTGCTCCATTTATTGCAGAGTTCCCACGAGACCTCTTCGCAGCTGCCTTATTGTCTTCTTCAATCCTCAACCTTACAATAAGGTCTTCAACTGACATCTCCTTACACTTATACTTTAAGTAGTTTTTAAAGTCCGTCCATAAAGGTGGTAACTTCTCGATTATCGCAGCTACTTGAAAAACATCATTCACAATCAAACCTACAATAACGGTTAAGTGAAAGTTAATAACATTCATAAAATGTTTAACAAAGGCATTATCTAAAATTATACCTTCTCTAAGGACGTCTTGAATAATGACTTGCAGCTCTTGGACTTGGGTAACTACAGCTTTGCTGTCTACCATCTTAAAGTCCAAAAAATTGACAACAATGAATTTCTTCATTCCGGCGTCCTCTGTTTTGTACTTCTTTTCTAAAGCATCCCAGAGGTCCTTTGAGGTCTTCATCATTCTATACACATTGTATAGGTCATCTTGTATGCCACTCAATATGTAATTCTTACATAAAAAATTTGAGTGCTTCCAAGCTTCAGTTACTACAAAGCGATTCTTTTTCGAAGTATCTTCCGACAATTTAGGAATGCTTTCTGTGATGAACTTTTGCAGACTCAAAGTAGTCAGATAAAAGAACATCTTCTGCTGCCAACATTTGAAATCAACGCCAGAAATTTTTTCTGATTTTCCTGCCGGTGCCATGGCATGAATAGCATTCGTACGACTTGAAGTAGCAATGTTTGTTGCTGCAACATTCGTCGTTCCATCATTGACTTGAATTTCATTAGCCATTTTTCTGTCACAAAGAGACAACCAATTTAGTATTACAAATACTAACAATAAAGTTTAAAACTTTAAACAACTTGTTTCTAGTTTAACGACGAAGTTTTTATATTCTTCAAATCGTCAACCGAATGATCTTTGACTCATGATAAAGTTTTTATATCTTCAAATCACTATCAAGTTCAGACTGAGTAGAAAACCAAATGGTTTTAATCTCCAGAAACCAAAAAATACAGATTAATAAATTCCTTAAGATTGTTGTTTCCGGGTACAACTCTCTGTATTTAAACAACAATAACTTCAACTTTAAGTTCAAGAACAACCAAGAAGTTCAACAACTTCAAATACAAGTTCAACAACAATGAACTATCAAAATGAAGTTTCTAATATTTTATGGAAAAATTGCTAAACTATAAGAAAGGAGATGAAACAGAAATGTAGAATCAAGTCCATCGCATTCATGGTGTGTCCTTAAGGAATTTATTCCCCTCAAGTACCCGAGGTTATGGAATCTTTCCTCCCAGGATAAAATGATTCACTTCAGTAGAGTAGTGGTACCTCAAATTCTACCAAACTACGAATGCATTCAATGATTTGATGATCACACTTGAGTTTTTTCAAGAAGAAGAAGATGTTCTTCTTTCACAAATTTCGTGTCAATACCTGAGGAATAAGTCAGATATTTATAGCCAAAAGGTGGTGCTTCAGAAAAGAAACAATGGTTCATGAAAAGAGATAATTTTTTGAAGCGTCGCTTGACTTGCGGACCCCATCTGCGCCCGCAGGTGGCAACATGCGGCTGCAGTTCGTAGTTTGATGATTTCCAGAATCTGTCCTGGTCTCTGCGAAGCTCACCTGCGGGGGCAGGTGACGACCTGCGCGCGCAGGTCCTCCTTTTTGTGTGAAACAATGTGTCGCTTCCTCGAAGGATCGCGTCCCTTCGAGGTGCATTGTGACATGCGTCCGCACATGCTCGTGTGCGTTCGTAAATGGAGAAATATCATTTATTATTGGATTTTTGGATTACAATATCACTATTTTTGAAGTTTCAAATGAATTTTGTCCAAAAATATAGTCTCTCGATCGTTTGACAAATCCGAAGCCGAAGCCGAAGTCGAGTGAGCGACGACGATCTTGTTCTTGCCTCACTATCCACATGAATAAAAGTGTTACAATATAAACATTAAGAAGTTTCTTTCTCCCACCAATGTGGGAGAACTTTTACTTTCTTAAAGTGAACTACACATTTCACTTTCCCTCCAATTTTTCTTCCCTCCATTTTCCATTCATAATACACTTAGAACCCAACATATATAAAATATCAATACCCCATAGATATCGCTTTCGTTTAGATTATCATATTTTTTGTGCATCTATTAGTCAGTACTCTTCCATCTCAATTTAGGTGACACTGTTTTTGTTCCGACAATCAAATTGACTAATCCTAATCTAAATTAGATTAGATTAACTCTTTAAAATTAAGATTCAGACATTCAAACACTATAATAGATTGAAGTACCATGAATTGCAATTCTTCTCATGACAATGTGATAAAAAAATATATATTTTAAAATATTGGTCAAAGCTTATTGAATTTGAAACTCGAAAAACGAAGGGTCACATAAATTGAAGGGATAATTACAGGAAATGGCCACTTGGCCATTTTATTTACCAAAAGATTGGCCTTTCATCAGGAATTGTAGGAGTGTAGTTCATTAACAAAGCAAGGAAATCAGCGAGAGCAACATCAACTTCGTGTCTCCTTCACTTGTTTACTGACCTTGATTTTGGTTCATCTTCACCTCCACAACATCAACTTGGAGAACTACAAAGGATCGGCGGCGGTCGAAGTTTCAACTTTGCTGGAGGAAAAATTCAGGGGTTGGGGGTTGTATAAACAGTGTATGTGGATGTATATACATCTCTGATACAAAATTATACATCATAGATATATGTTTATACACTATTTATACACTATTGATACATTACATAACTATGTATACAATATTGATACATTACATATACATGAGGCTGTTGTAATTTTTTTGTCACTAGTACACTTTTGGACTTTTTTTTAATGTAAAAAAAACATGGTTATATTTACTGCAAACTAATTACTTCTTTTTTTTGTATATAGTTGAAATTATCTCAAGTAGTGTTTACTTACATAAAAAAAATTACTTTTCTTTCGGGCGTGCATCTTTCGATTCCATCATTTTAGTTTTGATCTTGCTAAATAAATTGGACAACAAAAATCGGGAGGAAAATTCTGGCGAGTCGCCAGAAATTTTTTTGTAACAATAAGCTATGGTGACCGTCATGATTTCTAGGCCAAATCCATGTTTTCACCATAACATGAGTAGAAATTTACTAAAATAGCAAGTTATAGTACACCAGGAATTTTACAATACTTGTGGCTGAAAAACTGTTGTGATCGTCATATTTATGGACAAATAATTTTCGTGATCACCATAACATGTGTATAAATTCACCACCGGAACATATTATGGTTTCACAAGGATTTGGTCACAAATTCTAACGGATAGCCGGGATTTTTTCAGCACTTATAGCTGAAATTCAAGTTATTCATCAAGATTTGTGGCAAATATCCTAACGATCATCATCACTTGTTGTGTATAATTTTAAACAACATAATATTTCATCAAAAATCCAAATTATTTTTATTAAAAGTCTAACTCACTTCAATTTAAAGGAGAGATTTCACTATAGAAAGAGGGGACTGGTCTTTTGTTTTAGTACTTTGTTCGCTCTAGAAGTCTATTTTGTAAGTTCTGAAATTATTAGACGTTTATCTACATTACATAATAGGAACAAAAGTCACCACAAAATTAAGATAAGTGCATTGTAGGATTGACAATTTTTAAGCCTTTGCCTTTTTGCCTGAAGGACGTCTTCACTTATTACAAGACTATTATTATTGGATGGACCACTTTGTAAGGAATGAATCTGTGCTTAACTCAACCATAAAAGTTAGCTCATATGATGAAGGTTATCGAGGTTCATATAAGGAGGTCAATTCCCTATCCCTTTGCCGATGTGAAACGCTTATAAACAAACTTTAACGCCCTAACTAAATCCAGGGAAACTTTCAGAAAATAGCCATTGTTTCAGCAAATAAGGGGGGAGCTACCCACACTTTCAGAAATTACCATTCATATATAGCTGATGTATCAACTGTATGCAACTGACTGTATTTGATATAAAATATAAATACAGTAAAATTCAACTGTCTGTATTCAATTAAACTGACTGTAAAATTCAGCCGATGTATCAATTGTATGCAACTGAGTTTATTTGATATAAAATATAAATACAGTAACTAATTACAGGCTGTAAAAGCGTAGCATTGGTATTGTTTGATACATATACAAATGTATTATTTTGTATTTGAATGGTTCAATTTGTATCAACGAATACAATTTGTATTTTATGGAACCGTATAATTGTATCATATACAAATACAAATGTGTTTGATGCAAATGTATCATTGTATTTGGATGGTTCAACGAATACAATTGTATCAACAAATACAAAATACAAGAATAAAAGAGACTTCATTTCGTTGATATACAAATACTTATTTGTCATTTTTATCAACAAATACAATCTATATCATGTCATTGACTCAATTCCGCCACCGTCGCAGGAATTCATCATAATTTCTAAAAAAAAATTTAGAAATTATGCAATTCATGTTATTTTTAATATACCAAACCAAACACTACATAAGAAAAATGCAAGTATAACTAATGCAAGCATAGCTAACACAAGCATTACTAATACACCATATTTTGCATTACTCTTATACACTCTACCAAACGACCCCTAAATGATTTATTTTTATATATAAAAAAAAGCTTTGCTTTGAGCTTATTGTATTCTTCTTCTCGTAGTGCGGAAACCTATCACAATCAAAATCAATTAGAGAAAGAGACATGCATCATGGGAAAAGATTACGCTAAAATATTAACAATTTATTGTTTACGATATATACCTTACTCCTCTTTGACACAAGGCTTGAGCAATGAAATAAGCAACTTTAGATAAATGACATCCAAGAACGACATGGGATGTTCCATTAGGAATGGAGTTTAGGACTATAGCAACAGCTAGGCTGTTTCCATCAACCTCCTTTATTTTGAGCTAAGGATGTCTTCTTATGTATAGCTCACTATTGTTGTTTAATTCCTCCTCCTACAACAATATTTTTCAATAAAAGGATGAGTAGTACTAGTAATAATCTCTGGATTCTATCCAATAGTTTAGTTCATTAATTATATCAACAGCAACAATGTCTCAATCTCAAACATATTGGGGTCAACTAATAATATCTAATCATACCGTTCCATTTAATTGCATCTCAATGTTTCAATGGTATTTTTTTGATAATAACTAATGAGCGCTAACAGCTTAGAATAACTCCTAGATATGATTTTTCTCTAAGTGGAAGTACATACATATGAACATCTATATTGAATCATTGTTATGTGACTTGCCTGATTTAAGAGTCCAAGTGTCACGGCCTTAGACTTCCACTAAGCACACTATGTGGAACTTGACAACTCGCTCACGAATCTGTCATGATCTTGCAAGCTCAAGTAAGCCTTTTCAAAACTAGATCGCTAAGGGAATGCTAAATTGAAGAAAGAAAGAGAATTTCTAAAGGAAGTTTTTATATTGCTCAACACTAGGAAGATTTTTGCTCAATGGCTTTACAAATTAATGTCCTTCTATTTATACTACTTGCCTAAGGACTAATGTGCAAATAATAATTATTCTATAAGTCCGTCATATTTATAAAATAGTCCTCTCTCTAGAGTTTTCTACAATGTTAGAAGATTCCAAGGACTTTTCATGCAAATTCAAAAAATTCTAGTCTTCCGTGAAAAATCCCCTCATTTTTCTAGAATATTCTACTAAGGACTATTCTTCTTTTTATGTAAGACTTCCACATGAGCAACTTTGTGTGATGTGGCACCTATGTGGCTTGATGATGTGATGGATCATCATACTCTCCCCCACCTGATGTGACAATCGTGGTGCATTGTTGTTGTATAAACTCCCGGATCTTATCTTTGAATTGCCACAAGTCTTCATACTGTCCCATGTGGCTTCCTCTCCCTTCCAATGGATGAGGAACATGGAAGTGACCTTCTGTCCTTGCTTTCTCTGAACTTGGTAGTCAATTATAGCCTCAATCTCCCGATCATGTAAGGACACTACTAGAAATTGGACCTATTAAAACGCTTAGTTAGCAACGGTTATAAAAACGTTGTCATATACCATCTATTGCAACATTTATAACTGTTGCAATAGTCTCTCATCCCTAACGAAATACGTAAAAAATAAACTGTAGCATTATTTTAAACCCGTTGCTGTAAAGCTATCTATTGCAACGGTTGTCCTAACCGTCACAATACATAGCTCTACGACAACATACGGGTTTTGTGAAAAATTAGATATTGCAACGGTTTTTGTTTTCCGCCCTTTTTTCCCTCCTCTTCTTTTCACTATACCCGGCCCATTTAAGACATTGAACAAGAGCCAAAGTCTATTTTTCTTTGATCACTACCATTGAAAATATCCAAGAAATCTTCCAGATGCTCTGGCGATCCACACATCTGGTAAGGTCCGAAAAAGTTCCCTCTTGCTCATCTCTGTTCAACGAATGTCAAAAACTTCATCTCTTGTTTTTGATTAGCTGATTTGGTTTCATCTTCTGTCCATATTGAGAACCTAGAAGGTATTTCTGCTATCTTATCATTTTTACAGCTTTATTATATGTAGTTCATATAATGTTTAATGAAATATTTCAATTGTTGTTACAAATTTGCTTTTACTATAGTCCTTTATGCATCTGATCAAGACATGTGATTTATGAGTATGGTTTTTGTCGATTTTGATTCTGGATGTCGATTTGATTTTATTTTTGCAGTTGCTATTAATTTTTTTATTTCTTTGGTTGATAGTTTTGGAGATTCAGGATAGGTTGATGGGTTAATGTTAGGGTTTTGCATCTTTTGGAGGATCTAAGGTTTAATTTTATTTTTATGTTAATTTAAGTTTAAATTTAATCTTTCTGCTTATTAACAATCAAACTCTAATTCTGTAGGTTCTTAGAGTTTAGTGTATTGAATTATGATTGTGAAGATCGTTAACATTGTGTCAGATAAGAAAATGAATTTTGACATGGAAGATCTTTTAAGGCTCTTTTATAAACTTAATTATATTGCCAGTCTTTGTATGTAATGATAGTCATTTTCATAGATCTATGGTATAGTTGCATGTGTTCATTGTCCTAATTATGTGTGTTCCTAATGGGACAACTTTACCTGAAAAGCTCATCTTTGGTATTGATATTAAAAAATGTTTTATCTTTCATAGAATTAACATGTTCAACAAGTTTCCCAACAACAACAACGTTCCAGTGTAATCCCACAAGTGGAGTCTGGGGAGGGCAGAACATACACAGACCTTACCACTACCTCGTAGAGGTAGAGAGACTGTTTCTAATAGACCTCGGCTTAACTGGTACCTACCAAACAGTCTGAAAAGGGGCCACATATCATTGGAATAAGAAATTAGTAATTCAGTTGACCATTTTAGAAGATAGTGAAAAATAAAAAATCATTAAGCGCTTCAATTAGAGCTATGAAAAAAGTTCATAACCTCAACAGCTTGGTACTGCCAGGGGGCTAAAGTGTGCATGATATAGGAAGGGGTGAACCTTTTAACAGTAAAAGAAACCATGTAAATATAGCAAAATTGTCATATTTGTTCATTGTCAACTGTGAATATGATAAAAGGCGGAGCCCAAATACTAGCTCACACTAAAGCCAGCACAAACCTGTTATTCTGGCAAAACCACTAAAGGACATTGATGAAGTCCATAGTGGAAAGTTTATGATAAAGCTTTGTAAAAGAATCTTGACTCATATAACAATGATAAAAGCTTCAAGATCTGATCCTAATTCGTAATTATTTTACTATGTCTTAGTAGATGTCCCTTTTTCCTTACATTTGTTTCTCCTAGCTACTCTATTTACTTATCAAAGGTCGTCAAAAATGGACATTTGTTGATACAGAAACGTACTCTAAAGCATATTAGAACACTGTTATATCAAGTATTTTCTTATATTAGGATCATATATGAAACACATCCATAGTGTGTAATTCCTTGGGCAACTTATAATTGAATTTGGATGTATAAGTTCAAATGTCTAAGAACAAATGCACGAAAACCAAAAAAAAGAGATTCTAATAATATCAACTCAATATTTTCAAGTAGGGCTTCCTTTTGCAGTAGTTGGGATTGAGTTTTAGCATGTGTTTACAGCACCTGTAGAAATTGTTGAACTGATTACTTTTTACTAGCTTCATAATGTTATGTTATTTAATTTCCCCAGGTCTTATTTTGGTTGGACATGTTGAAGTTGCATTTATTTGATGTGAAAAACTATGAAATAGCTATATTTGACCTTATAATTAACTTGTGTCTCTTTTGAGTCATTCCTCTATAATCTTTTAACCATCGAATGTTGCTCGTATGTAATTACGCCAACAGGTTAAATATAATGAAAACTAAATTCATATAAATTGCAAGAACTCATGACCAATTTGATGAGATCCTATTTGAATTGGCTTACTTTAAGTGCTTTTAAGCTAAGATGTCTTTCAAGCACTTCTGTAATGTTTGGGTAAATAATAAAAGGTGACAGAGCATGGCAAATAGGTTTTGGCTCAGGGTTCAAATGTAACAGTGTCGTTTGGCATGCCCTTAAAAGTTAAAACTATTAATCCTGCAAATCTCGAGAAAAATCCCTTGACCGATAAGATTCAGGACTTCCCAATTCATGTCCCCACAATGATGCCTCTTTCTGGTTGAATGTTTTACTATTTCTATCTCATAAATTCTTATTTGCTTTATATAGGGGCAGCTCAGCAGAATTAACGGCTTAAGTCTACCTTCAGAAAAAGCCTTAAATTTTATTAATAATATTTTATATATGTTTAGATTTCTTTTTTTTTTTGTTTTGTAACGATGTGAAAACTATTTTATATGTATCTTGACCATACTTGATGACCTGCTAATTTTCAACATCAAAGATATCATATACTCATCACGGTTTCACTCGATAATTTTTTTATAAGAAACACTCACGTTTTAGATAATATTCTTATAAGTTCTCTTTCATCTAATGATCTCAATATTGTAATAAAGTATATGTTGAAATATTTTAATATATACATTGGAATAGTTCAGATCTGTTTTGAATAGAAAAATGAGTTGATCCACTCTTTTTATATATATAAGACTGGGCCCAATATTACTGTAAAAAATAATTTCTTAATCACATATTATTTGTCTTTATTATAAAAATATATGTCTCAAATTACTTGTGAATTCACTAGATAAGATATAATTAATCAAACTTTTTTCATTTTGCTCTTGAAATTATTTTTTTTGAATGTGTAAATATTGTTCCAAAAAAGTTCTTCCATTACTAATCTTTGAATGAATGGATATACATATGATGATTAGTAAAAATTATAATATACTCTTGTCACGACCCGATTTCTCAGGTCATGATAATACCTATCATAACCCACCAGTAGATAAGTCAATTCATAGTCCGGAACAGCTTGTAACGGACTAATAAAAAAAGCGAAAGCAAAACTAAATAACAATGATAAAGATGGTAAGAAAATAAATACATACCCAAAATCTGGTGAAGTCAGTATAAGAGCTTCTAATACAATAGGAGTATAAAATAAAATACATAAATAATATATACAAAGTTGTCTCTGAAATACAAAATAGAGATCAGTCCAATAATAAGAGGGAGAGCAGGAATATTTCGGATGTTAGAAGCTCACCCCTAATCTCTGATCCATGGCTGCTTCGCACGATACACACATCAACGGCGAGAACTCGTACTATGATTTGCAGGCTGCAGAAGTGTAGAATGAGCACCAAACACGAGGTACTCAGTAGGCATCAACCGACTGAGTTCCAAAGATAATACAAGTATAAATAAAATGTAAACAAGGAAAATAAGTAACAGTCAACTATCTAAGAAACGAAACATAATGATGCTAATGAAGCAACAAGTGTAAAGTATCCGATACTACCAATAATCAGGGATGAAGTGGGTTCCATCAATAGCTAGTCCATATACAATAGTATAATGAAGGAAGAAATATACAATGTACAATAGAAGTATGAAGTGGAGATATACAAGAGATATATAATAGTAATACGAAAAAAGTGTGTGTGTATATATAAATATATATATATTATGAAGGTCACCAGACATATATCATAGAAATAGCTAAACCTGAAAGTGCTATCCTGAGGGAGCTGGCCTAACAACCTAAATATAACAAAGATTACAATATCAAGAAGGGAACTAATTCTAGCATAATCAGGGTCTTTAACTGTAATATGCATAATCCTAAGATGATCTAACAATAATAAACCTCACCATAATACAAGAAAATGGAACAGAAACATACCGACAACTTCGGGTACCAATCCATAACCAACCTGCCACGAGCTATGCAATAATAACCAAACAATAAGTAACCGAATAGCCGGACAACCAATAACCTCAATCGGGCCCCCACAAGCCGGGAGAGGCTCACACAAGTAATCAACAAACATGCAACCATAACTTGTATCTATATGACCTCCCATAAAATCGATAGATACAAGCGCCAAACAATTATACTGGTGATTGACAATGCATATTAATGAATGAATGCAAGAATAATCCAGTACCATCAACGAATCAAGTGCCATAATGTACCAAGTGTATACACCTCCTCCAGCTCAGTAGCTCGCAAAGGCAGGACCTACGATGACCATCCTTCTTCGATATTGTGGCTCATCGAATGAAGGGGCCTATAGGAGACTCGGAATATCCATATATACTGCCTTGTCCCGAACCAGGACTTCCAATAACCATCATAAAAAATCTACTCTGTTCAGTATCACTAGAACCATGTCCTTCCAAAGGATAAAATACTAACCTGGTGTTCAATTGGTATTGTAACCATGGCCTTGGGCCCAACAATATACAATATACCAGTATATTAGTACTATAATTCGAGAAACTATGGTAAACAAGGGCATAAAACTACTAGAAGGATCTAATTGGGGGATATCATCCAATTCACTAAGTGATACAATAAGCGTTATACTAGGGGATCCTTAATGTCAATCTATGGTTAGACAAGTCTATAATTCAGTAAAATAAGATCCTACAACCATAACGGGCATTCTAGGCTAAGGTTCGGGCCATATTTTTATCCTAAATCTCTTAAATAGGTCAAATCATGATATTACTAGGTATAAACCCATCCTATCATCCCTACCTAGCATAAATCTATATAATACACAATCTCATAGAGAAAAGTAGACCTAAGCCTACCTCGAAGCCGAACAACAATCTCGAACCATCCATGAACTGCCTGTCTTGACTCCATGATCCCACAATATTGCCATGATATCAAAATCATAATCTACATGTCAATACGAGTAAAATAAGCCCCATATTGCAATATAAAACTCCGGGCCTAAAATCGGGTTAAACATAGGCTTCTAAGGCCTGCTAATAGAATCCCAAAAATAAATACATCACGAGGTTCCCCAAAGGACAAGGAATGCGTGCTCAAAATTTGAGCGCAAATGGAGCATAAATCGCGGCTCAAATCATTCCACAAGGTTAAAGAAATCAAAAACTAATTTCTAGGAATTAACAAGGAAAAGGACGAAATTTGACTGGAAAAAATAATGGAAAATGATTAAGAGGTGTTAAATTAACTTACCTTATACTCATGGACGATTTTCTACAATTTTCCTTGTGCAATGGTCCATTAATGACGGGTTAGGGTGGAGAAAATAAAGAAAAATCTCAGAGAAGAGGATTATATACTCCCAGATAATTGGCCTTCGCGATTGCGGGGGCCAAGGATTGCGAACGCGACGACCATGAAAATCACCCTTCACGAACATGGGCAATGGGTCATGAATGTAAAGGTAGGCGGATCAGGCTATCGCGAACGCGACATAATGGTCGCTATCGCAAAGAAGGAGAGGGATTTGGGTCAATGCATACCTTCATCGCGAATGCGGGAGAGAAGGCTCGTGATCCCAACAGTAAAGAACTACCCTTAGCGAAGGTGGCCAGCTCCTCACGAACTCGAAGAGCAAAAGTGGCTGCATCGGATGCTAGAAAACCAGCAAAAATGCTAAGTCCAATGGAGTTCAACCGTGTGCTCGGGATTCGCTCGAAATCCCGTGCGCGCAAATGAACTATGCTACCATACCAAAGTCGACATTCTGGACTTAACAAAATCATCAAAATTTCCACCCGAGGTCATTTCGCTAAAGAGAGAGCCCCACACCCATAGTTTTACTTTTATCAAAATCTACCCAATAGCCCAAAATGGGTCCAAAAGCCTCGGGACCCGAACCAAGGGCCTCCCTAGCCTAAAATCCAGGTTCCGGAGCTAATGGCACTAACATAATTCTCATACGAGGTTGTTTACTAGAAATTTTGGTTAGACCAATTTTTCAACTTCAAATGCTCTAAAATAGGGAAATGGGCATAAAACCCAAACAAACTGCCCAAAAATGGAACCGACAGTTTCGGCAAGTCATAAATGACCTGTAACCGCAATGGGATGGCATGAAATGCCAAAATTCATGGAAACTAAGAAAATAACTGAGAGGATCATTACATTATCCACTACTAAAATGATTTTCGTCCTGGAAAGTCAATGGATAAAAAGAGCACGAAAGCTCGAAAGGATAAGGTATTTACTGGATCCACATGCCCTGAGCAAGACTCCCCAGAAAACCTCCAAGGCTAACCAACCCTTCCAAGGGATTTCACTAAAGGTATCTCTTTTTCTTTCACATCCTTACTTCACTTCCCAAACAACCGAAACTTATCCTCAACAACCAACTGGCCTCCAACAGAACCGAGCTCGACTAAAGCACACCAACCCAAACCACAGCATACAGATATTACACCAATACAAGCATAACCAAGTAGATATTTAACCAGGCTAAGGACAACCCAAAGATGACTCATACAACCAACTCCAAATTTCAAATTTAATATTCTCTTATCTTTCCAAACCTAATGTCAACTCTGAATTGCATAGAATCTCTCTAGCATCATCCAAGTCCTGTCCGTATAATCACACCATATTAACCTTGAAAAAATGAAGCTGACCCACCAAAAATCTACACGGACAAACATATGAACCATACTCCATAAGGTCCACCTGAATACTCAATTGGTGATGGTTAATGTCTGTAATCTCTACCAAAGCTACTAATTGGTCCGGATGACCCTCAAAGCCAATAGTCATGAGTCCGAAGCACAAGCTCTTAAAACTGAGCGATCCGCTCCAGAATACCCCACCGACTGTGGGTGAAACTATGCTAAGCTCAACTCGAGTACACTTCTTCCGTTGAGTAGACATTTGAATTTCTGACGATAATTGCGAACCATGGTCAAAAGTCGTAGAAACCAATACCATGTGCCAATGAATCATCATTCGATCATCTATTTAATACAATTTTTCTGGACTGATGAAAATTGAACTGATAGGTAGAGAGTAGGCTTAGTCAACCTATCGACGAATTCTCAACAAAGTCAAATTTTGAAACAAAGGTTGCAACTAAGTTACACAATCTATAGCTATAATATCAGCATCGAAGCTAAACTACTTGATCTCAACCATCCAAATTGATCCTGTTGATGAGTAAGCATCCATATTCCAAAATTTATCACAACTTCCAAGTCGTTACTCAAAAGAGTCAAAACCATAACTGGAGCCAGCAAGTCTTCACTAGAGTTCAACACCCAAACCAATCTCATCACCAAAAATCAAGCATGTATACCACGGTTCTTACAAGAACTAAAACTAAAATGTTGCCAAAGTTCATAGCCACAACTGAGGACAACCACAGGCTAAAGGTACGAGCGATCAAATCCACATCCGTTGAGGGCATAACCAAGAACTCACCAAGGCTGCAAGGAGTACTAATAGTAGCTGAATCTCGAGCAACTCAGAAAATATGATCTTAGCCTGAGTCTGGTCAAACTGATACTCAATCTATGGCAGCGAATACTCACTCCCAAATTAACACCAGTTTTGGTTATGACAACTAATACACAAGCACATATCTCCAAGCCGAAGCATTCCACGAAGTCATATGCGGCTGAACAAATACCAAAGATGAGAAATTTCTGAATTCACCTATTTTACACCGACCTTAACTCAACTGAACCATGAATCACATCGCATAAAGAACGGAGTACCCAACTCGACACCAACACCAAGATCAAGACTACTACCAAGTGATATACCAGACAAATCAAAATAACAAATCTCAACTTATCAATATTTGGAGCGGGCTATAGAACAAGGGTCACCACTGCTAGAATTGCAACCAAACCATGGAAGGCCAAACTTTCCTTCACTTTCACAACCCGCTCAATAACCGACCTTACCTCACTAACAGAAAAGAAAACTAACCAACTAAGGTAGCCATCTAAGCCAACGGACAAGAATCATGAGAAGGAAATACTAACTAGATAATGCTAGTCTAGTCGTCTATCAAGTAAGGACCAATCAAAGTTAAAACGACAACAATAATCACAATAGTAAAAAGTCTAGGTGGCGCCAAAATGGAAAACAACCAGTACCACTCTAAGATCACAATAAGGCCAATATGCCAAAGGAAAGAGACTTTAACCCAAGTGTTACACCCCCAAGGAAAACACAATATCAATCCACCCAATCCACTACTAAAATAAAATATCTACGGGGGTAGTCACATAAGCATAAAAATCTACATAAAGGCTTACAACAACCAATATAGTAACATCAAAACACATGAACACCGATGGGTATGAAACCCCCAACTCAATTCAAGTAGACACCAAAAGATAGTAAATCAAATTGCACCTATATGATGGAATTTAATGTCATAGTCCTTGACATGCCCGAAGAAGTACAATCTGAATGTGTCCAAGCTCGAACTGAGCGTCTGAATGATCAACTGAACTACTAAGTGCACTACTTCAGCCCCGAAAGTTCCACAACCCTAAGAGATTGTTCTGGCGGCACTAACTGTTCAATAATCCCATGCCAGGGACACTCTCTGGACCAATGACCGGTCTCTCTGCAGTTGTAACAAACCCCTGAAGCTCTATCCTAGCGAGAAACATGAGATGACCCCAACTGGCTGACCAACTCTTGCCTGGGGCACTCCCTAGATCAAAGACCAATCTCACCACAGTCAAAATATACCCCTAGAATTCTCTGATGCACTATACCTGCCGACCCAGAATAGCCGCCACTGCCTGAAAACCTAGATCAAATACCCCACAATATCTTATGAGAACTCTGTCCACTGTGACCACCACGACATATCTGAGAGCTAACCATAATCTGAGGTGCTACAGTGATGTTGATCTCTACTGGGAGGATTCCTAGCCCCGGATGGCATACCACTAACACTGAACTGCGGGCATGACCTTTTATCATCACTCCATATGTCTCAATGTATGTCGTCTCTGTAGTCCTTGCATGATCAACAACCTAAGAGAACGTAGATCCAACTGCTATCAAATGCTTCGATGCCAGGCAGAGTGGTAAAGTTAATCTTCTAATAAACCCACCATCTCAAGCTCTGTAGGAAGTAACATAGAAGTATGTCTGGCTCACTCGAGAAACCCAATCTCATACACTGAAATTGATAAAAAAAACCCTACTAAATACCAATAAACCCAACTCTGACCGGAGAACCACTCAATGTACAGGCCATCTCTTACTGTGAAGTATCCACAAAAAGACTCAAAATCCTTAGCACGGTATCATGAAAAGCTGAGGCGGTCACAAACTCTGTCGGAGCCTGGACTGGCCCCAGACCCTTTAGCTGATATTGGAGATCCTCAATATTAATCTCTAACTCCGTAGCCCGATACTGAAGCTCAGGTAACACACGCAGAAGTCCCGTCTGCATCTATTGATAACCTCGTTCTATCTATCTGGGAGAGAGTGGAGTGAAAAGAAGTACTTAGAAGTTCATAGAAGTACAAACACACGACAAGGAATCAAAGAATATAATTTCCTAAGAACGCCCTGTAGCCTCCAGAATGTAGGATACAGATGTCTCTGTACCAATCCGCAGGACTCTACTAGACAGTTTGATCTTTAACCAACAACACTAGTAACCTATGCTCTGATACCAATTTGTCATGACCTGATTTCTCAGGTCATGATGGCACCTACCATAACCTACTAGTAGGTAAGCCAACCCATAGTCCAAAACATCTAGTAACAGATTATAAGAAAACGGAAGCAAAACTAAATAACAATGAGAAAGAAGACAAGAAGAAAGTAAATATATTCCCAAAACCTGGTGAAGTCAGTAAAAGAGCTTCTAATACAAAAAGAGTACAAAATAAAATACAGAAATAATATATACAAAGTTCTCTGAAATACAAAATAGAGATTAATCAAATAATAAGGGAGAGAGCAGGAACACTCCGGACATCAGGAGCTCACCCCTAATCTCTAATCCATGGCTACTCCGCACGATGTACACATCAACAGCGAATACTCATACTATGATCTGTAGGCTGCAAAAGTGTAGTATGACTACCAAACATAAGGTACTCAGTAGGTATCGGTAGACTGAGCTCCAAAGATAATGCTAGTATAAATAACATGTAAAGCAGGAAAATAGGTAACAGTAAACTATCTAAGAAACAAAACATAATAATACTAATGAAACAATATGGATAAACTATTTGATACTACCAATAATCAGGGATGAAGTGCGGTTCCACAAATAGCTAGTCCGTATACGATAGTATAATGAAGGGAGAAATATACAATGTATAATAGAAGTACGAATGAGGAGATATACAAGATATATATAATAGTAATACAAAGAAAGTGTATATATATATAATAATATTACGAAGGTCACTAGCCATATCATAGGAATAGCTAAACCTGAAATTGCTATCCTGAGGGAGCTGGCCTAGCAACCTAAATATCACATGGATTACAATATCAAGAAGGGAGCTAACTCTAGTATAATCAGGGTCTCTAACTGTAATATGCAAAATCATAAGATGATATAACTCTAATAAATCTCACCATAATACAAGAAAAGGGATCAGAAATATATCGACAACCTCGGGTACCAATCCATAATCAACCTGCCATGAGCTATGCAATAATAACCAAACAATAAGTAATCGAATAGCCCGGACAACTAATAACCCCAACTGGACCCCCATAAGCCCGAAGAGGCATACACAAGTAATCAACAAACATTAAACCATAACTTGTATCTATACAGCCCCCCATAAGACCGGTAGATGTAAGCGCCAAACAATTATACTGGTGATAGGCAATGTATATTAATGAATGAATGCAAGAATAATTCAGTACCATCCACCAATCAAGTTCCATAACATACCAACTGTATACACCTCCTCCAACTTAGTAGCTCACAAAGGTAGGACCTACGACGACCATCTTTATTCGATACTGTGTCTCATCAAATGAAAGGGCCCATAGAGGACTCGAGACATCTGTATATACTGCCTAATCTTGAACCAGGACTTTTAATAACCATCATAAAAAATCTAGTTTGTCCAGTACTGAAGAGATATATAAAGTATAATAAGTGCTCGGACTTGAACCGAGGCTAAATAAGTATAACTCAGAAAATTTATTGCCCGAGATCAAATTCGAAACTAAAATAGTATAATCATGTAGAAAGGGTTGGAATCTCCCTCGATCGAAGTGAATAAGTAGTGATAAAACGAGTGAATCAATAATGGAGCAGAATCATCCTCGATCTAATTTCCAAAGTAATACGTTTAGATAAATATCATAATCCAATAATAAAGGCAGTACGACTTCCGTTGTAAAAACATTGAATTTAAAAGTGTGAACAAATCCTTTTTCAGAAAATAGTTATAAAACCAAGGTTTTAACTAGAATTGTACCACTAAATAAGCGTAAATGCACCTAAATGTATACATGTCATCACCAGTATCCAAACAATACCACCGTAAGTGTCTAAGAATCTATACACTAGAACCACGTCCTTCCAATGGATAGAATATTAACCAGGTGTCCAACTGGTATTGTAACCATGGCCTCGGGCTCAACAATATACAATATACCAGGATATTAGTACTATAATTTGGGAAACTATGGTAAACAAGGGCATAAAGCTATTAGAAGGATCTAAGCGGTGGATATCATCCAATTCACTAAGTGATACGATATGTCTTATACTAGGGACTAATTAATGTCAATCTATGGTTAGACAAATCTATAATTCAGTGAAATAAGATCCTACAACTATAACGGGTATTCAAGGGTAAGGTTCGGGCCACATTTCTATCCTAAATCCCCTAAAAAGATCAAATCATGATATTAATAGGTATAAATCCATCCTATCATCCTTACCTAGCATGAAATCTATACAATAAATAATCTCATAGAGAAAAGTAGACTGAAGCCTACCTCGAAGCCGAACCGCAATCTTGAATCGTCCACGAACTCTCCGTCTTCACTCCACGATCCTGAAATGTTTCCATGCTATCAAAATCATAATCTCAACATTAATACGAGTAAAACAACACCCATATTGCAATATAAAACTTTGTGTCTAAAATCAGTTTAAAAATAGGCTCGTGGGGCCCGCTAATAAAATCTCAAAATTAAATCCATTATGAGGTCTCTCAAAGGACAAGGAATGCATGCTCAAAATTTTAGCACAAATGGAGCATAAATCGAGGTTCAAATCAGCCCACAAGATTAAAGAATCAAAAACTAATTTCTAGGAATTAGCAAGGAAATAGACAAAATTTGAAGGGAAAAACCAATGAAAAATAATCAAGAGGTGTTAAATTAACTTACCTTAGCCTCATGGACAAATTTTCACAATTTTCTTGCTCAATGGTCCATTAATGGCGGGTTAGGGTTGAGAAAATGAAAAAAAAAATCATGGAGAATGGGATTATATATTGCCAGGGAATTGGCCTTCGCGATCGCGAGGGCCAAGGGTCGCGAACGTGACGACCGAGAAAATTACCCTTCACAAACATGGGCAATAGGTCTCAAATGCGAAGGTAGGTTGATTAGGCTATCGAGAACACGACACTAATGGTCGCGGTCGCGAAGAAGAAGAGGGACTTGGGTCAATGCCGACCTTCATCGCGAACACAAGAGAGAAGGATCGTGATCGCGACGGTCAAGAACTTGACCCTTTGTTGAAGCGGCCAGCTCCTCGTAAATGCAAAAAGCAAAAGTGGACTGCACCAGATGCTGGAAAACTAGCAAAAATGCTAAGTCCAACGAACTTCAATCGGGTGCTCGGGATTCATTTGGAATCACGTGCGCATAAACGAACTATGCTACCATACCAAATTTGACATTCCAAACTCAATGAAACCATCAAAATTTCTTCCGAAGTCATTTTGATAAAAAGTGGATCCCACACCCATAGTTCTATTTTTACCAAAATCTACCCAATAGCCCAAAATGAGTTTGAAAGCCTCGAGACCCGGAGCAAGGGTCCCCCTAGCCTAAAATCTACGTTCCGAAGCTAACAGCACTGACAAAATTCTCATCCGGGGTCGTTTACTAGAAATTTTGGTCTGAGACCAATTTCTCAACTTTAAAAGCTCCAAAACAGGGAAATGAGCATAAAACCCAAAGAACTGCCCAAAAATCAAACCGATGGTTTCAGGAAGTCATAAATGACCTATAACCACTAAGGAAAGGCAAAAAATACCAAAAATGCATGGAAACCGAGAAAATAACCTGGAGGGTCATTATAACTCCCTCTGTCCATCTTTACTTGTCCACTATAATAAAAATAGATGTCCAACAGTCCAACAATACTTGTCCAGTTTAGAAAACCAATGGATAATTTATCTATTTCTACCTATTTTATCCTTAGTTATTAATTGCATTCATTATCCAATACATTTCTCAAAGCATTGAATTAGTTATATTCAAATGGTAATATGGTAAATTACCCCTATCATTTATTGTTTCTTCACCTATCTGTCAAGTCAATAGTGAATAACTATTGATGGACGGAGGGAGTAGCATTTATGATTTATTAAAGTACGTATTAAAAGAAAAGTTGTGAAATGGAGGGTGTAATTTTTTTCTCTCAAACGTATCAAAAACTACTTTTTTAGTTTGAACTACTCTACATAAGCATTTTTTTTTCACAAAAGTTTGTGCAAAACATTTCATTTTTCTTAAAAAAAAATAATTGAAAAAATTAACACTTACCAAAAATTTAGCTCAAATAGGCTATAAGTTCACATCCAAACATAATTAGGCTTCTATTGTTTCATTTTTAATCTTTTGGGGATTCGTTTTAACTGTTCTATTTTTTTTTAGATAAAATTTTCAATCCACATTTAATTTGGCTTTAATTTCCTCACGATTTTAGCCATATTAGGCTTTTGTGAGAGGAGAGCCTTTCAACAACCCATTTAACTCCACTATTTTGGTCGAAAATGCTCCAGATCCGACCCGATATCCCTTAAATGCCCTTTTACCTTTGTCATCTTCGCTCCTCTCTTTCATGGGACAATGAATTAAGGGTGGCCAAAAAGTTTTGAAATTAAGTAGTGGTGACTCAAGTCTTAATTATTAAGTATGAGTGATTTTTTTTAGATTAAGGATTAAGGGGATAAATTTCACATCCCCAAGTTTTTGAAATTACACTTTAACCCATATTATCTTATATAAAACCCTAAAACTAAAAAATGGGGGGGGGGGGGGGGGGGACGCGACTCTCTTTTCTCCTCTCTTCGATTTTCCTTCATTGTTGCTGCTTCTTGGTGTTTCTTCTTCTTCTTCTTCTTCTTCTTCTTATTCATCATCTTCTTCTTCTACTGCTTGTTGCCATTATTGTTGTTGTTCTTGTTCCTTCCGCTACTACTGCTATTGGATCAAATTTTATGATCAAATTTTATTCGTCTATCACTGAGCATTACTTAATAGGTGATTTTGATAAGTAAAATTAATGATTTTTAGTTCAATTTCTCATTTGGGTATATCTGCTATTTTTTCAATAATTTTCTATAGCGTATCTAACAGCTGTTGTATTCATTTATAACAGTTGTTGGATTGTTTCCACTGTTGTTCAAGTAGTTCCAACAGGTAAATCATATGTTGCAACAGATGACCTAGTTGTTGCAGAAGATGGCCTACCTGTTGGATTCATGTTACAACAGCTTAATCCAACAACTAAGTCCATCTATTGCAATAGATCACTCAGCAGATGACTTACCTATTAGATTGAGCTACAAAATCAGTAGCTCAATCCAACAGGTAGGTCATCTGCTGCAACAGATGACCCATCTATTGCAGCAGATGACTAATTTGTTGCAATAGATGACTTATCTATTGGATTTATCTTACATCAGTTGGCAAAGTTGGTTCAGATTCATCTTACATCAGCTGGCAAAGCTGTTGTAATTGTATGTCTTACTAAGTGTTTTTTTTTTGTATAGGTATTGTATTATGACGTCAAACATTATTGAATCGGTGAATGCAGTGCTTGAGGTTGAAAGAGAATTTCCCATTGTCACTCTATTTAACGAAATAAACATAAGGTTTGCAAAATTTTCCACAAGAGGCATAAGAAGTTGGCCAACTCACCAAATAGACTTGTTTCTGCAATGGAAAAACAAATATCAAAGTACATCAACTTGGGGAACAAGTTATTGGCTCATCAAATAACTAACTATAAGTTCACTCTCACCGGTCATGGTGATGTTGCCACGATCGATCTTCAAAGGAGAACTTGTACATGTAGAGTTTTTGACTTGGACAAAATACCTTGTCCACATGCTATGGTAGCGCTTCGAGTCCAATATGATGCAGATTTTGAAAACCAAATTTATGAATACTCATCTCCATATTATTCGGCGGAGAATTGCATAATTGCATAATGTGAAGAAATTAATCTGGTGCCTCCTGAAGATTCGTGGATTGTTCCTTTGGAGATTTTAGAGAAAGAAATACCTCCTCCATATGTTGACCCAAACAAACCAGGAAGAAGGGCTAAGAAGAGGAGACGTGGAGTCAGAGAATCATTTCCAACGAGAAAAAATATGTGCTCTATATGTAAGACGATTGGCCACAGAAGACAAAGATCTATATGTTCGAATCGAAATACTCCATAATTATTGTACTAGTAATCAGTCTTGTTGTTGGTTTTGTGAACTTGATAATTTTAACTCATTTTAGTTTAGTTGGTGATGTAATGTATGTTATTTATTGTATAAAATATATTTTGATTTATGATCCAACAACTGTTGTATGTATGGGTTCTTATTCTGTTGCAACATATGTTGTATCTATTGCCACAGTTGGAAATTTTTTTTAAAAATGAAATATGTTGTAATAGATTAGTCATCTATTGCAACAGATGTCGATGTCTCACCTGTTGGGCATAATCAAACAGATATTCACATCCGTTGCAACAGATATAGACATCTATTGCAGCATGTGTCTAATAATTATTTTCAATAGACTCTAGACTCTAAATATGTTGCAACAGATTACTCATCTGTTGCAACAGATACCTCATCTGTTGCAACAGATACCTCATCTGTTGGAAATAATCAAATAGATATACACATCTATTGCAACATGTTTAGATATCTGTTGGATCAGATGTTTAATATGTTTGATCATCTCCTACAGACTCTACACTTGTTGCAACAGATTAGTCATTAGTTGTAATAGATGACCCATTTGTTTGACATAATCAAACAGATATGTACATCTTGCAATAGATACAGACATCTATTGCAACAGATGTCTTTTATGTTTGATCATTTCCAAAGGACTCTACACCTGTTGTAACAAATTAGTCATTTGTTGCAACAGATGAGGCATTTATTGGAAATAATCAAATAGATATACACATCTGTTGCATCAGATGAATGATATGTTTTAATCATTTTCATTATACTCAACTAAGTGTATTCGTCCTAAATGGAGCGATCAATTGACTAATTTGATACGAATTGCTTCATTGAATCATGATTGGTAATAAACAAGGTTATTTAACTATATTTAACTTTCAATTAATAAGTTCAATTACAATATCAATGAATTACATAGTAATTACATGATCAACTAAGTGTATTCGTCCTAAATAGCGTGATCAATCGACTAATTTGGTGTGAATTGCTTCATTAAACCATGATTGGTGATACACAAAGTTATTTAACTATAATTAGCTTTCAATTAATAAGTTCAATTATAATCTCAATGAATTTCATAGTAATTACATTTTCAACTAAGTGTATTCGTCCTAAATAGAGTGATCAATCGACTAATTTGATGTGAATTGCTTCATTAAACCATGATTAGTGATAAACAAAGTTATTTAACTATAATTAGCTTTCAATTAATAAGTTCAATTATAATCTCAATGAATTTCATAGTAATTACATTTTCAACTAAGTGTATTCGTCCTAAATAGAGTGATCAATCGACTAATTTGATGTGAATTGCTTCATTAAACCATGATTAGTGATAAACAAAGTCATTTAACTCTAATTAGTCTTCAATTAATAAGTTCAATTATAATCTCAATGAATTTATAGTAATTACATGTTCAACTAAGTGTATAATATGTTGCAACAGATTATAACCTGTTGCAATAGATGACAATATCTGTTTGATTATTTCCAACAGATTAAACATCTGTTGCAACAGATTGCTCATCTATTGCAACATATGTAGAGTATGTTGGAACTAATCAAACATATCATTCATATATTGCAACAGATGCGTATATCTGTTGCAACATATGTCTATATCTGTTTGATTAGTTCCAACAGATTATTCATCTGTTGCAACAGATTATTCATCTGTTGCAACAGATTAATCAGTTGTTGCAACCACTACAACATTTTATGTCTTTAACCACCCTTGAAAAGTATGGCCTAAACTATGAAAAAGTGTGGTCTTTGATCAAAGGGCACACTTTTCCACTTTAGACAACGTTTTTCTAGGGGCGGGCTATATAGACGTAACCTTTGCCCTAAGGCCAAGCTTTTCAAGTGTTGCTTTTGAAGCGATGCTTTAAAAGCATAGTCTTAGGGCAACAAGGGCCACGCTTGTAAAACATGATATAACAATGCTTTTCATGACTTCAAACTACACTTTTCAAGTGTGGCCCTTTCTAAATTATAGGCCACAGTCAAAAAGCGTGGCCTTTTCTACCTTATAGGCAACACTTGAAAAGCGTGGTCATTGCCACCTCCTATAAAAACAACATTTGTTAAGCGTTGCCACAGTTTTATTTTAAAAAATTAAAATTTTATTTTGCATATATTCAATAATTACAATATACATTATTAGCCTATTTAGAAACTCTCAAAGCATTAAGTTGTCTAATAAAGAACTCAAAAACAATTATTCAAATGTATAGATTTATAATTAATTCAGAAAGAGACATATCTTACGCTAATAGATGCTAATGTTTCAAGATGTACATTAGTAATGAATTTCCCAGGCCAAATGTAAATTTAAACAACATAATTATCCAAAATGTCTTCATCATTATTCAATAGATTGAATTGACTTTAAAGCCACCATTATAAATTGAATCACCCGCATTTTCCTACACATTTATAAGCCTTGGCATAGGAGGATAAGCTCCACCATTTGGAAACCTCACAACTGCTTCATTGGCATAAGGCGGTGAAAAATGATCACTCAGCATCCCAGGGAGGACCTTCAGTGCAAGGGAGGACTTTCAGTGCGAAGTACCTGGAATCACAAGATTTCATGAAAAATAAGTTTAAAATCATCACAAGCATTGCAAAATATTTTACCAATCCGCTATCCTGTGTCGCCCGAACACCTAATGATGGCTTTGCAGTAGCTCATTCCCGATGAAGCACCTTATAATTCAATTCTTCACTTCTATATTAAGTTTTTGTTAAGTCCTTTGACAAAATGATGGGTAGAAAACAAAAATAGTTTTACCCTGAACGTAACATAGTGAAGAAGGCTTGACTATGGTAAAAACTAACAAGTACGTTGTGTTAAAGTAAAGAAACAATGGAATAACTTGCTGAACACAATTGTAGATAACCATAGAAAAGGGTGAAGTAAGAGGTTAACAATATGATATGCACAGTGCAATCCATTTCTATATATTTCTGCACAACTTGATTTTCTCTGCAACATAAGACGGGTTTAAACCATGTCCATTAGTGCTGTCATAAGTGTGCTTACTGTCCCTGCAATGGTACTTAAGCTTCATAATATGCGAAAGAAGAGTTAGCATATATTAGACTGCAAAGCATATATTGGACTGCAAATGACGAAAAGTAGAAGTATTTATCCTCTTAAAACATAAATTGAAGATGAAAACATTCTTGTAACATCAGCTCAAACAGGTGAAATAGGACATTGATCTCTACAAACTAAAGACTATTACTTTTTGGGGAAACAAAAGGGTTATCAAAACATAGTCAGCTTTTAGTTTCAGTGAATTCCAATTGTAAAGATATGACACATAGACTTAACTCAACCCCAAAAGTTATCTCATATAGGGAGAAATGCCCACGAGCTAGGCTAGTTTTTAACGAATAACAAACTAAGGACTTGATAAAATCCTGAACATTCCCCACGAGCTAGGCTAGTTTTTGACGAATAACAAACTAAGGACTTGATAAAATCCTGAACATATAATAAGTTGAAGCATCAAATGAACTATATTCTGCTAGTCACATCACTTTAAAAAGTTAAAGAAAGAAGTAGGAAAATATTATTTATTTAATACAGTAATTTAGAGCATTCAACAATGAATTACTCAATGTCTTCTAATGTGAAGCAACTTAAATATCCCAAATTTTATGTTTAGCTATAAACTTGCAAGAAATATAAAAAGAAAGTTAAAATTTTGTCCTGTTAGGGGACTTCTGCAGCATTCCAGGAAAAAGTAAAAGTATCAACCCTGAATCACTTAAATTCTCTATTTTCCCTTAGTAATGTAAGTAATGTAAAGGTATTATCATATAAGGAGAAATCAACAAAGACACAGACCAAGAAATGCACAATTAACTTGCAAAACAGAATGGAAGTGATTGAACCAAAAACTGTCACCAAAAGGGATGAACAAAACCAAAAAACATAAACACCAGGTGTGAGTAAATATTTTATACTATTTAGTAACAACTTACCTATGTAGTCCATTTTCTCAAGACTTGATCTCATCTCTGTAGCAGAGTTGTTGTCTTCTTCAAGAAGGACTTTAAGCCCTTTTGGGAAATCATTCCGACCCAATAATTCATCCTCAATGCAAATCATTTCTAAAAAGGTATCCTTTTTAGGACAACCAAATTAGACTCCAAAACAGTCACTTAATCAGTATTATCTATTGAATCTGCACACTGAAAGAACCTAAATTTGTAACAACTCAATGTATCCATCCAACAAGGGTGAAGAGTTCATCTGAACTTGAAGAAGAAATGATGGACAAAATTCTCAAGTTCAAGGCTCACCTAGTTAACAAAAATGGCACCTCATGTTACACATAGTACTTGGCACACATAGTACTTGGCAGTTAACTAAACGCACAACCTTTTGATTTTTAATCTTTTCTTATTATCATACCAACCAAAGTTGTTTTTCTGTACATCTGACAACAGGTTTTGAAAGCTACAATTCAACCATTATTATTACCTAGAAGTACACCCCAATTTCCAGAATTTAAGGTATTGTATAGCGTTCCAAAAAAATCAAAGAATTGAGAGAAAAGTTGCACAACAAGAACAATCTATTTAATATCTTTACTTATGCAGGAATTTCACGTGGAAATAATGGCAAGGGCTAGTAAAAGTGTGGATACAACTTCAGTTTAATCACTAGAATCTTCTCAGGTACTACAAGTGCTATCCTTAAATAACTCAATGAAAATAATTACTTGTTTTAATTACCGATCCAAAAATAATACATTTAACTATCAGAGTCTTTATCAGTGGAAGCCACATCTTAAAACAACTAAATATACCTGTTCTCAGAACATTACTAAGAGCACGACCTCCAATTATCAAAAGAAAAGAAGAACTGGAAAAGAAAGAACTTGAAAATGTGCCAAAGTTCAAGGCAAGGTCTTTGAATAAAAAGGTTAAAACATTGGTTGGCACAAAAAATTCAAATTGCTGGATATACAAAGCTATAGAATTAAATCAAGAGAGATATAAAAAAGATCAAGAAAACCTTACAGGTGAAACGATTTCATAGTCGGACTTGAGATGCACGATGAAACATGCTGATACAATCCAAATCGGCGTCATTTCTTTGAGGAACATAATTGGAAGTTACCACATGGAGATCCAAACCATGGCTCTCATAGGGGCACAAGAACATACTTGGAGAGCCCTTTTGAAGCTTATATTAGAGCAATTCCATGTTTGGTTAATATCTTGGAGCTTGGAAAGCGTTTGGAAAGATCAAGGATTAAAGGCCATGAAGGCACTCCACTACCTTGTGGTGACGGCCAAGATGACGGGCCGCCAGTGGCTTGACCAACCACCACCAAGGCCACCAAGACAAGGCCATGGAAGCTCTCTAGTGTTTTGGGGCGAAGGTGACCATAAAGGCCCGCCACCACCTTGACGGTCCTCCAAGATGGCTGCCAAGACCAGAAACGTTGATGGGCTTTCTTTATCTCCTTTTAAGTCAAGGCCACTTTTGGGCCCAATGAAATAGCTTAACCCTAGACTATAAATAGATTAGCTTAGGTCATTATTTCCTTAGTTACCTTTTTGATATTGATTGAGAAAGAAAACTCTTGAGAGAGTGTTTGAGAGCTTGGAATGGCTCTTATTGAACCTTGTTTAGAAACGGTGGTTGTAACGGCATTTCGATTCCCTTGCGGTCAACATAAGAGATTAGGTGCTTGTTGCTAATCATATTAGGGGTTTTTGAGTTTAATATACTCTTTAGTTCCTTTTTCTTCTATCTTCTTTATGTCAATATATCTATTCTCTTTATCTATCCTTTGTTTCTTTGTTCTCATAGTCAAATCCTTATTTTCGTAGTTGGGATTGTATCATTTGGTATTAGAGTCGAGCTTAGGATTATTCCCACGATTCTAGTCTTGGGTTTGTTATCTAGAAAATAAAAAAAAAGTGTGTTCAAAATGTTTTTGGTGTTTTTGAATTTTTGAGTCTTCTTGAGTTTCTAGTACTAGAATCTTCTTCCCCAGTACTATTTGAGTCGATATCTAAAGATTAATCAGGGTTAATTTGAGTATTCCACCATTGTTGGAGCTTGAGTTTGAAGAAATTTGAAGTGGGTTCTCAAATCTGAAATTTGTGGTTGAGTTTTTGGCCTTAAAAACATTTGGGGTTTGTTCGAAAGGTTTTAAAGAGCTTGGGTTTCAAATTTTATCGAATTTCGAGTTTGTTTGAGTGAGGGTCAAATTTTGAATGTTCTTGTGTTCTTCATGTTCTTCATATCTTGTTGAAGAAGAACATTCAAAAAGAAGGTATTTGATCCAAAATATCCAAAGAAAAAGGAAGTGTACTTGTTTGTGCCAAAGAATATTCCATTTAAAAGTACAAGGGCCCACAAACTTACTGTCTGAGGGCCTTGACGGCAAGTGTGATGGTCGTCCACCAAGGTGGTGGTCCGCCAATATTACCTGCACCAACAACCCAAATCAGCAACCTACTGGTTAAGCCTTGATGACAAGTGTGACGGTCCTCCACCAAGCTGGTGGTCCGCCAACATTACCTCCACCAACAACCCAAATCAGCAACCTACTGGTTAAGCCTTGACGACATTATTGGTGGACCTCCAACTCCGTGACGGTCCATCACCAACTCCTCCAACCTGAAAACAAAAAGAAAAACTCTATAAGCTCATTTTAGATTCCTAGTTTTATTTCTTTGATTCTTAACCATCCTTTACTTGGTTCTAACACTAATTAACAACTAGTAATCAACGTACTTAGTTGTGAATTAGTTCTTGAGTTTGTTTCTTTCTTCGTCCCACTTCTTTGTGTGCTTTTCTCTTTTCAATTTCGTTGAAGCTTCCTGACTCAAGTCCTTAAGTAAATTTTTGAGTCTTTCAAACAAGAATATATTCCGACCAAGAGTAGCAATCAACACCTTGTGTACCACCGGAGTATAAGCAATCTTCAACATTAGCCGATCCAATTGTGAGTAATACAAAGGCGGGAATCTTACGAGTATTGGTGAGGAGATCTTACTACTAACCTTGTTTGGTCATTTTGTAGGTACTCTAAGGAAGTATGTCATCGGTAGCCTCGAATACACGTGACTATGACATAGGAGACTATGATTATAGTAATAAAGTCTATGGCTATGATGGAGATGGTGATTATGGTGATTATGGAGGGTATGAATATAGCCATGATCAAGAGCCGTATGGGAATGAGAGCTACTATTCCAGAGAAGAATATGAGGTGAATGGTGAGTCTAGTTCTTATGGTGAATATGGAGCGGAAGAAGAGACTTGTGAGGACTCTTATGATGATTATGAAGCATGTGAGGAGTCTTCTACTTCCCACTCCAATCATGAAGGAGATGTGAGGTATATTTCATTCTTCTATGCACCTTATAAAAGTTATGGTGGGAATGTACACGAGGATTGTGAAGATTCGTATTCCTTGTCTTGTGGTGCTTTTTATCATAGTTGAATCGGTGTGAGTGGCTATACTACTTATAGTAAAAGTCCTCCAATGAGAAGAAGAGGGTGTGTATCTCCAATGTCAAGGGATACTACATCTTACCCTTTTTGTTCTAGTGCTCAAACATTTAGAAGTAGGAACCAAGGTGGATTGAAGGGTATAGTATGAGTCATAATCCCCCTAGAGCATTTCTTACTATCTTCAAAGGGATACATGATCCCGAGGTTTATCTTGATTGGGAATGGGAATGTGAAAGGTTTTTCAAGGACTATGCTATGAGCAAAGTCGAACAAGCCACATATGCCCTTAAGCACCTTCAAACTCAAGCATTGAGATGGTGGGAACTTGCAAAAGGTCCCACTCAAACATAGAGTGCCTTGAAAGAGTACATGAAGTCCATCTATGTACCGGAAGGATACATGAAGCTTTATAATGTGGATCCGAAAAGACAAGTTGGCACTAGGAAGGTGAATATTTGTGGTGTTTCGGGATGCATTTTTTTTCTTGATGATTGGTGCTATGGAAACTATATCACTCTCTCTGTAGTCGAGTATTTGAGGATGCTTCAAATGTCAAAGCAACGTCCATATTTCTTGGAAGGACATAGAGTTGCAAATAGTATGAAGGTTTCCTTCACCCGAAATGGGTACTATGAGGAGGTTTGGCGTGATGTATTCCCTTTGGACTTTGGACAGTTATCTTTGGGTACCAATTGGTTTAAAAGGCATGGAATTCCAAATGAGGAATATTGGCCCAAGATCGTAGTGGACCAATGGGAAAATCATCTCTTTCCACCTACCCTTCCTAAGCCTCAAGGAAATGTGACCACTTACTCCAAGTCCCTTGATAATTAGAGACAAAAGATTGAGAGGATTAAGGGAGTGCAAAGTAATAACCCAAGAGTGGAAAAAGGAGAGGTTGTGAGGAGTGAAATGAGGGGGTTACCACGAATCCAATCTAACTTTGTTTGTCCTTATCTTAGTAAGGACACTAGTGCATGTACTAATATTGCAAATGGAGAAGGAATACAAGCTACGAACATAGGGTCTAATCAAAAAGATTGGGAGATTAATTTGGACCTATGCCTCAAACCAGATGAAGAGTATTCTGATACTTTGAAAGGAACCTTGCACAAAGGTAAAGAAGAATCTTCTCATGAGCTTCGAGTTAACATAGCTAACTCTTGCACTTTAGTAAATGTGAGTGACCATTGTGTGGCTAGTAGCCAATTGAGTATGAGTGATTTCTTATCTACATGTGAGCCTAATGATTCTTTACCTTGTTATGATCATGTATATGTTGAGAGTGTGGATACACTAGTTGATCCTATTGATGACCAAATTGACTCTTCTTGTAAGATCTATTTGAGTCCACCTAGTGTTGAAGCCTTGGTGTTGAGTGGTAGTACATTATCTTGTGAAAATGGTGTTGATCAACTTATGTGTGAATTGAGCCCACTACTTGAGGATGTTTGTGATGTGATTAGTGAACCTCTAGTTAGTGATGATGTTAGCAATGTTGATCATTTGAATAGGAGTGACCCCTTGAGCATGCCTTTAAATGAAAATTCTATTACTTGCTTGGCTCATAGGGATGATTATGTGTTTGAAAATTCTTCAATATTTGATAATTGTCTTTTTGAGAGTGAATTTACATGTCCCAATTCTCCTTCTTGGATTGAGTCTTCTCTCTTTAAGTACAATCTCTTATTTGAGGATAATGAAATCACTCCTTGTGAATTACCTAGTGGTGTGGATCATGTTAATGATGTATCTCTTCTTGAGGACTATACATTTTATAACAACCCACTATGGTGTGACAACATTCCTCCTAAAGACCGAAATCTCTTCTTAGAAGATGAGAGTACTCTTATGGGGAAGGATTGTGAAGAAATGGGAGGTGGTCTTTATGTCCCTATTATTTCTTCTTTGAGTGTTCCGATTCTTGAGCATCCCCTTGATAATATTCTTGGGCATAGTAGTGAGCATGTTCTCGAGGACACCTTAGAGGAAATCAATTTTCATGACACCTTTTTTTACCCTCTATTTGCTCATGATATTGCCCATGCTTGTGTAGAGAGTATAACTCTTTATGTTGGTGATACCTTTGAGGGAAAAGAGTGTTGCTTAGACCCATGTCTATGGCCACTCTATCCATTTAACCCCGATGACCAATTGGTATGTGGTGATTGTAAAACACCCTACTTAGTGCTTGGTCAACACGACAAGTGAAGTTTGAATGAGGTTGTTGGAATCCTTCCCTATGATGGAAAGTTTTTCTTGAGGATTTACAAACCACTTGATAGACCCAAGTTATGTATAGGAGACATTTCCAACAACGAAGAATGTTCTTTAAAGAAGGGGAGTAATGTAATAATCCAAGAGAGTTCACTATTGTGTGATTCCATTCTTGACCAAGGTTATCTGACTTATAGGTCAAAGAGTGAGCCTTCTCTTGAAATCACTTTGGTTGAATTCCATTTATGTGATACCTTTCTTTGTTGCTTGATTGAAATTGATGGCCCCTTTATTAAAGGTGGTATCATTCTTGAGGACCCTAGGATAAATGTGTCATTGTCTCTTTTGGGTGTTGCTTATATACTTGCATCCTTATTTGACACTCTTGTGCTTAAGTTGTGTGGACCACAACTTGTTGATGCTAAGTTGAGTACTTGCTTGTGGAAGAGTCCATGGTTGTTAAGAACTTCTTGTCACCCTCATAGGGTTGGACAATTAGAAGTGATAAATGGGACTCTTGGAAGTTGTTTGAAGAAGAGAGGTTCTATGTGCTTGAAATGTTTCTTTCTCTCTTTGTGTGTTCCTACTCATAAGCACAACTTGGATGAGATTAGTGTCCTTAGCACCTTTCGTTACTACCTTTTTCCATATGATGTTGTTCATAATCATGTTGAATTTACATCCTATGTGGGCATGAATTGTTTAGAAGGAAAAGGCATTGTGAGCCTAAATGATTTTAATCCATCCGTAAGAGTATTAATTGCTAACTCTCTTGAGTCATGTGGCACTCTTATAGATGGTAATACCATAGATTTGATTTCTATGCTTGATTCCTTTCTATACTACCTCTTTGCTTATAATGATGTCCATGCTAGTTATGGAATTGTTTTATTTGGAGGTAAGATTTCCATTGGTTGGTCCACTTGTTTGAGTAATGATGTATTGTGGGTCTTTCACATTTTGGCCCCCAAGAAACTTTTGTGGATTTTTGAACCATTGATGGCACCACCTTGGGTGTGGTCTCTTGGAGAGATAACAAAACAATTGTGTCTTATGGCTCCTAAAATGAATTTGGTCTTACCTTTGGAGCTTGTTGATGACATTATGACCTTCGTGGTTTCTTTATCACTTCTTGGTTTCTCTCATTGTTGGCTTCCTTGTGAAATTTTCTTTGAGTTCTTCATGTTAAACACAAAGGACCCTTGGCTATATGTTAAGTGTGTGCAACCTTGACATGATGATAAGATTATTTTTGCTAACACTAGCCCTCATGCCATGAGTATACTGTGGTTGTTTATTTTCCCTATGGTTTTACAAAGTTTGGATTCGAGGATGAATCCTTTTCAAGAAGGGGAGAATGATACAATCCAAATCGGCGCCATCTCTTTGAGAAACATAATTGGAAGTCACCATATGGAGATACAAACCATGAACCTCATGGGGGAACAAGAACATGCTTTGGGAGCCCTTTTGAAGCCTATATTAGAGCAATTCCATGTTTGGTTGATATCTTGGAGCTTGGAAAGTGTTTGGAAAGACCAAGGATTGAAGGCCATGAAGGTACTCCACTGCCTGGCCGCCAAGACAAGGCCATGAAAGCTCTCTACTGTTTTGGGGAGATGGTGACCATGAAGACCCGCCACCACCTTGACGGTCCTCCAAGATGGCCGCCAAGGTCAACCAGAAACGTTGATGGGCATTGTTTGTCTCCTTTTAAGTCAAGGCCAATTTTGGGCCCAATGAAATAACTTATCCCTAGACTATAAATACATTAGCTTAGGTCATTATTTCGTTAGTTAGCTTTTTGATATTGATTGAGAAAGAAAACTCTTGAGAGAGTGTTTGAGAGCTTGGAATGGCTCTTGTTGAACCTTGTTTAGAAACGGTGGTTTTAAGGGCATTTCGATTCCCTTGCGTTCAACATAAGAGATTAGGTGTTTGTTGATAATTGAATTAGGGGTTTTTGAGTTTTATATACTCTTTAGTTCCTTTTTTTTTTGTATCTTCTTTGTGTCAATCTATCTATCCTTTGTTTCTTTGTTTTCATAGACAAATCCTCATTTTCGTATTTGGGATTGTATCATATGCTGAAGAGTTGAGTGGTACTTTTGCTTTTTAGAACTTGATGAAAGTTGAGATGTTTAGAAATCTTAGCTGATCAGTTCAGTACGTAGATATTTTCCTTTCACACAATAGCTGTTCTCTTCCCAATGTCTCGTTCAATATCAAACTTCTATGGCAGATTCTAACAAACAACAGTTAGAAAATTTTCATTCTGACCAAAACTAAACTCTAACAAGTAATAATGAATCACAAATTCAGTCATTTAAATAGAAAAACCAGATAAAAGGTACTAGGATTTGCTTCATACAATCCTGTATCTATTACTGTACCGTATAATTTCAAATGTCATCAATAATGGAATTAAAAAACCCAGATTTGACATTTAACCCAAAATGACGATGGAAAAGATGAATTATTCAATGATTAAACCCAACGTATCACATTTCAGGTCTTCTAATTAGATATGAACAAACATAGGAAAATAAACACTAAGGCCAAAAGAATACTGTAGTCATTATGCAACACATATTTTTTTAAAAAAAATTGTAAAATCATCCTCAAACTCTATCTTACATCTTCCATTATATGAATATAATATGTAACTTACTTTATGCCCAACCAAACATTGAAAAATTTATCATATAAATTTATTTTTCGTGGATTCCTCCGTACTAAATGAAAACTTAGGGAAAACGCTTACCAGCTTGCAGATCGAGAGATCCATGGGTGATGAGTGTCGGGGAGCCGAGATCATTGGCGAGCTTTGGAGTTATTGATTTCTTCATAATAGCAGCCAATGATTATTCCGTCATTCTTCTTCATTTGCCTATTGAAACCCTTCATATCTGATTTCAACTCCATTATTGTTTCTCTCACTCTGTAAACCCTTCATTTCCCTATAGAAAGCCCTTCAAATTTTGAAATATTAAGTAGGCATTTGGCCATGAAAATTAAATTTTTTAGAGTTGAAGTTGGAATTGAAGTTATGTTTGGTCATGAAAATAAATTTAATTTTTTGTGGAAGAACTAGAAGTGAAAAAAGAAAACAAGAAAAAGTTATTTTCACTTTTTCGAAATTTTATTTCACTTTAATGAAAAAAAAAAATATGGATAAACACTACCAAAATTTATTTTTTTCACTAAAGTGAAAAAAATTCATGGCCAAACGGGCCCTAAGTTCCTTTTGAAGAACGATGAAATTTAGGGCATACTCTCTTCCTTTTTAGAGATTGGGGAATTAGATATATGGAGGGAACTTTATTATTTTAGTCAAAATTTTAAGGGGGGAAAAGCTAAAATTTTAGGTGATTATTTGGCCACGTTTATATGGTCAAACAGTTAGGGCATACTCTCTTCCTTTTTAGAGATTGGGGAATTAGATATATGGAGGGAACTTTATTATTTTAGTCAAAATTTTAAGGGGGGGAAAAGCTAAAATTTTAGGTGATTATTTGGCCACGCTTATAAAGTGTTGATTTTAGAATTGTAAATATAGTACATTTAAAAATGTGGCCATATAATTTTTTCGTGGTCAAATGCTCTGTTCAAAAGTCACACCTTGAAAGTGTGGTTTTACCTATTTTGGCAACATTTTTCAAGCATTGTCTAGAGTTAATGTGGCCTTAGGCCAAATTTGTTGCAGTGAACATATGTAGAGTATGTTGGAACTAATCAAATAAATATAGTCATCTATTGGAATAGGTTATAATCTATTGCAACAGGTTATAATCTATTGTAACAGGTGACTATATCTGTTTGATAAGTTCCAATAGATTATTCATCTGTTGCAACAGATTAATCAACTGTTGTAATATATGTTGAGCATGTTGGAACTAATCCAACATATCATTCATCTGTTGCAACAGACGTGTATATCTGTTGTAACAAATGACTATATCTGTTTGATTAGTTCCATCAGATTATTCATCTGTTGCAACAGATTAATTAGTTGTTGCAACATATGTACAGTATGCTGGAACTAATCAAATAGATATAGTCATCTGTTTCAATAGGTTATAATTTGTTACAATAGATAAATGATATGTTTGATTAGTTCCAACAGATTATTCATCTGTTGATTTGATTTCTCAGCTATTGCAACAAATATAGAGTATGTTGGAAATCATGTACAACAGATGTCTATATCTGTTGTAATATTTCCAACAGATATACATCTGTTACAATATTTCCAACAGATATACATCTGTTGCAGCAGATACAGTAGAACTGTTGGAAATAATGCTGTAAATTTATACATCTAAGAAATTAATTCATAACAAAATAAAATTCATAACAAAAATAAATCCAAGCCATTACAAATTACAAAAAATAATTCAACAAAAACATGAAAATAAAAGTCATCACAAATTACAAATTGTTTGACTTGTCATCACAAATTATAAAAAACATGAAAATACAAATCCTTTTAACAGAATTGTCACACATTAAAGTGTCCGGATTTGTCACTTTTTTCTTTGTTTGATAACTGATAGTACCTTGGAAATTGCTTTCTTTCTCCTCTTAACGTCCAATTAAGTGAATGGATCTGAAATCCTCGTTGATTGAATGACACCCCTCTTAGATGTCAATTCTTTATCAGCAGCAATCAATGCATTAAGAGCATTAATCAATCCATCATTTTTTCTTTGCACTCTTGGCATTTGCATGCAGAACATGAGTTAGGAGAGGCAACACCTCCAAATGATTGTCTACCCATTTTGTGAGAGAAATCTGTAGTATTCCCACTTAAAGGGGTATATCCACTACCAAAATCTACAAGAGTAGCATCAGCCAACCTATTACCACCACCAACCCAAACAGCAACACCATCACCACCACTAACACCAACAGCAACACCATCACCACCACCAACAACAACAATGACACCATTAACAACACCAACAGAAACACCATTAATGACAACATCACCAAGAATAAGCTTACCCTCCTCAAGTCCTTTTCTTTTGATGACTGTTGCTCCAGCCAATTCCTTTTTTATTCTATCAATTATCTTAGGATCCGATAAAATTTTCACAAACCGAAAAGTAACAAGAAATGACATCTTCAACTCTTGATTAGTCGGGACAAGCCACAGATGCACAATCTAAAACAAACAAGTACATATATTAAAATGGTGATTAAATCATTAAAATTAATCATTAATTAAAGCAAAAACTTAATTAAAAGTAGACTTTCTGCTTCCTCGAAAGGGTTAAAAAGATCAAGAAATTTGGTTTTTTATCATTTTTGGCCGAGAAACTTCTCAAGATTCTTGGATTAGAAAGCTCTCCTCGGTAGTCGTTCACTTGTTGTCTAAGATAAGGAACGACTTCAAATGCCCAAGCCTATAAAAGTATGCCAACAAATCAAAAGCATTATTCAATAAAAAATAAATGAAACATAAAAAAAGAAATATTTACCATGGAAAGCCATATAAGTTGACTGTCTTTGGCGTTAACGGAGTCAACAAATATTTGACAGTCATTTTGAAGCTTTCATGACCCCAAGGGTTGTTGTAATGTAACACCCCGTACATGTTTACCTTAGTTTTGAGAGCAAAAAAACAAAACAAAAAAAAAAAATTTGGGTGGGGCGTGCCACGCTGCTCTGGGCTGAAATTTTAAGTCCAGAGGCAGTAAAGGGGCACGCCAGGCAGCGTGCCACGCCGCCCCTGCGCACCTTTCAAAAGTTGAAAATTTTGTTTAAGTCCCAAGGGTTCCCGGGGACGTATTGAGCAGATTTTTGCCACGATTCTTCTACAACCATGAGAATATACATGAAATGAGTGAAATATTATATTGGTATGATAAAATTACTCGAGAACAAATTTGGGGTCAAAATGACGATTTTGCCCTTTTGGTCAAAATGGGCCATACGTGGCTAGAATCGCTTGTTTTTGGGATTGAGGCTACAAATATGAATAGCATGAGTAGGAATATTGTCATAACGCGTATGAAAGACATGAAACATGAGGAATAATGGATATGTGTTATTGGGCCCAAAGTTAGGCCCAAAATGAGCTAAACATACATGGCCCAAAATGGGTCAAAAAGACCCATTCTTGCAAATACTTCTAGAACACCACATGGCATGCCATAGATGGCTAAGGATGGATTACAAGGCCTATATAAAGGACCAAAAATCTGATTTTTGGTCATTTGGTAGAAATCTCATGCTTTTTGGTATTTTTCAATTATTTTTCTCTCAAACCCTAGGCTTTCTCTTGGAGCAAGATCATCCCATTCCAAGCCTTCGTAAGTATTTATTCTCATGGATTACTATATTATATGCATGAAAGAGTATGTATATCATGTTGGTTGTTCTTGAAAATAGTGGACATGGTATTTGGTGCTTTTGTATGAGATGTGTGATCCATGAAGTTCAAACTTGAACTATGACTTGTGCCTTTGATGAAAGAGCATGGTATGGATAAAATATGAACATGTATGGTGTTATTTTGTCACACAACTTGTAATTTTTCTATAAGTTTAAATTATGGGATTTTGGCCGATATGTGTTATGAGATGTATTAAGGTCATTTGATGAATTATTTGTGATGTGGTGTGGATAAGAAAGTGTAAAGGAGAAGTGTTGTGGTGAAATGTATTGATTTTCATGTGTTGGTCAATGTTGGGAGTATTGTGGGATTTTTGGAATAATAATGTCTTCCATGGTTTTGTCAAGGGGAAATGGCGTGTTTAAAGGCAAACATGTACCTCATTGATGTTATATACATTTGTGAAGTAGTTGGTGGTTAATGATATGTATTTGTGATGTAGAGTGAGACGTAAGGAAGGAGCGGAATTGTTGTGCTCACATATTGGAGTGTGTGTTTACATTGGAAAAATAAGGTATGTAAGGTTACTCTGTCCGTTTCTTTCTGCGGCAAATAGTGTTCACATTGACATTACGCATGTTCCATCCCGAAATGTGCTAAGGTATCCCATATCCGGTTATCCATGGTCATGGGCATATATTTCCTATTCATTGATTATTGGTGAATCTCTTGTCCTATATTCATGGTTAATGTTCCAAAAACAATAAGGTTATGTTCCCATGTTCCAATAGTGTTATGTTTCTCATAATGGGATGTTTCTCACACTGTTTACTCATATATCTCTTACCCATTGGTTAATGATCCGAAGCTTCAAGGAAAGTTGTCATAACGTTGAAATCTCTAAAGGACCTAGTTCAAGAGAATAATAACATAAGAGAATCTATTCACTCTTGGATGGCATTTTCCAATTATGCCTTGTTCCAAAGTCCTTTAATATGATGATTATCCTTGTACCAATCGTTCATAAGTAAAAGTACCAATCTCATGACAAGTGAAGAGTGAGGTGAAGTGTTTGTGTTTTCAAGAGTATCACGATCCTCAATGTATCAATCTCTCAAAAGAAATAACTTAAGTTAGGTTATGTATGTTTGTTGGTTGCAAGAATGAAGAAAGGTAATAGGGGGATGGACACAACTCCAAAGTTCAAACAATATTATGACTCCAAACTCCGATAATGTATGTTCCAAGTTCTAATAATGCTATGACTAGCTTTCTACCAATCTCATAAGTCTCATAAGAGAGGTGTGTGTCTCCTAAGTGGATGTGTGAATCTCTCATAAGTTGAAGTATCAATCTCACAAGAGTAATAAGAAAGGTGAGGTGCAAGTTAATTAATAATTCCTCATAAGTGAAGATGTCAATCTCATGTAAGGATGTGTGCATAGGGTTCCTTTATGTTTCATTGAGTATGGTTCACAAACGAAAGGGTATAAGTTAAGATGGAACAATCTCAATACTATACATATACGTATATATATGATATCCCATCAAAGGTGGAGGCCCGGTACTATATAAATCCCACCAAGATAGATGCCCGGTACTATATAAATTCCACCAAGAAGGATGCCCGGTACTATATACATATATATATATTAAATCCCATCAAAGGTGGATGCCCGGTACTATATATCCCACCAAGATGGAGGCCCGGCACTAAATATACTTATTTATCATATCCCATCAAGGTGGATGCCCGGTACTATATATCCCACCACGATGGAGGCCCGGTACTAAATATATATATATATACATTGTATCCTACCAAAAGTGGGGGCCCGGTATTAATATAAGATGATGATCCGTAAGGTGTTATGAATCACTAACTAGTTGAGTGAATAATAATACAGATAGTTGTAAAAGAGATGAGAATATATCCCTTGCGTGTATATCTAAATATGGATGTTATGATAAGAATGATGACGAGGCGACTGAATGACCAAGTAATGAAATAATAGACGTAATGAACATGGTTCCACATATTCAGGACTGAGGTATATCCATATTTAGTATTCTCTTACGCTTCATTTCTTGGAAGTACTTATGTGCTATTCTAGTTTCATATGGCCTTACATACTCAGTACTTTTTTCGTACTAACCCTTCTTGGGGGGACTTACCTTACATGCTGCAGGCACATGAGTTAGTAGATCTCCGCAGTAAGTGGCGAGATATCCGCAGATTGTTGGTGAGCTCCAGTTGCTTCGGGGCTTCCCAAGTCACATGTGTATAGTAGATTTTGGCATTTGTAAATATTGTATAGACATGGTCATGTATCTATTAGAGGCTTTGTAGACATATGTGGGGTATCATGAGGTAAAAGATGTACGTTCATTTTGACGAAATGGCCCTAACGGCTAAATTGCATATATATTACATATGTTGTCATGCCTTCCGCTTTACATGAAATAAGATGTTATGCATACGCGAACATACATATGAGAGCACATGAGCATGAGCAAAGATTGGTTCTCTCGGGCCTTATTGGCTTCGGGTGCCAATCACGTCCCGATGGGATTCGGGTCGTGACAAAAGTGGTATCAGAGCAGTTCGTTCTCCGGGTGTCTACAAAGCCGTGTCTGAGTAGAGTCTTGCTTATCGATGTGTTGCGCGCCACATTTATAAGTAGGAGGCTACGGGACATTTATGAGTTGTTTCATTTCTTCATTCTAGATCGTGCAATAGAGCCGTTGTCATAGGTGAGATTATATCTGACCATTGTAATTGGTTCTCTTTGATATAGTAAAATGTCGAATACAAGACAAGGTATGGGCAAGGATAAGCAGGCAAATATGCAAGCGGGAGAAGGTACTAGTAAATCACCACCTAACCCAGATAGTCATTATGGGATTGAAATGGAGTTTACAGCACGGGCACCTTCTCCTCCCATTTCTCCAGGGAGACCACAAAGGAGGGAAGTATCCCCAGATTCATCTGTTCATGTTACTAGGCAGGAGTTACAGGACTTGAAAAATGCGGTGCAAATGTTGACTCAGATAGTTGTTGCCCAGAGTCAAGGACGAGTGGGCCTAGTGACACATGATGATGGTGCGGCTAGGATAGCTAGTCGGAGAACACAAGATTTCTTGAAACTGGATCCTCCCACATTTACCGGGTCCGATCTTAATGAAGATCCACAAGACTTTATAGATAAAATTCAAAGGGCTCTCGATGTTATGCATGTAACTGGTATAGAAATAGTAGAGCTTGCAGCATATAGACTAAAAGGAGAGGCTATATTATGGTACGAAGATTGGAAACGATCCAGAGGTATCGGTGCAAATCCAGCTAGTTGGGAGGAATTCAAGGTGGCATTCCTTGATCATTATCTTCCATACGAGGTCCGCGAGGCTCGAGCGGATCAGTTTTTAAATCTTCGTCAGGGAAATATGAGCGTCAGGGAGTACAGTCTTCAGTTTAATTCATTGGCTAGATATGCTCCTCATATGGTAGCAACTATGGCCGCTAGAGTTCATCGGTATGTGGACAGATTGGAGCCATATTTGGTAAGGGACTGTACTATTGCTGCATTAAATAAAGACATGGATATAGCAAGAATACAAGCTTTCGCGCAAAAGATGGAGGATCAAAGGCAAAGGGGAGGGATACAAGAATCTTAGACAGGGTCGTCAAAGCGGGCTAGACCCATGGGACAGTTCATGGCATTCCAAGGAAGAGTTAGGCCTCGGGTTGTCCCTAGACCACCTAGACCATCATTTTCTCACCCTACAGCAGGTACTCCACCTCTAGTTCGAGGATCTAGAGGTAGTCAGGTTGGGCAGAGTAGTGGAATACGGGGTTCACAGATAGTGGGCTCTGTTCGTCAACTGTGCCAGCGCTGCGGAAAGTTTCATTCAGGTGAATGTTGGTTTGAGATGGATGTTTGCTTTCGGTGTAAACAGCCAGGACACGTGAAGAGACACTGCCCACAGAGGGCCATGAGTAGTATGACACGACCTACGGGGTCAGCAGAATTCGGAGGCTCTCTTTGATATGGTGACAGGTACGTTATTTATATGTTTACCTAATGAATATGCATCAATCAATTTAGGTTCTACCCTGTCATATGTTACTCTATTGACTGTGGGACAATTCGAAGGAACACTAGAGTTAATAGTCAAGTTAATTGGGGTGTCCACACCATTTGGTGAAGTCATTATAGCTAAAAGAGTATGTCGCAAGTGTATAGTAAATGTTGTGATCACGTTACAGTGGTTAAGTTTACTGAGATGGATATGATAGATCTTAATGTTACCATGAGTACATTTTTCACTTTCCACAAAGAAATTTCTTGACTGGAAAGGTACATATGTCGTTAGTCAGAGTGAAGGATACCAAAGTTAAAGCTACTAATGTTCAAGACACTAGTCTACACCCGTAGGGTGTCCTAGTGTAAATTGTATCGACAAGGGATGACACGTATCGGATATATATATGAGCTGAGCTAAAGAAATGCATTAGAGTAACGCACTCCATTCACGATATGCTATTTGGTAGGGAGTAATCAATATGTACCATGATTTGGAAGCGACTTATCGATGAGATTACATGAAAAGTACATTGCAAAAAAAAATTTTTTTTACTTCAGTCATCGAAGTGATAACAAGTAAAGTGTGTGGGATCTGAAGGTTATAGATTATGTAACTAAATAGATGTGATGCCATATGGGTAATAATTGATGGGCTTATCAAGTTAACACAGTTGTAGAAATATTTTTGGGAACCCAAGTGAATGCAGGCAGGGTTTTCGTCTTGACAGAGAAACAAACAAACCGTACTGTTTAAGCATGAGAAGTTAGTTCTATATAGCGTACCTTATAAGGTGGCTCGAGGATGTGGTCAAGTTGTATATGACGTTGAGGTATCCCAAGAACTCTTTACCGTGCATGCAGTATCTCATATGCGATGCTTTAAAAGTATTTAGGAGATTATCCCATGTTGTAAATCTCATATGTGAGGAAGTACGGCTTACTATTCTAGCTTGACAAGCGAAAGTAATAAGAAGTAAAGAAGGAGTTTCTGTAAAAGCACAATAGGAGAAACGAACACAGGGAAGAAGTCACAAGGGAGACCAGAGAAATAATGAAATCTAAAGTAATCGTAAGTCTTGGACACGAAAGCAAAGTGCAGGGTATGGAATGAGAGTCATAATAAGTAAGTCTTTACAAGTATGCTATGTGTCTATGGTAATTGAAGGATTCATTTCGGCTTAAGTGTTACAATGAGACAGTGTTACTAACATTCGAGGACGAATGTTCCTAAGAGGGGAAGAATGTAACACCCCGTACATGTTTACCTTAGTTTTGAGAGCAAAAAAAAAAAAAAAAAAAAAAATTTTTTGGGTGGGGCGCGCCCAGGGGCGTGCCACGCTGCTCTGGGCTGAAATTTTCAGTCCAGAGGAAGTAAAGGGGCGTGCCACGCCTCCCCTGCGCACCTTTCAAAAGTTGAAAATTTTGTTTAAGTCCCAAGGGTTCCCGGGGATGTATTGAGCAGATTTTTGCCACGATTCTTCTACAACCATGAGAATATACATGAAATGAGTGAAATATTATATTGGTATGATAAAATTACTCGAGAACAAATTTGGGGTCAAAATGACGATTTTGCCCTTTTGGTCAAAATGGGCCATACGTGGCTAGAATCGCTTGTTTTTGGGATTGAGGCTACAAATATGAATAGCATGAGTAGGAATATTGTCATAACACGTATGAAAGACATGAAACATGAGGAATAATGGATATGTGTTATTGGGCCCAAAGTTAGGCCCAAAATGAGCTAAACATACATGGCCCAAAATGGGTCAAAAAGACTCATTCTTGCAAATACTTCTAGAACACCACATGGCATGCCATAGATGGCTAAGGATGGATTACAAGGCCTATATAAAGGACCAAAAATCTGATTTTTGGTCATTTGGTAGAAATCTCATGCTTTTTGGTATTTTTCAATTATTTTTCTCTCAAACCCTAGGCTTTCTCTTGGAGCAAGATCATCCCATTCCAAGCCTTCGTAAGTATTTATTCTCATGGATTACTATATTATATGCATGAAAGAGTATGTATATCATGTTGGTTGTTCTTGAAAATAGTGGACATGGTATTTGGTGCTTTTGTATGAGATGTGTGATCCATGAAGTTCAAACTTGAACTATGACTTGTGCCTTTGATGAAAGAGCATGGTATGGATAAAATATGAACATGTATGGTGTTATTTTGTCACACAACTTGTAATTTTTCTATAAGTTTAAATTATGGGATTTTGGCCGATATGTGTTATGAGATGTATTAAGGTCATTTGATGAATTATTTGTGATGTGGTGTGGATAAGAAAGTGTAAAGGAGAAGTGTTGTGGTGAAATGTATTGATTTTCATGTGTTGGTCAATGTTGGGAGTATTGTGGGATTTTTGGAATAATAATGTCTTCCATGGTTTTGTCAAGGGGAAATGGCGTGTTTAAAGGCAAACATGTACCTCATTGATGTTATATACATTTGTGAAGTAGTTGGTGGTTAATGATATGTATTTGTGATGTAGAGTGAGACGTAAGGAAGGAGCGGAATTGTTGTGCTCACATATTGGAGTGTGTGTTTACATTGGAAAAATAAGGTATGTAAGGTTACTCTGTCCGTTTCTTTCTGCGGCAAATAGTGTTCACATTGACATTACGCATGTTCCATCCCGAAATGTGCTAAGGTATCCCATATCCGGTTATCCATGGTCATGGGCATATATTTCCTATTCATTGATTATTGGTGAATCTCTTGTCCTATATTCATGGTTAATGTTCCAAAAACAATAAGGTTATGTTCCCATGTTCCAATAGTGTTATGTTTCTCATAATGGGATGTTTCTCACACTGTTTACTCATATATCTCTTACCCATTGGTTAATGATCCGAAGCTTCAAGGAAAGTTGTCATAACGTTGAAATCTCTAAAGGACCTAGTTCAAGAGAATAATAACATAAGAGAATCTATTCACTCTTGGATGGCATTTTCCAATTATGCCTTGTTCCAAAGTCCTTTAATATGATGATTATCCTTGTACCAATCGTTCATAAGTAAAAGTACCAATCTCATGACAAGTGAAGAGTGAGGTGAAGTGTTTGTGTTTTCAAGAGTATCACGATCCTCAATGTATCAATCTCTCAAAAGAAATAACTTAAGTTAGGTTATGTATGTTTGTTGGTTGCAAGAATGAAGAAAGGTAATAGGGGGATGGACACAACTCCAAAGTTCAAACAATATTATGACTCCAAACTCCGATAATGTATGTTCCAAGTTCTAATAATGCTATGACTAGCTTTCTACCAATCTCATAAGTCTCATAAGAGAGGTGTGTGTCTCCTAAGTGGATGTGTGAATCTCTCATAAGTTGAAGTATCAATCTCACAAGAGTAATAAGAAAGGTGAGGTGCAAGTTAATTAATAATTCCTCATAAGTGAAGATGTCAATCTCATGTAAGGATGTGTGCATAGGGTTCCTTTATGTTTCATTGAGTATGGTTCACAAACGAAAGGGTATAAGTTAAGATGGAACAATCTCAATACTATACATATACGTATATATATGATATCCCATCAAAGGTGGAGGCCCGGTACTATATAAATCCCACCAAGATAGATGCCCGGTACTATATAAATTCCACCAAGAAGGATGCCCGGTACTATATACATATATATATATTAAATCCCATCAAAGGTGGATGCCCGGTACTATATATCCCACCAAGATGGAGGCCCGGCACTAAATATACTTATTTATCATATCCCATCAAGGTGGATGCCCGGTACTATATATCCCACCACGATGGAGGCCCGGTACTAAATATATATATATATACATTGTATCCTACCAAAAGTGGGGGCCCGGTATTAATATAAGATGATGATCCGTAAGGTGTTATGAATCACTAACTAGTTGAGTGAATAATAATACAGATAGTTGTAAAAGAGATGAGAATATATCCCTTGCGTGTATATCTAAATATGGATGTTATGATAAAAATGATGACGAGGCAACTGAATGACCAAGTAATGACATAATAGACGTAATGAACATGGTTCCACATATTCAGGACTGAGGTATATCCATATTTAGTATTCTCTTACGCTTCATTTCTTGGAAGTACTTATGTGCTATTCTAGTTTCATATGGCCTTACATACTCGGTACTTTTTTCGTACTGACCCCTCTTGGGGGGACTTACCTTACATGCTGCAGGCACAGGAGTTAGTAGATCTCCGCAGTAAGTGGCGAGATATCCGCAGATTGTTGGTGAGCTCCAGTTGCTTCGGGGCTTCCCAAGTCACATGTGTATAGTAGATTTTGGCATTTGTAAATATTGTATAGACATGGTCATGTATCTATTAGAGGCTTTGTAGACATATGTGGGGTATCATGAGGTAAAAGATGTACGTTCATTTTGACGAAATGGCCCTAACGGCTAAATTGCATATATATTACATATGTTGTCATGCTTCCGCTTTACATGAAATAAGATGATATGCATACGCGAACATACATATGAGAGCACATGAGCATGAGCAAAGATTGGTTCTCTCGGGCCTTATCGGCTTCGTGTGCCAATCACGTCCCGATGGGATTCGGGTCGTGACATGTTGAATGCCTCCAGATCCTTAGAGAGATTTATTAGACCAAGTGATATTTTGTTGTTAACGTCTCTCGCCCAAAGAATATTATGTACAAACCAAACCAAGTACAATTATTGCTTGTGCTTCTTTGAAAGCCTTTTACCTTTCAACTCTTCAATCAAATTTGTGTTTTTGAAGCTTGGACCAACAAGGGACACCTAGTCATCACCATCACTTGACTTGCCTTTTTGGGGTTTCTTGACAGTCTTAGTTGCTGACTTAGCTCCTTTCTTTGTTGTTGTTTTTGGTGTGCGGGGTGCTTTTTTGTGTTACAATAGGTATAGGTTGAGAAGGAGGATAACATTTTAGTCCAATAACTATGACAAACTCCTTCCAACCAAAACAAAGTGGCATGCCATAGTAATTTATCCAGACCTCATCCATCTTATCTTTATTCTCATACATAAACCTAAGTTTGAGAAGACCATACACCATGGTCATTTGGAAACGAGCATTATTGTCCTCCGGCAAATCAAGATATTTCCCAAAGCAACTGTCTCTAAAATAAACATCCAATTTTTTTTCTCGAAGCATTTTTCTAAAGGTGTCAAAAGATTTTTCCATGGCTGACTTTACCACACAATGACCAGTTAAATTTGTGGCACCATCACACTATATTCTCACAGAAAAATTATCAATACAGATGGTTTCGACAAACTCTTCAGTGGAAGGGCTATTAGGATCAATGTTAGCATTTAGATCATGTTGAATTTTTGATCTAAATTCAGGATCTCTTGTGAAGCTTTCCTCTTCCTCATATTCATTTTCATCATCTTCTCCTTCTTCTCCTTCCTCTTCTTTTGTTTCAGCATTTTTATCATCTTTTCTTCTTCATCATCTTCTCCATCCCCTTCTTTATCTACATCTACTTTCTTTTCATTTTCATCACTTTCCTCTTTATCTTTCTCATCTCCCTTACTTTCCTCATCACTCTCACTTTCATTATCTCTTTGTTTATCTTTATTTAAATCTCCAGATTCTTCACTTTCTTCTACTTCATTCTCATCCTCTTTTTCCTTCTTTTTTTCTACATTTAGAGCTGATTGAGAAGGGACTTCTGCTTCTGATTTAGATATTTATTGTACAACAAGCTCATCTAGTTGTGAATGTAGCCTATCTACTTTACTTCTTTCTTTCTTTGGAGTTGATTCAGTTCTTTTTCTTTTGGGAGCTATTTTATCTACAAATAAGAGGAAAATAAAAAGATTATAATTCATTTGTGCATCATTAAAAACAGGATAACAGTGAATTTAACAAGTACAACACAGTAAAATAATAGTTCCAATAGATGACTGATTTGTTGCAACAGATGGGTATTCTGTTGCAATAGATAGTTTATCTGTTGGATGAAATCAAAATAGTATACCTTACTGTTTTGATTTCTTCCAACAGATGATCCATCTGTTGCAGCAGATAAGTCATCTGTTGAAAAAAATAAAAATAGTGCACCCTACAATTTTGCTTTCTTCTAACAAATGACTTATCTGTTGCAACAGATGGGTCATCTATTGGAAGAAATCAAAATAGTCTTGCCACTGTTTTTATTTCTTCCAACATATGACCCATCTGTTGCAATAGATAAGTCATCTGTTGGAAGAAATAAAAATAGTTTCAATACTATTTTGATTTATTCCAATAGATGACTGATCTGTTGCAACAGATCACTCATCTGTTGGAAGAAATAAATACAGCTTCAATACTATTTTGATTTCTTCCAACAGATGACCCATTTGTTGCAACAGATGACCCATCTGTTGCAACAGATTAGCCGTCTGTTGGAAACATCATAACAGTAGACCAACAGATGGTATAGTTGTTCTCAAAAGATGCTTAATATGTTCTAACAGATTCTTATTCTGTTGCAACATATTATGCATTTGTTGACATATTAACAACATTTTTATCACATACATACATATATTACCAACAACACCACCAACAACACCAACATACACCAACATTTACATACATATATCACCAACAACACCAACACCAATATATACACCAACATTTACCACTTGAATAATAATTTTCAAGAACAACACCAACATTTACCAATACAAGAACAATAACAACACCAATATTTATCAATACAACAACACCAATAATACCAATAAAACCAACAAAAACACCAACACCAACAGCACCAAGAACACCAATAAAAGTTAACACACACCAACATTTACAATACAACAACACTAATAACACCAACAAAATCAATAAAACCAACAAAAACAACACCAATAGCACTAAGAACAACAACAACAACAACAACATACACCAACAACACCAATAAAAGTTTACACACACCAACACTTATAATGCAACAACACCAATAACACCAATAAAATCAACAAAAACAACAAAAATAACAACACCAAGAACACCAACAAAAGTTAACGCACACCAACATTAATAATATAACAACACAAATAAAAAGCCACAAATATAACCATTTGAACAACAATGTTCAAGAACAACACCAACATTTATCAATATAACAACACTAGCAAAATCAACTATTGTTCAAAAACAAATAATATTCAGTTGAAAATCCTAGAACCCATTTAAGAACACAAAATCTAATCTATGGTACAATCTGAACAACTATTGGATTCGGTCACAATAGGTATGTTTCCAAAAAAAATCAAAATTCAAATTTCACTATTTATTCAATAATGTTCGAGAACAAAAACAGCAACAAAAAAATTCATATTTCACTCAGAAAGATACCATATTTACATCAATCATCGTATTAAGAGATAAAATACCACAAATTAGGGTTTTCTCAGATTTTCATATTTTTTTTAAGCATCAAAAACTCATTCTCCTCTCTCTCTCTCAAAAAGTTGTTGCGCCTCCATGTTAACCCTCATAGTACAACAAAGTAAACTATGAAAACAACGAAAACTCTTCCTCCAAAAATAAACAAAAGGAAATTTACTTTGTCGTTTTCAGCAAAAGCTTCTCGCCTTTTGTTCATTCAGATAAAATGGAAAAGAAAACAAAATGAATGAAGTTGTTCTTCGATCAGTCAAAAATTTGAAGAACAGTAATGATTATCATTATCAAACTTTGAAGGATAACTTGGATTTTTTGAAGTTTTGGGGCTAACTTTCTCTGATGAAATGGGAATTTGCCCAAGTGTGGAACTTATAAATACTATATTTGGCAATTCAATTTCTGTGATTTCAATCCGACTCAATTGAGTTGTTGAAGCAGAGTGGCATTTATTTGAAGAAGAATACAAAAAAGTATTGATGCTAGCATGTTAATGGACTAATTTAACCTCATAGCAATTTCACGTAAATTTGCCAAAATACCCTCCAATTGCATGTAGATTTACCACAATACCCTCCAAATGATGAAATAGATATGTTGACCTCATGTCTACTTCAGCAAGTAACTCTCTCTTATTAGATAGTAAAATAATCAACTATAAATAATACTACAAAAGTGTTTTTTTTATTATTATCAACATCCTCATCAACTTATTCTTTATAATATTGCATATTTATTATGAAATTTAGGTATTTAACTAAATAATGTCTATTTTTTTTAAAAACAAAATTATCATATTTCAAAAGAATAAGCATAAATCTACTATCTTTGTAATAATAATAATAATAATAATAATAATAATAATAATAATAATAATAATAATAATAATAATAATAATAATAATAATAATAATAATAATAATAATAATAATAATAATAATAATAATAATTATTATTATTATTATATTATAATCTATATAATATCGGGGATAGAATATAATAGATGACTTGTTTAACTATGACGCAAGCTAAATATGCAGAAGTTATTCTTGTTTCTCCCTTTTTTTCTTGCTTCAACTAGGATGTTGTTCAAGAGAGGGAATGAATTGAATGAGGATATAGATGCGGACTCCAAATATAGCAGCCATATAGAGGGAGACTTATTGTGGCAGCAAGAGTCTTTCATGAAGATTCCATTTTTGCTCCCAAAGTGTACATGTACAAGAATAAGGAAAAGAAAAGGATTATAGTATATGATAAATTTTTAGAGATGAACAAGGTCAACTGCTACATGTGGCATAGCTCAAACCAATGGATCTTAATTGTTTCAGAAAAAAAAAGCCTCAAGAGAATACTTTTAACTTTGTTGTATTGTTGGGATATATAATATTAACCATGTATTTAAATATAGTATTTATTATAGAAAAATTGTTAAATCAATTTTAATAAAAGATTTAATAGATTATATATTCATTTATGTGTCTGTTTACTTATATAGTAGATGATTTAGAGTATAGAGTTTTAGCTTATACACAGGATTAAATCATCGGTTCTTATGAGTATAAAGATTTTTGTTCACAGTCTAGGATGAAAATTGGACAAGCCATCGGTTTGACTGTAGCACAAGATTAAATGTAACTTATCTTGATTATGGGAACGGTGTAGTTTCGACTTCTTGTGCTAGTACATTTTGTATGTATTGAACGGGACCGAGTAGAGATAGATGTTTTAGATTGACTAGCAAAAACGTATTCTCTAAACTATTAAATGTACTTATACTTATATTCTCAATCTTGATATAACTATTATGAGCTGTATATATTAATTATCATTTTGATTTATTAATAGGTGAGATTCTGAGATGGGTCAATATGCCTGGTAGATTGGATGATACTAATATATATTGATGAAATAATAGGTTAGTTGATAGAATCCATGTCTCGGTATAGAGATTGATGATATGCCTTTTTGAGAATCTTATAAGTTTTCATTATGTCAAATCTTGCAAGTGGATTTTATGAATCCGACACATGAAATAAGTTAAGCAGTGCTCTAAAGGAAACTAATCATTAGATTGAATTCATCAGTAATTTAATTTATTCATTAGTATCTGTAATCTTAACATGGAAAATTACAAAAGTGTTTAATGGGGAATTTCACAATATAAATAGTGTGCAATTACGAATTTCTAGTGGAATAATTTGTAATTTATTATGGTAAGAATAATTTAAATCAGAATTTTGAATTATTTTCATAATAGGGAGCCTCAGTAATTAATTTCGTGGTCCCTGTAGTGCCTATATTTAACTTGAACTCAGAATCCAGAAGAAAAATAACGTGTGTTTCTTGTTCTAAAGAAAACAGGCGTATGTTTTGGGTTTTCCTCTTTGGACGGGGAAAAGCTTTCCTATAAGTAGGGGTTCTCCTAACCTAGAAAGAGAATCAGTTTTCTATTCGGTACTTGCCCACCCAAGTATTGAGAGAGTTCGGTTGTTAATGTGGGATCACTGCAGAAGACTGCAGAACTGGAGTCGGACTTGCTTGATGATATGTGTTTACAAAGACTTGCTTGATGATCTGTGTTTACGCTTCAAGAGGTATTTGTCGAATTAAGTTTCAGCGAGTCTATGTAATCTAGTATAATTATATGTATTCTAGCATAAACTATGTGTTATCTCTTATTCATGTAAGCAGTATATTTCTGGAATACTGCAGAACTGGAGTCGGACTTGCTTGATGATATGTGTTTACAAAGACTTGCTTGATGATCCGTGTTTACGCTTCAAGAGGTATTTATCGACTTAAGTTTCAGCGAGTTTATGTAATCTAGTATAATTATATTCTAGCATAAACTATGTGTTATCCATTATTCATGTAAGCAGTATATTTCTGGAATACTTCCACAGTGCATATGTTTTCCAACAATTGGCATCATGAGCCTCGCTTACATCTAAATAGATAACTGTAAACGTGAGAATAGAGATATGTTTCATGATATTTTGTCTTGTGAAAATCATGTGTAAAGTTTAATAACGTATTGTAAGATGTCGGTTGTGGCAAGAACACGTACTTGACATCTCGGAGTTTAACCCAATTTTTTGAATTATTCAACATAATAAAAAAAAAAAAAGGGATTTAAATTTAGATGTCTTTATGTTAGACGGCATCAGAAAAAGGCAAAGTAGGGATTGAGCAAAGATTTTCAAAGAAGCAGAATTGTGTTTATTGATTTCTTTGTCTCGGTGGGTATATACCGAAATCCTTAATGTTATTAACTTTTAATATTTTTAATGTCTTGGATCCTAATAAATTCCTAATAGATCCTTATAATTTTAGGATTAACTGTAAAGCATTGTTTATTCAAATATGTTGGTGATTGGCAGTAACTAATTTTGGCAATTCAATGAAAATTGTTATTGTCAAGTTATTGCGGGCCAATTTTTCACTAACTTATTCTCTAAGGCTACAAAGTTGCCTTAATGTCATTTGTTTTAAGAGTGACAAAAACCTAATGCTTAAGATATTCGCTCCTATATGGTTTAATTACATGCGCATCATCTTTTTGTTTCTCATGTAATATACTATTGTATAATTAAGAATTTATGATTAGTAAATAATTATTTTTATAGTGAATTATTTATGTGGAATCATTGAAAAATTCTTAATTTCTATTCATGAGAGATTATATTGATACATGATTGAGAATTATGATTAATAAATAGTGTTCACTATAAAGTGATCTTTTTATTTGAGTTATTAGGCATTTTCAATGCATCATCTATAAATTGTCCTTGATGCAAGCATCTAGTAGTACTGGTTTATCTAACGATAGTAGATGTACCTTAAGATGCTAGTAATGATTAATTCATTTGTGAGAAGAGATATTGAGGTTTTCACTCAAAAGGAGGAAACGTAATATCTTGGATTCTCATATGTATATATTAATTGAAAGGACTAATTATTGTAAGTAGGTGGTGTGTGACACAATGTATACCTTGTGCTCATGGGATAATTATAAAAGTGAATGAAAATTTGAATCGAGTTATTTTAATCCTTAAACTATCCCAAAATGGTTATATCCAAAATTGTTTAGTGGGCATGAATTTTACGATCTCTGATTGATCTGAAATTTGATGGATCCATCAAAAATTACTCAGTGACCAATAATGTTGTTTTTCGGCATTCCGAGGTCATTTAGATGGTTTTAGGTAGTTTGTCAGATTATAATTTGATTTAATGTGAAAAAGTGCATTTTTATATCAGTTATGTTTATGTTAAATTAAGAACATGATTACACATGATGATTTAATACGAATTGATATATAATAAGAATGTAGGTAATATGTTTAACTCCTAAAGATGTTTAAAGCACTTGAATCCAAATTTGATCATAGCTTTGGAGATAGAGAGTTTTGCGAACTTCTATTGACCTGAAATTTGGTAAGTTCATCGAAAACGATCTATTAAGAGATACACACTGATATCTAGAGATTCACGTCATCTTTTCAGTGATTTTAAGGTTTTTTGGATGGGTTTTAAGTTGTTCTAGTGGATTAAAACATGATCTAGTCTAAAACTAATCCTTTATATAGATTTTCTTTATGTTAAATCTACTATGTGATTATTACACATGATGATTGAACATGAGTTGATATATGATACGGATATAGATTTGATTATTTTTTCTTGAATTACTTGAATCCGAGTTTGATCATAGTTTTGGAATTAAATAATTATTTATGAACTCTGATTGATTTAAAATTTCGTAGGTTCATAAAAAATGATCTGACACCCTTTTTGGCATTCAAAATCGTTTATATGGTGTTTAGATGATTTTATTTTTGAAAAATTAATATTAAGGAAAAATAACTCGGCTATGATCTTGTGGTGATAGAGATTTTTCTCTAGGATCTTCGTGAATAAATTCTAGTGAAGTATTAAGATCATGTGTTGGCTTCAGACCTTCCTCCACATCAGATGAAATTAATATAAGTCAATAGCTATAATTTCTAATTTTGATAATATGTATTAATTCTCCTATCTGAGTAATATATGATTGGATCAATAGAATTAGAGATAATGATATTCACTTGGTTTAAATTAACAGTATACTCACCATCTGAGTTAGTTTTTTTTTCTATATTTATTGGAGTGAATATCTGACGTCACATATGTATGTTGCATGAATAGTCTTTTCTCTAACGAAATTTGTTGTTCAAGATGCATGGATATTTATGTGGTGTATTTTGAATTTTAATATTCAATGATTATATAAATATGTTTTTTTTTTAAAATTGCATTGAGATTATGTAAATAGATTTCAAAAATTTGTTCTTTGTTCTTGATTCATGTATATAAGTATTCTAATGATAATGTGTAATAAGAATTATTGAACAGAAAAATTTTTAATCTTATTTTGGCCAAATAACATTTCCAACCGAATTGGTCATGATTTTGAAATTAAAAAAAAATAAGGATTCTGATTGCTCTGAAATTTGGTAGGTTCATCAGTAACGACCTAGTAAGAAATATGTCATTTTTTACGATTTGGGTGATAGGGATTCTTCCCATGATTATCAAGATTAAATAGTTGTGAAGTATTAAGTTCATGTGTTGGCTTAGACCTTCCTCCATATCGGATGAAATTAATACAAGTCACTATGTATTTAATCACTAGTTTTGATAATCTATATTAACTCTCCTAAACTAAGTAATATCGTAAAGACCTATTTTTGTGATTTTCCATTTTTATGTGTTTTGATCATTTTGCCCTTCCCCGTAGTTGCTTCATGTTGATTATGGGGTTCGGGGATAGTTTTCACGGTTCTCAATGCGATCGGGAAAGTTTTGTACGAGTTTGTGGTTTTTAGAGGTTTGGAAAGCCTCATAGTTGACGTCGGTCAACATCTCTTGATCCGAGTGCCTGATAGCAAACCGAACTGCGCCAGTAGATCTGGAGCGTGTATTTTGGGTTAGTAGCATGGTTAGTTCAGTTTCGTGACTTTTATATCTCATTCGACCCTCGATTTGGAAAATTGTGAATTAGGGTCACGGGATTTCCAATGAATCCTGAGGGTTCTATCGGCAACTTTGCAACTTAGCAAAGATACTGATTTACTGAAGTCTAGTGCAACCACTTTACTGGCCCAAGTACCGCTTTAGCGGTGGCCACTTAAGCAACCAAGCACAGCTTTAACGGACCCCGGATGCGTGGCCTGCCGCTAAAGCGTGCACCTGACTGCTTTAGCGAAAGGACACCGCTTTAGTGGTCCCAGCCGGTCAGCCCAGGCAACTTTATCTGGTAAGTGTCGCTTTAGCAGTGACTACTTTAGCAGTCATTTAGCCGTTTTAGCGGTACCTGCTGAGCTGATATATAAACTCATTTTCACTATTTTTCTTCCATTTTTGAGTATTGGAGCTTAGGGTTTGAGAGTTTTTGGGCAATTTCTTCTCTTCTCAAGCTTGGGTAAGCTCCTTAATCCTTTTTCCATCATTTTACTTCGATTATATCTTCTAAACTTCCTTTAAATTGTGATTTTGAAATGGATTTTTGTGGTTTTTTCACGAAAAGTTTAAAAAGGATTTTTCATCAATTAATCACTCATTTTTAACCTGATTTCACTTGGATTTTCTTCTATGAATTCCTTTGATCATGAGTAATGGCTTAGCTTTCTAAATAAAAATTCCAATTTTACCTCTTTGTTTTCAAAATCCATTTTCGAGGTCCGTTTTGGACATCATTTAGATATGGGCAATATGTGTATTGTTGGCTTTTTTTTTTAACGCATAGATGCTATATTTGTATGTTTTAGTTGATTTTGAGGCCGTTTGAAAGGGGAAGGATTCATGTTGAAGCACTTTAGGCCCAAATTTCGTCTTTTTGAGGTAGGTTATGGTTTAACTTCTTTCAGATTGAGCTGGGTAGTTAATATATAGGTAAAGCATGTTATGAGTTGGGAAGAATGGCTATGGGGTTATATTTTGAGATTATGTTTATTTTTGTGTGCCCTTGTGGGGGTTTATATTGTGTATATATTGACTTGAGATATTTGATATTGCGTGTAGCCCATGTGGTGACCTTATTTGACATCATTTGGCCTTATCTGTGCATTGAGATGCCTTATTTTAGACATGACACCTGTGCGGGGGCTTAAATTGTTATTATTGGCCTTATTAAGCATTGATTACTTTATCATGATTGAAATACCCGAGTTAGGGGTTGATATGATATTTATGGTGTCTTACATGATATTTATTCCAATGGTGCCCATTTATAGTTGAGAATCATGAATTATGGACATACTGAGTTGATTTCTGAGCTCACCTACATATATATATCGTATTGAATTGATTGGATATCTTCATACTGATCTGATTGTGAGCATTATATCCTCAATTCATATATATACATTCATGAGATACTGGTACCATTAAGGAATACTGTTTTTAAAGGAAAATGAGACACTTTCATAAAAACCCTCTCCTTGAACATGAGCCGGAGAGGTGAATTGTATTGAGATTGAGATATAAGATAAAGTATACGGGTTGCAAACCCCCCATGGGTACTATTGCGGAGTTGCAAACTCGGTAGGTATATACTGAAAGTCATGCAATGACTTTCACCATTCCACCCCATTATTACCATTGCATTGCATTGCATTCCATTGGCATATTATGTGGTTTCTTTGTTCTTGACTTGCCTTTTTGTATTTCTGTGTTTACTCGTATTGTTTATCTCCTTATTATATTAGAACTGTTAGTGGAGATGATGTGAGCTACCGTTTCAGAATTTTTCTGCTTGCAGGATTGCGTGCTCATAGTCTATCTTTATCTAAGTTATTTTCTACTTTGCTCAGTCGGCCTATGATACCTACTAAGTACAAGTGGACCCGTACTCATCCTTACTGTGCCTTTTTGGTGTAGATCCAGGTTCGAGTACGACATATGCCGATTTAGTTCGTGCAAGGTTGAGTAGATCTTTGAGGTACTGATATGCTCCAGAGTTTGGGGCTAACTTTTGGACCTCATCTTGTCCTTTTATGTCTTTACTTATTTTCTGAGACAGATTTGTATTTCAATAGTCGGATTATATTAGATGCTCTTGCCCTTTGACACCATTTCTTGGGATTTATTATGACATTTATTTTTGACATTTTTTATTATTGTACTTGTGTTGGTCTGACTTTGTTCTAGAAGTCTCACCTTAATTGTGTAAGTGTGAATTCTGTTTTACTTTATTAGTTTAGGGTGATCGTCTTACTTTTCAAGGTTGGGCCGCGACAAATGCCATTATGACCTAGTTTTTGGGTTGTGACAAATTAGTATCAGAGCCAGGTTTCACCGGTCTCATAAGTGTAAGAGCAGGATGTCTAATAGATTTTGGCAGATCGGTACGTAGACATCCGTATCTATCTTCGAGAGGCTATAAGATATCTTAAGGAAAAACTTCTATAATTTGATTCCTTATCGTACGGGTTGTTCTTACCCAATGTTCTAAGTTATGTTCCATTCTTTTCTGTACAGATGGTGAGGACTAGATCTCGAGAGACTATGGATATTGAGCCAACACCTAAGGATGGAGCCCAGACTAGGGGGCGAGGTAGGGGTGGTGGACCACCTCGAGGTAGAGAACGGGCATGACCAGCTACCCCGGTCAGAGGTAGTGCTAGGGGGGATATCCCCCGACCCCGAGGTTGGACTTGGAAAGAGTATGAGGCCAGCTCAGGTTCCACAGGGTACTGCTACCCCAGTGTTTGAGGGCATGTTGATTCGTTCGTTGACCCATTTGGAGGTTGTTCCCTTGAGTACACTGGTTTTTCTCCAATTCCGAGTGTTGTACCACCGCCAGTACCAGCGTCTGCTTATGGTATTTCTCTGACTCCGAGTGTGATTCCTCCATCGGTACCAGCATCTACTCATGGTATTTCGCAGACTTCGAGTGGTGCTCCACCTTCTGTGCCAATATCTGATTATGGTATTTCGAGTTCAGGGGTACATCCATCATCTATCGTACCCCCATGGGTAGATTCACATCCTGCCAGACTTACTATTCTTTTAGTTACTTTGGGTACAGTTATGTCTTCTGATGATCAGAAGAGGTTTGAGAGGTTCATTCGCTTAGGTCCACCTAAGTTTAGTGGAGCTATAGGATAGAATGCCTATGAGTTATTGATTGATTGTCAGGACAAGTTGCATAATCTTAGATCTTTTGAGTCTTATGGTGTTGCTTATACTACTTATCAGTTCACAGACATGGCTAGGGATTGGTGGAGGTCGTATGCTAGTTGTAGGCAGTTGGGTTCACCTGTTATGAATTGGACTTAGTTTTCTGAGGCTTTCTTGGAGAGGTTTGTGCAATTTAGCTTGAGAAATCAAATGAGAGATGAGTTTGTTCATTTGGAGTAGGGCTCTATGTCCATTACCGAGTATGAGTCACATTTCCATACCTTTTCCAGATATTCTGCCGCTAGCATCTCCACCAAGTCTGAGAGGATTCGGAAGTTCGTGAAGGGGTTGGATGATGTAACGACCCTCCTAGTCGTTTTGTGAATCTTACTTGTCTTTCTCATTTTAGCTCTTCCCATAGTCTGTATACATGACTTATGACTTAAGGAGATAGGTAGTATCGATTCTTGAGGTGTTCAAAGTGATTTAAGTCATTAATTGCGTTCTCGAGTTTCAATAAAGTTAATCTTGATCTCGGTCAACCTTTGATTAAAGCGACCCCGGATTAGTGTTTAACGATTCCAATAGATTCGGAACATGAGTTTTAGTTGATTTACATATTCGCTTTGTTTCCACGGGGTTCCGCATAAATTGTGAGGATCTATTTGAAATTTTGGGTATTTTAGATAATTAATTTAATTAGTGATTTAATGGGTCAAAACCACAATTTATTTACTTATGTGGCTAATACAAGAATAAATTTAAGTGGGAAGAGTTTACTATATATAATAATAATAGAATTAGATAGCCACAGGGAGAGGAGAACGACGGTTAGCAACCCTATTTCACATTCACCGCTTCAAAGGAGATCCTCGAGAGCTTTTAGGTTAGCTATTTTGATTCCTAGTATTATATTTATAATAACGTGAGGGTGATAAATATTAGCCAGTGGCCACTTGGGTGTGTAAGCTTTCTGATACTTCTAGAATTGGGTTTGAATTAGTATAGCACTAATAAATGATGTTGTAATGATTACTTATAATCATTGGTGCATAATAGGATAATAATAATAATATAATGATGTTGTTCATTAGGATAATGGTAGAATAGTAGGTTGGTTAAGGATTTGTTAGGTCTTAAATAGTATTGTTGCTACTGTTTCTCATAGGATATCACGATTCATGGCAATTGGTCAATATGGGAAGTTTTTCATTCCTTTGCTGTTAGATAGAATTAGGGTTAAAATAGTGAATAAATATAATAATTATATGATGATAGCTCTAATCATCAGTTAAATGGAATAATAACCAACCATTAGGGAATAATGATAATTGTTAAGAGGTTAGTTTTGCCCGCAAGTGGTACAGGTGAAGTACTGTTCCTTTAGCTTCAGACTTTCAACATGTTAATATGAAGTTGTCATTCTATAATTATAAATATGATGGATTGAGGTTTAGGTCTATGATTTTTAGAGTAAGAATTTATAAAATGGGTGTCATTAGATTCGTACTCTTATGGAAATTATGTATTTTAACAGATTTTGACCATTTGGAAGCCTTACGAAAGGGCAAGGCCCTTGAAATTAGCTTGCATTTGGATTCTTCGGTTGAGGTAGGTTATGGTTTAATTGGAGTTTAGACTCGATTTAATTGTATGTATGCTCCTAAATTGGATGCTTGTTGATTGGTCTTCGGACATACTTGAATTTGAGGATATTTGGATTGTTGACACTTGTATGAATAATTATTGAAAATTGAACTTGATCGAATTGTCTTATGATTAATTATAAGTGTACTTGTAAATTTTGTACGTCGTGTTGTATCCTGAGAGATAGTGTGAATTTGATAAAATATACATAATATGGTTATGGAGGATCGGGTACCACGCCGGTACGGACATGGATATTGATATTACTTATTTATGGAGGATCGGGTATCACGCCGGTACGGTACATGGACTTAGATTGTCCCCTGCAGGTCATGACTAGTTGGGCAGAAATAAGTCCCTTAGCATGTGTGTACAGACTAGTATTGATTTTGAGAGGTCGTATGGTTTAATAAGCTGATAACGAGCTAATGATGTTCTAATTGCGAGGTTGAGAAGGACATAGTTGTTACTTATGGTATTATTGTTGATTTCGTGGTTGTTTATGGTATGGTTGATACTCTTGATGGTTATGTAGCTTGTTTGTAAGCATTGTTTGGCCCGTCATTGATGTATTTGTTGATTTATTGAATACTTGCTATGTGTTGATGTCTGTCTACTTGTTATTTGATTTATGTTGTATACATGCTATTAAATTGAGTTGGCCTATGATACCTACCAGTACATAGTGGCTTGTACTGATACTACCCTGTACTCTTCTTTTGTTGAGTGCAGAAAGTGTTTCAGAGGCTCAGACACGACCTCATCTCTAGAGTTTGATAGTTGATCTCGATCCAAGGGTGAGCATTTCATCTCCAGGCTACCATGGATCATCCTATTAGTTCTTGTCCTTCTTTCGGACAATGACACAATCTTTATCTTTTGTTATTTTAGACATTTCTTCTAGATATGGTTTTTATTTTAGAAGTTCTTGTACGATGACTTTCGGGTCTTGGGGATTTTAATAAGTAGTTCGTTTGATTTCCGAGATAATTAAAGATTAGTTTTGGATTTATTAATATAAAGTTGGTTTTTATGATAGCCCCTTCTTAATATTGACTGCAATGATTGGTAATGTTTCGGGTTAGATGGTTCTCCCACTGAAATATTAGAGTGGGTGCCACTCATGGCCATTTGGGTCGTGACAAAGTTGGTATCAAAGCACTAGGTTCGTCGATCTCGTCGTACAAGAACATGTCTAGTAGAGTCTTGCGGAACGGTATGGAGACGTCTATACTTTTCTTCGAGAGGCTACAGGACATTAGGAAAAATTCAAATTCTTCTTTCTTTCGTGCTATCACTTGATTTCAATTGGTATCTGGTGATACAAATTGATATCTAACTTCTTTTATTCTTATTCTCGCAAATGGTGAGAAATAGACCAAATGTCGAATAAGGTTTCCCGGATTGATGTGTAGACATCCACATTAAATCTGCGGATGGATGTAAGACATTTTAGGAACTGTTTCACTTCTTCTTTCCTATCCTGCATTCAGAGTCAGTTGCATAGTTGAGTTGAGTCCAATTGGTATCTAGTCGACCCCAATTGGTATCTCACTAAAGATGATTGAGATTTATCGTCTTAGTTTATATCTTAGCATTAAATTAGAATATAGTTTATTCTAATTGATATCTGCCAAAAAATCATACTGTGTGCGAATGATTAAGTAGTGATCGTTGGAAAAAAAAAAAAAAAAAAAAACACTTACCGCCTAAATAATGCTAATGAATAAAAAGTATGTATGGTTGGTTGTAAAGTACTTGTGTAATTGCACTATCATGGTACAGTGGATTGTTGCAATACCTAGATTTGTGTTGAATAAATGTTAAGTGATGATGTGTTGATTAAAATTGTAGTTTATTTATTTTTTTTTTTTTAAAAAAAAAAAAAAAAATTTTGTTGAAATTATGTGTTGGTTGAAACTATATGTACTAGTTGAACTCTGTGTGATACAGTGACTTATTGAAATATGGGTTACATGGAGAAATATTAGTGAAAATTGTGGTATGATAAATTAGCTGATGATGATTCATGATGAATTGACCGAATAAATTATCGAATTATGAAATAATGTGCGGATTATGGACCAAAGTGTCCAATTGTGCTTATTATGTGGTTTGAATTGACCATGAAGTCGGAGAAATAATGAAAGCTTTACTGATGCTGAAATGACAGCATGAGCATCGGATAATAATGTTTCTTTTAGAGTGGGTTATGAAAAAAATGATTGTATTGTTGTTTCTAACAGTGGCATGAAGTTGCTTAGTATAATGATTATGAGTAATTGTGCGTTGATTGATAATATTTGATAATGATAATTTGATTAATAACGGTTCCTTAAGAGGACTAGGATTATGGATGATATATGACCTTTGAGCTCTTAATGAGGGCCAGTTTGTTGTTTTACCTTGTTCATCACTTTTGTATGAACTAGTTTCCTAAAACTTGGCAAATGAAGAGATAATCTTGATGTTAATGTGGGAAGTGTCTATGAACATGTTTATTGAAAATATAAAGTTACGAATGCGGTAATTGATTTCTAACCTTGTGATGAAACTATTCCAATGAAATATCTGGGTGAAATTCTATGAATGCATTTGTAACTTTGAAAGATAACAAACGGTGGTTGTTAAATTGAATTACTAAGGGGTATGATTAGTACCAGGATATTTATCATTGTGGTGAAGAGTCTAGTCCGTAAATTTGAGAGATGTTAGATCAAGGAGTAAAGTGCTAAGGTTCTGGGTTAAGGATCCTGGAAATTGAAACAAGCTTGGAACTAGTTGCCTATCGAAAAAAAATAAAATAGGACAAAACAAATTTTAAAAATTACAGAACACTGCAGGTGTACCGCTATATCGATAACCTTCGCTACAGTGAAAAGTTGGTAGTGTCTGCATACTGCTATAGTGGTACGTTTTGCCGCTATAGCGGTAGGGAGATAGAATCTCCTCTTGTACTCCTTGTCTTGTTTCGTTAAACTTTTTCTTTTTTTTTGGAGCTTTTTCGAAGTCCTAATTTTGACTAAATCCCTATCCAATTAGTCAGAACCAGTGTTATGAAATATTAAGGGTACCAAGTCTTAGCATTTTCATAAAAAGAAATGAAAAGTATGAAAGGAAAAGATTAAATAGTCTTATGTTGGGAAAGGTGGGGGGAATGCTGGAGACTGTCATCCTTCCTTGTCCTTTATACCTTTTCCAATTTCTTTCAAAAACCATATAGATGAAATGATTGGGTGCTAACTAGTTTGACACCTGAGACTTTGATTTAATAAGGATAAGTTGATCACTTAGCTTGATAACCTGACCGGTTAAAGGTTCCCGACTATAAGTAGTTGATTGTCGTATATTCTTGAACGGTGCAATAAGACTGTAAAGACTAATTCTTGCAGTCATTGCATAGGTTGGAATCTGGTACCTTGACAGGAGGTGCTAGAAAAGGGAAGCCTAGGTTTAATATTTATTATTTTGTTGTTGACTCGTAGTTGGGGTATAATTACCTAATTGTAGACATTGTTGCTAGCGATTAATCTATATTCCAGGGTTGATTCCGGTGATATGCTAGGTGGAGATGGTAATGATGGATTTACTTGATATTAGTAATTGAATACTGGAGTGTTAGCTAAACTGAACGATCAATGAATAGGTGTGGAAATACAGGTTGGTGAATTTAGTATTATTGTAAGAGTGTGAATAAAGTCGGTATTATAACCTTGGTTGAATGCACCCATTAATGATTGTAGGCTTGAACTTAGTGAAGTGAAAAAAAAAGGATGTTCGGTAGCTAATTCTTGTAGTTCTGTCTTGGTTGTGGAGTTTGGGCGTATCCATATTAGCTTAAGCCTTCATATGGAGTTGTCATGTTCCTATTAAAGTAATCCTTAAGGTTAGAGGTGTGGTTGTAAGTAATTAAAGGCATTGTGGTTACAATTGTTTAGTATCTAGACCTATTTGTGGTGATTTGTGCCTTTGTGTATAGATGTTGGTTGTCAAGTATAATTTTTTTTTTTTATATAGGTGGTAGGGGAATATGTCGTAATGAGCATATGATTAAGAGGAAGTAATATCTAGGGAAAGCGATTGCGGTAGACGAATGAGATTGGTATGTTAAGAGTTGGTGATGTTGTAGATTAGAAAGAGCTTAGATTTTGTGATGGCTTATTGAATAAGTGGTGTATTTTCATCATTTTGTTTTTGGGTGATGAGTTAAGATGGTTATAGTTCTATGTGGTGCTATAGGATCAAAAATTTGTATCGTGCCTTTCTTTATCCTTTGATCATTCAGGGACGAACAATAGGTAAATTAGTATCTATTGTAACGAATCATTCTGTTATTACTGATTTACCCATAGTGATTTGTAGGTTTAAGACTAATTCTATAGTATGAGAGTGCATTTGGTATGATCTAAGGTCATACAAAACCCCTAGCACAAAGTCATGTTGAAAGAATTCTTACCGACTGAGTTTCGGTTTAAGTTTAAATTAGGATCAACTTCAAATGAGTACTAATCCTAGAATATAATGAGTTAGGTTGCCCAAGACCTACCAAATTAAAGGTCTTCAAGTCTTCTTTCCAACGCCACCAACCGTTTATAAATCTGTCGTCGAAATAAAAAGTTATGATCGTTTTACTGAAGACTGTCTGTGCAGAAAAACTGTATATCGCTATAGCAGTAAAGACGCATTATATATGTGTCATTGACGGTTTTTGAGTTTCCAAACTCAAAAACTCCATTCCCAACCCCTAGTGGAGCAATTTGGAGCGATTTTGATCATTCTTGGATAATTTTCTCCATAAAGTAAGTAATTCTAACTTGTTTTAACAAGTTCTCTATTAATTTATTCTTAGAATCTCTTAAATTCAGGCTTAGGGTTGAGTTAGGGCTGAACCCTAAGTTGGAAAAAAAAAAAAAAAAGTTTTTTTTTTTTTTTTGTAGATTTTCCAAATAACCTTTGGTAAATGATCTAAACTCCATGTAAGGGTAAATTTAGAGATTTTGATGTTCTTAGTTTTCCTTTAAGAGTAGATTTTGATTCACTCTTTTATATTCTCTTATAGACGATGATGGATTCAAAAAAATCTTCATTGGAGAAGGTTAGGTTCATCTAGGAGAAACGTATAGCGGCCCAAAGTAGGCAAAAGAAGTATGTGGATCGAAAAGTGAGATATATGCATTTTATGGAGGACGAGCAAGTGTTGCTCAAGGTTTCACCCATGAAGGGTGTTATGCATTTGGGAAGCGAGGTTAGGTTAGTCCTAGATATATTGGGCCGTTCGAGATTCTTCAGCGCGTGGGTGCGGTGGCCTATAGATTGGCATTACCTCCGAGTTTGTCGGGAGTGCATCCCGTATTTCATGTATCTATGTTGAAAAAGTTTCATGGTGATGGTAACTACATAATTCGTTGGGATTCGATTTTGTTAGATGAAAACCTCTCTTATGAAGAGGAACCTGTTGCTATTCTTGATAGAGATGTCCGTAAGTTGAGGACTAAGGATATTGCATCTGTGAAGGTCCAGTGGAAGAATCGTCCCGTTGAGGAGGCCACTTGGGAGACCGAAGCAGACATGCGTAGGAAGTATCCGTATCTTTTCACTGATTCAGGTAATTCCTTATTTTTCCTTCTTATTTCTTAATTGCCTGTTCGGGGACGAACAGTTGTTTAATTGGTATCTGATGTAACGACCCTCCTAGTCGTTTTGTGAATCTTACTTGTCTTTCTCATTTTAGCTCTTCCCATAGTCTGTATACATGACTTATGACTTAAGGAGATAGGTAGTATCGATTCTTGAGGTGTTCAAAGTGATTTAAGTCATTAATTGCGTTCTCGAGTTTCAATAAAGTTAATCTTGATCTCGGTCAACCTTTGATTAAAGCGACCCCGGATTAGTGTTTAACGATTCCAATAGATTCGGAACATGAGTTTTAGTTGATTTACATATTCGCTTTGTTTCCACGGGGTTCCGCATAAATTGTGAGGATCTATTTGAAATTTTGGGTATTTTAGATAATTAATTTAATTAGTGATTTAATGGGTCAAAACCACAATTTATTTACTTATGTGGCTAATACAAGAATAAATTTAAGTGGGAAGAGTTTACTATATATAATAATAATAGAATTAGATAGCCACAGGGAGAGGAGAACGACGGTTAGCAACCCTATTTCACATTCACCGCTTCAAAGGAGATCCTCGAGAGCTTTTAGGTTAGCTATTTTGATTCCTAGTATTATATTTATAATAACGTGAGGGTGATAAATATTAGCCAGTGGCCACTTGGGTGTGTAAGCTTTCTGATACTTCTAGAATTGGGTTTGAATTAGTATAGCACTAATAAATGATGTTGTAATGATTACTTATAATCATTGGTGCATAATAGGATAATAATAATAATATAATGATGTTGTTCATTAGGATAATGGTAGAATAGTAGGTTGGTTAAGGATTTGTTAGGTCTTAAATAGTATTGTTGCTACTGTTTCTCATAGGATATCACGATTCATGGCAATTGGTCAATATGGGAAGTTTTTCATTCCTTTGCTGTTAGATAGAATTAGGGTTAAAATAGTGAATAAATATAATAATTATATGATGATAGCTCTAATCATCAGTTAAATGGAATAATAACCAACCATTAGGGAATAATGATAATTGTTAAGAGGTTAGTTTTGCCCGCAAGTGGTACAGGTGAAGTACTGTTCCTTTAGCTTCAGACTTTCAACATGTTAATATGAAGTTGTCATTCTATAATTATAAATATGATGGATTGAGGTTTAGGTCTATGATTTTTAGAGTAAGAATTTATAAAATGGGTGTCATTAGATTCGTACTCTTATGGAAATTATGTATTTTAACAGATTTTGACCATTTGGAAGCCTTACGAAAGGGCAAGGCCCTTGAAATTAGCTTGCATTTGGATTCTTCGGTTGAGGTAGGTTATGGTTTAATTGGAGTTTAGACTCGATTTAATTGTATGTATGCTCCTAAATTGGATGCTTGTTGATTGGTCTTCGGACATACTTGAATTTGAGGATATTTGGATTGTTGACACTTGTATGAATAATTATTGAAAATTGAACTTGATCGAATTGTCTTATGATTAATTATAAGTGTACTTGTAAATTTTGTACGTCGTGTTGTATCCTGAGAGATAGTGTGAATTTGATAAAATATACATAATATGGTTATGGAGGATCGGGTACCACGCCGGTACGGATATGGATATTGATATTACTTATTTATGGAGGATCGGGTATCACGCCGGTACGGTACATGGACTTAGATTGTCCCCTGCAGGTCATGACTAGTTGGGCAGAAATAAGTCCCTTAGCATGTGTGTACAGACTAGTATTGATTTTGAGAGGTCGTATGGTTTAATAAGCTGATAACGAGCTAATGATGTTCTAATTGCGAGGTTGAGAAGGACATAGTTGTTACTTATGGTATTATTTTTGATTTCGTGGTTGTTTATGGTATGGTTGATACTCTTGATGGTTATGTAGCTTGTTTGTAAGCATTGTTTGGCCCGTCATTGATGTATTTGTTGATTTATTGAATACTTGCTATGTGTTGATGTCTGTCTACTTGTTATTTGATTTATGTTGTATACATGCTATTAAATTGAGTTGGCCTATGATACCTACCAGTACATAGTGGCTTGTACTGATACTACCCTGTACTCTTCTTTTGTTGAGTGCAGAAAGTGTTTCAGAGGCTCAGACACGACCTCATCTCTAGAGTTTGATAGTTGATCTCGATCCAAGGGTGAGCATTTCATCTCCAGGCTACCATGGATCATCCTATTAGTTCTTGTCCTTCTTTCGGACAATGACACAATCTTTATCTTTTGTTATTTTAGACATTTCTTCTAGATATGGTTTTTATTTTAGAAGTTCTTGTACGATGACTTTCGGGTCTTGGGGATTTTAATAAGTAGTTCGTTTGATTTCCGAGATAATTAAAGATTAGTTTTGGATTTATTAATATAAAGTTGGTTTTTATGATAGCCCCTTCTTAATATTGACTGCAATGATTGGTAATGTTTCGGGTTAGATGGTTCTCCCACTGAAATATTAGAGTGGGTGCCACTCATGGCCATTTGGGTCGTGACAGATGATTTGTATCAATTGGCTACAACTCAGATAGTTATTTCAGGGGCTTTTTTTTAAAGTTTTATTGAGCATGCCAAGTTGATCGAGTTTATTATCCGAGCTACTCAAGGAGGCACCAAGAAGGTGCATCGTCAGGGTGAGTTCAGTGGACATGCCTTTTGAGGTAGAAATTTCTTCAGTAGAGGTTCTCGTGGCTATCATGGTAGGCTAGTTCAGGCCGTGTTTCAAGAATTAGGTGGTAGACCTTCAGGTTATGTGACTATAGGTAGCCAGACTTTGAGTTAGGGTGGTCGTTCTAGTTTAGCCGCACCTCCTCAGATTGAGTCAGGTAGTAGAGGGTGTTACGTATGTGATGAGTTTGTCCATGTGGCCAAGGATTATCCCCGATGTGTTTTCAGACCTACTCCTACATCTGTAATGAGAGGTGGTTTTCAGTGTGGTAGAGGTGCTCGTCGTAGAGGTAGGGGAGATCGTGGTAGTGGTTGAAGGGTTACTTAGTCTGGGAGCAGACGTGGACAATGCTATGCTATACCTGGGAGACCTAAGGCCGAGGCTTCTAATGCAGTTATTACATGTATCGTCCCAGTTTACTACAAATCTGCTTTCGTGTTATTTGACCTGGATCTACATTCTCCTAAGTGTGTACATATTTTTCTACTGGACTTGATGTTGCATGTGAGCCTCTTGCTATGCCTCTTCATATATCTAACCCCGTAGGAGATTTTTTAGTAATAGATCGGGTGTACCGATCTTGTGTCATTACCTTTGTGAGGCGTGAGACTTGGGTAGACTTTATTCGTCTAGATATGGTTGACTTTGATGTTATCTTTATTGATTGGTTATCCCTTATCATGCCATTTTGGATTGTTATGCTAAGACCATGACCTTAGCTACACCGGGTGTGCTAAGACTAGCTTGGAAGGGTAAGTTTAATTCGGGTTCGAAGAGGGTTATATCATTTCTACGTGTTCGTCGCATGGTAGAAAAGGATTGTTTGTCTTATTTGGCTCATGTTCGTGATACGGTGTTGCTTCATCGCCTCCCATGGATTCTATCCGAGTAGTTTGCGAGTTCAAGGATGTGTTTCCTACTGATTTACAGGGTGTGCCTCCGGACCATGATATTGACTTTGCTATCGATGTTCAGCTGGGCTCCATGCCTATTTTCATTCTTCCTTATAGGATGTCCCCGACTGAGTTGAAAGAGTTGAAGGAGCAGTTGTAAGATTTGTTGAGTAAAGGCTTCATTAGACCTAGTGTTTCTCCTTGGGGTGCGCCTGTCTTGTTTGTGAAGAAGAAAGATGGTTCTATGCATATGTGTATCGATTATTGGCAATTGAACAAGGTGACGATTAAGAACAAGTATCCTCTTCCCCACATTGATGATTTGTTTGACCAGCTTCAGGGTGCTTTCATGTTTTCTAAGATTGATTAGAGATCTGGGTATCACAAGTTGAGGATTGGAGCTTTGGATGATTCATAGATGGCTTTTCGAACTCAGTACGGTCATTATGTGTTTTTGGTCATATCTTTTGGGTTGACCAATGCCCCAGCAGCACTCATGGAGTTGATGAACCAGGTGTTTAGACCGTATCTTGAATCTTTTGTGATTGTATTTATAGATGATATCTTGGATTATTCTAAGAATGAGGCCGATCATGTGAGATACTTGAGGACTATACTTCATAGGTTGCGTGATGAGAAGTTGTATGCTAAGTTCTCTAAGTGTAAGTTTTGGTTGGATTCTATCTCTTTCTTGGGTCATGTGGTGATCAAGGATGGTATTAGGGTCGATCCAGCCAAGATTACAGTGATTCACGATTGGGCTAGACCCACTAGTCCTACCGAGATTTGGAGTTTTATTGGCTTGGCAGGTTACTATTGGTGTTTTGTTGAGGGTTTCTCTTTGATTACAGCTCCTTTGACTAAGTTGACTCAGAAGACGATTACCTTTCAGTAGTTGAAAGTGTGTGAGAAGAGCTTCCAAAGGGTCAAGGAGCTGTTGACTTCGGTTCTGATCTTGACCTTGCCCAAGGAGGGCGTGGGTTTTACCGTGTTCTATGATGCTTCAGGTATTGGTTTGGGTGCTGTGTTGATGCAGAAGGGTAAGGTGATTGCTTATGCCTCTCAGCAGTTGATGCCTAACGAGAAGAATTACCCTACCCATGATTTGGAGTTGGTTGTGGTTGTTTTGGTGTTAAAGTTGTGGAGACATTACTTATATGGAGTCCGTTGTGGGATTTTCTCAGATCATCTTAGTCTTCAGTATTTCTTCACCCAGAGAGAGCTTAATATGAGATAGCGTCCTTGGCTCGAGTTGCTTAAGGATTATGACATCACTATTTTGTATCATCCGGGTAAGGCTAATGTAGTAGCGGATTTGCCTTGAGTCAGAAGTCGACTAGTATGGGATGTTTGGCCCATCCTTTGACTCAGGAGCGGCCTTTAGCCTTAGAGGTTAAGTCTTTGGCCAACCATATGGTTAGGCTTGATATTTCGACACTTGGATGTGCTTTAGCCTTCAATGATGCTAGATCTTCCTTGATGGAGTAGATTCGTGCTCACCAGTTTGATGATGATTGCTTGAGAGTGATTTAGAATAAGGTGTTGAGTGACGAGGCTAAGGAAGCCTCTCTTAATTCTGATGGTGTGTTGAGGATTGGTGGACGAGTCTGTGTACCAAGAGTTGGTGGTTGGGTGAGATCGATTTTGGAAGAGGCACATTGTTTTAGATATTCCACTCATCCTGGAGTGATTAAGATGTATCGTGATTTGAGGCAGCTTTACTGGTGGATGGGTATGAAGAAGGATGTGATGGAATTTATAGCTCATTGCTTGTGTTTTCAGCAGGTGAAGGTCGAGCATCAGAGACTGGGTGGTTTACTTCAGAGGTTACCCATTTCGGAGTGGAAGTGAGAGTGGATCATTATGGACTTCGTGAGTGGATTACCTTATTCTTCTTATGGTTCTGACAGTATTTGGGTCATCGTGGATCGATTGACTAAATCAGTCCATTGCATCCCTATTCAGACTTCATTCAGTGCCGAGAGGTTAGCTCGGATCTATGTGAGTAAGATTGTTCGTCTTCACGGGGTGCCCATGTCTATTATTTTAAATAGAGGTTCTGTGTTCACTTCTAACTTTTGGAGGGCATTTCAGGAGGAGTCCCACGCAGGTTGATCTCAGTACAGCTTTTCACCCTCAGACCGATGGTCAGTTGGAGCATACCATTCAGGTTTTGGAGGATATGCTCCACCCTTGTGTTTTGTACTTTGGAGGTCAGTGGGAGCAACATTTAGCCCTAACAGAGTTTGCCTATAAAAATAGCTACCATTCGAGTATTGAGATGGCACCTTTCGAGGCATTGTATGGTAGGAATTGTCAATCTCCTATTGGTTGGTTTGAGACTTCTGAGAGTAGGCCTTGATTTCGTGTCTTTGGATAGATTTCGTGTGATTCAGGATAGGCTTCAAACAGCCCAAAGTAGGCAAAAGAGCTATGCAGACCGCAAACTTCGTGCCTTAAAGTTTAGTATTGGTGATTGGGTTTTCCTTCATGTATCACCCATAAAAGGCGTGATGAGGTTTGGGAAGAGGGGCAAGCTTATTCCGAGGTTTATCGGACTATTTTAGATTCTTTGAACTATTGAGGATGATGCTTATGAGTTGGCCTTACTTCTGACGTTTCAGCTGTTCATCCATTTTTCCATGTTTCTATGCTCCGACACAATATTTCGGATGAGTCTCATGTGATTAGGTGGGACTCAGTTCAGTTGGATGAGACGTTGACCTTGTTGAAGAGCCGCTCTCCATGTTAGCCAAGGATGTTAGGCAGTTGCATTCTAGAGATATCCATGTAGTTAAGATTCAGTGTAGACATCGTTTAGTTGAGGAGGCTACTTGGGAGGTCGAGTTCGACATGCGTAGTACTTACCCTCAGCTATTCACCGACTCAGGTACCTATTTGCCCTTTTAGTTCAAGTTAGTAGTGGGTATTATTGCCTTTCTTTTTACACATAGATGCATTATTTGTGTGTTTTAGTTGATTCTGAGCTAGTTTGAAAGGGGAAAGCTCCGTGTTGAAGCACTTTAGGCCCAAATTTCATCATTCGAGGTAGGTTATGGTTTAAATTCTTTTAGATTGAGCTGGGTAGTTAATATATTGGTAAAGCATGCTATGTGTTGGGGATGGGGTTATATTTCGAGATTATGTTTATTATTGTGTGCCCGTATGGGGGCTTATTTTGTGTGGATATTAACTTGAGATATTTGATATTGTTTGTGTCCCGTGTGGGGGCCTTATTTGACATCATTTGGCCTTATCTATGCATTGAGATGCCTTATTTAAGATATGACGCCCGTATGAGGGTCAAATTATTATTATAGGCCTTATTAAGCATTGATTGCTTTATCATGATTGAAATACCCGAGTTAGGGGTTGATATGATATTTATGATGTCTTACATGCATATTTATTCCAATGGTGCCCATTTATAGTTGATGAATAATGAATTAAAAACATACTGAGTTGATTTCTGAGCTCACCTACATATATACATCGTATTGAATTGATTGGATATCTTCATACTGATCTGGTTGTGAGCATTATATCCTCATTTCATACATATACATTCATGAGATACTGGTACCATTGAGGAATACTATTTTTAAAGGAAAATGAAGCACTTTCATAAAAACCCTCTCCTTGAACATAAGCCGGTGAGGTGAGTTGTGTTGAGATTGAGATATGAGATAAAGTATATGGGTTGCGAACCCCCCCATGGGTCCTATTGCGGAGTTGCGAACTCGATAGATATATATTGAAAGTCATGCGATGACTTTCACCATTACACCCCATCATTACCACTGCATTACATTGCATTCCATTCGTATATTCTGTGATTTCTTTGTTCTTGACTTTCCTTCTAGTTTTTCTATGTTTATTCGTGTTGTTTATCTCGTTACTATATTAGAACTGTTAGTGGAGACGGTGTGAGCTACCGTTTCAGAATTTTCTGCTTGTAGGATTGCGTGCTCATAGTATATCTTTATCTATGTTTTTTTCTGCTTTGCTCAGTTGGCCTATAATACCTACTGAGTACAAGTGGACCCTTACTCATTCCTACTGTGCCTTTTTGGTACAGATCTAGGTCTGAGTACGACATGTGGCTGTTGAGTTCGTGCAAGACTGAGTCGATCTTCGAGGTATTGATATGCTACAGAGTTCAGGGCTGACTTTAGGACCTTATCTATTCCTTTTATGTCTTTACTTACTTTCTGAGGCAGAGTTGAATTTCAGTATTCATATTTTATTAGATGCTTTTTTCTTTGACACCATTTCTTGGGATTCGTTATGACATTTATTTCAGACTTCCGCTATTATTATACTTGTGTTGGTCTGACTTTGTTCTAGAAGTCTCGCCTTAATTGTGTCAGTATGAATTCTGTTTTACTTTATCAGTTTAGGGTGATCGGCTTACTTGTCGAGGCTGGGACTCGACAAGTGCCATTATGACCTAGTTTTTGGGTCGTGGTAAATATATGATTAGATCAATGTAACTAGAGTTGATTTTCACTTGCTTAAACTAATAGTAAACTCTCCATCTGAGTTAGATCTGTAAATATTTTTGGAGTAAGTAATCAGTTATTGTATATGCGTATTGCATGGGTAGTTCTCCAATCCCATCGATTGGCTATTCAAGATGCATGAATACATATGTATTTAATGAGCCCTAAGTTTCATTATTCAAGTTATTCGATATATTATGATCTATTTAATACATTATCTCAAGTTCCCCATAGACTTTACTGGCCCACTTATTACTGCTTAACAGTTTCTTTTGACAGAGATAAGACATTAACCTAAATAATGCATTGTATATGTGCCTTATGTTAGAAAGAACTTATTTTTAGTTCCTAACTAAATAAGAGATGAATATTTAATTTATCTTTCTTGTAACTCTTGAGTTATTGAGTTTGATAAATGTTTTATCTCTTGTTGTAAATGGATGCATAGAAACTTTATTATTGCCATCTCTCATGAATTAAAAAATATTAATTTGTCTCCGAAGAGAAAATATTCTTTGGAATTGAATGAAACTTATTTCTACACTAGTGTCTATGTCATTAAATTTTATAGACAGGACTTTGAGGTTGGTAAATATAATGGGCTTTAAAGTTCATTGAAAGTGAAGACACTACCAACTTGTGAGTCCTGTTAAGAGAAAAAAATGACTAAGAGACCTTTCCGCTTAAAATAATATAGAGATAGTGATAAGTTAGAATTAATCCATTCTGATTTGCGTGGTAGCATGAGCATTCAGGCAAGAGGTGATTTTGAGCATTGTGGAACATTCACTAAAGATTGCTCATGATATAAATATATTTATTTGATGCTTCATAAGTCTGAATGTTTTGATAAACTCAAGATATTCAAGACAGAAATGAAAAAACATCATAAAATATATATTAAGTCATTGAGATCTGATAATTGTGGCGAATAACTTTTTGAAAAGTTCATTAATCAATTATCCGATAGGGTGGTTACATTTCAATTGTCTACACCTGATACACTATAATAGATTGGTGTAAAAGAAAAAAGATATAGACTCTTACAGAGATGATAAGATTAATGATTGACTTATTCATAGTTATTTCTTTTTCATTTTGGGATATGTTTTAAGAACTGTGTATTACATTCTAAATTTAGTTCCTCCCAAGTCAGTATCCTTGACAACTATAGAACTGTAGATTTGACGTAAGTCTAGTCTGTGAAAAGTTCGGATATAGGATTGTCTAGCACACGTGCTGAAAGGGAGGAATGGAAAAATTGAAATTAAGAATGTATGTATTTATTGGATATCCAAAAAGAATGAAAGAAGGATTATTTTAGAGTCCTAAAGAAAATAAGGCAATTGTTAACACAAATGTCAGATTTCTAAAAAAGGACCTTTTAATAAACCTTATTCCTAGAAGTAAACTAGTTTTACAGGAACTGATCAAAGAAATAACAAATGAGTTAGCTAAAAATTCAGAAGTTCAAGACCAAAATAACATGTCAGAATTGACGTTCCATTGTATTTAAGTAGTGAGAGAAACGTTAATAGACATAAGTAAATCTACTACCTCAAAGTAGTGAGAGTGATGTTGAGCAAAGAACACTACATGAAGAAGTCATTAGTATTTCAATACAGAAAGGTTTTGAAGAATATATTAAGACTTTAGAACATGAAAGTGTGACTATAGCAGTAGTACTTAGTCGTACTGGGAGAGTCATAACGGAGATAGGTTAACCATGTTATATATACTATTGACCATGTATTTAAATATAGTATTTATTATAGAACAATTGTTAAATCAGTTTTAATAAAAGATTTAATAGATCATATATTCATTTATGTGTCCGTTTTACTTATATAGTAGATGATTTAGAGTATAGATTTTTAGCTTATACACAGAGGATTAAATCATCGGTTCTTATGAGTATAAAGATTTTTGTTCACAATCTAGGATGAAAATTGGACAAGCCATTGGTATGATTGTAGCATAAGATTAAATGTAACTTATCTTGATTATGGGAACGGTGTAGTTCCGACTTCTTGTGCTAGTGCATTTTGTATGTATTGAATGGGACCGAGAAGAGATAGATGTTTTAGACTGACTGGCAAAAACATATTCTCTAAACTATTAAATGTACTTATACTTATATTCTTAATCTTGATATAACTATTATGAGCTGTATCTATTAATTATCATTTTGATTTATTAATAGGTGAGATTCTGAGATGGGTCAATATGCCTGGTAGATTGGATGATAATAATATATATTGGTGAAATAATAAGTTAGTTGATAGAATTCATGTCTCGGTATAAAGATTGATGATATGCCTTTTTGAGAAGCTTATAAGTTTTGATTGTGTCAAATCTAGCAAGTGAATTTTTTGAATCCGACATATGAAATAAGTTAAGCAGTGCTCTATAGGAAATTAATCATTAGATTGAATTCGTCAGTAATTTAATTTATTGATTAGTATCTGTAATCTTAACATGGGGAATTACATATGTGCTTAATGGGGAATTTCACAATATAAATAGAGGAGTGCGATTACGAATTTCTAGTGAAATAATTTATAATTTATTATGGTAAGACTAATTCAAATCAGAATTTTAAATTATTTCCATAATAGGGAGCCTCAGTAATTAATTATGTGGTCCTTGTAGTGTCCGTATTTAACTAGAACTCAGAATCCTATTTTCTAGGGGAAAGGAGAAGAAAAATAACTTGTGTTTCTTGTTCTAAAGAAAACAGGCGTACGTTTTGGGTTCTCCTCTTTGGACGGGGAAAAGCTTCCCTATAAGTAAGGGTTCTCCTAACCTAGAAAGAGGATCAGTTTTCCATTCGATACTTGCCCACCCAAGTATTGAGAGAGTTCAGTTGTTAATTTGGGATTACTGCAGAAGACTGCAGAACCAAAGTCGTACTTGCTTGGTGATACGTGTTCATAAAGACTTGCTTGATGATCCATGTTCACGCTTCAAGAGGTATTTATAGAATTAATTTTCAGTGAGTTTATTTAATCTAGCATAATCTTATTTGTTCTAGCATAAACTATGTGTTATCTATTATTAATGTAAGAAGTATGTTTCTGGAATGTTTCCATTGTGCATATATTTTCCAATAGTTTTTCAATAGAGGGAGTGAATTGAATGAGGAGATAGATGTGGACACCAAATATAGCGGCCATATCGAGGGAGACTTCTTGTGGCAGTAAGAGTCTTTAATGAAGACTTCATATTTGCTCCCAAAGTGTACATTTACAAGAATAAGAGAAAGAAAAGGATTATAGCATATGATAAATTTTTAAGAGATGAACAAGGTCAACTGCTACATGTTGTATAACTCAAACCAATAGATCTTAACTGCTTCAGAAAAAACAAGCCTCAAGAGAATACTTTGAACGTTGTTGTATTCTTGAAATCTATTCAAAACGGATCAGTTTTACCCCTTTGTTACATTTCCAACAAATTATGAAATTTGTCCCGTAACTCCCCATGTTTTCGTAAATATCATACACTAATCACATACTTCAACATGATATCAGAGTAGGCAGAAGTCTTTGGACTGATTAGTCTCACCATTGTCACTCATTTTCAAAATGAATTTATGTGCTTGGATCATGAGAAAGAACCAGACTCACACTTGAGGGAACTTTTGAAGATATAATTAAATAAATAAATATATTTATCCTCTAACAACTTAACCTTCAAGAAGAAATGATCACCTACGTCAATATAACATAATAAATATATTATTTCTCAATTTAATTATATTTTAGATTCTTGAAATGGAAGATGACTTACAAGCTGTGGGCTCAGTGACAATGGATGAATGATGATGGGAATGATATCGAGAGTATAGGTAATGGTGGTACAATGATCTGTGAAGCCAGTAGTAGATAAACTCGACAGGACCAATATGGATTAAAGTAGTTAAAATGATTCCATCAGTCCTCCAAATAGGTAAGTTATGAGTCTTCTCCAACATCCAGTATCCACAATAAAATATCAATGTAGTTAATATGATCCCTAAAAACATACATAAAACCAATGAGCATAAGTTCTATAGATACACCGTAAAAAGAAAATATTACACAAACAAATTACTTATAGAATCAAGTATATTGTGTATTAAATGATAACCTGAAAAAAATAAGTAGTCTGTCATCACAGATTAAAATTCATTAAATGTCATACAACTTAAAACCAAAACCAATTAGGTCTAAATAGTGTCATTTATTACTCTAATTTACATTTTAAATAAAGATGGAATGAGGTGGTGTGTGTGTGTGGTGGGTTTATGTGGGGCAAGGGGAGCTCTTAAGCGGTTGGTGAGGTGGGGGTCACAGTTTTTGAAGATTTATTGTGGGATTATGTGGGACGGGTTGATTATCAAAAATATTTTATCTTACAACTACTCCATATGAAAATTTTATTTTAAAAAATCAAAGATTCTATATTTAAATTTGTTGAATAGAAGCCGCAGTAAAAGAAAGTTGTCGTTCTTTTTCTCTATTTATTGATCTGCTATACAAGTGTTTATATACAGTAAAGAGAAAACCTAAAATTCTATTTTAGGCTATATATATATACTAGTGTCACGACACGTGCGTTGCATGTGGGTCTTGTGAAATGTAGGTAAATTGTGTGTATATTGCCTAACATTGTAGTTAGCAATTCCATTGTAATTAATATCATTGTGGTTTATCTAATAAATGTTTTATAAAAGTATACATCAATGAATTTATTAAATGATATTTTGATTTTAAAAGTGACAAAGTATGGTTTAAGCCATTCAAATTGTAAGTTTGTAGTGTTGTTTTCTTATTTCTTGTTGTGGAGAGCATTACTTGTACTTTCCATTGTTCGCACGATCATACCTGTGAAAACGATTTTTAAATCTAAACAGATGTACGACATGTTGGCCTTATGATAAAAATGATGCAAGAAATATGTTATAGTTATGAAATTCCATAAGATTCTTCTGAAATGGAATTCCTAGGAGCATAACTTTATTAAGTCAATTACTTATGGTTTATTAAGATGCTAAAGTTAGTAGGTATGTGATGTGTAAATAATTATTTTTCTCCTGGGTGTGAAGGGCCTCTGTGGAAGTCTTGATATTTGATTTTGCTTTTGAGAGTAGTCGTTTGCAGATATATTTGAAAGTAGATAAGATAGACAACTAAATATTTTCAGTGCGGGTTCAAACTTTGGGTACCTCAGGTAGGTGAATGACTGTTTCATAGAAGAGATGCAAAATTATTTAGTGTCGGCTGCTTATGGTTTATTAAGACGTTAAAGTTTGTAGGTATGTGATGTACTGGAAAGAGTCGTATCGAGTTATTTTCGCTGGCCTCAATGATCCACATAAAACAATACAAAATGGATGGCGAAATGTTGCATACAAGTTACATCGCGAAGACAGCGACAATGTGAATAGATTATATTCAAAATATTAATGCTAATGTAATACATGTAATAACATTATATTGGTACACAAAACAATATATTCGCACTCATTCTTTCCGTGATGGGTGTAGCAACGTTCTTGAATAAATTTACGTTCTCCATAGTTCTTGTGCTTTCAGGAGATATTGGATCTGCATTTGGTAGATATCCGTATGCGTCCAAACTTTGGTCACCTCAGGTAGAACTGTTCCTGTATAAATTTGGGTTCTCAATAGTTCTTGTCCTTTCGAAAAAAAGTCCTTTCTGGAGATATTGGATCCGCATTTCGTAGATATCCATATGCATCCAAACTTTAGGCACCTAAGGTAGTTGAATGACTGTTTCAAAGAAGAGATGCAAAATTATATAGTATGGTAAACCATAAAGTTGTTAAATTGTTAAGTTTTGAATGTATACGTACCTGGACATTTATACTTTGGGAGTAGATGTGCGGGGGTTTTATACATTATATCCATGGAAGGAATATTGTTACTGATAAAAAACATAGCAATATTAACAAATGGAGATGTAATGAACTAATATTTTTAGTTAATGATATGCAGCGGAAGAAGAGAAGTAAACCAAAATGAAGTCAAAAAAGTCACTAAATAATTATCAATTTATTTTCAAAATGTGGTGGTGATATAATTTTACTGAAGATTATGAAAAGGGAAAGCTGACAGATGTTAATTATAATAGGTAAGTCTATGAACCAACTTGCTTTCAAAGTAAGTTAATTATAGAAAGGGTAATGAACAATTTCAAGGAGAAGTGAACTTACAAGTCGATACTGTCGGAGAATATATTGCCAAGGATTCAGATGGGAAATTAGATGGACGAAATAGTACCTTAATAGAAATTGTATACATACATGTTGAAAATGATGAAACCATGCGATGCCAATTCTCTTAAAAACATCTGTTTTATTTTGGCCGGCTATTGATGCTGGTTATAAATCGACAAAACAGACAAAATATAACAGAGGTTGAGGATGCGATGTTAGTTCTCCTAAAAACGTCTGAAAGTTGTTGTTTTTTTGCGGTAAGTGATGCAGGTTTCAAATCGACCTAATCCTCTGTTTGAAAACTATGTTCAGTGTGGATCATTGAGGGGTCAATGGCAAGTTCTACATAAAGCTAAACTGCCCTGAGATCCTCCTGCTGCAGGATGGACACATAAAACCAATTGAACCTGCTTATACTCCTAACTAGTTAGGCTCTTGATAAATTCATTTCTGCACCAAACACATACCACGGTTGTCTGATTCCTGGCTTCCTTCCAGCTTAATTTGGCATTACATTGTCTTTTCCAAGACAAAAAGATGAATTAAAGCCTTGGTCTATATAAACTTGAGGCTCTTCTTGAAAAGAATTTAAACTCCGTGTGCCCATGAAACTATATTTCACTGATCCACTTCTGTCTGATCTCAACCCATCAAAGCCAGTATTTCAGTCATACTTCTCATTCTCTCCAAAGAGAGTGTGAACCTGTCCAAAATAGCATGTTGAGAAATATATGATAAGTTCGTCAAATATAACCAATTTAAATTATTGACAGTTGGAGGTATTGCAAAATCTAATTGTCAATAGATCAATAAAAAGTCTTGAACTAATAAATTCATAACATTCTTTTTTTAATGGGTAATAAATTCACAACAATCTTCATAACTAAAAAAATCTGCAAGTCTTTTCTGATCGTATCTTATAGGAAAATGAGTTAAAAGTATCTGCAAAGAGAACTGCAACTACTACAAAACTAATATGCTATAGCATTTTTCTTCAAAAGCATGGCAGAAATGGTATATTTCTCACAATAAAGTAGTCTCAAACACAACAAACATAGTATACATAAATATATAATATGAGTGTATAAATTTTTGAAAAAGAAAAGTAGTCCAATATATTTTAAGGCATACCTTATCTGACAAAACATCATAGTTCTGGAAAAAAATAGTTGACTGCACTACTGAGGTTGAATTGTCGACAAAATAGACAATCGAAAATAAAGGACCGGGATGCAATGCTAAAGTTGTGTTTTTATTTTTGGAACATCCGCTTGCATATTAGAAAGAGCATAATACGATGCAAAATCTCTTACAAACATTTGAAAGTTACATGGAAATTGTGTGTGTTTTATGGCAATTTATGCAGGTTTCAAATCAACACTACAAACAAACAAAAATAGAGGATAGGGATGCGATGCAAATTATCTAAAAAAACGTCTGGAAGATTTTTTTTTTCTTATCTAAAAAACATCTGAAAGATGTATGTTTTTTTGTGGCAATTGATGAAGGTTTTAAATCAAAAAAATGGACAAACGATAACAGAGGTTTTACATTACAGGTTGAATCAAAGTATGGAAGTAAAGCTGATGAAGGAGAAGTTAGCATGAAATTTTTAATTGACTTTGTGAACAACCGCTTGCACATTAGAAAGAGCATAATATGATGCAAAATCTCTTGAAAACATTTGAAATTTATATCTCAAAAGCGTCTGAAAGTTGGTCGTTGTTGGTGGCAATTGATGCAGGTTTCAAAAAAACACAATAGACAAACAATAACAGAGGATCAGGTACAGTTTTGAGTCACAGGTTGAATCAGGAACAATTTCGAGATACAAGTTGAGTCAAACTATGAAAGTAAAGCTAACGAAGGGAAAGTCACCCTGAAGTTTGTTATTGATTTTTGGAACAGCCGCTTGCAGATTTGAAAGACCACCAGTTGGGCAGTAAAAAGGTTGAAAGTGAAGGTGGAATCCTATTGTGGTTTTGAATTTGCGAGCATTTTTTCGTAGAGGCGTAATCTAATACAGCGTATCGCAAGAGTCGTAATTAACAGGGGGAGTAGGGAAGAGGTATTTGGCGGCTATTCAGTCACTTGCGGTTATTAAGTAGGTGTGTTGGGAGTCATTAGGGATTTAGGTTTAATTCTACAAGATTAAATCAGACAATACGAGAATTTAGAAGAACCAACTTTAGAACTTTTTCTTCAAATTAAATATAGACAAAAAGCAATAATTAAAATAACTAATAAAATTAATTATTACCCTCTAGGATAATATAGTTAATGAAAAAATCTCATTTAGCTAGTCGACTAAAGTTTTTACAAAATCAGTTAATTGTTAGACAAGACGTGTTAGTAACCTTAGAAACAGATAAGAAAGAATTTCTAGCAAGATATAAATATTATCAAGAAATATTTAAAGAACAACTAGAAGATAACGAATTACATGCTACACAATTAATAGACTACGTAATTAGAAGTATTTGAGACTCTAACAGTCAAATTAATCATTTAAAAAATACCATTACACATATTAAACAAAGAATTAAATATTTCCTTTAGGATAATTAGTTATATGAAACGAACTAGGTTAGCAAAATATTTAAAATATCTTCGAAATTTAGAAATCTCTAACAAATTAAATTTTATAGAATTAGAAAAAGAATATAATAAGTTGGAAGAACGGTATAATTTTTACGCAAACCATTTTAAAGAAGAAGGACTGTTTTTTATTCAGCAAGGTCAAAATTATATACAATTGTTAGAACAAAAATTAGTAGAAGTTATTACTAGATTTAAAATATATCTAGAATTAGACATAGAAGTTCACTTAATCAAACAAATAACAGACTATTATCACTATATAAAGAAAGAAATAAAACAAGTTAAAATAGATATACAAGCTCAAGAATATCTAATAAAAACAATTATAATTTCACTTTATGCGAAGAGACGATAATTATCATAACTATATAAATCATTACAATACCCAGATACATAATACATATATTGAAGAGAGACGACTGAAACAGGTACGTGGCCAACTAATTCAACATTTACAAGACTTTGATAATGCAACTAATAAAGATTATAGAGATATATCAATAGAAACATATCACCAAAGGTGCGGACACCGAAATAGAATAAAATCAAAATTACTTACTATAAATAGAGACATTAGAGATACTATATATTATAGAGCAATATTTAAAGAATATCTAGATAACTGTCCATTAGGTTAAATAATTAATGAAAACACATCCTTTTGCTAAAGAAGTACAAGCTAATAATCTTATATATAACCTTCAATTAACACGATTAGTTTACGCTAGAAAGAAGTGCACAATTTTACAACAATCTTTAAAGAAATTAAAAACCCTAAAAGGAAATCTTGATCAAGTAGAAAGTAAACTTTATTGGGAATTACAAGGAATAGAAAGTGACATAGAAGACAAAATAGATAAAGTAACAAATTTTAAAAAGTTAGAATATCTACACTTACAATTAATTCCAGAAAAGAAATACAAAAGATTAAAGGACAACTCTTTAATTAGGTGTAATTTTAATAATGGAGACCATACTTTAGATAACGAAGACCCACAATTAAATAGTATTGTGGATTTATTATTAAATTTAGGAGAAAATATTCATAAAGATAATACTTTAGTACTCGAAATTCTTAGAGATATTCAAGTAAAACAGACAAAAATCTTCTATCAAAAAGAAGAAAAGTTAGACTTTCTAAAAATTCAATACTCAGAAATAGAAAAAAGACAACTTAGTAAAGAACCAAAGGCACAAGAAAATATATTTCATAAAGATCTTAAAGATTTAAAACAAGCTATAGAACAAATAAAGAAATAATCTTTTCATGAACAACCCTTTATATAACGAAATACTCAAACACAAATAGCACCAAATTCAGAAGCCTTAAGTACCCATTTACCTCAAAGTAAGGCAGACCAAATAATAACTAAGCAAAATAATACCATAATTTTACTACTTCTAAAACTTAACGAAAATATAGAAAAATTAATAAAAGAAAAGACTTTACTAGAACATCAAGAAATATTAAAACAACATTTAGACGAGCTAAATAAAATTAAATATCCACCAGTCCCTGAAGACACCCCCAATGAATTAATAGATCAATTTAAAAGAACAGAAGTAACTCCAGTAAAGGATAGACCATCAGTAGTTAGAAAGGTAAAACCATGGACTTTTTATCAAGTAGGAGACGAGACCAAGAAAGACCACGACATAGTTACACCAAAACAGACTAAGTAATAATATAATATCTAACATAATGACTTCTGGAAGACACACTACATCTACATCACAACAATTAGATGAAGTAATAGACATTGACAAAGATATTTAGATTTTCCAACAGAACAAATTAAATTTACTAAATCCCAAAGTATTATATAGTTCAGGCTTATTTTCACAGAAAGCTCTGTTGTATAGACATTATAGAGAAGAACAGATATGCATTATAGGAGATAACCAAGAAAATCTTACATTAATTAGTCCAGAATCTTCTGAAGAAATTCAAGAAAGACATATGAATCTAATGCATATGGGATTAATAATAATAGGATTAAAAGGATTAACAAGAAAGAATTTAGGAACAAAAGTGTTAATAACTATATATGATGATAGATGGTCAGACTCTCAAAGATCCCTTATAGGATTAACCGAAGTAGACATGACTAATAATGGAGGAATATTTTATTGTAGTCCAGACTTTATGATTAATTCATCAGAATTTGGAAAATACATAAAGATAGGTATTCAAACTAAAGGATATGAAGACATGACCATAGGTAATAACCTTTTGGTTTGTGTAGGATTTCTAGGAAAACTAGCTAATAATAGCGGAAGTAGATTTAAATTAAAAGTTAATGATGTTGTAGGATTAATGGGAAATAAAGGGATTAAATTAATGAAGCCCATAAAAATAGGCTCAGAACTTTATGCTGGTTTGGAATGGAACCTAGAGCATAAAGATAAAGATAAACAAGAAACTTTAAAACCTACAGACCATTTAATGTATACAAATAAAAAGGGAGAAACTTCAATTAGATTCATAGACTATCAAAAGACAAATCAGAATGAAATAGAAGAAGAAGTTGAAGAAAAAACAAAAAAGACAGAATTTATGAATATAGTTGAATTAGAAGAATTTGAAGTAGATAAAACAATACAAAAGGCAAGAGAACTATATAGATCAAATAACAAGAGACGTTTTAAATGTAGTGGATGTAAGTTAGGACAATTAGACATTTTTGAAGTAGATGACCATTTTAGGCTATGCAACTTAAGAACAGATAATATAAGATATAGAGAACTCTTTGATAATTCAGAAGATGTAATTTCCGAAACAGATAAAAGTATTAAAGAATTTATGGAATCAGCCTCAACAAGTTCAAGCCCCTTCCAAAGAACTAGCCAAATACATACTGTAGAAACAAATACAGGAAATGTACCAAGACATAGAGTTTATAGAACTAATCCAGAAACAGAATTAGAAAGTGTAAGACCAATAGGAAAAAGAATGCCAATAGAAGAACCTATTACCCTTCAAGAAGGAGGTAGTAAAGGCAAAATACTTAATATAGCAGCACATAATCCACAAGCTTGGAATACAATTATAGATTTGTGGAAAGGAATTGTAGTAGCAGACTATATTAAAACATATAATGAAACAGATCCAGAAACTATGTATAGATATATGGAGACATTTTTAGGAGAATCAACTAAAGATTTATGGGAAAGTTTTAAACGAGAATTTCCCAACGAATTTAAAGACTTGGTAGAAATGGGAGCTAATCCATACAACTTTACCAATAAGATACATAGTTTAATTACAGGAGAAGATCCAAATAGTGGATTATTAGTATTACAACGTAAATCTTTAATAAAATTAAAACAATTAAGTATAAGTAGTTGGCATCACATTAAGCTATTCCTTTTAGATTGTTTTTATTATGCAAGCATAAGCGGAAACGCTTTTGACCAAAGCTTAGGCAAAAAGTTATTTAATAAATTACCAGGAGCGCTAGGACGAGAAATAGAAGAAAGATGGGAAAAGAGAGACGGTGTAATACAAAATACTCATGTCAGATGGTCAATAGGACATAAAATACAACATATAATAGACATATTACAAGAAAAATGTACAAACATACAAATACAAAAACAATTAAAGAAAGGAGAGACAAATTTCTATAAGACGATTTATACTACCCAAAGTTACGATGAAAATTACCAAAAGAAGAATAAGTATAACAAGAAATATAAGAAACCATATAAACGAAATGATTACAGAAAGAAAAGTTATTATTTAAGAAAATCCTCTGCTAGAAAACCTTACTTAAATAAAAATAGACATGTAAGAAAATACAAAGATTACAGAAGTTATAAGAATACTTTAGAATGTTTTACATGCGGCAGTTCAGACCACTTAGCTAATACTTGCCCCAAAAGAAATAATACTAGAACAAGAAATTCAGAACTCATAGAAGACTTTAACGAAACCTTAATAAACGTAGATGAATATATGTCAGACACAAAAAGTATATATTCCATTGTAAGTATCGATTACGATAAAGATCCAGACTCCTCAGACTCCGAAGAAGATATAGGGTTAGAAAATCTAAATGAAGCACTAACCAGTTTGGCTTTAGTAAATATCAAAGAAGAAGAAAAATGTTTACATGAGTTTGAAAGACATAAAGGTTTAGACAGTAATCAATGCTATATTTGTCTTGGTACCCTAGTAGAACTAGACGAGCAAAATGTAGCAAATGCTACTTAGAAGGATGCATACCATGTATAGAAAAAACTATAGGAAGACAGGTAATACAATCAGTACAAATACAGCCAGTGGTAGTAGAAAAGAAACAGACTGTCATAATTACAGAAGACAACTCAGTAGAAACTAGAATAAGTAATTTAGAAACCAAAATAAATGAGTTAGAAGATAGAATAAAATACCTAGAAAAAGGAAAAAGCTTTTCTCAAGAACCAAAAGGAGTTATTATAGAAGATTTCGAAGAAACAAAATTACTAAATCAGTCGCTTGAAGGATTAGTATGCAACGAAGACAAGAAATTAAGTGTTGTTAAAGTAATGACAAAAATAATAATAAAAGACTATGAAATAGAAACTTTAGGTTTAATAGACTCTGGGTGTACACATTGCATAATAAATCAAAATTTATTACCAAAACACCTCATAAATGAATTCACCAAACCACAGACAGCCATGCAAATGGATGGTACTCATAATAAATATACACATTATGTACAAAATGCTATAATTAGTTTCAATAATACCTGCTCAAACTATAAAACCAGATATAAATTAGGATATGTGTTAACAAGAAATTTAAATATAAAAGCATACTTCATAATAGGGTTAGACTTTATGGTTAGAAACAATGGAGGATGTTTTATTACTAGAGACGGAGTAATTTTTACTAAGACTATTACAATAACACCATCATTTTTTGGAAGAAATATACAAAGAGATACTAAAGTAATAAAAGATTCCAAAAATAAGTTGATAAAGCCAGACACCGTTTGCAACAGAGGAACGCACTGTACCTGCAACCAGAACTTATTATCAGAAGTAATAGATGAACAAGAATGGATAGAAATAGATGAAGATATAGAAAAGAATTACAATTTAATAGAAGCACATATAGACAAATGTAATTTTAACAGAAATCTTAAAAACATAGGAATTATTAAAAATCAAGAAGACCTGCAAAAAAAAATTCAAAAATTAGATGATATAGATATAATAGGAGAAAAGCCTTTAGAACATTGGAAGAATAACCAAATAGAATGTAAGTTAGAAATCACAAATCCAGAATATACAGTCAAGACAGCTGCAATACAAGCCACTAATGAAGATTTAAAAGATTTTGAAGTACAAATTAAAGAATTACATAACTTAGGAGTAATTAGAAGATCTAAATCAAGACATAGGTCAGCAACATTTATGGTCAGAAATCATAGTGAGAGGTAAAGCTAGAATGGTTATAAACTATAAAAGACTTAATGATAACACTATAATGGATGCTTATAAACTCCCAGACAAAATAGAATTAATCAATCGAATTCAGGGAAGAACAATTTTTAGTAAATTCGATTGTAAGTCCGGATATTGGCAAATAAAGATGCATAAAGACAGTATTGAGTGGAAAACTTTCATTTGTCCTCAAGGACATTTTGAATGGCTAGTAATGCCATTTGGCCTAAAAACAGCTCCACCAATTTTCCAACGAAAGATGGATAATATATTTGGAAAATATAAGCATTTTGTATTAGTATATGTAGATGACATTTTAGTTTTTAGCTATAATATGAAAGAACATCTAGGACATCTACAAATAGTTTTTAACCTATTTATAGAAAATGGAATAATTATTAGTAAAAAGAGATGAAATTATGCAAACCATATATTAATTTCTTAGGAATTACTATAGGAGACGGAAAGATTAAGCTACAACCACATATAACAAAGAAGCTTTAGAAATGCCTGATAAGTTAGAAAAGACAAAAGATTTACAAAAATTTCTAGGAATATTAAATTATGCTAGACAGTTCATTAAAAATTTAGGCAAAGTAGCAGGACCCCTTTATGCTAAGACAGGAACTAAAGGACAAAAGACTTTTAATACTGAAGATATAAAATTAGTCCAAAAATTAAAAGAAATGATAAAGGATATACCAGACTTAGCCCTACCTTTAGAAACAGACTATTTAATAATAGAAACTGATGGAAGTTTTGAAGGATGGGGAGCCGTCCTTAAGGCAAAGAAAAATAAATATAGTGATAAAAACGAAGAAAGAATATGCGCTTACCAAAGTGGTAAATATAAAGAACAAGGAAATATGAGTAGTATAGATACTGAGATAGTAGCAGTAATATATGGTCTCAATAGTTTTAAATATATATTCTAAATAAACCAGAAATATTAGTAAGAACAGACTGCGAAGCAATAGTAAAATTTCATGAAAAAATTATTGAGAAAAATAGCAGTAAAAGAAGATGGTTGAATTTTATTGATGCCACTTCCATATATAGTATTAAATTTGAACACATTAAAGGTAAAGAAAATATTGTAGCTGATAGGCTCAGTAGATTAATTTCAAAAACTACTAATTAGTTTTGTCTACAGCATGACAGAGAAAGGAAAAGCTAAAGCCTCCACTTCAGACTCCAGTGCAGACGACTATTTAAAGACACTTTTAAGCAATACTCATTTTAGACCACAGACTATGCTAAATACATCTCAGACTTCTACTAATCAGACAATAGAAAGGATCCATTTTGGCAGACATAATTTGATTTGTTACCCAGAATCAAATTTCAGTTTCAAGACAAGGCCCGAAGCACGGGTTGACCGAAATCAGAAGTGCTTGTTAGACAATTTATGGATTTCTTATAATAAGACTCCAAGGGATGTCAGCTATTTTTTAGCTGTTATGAATGCCCTGGCCCAGTATTTTACAGACAAGAATCTAACAAACAAATTTAAGTTTTATGTGATTATATAGGGAAAGACACCAGGCATCTATCATACATGGATACAGGTAATAGACACTATTAAAGGATTTAAAGATCCATTATACAAAGGCTTTAATAATTTTAATGAAGCTTTAGACTATGCTAGAGGTAATTTAGGACCTAATTTCTTTAGAGTTCCAGAACTTAGAAATTAGACAATTTTTCCTCAATACAATAATCAAAAAGACTCAAACAAAATAATTTTTTGTGATCATTGTAGTTCTATGACAGAAGGTTTTAAAAGACTGAACCAGAAAAATGATCTTTTAGAAAAAGAACGAGATAATTTACTTAGACAAAATATGATTTTACAAGACTATACGCAATTTAGAATTAAATCAACAACAAAATTCTTTAAAATCTTTTAAAGATTCTACTACACAGACTGATTTTCAGACCCAAGCGAGTTCTCCAACTCCACAAAAAATGGATCAGACGGGTGTACATACCCCAGTGAATGTAGAAAGACCTATTGTATCAGGTAAAGGGACAGCTAGTCCGGTTCAAACGGCAACCGGTAAAGACACATCAAGACCGTTGATGGATGACACTTTGCCAAAAAGTGCAAGAAGACTACCTGCAAGCTTCAATCTAGAAGCTTCCAGCTCAAAGACAAGAACAACAAAAATTAAAAGACAAAATAAGACCAGTGCAAATACAATTGAAAATATTATCGGACAAACATTAATGAGATTCTTAAAAGATGTCACCCCTAATGTGGCCAAAGAAGAGACTAAAGACATGATTATCAAACCAGAACCAGAAGAAGAAGACTCTGAAGTTCCAAATTCAGACGCAGAACATGACCCAATGATGGAACAGTTCGCACAAGACCCCTATGCTGATGATGATTCAGGCATGGAGTTTGATTCAGAAGTACACTATTTGTTGAAAAACATCAGCAATGACATCAGCTGTTTAAGACTTTACCAGCAAACGTAAGCAACGACGAATTAGAGCAGACAAGCTACCTCAAATTTCAAAAAAGAAAAAGAAGACAGAGACAGCCACTACAATAATTTTCAGAATTTTCAACAGACGGACAGTAATGTGGACCCCAAGACAACGACAGAACTTCAATTATTCAGATTTCTTCGCAAAATTGAAAGAACTTTTGAAGTCCGCCTCTTACTCTGTCCTCTATATATACCTCTCATTTTATTCAGACACAGATAGAAAGAGAGAGGAAAAGAAGGATCAAATAAGAGAGAAGAATCAATTACAACAATCTACTAAATATTTAGAGTGTGAGCTATTGTAAAATACAATAAAGAGTGTGAGTGATTGTAAGTAAGTGAGTGTTTGTTTATTTTCCAATTCAACCAGGAGCACCTCGGGGACTCCCGAAAGGGAACCCTCTCTCCTCTACTCCATGTAAGTAGGTTATTGTTTTTCTTAGAGCTAGGTATTATTCCCCTATGCTTGTAAATTAGTTTTATGTACAACATGATGAATTATGTTAATATAATGTCATGTTATTAATATCATGTTCATATGAATACCCTTAGTATATGGTTAGCTTCTTAAATGCTTAATGAACTCCCATGGATTAATCTGTAAATTCCTAGGATGATCCATAAGCTACCCTTAGTATATGGTTATTCTCTTAAAAGCTTAATGAACCCCCATGGATTAACCGGTAAATACCTAGGATGTTGAAGTCCGTTATGGCCAGAGAGCTACAGGATAGTGTCTTTCAGGGTGCGGTTGAAGAAGTGGTTCTTAAGTATCAAATTTAAGAGAAAGAGATGAAAAGGGTACAGCTATGGATAGGCTAAAACTATTAGCGGTTCCGGGGTGTGATTAAAAAAGCAGTTCTTAGGTAATAAGTTTAAGAAGAAGAGATGAACAGGGTATAACTATGAATAGTTTCTAAAAAAAAAGGTTAAATTTCGGGGAATATACTTAGAATTGTAATGAAAATATAACTAACTACATAAGTAGATACAAGGAGGAGGAAGTATCGAGTAGGATTTTACAACTATAAGAACACACCCTCTTCAATTCAATCAACTTCAACCTGCAAACAACCCACAAAAATCTTTAAAATCATTGGATCATCCTAGGAATATACAAATTAATCCATGGGAGTTCATTAAGCATTTAAGAAGCTAACCATATACTAAGGGTATTCCTATGAACATGATATTAATAACATGACATTATATTAACATAATTCATCATACTGTACATGAAACTAATTTACAAGCAGAGGGGAATAATACCTAGCTCTAAGAAAAATAATAACCTACTAACATGGAATAGAGGAGAGAAGGTTCCCTTTCGAGAGTCCCCGAGGTGATCCTGGTTGAATTGGAAAATAAACAAACACTCACTTACTTACAATCACTCACACTCTTTATTGTATTTTACAATAGCTCACACTCTAAATATTTAGTAGATTGTTGTAATTGATTCTTCTCTCTTATTTGATCCTTCTTTTCCTCTCTCTTTCTATCTGTGTCTGAATAAAATGAGAGGTATATATAGAGGACAGAGTAAGAGGCGGACTTCAAAAGTTCTTTCAATTTTGCGAAGAAATCTGAATAATTGAAGTTCTGTCGTTGTCTTGGGGTCCACATTACTGTCCGTCTGTTGAAAATTCTGAAAATTATTGTAGTGGCTGTCTCTGTCTTCTTTTTCTTTTTTGAAATTTGAGGTAGCTTGTCTGCTCTAATTCGTCGTTGCTTACATTTGCTGGTAAAGTCTTAAACAGCTGATGTCATTGCTGATGTTTTTCAACAAATAGTGTACTTCTGAATCAAACTCCATGCCTGAATCATCATCAGCATAGGGGTCTTGTGCAAACTATTCCATCGTTGGGTCATGTTCTGAGTCTGAATTTTGAACTTCAGAGTCTTCTTCTTCTGGTTCTGGTTTGATAATCATGTCTTTAGTCTCTTCTTTGGCCACATTAGGGGTGACATCTTTTAAGAGTCTTATTAATGTTTGTCCGATAATGTTTTCAATTGTCTTTGCACTGGTCTTATTTTGTCTTTTAATTTTTGTTGTTCTTGTCTTTGAGCTGGAAGCTTCTAGATTGAAGCTTATAGGTAGTCTTCTTACACTTTTTGGCAAAGTGTCAGCCATCAACGGTCTTGATGTGTCTTTAACGGTTGCCGTTTGAACCAGACTAGCTGTACCTTTACCTGATACAGTAGGTCTTTCTACATTCACTGGGGAATGTACACCCGTCTGATCCATTTTTTATGGAGTTGGAGAACTCGCTTGGGTCTGAAAATCAGTCTGTGTAGTAGAATCTTTAAAAGATTTTAAAGAATTTTGCTGTTGATTTAATTCTAAATTTCGTATATAGTCTTGTAAAATCATATTTTGTCTAAGTAAATTATCTCGTTCTTTTTCTAAAAGATCATTTTTCTGGTTCAGTCTTTTAAAATCTTCTGTCATAGAACTGCAATGATCACAAAAAATTATTTTGTTTGAGTCTTTTTGAATATTGTATTGAGGAAAAATTGTCTGATTTCTAAGTTTTGGAACTATAAAGAAATTAGGTCCTAGATTACCTCTAGCATAGTCTAAAGCTTCATTAAAATTATTAAAGCCTTTGTATAATGGATCTTTAAATCCTTTAATAGTGTCTATTACCTGTATCCATGTCTGATAGATGCCTGGTGTCTTTCCCTGTATAATCACATAAAACTTAAATTTGTTTGTTAGATTCTTGTCTGTAAATTATTGGGCTAGGGTATTCATAACAGCTAAAAAATAGCAGACATCCCTTGGAGTCTTATTATAAGAAATCCATAAATTGTCTAACAAGCACTTCTGATTTCGGTCAACCCGTGCTTCGGGCCTTGTCTTGAAACTGAAATTTGATTGTGGGTAACAGATCAAATTATGTCTGCCAAAATGGATCCTTTCTATTGTCTGATTAGTAGAAGTCTGAGATGTATTTAGCATAGTCTGTGGTCTAAAATGAGTATTGCTTAAAAGTGTCTTTAAATAGTCGTCTGCACTGGAGTCTGAAGTGGAGGCTTTAGCTTTTTCTTTGTTTGTCATGCTGTAGACAAAACTAATTAGTAGTTTTTTAATTTAATCTACTGAGCCTATCAGATAAAATATTTTCTTTACCTTTAATGTGTTCAAATTTAATACTATATATGGAAGTGGCATCAATAAAATTCAACCATCTTCTTTTACTGTTATTTTTCTCACTAATTTTTTCATGAAATTTTACTATTGCTTCGCAGTCTGTTCTTACTAATATTTCTGGTTTATTTAGAATATATATTGAAAACTATTGAGACCATATATTACTGCTACTATCTCAGCATCTATACTACTCATATTTCCTTGTTCTTTATATTTACCACTTTGGTAAGCGCATATTCTTTCTTCTTTTTTATCACTATATTTATTTTTCTTTGCCTTAAGGACGGCTCCCCATCCTTCAAAACTTCCATCAGTTTCTATTATTAAATAGTCTGTTTCTAAAGGTAGGGCTAAGTCTGGTATATCCTTTATCATTTCTTTTAATTTTTGGACTAATTTTATATCTTCAGTATTAAAAGTCTTTTGTCCTTTAGTTCCTGTCTTAGCATAAAGGGGTCCTGCTACTTTGCCTAAATTTTTAATGAATTGTCTAGCATAATTTAATATTCCTAGAAATTTTTGTAAATCTTTTGTCTTTTCTAACTTATCAGGCATTTCTAAAGCTTTCTTTGCTATATGTGGTTGTAGCTTAATCTTTCCGTCTCCTATAGTAATTCCTAAGAAATTAATATATGGTTTGCATAATTCCATCTTTTTTTTACTAATAATTATTCCATTTTCTATAAATAAGTTAAAAACTGTTTGTAGATGTCCTAGATGTTCTTTCATATTATAGCTAAAAACTAAAATGTCATCTACATATACTAATACAAAATGTTTATATTTTCCAAATATATTATCCATCTTTCGTTGGAAAATTAGTGGAGCTCATTTTAGGCCAAATGACATTACTAGCCATTCAAAATGTCCTTCAGGACAAGCCGTCCACTCAATACTGTCTTTATGCATCTTTATTGCCAATATCCGGACTTACAATCAAATTTACTAAAAATTGTTCTTCCCTGAATTCGATTGATTAATTCTATTTTGTCTGGGAGTTTATAAGCATCCATTATAGTGTTATCATTAAGTCTTTTATAGTTTATAACCATTCTAGCTTTACCTCTCACTATGATTTCTGACCATAAATGTTGCTGACCTATGTCTTGATTTAGATCTTCTAATTACTCCTAAGTTAAGTAATTCTTTAATTTGTACTTCAAAATCTTTTAAATCTTCATTAGTGGCTTGTATTGCAGCTGTCTTGACTGTATATTCTGGATTTATGATTTCTAACTTACATTCTATTTGGTTATTCTTCCGATGTTCTAAAGGCTTAACTACTATTATATCTATATCATCTAATTTTTGAATTATTTTTTGCAGGTCTTCTTGATTTTTAATAATTCCTATGTTTTAAAGATTTCTGTTAAAATTACATTTGTCTATATGAGCTTCTATTAAATTGTAATTCTTTTCTATATCTTCATCTATGTCTATCAATTCTTGTTCATCTATTACTTCTGATAATAAGTTCTGGTTGCAGGTACAGTCCATTCCTCTGTCGCAAACGGTGTCTGGCTTTATCAACTTATTTTTGGAATCTTTTATTACTTTAGTATCTCTTTGTATATTTCTTCCAAAAAATGATGGTGTTATTGTAATATTCTTAGTAAAAACTACTCCGTCTCTTGTAATAAAACATCCTCCATTGTTTCTAACCATAAAGTCTAACCCTATTATGAAGTCTGCTTTCATATTTAAATTTCTTGTTAACACATATCCTAATTTATATCTGGTTTTATAGTTTGAGCAGGTATTATTGAAACTAATTATAGCATTTTGTACATAATGTGTATATGTATTATGAGTACCATCCATTTGCATGGCCGTCTGTGGTTTGGTGAATTCATTTATGAGGTGTTTTGGTAATAAATTTTGATTTATTATGCAATGTGTACACCCAGAGTCTATTAAACCTAAAGTTTCTATTTCAGAGTCTTGTATTATTATTTTTGTCATTACTTTAAGAACACTTAATTTCTTGTCTTCGTGCATACTAATCCTTCAAGCGACTGATTTAGTAATTCTATTTCTTCAAAATCTTCTATAATAACTCCTTTTGGTTCTTGAGAAATGCTTTTTCCTTTTTATAGGTATTTTATGCTATCTTCTAACTCATTTATTTTGGTTTCAAAATTACTTATTCTATGTCACGCCCCGAATTCCAACGAGGCGGACTGGTACCCGAAGTCATTGAGACCCGAGAGTATCAATCTTTGCTCATGAACCTCCATACGCATGTCCCTTTATGAATGACATTCTATCTCATATAACTTATAAGTTATAAACTACCAATGGCGGAAAACATGGAAACACATGCTATACATATGAAACTTGGCCGTTGGGGCCGTCAAGTCAAAATGAACATACATATCTTACATTTCGATTCCCACGTAAGTCTACAAAGCCTCTACAGATACATAACTGTGACAAACCTAGAATCGGGACAACACCCCGCTCTATACTCATATACAATACCGAACAAAAGTGCATAATGACTCGAAAAGCCCCGAAGCAACTGGAGCTCACCAATGATCCGCAAATGATCTGCAACCTACGGTCGAGGTCTACTAACACCTGTGCCTGCAGCAAGTAAAGTAGGTCCCCCAAAGGGGTCAGTACGAAGAATGTACTGAGTATGCAAGGCTATAAGAAACTTCATACAAGATACGAACTTCAATGGAACCAAGATAAGAAGATAGTCAATGTGGATAATTCATCGTTTTGGATGTGTGGAAGCATGTACCTTATAATCATTTCTTTCTTTACCTTTTTTTCCATTACCGTCAATATTTATAGATAAATATATAACCTTCAATAATATATATAACCGTCAATATAATACCGTCAATAATATAACTCGGGCCCAACTGATCAGTGGGAGAATAATATAATATATCATAAATAAATAAAGTAGGTTCGGCCCTTAGGGCTACCCCCTGTCAGGTTTGGCATCAAGCTAGACTTTTGCCCCACTGAGCTTCCCCCCTGCTATCACCCGAAAATTGGTGAAGCAGGTTCGGCATCAAGTTTGGCTTTTGCTTCACTAAGCTTTCCCCCTGATCCAACAATATCGGGATCGGCTTGAGTTAGGCTTGCGCCCCCACAAAGCTACCACCCGTACTCAATAAGTATAAAGAAAGTATAAAGTAACCATAAGGAAATTATAAAGTAACCATATGGGAATTACTCCTTTTATTACTTCATTGCATTACCTCTTCCCTTTACTTTTATGAGATTGATACATTGAGGATCATGATATTATTGGAAACACACATATATGCATTACCTCATTTCTTTACTTTCAAGAGATTGATACGCTCACTTATGAGAGATTGATATATTTGTAATCATAACCTTATTGGAAGCTTTGGAACCATGTCCATAATTATGTGACACACGAGCAACAACGACTACTGAATGAGGAAATATGTGACTTAACAATAGATAACAACCTGAAATGAGATACTTTTGGACATTTCAGAATGAACTAGTACAACATCAATGTGAATACTATGAGCTGCAGAAGGGTACGTAAAGAGTAACCTTACATACCTTATCTTCCCAATATGACTACACAAGCTAATATGTGAATACAATAATTCATCTGCCTCCTTATGTTTCACTCTACAACACAAGTGCATAACGAAACCAACATTAACCACAAGTTACATTCCAAGGGTATAAGACGACCATGAGCTACATGATTGCCCTATAACATTATTTCACCCTTTACAATACCATTCATGGCATTATCATACCAAAAGTACCATAACATTCTATGCATTGTCCAAGACATCATAAACCAATATCTTTTCACACCAAGTTCCTCTTTTACATTTTCTCATCAATACCACATCACAATTACTTCATCAAGTCACCTCAATACCTTTCATAACAACATATCAGCCAAAATCCCATAAGTTACACTTATAGAAAAATAACAAGTTTAGTAACATAATCACACCATACATATTGTTATTTCATCCATACCATGCACTTTCATCAAAACCACAAGTCACTTTTCAAGTTTAATTCACACAAATGACACATCTTTTACAAAAACACAAAAGTGCACCACTTACACTTTTAGACATAACCATCAAGATCTACATGCTCTCCCATGCATATAATATATTAATCCATAAGAATAATCACTTACCCAAACTTGCAAATGAGTGATCTTGTCCAAAAGATGGCTTAGGGTTTGAGAACATGAAGAAATATCTTGTGGAAATGTTGTGGAAATGTCTAGAATGGCATGTGCCCCTTTTGAGATTAAAAATCTGATTTTCTTGCCCTTTTATAGCCCCTTTGGTCATCCTTAGACACTCTTTGGCATTAAATGCCATATTGTCTTGGACAAAGTGGAAGAATGGGTCATTTGACCCATTGGGCCTTTCATTTTGGTCTCTCTTTGGGCTTTAAATTGAGCCCAATAACCCATGTCATCTTAACCCACCAAATGTAATGTATAATCCACCATATATCTCATGTTCAACGTCTCGATAATATTCACTTACGAGATTTACGTTCGTAGCCTCAATCGCAAAAGTAGAAATTCTATTTGCTCATGGCTTACTTGAACATAATTTGTTAAAACACTTGTGACGAAGAATTAACCCCAACTCGGATGCTAAACGCGCTTAAGAATAGTCCTACTATGATGGAGTAATGATACCATGACTTAAAAGTCTTATTTACATCATAATATTCAAAGAAAAATTTTGGCAAAAACCACCCCGGCACGCCGCTTGGCGCACTCCAATGCTGCCTGTGCAAACAAAAATTTAGGCCAGAGCAGCCTGGCACGCCACCTGCAGCGCCTTTGGTTGGATCTTTCAAGTCCCAACCTTTTGCTTATCTCTTATCTTTAAGATCCTTTGCTTGGATGTCCCTTAAACCTCAATTTTTCACCCCACAGATGCTCCACAAAGTCAGAAACGCCACCCACTACAAAGGTCTAACCACATGTACTAGGCCCAATATCAAATATTTCATCAATGACACCACAAAATAAATAATTTTGGCTCTCGACACCTAATTAAACATTGTTCAATGTCGTCAAGTAGGGTTGGGAAGGTACGGGGTGTTACATTCTTCCCCCCTTAGGAACATTCGTCCTCAAATGTTAACAACATTTTTTTTTCCAATTACAACCAATGCATCTCTATAGTAGCATATATAGATACACATATACTTAAAGCCCATAGACACTTACTTGTTTATTGCTCCATTTCCGCACTTTGAATGTTTTTCTTCCATTTGAAACAGATGAGGGTACCTTTACGAAAGCTGCTTCTTTATTTCTTAACCTCTTCATTTGTCGATCTAGAATCTTTTGATAATTTTATATGACCTATATGACGTGGTCTCAATATCCCTTTCTTTCCATGTAACGCTCCATAAGGTGCCTGTTTGATATTCACACGATAACTCCTATTGTAAAAAAATTACACATGAAGTAAATGATCGTCCTAACTGCTGTTAAAGTCCTATAAGCAAGCTCATTAATGTTTATACAGTGCATTCTGCTTATCCATCTTGTCTGAGGATTTTAACTTTATTTGGATTCCCACACTCTTTGAAAATATTTTTCCAACAGTATACAATAACTTGAGCTCCCATGACTAATACAATAGAAATTGGAATCCCCTGTCTTTGTACTATTTCTTAACCCATAACTTTACAGAGTAATCAGCTGTATAAGAAATCTTGACAGGTAAAACGTGTACTAAATTGGTAAGCCTGTCAGCTATCACCCACATGGAATTAAATTGACGAAATGTACAAGGCAAACTTGTGATGAAGCCTATGTTAATCGTAGCCTTTTTCGACACTGGGAGATTTCTATATTGCATATAACCTTTAGATTCCTGATGCTCTACGTTTTACTTGTTGACAATTCGGACCATGAGTTACAATTTCTGCAATGGTCTTTTCATGTAACCTTATCAATACATCTCTTGCAACCCATGGTACCTTTTGGCTGCTCCCGAATGAATAGAATTTCGTAAATTAAGCATTACAGTATTCCCTCTTGAGTAAGATCAAATGCGTTTGTCATAGAATCCGCATACCACTTTTCTTTTTCACTTTTGCCACAAATGAAGACCCTGTCGCATTTTACACTATAATTCTTTCATCTAGAATCTCAAGAAGACGAACTATCTCCCTTGGCTATACCTCTGACCCTTAGTGTTTCCTATTGTTTTGCGGCTTAATGCACCGCTTATCACATTTGCTTTCCCCGAATGGTGTCATATATTAACCTCGTAGTCTTTTAAGATTTCCAACCACCTTCGCTATCTTTAGTTTAGATCCTTCTATTTAAAGATATATCGCAATCTCTTGTAATCAGTATATACATCAACCTGAACCCCATATGAATAGTGGCGCCATATCTTTAAAGCAAATAGCACCATTGTTAATTCAAAATTATGTGTAGGATAAGTGCTCTCCTGTGGGCGTAATTGTCTTGAGACATACGCTATTACGTTACCATGTTACATCAATACACATCCTATGCAATGTGACCCAAGAACGATACGAGTTTTAACCAAAAATCATGTTTAGCGAACTTTGCATATTGCTTACGGTCACGAAGAATCCGTAATACTTGTCGCAACTTATTAGCATGGTTCTCTCGTGAGCTTGAATTTCATTTCTAAACGTGGTCTCAAACACATTTAACATTGGCTTGTATCACTCTATTCATCACCCACAAACACTACTAATGCAACCATTAGTTCAAATGACATAAATCGCACCCAATAATGACCATACCATGTTTGGAAAGCTGTCTTGGGTATATATTTTTTCTTTAACCCTTACTTGATGATAACTCAATATCAAATCAATAATTTTTTTTCTTCAGTTGCCAATAACCAATACACATTCTCAATGTGCCATTTTATTTTATTTTTTCCTTTTTGTGCAAACAACACTGGTGCACCCTCCCCGCGAGGACATACTGGGTCTATTAGGTGACATATGTACACTTGGACATCATTTCCTTACCTTAAGATAGAAAGTCAATTTACCGCTCGATGCTCCAACATTACTCCTCCATTCAAGGACAGTCTTTTGCAGAAAATGGAAATGGACCTTCTTAGCTCGACAATCCATCGTGGCATAACAAGAAGTCAACCAATCCATACCCATTGTAACATCAAAACCTACCATTTCTAGATCAATAAAATCAACCAACGTAGCATGCTCACAAACAGGTACTATATAGTTACGATATACTCCCTTAACTATAGTAGATTCACCCACCAGTGTAGATACTTCAAATGGTCTAACTAGTAATTCCAATGTTCTTTTAAATTTCGTAACAGTCAATGGAGTAACATATGGTACTGTAGAACTCGGATCAATCAATGCATATGTATATACATTATGTAAAAAAAATAGATAATGTACCTGTAGCTACATCAGGATAGGCCTCCAAATTCTGCCGACCTGCTAGAGCATAGGTACGGTCCTGTATTACACTAATACTGGCACCTCCTCTAGAACCGTTACCACGACCAACCGGCTGCACACCTTGGCCTAAGAAAGGAACCGATGATGATGGTGCAACGGTTGTTCCCATAGGTCGCGTAATGATACCTGTGCCCCTTCTTAGGCAATCTCTTACCATGTGCCGGGACATACCGTACCAAAAGCAAATATTGGTCCCAAATCGGCATTCCTTTAAATGAGGCTTTCCACAGTGTTTACACGGCTGGCGAAGAAACCCTGATTGGTTCATACTTCCTTGCTCTCGATACCCCACTGTTTGTGAACCTTGAATTCAACTACTTTTCCCAACGTGACTGCCTCTAAACCCTTGGAACTAGGGTTGAATGACTACTATAGGGTAAGAAAGCGATGGTCTCAGTGGTCTATTAAAAATTCGAGGACCAAATTCTCCTTGGGATGCCATGTACTGTCCCATAGGTCTAGCCTTCTTTGATGGCCCCCCTTCAACTTTGTACATCTTTCTTCTTTGCCTCTGGTCCTCCATCTTCTATGTAAAAGCCTGTATTCTGGCTATATCTATATCTCTGTTCAGAGCAGCAATGGTACAGTCCCTCACCAAACATGGCTCTAATCTATCCACATATCAATGAACTCTGTCAGCCATGGTGGCTACCATGTGGGGAGCATATCTGGCCAAAGAATTAAACTGAAGACTGTACTCCCGGACGCTCATATTCCCTTGGCAAAGATTTAAAAACTGATTCGTACGAGCCTCTCGAATCTCATAGGGAAGATAGTGATCAAGGAATGCCACTTTAAATTCTTCCCAACTAGCTGAGGGTGCACCGATACCCCTGGATCGTTTCCAATCTTCATACCATAATATTGCCTCCCCTTTCAATCTATACGCGGCAAGTTCAACTGTTTCTACACCAAATATGTGCATGACATCCAAAGCCCTTTTGATTTGATCGATAAAATCTTACGGGTCCTCATTAAGATCCGATCCAGTGAATATAGGAGGGTCTAATTTTAGGAAATTCTGTGTCCTTCGACTAGCTGCCCTAGCCTCACTATCATTACTTGTTATTGGACCAGCTTGTCCTTGATTCTGTGCCGTAACTATCTGAATTAACATGTATACTGCATTTCTTAAATCCTGGTCAGTGACATTAACAGGTGGCTCAACAGGTTCGTCTCTCCTTCTTCGCTCCCCTGGAGCTAGAAAAGTAGAAGAAGCCCGCGATGCAAACTCACTTTCAGCTTCATCTTTCTCAACCCGTTCAGGTGGTAAGTTACTAGTTCCTTCTCCGCCAATCCTGTCTAGCTTCTTAGTTTTACCCTTGCCTCTTCTTGTAATCGGCATTCTTACTATAATGAAAGAGAACAAAGTCAATGGTCAGGTACAATTCTATAACCTTGGCTCTATTGCACGATCTAAAAATGAAGAAATGAAACAACTCCTAAATGCCCCATAGCCTCCTGCTCATAAATGTGGCGCACAACACATCCATGAGCAAGACTCTACTCGGACACGGCTTTGTAGACACCTTAGGACAACCTGCTCTGATACCACTTTTGTCACACCCCAAATTCCAACAAGGCGGACTGGCACCCAAAGCCGTTGAGGCCCGAGAGAACCAATCTTTGCTCATGAACCTTCATACGCATGTCCCTTTATGAATGACATTCTATCTCATGAAACTTATAAATTATAAACTACCAATGGCGTAAAACATGGAAACACATGCTATACATATGAAACTTGGTCGTTGGGGCCGTCAAGTCAAAATGAACATACATATCTTACATTCTGTTTCCCACGTAAGTCTACAAAGACTCTACAGATACATAACTGTGACAAACCTAGAGTCGGGACAATACCCCCCTCTATACTCATATACAATACCAAACAAAAGTTCACAATGACTCGAAAAGCCCCGAAGCAACTAGAGCTCACCAATGATCCGCAAATGATCTGTAACCTACGGTGGAGGTCTCCTAACACCTGTGCCTGCAGCAAGTAAAGTAGGTCCCCCAAAGGGGTCAGTATGAAGAATGTACTGAGTATGCAAGGCTATAAGAAACTTCATACAAGATACAAACTTCAATGGAACCAAGATAAGAAGATAGTCAATGTGGATAATTCATCGTTTTGGATGTGTGGAAGCATGTACCTTATATTCATTTCTTTCTTTACCTTTTTTTTCCATTACAGTCAATATTTATCGATAAATATATAACCTTCAATAATATATATAACCGTCAATATAATACCGTCAATAATATAACCCGGGCCCACCTGATCAGTGGGAGAATAATATAATATATCATAAATAAATAAAGTAGGTTCGGCCCTTAGGGCTACCCCCTGTCAGGTTCGGCATCAAGCTATACTTTTGCCCCACTGAGCTTCCCCCCTGCTATCACCCGAAAATCAGTGAAGCAGGTTCGGCATCAAGTTTGGCTTTTGCTTCACTGAGCTTTCCCCCTGATCCAACAATATCAGGATCAGGTTGAGTTAGGTTTGCGCCCCCACAAAGCTACCACCCATACTCAATAAGTATAAAGAAAGTATAAAGTAACCATAAGGAAATTATAAAGTAACCATATGAGAATTACTCCTTTTATTACTTCATTGCATTACCTCTTCCCTTTACTTTTATGAGATTGATACATTGAGGACCATGATATTATTGGAAACACACATATATGCATTACCTCATTTCTTTACTTTCAAGAGATTGATACGCTCACTTATGAGAGATTGATATATTTGTAATCATAACCTTATTGGAAGCTTTGGAACCATGTCCATGATTATGTGACACACAAGCAACAACGACTACTGAATGAGGAATATGTGACTTAACAATAGATAACAACCTGAAATGAGATACTTTTGGACATTTCAGAATGAACTAGTACAACATCAATGTGAATACTATGAGCTGCAGAAGGGTACGTAAAGAGTAACCTTACATACCTTATCTTCCCAATATGACTACACAAGCCAATATGTGAATGCAATAATTTAGCTCCCTCCTTATGTTTCACTCTACAACACAAGTGCATAACGAAACCAACATTAACCACAAGTTACATTCCAAGTGTATAAGACGACCATGAGCTACATGATTGCCCTATAACATTATTTCACCCTTTACAATACCATTCATGGCATTATCATACCAAAAATACCATAACATTCTATACATTGACCAAGACATCATAAACCAATATCTTTTCACACCAAGTTCCTCTTTTACATTTTCTCATCAATACAACATCATAATTACTTCATCAAGTCACCTCAATACCTTTCATAACAACATATCAGCCAAAATCCCATAAGTTACACTTATAGAAAAATAACAAGTTTAGTAACATAATCACACCATACATATTGTTATTTCATCCATACCATGCACTTTCATCAAAACCACAAGTCACCTTTCAAGTTTAATTCACACAAATGACACATCTTTTACAAAAACACAAAAGTGCACCACTTACACTTTTAGACATAACCATCAAGATCTACATGCTCTCCCATGCATATCATATATTAATCCATAAGAATAATCACTTACCCAAACTTGCAAATGAGTGATCTTGTCCAAAAGATGGCTTAGGGTTTGAGAACTTGAAGAAATATCTTGTGGGAATGTTGTGGAAGTGTCTAGAATGGCATGTGCCCCTTTTGAGATTAAAAATCTGATTTTCTTGCCCTTTTATAGCCCCTTTGGTCATCCTTAGCCACTCTTTGGCATTAAATGCCATATTGTCTTGGTCAAAGTGGAAGAATGAGTCATTTGACCCATTGGGCCTTTCATCTTGGTCTCTCTTTGGGCTTTAAATTGAGCCAAATAACCCATGTCATCTCAACCCACCAAATGTAATGTATAATCTACCATATATCTCATGTTCAACATCTCGACAATATTCACTTACGAGATTTTCGTTCGTAGCCTCAATCGCCAAACTAGAAATTCTATTCGCTCATGGCTTACTTGAACATAATTTGTTAAAACACTTGTGACGAAGAATTAACCCCAACTCGGATGCTAAACGCGCTTAAGAATAGTCCTACTATGATAGAGTAATGATACCATGACTTAAAAGTCTTATTTACATCATAATAGTCGAAGAAAAATTTTGGCGAAAACCACCCCAGCACGCCGCTTGGCACTCCCCAATGCTGCCTGTGCAAACAAAAATTTAGGCCAGAGCAGTCTGGCACGCCACCTGCAGCGCCCCATGCCAAATTTTTGATTTTGACTTTTCTTTGCGGATTTCGTTGGATCTTTCAAGTCCCAACCTTTTGCTTATCTCTTATCTTTAAGATCCTTTGCTTGGATGTCCCTTAAACCTCAATTTTTCACCCCACAGATGCTCCACAAAGTCACAAACGCCGCCCACTACAAAGGTCTAACCACATGTACTAGGCCCAATATCAAATATTTCATCAATAGCACTACAAAATACATACTTTTGGCTCTCGACACCTAAGTAAACATTGTTCAACGTTGTCAAGTAGGGTTGGGAAGGTACGGGGTGTTACATTCTAGTTTCTACTGAGTTGTCTTCTGTAATTATGACAGTCTGTTTCTTTTCTACTGCCACTAGCTGTATTTGTACTGATTGTATTACTTGTCTTCCTATAGTTTTTTCTATACATGGTATGCATCCTTCAAACTAGCATTTGCTACATTTTGCTCGTCTTTTCTATACATGGTATGCATCCTTCAAACTAGCATTTGCTACATTTTGCTCGTCTAGTTCTACTAGGGTACCAATGAAAAATATAGCATTTATTAATGTCTAAACCTTTGTGTCTTTCAAACTCATGTAAACATTTTTCTTCTTCTTTGATATTTACTAAAGCCAAACTGGTTAGTGTTTCATTTAGATTTACTAACCCTATATCTTCTTCAGAGTCTGAGGAGTCTGGATCTTTATCGTAATCGATACTTACAATGGAATATATACTTTCTGTGTCTGACATATATTCATCTACGTTTATTAAGGTTTCATTAAAGTCTTCTATGAGTTGTGAATTTCTTGTTCTAGTATTATTTCATTTGGGGCAAGTATTACCTAAGTGGTCTGAACTGCCGCATGTAAAATATTCTAAAGTATTCTTATAACTTCTGTTATCTTTGTATTTTCTTACATGTCTATTTTTATTTAAGTAAGGTTTTCTAGTAGAGGATTTTCTTAAATAATAACTTTTCTTTCTGTAATCATTTTGTTTATATGGTTTCGTATATTTCTTGTTATACTTATTCTTCTTTTGGTAATTTTCATCGTAACTTTGGGTAGTATAAATCGTCTTACAGAAATTTATCTCTCCTTTCTTTAATTGTATTTGTATTTGTATGTTTGTACATTTTTCTTGTAATATGTCTATTATATGTTGTATTTTATGTCCTATTGACCATCTGGCATGAGGATTTTGTATTACACCGTCTCTCTTTTCCCATCTTTCTTCTATTTCTCGTCCTAGCGCTCCTGGTAATTTATTAAATAACTTTTTGCCCAAGCTTTGGTCAAAAGTGTTTCCGCTTATGCTTGCATAATAAAAATAATCTAAAAGGAATGGCTTAATGTGTTGCCAACTACTTATAATTAATTGTTCTAATTTTATTAAAGATTTACGCTGTAATACTAATAATCCACTATTTGGATCTTCTCCTATTATTAAACTATGTATTTTATTGGTAAAGTTGTATGGATTAGCTCTCATTTCTACCAAGTCTTTAAATTTGTTGGGAAATTCTCGTTTAAAACTTTCCCATAAACCTTTAGTTGATTCTCCTAAAAATGTCTCCATATATCTATACATAGTTTTTGGATCTGTTTCATTATATGTTTTAATATAGTTTGCTACTACAATTCCTTTCGACAAATCTATAACTGTATTCCAAGCTTGTGGATCATGTGCTGCTATATTAAGTATTTTGCCTTTACTACCTCCTTCTTGAAGGGTAATAGGTTCTTCTATTGACATTCTTTTTCCTATTGGTCTTACACTTTCTAATTCTGTTTCTGGATTAGTTCTATAAACTCTATGTCTTGGTACATTTCCTGTATTTGTTTCTACAGTATGTATTTGGCTAGTTCTTTGGGAGGGGCTTGAACTTGTTGAGGCTGATTCCATAAATTCTTTAATACTTTTATCTGTTTCGGAAATTACATCTTCTGAATTATCAAAGAGTTCTCTATATCTTATGTTATCTGTTCTTAAGGTGCATAGCCTAAAATGGTCATCTACTTCAAAAATGTCTAATTGTCCTAACTTACATCCACTACATTTAAAACGTCTCTTGTTATTTGATCTATATAGTTCTCTTGCCTTTTGTATTGTTTTATCTACTTCAAATTCTTCTAATTCAACTATATTCATAAATTCTGTCTTTTCTGTTTTTTCTTCAACTTCTTCTTCTATTTCATTTTGATTTGTCTTTTGATAGTCTATGAATCTAATTGAAGTTTCTCCCTTTTTATTTGTATACATTAAATGGTCTGTAGGTTTTAAAGTTTCTTGTTTATCTTTATCTTTATGCTCTAGGTTCCATTCCAAACCAACATAAAGTTCTGAGCCTATTTTTATGGGTTTCATTAATTTAATCCCTTTATTTCCCATTAATCCTACAACATCGTTAACTTTTAATTTAAATCTACTTCCACTATTATTAGCTAATTTTCCTAGAAATCCTACACAAACCAAAAGGTTATTACCTATGGTCATGTCTTCATATCCTTTAGTCTGAATACCTATCTTTATGTATTTTCCAAATTCTGATGAATTAATCATAAAGTCTGGACTACAATAAAATATTCCTCCATTATTAGTCATGTCTACTTTGGTTAATCCTATAAGGGTATTTGAGAGTCTGACCATCTATCATCATATATAGTTATTAACACTTTTGTTCCTAAATTCTTTCTTGTTAATCCTTTTAATCCTATTATTATTAATCCCATATGCATTAGATTCATATGTCTTTCTTGAATTTCTTCAGAAGATTCTGGACTAATTAATGTAAGATTTTCTTGGTTATCTCCTATAATGCATATCTGTTCTTCTCTATAATGTCTATACAACAGAGCTTTCTGTGAAAATAAGCCTGAACTATATAATACTTTGGGATTTAGTAAATTTAATTTGTTCTGTTGGAAAATCTAAATATCTTTGTCAATGTCTATTACTTCATCTAATTGTTGTGATGTAGATGTAGTGTGTCTTCCAGAAGTCATTATGTTAGATATTATATTATTACTTAGTCTGTTTTGGTGTAACTATGTCGTGGTCTTTCTTGGTCTCGTCTCCTACTTGATAAAAAGTCCATGGTTTTACCTTTCTAACTACTGATGGTCTATCCTTTACTGGAGTTACTTCTGTTCTTTTAAATTGATCTATTAATTCATTGGGGGTGTCTTCAGGGACTGGTGGATATTTAATTTTATTTAGCTCGTCTAAATGTTGTTTTAATATTTCTTGATGTTCTAGTAAAGTCTTTTCTTTTATTAATTTTTCTATATTTTCGTTAAGTTTTAGAAGTAGTAAAATTATGGTATTATTTTGCTTAGTTATTATTTGGTCTGCCTTACTTTGAGGTAAATGGGTACTTAAGGCTTCTGAATTTGGTGCTATTTGTGTTTGAGTATTTCGTTATATAAAGGGTTGTTCATGAAAAGATTATTTCTTTATTTGTTCTATAGCTTGTTTTAAATCTTTAAGATCTTTATGAAATATATTTTCTTGTGCCTTTGTCTTTACTAAGTTGTCTTTTTTCTATTTCTGAGTATTGAATTTTTAGAAAGTCTAACTTTTCTTCTATTTGATAGAAGATTTTTTTCTGTTTTACTTGAATATCTCTAAGAATTTTGAGTACTAAAGTATTATCTTTATGAATATTTTCTCCTAGATTTAATAATAAATCTACAATACTATTTAATTGTGGGTCTTCGTTATGTAAAGTATGGTCTCCGTTATTAAAATTACACCTAATTAAAGAGTTGTCCTTTAATCTTTTGTAATTCTTTTCTGGAAGTAATTGTAAGTCTAAATATTCTAACTTTTTAAAATTTGTTACTTTATCTATTTTGTCTATCCTAGTGCTATCCAGATTGGTCTAGTTTTATACCACTCTAACCACTTTTTATGTTCTTATATGTCACTTTCTATTCCTTGTAATTCCCAATAAAGTTTACTTTCTACTTGATCAAGATTTCCTTTTAGGGTTTTTAATTTCTTTAAAGATTGATGTAAAATTGTGCGCTTCTTTCTAGCGTAAACTAATTGTGTTAATTGAAGGTTATATATAAGATTATTAGCTTGTACTTCTTTAGCAAAAGGATGTGTTTTCATTAATTATTTAACCTAATGGACAGTTATCTAGATATTCTTTAAATATTGCTCTATAATGTATAGTATCTCTAATGTCTCTATTTATAGTAAGTAATTTTGATTTTATTCTATTTCGGTGTCCGCACCTTTGGTGATGTGTTTCTATTGATATATCTCTATAATCTTTATTAGTTGCGTTATCAAAGTCTTGTAAATGTTGAATTAGTTGGTCACGTACCTGTTTCAGTCGTCTTTCTTCAATATATGTATTATGTATCTGGGTATTGTAATGGTTTATATAGTTATGATAATTATCGTCTCTTCGCATAAAGTGAAATTATAATTGTTTTTATTAGATATTCTTGAGCTTGTATGTCTATTTTAACTTGTTTTATTTCTTTCTTTATATAGTGATAATAGTCTGTTATTTGTTTGATTAAGTGAACTTCTATGCCTAATTCTAGATATATTTTAAATCTAGTAATAACTTCTACTAATTTTTGTTCTAAAAATTGTATATAATTTTGACCTTGCTGAGTAAAAAACAGTCCTTCTTCTTCAAAATGGTTTGCGTAAAAATTATACCGTTCTTCCAACTTATTATATTCTTTTTCTAATTCTATTAAATTTAATTTGTTAGAGATTTCTAAATTTCGAAGATATTTTAAATATTTTGCTAACCTAGTTCGTTTCATATAACTAATTATCCTAAAGGAAAATATTTAATTCTTTGTTTAATATGTGTAATGGTATTTTTTAAATGATTAATTTGACTGTTAGAGTCCCAAATACTTCTAATTACATAGTCTATTAATTGTGTAGCATGCACTTCGCTATCTTCTAGTTGTTCTTTAAATATTTCTTGATAATATTTATATCTTGCTAGTAATTCTTTTTTATCTGTTTCTAAGGTTACTAACACGTCTTTTCTAACTATTAACTGATTTTGTAAGAACTTTAGTTGACTAGCTAAATGAGATTTTTTCATTAACTATATTGTCCTAGATGGTAATAATTAATTTTATTAGTTATTTTAATTATTGCTTTTTGTCTATATTTAATTTGAAGAAAAAGTTCTAAAGTTGGTTCTTCTAAATTCTCGTATTGTCTTATTAAATCTTGTAGAATTAATTTATTATCTAACCGAAATGATCTAAGAGCTTTTATATATCTAGCTAATTTTATCTTTTTCATAAACTATGGCCTAGAAACTTCTTGCTCTGATACCAATAATTTTAAACACTTAGATAAAGGGTTATTTCAATGATTTTTAAGGTTTTTGTGGGTTGTTTGCAGGTTGAAGTTGATTGAATAGAAGAGGGTGTGTTCTTATAGTTGTAAAATCCTACTCGGTACTTCTCCTCCTTGTATCTACTTTTGTAGTTAGATATATTTTTCATTAGAATTCTAAGTATATTCCCTGAAATTTAACCCTTTTTTTTTTTTAACTATTCATAGTTATAGCCTGTTCATCTCTTCTTCTTAAACTTATTACCTAAGAACTGCTTTTTTAATCACACCCCGAAACCGCTAATAGTTTTACCCTATCCATATCTGTACCCTTTTCATCTCTTTCTCTTAAATATGGTACTTAAGAACCGCTTCTTCAACCGCACCCTGGAAAACACTGTCCTGTAGCTCTCTGGCCATAATGGACTTCAACATCCTAGGTATTTACCGGTTAATCCATGGGGGTTCATTAAGCATTTAAGAGAATAACCATATACTAAGGGTAGTTTATGGATCATCCTAGGAATTTACAGATTAATCCATGGGAGTTCATTAAGCATTTAAGAAGCTAACCATATACTAAGGGTATTCCTATGAACATGATATTAATAACATGACATTATATTAACATAATTCATCACGATGTACATGAACCTAATTTACAAGCATAGGGGAATAATACCTAGCTCTAACAAAAACAATAACCTACTTACATGAAGTAGAGGAGAGAGGGTTCCCTTTCGGGAGTCCCCGAGGTGCTCCTGGTTGAACTGGAAAATAAACAAACACTCACTTACTTACAATCACTCACACTCTTTATTGTATTTTACAATAGCTCACACTCTAAATATTTAGTAGATTGTTGTAATTGATTCTTCTCTCTTATTTGATCCTTCTTTTCCTCTCTCTTGCTATCTGTGTCTGAATAAAATGAGAGGTATATATAGAGGACAGAGTAAGAGGCGGACTTCAAAAGTTCTTTCAATTTTGCGAAGGAATCTGAATAATTGAAGTTCTGTCGTTGTCTTGGGGTCCATATTACTGTGCGTCTATTGTAAATTCTGAAAATTATTGAAGTGGTTGTCTCTGTCTTCTTTTTCTTTTTTGAAATTTGAGGCAGCTTGTCTGCTCTAATTCATCATTGCTTACATTTGCTGGTAAAGTCTGAAACAGTTGATGTCATTGCTGATGTCTTTCAACAAATAGTGTCTTAATTATGCAAAACTTCTGAATCAAACTCCATGCCTGAATCATCATAAGCATAGGGGTTTTGTGCCAACTGTTCCATCGTTGGGTGATGTTCTGAGTCTGAATTTGGAACTTCAGAGTCTTCTTCTTCTGGTTCTGGTTTGATAATCATGTCTTTAGTCTCTTCTTTGGCCACATTAGGGGTGACATCTTTTAAGAGTCTCATTAATGTTTGTCCGATAATATTTTCAATTGTCTTTGCACTGGTCTTATTTTGTCTTTTAGTTTTTGTTGTTCTTGTCTTTGAGCTGGAAGCTTCTAGATTAAAGCTTGTAGGTAGTCTTCTTACACTTTTTGGCAAAGTGTCAGCCATCAAAGGTCTTGATGTGTCTTTATCGGTTGCCGTTTGAACCGGACTAGCTGTACCTTTACCTGATACAGTAGGTCTTTCTACATTCACTGGGGAATGTACACCCGTCTGATCCATTTTTTGTGGAGTTGGAGAACTCGCTTGGGTCTGAAAATCAGTCTGTGTAGTAGAATCTTTAAAAGATTTTAAAGAATTTTGCTGTTGATTTAATTTTAAATTTCGTATATAGTCTTGTAAAATCATATTTTGTCTAAGTAAATTATCTCGTTCTTTTTCTAAAAAATCATTTTTCTGGTTCAGTCTTTTAAAACCTTCTGTCATAGAACTACAATGATCACAAAAAATTATTTTGTTTGAGTCTTTCTGAATATTGTATTGAGGAAAAATTGTTTGATTTCTAAGTTCTGGAGCTATAAAGAAATTAGGTCCTAGATTACCTCTCGCATAGTCTGGAACTATAAAGAAATTAGCTCCTAGATTACCTCTAGCATAGTCTAAAGCTTCATTAAAATTATTAAAGCCTTTGTATAATGGATCTTTAAATCCTTTAATAGTGTCTATTACCTGTATCCATGTCTGATAGATGCCTGGTATCTTTCCCTGTATAATCACATAAAACTTAAATTTGTTTGTTAGATTATTGTCTGTAAAATACTGGGCCAGGGCATTCATAACAGCTAAAAAATAGCTGACATCCCTTGGAGTCTTATTATAAAAAATCCATAAATTGTCTAACAAACACTTCTGATTTCGGTCAACCCATGCTTCGGGCCTTGTCTTGAAACTGAAATTTGATTCTGGGTAACAGATCAAATTATGTCTGCCAAAATGGATACTTTCTATTGTCTGATTAGTAGAAGTCTAAACTGAAATTTGATTCTGGGTAACAGATTAAATTATGTCTGCCAAAATGGCTCATTTCTATTGTCTGATTAGTAGAAGTATGAGATGTATTTAGCATAGTCTGTGGTCTAAAATGAGTATTGCTTAAAAGTGTCTTTAAATAGTCGTCTACACTGGAGTCTGAAGTGGAGGCTTTAGCTTTTCCTTTGTCTGTCATGCTGCAGAGAAAACTAATTAGTAGTTTTTGAAATTAATCTACTGAGCTTATCAGCTAAAATATTTTCATTACCTTTAATGTGTTCAAATATAATACTATATATGGAAGTGGCATCAATAAAATTCAACCATCTTCTTTTACTGCTATTTTTCTCACTGATTTTTTCATGAAATTTTACTATTGCTTCGCAGTCTGTTCTTACTAATATTTCTGGTTTATTTAGAATATATATTTTAAAACTATTGAGACCATATGTTACTGCCACTATCTCAGCATCTATACTACTCATATTTCCTTGTTCTTTATATTTACCACTTTGGTAAGCGCATATTCTTTCTTCTTTTTTATCACTATATTTATTTTTCTTTGCCTTAAGGACGGCTCCCCATCCTTCAAAATTTCCATCAGTTTCTATTATTTAATAGTCTATTTCTAAAGGTAGGGTTAAGTCTGGTATATCCTTTATCATTTCTTTTAATTTTTGGACTAATTTTATACCTTCAGTATTAAAAGTCTTTTGTCCTTTAGTTCCTGTCTTAGCATAAAGGGGTCCTGCTACTTTGCCTAAATTTTTAATGAATTGTCTAGCATAATTTAATATTCCTAGAAATTTTTGTAAATCTTTTGTCTTTTCTAACTTATCAGGCATTTCTAAAGCTTTCTTTTCTATATGTGGTTGTACCTTAATCTTTCCGTCTCCTATAGTAATTCCTAAGAAATTAATATATGGTTTGCATAATTTCATCTTTTTTTTTACTAATAACTATTCCATTTTCTATAAATAAGTTAAAAACTGTTTGTAGATGTCCTAGATGTTCTTTCATATTATAGCTAAAAACTAAAATGTCATCTACATATACTAATACACAATGTTTATATTTTCCAAATATATTATCCATCTTTCGTTGGAAAATTGGTGGAGCTCTTTTTAGGCCAAATGGCATTACTAGCCATTGAAAATGTCCTTCAGGACAAGTGAAAGTTGTCCACTCAATACTGTCTTTATGCATCTTTATTTGCCAATATTCCGACTTACAATCAAATTTACTAAAAATTGTTCTTCCCTGAATTCGATTGATTAATTCTGTTTTGTCTGGGAGTTTATAAGCATCCATTATAGTGTTATCATTAAGTCTTTAATAGTTTATAACCATTCTAGCTTTACCTCTAACTATCTCACTATGATTTCTGACCATAAATGCTGCTGACCTATGTCTTGATTTAGATCTTCTAATTACTCCTAAGTTAAGTAATTCTTTAATTTGTACTTCAAAATCTTTTAAATCTTCATTAGTGGCTTGTATTGCTCCTGTCTTGACTGTATATTCTGGATTTATGATTTCTAACTTACATTCTATTTGGTTATTCTTCCAATGTTCTAAAGGCTTTTCTCCTATTATATCTATATCATCTAATTTTTGAATTTTTTTTTGCAGGTCTTCTTGATTTTTAATAATTCCTATGTTTTAAAGATTTCTGTTAAAATTACATTTGTCTATATGTGCTTCTATTAAATTGTAATTCTTTTCTATATCTTCATCTATTTCTATCCATTCTTGTTCATCTATTACTTCTGATAATAAGTTCTGGTTGCAGGTACAGTGCGTTCCTCTGTTGCAAACGGTGTCTGGCTTTATCAACTTATTTTTGGAATCTTTTATTACTTTAGTATCTCTTTTTATATTTGTTCCAAAAAATGATGGTGTTATTGTAATAGTCTTAGTAAAAATTACTCCGTCTCTAGTAATAAAACATCCTCCATTGTTTCTAACCATAAAGTCTAACCCTATTATGAAGTCTGCTTTTATATTTAAATTTCTTGTTAACACATATCCTAATTTATTTGAGCAGGTATTATTGAAACTAATTATAGCATTTTGTACATAATGTGTATATGTATTATGAGTACCATCCATTTGCATGGCTGTCTGTGGTTTGGTGAATTCATTTATGAGGTGTTTTGGTAATAAATTTTGATTTATTATGCAATGTGTACACACAGAGTCTATTAAACCTAAAGTTTCTATTTCATAGTCTTTTATTTTTATTTTTGTCATTACTTTAACAACACTTAATTTCTTGTCTTCGTTGCATACTAATCCTTCAAGCGACTGATTTAGTAATTCTGTTTCTTCGAAATCTTCTATAATAACTCCTTTTGGTTCTTGAGAAATGCTTTTTCCTTTTTCTAGGTATTTTATTCTATCTTCTAACTCATTTATTTTGGTTTCTAAATTACTTATTCTAGTTTCTACAGAGTTATCTTCTGTAATTATGACAGACTATTTTTTTTCTACTGCCACTGGTTGTATTTGTACTGATTGTATTACCTGTCTTCCTATAGTTTTTTCTATACATGGTATGCATCCTTCTAAGTAGCATTTGCTACATTTTGCTCGTCTAGTTCTACTAGGATACCAATGACAAATATAGCATTGATTACTGTCTAAACCTTTATGTCTTTCAAACTCATGTAAACATTTTTCTTCTTCTTTGATATTTACTAAAGCCAAACTGGTTAGTGCTTCATTTAGATTTTCTAACCCTATATCTTCTTCGGAGTCTGAGGAGTCTGGATCTTTATCGTAATCGATACTTACAATGGAATATATACTTTCTATGTCTGACATATATTCATCTACGTTTATCAAGGTTTCGTTAAAGTCTTCAATGAGTTCTGAATTTCTTGTTCTAGTAGTATTTCTTTAGCTAAATGAGATTTTTTCATTAACTATATTATCCTAGATGGTAATAATTAATTTTATTAGTTATTTTAATTATTGCTTTTTGTCTATACTTAATTTGAAGAAAAAGTTCTAAAGTTGGTTCTTCTAAATTCTCTTATTGTCTTATTAAATCTTGTAGAATTAATTTATTATCTAACCGAAATGATCTAAGAGCTTTTATATATCTAGCTAATTTTGTCTTTTTCATAAACTATGGCCTAGAAACTTCTTGCTCTGATACCAATAATTTTAAACACTTAGATAAAGGGTTATTTCAATGATTTTTAAGGTTTTTGTGGGTTGTTTGCAGGTTGAAGTTGATTGAATAGAAGAGGGTGTGTTCTTATAGTTGTAAAATCATACTCGGTACTTCCTCCTCCTTGTATCTACTTATGTAGTTAGGTATATTTTTCATTAGAATTCTAAGTATATTCCCTGAAATTTAACTTTTTTTTTTAAACTATTCATAGTTATACCCTGTTCATCTCTTCTTGTTAAACTTATTACCTAAGAACTGCTTCTTTAATCACACCCTGGAACCGCTAATAGTTTTACCCTATCCATAGTTGTACCCTTTTCATCTCTTTCTCTTAAATTTGGTACTTAAGAACCGCTTCTTCAACCGCACCCTGGAAAACACTGTCCTGTAGCTCTCTGGCCATAACGGACTTCAACATCCTAGGTATTTACCGGTTAATCCATGGGGGTTCATTAAGCATTTAAGAGAATAACCATATACTAAGGGTAGCTTATGGATCATCCTAGGAATTTACAGATTAATCCACGGGAGTTCATTAAGCATTTAAGAAGCTAACCATATACCAAGGGTATTCCTATGAACATGATATTAATAACATGACATTATATTAACATAATTCATCATGTTGTACATGAACCTAATTTACAAGCATAGGGGAATAATACCTAGCTCTAACAAAAACAATAACCTACTTACATGGAGTAGAGGAGAGAGGGTTCCCTTTCGGGAGTCCCCGAGGTACTCCTGGTTGAACTGGAAAATAAACAAACACTCACTTACTTACAATCACTCACACTCTTTATTGTATTTTACAATAGCTCACACTCTAAATATTTAGTAGATTGTTGTAATTGATTCTTCTCTCTTATTTGATCCTTCTTTTCCTCTCTCTTGCTATCTGTGTCTGAATAAAATGAGAGGTATATATAGATGACAGAGTAAGAGGCGGACTTCAAAAGTTCTTTCAATTTTGCGAAGGAATCTGAATAATTGAAGTTCTGTCGTTGTCTTGGGGTCCATATTACTGTGCGTCTATTGAAAATTCTGAAAATTATTGAAGTGGCTGTCTCTGTCTTCTTTTTCTTTTTTGAAATTTGAGGCAGCTTGTCTGCTCTAATTCATCATTGCTTACATTTGCTGGTAAAGTCTGAAACAGTTGATGTCATTTCTGATGTCTTTCAACAAATAGTGTCTTAATTATGCAAAACTTCTGAATCAAACTCCATGCCTGAATCATCATCAGCATAGGGGTCTTGTGCGAACTGTTCCATCTTTGGGTCATGTTCTGAGTCTGAATTTGGAACTTCAGAGTCTTCTTCTTTTGGTTCTGGTTTGATAATCACGTCTTTAGTCTCTTCTTTGGCCACATTAGGGGTGACATCTTTTAAGAGTCTCATTAATGTTTGTCCGATAATATTTACAATTGTCTTTTTACTGGTCTTATTTTGTCTTTTAATTTTTGTTGTTCTTGTCTTTGAGCTGGAAGCTTCTAGATTGAAGCTTGCAGGTAGTCTTCTTACACTATTTGACAAAGTGTCAGCCATCAACGGTCTTGATATGTCTTTACCGGTTGCCATTTGAACCGGACTAACTGTACCTTTACCTGATACAGTAGGTCTTTCTACATTCAGTAGGGAATGTACACCCGTCTGATCCATTTTTTATGGAGCTGGAGAACTCGCTTGGGTTTGAAAATCAGTCTGTGTAGTAGAATCTTTAAAAGATTTTAAAGAATTTTGCTGTTGATTTAATTTTAAATTTCGTATATAGTCTTGTAAAATCATATTTTATCAAAGTAAATTATCTCGTTCTTTTTCTAAAAGATCATTTTTCTGGTTCAGTCTTTTAAAACCTTCTGTCATAGAACTGCAATGATCACAAAAAATTATTTGGTTTGTGTCTTTTTGAATATTGTATTGAGGAAAAATTGTCTGATTTCTAAGTTCTTGAACTATAAAGAAATTAGGTCCTAGATTACCTCTAGCATAGTCTAAAGCTTCATTAAAATTATTAAAGCCTTTGTAGAATGGATCTTTAAATCCTTTAATAGTGTCTATTACCTGTATCCATGTCTGATAGATGCCTGGTGTCTTTCCCTGCATAATCACATAAAACTTAAATTTGTTTGTTAGATTCTTGTCTGTAAAATACTGGGTCAGGGCATTCATAACAGCTAAAAAATAGCTGACATCCCTTGGAGTCTTATTATAATAAATCCATAAATTATCTAGCAAGCATTTCTGATTTCGGTCAACCCGTGCTTCGGGCCTTGTCTTGAAACTGAAATTTGATTCTGGGTAACAGATCAAATTATGTCTGCCAAAATGGATCCTTTCTATTGTCTGCTTAGTAGAAGTCTGAGATGTATTTACCATAGTCTGTGGTCTAAAATGAGTATTGCTTAAAAGTGTCTTTAAATAGTCATCTGCACTGGAGTCTGAAGTGGAGGATTTAGCTTTTCCTTTGTCTGTCATGCTGCAGAGAAAACTAATTAGTAGTTTTTGAAATTAATCTACTGAGCTTATCAGCTAAAATATTTTCTTTACCTTTAATGTGCTCAAATTTAATACTATATATGGAAGTGGCATCAATAAAATTCAACCATCTTCTTTTACTGCTATTTTTCTCACTAATTTTTTCATGAAATTTTACTATTGCTTCGCAGTCTGTTCTTACTAATATTTCTGATTTATTTAGAATATATATTTTAAAACTATTGAGACCATATATTACTGCTACTATCTCAGCATCTATACTACTCATATTTCCTTTTTCTTTATATTTACCACTTTGGTAAGCGCATATTCTTTTTTTTTTTTTATCACTATATTTATTTTTCTTTGCCTTAAGGAGGGCTGCCCATCCTTCAAAACTTCCATCAGTTTCTATTATTAAATAGTCTGTTTCTAAAGATAGTGCTAAGTCTGGTATATCCTTTATCATTTCTTTTAATTTTTGGACTAATTTTATATCTTCAGTATTAAAAGTCTTTTGTCCTTTAGTTCCTGTCTTAGCGTAAAGGGGTCCTGCTACTTTGCCTAAATTTTTAATGAATTGTCTAGCATAATTTAATATTCCTAGAAATTTTTGTAAATCTTTTGTCTTTTCTAACTTATCAGGCATTTCTGAAGCTTTCTTTGCTATATGTGGTTGTAGCTTAATCTTTCCGTCTCCTTTAGTAATTCCTAAGAAATTAAAATATAGTTTGCATAATTCCATCTTTTTTTTACTAATAATTATTCCATTTTCTATAAATAAGTTAAAAACTGTTTGTAGATGTCCTAGATGTTTTTTCATATTATAGCTAAAAACTAAAATGTCATCTACATACACTAATACAAAATGTTTATATTTTCCAAATATATTATCCATCTTTCGTTGGAAAATTGGTGGAGCTGTTTTCAGGCCAAATGGCATTACTAGCCATTGAAAATGTCCTTCAGGACAAGTGAAAGTTGTCCACTCAATACTGTCTTTATGCATCTTTATTTGCCAATATCCGGACTTACAATCAAATTTACTAAAAATTGTTCTACCCTGAATTCGATTGATTAATTCTGTTTTGTCTGGGAGTTTATAAGCATCCATTATAGTGTTATCATTAAGTCTTTAATAGTTTATAACCATTCTAGCTTTACCTCTAACTATCTCACTATGATTTCTGACCATAAATGCTGCTGACCTATGTCTTGATTTAGATCTTCTAATTACTCCTAAGTTAAGTAATTCTTTAATTTGTACTTCAAAATCTTTTGAATCTTCATTAGTGGCTTGTATTGCAGCTGTCTTGACTGTATATTCTGGATTTATGATTTCTAACTTACATTCTATTTGGTTATTCTTCCAATGTTCTAAAGGCTTTTCTCCTATTATATCTATATCATCTAATTTTTGAATTTTTTTTTGCAGGTCTTCTTGATTTTTAATAATTCCTATGTTTTAAAGATTTCTGTTAAAATTACATTTGTCTATATGAGCTTCTATTAAATTGTAATTCTTTTCTATATCTTCATCTATTTCTATCCATTCTTGTTCATCTATTACTTTTGACAATAAGTTCTGGTTGCAAGTACAGTCCGTTCCTTTGTCGCAAACAGTGTCTGGCATTATCAACTTATTTTTGGAATCTTTTATTACTTTAGTATCTCTTTGTATATTTCTTCCAAAAAATGATGGTGTTATTGTAATATTCTTAGTAAAAATTACTCCGTCTCTAGTAATAAAACATCCTCCATTGTTCCTAACCATAAAGTCTAACCCTATTATGAAATCTGCTTTTATATTTAAATTTCTTTTAACCCATATCCTAATTTATATCTGGTTTTATAGTTTGAGCAGGTATTATTGAAACTAATTATAGCATTTTTTACATAATGTGTATATGTATTATGAGTACCATCCATTTGCATGGCTGTCTGTGGTTTGGTGAATTCATTTATGAGGTGTTTTGGTAATAAATTTTGATTTATTATGCAATGTGTACACCCTAAGTCTATTAAACCTAAAGTTTCTATTTCATAGTCTTTTATTTTTATTTTTGTCATTACTTTAACAACACTTAATTTCTTGTCTTCGTTGCATACTAATCCTTCAAGCGAATGATTTAGTAATTCTGTTTCTTCGAAATCTTATATAATAACTCCTTTTGGTTCTTGAGAAATGTTTTTTCCTTTTTCTAGGTATTTTATTCTATCTTCTAACTCATTTATTTTGGTTTCTAAATTACTTATTCTAGTTTCTACTGAGTTGTCTTCTGTAATTATGACAGTCTGTTTCTTTTCTACTGCAACTGGATGTATTTGTACTTGTTGTATTACTTGTCTTCCTATAGTTTTTTCTATACATGGTATGCATCCTTCTAAGTAGCATTTGCTACATTTTGCTCATCTAGTTCTACTAGGGTACCAATGACAAATATAGCATTGATTACTGTCTAAACCTTTATGTCTTTCAAACTCATGCAAACATTTTTCTTCTTCTTTGATATTTACTAAAGCCAAACTGGTTAGTGCTTCATTTAGATTTTCTAAGCCTATATCTTCTTCGGAGTCTGAGGAGTCTGGATCTTTATCGTAATCGATACTTACAATGGAATATATACTTTCTGTGTCTGACATATATTCATCTACGTTTATTAAGGTTTCGTTAAAGTCTTCTATGAGTTCTGAATTTCTTGTTCTAGTATTATTTCTTTTGGGGCAAGTATTAGCTAAGTGGTCTGAACTGCCGCATGTAAAACAATCTAAAGTATTCCTATAACTTCTGTTATCTTTGTATTTTCTTACATGTCCTTTTTTATTTAAGTAAGGTTTTCTAGCAGAGGATTTTCTTAAATAATAACTTTTCTTTCTGTAATCATTTCGTTTATATGGTTTCTTATATTTCTTGTTATACTTATTCTTCTTTTGGTAATTTTCATCGTAACTTTGGGTAGTATAAATCGTCTTACAGAAATTTGTCTCTCCTTTCTTTAATTGTTTTTGTATTTGTATGTTTGTACATTTTTCTTGTAATATGTCTATTATATGTTGTATTTTATGTCCTATTGACCATCTGGCATGAGGATTTTGTATTACACCGTCTCTCTTTTCCCATCTTTCTTCTATTTCTTGTCCTAGCGCTCCTGGTAATTTATTAAATAACTTTTTGCCTAAGCTTTGGTCAAAAGCGTTTCCGCTTATGCTTGCATAATAAAAATAATCTAAAAGGAATGGCTTAATGTGATGCCAACTACTTATACTTAATTGTTCTAATTTTATTAAAGATTTACGCTGTAATACTAATAATTCACTATTTGGATCTTCTCCTGTTATTAAACTATGTATCTTATTGGTAAAGTTGTATGGATTAGCTTCCATTTCTACCAAGTCTTTAAATTCATTGGCAAATTCACGTTTAAAACTTTCCCATAAACCTTTAGTTGATTCTCCTAAAAATGTCTCCATATATCTATACATAGTTTTTGGATCTGTTTCATTATATGTTTTAATATAGTTTGCTACTACAATTCCTTTCGACAAATCTATAACTGTATTCCAAGCTTGTGAATCATGTGCTGCTATATTAAGTATTTTGCCTTAACTACCTCCTTCTTGAAGGGTAATAGGTTCTTCTATTGACATTCTTTTTCCTATAGGTCTTACACTTTCTAATTCTGTTTCTGGATTAGTTCTATAAACTCTATGTCTTGGTACATTTCCTGTATTTGTTTCTATAGTATGTATTTGGCTAGTTCTTTGGAAGGGGCTTGAACTTGTTGAGGCTAATTTCATAAATTCTTTAATACTTTTATCTGTTTCGTAAATTACATCTTTTGAATTATCAAAGAGTTCTCTATATCTTATATTATCTGTTCTTAAGGTGCATAGCCTAAATGGTCATCTACTTCAAAAATGTCTAATTGTCCTAACTTACATCCACTACATTTAAAACGTCTCTTGTTATCTGATCTATATGGTTCTCTTGCCTTCTGTATTGTTTTATCTACTTCAAATTCTTCTAATTCAACTATATTCATAAATTCTGTTTTTTCTTCAACTTCTTCTTCTATTTCATTCTGATTTGTCTTTTGATAGTCTATGAATCTAATTGAAGTTTCTCCCTTTTTATTTGTATACATTAAATGGTCTGTAGGTTTTAAAGTTTCTTGTTTATCTTTATCTTTATGCTCTAGGTTCCATTCCAAACCAAAGTTCTGAGCCTATTTTTATGGGCTTCATTAATTTAATCCCTTTATTTCCCATTAATCCTACAACATCGTTAACTTTTAATTTAAATCTACTTCCGCTATTATTAGCTAATTTTCCTAGAAATCCTACACAAACCAAAAGGTTATTACCTATGGTCATGTCTTCATATCCTTTAGTCTGAATACCTATCTTTATGTATTTTCCAAATTCTGATGAATTAATCATAAAGTCTGGACTACAATAAAATATTCCTTCATTATTAGTCATGTCTACTGCGGTTAATCCTATAAGGGATCTTTGAGAGTCTGACCATCTATCATCAACTATTAACACTTTTGTTCCTAAATTGTTTCTTGTTAATCCTTTTAATCCTATTATTATTAATCCCATATGCATTAGATTCATATGTCTTTTTTGAATTTCTTCAGAAGATTCTGGACTAATTAATGTAAGATTTTCTTGTTTATCTCCTGTAACGCATATCTGTTCTTCTCTATAATGTCTATATAACAGAGCTTTCTGTTGAAATAAGCCTGAACTATATAATACTTTGGGATTTAGTAAATTTAATTTGTTCTGTTGGAAAATCTGAATATCTTTGTCAATGTCTATTAATTCATCTAATTGTTGTGATGTAGATGTAGTGTGTCTTCCAGAAGTCATTATGTTAGATATTATATTATTACTTAGTCTGTTTTGGTGTAACTATGTCGTGGTCTTTCTTGGTCTCGTCTCCTACTTGATAAAAAGTCCATGGTTTTACCTTTCTAACTACTGATGGTCTATCCTTTACTGGAGTTACTTCTGTTCTATTTAATTGATCTATTAATTCGTTGAGGGTGTCTTCAGGGACTGGTGGATATTTAATTTTATTTAGCTCGTCTAAATGCTGTTTTAATATTTCTTGATGTTCTAGTAAAGTCTTTTCTTTTATTAATTTTTCTATATTTTTGTTAAGTTTTAGAAGTAGTAAAATTATGGTATTATTTTGCTTAATTATTATTTGGTCTGCCTTACTTTGATGTAAATGGGTACTTAAGCCTTCTGGATTTGGTGTTATTTGTTCTCCTTGTTTGAGTATTTCGTTATATAAAAGGTTGTTCATGAAAGGATTATTTCTTTTATTTGTTCTATATCTTGTTTTAAATCTTTAAGATCTTTATGAAATATATTTTCTTGTGCCTTTGGTTCTTTACTAAGTTGTCTTTTTTTCTATTTCTGAGTATTGAATTTTTAGAAAGTCTAACTTTTCTTCTATTTGATAGAAGATTTTTGTCTGTTTTACTTGAATATCTCTAAGAATTTCGAGTACTAAAGTATTATCTTTATGAATATTTTCTCCTAAATTCAATAATAAATCTACAATACTATTTAATTGTGGGTCTTCGTTATGTAAAGTATGGTCTCCGTTATTAAAATTACACCTAATTAAAGAGTTGTCCTTGAATCTTTTGTATTTCTTTTTTGGAATTAATTGTAAGTCTAAATATTCTAACTTTTTTAAATTTGTTACTTTATCTATTTTGTCTATCCTAGTGCTATCCAGATTGGTCTAGTTTTATACTACTCTAACCACTTTTTATGTTCTTCTTTGTCACTTTCTATTCCTTGTAATTCCCAATAAAGTTTACTTTCTACTTGATCAAGATTTCCTTTTAGGGTTTTTAATTTCTTTAAAGATTGATGTAAAATTGTGCGCTTCTTTCTAGCGTAAACTAATCGTGTTAATTGAAGGTTATATATAAGATTATTAGCTTGTACTTCTTTAGCAAAAGGATGTGTTTTCATTAATTATTTAACCTAATGGACAGTTATCTAGATATTCTTTAAATATTACTCTATAATGTATAGTATCTCTAATGTCTCTATTTATAGTAAGTAATTTTGATTTTATTCTATTTCGGTGTCCGCACCTTTGGTGATGTGTTTCTATTGATATATCTCTATAATCTTTATTAGTTGCGTTATCAAAGTCTTGTAAATGTTGAATTAGTTGGTCATGTACTTGTTTCAGTCGTCTTTCTTCAATATATGTATTATGTATCTGGGTATTGTAGTGGTTTATATAGTTATGATAATTATCGTCTCTTCGCATAAAGTGAAATTATAATTGTTTTTATTAGATATTCTTGAGCTTGTATGTCTATTTTAACTTGTTTTATTTCTTTCTTTATATAGTGATAATAGTCTGTTATTTGTTTGATTAAGTGAACTTCTATGCCTAATTCTAGATATATTTTAAATCTAGTAATAACTTCTACTAATTTTTGTTCTAAAAATTGTATATAATTTTGACCTTGCTGAATAAAAAACAGTCCTTCTTCTTCAAAATGGTTTGCGTAAAAATTATACCGTTCTTCCAACTTATTATATTCTTTTTCTAATTCTATTAAATTTAATTTGTTAGAGATTTCTAAATTTCGAAGATATTTTAAATATTTTGCTAACCTAGTTCGTTTCATATAACTAAGTATCCTAAAGGAAAATATTTAATTCTTTGTTTAATATGTGTAATGGTATTTTTTAAATGACTAATTTGACTGTTAGAGTCCCAAATACTTCTAATTACGTAGTCTATTAATTGTGTAGCATGTACTTCGTTATCTTCTAGTTGTTCTTTAAATATTTCTTGATAATATTTATATCTTGCTAGTAATTCTTTCTTATCTGTTTCTAAGGTTACTAACACGTCTTGTCTAACTATTAACTGATTTTGTAAAAACTTTAGTTGACTAGCTAAATGAGATTTTTTCATAACTATATTATCCTAGAGGGTAATAATTAATTTTATTAGTTATTTTAATTGTTGCTTTTTGTCTATATTTAATTTGAAGAAAAAGTTCTAAAGTTGGTTCTTCTAAATTCTCGTATTGTCTTATTAAATCTTGTAGAATTAATTTATTATCTAACCGAAATGATCTAAGAGCTTTTATATATCTAGCTAATTTTATCTTTTTCATAAACTATGACCTAGAAACTTCTTGCTCTGATACCAATAATTTTAAACACTTAGATAAAGGGTTATTTCAATGATTTTTAAGGTTTTTGTGGGTTGTTTGCAGGTTGAAGTTGATTGAATTGAAGAGGGTGTGTTCTTATAGTTGTAAAATCATACTCGGTACTTCCTCCTCCTTGTATCTACTTATGTAGTTAGGTATATTTTTCATTAGAATTCTAATAACGAGATTTGAATCAGATCTTTTATTATCAATACTCCTCCTCAAGTTGGTGAAAAGATATCTATCATGTGCAACTTGCCAATCACTTCATGGAATACTTTTCCCGGTAATGCCTTTGTGAGGATATATGCGAGTTAGTTCATAAACTTCACATACGAAAACTGGATGGTTTTCTAATCCAATTTTTCTCTAATGAAATGACGATCCACTTCAACATGTGTAGTGCAATCATATTGTACTAGATTTTGTGCTATCTGAACTATAGATTTATCATCACAAAACAACTTTATAGGTCCAAAACTTTCAACTCCACGATCATTTTAAACTCTTTGGATCCATACGTCACATAAACCATGCGTCATACCTTGGAAGTCCGCTTCTGCATTTGATCGAGAGATAGACTTTTGTTTCTTTCTTCTCCAGGTAACAAGATTACCTTCAACAAATGTGAAGTTATCTGAAGTTGATCTCCAGCCCAATTAACATAGGTGTAGCCCTCAGCAATTGGTGTGTCACTCAAATACAACAACCTTTTTCCAAGAGAATTTTTCAAATACCTTAGGATTCTATAGACTGCATTCATGTGTACTCTATACTTGTAGCTTGCATAAACTTGCTCACCACGATTACTACATATGCAATATTCGGCCAAGTATGATTTAGATAGATCAAATTTCCCACTAGTCGTTGATAACGAACTTTGTCTTCTAATTGTTGCATATAATAAAGTCATAAGTTGTTGGTTCATTCCATCAGTGTTTCAGCTGGTTTGTAATGCAACATTCCAGTTTCTGTCATTAAATTTAATGCATAATTTCGTTGTGAAAGAGGGATACCTTGTCTCGATCTTGACACTTCAATACCTAGGAAATATCTTAGTTGTCCTATGTCTTTCATTTAAAACTTGGTGGCTAAGTGCTTTGTAGTTTCTCCATTTCTTGGGGGTCATCACTAGTTAATACCATATCATCTACATATACAATCAATGTTGTTACCTTTCCCCCATTGTGTTTAATGAACAAGGTATGATCAGAGTTACTTTGTAAGTAACCAACAGACTTCATCTGCAATGCAAACCTCCCAAACCAAGCTCTATGTGACTATTAGCCCATAAAGTGATTTTTTCAATTTGCATTGGGCCTTGCTTAATGCCAGGTGGAAATTCCATGTATACTTCTTCCTCCAAGTCACCATTTAGAAAGAAATATTTTACATCAAACTGTCGTAAGGGCCAATATCTATTCACTGCAGTTGATATAAGACTATCAATAATGTTGAGCTTGGCTACTGGTGCAAAAACTTCTTGGTAATCAACTCCATACCTCTGATTGTAACCTTTTGCTACCAGCCTCGCCTTGAGATGGGTAAATTCTATGTAAAAGTTAATTTTGGGCCTAACTCACACCCCAAGAGCTAGCTCAAAGGGAGAAGGATCGCCCAAACTTTATAAAGAGACCGCCCATCTCATTAGCCATCAATGTGAGATTTTTTTTAATCTTCAACACCCCACCTCACACCCAGGATTGGACATCTTGAGTGAGATAGTTTCTGCTCTGATACCATATTGAATAGAAGCTGTTGTAAAAGAAAGTTGTCTTACTTTTTCCCTATTCATTGATTTGATATACAAGTGTTAATATATAGTAAAGAGAAAATCTAGAATTCTATTTTAGGCAATAGAAGTGGCGGACCCAGAATTTTGTGCAAGTGGGTTCAACCAAATACGACTATAACCAATGGTATAAGTAGTACTTGGCACGACAAGCAAGACTTGGAGGCTACTTTTTGTTATTTTCTTTTACGATCACAACATGAAGTCATAAACTATTGTGGTTTGGTCCTTTCTCAGACCCCACGTATTGTGGGAGCTTTAGTGCACCGGGCCACATAATGAAGTTATTTTGAAGTTAACACTTTATAGTTTTAACAAAGTTGAAAACATTTTTGTAAGAAAAAAAAGAAGGAACAACAAATTATTTACTTGTATTTTTAACAGTTAAATTATTTAAATTTAAAAAATATTAATCAATTAATATATATAATAAAATAAATTAGATCAATTATATACTAATTAAGAAATTTCACTATTAAACAAATAACAATTCTCAACATAATAAAAATTATAAGGAATTTATATAAGTATAGTTGCATGCTTTAGCATTTTACGAAGGAGAAATCAAACTTCACATTGGAAAGATTTAATTTGTTGAATTATGACAAACTTTAAAACAAGTGAAACAGTAAATTGTTTAAGCCCAAAAAAAAAAAGAAATAAAAGGCACGCTAGGGTCGAAAAAAGCACACCCACTTCCACTTGCAATATAATACTCCTTCTGTCTCAATTTATATGAGTTAGTTTGACTCGGCACAGAGTTTAAAAAAGAAAGGAAGACTTTTGAAACTTGTGGTCTAAAATGAATGATAGATGTTTGTGCGGCTGTAAATGATTTCATTAAGGGTAAAATAGACATTTTAAAGTTAAATTGTTACCAACTATAGAAATGTGTCATTCTTTTTGTGACTGACTAAAAAAGAAAGTGGTTATATAAATTGAGATAGGGGGAGTAGTAGAAACATAATAGATAGAAATAAAATGGAAAGCAGTCAAAAGAGATTTGAACTCATGACAAAAGGAAGTCAAGGAACCACTAACCAGCGCGAATGAACACACTTGACCACCTGAGCAAAGAACTGAGTTGTGTAAAGGGGATTCAAATTACTTACTTGTTCAAAATTCTGTGTCTTAAAAAACTAATTTACTTATATATATCATGTAACTTTTCAATGAAGCGGGTTCAATTGAACCCCCTTGAACACATATGGGTCCGCCCCTGGGCAATATGCATATAAGAGGCAACAATTAAATTGTTATAAAATAATATATCAAGAATATAATAATTAACAAAGCTAGAAATGTAGAGAAGAGATGCTTGTGAGGGATTTTATTTCTTCACTTCTTGGTATATTTACAAATACACTAAGATGCCTATTTATAAACATGTAACTTGGATACCACTTTGTCCAAGTAACTTTGGTGTTCAAGTCCAATTTGGCTAAGTAACTCTTTGTGTTCAAGTCCAATTTGGCTAAGTAACTCTTGGTGTTCAAGTTCAATTTGGCTACTAACTCTTATCTCTCATTAATAACATTCACACATATATGTCACATGACATTCATATTACATAACACTCCCCCTTGGATGTCCATTAATAGATCATGTGTCTCGTTAAAATCTTACTAGGAAAATCCAGTGGAAAAAGCCTAGTAAAGGAAAAAGAGTAAACACATCTTGTAATACGCCCTTAGTGTTGCCTCATTAAAAATCTTACCAGGAAAATCCGATTGGGACAAAACCTTGGTTAACGGAAAAAGAGTACAACCGTACTTTTACTCCCCCTGATGAAAACTTTATTTGATATTCGTAGACGGTGTATTCCATCTTATATCTCAGCTTCTCAAATATTGATGTTGGCAATGCCTTAGTGACTAGATTCATCAATTTGTAAGCTGATCAAATTTGTTGAACATTTGTTTCACCTTTTTTCCCAAGATCATGAATGAAGAAGAACTTTGGTGAAATATGTATTTTTCTGTCTTCTTTAATGTATCCTCCCTTCAGTTGAGCTATACTTACAATATTGTATTCACACATTATAGTTGAAATATCCCTTTTCAAAGGAAACCACATATTTCTTGAATATGTTGATTTATTGACCTCAACCAAACACACTCCCATCTTGCTTCATGAATGACTATTGTTTATGCAAGATTTGAAGAAGTGACAACTATTGTTTGCTTCATCGGACGACATGATGTAGTTATTTTCTCCATATGTAAGTAAATAGCCCATCTGAGTTTGAACTTCATGTGGATCAGATAAATAACTTTTTAATGTCTGTTCATTGATGGACAAATACTTTATTTGTCAAATACTCTGAGTACACATCCAGTAATATGCATTGTTAGCTGCCTCATTAAAAATCTTGCCAGGAAAATCCATAGGGACAAAACCTCGGTTAAGAAAAAAAATAGTATAGCGCGTATTATACTCGCATCGATTAAAACATCACTTTACTCTTGTAAATGGTGCTCTGCAATTCATAAGTGCACCAACTACACTAAAACATGGTACTTTCTAACCATTTTCATGTGATTAAAATTGATCTATTTTCAAGTTAAGCGATTTTATAATCATTGGGGTATTCAATGGAATCGCTTATAACCTTTTAAATCCTTCAAGGATTTTCATATAACCTTTGTTATCTAGCTAGACATGACAATAATTCATTATACATATTCAAGCTTTTTAGTATTGCCAGATTGAAACAAACCTCATTTCATCTACCATAGGAGAACACTTCTCCTATAATAATGCCAGGAACTTTGCAAAACCTTTATGCCCCAAGGCATAAGTTGTAATTTATATCTTACGGTCTTAATTTACGCATAATAACCCATTTATACCATGCTGGCATTATACCTTGGTCTTTGGATTATAAGTCCAAATATTCACTTTTCACTATTCAGGTACCTGAAGCTTTGCCAAGGTATTATGAAGTGTTATGTCGGTGCTCTTTCAAAGCACTTGCCTCATTATCATGACCATCTTGATCATTTGCTTCTTCCCTTCTTCAAAGATTTTTATCTTTGGAACCGCTTGGTCTATCAAGCTTCAGGCGTCCCATAGACTGTCCTTTTACGGACTTTACATTGGAGCATTTACAACTGAATTACCACATGGAGTCAGCAAACACATCTGGCAATTAGTTTGCAACATTTGCAAATGAATTATCTCTTGAACTTCAAGTTCACATATATATTATTTTACTAGAATCTAAATAATTCATTTCATACATAATTTTCAGCTGTTAATCATCTCTACCCCTAATGTTAGGAAATCTAATATTTATCTCAATCTTATTTTGAGATCCATCTTTGTGCGTTGTGGTGGAACAATTAAATCATATAACGCGCATTCAAATTTTCAGATGGGAATTATTTCCTAACCCTGAACCGATAGTGATGGGGGAGCCTTGTTGGCTTGATGCATACAAATGCTGCTATATTTTAAATGACACATCTCATACCGAATTTCTTTTGGGAGATTTGTTCTCATAATCAATGATTTAGCTATAATTGGAGGCATACAATTTCCGCTAAACCAACCAACATTATCAGCATAATTTATAGTTTGAAACGGTGCTCTTAATTTGAGAATTCGAACAAACAACTTTGCAAAAATAAAATTGCAAGTTAATAGAAAAGCTCATGTGACCATTTCATAGATGCATCTATTAAACTATATAATAGTAATCGATCCACATGGCAGGTGAACGGGCCCATATTCACCTTTTAATATATTTCAAAAAAATTTAGGGGATACAATCACAATCTTAGCTGGTACAATGATCAATTCATTGTGAGAACAAGCAACACAAGAGAATTCGTGAAGAACTTTCTATTTCTTCAATATATAACCACATGAATTCTCAATTATTTTTGCATCACATAACCGGGATGGTCAACCGTCATGCCAACTGATAATTATTTCAGTAAACTTTTAATTTACTATTGCATGTGATTCCTTCATCATGCTCATATTTGTGTATTACAAATAGGAGGAAAATAGCGGATAACCTTTTACATAAATATTTATAACCCGCTTCGATTGTAGTAATATGAAGATATAACATCTTTCCATTTTGTAGTCTCAATATAATTAATTTTTGGCCAATGTCTTTGAAACTTAATAAGTTTCTTTTGAGACTTACTACAATCCCAATATTATGAACAATTTCATTCCCCTGGTAGTAACATTTTAGCTCTTTCGTAGCTCTCATTTAATTTTGTGTACGACCACATATTTCACACACCATTCATATGGTGAACATCTCCTTCAAGGAGAAAATCATATAATTACGATCATAATCTTAAAATATTATATAGGCAAGAATTTTTTCTTGCTTTTACCCTTTGGTAGTTCATGATAAACATACCAAAATATTTATGGCATACTACAAGTACGCGATCAATGACCGTCTATTTCAAAATAAAATTTCCTTTATTTTTCTCAAACCTCCCGTAGAGGTGAGATGTGATATTTATCCAATCATTCATGAGCATGTACTTATTCATAAATTTTATCACATCTTGACACAATCACTTTCAAGAATGGCTGAGCATCAACGATGCTTATCACAAGTCTCATTCTCTTCAAGGAGTGGACTATAATCATATATATGTGCTTCATACAGTTTCATAAGAAGCTAATTGTCATGTCTTGGAATTTATCACATTTACATGACACACCTCAACATCACTTTGAAAGGTCAAGTGCATCACTGTTTTATATTCCTTTATTTTGATGGAGGATTTATAGAACTTATCAAATTAGGTTGCACAATAACTATGTACCCAATACCTTCCAAACCAAATTAATGGTAATATTTAGCTTCACCTTTTGAAGGATCATTTTGAGAACTCATAATGTTCTTTGAAGAATCTTCTAATTCTTTAATATATGTTGAATAATACTCAATGTGCACATCTTTGGGATGGAAAAATCATTCATGCCAACTTGTGAACTTATTTGTACTAGTAAACTCCAAGTTTACCATGACATATTATTTTCACTTAGTAAATTTTAGATTTACTATTTCGGAGTATATTTCATAATATTTCTGTCACTCCCCAAATCCCATTGAGGCAGATTGGCACCCGTAGCCGATAAGGCCCGAGAGAACCAAGCTTGCTTCTATTCATTCATATGCATGCCATAGGAAACACCACTATCATGTAAGAACAAAAAAGGCTAATAACGAAAATCATGGAACATGTGATATATATATACATATGTGAAACTTGGCCGTTGAGGCCATCAAGTTAAAAATGTCATGTATCATCTTACATTCATACACCCACATACGTCTACAAAAGCCTCTAACAGATGCAATTACAAGACCAACTGAAAGTCGGGACAAGTCCCCGCTTTATAAAACATGTACAATACCAAAACATATCTACAACTGTGACTCGGAGAAGCCCCGAACTAACTGGAGCTCACCAATGATACGCACACAACTGGCAACCTACTGTGGAGGCCTTCTAGCACCTGCGCCTGCAGCAAGTAAGGTAAGTCCCACAAGGGATGTCAGTACGAAGAATGTACTGAGTATGTAAGGCTCATAAGAAACTGTATGATATGTAAATTCGTCAATAAACTCAAATACAAGTGAATACTTAATATGGATAAGTTAACATTCTATATGATGGAAACCATGTACATTGTTTTCATTACTTTCTTTGCTTCTTTACTTCTATGCTTATTCATTATCACTTGTGTCACTATGCATCCGGGCCCCGACTGATCAGTGGGTCTTTACATAACATAACGTTATGTTGGGATCGGCTTGAGCTAGGCTTATGCCTCTAGAGCTACCACCCATGAATCAATATATCGGGATCGGCTCGAGCTAGGTTATTACCTCTAGAGCTGCCACCCATACCAACATATCAGGTTCGACTCGAGCTAGGCTATTACCTCTAGAGCTAACCCCTGTCAGGATCGGTCCGAGCTAGGCTTATACCTCCAGGACTGCCCCCTGATACAATAATCTCGGGATCGGCTTGAGCTAGGCATTTCGCCCTCAAAGCTACCACTCATACTCAATCATTAACCACATGTATGCATTTCTTTGTTCTTTACCTTTGAGATTGATACAATGATAGTCATAACATTATTGGAAATATAACATTGTTGGAACCATTGGAACAATAATTATGAATAAGAGACATATGAGTAAACATGATTGGAACTTTAGAAAACAACATTATTGGGCCTTTGGGACATTAGTCAATGACCATGAGACATGTGAATCACAATTGATCAATGAGTAGGAAAAATGTGATAATGACAATTGCTAACCGGATATAGGATACCTTAGCCCATTTCGGGATAGGACAAGTGTAATGTCAAAGTGAATACTATGCGCTGCAGAAGGATACAGACAGAGTAACCTTACATACCTTGTATTCTCAATACGAATATACAATCTTAGATGTGCATACAATAGTCCCGCTCCTTCCTTATGTTTCACTCTACAACACAAATACATAACGGAGTTTACATTAACCATCTAATTCCTTACAAATGCATTTGACGACAATGAGTTACATGTTTGCCTTTAAAATGTCATTTCCTTCTCTACAATACCATTTACGGCATTGCCATACCAACAATACCCCAATCATGCCATACATTGACCACAACATCATATACCAATAGCATTTCACAACAAAGCTTCTCCTTTACACTTTCTCATTCACACCATATCACAATTAATCCATCAAGTCACCTTAATACACCTCATAGCACATATCGGCCAAAATCCCATAATTTACACTTATAGAAAAATAAAAAGTTTAATAACATAATCACACCATACATGTTGATATTTCATCCATACCATGCTCTTTTATCAAAACCACAAGTCATCTTTCAAGTTTAAATTCCATAGATGACACATCTTTTACAAAAACACAAAGTGCCATGTTCAACACTTCCAAGCATAACCAACATAATTTCTCATACATATAATATGTTAAACCATAAGAATAATCACTTACCCAAGCTTGAAAAATGATGATCTTGCACCAAGAGATGACTTAGGGTTCTTAGGGTTTGAGGGAAATATCTTGTATTTTATCTAAAAGGCATGAGAGTTTGTAATGAATAAAAATTAGATTTTTTGACCTTTATATAAGACCTCAATTCATCCTTAGCCACTCTTTATAGCATTTAATTCTATGTCTAGAAGGTCAATGGAAGAATGGGTCATTTGACCCATTTGACCCAAGTCTTTTTCCTTATTTTGGGCCTTTATTGAGCCCAAGTCACTTAATCTAATAAAATCAATAATTTCTCATGTTTAAATCATTTCATACGTGTTACGACAATATTCCCACTCACGCGATTTATATTCGTAGCCTCAATCCCATAAACAAGTGATTCTAGCCACGTATGGCTTACTTTGACCGAAAGGGTAAAAACATCATTTGGATGCCAAATTCATCCACAAATAATCTTATCAAAATGGAATGCCAATATTTCAATTATACCATGTATAGGCTTGTGGTTGTATAAGAAATGTGGCAAAAAGCGGCCCGGTACGTCCCCGGGCACCCTTGGGACTTAGAAAAATTTCCAACATTTGAAAGGTGCGCACAAGCAGCCTGGCACGCCCTTGGGCGCGCCACCTTGCTGCCTGTGCCCAAAAATTTTGGGCAATTAGCGGCCTGGCACGCCCTCTGGCGCGCCTGGCCCAATTTTTTTGAAAATTTTTGTTCTTCGACTTTTCTTTGCTGATTTGGTTAGATACTTCAAGTTCTATTCTTTAACTTACGTCTTACCTTTAATATCATTTGTTTGGAGGTCCTCCAAGTCTCGTTTTTAACCCCACAAATGCTCCATGAAGTCACAAAACACCTCCTACGAAGGTCTCATCTCATATACGAGGGCCAATATCAATTATCTCATCAATAACATTACAAAATACATACTTATGGCTCTCAACACCTAAGTAAACATTGTTCAACGTCGTCAAGTAGGGTTGGGAAGGTACGGGGTGTTACAATTTCTTCTCAATTACCCTACCTCTTTTGGAGGTGTTACTCCCATCACATTCACCCTAGGGAATAGATCTGTAGTTTTAACAATCAAAATTCTCATTCCCAGGGAATGAAATATAATCTTGCCTTAAGCCAATCAAATTATGATAGCTTAGAATCTCTTTCAAGATATTGCTCCTTCGTGAGTAAATCGAGGCATACATATAATGTAACGAAAGATTTTGTCCTTTGCTACGCCGATATTCATATTCATAAATTCAATCACATGTCTTGTTTCAGACATATTATGCATTGCTACCACATTCACTTCAGGGAATGGAGCATATTTCATGACTTTTCACCAAAATTTTGCCTTAGTCATTATTATATCATCAATATGGTGCATCGAGATTCAAACTCAACGTCTTATCAAAATAAAAGGTCATTTAGGCCATAGATCGATGGGACTTGAACTCAATATCTTATCGTCATGGTGCACCAGAACTCTAATCCAATGTCTTACCCTTGTGGGGCGATGGAGCTTGAATCCACCGTCTTACCTATAAGCGCATATTAAACCAAAGGATAACAAGACTCACCCTTGAGCCTTAAAAAGAATATTAACAAAAGAAAATTAAACATGAAAATCAACTATTTGGGATTCACTTGCTTACATCCCAATCAAAAATACATTAGCCATACCTTAGACTTATCTTGAGATGGTAGAGTCTCGTGCTGATAACGTGTTATAAAATAATATATCAAGCACATAATAATTAACAAAGCTAGAAAAACAGAGTAGAGATGCTTGTGAGAGATTTTATTTCTTCACTTCATGGTATATTTACAAATACACTAAGATGCTTATTTATAAGCATGTAACTTGGATATCAATTTGTCCAAGTAACTTTGGTGTTCAAATCCAATTTGGCTAAGTAACTCTTGGTGTTCAAGCCCAATTTGGCCATGTAACTCTTGGTGTTCAAGTTCAATTTGGCTACTGATGTCGCCCAAAATATACCTTCAGAGAAGTATAATGCGGTCGCTTGTCAAATATAGAACCCAACTAGGTTGGGATCGATCCCACAGGGAATAGGTCGAAGTTTGAGTAGAATAGCGGAAGGAAAAATTGGGACGTAAATAAAACTGGGGGGGTTTATGTGAACATAAAGTGACAGTAACGATCGCTGGTTGTATCAATTTTGTAGACGATAAGAGAATGCACTAGGACTGTGATCCCCAATGATTCCTTAACTACACCAATTACTTGTGCTAACAAAACCGTCCCGCTATGTGGCATGCAAAATCTGACAAGATATGTTCGTCTAAACGTCTCTCGACCTTGGTTAGACGAATTTCACTCTTCTCCTCTCGGTCTCCGAGTGTCGCACTACTAACCCTTGTCCTAGATCTTAGATAACCATTCCCTCTAAGGCTCAGGTTATTAGGTGAAGGTTGATAGCTTCAGATCTCTATTGTTATCTCCTTTTCCCAATCTCTACCTCTCTCTCAAGCAAGTCTAGAATACAGGCGAGTTTCTAACATTTGTAACCGTTAGAAGAGCAATCACAACAAAGGAAACAACAATACATGCATACACAACGGTATAGAATTGCCTTGCACTTAACCGGTTTTGTTAATTCCTCATGGTTCACACAACCCTAGTTGATGTGTTTAGCTGCTCATAATTGTAAGAACACAAGAAGAATTCAGAGATGAAAACATAATTATGATCTCACGACAATGACGAAAAACCAAAATCTCAATTATCAATTAAACTTGAATTAGGGTTTGTAACTACTAAACCACGAATATGTTTATGAACTCCAAAACAGTATGAAATAGCTCTCAAAATAATGTAATGACTCTCCCTCGCACCTAGGACTATACAGGGGTATTTATAGATACAAAGCTAATCCTATCCAAAACAAAATAGGAGAACAGAGTCGGTAACTTCCACGGTATCGTGATTGGTGTCGTGAAACCAAGTCACGCACGTAGGTTGGTATCGTGGGAATCAGGCTCAATTAGACATATTCAGAAGTGAGTCACGCCATGCTTCCACGTCATGTGACTGCCAGTCATGTCACGTGACTGCCAGTCACATCACATGACTGCCAGTCACGTCACGTGACTCGTGTATTGGAAATCAGAACTTTCTCTTGGATCTCTGAAGTGGACTCACGCCAGCCACTCACGTCACGTGAGTGGCAGTCACGCTGCGTGACATATGTCGTGGGTGCATCTCTGGTGCAGGTTCTTGTTCTTTCTTTTTTTGACACTTCTTTCTCGGGCTTGATTCTTCCTTTTTGATCATTTTGCCTTTAAAACCTGTTTTTTTGCAAAGTAGGACAGAAACCACATCATACCCACAAAATACACCCAAGTTATTGCATATTTTCCTTGTTTTAAGCATTGAAAGTGCCATGTTACCATGGCACATCAACACCCTCAACTTAGAACGTTTGCATGTCCTCAGGCGAAAAAAATAGAAACACACATATATGATGCTTGATTAAGAGAAACCTAAGGGACCTATGACAGTCGACTCATTGCCTTTGGCATAAAACTTTTCCGACCCCTCCGATTTGTAAATTAAAACCAACATATGTATACAAGCAACATAGTATCATGACACAGAAGGGATCAAGTGATGGCACCAGATTATGCACAAACAACTAAGCATATATGCAAACAACATTTTTCGAACAACTAGCAGCTAATAATGCAACCCATGTACTCTCACAATCAAAGAAGTCCCATCCACTCACAATATACTAATGAATATCAACGTAGGGACGAGGTCAAAACACTCACTCTCTCAAAGAAGTTAAAACAGTGTTCATGAAATACCATAGGCTTGCCCTTATTTTCTACGCCTTAGTTTTCGGACAGTTGGACTAGGATCACTATAGGACTTTACTCGGCTTGTAATGTAGGTTTAGGGAAGGGTATGACATATATGGGTATGGTGAATCAACCCTCCTTGACACTACACTATTTTTGGCTCCAACTTCCAACCTTTCTCATTTTTATTCTCCCTTATTCTCCTTTCTTTTATTTTCAGATTTTGGGTGTGATTTTTCTCAAACTTCACAACACAACTTTTTTTTTCTTTTTCTTTGCAATTTCTCTTCTTTTCACTTTATTTTTTCTTCACACCGAAACCTGTTTTCGCTTTTTCTTTTATTTACCTCTTCTTCATACCCAACTCAATCTACGCACCTCTATAACAGCCACCCTCAACTTAGGTGATTTGCCTGAATTGAGGTACACAGTGTCCAAGGAGGGACCAGGGCCAAGACAGGTTCATTGTAATTAAAATGGAAAGGTGAATAGGAAATATGTCAATTAAGGCTCAAAGTCGGGATCAAGGGATACTTATTCATTTGGTCTGGAATTTCGGCTAAAAGTGGACTTTATTCAACAACGGCCTATGATCCTTTCCTAATCCCTATCCTCTAACCTAGGCAAGACTAACCGGGCAAGTTCTGGATTGCACACAGATAGTTAACTAAGTAGTGACCTCACACACATAGCACAGGGTCGTATTATCAACTACTACCTATCTGGTTCATGCAATGCTAGCTATAGTTATTTGCCTATAATCCTAGTGCCATAACAAGATCCAACAGTTGTCATACATAAACATGCTACACACACATACTTCAAAATTAAATTTTTCAAGAGGGGTATCCTTAATATTCAAAATACGTTCAAAATTGGACTGCACTAAGGTTTCCATATTTTTCTCCTAATTAAACACGAAAACACATAAACAATATAAATAACAACCTAAACATGCCAGTTCTACTAAGATAGCACTTGAGGGAAAAGAAACATGGCAACAAAAACCCCCAAGAGGACGTACAGACCCACAAGTACCTCACACCCTCAACTTGTAAGCATGCATTGTCCCCAATGCAATAGATAAAATAAAACAAGGGAGTTAGGAACATACCTGTGGCACTCTTGGTGCATGGGTCTGATGTCGATCAAAAATCAAAGCAAATATAGGAATAGCAAAACACCTTGGGTTGCCTCCCAAGCAGTGCTTGATTTAACGTTGCGGCACGACAGGGGTATCTTGATTACTCAGAATTCATCAAGATATCCCTTGGGTTGTCCTCCAGGGTCATCTAAAATATTTATTTCTGAAACCACCCTCATGTCCTTTGGCTGCTTCATAGTTCTGCAAATATTGAATGTGACTTCCTTATTATCCAGCCTGAATTTCAGTTCACCCCGCTCCATATCTACTAATGCTCTGTCGGTGGCTAAAAATGGTCTTTCCAAAATTATGGGCATCTCAAAATCGACCTCACAGTCCAAGACAACAAAGTCAGCAGGAAAGATGAAGTGTTCAACCTTGACCAAAACATCACATATTATGCCCACGGGCTTCTTGATCGTACGATCCACCATCAATAACCGCATCTTTGTTGGCTCGGGGGCTCCCAAACCTAATTTCTCAAATACTGCCAGCGACATCAAGTTAATGCTTGCACCTAGGTCACACAAAGCTCTGGCGAAATGAACTGACCCAATTGTGCATGGAACTGTGAAGGCACCAGGATCATCTTTCTTTTGCACAAGAGAACGGGATACAATTGCACTACAATTGTGCAAATTATCAACAGACTCATAACTAACAGTTCTCTTCTTTGTGACCAAGTCCTTTATGAACTTTGCATAACCTGGCATCTGCTCTAATGCCTCAACAAGAGGAATGTTTATAGAAAGTTTCTTCAATATGGACATGAACTTCTAAAATTTTCCATCCTCCTTCTTCTTCTTCAATCGCTAAGGGAATAGAAGTGGTGGCCTAGGAATGGGTGTTAGCCCTTGTGGGGCTTGTTTTTCTTTCTCAGTTTCAGCATTTTTCTTTGTTTTCATCAGTTTGAGGCTTTTCCACCTCTTTCGTGATCTCCCCACTAACAATTTTATTTTCATCCACCTTTTTCTTGAGACATTGAGGGAAAGGTGGATGAAGCCTTGGGAAAGGAACATACTTCTTTATGGATTTCTTTACTTTTTCCGTGGTCTTAGTCTACTCTTCCAGTTGGGCATGAACACCCTCAACTTGATTGGGTGCCTCAATGAGAGTCATTCCACTTCTTGTTGTGATAGCCATACAATGAGCATGATTCTTTGGATTTTGGACAATGTTGCTTGGAAGGGTGCCTGGCTGACATTGATTTAGTGCCAATGATATCTGCCCAAACTGTTGCTCCAACTATTTAATGGCAGTCGAATTGGAATCTACCTTCTGACTTATTCCTGAGATATCTGCCTTGATCTCTTTTAGACAGTTTTATTGGCTTTCTGACCTTGTAACCAGTTTATTAAGAAGTTCTTCAATCCTTGAATTTCTCGACTCAGCATTGCGGCTACCTGGTGGTACATAAAGGCCATTCTTCTCTCTATAATCATCCTTCCATCTCCAGTCACCATCACGGTCTCGTTCTCTATCTACACCCCAACTTGTTGTAACTGTCTCCATAATAGTTCCGACCTTGATTCCCTTGCCTTGAGTTCCAAGAGTCTTGATTAGACCCTTGTCCCTTGGCTCGAAAACCCACCACTTCTCGGTCTAGGTACTTAGCCTCTTCATCAGACTCACTATCATCATGTCTAGCTGATTTTCCTTATACACCTACAGCATGCACCCTTTCCACATTTCTGGCCGCTATCTGTTTAGCCAGAAGACCAATTTCTGTCCTCAACTAAGCGACCTCTTGAGCCACCAATTCATCCAAAGATCGTTGTACTGTCGAGGCTCCAATAGCATATGTGCCAGCTCACGTATCTACCTCCCTAGTGTGCTATCCTCGGTTGGTCTTTGTGATCTGATCTAATATTTCTGAGGCTTGATCCCACCTTATTCTCATAAATGCTCCACCAGTTATGGTATCTGCTATAGCCTTAGTATTTTCGTTTAATGCCCTGTAGAAGATTTCAAGCAAGTTTCTACCACTCATCCTATGATTTGGCACATTTGGTAGATTCTTCTTGAACCTTATCCATGCCTCATACAGTGCTTCAGAATGAAGTTGCCTAAAGTTGTAGATCTCATCCTTGAGCTGCAGCATCTTGGAAGGTGGGAAAAACCTCTCCAGGAATTGGTTTCTCAATTCTTGCCAATTTGTGATGGATCCTCGTGGTAATTCTGCCAACCATAATGTCGCCTCTCCTGTTAGTGAGAATGGGAACAATGTCAACCAAATCACCTCTTGATCAACTCCAGGAAAATTATATGATGTGCAGACCCCCACAAAATTCATTACGTGCATATTTGGATCATCCGTAGGTAGATCGACAAACACGCCCTTTAAGTTTAGTAGGTGAATCATGGCACTGGTAATGTCAAACTTAGTGCCTGGAGGTAACTCAGGTGGGATGATGGCACCGGTCTCAACTGGCTCAAAATAAGCCACATCCTCATCTTTTGGATCGTCATAAATAGGCACATATGGTCTCGGTTGTGCCCTCAGTTGTATTTGTCGCTCTTCAGCCTCAACCAGTCATTGTGCTGCTTCTTGCATCGCTCGATTATCTCTTTCTGCTTGTCTAAGAGCAGCTTGCCTAGCCTTCTCCTCTCGTGTCAATCGAGCGGTAGTTTGTTCCGCTGTTTCATGACCAACTGGCTGAATTAGTTGGTGATGAATGTCTCCCGCAGCTGCAGGATACTGAACTCCTTCAGTATTCACCATTCTTCAATTAGCTCTCAGAGTTCTTTCAATTTCACGATCAAGTGGAATCAGAGGATTGCCTTGACTCCTAGTATTTGGCATACACCGACGTATGCCCTCAAAAGTGTATAAAAACCAAAACCAATTAACTCCAACCAGTAATAATCAACTCCGTAACCGTAGTCCCCGACAACAGCGCCAAAATTTGATGTCGCCCAGAATATACCTTCAGAGAAGTATAGTGCGGTCGCTTGTCAAATATAGAACCCAACTAGGTTGGGGTCGATCCCACAGGGAATAGGTCGAAGTTTGAGTAGAATACCGGAAGGAAGAATTGGGACGTAAATAAAACTGGGGGGGTTTATGTGAACATAAAGTGACAGTAACAATCGTTGGTTGTATCAAGTTTGTAGACGATAAGAGAAATGCACTAGGACTGTGATCCCCAATGATTCCTTAACTCCACCGATTACTTGTGCTAACAAAACCGTCCCGCTATGTGGCATGCAAAATCTGACAAGATATGTTCGTCTAAACGTCTCTTGACCTTGGTTAGAAGAATTTCACTCTTCTCCTCTCGGTCTTCGAATGTCGCACTACTAACCCTTGTCCTGGATCTCAGATAACCATTCCCGCTAAGGCTCAAGTTATTAGGTGAAGGTTGATAGCTTTAGATCTCTATTGTTATCTCCTTTTCCCAATCTCTACCTCTCTCTCGAGCAAGTCTAGAATACAGACGAGTTTCTAACATTTGCAACCATTAGAAAAGCAATCACAACAAAGGAAACAACAATACATGCATACACAGCGGTATAGAATTGCCTTGCACTTAACCGGTTTCGTTAATTCCTCATGGTTCACACAACCCTAGTTGATGGGTTTAGCTGCTCATAATTGTAAGAACACAAGAAGAATTCATAGATGAAAACATAATTATGATCTCACGACAATGAAGAAAAACTGAAATCTCAATTATCAATTAAACTTGAATTAGGGTTTGTAACTACAAAACCACGAATATGTTTATGAACTCCAAAATAGTATGAAATAGCTCTCAAAACAATATAATGACTCTCCCTCGCACCTAGGACTATACAGGTGTATTTATAGATACAAAGCTAATCCTATCCAAAACAAAATAGGAGAACAGAGTCGGCAACTTCCACGGTATCGTGATTGGTGTCGTGAAACCAAGTCACACCAAGTAGGTTGGTGTCGTGAAACCAAGTCACACCACGTAGGTTGGTGTCGTGGGAATCAGGCTCAATTAGACGTCTTCAGAAGTGAGTCACGCCATGCTTCCACGTCACGTGACTGCCAGTCAAGTCACATGACTGCCAGTCAAGTCACGTGACTCATGTCGTGGAAATCAGAACTTTCTCTTGGATCTCTAAAATGGACTCACGCCAGCCACTCACATCACGTGAGTGGTAGTCACGCCACGTGACTTGTGTCGTGGGTCCATCTCTGGTGCAGGTTCTTGTTCTTTCTTCTTCCGACACTTTGTTCTCGGGCTTGATTCTTCCTTTTTGATCATTTTGCCTTTAAAACCTGTTTTCCTGCAAAGTAGGATAGAAATCACATCATACCAACAAAATACACCCAATTTATTGCATATTTTCCTTGTTTTAAGCATTGAAAGTGCCATGTAACCATGGTGCATCAGCTACTAACTCTTATATCTCATTAATGAAATTAACACATATATGTCACATGACATTCATATTACATAACATAAATTGTATTGCTATAAAATTTCCTAGAATTATGATCTCCTCTAATCACGGAGTTTGAATCAAATCTCTTGTCGTCACTAGAATTTGTTGTTACATTTTAATATTAATATTCTTGTAACTTATTTAGCCATTACTTGACTTAATATTCTTGTAACTTATTTGGTCATTACTTGACTTAACATTCTTACAACTCATGTGGCCGTTAGTTTCATGTAACTTATGTAACATCTAAACATTCATTTACCCTACTTAATATTCCACTACTTCCTCATTTACTAGATGGAACAAATACTACACCTATATAAAGGGCGTTTTCTTCCTTGTATTTTTGAAGAGGAGAATTAGTATATTATGAGATGTGAAATACAATAAGAAAATATAGAGTGCATAAAAGAGAGTAATTATATTAGTGAAAGAGAGGGTTGGGACAAAGAAAAATATTCTAAGTCTCTAACTATATTCACTATACAAAAGAGAGCAATTATATTAGTCGAAGAGAGAGTTGAAACAAAGAAACAATTCTAAGTTTTCAACTATATTCACTATACAAAGAGAATATTTATATGTTGAAGGAAAGTGTTTTTGTGGTGGAGCTTTGGACTCTTCAACTAATACGGAGTTGCTTGAATTGTACATCGTGATGGGCTATTGTATCCTGAAGGGGACAAGTCAAGAGTGATATTGCTGGATCGGTGTAGATTATGCCACAGTGGACTTGAATCTCCTTAAAGAGATTGAGATATTTGTGCCCCAGTCTGAGTTTTATTTACGTCACTTTTTGTTCATTTTATTCTCAACTGTAATTTATTGTAATTGTGGTATATTACACCAATAATTTTAAGGAGATTTATCTTTTGTTACAGTTTGAAAAATTGCAAATATCAAGATGGGAGATCTCAACATCTCAACGTCACTAGTCTCTTTAAAAAGATGAAAAAAAGAAATGAAGGGTAAAATATTTTTCTACTTGCTCAACTCAAGCGAAGAAAGGTAAAAAAACTTATTTACTTGTTACGTAGGAAAGGTGAAAAAATCATTTGCCTAATATTTTTCATGAATAAGTGATAATATTTTTCATGAATATTTGATTTTATAAAATTCTCAAAATAGTGAGGGTTAACGAAATGATAAAAAATATCATCATGAAAAATGTGATTTTTGCACTTTTGAGAATGAGTTTAAAACAAAAAGTGTTACAAGTGCATATTATCAAGATTTGAAAAAATTGAATAGCCATTTTGACATGAAAAATTGGGTGAGATAAATTTCATTCTTGGAATGAAAAAATACCTAAATCATGTGATGAACTTTTCTTGACATGTCACATTATGGTAAAAAAATAAAAATTGTGAAATAAATTTTGTTGATTGTATGAGCTATGCAACTCCTTTTAATTCAAATATGTGAAAGTGGTGTGACAAATAAAAGAAAGGAGTTTGTTAGCCTAATAATTTTTTTTTAGATATGTGGCTAATTGCACTTGCTTGAAATTGTGTATGCACTAAAAGTACTTAGCAGGTATATGCAAACCAGATATATTTACTTGGTAAGAAAGTTGTGGCTTGTTTTATTAAAAAAAGGAAAAAGGGCCAAAACTACCCCTGAACTATCCGAAATGGAGTAAAAATACCCTGCGTTTATTTTTTGGCTCAAAAATACCCCTCCGTTTATTTTTTTGGCTAAAAAATGCCCCTTACTTTAACGGAGTGCCACTAAGCACACCATGTGGAAAAAAATACCACATGAACAGTCCACGTCAACATCCTATTTATGTAAAAGGGCCGAAACTATCCCTGAACTATCTGAAATGGAGCAAAAATACCCCTCTATTTATTTTTTTGGCTCAAAAATACTCCTCAATTTGTTTTTTTGGCTCCGAAGTGCCACTAAGCACACCACATGGAAAAAAATTGCCACATGGCCAGTCCACATGAGCATCCCATTTAATGCATGGCAAAGTGCATTAACAAAGCAAGCTAAGTGCATGGCAATTCTAGACTGGTGTGCATGCATGTATTGGTTTTTTTTTGTTATAATTGCTTTCTAACGGGTGCGCAACGCTATAACTCACCTGAATTCTAGACATGCTCGAGAAAGTAGTAGGGATTAGGAAAAGAAAATAACAACAGAGATTTAAAGCTATCAACCTTCATCTAATAACTTGAGCCATAGTAGGAAAAGTTAATATGAGATCAAGAACAAGGGTCATAAGTACAACACTCGGAGACCGAGAGGAGAAGAGTGATATTCATCTAACCAAGGTCGAGAGACGTTTTAATGAACCAATCTTGTTAGATTTTGCATGCAATGCATCGGAATAGATTGCTAGCACGAGCAACCTGTGTAGTTATGAAGTCATGGGGAACACAGTCCTAGTGCCTCTCTCATACTGATTACAAATCCAATAAATCTACAACTGTTACTACTGAATTATTTATTTACAAAACCTCTTTTTTTTACCATAAATTATTTTTGATTGTCTCGACGTACATCTTGATTTATATTTCAACCTATTCCTTGAGGGATTGACCCCGACCTAGTTGGATTCTATATTTGATAAACGACCGCTTTATGCTTTGTTTAGAGGTGTAATTTGGGCGACATCAAATTTTGACGTCGTTGCTGAGGAATATGGTTACGGAGTTGATTGATTGTGTTTGTTGGGGTTGTTGGTTGCTGTTTCCTAATTTTACGTTTTTGTTGTTTAGAGAGTGCACATCGGTGTATGCCTAATACTTGAATTCAAGGAAATCCCTTGATTCCACTTGATATGGAATTTGAGTGTACTCTCACAGCTAATAGAAGGATGGTGAACGATGGAGTTCATAATCAAGGAGCCTTGCTCGAGGGCGTTCATGATGAGGCTGTAATCTTGAATCAGCCAGCACATTAGTATGATGGTCAGTAAACTGCATAGCAGATCACCGCTCGATTTATGGCTAAGGAAAATGCTAGGCAAGAAGCTTGCAGGCGGGCATCTATGGAAGAAAGGGCTAGATAAGATGAAACAAACCGTCTAGCTGTACTTGATGAGAGATAAAGACAGAGAAGGTAAAGGGGGAAACAACCTCTACAACAGTATCTTCCTCATTATGAAGATCCAGAGGACGACTTGGATTGCGTAGAACCAATTAAAACTGGTGCTATTATTCCACCAGAGTTGCCTCTAGAAACTAAGTTTGACATTACTAGTGCCATGATCTACTTGCTGAACTTGAAGGGGGTATTCTCAGGTCTTCCTACTGATGATGTGAATATACATGTGATGAACTTTGTGGGGATTTGCACTTCCTATAATCTCCCTAGAGTGATTCAAGAGGTGATTAGAGTGAGGCTATTTTCTTTCTCTCTGATGGGAAAAGCTACATTGTGGTTAGCTGAATTACCACGTGGATCTATTACTACTTGGAATAAGTTGAGGACTCAGTTCTTGGACCAATTTTTACCACCTTACAAAATGTTGCAATTATAGGATGAGATTTATAATTTCAGGCAGTTGCATTCGGAAGCACTATATGAGACTTGGTTAAGGTACAAGAAGAAGCTACAGAATATTCTAAACCATAGGATAACTGGTAGAAACTTGCTTAAGATCTTCTACAGAGCCTTGAATTCAAACACCAAGGTTGTAGCAGACACTATCACTGGTGGGGAATTTAGGAGTCTACGCTGGAAGCACGCTTTTGAGATGCTAGATCGGATCACAAAAACCAATTGAGGCTGGCATACTCGAGATGCAGACAGACCCGCAGGCACTTAAACAATTAGAGCATCCGCAGAGCAGAGAGCATTAGATGAGTTGGTAGCTCAAGAGGTAGCACAACTGAGGACTGATATTGGGTTGCTTACAAAATAATTTGCTACAGCGAGAGAGAAAAAGGTGAATGTGGTTGGTACGTAAGGTAAGGCACCTAGGTATGAAGATTCAGATTCTAAAGAGGAGGAAAAATATCTAGATAGAGAGGTGGTGGGTTTTTTAACCAAGGGCCAAGGGTCTAACCAAGATAATTGAAACTCTAAGTAAGGCAATCAAGGTCAGAACTACTACGGAGATAACAATTACAGTAAGTCTGGGTATAGAGATAGGAGTAGGGACCAAGATGGTGATTGGAGGAGAAAGGGTGACTACAAGGATAAAAGTGGCCTTTATGTTCCACTTGGGAACCGTGATGCTGGTTCGAGCAATGCAAGGCTAGAAGACAAGCTTGTAAAAGTTGTGAAAGGGGTAGAGAAGTTGGAAGACTGCCTCAAGAAAATTATAACAGATATTTTAGGGATGATCCATAAGGTCGAATCACATGCTACCTCTATTAAGAAGCTTGAGCAAAAATTTGGTCAGATGTCCGCCACATTAAATCAGCGTTAACATGGTACAATTCTGAGCAACACCATCCAGAACTAAAAATATGATTCTCATTGTATAGAAATCACCACAAGGAGTGGGAAGGATCTTGTTATGACACCCAAAGAGGTTGTTATTGAGAAAAATGATGAGGGTATTCATACCACACTATAAGAGCTAACAATTGCCAAGGGAGGAAAGGTAAAGGAAGTTATAAAGAAGTAAGTCTTATTCCCAAAACTTCCCCTACCATTTCCCCAACGCCCTAAGAAAAAGGTGGATGAAAATAAAATTATTAGTAGGGAAAGCATTAAAGATGTTGAAGAGCCTCCGACTAATGAAAACAAGGTTAATGCTGAACAAGAGAAGGAAAAGAAAGCCCCAAAGATACTACCACCCATTCCCAGGCCTCCACCTCCATTCCCTCAGTGCTTAAAGAAGAAGGGGGGATGGAAAATTTCATAAGTTCATGTCCATATTGAAGCAACTTTCGATAAATATCCCATTGGTGGAAGCACTTAAAAAAATGATAGGATACGCTAAGTTCATGAAAGAGTTGGTCACAAAAAATAGAATTGTTAGCTATGAGTCTGTTGGTAATTTGCACCATTAAAGTGCAATTGTATCTCATTCTCTTGTGCAAAAGAAAGATGATCCCGGTGCCTTCATACTTCCATGCACAATGGGGTCAGTTAACTTTTCCAAGGTTTTTTGTGACCTAGATTCAAGCATTAACTTGATGCCGCTGGAAGTGTTCAAATAATTGAGCTTGGGAACCCTCGAACCAAGAAAGAAGTGGTTTTTGATGGCAGATCGTATGGTCAAGAAGCTTGTGGGCATATTTTTTGATGTTTTGGTCAATGTAGAAAACTTCATCTTTCTTGCTGACTTTGTTTTCTTAGATTGCGAGGTCAATTTTGAGATGCCCATAATTTTGGGGAGACAATTTTGAGCCATCGATAGAGCATTGGTGGATATGGAGCGAGGTGAGCTAAAATTCAGGCTGAATAATGAGTAAGTCACGTAAAATGGTTGCAACTATAAAGCAACCAAAGGATATGAGGGTGGTTTTGGTAATAAACAGTTTAGATAACCTTGGAAGCCAACCCAAGGGATATCTTGATAAGTTTGAGTAATTAAGACACCCACGTCGTACCACGATGTTGAATTAGGAGCTGCTAGGGAAGCAATCAAGGTGTCTTGTTATTTCTACATTTGTTTAGATTCTTGTTATTTTGATTGAAATCAGAACCACGCACCTAGGGTTCCATATGTATGTTCCTTACTCCCTTATTTTACTTCGGTATAATGCATTAGGGACATTGCATGCTTATTTGATAGGGGCGGGGGGTACTTGTAGGTCTATATGTCCTCTTGTGGGTCTATACTTTTGCGAAAGTATGAATTGCAAATGGATCAAAATAAAACCCTACGTATTGTATTTATAGAAATAGAAATCCTATCCTAAAAAAAATAGAAAAACAGAGTCGTTACTACTCCACGGCCCAGTTCACTGCCCATGGTGCCTTGCCATGGTCCGTGAGAGTGCTCGTTAGGTTCTTTAGTGAATTTCCCCCACAAACCATGTCACGGCTCATGGGTTTTCCTCATGGTCCGTACTCCTATTCGTCAAGTTTGCCTTAGAAAACTTCCATCCTTAGTGTGTCCCATCTCACGAGCCATGCCACATCTCGTGGACCTCTCCAACGGCCTGTCAGGGCTTCTGTGGCTTAATAATTGGACTTCCCAATTTGGAACAACTTCTCACGATCATGAGCACGACCCGTGGGACAGTGCTATGACCTGTTAGGGCTCTTGTAGACATCTACTTGCAGATTCAGCTCAAGTTTCTCAAGTGCTTCCAACTGTTTTCTCCTGCAATACTAAACACAAAAACATATCATATCTACATAAAAGTGCTTAAGAACTCACAAAAATACCTTGTTTTAAGCATGGAAAATGTCGTAAACTCACGATATATCAACACCCTTAACTTAGAACGTTTTTTTGTACCCAAGCTAACAAAATGAAATAAACATATACGATGCTTAACTAAGAGAAACCTAAGACCCTATGGTAGTTAATTCATTGCTTTTAGCACAAAATTTTCAACCCCTTCCTATACAAAAATCAAAACTCATCTTGTATACATGCAACACATTACCATGAAACAAAAGGGGATAAAGCTATGGCAATAAATTATGAACAAACAAACAAGCTTATATACAAATAACACTAACCAAAGAAATAGCAACCAACAATGCAACCCGTGTGCTCTCACAACAAGGAAGTCCCATACTCTCACAGTCTCTAGATGTAAATATAAATAGGGACTGAATCAAGACACTCACTCTCTCAAATAAATTCAAACAGTGTGCGTGAAATACTATATGCTTGCCGTTATTTTCTATGCCTTAATTTTCGGACGGTCGAACTAGAATCACTATAGGACTCTCATCGGCATGTAATGTAGGCTTGGGGACGGATATAGTGACTCAACACTCCTTGACTCTATACTATTATTGGCTCCACTTTTTGACCTTACTCATTTTATTCTCCTTCATTTTTCTTCAGATTTCAGATATGGTTTTCTCTTTACACTTTCTATATATATATTTTTTCTTTCTTTTGCAAACTTTATTCATCACATTTTTTTTCTTTTTCTTACCACACCCGAATCTATTTTCTTTTCTTTTACTATCTTCTTCTTCATACCCATATCAAACTATGCACCCCTATGATAGTCACTGTCACCCTCCACTTAGGCAATTTACCTAAGTTGAAGTACACAATGTCCAAGGAGGGACCAGGGCCAAGACAGGTTCACTGTAAATAGAAATGGGTAGGTGAATAGGCTAATGAAAGAAAATGATCAATTAAGGCTCAAATTCAGGATCAAGGGACATTTGGTCGGGCATTTAGGCTAAAAGTGGACTTATTCAAGAATGGCCTATGATTCTTTCCTAACCAACTATCCTACAACCTAGGCAATACTAATCGAGCAAGTTTTGGATTGCACACACAAAGTGAACTCGGTAAAAAATCTCACACACACATAGCACAGGGTTACACTGTCAACTACTACCTATCCAGTACATGTATTATTAAGCTACGATTATCCTGCTATAATACTAATGCTATGACAAGATCCAACAATGGTCACAATATAACACAACTACAACGCACAGTCTAAAATAAAACTTTTGGAGGGTTATCCTTTAAACATCAAAAATCAAAATCAAAACATTCAAAACTTGACTGTACTAAAGTTCCCCTATTTTTCTCCTAATTAAAAACAACAAAAACATTTAAAAAAATGATAATAACATCCTAAACATGTCGGTTCTACTAGATGGCACTTGAGGGAAATGAAACAGGACAACAAAAACCCCTAAGAGGACATATAGACCCACAAGCACCCCCACCCCTATTAAATAAGCATGCGATGTCCCCAATACATTGGACCGAAGTAAAAAAAGGGAGTTATGAACATACCTATGGCACCCTAGGTACGTGGGTCTGAGGTAGAGCAAAATAACAAGAATCAAAACAAATGTAGGAATAAAATGACACCTTGGGTTGCCTCCCATGGGGCGCTTGATTTAATATCGCGGCATGACATGGGTATCTTGATTACTCAGACTTCATCAAAATATCCCTTAGGTTGGATTCCAAGGTCATCTAAACTAATTATTACTGAAACCACCCTCATATCCTTTGGCTGCTTCGTAGTTCTGCAAATATTGAACGTGACTTCCTCATTATTCATACTGAATTTTTACTCACCCCGCTCTATATCTACCAATGCTCTATTAGTGGCTAAAAATGGTCTCTCTAAAATTATGGGCATCTCAAAATCAACCTCGCAATCCAAGAAAACAAAGTCGGTAGGAAAGATGAAGGTTTTTATCTTGACCAAAACATCAAACAATATACCCACAGGCTTTTGACAGTACGATCCACTATTAATAACACCATCTTTGTTGATTTGGGTGTTTCCAAGCCCAGTTATTTGAACACTGCCAGTGGCGTCAAGTTAATGCTTGCGCCTAGGTCACACAAAGTTTTGGCAAAGTTAGATGACCCAATTGTGTAAGGAATTGTGAAGGCACCGGGATCATCTTTCTTTTGCACAAGAGAATGGGATGCAATTACACTACAATAGTGCAAATTACCTATAGACTTATAACTGATAGTTCTCTTCTTTCTGACCAATTCCTTCATGAACTTTATATATCCCGACATTTATTCAAGAACTTGCACTAACGAGATAATTATCGAAAGTTGTTTCAATATAGACATGAACTTATAAAATTTTCCATCTTCCCCCTTCTTCTTCAAGAGCTGAGGGAATGGAGGTGGAGGCTTAGGAATAGGAGTTAGCATCTACGGGGTTTCATCTTACTTACCAGTTTCAATGTTTGCCTCCTTTTGGCTGATCGGAGGCTTTTCAACATCCTTCAGGTTCTTTCCACTAACAGTTTTATTTTCACCCGCTCTTTTCTTAAGACGTTAAGAGAACGGTAGAGGAAGTTTTGGGAATTGATCATACTTCTTTTGATCTTCCTTTACCTTTTTCGTGACATTTGTTCGCTCTTCTAGTGTAGCATGAAAGGCCTCAACTTGTTTGGGTGCCTCAACAAAAGCCTTCCCACTTTTAGTTGTGATAGCCATATAGTGAGCATCATTTTTTGGGTTCTGGATGGTGTTACTTGAAAGTGTACCTTGTTGATGCTGATTTAATGCGGTGGGCATCTGACCAAACAGATGCTCAAGCTGCTTAATGGCGATAGCATTTGATTCGACCTTTTGGCTTAGCCCCAAAATATCTGTTCTAATCTCATTGTGTCAGTCTTTTATCTTCTCTACCCCTTTCACAACTTTTGCAAGCATGTCTTCCATCCTTGAATTGCTCGAACCAGCATCACGGCTTCCAGGTGGAACATAAAATCCACTCTTATCCTTATAGTCATCCTTTCTCCTCCAATCATCATCTCGATCCCTACTCATATCTCTATACCCAGACTTATTGTAATTGTTATTTAGTAGTAGTTCTGACCTTGATTCCCTTTACTAGAGTTCCAATTGTCTTGGTTAGATCTTTGGGCCTTGGCTCAAAAACCCGTCACTTCTCTATCAAGATACTTTGCCTCATCCTCAGAGTCTGAATCTTCATACCTAGGTGCCTTACCTTGTGCACCCACTGCAGTCACCTCCACTCCAGCTGCTGCAAATTGTTTAGTAAGCAACCCAATCTCAGTCCTCATTTGTGTTACCTCTTGAGCCACAGTCTCATCTAGTGCTTATTATTCTATGGATGCAGTAATTAAATAAGTACCTGTGGGTCTGTCTGACTCCTAAGTATGGCAACCTCGATTGGTTTTCGGGATCCAATCTAGGATCTTAGAAGTGTTCTCTGATGCGCCATGGTTACATGGCACTTTCGATGCTTAAAACAAGGAAAATATGCAATAACTTGGGTGTATTTTGTTGGTATGATGTGTTTTCTGTCCTACTTTCCAGGAAAATAGGTTTTAAAGGCGAAATGATCAAAAAAGAAGAATCAAGCCCGAAAATGAAGTGTCAAAAGAAGAAAGAACAAGAACCTGCACCAGAGATGGACCCACGACACAAGTCACGTGGCGTGACTGCCACTCACGTGACATGAGTGGCTGGCGTGAGTCCACTTCAGAGATCCAAGAGAAAGTTTTGATTTCCATGACAAGAGTCACGTCATGTGACTGGCAGTCATATGACGTGGAAACATGGCGTGACTCACTTCTGAAGACGTCTAATTGAGCCTGATTCCCACGACACCAACCTACGTGGCGTGACTTGGTTTCACGACAACAATCACGATACCGTGGAAGTTGCCTACTCTGTTCTCCTATTTTGTTTTGGATAGGATTAGCTTTGTATCTATAAATACCCCTGTATAGTCCTAGGTGCGAAGAGGAGTCATTACATTGTTTTGAGAGCTATTTCATACTATTTTGGAGTTCATAAACATATTCGTGGTTTTGTAGTTAATAACCCTAATTCAAGTTTAATTGATAATTGAGATTTCAGTTTTTCTTCATTGTCGTGAGATCAAAATTATGTTTTCATCTCTGAATTCTTCTTGTGTTCTTACAATTATGAGCATATAAACCCATCATCTAGGGTTGTGTGAACCATAAGGAATTAACGAAACCGGTTAAGTGCAAGGCAATTCTATACCGCTGTGTATGCATGTATTATTATTTCCTTCATTGTGATTGCTCTTCTAACGGTTGCAAATGCTAGAAACTCACCTATTTTCTAGAATTGCTCGAGAGAGAGGTAGAGATTGGGAAAGGAGATAACAATAGAGATTTGAATCTATCAACCTTCATCTAATAACCGGAGCCTTAACGGGAATGGTTATCTGAGGTCCAGAACAAGGGTTAGTAGTGCGACACTCGGAGACTGAGAGGAGAAGAGTGAAATTCGTCTAACCAAGGTCGGGAGATGTTTAGATAAACATATCTTGTCAGATTTTTCATTCAGCATAGCGGGACAGTCTTGTGAGCACAAATAACCGGTGGAATTAAGAAATCATTGGGGATCACAGTCCTAGTGTATCTCTCTTATTGTTTACAAACTCGATACAACCAGCGATCTTTAATGCCACTTTATATTCACATAAACCCCCCAGTTTTACTTATTTCCCAATTGTTCCATCCGATATTCTACTCAAACTTTGACCTATTCACTGTGGGATCGACCCTAACCTAATTGGGTTCTATATGTGACAGGCGGCCGCATTATACTTCTTAGGAGGCATATTTTTGGGCGACACCAAATTTTGGCACCGTTGTCAGGAAGTACGATTACGGAGTTGATTATTACTGGTTGGAGTTAATTGCTTTTGGTTTTTTATACACTTTTGAGGGCATACGCCGGTGTATGCCAAATACTAGGAGTCAAGGCAATCCCCTGATTCCACTTGATCGTGAAATTAAAAGAACTCTGAGAGCTAATCGAAGAATGTTTAATACTGAAGGAGTTCAGGATCCTATAGCCATAGGAGACATTCATCACCAACCAATTCAGACAGTTGGTCATGAAACAGCGGAACAAACTACCGCTCGATTGACACCTAAGGAGAAGGCTAGACAAGCTGCTCTTAGACAAGAAGAAAGAGATAATCGAGTGATGCAAGAAGCAACACAGCGACTGGTTGAGGCTCAAGAGAAACAAAGACAACTGAGGGCACAACCAAGACCATATGTGCCTGTTTATGACAATCCGAAAGATGAGTATGTGGATTATTTCGAGCCAGTTGAGACCGGTGCCATCATCCCACCTGAGTTACCTCTAGGCACTAAGTTTGACATTACCAGTGCCATGATTCACCTGCTAAACTTAAAGGATGTGTTTGCTGGTCTACCTACGGATGATCCAAATATGCACGTAATGAATTTTGTGGGGGTCTGCATATCTTATAATTTGCCTGGAGTTGATCAGGAGGCAATTTGATTGAGATTGTTCCCATTCTCCCTAACAGGAGAGGCGACATTGTGGTTGGCAGAATTACCCCGAGGATCCATCACAAATTGGCAAGAACTGAGAAATCAATTCCTGGAGAGGTTTTTCCCACCTTCCAAGATGCTGCAGCTCAAGGATGAGATCTACAACTTTAGGCAACTTCATTCAAAAGCACTGTATGAGGCATGGATAAGGTTCAAGAAGAAGCTGCAAAATATGCCAAATCATAGGATGAGTGGTAGAAACTTGATTGAAATCTTCTACAGGGCATTAAACGTAAATACTAAGGCTGTAGCAGATACCATAACTGGTGGAGCATTTATGAGAATGAGGTGGGATCAAGACTCAGAAATATTAGATTAGATCACAAAGACCAACCGAGGATGGCATACTCGGGAGGCAGATAAGCCTGCTGGCACATATGCTATTGGAGCCTTGGCAGCACAACGAGCTTTGGATGAATCGGTGGCTTAAGAGGTCGCTCAGTTGAGGACAGAAATTGGTCTTCTAGCTAAACAAATCGCGTCCAGAGATGCAGAAAAGGTGCATGCTGTAGGTGCACAAGGGAAATCGGCTAGACATGATGATAGTGAGTCTGATGAAGAGGCTAAGTAACTAGATCGAGAAGTGGCGGGTTTCTGGGCCAAGGGTCTAATCAAGAATCTTGGAACTCAAGGCAAGGGAATCAAGGTCGGAACTATTATGGAGACAACTACAATAAGTCGGGATATAGAGATAGAGTCTGGTAATTCAAGGATGGAGGTCATTCTTAATAAACTGGTTAAAGGAGCAGAGAGCCAGGAAAATTGCTTGAAGGAGATTAGGACTGACATTTCAGGCATAAGTCAGAAAGTGGAGTCTCATTCAACTGCCATTAAACAGTTGGAGCAATAATTTGGGCAGATTTCATTGGCAGTGAATCAACGTCAGCCAGGCACCCTTCCAAGCAATACCGTCTAGAATCCAAAAAATGATAGTCATTGTCTCGCCATTACTGCTAGAAGTGGGAAAGGCACAACAGATCCAGCTATTCCTGCCGATAGTGGTATGACTAATGAACCAGTGGTTATTGATGTAGAAGCTGGGTTAGCGCCGAATAATTCAAAAGGCGCCACGGTTCCAAATTATCAAGATGATAGCGATAAGGTAAAATCTGAGAAAAGGAAGGAAAAAGAGGTACCACAAGTGCTCAAAACTATCCCACGACCTCCTCCTCCCTTTCCTTAAAGGTTGAAAAAGAAGGCTGAGGAAGGCAAATATCAGAAGTTCATCACAATGCTGAAGGAGCTGTCAGTAAACATCCTTCTTGTAGAGGCATTGGAGCAGATGCAAGGTTATGAAAAGTTCATGAAAGACTTGGTAACAAAGAAGAGAACTGTCAGTTTCGAGCCAGCAGATAACATACATCATTGTAGTGCAGTTGCTTCGCGTTCCCTAGTTGAAAAGAAGGAGGATCCAGGAGCTTTCACAATTCCTTGTACTATCGGGAACTACGACTTTGCTAAAGAACTTTGTGATTTGGGTGCTAGCATCAACTTAATGCCATTAGCCGTGTTCAAACAGTTAGTGTTAGGAGCACCAAAACCAACCTCTATGAGACTTCTCATGGCTGATAGGACTGTGAAAAAGCTGGTGGGCATTATGTATGATGTTTTGGTAAAGGTGGCATTTTTCATCTTTCCGACTGATTTTGTGATTCTTGATTGTGAAGTGTACTTTGAGGTTCCCATCATATTGGGGAGACCATTCCCTGCCACTGGTCATGCATTGGTTGACATGGAAATAGGGCAGCTGAAATTCAGATTAAATGATGAACAGGTCACTTTCAATATTTGTTGTTCAATGAAGCAGCCAAGAGATAAGTGGGTGATTTCAGTGATAGATGCGGCTGATGATAGTGAGGTTGTTGTGTCTCTTGAACAAAGGTTGGGGGTAGAACCTCTGGCGGCCGTGATCATGAATTTTGATAGCACTGGTATTAAGAAATATGATGAGGTAGTGGGTGCACTCGCTGGTAAAGGAGCTTACACGTATGCTCCAAAGAAACTGGATCAAGATTTGAAGAATAGGGTGACCCTACCAGCTCATCCGTCTATTGAGGAGCCTCCAGTTTTAGAACTTAAGGCTCTTCCGGCCCACCTTCGGTACACATTCTTGGGAGCCAACAATACCTTGCCTATGATTATTTCAACTAAATTGGTGGATTGGCAAGTGGAGGCTTTGGTTTCGGTATTGAGAAGATTTAAGAGGGCCATTGGTTGGTCCATTGCTGATATTATAGGTATTCCACCTGGCATTTGCACTCATAAGATCCAGCTTGTTCCTGAATGTATACCTAGCATTGAGCACCAGCGTCGTCTTAACCCACCAATGCAAGAGGTTGTGAAGAAAGAGATCATCAAGTGGTTAGATGCAGGTGTGGTTTACCGTATTACTGATAGCAAGTAGGTGAGCCCAGTTCAGTGTGTGCCAAAAAAGGAAGGAATCACTGTGGTTCCTAACGACAAAAATGAGTTGATTCCAATGAGGCCGGTGACTGGATAGAGAGTTTGCATGGATTATCGAAAGCTGAATTCTTGGACTGAGAAAGATTATTTCCCTATGTCCTTCATGGACCAGATGTTAGACCGTCTTGCTGGTAGAGGATGGTATTGTTTTCTTGATGGCTATTCGGGATATAATTAGATTTTTGTTGCCCCCGAAGACCAAGAGAAGACCACTTTCACTTGTCCACATGGGACATTCGCATTCAAGAGGATGCCTTTCGATTTGTGTAATGCACCGGCCACCTTCCAACGTTGCATGATGTCTATTTTCACTGACATGGTGGAAGATACTATTGAGGTTTTTATGAATGATTTTTCTGTTGTGGGAGACTCGTTTGATGGTTGTTTGGCTCATCTTGCTAATGTGCCACAAAGATGCGAGGAGTGTAACTTAGTGCTGAATTGGGAAAAATGTCACTTTATGGTCAATGAGGGTATTGTATTGGGGCATCAGATTTCAAAGAATGGCATTGAGGTGGATAAGGCGAAGATTGAAGTAATTGAAAAGCTACCACCACCTATCTCTATAAAAGGTATTCAAAGTTTCTTAGGTCATGCTGGCTTTTATAGAAGATTCATCAAGGATTTCTCCAAGATTGCACATCCCTTATGCAAACTTTTAGAGAAAGAGGTGAAGTTTGTGTTTGATGAAGCATGTCTAAAAGCATTCGAGTGTCTTAAGGAGAAGTTGGTTTTAGCTCCTATTATTGTCTCACCACACATGGGTAGTACCGTGATATTTGAAAACTGCATATGGGCAAAATTCGACCTGATCCAAACCCGTTTTTCTTTATAAAATCAGTTCCCATCTCCTCTACCCGATACAAAACTCAAAATTCTCCATTATTTCTCTAATTTCATCTTTTCCTCCTAAACCCTAATCTCCCCTCTTTATCTACTTTATTACCATAAATTCGACCCTCCCACCACCTTAATCGCAAAAAAATCCGACCCCTCCATGAGCCAATTTGTCAAAATCTGAGCCCTTATTTCAAATCTCAACCACAATCCAAGAACCCATTCCAAAAATCACCCACAATCCAACCCGATTACCCAAATTCGATCCAAACCTGACCCTTATACCCAAAATCCGACCCAAACCCCTTACCATGCCTCCTAAATCAAACCCCAAAAGTGATCATCTTGATTCTTCGTCCCGAATTCGCACCAAAAATCCAGATTTACCAACCCGTCTGAGTGACGAACCGACTGAGTCTGAGAAAAGTGGGTCCGTATAAGAGTTTGAAATTAGTTATGATGATACTGCTTTGGTACCTCAGGCCACGAGGTTATAGATGCGGGCCCGAGCTACTGCCCGGTCAGGCTGAACCTGTTGACCCGGTTGTTTCGGATGAGTCATCTGAGTCCGCCCCCAGTCTGAAGAGGGGAGGATGCTTCTGCGTCAGGCTCTGCGGATGATGCTACAGGACAGGGTACATCTGCAGCGGAGGCTATGTCTTTTATTTCCGATTTTGGTGCCTAGAGTGCTTCGACTCCCGCGCAGAGTAGGGAGGTTCAGCGGTGGTGTGTGCAGGGCATGCGTGCCTTTTATGATAGAAATGCTGAGTTGACTGAGAGGGGTGTGTGTCAGAGGAGCATTATGGAGGAGCCCCGATACTGGGTGGAGGAGTTGAGGACACTGCCTGATATTTGGCCTATCTTTGAGAGATATGGATTGGGTTGGATGGTGCAGCCTTCTGGTCGCTATAGCTCGGAGTTAGTCTGGGAATTTTATGCCTCTTATACTGCGTCAGTTGACTTGAGTACTCCTGTTCGGCAGCGGTACATTTTGCAGCCAGTATTGACACACGTTATGGTTCGAGGCACCCGCATGGATATTACAGAGCAGACCATTTAACACTTCTTATTTGGGGCAGACCGTCCACTTTCGGCTTCGACTACTGAATTTGATCATCGGATGGACACTATCAGAGATAGAGATAGGATGCGAGATACGGATCAGAAGTTGGAGCTGCTTAAATGAATTGCGGGGTACATAGCCGAGGATGGTGTGGCGGCTAGTTGGGTGACTGGGAAGCTGTACATCAAAAAGTCCACGCTTTATTTTGCTGGAAGATTCTGGTGGTCCGTTGTTCGACATCGGTTGGGTCCAACTAATGCTGACAACTCACTCATATTGGATAGGGCTGTGGTCGTAGCCAGCATCTTGGCTGGCTATGAGGTTCACTTTACGAGATACATCATCCGAGAGATCCATGAGCAGGTCTTCTGAGATCATACGAGTATACCCTTCCCATGCCTGATCCAGGGTTTGTGTGACAGGGTGGGTGTAACCAGGATAACTGCCCTCGACCATTATATAGAGGTGACCCGCATTGCGGATATCGGAATGATGCAGCTGCGGGGTTCTCACCCCATTCTTCCCCGCGGGTCACAGCCATCAGAGTCATCTGGAGCAGCCCTAAATGAGCCGAGTAGTGCTTCTGTGCCTATTCTCGTACCGGTTAGGGTACCTGAGGCTTTACCTGTACAGACTGAGGGCGTTGGCCCTGGTGATGATGAGGTACCCGGTACTAGTGCTCCACCACCTCCTTCTGGTATGGTTTCAGTGTCAAGGGACTTTCTGCAGTAGTTAATTGACAGACAGATGCAGATATTTGAGCGGCAGACCCACACTGAGACCCAGATGGCTAAGTTGGTATCCCAGCTTAAGCCTTGGGTTAGGACCACTGTAGAGGCTGTGGAGGCTAGGGTGAAGGCTCGGATGACTGCAGCGATGGATCAGCTTATGCGGGGGTTGCATGGGAGGATTGACAGTTTTGAGGCACGGATGGCCTCCCGGTTGAGTACTGCACCAGGTCCTGACATGACTGGTTTGTCCCGGGAGGTGGCCGCATTGAGAGAGGAGGTTCGGGCATTGGCATTGAGTAGCATTCCTATTATACCACCTATGCCTGCCCAGGCCTCTGTACGACCAACATTTGAGGTAGATTTGTTCTCTGACGAGGAGCATCCGATGGATAAAAGCAAGAGACCCCGCAGTTTGGAGGATCGGGTCGATAGTGATACTGAGTATGAGAGTGATCTTCGGAGGGCGGTTAAAGCCTCCCGGGTAGAGTACCATGCGAGCCAGATTAAAGCAGAGTAGAGGGCGCGTGGTGCATCTGCTAGTCAGGTTGCCCCTCCATCAGATGCACCGGCTACTAAGCAGATTGATGATCCCGTTGTGGGCGGGCCCACTTCTGGCGCTTAGGGCTCCACAGGTATGTCTTCACTCCCTCGTATTTGATTGATATATGTGCATTGAGGGCATTACACCAGGTTTAGTTGGGGGTGGGGGTGTACCACCACTTGGGGGTTATAATAGAACCGACATGTTTAGGATGTTATTTATAGTTTTATGTGTTTCTTGCTAACTTAGGAGAAAAATAAGGAAACTGTAGTGCAATCCAGTTTAAAATAGTTTGATGTGTTTTGAATGTTAAGGATACCCCTCCTAAAAATTTTGGATTTGAATTTTGTGTGTAGCATGTTAGTTTGTGACAGTTGTTGAATCTTGTTATGGCACTAGTATTATAGGCAAATAACTGTAGCTATCATTACATGAACTGGATAGGTAGTAGTTGATAATACAACCCTGTGCTATGTGTGTGTGAGGTCACTACTTAGTTAACTTTGTGTGTGCGATCCAGAACTTGCCCGGTTAGTCTTGCCTAGGATTTGAGGATAGTGGTTAGGAAAGGATCATAGGCCATTTTTGAAAAAGTCCACTTTTAGCCTAAATGCCAAACCAAATGAATAAGTATCCCTTGATCCCGACTTTGAGCCTTAATTGACCTATTTCTTTCATTAGCCTATTCACCTTCCTATTTTAATTACAATGAACCTGTCTTGGCCCTGGTCCCTCCTTGGACATTGTGTACCTCAACTCAGGCAAATCACCTAAGTTGAGGGTGGCTATTATAGGGGTGCGTAGATTGAGTTGGGTATGAAGAGGAGGTTAATAAAGAAAACAGGTTTGGGTGTGAAGAAAAAGAAAAAAAAAAGTGAAAAGAAGAGAAATTGCAAAGAAAAAAAAAAGAGAAAATCTTGTTTTGAAAGTGAAGAAAATCACACCCAAAATCTGAAAATAAAAGAAAGGAGAATAAAAATGAGAAAGGTTGAAAGTTGGAGCCAAAAACAGTGTAGTGTCAAGGAGGGTTGAGTCACCATACTCATATATATCATACCCATCCCTAAGACTACATTACAAGCCGAGTAAAGTCCTATAGTGATCCTAGTCCAACTGTCCGAAAACTAAGGCGTAGAAAATAAGGGCAAGCCTATGGTATTTCATGCACATTGTTTTAACTTCTTTGTGAGAGTGAGTGTTTTGACCTCGTCCCTACTTTGATATTCATTAGTATACTGTGAGTGGGTGGGACTTTTTTGATTATGAGAGCACATGGGTTGCATTATTAGCTGCGAGTTGTTCGAAAAAAATATCGTTTGCATATATGCTTAGTTGTTTGCGCATAATCTGGTGCCATCAATTGATTCCTTCTTTGTCATGATAATGTGCTGCCTGTATACACACTTTGGTTTTGATTTACAAATAGGAGGGGTCGGAAAAGTTTTGTGCTAAAAGCAATGATTCGACTGCCATAAGTCCCTTAGGTTTCTCTTAATCAAGCATCATCTATGTGTATTTTTGTTTTGTTCTCCTGAGGACATGCAAACGTTCTAAGTTGAGGATGTTGATGTGCCATGGTTACATGGCACTTTCGATGCTTAAAACAAGGAAAATATGCAATAACTTAGGCGTATTTTGTTGGTATGATGTGGTTTCTATCCTACTTTGCAGGAAAATAGGTTTTAAAGGCAAAATGATCAAAAAGGAAGAATCAAGCCCGAGAACGAAATATCGAAAGAAGAAAGAACAAGAACCTGCACCAGAGATGGACCCACGACACAAGTCACGTAGCGTGACTGCCACTCACATGACTGGCTGGCGTGAGTCCACTTCAATGATCCAAGAGAAAGTTCTGATTTCCACGACACGAGTCACGTGACGTGACTGGCAATCATGTGACGTGGAAGCATGGCGTGACTCACTTCTGAAGACGTCTAATTGAGCCTAATTCCCACGACACCAACCTACGTGGCGTGACTTGGTTTCACGACACCAATCACGATACCGTGGGAGTTACCGACTCTGTTCTCCTATTTTGTTTTGGATAGGATTAGCTTTGTATCTATAAATACCCCTGTATAGTCCTAGGTGCGAAGAGGAGTCATTACATTGTTTTGAGAGATATTTCATACTGTTTTGGAGTTCATAAACATATTCGTGGTTTTGTAGTTACAAACCCTAATTCAAGTTTAATTGATAATTGAGATTTTGGTTTTTCTTCATTGTCGTGAGATCATAATTATGTTTTCATCTCTGAATCCTTCTTGTGTTCTTACAATTATGAGCAGCTAAACCCATCAACTAGGGTTGTGTGAATCATGAGGAATTAACGAAACCGATTAAGTGCAAGGCAATTCTATACCGCTGTGTATGCATGTATTGTTGTTTCCTTCGTTGTGATTGCTCTTCTAACGGTTGCAAATGCTAAAAACTCACCTATATTCTAGACTTGCTCGAGAGAGAGGTAAAGATTGGGAAAAGGAGATAATAACAGAGATTTGAAGCTATTAACCTTCATCTAATAATCGGAGCCTTAGCGGGAATAGTTATCTGAGATCCAGGACAAGGGTTAGTAGTGCGACACTTGGAGACCGAGAGAAGACGAGTGAAATTCGTCTAACCAAGGTCGAGAGATGTTTAGATGAACATATCTTGTCAGATTTTGCATTCAGCATAGCGGGACAGTCTTTTGAGCACAAATAACTGGTGGAGTTAAGGAATCGTTGGGGATCAGAGTCCTAGTGTATCTCTTTTATTGTTTACAAACTCGATACAACCAGCGATCATTACTACCACTTTATATTCACATAAACCCCCCAGTTTTACTTACTTCCCAATTGTTCCATCCGGTATTCTACTCAAACTTCGACCTATTCCCTGTGGGATCAACCCCAACCTAGTTGGGTTCTATATTTGACAAGCCACCGCATTATACTTCTTAGGAGGCATATTTTTGGGCGACATCATTCTCCCAATGCAAACTCATGAATGCCCCACCTGTGATAGTGTCTTCTACATCCTTAGTGTTAGTATTCAAGGCTCTATAGAAGATCTCTAACAAGTTTCTACCAGTCATCCTGTGGTTTGGAACACTCAGCAGTTTCTTCTTGAACCTCAACCAAGTCTCTTATAGTGCCTCTGAATGTAACTGTCTGAAGTTGTATATCTCATCTTTCAATTACAACATCCTGGAGAGGGGAAAAATTTGTCCAAGAACTGAGTCCTCAACTCGTTCTAATTAGTAATAAATCAAGGTGGTAATTCAGCCAACTATAGTGTGGCTTTTCCCGTCAGAGAGAATTGAAAAAACCTTAATCTAATCGCCTCCTGACTCACTTCAGGTAGATTATATAAAGTGCAGGTCCCTAAAAAGTTCATCACATGCATATTCTCATCATTAGTTGGAAGCCTGCGAATACCCCATTCAAGTTCAGCAAGTGGATCATGGAACTAGTAATGTCAAACTTCATTCCTGGAGGTAATTTTGGTAGGATGATAACACCTGTCTCAATCGGCTCCAAATAGTCCAACTCTTCCTCTGGGTTTTCATAATGAGGGAGACACTGTTGTAGAGGATGATACCCCTTATTTCTTCTTTGTCTGTCCCTTTTATCAAGTGCAGCTAAACAGTTTGCATTATTCTATCTAACCCTCTCTTCCTTTCGACCCGCCTGGCAGCTTCTTGCCTCACATTTTTATTAGTCATCAATCGGGCAGTGATCTATTCTGCAGTTTCTTGACCATCAGGATAAAGCGCTAGCTGATCATGAATTGCTGTACCATCATGAATGCCCTCAAGCAGAGCTGCTGGCTCATGATTTCCTTCATTAACCATTCTTCGATTATTTCTCAGAGTTCTCTCAATTTTTGTATCAAGTGAAATCAGGGAATTGCCTTGACTCCACGTACTGGGCATACACTGGCGTGTGCCCTAAAAATAACAAAAAAGTAAAATTAGGGAACAACAACAAATAACCCCAACAAACACACTCAAATTAACTCCATAACTGTATTCCCCGTTAACAGCACCAAAATTAGATGTCGCCCAAATTACGCCTCTAAACAAAGCATAAAACTGTCGTTGATCAAATATAGAACCCAACTAGATTGGGGTCGATCGCGCAGGGAATAAGTCAAAACATAAAGCAAGATGAACGTCGAGACAATTAATAATAAATTTTGGTAAAAGAGGGGCTTTTTATTTGTTGATGTGCCATGAGGTTATGACACTGTCAATTAAACCAAGGGAATTTTATGAGTTCTTAAGCACGTTTTATATAGATATGATGTGTTTTTATGTTTAGTTTTGTAGGAGAAAACAATAGGAAGCACCTGAGAAACTTGAGCTGAATCTGCAGGTAGATGCCTACGAGAGCCCTAACGGGTCGTAGCACTGTCCCACGGGTCATTCCCGTGATCGTGAGAATTTGGTCCAAGTTGGGAAGTCCAAGTCTTAAGCCATAAAAACCTTGATGGGTCGTTGGAGAGGTCCACGAGCAATGCCATGGCTTGTGAGATGGGACACATTGAGGATGGAAGTTTTCTATGGCAAACCTAATGGATGGGTGTACAAACCCTGAGGAAGACCCACGAGCCATGACATGGATCATAGGTGAAATACACTAAAGAACCTAACGAGCACTCTCACATACCGTGGCAAGGCACCACGGGACGTGACCAGGGTCGTGGAGTAGTGCCGGCTCTATTTCCCTGTTTTATTTAGGATAGGATTTATATGTTTATAAATACATTATGTAGGGTTTTAATTTGAGTTACCTTCTTTTGTACTAACGTTTTGGGGTTTTTTATCACATACTTTGAACATTCTTACATACTTTTTCAATTCAATTCCATCATTCGATCTGTTGTTCATTATACGTTCTTCAATTAGTTGTTCAATTATCGTAAGTGTTTTTATCATGGATTATATACAATTTTTTGTTATTATCACTCTGATCATGAGGAGCTAAACACCACAACTAGGGTTGTAGGAACCATGATGAATTAACGAGACAGGCAAAGTGCGTGGTAATTCTAGACCGGTGTGCATGCATGTATTGATATTTTCTTCGTTATGATTTCTTTCTGGCTCTGCACAGTGTTAGAACTTGCCTGAATTCTAGAGTTGCTCGAGAGAAAAATGGAGATTAGGAAAAGAAAATAACAACAGAGATTTGAAGCTACCAATCTTCATCTAATAACTCAAGCCGTAATAGGGAGAGTTAATCTAAGATCAAGAACAAGGGTTAAAAGTGCAACGCTCGGAGACCTATAGGAGAAGAGTAAAATTCATCTAATCAAGGTCGAGAGACATTTAGATAAGCCTATCTTGTTAAATTTTGCATCCAACGCATCGGGATAGAGTGATAGCACGAGCAACCTATGTAGTTATGAAGACATAGGGAACACAATCCTAGTGCCTCTCTCATACTGATTATAATCCCAACAAATCAACAACTACTACTATTGAATTATTTATTTACAAATACCCCTCTTTTATTGGAAATTGTTATTAATTGCCTCGATATACATGTTGCTTGATATTTTGACCTATTCCCTATGGGATCGACTCCAACCTTAGTTAGGTTCTATATTTGATCAACGACCACTTAATGCTTTATTTAAAGGTGTAATTTGGGCAACATTACCTAACACCCGACCCTGACACCGAACTCGATAGCCTAACCAAGATCCGACCTCAACATCCGAGACCCTACCCCAAGAACCAACTGCGAACCCCAACTCAGAACCCAACCCCAACACCTGACCCGAGACCCAGTAACTAACCTTGACAACTGAACCAAAACACGACCCTGACACCCAATCCCTGCATCCAGTCTCGACACCAAACCCTGGCTTTCGACTCAAAGCCCAACACAAAACTGACCTCGAAACAAAACCTTGACACAAGACCCTAACTACTAACTAGGAATCCAACCCCGACACCAGACCCCAACACCCGACCTCGACCTCGACCTCGACACCTGACCCAGAAGCTAACTCAGACACCCAAACGGGGACCCGACCTCAAATCACGACCCAGGACCCGTATTCTACCTCGGCACCCAACTCAATACCCGACCTCGACTCTTGACTGGAGACTCTACCCTGACACCCAACTTAAAACTCGAGACCCAACCTCAAATTTTGACCCGAGATTCAACCCCAACTTTCTACTCAAGACCCGACCCTGACACCTAATCCTAGACATGACCCGAGACTCGACCTGGATTCCTGACCTAAGACTCGACCCCGATACCCGACCCGAGACCTGAGACCCAACCTTGAGTCCCAACTCGAGATTCAACCACGACTCTAGGCCTCTGACCCCAGACTCGACCTTGACACCCAACCTGAGATACGACCTCGACCTGAGACCCGACCCCAACTCCCTACCCGAGACCCGACCTGGGACTCGATCCTGACACCTGACCCGAGTCATGACCCCAACTCCCAACCTGTGGCATGATCCGAGGCCCAACCTCAACTCCCAACTTGAGACCCGACCCCTACTTCCGATCCGAGACTCGACCCGAGACTCTACACCCAAACCCGAGAAATGATCCCAACTCCTAACCTGAGGCCCGACCTCAACTTCCAATTTGAGACCCGACCCCGGCACCCAACCCGCAACCCAACCTCAATTCCCGACCCGAGATGCAACCTCAACTCCCGACCCGACACCGGACCCGAGACCTAACACCAACTCCCAATCCGAGACCCAACCACAACTTTTGACCTGGCACTTGACCCTGACTCCCATCCCTAGACCCCGACCCCAACTCTCTACCCTGACTCTCGTGTCGAGAATTGGGAATCAGGGTCGGAGTTGAATCCTAGGTTAGTGTCAAAAATCAGTACCTGGGACTTGGGTTAGGGTGGAAAGTTGAGGTGTTAGGTTGAAAGAGAGTTTTGGAAAATGTTTTCCTTACTTTTTGAAGGAAAGTTATTTTCCTTAAATTTGAGCAAAATTAGTTCATTTGGAAAACATTTTTCAATGCATTTAAGCCAACCAAACATGAGAAAATTGGTAAACATTTTCTGAAAAATATTTTCCTTCATGCCAAACACACTCTTAAAGTCATATATAGGTTCAAATACAAGAATGCCATCATTATAAAAAGAAAAAAAAAAAAAAGAAATCTACTTGTTAAAATTCTTGGCTCCGACTATTGTCCTTTTCTTCGAAGGTTACAGGGTGAATTAAAAAGGACTTTTGAGAGTGAAATTAAAGAAAATAGGATACAACTCTTAAGAATGTAATAGAATGGACACTTTTTAATTAGTGATAATGACACATATTTTCAAACACCCACAATTTTTTTTATTTACACAAATCTCCCACTACTTTTCCCTTCTCCCTCCTTCACCCTCTCAGCCCCATCCGACCCCTCTCCCCCCTCGTGCCCCTAACCACCTCCAATCCTCCACATCATCACCACTTCCAAACAACTAGCAGATGTTTAAACAATTTTTGATTGTTTAAACAACATCTTTCGTTTGCTTAAACAACTCACGATTGTTTAAACACCCCCCCCCCCCTCCCTAACCACCTCCCCTCCTCCACATGCATTATCACCATTTCCAAACAACTAGCAGATGTTTAAATAATATCTTTCGTCTGCTTAAACAATTCTTGATTGTTTAAACAACTCTTGGGTGTTTTTCAACGACTGCAACTTTTTTCACCCAATATTCTCTGAAAATTTTCACAGTCAAATCTGAATCAAGAAGTAGAAGAAGATGAAAACACACAAATAAAAAGATGAAAATTCTAGATAAGGCACTGGAAAAAAATGCAGAAGAAAAATGACAAATATGAAAAGGAGGAAGAAGATGAAGAAGGGGAGAGGGAAAAAGAGAAAAAAATAAGAAAAAAGCAGATAAAGAAAAAGAGAAAGGAGGAAGGAGAGAATTGAAAGTTTGAAATTTGAAATATGAAAAAGAGAAAATAATTTTTAATATTGTAATACTTGTTCCCAATGTTTTACAAATTTTAACTAGGTCTCAAATGCACTTAATTGACTTTGACTAAATATGTGTCTCTTTTAATTCATTCAACTCTCAAGTGTCCCTTTTAGCTCATTTTCCCAGGTAACACACACCAACAGAAATAAAGACATGTACATTTCATGTTCCAAATGTGGAACTGCAAAAACCACTAACCAGTGTGACTAATGACTCATATATATATACTCATTACATTACTAATGACTCGTATATATATACTCATTCATATTTAATGTAATCATGGAGTAGGTTTCCATCAATAATAGAAGAAGAAAAGAGAAAACATATATTTATTATGAATCGATCGACATCTTAAGCATACATGCTTACAATAATTGAAGAGTGAAGGATGAAAAATACATTTAAAGTATCTAAACTATCACCGACTATTTATCAAAACACACCTCAACTACTAATTGTTTGAGTTTCATACCTGAACTTTTAGGTAGGAAAAGTGATCAACTAACAGTTTAGGTGTGTTTTGATAATAATTGGTGATAGTTCATACTTCAGGTAGGAAACTCACACACCTAATAGTTTAGGTATGAAACTCAAATATTCGAGATATTTTAGGTATGTTTTTTGACTATTAACTCATATTAATACTATTATGATATTTTTAGACTACATAGAAGAGGGCAAGTAAGAGATTTCATGGAAAATGAAATATTCATGAGTACCTTGAGATTCCCAAGCCTTGCCCATGGGTAATCTAAAAGAATGCCTAGTTTAGAAGCAATGCTAGCTACTGTTTTTTGCCAAACTTATTTCACTATATTCTTTCTTCTTGGACTGCACTGTGTATAGAAACCCACAGTTGAGGGGTGTATACTAAATTATATAGTGCCATGAATCCCCTCAACTTACATTTCTTTTTTCTTTTTAGATTCTTTTGACTCCACGACAACCAAAGAGCCACTTAATTATCCCTCCTGTGACTTACTATTGATAGTTGGTATTAAGGGATTTTACTTCTCTCCATTTCTTCAAATTTCTAACTCCATCTATCTTAATTTATGTGGCATAGTTAAAATTTCAAAATACAAATAAAGTTGGATAATTGGACAAGCAAAGTTAGATAAATTTTTTTAGTAAACTTAACAAGCAAACATGGACGGAAGGAGTAAAAAAGACTAGGCACATTCTTTTTTAAAAACAAACTTAAAAAAAAAAAAGATAAATAAATTAAAATAATATTTTAAAATTATTTCGGATATAGAGCTAACTATGCAAATTTTATCAAAGACCAAAACATTGAAGAGTAAAGAGTAATGACTTCGTTCCTAGAAGGAAGGGTCCTGCCTGGCGAGACTAATCAATTAGCAATGTTTGAAGTTATTACTCTCTCCACTTATTTTTATTTATTTAGTATATTAAAAATAATTATCTAATTTTATGTCTGATTAAAAAAATTAAAAGATAATTTATCATTTTATTTTTATTTTAACTTTTTTATTAACTATTGTTATTAGTCAAATGTATTTTTGCAAGATATTGAATTTATTATATTCAAATAATAATATAATAAAATCATCTTTTATTTATTGTTTTTTGTCAAACATGAATAAGTAAGGGGGAAAGTACATTCATGCTTCATAAAAGCAAACTATTTACAATTAAATGTTCTCTTAGATAAAATGTCTCCCTAACTAATTACATAAAATGCCCCCCTCCATTGTAATTTTAGTTATTTATCTCCCTTTTAATTCTTTCCCTTTTTATTTCTCTACTTCTTCTTTTTTTCCTTGCTTCCTTTTTTCTTTTTATGCTTCTTTGTTCATTTATTTTTTTCATAAATTATGTTATTTTATTTTTTTACATCATACTCTAATTCACTCTTAATTTTTATTTTATACACTTCTTTTGTTATTCTTTTTTATTTTTTTCTTTTTTCTCGTTTATTTCTTTATTCATTAATTTTTTTCTCTGCTCCTTTTTTTCCCTGGTTTTATTCCTTTTTTTTCCTTTATTGGTTCTTTTTTTCTTGCGCTTTTTATTTTCTCTTTATTTTTCAATTATTTATTTCTTGTTCCTTTTCTTTTCTTTTTTCTTTCATTTTCTTTATTCTTTTTTTTCCTGCTTTTATTTTAATCTTATGGTTTCCTTTTATTTTTGTATTTTTTATTTTTTCTTTATTTTTCAATTTCTTTATTTATTGTTCCTTTCCTTTGCGTTTCTCCTTTTTTTCGTTTATTTCTTTATTCTTTATATTTTCCCTCCTTTTTCTTTCATTTTTTTCTCAAATCATAATATTCTTTATTTTTTTTATCAAAATCTAACTTCATATTTTATGCCCTTTTTATTTCTATTTCTTTTAAATTTATTTCTTTTTTTTTCTGATTTCATTTGATCCCCTTTTTTTCATGTGTTTCTGTCCGTAATGATAACATTACAGTATATCTATCTATTGTCATGATATTACTGATGTCTGCTTCAATTCTTCAGTGAGACCTTCATGATAACATCATAATATATCTATATATTGTCATTGAATCATTGATGTCTGCTTCAGTCCTTCAGTCAGACCTCCATGATACCATCACAGTATATATATATATACTGACATAGTATCATTGGAGTTTACTTTAGTCTGTATATGATACCATCACAGTATATCTATATATTGTCACTGTATTATTGATGTTTGCTTCAATCTTTCAGTGAGATCTCCATGATACTACCACAGTATATTAATATACTGTCATGGTATCATTGATGTTTGTTTCAATCCTTCAGTCAGACCTCCATGATACCATCTATATACTGTCATGGTATCATTGATGTCTGCTGCAATCCTCCAGTCAGACCTCTATGATACCGTCCCACTATATATATATATATATATATATTGATATGAAATCATTGGATTTGCTTTAGTCCGTAAAGATATCATAACAGTACTGTTATGATATCATTGATGTCAGCTTCAATCCTTCAGTGAGACTTCCATGATACCATCATAGTATATCTATATACTATCGTGATACTATTGATGTCTGCTTCAATCCTTCGGTCAGATTTTCATGATACCATCACAGTATATATACAATGAAATGGTATCATTGAGATTTTCTTCATTCCATAACGATACCATCACAGTATATCTATAAACTGTCATGGTCAGCAAAACCTCCATGATATCATCACAGTATATCTATATACTAACATGATATCATCACAGTATATCTATATACTAACATGATATCATTGGTTTCCTTCAGTCCATAATGATACCATCACAGTATGTATATATACTGTCGTGGTATCATTGATGTATGCTTCAATCCTTTAGTGAAACCTCCATGATACCATCACATTATATCTATTTACTGACATGATATCATTGGAGTTCTTTTTAGTCCGTAATGATACCATCATAATATATCTATATACTTTCATGGTATGATTGATGTCTGATTCAATCTTTTAGTGAGACCTCTATGATAGTATCACAGTATATTTAGCTTACTCCATGAAACTAACATAATATCATGATACTATTACAGTATCTCTATATACGACATGGCAGTGGCTGACCCAGGATTTTGTTCAAGTGGGTTCAAGTTATAACTAACCATGATGGCAACCGGTCAGTCCTCATCCTCTTGGGATGCGACCTTACCCCTCATAACTCGTTCTACCGTACTCCAGACCCCCCGCACGTCAGAAGGGTGAATTGACCGCACTGATTGGATTGTTTTCCTCGTCTATATATATATATATATATATATACATATATATATATATATATATATATTTGAAAATTTTCATGAATCTTCAATATAAAATGTTTAGTAGTAATCTTATAAATATTAAATAATAATAAAATATAGCAATTTTGAAAAAAACATAAATAAAACAAGAAAATTATTTAGTAAATAATAAATAAATAAAGACACACTAACCTAATTGTGTATACCAAGGAAGAAGGGGAAAAAATACACAACTTTGTATATTACTCCCTATGTCTCAATTTATGTGACACACTTTTCTTTTTAGTCAGTCCCAAAAAGAATGATACATTTCTATATTTAGTTTAGTAAAATATACATTTAATTAACTTTATTAATTATATTTTAAAAATCTAAATATAACTATAATACTCTATTTAGTTGTTTATGATAAATATAGTATTGAAAGAAAATAATAAATTTCTCTTGGTTTGTTAGAATGGATAAATTAAAATAATTTTTTTTTATTTTTTTCTCAATTAATAGTATTCTCTTTTTCACCACATTAATCTTTCTTCACATTTGTTGAGTAAAAACAAGTAGAAACTAATAGTTAATTATATTTTAATTTTAAAAATAACAATTATTTTTGGACAATTTATCTCTAATGTATTAAAAGTGTGAAGGTCCTTATAAATGTTGTTTGAACTTTTTGCCCTTCATTAAAAGTTTCTTCTTTAGACAAAATCGTCTTTTCCTTTAATTATTATACCCAAAAATAAATTAAAAAATAAATAATTAAGTTTTCTGTTTTTATTGTATATGACTTATATGGGAAAAGACTAAAATATATTCATATATGGAAAAAAATATTAATTAGTGTCCTTTTTGGTTTATGAATCCTCTACTTCTATAAAAAGTCTTTAAGGTTGAACAAGGCTGAATGATGAGGGTCTAATTGTTTGTGGCGGCAGTGGGTGTGCAGGCGGTGATTGTTGTTCGTGGTTCTAGAGCAACTGGAGAAGGTAATACGTGATGTTAATTCCCTTGCTAATACTATTCATTTTGTGTGCCGTATGTATGAAATACCTAACAATTGGTTCAATAAATAAAGCCTTGGACTAACTCTTTATTACTTTGTTATACACAGAGGAGTCAAATAAATTTCAGTCTCCATGAATTTCTTTCAATCAGCAGTGAATTTGAATATTTTCGAACTACAACTCAAATTATATTCGTAATTCGTAATACTCCAATTAGAAAGACTAAGTACTCCCCTGTTTGTTAGCTATATCTTTTGGAAGTGCAAGGAAACATCAAAGTGTGTCCATCGTAAGTGCCTTGATCACTGGCGTGCTGTTAAGGTATTTTTTCAACCTTTTCAATCAGCTCTTTTCAAGAAAGTTTTAACCTTCTGCAGTTCTACTACCTATTGTTTCTTGTGTTTCCTTTATCACATTATTTTCTCCTTTATTTGCTATGTATTATTTGCTATATATGTAGTATTTGCTATGCTTATTCTACTTCTGTATTGTCTCTCAAACTGTTATGTATTGCTTGAGTCAGGGTCTTTCTAGGGCCTCGGAAATTCATTGAGTATGTTGTTGTTTGTGTTCGTAAGAGCCAAATATTTAGCTTATCAATGAGCCCTGGCTCTCAATCAAGTTGTGTTACTGGAACACAACAACCCTATCCAACTGTCACATAATGTATTGCTATGGAAACAAAGAAAAGAGGACCTGAGAAGGTGAATCATCAAAAGCAAATTGTTTATAGAAAGTCTATTGATACATTTGGCCAAAAAACGTCACAGTGTCGAGTCGTTACTAGGTAATTAATTTACTGTTATTTTGAAGTAATAACTTCATATTTGATCTGATTAGAGTACTAAATAATGTTATACTGAATTAAATCAGGCATAGATGGACTGGTAGATAGGAAGCTCATCTGTGGGACAACAATTGTAAGAAAGAAGGACAAAGCAGGAAATTAAAGGAAGACAAGGTTAGGATCAAAAACAAATTTTTTTCAATGGCTCTTTTCTTACTGCTTCAAATGAGTTGTTCTCTGTACCGATACAAAAATGCTCCCTTTTAATATCCACTTCTTCATGATATTCATGTCGGTTCTTTCAGTCTATCTAGGTAAATGTTGATTTATATTTTTCGCTTTTAAATGATTGAGCCATGAGTGTATATAATAGTATATGTATTTTGTTCTGAACCAAATCATTTATAAAATTTTGGTGGCTATGACATGGAAGATAAAGCTGCTAGAGCATATTATTTAGCAGCACTTAAGTACTGGGGAGTGGGGACCGGGACCCTCCACACACACTAATTTACCAGTAAGTTGGGGAGTGGGGATCCTCCACACACACTATTTAGTACTTTAAATTAGCTAAATTTTAATTATTAAATCTTTACTTATTTGAACTACATAAGAAATCCTAATATTTACAATTTCAGGTAGTTATAATGAAATGTCATTATAAAGAATGACCATTATAACGAGGTTGGAAGGTAATATCTATTTTACTGTCAATAGCTTAAAAAAAAAAAAAAAAGGCAGCCTGATGCAATAAAACACCCGCTATGCGCGGGGTCCGCGGAAGGGAAGGACTATAAAGGTCTATTATACGTAACCTAAACTTACATTTAATAATATAATTCTTCTTATAGTATATAGTTTTATTGATTGACATGATCAGACACACATGCAAACCACGTACACTATGAAAAATTAAATTCACTACCTCAAATTCATGTATCTCAGCTAACATGCAAACATCAGGACATTCAAAATTAGCAAAATTGAGCATACCTGACACAGATTATATGTGAACCTATAGTAATTATTCATTACCACCAAAGAACCCATTTAAAAAAACTCTAAACTAAGCCAATAGCCACAAACCAACTTGCTTATTTAAACCTCCAATATTTTCATTTGTTGGTATAACAGAGAACATCCCACTTTTTTTCTTAAGAAAAAACATACAACTTTGCATTAATCAGAGAAAAAGGGTCACCCCAGGTATCTTAAATTGGTGAACACCCGAACACAAATAAAACTCATAAAAAATATATATACATCTACACAACAAGAAATCAACCCCATAATTGCAGTTAATCGAAGAAAATCAAGGTGGAGGAAAGAAAGAGCTTACCTTGAATCTGGACAATCAAGAGAGAGACAAGTTGGAGAATAGATGTAGAAGCTCATCGAGAAATTGAAGATTCTAAATCCAAAATTGATTAATTCTTTCATTGATGGACATAATAGTTCCAAATAGCTCACCATTTTAAACCAGAGACACAAAATAGCAAAGAAATGATTTTCTAACAACAAAGAATCTATTTTCGAACATCATTATTTACATGAAGCACTTTTTTTTTAAATGGGTACACAATTATATTGACTTATTTAGAATTTTGATCACATTTCTTGGATGTTAAATTCCATCACGACAAATTGATTAGTCATTCTAATTCTATATGAATTCTCTTTTAAAATTTAATTATATGCAATTGTTTCAATTGTGAATAAATGCATATCGTCAATATTTTTAATATTTTTTTTAGGTACAAGCTATATCATTTAAATAGATATAAAATTTGTTATAAATAATCTCATTAGGAGTGAAATAGATTTTTTTAGTTATTCTTACAAAATAGATAAATGTTTGATTTTTTTGGGATTTAGTAAAAAGAAAAGTGTTCCATATAATTAAAACAATGGGAATAGAACACTATAGGTCAAAGTATAATTTTATAAAAAATAAATAAATGGAAAGTGAGTTCTGAGAATGATGCTGATAATAATATACGCACATATATTGTTTCAAGAAAATTACATTTTACATAGAGTGAAATATATCGCTGATAATAATATACGCGCATATATTGTTTCAAGAAAATTACATTTTACATAGAGTACAAATATATAACACATCTATATTTGAATTAACCGTCAGTACATCAATAACTTATTTCCTATGCACCAACCAAACGTTGTATAAGTTATACATGATTTAAATACATGAATAACTATGTTCTTATTAGCAACCAAACAACCCCTAACATGTTAAAGATTTATACTCATCTAAATTACCCTCAATTTTGATAAAAATGTAGAATTCTGAGAATAAAAATAACTTTTCGTAAAAATAAAGTGCTTTTAGAATTAGAAAATAGGTATAATGACTAAATTCCTCTTTAATTAACTGCACATTTTTATCTTCAAAATTTTACATTATCTTTTTTAAAATTTTGTACTTAATAAAATAACCTACACACAATAATTTATTTTTTATATACGTTTATTCTTAATTAACGCTTGATACACGTGCAACACACGTATCCTAAATTAGTTTTAAAAAAACCGACGAGTAAAGTGGATCAATGGGAGTAACATGTTTTTTTTAAACGGGGGACAAGTTATGTGAATATGACTAGCCTTTGGCATTGCAACAATATCATTTCTTTATGATTGTTTTGCTTTACTGGTCTGTATATTTTGACTTATTGGAAAAAGTACATTAAATAGATCAAAAATCTAAAGTGCACCGACGGTATAAAATAATTACTCCCTATATTTCAAAAAAAATGACCTACCTTTTTTTTAGTCTATTTTAAAAAAAATAACTCTTTCTTTTTTTGACAACACTTTAATTTCAACTTTTCACATGGCATGTTGAAGACCACAAGATTCAAGGGCATTTTGATATATTTGCCATAACTTTAATTTAGAACCACAAGATTCAAAAATTTTCTTTATTTTCTTAAACTCTGTGTCAAATCAAACTATCTCATTCTTTTTTAAACGGAGAGAGTATATCGCATACCCCCACCCCGTTCCCTTAAATTTCTTCTTAAGAAATATCGGCGCGTTTTTCTTTCTTTTTCTTAATTGCGGCTGACCTTTTACCTTTTCTTTATTTTTTTTTCACTTGGCGACCTTTTACTTATCCTTTCAATTCTCTTTTCTTTGCTCTTTCCCTGCCTTTTACTTATCCTTTACAATTCTCTTTTCTTTTCTCTTCCCCTCCCCCGCGCCAATCCCGCACCCCACCCCATATTTTTGTGTGTTATTTATTGTTTTATTTGACTATTAAAATAAATCTAGTACTAATTATTTTTTGATTAATAAAAATATATAAATAAGTAAATAATTAGATTATAATAAAAGTAATTAAAAAATATTAAATTTACTAATTTATTTAATAAAATCTAATTAGTAGAAATGCATATTTTTATTTTTGGTTAGATTATTTTTTTATTTATCATTTTTTAAATTAATAAAATAAAATTTAAAGATAAAGATATTATCTAACTATTTTTAGACTAATTAAAATATAAAAAAATAATAAATAACATCATAACAATAAATAATTAAGAAAATGAGTGTCTCATTAAAGGATTAAAACAGTTCTCTTTGATACCATCACAATATATCCATATATTGTGCTGGTATCATTGAGGACTGAAGCAGACCTCAATGATACCATAACAATGTAGGGATGTAATATGATGATATCATGAAGAATTGAAAAATGTATTATTGAAGTACTGAAGTAGTCCTCCATGATACCATGTCGCAGGGGCTGACCAACATTGGTTCAAGGGGGTTCAACTAAACCCGCTTTGTCAAAAATTTTTTCGATTTACATGTATTAATTCTCTGCAACGATGTATATGTAAATAAAATGAACCAATTTACACAAAGGAGAAACATTGCCTAATGGTACTTGCAGGTTCACTTACATGGGAGAGCGCGGTATCGAACCTAAATAAGGGCAACATTTCTTTACTCTCTGAGTTTTTAAATTATTACTTAGTTCAGTTTTCATTTAAGTTAATTATTTGAAATTGGTTGTTAATTATAATTTAGGTTATATATTTATAACTTACTTGTTACTGTGTCTAATTTAAATTCTTTTGTATTCCCTCAGTTCCAATTTATGTGATGTTGTTTGACTTGGCACGGAGTTTAAAAAAGGAAGAAATTTTATTGAAATTTATGGTCTAAAACAAGTCATAGATGTTTGTGAGGCTGTAAATTATTTCATTAAGGGTTAAATGAGTATTTTAAAGTTAATAATGTTTTAGAACTCTAAATTTTACTATTTCCTCCGTCCAACAATATTTGTTCAATATTGACTTGACATACATGTTAAGAAACAATAAATAATAGGGGTAATTTTACTCTATTACCCTTTGAATATTATAAATATATGTCTTGAGAAATGCATTGAGTGATAATTAATATTTAATTACAAGAGTAAAATGGGTAGAAAAAAGTAAATTATCCATTGGTTTTTCAAACTGGACATCTATTTTTGGTATAGTGGATAAGTATTGTTGGACAGAGGGAGTACTACTACTTTATGTAGTTATTTAATATCAAGAGTAGAAATGAAAAAAATACAATAAAAATTTTTTGATTTCAAAAATTAGATAAGTAAATTGAAACAACTATTTTAGTATGAGAACCATGCAATATGAAACAGAGAGAGTAAAATAAGCCTCTAATAATTATTTTCTTGAACGGGGTGTTAATTAATTCAATATGGGCCAAGTAAAAAGAAATGCTAGAGAATATATATTTATTAATAGCTTCTAAATAATACTTCCTTGATATATATTATACGGTGTTTTAAACTTTATTATTTAGTTCAAAAAATATATTTTTTTTAACATAACCAAGACTCTATTAATTTTTTTCTTCAATTTTTTTTCTATTTAGATAAGTGAATTCTTACATAATCAAGAAATCATTTTTCTTTTCAAAATTTGACGGTAGGAGAAGGGGAACAATGTGAGGAAGTGGAAAGATCTTTATTTCTCTATATTTCTTATTGTGTATGAGGAAAGAAACTAACCTATGTCGCGATTATTGTTTCATGCTCGTTTAAGAAGGTAAAAGATAGATACGACGATTTTTCCTCTTCTACGTCAGCAGCTTCTCGTACGTCGGCAGTCGACAGTACGTCGGCAGTTTCTCGCCGGCAGCTCTCTCTCTCTCTCTCGCCGACAGCTCGTCAGCGATTTCAATTTCACCGGCGAAATCCCCTTCCGGTCAGTTTTCGGTGAAATAGTGTTGACCGGCGAGCCCATTCCCCCGATTTGCTCCGATTTTGCCCCGATTTGCACCGATCTAACGCCGAAAGGGGTTTTTCCGAGCTTATCCTTGCGGATCTAAACGGTAGGGCTCAGATCTAACCGGAAAAGCAGTCGCCAGCGTCTTTTTCGGCGACTTTTTCGGCGGGCAGATTTGTCCTTTTCCTGCTTCTCTCTTCTCTCTTTTCTTTTTGTTTCTTTGTAACCCCTTTCAGTTACAACAAGCCACGCACATCATCGAAGGCAGCTCGGGTCGTACATTCCGCCGGTGACCAAATTTAGGGGCGGAACCGGCAGCGGATTGAGGTTCACTCCACACTATCGCCGGGCCAGGTGCACTCGTTGCATAATCGTATCTCTTCCATATCTTTGTGCATACCTCTCCTAGTTTCTTTGTCTTGTGGACTCCCTGTTTTCTCGGGTAGTTAGTTCTTGTTACTGATTGTTGTTGAATAAACTTGCGTTTAGTAATTTGGTTTAGTGTCGTTGGGTGTTTGGCATACGCTGTGGAATCGTGTTTTTTACTTGTATCTGGTACCTTTTATTTATTATTTTTATTTTTTGCACGTGGCGTCTTTAGCCTACTTGCCCTCCTTCTTTTCGGATTGAGTAGTGGCTGTGGTGGTCGATGGTAGACTAGGGTTATGTCATAGGTCGGGGTCCGGGTTGGGGTCGGGTTTAGGGCCTGGGTCTACGGTGAGGGCGGGTTCAGGGTCTGGCCTAGGGTCGAGTTCGGGGGCGGGGGGTACTAGGGGTAAGTGGGATAAGGGAACCTCTAAGTTGAGAGTTGGTTCTTGGAACATAGGGACTCTTCAAGGGAAGTCCATAGAGCTCGTGAAAATTCTTAGAAAAAGGAAGATTAGTATAGCGTGTGTCCAGGAGACTAAATGGGTAGGTTCTAAGGCGAGGGACGTGGACGGGTATAAGTTGTGGTACTCCGGTAGCGTGAGGCATAGAAATGGGGTAGGTATCTTAGTAGATGATGAGCTTAGGGGGCAGGTGGTGGAGGTTAAGCGGGTCAATGATAGGTTGATGTCGATTAAGTTGGTCATTGGAGGGTTTACGTGGAACGTTATTAGTGCCTACGTGCCGCAAGCGGGCTTGGATGAGGAGGAGAAAAAGATCTTTTGGGAGGTGTTGGAAGAGGTGGTGAGAGGCATTCCGAGTACTGAGAAGCTGTTAGTAGGAGGGGACTTCAATGGTCATATTGGGTCTGTATCGAGAGGTTATGATGAGGTGCATGGAGGTTTTGGTTTCGGGGAAAAGAATGAAGGAGGAACTACACTTTTGGATTTTGCTAGGGCCTTTGGGTTGTGGGTGGTGAATTTGAGCTTCCCGAAAAAGGAAGAGCACCTTATTACCTTTCGTAGTTCGGTGGCCAAGACTCAGATAGACTTTTTGCTCCTTAGGAAGGGGGATAGAGCGGTATGTAAAGACTGTAAAGTCATACCTAGTGAGAACCTTTCAGCCCAGCATAAGTTGTTGGTGATGGATTTGGAAATCAAGAAAGGCAGAAAAAAGAGGGGCGTGGAGGATCGGCCCAGGATTAAGTGGGGTAGCTTGACTTTGACAAGTGCTTTGAAAATAGGGGAGAAGCTAACGAATATGGGAGCGTGGGAGAGTAGAGGAGATGTGGATAGTATGTGGGAGATGATTGCCAGTTGTATCAGGGAGAGCGCTAAAGAGGTGTTGGGTGTTTCGAGAGGCCGATCTGGCAAACACCGGGGGGACTGGTGGTGGAACGCAGAAATGAAAAGGAAGGTGGAGACTAAGAAGGTGGCCTATGCTAAGTTGGTTGAGAGCAAGGATGACGAGGAGAGGCGGACGAGTAGGGAGGAGTATAAGGTAGACAGAAAAGAGGCTAAGTTAGCGGTTACGGCGGCTAAGACAGCAGCTTTTGAGAGTTTATATGCTGCCATAGAGGAGAAAGCAGGGGATAAGAAGTTGTATAGGTTGGCCAAGGCTAGGGAGCGGAGGGCCCGCGATCTTGACCAAGTGAGATGCATCAAGGGGGAGGATGGTGAAGTGTTGATGGAGGATGCCCGCATTAGGAGGAGGTGGCAGTCCTATTTTCATAGACTTTTGAATGACGAGGGGGACAAAAGTCTCGTGTTGGGGGACTTGGAACACTCAGAGAGGCATCGCAACTACGGTTATTGTAGGCGTATCAAGGTGGAGGAGGTCAAGGGTGCTATTCGTAGGATGCGTAGGGGTAGGGCGACTGGGCCCGATGAGATTCCGATGGATTTCTGGAAGTACACTGGCGGGACAGGTATAGAGTGGCTGACAAGGTTGTTTAACATCATTTTTGGGGCAGCGAAGATGCCCAAATCTTGGAGATGGAGCACGATGATTCCAATATATAAGAACAAGGGGGACATTCGGAGTTGCAACAACTATAGGGGTATCAAGTTGTTGAGCCATACTATGAAGGCTTGGGAGAGAGTGGTAGAATGAAGACTGAGGAGGGTAGTGACTATCTCAGAGAATCAGTTCAGTTTCATGCCAGGTCGCTCGACTACTGAGGCCATTCACCTGGTAAAGAGATTAGTGGAGCAATTTAGGGAGAGGAAGAAGGATTTGCATATGGTGTTCATTGATCTTGAGAAAGCATATGACAAAGTCCCCAGGGAGATTCTGTGGAGGTGTTTGGAGGCTAAAGGTGTGCCTGTGGCGTATACTAGGTCGATCCAGGACATGTACGACGGTGCGAAGACGAGGGTGAGGACGGTAGGAGGGGATACAGAGCACTTTTCCGTGTTGACAGGGTTGCACCAGGGATCGACTCTCAGTCCGTTCTTATTTGCCTTGGTGATAGATGTTTTGACGCGGCGTATTCAAGGAGAGGTGCCTTGGTGTATGCTGTTTGCGGATGATGTGGTACTGCTTGACGAGACCCGGGGAGGAGTGAATGATAAGTTGGAGGTTTGGAGACAGACCCTTGAGTCAAAAGGGTTTAGGTTGAGCAGGACTAAGACGGAGTACCTGGAGTGTAAGTTTAGCGATGCGAGGCATGAAGCTGATGCGGTAGTGAAGCTGTACTCCCAGGCCATTCAGAAGAGGGAGAGTTTCAAGTATCTGGGGTCTATGATTCAGGGGAACGGTGAGATTGACGAGGATGTCACGCAGCGTATTGGCGCAGGGTGGAGGAAATGGAGACTCACTTCGGGAGTTTTGTACGATAAGAAGGTGCCCTTGAAGCTTAAAGGTAAGTTTTACAGAGTGGCCGTCCGCCCGACCATGTTATATGGAGCCGAATGTTGGCCAGTTAAAAACTCCCACACCCAAAAGTTGAAGGTAGCGGAGATGAGGATGTTGCGAGGGATGTGTGGACTTACCAGGAGTGATAGAGTTAGAAATGAGATTATTCAAGAGTAGAAATGAGATTATTCAAGAGAAGTTGGGAGTGGCGTCAGTGGTAGATAAGATGCGGGAAGTGAGGTTGCCATGGTTCGGACATATGAAGAGGAGGTGCACGGACACCCCGGTACGGAGGTGTGAGAGGCTGGCTGGGGATGGCTTTAGGCGGGGTAGAGGTAGGCCGAAGAAATATTGGACGGAGGTGATTAGGTACGACATGGAGCAATTACAGCTTACAGAGGACATGAACCTTGATAGGAAGGTGTGGAGGACGCGGATTAGGATAGAGGGGTAGTGGGTAGGAAGGTGTCCATTTTTTTAGTAGAGAAGCGTGTTTGCTTGTATCTTTGACTGTGTTTCTTAGGCAGAGTCTTGTTCGTTGTTTTGGTGTTATTTGTGATCTTGGATATCTAGTCTATAGTGTTGATCTGTGAGTGCCTTGCTTCGTCGAGTTGCTACCGATTTGTGACCCCTTTTGCTGTTGGTTTTCATGATTTGTGTTGATGATTTTTACGATTCTTAGGATTTGTATGATTCTTATGATTTTTGATTTATGATTTTTATGATTGTTTTATGTTTTTTATGATTTTTGATTTGTTATTGTTATCGGTCCTGAGCCGGGGGTCTATCAGAAACAGCCTCTCTACCTCATCTGAGGTAGTGGTATGGACTGCGTACATTTTACCCCCCTCAGACCCCACCTGGTGGGAATACACTGGGTATGATGATGATGATGATTTCTTATTGTGTATATTTCACAGAAGAATGACCACTTATTTATAACTTACAAAAATGTCTTCTCGAATAAAAGAGTTGATGACTCCATGTATTAGTACATGAATAGCCAAGAAAGGTTACAGAATAGATATCCATATTCAAAATTTGTAACACTTTTTCTTGGATATTCGTATATAATGTGTCTTGTCAAAAAATTATTAAAAAAATTTAATGAGAAAAAAATCTAGTGAAGGAAAAAGAGTACACACATCTTGTAATACACAAATCTTGTAATACGCCTTGGATGTTGCCATTAAAACCTTACCAAAAAATTCAGTCGGGATAAAATATTGGTTAGTAAAAAGAAAAGAGTACACTGCGTATTTTACTCTCCCTGATGAAAACTTCACTTGATATCTCGGTGACGACACATTTCGATCTTTTATTTCAACTTTGATGTGTCCTGGTTACATGGCACTGTTGATGCTTAAAACAAGGAAAATATGCAATAACTTGGGTGTGTTTTGTTGGTATGATGTGGTTTCTGTTCTAATTGCAGGAAAACAGGCTTTAAAGGCAAAATGAGCAAAAGAGGAAGAATCAAGCCCGAGAATGAAGTGTCGGATGAAGTGGCTATCGTGACTCAACATCAGAGTGAAGAAACAGGGCCTGATTTCCACGGCAGGGGTCACGTGGCATGACTGACACCCACGTGACGTGGAAGCCTGCCATGATCCAACTTCTGAAGACCACAAGTTGAGCCTGATTCCCACGACATCAACCTACGTGGCGTGACTTGGTTCCACGGCACCAAGTCACGATACCGTGGAAGTTGCCGACTCTGTTCTCCTATTTGGTTTTGGATAGGACTAGTTTTGTATCTATAAATACCCCTATGTAGTCCTAAGTGCGAGAGTTGGACAATTTACTACTTTGAGAGTTATTTCATACTGTTTCAGACATATATTTGGTTTTGTATTCACAAACCCTAATTTGAGTTATTGATAATTGAAATTTCAATTTTTCTTCATTCTTGTGAGATCATAATTATGCTTTCATCTTTGGATTATTCTTGTGTTCTTGCAATCATGAGCAGCTAAACCTATCAACTAGGGTTGTGTGAACCGTGAGGAATTAACGAAATCGATTAAGTGCAAAGCAACTTTGTACTGCTGTGTATGCATGTATTGTGGTTTCCTTCGTTGTGGTTGCTTTTCTAACGGTTGCAAACGTTAGAAACTCGCCTGTATTCTAGACTTGCTCGAGAGAGAGGTAGAGATTGGGAAAAGGAGATAACAACAGAGATTTGAAGCTATCAATCTTCATCTAATAACCGGAGCCTTAGCGGGAAAGGTTATCTGAAATCCAGGACAAGGGTTAGTATTGCGACACTTGGAGTCCGAGAGAAGAAGAGTGAAATTCGTCTAATGACGGTCGAGAGACAGTTAGATGAACCTAACTTGTTAGATTTTGTATGCAGCGCAGCGGGGCAATCTTGTTAAGCACAAGCAACCGGTGGAGTTAAGAAATCATTGGGGATCACAGTCCTAGTGAATTTCTCTTATTGTTTACAAACTCAATACAACCAGCAATCGTCATTATTACTATTCATTAGCAAACCCCACAGTTTTATTCACGTTCCAATTATTCTATCTGGTAGTCTACTTATACTTCGACCTATTCCCTGTGGGATCAACCCCAACCTAGTTGGGTTCTCTATTTGATTCAGCGACCGCATTGTACTTTTTCGGAAGTATATTTTGGGCGACATCAAATTTTGGCGCCGTTGCCGGGGAATACGGTTACGAAGTTGAACATTACTGGGTGGAGTTGATTGGTTGTGTTTTTACATTCTTTTGAGGGCATACGCCGGTGTATACCAAATACTAGGAGTCAAGGCAATCCCCTGATTCCACTTGATCTTGAAATCGAAAGGACTCTGAGAGCTAATCGGAGAATGGTGAATACTGAAGGAGTCCAGAATCCCACAGTTGCGGGAGACATTCACAACCAGCCACTTCATTCGGCTGGTCAGGAAACAGCGGAACAAACTACTGCTAGATTGACACGAGAAAAACATATTAGACAAGCTACTCTTAGACAAGCAGAAAGAGATAATCGAGCTATGCAAGAAGCAGCACAGTGTCTGGCTGATACTGAAGAGCGACAAAGATGATTAAGAGAACAATCGAGATAACATGTGCCTATTTATGATGATCCTAAAGATGAATATGTGGCCTATTTTGAGCCAATCGAGAACGGTGCCATTGTTCCACCTGAGTTACCTCCAAGCACTAAGTTTGACATCACTAGTGCCATGATCCATCTGCTGAACCTAAAGGGCGTGTTTGCGGGTCTTCCTACTGATGATCCAAACATGGACGTAATGAATTTTATGGGGGTCTGCACGTCATACAATCTGCCTGGAGTTGACCAAGAGGCGATACGGTTGAGGTTGTTCCCATTCTCTCTTACAGGAGAAGCCACGTTGTGGTTAACTGAGCTGCCAAGAGGTTCCATCACTACTTGGCAGGAATTGAGAAATCAATTCTTGGAAAGATTTTTCCCACCATCCAAGATACTGCAGTTGAAAGACGAGATCTAGAATTTCAGACAGCTTCATTCGGAAGCACTCTATGAAACGTGGCTGAGATTTAAAAAGAAGCTGCAGAACGTGCCAAATCACAGGATGAGTGGCCGGAATTTGCTTGAAATCTTCTACAGAGCTTTGAATGTCAACACAAAGGCGGTAGCAGATACTATCACTGGTGGAGCATTCATGAGTTTGAGATGGGACCAAGTGTCTGAGATATTAGATCGTGTCACTAAGACCAACCGAGGATGGCATACTCGGGAGGCAGACACGTCGGATGGAACATATGCTATTGGAGCTTCAGCAACTCAAAGGGCTTTGGATGAATCTATGGCGCAAGAGGTTGCTCAGTTGAGGACAGAAATTGGTCTTCTGTCCAAACAGATAGCTGCCAGAGATGCGAAGAAGGTGCATGTTGTTGGTGCACAAAGTAAATTGACTAGACATGATGATAGTGAGTCTGATGAAGAGGCGAAGTATCTAGATCGCGAAGTGGCGGGTTTTCGAGCCAAGGGCCAAGGGTCTAATCAAGACTCTTGGAACTCAAGGCAAGGGAATCAAGGTCTGAACTATTATGGAGACAGCTACAACAAATCGGGATACAAAGATTGAGAACGTGACCGTGATGGTGATTGGAGGCGGAAGGATGATAATCGAGAAAAGAATGATATATATGTACCACCTGGAAGGCGTGATGAGGAGTCTGGAAATTCAAGAATGGAGGAACTCCTAAATAAATTGGTCAAAGGAGCCGAAAGTCAGGAGAATTGCTTGAAAGAGATTAGGACTGACATTTCGGGCATAAGTCAGAAAGTGGAGTCCCATTCAACTGCCATTAAACAGTTGGAGCAACAGTTTGGGCAGATTTCATTGGCACTAAATCAACGTCAGCCAGGCACCCTTCCAAGTAATACCGTCCAGAATTCTAAAAATGACAGTCATTGCCTCGCCATCACTACTAGAAGTGGGAAGTGCACGACAGATCCACCTATGCCTTCCGACAGTAGTATGCCTAATGATCCAGTGGTTATCGATGTTGAAGCTCAGTTAGAGTCGGATAATGCAAAGGGTGACATGGTTCCAAATCAGCATGATGATAACGACAATGCAAAATCTGAGAAGAGAAAGGAGAAAGAGGTACCAAAGGTGCTCAAAACTATCCCACGACCTCCTCCTCTCTATCCTCAAAGGTTGAAGAAGAAGGCAGAGGAAGGAAAGTATCAGAAGTTCATCACCATATTGAAGGAGTTGTCAGTTAACATCCCTCTTGTAGAGGCATTGGAGCAGATGCCAGGTTATGCCAAGTTCATGAAAGACTTGGTGACAAAGAAGAGAACGGTCAGTTTTGAGCCAGCAGATAACATTCATCATTGTAATGCAGTTACTTCCCGGTCCTTAGTTGAAAAGAAAGAGGATCCAGGAGCTTTCACAATTTTGTGTACTATTGGGTCCTACGACTTTGCTAAAGCACTGTGCGATTTGGGTGCTAGCATCAACCTAATGCCATTAGCCGTGTTCAATCAATTGGGGTTGGGAGCACCAAAACCAACCTCCATGAGACTTCTCATGGCCGATAGAACTGCGAAAAAGCCGTTTGGCATTCTGTACGATGTTTTGGTGAAGGTTGCTTCTTTCATATTTCTGGCTGATTTTGTGATTCTCGATTGTGAAGTCGACTTTGAGGTTCCCATCATATTGGGAATACCATTCCTTGCCAAAGGTCGTGCATTGGTTGATATGGAAACCGGGCAGCTGAAATTTAGATTGAATGATGAACAGGTTACTTTCAATGTCTGTCGGTCTATGAAGCAGCCAAAAGATAAGCGAGTGATTTCAGTGATAGATGTTGTTGATGATAGTGAGGTTGCTGTGTCCATTGAAGAAAGGTTGGGAGTAGAGCCTGTGGCTGCCGTGATCATGAATTTTGAAGATGATGGTATCGAAGACTATGATGAGATGGTGGGTGCACTAGCTGGTAGAGGAGCATACGCTTATGCTCCTAAGAAACTGGATCTTGATTTGAAGAATAGGGTAACTCCACCAGCTCGTCCATCTATTGAGGAGCCTCCAGTTTTAGAGCTTAAGGCTCTTCCGGCCCACCTTCGCTACATTTTCTTGGGAGCCAACAATACCTTGCCAGTGATTATTTTTGCTAAGCTGCTGGATTGGCAAGTAGAGGCTTTGGTTTTAGTTCTGAGAAGATTTAAGAGGGCCATTGGTTGGTCCATTGCGGATATCATAGGTATTCCACCCGACATTTGCACTCATAAGATCCAGCTTGTTCCTGAGTGCAATACCTAGTATTGAGAACCAGCGTCGTCTGAACCCACCTATGCAGGAGGTTGTGAAGAAAGAAATTATCAAGTGGTTGGATGCAGGAGTGGTTTACCCCATTGCGGATAGTAAATGGGTGAGCCCGGTTCAGTGTGTGCCAAAAAAGGGAGGAATCATTGTGGTTCCGAATGACAAAAATGAGTTGATTCCAATGAGGCCGGTGACGGGATGGAGAGTTTGCATGGACTATCGAAAGCTGAATTCGTGGACTGAAAAGGATCATTTTCCTATGCCCTTCATGGACCAGATGTTAGACCGTCTTGCTGGTAGAGGATGGTGTTGTTTTCTTGATGGCTATTCGGGGTATAATCAGATTTTTACTGCCCCCAAAGACCAAGAGAAGACCACTTTCACTTGTCCATATGGGACGTTCGCTTTCAAGAGGATGCCTTTCGGTTTGTGTAACGCACCGGCCACCTTCCAACGCTGTATGATGTTTATTTTCTCCGACATGGTGGAAGATACCATCGAGGTTTTTATGGGTGATTTTTCTGTGGTGGGTGACTCGTTTGAAGGTTGTTTGGCACACCTTGCCAATGTGCTACAAAGATACGAGGAGTGAAACCTAGTGCTGAATTGGGAAAAATGTCACTTTATGGTCAATGAAGGTATCGTATTGGGGCATCCGATTTCGAAAAACGACATTGAGGTGGATAAGGCGAAAATCAAAGTAATTGAGAAGCTGCCCCCACCTATCTCTGTAAAAGGCATTCAAAGTTTTCTAGGTCATACTGGTTTTTATAGAAGATCCATCAAGGACTTCTCCAAGATTGCTCATCCCTTGTGCAAACTTTTAGAGAAAGAGGTGAAGTTTATGTTTGATGAAGCATGTCTTAAAGCATTTGAGTGTCTTAAGGAGAAGTTGGTGTCAGCCTCTATTATTGTGTCACCGGATTGGACTAAGCCTTTTGAGGTCATGTGAGATGCTAGTGGAGTGGCTTTGGGTGCAGTCCTTGGCCAAAGACGTGAAAAGATATTACACCCGATCTACTACTCTAGCAAAGTGCTTAATCAAGCTCAAATGAATTACACTGTGACTGAGCAGGAGTTGTTGGCCGTAGTATTCGCTTTTGAGAAATTCAGATCTTACTTGATTGGTACGAAGGTGATTGTGCATACAGATCATGCAGCCCTTTGGTATCTTATGTCGAAAAAAGATACTAAGCCAAGACTGATTCGGTGGGTACTTCTGTTGCAAGAATTTGACTTTGAAGTCAAGGATCGTAAGGGGACCGAAAATCAAGTGGCTGACCATCTTTCATGCCTTGAGGAGGAGGCCATGATTAAATTGAAGAATGATCTTGAGATTGATGACACTTTTTCGGATGAGCAAGTACTGGCAGCATCCCAAGACTTAATCCCTTGGTTTGCTGATTTTGCCAACTTTTTGGCAAGTGATCTAGTCCCGAAAGATATGACATATCAGCAGAGAAAGAAATTCAAGCATGAGGTAAGAAAGTTCTTCTGGGATGAGCCGTATTTGTTTAGGGTATGTGCTGATGGCATAATTCGAAGATGTATCCCGGAGTCCGAAATGATAAGTATTCTGGAGGCGTGTCACTCATCTCCTGTTAGGGGTCATCATAGAGGTGCACGGACCGCCTATAAAATCTTGCAATGTGGGTACTACTGGCCCAGTATTTACAAAGATGCTCATGACTATGCCCGTGCTTGTGACCGATGTCAAAGGCAAGGTAATATTTCACGCAGACACAAACTTCCCATGATAACTATACTTGAGCTTGAATTGTTCAATGTGTGGGGAGTTGACTTTATGGGTCCGTTTGTGAGCTCGCATGGAATGAATACATCTTGGTAGCCGTTGACTACGTTTCTAAGTGGGTGGAGGCAATTGCGCTTCCTAATAACGAAGGGAGAAGTGTCACAACTTTCTTGAAAAAGAACATATTCTCACGTTTTGGGACACCCCGAGTTATTATTAGTGATGGAGGATCCCACTTTTGCAACCGACTATTCAAAGCCCGGCTTGAAAAATATGGTGTCAAACATAAGGTGGCAACACCTTACCATCCTCAGACAAGCGGGCAGGTGGAAGTGTCAAATCGCGAGATTAAGTCCATTCTGGCAAAAACAGTTAATGCAAATAGGACTGATTGGGTTGGACGACTGGATGATACGTTACGGGCATATCAGACGGCTTTCAAAACACCAATTGGTGTATCACCATATCAGTTGGTATTCGGGAAGTCTTACCATTTGCCCGTTGAACTAGAACATAAAGCTTTGTGGGCGTTGAAAAGGGTGAATTTGGACTGGAGTGAAGCGGCCCAATTGCGACTTGAGCAGATGAACGAGATGGATGAATTTTATCTCCGGGCTTATGAAAGTTCAGCATTATATAAAGAAAAGATGAAATTGTACCATGATCGTTGGATTGAGAACCGCGAATTTCACCCGGGTGACTCGATTTTATTGTATAATTCTAAGCTTCGCCTGTTTGCTGGAAAATTAAAATCCAAATGGTCAGGCCCATTCACTGTCGTTCGGGTATTCTCACATGGTGCTATTGAGCTAAAAGAAGCAGACAATGTCCTGTTCAAGGTCAATGGACAGCGTGTTAAGCATTATGTGGGAGTTCCGGAGGAGATAGGGACAATTGAAGAACTTGAACTTGATGAAGTCTGAGTAGTCAAGTCAGCCATGTCGTGCCGCGACGTTAAATCAGGCGCTTCATGGGAGGCAACCCATGGGCTAGTTGAGGAAGTCTGAGTATCCAAGTTAGCCATGTCGTGTCGCGACGTTAAATCAAGCGCTGATTGGGAGGCAATCCAAGATTTGTTATGCGGAGATCGAATTATTGAGGAACAGTTAGCTGAAAATCACAAAACTTACCGGAATAAGTTAAATATCACCCACGACATGACCCACGTCACATAAAGGTGATCCACGTCACGTGACTAGTATCGTTAAAATCAGCGGAAAATTTCTAGGTTCTGAATCTCTTCCACGGAAGCCTTCCATGTGACGTGGATGTGATCCACGCCACGTGACTGGTATCATCAAAATCAGAGCTCTGAGGTCAGTCTCAGAACCCCACCCACGACATCAGTCACGCCACGTAGGTCACACCCACGTGACGTGTACTGTGTCGTGAAACTTAATCATTTGCAGAAACCCGAATCCGACCCGTCCCAAGCCCATTTTTGCAAAATAAATCCGAATCTTCTCTTCTTTACCCGATATATACCCGAACCACTTTCTTTTTTCTCCACTTTCAAATTCTTCAACTTAAAACCCTAAAATTCCAATTTTCTCTTATTCCCAACACCAAAATCCGAATCCCCACTTTCTCCAACATCAAAATCCAAAAACCCTTTCCCACAAAATCACCAAATTCGAACCCTAGACTCCCATAAGCTCAAAAATCCAAACCCCATTACCAAATAAGTCTGAAAATATGAATCAAATATACCAAACCAAACCCAAATTCGACCCAAATACCCATAATTTGATTAATAACCCATTACCATGCCTCCAAAATCCAACCCCAAGAGTGACCACCTTGATGCCTCATCCCAAATTCGGACCAAAAATCCAAATTTACCGACCCATCTGCGGGATGAACCAACTGAGTCTGAGCCAAGTGGTTCTATGGGGGAATTCGACATTAGCCATGATTATACTGCTTTAGTTCCTCGGGCTACAAGGTTACAAACACGAACTCGAGCGGCTGCCCAGGCAGCATGTCAGCCGACCCCACCACCGGTTGAGCCATGTGTTTCGGCTGAGTCTTCGAAGTCCTCCCCCCAATCTGAAGAGGGGGAGGATGGTTCTGTATCAGGCTCTGCTGATAATGGTACGGGTCAGGGTACGTTTGCGGCGGAGGCTACGACTTCTGTTTCAGGTTCTGGTGCCCAGAGTGCTCCGACTCGCGCGTAGAGTACTGAGATTCAGCGTTGGTGTGTGCAGGGCATGCATGCCTTCTATGATAGAGATGCTGAATTGACTGAGAGAGGGGTGTGTCGGAGGAGCATTATGGAGGAGCCACGGTATCGGGTGGATGAGTTGAGGACCTTGACTGATATATGGCATGTTTTTGAGAGATACAGTCTGGGGTGGATGGCGCATCCTTCTGGTCGATATAGCTCGGAGTTAGTCTGAGAGTTTTATGCCTCGTACGCTACGTCAGTGGATTTGGGCACTCCTGTTGGGCAGAATTTATATTGCAACCATTTTTGACCCATGTCATGGTTCGTGGTACCCGTATGGATATTTCAGAGCAGACCATTCACCGCTTCGTATTTGGGGCTGACCGTCCACTTCCTGTATCGACTGCTGAATATGATTATATGATGGACACTGTCAGAGATAGGGTTAAGATGCGAGATGCGGAGCAAAAATTGGATTTTCTTAAATGGATTGCAGGGTACATAGCCGAAGATGGTGTGGCGGCTAGTTGGGTAACTGGGAAGCTGGACATCAAAAAGTCCACGCTTCATTTCGCTGGTAAATTTTGGTGGTCTGTGGTTCGGCATCGGTTGGGTCCAACCAATGGTGACAACTCACTCACGTTGGAGCGGGCTATAGTAGTTGCCAGCATCTTAGTTGGTTATGAGATTCCTTTTGCGAGATACATAGTCCGGGAGATCCACGAGAGGGCTTTCAGAGATCACACGAGTATCCCCTTTCCATGCTTGATCCAGGGACTGTGTGATAGGGCAGGGGTGGCCAGGTTACCTGCCCTGGACCATTATATCGAGGTGACCCGTATTGCGGACATTGGGTTGATGCAGCAGAGGGGTTCACACCATTCTTCCACGAGGGTCACAACTATCTGAGTCATCGGGTGCAGCCCTGGATGAGCCTAGTAGTGCACCTTTGCCTTTTCCTGCACCAGTTCGGGTACCTATACAGACTGAGGGCGCTGGCCCTATTCATGAGGGGGTACCCAGTACTAGTACCCCTCCGACTCCTGCTGGGATGGTTTTAGTATCGAGAGACTCTTTGCAGCAGCTGATAGACAGGCAGACGGAGATGTTTGAGCGTCAGGCTCACATTGAGACTCAGATGGCTAAGTTGGTATCCCAGCTTAAGCCTTGGGTTTGATCTACAGTAGAGGCTGCGGAGACTAGGGTGGAGGCTCGGATGAATGCATCTATGGACCAGTTTATGCGGGGCTTGTATGGGCGGATTGATAGTTTTGAGGCACGTATGGCCTCCCACTTGAGTGCTGCACCGAGCCCTGATATGGCCGGCTTGACCCAGGAGGTAGCTGCATTGAGAGAGGAGGTTCAGGCACTGGCATCGAGTAGCACTCCCATTATACCACCTATGCCTGTCCCGACCTCCGTGCGACCAGCATATTAGGTTGACTTGTTTGCTGATGAGGAGCCTCCGATGGATAGAGGAAAGAGACCCCGCAGTCCGGCTGATGGGGGTGCAAGTGATGCTGAGTACGAGAGTGATCTGAGAAAGGCTGTTAAAGCCTCCCGGTAGAGTACCGTGCTAGCCAGATTGAGGCAGAGCAGAGGGCGCGTGGTGCATCTGCCAGTCAGGCTATCCCCCACTGGATGTGACTACTGCACAGTCTGATGATCCCGCTGCTGGCGTGCCCACTTTCGGCGCTTAGAGTGCCACTGGTATGTCTTCACTCCCTTGTATTTAGTTGATAGCAGTGCATTGAGGGCATTGCACCATGTTTAGTTGGGGGTGGGGGTGTACCACCACTTGGGGTTTTTTGTTGCCGTGTTTCTTTTCCCTCGAGTGTGCTATCATAGTAGAGCCGACATGTTTAGGATGTTATTGTTGATGTTTTTATATTTCTTTCTAAATTAGGAGAAAAATGAGGGAACTGTAGTTCAGTCCAGTTTTGGATGATTTTTTCTATGTGTTTTGACTATTAAGGATACCCCTCCTGAAATTTTGGTTTTTGAATTGTGTGAATAGCATGCGTGCGTGTGACAGCTGTTGGATCTTGTTATGGCATTAGAATTATAGGAAAATAACCGTAGCTAGCATTGCATGAACGGATAGGTAGTAGTTGGTAATACAACCCTGTGCTATGTATGTGTGAGGTCACTACTTAGTTAGCTGTGTGTGTGCGATCCAGAACTTGCCCGGTTAGTCTTGCCTAAGTTAAAGGATAGGGATTAGGAAAGGATCATAGGCCATTTTTGAAGAAAGTCCACTTTTAGCCTAAATACCAAACCAAATGACGAAGTATCCCTTGATCCCGACTTTGAGCCATAATTGTCCTATTTCTTTTATTAGCCTATTCACCTTCCTATTTTAATCACAATGAACCTGTCTTGGCCCCGGTCCCTCCTTGGACACTGTGTACCTCAACTCAGGCAAATCGCCTAAGTTGAGGGTGGCTATTATAGGGGTGCGTAGATTGAGTTAGGTATGAAGAAGGGTTAATAAAAGAAAAAGAGAAAACAAATTTGGGTGTGAAGAAGAGAAAGAAAAAAAAAGAAAAGAAAAAAAAATGTATAAAGTTTAAGAAAAATCACACCCAAAATCTGAAAATAAAAGAATGGAGAATAAGGGAGAATAAAAATGAAAAAAGTTGGAAGTTGGAGCCAAAAATAGTGTAGTGTCAAGGAGGGTTGAGTTACTATACCCATATGCACCATACCCGTCCCTAAGCCTACATTACAAGCCTAGTAAAGTCCTATAGTGATCCTAGTCCGACTGTCCAAAAATGAAGGCATAGAAAATAAGGGAAAGCCTATGGTATTTAACGCACACTGTCTTAACTTCTTTGTGAGCGTGAGTGTTTTTACCTCATCCCTATGTTGATATTCATTAGTATACTGAGAGTGCAAGGGACTTCTTTGATTGTGAGAGCACATGGGTTGCATAATTAGCTGCTAGTTGTTCGAGACATACCAAATTGCATATACGCTTAGTTGTTTGTGCATAATATGGTGCCATCACCTGATCCCTTCTGTGTCATGATCCTATGCTGCTTACATACACACTTTGGTTTTATTTTGAAAATAGGAGGGGTCGAAAAGGTTTTGTGCCAAAAGCAACAAGTTGACTGCCATAGGTCCCTTAGGTTTCTCTTAGTTAAGCATTGTGTTTGTGTATTTTTATTTTGTTCACCTGAGGACATGCAAACGTTCTAAGTTGAGGGTGTTGATGTGTCATGGTTACATGGCTCTGTTGATGCTTAAAACAAGGAAAATATACAATAACTTGGGTGTGTTTTGTTGGTATGATGTGGTTTCTGTCCTAATTGCAGGAAAACAGGCTTTAAAGGCAAAATGAACAAAAGAGGAAGAATCAAGCCCGAGAACAAAGTGTCGGACGAAGAAAGAACAAGAGGCTGCAGAAGAGAGCCACTTACGCCACAATTCACGTGGCGTGGAAGCCACTCACACCACATGAGTGGCTATCGTGACTCAACATCAGAGTGAAGAAACAGGGCCTGATTTCCACGGCAGGGGTCACGTGGCGTGACTGACACCCACGTGACGTGGAAGCCTGTCGTGATCCAACTTCTGAAGACCACAAGTTGAGCCTGATTCCCACGACATCAACCTACGTGGCGTGACTTGGTTCCACGACACCAAGTCACGATACCGTGGAAGTTGTCGACTCTGTTCTCCTATTTGGTTTGGGATAGGACTAGTTTTGTATCTATAAATACCCCTATGTAGTCCTAAGTGCGAGAGTTGGACAATTTACTACTTTGAGAGTTATTTCATACTGTTTCAGACATATATTTGGTTTTGTATTCACAAACCCTAATTTGAGTTTTATTGATAATTGAAATTTCGGTTTTTCTTCATTCTTGTGAGATCATAATTATGCTTTCATCTTTGGATTATTCTTGTGTTCTTGCAATCATGAGCAGTTAAACCTATCAACTAGGGTTGTGTGAACCGTGAGGAATTAACGAAACCGGTTAAGTGCAAAGCAACTTTGTACTGCTGTGTTTGCATGTATTATGGTTTCCTTTGTTGTGATTGCTTTTCTAACGGTCGCAAATGTTAGAAACTCGCCTGTATTCTAGACTTTCACGAGAGAGAGGTAGAGATTGGGAAAAGGAGATAACAACAGAGATTTGAAGCTATCAACCTTCATCTAATAATCGGAGCCTTAGCGGGAAAGGTTATTTGAAATCCAGGACAAGGGTTAGTATTGCGACACTTGGAGTCCGAGAGGAGAAGAGTGAAATTCATCTAATGAAGGTCGAGAGACAGTTAGATGAACCTAACTTGTTAGATTTTGCATGCAGCGCAGTGGGGCAATCTGGTTAAGCACAAGTAACCGGTGGAGTTAAGGAATCATTGGGGATCACAGTCCTAGTGAATTTCTCTTATTGTTTACAAACTCAATACAACCAGCAATCGTCATTGTTACTATTTATTAGCAAAACCCCCCATTTTTATTTACGTTCCAATTATTCTATCTGGTAGTCTACTTATACTTCGACCTATTCCCTGTGGGATCGACCCCAACCTAGTTGGGTTCTATATTTGATTAGCGACCACATTATACTTTTTCGGAGGTATATTTTGGGCGACATCAAACTTCTCATATGTTGATGTTGGTAATGCTTTAGTGACGAAATCTGCAAGATTATCACTCGAACAGATTTGTTGAACATTTATCTCACCATTTTATTGAATATCAAATATGAATATTTTTTTTGTGAAATGTGTTTTGTGTTTGTCTCCTTTGATATAATTTCCCTTCAATTGAGCTATGCAAAATATATTATCTTTAATACAAAATTGTTGAAATCTTCTTTTCAAAGAAATACCACATAATTCAAAAACATGCCGAGTCATTAATCTCAATCATACACACTCTTGACTCATTTCATGAATAGTTATTATCTCTACATGATTTGAAGAAGTAGTAGCAATTGTTTGATTCATCGAATGTCGTGATAAAGCTATACTTTCATATGTAAATAAATAGCCTGTCTAAGATCATACTTTATATGGGTCAGACAAATATCCCACATAAAGATGAGGTTAAAAGGTGTGCAACTGTCATACTATTTGTCAGTTAGCCTCGTCACATTTATTACTCTCTGCTAGAAAACAGTGCATAACTTTGTCCTAATCCCAACTCACGTCAAATTCAACCCCTTCTTTATTTTTGAAGGGAATCCTTGGAGTAACTAGTATATTTACTGTCATGTGCCTAGGAAGTCACAGGTTCATGTCATGGAAAGAACCTTTTGTAGAAATGTAAAGTAAAGCTGCTTATAATAGACCCTTAAGGGTTTGACCCTTCCCCAAGGGCATAGCGGGAGCTTTAGTGCACTGGGCTACCCCCTTTTTCTTTACTTTTTCAACTCATGAATTGTCTCTCACCTTTTGCTTCCTACTCCCGTTGTTTCATTATACTTGACATATATATTAAAAAATATTATATTTTACTTTTCAATTTTATCAAATCAAGAAATCTTTTACTTTTTTACCGCACTACTCTTAGTATTTACTCTTAAATAAATACATAATGTAGTAGTAGTCAGACTTAGATTTTTAAGGCATCATAAATAGTGTTGTTTTAGTAAAGTACACCTTTAATTAAAGCTTCTTAAGGGCGTGCCAGTTCAACATACAAATAATATGAAATAGAGAGATTATTTTCTAGTAATTTTGCAATTAAATAATACCCCATTTATTTTCTACCCATTTCGAATTGTTAGATTATAACACCTGCAAATTCTAAGCTAAGATCCAAATCATTCATCCTATACGTATAGGCCTGAACTCAGTGATTTCTAATTTTACATAGGTGTTAAGATCAATTCTCTAGTATGATAAGTGCTTTGGATATGAATTATGGTCACAAGAATCCCCAAGCACAATGTTAAGTTGAAAGCTTCTTTGCCGATTGAGTTTTTGTATAAGTTCTTACTAGGTTCAACTTTAAATGATCACTCCTTCTAAAATATGAAGAATTATGTGAATTGTTACCTACCAAATTGAAGATCTTCGAGTCTATTTTCCAACACTACCAACCGTTTGTTAATTAGACTCCGGAGTAGGAATTTATGATTATTTTACGAGAGACACTTAAATATGCCAGAAACAGATGGATAGAATGATGATTCGTCAGTTGGACGATGGTTGGTCACTTTGAAGTCGTTAAAACTGTCCAGTGAGCAGACAATTTACCTAGAATTCGATGATTTGATCTACGATTCATTGGTTGAACCATGCTTCGTCATTTTGACCATACGACATGAAATATTTTCAATTTCATTTCAAATGAGGGTATTTTTTTCTTAAGTCCTTTGTGGAGCTATCCAAATGTAATGACCTAATTTGTGAAATTTGAATTTCTATTTATTTTTACCTTTTTTTCCTTCCCGGTAGTTGCTACAGTTAATTTTTGGGGTGTGAGGATGGTCGGCACGATTCTCAATACCTCTGGAAAGGTTTTTGGAGAGTTTGAGGTTTTTAGAGGCTTTAAAAGCTATATAGTTGACTTCGATCAATGTTTGATGTATCGAGGGCCAAATGAAGATTTGGATAGTTCCATTAGATCCAAATGTTGAATTTGAGTTAGTAGTGAGGTTGGTTCGGGTTCAGGACCTTTAATTTGTATTTCGAACCTCCGTTTGGAAACTACTTTAAATAAGTTTTTAGGGGTCCCGGGGGTTAATTTGTTGAAAATGCTCCTTTTTTGAAAATCCAATGTTGTCATTGAGTTTGGAACGTCGAATTTAGCCTAGTAGCATAGTTCATTTGCATTCACAGAATTTTGAACGGATCCCAAGGAGTCGATCGACAACTTTGGAACTTAGCAAAGTTGCTGATGCATCTAAAACTGGTGCAGCCGTATTAACGGTCAAAATACAGCTTTAGTGGTAACCACTTTAGAGGCAGTGCACCGCTTTAGCAATCATCGATTGTCCAGTCACCTACCGTTAAAGCGAGCACTTTACCGCTTTAGTGGAAAGGGACCACTTTAGCAGAGCTAGCCACGTAGGCCAGGCTACTTTAGCTGTCACTAGTCACTTAAGCGGTGGCTACTTTAGTGGTCATTTATCCACTTAAATGGCCAATGCTGGAAAACTATACAAGTCCAATTTTTGAGATTTTCCTCTATTTTTGGACCTTCAAGCTTCGGGAAAGGCGATTTTCGAGGGTTTCTTCATTGATTTTATATGGGTAACCTCTAAACTCATAGTCCCATTATTTTCCATTGATTATGTCTTTGAAAACACCTTTTACCTCGATTTTGAAATGGATTTTTGGGGGTTTTGTCGGTAAAGCTTGAAAATGGTTTGGACCTCGTTTTTAACTCATTTTCACATGGGTTTTCAACTGTCGACTTCTATAATCTTGGGGAATTAGTTTCTAAAATAAAATTCTGGTTTTATCCTTTTCATTTTAGAACACATTTTTTGAGTCTGTTTTAGATCCGTCTTAAATATGGGTCAATATGGGTATTGTTAGCTTTGTTTTAACGCGAAGATACTATATTTGAATGTTTAAGTTAATTCTGAGACCATTCAAAAGGGGAAAAGCTCCATGTTTAAGGACTTTAGGCTCGAATTTCATCGTTTTGTGTTAGGTTATTGCATAACTTTCTTCAGACTGGCTAGGTAGTTAATAAATAAGTAAAGCATACTATGGGTATGGGAAAATAACAATAGGAATTGCATTACGAGAGTATTTTATTATTGTGTGCTCGTTTGGGGGCTTATATTTTTGTTGTTGTTGACTTGAAATATCATATAATGCGTGTTGCCCATGCGGAGGCTTTATTTGACATTATTGGCCTTATTTATGCATCTAAATGCCTTATCATGATAAAAATGTATGAGTTACTGGCTAACATGACATTAATGATGTCTTACGTGCATATTTATCCCAATGGTGCCTAACTAGAATTGATATAATGAATTGCTGACATATTGAGTTGATTTCTAAGCTCACTTATACACATATTGAATGGATTGGTTATCTTCATACTGTTTTGATTGTGAACATATATCCTTATTTCATATATACACATTTATGAGATATCAGTACCATTGAGGAATACTGTTTTGAAAGAAAATGAGACAGTTTCATGAGAACCTTGATCCGTAAACACTAGCCGGAGAGATGGGTTGAGATTTTTGAGATGTAGTATACGGGTTACGAACCCCCCATAGGTCCTATTTTGGGAGCAGTGAGGCTTGGTAGATGTATACAGAAAGTTATGCAATGACTTCCGAATCATTTACATAATCATCATTGTATTTCATATGGATATACATTTTGGTGTTATTTTCATGTTTCTTGATGCATACTCAATTATGTTTATCTCGTGATTACCTGGTTTCCCTTTTACTTTCTGTAATTATATTAGAACTATTAGTGGGGCCAGTGTGAGCTACCATTTGGGAGCTTTTCTGTTTGTAGGTGACTTGCTCATAGTATTTCTTTACTTGAATTATTTTCTACTTTGCTCAGTCGGCCTATGATACCTACTGAGTACAAGTGAACCGTACTCACTCCTACTCTTTTAGTGCTGATCCTAGTACTGTGCGACACACAGTGGCTGAGTTCGTGCTTGATCAGTTGAAGATTTTGAGGTACTTGCACGCTCTAGGCTTTCAGGGTTGATTCCAAGCCTCCTCTTATTTGCTTAATGTCTTTATTTATTTCAGAGAAAGACTCATGTATTATTTCAGATTCGAATATGGTTTTTAAATGCTCATTTACTTATGATACCAGGTTTTGGGATGATTATGTATTTTGTTGAGACTTCTGTATTTATCTATGTTTATGGCCCGACTTTGTTCTAAAAGTATCGACTTGTTCTATTTTGTTATTGTTTTTGAATTTTCTTAACTTTTGGGAACTTGCCTTACTTATCAAGGCTGGACCGAGATAAGTGCCATCATGACCTCAATTTTTGGGTTGTGACAAATTGTATCGAAGCTCTAGATTTACCGATCTTATAAGTGTAAGCGCAAAATGTCTAGTAGAGTCTCATGGGTCGGTATGTAGATGTCCGTATCTATCTTCGAGAGGCTATAAGATGTCTTCCGAAAAACTTCTCTAATTTGATTCCTTGTCGTGTGGGTTGTTCATACCCAACTTTTTAAACTTGTGTTCTATTCTTTTCTACGCAGATGGTGAGGACTAGGTCTAGGGATTCTAAGACGACACCCGATATAGGAGCCCTGGTCCGAGGATGAGGCAGGGGTTATGGTCGATCCATAGGTAGAGGACGGGCACGAGGAGCTTCCCCAGCCAGAGGACGTGCTCCCTCTCCCAAGCCTGAGGTCGAGTATGCTAGAGATGACTATCAGACAGGGGGTGTAGGGCTAGCTCAGGTACCACTAAGTTTAGTTGACACCCCAGTGTTACAGGATCTCCTGATTTGTCTATTGAGTTATTTGGAGGGTGCTCTTTCCAGTGTACCTGGTATTCTTCGGACTTCTAGTGGTGTTCCATCACCAGTACTAACATCTGCTTATGGTATTCCTTCTTTTGGGGTACAACCGCCATCTATGTTACCCCCACTTATGGATTCATTACCTACCTGACTTACTATCCCTCTGGTTACTTTGGGTATTATGATGTCTTCTGATAATCAAAAGAGGTTTGAGAGGTTTATTCACTTGGCTCCTCCTAAGTTTAGTGGAGCGATTAGTGAGGATGCCTATGGGTTTTTGATTGATTTTCAGGAGAAGCTACATAATCTTGGATCCCTTGAGTCGCACAAAGTTTCTTATACAACCTATCAGCTGACGAATAAGGCTAGGGATTGGTGGAGATCACTTTTTAGTTGTAGGCCTTTGGGTTTGCTAGCTAGGACTTGGACTAAGTTTTTCGAGGCCTTCTTGGAGAGGTTTGTACCGTATAGCTTGAGTGATTAGATGAGGGATGCATTTGATCACTTAGAACAGGGCTTCATGTCTATTGGTGATTATGAGGCACTCTTCCATGCTTTATCTAAATGTTCAGTCCTTATCAGTTGACTACATCCCAGAAGGTTGTTTCAGGGGCGTCTTTTCAGAGTATTATTGAGCATGCTAAGTTGACCCAGTTTATTACCCAGGCTACTCATGGAGGCACCAAAAAGGTTCACCGTTAGGGTGAGTTTAGTGGACATACCTCCCGAGGTAGAGATTTCTCTAGCAGAGATTCCCGTGGTTATCATGGTATGCCAGTTCAGGCCGCTTTCCAGGGATTCGATGGAAGAACTTCAGGTTCAACAGTTTCAGGTAGCCAGGCATCAGGTAATGCTAGTGGAGGTTCCAGCTTTAGTTCGTCGAGCTAGGGCAGTCGTCCTAGTTCGTCTGTTCCCTCTCAGATTGAGTTAGGCCATAGTGGATGTTTTATATGTGATGAGGTTGGCCATCTGGCTAAGGATTGTCCCTGATGTGTGAACGGACCTACACAGCAGGGTTCTCAGCTTCAGCTTTTCCTTACTCTAATATCTGCAGTAAGGGTGTCATGACCCGATTTTGCGAGTCATGATGGTACCTTCTTTAGCCCACCAGTACGTAAGCCAAACCATCGCTCGAAGCGACAAGTAATGGGCTATCTAGTGAAAGGCATAATAAATTCCAAAAATAAGCATACAATAGAATTGTATGCAAAATAAATCTAAGTACGATAGTACAAATGTCAAATGAGGGAAAGAGAACAAAAGAATATCCCATGACTCAATATGGTCGGTAAAAGAGCCACTAAATTAAAAATAATAAAAGTACTAAATAGTGTCAAATGTACAGGTAGTCTCGAGAATGTAAAGACTATCCAAAAGTAGTCGAGGGAAAGAGGATCAGCTCCGACTCTGAAAGGTCACCCTATCTCCGAACCCCAAAAAAAAAAAGCTGGGTAGGACATCAGTGGCGGTGACTCATACTCGGAACTGCATCAAAAAAAGATGTGGAAGTGTAGTATGAGTACCAAAACAACGAGTACTCAGTAGACATCATCGGCCGATTGAGCTAAATTATAATAAAAGCATAATAAAATGCTAGAATGTAAACTAAAGTCAGGGATAAAGGGGAAAACCTGAAATAATACTCCGATCGGCAAATGATGAATAGAAAAGATAAATGATTCAAAAAGAATACAAGCCAACTACACCTTAGCTGGGCCCCCATAAGCCCAGAAGGCACAAACAAGAGAGGATTAACGTAATTGAGATCCCATAATTCTGAAAGATACAACCAAGAAAGGATCACCGACAGTGGTAAACTTAAAGTAAGCGACAACCAAAATCATATCTGAGAATCCCTTCATACCACAACCACCAGACTTGAACCAGAACTTTAACATCATAAGTGAACAGTGAATGCCAGACTCGAATCGAAACCTTAGTATCATCTGCAAATAGTAAATGCCGGACTCGAACTTGAACCTTAAAGTAAATACCATATATAACAAATCTAGCAAAGAGAGGAAAAGATAAATAAATAGTCTTAAGGTTCAAGATAATATATAAAATATGACAAAAGAAGGCCTCCTAGGTCTACAAGAAGTTAATTAGGATATTTGACCTAAAAGTGGGCCGACGAGGCCCGCTACTAATTCCAAAAGTCCATAATAAGGTAATTTCTACCCAGAACTAGACTAGGGATTCAAAGTTCCACTATAAGGTGTTAAATAGGTCTAAACTAGCCCTAAGACAACAATTTAACTCAAATAGAATAGGAATGAGTCAATTTTACCTAAAACGGCTCTCTAATCGGCTAAATAATCCAAAATTCCCTAAACATGTTACCAAGCCACAAATTCCCACCCAAATCTAGAAAAATACTATACTAATTCCATAATAAAGCTCACTCTAGGAGGAAAATAAGCCTAGTCTATCTGGACGCCGATGAAGCTCGATAAAGTCCACTAAATTGGAGCTTTTCCCTTCCGAGAAGCCTCTGCACAATGCCACGCTATAAAAATAATAATCTACAAATTAATACGAGAATAACAATACCCATATTACATATAAATGCTTTGGTGGGTCCAAAATTGAGCTAACAACCCCATGTAGGACCCGCTTGCAGAATCAAAACTTTGAACCCGTCAAAACGTTCCTCTAAGCTCAAGGACCATTTATCCTAAAAAATGAGTAAATTTCGAGCACAAACGAACCCAGAATAAAATCACAAAGTAATCTAGGGTTTGGATTGAAATCGGAAATTTAACCAAGAATTTAATGGAAACTTACGAAATAATTGACGGGAAAATGACTAAGGTAACGTCTCCAACTTACCTTCACTCTCCTCTAAGCTTTCTAGGTTTTAATGGAAGTTGGGAGTTGAAATAAATAAGCCAAAATCAGGTCTCTCTACTTAATAGCAGTGGTAGCCGCTTTAGCGACCAAATGACTGCTAAAGCGATAAGGCAATGCTTAAGCAATCCTTCTCACAAGGGGGACTACCGTTAAAGCAGTTAAACGTCACTTTAGTGACAGAGGAGGACACGCGGGCTTCTACTAAGGTGGTCCTTTGGCTGCTTTAGCAGCTTTCTCTTTAGCGACCAAATAGCCGCTTAAGCGGTCGTACCAGCTGAAGCCTACACCATCAACTTAGCAAATTTTGGTAAGTTCCTATCGGACCCTCAGAATTTGTTCAAAATCCCGTGAATACAAACAAACTACGCTATCAAACCAAATACAACATTTTGGACTCAACGACGCCATCAAAATTGCCATCCAAAGTTATTTAGTTCAAATATCTGTCCCATACCTAAAGGGTCATTTTAACCAATTTTCACCCAATAGCCCAAAATGAGGCTGGAATCCTTGGGAACCAAGGGTCCTCCTAGACTAGAATCGACATTTTGGATCTAACGAAATTGTCAGAATTAGCATATGAGGCCGTTTACCTAATGGTTAGGCCCGATACCCAATCCTTAACAACAAGATCTTCAAAATAGGGAATTGGCTCTAAAAAATAAATAAATTGCCTGGCAATTGAATTAGCGGCGGTAGCTATGGGAAAGCTTTAAATGCTGAAATAGTGTGGAAATATAGAAAATGACATGGAGGATCATTACAATATCCACTACTAAAAGGACTTTCATCCGTGAAAGTAAAGGATCAAGATGTACCTGAAGGCTCGAACAGGTGAGAATACTAGGCCCGCATCTCACTCTCGACCTTCCAGGTAGCCTACTCAATTGGATAGTGTCTCCGCTGAACCTTAACCACTGGAATATCTCTAGAGCATAATCGTCTGACATCCCTAGCTAATATAAGGACTGGCTCCTCCATGAAGGTCAACCTCTCATCTAACTGAATTGAGTCCTACCGAAGCATATGCAACTCATCTGGGATATAACATTGCAACATAGAGACATAGAAAACTGGGTACACAACTGAAAAATCTAGGGGCAAGGCAAACTTATAAGCTACCTCTCCAACTGTCCGAAGTATCTCAAATGGTCTAATATACCCGGGGCTAAGCTTTCCCCTCTTCCCGAACCTCATCACACCCTTTATGGGGGATACACAAAAAAAAACCCCGATTACCAACTCCAAACTTCAAGGCATAAAGTCTATGATCTATATAACTCTTCTGCCTACTCTGGGATGCCCATAGTCTTTCTTGAATCACCCGAACCCTATCCAATGATTCAGAAAGTAGGTCATACTGCGGGGACTAACCTCAGTAATCTCAAACCAACCAATCGGAGATCGACCATGCCCACCATACAAAGCTTCAAATGGCGCCATCTCAATATTCGAATGGTAGCTATTATTATAAGCAAACTCCACTAAGGCTAAGTGTTTCTCCCACTGACCTCCAAAGTCCATCACACATGCATGGAGCATAGCCTCCAAAACCTGAATGCTCCTCTCCAACTGACCATCGGTCTGAGGGTGAAAAGCGGTGCTAAGGTCAACCTGAGTACCCAAATCCTCCTAAAATGTCCTCCAGAGGATAAAAGTGAACACAGAGCCTCTATTTGAAATAATAGACACGGATACTCCATGAAGGCAAACTATCTCACGAACATAAATACGGGCTAACCTCTCGACACTGAAGAAAACTTGAATCGAGATAAAATGAGCCAATTTGGTCAATCGATCTATGATAACCTAAGTACTGTCAGAACCACGAGATGTACAAGGTAGACTAGTCACAAAGTCTATAATAATCCGCTCACACTTCCAATCAGGAATGCGTAGCCTCTAAAGCAGTCCACCTAGTCTCTGATGCTCGATTTTTACCTACTGATAGCACAAACACCGAGCTATAAAGTATGCTACATCCTTTTTTATACCACTCTACCAATAACACTGCCTCAAATCTCTATAGATCTTAGGTGTTCCAGGGTGAATAGAATGTTGAGGGCTATGAGCCTCCCATAGAATCAATTGAATCAAGTCTCCAACCCTCGAAACATAAATACAACCATAAAATCTCATAATACTTTCAGAGTCTAAGGTAGCCCGACTGGACTCACCTTTCAACACCTGATCACGAATGCCATAAAGTCTACTATCCTGAAACTGACGACTCCAAATCTGCTCAAACAAAGTAGACCTAGCCTTAATACTGGAAAACATCCTCCTGGGGTCTGAATATCAAGTCTAACCATCAAGTTGTCTAAGGACTGAATGTCCCAAGCCAACGGCCACTCTGAAACTGAAATAAAAACCAAGCTACCCATACTCACCGCCTTCCGGCTCAAGGCGTCCGCTACCACTTTCGACTTGCCCGAATGGTATAGGATAAAGATATCATAGTCCTTCAGTAACTCAATCTATCTGCGCTGTCTTAAATTAATCTCCCTTTGGGTCATAATGTACTGAAGACTGTGGTGATCAGTATAGATTTCATAGCGAACACCATACAAGTAATGCCTTTAAATCTTAAGCGTAAAAACTACCGCCACTAACTCTAAATCATGAGTAGGGTAGTTGCGCTCATGCACCTTCAGCTGCCTCAATGTATAAGCAATAACTTGACCCTACTACATCAAAACGCAACCCAAACCAACAACAAAAGCATCACAATAAATGATAAACCCCTCACCCTCAACTGGAAGAGTCAAAATAAAAGCAGAAGTAAGCAAGTCCCTGAGCTTCCTAAAGCTCGATTCGCACTCAATGGACCACTGAAAAGGATGCTTATTCCTAGTCAATCTAGTTATAGGCACCGTAATAGTAGTAAAACCTCAATGAACTGCCTATAGTAACCAGCCAAACCAATAAAACTGTGAACCTCGGTCGGAGATGTAGGTCTAGCCGAATTGCGAATAACATCAATTTTTGCTGGATCCACCATAATCCCATCCTTAGACACCACATGTCCTCGGAATATAATAGACTTGAGCCAAAACTTACACTTTGAGAACTTGGCAAAAAGCCTATGATCTCTCAAAGTTTGGAGAACAATCCTCAAATGCTGCTCATGCCCCTCTCTACTCCTCGAATAGACAAGGATATCATCGATGAATATGATCATGAATGAGTCTAAATAAAGCCTGAAAATGCGGTTCATCAAATCCATGAATGTGGCTGGGGTATTGGTCAACCCAAAAGACATCACCAGGAACTCATAATGGCCATAGCGAGTCCTCCTGAAGGCGGTCTTAGGGATGTCCTCAGCCTAAATTCTCAATAATGATAATCAGATATCAAGTCAATCTTAGAAAACACTGCTGCACCTTGAAGCTGGTCAAATAAATTATTAATACGAGGCATATGATACTTATTCTTCATTGTCACATTGTTCAGCTGCCTGTAGTCAATACACATACATATAGAACCAACCTTTTTCTTTACGAACAAGATAGGAGCACCCTAAGATGATACACTTGGCCTAGTAAAACCCTTACCCAGAAGATCTTAAAGCTGAGAATTTAACTTCTTAAGCTCAGCAGGAGCCATATGGTAAGGTGTCATAAAAATAGGTCGGGTGCTCGGCTCAAGGTCAATAGCAAACTTAATATCATGCTCAAGAGAAAGGCTAGGTAGGTTGGTTAGGAAAACATCAAGAAAGGCACAGACTATAGGAATAGAATCAAGCGAAGGACTCTCTGTGCTAACATCACGTATATAAGCAAGATAAGACTCGCAACCTCTCCATATCAGTATCCTAGCCTGAACATAAGAAATAATCCTCGATGGTGTGTAGTTAAAAGAACTCTACCACACAATCGGGGGTATGCCAGGCATGGTTAAGGTAACGGTCTTGGAAAAATAATCCAAGCCCACATAATAGGGGGATAACCACTCCATGCCTAGAATCATATCAAAGTCTACCATATCTAAGACAATGAGATCTGCCTGACTAATAAACTCTTAAATGGTCATAATATATGATCTATAAATCCGATCCACTACTAAGTAATCACCCACGGGAGTAGATATACATAATGACATAGATAAAGGCTCCCAAGACAACTCTAACCATAGCGCATAGTAAGCAGACACATTTGAATAAGTGGATCACGGATCAAATAAAGTCATAGCTGGCTAACGACATACTGAAATCATACCTGTAATAATAGCCTCCAAAGACTCTACCTCTGGCCTACCAGGTATAACATACAAATAACCCTGTCTGCCTCCGAATTGGGTACCTGATCAAAAATATATCCTACCTACCTAAGGACCTTCTCGAGAACCCTGAGGACCACCCCTGCGACCCTGCGTACCACCTCTAACTGGAGGCGGCACTAATCTAATCGACTGGTGCTGATAGGATAAATACGGAGGGTACCTAGCCTGAGAACCTATGCCTCTAAAATGTGAGCCGCTCTGGCTCCCACTAAAACTACCCTGCTGATGGGGCCTCTTATTGCTGCCCACTTGGGCCTCGTAATACATCTCCTTCATTAGTTTGGGCATAATCAGAAATATTAATAAATAACCTGCCAGTGGCAACTAAACTCTGAGTAGCCATGCAAAAAAGAAGTCTCAATCCTCTAACAAAGCATCAAATCTGCTCATACTCTATAGGTAAGATTGCTATAGCATGTCTGGAAAACTCATGGTACCGTGCCTCATACTCAACAACCAACATAGAACCCTACTCCAAACTAGTAAATTGATCCCTCATACGCTCATGAAGACTGCGAGGTATATACTTCTCTAAGAAAGCCTCGGAGAACTAAGTCCATGTCAAAAGGGGAGATCCAGTTGGTCTGGAATCAACATAACCTCTCCACTAATGTCTAGCTACCAAGTTCAACTAAAAAGTAGAGTAGTTGACCCTACACGCCTCAATCAGGCCTAAATTATGGAGCCTCTCCTCACAACCAGTCAGAAACTCATACGCATCCTCTCTTGGGGCACCTGAAAATATGGGTGGAGTCAATCTTAGAAATTGACTTAACATCTTCTGATCCTCAACTATCATAACTAGCTAAGTGGATGCCAGCAGTGCAACTATCGGTGCTGTAGGAACCTCAACTATGGGAGCCACAGCTATAGGATACACTCCTAAATCCGTACCATTCTAATCTACTGACTGTACACCATCAAATGGTGCACCACCTACCAATCCCAACAACTGAATCAAGGTATCTCTGAGCACAGAAGAAGAAATAAACCCCGATAAAGCCTGGGCTGCCCCTAGCCCACCAATGGCTGAGGTGGCAGAATCTCTGGTTTGGGAGTAATGACAGGATTTAGTAAAGGCTCCCTATCCTAACCCATAGCTAAGGCTGCTGCTCTAACCTGACTTCGACCTCTGGGTTGACCACGACCTCTAGCGAGTGCCCGAGCATAGACTCAGAATCTTCATCTCTGATCTAGTAGCACACATCCTGACCATCTGTGAAAGAGTGAAACAATACAAATTTTAGAAACTTACATGGACTCGACACACAAAATGAGTAAAGAAAATGAAGTTCTCCAAAGAATGCCTTATAATCTCCCGAAGATAGGATATGGATGTCATTATTCTAATCAGTTGGACTCTACTAGACACTTGCTCTTGTACCAACAATACCAGTGAACCTAGACTTTGATACCAATTTTTCACGACCCAATTTTACAAATCATGATTGAACCTACTTTAGCCCACCAACAGGTAAGTTAAATCGTAGCCTGAAACGGCAAGTAATGGGCTATCTAGGGAAAGGTATAAAAATACCAAAAAAAAGGCATACAATAGAATTGTAAGCAAAATAAATAGAAGTACGACAATACAAATGTCAAATAAGGGAGAGAGAACAAAAGAATATCCCAAGACCTAGTAAGGTCGGTAAAAGAGCCACTAAATCTAAAAGAATAAGAGTACTAAATAGTGTCAAATGTATAGGTAGTATCAGGAATGTAAAGACTCTCCAAAAGTAGAAGAGGGAGAGAGGATCAGCTCCAGCTCTGAAAGCTCACCCTATCTCTGAACTCCAATAAAAAGCAAGTTGGATATGACGTCAGTGGCGGTGACTCGTACTCGAATCTGCATTAGAAAAAGATGAAGAAGTGTAATATGAGTACCAAAACAATGGGTACTCAGTAGACATGATCGACTGACAGAGCTAAATCATAATAAAAACATAATAAAATGTGATAATGTAAACTAAAGTCAGGGATAAAGGGGTAAACCTGAAATAATGCTCCGATTGACAAATCATAAATAGGCAAGATAAATGATTCAAAAAGAATACAAGCTAACTATAGCCTAGCTGGGACCCTATAAGCCCAGAAGGCACAAACAAGAGAGGATTAACCTAATCGAGCCCCCTATAAGCCCGATGAATACAACTAAGAAAGGATCACCGATAATAGTAAACATAAAGTAAGCGACAATCGAAATCATATCTGAGAATCTCTTTGTACCATAACCACCAAACTCAAACCAGAACTTTAACATCATAATGAATAGTAAATATCAAACTCAAACCAAAACCTTAGTATCATATGCAAATAGTAAATGCCGGACTTAAACTGGAACTTTAAAGTAAATACCATATATAACAAGTCTAGCCAAGAGAGGAAAAGACAACTAAATTGTATTAAGTTTCAAGATTATATATAAAAGATTACAAAAGAAGGCCTCCTAGGTCTACAAGGAGTTAATTGGAATATTTAACCTAAAAGTGGGTCGGTGGGGCATGCTACTAATCTCAAAAGTTCATACTAAGGCAATTTCTGCCCAGAACTAGACTAAGGCTTCAAAGTTCCACTTTAAGGTGTTAAATAGGTCTAAACTAGCCCTAATACAATAATTTAACTCAAAGAGAAGAGGAATGAGTCAATTTTACCCAAAACGGCTCTCTAATCGACTAAATAGTTCTAAATTTCCTAAACATGCAACCAAGCCCTAAATTCCCACCCAAATCTAGGAAAGTACTATACTAATACCATAATAAAGCTCAATATAGGAGGAAAGTAAGCCTAGCCTACCTGGAAGCCGATAAAGCTCAATAAAGTCCACTAAATTGGAGATTTTCCCTTCCAAAAAGCCACCACTATAAAAATGATAACCTACAAATTAATACGAGAATAACAATACTCATATTGTATATAAATACTTCGGATCCAAAATTAAGCTAAAAATTCCATATGGGGCCTGCTTGCGGAATCAAAACTTTAAAACAGGCAAAACATCCCTCTAATCTCAAGGACCATTTATCCTAAAAAATGGATAAATTATGAGCACAAACGAACCCAAAATCAATACAAAGTAATCTAGAGATTTGGAATAAAATCAAAAATTTAACCAAGAATTTATTAGAGAATAACCAACGGGAAAATGATTAAGGTAACATCTCCAACTCAGCCCCAACACCCAATGATTGACCTCCACTCTTCTCTTAATTTTCTAGGGTTTAATGGAGTTGGGACTTGAAATAAATGAGCCAAAATTGGGTCTCCCTCATTAATAGCAGTGGTAGCTGCTTTAGCAGATAAATGACCACTAAAGTGGTCACCGTTAAAGAGGTAAGACACCGCTTAAGTGGTCTTTCTCACTAGGGGTACTACCGCTCAAGTGGTCAAATGTTGCTTAAGTGACTACCACTAAAGCGGTAGTTTGGTCGCTTTAGCGATAGAGGGGGGACACATGGGCTTCTGCTAAAGTAGTCCTTTGGCTTGTTTAGTGGGTTATGCTTTAGTGACCAAATGGCCGCTTAATCGATCATACCAGCTGAAGCCTGCACCAATAACTTAGCAATTTTTTCTAAGTTCCTATAGGACCCTTGGGATTCATTCAAAATCCTATGAATGCAAATGAACTATGCTACCCTATCTAATTCAATATTCCAGGCTCAATGGCACTATCAAAATTTCCATCCAAGGTTGTTTCAATCAAATATGGGTCCTACACCTAAAGGGCCATTTTATCCAGTTTCCACCCAATAGCCAAAATGAGTTTGGAAGCCTTAGGACCCAAACCAAGGGTCCCTCTAGCCTAAAATCAATATTTTGGATCTAATGGAACTATTAAAATTGGTATACGAGGCTGTTTACCTGATGTTTAGGTTAGATACCTAATCCTTAATAATGAGAGCTTCAAAATAGGGAATTGACTCTAAAAACCGAATGAACTACTTGCTAACCAAACTATTGGTTCCAACAAGTCATAAATAACTTGGGGAAGCTATAGGAAAGATCTAAATGCTGAAATAGTGTATAAATATAGAAAATGACCTAGAGAGTCATTATAGAGGGATGATTCACAAAGTGGTAAGGGTGGTGCTAGAGGTGATAGAGGTAGAGGTAGAGGAGTTTGTGGTGGTGGTTACAGGGTTACTCAGTCTGAAGGATGATGTGGATAGTGTTATGCTATACTTAGGAGACCCCTTAGATGCGGTCAATACAAGTATTGTCTCGGTTTGCTACAGATCTACTTTCATGTTGTTTGACCCTAGGTCTACATTCTGTTATGTGTCTATATATTTTGCTTCTAGTTTTGATACTTCATGTGAGCCCCTTGCTGTGCCTCTTCATGTATCTACCCTCGTAGGAGATTCTTTAGTGGTGGATTGGGTGTACCGATCTTGTATGGTTACCTTTATGGGGCCTGAGACTTGGCTAGAGTTAATCCCTCTATATATGGTTGACTTTGATGTTATCTTGGGTATGTTTTGGTTAGCTCCCTATCATGCTATTTTAGACTGTTCTTCCAAGACTGTGACCTTAGCTACGCCAGATGTACTAGGTATAGCTTGGAAGAGTACGCTTAATTAGGGACCGAAGGGAGTTATATCAGTAATCCATGCTCATCGCATGGTAGAAAGAGGGTTTTTGTATTATTTGTCTCATCTTTGTGATACTAGTGTTTCCTCACCACCTTCTTTGGATTCTATTTGGGTTGTTTGTGAGTTTGTAGATGTGTTTCCTATATATTTACCTGGTATGCCTCCAGATTGTGACATTGATTTTGCTATTGATGTGGAGCCGAGCACCAAGCCTATTTTATTCCTCCTTATAGAATGTCCCCAGCTGAGTTGAAAAAAATTAAAGGAGCAGTTATAGGATTTATTAAGTAAGGGGTTTATTAGACTTAGTGTATCTTCTTGGGGTGCTCTTGTCCTGTTTGTGAAGAAGAAGGATGTTTCTATGCACATGTGTATTGACTATAGGAAATTAAATAAGGTGATGGTTAATAACAAGTATCCTCTTCCTCTTATTGATGATCTTTTTGACCAGTTTTAGGGTGCTTTGGTGTTTTCCAAGATTGATTTGAGATTCGGGTATCACTAGTTTAAGATTAGAGCTTCGGACATTCCGAAGATGGCTTTTCAAATTTGATATGGTCGTTATGAGTTCTTGTCATATCATTTGGATTGAACAATGCCCCAACAACCTTCATAGAGTTTATGAACCAGGTGTTTCGATCGTATCTTGACTCCTTTGTGATTGTATTTATAGATGATATCTTGGTTTATTCCAAGAATGAGGCCGATCATGTGAGGTACTTTAGGACTGTACTTTAGATATTGCATGATGAGAAGTTGTATGGTAAGTTATCCCAGTGTGAGTTTTGGTTGGATTCTATCTCCTTTTTAGGTAATGTGGTGACCAAGAATGGCATTATGGTTTATCCGACCAAGATTATGGTGATTCGTGATTTGGCTAGGACTAATAGTCCCACTAAGATTTAGAGTTTCATTGACTTGGTGAGTTATTATCGATGTTTTGTTGAGGGTTTTTATCTATTGCTGCTCTTTTGACCAAGTTGACTCAGAAGAAGATTACCTTACAGTGGTCGGATGTGTGTGAGGCGAGCTTTCAAAAGCTCAAGGAGTTGTTGACTTTGGCTCCTATCTTGACTTTGCCCAAGGAGAGTATGGGTTTTACCATATTTTGTGATGCTTCTGGTGTAGGTTTGGGTGCAATGTTGATGCAGAAAGGTAAGGAGATTGCTTATAGTTCTTGTCAGTTAAAATCTCAGGAGAAGAATTACCCTATCCATGATTTAGAGTTAGCCACAGCTGTGTTTGTGTTGAAGTTGTGGAGGCATTACTTGTATGAAGTTCGTTGTGAGATTTTCTCGGTTCATTATAGCCTTCAGTACTTTTTCACCCAACAATATCTTTATATGAGACAACGACGTTGGCTTGAGTTGCTTAAGGATTATGATCTCACTATTCTTTATCATTCGAGTAAGGCTAATGTGGTTGTGGATGCCTTAAGCTGGAAGAAGATTAGTACGGGGAGTTTAGCTTATCTCTTGACCCAGGTGTGGCCTTTAGCCTTAGTGGTCCAGTCTTTAGCTAATCAAATGGTTAGGCTTGATATTTTATTGCCTGAGCATGTTTTAGCCTTTGCTGGTGCTAGATCTTCTTTGATGGAGCAGATTCGAGCTCACAGGTTTGATGATAATAACTTAAGGGTGGTTCCAGATAAAGTGTTGAGTGGTGAGGCTAAGGCAGTACCTCTTGATTCCAATGGTGTATTGAGGATTAGTGGTCGAGTTTATATGCCAAGAATTGGTGGATGGGTGAAGTTGATTTTGGAGGAGGCACATTGTTCCAAATATTCCATTCATCCAGGGGTGACTAAGATGTACCGTGATTTGAAGTAGCCTTAATGGTGGGGTGGTATGAAAAAGAATATAACAAAGTTTGTAGCTCATTACTTGTGTTTTCAGCAGGTGAAGTTCGAGTATTTGAGACCTGGTGAGTTGCTTCAGAGATTACCCATTCCTGAGTTGAAGTGGGAGCGGATCACTATGGACTTCGCGAATGGGTTGCCTCATACTACCCGTAGTTCTGACGGCATTTGGATCATCGTAGATCAATTGACCAAATCATCTCATTTCATCCCTATTCAAATTTCATCCAGTACTGAGAAGTTAACTCATATCTATGTTTGAGAGGTGGTTCACCTTCATGGTGTATCCGTGTCTATTATTTCGGATAGAGGCTCATTGTTCACTTCCAATTTTTGGAGGACTGTTCAGGAGGAGCTAGGTACTTAAGTTAACCTTAGTACAACTTTTCACACCCAGGCCGATGGTCAGTCAGTGTGGACTATTCAAGTTTTGGATGATATGCTCCACGCGTGTACTTTGGACTTTGGAGGTCAGTGGGAGCAAAATTTTGCCTTAGCAGAATTTTCTTATAATAATAGCTACCATTTAAGTATTGAGATGGCACCTTTTGAGGCATTGCATGGTAGGCGTTTTCGGTCCCCGATTAGTTGGTTTGAGACTTCTGAGGATAGACCCCGTGGCACCGACTTTCTTCGCGAGTCTTTGGACCGAGTTCGGTGATTCAGAATAGGCTTCAGTCAACCCAGATTAGGCAAAAGAGTTATGCGAATAGCAGGCTTTGTTCTTTGAAGTTTGGGATTGGTCATTGGGTATTCCTTCGTGTATCACCCATGAAAGGAGTGATGAGGTTCAAAAAATGGGGAAAACTTAGCCTGAGGTACGTTGGACCATTTGAGATACTTCGGACAGTTGGGGAGGTTGCTTATGAGTTGGCTTTGCCTTTAGATTTTTCAGCCGTTCCTCTAGTCTTTCATGTATATATACTTTGGCGCTATATCCCAGATGAGTCTTACATTCTTAGTTGGGACTCAATTCAGTTGGATAAGAGGTTGACCTTTGTTGAGGAACCAGTTTCCATTTTAGCGAGGGATGTTAGAAGGTTGTATTCTAGAGATATTCCTGTAGTTAAGGTTCTGTGGAGTCACCGTCTCATCGAGGGTTCTACTTGGGAGATTGAGTTTGACATGTATAGTAGTTACCCCCATCTATTTACCAACTTAGGTACTTCATTTACTTTTAGTTCGAGGACGAACGAGAGTCTTAGTTATGGATATTATAATGACCTGATTTGTGAAATTTTACTTTTTATATGTTTTGACCATTTTTCCCTTTGTCGTAGTTGCTACATGTTAATTTTTGGGGTGTGGGGATGGTCGGCATGATTCCCAATGCCTTCGAAAAGGTTTTGGGAGAGTTTGAGGTTTTTAGAGGCTTTAAAAGCCATATAGTTGATTTCGGTCAATATTTGATGTTTCGAGTGCCAGATGGAAATTTGGATAGTTCCATTAGGTCTAGAGTGTCGAATTTAGGTTAGTAGCTAGGTTGGTTTGGGTTTAGGACCTTTAATTTGTATTTTGACCCTCGTTTGAAAACTAGTATAAATAAGTTTTTAGTGGTCCCGGGGGTTAATTTGTTGAAAATGATCCTTTTTCAAAAATTTGACATTGCCATTGAGTCCGAAACGTTGAATTTATCCTAGTAGCATAGTTCGTTTGCATTCACGAGATTTTAAACGGATTTCGAGGGGTCGATCGACAACTTTAAAACTTAGCAAAGTTGCTGATGCAGCCGCTTTAGCAGCCAAAAGAGCGCATTATCGGTCATCGATTGACCAGTCGCCTACCGCTAAAGTGGGCACTTTACCGCTTTAGCAAAAATGGATCGCTTTAGCGGAGATAGTCACGTAAGCCAGGCCGCTTTAGCGGTCACCAGTCGCTTAAGTGGTGGATGCTTTAACGGTCATTTAGACGCTTAAGCGGCCAACGCTGGAAAACTATATAAGTCCAATTTTTACGATTTTCCTCCATTATTGAACCTTCAAGCTTCGTAAAAGGCAATTTTCTAGGGTTTCTTCATCGATTATCATGTAGGTAACCACTTAACTCATATTCCCATTATTTTCCATTGATTATGTCTACAAAAACACCTTTTTACCTAAGTTTTGAAATGAATTTTTGGGGTTTTAGTCCGTAAAGCTTGAAAATGGGTTTTCTTTGATTTGGGCCTAGTTTTTAACTCGTTTTTGCATGGGTTTTCAACTGTAGACTCCTATAACATTGGAAAATGAGTTTCTAAAATAAAAGTCTAATTTTACCCCTTTCATTTTTGAACTCATTTTTTGAGTCTGTTTTGGACCCGTCTTAAATATGATTAATATGAGTATCGTTACCTTCCTTTTAACGCGTTGATGCTATATTTGAATGTTTTAGTTGATTCTGAGACCGTTCGAAAGGGGAAAGCTCCACGTTGAAGGACTTTAGGCTCAGATTTCATCATTTTACGGTAAGTTATGACTTAACTTTCTTCAGACTGAGCTGAGTAGTTAATAAATAAGTAAAACATGTTGTGGATATGGGAAAATAACTATGGGAATTGCATTACAAGAGTATTTTATTATTGTGTGCCTGTGTGGGGGCTTATATTCTTGTTGTTGTTGACTTGAAATATCATATATTGCGTGTTAACCATGCTGGGGCTTTATTTGATACCATTGACCTTATTTGTGCATCTAAATGCCTTATCATGATAAAAATACCTGAGTTATAGGTTAACATGACATTAATGATGTCTTGCGTGCATATTTATCCCAATGATTCCTAACTAGAATTGTATCATGAATTGCTGACATATTGAGTTGATTTCTGAGCTCACCTATACACGTATTGAATGGATTGGTTATCTTCATACTATTTTGATTGTGAGCATATATCCTCATTTCATACTTACACATTCATGAGATATCAGTACCATTGAGGAATACTGTTTTGAAAGAAAATGAGATATTTTCATGAGAACCTTGATCTGTGAACACTAGTCGGAGAGGTGGGTTGAGATTTTGAGATATAGAAAACGGGTTGCGAACCCCCCACGAGTCCTATTTTAGGAGCAGTAAGACTCGGTAGGTGTATACAGAAAGTTATGCGATGACTTTCGAATCATTTACATCATCATCATTGCATTTCATATGCATATACATTTCGGTGTTATTTTTATGTTTCCTGATACATACTCAGTTATGTTTACCTCGTGATTACCTGCTTTCTCTTTTACTTTCGTTAATTATATTAAAACTGTTAGTGGAGACGGTGTGTGCTGTCATTTGGGAAAAGAGTTTACTACTCTTTGTATTTACTATTAAATAACTACATAAAGTAGTAGTAGTCAAATATAGATTTTCAAAGCATCATAAATAAGGTTATTTTAGTAAAATGTACACCTCTAATTAGCATTTTCTTAAGGGGTTTGCTAGATCGACAAAGGGACAAATAATATGAAATAAACAGAATATTTTCTAGTTATTTTGTAATTAAATAATACCCCACTTATGTTTTGTACTCATTTTGTAATTTTGAGATTAAATAGTCCTACCACGCGTATGTTTTATAAAAATATAATTCATCTATAAGTTGTAAATTTTATACTAACAACTAATGTGAACAGAAAATTCTATTAAAACAAATCACGTGAATTTTGGAAGGATGTTGTGATGAATACAAGAATTTGTAATGTCAATTATAACTAGTTTTCGAATTAAAGATATTGGATTTAGAAAGATTGTTAAAGAATTGATGCCTCTTGAAAAGCTAATTATAACCAATCATATATTAAATAAAGCTAGATGAATACTGGGATTTATGTGTCGGGATAAAAATAGATAGAGCGTTAGGCGGAAGCTAATAGTTGCAAATCATGGACACGATAAATCAAATGACAAAGAGAAAACATACAAAAAATATATTATTGATATTTTTGGTCAATTGACCTATTTATTATGAAAACTAATATAAAAAAACATAAAAATAATTTGAGAGAAAATCTCCCTCTAAACAAGCCTCTTAAACGACTACATTGTGGATGCTATTGTGTTATGGTATGAGAAGAGAGATCTTCAATCTTCAAACTTTTCCTCCAAGAAAGGAATAAGCCAAATATGGTAAAGATTTATGTTTTCCTTTCAGGAAAAGTTAAAGTAATTATGGTAATACTTTTATTTTCCTTCAATAAAAAATTAAAACTCAAATTTGGTAAGAAAATCAAGGGAAAAACCATATTAAATCTCCCATTTTTTCTTGATTTTATTTGACAAAGCTTGACCCGCCTTCTTCACATGCATGAACTTCGTTCTTTACATAATCTTCATCACTGCTCCTTGCCATGGTTAAAAATAAGGTTTAAAATAGAATGGCTAAAAATGGGTTAAAAATTAATATTTTGTTTTCATTTTTAAAGATGCAGCAGTAGGAATGTTAAAAATATGATTGAAACTTCTTCTCCACAAGTAGTTGGACAAAAATCTTCATTATCATCAAAGTGCGTGTAGCTATAACTGAAATCGTCTCGACCTTGTCTTCAACCCACAACTGAACCATAGTCTCTGACACCACTTGTTGAGATCGAAATTGATAGGGCGTTATGCAGAAACTAAAAGTTGCAAACCATGGAGATGATAAATCAGATGACAAAGAGAAAACATACTAAAAGTATATTATTGATATGTTTGTTCTATTGACCTATTTATTATGAAAACTAATATAAAAAAACATAAAAACTATTCAAGAGAAAAATTCCCTCTAAACAAGACTCTTAAACGGCTACATTATGGTTGCTATTGTGTTATGGTATAAGAAGAAGGATTTTAAATTATAGAGCTTCAAACTTTTCATTCAAGAAAGGAATAAATCAAATACGGAAGAGATTTATATTTTCCTTTCAGGAAAAGTAAAAGCAATTATGGCAATATTTTTATTTTCCTTCAATAGAAAATTAAAACTCAAATTTGGTAAGAAAATCAAGGCAAAAACCCTAGCAAATCTCCCTTTTTTGGCTTGATTTTATTGACAAAACTTGATCTTCCATGTTCACATGCATGGTCTTCGTTTTTCACGTAATTTTCACCACTGCTGCTTACCATGGTTAAAAATAAGGTTTAAAATATTATGGTTAAAGATGAGTTATAAATAAATACTCTATTTTTATTTTTAAACATGCATCATCAGGAATGTTGAAAATATGGTTGAAACATCTTCTCCGCAAGTAGTTGGACAAAAATCTTCATTATCACCAAATTGCTTGCAACTATAACTGAAATCGCATTGACCCTTTCTTTAACCCACGACTGAACTATAGACTCTGATACCACTTGTTGGGATCGAAATCGATAGGGCATCATGAAGAAGCTAATAGTTGCAAACCATGGAGACGATAAATCAGATGACAAAGAGAAAACATACTAAAAACATATTATTGATATGTTTGGTCAATTGACCTGTTTATTATGAAAACTAATATAAAAAAACATAAAAACTATTCGAGAGAAAATTTTCCTCTAAACAAGACTCTTAAATGGCTGTATTGTGGTTGCGATTGTGCTATGGTATAAGAAGACGGATTTTCAATTATAGAGCTTCAAACTTTTTCTCCAAGAAATGAAAAAACCTAATATGAAAGAGATTTATATTTTACTTTCAAAAAAAGTAAAAAAAATTATGGTAATACTTTTATTTTCCTTCAACACAAAATTAAAACTCAAAATTGGTAAGAAAATTAAGGCAAAACCCCTAATAAATCTCCCCATTTTGGCTTGATTTTCTTAACAAAACTTGCTCCACCTTCTTCACATGCATGATTTTCATTCATCATGTAATCTTCATCACTGCTGCTTGCCATGGTTAAAAATAAGGTTTAAATATTATGGTTTAAAATGGGTTAAAAATTAATATTTTATTTTCATTTTTAATGATGCAACAGTAGGAATATTGAAAATATGGTTGATCATTGAGACAAAAATCTTTATTATTATCAAATTGTTTGGAGCTATAACTAAAATCGTCTTGACCCTGTCTTCAACCCATGACTGAACCATAGTCTCTGATACCACGATCGAAATTGATAGGGCGTCATGCAGAAGCTAATAATTGTAAACCATTGAGACGATAAATCAGATGACAAAGAAAAAACATACTACAAAAATATATTATTGATATAATCTATCAATTGACATATTTATTATGAAAACTAATATAAAAAAAAACATAAAAACAATTTGAGAGAAAATCTCCCTCTAAACAAGATTCTTAAACGACTACATTGGAAATGCTATTGTATTATGTTATGAGAAGAGGGATATTTAATTTATAAAGCTTCAAACTTTTCCTCCAAGAAAGGAATTAACCATATATGGAAGAAATTTTTGTTTTCCTTTCAGGAAAAGTAAAAACAATTATGGTAATACTTTTATTTTCCATCAATAGAAAATTAAAACTCAAATTTGGTAAGAAAATCAAGGAAAAAACCCTAATATTATGTAGTTCTTACCAAAGTAATTTCATATCATGATTGATGTTTATTTTAGTTTTTTTTTGAGATTATAAAAATCCTATTACGCTGCAACTATAAATACCCAAGAACAAGAACAAAATCTAGCTATTACTTCTCCTTTGTCTGAGCTGGTTTCTCACTTCCCAAGGGGAACTAAGAAAGATGTATATATTTCATGCTACTATATAGTTGCATATGAAACTTATCTGGGGAATTGGTGAAATTGTTTCTTGAGTGATGCTGACTCAGTTTCTTACTTGGGTATCTTCTAAACTTCTCAATTTTTATATACACATGTTCTTTTCTTTTTATTTGTGCTTCTGGATATATGTTGAAGTGTTTGTTAGACTAGAATTATTTTTGAAGAAAATTTCTTTGGTTAGATTCATTTTTATGTATCGGTTAATTAGGAAAAGATTGGCATTTTATATTCAACACTCGCTTTCCTTTGCAAGTTAAAAAAGGATTGACATTTGATTATCGTCGGTATCTATGTTTGTATTTTTGTTTTTTCAGATTTCTCTGGCCTTTATGGGTAGAATGTGTTGTAACTAGATGGAAAGAAGATGTTGGGAATTTACAGGCATAATGATAATCCATTGGCTTAGAAAATAATTTTTTGCTCTTAAAGTTTTTTCTTGCCTTCCCTTTCTATTATGTTTTGTTCTCGAGTTTTAATGTCTTCTTAGAATCAAGATTTGTTCCTTTTCACATGTACAAAAATGTATAGTCATGTTTCTTCATTCAACATTTTGTTTTTCCTGCAAAATATTGGTACTATAATTGCTTATATGCCAGAACATGTGTACAGGAAAATTTAGGTTGATGCTTTTGATTTGGGATCTGAGTAAGGAAAGAGAGGTTTTTTTAAAATTAAATGTTAATTCTATGAGTTGTTGGACTTTTTTATTCTCGATGCATCAACTACTATATAAACTCAGATTGGCAAGTAAAAAAGATAGAATAGTTTGTTTTGCCTATGCCACTTGAACTAAAATCTATTTCGCCACAGGCACCAAGGATTAGAATTTGCGATTGATAATTAAAAATATTAGAGAAATTAATGGAACATACTTGCATGAAACCAGATTCTATCAACTTGGAGAGCGTCTTGATTACCTATGCAATGTGCACTTACATTTGAAGGAAAACTAGTTGCGCGAGTCATATTAGCAGGAATCTAGATCTTTTTGGCTGACTAGCTTATGATTCCACCATATTTTGATATACTTGACTATTGAACTATATTCTTTTGTTCATCTTGGTACGCATCCTAACTGAGGTCAGGCTATTAACCTTTTTTTTTTTAAATCTTGTCCCTTTCTTGAGCAGGACGACATCCATCTTTTATGTGGATTAATTCTCCAGAGACATTAGTCTATTTCATTTTTTATATGTAGAATTTTTCTATCAAGCCTTTCATCTATCCTAACTCATCTTAACCTTGATCATTCGCCAAGATTTGGTAGTTGTCTCCTACTATACTCTATAGTCATATGAAAAATAGTAGAATTTGTAGTTGGTGAAGTTTGGATGGTAACTCTTTTCCTTTATCTTGTAAGTTTAGATTCCAATAAACCTTTTTATTAGGGTACGTCAGGAGTGGTGATTACACTTCTTTTGAGCCGGGGGTCTTTCTAAAGCAGACTCTCTACCCTACAATTGGTTATCTTTCAGCGACCAGGTCTTAAATATGTATATCCAAACAATAGGTTCAAATTTTATGATAAGCATAGATCGGCCCTTTTGATTATATAGGATAAACATGTTCTTTCTATTGTACCTTCTATAATTGTTGCTGGTGTTCCCTAATGAGACAAGTTGTATTTGCTTTCATTAGATTTTCCCCCAAAATCATGGACACTCAGACTCAGAAACCTACAGAGCTTACTTCTTCACCAAGGGAACAAACAAACCATATCAAAGAGGATGAGGAGAATCATATTGAAATCGCTAATAACCAACTAGTAGTTTATGATCCTGCTATTGCTGTTGCTGCTCCTGCTATCGCTGTTGCTGCTCCTGCTGAGGTAAAACCTCTCCATGATTGGAAAAAGTTCTTAACAAATAATGCATCAAGGGATTTTCCAGCTGGAGAGGCATTTGCGGTGCAGTGTGATAAATGTTTTAAATGGTGGTACATACATACAAAGAAGAAATACAAAGAAATAAGGGAACACATATTGGAACAACCCTTCTATTATGAAGCAACTCATGAGTGGTGTCCTAATATATCATGTGACAGTCCACCTGAACTCATTCAAGATGAAAGTAGATTGTGGGCAATGGACAAGCCTAAAATTGCTTAGCCTCCTCTAGGGTGGGAACGACTTTTATAAATCAGAAAAGAAGGAGGCACCAAGTTTGCTGAGGTGTATGTCTTACATCTTTTTCACTACTCATTTTACTGTTGATACCTAGAACAATTGTTGATTTTTTTCTATTAAAGGTAGGAACCTTGGTGCTAATATGCAAAATAAATGCCGTGATTTTTAAAAATATTTTTTTGTCATGATTTACAGGTATTATGATTCGCCATCTGGGATGATACTTCGTTCCACAAAAGAAGTTGAAAAGTATGTTCATTTTATCAAGTTGAGCCGGCTTTGTAGAACGTGTTTATTTTCCTAATGCTTTCTTGGATTTCTCCAAATTGTGTTAAGAGATGATTGCGAATATGTATTTCATTTGCATTTAGGTTGTGGTGTTTCTTAATGGTATTTCTTCCCAGGTACTTGGAGCAACATCCGGAGTATGAGGTACAAGGTGTAAAACTGAATTTAATTAATACCTGTCTACTGGTTTACTCCTTCCTGCATTTAATTAACCTCTACGCCTATCGATATAAGTTGATTCTACTATTTTACTCTATTTTAGTCTATGTTGCATCTTAGTCAATTATCACCTCTTGGACTGTAAACAATACTTGTAAGATCAAATATGGTTACGTTGGACATAGCTACTTGTGTGTTCTAAATAAATAATCTTCTAATAAGTTTTGTATACACTAATCAATGTTATAATGTCCTTGATCCTTATCAACAAATAGTTTTTACTGGTTTAGTTACTAAATAAATGCAGGCTCAAATTTTGTACTCATCACTGACAGAAGCATATCTACTATTGTGACAGTTGATCCCATCTCCTGGGTCTCTCCAAATGGGAGTACTGGTTTTCTTGGTGGACTAGTGTCGTCTGCACCTTCTGATGCAGCCCCTGATGCTAGCATGGAGGGCACACGTCCTTTCACACAGAGTTAAGCAAGGGAACTTCAAGGTCTACAAATGATGCTTATGCAAAAGGGAACTTGGGAGAAGCCCGAAGATTGTCAATGGAGAATCTACAACGTGTGGAAGAGTCAAAGGGGTGAGGCGGATGAAGAAAAGGGGGACATTTGTGCAAGTGGCTAGCTTTTAAATTCAAGAATTCACAACAAGAGTCACCAAACAAGGCCCTTGTCTCTCATTAAGGGCATATTTGTAATAACTAGTTGTCTTTTATTTGTTTAGTATAAATAGGATAATTCCTCATTTGGCATTGGAGATTTTGATGAATATTGAACAATATTGTTAAATTTTAGTCTTCTTTTTAGCATATTCCCTTAAGGAATTAGTGGTTAATTAGTGAGTGTTTGGTTGGTGGAATCTTGAAATTGGTGTTGAACTTCTTTTGTTTGGATTAATTTGAGGATTACCCATTTGTGGTATTTGGTTTCCTTTAATTTGTTCAAACTAGGGTTTGTGTTTGGGTGTTGAAATCAATTGGGAGGTGAGGGTATTAAGCCCCTTGTTGCCCATAATTTCAATACTTAGATATTAAACCACATATCCTTCTTTTGTTTTCTTTTATTCTTGTTCTTCCCTCTTTGTTCGTTATCATTTTGGTATCAAGAGCCTAGGTTAAGGTTTGTTTTCACAAATCTTAATCTTGGGATTTTGATTTCTTCAAAATCCAAAAAAAAAAAAAAAAAAAAAATTTGTTTGTTTTGATTTGTTGTTTTTAACACTAGATCTTGATTCTCTAGTGTTTTTTTAAGCCTAAATCTCAAATTTCGTTCAAATCACAGTTGGAAAAGTAAAGTTACCATTAAAGGGTTTTCAAGCTTTTGAGTTTTCAAAACTTGGAAAGTGGGTTTGTTGATTAAGGAGAAATTGAGGCTTAAAATTCATTGGGGTTTGTTCTCTAAGTCGTGGGGAAGCTACTCCTAAATTTTGAGCCAATTCCGAGTTGATTTGGGTGTGATAGGGTTTGGTGTGTGTTCTTGAACACCTTCATATTGTTCTTGGAGAAAAAGAGAGAAGAAGTACACTTTGATCCAAAATTTCAAGTCAAATTTGGTCAAAGGTGTTTGTTGGTCCACTTGTGGAAAAAAAATAATTAAATTCTGAAAAAAAATCCACGTCAGCGCCAAGTCAGCAGTCAACAAGTCAACTGCCGACGTGGACAAACACCAGGCTGCCATGTGACAGATGATGTCAGCAAAATCAGAAATCCAAACCTGCAGCCCGTGAGTTACAATTTCAGAGAGCAACAATTTTCAACACTTAGTTTTTTTTTGGGGTCCTAAGTTTTTGGGACCCAAAAATTTTTCTAAGTATCGAAACTCCGTGGTTCTTTTTTTAAACTCTTTCTCTTTCAATTTCTCAATTATTTAACAAGTAATTAACATCTTTAATTACTTGTTAACTAGTTTTAAACATCAAATCATCTCTTTGATTCATCAAAATTAAGCAACACAATTAATTTTTCTACTTTTGTTACTTAGTTTTTTTTTTTTGAGTCTGTTTTCATTCGTGCTTCTTTTCTTCAACTTTTCTCATCTTAATTCGTTGGTAAATTTCTTTATTCAAGTCCTTTTACCTTCAATCTAGTCGGCCTTCTTTCAAGAGTCACAAAAATCCACTCCACCACAAAGGATAGGTGAACTTGAATTGATCAAACGAAGCTAGTTCACTACTAATTTTGAGACGACATTTTAGGAGGTGAGTTGAGAGTTTACATACGAGTGACGTGAGGTTTTTTCTACTAATATTGTTTGTTGAGTTTTTTAGGTACCATGACTAACACAAGTCCAAGTGGGGAGAGCTTGGAGAACATCATGGAGGTTATCAACAACCTCTCCAAGCAAATGATGGAAGTGAGGATGGAAGTGAATGGATGGTTAGGAGGTATGGATGAAAGGTTGGTACGGGTAGAGAGTGAGACTAGAGGGGGAACACTTCAATTGCCTGGGAATGAGGAGATGAGGAGGGCGTCGGTGCAATCCACCATAATTACTCCCGGACAAGCTCCCAACCTAAGTTACCCTCCACCAAACAAATAATGCTCCAAACCACCCAAGGAAAGCTAAACCACAACCACACCTACAACCTTATTATCCACCACAAGAGAACCGTCCTTCTGTGGCACCACAAGCCCAATACCAAACTCCAATCCAAAACACATCAAGTGCATCCTTGCATGCCTCCCACACATCACCTTACCAAAATGCACCACAAATGCCCTACCAAGACTACCAATTCCATAATTCTCTCTATGATGAAATGTATGATGAGTTCAAAACGATGAGTTTTGGGAGCATGGAGTTAGGGGTGTTTATGGAGTGCCAAGAGAAGGAGTCCGACCTCGGGAGTTGAGGTGGGACCAAGGCATGAAAGGTCAAGAATACGGGAATAGAGGAGATAGGATGGGGAATAGAGGAGATAGAATTAGAAATAGAGGAGATAGGATGGGATATAGAGGCGATAGGATGGGAATTAGGGGAGATAGGTTTGGGGAGAGGAACGATCAAGATTGAGGCTTGAACACTATCAAGGTCACACTTCCAAGGTTCAAAGGAAGTAGTGACCCCAATGAGTTCTTGGAATGGAAAATTCAAAGTGAGCGGATCTTTCTCACAAATAATATTTTGGAAACTTTGAAGGGAAAGTATGCTCTCACGCAATTCGAAGGGTATGCCTCAACTTGGTGGGAGTCGAAGAGGCGGTAAAAGGAGAGCCATCATAACTATGAGTTGCCTACGTGGCTAGAATTTATTACACTTATGGAGATGAGGTACTTGACTCCAAACTACTACCAAGAAGTGCTCAAGAAGGTATATATGTTGAGGCAAGGTTCCAAAACTGTGGAAGAATATTACGATGAGTTCGAAAACTTGAGAATGAAGTCTAAACTTGAAGAAAGCTTGGAATGTACGGTGATTCAATTCGTGGCCAACTTGAGGTATGATATTTTAAAGCCTTTGAAACTTAAACACTATGATACTCTTGAAGCGGCCTTTCATGATGCCTCAAAGGTCAAAACGGATTTGAAAGAAGATAAATCCTACAAGGCCAAGAGTACTTCCACTTTCACATGGGACAAGAGTAGAGATAATTGGAAGGCGACATCTTCTAAAGGGAAATATAAGGGTGTTGGTCAAGATACTCAAGTCAAGTTTGATTACAAGTCCAAAAAAAAATGAGAAGCCACAAGGAGGTAACTATGTCAAACCTAAATTTCCCCGACCTTCTACAATTCAATGCTTTAGATGCCAAAGAATGGGACATGTTGCTAGTGAGTGTCCCAATAGAAGAACGATTGTTGCACTTCGGGATGGGTATAGAACTGAGGATGAGAAAGAGGGTGTTGAAAAGAGTGAGAAAAAAGGATACAAAAGTGAGGAAGAGGGAGATGCTTCGGGGGATGAGGAAGAAATGTTGGATGAGTGGGTGAATTTTGCTTGCTTCCTTGAAAAAGAAAGACCTTTGCTTGATAGTGATGAGGAATTGAAGGTGAATACCAATCTTTCTTGCATTGTGAGACGAATTATGGGAGACTTTGCCAAAGAAGAACTTGATCAAAGGGAGAATTTATTCCATGCAAGGTGCAAAATCCAAGGCAAGGTGTGTTCTTTGATTATTGATAGTGGGAGTTGCACCAATGTAGTAAGTAGTTCTTTTGTGGAGCGTATGCAAATTCCAACAAGAAAACACTCCAACCTTTACAAACTACAATGGCTCAATGAGAGTGGTGAGATGAAAGTCCTCAAACAAGCAAGTACCCGGTTTAGTGTGGGCAAGTACAATAAAGAGTTGATTTGTGATGTTGTACCTATGTTGGCTTTTCATATATTATTGGGGAGACCGCGACAATTTGATAGAGATGTTGTGCACCAAGGAAGATCCAACAAGTATACTTTTGTGATTGAAGGGAAGAAGTATGTGCTTGTACCTCTCACTCCATATCAAGTGAGTGAGGACTATAGGGCTATGAAGGAGCTTCGGGAGAGGATAAGGGTGGATGAGGCAAGGAGTGAGGGTGAAAGTTCCACCAATGTTCCAAAGGAAGGAAGTGACTTGGCTAAGAATAAGAAGAATATGTGTATGATATCCAAGCCAAGCAAGTGTCTCAAGGGTGTGGATGAGCAACGCTTTCTAGTGTGCCTTGTCAATACCAATCTTTTGTTGCATACTAACCAAGATACTAGCACTTTGCCTAGTATTATTTCTTCTCTTTTGTAGGACTATGACGATATATTTTCGGAGGAGATGCCTAAGGGATTACCACCTTTGAGGGGAATTGAGCACTAAATTGATTTGGTACTGGGTTCACAAATTCCAAATCGGTCGGCCTATAGAAGCAATCCGAAAGAAACTAAGGAACTATAAAGGCAAGTGGAAGAACTTCTTGAGAAAGGGTTGATCAAAGAGAGCCTAAGTCCTTGTGCCATACCGATAATCTTTGTTTCCAAAAAAGATGGCACTTGGAGGATGTGCATTGATTGTAGAGCCATGAACAAGATTCCCATCAAGTATAGACATCCAATTCCTAGATTTGATGACATGTTAGATGAATTGTGTGGCTCAAGTGTCTTCTCAAAGATTGATCTTCGAAGTGGTTATCATCAAATTCGCATAAAACCGGGTGATGAATAGAAAACTGCTTTCAAGACAAAATTTGGGTTATATGAGTGTCTTGTCATGCCTTTTGGGTTGACAAATGCTCCAAGAACTTTCATGAGGTTAATAAACCATGTTCTCAAGCCTTTCATCAACAAGTTTGTGGTGGTTTATTTTGATAACATCCTTATATATATTAAGACAATTGAAGAGCATGTGATCCATTTAAGGCAAGTGTTTGATGTTTTGCTACAAGAAAGGCTCTTTGCTAATCTCAAGAAGTGCTCATTTTGTGTTTAGAAAGTCTTCTTCTTAGGTTTTGTGGTTAGTGTAAATGGTATTGAGGTTGATGAAGAAAGGGTGGAATCCATCAAGTCATGGCCAACTCCAACTAATGCAATCGAGGTAAGAAGTTTTCATGGGTTGGCAAGCTTTTACCAACAATTTGTAAAGGGGTTTAGTTCAATTGCTTCTCCTTTAATCTAATTGATCAAAAAGGATGTACCTTTTGTGCGGGGAGGTGAACAAGAGAAGTTCTTTCAAGCCTTGAAATCGATGTTGAGTTCCTCACCCTTACTTCAACTACCCAACTTTGATAAAGCTTTTGAGATTGCATGTGATGCTTCGGGTGTTGGTATAGGTGGTGTATTGGTGCAAGAAGTGAAACCATTATCTTACTTTAGCGAAAAGCTAAAGGGGGCTGCTCTTAGGTACTCAACTTATGACAAAGAGTTGTATGCACTTATGCGGGTGTTGGCTCATTGGCAATACTACTTGTGGCACAAAGAATTCATAATAAGGACCGATCATGAGTCCTTGAAACACCTTAAGGGGTAATCCAAATTGAACAAGCAGCATGCTAAATAGGTTGATTTTATTGAAACCTTCCCATATGTGATCAACTACAAGCAAGGAAAAGAGAATGTGGTGGCAGATGCTCTATCAAGAAGGTATGTTTTGGTCAATACTTTAGCTTCTAAGATGATGGGATTTGAAAGCTTGAAGGGATTCTATTCTATGGATTCCGACTTTAAGAAGACTTTTGAAAGTCTTCATCAAGGGAAGCGGGTGGATAGATTTCAATTGGTTGATGGTTTCTTGTTCAAGGATAGGAGGGTTTGTGTACCCATGAGTTCATGGAGAGAGTTGTTCGTCAAAGAGGCTCATTGTGGTGGTTTGATGGGGCACTTTGGGGTACCCAAGACACTTGACATTCTCATGGAGCAATTCTATTGGCCCAAGATGAAGCATGATGTGGAGCGGATTTGTGGACAATGTATAGATTGCAAGCAAGCCAAATCCACGCCTCGACCTCAAGGTTAGTACACTTCTCTTCCTACTCCTAGTGGTCCATGGATGGACATTTCTATGGATTTGGTGTTAGGACTTCCTAGGACTAAGAGTGGACATGATAGCATATTCGTGGTAGTGGATAGATTTTCTAAAATGACTCATTTCATTCCATGCCATAAGTGTGATGATGCATCTCATGTTGCATCCTTGTTTCTCATTCAACTTAAATTGCATGGAGTCCCTCAAACCATTGTGAGTGATAGGGATTCCTAATTTCTTAGCCATTTTTGGAAGAGTCTTTGGGGTACATTTGGTACCAAACTTATGTTTTCTACTTCTTGCTAGCCCCAAATGGATGGGCACACAGAGGTAGTCAACTGAAATCTTGGTAACATGCTTAGGTGTATGATTAAAAGAGACCCAACTACTTAGGAAGACCGTTTACCCCTGATTGAATTTGCATGTAACCGATCTTTCCATTCCTCTATTGGGATGTCCCCATTTGAAGCATGTTATGGTTTTAATCCTTTGTTTCCATTAATCATGACTCCTTTGTCTAGTCATGTTGTTTTAAGCCTAGATGCCAAACGAAGGGCAAGAGAGATGATGAACATTCATTCCAAGGTACGAGAGGCCATCGAAAAGAACCATTCAAAAGTAGCCATGAGGAAAAATTATGGGAGAAAGGAGGTGATCTTCAACCTAGATGATTAGGTGTGGGTCCATTTCCAAAAGAAAAGGTTCCCACAAGTCCAAAGAGGGAAGCTAAGTCCAAGGGGAGATGGGCCTTTCAAAGTGCTCAAGCGGATCAATGATAATGCGTACATGGTTGACTTGCCGGGTGAGTAAAATATTCATAATATGTTTAATGTTATTGCTCTATCTCCTTATGTTGTAGGTAAGCCTTTGGATTCGAGGACGAATCATCTTCAAGAAGGGGAGAATGATGCTAGCATGGAGGGGACACATCCTTTCACACAGAGTCAAGCAAGGAAACTTCAAGGTCTACAAATGATGCTTATGCAAAAGGGAACTTGGGAGAAGCCCGAGGATTGTCAATGGAGAATCTACAACGTATGGAAGAGTCAAAGGGGTGAGGCGGACGAAGAAAAGGGGGTCATTTGTGCAAGTGGCTAGCTTTTAAATTCAAGAATTCACAACAAGAGTCACCAAACAAGGCCCTTGTCTCTCATTAAGGGCATATTTGTAATAACTAGTTGTCTTTTATTTGTTTAGTATAAATAGGATAATTCCTCATTTGGCATTGGAGATTTTGATGAATATTGAACAATATTGTTAAATTTTAGTCTTCTTTTTAGCATATTCCCTTAAGGAATTAGTGGTTAATTAGTGAGTGTTTAGTTGGTGGAATCTTGAAATTGGTGTTGAACTTCTTTGGTTTGGATTAATTTGAGGATTACCTATTTGTGGTATTTGGTTTCCTTTAATTTGTTCAAACTAGGGTTTGTGTTTGGGTGTTGAAATCAATTGGGAGGTGAGGGTATTAAGCCCCTTGTTGCCCATAATTTCAATACTTAGCTATTAATCCACATATCCTTCTTTGTTTTCTTTTATTCTTGTTCTTCCCTCTTTGTTTGTTATCAGCCCCACTACATGTACCCGATGGCAACTGTCTGAAGAAACCTAGACTGGTGGGTGAGAGTGATGCAGTTATCAAGTGAAAGTCCATCGATTTGTATTTTCTTTGTTTCACTTCTGAAGTGTGCTGTCTGTTTCTTTAAGCCATTTATATCAATTGTGTGATTTTCATACTGAATTACCCTTGACATAGCTTTGTCCCATTTCTGCAGTTGATTTTGTAAACATTCATCTATGTGTTGTTTTGGTAAAAGCTTATCCGTGTTCATTCCTAGAAAATACATGCTTAGGCATGTCGTGTGCTTGAATATACACTTCTTTCACATAACTGTAGTTAAATAACATGTGTTTTTACTTCATTAAATCACTTAACCATGGTAAGTTGTGTTGATTTGGTGTGAATATCCGGTATAAGTATGTTTTTGTTGTATTTTTTTAATCTTGTATTTTCCATCCTTTTTTAAAATGGTAAGGAAAGATGGTTGGTAGTTAAGTTTGTTAAGTACTATAATTTTTAATCCAAAACTACTCGTTACCTATGAGTTTTTTTTTCAAGGTGAATATGATCTTTTTATTATTATTATTAAAAGCCATCACCAAGGTGTGCCTTGGTGTTGAGGGGTTAGGCTTGACCCCTACCATGTCTATTTCTTTTAAATAGTATACAAAAGGAGAGGGACATGGACCTTACCTCAATAGAAAAAGAAAGATTGTTACCACGATGACAATCTTCAAGGAAGATTTTTATCCTATACAACGTCTCTTCCATATGACTAAGATATACAATTAGCTTACAAAAAATTGGCTTTCTCATACCTCCTTCTAATACTAGGGAGTTGACATTTATCTAGTTAAAAAGGTCCCTTGAGTTCTTTCAGAAAGTGCCGAAAAGAGTAGTAGAAGGTACCCATTCCTCTTGAAGATGCCATTTTTGCCGATAAATCAGCCACTTGATTGGCCTCTGTGAAATAGTGATAAACCTGAGTTACCTCCTTGTCAATGTTGAGCCTAATATCCCTGATGATCTCCTTGAGTTTGAGATTGGTATGATTCTCATTTTTAACCATCTCTACAATGATCATGGAATCCATTTCCAGGTCAAGTATGTTGAAGTTTTTTTGGTTACACCATTGGACGCCATGTCTAACGGCTAAAGCTTCTGCCTGGTTGTTGTTATAGCAAACAATAGGAATCAAATAAGCCATGACAAGATTTCCTGCCGCATCTCTAATAATTCCCACAATTCCAGCTCTAGTTTTGTTGTTCACAAAGCTTCCATCGCTATAGAGTTTGAATCTTCCCTCAATAGGATTGGTCCAGGTGACAATTTTATAGCATACCACAGGTTTTAGTCTTTCCACCATCCGACAAATATCTACCCAAGTGCAGTAATCTTCAAACATTTTGCACTTAGGGAAAGTAACACCTATGTCAGCTTTAATAGTCCACAAAATTTGGGTTTCCATCCTTTGAGTACAAAATTTTTTAATGTCTCCAAATTTACAGACAATCCAGCTTCTCCAAATTTCCCATAAAATGCAAATAGGAGCAATTTGGAGTAGCATCTCATTGATACTATTGTTATGTTTCATTAGTATAGACAATTTCAAAGTAGCATATGTAGAAAGAGATAGACAATTTCAAAGTAGCATATGTAGCATATGTAGAAAGAGATAGACAATTTCAAAGTAGCATATGTAGCATATGTAGAAAGAGATAGACAAATATGGTGCTTTTGGAGACTATTTCAAAGTAGCATGTCTTTCTACATGACGATTTTTCGGGTTTGGTAAAATCTGTATTTTCAATAATAACTTAAATCACATGTTCAAACTAAATAAGAACAATCATATGAAGTTGTAACTTTGTATTTCACAACTTTGAACCTCAAAATAGGTTCAACCTAACTTATGAACATCAACAAAATGAAGTTCAAACTATTTTATGGAAAATAGCAAAACCATCGTGTAGAAAGAGATGAAAAATGAAGATTCAAGTCCACCAAATTCATAGTGCATCCTTAAGAAAATTATAAGTACTTGTTAATCTGTATAGTGTATGATTTTGTGGAGACTAAATCTTTTGATTTCAACTCCCTCAGTTTAAAGAATATAAAAACTTTGCTGAGAAATTGGACTGTGAATTCTATTGGAAGAATATAAAAACTTCACCGATTCGTTGAACTCTTTCTATTAGTTTCTGGAGCTTAAAATCTATGGATTTTTTCTGTATTTGGATTTTTTTTTTATTTGAAGAATATAAAAGCTTTGTCAGATTTCAAAGTTCATTCGGTTGATAATTCGAAGACATAAAAACTTCATTGTTGACTAGAAACAAGTGTTTAAAGATTAAAGTCTTCATAGTTAGTATTTTGAAATACTAAAGTGTTTGTCAAATCTTGACAAGGAAATGACGAATGAAACTGCATAACGAATTGATTCAGTTGTGATTGGTGTTGTCCCAACGACAATCAATATTGCGTCATTAAGTCATTCAGATATTGCTGAAGCAATGGAAATGATAGAGAAACCGAAAAAATATTCTGGTGTAAACTTCAAAGAATGACAACAAATGATGTTCTTTAGGCTGACCAAACTTGAAATGCAAATGTTCACAAGTAGATATCCTCATGTTCCAGGAAAATGAATGTTTGAAAACTAAGTGTTTGGTTTAGAAGATCTTGTGATTCATTTCAAGATAGAAGAGGACATTAAGTTGCGTGAGAAATTAGCAATGATGTGTGTAAATCTTGTTAAAGATAATGTTGTATATAATATGAAGAGAAAGAATTCTTCTAGACAAGAGAAAGAGCAGAACAAGAAAAAGTTCAAAGGCAAATGCTACAGTTGTAGTAAAGTTGGCCACAAAGCTCTAAGTTGTCAAGTTCTGAAAAGGAACAAGAAAAGAAATAAGATAAACATTTTGGAAGCAACTGGAAAGATTGAAAGTCTATGTGCAATGATCATAGAATATAATCTAGTTGGAAATCCAAATGAATGGTGGTTAGATTCAGGAGCCACTAGACATGTTTGTGCGGACAAAGAAGTTTTTGCTACTTATGATACCGCTGGTCCCAAAGAAGTGATCTTCATAAGGAATAATGCAACAACCAAGGTTGAAGGAAGTGGGAAGATATTCCTAAAAATGACTTTCGACAAGGTGTTGAGTCTCAATAATGTTCTCCCTGTTCCTACCATTAGGAAGAACTTAGTGTCAACAACACTTCTCGTTAAAAATAGGTTTAAATGTGTGTTTGTTTCGGAGAAAGTTGAAATAAGCAAGAATGAAATGTACGTAGGAAAAGACTACCTAATTGAGGGGCTTTTCAAACTTAGAGTAATGGCTGTTGAAAAGAATAAAGATGAGGCTTCTTCTTACTTGCTTGAGTCAAATGAATTATGGAATGAACGTTTAGGACATATCAATTACAAAACCTTGCAAAAACTGATTAACTTGGAAGTTTTGCCTAACTTTGAGTGTAGTAAATCAAAGTGTCAAACATGTGTTGAATAGAAGTATGCTAGGCATCCGTATAAGTTTGTTGAAAGGAATTCCAATCCCTTAGACTTAATTCACACAGACATTTGTGATATGAAGTCGACACCATCTCATGGTGGGAAAAAGTATTTCATAACTTTTATTGACGACTGCACTAGATACTGTTATGTCTATTTGTTAAATAGTAAGGATGAGGCAATAGTTGCATTTAGGCAATATAAAACTGAAGTTGAAAATCAGTTGGATAAAAGAATCAAAATGATAAGAAGTGATAGGGGTGGAGAATATTAATCTCCTTTTGCGGAGATATGTTTGGAAAATGGAATTATCCATCAAACTACTGCCCCGTACTCACCTCAATCAAATGGGATTGTGAAAAGGAAAAACCAAACCTTGAAGGAAATGATGAATGCCTTACTTATAAGTTCAGGTTCACCGCAAAACTTGTGGGGGGAAGCTATCCTTACAGCTAATCGAATATTCAATAGAGTGCCCCATAGAAAGACACAATCTATTCCATATGACAAATAGAAAGGAAGGAAACCCAACTTGAAATATTTCAAAGTGTGGGGGTGTCTAGCGAAAGTCCAAGTTCCTATACCCAAAAAGGTGAAAATAGGACCAAAGACTGTGGACTGTGTTTTCATCGGATATGCTACAAACAGTAAAGCATGTCAATTTTTGGTTCATAAATCTGAACATCTGGATATTCATGATAATACGGTAATTGAATCAGATAATGCCGAGTTCTTTGAAAAAATTTATCCATATAAGACTAGACCTGAGCTGTCTAGTGAAGGGTCTAAATGACCTAGGGATGAACCAAGGAAGAACGTACATAATGAAGAGAATCCAAGGTGTAGTAAGCAACAAAGAACATCGACTTCATTCGGATCAGCTTTTGTAACATTTCTTCTTGAAAATAAACCTCTAACGTTCAAAGAAGCGATGTCGTATGCGGACTCATCCTTTTGGAAAGAGGCTATCAATAGTGAGATTGATTCAATCTTGAGCAACCATACTTGGGAGTTGGTTGATCTTCCTCCAGGCAATAAACCTTTAGGTTCTTAATGGATCTTCAAAAGGAAAATGAAAGATGATGGTACTATTGACAAATACAAGGCAAGACTTGTAGTGAAAGGCTTTAGACAAAACGAAGGCCTTGATTATTTTGACATATACTCGCCAGTAACACGGATAATGTCGATTCAGATATTGGTTGCATTAGTTGTGTATATGGTCTTGAAATTCATCAGATGGATGTGAAAACAACATTCTTAAATGGAGAATTGGAGGAAGAAATTTACATGAAACAACCCAAGGGTTTTGTGGTTCCTGATAAAGAAAAAAAAGTGTGCAAACTTGTTAAGTCACTCTATGGACTAAAACCCAAACAGTGGCATTCAAAGTTTGACCAAACCATGTTGGCAAACTGTGTCATGATAAATGAATGTGATAAATGTGTTTACATTAAAGATACTCCAAATCATAATGTCATTGTTTGTTTGTATGTGGATGACATGTTGATCATTAGTAGAGACATTTCTGACATAAATGCTATGAAAAGAATGCTTGAGAGCAAGTTTGATATGAAAGACCTTGGAGTTGCGGATGTGATCTTAGGGATAAAAATTCATAGAACTCCACAAGGGTTGGTATTGTCACAGTCTCATTAGATTGAAAAGGTACTTGACAAGTTCAAGTATTTGGATTTCAATATTGCCAAGACTCCATTGAATGTGAGCTATGCACTTCGAAAGAATGAAGGTGAGAGTGACTCACAATTGGAGCATGCAAGAGTGTTGGAAAGTTTGATGTACATCATAAATTGTACGCACCCAGATATAGCTTGCGCTATTAGTAAATTGAGTTGATACATGAGTAATCCCAATCAAACTCATTGGATGGCAATGAAAATATTTTTGGGGTATCTAAAACATACTCAAGACTATGCTTTGCATTATAACAAATTTCCTATGATAATTGAAGGATATAGTGGTGTAAATTGGATCGCCGAAAAGAACGAAGTAAAATCCATGAGTGGATATGTATTTACTTTAGGTAGAGGAGCAGTCTCTTGGAAATTATCCAAGAAGACATGTATTGTCCGCTCTATAATGGAATCTGAATTTATTGCGTTAGATAAAACCGGTGAAGAAACTGAATGGCTTCAAAATTTCTTGGAAGATATTCCTTATTGGCCCAAACCTTTAGCACCAGTATGCATACACTGTGATAGCCATGCTGCGATAGGTAGGGTAGGGAGCATGATGTATAGTGGTAAATCTCATCATATAAGACAAAGACATAATACCGTTAGAGAACTTCTCTCTAGTGGAATTATCATGATGGACTATGTAAAGTCAAAAGATAATGTGTCGGATCCACTTACAAAAGGCTTATCTAGAGAGGGAGTTGAGAGATCATCGAAGGGAATGGGTTTACAGCCTAGGACATATCATCACGGCGGTAACTCTACCTAGTGGACTGGAGATCCCAAGAGCTAGGTTCAAAGAGATCAAACAAAGTTATGACTTACAGTTCAACATTGTCAATAAACTCAACCCATTTTCATGATGAAGATAATGTTTAGGAAACAAGGATAAGACTTATGGTTGGAAGTCTTTTAATAGTTTCTAAGTTTGGCAGATTTGACCAAATAGTTTGATCTATAGGATTAAAACGTTTAGGAATCACCTATGTGAGGGTGAAGTGGAAGCTGCTTCAAGGAGAATGATAATAAAGGCCTATTCTCTACGCTCTCATGAAGACAGGTCGTGTTCATGTCTGAAATGAACAAAATCGTGAGAACCATAAACGACAAAAGGCTGGTTACGTGACTTGTGTTGTTTAGGTGTACACTAAAGTTTGATGGTTCAAAGATATCACATCTATCGATTGATCGAGTGCATCCGATGCAAGTTAACTATGGAAAGTTCAAAGGAAAACCTATTTATCCAGATGCAATTAGTCTTTGCTTGTAGATCACACATTTGTCCAAATATTTTTAAATGAAATAGCCATTCCCCATTCATGTAGGGGATTGTTGGGTTCTAGTGAAGAAATGTGAATGGAAAATGAAGGGAAAAAATGGAGGAAAAAAGTGAATTGTGTTTTCACTTTAAAGAAGAGTGTTTCTCCCACATTGGTGGAAGAAAAGAACTTTTTTATGCTTATATTGAAAAGTATTCCTTCATGTGGATAGTGAGGTAAGAACAAACTAAGCCTCGCGCCGTCATCGTAGTCTCTCGCTCGACTTCAAATTTGGATTTGTCAAATGATCGATCGAGAGACTCTCTTTTTGGATAAAATTCATTTGAAACTTGAGAGTTAATGATCCAAAAATTCAATCTGAAATTTCTCTATTTACGGACACACATAAGGAAGTGCGGACGCATGTCATAATACACCTCAAAGGAACGTGACCCTTTGAGGCACTGGTTGAAGACAAAAAAGGTGACCTGCACGCGCAGGTGCCGATCTGCGAAAGTAGATGGCCGATGCAGGTCAAGCCAGAATTTTTATTTTGTGCCAAAATGGTACCTGTGGGTGCAGGTGGTTCCGACGGTCCGAAACAGTGCATTTTCTGAAACCATTGTTCCTTTTTGAAGTGCCACCTTTTGGCTATAAATACCTAAATTTTTCCTCAGGTATAAGCACAAAATTTTGAAGTGAAAAACAACTTCTTATTCATAAAAACTCAAGTGTGATTTACGAATCATCAAGTGCGTTCATTGTTCAATAGAGTTTGAGGTACCGCCATTCCATCGAAGTAATTCATTTTATCCTGGGAGGATATATTCCAGAACCTCGAATACTTGGGGGAAATAGTTTCCTTAAGGACATAACGTGAATTCGGTGGACTTAAATCTTCAGTTTTCATCTCTTTCTAAACGACGGTTTTGCTATTTTCCAAAAAAAAGTTTGAACTTTATTTTGTTGATGTTCAAAAGTTGGGTTGAACCTATTTTGAGGTTCAAAATTGTGAAATGTAAAGTTACAACTTCATGTGATTGTTCTTATTTAGTTTGAACATGTGATTGAAGTTATTGTTGAAAATACAGATTTTACCAAACCTGGAAAATCAACAATGGCTGTTAAATACTTTCCAGATATGTTCAGTTGCATTTCCTTCGATGAAAACATGTTGCATTGTTTCTTTCACGGGAGTAGTGCAGTAGTAGCAATTTGAAGTGAGTTGTCTTCCTTGTCTTCCAAAGTTGGTCACCACTTCATTGAATGGAAGTTTCCTAAAAAGGATTCTCCATATTAGAAATGACATTTTAAAAGGAATGCATTGATGCCAACCTGATTGACCTCCATATTTTTTTTTCTGGTTTGTCTAACCATATTCCAAGCTGTGTAGTTATCAGAGATGCCATCCTAAGTAAGCTTCCTGATTGCATAGCCTTTTTTTTCTGGTTCTCCAATAAGAATGTTATTGATGTGTTTCACCATGTGCTCTGGAAACATGTTCCTAAGTCTTTGAATATCCCACATTCCAGCAATAGTATAATCCTTGACCTTAGCTCTTGGATTAATAATGTTGTTAGGGAATAAAGTAGCCAAAGCCTCCTTGTCAGTCCAATAATCCCACCAAATATTACATTTACCCTCATTTATTATCCAAGTGATATTTGGTTTTGCTTTCTCTCTTACTCTCACAAGAGATTTCCATGCTTGTGAATTGCCAGAACACCATTTTTTGGCAACTATATACGCTCTAATACAATATTTGGATTTCATAAAATCAGCCCAGAGAGAGGATTGAGTTCTATATCTCCACCATCTCTTGATTACCAAAGCCTTTACAATGTCATGCATATTTCTAATACCAATTCTTTCCTCCTCTTAAGGGTAACATAAGTTATCCCAAGATCTCTAGTGGTGTTTAGATCTATCTCCATTGGTGCCCCAATAAAATTTAGCGAAGTGTTTCTATATTAGGTTGATAGTTCCTTAAAGGAGGTTGATGGCAATAAGAGTGTAGGTAGGAAGGTCCTGTAGAACACTCTTGATCAAAACCACTTTGCCTCCATAAGTCTACATTTTTACCCTGCCATTCATTCTACCTTTTCATAATCTTGGTGAGCATGTCATCAAAATAACATCTCTTCTTCTTCCCTATATAAATAGGGCATCCCAGGTAAGTAAAAGGAAATTCTTTTTCCATAAAGCCTGTGCATCTCCTTAGTCTATTTATCCCGTAAGCATAACAAATATTTGTGTTAGTAAGAAAGAGGCTTTTTTCAGTGTTCACTTTTTTCCTAGAGGACTTCTCATATAACTTAATCTGCTTCATAATTAATTTAACAGATTTAGTATTGCCATTACTGAAGATGACAATGTCATCTTCTGTCATCTTCATAAGCTAAGTGGTTTAGAGAGGTATTCTATTGCTCATAATGAATGGAGTAAAGTTATCATTGTTAAGGAGATTGTTAAGGCTCCTTGATGAACCTCAGCAGCTAAAATAAATAAAGAGGGAGAAAGGGGATCACCTTGTTTAAGTCCTTGGGATGAGGAGAAGAATCCATTTATGAGGATAGAGTACCATACATTGGAAATAAGACTACTAACAATATTAATCTAATAATTAGAAAATCTAATTTTTTAAAGAAATTTTACAAAGAAAATCCCAAGATAGCCTATCATAAGCTTTAACTATATCTAATTTTAAAATGACATTACCTCCACTGTTAGTTTTGGATGTTGTGGACTATTTCTTGTGCTAACATGACATTCTCGGTGATGAGCCTACCAGAGACAAATCCACTTTGGTTTACTGAGATAAGCCTAGGAAGTAAACAATTGAGTCTTCTAGACATAATTTTAGAAATTATTTTCTTTGTAAAATTACTAAGACTAATAGATCTCAAATCTGAAAAAAAAAGCAGGATTATCAATCTTAGGAATTAAAGCAAAGCAAGTATGAGTATAAAATTTTGTGAGACTTACCTTTGAAGAATTCACAAACAAAGTCTATGATTGTAGCCATCTGGACCAGCTGCACTTGTTGAGCTCATGCTGAATAAGGTCTCTTTGATTTTCTTTTCATCAGGTATTTTGTTCAGAACTTCATTATCCTCTTTATTGATCAAAGAGGGGATGTAGTCCATAAGAGACTAATCTATTGTAGGTGATCTAGGTTGAACATGTTTTTTAAGTATTTGATGGAATTCTTTACAATTTTTTCCTCTCCTTGGACCCAGATACATCTATGATTCTTGATGAATGCTCAGCTTATTCCTTCTGACCCTCAGGATATTATGGAAGAATTTACTATTGCAGTCACCTTCTCTAAGCCATTTAGCCTGAGCTTTCTGTCTATAAATAGAGTCTTGAATATTGAGCCATCTGATGTATTTGACATGTCCTTTGTTGATCTCCTCCCTACCTTGCTCAGTGTTGTGTATCAAGTCTAATTCCTCCAATTATTGTATTTTTTCTTCCTAGATCCTTACCTGATCATCAACATCTTCAATGGATTCTCTAGGCCATTGGCTTAGTTTTCTATTGAGGAGTTTGAGCTTACTTTGAAGCTTCCACATAGCATTTCTAGTAATGTTTATGTTACATGATTCCTGGACAATATCAAGAAAGTCCTTTTGCTCTATCCAAAAATTAAGAAACCTAAAATATTTAATGAAGTCTTTCCGATCAGAGTAGCATTGCATGAGTAGAGGTCTGTGATCAGAACTAGTCCTCACCAAGTGTTTGACAGTATTGGTGGAAAATCTTTGATTCCATTGATCATTGACCAATATTCTATCCAGTCTTTTCCAAATTCTCTTAACAGGTCTTCTTTTGTTGCACCAGGTGAATCTAGGACATATGAATCCTACATCAGTTACCCTACAGGCTTCTATAGTACGAATGAAATCAAAGCATCTCTGAGCTCTATGGATTCTGCCTCCTTGTTTTTCCTCTAGGTCTATTATTTCATTGAAGTCACCTCCAATGTACCATGGTCCAGTAATAAAATTGCTAAGGTGTTCCAAGCTGTCCTATATCTCTCTTCTCTCTTTAGCAGTGCATTTAGCGTAAGCTAAAGTGATGACAGTATCAAACATATCCTTATCAGTGTATTGAATGGTCAAGTGTTGTTCTTCACTGGCTAATACCTTGATCCCATCAAGGTGGTTCTAAAAGCACCATATTTTGTCGTTGGAAATAGTCAGACAGTGTTGAAACCCAAAAATCTTTTATATCCTTCAATCTTGTTCATATCGACAAAAGGCTCCATAATAGCTACACAACCATTTTGTTAATATTGACCAATAGTTTGAGTCTGTGAATTTCCTTCTTGTACCTTACCCCTCTAATATTCCAAAATGTAGCACTAATCAAGGAATTCAAGGGGGGGGGGTTGTAGCCCTGAGAGAGGACTTGGATCTATCCTTGGTTTTGACATTCTTTTCTCCGTGACAGCTTCTTCCTCTCTTATGTTCCATATCCTCCATGCCATTTGTGTTACCCTCTTGTCCATTGCTTTGCTGAAGAGTATGTGAGAATTCAGAATTTTGGTCCTCCTTTTCTATACTAGAGAAGTTATCGACGGTTTCTTCATTTTGGATACCATTAATATTATTGACGGTATCAGGTGGTTCTTCAAATTTATTAATAGACTATTTTCCTCTAGTGTCCACTACCATGCCTTTCATATTTTTCAACTCAGTAGCTAAACTGGTAGAAGTTTCAATATTATTCACCTCATAAGTATTGCCCTTTCCTTGATGTAGTCCTACAATGTAAGCCTCGCTTTGGTTGGGAGCTTGAAATGTATCTCTTACTTTCTCTTCACTACTGTTTTCTTTTTTAGTAGACTTTTTTTTTTTTGATAACCGTGGTATCCGGGCTAGCTTGCGTGCACCTTGACTAATTCAACAGGATACTTGCCACCTCCCAGCAGCAACAAATAGCAGTAACTCTGTCCACCAAGGCTAGAACAAATGAGAAGAAATTACCTAGTGTTTGTCTCTGTTAGGAATTGAACCTGAGACCTCATGGTGCTCAACCCAACTTCATTGAACAACTAGGCCACACCCTTGGGTGCCTTTTTCAGTAGACTTGTCTTCCTCTTTTCATTGTTGTCCTCTTTTTCGATGGTAACCTTAATATCATTGATGTTATTCTGTTGAATTTTGTTACCATTAGAATAAGTTCCCTGTTTCTTATTTCTTTTGGCATTTCTCTTGTTCGTATCTAACATAGCTGCTTTGAATATCACTTTATTCTTTTTCTCGGGCATCATCTTCTTTTTTTTCTATTTCTGTTGGCAATAATTTTCTCCGCAATAGTAAGACAATTCTCAATATTCGTATTAGTCTCCCCGTCCATATTGCTTTGATTGCATTCAAGTTGGTCATTTTTTTGGATTCTGTTTGGGAGTTTGGCTGTTACCCCTACCTCAATCTCCTTATTTCCTTCATTTTGTTCTTCATTGTCCAAATTTTCCTATTCAGCTTCATGTTTTACAACAATTCTTATCCTTTCCAATACCCTCCAGTTAGCCTTGTTATGGCCCAATTTCTTACAGTGCATGCAGTACTTTGGGATGTTTTCGTAATCAATTTTTTGTGCATATCCTTTGAGCGTAGAGTTTTTATCTTCAATTCCAACCCATATGCTATCAGGAAGTTTTTTTAAAAGTTGACTTCTACTCTAACCTTAGCCAAGCTTGGCCTAGTTCAACCATTAATGCCAGTATCAAGAGTTAGAGGAGTACCTATTTGACTCACAATCTGTTTGACATATTGTCGCGTATGTATATGATAAGGAATAGATGGCAATAATACCCATACCGGAGCAACATGTAGATCTTCATCAGGCTTAAAGTCCAGCGACCACTTCTATAGCCACATATGCATTCCTTCAATTTCTATCACCCTTTTGAACCACACTGTGGTCTGTGTTGAAATCATCTTCGTTGGTAAAATCTAGAAATACATTATAATTGTTGAAAACTCTGATCTTTGCTCATCCTTTCATGGGGAAGAGCTCCTTGAATCTGGATCTAATTTTTTCAATTTGGGGTCTTGGCTTTAGGAATTTTTCGACAATAGTGAGCCTAGATTCAGCGGCCATAACTCCGTAGTAATCCTTTGCCTTGAATATTACGGACGACATCCCATTGTGGGTGGATTGCATTGTCTGGTTCCATTGATTGGGGCTTTGATGAAGTATCAATTGTATTACCCTTGTATTCTAGCAGGATTTTGTACGGAGAGAGTTTAAGAGAGAGAGAGAGAGTTTTTTTAGGTGAATATACTACCTATGAGCTCATTTGTACAACATAAACACCTTCTACATCTACTAGAGATTATTTGTAGGGGAAATGTTGAAAAAAATAATTTTCACGGTATTACAAAAAAAGGTCCAACCCCCCCTGTTAGGATTTGTCCTGAATTTCCTAGTTTACTTGAATTTTACCATAATTGGTGTTTTACTTCAAAAAGGTTTTCTTTGTGGAAAAGGTTTTCTTGTAGGAAAAGATTTCTTCCATAATTAGTTAACCTCTTTATGGGAGGAAAGGTTTTGCACCTCTATAAATAGAAGATCTCTCTTCTCATATCATAACACAATAGCATCCACAATGTAGTCATCAAAGAGTCTTGTTTAGGGGGAGATTTCCCCCCAATAAATTTTAAGCTTTTTGATTTAGTTTACAATATGTAGGCTTGTTGGCCAATCATATCAAATAATATTTTTTTTATTATAGTTTTTCTTTGTCATCTGAATTATCGTTTCTATGGTTTGCAACTATTAGCTTCCGCATGACGCCCTCTCGATTTTCGAACCCAACAAGTGGTATCAGAGCCAACGGTTCAACGATCCTATGGGTCTAATGGTTCAACGATGTTGAAGACAAGTTCAAATTGGATTCAAATCAAGTTGCAACCAATTTGATGATAATGAAGATTTTATCCAACTACATGTGGAGAAAAAGTTTCAACCATATTTTCAATATTATTGCTGCTACATCTTTAAAAATAAAAATAAAATATTAATTTTTAACCCATTTTTAACCATGATATTTTAAACCTTTTTTTAACCATGGCAAGCAGCAGTGATAAAGATTATGTGAAGATCAAAGATCATATATGCAAGTGAAGAAGGCGGATCAAGTTTTGCCAAGAAAATCCAGCCAAAAATGGGAGATTTGTTAGGGTTTTTGCCCTGATTTTCTTACCAAATTTGAGTATTAATTTTCTATTGAAGGAAAATAAAAGTAATACCATAATTACTTTTACTTTTCCTAAAAGGAAAATATAAAACTCTTCCATATTTGGCTAACCTCTTTATTGTAGGAAAGGTTTTGAAACTCTATAAATAGAAGACCCCTCTTCTCATACCATAACACAATAGCATCCACAATGTAGTCTTTAAAGAGTTTTGTTTAGGGGGAGATTTCTCCCAATAGGTTTTATGCTTTTTGATATTAGTTTCATAATATGTAGGTCGTTTGACCAAACCATATCAATAATATGCTTTTTAGTATTGTTTTATTTGTCATCTAATTTATCGCCGATGTGGTTTGCAACTAATAGCTTCCGCATGACGCCCTCTCGATTTCGAACCCAACAAGTGGTATGAGAGCTTACGGTTCAAAGGTCCAATGGTTTGGTGAAACGAGATTAAAAACAGGTTCAAAGTGGTTTCAAATCAACCTGCAACCAATTTGATGATAATGAAGTTTTTTGTCTAACTACATGTGGAGAACAAGTTTCAACCATAGTTTCAACAATCCTGCCGTTACATCTTTGAAAATAAAAGCTCACTTTTAACCCTGCAAAGGGCTCCAATATTTTTAACCCGAAAGGGCTCATATACTTTTAACCCAAAAAGGCTCCATTTTTAAGCATGTCAAGTAGCAGTGATAAATGAAAATTATGAAAAGAAGAAGATGAAGATCAATCTTGCCAGAAAATTCAGGCCAAGGAGAGATTTGTTAGGATTTGTCCTGAATTTCCTAGTTTACTTGAATTTTACCATAATTGGTGTTTTACTTCAAAAAGGTTTTCTTTGTGGAAAAGGTTTTCTTGTAGGAAAAGATTTCTTCCATAATTTGTTAACCTCTTTATGGGAGGAAAGGTTTTGCACCTCTATAAATAGCACTACAAGAAATCCCACTTTTAGTGGCGACAAAAATCGCTGCTAAAGACTAGAAGTCGCCGCTAAATACATGTAGTGGCGACATTAGGATTGTGGCAACAACTTCCATAGCTAAAAGTTTTTAGTGGCGACTTTTAGATGTCGCCGCCAAAAGGTAATACTTGTGGCGACAAATATTGCCACTAAAAGTAAACAAACACGCCACAAAAAAATTCAGAAAATGGATCTTTGATTTGTCGCCACAGAAGAAGAAACTTTAGTGGCAACCTATGCCGCCGCAAAAAAACTTTAGAGGCGACTTTAGCTCGCCGCAATTTGAATAAACGTTTTTAGTGGCAACAAGGGTCGCCACTAATACCTTTTTTCCTAAAAAAAAAAAAAAGAAATTCATTTTGCTACTAAACTGCTCAATAATAAAATAGTCCATTATCAATACGTGATATATTTCTCAACAATATTATTTAAGTGTCATAATAAAGGCATAAACACTTCATATACATTGTCATGGTATTACATAAAAAAAGAAAATTATAAGTATCTCTGATCTCCTCTTGGAAAAGAACTTTGTCCCTGAAATTGAAAAGAAGACACACAAAGTTTCACTCTAACTTGATATTAAGCAAGAAAAGATCTGAGAAAATTTAACATCATATTGGAAGGTATGAAAGAAATTGAAGTTCTACATATCATGAGTTAGAGAAATTCTTTTTTCACGATATTCACCTTTCAATAGAAATAATTTTACTCACCATTAGAGGAAATTATCCTTAATCTTCTCCATATATATAAAAACACAATTTAAGTTAGTCATTTATTTTCTTTTTTTTTCTCTCATAAAATAACAGATTAAACACTTACCAAAGTAGTTAATGACTTAAGTAGCAAATATGTAACCAGCAGATTAACACCAACTGAGTAAATTATGACGTGGAAAGGAAGAGGATAATTTCACCACACTGGAACAGATGTCGTCAAAGTAAACATGTATACATGACGGTGTTCATCATTTGTCAACGCATTAGAGTATCATCACCAGATACATATGTGCTAGAAAGCGGGCATGCCATCATAATATATGTATCATTTATTAGACATCAAAAAGCTTTAGCTATCATATGAATAACATTAGAAGTTATCACGACATATTGAAATGAAATGTATGCAAATTAGGCAGCTATGAGGTTTATCAAGAGAAAGTTCTAAAGGTATTAGCAGGCTGGTAATATTAGCAGCTAACTTTCAATATTATGTTACCGGTAGTAAAGCTATAAGAAATCAAATCAAGCCACAAAGCAGGGCATGAGAATGCTTACATCTTCCATGAGAATCTGATGGCCAAGCTTCAGCAAGCCATTTTTTATTTCTCCATCAATGCTCGTGAAACATAGTGGATGCAAATGTCAACTCTCCCCAACAAAGAAATAGTTCATATCGTTTCATTTAGAAAAAGAAACCCAGGAGGTTTTTGAAAAAGATAACGAAATCTGTTGAAAAAAATTATGGAACTGATAAGAGTTAGAATGACATAAACAACAAGCTAAGTAACGAAATCTATTAGTCACATGACACTCATGGCCCACTGTATGATGAAAAAATAATAGGATCTCTTAAGAACAGAACTTCGACCTGAATTTATCTATCAAAAAAACATGACAATCAAAGAGAAAATCTACAAAAATTATGGATAATTAAGTCCTCATAATATTCTCTCCATTTTCTAAATACAGATCTTTAACTATTTCTTTGATGTTATAGAAATTGCAACATGTCCCTATGCCTTCATTTACCCAGGGCTTTTACCTAGTTTATGTTTTCATACTTAGAGAGAAAATGCCTTAAGTTGTGCTATAAACATGTCAAAAGATACAACTTAGCTTTGTTAAAATGAACTGAAACAAAATAACATATACAGAAACATTCTACTTGTAAGAAACATTCCAAGTTGCTGAGTCTCAATATGATTCTTTAAATTCTCACCCTAAAAGGCTATGCTGCTCATAGTCTGATGTATCTCCTTGTTCTATTCCTAAAGTACATCCTTATTTAGCAAATAACTCCAACTCGGGACCCTTCTCACTCAATATTGGTCCAACTCCCCCCTCCCCCTCAAAATAAATACACAACATATCACAGATGAAATTACTTTAGCATCAACAACTTCCTACCATTTCTATTAAGAAACAAATGATATTCTAGATCACTAACAGAAATATATAATCTGAAGTTCAGTAATTTATCTCAAGTAATTGAAGACTACATGAACAAAAATAACTTACATCTTTTCTAGTATATAGCTCCCTGGAAGTAGAGCAAAGTTGATCGACAATCAAAATCAGAAGTGTCCTTGTCATAGTTCTTGATTACATGCTTGCAAGGTGCAATCACATCTTTTTCAACGTTAGCTTTTTCAACGTTAGCTATCGTGGGAGGATACCTTCCAAAGTTCGAAAGTATGAACATTGCAGGCCACAATTCATTCTTGCATCCAAAAGACTATTTGAATGGTGTGCAAGAATTATATGGTCTTTTCCCCCAATTTTTTCCATTCCTCTTGTGCTATCAAAAACGCCACTATTTCTTTTTGCAGCAAGACGTTCGTACTTGTTTTATGCGGTGGCTTAAGCTTTGAAAAATGATTATAGCAAATCGATGAAAAGAAAGGAACAAATATAACATCAGCTTCACTTGAATTATGCACTCTTATAGCACTTCAACCATTCAAATTGTCAGTAAATTCAGACAACAAAAGATCCAATTTCAACCAATACTCTATGCTGTGTTGCACGTTTAGTCCTCCCGGATATTGAGGAACCATTTTCCTGATATCCGTCCAGATTCTCTTTCCTTCAGCCTTCCATCACATTCCTGAAAAACTATGGAATATGATGATCATGGAAAGACTTTAACTCACATTTTCCATGGCAATTAGTCCCTTGTCTAAGAGAAATATGATCCCCAAGAATCAACTCAGTATTCAAACATGAGCATGTCATGAAGAAGATATCCAAACAAGTTGAATATTCCATGTATCCTTGAACCCACATATGTAAGTCTCGTAGGGTGAACATAGAGAGCAAATCTTCTTAGCCTATGATAATCTCTCAGTAATAGAGGACGCCATTATCAAGGAAAAATCTATTATTTTTCTACTCTATTAGGTAGAGCCAAGTGAAAATCATAGAGTTTATTCAGGTACATTCCTATGTTTTTCGTAAAAACTTATCTATGTTTGCTTCGTTGTCTTCATATTTGATCAACAGAGAGTTCTCTACTCTACAAGTGTGGAATACAGTAGGATTTGTACAACATTAAAGAGCTTAAACTTGGAAAGTAATCAAATATAACTCTTTGTTATAAGCTTATGCTAAATAGATTAACTTGAAACTTGATCTTGTCGATACCAATTGGTCGACAACCAACCAACGAGCCTTCTAATGGAACATAATACTACCAGCCACTTCCAAGAAACAACCAAACCATCCACAATCTTTTCTACAAGTTAAGAGTTGCTTTAAAAATTGTAAAAGAAATCCAAAATAAAACAAATTGTAAAATGAGAAATTAAATGAAGTTCTACTTTCAAGAATTAGAATATAATTAAATAGGTGAATCTAAAAGAAATACCTTTCCAGTCAAACTCATGCTACAACCTCTCCTTTTGCTATTCTAGTTTGGAATTTCTCTAATTAAATATGATTTTGTTTTTTGTTCGTAACATGTAGAGCAGAAAGCTTAAAATATACTTTTCTCAATTCAATATTTGATAAAGGATTATCAATTCCACAGTAAAGAAACTTTAAACAAACACTCAACTAAACCCAAATATCTTTGATAGATGAAAATTTGAGAGCTAATATGCATTGAATGTCCAAAATTTGAGATCTGAAGCAAACCCTATCTCTACAATAGAAGAAGGTAAAGTGAATAGCATACGATGAGTTCAATGTCAAAATTTGAGATCTGAAACAAACCCTAACATTATAATATAGAAAATCATAGACCGAATTTAAAGGAGAATGAGAAAATAATCGAAAACGTAACCTATGAGCTGCTGGAGATTCGCAAGACCCAAATCGAGAGGGAGAATAATTTGTAGTGATAGATATGAAATTAGGTATTCAAATGAAATGAAGAAAAAGAGCACCTTGTTTTTATTATTGTTGAAGACCACCATTTGCAGAAACCCACCTTGATGGAAAAGTAGATGAAGAAAATTTTCAATGGAGGCGTTCTTCCTTAGGTTTTCTCTTGATAATAAATATTCCTAATAAACATAGAATGGTGCAGTGAAAAACAAATGCAAAAGGATGTTGAGTGTTTTGTTTTAAAATTTTTCTTTATTTTTGAAAATAAAATATTAGTGGCGACTTCATCGTTGCTAAATACTCCACATATTTTATTCTATATTCGAAAAAATAATTTGGTTCATATTTGTGACGACCTGATTACAGTCACTGCTAAATACTAACTGTTTGTGGCGATTTAAAGGGTTGCCGCTAAAAATAATACTTATTGTGGCGTTATTTCTAAGTTGCCACAAAAATGATCACTATTGTAACAACTAAGAGAGTTGCCACAAAAACTTGTCACAATAAATCTGATTTCTTGTAGTGTAGAAGATCTCTCTTCTCATATCATAACACAATAGCATCCACAATGTAGTCATCAAAGAGTCTTGTTTAGGGGGAGATTTCCCCCCAATAAATTTTAAGCTTTTTGATTTAGTTTACAATATGTAGGCTTGTTGGCCAATCATATCAAATAATATTTTTTTTATTATAGTTTTTCTTTGTCATCTGAATTATCGTTTCTATGGTTTGCAACTATTAGCTTCCGCATGACGCCCTCTCGATTTTCGAACCCAACACCCCCCCCCCCATGCTCCTTGATCATAATTTTTCAATATTTTATGTAGAAAATAAATCTTAATCGGTCACTCAATATGAATAATCATCCCCCTTTGTTTAGAACCAACGCTAACTAAACTCTGTAAAATTTGCATATTTCAGAGATATCGTTAAGGTAAATCTAGCATATGTAGGTTAAATTCATTATTGTATGGTATGCTTTCTTCACTCATTAAAGTTCATTCTTTTTGCTATCAAAATGTGGTTTGCCATCAATTAATTAAGAGACTGCAGCATTTACAATTGGTATACATCATTCTTGGAAGTTGGAAGTAGCACAAGATTCAAGTTGCTACTCCCTCCATCCCATATTAGTTGGTTATCTTATTAAAAATAGTTATCTCGTATTAGTTGGTCACCTTACTAAATCAAGAAAACATTAATTAAAGTTTTCCCATATTATTCTTGCAATTAATTATTGTTGAAAGTGTTCACACTTATTTGTAAAGTTTCCAAGAAGTTTTTTAAGGGGTGAACTAGTAAAATTACCTTCTTATGTATTTATGATTTCTTAATCACAGTGTAAAATGAAATGTGTCCAACTAATATGGAACAGAGGGAGTAGTAGGTATAAATACACATCCAAAAATACGAGTGAATCTCACTTTACCCCCTAACATTTAAGGTTTGGGAAACGATACCCCAACAAATATCGAATGGGAACGACACCCCCCTTATGCAATATTTTCCGGTGGAATTTTTTCTCTTTTATAAATATATATTTTTCTAAAAGTAGATTAAGAAAATTACTTCCTCAACCATTAAAAAATACCTAATTTTGAGGGAATTTTATTGGCGCTACAAAACACTAAATTTTGAGGGTTAGATTTGTTTTTATTAGTACTCTTTTCCTGAATAATTTGATAAATATTTCATTGAGTGAGTAATATTATTCTAAAGGAAAAATACAGTTTTTTTTTCAATTAATTAAAATTTTATTGGAAAAGAATTAGCTTTTTAAAAATAATCTAGATGTTATTGAAAAGAATAGGTTTTTTTTTTCAAATAAACCAAATGGTATTGGAAAAAACTGTTTTTTTCAAATAATCCAAATGTTAATGAAAAAATTGTTTTTTTGTTTCAAATAATTGAAACGCTATTGAAAAATGTTTTTCTTTTCAAATAATTCAAATGTTATTAAAAAATAGTTTTATTCCCAAATTAACCAAATGTTATTGGAAAACACAATTTTTCCAAATAATCCAAATGTTATTGAATTTTAATTTTTTTTTGGAAAACTAATCTAGATGTTATTGAAAATAACGATTTTTTTTCTCAAATAAACCAAATGTTATTTAAAAAAACTATTTCTTAAAAAAACAATCCAAATGTTAAGGCAAATTTTTTTTTTTTTTTTCAAATAATCGAAACGTTATTGAAGAATGTTTTTCTTTGAAAATAATTCAAATGTTATTAAAAAATATATTTTTATCCCAAATTATCCAAATGTTATTGGAATTTTTTTTCCAAATAATCCAAATGTTATTAAAAAAAATAATTGTTTTTTTTTCAAATAATCCAAATGTTATTGGGAATTTTTTTTTCCAAATAATCCAAATGTTATTGGAAAAAATAAATATTTTTTTCTTAAAAAATATTACTCACTCAATGAAATATTTATCAAATATTTAGGAAAAGAGTACTAATAAAAAAAAATTCTAAACCTCAAAATTTAGTGTTTAGCGTAAAAAAGATCCCCTCAAAGTTTAGTGTTTTTTAAGGATTGGGGGGAGGGGGTGTTAATTTTCTTATTTTAGTTTTAGAGAAAATGTCTTCATTAAAGAAAAATCTCACGGAAAAATATTGCATAAGGAGGTTATTGTTCTCATTCAATATGTGGAGCGGGTATCGTTTTACAAACCTTAAATGTTAGGGGGGTAAAGTAGGGTTCACTCCAAAAAAACTAAGTGCCCGTTTGAGATTGCTGTTAGAAAACTGTTTATTTGAGAATCACTTATAAAATAATTTTTTAAAATGTATTTTAAAAATCAAATAGTGTTTGGCAAATTAATTTGAAAAGTGCTTTTAATAAACAGTTTGTGTTTGAATAATTTTTTTCAAGAAGTGCTTTTGAGAGATAAATTACGTAAAAGGACATGTATGGACTTTTACTACTAAATTCATTTTATAGAGAGAATTTATTTATAATATCTATTATAATATTTTTAATTAAAATTTTATTTTATTTAATTAAAAAATATGTATTATAAAATTTTCAATCAATATTTATATACATGGATACATAAAAAATAATAAATATTAATATAATATAACTATAATTATTTAACTAAATAACCAATCATTATTGGATAACATGTGTCAACTAATAATATTTACCTACATCAATATAAAAAAATTAATTAATGAATATAAAAATAATATATATTTATAAAATAATATAAAATATAATATTAAAATTACTAACATGACGGTGGATGAGGAAAATTAAGATCTGGCTTTTAAGCGCTTGATCAAATATTCTAGCATCATTTGTTACCCTTTTTTTTTCGATACATTTTTACTAATATATCAAAACTTTACTACAAATAAGCAACTATCCTATTCACTTATGTATACTATGCATGGTAACAAATGTGTCACTTTTCATGATTTTTTTTTTAAAAAAGATTAAATATTTAAGAGAAAATATTTACAAGTGCTGCCAAAATACCATTTGGTCTTGCAATGTGATTCGTCGGTCATTTATTGTGACTAGTGATAAAAAATAAAGAGTTATATATTCTTCGATCATCACTATCAATGATATTTTCGATTTTGTTTAAAGAAAAAGGATGAGAAAAAAAAAATAATAATGTATAAATCATAAAATAAAATAAAAAATTTATGGTTTAAAAATAAAGTATAAATTTTAAATTCAAACTTTAATCAAACTTATGAGATATGATAATTAATTAATAAGGGATATAATGACATATATGTATAAGTGATAGGGATATTTTTGTCATTGAAAAAATAATTTTCTGTTTTTGCTTTTTTTAAAAAGGAGAAATTTTCTATTTTTTCCAACAACAGAAAAAATTGTTCTGCTTCTATTTAAAAACACTTTTAAAAGTTAGACAAATGCTTATCTTTTTTAAAAAAGTATTTTTTTCTCAAAAAAAATACTTTTTTTTCAAAAGAAGCAAATCCCAAACAGGCTCTAAGTAGGTAGTGGGTGTCGAAAAAAATACTTTTTTTTCAAAAGAAGCAAATCCCAAACAGGCTCTAAGTAGGTAGTGGGTGTTTTATAAAGCTCCAAAATTGTATTGTCTGGCCGATTCTTTCATTTTCATATTTCCAAGAATTATCCTCCTTTTATTCCAATTCTAATAGCATTTCTGAAAACGTTAATGTCTAGATTATTTTTCTGCCATTAAAATAAAATAACAGACAAAATAAGAAAACAAAGCACATGAAATTTTGGTCTTACCTTGTAACAACAGAAAATAAATCCATTATAGAAGAAATATATGCCTTGTTAGATGTTCCCACTGTTCCACCATTTATCCAAAACAATGCATCATCCATCCCAGATGACTATAAGATTTATTAACTCAATATAGAAGCCAAACAACTAACAATTCCCATGATTAATATGGTACTTGGAATGCCATCAATGATCGTTGATTAGTTTTCATATAAAAGCAAAGTTCATTGGTAATATGGCAGTCAAGTATGACATCCATGATTATGGATAATTTGACATACAGATATGTCACCATTAGTATGAATGAACTTATCAGTTTATTAGAATAAATTCAGTTAGGAGTAGTACTTAGCACCAAGTAGACGCAGGGATGAAGGTTCACCCATTAGTTAGGCTGAGACCTGTTAGAATCCTGTGTTTGTAGACACGTGATTTTGACCCTTCCTGTCTTAACCTAATTTTAGCACTAAATATTATTATTATTATTATTATTATTATTTTAACTCTTTTTTATCTAATCTTTATTTTAGTTTTTACTTCATGTTTAGTAGGTTTTCTTTGAAAAGAATTAAGAAAAAATTTCAAAAAAAAAAAAAAAAGAAGTCATATTTTAGTATAAGTTTTGTTTTTACTTTGCAGAATAAAAGAAATTTTTTTCTAAAAATATGCTCTCTTTTAATTTAGGTTTTAATAAATAAGCTAGTAATTTTAATATTTTTCTTAGCCATATATTTTTAGGACTAGCTATTCAACTTTCTCTATATTTTTATTAATTTTAAATAGTTAGCAAATACTACTTTAATTATTTATGTAGTTTTATAAATTTATTTATTTATTTATTTAAAAAATAAAAAATAATAAAAATCCTAAAACTACCTAACACTACCCCATCCCACGTCCCCTACCCTTTTCCCCACTCCCTCACAGCCCCCCCCCCCACACAATCTGCACACCACTACACACACACACATGCACACTACTACTACACACATGCACCTATATATATAACACACACACATGCACGAAGAAGAAGAGAACAGATAGGAAGAGCAAGGAAAAACTATAAAAGGGATAGATATAGACACAAACAAAAACAGTAGGCAAAGACAGAAAAAAAACGTACAGGCAGAAACAAAAAGGAGAAACAGAAAAAGACAGAAAAAGAAAAAGATAAGATAAGAGAACGAAGAGAAAAAGAGCAGCAATAGAGAGAAAAAGAAAGGAAAGAGTGACAAGTTGAGTTCGGGTTTCCTTTCGAGTTTTCGGTGACGACGTTCGTATTTTTTTCCAGTTAGTTCATCACACAGGTTCTTATTCGATCCTACATTATTTATTGTATACGTCTTATTGTGAATCAAAGCATGAATTAAATTATTTAAATGATTGCCTGTGATTATTTGGAATGGGAAGTTATTTGAATGGTTTAAATTGCTATGTTAGTTCATCAACACACTCAAAAATAATAAGTCCACGTTTAAATAAAGATGTACTTGACAGTTTTACGTAAGTAGATTTCTCACGGGCTAGGAAGAATAATTCTTCTATATCTGAGTTGAGTAAATGAAAATATTAGGTTTTTTCGAAAAAATAGATTCTTAAAGTTTGATTAGTATCTAATTTAGGTAGTTTCTTACAAATTTTTAATTGTGTACTAATTTTATGTGAGTTGTTTAAAGTATGTTAACGAAAGTCTTAATAGAATTTAAGTTGTCTATTTTGTATTAGAGTTCATATACGTGCATGGTTTTGATATCTTATACTATAATTAACCAAAAGATTTTTAACTAACCAAACTACAAACTATATAAATAATGTTGCTTCACGACGTGTAACATTTACTCAGTTTTCAATCCTTTTAGTTTGTGGTCTCAAGTGTTCAAAGTGAGTAACACTTTAATAATCACTTATAGAGATAAAAACTTGTTTATTATCTTTTAATCCTAGTTTTCAATATAAAATGTGGTTTGGTTAAGTTAATATTGAGATGGGATTTGAATTTTTTTTTATTTTTTTATTTTTTTTTTATTTTTTTTATTTTTTAAGTTTCAATGGGTGAAGTATTGTTATGTTGCAAAATTGTATATGCTCGTAAGGCTCGGGTTCACCCCTTTGTAAACTAGGAAAGTTGATCTGATAGCATTATTCAACTACCTAACACTAGCATAGATTATAGGGAAGCACGAAAATGATGGATATGGACATACGTTGAGTTTTACATATAGTTTTAGTCTCATAATGCTTGCTACTGTTATTTTGTTAGGTTTTTGCTTTACATGATGTTTGAATTAGTAATTGTTAGCTAAGTTATATTTAACCATTTATTAACCAGGTATAATTTCGTTCTACTGTTATTTGGTTTGGTTCGGTGTAGAATAATTAGTACATGAATATTTTGGGATCTAAATAAGGCTTTAAGAGCCGAATTGGCAAATTAATTAATAGTATGAGGTTGAGAGAAATGGATTACGAATTCATTCGAGACCCAATTTAATCATTGATGGGCGTGACTATGTGGGAAACAGATAAGATAAGACGTGAATTAGAAAAGAGAAAAAAAAAAAAAACATTTGTAAGGAGGGCGATGTGAGTTACAATTAATTCAAGACTCGTTGTAAAAATGAAGAGGAAGAGAATAAAAATCGATAAGACAAAATTGTCTCGAGTTTACAAGAGGTGAACAAATGTCTTTAACGCTAGATAAGCTTTAGGCCCAATAAAATTTTATTTCGATTAAGAATGCAAATATGCCTATATTTTTTGACACACTTAATAACAAATATGAAACTTAAGGATGCAAAATTGCACCTTGGAAAAGATCGTCTTATTAATTAATTAAAACTGAGACTTGTAGACGAAACCTCATAGATATGGTGCATTCGAGTGAAGAAGATTGTCTGTCAAGACTTAGAATGCAATTATGCATCTAAGTCGAGACCAATGAAAATTAGACATTAAAAATGAGTGAATCAAGGCCTACGGACACAATTTACCCAAAATAGCTTAAGCTAAGTATAAGTTGATAAAAGCGACCGTGCTAGAACCACGGGACTCGAGGGGTGCCTCACACCTTCCCCTCAGTCAACAGAATTCCTTACCCGATCTTCTGTTTTCGCAGACCAATAAATAAAGAGTCATTTCCTTTTGACTAGGGATTCAAAAAGGTGACTTGGAACACCATAACTCAATTCCAAGTGGCGACTCTGTAAAATAATAAAAATAATCCCTATTCAATAACGTCACTTTAATTGGAAAAACTCTTTCGACCAAAGAATGAAAAAGGGGTGTGACATCTCTGGCGACTCTGCTGGGGAATAACCAGAATTCGAGCTTTTGATATTGACTTATACTTGCTTTAATTATTTGGATATTGTATTTGTTGGCCTAATGTGCTACGTGCTGCTCATTTATCGCTTTGATATTGTTGAATTGTATTATAAACTGTCTTCTCTCGCGCACCCCTCTGAGTCTCTGAAATATAGGATAGAAGGAATGCAAAGCATGCATCCTACTTTATTTTTGAGATAAAGCCAGAGTGTCAAGACACCTGGTAAAGGATTATTAGTCACACATGTTAGGCGGGGTTTGGACCAGCAATGAAGGCAGAGTAGCACTGCTACCGAACAAGTTGCCCCACCCCGAATCGAGTGTCCGCTCGGGTAAGCCAGTCTAGACACTTATCTCCATCAGGTTAAACCTAGCAGAACTGAAACTCAGACGTGGCTATCCCCATTAGGCTTCGCTTATCTGCATCACGTGCATTTAACTTAGTGGGACTCGACACAGGGGCCGGGTCATTCTAGGACAGGTGTCCCTCTTTATATGACCAACATGTGCATCCTATGTGCTCTTTGACATTTATTTGGAAGGCCTATTCGATTGTTGACCGGCTTTAGGCAACTTAATGAAATAGAAAAGGTATTTTTTCCTCTAAACTTTTATAACTGTCTTCTTAAAATATATATATTTTTGAGGAATAAAACGGAAAAAAGATCACCCATCGATTGAGGGTCATTTTGAAAATATGACTACTATTTTCTTATCCCCAGATTTATTATTTATATTTATATCTTAATAGCCCTGAACCTTTAGGGGTCATGAGGCTAAGTTTTTTTTTTTTTAAAAAATAAAAATATATATATATACATATGTCCTAATAGCCCTGAACCTCTAGGGGTCGTGAGGCTGAGTTTTTACAAAATTTATATAACTTAATAGCCCTAAACCTTTAAGCGTCGTGAGGCTAAGTTTTTATAAAAAAATAAAAATAAAAATAAAATAAAATAAAAAATAATAATAATAATAAGAAAAAAAATAATAATAATATAATTTTTTTTTTATATGTCTTAATAACCTCGAACCTTTAGGGGGTCATGAAGTTAAGTTTTCCAAAATATATAAAATAATTGTGTTACTACTGTTATTATTTTATTCTTTTTTATAAATAATAATAATAATAATAATAATAATAATAATAATAAATAAATCAAATAAAAAAAAAACTTGGTTGCATCTTATTCCCCCCCAAACTCCTCGTTAAAATTATATAGAGGTCTATCTTTGGAAAATGTCCCTGTAAGGTGTTGAGCTTATTATTGAGATTTCATTTTTGTTGAGCTTGAATTATTGGGATTTCAGTTTTGGGTTTCATTAGTTGAGTTTGTTTGTGCTTCGAGGTTTCCAAATCAAGAAGAAGACATACCTGATTTGGGAATTGATTTTGGTACCCTTTTACACCTAATGGAAATCGGGTTTGGGCCTCAACAATGGGTAATAGAAGAGGCCCAATACATGCTGCTGCTGCTAAAGGCCCACATCTGTGGGTATACCTTTAATTGCACAATATGTTTAGTTAGTGTAGTAATTATTATTTTTCCTTTTTAGGTGTACAGAATAATTTCCTTCCTTTATTTGATTATATGTAATTGAGTTTAGGTTTGAGATTAACAATAGGTCGGCTGTTTTTTCTATATAAATAGAGGACTTTGTACAGAATAAGGGACATACATAATACAAGAAGGATTTTTTTTTACTCTGCTTTATTCATTTTTACATGGTATCAAGAGCAAGGTTTATCTAAATTTTCCTTCATTTTTTTTGTTTATCTCCTTTCTCTTTGTTTTTTTTCTGAAATGACTAATACTCAAGATTCTCATGACCAAACTACTAAAAAAAGTGATGGAATCCATGCAACTAATGCAGTAGATTCGTCACATGCTTTCTATATTCACCCTTCTGATTATCCCGGCATGAACCTTGTCTCCACTATCTTTGATGGAAGGAGTTATGGGGGATGGAGAAGGGCTGTTATCATTGCTCTTTCAGCTAAGAACAAACTAGGATTCATTGATGGATCCCTAATTGTTCCTACTGATATAGATCTTCAAAAGGCTTGGGCAAGATGTAACAACATAGTCTTGTCCTGGCTCTTGAATTCTCTTTCAAAAGAAATTGCTGAATCTGTCTTATATTCCAAAAGTGCCAAAGTCTTGTGGTCTGATCTAGAAGACAGATTTGGTCAGGCTAATGGAGCAAAATTATTTCAATTACAAAAGGATTTAAATGCTGTAGTTCAAGGAAATTCAAGCATTTCTGCTTACTTCACAAAAATGAAAAGCTTGTGGGATGAATTAGATGCTCTTAAATCCTTTTCTGCTTGTAGTTGTGAGTGTGAGTGTGGTGCAAAAGAAAAAGGAGTGAAAGCCCATCAAGATGAGAGGCTGCTCCAATTTCTTATGGGCTTGAATGACACTTTTATAGGTGTTAGAAGTAATATCCTGTTGTCTTCTCCTCTCCCTACTATTGGTCAAGCATACTCTCTTGTAATCCAAGATGAAAAACAGAGAGAAATTCATTCTACTCCTGCGTATCCAGGAGAATCAGCATCCTTTCTTGTTGGTAATGGAGGAGGTAGGAGATTTGATGAATATAAAAATCAGCAAGGCAATCCCACTAAGAAAAATAACTTGACATGTAACTATTGCAAGAAAATAGGACACACTATTGATCAATGCTATAAGATTCATGGATTCCCTGCAGATTTTAAGTTCACTAAAACCAAAAGGTACCAGAAAGGAGCTATGGTCAATAATGTTTTAAACACAGTAGACACAAATCAGCAGGCAGTAGAGAATCCTGCAAATCCTATATCACTCAGTCAAGAGAATGTTGCACAACTTATGCAACTTTTGCAAAAAATGAACCAAAAGACTACAGGAACTTTTGATGCATCTGCAAACACCACTTGTGCAGGTATGACAAAGTCTTTCAATTCACATGCTTGCCTATTTAAAGTTGACAATGATTCTTGGATACTGGATAGTGGAGCCTCTGAGCACATGACTTTTAATAAAAATTTCTTCTCTAGTTTCGGTCCTTTGTCTAAACCTATTATGGTGACTCTCCCCAATTCTCAGAAAGTAAAAGTTACTCATTCAGGATCTGTATATCTTTTATCTAATTTGCTCCTCCATAATGTCCTTTACATTCCTTCTTTCAAGTTCAATCTTCTTTCTATTCATAAATTGTGTAAACAATTTCAGAAATTCATGCTTTTCACTCCTAACAATTGTTTCATGTTGCAGGGCCCTTCACTGAAGAGCCCTCTGGTGCTTGGTAAAGAACAAGGAGGTCTATATGTGTTCAAGTCAACTCAACCAACAGTTCCTGAAAAGAGTCTATCCAATTCCAGTCCAGAAAATCAACCAGCAGATCTTAAGAAAAATCCTTTCAGTTCTAGCACTAGTAGTTTATATTTTTCAAATTCAGTAGCAAATGTTTCTAATTCTTGTTCTAGTTTCTTTGATTCAAATGTAAAAGAAAAGCTATGGCATTATAGGTTAGGCCATATGCCATTCAGTAATATGAAGAAAATTGCTCAAATTTCATGGTCTTGTTCAAATTTTTCTTCTCCTTGTGCTATCTGTCCAATGGCAAGGCAATCAAAGTTACCTTTTCCTAAAAGTATTGTCTCTACTAAAGCAAGTTTTGATCTAATTCATGTGGATACCTGGGGGCCTTATAAAACTGCAACACATGATGGTTTTAAGTATTTTTTAACAATTGTTGATGATTTTAGTAGAGCAACGTGGACTCATCTTCTTAGCACTAAGTCAAATGTTTTTCCTATTCTACAATCTTTTCTTTTCATGGTAGAAAGACAATTTAATTCCAAGGTTAAAATAATCAGAACAGACAATGCTTTTGAATTAGGAAGTGGTAAAATACAATCTGATTTTTTTCTTTCTAAAGGAATCATTCACCAAACTACTTGTGTTTACACTCCACAGCAAAATGGAATAGTAGAGAGAAAACACAAGCATTTACTAGAGACGTCAAGGGCTTTATTGTATCAGTCTTATTTGCCTATTATTTATTGGGGGGAATGTTTATTAACAGCTACTTATCTCATTAACAGGTTTCCTTCCTCAATTTTACAACATAAAACACCTTTTGAAGTTCTTTTTCAGTCCAAACCTGTTTATTCAAATCTGAAATGTTTTGGTTGTTTGTGTTTTGTTTCCACATTATCTACTCATAGAACAAAGTTTGATCCAAGAGCTTTGCCATGTGTCTTCTTGGGTTATCCATATGGAAAGAAGGGATATAAAGTAATGAATCTCAAAACAAATAAAATATTTATTTCTAGAGATGTGATTTTTCATGAAGAGTATTTTCCTTTTTCTTCAGATATGTCCGATATACCCCATAAATTGTTTCCTATTGTTATCCCTTCTTCCTCAAATTCTGATGATCCTAATATCTCTGATTTTCCCTTATCCCAATCACGGACTGAATCTGATTGCAGTTCTTCAAATCCTACCTCTCATATTAGTGATTCAACAACCTCAATTTCTGATTCCAGTAGTTCAATTGCCCATCCTAGAGTTTCTGTTTCATCCCCTATTCCTACTTCTACAGTAGATTATCTTTCTCCTCCTCAAAATCCAGTTATAAATACCTTACTTAGAAAATCTTCTAGGTCCACCCGAACACCCTCTTATCTTAAGGATTATGTTTGCAATGCACTTCAACTTACAGATGTAAGTTCTACTTGTTTTCTTAGTCCAGTCACCCCTATCTCTTTTCCTTTTGATAAATTATCTTCTACTAATCAAGGCATGCTCAACTCTATTTCCAGTATACATGAACCTGTTAGCTATATACAGGCAATGCAAAATCCAGCTTGGAAAGAAGCTATGGATAAGGAAATAGCTGCCCTAGAATTGAATAAGACTTGGGATGTTGTTATTTTGCCTCCTGGGAAGAAAGCATTGCCTTGTAAATGGGTTTATAAGGTGAAACAACATTCAGATGGGAGTATTGAAAGGTTCAAGGCTCGACTGGTTATTAGAGGCGATATACAAAAAGAGGGTGTGGATTACAATGAGACATTTTCACCTGTGGTGAAAATGACTACTGTTAGGTGTATTCTTGCTATTGCTGTGAAGAAAGGATGGGGTCTTTTTCAGTTGGATGTCAACAACGTATTTTTACATGGAGATCTTAATGAAGAAGTATATATGAAATTTCCTACTGGGATTACTTCTCCCTCACCTAATCATGTTTGTTTGTTGAAAAAGTCTATTTATGGACTTAAGCAAGCGTCCAGACAATGGTACTCAAGGCTCACAGCAGCACTCAATTTTAAAGGATTTAGTCATTCTCTAAATGACTACTCTTTATTTTTTAAGAAGTCACATAACTCTATTTCCATTGTTGCAGTTTATGTGGATGACATATTATTAACAGGTGATAATGAAGAGGAGTTACATGCTTTGAAGTTATTTTTAGATGCAGAGTTCAAGATTAAAGATCTTGGGAACTTACATTTCTTTCTCGGTTTGGAGGTCATCAGGGAATCACATGGTTTGATCCTCTCCCAAAGAAAATTTATCCTCGATTTATTGAAAGAATTTGATTGTTTGCATCTTTCACCTGTTTCTGCACCAATGGATTCTTCCATCAAATTAAAGGCAAATGAAGGATTTCCAATTCCAGACCCAACTTTGTATAGGCATTTAATGGGAAAATTAAATTACCTAACGCACACAAGGCCGGACCTTTCGTTCACCGTCCAACATCTTAGTCAGTACATGCAGGATCCACGAGTCCCTCATTTCACTGCGGCCTTACGAGTCCTTCGCTATCTATTGAAGGATCCTGGACTTGGTCTTTTTATGTCCAGTTCTCCATCATTCAAATTGCTTGCTTTTTGCTATTCCGATTGGGGTACCTGCCCGGATTCTCGAAAATCGGTCAGTGGATTTTATATTTCACTTGGGTCTTCTCCTATTTCATGGAAATCTAAGAAACAAGCTTCAATTTCACTCAGTTCAGCTGAAGCTGAATATCGATCGATGAGAAGGGTAGTCGCAGAACTCACCTGGTTGGTACGTTTGTTTGAAGACCTTACTGTTCCAATCTCTTTACCGGTACCACTTCACTCCGACAGCCTTGCCGCCATTCATATCGCCAAAAACCCCGTTTTTCATGAACGGACGAAGCACGTCGAAATTGACTGTCACTTCGTCCGTCAACAGTACCTCGCCGGACTAATATCGTTGTCATATATACAATCCTCTTCACAGCTTGCCGATATCTTCACTAAGTCATTGACGGGGCCTGTCCACCATCAACTTCTCGGCAAGTTGGGTGTTTCTTCCACACCTCCAACTTGAGGAGGGGTGTTGAGCTTATTATTGAGATTTCATTTTTGTTGAGCTTGAATTATTGGGATTTCAGTTTTGGGTTTCATTAGTTGAGTTTGTTTGTGCTTCGAGGTTTCCAAATCAAGAAGAAGACACACCTGATTTGGGAATTGATTTTGGTACCCTTTTACACCTAATGGAAATCGGGTTTGGGCCTCAACAATGGGTAATAGAAGAGGCCCAATACATGCTGCTGCTGCTAAAGGCCCACATCTGTGGGTATACCTTTAATTGCACAATATGTTTAGTTAGTGTAGTAATTATTATTTTTCCTTTTTAGGTGTACAGAATAATTTCCTTCCTTTATTTGATTATATGTAATTGAGTTTAGGTTTGAGATTAACAATAGGTCGGCTGTTTTTTCTATATAAATAGAGGACTTTGTACAGAATAAGGGACATACATAATACAAGAAGGATTTTTTTTTACTCTGCTTTATTCATTTTTACATAAGGTTGGTATAGACAAGAATCAGTCCCTAAAAATAAAAAAAATAAAATAAAAAAAATAATAATAATAAAAATAAAAAAAAATGTTGATATTTAGGTTTTCCCCACCTCCCATTTTGAATAAAATTATTTTTTCATTGGAGTTCAATTTTTGCACTAACATTCACGAGTCAAGTCAAAATTTGAGAATTGAGTTTCGTCAGGAGTTTAGACGTTTCCTAATCCCGTGTCTCTATCCATAGGTGCAACATGTCTCGTCCAGTTCGTGGGGAGTGTCAGAAGAGGAAAAGGGATGGGAATGTACCATTGCAGGTTGTGGATTGTGCCCCCTGGCAACTTTGGACATGGTGGAATGAGATGGATTCTTCGGATCATGATGAGATATTCAAATATTTGGGTTTTCTGACAAAAATCATGACAATCAACCCTGGGAGGGATGTAATTGAAGCCCTACTATCTTTTTGGGACCCATTGAACAATGTGTTTCGTTTCTCAAATTTTGAGTTGACTCCAACTTTAGAAGAGATAGCTGGTTATATCGGATATGGGAACATGCATCGAAAAAGACTTATAGCCCCAAGAATCATTTCAGTGAACAAATTCTGTGAGCTCCTGAACATGCGCGTTCCAAAAGAGAAATCACTGGAAAAAGGCTGGATTTCCTTGCGGTTTTTATATGAAAGGTATGGAAGGCAAGAGGGGTTTGAGCAGTTCGGAAAACAACTCATTAACAAGGGAAATTTTGAAACCTAGAAAAAGCATAGGCGGTTTGCATTCATGGTAGCCTTTTTGGGAACAATGGTTTTCCCAAGGAGGGAGAAAAAGATTAACATTCGTTTAGCCGGAGTGGTACATGTCTTGATTAAGAAAGAGGATCACACCCTAGTGCCGATGATCATAGCAGACATATATCGCGCTCTAACTGTCTGCCAGAAAGGGAAAGGTTTCTTTGAAGGGTGTAACATCTTGCTGCAAATGTGGATTGTGGAACATCTTTACCAGCGTCCTGTGGTACCAAGGTTTGTCCCGGAGCAAAATGATCACATCACAGACTATGAAAAGAGGATGAAAGGATATAAATGCCCAGAAGGGGTTAGTGCTTGGGATAAGTGTTTTCGCTCGCTGACAGCAGATAAGGTCACATGGAACCTCCCTTGGTTCCCTTGGAGGTAGGTCATACATAGGTCTACTAGTCGCCCTTTCTTGTTGTTGATGGGTATTAGAGGTGTTCAACCATATGTGCCATTGCGGGTTCTGCGTCAGTTAGGCAGGCGTCAAATAATACCTGTAACTGAAGACATGACAAGGTTTGTGTTTGAGGTCAGACCAGAGATTCCCGTTCCAGAGGGGTTGGCCCAGCAGATTTGGGATGGTTGTCGTCTTATGGGAAATGAAACAATGGTGGTAGAACGCGAGGATGGGGAAGTACACCCGGGTTACTCTGAATGGTTCAAGAAACAACCACCTCCGCCAGTCAGACCAGAAAGATCGGTTAAAGGGTCGATAGATCAAGAGGCTGCGATAAGGGTAGGAATTGAGATGGCTATGCGAGATCATTATGCTGCCGATAAGGTTTTGAGAGCAGAGTTGGAAAGTGCTAGGGCAGCGTTGACTCAACAACAAGCAGAGAGTGATGCAGTGAATGAGGCAAGAGTCAAGAAAGCTCGATTAGATATGGAGAGAGATTATCAGTCTATTATTCAGGTACTGAATGCTGATTTGGAACGAGATAGGGAAAGGATCGAGGAACAACAAAGGGAATTTACTGAAGAAAAGGCAAAGTCAGCTCAGATTGAGGTTGCACTCAGGGGACAAATCAAGTTGGCAACAACCAGGGGGTCACATGTCGCAGAACTCGCTGCGTCCCGCCGCCAGCAATTGCAGGAATATGAAAATAAAATGCAATCAGAGTTTGCCTCCCGTAATCAGCAGATGCAGCAATGGGATCAAGCTTTTAGTTATCTTCGTGGGAAGGTCCATCGTGTGGCGGAACACACTGCTCAAATGGGTTTGGATTATCAAGAGTTGACTCACGAACAGTTCCTGGTGCAAGTACCAGCCTTTGCTCAACGTCTCACTACTTCATTGCAAGATATATACTTGGGTTTGGGAGGTCATCTGAACCCAAAATATCCATGAGCAGACAGTTCGAGGCCAGAAAGATCACCACTAGATTTCAAGACATTTAGAGACTACTTGTAGTGATGGACATTTATTTCCTTTTGTTGCATTGTTTCAGTTTTAGTCTTCGAATCTTTTCTCAAAATTTATGTCTCTTAGTTAATCTTGTCTATTTAAGTTTAGTTTCATTTTTCAAGTGTCAGTTCGTAGGGCTTGTTGTTAGGTGTCTTTTCGCTTTTTCTGTCGTATTTGTGGTTGAAAAGAAATATTTAATGAAGGTGAATGTGTTGGAAGCTTTCTAATTATCTCTGTTTTGTTTTATATATATGTATATTTTTACTTTTTAGTCTTGAAAAAGAAAAAAAAAATAATAATAGTAAAAAAAAAATAAAAAAATTACTTAAATAAATAAAAAATAGTAATAATAAATAAAATAAATAAAATTTATTATTATTAGTTTTCTTCGAACTACGCAATGATCTGATTCATGTCCCGACATGATACGTAGGCAACCCTACAACGGGTTCGATCAAAGCTTTTCAAAAAATAATAAAAAAAAAAATATATATAAAAATAATAATAATAATAAAATAAGAAATAAACAAAATAAATAAATATATATATATATATATATATATATATATATATATAAAAGAAAATGAGCCTAGATAAGCCGGGATGAAACATAAGGCCTCCCATATTAAAATGGGAAATGCATGTAGAGACATAATATACGATGTGTTATATAATTTCCAATATGCAACACTCACCCCTTTGCCGCTTCATACAGAAAAGGTTAAAATTTTATAAGGTGGTTGGTTTGTGGTTACACTGGCATCTCATCCGTACAATACCAGATCCAAAGGAAAGGGAAAAATGGCACACAAAGAGGGGATAGAGTCAGACAGCGAAGAAGAAGATCAAAATCAGTTGATTCAACAAGAAGTCGCATCGATAGAGGAGAATAAGTTATTGAAACAGCAGATGGCAGAAATGTATCAAGCCTGGATGAATGGGCAAGCTCCACCTTTCTCAATTCCTGGACTTTTGAACATGACTATCCCCATTTCCACTCAGGCCCAAACTGATGATCCATTTTACCCACCAGGATTCGGCCCATATACTAATGTGCCTAGCACAGTTGGGACCTCCACTGTGCGCCCCCCAAATCCATCTCCCATAAATAACCCGCTCTTTATTCCAGCAGTACCAACTACTATAGATCCTCAACCAAAGTTGATACCTAAGTCTGCGGGTGAGCTACCTCGTGATCAATTCTATCCCACTGGAGTAACTTTTAAGGTCCCAGAATCCTCCAATCCTACTTATCTGCACAATTCCCCTATTGTGATCGAAAAGGTGACGAAGAATGAGGAACAAGAGGAGATGGCCAAAAAAAATGAGAAGTTTGGAGCAAAGCATGAGGAACATGCAGGGACTAGGAGGGAACAAAAGTGTTTCTTACAAAGATTTGTGCATGTTCCCCGATGTCCACCTGCCTCTAGGTTTCAAAACCCCAAAGTTTGACAAGTATGATGGCCATGGTGATCCCTTAGCTCATTTGAAAAGGTTTGTAACCAACTAAGAGGAGCAGGGGGAAAAGAAGAGCTACTTATGGCTTATTTTGGAGAGAGTTTGACGGGGATAGCTTCAGAATGGTTTATCGATCAGGATATCTCTCGTTGGCATGTTTGGGATGATTTGGCTCGGGATTTTGTCCAGCAATTTCAATACAATAGTGACATAATTCCAGATCGCACCACACTTGCCAATCTGAGGAAAAAGACTACTGAGGGTTTTCGTGAATATGCTATTAGGTGGAGAGAGCAAGCTGCCAGAGTTAAGCCCGCAGTTAAGGAGTCAGAGATGATTGATATTTTTCTTAAGGCATAGGAACCTGACTACTTCCATCATTTGCTTTATGCTGTTGGAAAAACATTTGCTGAGGTTATTAAGGTTGGCGAAATGGTGGAAAATGGAATCAAGTCCGGAAAGATTATAGGCCAAGCTGCTTTAAAAGCTACGACGCAGGCGATTCAAAATGGTTCGGGAGGTATTGGGGGAAAGAAAAGGAAGGAAGATGTGGCTACTATTGTACCAGGGCCACGACAAACTCCAAGAGGTCCGCCCCACCAATACGCACAATCTCAACCCCAGATATATACCCAAGACTCATATAATCACCCACAACCCTACCCACTATATTCCGTACCATCTCCTCAGTATCCCATTTATAATGCACAACTATATGCCCAACCCTCTGCTTACCCGCAATGGCGTGCACCAGCCCCTCAAAATCATCCTCCACTCCTACAAGTTTACCAAGGCCCTCCTAAGCCTAATTTCCGACTGAGGGCAGAGTATAAAAGGGGTAACATAGCCAAAGATAATTTCACTCCTATTGGAGAATCGTATGCTAGCTTATATCAGAGGCTAAGGGCCATGAATGTGTTGAGCCCAATTGAGAGGAAAGTAGCAAACCCTCCCCCAAAAAATGTGGATTATTCTCGAAGATGTGCATATTGTTCCGATGCCCCAGGGCATGATACAGAGAAATGTTGGTTCTTGAAAAAGGCCATCCAAGAGTTTATTGATACACAACAAATTGTGGTGCAAAACTCAGATGCTCCAAACATTAATTAAAACCCTCTGCCTACTCATACTGAAATGAATATGCTTGAGTTGATACACGGCGGTGAAGAATCCATAATTTCCTACAAGCCTATCATTAAGATCAAAAGTGATGAAGAAAAGACAACTAATGTGGTGGATTTGACAAAAGTAGTATCTTCAGGAGTGAACGAGACGCCCATAAAGCCCAAACAATCGAATACTCCCATGGTTATTGTGAAAGGAGCTTCAGAAAGTGTTGGTTCAAGTCAGATGATCCCAAAGTTGATTGCTCCAAGAATGCCTGCCAAGCCCCTCTTAATTGTGAAAGGAGCTCTCACAGCTCCTATTATTATTAAGCCAGTGTCACAACTTCCAATGGTTAACACCAAGACAGTCCCTTGGAACTATAATCGCACGACAGTAACATATAAGGGAAAAGAAGTCTTTGCAGAAGTGGATGGAATAGGGGGGTTGACTCGTTCAGGGAGGTGTTTTACCCCAAGAAGAGTTAAGAAAAGATAGAGACGATCAGAGGCCAGTCAAGAAGCCGGTTACCGCGGAGGAGGCTGAGGAGTTCTTGAAAAAGATAAAGTTGCCAGAATATTCTGTCGTGGAACAGTTGAGGAAAACGCCAGCCCAAATCTCTTTGTTGTCTTTACTGATCCACTCAGAAGAGCATCACAAAGCTATAATAAAGATTCTGAATGAGGCACATGTACCTAGTGAGATTACAGTAAATCAATTGGAGAAAATTGTTGGAAGAATCTTTGAGGTAAATAGGGTCACCTTCTCAGACGATGAACTACCCGTGGAAGGTACTGGACATAATCACGGCCTCTATATTACTGTAAAATGTGAGCATTCCTATGTCACTCGAGTCTTGATTGATGGAGGATCTGGTGCTAATATTTGTCCTCTATCAACTCTGCAAAAATTGAATGTTAGTACAGAAAGGATCCGACCTAATAATGTTTGTGTCAGAGCTTTTGATGGAGCAAAAATGAATGCCATTGGTGAGATAGAACTTGTATTGACAATAGGGCCTGTTGATTTTACCATAGATTTCCAAGTCTTGAACATCGACGCCTCCTACAATCTGTTATTGGGGAGGCCATGGGTTCATAGGGCTGGGGCAGTCCCATCCACATTGCATCAAATGATCAAGTTTGAACATGACAGAAAAGAAATAGTCGTTCACGGAGAAGGGGACTTGTCCATGTACAAAGAATCATCCATTTCCTTCATTGACGCAGGAAATGTACATGGAGCGCTGATCTATCAGGATTTTGAGGTAGTGGTTGTTGAGCATATCCTCGAGGGGAATCTCATTCCGAGACCACAGTTGCCATCTGCATCTGTCATGGTGGTAGGTGAGATGTTAAAACATGGTTTTGAACCAGGAAAATGATTAGGGATGTCTTTACAGGGTCGAGCTCATCCAATATGCCTTCGTGAGAACCTGGGTACCTTTGGTTTAGGGTATGAACCCACTTTTGAAGATAGAAAGAAAGCTAAGAAGCAAAAAAAAAAGTTATGGTCACTTGTCAAGCCGATACCGCCACTCAACCGGTCTTTCATCAGAACCAGTGCTATTGGGTCCCCCATGTCACCAGTCTCAGAACAAATATTTGATGATGATACAGAGTTGACTGGCCTTTTTCGAAACATGTTTTTTGAGGCTGATATGGTTGAAATTGGGGAAGGCACCAGTAATGCAGATGTGCAGTTTATTGTCCCTGATGTCCAACTCAACAATTGGGAGGCCACTCCTCTTCCCACTAAGAAGGAGTCTTGGTAGTTTGTTTTATTTTCCTTTCTGAAATTTGAATTATTCCAGGGTTGTAATTCAGACCTTTATCTTGTTTGTTTTATGTTCAAACCCTCCTATCTTTATTTTGAATGAAATGCAATTTCCCTTTTTCTATTTTGAGTATAATATTTACTTATTTATTTCCTATTGTACAGTTCTTTCTATGCTGATTCTAGTGATATGACATGCATGCGGAATTTTCAGCCAGATCTTAAAACTCAAACTAATCATGAAAAAACGAATGAAGAAGTTGAATATGATCAAGATAAAGTATTAGAGGAAATAAGCAAGGATTTCGAACAGTTTGAGAATAAGTCCAATCCTAATATGAATGAAACGGAGTCAATCAATCTAGGAGATCATGAAAATATTAGGGAGACTAAGATAAGTGTATATGCGCAACCACAACAAAAGGAAGAAATAATTGAGGCCTTGCTTGATTATAAGGACATATTTGCTTGGTCTTATGATGATATGCCTGGTTTGAGCACTGATCTAGTAGTTCATAAGTTGCCAACAGATCCCGCCTTTCCTCCGGTCAAACAAAAGTTGAGGAAACTCAAAACTGACATGAGTGTATTAGTTAAAGAGGAAATCACAAAGCAACTTGAGGCTAAAGTCATTCGAGTCGCTCAATATCCTACTTGGTTAGCCAATATCGTCCCCGTCCCAAAGAAAGATGGCAAAGTTCGAATGTGTGTTAATTATCGGGATCTAAATAAAGCGAGTCCAAAAGATGACTTTTCGCTTCCTAACATCCATATTCTGCTGGACAATTGTGCCAAGCATGAACTTGCATCTTTTGTGGATTGTTATGCGGGATACCATCAGATCATCATGGACCATGAAGACGCATAAAAGACAGCATTTATCACATCATGGGGGACATACTGTTATCGAGTCATGCCATTTGGGCTAAAGAATGCAGGAGCAACTTAGATGAGGGCAATGACTACTATGTTTCACGACATGATGCATAAAGAGATCGAGGTTTATGTCGATGATGTGATAATTAAGTCAAGAAAGCAGTTAGACCATGTCAAAGATCTGAGAAAATTTTTCGACAGGCTTCGCAGGTACAATCTCAAACTTAACCTAGCAAAATGCGTATTTGGGGTCCCGTCTGGAAAGCTTTTGGGGTTTATAGTCAGTCGGCGTGGTATAGAATTAGATCCTGCAAAAATAAAAGCCATTCAAGAATTACCTCCACCAAAGAACAAAACAGAGGTGATGAGCTTACTGGGAAGGTTGAATTATATCAGTAGATTCATTGCCCAACTCACAACAACGTGTGAGCCCATTTTTAAATTATTGAAGAAGAACACTGTAGTTGAATGGACTGAAGAATGTCAAGGGGCATTCGATAGAATCAAAAGGTACTTATCGAATCCACCTGCGTTGGTTCCACCTGAGCCGGGAAGACCCTTGATATTGTATATATCTGTTTTGGACAACTCTTTTGGCTGTGTATTGGGTCAACATGATACCACAGGAAAAAAAGAGCAAGCTATTTACTACCTCAGCAAGAAGTTTACCACGTATGAGGCTAAGTACACACTTCTCGAAAGGACGTGTTGTGCCCTGACTTGGGTGGCACAAAAGTTGAAGCATGATCTTTCATCCTACCCCACTTACCTCATCTCCCACATGGATCCTTTGAAGTATATTTTTCAGAAGCCTATGCCTACAGGCAGACTTGCAAAATGGCAGATATTGCTCACAGAATTTAATATTGTCTATCTGACGCGGACTGCAATGAAAACCCAAGCGCTAGCGGATCATTTGGCCGAAAACCCCATTGATGAAGGTTATGAGCCATTAAAGACTTATTTTCCTGACGAAGAAGTATCATGCGTCGACGAAGCTGTCTCTGATGATAGCCATCAAGGTTGGAAGTTGTTCTTTGATGGAGCTGCTAATGTGAAAGGAGTTGGAATAGGAGCAGTTCTTATTTCGGAATCAGAACAATATTATCCCACAACAACCCAACTTCGATTCTATTGTACCAATAATATGGAGGAATATGAAGCCTGCATCTTGGGCCTGCGACTAGCTATCGACATGGGAATTCAAGAACTGTTGGTGTTAGGTGACTCAGACTTGTTAGTCCACCAGATCCAAGGAGATTGGGAAACTCGCGACTTGAAGCTTATACCATATCGAGATTGTTTGCAAGACCTTTGTCGGCGATTCGTATTGGTAAAGTTTCAACACATTCGTAGAGTTTATAACGAGATTGCTGATGCCTTGGCAACCTTATCTTCGATGCACCAACATCCTGACAAGACTCATATTGACCCCTTGCATATACAAATTCATGATCAGCACGCTTATTGCAATGTGGTCGAAGAAGAACTCGATGGTAAACCTTGGTTCCATGATATCAAAAAATACATTCAATCTGGAGAATATCCAATACATGCCGATGTTAACCAAAAGAGAACTATTCGACGATTGGCTAGCGGATTTTTCTTAAGCGGAGGGATCTTGTACAAAAGGACTCCAGATTTAGGACTTTTAAGGTGTATAGATGCTAGAGAAGCTTCCACTATCATAACTGAAATACATTCTGGAGTTTGTGGGCCGCATATGAATGGGTATGTGTTGGTAAAGAAAATACTTCGGGCAGGTTATTACTGGCTCACCATGGAGAGAGATTCCATTCGATTCGTCCGTAAATGTCATGAATGCCAAATGCACGGGGACTTGATACATTCCCCTCCTTCTGAGTTGCATACAATGTCTGCTCCATGGCCCTTCGTGGCTTGGGGAATGGATGTGATTGGACCTATTGAACCAAAAGCATCAAATGGGCACAGGTTCATCTTGGTAGCAATTGATTATTTTACAAAGTGGGTGGAAGCAACAACTTTCAAGTCGGTGACCAAAAAAGCTGTGGTAAATTTTGTTCACTTCAACATTATTTGCCGATTTGGTATCCCAAAGATAATTATTACAGACAATGCTGCGAATCTCAATAGTCATTTGATGCAAGAGGTATGCCAACAATTTAAGATTACACATCAAAATTCAACTCCATATCGCCCCAAGGCAAATGGTGCTGTAGAAGCTGCCAATAAGAACCTAAAGAAGATACTCCGAAAGATGGTGCAAGGTTCCCGACAATGGCATGAAAAGTTACCTTTTGCTCTATTGGGTTATCGTACTATAGTTCGTACTTCAATAGGTGCGACTCCCTACTCGCTAGTATATGGAACTGAAGCAGTTATACCTGCAGAAATTGAGATTCCATCTCTTCGAGTCATTGTAGAAGCTGAGATTGACGATGATCAGTGGGTCAAGAACCGATTGGAGCAACTGAGCTTGATTGATGAAAAATGATTAACGTCAGTATGTCATGGCCAACTATACCAGAATAGAATGACACGAGCATATAATAGAAAAGTGCGGCCCAGACATTTTGAAGTGGGGTAGTTAGTATTAAGGCGCATCCTCCCCCATCAGGTTGAAGCTAAAGGCAAGTTTTCCCCGAACTGGCAAGGTCCATTCATGGTGAAGAAAGTGTTGCCCAATGGTGCATTATATCTGACCGATGTAGAAGGCAAAATGGTAGAAGTGGCTATCAATGCCGATGCAGTTAAAAGATATTATGTATGATCTTTATTTGTCGTTATTGCTATTTACATGTTCGGTTTTGGCATATTTAAAAGATTGATATGACGAAGGCATTTTATTCTACTATCCAAATATTGTGTCATCAGTTGTCTATCCCATTTGAGCTTAAGTTTTACTTTCTTTCGTACCCCTCTGTTGGAATCAAAATAGAATTTAAAAAAAAAAAAAAAAAAGAACAATGATAAAAATGTTGAAAAAGAAAAATGGAGTCAGGAAAAAATCCAAAAGAGAGAAATTGAGTCAAAAAAAAAAAAAAAAAAGAAGAAGAAGTCAGAAAAATGAAAAAAAAATAAATCAAAATCAAGCAAAAGAACAAGTTGCCTGAACTACGTTTGACCTGATTCTTGCTACGACAAGATACGTAGGCAGCCCTACTCTGGGGTTCGGTCCAACCAAAATAAAAAGTTCAAGTTACCCAGTTTAAAAGAAACTGGGGCAAAAGTTATTTTCTTTGTGAGTCGATTCCAAAAGTTGTAAGTCTCACCCTATGTTAAGTGTCTTTTGAGCCTCATGCCACCCTTTCTTTCTAACCCTATCCAAAATCCACGTTACAACCAATGAAAGACCTTCAGATCAATCTTTGAAAATGTCGAGGCTAAGCATGGTATAGTGACATGATGTTCTATATTTTGGGACACACTTGTCTTTATCATCATAAAGGAAATATGACAGAAATGAAAAATGAGAGAGCCTTATTGGTGAAAACCCTCACGGGCACCATAAGGCAATGGTGAGATGAGAGAAACAAAAAATGAGAGTCTTATTGGTGAAAACCCTCACGGGCACCATAAGGCAATGGTGAGATGAAAGAAAATAAAATGAGAGAGATTTGCTGGTGAAAACTCTTTGGGGCTTCGCTAGCCGGACGAGGTTTGTGATTTGGAGGCGACAGGCTCAAAGCAAAACCCAGTTTTCAATTCAATAGCTTGGCAAAAGTTGACAAATGGTTGAGATTGGAAGGTCGGGTTGCTTGATCTCAAATGCATGTCATAATCACTAGAACCGGCTATAACACTCAGATAAGTTTTCTCTCCTTCATTCTTTTGGAAATAGGGACGCTTGTTGCCTTTCTTTCCGTTCAATATTTCTATTTTTATTTCTTGTCTTTGTTACCAAAATGGAAAATCACTGCCCTCATTTTCCTATCTTCTTTGAGTCAAGTCCATGGCAAAACAAGTGAGAAAGGACTTCAAAACTTGCTACCAACTCCTTCAATGGTGCAAAGCAGGGAAAAGGGCCAGCACATAAAAGAAACATGATTCAAAGTGAAACAAAACACCTAAGAATGGTCATCATCTGACAGTTTTCGGATTCGTAAGAATACGAAGGTGCGACGGAAGTTAAAATTCAAAGGAGCTATGAAATGAAAATATGGTTTGAGTTACAGTCATTGGGTAACCAGAATTTTTGGGTAGATAGGACAAACAAGTTAATGATACTCATCAGTAACTCGACACAGAGCTGAACATGACAAGTACAGGAGCAATTGCATCAAAAGTCAAACGTCATGAACCAACCACCATGTTGTTAAACTCACAATTTTTCTTTGTCTGAAACAGAGATAGGTGTTGCCTGCAAATCAAAGGCTTCGAAGCCTGGATATCGAAAAGGGGCAATTCTTCACTTCAGCGAATGCAAGAAGCAATATTGCGATATAAGCTTGCTAGATTACAGTCATAGTAAAAGTTTATTATCTTTTACCTCTGAGAGATGCACTTTCTGGAATGGGGCAGGGTTGGATTCACCCTCTTCATTTTTTTCAATAGTTATAATTTGTATGGAGTCCATTATGAGATTTTAACCGATCATCATACCATTTAGTACTTCTTCAGTTAGCTGTATCTTAATATATGTCATTATAGATGGTTGAAGTTGCTTAAGGATTGTTATCTCACTATCCTTTATCATCTGAGCAAGGCTAATGTGGTAGTGGATGCCTTGAGTTGGAAGTCAGTAAGTATGGGGAGTTTGGCCTATCTTTAAGTAGAGGAGCAACCTTTGGCCTTATAAATTGAGTCTTTGGCCATCTAATTGACGTGGCTTGATATTTTAGTACCCGAGTATGTTTCAGCTTGTGTTAAGGCTAGATCCTTCTTGATGGAGAAGATTCAAGCTCGGTAAATTGATGATGATAAGTTTAGAGTGATTCATGATAAAGTATTGAGCGGTGAGATAAAGGAAACATTTTTTGATCTCGATGGTATCTTGAGGATTAGTGGTCATGTTTGTTTACCAAAGGTTGATGACTTGATTAGATTGATCTTAGAGAAGGCTTAGAGTTCCAGGTATTATATTGATCCAAGAGCAGTTAAGATATACCATGAATTGAAGCAACACTATTGGTGGTGTTCGATCAAGAAAGATACTATAAAAATTGTGGCCAAGTGTTTTAATTGCCAGTAGGATAAGTATGAGCGTCATCGATCGGGTAGTGCAATGCAGCGGAAACGGGTCCTAGAGAGGAAATGAGAGTAGATTACTATGGACATTGCTTTTGGTCTACCCCTGACTTTGGGGAAGTTTGATTCCACCCAGGTGAAATTAAATAGGTTGACTAAACCAATGCACTTTGTACATGTAAAGGTGAAGTACAATGTGGAAAAGTTGGCTAAGATCTACATCTGTGAGATTGTTTGGTGACATGGTGTAACTATATCATTTATTTTTGATAAAGGTACTTAGTTTACCTCAAACTTTTAGAGTTCCATGCAGTATGAGATGGGGAGCCAGCTTTGGATGAGAACGATATTTCATCCTCAGACGGATAGGTAGTCAAACCGAACTATTTGAGTTTTAGAGGACATGAATCGAGTGCGTGTTATGAATTTTTGTGGTCATTGGGACTAGTTCTTATGCTTAGTAAAGTTTGCCTACAACAACAATTACCATTCCAACATTCAAATGGCACCTTTTAAGGCTGTGTATGGAATGAGATGCAAATCCTTTATGGGATGGTTTGATTTTCTCAAGGTAAGGCCTTAGGGTACTGACTTATTGAGAGACCTGATGGATTAAATGAGACTGATTTAGCAGAGGCTTGTGGTTGCCCAGATTAGGCAGAAGAGTTACACAAATCGACCATTTTTTAATGTGGTGTTCATACTTGGTGAGTGAGTTTTTTTTAAGGTATCACCCATGAAAGCTTAGTATTAGGGTCATCAATACTTTTAAAATTCTTGAGAAGGTTTGAGTTTTGGCCTATAGGTTGGCTTTACAGCCGAACTTGGGTAACGACCCAAAAGTCTTTACATAGAATTTGAGATTAAATCAACAGATTAATGTTTCCCTAGAGAAAAATTGTGGAATTGAAGGCTAGACAAGTCTTTTGCATATTTCCAGTGCGGTGTGGCATAGGAAACTTAGTTACTTATTTGAGGGTTGGTTGGTGGTTTTGAGTTGATATTGTTTTAGAGGATGAGTTTAGAAAGTTATAGAAACTTCCAATGCGTAAACGGGTTAGTAGAACTCTAATTATAATATCTATCGCAAAAGAGTCAGTTCATAATGTTGAAAATCCAGAAGCATGTTGTGAAATGGCCAAAGCTTGAAATGGATCTCGAGCTGCTAGTTTGGTGTTGCTACAGTGACAGAAGTGTTGCTGCAGTGACGTTGCTACGTCGGCAAAAGTGTCGCTGCAGTGACATCATTACATTGGTAGAAATTGTTGTAGTGACACTTTCTATCACTGTAGCGATATAAGTGTCGTTGTAGCGACGAAAAATACAGAAAAAACCCAACTTAGAAAAATAGTATTTCCATTCCTATTATTTCGAAAACTCTTTTCCAGGGCTTTCGCTAAGGCAATTTTGCCCCGAATTGAGGGTTTTCTATTTGTGAGGTAAGGTTCTTTACACTTCAAACATGAAATCACTCCTTTAAATTCTTAGGGTTTAAAGAATCACGACCTTAGTAAAAAATTATACTTTGCCCTAAATTTTGGAGTTGGTGGAAATTTGTAGGGAATGATTGTCTTTAGTTACACTGTTATTAATCCTAGGGTGTTAGAAAATACTTCCTATTGTAGATTTGTCCTTGTAAGCTTAAAATATGGAGACTTCAAAGAGATTAAAGGGTAGAAAACCTAAAATAATGAAGTAGATCAAATTTATAGTTTGAAATTGATGGTTGGGGTTTGAAGCGCTTAGAAGTTTGGATTGTTGTGTTGATACTTGTGTATTTGTTGATTATAGTTCAAGAACGGGAAAAAATCAAAAGAAAGGGCAAGATTGTGTTCAAGTAGTATTTTCGGGCAAGTAATTGAGGTAGCTTATTGTTTAATGGTACTTTAAACTTGATTTGATATTTTCTTATATGTTAGTTGAATGTTTGTGATTAGCCTTCGGGCATTACTTTTGATGGTTGGCTATCCATTCACATTTGAAAATTGAATTAAGACTATAAACATATATATATATATATATATACATATGTATGTATATATATATATATGGTGATGAGTTTTGTATAAGGTGATGAGATTGGGATCAAGTGTCACGCCGACACTGGTACATACACTGAGCTCATCCCATATAGATCATAACTGAGGGTTCTTGTTGACCCTATTATGTGTGTACATATTACATACATGCAATCATTATTAAATTTGAATATATGTTGTCGTGACTATTGTTGATTGAATCTGCCTAAGTGTAAATGATGTGTTGGTATGACTTGAGTATTGATATATATGAAGAGACTAGTTGTGATTTCATGAGTTAAAGTGGTTATGACTGTACTTAATTGTCAACTAATTGTAAGTTGTGTCTTGATTTCTTCTTACTTTTATTTGACTTGCCTATTTGTATGGTGTTGGTTTAAGTCAGCTGATGATACCTACCAGTACGTAGTTGTTTTACCGATAGTACATGCACTCTTTTTATTATTGAGTGCAAAGAGTGTTCCACCCTTTGAGAGAAGCCCTAGGAACTAGTTTGTGACTCTAGCATCAATTCAAGGTTAAGCACTATGTCTGGGAAACCATTGGACCATCTTTACTTATTTCATGTCCTTTGTTTCGGGACAGTGAAATTTATTTTTTATTTTGTATTCTGGATGATGTTGAAGACCTTATTTTGGATATTTAAGAGTTCTTGTATAATGACTTTCGAGTCTTGGGGACATAATAGATTTGAGATAATCTTTGGCATTTTCAAATAGTTGGTAATTGATGACTATTTAAAATAAATTGTTTTGTTCATAATGTGTTGGTAAAGAAAGGATGTTGAACTTAGAAATAAAATTTTGAAGAGTTCTTGGTTAATTGGCTAAGGGTTGGGCTGGATGGTTTTCCCACCATAGAGTTAGGGTGGGTGCAACTCATGAACATTTGGATCGTGACAACGATGATATCAGAGCACTAGGTTCGTTGATATCTTTGTACAAGAAAAAGGCTAGTAAAGTCTTGCGGAATGGTACATAAAAGTTTCTAGTTGTCTTCGAGAGGCTTCAGGGTTTAAGGAATAATTTCCACTTCTTTCTTCTTTTGGTGTGAGTACTTTATTCCAATTGGTATCTAGTAATCAAAATTGGTATCTAATTTCCTTCACTCTTGTTTTGCAGATGGTGAACTCTTATTCTACTAAAGCAGCAGTAGTACTATAATTGGCCAGTGGGGCCACGGTTAGGGGAAGACCTCGAGTTAGGGGTAGATCAAGAAGGGGAGAAAGTATGGAAACACCTGTCAGGGGTGGAGCCCAAGAAGTTGGAGTACTAGCTAGGCAGAGATCACCATCCCTACCCCTAAAACAGGCTGATCCATGCTTAGCGCAAGATAATGAGATGATACTTGAGGAAGAGGAATTTGTAGTTCAAGATAATTTAGTGCAAGTACAGGATGGTGCAACATAGGTGCCAATTTCTCTAGAGTTGATTCAGAAAGTGTTGGGGTTTTGGAGTAGCTTGGCTGGCACCAGTACAACTCTGACTATCCCTACTTTTCAGGCTCTAACCTTAGAGCATACCACTACTGTAGCACATCATATGGACAAGGATTCTGATATGGGAATGTTCCTCCCGACAGGTACTAAAATAGGCTATGATTGATGATGAGCATAGGTTGTTCTGTAAGTTCATGAAGATGAAACCCCCAGTGTTTCAAGTGGCAGATTCAAATGATGCATCTGAGATCTTGATTGAATGTGACAAACATCTGTATAGAAAGGAAAAATAATGGTGAAAGTCTTTTGTGGAGTGTAGGGCTCATTTACCTCTACTTACTTGGTCTCAATTTCAAAATGTATTCCTTGATAATTATGTCCTTCATACCTATTGGGATATCAAGAAGGATGATTTCCTACTGCTTGAGCAGGGTGATATATCTATGGCGGCCTTTGAGGCCAAATTTCATGTTGTGTCTCATTATACATTGCAGTTGATTAATTTTGAGAATGAGAGGATTAAGTATTTTGTGAAGGGTTTGAACACGAGTCTTCAGATGGCTGTACAACTACATCCGTAAAGTCTTTTCAAGAAGTGTTGGAGATTGTGAAGAAGGTTGAAGGGGTTAAGAAGCAAGAAGAGGTGAATGTAGAGGAAAATAAGGCCTAGAAATGGGGTTATTTCAGTGGTACTTATTTGAGGATGCCACGGTTTTTAGGTTTTACTCCTCTTGTCTATTATATTCAGCTATGCCTATGTCTATAGGGGGCCTATTGAGGGTCAGTTATCAGCCCTCCCAAACAAATAGTTATACACCTTCTATAAACCTTTAGCATCTTCAGTCTATTGACCTACATTATACATCATATGCAATGAGTGTGGAGGATTAGGTCATATTTAAAGGTGGTATCCCAACTACTTATATGTAGGTCAATTGACTTAGCAGCCATCTTACAATGCCTTAGTTCTAGTTGGTCGTTGTTGTGGAGGCTATGGTAGAAGTAGTCCATATGGTGGGCGAGGCGGTCATACTGCAACAATGGGCGACTATCAAGCTAACTGTGGTAGAGGGTAGGTTTGTTGAGGTTGCACATAGAACAATAGATGTGGTGGTTAGGGTGGTGATAAGGCTTATCTTTATGTTGTTTCGGGTCATCCTGAAGTTGAGGCTTTTGAGGTTGTAATCACATGTACTATTCTTGTTTGTGATTGTGTCTTCTGTTTTATTTGATCTAGGATTGAATTTCTCTTTTATGTCTGTAAAATTTTCTTTTGGCTGGGATTTAAATATTGAATTTCTTGATGTGCCCATGTATGTGTCTATACCAGTTAGAGTTTGTGTATTTATTAATTGGGCTTATCGGGTATGTACTATGTTCCATCCCAACTGCACACTCAAGTGTATGTGGTCATGCAAGTAATAAATTAGCTCTTTCAAGCCAAATATCAAACCCACAGGGACTTGATGCTTACCAAACGATCCAACTTAAGTATCACTATTGAATTTAACCAAGTTCGATTTGTAACCAAAAGTGAATGAGTTTGTTTTTATAACTAAAGAACATAAATAACAACAGCATAACTATGGTTTCTAGCTAGTGTTGGTGTTTATCGTGATTGTTGATTTACGGGGTTGATATTACATCTTGGGAATGGTCATCCTCTTAGCCATCTACCCAAACTAATCTCACAATAACATCGTTGAGCTGGGATGCGAGTCTTTAATTCAATTGCATTATCTATCTTCCCGTTTCTTTAACCAAGTGGGGCGTTTACGTATATTTCTTGCCTAACTGTAAATCATCCCTTAACAATTACTATATAACATTTAAATACATGATCAACACTCCCTGCGATCTTCATTCTATCCCTCCACTCGTATGGTCAATTCGTTTTGTGACTTAGATTTATTCTAAAGTTTGTGACGCTTTAGAATAGTAAAACCAGAATGCAAGAATAATCAGTTACTTGATGAACATATAAACCGACTACAAAACCATAATTAAGCATTCATATAATAGTATAAACCCTAGAAAGAGGGAGCTTAGCCACTCATATTCATACAAATAATCACCAATAATGAATTCATAAGTAAAAACTACAAGAAAACTAAAGTTGAAAGAAGAAAAATCCTAAAATAGAGCCTTTGATGCCATCTCCTCTCTCCAATCTTGTGTAGCTCCAAATAATTATATGTAAATGTGGATAATCACTCCTTATATAGTGTTTTAGGTCGTCAATTGGCTTCCCCAATCGAAACATATACATGTGCCAACTTGCCCCTAACTTAAACAAGTGAAAAAACAACTTTGGGACGTAATTGAGGGGGGGGGGGGTGCGACGCGTGGCTCATTGCACACCAAGGGTGGTGCGGCGCATGGACAATGCATGAAAAAAAAAGTAGAAACTCATGTTTGGAGGTGTGGTACATGCCTTCTCCCATGCTTTGGGAGGTTCGGCTCATGGGCACCTCCCATGTATGGGGGGTGCGACGCATGACCCCCTCCAAAGTGTGAGGGTTAGTCCGATTTTTGCTCTTTTCTCCTCGTGCACTTGTTCCTTGATTCCCCACTTATTGTGGCTTGTTTGTAGGATACATTTATCATCCATATATAGAACAATAGTATCCTAAAACATCTCATAACAAAAATTAGTCCATATAACCCAATAAAGGTCATCAAAAAATGCTAGAACTGGCATAACTTAAGCTAGGAACACTAGTTTTCTTGTCTAAGCTCTATTTGATCATTTTGACTCTTGACTGTTTCAAATTCACCTTAAACACTCTAAACATGTAAATTAGAATACAAATAATCCCTTTACACTTCATTAATCCCCTCAAGTTATCCTCGAAACTAAGCTAAATACGCGTAGATAATGACACTTAGGTGTATAAATACGCCTAAGATCACCACCCCACAATTAAAGACTTATCCATTCTCGAATAACTCTTTATAATACTCACAATCAATGATGACTCTACATTACTAATTTAGCTAAGAAACTCAAGCTAGAACTACAACGACCGCATGAATAGCAAGTTGTACAATGGGCATGTCATATTACAATTGAAAACAACAGAATATTACTTCTAAACTTCCTAGCCTCAACAATTGACTCTATAAAATTGGCAAGCTCATGCATATTACTCAACAAAAAAATCATATAAGTCACCTATCCATCACTAAACATGCACCCTCACCCTAAGATATTTACCCATATTCACTCACAAGAATACAATTTATCACAAGAATGGGTTTAAGAATGAAATTCCGCTCACTCTCACAAAGATTTCACATGTCACATAAGATGAACCATAAGCTTGCCCTTAGTGTAGTACTCCATTAATATTATAATATCAAAGCTCAAAATCAAGTAGGACTTTACGGGTTGCAATGTAGGCTAAGGGCCGGGTAGCAACTATTCTGGCCAGTAATAGTGACTATCTTCCCTAAGAGCTTTAATACACTACAATTTACATTAAACTAAGCTCTAACCAACCTATTTTCCACCATTTTTATCTTCCTATCTCTCTATTGTTTTACCCCATCTCTTTAAGATAGCTTACACATCTTTAGCAAGGAGTATTTGCTATCAACACATGATTCACTTTTGATCTATTTTTCTTTTCATTAAATTAACATCAATTAACAACACATAAACTATTTCACAACAACAATATCTAATATTTTAGGGCATCACTTTGATTTTTTACTTCCTCATTTTTTCACTCCTCAACATCTTAAATTTTTAACTAAAGCACTTAGGAGTTTTGGATTAAATTATGGTCAATTGAAAGAACGGGAATAAGGTACACATAAGGCTACCAAAGAATAGGCTAAAGGCTCAACAGGGCTAACTATGGTCATGCAGAAAGGGTAGACAAAGTAGGTACAAAACATGGTTATCAAAGAAATGCCTATATCATCTCCTAAACTCAACATTCTTTATTTCTCTTTGCACACACACCGGGAAAGTTCTAGACATCAATATGCAAACATGGACCATCACAAAACCTTACTCACACTTGGCACATGCTCAAATCAAGAACGATATGTATTGACTCTCAACCAAGCAATCACATAAATTCAACATTAAGCTAATATCACAAAAGTGCCAGATAATAGAGCCTAGGTGTCTCACAGAAGTCATTCAATTTCCACATCATTCCATAAAATTTAACACAAACTCGCATCAAGTAATCAAGTGTAGCACCTAGCAAGAACATCTCTATTTATTTCTAATGACAAAAATTTTAAAATTACTCCTAAAAATCAAAAAGGATTCTAGGTTCAAAGGGCTTTCCCTAGAAAAAGAACCGAAAAGAAAAATCGAGGGTTGGGTGAAGTGTGCTTCTACTAAATGAAAAAAACCACAAAAACTAAAAACAAACAAAGATAAAATCTGTTGCAATTTTTTAGATTTAGTCAGAATCTTGCAAATAAATCAAAACAAAATTCAATAACACACTTTACCCAAACCAAATCGGAAGATTCCCCATCCCACACTTAATATCACACTTTGTCCCCAAAGTATAAACCAAAGAATGAAGAATAGAAATACTCCTTGATGCCTCTAGGCCTAGCTAGTAGCATCATATTTATCAAAGAGGTCCGAAGGACCCCACACTTAGTTTTTGTCATGCTCCTTAGCTGAGATCTCAGGTACTCAGACTTCCCTTCAACCAATCAACACAAAACTAAAACAAAACCAAAACAGAAACTAATGAAAAAATAAAAAATAAAAATAACTACCGTAACTTGTGTTGCTGCCCAAGCGGCGCTTGATTAATTGTCACGACACGACCCATATCACAACTATCGTCAAAATTCTCTCATCCTTTTTCTCATACTAGGACCCCATCTTCTCCTCAATTTTTTGACCTCTCGAGTGTACACACCTGAGGTCTGCGACTTTTCTTACATCTTTCTTTTCAGGATTCCATTCAAGTTTTGTGGGTTCAGGCTTATTTGTCAACTTGAGCAACTCCTTGAGAGAGTCTGAAGAGGTAATTAATGGTTTACTCTTCTCCACCCCACACTCATCTACTTCCATCACTGTGATCATGCATATCTATCTATAATGTGAGGGTGTGTTTAGTGCTTTGTACACTTTGAAAACCAACACTTAATCATTCTGTCTCATCTTGAGCATGCCCTCTCTCACACCTATCAACGCTCCACCAGTAGCCAAGAATGGACATCTCAATATAATTGGTACCTTATCATCTGCATTAAAATCAAGAATAATAAAATCCGTAGGAATAAAGAACTTAACAACCTTAATGAGAACATTCTCAATAATTCCTTTAGGAACCATTCTAGTTCTATTCAATATTTGGAGCACAGCTGATGCAGGCCTTGGATTTCCTAAACCCAATATTTTAACTATCGAAAGGGGCATCAAGTTGATGTTATCCCCTAAATCACTCAAAGCTTGAACAACATCACTTTCACCAATCTGTATGGGGGAAAGTGAAACTACCAGGGTCCTTGAGCTTTTTTGGCATCTTACTAATTACAGAACTGCACTCTTCAGTAAGTACCACAGTCTCAATATCACCAAGATTTTTTTTATTTGTCACCAACCCCTTCAAGTACTTAGCATACTTTGGCAGTCCCTGCAAAACATTTAACAAAGAAAGGTTAATGTGAAGTTTTCTAAACATGTCAAAGAACTTCTTAAAGTAAGCATCCTCTTAGGCTTTCTTCATCTTTTGAGGGAATGGTGGAGGTGGTCTGTTATGAGGTTGCTCAACCAAATTCTCATTATGGTACTCAAGCTTTCCCTTTTTGTCAGCTTTTTTAGGCTAAACTTGCTTTTTTATCTACTCAGGTATGATCAACTCTGCTTGCAACTCATGATTTTTCTTTGGAGGTGCATCAATCAAATCTCTACCACTTCTCAAGGTGATTTCCATAACTTGTTTTGGAGCTTACTATGTATCACTAGGCAAACCCCCCTGAGGTCTTGTGTTTTGTGTCTAAGCTAACTGACCCATCTGTGTTTCTAAATTCTTTTGAGCCAATTGCTGATTTTTGATTTCTGCAGCCATTTGTTTTTGATTTTCCAAATTTTTTTTCAAAGTCTCTTTGATATTGCTGGCCTGTGTGTTGTTTTGAATACCTTGATGCTGCTGAAATTATTGAGCTTGACCCTGATTATTACCCCAAGAGTAGTTGGGCTAACCCTTCTAGTTGTGATTGTAGGCATTACCATAGTTCTAATAACCTTTTTATGCATTGCCCTCAAAATTTACCGATTCCAAATTTGTTGCACATAAGTCTGCAGAATGACAACTATTACAACAAGTTTCACACCAAGTATGAACCAGCTGCAATACATTTACCTGATCCTGAGGTTGAGCCGTACATAACTTATTAAACTGAGTCATCATCTGGTTCTGAAAAGAGGCCAACTGTATAGCCAATGCTATGACAGTATCTACCTCAAGCATACCTGCAAGCTTTTTCACCATACTTCTAGATGCCTCACCCTTCCAATCTATATCACCTTGTGCAATACGGTTAAGTAGAGTATAAATATCAGCATAGGTTTTCTCCAATGCTTGACCACCTCCTGTTGAATCTAGCAAAATCTTGTGTTATGGTAAAGACTTTCTACAAAAATATGAGCTAATACCTCATTCGTCTATTGGTGATGCGAACAATCCCTAAGAAGAGACTTGACTCTCTCCCATACATGATAGAGACTTTTATTTGGCTTATGCTTAAAACTCAGGATCTTACTCCTTAACTTTATGGTTTTTCCTGATTGAAAGAATTGAATGAGGAACTTCTTTGCCAAGTCGTCCCAAGTAGTGATTGAATTTGAAGGTTCTGCCTTCAACCATTTCTTTGCTTCTCCCAAAAGTGAGAATGGAAAAAGAGTAAGTCTCACATAATCCGTGGAGACTCATGTGGGAATGAATGTGTCACTGATCTCAAGAAAATTCTAAAGATGGACATGTGGATCCTCATGTAACAAACCTGTAAACTACCCCTTTGTGTGAAATAATTGCCTATGTTCTGTTTAAGCTCAAATCTTCCTCCTACGTCTGGTTTTGGATACTGTCCTGTGAGGTAGTTGTTCATCACCTATGACTACATGAATAGTATCAGCCGATTGAACTTGTAAGATTGGATAGAGAAGTGTTATTTCTATCTTTAATTGATGCAAGCGTTGCTCAGGTTTGGGATGTGGTTCAACTAATTCCCTCTCCAGTAAGATTCAACTTGTACCTGCATATTTAGTAGCTAAGACCAAGTTGTCAGCACTTTTAAAACAAAATAGTAAAACTAAAAATTAGAAGTTGCTAATTTTCAAGTCCCAGGCAACAACGCCAAAAACTTATTATATCCCAACTGTACACGCAAGTGTAAATGGTCATGTTAGTAATAAAATAGCTATTTAGAGCCAAATATCGATCCCACAGGGACTTGGTGCTTAGCAAATGATCAATCTTAAGTATCACTATTGAATTTAATCAAGTGCAATTTGTAACCAAAAGAGATTGAGTTTATTTTTGTAACTAGAGAACAGAAATAACAACGGTATGAAATTCTGATTGTAAACAGTAGATGGAGAGTTCCAGGGTTGAGGCATTTACTTCACCGTCATGCATAACTATGGTTTCTAGCTGGTGTTGGTGTTTATCGTGATTATTGATTTACTAGGTTGATATTACAACTTAGGAATGGTCATCCTCTAAGTCAGCTACCCAAACTAATCACACAACTATAATGTTGGGGGGGGGGGTGAGTCTTTAATTTGGATGTATTAAACTGTCTTCCTGTTTCATTAACCAAGTGGGGCGTTTAGGTATATCTGTATCCTAACCATAAATCATCCTTTAACAATTACTATATAACAATTAAAGAAATGATCGACACTCCCTACAATCTTCATTTTGTCCCTCCACTCATATGGTCAATTCATTTTGGGACTTATATTTATCCTAATGTTCATGATGCTTTAGAATAGTAAGACAAGAATGCAAGAAAAATCAATTACTTAATAAACATATAAACCAACAATAAAATCATAATTAAGAAATCCTCTTGTAGACTCAAACCTAGAAAGAGGGAGTTTATCCACTCATAGCCATACAAAGAATCACCGTTAATGAATTCATAAGTAAAAACTAAAAGTAAACTAAAGTTGGAGGAAGAAAAACCCTAGAATAGAGCCGTTGATGCCTTCTCCTCTCTCCAATCTTGTGTTGCTGCAAAAATTTCTATGTAAATGTATCTAAGTACTCCTTATATATGGGTTTAGCTCGTTCATAGGCTGCCCCAACTGAAACATAGTCATTTCCAAACTTTCCCCCAACTTAAACAAGTGAAAAACCAACTTTGGGAGGTAATTGGGGGGTGTGCGGAGCGTGGCTCATTGCACACCAAGGGTGGTGAGGTGCATGGCCAACCCATGCCAAAAACAGTGGACCCTCACATTAGGAGGTGTGGCGTATGCCCTCTTCCATGCTTTTGGGGAGGTGTGGCGCATGGCTCCCTCCCATGTTATGGGGTGTGAGGGGCATGGACCCCTCCAAAGTGTGAGGGTTCATCTAATTTTTGCTCTCTTCTCCTCGTACACTTGTTCCTTGATTTGCCACATTTTTTGTCTTGTTTGTAGGCTTCATTTTTCTTCCCTATATCCTCCAATTGTCTCTTACAACATCTCATAATAAACATTAGTCCATACAACACAATAAAGCTCATCAAAGTACACTAGAACTAGCATATCTCAAGCTAGCAATACTAGTTTTCTCGTCTAAGCTCTATTTGATTATTTTGACTTTGACTTGTTTCAAATGCACCTTAAACACTATAACCATGTAACTTAGCACATAAATACACAAACACACACTTTATACTTCATTAATCCTCTTAAGTTATCCTCAAAACCAAGCTAAATGCACGTATATAATGACACTTAGGTGTATATATATCCCTAAGATTATCCTATGATGTTGATGGGTTATAGCATATCGAAAAAATTAGTGATGTTAGATATGGAGGAGTTTGATCTTAAATTGGGGATAAGGTTGGTTTCTCCTCATTGAACTATTCTTGATTGTTATGCTAAGACTATTACTATTATTATGCCCAGGATGGAGATGTTATAGAGGAAAGGTAATTTTAAGTATGCCCTATAAGAATTCCATCCACTATTTGTGCTCAAAAATTAGTTAAATGGGGGTGAAGGGCATTCCTAGCTCACCTTTGGGATGATAGTTCGATAGTTCCTCCTATTTATTTGGTTTTGGTGTTGTTTGAATTCTTAGAGGTGTTCCCTGATGATTTCAATGGTATGCCACCTAACCATTAGTTTGACTTCTGTATAGACTTAGGGCTGGGTACATGCCCTATATCCATACCTCCTTATAGAATGGCAACAACAGAGTTAAGGGAATTGAAAACTCAGTTGCAGAGGTTGTTGGGAAATGATTTTATTCTTTAGAGTATTGTTCTTTAGGGTTCTCCTATAGTTTTTATGAAATAGAAGGATGGTACTATGCGGATGTGTATCCCTGCTTTTAAGAATCTAGCCTTGTAGCATACCATTAATGTAGCACCTTGGATGAAGAGGGTTCTGAGACATGAATATTCCCCGAACAGGTATTAGGACAAGTCATGATTGATGATGAGCATGGTCTGTTATGTATGAGCATGAAGACGAAACCCCTAATGTTTCCAAAAGATGAGTCAAGGGATGCATTTGATTTCTTGATTGGTTGTTATGAACGTCTACATAAAATTAGCATTGTTGAAATGTATGGTGTGCAGTTTATTATAGCTTAGTTGTAAGGAGAGGGGAAACAATGGTGGAGGTGTCTTATTGAGTGCAGGGATGATTTACCTCCACTTACTTGGCCTTAGTTTCAGAATGTGTTCCTTAAGAACTATGGTCCGCATACTTATCAAGATATGAAAAAGGATGAGTTCTTACAGCTTGAGCAGGGTGATATGTCTATGGCAGCCTATGAGGCAAAATTTCATGTTTTTTCTGGTTATGAATTGCAGTTTAGTTCTTTAGAGAAGGAGCAGATAAGGTATTTTGTGAAGGATTTGAATACGAGTCTTTAGGTGGCTGCACTGCAAATAGCTACATTCGAAAAGACTTTTTAGGAAGTATTGGAGTTTGTGAAGAAGGTAGAAGGGGTTAAGAATCAAGGAGAGATAAAGGTAGAGGAATAGAAGCCCTAAAAATTAGGTCATTTTAGTTTTACTTATTCGAGGGGCTGTGGTTCGCAGGGTTACTCCACTCAGCCATGCTATTCAGCTATGCTTATGTTTGCAAGCGTCTTTTTGGGGTCAGTTATTAGCCCTCCTGAACATATTGTTATACACCTTCAGTATCTTCAGTACAGTGACCTACCTTATATATCAAATGCAATGAATGTGGAGGAATAGTTCATATTGGAAGATGGTGTCCTAACAACTTATCTGTAGGTCAATTAACTCAGCGGCTAACTTTTAGTGCCTTATTTCTAGTAGGGCATAGTGGTGGAGGCTATGGTAGAGGTCGTTCATATTATGGGTAAGCTGGTCATACTATAGGAAAGGGCGGCTATCAAGCCAACTGTGGTGGAGGATTGGTTGGTTGAGGCGGCGCACAGATTGGTAGAGGTGGTGTTCAAGGTTGAGATAACGGTCATCTTAATGTTATTTCTGGTCATCCTAAAGTTAAAGCTTCTGATGTTGTGATCATTGTTACATTTTATGTTTATGATTGTATGGCTTCTATGTTATTTGATCTAAGATCTAATTTCTCTTAAGTGTCCGTGAAAGTTAGTTTGGGTTAGGTTTTAAAATTTTAATTTGTTGATGTGCCTATGTATGAATCTATATTGGTTGGGTTTTATGTATGTATAGATCAAGTTTTTTAGGCATGTCCTGTGATGTTTATGGGGTATAGAACTTTAGAAGACTTAATGATATAAGATATGGAGGAATTTGATATTATTTTGGAGATGAGCTGGTTATCTCCTCGTTGTTCTATTTTTGATTGTTAATGTAAGATTGTTACTGTAGCTATACCCGGTATGGAGAGGTTAGAGTTGTAAGTCACTTTTAAGCATGCTCCTTTGAGAATTATGTCTGTTATTCGTGCTCAAAAGTTAATAAAACTGGGGTGTAGGGCACTTCTAACTGACCTTTAGGATGATAGTTCGGCAGTCCCTCCTACTGTCTTGGCTTCAATAGTGTTTGAATTCATCGAGGTGTTCACTGATGATCTTCCTGGTATGCCACATGACCATGATTTTTAATTCTTTATAGACTTATACTGGGACATCTGCCCTATATCCACCACTTCTTATGGGATGGCAGCAATAGAAATAAGGGAATTGAAAATTCAATTGCATGAGTTATTGGGAAAGTATTTTATTCATCCAAGCGTTTCTCCTGGGGGTGCTCCTGTGCTTTTTGTGAAAAAAAAAGGATGGTAGTATGTGGATATGTATAGACTACCAGTAATTTAATAAGATGACCATTTGTAACAAGCATCCTTTGCCTAGGATAGGTGATTTATTTTACCATGTTCTTGGAGTCGGGGTGTTCTACAAGATTTATTTAAGGTTAGGGTACCATCAGCTTAAGATTCAAGTAGAGGACATCCCAAAAACTGCCTGGTGGACTTGCTATAGACACTATGAGTTCTTGGTTCTATCTTTTGGTTTTACTAACTCCTCAGCCACTTTTATGTGCTTTATGAATGGAGTATTCAAGACTTTTTTGGATTTGTTTGTTATTTTTTTCATAGATTATATACTGGTTTACACTAATAGTAAGGAGGAGCATGAAGATCACTTGCATACAGTGTTGGGGTTACTCAAGGAGAAGCAACTTCATGCAAAGTATTTGAAGTATGAATTTTGGTTGTCTTTGGTGTACTTCATGGGATATATGTTATCTAAGGATGCGGTTATAGTAGACTCGTAAAAGGTTGAAATTGTTACGAAATGGGTTGGCTAGTTATTATTATATATTTGTGAAGGTGTTCACCTACATTTCTTTGCATATGACTCACCTGACCCAGAAAGAGGTACCTTTTGTGCAAAATGATGAATATGAGGAGAGCTTTTGAAAGCTCAAGACTTTGATAACTTTAGCTCCTATTCTTACCTTGCCTAGTAAAGGTAAGGATTTCATTGTCTATTATGATTCTATACATTCTAGTTTTGGTGTTGTTTTGATTCAGGACTAGAATATAATTGGTTATGCTTCAAGGTAGCTGAAGTTGTATGAGAAGAACTACCCCACACATGATTTGGAATTGGCAGTGGTAGTCTTTGATTTGAAGATTTGGAGACATTAACTCAATGGGGTACAGTGTGAGGTGTTCACAGACCACCACAGTTTACATCATGTATTTACTTAGTATAATCTGAATTTTAGATAGAGAAGGCGGATGGAGTTGATAAAAGATTATATCATCTCAATTTTGTATCATTTTGGTAAGGCTAATACAGTGGCAGATGCATTGAGTTAGAAGCTGCCAAGCTTAGGAAGTTTGGCATAGTTGGAGGTGTCACGATGGCCATTGGCTAGAGAGGTACAAACTTTGACTAATGGTTTTATGTGGCCACATGTGACTAAAAAGGGAGAAGAGTTAGCCCATGTTGTGGCTAAGTCTACCTTCCTTAAGAAGATTAAGGAAAAGAAGTTTCAGGATAAGAAGTTGAACTGATTCCACAGAGGCCATTCCTGATGAAAAGGGAGTGTTAAGGATTCGGGGACGTGTATGGGTGACTCACGTGGGCAATATGATTTCTACCATCCATGTAGAGGCTCACAATTCTAACTACTTTATACATCTAGGTCCAACAAAAATGTATAAAGATTTGAGGAAGCACTATTGGTGGCGCAGCATGAAGCGAGACATTGTGGATTATGTGTCCAAGTGTCAAAATTGTCAACACATTAAGTATGAGCATCGAAAAGCTGGTTGCATTTTTTATAGAATGTCCATTCTGGAGTCGAAGTGGGAAAGAATAAACATGGACTTTGTTTTGGGTCTGTTTAAGTAATACCAGCATGGTTAGCTTCGACCACATTATGAGGAGCTTCCACATATGGATGGTAGCTTGGAGCCCGATGGAATCCAAGGATCAATAAAGACACAAGGACATGATCGATCAAAATTCCATTTGGACAATCAAGAAGGGCGCCTTCGTAGGTTATTTCATAAATATTCCATTTTGGGCTATTTTTGCAAAGGCAATAACTATAAGTATTTTTCTTAGCCATTTTCATAGCTAGTTCATCATGAATTGAATATTGGAGATCTTTGAAGCTTGTAGTGTCTCTAGGTGAAGCCTTGCATTAGTGTAGTTCACAGTTGGTAATTATAGTTTAGTAAATAAGGTGGATTGCTGATATTACCCATGTTAACTTATTCTAGATTAATCATTCATCTATTTTCTCTCTTTATGGATTCAATTAGGTTTCTCATCTTTGATGGAGTTCGTATTATTGTTGTTTGATCAGATTCAATTTACAGGAGGTATAAAGTCCATTGTTGCTCATAAATTTTACTAGATTTCTGTAATTCCACATATCATTTTCTTTGTTTCAATTTTCTGCGTTTTGATTCTAGTTTTTTACTAGTATAGATATTGTTTTGGTATCATAGCCTAGGCTATAGAGTTGTTCCTCCAATTCTTAATCCCTACTTCATAAATCTGCAATTCGTGCCAAAAAAATTGGGTCACAATTTCAAAGTTAAAAAATAATTGTTCGATTTGTGTCTTGTCTGGGATTCTAGAACTCGATTAGCATTCTCTAGTCTTTATAAAGTTTGGATTCAAAATTTTGTTTGATTTGGAGTTGTTTGGAAATTTCTCCATTGTTGAGCTTGAAAAAGGTGAAGTGGGTTTGTTGATTGAGGCAAAATTGGAGATTTAATTGTATTGAGGTTTGTTTCCCTAGTCAATTGGAGCTCGAATCCAAAATTTGAAGGCAAACAAAGTTAAATTTCACTAGGGTAAATTTTGGAGTTCATCGTGTTCTTCATGGTTTGAAGAAATTACATGTGGATTTAATTTTCCGGAGTAATTGGTGTGGAATTTGAGCTTAAAAATTATTGAAGTTTGTTTGTGTTGTTGAAAGGAGCTCGTATTTAAGACGTTGTGTAAATCAGAGCTTGTGTGAATTTTCATGGGGTTCATGGAGTTCTTCAAAGCTTGATAATGAAGAAAATGGGTTTAATTTCAGCTTGGGATTGAGGGCTAAAAGCCATTGGGGTTTGTTCTCTACATCGAGGGGAAGCTAATCCTAAATTTTGAGGCAATTCCAAGTTGATTTGAGGGTGTTGGGATTTAGTGTGTGTTGTTGGTGTTCTAGGTGTTCTTGGAGTCTTCAAGTTGTTCTTGAAGAAGAAGAAGAAGAAGAAAGGTACACTTTGATCCAAATTTTCCATGTCAAAGTTGGTCAAAGTGTTTGAGGGTCCACTATTGGAAATTTTAAAAAAACACTGAAATTTTTAAAGTTAAAATATTTTTAACTTCCATGTGGTCTGCCACATCATCATTCAACAGAGTCAATTGTCCGCTTAGCTGCCACATTGTACAGCAAGTGTATTACACTTTCAGAGAGCTCAAAGTTGTAGGAAATTGTGGAAATTATTTTTTCTAAGTGTCCAACTTCCTACTTCTTTTTCTATAATTATTTTTGTTGATTTATCAACTATTTAACAATTAATAAATATCTTTAATTACTTGTTAACTAGTTTTAATCATCAAACCAAAGTCTTTCAAGTGATGAACTTCCTTGAGGTCCAAAATTTTTTCTAAGTGTCCGAACTTCCTAATTTTTTTTCCACTCATTTTTCTACGATTTCTCTACTATTTAACAATTAAATAACATCTTTAATTAGTTTTTAACTAGTTTCTAAATATCAAATCATTATTTTTCTTCAAATTAAGAAAAATCGAGTAAATTTCTTCTACTTTTGTTACATATTTTTTTTTTGAGCCCAAAATTTTTCGTGCTTCTTTTCTTCTAATTTTTTGTATTAACTCATCGATAACATTCTTGATTCAAGTCCTTTGAGCTTTATTTGAGACTTCCTTCTTTCAATATCCATAAGAATCCACTCCACCACAAAGATAAGTGACCTTGAATTGATTGAGCGAATCTAGTTCACAAGCAATCTTGAGAAGAAGCCATAGAGGTGAGTTAAGAGTTACATATGAGTGACGTAAGAATTTTATTACTAACCTTGTGTGTTGAGTTTTGTAGGTACAATGTCTAATAAATTTTCTTATAACCATGAAGGAAGAAGCTTAGCGAATAACGTGGGGTCATATGGCAATGTGTCAAGGCAAGTGACCAATGTGAATGGAAAGGTAGTTGAAATGAATGAGAGGTTTAGAGGAATGGAGGAAGGGGTGAGAAAGATGGATAGTATGATTGAAAGGAGGTTCCCTATGATGAGTTGTAGTGAAGAAACAAGAAGGACCTCTGGTCAAGAATCCAACTTATACTACCCCCAACGAAATTTGAACCAAACATACCCTCAAACTACATTCCGAATAAACCCAAGCTATTTTAGGCAAGTTGCCCCACATACACATACCCAACCAGATCATCTACCATAAAGGAGTCCATCTTTTATGGAAACCCAAGTTAGAAGTCAAGCATCTCTATGAAATGTATCGCATGCACCCATACATGTACCCTATGTTCTAACAAAATAACACTACCCATAAATACCCTACCAAGATATTTATTATCAAAACCCTTTTTATGATGATATGTGTAAAGAAGATAGAACAGATTAGTGTGAAGGACCGAAAGCTTTGGTATGAACCAAGGTAAATGGGATGGTGGAGATAGGTATAGGGATTAAGAAGGAATGTGTGAAGATCGTATCGATCGGATAGATTTATATGGTGATCAAGGTGTTTCAAATCCAGATATGGGTGACAACATTGTGAGTCTTCCAATATTCTACTTTGATAGTCAATATATTCAAGATAACTACAACACGAAAAGGGAAGACAAAGCCTAGGGTGGTAACCATGACATACCTCAATCTTCTTGTCCTTCTATCTTTCAGTGTTTTAAATGTCAAGGTGAGGGACATATTGCTAGAGAATGTCCACAAAGGAATTCAAATGTGATCTTGTGTGATGGACCTTATGCCAAAAATATGATAGAGTATGAGGTTGGGAATAGTTATGATAAGCCTAAGGTTAGGCATAAAGAAACGACCTCTAATATAGATAATGAGCAATTGGATAAGGGTTTGAACTATTCTTCTAATCTAAGGAAAACTATGGGGGATATTTCTAAAGAGAAACTTGATCAAAGTGTGGACCTTTTCCATGCAAGGTTCAAAATGATGGATACGGTATATTCCTTGGTCATACATAGTAGGAGTAGTACTAATTTGGTGAGTTGAACTATGGTTTATACAATGAAGCTTCAAAGACAAAGACACCCCAAACCATAAAAACTTCAATGGCTTATTGAGAATGATGAAGTAGAGGTAACCAAGCAAGTGGTTGTGAAGTTTAGCATTGGCAAGTATCAAGATGAAGTGTTATGTGATCTTTTGCCCATGCAATCTTGTCATATGTTTTTTCGTAGACCTTGGATAGTTGATAAGGATGTCTGATATCAAGAGGATTCCAACAAATACAAGCCAAAGTGGATAAGGATGTTCGATATCAAGAGGATTCCAACAAATACTCAGTTGTATTAGAGGGCAAAATCACACTCTTGTACCCTTAACACCCTATTAAGCGAGTGAAGACTGTAAAATAATAAGGGAGCTCATGAAATAAATTGAGAAGGAGGAGAATGGATTAGCTTAAGAGGAGGAGTTACCCACCAAGAAAGCTCCTACAAAAAAGCAAGTAGACCAATCCTACTAGTCCAAGATGATGCATTGGATGGAGAGCTTTGAGAATCAAGTCTGGTGGGAAAGAATGCAAAATAAAGGGCCCTTCTTTTAGGTATGTACCCTTCCCCTCCTATTCCAAGCAATCCTTGGAGTAACGATGACATCTTCCAAATGGTAGGCAATTTCTTAAATTTTTGTGACTTTATGTCCTACCATAAGATTGTTGATGTCTCTCAAACGTATTTGTGGTTTTTTGTTGCTAGCATATCTATATGTGTTGATACACTCCCTTTAGGAGCTTGCTTAAGAAAGAAAGTTGAATTAAACTTGAAATGCTTAATCTTGTCCTTTTGTGTTTTAAATTGTGAATACCTTTTTGTTAACATTCTAGACTTACATTTTTTATTTACAATTGAGAACCCTCGGAAAGAGTTGAATGCCCTTCATTCCTCTCTTTATTACTTTTTTGAATATGATGACCCTTTGTTAAAATGTTAACTCATATTTGTGAACCCCAATGAAAATGTGTCATTGCCCATTTTGGGATTTCATTGTAACACCCCGTACCTTCCTAATCCTATGTGATGGCGCTGAATAATGGTTACTTAGGTGTCGAGATTCCATGAGTATGTATTTTGTAATGTTAGTGATAAGAAAATTGAAATTGGGCCTCGTACATGTGATTAAACTTGTGTAGGAGGTATTTTGTGACTTCATGGAGAATTTGTGGGGTTCAAATGAGGCTAAGAGGACCTCCAAACAAAGGATATTAAAGGTAATAAGTAAGTTAAAGAATAGGACTTGAAGTATCTAACCAAATCCGCGAAGGAAAGTCGAAGAAACAAAATTTCAAAAAAAATAGGGTGGGGCGCGCCAGAGGGCGTGCCAAGCCGCTCTGGGCTAAAATTTTTAGCCCAGAGGCAGCAAGCTCGCGCGCCCAAGGGCGTGCCAGGCTGATTTCGGCCACTTTTCAGAGTTGGAAATTTTCTTAAGTCCCAAGGGTGCCCGGGGACGTAGCCAATTTTCGTCATGTTTCTTCTAAAACCATGAGAATATACATGAAATGAGTGAATTATTATATTGGTATGGTAAAAATTACTCGTCAACGAATTTGGCATCAAAATGGCGATTTTACCCTTTTGGTCAAAATAGGCCATACATGGCTAGAATTGCTTGTTTTTGGGATTGAGGCCACGAATATGAATCCCGTGAGTGGAAATATCGTCGTAACACGTATGAAATGTTATAAACACAAGAAATTATTGATTTTCTTGGGTTAAGTGAATTGGGCTCAAAAGAGGCCCAAAATGAGAAGAAGACATGGGCCAAAATGGGTCAAATAACCCATTCTTGCCTTGACCTTCTAGACCAAACATTTAATGCCATAAGAGTGGATAAGGATGGAAATTGAGGGCCTATATAAAGGGGCAAAAATCTGTTTTTTAATCACTTGCAACTTTCATGCTTTCTAGATATTTCTCAACTTATTTTCTCTCAAACCCTAAGAGATCAAGGCCAACTTTTGGAGCAAGATCATCATTTTTGAAGCTTGGGTAGGTGATTATTCTTATGGATTAATATATTATATGCATGAGAGAGTATGTAAATCATGTTGGTTATGCTTGGAAGTGTTGAACATGGTACTTTGTGTTTTTGTAAAAGATTTGTTATCCATGGGATTTAAGCTTGAAATATGACTTGTGCTTTGGATGAAAGAGCATGGTATGGATGAAATATGAGCATGTATGATGTGATTATGTTATTAAACTTGTTATTTTCATATAAGTGCAAATTATAAAATTTTGGCCGATATGTGATATGAGGTGTATTAAGGTGATTTGATGAAATAATTGTGATGTTGTGGTGATGAAGAGTGGAAAGTATGAACTTGGTGTGACATACTAGTGGTTTATGATATTTTGGTCAATGTTGGGAATATTGTGGGATTATTGGTATGATAATTTCATAAATGGTAGTGTCAAGGGGGAAATGACATGTTAAAGCCAAACATGTAACTCATTGTTATTATATGCCATTGTAAGGTAGCTGGTGGTTAATGTTGGTTCCGTTATGTACTTGTGTTGTAGAGTGAAACATAAGGAAGAAGTGGGACTATTGTATGCAAGTCTAAGATTGTATATTCATATTGAGACTACAAGGTATAAAGGTTCCTTTTTCCGTATCCTTCTGTAACATATTGTTCACCTTGACATTGGTCTTGTTTCAATTCTGAGAGGCTTGAAGTATATCAATTCAGGTTGACGTATATTGTTATTTATAAGTGTTCTATTATTAGATGAATGATGATTCACTTATCTCTTATTCATTGACCAAAGTTCCAAAGATGTCATAACGTTGTAATTTCTCAAAGAACTATCTCAAAGAAAGTAAGATGTAAGAGAATCTATTTATTCTTGAAAATCATTTTCCAATCATGTCATGTTCCAAAGTTTAATATTATTATGATTATGTTTGTACCAATCTCTTATGGGTAATGAAGCAAGTAATGTGCAAGCTAATATACCAATCTCTCAAAAGAAAGAAATTAAGTTATGTATGTTTGTTGGGGGCAAAAGTGCAGGAAAATCATAGATGTAGGGTGGACACGAGTCCGAAGTTACAACAATGTTATAACTCCAAAGTTTCTAGAATGTTATGCTCTAAGTTGTAATAATGTGATGACTATCATTATATCAATCTCTCACAAGTGTAAAGGTACCAATCTCATAAGATCTCATAAGAATGATGAAGAGGTAATGTGCGAGTTAATATATCTATGCCTCACTAGTATGTTAACCCACCAAAAGACTGGATGTATGTTAACCCACCAAAAGAGTGGATGTATGTTAACCCACCAAAAGAGTGAATGTATGTTATATTATTAACCCAAATCTCTTGAGTAGAAGGATTTCTTAAATAGAAGAATCTCTTGGAGGCAAGTCTCTTGAGTGATGGAAATTCTCTTGAATGAAGAGGTGTATGAAAGATGTTTCATGAATAATAAGGATATAAATGAGTGACCTAAAATAATAATAACAGAAGCAAGGTATATATTTCTGCAGTTAAAATGATGGGTTATCCACATCGGATATTCTCTAATATTTTATTCCATTGACATTCTCATGTATGATATAGTTTCTTATAGCCTTACATACTCAGTACATTCTTCGTAATGACCCCCTCGGGGGACTTACCTTACATGTTGCAGGTGCAGGCATTAGTAGACCTCCTCGGTAGACTAGGGATCATTTACAGAGTTTTGGTGAGCTCCACTTGGTTCGGAGCTTTCTGGCTTATAGTTGTATATTTGTTTTGATATTATAAATATTGTATAAAGTGGGGACTTGTCCCGACTTTTAGTTCGTTTTGGTCAATGCATCTTAGAGGCTTTTGTAGACATATGTGGGTATATGGATGTAACAGACGAATGTCCGTTTTGACGTAATGGCCCCAACGGGCAAGTTTTAGATATATATGTTTATGGCATATGATTCCATATCCATGACTCTGCATAGTTGAATGAGGTATAATAAGGTTCATACGAGCAAATATTGGTTCTCTCGGGCCATATCGGCTTCGGGTGCCAGTCCGGCCCGAATGGGATTTTGGGTCGTGACATTCATTTTATACTTGCATCCTTGTTTGAAACACTTGTGCTTAAGTTTTGTGGACCATAATTAGTTTTTTCTAAGTTGCTTATTGGTTTTTAGGAGAGTCCATGGATTTTAAGGACTCCTTGTCACCTTCAAAGGGTTGAACAAGTTGTATTTTCAAATGGGACTTTTGAAAGCATGCTTGATACTATGATAAGAGGGACCCCAACTCATTGGGAGTACTATTTGATTTGGAGTGATTTGACTCTTAATTGATCCCTCAACCATTCTAGTAGCATGGCTTTGTTGGTGCACTTCCTTTCTTTGGGAAGTTGCTTGATAGAGAGGATTGTTTTGTGCTTAAAATGTCTCTTTTTATCTAATTGTGTCCTTATCTTTTATAATGCTTATGATAGTGAGCTAAGCACCTTTCTCTACTACCTCTTTCCTTATGATGATATCTATATTGGTACGGGATATGTATACTATATAGGTAAAGGTATATGGATCTTGCACTTCTTTGAGGCCTATAATACCCTTGTAGTTTCCTTGGCACATGATAATGCTTATATCTAAGTCATTTATACCTTATATGATTAATGGCTCTTATTCAACACAAAAGATAGTTGGTTGTATTTTAAATATATGCCTCCTTAGCAAGTTGGTATATTTGATAAACCTTATGCTAACCGTCATGCTATGAGGATATGTTTGTTTTTTGTCCTTCTCATATATTTTCAAGGTCTGGATTCGAGGATGAATAATTTTGAAAAAGGGAGAATGATACGAGCATGGTTAGCTTCAAGCATAATATGAGGGGCTTCCACATATGAATGATATCTTGGAGTCCAAAGGAAGCCATGGAGCAACAAAGACATAAGTCCATGAGCGATCAAGATGCCATTTGGACAATCAAGAAAGGCCCTTGTGGGTTATTTCATAAATAGTCATTGTTAAGATATTTTTGCAATATGCTATTTTTTCAAAGGAAATAACTATAAGTAGTTTCCTTAAAACCTGTAGTTTCTCTAGGTAAAGCCTAGCATTAGTGTATTTCATAGTTGGTAATTATAGTTGAGTGATTAGGGTTGATTTCGATATTGCTCGCGTTAACTACTTCTAGCTTAATTAATCATCGAGTTTCTCTTTTTAAGGATTCAATTAGGTTTCTCATCTTTGATTGATTTAGGGTTATTGTTGTTTTATCGGATTTAATTGAAAGGTGAAGGTATAAAGTCCTTTGTTACTCATAAATCCAATTAGATTTCAATAATTCCACATATATTTTTGTTTATTTCAATTTTTCACATTTTGATTCTACTTTTTGACTAACACCATTATCACTAGGACCCTAAGGAAATATGACTCCATTTGGGTAATTGTCAATACTTAGACCAAGTCTGCACACTTTATTCTAGTAAGGATGGACTATAATGCAACCATGTTGGCTAAGATCTATGTGAAGGAGATTGTGAGACTTCATGGGGTGCCTGTTACAATAGTGTTGGATCGACGAAAAATATTTACCTCCATATTTTGAGAGAAGTTCCAATCATAGTTGGGCACCAAGCTAGACCAAAGTATAACTTTTCATTCCAAGAACAATGGGCAGTCAGAACGGACGATCCAAGTACTTAAGGATATGCTCCGGGCTTGTGTGATGATTTTGGTGGTTAGTGGGGCAAATTCTTGCCTTTGCATGAATTTGTATACAAACATAGCTACCACTCAAGTATTGACATGGGTCTTTTAGAAGCTTTGTATGAAAGAAGATATAGATAGCGAATTAGGTTTTTTGATGCCTTCAATGTGAGACCTTAGGGAACGAAAATGGTAAAGGATTCAATGAATAAAGTAAGGTTTATCCCAGAGAACTCGGTAGCGGCTCAGAGTCTACAAAAAAAGTATACAGATAATAAAGTAAGAGATGTGCCATTTGAGAAAGGTGAGAATGTTTTGCTGAAAGTGTCATCCATGAAGGGTGTAATGTGGTTTTAGAAGAAGGAGAAGTTGAGTTTGAGGTACATCAGACCTTTTGAGATATTGAGTATGGTAGGATCAGTAGCATATATGTTGGCTCTACCTCCTAGCTTGTTAGAAGTTCATCTTGTATGTATCGATGCTAAAAAAGTACCATGGAGATTCGTACTACATAATTCGTTGGGATTAAGAGTTGTTTCATAAGGATCTCTCTTACAAAATGTAACACCCCGTACATGTTTACCTTAGTTTTGAGAGCAATAAGTATAAAAAAAAAATAAAAAAAAAAATTAAGGGAGGGGCGCGCCAGAGAGCGTGCCACGCCGCTCTGGGCTAAAATTTTTAGTCCAGAGGCAGCAAGGGGGCGCGCCAGGCAGCGTGCCACACTGGTTTTGGCCACTTTTCAAAGTTGGAATTTTTCTTAAGTCCCAAGGGTGCCCGGGGACGTATCGAGCCGATTTTTGCCACGATTATTCTACAACCATGAGCCTATACATGAAATGAGTGAATTAGTACGTTGGTATGATAAAATTACTCGAGAACGAATTTGGCGTCAAAATGACGATTTTACCCTTTTGGTCAAAATAGGCCATACGTGGCTAGAATCGCTTGTTTTTGGGATTGAGGCTACAAATATAAATCCCGTGAGTGGGAATATTGTTGTAACGCGTATAAAATGAATTAAACATGAGAAATTATGGATTTTGTTGGATCAAGTGAATTGGGCTCAAAAGAGGCCCAAAAATAAGGCAAAAGTCATGGGCCAAATATGGGTCAAATGACCCATTCTTGCCTTGACTTGTCAATAATTGAGAAGAGTGGATAAGGATGGAATTAAAGGTCTATAAAAGGGGTCCAAAAATCAGATTTTTAATACACAACAACACACATGCTTTTCTATCTTTTTCTTGAGAATTCTAGAGAACTCTTTGTGGCTCTTCAAACCCTAAGCCATCTTTGGAGCAAGATCATAATCTTCCAAGCCTAGGTAAGTGATTATTATTATGGATTAATATATTATATGCATGGAAGAGTATGTAACTCATGTTGGTTATGCTTGGAAGTGTTGGACATGGTGTTTTGTGTTTTTGGTAAAAGATGTGATATCCATGGGATTGTGACTTGAATTATGACTTGTAGTTTTGATGAAAAAGCATGGTATGAATAAAATATCAACATGTATGGTGTTATTATGGTCCTAAACTTGTTATTTCTCTATAAGTGTAAATTATGGGATTTTGGCCGATTTGTTGTTGTGAGGTGTATTGAAGCAATTTAATGGAATAATTGTGATATGGTGCTTATGAGAAAGTGTAGAGGAGAAACCTTGTGGTGAAATGCTATTGGTATGTGATGTTGTGGTCAATGTATAAAATCTTATGGTGTTGTTGGCATGAAAAGGGCCATGAATGGTATTGTAAAGGGTGAATAGGGAACTCATGTAACTTACGGTTGTCTTATACACTTGAAATGTAGTTTGTGGTCAATGTATGGCATGAATGGGACATTTTTGGTATGTTAATGCCATAAATGGTATTATAGAGAAGGAAATGCCATTTAAAGGTAAACATGTAACTCATTGTTTTCATATACATTTGTAAGGTAGTTGGTGGTTAATGTTGGTTCCGTTATGTACTTGTGATGTAGAGTGAAACGTAAGGAAGGAGCGGAATTGTTGTGCTCACACATTGGATTGTGTATTTACATTGGAAAGCTAAGGTATGTAAGGTTACTCTGTCGGTATCCTTCTGCAGCACATAATGTTCATAATGACATTATACTTGTCCTATTCCGAAATATGCTAAGGTATCTCATTCAGATTTGATATATATTATTATCCACACGTTTCTTATTCATTGACCGATTGGCATTGATATGTCTCTTATCCATGGACTAAAATTCCTAAAGCTCTCATAAGGTTGTTGGAACTACTAAAAGAAATTGTTTCAAGGAAAGTGACAACGTAAGAAGAATCTATTCATTCCTAGGTCACGTATCTCTCATTCATTAGTTGTTGTTGTTCATGAGTTACCTAAGTACGGGCATGGTTCCAATAGTGTTATGTTTCTAATAACGTTATGTTTCTCACAATGTTTATTCCCATGTCTCTCACCCATTGGTTAATGATCCAAACCTTCAAGGAGAGTTGTCATAACGTTGAAATCTCTAACGGAACTATTTCAAGAGAATAATACCATAAGAGAATCTCTTTAATCTTAGATGGCATTTTCCAATCATGTTATGTTCCAAGTCCTATATTATGATGAATATCTTTGTATCAATCTTTCACAAGTATAAGTACAAATCTCATAAGAGTAATAAGAGAGGCGAGGTGCAAGTTAGTATAATTATTCCTCATAAGTGAAGATGTGAATTTCATGAAGTGAAGTGAAATGAGATGTGTGTATAAGTGTGAGATTTAGTGTCTTGATCTCTAATGTATCACTCTCATAATTATGTCAAGGAAGTAAGATTGTGAAGAAGTAATGCACTAATGGTCACTTTAGGTTATGTTTCATTGAGAATGGATAACAATCTAAAGGGTATAAGTTCAAGGGGGAATAATCCCAATATCATGCTATGTTAGTTATGATAGCCCACCAAAGGTGGATGCCCGGTATATATTTATATATGATAGCCCACCAAAGGTGGATGTCCGGTATATTATTATATATTAGCCCATCAAAGGTGGAGGCCCGGTACTATATATCCCACCAAGATGGAGGCCCGGTACTATATACATATACTTTATAGCCCACTAAACGTGGATGCCCGGTACTATATACTTATTTATTTTAGCCCACTAAAGGTGGATGCCCGGTACTAACTAGTTGAGTGAACACTAATGAAGATAGTTGTAAAGAGATGAGAATATATCCCTTGCGTGATTGTATATATATAAACATGAAGATTGGTATAAGAAGGAGGATAGCAAGACTGATTGATCAAGTAATGAAATAATAGACATAATGAACATGGTTCCACACATTCAGGTTGAAGGTTTATTCACATTGATTATTTCCCGTACGTTTAATTTCTTGGAAGTATTTATGTATTGATATAGTTTCATATGGCCTTACATACTCAGTACTTTCTTCTTACTAACCCCTCTTGGGGGCCTTACCTTACATGCTGTAGGCCCAGGTGTTAGTAGATCTCCGCTGTAAGCGACGAGGTATCCACAGATTGTTGGTGAGCTCCAGTTGATCCGGGGCTTTTCCAAGTCATTATGCATATTGGTTTGAGATTGTATATGAGTATAGAGCGGGATTTGTCCCGACTCTAGGTTTGTCATAGTCATGTATCTGTAGAGGCTTTGTAGACGTATGTGGAAAGCTAAATGTAAGATGTATACGTTCATTTTGACATGATGGCCCTAACCGCCAAGTTTCATATATTGAACATATTGCCATGACTTCCGCTATTGATATTTAATTACATGAGATAAAATGATATTCATACGCGAACATGTATACGAGAGTACATGAGCAAAGATTGGTTCTCTCGGGCCTTATCGGCTCCGGGTGCCAGTCCGGCCTGAATGGGATTTGGGTCGTGACACAAAGAGGAGCCAATTGCCATTTACATTAGAGATGTGAGGAAGATGAGGACTAAGGTCATTCAATCCGTGAAGGTCTACTAGAGGAACCATCCTATTGAGGAGGCCACTTGGGAGATTGAGGTCTATATTAGCAAGTGTTATCCTCACTTGTTCATTGAATCAGGTAGTTTTTTTCATTGTTTTTGGTTAGCAAAAATTTAGGGACGAACGAGGGGTAAATTAGTGTCTAATGTAATGACTTAAAAAGTTGTTATACTAAATTTGAGAGTGTTTGGTTAGCAGACATTTAGGGACGAATGAGGGGTAAATTAGTATCTAATGTAATGACTTAAAAATTTGTTATACTAAATTTGAGAGTAAAAACTCTTCTTAGTGTTTCCCTAGAGACAAATTATGGTATTCAAGGCTTGCCTAGTCTTTGGCATATTTTGAGTGTGGTGTGGTCTAAGAAAATCTGGTAGTCATAGGAGGGTTGGTTGGTGTTTTTGAGATTATATTGTATTAGAGGTCGAGCTTAGAACGTCGTTGAAACATCTGGTGTGTATATCGGGTTAGTAGAACTCCAGTTAAAGCGATTACCACAAAAGGGTCAGTCTGTAATATCAAAAATTGTGAAGCATATTGTGTCACGACCTGAATTCCAACGGGGAGGAGTGGCACCCGAAGCCATTGAGGCCCGAGAGAACCAATCTTTACTCATGTACATTCATATGCATGTCTCTGTATGAATAGCATTCTATCTCATGTAACTATATGATACCAATGGGTGAAGTCATGAAAAACATATGCTGTATATGAAACTTGGCCGTTAGGGCCCTTCAAGTCAAAACATACATTCCTTATATCCCCTTATTTGTCCCACAACATCTACAAAGCCTCTACAGATGCATAGACATAGCACACTTAAAGTCGGGACAAGTCCCCGCTTTATACAATATTTACATAGTACCAAAACCAATGTACATATGTCACTCGGAAAGCCCTGAACCAACTGGAGCTCACCAATTATCTACAACTGACCCGCAACCTACTGTGGAGGTCTACTAGCACCTGTGCCTGCAGCAAGTAAGGTAAGTCCCCCAAGGGACGTCAGTACAAAGAATGTACTGAGTATGTAAGGCTATATTAAATTGCATGATATATATACTTCAATGGACTCAAATATAAGAGAATAAGTCAATATGAATAAGTCATCGTTCTGTTTGTGCTGGAACCATGTACATTACATTCATTACTTTCCTTGCCTTTATGTTCATTCATCTTTATCATTCTATCCATGCTAGGCTTTTCTGTCGCCCCTAGGATGAGATTAACCCATGCTAGGTATTTTAACCCCTGGGATGTGATTAACCCATGCTAGGCTTTCTGTTGCCCCTGGGATGTTATTATGATAACCCATGCTAGGTATTTTAACCCCTGAGATGTGATTAACCCATGCTAGGATTTCTGTCGCCCCTAGGATGTTATTATGATAACCAATGCTAGGCTTTTCTGTCGCCCCTGGGATGTTACTCAAGATTATTCCAACAATTATGCATTACTTCCGTTCTTTCATTATAAGAGTGATACATTACTTCATTTGTTTACTTCTGTGAGATTGATACGTTGATAGTCATAACATCATTGGAACTTTAGAACGTAACATTATTGGAAATGCTACTCAAGAATGAATATATTCTCTTTACATGATTACTTTCTTTGAGATGGTTATTTTAGTAGTTAACACATTATGAGAGCTTTGGAACTTCAGTCAATGAATAAGAGACATGTGAATCACAATTGGTCAAAGAATAAGAAACATGTGAATAACAATATATGTCAACCCGAGATGGGATACTTTAGAACACTTCGGAATGGAACAAGTACAATGACAATGTGAACAATATGTGCTGCAGAAGGATACAGAAATATGTGAATACAACAATTCAGCTCCTTCCTTACGTGTTACTCTACAACACAAGTACATAACGAAGCTTATGTCAACAACCAACTACCTTACAAGTGTATAGACTAAAATGAGTTAGATGATTTCCCTATAACGTCATTTCACCCTTTACAATACCATTCACGGCATTATCATACCAACAGTACTATAATATTTCATATATTGACCAAGACTTCATAAACCAATAGCATTTCACACCCAAAGTTATACTTTACACTTCCCCTTCCACACTACGTTACCTTTTCTCCGTCAAGTCACTCAATAGCTTTCATAATAAAAGGTTGGAGTTTGTAATGCTTAGAAGTATGGATTGTCCTGTATTTGTTTTTTATAGATCAAGAATAGGCTGTAATTGAATGAAAGGGCAAGATTGTTGTCAAGTAGTATTTTCGGGCAAGGAATTGAGATAGGTTATGATTTAATGTTAGTTTAGACTTGATTTGACTATGTGCTTATATGTAAGATGAATATTTGCAATTAGCCTTTGGGAATTACTTGTGATGGTTGGTTATCATTTTGCATTTGAGCATTGCATTGAGATTATACATATATATATATATAATGCTGGGGTTGGTATAAGGTCATGAGATTAGGATTGGGTGTTATTCCAAAACTGTTATTTCAATGGGTGTCACACCGACACTGGTACATGGACTGAACTCATTCCCTACAGGTCATTACTGAGGGTCCCTGCTGACCCTAGAATGTATGTATATCTTGCATGCATGCAATCATTGTCGAATTTGCATTTATGTTGTCTTGACTATTATTGATTGAATCTGCCTACGTGTAAATGATGTGTTGGTATGACTTGAGCATTCACACATATGGAGAGACTAGTTATGATATAGTGAGTTGAAGTGGTTATGACTTTGCTTGAATGTCAAGTAATTGTAAGTTGTGTCTTGATCATTTCTTACTTGCACTTGACTTTCTTATTTGTATGTTGTTGGGTTAAGTCGGCTAGTAATACCTACCAGTATGTAGTTGTTGTACGGATACTATATGTACTCTTCTTTGTGTTTAGTGCAGAGCGTGTTCCAGCATTTAAGATGAGACCTTGACTCTAGTTTGTGACAACAACATTGATTAAACGAAGAGCACCATGTACGGGCAGCCATTGGATCATCATTACTTATTTCTTATCTGTAACACCCCGTACATTTCCGAACTTATTTGACTACCTTAACATTTATGGAATTATTTAAACTTGAGATAGTTAGTGTACTACCCACTAAATTTATTGGGATGAATTAATATTATGTTTATGGACCTAATTGAGGCCCAAAATTAAGTAAAAAGACATGAGCCCAAAAAGGAGATGATCCATTTAAAAATAGACCAAGTTTACTTGGACTTTTTGACCAAATAATTGGCTAAGGATGACCAAAGGAGAGGCTGTTTGGGGGGCCTTTATAAGGCTTAAATTCAGCTTATTTTCCACACATTTCACTTGCCAAAAATCAGATTTTAAAACAACATTTCTCCTCTCTCAAAAAACCCTAGCCACCCTAATTTTCTCTAAGAATTTTTGGACAAATCTTCCACTTGCAAGCCTTGGTAAGTGTTTACCCTTATAGATTAATATATTATATGCATAAGAGGTTGTGTATATCCAGTTGGTTATGTTTAAAAGGTGTTGAGCAGTCCACTTTATTTGTAGCAATCTACTTTTGCTAAATCGGTAAAGGATTTGCCCTCTATGTGGTTTAAACTTGAAAGGGGACTTAAGGTCTTGAAAGAATTGAATTAGATGGATGATATTTTAGTATATTTAAGTGTGGTGCTGTACCTAATTCGTTACTCCTTGTGTATGACTTGTGGAAATGTTTATACATAATTGTGCATGGAAAGTTTGGCGTAGTGAAAGGAGAATACTTTCTTGTTATGTTAAAGTTAATTCTGAAACTGTGTGGACTATTTTTGGTATATTTTTTTGGAAGGTATTTATGTTACTTGATGTAATAAATATGTGGAGTTGCATTGAGGTAAAAATATGAAGTATGCACTTGGTGGGAAGTCTTGTCGGTTTGTGACGTCTATGTTGGTTTGTGGACTGTTTTGGTGGTGTTTTCTTGGTAAGGCAGTAAGTTATGGTATAGGAGGGTGGAATGAAGTTATATGGAAGTATAAAGGAAGGTGGAATGATATACCATGTGTTGGAATGTTGGATAGTTTTTACTTCCCGTCAAGTAGCAATTATCGCCTTGTGAACTTGTAATGTAATTGGTTTTTAATGTGAGCTCCATTATGTATTCATATTGTAGAGTAACACTTTAAGGAAGATCTGAATTGTTGTATTCACTTGTTGGAAAGATAAGGTATGTAGGGTTACTCTTTTCCGTATCCTTTGGTCGTACCTATTGTTCACATCGTTACCAAACCTGTTTTCACTCCGAAATGTTTTCCAGTACCTCATTTCAAGATTGTTAGAAATTTTTATTTACGTGTCTCTTATTTGTTGACTATTGTTCCAAAGCTCCAATAATGTTTTGACCACCGATGTAACAATCTCACAAAAATTAAAAAAATGAAGTAATGCATATTTGGTTGAGTACGGGTGGTAGCACTGGGGGAAAAAACCTAGCTCGAGCCGATCCTGATGGATTATTGGATAGAGTGGGTAGCTTTGGGGGTGAAAACCTAGCTCAAGACAAACCCTATTTATTTATTTATGGGTGGTAGCTCTGGGGGCATAAGCCTAGCTCGAGCCGATCCCAATGTTATTTACCACTGATCAGTTGGTCCCGGGCATTATATGATATATATTGATGTAAATGTAAAAGGAAAGAAATGAATGTAATGTACATGGTTCCACATATACAGTATGGTGGTATATCAGTATTATTCACTTGTATTTTATTCCAATTGAGTTCCTATATTTCATACAGTTACTTATAGCCTTACATACTCGGAACATTTTTTCGTATTGACGTCCATTGGGGGACCTACCTTACCTGCTATAGGCACAAGAGCTAGTAGACCTTCAAAGTAGGGTTCGGGTCATCTGCAGGCTATTGGTGAGCTCCAGGTTAATTCAGGGCTTTTAGAGGCTTTGTAGACTTTGTAAAGTCAAACGTAGAAGTGTCTTACCTTTTAGATGTTGTGGCCCTAACGGCCAAGTCTCGTATCTATTTTGCACGTGTTTACATGACTTCCGTCTTCGATATATTATATCTACATGTGGCTGAACTTTTGTTCCCTTAATATCATGCATATGAACGTACTTGATCATAGGTTCGTTTTCTCGGGCCTTTACGACTACGGGTGCCTTTCTGCCCCAATGGGATTTGAGGCGTGAGAAAAGTGGTATCAGAGCGGGTCGTCCTAGGGTGTCTACAAAGCCATGTCTGAGTAGAGTCTTGCTTATGGATGTGTTGTGCACCACATCTATACGTAGGAGGCTACGGGACATTTAGGAAATGTTTCATTTCTTTATTTTCTAGATCGTGCAATAGAGCCAAAGTTGTAGGTGGAGTCATATTTAACCACTAAATTTGTTTTATGTTTTTGTATCCTCAGTATAGAAAAATGTCGTTTACAAGGAGAAACAAGGGTAAAAGTAAGAAGCTATATAGGATTGTCGGAGAAGGAACCAGTAAATCACCACATGAACAAGCTAATCAAGGTGAGGCTGAAGACGAGTTTGCATCGCAGGCTTCTTCTACTCTTCCACCTCCTAGAGAGCCAGGAAGGATACGAGTACCCCCAGAACCACCTGTTAATGCTACTGAGTAGGATTTAAGGAACACGGTGCAAATGTTGACTCATGTAGTTGCTGCATAAAATCAAGGACAAGATGGTCCAACTACAAGTAATGACGATGCAGATAGGGTAGCTAGTCGGCGGACATAGGATTTTCTTAAATTAGACCCTCCCATATTCACCGGGTCAGATCTTAATGAAGACCCACAAGACTTCATGGACCAAATTCAAAGGGATTTAGATGTTTTGCATTTATCTGGTACAGAAACAGTTGAGCTTGCAGCATATAGATTAAAAGGAGAGGCTATATTATGGTATGATGATTGGAAACGATCTAGGGGTATCGGTACACTTCCAGCTAGTTGGGAAGAATTAAAATCGGCATTCCTTGATCATTACCTTCCATATGAGATCTGAGAGGCTCGTAAAGACTAGTTCTTAAATCTTCGTTAAGGTAATATGAGTGTCATAGAGTACAGTTTTCGGTTTAACTCTTTGGCTAGGTACGCTCCTAATATAGTAGCTAATATGGATGATAGAGTTCATCAGTATGTGGATAGATTGGATCCATATTTGGTTAGGGATTGTACTATTGCTGCTTTGAACAGAGACATGGATATAGTCAGGATACAAGCTTTTGAACAGAAGATGGAGGATCAGAGGCAAAGGAGAAGAATGCAAGAATTTGAAAGAGGACCGTCGAAGAGGGCTAAACCTATAGGAAAGTTCATGGCATCTCAAGGAGAATTTAAACCTCGAGTTTTTAACAAACCGCCTAGACCATCATTTTCTTATTCTACAGCAGGTACTCCATCCCAATTTTGAGGGTTTAGAGGCAGTTAAGTTGGGCAAAGTAGTGGGATTCAAGGTTCACAGACAGTAGGGTATCAAGAATAAGGAAGAATGAGCCAATCGAGGTTTTCTCATTAGCAATGTTAGCACTGTGGAAAGATTCATTTAGGTGCATGTCGGCTTGGGACAGATGTTTGTTTCTGGTGTGGTATGTCGGGGCACATAATGAGAGAGTGCCCACGGAGGGGCACGGGTAGTATAGCTCGACCTACTGGATCAGCCGTTGCATCATTCTCGTCTAGTGTACAGCCTACTGGGTGTGGTAGAGGTGTTCGAGGAGCAGTTAATTCTAGTGGAGTCTAGAACCGTACCTATGCTTTAGCGGATCGGCAGAATTTGGAGGCTTCTCCTGATGTGGTTACATGTACATTATCTGTCTTTTTACATAATGTATATGCATTGATTGATCTGGGCTCTACCCTATCCTATGTAACTCCAATGATAGCTGAAAAATTAGAAAGAACACCGAAATTACTAGTCAAGCCATTTGATGTATTTACATCGGTTGGTGAATCTATTATAGCTAAAAGAGTTTATCGTAATGGCATAGTAACTATTTTTGATCACGATACGTTGGCTGATCTTATTGAGCTGGAAATGGTAGATTTTGATGTTATAATGGGTATGGATTGGTTGGCTTCTTGATATGCATGGTAGATTGCGGAGCTAGGAAGGTACATTTCCATTTTCCACAAAAGACCGTCCTTGAATAGAGGGGTAATGTTGGAGCACCGAGAGGTAAATTTATTTCTTATCTTAAGGCAAAGAAAATGATATCCAAGGGGTACATATGTCATCTAGTAAGAGTGCAAGATACCGATGTGAAGCCACCAACTCTTCAATCAGTTTCGATAGTAAATGAATTCCTTGATGTATTTCCTGAAGATCTTCCAGGTTTGCCTCTAGAACGGGAAGTAGAGTTTGGTATTGATGTGATTCCAGGTACTAATCCTATCTCTATTCCTCCGTATAGAATGGCCCCGGCAGAGTTACGGGAGTAGAAGGATCAATTAAAAGACTTGCTGGACAAGGGATTCATAAGGCCTAGTATGTCCCCGTGGGGTGCACCAGTGTTATTTGTACACAAGAAAGATGGCACGTTGAAAATGTGTATTGATTATCGACAACTGAATAAGGTAACGGTCAAGAACAAATATCCTATCCCTAGAATTGATGATTTGTTTGATCAATTACAAGGTGCCAAATGCTTCTCAAAGATTGACTTGAGATCTAGTTATCATCAAGTAAGGGTTAGAGAAAAAGATATACCCAAGACAGCTTTCCAAACATGGTATGGTCATTATGAGTTTTTAGTTATGTCATTTGGGCTAACAAATGCACCATCAGTTTTTATGGATTTGATGAATAGGGTGTTCAAGCCATTCTTAGATGTGTTCGTGATAGTGTTTATAGATGATATTTGGGTCTATTCAAGATCAAAAGAAGACCATGCTAATCACTTATGGCAGGTGTTAAGATTCTTCGTGATCGTAAGTTATATGCAAAGTTCTCTAAATGTGAATTTTGGTTAAAATCTATAGTATTCTTGGGTCATATTGTGTCGGATGAAGGGATAAGGCTTGATACTCAAAAGATAGAAGTTGTGAAGAATTGGCCAAGACCTACAACGCCTATAGAAATTTGTAGTTTTCTCAGGTTGGTAGGTCATTATAGAAGATTTGTTGAAGGGTTTTCTTCCATTTTGGCACCTTTGACAAAGCTAATACACAAGGCAACCAAGTTTCAGTGGAATGATGCATGTGAGAAGAGTTTCCAAGATCTGAAGGATAAGTTGACTTCTGCACCTGTATTGGTACTTACAGAAGGCACAGAAGGGTATGCGGTATATTATGATGCTTCAGGAGTTGGCTTAGGATGTGTATTGATGCAACAAAGTAATGTAATAGCTTATGCCCCAAGACAGTTGCGGCCACATGAGAGAAATTATCCTACACATGATCTTGAGATAGCAGCTGTTATATTTACTTTAAAGATATGGCACCATTACTTGTATGGGGTTCACGTTGATATATATACCGATCATAAGAGTTTGCAGTATATTTTCAAGAAAAAAGATCTAAATTTGAGGCAACGGAGGTGGCTTTAACTATTAAAAGATTATGACATTGATATTTTATATCATCCAAGGAAAGCAAATGTAGTAGCCGATGCATTAAGCCACAAACCAATAGGAAGCACTGATTGCCAGCTCATGAAAAAGCAAGGTATAGTCAAGGATCTACATCAACTAGCTAGCTTGGGGGTTCGTCTTCTTGAAACTCCAAATGAAGAAATTATGGTGCAAAATGCGGTAGAATCTTCATTAGTAGCTGAAGTGAAGGAAAAATAGTATGCAGATCCTATTTTATTGCAGCTGAAGGATAATGTACAACAAGGTTTGACAAAGGCATTTGATCTTACGCAAGAGGGAGTGCTTCAGTGCCAAAGTAGATTGTGTGTACGTGATGTAGATGAGCTAAGGATCCAGATTATGACAGAGGCATATCATTCACGGTATTCTATTCACCCGGGAGCCACCAAAATGTAGCATGATTTGAAAGAAATGTATTGGTGGGGTAACATGAATAAGAACATCGCAAAATTTATAGCCCAATGCCCAAATTGTCAACAAGTAAAAGTAGAGCATCAGAAGCCTGGAGGTTATATTCAATGGATAAATCTTCCAATCTGGAGGTAGGAAAATTTGATTCCATATGGGTAATAGTTGACAGGCTTACCAAGTCAGCACACTTCCTACCGGTCAAGACCACCTACACAGTTGAAGATTATGCGCGGTTGTATGTTAAATAGATAGTTCGACTACACGAAATTCCAATATCTATTATATCTGATAGGGAAGCTTAATTTACTGCACACTTTTGGAAGTCTTTTCAGAAGGGTTTGGGAACCCAAGTGAATTTAAGTATGACTTTTCATCCTCAAACCGATGGACAAGCAGAACGTACTATACAAACACTGGAAGATATGCAACGAGCTTGCACATTGGACTTTAAAGGTAGTTGGGATGATCATTTATCTCTTATTGAATTTTCCTACAATAATAGCTATCATTCAAGTATCAAAATAGCACCTTATGAAGCTTTATATGAAAGAAAGTGTAGATCAACAATTGAATGGTTTGAAGCAGGTGAAACTGCCTTATTTGGGCCAAATCTTGTTCATCAAGCTATGGAGAAGGTTAAGGTGATACAACAACGACTACACATGGCCCAAAGTTGAAACAAATCATATATCGATGTTAGAAGAAGGGGTCTAGAGTTTGCTGTAGGTGATTAGGTATTCTTGAAAGTATCACCAATGAAAGGGGTAATGAGATTTGGAAAGAAAGGAAAGCAAAGTCCGCGTTATATAGGGCAGTATAAAATTGTCCGAAGATTTGGTCAAGTTGCATATGAATTAGAACTACCCCAAGAACTCTCCAAAGTTCATCCAATGTTTCATGTTTCAATTCTTTGGAAGTGCATAGGAGATCCATCTCGTATTGTTCCCACTGAAGATGTACAAGTTACGAACGATCTCATTTATGAAGAAATACCTATTTCTATTCAGGATCGACAAGTTAAGAGGTTAAGAAATAAAGAATTAGCTTCTGTAAAAGTGCTTTGAAAAAATCAGCAAGTATAAGAAATCACATGGGAAGCCGAGGAAATGATGAAGTCTAAGTACCCGCATTTATTTCAAATCGAAGAGAAAGCCCAAGATGCTGAATTAGAGCAATAACAAGTAAATATATATAAATATTATGTGTATGTGATAATAAGAAGAATGAACTTAGACTTGAACTTGTTTAGATTGGATAATGTTCCTAAGGGGGGAAGGATGTAACACCCCGTATATTTTTGAACTAATTTGACTACCTTAACATTTATGGAATTATTTAAACTTGAGATAGTTGGTGTATTACCCACTAAATTTATTGGGCTGAATTAATATTATGTTTATGTACCTAATTGAGGCCAAAAATTAAGTAAAAAGACATGGGCCCAAAAAGGAGATGATCCATTTAAAAATGGACCAAGTTTACTTGGAGTTTTTGACCAAATATTGGCTAAGGATGACCAAAGGAGAGGCTGTTAGGGGGGACTTTATAAGGCTGAAATTCAGTTTATTTTCCACACATTTCACTTGCCAAAAATCAGATTTTCAATCAACATTTCTCCTCTCTCAAAAAACCCTAGCCACCCTAATTTTCTCTAAGGATTTTTGGACAAATCTTCCACTTGCAAGCCTTGGTAAGTGTTTAAACTTATATATTAATATATTATATGCATAAGAGGTTGTGTATATCCAGTTGGTTATGTTTAAAAAGTGTTGAGCAGTCCACTTTATTTGTAGCAGTCCACTTTTGTTAAATCGGTAAAGGATTTGCCCTCTATGTGGTTTAAACTTGAAAGAGGACTTAAGGTCTTGAAGGAATTGAATTAGATGGATGAAATTTCAGTATATTTAAGTGTGGTTCTGTACCTAATTCGTTACTCCTTGTGTATGACTTGTGGAAATGTTTATACATAATTGTGCATGGAAAGTTTGGCGTAGTGAAAGGAGAATACTTTCTTGTTATGTTAAAGTTAATTCTGAAACTGTGTGGACTATTTTTGGTATATTTTTTTGGAAGGTATTTATGTTACTTGATGTAATAAATATGTGGAGTTGCATTGAGGTAAAAATATGAAGTATGCACTTGGTGGGAAGTCTTGTCTGTTTGTGACGTCTATGTTGGTTTGTGGACTGTTTTGGTGGTGTTTTCTTGGTAAGGCAGTAAGTTATGGTATAGGAGGGTGGAATGAAGTTATATGGAAGTATAAAGGAAGGTGGAATGATATACCATGTTTTGGAATGTTGGATAGTTTTTACTTCCCGTCAAGTAGCAATTATCGCCTTGTGAACTTGTAATGTAATTGGTTTTTAATGTGAGCTCCATTATGTATTCATATTGTAGAGTAACACTTTAAGGAAGATCTGAATTGTTGTATTCACTTGTTGGAAAGATAAGGTATGTAAGGTTACTCTTTTCCGTATCCTTTGGTCGTACCTATTGTTCACATCGTTACCAAACCTGTTTTCACTCCGAAATGTTTTCCAGTACCTCATTTCAAGTTTGTTAGCAATTTTTATTTACGTGTCTCTTATTTGTTGACTATTTTTCCAAAGCTCCAATAATGTTATGACCACCGATGTAACAATCTCAAAAAAATTAAAGGAATAAAGTAATGCATATTTGGTTGAGTACGGGTGGTAGCTCTAGGGCGAAAACCTAGCTCGAGAGGATCCCGATGGATTATTGGATACAGGGGGTAGCTCTGGGGGTGAAAACCTAGCTCGAGCCAAACCTAATTTATTGATTTATGGGTGGTAGCTCTGGGGACATAAGCCTAGCTCGAGCCGATCCCAATGTTATTTACCACTGATCAGTTGGTCCCGGGCATTGTATGATATATATTGATGTAAAGGTAAAAGGAAAGAAATGAATGTAGTGTACAGGGTTCTACATATATAGTACGGTGGTATATCAGTATTATCTATTCACTTATATTTGATTCCAATTGAGTTCCTATATTTCATACAGTTACTTATAGATTACATACTCAGTACATTATTTCGTACTGACGTCCCTTGGGGGACCTACCTTACCTGCTATAGGTACAGAAGCTAGTAGACCTTCATAGTAGGGTTTCGGTCATCTGCAGGCTATTGGTGAGCTCCAGGTTGATTCGGGTCTTTCCGAGTCATTTGTATACATTTTTGGTACTGTGTAGTAGTTGTATAAGGCGGGGACTTGTCCCGACCTTAGTCATGGTTATATATATTTTAGAGGCTTTGTAGACTTTGTAAAGTCAAACGTAGAAGTGTCTTACCTTTTAGACGTTGTGGCCCTAACGACCAAGTCTCGTATCTATTTTGTACATCTTTACATGACTTCCATCGTCGATATATTATATCTGCATGTGGCTGAAGTTTTGTGCCCTTAATGGCATGCATATGAACGAACTTGATCATATGTTGATTCTCTCGGGCCTTTACGGCTACGGGTACCTGTCCGCCCCAATGGGATTTGAGGTGTGACATTATCCTTTTTATGGACAGGGACATTCCTTTTTATTCACTATTCTGGGAGTTGTTTTAGACCTTATTTTGGATATTTTAAAGTTCTTGTATGGTCACTTTTGGGTCTCGCGGATGTAATAGATTTGAGATATTCTTCTATATTTTCATATAGTTGGTATTTGATGACTATTTAGGATTAAATTTTTGTTTATAATGTGTTAGTAAAGTAAGGGTGTTGAACTTAGAAATAAAGTTAATAAGAGTCCTTAGTTAATTTGCTAAGGGTTGGGCTATATGGTCCTCCTATTGTAGAGTTAGGGTGGGTGCTACTCATGATCATTTGGGTCGTGACAACCTATCAGTTGTGCACCAGATATTTCATTTTTCAATGTTAAACCAATATCGTCCTAATAATTCTAACGAGGTTCGGTGTGATTGAGTTTCTTTAGACCATGATTTGACCTTTGAGGAGGAGCCTATTGCTCTTTTTGATAGGCAGACTAGAAAGTTGAGATCCCAAAATATTGACTTATTGAAAGTTTAGTAGAGACATCACCCGATTGAAGAGGCTACATGGGAGGTTGAGTCCGATATGCAAATTAGATACCCCCAGATTTTTATCGATTTAGGTACTTTCTTTGCCTTTTAATCGTGAACAAATATGTGTTTTAGTGGTGGATATAAAAATCCTCGTGGTGATTTTAAGCTTTTGCTATGTTTTGACCATTTTGCCCTTTCCTGTTGTAACTACATACCACTTATGAGTTGTAGGGATGGATGGCATGGTCCCCAAAGTATTCAGGAGTGAAATTTATGAATTTGAGATTTTGGGTAGCCTTTAAAGTGGTATAGTTAACTTTGGTCAACATTATGTGATCTGAGAGTCGGATGGTGATTATGTCAGTTCCATTATATCAAGAAAGTCGATTTGGGATAACAGTAATTTTGGTTTGGGTTCTAAGACTATATTATGAGTTTTGAGTGTTCGAGCGAGAAACTAGTTTATTTGGTCTAAAGGAGTGTCCGACGTGTAACTTGTTGATAACAACCTCTTTTTAAAAATTGGATGGTTCCACTGAGTCGAGAATGTTGAATTTAGCCTATTAGCACTATCAAATTATTTTTGTGGGGTCCCAAATGAATCATTAGGGTCCTTAGGAAAATTTTTAGACTTTGACTAATTGAAGGTGCCCAATTTCTGGTGCACCAGTTATTTACTCATCGTGATCATATGGCGGGGGACTCGATCGTAAAGCATTGGGTTGTTGTTCATCGCGATCGCGAGGTGGCTAACCGCAATTCTGAGGTTTGGGTTAGGTATTCATCATGATCGTGTGACCTCTTCCCGCGACCTTGATGACCATTTTAGAGGTGGTTAAACTTTGACCCTCACGATCATTTGGGGGGTACCGAGATCATGAGGTACTGTTCGTAAAATAGTATAAAACCCCCAATTTCACTATTTTCCCCCATTTTCACCATCTTCAAGCGTTGATAACTTGATTTTTGGTCTTTTCAAGAGGGCTTTTCATCAAACTTGACTTGGGTAAGCTTCTAAATCCATTTTTATCATTACTAATTGAATTTATTGCTTAAACATCTAAAAAAACATAGATTTTAAACTTGAAATTTTTGGTGTTACCTTGTAAAGTGAAAAATGTATATTTTATTGATTTCTAAACCGAATTCAACTCGGATTTTGATGGGTTTTCATATACAGAACACTTAAAGTATGGGAAATATGATTGTTTATTAATATTTTAAATTTAACCTTTTATCTTTGGGGTTGATTTTCAAAGTGATTTTGGATCCGAAAACAAAGTATTCTAATATGGGTATCAATCGACTCCTAATTACATATATAATATGTTTTTGATAGATTGGGAGTGTTCAGAAGAAGCTTGTAAGGGAGAGACTTCAAGTTGAGGGATTCAGGATCGTGTTTCAACTTTCGAGGTAGGTTATTGCTTATTTTTTTTAGATTGAACTGGGTAGATAACCATTCATTTAAATTATGTAATGGGTTAGGGACATTATTATTGTTTCATTTTTGAAATCATTTTTACTATTGCATTGCCAGTGTAGGGGCTTTTGTGAATCTTATTATTAATTTGAGAGATTATTATCACTTAGAAGCCTATGTGGAGGCTGGTTTGGTCTTGTGTAAGCATTATGTGTTCTTTTTTATTGTTGTGATGACTGTGAGGGGTCTTGGACTGATATTATTGATGTATTTTATGATTCTTTATTATTGTGTTGCTATGGGAGGGCTTTTATCATGAATTATTGATATTTGGGTGATTTATGTTCATTCATGGAATTGCTAAGCTGATTATTGTATGTTGTTGATTTTGCTATGATCATTCATACTCATTCATCATTCATTTTCAAGGAATTGAAATTATTATGGAAGTTGGATTTCTTTACTAATAAAATGAATCATTTTTTAAAATGCCTTAGCCGAGAAAAGTGCCAAAATGATTGATTGCTAAGAATGTGATCAATACATGGGTTGCGAACCCCCCATGGGTCCTCTACTAGAAGCTTAGATTCAAAGGGTGTATACGAGGTGAACATTTGAGTATTGCATTCATACCATAATTTTGAATTGTACTACTTTTAATCTCTTTTATGTGAATGATACCATGAATTGGACTTCTTTATATGTGGTGTTATTATCCTTACACTGTAGTTGAAATTCTATTATTGTACTGTTACGAGCTGTATGGCTTGAGCCGTTGGGACTTTTATATTTGAAGGATGGATGAATTACTTGTAGTTTACTTTACTTGTTTAGTTGTCTAGTTTTCTTGGTCCGCCTAATGCCTACTGAGTACAAGTGGGTCGTACTAACTCCAATTTTTAAGTACCCTTTTGGTGAAAATCCTAGTTCGAATGCTACCCGCAGATCGTGATCTTGTACAATTTTAGGATTTTAAAGTCAGAGTGAGATTCCCGTCCTAAGCATGTTTCCTGACTTAATCTAGTTCTCTTATGTATTTACTTTATTTCAGAGATAAATACTACGTATTCATACTTTATGTTGGTCTTAGAGTTGCTCTATCTCATAACACTAGATCTTGGGGGATAGGAGTTGTATTATTATTATGATATTTGTCTTGCTATCGTATTTTCTTGACATTATCCTAAAGTCTCGTACATTTATCATTACATACCTTCTCTCCATTATCTATTTTCTTGGAGTATGGCTTACCTACCAAGATTGGGCCGGGGTAGGAGCCATCATGACCTCGGATTTTGGATCGTAAAACTTACAAATCCGCAAAAGGTAAAAAAGAGGTGATGAATTTGATGTAAGTTGGGATTAGGATAAATTTATGCGCTTTTTTATAAAAGAGTAATAAATGTGGGAAGGCTAACAAATAATATGAATTTTGTACAACTTGTTTTGTCCTCATCATTTAGCGTCGGAAGATTTACTTTCTTGGGGAATTCACATTTATTGTGTTTTACCTTGTTACCTCTTTAGATATAGATTTATCCAACCTAATTTTTTTAAAAATACAAATGTCAAAGAGAAAACATTCAAATAATTAGCATTTTTTGGCTGTGAAATTTTTACTATTTTTCAGATTTTGTTTTTAACTTTATTTGAAAATCAATTTTGGCCATGAAACTTTCAAATATAGCTTGAAGTTCTATTTCAAATTCGGAATATTTTTAACTTTATTTTATTTCTCGTCACAGATTTCCACATTTTTCTTTTCTTCATTCCATGTGCAAGTCCAACCAAAGGAAAGAGGAAAAATTTCTCTATCAGCAAAGCTAGAGCTAGGACTACATCAACGAGGGGTAACAAGATCCCTAAAAAACTGGACTGTCACGAACCAAAAGTCAAGGTCATGATTGCACCTACATCGACCCAGCCTTGGTAGGTAGGCGGAATACCCAAAAAGGAAAGGAAAATCCAAACACAAATTAAAGAGATAAAAATGAAACTAGTAGAATGATGTCAAGCCAAAATATATATAAACATAGCGGAAGTCTAAGCAAAATACAATAAATCCCAAAATACTATTTTCATGAGTGTAAAGAGCATCTGGTATAAACTCTGAATATCTGAAAATAGTACATAAATCAGTCTCTGATTGTAAATGAGGACATAAGATAAAATAAGAGGAGGTTTGGAATCATTCCTGGACTATGGAGCATGCCAGTACCTTGGATGTCAACTCCGATAGCATGAAATCAGTTGTCGCGAGTCGTACTCGAACTCCGATCTGCACCTAAAGTGTACAATAGGAGTGAGTATGATCCACTTGTACTTAGTAGGTATCATAGGCTGACTGAGCAAAGTATAAAATGATACAAATAAATATACTATGAGCACATCACCTGCAAACAGAAAAGTTCCTAAATGGTAGTTCTCACCGTCTCCACTAATAGTTCTATAATACAAGATAAAATGGAACAACTACAAACGAAATAAATAAGTAACCAATATACACATCAAGATACTTAAAAGGAAATACAGATGATGCACATGCAATTCAATACAATGATGGTTAGACTTTTGTATACACCTTCCAAGGCTCAGGGAGGTTCGCAACCCATATACCTTTATATTCTCATTCTCATATCTCAACAACCTTACGAACACATCCCTCGGTATATGCATTTTATAAAGTGTATTACTTTCTTACAAAATTAGTATTTCTCAATCAACCTTACTGACACATCCCTCGGTATAGACATCCTATAAATTGTTTCATTTTCTGTTAAAATAAGTGTTTCTCTGTGGTACTAATCTCATTAATATGTATGAATGAAATGATGATGTAATCCTTAAAACCAAAAAGTATAAATATAATGATCAATTCAATACAGGTATAATGAGCTTAGAATAAACTTAATATGTCAATAATTCATTACATCTGCCCTCACTTGGCACCACTAGAAAGAATAGTCATGAATGACATCAATGATACCATTACAAACCCCTTACTCATGTATATTAATCATGGTAGAGGTAAATAATGCTACAACAATGTCTATAATGTGTATGTAGGCCCCCTCACAGGCATCACAACAACAATTATGGCATTTAATGCTCAGATAAGGCCTATGATGTCCAATAAAGCACCTACACGGGCAACACACAATAGATATCTTTCAAGTCAACAACAATATACATATAAGCCCCGACACAGGCACACAATAATAATAATAATCTCACAATAAAACTCCCATGGCTAATTTTCCCAACCCATATCATGCTTTACATGTTCACTTACTACCCAACCCAGTCCGAAGTAAGTTAAGCCATAACCTACCTCGAACTGCCAAAATTCAAGTCCATACCCTTCAACACAGAGACTTTCCCTTTCGAACAGTCTCGAAATGAGCCTAATTTATAAAATACATAATCTATGTCTCAAAAGTAAGCTAATGATAAATATCGACTATGTTTAAGACAGGTCCAAAATGCGTTCAAAAAAATAGTTCAAAAATAAAAGGGGTGAACTGTAATTTTATCTTAGAAACATGTTACCCAAGATCATAGGAGTCTGTGGCTGAAAACCCACGTGAAAAAAAGTTGAAATTGATTTTTAAATTTAAGAAAAATAATTTTAAAGCTTTACTGGCAAAATATCCAAAAATCCATTTTGAAATCTAGATAACAAGGTGTTTTTTGAGATATAATCAATGGAAAGATGAATTTGGAGCTTACCCAAGCATAAATGGTAAAGAAACCCTAGAAATCACCTTTCTCAAAGCTCCAAGGTCTAAAAAATTGAGAAAATTATGAAAAAAAATATATTTATACTGTTTTGTGAATAGTACCTCAGGAACGTGGTCAACCTTATGCATTTATGAGAGTTAATGCTAATCAGGCCATAAAGTTGGCCTTCGCATCTGCAGTTTGCCTCTCGCATTTGCTAGGATAGATGGCCCAAACACATCACATTCGTGATGGTCCGATTGCGTTTGTGAAGAGGCGAGATACCCGACACGGACACATACGCCTTCGAGATCATGGCCACCATCTCGTGACCACGATGAACGATTTTATCCTTGTATGAATTCAAGGACAAGGGCATGCATTCGCGAATAAGGAAGGGTCAGGTATTAGATAGTAATAAATTTGTTGTTTTTGCATATTTTAAAATCCTCCGAATGGGCCCTCGGAATTTGTTCCAGACCCCACAAAAATAAAACATATATGCTAATTTTGATGTTTTGAACTCAATGGCACTATCGAATTTTCAAAAGGATATAGTTTAAAAATATTTAACACCCGGGACCCCATTATGCATTTTTTACTAGTTTTTGAACGGAGGTCAAAATGAAAAACAAAGGCTACAAACCCGAACCATCCCTGCTACTAACCCAAGATCAATATTTTGGATATAATAAAACTGTTCAAATCGCTATCTGGTGCTCAAAATACAAAGTACTGACCGAAGTCAAACTCCTGACGTTTAAAGACTCTAAAAGTCTCAATCTCTTCTAAATCACTTGTGAATGCATCGGGGACCGTGCCAATAATCCCCACATCTCATAAATAGCATGCAACCAAATAACATGCAACCATTAAGGGGAAGGATAAAATGGTTAAATCACATAAAAAGTAAAATTTCACAATCAAGGTTGTTACATGGACAAAAGCCATACAAACAGGTGTAGCAAGAGAAATATAAGAAAGCTATTACTTATTGGATGGTATTTCCAATTAATGGTCTAGTTTATCTAAAACAAACGTGCTCTTTAGTCTATTCTCTTTCTCTATAATTGCCTTTTTATGGGGATTGTTAGTTGTTTGGCTTCTATGTTGAAATAATAAACCTTGTATTTATTAGGGTGGTTGTCTCATCAAATTCTCAAAGTGCAAGATAATTAACTGCAACCAAAAATAAATAAAAGAAAAAGTATATATAGATAATTGTTTTCTATTCATAACATTGTACACTTCTTCTTTTTCATAGTGAAATAGCTCTCAAGCTTAGTCGTACCTTGTTAAATGTCCTTATATTATTTTCTCCTCTAATTTGGTTTGTGTATGATTTTGTGCTAGTTAATCCATGATCTTTCTTAAACAAAAAGTTCTTTCTAGAAATTTGTAATCCTACTTTCATACTATGAGTTCTAGATATCTCTTTTTTTCTATTTCTAATCAAAGTTTCAACTACACATTTGTTGTCGATGCTAATTTAATCTCAAATTGACATCAGTATATTCGCAAATCACAATCCACAGGTAATCAAGCTAGTTCAAATGATATGAAGATTTCTAATTAGTTATTAAGAATTTGATACATCTCAAATTAAACTTAAAATGCTTATAATCACATAACTGAGATAATTAAAGTAGGATTGCTTTATCGATTCGATGGAAAAGCTTCTTCTTTCATTATCTAAACTTGTTTCAAAAGGAGGAATCCAGAACTTAGATATTGCGGCACAAAATTCTCCCTCCATACCATGACTAATAATTTATTGAATATATTTGCACATAATAAATGATTGGGAGGGAGAATTTGGTAGAGATAGACCGCAAGAAATTAGATTTTCCATGTTAGGTTTTCCTGGAGACTTATTTAATTTATATAAAATTTGTCATTTCTTTTAGTGTGTGCGGGTGGGTAGGTGGGTGGGAGGGATTGGGGGGGGGGGAAACTTTCTTATTCGATTGAGCATAGAGGCCTCCATACTTTCATTTCTTCTTATGAAAAAAGGTTCCCCCCTTTCTTGCCCAACTATTTCAGGTAGAGGAAAATTGGGACCCTGCGATGGGGCCAAGTATACTATAAATTATTTTTTATATATAAATATGTAATCCAAAATGAAATGCAATACACCGCTTTTTTTCTACAACCAAGGATAGAGAAATTTGAAGTCATCAGGTGAAGGATTAGGACCAAAAGCCCAATAAATACCAGAATCTTTCATCATCCAACTACAGTGGACATTCTTGTGAAAATTACCATATCCACAAAACTTATCATTTAGTTTAAAGACAACAAAACTATTATGCTTTGAACCCCATGAAAAACTACAGTGATAAAGAGTAGTTGCAAAGAAATTCATATGGAACGAGAAATCAAATTGGTCACCTGGACTAAGGATATGAACTCCTAGATCATCATCTTTAGATTGACAATGAACTTTGAGTAAAGGTGTATTATGAGGAAGGCCACTAGTAAAATGAAGGGTAATTTTTGGAATTAAACTGATAGCATTTGTTAATTCCATAGTGTTGATGAGTGATAAAATAAGAAATGAAAGTAGAATTTTTGAGTAAGGGTAATAAACCATTTTGAGAGACATAGTGTTTCATGAATGCAAATGAAATTGGTCTGCTCTATTTATAAAATGATATAATAGTGATTTAACCAATATTGAAGTTTTTTTGACTTGAGTTTGGATCCTTCTGAAAATTGAGTAAATTTGGATTTGTCTGCCTTGAGTTTGCATCCTTCTGGATATTAAGTTAATTTGGATTCTTTCAATCAATAAGAAAAGGATGTGTAATCTGATATTGCTTAATTAACAAGTAAAATTACTTGACTTTGACTTATTCAATGCGAAGGGATTTTGTTTTTGACCAAAATCTGATACTTCCTTTCTTTTTGTTTAATATAAAATAAAAGAGAATTCCAACAATACAAAAGGGGGAAAGTGCACAAAATAAACCCTAAAATTAGTTCATAAGCTAATTTCAACATTACCGAGGAGCTCCAAAGTAAATATTGGTCTGTCGATGTGTTTTTATTTTGCACATGAAGTGAACATGACATCAACACGCCCACTATCATGAATTAGTCCTTTATGGTACTCTGTTGGTATATTTTGTCTTGACTCGAGTCTACAACCTAGTTGAGATACGGTGCTTGGAACCATAAGTAATCCTAACCTTACCCTTGGAATAATATACTAAGCATATCATATGAAATTGAAGCAGAAGCTGTAATATGAATCATAAAAGGATGTTCTAAAATATAACTGAGATCATAATGTATTGGATATGGATAGCCTAAAGAGATAACATGAACCAAAACTACTGTCTGAAAGTCTCTAAAATTGAATAACATAAGCTGTCAGGACAAAGCCCCCGACTAACCTTAAAATATTGCCTATAATGAAGAATGAAAAATCTAACTAAGCTAGGTCCCCAAATAATAAGGAATCACAAAACCTGGAAACTGAGATGGTAACAACTAGCCACGTTCCTGAGAGCAATCACCCATATCTACATCACATAAAAAATGTAGGCATAAGAAGTATGCGATTAGTATGTCTGAATGTGCTGAGTATGCAGGAATCAAGACAAATACAAAAAATATAATGTCACGACCAAGAATTCAAGGTCATGATGGCACCTTACTTATCCCAACCCTAGGTAGGTAATCCCAATACCAAAAGAGATAAAGATGCAAAAAAAAAAGTAAATAAAACCCAAATATGAGACTTAAGATAAAGTCAGTCGATTATATATATAAACCAATCTGAAAACTGAACAAAATACAACCCGAATCCAAGATCTAGTGTCAAGAGTAAAGAAAAATAAGAAACTGACAATTAAACAAAAAATACACATTTGTCACTGAAAAGTAAAATAAAGACAAGATAATGGAAATTAGGGGGGCTGGAAAATGTTCCGGATGAGGAGCTAACCAGTACTCAAAATAGCCTCGACATAATATGATCTCAAGCTCCATGGGTCGCACTCTACTGGGATCTGCACTTAAAGGGTACAGAAGTAGGAGTGAGTATGGTTCACTTGTACTCAGTGGGCATCATAGGCCGACCAAGCAATGTAGAAAACTAAACATGTAAAGGCAACTAAACGCTTCCGCCTGCATATAGAAAAGTTTCCAATGGCGGCTCAAGTCTTATAGCTCATAAACAGTATATATAATACAACCATAACAACTATTAAAAAAGTAATCTAGACAATGACCAACTTAAAAAGAGGCTAAGTACATGATATGAAACATATAAAAGAAATGTAAGTGATGCAATGGAATGCAATAGCCATGATGTAATGTCTCAATATCACCTCGTATACAACTTCTGAGCCAAATCTTCCACGACAGAACCCATGGGGGGCTCGCAACCCATATACTATCATAATCTTATATCTCAATCAACCTTGCTAGCACATCCCTCGGTCAAGGCTTTTTATAAAATGTTTCATCTTCCTTCAAAATTAGTGTTTCTTAGTGGTAACAATTTCTATAAATATGAATAAATGAAATGAGGATGCATGCTCACAATCAAATTAATATCATGTAACGAATTAACTCAATAATGGTATAAATGAGCTTAAATCTCCTCAAATATCATTATATCATGATGTAAGCCACCACATAGCACCATTGTAATAAAAAGTCATGTAAGTCATCAATAATATCAATCCAAGCCCCTAACTCGGGTATCAAGATAATTGTAAAGTCAAATAATGCTCAAACAAAACCAATAAAATCAATCTAAGCCCCCATTCAAGCATCATGATAATTAAAAGGGAAAATAATATTTGAACATGACTAATACCAGCCCCTGCATGGGAATCACAATAATAATAACTCCTCAAGTCACTAATAATATTAACATATGCCCACACGGGCAACATGATAAAATAATGATCTCACAATATGAATCTTACGATAAAATCCCCAATCCATAGCATACTTCACATGATTGGTTAACTACCCAGCACGGTCGGAAGAAAGCTAACCCAAAATAGTCAAAACACAGAAAAAGATGAAAATCAAAACAAGGGTCATTACATTATCCACCACTAAAACATACCTTTTTCCTAAAATGAAAGAGCAAGGAAAGTACCTGAAGTGGCAAAAAGCTAGGGGTATCTACTCCATATATCAGACTCAACCTCCCATGTAGCCTCCTCAATCGGGCGATGTCTTCACTGAACTTTAACAGAATCAATATGTTTGGACCTCAGCTTGTTAGTCTGTCTATCTAGGGATGCAATAGGCTCCTCCTCGTAGGACAAATCATGATCTAATGCAACTGAATACCATCGAAATTACATGAGTATCATCTGGATAGTATCTCATCAATATCAAAACATGGAATAGTAAATCAACAGTTGAAAGATGTAGAGGCAAAGCTAGCTTATACACCATATCTCCAAACTTATCAAGAATCTCAAAAGGCCAGATAAATCTTTGACTAAGCTTTCTTTTCTTCCAAAATCTCATCACACCCTTCATAGGTGATACCTTCAATAAAACCCTCTCACCAAGCATGAAAGCTACATTATGAACCCATCAATCATTGTAACTATTCTGCCTACTCTATGAAATTATAAGCCTCTGCTAAATCAATCTGACTCAATCCATTGAGTCTCTTAACAAATTAGTTCCCAATGCCTAACCTTGAACAAATCAAACGATCCCATAAGGAATCTACATCTCAGCCTATATAAAGCCTCAAAAAAGCCACCTGGATGCTTGAATGGTAACCGTTGTTGTAGGCATACTCAACTAAGGGAAAAAAATAGTCCTAATGACACTAAAATCAATAACACACTCTCGAAGCATATCCTCTAACACATGATGGTAAGCTCTAACTAGACATCTGTTTGAGGGTGAAAAGTTGTGCTCATCTCAAGTTGAGTACCCAACTCACTCTACATAGAACTCTAAAAATTCAAGGTAAACTATGTACCTCTATAAGAAATAATGGAGATATATATACTATGCAATCGAACAAACTCTCGAATGTAGATCTTGGCCAACTTCACTACATTATCATTCACCTTCACAGTTATGAAGTGTATTGATTTAGTCAACCTATCCACCCAAATAGAATTAAAATTCCCCAAAGTCGGGGGAAGACTAACCACAAAGTCCATAGTGATCCACTCCCGCTTCCACTCTAGAAGGGGAATCCTCTACATTGTACCACCTGGTTATTGATGCTCATAATTCATTGGTTGACAATTCAAAAACTTGGCCACAAACTCTACAATGTCCTTCTTCATATCACACCACATATAGTGTTGCATCAAGACATGATATGAATATAATACTTCGAACAATGAGCCTCCTCTAAGATCAATCTAATCCACCCACCAACTCTCGATACACCAACACGACTACTATTTCTTAAAACACCATTGGGATTAAGATATGTCATCTTTACATCACCACTCAACACTTTATCACGAATCACCCACTACTTATTATCATCAAACTGCCTAGCTTGAATCTCCTCCATCAATAAAGATCTAGCCTCAACAAAGGCCAAAACACGCCCAGGTGTTAAAATATCAAGCATAACCAATTTTAGCTATAGACTGAATGTCTTAGGCTAAAGTTCTCTCCCTCGCCAAAAGATAAGCCAAACTCCCCATACTTTCCTCCTTCTAACTCAATGCATCCGTTACTACATTAGCCTTGCCCGCATGCTAAAGAATATTGAGATCATAATCCTTGAGAAACTCCAACCACCTACACTATCTCATAATAAGATCTCACTGAGTAAAGAAACACTGAAAGCTAAGATGATTGGAGAAGATCTCACAATGAACCCGATACAAGTAGTGATGCTATAAAATATACACAAACACAGTCGCGACCAACTCCAAAACATGAGTAGGGTAGTTCTACTCATGATCCTTTAACTGTCGAGAAGCATAAGCAATAACCTTACCCTTCTACTTCAACACACCAAACAAGCCAACTCCAAAAGTATCACAAAATATGATGAAACCCACACCCTCCATAAGAAAAGTCAAGATAGGAGTCGAAGTCAAAAACTCCTTATGATTTTGGAAACTACTCTCATAATCACCCGACCACTGAAAGATAACCTTATTTTGAGCCAACTTGGTCAAAGGAGCCGCAATGGAAGAGAAGCCCTTCATATACCAATGGTAAAAGCATACTAAGCCAAAAAACTCCAAATCACAAACTGCCACTACCTTGGCCGAATCGACAATAATACCATCCTTGGTCACTACATGACATAAGAAAGAAACAAAATCCAATAAAAACTCAAACTTGGAGAACTTGGCATATAACTTGTCATCTCGTAATTTTTAAAGCACAACTCTCAAAAGTCCCATATGTTAGGCCTTATTCTTTGAATAAACAAAGATATCATAGATGAACACAATCACAAAATAATCGAGATAAGGCTGAAAGACTCTGTTCATCAACTCCATAAATGTGTCGAGGCATAGTTAGCTCTAAAGACATAACAAAGAACTTATAGTGACCATACTGCATCCTAAAAATTGTCTTTTGAACATCTGAAGCTCTAATCCTCAACTGATGCTAAACAGATCTTAAGTCGATCCTAGAAAATACTGAATCACCCTGAAGCTGATCAAATAAATCATCAATGCGGGGAAAAGGATAGTTGTTCTTGATAGTCACTCTGTCCGATAGATGATAATCCATACACATGCGCATGGATCTATCTTTCTTCTTCACAAATAAGATAGGAACACCCCAAGGAGATACACTTCGTCTAATAAAACCCTTACTCAACATTTCTTGTATTTTCTCTTTCAATTGCTTCAACTCAGCTAGAGCCTTTCCATAAGGATGAACTGAAATGGGCTTGGTGCTCAGCTCTATATCAATAGCAATAATCAATATCCCAATCTAGAGGAACACTAGGTAAGTCCATAGGAAATATGTCTATGAACTCTCTAACAATTCGCACAAAATCCAAAAGAGGTGGTGAATCAATGTTGATATTGCGTACATAGGCCAAATAAGAAACACACCTCTTTTCTACTATGAAATGAGCACATAGAAAAGATATAACCCCCTTGGATAGGAACTGGGAATGCCTTCCACTCTAATCTCGACACACCTTGAGTAGCTAAGGTCACGATCTTGGATAAACAATCCATACCGTGTGATAAGAAGCCAACCAATCCATTCCTAATGTGACATCAAAATCAACCATGTCCAGAATAATCAAGTCCACCCAAGTCTCAAGCACCAAAAAAGTCACTACATCTGAATGAGCATAGTAAGGGAGTAATGTATAACTTCAATACCAGTTGCAAAATATGCAAACACATAAGAGAATGTGGAACCAAGGTTAAATAACATGGAAGCATGATGAGGGTAAACTAGGATGATACTTGTAATCCCAACATCAGATGCCTCTGTCTCAGGTCTCCCAGAAAAAGCATATCACTGACCACGCTCGCAATAAGATTGAGCATCCCATTGTCCACTACCATGAGCTCCATGAGCCCCACCTTGGGCACCACTAGAACCACCTCTACTGCATTGTGTACAATCTCTACCTACTGATACTAGAGTAAGACAAAGCTGAAGATGAGAACCTTATTGGGGAGGACGCGACGTACATCAGGGATAATCCCTCGCTAAATAACCAAACTCATCACACATAAAACATCATAGACTAACTTAATCATGCTGAGAGACCTCAGAAGAACCAAAATGCCCTATAAAACCCTATGAACTAAAATGAGACCCTAGACATGTATGACCTAAGCTTAGAAAACCTGAAGCCTCAGAACCCACATACCTACTACCTAAACTCTGCAAAGTAGCCTAAACTAGTCTATCATGCTAACTATAAGAACCTCTACTAACAATATCACTACCTTATGATGAATGACCATTGAAATTAGTCTATTGGCATATCCTCTTGGCACTACCACTCTGAGTACTCTGGCAAATTGTCTTAATCATGATAGGATGATCCTTGATACTCTAAAAAGAACCACTTGAAACCACTAGCTAATCTATCGCGAACTAATAATAACTAGTCAAACCCTTAACAAACTTCCTAATCCTTTCCGCCTCTATAAAGATACTAATAGTGGCATAGCTGGAAAAGGCATGAAACTTCATACTTTTTAATAGACATGGTGCTCTGCTCCACATGATCAAACTCATATCTTTTCTGGCTCCTCAAGCTATAGGGAACAAACCTCTCTAAAAAAATCTCAAAAAACTAGGTCCATGTCAAATGAGGGTAACCCACTAGTCTACAACTGATAAGAGATCTCCACCACTACCTAGCAATATTTGTCAACTGGTAGGTAGTTTAAGAAACACCATGGGACTCAAGCGCACCTAGGTTATGCAACCACTCCTGTCAATCAACTAGAAACTCATAAGAACTGTCTCCAATAACACCACGAAACATGGGAGGGGCCAATTGAATAAATTTCTTAAATCTCTTTTGCTCATCAGCCGACATTATAAGACCATGAGCTATAGGAGGAACAACCAATCTAATGGATAATTTCTCAACACATGGACCATAACAATAGCTGGTTGTGCCTCGAGAGTCATAAAATCATAAATAGGTGCTCCTGGTAGATGAATACCCCTTGTAGTTTGAGAACCACTAGTGTACTCGATAGAACTCTTGTTTGGGGAGTGCCATCCAAATAGCTCAAAAGATAAAATAGCAAATCCTATAATACCAAAGTAATAACAAAACCCTGAGGGGCCTAAGCTAGTTCCAAATCCTCTAGCTAATAAGCCTCTTTATCATGATCAATCTTAGGCTTGGGAGAGGCTGCTCCAGATCGTCCTATAACTAGAGCCACTCCTCTTGATCGTCCTCTACCTTTGTCTAGGTCGCAACCCATGCCTCGCCCTTGATTGGGTCTCTAATAGTAGGTGCCAACTCAACATCCTTAATAATTCTAGATCTATCCCACTCTTTCTTTTACAGAAAAGAGTGGAATACAAATTTATAATACTGGACATAAACAACATGCACAATAAGGAATCAAATTAGAGATTTTTTTTAGAAAATTTCCTATAGCCTTCAAAATATAGATATGGACGTCAATATATTGATCCACGAGACTCTATTAGACATCCTGCTATTTTACTCATGAGATTGGAGAACCTAGCACTCTGATACCAATTTTTCATGACCCAAAATTCGAGGTTATGATGGCACATACTATATCCCAACCCTAGGTAGGTAAGCCTAATATTAAAAGATATAAAGATGCAGAAAAGAAATAAAGAAATGCCAAATACGAGACTAAAGATAAAGTTAGGCTGGATATATATATATATAAACTAACTCAGAAAATTATATAAAATACAATTTGAATTAAAGATCTAGTGTTATGAGTAAAGAGCACTAATAAACTGACATAGAATCCAAAAATACACAAGTTTGTGTCTTGATATTAATAAAAAGACAAGATATTGGAAATGAGGGAGGCAGGAACAGTGCTTTAGGTGAGGTGCTCACCAGTACTCTGAATAGTCTCAAGCTTCGTGGGTCACACTCATATTGGGATCTGTACCAAAAGGTTACAGAAAGTAGGAGTGAGTACAATCCACTTATACTCAGTAGGCATCATAGGTTGACCAAGCAAAGTAGAAAACAAAATATTTAAAGGAAACTATGAGCAACACGATGCATATGAAAAAGTTTCCAACGGTAGATTAAGCCGTACAGCTCCTAAATAGTATATATAATACAGTCATAACATTTGTAAATGAGTAATCTACATAATAACACATATTAAAGAAAGGCTAAGTACAAGATATCAAACACATCAAACAAATGCAAGTGATGCAACACAATGCAATGACCATGATATAATCTCTCAATATCACCTCATATACACCTTTTGAGCAAAAGCTTCAAGGACATGACCCATGGGGGGTTTCCAACTTATATACTATCACAATATCATATCTCAATCAATTTTGTCGGCATATCCCTCGATCAAGGCATTTTATAAAGTGTTTTATTTTCTTTAAAAATCAGTGTCAGCATATTTCGATAAAATGAGGATTCATGATCATAACCAAATAAAGATCATGTAATGAGTAAACTAAATAATGGTATGAATGAGCGCAAATCTCCTCAAATATCAATAGATCATAACATAAGCCATCACATGGTACCACTGTAACAAAGACTCATGTAAGACATAAATAATATCAATCCAAGCCTCGCACTTAGGCATCACCATAATAGTAAAGGCAAATAATGTCTGAACAAGACCAATACCAGACCCTGCTTGGGCATCACAATAGTAATGATCCATCAAGTAATTAATAATAATATTCACATAAGCCCCCAAATGGGAAAACGGAAAAAAATAATCTCAAAATATGAATCTCAATATAGAATCCCCAACCCATAACATACTTTACATGAATAGTTAACACCCAACCTTGTCAAAAAAAGAAGAAGCTATAACCGACCTCAAAAGTTGAAACAAGCGCCCAAACCCTTCAACTAGGAACTTTTTCTTTTTATGCAGTCTCGAAATAAATCAAATATATCAAAATCGTAATCTACATGTCAAAAGGCTTCTAATGATGCTCATATTAGCTAATTCATTCTGAGTCCAAAGGTACTTCAAAAATTGACCCCAAAGGAAAAAGGTTAAAATAATAATTTTATTAAAGAATCAAGTTTTCCATACTCTGAGGGTTCTAATATGAAAACTCATTATATAACAAGTTGAAATTGAGCTTGAAATCACAGAAAAACTATTTTCTCACTTTACTGGATAAAACCCCAAAAATCCAAGTTTATAATCCATGTTTAGAAGATGAAAACACAATTTAATCAAAATGAAATGATCTAAAGTAGTTTTAGAAGCTTACCCAAATTCAAGTTGATGAAAAGAAGGCTACAAAATCTCTTGAAACCGTGCTCCCCAAGCTCAAAAATGGTTAAAATGGTCTAATGTCGTGAAAATGGAGTATATATACTGTTCAGAAAAATCCCCGTAGCGTTCACGGTCCCTTTGTCACATTCGTGACATGACCTAAATGGACCCTTCGTAAACATAAAAAATCGGTCTTGTTCGTGAAGACAATAATCTAGCCCTCCGCTTTCACGAACCCACTTTCATGATCGTGAAAACCAAATATTTCCCTTCTTAAAAAATGTGATGAAGGATTGTGAAAGAAAAAAATGGTTGGTTGCACTAGGTGACAGCAACTCAAGTGAACAACAAAATCTCGAATCGGACCCTCGGGATTCATTTGGAATCCCACATAAATAAACTAATAAAGCTTCTAGTCTAATTTTGATGTTTGAGACTCAATGGAACAATCAGATTTATCAAATGATATCGTTGTCAACAAATTAACTCATGGGACCCTGTTTAGGCTAAATTAACTAGTTTCTAATCTAAGTGCTCAAAACTCTAATTAAAGGCATGAAATCCGATACAACTATGCTACTAGTCCAAAATTAACATTTTGAATCTAATAAAAATAATAGAATCACCATTTGATGCTCGATTCGGAAAATGTTGACCAAAGTCAATCTAATCACTTTCAAGGCTACTCAAAACCTCAAACTCAAACAACTCTTGAATGTTTTTGGGACTTTGCCAACCATCCCACCACTCATAAATGATATATACCAACTTTGAGGGAGATTAAACTGGTCAAAATATAGAAAAATCTAAAAATTACTACGAAGGTTTTTCCTTATAATCTTAGCATAAGTGAAAGAAAATGAAAAAACAGTAGATTTCATAAAGATTTTTATCAATTGAGGGGAATATAGTACAAAGCTAAGATGAGGAATTTTCTGTAAAACAATGTATATTAGAAAATCATATCATACAATATCATAGAAGGATCATTTCATGTAAATGGTAAAAAAAAGATGAGACATTTAGATGTATATTAATATCAATTAAGAGAAAATGTTGTTAAAGACGATAAATAAGTATTTCTGAAAGACAATGTATATTTGAAACCATATTTTCTGAAATCATATCTGAAAGGATGCATATATAAAATCATGCTATCAGAAGTCATACTATCTAAAATTATATTATATTCATACCAAGTATAGTATAAAAATGAAGTAAAATTTGTTGAGTGGCATTATTTTTATAACTAACATAAATCATGCGTGTATTATGGAGTCCATTATCATACACCGATAGTGAAAAAGTGTGGTCTAACCAGCCAAAGTTAGAACCATAACATAAGGATCCTGAAATCATCTCTATTGGGAGAACATATAACTTACGGTATGAGTTATGGAGCATGGGTTTAATTGAACCCTTTTTCTCTCGGTGCTACATAATTCTCCCAAAATATACTAGTGCTCATAACATATCATGTGACATATCTGGATGTCAAAACTGTTCATAAATCATAATTGACATATCTAGATGTTATATTGTGCATAAATCTTACTGATGTAAGCCTAAACTCCATATCATATCATAAACCATATAATAAAAATCATTTTTATAAAAGCATGTCTCTTTAAATTAGAGTTCATGGTTCATAGGAAACCTGAAAGCATGTATATTGATGCTTAAATCATATTTTAAACAGAAATCATAAGTTCATGTGAAAACCTTATTCATAATATCATAAAGATCAAGAAAAATGCATACTTTAAGACATAAGCTCTATAAGTAATGAGTAGAAATCATATCAAGAATATGAAATCCTTCAAAGAGAAATCTTGCTAAACATATAAGAAAAAAATACAATAACCATAAAGCCATAATCATAAAAGGGACTTCAAAAGAGTCATAAAAATTTCATAGTAAAAGGGAAAAATTTAAAGTGGGTTCATAAACCCTAATCAAATCATGAATTCATAAAATTCTAGAGTCTTAGACCTGGGGATGGTAGGAAAACCCCTATTAAAGTCCAATATACCTTAAAAAGAAGAGTTCCTAGAGAAAATCTTGAACTTGGGATCTTTAGGTTTTTGTGATTTGGGAAACACTTCATATGTTCTTAAGTTTTGGAAGAAGAAAGACAAATGATATGTGAATAAATCTAAGTGTTCTAATCTGATAAGGAGGAGGGGGGGGGGGGTCAATTGTTCAAAAGGGTACCCAAAAGTTCACTAATAAAATTGCCCCCAAAATAGAATTTTTATTAAATTTGGCTTCAGCTATGTGGCTCACCTATATGTCCCATGTATCCACATATCTGACCTATATAGCCCCTTGGAAGAAAATCTTGAATTGGCCACACATCCTATGTGGCAGGTTAGGTGACCCACGTAGGTCTACCTGGATGTGTATCTGCTTAGCCACCTTTTATTAAAACTATCATAACTTTTTTCTAAGGTATTAGATTGATAAACAATCGGTGGCATTGGAAAAAAGAATCGAAGATCTTTAATTTGGTGGGTCATGAGCTATAAAACTCTTTATATTCTAGGAGTAATGCTAATTTAAAATTTATCCTAGCAAATTTTATACAAAAAATCAATCAGTAAGGAAGCATTCAACTCATCTTTAAGCTAAAGGCTCCTTATGACCTTAATTCATAGCCAAAGGTCTTCACGCACTAAGGAATTGATCTTATCAGGGGTATATACATATGAAGAACATTTTAGATCTTATCTTAGGATTTTTTGTGTGTTACAATATCTCCCCATTGGGATCATTTATCCTCGAATGAAGGTCAACTATAGAAAGGGAATATGAATGGAGTAAACTAATATGTCTTTGGGATATCTGCTCTAGATATACTAGCACGAACTGAACTATACTAATAATAGGGTTCTAGGAATCAACACTAAGAAATGTAAAAGGACAAGCTATGAGAGCAAGAACTAGCATAGGCTTGAAAAACTCATAGAAGGATACGAACTTTGCCACACTCTATGTGAAGCTATACGAAATGATGCATAAGTACTTTAGGCATGGAGTAATAATGGGGATACTCTTACCTCAAGCGGTATGACTGATAACCTTCTATCTTAGGAAAACTTCTCAACTATGCTCCTCCTCCCAAATTATACACTTCACTAATAAGAACCAATCATTCTTACAAGGTTCCGAGTGATCACTAAATTCTGAGTGTAACTGCATGCTTCTACCATGATCAATCCTATTTCATAATACTAGGTGCAACACATAAAGAGATCATTCTAACGTAAATATTGCAATTCTGAATTCTATATTTTCTTAGGCACTTGAAGCCACTAGTTCACAATGAATTCATCCACGTGTAAACCAACACCACATTAAAGCCAATAACTATCACCACTTGATGGACTATAAGGCCACCAAACTATTTAAAAGATTTCTCGTCTTCTCTAATATGACTACTAATTGCAATCTCATGGACTACTACAAAGAGACTCCCCAAAGATCCTTAACTAACTACTCATGTCACACATCCTCCTTGATATTCCTCCATACTTATAATCTTAGATCAAACAAGCACACAATAATTTACAATAATAAGGAGCATCTACTCACTTCCATCTAAACCATTATTCAACCTCTTTCATAGCCACTATCTTAATGTACTAAGGGGAAATAAAGGAATAGAGTATGTGGATATCAAGTAAAAAGTACACTACTTAGCTATAACATATACTTATAAAGACCGTGGCACTAAAAAAATTAAACCTGTGAGGTAAGGTATCATAGGCATGAATACTTCATATATTAACTCACAGAGTATGAGTAGGGAGTTGTTCAGGGAATGGACACGGTATAATCATCCATCATCTTCATAGGTAGTCATATGTAGGGCTTAGAGTAATATATCATAAGTATGAATTTTTAAAAAGATCTGATCTTAGAATATACATGACATATCGTGGCTTTCACTAGTCATTAAAGGCTTATCATGAGTCCATATGACTGAGTATACTGTGAAATATGAGTGCACATCTCATGAATTGTATAACATAAAGCTGGAATTCATAAATTCATGAAACATGATTAAGACCACTGAGTGAAGCTATTACTTCTCATAATAGGAGCTAAAATTATATGTGAATCTGAGTGAAGTGTATGAGCATGGGATATATGAATAATGTTGATATTCAAGGCATAACTAGTGATGTCATAACTATTAAAATTCGAGGAATATGCTTGGGTGGGAATGAATTTATATCTCATCATAACTCTTTGTAAAACACATCACTATCTGATTCTCAAGACTTAATTTGGTTATTCACCCTATCATCTCCTACTTAGATTAGAGAAAACATTCTAAGTTTGTGGACCTCTTTAATATTCTAAAATCTGAACTATAATCCCTTACTTTAATATTCGGGGTGTCACTATGCATATGAATTCTAAACTTACATGAATCAATTATATTTGGAAGATACCAACTTCATTCTAGGACATTCCCCTTAAAGATATTACTCTTAACTTACTCTAGCTTCAAAAATCATCATCCTTCAACTTTTACTCTTGTTGATGAAAACAACAAATTCTCGAACATTTAACATTCTTACCTCTTTTCTTAGCCTACTAACATCACATATCTAAGTTCATGATTTACCTAAATCCATGGTTATTAAAATTATACATAGAGACTCAACCTCGTCTATCTATAATCCCTTAATTCAACTGTTAAGAACACCTTATACTATATAATTAACTTTCTCCCCACTTAGCAACTCATTGGTACTAACTAGGCACACGCAACAGAAAGCTAGGTTCATTGGTCTCACGAGTAAAAGAGTAATCTATTTTTAGGAATCTATGGAATGTTTTTAAGAAAACATCCCCAATTTGATTCCTTATTATACGTGTTGTTCATACCAGTATTTTAAACTTGTATCTCACTCTTTCTATATAGATGGTGATAACTCGATCAAGAGATATTGAGGATGTTGAGCCAACACCCATTGTAGGAGGCCTAGTCAGGAGACGAGGCATGGGTTGCAGCTAAGATCAAGGTAGAGGCCAGTTATGAGGAGCGGCTACACCTAGAGGGAGAGCTAAAGTGGTCTTTTCTAAGCTAGAGATTTATATTATTGAGGCAGTTTATCAACCAAAGGATATAGGACCAGCCTAGGCCTCCAGGGTTTTGTTGCCACTCCAGTATTGTAGGATATTCTGATTCAGGTTTTGAGCCATTTGAATAGCTCATCTCAAGTAAGTATTCTACTGGGTATACCATATGGTTCTCAGATACGATAGGGTGTTATTCCACCAGGGTAGGTTCTTATTCATGGTTTTCAGACTCTTATGGCACAGCCAGTTGCTTTTGTGGCCCCACATATTGATGCATTTCCTTCCAAACTTGTTGTGCTTCCTGCAGCTCCTGGTGTAGTTATTTCTACTGATAAGCAAAATAGGTTTGAGAGATTTATGAGATTGGCACCTCTCAAGTTTAGTGGTTCTATTTGTGAGGATGCTTATGAGTTCTTGGTTGACTGTCAAGATAGGTTTCCCAACCTCAGTTTGCTTGAGTCCCATGGTGTTGATTACACTACCTTCAAGTTGACTGATTTTTCTAAGTAGTGGTAGATATATTTTGTTAGTTCTACACTAGTGGGTTCCTTTCCTTTCACTTGGACCCAATTTTTTTATATTTTTATTAAAAGGTTTATTCCCTTTAGCTTGAGGGACAAGCTGAGGGATGAGTTTGATAATTTACTGTAGAGCTTCATGACTATTACTGTGTATGAGGCTCATATCCATGCTTTGTATAGGTATGCCACCGCTAGTATCTCCACAGAGTTTGAGAGGATCAATATTTATACTAAGGGTTTGACTAGTTCTTATCAGTTGGTGATGGCTCAGTTAGTGATTTCAGGTGGCTCCTTTTAGAGTATTGTGGATCATGCAAATATGATCTAGACTATTTACCAAGGTGCATAGAGTGCTAGTATTAAGAGGGGATGTCGACATGATGGTTTCAATATTCATTCATTCGAAAGCAGGGATTTCTTTGGCAGAGGTTCTGAATATTACCATGGCTGACCAATTCAGGCAGCTTTGTAGAGTTAAAATAATGGGTTTGTAGGGTTTGAGGCTTTGAGTTGTTAGATACCAGGTCGTGTAGGCTGAGGGTCTCATTCTAGTTCATCAGGTTATAGAGGGTGTTCTATTTTTGTGTGCCCTCACATCATTATTCATCTAGCAGGGGATGTTTGGTGTGTGGTATGTTTAGAAACTTAGTGAGGGATTATCATCAGCATGTAATGAGTTCTCCCTAGCATGGTTCTCAACTTCAGCTTTGTCAGATACCATTACAGTAGTTAGAGGGGGTACACAGTGCAGTAGATATAGATCGAGGGGTACTAGAGGTGGAGCTCAAGAGCTAGTGGTAGTGAACAAGGATTTGTTGAGTCCAATAGCTGACGCAGACAATGTTATGCTTTTCTTGGGAGACCTAAGGCAGAGGCTCTGATGCTGTGATTGCAGGTATCATCTCAGTTTGCCATCATCCTTATTCTGTGTTATTTTACCATGGGTCCATATTTTATTATGTTTCTGTATATTTTGCTACTAATATTGATGCTATGTGTGAGTAGCTAATTTTCCAAACTTGGGGTTATGCATTATTGAGCATTGATTGTGTATAGGTAGTGAGTATTTACCTTTTTATTGGGGTACATGTTATTATGTTAGCTAAATCTCTATGTCATAATTTATATATTAAGGTTGCAAACTTGGTCTATGCATGGATAATTTGGGCGACATCAACAACAAAAACTCACTATCATAAATAAGCAACATCTGAGCTTGCATGGCCTAGAAGAAAAACATTCTAAAAACCTTTTGGAACTTTGATATCATGACTTTTAGGTATTCACTAAATCCCTTAAACCTTATGTTGAGAATTGGGTTATGAAGTTCTATATTGTATATGGGAAGTTGTTGTCGGAAAGGAAAAAGACAGGTCCTCAATTGATGAATGATGTTGTGAGATTCAGAGGGGCTAAAGTGGTTTGTGGTTCAAATACAATTAATAAGGTGTTGAGTTGTAAGAAGATAAATGAGCACTAATTTTCATCCTGGGATAAAAACCCAGAGGAGCACATGTGGGATTTTGTTAGCCCCATTGCTAAGTGATGTCAGGCCTAAGTGGCTTAACCCGACTATTCAAACTCAAAAGGCAGACATTCACTTAGAATCTCCATATTGGTTGAGCTTCATTTGTAGCAACATCTAACCCTCCTAAAATCAGTCTATTCTAGTGAGTCCCCGAGAATTGCTTCTTGGCTCGACCATTGCAAAAGATGCTTCAAATTTGGGATCGCTCATAGTCCCAGACATTTCTAGCCAAGCTCAGTAAAAGTACACCACTTTGGCTTTCCAATGTTTGATCAGCGAGTTATTTCGCCGTGCAAAAGTACCCTTAAATAAGAAAAAGGATTTTCAATGCACCCCTGTCTCATAGCTTAAATTCCTAGGATTGAGTTGCTTGATAAGGTTAGGATGAAAAAAGTCCGGGAGAAAGGTAACAGGGCAATTAAGTTGAGTTCTTTTGATAGTGGTGGGAGCCATCCCAATCCTATTACTGTTCAAGATTCCACTCTTTATTAGTCCAGTCCTACTCCCACTTCTACTTCCCAATCTATGGACATATCTCTATAGCCACCTAGACCTAGTGGCCATACTCCTCAGTCTTCCACTACTATGGGTTCCTCAAAGGGCCCTATTAACTCAAGCTGGCATAATTCTAATGGGGCTGATGGCCTATTCAGGAGATGCTAGATCAGCTAGACTTGAGAGAGAGATACTGAGAATGATTGCTAGTGCTTTAAAGTTTCTATGGCTCTGATAAATGAGGACATATAGGATTTTTAGGAGACCTTAAGGCTTTTTGGGAGAAAGTTAGCTAAATTTAGTACTCCTCCGCAGTTAATTCCACCCGAGGTTGTGATTAGGATGCAGGATGAGTTATCTTCCCTTAAAAACCATGTAGATGAGCTCTGCTTCCTTAATATGACTCGTCAATGGGGAGCTTCATCTGAGACACCAGCCCCAGCTCTTAAACATGTTCATGAGACTGCCCTAGTGATTGAGGAGCAGGGGGTAGATGAGTCTGACCGTTCTTCAAATAATGCGGTAAACAGTATTGAGATTAGTGGATTCTTTGAGGATGATGGCCAGATTGGGATTCGGGTTGATCTTGAGGTAGAATAACGCACTAACAAGCAAGATACTGAGGATGCTATATTTGTTATCACTTTGGAGAGGTCCATCTAAGAGACTACACAGTTTGGGACCTCCAGCTCAGTTACTGCCATGGAGACTTCAGATGTTGTACAAGATCTTCCCCTTCTGACACATGGAGCTGAGTCGAGTACTGATGCCCAGATAGTGGCCAGTTTGTTGAGCCAGTTGCCACCTCAGACTTAGCCATATTTAGGAGGACCCTCACTCTCTCTCTACTTTATTTAGTCCTATTGCATTGAGGACAATGCATACTTTTTATTTAGGGGTGGGGTGTTTACTTATTTGGATCTTTAATATTGGTGCCTAGTTCTATTTTGATATATTCTGGATATTTTCTTTTATTTTGGTGCGTGGATTCGACATTTGGATACTCTTTTTATTCGACTTGTAATATTTTGATGTTTTGTGATTTGGATTTCATTTAAGGTGTGATGTGTGATGTCTGGTTTTTATTTTAAATTAATTTTGATTTTTAGCTTAGTAGTTGTAGTTTCATTGCAAATAAAATTTATTTTGGCACGCATTCTCAAGAGGAAAGTGTACTAGCAATAGAACATTTTGACTCAAATGGAACACTTGGGTTGTTATTTCACATGCAGTGAGGCTCTCATTTTTGTGAAAACTCTTATCTCATTTTGGCTACTTGAATACCTTCTTTGATATGTGCTATGAATGTGGTACAATAATTGAGGGAGAGTACTTTGAGTATGCGATTGAGTTCCATATGCAGGAGAGGTTTTGATTTGATCTTGAGCATCAAGTCTAACTAGAACTTGCCTAGTTGCTCCGCTTTGAAAGAAAAGAGTGTCGATCTTAGGACATTAAACGAGACTTAACCACCCTTTGTAACAAAAATTGAGCCACCCCTTGGTGAGTAGAGTGACCAACTTTGTCCCCAATTGAGCCTTGGAACTCGTTTTCTTAAATAACCTTGTTACAAGACAAAACCCTTTTCTCTCAAATCCATCTCTTGAACCAAACCTTCTTGAAATGTCTAGGTGAGGTTAAAGACTAACTTAGGCCAAAAGTGTAAGTTGGGGGTGGAGGATGCGCCAGAATTTGGATGTGCTCGATAGTTCATATATATATATATGAGAAAATGGTCAAAAACCATCAAAACAGAGTTGTAACTTTTTTATTTTCATAAATATGTGTAGTTGTTAAAATTTTAGAACGATAGAAAGTGGGAAATAGGTTGAATGGCTTTGAAAGATTTGTCCTTGAAGTAATGTAAAGCGAACACTTTGGGAAAATAGGTTAATTGAGGTATCTCTACATGTTTTGTTGAGGTAGAGTCACTATAACCTTAACCTTCAATACCATTCCCATTGCCTACACTACAAGCCAAACTAAGACCTAGTTGTTCTTCAAAGTAACATGCTTTAATTTTGTGAAATGGAGCTTATAGGGAAGCCTATGGTGTGGTACTTGTGCACTTGATTTTTTTTAGAGAGTGAGTGATTCATGTTAGTCCCTAGAAGCTGTTTATAATCGTGTTTTGAGGGAATGAACTTCTTTGTGTGAGGGCGATTGATTGTTATGCTTGAGTATTCTTTAATCTCAGTTGAAGACTATGAACATATACTTGGCATAGTTACATTTAGACAACGTTTGATGCTTGATGTTAACAAATTAAGAGCTTTATAGGTGAAACATGGGCCTTTGTTTTCAAAATCATAAGGGCACGGTGTTTTCACAAAAGAAGTATGTTTCTAAACTCCCAAGTTATACTATTTGAAGGCATTTGTGATTTTGTTATGTGTGCATTGATTTACACAAGGACGAGCAAAGGTTTAAGTTAGGGGTGTTGACGAGTCAACAAATTGTGACTCATTTGCCCTAAAATTAGGGAGAAAACATGCCCTCAATGCTAAATTGAAGTGTTTTAATTGTTGATTTGGTTTAATTTCAGTGTAAAGGCCTAAAAGTGATAAAAATAGCAAAAAGGAGCAAAAAGAGGCAAAATGATGGAAGATTAAAGCAAAAATTGTCCAAAGGAATAAAAGAGACACCTTGCCACATCACCGAAGTGATTGACAGATCACCAATTGAGCATCTCTATCACATAACTTAACATTGGGGCCAAGAAAAACTGAAACAAAATGGTGATGCAATTAACATTTTGGTGCATCACATAACCAATCAGTGGACCAAGCTTCGCATCACCAAAAGGAACAGAAGCCAACCCATAAAGCTTGTCATGTTGATGAATAGGTGAGTCACAAGAAATTCAGCGTAGCGCTGACTCATTAGGCGATATACTTTGCTCAGCCGAATTGCCAAATGGTGGCATTTATTTTTGTCCATTGGATTCCCTATATTTTGTCAATATTGCTTATGCTTAACCTTGTAATTAAACCCTAATCTTGGGGTTTACTACTTTTGTCTTGGAATTTAGAGTTTTCTTGTGAAACATTTGGATTACATGGCGAATATGGATGAAGAACTTGGTATAATTTCTTTTTCCTTTGTTATGAGTAGTTATTTCGTAAACTTGGGGTATGCATTATTGAGCATTGATTTTGTGTATATAGTGAGTAATTACCTTCATATTAGGGTGCATGTAATGATTTTAGCTAAATCTTTATGTCTTAATTTATAGATTAAGGTTACGAACTTGGTCTATGCTTGGATCTCCTGTATTTCCTGAAAAGGGGTGCAAGAGTGATGAGATTTAGCTAACAAAACCTGAGTCACACTCATTTACGTTGTAATTCTAGTGATAGATTATCCATTTTGAGGCTAATGGTTATTTGGTAGTGTAGACACCTAGGTGTTCGATAGAAGCCTGTGTGAAGTTTGGTTGTGGATTGAAAAATCATTTCCAATATCTAAAGCCATACCTAATCAAAGCTAGCAATCAAATCTTAGGTGTATTCTTGCTTACCCATGCATACAATCATTCTCAAGAAGCCATAACCCTAAGTAATTTAATCTATTTTATTACAATCTTATTGTATTGGCTTTGGCAAAGCAATTGTTGATACTATTAACTTGATACTATAAATTATTCATACGAAAACCCCCCATTTTACTTTCATGTTTATTGTTAGCATTACGTGCAAACCTATAATTTTTTGTGACATTTTAGAGTGAAGTTATCTCTCTCATTCCCTGTGGATTTGGCCCCAACACTTGGTTGGGTAACATAGTTGCGAACAATCGCGTACATTAAATTTTGAGAGTGTACACAAGCGTTATCAACATCTCTGTTGAATAAGTTAACTCTGAAAAAAAATATCTTCCAGTGGTCAGATGATTGTGAGAGGAGCTTTCAAAAGCTCAGAGAGTTGTTGACTTCATCTCCTATCTTGACTTTTCCTGAAAAGGGTGTGGGTTTCATTGTGTTTTGTGATGCTTCTAGAGTTTTTTTGGGTGGTGTATTGATTCAGAAGGTTAAGGTGATATCTTATGCTTTTAGACAGTTAAAGGTCTATGAGAAGAACGTCCCTACTCGTGATTTAGAGTTAGCCACGGTTATGTTTGTGTTGAAATTGAGGCATCACTATTTTTATGGGGTTCATTATGATAATATCTCTGATCATTGTAGTCTTTAGTACTTCTTCACTCAATGATATCTTATTATGAGACAACGTAGGTTGTTGGAGTTGCTCAAGTAATATGATCTCACTATTATTTAGCATCAGGGAAAGTGTAATGTAGTAGCGAATGTCTTAAGAAAAAAGGCAGCAATTATAGGGTATTTGTCTTATCTTTTGGTGGAGGAGCGACCTTTAGGCTTAGATATTAAATTTTTTGCTAACGAATTAGTTTGACATCATAATTCAGTGCCTGGGTGTGTTTTGGCATATGTTGAGGCTAGATCTTTATTGATGGAGTAGATTCAAGCATGATAGTTTGATGATGAAAAGTTTAGAATGCTTCGTGATAATGAGTTGAGTATTGAGGCGATGACAACATCTGTTTATCCCAAGGGTGTTTTGAGGATTGATGATCGTTTTTGTTTGCCGAGACTTGGTGCTTGGATTAGACAAATCTTAGCGGAGGCTCATTTCTTGAGTTATTCTATTTATCTAGGAGCACCTAAAATATCCCATTACTTGAAGCAACACTATTAATGATGTGGGATGTAGAAAGAAATTTTATAGTTTGTGGCAAAGTGCTTGAATTGTCAACAAGTGAAATCTGAGCATTAGTGACCAGGTGGTACTATACAGAGGATGCCTGTCCATGGTAGAAATAGGAGCGAATCACTATGTACTTTGTAGTTGTTCTACCCCCTAGTTTGGGGAAGTTTGATTCCATCTGGTTGATTGTATATAAATTAACTAAATTAGCTCACTTTCTACGTGTGAAGGTGAATTATAATACAGAGATGTCGGCCAGGAACTACATTCGAGAGATTGTTTGGTACACAGTTTACCTCAAATTATTTGAGTTCTATACAGAGTGAGTAGGTTACTCAGCTTGCAATAAGCATAACATTTAACCCTCAGATGGATTGCCAGCTATTAAGGTGGTAGAGGACATGCTTCAAGTGTGAGTTATGGATTTTCGTGGTCAGTAGGACCAGTTCTTGCCCTTAGTGGAGTTTACCTACAACAACAATTATCATTCAAACATTTAGATGGAATCTTTTAAGTTATTAGATGAGAGGAGATATAGATCCCCCATTAGATAGTTTGATTGGTTTGAGATTAGTCCTTGGGGCATCGACTTGTAGAGATACTGGATGGATCGAGTAAGAGTGACTCAACAGAGGCTTGTGGCTGCCAGTGTAGGTAGAAAAGTTATGTGATTCGATGGGTTCATGAAATCGTATTCATTCTTAGTGTGCGGGTTTTGTTGAAGGTATCACCCTTGAAAGGTGTGATGAGATTTAAGAAAGTAAGATTTGTCTGAAGTTTATTGAACCTTTTGAGATTCTTGACAAGTTTCGAGATGTGGCCTATAGGTAGGCTCTACCTCTGAACCTGTTAACGGTTAATATGGTATTTAATATTTTAATGTTAAAGTGATATCATCTTGATGATTCTAATGTGATCCCGTGGGATTCAGTTGCATTAGTCCGTGATTTGTCCTTTAAAGAAGAGTTTGTTGCTATTTTGGATAGGCAGGCTAGAAAGTTTTCTAAGAATATTGATTTTGTGATAGTTCATAGGAGACATCGCTTGATTGATGAGGCTATGTAAGTGGGTGAGTCTGATGTGCCGAGTAGATACCCTAAGCTTTTTACCGATTCAAATACTTTCTTTGCTTTTTATTTGAGGATAAACACTGTTTTATTGGTAGATAATGTAGTAACCCTCATGGTGATTTTTTGCTTTTTTTTGTGTTTTGACATTGTTTCTCTTCCCCTTAGTTGCTTTATATCATTTATGAGTTTTGGGGATGGTTGGAACGGTCCTTGAAGCACTTGAGAATGATTTATGTGAGTTGAAATTTTGAGTAGCCTTTAAAGTGATATATTTGACTTCGATCAATATTTTGTGATTTGAGCGTTGGATAATGATTTTGTTAGTTCCACTAGATCTGAAATGTCGACTTTGGGTTTGTAGCATGGTTGGCTTGGGTTCCAAGGCTTTATTTTGTGCATTTAGATGACAAACTAGTTATTTTAGCCTAAAGAGGTTCCGAAAGGGGTTGGAGTTAATGATACAAACTCTTTTGGGAAATCCTGTGGATCCATTGAGTCTGGAACATTAAAATTAATCGTGTAGAACTATCAGGTTATTTTTTCAGGGTCCTGAATAAATTTCGAGGGACCATTTAAACATTTTTTAACTTCAAAACACTACTGGTGTAGTTTCTGGTGCATCACCTCATTCTTCATAGCATTCGCGTGGACATGTACCACGATTATGAGGTTCGACCAAGTGACTCATCGCAATTATGTAGGGATTGACTGTGATCGCAAAGAGTAGTCAGGGCTGGGTCAGGATAATGAATTGCGATAGCATGGCCCATTACAACGATCGTGATGACCAAACTTATTGGCCGGTCAATATTGACCTTGCAGTCTCAGGGGTAGGGTTCCAATCGCAAGGTACTGCTCACAGAATAGTATAAATACCACATTTTCATAATTTCAACTCCATTCTCACCATATTTGGTCCTTGAGACCTCGAGATAGGAAATATCAATGAGGGTTTTTCTTTAAACTTATTTGGGTAAGCTTCTAAACCTAATTTCCATCCTTAAAACTTAAAAGCAATAAAGTAATATGGAAAAATTGAGAGTATATTAAAAATAAAAATGTCATATCTATAAAAAGAAACAAGTTCACTTCTCCTAAGAAGAACAAGTTCAACTCAGTGAAGAGAACTTGGTTCATATTTGTTGAAAATTGGAAGGTTGCTCCTGTCAAAAGAAACATGCATAATGAACTGTTGTCATCATGGACTAAAAGAAACTTGACTCACCCCTTTGATCATAAGAAAGGACCCAAGTCTTATCTTAGTGCCTAAATCTAACCTCTAAATAAATGTTGCAGGTAAAAGTGAAAGGTGATAAGAGACATAGGTAGATGGATAGTGCCTGCTCAAGACACATGACAGGAGATAAGTAAAAATTCCTTTCACTCACCTCATGAAAATGGGGAGATGTATCCTTTGGATATGGAAAGAAGGGGACCATTACTGGGGTATGAAAGATTGGAAGAACTTAAAGCAAAGATACAGAGGAAGTTTATCATGTTGAAGGACTGAAACACAATCTTCTGAGCATCTCTCAACTATGTGACAAAGGTAACAAGGTTATTTTCACCTCAACAGGGTACAAAGTCAAAAATCTAGATACAAAAGAAGTTGTACTCACTGCAAGAAGGCATAAAAATGTATATAAAGTTCATATCTTGGAAGCATCAAGCACTGATCTATCCTGTTTGAGTGCAATAAATCATGATTCTCTTCTATTGCATAAAAGATTGGGTCGTGCTATTCTATAATAGTTAAATAAATTTCCTTCTAAGGAATTAGTCATAGGGCTTCATAAAACTAATTTCAAAGATAATGGAGTGCTTGTGTAAGGGGGAAGCAGGTGAGAATGTCATTAAGAACAATTAACCTGGTGAGTAAAACCAAGTGCATTGAGCGGGTCCATATGGATCTTTGTGGACCAATATGAATAAGCAGTAAAGGAGGGAAGAAGTATATGTATGTGCTTGTGGATGAATATTCAAGATTCACATAAACACTTTTCATAACCTCTAAAGAAGATGCCTTTGATTTCTTCTACATATTTGTCAAGAAAATGGAAAAGAAACTTGGTACTTCCTTGGTCTCTATCAGATCTGATCATGGAACTGAGTTTGAGATTGAAAAGTTCCTGGAGTACTATGCAATAAAGAGGGTAGATCACAACTTCTCTGCTCCTGGGACACCATAACAAAATGGAACAATTGAAAGGAAAAACAAGACTTTAGAAGACATGTCCATAACCATGATGATTTGCTGGAAACTTTTATCAAAATCTTTTAGTTGAGGCCTTGAGTACTGCTTGCTATATAATCAGTAGATGCATGACTAGACGTATCTTGGAAAAGACTCCATATGAATTACTGAAAGGAAGAAAGCCTAATATCTCTCATCTCAAGGCTTTTGTGTGAAAATGTTTCATTCACAACAATGGAAAGGACAACATGGGAAAATTTGATTCTAGGAGTAATGAAGGAATTTTCCTTCGATATTCTCTATATAGTAAAGCTTACAAGTTGTTGAATAAACGAACAAAATGAGTTGAAGAAATTGTGCATGTAGTGTTTGATGAACTAAGCACTACGGTTGATCTTTGCTCCTCGGGATGAAGATAAAGAAGAAGATTATGAATAAGAACATATTATAGTACTTGTTCTATATGTTGAAAAGACCAAAGGTACATTGATAGGGGGAACACAAGAACAAGAGGATGTCTTAACTAAGGACCCAATTCCATCTACTGGAGAGAATATTGAAAAACTGGATAATTACAAGCATAAGAGATCCCATCCAATTGATAATGTTCTCACAAAACTTAAACTCATGAATCACTACAATTTCAAGACTAAAAAATCTATGTATATTCAGTGCTTTTATACTAATGATTGAACCTAAAAAGGTGAAAAAAGCTCTTTTTAAAGAAGATTGGATACTATAAATGCAAGAAAAACTTCATTAGTTTTAAAGAAGAAAAGAGTGGCACCTGGTCCCTCCTCAAAAAAATAGAACTATTATTGGAACAAAGTAGGTATATAGGAACAAACTTGATGAGGATGGAATAGTTTCAAGGAACAAGGAATGGTTGGTAGTCCATGGATATAATCGAGAAGAAGGAATTGCGTATGATGAAACACTTTCTCATGTGGCAAGGCCTAAAGCTATTAGGATACTCATTGCATTTGCCTCCTTTATGTAATTAATCTTGTATCAAATGGATGTGAAGAGTGCATTCTTAAATGGAAATCTGAAAGACGATGTCACGCCCCGAATTCCAACGGGGCGGACTGGAACCCTAAGTTGTTGAGGCCTGAGAGAACCAATTTTTCTCATGTACACTCATATGCATGTATCTTTGTGCACATCATTATATCTCATGAAACTATACGAAAGTCATGGAAACATATGCTATATATATATGAAACTTTCGCCGTTAGGGCCATCAAGTCAAAATAGTCATACATCTCCTGCAATCATTCTCCCACATAAGCCTACAAAGACTCTACAGATACATAACCATAACTAACCTAGAGTCGGGACAACACCCCGCTCTATACACATATATAATACAAAAGCAAATGTACATAAGGACTCGAAAAGCCCCGAATCAACTGGATCTCACCAACAATCTGCGAATAAACCGCAACCTACAATGGAGGTCTATTAGCACCTGTGCCTGCAGCAAGTAAGGTAAGCCCCCCCCCCCAAGGGAGGTCAGTACGGGGAATGTACTGAGTATGTAAGGCAAGAAGAAACTATATGCAACATAGGATCACAAATGGGATCAATAAAAGTGAATAAACATTATGGATCAATCACTGTTTTTCATATGTGGAACCATGTTCATTACTTTTATTGCTTTCATTACTTGCATTGCTTGATCATTCTTTCATATCATTTTCATTCGTGAAATAACCGTCCTTCATATTTTCAATTACGTGACATACTTCTTTTGGCCTTACGATTATCTTTATTATCAGTCATCCACAAATTAGTGGGCCATAATATAGTAACAGTCATCCACATTTGGTGGGCTATAATATAATAACAGTCATCCACACTTGGTGGGCTATAATAGAATAACCGTCATCCACACTTGGTAGGCTATAATATAAAAACTGTCATCCACACTTGGTGGGCTATAATATAATAACCGTCATCCACACTTGGTGTTCGATAATATAATATAACATAATATTGGGATTGTGCCATCCGAGCTTAGCCCCTTTAGATTTGTGATCCATTCTCAATGAAACATAAAGTAACCATGTAAGCATTACCTCTTTGCATTGCTTCTTCTCTTTACTTTTGTTATGAGAGTGATACATTGGTGATTGGAAAATCATTGGGAACATGTATATACATTACTTCATTCCTTACTTTCATGAGATTGATACGCTCACTCATGAGAGATTAATACATTCACTTATGAGAGATTGATACTTTTGATGATTGTAACATTATTGGAACTTGGAACATTAACCAAAGAACATGAGTCATGTGAATCACAATTGATGTATGAATAAGGAACATGTGAATAACAATAATTAATAACCAGAAATGGGATACCTTTGAAAATTTCGGAATAGAATAGGTACAACGTCAAGGTGACTACTATGGGCTGCAGAAAGATACGGCAAGAGTAACCTTACATACCTTATCTATAACACCCCGTACCTACCAAACCCTACTTGAAGACATTGAACAATGGTTACTTAAGTGTCGAGAAGCAAAAGTATGTATTGTGTAATGTTATTGATGAGATAATGGATATTCGGCCTAGTACATGGGATTAGACCTTCGTAGGAGGTGTAAAACCCCGTATGTTGTCGAACCTATACGACTACGTTTACATTTACAGAATTAGTAAAACATGAGAGACTTGATGAATTATACATTAATTTTTTGGGCATTAAATGAGTCATGAGCCATTGGGCTTAATGAGGCCCAAAATTACATGGAAGACTTGGCCCAATGGGGCAAAATGATCCAATCTTCCATTTGACCAAATCAACCATGCAGTTAATGTCAAGAATGGGATAAGAGAGACTTAAGGGACTATAAAATTGGAACAAATCAGATTTTTATCCCATTGTGACACCCATGCCATTTCTAGAATTCTCTCAACATTTCCTTATTCAACACAAACCCTAACTCTTCATCCCTTGGACCAAGTTCATTGTCTTGAAAGACTTGGTAAGTGTATATTATTATGGTTTAATATGTTTTATGTATGTAATATGGTTTATATCATGTTGGTTATGTTGGTGAAGTGTGATAAGTTCACTATGTGTAAAACAATTTGTGTTTGCTAAATCGGAGGATGGTTTTGTCTTGTAAACTTGAACATGGACTTGTGATATTGAAGGAAATGAACTTGATGGATTAAATATTTACATGTGAGATGTGATTATATTCTTGCCTTTTTTTATTCTTGTGTATAATGTTAGGAACCTTTGTTGTAAATTTGGTTATGGATTTGGTGGCGGATTGAAAAGACAGTGAGGTTTTGGTGATGTTTATGTGTGTTGTGAGAACATGACTATGGTTGGAATATGATATGATCAAAAATATGTTAAAAGAAGTTTACTTATGATCATGGACCATTTATTGCATGAAAAGACCCAAAAGAGACCAATTTGGCCGAAAAGGGGCACCCGACCTCGCAGGTGCGGGCGCAGGTGCCAATGTAGATGCCCCTGGCTACTGCCAAAGGGCACCTGCGGACGCAGTTCAGCCACCTACGGGAGAAGGTGGCTTTACAGGTCCCATCCAAAACCCCATTTTGCATGTTTTTGTTCCCCTTTGACCCCCAAAGGCCCCTATACCCTTCATGGATATAATTAGCAACCTGTGATGTCATTTTAATGACTTTAAAGGGGAGTATGGAAGCATGTTGGACTATTATTGTTGTTCATAAGTTGTTATGAGACAAGTTGATAGGAGTGATTGTGACGGAATGCGAATGAGAAAGCATAAGGGTAAGAGTGATGTGAAATGCTATTGATGTGTGATATTTTGGTCAATGTGTGGAATGTTATGGTGTTTTTGGTATGATAATGCAATGGATTGTACTGTGAAGGACGAAATGATGCTATATAGCAATCACGTAACTCATTGTGACATTTATATGTTTGTAAGGGAGTTGGTTGTTAACATGAACTTTGTTATGTACTTGTGTTGTAGAGTAAAACATAAGGAAGGAGCTGGACTAGTGTAACCCCATATATTGTTGTGTATTCGTAGTGAGGCAACAAGGTATGTAAGGTTACTCTTTCCATATCCTTCTGCAGCATATAGTATTCACCTTGTTATGGTACTTACTCACTTTCGAAATGTCCTTAGGCATCTCATTTCATGTTATCATCTATGTCTTAGTCTTGATCTATTGTCATTCGTGTATCACATAATTATGAACATGATTCCAAGTTCCAATAATGTTATGTTCCAAAGCTTCCAATAATGTGACAACTTCAAAAGTATTAATTTCATGAACATCCAAGACTGAAGTAATGCATTTATGTGTTTCCAATAAGGTTATGATTTCTAATGTATCAATCTCATAAAATTAAAAGGGAGAAGTAATAAGAAGCAATGAAAGAAGGAATTCCCCCGTGGTTAATTTATATTTTACTTATGGTTACTTTATATTTTCCTTATAGTTACCTTATATTTTCTTTATACTTATTGAGTACAGGTGATAGCTTTGTGGATGCGCAAGCCTAACTCAAACCGGTCCCGATATTGTTGGATCAGGGGGAAAGCTCAGTGAAGCAAAAACCAAACTTGATACCGAACCTGCTTCACTGACTTTCGAGTGATGGCAGGGGGGAAGCTCAGTGGGGCTAAAGCCTAACTTGATGCCGAACCTGACAGGGGGTAGCCCTAAGGGCCGAACCTGCTCTCTCTCTATATATATATTGACGGTTGCATTGCATATTGAGGGTTGCATATTGACGGTTCTAACTACTAACGGTAATGGACATAAAGGTAAACGAAATAATGAACGCAAAGTACATATTTCCACACATATCGAACGATGATGTATCCACATTGAATATTCTCTTGCCATCGAGTTCATTGAGGTTTTAAGTTTCATGAAGTTTCTTATAGCCTTACATACTCAATACATTCTTCGTACTGACCCCTTTGGGGGATTTACTTTACTTGTTGTAGGCACGGGCATTAGTAGACCTCCACAATAGGCTACGAGTCATCCGCAGATCATTAGTGAGCTCCAGTTGGTTCGGGGCTTTTCGAGTCACTTGTGTACATTGTTTTGGTATTGTAATTATTGTATAAAGCGGGGAATTGTCCCGACTATAGGTCTGTTGTGTTCATGTATCAGTTAGAGGCTTTGTAGATATATGTGGGAAGGTGAATGTAAGAGATGTGTGTTCTGTTTGACTTGATGGCCCTAACGGCCAAGTTTTATATATATATATATATATATATATGGCATATGTTCCCATGTCCATGACTTCCGCATAGTTGCATAAGGTGTAATAAGATTCATACGAGGATATGTATATGAACGTACATGAGCAAAGATTAGTTCTCTCAGGCCATATCGACTTCGGGTGCCAGTTTGGCCCGAATGGGATTCGGGTCGTGACAAAAGTGGTATCAGAGCAGGTCTTTCTAAGGGTGTCTACAAAGCCGTGTCCGTGTAGAGTCTTGTTCATGGATGTGTTGTGCACCACATTTATGAGCAGTAGGCTATGGGGCATTTAGGAGTTGTCTCATTTCTTCATTTTTAGATCGTGCAATAGAGCCAAGGTTATAGAATTATACCTGACCATTGATTTTGTTCTCTTTCGTTATAGTAAGAATGTCGATTACAAGAAGAGGCAAGGGTAAGACTAAGAAGCTAGACAAGATTGGTGGAGAAGGAACTAGTAATTTACCACCTGAACGGGTTGAGCAAGATGAAGCTGAAAGTGAGTTTGCATCGCGGGCTTCTTCTACTTTTCCAGCTCCAGAGGAGCCAAGAGAGAGAAAAGAACCTGTTGAGCCACCTATTAATGTCACTGACAAGGAATTAAGAAATACAGTATATATGTTGATTCAGATAGGTGCAGCACAGAATCAAGGACAAGCTGGTCAAATGACAAGTGATGACAGTGAGGCTAGAGCAGTGAGTCGAAGGACACAGGACTTCCTGAAATTAGACCCTCCTGTATTCACTGGATAGGATCGTAATGAGGACCCGCAAGATTTTATTGATCAAATCAAAAGGGCTTTGGATGTCATGCACATATTTGGTGTAGAAACAGTTAAACTTGCGGCGTATAGATTGAAAGAGGAGGCGATGTTATGGTATGAAGATTGGAAACGATCCAGGGGTATTGGTGCACCCCCAACTAGCTGGGAAGAATTTCAAATGGCATTCCTGGATCACTACCTTCCATATGAGATTCAGGAGGCACACGCAAACCAGTTTCTAAATCTTCGTCAAGGGAATATGAGCGCAGGGAGTATAGTCTTCGATTTAATTCTTTGGCCAGATATGCTCCCCATATGGTAGCCACTATGGCTGATAGAATTCATCGGTATGTGGATCGATTGGATCCATCATTGGTCAGAGACTGTACCATTGCTGCTCTTAACAGAGATATGGATATAGCCCGGATACATGCTTTTGCCCAGAAAATAGAGGACCAAAGACAAAGAAGAAAGATGCACAAAGCTGAAGGGGGGCCATCAAAGAAAGCTAGACCTATGGGACAGTACATGGTGTCCCAAGGAGAATTTGGGCCTCGGGATTTTAGTAGACCGCCAAGACTATCATTTTCTTATCCCACACCAGGCACTCAACCCCAGTTCCTAGGGTTTAGAGGTAGTCACGTTGGACAAAATAGTGGAATTCAAGGTTCACAACTAGTGGGATATCAAGAGCAAGGAAGTATGAAACAATCGGTGTCTCCTAACCAGCCGTGTACACACTTTGGAAAGCTTCATTTAAAGGAATGTCGGTTTGGCACCAATATTTGCTTTTGGTACGGTATGTCCAGGCACATGGTGAGAGATTGCCCAAGAAGGGGCATGGGCATTATTATGCGACCTGCGGGATCAACCGTTGCACCGTCATAATCGGTTCCTTTCTTAGGCCAAGATGTGCAGCCGTTTGGTCGTGGTAACGATATTAGAGGAGCAGCTAGTTTTAGTGGGATACAGGACCGTACTTATGCTCTAGCAGGTCAGCAGAATGTGGAGGCTTATCATGATGTAGCTACAGGTATATTATCTTTTGTTTTAATAATGTATCTATATACGCATTGATTGATTTGGGTTCTATAGTATCATAGGTTACTCTATTGACCGCTACGGAATTGAAAGAACATTCAAAATATTAGTTAGACCATCCGAAGTATTTATATCTGATGGTGAATCCACTATAGGTAAGGGATTACATCGTAATTGTATAGAACCTATTTGTGAGCATGCCACGGTGGATTGTCGAGCTAAGAAAGTCCATTTTCATTTCCTACAAAAGACCGTCCTTGAATGGAGGAGTAGTATTGGCGTATCAAGGGGTAAATTTATTTCATATCTTAAAGCAAGGAAAAATGATAACCACGGGGATTTATAAGGTCTAGTATGTCCTCTTGGGATGCACCAGAATGATGTGTATGGAAGAAAGCCGGCACGTTAAGAGTGTGCATGGATTATTGGCAACTGAATACGATGACAATCGAGGATAAATAGTCCCTTCCCAAAACTGATGATTTATTTGACAAATTATGGGGTGTCAAATGTTTCTCACAGGTTAACTTGAGATTGGGATATCATCAGGTAAGATTTGGAAAAATAATAAGACGTCAAGACATTCTCGGGTATGTATTGATGCAGCATGGTAACGTAGTAGCTTATGCCTTAAGATAGTTGTGACCACCGAGAGGAATTAGCCAACACATGATACAGAGTTAGCAGATGTGAGAGTCGCTTGAGAAAACAAACTATATATATAGGGCGCCACTATTTTTATGAGGTTCACGTTGATATATATATATATCTATACTGATTACACAAGTTTGCAGTGTATCTTTAGGCAGAACGTACTATATAAATATTTGAAGAGATGCTACGAGTTGGACATTGTATTCTAAAGGTAGTTAGGCTGAACATCTAGTGCTTATTGAATTTGCCTACACTAATACCCATCATTCAAGTATCAAAATGACACCTTATAAAGCGTTGTATGAAAGGAAGAAAAGCTGACTCTACGTAATGTACCATATAAGATTACTCGAAGAGTTGGGTAAGTCACATATAAACCAACACGACCCTAAGAACTCTCCACATGTTTCGAGTCGTTGAAAGTGCATATAAAATCCATCTTGTATTGTTCCCACTGATGATGTATATATTATGAAGGATCTTACCTATGAGGGGATACCTATTGCCATTCTAAATAGATAAGTGATGAGGTTGAGGAATAAAGACGTAGCTTCCGTAGAAGTTCTTTGGAGAAATCAACAAGTCGAAGAAATAACCTAGGAAGTTGAACACAAATGATGAGACCAAGGTACCCATATTTGTTCCAAATGGAAGGAAAGGTTCACAGTATGGAAGTGGGGAAAGAATAAGCAATTATCTATGAGTGTATACGTAAAGATGTGCTGATGTAGAGATGCATTTGTTGCACATAAGACGATGTTGTTAACATTCGAGGATGAATGTTTCTAAGGGGGGGGGGGGGAAATGTAACACCCCGTACCTACCAAACCCTACTTGACGACATTGAACAATGGTTACTTAAGTGTCGAGAACCAAAAGTATGTATTGTGTAATATTATTGATGAGATAATGGATACTGGGCCTAGTACATGGGATTAGACCTTCGTAGGAGGTGTAACACCCCGTATGTTGTCGAACCTATACGACTACGTTTACATTTACAGAATTAGTAAAACATGAGAGACTTGATGAATTATCCATTAATTTGTTGGGCATTAAATGAGTCATGAGTCATTGGGCTTAAATGAGGCCCAAAATTACATGAAAGACTTGGCCCAATGGGGCAAAATGATCCACTCTTCCATTTGACCAAATCAAACATGCATTTAATGTCAAGAATGGGATAAGAGAGACTTAAGGGACTATAAAAAGGGAACAAATCAGATTTTTATCCCATTGTGATACCCATGCCATTTCTAGAATTCTCTCAACATTTCCTTATTCAACACAAACCCTAACTCTTCATCCCTTGGACCAAGATCATTGTCTTGCAAGACTTGGTAAGTGTATATTATTATGGTTTAATATATTTTATGCATGGAATATGGTTTATATCATGTTGGTTATGTTGGTGAAGTGTGATAAGTTCACTATGTGTAAAACAATTTGTGTTTGCTAAATCGGAGGATGGTTTTGTCTTGTAAACTTGAACATGGACTTGTGATCTTGAAGGAAATGAACTTGATGGATTCAATATTGACATGTGAGATATGATTATAGTCTTTCCTTGTTTTATTCTTGTGTATAATGTTTGGAATCTTTGTTGTAAATTTGGTTATGGATTTGGTGGCGGATTGAAAAAACAGTGAGGTTTTGGTGATGTTTATGTGTGTTGTGAGACCATGGCTGATGTTTGGCATATAATATGATCAAAAATATGTTAAAAGAAGTTTATTTATGATCATGGACCATTTATTGCATGAAAAGACCCAAAAGAGACCAATTTGGCAGAAAAGGGGCACCCGACCTCGCAGGTGCCAACACAAATGACCCTGGCTACTGCCAAAGGGCACCTGCGGACGCATTTCAGCAACCTGCGGGCGCAGGTGGCTTCGCAGGTCCTATCCAGAACCCGATTTTGCATGTTTTTGTTCCCCTTTGACCCCCGAAGGCCCCTATACCCTTCATGGATATAATTAGCAACTTGTGATGTCATTTTAATGACTTTAAAGGGCGTATGGAAGCATGTTGGACTATTATTGTTGTTTATAAGTTGTTATGAGACAAGTTGATAGGAGTAATTGTGAGGGAATGCGAATGAGAAAGCATAAGGGTAAGTGTGATGTGAAATGCTATTGATGTGTGATATTTTGGTCAATGTGTGGAATGTTATGGTATTGTTGGTATGATAATGCAATGGATTGTACTGTCAAGGACGAAATGATGCTATATAGCAATCACGTAACTCATTGTGACATTTATACGTTTGTAAGGGAGTTGGTTGTTAACATGAACTTTGTTATGTACTTGTGTTGTAGAGTAAAACATAAGGAAGGAGCTGGACTAGTGTAACCCCATATATTCTTTTGTATTCGTAGTGAGGCGAAAAGGTATGTAAGGTTACTCTTTCCGTATCCTTCTGCAGCATATAGTATTCACCTTGTTATGGTACTTACTCATTTTCGAAATGTCCTAAGGCATCTCATTTCATGTTATCATCTATGTCTTAGTCTTGATCTATTGTCATTCGTGTATCACATAATTATGAACATGATTCCAAGTTCCAATAATGTTATGTTCCAAAGCTTCCAATAATGTGACAACTTCAAAAGTATTAATTTCATGAACATCCAAGACAGAAGTAATGCATTTATGTGTTTCCAGTAAGGTTATGATTTCCAATGTATCAATCTCATAAAAGTAAAAGGGAGAGGTAATAAGAAGTAATGAAAGAAGGAATTCCCCCATGGTTACTTTATATTTTCCTTATGGTTACTTTATATTTTCCTTATGGTTATCTTATATTTTCTTTAAACTGATTGAGTACGGGTGATATCTTTGTGGAGGCGCAAGCCTAACTCAAGCCGATCCCGATATTGTTGGATCAGGGGGAAAGCTCAGTGAAGCAAAATCCAAACTTGATGCCGAACCTGCTTCACTGATTTTCGAGTGATGGCAGGGGGGAAGCTCAGTGGGGCAAAAGCCTAACTTGATGCCGAACCTGACAGGGGTAGCCCTAAGGGCCAAACCTGCTCTATATATAAATATATATTAACGGTTGCATATTGACGGTTCTAACTACTAACGGTAATGGACATAAAGGTAAACGAAATAATGAACGCAAAGTACATATTTCCATACAAATCGAACGATGATGTATCCACATTGAATATTTTCTTGCCATCGAGTTCATGAAGGTTTTAAGTTTCATGAAGTTTCTTATAGCCTTACATACTCAATACATTCTTCGTACTGACCCCTTTGGGGGATTTACTTTACTTGCTGCAGGCACAGGCGTTAGTAGACCTCCACAATAGGCTACGAGTCATCCGCGGATCATTGGTGAGCGCCAGTTGGTTCGGGGATTTCTGAGTCACTTATGTAAATTGTTTTCGTATTGTAATTATTGTATAAAGCGGGGACTTGTCCCGACTATAGTTCTGTTGTGTTCATGTATCAGTTAGAGGCTTTGTAGACATATGTGGGAAGGTGAATGTAAGATATGTGTGTTCTGTTTGACTTGATGGCCCTAACGGCCAAGTTTTATATATATATATATATATGGCATATGTTCCCATGTCCATGACTTCCGCATAGTTGCACAAGGTGTAATAAGATTCATACGAGGATATGCATACGAACGTACATGAGCAAAGATTGGTTCTCTCGGGCCATATCGGCTTCGGGTGCCAGTCCGGCCCGAATGGGATTCGGGTCGTGACATTATCTTCCCAATATGAATACATAATCCAATATGTGAGTACAACAATTCCGCTCCTTCCTTATGTTTCACTCTACAACAAAAGTACATAACGGAACCAACATTAATCCACAAGCTACATTCCAAGTGTATAAGACGACTGTGAGTTACATGATTGCCCTATAACATTATTTCACCCTTTACAATACCATTCATGGCCTTTTCATACCAAAAATACCATAACATTCTATACATTGAACAAAACGTCATAAACCAATAGCTTTTCACACCAAGTTCCTCCTTTACATGTTCTCATTAACACCACATCACCATGAATCCATCAATCACTCCAATACATTTTATAACGAAAATTCAACAATTTACTCATAGAGAAAAATTACAAATTATGGAAATAAACACACCATACATGTTGAGATATCATCCACGCCATTCACTTTCATGAAAACATCAACTCTTTTTTCAAGTTTAATTCACAAGAATGCACATCTTTTAGCAAAAAGCCAAAGTGCATTATTCAACACCTTGCCAACATAACAACCATGATATACATAATCTCTCATGTACATAATATATTAAATCACAAGAATAAACACTTACCAATACTTTCAAAGGGTTGATCTTGTCCAATAAGTGATTGCTCAGTGCCTAGGGTTTAAGGGAAGATGAGAATGTTTTCTTGAAAATTCTAGAATATGGCATGTGTGCTATAAGAAATAAAAATCTGATTTTTGGTGAATTTATATAGGCCCTCATGCTCATCTCTATCCACAAAATTAGTCATACATGTTGTGTTTACTATTCAACACAAGAATGGGTCATTTGACCCATTGGGCCATGTCTTTTGGCTTCTTTTTGGGCCTCAAATTGAGCCCAATAACACATGTCAATTCATTCCACCAAATTCAATGTGTAATCCATCATATATCTCATGTTTAAATAATTCCATAAGCATCACGACAATATTCAACTCACGAGACTTATATTTGTAGCCTCAATCTCCAAATAGGAAATTCTAGCCATTTATGGCTTAATTGAACATAAAAGGGTAAAAACGTAATTTGGATGCCAAAATCGTCCAAGCGTAGTCCTACCAGGATGGAATAATTATATAATATCCCAAGAATCACATTTATAGGCTCGTGGTCTGAGAAGAAATTTGGTAAAAAGCAGCCCGACACGGCCCCGGGCGCCCCTAGAACTTAGAAAATTTTTTCAGCATTTGAAGGGTGTGCAGGGGCGGCCTGGTACGCAGCCTGGCATGCCCCCTTTCTTCCCGTGGGATGAAAATTTCAGCCCAGAGCGGCCTGGCATGCCCCTGGGCGCGCCTGGCCCAAAAATTATTAAGAAATTCCTTTCTTCGACTTTTCGTTGCGGATTTGGTTAGATACTTCAAGTTCTAATCTTTAGCTTGCCTCTTGTATTTAAGAACCTTTCTTTAGGAGTCATTCAAGCTTCATTTATTGCTCCTAAAATGTTCCAAAAAGTTTCCAACTCCTCATACAAGAGTCTAAACACATTGACTAGTACAATATCAAATGTTCCATCCAAAACCACTACAAAAAACGTACTTAGTGCTCTCGAAGCTTAGGTTTATAACTACACCCTCGGTCACCAATAAATCAAATTAAGGTTGGGAAATGTACGGGGTGTTACATCCTTCCCCCCTTAGAAACATTCGTCCTCAAATGTTAGTAACATTATCTTATTGACAGAATTTCAGTAGAAGTGAATCCTCCATGTTATCATATAAACATATACGGATAAAAAAACTTACTTATTATTACTCAAATTCCGTACCTTGAACTTTTTCTTGTGTCCACAACCAATTCGAGTACTTTAGCTTGCATTATTTCTTTGATTTCCCATGTCATTTCCTCTACCTGTTGATCCTCCAATAGTACCTTTACAAAAGCTACTTCTTCATTTCTTGATCCCTTCACTTATCGAGCTAGAATAATAATAGGTAACAATAATATTACCTTTTCATACGTAAGATCCTCCGTGATTTGTACATCTCCACTAGCAACAATACGAGATGGATACCCTATATACTTGCAAAGCATCGAACATGGAATATTGAATGAACTGTGGAGAGTTCTTGGGGTAGTGCTAATTTATATTCCACCTACCCGAATCCCCGGGTAACCTCATTTGGCACGTTATGTAGGTCAACTTCCCTATAAGGCTTCGTAAGACGCCTTTTTGATACTTAATTGATAGCCATTATTGTAGACAAATTCACCAAGAGGTAAATCTGTGATGGAATTCATGTCAATCATTTCCCATTCATTTATTTAACTCATGTATACCCGGTGCACACAATCTACCTTGACTTTAAGGTCCTCTCTCTTGAGTAAACTCAACTATCTTTGTCGAACTTGGCTGTACATTCTTTTTCAAGTGAAATATATAGAATTTGTGTATTGTTTTTGCTTCTCTCCTTTTTTTTCCACCTCTCCTACAAATGAAGACTCTACTGTGTTTTACATTATAGTTCTTTCATCTGGGGTTTCAAGAAGACGACCCTATACAAATAGTGGTACCATATTCTACGAACAAATATCACTACTGCTAACTTCAAATCATGTGTGGGATAGTTCCCCTCATATGGGCGCAATTATCTTAAGGCATACGCTCTTACACTGTCGTGCTGCATTAATACACATCCTAAATTAACTTCTAAAACATCACAATATACTGCATACCCTTCTATGCCTTTGGGAAGTGCTAATACAGATGTAGAAGGCAGTTTATCGTTCAACTCTTGGAAACTTTTCTCATATGCATCATTCCGCTTAGACTCGGTTATTCTGTGTGTTATTAAGGGTGCTAACATGGAAGGAAGCCTTTATAACAAATCTTCTGTAATAACCGGCCAACCCAAGGAAGTTACGAATTTTTGTAGGCATCGTAGGCCTTGGCCAATTCTTCACAGCTTAAATCTTTTGTATATCAATCCTTATTCCTTCACTTTATCCAATGTGACCCATGAACAATATGAATTGTAACCAATCTCACATTTACAGAACTTTGTATGTATCTTACGGTCACGAATAATCCCGCAACTGATTACACAAATTGTAAATTCTGGAGAGGGAATATTTATTCTTAATCATTACCTTATTCAGTTGCCGATAGTCGACACACACTCTCAACGTACTGTCTTTCTTTTGTATAATGAACACTGGTGCATCCCCAAGGGGACGTACTATATCCTCTGTATCCCTTGTCCTACAGGTCTTTTAATTGCTTCTTTAATTCCCGTAACTCTGCTAGAGCCATTCTATACTGAGGAATAGAGATAGACTAAGTGCCTGGCATCACATCAGTACCAAACTCTACCATTTCCTATTCAATAAGGTCAACTAATGTATCATGTTCACCAACATTCGCTTTACAATTGCGATATGTTCTGTTAGCTAAAATTGCTTTACCAACTGGTGTATAGAATTCAAAGGGCGTAACTAGTAATTCTGGCGTCCTTTCTATGTCAATTTTTTTTTCTTTCCAGAATCAATGGATTAACATATGGTAATGTCAAATATGGGTCAAGCAATGCATATACCTTATGTAAAAATATGAATGTTGTACCTGTGTCTACATTAGGAGAAGCCTCCAAATTCTGTTGATCCGCAAAGGCATAGGTACGGTCCTGTATTCTACCAGAATTAACTGCTCCTCTAGCACCTCTGCCACGACCAATAGGTTGTACACTTGACGATGATAATGCAACGACTGATCCCGTAGGTCGTGTCATACTACCTGTGGCCCTCAGTGGGCACTCTCTCATCATGTGCCCTGACTTGCCATACCAAAAACAGATTTCGTTCCAAACCAGCATTCACCTGAATGAAACTTTCTACAGTGCTGGCATAACTGACGAAAAGATCCCGCTGTCTGTGAACCCCGTATTCCACTACTGTGCCCAGCTTGACTGCCTCTAAACCCTCAAATTTGTGATGAAGTATCTACTGTAGGGGAAGAAAATAATGGTCTAGGCGGTCGAGAAAAACTCTGAGGTTCAGATCCTCCTTGAGACAACATAAACTGTCTCATAGGTCTAGCCCTCTTTGAAGGCACTCTTTCAAATTCATGTACCCTCCTTTGTTGCCTCTGATCTTCCATTTTTTGTGCAAAGTCCTGTATTCTGGCTATTTCCATGTCTTTGTTTAACGCAGCAATAGTACAGTCCCTTACCAAATATGGCTCCAATCTGCTCACATACCGATGGACTCTGTCGGCCATTGAGCATATCAAGCCAAAGAATTAAACTGCAGACTGTATTCTCTAACTCTCATGTTACCCTGATGGAGATTTAAAAATTGATCCGTAAGAGCCTCTCGGATATCTTAAGGGAGGTAATGATCAAGAAATGTTGTTTTAAATTCCTCCCAATTAGCTGGATTTGTGCCAATACCTCTCGATCGTTTCCAATCTTCATACCACAATATAGCTTCCCCTTTCAATCTATAGGCCGCAAGTTCCACTGTTTCTATACCGGTCACAAGCATAACCTCTAGAGCCCTTTGAATTTGGTCCACGAAGTCCTGTGGGTCTTCATTCAGATCTGATCCGGTGAACGTGGGAGGGTCTAATTTCAGAAAATCCTGTGTCCTCCGACTAGCTGCCCTAGCCCCATTGTCATTACCTGTCATTGGACCTATTTGTCCTTGGTTCAGTGCAGCAACTATACCAGTAACTATATGGGTTAACATTTGCACTACATTTCTTAGATACTGCTCAGTATCATTAACAGGTGTGTTAGCAGGTTCTTCTCACCCTCTAAGTTCTTCTAGAGCTGGAAAAGTAGGGGAAGCTCTCGATGTAGTTTCAGTGTCAGCCCCACCTTGACTAGCTTGGTCAGGTGGTGATCTACTCGTCCTTTCTCCAGAAAGCATATCTACCTGCTTACCTTTACCCTTATCTTGTCTTGTAACCGGCATTTTACTATACAAAGGAAAACCAACATCAATGATCAGATATGATTCCACCTACAACTTTGGCTCTACTGCACAATCTAGAAATGAAGAAATGAAACAACTCCTAAATGTACCGTATCCTCCTACTTATAAATGTGGCGCGCAACACATCCATAAGCAAGACTCTACTCAGGCACGACTTTGTAGACACCCTTAGGACGACCTGCTCTGATACAACTTTTGTCACGCCCCGAATTCCAATGGGGCAGACTGGCACCCGAAGCCGTTTAGGCCTGAGATAACCAATCTTTGCTCATGTACACTCATATGCATGTTTCTGTGTGAACATCATTATATCTCATTCAACTATGCGGAAGTCATGGAAACATATACTATATATATATAAAACTTTGGCCGTTAGGGCCATCAAATCAAAATGGTCATACATCTCTTACAATCATTCTCCCACATAAGTCTACAAAGCTTCTACAAATACATAACCATAACCAACCTAGAGTCGGGACAACACTCCACTCTATACACATATACAATACCAAAGCAAATGTACATAAGTACTCGAAAAGCCCCGAATCATCTGAAGCTCACCAACAATCTGTAAATGATCCGCAACCTACAATGGAGGTCTATTAGAACCTGTGCCTGCAGCAACTAAGGTAAGACCCCCCCCCCCTCAAGGGAGGTCAGTACGGGGAATGTACTGAGTATGTAAGGCAATAAGAAACTGTATGCAACGTAGGATCTCAAATGGGATCATTACAAGTGAATAAACATTATGGATCAATCACCATTTTTCATATGTGGAACAATGTTCATTACTTTTAGTGCTTCCATTACTTTCATTGCTTGATCATTATTTCATATCATTTTCATTTGTGAAATAACCGTCCTTCATATTTTCAATTACGTGACATACTTCTTTTCGGCCTTACCTTTATCTTTATTATCAATCATCCACTTATTAGTGGGCCATAATATAGTAATAGTCATCCACACTTGGTGGGCTATAATATAATAACAGTCATCCACACTTGGTGGGCTATAATAGAATAACCGTCATCCACACTTGGTGGGCTATAATATAATAACCATCATCTACACTTGGTGGGCTATAATATAATATAACATAACATAATATTGGGATTGTGCCATCCGAGCTTAGCCCCTTTAGATTTGTGATTCATTCTCAATGAAACATAAAGTAACCGTGTAAGCATTACCTCTTTGCATTGCTTCTTCTCTTTACTTTAGTTATGAGAGTGATACATTGGTGATTGGAACATCATTGGAGCACATATATACATTACTTCATTCCTTACTTTCATGATATTGATACACTCACTCATGAGAGATTAATACATTCACTTATGAGAGATTGATACTTTTGATGATTGTAACATTATTGGAACTTGGAACATTAACCAAAGAACATGAGTCATGTGAATCACAATTGATGTATGAATAAGGAACATGTGAATAACAATAATTAATAACCGAAAATAGGATACCTTTGAACATTTCAGAATAGAATAGGTATAGTGTCAAGGTGACTAATATGGGTTGCAGAAAGATACGGCAAGAGTAAGCTTACATACCTTATCTTCCCAATATGAATACACAATCCAATATGTGAGTACAACAATTCCGCTCCTTCTTATGTTTCACTCTACATCACAACTACATAACGGAACCAACATTAATCCACAAGCTACATTCCAAGTGTATAAGACCACCGTGAGTTACATGATTGCCCTATGACGTTATTTCACCCTTTGCAGTACCATTCATGGCCTTTTCATACCAACAATACCATAAAATTATATACATTGACCAAAACATCATAGCTTTTCACACCAAGTTCCTCCTTTACATGTTCTTATTAACACCACATCACCATGAATCCATCAATCACTCCAATACATTTTATAACCAAAATTACACAATTTAATCATAGAGAAAAATAACAAGTTATGGACATAATCACACCATACATGTTGAGATATATCCACACCATTCACTTTCATCAAAACATCTAGTCCTTTTTCAAATTTAATTCACAAAAATGCACATCTTTTAGCAAAAAGCCAAAGTGCACTATTCAACACCTTGCCAACATAACAACCATGATATACATAATCTCTCATGTACATAATATATTAAATCACAAGAATAAACACTTACCAATACTTTCAAAGGGTTGATCTTGTCCAACAAGTGATTGCTCAGTGCCTAGGGTTTAAGGGGAGATGAGAATGTTTTCTTGAAAATTCTAGAATATGGCATGTGTGCTATAAGAAATAAAAATCTGATTTTTGGTGAATTTATATAGGCCCTCATGCTCATCTCTATCCACACAATTAGTCATACATGTGTTTACTTTTCAACACAAGAATGGGTCATTTGACCCATTGGGCCATGTCTTTTGGCTTCTTTTTGGGCCTCAAATTGAGCCCAATAACACATGTCAATTCAGTCCACCAAATTCAACGTGTAATCCATCATATATCTAATGTTTAAATAATTCCATAAGCATCACGACAATATTCAACTCACGAGACTTATATTCGTAGTCTCAATCTCCAAATAAGAAATTCTAGCCATTTATGGCTTAATTGAACATAAAAGAGTAATAACGTAATTTGGATGCCAAAATCGTCCAAGCATAGTCCTACCAGGATGGAATAATTATATAATATCCCAAGAATCACATTTATAGGCTCGTGGTTGGAGAAGAAATTCGGCAAAAAGCAACCCGGCACGGCCCCGGGCACCCTTAGAACTTAGAAAAATTTCCAGTATTTGAAGGGTGTGCAGGGGAGGCCTGGCGCGTCCCTTTGCTGCCCGTGGGATGAAAACTTCAGCCCAGAGTGGCCTGGCACGCCTGACCTAAAAATTTAAAAAAAATTCCTTTCTTCGACTTTTCATTGCAGATTTGGTTCGATACTTCAAGTTCTAATATTTAGCTTGCCTCTTGTCTTTAAGAACCTTTTTTAGGAGTCATTGAAGTTTCATTTATTGCTCCTAAAATGTTCCAAAAAGTTTCCAACTCCTCATACAAGAGTTTAAACACATTGACTAGTACAATATCAAATGTTCCATCCAAAACCACTACAACACACGTACTTAGTGCTCTCGAAGCTTAGGTTTATAACTACACCCTAGGTCACCAAACAATCAAACTAAGGTTGGGAAATGTGGTGTTACAGACGATGTCTATGTAAAACAACCTCCTAGTTTTATGAGTACTAAATTTCCTTATAATTTCTACAAGCTAGACAAAGCTCTATATAGGTTGAAGCAAGCTCCAAGATATTGGTAGAGAATCTCAAAGTTCCTACTAGAACATGGAAAAAAAAGAAGTAAAATTGGCAACACCTTGTTCTTAAAGATAAATGCAAAGTATCTTCTGATTGTTCAAGTCCATGTTGATTATATCATCTTTACATCGACTAATAACAAGATGACAGATGAATTTTCCCAAATCAGGAATGAAGAATTTGAGATGAGCATGATGGGAGAGCTCTATTTCTTTCTAGTTCTTTAAATAAGGCAAACTCTAACTGGTACAATTATTCACCAACAAAAGTATGTGAAATAGTTACTCAAGAAGTTCAATATGGAGGAAGCCAAGGTAAACAATACTCCCATTACCACTACCATAAAACTAGACCAGGATGAATCTGCTCCATCTGTGGAGGAGAAATCTCATAGGGTCATGATTGGATCTCTCATGTATCTAACTATAAGTAGACATGACATAGTATTTAGTGTTGTACTTTGTGCAAGATTCCATGCCAAGCCAAAAGAATCTCATCTTCAGGATATAAAAAGGATTTTGAGATATCTAAAATGAAGAGATGATTTGGGGTTATTGAATCCTAAAAGAAGCATTTTGGATCTTGCGGGGCACTCATATAACACCCCGTATGTTTCTGAGTCTAGTTGATTACCGTAACATTCATGGAAATATTTAAACATGAGAGAATTGATGAATTATACATTAAATTGTTGGACTTAAATGAGTCTTGTGCCATCAGGCCCAATTGAGGCCCAAAAATTCATAAGAAGACATGGCCCAAAAGGGAAAATTGGCCCATTCATCAACTGACCCAAGTAACACCTCATATTTGACTTAAATGGCTAAGGATGAACATAATATAAGACCAAAAAATCAGATATTTATTCACCATATTACACATGCCATTCTAGAGAATTCCCCAACACTCCTTTCTCATCCAAACCCTAAGCCTTCATCTTTTTTTTTTTTGTCAAGATCACTCCTTGGAAAGCTTTGGTAAGTATTTTTTCTCATGGTTTAATATATTATATACTTAATATGGTGTATAAACCATGTTGGTTATGTTGGAAAAGTGTTGGACAGTGTGCTATGTCTAAAATGGTCTATTTTTGCAATCGAAAAAAGGTTTTACCTTGTAAACATGAAAATGGACTTGTGGTCTTGAAGGAAGTGAACTTGATGGATTCAATATTAACATGTGAGATGTGATTATAGTCTTAACTTGTTTTCCTTTATGTATAACATCTAGAATTGTTGTGGCGAATTTGTTCATGGAATAGGTGACGTAAGTTAAGGGAAAGTGTCGTGTTGGTGATGTTTTTGTGCATATTGAAACCATGGTTGTTAGTTGGCATAAAAGTAACCAAACATATGTAAATAAAAGCTTACTTATGGACTTGTACCATTTATTACACAAAAGAACCCATTTTGGTCGATTTGGGCATCCGCCCCCGCAGACGAAGGCACCTGCGGGCGCAGATGCCAATGCAGGTGGCTTCGCAGGTCAGCCCAGATTTTGGTTTTGTGTGTTTTCATCTCTATTTGATCCCCGAAGGACCCTATACCCTTTTGGATGTATTTATCAACTTATGACACCATTTTAATGACTTTAAAGGGTCTTATGGAGGCGTATTGGACTATATTAAGTATGAATTGTTGTTCATATGTTGTTATGAAGGTGTAATTGTGCCGAAATGATAATGAGGAGAAATAAAGGGTAAGTGTGGTGTGAAATGCTATTAATGTATGATGTCTTGGTCAATGTGTGGAATGTTAAGGTGTTGTTGGTATGAGAATGCAGTGGATTGTATTGTAAGGGGTGACATGACATTATACGACAGTCATATAGCTCATTGTTGTCTTGTACACTTGTATAGTAGGTAGTTGCTAATGTAAGCTCCTGTATGTACTTGTATTGTAGAGTAAGACGTAAGGAAGGAGCTGGACTATTGTATTCACGTGTAGGATTGAGTGTTCATATTGAGAAGATAAGGTATGTAAGGTTACCCTTTCCGTATCTCCCCGCAGCATATAGTATTCACCTTGTCAATATACTTGTACGTTTCCGAAATGTTCTAAGGTATCTCATTTCAGGTTATCATCTATTATTGATCATATATACCTTATTCTTGATCTATTATAAGTCATGTGTCACATAACGATGAACATGGTTCCAATTTCCAATTATGTTACATTCAAAAGTTCCAATAATAATATAATCATCGAATCATTTATGTCTAAGATATAAGAAGTGAGGTAAGAACGTCTCTATTCTTGGGTGGTATCCCAGGGGTTAAAATACCTAGCATGGGTCGATCCCAATATCTCGGGTGGTACCCTATGGGTGAAAAGAACACCTAGCATAGGTCAATCCTGCTAGTACAGGTGGTATCCTAGGAGCAAAAGAAAAGCCTAGCATGGGTCGATCCCGAAAACTGTTGATTACCCACTGATCAGCTTGGGGCCCGGGCATTGTAAGAATGGAAGAATGAGAAGTGAATGAAGAAGTGAGTGATGAACGAACAAATGAAAAAAAGAGTAAAGAAAGTAATCCACGTAATGTACATATTCCCATATATACAGAATGGTGACTTATCCACAGTGGCTATTTACTTATATTTGATTCCATTGTCGTATCTATGTAATGTACTATTTCTTATGGCCTTACATACTCAGTACATTCTTCGTACTGACATCCCTTGTGGGACTTACCTTACTTGCTACAGGCACAGGTACTAATAGACCTCCACAGTAAGCTGCGAGTCATCTACTGATTTTTGGTGAGCTCCAGTTGGATCGGGGCTTTTTGAGTCATAGTTGTATATTGGTTTTTGGTATTGTAAATGTTATGTAAAGCAGGGACTTGTCCCGAATTTAGGTTGGTCATGTATGTACTTCTGTTAAAGGCTTTTGTAGACATGTGGGTATATGAACGTAAGAGTTGTATGTCCATTTTGAATTGATGGCCCTAACGACCAAGTTTCACGTATATATATATATATATCACATGTTCCATGATTTCTGCTATTAACACTTTATGTCCTTATGTGGTGGTGATGTTTCTAATCGAATGCATATGAATGGACATGAGTAAAGATTGGTTCTCTCGGGCCTTATCGGCTTCGGGTGCCCGTCCACCCCGTTGGGATACTGGGTGTGACAAAAGTGGTATCAGAGCAGGTCATTATAAGGGTGTCTACAAAGACGTGTCTGAGTAGAGTCTTACTTATCAATGTGTTATGCACCACATTTATAAGTAGGAGGCTACGGGACATTTAGGAGTTGTTTCATTCCTTCATTTCTAGATTGTGCATTAGAGCCGAAGTTATAGGTGGACTTATTTCTGACCATAAAATTGTTGTTCTTGTATATTATAGCAAAATGCCGATGACAAGAAGAGGTCGAGGTAAAAGTAAGAGAATAGACAGAATTGCTGGAGAAGGAACTACTAGAGCCCCGCCCGAATCAGTTAATCAAGGTGGTGCTGAACCAGAGATGGCATCACAGGCCTCTTGTACTCTTCCATTTTAAGAAGAGTCAAGAGGAAGAGAAGTACCTGCAGAACCACCAGTAAATACTACTGACCAGGACTTAAAGGATGCAGTGCAAATATTGACCCAAATAGTTGCTGCACAAGTTCAGGGACAAGGTGGTCCAATGACAAGTGATGATAGTCCAGCCAGGGTAGCTAGTCGATGAACCAAGGATTTCTTGAAATTAGATCCTCCTACATTCACTGGATCAGATCTGAATGAAGATCCACAAGACTTTACAGATCAGATTCAAATGGCTTTAGATGTTATGCATATAACTGGGGTAGAAACAGTTGAACTTGCTGCGTATAGATTGAAAGGAGAGGCGATATTATGGTATAAAGATTGGAAGAAATCTTGTGGTGTCGGTGCAAATCCACCTAATTGGGAAGAATTTAAAGCGGCTTTCCTTGATCAGTATCTTCCTTATGAGATCCGAAAGGCTCGTACGGATCAATTCTTGAATCTTTGTCAAGGGAACCTGAATGTCAGAGAATACAGTTTGCAGTTTAATTCTTTGGCTCGATATGCTCCGAATGTAGTGGCCACAATAACAGATAGAGTCCATCGATATGTGTATAGATTGGAGCCATATTTGGTACGAGACTGCACTATTGCTGCCTTAAATCGAGATATAGATATAGCTAGAATTCAGGCCTTCGCATAAAAGATGGAGGACCAAAGGCAAAGAAGAAGAGTACATGGATCTGAACGAGGACAGTCCAAAAAAGCTAGACCTATGGGACAGTCTATGGTGTCCCAAGGAGAATCTAGACCTATGGGACAGTCTATGGTGTCCCAAGGAGAATCTAGACCTCGGATGTTTCCTAGACCGCTGAGACCGTCATTCTCTTATTCCGCAGTAGGCACTCAAGCTCAATTCTGAGGGTTTAAAGGTAGTAATGTTGGGAAGAGTAGTGGGATTCGAGGTTCGCAGACCGCTGGATTTTCTCGTCAGCCATGTCAGTAATGTGGACGGATTCATTTAGGTGAATGCCGACTTGGTTTAAATGTTTGCTTTTGGTGCGGTATGGCGGGGCATATGATGAGAGACTGCCCACGAAGAGGCTTGGGTAATGTGGAGCGACATGCGGGATCAACCATTGCATCATCATCATCTGTTCCTCCCCTAGGCAGAGGTGTGCAGCTTGAGGGTCGTGGTAGAGGTGTCAGAGGAGCAACCAATTCTAGTGGAACTCAGAATCGTACTTATGCTCTAGTAGACCGGCAGAATTTAGAGGCATCTCCTGCCGTAGTCATAGGTACATTATCCATATTCTCATATAATGTATATGCATAGATTGATTCGGGTTCTAAATTGTCATATGTTACTCCATTGGTTACTGCAAAATTTGAAAGAACACCAAAACTATTAACCAAGTCAATTGAAGTATCTACACCAGTTGGTGACTATATTGTTGCAAAAAGAGTATATTATAATTGTGTGGTAACTGTGTGTGGTTATAATACACTGGACGATCTCATTGAATTTGAAATGGTGGATTTTGATGTGATAATGGGCATGGATTGGTTGGATTCTTGTTATACCACGCTAGATTACCGGGCCAAGAAGGTACATTTTTGTTTTTTGTAAGGAAATAGTCTTGAATGGTAGGGTGATGTAGGGGTACCAAGAGGAAAATTTATTTTCTATCTTAAGGCTAGGAAAATGATATCCAAGGGGTATGTATGCCACTTAGTGAGAGTGCATGATATTGATACGAAACCACCAACTCCTCAATCAGTTCCAGTGGTCAATGAGTATCTTGATGTATTTCTAGAAGATCTTACAGGTTTGCCCCCAGAACGGGAAGTAGAATTTGGTATTGATGTGATTCCAGGCACTCAGCCTATCTCTATTCCCCCATATAGAATGGCTCCAGCAGAATTGCGTGAATTGAAGGCGCAATTGAAAGATTTACTGGACAAGGGCTTTATTAGGCCTAGTATGTCCCCGTGGGGTGCACCGGTATTGTTTGTACGAAAGAAAGATGACACATTGCGAATGTGCATTGACTATCGGCAATTGAATAAGGTAACGATCAAGAACAAATATCCCCTCCTTCGAATTGATGATTTGTTTGATCAGTTACAGGGCGCCAAGTGTTTTTCAAAGATTGACTTGAGGTTGGGTTACCATCAAGTCAGAGTTAGAGAAAAAGACGTACCCAAGACAGCTTTCCTGACACGGTATGGCCATTATAAATTTTTAGTTATGTCATTTGGACTAACTAATGCACCAGCTGTGTTCATGGATTTGATGAATAGGGTGTTTAAGACATTTCTAGACGTGTTCGTGATGGTATTTATAGATGACATCCTAGTTTATTCAAAGTCACAAGAGGACCATGCTAAACACTTACGACAGGTGTTACAAATTCTCCGCGAGTGTAAGTTGTATGGAAAGTTCTCTAAATGTGAATTTTAGCTAAAATCCATTGCGTTCTTGGGTCACATTGTGTTAGATGAAGGAATTTGAGTTGATGCACAAAAGATTGAGGTGGTGAAAAATTGGCCAAGGCCTACAACGCCCACAGAAATTCGTAGTTTCATGGGATTAGCAGGTTATTATCGAAGATTTGTTGAAGGGTTTTCTTCCATTACTGCACCATTAACGAAGCTTACACACAAGGCAGTCAAATTCCAGTGGAATGATGCATGTGAGAAAAGTTTTCAGGAGCTGAAAGATAAATTGACTTCTACACCGGTGTTAGTACTTTCGGAAGGCATCGAGGGTTACGCAGTGTATTATGATGCTTTCGGAATTGGACTAGGGTGTGTATTGATGCAGCACGGTAGTGTTATAGCATATGCCTCACGACAGTTGCAGCCACACGAGAGAAACTATCCCACGCATGGTCTTGAATTAGCAGCGGTGGTATTTGCTTTAAAGATATGGCGTCATTATTTGTATGGAGTTCATGTTGATATTTATACTGATCACAAAAGTATGCAATATATCTTTAAGCAGAAGGAACTCAATTTGAGGCAAAGAAGGTGGCTTGATTTATTGAAGAATTATGATATTGATATTCTATATCATCCAGGGAAGGCAAATGTGGTAGCTGATGCATTGAGCCGCAAGGCAGTAGGAAGCACTAGTGGCCAGTTGACTGAAAAGCAAGAGATAATCAAAGATCAACATCAATTAGCCAGCTTGGGGGTACGTCTTCTTGAATCCTCAGATGAAGGAGTGATTTTACAAAATGCGGTTGAATCTTTATTGAAAGCTGAAGTGAAAGAGAAGCAGTTTGCAGATCCTGTATTATTGCAACTAAAGAGAATGTACAAAAAAAGTTGACAAAGGCATTTGATCTTACACAATAAGGGGTGCTTCAATGCCAAGGTAGATTATGTGTACCGTATGTAGATGAGCTGAGGAGACGAATTATGACCAAGGCGCATCATTCACGCTACTCTATTCATCCGGGAGCTACTATAATGTACCATGATTTAAAAGAAGTGTATTGGTGGGGAAATATGAAGAAAAACATTGCACAATTTGTCTCTCAGTGCCTGAATTGTCAACAAATAAAGGTAGAGCACCAAAAACCTGGAGGTTACATGTAATGTATCAATCTTCCAGTCTAGAAATGGGATATGATTAATATGGATTTCATCACAGGTTTGCCTCGTACACTGCGGAAATTTGATTCTCTATGGGTTATAGTTGACAGAATTACCAAGACAGCTCATTTCCTACCAGTCAACACCACCTATATGGCAGAGGATTATGCAAGATTGTATGTGAAAGAGATAGTACGGTTACATGGGATTCTGATCTCCATCATATCAGATAGAGGAGCATAATTTACTACGCATTTTTAGAGATCTTTCCAGCAGAGTTTGGGTACACATGTGAATCTGAGTACGACATTCCATCCTCAGATTGATGGACAAGCAGAACGTACCATCCAAACACTTGAAGATAAGCTACGAGCTTGCACGTTAGATTTTCAAGGCAGTTGGGATGACCATTTGCCTCTCATTGAATTTTTTTACAATAACAGCTATCATTCAAGTATTAAAATGGAACCTTGTGAAGCTTTGTACGGAAGAAAATGTAGATCACCAATTGGATGGTTTGAAGCGGGTGAAACTGCGTTACTTGGGCCAGATCTTGTTCATCAGGCTATGGAGAAAGTTAAAGTGATTCAACAGCAATTACAAACGGCCCAGAGTCGACACAGGTCCTATGTTGATGTTTGAAAAAGAGGGCTTGCGTTCGCCATAGGTGATTGGGTATTTTTAAAGGTGTCACCGATGAAAGGGGTAATGCATTTCGAAAAGAAAGGGAAATTGAGTCCACGTTACATAGGACCATATGAATTTATTAGAAGGTTTGGGCAAGTTGCGTATGAGTTGGCACTGCCCCAAGAACTCTCCACAGTTCATCCAGTATTTCATGTTTCGATGCTTCGAAAGTGCATAGGGGATCCATCTCGTTTTACTTCTATATATGATGTATAGGTTATAGAGGATCTTACCTATGAGGAGACACCTATTGCCATTCTGGATAGAAAAGTGAAGAGGTTGAGGAATAAAGATGTCGCTTCCGTAAAGGTACTTTGGAGAAATTAGCAAATAGAAGAAGTCGCATGGGAAGCTAAAGAAATAATGAAATCCAAATACCCTCAATTGTTTCAAATGGAAGAACAAGTTCAAGATATGAGATCGGAACAATGAAAAGTAAGTATTTATAAACATTGAGTATATATATGACAACATGAATAATGCTCCTAGACTTGTAATTGTTTACTTTGAATAATGTCACTAACATTCGAGGACGAATGTTTCTAAGGGGGGAAGAATGTAACACCCCGTATGTTTTTGAGTCTAGTTGATTACCATAACATTCATGGAAATATTTAAACATGAGAGAATTGATGAATTATACATTAAATTGTTAGACTTAAATGAGTCTTGTGCCATTGGGCCCAATTGAGGCCCAAAAGGGAAAATTGACCCATTCATCAATTGACCCAAGTAACACCACATATTTGACTTAAGTGGATAAGGATGACCATAATATAAGACCAAAAATCATATTTTTATTCAGTATATTACAAATGCCATTCTAGAGAATTCCACAACACTCCTTTCTCATCCAAACCCTAAGCCTTCATCTTTTTTTTTTGTGAAGATCAATCCTTGGAAAGCTTTGGTAAGTATTTATTCTCATGGTTTAATATATGATAAGCTTAATATGGTGTATAAACCATGTTGGTTATGTTGGCAAAGTGTTGGACAGTGTGCTATGTCTAAAACGGTCTATTTTTGCAATCGAAAAAGGGTTTTACCTTGTAAACGTGAAAATGGACTTGTGGTCTTGAAGGAAGTGAACTTGATGGATTCAATATTGACATGTGATATGTGATTATATTCTTAACTTGTTTTCCTTTATGTATGACATTTGGAATTGTTGTGGCGAATTTATTCATGGAATAGATGACGTAAGTGAAGGGAAAGTGTCGTGTTGGTGATGTTTTTGTGTATATTGAAACCATGGTTGTTATTTGGCATCCAAGTAACCAAAATTATGTAAATAAAAGCTTACTTATGGCGTTGGACCATTTATTACACAACGGGACCCAAAAAGGACCCATTTTGGTCGATTTGGGCTTCCACCCCCGCAGACGAAGGCACCTAAGGGCGCAGATGCCAATGCAGGTGCCTCTGGCTTCTTCCAAAGGCCACCTTCAGGCACCATTCATCTACCTGTGGGTGCAGGTGGCTTCGCAGGTCAGCCCAGATTTCGGTTTTGTGTGTTTCCATCTCTCTTTGATCCCCGAAGGCCCCTATACCCTTTTTGGATGTATTTATCAACTTATGACACCGTTTTAATGACTTTAAAGGGTATTATGGAGTAGTTTTGGACTATATTAAGTATGAATTGTTGTTCATATGTTGTTATGGAGGTTTAATTGTGACGGAATAATAATGAGGAGACATAAAGGGTAAGCGTGGTGTGAAATGCTATTAATGTATTATGTCTTGGTCAATTTGTGGAATGTTAAGGTGTTGTTGGTATGAGAATGCAGTGGATTGTATTGTAAGGGGTGACATGACATTATACGGTAGTCATATGGCTCATTGTCGTCTTGTACACTTGTATAATAGCTAGTTGCTAATGTAAGCTCCGGTATGTACTTGTATTGTAGAGTAAGACGTAAGGAAGGAGCTGGAATATTGTATTCATGTGTAGGATTGAGTGTTCATATTGAGAAGATAAGGTATGTAAGGTTACTGTTTTCATATCCTCCTGTAGCATATAGTATTCACCTTGTCATTGTACTTGTACGTTTACGAAATGTTCTAAGGTATCTTATTTCAGGTTATCATCTATTGTTGATCATATATACTTTATTCTTGATGTATTGTAAGTCATGTGTCACATAACGATGAACATGGTTCCAAGTTCCAATAATGTTACATTCAAAAGTTCCAATAATAACATAATCATCGAATGATTTATGTCTAAGATGTAAGAAGTGAGGTAAGAACGTCTCTATTCTTGGGTGGTATCCCAGGGGTTAAAATACCTAGCATGGGTCGATCGCAATATCTCGGGTGGTATCCTAGGGGTGAAAAGAACACCTAGCATGGGTCAATCCCGCTACTACGGGTGGTATCCCAGGGGCAAAAGAAAAGCCTAGCATGGGTCGATCCCGAAAACTGTTGATTACCCACTGATCAGCTTGGGGCCCGGGCATTGTAAGAATGGAAGAATGAGAAGTGAATGAAGAAGTGAGTGATGAATGAACAAATGAACAAAAGTGTAAAGAAAGTAATCCACGTAATGTACATACTCCCATATATATAGAATGGTGACTTATCCACAGTGGCTATTTACTTATATTTGATTCCATTGTCGTATCTATGTAATGTACTATTTCTTATGGACTTACATACTCAGTACATTCTTCGTACTGACATCCCTTGTGGGACTTACCTTGCTTGCTGCAGGCACAGGTACTAGTAGACCTCCACAGTAAGTTGCGGGTCATCTATTGATATTTGGTGAGCTCCAGTTGGATCGGGGCTTTTCGATTCACAGTTGTATATCGATTTTTGGTATTGTAAATGTTATGTAAAGTGGGGATTTGTCTCGAATTTAGGTTGGTCATGTATGTACTTCTGTAAGAGGCTTTTGTAGACATGTGGGTATATGAACGTAAGAGGTGTATGCCCATTTTGACTTGATGGCCCTAACGGCCAAGTTTCACATATATATACATATATATCACATGTTCCATGATTTCCGCTATTAGCACTTTATGTCCTTATGTGGTGGTGATGTTTCTAATGGCATGCATATGAATGGACAGGAGTAAAGATTGGTTCTCTCGAGCCTTATCAGCTTTGGTTGCCCGTCCACCCCATTGGGATACGGGGCGTGATAACTCAGATGTTGATTCTGTAAGTTATCTAGTAGATATACAAATCACCTCAGGTATGGAACTTTCTTGGATCATGTCTGATCTCTCGGTCCACCTAAAAGCAAAATACTATTTCTTTGACTAGTCCTGAAGCTGTATATGTCGATGTTAATTCTTGTAGCTCTCAAATACTATGGATCAAGTAACGATTGCTTGAATTTTGTGTGGATATTATGTGTGTTCCTATCTTTTGTGACAACACAAGTGCCTTCAATATTGCCAAGAATCCAGGTCAGCATAAGTGTACCAAACATATTGATAGAAGACACCATTGCATTAGAGACAATGTAGAAAAGGATCATGTTTCTATCATCTTTAGCAGAACTAAAGAAGAAATTGTTGACATTTTTAATAAGGCCTTGAGTAGGGAACAAATTGAAAAGAATGGGTTAGACTTAGGAATGATTTAGATTGGTCGAAACCTCTCTCCATTATTGGCTAGAACTTGCTATGCATTAATTATATATGAAGTTATATGGTTTGTTTGTTCAGTCTTGCACATTTAGTTGAGTGTCCCAAGTCTAGTTATTTGATATAGTAAACCTATTTTTTACTAAAGTGAGTAGAACAGAAGGGAGAGTTAGCATTGGAGACTTTAAATTTTGGGTCATCAGGCATGTTTCTACACTATGCTACAATTACTATCTAAGATAAACACTAGAGCTTACCTCTTCCACCTCACACGTTCCTAAAATCTCATTCAAAATGCACCCAATACCCAATCATGTAACGACCCAAAACATTGTTATATCTGAGAATGCCTCAAAAATAATTTACAATAAATAATTGGCTCAAAATGGATCGGGAAAAATTTAAATCAGGGAGAAAATTTGGAGCCTAAGGGAATTGGGCCAAGAGGACAAATTTTGGACTGGTCTGTATTACTGGTAACTGCTACTGTGGTTGAATAACCACTACAATGGTTCTGCCACAACAGTAATAGTTACGCTACAGCCATAAAAAGCAGTATGCCCAGCCATGGGATTTTTGAATACCCTTTTTCTTGCTATTACCCCAGGTCGCCCCCTTCCTCAAAAAATACAAAAATCCTATCTTCCTAACCATGAGATTTCAAAGGCCAAAGTTCATGAAAGTTGTTTCGAGATGCACCGGAGGGAACCCGACATAGGAATATATCTAGCACATGCAGGACAACTAACATTTCTCAGTAGCAATATGTTTCACCTATGAGGTAAGCTAAGGTTTGTTTTGTAGCAGCTAGATTTAGGCTAGATGTATTTAATATTAATAGTATTGTCAGGAGTATCATGTAGTAGGCCTTCAGGCATGAAATCGGATGGAGGGTAACGTTTAAAATTCGGTTAGGTTTAAATATGATTATATAACCATGCGTTATGATGATATATTAGTCATGATGAGGGACCGATAGAATGATTGAACAAATTTACATAGCTTAATCCCTTTCCAGACTTTAATACAGTGAAGATTTGACTACAATAATATGAAATGGAAAAAAGAGGAGTTAAGTGAACTTGATTAATTCTAACATCTTAACAAGTTGGACCTCACCAAAGAAGAGCTACTAAGAGATGGAGTACGGTAATTTGGGGGATAGAAATTAACATAGCTAAACCTTTGAGATTGATGAGTGATCATAAAGAAGAAATACTGTGAAATAAGGATTAGAATTCCCCTCATAAGAAATTAAAGAAGAATAAATGATAAAGAGGAAAACGTGAGGTTGAGATGTGGACCGAGAGGAAGTGTATGTTAGCATGAATTTAAGCTACTACAACCCCTAAGAAAGTATGTCACATGAGGGTTGGTGGATATGTATATATGTATAGGTTATGGTTAAAGGTTACTAATCAAATGGGGTAGACGTTTGTTGTAGCACTTAGACTTCCTTGGCTTTTTGCTTGTTTGTGAACTTGACATATATGATTGCTTTCTATCATGACTTGTGATTTAACGACTACATTACATTTCATTTGCACTGTATTAATTTGATATGATAATGGGCTAGGTACCATGCCGGTACGGATATGGTAATTATGATATGGGTTGGGTACCACACCGGTACGATTTTAATATGGGTCGAGTACCACGCTAGTATGGATATGATGATAATGTTGAGAAGTATAAGAGATAATGCATACATCTTACTTACATGCATTCATTCATATGTTTTAATGTGATTCTATCTTATACATGTTCTTATACATGTTTTCTACTATGGTGAATGATGAAAGAGGGTTTACAAATATACGTTAAGTCCCTCGTACGGACCGGGTTAGAGGTGAGATTCTATCTCTCTGAGAGGACTGAATATTGTATAATATGATTGTCGAACTTATGATAATTATGGGATGTGGTGTTGTGATGTCTTGTGAATATAAATACAGAATAGACTCAGGTGGATGTAGATTAAATAATTGTAGGTACCTTAATAATGAGTTGGTATGGGAGGAAAAGGTATAGGTTTGAAAATATAAGTGAAAGGACAAAGATATACAAAATGTTAAGTCAAAGGACAAAGATATACAAAATATAAGTCAAAGGAAAAAGATATACAAAATATAAGACAAAGGACAAAGATATACAAAATCTAAGTCAAAGAACAAGGACAAAAAATGACAGGTAGGTCACAAAAATGCTGAACAATGTGTTGAGAATTCTATAATTGGTGGGTTAGAATCGAACCTTTACTTGATGTCATATTTTTTCTATATTTATTAGTGATGTTATTGCTTTTTAACCCTGTTCTATCGATGATGTTTATCAGTACATGTGGTAGTACTGATGCTACACTTACTATACCTCCACTAGAGGGTATAGCCATGGTACAGGTCAGTTGGAGTTTCTATAGCTGCAACGCTGATCACTCTTTAGTAGCTCCTACTATTTCTATCATATATGGATGCTGCATCGAGGATGTTCCTACTTCTTGTCGAGTGCTCTTGTACTAGATTAGGCTAGGTTCTGGGGAGTCACTTGAAGTTATTTTCGACATTTACTTTACATATCTGATGTATTAAAAAAAGTTATGAAAGGAATTGATTTAATAGTTATTGAACTGTTGAATCTTTATTAGGATTATAGATAGCATTGGTTAAGTAAACTTTGTAATAACTTTTGCACTTGCTTAAATGGTGGGATATTTAGGGTTATCCTATTTGGAGTAGGTCTAAGTAGGTTCCCATCATGATTTGGTGGGTTGGGCCATGACAAAGATGGAATTAGAACCTAGGTTACCGATCTCTCTGTGCAAGAGCAAATGTCATGTAGAGTCCCGCAGATTGGTGTATTGGCATCCATATCAAATCTTTAGGATGTTATAAGGGATCTAGGAATCTATCTCGCTTTCTTCTTTCCTATTGTGCCATCTCAATGTCTTATCCCTGGTTTTAGTTTAAGACTAGTTAGTCCCAATTGGTATCTCTTAACCTGGAATGGTTGAAACTAAGAGCCAAACGAATAGAGGCCAGTAACGACATAAGAAGTGGATTGTTATGCTTACTTGATATGGTGTTAGGTACTCGTGGTGAAGCATTTATCTGTTAAAAATGTACTATGAGTATTATTTTTAATGGTGATGTATGTAATTTACTCTGTGATGCTTAAACTCTCTAACATGGTGTGTTGACAGTATGTGTGTGGTTGTGTGATGTGTAATAAATCAGATCGGTGGATGTAAGGACCGGGTGTGATCCCAAGAGTGTCTTTATTTTTGCTACATGAGTTATGGCTCATCTCATGATGATTTAGAGTACTACTTGACTTCTATTCAATCCTGTATGAAACACCCAGGTGCCTGACTTGTTGTGAACACCTTTGAGGATAGTGTATTGAGTGAGTAAGAAGATTGATGAAAGTATAGCACTAATTAATATGGTAGATGAAAAAATGGTGTTGGTTGCGGTTCACAAACAATAGAATTTGATATGAGCATGATGGGATAGCTATATTTTCTTCTAGTTCTTCATATTAAGCAAACTCTAATTGGTACAATTATTCACCAACAAAATTATGCGAAAGAGTTGATCAAGAAGTTCAAGATGGAGGAAGCCAAGGTAATCAATACACCCATTGCCACTGCCACAAAACTAGACCATGATGAATTTGGTCCAGTTGTGGAGGAGAAACTTTATAGGGTCATGATTGGATCTCTCTTGTATCTATCTATAATTAGACATGACATAGTCTTTAGTGTTGGACTTTGTGCAGGATTCCAAGCCAAGCCAAAAGAATCTCATATTCAGGCGATAAAAAGTATTTTGAGATATCTAAAAGGAATAGATGATTTGGGTTATGGAATCCTAAAGGAAGCAATTTGGATCTTGTGGGGTACTCAAATTTTGATTATGCAGGTTATCCGATAGATAGAAAAATCACCTCAGGTATGGTACTTTCTTGGATCATATCTGATCTCCTGGTCCACCAAAAAGCAAAACACTATTGCTTTGTCTAGTGCTGAAGTTTTTTATGTCGCTGCTAGTTCTTGTTGTGCTCACATACTATGGATCAAGTAACAATTTCTTGAATTTGGTGGGGATATAGTATGTTTTCCTATCGCTTGTGACAACACTATTGCAATTAATATTGCAAAAAATCCAGTTTAGCATAAGTGTACCAGACATATTGATATAAGATACCATTATCTTAGAGACAATGTAGAAAAGGATCATGTTTCTATCATGTTTTGCTGAACTGAAGATGAAATTGCTAACATTTTTAATAAGGCCTTGAGTAGGGAATAATTTTAAAAGAATAGGTTAAACTTAGGGATGATTAAGATTGCGTGAAACCTCCCTCCATGATTGGCTAGAACTGGCCATGCATTAAATTTATATGAAGTTATATAGTTAGTTTGTTCAGTCTTGCATATTTAGTTGTGTGTCCCATGTCCAGTTATTTTTTTTAGTAAACGAATTTGTGTACTAAAATGAGTGGAACGGAAGGGAGAGTTAGCATTGGTGACTTTAAATTATGGGTCATCGGGTATATTTCTACACTGTGCTACAATTACGATCTAAGATGAAACACTAGAGCTTACCTTTTCTACCTCACATGTTCCTAAACTCTCATTCAAAATGCACCTAATACCTAATCATGTAACAACCCAAAACATCGTTATATCTAAAAATACCTCAAAAATAATTTACAATAAATAATTGGCTCAAAATGGAATGGGAAAAATTTAAATCAGGGAGAAAACTTGCGGCCTAAGGGAATTGGGCCAAGGGGCCCAATTTTGGACTAGTCTGGACTACTGGTAACTGTTCTTGTGGTCAAATAACCACTGTAGTGGTACCGATGCTGCAGTAATAGTTACGCTATAACGGTAAAAAGAAGTATGCTCAGCCAAGGGATTTTTAAATACCCTTTTTCTTGTTAGTTTCCCAGGTCACCCTCTTCCTCTAAAAATACAAAAACCCTATCTTCCCGACCATGAGATTTCAAAGGCCAAGCTTCATGAGAGGGGTTTCAAGACACACCAGAGGGAACCTGACATGAGAATATGTCTAGCACACGCGAGACAACTCACCACTCTCTGTAGCAATATGTTTCACCTATGAGGTAATCTAAGGTTTGTTTTATAGCAACTAGACTTGAGCTAGATGCATTTAATGTCAATAGTATTATCAGGAGTATCATGCAGTAGGCCTTCAGGCACGGAATTGGATGGAGGGTCACGATTAAAATTCGGTTAGGTCTAAATATGATTATATATCCATGCGTAATCATGATATATTAGTTATGATGAGGGACTGATAAAATGATAGAGCAGATTTTTGTAACTTAATACCTTTATAGACTTTAATATAGTGAAGAATTGAATACGATAACATGAAATGGAAAAAAGGGAAGTTAAGTGAACTTGGTTAATTTTAACGTCTTAACGTGTTGGACCTCACCAAAGAGGAATAACTAAGATATGAAGTATGGTTATTTGGGGGCTGGAAATTAGTATAATTAAACCCCTGAGGTTGATGAGTGAGAATAAAAGACAAATAATGTGAAATAAGGATTAGAATTCCCCTTATAAGAAATTAAAGACGAATAAATGATAACGAGGAATACGTGACGTTGAGATGTGGACCGAGAGGAAGTGTATGTTAGCATGAATTTAAGCTACTGCAGCCCATAAGGAAGTATGTCACATGAGGGTTGGTTGATATGTAAATATGTATAGCTTAAGGTTAAAGGTTACTGATCATCTTAGGTAGACATTTGTTGTAGCACTGAGACTTCCTTGGCCTTGTGCTTGTTTGTGAACTTTACATCTATGATTGCTTTCTATCATGACTTGTGATTTAATGACAACATTGCATTTCATTTGCACTATATTAATTTGATGTGATAATGAGTCGGGTTCCACGCTGGTATAGATATGATAATTATGATATGGGTCAGGTACCACGCTGGTATGATTCTGATATGGGTCGAGTACCACCCGGTACAGATATCATGATAATGTTGAGAAGGGTAAGAGATGATGCATACATCTTACTTACATGCATTCATTCATATGTTTGAATGTGATTCTATCTTATACATGTTCTCATACATGTTTTCTAATATGGTGAATGATAAAAAAGGGTTTACGAATATACGTTAAGTCCCTAGTACAGACCGCATTAGAGGTGAGATTCTATGGCTCTTTGAAGACCGGATTTGGTATAATATGATTGTGGAACTTATGATAATTGTAGGATGTGGTGTTGTGATGTCTTGTGATTATAAGTACCAAATGGGCACAGGTTGATGTAGATTAAATAATTATAAGTACCTTAATAATGAGTCGGTATCGGAGGAAAAGGTATAGCAAAGATATAAGAAATATAAGTCAAAGGACAAAGATATACAAAATATAAGAGAAAAGACCAAGATATACGAATTTTTAAGTCAAAGGACAAAGATATAAAAAATTTAAGTCAAAGAACAAGGATATACGAAAAATGTTAAATGACAGGTTGGTCACTAAAATGATAAATAATCTATTGAGAATTCTATAGTTGATGGTTTAGAAGCAGAACTTTACATGATGTCATACTTTTTCCATATATATTAGTGATGTTATTTGTCTACAACCTTGTTCTGTCGATGATGCTAATTAGTACATGTGGTTGTACTGATGCTACACTTACTATACCTCCACTCGAGGGTATAGCCGTTGTACAGGTCAGTTGAAATTTCTATATCAGCAATGCTGATCACTCTACAGTAGTTCCTTCCATTTCAATCCTATATGGATGCTGCATCATGAATGTTCCTACTTCTTGTCTAGTGCTTTTCTACCAGATTAGGCGAGGTTTTGGGGTCTCACTTGTAGTTATTTTTCGCATTTACTTTACATGTCTGATGTAATAAAAAATGTTATGGAAGGAATTGATTTAATAATTATGGAACTGTTGAATAGTTATTAGGATTATAGAAAACATTGGTTAAGTGAACTTTGTAACAACTTTTGCATTTGGTTAAATGGAGGGATGTTCAGGGTTCTTCTATATGTATTAGGTCCAGGTAGGTTCCCGACATGATCCGATGGGTTGGGTCATGACAAAGATGGTATTAGAATCGAGGTTATCGATTTCCCAGTGCAAGAGCAAATGTCATGTAGAGTCCTACAGATTGGTGTGTTGACATCCATATCAAATCGTTAGGATGCTAAAAGGCATCTAGGAATCTATCTCCCTTTCTTCTTTCCTATTGTGCCATCTCAATGTTGTATCATTGGTTGAGTCTAATTGGTATCTAGCCAATTCTAATTTGTGTCTCAATAGTCAGAATTAAGACTCGTTAGTCCCAATTGGTATTTCTTAACCTGGAAGGGTTGAAACCAAGCGCCAAACTAATAGAGGCCAGTAAGGACATAAGAAGTGGATTGTTAAGCTAACTTTATATGGTGTTAGGTACTCGTGGTGAAACATTTATTTGTAAAAAATGTACTATGTGGATTATTGTTAATGGTGATATATGTAATTTACTTTGTGATGCTTAAACTCTCGAACATCGGCTGTTGACAGTGTGTGTGTGGTTGTGTGATATGTAGTAAATCAGTTTGGTGGACGTAAGGACCAGGTGTGATCCCATGAGTGTCTTCATTACTGCGACTTGATTTATGGCTCATCTCAGGGTGATTTGGAGTACTACTTGACTTTTATTTGATCCCGTATAAACCACCCAGGTGCCTGCCTAGTTGTGAACACCTTTGGAGATAGTGTATTAAGTGAGTAATAAGGTTGATGAAAGTATAGCACTAATTAATTTGGTAGATGAAAAATGGTGTTGGTTGCGGTTCACAAACAATAGAATTATGATTTCATTATATATTATGTGTAAACAAGAGGTTATTACGGTACTAAAGCATCCATAAAATAAGTATTGTGCTGAAAAGAACCTGAGACTGCGTAAGGAAAAATCAAGGTGGAGCTACTGGAGGCAACAACTGCAATAGTAAGATTAACCGCTGCAGCGGCTCCAGGCAGTGACCTGCCAGCCATTTTTCCTGTTTTTGTTATTTTGCAAGGTAGTCCTGATTTCGAGGTAATAAAATGATAGAAATCCAACCAACACACATTATAAACAAAGAGGATTATTATTAAAAGGGGCAGGGAGGAAAAACGTCCTAAAAGAAAGAAAAATGGAAAGAGTATTTATTTGTTAAATGACCAAAACAGGGGCAACCTTATATCAAAAAACAATAAACTGTAACAAGGGGAAAGAATCTAGCAGGCGGCACTATCCCCGAGCCTTGAGGCATCCTATCCCTCCCTTCTATGCCACTGAGGAAGGAGAACTCCTCGGCGTCCTTCCTTGTAAGCTTTGGCATTTTCTTTTTGGGTGAGGTGCACCCGAACATCACCTATACCACCTTCCACATCCTTACAAGCATGCACACATGGGAGCGACACATTTTTTTTGTTCATCTAGCTATCCTAAAATTTTTGAATAATCTCAGGCCGAGTCAAGTGGAGTAGTAGAACTCGAAGGGGATAATTTGGGAGGGGGCAACTAAGATCTCTCTAGATAACCTTAGACTGCAGTGAGATCACCCTCACAACAACTAAGTGATATGAGGGCCTGTGTAGAAGGACAACTCGACCCCTCAGTCCCATCAGCGCGACTACTCTCATACTACTCCCCCACTTTCCTCTTTTTGTTACTCCCTCCTCGAATGCCCATACCTTACAATTGGTTTTATGCCACCTCACCGTTATCCATAGTCTCTTGAATATCTTGAGGCATATTATCCCTATCACAAAGTGCAGTAACCAAGGAATGTAGGAAAATATCTCGTTCCGACCGCTCCCTAACATAAAAATACCACCACTCCTCTGTAATCTGCGCCCCTACATTCACTTTGATTCTCGCAAGGATACAAGCCACCACCATGGCCCGGTGGAAGGCCACATCTATAACATTTCTCAAGGGATGTATCCTCCGAGACATCAATTATAACCACACCTTTGCCTCATCTAGGAGAATTAAGTGTTTTTCATCCCCTTGACACTGGACCATTTCACCTCTATAGATCGTCCTTCCAGCGTTAAGACCCTGGCCACCCACTCCAAGTTTGTTGCCCAAATTCTCGCTGCAAAGGTGGCATTAGAAGGTTTCGGGAAACCTAAAGTGTATTGATAGTGGCCACATCCACCAACTCCCTCTTGCCTTGTACGCAAAGGCACGAACCAGTCCACGATTTAGAGGTTAGCATAAAACTTCCGAATAACCTTCATGTTGTACTGAAAGACTGACTCAATAAACATCACCAACCCAAAGGCTTTCAAGTAGGTGTAAAACCCTGAAAACTACTCCTTCACATCCCTCAAAACCATCCCCCTCTTGCAAAGGAATTCCTTAGTATGCAACCCCTCAAAATAACGGTCTTGGCATTCGACATTTGGAAATATACGATAGGTAGGTTATGGGGCCATAATGATCCTATAAAAGACACCAAAATAAGTTACAACCATATTAGAACACCTAAAAGGAAGAGAAGAATTCAAATATCAAAAAATGAAAAAACTAGGGGGCTTACTGCCCCGTACCGCAGCAGCGGTATATTAACTGCTACAACAATACTACAGCAGCGTAAACTTACCGACTTTAAATCGTCAACCTTCCCTCCTAATGAAGATTTTTAACTTTTCTCCGTAGTTAAAAAAATTTAGTACAAATCATTCTTGGGGAAGTGTGGGTGAACCTTCTTACAGTAAAATAGAGGTGTACAACAACCAAAATTTAACCCAAATCAAAAGAAATCATTGGAGAAGATGACCTTAAATCTTTCACTCCTCCCATGGACAAAATCTACTATGAAGTGCATTAATCCTACGTCCCAAACACCGTAGGAGCACTAAAAATATAAGAGAACTTAGCATGCCAACTACAATGTTTAAAAACACCAACAAAAAGTAACTTCAACAAGTTACACCCAAAACCACTCGAATTTTATCTATTCTAACATAATTCTATGATTCTATAATGAGAAATACATAAAGTAAGTAGGGAAGATGAAGAAATTACCTTGGTTTCATTGTCAGAGTTGGATTTCACACAGAGAGTTGAGAGAGTTTTGAGAGAGAATAGAGTGAAATGTCTACTATATGACTGTCACGAACCGCTGCTGTGTTTGGTTACCACTGCAGCAGAAATATTTCTTCAAATCAATTTAGTCCTGACTTTTTTTGTGTTATGGTGTCGTACCATGCTGAGGTAATCATAATCTAAAGTTATCCCATGAATTAGTTATATACATCGACTCAAGGAAAATGTGGGAATAATTGCCAGGCCTAGATTAGGCTGTACTTTAGTGGTTGTACACCATGGAGAGGAGATGTGTAATAAGATAGTACATGTGAGATATTACCCTAAGGTATTGTTTAAAAGTCCGCCAAATACTCCTGCATTTGTCCAAGCCTCACTTTCAGGGCCATTCGGGGATAAACAGTGGGTAAATTAGTATCTAATGTAATGACCTAAAAAGTCATTCCTTGTGAAAATTCCCCAAAAATAATTTACAATAAATAATAGTCTCAAAATGGACCGGGAAAAATTTACATCGGGAAGAAAAATTGGGTCCTAAGGGAACTGGGCCAGGAGGCCCAATTTTGGACAGGGCTGGACTATCGATAATCACAGCCACAGTCAAATAACCACTATAGCGGTAAAAATTAGTATGCCTAACCGAGGGATTTGAAAAAAACCCTCTTTCTTTTTATTTACCCATGTTGCCTCCTTCCTTTTAAAATATTCTGAAAAACCCTATCTTCACAACCATGAGATTTCAAAGTCCAACATTCATAAAAGTAGTTTTGAGACACACTTGTTGGGAATCCGACATGGAAATACGTCTAGCACATGCAGGATAACTCACTTCTCTCCATAGCAGTATGTTTTGCCTAAGACGTAAGCTAAGGTTAATTTTGTAGTAACTAGACTTGGGCTAGATCTATTTAATGTTAATAGTAATGTCGGGAGTATTATGCATTAGACTTTTGAGCATGGAGTTGGACATATGGTAATGTTTAAAATCCAGTTATGTTTAAATATGATTGTATAACATAGCGTTATGATGATATATTAGTCGCGATGAGGGACTAATAGAATGATAGAGCAAATGTGCATGGCTTAATACCTTTTTGAGCTTTAATACAGTGAAAAGTTGAATATGATAGCATGAAATGGAAAAAAAGGGAGTTAAGTGAACTTGATTAATTCTAATGACTTAACAATTCGTCCCTCCCAAAGAGAGCAACTAAGAGAGGGAGTACGGTAAGTTGGGGGCTGGAAATTAGCATAGAGAAATCGTAAGATTGATGACTGAGCATAAAAGAGCAATAATGTGAAATAAGGAATATAATTCCTGTTATAAAAAATTAGAGAAGAATAGAGCATAATGTGGAAAACCTGAGGTTGAGATGTGAAAAGAGAGGAAGTGTATAGTAGTATGAATTTGAGCTATCGTAGCTGGTAAGGAAGTATTTCACATAAGAATTGAGGGATATCAATATATGTATAGGTTAAGGTTATTGATGAAATGAGGTAGACGTTTGTTTTAGCACTTAAACTTCCTTGGCTTTGTACTTGTTTGTGAACTTGACATCTATGATTGCTTTCTATCACGATTTGTGATTTAATGACTGCATTACATTTTATTTGAACTATATTGATGTGATGTGCTAATGGGTAAGGTAATATATCAGAACGGAAATAATTGTTATGATATGAGTTGGGCACCATGTCGGCACAATTGTGATATGAGTCAGGTTACATGTCGGTGTGGATATGATGATGATGTTGAGAAGTGTAAGAGAGGATGCACACATCTTGCATACATGCATTCATTCATATGTTTGAATATGATTCTATCTTATACATGCTCTCATACATGTTTTCTAATCTGGTGAATGATGAAAAAAGGTTTACAAATATACGTTAAGTCACTTGTGTGGACTGGGTTTGACGTTAGATTCTACGGCCCTGAGAGGATCGGATATGGTATCATATGACTGTGGAACTTATGATAATTACAAGATGTGGTGTTATGATGTCTTGTCATTTTAAGTACAGAGGGGACTTGGGTGGATGTAGATTAAATAATTATAGGTACCTTAATAATGAGTAGGTATGGAAGGAAAAGGTATAGGTTCGAAAATATAAGTCAAAGGACAAAGATATACGAAATATAAGACGAAGGACAAAGATATATAAAATGTTAAGTCAAAGGACAAATATATATGAAATATAAGTCAAAGGACAAATATATACAAAAATGTTAAATGACAAGCAGGTCACAGAGATGCTAAATGATATGTTGAGAATTCTATAATTGGCGGGTTAGAATCGAAACTTTACTTGATCTCATAATTTTTCCATATTTACTATTGATGTTCTTTATTTCTAACCCTGTTCGAATGATGATGCTTACCAGTACGTGTGGTTTTACTGATGCTATTCTTACTATACCTCTACTCGGGGGTATAGCTATGGTGCAGGTTTGTTGGAGTTTCTATAGCAACAACCCCGATCACTTAACATCAGCTCCTACCATTTTTATCCTTCAGGGATGTTGTGTCGTGGATGTTCATACTTCTTATTTAGTACTCTTCTACCAGGTTAGGCTAGGTTCTGAGAGTCACTTTTCATATCTGATATATTAAAAACAAGTTATGGAATGAATTGATTTAATAATCATTGAACTATTGAATCATTATTAGGACTATAGATAACATTGGTTAAGTGAATTTTGTAACAACTTCCGCATTTGCTTAAATTGTGGGATATTCAGGGTTCTCCTTTCTGGAGTAGGTATAGGTTGGTGCCCAGTACGATCTGGTAGGTTGGGTCTTGAAAAATCAACTTCACATGCTCAAAGAATTGAAACAACCTTCCTTTCACCCATTAATTCACCTAGTCTATTGGTTTAAATTCTTGTTTTTTGTCACGCCCCGAATTCCAAAGGGGCGGACTGGTACCCAAAGCCGTTGAGGCCCGAGCGAATCAATCTTTGATCATCTACACTCATATGCATGTCTATATGTGAACATCATTATATCACATGCAACTATGCAGAAGTCATGGAAACATATGCTATATATATATATATATGAAAGTTTGGCCGTTAGGGCCATCAAGTCAAAATGGTCATACATCTCTTACAATCATTCTCCCACATAAGTCTACAAAGCCTCTATAGATACATAACCATAACCCACCTAGAGTCGGGACCCCGCTCTATACACATATACAATACCAAAGCAAATGTACATAAGGACTCGGAAAGCCCCGAATCAACTGGAGCTCACCAACAATCTGCAAATGATCCGCAACCTACAATGGAGGTCTATTAGCACCTGTGCCTGCAGCAAGTAAGGTAAGCCCCCCCATGGGAGGTCAGTACGGGGAATGTACTGAGTATGTAAGGCAATAAGAAAATGTATGCAACATAGGATCTCAAATGGGATCAATACAAGTGAATAAACATTATGGATCAATCACTGTTCTTCATGTGTGGAACCATGTTCATTACTTTTATTGTTTTCATTACTTTCATTGCTTGATCATTCTTTCATATCATTTTCATTCATGAAATAACCGTCCTTCATATTTTCAATTAGGTGACATACTTCTTTTGGCCTTACGTTTATCTTTATTATCAGTCATCCACTTATTAGTGGGCCATAATATAGTAACAGTCATCCACACTTGGTGGGCTATAATATAATAACCGTTATCCACACTTAGTGGGCTATAATATAATAACTGTCATCCACACTTGGTGGGCTATAATATAATAACCGCCATCCACACTTGGTGGGCTATAATATAATAACTGTCATCCACACTTGGTGGGCTATAATATAATAACTGTCATCCACACTTGGTGGGATATAATATAATAGATCGTGTACATAATATAACATAATATTGGGATTGGTCCATCCGAACTTAGGTACCTTAGAGTTGCGGTCCATTCTCAATGAAACATAAAGTAACCATGTAAGCATTACTTCTTTGCATTGCTTCTTCTCTTTATTTTTGTTATGAGAGTGATACATTGGTGATTGGAACATCATTGGGAACATTTATATACATTAATTCATTCCTTAATTTTATGAGATTGATACGCTCACTCATGAGAGATTAATACATTCACTTATGAGAGATTGATACTTTTGATGATTGTAACATTATTGGAACTTGGAACATTAACCAAAGAACATGAGTCATGTGAATCACAATCGATGTATGAATAAGGAACATGTGAATAACAATAATTATTAACCGAAAATGGGATACCTTTGAACATTTCAAAATGGAATAGGTACAATGTCAAGGTGACTAATATGGGCTGCAGAAAGATACGGCAAGAATAACCTTACATACATTTTCTTCCCAATATGAATACACAATCCAATATGTGAGTACAACAATTCAGCTCCTTCCTTATGTTTCACTCTACATCACAAGTACATAACGAAACCAACTTTAATCCACAAGCTACATTCCAAGTGTATAAGACGACCGTGAGTTACATGATTGCCCTATAACGTTATTTCACCCTTTACAATACTATTCATGGACTTTTTATACCAACAATACCATAACATTCTATACATTGACCAAAACATCATAAACCAATAGCTTTTAACACCAAGTTCCTCATTTACATGTTCTCATTAACACCACATCACCATGAATCCATCAAATCACTCCAATACATTTTATAACAAAAATTCCACAATTTACTCATAGAGAAAAATAACAAGTTATGGACATAACCACACCATACATGTTGAGATATCATCCACACCTTTCACTTTCATCAAAACATAAAGTCCTTTTTCAAGTTTAATTCACAAGAATGCACATCTTTTAGCAAAAAGCCAAAGTGCACTATTCAACACCTTGCCAACATAACCACCATGATATACATACTCTCTCATGTACATAATATATTAAAACATAAGATTAAATACTTACCCAAGCTTGAGAGATGATGATCTTGTCCAACAATTGTAGTTGCTTTAGGGTTTAAGAGAAGATGAGAATGTTTTCTTGAAAATTCTAGAATATGGCATGTGTGTTATAAGAAATAAAAATCTGATTTTTGGTGACTTTATATAGGCCCTCATGCTCATCTCTATCCAAACAATTAGTCATAAATATTGTGTTTACTTTTCAACACAAGAATGGGTCATTTGACCCATTAGGCCATGTCTGTTGGCTTTATTTTGGGCCTCAAATTGAGCCCAATTCATTTATCCCAATAAGATCAATGCATAATCCACCAAATTCAATGTGTAATCCATCATATATCTTGTTTAACTAATTTCATAACTGTCACGGCAATACTCAACTCACGAGACTCATATTCGTAGCCTCAATCTCCAAATAAGAAATTCTATCCACTTATGTCTTAATTGAACATAATTTGGTAAAATAATTACGACGACGAATTAACCCCAACTTGGATACCAAACACACTCAAGAGTAGCCCTACTACGATGGAATAATGATACCATAACCCAAGAGTCCTATTTATAGACTATTGGTCGAAGAAATTTTTTGACAAAAACGAGCCTGGCACGCCTCCTGGCGCGCCTCCTTGCTGCCTGGGCCAGAAAAAATCTGGCCAAAAGAGGCCTGGCATGCCCCTGGGGCGCCTGGCCCAAAATTTTATAAAAAAATTCGTTCTTCAACTTTTCTTTGCGGATTTGGTTAGATACTTCAATTTCTAATCTTTTGCTTTCCTCTTGTCTTTAAGAACCTTTATTTAGGAGTCATTCAAGCTTCATTTTTTTTTCACTCCAAATGTCATAAATTTTTCCCACATGGGTTTCATCACACTTACTAGTGCCATATTTAAGATCCCATCGAAACAATACAAGACGCGTACTTATTGCTTTCGAAACCTAGGTAAGCATGGTTCAAAGTTGTCAAGTAGGGTCGGAATGTACGGGGTGTTACACTTTTCCTCTCTCAATTCACATCATTCTCCTCTCTAAAGCATAAAGGGGCAACTTATAGAGACCATTCAGACTAATCAAATGATTGAACAGATAGCCTGTGAATCAATAATTTCTCAGCTTGGATGTAAAACTAAAATAGGAAAGAGTCAAAAATATTGAGATAGTTTGAAGAACGACACAACTCCTCTCACCTATTCATCCATTTTTCAGTCAAGATCCCTAGCTTTCTTAGCCTTTTCCAGCCTTCCCTTGACATAACTGAAGATGTCTTATCTTTTGCAAGTTGTCTTATCTTTTCAGTAGTTAGTAGTACATTGTAGTATATAGCTGGTCTATATCAATGAAATATCTATCTTTTGCTTACTTTACTACTGTTCTTGTTCTGTTTAATACTTTAAGTTGGTTGCTTGTCTTAAAATTAATTGTGTTGGTGATAGCCTCAGTGGCCATGAATATTCTAACTTTGGTTCTTATATTATTCATATGCTTAACTTTTTGATAAAACCAAAAGGGGGAAGATATAGATTGTGCAGTATTTATAACCCTAGACTAACCTGGTTAATCAAAGTGTTTCTTGTCTTCTTTGCTTAAGTATTGTCTCAGCCTTATGACATTGGATGCACAAATACAAATATTTGTCATCATCAAAATGGGGAAATTTGCTGGAATGTTGAGTGTTTTGAAAAATGACAAAGCAGTGGAACAAATGCAAGAAATAGGTAGATTCACATGGTCGTCAATCGGCACAAGTTATATTTACAGTTTAAATACTGATGATCATTTATGATGATGACATAAGTAATGCAAACTAAGGAAAGTATGATGCTTAATCAAGATGCAATTTTATTCGTACAAAAGGTTATCAAAAATAGATGAATCCATGAATAGAATGAAATTAAAATGAAGGAGGCAAAGAGTAAAAGGAAGGCAGAAAATTGTCTCAAAAGAGGAATTGGATTCCATAAAGTAAGACTCCAAAATGGAATGGTATTCCTTAGATCTATAAAGAACATGTCCACGTAGAAGAGTCTAGCTATAGGTTAAGCTTGATTGTATTAGGAATTTTTTTCGATTTGTAATTGTTTATGGTTTCATAGTTCTTGTGTGTTATAAATTGGATTAGGAGTTAGTCATCAAGATGGGATAGAAGACCTGGGAACACAAGGCAAGGGTGGCTTCCGTAATCTTTGGTATAAGAGTTTATAATTCCTTTAGGTTATAGAGTTTGTAATCATTGTTTGAGCAGCTTATTGTTTTGATGAAATTGGGTTAAGTCCTGTAAAGGCACGGGTCATGCTGTTGTACTCCTATTTTCAGCAGAGAGTTTTTCACCTAAAATATAGTGTTCTTATTTCACTACTTTCTTCGTGTGTATGGAACATGTTGGATAACCCATCTCATCCGCAGAAGATAATTATCTACAAATCACTAAAACACTAGGGCATGAAGAATATCAACATTTATGTTGTGGAGTTTCTTAATGGTCTTTCTTCCCATGTACTTGTGGCAACATCTGGAATATGAGGCACAAGGTGTAAAACTGAACATGTTTTCATTTCTGACCCAACACTGCTACAAGAAGATTATGTAAAGAAGAGTTATCCAACACCTTCACATGATATAAATGATTTTTATGATGGTATGAATTTGTATCAAACATGCTTAAATTAGAAGTATGATCTTGCATTGTGATTACATTGACATGTTAACCAAAAAATAACAAAGTTAGGAAAGCATTTGAGTCTTACACATTATTTGTGTTTGGATCAATTGAATGTTAATGAGATTTTTTGCTTAGTAAAACAAGAAAGTTCCATAGCTAAAATCTGTCTGAGAGAAAGGTAAAAGAAGAAATATTTTTCATTTAGGATACTACTTTATACTCGCCTCTAAATATTTTATGTGGCTTATTTGTCTGTGTGCAATAAATCAACATTCACAAGCAAATATTTCTAAGATATCAAACGTTGGTTGGAATGGTGTGATTGATAGGGAATATCTTAAGAGTTATTAATCTACCTGGATGTCCTAAATGATATAAAATTATAACTCTTTCACTTAGAATTTATCGAGGTGCATGCAAGTTGGCCCAATAACACAATTTTTTTTAAAACAAGAATACTTTAATTCTTCTTCCAGAATGTTGTCATGGAAACATGTCTTAAGTAATAATATACCTTACATCTTAGGAGGATACCTATCTATTGGTTTACTTTTTCCTGCCTTCAATTAGCCTTCATGGCTAACGATATAAGTTGATTCTACTTATTTGTTCTATTTTAGACTATGTAGCATCTTGGTTAGATGTCACTACTTGGACTATAAACAATACTTGTATGATAAATTATGGTTATGTTTGATATATCTACTTGTGTTTTCTAAATAAATAACCTTTTGATAAGTTTTGTACATACTAATCAATGTTATAATATCCTTCATCCTTATCAACTAATAGTTTTTACTGGTCTAGTTACTAAATAAATACTGCCTCAACTTTTTTTACTTATCACAGACAGAAGCATAGCTACAATTGTGACAGTTGATCCCATCTCTTGTGTCCCTCCAAATGGGATTACTGGTTTTCTTGGTGGACTAGTGTCGTCTGCAGCTTCTGATGCAGCCCAACTACATGTACCAGATGGTAACTCTTCGAAGAAACCTAGACTTGTGGGTTAGAGAGATGTAGTTATCAAGTGATCTTCTGAAGCATGCTCTTTTTTCTTTGAAATCATATCTAAAGTGCCCAAAGCAAAAAAGCATGGTTTTTGATGACAATATGCTGACTTTTTGCCACTTTAGTCTTAGTATGTTTTAATTTAGAGGAAAATGTTGTTAAAGATAGGCAGAATGCTTTTTGGTTGAAACACCCAAGTATCGTTTTCATGTTATTGCTGGAAATCTGATAAGTATTATGGTTCTATTTGCATAATATATATCCATTTTGTGATTTTCATACTGAATAAACCTTGACATAGCTTTCTCCTCTTTCTGCAATTGATTTCTAAACCTTCATCTATGCATTATTTAGGTAAAAGCTTATCCGTTCATGGTGTTACTTCTGAGCAAATACATGCATGTCATTTTTTTGAATATACACTTCTTTCACATAACATGTGTTTTTACTGTTGGGTTCTAGCGAAAATGTGAATGAAAAATAGAGGGAAAGTGAAATGTATGTTCACTTTATGAAAGATGTGTTCTCCTACATTGGTGGGAGAAAGGAAAATCTTTGTGCTTAAATATAGAAGCACTCCTTCATGTGGATAGTGAGGCAAAAAGAAGACAAGTCTCGCACCGTCGTCATCGTCGCTTGCTCGACTTCAACTTTGGATTTGGATTTCGATCGAGAGATTATCTTTTTTGACAAAATTCATTTGAAACATGAGAGTTAATGATTGTTTAATTCAAAAATCCGATACGAAAATATTCTCCATTTGCGGACGCACACGAGCATATGCGGAAGCATGTCACAACGCACCTCAAAGGGACATGTCCCTTCGAGGCACTGTTTGATAATGAAAAGGCAACCTGCGCGCGCACCTGGCGACCTGCAGATGTAGGTGCCAACGCAGGTCAAGCAAAAACATTCTATTTTTTTAAAAAAATAGTGACCTACGGCCGCATATGGGCCACCTGCGGCTCCAGTTTGAGTCCGTTGGTCGGTGACAGTCCAAAATAGTGCATCTTTTCAAGAACCATTGCGTCTTTTCTGAAGAACCATCTTTAGGCTATAAAAACCTGAATTTTTCCTAGGGGATATAAATGAAAATTTGAATTGAAAAACACTCTTTTCTTCTTGAAAAACTAAAGTGTGATTTACGAATCGTTGAGTGCGTTTGTTGTTCAATAAAGTTTGAGCTACCGTCATTCTATCGATGTAATTCATTTTTTGCTGGGACGATATATTCAATAACCTCAGGCACTTGAGGAGAATAATTTCATTAAGAATAGACCTTGAATTTGGTGTATTTGAATCTTCTAATCTTCATCTTTCTCTATATATTTGGTTTTTCTATTTTCCATAAAATAGTTTGAACTTCATTTTTTTGTTGTTCATAAGTTGGGTTGAATTTATTATTTTAGTTCAAAGTTGTGAATACCGAGTTCAAGGTTTATTTGGTTCATTCTTTATGATGAACATGTGTTTAAAGCTCTTTGTTAAAAAAAATACTGATTTTACTAAATCCAAAAAACAACAATCTTAAGGAAATTATTACGTACTTAGTTAATCTGTATTGGGACTGATTTTGTGGAGACTAAATCTTTTGATTTCTTCTCCCTCGATTTAAAGAATATTCAAACTATGCCTAGAAATTAGATTGGGAATTCGGTTAGAAGAATATAAAATCTTCACTGATTGTTTGAACTATATGTATTAGTTTTTGGAGTTTAAAAACCTATGGGCTTTCACTCTGTTTGAATTTGATTCTGAATTGAAGAACATAAAAACTTCGTCGGGTTTCAAAGTTCATTCGCTTGACGATTTGAAGACATAAAAACTTAATTGTTGACTAGAAATAAGTTGTTTAAAGATAAAGACTTTATTGTTAGTAGTCAAAAATACTAAATTGATTGTCCAAGCTTGACAAGAAAATGACGAATGAAACTAAACTACAAATTGATTCGATTGTGAAAGGTGTTGTCCCAATGGCAACCAATGTTTTGTCATTATGTCATTCAGATGTTGCTCTAGAAATGGCATCTGCAGAGAAACCAGAAAAATATTCTACTGTGTACTTCAAAGAATGGCAATAAATGATTTTCTTTTGGCTGACCAAACTTCAAATACAAATTTTCACAAGTAGAGATCCTCATGTTCCTATAGAACGAATGCTTGAATACCAATTGTTTGGCTTGAAAGATCTTGTGATTCGTCTCAAGATAGAAAAGGATATTAAGTTGCGTAAGAAATTAGCAATGATGAGTGTAAATCTTGTTAAAGATAATGCTATACATAATATAAAGAGGAAGAATTCTTCTAGACAAGAGAAAGAGCATAACAAGGAAAGGTTCATAGGCAAGTGCTACAATTAAAGTGATGTTGGTCACAAAGCTCTAAATTGTCAAGTTCTGAAGAAGAATAAGAAAAAAAATCAGATGTTGGAAGCAACTACAAAGATTGAAAATTGGTGTGCTATGATCACTGAATGCAATCGAGTTGGAAATCCAAATGAATGGTGGTTTGATTCGGGAGTCACTAGACATGTTTAGGTGGACAAAGAAGCATTTGCTACTTATGATATTGATGGTCCAAAAGAAGTGATCTTCATGGGAAATTCTGCAACAGCTAAGGTTGAAGTAAATGGGAAGATATTCCTAAAAATGAGTTTCAGCAAAGTGTTGACTCTCAACGATGTTCTCCATGTTCTTACTATTAGGAAGAACTTAGTGTCGACAAAACTTCTCGTTAAAAACAAGTTTAAATGTGTGTTTGTTTTGGAGAAAATTTTTATAAGAAAGAATGCAATGTATGTAGGTAAAGGCTACCTCTATGAGGGCCTTTTCAAACATCATGTAATGGTTGTTGAAATGAATAAAGCTGAGGCGTATTCTTAATTTCATGAGTCAAATGATTTATGGCATGGTAGTTTAGGACATGCCAATTACAAAACCTTGTGAAAACTAATTAGTTTGGAAGTTTTGCCTAACTTTGAGTGCAATAATCTAAGTTTCTAACAAGTGTTGAATCCCTTAGACCTAATTCACACAGACATTTGTGATATGAAATCAACACCATCTCGTGGTGGGAAAAAGTATTTCATAACTTTTATTGATGATTGCACTAGATATTGTTATGTTTATTTGTTGAATAGTAAGGATAAAGCAATAGAAGCATTTAGGCAATATAAAACTTTAAGTTAAAAATCAGTTGGATAAAGGATTGAAGCTATAAGAAGTGATAGGGGTGGAGAATATTAATTATCTTTTGTGGAGATATGTTTTGAAAGTCTAATTGTCCATCAAACTACTACCTCCTATTCACCTCAATCAAATAGGATTGTGGAAAGGAAATACCGAATGTTGATGAAAATAATGAATTCCTTACTTATAAGTTTAGGTTTACTGCAAACTTTTTTGGGAAAACTATCTTTACAGTAAACTGAATACTCAATAGAGTGCCCCATAGAAAGACACAATCTATTCCATATGATAAATGGAAAGGAAGAAAACTCGACTTTAAATTATTCAAAGTATGGGGGTGTCTAGCCAAATCCAAGCTCCTATACCCAAAAGGGTGAAAATAGGGCCAAAGACTGTGGACTGTGTTTTCATTGGATATGCTACAAACAATAAAGCATGTCAATTTTTGGTTCATAAATCCAAACATCTAGATATTAATGATAATACGATAATTGAATTATATAATGCTGAGTTTTTTAACAAATTTATCCATATAAGGACTAGACATGAGCTGTCTAGTGAAGGGTCTAAATGACATAGGAATGAACCACGGGAGAATATAACATTTCTTCTTGAAAATGAGACTTGAATATACAAAAAAAGTGATGTTGTCTGCGAACTCATCCTTTCTTAAAGAGTCTATCGATAGTGAGATTGATTTAATCTTAAGCAACCATACTTGAGAGTTGGTTGATCTTCCTCCAAGAAATAAACCTATAGGTTCAAAATAAATCTTCACAAGGAAAATAAAAGCTGATAGTACTATTGACAAATACAAGGAAAAAATTGTTGTGAAAGGCTTTAGACTAAAACAAGGTATTGATTATTTCGATACATACTCGCCAATAACAAGAATAATGTCTATTAGGATGTTGGTTACATTAGCGGAGGTATATGGTCTTGAAAATCATCAAATAGATGTGAAAACAACATTCTTAAATAAAGAAATGGAGGAAGAAATTTACATTGAACAACTCTAGGGTTTTGTAGTTCCTGGTAAAGAAAGAAAAGTGTGCAAACTTGTAAAGTCATTTTATGGACTAAAGCAAAAACCCAAACAGTGGCATAAGAAATTTTATCAAATCATGTTGGCAAATAGATTTAAGATAAATGAGTGTGATAAATGTGTTTACATTAAAGACACTCAAAATCACAAAGTCATTTGTTTCTATCTGGATGACATGTGGATCATCAGTAGAGACATTTCTGACATAAATGCTATGAAACGAATGCTTGAGAGCAAGTTTGATATGAAAGACCTTGGAGTTGCTGATTTGATCTTAGGGACAAGAATTCATAGAACTCCACAGGGATTGACATTGTCACAGTCTCATTACATTGAAAAAGTACTTGACAAGTTTAGGTATTTGGAATTCAATATTACCAAGACACCATTGGATATAAGCTTTGCACTTGAAAAGAATGAAGGTGAAAGTGACTCTCCATTGGAGTATGCAAGAGTGTTGGGAAGTCTGATGTATATCATGAATTGTACGTGACCAGGTATAGCATATGCTATTAGTAAATTAAGTTCGTACACGAGTAATCCCAATCAAACTCATTAGATGGAAATGAAAAGAGTTTTGGGGTATCTAAAACATACTCAAGACTATGCTTTGCATTATAACAAATATCCTGCAGTAATTGAAGAATACTGTGATGTAAATTGGATCACCGGATTGAATGAATTAAAATCCATGAGTGGATATGTATTTACTTTAGGTAGAGGAGCAGTCTCTAGGAAATTATCCAAATAAACATGTATTGCCTCCTATACAATGGAATCCTAATTTGCCACATTAGATAAAGCAGTTAAAGAAGCTGAATAGCTCTGAAATTTCTTTTGAAGATATTGATTATTGGCCCAAACCTTTGGCACTAGTATGCATACATTGTGATAGCCAAGCTACAATAGGCAGGGCAGGGAGCCTAATGTATAATGATAAATTTGGTCATATAAGACAGAGATATAATACCATTAGAGAACTACTCTCTAGTTTAATTATCACAATTTACTATGTGAGGTCAAAGGATAATTTGCCAGATCCACTTACAAAAGGCCGAACTAGAGAGGGAGTTGAGAGATCATCAAAGGGAATGGGTTTACGGCATAGGATAAGTCATCACGGCGGCCTACCTAGCGTACTGGAGATCCTAAGAGCTAGGTTCAAGGAGATCAAACAAAGTTGTGACTGACGGTTCAATATTATCAATTAACTCAAACCATTCTTATGATGAAGACAATGTTCAGGAAACAATGATAAGTCTTATAGTTTGAAACTGTTTGATGGTTTCTAAGTTTGGAAGATTGACCAAATAGTTTGATCTATAGGATCAAAAATTTAGGAATCACCTATGTGATGGTGAATTCGAAGCCACATCAAGGAGAATGATAGTAAAGGCCTATTCTCTAAGCTTTCATAAAACCAGGTAGTGTTTATGGCTAAAACGAACAAAACTGTGAGAATCATAAATGTTAAAAGGTTTTTTTTGTGACTTGTGTTGTCTAGGTGTACATCAACATTTGATCGTTCAAGGATATCGCATCTACTGATTGATCGATTGCATCAGATGCAAGTGCACTAATAAAAGTTCAAAGAGAAACCTACTTATCCATATGCAATTAGTCTTTGCTTGTAGATCATACACTTTTTCATAATTTTTTTTTTGAAATAGCCATTCACCATTCATGTGGGGAATTGTTGGGTTTTACTAAAAAATATGAATGGAAAATGGAAGGAAAGTGAAATGTGTGTTCAGTTTATAAAATGATCATTCTCCCACATTGGTTGGAGAAAAGAAAATCCTTGTGCTTCAATATATAAGAACTTCTTCATGTGGATAGTGAGGAAAAATATAATGACTGTCCAGGCTATTTTCTGCGTTTCCACAATAATTTGGCAATAAGAGCTTTCCCATATCTGCCCCAAGTTATTGCTAGAGCTGAAAGTTCGGTTACCGGGTAGTTCATTTAGTTTTTAGAGTCAATTTCCTATTTTGAAGTCTTCACTATTGAAATTTAGCTATTGGGCCTAAACATCAGGTAAACAACTACGTATGCCAATTCTAACCATTAGCTCCAAAATGTCGATTTTAGGCTAGGGGTGCCCTAGGTCTGGGTCCCAAGGCTTTCAAATTCTTTTTGGGCTATTAGGTGAAAAGTGATGAAAATGGACATTTGGGTGTGGGACCCATATTTCATTGAGACGACTCCGGATGGAAATTTTGATTGAGTCGTTAAGTCTGAAATACCGAATTTGATAGGGTAGCGTAGTTCATTTGCATTCTTGGGGTTCCAAGAGAATCACGAGGGTCTATTAGAAACTTCAAAAAATATTACCAAGTGTTGATGCTGCTTCAGTTGGTGTGACCCATTAAGTGAGCCTTTAGCCACTTAAGCGGAAGCCACTTTAGTGGCCCGGGCACCGCTTTAGGGGCTAGGGCACCACTTAAGCTATTGGGTACTGGTCCCCGGTGGTACGTTTAAGCGGAGACCTTACCTCTTTAGCTGGATACGCTTAAGTGTCACCTGTCTGCTTTAGTGGAGGTCAGCCCAGATCTTCGGACTATTTTTGCGGTGGGTTATCGCTTTAGTGGTGGGTTACCGCTTTAGCGATCGAGTGCCCACTTTAGTGGTACCTGAAGTCCATTTAATCCTTTTTTCACCCCTTTTTTTTTCTCATTATTCTCTAAGTGTTGGGCATTAAAAGCACCAGAGAGAGAGAGAGAGAGAGGGCGATTCTTGGGATATTAAGGGAAACTGGAGAGTTCTTCAAAGCCTTTTTCCTCGTCTTAATCCTTGTAAGTTCTATCTAATTTCTCGATTATTCTTCATTTTAGGTTTAAATCCCTAATTTATTTATGGGTAGATTTTGGATGTGTTGGAGCTTGGAATTTACCCATTCTTGAGGGTAAATGATCCTTGAGCCTTGAGGGATGTTTTGATGGTTTTAAATATATGATTCCGTAAGTGGGCCCTACATGGGATTTTTAGCTTGACGAAGCTTTTGTATGCAATAGGAGTATCATTATTCTTGTATTAATGAGTAGATTGTTATTTTGATAGTGTGGCATCATACGGAGGCTTCTCGAAAAGGAAAAGCCCCAATTTAGTGGATTTTATCCAGTATTCTTCGGTGTCCAGGTAGGATAAGCTTACCTTGCTTATAGATTGAGCTTTATTTTGGTATTAGTATGGTATTATGTTATTTTTGGGTTGAAAATTTCAGTTTGGTTGCTTAGTTAGTGAAGTTTGGTTTATTTGGCTGATTTGTAAGCCATTTTGGAGGTACAATCAACCCTTTTACCCTTTCTTTAAGTCAAATAATGTTTTTAGGCTTTATTTAGACTTATGTAGTAACTTGTAATGGAATTTTGAAGACTTAGTCATTTTTCGGGTAGTAATCGCCTTAGTATGGACTTTCAAGTTTAGAAACGATAGTCATTTTCGGGTAGTAATCGCCTTAGTATGGACTTTCAAGTTTAGAAACGAGCCCCGCCAGCCTTTTTTTAGGTTGTGAAATCTCTTTTAGCTCCTAGTAGACTTTGGAGGCCTTAGTTCATAATATTACAGTTCATCTTGAACCTTAGGCTATATAGCATTTACCTATTTCGGGGCTAGGCTAGTTATTGTGAATTTACCTTATTATATCGATTCAAGTCCACTCTTCTACTATTTATTTATGGTGTTAAAGAACGGTTTGAGTCTGACATCTATGATATGGTTATGGTGTTAAAGACCGATTTGAGTCTGGCACCTATGATATGGTTATGGTGTTCAAGACCGGTTCGAGTTCGGCACTTTATTGTTCATCTATTGTACTGCATATTCGGTTTGAGTTCGGTATTTCATAGTATGAATGGTTTCACAGATATGGGAGTACTGGTTAGTTATATCACGCTTAGTGTTTATATATCTCCTCTTTATTGTATCCATCGAGCTTGTGAGGGCTCATTTGGGTTTGTCTTCTCTTGTTTGCACCTTCTAGGCTTATGGGGGACTAGTAAGGTTATAATTAGCTTACTTTAATTTTGGTATCGCGTGTTTAATTATTTAGTTTTCCTGTGTTGGAACATGATCTCAGGTTTTCCCCTTTCTCCGTGACTTAGCTTACATTCTCGCATTTGATTATGCTTTTATTATGATTTAGCTCTATCGACTGATGGTGCCTACTGAGTACCCGTTGTTTTGGTACTCATACTGCACTTCTTCATTCTTTTTTGATGCAGATCTGAGTACTAGTCATCGTCGCTGATATTCCTTCCAGCTTGTTTACAGGATCCAGAGATAGGGTGAGCTATTAGAGTCAGAGTTGATCCCATCTGCTTCCTAGATTTTGAAACAGTCTTTATATTCGTGATTATCTGTATATTGAGACTACTAGTGATCTTATTCTTTTGATTTGTGGCTGTTGTACTAGCCTTACTAGGTAGTGGGATGTTTCTTTTATTCTTCCTCTTTTCTATTTGGTAGTTTAGGATCGTATTCATATTTATATTGCCTTTGATCTTATTTTATGCTTATTTCCTAGTATTTATCCCGTCTTTCTCCATTTAGCCCATTACTTGTCATTTCGGGCTATGGTTTAGCTTACGTACTAGTGGGTTATGGTAGGTGCCATCATGTCTCCAAAAAATGGGTCTTGACAAATTGATATTAAAGCCTAGGTTCACTAGTATTGTTGGTACAAGAGAAAGTACCTAGTAGAGTCCCAGGGATCAGAGCGATGACGTCGTCTTATCAACGGGAGGCTATAGGACATTCGTAGGATGACTTTACTTTCTTTATTTATTTCATGCATTGAGTCTGTATTAGTTTCAAAGGATCTCACTGTTTCACTCTTTTGCCGATGATCAGGATACAAGCTACTACAATCAACGAAGAGGAACCCAAACCTAGAACTAGGGCACCCTCCAGAGTACGCAACCAACCCAGATGTCGAGGCCAGGCTAGAGTTGTAGCTCTAGCTAGAGGTCCAAATAGGCAGACATCAGAAGATCATGCTATTGATCTTGAGGTAGAGATTATGCCACCCCAGCCATTGGTAGGCTAGGGATTAGCCATTGGGGGGACAGGGGGAAGCCCAGGCTCCACCGGGGTTTATCTCTTCTTTATTGCTCAGAGATGCCTTGGTCCAGCTTTTTGGAATAGTGGGTAGTGCACCGTCTAATGCACTCAGTTTCTCCCAGAACTTTAGTTGGTGCATCAAGTGGCAGCAGCTGCGACTTCATCTTCTGACAACAATCTTGAGATGAAATTTTGTTAGATCTCTTGGCTTCAGCTTGAACACAACCCTACAAAACAAAACAAAACAAGGGATATCAAGGAAGGCAAGGTTGGAATAGATTCTGAGTTTTTTAATACAAAATATTGTAAGATGCATCAATCTAACATTTACCTGCTTATTAATACAAGCACATTAAATACAAAAACTGTGCAAGGACAACTAAGAAGTTGTCTAGAAGTGTTCCCTCTTTTGCATAAAAACTACAATACATACTACCACCAATCAGGATTACAATTTATATTTTGATTTGATGTGTATGATCTAAACCAGTTAACAGCATGGTCCAACTCACTACTTGTATTATTCAAGTTGCATCAACAATATCATCTCCAATCCATTTTTGATATGGAGTAGAAACACATATACACAACTCAGACATTTCTCAATAATGATCTATTTGAAAAAACATATGGACTCAAAACAGAACATAACAAATTTGACGTTGAAAGCAATACAAAATAAGCTAGTAAAATGAGCTTTTTCTAATTAAAAACAAAGGCAGGGAAAGGACCATACAAATTATAAGAGCAACTCCAAGTTATCACAAACTATTAAGACATGTTTGTCTAGCGCCAAAACATGATAATAAATGAAAAATAATATGTACCTTTCTGATAAAAATCCATTTCCCATCTTTCCAATTTTGTCGATCTCTCATGCCTGATTTATGAATGCTATGTTCCATAGAGCAACCAAGTAGTCTCACCAAATAACGATCAAACTGTAAAACAAAGAGCAACATGGCAATTTTCCAAGAGTAGTTAGTATATACCTCCACAACGTCCCCAGGTGCCCAAGTCTCCACACAGTGCACTGCAGCAGGGTAAGGCCTTATCATCTTCCTTGATACCCTTTGTTCAAAATTTTCACTTCTCATTCCTAAAACAGAACCGTATCTGATGGTGCAAGTGTGGCCATTACCAGACACTATCTCTGCAGTACTCCATGAGATTGGCACCTCAGATGTGTTCATTACTTCCACCTTATCCCCCTTTTTGAACCTCATTTGAGCAAAATTTCTTTTCAAAAGCCACAACCTATGATAAGCCAAGAAAATAAAATGCCAATCAAGATTTTGTAATAGATTCTACAAAATACAACATAAGCACTGAATTTAAGTTGAAATAGACTAGAGGAGAACATACTCGACTCCCAGTGGAAAACTTTTTCTTGTTAACTGTTCACGCAATAGAATAAAAATTTAGGAATCAATAGCCCAAGTATCTCAATACTTAATCCTAAAAAATTTATATACAACCCTCCTTCATTATACAAAAGGACAAGCTAATTGAAATAGACAAACCTAACTTGACCATGGACCCCAACTATAAGAAATTCGAAACAGGCCTGGCTTTCACAACACTTCCATTACTTGGAAAAATCTTTTAATAGGCCAAGTACCCAACAAATTAATTGCGATACTAAACCAAGCCGCACAGCTGTCAGATCATTAGCTTAAATATCAATTCATTTTGGATATTTCTAGATTTAAAGATTTTTATTATTGTTTTTCGAGTTAATGTGGTTGACTAGCATATAAGGAAAATAATCTCAATAAATTCATTAAATACTATAAACTTAGGTAAAAGAAAATCTTAATTGATTAGAAAATAAAAAAAATATTTAATTAAATTAGGCCTATGATTAGCAAGTAATGAAAAAAATCAATGAAACTCCCAACACTTTAAAAATCTGTAGATCAGAGTGGTATAGATGTAGGGGCGCAACCTGTAGCTTCTCCGATACCGGTAGTTGCTCAGTTGGTAGTCGCCCAGCCTGTAATATCTGTCGAGGAGCAGAAGATGTTGGGTATATTTTTTAGATTGTCTCCATTGAGGTTTACAGGGACTCCAGGCAAGGACACATTTGAGTTCTTGACTTCTTGCGAGGATATGCTCCATAATTTAGGCCTAGTTGAGGCTCATGGGGTTGACTACACCACTTTTTAGTTAGACTCAGCAGCTAGACATTGGTGGAGAGGTTATCTTGATTCCAGGCCAGCGAGATCTCCCCCTATTACATGGACTGAGTTCCCCAAGGCTTTCTTAGAGAAGTATATGCCTTGTAGTCGTCATGAACGCCTGAGGGATCAGTTCACCCACTTATAGTTATGTTAGTAGTTGAGCATGAGGCATGGTTTCACGAGCTGGCCAAACATGCTACTGCAATCTTCCTGACCATGTATGAGAGGATTCAGTGTTATGTTAGGAGACTGAGACTTCCTCTTCGCATGGCTACTCAAAGTTTGGTTGTTGCTGGTACTTCTTTTGTTGAGATTTCTTATTATGCCTAGACTATGGAGGAGATGCATCACGAGGTCCAATGGGGTAGCGATAAGCGCCCACATTATTAGAATAATTTAGTGGGAGCCATAGTGGCTCGCAGTTTAGAGGCAGAGTTTCTCAGGGTAGATACCCTCCAGATCATTCTTATTAGCATCAGGGTCAGTCTAGTAGGCCCATTCAGGAAACACTACAGATCAGTGATGGATGTCGATCCAACATTAGTGATTATCCTAGCCCAAGTAGTTGTCAGTCTTCGAGGGGTGCACATTCTAGATCTTCTAGCCAAGGTGGCTATTTTGGGTCAATCGAACCTTCTAGAAAGAGCGGTGTTTCCAGGCTTTGCTATACTTTTAGAGAGATAAATCATTTCTCTAGGGAGTTTCCCCAGCGTGAGACGATCAGCCTACATCTCAGAGTGTTTAGCTGATCAGATATTTGTTGCCCCACCTAAGGGTGGTGCTCAGGGTCATAGGGGTTGTCCCCAGGGTTCTCGAGGAGGTTCTCAGGTAGGTAGGATGGGTGGTAGGTGAGACACCCAGCCAGGTGGCGAGTGAGGTCATTTATATGTTATACCTTGTAGGCCAGAGGCAGAGTCTTTGGATATTGTTATTATAGGTATGATTTCAGTGTGCCGTCACTCGGATGCTGCTTTATTTGATTTGGGATCCACTTATTCATATATTTTTAATTATTATGCACCATGGTTAGAGTTGTCTTAGGAGCCTTAGTCTGTGTCATTGCGTGTATCTACTCCCTGGGTGATTCTTTAGTAGTGTATCGAGTTTATAGATCATGTGTTGTGACTATTCGAGAGTTTGATACTCGAGCTGATCTTATTTTGTTAAGGATGGTGGACTTTGATATGATTCTGGGCATAGACTGGTTATCCCCTTATCATGTGATTTTGGATTGTACTAAAAACGTTAACTTAGCCATGCCTGACGTACCCTCGGTTGTGCTGCAGGGTTCTTTTAGTTATGCGCCAACTGGGATTATTTCTTATATTCAGGCTAGGAGATTGGTGTCGAAGGGTTGCGAGTCTTATATTGCTTATATTCATGATGTCTGCGTAGAGAGTTCGTAGCTTGATTATGTTCCTATAGTTTGTGACTTTTCTGATGTTTCCCCTACAGACCTACCTGGCCTTCCTCCTGAGCGTGATATTGAGTTCTTTATTAATCTTGAGCCGAGTACCCGATCTATTTGTATGGCACCTTACCGTATGGCTCCTGCTGAGCTTAGGGTGCTAAATTCTAAGTTCCAGGATTTGTTGGATAAGGGTTTTATGAGGCCGAGTGTAACGCCTAGGGGTGCTCTTGTCTTGTTCATAAAGAATAAAAATGGATTTAGGCATATGTGTATTGAATAAAGGCAGCTGAATAGGGTGACCATGAAGAATAAGTATCCTATGCCTTGCATTGACTATTTATGTGACCAGCTTCAGGGTGTGGCAATTTTCTCTAAGATTGACTTGAGATCAGGTTACCATCAGTTACGAATTAAGGCTGAGGACATCCCTAAGATAACCTTCAGGACTTGATATGGCCATCATGAGTTCCTGGTGATGTCTTTTTGGTTGACCAATACCCTAGCAGCATTTATGGATTTGATGAATAGAGTTTCCAAGCCCTATTTGGACTCTTTTGTGATTGTTTTCATTGATGACATATTGGTGTATTCGACGAGTAAGGAGGAGCACGAGCAGTATTTGAGGATTGTGCTTCTGACTTTGAAAGATCACGGGTTTTATGCCAAATTTGAAAATTGTGAATTTTGGCTCGATTTTATTATATTCCTAGGACATGTGGTGACTAAGGATGGGATTATGGTGGATCCAGCAAAGATAAAGGCTATTTTTGATAAGTCCAGACCTACATCTTCGATAGAGGTTCGTATTTTTATTAGTTTGGTAGGTTACCATAAACAATTTGCTGAGGATTTTTCTTCTATTGCATCGACTATGACTAGGTTGACTAGGAAGTAGGTTCCTTTTAAGTGGTCCATTGAGTGGGAGTAGAGCTTTCGGAAACTCAAAGAGATGCTCACTTTAGCTCCTATATTGACTCTTCCTGTTGAAGGTGAGGGGCATACAGTTTATCATGATGCTTTCAGTGTCGGTTTGGATTCCTTTCTGATGCAGCACGACCGAGTTATTACTTATGTGTCGAGGCAGCTTAAGGTTTAGGAGTGCAACTACCCCACACATGACTTGCAGTTGGCGGCGGTAGTTTTCGCGCTTAAGATTTGGAGGCATTACTTTCATTTTGTTTATTGCCAGATCTACACTGACCATTATAGTCTTCAGCACTTTATGAATTAGAGGGAGCTAAATGTAACACCCCGTACATTTGCGAACATATTTGCCTACCTTAACACTTATAGAATTTTTAAACTTGCACTAGTAGGTGTGTTGGGCTGAATTACTATGATGGTTATGGACTTAATTGAGGCCCAAAAATTAAGCAAATAAGACATGGCCCAAAAGGAAATGACCCATTCAACATTTGACCAAGTAAACACATCATAAGTTTTGCTAAGGATGAGGTTTGAAGGGACTATATAAGGCTGAAATTCAGATCATAATTCACCATAAGCTACTTGCAAAATTCTAGATTATTCCAAGATATTTTCTCCTCTCTCAAACCCTAAGCAACCACCCCTTTGGATAAAATCTTCCCCTTGCAAGCCTTGGTAAGTGTTTACCCTTATAGATTAATATATTATATGTATAAGAGGTTGTGTATATCATGTTGGTTATTTTTAAAAAGTGTTGATCAGTCCACTTATTGTGAAAACAGTCCACTTTTGCTTCTTTGCTAAAGGATTTGCCTTCTATGTGGTTTAAACTAGAAAGGGGACTTAAGGTCTTGAAGGAAGTGAATTGGATGGATTAAATGTCAACAAGTTAGGATGTGGTTATGTCCCTAACTTGTTTTCTCCTTGTGTATGACTTGCGGAAATGTTGTTATGAAATTGTGCATGGAACCGACTGTGTAGTGAAAAGAGAATATAGTCTTGTGATGTTCATGTGCATTTTGAAAACATAATTGTTCATTAGCATCAAAGTTAACCTAAAATATTAAAAGAGAAGCTCATTTATGGCCATTGACCATTTATTACAAAGATTGACCTAAAAGTGACACATTGCAGCAAAGTCAGGTATCTGTCCTCACGGATGAAGCACCTACCCGCGCAGGTCACTCTGCAGGTGGCCCTGTACAGGGCTAGGATGGCAACTGCGGCATCAACTGCGGGTGCAGGTTGCTCCGCAGGTCCTTCTAGAACCTCATTTAGCTTATCTTTGCCTCTGTTTGACCCTCCAAGGGCCCTCTACCCTTCTTGGATGCAATCACCAACACACGGTACCCTTTGGAAGGCTCTAAGGGGGTAGTCCAGAGGCATTTTGAATTGTATCAATTGCGGATTGTTTTTAATGTGTTGTTGTGAAAGGTATTTAGGTAACTTGATGGAGTAAATGTGACAATGTGTTGAGGGGGAAGTGTAAAGTATAAACTTGGTATGAAACTCTATCTGTTTGTGATATCTAGGTTGATGTGTGGAAAATTTTGGTGTTGTTGGTATGGTGAGGAAATAAATTGTATTGTAGGAGGGTGGAATGAAGTTATATGGTAGTCACGTAGCTCATTATCATCTTGTGAACTTGTAATGTAGTTAGTTGTTAATGTTAGCTCTGTTATGTACTTGTGTTATAGAGTAGTACGTAAGGAAGTAACTGAATTGTTGTATTCACTTATTGGAAAGATAAGGTATGTAAGGTTACTCTTTTCCGTATCCTTTGGCATCACCTATTGTTCATATCATTACTGCACTTGTTTCCATTTCGAAATATTCTAAAGTATCTCATTTCAGGTTTATTAACAATTGTTATTCATGTGTCTCTTACTGTTGAATATCGTTCGAAAGCTCCAATAATGTTATGACCACCAATGTAAAAATCTCACAAAGAGTAAATAAATGAAGTAATGCATATTTGGTTGAGTATAGGGGGTAGCTCTGGGGGCGAAAACCTAGCCGAACCTGATTTATTGGACACAAGGGGTAGCTCTGGGGGTGAAAACATAGCTCGAGCTGAACCTGATTTATTGATTTATGAGTGGCAGCTCTGGGGGCATAAGCCTAGCTCGAGCTGATCCCAATGTTATTTACCACTGATCAGTTGTCCCAGGCATTGTATGATTGATGTTGATATTGATATGAACGTAAAAGGAAAGTAATGAAGGCAATGTACATGGTTCCACACATACAGTACGGTGGTTTATCAATATTGTCTATACACTTGTATTTGATTCTATTTGATTTCCTATATTTCATACAGTTACTTATAGCCTTACATACTCAGTATATTCTTTCGTACTGACGTCCCTTGGGGGACCTACCTTACTTGCTGCAGGCACATGAGCTAGTAGACCTTTATAATAGGATGCGGGTCATCTGCAGACTATTGGAGAGCTCCAGGTTGATTCGGGGCTTTTCGAGTCATTTGTATACTTGTTTTGGCACTGTGTAATAGTTGTATAAAGCGGGGACTTGTCCCGACTTTAGGCATGATTATGTATCTGTTAGAGGCTTTGTAGACTTTATTAAGTCAAACGAAGGAATGTCTTACCCTTTTGACGTGGTGACCCTAACGGCCAAGTCTTATATATATTTGAATGTCCTTCCATGACTACTGTCATTGATATCTTGTATCTATATGTGACGGGATGTTGTTCATTTAGTGACATGTATATGAATGCACATGATCATAGGTTGGTTCTCTCGGGCCTTAACGGCTTCGGGTGCCAGTCTTTCCTAATGGGATTTGAGGCGTGACACTAAATTCTAGATAGCACAGATAGATTGAATTGTTGAAGGACTAGAAGATCTCTATTTTTTACAATCTAGGCAAGGCGAAGTGGTAGAGGACGCTTTGAGCCAAAAGACGGTGAGTATGGGTAGTTTGGCCTATATTTCTATTTCAGAGCAGCCATTGGCTTAAGACATTCTGTCCTTAGCTAACTTGATGGTTCGTATTGATGTTGCGGACCCTAGGAGGATTCTTGCAGGTGTGAAGGCTAGGTCTACCTTACTTGAGCAGATTTGGAGTCGCCAGTTTGAGGACAGTAGACTTTATGCCTCCGTGATCAGATTCTGAGGGGTGAGTCCAGTCGGACTACACTAGATTCAGAGGGCATTCTTAGATTTGATGGCCACATTTGTATTTCGAGGGTTAGAGGCTTGATTCAGTTATTTAAGCGGGAGGCTTACAGTTCAAGATTATTTTATTCACCCTGGGATAACTAAGATGTAAAGACACTTGAGACAACATTACTGGTGGAGTGGCATGAAGAGAGATGTAGTGGACTTTGTCACTAAATGAACAACACTCTATCATATATAGATACAAGATGCCAATGGCGAAAGTCATGGAAAAGCATTCAATAGATATGAAACTTTGTCGTTAGGGCCAACACATCAAAAGCATACATTCCTTACATTTCCTTCATTTGTCCAACAACGTCTACAAAGCCTCTAACAGATACAGACCCAAGCCTACAGTCGGTACACGTCCCCACTTTATACAACATTTTTAAAATACCAAAACAAATGTACATAGTGACTCGAAAGGCCCCGAACTGATCTGGAGCTCACAATTAATCCTTAGATGACCCGCAACCTACTGTAGAGGTCTACTAGCACCTGTACCTGTAGCAAGTAAGGTAAGTCCCCCAAGGAACATCAGTACGAATGAATGTATTGAGTATGTAAGGATGTAAGAAACTGTATGATACATAAGTACTTCAATGGAATCAAAAACAAGTGAGTAATTAATATGGATAAACCACCGTTCTATGCGTTTGGATTCATGTACATTACATTCATTACTTTCTTTGCTTTTACGTTCATTCATTATCATTCATCAATATCATTCATATAATATGCCCGAGCCCAACTGATCAGTGGGAAATAACATTGGGATCATAAATCAATGATCAATCGGGATATACCCATGTTAGGCTTTCTTTTTTGCCCCTGGGATGCCACCCGTGATATCAGGATTAACCCATGCTAGGTGTTCCTTCCACCTCTGGGATGCCACCCGTGATATTGGGATCAACCCATGCTAGGCGTTGCTTCCACCCCTGGGATGCCACCCAAGAATACTCAAACAATAAAAAACTATGCATTACTTCATTTTTTTACTTCTGTGAGATTGATACTTTGGTAGTCATAACATTATTGGAGCTTTGGAACATCAGTCAATGAATAAGAGACATGTGAATTACAGCATATAATAACCTGAAATGAGATACTTTGAGACATTTTCAAATAAGAACAAGTCGGTAACAATGAGAACAAGATATACTGCCAAAGGATACGAAAAGACTAACCTTACATACCTTATCTTCCAAATATGAATACACAACCCTATATGTGAATAGAACAATACATATCCTTCCTTACGTGTTACTCTACAACACAAGTATATAACGGAGCTCACATTAACAACTAACTACATTTTAAGTGCACAAAATGATAATGAGCTACGTGAATGCTATATAGCATCAGTTCATGCTTCTATAATACAACTCACTGCATCAACATACCAATAACACCACAATATTCTACACATTGACCAAGACATCATAAACCAATAGCATTTCACACCAAGTTTATCCTTTACACTTCCTCATTAACACTACGTCACAATTACTCCATCAAGTCATATCAATACCTTTCAAAATAACACATTAACAACAATCCATAATTGATATAATCAAACATTCCTCCGAACGACCCCTTAAGGCCATTCAAAAGGTACCATAAGTTGATAGTTGCATCCAAGAAGGGTATAGGGGCCTTGGGGGGGTCAAAGAGGAGCAAAAACAAACAAAATGAATTCTGGACTGGGCTGTGGAGCCACCTGCACCCATAGGTGGATGATATGCAGCCGCAGGTGACCATCTGGCCCTGTCCAGGGCCACCTGTGTTGGCACCTGCGCCCGCAGGTGCCCCATCCTCGATGGCAGATGCCTGGTTCGGCCAAAATAGGTCTCTTTTGGGTCCTTTTTAGTAATAAATGGTCCATGGCCATAATTAAGCTTATATTTTCATATTTTAAGTTATCTTGGATGCCAACTAATAGTCATGGTTTCACAACGCGCATGAATGTCACCAAAACTACATTTTCCTTCCAATACGTCACCAATTCCATGCACAATTTCACAACAACAATTCCAAATGTTATACACAAAGAGAAATAAAGTTAAGTACATAAACACATCTTACATGTTGATATTTAATCCATCAAATTCACTTCCTTCAAGACCACAAGTCCACTTTCACATTTATAAGGCAAAATCTTTTACCGATTAAGCAAACATAGACTGTTTCACACATAGTGAACTGCCCAACACTTTGTCAACATAAACAACTTGATTTATACATCCTCTCATGCATATAATATATTAAACCATAAGATTAAACACTTACCAAAGCTTGCAAAAGAGCGATCTTGTCCAAACAGATAGTTGCTTGGGGTTTGTGGGAGAAGAGAAATGTCTTGGAAAAATCTAGAAATGGCATGTGTGTTGTAATTAATAAAAATTTGATTTTTGTGCCTTATATAGTACTTTTTAGTCATCCTTAGCCAAGCATTAATTGTGTTTACTTGGTCAATCATGTAGAATGGGCCATTTTCCATTTGGACCAAGCCTTTTGCCAAATTTTGGGCCTTAAATTGAGCCCATTTGTACATGTTAATTCGTCCCAACAAATTTAATTTTTCATACCCCAACAATCTCATGTTTAACTAATTCCATAAATTTTGGGGTAATAAACTAGGTACAAATATGTACGGGGTGTTACATCCTTCCCCCCTTAGAAACATTTGTCCTCGAATGTTAGTGACATTATCCAATTTAAACAAATTCAAGTCTAGGATCATTCTTCATGTTATCACATATATACATAATGCTTATAGATACTTACTTGTTATTGCTCCAATTTCGTATCGTGCACTTGTTCTTCCATTTGAAATTGATGCGGGTACTTAGACTTCATCATTTCCTCGGCTTCCCATGTGATCTCTTCTACCTGCTTATTTTTCTAAAGCACTTTTATGGAAGCTACTTCTTTATTCCTTAACCTCTTCACTTGTCGGTCCAAAATAGCAATAAGTATATTTTCATAGGTGAGATCCTCCGAAACTTGTACATCTTCAATGGTAGCAATACGAGATGGATCTCCGATGTACTTTCAAAGCATCAAAACATGAAACACTAGATGAACTGTGAAGAGTTCTTGGTGTAGTTCCAATTCATACGAAACTTGCCCAAATATCCAGACAATTTTATATTGCCCTATATAACGTGGACTCAACTTTCTTTTCTTTCCAAATCTCATTACCCCTTTCAGTGGTAACACCTTCAAGAATACCCAATCACCTATGGCAAATTCGAGCCCTCTTCTTCTAACATCAGCATATGACTTGTGTCGACTTTGGTCCATTTGTAGCCACTGTTGTATCACCTTAACTTTCCCCATGGCTTGATGAACAAGATTTGGCCCAAGTAAAGCAGTTTCACCAACTTCAAACCATCCAATAGGTGATCTACACTTCCTTTCATATAAAACTTTGTAAGGTGCCATTTTGATACTTGAATGATAGCTATTATTGTAGGCAAATTCAATAATAGGTAGATGATCATCCCAACTACCTTTAAAGTCCAACGTGCAAGCTCGTAGCATATCTTCAAGTGTTTGGATAGTACATTCTGCTTGTCCATCTATTTGAGGATAAAAGGTCGTACTCAAATTCACTTGTGTACCCAAACTCTTTTGAAAAGACTTCCAAAAATATGCAGTAAATTGAGCTCCCCTGTCTGATATAATAGAGATTGGAATCCCGTGTAATCACACTATCTCTTTAACATACAACCATGCATGCTCTTCAGTTGTATAGGTGGTCATGACTGGTAGGAAATGCGCTGACTTAGTAAGCCTGTCAACTATTACCCATATGGAATCAAACTTCCGCAGTGTACGACGCAAACCTGTGATAAAATCCATGTTATTCATGTCCAACTTCTAGACTGGAAGATTGATACATTGCATATAACCTCCAGGCTTCTGATGCTCTACTTTTACTTGTTGACAATTTGGACATTGAGCTATAAATTCTGCAATGTTCTTCTTCATTTTTTCCCACCAATATATTTCTTTCAAATCATGATACATTTTGGTGGCTCCCGGATGAATAGAATACCGTGAATGATGTGCCTCTGTCATAATTAGTTTCCTTAGTTCATCTACATCTGGTACACACAATCTACCTTGGCACTAAAGTACTCCCTCTTGCGTAAGATCAAATGCCTTTGTCAGGCCCTGTTGTACATTCTCTTTCAGCTGCAATAACATAGGATTTGCATGTTGTTTCGTTTTCACTTCAGCTATTAATAAAGATTCTTCCGCATTTTGCATAATAACCCCTTCATCTGAAGATTCAAGAAATCAAACTCCCAAGCTGGCTAGTTGATGTAGATCCTTGACTATACCTTGTTTTTCTGTCAACTGGCTATTAGTGCTTCCTACTGCTTTATGACTTAATGCATCGGCTACCACATTTGCTTTTCCTGGATGATATAGGATATCAATATCATAATCTTTTAATAGTTCAAGCCACCTCCGTTGCCTCAAATTTAGATCCTTCTGCTTAAAGATATATTGGAAACTCTTATGATCAGTATATATATCAACATGAACCCCATACAAATAGTGGTTCCATATCTTTAAAGCAAATATCACGGCTGCTAGCTCAAGATCATGTGTTGGATAATTTCTCTCATGTGGCAGCAACTGTCGTGAGGCATACGCTATTACATTACCATGCTGTATCACTACACATCCTAGGCCAACTCCTGAAGAATCACAATATAATGCATACCCTTCTGTGTCTTTGAGAAGTACTAATATGGGTGTAGACGTCAATTTTTCCTTCAGCTCTTGGAAACTCTTCTCACATGCATCATTCCACTGAAACTTCATTGTCTTGTGTGTTAGCTTTGTTAAAGGTGCCACAATGGAAGAAAAACCTTTAACAAACCTTCTATAATAACCGGCCAATCCAAGAAAACTATGAATCTCTGTAGGCATCGTAGGTCTTGGCTAATTCTTCACCGCTTCTATCTTTTGCGGATCAACCCTTATTCCTTCATTTGACACAATATGACCCAAGAATGCTAGAGATTTTAACCAAAATTCACATTTAGAGAACTTTGCATATAACTTACGCTCACGAAGAATCTGTAACACCTTCCATAAGTGACTAGCATGGTCTTCTTGTGATCTTGAATAAACCAGAATATCATTTATAAATACGGTCACGAATACATCCAAGAATGGCTTGAGCACCCTATTCATCAAATATATAAAAATTGTTGGTGTATTTGTTAGTCCAAATGACATAACTAAAAATTCATAGTGACCATACCGTGTTCGGAAAGCTGTTTTGGGTATATCTTTTTCTCTAACCCTTACCTGGTGATATCATAATCTCAGGTCAATCTTTGAAAAGCATTTGGAACCCTGTAATTGGTCAAATAAATCATCAATTCTGGGAGGGGATATTTATTCTTAACTGTCACCTTATTCAGTTGCCAATAATCAATACAAATTCTCAATGTGCCATTTTTCTTTCGTACAAATAACACTGGCGCACCCCAAGGGGACATACTAGGCCTTATGAATCCCTTTTCTAGCAAGTCCTTTAATTGCTCCTTCAATTCCTGTAATTTTTTTGGGGCCATTCTATACGGAGGAATAGAGATAGGCTGAGTGTCTGGCATCACATCAATACTAAACTCTACGTCCAGCTCTAGAGGCAAACCTAGAAGATCTTCAGGAATACATCAAGGAATTCATTTACTATTGGAACCGATTAGAGAGTTGGTGGTTCCACATCAGTATCTTTCACTCTTACTAAGTGACATATGTACCCCTTTGATATCATTTTCCTTGCCTTAAGATAGGAAATAAACTGACCTATCGGAACTCCAACATTACCCCTCCATTCAAGAACGGTCTTTTGTGGGAAATGGAAATGTACCCTCTTAGCTCGGCAATCTACCGTGGCATAAAAAGAAGCCAACCAATCCATACCCATTATAACATCAAAATCCACCATTTCCAGTTCAATAAGATCAGCCAACGTATCATGATCACACACAGTTACTACACAATTATGATATACTCTTTTTGGAATAATAGATTCACTAACTGGTGTAGATACTTCAATTGGCTTATCTAATAATTCTGGTGTTCTTTCAAATTTTACAACAATCAATGGAGTAATATATGATAGGGTAGAGCCTGGATCAATCAGTGTATATACATTATGTGAAAAAGACAGATAATGTACCTATAATCAGATCAGGAGAAGCCTCCAAATTCTATCGATCCGCTAGAGCATAAGTTCGGTTCTGGACTCCACTAGAACTGGTTGCTCCTCTTGCAGATCTACCACGACCAGCAAGTTGTACACCTCTACTTAGGGAAGGAACCGATGATGATGATGTAACGGTTGATCTCATAGGTTCTGCTATACCACTCGTGCCTCTTTGTGGGCATTCTCTCATTATGTGCCCCGTCGTACCACACTAAAAGCAAAAATTTGTTCCCAACCCGCATTCACCTAAATAAAACCTTTTGCAGTGCTTACATGACTGATGAGAAAACCCTATTATCTGTGAACCATGAATCCCACTATTTTACCCAGCTTGACTGCCTCTAAACCCTCGGAATTGAGATTGAGTGCCTGATGTGGAATAAGAGAATGATGGTCTAGGTGGTCTAGGAAAAACCCAAGGCCTAAATTCTCCTTGGGACGCTATGAACTGTCCATAGGTCTAACCCTCTTTGACGGCCCTCTATCAAATTCCTGCACCTTTCTCCTTTGTCTCTGATCCTCCATTTTCTGTGCAAAGGCTTGTATTCTGACTATATCCATATCTCTGTTCAAAGCAGCAATGGTGCAGTCCCTCACCAAATATGGATCCAATCTGTCCACATATCGATGGACTCTGTCTTCCATTGTGGCTACTACATTCGGAGCATATCAAGCCAAAGAGTTAAACCGAAGACTGTACTCTCTGACACTTATATTCCCTTGATGAAGATTTAAAAATTAATCTGCACGAACCTCTCGGATCTCATATGGAAGATAGTGATCGAGGAATATCGTTTTGAATTCCTCCCAACTAGCTGGAATTGCACCGATACCCATAGATCGTTTCCAATCTTTGTACCATAATATAGCCTCGCCTTTTAGTCTATATCCTGCAAGCTCCACTATTTCTACACCAGTCACATGCATAACATCTAGAGCCCTTTGAATTTGGTCCACGAAGTCCTGTGGGTCTGCATTCATATCTGACCCAGTGAACGTGGTAGGGTCTAATTTCAGAAAATCCTGTGTCCTTTGACTAGCTACCCTAGCCTCACTGTCATTACTTGTCATTAGGCCAACTTGTCCTTGATTCTGTGCGGCAACTATACGAGTCAACATTTGCACCGCATTTCTTAGATCCTGCTCAGTTGCATTAACAGGTGGTTAGGAGGGTTCTTCTCTCCTTCTCGGCTCTTTTTGAGCTGGAAAAGTAGAAGAAGTTTGTGATGCGAACTCAGTGTTAGCCCCACCTTGACTAGCTTGGTCAGGTGGTGATTTACTAGTTCCTTCTCTGGCAAGCATGTCTACCATCTTACCTTTGCCTCTAGCTTATCTTGTAATCGACATTTCACTATAACAAAGAAAACCAATTTCAATGGTCAAATATGATTCCACCTACAACATTGGCTCTAATACACAATCTAAGAAATGAAGAAAAGAAATAACACCTAAATGTCCCGTGTCCTCCTACTTATAAATGTGGTGCACAACACATCTATAAGCAAGACTCTACTCAGAAACGGCTTTGTAGGCACCCTTAGGACGACCTGCTCTGATATCGCTTTTGTCACACCTCGAATTCCAACGGAGCGGACTGGCACCCGAAGCCGTTAAGGCTCGAGAGAACCAATCTTCATTCATGTACACTCATATGCATGTACATAAATGAACAACACTCTATCACATATGGATATAAGATGCCAATGGCGAAAGTCATGGAAAAACATTCAATAGATATGAAACTTGGCCGTTAGGGCCACCACGTCAAAAGCAAACATTCCTTACATTTCCTTCATTTGTCCAACAACGTCTACAAAGCCTCTAATAGATACATACCCAAGCCTATAGTCGGGATATGTCCCCTTTATATACAATATTTGTACAAGACCAAAACAAATGTACATAGTGACTCGAAAAGCCATGAACTAATCTGGAGCTCACCAATAATCCTTAGATGACCTGTAACCTACTGTGGAGGTCTACTAGCACATGTACCTATAGCAAGTAAGGTAAGTCCCCCAAGGTACGTCAGTACAAATGAATGTATTGAGTATGTAAGGCTGTAAGAAACTGTATGATACATAAGTACTTCAATGGAATCAAAAACAAGTGAGTAATCAATATAGATAAACCACCGTTCTATGTGTTTGGATTCATGTACATTACATTCATTACTTTCTTTGCTTTTATGTTCATTCATTATCATTCATCAATATCATTCATATAATATGCCCGAGCCCAACTGATCAGTGAAAAATAACATTGGGATCATAAATCAATGATCAATCGGGATCAACCCATGCTAGGATTTCCTTTTTGCCCCTGGGATGCCAACTGTGATATCAGGATTAACCTATGCTAGGTGTTCCTTCCACCCCTGGTATACCACCCGTGATATTGGGATCAACCCATGCTAGGCATTCCTTCCACCCCAGGGATGCCACCCAAGATACTCAAACAACAAACAACTATGCATTACTTCATTTATTTACTTCTGTGAGATTGATACATTGGTAGTCATAACATCATTAGAGCTTTGGAACATCATTCAATGAATAAAAGACATGTGAATTACAACATATAACAACCTGAAATGAGATACTTTGAGATATTTTAAAATGAGAACAAGTTGGTAACAATGAGAACAAGAGATACTGCCAAAGGATATAGAAAGAGTAACCTTACATACCTTATCTTCCAAATATGAATACACAACCCTATATGTGAATACAATAATACATCTCCTTCCTTACATGTTAATCTACAACACAAGTACATAACAGAGCTCACGTTAACAACTAACTACATTACAAGTGCATAAAACGATAATGAGCTACGTGACTGCTATATAGCATCACTTCATCCTTCTACAATACAACTCACTGCATCACCATACCAACAACACCACAATATTCCACACATTGACCTAGACATCATAAACCAATAGCATTTCACACCAATTTTATCCTTTATACTTTCTCATTAACACTACGTCACAATTACTCCATCAATTTATACTTTCTCATTAACACTACGTCACAATTACTCCATCAAATCATCTTAATACCTTTCACAATAACACATTAACAACAATCCCTAATTGATATAATCCAACATGCCTCCGAACTACCCCTTAAACCCATTCAAAAGGTACCATAAGTTGATAATTGCATCTAAGAAGGGTATAGGGTCCTTGGGGGGTCAAAGAGAAGAAAAAACAAACAAAATGAAATTTTGGACTGGGCTGTAGAGCCACCTGCACCTGCAGGTGGATGAGATATGGCTGTAGGTGACCATCTGGCCCTGTCCAGGGCCGCCTGTGTTGGTATCTACGCCCACAGGTGCCCCATCCACAATGGCGGATGCCCGGTTCGGCCAAAATGGGTCTCTTTTGGGTCATTTTTTGTAATAAATGGTCTATGGCCATAATTAAGCTTCTATTTTCATATTTTAAGTTATCTTGGATTCCAATGAATAGTCATGGTTTCACAACGCACATGAACATCACCAAAACTATATTTTTCTTCCAATACGTTACCAATTTCATACGCAATTTCACAACAACAATTTCAAATGTTATACACAAAGAGAAATCAAGTTAAGTACATAAACACATCTTACATAATGATATTTAATCCATCAAATTCACTTCCTTCAAGACCACAAGTCCACTTTCACGTTTATAAGGCAAAACCCTTTACCGATTAAGCAAACATAGACTGTTTCACACATTGTGAACTGCCCAACACTTTGTCAACATAACCAAGATGATTTATACATCCTCTCATGCATATAATATATTAAACCATAAGAGTAAACACTTACAAAAGCTTGCAAAAGAGTGATCTTTTCCAAAGAGATAGTTGCTTAGGGTTTGTGGGAGAAGAGAAATGTCTTGGAAAAATCTAGAACTGGCATGTGTGTTGTAATGAATAAAAATCTGATTTTTGTGCCTTATATAGTCCTTTGTAGTCATCCTTAGCCAAGCATTAATTGTGTTTACTTGGTCAATCTTGTAGAATGGGTCATTTTCCATTTGGGCGATGCCTTTTGCTAAATTTTAGGCCTTAAATTGAGCCCATTTGCACATGTTAATTCAGCCCAACAAATTTAATGTGTAATAACCCAACAATCTCTTGTTTAACTAATTCCATAAATATTACGATAATCAACTAGGTTCAGAAATATACGGGGTGTTACAATTATAGAAGATTTGTTGAAGGGTTTTCTACCATTTCGGCACCTTTAACAAAGCTAACACACAAGGCAACCAAATTTCAGTGGAATGATGCATGTGAGAAGAGTTTCCAAGATCTAAAGGATAAATTGACTTCTACACCTGTATTGGTACTTCCAAAAGGCACAGAAAGGTATGCGGTATATTGTGATGCTTCAGGAGTCGGCTTAGGATGTGTGTTTATGCAGCACGGTAATGTGATAGCTTATGCCTCAAGACAGTTGCGACCATATGAGAGAAATTATCCAACGCATAAACTTGAGCTAGCAGCTGTGATATTTGCTTTAAAGATATGGCGCCACTACTTGTATGGGGTTCACGTTGACATTTGTACCGATTATAAGAGTTTACAGTATATTTTCAAGCAGAATAACCTAAATTTGAGGTAGCGGAGGTGGCTTGAACTACTAAAAGATTATTATATCGATATCTTATACCATCCGGGAAAAGAAAATGTGGTAGCCGATGCATTAAGCCGCAAAGCAATCGGAAGCATTGATGGCCAGCTCACGGAAAAGCAAGGTATAGTCAAGGATCTACATCAACTAGCCAGCTTGGGGGTTTTTCTTCTTGAAACTCCAAATGAAGAAATTATGGTACAAAATGCGGCAAAATCTTCATTAGTAGCTGAAGTGAAGGAAAAATAGTATGCGGATCCTATTTTATTGGAGCTGAAGGAAAATGTATAGCAAGGTTTGACAAAGGCATTTGATCTTACGCAAGAGGGAGTGCTTCAGTGCCAAAGTAGATTGTGTGTACCCAATGTAGATGAGCTAAGGAGACGGATTATGACAGAGGCACATCATTCACGGTATTATATTCATCCTGGAGCAACCAAAATGTATCATGATTTGAAAGGAATGTATTGGTGGGGTAACATGAAGAAGAACATTACAGAATTTGTACCTCATTGTTCGAATTGTCAAAAAGTAAAAGTAGAGCATCAGAAGTCGAGGTGTTATATGCAATGTATGAATCTCCCAGTTTGGAAGTGGGACATGATTAACATAAATTTCATCACAGGTTTACCTCGTACACTTTAGAAATTTGATTCCATATGGGTAATAGTTGACAGTCTTACCAAATCAGCACACGTTTTACCCGTTAAGACCACCTACACAACTGAAGATTATGCGATGTTGTTTATTAAAGAGATAATTTGACTACACAAAATTACAATCTCTATTATATCAGATCGGGGAGCTCAATTTACTGCAGACTTTTGGAAGTCTTTTCATAAGAGTTTGGGAACCCAAGTGAATTTAAGTACGGCTCATCATCCTCAGATAGATGGACAAGCAGAACGTACTATCCAAACACTTAAAGATATGCTACGAGCTTGCACATTGGACTTTAAAGGTAGTTGGGATGATCATATACCTCTTATTGAATTTGCCTACAATAATAGTTATCATACAAGTATTAAAATGGCGCCTTACGAAGCTTTATATGGTAGAAAGTGTAGATAACCAATTGGATGGTTTGAAGCGGGTGAAACTTCCTTATTTAGGCCAGATCTTGTTCATCAAGCTATGGAGAAAGTTAAGGTTATACAACAGCGGCTACAGACGGCCCAAAGTCGACACAAGTCATATGTCGATGTTAGAAGAAGGGGGATAGAATTTGCCATAGGTGATTGGGTATTCTTGAAAGTGTCACCAATGAAAGGGGTAATGAGATTTGGGAAGAAGGGAAAGATGAGTCCACGTTATATAGGTCCATCTAAGATTATCTGAAGATTTGGTCAAGTTGCGTATGAATTAGAACTACCCTAAGAACTCTCTGTAGTTCATCCAGTGTTTCATGTTTCAATGCTTCGAAAGTGCATAGAAGATCCATCTCGTATTGCTCCCACTGAAGATGTACAATTTACCTAAGTGCTTACGAAAAATCAACAAGCAGAAGAAATCACATGGGAAGCTGAGGAAATGATGAAATCTAAGTACCCTCATTTATTTCAAATTGAAGAGAAAGTTCAAGATGCGGAAGTGGAGCAATAAGAAGTAAGTATATATAAGTACTATGTGTATGTGATAATATGAAGAATGAACTTAGACTTGAACTTGTTTAAATTGGATACTGATACTAACCTTCAAGGACGAATGTTCCTAAGGGAAAAAGGATGTAACACCCCGTACATTTTCAAACTTATTTGCCTACCTTAAAACTTACAGAATTTTTAAACTTGCACTGGTAGGTGTATTGGGCTGAATTACTATGATGGTTATGGATTTAATTGAGGCCCAAAAATTAAGCAAATAAGACATGGACCAAAAGGAAATGACCCATTAAACATTTGACCAAGTAAACACATCATAAGTTTGGCTAAGGATGAGGTTTGAAGGGACTATATAAGGCTGAAATTCAGCTCTTAATTCGCCATAAGATACTTGCAAAATTCTAGATTATTCCAAGATATTTTCTCCTCTCTCAAACCCTAAGCAACCACCCCTTTGGACAAGATCTTCCCCTTGCAAGCCTTGGTAAGTGTTTAATCTTATAGATTAATATATTATATGCATAAGAGGTTGTGTATATCATGTTAGTTATGTTTAAAAAGTGTTGAGCAATCCACTTATTGTGAAAACAGTCCACTTTTGATTCTTTGCTAAAGGATTTGCCTTCTATGTGGTTTAAACTTGAAAGGGGACTTAAGGTATTGAAGGAAGTGAATTGGATGAATTAAATGTCAACATGTTAGGATGTGGTTATGTAACTAACTTGTTTTCTCCTTGTGTATGACTTGCGGAAATGTTGTTATGAAATTATGCATGGAACCGGTGGTGTAGTGAAAAGAGAATATAGTTTTGTGATGGTCATGTGCATTTTGAAACCATAATTGTTCATTAGCATAAAAGTTAACCTAAAATATGAAATGATAAGCTCATTTATGGCCATGGATCATTTATTACAAAGATGGACCTAAAAGTAACCAATTACAGCAAAGTCGGGCATCTGCCCTCGCGGATGAAGCACCTGCCCGCGCAGGTCACTCTGCAGGTGGCCCTGGACACAGCCAAAAGGGCACCTGCGGTCGCACCTCCTCATATGGGGGCACAGGTTGCTCCGCAGGTCCTTCCAAAACCTTGTTTAGCTTGTCTTTGCTTCTCTTTGACCCTCCAAGGCCCCTCCACCCTTCTTGGATGCAATAACCAACTCATGGTACCCTTTGGATGGATCTAAGGGGGTAGTCCAGAGGCATTTTGAATTATATCAATTGTGGATTTTTTTTAATGTGTTGTTGTGAAAGGTATTTAGGTGACTTGATGGAGTAAATGTGATAATGTGTTGAGAAGGAAGTGTAAAGTATAAACTTGGTATGAAATTCTATCGATTTGTGATATCTAGGTTGATGTGTGGAATGTTTTGGTGTTGTTGGTATGGTGAGGCAGTAAATTGTATTGTAGGTGGGTGGAATGAAGTTATATGGCAGTCACGTAGCTCATTATCATCTTGTGAACTTTTAATGTAGTTAGTTGTTAATGTTAGCTCTATTATGTACTTGTGTTGTAGAATAGCACATAAGGAAGAAGCTGAATTGTTGTATTCACATATTTGAAAGATAAGGTATGTAAGGCTACTCTTGTCCGTATCCTTTGGCAGCACCTATTGTTCACATGGTTACCATACTTGTTTCCACTTCAAAATATTCTAAAGTATCTCATTTCAAGTTTATTAGCAATTGTTATTCATGTGTCTCTTACTGTTGATTATCGTTCCAAAGCACCAATAATGTTATGACCGCCAATGTAACAATCTCATAAAAAGTAAAGAAATGAAGTAATGCATATTTGGTTGAGTACAGGGGGCAGCTCTGGCGGCGAAACCCTAGCTCGAGCCTAACCTGATTGATTGGACACAGGGGGTAGCTCTGGGGGTGAAAACCTAGCTCGAGCCAAACCTGATTTATTGATTTATGGGTGGCAACTCTGGGGGCATAAGCCTAGCTCGAGACGATCCCAATGTTATTTACCACTGATCACTTGGTCCCGGGCATTGTATGATTGATGTTGATATTGATATAAACGTAAAAGAAAAGTAATGAAGGCAATGTACATGGTTCCACACATACAGTACGGTGGTTTATCAATATTGTCTATACACTTGTATTTGATTCGATTTGAGTTCCTATATTTTATATAGTTACTTATAGCCTTACATACTCAGTACATTCTTTCATACTGACGTCCCTTGGAGGACCTACCTTACTTGCTGCAGGCACATGAACTAGTAGACCTTCACAGTATGATACGGGTCATCTGCAGACTACTATATGGCCGGTGACGTAAGAGATATGCCGGCAGCTAGCCAACTCCACTTTCTTAATCGTTGTCGTTCGTTGGATTCTGGAGGAACTACTTCGTTAGGATTGGGGAATTGCTGTTATTCTTCCTGAATAACCTGGATTCTCCCATCAAGAGTTCTTTCACTCGTTCTGTCGTCTCATTTCAGCTTTCAACTGTATTTCCACCATGATTTTTCTCCAAACGAGAAGATTTGGCTAGCTGTTCACTCACTCTCGATGGTCTGCCCTCTCATTCCAGGAATCAGAGGATGGTGAGCTCCAAGTTGATTCGGGGCTTTTCGAGTCATTTGTATACTTGTTTTGGCACTGTGTAATAGTTCTATAAAGCGGAGACTTTTCCCGACTTTAGGCTTGGTTATGTATCTGTTAAAGGCTTTGTAGACATTGTAAGTCAAACGAAGGAATGTCTTACCCTTTTGACGTGGTGGCCCTAACGACCAAGTCTTATATCTATTTGAATGTCTTTCCATGGCTACCGTTATTGATATCGTGTATCTATATGTGACAAAATGTTGTTCATTTAGTGACATGCATATGAATGTACATGATCATAGGTTGGTTCTCTCGGGCCTAAACGACTTCGATTGCCAGTCTGCCCCAATGGGATTTGAGGTGTGACACTAAATTCTAGATAACACAGATAGATTGAGTTGTTGAAGGACTACAACATCTCTATTTTTTACCATCCGGTCAAGGCGAAAGTGTTAGCAGATGCTTTGAGTCAAAAGGCGATGAGTATGGGTAGTTTGGCCTATATTTCTATTTCAGAGCAACCATTAGCTTAGGACACTCTGTCCTTAGCTAACTTGATGGTTCAAATTGATGTTTCGTACCCCAGGAGGATTCTTACAGGTGTGAAGGTTAGGTCTACCTTACTTGAGCAGATTTGGAGTTACCAGTTTGAGGATAGTAGACTTTATGGCCTCCGTGATCAGATTCTCAGGGGTGAGTCCAATCGGACTACACTAGATTCAGAGGTCATTCTGAGATTTGATGGCCACATTTGTATTTCGAGGGTTGTAGGCTTAATTCAGTTGTTTATGCGGGAGGCTTATAACTCAAGATATTCTATTCACCCTGGGATAACCAAGATGTATAGAGACTTGAGACAACATTACTGGTGGAGTAGCATGAAGAGAGATATAGTGGACTTTGTAGCTCGTTTCCTATTTTGTCAGCAGGTAAAAGGCAAGCATCAGAGAATGGGTGGATTACTTATGAGGCTACCCATTCCTGAGTGTATATGAGAGTGCATTACTATGGACTTTATAACTGGTTTGCCTCGTACTTCTCGTGGCTTCAATAGTATTTGGTTCATAGTAGATCGGTTGACCAAATCGGCTTATTTCATCCCGATTTATATTTTTTTCTATTCCAAGAGGTTATCCCCTATCTATGTTTGTGAGATAGTTCAAATGCATGGAGTTCCAGTGTCCATTATTTCAGATAGAGACTTTATATTCACTTCTAGCTTTTGGAGGACTTTTCAGGAAGAGTTGGGCACTCAAGTTGATATTAGCACCGCATTTCTTCCCCAGACCTATGGACAGTCGAAGCAGATAATTCAGGTCTTGGAGGACATGCTCCATGCTTGTGTGATAGACTTTGGAGGTCAGTGGGAGCAGCACTTAGCCTTAGCAGAGTTCACTTACAATAATAACTATTATTTGAGTTTTGAGATAGCATCATTTGAGGTATTTTATGGTAGATGTTGTCGGTCTCCGATTGGCTTGTTTGAGACTTCAGAGATTAGCCCCTATGGTACCGACCTGCATTGTGAGTCGTTGGATAGGGTGCGGGTGATCCAGGATAAATTGAAGGCAGCCCAGAGTAAGAAGAAGAGCTACGCTGATCATAGACTTTGTGCCTTTAAGTTTGAAGTTGGAGATCAGGTTTTCCTCTATGTATTACCGATGATGGACATGATGGCGTTTGGGAGGAAGAGTAAGCTCAGCTCCTGATATATTGGTCCATTCGAGATACTTCAAACTGTTGGGGAGGTAGCTTAAGAATTGGCCTTGCCCCTGAATTCTCAGCTATTCATCCAGTTTTCCATGTCTCTATGCTGCAGCGTTACATCTCGAATGATTCACATGTACTTCAATAGTACAAGGTTCAATTGGACGAGAGGTTGACATTCGTGGAGCAGCCAGTCCTTATTTTAGCTAGGTTTCAGGCGGTTGCACTCTAGAGAGATTCTAGTAGTTAAGGTTCAGTGAAGTCACCGTCCAGTTGAGAAGGCTACTTGGGAGATCGATAGTGAGATGCAGACCCAGTATCCCCACCTATTCAAGCCTTCATGTACTTCTTTACCCTTTACTTTTGCGGACGAAAGACCTTTTAGTAGAGGATATTATAATGGCCCTCCAGATCATTTTCTGCATTTCCACATTAATTCAGCCTTTAGATCTTTCCCATAGTTTCCCTAAGTCATTTATAACTTACTGGAGCTAACACTTTTGTCAACAAGCAGTTCGTTTGGTTTTTAAAGCCAGTTCCCTACTTTGAAGTCTTCGGTGTTCAAATTTAGCTGCCGAGCCTAAATTTCAAGTAAACAGCCTCGTATTCCAATTCTAACAGTTCCATCAGCTCCGAAATGTTTATTTTAGGCTAGGGGAACCCTTGTTTTTGGTGCTAAGGTTTTCAAAATTATTTTGGGCTATTGGGTGAAAAGTAATGAAATTGGCCATTTGGGTGTGGGACCCTCGTTTCGTTGTAACGACCCCGGATGGATATTTTGATTGCGCTGATGATACCAGAATGTCAAATTTGATAGGGTTGTATAGTTCGTTTATGTTCACGGGGTTATGAACAAATCCCGAGGGCCCGTTGAAAACTTGGCAAAATATTGCCAAGTGCGGATGCTGCTTCAGCTGGTGCGACCGCTTAAGAGGGCCTTTGGCCACTAGGAAGAAGCTTCTTTAGAGGCTTGGGTACCGCTTTAGCATATGGGCACTGGACCAAGATAGTCCGCTTAAGTAGAGACCTTACCGCTTTAGTAGGGTGCACTTAAGTGTCACCTGTCCACTTTAGCGGAGGTCAGCCCAGGTTTTCGGACCGCTTTAGAGGTCGTCGAGTGGCCGCTTTAGAGGTACCTGCAGTGCATTTAATCCCCTTTTCACCTATTTTTCTCTCATTATTCTCTAAGTGTTAGGCATTACAAGCCTTAGAGAGATCGAGAGGGGGGGGCAATTTTTGGGAGATCAAGGTAGGATGGAGAGTTCGTCGAAGCCTTTTTTCTCGTTTTAATCCTTGTAATTTCCATCTAATTTCTTGATAATTCTTCATTTTAGGTTTAAATCCTTAATTCATTTATGGGTTGATTTTTGATGTGTTGGAGCTTGAATTTACCCCTTTTTGAGGGTACATGATCCTTGAGCCTTGAGGGACATTTTGACGGCTTCAAATTCTCGATATTTGACCCAAAGCATTTATATGAAATACGTGTATCATTATTCTCTTATTAATGGGTAGATTGTTATTCTTATAGTGTGGCATCGAGCGGAGGCTATTCGAAAAGGAAAAGCCCCAATTTAGCGGACTTTATCATGAATTCTTTGGCATCCAGATAGGCTAGGCTTACCGTGATTATAGATTGAGCTTTATTATGGTATTACTATGGTATTGTGCTAGTTTATGGTTGAAAATTACGATTTGGTTGCTTAGTTAGCGAAGTTTGGTTTATTTGGCAGATTTGTGAGCCGTTTCGGAGGTAGAATCGATCCTTTTACCCTTCATTTTAGTAAAATGATGCTTTTAGGATTTATTTAGACTTATGTAATAACTTGTAGTGGAATTTTAAAGACTTAGTCATTTTCGGGTAGCGATCGCCTTAGTACGTACTTTCGGATTTATAAGTGGGCCTTGCCTGCCCTCTTTTAGGTTGTGAAATCTCTTCTAGCTCCTTGTAGACTTTGGTGTCCTTTGTTCGCAATATTACAGTTAATTTTGAACCTTAGGCTATATAGCATTTACCTAGTTTGGGGCTAAGCTAGTTATTGTGACTTTACCTCATTATACCAGTTCAAGTCTAGCCTTCTACTATTTATTTATGGTGTTAAAGATCGGTTCGAGTCCGGCATCTATGATATGGTTATGGTGTTAAAGATCGGTTTGAGTCCAGCATCTATTATATGGTTATGGTGCTAAAGACCGGTTCGAGTCCAGCACTTTATGGTTCATCTATGATATTACGAATCTGGTTCGAGTCCGGTATTGCGTAGTATGAATGGTTTCATAGATATTGGAGTACTGGTTGGTTATATCATGCTTATTGTCTGTAGATATCCTCATTATTTTATCTATCGGGATTATGGGGGCTCGTTTGGGTTAGTCTTCTCTTGTTTGCACCATCTAGGCTTATGGGGGGCCTAGTTAGGTTATAATCAGTTTACTTTTATTTTGGTATCACGTGTTTAATTATTTATTTTTCCTGTGTTGGAGCATGATCTCAGTTTTACCCCTTTCTCCTTGATTTAGCTTACGTTCTCGCATTTTATTATGTTTTTATTATGATTTAGCTCAGTCAGCCGATGATCCCTATTGAGTACCCGTTGTTTTGGTACTCATACTGCACTTCTGTAGCCTTTTATGATGCAAATCAGAGTACTAGCCGTTGTTGCTGATATTCCTTCCATCTTGCTTACAGGATCCGAAGATAGGGTGAACTTTAAGAGCCGGAGTTGATCCCCTCTCCTTCTAGATTTTTAGAGTCTTTACATTCGAGACTATCTATATATTGATAGTAATAGTACTCTTATTTTTTTGATTAGTGGCTCTTTTATTGACCTTACTTGGTCCTGGGATGTTTCTTTTGTTCTTCCTTTTTTTCGTTTGATAATTTAGGATAGTATTCATAGTAATATAGCCTTCGATCTGATTTTATACTTGTTTCTTGGTATTTATCCCGTCTTCCGCCATTTAGCCCATTACTTATTGTTCCGGGCTACAGTTTGGCTTACCTACTGGAGGGTTATGGTAGGTGCCATCATGAATCCAAAAATGGGCCGTAACACTAAAAGAAGACAAGTCTCGCGCCCTCGCTCGCTCGGCCCGGCTTCGGCTTCGAATTCGAATTTGGCAAATGATTGATCGAGAGATTATTTTTTTGAACAAAATTCATTTGAAATTTGAGCTTTAATGATTATTTAATTCAAAAATCCAATTCACAAGTATTCTCCATTTTCGGACGCACACAAGCATGTGAGAACGCATGTCACAATGCACCTCGAAGGGACATGACCCTTCGAGGCACTGTTTGATAACAAAAACATGATATGCACTCGCACCTGGTGACCTGCGGATGTAGGTCCCAAAGAAGGTCAAGCTAGAACATCTATTTTTGAAGGAACAGTGACCTGCGGCTGCATGTGGGCCACCTACAGGAGCAGATGGGGTCCGCAGGTAGGCGATGGTACGAAATAGTGCATCTTTTCAAGAACCATTGCTTCTTTTCTAAAGCACCATCTTTTGGCTATAAATATCTGAATTTTTCCTCAGTTATATATATGAAATTTCGAAGTGAAAAACACTCTTCTTCTTAAAAACTCAAGTGTGATTTACGAATCGTTTAGTGAGTTCGTTGTTCGACAGAGTTTGTGGTACCGCTATTCTGTCAATGTGATTTATTTTTTCTTGGGAGGATATATTTCATAACCTCGGATACTTGATGGAATTAATTTCCTTAGGGATACACCGTGAATTCGGTGGACTTGAATCTTCCAATCTTCATCTTTTTCTATACATTTGGTTTTGCTATTTACCAGAAAATGGTTTGAACTTCATTTTGTTGTTATTCATAAGTTGAGTTGAACTTATTATTGAAGTTCAAAGTTGTGAATCCAGAGTTCAAGCTTCATTTGATCGTTCATTCTTTAAGTTGAACATGTGTTTGAAGTTCTTGTTGAAAAAATATAGATTTTACTAAACCCGAAAAACAACATTTACTTCATCAAATCACTTAACCATGATAAGTTGTATTGTTTTGATATGAACATCCAATATGAGTATGTTTTAGTCCTTTTTTTTTTTTTTTTTTGTCCTGTGTTTTCCGTCTATTTTTTAAATAGTAAGGGAAGATGTTGGTAGTCAAGCTTGATTAGATTAAGTACAATCATTTTTAATCCAAAACTACCTGTTACCTATGATCTTATTTATACAACATAACTTGTATGAGGCTCCACTACATTTTTGACACATGGATTGTGGGACCCATCTTTACAAATGGACAAGTGAAACAAAAGTGCACAGTAGAAAAGAAATGGAGGGAACGAGAAGTCATTTTCCCTCCTTAAAAGCTAATTTTGCTGATCATATCTTACCAAATCAAAGATACAACATTGTTGATCACTTTCTTTCCCAAAAAGACACCAAATATACAACATTATATTGTTGATCACTTTCTTTCTCAAAGAAACACCAAATTTATTCTCATCGATCAGGAAACTCTTCTCTAAATGTAATAAATCCATTATTACTTTCTGTTATTTTTTTGTTTTTAGAACAAGAAACTATATACTCTAAATGTAATAAATATATCAACTTATTTGTACTCCTTCTTATTATTGTTTTTTGAATCTGTGCAATTACAAAAATTACTTATCAATGAACTTTATTTTGATACATGTACATCATCAAGATAAATATTTAATACATGAATTGTAAGCAAAATACTCCTTATATTTTTATAGAATTATCTAAATTGTGTTGACCTATACAGAGCACTTATGCATATTAATTGTTGCTGGCATATGTGATGGATAATTTGCGCTCACCTATACAGAGCACTTCTGCATATCAATTGGTGCTGGCGTATGTGATCTTCGTGACTAGTTGAAAAATTCTGTCAACATAGAAATGTTTTCATTAGAATCTAGAAATAAGATCAAGATTTGGTATTATTTTTATTCTAAATAATAGTCCCACCAAAATTAGTAATAGTTGTACATATTCCAAATTATAATATAATCTTTATAATATCACAAAAAAGAACATGTAAACATTTCTACACTAAAATAGCTTTGGCAGTTCTTAATACTATATTTTTTTGTTTGTACAGATTGTTTGTGTTCCAAATCAGAAATGGAGAATGTAACTGTTGAAAAAGGTTCTTCTGATCAAGAAGGTAATGTCTCACTTCTATAAAATATTCTTAATTCAAGTATGGATATTCTTTATTAAATAATTTAGTTTATAGTTTATTTATTCTTTGTGTCTCCATACTTCTAATTTAACGACTGTTATCGTAGATCACAATGTAAATGATCAAGAATATTCCACAAGAGCTCATAATGTTTATACCATCAACAAAAACTTTGTCTTTGAGATTGGTATGAAATTTAATTCAGAAGAGGAATCATACAATGCATACAATTCATATGCCGTGGCAAAAGGTTTTGGTGTTCGAAAAGGTCCAAAGACTAAAAACAGAAATAACGAGATAACAAGATGCTTATTTTTTTGTTCTTGTGAAGGACAATCGGATAAGCTTTCCCCTTTTCAAGAAAGGAAGCGACAAAGATTAGAATATAGATGTGGTTGTTTGGCTCGTATAAAATTCAAAATATCAAATGACATATGGGAAGTATGTGAATTTAGTGATGTGCATAGTCATCCAATGATAGAAGACAATTTAAGGCATTGCATACAATCTGGTCGAAAGCTTACAAGTGCTACTAAAAACATTCTTGGGTCTATGGTTGAGGCTGGTATTCGCACAAAAAAAGCTGTCCGATACCTTCAAAATGAAGCAGGTGGAATTGAAAATACAGGATTTATTGAGCAAGATGCTCATAACTTCATTCAAGCACATAAGAGAAATATGATTAGTGGTGGAGATGCTCAAACTTTGATAAATCATTTTATGCATTTGCAATCAGAGGACTCAAATTTCTTTTATTCTTTTCAAGTTGATGGAGATGGCAGATTGTGCAACTTTTTTTGGAGAGATAGTATATCTAGATTGCACTATGCGTGTTTTGGAGATGTGATGATTTTTGACACTACATATCGCACAAATAGATATAACATGATTTGTGCTCCATTTGTAGGTGTAAATAATCATTGGAAAAATGTTTTCTTTGGATGTGCATTCTTGTGTGATGAAACAACTGGCTCTTTTGTTTGGTTATTTCAAACATTTCTGAAAGGAATGGGAGGAAAAGCACCAAAAACAATTTTTACCGATCAAGCTCCTGCCATAGCTGCTGCCATTAGAGAGGTTTTTCCTGAAACATGTCATCGGTTGTGTGAATGGCATATTGACAGAAATGCTCAAAAGAACATACCCCACCTTTACTGGAAACAGGGATTTCGAAACTACTTTGATACTCTCTTATGGAGATGCAAGTCAGAATCGGAATTTGAGTTGGTATGGCAAAATATGATATCTGACTGGGATTGTGCGAATAATACGTGGCTTCAAAAGCTGTATGATTTGAGAAAAAAATGGTGTCCTGCATTTAGTCGTTCCATTTTTTCTGCTAACATTAAATCAACTCAAAGAAGTGAAAGCACAAACAGAGTCTTCACAGAAATGACATGCAAGACAATGAGTATAACTGAATTTGTAAAGCAATATGAGCAACGAACAACTGAAATGCGTGACAACGAGGCAACTGAGGATTACAAATGCCGAGGAAAGCCTAAACTTTTCATAGAAGACTGTGGGATCTTAAAACATGCTGGTAGTGTGTATACAAGAAGAATTTTTGCAAGGTTTCAACATGAATTTTTGCAAGGGACAACCAAGAAAGTAACCAATCTGGAAACGAATGGGACTTGTACTAAGTATACAGTTTTAAAGGGTGAAAGTGAGCAAATTGAAACTGTCCAGTTCAATTCTCATGATGATTCTATTTTTTGTAGTTGCCAAATGTTTGAAACCATGGGTTGGCTATGTTGTCATGCACTCAAAGTTTTATTCTTTGACTTAAATTTTTCTTGTATACCTGAGAAATACATTTTGAAAAGGTGGACTAAGAATGCTAAGCATGAGAGTGGATTTGAGGAGTACACCAAAAAGAAGGAGACATTGAAATCCTCCATGGCGATTCGCTTAAATGGTTTAATGAAGGAGTCTTTTACTGTTATGACTTTAGCGGCAAATGACTTAGATTCCGAGGAAATTGCCCGAAAGCATTTGTATCAGGCAAAGTTGGAGATTATTAAGCGTCAAAGTGAATTGTATGCTGAAAATCATGAGAAGGGTAAGAACAAGTTCAGTAAAACTGATCCTATTACAGGGTGTGTGGATCGAGTTTTGGATCCAATTAAGAAAAAAGACAAGGGAAATGGATATGGAAGAATGAAGTCAAAAGGTGAGCAAAGAAAAAAAAAAGCATCACAGAAGACATTGAAAAGTAGAGCAGAATTATCACATGAGCAGCAGTCTTTGAATACCATGGCAATGAGCTCTGAGACACAATCAACTTCAATGCAACATGATTTCACGGAGCTAAGTTTTGAGGTTATTCTCCCTTCATTAAATTAACATTTTTCATCACTGTTTTGTTACTTTATTTATATACTAATTTTGATCCTTATTTTTTTTTAATTCATCTACTAAGCTTGATTTTTTTTCTTTAAAATTCAATCTTGCAGTTACATAGAGACTCATACAATAATTTCAGCCAACTACTAACTCAAAACTTGAATTTGCAATCTGGAGTTTGCATTCAAAATCAAGGCTCAAACAATGCATTAGGAAATGTTGACATCAGTGGAAAGGAAATTCAATAGATCTCTGAAGCACAATCTACAACAGATTTTAATTTTTTTGGGCAACCTAAACATTTGTATGACAAGTATTTTTGGTATTTTGACATTAGAAATGGCATGCAAACAAAGACTCGTATAGATCTAACTTCTGTTACTCATCTATAGAACTTTTTTTCTTATTTATGTGGAGATATAGAAAAAAAAAAATTAACCATGAAGATGAAGCAAAATTCATACCTGCAAAATATGAATAAATGAAAGTGGCAGAAGAGGACCAAGTAATAGAGCTAGATTTGAGGGAAAGAACCAAACTCTGGCAACAACTTTTCAATTCTTTTTTAGATTCAACAAACATGTCAACCTTTTTTCTTAGCATTAGCAGCATCCCAAATTGCTAACCAATATTTGAACACAAATGTTTAAGGAAATCGCAAGTTTAATTTCAATAGCTGAACATGCAATTTTTAATTGTTAATAGAAGTAACTAGATCAGAAATGAAAGGGGGGGTTTCGTTTAGAAGCAAATGTTCATGTTGAAGAAGAAGTAGAAAAGTCCAGAAGTGTTTTTCTGTTGATTGGAAATTGGAATGAGCAATTTTTCTCAATTATCCACTTTCAATAACTTTATATTTATTTAAATCATTTTTGTATGGACCCCACAGTCCACTTTCAATTTTTCCTCAAACATTACGTTCTCTCTCTTCCTGATTTTATTTTGTAACTTTAAATTAACTAATTGGTCCCACAATCCATGTGTCAAAAATGTAATGGAGCCTCATACAAGTTTTGTTGGTTGAGTCTCATTCAGAATAAAATTTTTCGAAGATGTTGGTAGTCAAGCTTGATTAGATTAAGTACAATCATTTTTAATCCAAAACTACCTGTTACCTATGATCTTATTTATACAACATAAACACCTTCTACTTCTCTTAGGGGGGCAATGTTGGGGAAAAAAAAAAATTACAGTATTAGCTTTCAAAAAAATGGTTAAAGATCTTAATTGGCAAAAGATGTCCCCCCCCCCCCCCCCGCCCCCCTCCATATGCTCCTAGATCATAATTTTGTCAATTATGTTCATCTTTAAACTAGCTGGAACTAGCAATATGAATAATCGTCCCCATTTCTTGAAAAATGACGCTTGCTAAACTTTGCGAATTTGCATATCGCAGGAATATCGCTAAGGTAAATCTTGAATAGATGGGCTAAATTTAATATTATAGTGTATGCTTTCTTCACACATTAAATTTCATTCCTTTTGCTATCAAAACATGGTTTACCACCAATTAATTAAGAGACCGTAGAGTTTACAATTTGTATACTTCATTCTTGGAAGTTGGAAGTAACACAAGATTGAAGTTACTAGTAGGTTTAAATACACATCCAAAAATATTAAGCAGGGTAATGGGGTGCTTTAAAAGGCTCCAAAATTGCTTTATCTAGATTCTTACTTCATTTTCAATCTTTTCAAGAATTATTCTCGTTTAGTTCAAATTCAGAGTAAAAAAAAGAAACAGGATACGAAAACAAAGTACATGAAAATTTTGATCTTCCCATCTTGCAACAGCAGAAACTAACTTAATTTATAGATGAAATATATGCCTTGTTAGATGTTCTCACTGTTTCACCATTTATCCAAAACAATGCATCATCCACCCCAAATGATTACAAGGTTATTAACTCAATATAAAATCCTAATAGCACTCCCCATAAAGGGCATTAAAAGAGGAAGAGCATAGACTAAAGAGCATGTTGATTTTAGATGAGAAATAGCTTGACAGTGTTTTTCTTGCTTCACCTGCTTGCATGGCTTTTGTCCAGTTTGATGGGATCATCTTGTTACCCCTCACTTATAGAGTTATTAAAGCTTTGCATTTTGAAGCAAAGAAGGCCTCTCTACTGCTCATGTTTATTCTAATACTAGATTCACGACAAGTGTGTCGCACGTGTATATCAATTATTTAAGTATCTGATTTTGTAAAAAATAGTTTTACATACATATAATGAAATACAAGTTTATGTGCAATTAACATGAACTTTATATAGTGATTTATTTGTTTGAGGTCAGCATTATCGCATACACGTGAAATTTTGCAAGAGGCTTATGAAAACCGTAAAATGAGTGTAATAAAGGCCTACTACGAACTATCTTTAGGATAGTAATTTAGCTAACCTGATGCAAAAAGTCAAGTTGCATAAAAAATTTATTTTCAAGATACGTTGTCTACTAACAAATTAAAATTATACTCTTTGATTTATTGTGCCACAAAAACTCAACCAATAGATTGAAGTCTAAAAATTGGAACACGTGATTGAAGAAAATGAGATAATAATAAACTTTTAACTTTTGTTGGAATGCATTCGAATTTGAAAGAATATTGGTTCAAAAATATAATTTCTCACTGCTATTTCTGTCCTATAAGAAATTTTTTTATATAGATGTCTTTTGATCCTAAAGGCAGCTAAAAGATTAAAGCCAAATATTAAAGGTTGATTACATAACCCTTGAAAAAGTTTCATCTTCTTTTTAATTATTTTATTATTTTTATTAAAAAATAATATATGTATGTGTTCAAGAGTCTCACATTGAATGAAAAGGGGAATGGTTGATCTTCTGAAGAGTTCTCCCATTTTGAGCTAGCTTTTATGGTCGACTGGACTCTTCCTAATTCTTTTTCTCAATAATAGGCCTACATATTAAATAATCCACGCTCCCAGTGTCAAACCTAAGGTGTGAGGTTGGGTGTTGAAATGTTTCACATCAGATAAAAAAGGAATGAATGATCTCTTTATATGACGACCTTGGACAAGCTTTACCTCTTGAGCTAGGTTTTGAGTTAACTTAGACCCACGATTCGTTTCTTTACAATATATACCAATAAGAATTCATCACTAATTTAATAATGGATTAACGTCAAATTATTAAAAAATCAAATTAGCTGAAGAATATCTAACAATAGATCATTTGCAAAGAATTTCTCTTACAAAAACAAAGCACAAAATGGTATTCTCCAAAAAGATTTGCCTGCTACTTCAAAACTATAATAGTAACGAAACATACTTGATACCTTGTGCCTTGTGGAATGGTCATAGATGGAATGATCTTAGATTACAATTTATCGACTTTAAATTTGCTCCACCAAAACAACGGAAAAAAATACTTCTCGAGAACAAGGTACATTCTCGTTGGCAAAAGTTCATATCTTTATAATTTAGCTTCATATCTTTATAATGTGGCTCATCCAATTTATTTGAACCTCAATAAAAATAAACGTTTTAACGTACCTTGCCAAAAAAAGAAGAATTAAGAAGAAGAAGAAGAATATAATATATAGCCTTTCGGGGGGAGCAATATGACTACAAAAGATGGCTAATGGTAATGTTGATATGGTTGTGTACTCTAATGCTTCATCATATTATTGAACGTCAAATTCCAACTTTTTGTTTATCCGAAAAAGTTCTCTATTGTCAGTGATGAACCAACACCAAATAGAACAAACTTCATGGATTGAAATATGAGCATTCAATGACCCGTACAAGAAGTAATAATAATGTGAAGTTTCTAAGAGGATGATGATCTAATTATCTCATTGCAGAAAGTTTCTTGGCATAAAAGCGATGTGCTGGAAAAATAGTGACTATTACATTGAACATGAACCGAGGCAACTCTTCCCAAAAAGCAACGTTTATGGTTACTATTATAATGAACATGAAGAGAAGCAACGTTTATGGTTACTATTATATTGAACATGAAGGAGGCAACTCTTCCCCAAAGCAACATTTATGGTTATCTTCAAATCGTGAAGTGTTGGGTCTTTTTGCACTTTCTTATTTTTTTTAAAAAAAAAAAAGTTAAATAGGATATATATTTAGATAAATAAGATGGATATTTAGGAAATTTAACATTTACGTTAGAGGCGTTCCACTTTAAGGTAGTATACATTCCTAAACCGCCACATGATATCACAGAGAGAAAATGTTAAAAGAAAAAAAATAAAGTAGATTCCGCTATTTTTAACTTTCTTCTTCTATTATCTTCTTCGCCCGTGATCTGCTATTTTATTCCTATAAACTTTGTACTAGTTTGAGAATTAAAAATATGATACAAATTCTTCTTTTTATTTGTTGTTCAACAAAATTTAATTTGCTGATGACACTAAATATTGGTGTAGTAAAATGTATGAATCTCTCTATTAAAAAAAAATATATTGGGCTAAAACTTACTTGAAAAGCCACAAAGCCTTTTGCAATGGATAACATTGACATGCAATGTTTGCCATTTTATTCAATATATACTTTCGTACCAATTTGTGGTCTCTTTAGTGTCATGTTTTACTTATTGATTTTTTTCAAGGGATGCGAAATTTGCTAAGGCCACCAAGCACCAACGAAAACAAGTTCCTCTAGAAAGGGTTCTTATTACACAACCTTTCAAATAGAAAGGGTTAGCTACTTATTAGAATGGTTGCGATTATTTAGGAAATTTTTAAGGTTTTTTTTTTTTAAAAAAAAAATTAATAGGATAGGGGTAATTTAGTAATTTCACTTTAATTTTTTTGAGTTGATGCTTTTAAGGTAGTATAGAATAGATATAAAAGTATAGATAGATAGATCATCAAGGCATACAAAATTATTTACATTTTGCCTTCTTCATTCACAGGTTGATGAAAGTGAGATATTTGTGATGGATGCTTTAGACCAGCTACTAGCGTAAGGGCATGATCTCTTTGATGAGTCCCTAAGTTAAACGTCAAAGTAAGAGATTTGGTCCCAACATGTTCACAAACAACACCCAAATTATTGCACAATAGATCATCTGCTTCAAAACCTGAAAGACCCAGCGGCCATACACCAATGGTCTGTCGTAATGGGTCGATATGAAAAAAAAATAGAGAAACCTGGAAACTCAATTAATGAGATTCCGAGAATTTTACTAATTAAACTTCTTTCATCATGAGCCAAGTCTATTGCTTTGTCAAAAATAGCCTCTCCATTTTCACTTACATGGTCCCTGGCGGTATCTAGAGATGTTAATAGCAGATAACTCGGGCTACAACTTTGAAGCATTTGTTGGCTTCTACTGCTTCTTTGTCTATCTATAAGATCTCCTTGCATGTGCAACATTGATGGCTGTGCAAGTGCACACAAAACTATGTGAGTAGACTGTACAACAATGTCACAACCCCCTCGAATCAAACTCTCTCGGCACAAGCTCAGCCACCGAGGATACCACTCGTACTGGTATATGCACCGAAAGGGCACAAGAGTAGGAGTGATTATGGTCCACTTGTACTCAGTAGATATCATAGGTCAACTGAGCAAAGTAGAAAACAAGCAAGTAAAAGATACTATGAGCATGACACATACATACAGAAAAGTTCTCAAACAGTAGCTCACACCGTCTCCACTAACAGTTCTACAATATATAAGGCATCAAGGAAAACTACACACCAAAATATAGGTATAAGGAACTAAGTACACAAAAACAAAACACAAAAGGAATACAAGATATTCAAATGCAATGCAATGCAATGATGGTGGGACTTTTGTATACACCTTCAAAGCCTCAATGGTTCAGGACAGTACTCATGGGGGGTTTGCAACCCATATACCTTTATAATATGAATCATGTGTCGCAATCAACTTTGTTGGCACATCTATCGGTATAGGCATCTTATAATGTGTCTAATTTTCTGTCCAAATAAGTATATTTCTCAATCAACTTTACTGGCATATCCTTCGGTATAGGCTCAGTAGTTCAATATCATGAATATGCATAGATGAAATGATGATGTAATGCTCACAACCAATCAATATGGACATAATGATCAATTCAATACAGGTATGAATGAGCTCTGAATCAACTAAAATTGACAACATTTTATGATAAAAACCATCGCATGGCACCACCGTCCTAAATAGTCATGTGAGACATCAATAATAATGGCTATAATGCTCAAGTAAGGCCTATTTTAACAAGTCAAGCCCCCACTCGGGCGATGCGATGCTAGATAAGGTAATTTAATGGACACATAAGGCCTATAATATTCTATAAAAACCCCACTCGGGCATCACAATAATTATATTCTCTCAAGTCAACAACAATATACTAATAAGCCCCCATACAAGCACTCATAAATAATAATAGTCTCGATAATACAACTCCCACAACTAAATTACCTAACTCGTAGCATGATTTACATGATTGTTAACTACCCAACCCAGTCTGAAGGAAGTTTATTCATAACCTACCTCGATAAACTAAAAATCCAAGCCTAGACCCTTCAACGTGGAGCCTTTCTCTTAAGAACGACCTCAGAATAAGCTAAATCTATCAAAAACATTATTTGCGCATCAAAAGGAACCTAATGATACCCATATAAGATATATTTGAAACAAGTTCAAAAATGGGTTCGAAAAAATAGGTGCAAAATCAAAAAGGGGTAAAACCAAAATTTTATTTTAGAAATATGTTCTCCATGATAATAGGAGTCTGTAGATGAAAACTCACGTGAAAACGAGTTGAAATAGATGCTCAAATTGACAAAAAACTATTTTAAGAGTTTATTGAGAAAACCCCCCAAATTTTAGTTTGACAAAAAGATTTAAAGGTGTTTTTGGAGATATAATCATAAGGAATTAATGAGAATAAGAGTTTAGAGCTTACCCAAGAATGAATGGTGAATAGAACCCTCAAAATTGCCTTTTCACAAAGTTTCAAGGTCCAAAAATGGTGAAAATCACGAAAATGGGGTATTTATAATGTTCTGTGAACAATACCTCGCGAATGCGATGAATTCTTCGCGTTCGTGAGGGTAAACAACGATGAGCTAGTTAAATTGGCCTTCGCGGTTGTAGTTAGTATCTAGTATTTGTGAAGGCTGATGACCCAAACTTATCGCATTTGTGAGGGTTTGGTTGCATTCGCGATGAAGAAACAACCTGACACGGTCCCAATTACCTTTCACGTTCGAGGATAGCCCCTCGTGATTACGATGAAGTAAATTTTCCTTCTCTGCAATCGCAACCTAGGGATCGCGTTCGCAAAGGAGGTTTCCTTCTACACCAAATATCAGCAATTGTGGAGCTTAAACATGTTTTCAAATCCTCTGAATAGACCCTCGGGATTCTTTTGGGACCCCACAAAACTAAACCATATATTCTAATTGGATGTTTTAGACTTTCCGAACTCAATGACAACATCGAATTTTTAAAAAAAAAAGACCGCTTACAACAAATTAGCCTTTGGGACCCTTAAAAGCTTATTTTAACTAGTTTCTGAAAGAAGGATCGAAATGCAAAAATCTCTGAACCCGAACTAACTATTCTCCTAACCAAAAATTAAAATTTCAGATCTAATGAAACTGCCCAAATTATCATCTAGTGCTCTAAACACAAAATGTTGACCAAAGTCAAACTCTTGGCTTTTAAAGCCTCTAAGAGTCTCAAACTCTCGTAAATCACTCTCGAATGCATCAGGGACCGTGCCAACCATACACACAACTCAAAAACAGCATGTAACAACTATGTGGAAGGAAAAAATGGTCAAAACACATAAAAATGAAAGAATCACAACTATGGTTATTATATTATCCACCACTAAAACACTAGCTCGTCCATGAACTAAAATTCCTATAAAATACATGAAGCGGTAAAAAGCTAGGGGTATCTACGCCTCATATCGAACTCGACCTCCCAAGTATCCTCCTCCATAGGGTGATGTCTCCACAGGACCTTCACTAAATCAATAATCTCCATAGGGCGATGTCTCCACAGGACCTTCACTAAATCAATAATCTTAGACCTCAATTTCCCAGTCTGCCTACATCATAAAAGGATATAGCATCCGAGACGATCAAGGAATGTATTGATATGCAGAACAAGGAAAGAAAACATCAATTGGAACATGAAAAAATATACTGATGAAGGTTAAAAGGATGAAACATAAAACATGTACTGAAAAAGTACCATTTCACCATTCTTACTATTACATCTGAACTAGATGGTATCACTGATATCTTGTAATCCACTTGCTATATGGGTCCAATATGTACCTGATCGACCGGGACCCAATCCACGTATGCTGAATGGATTGAGATTGAACATTATACAGACCTGCATTCTCATTCTCATAGAGGAAGAGACATAGGGTCATCCGATTTACAAGGCGGACCTTCCCTATATCGACAAACAAAGGTTTTGGCTATTAAGTTTTTTGAACTGATACCTTCTTAGTTAACAATCTAATTCTCTTTAAATTCATATTAAAATCATTTCATAACATCTTACATCATTGAACTTTTTATGTTGATCTAATTACCCTCCACTTAACACAAATATGTTCACACCTTAATGGTATTGGCATACCAAGACTTATAAGTCATCATACATTTTTCATAGCATTGTTATGGAGGTTAATTTAGTACTCAAAAGATTAATAAAGAAGATTACAATTCATACAATCCAACAAAAATGATTTGAAACACGTATCTGAAAACATGACCATAAGATAATTCAAGTAAAGTAGAATTTTCACAAAAATAAAAAAAAACCCATTGAAATCATACTCATATTCAAGGATTTGAAATCTTCAAAGAAGGATAAAGGGATTTCATCTTTGCAACATATCTTTGACAAAATCAATTAATTTATCAATACCAAGTATGAATTTAAAGTCAAAATATTAACCCATAATACCAATTATGATAAAGAGTAGGAATCTTCTATTTTTGGGCAAGGACATATAAAGACCAACTCTTTACCTTCAAAAATAATCAATTGAGAGATAGAATAAATTAAAGAACTCACTAAAAATCATTTGTAGAAGAGTAGTTCTACATACCTTAAGATGAGAATTGAGAAAGAATAACTTTGGAAAAGAACCCTAGCCTTGATTTCTCTTGAGACTTGATAGTTGAGGTATGTGAAGAAGAAATGGGGTGTTGGGTGATGGAAAACATTTGATAACTGATGAAGAATAGGGGTTTTTAATCGTGTGGGGGTAGGATAAAAGGTTGGGATGAAATTATCCCTTTAAGGAAGTTTTTTTTAAAATAACTTTGTTTTCAGCTACTGACCCATGTAGTCCCCCTATACGACCTACATAGGTCTAGTGATACTTTTGAACGCATTTTGGAATTTCCCACACAGCCTACATGGCTGGATATATGACCCACTTAGGTCTGCTTGACTACTTTGCTGCTCCGCCAAATTTTATTAAAACAATCACAACTTTTTATTTCGAAATCGGATTAATGAACGATTGGTGGTATTGGAAAGAAGACTCAAAGATCATTAATTTGGTAGATTTTGAGTCTCATAACTATTCATGTTCTAGGAGGAGTTATCATTTCAAGTTTACCCTACTAGAAACTAATACAGAAACTTAATCGGTAGTAAAACATTCAACTTTACTTTTGCTAGAGATTTCTTATAACCTTAATTCACATCCAAAAAACTTAACACACTAGAGAATTACAGTAGAAACTATATTAACCTAGAAATCATTGGGTTCAAGCCTATACGTGTACAAAGAATGGTTAAAATTCTAGTTCAAAAGTGTGGGGTATGACAAATGAAGAACATCAAATGTTAGCCTAAGTGGGACATATTCTAGTTAGCATCTTATATAATGTAGGACATATATTAATTTAACTATGCAAAATATCCTCCATCATATTGTTTTGCACATTGAGCGTAATTTATTGCTTGTGAAGTTCCTGAGGTAGGGTTGCATCTAAGGCAAGAGTTAAAGAGAATCTTACAAATCAAGACATAATAAGGTAGTATGTCAAGTCTTTCCCATGAGGCATAACTTGTTTTTTGAAGGTCTGTGAGCTAAGTTTTGCCTCTATGGCAACAATTATATAGCATCTCATAAATCATGACATAATGAGATAGTATCAAGTCTTGCCCATGGAGCGTAACTTGTTGTTTGGAAGATCGTGTGCTATGTTTTTCCTCTACAGTAAAAGTTATAGAGCATCTCATAAATCAAGACATAATGAGGTAGTCTCAAGTCTTGCCCATGGAGCATAACTTTTTGTTTGGAAGTCTATAAGCTATGTTTTGCATCTACGGCAAGAGTTATAGAGTATCTCATAAGTCAAGGCAGTGTCGAGACTTGCCCATGAGGCATAATTTGTTGTTTGGAAGTCCTCCCTCTAAGGTAAGAGTTATAGAGCATCTCATAAGTCAAGGCACAATGAAGTAGTGTGAAGTCTTGCCTATGGGGCATTATTTGTTTTTTGGAAGTCTGTGAGCTAAGGTTTGTCTCTAAGGTGAGAGTTATAGAGTATCTCATAAGTCAAGATACAATGAAGATTTGGGGGTCTAGACCAATTATTCACTTCTTTCATTTTCTGAAAATCTACCTTGATACCTTCACAGGAAACCATATGGCCATGAAATTAGGTCCAAATTCACACTTTTAAAATTTAGCATATATCTTGCAATCCTGATGTATTTTCCATACTATTCTAAGTTGATTTGCATGCTCCCCTTCACACCTCGCGTATACTAATATATGATTAATGAATAGTATCATGAACTGTAACACCCCAAAAATTCAATCTACGATTAGAACCATGCTTGAAGTACATGTAATATTAAATATCATGTTTTGGTAGTATGAGAAGTGATTTAGATATGTATTAAAGCCACAAGTAACTCCTATCTCATAGCCAAGTTGAAATCTTCCTTATTGGTGGTTTTATTGAGAAGAATCTTGCAATGGTAAACTTCAAACGAGCATAACTCCTAGATTCTAATTAATTTATGAGCTCAAGACTAACCAAATGATAGATATTTGAATTATCTTTCCAACTCATCCATATTCTCTTTAATACATTGTCGGAGTTAAGCATTATGGCCATTTTAGTGAAGCACTGTCCAGCAATGAGAAGGTACGAGTAGAAACCACAACCGTGGTTAGAACCCAGGACCGTACCATGCTCACGTCTGATTGAAACAGCCCCAAAAACCTGAAAGTTGACTGTATACCTTCCAACCACAAAAGAGAACCACGACCGTGGTTAGAAACCACAATTTTAGTACGATCTTGATTTCTAAAGTTGATTCGGTTGGAACGTACGACTCACGAACTATGGCACGATCATGAGTGGGTCACACAATCATATCAAGTCTCTTGTGGTTGAGTCCAAAGACCCTCCAGTTCAGCCACCCAACAATGAACACCACCCACAATAGTAGGTGGGTCCCACAATTATGGTAAGGTCCCGTATGTCCCTTCAAATAGCTTTTCAAGTTAAGTTTTACAAGGGGCATTCCAGTCTTTTTTAACTCTTTTAACATTAAAGCTATCTCATTTAAGCAACTCCAAGGCTGATTTTATAGATTAAAATTACCCTAAACCCTCATTACTCCGAAAAACAATCGATACTTAGGAAAAATAAGAGAAAAAAAGGTGTTTCTCTCCTCAAAAGAAAACTAGGGTTCATCTTCCTCAACCTTCCAATTCCAAGGATTTATTTAAGGTTTTCATCTCAAGGTATGTGGGATTTCATTAATAGGTCTCCTTTCACCCATTGAGTCACAAAGTTAACTCAATTTCCCAGTTTAATTCCTTCTTTAGTGCATAGGGTTCATGAATGTTGTGAATTTCTTGATATTCTAGTTCCTTGACCTCATTGAGTTATAAACCCATGTTTTAACATGAATTTAAGTGTCATTACATATTCAATATTATAAACCCTAATTACATTTTGAAATCCATGACTTTTGGACTTGAGTTATTAAATTCTTTAATTCACTCAGTTTATGGAATTGTCATAATAGTTGCATTCTTCTGAGATGGTAGGTTATGAACACTCGATGACCAAGGATTTCATGAATGTACTTATGAGCACTATATCCTTAATTTTATATGTTTTAAATGCTCTCAAATAATGTATTTATTTCCAGTCTTCAGATTATTACTTTTATTGAGCATTTCAGTTATCAATGTTATATAGTTGGGAGCAGTACTTAGCACAGCAGATGTAGGGATAAAGGATCACCCGTCAGTTAGGCTTAGACCTTTAGTAGAAGTCCCTAAGTCCCAGAACTACAGCACCAGCAAAGGTTCTAAAGGGGTCACCCGTCAGACCAGGCTTGATACCTTAGTGCTTATGGACATTAGTTTAGTGGATTCACATCAGTCAGTGTTCATACCCTTAGCAAGGTACAGAACACCCTTCCAGCTGGGGTTATAGGGTGGACCCCGGTTAGCTCATATTGGGGTATGTCAATTAACAATAGCTCCTACAGTCAACAGTTCATAGTTTATATTTAGATTCTTACATGACCTTCTATTCAGTTGTTAAACTTATCATATAATACATGTTTATTACTTAGTCTTGCATCAGTTTACCATGTCACATGATCATGTTCATCTCATATCAGTTGTTTCCCATCTCATATACTCAGTATATTTCATGTAATGATCTCATACTTTTTCTTTGTGCTATATTGTATTATAATATATGTTCTGATGTTCAGCATTCCGATCGCTCTTAGTAAGGTTCCGCACCACTTCAGCAGTAGAGTTTTGTGAGTCCTCAACCTTCGGGGACCAATTATTAGCATTTATATTCATTAGTATTTTAGTTTCAGATAGTTGGAGTTGATTGGGTGCTTATCCCAACAACTCGTATGATTTAGAGGCTTTCGGAGAGATAGTTAGATTTTTTAGCATGTTGATTAATTTAGGCAGTCTTAGTTTTGACATTTAGTATTGAATTTTGACTGTTATTATGATTATGTCATTTCAGTTCAGCTTCCGCCCAGTATTTATTAGTTATTTTGTTACTCTTAGTGTCATGCCAGGCTATGGGTTAGCTTGGGGTGAATTGTGACCCTAAGCACTGTGTTAAGATTAAAGAGTAGTCTCGGGTCATGAAAAACTTGGTATCAGAGCATCATGTTTAAAGTGTCTTAGGGTGTCTGAAAGCCGCGTTAAGTAGAGTCTCATTCATGTTTGTGAAGTTTCACTTATGAGTCAAAGGCTATGAAATATTTAGGAAAATTTTCACTTCTTTCATATTCGTATCATGCAAAAGAGTGTGAACTCTATTAAAACACTATTCTAACTGGTGCTCTACATGTTTATAGAAAATGCCTTCCATAAGAAGCAACAAAGGAGGAATAGAAAAGGGAACCAGCAAGCACCACCAGCTCCAGCAGACCCTTTGAACGAACAAGTCTCTCATGCTGAGTTCAGGACTGCTTTCATAGTGCTAGCTTAGGCTATGACCACTCAGGCTAATAAGCAGGCGGTTGCCCTGGTCAAACCCACTGGTACCACAACAATAACCAGAGTCCGGGACTTCGCTCGGATAAATCCTCCGTCATTTTTTGGGTTTAAGTTTGAAGAGGATCCATAAGAGTTCTTAGATAATATTTAGTAAGTCACTGAGATCATGGGTGTCACTCCAAATGAAAGTGCTGACTTGGTTGCTTATCAGTTGTAAGGAGTAGCTCACATTGCTGCTTTTCTTGATCGATTTTTCCCACTTGAACTAAGGGAGGCCAAGGTGTAGGAATTCATCAACTTGAAGCAGGACAATATAAGTGTGAAAGAGTATTCTCTTAAGTTTACCCAGTTGGTAAAGTTTGCTCCAGCCATGGTTGTTGGAGTTGTTGACTCCAGAGCCTGTATGAGTAAGTTTGTGATAGGTGTTTCGGAGGATGTGGTTAAATAGTGCAAGACTGTGATATTGGTTAAGGAGATGGACATCTATAGGTTGATGGTCCATGCTTAACAAATTGAAGAAGAGAAAATCAAGAAAAAGGAAGGTAGAGTGAGAGGGCCAGAACAACTAGCCTTAATTTCTCTCAGTAGAGGTCAGATGGTAGTAATCGTTCTCAGTTCCGCCAAAATCATCATTTTCAGCCCCATCTTCTGCAGCTGCTCCAGTGCCCAAGTTTAGGTAGGATAGTCGGGATAGGGCACCGGACTCAAAGTCCCAAGGCAACGTTACTAGTGGTCGTACTAACTCATTTTACAAAAAGTGTGGTAAGAACCACAAGGGTAAGTGCATGGCTGGTAGTGATGCGTGTTTTGGGTGTGGAAATCCAGGCCACAGATTGAGGGAATGTCTAGTGGCTTCATAGTGTGGTAGAGATACTCGTCAGCAGAATCATTCTAACTCTTCAGCAGCTCTAGCAGGTTGCCCGACTCAGCAGGGTGCCTCATCTAGTGCCGGAGGTGGACAATATTAGAACAAGTTCTATGCCCTTCAGACTCGACAGAATCAGGAGGGTTCTCCTGCTATGGTCACTGGTATGTTACGGGTCTTTCGTATTCATGTCTATACATATATAATAACATGAAATCAAAATATGAATGCTCGATGCGAGCTTGTTAGGCACATGCATAAAGGCTTATTAAAATCACATTTGTAAGTGTTCAATAGAGACATACCACAAATTTGCTAAAAACACTCCTAAATGTATATCCTAATTCTCAAAACTCTACAATTAATTATGATGATAAATATTAAAGCTTTGATCAAATTCATTGAATTCCTACTTTTTTTGAAATTTGGATTCTAGGTCAAATTTCATATTCATGATAATTTGCCAAATATCATGATGTTTATAACGCCTTTCAATAGGCCACACGAATTCCAATTATCTCTCTAATTTCTACAATTAAGCAAGGGACTTGCCTCTCAAATATTCTCCAAAGTTTCCTTCAATCTTGAAATTTAAAGATTAGAATATGATTCCAACGTTAATATTTAATAATTGATATATGGGTCAATGGAATTGAGTATAAACTCACCTTGTATAATTTGAGGAAGCCTTAAGATATTTTCTCTCTCAAAAGTTGTCCAAATAAAGTAAAACAAAAAAAAATAGACTTAAATTCATATTTAGCGATTTGGTATCAAAACTCAAGATACATTGTCGTGACCCAGAATTTGAGGTCATGATGGCTCCTACCCAATCCCAACATTGGTAGGTAAGGCCAACACCAATATGAGATAGAATTGTGGAAAGAGGATAAATAACACCTAAATACGAGACTTTACAATAAAGTCTAGCTAGATATATATACAAATAACTCCAAAACTAAAATAAATACAACTCAAGTCTCAAAATCTAGTGTCATGAGTAAAGAGAGCTAATAAATGACATAAAATATGAAAATAGACAACTCTGTCCCTGATATGTAAAAAAAAAAAAAGACAAGATCAGGGTATGATGAATCCTGAAATCATGTTCCGAATAAGGAGCTCACTAGTACTCTGAAACAACCTCAATTCAGCACGACTCAAGCTCCATGTGTCATACTCGAACTGAGATCTGCACAGAAGGGTACAAAATGTAGGAGTGAGTATGCCCCAGTTGTACTCAGTAGGCATCATTGGCCGACTGAGGAAAAAGTAAAAAACAAAGCATATAAAGGATACTATGAGCATGCTTCCACCTGCATACAAAATAGTTTCCAATGACGGCTCAATTCGTATATCCTAACAGTATAAGTAATACAATTAAAATAACAATATAAAAGTAACTACACACGAATATATTAGAGGAAGACTAAATTACATATTTACAATTACATAAGAGAAATGCAACTAATGCATTGGTATGATAAGGATGAAATGTCACAATATTACCTCGTATACACCTTCCGAGCATAATATTCCAGGAGAGGACCCATGTGGGGTTCGCAACCCATATACAATTACAATCTCATCAATCAACCTTGATGGCATATCCCTCGATTAAGGCGTATCATAAAGTGTCTCATTTTTTTCAGAATCATTGTTTCTCAGGAGTACCAGTTCCATGAATATGAATGAATAAATAAGGAAGAATTCTCATAAAAAAATCAACACAATAATGGTGTAAATGAGCTCAAATCTCCTCAAATCTCAATAGATCATGATATCGAGGATATCACATGGGAAAATAGTAGTAAAGAGTCATGTAAGACATCATTAATATCAATCCAAGCCCCCACTTGGGCATCACAATAAAGATAAAGAACAAATAATGCTCAAACAGGACCAATACAAGCCCTCGCACGGGCATCACAATGATAATAATCTCTCAAGTGAATAATAATATTCACATAAGTGCCCACACAGGCAACACGATTAAATAATAATATCAAAAGATAAATCTCATGATAAAACCCCCAACCCATAGCATACTTTGCATGAATGGTTAACTAACTAGCTTAGTCTGAAGAAAATTAAGCCATAACCTACCTCGAAAGTCAAAATATGAGCCTGGATCCTTCAACAAGGATCTTTTCATGTTTTGCAATCTCGAAATAAACTCAATCTATCAAAAAGTAGTCTACATGTTAGAAGGAGTCTAATATTACCCATATTAGGTACTTTCATTCCGGGGCCAAAAAAAGTTTAAAAATTGACCCCAAAGGTAAAAGGGATAGAATGAGAATTTTATTGAAGAATCATATTTCCCATACTTTATGGATTCTTAATATGGAAACGAATAGAAAAATAAGTTGAAGTTGAGCATGAAATCGATGAAAAACCATTTTCTTCCTTTACTAGGTAAAACCTCATATTCCAAGTTCTAAATCAAAGTTTTGAAGTTATTTTTGAGATATAATCAATGGGTAATGATAGAAATAATGTTTTAAAATTTATCCAAGAAAGATTGAAGAAGAATCCTCTTGAAATCACCAAAAACTGAGGTCTAAAGGTCCAACAATGGAGAAAATCATAAAAATAGGGAATTTAAACAATTTAGGTGAATAGTGCCTCACGATCATGTTCCCTACCACACAATCACGAGGGTTAGCATTGACTAGAATTAAAATGGTCATTGCGATTGGGGAAGTTGGGGCTCGCAACTGTGATGAACAACCCAACCCTAACGCACGATTGCAGTGGCCCACCTTACAATCGCGATGCCTAATAACATAACCCTTCACAATCGCTACACTTTGAAATGCAATCGCGATGAACGAATGCCTAGTTCCCCAGAAACTAAGCACCAACAATTAGTCCAAGGCCAAAAATATTTCAAACGGACCTTCGAGATTCATTCGAGATCCCACAGAAATAAATCAGTAATGCTACTAGGCTAATTTTGACGTTTAGGACTCAATGAAACCATCAAATTTATCAAAAAATATCGTTTCTAACAAGTTACCCCACCCCACCCCAGTGAGCCCTTTTAGGCTAAATTAACTAGCTTCTCGTTTTAATGGTCAAAATTTAAAATAAAGACTCAAAACACAAAATGACCACTCTACTAACCCTAAAACAACATTTCAAATCTAATGGAATGACATAATCAACTTTCGATGCTCAAATCACAAAAAGTTGACCAAAGTCAAAGATTTCACCATAAAGCTTCTCAAAAACCTCAAACTCATATAAATCACTCCCGAATGCTTCGAGACCATGTCAATCAACACCACAACATATACAATATATAGCAACTACGGGGAAGGGAAAAATATTCAAAACACATAAAAAGTTAAAAATCACAATGAGGGTCGTTACATTATCCAACACTAAAGCACGCGTTCGTCTTCAAACAATAAAGCAAAGAAATTACTTGATTCAGTAAAAGATAGGGAAATGTACTTTGCATATCGGACTCAACCTCCAACATAGCGTAATGATTTTGATGTCTCCACTAAACTTTCACATAACCAATATGCTTGGACCTCAACTTTCGAGATTGTCTATCTAGAATGTCAATAGGTTCCTCCTCAAAAGACAAACCATGAATGAATGCCACTGAGTCCCACTGGTTCACATGAGAATCTTTTGTATGGTATAGATTCAACATCGAGACATGAAATACCCAATGAATAGCTAACAGATGTTGAGGAAAAGCTAGCCCATAGGTCATATCTCCAAACTTCTCAAGAAACTCAAAAGGCCCAATAAATCTCAGACTAAGCTTCCCGTTCTTACCAAATCTCATCACACCATTCATGAGTGATACCTTCAACAAAACCCGCACGCCAAGCATGAATGCTACATCAGGAACTCATCCATCAGTGTAACTCTTTTGCCTACTCTAGGAAGCCGCAAGCCTCTATTAAATCAATCTCACTCAATCTATCGAGTTTATTAACAAATCAATGATCCAAGGTCTAACCTCGAATGAATGGAACCATCCCATGGGGGATATATAACTCCACCTATACAAAGCCTCAAAAGGCACCATCTGAATACTGGAATGGTAACTGTTATTATAGGAAAACTTTACTAAGGGCAAGAACTTGTCTCAATGACCACCAAAATCCATGACACATGCTCAAATAGGTCATCCATCTAAGGGTGAAAAGTTGTGCTCATCTCATGCTGAGTACCCAACTCACTCTGCATAGAACTCCAAAAATTTGAGGTAAACTATGTACCTCTATCAAAAATAATGAAAATAGGTACACCATACAACCAAACAATCTGTTGAATATAGATCTTGGCCAACTTCTCTGCATTATAGGCCAACTTCATAGGAATAAAGTGTGCCAATTTAGTCAACTTACCTACTATAACCCAATGAGAATAAAACATCCCCAAAGGCGTGGGTAGACTAACTACAAAGTCCATAGTGATCCACTCCCACTTCAAATCAAGAATGGGCATCCTCTGCATTGTACCACCAAGTTGTTGATGCTCATAATTCACTTTTTGGCAATTAAAACACTTAGCCATGAACTCTACAATGTCTTTTTTTATCCCACACCACCACAAGTGTTTCTTCAAGTCATGTTACATCTTAGCCACTCATGGATGAATAGAATACTTAGAATAATGAGTCTCCTCTAAAACCAATCTAATCCAACCACCAACTCTCAGCACACAAATACAACCACCAATTCTCAAAACACTCTTGGGATAAAGAGATGTTGTTTTTTCCTTACCACTCAACACTTTATCACGAATCACCCTTAACTTCTTATCATGAAATCGTCGAGCTTGAATCTACTCCATCAATAAATATCTAGCCTTAACATATGTCAAAACACGTGCAGGTGTCAAAATTTTAAGTCAAACTAAGTGGTTAGCCAACTACTAAACGTCTAAATAAAAAGGTTGCTCCCTCATAAAAGGATAAGCCAAACTCCCCATACTCTATGCCTTCTAACTCAAGGCATAAGAATAGTGATATCATAATCCTTAAGCAACTCTAACCATCTTTGTTGTCTCATATTAAGATCATTGAGTGTAAAAGTATTGGAGGCTATAATGATCAAAGAAAGTCTCACAATGAAACCCATACAAGTAGTATCGCCACAATTTCAACATAAACACAACATTGGCTAACTCCAAAGCATGAGTAAGGTAGTTCTCCTCATAAACCTTCAACTGTTGCGAAGCATAAGCAATCACTTTACCCTTCTGCATCAACATACAACCCCAGCAAACTCTGAAAGCATCGCAAAATAGAGTGAAACCTATGTTATTCTCAGGGAAAGTCAAGATAAGAGCCAAAGTAAATGACTCCTTGAGCTTTTGAAAGCTACTATCACAATTATCTGACAAGTAAAAACAACCTTTTCTAAGTCAACATATTAAAAGGATCCGCAATAAAAGAAAAGCATTGCACAAACCATCGATAATAACCCATTAAGCCAATAAAACTCCTAATCTCAGTAATAGTAGTAGGTATAGCCCAGTCACAAAATGCCGCTATCTTGGCCGGATCGACCATTATACCATCCTTTGTCACTACATAACCCAAGAAAGAAATAGAATTAAACCAAAACTCGCACTTGGAAAAATTGGCATACAACTTCTCATCTCTCAATCTCTGTAGTACGACTCTCAAATGCCTCACATGCTTATCCTCATTCTCAGAATGCACCAAGATATCATCGATGAACACAATCACAAAAGAATCAACATAAGGACAACACACCATGTTCATCAATTCCAAAAAAAATCTGTTGGGGCATTAGTCAGCTCTAAAGACATATCCAAGAACTCAAAATGGCCATACAGTGTCTAAAAAAGCTATTTTTAAAACATTTGAAGCTCTAATCCTCGACTGATGGTAACCTGATCTCAAGTCAATCATAGAAAACACTGAGGCACCCTGAAGTTGATCAAACAAATCATTGATGCAAGAAAAATGATACATGTTCTTGATAGTCACTTTGTTCAATTGTCGATAATCAATAAAAATGCACATGGATCCACTTTTCTTCTTCATAAACAAGACAAGACCATCCCCTAAAAGACACACTCGATCTAATAAAACCCTTACTCAACAAATCCTGCCATTGCTCCTTTAGTTCCTTCAATTCTGTCAGGGCCATCCTTTTAGGAGGAATGGAAAAAGCCTAGTCCCTAACCCTACATTAATAGAAATATCAATATCTCTATCCGAAGGAACACCAGGTAAGTTCGTAGAAAACTTGTCCATGAATTCTCTAGCAAGTAATATAGAATCCAAGAGTTGCGGTGAATCAACATTGGTATCGCGTACATAGGCCAAATAAGAAAGACGCCCCTTCCCTACTATGTAACAGGCATGTAGAAATGATATAACCCCCTTCAGACATGATCTAGGATTAATATTCCACTCTAATCTCGGCACACCCAGAGTAGCTAAGGTCACGGTCTTGGCAAAATAATACAAAACTATATGATAAGGATTCAACAAATCCATACCCAATATGAAATAAAAGTTAACCATATCAAGTATAATAAAGTCTACCTAGGTCTCACTCCCAAAAATGGTCACCACACATGATCGGTACACTCGATCAACCTTTAAAGAATCTCCTACAGGAATATAAACACAAATGGGCACACATGGGACTCACACATAATGTTAATACCAGTGGCAAACTATATAGAAACAAAAGAAAACATCTACTCAAGGACAAACAGTACTGAAGCATGAAGATACTTATAATCGCTGAATCAGAGGCCTTTGCCTAAGATTTTTAAAGAAAAGCATAGCACTGACCACATCCACTACAAGAAAGAGCAACTCCTAATCCACTACCATGAGCTCCTTGAACCCCACCTCTGGTACCTCTAAAACCACTCGTACTGCCTTGTGCACGCAAACTAACTTCTAACACTGGAGGAAGGCAAAGTTGAAGTTGATCCACTATACTCTAAAAGGAACCACCAAAAATCACTAACTGAGTCATTGCCAACTGATAATAACTAGTCAAACAGTTAACAAACTTTCTGATCCTGTTAGACTATGGAAATACTAGCGGTGGCATATCTGGAGAAGGCATGAAAATTAGCCTTATACTCAGCTATAGTTATAGAGCCTTACTCCAAATGGTCAAACTAGTCTCTCTGCTGGTCCATCAAGATAAAGGGCATAAACTTCTCTAGAAAAATATCTGAAAACTGGGTCCATGTCAAAGAAAGGGAACCTATTAGTCTGCAACTGACAAGAGATCTCCTCCACTTCCTAGCCACATCTGTCAATTGGTAGGTAGTGTAGGCTACACCATAGGACTCAAGCGAATTGAGTTTATGCAACCTCTCTTGAAAATCGATTAGAAACTCATAAGCATCCTCACCAATAACACCACTAAACTTGGTAGGGATGAATTTGATAAATTTCTTAAGTCCTTTCTGCTTATTAGTAGACATCACAAGATCAGGAGCTATAGGTAGAACAACAAGTATGGAAGACAACATCTCAAAATATAGGGCCATAACACTCGTTGGTTGTGCTCTACAAGTCTAAAAACAATGAGTAGGAGCCTAGCGTGGTGGCTGAACATTTCTTATAGTCTAAGAACCATCCAGTGTACCCGATAGAATACCTATAGAGGGAATTCCATATAAGCGGTCCAAAAGACAAATCATCAGATCCTATAACACTACAGTAATAATGAAACAATGAGGGGCCTAGGTTTGTCCCACATCCTCTAGCAGATATGATGCCTAATCATGATCAATCTCAGACATGAGGGAGGCTGCTCTAGCTCATCCTCTAGCTAGAGTTGCTTCTCATATCGACCTCTATCTCTATCTCGACTGTGACCACCAGACTAGCCCCTAATTAGGGCTCCAACAGCGGGTGTGGGCTCAGCATCCTCAATAACTCCTGAGCTAGTCCTCACCATCTACAAAAAAAAAAGTGGAGTTTAGAATATTGGGCATGAAAAACACGCACGATAAGAAATCAAATTAGAGATATTTTCCTCAAAATATCTCATAGCCTCCCAAAAATAGATACACATGTCAACATATCGATCCATGGGACTCTATTATACTTGTTGCTCTTTTGCTAATGAGATCAGTGAACCTAGTGCTCTTATACTAATTTGTCAGGATCAAGAATTTGAAGTTATGATGACATCTACCCTATCCCAACCTTTGTAGGAAAGCCCAACAGCCAAAAGATATAGAATTGCAGAAAGAAGATAAAAAACACCTAAATATGATACTTTATATTAAAGCCAGACAAGATATATATAAAACAATTTAAAAAATAAAATAAATACAACTCAAATCCAAAAATCTTATGTCATAAGTGAAGAGTGCTAATAATTGACATAGAATATGGAAATACACAACTCTATCTCTGAAATGTAAAAATAATGACAAGATAAAAATATGATGAAGTCTAAAATCACGCTTCGACTGAGGAGCTCACAAGTACTCCAAAACATCCTCAACTCAGCATGAACTTAAGCTCTGTGGGTTGCCCTTAAACAAGGATCTGCACTAAAAGGGTATAGAAAGTAGGAATGAGTACAATCCACTTGCACTTAGTAGGCATCATAGGCCAATCGAGCAAAGTAGAAAACAAAGCATATAAAGGATATGATGAGCACATTTCTACCTATATACAAAAAAGTTCCCAACGGCAGCTCAAGTCGTATCTCCTAATAGTATAAGTAATACAACTATAACAACAATATAAAAGTAACTATAAATATATGTATATATATATATGTATATATGTGGAATACTAAATTACACATTAACAAACACATACAGAAATGCAGATGATGCAATGCAATGGTATGATAAGGATGAAATACAAAAATATCACCTCATATACACCTTCCGAGCATAATCTTCTAGGAGAGGACCCATTGGGGGTTCACAACCCATATACTACCAGAATATGGGTCCCGCAACCCATATAGTATCAAAATTTCATTAATCAATCTTGCCGACTCATCCCTCAGTCAAGGTGTTTTATAAAGTGTCTCATTTTCTTTAAGAATCAGTGTTTCTTAGTTTTACCAATTCCATGAATATGTATGAATTAAATGACCATACATGCTCATAACAAAAAAAATATCATGTAATAAATAAACTCAATAATGGTATAAATAGCTCAAATCTCCTTAAATCTCAATAGATCATGAATTATAGGGCATCACTTGGCAACACAATAGTAAAGAGTCATGTAAGACATCAATAATATCAATCTAAGCCCCCTTGGGCATCAAAATAATGATAAAGAACAAATAATATTCAAACAAGACCAATGCTAGCCCCCTCATGGGTATCACAATAATAATAATATCTCTAGTCAATAATAATACTCACATAAGCCCCCACATGGGTAACAGAATAAAATAATGATCTCAAAAGATGAATCTCATGATAAAATCCCCAACCCATAACATACTTTACATGAATGGTTAACTACCCAACCTAGTCTAAATAAAGTTAAGTCATAACCTACCTCAAAAGTTGAAACACGATCCTAAACACTTCATAAAGGAGCTTTTCCTTTTTGTGCAGTCTCGAAAGAACCCAATCTATCAAAAATATAATCTACACGTCAAAATGAGTCTAATTCTATCCTTATTAGCAACTTTCATTCCGGATCCAAAAATAGTTTTTAAAATTGACCCCCATGGAAAAATGAGAAAACCAAAATTTTATTGAAGAATCATATTTCCCACACTACATGGATTCTTATAATGAAAACCTATCAAAAAATATGTTGAAATCAAGCTTGAAATTGAAGAAAAACCATTTTCTCTCTTTACCAAGTAAAACCCCAAAATTTCAAGTTTCAAATCTAAGTTTTAAAGTTGTTTTTGTGACAAAATCAATGGGCAATGATACAAATAAGGTTTAGAAATTTACCCAAGCAAGATTGAAGAAGAATCCTCTTGAAATCACCAAAAATTGAGGTGTCAAGGTCCAACAATGGAGAAAATTGCAAAATTGGAGAATTTATACTCTTCAGATGAACAATGGCTTGCGATTGCGGTCCACTCAATGCAATCACGAGGGTCAGCATTGACTAGTATTAAAATTCTCATTACAATTACGGGAGATGAGGTTTGCAACTGTGATGAACAACTCGACCTATACTATTGATTACAGTGGCCCACCTAGCGATCGTGATGCCTAACAACTTAACCCTTCACGATTGCTACCCTATGCCATGAAATTGTGATAAAGAAATGTCTGGTGCACCAAATATTAGGCACCAGCAACCATTCCAAGGCCAAAAATATTCCGAATAGACCCTTAATATTTTTTTCAGGACCCTATAGAAATAAACCAATAATGTTACTAGGCTAATTTTGGCGTTCCAGACTCAATGGAACCATTGAACCCTTTTAGGTTAAATTGACTAGCTTCTCGTCGAAATGCTCAAAACTTAAAATAAAGACTCGAAACCTGAACTAACAATACTACTAACCCAAAAACAACATTCCTGATCTAATCAAACTGACAGAATCACCATCTAATGCTCAGATCATAAAAAGTTGACAAAAACCAAAGATCTCACCTTAAAGCTTCCCAAAAACCTCAAACTCATATAAATCACGCCTGAATGCTTCAGGTACTATTACAACCAACCACATAACTAATAAATGATATATAACAACTACAAGGAAGGGCAAAATGATATGCCACCACAGGCATCTCTCATGTTGGTCTATAGGTGGCATCCTAAACCAGCTCCAACTTGAAAACTCACTAACTTGACATATCTTTTACATGCATCTTATATGTATTGCATACAGAAAATATTAGTATCATGAACATAGGCCAAATAATAAACACACCCCTTTTCTACCATGCAACGAGCACGTAGAAAAGATATAACCCTCCTTAGACACCAACTAAGAGTATCCTTCAATGCTAATCTTGGCACACCTAGAGTAGCTAATGTCACAGTCTTGGGAAAATAGTACAAAACTGCATGATTAGAAGCTAACCAATCCATACCCAAGATAACATCAAAATCAATCATATCTAGGATAATCAAGTCTACCCAGGTCTCACGCCCTACAAATGTTTTGACATATCATCGGTACACCTGATCCACCACTAAAGAATCACCTATGGGAGTTGAAACATGATGGACATAGCAAGGGACTTATATGCAGTATCAAAACTAGTAGAAAAATATGTAGACATATAAGAGAATGTATACCAAGGGTCAAATAACACTAAAGTAGGACGATGGAAAATAGGGATCATACCTGTGATAACTACTTTAGAGGCCTCTGCCTCAGGTCTCCTAGGAATAGCATAAAATTGACCACGCCTACTCTTAGACTGAGTAACCCCACATCCACTACCACGAGCAACCTACGCTCTACCTTGAGCACTTTTAGAACTACCCCCACTGCCCTGCAAAACATATCAAACTGCAGATATAGGAGTAGGAAAAATTTAAAGCTAAGAATTTTCATGACTCGAGTCGGTCCCTAGTCGTGACAGGCCTCCCCAGACCAATGAAGGCTCGAGAAGACCCCTTAGCATAACATCATAAGAACAGTCATAAATAAAGTGTGGAAGTAGACCCATGAAATAAGATATTCAACTTCAAATAAGTATTTAGCATTTGGTCTTGAAAATATGATGAAAACATTTACCAACATTTGTCCACGAAGCCTCTAACATACGAATGAAAAATTGGAGTCGGGACATGGCCCTGATAATACCATAAAACTGAAAGTTAGGGTCTAGTCATTAAGATCATATTGCCTTCCGAAAGATGGATGGCTCACCACTTTCTAGCTGCAGTCCTGAATGAATTCCAATGCCAGGCAGAATCTCGATTAAGTACTTCAGAACCTACATCATGAAAAGATGTAGTGTCCGGGGACAGTCAGTACGATGATTACTGGCATGCAACCAGAGGGAAGAGGATCCAAAATAGTTTATATAATATTATAATAATAATTTGGACAACTTCATAACATAAGTCTAACATAAGGGAAGTATGAAATAGAGAACATTTGGGACATAAAATGTCACGCCTCGAATTCCAACGGGGCGGACTGGCACCCAAAGCCAATAAGCCCAGAGAGAACCAATCTTCATCCATATTCATTCATATGCATGTAATTCAAGAAACACCACCATCACATAGAGATATAAGATGCCAATAGCGGAACTCATGGAAAACATATGCTATATATAAAACTTGGCCGTTAGGGCCATCAAGTCAAAATTGACATACATTTACATTCATCTTCTCACATAAGCCTACAAAGCCTCTAATAGATACATGTACATAACCATCCTAAAGTCGGGACAATTCCCCGCTTTATACAATAGTTATATAGTACCAAAATCAATGTACAACTGTGACTCGGAAAGCCCCGAACCAACTGAAGCCCACCAAAGATCTGCAAATTACCCGCAACCTACTGTGGAGGTCTACTAGCACCTGTGCCTGCAGCAAGTAAGGTAAGTCCCCCAAGGGACGTCAGTACGAAGAATGTGCTGAGTATGTAAGGCCACAAAAAACTGTATGATACATAAATACTTCAGTGGAATCAAATACAAGTGAATAATCAATATGGATAAGTCACCATTCTGTATGTGTGGAACCATGTACATTACGTTGATTACTTTTTTTACTTTTACGCCCATTCATTTGTTCATCACTCATTCATTCATTCATTACCCATCCTTTCATTCATATAATGCTCGGGCCCCAAGCTAATCAGTGGGTAATAATCAACAATTATTCGGGATCGACCCATGCTAGGCTTTTCTTTTACCCCTGGGATACCACCCGTGGTAGTGGGATTGGCCCATGCTAGGTGTTCTTTTCACCCCTGGGATACCACCCGAGATATTGGGATCAACCCATGCTAGGTATTTTAACCCCTGGGATACCACCCAAGAATAGAGACTTTATTACATCACTTCTTTAATCTTTGAAATAGTTCATTCGATAGTCATGCCATTATTGGAACTTTAGAACATAACATTATGGAACTTTGGAGCCATGTCCACAGTTATGTGACACATGATTTAAAATTGGTCAATGAATAAGGTATATGTGAATAACAATAGATGACAACCTGAAATGAGATACCTTAGAACATTTCAGAATGGAACAAGTACAATGACAATGTGAACACTATGTGCTGTAGAAGGCTACGGAAAGAGTAACCTTACATACCTTATCTTCCCAATATGAATACATAGTCCTATATGTGAATACAATTATCCAGATCCTTCCTTACGTTTCACTCTACAACACAAGTACATAACAGAGCTCACGTTAACCACTAATTACCTTACAAGTGCACAAGACGACAATGAGCTACATGATTATCATATAACTTCATTTCACCCTTTACAATACAATCCACTACATTACCATACCAACATCACCATAACATTCCACATATTGACCAAGATATCATAAACCAATAGCATTTCACACCAAGTTTACCCTTTATAGTTCCTCATTATCATTCCGTCACAATTACTCCATCAAGTCACCTTATAACAACATATTAACAACAATCCATAATTTATATAATCCAACATGCCTCAAAACGACCCCTTAAAGTCATTAAAAAGGTATCATAAGTTGATAATTACATCCAAGAAGGGTATAGGAGGCTTCGGGGATCAAAGAGAGACAAAAACACACAAAACAAAATTCAGGACTGGGATGTGGAGCCACCTGCACCCGCATGTGCATGAAATCAAGCCATAGGTGCCCCTCTGGCCTTGTCCAGAGCCACCTGATTTGGCATCTGCGCCCGCAGGTGCTTCAGACGCGAGGGCGGATGCCCGTTTCAGCCTCCAGGGGTCATTTTAGGGTCCTTTTTTGTAATAAATGGTCCATGGCCACCAATAAGCTTATATTTACATGTTTTAGGTCAACTCGGATTCCAACGAACAACCATGGTTTCACCACACCCATGAACATCATCAAAACCATATTTTTCTTTCAATACACCACCAAGTCCATGCACAATTTTGCAATAACAATACCAAACATTATATACAAGGATAAAACAAGTTAAGGATATAATCACATCTTACAGTTTGATATTTAATCTATCAATTTCACTTCCTTCAAGACCACAAGTCCATTTTCAAGTTTACAAGGCCAAACCCTTTCCCGATTGCAAAAATAGACCGTTTTACACATAGTGAACTGTCCAACATGATTTATACACCATCTTAAGCATATAATATACTAAAACATGAGAATAAATACTTACCAAAGCTTTCAAGAGAGTGATCTTATCCAAAAGAGTGATGACTTAGGGTTTGTGTGAGATGAGAAATGTTTTGGAAAAGTCTAGAAATGGCATGTGTATGGATATGAATAAAAATCTGATTTTTCCTTGCCTTATATAATCCCTCAAGTCATCCTTAGCCACATTAAATGTGTTTACTTGGTCAATCATGAAAGAATGGGTCATTTCCATTTTGGGCCATGTCTTTTATATAATTTTGGGTCTCATTTGAGCCCAATGGCACAAGATTCATTTAAGCCCAACAAATTAATGCATAATTCACCAACCCTCTCATGTATTTAAATAATTCCATAAATGTTAAGGTAGTCTCATGGGTTCGGAAATGTATGGGGTGTTACATCCTTCCCCCCTTAGAAACATTCTTCCTCGAATATTAGTAACATTATTCAAATTAAACAAATTCAGGTCTAGGATCATTCTTCATGTTATCATAGATATATACTCAATTCTTATAAATACTTACTTGTTATTGCTCCGATCCTGTATCTTGAACTCTTTCTTCCATTTGAATCAAATGAGGGTACTTGGACTTCATCGTTTCTTCAGCTTCCCATGTGATCTCTTCTACTTGTTGGTTCCTCCAAAGTACCTTTACGGACGCTACGTCTTTATTCCTTAACCTCTTCACTTGTCTATCCAGAATAGCAACAGGTATCTCTTCATAGGTGAGATCCTCCGTAACTTGTACATCATCAATGGGAGCAAAATGAAATTGATCTCCTATGCACTTTCGAAGCATCAAAACATGAAATACCGGATGAACTGTGGAGATTTCTTAGGGTAATGCTAATTCATACGTGACTTGCCTAAATCTTCGGACAATTTCATATGGCCCTATATACCAGGGACTCAACTTCCCTTTCTTTCCAAATCTCATTACCCCTTTCATCGGTGACACCTTCAAGAATACCCAATCACCTATGGCAAGTTCGAGCCCTTTTCTTCTAACATCAGCATATGACTTGTGTCGACATTGGGCCATTTGTAGCCGTTGTTGAATCACTTTAACTTTCTCCATAGCTTGATGAACAAGATCTGGCCCAAGTTAAGAAGGTTCACCCAATTCAAACCATCTAATTAGTGATCTGCATTTCTTTCCGTATAAAGATTCGTAAGGTGCCATTTTGATACTTGAATAATAGCTATTGTTGTAGGCAAATTCTATAAGAGGCAAATGGTCATCCCAACTGCCTTGAAAATCTAATGTGCAAGCTCGTAGCATATCTTCAAGTGTTTGGATAGTACGTTCTGCCTGTCCATAAGTCTGAGGATGAAAAGTCGTACTCATATTCACTTGTGTACCCAATCTCTTTTGAAAATATCTCCAAAAATATGCAGTAAATTGAGCTCCCCTATCTGATATAATGGAGATCGAAATCCCATATAATCGCACTATTTCTTTAACATACAACCTGACATAATCTTCAGCTGTATAGGTGGTTTTGACTGGTAGAAAATACGCTGACTTGGTAATCCTGTCAACTATTACCCATATGGAATCATATTTTTGCAGTGTATGAGGCAAACCTGTGATGAAATCCATATTACTCATGTCCCATTTCCAGACTGGAAGATTAATACATTGCATGTAACCTCCAGGTTTATGATGCTCTACTTTTACTTGTTGACAATTTGAGCATTGAGCTACAAATTCTGCAATGTTCTTCTTCATGTTTCCCCACAAATACATTTCTTTCAAGTCATGGTACATTTTGTAGCTCCCGGATGAATAGAATATCGTGAATGATGTGCCTCTGTCATAATGAGTCTCCTCAGCTCATCTACATCCGAGACACATAATCTACCTTGGCATTGAAGTACTCCTTCTTGCATCAGATTAAATGCCTTTGTTAAACCCTGTTGTACATTTTCTTTCAGCTGCAAGAACATAGGATCCGCATGCTGCTTCTCTTTCACTTCAGCTACTAACGATGATTCTGCTGCATTTTGTACAATAACCCCTTCATGTGGAGATTCAAGAAGACGAACTCCCAAGCTGGCTAGTTGATGCAGATCCTTGATTATATCTTGTTTTTTCGTCAAATGGCCACTAGTGCTTCCTATTGCTTTACGTCTTAATGCATTGGCCACCACATTCGCTTTTCCTGGATGATATAAAATATCAATATCATAGTCTTTCAATAGTTCAAGCCACCTTCGCCTCCTCAGATATAAATCCTTCTGCTTAAAGATATATTTCAAACTTTTGTGATAAGTGTAGAGGTCAACATGAACTCCATACAAATAATGGTGCCATATCTTTAAAGTAAATACCACAACTGCTAACTCCAGATCATGTGTGGGATAGTTTCTCTCATGTGGTCGCAACTGTCGTGAGGCATACACAATACATTACCGTGCTGCATCAATACACACCCTAGGCCAACTCCGGAAGCATCACAATACACAGCATAGCCTTCTGTACTTTTCGGAAGTACCAATACCGGTGTAGAAGTCAATTTATCTTTCAACTCTTGGAAACTTTTCTCACATGCATCATTCCACTAAAATTTGACTGCCTTGTGTGTAAGCTTTGTTAAAGGTGCAACAATGGAAGAAAACCCTTCAAAAAACCTTCGATAATACCCTGCCAGCCCAAGGAAATTACGAATTTCCGTAGGTGTCGTAGGCCTTGGCTAATTTTTCACCGCTTCAATCTTTTGTGTATCCACCTGAATTCCTTCATCTGACATAATGTGACCCAAGAATGCTACGGATTTCAACCAAAATTCACATTTAGAGAACTTCACATACAACTTACGCTCACGAAGAATTTGCAACACATGTCGTAAGTGATTAGCATGGTCCCCTTATGATCTTGAATAAACTAGGATTTCATCAATAAACACCGTCACGAACACGTCTAAAAATGTCTTAAACACCCTATTCATCAAATCCATGAAAATAGCTGGTGCATTTGTTAGTCCAAATGACATAACTAAAAATTCATAATGGCCATACCGTGTTTGGAAAGCTGTCTTGGGTATATCTCTTTCTCTAACCCTGACTTGATGGTAACGCGATCTCAAGTCGATCTTTGCAAAACATTTGGCACCCTGTGACTGATCAAACAAATCGTCAATTCTAGGGAGGGGATATTTGTTCTTGATCGTTACCTTATTCAATTATCGATAGTCAATGCACATTCTCAATGTGTTGTCTTTCTTCCATACAAATAATACTGGTGCACCCCACGGGGACATACTAGGCCTGCTGAAGCCCTTGTCCAGCAAGTCTTTTAATTGCTCCTTCAATTCACGTAATTCTGTTGGAGCCATTCTATACGGGGGAATAGAGATAGGCTGAGTGCCTGGAATCACATCAATACCAAATTCTGTTTCCCATTCTGGGGGCAAACCTGGAAGATCCTCTGGAAATATATCAAGAAATTCATTGACCATTGGAACAGACTGAGGAGTTAGTGATTCCACATCAGTATCTTTCACTCGTACTAAGTGACATATGTACCCCTTGACAATCATTTTCCTTGCTTTCAGATAGGAAATAAATTTTCCTCTCGGTGCCCCTACATCACCCTTCCATTTAAGAACATTCGTTTGTGAAAAATGAAGATGTACTTTATTAGCTCGGCAATCTATCGTGGCATAACAAGAAGCCAACCAATCCATACCCATTATGACATCAAAATCCACTATGTCAAGTTCAATAAGATCAGCCAGTGTATCATGACCACACACAGTTACCATACAATTCCGATATACTCTTTTTCTAACAATATATTCACCAACTGGTGTAGATACCTCAATTGACTTAGTTAATAATTCTGGTGTTCTTTCAAATTTCACAGCAATCAATGGAGTAACATATGACAATATAGAACGCGGATCAATCAATGCATATACATTAGACAAAAATATGGATAATGTACCTATGACGACATCAGGAGAAGCCTCCGAATTCTTCTGGTCCACTAGAGCATAGGTGTGATTCTGGGTTCCACTGGAACTGGCTGCTCCTCTAGCACCTCTACCACAACCCGCAGGCTGTACACCTCTGCTTGGGGAAGGAACCGATGATGATGATGCAACGGTTGACCCCGCAGGTCACGCCACACTCCCCAAGCCTCTTCGTGGGTAGTCTCTCATCATATGCCCCGTCATACCACACCCAAAGCAAACATTTGTCCCAAGCTGGCATTCACCTAAATGAAACCGTCTGTAGTGCTGACACGATTGACGAGAAAATCCAGCGGTCTGTGAACCTCAAATCCCACTACTCTGCCCAATATGGCTGCCTCTAAACCCTCAGAATTGGGATGAAGTACCTGCTGTAGAGGAAGAAAATGTTGGTCTCGTCGGTCTAGGAAAATTCCGAGGCCTAGATTCTCTTTGGGACACCATGGACTGTCCCATAGGTCTAGCCCTCTTTGACGGCCCACGTTCAAATTCGTGTACCCTTCTTCTTGTCCTTTGGTCCTCTATCTTCTGTGTGAAAGCCTGAATTCTAGCTATATCCATATCTCTGTTCAAAGTGGCAATAGTGCAGTCCCTTACCAAATATGGCTCTAACCTGTCCACATATCGATGAACTCTATCTGTCATTGTGGCTACTACATTCGAAGCATATCGAGCCAAATAATTAAACTGCAGACTGTATTCTCTAACACTCAAATTCCCTCGACGGAGATTTAAGAACTGATCCGCACGAGACTCTCGGATCTTATAGGGAAGATAGTGATCAAGGAATGCCGTTTTAAATTCTTCCTAATTAGGTGGATTTGCACCAATACTACGAGATTTCTTCCAATCTTCATACCACAATATAGCTTCACCTTTCAATCTATAGGCCGCAAGTTAAACTGTTTCTACACCAGTCACGTGTATAACATCTAGAGCCCTTTGAATTTGATCTATAAAGTCTTGCGGATCTTCATGCTGATCTAACCCAGTGAATGTGGGAGGTTCCAATTTCAGAAAGTCCTGTGTCCGCCGACTAGCTGCCCTAGCCGCACCATCATCACTTGTTGTTGGACCAGCTCGTCCTTGACTTTGTGCGGCAACTATCTAAGTCAACATTTGTACTGTATTTCTGAGATCTTGCTCAGTAGCATTAACAGGCGGTTCTGCCGGTTCTTCTCTCCTTCTCGGCTCTTCTGGAGCTGGAAAAGTAGAAGAAGCCCGCGATGCAAACTCAGTATCAGCCCCACCTAGACTAGCTTGGTCAGGTAGTGATCTACTCGTTCCTTCTCCGGGAAGTATATCTACCTACTTACCTTTACCTCTACCTCATCTTGTAATCAACATTTTACTATACAAAAGAAAACCAAGTCCAATGGTTAGATATGATTCCATTACAATATTGGCTCTTATGCACAATCTTAGAAGTGAAGAACAGAAACAACTCCTAAATGCCCCATAGCCTCCTACTTATAAATATGGTGCAAAACACATCCATAAGAAAGACTCTACATTGGACACGGCTTTGTAGACACCCTATGATGACCTGCTCTGATACCACTTTTGTCACGCCTCGAATTCCAACGGGGCGGACTGGCACCCGAAGCCGATAAGGCCCGAGAGAACCAATATTCATCCATGTCCATTCATATGCATGTCATTCAAGAAACACCACCATCACATAAAGATATAAGATGTCAATAGCGGAAGTCATGGAAAACATATGCTATATATGAAACTTGCCCGTTAGGGACATCAAGTCAAAATGGACATACATTTACATTCATCTTCTTATGTACTTCTACAAAGCCTCTAAAAGATACATGTACATAACCATCCTAAAGTCTGGATAAGTCCTCGTTTTATACAATATTTACATAGTACAAAAATCAATGTACAACTGTGACTCGGAAAGCCCCGAACCAACTGGAGCTCACCAAAGATCTGCAAATGACCCGCAACCTACTGTGGATGTCTACTAGCACCTGTGCCTGCAGCAAGTAAGGTAAGTCTCCCAAGGGACGTCAGTACGAAGAATGTACTGAGTATGTAAGGCCATAAGAAACTGTATGATACATAAATACTTCAGTGGAATCAAATACAAGTGAATAATCAATATGGATAAGTCACCATTCTATATGTGTGGAACCATGTACATTACGTTGATTACTTTTTTTGCTTTTAAGCCCATTCATTCGTTCTTCACTCATTCATTCACTCATTACCCATCCTTTCATTCATATAATGCCTGGACCCCAAGCTGATCAGTGGGTAATAATCAACAATTATTCGGGATCGACCCATGCTAGGCTTTTCTTTTGCCCCTCGGAAACCACCCGTGATAGCGGGATTGACCCATGCTAGGTGTTTTTTTCACCCCTGGGATACCACCCGAGAAATTGGGATCGATCCATGCTAGGTATTTTAACCCCTGGGATACCACCCAAGAATAGAGACTTTATTACATCACTTCTTTAATCTTTGAAATAGTCCATTCGATGGTCATGCCATTATTGGAACTTTAGAACGTAACATTATTGGAACTTTGGATCCATGTCCACAGTTATGTGACACATGATTTACAATTGGTCAATGAATAAGGTATATGTGAATAACAATAGATGACAACCTGAAATGAGATACCTTAGAACATTTCGGAATGGAACAAGTACAATGACAGTGTGAACACTATGTGATGCAGAAGGATACCAAAAAAAGTAACCTGACATACCTTATCTTCCCAATATGAATACACAGTCCTGTATGTGAATACAATCATCCAGCTCCTTCCTTACGTTTCACTCTACAACACAAGTACATAAGGGAGCTCATGTTAACAACTAATTACCTTACAAGTGCACAAGATGACAATGAGCTACATTATTGCCATATAACGTCATTTCACCCTTTACAATACAATCCACTGCATTACCATACCAACATCACCATAACATTCCACACATTGACCAAGACATCATAAACCAATAGCATTTCACACCAAGTTTACCCTTTACACTTCCGCATTCTCATTCCGTCACAATAACTCCATTAAGTCGCCTCATAACAATATATTAACAACAATCCATAATTGATATAATCCAACATGCCTCCAAACGACCCCTTAAAATCATTAAAAAGGTATCATAAGTTGATAATTACTTCCAAGAAGGGTATAGGAGGCTTCGTGGATCAAAGAGAGACAAAAACAAACAAAACAAAATTCTGGACTGGGATGTGGAGCCACCTGCGCCTGCAGGTGGATGAAATGCGGTCGCAGGTGCCCCTCTGGCCTTGTCCAGAGCCACCTGCGTTGGCATCTGCGCCCGCAGGTGCTCCAGACGCGAGGGCGGATGCCCGCAGGTGTCCTTTTCTGTTATAAATGGTACATGGCCACCAATAAGCTTATCATTACATGTTTTAGGTCAACTCGGATGCCAACGAACAACCATTGTTTCACCATACCCATGAACATCACCAAAACCACATTTTTCTTTCAATACACCACCAAGTCATTGCACAATTTTGCAATAACAATACCAATCATTATATACAAGGATAAAACAAGTTAAGGATATAATCACATCTTACATGTTGATATTTAATCCATCAAGTTCACTTCCTTCAAGACAATAAGTCCATTTTCAAGTTTACAAGTCAAAACCCTTTCCCGATTGTAAAAATAGACCGTTTTACACATAGTGAATTGTCCAACACTTTGCCAACATAACAAACATGATTTATACACCATCTTAAGCATATAATATACTAAACCATGAGAATAAATACTTACCAAAGCGTGCAAGAGAGTGATCTTGTCCAAAAGAGTGATGACTTAGGGTTTGTGTGAGATAAGAAATGTTTTGGAAAAGTCTAGAAATGGCATGTGTATGGATATGAATAAAAATATGATTTTTCCTTGCCTTATATAGTCCCTCAAGTAATCCTTAGCCACATTAAATGTGTTTACTTGGTCAATCATGAAAGAATGGGTCATTTTCATTTTGGGCCATGTCCTTTATATAATTTTGGGCCTCATTTGAGCCCAATGGCACAAGATTCATTTAAAACCAACAAATTAATGCATAATTCACCAACCCTCTCATGTCTTTAAATAACTCCATAAATGTTAAGGTAGTCTCATGGGTTCGTAAATGTACGGGGTGTTACATAAAATAATGTAATCATTTGAAATCCTTTATTTCTGAACAATGCAGTAACACCGACATCTTGTAACCCACAAGCAATATGGGTTGTGTACTACCCAACTGGCGGGGCATCAATCAATGTTTGTCACATATACTAAGATTCCATATTTTACCATTCATAACATAATCATAGTTGCATACGACTATGCAAGGCAAGCATGTAGTGTTCGTCCATTTTTAAAGGCAAGACGTCCCCACGTCGGCAAACGCATCTTCAAGCATTGGTCACAAGGACTACGCTTTCTTAGTGAACCACACAATTCTCTTTAAGTCCAATTAACATATCTTTCATAACATTTAATCATGGAGTATTTCATTAAGGCATTCACATTTTGGTGTCGTCATACCAAGACTTACAAGTCACTCTTATCATGCCAAAACTTCATTCTCGTTAAACATTTAAGACTCTTAAATCCCGTTTTTGAAATCATAACCATAGCCATAATCAAATGTTCATAAGGATCATTAAGCATCTCATTATTTCATACTTTACATAAATCAAGAGACGTGGAAACCATTGATATTTCTCATGCATTCCAAAGCTTTCAAGAGACTTAAAATCATGGCTGAAATATACACTCATTTAACGTTCAAATTTCAAGACTTGAAGATCATTTTTTTCAAACAACCATTTTGGTTTCAAAACCCTGAATAAATCTTTAAATCATTCATTTATGGGGAAAGGAAATTCATATAAAACTTTTCGTAATAAAATCCGTAACCCTAGTTTAAAATCATCAACATAATTTATGTGGAATGATAATTAAAAGCACATATTAAAATAGAAATTAGGATAGAAAGTGTTCAACATGCCTTTTTGACGGAAGGAATTTGAGAAGGCTTGAATTCTAGGTCTTGAAGCTTGAACCCTAGCTTGAAATAAATATGAAGGCTTACATGACTTAGATTCGTCCCTCATGCCCTTGATGACGAATTTGGTGAGAAATCATTGGGAAGAAACTATAATCTTTGACCCACATTGAAACTTTAGGATTGGGAGTTTGGGGTTTTGGGAGAGAAGAGGAATTAGGGATTTAAAAATGAATATAATAGTTTAGGACGATTTTGTGGGTTTAAAAAAGGATTGGGGAAGTTACATGGGGTGAAAGGACTAGTTTGCCCTTGATTTAATAAGAGAAATATGTATTTTTAAGTCGGGGAGGGGAAGGGTGCGTCGTACATCCTATAGAGCGGCACCACAGGTGCCTTGCATGGCCAATCTCGTGGTACCAGCTATGCCTCGCACGACCATCGCGCACCTTGGATAGTGTCTCACTAAAACACCCATAACTTTTTACTCCGAACTCGGATTGACAAACGGTCAGTGGTGTTATTAAGAATACTTAAAAACCTTTAATTTAATCAGAATTAATACACCTAACTCATTATGTTCTAGGATTAATGGTCACTGGAAGTTTAACCAAATAAGAACGTCTACTAAAACTCAATCGGTAGGAAAGTTCTCAACTCAACTTTGAGCTTGGAGATCTCTATGACCTCAATTTATCTCCAAACATATTTCCACACTAAGGAGGTTATCTTCACACTTATATACTAATAGAAATCAAAGGGTTCGATTCTATTCACGTGTAAAGGACGATCCAAGTTCTAGCCCGAAAGTGTGGGGCATTACATTATCTCCCTCTTAGTATCATTCAGTCTCGAATGATGGATAGGAACTTATTAAATCTCTAAAATTAAGGAATAAATGATGTAACTTCACTTTAGGAATTCTCCCTTGACCAAAACATATATAGACATAAGAGGGAGCTTCATGACAACACCAACTAAATTGTCCAAGCACTAATCATGAGATAATAAGACTTGACATAGACATGATCTTGGACATGAGTTCTATGGAATATGATCATAACAACGAAAGACGTGAATTTTTGTTCAAAAATTATCAGCCTGATTAAGATTGATACAAGACATGAAATAAGTTTTTTTTTATTGGGACATAAGGATAGAAGCATTCTCCACGTTAAATGGTACGTCTAATAGCCCTTAAATTTAGCGATGCTTCACAACTATGACTTCAACTAGGAATACCACACTTCATTATTTGAAACTTATAATTCCCCCGTGAAACTCATAACTACAAGAGTCTTTGTCTAACATGCATATTGCTTTAATATTGAAGTCCAACCCGGAGTTTAAAGGTGCTAGTCTAAGCTACAGGGATCTATACTTTACATTTATCCAAGTCTACTACTACATCTTATCATTATAATCAAACAACCTCATATCTTAATCAAGGAGTACTAGATACCTAATACCATGGTCCGTGTATCTATCAAGCACAACATTCAGGCCTATCATTACTAAACCCACTTTACATATCTCCACACCTTAAATTAGCAACTTCCATTACTTCCACTAGGCTTTACTATATATATCCCACTGATATATCAACCATGCCATCCAATCCTACTAATACACGCATTTTTGGGTCTTCCATGCCTAGAATTATCAATTCAATCATTTCTAATGAAGCCACACCATATATTTCCCATCAAACTATACATTATGCAACAGGTCATCCTCACATTTAATTTCTTTGGATGGAGAAATTACACCATCAATTTTTCACTAAGAAAGAGCATCTACATTATCCCAACCATATCATTATACAACTGCTTTAAACACTACTATCCTACCATAAGCAAAGTTACCAAAGGACTAAAGTAAAAATGGTTCGAAACAAGAGGGATATTCTTTGACCATGACTTATATTTGTTATAGCCCTGACACCCGAAATAGGACCTGTGAGGTAAAGTACAATAGGCATGAATACTTCATATATAAAATCCATTGAGAATGGATAGATAATCATTCTGAGATAGACATAATATCATTGTCATAACCTTTATGGATTAGTGGAAAAAGAACTCAAACACCCATCAAACGAAACAAGGGGGGTGCAGTGTACGCCCCATCGCGCATCCTTTCCCATGCAATGCATGCCTCATCGTGAGGCTAGACCCCATGCGGTGCATGGCTCACCGCGGAGGTGAAATAGTGGACCCTCGCGCTAGGCTGTACGATGCAAAGGCCAAGGCATAGCTTTCATGACACGGCGCATGGCCCTATTTTTGCTCCTAAATTTCCCCAACACTACCAAACTCATCCTTAATCGTTTTTACTCATTCTAAGGGTCACATAGGCTTATTTCTAGCTCTAAAAAGACATCTAAACACATGGGGTATTACATTTAGCAATAGAGTCGGTAACGTATAGGAAGTATAGTTTCTTAGAATTAAGAATGATGTAGGACATGAGTTCATGGATCATGAGTATCCTAACATAGCAACTGGGTATCTAAATTTTAGAGAAAAAATTTGAATCATTGAGAGACTCTATTGCTTGTGTCATTCGAACAGAGGGGCAGGGATTACATTCAAATAAAAAGGGATCGCTACAAAACTTATCATAGACCTCTTTCTGAAACTCAAGACCTGCCTTGGTTCAATACCTATCATCTCCCCGTTTGCTTCTTGGTAACCATCCTAAGTTTATGGACATATTATATAGACAAATCTACAAGTAGAATACTCGGTGCAATGGGGTAATTCTACAGATATGAAATATAAGGTACTCACTTCTTTCTAGGCCATTCCTTTCAAAGACACTATTCTTACCTATACCAAGTTTGTCATCATCCCAAAATTTAACTCTCGTATGGATTCACGTCCACATCCTCTAATACTTAACAATCTGTTTCCCATTCTTTATTTTACAATCATTAAACTTCTAATCTTATAGTCGCTCAATTCAAAAACCAAACCAAGATCTCACATTGTCTATCTATAATCCCCTAAATTAAGCTCTAACGTACATCATATAATAACCATCCAGCCTCCTCTATATAAAGATAATTAATAATATTACCGGGTACGCATAATACTTATAATCTTAAAATTAAGGGCATCTTATTTGTATAATTGGAGGCTCTTATGTAGCTAATGAATTAACCAAAATTCACCATCTCAACACTAGCCCTCATATGTATATATATTACAACTTCACACTCAAACTTTCCAAAAGTTATCCACCTAAGCTCTTGCATAAATCATATCAAGTCTACTAACTTTTCCCCTATAAATCTTGCATCACTATCCTCGAGCTACCATTTGTTTTTCACCACAGTCAGTATCTAGAATTCAAACTTAATATCTAGTACCAATCATGGACTGTCAATGAAATATCCCACATACAATACTAGTCCATCAAAATATGCGATAAACTAATCAACTTTAATTTCTTATCCCGCTTAACTATAGCTTACAAGCATATTTTTCTCACAACGTTACTACTACACCATAATATTTATCACATGTCTTCTCACACACTATACTAGTTTACAACTACAAGATAAAAAAATCAAGGGGCAAAATCACTAAATAAGGATAGTCGATCTTAACCTTATAATATAACCTATTACAATCTATTAGCACATTCTCATATCTCCCATCACATCTTCTCACCCAGGCATATATTTAAGTTACCTTCAAAATTCTATAAAAACCACTTCGCCCTCCTTTCTAAGATTTCCCCAATTGAAGTCTAAATCAGTAAATTATTAACCATTCTATTCTTCCATTCCCAGCCTATAAATGATTTTACTACTATAATAACTAGCCACCATGAGCTCCTGCCCCACTCCAAATAAATTCTAAATCATCATAGCTAATCACTTCCTCTACTAACTACCAAAAAAATCTACAAATCTTGCTACAACCATAGCCAATCACCATAAGGGCATACCACTCCAATACTCACATAATGGGTAGACTTTAGCTATGTTCTTTGATCAATCACTAGCCCCACTCTATCGCTTATAAATTTACAACTTCATATTTCTAACTGTAGGATCATCTTACTGCTCGTAAATTACTATAACACCCTAATTTACACTATTTCTAGTAGAAAACATTACCCCAACATTAAGTTACATACCTTTCCCCTTAAGCAAGACATCTGTAACAAGATTCATGTAAAGGTCTAAATATACGTCTCCCCTAGACCCAGTCGCACGATTCATGAAGATAGGGGCATGCACATAGAATCAATTGACTTGAATGCACTAATGGACTCTCATCTAGTCCTTGTGTAGTTTTGTAAGATTTGATGACTCGATTTAAAAGGATCACATCGTTATAAATATGAGATTTCATACTTGTATCACCTTGATAATGAGACATAGCAAACAGAATTAGAGTCAGACAAGAATCTAGATAACTTATTTTATAGACAACACTATTGCATGAACTAGAGTATGAAAGAATGGGAAATATATCCTAAATGCCCTATAGCCTTCTAATTATAAGTTTTGTGCACAACACACCAATAAGCAAGACTCTACTAGACACGACATCGTAAATACCTTGGCACCCTAAACTGTGCTCTGATACCAAGTTTGTCATGACCCAAGTTGGGCCATAGCCGTGATGTTCCTCCCCAGACCGATGAAGGCCCGAGAAGACCTCTTAGCATAACATCATAAGCATAGTCATAAATAAAGTGTGGAAGTATACCCATGAAATAAGATATCCAACTGTCTTAAAAATATGATGAAAATATTTACCAACATCTGTCCCCGAAGCCTCTAACATACGAATGAATAATTGGAGTCGGGACATGGCCCCGATAATACCATAAAACTGAAAGTTAGGGTCTAGTCATTAAGATAATATTGCCTTATGAAATATGGATGGCTCACCACTTGATAGCTGCAGTACTGAATGAATTCTAATGCTAGGCAGAATCTCAATTAAGTACTTCAGAACCTACATGATGAAAAGATGTAGCGTCCGGGAACAGTCAGTACGATGATTACTAGCATGCAACCAGAGGGAAGATGATCCAAAATAGTTTATATAATATAATAATAATAATTTGTAAAATTTCATAACATAAGTCTAACATAATGAAAGTATAAAATAGAGAACATTTGGGACATAAAATAAAGTAATCATTTGAAATCCATTAGATCTGAACAATGTAGTTACATTAACATCTTGTAACCCACAGGCAATATGGGTTGTGTACTACCCAACTGGCGAGGCATCACTCATTGTTTGCCGCATAGACTGAGATGCCATGCTTTACCAATCATAAAATAATCATAGTTGCATACAACTGCGCAAGGCAAGCATACAGTGGTCATCCATTTTTCAAGGCAATACATCCCCAAGTCGGCAAATGCAATTTCAAGCATTGGTCACAAGGACTACTCTTTCTCGGTGAACTACACAATTCTCCTTAAGCCCAATTAACATATCTTTCATAACATTTAATCATGGAGTCTTTCATTAAGGCATTCACATTTTGGTGTCGTCATACCAAGACTTACAAGTCACTCTTATCATGCAAAAACTTCATTAGCGTTAAATATTTAAGACTCTTAAATCCTGTTTTTGAAATCATAACCATAGCCATAATTAAATTTTCATAAGGGTCATTAAGCATCTCATTATTTCATAATTTACATAAATCAAAAGACGTGGAAAACATTGATATTTCTCATACATTCCAAAGCTTTCAAGAGACGTAAAATCATGGCTGAAATATACACTCATTTAACTTTCAAATTTCAAGACTTGAAGATCATTTTTTTCAAACAACCATTTTGGTTTCAAAACCCTGAATAAATCTTTAAATCATTCATTTATGGGGAAAGGAAATTCATATAAAACTTTTTGTAATAAAATTCGTAACCCTAGTTTAAAATCATCAACATAATATATGTGGAATGATAATTAAAAGCACATATTAAAATAGCAGTTAGTATAGGGAGTGTTCAACATGCCGTTTTGATGAAAGGAATTTGAGAAGGCTTGAATTCTTGGTCTTGAAGCTTGAACCCTAGCTTGAAATCAATATGAAGGCTTACATGACTTGGGTTCATCCCTCATACCCTTGTGACTAATTTGGTGATAAATCATTGGGAAGAAACTATAATCTTTGACCCATATTGAAACTTTAGGATTGGGAGTTTGGGGTTTTGGGATTTAAAAAAGAATATAATAGTTTAGGACGATTTTGTGGGTTTAAAAAAGGATTGGGGAAGTTACATGGGGTGAAAGGACTAGTTTGTCCTTGATTTAATAGGACAAAAATGTATTTTACGTCGGGGAGAGGAAGGGTACGACTAACGTCCTATCGAGTAGCACCAGCTATGCCTTGCACGACCAATCATGTGGTACCAGCAATGCCTCGCACGGCCATCGCGCACCCCGCATAGTGTCTCACTAAAACACCCATAACTTTTTACTCCAAACTCGGATTGACGAACGGTCAGTGGAGTTGTTAAGAATACTCAAAAACCTTTAATTTGATTTGAATTATTCCACCTAAATCATTTTATTCAAGGATTAATGGTCCTTGGAAGTTGAACCAAGTAAGAACATTTACTAAAACCCAATTGGTAGGAAAGTTCTAAACTCAACTTTGAGCTTGAAAATATCTATGACCTCAATTCATTTCCAAAGATGTTTCCATAATAAGGAATTGATCATCACACATATATACTAATAGATATCATAGGGTTCGATTCTATACATGTTTAAAGGACAGTCCAAATAATAGCCCTAAAGTGTGGGTTGTTATAAGAACCATGTTTGGCAGAACCCAATGTAAGTCGAGGAAACTCTCTTACATAATGAATATGCATATAACATACGAAACACCCTCTACTACCTTAATCACACTAAGAGCGCCTAGAAGAGCCAAAATGTGCTACATGCCCCAATAAACCAACATGAGAACCTCTGCTCAAATGACCTTACCGCTACCTACTTAAGGCCTCAAAAACCATAGACCTACTACCCAAACTCTATAAAGCTACCTGAACTAGTCATCCATGGTAACCGTGAGAACCTCTGCAAAAGAAATCCCTACCTCAGGATGTGTGTCCACTAAACTCACCCTATCAGTGTATCTTCTTAGCACGACCACTCAGAGTACCCCGACAAATTGAATTAATCAAGTTAGCATGCTCTATGATATTTTGGAATAAACCATCTGAAACCACAAGCTGAGAGTTGCCAACTGATAATAACCTACAAAACCCTTAATAAACTTCTTGATCATCTTAGACTCAGTGGAAATACTTATAGTGGCATATCTAGATAGTGTATCAAAGTGTGTCTAATACTTTGTGATCAAACTCATCTCTCATTATATCTCTCAAGCTGTAGGGCATGAACCTCTCAAGAATAGTCTCAGAAAACTATGTCCATGTTATAAAAGGAGAACCCAATGGTCTACAACTAGCAAGAGATCTCCACCACTGCCTAGCCATGTCAGTCAACTAGTTGGTAGTGTAGGCCTCACCATAGTACCTAAGGGATCGAAGGTTACGTAACCTCTCCTCGCAATCAAGTAAAAACTCATAAGCATCCTAAACAATAGAACGATGATGTCACCCAAACTATACCTTCCAAAAAGTATAAAGCGGTCACTGAATCAAATATAGAACCCAATAAGATTGGGGTATATCCCACAGGGAAAAGGTTAAAATTCTATCAGGTGTTTGTCTAAGTAATTGGTACATAAGTAAAAGAGGAGGATTTTGTTAAAAAAATGGGAAATAGTAACAATTTTTGATTTATTGGATTTGTAATCAATATGAGAAAGGCACAAGGACTGTGTTACCCAATAACTTCATAACTCTGTAGGTTCTCTATACGTTAGTGATCTCTCATGGTAATTGGCATGCAGAATATATATGATATGTATCATCTAACCGACTAGGTTATTCCCTTTGTAGATTACTATCTCCAGGTACAAAGGTTCATGTGTCATGAGTGTTGCATTACTGACCCCTATTTATGATCTCAATATAGCTTTTCCCATTTACCATCTTAACGCTAATTAAATGAAGATAACTCCAAGTCTTGTTGTTGATTTTTTATGCCTATAAAATTACCCCTGTTATAGTACAGGGAAGAGATAGGGTGAGTTCCAATGCATGCACTCATTGAAAAGCAATCAAACCCTCTGAAACAATTATACATGCCCTACTACCCTTTGAGAATCACCTTGTACTTTGAACACTATGTTGTTAATCCGTCATGGTTCCTACAACCCTAGTTTTGGTGTTAGCTAATCATAAGTCCAAGCATATAATAAGAATTCATAGATGACAAAATAAGCATGACCTTACAAGAATAAGAAAAACTCCAAAATCTCAACATGAATTATAACCCTCGAATTCAATGTCTGTACTTGTAAAACCAATAATATGTCTTGAAAGTAGTAATAGAATGTAACCTAAAATAATAGACCCACATTGGCTATTTATAGAAAAAAGGAAACCATCCGAAACAAAACAAGCATACAAAAGTAGGTGAAGATGACACCCATGACAACGAGTCGTCTGGTCTAAGGACGACTCATTATTAATCTTCTTCCAGGTGTTGCCTATTTTTCTTGCTCATTGATGACTACGCGTCTAGTCACCCTATGAGCCGTAGGGTGACTTATTTCCACTGGGACAGTCTTGTACTCTTTCAAAACTCTTCAGATTTTTCTTAGGATGACTGATCACGATGATTCATCGTGTGACCCAACGGGTCGTAGCCTCCTATCAAGCTCTACTTGTGCTGGCCATAAAAATCACTGGAGTCATAACAACTTCATACAATGACTCATCACATGTGATGACGAGTCATAGGCAACCTACGTGGTCAAATCCTCTAAGTCCGAAATCACTCTTATTAGACAACGACTAGGGCGATGAGTCATACTATGACCCAATAATTTGTTGCCCATGTCCTTTATCCATACTTGTGCAAATTTTCCCTTTTATTTATTCATTCAACTCCAAACCTTGTTTAACTGTTAAACTACACAAACCACATCATATCTATGTAAACAAGCCTTTGGATTAGCATATTTTCCTTGTTTTTAGAATCAAATCTACCATAAAATAGTGACAAATCAACACCCTCAACTTATAACGGTTGCACGTCCTCAGGGAAACAAAATAAACTAGACTTTCTAAGATGCTTAACTTAGAGCAAAACCAAAATCACTAAGCCAGTCACTTTTACAAAACAACTTTTCAGCATGAAACATGGTGAATATTTTTCAACGCCCTCTATGTTAGCAAAAATCAACCACTTATAGTGTATGTGCAAAATAAGTACCTTAACACAATGGGTTCAGGGCATGTCATTATGTTGTGAATAGGCAACCTCACACTTAGATCAATACACTACCCAAATAATCAGCAACTAGACTTCAACCATCTCCCCCCTCATATCAAAGAAGTTCCCAATCACTCAATATCTGCAAGTGAATCTATTAACTGGGACTGACTCAAATCTTTCACTCTCACAAAGAAGTCAGGTCGTGTGCATTTGATACCATAGGATTGCCCTTTTTTTATATGCTTCAGCTTTCGGACCATTGAGATAGGATCACTATAGTTCTTTTATTGGATTGTCATGTAGGCTTAGGGATGGGTATGGTACATTTGGGTACAGTGACTTAATCCTCCATGGCACTACAATACGTTTGGTTCCACTTTTTCTACTTCCTCTTATCTTTCTCCCTTTTTCACACTTTTATTTCTTTTTGGACCCTAAGAGCGATTTTATTTTCTTAACAACTCATTTTTTACTATTATTATTTATTTTTTATTTTTTTATATATGTTTTTTTCTTTTTCTCTTTACCGTACCCAGATCCCACTTCTTTTTATTTAGGTTATAGTGAACTCATTTCAACAACGACCTATGATCCTTTCCTAACCTCCTATCCTGCATCTGTAGCGTGACTAACCGAGAAAGTTCTAGATCGTACACACACACTGAGTAGGTAGAAACCTCACTTACTCATGGCTCAAGGCGTTTGTCTCAGTTACTACATATTCAGTTCATGCAAGGTCGGCTAGGTTATCATTCCACAATCCTAATTCCATATCTAGATCCTAATTTTGGTTACAGTACATGCAAACACACAACACTACAAAAAAAACAAATTTTTTGAAGGGGTATAATTTTTAAAACTTTTAAAAATAGGTTCTCATTCTTCCTTTATTTCGACTGCACCAACCTTTCATATTCTACTTTAAGTTGCACAAAACATAACAAAACAACACAGAAGTTCTAACTATGATAACGCAGTCGAGGGAAAAAATCACGACAATAAAAACCCTCGATTGTGTTACAAACCCACCCCTAAATTAAAAATCATACAATGTACCTATTGACACGAAATTGTAGAAACATGAAATAACAAGGGTAAAGGACATACCTGTGGCACACAAGGCACTAAATTATGATGTCTCCTCTTCTGGGGAATCAGAACAAACCCCAGACTTAGCAATAATAGCCTTGAATGTGTCCGCGGTGCTCATAACAATGTTGGCACTGATGGTGTCCAGTGCACTCAATGGTGTAATATCATAGGGGTAAGTACATCAACCCCCTTTCTCGTCAATTCTTGCAACATTGATGGTGGCGGGCTCAATAAATTAGAGCTCCTAACTCCATTCCCTACCTTATAGACCACAGACAACTGGTCCTGTGCCGACTACTTTCTTTCTACAACTACTTCTTTTAGCTCTGCTTTCTTTCTCCTTTTCTTCCTCTTCTTACTCTCTCTCTCTCTCACTACTACCTTTTGGGACTTTGTCTTTGCCTTTTGTACCCCATATGTTGGGCATCTCCTCTACCAGAATTTCCTTAATGATCGGCATAGTAGGGGTTAGAAAAGCTAGATATGGTCTTGCAGCCATGTCTTCTAAAGCAGCTATCAACGCAGCCAACTCCTCATGAATCCTTGACAAATATGGGGACTGTACCTCTTTGAAAATCTTAATGATTCTCCTCTCAAAACAGTCAAAATGGATTTGCATCACGTGTATTTCACTCTTAACTTCCTTCTTCAACCATGGATGCACCATATCTTCAATGTTACCTACTTTTTGCTCAAGGGTGACTAACCTTTTTATCACATCATTCAAGAACTCCGGGGAGACCAAGATGTATCCATTGGAAGGTGGACGTGGAATAAATATTATCGGAGTATGCAGTGTCGGGGTGGAAGGTGGTCTCGAGGCTATAGATGTAGTGGCATCAATCGTAACTTGCGTCTTTATCTGCTTAGTCTCAGGCTGAAACTCAACCTGCCTATCTCAAAGTTTATGAAAACTTAGGGTAATAATAACCATTTGTGCATACGACTGGAGTACACCCTGGAGCAATGTAACAACAACCTTTGCCCTCGAGATTGTGTTCGCTTGATCTGAAATCAAACCCATGTTAATGGTCCGATGGACCTTAACAAAATTATCCACATCGGGCAAAATAAGCACCCTATCTTTTCAACAAATCATTGTCAGCAAACATGGAAATGTAAATATCATATCAGTACTCACGACCCTATCTCAAATTTTACGTGCGATAATCTTTGCAATATCAATATCTTATCCTTTCATAATAGCTGTTATTAAGGCAGCCCTATCGGGGCTCAAAATGTTATCTCCTGTTGTAGGTCCTAACCTGTGGCAAACTAATGTCCACCATTACTTTACTACAAAATTCAAGCTTCCTATGGTAATCTATGATAATATACCCATAGCCCAAGGCGCATTCTATTATTCAGTTGAAATAATACCGACAATCTATCGTAAAAGCACCAGCTTAACTTCAGTACTTATCTGCTTTGTGTTGACCTTCCTCATCTCATCAATCTAGTGATCAATCTATGATGAGTCATCCATAGGAACAAAATCAGTCCCATGTAGGAATTGAGAAATGGTCTATCGAGAGATATTCACTCAAATTCCATGAATTATCAATAAATAAATAGGGTTACCAACCTTCTTAGCTAACCCTTATGGATGCATCTGCTTTAACTCAATCTAGTATGCAGCATCAAACTCCCAAACTAGAGCCAGCTATATCTGTTAGATTCTCTCGTCATCCAGTAAAAATGATATTTCTTGAACAAGGTGTCAAACTCTGGCATCTCAAACATCCCTACGGTTAATAAACTAGGATCCGTATAAAAGCCTTGCTTTGGCCAGCTAGTGTTGGGGACACTGTCCCACTCATATAACTCTTGTATGCCTGGATACCCCCACCGATTAACAATTAGAATCGGGTTGGCCTCAATCTATAGTCCAGGCTGGGGTAGTAGAGGAGGAGGAATTACATGTGGAATACTGTCAATAACATCCTCATTCTCACTTTTTTCAGATTCTTTCAAGATAGATTCTGACCCTACACTACTAGACTAGATGCCAGACGCAGCCTCATCTCCGCTCTTGGAGATTCTGTGATCGCCTTCTTCTACATAATTTGACAAAGAACTATATTCCTCTCCCCCTTTAGACTGGGGAGTGGAAGGTGAATGTGGTGGTGATGCCCTATTAATCTTCATTCTGGGCCTTGATTAACTGTCCCTGGGTAAGCTACTCCATGGTTGGACTGGCCCTAATATGGATTATTCCTCAAGTGATCCACTCGACTCATGTCATCCTCTGAAGGTTCATCTCTTAGTTGGTGAGTAGATAGATCTTGTTTCTTGGTAGTCAGCTTACCCATCTTATTTCAACCCTTAGTGTTGTCATTTTTTAGTGTCATGGTACCTATAGGGGATTACACTTTATCAACCTAATCAGAGAGAATAAAAAATAAGTAAGAAAAATTATATAGGTGATCTTGTTCCCAATCACTACGAGTTAGACAATGAGTCATCATCTGTGGAGATGAGTCATTGTTAGACTCGTAGGGTCTGGAGGTGACTAGTCATCTTTGACTATTGTTTAGATGACTGCATCCTATTACTTATCGATTCATACCACGACTCATTGGCTGAGTCATCGGCTGGAATCTTGTAAAGTGCAATGTTGGTCCCTCAAGATAGTTCACTTGGCGATTCATCTAATTACCCAACGAATCATTGAATAACTCATAGTGAGAACAGTTTGATCGGATAGAGACTGAACCATTTTCTTGACCTAAGTGCAATCACAACGTCTCACATAATTACTCATCTCATGTGGAAACTAGTCGTTGTGAGAGTCATAGTGGCTGCAAATAGGTAGTCCCTAGTTTTATCAATTTATACTCTTTTTTTGCAGATTTCTAATAGCACATAATTATCCATTTACTACACAAATGATCATCGGGGTGGCCAAATAGACACTCCTCCTGTGACTTATATGAACATCAGCACCGGAGTTACTTAGACTTCCCCCCGGGTAACCAACAACTCGCCATTTTAGACCATCTAATCACCCCTCACCTGCGTCAAAACCTAGTATTTTTATCAACACAAGTGACCCCATCACTCCCAATTTCTCATGCTGTTAAATATAGGGTTTGGAATACCCATGTGATTCACCACTTATAATTTCAGTAAATGTAGATATATTTGCAGGCAAGAAGTAATACTTATTTATGTTTGAGTAGTGATGCTTGAGACAACTAGGAACTTGGAATCTTTAACAAGAAATCTTGCCTAGAAAAAGTTTTGATGCTTAATAATAGTTTACTTAGTGCTTGAGTGATTAGGGTTTGAGTTGTAAAGAATAAAGTAAGGGGGATGGGACCATTTAAGGAAAATGGAGGAAGATAGAGGGAGTTACAGTGTTTTGAAAGGAAAGGGAATCAACTCAATTCCCTTTTAATTTTTTAAGGTGGGTCGAATAATATACAATAATTTATTTTAAAAGTTGGACCGATATTTAACGGGTGACAATGACCTCCCATAAAGACTCCTCGTTGATGATGACGAGTTGTCATCTCCCTCCATTGTGACACTAAGAACTTAGAGAACTTACCTGAAGTCACCGTCCCCATGACTCAAGGTGACAAGTCATCGTGTGTGGCAATGACTCATTCTGAGATTCATTGGGTGACCAGTAACTTTTTCTTACTTCCTTCCTTAACGACGAGTCACCTGACAAGTTGTCACATATCCAGATGAGTCGTTGAGGGAATCGTTTGGACTAGGCACCAGAAATTTTCGTGTGTCCTTTCAGTTCTGCTATCCTGCACACTTCAAAACACATTACCCTATAATATTTATAAAGTACAAAATCATGGGTTGTCTCCTAAACAACGCTTGATTTAACGCCACGGCACAACGTGGCTTCGTTGGTTACTCATACTTTAAGAATAAGCCCATGGATTGCCTCTCATGAAGCACCAGATTTAACGTTGCAGCACTACTCGGATTGGTTTGATTTCTCAAGCCTCCTTTAAATCCACTTCACAAATCAACCTCGAGTCCTTACTTTCACACATGTAGTGATTCACCCTTTGGCCATTGACCTTAAATTTCTTCCAATCCTCATTCTCTTTCTCAATTGCACCATAGGGGAACACTATAACCACTCTATTTGGGCCATTCAATTTCGACCTTAACTTCCTAGGAAATATCTTCATCCTTAAATCAAATACTAGTACCATATTGCCTGCAGTGACTTCTATCCTCTCAATCTTGCGATCATGATACAACTTCATCTTCTCCTTATATAAGGATGAGCTCTCATACATGCAGAGACTTAATTCATCCATCTCATTCATCTAATCAAGCCTCAACTTTGCTGCGTCACTCGATTTCAGATTCAACTTCTTCAATGCCCATAATTCCTTATGCTCAAGTTCAATATGCAAGTAGCATGCTTTGCCATACAAAAGCTAATATGGAAATGTGCCAATAGAGGTTTTGAATGCTATCCAATATGCCCATTGTGCCTCAACTACCATCCTATTGGAATTCAAAGCCTTTTCCAAAATGGAATCGATCTCCCAGTGGGAGACCTCAACTTGCCCGCTGGTATGAGGATGGTAAGGTATTGCCACTCTGTGTTTCATATCATATTTCTCAAGCAGGTCCTTAAATAGATGATTACAAAAATGGAAACCTCTATCTCTAATGATAACCCTAGGTCCTGAATCCTGAGAATATGTCCTATTTCAAAAAACGGGTGACACTCTTACCTTCGTTGATAGGAAGTGAAACTGCCTCCACCCACTTTGAAACATAATTGACAACCTCCAATATATACTTTATGCCATAAAAGCTCACAAATGGGCCTATAATGTCAATACCCCAAACATCAAACAACTCAATCTCAAGGATAGTAGTCATTGGAAGTTCATATCTTTGGGGGATATTTCCTTGCCTTTGAAATTGGACGCACGCCTATGCATATTCATGAGCATACTTGTTAATGGTGGGACAGTAATATTTACATTACAATAGCTTATGTTCAGTTCATGCACCTCTATGGTGACCCCCAACTAGTGAAGAGTGTCATGCTTCTAATATGTTCATCATCTCAACCTCGGGAATACATATCTGAATCACACCATCCGAGCAAACCAAAAATAGGTATCGATCATCCCAAAAGAACTTTCTGACCTCATGCATGAACTTCTTTTGATAATTAAACAATATATCCTCTGAAACTAGATCACCAGCCATATAATTGGTGAAATCTGCAAACCAAGGAATTATGACTTGTGATGCTGCCAAGACTTTCTTGTCTAGAAAAGTATCATCAATTTCAAGATCATTCCTTACTTTTAGCGTGGCCTCATCCTCAAGGGATGATAAATGGTCGGCTACTTGATTCTTAGTCCATTTTTTATCCTTGACTTCAAAATGGAATTCCTGCAACAGAAATACCCATCTAATCAACCTCGACTTTGTATCTTTCTTTGCCATAAGGTATCTAAGAGCTGCATAGTAAGTATGCACAATCACTTTTGTGCAAAGTAAATAAGATCAAAATTTCTCGAATGCAAACACAATAGCGAGCAACTCTTGTTTAGCATAGTATAATTTTTCTGAGCCATATTGAGTGCTTTCCTAGCATAATAGATGGGATGTAGGATCTTTCCTCGCCTTTGGCCTAGAACTGCACCTAGCGTCATGGCACTAGCATCGCACATAACCTCAAATAGAAAGGTCGTATTAGGAGATACAATGATGGGGGCTGAAATCAACTTCTCTTTTAGGAAGTCAAAAGCTTTTAGTCATGCATCATCAAACATAAATTTCACCTCCTTCTCCAATAGTTGGCAGAAGGGATTAGCAATCTAAAAAGAGTCCTTGATAAATCTCTTATAAAAACTTGCATTCCCTAAAAATCTATGAATGCCCTTCACAGAAATTGGTGAAGGTAATTTTTCAATCACCTTAATCTTTGCCTTATTGAATTCAATACCTTTCTTTGAAATCCAGTGACCGAGCACTATTTCGCCATAAAGTGGCACTTCTCCCAATTTAATACCAAATTACATTCCTCGCATCTCCTCAGAGTATTGGCAAGATGTGCCAAACAGTCATCCAATAAGTCACCCACAAATGAGAAGTCATTCATGAAAACTTCAATAGTGTCCTCCACCATGTCAAAAAAGATGGACATCAGACAACGCTGAAAAATTATGGGAGCATTACATAGACCAAACGACATCGTCTTGAATACGAACGTCCCATATGGACAAGTGAAAATGGTATTCTCTTAGTCCTCGAGAATAATAAAAATCTGATTGTACCTTGAATAACCATCAAGAAAGTAATACCATCATCTACCAACAAGACGGTCTAACATCTGGTCCATGAAAGACATAGGAAAATGATCTTTCTTGATCCATGAATACAACTTCCTATAGTCCCTGCAAAGTCTTCATCTGATGAATGACCTCATAGGAATTAGCTCATTCTATTCATTTTGAACTATAGTGATTCCACCCTTCTTTGGTACATATTGGACTAGGGTCACCTACTTGCTATCAACAATCAGATAAATCACACCTACATCTAACCACTTAATGATCTCTTTCTTCACAACTTTTTGCATAGGTGGATTTAATCTATGTTGATGTTGAATGATGGGTATACAATCCTGCTCAAGTTGGATTTCGTGTGTGAAAATTCCAGGTGGAACTCTAATAATGTCAGCAATAGACCATCCAATGGCGTGTTTGAACCTCTGTAAAATGGACACTACGGCCTCAACTTTCCACTCTAATAAATCAGCTACAATGATAACCGACAAAGTATTGTTATCCCTCAAAAATGCATACCAAAGATGAGAAGAAAGAGTATTGAGCTCCAGTATGGGAGGCTCGTCAATTGAAGGTCAAGTAGGTTGGGTAACTCTATTCTTCAAAGCAAGATCAAGCTTCTTTGGTGTATAGTTGTACGAACCCTTACCAACAAGTGCATTCAGTATCTCATCATACTCGTCAATACCGTCACTATCGAAATTCATGATAACTATCATGAGGGCCTTGACCCCAAGTCTTCCCTCAATAGGAGCAACCAAATCATCTTTTTTGAATGTATTTATCATACAAATCACACACATATCTTTCGGCTGCTTCATAAACTGGCATACATTAAAAGTAACTTACTCGTTATTTAGTCTAAACTTCATTTGCCTAGTCTCTATATCAACCAATACATGTCCAGTCGTAAGGAATGACCTTCCCAAGATAATAGGAACCTCGAAGTCAACCTCACAGTCAAGAATGATAAAATTAGATGGAAATATAAAAGATGCAACCTTTACCAAAACATTACACATCACACAAGATGCCCGCTGGAGTCTTCACATTATGATCCGCCATGAGGAGTCTCATCGAAATAGGTCTAGGTGATACCAACCCTAACTATTTGTAAACTGCTAGCATCATCGAGTTAATGCTAGCTCCAAAATCACACAATGCCTTTGGAAGGTAGAAACACCCTATAGTTCACAAGATCATGAATGCTTCTAGGTCTTCTTTCTTTTCAACTAATGATCGAGATGCTATTGCACTATAATGGTGCATATTATCCACGAGTTTAAAGCTGACAGTCCTCTTCTTTGTCACCAAGACCTTCATAAATTTTGCATATCCTGGCATTTGATCTAAAGCCTCCAGAAGAGGTATGTTCACCAATAACTCTTTCAACATCGAGATAAACTTTTGATATTTTCTCTTCTCATCTTTCTTTTTCAACTTTTGTGGAAAAGGAGGAGGAGTTCGTAGAATGGGCTTCAATATTTGTATGTTTTTTTCCCTTTCCATTACCATACTTAACCTCTTTTTTAGAACTTAGAGGCTTTTGAGATACATCATCATCTACCACCAAATGTTTTGATTCAGTCTCATCAACATCATCAATATTTATGAGCTCATATTTCTTGTCATCAACCACAGGCATAGGCGGATCAGTAGTGGTATTTCTACTTCTAGCTGTAATGGATAGGCAAAGTCCATTATTCTTAAGATTTTGGACGGTGTTGCGCGGATGTATGCCCAGTTGATGCTGATTCAATATGGCAGACATCTGCCTAAATTTGTGCTCAAGTTGTTTAATGGCGGTCGTAGAAGACTAAACTTTTCTGCTCATCCCCAAAATATCTGCCTTAATAACCTTAAGGAAACTTTCTTGGCTCTCAGAACACTAGATAAGTTTTGTAAGTAAGGCTTCCATCATCTAATTGCCAGAATCAACATCACGGTTCCCCGGTGGAATGTAAAAGCCACTCTTGTCCTTGTAATTATCTTTTTGCTTCCAATAATCATCACGATCTTATTCTCTTTATCTATACCTCGACATTTTTTTAACTATCTCCATAGTAGTTCCAACCTTGATTCCCTTGCCTAGAATTTTATTTGTCTTGGTTAGACCCTTGGCCCTTAGCTCGAAAACCCACCACTTCTCTGTTGCGGTATTTATCCTCTTCCTCAAAATATTAATCTGTATACTCAGGTGCCTTATCTTGTGCACCAACCGCATTCACCTTTTCTTCCCCAGCTGCCACAAATTGCTTAGCAAGAAATCCAATCACAATTCTCAGTTGGGCTACCTCTTGAGCCACTATCTCATCTAGTGCTCTCTGTTCTACTAACGATCTAATTACAAAAGTTCCTAGGGTCTGTCTACCTCTCGAGTATGCCAAACTCGATTGGTTTTAGTGATCCAATCAAGAATCTCTGAAGACTACTCCCAAAGTATACTTATGAATGCCCCACATGTGATAGTGTCTTCTACATCCTTAGTGTTTGTATTCAAGGCTTTGTAGAATATTTCGAGCAAGTTTTGACAAGTCATTCTATGGTTGGGAACACTCTGCATCTTTTTTTGAACTTTAACCAAGTCTCGTATATTGCTTTTGAATGCAACTATCAAAAATTATAGATCTGATCTTTCAATTGCAACATTCTGGAGAGTGGGAAAAATTGGTCTAAGAATTGAGTCCTTAACTTGTTCCATGTAGTGATAGATCAATGTGGTAACTCAGCTAACCACAGAGTGGATTCTCCTATCAGAATGAATGGAAATAGCCTCAATCTAATTGCCTCTTGACTCATACTAAACAAATTATATGATGTACAGATTCCTATGAAATTCATCACTTGAATGTTTGCATTATCAGTAGGAAGGCCAACAAATATCCCTTTAGGTTCAGTAAGTGAATCATGACACTCGTAATATCAAACTTAGTCCCTTGAGACAATTCTGGTGGAATGATAGCACCTGTCTCAATTGGCTCCAAATAGTCTTAATTACTCTCTCATTCCTAATTGCCTGCCTGACAGTCTCTTGTCTGGCACTCTTTTAAGCCATTAATCGTGTAGTGGTCTCTTTCGCAGATTTCTGGCCAATAGGATTAAGTGGTGGTTGATTATGAATTTCACCACCAACATGAGCTACTTCTAATAAGGTTGTTGGATCCTGAACTCCGTCATTAACCATTCTTCGATTGTTTCTTAGATTTCTCTCAAGTTTTGTATCAATTGGCATCAGGGGATTTCTATGACTATGAGTGTTGGGCATACACTATTATGTGCCCTAAAAATAGTAGAAATGTAAAATCAGCAAATGAAACCAACAACCTGACAAACACAATCAATCAACTCCATAAATGCAATCCCCAACAATGTCGCCAAAATTTGATGTCGCCCAAATTACACCTCCCTAAAAGTATAAAGCAGTCACTAAATGAAATTTAGAATCCAGCAAGGTTGGGGTCGATCCCATAGGGAATAGGTAAAAATTCTATCAGGTGTTTGTCGTATTAACTGGCAAATAAGTAAAAGAGGGGGATTTTGTAAAGCACACGAGCAATAGTAACAAGTTTTGATTTATTGGATTAGCAATCAATATGAGAAAGACACTAGGACTGTGTTCCCAACAACTTCATAACTCCAGAGTTTCTTCGTATGTTAGTGATCTCTTATGATAATAGGCATGTAGAATTGGTAGGTTATGTATCATCTAACCAACTAGGTTACTCCTCTTGTAGATGACTATCTCCAAGCATAAAGGTTCATATGTCATGAGTGCTGCATTATTGACCCCTATCTATGATCCCAATAAAGTCTTTCCCATTTACTTGTTCAAGGTTATTTAAATGAAGATTACTCAAAATCTTGTTGTTGATTCGCTATTCCTATCTAATTACCCTTGCTACAGTCCTGGATAGAGATAGGATGAGTCCCAATGTGTACCTCTGACAATGGGTCATCTCGTCTGAGGACGACTCATCATCAGTCTTCTTCCAGGCATTGCCTACTTTTCTTGCTCATTAATGAGGACTAGTCAAGTCACCCTACGAGTCGTAGAGTCACTCATTTCTACTGGTAGTATCTTGTACTCTTTCAGAACTTTTCATATCTTTCTCAGATAACTGATCACAATGATCTGTCGTGTAAGCCAATGGATCATAGCCTCCTGTCGTACTCTACTTTTACTTGAAATTGTCATAGCCATAAAAATCATTAGAGTCATAACGACTTCATACAATAACTTTTCATCTGTGACAACGAGTCGTAGTCAGCCTACGTGGTCAAGTCCTCTAAGTCTGAAATCACTCTGGTCAGCCAACGACTAGGGCGATGAGTCTTACTGTGACCCAACGACTCATTGCCCAGTGTCCTTTACCATACTTGTACAAATTTTCTCTTTTATTTATTTCAACTCCAAGCCCTATTTTCCAAGAAAACTACACAACCATATCATAGCTATGTAAACGAACCTTTGGATTAGTGTATTTTCCTTGTTTTAAGCGTCAAAAGTTCCTTAAAACCACCACACATCACACTACTTAACTTGGGAGGAGCCAACTAAATAAATCTCTCAAATATCTTTTGACTATCATAAGACATCACATGACTAGAAGCAAAAGGAGGATTGACAAGTCTAGTAGGTAAAGTATGAACACGTGGGGGTACAAAATCAACTGGTTGTACCCCTAGACTCAAAAAATCAGAAGTAGGAGCCTACCCTAGAGGTTGAACACCTCCTAGAATCTAAGAACCACTCGGCATACTCAATAGAATACCTATCTGGGGAATGCTATCTAGATGGCCCAAAAGATAAATCAACAAATCATGTAACACCGATGAACCTAGTGCTCTAATACCCATTTGTCATGACCCAAAAGTTGAGGTCATGATGACACCTACCCCGATCCATCCTTGGTAGGTAAGCCAAAAATTTACAATTGAATAGAAAATTGAAGTAAGAATTAGAAGAAACAAATAAGATACTTCTAAAATGAAGTCAGGCTATAATACTTGTAAAACATAGAAACTCCAAAAGAAATATAATAAATCCCCAAAAACCTAGTGTCATATGTGTGAAGAGCATCTAATACAATACAAAAATCTAAAATACATGGATATATCTTGGGTAATAAATAAAGACAAGATAAGATATGTGGAAGTACGGAATCTGTCCCGAATGCTAGAGCTCACCAGTACCTATCAATCTCTCACAACACAAAGTTAGCCACCATAAGTCACACTCGGACTGGGATCTACACTGAAAGAGCACAGAAGTAGTAGTTAATCTTGTCCACTTGTACTCCATAGGTATCATAGGCTGGCTGAGCAAAAGTATAAATCTAAACAAGTGAAGAATACTATGACCACGCTTCCACCTACATATAGAAAAGTTCCTAAATTATAGCTCACATCATATCTCCAAACAATTTTACAAGTATAATATCAATAATAGGATAACTACACACGAATATATATGAAAAGCTAAGTACACGGTAGCAAACACGTAAACAAAAACATAAATTAAGCCATCACAAGAATTTTCATATATACTTTTAGAGATAAAGCACCCAAGACATGAACCATGGGGGGTTCGGAATCTATACATTTTCACAATCTCAATCTCATGTCTCAATTACCTTGCTGGTACATCCCTCATTCAAGGGTTTTGTAAAGTGTTTCATTTTTTTCTAAATTAATTTTCTTAATTACACTGCCGGCACATCCCTTGGTCAAGGATTTTGTAAAGAGTTTCATTTCTCTCAAAATCATTGCTTCTCAGTGATGCCAATCTCATAAATATGTATGTATGAATTGAGGATGTAATGATTACAACTGGTCAGTATGAATATAATAATCAATTTAATACATGTATAAATAAGCTGAAAATCAACTCAATATGTCAAAAATTCATGATATAAGACATATCACGGCACCACTAGAGTAAATAGTCATCTAATACATAAATAATATCAATCCAAGCCCTTCACTCAGGTATAATAATAGAGTCATAGAATGCATAAATAAGGAATATAATATCAATCTACGCCCCCACTCGGGCCTCACAATAATAATAAGGAAACTAAATGACAAATAAGGCCTATAATATTAAATCAAGCTCCCACACAGGCATCACAACAAATATAATCTCTCCAACCAACAATAATATACATATAAGCCCCCACAGGCAACAAAATAATAATAACAATCCCAAAATATGATCTCATGACTAATGCCCCAACTCATAGCATGCTTTAAATGACTGGTTAACTATTTAGCCTAGTCTGAAGAAAATTAATCCATAACCCACCTCGAAAAGTAAGAATCCAAACCTAGACTCTTCAATGCAAAGCCTTCCTTTCATGATCTATCAAAAGTGTAATCTACATGTTATAATGAGTCCAACAATACCCATATTGGCTATATTTATTTAGGGTTAAAAAATAGTTTAAAAATTGGCTTGAAATTAAACAAGGGTAAATATGGTATTTTTTTTTTAAGAATCATGTTCCCCATGACAAGAGGAGTCGTAATCTGAAAATCAAACTAAAAAGAAGTTTAAAACTTACTTTAAATTGAAGAATTTTTTTTTATACTTTATCAGGTAAAACCCCAAAATCCAAGTTTAAAACAAAAGATTTGAAGTTGTTTTGAAAATGAAATCAAAAGGAAATGATAAAAATAGGAGTTTAGAGATTACCCAAGCAAGATTGATGAAAAAACCCTTTGAAATCATCTAAAATCGAGCTCTCAAAGTCTAATAATGGTGAAAGTGGGATTTTGGTTGAGAAAATAATTTAAATTCTGCCTAGGTATAAAATACCCTTCGTTAATACGATCCCTAGGCTGGGCATGCAAAGGCCAACCTGAACCAGGTCCTGCGATCGCATTTAGACCATCACAATCATGATAAAGTCCAACCCAGACCAGATAACTCTTTGCGAACACGGTCCACACCTCGCGAATGCAATGAACAAACTAGGCAACCCTTCACAAATACGGTCCCACCATTGCATTTGCGATGAAGAGAATTTTACTTCTCCGTTATTGCAACTATGGGCCATTCAACATGAAGAATGATTTCATTGTGCACCAAAAAACTGCACAAGTAGTTTGGGACTAGGAAAACTAATCCCTAGTGGACCCTCAAGACTCTTTGCGGACACCATAGAAAGAAAACTAATAATTCTACTAAGCTAATTTTGATGTTTTGAACTTAATGGATTCGTCGAATTTATGAAAAGATATCGTTTACAATGAATTAGTTCTTGGGAACCCTTTTTAGCTTATTTTACTAGTTTTTGTGTAAAAGGACAAAACACAATATAAAGGTTCGAGGGCTAAGCTAACTATGCTAATAACCAAAGATTGACATTCCTGATCTAATAGATCTAACCAAGTCACCATCCGACGTTCGAATCACATAATATTGACAAAAGTCAAACTAATCATCTTTAAAGCCTCTAAGGACCTCAAACTCACTCAAATCACTCTTGAACGCATTGAGGACCTTGACAAGAAACCCCACAACTAATAAATAGCATATAGTAACTACTAGAAAGGAAAAAGTGATCAAAACACAGAAAAAGCTAAAAAAATCACAACTATGGGTGTTACATGAAGATTGTCACGCCCCAAATCCCATTGAGACGTGATTGGCACCCGAAGCCGATATGTCCCGAGAGAACCAATCTTTACTCATGTATACCCATATGCATATCCTCGTATGAATCTTATTAAATCTTATTATTACTCATGCAACTAAGCGGAAGTCATGAACATGGAAACATATATCATATCTATATACGAAACTTGGCCGTTAGGGCCATTAGGTCAAAATGATCATACATCTCTTGCTTGCTTTCATATACCCACATACGTCTACAATAGCCTCTAACAGATGCATATACAAGACCAACTTAAATTCGGGACAAGCCCCCGCTTTATACAACATTTACACCACCAAAATATATGTACAACTGTGACTCGGAGGAGCCCCGAACTAACAGGAGCTCACCAATGATCCGCAACAACTGGCAACCTACTGTGGAGGCCTACTAGTACCTGCGCCTGCAGCAAGTAAGGTAAATGCCCCAAGAGGGGTCAGTACGAAGAATGTACTGAGTATGTAAGGCCATATGAACTTGTAAGATATGTAAAGATGTCCAAGAACTCATGTTCAAAAGCATAATCAATATAGATAAGTCACAATGTAGATGAGTCACTATTCTGTACTTTGGAAACCATGTATTTTGCTTTCATTACTTTCTTTGTATCTTTGCTTCTATGATTGTTCATCTTTGACTCTGATGTGTGATACCCGGGCCCCGACTGAAAAGTGGGTTTTAACATAACATCATGTTATGTTGGGATCGGCTCGAGCTAGGCTTATGCCCCTAGAGCTGCCACCCTATGAATCAATGTATATATCGGGATCGGCTCGAGCTAGGTTAGTACCTCTAGGGCTGCCACCCATACAACATTTCTGGTTTGGCTCGAGCTAGGTTATTACCTCTAGAGCTGCCCCCTGTCAGGTTCGGTCTGAGCTAGGCTTATGCCTCTAAGACTGCCTCCTGATCCTGGGATCGACTTGAGCTAGGCTTATGCCCCCAAAGCTGCCACCCATACTTGATCATTAACCACATATGCATTACTTCACTTCTTTACTTTTGAGAGATTGATACCTTTACTTGTGAGAGATTAGTACATTCATGTGTGAGAGATTGATACATTCATTTGACATAGCATTTTTTGGAAGCTTTGGAACCATAACCAAAATAGAAGACATGTGAATAACATTATTGGAAACATAGCCTTATTGGAAACATAACACCATTAGAACCATTGGACAATCATCCATGAACAAGATACATGAGCACAATCACTTTTGGAACTTTAGAAAACAACCTTATTGAGCTTTTGGAACAATACCCATGAATATGAGACATGAGATTCACAATTGATGTATGAGTAGAAAATATATGATAATGACCATTGATAATCGCATATAGGATACCTTAGCACATTTCGGGATGGGACAAGCGTAATGTCAATGTGAATACTATTTATCGCAGAAAGATACGGACAGAGTAACCTTACATACCTTGTATTCTCACTACGAATATACAATCCTAGATGTGCATACAATAGTCCCGCTCCTTCTTTATGTGTCACTCTACAACACAAATATATAACGGAATTCACATTAACCACCAACTACCTTACAAAGGCATATAACGTCAATGAGTTACATGTTTGCCTTTAAACATGCCATTTCCCCTTGACAAAACCATTGATGAAATTATTATCCCAAAAATACCACAATATTCCCAACATTGACCAACACATGATAATCAATACATTTCACCACAACACTTCTCCTTTACACTTTCTTATCCACACCACATCACAAATAATCTTTTAAATTACTTTAATACACCTCATAGCACATATCGGCCAAAATCCCACAATTTAAACTTATAGAAAAATAACAAGTTAAATAACAAAATCACACCATACATGTCCATATTTTATCCATACCATGCTCTTTCATCGAAGGCACAAGTCATAATTCAAGCTTGAATCTCATGGATCACAAATCTTATATAAAAACACAAAGTACCATGTCCAACACTTCCAAGCATAACCAACATGATTTACATACTCCCCCATGCATATAACATATTAATCCATAACAATAATCACTTACCCAAGCTTGAAAAGTGATGATGTTGCTCCAAAAGTTGGCTTTGAACTCTTAGGGTTTGAAGAAAATATCTTGTCTTTTGGTCTAAAAAGGCATGAGACTTATGAAGAATAAAAATAAGATTTTTTGGTCCCTTTTATAAGCCTTTATGTCCATCCTTATCCACTCTTAAAGCATTAAATTCTTGGTCAAGAAGGTCAAGGCAAGGATGGGTCTTTTGACCTATGTTTGGGCCATGTTTTCTTTTCATTTTTGGGTCCTTTTTGGGCCCAATTCACTTAACCCAACAAAATCAATAATTTCTCGTGTTTAAATCATCTCATATGTGTTACAACAATATTTCCACTCACGCTATTCATATCCGTAGCCTCAACCCCCAAAACAAGTGATTCTAGCCACGTATGGCTTATTTTGACCACAAGGGTAAAATTGTCATTTTGGGGCCAAATCCGTTCTCGAGTAATTTTATCATACCAATATAATACTTGACTCATTTCATGTATATACTCATGGTTGTATAAGAAACGTGGCAAAAATCGGCTCGGTACGTCCCCGGGTACCCTTGGAACTTAGAAAATTTCCAACTTTTGAAAAAGTGGAAAAACCAGCATGGCGCGCCAGCTTACTGCCTCTGGGCACAAAAATTTGGCCCAAAGTGGCGTGGCACGCCCACCAGCACGCCCCACACTTAGTTTTTCAAAAAGTTTTGTTTTTCGACTTTTCTTCGCGGGTTTGGTTAGATACTTCAAGTCCTACTCTTTAACTTACTTCTTACCCTTAATACACTTTGTTTAGAGGTCCTCTTAGCCTCATTTTGAACCCCACAAATGCTCCACGAAAATCACAAAACACCTCCTATGCAAGTTTAATCACATGTACAAGGCTAAATTTCAATTTTCTCATCACTAACATTACAAATTACATACTCATGGCATATCGACACCTATGTAACCATTGTTCAACGTCGTCACATTGGGTTGATAAGGTACGGGGTGTTACATTCTCCCTCCCTTTGAAACATTCGTCCTCGAATGTTAACGATGTTGCTTTAATTACAACAAATGCATCTCTATATTAGCCTATACATATATAGCCACTTGAAGCTCATAAATACTTACTTAGTATTGGTCCACTTCCACATTTTGAACCTTTTCTTCCATTTGAAATAAATATGGGTACGTCGATTTCATCATTTTTGTTTTCTCAACTTCTCATGTGATCTCTTCGACTTGTTGATTTTCCTCAAAGAACTTTTTCAGAAAGTACGTCTTTATTTATTAACCTTCACGTTTGACGCTTTAGAATAGCCATAGCTATCTTTTCCTAGTGATATCCCCCCAACTTTGTATATTTCCAATGGGAACAATATGAAAGGAAACTCTTATACACTTTCAACAATATCACATGGCATATTGTATAGGGTCAATTTTCCCTTCTTTCCAATCCCATCACCTCATTCATTAGTAATGCCTTTAAAAGTGCTTAATAATCTATGATCACAACATCTACGATACCTTTACGATATGTCTCTTTAACTCTAGTAAAGTCACCGACACGTGGAGATTTTTCAGTTGACTTAACTAATAACCTCGGTGTCCCATTAAATTCATAGTAATCAATGGAGTGACATACGATAGGGTAAAGCCCGTACCGATCAATATAAAATATGGATAATATACCTGTATCTTCATTAGGAGATGCCTCCACATTCTGCCTGTCCACTAGAGCATAGGTACGATTTTGGGCTCCACTGGAACTAACTGCTCCTCCTCTAATATCTCTACCACGACCAATAGGCTGAACGCCTCTGTCTAGGGGAGGAACCGATGCTGATGATGCAACGACTGATCCCGTAGGTCGTGCTACACCACTTGCTCCCCTTTGTGGGCATTCTCTCATTATATGCCCTGCTGCGCCACACCCAAAACAAGCATTTGTCCCCACTCGGCATGTACCTGTATGAGTACGCCCGCAGTGCTGACACTGCTGACGAGGAAAACCTGTTGCCTGTGATTCGTGAACTCCACTACTCGGCCCAGATAGACCACCTCTAAAACCTCAGAACTGAGAGTGAGCACCTGCTGTAGAATATGAGAACGAGGGTCTAGGCGGTAACATTTGAGATCTAGATTCTCCTGGGGACACCATAGACTGCCCCATTGGTCTAGCCCTTTTTGATGGCCCTTCCTCAGAGTCCTGTGTCCCTCTTCTTTTCCTTTGGTCCTCTATTTTTTGTGTAAATGCCTGAATTCTAGCGATGTCCATGTCTCTGTTCAATGCTGCAATAGTACAGTCCCTCACTAGATATGGCTCTAATCGATCCATATATCGATGAACCCTGTCAGTCATTGTAGCCACCACATTTGGAGCATATCGAGCCAATGAGTTAAACTGCAAACTGTACTCCCTCACACTCAGATTTCCTTGACGCAAATTTAGAAACTGATCCGCACGTGCCTCACGAATCTCGTAGGGAAGGTAATGATCAACGAAAGTTGTTTTAAATTCTTCCTAATTTGGTGGATTTATACCAATATCACGGGATTTCTTCCAATCCTCGTACCACAATATCGCCTGTCCTTTCAATCTGTATGCAGCAAGTTCAACTGTCTCTACCCCCGTCACATGCATAACTTCCAAATCCCTCTGAATCTGATCCACAAAGTCCTGTGGATCTACTTCCGGATCTGACCCTGTGAATATGGGAGGGTCTAGCTTTAGGAAGTCCTGTGTACGCCGACTAGCTTCTCTAGCGTCATCTTCATTTATCAATGGATCGGTTCGTCTCTGTGTCTATGCAGCCAATAACTGTGTCAACATATGTACTGCATTCCTTAAATCTTGGTCAGTGGCATTCATCGGTGGTTCTGCAGGTACTTCTCTACCTCTTGGCTCTCCCGGAGCTGGCAAAGTAGATGAAGACCGCAATGAAATTTCAGCATTTGCTCCACCTTGATTAGCTTGGTCAGGTGGTAATCTACTGATTCCTTCTCCAGCAGGCACATCTACCTGCTTCCCTTTACCTCTACCTCTTCTCGTGATTGGCATTTTGACTTTACCAAAGAAAAACATTTACCATGGTCAGATTCAATTCAACTTATAACACTAGCTCTATTGCACGATCTAGAAGTAAAGAAAATAAACAACATCATAAATGTCCCGTAGACTCCTAATTATAAATGTGGTGCACAACACATTGATAAGTAAGACTCTACTCAGACACGGTAGACACCCTAACACATTGATAAGTAAGACTCTACTCAGACACGGCTTTGTAGACACCCTTAGAACGACCTGCTCTGATACCACTTTTGTCACGCCCCAAATCCCATTGAGACGTGATTGGCACCCGAAGCCGATATGGCCCGAGAGAACCAATCTTTGCTCATGTCTACCCATATGCATATCCTTGTATGAATCTTATAAAATCTTATTATTACTCATGCAACTAAGCGGAAGTCATGAACATGGAAACATATATCATATCTATATACGAAACTTGGCCATTAGGGCCATTAAGTCAAAATGATCATACATCTCTTGCTTGCTTTTATATACCTACATACGTCTATAAAAGCCTCTAACAGATGCATATACAAGACCAACTTAAATTCGGGACAAGTCCCCGCTTTATACAACATTTACAACACCAAAACATATGTACAACTGTGACTCGAAGGAGCCCCGAACTAACTGGAGCTAACCAATGATCCGCAATAACTGGAAACCTACTATGGAGGCCTACTAGTACCTGCACCTACAGCAAATAATGTAAATGCCCCAAGAGGGGTCAGTACGAAGAATGTACTGAGTATGTAAGGCCATATGAACTTGTAAGATATGTAAAGATGTCAAAGAACTCAAGTTGAAATGCATAATCAATATAGATAAGTCACAATGTAGATGAGTCACTATTCTGTACTTTGGAAACCATGTATTTTGCTTTCATTACTTTCTTTGTATCTTTGCTTCTATGATTGTTCATCTTTGACTCTGATGTGTGATACCCGGGCCCCGATTGAAAAGTGGGTTTTAACATAACATCATGTTATGTTGGGATCGGCTCGAGCTAGGCTTATGCCCCTAGAGCTGCCACCCTATGAATCAATGTATATATCGGGATCGGCTCGAGCTAGGTTAGTACCTCTAGGGCTGCCACCCATACAACATTTCTGGTTTGGCTCGAGCTAGGTTATTACCTCTAGAGCTGCCCCCTGTCAGGTTCGGTCTGAGCTAGGCTTATGCCTCTAAGACTGCCTCCTGATCCTGGGATCGACTTGAGCTAGGCTTATGCCCCCAAAGCTGCCACCCATACTTGATCATTAACCACATATGCATTACTTCACTTCTTTACTTTTGAGAGATTGATACCTTTACTTGTGAGAGATTGGTACATTCATGTGTGAGAGATTGATACATTCATTTGACATAGCATTTTTTGGAAGCTTTGGAACCATAACCAAAATAGAAGACATATGAATAACATTATTAGAAACATAGCCTTATTGGAAACATAACACCATTGGAACCATTGGACAATCATCCATGAACAAGATACATGAGCACAATCACTTTTGGAACTTTAGAAAACAACCTTATTGAGCTTTTGGAACAATACCCATGAATATGAGACATGAGATTCACAATTGATGTATGAGTAGAAAATATATGATAATGACCATTGATAATCGCATATAGGATACCTTAGCACATTTCGGGATGGGACAAGCGTAATGTCAATGTGAATACTATTTGTCGCAGAAAGATCGGACAGAGTAACCTTATATACCTTGTATTCTCAATAAGAATATACAATCCTAGATGTGCATACAATAGTCCCGCTCCTTCTTTATGTGTCACTCTACAACACAAATATATAACGGAATTCACATTAACCACCAACTACCTTACAAATGCATATAACGTCAATGAGTTACATGTTTGCCTTTAAACATGCCATTTCCCCTTGACAAAACCATTGATGAAATTACTATCCCAAAAATCCCACAATATTCCCAACATTGACCAACACATGATAATCAATACATTTCACCACAACACTTCTCCTTTACACTTTCTTATCCACACCACATCACAAATAATCCTTCAAATTACTTTAATACACCTCATAGCACATATCGGCATAAATCCCACAATTTACACTTATTGAAAAATAACAAGTTAAATAACAAAATCACACCATACATGTCCATATTTTATCCATACCATGCTCTTTCATCAAAGGCACAAGTCATAATTCAAGCTTGAATCTCATGGATCACAAATCTTATATAAAAACACAAAGTACCATGTACAACACTTCCAAGCATAACCAACATGATTTAAATACTCCCCCATCCATATAACATATTAATCCATAACAATAATCACTTACCCAAGCTTGAAAAGTGATGATCTTGCTCCAAAAGTTGGCTTTGAACTCTTAGGGTTTGAAGAAAATATCTTGTCTTTTGGTCTAAAAAGGCATGAGACTTATGAAGAATAAAAATCAGATTTTTTGGTCCCTTTTATAAGCCTTTTTGTCCATCCTTATCCACTCTTAAAGCATTAAATGCTTGGTCTAGAAGGTCAAGGCAAGAATGGGTCTTTTGACCCATTTTTGGGCCATGTTTTACCATTGTTGTTTAATTTTAGTTTTTGTGATTACAGGTTTGGATCTATGGAGCTTTTCCCAATTTCGGGAGACATGCTGGAATATCAAAAGACGTTTCTTTGCTCATGCATATAATCCTTAGATTGCACACAAAAAAATTGACGTATTTCTTGAAGGCAATCCATTTAGTCATCGACAAAGATCTTCAAAGTTAAAAAAATAATATGTTTTATCAATTATATGTTTTATCAATTACTTTAAAAAACCAAAATTAGTAGCTAATAGTTAATGTTTTTCCTTATTTTGAAGATTTTGCACCCTTTAGTCATCCCAACTATGCGCGAGTTGGAGCAGGATTACATGCAAACACTCGTGTTATATAAGGATGAGGTGAAAGATGTATTAATTGATGCCTTGAAAGTTTATTTGAAAGGTCTCACTGTACTTGAGTCACAATCAAGGAGTTGATTGAAAGAGCCAGATGTTGATGATAATGAAGACGCGTATATTGATCGAAATGAGTACGTGAAATTATTGGATCATGTTTCAAGGATAGAGGAAAATATAAAGTTTGTTCTGCATTATGTCAAACAAGAGGAAGAAAGAAGAATCACAAAAAAGAAGAAGAATAAAAAAGATGAAGGTGACTAAATTTACTTCTTATCGATGTACATTCATTCCTCAACGGTGAATTTTTATTAATCATGCCTAAAAATTTTGGAAAAGAATATGTGGACAACCCCACCATAAAATAGAGCAGACTAAAGCTGGCGACACCCTCAAAGTGTTGGGAAAGGCAAGGGCACTAACAATAGTGCACGACAGGGTAGCAGCGGAAGAATACCCAAGTCTAAACTTTCCCTTTCAATTTGAAACAAGAGAAGAAAAAAAAACCCAATCACAATGACAATAAGGCAGAAAATATATCAACCAAAATAGATAAGCAAAGATAAAATAATCCAATCACACGAGACACCAGATTTACGTGGAAAACCCTTCAGTGTGAAGAGTAAAAAAACCATGAAACCAAAAACCACCACTATAATCACCAAGAGTTACAATAATGTTCTCCAAAACGGAAACCAAATAAGTGCCAAACAACGAGCAACACTACATAAAGCACAACACCAAAAACTAGAGAATTAAAGGAGCAAAAGCACCTAAAACACAGATACTATTCACGGATGCAAAACTAGAGTTGCGGGCTACCAAATTCAAATGTGTTAGTTCCTAATCAAAGATTTAGATGAGAGCAACAAGCTGTCTGAAAATCATCTCAATCAGACAAGAAACGAAGCGGCAATCACAATTTGAAGTTGACTATTTAGGGCTGAAATTGGGTGCGAAAAACTGCTCTCTCTTCTGTCTATGGCTGTTGATTTCACTCTTTGTGTATTTAAAAATAAGACCTAAAAAGGTTTGACTTGGGCCTATGGGCAAAGTGGGTTGGTCCAAATTTAAGCTTTTATTTATCTACATAGGAAGGGAAAAAGACCCATAACCCAATAATTCTCCCCCTTATGACTATGTGGAGGAGACCACCATCCCGGCGATCATGCAACAATCTTCAAACTTCCCTCTTGGCAAAGCTTGAGTCATCATGTCGGAACCATTATCATCCGTATAAATCTTCTCAAGTTCAAGCAACTTAGAATCCAACACATCCCAAATCCAATGGTATCTCACATCAATGTGTTTAGACCGACCATGGAATGTAGAATTCTTTCCAAGATGTATAGCACTTTGATTGTCGCAATAAAGCACATATCTCTCTTGAGCACAACCAAGTTCCCCTAAGAGTCTCTTCATCCAGAGCAATTCTTTACTAGCTTCAACGACAGCAATAAGCTCAGCTTCTTTAGTAGATAGAGTAACACATATTTGCAACGTAGATTGCTAAGACACAACTCCTCTTACAAAAAAGTAACCAAGTAACCTGAAGTAGACTTGCAAGTATCAACATCACCAGCCATGTCTGAATCAGTATAACCACAAACAATAGGCTTCCCTATACCAAAACACAAACTCAGACTAGAAGTGTCACAAAGATATCTCATGATCCACTTCATAGTATTCCAATGTTCTCTTCCTGGATTAGAAGGAAAACAGCTAACAATACCAACAGAATGAGTAATATCTAGTCTTTTACCAACCATTGCATACATCAAACTACCAACAACTGAAGTATAAGGAACTTTCTTCATATCCTCCTTCTCATCATCACTAGAAGGACACTACTTCGTGCTCAATTTGAAGTGCATAGCTAAAGGTGTATTGACAAAGTTAGCCTTGTCCAATTTAAACCTGAGAAGTACTTTTTGAATGTACTTCTCTTGTGATAACCACAACTTCTTGGCCATTCTGTAACGAACAATCTGCATCTTGCTGGTCCTAAGTCTTTCATAGAAAAAGACTTACTTAACTCTTGCTTCAACTTCTTAATCCTGCAAGTATTATGACCAACAACAAGCTTGTCATCAACATAAAGCAACACAAAAATAAAGTCACCATCAGAGAATTTTCACACAAAAACACAATGGTCTGAAGAATTCTTCTTGAAGCCCTGCTGACTCATAAAAGAACCAAACTTCCTGTACCACTGCCTGGGAGCTTGTTTCAAACCATACAAGCTCTTCTTCAATTTGAAAACATAATTCTCCTTTCCCTTGAATTCAAAACCTTTCGACTGCTCCATATAAATTTCTTCATCTAAGTCACCATGGATAAAAGTAGTTTTAACATCCATTTGCTCAACCTCTAAATCTAGACTTGCAGCTAAGCCTAGAACCACAGGAATGGATGACATCTTCACAACTAGAGAGAATATCTCATCAACATCAACTCCCTTTTTCTAGTTAAAACCCTTCACAACTAATCTAGCTTTGTACCATGGAACTGGATTTCCATCTTTATGTTTCACCCAAAAAACCCACCTACTTTTAAAAGTTTTTTATCTTTCGGTAGCTTAACCAAATCAAAGGTATGATTATCAATCAAAGATTTAATTTCATCTTCCATAGCATCAAACTACCTTTCTTTTTCTTCACTTTCCATGGCCTCATCAAGACTCTCAAGTTCTCCCCCGTCAGTCAAGAGTACATACTCATTGGGAGAATAACGAGATGAAGGTATTCTCTCTAGTAGATCATCTGAGAGAACTCTCTGGAGCATCAATAATAACTGGTTGTTGATCAACCACATCATCTTGCACTGGAGCATCAACATCATCCTTGTCATTCTAAACATGATCACCATCGTCATTATCAACTTGATTTTCATCATTATGAAGATTTTCTTCAAGTGTAATAGTCAAAGGAACTGGATTAACATCAACTAGTCTCTCACTACTCTGAGAATCAACTTTTTCAGCTTCGTCAAAATCTTCAATTGTTTGGTCTTCAATAAACACAACATCACGGCTTCTAACAAGTTTCTTCTCAACTGGATCATAGAAACGATAGCCAAATTCATCCTGACCATAACCAATAAATGTACACTGCCTTTTTTTTTACATCCAACTTTGACCTTTCATCCTTAGGAACATGCACAAAGGCTTTACACCGAAAGACTCTAAGATGATCATAAGAAACATTCTTACCAGACCAAACTCTATCAAGGACATCACTATTCAAAGCAATGGTAGGAGATAAATTAATAACATAAATAACATAAGCTACTTTCGATAAGGCTGCTGGATCCTGAACTCCGTCATTAACCATTCTTCAATTTTTTCTTAGATTTTTCTCAAGTTTCGTGTCAATTGGCATCAGGGGATTGCTATGACTATGAGTGTTGGGCATACACTAGTATGTGCCCTAAAAATAATAGAAAAGTAAAATCAGCAAACGAAACCAACAACCCGATAAACACACTCAATCAACTCCATAAACCGCAGTCCCCGACAATGCCGCCAAAATTTAATGTATCCCAAATTACTTATCCCTAAAAGTATAAAGCGGTCACTGAATAAATTTAGAACCCAACAAGGTTGGGGTCGATCCCATAGGGAATAGGTAAAAATTCTATCAGGTGTTTGTCATAGTAACTGGCAAATAAGTAAAAGAGGGGGATACCACTTTGTTGGGAAAGGCAAGGGCACTAACAATAGTGCAGGACAGGGTAGCAGTGGAAGAATACCCAAGTCCAAATTTTCCCTTTCAATTTGAACCAAGAGAAGACAAACAGACCCAGGTAAAATGATAGTAAGGCAGCAAATATATCAACCAAAATAGATAAGCAAGGATAAAATAAACCAATCACACGAGACACCAGATTTACGTGGAAAATCCTTCAGTGTGAAGAGTAAAAAAAACTACGGGACCAAAAACCTCCACTATAATCACCAAGAGTTATAATAATTTTATCCAAAATGGCCACCAAATAAGTGCCAAACAACCAACAACACTACATAAAGCACAACACCAAAAACTAGAGAATTAAAGGAGCAAAAGCACCTAAAATGCAGCTACTGTTCATGGATGAAAAACTGGAGCTGCGTGAAACCAAATCCAACTCTGTCTGTTCCTAATCAAAGATTGAGATGAGAAGAACAAGCTGTCCAAAAATCATCTCAATCGGATGAGAAACGAAGGGGGAATCACAATTTGAAGTTGACTATTTAGGGCTGAAATTGGGTGCGAAAAATTGTTCTTTCTTCTCTCTATGGCTGCTGATTTCACTCTTTGTGTATATGAAAATAAGACCTAAAAAGGTCTATATATATGCCCCATAGAATTGGGCCTATGAGAAAAGTAGGTTGGTCCAAATTTGGCCTTTTATTTATCCACATAGGAAGGGGAAAAGGCCCATAACCCAATACAAAGCAGCTGCTCAAAATGAGTATTTGAATGAGGGAAGATAAGAGGTTAAAGTTATCAGTAAACACAAGGATATGATTGAGGCATCGAGGGCGGATGATGTCCTAGTTAATAAAGCTGCTGAAAATGTTGATTTCCCAGTTGAAAATGTTACCGGTGAAGATGAGAAGATAAATTAGCATGAGATAGTTGATGGCTTCCCTATAAAAGCTTCTCAAAATAAGACAGGACCGAGATTGTTATTTATCAATCTGTCAGTGAAGATATGCTGCTAGCTGAATATGAAAATGAAATTTTCATGATTTGGATATGATTTTTTACTTGTAATGTTTTTAAATATATCTTGGAAATGACAATCGGTGACCTAGAATGGCTTGAGTTGAATATGAAAATCGAGATATTTATGTTTGACATGAAATCTAACCCCAAACATCTCAAACACAGCACTTTGCCAAAATAAGGCAACTAACTATTTTTCATTATTGAAACCAAGTCCTCGAATTTTCTAATAGAAATACTAAATGAGGAATATAAGCAAATGCTTTAACAACCCCTAGAATCTGAAAGTCATTGTACCAAAACACTATAATTTTTAATAAAATGGGTGCAACGCAAAACTAGGAAAACATTCAAGTCTGAAACAACTGGACAGGAACAAAGTGAAGAACTCATAGCAGCCCGGAAGATGTTGCTTACCCTTGAGTTCAAATACGATCCACTCTACAGCTGAGGTCTTGATGCAGTCGCCGGAAAAATGCTCTACACTGAAAAAAAAAAAGCATATATAGTATTAGTACACAAGAAACAATGGTATACTGTTATGGTCATCGGCCAACCGAAAGCAAGATATGTAAACAAGAAACCATAACTTAGTAAAACGAGAACAATCATGAACAGCTACCATGTAACTTTACCTCAAGTTTATGATACTTAACCTTGTTCAACAACACCATAGAATTCAGTCAAGTACAAGTCAAAAGAGACAACAACTCAAGTCATGAACATGACTATCAAAATGAATCCAAGTCAACAAACCATGACTCTACAAAAATGTACTAACTATGTCTCAAATACATAAGTAGATAGACAATAAAGAATTATGCCAATCATTTGTCATTTAGCCCAGACCACTCAAGGATCTATTCCGGCAATAACAATGTTAGTAATCATAAATCCAGGTTAACCAAAAAAACCAAATATAACAAGGTAACATATAGACCCAGTTCGCTCAAGGAACCAATTATGACAAGTCAACACATAAACTCGGTTCACTCAAGGAACTATCACACTCACCAATACCCTGTACACAAATGCTAAGGGTCATATGGTCACCCACTAGCCATGACCTGTAGGGGACAAGCTTTTGTCCATGTATAACAATCCCAGACATCTAGCATCTGTCAACCTTACACCAACCAAACATCTAACACAACAATCACAACCACAATAATATAAGTAGTCAAACTTGGAAAACCAACATCCATTTAATATAATTATGTTGCAGGTGATTAAAACTTAGGATTTCAATTAGCTATTCACTTTCCTTGAACAGGCATTGTAACAAATTTATGAAGAAACATTTAATATACGCATGTGAATCAAGTTTGGTTTCAACTACATTAAACCATCACCTACCAAGATCCAAGCTTGCACCACTCTATATAACTTGAGCCTTGCCTTTTGGTGTGATTTTTGCTTGGTTGTGGTGTAAAACAATCACATGATCAAAATTTTAGACAATGACCTGATACATGCATGGATCACACCTAATCCCATAACCCCTAAGGTCAAATTCATGATCATTCCTCCTATTATATGATTTTCTATCATCATTCCACCTTAATCCCACCAATTTCATAGTTATAATGGTAAATTATAGTCGTGAAAGGGTTATTTGACATCTTCTAACCAAAATCCAAGGGTGTTTTACCCAATTCAGCTAATTGCTCAAGAAAAATTAGTTAGGTCAAGTTAAATCCTCCTCAAACCTTGAAAACTAGTGATTCTATGAGTTAATAATTGCTAAACTAGTTAATGAAATTTGCCCTAAATCGTCATAGTTATCCCCAAAATGAAAGTGAAATGAAAATAATGTTTTTGGGGTATTTTTTTCATTAATCAGAATATATGTCGCTATAGCGATCCTATCCCGCTATAGCGACCTCGTTATAGTAGGATTTGCCCTTTATGGCGAAATTGACCAATGCTGACTCCCACCATAATATTGCAATGGTAGTAGCCTGCCACCTGCTATAACTGGTTAGGTTAGGCAGAAACTTGGGATTTATCCTAGTTTTGCCTTTTTTGCAACACACCCTTAGAGTTTGACATCCCAAACTAACCAGTTTATGTCAAGTTTGATATCGAGAGTTCTACTTACGCAAATTTACTTCTGAAAAATCCTATGGGTTCATAATTGTCTTGACTATCATAAAATCACCTCGAATTATATAACCTTTAACTACTCTATGTATGGATTACCCAATACCATACCATGCTCAAATTTCATCTAAGACTAGCCTTGCCTGAAATTTCTAACTACCAATTTAGAGAAAGCCTTAACCTGAATTTTTGAACTCTAGACATACCCATAACGATGGAGAGTGTCATTAAAATAGATACCTTTTTACCCATCATTTGCACCCAAACAATCAAACAAGAAAAACAAGGCAAGTAAGAAGGAAGAGAATACATGTATCCTTAAACAAGTGAGGGTACTTGTCCTACATGTCCTTCTCGATTTCCAAAGTAGCTTTCTCAACTAGACGATGCTTCTATTGGACCTTTACAAACCGAATCTCCTTTTGTTCTCAACTTTCAAACATCCCATTCAAGAATTGAAATTAGTTCTTCCTCATATGAAATATTCTTGTCAAGAAAAACCAAATCCCATTTAATGATGTAATCCCTATCTCCATAATATCTCTTAAGCATTGACACATGGAATAACAGATGGACCCTTAACAGGCTTAGTGGAAATGCCAACCTGTAAGCTATCTAGCCCATATAATCAATAACCTAAAATAGACTAATATATTGAGGTGTAAGCTTACCCTACTTACCAAACCGCATAACCCCCCTCATAGGAGATACTTTCAACAAAATATGCTCACCGAGCTTGAATGACTTACCCTTCACCTTGGGATCCACATACTCCTCTATGGGCTGTCATCAACTTGCATTGAATGAACTTCACCCTTTCATGAGCTTTCTTGACCAAGTCTGTGCCCAAGGCTTCATGCCACAAAATTTGAACCACCCTATGGGTGATCTACACCTCTTCCCACAGAGTGCTTCAAATAGAGCCATATCGATGCTAGAATAGTATCTATTATTCTATGAAAACTCACACAATGGCAAAAATTGATCCCAATAACCACCAAAGTCAATCACACAGGCCCTTAACATATCCTCAAGCACCTTAATAGTTCTCTCTGTCATTCTATCAGTCGTAGGATAGAAAGCAGTGTTGAAGTCAAGCTTAGTGCCCAAATCTTTATATAACCTATCCCAAAACTTAGAGGTGAATTGCATACCTCTATCAGAAATGATGGAAATTGGCACCCCCTACAGCCTCAATATCTCCTTGATATAAATCTTGGCTAATTGCTTTGATCCATAATCCACTCTAACTGGGATGAAATGAGCTGACTTGGTCAACCTATCTACTGTGATCCAAATTGAGTCATGCTTCCCCAAGGTTTTAGAAGACCCAGTGCAAAGTCCATAGCTATTCTTTGCTATTTCCACTACGGAATAATCATCCTCTGAAGTAAACCTGCAGAACTTTAATGGATGTATTTCATCTACTGATTATTATGGCATTTAGACACATACTCTACTATATCCTTTTTCATCCAGGGCTACTAATAGAGTTATCTCATGTCATGGCGCATCTTAGTTGCACCCAGATGAATAGAGTATTGAGAACCATGCATTTCTACAAGCAAACCTTAAATCAAATATCCAACCCAAAGCATGGACACCTGTCCCCTCACCATCAACATTTCACATACACTAAGTGTAGCATTAGAAACCTCACCACAAACTACGTTGTTCCCGAGTTTATTCAACTGCACATCTTCAAAGTGTCTGGACTTGATTTAATCAAGGAATGTTGACCTCACCTCCACACTAGCCAACACTCCACCCCTTTCAAGAACACCAAACTCTATAAATTGTGATGCTAGAGTATGAATATTTCTAACCAAGGGTTGCCTTGACACCCTCAAGCAAGCCAGACTACCCAAACTTAACAACTTTTGGTTTAATACATCTGCCACTACATTGGCCTTACCCTGATGGTATTAGATGGTCACATCATAATCCTTCAAAAATTCCATCCACCTTTTCTACCTCAAATTCAAATCCGTTTGGGTGAAAACATGTTACAAACTATGATGGTATGTGAACACTTCACACTTGACACCATAGAGGTAGTGTATTCAAATCTTAAGTGCAAAAATCACTGTTGCCAACTCCAAATCATGGGTTGGATAATTCTTCTCATGAGTCTTCAATTTACTGAAAGCATAGGCAATCACATTCCTGTCCTGCATTAACACAACACCCAAACCAGAGCATGAGGCATTACAAAATATAATAAAATCCTTACCTTTAATTGGCAATGCAAGAATCAAAGTTGTCATTAAAAGTGTCTTGAGCTTTTAGAAGTTCTCCTCACACTTGTTCGGCCATACAAATGACCTCTCCTTCTAAGTCAACTATGTCAAGTGAGAGAAATAAAGGCAAAATTCATGACAAACTTGCAATAGTAACTAGCAAGACCCATAAAACTCCTAACCTCAGTCAGAGAGCTAGGGTGGACCCAACTCTTGATAGCCTCAATCTTCTGGGGATCTACCATCACCCGATTTTCTGAAACCAAATTCCTTAAAAAGGCAACAAAAGACAACCAAAATTCTCATAGAGAACTTAGCGTACAACTTTTGTTGCTTCAAGATCCCTAAAATAGCACAAAGATGACCAACATGCTCTACCTTAATCTTGGAGAAAACCAAAATGACATTAATAAAAAAAATCACAAAATAATCTAGGAAAGACTTAAAGATACAATTCATCAAGTTCATCAAAGCTGCTGAAGCATAATTCAACCCAAATGACATCACCAAGAACTCAAAATACCTATGCCGAGTCTTGAAAGTCGTCTTAGATATATCGTTAGGCCAAATTTTTAACTGGTGATAGCTCAACCTAAAGTTTTTCTTAGAGAAAACTAACGCACCCTGTAACTGGTCAAAAAGATTATCTATATGGGGCAAGGGATACTTATTCCTGATGGTAACCTTATTCAACTGTTTGTAGTCAATATACATTCTCATGCTACTGTCCTTATTCTTAACGAGCAACATTGGTGCACCACAAGGCGAAGAAGTAGGACGAATAAATCCCTTATCATGTAACTCCTACAACTAAGTCTTAAGTTTCCTCAACTCACCCAGAGCCATTCGATAGAGAGGAATAGAAATGGGGCGAGTGCCTGGCTCCAAAACAATGCAAAAGTCAATGTCTAAGTCTGGAGGCATACCAGGAAAATTTTTGGGAAACACTTTTTAAAATTCTGATTTTCTTTGATGGAAACCCCATCTGTATAATACTTTATATAGTTTGGTACACTCTAACATCTCAAATCAGGACTCCTTTGATGTGGGGCAGCAACATCAGTACGCTTGAAAGATATCGGGTCAACACTCCCGAACACATCCATTGAGGCATCTTCCTCAAACGAACTAATCTCATCACCACCATCTCTATGCTCACCCCTATTTGGGTTTGAGTGTTGTCCTTCCTCTTTAAACTGGGGATGGTTAAGGGGGTAGCTGTGGGAATCAAAGCAGTGGATGTGGCTTAGTCCTTTCCCTTTTCTAGCTCCTTGGCATTAGATCTAGTGGTCCGAGGAGAATGTTGATCATCTATGGAGTTTGCAGTTTACTGCACCTCGATACCACTTGAGCTGTCAGATTTAGTCTCCGAAATCAAAGGTGTCTCTTTTGGTGCCCGCTCCTTAACAATCTTATTGTGGAGAGCCTTGTCTTGTATTACTTTGAGTGATTTTGGGGCCATAGTACCTGTATAAGAAATGATTAGTCTCAGTTTTAAAGTATGAATACAGGTACAGGAAATCACTTAGATGACCCTTTTTACTATCGTACAATGAAGGTATGATTGTACCTTCCGATCATAGGAAGGGTTCCCAAAAGTTTTTGAGGAGACATCATATTAGATAAATTTTTCTAATGACCATGCAATGAAAGTATGATTGTACCTTTCGATCATAGGAACAACTACAATTTACTGAGAGTATGTTACATCAGACAATCACATACCATGGTCGTACCTTAATAGGACGACAGTGGGATGTGCTCGTATGATGAGCACCTACAATAAGGACACTGGTACCCCATAATGATCCAATCTATGACTGTAGGTAGACACCACGATTGTAGATTGTGTCGTGGAGTGCACTAACACTTAGCTGATTTAAGTCGTGAGATTCAACCCTTATTTTTGACCTTCATTGACCAGATTTTAGTTACAATAGGTACTCAGACTTCCCCATTGCTTTTGTTCATGGAAACACTCACTCCCAACATTGATTTTAATACTCTCATTGCAATACCACACATATGTACTCAAATTTTAATTCATTACTTGTTCATTTACACAAATAGAAACATTATTTGGGTGTGATTAGTACACTTACTTGCTTGAAAAATTAGGTATTAGGAGGAGCAAGAAACTAAAACTGAGAAAGATCTCTCTTCACGTAAATCAAAGGCAATAATTTTTTGATTTTCTCTCTTTTGATCACTTGAATTTTGAGGTAAATGTGAGTGTAAATGATTGGCAATGTTTGGGAAATGTCGATCGGGTCTCAGGTATAAGGTTTGAATGTTTAAACCCATATGAGTCAGTTCGGATCAGGTCTTACTTATTTAAGTGAACCCAAGAGACGATTATCTCTAATAATCATGGTATGGAACCATGATCATGACTCCTTGTCGTAGCAAGAGGGTTTAAGTAAACTTACCTGGGAACCTAAGAGACTTAAGGACAATTGTGGTATGTAACAAAGACCGTTCCTTAAAATTATAGGTTTGACATCCTAAACATTAATTTTCAGGAGTTCGATCAGATGAATTGCACCAAGACCAATCATAAGATAACTCCTAAATTTCATCCCTCTAAACCTTGTGATTTGTGTGCAGAAAACTAAGCCCACTATCATGGGATCTTCCCACGGTCATGCAATCCTCTTGTAGGTTCAGTACTGAGTCCAGTTCTGCAGTTTCTTTCTTGCACAATCCCTGCACAAGTAACACACATTACCCTATAACTTAAAAATTACAAAATCATGGGTTGTCTCCCAAGAAGCACTTGATTTAGCGTCGCGACATGATGTGGCTAAGTTGGTTACTCAGACTTCACCACTAAGCCTATGTATTGCCTCCCATGAAGTTTCCAATTTAATATCATGGTGCAACTTGGGTGTTCTTGACACCTCAAGCACCGTCTAAATCCACCTTACATATTACTTTCACTTTATCAATGGACCCAAAATAGTATTTCACACTTTGACCATTCACCTTAGACTTCTGTTCATCCTTATTTTCCAGCTCAAGTGCACCATGGGGAACACTATAGTAAGTCTATACGGCACTTTCCACTTTGACTTCAAATTTACCTTAGACTCAAAAATCAATACCATATCGCCTACTGTGGATTCTCTTTTCTTGATCTTGTGGTCATGGTACAACTTTATCTTCTCCTTATACAAAGCTGATCATCCATAGGTGCAGAGATGGAACTTATCCATCTCATTTAGCAGCTCTAATCTCGATTTGGCCACATCGTTTAACTCTAGATTTAGCTTCTTCAAAGCCTACAATGCCTAGTGCTCAAGCTCGACAGGCAAGTGGCATGCTTTACCATACAGAAGCTGATATACAGAAGTAATAATAGAGGTCTTGAATTCTATTAGGTAGGCCCATAGTACGTCTTCTAACTTCCTCGCCCAATCAATCCTATTGGCATTCACAGTCTTTGCCAAGAAAGACTTCATCTCATGATTGTATACCTAAACTTGCCTGCTTGTTTCAGAATGGTAAGAGCATTGTCACCTTATGTTTCACACCATATTTCTTAAGAAACGCTTTAAATAGACGATTACAAAAATATGAGCCTCCATCACTAATGATAACCCTAGGAATTATAAATCTGGGAACTAAGTTCTTTTTCAAGAATGTTGTGACACTCTTCCCTTCATTATTTTGAAGCGCAACCGCCTATATCTATTTTGAAACATTGTCAATAGCTACTAAAATATACTTCATGTCATTCAAACTCGCAAAAGGGCCCATGAAGTCAATGTCCCATCTATCAAACAACTCAAGCTCTAGAATAATGGTACTTGGAAGCTCTTACCTTCGTGAGATATTTCCTTGCCTTTGGCATTGGTCACATGCCTTAGCATAGTCGTGTGCGGCTTTGTAAATGGAGGGCCAATAGTATACACATTGAATTATCTTATGCATAGTCCGCGCACCAGTATGATGATCCCCAACTGGAGATGAATGACATGCCTCTAAGATACTCATCATCTTAACTTCAGTGACACATCTTCTGACCACTCCATCGGCACAACTTCGAAATAAGTATGGATCATCCCAGAAGAACTTTCTCATACCATATATAGATTTCTTGCATTGGTGAAATGACTGGTCTTCAGGAACCACATCACTCACCAAATAATTGGCAAAGTCTGCAAACCATGGAATCAAATCTTGTAATGTGACTAACACCTGCTCATCCAGAAATGTGATTTCCCTAAGAAAGCAAAAAAAAAATTCTAAATGATGACGACAAAAGAAGTAGTGCCAAAGTCATACTAATTGTTATCCACATAACATTTATTACTCTTTGCTAAAAAAATGTCCATAAATTTTTCCTAATCCCAGCTCACGTCAAATTCATCAACCCCTTCTTTAACTTTTGCGCAAATGTAAGGTAAGATTGCGTACATCAATCCCTTCTTCATCTCATCACATTTATTACTTCTAGTTCTGATCCAAAAGTTTATGTTTTACAAAAGAAAAGGACCCATAATTTTAAGTTTTATGAAAAAAACTAATTTTTGATGTGAAGAAATTGTCTGTGAGAGGAATTTATAAAAGAATAGCTAGTTGATTATATGTTGTAATAGCTAGTTACTACTATTGTTAATTTATTTATTGGATAAGTGAATCTATGTAATATAATGTGTATTTGAAAGTTTGTAATAGCATATAATTGTAAATATATCCTTATAAATGAAACATGAAGATATGTGATTTATTAACACAGTATCTTATGATATTTTGATACCCTAATTATGAACTATAATTTGTTCATTTTATGAGATTGGGTAAGAGTTGTAGAAATTTTGATAGTTTTCACAAATAATGGAATTTTCATGTCTATAAGAAAAGGCACAACTTTAAAAATTTAAATTGCATCTTCAAAGAAAATTTTAATTTTGTGATTTTAAATCAGTCAAAATGGCCTTAAAAGTTTTAAACATCAAAGGCAAAAGTTTAATTGATGTTTAATTTAGTTTTTTTTGGGATTACAAAGATCGTATTAGATGCAACTATAAATCCGCAAGAACAAAAACAAAATCTAGCTATTACTTCTCCTTTGTTTGAGCTGGTTTCTCACTTCCTAAGGAGAACTAAGAAAGACATATAAATTTCATGCTACTATATAGTTTGCATACGAAACTTATCAGGGGAATTGGTGAAAATTGTTTCTTGGGTGATTGCCGACTCAGTTTCTTACTTGGATATCTTCTAAACTTCACAATTTTTATACAAATTTTTTTTTCTTTTGTTTGTGCTTTTGGATATATGTTGAAGTGCTTGTTATATCAGATTTGTTTTCTAAGAAAATTTCTTTTGTTAGATTCATTTATAGGTATATTTGCATTAATTTGGAAAAGATTGGCATTTGATATTCAACACTCATACTCATTTTCAAGCAAAAAATGGATTGACATTTGATGATTGTTGGCATCTATGTTTGTGTTTTTATTTTTTTTAAATTTCTCTTGCCTTTATGGGCATAATGTGTTATCGCTTTCTATAAAGAAAATGTTGTGAATTTAATATTTTATGATAATTCAGTGGTTTAGAATAATAATTTATTGCTTTTAAAAAAATTTCTTGCTTTTCCTTTCTATTATGTTTTGTTCTAGAGTTTTAATGTCTTCATAGAATCAGGATTTGTTCCTTTTCACTTGTACAAAAATATATAGTCATAATTCTTGAATCATCTTTTTGTTTTTCCTGTAAAATATTGGTACTATAAATAATTACTTATATGCCAGAACATGTACACAAAAAAATTTAGGTTGGTGCTTTTGATTTAGGGTTTGAGTAAAGAAAGAGAGTTTTTTTCATTGAATGTTAAGTCTATGAGTAGTTGGACTTGTTTATTCTTGATGCAACAACAACTAGATAAACTCAAATTGACAAGTAGAAAAGATAGAATAGTTTGTTTTGCCTAAACCACTTGAACTAAAATCTATTTGGCCACAGGCACCAAGGATTAGAATTTGTGGTTTGTTATTAAAAATAATAGATAAATTGATGGAACATACTGGCCAGAAACCAGATTCTATCAACTTTGAGGGCGTCTTGGTTAACTAAGCAAGGAGCTCTTAAATTTGAAAGAAGTCTAGTTGCGTGAATCACATTAGAATTAATCTAGATATATTTTTGGCTGACTATCTTGGTGATTCCACCATATTTCGATATACTTGACTGTTGAACTGTATTATTTTGTTCATCATGATTAACCTTTTTTTATCTTTGTCCCTTTCTTGAGCAGGATGACATCTATCTTTTATGTGGATTAATTCTCTAGAGACATTAATTGATCTATTTCATTTCTTATATGTAGAATTTTCTATCATGCCTTTTATCATTCCTAACTCATCATAGCCTTGATCATTCACCAAGATATGACAGTTGTCTTCTACTATACTCTAGTCATCTAAAAATAGTAGAATTTTTAGTTAGTGAAGTTTGGAATGACTTTTTATTAAGGAATGTCATGAGTGGTGATTACGCTTCTTTTGAGCAGAGGGTCTATCAAAAGTAGATAGTCTACCCTATAACGGTAGGGGTAAGAATGTGATACAAGCACAACTAGCTTGATTCATGCTAGACCTATACCCCTAGATACATAAGCGATAGTGATAGCTTGGAGGCATTTTATGGAGCACCAAGGGGAGGGCTTCCATATATGGATGATGGCTTGGAGCCCAGAGGCAACCATTGCACTAGGAAGAATACATCAAAGCTGCCCACTTTGGCATAGCTACAACCATAGCCAAAGTGAAGGCCAAGTTTGGAGATCAAGCTCAAGACATGTTTGGCGACATCAAGTCAACATTGACGATATCATGCCAAGCTTGGCTTTCCACAGGATCCTTTGGCAATTCACTTGGGCGATGCCAATTACACTTAGGCGATATAAAAAAACCCTTGGTGAATATAAGTCATTGGGGTGGTGGTAGAAGAGCCCTTGTGGATTATTTCCTAAATAGCCACTTTGGTGCTATTTTTATTATAGGTTATTTGTGAAAAGGCAATAACTATAAATAGGAAGCTTGCCATTTATTTCTTTAGACTGTTTTGATTTAGATTTGAAAAAAATTCTTTGAGAGTGTAGTTTAAGAGTGGATTCCCTTTAGACTAGATTAGCTTAGTATAGTTAAATCTTGGTTAGAAATGGGTGGATTCTCATTGTTGATCTAGGTTAGTAACTTGACTATTCATATTAAGTAGCTCATTTGTGGATTCAATTTTGTTTCTCAATTTTTCCAGATAATCAAGTTCTCTTCCCCTTGGTTAATTGATTCAATTATCCCTTATTGATTCTCTCATCTGCTTATTTATTCCAAATACTTTAAATTCATGTTTTGATTGATTTCAATTGGGATTACATGATTGAAATTGAGTTATTTAGTTTCCACGACGATTTGATCCTAGTTTCCAGATTAGGATTGTATCAGTTGGTATCAGAATTTAGGGTAGAGATTCATACCTATGAATTTCAATCCTAGGTTTATAAATCTGAATTTTTTTAAAAAAAAATATATGTGAAAAACATTTTTGTAAAATTTCAAAAAAATTGTTTGATTTGGAGTTTTGTTTGAGTTTATATCACTAGATTCATTTTTCTCTAGTAATATTGAATTTAGCTATGAAGTTTTAACTTGTTTGGAGGTGAATAGAAGTTTCACCATTGTTGAAGGTGAAAAAACTTGAGGAATACCATGTGGGTAAAACATCTAGGATGAACTGAGGGCTCAATTGTATTGGGGTTTGTTCTCTCTATCAAAAGGAGTTCGAGTCTGAAATTTGAGAGAAAAACAGAGTTGAAATCCATTGGGGTCAATTTTTGAAATTCATCATTCTCATGGTGTTCTTCATATTCTAAAATAGTTTTCAAAATCTACAAAATTTGGATCAAAATTGAAACTTGAAAAGCATCGGAGTTTGTTTTTCATAGCAAGAGAAGCTTGAATCTCAAATTTCGTAGAATTTGGAGCTAAAACGAGGAAGTTATAATTTTTGAAGTTCATCAATATTCATGGTATCCTTCACGATCTTCATTTCTTGTTGAAGAGGAATATTGAAAAGGGTGTGTTTGATTCAAAAATATGTACTTGTTTCTACAAAAGGGAATTTACTAAAAGGGGCAAGTACAAGGTCAAAGGAGTACAAAGGCCTCACGAGAAGGAAAATATTTAAAAGATTAAGGTGTGTATGCTTGACAATTGTGTACTCACAAATGAGGACGCAAAACTCAAGTGTTGTATACACCAAGAGAGGGTTGATCACACAAGTGTTGAGGAGATTCTAGAACTTTGTGCGTCTACACTGTAGCATCGAACAAGTACAGTGCTATAGGCACTTAGTTGTGTGTTCACACAAATTATAGCCATATTTTGGCAATCCAACTTTGCGAGCTGAGCTAGTTTTGTTTTTAAAAAAGTTGAATTTTGGAGCTCCCAAGCATTTTGTGCAACAAATCTCAGGTTTTAACTTCTTAGTTTCATTCCTTTGATTCCAAAACACTTTCCTTGATTCCTAAACTAATTTACAACTAGTAATTGATCTACATAGTTGTTGGTGAGGGTTTGAGTCCGTATTTTCTTAGTACCAATTCCTTCTAAACATTTTCTCATTTACACATTCGTTGAACCTTCTTGGCTCAAGTTCGTTTGATTTTATGTCGTCCATTTTTCAATCTACAAGAACTTATTCTTCCACAAAGAATAAGTGACCTTGAAAATTGAATGGCTAAAGGTAGGTGTCTATCAACTTCACAAGGACACTCTAGGAAGGAGAGTTGAGATTTTTCAAATATAATAGACGTGAGGCTATATTTGGTAACCTTTTTTGTTGAGTTTTGCAGGTACTTACAATGTTATATTCGGAAGTATGTCATCTACAACTTTGGATTATTGAGGAGATGACATTAGTGAATCTGCTTGTAGCTATGTGAGCTATGGTACGATGATGATGAGTCTTATGAGGACTGTTGGTGTTCTTGTGAGCAAAGTAATGGAGCTCATGAGTATGAAGGGGAATCCTATGAGGGCTGTGATTGTCCAAGTAGTAATGAATGGAATGGTGGTGAGTTTTACTACCCCAAAGATCCATATGAGATGGATAGGGCTTGTGGCTCTTTTGATGATGCTGAAGGGGTAGAGGAACCTTAAAGTGAGCATTATAATGAAGATGAAGTCTATAAGGGTTTTCAAGATTTACACCATAGTTATCAAGGTGATGTGAGGTATTATGTGCTCTCTTGTATGTCTTATGAATCCTTTGAGGGAGGTTATGATAGAAGGGGAAGTAGTGAGGTTGAATGTCCTTCCTCATCTTGTGCTACTTCCTACCCTAGTCAAAGAGGTATAGATGTATGGGTGAGACCAAGTCAAAGACATTGTCTGGACCCTAAAAAGAGTATATACTCTATTTTTTGGGATACAATGACTTATGCTTCCTATTCTAGTTCCCAGATGACTTGTTCTCCCTATGGTGATGAGGTTGGAGGTAGAGTGGGAGTACTAATCCATGAAGTACATATAATTGAATCCCTTATCGTGTTGAGGAAATATAGTACTTCATTGAGAGAGTTCTTTGATGATTGCTTGCATAAAATTGAAATGGTCAAGAATTTTCTACGAGAAGGTCAACCTAATCATCAAGGAAATAAACCTAAGGAGTTGTCTTTGAAGGCAAAGCAAGCTACTCCTTGTGAGGTTGGTGCTAAGGAGTTGAACATAAAAGTCAACACATCCACTTTTTGTGCACCAAAGTGGAAGCTAGATGTGAAGAGATCTCCCAACCCTTCACAAGGAATTATTGATACTTATCCTAACACCAAGAAAAATGAGAGACAAAAGATTGAGAGGAGTGAGGGTGTGATAAGTGACAACTCTAGAGTGGAAAAAAGAGAGGTTGTGTGGAGTGATGTGATAGGGTTGTAACGACCGTACACTAACTCTTGTAACTTCTCTTCCTTTTATAGTTGTGTTAAAACTTGTGTAGGTGTACTTAGAGGCAAGCCTAATGATGATCCTCAAAATATGACAAACCGTAAGGAACTTGAAGGTTTCACAAAAGAACAATTGTGCTTCAATGTTGATAACTTAGGTAAAGGACATACTTCTGACAAACTTAAAGGTACAATAGCTAATCTCAACACTCCAAATATTGTAAATGTGTGTAATAATGACTTAGGTGTGAGTGATAGCATATCTTTGTGTAAGCTTAATGAACCTTTACCATGTGGTGTTCTTGTTAACTCCTTATTGTATGATGATAATGTCATTTGTGAAAGTGATCCATACACTAGGTGATCCTTTAGATGACCATAGTAAGATCGATTTGTGTCCACCTAGTATTGACATTTGTGTTATTAATAAAAATGCATTATTGTGTGAGACAGATGATCCTTTGGTTGAAGATAACATCGGTTTGCTTGCATATTTGAGGAACGCAAGTAAGGATTTCCCTTGTGATGTTGGTTCTAATTGTGACCTTTTTTTATGATACCCCACCATTATTTGATAAATATGATGATGACTTACCTGATTTAAGTGATGATGTGAGTTATGATTCATTTGGTTGTGGTGGTGGCGTATGTCTAATAAGGAGTCTCTATTTTGAAGGTGTACCTAGTGGTGTGACTTCTAATAATGATGATGTGGCCACTTTTGAAGGCTATCATTTGTTTAACAACCCACTATGGTGTGATGACACACTCTCAGATGATGGAAATATCTTCTTAAAAGATTATAGATCTCTTATTGAAGAGGATAGAGTTCAAAGGTAAGGTGATATATGCACTACACTTGTCCCTTCACCTTTTGGTTTCTTCATTCTTTTTAAGGACATAATGTACTAAAATAAATGGGAAAACCTTCTCGTGAGGACACATTAGATGAAGTTGATTTACGTGACACTTTCTTATACTATTTGTTTGCATATGATGATACTCAAGCTTGTAAATGGAGTATGTTATTTGAGGATAAGAGTGCCAACTAGGCAAATGGGTGCTTGCTTCACCTAAGTGCATGTAATTCCTTATTAAGTTGTGGCACTTGGGATGAGACTCTTGGTCCAAATGATAAGAACGACTTGGGTGTGGTTGTTGGCATATTTCCTTATGATGGAATTTCCTTCTTGAGGGTTTACATCTACTTGATAGACCTATATATTATATGGGTCAAACCTCCAATGACAAGAAATACTCTACAAAAAAGAGGAGCCATGCACATAACTTTGATACGAATATCACCAAGCCTATGCTTAGTACTTCTTGCCACCTTCACGGGGATAGGAAAATTAAAGTATTAGGTTAGACTCTAAGGAGCATGCTTACACTTGTGAGTATAGGGTAGACAATCCCATCAGAGTACCACTTGTTGTGAAATGAACTTATGCCAAGTGGGTCCCTCCACCCATCTACTAGTATGACTCCAGTGGTCACCCATCCTTTTGGGAGGGTTGTTTGGGAAAGAAAGAAGGTCTCTTTCCATAAAGCACCATATCTTCTTCTTCTGTCTGCACTTCTGATAGCATGCTTGATATGAGTTGTTGGGGATTTACTCCAAGTTATATTTTGTGTGTGCGAATTCTAGGCAGAATCCCAATGATTTCAGCAATGGACTATCCAATGGCCATCTTGAACCTCTTAAAAATAAAAACCAAAGCCTTAACTTGCCATTCCACCAAATCTGCCACAATAATAACTAGCAAAGTATTCTTGGCTCCAAAAAATACATAACAGAGCTAAGATGGAAGAGTTTTGAGCTCCAAAATTGAAGGCTCCTCAATAGATGGATGGGCTGGTGGAGTCACTCTGTTCTTCAAATCAAGATCTAAATTCTTCGGTGCATAATTGTATGAAACCCTACTCTTAAGTGCGTTAACCATCACATCATAACCTTTGATATCACAAAATCCATAATCATTGTTGCGGGGACCTCAAATCCAAGCCTTTCCTCAATAGGAGCTACCAAATCATCCTCATGGACTGTATCTATCACAGAAATCACACGCATTTTCTTTGGTTTCTTCATAAATTGACATACATTAAAGGTAACTTGTGCATTATTCAACCTAAATTTTATCTACCCAGTCTCCATATCAACCAACACATTACCAGTTATAAGGAATAGCCTTCCCAAAATAATGGGCACCTCAAAGTCAACCTCACAGTCAAGGTTGACAAAATCAGCTTGAAAGATGAAGGATCTAACCCTCACCAAAATATCATATAAGATTCCCACTGGCTTTTTCATAGTGCGGTCTGCCATGAGAAGTCTCATCAAAGTCGATTTGGGCAACCCCAACCCCAACTGCTTGTAAACTGCTAGCAGCATCAAGTTAATGCTAGCATCCAAATAACACACAACCTTGGCAAAGTTGAAACACCCAATAATGTATGGAATTGTGAATGCTTCTAGGTATTTCTTTTTCTCAAGCAATGATCTAGAGGCTATTGCACTACAATGGTGCACATTGTTCATGGGCTCAAAACTCACCATCCACTTCTTAGTCGCTAAATCCTTCATAAAATTAGGTAACCTGGCATTTGTTCAAGTGCCTCTACTAGAGGGATGTTCACTATCAACTCCTTCAGCATAGAAATAAATTTTTGGTACTTTCCCTCTTCATTTTCATTTTCAATCTTTGTAGAAAAGGAGAAGGAGGTCATGAAATGGGAGTCAGTACTTGCGAGACCTCCTTGTCCCTCCCCTTTCTTACCTTGGACTCATGATCATCAATTTGACATTTTTCAAGTGTATTCTCATTTACTGATGTCGCCCAAAATATACCTTCAAAAAAGTATAATGCGGTCCTTGTATCAAATATAGAACCCAACTAGGTTGGGGCCGATCCAACAAGGAAATAAGACGTAAGTTTGTCAAATGCTAGTCTGAGTAATTGGCAAGTAAGTAAAACTAGGGGATTCTTGGTAAACAAATAGTAATAGTAACAATGGTTGGTTTTCGGATTTGTAATCAATATGAGAAACGCACTAGGATTGTAATCCCCAATGATTCCTTAACTTCACCGGTTATTTGTGCTTGGGAAAACTGTCCCGATGTGTTGCATGCAAAATCTAACAAGATATGTTCATCTAAACATCTCTCAACCTTGGTTAGACGAATTTCACTCTTCTCTTCTCGGTCTCTAAGTGTCGCACTACTAACCCTTGTCCAGGATCTCAGATAACTATCTCTGTTACGACTCAAGTTATTAGATGAAGGTTGATAGCTTTAAATATCTATTGCTATTCCCTTTTCCCAATCTCCACCTCTCTCTCGAGCAAGTTTAGAAGGCAGGCGAGTTTCTAACGTTTGCAACCATTATAAGATAAACTATAATAAAGGTAATAACAATACATGTAATCACACCGTTTCAGAATTGCTTTGCACTTAACCAGTTTCATTAAGTTCTCATGGTTCACACAACCCTATTTAAAGGATTTAGCTGCTCATTATTACAAGATCACAAGAAGAATTAAAAGATGGATACATAATTGTAAACACACGATAATGAAGAAAACTCTGAAATCTCAATATTAATAAAAATCCTAGAACCGGTGATCCAAGATTACAAAATCAATAATGCGTTTGTTGGATCAAAATACCAAAAATATGTCTCAAAATAATGTACATACTAACTTCTGAACATAGGGCAATACAGGGGTATTTATATATACAAGATGAATTCTATCCTAAACAAAACAGAAAAACAGAGTCGGCAACTTTCCCCGATATCATGACTTGGTGTCGTGGAACCAAGTCACGCCATATAGGTCATTTCCATGGAAATCAGGCAACATTGGAAATCCTCAAAAGTTGACTCACGGGACCCACTCATGTCACGTGGGTGGACTCACGACACGTGAGTTCTGTCGTGAGTCACTCCTCTGGTGCAGGACCTGGTTCTTTCATCTTCAGATACTCCATTTTGAAGCATGATTCTTCCTTATTGATCATTTTGCCTCCAAAAACCCATTCTCCTGCAAGATAGAACATAAAACACATCATACCTACCAAACATACCCAAATTATTGCATATTTTCCTTGTTTTAAGCATCAAAAATGTCATGAAACCATTGTGCATCATTTACCACCACTTCTTCAGAGTCGGCAACTTCTTATCATCTACAATCATCAGTTCTACCACATCATCAACAATCATGGACATAGGAGGATCATTGGTTATCTTACCACTCCGAGTAGTAATAGCCAATCAATGACCATCATTCTTTTGAATTTGGATGGTGTTGCTTGCGAGTGTACCTTGTTAATGCTAATTTAATACCGCAAAAATCTAACCAAACTATTACTTAAGTTATTTAATGGCAGTAACATGTGATTCATCTTTTTGATTCATACCAGAAATATCCGCCTTAATCTCCCTGAGGCAGTCTTCCATTTTCTCTACCCCTTTTGGAACCTTTGCAAGCATGTCTTCCATCCTCAAATTGCTCAAACCTGCATCATGGTTCCCAGTGGAACATAAAGGCAACTCCTATTATTGTAGTCATCCTTTCTCCTCTAATCACCATCATAATCCCTACTCCTATATTTATACCCAAACTTATTATAATTGTTATTTCTGTAGAAGTTTCAACCTTGATTCACTTACCTTGAGTTCCAATTGTCTTAGTTAGACCCTTGACCCTTGGCTTGAAAACCACCACCTCTCTAACAAGATACTTCTCCACTTCCTCAGAATGCAAATCTTCATACCTAGGTGACTTACCTTGTGCACCCACCGCATTCACCTTTTCTGCTCCAGCTGCTGTAAATTTTTTAGTAAGCAATCCAATCTCACTCTTCACTTGTGCTACCTCTTGAGCCACTGTCTCATTTAGTGCTTGTTGTTCTGTGGATGCTCTAATTGTATAAGTACCTACACATCTATCTTCCTACAGAGTAAGCCAACCTCATTTGGTTTTTGTGATCTAATCTAGGATTCAGAAGCGTGCTCCCAACGTAGACTCATGAATTCCCCACTTGTGATAGTGTCTGTTACAACCTTAGTGTTAGCATTCAAGGCTCTGTATAAGATCTCTAGCAGGTTTCTGCCAGTCATTCTGTAGTTTGGAATACTCTGTAGTTTCTTTTTGAACCTCAACCAGGTCTTGTATAGTGCCTCTGAATGCAACTATCTAAAATTATATATCTCATATTTTAATAGCAATATTCTAAAGGGTAGGAAAAATTGGTCCATGAACTGAGTCCTCATCTCATTCCAAGTAGTAATAGATCTATGTGGTAATTCATCTAACCACAGTGTAGTTTTTCCCATCAGAGAGAATAGAAATATCCTCAATCTAATTGCCTACTAACTCACACCACGTAGATTATATGAAGTGAAGATCCCCAAAAAGTTCATCACGTGCATATTCGCGTGATCAGTAGGAAGGCTTGCAAATTCCCTCTTTAAGTTCAGCAAGTGGATCATGGCACTCAAAATGTCAAACTTAATCCCTTGAAGCAATTCTAGTGAAATGATTGCACCAATTTTAATTGGCTCAAAATAATCCAAATCTTCCTCCAAATCTTAATAATTAGGGAGATACTATTGTAGAGGTTGTTTCCCCCTATGCCTTCTCTATCTCACCAAATCATCAAGTGCGGCAAGACTATTAGTTTCTTCTTGCCTATCCTTTTCTTCCCTAACTGCCTGCCTAGCAGCCTCTTGCCTAGCATTCTTTGTAGCCATCAATTGAGCAGTGGTCTGTTCCGTAGTTTCCTAACCAACAAGATTAAGTGTTGGTCGATTATGAATCACACCACCACCATGAATGCCCTTTAGTGGGCTGTTGGACCATGAACTCCTTCATTAACCATCCTTTAATTATTTCTCAGAGTTCCCTCAAGCTTTGTATCAAGTGAAATAAGAGGATTTCCTTGACTTTGAGTACTAGGAATACACTGGTGTTCTCCCTAGAAACAACAAAAAAGTATAATCAGGAAACAGAAACCAACAACCCCAACAAACACAATCTATCAACTTCATAACCATATTCCCTGGCAACGGCGCCAAAATTTGATGTCGCCTAAATTATACCTCTAAATAAAGCATAAAGCGGTCGTTATCAAATATAGAGCTCAACTAAGGTTGGGGTCGATCCCACGGGGAATAGGTTGAAATATCAAGCAAGATGTATGTTGAGGAAATTAATAACAATTTCTAATAAAAGTGTGAGGCTTCGTAAGCAAATACTTTAGTAGTAACAGTTGTTGATTTTTCAAATTTATAATCAGTATGACAGAGGCACTAGGACTGTGTTCCCCAAAAACTTCATAACTCCATAGGTTCTTCATACTTTGCAATCTCTCTCGGTGTTCGATATACAGAATCGATAGGTTATATATACATAGAACATCTTGACACTCTTTTCTAAACAATATCCTCAAGTAAGTTTTCTCCTCCTGAGCCTACATTACTAACCCTTATCTTAGATCCCAAATAGCTATACCGTATTATTGGCTCAAAATATTAAATGGAGGTTGATATCTCCAAGTATCTATTATTTATTCCCTTCTTCACATTTGTACTCCTTCTTTTGTCCAGAATACAGATTAGGCAAGTTCTAACATTGCGGACCGTCAAAAATCACTTAAACTCAAGGAAACAATTAATACATGTAAACACTGGTTGAAGATTACTTCGTACTATGAATCCTACTTCATTAATCCGTTTTGGTTCCCATAACCCTAGTTATGGTATTTAGCTATGCGTAATTGCAAGAACACAAGAAGGATTTATAGAAGAAAGAATAATTATGAACTTACACAAACAATAAGAAAAACTCCAAGATCTTTGAATTAAAAACCATACAAGAATGTAATAAAATGTAAGCTAATACAATAAAACTAATAAGAGTATTTATAGACAAATCAAAACATATCCTAAACAAAACAGGAAATTTGATTCAGTCACATCGGACGAAGATCAAGTACGATTATGGTTTGATTCCATGATCATCCTTGAGAGCTCGTGCTTTACTCATGGACTTTATCTTCTTCAGATATTCTCTGTTACAGCTCTCAGTATGAATCTGTGTCTTTAACCTACGACCGTATTATGTGGTCGTCTAATCATCGAACAGTTCAACTTCTGCATACTGCAAATTTGGAGTTCCTTCTCACGACCTCATGGTATGATTGTGACTTCTAGGCATGGTCGTGGGATCACTCATCTGATCATCTTCACACTTAGCTTTCATACCTTTGATTTCAAGTCTCTTTACCATGATCAGGTTGTATGATCGTATGATCATCGTACGATCGTGAAAGCCTTTGTCTCCTTGACTCCTGAGAATTAATCCTCTATTTCTTACTACGAGATCCTGGTACAATCGTGGTCAGATCCCATAGTCGTGGTAATGATCGTATGATGCCCGGTCCAAAATTTAGTACTCTACTTCTCCGTACTTATTTGACCAGAAAACACCTAAAAACTCATTATATCCATATAGAAAGACCCTTGTATTTCACTGTTTTAAGCATCTCATTTGTTGAAATTTCATGGCACATCAGCATCACAATGATAATAATCTCTCAAGTCAATAATAGTATTCACATAAGCCCCCACATGGGCAACAAGATAAAATAATTATCTCAAAAGATGAACCTCACGATAAAATTCCAAACCCATAGCATACTTTACATGGATGCTTAACCTTACAGCTTAGTCTGAAGAAAGTTAAGTCATAACCTACCCAAAAAGTCAAAACACGAGCTTGTACCCTTCAACAAGGATCTTTTCATTTTTGTAGTTTCAAAATAAACTCAATCTATCAAAAAGTAATCTACATGTCAAAAGGAGTCTAATATTACCCATATTAGCTACTTTCGTTCCAGGGCCAGAAATAGTTTAAAAATTGACCCCAAAGGTAAAAGGGGTAAAACCAGAATTTTATTGAAGAATCATATTTCCCATACTTTAAGGATTCTAATTATGAAAACCCATCGAAAAATAAGTTAAAGTTGAGTTTGAAATTGAAGAAAAACCATTTTCTCCCTTTACCAGGTAAAACCCCATATTCCAAGTTTAAAATCCAAAGTTTGAAATTGTATTTGAGATAAAATCAATGGATAATGACAGAAATATGGTTTAGATATTTACCCAAGCAAGATTGAAGAAGAATCCTCTTGAAATCACAAAAAACGAAGGTCTCAATGTCCAACAATGGAGAAAATTGCAAAAATAGAGAATTTATGCAATTCAAGTGAATAATGCCTAGTGATCACTGTCCCCACCACACAATCGTAAGGGTCAACATTTACCAGCATTAAAATGGTCATCGCAATCGACGGAGATGGAGCTCAGGACTGTGATGAACAACCCTACCCAATCTCACGATCGTGAGGTGAACCACTATGATCACGATACCTAACAACTTAACCCTTCACGATCGCTACCCTTTGCCATACGATCGCGAAAAAGGAATGCTTGATGAACCAAAAACTAGGCTCCAACAATCAGTCCAACACTAAAAATATTTTGAATGGACCATCAAGATTTATTCGAGACCCCATAAAAATAAACCAACTAATTTTGATGTTTTAGACACAATGGGACAATCATATTTATCAAAAAATATTGTTTCCAACAAGTTACCCCCCCCCCCTGTAGGCTAAATTAACTTGCTTCTTGTTTAAATGGTCAAAATTTAAAATAAAGACTTGGAACCCAAACCGACCATGCTACTAACCCAAAACAACATTTCAAATCTAATGGAACTAACCGAATTACCATTCGATGCTCGGATCACAACAAGTTAACTAAAGTTAAATATCTCACCTTAAAGCTTCTCAAAAACCTCAAACTCATATAAATCATTCCCGAATACTTCAGGATCTGTACCAACCAACCCAACAAATCATATACAACATATAGCAACTATGGAGAAGGGTAAAATTATGAAAACATATAAAAAGTTAAAAATCACAATAAGGGTTGTTACATTATCCACCACTAAAGCACGCATTCGTCCTCAAATGATAAAGCAAAGAAAGTACTTGAATCGGTAAAAGTTGGGGATATGCACTTTTCTTAACGGACTCAACCTCAAACATAACCTAATAATTTAGATGTCTCCACTAAACTTTCACAGAATCAATTTGCTTGGACCTCAACTTTCTAGTTTGTCTATCTAAAATGGCAATAGGCTCCTCCTCAAAGGACAAACCAAGATCTAATACAACTGAATCCCACCGGATCACCTGAGTATCATCTGTATGGTATATATTCAACATCAAGACATGGAATACCCAATGAACCGCTGATAGATATGGAGGCAAATCTAGACTATAGGCCATATCTCCAAACTTCTCAAGAATCTCAGAATGCCTGATAAATCTCAGACTAAGCTTCCCTTTTATTCCCAAATCTCATTACACCCTTCATGGGTGATATCTTCAATAAAACCCGCACACCAAGTATGAATGCTACCACATGAACTTCTACAATATGAACTCATCAATCGGCGTAACTCTTCTGCCTACTCTAGCCAGTCACAAGCCTCTGTTGAATCAATCTCACCCAATCCATAAAGTTTCTCAACAAATGAGTGCTCTAAGGCCTAACCTCAAATGAATTGAACCATCCCACGGGAAATCTACAAGTACACATATACAAAGTAGTAAAAGGCACCATCTGAATATAGGAATGGTAACTGTTGTAGTAGGAAAACTCCACTAAGGGCAAGAATTGGTCTCAATGACTAGTAAAATCCATGACACATGCTTGAAGTATGTCAACTAACACCTGAATAGTCCTCTCTGATAGGTCATCCGTCTGAGGGTGAAAAGTTGTGCTCATCTCAAGCTGAGTACCCAACTCACTCTACATAGAACTCTAAAAATTTGAGGTAAACTACGTACCTCTGTCAAAAATAATAGAGATAGGTACACCATGCAACAAACCAATCTCTTTAATGTAGATCTTGGCCAACTTCTCAGCATTATAGGTCAACTTCAAATGTATAAAGTGTGTCACTTTTGTCAACCTATCCACTATAACCCAAATAGAATCAAACATCCCCAAAGGTAGGGGTAGGCCAACTACAAAGTCCATAGTGATCCACTCTCACTTCCACTCAGGAATGGGCATCCTCTACATCATACCACCCAGTCACTAATGCTTATACTTAACTTGTTGAAAATTCAAACACTTGGCCACAAACTCTACAATGTGTTTTTTCATCCCACACCACCTATAGTGTTGCTTCAAGTAATGGTACATCTTAGACGCTCATGGAATACTTCAAATAATGAGTCTTCTCCAAGATTAGTTTAATCGAACGACCAAATCTTGGCACACAAATACGACCACCCATCCTAAAAAATTCTAGGGATAAAGAGATGTCGTTTTTGCCTTACCACTCAACACTTTATCACGAATCACTCTTAACTTCTCATCATCAAATCATCGATCTCAAATATGCTCCATCAATAAAGATCTAGCCTCAACATATGCCAAAACACGCCCAGGTGTTAAAATTTTAAGACAAACCAACTGGTTAGCCAAATACTGAATAACTAAAGAAAAAGGCCACTCCATTCCCGAAAGATTAGCCAAAGTCCCCATACTCGCCACCTTAAGACTCAAAGCATCAACTAATATATTAGCCTTACCCGTATGGTAAAGAATAGTGAGATAATAATCCTCAATCAACTCTAACCATTTATGTTTTCTCATATTAAGATCTCGCTGAGTGAAAAGGTATTAGAGGCTATGATGATCAAAGAAAATCTCATAATGAACCCCATACAAGTAGTGTCGAATTTCAAGAAAAACACAAAATCGACTAACTTCAAAGCATGAGTAAGGTAGTTCTCCTCATAAACCTTTAATTGCCGTGAAGCATAAGCAATCACTTTACCATTTTGCATCAACAAACCACCCAAGCCAACTCTAAAAGCATTGCAAAATAGAGTGAAACCCACATTCTCCTCAGGCAAAGTCAAAATTGGAGCCAAAGTAAACAACTTCTTGAGCTTTTGGAAGCTACTCTCACGATCATCAAACTACTAAAAACAACCTTTTTTGAGTAAACTTAGTCAAAAGTGTTGCAATAAAAGAGAAGCACTGTACAAACCATCGATAATAGCGCACTAAGCCAAAAAAACTCCAAATCTTAGTAGGAGTAGTAGGTATAGCCCTGTCATGTACCACTGCTATCTTGGATAGATCGACCATAATACCATCATTTGTCACTACATAACCCAAGAAAGACCCAGAATCCAACCAAAACTCGTACTTGGAGAACTTGGCATACAACTCTCATCTCTCAATCTCTGAAGTACGACCCTCAAATGCCTTGCATGCTTAGCCTCATTATCAAAATCCACCAAGATATCATCAATGAACATAATCACAAAAGAATCAAGATAATGCCAACACACCCTATTCATCAATTTCAAAAAATACCGCTAGGGCATTATTTAGCTCAAAAGACATAACCAAGAACTCATAATGGCCATACCATGTCTAAAAAAGTTATCTTCAGAACATTCGAAGCTTTAATCCTCAACTGATTGTAACTCTCATGATCGGAGACTATATCCTAGTCGTAAGATGGTGCTTAGAGTCACAAGTGACCCCAAGCTAACCCATGGCCTGACATAACACTAAGAAAACTAAAATAACTAGAAATCACTGATGCAAAAATTAACAATCTGAATAAAATCCATAAAGTTGAAAACATAATCTATTTAACTATCTAAAAGCATCTAAATAAAATGAGCTGTTCGAACAAGCCTCCAACTAACTCTAACTGTCTGTTACTAAGATAATACTAAAAATAAAAGCTGATAACTGGTCCTCGAATAATGACTCACCAAACACTTCTGTTGATATGGTGCGGAATTGTACTTGCCTCAAGTGGGATGTTGAATATTAAAACCTATATTATAAGGCACTATAGCGTAAAGAAGTATGTGGTCAGTACATTGAATTATCTAAGTATGTGAGACATGTATGATCAAATATAAGTTGAAAATGATAGAGGTAACATGGTAAACTGAAAATGAAGCTGAGACATGCCAACCGATACAATGACCAAGTAATAAACATATAGAGGTGTAGAAAACTGAACAAACTAAATACGTGGTTGTGAATAAATCTGAATCTGAATCATAGACTATGGGAGCTACCAATAATCGACATACCCCAATCTGAGCAAATTGGGGTCCAACCTGTAATGCCAGCTGGATGGGTGTTCGGTACCTTATCAAGGGTACAAACACTTACTAACGTGGATCCACTAAACTGATATCCATAAGGACTAAGGTATTAAGCCCGATCTGATGACTGACCCATTAGAACCTACGGAGGCGTCGTAGTTCTGGGACTTAGGGACTTCTACTAAAAGTTTTAGCCTATCTGACGGGTGAGCCTTTATCGGTGCATCCGCTCGATGCTAAGTACTACTCTCAACAGAATAACAACTGATAACTAGAATACTCAATAATATTAGTATTCTCAATACTGAAAATAAGTTCTTTATCTAAAAGCATTCAAATTATGAAAACTAATGGATTGAATATTCATAAATATGTGCATAAACTCCTAGGGCATTGGGTGTTCATAACCCGCCATTTCTAAAGAAAGAAACAACTATGAAAATTTTGACAAACCAAATAAATTAAGGAATTTGATCATACAAGTCCAACTATCATGGATTTCACAATATATGAGTGTTTATAATTATGAACGTGTAATGGTACTGAAATTCATGATAAAACATTGGTTATAACTCCATGATATCGAGGAAATAGAATATTAAGAAATTCACTACATTCATGAACCCTAGGCTCTGGGGAAAGAATTAAACTGAGGAATTGAGTTAACTTTGGGACTCAGTGGGTGAATGGAAACCCATTAATGAAATCCCACATACCTGGAGGCAAGAATCTTGAATAAATATTTGAACTTGGGGACTAAAGTTGAGAAATGCTACATCTGCCTTGGGAAAAGAAAAACGCCTCTTTCCCTGTGTTTTTGCTAAGTATCAATTATATTAGGAGGAATGAGGGACTTAGGGTAATATTAGGCTTAATAATCAGCCTTGAAATAGCTTAAATGACATAGTTTTGATGTTAAACGAGTGGTAAAATACCAAATAACCTTTTTAAAATTGTGTGGAAAGTTGTTGGAGTCAGTTTCGGCGACTCATGTTAAGGCCCGTCGGGCTTGACCACGGGTCATGTCCTGAGTTGTTTCCTAAGACTTGATTTTTTCTTCCCTTAGCATTGAACATGAGCCACCCCATGGACTATGGGCCATCCCATGATCCGTCAGGCCATTCCATGACTCGTCGTGCCTTCTGATGCTCCGTAGCTGATAGCTTTAACAGTGCTTCAGTAAAATGGCCATAACTTTTTACTCCGATATCGGATTAACAAGCAATTGGATGTGTTTGAAAGATAATTCAAATATATATTATTTGGTGGATTTGATCTCAAAAATACATTAGATTCTAGGATTTATACTTGTTTGAAATTGACTATAACAAGATTCTTCACAAGAAATTCATCGGTAAGGGAGGTTTTGACTTGGCTATGAGCTAGGAATCACTTGTGGCCTAAATACATGTACAAATCACATATCATACTATTAAAACATGATGTTTGATTTTAAATGTACTTGAATAATGGTTCTAATCTTGGCTTGAATTTTTGGGGTGTTACAACATCTCCCCCTTTGTGTCATTTGTCCCCGAATAGAAACTAACTAAGCTAAAAAGTTAGGGAAAAAGCTGCAATCCCAACACTAAATTTATAGGAGCTGAATATTGTCATGATAATTGAGTCTATAACTAAAACATGGACTGAACCAAAGTCATGAATGCATGTTATGACATGAGAATAACTTATAGACATGAGACGGAAGGAATTAATTAAGGGGAAACTATTACCTCACGTTAGAACTCAATTCGAAGAGAAAAGATGGGAGTACTTGGTCATCATATCCTCCTCTGCTTCCCAAGTAGATCCCTCAACAATTTGATTTTGACAAAGAACCCTCACTATAGAGACCTTCTTATTCCTCAACTTACGAATCTGACGGTCAAGGATTGAACCTGGGACCTCTTAGTAAGAGAGACTATCTTTCACACCCACTCCCTAAGGGCACAACCATTGCGGGATTACCAATACACTTTATTAATAAAGACATGAAAAACTGGGTGCACTGATGCTAGGTTTGTAGGCAACTCTTAACTCATAGGCTCCATTACAAAAATGACCCACAACTTTATAAGAACCAACATAGTGGGGACTGAGTTTTCTCGTATTACCAAATCTCTTCACCCCTTTCATGGGTGAAAATTTTAAGTAAAGCAAATCACCAATATCAAACTCAAGTTCCCTTCTCCTAACATATGCATAGGATTTCTGATGGCTCTGAGCTATTTTCAGCCTTTCTCGAATCAGCTGAACTTTCTATATATCCTTATGAACTGAATCATTCCCTATTGAGGTAGCTTCACCAACCTCAAACAAACCAATAGGAGATCTACACCTCCTACCATAAATTGTTTCAAATGGGGCCATTTGAATACTGGAGTGATAGTTATTATTATAAGCAAATTCGATCAAAGGCAAAAGATCATCCCAACTACCCGTGAAATTGATCACATATTCCCTCAACATATCTTCTAAAGTCTGATTGGTCCACGCTACCTGACCATCTATCTGTGGATAAAAAGTCATACTGAGATGAACTTGGGTACCAAGACCCTTATAAAAAGTTCAAGAACTCAGAGGTAAACTGAGTACCTCTATCTAAGATGATAGTCAGAGGGACTCCATCCAATTTCACCAACTCTCTTAGGTAGAGTCTAGCATAATCCTTGGTTGAATCTGAAGTATTAACTGACAGGAAATGGGCTAACTTAGTCATTTGATCCACGATAACCTAAACATAATCATGTTGTCGATGAGTATGAGGAAACCTTATGATCAAGTTCATATTCACCACTTCCCACATCTAAGTAGGAATACTGATATCCTGAAGCATACCCCCAGTTCTTTGGTGCTCAACCTTAACCTGCTAGTAATTCCAACTCTTAGCCATTAATTCTATGATATCCTTCTTCATGCTATTTCACCAATAGACTTTCCATAGATCACAGTACCTCTTAGTGGCTCCAAGATGAATAGAATACCATGAACTGTAAGCTTTTGTTATCATATGTTGTCTCAAGTCATGAACAACTGGAACACATAGTCTGCCCTGATAATGAAGAACACTATCTCTCCCTTGGGAGAAAACCTCAACCTTCTGACTCTGGACAACTTCTTTCAACTTAAGAAAAATAGGATCACTATCATGATTTTCCTTCACCTCACCTATCAACAAAGATTTTGAACCATTCTAAACCAAGATAGAACCTTCGGATAAATCAACCAACCAAACTCTTAATATAGCAATCTAGTGAACCTCGCGAGCTAACTCTTTTTTCTAATCCTTAATGTGAGCAACACTTCCCATAGATAATCTACAGAGAGCGTCAACCACAAATTGGCTTTGCTCGAATGGTACAAAACACTCATATCATAATCCTTCAACAACTTTACCCATCTTCTCTGACGATGATTTATATCTTTCTGGCTGAATACATACTGAAGGCTCCTGTGATCAGTGAACACATCAACACGAATCCCATAAATATAATGCCTCCAAATCTTTAGGGCAAAAACCACCGCTGCCATGTCAAGATCATGAGTCAGGTAATTTTTCTCACGAGGCTTGAGTTGCCTAGAGGCATATGCTATAACCTTTCCATGTTGTATAAACACACAACCAAGTTCCACTCCAGAAGTATCACAATAAACCACAAACCTATCTTAACCCTCTGGCAGAGTCAAAACTGGAGCAGAGGTGAGTCAAGTCTTCAACTTCTGAAAACTTTTCTAGCAAAAATCATACCATTGAAACTTGACTTTCTTGTAAGTTAGTCTGGACAAAAGAGAAGCAATAGAGGAAAATCTTTCAACAAACCATTTGTAGTAACCAGTTAAATCCAAGAAATTTTGGATATTCTATAGAGAGATGGGTCTATACCAATTCCTAATTGCTTCGGTGTTTTGAGAATCAACTTGAATGCCCTCATTGGAAATGATATGACTAGGGAAATCTACCGATTTCAACCAAAATTCACACTTGCTAAACTTAGTGAATAACTGGCGATCTTTGAAAAATCTTCAAAAGGTCTACATGTTCATCCTCACTTCGAGAATAAACGAGGATGTCATCAATAAAAAAAGTGATGAACACATCTAAGTTCTTCTTGAACACCCTGTTTATCAAGTCCGTTAATGTTGTAGTAGCTTTCGTTAATCTAAAATACATAACAACAAATTCAAAGTGATCAAATCAAGTTCTGAAGGTTGTCTTTGGAATGTCAAATTTTTTGACTTTGATCTGATGATAGCCAAATCTGAGGTCTATCTTAAAGAGGCAATTGAAAACCTGAAGTTGTTCAAACAAGTCATCAATGATGCCAAAAGGACACTTATTCTTGACTGTAACTTTGTTCAACTGACTGTAGTCGATGAACATTCTGAGAGAACCATATTTCTTGTGCACAAAAAGAGCTAGAGCATCCCTAGGAGATCTTTCAACTTCTCCTTCAATTCCTTAAGCTTGGTTGGAGCCATTCTTTAGGGTGGAATTAAGATAGGTTGGGTGTCTGGAAGGAGATTTATTTCAAAGTCAATTTCTCACTTAGGAGGAACTCTAGCAGATCTTCAGGAAACACTTCTAGAAATTTATTTACCATAGAAACTGACTCAAGAGTTGGGGTCTTGGACTTTGAATCCTTTACCAAAACAAGATGATAGATGAACCCTTTGGAAATCATTTTTCTAACCTTAAGGTAAGTGAAAAACAGATCTATAAGCACTAAGGTACTACCCTTCCACTCTATGATTAGCTCATTTGGTAACTGAAACTGGACTAGTCTATTTCTACGATCAATTGAGGCGTAGTAGAAGTGGAGCCAATCAACATAACGAATAACATCGAAATCTGTCATGTCTAACTCTACAAGATCAATTGAGGTGACTTTCTAAGAAATTGTGACTGGGAAATTCATGTATACCCATCTAGCTATGATTGAATCACCGACTGGAGTAGAGAATAAAAAAGGTTTTGCAAGAGTTTTGGGACTTACACAGAAGTCTACTGCTAAATAGGGAGTTAAAAAAAGTGTGGCTCCACGATCTAATAATGCATAGATATGAATATGAAAGACCTGTAACATACCAGTGACTACATCATGAGACCCTTCATGATCTTATCATGTTTGAAAGGCATAGAACCTATTTTGACACTGCCCGCCAGTTATATTGGATGAAGCATCTTGTTGAGTCGGACGACCTACTGAAGTTGCTGAAGAGTTAGACTAATTCTGATGACGAGTATCTCTACCTCTCTGTGAAGCCACTGAACACTCACTCAATCTATGTCCTGGTTTGCCACATCCAAAATAAATATCACTAATAGCCATACATTTACCTTTATGGTTCTTACCACACTTCTTGCGAAATAGGTTAGTATGCCACTATTCACACTACCCTGGTACCTGGTTCTCTATCCCGATTATCTTGCCTGAACTTGGGCACTAAAGCACTAGCAGAAGATGGGGTTGGAGGTAAAGATTTCTTGCAGATTTGAGAATGGTTACCTCCATCTTACTTTGACTGAGAGAAGTTAAAGCTACCTATCCTGACCCTCTTATTCTCCCTTTACTTCTCCTTGATTTTCTCTTCTTCAATCTGTTGGGCACGAACCATCAAATTGGAGATATATATCTCCTTAACCAACATAGAAGTCCTACACTCTTTGACCACATCCTCAGAACCACAAGACACGAACTTACTCATGCGGGCCCTAGAGTCAGCAACCATTATCGGTGCATACTTTGCAAACTAGGTAAACTTAAGATAATAATCTATCACACTCATGTTTTCCTACTTCAAGTTAATGAACTCCTGAACCTTGGCTTTACTCAATTCAAGTGGGAAAAACCAATCCATAAAAGCAGCAACAAACTCATCCCACTCTACCAGGCCTTTATCTGCACCTCTATCCTCTTTCCACTGCTTACACCAAGTATGGGCCACTCCCTTCAATTTATAACTATCCAAATCAGCACTTTAGACGTGAGTGACACCCATAATCTTAATAACCTTCTAAAAATCATCGAGGAACTCCTGTGGTTCCTCATCAGCCTTAGAACCAAAGAATTTAGAAGGGTATGTCAGAGTGAAATCCCAGACCCTAGTTGTTGTCGTACCAGTTGTCAGATTGACTGGTAATACAACATATTGGTTAGTCAAGGCAATCATGGCCTGAGCTAGCACCATGAAAGTAGCCCTAAACTAAGCATGCGAGACGTGTTCATTCAAAGGGTCTGCTTGAGCTAGTAGTGCTTGCTAATTTTTATTTTCATTTCTCCTTCCATTGGCTTTTTTGGGAGGCATTTTTTATAAACGCGTAGAGCACGAATTATAAAGAGGTTTTTAATAGAGTTCACACTCTATTGCACTATATGAACATGAAAGAAGTGAAACTTTTCTTAAAATGTTTCATAGCCTCTCAATCATAAGTTTGGCGTGTTTCAGACCCATGAATAAGACTATACTTAACGCGGCTGTCAGACACCCTAGGACACTTTAAATCTGATGCTTTGATGCCATGTTTTTCAAGACCTGAGCCTGGCACCTTGATGTCCCAAAATATACCTTTATAAAAGTATAATGTCGTCGCTATATCAAATATATAACCCAACTAGGTTGGGGTCGATCCCACGGGGAATAGGACGAAATTATGTAGAATGCTAGTCTGATTAATTGGCATGAAATTAAAACTGGGGGGTTTTGTGAATAAGTGGTAATAGTAACGATTGCTAATTTCAGGATTTGTGGACAATATGAGAAATACACTAGGACAGTGATCCCCAATGATTCCTTAACTTCACTAGTTACTTGTGCTGGCAAAACTGTCCCACTGTGTAGCATGCAAAATCTAACAAGATAGGTTCATCTAAATGTCTCTCGAACTTGGTTAGATGAATTTCACTCTTCTCCTCTCGGTCTCCGAGTGTCGTACTACTAACCCTTGTCCTGGATCTCAGATAACTATTCCTGCTATGACTCAAGTTATTAGATGAATGTTGATAGCTTCAAATCTCTGTTGTTATTCCCTTTTCCCAATCTCTACCTCTCTCTGGAGAAAGTCTAGAATATAGGCAAGTTTTTAACGTTTGCAACCGTTAAAAGATCAATTCACAACGAAGGAAATAACAATACATGCATTCACACTGGTTCAAAATTTGCTTCTCACTTAATCCATTCCGTTAATTCCTCATGGTTCACACAACCCTAGTTAATGAGTTTAGCTACTCATGTTTACAAGAGAACAACAAGAATACAAGGATGAAAACATAATTGTAAACTCACAATAAAGAAGAAACTCTAAAATCTCAATTATGAATAAAACCCTAAAATCGATGTTCGAAGATTACAAAACCAATAATATCGTTATGAACTCAAAATAATGTAATGGCTAATTCTTGAACATAGGTCAAGGAAAGGGTATTTATAGATACAAAACGAATCCTATCCTAATCAAAACAGGAAAACAGAGTCAGCAACTATCCACAGTATCGTGACTTGGTGTCGTGGAACCAAGTCACACCACATAGATCTTGTCATGGAATCAGGCACATGGGACATCCTCAGAAGTTGACTCATGGCATCCACTCATGTCACGTGAGTCCTGTCGTGAATCACCTCTCTGGTGCAAAACTTGACTCTTTCATCTTCAGATACTTCGTTCTCGAGCATGATTTTTTCTTTTTGTCCATTTTTCCTCCAAAACCTATTCTCCTGCAATAAATAATAGAAAACACATCATACCAAAAAAAACACCCAAGTTATTGCATATTTTCCTTGTTTTAAGCATCAAAAGTGCCATGTAACCATGGAGCATCAACACCCTCAACTTAGAACGTTTGCATGTCCTCAGGCGAACAAAACAAAATACACATTGATGCTTAACTAAAAGAAACCTAAGGGACCTACGACAGTCGACTCATTGCTTGTTATCTCAAAACTTCTCTGACCCCTCCTACTTGCAAATCAAAACCATAGTGTGCATATGTGCAGCATACTATCATGATATAGAAGGGATTAAGTGATGGTATGAGCTTATGAACAAACAACTAAGCATATATGCAAATGACATATTCCAAACAAAAATCAACTAACAATGCAACCCATGTACTCACAAAACAAAGAAGTCCCATACACTCACAGTATACTAATGAATCTTAAAGTAGGGACTCGGTCAAAACACTCTCTCTCACAAAGAAGTTCAAGCAGTGTGCATGAAATACCATAGTCTTGCCCTTATTTTCTATGCCTTAGTTTTTCGGACAATTGGACTAGGATCACTATAGGACTTTCATCGGCTTGTAATATAGGCTTGGAGACGGGTATCATACATATGGATATGGTGACTCAACCCTCCTTGACACTACACTTATTTTGGGCTCCATTTTCCAACCATTCTCTTTTTTATTTTTCCTTATTCTCCTTTATTTATTTTCAGATTTTGGGTGTGCTTTCCTTCATACTTTCAAAAAACAATTTATTTATATATTTTTTTCTTTTTCTTCTTTTTTTTTTTTCTTTCTTCACAACCAAATCTATTCTCTTTTTTTTTTACTAACCATTTCTCCATACCCAAATCAATCTACGCACCCCTAGAATAGCCACCCTCAACTTAGGCGATTTGCCTGAGTTGAGGTACATAATTTCCAAGGAGGGACCAGGGCCAAGACAGGTTCATTATAAATCAAAATAGGAAGGTGAATAGGCTATTGAAAGAAATAGGTCAATTAAGGCTCAAAATTGGGTTCAAGGGATATTCATTGCTTATTTGGTCAGGCATTTAGGCTAAATATGGACTTATTCAAAAATGACGTATGATCCTTTCTTAAACACTATCCTATAACCTAGGCAAGACTAACCGGGCAAGTTCTGAATCGTACACACAAAATGAACTAAGTAATGAACTTACACACACATAGCACGGGGTTACACTATCAACTACTATCTATCCAATTCATGCAATGCTAGCTACAGTTATGTTACCTATAATGCTAATGCCATAAAAAGATCCAACAGCTGCCACAAGCTAACATACTTCACACACACTTCGAAAACAAAAATTTTCAAAAAAACAAAAATTTTCAGGAGGGGTTTCCTTTAGAAAATCAAAAAGCATCCTTATCATTCAAAATACATTGAAAATTAGATTGCACTAAGGTTCCCCTATTTTTCTCCTAATTAAATCATGGAAAAATAACAACAACCTAAACATGTCGGTTCTACTATGCTAGCACACTCGGGGGAAAGGAAACACGACAATAAAAACTCCTAAGTGGTGGTACACCTCCACTCCCAACCAAATAATAGTGCACTGTCACTGCTATCAATATGGTAAGTGGAAGGGAGTGAAGACATACCTGAGATACCCTAAGCATTAGATGTGGGCCCGACCAATGCGTGATCATCAGCATATTTTCTGGGCTCGCTGCTTAGTGTGTCCGGTGGAGGGGGTATCTGACTAGAGGATGAAACTTGTGCCCTCTCCTCCTAAGCAATCTGTCGGTCCTAGTACTCTACCCTAGAGGCCTTAACCGTACCCAAGCAACGGCGCCAAAATTTGATGTCGTCCAAATTATACCTTCAGAAATGTATAATACGGTCGTTGTATCATATATAGAACCCAACTAGGTTGGGTCGATCCCACAGGGAATTAGGATGAAATTCTATAGAATGCTAGTGTGAGTAATTGGCATGTAATTAAAACTAAGGGGTTTTGTGAATAAGTGGTAACAGTAACGATTTTGGATTTCAAGATTTGTAGACAATATGAGAAATACACTAGGACTGTGATCCCCATTGATTCCTTAACTCCACCGGTTACTTGTGCTGGCCAAACTGCCCTGCTGCGTTGCATGAAAAATCTAACAAAATAGGTTCATCTAAATGTCTCTCGACCTTGGTTAGATGAATTTCACTTTTCTCCTCTCAGTCTTCGAGTGTCGCACTACTAACCCTTGTCCCGGATCTCAGATAACTATTCCTTTTGCGGCTCAAGTTATAGATGAAGGTTGATAGCTTTAAATCTCTGTTGTTATTCCCTTTTCCAAAGTTGTACCTCTCTCTGGAGTAAGTCTAGAATACAGGAAAGTATCTAACGTTTGCAACCGTTAGACGATCAATTCACAACGAAGGAAATAACAATACATACATTCACACCGGTTCAGAATTTTCTTCGCACTTAACCCATTTCGTTAATTCCTCATGGTTCACACAACCCTAGTTGATGAGTTTAGCTACTCATGTTTGCAAGAGCACAACAAGAATACGAGGATGAAAACATAATTGTAAACTCACAAAAAAGAAGAAACTCTGAAATCTCAATTATGAATAAAACCCTAAAATCGATGTTCTAAGATTACAAAACCAATAATATCTTTATGGACTCAAAATAATGGAAATATAACTCAAAACAATGTAATGGCTAACTCTTGAACATAGGTCAACAAAAGGGTATTTATAGATACAAAACGAATCCTATCCTAATCAAAACAGGAAAATAGAGTCGGCAATATCCACTGTACTGTGACTTGGTGTCGTGGAACCAAGTCATGTCACGTAGATCCTATTGTGGAAATCAGGCACATGGGACATCCTCAGAAGTTGACTCATGGAAGCCACTCACGTCACGTGAGTTGACTCAGGACACGTGAGTCCTATCTTGAGTCACCTCTCTGGTGCAGAACTTGACTCTTTCATCTTCAGACACTTCGTTCTCAAGCATAATTCTTTGTTTTGTCCATTTTGCCTCCAAAACCCATTCTCCTGCAATATAGAACAGAAAACTCATCATACCAACCAAACACACTCAAGTTATTGCATATTTTTCTTGTTTTAAGCATCGAAAGTGCCATGTAACCATGGTGCATCAACACCCTCAACTTAGAATGTTTGCATGTCCTCAGGCGAACAAAACAAAATAAACACATTGATGCTTAACCAAAAGAAACCTAAGGGACCTACGACAGTCGACTCATTGCTTTTTACCTCAAAACTTCTCTGACCCCTCCTACTTGCAAATCGAAACCATAGTGTGCATATGTGAAGCATATTATCATGATATAAAAGGGATTAAGTGATGGTATGAGCTTATGAACAAACAACTAAGCATATATGCAAATGACATAGTCCAAACAAATAGCAGCTAACAATGCAACCCATGTACTCACAAAACAAAGAAGTCCCATACACTCACAGTATACTAATGAATCTTAAAGTAGGGACTCAGTCAAAATACTCTCTTTCACAAAGAAGTTCAAACTGTGTGCATGAAATACCAAAGTCTTGCCCTTATTTTCTATGCCTTATTTTTTCGGACAATTGGACTAGGATCACTATAGTACTTTCATCGGCTCGTAATGTAGGCTTGGGGACAAGTATCGTACATATGGATATGGTGACTCAACCCTCCTTGACACTACACTTATTTTTGGCTCCATTTTCCAAAAATTCTCATTTTTATTTTTCCTTATTCTCCTTTATTTATTTTCAGATTTTGGGTGTGGTTTCCTTCATACTTTCAAAACACAATTTATTTATATATTTTCTTCTTCTTCTTTTTTTTTTCTTTCTTCACACCCAAATCAATCTATGCATCCCTAAAATAGCCACCCTAAACTTAGGCGATTTGCCTGAGTTGAGGTACACAATGTCCAAGGAGGGACCATGGCCAAGACAGGTTCATTATAAATCAAAATAGAAAGGTGAATAGGCTATTGAAAGAAAGAGTTCACTTAAGGCTCAAAATTGGGTTCAAGGGATATTCGTTGCATATTTGGTCAGGAATTTAGGCTAAATGTGGACTTATTCAAAAATGACCTGTGATACTTTCCTAACCACTATCCTATAACATAGGCAAGACTAACCAGACAAGTTCTGAATCATACACACAAAATGAACTAAGTAATGACCTTACAGACACATATCACGGGGTTACACTATCAACTACTATCTATCCAGTTCATGCAATGGTAGCTACAGTTATGTTACCTATAATGCTAATGCCATAACAAGATCCAACAGCTGCCACAAGCTAACATACTTCACACACACTTCGAAAATAAAAAATTTTAGAAAAACAAAAATTTCAGAAGGGGTTTCCTTTAGATAATCCAAAAAGCATCCTTATCATTCAAAATACATTCAAAATTAGATTGCACTAAGGTTCCCCTATTTTTCTCCTAATTAAATCATGGAAAAATAACAACCTAAACATGACGGTTCTACTATGCTAGCACACTCGGGGGGAAAGAAACACGGTAATAAAAACCCCTAAGTGGCGGTACACCTCCACCCCCAACCAAACAATGGTGCACTGCCCTCAGTGCACCGCTATCAATATGGTAAGTGGAAGGGAGTGAAGACATTCTTGAGATACCCTAAGCATCGGATGTCGGCCCGATCAACGTGTGATCATCAACATATTTTCTGGGCTCACTGTTTGGTGTGTCCGATGGAGGGGTTATCTGACTAGAGGATGCACCCTGTGCCCTCTCCTCCTGAGTAATCTTTCGGGCTTGGTACTCTATCCTAGAGGCCTTAACCGCTCCCCAGCAACGGTGCCAAAATTTAATGTCGCCCAAATTTTACCTTCAGAAAAGTATAATACGGTCGTTGTATCATATATAGAACCCAACTAGGTTGGGTCGATCCTACAGGGAATTAGGATGAAATTATATAGAATGCTAGTCTGAGTAATTGGCATGTAATTAAAACTGGGGGGGTTTTGTGAATAAGTGGTAACAGTACGATTTCTGATTTCAAGATTTGTAAACAATATGAGCAATACACTTGGACTGTGATCCCCAATGATTCCTTAACTCCACCGGTTACTTGTGCTGGCAAAACTGTCCCGCTGCGGTGCATGAAAAATCTAACAAGATAGGTTCATCTAAACGTCTCTCGACCTTGGTTAGATTAATTTCACTCTTCTCCTCTCAGTCTCCGAGTGTCGCACTACTAACCCTTGTCCTGGATCTCAGATTACTATTCCTTCTGCGGCTCAAGTTATAGATGAAGGTTGATATCTTTAAATCTTTGTTCTTATTCCCTTTTCCAAATCTGTACCTCTCTCTGGAGCAAGTCTAGAATACAGGCAAGTTTCTAACGTTTGCAACCGTTAGAAGATCAATTCACAACGAAGGAAATAACAATACATACATTCACACCGATTCAGAATTTTCTTCGCACTTAACCCATTTCGTTAATTCCTCATGGTTCACACAACCCTAGTTGATGAGTTTTGCTACTCATGTTTGCAAGAGCACAACAAGAATACGAGGATGAAAACATAATTGTAAACTCACAAAAAAGAAGAAACTCTGAAATCTCAATTATGAATAAAACCCTAAAATCGATGTTCTAAGATTACAAAACCAATAATATCTTTATGGACTCAAAATAATGGAAATATAACTCAAAACAATGTAATGGCTAACTCTTGAACATAGGTCAACAAAAGGGTATTTATAGATACAAAATGAATCCTATCCTCATCAAAATAGGAAAATAGAGTCGGCAACTATCCACTGTACTGTGACTTGGTGTCGTGGAACTAAGTCACGTCACGTAGATCCTGTTGTGGAAATCAGGCACATGGGACATCTTCAGAAATTGACTCACGGCAGCCACTCACGGAACATGAGTCCTACCGTGAGTGACCTCTCTGGTGCAGAACTTGACTCTTTCATCTTCAGATACTTCATTCTCAAGCATGATTCTTTGTTTTGTCCATTTTACCTCAAAAACCCATTCTCCTCCAATATAGAACAGAAAACTCATCATACCAACCAAACATACGCAAGTTATTGCATATTTTCCTTGTTTTAAGATTTGAAAGTGCCATGTAACCATGGCGCATCAACACCCTCAACTTAGAACGTTTGCATGTCCTCAGGCGAATAAAACAAAATAAACACATTGATACTTAACTAAAAGAAACCTAAGGGACCTACAACAGTCGACTCCTTGCTTTTTACCTCAAAACTTTTTTGACCCCTCCTACTTGCAAATCAAAACCATAGTGTGCATACATGTATCATATTATCATGACATAGAAGGGATCAAGTGATGGCATGAGATTATGAACAAACAACTAAGCATATATGCAAATGACATATTCTGAACAAATAGCAGCTAACAATGCAACCTATGTACTCACACGACAAAGAATTCCCATACACTCATAGTATACTAATGAATCTTAAAGTAGGGACTCATTCAAAACACTCTCTCTCACAAAGAAGTTCAAACAGTGTGCTTGAAATACCATAGGCTTGCCCTTATTTTCTATGCCTTAGTTTTTCGGACAGTTGGACTAGGATCACTAGAGGACTTTCATTAGCTTGTAATGTAGGCTTGGGGTAGAGTATGGTACATATGGATATGGTGAATCAACCCTCCTTGACACTACACTAATTTTTTTCTCCATTTTCCAACCTTTCTCATTTTTCTTTTCCCTTATTCTTCTTTTTTTTTTTCCTTTTTTTCTTTTCTTCACACCCAAATTTATTTTCTTTTTTTTTCCTAACCCCTTCTTCATATCCAAATCAATCTACGCACCCCTAAAATAGCCACCCTCAACTAAGGCAATTTGCCTGAGTTGAGGTACACAATGTCCAAGGAGGGACCAAGGCCAAGACAGGTTCATTATAAATCAAAATAGGAAGGTGAATAGGATATTGAAAGAAATAGGTCAATTAAGGCTCAAAATTGGGTTCAAGTGACATTCATTGAATATTTGGTCAGGCATTTAGGCTAAAAGTGGACTTATTCAAAAACGGCCTATGATCCTTTCCTAACCAGTATCCTATAACCTAGGAAAGACTAACCGAGCAAGTTCTGAATCACACACACAAAGTGAACTAAGTAATGACCTTACACACACATAGCACGAGGTTACATTATAAACTACTATCTATCCAGTTCATGCAATGGTAGCTACAGTTATGTTACCTATAATGCTAATGCCATAACAAGATCCAACAGCTGCCACAAGCTAACATACTTCACACATACTTCAAAAACAAAAATTTTCAGAAAAGCAAAAATTTTTAGGAGGGGTATCCTTTAGATAATCAAGAAGCATCCTTATCATTCAAAATACGTTCAAAATTGGATTACACTAAGGTTCCCCTATTTTTCTCCTAATTAAATCATGAAAACACAACAACAACCTAAACATACCGGTTCTACTATGATAGCACACTCGAGGGAAAAGAAACACGACAATAAAAACCCTAAGTGATGGTACACCTCCACCCCCAACCAAACAATGGTGCACTGCCCTCAATGCACAACTATCGATATGGTAAGTGGAATGGAGTAAAGGCATACCTGAGATACCCTAAGCGTCGGATGTGGGTCCACCCAATATGCAATCATCAGCATTCTCTCTAGGCTCGCTACTAGGTGCGTGCAGTGGAGGGGGTATGTGACTTGAGGATGCACCCTGTGCCTTCTCCTCCTAAGCAATCTGTCTGTAACACCCCGTACCTTTTCGACCCTACTTGCTTGGTGAACTAGGGCGTATTTATATACCTTATTTGAACCATGTTTACTTTAGTTTTGAGATCAATAAGTGCGTATTTGGTATTGATTTTTATGGACTATTGATATTGTATTAATGTCCGTAAAGAAAAGTCGAAGAAAGGAAGAAAATCAGAATTTTAGTGTGGGGCGCGCCCAGGGGCGTGACAGGCCGTTTCTGGCCGAAATTTTTATGGAACAGGAAGCAAAGGGGAGCACCTAGGGGCGTGCCAGGCCGCTCAGGCTCCCATTTTTCAGATCTGAAATTCAGCTAAGTCTCAGGGGCGCCCAGGGGCGTTCCGGTTTGCTATTTGCCAAATTTCTTCTCCGATTATGAGTCTATAAAGAGGACTCTTGGGTTATGGTATCATTATTCCATCGTAGTAGGACTACTCTTGAGCTAGTTGGGCATCCAAGTTGGGGTTAATTCGTCTTCACAATTATTTTATCAAATTATGTTAAATGAAGCCATGAGTGGCTAAAATTGCTTATTCTTGGGATTGAGGCTACGAACATAAATCTCGTGAGTTGAATATCGTCGTAACATTTATGGACTTATTTAAACATGAAATTTTTGGGGTATTACACATCGAATTTGGTGGGCTAAGTTAACATGTGTTAATGAGCTCAATTTAAGGCCCAAAATGAAGCCAAAAGACATGGCCCAAAAAGGGCAAATGACCCATTCTTCCATGTTGACCAAGTAAACATGGCATTTAATTCCAAGAGTTGGCTAAGGATGACTTTAGGGCCTATATAAAGTGGAAAAATCAGATTTTATTTCACTTAGACACACATGCCATTTCTAGAATTTTCAAGATATTTCCTTTTGGCTCTCAAAACCCTAAGTCATCTCTTTGGACAAGATCATCATTTTTCAAGCTTGGGTAAGTGATTATTCTTGTACTTTAATATATTATATGCATGATATATGGTGTAGATCATGATGGTTATGTATAAAAGTGTTAAGTAGTGCACTTTTGTTTTTTTTCTAAAAGATATGTCATCTATGGGATTTGAACTTGAAAGGAGACTTGAGGTTTTGATGGAAGTGAATGGTGTGGATGAAATATCAACATATATGGTGTGGTTATGTCCTTAACTTGTTTTTTTTCTATATGTATAACTTATGGGAATGTTGTGGTATTATTGGTATGATAATACCATGAATGGTATTATAAAGGGTGAAATGACGTTATAGGGCAATCATGTAACTCATTGTCTTCTTATGTATGTGTAAGGTAGTTGGTTGTTAACGTGAGCTCCGTTATGCATTTGTGTTGTAGAGTAAAACGTAAGGAAGGAGCTGGATTGTTGTATTCACATATAGGACTGTATATTCATATTGGGAAGATAAGGTATGTAAGGTTACTCTTTTCGTATCCTTCTGCAGCACATAGTGTTCACATTGTCATTGTACTTATTCCATTCCGAAATGTTCTAAGGTATCTCATTTCAGGTTGTCATCTATTGTTATTCACATATTCCTTATTCATTGATTCACTGTTATTCATGTGTCACATAATTGTGGACATGGTTCCAACGTTCAAAAAAAATGTTACGTTCTAAGGTTCGAAAAATGTTACGACTACCAATCTATCAATCTCATAATAGTAAAGAAAAGAAGTAATGCAAAGAAGTAATGCATATATGGTTATTTATGGTTACTTATGGATACTATATGGTTACTTTATGATTATTGGATCAGGGAGAAAGCTTAGTGAGGTAAAAGCCAAACTTGATGCCGAACCTGCTTCATTGATTTATGGGTGATAGCTCAAAGGGGCGAAAGCCTAACTAGAGACGATCCCGAGATTATTGGATCAAGGGGAAAGCTCAGTGGGGAAAAAGCCTAGCTTGATGCCGAACCTGCTTCATCTATTAATTATATTGACAGTATTATTGACGGTATTATTGACAGTATTATTGACGGTATTATTGACGGTATTGTTGACAGTATTATTGACGGTTATATATATATATATATATATATTGACGGTAATGTTCATAAGAACAAAGAAGGTAATGAAAGCAATATACATGATCCCACACATACAGAATTGTGATTTATCCATAGTGCTTATTTAATCTGAGGTCCTATGTTTCATACAGTTTCTTATAGCCTTACATACTCAATACATTCTTTGTACTGACATCCCTTGGGGGACTTACCTCACTTGTTGCAGGCACAGGTGCTAGTAGACCTCCACAGTAGGTTGCGGATCATTTGCCGATCTTTGGTGAGCTCCAGTTGGTTCGGGGCTTTTCGAGTCACATGTGTACATTTGTTTTGGTATTGTAATATTGTATAAAGCGGGGACTTGTCCCAAATTTAGGTTGGTTATGTATATGCATCTGTTAGAGGCTTTGTAGACGTATGTGGGAATACGAATGTAAAGGATGTATGTCCATTTTGACTTGATGGCCCTAATGGCCAAGTTTCATATATGTATATAACTCGTGTTTCCATGACTTCCGCTATTAGCATCTTGTATCTATACGTGATATTAATGTTTCTTGAATGACATGCATATGAATGGACATGAGAAAAGATTAGTTCTCTCGGGCCTTATCGGTTTTGGGTGCCAGTCCGTCCCATTGGAATTCGAGGCGTGACAAAAGTGGTATTAGAGCAGGTCATCCTAAGGGTGTCTACAAAGTCGTGTTTGAGTAGAGTCTTGCTTATGGATGTGTTGTGCACCACATTTATAAGCAGGAGGCTATTGGACATTTAGGAGTTATTTCTTTTCTTCATTTCTAGATCGTACAATAGAGTCAATGAAGTAAGTGGAATCATATCTGACCATTGTACATGGTTTTCTTTGTTATAGTAAAATGCCGATGACAAGATGAGGTAGGGGCAAAGGTAAGCAGGTAGATATGCTTGCCAGAGAAGGAACTAGTAAATCACCACCTGACCAAGCTAGTCAAGGTGGAGCTGACAATGACATTGCATCGCGGTCTTCTTCTACTTTTCCAGCTCCGGAAGAGCCGAGAGATAGAGAAGTACCTGTAGAACCACCTATGAATGCCACTGACCAGGATTTAAGAAATGCAGTACATATGTTGACGCAAATAGTTGTGGGACAAACTCAGGGATGAGCTGGTCCAATGACAAGTGAGGATGACGCGGCTAGAATAGCTAGTCGGCGGACACGGGATTTTCTGAAATTAGACCCTCCCATATTCACTGGGTCAAATTCGAAAGCAGATCCACAGGATTTTATGGACCAAATTCAAAGGGCTCTAGATGTTATGCACGTGACTGGTGTAGAAACAGTTAAGCTTGCGGCGTATAGATTGAAAAGTGAGGCTATATTGTGGTACAAAGATTGGAAACGATCAAGGGGTATTGGTGCTCTTCCAGCTAGTTGGGAAGAATTCAAAGTGGTATTCCTTGATCACTATCTTCCCTATGAGCTTCAAGAAGCTCGTGCAGACCAATTTCTGAATCTTCATCAAGGGAATATGAGCGTCAGAGAGTACAGTCTTCGATTTAACTTATTGGCTCGATATGCTCCTAATTTAGTAGCCACGATGGCTGACAGAGTCCATCAGTATGCGGATAGATTGGAGCCGTATTTGGTGAGGGACTGTACGATTGTTGATTTGAATAGGGATATGGATATAGCCAGGATACAAGCCTTCGCACAGAAAATGGAGGATCAGAGGCAAAGAAAAAGGACGCAAGAATTTGAAAGGGGGCCATCGAAGAAGGCTAGACCTATGGGACAGTTCATGTCATCCCAAGGAGAATTTAGGCCTCGAGTTTTTAATAGACCACCGATACCATCCCTTTCTTACCCTATAGCAGGCACTCAATAGCAGGCACTCAATCCCAATTCCAAGGGTTTGAAGGCAGTTATGTTGGGCAAAGTAGTGGAATTCAAGGTTCACAAACAGTGAGGTATCAAGAACAAGGAAGTATGAACCAATCGGGGTTTTCTCGCCAGCCGTGTCAACACTGCGAGAAGATTCATTTAAAGGAATGCCGGTTTGGAACGAATATTTTTTTTTGGTGCGGTATGTTCGGGCACATGGTGAGAGACTGCCCAAGAAGGGACATGGGTATTATGACGTGACCCATGGGATCAACCGTTGCATCATCATCATCGATTCCTTCTTTAGGCCGAGGTATGCAACCTGCTGGCCATGGCAGAGGTACTAGCAGAGCAGCTAGTTCTAGTGGAATTCAGAATCGTGCCTATCCCTTAGCAGATCGACAGAATTCGAAGGCTTATCCTGATAAAGACACAGGTACAGTATTCATATTTTTACATAAGGTATATGCATTGATTGACCCGTATTCTACATTATCATATGTTACTCCATTGATTGCGGAAAACATGTTGAAAGAACACCAGAACTACTAGTTACGCCATTCAAAGTCTATACACCAGTTGGCGAATCTATAGTAAGTCAAAGAGTATATCATACTTGTATAGTAACTATTTGGGGCTATGATACACTGGTTAGCATTGCTGAGCTAAGAAATTACATTTTCATTTTTCCACAAAGAATGTTCTTGAATGGAAGGGTAATATGGGAGCACCGAGAGGTAACTTTATTTCTTATCTCAAGGCAAGGGAAATGATACCCAAAGGAGTACATATGTCACTTAGTAAGAGTGAAATATATTGACGTGAAGCCACTAACTCTTCAATCGGTTCCAATAGTAAATGAAATTCTTGAGGTATAGTAGAGTTGGTATTGACATGATTCTAGGCACTCAGCCTATCTCTATTCCTCCGTATACAAGGTCCTAGCGGAGTTACGGGAAGTAAAGGAGCACTTAAAAAGACATACTGGAAAAAGGGATACATAAGACCTAGTACGTCCCCTTGGAGTGCACCAGTATCATTTGTGTGAAGGAAAGATGGTACGTTGAGAATGTGTATTGACTATTGGCAATTGAATAAGGTGACAATTAAGAATGAGTATCCCCTCCCTAGAATTAATGATTTAATTGACCAATTACAGGGTGCCAAATATTTTTTTTTCAAAGATTGACTGAGATCAGGATGTCACCAGGTAAGGGTTAAAAGAATATATATACCCAAGACAGCTTTCCAAACACGGTATGGTCACTATGAATTTCTAGTTATGCCATTTGGGCTAACCAATGCACCAGCGGTTGTTAAGGATTTGATGAATAGGGTGTTCACACTGTTTTTAGAAGCATTCATGACCATGTTTATAGATGACATTCTGGGTTACTCAAGATCACAAGAGGACAAAACTAATCACTTGCAGCAGGTGTTACAAATTCTTCGTGATTGTAAGTTATATACAACGCTCTTTAAGTGTGAATTTTGGTTGAAATTTGTAGCATTCTTGGGTCACATGGTATTCAGACGAAGGAATAAGGGTTGATACACAAAAGATAGCAGCCGTGGTATTTGCTTTAGAGATATGACGCCATTCTTTGTATGGGGTTCATGTTGACATCTATACTGACCAAAAAAGTTTGCAATATATCTTTAAGCAGAAGGATTTAAATCTAAAGCAGCGGAGGTGGCTTGAACTATTGAAAGACTATGATAGTGATATCTTATACCATTCGGGAAAAGCAATATGCAAATCCTATTTTCGTTCAGTGAAAAAGAATGTACAGCAAAGTTCAACGAAGCTATTTGAACTTACATAAGGGGGAGCACTTCAATGCCAAGGTAGATTTTGTGTACCGGATATAGATGAGCTAAGGAAATGAATTATGATAGAAGCACATCATTCATGGTATTCTATTCATTTGGGAGCAACCAAAATATACCATGGTTTGGAAGAGATGTATTGGTGAGGCAATATAAAGAAGAAAAACATTGCAGACTTTGTAGCTCATTGTCTGAATTGTCAACAGGTAAAAGTAGAGCATCAGAAACCTGGAGGTTACATGCAATACATGAATTTTCCAGTTTGGAAGAGGGATATGATTAATATGGGTTTCATAAATACATGAATCTTTCTCTGATAATAAATAAAGACAAGATAAGATATGAAGAGGTTAGGCATCTACCCCCAAATACTAGAGCTCACTAGTACCTTAAAATCAGTCTCATACAGAACGTCAGCCACCGCGAGTCGCACTGGTATTAGGATCTGCACCGAAAGGGCATAGAAGTAGGAGTGAGTACGGTTTACTTATACTCAATAGGTATCATAGGTCGACTGAGCAAAGTAGATAACTAAACAAGTGAAGAATGCTATGAGCATGCTTCTACCTACATATAGAGAAGTTTCCAAATGGTAGCTCACACCGTATCTCCTAACAATTATATAAGTATAACATCAATATAAGGATAACTACACATGAGTATATAAAAAAAACTAAGTACATGATAGCAAACACATAAATGGAAGCACAAATGGTGTAATGCAATGCAATGCAATGGAATGACGGTGGAATGATAATGATATAAGCCATCACATGAATTTTCGTATACACCTTACGAGCTAAAGCTCTAAGCACATGACACATGGGGGGTTCGCAACCCATATACTTTCACAATTTCAATCTTATACCTTAATAACCTTTCCAGCACATCCCTTGATCAAGGGTTTTGTAAAGTCTTTCATTTTCTTTCAAAATCAATTTTCTCAATTACCTTGCTGACACATCCCTCGATCAAGAGTTTATTAGAGTGTTTCATTTCTTTCAAAATTAGTAATTCTCAGTAATACCAATCTTATGATGTATGGATGAAATGAGGATGTAATGCTCACAACTATTTCGTATGAAGATAATAATCAATTCAATACAAGTATAAATGAGCTCAAAATCAACTTAATATGTCAATAATTCATGATATAAGCCATAACATGGCACCACTTTAATAAATAGTCATGTAAGACATAAATAATATCAATCCAAGCCCCTCACTCAGGAATTACTAGAAGATAGAGGCATATAATGCTCAAATAAGGCCTATAATATCAATCTAAGCCCCCACTCAGGCATCAAAATAATAATAATAATGCAATTAAATGCATAAATAAGGCCTATAGTATCAAGTCAAGCCCCCGGACAGGCATCACAACAAATATAATCTCTCAAGTCAACAATAATATGCATATAATCCCCCACACATACATCATGATAATAATAACAATCCCAAAATATGATCTTATGACTGAGTCCCCAATCCATAGCATGCTTTACATAAATGGTTAACTACCCAGCCCAATCTAAAGAAAGTTAAGCCATAACCTAACTTAAAAAGCCAAAATACAAGGCTAGACCCTTCAACATGGAGTCTTACCTTCACAAACAGTCTCAAAATAGACTATTTCCATCAAGAACATAATCTACACATTAAAATGAGTCCAAAGATACCCATATTGGCTATATTTATTTTGAGTTCAAAAATTGTCTCAAAATCAAAAAGGGTAAATCTAGAATTTTTATTTAAGAATCATGTTTCCCATATCAAGAGGAGTCTAAATGTAAAACCTACTAAAAAACAAGTTGAAATCAGACATTAAATCAAAGAAAAAACAATTTTTATTCTTTACAGGTAAAAAACCCTAAATCCAAGTTTGAAATCAAAGATTTAAAATTGTTTTGAAGAAGAAATCAATATGATGTGATGAAAATTGAAGTTTAGAGATTACCCAAGCAAGATTGATGAAAAACCCCTTTGAAATCATCTAAAGTTGAGCTCTCAAAGTCTAATAATAGTGAAAATAGGGCTTTGGTCGAGAAAATGATTTAAATTTTGCCCAGGCTTCACGAATTAGAACCCTAGGCTGAAAAAGAAAATTCCAAGCCGACCCAAGTCCCACGATCACGATTGCGATGAAGGCCGACCCAGACTCGTACCAAATAAATCTTCGTGAACACGATGAATGAACTAGGCGACCCTTCGTGAATACGGTCCCACTATCATATTCATGATAAAGAGAATGTTCCTTCTTTATAATCATGACTAGGGGCCCGCCAATGCAAAGAAGGATTTCATTATTCACCAGCAGTTTGGGACTTGGACAAATAGACCTGATTTGACCCTCGAGATTCATTTCGAACCCCATAAAAATAAACTAATAATGTTAATAGACTAATTTTAATATTCTGTACTCAATAGAACTTTTGGATTTACGAAAAAAGGTCATTTACGATGTATTAGCTATCGAGACCCCTTTTTAGCTTACTTTACTAGTTTTTGTCTAAAAGATCAAAATGCAATATGAAGGTTCGGAGTCTGAACTAACTACGCTACTAACCCAAAATTGATATTTGGGATCTAATGGAACTGACCAAATCACCATCCGATGCTCGGATCACAAAATGTTGATTGAAGTTAAAATAACAATCTTTAAAGCCTCTAAGGACCTCAAACTCATTCAAATCACTCCTGAATGCATCGAGGACCATGTCAACCAACCCCATAACTCATAAATAGTATATAGTAACTACGGGGAAGGGTAAAATTGTCAAAACATAGCAAAAGCTAAAAAATCACAACTACCATTGTTACAGGAAGATTATCCTATGTCCATTCCAATTTGTTCAAGGGCCCTTCATGAAGAGAATTATGATGTTGATACTTGGCTGGATGAGGTTGGATCATTTCTGGCAAAAATATCAGTTATGTCTAGTGTGGAATTGTTTTATCTTAAAATGTTTTAGTTGATCAAAAACTGATACGTAGGTTCATGAATCCTTGTTTTGGCCACTTTGTAAAAATTCTAGACTATCTCAAATTCCACAGATAATTTGTCCATAATATGCTCGTCCATCATCTCAAATATGACACTAAGCTCCATGAGATGTGGTTTTTTGTAAATGATAAGCCAGCTTATTTTGGCTTGAATGGATTTGATTTGATCATGGGCTTAAGGTGTTCATCATACCTTCATGAATTAAAAATTTTAATGGTGTATAGAGATGGCGGAGAGTTTTATGATGAGGTTAGCCTAAACAAAAAGGTTACAGCAATAAGTCTTTTGGATTTGGTTAAAGGTAGTAAGCTAAAGATGAAGGATAAGTTGAGATGTTGTTTGGTGGAGTTCTTGCATGTCATGTTGCTTGGAAGAGATGTTTTCAAGGTTGTGGATCCAAATATTATAAAAATGATGTATTTTCTAGATTTCTTTGAGGCATACCCATGGAGAAAGAAGTCTTTTGCATTGACATTGGAATACTTGAAGAAGAAAATAGATATGAAAAAGCAGAAGAAAGCACATCAACAAAAGGAGAATAGTGCATCTTATGCTCTATGTGGCTTCCCCCGAGCATTTATGGTATATTATCCACCATACAGTCAATGTGATTATATGATAGACTTTCTTTGATAACCATTGTTCATTATTTCTTATTTTTGTGAATACAGGTTTGGATCTATGAAGTTTTTCCCAATAAAGACAAGATTTTGCACCCTCTCCTCATTCCTACTATGCACGAGTTGGAGCAGGATTACATGCAAATGCTTATGCTATGCAAGGTTGAGGTGAAAAATGTCTTAATTGATGCCTTAAAGGCTTATTTGAAAGGTGTCACTGTACTTAGGTCACCGTCAAGGAGTCTATGCAAGGAGACAAATGTTGATGATAATGAACATGTGGATATTGATGCGAATAAGGACGTAAAATTATTGGATCGTGTGTCGAGGATAGAGAAAAATATGAAATTTATTGTGGATTATGTGAAAGAAGAGGAAGAAAGAATAAGCGTGAAGAAGAAGAAGAAGAATGAACATAAATATGAATAAATTTTGTTCTTATCGATGTAATTTAATCCCTCAACAGTGTATTTTTATTAATCAGATCTAAAAATACAAGAAAAACACATGTGGATAGCCCCCATTATAAAATAGAGTAGGATTTTGAAGCAAACGAGACTCTCAAAGTCGTTGCTCAAAATGAGTATTTGAACGAGAAAAGAGCAGAGGATAAAGTTATCGATGAAGACAAAAAGATGACTGAGGCCTCGAGGGCAGATGATTTCCTAGTTAATAAAGATGCTAAAAATGTTGATGTGCCAGTTGAATAATCTACCAGTGAAGATGAGGAGATAAATTAGCCTGAGACAGTTGATGGCTTCTCCAAAAAAGCTTCTCAAAATACAGTTGGCACTGAGATTGTTCTTTATGAATATGTCAGTGAAGATATGCTGCTAGCAGAATATGACAATGAAATTTTCATCATTTGGATATGATTTTTTACTTGGAATGTTTTTAAATATATCTTGGAAATGACAATTCGTGACTTAGAATGTTTTTTAGTTGAATATGACAATCAAGTTATTTATGTTTGACAAGAAATATGATATATTTTTGTGCCTTGTTATATTTTATAGATGACAAACAGTAGGTATTTGTTATTATAGAAGTCACAGTCATGTATTATATACTACATGTAGTGTTGATAATCGATATGTAGTTGATGATCAATGATATAGACTATGAAGAAATTATTAAGAGGAAGCACAATAAAAAGAATAAGTGATACAATCGATTGTTATTGACTATGAATATGTGGGTTTGGAAGACATAAGCCAAAAGAAAAAGAAATGCAATCTCACTAATGCCCTATTACATATTTTCAAATAGCAACTACTAATAATAGAACAACATCACCAACCTTAGCCTATTCCATTCTTCTTCTGTTTTGTACTTTGTTACTGTAAACATGGATAATAGACTATCATAGAAAATGACATAGGCAAGAGTGGTAGATTATATATCATAAGCTTCAATGCTTGCCAAATTTGCATGAAAGGTTTACTCTAAATCAGACCAATCAATGAGTATATCATTGACCGTGTAGTTGATCTATGATAGACCATGAGAATATATAGAGAATCACAAGAAAATGGCTAAAAATGGCAATAATTAAATAAATAAAATTGTAAACTACACTTCAAACATTGTAATACTACTAATTACACCATATGGAAGTCCACATTGGTTAGGATGATCAAATGAGTTTTAGTTTGAGCAATGGTTGAACAAAGGACAAGCAATGTTTGTCAAAGTACAACATTGTTCTGAGAAAGTCATTTGTATTTCCATTGTTCAGCCTAAATCCATTTTGATCAACTTATGCACACTTCCATAGGGTGTAATGGGTACTAATATATATTTTTATGTGGTTTAACCCTTTATTTAATTTTATTTATTTAATTACTGCTATTTTTAGATTTTTTTTGTGATTTTTTGTATATTCTCATGGTCTACTGTAGACTCACTGACTAGTTGATTATATACTCATTCATAGATGACAACTATAAAATGGTTTAAAATGGAAATAAATAAATAGATAAAATTAAATAAAGGGGTAAACTACATTTCAAACATCGCAATACTTCTAATTATACTATATGGTGGTTAACATAAATTGGCTAGGTGTTTCAAAATGATTTCAGGATTATCACAAGATTTTAGTATGAGCAATTGTTGAACAAAGGATAATAAATGTTTGTAAAAGAACAACATGTTATGATAAAGTCATTTGTATACCATTGTTCATCCTAAATCCATTTTGATCAACCTATGTGCACTTCCATAGGGTGTAATTGTAACGATCTAACTCATGAGATTTTCCTTTTTACGTGATTTAATTATTTTTCCCTTCCTTGTAGTTGCTACATGTTGATTTTGGGGTGTGGGGTTGTTGGCACGATCCCCAATGCATTCGGGAATGATTTGGAAGAGTTTGAGACTCTTTGATGTTTTGAATCATGGATGGAGATTTGGACAGTTCCAATGGATCCAGAATGGTTTGGGTTTGGAACCTTTATTTTGCATTTCGACCCTCCATTTGAAAACTAGTGAAATTTGCCTAAAAGAGGTTATGTGGTATAATTTGTTAAAAAAGATCCTTTTTCAAAAATCTGATGCTGTCATTGAGTCTGGAACATAAAAAGTAGCCTAGAAGCATATATGATTTGTTCCAGTAGGGTCCCAAATGAATCCCGAGGGTCCATTCGGAGACATTTCTTCACATGGAAAATCTGCTGGTGCAGCATTTTCTGGTGCATCAAGCCCTTCATCAAGATTGTGTGGTCACGTGTCGCGATCATGGGCCTCGATGGCAGCATTTATCCCAATCATAATGGGTTTTTCAATGGACCAAGTCAGGTTGACTCATCATGATTGCGACACCCAACTATGCAACTACAATGACCAGCTTAATTGGCACTCAATGTTGACCCTCGTGATCACGAGGTAGGGGTCTATGATCGCAAGGCACCATTCAAAAAACAGTATAAATACTTCAATTTCATAATTTTACTCTATTTTTGGACCTCAAAGCTTCGGGAAAGACAATTCTACTAGGGTTTCATCATCATTTTCATATGGGTAACCTCTAAACTCATTTTTCCATTTGTAAGACCCCGTACCTTCCTGAAACTACTTGATAACCTTGAACCATGTTTACCCTAGGTTCGAGGGCAATAAGTACGTATTTTGCATTGTTATTGATGGAACATTTGATATTGTGCTAGTAAATGTGATTAGACCTTTGTAGTAGGTGGTGTTTGTGACTTTGTGGAGCATTTGTGGGGTGAAAATTGAAGTTTAAGGGACATCCAAGCAAAGGATATTAAATATAAGAGGCAAGAAAAAGGTTGGAACTTGAAAGATCCAACCAAATCAGCAAAGAAAAGTCGAAATCAAAAATTAAGTGTGGGGCGCTGCAGGTGACGTGCCAGGCCGCTTTGGCCTGAAATTTTTGTGGCACAGGCAGAAAGGGGGCGCTTCCAAGGGCGTGCCAGGACACCCCTGCACACCTTTCAAATGCAAAAAAAATTTCTAAGTCTTTGGGGCGCCCGGGGGTGTGCCGGGGTGCTTTTGGCCCGATTTCTTCTACGATTATAAGTCTATAAAAAGGACTCTTGGGTTTTGATATTATTATTCCATCCTAGTAGGGATTTACCAAAGCTTTCAAAGTGATGATCTTTACCAAAGCGAATGGTTGCCTTAGGGCTTGTGTTGAGAGAAATATGTTTAGAAATATCTAGAAAGAAGTGTGTTATAATGAATAAAATCAGACTTTTGTGCCTTTATATAGTCCTCATGGTCATCCTTAGCCACACTTTACTCAATAATTGAGGTGTTTTACTTGGTCAACACAAGAATGGGTCATTTTCCCATTTGGGCCATGCATTTTGGCTTCATTTTGGGCCTCAAAGTGAGCCCATTAACACATGTTAACTTAGCCCACCGAATTAAATGTGTCGTACCTCATCTTTATCACGTTTAAATAATTCCATAAATGTTACGACAATATTTAACTCATGCGATTCATGCTCGTAGCTTTAATCCCATAGCTTTAAGCCCAAGAATAAACAATTTTGGACACTCATGGCTTAATTGAACATAATTTGATAAAATACTTGTGACGGGGAATTAACTCCAACTCGGATGCCAAACTTGCTCGAGAGTAGCCCTACTCTCATGGATTAATATATTATATGCTTAAGTTGGTGTATATATCATGATGGTTATGTTGGCAAGGTGTTGAATAGGGAACTTTTGCTTTTTGCTAAAGATGTGCCATCCTTGTGATTTAAAATTGAAAGGAGACTTGAGGTGTGAATGAAAGCGCATGGTGTGGATGAGATACTAACATGTATGGTGTTATTATGTTCCTTACCTTGTTATTTTTCGATGCATATAATTTGTGGGATTGTTGTCGATATGTTGTTATGAAGTGTATTGAGGTGACTTGATGGAGAAATTGTGATGTTGTATTGATGGAGCAGTGTAAAGTATGAACTTGGTGTGACATACTATTGATTTATGATGTATTGTTCAATGTATGGATTGTTTTGGTATTGTTGGTAAGACAATTTCATAAATGGTATTGTCAAGGGGGAAATTACATGGTAAGGCAATCATGTAACTCATTGTCGTCATATACAATTGTAAGGTAGTTGGTGGTTAATGTAAACTTCGTTATATACTTGTGAAGCAGAGTGAAACGTAAGGAGGGAACTGGACTATTGTATGCACATTTAGGATTGTATATTAATATTGGGAAGATAAGGTATGTAAGGTTACTCTATTCGTATCCTTCTGCAGCACATAGTGTTCACATTGTCATTGTACTTGTTCCATTCCGAAATGGTTTAAGGTATCCCATTTCCGGTTATCAATTATTGTTATTCATATGTTTCCTATTCTTAGACCAATTGTGGTTCACATATCTCCTATTCATTGACTGAAGTTCCAACGCTCTCATAATGTTGTAACTCCTAAAAGAACTATCTCGAAGAAAGTAATGATGTAAGAGAATCTATTCATTCTTGAGTAGCATTTCAACAATGTTACGTTCAAAAGTTCCAATAATGTCATGATCATCGAATGAAATATTTCGAAGACTAAGAAGTGTGGTAAATAAATGAAGTAATGTATCACTCTTATAACGAAAGAATGAGGTAACGTATAATTGTTTAAATATTCTTGGGTGGTATCCCAGGGGTTGAAATACCTAGCATGGGTCGATCCTAATATATCACAATAACATCCCAGGGGCAACATTAAAGCCTAGAATAGGTTAAAATAACATCCCAGTGGCGACATAAAAGCCTAGCATGGGTTACAATAACATCCCAGGGGTCAAAGTACCTAGCATAGGTTAATAACATCCCAGGGGGCGACATAAAAGCCTAGCGTGGGTTACAATAACATCCCAGGGGTCAAAGTACCTAGCATGGGTTAATAACATTCCAGGGGCAACATAAAAACCTAGCATGGGTTAAAATAACATCCCAGGGGTCAAAGTACCTAGCATGAGTTAATCTCATCCCAGGGGCGACAGAACAGCCTAGCATGGGTAGGACAATAAAGGTTAATAAATGTGAAGAAAAAAGAAGTAAAGAATGTAATGTACATGGTTCCACATATGCAGACCGGTGAATTATCTGTATTAATTATTCTCTCATATTTGATTCCATTGATGCTCTTATGTATGATCTAGTTTCTTATAGCCTTACATACTCAATACATTCTTCGTACTGACCTCTCTTGGGGGGTCTTACTTTACTTGCTGCAGGCGTAGGTGCCAGTAGACCTCCACAGTAGGTTGCCGATTATTTGCAGATCTTTGGTGAGCTCCAGTTGGTTTGGGGCTTTTCGAGTCACAGTTGTACATTTTTTTTGGTATTGTAATATTGTATAAAGTGGGGACTTGTCCCGACTTTAAGTTGGTTATGTGTATGCATCTGTTAGAAGCTTTGTAGACGTATGTGGGAATATGATGAAAGAGATGTATGTCCATTTTGACTTGAAGGCCCTAACGGCCAAGTTTCTTATATGTATATATCACATGTTTCCATGACTTCCGCTACTGACATCTTACATCTCTATATGATGGTGCTGCTTATTGAGTGACATGCATATGAATGGACATGAGCAAAGATTGGTTCTCTCGGGCCTTATCGGCTTCGGGTGCCAGTCCGCCCCGTTGGAATTCGGGGTGTGACAAAAGTGGTATCAGAGCAGGTTGTCCTAAGGGTGTCTACAAAGCCGTGTCTGAGTAGAGTCTTGCTTATGGATGTGTTGTGCACCACATTTATAAGTAGGAGGCTATAGGACATTTAGGAGTTGTTTCTTTTCTTCACTTCTAGATCGTGCAATAGAGTCAATGTGGTAAGTGGAATCGTATCTAACCATTGGACTTGATTTTCTTTGTTATAGTAAAATGCCAATGACAAGAAGAGGTAGAGGCAAAGGTAAGCAGGTATATATGCTTACTAGAGAAGGCACGAGTAAATCACCACCTGACCAAGCTAGTCAAGGTGGGGCTGACGCTGAAATTGCATCGTGGTCTTCTTCTACTTTTCCAGCTTCGAAAGAGCCAAGGGGTATAGAAGTACCTGCAGAACCGCCTATAAATGACACTAACCAAGATTTAAGAAATGCAGTGCATATGTTGACTCAGCTAGTTGCTGCACAAAGTCAAGGACGAGCTGGTCCAACGATAAATGAGGATGATGCGGCTAGAGTAGCGAGTCGCAGGACACAGGATTTTCTAAAACTAGACCCTTCCATATTCACTAGGTCAGACCCGAAAGAAGATCCACAAGACTACGTGGATCAAATCCATAGGGCTCTAGATGTCATGCACGTGACTGGTGTTGAAAATGTTGAACTTGCGGCTTATAGATTGAAAGGTGAAGTGATATTGTGGTATGAAGATTGGAAAAGATTGAGGGGTATTGATGCACCTTCAGCAGGTTGGGAGGAATTTAAAATGGCATTTCTTGATCATTACCTCCTATATAAGATCCGGGAGGCACGTGCCGACCAATTTCTAAATCTTCATCGAGGAAGTATGAGTGTCGGAGAGTACATCCTTCAGTTTAATTCTTTGGCTCGATATGCTCCAAATGTGGTGGCCACAATAGAAGATAGAGTCCATCGATATGTGGATAGACTGGAGCCATACTTGGTGAGCGAATGCACTATTACTGCTTTGAACAGAGATATGGACATCGCCAGAATTCAGGCTTTCGCACAGAAAATGGAGGACCAAAGGCAAAGAAGAAGGACGCAGGAATCTGAGGAAGGGCCATCAAAAAGGGCTAGACCTATGGGGCAGTCTATGGTGTCCCCAGGAGAATCTAGACCTCGAATGTTACCGCTTTGACCCTCATTCTCTTATTCCACAGCAGGCACTCAACCCCAATTCTGAGGGTTTAGGGGTAGTCAATCTGGACAGCGTAGTAGAGTGCACAGTTCACAGACAGTAGAATTTTTTCATCCTCCGTGTCAGCGTTGCGGAAGGTATCATATAGGTGAATGCCGATTGGCAACAAATACTTGTTTTTGGTGTGGTACAGCGGGGCATATAATGAGAGAATGCCCATAAAGGGGTGCGAGTGGTATAGCACGACCTACGGGATCCACCGTTGCATCATCATCATCGGTTCCTTCCCTAAGTAGAGGCGTTCAGCCTATTGGTCGTGGTAGAGATATTAGAGGAGCAGCTAGTTCCAGTGGAGCCTAAAATCGTACCTATGCTCTAGTGGACTGGCAGAATGCGGAGGCATCTCCTGATGAAGTTATAGGTATATTATCCATATTTTCACATGATGCATATGCATTGATTGATCCGGGCTCTACCCTATCGTATGTTACTCCATCGATTACTGTGAAATCTAATGTGACACCGGGGTTATTAGTTAAGTCAAGTGAAATATCTCCACCTGTCGGTGAATTTATTAGAGTTAAAGGCACATATCGTAATGGTATAGTAGATGTTTGTGATCATAGATGATTAAGTACTCTTAAAAGCGTTACTAATGAAAGGGGTAATGGGATTTGGAAAGAAAGGAAAATTGTCCCTATACAACATGCCATGTGAAATTGCCAGAAGTGCATAAGAGTTCCATTTCATATTGCTCCCATTGAAAATGTACAAATTATGTAGGATCTCATTAGGAAGAGCTACCTATCGCTATTCTAGATCGATAGGTAAAGAGGTTAAGAAATAAGGACGTAACTTCCATAAAAGTTCTTTGGAGAAATCAACAAGTCGAAGAAATCACCTGGGAAGCTGAAGAAATGATGTAATCAAAGTACCCATACATGTTTCAAACGAAAGAAAAAGTTCAAAATGCAGAAGTGGAGAAAGAATAAGTAAGTATCTATGACTGTATATGTATAGATATGCTAATATAAAGATGCATTTGTTACACATGAGCTGATATTGTTAACATTCAACGATGAATGTTCCTAAGAGGGGAACAATGTAACACCCCGTACCTTCCCGACCCTACTTGATAACCTTGAACCATGTTTACCCTAGGTTCGAGGGCAATAAGTACGTATTTTGCATTGTTATTGATGGAACATTTGATATTGTGCTAGTAAATGTGATTAGACCTTTGTAGTAGGTGGTGTTTGTGACTTTGTGGAGCATTTGTGGGGTGAAAATTGAAGTTTAAGGGACATCCAAGCAAAAGATATTAAATATAAGAGGCAAACAAAAGGTTGGGACTTGAAATATCCAACCAAATCCGCAAAGAAAAGTCAAAATCAAAAATTAAGTGTGGGGCGCTGCAGGTGGCGTGCCAGGCCGCTTTGGCCTGAAATTTTTGTGGCACAGGAAGCAAGGGGGCACGCCTAAGGACGTTCCAGGCCACCCCTGCACACCTTTCAAATGCAAAAATTTTCTCTAAGTCTTTGGGGCGCCCGGGGGCGTGCCGGGGTGCTTTTGGCCCGATTTCTTCTACAATTATAAGTTTATAAAAAGGACTCTTGGGTTCTGATACTATTATTCCATCCTAGTAGGGCCTTACCAAAGCTTTCAAAGTGATGATCTTTACCAAAGAGAATGGTTGCCTTAGGGTTTGTGTTGAGAGAAATATGTTTGGAAATATCTAGAAAGACATGTGTGTTATAATGAGTAAAATCAGGCTTTTGTACCTTTATATAGTCCTCATGGTCATCCTTAGCCACACTTTACTCAATAATTGAGGTGTTTTACTTGGTCAACACAAGAATGGGTCATTTTCCCATTTGGGCCATGCATTTTGGCTTTATTTTGGGCCTCAAAGTGAGCCCATTAACACATGTTAACTTAGCCCACCAAATTAAATGTGTCGTACCTCATCTTTCTCATGTTTAAACAATTCCATAAATGTTACGACAATATTTAACTCATGCGATTCATGCTCGTAGCTTTAAGCCCAAGAATAAACAATTTTGGACACTCATGGCTTAATTGAACATAATTTGATAAAATACTTGTGACGGAGAATTAACTCCAACTCAGATGCCAAACTTGCTCGAGAGTAGCCCTACTCTCATGGATTAATATATTATATGCTTAAGTTGGTGTATATATCATGATGGTTATGTTGGCAAGGTGTTGAATAGGGAACTTTTGCTTTTTGCTAAAAGATGTGCCATCCTTGTGATTTAAAATTGAAAGGAGACTTGAGGTGTGAATGAAAGTGCATGGTGTGGATGAGATACTAACATGTATGGTGTTATTATGTTCCTTACCTTGTTATTTTTCGATGCATATAATTTGTGGGATTGTTGTCGATATGTTGTTATGAAGTGTATTGAGGTGACTTGATGGAGAAATTGTGATGTTGTATTGATGGAGCAGTGTAAAGTATGAACTTGGTGTGACAAACTATTGATTTATGATGTATTATTCAATGTATGGATTGTTTTGGTATTGTTGGTATGACAATTTCATAAATGGTATTGTCAAGGGGGAAATTACATGGTAAGGCAATCATGTAACTCATTGTCGTCATATGCAATTGTAAGGTAGTTGGTGGTTAATGTAAACTCTATTATATACTTGTGAAGCAGAGTGAAACGTAAGGAGGGAACTGGACTATTGTATGCACATTTAGGATTGTATATTAATATTGGGAAGATAAGGTATGTAAGGTTACTCTATCCGTATCCTTCTGCAGCACATAGTGTTCACATTGTCATTGTACTTGTTCCATTCTGAAATGGTTTAAGGTATCCCATTTTCGGTTATCAATTATTGTTGTTCACATGTTTCCTATTCTTAGACCAATTGTGGTTCACATATCTCCTATTCATTGACTGAAGTTCCAACGCTCTCATAATGTTGTAACTACTAAAAAAACTATCTTGAAGAAAGTAATGATGTAAGAGAACCTATTCATTCTTGAGTAGCATTTCAACAATGTTACGATCAAAAGTTTCAATAATGTCATGATCGTCGAATGAACTATTTCGAAGACTAAGAAGTGTGGTAAATAAATGAAGTAATGTATCACTCTTATAACGAAAGAATGAGGTAACGTATAATTATTTAAATATTCTTGGGTGGTATCCCAGGGGTTGAAATACCTAGCATGGGTCGATCCCAATATATCACAATAACATCCCAGGGGCGACATAAAATCCTAGCATGGGTTACAATAACATCCCACGGGCGACATAAAAGCCTATCATGGGTTACAATAACATCCCAGGGGTCAAAGTACCTAGCATGGGTTAATAACATCCCAGGGGGCGAAATAAAAGCCTAGCATGGGTTACAATAACATCCCAGGGGTCAAAGTACCTAGCATGGGTTAATAACATTCCAGGGGCGACATAAAAGCCTAGCATGGGTTAAAATAACATCCCAAGGGTCAAAGTACCTAGCATGGGTTAATCTCATCCCAGGGGCGACAGAACAGCCTAGCATAGGTAGAACAATAAAGATGAATAAATGTGAAGACAAAAGAAGTAAAGAATGTAATGTACATGGTTCCACATATGCATACCGGTGAATTATCTGTATTAATTATTCTCTCATATTTGATTCCATTGATGTTCTTAGGTATGATGTAGTTTCTTATAGCCTTACATACTCAGTACATTCTTCATACTAACCTCCCTTAGGGGGGGCTTACTTTACTTGCTGCAGGCGTAGGTGCCAGTAGACCTCCACAGTAGGTTGCCGGTTATTTGCAGATCTTTGGTGAGCTCCAGTTGGTTCGGGGCTTTCTGAGTCACAGTTGTACATTTGTTTTGGTATTGTAATGTTGTATAAAGCGGGGACTTGTCCCGACTTTAAGTTGGTTATGTGTATGCATCTGTTAGAGGCTTTGTAGATATATGTGGGAATATGATGAAAGAGATGTATGTCCATTTTGACTTGAAGGCCCTAACGGCCAAGTTTCTTATATGTATATATCACATGTTTACATGACTTCCGCTATTGACATCTTACATCTCTATATGATGGTGTTGCTTATTGAGTGACATGCATATGAATGGACATGAGCAAAGATTGATTCTCTCGGGCCTTATCGGCTTCGGGTGTCAGTCCTCCCTGTTGGAATTCGGGGTGTGACACCATTATTGCCTATTAATTATATCTTTGAAAACACCTTTTAATCTTGATTTTAAGTGGTTGTGGGGGTTTTGTGTCGGTTAAGCCTAAAAATTATTTTTCTTCAATTTGGGCCTCATTTTAACTTGTTTTCGCGTAGGTTTTCAACTGTAAACTCCTATAACCTCGGAGAATATGTTTCTAAAATAAAATTTCAGTTTTACCCCTTTTGTTTTCAAACCCATTTTGGATCCGTCTTAAAAATAATCAATATGGGTATCATTAGCATTTTTTTAACGTGTGGATGTTATATTTGTATGATTTAGTTGATTTTGAGATTGTTCAAAAGGGAAATGCTCCATGTTGAAGGACTTTAGTCTTGGATTTCGATTCTTTGAGGTAGGTTATGGAAAAACTTTCTTCAAACTGGGGTGGGTAGTTAACAAATAAGTAAAGCACGCTATGGGTTTTGAAAAATAACTATGGGAATTATATTTCAATATTATTATTAATGTTATGTGCCCGTGTGGGGGCTTATATTGTTGTTGTTGTTGGCTTATGATATCATATATTGTGTGTTGCTTGTGTGGGGGCTTTATTTGACATTATTGACCTTATGTGTGCATTTAAATGCCTTTATTGTTAATGTGACGCCTGTACAAGGGTTTGAATAGATATGATAGGCCTTATTGAGCATTGTTACCATTATCATTATAGAAATGCCTGAGTTATGGGTTTATATGATATTAAAGATGTCTACATCCATATTTATTCCAAGGGTGCCAAACTAGACCTGATATCATGAAATGTCAACATATTGTGTTGAATTCTGGGCTCACTTATACATGTATTAAATGGATTTGTTATCTTCATATTGATTTGATTGTAAGCATTATATCCTCATTTCATACATTCATATTTATGAGTTATCGGTACCATCGAGGAATATTGTTTTACAAGAAAATGAGATATTTTCATTAAAACCTTGATCTGCGAACAAGAGTCAGAGAGGTGGGTTGAGATTTTGAGATATTATATGGGTTGCAAACCCCCCATGGGTCCTATGTTGGGATAAGTAAGGTTTGATATATTTATACAGAAAATCATGCAATGACTTTCAAAATATTCACTTCATCAATCGTTGCATTACATCTGTATATGTATCTTCTATTTTTTCTTTTATGGTTTTTTGACGTGTAATCTGTTTCTATATATCTTCATGAATGCCTGCTTCTATTGATTTCGTGTGTCTATTAGAACTGTTAGTGGAGACGGTGTGAGCTACCATTTGGGAACTTTTTTATTTGCAAGTGATGTGCTCATAGTATTTCTTTACTTGAATTATTTTCTGCCTTGCTCAGTCGGCCTATGATACCTACTGAGTACTAGTGGACCATTCTCACTATTACTATACCCTTTTGGTGCAGATCCTAGTATGAGTATGAGGCACGATAGCTGAGTTCATGCTTATCAGAGTTGGTGATCAAGGTACTGTCATGCTGTAGAGTTCCATAATTGACTCGAGGCCTCTTCTTATCTATCTAAATGTCTTTTTTGTTTTTAGAGACAGATATTTGTATTTTCGTATTTCCTAAGTTGTATTTAGATGTTCTAAACTTATGACACCAGATATTAGGGGTTTTATAGTATTTATTTTAGACTTCCACTATGTTTGTACATGTGTTGACCTGACTTCATTTTAGAAGTCTCGTTTATTCCTATTTTTAATTACTTTTCAATTTTTCTTTCTTTTTTGGGCGATTGGCTTATCTACCAAGGTTGGGTCAGGTAGATTCCATCATGACCTCAACTTTTAGGTAGTGACAAATTGGTATCAGAGCCAGGTTCACCGGTCTCATAAGTGTAAGAGCATGATGTGTAGTCGAGTCTCAAGGATCGATAAGTAGATGTTCGTATCTATCTTCGAGAGGCTATAAGATGTCTTTAGGAAAAATCTCTCTAATTTGATTCCTTGTCGTGCGGGTTGTTTATACCCAACGTTCTAAACTTATATTCCATTCCTTTATTAATAGATGGTGAGGACTAGGTCCAGAAATAATAGAGATGTTGAGTCGGCACCTGATATGGGAGCACCAGTCCAAAGATAAGGTAGGGGTCATGGTCGACCTAGAGGTAGAGGACGGGAAAAAAGAGCTACCCCAGCCAGAGGACGTGCTAGGGAGGCTTCTCCTAAGCCTAAGGTTGAGTATGCTAGAGATGACAATCAAACAACCATATCAGGTCCCACAGAGTTCAGTTGACACCTTAGTGCTTCAGGATCTCTTAATTCGCCTCTTGAATCATTTAGAGGGTGTTCCCTTGAGTATAGCTGGTATTCTTCAGACTTTGAGTGGTGTTTTTCCATCTATACTGGTATTTATTTATGGTATTCCTACTTCAGGGTTACATCTATCATTTATGGTACCTATATATATGGATTCATTACCCACCAGACATACTATTACCCAGTTGCTCCGGGTACTGTGATGTCTTCTGATGATCAGAAGAGGTTTCAGAGGTTTATTCACTTGGAACCTTCCAAGTTTAGTGGAGCGATTGGCGAGGATGCCTATGAGTTTCTGATCGATTGCCAGGAGAAGTTATATAATCTTGGATCCTTTGAGTCTCACGGAGTTGCCGATACTACCTATCAACTAACGAATGTGGCCAGAGATTGGTGGAGATCGCTTTCTAGTTGTAGGCTATTGGGTTTACCTACTATGACTTAGGCTCAGTTTTTTGAAGCCTTTTTGGAGAGGTTTGTTTCGTACAGCTTGAGAGATCATATGTGGGATGAGTTTGATCACTTGGTGCAGGGATCTATGTCTATTACTGAGTATGAGGCACATTTCCATGCTCTATCTATATATTTAGCCGCTAGCATCTCCACTAAGTCAAAAAGGATTTGGAAGTTTGTGAAGGGGTTAGAGGGTCCTTATTAGTTTGCTACTACCCAGATGGTCATTTCAGAGGATTCTTTTTAGAGCATTATTGAGCATGCCAAATTGACAGAGTCTATTACCCAGGCTACTCCAGAAGGAACTAGAAAGGTGTGCCGTCAGGGCAAGTTTAGTCGACATGCCTCCTGAGGTAGAGATTTATTAAGTAGAGGTTCTCGTGGTTATCATAATAGTTTGGTTCAATCTGCTTTAAAGGTATCAGGTGGTAGACCTTCAGGGTCTGCGACTTTAGGTGGCCAGATATCAAGACATGTGAGTAAAGGTTCAAGCCTTAGTTTTTTGGGCCAGGGCAGTTGTCCTAGTTTATTTGTGCCTCCTCAGATTGAGTCAGGCTATAGAGGATGCTATGTATGTAATGAGGTTGTCTATTTGGTCAAGGATTGTCCCCGACGTGTGTATTGACCAAATAAGCAAGGCTCTCAGCTTTAGCTTGCCCTACTCCGATATATGTAGTGAGAGGTGGCTCACAAAAAGGTATAGGTGGTGCTAGAGGTGTTAGAGGTAGAGGTAAGGGAGCTCATGGTGGTGGTCGCAGCGTTGCTCAAATCGGGAACAGACATGGATAATGTTATGATATACCTGGGAGACCCAAGGTAGAGGCCTCTAATACAGTCATTACAGGTATCATCCTAGTTTGCTACAGATCAGCTTTCGTGTTATTTGACCCTGGGTCTATAGTGTTTACATATTTTACTTCTGGTTTTGTTACTTCTAGTGAGCCCCTTGCTAGGCATTTTCATGTATCTACCCCCATATGAGATTCTTTAGTGGTGGATTAGGAGTACCGATCTTATGTAGTTACCTTTTGTGGGGTGTGAGACTTGGGTAGACCTGATTATCCTAGATATAGTTGACTTTGATGTTATCTTGGGTATGGATTGTTAGCTCCCTATCATGCTATTTTGGATTGTTATGTCAAGACTATGACCTTAGCTATACTGGGTATGCCAATGTTAGTTTGGAAGGGTACACTTAATATGGGTCCAAGGGATTTATATCTTTTCTACGTGCTTGTCACATGGTAATAAGAGGGTGCTTGTCTTATTTGTCTTGTGTTCATGATACTAGTGTTGCCTCACCGGCTCCTATGTATTTTACTTGGGTAATTCACGAGTTCATGGATATGATTCCTATGGATTTGTCTGGTATGCCTCCAAATCATGATATTGATTTCTCTATTGATATGGAGTCGGACACCAAGCCCATTTCCATTTCTCCTTATAGGATGGCCCCAGCTGAGTTGAAAAAATTAAAGGACCAGTTGCAGGATTTGTAAAGAAGAAAGATGATTCTATGCGCATGTGTATTGACTATCGGCAGTTGAACAAAGTGACAGTTAAGAACAAGTATCCTCTTCCTCTCATTGATGATTTGTTTAACCAACTTTAGGGTGCCTCTGTGTTTTCTAAGATTAATTTGAGGTACAGGTGTCACCAGTTGAAGACTAGAGCTTTGGATGTTCTGAAGATGGCATTTCAGACTCGACACGGTCATTATGAGTTTTTGGTCAAGTCTTTTGGGTTGACTAATTCCCCAGCAGTGTTCAAAGAGTTGATGAACCGATTATTTCGGCCGTATCTCGACTCTTTTGTGATTGTAGTTATAGATGACATATTGGTTTATTCCAAGAATGAGGCTGATCATGTGAGACACTTGAGGATTATACTTCATAGATTGTATGATGAGAAGTTGTATGCCAAGTTCTTTAAGTGTGAGTTTTGGTTCGATTCTATCTCTTTATTGGGTCATGTGGTGACTAAGGATGGTATTATGGTTGATCCGACTTAGATTGTGCCGATTTGTGATTGGGCTAGACCTACTTTTCCTACCAAGATTTGGAGTTTTGATAGTTTGGTGGGTTATTATTGACATTTTGTAGAGGGTCTCTCATCTATTATGGCTCTTTTGACACAGTTGACTCAGAAGAAGGTTACTTTTTAGTGGTCTGATGCTTGTGAGGCGAGCTTTCAAAAGCTCAAGGAGTTGTTGACCTCAGCCCCCTATCTTGACTTTGCCCATGGAGGGCGTGGGCTTTACCGTGTTTTGTGATGCTTCTGGTATGGGTTTTGGTGAAGTGTTGATGCAAGAAGGTAAGGTGATTGCTTATGCTTCTCATCAGTTGAAGCCTCATGAGAAGAATTACCCAACCCATGATTTAAAATTGGCTGCAGTTGTGTTTGTGATGAAGTTGTGGAGGCATTACTTGTATGGAGTCGGTTGTGAGATTTCCTCGAATCATCGCAGCCTTGAGTACTTCTTCAACTTGTGAAATCTTAATATGAGACAACGTTGTTGGCTTGAGTTGCTTAAGGATTATAATCTCACTATTCATTATTTTTGGGTAAGGCTAATGTGGTTGTGGATGCCTTGAGCTGAAAGACGACTAGTATGGGGAGTTTAGCTCATCTCTTGACTTAAGAGCAGCCTTTAGCCTTTGAGGTTCAGTCTTTAGCTAACTAGATGGTTAGGCTTGCCATTTTGACACCCAGGCGTGTATTAGCCTTTGTTGATGCAAGATATTCTTTGATAGAGCATATTCGAGCTCACCAGTTTGATGATGATAACTTGAGGGTGATTCGAGATAAGGTGTTGAGTGGTAAGGCTAAGGCGGCATCTCTTGCTTTTGATGGTGTTTTGAGGATTGGTGGCTGAGTTTGTGTGTCGAGATTTGGTGGGTGGGTAAGATTGATTTTAGAGCAGGTGCATTATACCAGATATTCTATTCATCCAGGGGTGACAAAGATGTATCGTGATTTATGGCAGCATTACTGGTGGGGTGGTATGAAGAAGGATGTAGAGGACTTCGTAGCTCATTGCTTGTGCTGTCAGTAGGTGAAAGCCGAGCATATGAGGCCGGGTGGTTTGCTTCAGAGATAATCCATTCCTAAGTGGAAGTGGGAGCGGATCACTATTGACTTTGTGAGTGGTTTGCCTCGTACTTCTCATTGTTCTGACAGCATTTGAGTTGTCGTTGATCGATTGACCAAATCGGCTCATTTCATCCCTATTTAGGTTTTCATCAATGTCGAGAGGTTGGTTCGTATCTATGTTTGAGAGATAGTTTGTTTTCATGAGGTACCTATGTCTATTATTTCAAATAGAGGTTCAGTGTTCACTTTTGGCTTTTAGAGGGCATTTTAGGAGGAGTTGGGCACTCAGGTTGACCTCAGCACTGCTTTTCGACCCCAAACCGACGGTCAGTCGTAGCGAACTATTCAAGTTTTAGAGGATATTCTCCGCGCATGTGTTATGGACTTCGAAGGTCAATGGGAGCAGCATTTAGCCTTATCAGAGTTTGCTTATAATAATAGCTACTATTCTAGTATTGATATGGCACCTTTTGAGGCATTATATGGTAGGCGTTGTCAATATTCCATTGGTTTGAGACTTTCGAGGCTAGACCCCGTGGTACCGACTTGCTTCAAGAATCTTTGGACAGAGTTTGGGTAATCCAGGATAGGCTTTGAGTAGCCCAGATTAGGCAGAAGAGTTATGTTGACCACAGATTTTGTGCCTTGAAGTATTGGATTGATGATTGAGTATTCTTTTGAGTGTCCTTGGGAAGAAGGGCAAGGTCAGCCCTAGATATGTTGGGCCATTTGACATTTTTTGAACATTTGGGGAGGTAGCGTATGAGTTAGCCTTACCCCAGACTTTTTAGCTGTTCATCCAGTTTTTCATGTATCCATGCTTCGGCGCTATATTCCGGATAAATCTCGCGTGCTTCGTTGAGTTCAACTGGATGATAGGTTGACCTTTGTTGAGGAGCCAGTTTCCATATTAGCCAGGGATATTAGAGGTTGCGTTCTAGACATATTCCTGTGGTTAAGGTTCAGTGGAGACACTGTCAAATTAAGGAGGCTACTTGGGAGATCGAGTCCGACATACATAGTCATTAGCCCCAGCTCTTCACCAATTCAGGTACCTCATTTACCTTTTAGTTTAAGTACGAACTAAAGTCTTAGTGGTGGATATTGTAATGATATGATTCATGATATTTTCCTTTTTTATGTGATTTGACCATTTTACCCTTTCCTAAAGTTGCTACATGTTAATTTTGGGGTGTAGGGTTGGTTAGCACGGTTCCCGATGCATTCGAGAATGATTTGGAAGAGTTTGAGACTCTACGAGCTTTAAAAGTCATTAGTTTGATTTTGGTCAATATTTGATGTTTTGAATCCCGGATGGAAATTTGGATAGTTCCATTGGATTTGGAATGTCAAATATGGGTTAGTAGCAGGGTTAGTTTTGGTTCAAAATCTTTATTTTGCATTTTGATCCTCCATTTAAAAACTAGTAAAATTCGCCTAAGGGGGGTCCCAGGGGGTAATGTGTTGAAAACGATCCTTTTTCAAAAATCTGACGATGCCTTTGAGTCCAGAAAGTCGAAAATAGCCTAGTAGCATATATGGTTTGTTCCAGCGGGGTCCTGAAAATATCCCGAAGGTCCGTTCGGAGACATTTCTTCACTCAAAAAACCTGTTGGTGCAACATTTTCTGGTGCATCAGGTCCTTCAACAAGATAGTGTGGTCATATGTCGCGATCACAGGCATCGATGATAGCGTTCATTTTAATCGTGTGGTAGAAGTATCGAGATCGCGATGGGTTTTTTGATGGATCGGGTCTGGTTGACTCATTAGATTGTGCGGCCCAGCTACTTAACCGCGATGACCAGCTTAATTGTTGGTCAATGTTGGCCCTCGAGATAGCGAGGTAGGGATCCGCGATCGCCAGGAACTGTTCACAGAACAGTATAAATACTTTAATTTCGCAATTTTACTCTATTTTTGAACCTCCAAGCTTCTGGAAAGATGATTTTACTAGGGTTTCATCATCATTTGCGTATGGGTAACCTCTAAACTCATCTTTCCATTATTTCCTATTGATTATATCTTTGAAAACACCCTTTAACCTTGATTTCAAGTGGGTTTTGGTGGTTTTTGTCGGTAAAGCATAAAAAATATTTTCTTCAATTTGGGCCTCATGTTTAATTGGTTTTTGCATGGGTTTTCAATTGTAAACTCTTATAACCTTGGAGAATGTGTTTCTAAAATAAAATTCCAGTTTTACCTCTTTCGTTTTCGAACCCATTTTGGACCCGTCTTAAAAATAATCAATATGGGTATTATTAGCTTTTTTTTAATGTGTGGATGTTATATTTGTATGTTTTAGTTGATTCTGAGACCGTTTGAAAGGGAAAAGCTCCAGGTTGAAGGACTTTAGGCTTGGATTTCAATGCTTTGAGGGAGGTTATAGCTTAACTTTCTTCAAACTAGGCTGGGTGGATAATAAATAAGTAAAGCATGTTATGGGTTTGGAGAAATAACTATGGGAATTGTATTTCGAGATTATTATTACTGTTATGTGCCCGTGTGGGAGGTTATATTATTGTTGTTGTTGACTTGTGATATCATATATTGAGTGTTTCCCGTGTGGGGGTTTTGTATGAAATCATGAGTCCTATGTGTGCATTTAAATGCCTTTATTCTTAATGTGATGCCCGTGTGGGGGCTTGCTTAGATATTATAGGCCTTATTAAGCATTGTTGCAGTTATCATGGTAGAAATGCCGGAGATATGGGTAGATATGATATTAATGATTTCTACATGCATATTTATTCGAAGGGTGCTAAACTAGAACTGATATCATGAAATGTTGACATATTGAGTTGATTTATGGGTTCACATATACACGTATTGAATGGATTTGTTATCTTTATACTGATCTGATTGTGAGCATTATATCCTCATTTCATACATTCGCATTCACGAGATATCGGTACCATTGAGAAACACTATTTTGAAAGAAAATGAGATATTTTCACAAAAACCTTGATCTGTGGACACAAGGCGGAGAGGTGGGTTGAGATTTGAGATAGTATATGGGTTTTGAACCCCCAATGGGTCCTATTTTAGGAGCAGTGAAGCTCGATAGGTGTATACAGAAAGTCATGCAATGACTTTCAAACTATTCACTTCATTAATCATTGCATTGCATCTGCATAAGCATCTTATGTGTTTCTTTTATGTGTTTCTTGACATGTAATCAGTTTCTATGTATCTTTGTGAATGCCTGCTTCTATTGATTTTATGTATATATTAAAATTGTTAGTGGAGACGGTGTGAGTTACCATTTGGAAACTTTTCTATTTACAAGTGAAGTGCTCATAGTATTTCTCTACTTGCATTATATTTTTCTTTGCTCAATCGGCCTATGATACCTATTGAGTACAAGTGGACCATACTCACTCCTATTATGCCCTTTCGGTGCAGATCCTAGTACGAGTACGAGGTGCGGTAGCTAAGTTCGTGCTTATCAGATTAGGTGATCGAGGTACTAGTATGCTCTATGGTTCTAGAGTTGATTCCAGACCTCTTCTTATCTATCTAGATGTCTTTATTTGTTTTCAGAGGCAGATATTTGTATTTTCGTATTTCCTAAGTTGTATTTAGATGCTCTACACTTATGACATCAGATGTTGGGGGGTTTATCGTATTGATTTCAGATTTCCACTATGTTTGTATATGTGTTGACCTGACTTCATTCTAGAAGTCTCGTTTATTCCTATTTTTAGTTACTTTTTGATTTTTCTTTCCTTTTTGGGCTATTGGCTTTTCTACCAAGGCTGGTTCAGGTAGATGTCATCATGACCTCAACATTTGGGTCATGACAGTAATGGATACTATTATAATATTTTTATGTGGTTTAACCCTTTTTTTAATTTTATCTATTTAATTATTGCTATTTTTAGATATTTTCTTTTGATTTTCTATATATTTTCATGGTGTTTTGTAGACTCACTGACTAGTCGATTATATATTCATTCATAGACAACAACTATAAAATGGTTACTTTATTTTTATTTATTCAAATATCATCAATTTTCCATCATTTTCTAGTGATTGCCTATATATTCGTTTGGTCGATTAAAGACTGACTGCAAGATCTAGTATATACCTGTCCATATACAAGGTCTACAAAATGGTTAATTCATTTATTTAGATAATTTCTTATGATTCTCTATATATTCTCATGAAATATTATAGACTTATGTCACGACCTAAAAGTTGAGGTAATGATGGCCCTTATCTCGGCTAAGCTCTGATAAGTAAGTCGAGTTCCCAAAAGTTAAGAAAATTCAAAAACAATAATAATGATAGAACAAGACGAGACTTCTAGAACGAAGTCAAGTCATAAACACAAATAAAGGCATAAGTCTGAACAAAACACATAACTATCCCAAAACCTGGTATCATAAGGGCGAAGAGCATCTAAATACAAATCCGAACATCAGAAAGTACTACATAAGTCTGTCTCTGATAGTAAATAAAGACATAAGATAGAATAAGAGGAGGTTCGAAATCAACCCCGAACTCTAGAGCACACCAGTACCTCGAATGTCAGCTATCACGGTAAGAATCAGCCACCATAGGTTACACTCGAACTGGGATCTACACTGAAAGGGCACAGAAGTAGGAGTGAGTACGGTTCACTTGTACTCAGTAGGTATCATAGGCCGACTGAGCAAAGTAGAAAATAAAGCAAGTAAAAGATACTATGAGCACGTCTCCTGCATACAAAAAAGTTCCCAAAAGGTAGCTCACACCGTCTCCACTAACAGTTCTACAATATAAGGTAAAAACGGATCTACACATGGATATACACATAGAAACTACGAACATGTAAACTAACACATAGAGGAAGTATAAATGATGCAATGCAATGCAATTGTAATGGGATGTTTCGTATACACCTTTCGAGCCTCAGCGTTTCCAAGATAGGACCCATGAAGGGGTTCGCAACCCGTATACTTTCTCAATCTTAACTCAACCTTATCGACAAATGACCTCGGCCAAGGCTTTCCAGAATATCATGACCAACCTTGCCGGCACATGACCTCGGCCAAGGGTTTTTCAAAAGTGATTCATTTTCTTTCAAAATCAGTATTTCTCAGTAGTACCGATATCTCATGAATATGATATAGATGAATGAGGATGTAATACTCACAACCAATAGTTAAGAAGATGATAATAAATTCAATACAGGTATAAATGAGCTCAGAATCAACACAATGGTCAACAATTCATGTTTTAAGCCCTTGGTCGGCACCACTAAGATAACTAGTCATGTAAGACGTCGACATATCATATCAAACCCCTCACTCAAGTATTACTATCATGATAGAGGCAACTAATGCTCAAATAAGGCCTATAATGACAATTCAAGCCCCTGCTTGGGAATCACATTAAGAATGAAGCATATAAATGTACGAATAAGGACAATGATGTCAAACAAAGCCCCCACACAGGCAACACGCAATATATGATATCACAAGACAAAAATAATAATAATATAAGCCCCCACACATGCACACAGCAGTGATAATAATCTCAAAATACAATTTCCATAGTTATTTTCACAAACCCATAGCATGCTTTACTTACTCATTAACTACCCAGCCCAATCTGAAGAAAGTTAAGCTATAACCTACCTCAAAATGACAAAATTCAAGCCCAAAGTCCTTCCACACATATCTTTCCCTTTTATAAAAGCCTTGAAATTAACTAAAACATTCAAATATAGAATCTACACATTAAAAGGAAGCTAATGATACCCATATCGTCTATATTTAAAATGGGTCCAAAATGGACTCGATAAACGAATTTGAAAATAAAAGGGGTAAAATTGGATATTTATTTTATAAACTCATTCCCCAAGGTCATAGGAGTCTATAGTTGAAAACCCACGCCAAAACGAGGTCCAAATCGAAAACTCCAAAAATCAATTTCAAAATCTAGATTAAAAGGTGTTTTTGAAGACATAATCAATGATAAATAATGGTAATATGAGTTTAGAGGTTATCCACATGAAAATATATGAAGAAACCCTCAAATATCGCCTTTCCCGAAGCTTGGGGGTCTAAAGATGATGGAAAATCGCAAAAATAGAGTATTTATATTATTCTCTTAACAGTGCCGCATAATCATGGACCCCACCTTGTGATTGTGAGGGTCAATTTTGATGAGTAAAACTTAATTTCCTTTGAATTCGTGGACAAGGCTTCACATTCGTAAAGGTCCACGACCCGGACCATCACATTTGCGATAGCCTCATCGCTTTCACAAAGAATGCGGAAACCCAACCCGACCCTAATTGTTCATTGTGATTGTGGTTCCCACCTCATGATTGCAATGAAGGAAAATATCCTTCTCTGAATTCTTGTAAGGTGGCCCTCATTTGGGAAGAAGGAGTTATCAGGCACCAGATATCAGCAAAATTGCTGATATGCATGATTTTAAAAATGTAACACCCCAAAAATTTGAGCTACGATTAGAACCATGCTTGAATAAAAATTCATGTTATTTTAGTAGGATAAGTGATTTATACATGTATTAAGGCCACAAGTAACTCCTAGCTCATGGCCAAGTTGAAACATCCCTTACCGGTTATTTTTCTTGTGAAGAATCTAGCTATAGTCAACTTCAAACGAGCATAACTCCTAGATTCGAATGTATTTTTGAGGTCAAGACCCACCAAAACATAGATATTTAAATTATATTTCCAACTTATCCAGTTTCACCTTAATTTGATATCGGAGTAAAAAGTTATGGCCATTTTACTGAAGCACTGTCAAGCTGTCAGATTTGACATTCAATATCACGACCGAAACCCACGATCGTTGGTAGAACTCAAGATTGCTAGTCTGATGAAGTTCAGAGGCTTTAAAAGGCCCCATAGAAACCAATATTTAATACCACGGTCATGGTTAGGTCCCACGATCGTGGGAGGGTCCGTTTGACGTTCAAAATCAGATTTTTCTGCAACATTTTAAGAGGGGTATTCCGATCTTTTCCCGCCTTTTAACCTCCTAAACTACGTTGTTTTAACCATCCTAAGGCTGAATATTAAACCTAAACTACTCCAAATCCCTCATTCACTTCACAACACACATTAAATTACTCTGAGAAACATGCAACTTTTCTTCTCCAAAGCAAGAAATTAGGGTTTTTCATCTTCAAGCTCAAATCCTCCAAGCTTTACTTCAAAAACCAAAAGTAATCAGGTATGTGGGTATTCAATAAGGGATTTCTTTCACCCTTATTCCCAAAACCTAGTTTTAAAATATGAATTTCAGTTATGATTTCTATGAACTCATGATCTAGGGTTAACACCTAATTGTTCCAAATTTTTGAAATTCGATTCTCTCATGTTATTTTATTATTATAGTTACCATTCAAAGCTATTATGCATTATTTTCATGGAGTTAACTCAGTTATTTTAATATGCAAAGAAATATGCATGTTTTATAGATTTCAACCCCTTTCAAAATGAATTATGCATGATGTGATTGATTTCAGTAAATATTAGTTTAACATGACATGTTTTCCCATGAAATTCATTATCTTTACAGACTTTTCATTTTATGGCTCCTCAGTATATTGATATTCAGTATTTTAGACTTGTGCTATGAAATTTTCCTTTTTCCTTTCGATTATTGAATTGTCATTATAAGTTGCATTCTTTAGAGATGGCGGGTTATGAACACCCGATGACTTAGGATATCATGCATTGTCAGGTCAATACTCAGTCCTTCATTTTTCATAATTTGGAATGCTTTCAGATAAAGCACTTATACTTCAGTCTCAAAACTTCAGTATTATTGAGCTATTCAGTATATCAATTTTTATTTAGTTGGGAGTAGTACTTAGGACCGAGCGAACGCAGGGATGAAGGCTCACCCATAAGTTAGGCTGAGACCTTTAGAAAAAGTCACTAAGTCCTAGAACTACGGCTCCACCATAGGTTTTAAAGGGTCACCCATCATACTAGGCTTGACACCTTAGTCCTTTTGTACATCAGCTTAGTGGTACCATGTCTGATCAACCTTTATACCCTGGCAAGGTATATTGGGCCCTTTTCGATGGGGATTATACATCGAACTCCTTGTTTAACTCATATGGTTATATGTCGGTTAATAGTATCTCCCACAGTTCGAACTCAATTATTGTATGACCTTGTAATTAGTTTACCCAGCACAATATTGATCAGTTGCATGTTTATTTACCTAGCCATTACATCAGTTCACATCCCACAGTTTCAGACTTAGTATTTTGTATATGACCGTTGGTTCATTTTTACTTGCTTTTAAACTATGACTTTCCAGATTATCATTGCATATTAGTATTTGTGTAATTCATATAGGGTCATTGTACTTCAGTTCAGCCCTTTTGCATTCAGTTAGCATTCAGTACAGTTTTACAGCATGTTCAGTACCAGCTTTAAATCATATGAAATACTTATGCTCCTACAACTTTCCAATTATTAGATATATTTTAGCTCATGATTTAGAGATTTCACTATGTCTCACAGCTTTTATGTACAAACACGTTTTAAATGCATATTTAATTAAATGGTTCATGTCCTCAGTACTAAGCAGGCTTTAAGTATTTTCATGACTAGTGCATATCTCACATACTAAGTACATTCAAAAGTACTGATTGCATACCTCTTCTGCTTACATTTTTCATGTGATATAGCTTCAGGTGCTTACTATTAGGATTATAGTCAGGTGAATCACAGCATCCAGCCAGTAGGTGATGGCTTCTTTTATTTCGAGGACTCAAGTTAATTGCAGATCCAGTATTTTATTTCTATTTGTGTGTATTGATTAAGGATAGCTGGGGTCATGTCCCGGCTACCTATAGTCAGTATTAGTAGAGGCTTCATAGATAGTCAGTCAGAGTTGTCATATTCAAAGCACTGTATTACGACAAGGAGGTAGTCTCAGGGCGTGACAAAAAACCTTCGAACGGACCATCGAGATTCATTTGGGACCCCACAGAAATAAAGCATATATGCTACTATAAATGTTCCGAATTCAATGGCAATGTCGGATTTTCAAAAAAAGATTATTTTCAATAAATTAACCCCCGAATCCCTAAAAGCTTATTTAAACTAGTTTCCAAACGGAGGATCAAAATGCAAAATAAAGGTTTCAAACCTAAACCAACCTCGCTACTAACTCAAATTCTACATTCCGGATCTAATGGATTATCCAAATCGCCATCCAGCACTCAGAATGTCAAATGTTGACCGAAGTCAACTATATGGCTTTTAAAGCCTTCAAAAACCTCAAACTCTCCCAAGACCTTTCCGAAGGCATTGGGAATTGTGCCAACCATACCTATACCCCAAAATCATATGTAGCAACTACGGAAGATCAAAATGGTTAAATCACATAAAAGGTAACATTTCACAAATCAGGTCATTACAACTCACTGACTAGTCGAGTATATACTTATTCATAGACAAGCACTACAAAATAGTTGCTTTATTTTTATTTGTTTAAATATTATTAGGTTTTTGTCATATTATACTTATTCATAGACAAGCACTACAAAATAGTTGCTTTATTTTTATTTGTTTAAATATTATTAGGTTTTTGTCATATTCTAGTGATTGCCCATATATACATCTAATCGATTAGAGACTAACTACATGATCTAGTATATACCCATCCATAGACAAGGTCTATAAAATGGCTAATTCATTTTTATTTATTTACTTATTGTCCTTTTTAACCTAGTGATTGTCCATATGTTCTTTCGGTTGATTATTGAATATTTGTAGTCTATAACACACTTAATTTGGGGATCGATTAAAATGACTCTTTCATCATCGTTCACAGGCCATTAGCAAATGCAGAAATCAAAAAAGACAGAAAAAAAAAGAACAAATATACATATATAGATAATTTTATATATATTAATAACTTGTTCATTGCATTTGGGAATTATAACCCAAGAAAAAATCAAAGAGGAAAGCTAGCAATGAACTTAAACACTCAAATATCTACGGGGCTGGTAAGGGGTGAGAATATCGTCAAGAGAGACTCTAAGCCTTTCCATCAGTGAACGTAGACAATGGGCCATGCATCGTCCTGTTTGAGTAGGGCCTGATCCTCCCCCTGTTGCCAGAACAAACGACTAAGATTCAGAGGCGGATTCAGGATTTAGAGGTTCCGGGTGCCACCCCCCTTTGAACGTAAAAGTTACTATAAAAATTGCTAATTTTTTATGAACATCCCAATGGAATTTTTCTCATTAGTACGAGATTTTAGATGGTAAATTCGTTGAAAAGGTTATCAACGAGCCAAATTTTGACAAACTCCGTTGGAAATTAGCGATTTTTTGCTATACGTATTGCTATTTACAGTGTTCCTAATAAGAAAAATATTTTGTCAATTTTATAGACTTTAGTTTATGATTTTAACATTCATCTTTTCACTTTATAAAGACAAATCGATGAAACAAAAACAATATATTATTATTATGATAACTTGGTGCAAACAAAAGTTAAATCCAACTTATGAAGTCAGCGTGAAAGTAAAATAAGAATCTTCAATGTTGTTTTATACTTCAACTAAAAGTCTTAAACAAGCCTAAGACAAAAGGTGAGGAATGAACTACCACAAAAAAAAAAAACAAAGAGACAAACAACGATTAGGTCAAGGGAAAAGGAAAAGAACAAAATATTACTGTCAGCCAGACTCAAACCAAAATACCCTGGGTGAAATTTCAACCTCTTTACCACTGGCACTATCACCTCAATTGTTACTCCAGGTAGCACTTGAGAAATATATATGTTTTCTTCAATATATATACGTATATACAAAGTGTTTCAATAGAAGTTTACAGGTGCCATGGTAACCCCTGCTCCCTTAGTAGATTCGCCCCTTCTAAGATTGATGCGGAGGGCCAACAGGTCACAGTGGTGGCAGCATTGGCGGGGTATCATCTTTTTGGCACGAATGCATCTTACCATTTGAAATTTTGAAGAAGAAGAAGACGAAGATAGAAGTGTAGTGAACTAGATAGAGGCTTGTTCTTATATACTTATTTGGGTAATGTGAAAGATTGTTAATCAAAGAGTCACTAGTCGATTGCATTTCTTGACCTATAACGAGTTCCAATAAACCAACATCGATGCACTCAACAGTCGCTCAATATGAGACTTTTCAAAATTGAAATGATTAAAACATTACGTAATTTTACCTTTAGAGAATTCTTCGGTTGATTATCCACTATGCATAAAGTCGATTAGACATTATTCATTGATGAACATCAGACTATTGTATATGTATTGACTAGTATATTATATATCAAATCTCTAGTGTTAGCATTAACATATTTCGAACTCAAATAAAAACTCAAAAGTTTTCAAATTTTATCAATTCAAACTCCATAAATGTTCACTTTCACGGAGTTTGAGTTCTCTTTTGTATGTTATTAACTCCATGATAATAAGGTACATTTTTGTATTATTACTCATGAATATTATAGACTAAAAGAACGACTATTGTAGAATCTAACTAACTAACTTGATGTAGTATTAACAAATTACAGGTGAAATGAGTTAATACTAAATTTAGGCAAATCATAATTACAGTTTATAATTAAAGGAGACCTTCTTAGTTAAAAAGTTATTTAATTGTTTAGAGGTCTATTTAATATTTCTGCAATTAAAAACTGTACAATGAAAGTTTAGAATCTTGAACAACTCTTAATTGTATTAAATAGAATGACTTCTTCACAAAAGCATAATTCAATAACAACTTCAAATGTTGCTTGTTATCAAATGTTTGAACAACATAAAAACTAGTTTCATCAAAGACAGTGTGGTTAGGCTGATGTTGAAGATTCTCCCTGAGGCCTCTCAACAATGATTATCCTTAAAATAGGCCTAGAACTATCAGCGGCAACATCAAGTATGTAGAATAATCTCACATGTCTATCATTCTTTATGAAAGATGAATGTATTTTCCCCCTTCCATTCATCACATAACTAATGATGACGTTGCTAGGATCATACGTTACCTCCCTCTATCCATAACACTCCCAACTATATCGTTATACATACCATTGCAGCGTAAGGCAACGGAAAGTGTCACATTTCTCAAAGATTTCCAAATCAAATATTCTGGAGTCTTCTCCCATTCACCCATGAAATCACCACCTACCACAATATATTCTGTAATTGACATAATAAACTCAAATTAATTGATGCCTCAACTAAGATTATGGTCTATTGCGGTCTATTATTTATCGATGACTGTAACACCAGGATGAAGGAGAAAAACGACACTAAAATTGGGGCTTACCTGTGATGATCTGACCTAATGCAATAGAGCCTGAGATAATGTAGTAGTTTAGCAATGCAAAACCACCCTCTAGTGTAGGTAAAGGAGCAGAAAAACTAGAAGCTTTTACAATGAGGACCAAAAGTAATTCAAGGTCTATTTTCGGAAATCTAAAAAGCTCGAGAGTAGCAATGGTGTTTTAATGATGAAACTATTATTTTTTTCCAAAACAATCTGTAATTTTAACTGCAAATTGTGAGGATTTTAGTGGTAGAGGCAGCGTGTTTTGGTGGACGAAGCTAGGGATGGGCGGAGGTTTTTTTATTTTTAACAAAATAATTAGGGTATTATTTAGGTGATGATTAGATTGAGGGTAGGGGTATTTTATATTTTTTAAAACCTTGGGATTGATGTGGGGTAAGAGACTTAATGGTATTATTTAAACGTTTGGAGTTAGAAATGAAGGCTTTGAGATTTAGGATGGTGGGCATTTGGCAAAGGTTTCAAACTTAGTGTCTAAATGCCAAATATAGTTTGCAAAGTATCCTTTTGTCCAAGAAGTCCAAGTGACTATGGAGGCTAATTACCCAAAGTTGAGTGACTTTTGGAAGACAACACAAAGTTGAATGACTATGGAGGCCAATTATCCAAAGTTGAGTGACATTTGGAAGACAAAACAAAGCTAAGTGACTATGGAGGCCAATTATGGTCTTTCCACTTCAAGTCCATACAGAAGGGCCTGAATGTTGTTCCACGTGTAAGGACTTAAACAAATATTAAGTGGGTCATTTATTCATGCTTAGCCAAGAGAAGCTACCAAGTTTATGTCTTAATTGTGAAATAGGAATGAAGTATGTCACTACAAGAAGTCATTGGTTACTTTGGTGAAGTACTTTCGCTATGTGAAAATATGTGGTGGAAATTTTAATATTAGACCATTCCCAAGTGGTGGTCTAGCTAGAGTTCGTCAACAAGAAAGAAGTACTTTTGAAGTCACAAAAATGGAAACATATTTATGAGTACTTCAAGTCTCACCGCCATGTTTCGGCAAGCCTAAACCTCGACAAGTCTCAATGTAAGGGGCATTTGTAGACATATAAACTTTATCGGGTTAAATTCATACAAAATTTGGATTTAATTCATGTTTATTTGGGTTGAATAATTAATTTGGGCTTTTCAAATAATTGAGTTCATTTTATTAAATTCAAATACAAGGTCCATTACACCTTGGAGTCTGAATCCATTCCACGTTTCAGGGTTACTTGGCTTTCCCTTCAAATTTAAGACAAACAAGATGACGTCACATGTCAAAATAATTATATGACAATCCCAGTCAAATTAAAGAACCAGTCAAAAGTTGTCAAGTGTCAAAATAACATGTTTTTCCCAATCACCAAGCAACCTCACTCAACCCTTACAACTATAAATAGGAGAGGTACATAACCTTCTAAGGACATTCTGCAAACATTAAGCAAGCATTGGAGCAATATCAGCATCGACTGCTAAGTTTTTCCAAGGAGTGATCAACGGAGTTCTTCCCAGAAATTTTTCTAAAGCATCAAAACACTTCCCAACATTCCTAGTGATTGAAATGCATCTCTATGAGGCCCAAATAATCCAACGATTTAACTTCTGAAAGCCTTAAATTATTTATAAGTTTAGGAGAGAAGAATTAAGAGAGGAACAGAATTTTACTCGCAAGATTCATCAATAAAAATTACTTTTTCTTTTATTTATTTTTGGTTGCAGTTAATTATTTTGTACTTTGAGAATTTGTTGCGACAACCACCCAAATGATTACAAGGTTTATTAACTCAACATAGAAGCCAAACAACTAACAATCCCCATAAAAAGGGAAATTAAAGAGGAAGAGCATAGACTAAATAGCATGTTGATTTTAGATGAACTGGACTGTCAATTGGAAATGCCATCTAATGAGTAATGGCTTGTTGGCATTTATATTGCTACACCTGCTTGTATGGTTTTTAATTTGTCTACTTTGATGGGGATCATTTTGTTTCCTCTCGCTGATGTAGTCCTAGCTCTTGCTTTGATGATAGAGAAATTTTTTCACTTTCCTTTGGCTAGAATTACACATGAAATGAGGAAAAGAAGAGTGAGGAAACCTAAGACAAGTAGTAGAATAAAGTTAAAAGTATTCCGAATTCCAAATAGAATTTCAAGTTGTATTTGAAATTTTCATAGCCAAACATTGATTTTCAAATAAAGCTGAAAAAAATATTCTAAAAGACAATTAAAAAAATTCATGGTCAAACAAATGCTAAGTATTTGAAAGTTTCTATTTGACATTTGTATTTTTTTAATTTTTGATTAAACAAATCAATATCTAAAGAGGTAAAAAGGAAAAACACAATAAATGTGAGTTCCCTAAGAAAGCAATTCTTTTGGTTCTAAATGATGAAGACAGAAGAAGTTGTGCAAAAGTCATACTATTTGTTAGCCACGTGACATTTAGTACTCTTTGCTAAAAAAAATAAATGTGCATAAATTTGTCCTAATCCCAACTCACGTCAAATTCATCAACCCCTTCTTCACCTTTTGCAGAAATGTAAGGTAAGGTTGTGTACATCAACCCCTTCTTCACCTCGTCACATTTATTACTTCTGGTTCTGATCCAAAAGTTTATGTTTTACAAAGAAAAAAAAGGATCCATAATTTTAAATTTTATGGGGGAAAAAACTAATTTTTGATGTGAAGAGATTGCCTTGAGAGAAATTTATCAAAGAATAGCTAGTTGATCATATGTTGTAATAGCTAGTTACTACTATTGTTAATTTATTGGACAAGTGAATCTTTGTAATATTATGTGTATTTAAAAGTTTGTAATAACATGTAATTGTAAATATATCTTTATAAATGAAACATGAAGATATGTAATTTATTAACACAATACCTTACGATATTTTAATACCTTAATTATGAACTATAATTTGTTCATTTGATAAGATTGTGTAAGAGTTGTAGAAGTTTTGATTGTTTTCACAAATAACGGAATTTTCATGCCTATAAGAAAAAGCACAGCTAAAAAAAAATTAAATTGCATCTTCAAAGAAAATGTTAGTTTTGTGATTTTCAGTCCAAATGTCCCTAAAAGTTTTAAACATCAGGGGAAAAAGTGTAATTGATGTTTATTTTAGTTTTATTTGGGGGGGGGGGGGGGGTTACAAAAATCTTATTACGCTGCAACTATAAATCCGCAAGAACAAGAACAGAATCTAGCTATTAATTCTCCTTTGTCTGAGCTGGTTTCTCACTTCCCAAGGAAAACTAAGAAAGACATATAATTTTCATGCCACTACATAGTTTGCGTATAAAACTTATCAGGGGAATTGGTGAAAATTGTTTCTTGGGTGATTGCCGACTCAGTTTCTTACTTGGGTATCTTCTAAGAACACATATATTCTTTTCTTTTGATTTGTGCTTTTGGATATATGTTGAAGTGCTTGTTAGACCAGATTTGTTGTCTAAGAAAAGTTCTTTTGTTAGATTCATTTCTATTTACAATTGGATTAATTTGGAAAAGATTGGCATTCGATATTCAACACTCACACTCATTTTCAAGCAAAAAAAAGGATTGACATTTGATGATTGTTGGCATCTATGTTAGTGTTTTTTTAATTTCTCAAGCCTTTATGGGTAGAATGTGTTATAACTATCTGTAAAGAAAATGTTGTGAATTTGGGATTTTATGATAATTCAATGGTTAGAAAAGTAATTTTTTGCTTTAAAATTTTTTTCTTGCCTTCCCTTTCTATTATGTTTTGTTATAGAGTTTTAATGTCTTCATAGAATCAAGATTTGTTCCTTTTCACTGGTACAAAAATATAGTCATAATTTCTAAATCATCTTTTTGTTTTTCCTGCAAAATATTGGTACTATAAATAATTGCTTATATGCCAGAACATGTGCACAGAAAAATTTAGGTTGGTGCTTTTGATTTAGGGTTCGAGTAAAGAAAGAGGTTTTTTCATTAAATGCTAAGTCTATGAGTAGTTGGACTTGTTTATTCTTGATGCGCCAACAGCTAGATAAACTCAGATTGGCAAGTAAAAAAGATAGAATAGTTTGCTTTGCCTATGCCACTTGAACTAAAATCTATTTGGCCATAGTCACCAAGGATTAGAATTTGTGATTTGTTATTAAAAATAATAGAGAAATTGATGGAGCATACTGGCCAGAAACCAAATTCTATCAACTTGGAGAGCGTCTTTGTTACCTATGCAAGGTGCACTTAAATTTGAAGGAAATCTAGTTGTGTGAATCAGATTAGCAGGAATCTAGATATTTTTGGCTGACTAGCTTGGTGATTCCACATATTTTGATATACTTGACTATTGAACTATATTTTTTTGTTCATATTAGTATGCATCCTAACTGAGTTCAGGCTATTTACCTTTCTTATCTTGTCCCTTTCTTCAGCAGGACAACATCCATTTTTTATGTCGATTAATTCTCCAGTGACATTAGTTGATCTATTTCATTTCTTATATGTAGAATTTTTCTGTCATGCCTTTCGTCGTTCCAAACTCATCTTAGCCTTGATCATTCGCCAAGATATGATATTTGTCTTCTACTATACTCTAGTCATCTGAAAAATAGTAGAATTTGTTGTTGGTGAAGTTTGGATGGTCACTCTTTTCCTTTATCTTATACGTTTAAATTCCAACAAACCTTTTTATTAGGGTACATCAGGAGTGGTGATTATGCTTCTTTTGAGCCGAGGGTCTATCAAAAGTAGACTGTCTACCCTACAAAGGTAGCGATAAGGCTGTGATTCGAGCATGACTAGCTCAATTCGTGCAAGACCTATACCCCAAGCCATGGTGATAGATTGGATGCATTTTATGAAGCACAAAGGGGAGGGCTTCCACATATGGATGATAGCTTAGAGCCCGGAGGCAACCATGGCACTAGGAAGGAGGCATCAAAGCTGCCCACTTTGGTGAAGCTACAACCATCTCCAAAGTGAAGGCCAAGTTTGGCGATCAACCTTAAGCCAAGTTTGGCAACATCAAGCCAAAATTGGCGATATCAATCCAAGCTTGGCTTGCTACAAGAGCCTTTGGTGATCCACTTGGGCGATGCCAAGTACACTTGGGCGATTGAAGGAAGACCCTTGGCGATTATAAGTCATTGGGGCAGTGCTAGAAGAGTCCTTGTGGGCTATTTCCGAAATATCCACTTTTATGCTATTTTTATAATAGGTTATTTGTGCAAAGGTAATAACTATAAATAGGTGCCTTAGCCATTTATTTCCTTAGACTGTTTTGATTGAGATTTGAAAGAACTCCTTTAAAAGTATAGTTCAAGGGTGGATTCCCATTAGGCTAGATTAGCCTAGTATAGTTAAATCTAGGTTAGTAATAGGTAGATTCCCATTGTTGATTTAGAATTCTTTTGCTTGATTGTTCATATTGAGTCGTGGATTCAATTTGTTTCTCAATTGTTCAAGATAATCAAGTTCTCTTTCCCTTGGCTACTTGATTCAATTATCGCTTCTTTCTTCTCTTCTCATCCCCTTATTTCTTCCATATCCTTTCAATTCATCTTTGAATCGATTTCAATTGGAATTACTTGATTGAAATTGTGTTATTTAGTTTCCGCGTCTATTTGATTCTAGTTTCTGGATTAGGATTGTATCATTTGGTTTCAGAGCTTATGCTAGAGTTTCGTACCTACAAATTTCAATTCTAGGTTCATAAATCTGAAATTTTCAAAAACAAAAAAAGTGAAAAACGTTTTGGGAAAATTTCAAAAAAAAAATTGTTTAATTTGAAGTTTTGTTTGAGTTTCTATCACTAGATTCGTGTTTCTCTGGTGATATTGAATTTAGATCTGAATTTTAACTTGTTTGGAGGTGAATTGAAGTTTTCACCATTATTGAAGGTGAAAAGGCTTGAGGAAGAGCAAGTGGATCGATAATCTAGGTTGAATTGAGGGCTCAATTGTATTGGGGTTTGTTCTCTCTATCAAATGGAGTCCGAATCTTAAATTTGAGAGCAAATGAAGTTGAAATCTATTGGGATCAATTTTGAAAGTTCATCATTATCATGGTATTCTTCATATTTTGAAATAGGTTTAAAAATCTAAAAATTTGAATCGAAATTTGAGCTTGAAAAGCATCGGGGCTTGTTTTTCATAGCAAGAGGAGCTTGAATCTCGAATTTCATAAAATTTGGAGCTAAAATGAGGATGTTATGAATTTTTGAAGTTCATCAATGTTCATGGTGTTCTTCAGGATCTTCATAGCTTGTTGAAGAAGAATATTGAAAAGGGTGTGTTTGATCCAAAAAGGAAAAGGAAAAAGAATGTGTACTTGTTTCTACAAAGGAAATTTACTAAAAGGGAAGAGGACAAGGTCAAAGGAGTACAAGGTCCCCATGAGAAGGACAAAATTTGAAAGATTCAGGTGTGTATGCTGGACAATTGTGCGCTCACAAACTAGGATGCAAAACTCAAGTCCAATGCTATATGGACTTTGTGTTGGGGAGATTCTGGAACTTTGTGTGTCTACACTGTAGCATCACACAAGTCCAATGCTATATGCACTTAGTTGTGCGTTCATAACCATTTTAGCCAAATTTTGGCAATCTAACTTTGCGAGCTGAGCTAGTTTTAAAAAAAAGTCAAATTTTGGAGCTCCCAAGCATTTTGTGTAATGAATCTCAGGTTTTAACCTCTTCGTTTCATTCCTTTGATTCCTAAACACTTTTCTTGATTCCTAAACTAATTTACAACTAGTAATTGATCTACTTAATTGTTGGTTAGTGTTTGAGCCCATATTTTCTTCATACCAATTCCTTCTAAGCGTTTTCTCATTTACACATTCATTGAACCTTCTTGGATCAAGTCCGTTTGATTTTGTCTCCTCCGTTGTTCGATCTACAAGAATATATTCTTCCACAAAGAATAAGTGACCTTGTGAATTGATTGGGCGAAGGTAGTTCTCTATCAACTTCTCAAAAGCACTCTAGGAAGGTGAATTGAGAGTTTTCAAATACAAGAGACGTGAGTCTTTATTTACTAACCTTGTTTGTTGAGTTTTGCTGGTACTTACAAGGTGATATAAGGAAGGATGTCATCCATAACCTTGGATTATTGTGGAGATGACATTAGTGCATTTGGTTGTAGCTATGTGAGCTATGGATACGGTGATGATGAGTCTTATGAGGACTCTTGGGGTCCTTTTGAGCAAAGCAATAGAGCTCATGAGTACGAAGGTGAATCTTATGAGGGCTATAATGGTCCAAGTAGTAATAAACGACATGGTGGTGAGAACTACTACTCTAGAGATGAATATGAGATGGATAGGGCATATGGCTCTAGTGACAATGTTGAAGGGGTAGAAGAACCTAATAGTGAGCATTATAGTGAAGATGAAGGCTAGTGATCTCAAGCCTTACACCATGGTTATGAAGTATGTCTTATAAATCCTTTGAGGGAAGTATGATAGAAGAAGAAATAGTGAGGTTGAATGTCCTTCATCATCTTATGCTACTTCCTACCCTAGTTAAAGAGGTATAGATGTATGGGAGGGCTCAAGTCAAAGACATCGTATGGACCCTAGAAAGAGTACATTCTCTACTTATTAGGATGCAATGACTTATGCTTCCTATTGTAGTTCCCATGTGACTTGTTCTTCATATGGTGATGAGGTTGAAGGTCTAATGGGAGGAGTACTAATCCATGAAGTAGATATAAGTGAATCCCTTATCGGGTTGAGGGAAGATTGTACTTTATTGAGGGAGAGCTTTGATGATTTCTTGCGGAAAATTAAAATAGTCAAGACAATGCTATGACAGAGTCAAGCTAATCATCAGATGAACCTAAGGAGTTTCCTTTGGAGGCAAAGCAAGATACTCCTTGTGAGGTTGGTGCTAAGGAGTTGAACATAAAATTAAATACATTCATTCCTTGTGCACCAAAGAGGAAGCTTGATTTGAAGGGATCTCCAAACCCTTCACAAGGAATCCTTGACACTTGTCCTAACACCATGAAAATAAGAGACAAAAGATTGAGAGGAGTAAGGGTGTAATAAGTGATGACTCTAGAGTAGAAAAACGAAAGGTTGTGTGGAGTGATGTGCGAGGGTTGTCACTACCTTCCACTAACTCTTGTAACTTCTCTTCCTTTTCTAGTTGTTTGAAACTTGTGTAGGTGTACTTGGAGGCAAGTCTAATGAGAATCCTCAAAATATGACAAATCATGAGGAACTTAAAGGCTTCACAAAGGAGCAATTGTACTCCAATGTTGATAACTGAGGTAAAGAAAATACTTTCTATAAGCTTAAAGGTACAATAGCCAATCTCAACACTCCAAATATTCTAAATGTGTGTGATAATGACTTGGATGTGAGTGATAGCATATCTTTGTGTGAGCTTAATGAGCCTTTACCTTGTGGAGTTCTTGATAACTCCTTGTTGCATGGTGATAATGTCATTTGTGAAAGTGATCCTACATTAGTTGATCCTTTAGATGACCAGATTGTTTCTCCTAGTAAGATCGATTTGTGTCCACCTAGTATTGGTACTTGTACTATAAATGAAAATGCATTATCGTGTGAGAGGGATGGATCCTTTGGGTGAAGATAGCATGGGTTTGCTTTCTTATTTGAGGAACCCAAGTAAGTATTATCCATGTGATATTGGTTCTAATTGTGACCCCTTTTATGATACCCCACCTTTGTTTGATAAATATGATGATGACTTACTTGATTTAAGTGATGTCGTGATTTATGATTCATTTGATTGTGGTGGTGGCGTATGTCTAATAGGGAATCTCTATTTTGAAGGTGTACCTAGTGGGGTGACTTATAATAATGAGGGTGTGGCCTCTTTTGAAGGCTATCATTTGTTTAACAACCCATTATGGTATTATGATGCACTCTCCAATGATGAAAATCTCTTCTTAAAAGATGATAGTACATTTATTGGAAAGGATGGTGTTCAAAATAAAGGTGATATATGTGCTACCGGTATCCCTTCACCTTTTGGTGTCCCCGTTCTTGGTCAAGGCCTTAATGTGCTCAAATCAATAGAAGAACGTTCTCGTGAGGACATACTAGATGAAGTTGATTTACGTGACACCTTTTTATAATATTTGTTTGCATATGATGATACTCGTTCTTGTGAGTGGAGTATGTTATTTGAGGATAAGAGTGTCAACCGAGCAAATGTGTGCTTGCTTCACCGAGTGTATGGAATTTCTTTCCATTTGACCCCGATAATGAAATTAAGTTGTGGCACTTGGGATGAGATGCTTGGTCCAAATGACAAGAAAGAATTGGGTGTGGTTGTTGGCACCTTTCCCTATGATGGAAAGTCCTTCTTAAGGGTTTACAATCATTGGCAAATTGAAGTATTAGGGTGGACTCTAAGGAGCATGCTTACACTTGTGAGTAGAGGGAAGACAATCCCTTAAGAGGAACACTTGTTTTTAAATAAACTTATGTCTAGTGAGTCCCTCCACCCTTCTACTAGCATGAGTCTATGTGGTCACCCACACTTTTGGGAGGGTTTTTTGGGAAAAAAAAGGTGCTCTTTCCACAAGGCACCTTATCTTCTTCTTGTGTCTCAACTTGTGCTAGTGTGCTTGATATGAGTCGTGACTCTATTTGTGAGCTTGCAAGTGAGGGCACATTGGGGAAGATTAGTCTTCTTAACACCTTTTTCTACTACCTCTTTGCATATGACGATGTCTATAATTATAGTGGATTTGCTTTCTATAGAGGTAGGGGTTTCTTTAGATGGTCCATTTGTTGTTGTGACCAAGACTTATGGATTTTCTACCATTTGGACTCCGATAATAATTGGTGTCATGGTTTTTGTGCTAACTATTGTGCTAATCCTTATACTATGAGGATTTCTTGGTTGTTTGTCCTTCTTATGTTTTTGTAAGGTTCAGATTTGCGGACGAATCATTTTGAAGAAGGTCAGGATAATACGAGCACGGTTAGCTCAATTCGTGCTAGACCTATACCTCGAGCTACATAAGCCATGGTGATAGCTTGGATGCATTTTATGAAGCACAAAGGAGAGGGCTTCCACATATGGATGATATCTTGGAGTCCGGAGGCAACCATGGAACTAGGAAGAAGGCATCAAAGCTGCCCACTTTGGCGAAGCTACAACCATCGCCAAAGTGAAGGCCAAGTTTGGCGATTAAGCTCAACAAGTTTGGCGACATCAAGCCAAGTTTGGCTACATCAAGCCAACATTGGAGACATCAAGCCAAGTTTGGCTTGCTACAAGAGCCTTTGGCAATCCACTTGGGCAATGCCAAGTACACTTGGGTGATGGAAGGAAGACCCTTGGTGATTATAAGTCATTACAGCTATGCTAGAAGAGCCCTTGTGGGTTATTTCCAAAATAGGCACTTTTGTGCTATTTTTGCAATAAGTTCTTTGTGCAAAGGCAATAACTATAAAAAGGTGCCTTAGTCATCTATTTCCTTAGATTGTTTTGATTGAGATTTGAAGAAACTCCTTTTAGAGTGTAGTTCAAGGGTGGATTCCCTTTAGGTTAGATTAGCTTAGCATAGTTAAATCTAAGTTAGTAATGGATGGATTCCTATTGTTGATTTAGAATTCTTTTTCTTGATTGTTCCTATTGAGTCACTCATTTATGGATTCAAATTTTTTTCTCAATTGTCTAGATAATCAAGTTCTCTTTTCCCTTGGTTAATTGATTCAATTGATTCAATTAGCCCTTTTCTTCTCTTCTCATCTCCTTATTTCTTCCATATCCTTTAAATTCTTGTTTGAATCGATTTCAATTGAGATTACTTGATTGAAATCACGTTATTTAATTTCCACATTGATTTGATCCTAGTTTTCTGATTAGGATTGTATCAGGCTGTGTAAATTGTACCAATCCCCGAACCTCATTGGGGATTTACACTGGATTTGTTGTTGTTGTTTTCATGAGTGTGCTATTAGGTTTTGAGTCGTTTACATTAAGTAGATATACTTCTTCTTCCTTATTCTAGCCAAAAACATCTAGATGCGGAGATTGTTTCATCTTCTCTAATAGACTATCATGTTTTGGTTTGACTTTTTGTATCTTTCACTTGACGTTAAATGCAAGATGTTTCCTAACTTCTATAAGGGGTTATCTATCAGCAGATCAGGTCTTAAATATGTATATCCAAACAATAGGTTCTAATTTTATGATAAGCACAGATCAGCCTTTTTGAGATCGATCTATGATTAAATAGAATAAACATGTTCTTTCTATAGTACCTTTTTTAATTGTTGCTGGTGTTCCTAATGAGACAAGTTGTATTTGCTTTCCTTAGATTTTCCCCCTGAAATCAGGGACACTCCGACTCAGAAACCTACAGAGCTTACTTCTTCAGCAAGGGAACAAATAAATCATATCAAAGAGGATGAGGAGAATCATATTGAAATTGCTAATAACCAGCTAGTACTTTATGACCCTGCTATTACTACTGCTGCTCCTGCTGAGGTTAAACCTCTCCGTGCTCGAAAAAAGTCCTTCACAAATAATGCATCTTGGGCTTTTCCAGCTGGAGGGGAATTTGCGATGCAGTGTGATAGATGTTTTAAATGGCGGTACATACGTACAAAGAAGAAATACGAAGAAATAAGGGAACACATATTGGAACAGCCCTTCTATTGTGAAGCAACTCAGGAGTGGTGTCTAATACATCATGTGACAGTCCACCTGACCTCATTCAAGATGAAAGTAGACTGTGGGCAATGGATAAGCCTAATATTGTTCATCCTCCTCCAGGGTGGGAACGACTTTTAAGAATCAGAAAAGGAGGCACCAAGTTTGTTGATGTGTATGTCTTGTATCTTTTTCACTACTCACTTTACCGTTAATACCTAGAACAGTTGTTGATGTTTTCCTTTTAAGCAATGATCCTTGACGCTAATGTGCAAAATAAATGTCGTGATTTTTTAAAATATTTTCTTTTCATGGATTACAGGTATTATGATTCGCCATCTGGGATGAGATTTCGTTCCCAAAAAGCAGTTGAAAAGTATGTTCGTTTTATCAAGTTGAGCCGGCTTTGCAAAACGTGTTTATTTTCCTTATGCTTTCTTGGATTGCTCAAAATTGTGTTCAAAGATAATTGCGAATATGTATTCCATTTGCATTTATGTTGTGGAGTTTCTTAATGGTCTTTCTTCCCAGGTACTTGAAGCAACATCCGGAGTATGAGGCACAAGGTGTAAAACCGAACATGTTTTCATTTAAGACCGCAACACCTCTACAAGAAGATTATGTTAAAAAGCATCATCCAGCACCTTCACATGATATAAATGATGTTTATGATGGTATGAATTTGTATCAAACATGCTTACATTAGAAGTATGATCTTGCATTGTGATTACATTTACATGCGACATGCCAGAACATAAGGAAGTTAGCGAAGCGTTTGAGTCTTACTCATTATTTGTGTTTGGATCAATTGATTATAAGATTTTTTGCTTAGTAAAACAACAAAGTTCCATAGCTAAAAGTTGTCTGAGAGAAAGGTGAAAGAAGAAATATTCTTCATTTGTATAATAAATCAACATTATTCACAAGCAAAGGCTTCTAAGATATCAAACGTTTGCTGGAATGGTGTGATTGATCGGGAATATGCTAAAAGTTATTTAATCTACCTGGGCATCCTAAATGATAGAAAATTAGAACTCTTTCACGTGGAATTAATCAAGGTGCATGCAAGTAGGCTCAGGCAACATGATTTTTTAAAAAAAGAATCCACGAGTTCTTCTGCCAGAATGTTGTCATGGAAACATGTCTTATGGGTAATAATATACCTTACATCTTAGAAGGATACCTATCTATTGGTTTACTTCTTCTTTCCTTTAATTAACCTCTACGGCTATCGATATAAGTTGTGATAAGTTTTGTATATACTAATCAATGTTATAATGTCTTTGATCCTTATCTACTATTGTGACAGTTGATCCCATATCCTGGGTCCCTCCAAATGGGGGTACTGGTTTTCTTGGTGGATTAGTGTCATCTGCACCTTCTGATGCAGCCCAGCTACATGTAACCGATGGTAACTCTCTGAAGAAACCTAGACTGGTGGGTGAGATTGATGCAGTTATCAAGTGAAAGTCTGACAACCTTCGTCTTCTTTGTTTTGGGCTTATGATCTTCTGAAGTGTGCTCTCTTTTCTCTGAGCTCATAGCTAAAGTGCCCAAAGCAAAAAAGCATGGTTTTTGATGACTATATGCTGAGCTTTTTGCTGCTTTAGTCTTAGTGTAGGAGTTATGAGCAGAATATGAATACTCTAAAAACATATTTTGTGTGTTTTTGTTTAGCTGAAAATGTTGTTTAAAGATAGAAAGAATTTTTTTTGGTTGAAACATAGTATCTTTTTCATGGTATTGCTGGAAATCTGATAGTAATTATGGCTCTGTTTGCACCATTTATATCCATTGTGTGATTTTCATACTGAATAACCCTTGACATAACTTTCTCCTCTTTCTGCAATTGATTTCTAAACCTTCATCTATATATTGTTTTGGTAAAAGCTTATCTGCATAGGGTGTTACTTCCAAGCAAATACATGGATGTTCATGTGTTTGAATATACACTTCTTTCACATAACATGTGTTTTTACTTCATTAAATCACTTAACCATGGTAAGTTGTATTGGTTTGATGTGAACATCCTAAATGAGTGTAACGACCCATTTTGTCGTTACTAAATTATCCATTCCTCAATATTAACTTGAGTCCAAAATAGTCATCATTTTGTTCATTGTGTCACCTCAAGCTTTTCGGCGAAGATTTTAGCCTTTCAATGTGTCTAGATAGACTCAAGCCCGATGAATTTAATTATTCATGAGTACTAATATCAATCCTTTAATTTGGAAGTTCTTTAGATATGAATTAAGGTCGTACAATATCCCTAGCACAAAGTTAAGTTGAAAATATTTTTAACCGATATAGTTTCGATATGGGTTTCTATTAGGGCCAACTTCAAACGATCATATCTCCTAGAATATAAGGATTTAGGGGGCCCAATACCCATCAAATCAAAGATCTCTGAGTCTTCTTTCCAACGCAATAAATCGTTCATCAATTCGAGTTTAGAATAAAAAGTTATGACCGTTTTACTGAACACTGTCCGGGATAAAACGGAAATTTTACTGTAGCAAAAATTCTGGTGGTATTTAAATCATATTTAGCCGATTTTCAGGTCCAAACCCCCAAAACTTCATTCCCCAATCCTAGAGAGGTGATTTTCCAAGGTTTAGAGTGAAATTTCTTCATTGAGGTAAGTTTTTCCATCATCTTCTTCGTCTTTTAATCCTTTAACATCCTAGAATTATTAGAAAGACCTTCAATGGTGAAATTTTGGGTTAGAACCTTTAATGGTGGATTTTTGGTTAAACTTATGGGTGTTCTTAATATCATCTAGAACTAATTCTAGATTATAAATTAATGATTTCTAGTATGAACTTGGTAAACTAGATTATGTATTTTGTTGGTTGGAAATCTTGAATTCCATAAAGATGAGACATTTAGCATAAAAACTCCATTAATGGAGATGGGTTAAGCTTGAAAGAACTAGTTAATGGTTAATTGACCTTGGGGAATGATATAGACCTTGAATTAGGGTAGAATTAGTGGGTTTGAATTTTCAAAGATATTTATTTGAAGAGTAATTGATTAATTACTCTTATGATTGCTTGATTTTTAGATGATTGATCATTCCGAAGCATGAAGAAAGGGAATGAGCATCCTTGACATGATTTGTTGATTCAAAAAGCTTGGCGTCCAGGTAGGCTAGGTTAATGAGTAGAAGACTGTGTTATTTCATATTTTCACAATTTATAATTGATGGGAGAAAGCATGTCTAGGCCTGCAGACATGGAGTTGAGGTGGATAAAGACATAAAAACTTTACTTTAATCCCGAAAATTATGTTATTGATTGATTATGTGATATTTATGATATTATGTGTTATGTGCCTGAAAGGGGATTGTTGTGAATGAAGTATGTGGACATGATGTTTCTTAGTTGTTCTAGTGATGAACCTAATTGAGTTATAAAGGTATAAGTTGCATATTGTGTCATGATAATGGTGAGGCCTAAGGGATAGATGACTTGAATCATTGTGTGCATTGTATTATGCGGAGAGAGGTAGAGAATAATAATAAGGTTGAATGTGTTAGTTATGGGTGGTGATGTTAGAACCCAAGTTGTGGTATTTGAGTAGGTTATGGTTTAATTGGAGTTTAGACTCAATTTCATTGTGTGTATGCTCCTAAATTGGATACTTGTTGATTGGTGTTTGGACATACTTGAATTGATGATATTTGGATTGTTGATACTTGCATGAATAATTATGAAAAATCGAATTTGATGGAATTGCCTTATGATTATAAGTGTACTTGTAAATTTAGTACGTCGTGTTGTATCCTGAGAGATAGTATGAAGTTGATAAAATATACATAATATGGTTATGGAGGATCGGGTACCACGCCGGTACGGATATTGATGTTGATATTACTTATTTATGGAGGATCGGGTATCACGTCGGTACGGTACATGGACTTAGATTGTCCCCTGCAGATCATGACTAGTTGGGCATAAATAAGTCCCTTAGCATGTGTGTACAGACTATTGTTGATAAATGAAAAATCTTGATTCATAATGATAATGTGATTGAAAAGAATGCCTTGAGTAAAGAAGGCTTGTGATATACCTTCATACAGGTTGAAAAGTGAATGATGAATATTTATTAAGAACAGAAAAGTGGAAAGATTGTTAGTAGCAATGTGGCCGACGTTAAATTTCGGTATTGCTGTAAGACGTGATTGGATCGGGTGCCACGAGCCGGCATGGTAATATTAATAATAAAGGAATTGATAATGAAGTGATCTAAAGTGATGAATCCAATGAATAATCTCATAGAAACGATCCCAAAGTTTCAATAATTGAATTAATCCTTCTCCAAGAGTATCTATAAGGTTTGCTAATGAAACTTGAGTTCTCTTGTGTGTTTTACTGAGATGTGAGTTGATTTTTATTCCCTGTTTGATTGTATCCTTGAGATTGATTGTGTGACATGTACTTGGAAAAGTGAAACTCTGTGCTTACTTGCTATATGTTGGTCGACTTACTTTATTTATACTTGGTGTAATCTTGGCTTATCCGATTGGCTAGTTATTATTCTTTAATATTATAAGAGAGTGTTTGGTTGTTAGCCCGAGAGTTTAGTGTGAGTTATCTATGATTATTGGGTTGATCCTATAGATGTGGATAATGGAAACGGCAATGCGAATAAAAGGGTGATAGTGATGGTTTAGTGTTGGATTGTGGTGGATGGTGTGAATTAGTGAGGCTAGACTATGCTAGTGGTGAATATAATCTCATTAATAGAGTTGGAAAATTGTAAATTATATTGGCAAAGTGTTGTAATGATATTACAGCCTTAGTAGAATTATACTCTATTTAAGATGTCATGATTTCTTTCCTTTGATTCTATTTTATGATTATGTGGACTAACATTGGTCGGCCGATGATGCCTACCAGTACGTGTGTTTGTACAGACCCTACTCTTCTACATCCCTTATTTGGGGTGTAGACTGGATGCAGGTTAGTTTGCAGTTACTAGATCAATGGCGATATTCAGCACTAACTTCTGCACTTCCTTCCTGGCAGATGTTAGAGCCTTCGTGTTATTTATTTTATTGTCAGTCTATTCTGTAATAGGTAGCTCTTGTACATGTCTGACCAGGTCTTGGGGTAGTGAAGGACAGTTGTAAGAAGTTTTTGAAAATTTTATTTATTGATATTTAATTTACTTTGTTATACCTAATTCAGTATTCTCTTAAAAACAGAAGTCTTCCGCATATTTTTTCGTTGGGTAATAAGGGTTCTCCTAGCTACTTAGGATAGCGTAGGTGCCCGCACGGTCCGTTAGTTTGGGTCATGACAATGAATATGTTTTTGTCGTGTTTTTTTTTTTGTCTTGTATTTTCTGTCCTTTCTTTAAATGGTAAGGAAAGATGGTTGGTAGTTAAGTTTGATTAAGTACAATCATTTTTAATCCAAAACTACCTGTTACCTATTATTTTATTTGTACAACATAAACACCTTCTACTTCTCTTAGTGGCCATTTCTGTAGAATTGACGCTAGCTAAACTTTGCAAAATTTGCATATCGCAGGAATATCGTTAAGGTAAATCTTGAATAGATGGGCAAAATTTAATATTATAATGTATGCTTTCTTCACGTATTAAAGTTCATTCTGTTTGCAATCAAAATATGGTTTACCATCAATTAATTAAGAGACCGTAGCATTTACAATTTGTGTGCTTCATTCTTGGAAGTTGAAAGTAACACAAGATTGAAGTTACTAGTATGTTTAAATACACATCCAAAAATACTAAGTAGGATAGTGGGGTATTTTAAAAGGTTCCAAAATTGCATTATCTGGATTCTTACTTCATTTTCCATCTTTTTAAGAATTATTCTCGTTTAGTTTATAGAAGTACATCCAAAAGAGACAGAATAAGAAAACAAAGTATATGAAAACTTTGATCTTCCCATCTTGCAACAGCGGAAAATAATTTAATTTATAGAAGAAATATTTTCCTCGTTATATGTTCTCACTGTTTCACCATTTATTCAAAACAATGCATCATCCACCCCAAATGATTACAAGGTTTATTGACTCAACGTAGAAGCCAAATAGTAATCCCCATAAAGGGCAATAAAAGAGGAAGAGCATAGACTAAAGAGCATGTTGATTTTAGATGAGTAATAGCTTGCTGCATTTCTCTTGCTTCACCTGCTTATATGGCTTTTGTCCAGTTTGATGGGGATCATCTTGTTACCCCTCACTGATATAGTCAGAGCTCTTGCTTTGCTAATAGAGAAATTTGTCCACCTTCCTTTAGCCAGAATTATACATGGTATAAGGAAAAGAAGAATGTGAAACCCCAGATATCAATGTTGAGACGAGCATTAGAATGAAGTTGAAAAAGTTTCTGAATTCCAAATAGAACTTCAAGTTAGATTTGAAATTTTCATGCCCAGACATTGATTTGCAAATAAATTTTAAAAAATTCAAAAAAAAACAGTAAAAATTTCATGGCCAAACAAATCCTAAGTATTTTAATATTTCTCTTTGACATTTGTATTTTTTAAATTTTTGATTGAACAAATAAATATCTAAAGAGGTAAAGAAGAAGAAAACAATAAATGTGAATTCCCCTATAAAGAAATTCTTCTGGTTCTAAATGACAAGGACAAAAGTTGTGCAAAAGTCATACTTTTTTTAGTGTTGTCATGATCACATTTACTACTCTTTGCTAAAAAAAGAAAAGGTGCATAAATTTGTCCTAAGCCCAACTCACGTCAAATTCATCAACCCCTTCTTCAATTTTGAAGGGCAGCCTTGGAGTAACTGGTAAAGTTGTTGTCATGTGACTAGGAGGCCACAGGTTTAGGCAATGTTGAGACGAGCATCAATAGATATAGCGTGAATGTCTTTGTTTTTATGAAAAATCAAACCTAGAGTAGGCATGTCCAACATAATAGTCTCATTGATGTCCCTTTGAGTTTCCAGTTTCCTTTAATTCCCATTGGAAGTTCTGAAAGAAGTTGCTTTGAACTCAAACTATACCTAAAACCGCTGCTTGTAGTATAGGAAAGGCTAAGATCTCAAATTCCAAATGCAGGGTAGTCTAACAACAAAGTCGTTGGCATTTTTCCTTCAACGACTTATTCCAAGCTTCTTACTAAAGGTAATGGAAGAATGCTTAGCTAACACATACAACAAATGATGATAGGGAGAAATCAGCTGCTCCGGTAATAAGATAACCTTTGCTTCTGATCTCCAGGAGATAATGCAATGCTTCTTTTGTGATGATCTCACCAGGAATTAGCACTGGAATACCAGGTGGATAAGGACATACAAGCTCTCTCCACAAATTTCACCGAGGCTATCTCTTATGCTGACGTTACATTTTGTAGCAAAGAAGGCCTCTCTAGTGCTCATGCTTATTCTAATATCATCAAGGCATATAAAATTATTTACATTTCGCCTTCATCTTTCACAGGTTGACGAAAGTGAGATGTTTGTGATAGATGCTTTAGATCATGATCTCTTTGATGAATCCCTAAGTTAAACGCCAAATTAAAAGATTTGGTCCAAACAAGTTCACAAACAACACCAAAAATTATTGCACAATATATCGTCTCCTTCAAAACCTGAAAGTGTTAGAAAGAAGGATAAAAGGAATCTTAAGGTTAAAGCTGTAACAGTAGAAAAATGCAGCCGTAAATTGCTACAAAGTTCTCTGCAGATGAAGGATGGGACTGAATACTTTTTGAGTTCTGTTTTTTACTCTAGATTATTCATTGCTGATGCTTCTTGATACACACACACACATATATATATACTAGTTTCTGGGCACGCGCTTTGCGCGTGTACCCCATATCAATGAATGCAAAAAAAAAAATATAACTATAAAATATAATATTATATACTATGATTTAAAATTAACAATAAAGTATGAAATCCGTAAAATGAAAAACTTTGATATTATTAAGTACACCCAAATAACATGGATGAACTTACGTTGTAATTAATCTCTATGGTGTGAATCTTCATAATTTTCTATTTCCACATGAATTTAGATTGACTGATGTGTGCTTTGTCTTTGAATCATTGTGTTTTTTATTTTCAGATACTTTTCTTTTTGGATAAAACAATAGATTCTAAAATTTGACCCCAAAACAAATGAAGATGTGAATTGCAGTAACATTTATTAGTACATTACTTCTTCTTCAGCGCTTCCTCCATCTCCTCTTCCATCACTAAGGATAGCTATTTACAAATCACACCATGATTAAGTTTTCATATAAGTAGGAGACCATTTATAAATTAAACACAGTAAGGATAATAAAAAGAAAGGAAACGTATTAAGTGAAATGCAAACTACTTTTTGGAGTTTAAATTATGACAAAAACCTTATTATGAAACATGTGTTACTTATTATCTTATTACTTAGAGGCTAGAGAAATTACTCCTTCCGTTTCATATTACTTGGCCCTCGTTTACTTGACACATCCCACATACTCATAGTCGACATTAGCAAATTTACAATTATTGTAGTAAACAAAGAACTAACTTAAAATTTATAGCATTGAAATAAAAAATAATACCAAATAACAAATAAATTTCTATTTTGCGTTTAACCTTCTTGGAAATTCATTGAATACACTAAAATGTCGAATATCCAGGTATCTACATGCCCCGAGCAACCTCCAATTTTGTTGATGCTCTATCACAAACTACCTAAATATGCAAACGCAAAACAAACATTAAAAAATAAATTATATAAAAAACGAGTGAAACATATTAATAAGCACAAATTCTATATCTTTCATCTTCCATTACAAAGAATATTAATCTAATTAAAATAAATAGACTTAGTGAAAGACTGACCATCTAAAAATCGTTTGCATCTTGGTAGATGAACTTAATTGGTACATGTATATATACATATATCATATTATACTAAAAGTGGAAAGCTCCAAAGTGAAAAGTTGGATTATCATTTTACCCTTACACTAAATAAAAATATGTTATCAAACACTTAATTAATTAAATAGTAAATAGTAAAATATATTTTAAAAAAAATAGTTTAATGTTTAAGACACTCAATTCAATAAATTCAGTGGGGTGAAGGGTTATGATTTATTAAATTATTCTTCAAAAGTTAAATAAATGTGAATTGAAGAATTGGATCCTATTAAATTGTAGTAACTTTTTGGCTGCAGTATACCTATAAATTGAAAAAAAAAAAAAAGTTAGGACAACTTAAGAGGCTAAGATTTTTCACTTGCACTAAACGTGTGAACTGTAAAATGAAGTTAGGACATTTAATTGGAGTACTATTAATGCTGTTATGGCTAAAATGAATGCACATTCAATAAACTTTGGTGATTCAACTTACTCTTTAAGAATGTATATACTACCAAATTAAATTATTATTTAATGTATTTTATTTATTGAAAAAAATAATCAGATTGGCAAGTATATTTTGATTAGTGCTGAGCTTATACAAAAGGACTTACAGATAAGTAATATGCATAATCATCACCATTTGAGGCAACAGTAAAAGAGAGATATTGCCATATCAGGAAAGTTTTGATTTTTTTTTTTTCTTTGGTGTTACTTCCTCTACTTATTCATAATATTGTTTACCTTGTTCATGCATATTTTTATTATACAACACTTTCCATTTTATAGAACTTTCAAGAAATTATTCAGATACTTTAATACTTTGGTTATCTCCATTTTATATAGCTTGTACTAAGAGCCTGATGGATGTTACATTTGTGACTGGATTATTATGATAAATTTTGTGATCCAATTATATTTTTTAATTCACTAATTTTGTCAAATTTACAAATGAAAGGAGTCATAATTTTGATTCAGACAAAGGATCCATGTATGTGCAACTATGATTTCAAAAAATAAAAAATTTGATGTAGACGCAAGATTAAGTATTTGTAGCACAAATAACTACTATTTTATGCATCTTTACACCATAATTATTGATAATGATATATTAGTCATCCTAAGAAAGGCATATGTTGATAGAATTTACTTAACATCTTTTACAAAATATTACTTGACTTCTTGATAGGTGGCTTTAAAAGAAGACAAGATGCAATTTCTTAAAGAGAAGACAAAAACTTCTACACGTAAAGTATTTGCAATTATATTCGAGGTTGCACATATTCACTTATAAACTATATTTCATTGAAACATTACAAGGAAAAAATTTTTGTCAAGTTGGATATTTGATATGATAGTCGTATTTACGTAACTAAATTCGAATGAGCTGAATATTCATCAATTTGACTTTGTATTTCTCCCTTCAAATTTAGTATAACTCATTATAAATAAATTCTATTAGTTGTATCATATCAAAATATTCATACTAATTTGCATGGGTTGCACGTGTCCAGAAACTAGTATATATATATACACACACATAGTATTATCAATGGTAACTTTTCAAATTCTTTTGTGAGAAGCTTAATTAATGTACTCATTCATTAAGGAAATAATTTGTCTTCAAGACAATTCTTCGATTTCAAAGATGATTGGACTTCCATCTAGCAACGTACTGCTTTTCATTCATTTGAATGACTCTCTATCTTCCATTAATTACTTATTGAAAATGTATCATTTATCAATTTTTTTGGAATTTCCTTCTTTTTAATATTTAATCAGTTAGATGTTTAATATTTAATATTTAATTAAATAAATATTTATAAAATTTTAATTTAGTGTAGGGGAAAAATGGTAATCCAACTTTGCCCCTAAATTCTTTCCACTTTTAGTATAATATGATATAGTGCGTTCGAGGATTACAAACCACATAATAAGCAAAAACATCTCACACTAAACTAAGTACATCTGTGACTCACTAATCACCACTCATTTTAAACCAAAAGACTTGTCTACTACAAAAATATCTACTATCTAGGAGTTTCTAGAGAAATCTTAATTTCCTAACAGAAAGACCTAACGGCCATACACCAATATGGTGAGTCGCAATGGGTTGATATGAAAAAAACTAGAGAAACTTGGAAACTAGAGGACTGAGATTCCAGGAATTTTACTAATTAAGGGTCTTGCTTCCAGAGCCAATCTATTGCTTTGTCAAAAATAGCCTCTCCATTTTCACTTAGTTGGTCCCTGGCGGCATCCAGAGATGCTAATAACTCGGGCTACTTCTTTGAAGCATTTGTTGGCTTCTGCTGATTCTTTCTCTATCTACAAGATTTTCTTTCATGTGCAACATTGATGATTGTGTAAGTGCACACAAAACTTTGTGAGTAAACCATACAGCAAGATCAGCTCCCCAGCAGAGAGATGAGCTAGGCAGCTCAGGATGAAATCCTAAAGGGGCCCCATGAGCCTCATCGACAATTACCGGGATATTATAAAAATGACATATATGAAAAACCTCCTCCAAGTTGTTATATATATCATGATAGGTAGGGAGACAACCAAAATGGAAGCTGCTTGTAGGCCCTCCATTTCTAGCTCTTTGATTGTGTCATTCACCTACATAACAAGACCTTCACCATTTCACGGATACAAGTCGAATAGTCTGTTAAATACCTTTATAAATATATCACTAGCGTGCCTAATTTTACACATAAAATCTTTCCACTTATGCATTCAAGATAATTTAATTCTTACATAAAGACAACTTTGAGAAAGATGCATCTCAAGATGTGGTACTTGCCTGTGGCGGAGTGATGCCAACAGCAGCATCCCACTTGAAATCATATTTAGTGACAATGTACTTTGGGAGTGCACAGGAAAATACCATGGAAGATATGGCTGAATATGAGAATTCTATGGGAGAATAAGAGTATCTCCAGGTGAAAAAGTATAATGGCTGCCTGAATTCCACATGTACTACCACCAAGAAGGAACCATGTTTCCAATGCTCCAAAAAGTCCTGCCGCTCATTTCTGTGCTTCTAAAATGGGACCTTCTTGTGAAAAGAGATTGTCAAGCTCCGGAAGCTCAGCTAAATCATGAAGAAACGGTTTTGCACCAATGAGCTGAGTCAGATGATGGTGCTACTTTTCCTCTGTTATGGCCTAGGAAAATGAAAACTTGCAGCATTTTCTTCAGCTGAAGCTTTTAACTAAATAAACCAACAAGCTAATTATCTAAACCATGCAGGGATGCACCAACCCACATCCACAAAATATTTCATTAAAATGGCAACTAAACAAATGCATACAACATAAAAGCACCGCTATACATTTATCATGCATGCTCTCTATCAAATGTTGCAATGAAATAAAACAAAGTTATGGCTTTCTGGATCCTTCTTTTATTAACCTTGATTTGTTCGCCAACAAAACTAAACCTCTAGCTAATAGGAACTTACTGTTCATTCTTCAATATGAAAAATACTGAATCTGAAGATCCTATACCTTCAGTAAACTAATAGAAAAATAACTGAATGTCAAAATCCCTAAGCTATATATGTTATTTCTTAGCTCCAACCAAGACTACACATGTTATTTAACTTTAACATTTAACATTTAACTAGAACAGGCACATCTCGCTATTGTTTTACCCTTTAGCTTCATTTCTTGGTTTTTCAAGCTAGACCAGCTAACTACACGGGATATATAGAGTGTAAAGATATGGCACCTGCGCCTAACTCAACCCCAAAAGCTAGCACATGAGGGGAGGATTGTCCAAGTTCATTTAAGCATACCGCCAGTCTATTCTCCAACCAATGTGGGACTTTCACTCACTCCAACACCCCCCCTCTCATGCCCCAGGCCCAACTAGAGCATGGACCAATAACACAAACGGGGATGGACCTGGCTCTGATACCATGTTGAATAACGACAGAAAACTAGAACACTTAGACATAAAGGAATTGTTAGCTAATTTGATAATAAAACAGTAGGAATTACAAGAGATTTATACAAGGAATAGTAGTCCTAATTATCTGTTGATTACAAGCTAATGAGCATTAGCCATAATGTGGAGATCCCTGATTTAGGGATGATAAATACGGTACAGTTAACATAGAGAAATTCAAAATATTCGCTAGTAATAGAAAGAAAAGATTAAAGTTGGAAAAAAACACATGGGAAATGCAAGATGTTAGTCTTGTACAAGGCCTGAAATAAATAAGCAATGAATTTTATTCTTGTAAATTTTGGAATTCACATAAGCAATCAAATTCAGATTCACTACCATATCCAGAGTCGTAGAAGCCATTGTTGGCTTGTTGAGAAACCACTCTGAATAATCCCATGTTTCCTGGATATCACTTTACTCATTCATTCTTGATTTCTATTCCCCCTAAATATGTTATCTAATCACCAGCCTATCAAAATTAACACCAAGTATACCACACCCAACAACAGCAAAGCAATTTAGAAGGAAATCATGAAGGAGAAGTGTTACAAGTATGACAGATAAATTTTCAGGGAAAAAGAAAGAGAATCATAGGCAGTGACAATACATACAACCCACAATAGAATTCAAAGAAACAGACATGGACTTCCTCTTTATTGTGTGTGGAGAAGTTAAACTGGAGAGAAAATTTCACACTAGCGCGAGCTACTTTGCCTTCAGTTTCAAAAATGAATGTTGTTGATAAAGAGCGTAACTATATTTATCTACTTGTCAGCTATGTTGGTTTCTCATCATCAAACCCAATGCTCCAAAATAAAACAAAAAATACGCTAGGTACCCCTAAAATTGATCATTGACACACTCCAACTTTTACAGATGATCTATTACTCAGTTTATCTAAACCTAATACATCCCTTAATATCAGTTCTCCCTTTCCCATAAGTCGCTCTCATCCTCCCCCTTCCTAAGCTCACAGGAAATTACACAAGGTGTCCCCGAAATGGCGTGATATTGATTTTTTGTCCCCCATAAGAAATATCTTTAAAGATTAGTCTTTCTTCCACTGAAAGTACAGTAAAAGTACATTTTTCCCATTATTATATTGTTTCTCTCTGTATCTCTCTCTTAATCATAGGTAAGCTAGTTTCTCTCCGTTTCTCTGGTTTCTTTCTTCTCCATCTATCTCGTTTCTCTCCTTTCCATTTTTCATGGAATATGTATAAAGTTCTCGCTATAATATATTAAGTTAAAGTTGAGTGATCTTTTAACTTGAGAAAGTAACTCTAGAGAGATGCGAATTTGTTAGAGATAGATGATAGCTCTATAAATCGATCGATACATATTAATGAAGAACATCAAATGATAGCCAAAGTTGGATATATTCCAGTAAGCATCTTATATAACGTTGGACATATATTACTTTAACTATGCAAAAACACCTTTCATCATATTGTCTTGCCCATGGAGTGCAACTTGTTGCTTGCGAAGTTCCTGAGCTAGTGTTGCATCTAAGGTAAGAGTTATAGAGCATCTTATAAATCAAGAAATAATGAGGTAGTGTCAAGTATTGCCCATGAAGAGTAACTTGTTGTTTGGAAGTTCGTGAGCTATGTTTTGCCTCTACGGCAAGAGTTATAGAGCATCTCATAAATCAAGATACAATGAGGTAGTGACAAGTCTTTCCCATAGAGCGTAACTTGTTGTTTGGAAGACCCTATGCTAAGTACGACAAGATTTATAGAGCATCTCATGAATTAAAACATAATGAGGTAGTGTCATGTCTTGCCTATAGAGCGTAACTCTTTGTTTGGAAGTCTATGAGCTAAGTTTTGCCTCTACAGCAAGAATTATAGAGTATCTCATAAGTCAAGGCAGTGTCAAGCCTTGCCCATGAGGCATAATTTGTTATTTGGATGTCCTTGAGCTAAGTTTTGCCTCTAAGGCAAGAGTTATAGAGCATCTCATAAGTCAAGCACAATGAAGTAGTGTCAAGTCTTGCCTATGGGGCATTATTGTTGTTTGGAAGTCTGTGAGCTAAGTCTTACCTCTAAGAAGAGAGTTATAGAGCATCCCATAAGTCAAGACACAATGAGGAGTTGTGAGTCTGGGCCAATTATTCACGGCTTTCATTTTCTAAAAATCTATCTTGATACCTTCACTGGAAACCATATGGACATGATATTCAATCCAAATTCACACTTTGAAAATTTAGCATATAGCTTGCAATCCTCAAGTATCTGTAATACTATTCTGAGTTGATTTGCTTGCTCCTCCTCACAACTCGAGTATACTAATATATCATCAATGAATAGTATTACAAACATTTCAAGATGAGGCTTGAAGACTCTGTTCATAAGGTCCATGAAAGTTGTAGGGGGCATTCGTCAACCCAAAAGGCATCATGAGAAATTCAAAGTGTCCATAACGGGTCCTGAAAGCTATCTTTAGTATATCTTCCTCTCTAACTTTCAACTTATAATATCCTGTCATGAGGTCAACCTTGTAAAACCAGTTGGCGTCTTGAAGTTGGTCGACCAAATCATCAATTCTAGAAAGTGGGTATCTATTCTTAATCATGTAGTTGTTCAACTGATGATAGGTAATGACATTCTCAACGACCCATCCTTCTTTCAGGTAAATAAGACTAGTGTGTCCCAAGGTAAGATGTTTGGCTTTATAAATCCTTTATCAAGGAGCTAGGACCTTCAACTAATCCTTCAACTCTTTCAAATCTGTCGGAGCCACTCTATGTGGTGGAATAAATATCTACTTGGTGTTGGGAAGTGTAACACCTCAGAAAAAAAGAAAAAAAAAATTGTGACTCACGACACTATTCACGTGGCTTGAATGACAGTCACGTGGCGTGAGTGATTGGCGTGAGTGGACTTCAAAATATTGAAAAAATGGTCTGATTTCCACGGCACGAGTCACGAGACGTGACTCACAGTCACGGGACGTGAGTGGTGCCGTGGATGAGCTTCAGAAACTTGGTCGAGTCGTCTGAGTTTCACGACAGGTCACCTACGTGCCGTGACTCGACCCACGACATGAGTCACGATACCGTGACATTTTGCCGGCTTTGTTGACCTACTTTTGACTAGATTAGATATTTGGGTGTGGGACCCATTAAGGTGTTGAAATGGGTCTATTCTCTGTATTTGAGGCCCAAATATCATATAACATGACATGGGCCTCAATAAGGAAAAGATGACCCATTTCACATGGGTCAAACTTGTGGCCAAGGATTATTTGGACTTGAGGGCCTATTAAAGGCACAAAAATCAGATTTTATGCATAGAAACTCTCATCTCTTGTTAGATATTTCTCTCAAAAGCTTCTTAGCAAAAACCCTAAGGCAACAACCAAGAGCATCTCTTTGGTAAGTGTCTCCTCTCATGGATTACCCTATTATAGGCTTAAGATGGTGTATATAGTATATTTGTTATGTTGGCAAGGTGTTGCATAGTGCATTTTTGGTTTTCTTTACTAAAAGATGTGTCATTTTTATGACTTAAACTTGAAAGGAAATCTTGAGATCTTGAAGGAAGGATTGGATTGGCATATAGGACTTAATTAGAAGGCTAAGGTATGTAAGGTTTCTATTTCTTTGACCACACCTATTGTTCACCGATTTGACCGAACTTGTTCCCATTCCGCAAGGTTATAGCATATCTCTTTATTGTTGATCCTATGTCGTTTATTCATTGCCTATGATTCAGAAGTGTCCATAATATCACAACCACCAAATGTATCATTCCCATAATGAAAGAATTGAAGTAATGCATATAAGTGTTTCTTGAGTACGGGTGGTAGCTCGAAAGGGTGTAAAGCCCAGCATAGAGACGATCCCGATTGCTTATTGGATATAGGGAGTATCCCAAAGGGGTGAAAACCTAGCTAGGGACAAACCTATTTATTGATTATGGGTGGTAGCTCAAAGGGGCATAAGCCTAGCTAGAGACGATCCCAATGTTATGACCCACTGATCAGTCGGGGCCCGGGTACGATATGAGTTGTTGATGATAATGAACGTAAAAGCAAGGTAATAAATGTAATGTACATGTTTTTCCCACATATAGAATGGTGGTTCTCCATATTGTTTATTTGTTGATATTTGATTCCATTTGAGTTCTTATTTGTCATACAGTTGCTTATCTCCTTACATACTCAGTACATTCTTTCGTACTGACCCCTTGTGGGATTTACCTTGTTGCAGGCGCAGGTGCTAGTAGACCCCCACAGTAGGATTTGGACCTTCTCCGTATAGTTGGTGAGCTCCAGGCTGATTCGGGGCTTTCCGGGTCATATTGATGTTGTGTACATGTTTGTGTAAAGCGGGGACTTGTCCCAATTATAGATTTGGTTTGATTTCTGCTAGAGGCTTTGTAGACGTTGTACAGTAAACGAAGGGGATGTCTTCTCATTTTGACTTTGCGGCCCTACCGGCCGAGTTTCTTATGTATATAAATGTCTTTCCACGCTTTCAGTTTCATGATGTTGTGTCCATATGCGTACATATTGTGTTCCATTCGAATGTATAGGTTGGTTCTCTCGGGCCTCAACGGCTTCGGGTGTCATGTCCGCCCCGTTGGAACTCGAGGCGTGACAGGAAGTACATCGATTCCAAAGTTAATTTTCCTATTAGGAGGAATTCGGGGAAGATGGTTTAGAAACACCTCTGGATAATTATTTATAACTAGCACGTACTGAATAGTGTGTACCTCAACATCTGCATCTAAATCGGACTACATATATGGTAAATACACCCTTCATAGATTAACTTCCTCGACTTAAGGTAAGAAATAAACCTACCCATAGTTACCGCAAATTCACCCTTCTATTCTAAGATCAGTTCATTTGGAAAATTAGCTTCACAACTTTGGTACGACAATCGGACGTAGTATAGCATGAGTATAGCCAGTCTTCCTTCCAAATATCAACATCAAACACAAATAATACAGAAGTCATGGCATAATATATAAAAACCATTATTTATTTTTCAAACTGTCTTCTCATATTAGGGATATTTCAAAGTCGTGAAAAAAATTTAGAAACCAAGTTCAAAATCAGTAAGTCAAGTTTTAAGTCAACAACCAGTTCATAGAGAAAACACATGTTTAAAGAACATTATTTTAAATGCAAGTTCAACAATTTCCTTCATAGATAAAACACATTTATGTACATATAACATAATCTGAAATTGAAATATGAAAGCTCGATGCGAGCTTATCCGGCACATGCATAAAGTCTTATTCAAATCACCTTTGTAGTAAAAAAGTGTTCAAAGAAACATACCACAAATTTGCTAAAAACACTCCTAAATGTATTTTCTAATGCTCAACGCTCTACAATCAATTATGATGATAAAGATTAAAGCTTTGATCAAATTCCTTGAATTCCTACCCTTTTTGAAATTGTGGTTCTAGGCCAAATGTCATATTCATGACAATTTGTCAAATCTCATGATGGCCTTTCAATAGGCTAGACGAATTCTAATTATCCCTCATTTATACAATTAAGCAAGGGGCTTACCTCTAGAAGATTCTCCAACAGTTTCCTTTAATCTTGAAATATAAGGAATAGAATGATGATTCCAGCGTTAATAATTATTAATTTGATATATGGATCAATGGAAATAAGTATAAACTCACCTTGTATGATTTAAGGAAGCCTTAAGATGTTTTCTCTCACACAAGTTGTCCAAAATAAAGTAAAATAAAAAATTTGACGTAAATTCGTATTTATCGGTTTGCTATCAAACCTTTGACATACCTTTGACATGCAGCTTATATGTCCCACACACGGACAACATGTGACTTTGTATGTCAATCATTATAGCCTTAGTTTCAATCTCTTTGAATCTCTCACATATGATTGACGTGTGGGACATACAGTCCGCATGTATTACACATATGAACCTCAAAATTCCAACTTTCAGTACTTTCAACTAACGTTTGACATGCGGTCTATAAGCTCAATATATGGCTGGCATATGGCCACTGCTTGTCAACTTTAATGACTTGCTTTTTCAACAAGTTTTGGTCTTTAGCATACGACACAACATGCGACTTATATTCTGTTCTACATATCAACACATATAGCTTTTAAATTTCAACATTTTTTGACCTCACATGCTACTCAACATGCGGTCTATATGTCACTTATATAGCCCTATCCTTAACTGTATTTTGACACAGTTGTTCCAAACTTCGTAATTTTTATCCTTTTCAACTTTAATATTTTTGTACACTTAGTACATGCTTAGATAAATTTTAACATATATGTCCAGTGCTAAATGGTGAATGGAATTCTCATGCTTGAAACTAATTGTTGGTACTAATTATAACTAAGTTTTGTTTTTTCTTAATTGCTTGCATTAGGTTTTGGTAAGGCTATGATATAGAATAGGAAGGGGCACTCTATATGAATTTTGAACCTTAAGTGTTTTTTTATTTGTTTGAGGACAAGAAAAAAGTTTAAGTTGAAAATGGTGACAAGTTGAGCTTTTGCCAATTTATTCTTGGCATATACTAATAATTTATGTCTTCGAATAAATATTCTATGTTAATCTTATGTATTTTTCTTGATTTCAAGTATAAATATGCTTTCACGGTAAAAGAGTCCAAAAGAATGAAAGAAAATACTAAAAAAATGTACTCAGTCTGTACCACTACCTCAGACGTGAGGTAGTGAGGTTGTTTCTGATAGACCCCCGAGTTAGTTTATGTACATATATCATAATATAAAATCAAAATATGAAAGTTTGATGCGATCTTGTCTGGCACACACATAAAGCCATATTCAAATCACCTTTGTAGTAAAAAATTGTTCAAAAGAGACATACCACAAATTTGCTAAAAACACTCCTAAATGTATTTCCTAATGCTCAACGCTCTACAGTCAATTATGATGGTAAAAATTAGAGCTTTGATCAAATTCCATGAATTCCTACACTTTTTGAAATTGGGGTTCTAGGTCAAATTTCATATTCAAGACAATTTGTTGAATCTCCTGATGTTTGTAACGCCTTTCAATAGGCTAAACGAATTACAATCATTCCTCTAATTGTTGCGATAAAGTAAGGGATTTACCTCTCGAAGATTCTTCAAAAGCTTCCTTCAATCTCTCTTGAAATCTGATGATTAGAATGATGATTTCAGTGTTTGTTAATTTCATATATGAAATCAATGGAGTTAATTATAAACTCATTTTGTATGATTTGAGGAAGCCTTATCTCTCAAAAGTTGGCCAAAATAAAGTGAAATAAAAAATTTGACTTAAATTTGTATTTATCGATTTGGTATCAAAACTCAAGATACCGCTACCTCTAATGTTGGTCCATATGTGGCATTCCCAACCAACTCCAACATGAAAACTAACTAACTTGACATACGTTTGACATGCAACTTGTATGCCCCACACATACAGACCGTATGTTGACTCAATTTCAATGTCTCTGAATCTCCCACATACGAGTGACATGTGGGACATATGGTCCGCATGTATTCAACACATAGGAACCTCAAAATGCCAACTTCCATTACTTTCAACTAATGTTTGACATGCGGTCTAGATGTTCAATATGCGGTTGGCATGTGACCACTGCATGTCAACTTCATAGACTTATTTTTTCAACAAGTTTTGGGCTTTAGCATACGACACAATATGCGACTCGTATGTTGTTATGCATATCAACACCTATAAATTTAAAACTTTAACATTTCTGGACCTTACATGCTACTCAACATGCAGTCTATATGTCACTTATATAGCCCTCATCCTCAATTGTATTTGGACACAGTTTTTCCAAACTTGATATTTTTAATCCTTTTTCAACTTTAATATTTTTGTACACTTAGTACAACCTTAGATATCAATTTTAACATTGATTTCCATATGATTTATCAAAGTTCGGGTCGAACCAAAAGAAATCAGACGGTTTAAATCTAACCCAAATTTATGAAGAAGCGTTACATTTTAATAGTTAAGACAGTGCTAAATGGTGAATGGGATTCTCATGCTTGAAACTAATTGTTGGTACTAATTATAACTAAGTTTTGTTTTTCTTAATTGCTTGCATTAGGTTTTGGTAAAGCTATGATATAGCATAGGAAGAGGGCAAGAAAAAAGATATAACTATTAATTTATCCTTGGCATATACTAATAATTTATGTCTTTGAGTAAATATTCTATGTTAATATTATGTATTTTTCTTGATTTCAGGTATACATATGCTTTCACGATAAAAGAGTCCAAAGGAATGAAAGAAAATACTAAAAAGATGTAAAATTTGTAAAATTAGGTCTTGAGCCTAACTCACACACCAAAAGCTAGCTCAAAGGGGGGAGGATTGTCTAAGCCTTATAAAGAGACCACTCATCTCATTAACTATCAATGTGGGACTTTTTTCATTCTTTAACACCTCACCTCACGCCCAAGAATGGACATCTGGTGCGTCGCCAATTTTTAATTTTGGGGGCCCTACATTGGTGAGATGGTTCCTACTCTGCTACCATGTAAAAAATATGTTAGCAATATTGGAAACATTTGTAAAATAGAATCGATGGAAACTATATTTTATATGTTTAGGAGGTAAATATTAGTGAATATATTGTATCTGTATCTTACTAGAAAACTCTCTGGTGGTACTGTTGTATATATAGCTAGGGATTCAATCGATGAATACAGGAAACCTTTTTTTCGCGTTGTTTTAGCATGGTATCAAAGCCAAACGATCCCCGATATACACGTTTCTCTGTTCTTGTTTCACGTTTTGTTTCAGCCATGAAGAATAGGCTTGGAATCTTTTTTTTTCTTTCTCTCCATACCTGCAATCTTTTTATTTCTTGCTTGAAACGATTGCTCGTTGGTATTAGTTGTGTTTCTGCTTTATTTTCATCTCGAAAGAAGGTGAAAGTTCATCGTCCAAGCCCCTGCTTCAACACGATCCATCATCAATCTATTATATGAGTTCTGCTGATGGTCCGGGGTATGTCAATCACAAAATATACTTTGACTAGTGAAAATTTTAACGTCTGAGTAAAAGCCGCCATCAATGGTCTTGAAGCAAAAGGAAAATTGGGATTCGTCAATGGAGATTATGGTGAACTAAACTCTGAAACTAAATTGGAATATCAAGCTTGGCGAGTCAATAATTCAGCCATATGCTCCTGGTTATTTAATTCCATTGAAGATATTATCAAACCAAGTGTTGCTAGATATAAAGTTGCTAGACAAATGTGGAACGACCTCAAGGAATGCTACTCGATTATCAATGGTCCTCGGATTAATCAATTAAACTTTGACCTCGCCTCCCTTAAACAACAAGGAACCAGTGATGTTTCATATTATACAAAACTCAAATCTTTGTGGGAAGAATTAACAGGCTATAAAGATGTCACCTACGGATGTACTTGTGTTGTTGTACCCAAACTCATAAGTCGGGTTGACACGGAGCTGACTTATAAATTTCTAATGGGTCTAGACGACTCTCTTTTTGGCACTTTGCGCTCCCAAATCTTGAGCATGGATCTGGCTCCTACTCTCAACAAAGCTTATTCATTGGTAAGCCAGGAAGAAAGATGTAAAAATATTTTTTGAGGACGCGAAGAAAGGGAGGTGATAAGTTTTGATATCCTCTCTAGTGTGTAACCAACCAGGTTTCGAGAACTATGGAGCACCTCTTTTGCTCCTATTATGGAAGAACTAATCACGACTATGAGCAATGCTATCAACGACTCGGTTGGACGGGGTCGAGAATATGGAAAGGGGCGCGGATCTGGACAGCAAAATAATAACTTAGGTCATGGAGGAGGCCGCACAAAACTACAACATCAGCAGTAGGCCACACAACAGCCAACTACCGCAGCTTTGGCAGTACACCCTAAGGATAGTCACGGGGAGTCAGCTAGTGATATCTTTGCTTGACTAACACCTGACCAGGCATATCAACTTCTGTCTTTGATTGAAACTTCACTGTCCAACAACGACAAATTGTCTGGTAAGGCATATGTCAGTGTTCTACATGCACATATCAATACATTTGATACACATATTAATAGGATGGATCATTGGTTGTTTGATAGTGGCGTGTCTCACCATATCACAGAATATTTGAACTTGCTATTTGATATCATTAACATTGATAAAAACTGTCGAAAGCGAAAGGCCTATCTAAAAGGGAAAGCAAAGTAGCTGCTCAACAAAGTCAGGCATTTCATCCACTGCCGATATATCTTCCTGATGGTACCGAAACACCAGCTACTATGTCAGGACGTACTAAACTAACCCTAAATCTTATATTACAGTATGTTCTATATGAACCAAAATTGTCTTGTAATCTTATTTCTGTTGGGCAATTAATTATGGATCATAAATGCGTTGTGACATTTGCTGACAAGTTTGTATGATATAGGACCCCACTTTAAGGATGCTGATTGGTTTGGGTGAGCGGAGAGATAGGGTGTACTACTTTAGATGTGTGACACATGAGATGCAACAAGTTTCAAACTTTGTGGAGACATATAGGTGTGGCATCGGTGGATGGGACATCCTTTAAGTCAGCATTTATATATGTTATCAAGCATAGTTAATATACCTCCAAAAAGGACAGATAGTAGTGTTTGTTATGTTTTCTTTCAGGCTAAACAAACTAGAACTCTTTTTTCATTAAGTGAAAATAAAGCCCTTGCCAAATTTGATTTAATTCATGTCGATATATGGGGTCCCTATAGTCGTTGTTCATATACTGGTGCATATTATTTCTTGAATATTGTTGATGATTTTAGTAGAGCTTTGTGGGTGTACTTAATGTTGAATAAAAGTGAAGTTGGAAAATTATTGTGTGGATTTTGTGCTATGATTCAAACACAATTTGCTAAAACTGTCAAAAGAGTTCGTAGTGATAATGGCTTTGAATTTACAAAAGGGGAAATGCTAGAGTTTTATAAAAAAAACATGCAATAACTCTACAAACCAGTTATGTTGGAACTCCTCAACAAAATGGATGCGTTGAGAGGAAACACGAACACATTCTTGAAGTAGCTAGACTGCTAGAGCATTGTGATTTCAAGAAAATCTACCTATTGAATTTTGGGGGGAATGTGTTTTAACTGCAGTTTTCTTAATTAACGCACTCCCACCACTCTACTATATGGAAACACGCCATATGAACTTTTGTTTAATAAACCGAGGAACAAAATAAGATCATTTTGTTCAAGCCTTTCTGGGTTGCTTACCATTCGAGTTTTTGGTTGTCTTTGCTATGCACACTAAGCCTAGGACCAAAGATAAATTTGATACAATGAGTCAAAAATGTGTTTTTTCTTAGTTATCCTCATGGGCAAAAAGTATGGTGTGTCTATGACTTAGGAAGTAAAGAAATGTTTGTGTCTCATGATGTCATTTTTCATGAACATATATTTCTGTTTGGCATTGAGATATCCTCGGCTTCTATGTCTTACTTAATTGAGGATGACCCTTTAACATTTTATGAAACTTCCCTGGAGAATTAAGGGTCCGACAAGAAGTAATTACTGACACCGTAATGGAAGCTCTCAGGCTAATAGTAAGGACAGGGAGAGTACATCTCAACCCATAGAGGTTCCTCCTCCGAAAATTGAGGCTTTAGGCTGTGGTCATAGGAAAAAACGCTCTCCTTCACTTACAAGATTATATTTGCACCTCGATTCAATTAACACACCCCATCTCGCCAAACAGCTTCCTTAGGTACTCCTTAACGTCTAGCTAATTTTGTCACTTGTGCTAATTTTTCTACTACCTATAGACATTTTTTGGATGCTATCACCTAGGGAAATGAGGTTCGCTCTTTTCAAGAAGCAACCAAAGATCCTCATTGGCGAGAAGCTATACAAAAAGAGATAGATGCATTAGATGAAAATGGGACGTGGTCTCATGTGCCTCTTCCTTATGGAAAAAAGCTTATTCGTTGTAAGTGGATCTACAAGATTAAATATCATTCAGATCGGACAATAGAACTCTGCAATGGTCACTTGGTAATTTAGGGTAATGAACAAGAAGAGGGCATCGATTTTACAGAACCTTTTGTCTTGGTAGCTAAAATGGTGTCTGTTTGCACCATTCTTTCCATGGCTATCTCGAAGAACTGGGAGATACATCCACTTGACATAAATAATGCCTTTTTACATGGTGATTTATATGAAGAAGTCTATATGAAGCTTCCTCTATGTTTTGTTTTTTTCTCAGCCAAATGTGGTTTGCAAGTTGCGTAAATCCTTATATGGATTTCGGCAGTCTCCCCGTAATTGGTTTGCAAAATTAATGATTGCTTTTCATAAATACGGTTTTGTTCAGTGCCACACAGATCACACACTATTCACCTTCAAAAAGGGTGAGACTTTCCTCCGCGTTCTTGTGTATGTCGATGATTTGCTAATTGCTGGAAATAATTCGGAGGTATGTTCTATATTTAAGGATTATTTGGCACACTGTTTTCTTCTCAAAGATCTCGGGCCCTTAAAATACTTTCTTGGTGTTGAGTTTGCTCATAGTGAGAAGGGTCTCTTCTTGTGTCAACAAAAATATACTTTGGACATTTTATCTAAAGCAGGACTTTTGGGCGCTAAACCAGCCCCTACTTCGATGGTTCAAAATCATCGCCTTGGCCTTGCTACAGGTGAGTTGTGCATTAATCCTAGCAGCTATCATCGCTTGGTGCGACGTCTTATTTATCTCACAATCACTAGACCGGAGATTTGTTATTCGATTTATATCTTGTCACAATTCCTTCAAGCTCCAAGAGTTGAGCATTACGATGTTGCCTTACGAGTCCTGAAATATTTGAAGAGTAGCCTGGGCCAAGGAATTTTCCTCTCAGCTAATAGAAACTTGCAGTTGTATGCGTTCTGTGACTCTGATTGGGCCAGTTGCCTCTTGACCCGTTGTTCTTTAACAAGATATTTTGTTTTGTTGGGAAATTCGCCGATTTCTTGAAAAACGAAGAAGCAACCTACTGTCTCACGTTCTTCTGCAGAGGCCAATTATAGGTCTATGGCAACCACCAAAGCCAAGCTAGTTTGGCTCAAGTCTTTCTTGGCATCGTTGGGAGTTTTTCATCAGCAACCAATGTGGTTGAATTGCGACAATTAGGCTGCTTTACACATTATAGCTAACCTAGTTTTTCGCGAATGCACCAAGCATATTGAAATTGATTGCCACTATGTTCACGAGCAACTTATGGTGAAAAATATTGCTAAAGGTTATGTAGGCACACACGTTCAACTAGATGATGTATTCACCAAAGCATTGGGACATCCTCGGTTCTCTTTTCTTCTTAGCAAGTTGGGTATTTGTCGTCTGCATGCTCCAACTTGAGGGGGAGTATTGGGAACATTTGTAAAATAGAATATATAGAAACTATATTTTATATCTTTGGTAGATAAATATTAGTGAATATATTGTATTTGTATCCTACTAGGAAACTCTCTGGTGATACTGTTGTATATATATATATAGGGATTCAGTCGATGAATATGGGGAACCTTTTTTCTGCATTATTTAATCAAAATTAGTTGATTTGGACTCAAAATGAAAAGCTGATGAAATGACGATTGAAAAAGTATTAGCTGAAGCAAAGAAGTGTGGACATGCAAGATTTTTGCGGTTCAATTTAAGATTGTGGACCGCATGATAAGTTCTGTGATAGTAAAGTGAGGCATATAGGGAATCACTCAATTGAAGTTCCATGAAGTCACAATGCAGACCATAAAAAGATTGGTGGCCCCCAAAAATTGCCAAGAATCAGATCATCTCAAACTCATGAAATCAGTGTTATAGTGCACTTGAAGGCAATCTGCGGACCGCTAAATTATTATGCGGTCTGCAATTGCATTTCAAGGTATCTTCTGCAACATTTGGATTAAATAAAAGTCTCTTTATAAGTTTAGAGACTTGGAAAGTATTCTAGAGGAGGTTTTGGAACTGTTGGGATGCAAGTCAACACACTTGGGAGGAATTTTTGAAACTTGTCTTCCAATTTAGCTTATAATTGTCACAATTCATGTTACCAATCATGAGATCTATCTCATTTTGTGTTTTTATTTCAGTGAGTATGAATAACTATATCTTTTAATAGGATTATAACCCGAATCTATTTTAATTTGATGGGCAATATAAACTTTGCCTAGCAAATTTATTTAAATTGAGGTAAGTTTTTATAGATTTTTTAAGTATGGATAATACTGCTTTTGCAGGAAATTAGGCCTACTGTCTTCCAAGTGTTTTGTCTTGATTTTTTATCTCCAAATATTTGGTCTTGAATTTTTGTCCCCCAAAGTATATGCTGAAATAACTTCTAACATTTGCCTATAAGACAGAACTCTAACATTTGCCTATAAGACAGAACTTCTGGTTAATTGCGCAAGTCCATTTGTTTTGAAATTTCATCAACGTTTGTCTTATGGCAATATATCTAAGTTCTAACTTTTGTTTATAAGACAGAACTTCTAGTCAATTGTGCATGTTCAATGTCTTGAAAATGTCATGAACGTCTGCCTTATAAGCAAGAGTTAAAATAGCTGTCTTATGTGCTAATTTATTAAGCGGGGACAAAAAATTAGGATCACTTGACCTTTATGAACGCCTTTTTTATAAGACTTTTTTTATGGAAGACAAAACATCAAGACCGGTCTATTCTAGGGCTATTTATGAACTTAGTCTATATTTACTTGTCCAATATTGATTTGATACTCCCTTCAAGAAGCAATAACTAGAATAACTATTTTATTTTATCATCTTCTAAATATAATAAATTTAATGTTTTAAAAAATAATTATTATTAATAATATGGATAAATAAGGAATTATTAAGTGATAAATAATCTCTTAAATTTTTAAATTAAACAGGTAAAAATGAATATTTATTTTCTGGAGACCTATAAAAGTGGAAGCTAAGATATTAGTCAAGACCACCATAAATCCTATTTTTTGCAATTTATACCACAGTAGAACACAGACCGATTTGTACCAAAGAATATGGGAATGATAAGATTGACTTGTTTCCTTAACACCATTAGAGGGGAAGCCCCAAATTTAAGTAATGGTCCTCCTTCAAATCCAAAGCTGCCTCCTCCTCCCCTTTCCGTTTCAAAGCCGTCCTGGGTCGTTAAAACTGAGGCAAGTTAAAGCTCTATCTGAGTATTTCTATCTTTATATTTGTTTTTTTGTGCTCACCAAATTTTTGGTCTTTGGGGTTTAGCCAATTGACAAGAACAGTTATTCAACCTTCTAATTGATTTTCAAGAAATATCTTGCATTAGGATCTTAATGGTTCCAAATGAATTTGAATGAATATCTTTTTTTGATAACCTGATGTCCTGACCAGTTTGCATGCACCTCTCTGCTACCTCTCACCAGCATTAGGTACTACATAACTCTGTCTACCAAGCCTAGGACATATAAGAAGATTCCACCTAGTATTTTTGTCTGCGCGGAGATTTGAACCTTAGACCTCATGGTTCTCAACTACTTCATTGACCAGTATGCAACACTTGACCATTCATATAGCTGATCGTGACTAGTTTGGGATTGAGACATACTCCCTCCGTTTAAAAAATAATGACTTACTTTCCTTTTTAATCCGTTTCAAAAAGAATGACCCTTTCTTTTTTTGACAATATTTTAATTTCAACTTTCCACGTGGCCTGTTTAAGACCACAAGATTAAAGGACATTTTGGTACAATTGACATAACTTTAATTTAGGACCACAAGATTCAAAAGTCTTCTTTATTTTCGTAAATTTCGTGTCAAATCAAACTAGCTCATTCTTTTTGAAATGGAGGGAGCAATAGTTTTTGTTTTTGTATTGAAGATCATCTAACATAACTTAATGTATGAAAATGTATTCGAACTCTGTTCGGAAGAGCTGGTTGGAATAGCTAGGGTTCGACATGCACTGCTGGTAGTTTTAAGAATCATTTTTCACTTGATGGTTGACCTCGACTTGGTCGATATTATATATGGTTTATCAGAACCTACTTATAAAAAGATATGGCTCTTCACAATAAGGACAACCCAACATGACATTGTGCATCTATGCTAAACAATTTTTACTGTTATCATTGTTTCATGCAACAAAATTACTGAAATGAACTCAATTGATCGAAACTCAGATCCTTACAAAGAGATTCAACTTTGACCAGAAAGCATACTGTAAAGCTATCTATGCATTTGGCGGAAATTACAGGATCAGAGACTGCATCTCTTTGCTGAAGTGTCATAGAAAGTATTGGAAAATTTGATTGGAATGATAACAAAAAAAGAGAGTCGCTTACTTATTTAAGTCAAAGAAAATAAATTGCATTAGTGCTTATCAGGTTTCTTTTTACTTTGCTAAGGTGTTTGTGTTCAGGATATTGCCAGTAAGCAAGAAAAGAATATTTTATATTTTGTACCAGTAATCGTTAGGCATCATCCACAAACTTATTTCAAGGTGTATCGATTATATTTAAGGAAAGAAGAAACCTCGACGATATTTGTTTTATGGTGGTGCCTGGGCTAGCTTGCGCATACCTCGATTATAACACTAGGTACCTACCACTTCCCACCAGCATAAGTATTAGGCAATTCTACTCACCAAAGATTAGGGAGATGGGAAGAAATAACGTAGTTTTCTCTTATCTTTAGGGATTTGATCCCCGGTCCCTGAGATTTGCGCCCACTCCATTGAGCACTAGGCAACACCCTTGGGTGCTAATTAGATACCTGGATACTAATGTTGGAAGATTGAACTTTGTAGCAAAATTTAGTTATATGCTATTAAGGATTGTGGTCGGGCCCTTCCCCAGACCTGCGCATAGCGGGAGCTTTAGTGTACTGGGCTGCCCCTTTTTTTTTAAGGATTGACCCATTTATTGTTTGGGGGGTGACTGTGGAGAAGACAAGGAAGAAGAATAAAGTTTATTGAACCACTCATTGGCCTTTAAAAGAAACGATGTGATAATATGATAAACCTGTTTGCATGTTTTCTTTGGCATCCGAAAATTGATTGTGTGACATCTCTTAGTGTTGTAATACTTATTTTGAAGCTGTATGTTACATAAAAATCCTAATAGAAGTTAATATGTGAAAATGTATCGGAACCTTATTTGGACTAGCTGGTTGGAATATTTATACGTTCAACTCTACAACTTAAGTAGGCGTTTGGACATAAAAATGTGATATTTGAAAAAAGTAGTATTTGAAGTTAAGTTGAAAAAGTGTAGTTGGAAATCGAAGTTGTGTCTGGACATGCATTTAACTTGAAAAAGTTGAAATTTTCCTTGAAAAAAAAAAATTCAAAAAAAAAAAAAAAACAGTTCCAATATATAACCAAATGCTGGGTTTTAAATTTTTATTTTTGAGAAAAAGGAAAAAGTTTCCATGGACAAATGACTCCTAAGTATGGTATATTTCTAAACATATTCTTTCTTAGTAGCGCTCTGACTTTTAATAGTCGTTCTTATGGACGGTGAACTGGAGCTTGGTCCAATTAATAGGGGCTTTCCCTCAGTCTGGATAATACAACATGGCGTCATGTATTGTACTAGACCCTATCATGCAATGAATTACTGAAAAGAATTAATTTGGTATGATAATAGAAGAGAAAAATAGAGAGATTTAGAGAATTTATGTGGAAATGGAAAATTAGAGACGGCATCCCTTTTCTGAAGCCTTACAGTAAAAATTGCAAAATTTGGGATGGTAATCCTGTATGCCGGATTAAGAAATACATATCGTTTTGTTTTAAGCTGGTTTGAATCCCATTCTAGTATCAGAAGATTGATTGAGCATTTTAAGATTTCTTGTGTAGTATATGTATCATTGAGTTAGTGATTTAGTTCATCGTGAAAGAGAGTTTTGTTCTCTGTTTGTGCTAATTGATCAACACAAAGACTCTCAATAAACACTTACTTCAAAGTAAGCAAGGTTTAAGACTTCCATAATTGGGCTTAGGTTGGACAGTCAAATGTTTCATGGATTAGGACAATCAACTTCTGATCCTGCAGTATGAGGCAGACATCTATACTTCTTTCACATGCATTTAGAACTTGCCTGTTGTACTATTGTTGAATGTAAGCTTCCTTTTTTTGTTTTTTCCTTATTGAATGTAAAATTTTTTGCAGTCGAATGTTCGCAAAGTAAAAAGAAAGCAGCCAGATCCTCCTTGTGTTGTCTGTGAAGGGAATGGCAGAGCCAAGTGCTACCATTGCCATGGCAGAGGTTCCTCTCTCTCCTCTCTCTCGCTCACACACACACATGCTAAAGACCGAGATACTGACAAACTAAGAACTTATGTTCGCACTGGGACATACATCTGATGTTATTTAGATCTCGCAGTCAAAGCTAGTGTAAAAATTTCTCTCGACACTTAAAAACACAAAATGAATTAGTGTTGCCTTTGAGCTATGGTCTGCTCATTGTTGGGTGCTTGAAGTCTTGGTTAGGCTTGATCTGACTTGATTTCGCTTAGAGTGCTAGAGGAAAAGGAAAAAATAAAAATAAGATAAGGATAATGATGCAATTGGGCTATAAGTACTTCTTTTGGTTCCCTAATTATTTTGGAATTTGGTAAATAGTGGACAAGGGGAAGGGCCCTTAGAGGAAAAAGGCTGAATTAGGAGGATATAGCCATATGCTAGAACTCCTTAGTAGACAGTTTATCATGGCCTATCTGAAGATGTCTCCACATGGTGCTCTCTACCTTTTCTCCGAAGTCAACTATTTTCCATTCAAATAGTTTCATAAATACGCGTATATATATGCTCCATGATCTAGTTAATTTTTGTTATATTGACTTCCTATGCAATTCCCTTGATACAGGGAGGACTAACTTTGTGGACCTAGAAGTGCTTCCGAGAGGAGAATGGCCAAAATGGTGAGGTATCAAGTTATTCAATTTCTTCTACATTGTAAATATTATTACTCTGTTTTAACTTGAGCTGTTGGGGATCCATAATCTAATGCATACTTCTAGGTGCAAGACTTGTGGTGGAAGTGGACTTGGATACTGTTCTCGTTGCCTTGGGACAGGTGAATACCGATATATAATGGGATTTCAATTCATGAGACGGGAAGCTGATGACCCTGAAGGTAGATATTTGTCGAGCTGACATTGAAAAGGGACGAGTAGTCCGCCAATCTGCTTCTAAAAGATTAGTAGTTGGATTTCAGTCTAGATAGGTAGTGTTCTGTCTTCGTTTGGAATTTTTTGCTGCAGCTTGAACCGAACTGCTGATTGGCATTTCTCCGAAGAGCTTCAAACTGTGGAATGATGTTTCCAGGAAGAGCAAGGTTGAAGCTATATCTAGTGCAGCACTAGAGCTTATATAATTGGAATAACTAGAGTGCTATACATGAAATCATTATTCAAAAGAGATTGACGTAGTGAAATGATATTTAATGTAGTTAACCTATTGCTAGAAAACTAGTTGGTTGAGCAGGTGATCTTCCATATGGGGGTCTTGATGCATGCTTTCTCAGTCGAGCTGGTTATACGAGGCTTATCTAGTGTGGTTTACCTTTTTTGTGTGGTTTGCAGGCTATTCCAATGAAGCAGGTTTACCTTGTGCTGAGGGCTCCACTGTCAGGCTGATAGCTTCTTGAGTGCTTTACTCTTTGAACACTGTCTAAGGTGTATCTATTAAAAAGATATTCCTTTTTGTATTTCTCCAACACTATTCAAAGCAACTTGGAAAACTGAAAGTGTCATTTTGACGAAGGTTCGACTCCTGTGTCATCAAGTTTATCAAGCTCTTAAGATCCATAAAGCTTCAGTCCCGTCCATGTCATTAAACAAGCAAAGATTTAAAGCTTTCTTGCTCTGCGCCTCTGCCTTTTGTCCATCGACAATTGTTTTGATCTGGTTCAAATCATAATTGTTCCTCAACATCTACAAGTGCTAAATACAAATGAAGTTAATCAGCAGAAGTAGATCATCAGTTTTATCCACGAGTCAAAATCCGAAAGCCCCAATAAGGTGGCCTATATTTTGTTGAAAGATTGCCTTGTTTACAACTAAAGTGCTCGATGGTTTAGGTCAGCAAGTGGGTGGTTCTGCAATATCTTAAATGCCTACATATAACTTGGGATATTAGAAAATGCTTTACGTAGGGCAGATCAGGAATGGAAGCAAGTCCATTGGCTAAAGTATTAGAGAAGAATTTATCAAAAAGCTCATTAAAACAAACATCAACGTCACTGAATGACGATTTATTTTTAATATTAGTCTCCCAAGAAAACCTTCAAGGGATTAGCATAAATTCGATCGAGAGGATTTAGGTAATTGACCTCCATAGTCACTCAATTTTGTTGAACTGTCACTCATCCTAGCATTCAAGAGTGCATGTTGTTCCTATAATTTTATGCTGATATGATTTTGGGCAGAATACCCTGTTAGACTACTTCTTATGCAACTTAGCCTTGAACGATATTATCCAAGTATTACATGCCCAATTAATTTGACAAAAAGAGTATCTTTCATTTACAATTTGGGTTTGAAGATAGGTATAAATGATTGAAATTCAAACATAAATGTCTAACGTTTGGCTATGACAATCCAAACTACAGTTGCTAAGTCTAAAATTTAGATAAAAATGACAATCGGTTGATTTTTTTCTTTTTTGATAAGAGAACCCACAGTCGTTACCCTTCGGTTGCACACAAGGTAAACCTAGCGCCAGTGTAATAACCACAAACCACACAGGAGAGGTAAATCGCACTAGGCAAGCCCAGTGCGACGAACTCAAACCGAGAAAGCATGTAGGGGATTTTAACCCTGAGACCTTCTTTGGAGGTTGTCAATTGTTTTTAAAATGACAACTCGTAAAAATTTACAAACTTCAATTATGATAAGCTTAATAAGGGTCCACATATAGGCTATATGTGCACTTGCCCCATACATGAATTATGAGTCAGCCTTCTCTAGTAAAGCAGTGATACTTGAAGATAGAACTTCTCGAGTAACTGCTTGCAAATAATGTTGTATCGTGTTGGATGATATTCATTTTATCACTCAAATATATAAACAAAACAGAACCTCTATCTGCATACACCCTTAAACTAACAATAGGCATTCATTGGAAACTAAACTACAAGGGTCTTCACCACATGAGTGTTTTTTCTACATTTGTGTATAGTACTATGTTGACAGAGGGTAGGTTGAAATAAATGTAACCCCACCTCCACATCAATTTTGGTTCGCTATAGTCCTCCTTCATTGACTCCTTCCAGCAGTTGGCTCCTATTTGGAGGTAGGATCACAGGTCAAGATTTTATATTTGTGAGACAGTCAGTTGCGCCAACTGTTCTGCTTCTTTGCATCAAAGGACGCTCCATCATTTAGCATGTCTTGCGCGTCAGTTTCCATTCCAAGTTTGGAGAGAGCAAGAGCCTGCATATAGAATGCAGTAGGCCACTCGGGCAAGCAAACCTGAGCTTGCATAGCATCCCTTAATGCAAGTTCTGGCTGGCCATCCATCAAATACGAGAGGGCTCGCCTGACAAAAACAGTCCCAGAAGGAACAGGCATCATGGACACTAACTGTGGGGAAAAATAGTCAGACAAGTTAGGCTTTGATCCAGAAAAGTTGGAGCTTAAAAGAACACAAAGCAGAAGGAAAATAGAATTTGATAGACATAAAAATTGACCCTGGACCCATTAGTCAACAATGAGAAGAATCATCTTATGTGACGTGAAGAGGAGTGAAGAGCAAACTATACATAACATGGTTTCATGCTAAAAAATGCATTACATCTACGATTCAATCCCAAGTTAGTTGAAGTCGACTATTAGGAATCCTTGATGATATCCATTCCCCTCCATTTGAACCCATTTCTTTCTAATACTTGATATCTTTTACAAGACAAATTTGGGGTTTCTAGTACTAGACTATAAATTTCGGCCTGGCCATAAAAGCTTGTCATTACGAGTGAAATGAGAAGTTCAGAGTTAAATTATTTCCAAATATAGAAAGGTGTCATTCTTTTCGAAACAAACTAAAAAAAGGGAAAGAATGCTGCATAAAATGGAACAAAGGGAGTCATAGATACTTTTATTATTACTTTGATTTAGACTCTAAAGCATCTTCCCCTGAATTTTTGAATTTTGGAAAACTAACAACTACTACACCTGAATCTCAAACTAATTGGGGTCAACTTTGTAAATCCATGTTAAGGTTCCTTTCTTTTTTAAAGACGAAAGCCCTTTATTTCTATATCAGAAATTACCATGTCTAAGCGCTTTTAAATAATACTTAAAATTGATATAAGAAATTATATGTTGGATAAGCAGGAAGTAACAAGCTGGAAAAGGATACAGGATAATTCTCGTTAACTATTCAGTATTCACCACATGGAGCATTCCTTTGCATCCCAGCTAGTTCATCCAGCTCTAACAGATCGAACACCAGTTATCATTAAATGAGAACAAAAATTTAGTTGTGTTTCCTTTTCCCAGCTTTGCATTTGTATATGATACATGATACTTTTGACGGACTGAACATACACCAATATTTCTATCACAGCACATGGAATAGGTAACCAGAATTACAAAATGCAGAAAGCTCAATCAGAATGCAGTTCGTGCCTCACCGAACACCAAAAGGATCTGGAAAGCACAGAAGGAACATCGATTTTTCCTTTAAGTTAAGTCAGAATAAAGGAGAGAAGGATACCTTTGAATAACTATCAATTGCACTCTTAAAGTCCTTGTCCCTGAAAGTAATATCCCCAGATTTCTTGGTGTTTAACATATCTTGAACTTGCTGTGTCCACTCTTGGAACGAGAGCTTCATGAAAGATCACATAATCAATAAAACAGAAAGATCTCCCGCTCGCGAGAGTGAATAGAATGTGTACATCTAATTAAAATCTAAACTTGAGAAGCACTCCAAAATAAACAAGAGACTAAACTGAGGAAAGAAGAAGTCACGAATATAGAAAGGCATACCCAATGTCATAAAGGATAATCAGGTCCTCTTTATTTTAGATTAATTCTCTTAACATAATTTCTTACCATGTAGTTTGTTGATTTCTGATTACCCTTACATCAATATGTGGTAATATGCTAAAGAATTAACTCACCTCATTTTCTGCACCCTCCTCATCTTTATAACCTGTTTTAAGCAAGATATCATGAACAGCAGTAAGGTCCATTCTCGCACAAGCCTTTCCAAGAGTAGAAAGCATGGTTGGAAGCACCACCGGAGCTTTTGTTAGCCCCATCAAAACATATGATGCAACCTGGGATATAAAAGTGAATAAGTACTCTGGTCAATCCAGCATAAGTAGGACAAGTTGCATCATGATCAAAATTTCTTAGATACCTCCCCTTGATTCTGGAGGGGTACCACAGAATTAAGAATGAACTTTGAATCAGGCCGATCCTTAGCCTCATATTGGAGGCACTTTGAAGCAAGCTCAACCAATGCAGTAGCATCTTCATTGGCATATTGTCCTTCCAAGGACGAATCCATTAGTAACAACATATTTTTCCCTCTTATCAAATCTAATGCCTGGAAAAAATAAAATTACATGACTGGTCAACAGTTAGAGATTTAAAAGCACAATCCCTATCTAAGCAAAAATAACATATTTAAATTTATTTACTTGGGATGTTTGCCTATTGAATAGGTGAATTTGTTCACTATGATACTTCAGTGAACCTTCTAAGCCCTTGAGGATAGTGAACAGCTTACTTAAAATGATATTACTCAATAGTGTTACGATTACATGTTGAATATAGAGGAAAATTCACATATTTTACATTTGACGGTAACTCTAGACTGTATACACTCGCTATTTCGGTCCTTAAAAATTCAACATGTGGCTGTAACAATGGCTTCGAATAAGTTTTACGTGGTATGCTCTAGACAGCAGAATCCTGAAATTTTGATACTTCACTTAACAGTTTTGTCAAAGACCCCCATATTGATACACTGGAAAAGCATTAAATCCATTTTTGACATACATCGAGAGATTCTGAATACAACTACCATAAACAGAAAACAAGTTTAACCAACTAGTGCGGCAATCATAAAAGAGATGTGTATGCCGAAGTACAGTACATGGCTTGGAGGAATATGTTTTCCACTCAAAAGGTCCAGCAGAACAGTCCCGTAGCTGTATATTACACTCTCCGCGATGACCCTGCCTAAATATAACAAGATTAGGTACTGAGCATGGTGCCAATTTTCTGAAACTACAGGATTTCACACTGCAACTATGGTAAGTAAAACAGCTTAATCAAGGTCCATAATTAAAGATAAAAGTTAAAACACAAAATGCAGCAGCTGATTGTGCATAAGAAGAGAACTAGTAATTAACAGTGGTAGGTATATTCCTTAAAAGCAGAAAAGAACAAGGACCCAATGCATGTAATAATTTTCAAAGTCTACTAAGTTTCAAACTTCAAAAAGCAATTTTTTATCAAACAGATCCCAAAGATTATGTATTTTCTAATTGATTATGAAAGGATCTTTTTTCATTTTATTGGGAGGTATTCAAGAACTCTGTCTTATGTCATTTTCACAAAAGCATAGCCAGTTCCAAGCATGAAAAGTTCAGTGAATATTGTGTAAGTTCAGTGATGTTGCACCTGAGGTCGGTGTGGAAGTGAGGCTTGATGCTCAGGTCATCCCCAAGAAAGGGTGTTTCAAGTACCTGGGGTCTATAATCTAATGTAATGGGAGATCGACGATGATTTCATACATGTATTCCTATTCCTACGCTCTGTTACTCTTTCCTAGAGTTAAATGTATGACTCATGAGTTTAGTGCTATGATAGTCCGCACAACTCTATATATCTCCGTGGTTTTTATAAATTGGAATCAGTGTACTTTTTCCTCCACTCATCCGGTATCCTACCACTTCTTAGTATAGCGTTGAGTTACCTTGGTAAGCCATTCTACCCCAACCTCTTGAAGACACTCCCAAACATCTATGGAGATACTATCTAGACCACAGGCTTTTCTAATCCTCATATTTGTCATGGCATGCTTTACCTCTACTAGCCTAATTCTACAAGTGTAGTTAAAGTTTATATATCATGAAAAGACTTGTGGAGGTCCAAATTGTTATTCTCTTAGTTCGAGTTGAACAACTGATCAAAATAGCCTCTCCACCTCGCATTGGCCTCATTGTCTCCTGTAAACACTTTTAGGGAGTCCTCTTTAATACACTTCACATGGTTTAAATCCTTATCCTCCTCCTCTTTCAAATGTTCTAGTTTAAACATTTCTTTCTCCCTTTTTCTTGTCCCTAGCTTTTGGTACATGACATCTATAGCTTCCCCTCGGGCTTAACTAATAGCCTTCTTAGCGTTCTTGTATTCTTCAAAGGCTTCTTCATATTCTGCTTTTTGCAACTTCCTATAGAATTCTCTTCAGCTTTATTAACTCTTTGTACCTGCTCATCCACCACCAAGATTCCTATGGTAGAGGTCCTAGACCTCGAGTCATACCTAACACTTCAATTGTTACTTTCTTAATGCAACCTAACATTACCTTCCACATGGTGTTTGTGTCCCCCCTATAAGTCCCAAATCCCTTCTCTTACAGTTTTGCTTGAAACGCTAATTGGTTAGCGCCCTTTAATACCCACCACCTAATTCGTGGTTGTTTGCAAATCGTCTCCTTTCTCATTCTACTCTTAAGCTTTACATCTAAGACCACTAAAATATGTTGGGTGGTTATTGCTTCTCCTGAAATAACCTTACAGTTCTTACATGTAGTTCTATCATGTCTTCTTGTTAGGATATAGTCTATTTGACTATGGTGACCTCCACTCTTATAGGTTATAAGGTGAAAATCTTCCTTTTCGAAGTACATGTCAGCTACCACTAAATTATAAGCTAAACCAAATTCTAAGATAGTCTTCTCTTCGTTATTCCTAGTACCATAACCATAAGTATAACTGTAGTATACTTGTTTAAAACCATCGTTATCTTTACCTACATTTGTTTTACCTAGTAATATGATTTTATAAACAAAAGGGCATAAACACCCGCATACAAGGAGTATACCATAAACTAGAAAATCCTACAAAAAGATATGAACATAGTCCCATAAATTGAACTCCCTCAAACTAAATATGCATGCAACTTTGACGCGTCAAGGCATCAGAAAAGTAGTAATAAATCATAATATAGATGTGCTTCCCAAGTTAGGTGATGTGGTAACCACTGCGGCATAAGGAAAGCAAATTGAGTAAAAGAACTTCTTGGCACCTTGAATCTCCTGATTTTGTAAATGATTTGTAGTTTAGAGTATGGATTAGTTGAATGATTATCATTACAGCACAACTGCAAGGAAATATTGGAATCCTATTTTTAACCTACAAACAGCTCCTACTTCACGCAGGTAATAATTGAAGGTAATCTGCAAGGAAAAGGAGTGCACCTGTACGCAAAAACTCAGGAGGCGTATAGGCCAGATTAGTGCTATAACTCTTTCCATCTCTACTGTTTTTCATAAGGCCAAAACTAGATAGTCGAGGGTCACCATCCTGCAACATGAGTTAAATTAAGCAAATTCAAGAACAATCTGCTCAAAACCACAAGATATAGTGAAACTCACAGAACTGAAAGAGTTAGGAGATAAAATGTATGTCTAGATATATGTGTGTGTGTGTAAGAGACAGATAGGAAAATAGTTATATATTAGAAAAATTAGTCTTGGAAACAAAACAATTGGCAAAGTCACAAGTTATGTGAATATGTTTAATAACATACCAAGTTCCCTATGAATCAATTATTATTTATTAATTACGACCAACTAAGCCACACTGACGTACCTTATTGGTATGAAGTTCTCAAACAATCAAAAGATGACTTTGCAAGTAATTGATCAATTTCGAAAGATATTCTCCCGTTTCATCAATTTAAGTTTTCTGGCGCCTATGCCTAATTATGGTCATAACTTGATTTTTTAAAGAAATTATGTCACTATAAGCTTCAAGAGTAACCAATGCCAAGTCATAGTTGCTAGAATTCCGATTCATACAACATTCCATTTATAAAATCTATAGAGCTTTTACAACTATGAAGAATTCAAATTCATCCAACTATTTAAGTTTTTATATTTGATGTGATATTTTCCTATCAAACTTCCTTTTCAACCATCACAATCAGGATAAATTTGGAATCCTTGTCAAAACAAACACGACCATATGAAACAAGAACGAGGGAGTATTTGTTTCTTAAGTGGATATCGTTATAATACTCTAATGAATAGTGATCAGCTAAAGGAAAGGTCATCTGACCAATAGATGTCGATAAAACAAATTATGGTTTGGTAGCATACTATAGAACAAGCTAATCAGTACTTCCTGTTCACTTATACGGACAAGAAATAATGCTGTCGGGTCCAATCCGATTAAAAGGAGTAGAATTGAAGGAATTCCTATATTTGAAAGTTTGAATACCTCATCAAAAAGAACTCTATAAGCATTCAAATCATGATATATCTTTTTGTTTGCAGCATTGCAATGATCTAAAGCCTCTGCAATATGGTACGCAACTCTGACTCGCATCTCCCAAGGCAAGGGCTGTTTTTCCCCTGCAGCACAACAACCAAAACTCATGCAATGATCATAGAGAAACCCGAAAAACTACTTGTTTTGTTGTTCAGCATAAATGGTTGTTCTTGATGAATATAATACAACAACAACAACATACTCAGTATATTCCCACATAGTGGGGTCTGGGGAGGGTAGAATGTACGCAGTTCATACCACTACCTCAGAGGTGAGGTAGAGAGGTTGTTTCTGATAGACCCCCGGCTTGATGAATATAATATTAGTGTCAATACATTGTAAATGGGCAAGTAAATTCATATAAAAGGATTCAAGCATAAGAAATTAGTTTTCACACATTCTCTTTAACACTTATCCTTCTCTTATTTCTTGCGCAGAATCAGAGCATTTATGAGAATTATTAGTCGTGTATTGCCAACAAAGCCAGAAGAAAATATCAGCACTGTGTAGCTTTTCAGTAACTGTCATTCTGTGTTAGGTTTGGCCGCTGTCTACGAGTGTTGTGAATAAACAAACATCACCCGCCAACTTGATGATTGTCTGACCTAAATAAAGAAGCCATACCACAGAGGCGATCCCAAATGCCACCAGCAGATTGTGTGTTACACTATGATGCAAGCGGTGACTTTTTTTTTTGGGGGGGGGGGAAAGGCAAGGCTACAAATTAATACTACCTTGCACTTAAGGCTACAAATTAATACTACCTTGCACTTATCAAGTAATTTCCTTATGAAAAATCTCCTGATTAGACGGATTTCCATTCTTAATCAGATACATATCATCCTGTTCACATTAAATAACAATTACCTAACAATTTTGAACTTGTGTATTACTTGATCAACAAATTCGTCAGAAGATAATCAAGCTTTGGCTAAACACGGATCAAAAAACCGCTGAGCTAAACAAAACAGCTAAGCATTTGTTACCAAGTATAAGGATGAATTAGACTAGGAATTCCTCTGGCCTCTGATCAACTTCATATGATTGATCTCCAGAGCCAAAACAGATGCTTCAAATCCTTACGAGATAAAATTTGTTTTGCAAGTAGTTAATCAATTAAGGTTTTGAAAGGAAAATGCTTTGCTTCAAAAGTCAAACAGCTGATGCAGCATGCTTGAGTAGACAGAATTAACACGCATTCAGCTGCCATCATCATCAGCAAATTATTTACAAGCATAATGCATTGTTCAATAGGAAGTTTCAGCTAAGCCATTGCACTAATCAATGTCAGTGAAATGCAAGGAAGGTCAACTATGAATGGCAATATCTCTTCAGATGAGGAGTGGAACAACACAATGATGTTAACTATGGAACATTTTCAAGAGGAAAAGATAGCGTGATTGGAAGACTAAATGTGATCCCTTGGAGTACAAACATATATATGTTTAAACAATGCAAAAGGCAAAACCATACAGTGAAAGAGATGCTTTGACAGTGTATCATTAGGCATGTACTCTGCTACCAAAAGTCTTTCATCTCCCTCAGCACAACAGCCAATTAGATTGACCAATCTCTTATGTCGAACCTTGCCCACTCCAGCAGCCTCTGCCTGCAATATACTGATAGGCATTAAATTTTCTACGAAGATCAATAGAACTAAATTTAACGATTTAATTCTATCTAGGAACTTGGAGCAACAAAGCTAGATTTCAATTTTGAGATCCAACAATAAGTAACACATTAAACAAACGACAACTAATACTATGTCTAGTCTGACAAGGAAAGAATGTTCAACTACTCCCTCCATTTCAATTTATTTGTCTTGCTTTCCTTTTTAGTCCGTTTCGAAAAGAATGCTTCTTTCCTATTTTGACAACTCTTTGATCACAACTTTCCACATGGCATGTTTCACACCACAAGATTAAAGGCATTTCGGTACATTCCACATACCAATAGTTTAAAACGACAAGATGCAAAAGTGTTTTTTTATTTTCTTAAACTTCGTACCAAGTCAAAAACAGACAAATAAATTAAAACGGAGGGAGTATAAATTAAGGTTTACCACAAACTGATGTGGATCAGGCCATGACTGCTTTGAGAAGCGCTTTATGGCAACTAGACGGTTGCTCCGAAGTTTCCCTCTGTAGACTACATTGGGTGCTTTCTCACCACTTTCAGAAACTATCAATTCACTGCTAAACCCATTCGTTGCAGCTCGGAGTTCATCAAGACCAAATTCCTTGAATGCTGGCACTTTCTCTTGATCCCCATTAGCTTCATCAACAACACAACATGGAATTGATATGAGATAAAGCTACTGACTACATTGAGTATATTAACGAATATTAATGTATTTAATACATACTTTTCTCTGTTTCAATTTGTTTGTGTTACTTATCTTTTTTAATATGTTTCCAAAAAAATACTTCTTTGTTTCAATTTCTTTGCCTCATTTTGACTTAGACATGGTGTTTAAGAGAGTAAGAAAAACTCTGAATCTTGTGGTCTTAAACTATACATATATAGAATGTACCAAAATGACCTCTAATCTTGTGGTCTTAAGCATGCGACGTGGAAAGTTGAAACTAAGTGGGAGTTTGGCCATGAAAAATATTTCCTCTTTCCCGGAGTTGAATTCCGGAAAAGGTGTTTGGCCATAAAATTCTGGAAAATCAGAATTCAACTTCTTGAAAAACAAGTAAAACTTGTTTTCACTTTTTTCACTCCCACTTCTCTCACAAAAATTCAATAACAACTTCAATTTATATTCATGGTAAAACACACCTCCAACTCCAACTCCAATTTGTATTTGATTTTCATGGCCAAATGGGGCTTAAAGAGTTGCCAAGTAAGAAAAAAGGAATTCTTTTTGAAACGAACTAAAAAAAAGTTTGTTGGAGAACAAATTGAAAGACCATTGGCAGTTCTTAAATTCCAAATTTCCAAATCTCCAACTAACATATTTAAGATCATAAGTTTAAAGATCATTTTGATACATTATATATATTTTTAATTTAAGAGTACTAGTTTCAAAAGTCTTTCTTTATTTTCTTAAATTTTGTGACAAGTCAAAATCACATAAACAAATTAAAACTGAATTGAGTATTCCACATGAACTCAAAAATCCAGAAAGTAAGGAGAAATCAACACAAAAGATTATGTCCAATGTTAGGATAAAATGCAATACATTGACTAGAAATATAGATAAAAAATGATACCAAGATCTGTTCTGGTGTCATCCTTAGGTGGTTCTTCAATAGTAGACTGAATATTGGCAGTTTTGGACTGTAAACAGCCCATTTACATCTGCTTGCATAGACAACTATGTAACTATGGATGCCAAAAAACAGGAAGCAATATGGCAAATTTTTAGAGCAAAGTGGAAAAAGTAGTTAGAGCTAATGATTGGTGAAGTGAGTTCGAAAGTGGAGAAAAAAAGTGGTGGGTTGAGTTCACATGATAAGTCAATGATGATCAGCACGTGAAGAGAGAGAGAGGGACGGGGAGTGGGTTTTGTGGGAAGAAGCTACTCTCTCCGTCCCAATTTATGTGATGTAAGAAGACTTTTGATTGTTATAGTCTAAAATGAATCATATATATTTGTGTAGTTATAAATTATTTTATTAAGAATAAAGTGGATAGTTTAAAATTAAATTGTTACTAAATATAGAAATATGTCATTTTTTGGAGGACTGACTAAAAAGAAAAGTGTGTCATATAAATTAGGACAGAGAGATTATTTACGAGTTGATTTGGATGATTATTGATTAAAATTAAAATTAAATTAATATAATTAAATTTTAAATTATTAAAATCAAATCAAATTAAATTTAACATATATATATTTATCGATTTGATTATCATCGATTTGTGTTCAGTTTGGTCCGATTGTTTATTTATTAACTATATACAAAAATAAAAAAATTCATTCAAAATGAAAAAAAAAAGAGTATAACATTTCATTCAAAAAATAAATAAATCGTGAGATTACCATACGATAAGTCAATGATGATGAGCACGTGAAGAGAGAGACAAGGATAGGCAGTGGGGGCTTTGTGGGAACTGCGGTTAAATGCTTTGTTGCAAACAGTGTGCAGTGCTTGCTGTTCATGTGGCGCTGCTGCAAGGCTTGTGATTTGTGAGACGTGTAGACGCCAGAAATGCTGAGTTAAGAAGCGTTTGCAGAATTTCTTCGTTACAATTGTTTATTCCTAGTCCGTTTATTTTTACCTGTCACTCATTTTTAAAATAAATTTTTATTTTTATTTATTATTTTTGATATATGAAGAAAAATAATTACTCTCTCCATTTATTAATAGTTGTCTACTATTAATTTGATACACATATTAAGAAATAATAAATAATAGGAATAATTTTATTATATTACCCTTTGAATATAATAAATCTAATATCTTGAGAAATACATTTAGTGATGAATAATATTTAATAGTAAGGGTAAAATAGATAGAAAGAGTTAAATTATCCATTGATTTTTCAATTTGACAAGTATTGTTGGACATCTATTTTTAGTATAATGGACAAGTAAAGATGGACAAAGAGAGTATTTCCCATTTTTAACCTTAGTATTAATTACTTATTCTCCAAATCATTTTTCAATACTTAATATCAACATCAATTAATAGAGATAGTATGGTCAAATAGTCATGTTAATTATTATTTTCTTAATGGGCGTGCCAAGTCATTCATACCTTCTTTTTCTTTTATAAATTCCTGCATGCTTTTTTTCTCGAAATGTCATCGTCAAATCTTCATATGGTCTCAAGAGGCTTCAACCTTCATTTCATAGAAAAAACAAATCTTCAAAAGGCCCTCTACGGAAATTGTTTCGGAATGTGGAGAACCCAAAACTTTGGCTAAGTCTTACCTTCCAATAAATAAACCCAGGTTTAATCATGACCATAAGCATTTTGTGTTCACTAACCCTCAAGAACACCCAAGATATCGATCTGTGCTTTATTATGTTTCTTTAATTTGTGAAAACGATGTCCCTGCCGTTAAGACCAGCTAACGGTGGTCTGAAGAGGTTTAGGTTTTTTCCCCTTCGGTCAAGGAGAACATTACTACTCTGAGGCCTGGTTGTTTGGGAGTCTATGCATACACCTTTACAATGGGGTTCAGAGACCCTTCTATTGACGAAATCATGATCCAATTCTACAAATATTACAATATCACCCTAGGGAAAAGCAATGGCCTACTTTCAGGTTTTAGTCGAGGAAACGGGCTGAAAATTCACCATTGATCACCTTATTTTGCTTTACTCCCCCTATGTCGTTCGCAACGGGATAGTGACTATCACAGGTCGGGGGAAGAAAAGTATTTTTGCCAGTCTTGACGATTTCAGTTAGGCGTGTATAGAATGGTATGTTCGTCTATACCGAAGATAATATCCTAGACGCTAATTTTCTAGAATTATGGAATTTTGACTTTAAGTTCTCCCTTCTAGTGCTTGTTATTTTTGTATTTACCTTTTTCCTAAATCTCTTTACTCTTTTCAGATCCCCACTGGACCCCTTCTCGGGATGGCATTGATATGAAGCTTGGATTCAAATGGTCTTAGACTCCTCGAATGAGGACGAGCGTTCTTGGGAGTTCATTGCTTTGGCGATGAATAAGCAAAAGATCATGGCCCAAAACTTTTCTTTTCCTTTTGTTTGCACCTTTTCGGCATTCACCTTGCAGGTAGTCTGATGTAACACCTTGAAAATTTTGACTAGGATTTAAACCATTCTTTGTAAGCGTATAGGTACCAAACCCAATGTTTCTAATTAAATATAAGTGTTAGGATCAAATCCCTAGTGTAGTGAGTGCTTTTGATGTAAATCATGATCATAAGAAACATTTAGCGCGAAGTTCAGTTAAGAGCATTTCGATTAATCGAGTTTTAGTATGTAATTTTACTTGGGTCAAATTCAAATGAGTATAAATCCTAAAATATGAATATTTTTGTGACCCAAGACACATAAAATGAAAGATCTTCAAGTATTCTTTCCAACACCACTGACCGTTCGTCCATCTGAGCACCGAGTAAAAAGTTATGATGATTTAACTAACATGACGTAGTGTAGTGAACTGGGCTGCATTTTGGCCGACAAAAAGTCATTAAAAAGGTCATTTTTGTCCTTATACCCCTAAGAAACCCCCCAACCTGATTATTTAACTCTCTTAAGTCCCCAAGAGTCAGTTTTCATCGATATTTCATTCTTCTCCTCCTCCAAAATTTCAAAACGCTCAAATTCAAGAGAGGGTTCAAAGCTAGGGTTCTTCCCCAAAAATTTCTTTTCCCAAAGTTCGTCCCCAAGGTATGTAAGTTAATTCTTTAGTGTGGGAATTCCGTTCTCCCCACGATCAAGCTATTGTGTTTATCTAAAGTCATGAATCATGCTAGGATTTTACGAGTTGAAATCTTTGAGTTTAACTCTTGATCCCTTGATGAAAATCCTCGGATGTTCTATGATATCTAGTAACAATTCTACAAGTTTGGAGTATTTCCCTTGATTTGATTCCCATTACATGTCTATTGAGTTTTCAAGCAAAGTTTTGTGAATTTCCTTTAAGTTATTGAGACTCTATTTCATGATTTACTATGATTTCATTGAAGTCGATATTAAAGTTTACATGTTATATTCATGAAAAGTTTACAGAGAATCCTTATGCCATTATCATGTCTTAAAAAGAGAAAAGCTTATCGTATCTTGAAAAGTTAAATTTGAGAAAAATTATGAAGATTTAGAGCCAAGGCTCACAGAGAATGATAAGTTCACAGTACGATATTTTAGAAGCAAGCATGATTTTTTTTTCTTTTGAGACTTATGATATTAGCAAATAGTATATATTTTTGGGAGGATTATTTAGCACCGAGATGGATATGAGTCCGAGGTTGCATATCCCAAAACTACGTTGCCACCGTAGGATAGGATCGTCTGTAGTTAGGGCGACTACTCTTTTTAACCTTCATGCCTAGAGTTGGATCCGTAAGATATGTTTCTTCTTATACCCTGGCAAGGTATAAGATGGCTCTTCTCAATGTGGGCAAGACTTAGACTCCATATTCCTCACATGGTTTATGTCGGTTAAGAGAAACTCCCCAAAAGGAAAACTTATTTATTTTAAGATAATGTATGATTGGCCGAGGCCACCATTTTAAAGAGAGTTTTAATGGAGTCTTATTTTTTTAGTTTTGTTCAGACTTTAATCGTTTAGTTTTCAGTTTTAGTCTTAGTTTTATGAACATGTTTTAAGAAATTTTTACTTATATTACTTTAATTTTCAACATTCAGATCAATCATCCTTCCTTTCAGTTGTTCAGTCTTGTTTTATGATTCTATTGTTTATGTCTTTTTTTTTTCATCTTTATCAATTTCAGATATTAGTACTGTTTTACTTTACTGTTTTACATGCCAGTACATTCAAAGTACTGACGCCATATTTTTGGCGCTACATCATTGGACCATATAGCTGCCAGCTTTCAGATATGCATCTTGTGAACAGACTCTCTAGTAGGCTATGCTATCATCTTGAGTGAGTTCTCATTATTCCCGAGGACTTATTCCTATTTCAGTCATCAGTTTCTTTTGTTATAAAAGGTTGTTGTACTTAGGATGTAGTAGAGGCTTCATAGAAATAGTCAAGTCAGATGCAACCAATTTTACACATTTGTAATGTTTCGGTTAATAAGCGTTCATATTATTTTTATTTCATTTTGGTTACAAAAGTTAGCCCATGTTTCTAGCTTCCGCATTTTTATTAAAAGTTTAGCTTTATTAGTTGCATGCTAGGCCAAGTGGTTCTCTCGGGTCATTCATAATTCGGGGTTCCTGTTAATTCCAAGGTGTAGGCTCGGGGCGTGACCAACTTGGTATCAAAGCACAGAGTTCAAATGTCCTAAGGAGTCTATGAATTCGTGTTAGTATGATCTTATTTATGGTTGTGAGGGCTCCACTTCTATAAATGAGGGACTACCGGCATTTAAGAAAAGTTTCACATTCGTTCTTACTCTAGATCGTGCAATAAAGATGTCTCCTAAGAAACTTATGCAAATTCATGTGTTGCTCCAAGTTTCTCCAACTACGCCTTATCTTCTAGGTGGTAGAAGTAGTGAAGGTCAAACTCCTATTAAGGTGGTTTCCTCAGATAGAGCCATCAGAAAGTTAAGAAACTTCACAAAGTCTTAAGAGGAGCCTATTAGTGCATTTACATTCTTTGATCCAAAAGACAGCACCCTTGTTCTTATAAATCATGCATTTGAGCCAGAATAAGATGAGTAGCCAAACCCTTCTCTAAGTATTGTTTTAGAAGGCACCTTATTGGGGAAGAGAGTATGTGTTTAGGGTTACAGGTAGTGATGTAACTCAGGAATAATATGAGTGATTGGGTGATATGTTCTTAAGTATTGGTTAAAGTATAGTAAGTGTGGTGTAGATTTTATGATAGTATTTAGAGGAGGAGTTGCTGGGTGTTTTAGATCTTGTCATTGTGTTAGTATAGATCATGCAATGGTTCTGAATGGAAGTATAGAGTGGTTAATAATGGATTGAGCTAGGATGTACTTTGTGGATTTGGAGAAAGAACCCTTTGGTGTTTATAGATTTATGAAGTTTGTTTAGACAGAGAACGAATAAGTAGTAGTGTGTGTGAAAGAAAGTTGTGCTTATAGGTTATAATTAGATAGATTGTGAGATTAAGATCGACCATTTTATCATCAGGGTTATAGAGGACTAGTGTTTCTTAATTTTCATCTACTACCTGTAAGTTAGAATAGTATGTGAAAAGTTGTGTGGCTATCTATATTGAGTGTTAGATTCTATGTTTGAATTGTGGATGATAACTGAGGTAAAAAGAATGTTTGTTTGGGAGTAGTAATGCAGTTTTTATAGAATAGATCTAGTAGGCTTGATGTTATGTGTGGAAGAGCTTAAGTTGATAATTTATGAGAAGTGAAAGTGTGTAAGCCTGATTTATATACGAACTAGAGTTGAAATAGTGAATTGTGGCTACGTCAGTAGATAAAGAAGAGCTTTAAGTTTATAAAGGAAAAAGAGAGTAGTAGTATGAGGGTAGTAATGTTGATTTTGGGGATACAGTCAGACCTCTCTATAACGTCACCTCGTTATAATGACATTTCACTGTAGCAGCCTAATTTTCTCCGAAACCGATTTTTCATGTTATATTTTACATCTCTATAACGACATTCTACCTATAACAGTAATGACGTTTATTATAAAGGTACACTCTTTATAAAATTACCTCTCTATAACGGTATACTACAATATTATGTAATAATATTTTGTAAGAAATATATTATGTACAAAATAAAATACCAAAATATTTATGGTAATCATCATTAATGTAATGCACATAGTAAATTTCAAGTGTGAATATCTAATTTAAAGGAAAAAATTATATTTAAATGGTGTACATAAGTTATTTCATAACTTCATGAGGAAAAGGCTATTACTATTTGCCTTTTTTATATTCATGCTCTTTCTAATTTTGCATACTTTTGTTTATAACAGTTAAATGAGATCTGAACGTCAAATTTCAGTATACATATATAACAACACCTCTCTATAGCAACCATAAATTTTTCAGACAAACCCTGCCACTATAGAGAGGTTTGACTGTATAATTTATGTAGGTATAACTTGGTGTTGTGGGAAGTAAGTTGTTAAGTGTGAATGTGGTAGATAAAACCCCTAGAAAAAATAGGGAGATTGTAGCTAAGTCTATAGGTGAATAGAGGCATTGCAATAAAGAGAAATGTAATGTGTGTTTAAGATGTTTAGTTTATTTTTTTGTTGTATGAGATTTTGAAGTTATAAAAGTTATGTGTGGTTAGAAAGTGAACTAGTATTGTTAAGCGTGAAAGAAGCTAAGATGGTTGATAAGAGTGTTTCTAAGAAGAAAATTGAGGGATATATAGATAGTTAGTGTTGAGCCTTTTGATGTGATGTTATTTCCATGGATTTTAGTGAGAATTGTTTAGTAAATAGGAATAGTTGTAGTCTTAAGTTTTTAACTTTAATCTAAGGCGGAGATGGTGAGTTGTTAAGCAAAGATTAGTCTTAGCGTCATTGAGTTTTTTTATAGAGATTTGGGCTTGTGTATAACCGTGTTTACCTTGTGTAATTTCTCTCTATGTTATTCAAGGCGATACACTACTCTAGCCTCACGTATTAGCATGTTTTACGGTCCATGATCATCCCCAAAGAAAGAAGAGAAAGCCTTATTTATGATGTAAACTCCCAAACATGTTTCATGTCTTCCAAGTTACAGTTTTCATATTCAAAAGAATTCGTGCTTATGTGGCTCTAGAAAATATCTTAACCCATGAGTTGGTGCGTCATAATTAATATTAGTATTCCTATTTCCATCCTACGGATACGGTAGTATTCTATTCGTGGTTCATTCTAGCGATACCCATCATTCGAGGACGAATGATTCCAAGGGGTAGATATTGTAACACCTCAAAAATTTTGACTAGGATTTGAACCATTCTTTGTAAGTGTATAGGTCCCAAACCCAATGTTTCTAATTAAATATAAGTGTTAGGATCAAATCCTTAGTTTAGTGAGTGCTTTTGATGTAAATCATGGTCATAAGAAACATTTAGCGCAAAGTTCAGTTGAGAGCATTTCGATTAATCAAGTTTTAGTAAGTGATTTTACTTGGGTCAACTTCAAATGAGCATAACTCCTAAAATATGAAGATTTTTTTGATACAAGACCGACCAAAAGAAATATCTTCGAGTCTTCTTTCCAACGCCACTGACCGTTCGTCCATCTAAGCCTCAAGTAAAACATTATGATGATTTTACTAACATTATGTAGTGAAGTGAACTTGGCCGTATGTTGGCCGACGAAAAGTCATTAAAGAGGTCCTTTTTATCCTTATACCCCTAGAAAACCCCCCAACCTGATTATTTAACTCTCTTAAGTCCCCAAGAGTCAGTTTTTATCGATATTTCATTCTTCTCCTCCTCCAAAATTTCAAAATGCTCAAGTCAAGGGAGGGTTCAAAGCTAGGGTTCTTCCCTAGAAATTTCTTTTCCCAAAGTTCATCCCCAAGGTATGTAAAGTTAATCCTTCAGTGTGGGAACCCCGTTCTCTCCACGGCCATGCTATTGTGTTTATCTAAATTCATGAATCATGTTAGGGTTTTACAAGTTGAAATCATTGAGTTTAATTCTTGATCCCTTGATGAAAATCCTCGGATGTACTATGATCTCTTGTAAGAATTCTACAAGTTTGGAGTCTTTCCCTTGATTTGATTCCCATTACATGTCTATTGAGTTTTCAACCAAAGTTTTATGAATTTCCTTTAAGTTATTTATAGTCTATTTCATGATTTACTATGATTTCATTGAAGTCGATATTAAAGTTTACAAGTTGTATTCCTGACAAGTTTACAGAGAATCCTTATGCTATTATCATGTCTTGAAAAGAGAAAGGCTTATCGTATCTTGAAAAGTTAAATTTGAGAAAAATTATGAAGATCTAAAGCCAAGGCTCACCGAGAATGATAAGTTCATGGTACGATATTTTAGAATCAAGCATGATTTTTTCCAAGTGTTTTGAGACTTATGATATGAGCAAAAAGTATATATTTTTGGGAGGATTATTTAGCACCAAGATGGGTATGAGTCTGAGGCTGCGTACCCCAAAACTACATTACCACCGTAGGATAGGCTTGCCCGTAGTTAGGGTGACTCATCTTTTTAGCCTTCAGTCCTAGAGTTTGATCCATAAGATATGTTTCGTCTGATACCCTGGCAAGGTATAAGATGGCTCTTCTCAAGTGGGCAAGACATTAGACTCCATGTTGCTCACATGGTTTATGTCAGTTAAAAAAAACTCCCCAAAAGAAAAACTTACTTATTTTGAGATAATGTATGATTGGCCGAGGCCACCAGTTTAATGAGAGTTTCAATAGAGCCTTATGTTTCTTAGCTTTATTCAGACTTTAGTCATTCATTTTTCAGTTTTAGTCTTAGTTTTATGAACATGTTTTAAGAAAGTTTTACTTATATTACTTTAATTTTCAGCATTCAGGTCAATCATCCTTCCTTTCAGTTGTTCAGTCTTGTTTTATGATTATATTGTTTATGTCTCGATTTTTTCAGCTTTACTAGTTTCAGATATTAGTATTGTTTCACTTTACTACTTTACTTCCTTACATGGCAGTATATTCAAAGTACTAACGCCCAATTTTGGTGCTACATCATTGGACGATGTAGCTGCCATCTTTCAAATATGCAGATTGTGAAAAGACTCTCCAGTAGGCTATGTTATCATCTTGAGTGAGTTCTCATTATTCCAGAGGACTTATACATATTTTAGTCATCAGTTTCTTTTGCGATAAAAGGTTGTTGTACTTAGAATGTAGTAAAGGCTTTATAGACATAGTCAATTCAAGTCAGTTGCAACCAATTTTAAACATTTATAATGTTTCAGTTAATAAGCGTTCATATCATTTTTATTTTTTTTGGTTACAAAAGTTAGCCCATGTTTTCATCTTCCGTATTTTTATTAAAAATTTAGCTTTATTAGTTGTATGCCAGGTCAAGTGGTTCTCTCGGGCCATTCATGGTTCGGGGTGCCTGTTACGTCCAAGGTGTAGACTCGGGGCATGACATCTAAATTCCTTCTTATGAAAGAATCAAGAGGGTTCGTTTCCTACTCTAGAAAGATGAATTCATCAAAAGTACAGAAAGAGCCGAATTCAAGATATCCCCGGCACGCAAGACAAAAAATGGAAATTTTTTGTTTTTACTACCGGTGAAACCTCCGGCACCGCCAATCATCTACTTATGAAAAAAGAAGAAGATTGACCACCCCTTACCATAAAGAGAAGATGTCGAAACTCCCCTTCCCTTTTTGGAGATATGTCATTTATCTAGGGCTGGTCTCGATCGAGGGGGAGACTGTTAACTATCATAACCTTTCATATGAGTTCTAAAAACTAAGATCAAATTGGTAGTTGGGCCAGAACACCACCCTGATCAGATTAATTTGATTATACGAGCTGGATCTCCATAGGAGAAACTCTGAACGGAGGAGGAGGGCCCTCAAGAGAAAAGATGAAAAGAAAAAGAAAAAAGAAGGAAAGAGAAACAAGAAGAAGAAGAAGAAAAAGGAAAAGAAGAAAGACTTTTTGGTCCTGGAGGATGTTCAGGTGCCTCCTTCAATAGGGACTACGCGAGATATTTCCTGACCTTTTGACGCCCAAGATTCTGCTTTCCCTCTTCTGAGATCCGAAGAGACAGGCACTTGCCCTGAGTCCCTGGTCTCCGAAGAGGACAGGGCACTTATACGAAAGACTCCTACTCTAGTCCTTCTCTATGAGGCCGTTTTTTTTTTCTTTTCGTGAGTAAGTTACTTTCTTTAGTCATTGCTTCTATATTTGCCTATCCTACCCCAGCCTTCTGACATTCCTATTTTTCTAAGGTCATGTTGTCTTCATCAAAGTTCTTCCTCATTTGGCGAAGGAGGAGGAAGTTTTGGTGCCTGATAAGTTGGTTAACTTATTTCGACTTTAATCTTAGATTTGTTATATTTGAGTGAGAAATTAGTGTACTTATAGTGTTCTCTTAGTGTTTTATAGGTCTTACATTATTCAAAGAGTATTGAAACAAACCAAGTGAAAATTAAGTCAAAAGGTCAAATTGAAGAAAATGAGAAAATTGGCTAGAAGCGCAAAAGTGGATAAAACGTAAATTTGAAAATCTAAGGTTATTTTTGTCATATTTTGATATGGAAAAAAGTGGAGTAATATTAAATCAAGACTTGGAGGACATTATTATTTTCATCTTTGACCATTTTCCTAAGCATTTGGAAGTAAAGTTCTTAAACCAGCACCTTTGGAAGACAAAATTTGAAGCACTTTAATGAGCAGTTCTTTACTGCTTTCTTCAATTTCTTGTTTTTAGTGAATATCTATAGGTGTAGTTGTTGAATTCATATTTGGATGTTGTCATTGGAGATACTACGATATCCGAGTTTTACTTGTTATCTTTTTACTTTTGTATTAGTTGAATACTTTCTAGTTTATGAAATGGGTCCTTGTTTATCTAATTTATCTTATGCTTTTATTGCTTTTCAAAGGGAATGAACAACCCTATGAATCACCCATTTACTTTAATTGAGATCGAGAGATAAAATTAAAGTTGAAAAGATTAATTTGTATGATTTGAGGCTTTAAATCCCTTCTAATGGATTCTGGCTAAAGATAGGTGAATCCAAGTGTACCTTAAAATTGGAATATATTTAATGTCACTTATCTAGATTTGAGAGAACTTTCTAAGATAAGTTCGCTTGGGTTCGAGAGATGCTACCGAGTGGTGGAGATTCCAAGTCTAATTGCTAGACTCGTAATTGATTAGCAAGTAGATAATTGAATAAATTGGATAGTTCTTAATATAAATTGATTCCTTGTTTTTCTTGCTTGTGAAGGCCATTGATCATTTCATCTGCTTTCTAGTTAGTTTTATTTTTGTTAGTTTTTCAATCAAATGTTTGACTTAGCTTAGTAGGTGATAAATTCTTTACTTTCTTAATCGCCTTTATATTATTCTCTGAGGGATTAAATCCCGGCTCATAGTTGGATAATGATATTGCAAATGATTGTGTACACTTTCTCTTTGAGGAGTAGATTTGGATGTTATTAGTCCCGAGTTTGGTCATATGAACAAGTAGGCCGAAGCTGTAGAGCGAGAGTGTCAGGACGTAGAACCTCTATTTTCTCAGGAAATATACGCTCTTGTTCAGGAAAATGAGCAATTATTTTTTGAGTTAGCTAGCTAGCCTCCAAATCGAGGAGTCAATATGTTCAGAAGAGCTTAAGTCCTCTGCTTAGAGGGAGAAAAATATGGTCTAGGAGGTCTATTCTCTAAGAGGCATTGAAGAGGATCGTGCCAAAGAGCTTGTGGATTTGAAGCAGGAAGTAGCCCCTCTATGCCTGGATGTAGCTAAAGCAGGTTCTATAACTGAGAAGGTGAAAGATCAGCTGATCAAGTATTTATAGAAGGCTTTCCCCCTTCTCATGGCAAATTTGTGGTGCTTGTAGTGGTGGATCGACTGAAGAAGTATGTCTATTTCATGAGCTTAAAACACCCTTATAGTGTTATGGATGTGGCTCAGTCTTTTATGGATGGTGTTTTTAAACATCATGACATGCCCCAGTCGATTGTTCTAGATAGAGTGACTTTTTTCGTCAGCAAATTCTGGCAAGAATTTTTTAAAGTACAACAAGTCCATCTTCACAAGTCTACTGCCTATCGGCCCTCAAAGTGATAGTCAAACTGAAGTTGTAAACAGATGCCTGAAGTGTTATTTTAGGTGTATGGTGGATGATCGACCTAAAGAGTGGTGTAAATGGCTATCTTTGGTAGAATTATTCTATAATACCACCTATCTAGGTCACTCCTCAACCAAGGCCTCCGTTTATGAGATTCTATATGGACAGCCACCCTTACCTCTAGTCCCTTACATACCTTTTGATTCTCTATTATATGTTGTTGATAGAAGTTTACAAGCTCATTAGACTATTATTAGAATCTTAAAGTTTTATTTGGCTCATGCATAGTAAAAAATAAGGGTGCAAGCCAATAAGACGAGGTTTGAAAGGATGTTAGCCATTGGTTATTTAGTGTATCTGTGGGTACAACTATACCATCTACTTCCCCTCATTTCCAGAAGTTCTCAATTGCATGGGGGCTCCAAGAAAATTACCAAAAGTCCTCCATTTATTTTGGAGGAGTAACGACTGAAGCACAATGTCATATTTTGGATCTATTCAGCATGGTGAAGCTGAACTACCCTTTAGGTAGTCAGAGGTCCATCTAAGTTCCAAAAGGTTTTCCTTAGTCCAATGACATCCCCTTCTCGATAGAATTCTTGGCAGGATCACTTCTTGGACAACAGAGTTATTATCACATGCTAGTAATGTGCAATTGTTAAAAAGTGTGTTGTTTTCAATTTAAACATATTGGTCTCAGATCTTTTTAATGCCAAAAAGTTATGGAACTCATTGTAAGGCTGTGTAGAATGTTTTTGTGGATAGATAATGTGGATATATCAAAAAAGACACTTACAACCTGAGAAAGGCTATGTCTACCCAAGAGTGCTGGGGAATTAAACTTTCTGAATATAGAGCTATAGAACAAAGCTGAGTTATGTAAGTTGTTATGGGATTTGAGTAATAAGAAGGACAGGTTGTGGGTTTGATGGGTACATCTATACTATATAAAGAGCAGTCATTATATTTTATGATTTCTTATTGTAACACCCCATAAATTTCTAAGCTAAGATCCATACCGTTCTTTGTATGCGTATAGGCTGGAATCCTATGATCTCTAATGGTACTTAGGTGTTAAGATAAATTATATAGTGTGTTAAGTGCTTTGAATATGAATTATGGTCACAAGAAATTCCAAGCACAAAGTTGAGTTGAAAGTTTCCTTACTAATTGAGTTTTCATATAAATTCTTACTAGGGTGAGCTTCAAATGAGCATTCCTCCTAGAATTTGAGGATTTACATGACCCATTACTCACTAAATTATAGATTTTTGAGTCTTCTTTCCAATGCCATTGACAGTTTGTCAATTCGAGTTTGGAGTAATAAGTTATAGGTATATAAGCGAGGCACTATCCAAGGGACGCGTTGGCTAGCGTACCACGAGCCATCCATGGAGCATTGAGCCCAATGGAACGAGGATGCTTTTTCAGACGGCTATTTTCCCCAACTTTGTTTGTTTTAAGGGTGTTTTGATCAATTCATTTTATGAAAATCATCCCTCCTCCTCTTAAAACACCCATACTCAATCATTCACCAAAAAACATAACGCTTAAATCCTCTCCTATCTCTCTCAAACTCTGTAACACCCCAAAAGTTCCTAAGGCTTCATTTTAAACTTAGCACAGATTCCAAACGGAACAAAAAAAAATTACCTAAGGATGACTGTCGCGCCCCATTTTTCTAGCGAAAAACGGGATTCGACTTGACAACTCTCTTCTGGGATGGTTTAAAAGAGAAGAGTCGCCACCTAACGAATTAAGGTGCGTTAGGGCACCATTCTAAACTAATTACGAATTTATTAATTAGTCTACGTCACCAGAAATCGGGTATGGGTTCAGGTTATCTCAAAATGAAGGTCCACAAATGTGGATCCCGATCGAATCAATATGTTATGTGGGGAGTTCCATGTGATAAGCAAAAGGTCAATTTTTACCAACTAAGTGCTTAAGCATCTATTTTATTATAATTAATAACTAAATGGTAAAGTCATTAAACACATAAACGAAACATGAATCAGATAAGCGAGGAGATAGAAGAGACACAATTTATATGGCAAAAGGTTTTTAAATAATAAACCTAGACTACCCCAAATAATCAAACATTCAAAGAAAGCAAAGAAAAGAGAAGTTAATTTAAAAGATTTGGACACGGGTTGATTTTATCCTATTCGGATCAGCGCCCGGCTTATTAACGGATGGCAATAACGCATATCGTATTGTCGAATGCTGCTCGGGGCAACTTCCATCATTTCCGTCTATCTATCCATCCCACCTAGTTGGTTATTAAGCCTAAAAGCATTCTATAAAAAACAATAAAACTAACGTTCCTAAAATGCCTACCCGTCCAACTTAATGTCCAAGAGGCGTTGGACTTACTATCTTGGATTTGGTTCTAGACAAAAGGAAAGCGTAGGCTACCTAATTAAACTCGGGATTCGCATCACACAAACACATAAGACTTGAACAAATAGCACGTAATGGTCTAAACAAATCTCTTGATTAATTAAAGTAATTAGGCGATTAACATGCTTAAAAAGACAATTATTCATTTTACGTGATTAAGACCTATAGGCATGATTTCTAGGCGAGACGTATTAATCAAATTGTCGAAAATTTAATTAATGTGCTAGATATTAAATTAAGAATGCTGGAAATTAATTTAAGTATGCAGAAAATTTATTTTAAATGTGCAAAAAATTAATTGAAATGTGCGGAAGATTAGTTAAAGTGCGCAGAAAAATGATTTAAAGTGCAGAAAATTGATTAAAAAGTGCAGGAAATTAAACAAAGTGTGCAGAAAAAAATTATTTCATGTGCAGAAATTTGTTTTAAATATGCAAGAAATTAGTCAAAGTGTGCAGAAAAATTATTTAAAGTGCAGAAAATTGATTAAAAAGTGCATAAAATTAATCAAAGTATGCAGAAAAATTATTTCCATATCCAGAAAATCGTTTTAAATATGCAGGAAATTAATTTTAAGTACAGGGAAATAACTTAAGGTGCTGGAAATTAATAAAAGGTGCTGGAAAATAAATTTAGAGTGCTGGAAATTGATTTTTAAAATGCTGGAAATTGATTAGAAGTTGCTAAAAATTAATTAGACACACTATAAGTTAAATTAACATGCTCGAACTTAACTTAATAGGTTGAAAGTTAATTAATAATCCTAGAACATGGTTTCTAGGTGATAAAACAATTTAATTAATAATCCTAGAATGTATTGCCTAAGTGATAAAATAGTTTGAAAAATTTGTTAAAACAATCTTATAGGCATGGTATCTAAGTGAGAGGATATTCAAGCCATATAATCCCCGCCCCCCTAAGCTGTCCCCTATAATTTTTATTACATACCAATATTTATACAATAATAAATTACAGACCCAAAATGAATATAACAAGGAAAAGGAAAGTAAAAGACTCAAAATAGGTCTTTAATAAACCCCTTGGCGACTCTTCCTTCTCACGACCAAATACGATTAAGGACCAATTAAGCAGCTATGCACACCGAATTGCACAAAAAAAGAATTCGAGAAGCAAAACAATTTCATACATAAATGGATCATGCAAGTAACATGAAGGTGAAGAGAAAGATACACTACATATAAGAATTAGAATTGCTTCAATAGAAACTAACCGGATAAGGAATAAGCAGATAATAATAAGAAGATTTAAGCAGCACGTAGTAGTAGACCGAAACAACGAGATGAACCCACGAGAAATCTTTCAAAGCCAATAACCAAAGCCGCAAGACAAAAAATAGAAGAGTTTTTCTTTCTTTTTTTTTCTTTTGCGTAGAGAGAATAGGGGTTCAAAAATCTTCTTTTTTTTGTCTGTAAATGGGAACCAAAGTCTGTCTTTAAAATGGTGGAGAGGGTTCTTTATATAATGAAAATCAGTAAAAGGAGAAGAATAGTTAAGAGAGTCAATCACGAAATTCTTTTCCTTAAGGAGACGGGTAGAATCCAATCAGTGAAGAAAATATGTTAAGAAGATCATAATTAAATAAGTAAACATTTGCTTGAAAAGGAGAATCAGTCAAAAGAGCACAAGGTTAGAATTTACCGTATATAAACCAGTACAAAAATTGTCACACATTCAGCAAAATAAAGGAGATCAATCACGAGCATGCTAGAATCAGTCACTAATGGTTCATGAATCAAAGCTTTTCATAAATAAACAAGTATAAAAGTTGTCCTAATGATCAGTTAAAGAAACAAATGAAAGAGCATAAATCAATAGAGATTTCATCTAGACAATCAAATTAATTAGTCAAAGTTTGCCAAATATATCCACGTTGGAGGTTGTCATAATCATACTTAAACAAGAAAGAAGGTGCATTAGGCAAAGTTACTGTATCGTCATATGACTCAAGGCTCACTTTATAACTCTAAACGATTCTGGAAATCAAGATAGACTATGTAAAATGAATTTTCGAAAGAAGGCAATTTCAAATCTTGACGAGGCAAATTATAGGCATGTAATCAAAATACAAAGAGCATGAATATAGGATCAAAACCAGATAAAAGCAAAATTGAGGTTAAAACATAGGACAAGTTTTAGTCAGAATATAATTAATAAATTCATGCCATTACCCGAATCTCAAAATCGGCTACAAAAAGAAATCACGAGTAGAGATAAAGGTGATTAATTGAGCGTGAAAAAAATGAACACGGAGAGTGTACCGAAGACGGATTCATACGGATCCGTCATAAAAATGGCTTTAGCTGCACAACAGTGAATGGGGATTGATAGGCGATCTTCCACTATCTTCAAACCATTTTTTTGAAGTAACAAACCTCATCGAAAATTCTTTGAAACTTACCGGAAAGGAAACAATTTTGGTGTTTTTAGAGTTCAGAGTAGAGGGAGAGTATGGGATCTGTTCCCGTGGTGTTTTGGTGGTGGCTAGTGTCGCGGCTTTTAGTTGGCTGTTCGGAGAAGGTTAGACGGCAGAGAGGAGAGGAGATCGGAGAGAGAAGAGAGGGAAGGGAAAGTTCACCGACTGGTAGAGATGATGCAGCAGGCGAGTGTTGAGAGATAAGGAAAATTGGGGAGAGAGAGACGGTTAATGGCGACTGGTGGTTTTATTAGTGGTTTATCGCTGGTGTTCTCGTCGGAGATGATGGAGGTGCAGTGGTGATGAACGGAGAAGAGGGAGAGAGCATTTGGTGGAGAGAGTATTGAGGGTGGCGGCAGCTTGGTGTGAAGGAAAATGAAATTAGGTTAAGGTTTTAGGGGTGTAGGTGTGATTAAAAAGGAAAGAAAGAGAGATCTGATCCGAACCGTTGGATCACATTCAATCTATGGCTGAGATTAAAAATGGAATGTGGGCCCGTTTATGGGTCACTAAATTGGATCATGAAATTGGGTCAATTGGAATTGATTTGGGGCTTAAAATTGAATTAGGGATTTTGAAATTGAGTCAAATTAGGCTCAATTCAGGCTAAAATTGACATAAAATTGGATAAAATTAGGCTAAGATTTAAATAAGTTGGGAAATTAAATTGAATTGGGCTACTATTTAATAAATATAGTAATAACATCAATAATAATTACAAAATTAACAATCATCATGATAACCGTTATGCTTAAATTAACTATGAATAAATTACGTATACAAAATTAATGACATGTAATACATTATTTAAAGTTGACGATAAATAATAATTGGAGATAAATTATGTACTTGTAAATTATGAATGCGTTTTTTTTTTAAAAAAAAACTATAATAATAATAATAATAATAATAATAATAATAGTAATATTAATAATGATAATAATAATAATAATAATAATAGTAATAGTAATAAACCACGTGTTTGTAAATTATGAGTATGCACATTTGCGGAAATACGTTAATAAATATTGACAAAATTACATAAAATATTATATTTAAATTAATAAAATATTAAAATAAATTACATACTTCAAAACTATGAATGCGAGACGTCAAGATTTATTTAATACTAAAGTAAGAAATATTAATGCCCAAAACTAATAATTTGTAAAAAATAGTTGCCTAAAAGAAATATCGGGAGGTCAAAATTGGGTGTCAACAGCTGCCCTTTCGTTGCTTGGGAATGATAAAAGAATTGTCGAGCAACGAACGTTGACGTAGTAGCCAATTTTGTTCGACCGAAAAGATGGTTCGCTGGAATCAAAAGCAAAACGGAGTTGTCAAAATAGTGGGGCCGAGACATTGTTTCAAGTCGCCTACATATCTCGGCTTTACGAGAATCAGGCCCGTGTGTAGTTCTAGATTAGAGATAAATGAGATCCCTAAAGAAAATTAATGAATTTGAGCACAAGTCGACAAGACTAGACTATGAGTAATGTAAAAGATGGAGCGCGAATGTGATAGGGATGAAGAATTATGTTTCAAAAGCGGGAGAGAGAATTGTTTAGTCGTCTCGTATTTGTCGAGAAACTCAGTAGTAGCTCATTTTAAAGTTCGACGGGGAAATCAATAGTGCTTATTTTAAAGTCCGGCGAGGAACCCATGCTTATTTTAAGGTCCGTTAAGGAACCCAATGCCGTTTTGAGGTTATTTGAGGAACCCAATGCCGTTTTAAGGTCTGTTTGAGGAACCCAATGTCATTTTAAGGCCCGTTTGAGAAATCCAATGTCGTTCTAAGGTTCGTTTGAGAAACCCAATGTCGTTTTAAGGTCTGTTTTAGGAACCCACTGTCGTTTTAAGGTCCATTTGAGGAACCCAATACCGTTTTAAGATCCGTTTGAGGAACCCAATGCCGTTTTAAGGTCCGTTTGATGAATCCAATGGCATTTTAAGATCCGTTTGAGGAACCCAATGCTAGGTTGATGCCAAAATATTAATGCAATATATTATCGATTTTAATGTCGACAAAGTTAAAGAGATAGAGAGACTTAGCTTCTTTTCCAGATTGAGGATGTAGTTTGGGTTTCCTTTGATGATGTTACAAGGCAGTGACTACAATTTCCCCTACTATCTGCGCTCAAAGAAAAATTGTAAGTCGAAAAGTAAAGTTGACCCATACCTTTGCATGGCTTGGTTCCTCGTCATTGTTTTGTTTTCAGAGATTGAGGCTTGTATTCTTTATGGTGAAATTTTTGAGAGCTTCTCAAAAATTTCTGCCCCAGTATTGAATAAAAGATGCCTTTCGCACGTCCTTCTGAATTGACATACTGCTTCTTTGTGGAATTTTTGAGGTTTCCTAAAAAAACTTTCCCCAATTTTCACTTATGGAGTTTTATATTCCTGCTTCACTCAAAGAAACATATTAGTTCTAAATAAATCGTTGCCTTACATTTGAACATCGTGATCTCAATTTGAATCTATCTTTATATTCTCAAGAGTTGGACCTATTAGCCTGATATTTCAGATTTGGATTTGAGCGAACTATTTGAAATGAATGTAGAGGGAAAAGGGAAAAAAAGAAAAAAAATTATAGACCGGGCCCAATAATAGGCTGCCTATGTATCCAAATGGAAATCAGGTCAAAAGTAGTTCATGAGTTTAAAGAAAGATGGGTAAAATAGGAAAAATTTACTAGTCATAAGGCGGACAAGTGGAGAATGATAGCATTTTGCTTGTGACAATGGTATGTCGTTATTAGTTCATGTGACGTACTTTCTGCTTCTTTCGCGAACCTCTTGGAAATATTTTTGTTGGATCACCTTGAACAATGATTCCTCCTGTAGTGATGGGTTCATAGATGCTACTTATTAGGCCTCGCTGTAATTTTATCTCTCCCATTTCAATCAGATTCTGAATTTTATACCTTAGTGCTGAACATTCCTCAATATCATTGCCTTGGATGTTTGAGTGATAAGCACAATTTTTGGATGGGTCAAAGTTAGAAGATGGATACTTAGGAATCCATCCCCTTCTTGGTTGCACAATACCTTGGTCCCTCAATCTTTCAAATATGCTCGCCAATGACTCAATCAAAGGAGTAAAGGTACGAGGCGTCATTCTTTTTGGTTGATGAAAAATACCTCGTACCGGATAAGATCGATGTTGAAAGTTAGATTATGTATTCTCATCTTGAAAATCTTACTGGAAAGAGTAGGGTTGAATCTGATAAGTCTCATGTTGAGAATCTTGTGAATCATAAGGTTCGAGATGCTCGTGACGGGAATCACACACAACAAAGATTTCTTCATTATTCTGATAGCATTGTGTCTGAGGTGATAAATCCTCTTCCCCTTCCTCGGATGGACTCTTTGGTGCTTGGAAAGTGGTTGGCATTAGAGACACATCAATAATTCTCCCTGTCTGAATACCATATTCTAACTTTTTTTCGATTGAAATCAAACTCTCGAAACTGTGACTGCTCAAGAAGCATAATTTTTTGCAGTATATTCCATCTACCGACCTGATGACAGTTTGGATCAACTCTTCTTCAGGCACAAAAGGACATATCTTAGAAGCTTCCAGTCTCCATTGAATTGCATATTCCTCAAAAGATTCGTGAGTCATTCTCTTTACTTCAAGAAAATCCCACATTGTCTGATCAATCTTGATGTTAAACTTATATTGCCCCACGAAGTCTTGAGCCATGTCTTCCCATGTATGCCATTTGTCAAAGTCTTATTTGGCGAACCAGGTGAGTGCTATCCCTGACAAACTTTGAATAAATAATCTCATCAGGAGAGCCTCATTATGTCCTATGTCAACTAATCTGCCACAATAGTCCTTTACATGTGTGATTGGGTTTCCATGCCCATCAAACATGTTGAACTTTGGGACTTTGTTTCCTGGAGGTAGCTCAATTCTTGGATGTAGACATAGTTTCTCATACCTCAAGTCATGAATGCCTTTGGAACGTAGATTCACATCCAACCTCTTTTATAAATCATGAATCTTTTACTGTTGTGCATCAAAATCGAATCTCTCACTTCCAAGAGTGGTGCATACTGAAGGCAACTGTTGAGAGGGTGTGTGAGTAAGGCGAGAATAAGGAGACATAGTCCAAACAGTGGTCTGCATTGGGAGAGAAGGAAGAGGATGTAATTTTTCTAGATATTGAGAATATTTGTTGTATTGTAGATTTTCAATCGAGTCGATGTTCAAATGCTAGACAGCCTTTAAATAAAAAAGAATAAATCGAACAAAACAAAAGTCAGTTCATCCAATAAGAAAAGAGATAGAGTGAAAATATGTGTTATCTTGTCAAATAGGACTTTAGGACGAATGGATGGACTAGACCTTTAGTTTGAGAAGTGAATTGATGTCAAAAGATAGAAGATAAGCTCTAAGCAAGACCTAAATACTAAGCTCGTACTTAAGCTTATGGGGTGATCAAGTAAATAACAATAAGATATTTAAAAGAAACACATAGAATATTTAAAGAAATTATTTTGAACAAAAAATGGGAGGGCTGAAGATTTGAGCAGTTTTAAAGAATCAGCTTAACGGAGAAGTTTAGTTTAAAGCATTTGAGAATTTAAAAGATCTAATTTGAGACTTAGAGAAATTCGAATAGCGAGTGGAGATGTATTATGGGCGAAATAATCCATGAGAGTTGTCAAATACAAAAAATAATTTTAAAGAAGTAACAAATTAGACGTATGCATATAAGTCATGAAAACACCCTAGATTTATCAGGATGCATATTCCTTAGTAAAGAAATATATTGTTAAGGTCTAGAGAATAAGAGTGGTTTCTTGACACGGTTCCCTTAAGCGGACAACTTGAGAGTGGGAAAGCTCATGACTGTCGACGCACCGTTGATCGACCGATTTATGAGACATTTCCCATAAGGTGTTTTAGAAAATGAACGTCTGTGCAACCACCCAACCGTTCTTAAAAAAATAAAAGAGGTTCCAAGTGGAGGAAGATATGAGCGGAATGCCAGTTGTACATAAAGCAGTAACACATAGCACTTAATGAAAAGCAGTAACATATTGAATGATGTAAGAAAAATGATAAAATAAGAAAAATAAATAAATTCAAATTAAAGTAATATCAGAAAAATAAGAAACAACATATAGACAAGCAAAAGGGAAAAAGGAAAATGGATGGACATGAATAAATATAGACATTATTTAGGGAAATAAATAGAGGAAAAAGAAAGGGGATTAACATGTAATGACGGCAAATCAAAGTAACGAAACAACTATTTTAAGAAACCAAATAAAGGGAAAAGGAATAGGGCAGTAATGAAAAAAACAAACATAAAAGAATAAATTGCATAAAATCCCACATAACAAACAAATTCATAATGGATAGAACCTAAGTATCCCCAGCAGAGTCGTCATGCTGTCGCGTCCCATTTTTCTCGCGAAAAGCGGGATTCGACGTGACAACTCTCTTCTGAGATGGTTTAAAAGAGAAGACTCGCCACCTAACGAAATAAGGTGCGTTAGGGCACCATTCTAAACTAATTACGAATTTATTAATTAGTCTACGTCACCAGAAATCGGGTAAAGGTTCAGGTTACCTCAAAAAGAAGGTGTTAGGCACCTTTCGAGGTCCACAAATGTGGATCCCGACCAAATCCATATGTTATGTGGGGAGTTCTATGTGATAAGCAAAAGGTTGATTTTTACCAACTAAGTGATTAAGCATGAAACTTCTATTTTATTATAATTAATAACTAAATGGTAAAGCTATTAAACGCATAAACGAAACATGAATCAGATAGGCGAAAAGATAGAAGAGACACAATTTATATGGCAAAAGGTTTTTAAATAATAAACCTAGACTACCCCAAATAATCAAACATTCAAAGAAAGCAAAGAAAAGAGAAGTTAATTTAAAAGATTTGGACACAGGTTGATTTTATCCTATTCGAATAAGCGCCCGACTTATTAACGGATGACAATATCGTATATCGTATTGTCGAATGCTGCTCGGGGAAACTTCTATCATTTTCGTCTATCTACCCACCCCACCTAGTTGGTTATTATGTGTAACACCCCGTACCTTTCCGACCCTACTTGCTTGGTGATCTAGGGCGTATTTATATGCCTTATTGCCAACTTTGAACCATGTTTACCTTAGTTTTGAGAGAAATAAGTGCGTATTTTGTATTGTTTTTGATGGACTATTGATATTGTGCTAATGTCCGCAAAGAAAAGTCGAAGAAAGAAAGAAAATTGGAATTTAAGTGTCAGGCGCGCCAGGCAGCGTGCCGGGCCACTTTTGACAGAAATTTTTATGGCATGGGCAGCAGATGGGCGCGCCAGGCAGCGTGCCGGACCGCTTTTTGCCAAATGTTTTCTCCGAGGACCAGTCTATAAATAGGGCTCTTGGGTTATCGTATCATTAATCCATCTTGGTAGGACTACTCTTGGGCGATTTTGACATCCAAATTAGGGTTAATTCTTCTTCCTTTTTATTTTTATTTCTTCTTATCAATTTATGTTAAATTAAGTCATGAGTGGCTAAAATCGCTTATTCTTGGGGATGAGGCTACAAACATGAATCTCGTGAGTTGAATATTGTCTTAACATTTATGGAAATATTTAATTATGAGATTGTTGGGGTATTATACATTAAATTCGTTGGGCTAAATTAATCTTGTGCTATTGGGCTCAATTGAGGCCCAAAAATCAAACTAAAGACATGGCCCAAATAGGGCAAATGACCCATTCTTGTGTTGACCAAGTAAACATGGCATTTAATGACCAAGAATTGGCTAAGGATGACTTGAGGGACTACATAAAGGCACAAAATCAGATTTTTATTCATTACAACTCACATGCCATTTCTAGATTTTTCTTCACTTTTCTCTCTACTCTCAAACCCTAAGGCAACCATATCTTGGGACAAGATCATCTCTTTGCAAGTATTGGTAAGTGTTTAATCTTATGGTTTAATCTATTATATGCATGAGGGATTGTGTAGATCATGATGGTTATGTCTAAAGGTGTTGAGTGGTGCACTTTTGCTTTTTGCTAAAAGATGTGTCATCTATGTGACTTGAACTTGAAAGGAGACTTGAGGTTTTGTAACACCCAGTACCTTCCCGACCCTACTTCATGACGTGGAACAATGTTTACTTAAGTGTCGAGAGCCACAAGTATGTATTTTATAATGTTATTGATGAGATAGTTGATATTGTCCCTCGTACATGTGATTAAACTTTCGTAGGAAGTGTTTTGTGACTTCGTGGAACATTTGTGGGGTTAAAAACGAGGCTTGGAGGACCTCCAAACAAAGGATATTAAAGGTAAGAAGTAAGTGAAAGAATAGAACTTGAAGTATCTAACCAAATCGGCAACGAAAAGTAGAAAAATGGATTTTTTTGAAAAACTTAGGTGGGCGCGCTAGAGGGCATGCCAGGCCGCTCTGGGCTAAAAATTTTAGCCCACAGGCAGAAATTTGGGTTTTTTCCACCTTTCAATGTTGGAAATTTTTCTTAAGTCCCAAGGGTGCCCGGGGACGTACCGGGCCAATTTTTGCCACGTTTCTTCTACAACCATGAGCATATATATGGAGTGATTGAATTATTATATTGGTGTGGTAAAATTACTCGTGAACGAATTTGGCATAAAAATGACGATTTTACCCTTTTGGTCAAAATAAACCATACATGGCTAGAATCACTTATTTTTGGAATTGAGGCTACGAATGTGAATTCCGTGAGTGGGAATATTGTCGTAATGCGTATGAAATAATTTAAACATGAGAAATTATTGATTTTATTGGGTTAAGTGAATTGGGCTCAATAAAAGGCCCAAAATGAGAAAGAAGACATGGGCCAAAATGGGTCAAATGACCCATTCTTGCCTTGACCTTCTAGACTTAGCATTAAATGCTATAAGAGTGGCAAAGGATGGAATTAAAGGCCTATATAAAGGGGAAAAAATCTGATTTTTATTCACTTGGAACTCTCATGCTTTCTAGATATTTCTCAACTATTTTCTCTCAAACCCTAATAACTCAAAGCCATCTTTTGGAGCAAGATCATCATTTTTCAAGCTTGGGTAAGTGAATATTCTTATGGATTAATGTATTATATGCATGGGAGAGTATGTAAATCATGTTGGTTATGCTTGGAAGTGGTGAACATGGTACTTTGTGTTTTTGTAAAAGATTTGTTATCCATGGGATTTAAGCTTGAAATATGACTTGTGGTTTTGATGAAAGAGCATGGTATGAATGAAATATGAACATGTATGGTGTGATTATGTTATTAACCTTGTTATTTTTCCATAAGTTTTAATTGTGGGATTTCGGCCGATATGTGCTATGAGGTGCATTAAGGTGACTTGATGGATTATTTGTGATATGGTGTGAATGAGAAAGTGTAAAGGAGAAGCTTTGTAGTGAAATGTTATTGATATATGATGTTGTGGTCAATGTATGGTATGATTGAGGTATTGTTGGTATGACAATGCCGAAATTGGTATTATAGAGAAGGAAATGACATTTTAAAGGCAAACATGTAACTCATTGGCGTCATATGCATTTGTAAGGTAGTTGGTGGTTAATGTAAATTTCGTTATGTATTTGTGTTGTAGAGTGAAACATAAGGAAGGAGCGGGACATTGTATGCATATCTAAGATTGTATATTCATATTGAGGATACAAGGTATGTAAGGTTACTCTGTCCGCATCTTTCTGCAGCACATAGTATTCACATTGACATCGTACTTATCCTATCCCGAAATGTGCTAAGGTATCCTATACCCGGTTACCAATTGTCAATATCACATGTTTCCTACTCATTGATAAATTGTGAATCACATGTCTCATATTCATTGATAATGTTCCAAAGGCCCAATAAGGTTGTGTTCCAAAGTTCCAATAGTGATTATGCTCATGTATCTTGTTCATTGATTATTGTCCAATGATTCCAATAGTGTTATGTTTCCAATAATGTTTATTCGCATGTCTTTCACTCATTGATTATTGATCCAAAGCTTCAAATAAAGTTATGACTATCATTGTATCAATCTCAAAGTAAAGAATGAAGTAATGCATATGTGGTTAATGATCAAGTATGGGTGGTAGCTTTGGGGGAGAAATGCCTAGCTCAAGCCGATCCCGAGATTGTTGGATTAGGGGGCAGTCCTAGAGGCATAAGCCTAGCTCGGACCGATCCTGACAGGGGGCAGCTCTAGAGGTATAAACCTAGCTCGAGTCAAACCTGATATGTTGGTTTATGGGTGGCAGCTCTAGAGGTAATAACCTAGCTCGAGCCGAACCCAATGCTTTGATTCTTAGGGTGGCAGCTCTAGAGGCATAAGCCTAGCTCAAGCCGATCCCAACATAATGTTATATTATGTTAAAACCCACTGTTCAGTCGGGGCCCGGGTATTACAGATCACAGTCAAAGATGAATAATCATAGAAGCAAAGAAGCAAAGAAAGTAATGAAAGCAATATACATGGTTCCCAAAACACAGAATGATGACTTATCTATATTGGTTATTCATTTATAATTGAGTTCATTAACGTATTTATGATTCATACAGTTTCATTTGAGCCTTACATACTCAGTACATTCTTCGTACTGACGTCCCTTGTGGGACTTACCTTACTTGCTGCAAGCGCAGGTACTAGTAGGCCTCCACAGTAGATTGCCAGTTGTTGCTGATCATTGGTGAGCTCCAGTTAGTTCGAAGCTTCTCCGAGTCACAGTTGTTCATATGTTTTGGTATTGGTCATGTTGTATAAAGTGGGAACTTGTCCCGACTTTCAGTTAGTTTTGGTAAATGTATCTATTAGAGGTTTTTCTAGACGTATGTGGGTGTATGGATGTAAGGTGGTGTATGACGTTTTGACTTGATGGCCTCGACGACCAAGTTTCACATATGTATATCTATCACATGTTCCACGATTTCTGTTCTTAGTCTTTTATGCTCTTACATGATGGTGGTATTTCTTATGTCATGCATATGAATGGATATAAGCACAGTTTGGTTCTCGGGCCTTATCGGCTACGGGTGCCAATCCGTCCCGATGGGATTTGGGGCGTGACAAAAGTGGTATCAGAGCCTGTCGTTCTAAGGGTGTCTACAAAGCCGTGTCTGAGTAGAGTCTTACTTATCGATGTGTTGTGCACCACATTTATGAGTAGGAGGCTACGGGATATTTAAGATGTTGTTTCTTTTCTTCACTTCTAGATCGTGCAATAGAGCCAGTGTTGTAAGTTGAATTGTATCTGACCATGTTAATTGTTTATCTGTGATATAGTAACAATGCCAATCACGAGAAGAGGTAGAGGTAAAGGGAAGCAGGTAGATATGCCTGCTGAAGAAGGAATGAATAGATTACCACCTGACCAAGCTAGTCAAGGTGGAGCAAATGCTGAAATTTCATCGCGGTCTTCTTCTACCTTTCCAGCTCTGGAAGAGCCAGTCGGTAGAGAAGTACCCACAGAACCACCAATGAATGCCACGGATCAGGATCTTAGAAATACAGTACATATGTTGACACAGTTAGTGGCAGCCCAAAGCCAAGGACGAGCTGGTCCAATGACACATGAAGATGATGTGGCTAGAGTGGCGAGTCGCAGAACACAAGATTTTCTAAAAATGGACCCTCCTATATTAACTGGGTCAGATCCGAAAGAAAATCCACAGGACTTCGTGGATCAGATTCAGAGGGCGTTGGAGGTTAGGCACGTGACCGTGGTAGAAACAGTTGAACTTGCTGCATATAGATTGAAAGGAGAGGCGATATTGTGGTATGAGGATTGGAATAAAAGAACACCTAGCATGGGTTGATCCCAATATATCGGGTGGTATCCCAGGGGTGGAAAAGAACACCTAGCATGGGTCGATCCCACAACTACGGAAGGTATCCCAGGGGAAAAAAGGAAAGCCTAGCATGGGTCGATCCCAATTGATTATTGTTATGACCCACAGATCAGCTTGGGGACCGGGCAATATATGAATGAATGATGAATAAAGGATGAAGGAATGAATGAACGTAAAAGCAAAGAAAGTAATGAATGTAATGTACATGGTTCCACACATACAGAATGGTGGTTTATCCATATTGATTATTCACTTGTATTTGATTCCATTGAAGTTCTTATGTATCATGCAGTTTCTTATAGCCTTACATACTCAGTACATTCTTCGTACTGATGTCCCTTGGGGGACTTACCTTACTTGCTGCAGGCACAAGTACTAGTAGATCTCCTCAGTAGGTTGCGGATCACTTGCGGATCATTGGTGAGCTCCAGTTGGTTCAGGGCTTTTCGAGTCACTATGTACATTTGTTTTGATATTGTAAATATTGGATAAAGCGGGGACTTATCCCGACTTTAGGTTGGCTATGTCTATGTATTTGTAGAGGCTTTGTAGACGTTGTGGGGCAAATGAAATGAATGTAAGGAATGCATGCTTTTGACTTGATGGCCCTAATCAAGTTTCAGATATATCATATGTTCTCCATGATTTCCGCTATTGGCATCTTGTATCTACAGGTGATAGAGTGTTGTTCATTTATTGACATGCTTATGAGTGTACATGAATAAAGGTTGGTTCTCTCGAGCCTTATCAGTTTCGGGTGCCAGTCCGCCCGTTGGAATACGAGGCGTGACAAAAGTGGTATCAGAGCGGGTCATCCTAGGGTGTCTACAAAGCCGTGTCTGAGTAGAGTCTTGCATATGGATGTGTTGTGCACCATATCTATATGTAGGAGGCTACGGGACACTTAGGAGTTGTTTCTGTTCTTCATTTCTTAGATCGTGCATTAGATCCAATATTGTAGTGGAATCATATCTAACCATTGAACTTGGTTTTCTTTTGTATAGTAAAATGCCGATTACAAGATGAGGTAGAGGCAAAGGTAAGTAGGTAGATATGCTTGCCGGAGAAGGAATGAGTAAATCACCACCTGACCAAGTTAGTCAAGGTGGGGCTGACACCGAGTTTGCATTGCGTACTTCTTCTACTTTTCCAGCTCCAGAAGAGCCGAGAAGGAGAGAAAGACCTGCAGAACCACCTGCTAATGCTACTGAGCAAGATCTCAAAAATACGGTGCAAATGTTGACTCAGATAGTTGCTACATAAAGTCAAGGACGAGCTGGTCCAACGACAAGTGAGGATGGTGAGGCTAGGGCAGCTAGTTGGCGGACACAGGATTTTCTGAAATTAGACCCTCCCACCTTCACTGGGTCAGATCTGAATGAAGACCCGCAAGACTTTGTGGACCAAATCCAAAGAGCTTTAGATGTTATGCATGTGACTGGTATAGAAATAGTTGAGCTTGCGACATATAGATTGAAAGGAGAGGCGATATTATGGTACGAAGATTGGAAGAGATCTCGTGGTATCGGTGCAAATCCACCTAATTGGGAAAAATTTAAAGCGGCATTCCTTGGCCACTATCTTCCATATGAGATTCGAGAGGCTCGTGCAAACCAATTTTTAAATCTTCGTCAAGGAAATATGAGCGTACGAGAGTACAGTCTGCAGTTTAACTCTTTGGCCAGATATGCTCCCAATGTGGTAGCCACTATGGCCGACAGAGTTCATCGGTATGTGGATCGGTTGGATCCATATTTGGTAAGAGATTGTACCATTGCAGAGATATGGATATAGCCAGAATACAGGCTTTTGCATAGAAGATGGAGGATCAGAGGAAAAGAAGAAGGGCGAACGAATTTGAAAGAGGGTCGTCAAAGAGGGCTAGACCTATGGGATAGTCCATGGCATCCCAAGGAGAATCTAGGCCTCAAACTTTTCCTAGACCTCCGAGACCATCATTTTCTTCCTCTATAGCAGGTACTTCATCCCAATTCCGAGGGTTTAGAGGCAACCATGTTGGGCAGAGTAGTGGGATTCGAGGTTCGCAGACTGTAGGATTTTCTAGTCAGCCGTGTCAGCACTGCAGAAGGTTTCATTTAGGTGAATGCCGGCTTGGGACAAATGGTTTCTTTTGGTGTGGTATGACGGGGCACATAATGAGAGACTGCCCACGAAGAGGCTTGGGTAGTGTGGCGCGACCTGCGGGATCAACCATTGCATTATCACGATCGGTTCCTTCCGTAGGCCAAGGTGTGCAGCCTGCTGGTCGTGGTAGAAGTTCCAGAGGAGCAGCCAGTTCCAGTGGAGCCCAGAATCGCACCTATACCCTAGTGGACCGGCAAAATTCGGAGGCTTCTCCTGATGTAATCACAGGTACATTATCCATATTTTCGTATAATGTATATGCATTGATTGACCCGTGTTCTACATTGTCATATGTTACTTCATTGATTGCTGCAAAATTTGAAAGAACACCGAAATTATTAATTAAGTCAATTTAAGTATCTACACCAGTTGGTGAATCTATTGTTGCAAAAAGAGTTTATCGTAATTGTGTGGTAACTGTGTGTGGTCATGATACACTGGCTGATCTTATTGAACTAGAAATGGTGGATTTTGATGTTATAATGGGTATGGATTGGTTGGCTTCTTGTTATGCCACGATGGATTGCCAGGCTAAGAAAGTACATTTTTATTTTCCACAAACGAATATTCTGGAATGGATGGGTAATGTGAGGGCACCGAGAGGTAAATTTATTTCCTACCTTAAGGCAAGGAAAATGATAGCCAAGGGGTACATATGTCACTTAGTGAGGGTGAAAGATACTGACGTAGAACCACCAACTCCTCAATCAGTTCCAGTGGTAAATGAATTCCTTGATGTATTTCCTGAGGATTTTCCAGGTTTACCTCCAGAACGGGAAGTAGAGTTTGGTATTGATGTGATGCCAGACACTCAGCCTATCTCTATTCCTCCGTATAGAATGGCTCCCGAAGAATTGCAAGAATTAAAGGAGCAATTAAAAGATTTGCTGGATAAGGGATTCATAAGGCCTAGTATGTCCCCGTGGGGTGCACCAGTATTATTTGTATAGAAGAAAGATGGCACGTTGAGAATGTGCATTGACTATCGACAATTGAATAAAGTAACGATCAAGAACAAATATCCCCTCCCCAGAATTGACGATTTGTTTGATCAGTTACAAGATGCCAAATGTTTTCAAAGATCGACTTGAGATCGGGTTACCATCAAGTCAGGGTTAGAGAAATCGATATACCCAAGACAGCTTTCCAAACCCGGTATGGCCATTATGAATTTTTAGTTATGTCATTTGGACTAACAAATGCACCAGCTATTTTTATGGATATGATGGGGTGTTCAAGCCATTCTTGGATGTATTCGTGGCCGTGTTTATCGATGATATTCTGGTTTATTCACGATCACAAGAGGACCATGTTAATCACTTACGACAGGTGTTACAGATTCTTCGTGATCGTAAGTTATATGCAAAGTTCTCTAAGTGTGAATTTTGGTTAAAATTTCTAGCATTCTTGGGTCATATTGTATCGGATGAAGGAATTCGGGTTGATACACAAAAGATTGAAGTGGTGAAAAATTGGCCAAGGCCTACGACGCCTACGAAAATTCATAGTTTTCTTGGGTTGGCAGGTTATTATAGAAGATTTGTTGAAGGGTTTTCTTCCATTGCAGCGCCCTTGACAAAGCTAACCCACAAAGCAACCAAGTTTCAGTGGAATGATGCATGTGAGAGGAGTTTCCAAGAGCTGAAGGAAAAATTGACTTCTATACCGGTATTGGCACTTCCCGAAGGCACAGAAGGGTATGCAGCCTATCGTGATGCTTTCGGAGTTGGCTTAGGATGTGTATTGATGCAGTACGGTAATGTAATAGCCTATGCTTCACGACAGTTGCGGCCACATGAGAGAAATTATCCTACACATGATCTTGAGTTAGCAGCCGTGGTATTTGCTTTAAAGATATGGCGCTACTATTTGTATGGGGTTCATGTTGACATCTATACTGACCACAAGAGTTTGCAATATATCTTTAAGCAGAAAGACTTAAATCTGAGGCAGCGGAGGTGGCTGGAACTAAGAGTGGCAACGGACCGGATCGGGCCTACCGGACCGGTCGGTCCGTGTTTTTCGGACCGTCACCGGTGGACGGTGACCGGATATGGTCCGGAACCGGGCTGCCCGATCAAGTCCCCTTTGTCCAAACCGGTTCGATTTTCGGTTCCACCGATTTATTTTTTTTTTTAAACTTTTAATTTAAATTCAAAATCAAAAAAAATAAAAATAAAAATTTAATAATTGTTTTTTTGTTTGAATTTAAATTAGTTTTCAAATTTTATTAAGTTTTAAAACCTTTTTTTGAAAACTTTAATTTTCAAATTTAAAGTTTACGTTTAAATTTTCAACTTTGAAAACTTTGATTTTTTTTAAAGTTAAAATGTAAATTTTCAACTTTCAAGTTTAAATTTAAATTTTCAAGTTTAAAGTTTAAATTTAAATTTAAACTTGAAAGTTTAAATTTAAATTTATAAGTTAAAGTTTTTTTTTTTTTTTTTTAATTCTTAAAGTTTAAATAAAAGACAACTTTAAAAAGAAAATGAAGGCGAATTTGTGGGAAAATTAGGGGGAAGAGTGGGTATTTATAGGAAAATATGAGGTGGGGGGGCTAGGGGGGCTGGGGGAAGCTGGGGGGGGGGGGGGGCTGGAACTAGCCGTTAGGGGCCCACCAACGGCTAAAAAATTGTTTATTAATTTTTTTTTCCTTAAATATTACCGTTAACCGGACCGAAACCGGACCGGTCAATCGTACAAAATGGCCCCTTCCGCACCGGTCCGTGTACCGGTACCGGTCACCAATCGGGCCTACCGGAATCGAAATCGGACCGAAACCGGCTAGCCCGATTCCGTTGCCACCCTTAGTTGGAACTCTTAAAAGACTATGATATTGATATTTTATATCATCCAGGAAAAGCAAATGGTGTAACCGATGCATTGAGACGCAAGGCAATAGGAGGCACTAGTGGCTAGTTGACGGAGAAGCAAGACCTAGTCAAGGATCTACACCAACTAGCCAGCTTGGGAGTTTGTCTTCTTGAATCTCCAGATGAAGGGGTTATTATGCAAAATGCAGCAGAATCTTCATTAGTAGCTGAGGTGAAAGAGAAGCAACATGCGGATCTTATGTTATTGCAGCTGAAAGAAAATGTACAACAGGGTCTGACAAAGGCATTTGATCTTACGCAAGAGGGAGTACTTCAATGCCAAGGTAGATTATGTGTACCGGATGTAGATGAGCTGAGAAGATGAATTATGACTGAGGCGCATCATTCACGATATTTTATTCATCCTGGAGCTACCAAAATATACCATGATTTGAAAGAAATGTATTGGTGGGGAAACATGAAGAAGAACATTGCAGAATTTGTAGCTCAATGCCCGAATTGTCAACAAGTAAAAGTAGAGCATCAGAAACCTGGAGGTTATATGTAATGTATCAGTCTTCCAGTCTGGAAATGGGACATGATTAACATAGATTTCATCACAGGTTTGCCTCGTACACTGCAAAAATTTGATTCCATATGGGTAATAGTTGACAGGCTTACCAAGTCAGCGCATTTCCTACCAGTCAAGACCACCTATACAGCTGAAGATTACGCAAGGTTGTATGTTAAAGAGATAGTGCGATTACATGGGATTCCAATCTCCATTATATCAGACAGGGGAGCTCAATTTACTGCATATTTTTGGAAATCTTTTTAGAAGAGCTTGGGTACACAAGTGAATTTGAGTACGACTTTTCATCCTCAGACAGATGGACAAGCAGAACGTACTATCCAAACACTTGAAGATATGCTACGACCTTGCACATTGGACTTTAAAGGTAGTTGGGATGATCATCTACCTTTTATTGAATTTGCTTACAATAATAGCTATCATTCAAGTGTCAAAATGGCATCTTATGAAGCTTTATATGGAAGAAAGTGTAGATCGCCAATTGGATGGTTTGAAGTGGGTGAAATTGCTTTACTTGGGCCAGATCTTGTTCATCAAGCTATGGAGAAAGTTAAGGTGATACAATAGGAACTACAAATGGCCCAAAGTCGACATAAGTCATATACTGATGTTAGAAGAAGAGGGCTCAATTTGCCATAGGTGATTGTGTATTCTTGAAGGTGTCACCAAAGAAAGGGGTAATGAGATTTGGAAAGAAAGGAAAGTTGAGTCCACGTTATATAGGTACATATGAAATTGTCAGGAGATTTGGGCAAGTTGCGTATGAATTGGCACTACCCCACATAACAAACAAATTCGTAATGGTTAGAACCTAAGTATCCCAAGCAGAGTCGCCATGCTGTCGCTTCCCATTTTTCTCGCGAAAAGTGGAATTCGACGTGACAACTCTCTTCTGAGATGGTTTAAGAGAGAAGAGTCACCACCTAACGAAATAAGGTGCGTTAGGGCACCATTCTAAACTAATTTCGAATTTATTAATTAGTGTACGTCACCAGAAATCAGGTAAAGGTTTAGGTTACCTCAAAAAGAAGGTGTTAGGCACCTTTCGAGGTCCAGAAATGTGGATCCCGACCAAATCCATATGCTATGTGGGGAGTTCTATGTGATAAGCAAAAGGTTGATTTTTACCAACTAAGTGATTAAGCATGAAACTTCTATTTTATTATAATTAATAACTAAATGGTAAAGCCATTAAACACATAAACAAAACATGAATCAGATAAGCGAGGAGATAGAAGAGACATAATTTTTATGGCAAAAGGTTTTTAAATAATAAACCTAGACTACCCCAAATAATCAAACATTCAAAGAAAGCAAAGAAAAGAGAAGTTAATTTAAAAGATTTGGACACAGGTTGATTTTACCCTATTCGAATAAGCGCCCGGCTTATTAACGGATGGCAATATCGTATATCGTATTGTCGAATGCTGCTCGGGGAAACTTCTATCATTTTCCTCTATCTACCCACCCCACCTAGTTGGTTATTAAGTGTAACACCCCGTACCTTTCCGACCCTACTTGCTTGGTGATCTAGGGCGTATTTATATGCCTTATTGCCAACTTTGAACCATGTTTACCTTAGTTTTGAGAGCAATAAGTGCGTATTTTGTATTGTTTTCGATGGACTATTGATATTGTGCTAATGTCCGCAAAGAAAAGTCGAAGAAAGAAAGAAAATTGGAATTCAAGTGTCAGGCATGCCAGGCAGCGTGCCGGGCCATTTTTTGCCAAATGTTTTCTCCGACCACCAGTGTATAAATAGGGCTCTTGGGTTATCGTATCATTAATCCATCTTGGTAGGACTACTCTTGGGCGATTTTGGCATCCAAAGTAGGGTTAATTCTTCTTCCTTTTTATTTTTATTTCTTTTTATCAATTTATGTTAAATTAAGTCATGAGTGGCTAAAATTGCTTATTCTTGGGGATGAGGCTACAAACATGAATCTCGTGAGTTGAATATTGTCTTAACATTTATGGAAATATTTAAACATGATATTGTTGGGGTATTATACATTAAATTCGTTGGGCTAAATTAATCATGTACTATTGGGCTCAATTGAGGCCCAAAAATCAAACAAAAGACATGGCCCAAATGGGGCAAATGACCCATTCTTGTGTTGACCAAGTAAACATGGCATTTAATGACCAAGAATTGGCTAAGGATGACTTGAGGGACTACATAAAGACACAAAATCAGATTTTTATTCATTACAACTCACATGCCATTTCTAGATTTTTTTACACTTTTGTCTCTACTCTCAAACCCTAAGGCAACCATCTATTGGGACAAGATCATCTCTTTGCAAGTATTGGTAAGTGTTTAATCTATTATATGCATGAGGGATTGTGTAGATCATGATGGTTATGTCTAAAGCTGTTGAGTGGTGCACTTTTGCTTTTTGCTAAAAGATGTGTCATCTATGTGACTTGAACTTGAAAGGAGACTTGAGGTTTTGATGGAAGTGAATGGTGTGGATGAAATATCAACATTTATGGTGTGGTTATGTCCTTAACTTGCTTTTTCTATGTGTATAACTTGTGGGATTGTTGTTATGAAACGTATTGAGGTGACTTGATGGAGTAATTGTGACGTAGTGTTAATGAGGAAGCGTAAAGGATACACTTGGTGTGAAATGCTATTGGGTTATGATGTCTTGGTAAATGTGTGGAATGTTGTGGTATTGTTGGTATGAAAATGTCGTGAATGGTATTGTAAAGGGTGAAATGACGTTATAGGGCAATCATGTAACTCATTGTCGTCTTATGCACTTGTAAGGTAGTTAGTTGTTAACGTGAGCTCCGTTATGTACTTGTGTTGTAGAGTAAAACGTAAGGAAGGAGATGGATTATTGTATTCACATAGAGGACTGTGTATTCATTTTGGGAAGACAAGGTATGTAGGTTACTTTTTCCGCATCCTTCTGCAGCACATATTGTTCACATTGTCATTGTACTTGTCCCATTCCGAATTGTTCAAAGGTATCTCATTTGAGGTTGTCATATATTGTTGTTCACATGTTTCTTATTCATTGACCAATCGTTATTCATGTGTCACATAATTGTGGACATGGTTCCAAAGTTCCAATAATGTTACGTTATAAAGTTCCAATAATGTTATGACCGCCGAATGAACTATCTCAAAGATTAAAGAAGTGATGTAATAAAAGTCTTTATTCTTGGGGGGTATCCCAGGGGTTAAAATACCTAGCATGGGTCGATCCCAATATCTCGGGTGGTATCCAGGGGTGGAAAAGAACACCTAGCATGGGTCAATCCCACAACTACGGGAGGTATCCCAGGGGAAAAAAGGAAAGCCTAGCATGGGTCGATCCCAATTGATTATTGTTATGACCCACTGATCAGCTTGGGGACCGGGCAATATATGAATGAATGATGAAGGAATGAATGAATGTAAAAGCAAAGAAAGTAATGAATGTAATGTACATGGTTCCACACATACAGAATGGTGGTTTATCCATATTGATTATTCACTTGTATTTGATTTCATTGAAGTTCTTATGTATCATGTAGTTTCTTATAGCCTTACATACTCAGTACATTCTTCGTACTGACGTTCCTTGGGGGACTTACCTTACTTGCTGCAGGCAGAGGTACTAGTATACCTCCTCAGTAGGTTGCGGATCACTTGCGGATCATTGGTGAACTCCAGTTGGTTCGGGGCTTTTCGAGTCACTATGTACATTTGTTTTGGTATTGTAAATGTTGGATAAGGAGGGGACTTGTCCCGACTTTAGGTTGGCTATGTCTATGTATTTGTAGAGGCTTTGTAGACGTGTTGGGGCAAATGAAATGAATGTAAGGAATGTATGCTTTTGACTTGATGGCCCTAATGGACAAGTTTCAGATATATCATATGTTCTCCATGATTTCCGCTATTGGCATCTTGTATCTACAGGTGATAGAGTGTTGTTCATTTAGTGACATGCTTATGAGTATACATGAATGAAGGTTGGTTCTCTTGAACCTTATCGGTTTTGGGTGTCAGTCCGCCCGTTGGAATATGAGGCGTGACATTAAGCCTAAAAGCATTCTATAAAAAACAATAAAACTAACGTTCCCTAAAATACCTACCCGTCCCAACTTAATGTCCAAGAGGCATTGGACTTACTATTTTGGAACTTGAGTTTGAAGTTGATGATTGGGTTTACTTAAAAATTTCATCTATGAAAGAGGTGATGAGGTTTGGCAAGAAATGGAAACTCAGTCCCCGATATATTGGTCCTTATAGGATTTTGAGGCGCATTGGCAATGTGGCTTATAAGTTAGATTTGCCTGCAGACTTAGCATCGGTGCATCCAGTATTCTGTGTGTCCCTAATGAAGAAATGCATTGGTGATCTAGCTTTAATAGTACCATTAGAGAGTGTGGGCATGAAAGATAATCTATATTATGAAGAGGTCCTAGTTGAGATTCTTGACCGTCAGGTTAGTAAGTTTAAGAAAAAAAAAGTCGCTTCAGTGAAAGTTATTTAGAGGAATTAGCTAGTTGAGGGAGCTACTTGAGAAGCAGAAGTAGAAATGATGACCAAGTACCCTCACATATTCCTTTCTAATTCAGTTCCTGCTAAAGGTAATAGTTTCCTTCTTAGTATCCCATTCAGTTTCATGTCCCTCAGTTAATCTAATGACTTAGTATGAATGTATGTTTCATGAATTTATTTCAGCCTATATTTTAGTCAGAAATCAGTTATTATGTCAATATTCAGCTTTTAGAACTCAGTGCTATAATTGCAACTCTTTCCTTATCTTTTCAGCCTAGTTAGTCTTCATTCGAGGGTGAATTTTCCCACGGTGGAGATATTGTAACACCTCAAAAGTTTCTAAGGCTTCATTTAAGACTTAGCACAAAATCTAGAAAGGAACCATCAAAATTTACCTCAGAATGACCCTGACTGAGAGTCGTGGTCAGGTCTGACGAGTCGTCAGAATCACTCGTCCTGAGTGTAGTCCCCAAGGTCCAGAAGGAAGCTTTTTCTCCCCAATGGAAATGACTCTTGATGATGATTTATTTTCAAGCTTGATGATTCGCTGTGTGGCTTGTCCTGATCATCAAGCCCAAAAGTTCTAAAGGTTGGAAATTCTGCCCAGTGACAACGACTCTTCATGATAAGACATTGTGTGTCACGACGAGCCGTAGTGACCACTCATCATTAAGAGTCCCAAAAATTATCCCCTCATCACGACTCTAATGATGATTCTTTTTAGGTGACGATGAGTTATCCTGAGACTCGTCCTTCGCGATTCAGTAGTTTTTTAAAAAATGGTTTCCTAGGGGTATTTTCATAATTTCTTTATTTCCTAGACTTATACTACGTTGTTTTAAGGACTATTGGGAAGGGGTTAAGGGAACTTAAATGTTTCTTTACCCTCATTCTCTCCTAAACACTCAGAGAAAAACAACAGAGAGTGATTCTCTTCTCTCAAATAGAAGGAAACTTGTGTTCTTGCCCAAAGGCTTCAAGGTCCAAGTTCTTAGCAAGAATTCTCCAAACTCCAGGTATGTGGATATTCAATGAGGGTCTCCTTCCACCCTCATGTCCAAAGTTATTTTTAAAGTTTAGCTTTTATGAAATTCATGATTTAGCACTACTAGAAAATGGGCCTATGGCAACGGTAAGAAAATCGTTGTTGTAGGCCTTCAAATCGTTGCAGTCATACTATGGCAATAGGGGTTATGCCCGCCATACCAGCTCACGTTATCATAAATCAATGGAAATGGGTCATGTAACAATTCTCAAAACCATTTCTTAAAGTACACCTATTGCAACGGTTATTCATCCATCAATAACGAATATTTTCTATATCAATTGAAATAGTTAAACCATTACAATTGATGTTTGGTAACGGTTCTCCTGTCTATGTTACAATGAATTTATTAGCTCAATTGGGACAGTTATTACTGTTATCGCAACTGGTTTTACACAGTGATAAAAAATGCTACAACAATGGTTATGTTTTACCTATTGGAACAGTTCTCATATGTTTCAATAATTGATAGCTTGTGCTTTAGAAAATGCTAATACAATGTTTCCTTTTTACCTATTGGAACAGTTCATATATGTTCCAATGGCCTGGGCTGTAAATATAAATATTTGAAATCATAAAATTGTAGATACCACGAAAGATGATATTTACAAAATGAAACTGAATGATCATAATTCAAAATATCGTAGTTATATAATATCATCTGCAGTAAGCACAAAATATTCAAAATATCCCAGTCATAATGTGTCATTCATCATAGGTGCAAAATATATAAAATATCAGTCATAATTGATCCATAGGAAAAATATACATAGTTGGCACATACATGTTTCAACCGGATAATGAACCAAAGTAAAGATCCATAATGTCAACAAAAGAGATGATCATACAAAAATTTCAACAACATGCAACCAAATCTCAAATGTCATCTTCAAATGCTTTCATCATTTCCTTGATTATTATCTCCACCTACAAAAGTCGATAAATAATAGTTATGAACCAATTTTAATTGAATATCTGCTAAAACTTTGATTTTAGTCAAAGAAAACCTTCGGATTTTTTGCCATTGTTACTTCTAAACATGGACAAGCACATAACAGTACAAACATAATTTAGTGTAACACTTGGAGATTCTGATATAACCTTATATGATAACATAACAAAAGAGAATAGAATTTGCATAACAATTAGCATTTTTCCCACAATTTTATCCTAGACTAAGAGTATATTATTTAGACATATGCTTGTATCCCTTCAATTTTTCTATCCTTGGGATACCTTCAACTAAAATTACTTATAGATTTTAAAAAAGAACAACATCTTATTTAAACTTCCTTTCAAGTATTATAGCTATCTAAAACAGAAACTTTATTCAAATTCTTTTTAAATAGACTAAACAAGAAAAGACGCATAAATTGAGACAAAGGGAGTACTATTTATGAAGATAGAAATAGGTGTGCCTTTGTGGGAACAACGATGTTATCTGCAACATAACATGTCACATTATACTCGGTTGTACAGTGGAAAGAAGCTATTTCCTGGTATATGGATTTCTTTGAGGGTCCTCCTTTTACTTTCTCTTTTGAATCACCTTTTTTCATAAAATGTTCAAATTACATTTTCATCAAACCAACGAGGCTGTATTTCAGTTCTCCAATTAAGTTATCCATTTTGAAGCTACTGCAAATGGAGTGTTTTAACATCTATATTTAGAAATTTCTTATTCTGAAAAGAGAGCTGTGAGTCAAGAAAAAAACACTGAGCAAGCCAAGAATTACATTCATTTATAATTAGTACTGACTTAAGGCATCTAACGGAATATGGTCAGTCAAACTAATTATACCTGACAAGAAAGATACTTTAATCACTGTAGCTAAAGGATCTACATGATACTTGTGTGCTAGGACATTAATTGAAGTGTAATTTTGCAACTTAAACCATGAAATGATTGTCTCCAGAGAGCAGTAAGAACAGCCCCAACCCTGTGAGGTATATCGTGTTACTGTAAATATAATGGTGTCTATTAAATAATCTACTCAGCTAAGTATTATTGAAATCCAACAGTAGCATTTCTCAATTCATCAAGCAATAACATGCAATTAGATAAATATTCAACGCAAGAAAGTGGAAGTGAAAGAAAAGCTTTAGAACCAAGTAAAACAAAATACAAATTAAAACTAAAAAGTACAAATATAGAAAAGTTTGCATACAATGAATAGAAAAAAGATTTTTGGATAGAAAATATACAGCAAGCAAATTGTCTAACTATGTTCAACTCGAACAACATATTAGGGTGCACAGTAAAAGATTCAACTACGAAGCCTCCAAAGAGAAAAATTCACTACCGAGTCATCAAGTCCTTTGTGGAGGTAATGGTAGTATTCATAGAACCTTGAACCAGAAAAGCCACTCCTCCAATAACTACAGAGGGTATGACAATGTTAGCATAAACAATTGTAATTCTATAGTAGGTGGGCAAAAGAGGAAACAAATAACTACTCATTACCTCTACTTGGTATCGTCAAATGTATATTCTTGAGAAAAGAAGAACCTGGTAAGGCCATGACAAGATGGAGTATTCTAAGAATGAGTAAACAACCATGTTAAACATATATATATGATACTGACACTTTACCGTTCTGGACTAAGATGCTACTATTTTTCTTCCCTACTATATCAATGACATTTGAAATTCTTTGAAGAGGGCGATCAAAAGGCAACCCAAGTCTCAAATGAAGGGATCTTCTTGTTTCAACTGCCATAAAATAAGCCATGTTAGTGTGTCAGACCATATTGTTTAGCTGAACGACAATTAAACATTCATAGTTATCCCAAGCTTCAAGTGGTTTCACCTTGCTTCAATTCTGTCTCACCATAACTAAGTTCATATAGGACTGTAATCAGATGTAAAATTTCTGGAAGAAGAAAGTGATATGGTTGCACCTCTAAGAAAATTAACAGCAGCACCAGTTAACTTCTGGGACTGAAAAGTGAGGAAATTCATGAATTTCACTGGTTAAACGTTGTAACAAGAAAAATTATTTGAAGGTAATAGTAAATTCATAGTTCAAAAGAATAACAAAATCTTTTTCAAAAATAGAAGTTGTTACTTAAAGTCACAAGAAACATTAAGTAATGGAATCTGAAGTGCCAAGGAAGATGCTTGATATTAAAGGATAAAACCAGATGAAGTGAAAACCAAAAAAGGTAAAAGTTACTATCGATAAGTCATTTTCCTTTCCCCTCTTTGACCAGCTTATGTTGCAATTTATGGAAGTAGCGCCCAATATACTTTATATGTTTCTCTATACTTGACACTATCCCCATACTTCTCTGAGCTACTTGTATGGCCCACTCTTTTCCAATTTCAGAAATTTCAAATTACTAATACTCAACTAACATTTCAGAGTGCCACAGAAAAACTTATTTTACAATTTAACTCAACATAGAATTTCTAAAACATTGTACTGGGAAATTGTTAAGACTTGATGACAATGAGAAGCTACCTGGATCTACTACTAGTACATATTTTTGGTCATTCTGATAAAGCTTTCTGAGAAAAAGATTCACCTGTTCTAATGGGAAGTTAACTGGATAGAGTGTGAAGTCCTTAAAATCATCCATGTACTCAATATCAGTCCACATTACCTCCAGAGGTATTGTAGCTTTTGCATAACTATCAACTACCAGTTCAACATCATCAATGTTCTTGTAACCCCACCGACATTGGTGAAAACCTATATCCACATATAAATACCATTACTCTAAAATAAGTGAGTATATTTTCATGCGTAATAGCTGTTTCCTAGAGAATGAGGTATAAGGTAAGCATGGAACAAAATAATTTCAACTTTGATCAGTATATGAATGACAGGGGTGGAGGAATTTAGCATTCCTACATTTCTTCTTGACGCCTTCTTCACATGTGAAGTTCAACATAATTCAAAGCAATATCATCTAATGGTACGTTCTACACATCTTTAGCTTAAGGTTACAAGATTCAAAAGCTACAACACTATCGTAGTTATGCAAAAGCTATGATACCTCTGGAGGTAATGTGGACTGATATTGATTACATGGATGGTTTTAAGGACTTCACACTCAATCTAGTTAAATTCCCATTGGAACGGGTGAATCTTTTTCTCAGGAAGCTTCATCAGAATGGCCAGAAAGATGTACTAATAGTAGATCCAAGTAACTTCTCGTTGTCATCAAGTCTTAACAATTTCCTATTTTTTCATCGACCTTAGTGTAGTATCATGTTCGGACCAGTTTAATACTAAAAACATAGGGGATCTGCTTGTTTAAAACAAGACAATAGCCCAAACCCCAATTCATACAAGACATCAAATAGGCAACCCAGAGTGCAACCATTATTTTGTTTAACCAAGTGTGGTAGCTGAACAAATACAGTAGCTTTTTCCAAAACAAAACACTTTGAACTGCTGTAAAGCATGGGAATACATTCCATATGTAGAAACAACTTTTATCAAGGTATAAGTAGTAACGATTTAGCTGAAGGTATAATAAAAATTCAGCTCAAAATATAGTAGAAACTCAGATCAATATGCAGCGGTAAATCACTCTAAAATGCAGCGGCAAATTGCCCAAAAAATACAGCAACAAATGATCTAACTTGCAACAGAAATCAACCTCAAAATACAGTAGCAAAAGGTCCAAAAAGGTAGCAGAAATCAACCTCAAATGCAATAACTATTGCAATAAAATGCAGTGATTACAAGCTATACTACAACTTGAAATAGACAACACAAGGGTGCAGCAACTCAACAGATACAAGATCATGTGATGCTTGCGATCTCCCTTAGTTTATGTAAGGAAAGATAGTGAGGAATTAGTGTCAAGAAATAAATATCTTATAGCAAGATAAGAACAGATAGTGTATTGCATATTTTCTTGTTGAAAGATTATCGTAACTTAGGCAAGTTTCAAAATTCTAATTATTAGAGTACCTTTAAGAGAAAATAAACTCCAAAGAGGTGATTGCAAACGATAGTATAATATCAACTTTACTGATCCAAATTAAGGCAAAAGAGGGGCTACTACAACCCATTTTCCAATATCGCACAAGTTTTAAAAGGTTTTTAGAACCTTAGGCCATACGAACTATTGGAGAAGACTAAATCGATTCCTAATCTAGCAATGGCTTTTAGCCTACACAACAACAGTGATGACAAGGAATAGGCAAAAAAGATACATGTTTCAAATCTGTGAATGTAATACCAGTCAAACACAATAAGGCAACAGACTGCTTATGCCCTCCCATAACATTCGAACAAAGTAGGAATGAAACATTTCTTCATTCGATATTTATAAACGGTTCCATAGTAATCACAACAGATTGTACTGAACACTTAAATATGATAACCAACACAACATATTTGCAATCCATACCTTGTCTCAATTACAACATAAACTGAATGAACTATAACTAACTTCTAGTATCTTTATCTTTGATAAATTTGGCTCTAAAACCAGCGAATGTCAAAGTGTTTAACAAGTAAGTTATGATAAAGGCTGAAGAACTACCAAAAAGTAAAATTTAATGTCAGACAACTTTCATTTTTAAAAGCACAGAGTCTATATTAATCCTTGTGTGATCCTATCAAGTAAATCTATGACAAGCATGGTTATAAAAATAAAATATTTCCAGGACTTATTTTTTTCAAATGATAGGACTCAAACAGTAAGAAAAGCATTAAATACTCATTCATATCCTCGAATAAATATTCATTCGCATCCCTGAATAAAGCTAAAACTATACTTGAGAATAATAATAATAATAGAGAAGGGAATTTAGACGGCCTGTTTTGTCCTAGTGAATCGAGGCAAAATTATTCAATCGATCTTTCATCAATAACAAATGAGATAGAAAGCCTTTATTTGGTTTAAGCAAACAAAGAATCAAGAGGAAGAGGGGTGGTTACTCTCATAATTGGAAGTGTCCAGGCCCCTCACAGGAAAACACCCAACACATTAGCAACATACCATAGGAAAACCCCTAACAATTTAGGTCAAAATCATCAATCTGAAGAAATATATAATATACACTAACTACACCTCAAAGATTAAAAAGACAAGAAGAGATTAAAGAAGAAAATCTTAAAATCTCAAAGATTGAAGAACAAAACGTCCAGCAAATAAAGAAGAAAACCTCAAAAATTTCTTAGTTTTGACCAAACTCACTTCGAGAAACAAACCCCAAATCACTAGAATCTAAGATTTCACTAAATTCACTATAAAATATAATATTTCTTATCCTCCAGTCATGCTCCAACCATCATTTCTACTTTGGTCAAGAGAAGAGAGAGGAGAGATTGGAAGTAGAAATAGGTTTCAGAGAAGAGATAAGAGAGACGATGGATTAGAGATAAGAGAAAATGTTTTGCATAAAGAGAGAAAATGGGTTTAAGAGGCAAAATTATTTTATCTGAATAGAGAAAATATTTTAATTAAATTAAATAAAAGGATCTCTTTGGTGAGTTACAAAAATAAGAGAGGAAAAATATGCAGGATTAATTAACCGTTCTAATACATAATAATTTTCAGACAATTGTTACCATAGATGTTTTTACAACAACGGTTCACAAAACCATTGATATAGCTAGGCCCATTACAACGGTTATATTATAATGGCAATGGTCATATGATTAAGCCATGTCAATAGCTACCAAATGACTATAACTGTTCCACTAGACTATTTGTAGCAACGGTCTAGAAATGGTTACTAGCATATCTGTTCCCATAGGCTCAATTTCTGGTAGTGCAGAGAAAGTTCCCAAAAATCCCAAATCTATGATTTTCTCAGTATCCATGTCTCAGAATATCTTATGACTATGAATAGTACTTTTAAGCATGAATTTGAATATGGCTTTCATATATGTGTGGCGTGTTATGAACACACGATCCTAGATTCTTGTAAATTTTCATGAAACATCCAATTGAAGCACATTTTCAGATGATCATTCAATACACCATGTTTCTCATGATTTTCATCAGATAGTAAAGTGCATATAACTAGTTCCATGATTTCAGTCATATCCAACAACAACATACCCAGTGTATTCCCATAGAGTGGGGTATGGGGAGGGTAAAGTATACGCAGTCCATACCACTATATCAGAAGAAGTAGAGAGGATGTTTTTGATAGAACCCCAACTAGGACAGAAAAAAAAGTAACAGTAACAGTAAATTAAACTAGTTCATGTATTTTACTTAGATTTCAATATAACTATGAGCATATGTATATGATTATGGGAGTAGTAAATAGCACCGAGAGGACATGAGTTCATATAACTCAAGTCCCAAACTACGTGCCACAGTAGGTTAAGGGATCCTCGCTAGTTTAGAGTGTCTCCCTTCGTTGAATGGGCTCATGAGTAATTCACACCAGTCATGGTTCTTACCCTTGGCAAGGTATAAAACACCCTCCCTACTTGGGTTACATGTTATATTTCATGCTGCTCATATGGTCTATGTCGGTTACGAGAACCTCTTATTGTTTCAAACTCAGTATCTGTACATGACCCTTAGTTCAGTTCGTATTTACTTAAACTTATGACTTTTCAGATTTTCATTTCATATTAATGTTATATATATATATATATATAGATGTATCTCAAACATGGTCATTGTACTTCATTTCAATTTTGCATCTTAGTATAATATTTTAGTATTTTCCAGCATAGTCAGGATGTTTTATATCTGCATATATCACATGCTCAATACATTTAAAGTGTTGATCACATACCTTTTCTTGTGTTGTATCATCTTATGATTTAGGTTCGGACGCTCAGCATCAGTCCCACGAGCAATACGTTCCAGTGCCATCTCAGCAGTTGATAGTAGTGAGTCCTCATCATCTGAGGATGAGAGTACGTATATTATTTTAGTACTATTTTAGTTTTAGAGGTTTAGAGTTAGTTGGAGATTTGTCCCAGCAACTCATCAATTAGTAGAGGCTTTCAGATAGACAAATAGATATTTCAGCTTTATGATTTAGGTAAGACATTTCCATTTTCTATTTTAGTATTAGTACTTGTTCAGACTCATTTTTAATTAGTGTTTATCTCAGATTTAATTTAGCTTTCGCCCAGTACTCCTTATATACAGTGTTATTCATTTTTATGCCATGTCATAGGTTAGCTTGGGGTCACCTGTGGCTCTAAGCACCATATTACATCCAAGGTGTAGGCTTGTGTCTTGACAAACTCCCAACCCTTAAGTTTCAAGAAGGATCGGAGATTAAAATTTCTTTTCAAGTTTTTCTCCTTAAATTCGACATCAACGGTACGTAGAACTAATCCAAGTCAAGCAAATTTTCAATGGGTTCTATAGATCTCAAGCTATAGTTCTCAATTTCAAGAGTTTTCCCCAAATTCTTTTCCAAGGTATGTAGAACAACCCTAATTCAATTGAATTTTGAAATCATAATCCCTTATATGTATTTTATGATCTAGGGTTAAAAGTTCGATTCTTGAAAAAGGTAAAAATTATCGATTTATGAATGTTCTTTCCCCAAAGAGAAACTCTTTACTCTATTATTTTGAATCGTGATTTAGGTTACTACATTAGTTCTTTAAAATCCCAATTTGAGTTGAGAAAGAAGATGATTATTTTGAGTTATGCTACATGATGAATTTTCTTACAAATCTAGAACTATTTGATATGAACATGACTTTAAAGATGATTTTATTGGGTATTTGAATACTTCACCATTGTGTCATTATTAAAGGTTTGAACAAGTGTTTTGAATGGTCTTCAATAATTTATATGAAATATGATCTTTACACATGAAAGATAAGAACCCTCACAACCTCCATAATAAAGCTATGAATTATGAATAGATGACTTGCAAGTCTTGGTATGATGATACCATTATGATATAAATCCTTTATGTTTAATGGTTGGTTGATGAGATAAGATGAGTTATGTTTAAAAGATGATTAATGAGAAGATGATTAATGAGATGAACAAGAATAAATATGGGCTTAAAGAGGATTACATGGTTAACCAAGAAGGTGTGAGTCCCCGTGGCTTGAACTCCTGAAACCTATATTTTGCGACGTAGGGATGGTTCATTCCGTAATTCAGACAACCTTAGATGTCTCCTCTATGAGGATGATTTGTGTATGCCTACATGATGTTATTATTTGGATTGAAATCAAGAGGGTGTCATGTAGAAGCTAATAGTTTGCAAACCATAGAGGCGATAATTTAGCCGACAAAGAAAAACATACTAAAAAAGCATATTATTAATATGGTTTGGTCGAACGACTTACATATTAAAAACTCATATTGAAAAAGCACAAACCTACTGAGTGAAATCTCTTACTAAACAAGACTCTTTAAAGACTACATTGTGAAAGTTATTGTATTGTGGTATGAGAAGAAAGATCTTCAATTTATAGATATCTAAACTTTTCCTCCACGAAAGAATTAACTAATTATGGAAGAGATCTTTTCCTACAAGGAAATCTTTTCCACTAAAACAAGTTATTCTAATTATGGTAGAAAATCAGGTAAAGTAGGAAATTCAGGGCAAATTCTAACAAATCTCCCCTTGGCTTAAATTTTCTGGCAAAATAATGTTGATCCTCTTTTCTTCACAAAATCTTCATATATCTCTATTGCTTACCATGATTAAAAATTGATATGGATTAAAAATTAGAGCCCTGTACATTAAAGTAAGCACGTGTTAAAAATATTAGGGCCCTGTTTTAGAAGTAAGCAGGATTAAAAATTGAAGCCTTGTGTATTTTTTTATTTTTTTTTTAAGTTAAAATCGGGTCAGTGACCCTTTTAATTAAACCAAAACGAAGTCAAATACAAAGACCAGGCCCAAAAGTAGCTTGGACCAATAGAGTGACATGCATTCAGACATAGACAACAAAAACCTAATATCACATTTAGGAAAGTGGAATTAAATTCATCTTGTCCAGGTTTCCAAAGAGCTGCTTTACCTCTAGCCTTCATTGACGAGTTCTTCATCTGCTCCAACTCAGCTAAGCATTAATTTTTCCTCTTTCACTTTATTTTTCCTTAGATCAATGGATTGAGCTTTTAACAAAGCTAATACCACCACTTCGTCTAAGAAATCAATTCAAGAAAGACAAAAAGATTATCTACCTAATTCCAGATCTTATACCAGGGGTGTAGAGCACCGTAATTGGAAGAGCAATTTGGAACTGAGCTCACCTTTGCTTGAGTATACTTTCCATCGCCACCCCATTTCTCACTGGGTATTGGTTGTAATATTCTTGGAACCTGCTTCCAGCAGAAGGTAAATTCAGCTCCATGTTTAATTTTCCCGTTGATAATGTCATTAATTTCCCTTTGTACACATTAAGCAATAATTGGCGTAGATGTTGACTTGAATGATTGTTGTGATTCTTGTCTGCTCCTCTTTGTGAATTATGACCGATATCATGTGTCTTGTATTATCCTTCTGATTTGTGGTATCCCTACCTTGTCTAAGTTGATAATACTTTTTGCCTTTGTTGGAAATTCATTAAAATTATTAAATTGGAACTCACCTGCAAAATCAAAAACTAGTTAGAAAAAAAGTCAGCAAGAGCGTTACCCTCCCTAAGGGAATGCACCACTCTCACTGTTAGCATGTTCATCAAGGATCTAATGGAGTTGACAATCATTGTCACACTTCATGGTACATACCAAACACCATTGATAATTTGAACCATGGTCCATGAATCTAACTCTACAATCATCTGTTGTATGCTCTTTTCCCTACAATACCTTAGACATTCATTGATTATTGTGGCCTCTACCACCAAACTTGTGGTGTCCTGTATTCTGTCACTCTTAGCAACCACAATATTTTCTTCATAATACCTAATACAAAAAACATAAGAACTAGGTCCAGGATTTCCCTTTGAAGCACCATCAGTATTACCTTTACACTATCCTTGTTCAGGGAATTTCCAACTCACAATTCTGAAAGAAACAGTTCTGCTATGTGCCCGCATTTCTGTAAATATACTAGGCCAATCTCTTCCTGTTATCTCCATTTTGAATCTCATTTTAACAAACTTGATTAAACTATCATTAATCTCCCATCTCACCTTTCTTTCCTGATACGTGCCTCCATGTAGAATTGTGTTTCTCCTCTTCCATAAAAAACAGAGGATTAAGATAGGAACAACATTAAATATAGATTGAGTTTTACAGTTACCTTCTTGCTGCCTCCACATTCTCACACTTTGCTTTAAATTTATTCTAGCATCAATAATACATGCTGCCCACAATAATGGTTCCAGGTTCTCATAGCAACCTCACCTTTAAGAAAAAGGTGTTCAATAGACTCAACAACTAGAACATCACAACAACCACAATTAGCATTTACCTCTGGGTTCCATTCATGCATTAGATCAACCACAGGAATTTTCCTTACCAAATTCTCCACGTAAGAAATGAGAATTTAAAGGGTAATCTTTTACACCAAATAGCTTTCAGATCTTCATTATTAATAGCTCTTTGTCTCAATAGTTCCCATGCACTTTTGGTGGAAAATTTCCCATTACTATTCCTGGTCCACCATGGCTTGTCCATCACTTCTTCATAACAAACAAATCCCAAATTCCTTCTGACATATTCCAGAACATACCTAGGGATAAGATCTTGCATAATCTGATAGCTCCACCCCTTCTCGCTTAAAAATTCTTCAACATCATTCAGGGGATGGCATGTGTGTACCTCAGATTGGTTTAAAAATAATGGACTAGAGTTGGTCCAGTTATCAAACCATATGGTAGAAGTGCCACTTTTTGGTTCCCACCAAAGATACTTTTCAATTTTATCACTATTATTTAACATAGCATTCCACACTTGAGATCCACCCCTCCACTGCACCAAAGTTGGGATTTGTTTTTTACAATACTTATTCTAAAGAAAATTAGTCCACAAATTACTTTATGTCCTAAATCTCCACCATAATTTAGCATTCCTAGCCTGAGATACATTCTCAAAGGTTCTAAATCCCAAGCCTCCTTCTTGCTTGGGAAGACAAATCTTTTTCAAGAAAACCAATGTTTGTTTCTACCTGATTCTTTGTTCTGCCAAAAGAATTTAGCAAAAGTTCTTCGAATATGTTTCAATACACTCTTAGGGGGAACAATTGCTGAAACTTATTTTCCACCATAAGATAGTAATCTCCCCTTCCAAGCTTGCAATTTGTTTCTAATTTTTTCCATCAGTTTTGCTAAATCCTCCTTTTTCTTATTTGAGTGAGATATAGGACACCCAAGGTACTTTAAAGAAAATTCACCTTTCACTATCTCAGTAAACTGCTCAATCTGTTGTACAGTACAAATCTGGGTGTTCTTGTGCATGTAGAAAAAGCTTTTCTCTTTATTCACCTTTTGGCCTAACTCCTTCTCATATTCCTGCAAGATTGCCATAATTTTCTCCCACATCAAAAGAAGAAAATATTATAGTATCATCAACATATGCTAAGTGATTTAGATTTGAGCTCCATTTAGGCAACCCATACCCCACATAATTATCAAGATCCAAAAGCTGAATTAATGCTCTTGTCAAAACTTTAGCAGCTCAGATAAAGAGAGCAGGTGATAGAGGGTCCTCTTGCTTGACCCCTTTAGTAGAATGAAAAAAGCCAATAGATTGCCCATTTAGAAGAACATAATAATAATTATTAGAGATTAACCTCCAAACCACATCACTCACTCTGTTGGAGAATCCCATCTTTCTGAGAACTTTCATCAAGAAGAACCATCAAACCCTATCATATGCTTTAGCGATATCTAGCTTTAGCACAACATTTGAAGGTTTCCCTCTCTTACCAATGTCAGAAATCAATTCTTGTGCTAAAATCACATTTTTCATAATACCCCTACCTTTGACAAAGCCTGATTGATTAGGGGATATCATTCTAGGAAGGATTCCCTTTAATCTATCATGAACAATTCTTGAAATAATCTTGTTCACAAAATTTCTAAGATTGATAGGTCTCAAATTCGCAAAGGATTGAATACTGTTCTTTTTGGGTAAGAGAATCAAGTTAGTATGAGTGATAGATTTTGGGAGGGTATTACCTGCGAAGAAGTTCACCACCAATCTAGTTACATTATTACCAACAATATCCCAGTAAGTTTGATAAAATCTCCTTGATAAACCATCTGACCCACTAGCACTGTCCCCATTAAGACTAAAAACAATTTTTTTAATCTCAGTAAACTCAGGAATAGCCCCCAACATCTCATTATCTTCATCAGCAACCATTTCTGGAACCAAATCAAGAAGTGGAAAATCTGTGGCATCTCTTTCTTGAGTGAATTAATTCTGATAGTAATCAATAGCTTCATTTGCAATAAGATTCTCCTCCTCTAACCAGCATCCTTGTTGATCCTTAATTCTAGAGATCTTCAATCTATTCCTTATTCCTTTCACAATACTATGAAAGTATTTTGTGTTCCTATCCCCACTTTCAAACTAATCATAACCAGTCTTCTGCTGCCAGTAACTCTTTTCTAACTGCAGATATCTGATATACTCAGCTTTAGCCTTTTGCATCACAGTCCTATTCTCCTGAGAAGGATCTTCTTCAAAAAACTTTGGCTATCTCTTCCCTTATGACCAACTATTGAAAAATGTCACCATACACTTTTCTATTCCAAATAGTAAGGGCCTTTTTAACTTGCTTGATTTTTCTTTTAAAAGCCAAAAAAGGATAATCAGAAACTTCAACATCCCAATTATATTTAAGCACATCCTTGAAATCAACATGATCAGTCCAGAACTTTAAGAATTTAAAAGGTCTCTAAAATGTATTAAGTCTGTTCTCACACTTTAATAGAAGAGGGGCGTGATCAAAACCATCTCTAGGGAGATGTTCTATTTTCGTATGAGAATAGATACCTTGAAAATAAGATGTAATTAAAATTATATCAAGTCTTTCAAATATACAATCCAAACCAGCTCTCCCATTCCCCCATGTAAAAGGACTTCCTTTATATTGAATTTGTGTTAAATCACATGATTCAATACAATTTTGGAAATCCTCTACATCTGCAGCTACTACAGGGACACCACCAATCTTCTCAACACCATTAAATACAACATTAAAGTCTCCACCTATCATCCAAGGAATGTTCACACCATTAGAAATAGAGTAAATACTATCCCAAAGTTATAGTCTTTGATTCTTGTCACATTTGGCATACACAACTGTCACTAGAAATTCGTGTTCATTGCATTGATCCTTACATTGTTAAGTTAACTGCTGATCAGTATCATTAATTATAATTGCATCAAACCCTTGATTCACAAAACACCAAATCTTCCCAGAACAATTATGAAACACCAAAGGCATCTGAATTCTTCTTTTGTATCTATTAATAGTACTATTATGCTGAAAAGACTCAAGTAAAGTAATGAATGCAAATTTGTGAAACCTATGTAACATATGAACCCTTTGAAAAGTTTTTTATGATCTAACAGATCTTATAGTCCAAATGATAGCCTTCATTGATTTTTGGATTTTTGTGTTCCACCATTTCTCTTTGGTTCAGTTCTGGAAGGTTGTGTAACCTCACCAATATCTTGTTTCTTTCCCTTCTTTTCATATTTGATGGCTTTAATAACCATTGGAGATAAGTTTGCATCTCTCAATACTCCACCTTCAACCTAAGTAACATCACTCTTATATTCTAACTGTGGCAGTGATTCGCCTTCCTGAATATTATGAGTCAAAATGTTGTGGAGTACTGCATTAAGTGACACAATATTATTGCTCCGAATTTGAGATTCATCAACTTATAAAGGAGTATCAATTGTGACCAAAGAAGTATTCTTTGTTGCTGATAAATTCCTGCAAGGTATATCTTTGGCTTCACTTGTAGTACTTGCTGGTATTATGCTTTGTTCCTGCTCTTTGTTGTCTATTTCATGAATCTTCCCTTCTAGAATATTAGTTTGTTCTACCACATCACCAGTAGTAGGGGCATCCAAAGAACTGATGTTATTCCTCTGCTTTTGACTGCAATCTTCATTACATTTATCTGATGTTGCAATATGATTAGCACTTAAATTGTCCTCAACTTGATCACCACTCTTGCCCAAAGTACTAGTATCCTTTACTATCTGTGCATTATGATTTTTATTTTTCTCTGAATTTGTCTCCTTTTGGCTTGCAGGTATCTTTACTGTTGATGGCGCATGAATCCCTTTATACTGATTGTTAAAAGAGTTTGCAACCCAATCTTTTGTAGACTGTGTTTTGCTTCTTTCCCCCTATTTATCAATTGTTGCTCTGTTATTTGTATCCATTCCTGTTTGGTGCTCATTATAATCATCTGATAAGGCTTCAAATTGATTATTATTGCATATGCCTTTGTCTGGTGTAATTGCCTTTTCACTGAGATAGCCCTTGTTAATGAACCTTCTACTGGTGTCATTCCATTGTGGAATTGTTCTCCTTCCTCTATAACCCTTTACTTTCTTAGACTCCACTTCATCCTCCTGAATGTTTTCCTCTTTATCCACTGTTGTTGTTTTCAATTTCGAATGTAACACCCTACATTCCTGCTCATCATGCCCTTGATGTTTACATTCTTTGCAATATTTAGGCAGAAAGTCATATTTAATCTTCACTTTTTCTATCTTTGACTCCTCTGTAGTATCATTTATAATCTCCATTCCACATAGTTAGGAAGATTAGCCAATAAGTCAACCTGTACTTTAACCCTAGCACAACTAGGTCTAGTTTTATTCACTGTCGCCAAGTCCAAGTGAATCAGTTTCCCAACAGCTGCAGCTAGAGAGAACAATGATTCTTTCACAAAAAAGGTTGGCTTGAGAACCGAGAAAGAGATCCAGGCCATGGCTTGAGTGGTTTCCTCTTCCATTTTAAATTTTGCATCATAAAGTAGGGGCCTCAATATGAATATCCATCTTTCGCATTAATGTAATAGACATTTTTCGCAAAAACATTAACGAAATCATCCATTCTATCAAATCTCATGAGAATATGTCGATTCCGCAAGAAATTGATTTTACAGTCACTTTTGATATTAAGTTGTTTGGGCAATTGGATCCAAAGGTCATCCAATTTCGGCCATCCATAAGAGAACTTACCAACTATAGCAACCTGTAACTCTTCAATTACATTCATTCTATGCACTTCTTCCTTAGTCCACACCACCTGAGGAACACCATTAACAAAATTCATCTTTTTAATAGGTATGGACTGCACACAATTGGTAGCACTATCACTCTTTGGTTTTAATAAATCTGCAAATTTCTCTTGTTGGGATGACAAACCAATCTCCATTGTTGAATTCGTAGGCAAATTGATAGGTACAGTATTAGAAGTAAAGGGAGGAAAGTTATCCTGCGACTAAATAAGGGATGACTGGCTAGCCATATTATCAGGCTGACCAGTGGCCTGATTGGCCATTTTCGATGAAAAAAGAATTCCGGCAACATTGACGGCTAGGGTTTTTCACTTTTTCTAATTCTATTTTCAACAAAAATAGTTCTCTTCATGAAAAAAAAAGTTCTTACAAAAGTGTCACATAAATTGAAATGGAGGAAGTATAAAATTGGAGAGTGACAATTTTTTTACAAAATAAATAAATAAATAATAAAAAATAAAATAAATAAATAAATTTAAAAAAAGGAAAAAAAATAAAATGCCCTGTGCATTAAAAGTGAGCACAGGTTAAAAGTAGAGTTCATGCATTAAAAGTATAAGCATGAGTTGAAAGGAGCCCAAACGTTAAAAGTAAGCAGGGGTTGAAATTCGGAGCCCATACGTTAAAATAAGCATGAGTTGAAAATTAATTTTGTTTTAAAGATAGGGTAACAGGGATTGTTGAAAATATGGTTAGAATTTTATCTCCACATTTAGTTGGACAAAAATCTTCATTATCATCAAATTGATTGCAACTATAACTGAAATCGCCTTGATCTTGTCTTCAATCGCTATGAACCATTGGGATCATTAGACCTTTGAACCATGGGACCTTTGAACCATGAGCTCTGATATCATGTGGAAGCTAATAGTTTGCAAACCATAGAGGCGATAATTCAGACGATAACGAAAAACATTCTAAAAAAGCATATTATTAATATGGTTTGGTCAAATGACCTACTTATTAAAAAAAAATGAAAAAATATAAAACCTACCAAGACAAATCTCCTCCTAAACAAGACTCTTTAAGAACTACATTGTGGATGTTATTGTATTGTGGTATGATAAGAGAGATCTTTAATTTATAGACAACCAAACTTTTTCTCCACGAAAGAATTAACCAATTATGGAAGAGATATTTTCCTACAAGAAAACCTTTTATACCAAAACAGGTAATTATAATTATGGTAGAAAATCAGGTAAAGTAAGAAAGTCAAGGCAAATCCTAACAATTATATCCCGGTTCATGCAGAAAATGTGGATTGGGGCTCTGCCGATCGGGTGTTGATCGGACCCACATAGCCCATGGTGTATATATAATGTCGGTGATACCATCTAGTTCAAAAGTAATGTAAATAAAGTAAATTAGGTCCTTTTTCAGTAAATGTTTTATGTCCTCCTATACAACATAGTTTTTAGTTTTAGATTCAGTTTCTTGTACATGTTTTATGTTGTGTTTTCCCTTCCTAGTTTTACATATTAATACATTCCACGTATTGATTGCCTTGGACGCTACATCATTTTATGATGTATGTTCCAAGGCATACATTTTTTTTTGTGCAGCGCTATGACTTGACGTATTAGCCATTGATAAGCCCTCCATCTTCCAGAAGGTGTAGTCCACCTGATGTTTAGACTTGGTCTCAATTTTTGGTATAGCCGGGGTCTTGACCCGACATATTTATTGACTCATGGTAGTAGAGGCTTCGTAGACCTATGATGATGTCTTTTCAAATGTTTTGGATTTTACTTAGTCATTTTGAAATTATCTTACGTTGTCATTTTGAGACTTCAGTATTTATAAATGAATTTCGTTTCCGCAATTACCGTTCATGATTTTCTAAACATTTGCTTTCGCGCTCATTGAATGAATGCTCATGATGTAAGCTAAGTGGTTCTCTTGGACCATTAATGATTTCGGGTGCTTGTAACATCCAAGACCTAGGCTCGAATCGTGACACTTAGCAAGTGTCACGACCCAAATTATCGGATCGTGAGGGCACCTATTCTAATCCACCTAGATAGGAGAACCCCTTACCACCCTATAAGAAGATATGTGGAAGTCTTAAATAATAACAAAATACCAATCCTTATTACAACAGATTTTACAAATAATAAATGCGGAATAAAATCTACCCCTAGAACTTAGTCTAAACAGGTACAAGAGCTTATAAGTAAGAAGGTAAGACTGGACACAACTGATCCTGCAACCAGACTATACCCCAAAGAGGGTATAGCAAGAGTAGTATCAGTACAAACAACACGTACTGGAAGGTATCATCGCCCGACCAGGGTTAGATCACGAAAACACAATATAAAAATCACAAGGAGAAAGCATGACAACTTATATAACAATTTAATTCGCATCACTTTCATATACGTGTGTTTCCTAAGAGTATTCCATTCTTATTCCTGTTGATCATTCATCACCTTCACATCAAGTGTTATACATCCTAACTCTCACTTGTTTAACCCCAATAGTTATTAAGTCAATCTATTTCACTTATGCCTCAATTAACCTCAAGTTTATGATAAGTAGCCTTTTCCAGTAACTCTACAACTTCAGTCAAATACAAGTCAAGAGAACAACAAGTCAAGTTAACCATGACCAAGTTAGCAACTCTAACTCTAATAATATCCAAGTCAATAAACCATGACTCTAATCATATTCAAGTCAACAAACCATGACTCTAACCATATCCAAGTCAACAAACTGTGACTCTAACCTTATCCAAGTCGACAAACCATGACTTTAACAATAAGAATCCCAAAATATATGACAAGAAAACGGACCACACAAGAATCCAAAATATACTAAGCAACATCATAATACGGTTCACTCAAGGAACCCACAACAACAACCACAATATAACTTGGACCACTCATGGAATCAATATAACAACAACAATAACAATAATCATATACCCGGCCCACTCAGGGAACCGTCACACTCATACATACCTTGTACATACATTCTAAGGGTCTTATGGTTTCCCACTAGTCATGACCAACAGGGGACGAGCTCTTATCCATGTACTGTATCGGCGTGGTACCCGACCCAACCAATGAATCATAATAACCAATCCCGTGAAGATGTCCAAATACCCGTACATCCCACAATAATAACAGATATCACAGTAATCACAACCACAATGAGAATAAGTAATCATACTTATACAATCAGCAAAACTTTAATATAACCTCATTATATGTTATTAACACCTAGGATATTATTTAACAATTTCCTTCCTTAAGCATTCATTACAATAATAGACAACCACCCAAACACTTGGTCAACTTGAGCTAAGCATTCCATGTAAGCAAATATCATTCTTTAACACACCAAATCACAAGTAAATATGATTCATTGGTTTCATAAATTACCGTATGTCTGAAGACCAATCCACGGCTTATTCACGTAAGGATTATCAAGCCAACTCATTAAATTCAAGTATTCAATTTAGGAGAGCACATTCAACCCAAAGTAGTCTAAACTCTAGTTTAAAATTTATAAATTCATTCACTAATCCCATCCTCCTTTATTTATACCGAAACTGGGAATTTTGCTATTATTCAGCAACCTCTACATTCAAGTCATTACTAGGTTCAAGACCTACTCCATTAGCTAATCATTCAACTCTATTCAACTTATAATCTAGTTCTAGTCATACGCCTTTATACTTTTTACTTCCTAACCCTTAGCCTAAGGTAACCCTTAGCCTAACTTGACCTTAGGCTCTTAAGTTAAGTCACTGCCTCCTTATACCGAAATCAGTCCTCATCACTAACCTTAAGCAAGATTATCCCATATTCCAACCACACATAATACCAAGTTCACCCTTTTATGGTAATTAGGCTAAATAACTAGATTATGAGCTCACACAATCTCATTGTCATCCTCTATATTCACATAATTCACATTACAATCCACCATTGAGTCATACAAACACAAAACACCAATCAAGGGTTCATACATTAACATAATAACACATAGTTAGGCCCTTATTATATTAAATCCATATTTTATCCGTCCAAACTCTATGCCCGTAGGCCTAAGCATGATTTCTTCCGTCAAATCTACATTATGAATACGTTTACTAACCACAGTCTACTACTCATAAACCGTAACCTACCTGGGTGTCAAACTGCTGCAACAAGTAAGTTATGCCATGGATGATCTTCCTTCTTCTTCTTCACATTTTCGAAGGCAAAATCATCTAATAATAATAATTACAAGAGTAATTAATAAACTACTCTTCAAAAAAAATATCTTGGGAATTCAAACCCACTAATTCTACCCTCATTTACGGTCTACAACATTTTTCAAGGGTCAATTAGTCATCAAAATAGTTTCTTCAAGCTCAACCCAACTCCATTAATGGAGTTTTTAGGCTAAAGGTTCCACTTTTATTTAATTCAAGGTCCCCAACTATCAATTTTCATGTTTTAGAATCACTAATTCATGTTAGGGATCTTTAATTAATAATTTAGAAGTGATTCTAGGTGATATTAACCCAACCCGTAGGTTTTCCCCAAAATACCATGAACTTAGGTTCAATTCTCCAAGAATTTCACCATTAAAGGTTGTTCTAATAACTCTAGGATGTTAAAGGATTGAAAAATGAAGAAGATGACGGAATAAACTTACCTCAACGAAGAATTTCCACCCATACCAAGAGAAAATCGCCCCTCTAGGGTTTAGGAATGAAATTTTGGGGTTTGGGGGATGAAACCCGTCAAAATAAGGTTATAAACTGTTGTTGTCCCGTTGCTATAGCGACATGCACTTTTCTATAGCGACGTTGCTATAGCGCCCTGATCCGGCTATGGCGCCCGTAGCTTTTTAAGCATGTACAGTCTTTAGTAAAACAGTCATAACTTTTTACTCAGGAAGTGGATTGACAAACGGTTGATTGCGTTGGAAAGAAGACTCAGAGATATTTAATTTGATGGGTATTAGGACCCCCTAACTTCTTATATTATAGGAGGAATGCTCATTTGAAGTTGACGCTAGTTTAAACTTAGCCCGAAACTAAATCGGTAAGGACACTTTCAACTTAACTTTGTGCTAGGGGTATTGTATGACCTTAGTACATATCAAATGCACTCCCATACTAAAGAATTAATTCTAACACTTATGAGGAATGAGAAGCACATGCCTTTACCGCATGTATTTTTAGTAACGACGGAACCGATCGTTACATCAAGCCTTTTAGATTGTGAGAAAAGTGCTTAAAGCTGCAATGTACATGGAGAAGGCAGGGTTGAATGGTTCCGAAGAACTGAGAGTAAAGGAGTACTCAGTAAGGCGTATGTACTTGAAGTTAATGGGAGGATTACCCAGAGTGAGTTGGAGAAAACTAATGTGTAGTAATCATGCCCCACCAAAATGAGTGTTCATGGCATATTTGGTGACAAATGGGAAGTTGTATGTTAAAGATAGATTAATCAAATGGAGATTGGATATGGAACCCCTGTTCCCACTATGTAAAGGGGCTGATGAAACACTTGAACACTTGTTTTCCAGTGTCCTATCGCATCAGACATGTGTTTAATTATTGAAGTGGCAGTGCATTACAAGAACAATCTGGGACTGGTCAGAAGAATGTGTTGTATGGATGAAAAGATATCACGAAACTAATCGACCAAGCTCCATTATTTACAAAACGTCTGTGGTAGGTTATATATACCAAGTGTGGCACGAGAGGAGCCAAATCATCTTTAAAGGGAGGAAGTGCACGTCGATTGCAATAGTGAAGCAAGTGCTTCAAAAAGTCTGGTTTGAGCTTATATGAAGCCCAAACTAGCTAGTTTCATACATGTACTTAATTTCTATCCTAGCTAAAAGTTGTCCAGTAGAGTAGGAGTCATGTAGTATATATGTGTAGGAACTGAGCCGGTAGCCAATTGCATGTTATTGTTTCCCTTTGTACTCAAAATTCTTACTTGGTAATAAAATACCCATAACAAAAAACAAAAGCCCAACATATTTAACTTATAAGCACTCGTCTTTTAAAACTTTGAACCTTTATAAATGTGTAAATAAGTTAAAAGGTCTTTATGAGCCTGTTAAATTGGTTTAAGCTTGCACAAACACCCTCTAAATAAAATAAATTAAAAACCTAAACATCTTAGCTTGACAAAAAAAATTGTCATTCAACGACACTCCAAATGTCAACACAATCTAGTAGCACAACAGTACTGTTTTTCAAATATTCACCGGCAATATGATTCTGGAGTCAGTTTCAAGAAGGGTTGTAGATCACATAAAATATTTTAACAGGTTTTTCTTTTGAAAAAATAAAAAACTACAACTCACTTTTAATTTACTTGTCTCATTTTAACTTGGCATGAGTTATTGAGGTCTTAAACTAAAGATATGTATAATGTATCAAAATGTCCTAATCAAGTGATTCCAAAACAGACGGAGTATCTTATGCATCTACATTGCAAAGAAAGATATATTAACCACAACAACAACAACACCATACCCAATGTTGCATTGGTAGAAGTAATAACGAAAGTGAAAAAGTCATGAGTCATGACAAATACTATTGATAACATGACATATCATCTTGAAAAGTAATCACAACAAAATAGTTCGATAAAAGAAAGATACATTAACCATCTAATAAACCCTAGCTAGTCCAGAATTCTCTGGACAAGAAATTTATCAACTACATACATCTAGGCTATGAAACATTAGTTAAACAATAAATAAAAAAACAATACTAATAATATTTGATGTTATAATAACTCTAGACCAATTCTATATGCAAGAAAAGCTTCCAATGTCCCAAATTTAAACTTTTCATCAGAAAGAAGCCAATCATATTGTGGATTCAACCATCCCATGTTAGATGGCTTGTTGACAATATCCCATTCATCACCCAAAACCTTCTTAGCCAATTTTTCCACACTACAATTATTAGCAATTTCACCAAAAGTAGCCTTTTCCCTAGCCATATCCCTCAAGTCAACCCACTTACTAATCTTCATATTATAATCCTTCTCTAGCTTCTTGACCACATCTTCAATCCCTATGCCAACAACTATAGTCTTGTTATCAGACAATAGTCTCCACAAAGACAATAGTTTATTATCATAATGTTGGTCTAAGTCATAAAAGAGACAATGATTATCAACACAAAGTTGTAAAAGCTCAAAAGGAGAATTTGATACTTTGCCTTTGCAATTATAGTATGAGAAATTGTTATTCTTGTATTGTGCACTACGATCAGCAAAAAGACTCAAGATTAGAGTCTTTTCTTTCTTCTTTTCTTGAATCTTTTTTATTTTGGATACCCAATTGTTGACTAGGGCAGAATTTGAACCTGACCAGTCTGATCCATTCCATAAAGTCTCTATTGTGATGGGATTTTTGTTTAATGGATGTATGGTTGTTGTGTAGATCAGGTCATCTACCTTGTCATGTTGGATAGTCACCTCCATGGCCTACTATGGGTCCTTCAATGAGAATTTTTTTTTGGAGTTTGCAAGGTATTCTTTTAGGGTTTAGGTTATCCGTAATTATTTATTTATATAAGGATATTAAGACATTAAGTAGTGTAACCGACTTAATTAATAATATTTTCCTTTTTGACCATTAAAATTTAGAACTCCTAATTCGAATGGAAGTGGTATAACCAACGTAGTTGCATTTCCTTTTAGCATATGCGTCTTACATTTTTCTTTTAGTTTATTTTCTAAACTAATTACTTGATGATAAATAATAATTATAAATCTTATATATATCAAATCGAGAAAAGCATAAATAAGCCTATCAAGTTGGCCGGGTCAGCCCGGACCCTATCCTATAAACCTAGTAAGCTAAAAGGCCTAGCACGGACCTGTTTGGGGGTAGGGGGCTTGGGCCGGGAGTGGGACCGGACAAGATCCTGGCCTGACCAGGCATTGGAGTCCAATAGATCGGCCTTGTACGTGTCTATAAGGAGCATCTTACGTAATTATGCAACCTAAAAATACATATTGCTGAATTTTAGCCAAAGATTGATTATATCAATTAGGCAAAATGATCTATTAGACTCTTGTTCTTGTCCGAGTTTGTAATGTGGACACTTCTACTTAGGCATTTGTCATCTGAACCCCTCAACCCATTAAAACACAACATTTAAACCCTTTTTTTGACTTGACTGTTGAGCGTGTAGCACAAATGCTGACACATGATTAAAAATTTACACTCCTAAAAACCACGTAGGAAATGACGTGGAAACAAGTTAAAACCCTCAAAAAACTTCTCATTTTCTCATTCTTCTTTTTCCATCTAGACACCCGTACTTACACTTTTTCATTTTTCCCTTCGTTTCCACTTAATTCTTCGACTACTCTTGTTGCTATTGTTCGATTTTCAAGTTATCGATGTAAGTTTATCAACGTATTGTCCTAATTATTTCATGTTCTAGCTTTTTGTTGGTTTTTGTTTGAGTTATTGTGTCGTTTTTCTGATTTTTGGATTTTTATCGATTAACACTGTTTTTGTTGGAATTTTTTGGGGGTTTTGCTTTGTTTCGTGTCTATGCTTTGTTGGAATTTTAAGTTCATCATAAAGTCCACAATAACAAACACGAACTGTCATGGTGAAAAAAAAATACAACAACTGAAAATGGGGTTAAAATTGAAATGGAAATGCACTAAAAAGAGAGGACTATAATGACAGGCAAAAAAATTAACGGAGAACAAATTTGGAGAGAGAAGATCGAGAAAGAGACAAATAAAAAAGCTCAAATTTGTCCAACAATAGTCGTAGAAGCAAATGGGGAAGAAGATGGCTAATATAAGCCCTAATGTGACTGTTAGGCCCTATTTACAAGGTCTCACGCTCTTGTTTTGTTTGTATCATACGCTCCTATGTGGCTTATGCCACATATGATGCCAAGTCAAAAAAGGGGTTTAAAATATTTTGTTTTGATGAGTTAAGGGGTTCAGATGATAAAGACCTAAATAGAGGTATCCACATTACAAACTTGGACGAGTACAACGGTCCAGTAGATCATTTTGCCTATCAATTATGGCCAAATCTTTATTGCCATGTTGACATAACCCTATTAATTAAATAATTAAAATATCGTGCATATAAAAAAAAAAATAATAATAATAATATATATATATATATATATCCCTTAAATGTCGCCTATTAAATGAATTTATTAATTAAGGAGTTGTTCCATACTCTTTAAAAAGATTAGTTCTTTTGCTAGTATCTTTTTTTGTTTCTTTTTGTATTAAATTTTTGGCCAAACACATCAACAGGCCCCTAAACTTGGCATGAATTTTCACTTTGGCACTTAAAGTGGACGTTGTTCATTTTAAACACCTAAATCAGCCTCTAACTGTGTCATTTTGGCACCTTTTGCCCAGTTGGCACGTCGTGTGAAACTCACCCTTCCATCAAAGGCATGTGGAAGGCTCTTTTTTGCTGATGTGGCGTCCTGGTTGGCCCACCTATGATAATAATAACCCATACCCACCTATATTTAACTTCTTCCTCATTCCCAATTCTCTAATTTAACCCTAATTTCCCAAATTCTTCAAAGTTCAATTTTTCTTCTTCTCTTCTTCTTCATCTGGTTTTTTTTTTCAATAATTTTATAAAACAAATTTGTATATTATAACTAATGTAGAAAGAAAAAAATTGGGATTTATTACATGACTGCAAGATTGTAAACTAATACGAATCTGTTTTCTGCTCTTGAGATTTATATACGAATCTTGACTGCAAGACTGTAAAGTTCTCTCGAACAACATATTTCCCCTTTTTCAATTAGATTTGGCATGTTTCTAATGACTAGATCGATCATATTGCTCAAGCCATAATGCTCCTCGTCGTTCTTATTAATTGTTGTTCTCATCTCTTGAACAATATATTTCCCCTTCTTTATTGGTTGCTTTGCAGTTATGAGTTCCAGCATTACAACACCAAAGCTAAACACATCGCTCTTCTCAGTTAATTGTTGAGTCATATAGTATTCAGGATCTAGATAACCCTGCAAGGTAATCAAGTTTTAATGAAAGTTTCTGCTCTTGGGATTTATTATATGATCTCAAATTCTCTAAAAACATATTCGAATATGTTTTCGCTTTGCAAGAAAACAAAAAGGAGGGTGTGTTGAATAAGAAGATCTAGGGGGAAGGTGGTGTTAAAAGATTTTAAAATTATTTTTTTTAATTTTTTTTAAATCAAAAGTTTTAAAAAAAATAAATTAAAATGACACCTGTAATTATTTTATTGGTTGCCTGCCATGTCATCGGAGAGTGTATTACACTCTCCATATTTGTTTTGCTCATTATCAAAAAGGTGTCAAAATGACACAGTTGGAGGCTAGTTTAGGTGTTTAAAATGAACAACGTCCACTTTAGGTGTCAAAGTGAAAGTTCGTGCCAAGTTTAGGGGGCTACCGATGTGTTTGGCCTAAATTTTTTTATCTTTTCCTATTCCTAGTGTTCTTTTTTTAAAAAAAAAATTGTTTGTTAATACATTTTTTATTTGTTTTCTTTTAGATTTCTAACATAAATATTAGAGCTATTATATTAACATATTACCTATTAAATTGTTGTTCTTGACTCCTTACGTAAATGTATAAATATATATATATATATATGCATGTATATATTTGACAAAATTATAAATATATATCTATATCTATCTATATATATATATAAAGAAGCATGTATAATTACAAATTATATATTTTAAAAATATGTATAATTATTTTATTTAGTTACATCTATTACGTATATAGTTCATATATTTGGACTACTACATGTATGATAGTATATATTATAAATATATAAGCAAAATTATATATATTATAAAATAATATAAATTAATCGCAGTACAATATTGTAAGACAATAAAATTCGCAACCGAGAAAATAATAATCGGGACAGAAAAATATTGCAACAATCATTTATTGATTTCAATATGTGAGTGTTACAATCTCTATGATTCCTCTGATTCGCCTTTCTAAATATAAATTCAAAGAACTTCGAGCTTGATCTTGAATGTTGTTGAACTTGATGGATTTGATCTTGACTTGTACTTGAATTCAAGAGCTTTTGAGCTTGGTCTTGAATCTGGTGGTCTTGATCTGGAATCTTGATGAACTTGATCTTGACTTGTACTTGAATTCAAGAGCTTTTGAGCTTGATCTTGAATCTGGTGGTCTTGATCTTGAATCTTGATGAACTTGATCTTGAAAGCTTGAACTTGGGGCTTGTAGAGAAATCTGCGGCGTTTGATCCAGGAGCTCTCTCTTGCTTCTTGTTAGAGTTGTTGGTCCCTTTTTTGAATTATGAGGCCCCTATTTATAGTTGTGGAAAGGGAAGAGTCATGGTGAAGATGGGCTTTTTCTGGCCCATCAGATTTAAGTGACATGGCGACATTTGATTGGCCTTTGATTTCACTAGGCATGCTGCATCATTTTTGACATGTGGCATGATCCTATTGACTCCTTCACTTGACTTGCACACCACGTCATTTGACAAGTAGCGCTCAATTGAGCCTCTAGAATATGATGACATCTTGGATTTTAGCAAAATGGGCTCATCATTTGTATCCCAAATTAATGGGTTAGCCCAATTAAAATTGAGTTTTAATTAAATCCATATTTATTGGACTTAAATAATTAATTCAATTATATTAATCCACCATATTTCTTGGACTAATATATTTTGAATTTAATATAATCCGAATTTCGTACGGATTTAAATTTAATAAATATCGTTGCACACAAATTGCCCCCTGCTTCAAGACTTGTCGGAGTATTTAATTTTTTTGAAGACTAGACTTGAAGTATAAGCTTGATGTTTTAATTTATTTGTGTACAAATCATCATGAACCAATACACGTGATACCAAATGAGACCGTAATTAAATATCGCTATATATCTTTGAGACATATTTATTTATTTATTTTGATTCACGTGTTATACATTGAGAAGAACCTCTTCTTTTTTTTTTCTTTTCTTGTTTGCACTTCTTCAGGATACTCCTTTCCATTTGGGGAATGAAATCCTTCTACTCCATAAGCAACCATTCTCCAATTAGAATTAGGATGTCTATATTCCTACAAACTTGGACTGTCCCAATTTCACTCCAATTAGGAGTATGCCACCTCCTCAAGGACTTGAAAACTTCTCCTAGTTTTATTTCAACAAGGAGACCAGTAATGCCTTGATGCATCTATAAATAGATGGATGCTCTCTATTATTTTGGTATTGCAGCATCGGGAGTCACACAAAGGAGAACAATGCCCGGTAATATATTCTTCTCTTTTAATTTTCGTCACTTTTTTTCAGCCCAACATGTTAGTGGTATAAAATTCATATCTCATTGTAGAAATATCGAAATCCTGAACGGTTTAACATTCCAAAAACTAGACTTCGAGATCTACAACATATCCAAAATTTAGAATTAAACTCCTTCAATTTCGTTCTATACAGTTTTTTGAAACTTAGGTTTAAATTTTGTCATGCTGAGAATTTCAGATCGGCGTAGCTTCACCAAAACTTGTATATCTTGATGTAGAAATGAAGAAATCACAAGCCGCTTGATTCTTACAAAACTATACATACATATATATAACATATCCGAAATTTATAATTTAATACATTCGGAATCTTTTCAGATGTTATCCCGAATTCAACTTTGGATTTTGGCGCACCGGCAGTTTCAGCTTTGCACGACGACACCAAAAAACTTTTTTCTCAATGTGGGAGTACCGAAATCATGATACACTTAATTCTATAGATACCATAAATATACAGCTATAACACATCCAAAATTTAGAATTTAACACCTTCCGGATCGTTCTAGACAAATTTTTGAAGTTGACCCTAAATTCTGTCTCGCAGAGAATTTCAGATTTGCATTATCTCACTAAATAATTTATATCAAGATGTCGGATCGTCACCATCAAAAAGGTGTTTTGATTGCTGGAAACCAGACTTCAAGGGCTTCATTCTCACCAAAAAATCTTGTCTCAAGCCTATCCGCGTTGGTGATGTATGGTTTTCGAGTTTAAAAAGTCCTGACAGGTAAGAATCTCTCTTCTTCTTGTGCCTTTTTTTTGTGTTGTCTTTTCCTTTCTTCTTTTGCAGGATTGAAATAAATACCATTCATGAAAGGTCAGCTTAAGGTGCGAGAGCTTAACTTCGCCTCCGTCACCTTGAGACCTGACTAGTTCGGCTTTCAAGTTTGGTCCCTTTCACCGATGTACTTACGCAATGGTCAGCTTAAGGTGCGAGAGTTTAACTTCGCCTCCATCACCTTGAGACTTGACAAGTTCGGCTTCAAGTTTGGTACTTTTCACCGATGTACCTATGCAATGGTCAACTTAAGGTGCGAGAGTTTAACTTCGCCTCCGTCACCTTGAGACCTGACAAGTTCGGCTTCAAGTTTGGTCCCTTTCACCCATGTTCCTACGCAATAATCAGCTTAAGGTGCGAGAGTTTAACTTCACCTCCGTCACCTTGAGACCTGACAAGTTCGGCGTCTAGTTTGGTCCCTTTCACCGATGTGCCTATACAATGGTCAGCTTAAGGTACGAGAGTTTAACTTCACCTCCGTCACCTTGAGACCTGACAAGTTCGGCTTCAAGTTTGGTCCCTTTCACCGATGTACTTATGCAATGGTCAGCTTAAGGTGCGAGAGTTTAACTTCGCCTCCGTCACCTTGAGACCTGATAAGTTCGGCTTCAAGTTTGGTCCCTTTCACCGATGTGCCTACGCAATGGTCAGCTTAAGGTGCGAGAGTTTAACTTCGCCTCCGTCACCTTGAGACCTGACAAGTTCGGCTTCAGGTTTGGTCCCTATCACCGATGTGCCTATGCAATGGTCAGCTTAAGGTGCAAAGGGACAAATTTTTGTCCACCTTAAGGCATGGAAGTTTAGAGATCCTTTTAAAGATAAACTCATGAAAAAGCCAGCTTAAGGTGCAAAGGGACAAATTTTTGTCTACCTTAAGGCATGGAAGTTTAGAGATCCTTTTAAAGATAAACCCGTGAAATTGTCTACCTTAAGGCATGGAGATTTATAGATCCTTTTAAGGATAAACCCATGAAAAGGCCAGCTTAAGGTGCAAAGGGACAAATTTTTGTCCGCCTTAAGGCATGGAAGTTTAGAGACCCTTTTAAAGATAAACCCGTGAAAAGGCCAGCTTAAGGTGCAAAGGGACAAATTTTTGTCCACCTTAAGGCATGGAGATTTATAGATCCTTTTAAGGATAAACTCGTGAAAAGGCCAGCTTCAGTTGCAAAGGGACAAATTTTTGTCCACCTTAAGGCATGGAAGTTTAGATACCCTTTCAAAGATAAACCCGTGAAAAGGCCAGCTTAAGGTGCAAAGGGACAAATTTTTGGTCCACCTTAAGGCATGTAAATTTTGAAGGCCTCAACTTGAAACTTGGAGGTTTTGACAGTTCCACCTTGCAAACTTGGCGAATTTGGAGACTTCAGCTTGCAAACTTAGCGGATTTGGAGACTTCAGCTTGCAAACCTGACAATTTTGACAACTTCAACTTGCAGACTTGGTAGATTTGAGATTTCATCTTGCAGAATTGCTGAACTTTGACTACTTTAGCATGCAGATATGGTGAACCTGAGACTTCAACGTTACTGACTTGGTGAATTTTGACTTCAACAAGCACGCTTCAATTCGCAGGCTTGGAAGACTTACAACTTCAACTTGTAGGCTCGGAGAACTTGAGGGTCTCAAATCCTGTTGCAGAAGCTTACCTTTTATATGGAGCTCTGCCCCCATTGAGTCATGAACATTTTGTGTAAGCCCAAAGTTTAATCAGAATATTTGTAGACTTAACTTTTGTATGGCGGATCAAGCGAAAACATGTATTTTTTTGGCACTCATGCAACTGAACTTAGAATGAAACTTCTAAGCGCCTACGTACCTCGGTGAAGAGGATCAAGTCACAACGTAGTTCTGGAAGAGTGTATATTTTTTATTTTTTATTTTTTTGGTCCTAACTTTTGCCTAGGCCGCCTCTTTCGAGATTTTCAACCTAGCGGACATTTTTTTTTTGAGCCATACACGGTTTATACTCTTACGGGCCAGGAGTGGACATGTAGTTTATGCTCGTGCCTTAAGGAGCGTCATCTTCCCTCAAGGATAGTACTTCTTCAAGAATTTGGCATTGATAGGACCAATTTTCAGGCCATCTGCATCGACAAGCGTGTAAGCGCCATTTGAATATGCCTCTTGTATGGCGTATGGTCCATCCCATTTTGAGGTGAATTTGCCCCCAGATTTATGGGAAGTGATAATGGGCCTCCTTACTGCTAGGACTTGATCTCCAACTTGAAAGCATCTCAAGCGAACCTTTTTGTTGAAAGACCGAGATAGACGGGCTTGATAACATTCAAGATTTTGTTGAGCCTGTAGCCTTTTCTCATCCAGAGCTTCTAACTCTGCAAGACGCAACTTAGCATTTTCTTCTTCGGTGAGCCCTTCTTGAATAGCAAGTCTTAAAGAAGGTATTTGACGCTCAAGTGGTAGGACTGCTTCAACTCTAAAAGCAAGCGAGTATGGGGTTGCTTGCGTCGGTGTGCGGTGAGTCGTCCTATATGCCCACAAAGCTTCTTCTATTCATTCATGCCAGTCTCGTTTGGATTTGGAGACAACTTTCTTCAACAGGTTGCATAAAGTCTTATTGAATGTTTCAGCTAAACCATTGGCGGCAACATGGTACATAGAAGATTTACGCTGCTTAAAACCAAAGAGATCACAAATCTTGTTCATCAGCTTGTTATCAAATGGCTTGCCATTGTCAGTTATTATGTAATGGGGAATTCCAAAACGGTAGATGATATTTACTCGGATGAAGTTTGTAACATTCTCCTTCTTCACTTCTTTGAGTGCAACAGCTTCGGCCCATTTTGAGAAGTAATCTGTCGCAGCCAAGATGTACAAGTGTCCACCAGAAGACTTTGGTAGTGGTCCTACAACATCCAATCCCCAAGCATTGAATGGCCAAGGTGCGATAGTGAGGTGTAATATTTCAGGAGGCTGATGTATGAAATTCGCATGAAATTGACAGGCCTTGCATCTTCTAGCATAGTCCAAGCAATCTTTCACCATCGTTGGCAAGTAATATCCCATCCTTTTTATGTGAAAGTGGAGCTTCGGGCCAGACTGATGAGATCCACATACTCCCGAGTGTGCTTCCTGCAAAGCTTGAACTGCTTCTTCCTCTCCTAAACATCGCAAGAGTACTTCTTTAAATGACCTTCTATATATCGTGTCCTTGTAGTAAAGGAAACGAGGTGCACGACGACGGATGTCAGCCTTTTTTCTTGGATCTTCAGGAAGTATTCCATAACACAAGTAGTCAATAATTGGTTGTCGCTAATCTACCTTTACGGCTTCAGACACAGCGACGAGATGCTCAAGTTTGTTTTTTGTATATTCCTCCTCATCCGGTGGTGGTACTACCCATTCTTGGCGAATAGTAACTCGTGTTTGATTCGGAAGCGTAAGGGTTGAAGCTAAAGCAACCAATGCATCGGCCTGCTTATTTTCCTTTCTTGGCACGTGTTGGAGGGTAACTTTTGCAAGCCATCCTATCAACTTTTGAGCATAATTATAATATGGGCGTAGCTCGGGCTTTTTGACTTCATAGTCTCCCAAGAGCTGCTTGATCACCAATTGGGAGTCACCAAAGACTTGCAATTGTAGTTGCTTCATGTCGACGGCCATTTCAAGTCCAAGTATCAACACTTGGTATTCAGCGACATTGTTAGAGGAACATTGTGTCAAAGTAAAGGAGTATGGGATAACCTCTTCCTGCGGAGTGACAAATACTATGCCAGCACCAGCTCCACCATGATGTGCCGCACCATCAAAGTACATCTTCCATGGAGGTCGAACTTCGATAACCATTGCATCCTCATCAGGAAGTTCATCAGTTAGCTCTCAATTATCTGGTATTGGGTGGTCTGCCAAAAAGTCTGCTAATGCCTGTCCCTTTACGGCCTTTTGAGGGATATATATGATCTCAAACTGTTGAAATTGAAGGTACCACCTTGCAAGTCGATCACTGAGGACTGGTTTTGACATTACAAACTTGATGGGATTTGCTCTAGACACGAGATGAACAACATGAGCTTGAAAGTAGTGCTTCATCTTTTGGATTGAGAAGACCAACGCCAAACACAACTTTTGAATAGGTGAATAATTCAGCTCATTTGGGGTCATCATTTTGCTCAGGTAATAAAGAGAGTTCTCTTTACCTTCACTATTTTCTTGGGCCAATAATTCTCCAACTGACCTTTCTTGTGCAGCGATGTAGAGAATCAACGATTTTCCAAGTATAGGTGCCGTAAGAACTGGAGGCTTCATCAAGTAAGATTTGATATTTTCAAAGGCCTTACTACAAGCTTGGTCCCATTCAAAAGGGGCACCCTTCTTCATGAGATGGCTAAATTGTTGACATTTTCCCGCCAAATTTGAGATGAACCTCCTTAAATATGCTAGCTTCCCTTGAAGACTTTTTAATTCATGAATGTTTTGAGGTTCGAGCATCTTCAAAATTGTATCAACCTTGTATTGATCAATTTCAATTCCTCTGTGTCGCACAATAAAGCCAAGGAACTTTCCGGAAGTAAATCCAAAGGCGCATTTCAAAGGATTCATCCGTAGCTGATATCTCCGGAGTAACTCAAATACCATCCTCAAGTCTTTCAAATGGTCATTCTTCTTTCTTGACTTTACCACTAAGTCATCCACATAGCATTTAATATTTTTATGGAGTAAATCATCAAAGATGTTTTTCATAGCCCTTTGATAAGTGGCACCAGCGTTCTTCAAACCAAAAGGCATCACCTTGTAGCAAAAACTACCTTTAGGCGTACGAAATGCAGTGAGCTTTTCATCCTTTGGTGCCATGCAAATTTGTTTATAGCCGGATGATCCATCCATAAAAGACATCGCCTCAAAACCAGTAGTAGCATCAATCATCACCTCTGGAATAGGGATTGGAAACTCATCCTTAGGGCATGCGTTATTGAAATCCCTAAAGTCGACACAAACTCAAATTTGGCCATTCTTCTTCCGTACTGGAACAATGCTTGATATCCATGTGGGGTACTTAACTTCACGAATAAAGCCTGCTCCAATGAGTTTGTTAACCTCATTTTCAATCAATGGAACCAAGTCGGGTCTGAAACGTCTTTGGGCCTGCTTAACAGGACGAGCTCCATTCTTGACTGCCAACTGATGAACTGCTACTTTTGGATCTAAGCCAGGCATCTCCTTATAACTCCAAGCAAAGACATCCTTATATTCTTTGAGTAAGTCCATGTAAGCGATTTCTTCATCCATTTCTAGAAAAACGCTTAGGAAAATTGGCCTTAGGTCTTCATCAGTGCCAAGATTAACTTTCTTTAGGGGATTTATCGTCTTCTTTACTCCTTCAAATTATGACGGAGCATCTCCAGCATCTTCCTCTTCTTGAGGATCATTATCGTTGACCGATATATGGCAACACCAGGAAATATCTTTCGACTCTTCAACCTTTATTTAAGATGATGTATCGTACTCTCTCTAGGTTGTAATATGATATGAAGAGCCCACACTTTATTTATCTTCCTCATGTTCCTTGGTATAAACCACAGTATGAGTTTTTGCCTTTAACACCTCCTTGCACAAAACCACAAGTTCCGTCCGTCGCCTCATTCTAGAAGGAATCAAACTTTGGAAATCTTTTTGGATTCTAGGTGAAAAGTGTGTCATAGTGCCTTGATAACTTCTTCGAGGTTTGTTACTCTTCTCTTTCTTCAGTGGACCCAACCTCTCAAACACAGAAGTTCTTGTGGTTGATTTTCCAAGTCGATCAAAGACAGAAGGCCTTTTGCTGGAAGTAGTAGACTTCTCTTCCACAGTGATGTAGTCGCTAGCCACCCTTCTAATAGAGATGCGCACCGGCGGTGGCGGCATGTACCCTAAGCCTTCGCGCGCTTGCCTGGTAGTGGCTTCTGATGGGATTTTCCCTAAATTTGATGGCTCATTAGGGTTGTATCCAGCCTTTACAAATAACTTGTAAGCAATTGGATCAAAACCCTCTTTCGTACGCTTTGAAGGGAGTGTCATATCTCGCGGTGAATTTTGATCCACAAATTCCCCAAGTGGCTTTGAGGGCAAATTTATTGCATCTATTCGCTTTACCGGAAGAGTTAGCCCCCCTAGTACATTATATTGGACATCAGATGAGTGTCCTTCTTCTTTTCCCACCTTTGGTACATAGCGGAGCACATGAGCTGTCTTTTTCTTAAAGTACGTGACATTCCCTTTATTTGAAGTGGAGGGAGGCTTTTTAATGACAACATTTTTATCATCCACCTCAACCTTCTTAGCTGCAAGATCATCACACTTGGTTGATGTGACATCATCAACCTTTTTCTCCTTCACGACATCAAGTAGAATTTTGCATCTGCGAAGTGTGATTCAGCTTCCGTGAATGGCTTATCATCGGCCACTATCTTTCTCTCCACTCCATTTTCAAGATACTTCAGGCATTGATAGTAGGAGGATGAAACAATTTTGTTCTCGTGTACCCAAGGCCTACCAAGCAATATATTATATGAAGTTTTGGCATCGATCACATGCATCATTACATTTGATCGTAAATTGTCCATATGAATCTCTAACTTGATGGATCCTATAGCCCTCTGACCCCCTTGATTAAACCCTTGGATCACCAAATGGCTTTCAGTAAGTTCATCAGTTGTGATGCCAAGTTCCTTCAGTATGCGAATAGGCAAGATGTTTACTCCAGACCCTTGATCTATCAGGATTCTATTTATCTTCTTCTCTAGAACATGACCAACCATATACAAGGGACGATTGTGTAGTGTTTCACCAAACAGGAGACCATCGTCTGTAAATATGATTTTTGTATTACATACATGTGCTTCTTGGTGAAGAGATTTAGTAGGCCTTTCAGGAGAAGGAGGTTCCATCAATAGACTTTCGCCCTTTGCTTCTTCTTTGTCAGTATTGAAACAAGATGCCTCAATGTTGTGTTGAGTAGTCTTGGCGCAGAACCAAATTAGAAAGAATTCTTCCAAGGTGACAGGACATCGTGGCTTTTGGTGGTGATGCTCCACTACACTTGCCCTCTTTGGCAGCTCAACCAACCTCTGTTTCCTCGGTTTCTTTACCATTCTCCTTCTGGTTGGCTGCTTGGATGAGTCTTTTTGTAGACTCATCATCTTGTTGCGTCTCCACCTAGTCACCAAAGTCCAACCTTCATCACCACTTTCATCAATTAGAGACTTTTCATGCTCTAATGGTTCCTCATTACGCTCTTTGAAGTTGCATATTTGGACCGAATCGAGTGAGCCAAAAGTGATGGAGATTTGATGAGAATTGGTCTTCTCGATATCAAGCACGATCTTCTTCTCATTATCCAGTTGCATAATTTTATCCTTGAAGACAAAACATTTCTCCAAAGGGTGACCCACAAGCCTGTGATATTTGTAATAGTTTGGGTCATCAGTTCTTCCAGCTTCGTCGGGCCGCTTCATTTCTGGTAGATCAATGAGCTTCAGCTCAAGAAGTTCATCAAAAATTTCAGAAATGTCAGAATCAAGGAATGGGTATTCTTTTTCCTACATCTCCTTGAAAGTCAACTTCTGGTTTGGACGTGATTGAGAAGTAGTCTTTAGGCTTTGCTTCTTGCTCACTTTTGTGGTGAGCTTCACAGGAGACACGTTGACATTCATGGATTCTTTGTTATCGCTTTTAGGGATAAACTTGGTCCATCTCCTGGGTTCCTGTTTGTCCTTTCCCTTTCGAGGGTCATGGATGGGTGCTACTCCTTTTTCGACAGAAGACATGCTTAACTCCATATCGTGAGCACGGGTAGCTAACTCTTCAAAGGATTTTGGCTTAATGCCTTGCAAAATATAGAGAAGCTTCCAGTGCATTCCTTAGATACACATCTCTATTGCGGAAGTTTCACTGAACCTATCTTTACAGTTTAGGCTAGCATTCCTCCATCGATTTATGAAGTCGATAACTGGCTCATCCTTTCTTTGATGAGTATTTGTGAGCTCTACCATGCTCACTGTACGCCTCATGCTATAGAAGTGATTTAAGAACTCATGCTCCAGTTGCTCCCAGCTATCAATTGAATTGGGTTCGAGGTCCGTATACCAATCAAAGGTGTTTCCCTTTAGGGAGCGGACAAATTGCTTGACTAGATAGTTACCATATGTTCCGGCATTGTTACATGTCTCAACAAAGTGAGTGAAATGTTGCTTTGGATTCCCTTTGCCCTCAAATTGTTGAAATTTGGGGGGTTGATAGCCGACAGACATCTTGAAGTTATCAATCCTAGCAGTGTAAGGCTTGGCATACGTCAGGGAAGACTTGGTAGCAATGTTGTATTTGTCCTTAAGGGTCCCTTCAATGAACTCCTTCAAAATATCAATTGGGATCATTCCGTCAGAAGCGACTAGCACCTCCTTAGTAGGTGGTGTCTGTTTGGTAGGAGGATCTATCTCTTGAACTTCTGGAGCCTTTCCAGGTGCATGGCTAGAATCTCCATCTATTAAGCCTTCCACTCGATCCATCAACTTATCGATCTGAGTGTCTTGAGTTTGCACATACTTGGTCAAACCTTCAATCGCTTTCGCCATATTCCCAAGTTGCTCCTCCATGGATGAGACATCAGTTACCATTGTTTGCATGATTATTGGAGACATCGGAGAGTAGCACGGATTGTCACATAAGTTGATCTCTGAAGTCCATGGCTCTTGCGGAGTAAGTGGAGATGACATGTTGGTTGAATGACCATCGTTATTTGTGCCAGATATTTTTGAACCAGATAGATCAAGTAGAGCCAGAGTTTTCTTGATTTTCTCTGCCACACTGCTTCCTTCTTCTGAAGCACTTGTAAAGGACCTTGTTCTTTTTGGGGTTGAGGACCCAAAAACTGGAGTTGATGTCGTCGACACTCGATGTGTTTGTTGCCCCATCATGTTGGTCTTGCTCCTTGTGACAGCCCCAAAGCTTCAAAAAGTAACATCAAGGATGCTTTCTACCTCGGCGGAGAACTTGGAATTAGCAGCCTTAGGGGAAGTAGATTGAGAGTTGACCTTCTTCGAAGTCATTTCGATTTTCTTGAACTTTGAAGTTGGAAAGTTGAGATGAGAGGTAGAGATTGTCCCACTGGGCGTGCCAGAATTTGTAGACAATAAAATTCGTGACCGAGAAAATAATAATCGGGACAAGAAAAATATTGCAACAATCGTTTATTGATTTCAATATGTGAGTGTTACAATCTCTATGATTCCTCTGATTCGCCTTTCTAAATATAAATTCAAAGAACTTCGAGCTTGATCTTGAATGTTGTTGAACTTGATGGATTTGATCTTGACTTGTACTTGAATTCAAGGGCTTTTGAGCTTGATCTTGAATCTGGTGGTCTTGATCTGGAATCTTGATGAACTTGATCTTGACTTGTACTTGAATTCAAGAGCTTTTGAGCTTGATCTTGAATCTGGTGGTCTTGATCTTGAATCTTGATGAACTTGATCTTGAAAGCTTGAACTTGGGGCTTGTAGAGAAATCTGCGGCGTTTGATCCATGAGCTCTCTCTTGCTTCTTGTTAGAGCTGTTGGTCCCTTTTTTGAATTATGAGGCCCCTATTTATAGTTGTGGAAAGGGAAGAGTCATGGTAAAGATGGGCTTTTTCTGGCCAATCAGATTTAAGTGACATAGCGACATTTGATTGGCCTTTGATTTCACTAGGCATGCTGCATCATTTTTGACATGTGGCATGATCCTATTGACTCCTTCACTTGACTTGCATGCCACGTCATTTGACACGTGGCGCTCAATTGGGCCTCTAGAATATGATGATATCTTGGGTTTTAGCAAAATGGGCTCATCATTTGTAGCCCAAATTAATGGGTTAGCCCAATAAAAATTGAGTTTTAATTAAATCCATATCTATTGGACTTAAATAATTAATTCAATTATATTAATCCACCATATTTCTTGGACTAATATATTTTGAATTTAATATAATCCGAATTTTGTACGGATTTAAATTTAATAAAATATCGTTGCACACAAATATATTTGAAATTTATTTTTAAAAAATTTAAAAGTTGTCAAGATAAAAATAATATTGAAGAAAAAGTATAAAAAATTATGAGTGAGAGAGAGAGAGAGAGAAGAGTAAATGTAACTTTCTTTAATTAATTATTTTATTACTCCGCATTAAATATAAGAGAGAGAATTTGGCTGCATAATAAAGATTATATATTTATGGTTTCCTAGTTTAGTGTAATTTTCTTTAATCAACTATTTTATTAATTAATTATTTACGTAATTAATTATTTGATTAATTATTATACAGAATTTTATGTAAATGACAAAAGTGAAATGAAAGATGCTACTTATGAAATGATGTAATAGTTAGGCTATTTCTATAATTAATTATATGAGATGTGTGCTGTCATGTAAAATTCTCTATAAGTTATAACTAGATTAGTGTACGTGCGCGTTGCTCGTGTGCGTCACTTCAATATTATTAACTTGAATATTATAAATGTTTAAAAATTTTGAATATCATCGTAAGCCTACACATTTTTTTGTTTTTTCAATGGTGCCCAGAATGACACATTGGCGCTCGACCAATCCAGATTCGCTTCAAGGATTTCTCCATACCTAGGCTACACAATTCTAAGTAGACGGAACGATAATGCTTTGTTAGACCACCCAAACGAAATTCTAAGTGTATTAAATAAACTAAACCCATACGAATTAGAGTTTTATCTTCTTCTTCTTTTCCAGATGTTTAAATAAAGTAAGTAAAAGATATGAAAACATTTACCAAATTTTAGTATAAGTGAACAAATATAATAGATTGAGTTGCACATTGAGCCCATATGGAAAAGGTGAACACTATAGTTATCCTTGGAAGATCTCCACGGTAGCAAAATTATTTTTTGTTTTTTCTTGTAAACATAAAATCTTTAGTAGAATTAGAATCGAACTCTGAAAACAAAACATAAAAGAACAGTTAAAGTATGAAGTGATAACTTTTGGTCGACTAAACTTTCTTATCCCATCAGCATTGAATCTCTATCAAAATCAAACTTTGGAATGAAAGAGAAGTTAGCACTCAATAAAAATTTTGAGAAGTAGCAAAATAAATCACCCGACAAGATGAACGTCCTATAAAACACAAAAATAAGGAGGCACACTCCGTGTTACGATGGCTTTTAACCTATATGGATCTTATCTTACAATGAAATAAATTTTAATTGAACATTCTCCCTTTCGTCTTAAACTGATACACTTTAGGTGGAAGTGATCAATTCAGGAGATTCGAGAAAGGGGAAAACTGTTTAGGGAATTGAATCTGAAAAGAGAGTTTAATTGAGAGAAAAGAAGAGAGTTGAATTGTATTGATGATGAATAAATATTATGGCTTTACATTGTGTCCTTTTATACTAATTCGTAACCAACTACTAACAGTAACTACCTAAGAGAAATTAGGAACCAGCTACAATGAATACAGAAACTATAGTACTAACAGTTTTTCAAAAAATAACTGCCTCAAACTAATTTTCCCAGCTTGTTTCCATTTCGACTTCAGCTCAATTAACGAAACGGGTTAAGTGCAAAGCAATTTTAAATCGGTGTAAATGCATGTATTGTTATTTCTTTTGTTGTGATTGATCTTCTAATGGTTGCAAACTTTAGAAACTCGCTTGTATTCTAGACTTACTCTAGAGAGAGGTAGAGATTGAGAAAAGGGAATAACAACAGAGATTTGAAGCTATTAACCTTCATCTAATAACTTGAGCCGTAACAGGGATAGTTATCTGAGATCTAGGTGTCACACCCCAAATCCCATTGGAGCGGACTGGCACCCGAAGCCGTTAAGGCCCAAGAGAACCAGCCTATGATCGTATACATTCATATGCATGTCACCAAATGAACAACATTCTGATATATATAGATACAAGATATCAAGGACGAAAGTCATGGAAAGATATTCAAGTAGATATGAAACATTGGCCGTTAGGGCCACCACATCAAAATGGTCATACATTCCTTCGTTCATCTTACAACGTCTACAAAGCCTCTAACAGATACATAACCATGCCTAAAGTTGATACAAGTCCCCGCTTTGTACAACTATTACACAGTACCAAAACAAGTGTATACAAGTGACTCAGAAAGCCCCAAACTAATCTGGAGATCACCAATAGTCTGCAGATGACTCGTATCCTACTGTGGAGGTCTACTAGCTCCTGTGCCTACAGCAAGTAAGGTAGGTCCCACAAGGGACGTCAGTACGAAAGAATGTACTAAGTATGTAAGGCCATGAGTAACTGTATAAAATATAGAAACTCAAATGGAATCAAATACAAGTGAATAGATAATATGGATAAACCACCGTACTGTATATGTGGAACCATGTACATTGCCTTCATTACTTTCCTTTTTACGTTCATATCAATATCAACATCAATCATATAATGCCCGGGCCCAACTGATCAGTGGGAAATAACATTGGGATCTGCTCGAGCTAGGCTTATGCCCCCAGAGCTGCCACCTATAAATTAATATATCAAGTTCAGCTCGAGCTAGGTTTTCACCCCCAGAGATGCCCCCTGTTAGGTTTGTCTTAAGCTAGGCTTTCGCCCCCAGAGCTACCCCCTGATCCAATAATCTCGGGATCGGCTTGAGCTAGGCTTTCACCCCCAAAGCTGCCACCCGTACTCAAACAACCATATATGTATTACTTCTTTTCTTTACTTTTGAGATTGATACATTGGTGGTCATATGTAACACCCCGTACCTTCCTAACCCTACTTGACGACGTTGAACAATGCTTACTTAGGTGTCGAGAGCCATACATACGTAACTTGTAATGCTATTGATGAGATAATTGACTTTCGCCCTCGTATATGTGATTAAACCTTCATAGGAGGTGTTTTATGATTTTTGTGGAACATTTGTGGGGTTCAAAAAGAGGCTAAGAGTACCTCTAAACAAAGTATATTAAGGTTAAGAAGTAAGTTAAAGAATAGGACTTGAAGTATCTAACCAAACCCGCGAAGAAAAGTCAAAAAAATAAATTTTCAAAAAAACTAAGTGTAGGGCGCGCCAGAGGGCGTACCATGCCGCTCTGGGCTAAAAATTTTAGTCCATAGGCAGCAAGTTGGCACGCCCAAGGGCGTGCCACGCTGGTTTTTCCACTTTTTCGAAAGTTGGAAATTTTCTAAGTCCCAAGGGTACCCGGGGTCGTACCGAGCCGATTTTTGCCACATTTCTTCTAAAACCACGAGTATACACATGAAATGAATGAAATATCATATTGGTATAATAAAATTACTCGAGAACAAATTTGGTATCAAAATGACGGTTTTACCCTTGTGGTCAAAATAAGCCATACGTGGCTAGAATCACTTATTTTTGGGATTGAGGCTAAGGATATGAATAGCGTGAGTGGGAATATTGTTTTAACACATATGAGATGCTTAAAAACGAGAAATTATTGATTTTATTGGGTTAAGTGAATTGGGCCCAAAAAGGACCCAAAAATGAAGAGAAAACATGGCCCAAAATGGGTCAAAAGGACCCATTCTTGCCTTGACCTTCTAGAACACCACATTAAATGTTAAAGAGTGGATAAGTATGGAATTGAGGGCCTATATAAAGGGCAAGAAATCTGATTTTTATTGCTTTCAAAGTCTCATGCCTTTTAGACAAATAAACAAGATATTTTCTTCAAACCCTAAGAGTTCAAAGCCAACTTTTGGAGCAAGATCATCACTTTTCAAGCTTGGGTAAGTGATTATTTTTATGGATTAATATATTATATGCATGAAAGAGTATGTAAATCATGTTGGTTGTGCTTGGAAATGTTGGACATGGTACTTTGTGTTTTTGTATAAGATTTGTGATCCATGAGGTTCAAGCTTGAATTATGACTTGTCCCTTTGATGAAAGAGCATGGTATGGATAAAAGATGAAAATGTATGGTGTTATTTTGTTATTAAACTTATTATTTTTCTATAAGTGTAAATTGTGGGATTTTGGCCGATATGTGCTATGAAGTGTATTAAGGTGAATTGATGGACTATTTGTGATGTGGTATGGATAAGAAAGTGTAAAGGAGAAGTTTTGTGGTGAAATGTATTGATTATCATGTATTGGTCAATGTTGGGAATATTGGGGGATTTTTGGAATAATAATTTCATCAATGGTTTTGTCAAGGGGAATGGCATGTTTAAAGGCAAACATGTAACTCATTAACGTTATATGCATTTGTAAGGTAGTTGGTGGTTAATGTGAATTTCGTTATGTATTTGTGTTGTAGAGTGACACATAAAGAAGGAGTGGGACTATTGTATACGCATCTAAGATTGTGTATCCGTATTGAGAGTACAAGGTATGTAAGGTTACTCTGTCTGTATCTTTCTGCGGTAAATAGTATTCACATTGACATTACGCTTGTTCCATCCCGAAATGTGCTAAGGTATCCCATATACGGTTATGCATGGTCATTGTCATATATTTCCTACTCATTGGTCATTTGTGAGTCTCATGTCTCATATTCATGGCTAATGTTCCAAAAGCTCAGATAAGGTTATGTTTCAATGTTTCCAATAGTGATTATACTTATGTCTCTTGTTCATGGATTCTTGTCCAATGGTTCCCATGGTGTTATGGTTCTAATAATGTTATGTTGCCAAGTTATTCACATGTATCTCACTCATTGGTTAATGATCCAAAGTTTCAAGTAAAGTTCTGACTTTCATGGTATCAATCTCAAAGTAATGAATAAAGTAATGCATATGTGGTTAATGATCAAGTAAGGTGGCAGCTTTGGGGGCGAAAAGCCTAGCTCAAGACGATCCCAAATCATGGGGCAGTCCTAGGGGCATAATCCTAGCTCGGATCGATCCTGACAGGTGGCAGCTCTATAGGTTATAACCTAGCTCGAGCTGAACCTGAAATGTTGTATGGGTGGTAGCTTTAGAGGTACTAACCTAGCTCGAGCCGATCCCGATATATACATTAATTCATAGGGTGGCAGCTCTAGGGGCATAAGCCTAGCTCGAGCCGATCCCAACATAACAATATGTTATGTAAAAACCCACTGTTCAGTCGGGGCCTGGGTATCACAGGTCACAGGCAAAGATGAATAATCGTTGAAGCAAAGATACAAAGAAAGTAATGAAAGTAATATACATGGTTCCCAAAGTTTAGCATAGTGACTTATCCATATTGATCATTCATTGGTATTTGAGTTCATTGACATATTTACATATCATACAAGTTTTATATGGCCTTACATACTCAGTACATTCTTCGTACTGACCCCTCTTGGGGAATTTACCTTACTTGCTGCAGGCGCAGGTACTAATAGGCCTCCACAGTAGGTTGCCAGTTGTTGCAGATCTTTGGTGAGCTCCAGTTAGTTCGGGGCTTCTCCGAGTAACTGTTGTACATATGTTTTGGTGTTGTACATGTTGTATAAAGCGGGGACTTGTCCCGACTTTTAGTTCATTTTGGTCAATGCATTTGTTAGAGGCTTTTGTAGACGTATGTGGGTGTATAAATGTAAAAGGTATATGTCATTTTTGACTTGGTGTCCTCAACGGCCAAGTTTCGCATATTTATATCTATATCACATGTTCCATGAATTCCATTGTTGATACCTAAAGCTATTACATGATTATGGGTTTCTTATGGCATGTATATGATTGAGTAGAGGCAAAGCTTGGTTCTCTCGGGCCTTGTCGGGTACGAGCACCAATCAGTCCCGATGGGATTCGGGGCGTGACATCATAACATTATTGGAGCTTTGGAACATCAGTCAATGAACAAAAGACATGTGAATAACAATTGCTAACAAACCTGAAATGAGATACTTTGAAATATTTTGGAGTAGAAACAAATTCGGTAACGATGTGAACAATAGGTGCTGCCAAAGGATACAAAAAAAGTAACCTTACATACCTTATCCTTCCAACGTGTGACTATAACAGTTCAACTCTTCCTTAAAGTGCTACTCTACAATATGAATACATAATGGAGCTTACATTAAAAGTCAACTATAGGACAAGTTCACAAAGTGATAATAAACTACTCGACTGCCATATAACTTCATTCCATCCTTCTACAATACAATTCACTACCTCACTATACCAACAACACCAAACCGATCCACAGATCAACTTAGATATCACCAACCAATAGGAATTCACACCAAGTTTATACTTTACATCTCCTCCTTAACACATCATCACATTTACTCCATCAAGTCACCTAAATACCTTTCACAATAATATATTAAAAATAATTCACAATTGATACAATCCAAAATGTCTCCGAACTACCCCCTTAGAGCTTTCCAAAAGGTACCATGAGTTGGTGAAGGCACCTAAGAAGGGTAGGGGGGCCTTGGAGGGTCAAAGAGATGCAAAAACAAGCCAAAAGTGATTCTGGAAGGACCTGCGGAGCAACCTGCGGCCGCAGGTGCCCTCCTGGCCCTGTCCAGAGTCACCTGCGTTGCCACATGCGCGCGTAGGTGGCTCATCCGCGAGGGCGGATGCCCAAAATTGGCTGCAATGGTCACCTTTGGGTCCATCTTTGTAACAAATGGTCCATGGTCATAAGTAAGCTTCTCTTTTCATATTTTAGGTTAACTTTGATGCCAATGAACAATTATGGTTTCAAAATGCACATGAACATCACAAAACTATATTCTCCTTTCAATACACCACCGGTTCCATGCACAATTTCATAACAACAATTCAACAAGTCATATATAAAGAGAAAGCAAGTTAGGGGCATAACCACATCCTAACATGTTAACATTTAATTCATCAAATTCACTTACTTCAAGGCCTCAAGTCCCCTTTCAAGTTTGAACCACATAGTAGGCAAGTCCTTTACCGATTAAGCAAAAGTGGACTGCTCAACACTTTGTCAACATAACCAAATTGATTTACACACCTTCTTACGCATATAATATATCAAACCATAAGAGTAAACACTTACCCAAGCTTGTAAGGGAATGATCTTGTCCAAAGGGGATGGTTGCTTAGGGTTTGAGAGAGGAGTTGATATTTTTGGAAAAATCTAGAATTACGCAAGTGTCTTATGGTGAATAAAATCTGATTTTTTTAGCTTTATATAGTCCCTCATGGTCATCCTTAGCCAAACATTTGTTCCTAATTATTGTGTTTACTTGGTCAACCTTTGAATGAATCAATTTCCATTTTGGGCCATGCCTTCTTAACTTCATTTTGGGCCTCAATTGAGCCCATTTGCATAATATTAATTCAGCCCAACAAAGTTAGTGGGTAATACACCAACTATCCCAAGTTTAAATATTCCATAAATGTTAAGGCAGTCAAATAAGTTTGGAAAGGTACGGGGTGTTACATCCTTCCCCCCTTAGGAACATTCGTCCTCGAATGTTAGTAACATTATCCAATTTAAACAAGTTCAAGTCTGAGTTCATTCTTCATATTATCATATACACATAATACTTATACATACTTACTTGTTATTGCTCCAATTCCGCATCTTAAACTTTCTCTTCAGTTTGAAATAAATGCAGGTACTTACATTTCATCATTTCCTCGGTTTCCCATATGATTTATTCTACTTGTTGATTTCTCCATAGTACTTTTACAGAAGCTACTTCTTTATTTCTTAACCTCTTCACTTGTCGATCCAGAATAGCAATGGGTACTTCTTCATAGGTGAGATCTGCTGTAATTTGTACATCTTCAGTGGGAGTAATACGAGATGGATCTCCTATGCACTTTCGAAGCATCGAAACATGAAACACTGGATGAACTGTGGAGAGTTCTTGGGATAGTGTTAATTCATACGAAACTTGACCAAATTTTTGGATAATCTTATATGGCCCTATATAATGTGGACTCAGCTATCCCTTCTTCCCAAATCTCATTACCCCTTTTATTGGTGACACTTTCAAGAATACCCAATCACCTATGGAAAATTCTAGCCCCCTTCTTCTAACATCGGCATATGACTTGTGTCGACTTTGGGCCGTTTGTAGCCGCTGTTGTATCACCTTAACTTTCTCCATAGCTTGATGAACAAGATCTGGCCCAAATAAGACAATTTCACCCGCTTCAAACCATCCAATTGGTGATCGACACTTTCTTCCATATAAAGCTTCATAAGGTGTCATTTTGATACTTGAATGATAGCTATTATTGTAGGCAAATTCAATAAGAGATAAATGATCATCCCAACTACCTTTAAAGTCCAATGCACAATCTCGCAGCATATCTTCAAGTGTTTGGATAGTACGTTCTGCTTGTCCATCTGTCTGAGGATGAAAAGTTGTACTTAAATTCACTTGGGTACCCAAACTCTTCTGAAAAGACTTCCAAAAATTTGCAGTAAATTGAGCTCCCCTGTCCGATAGAATAGAGATTGGAATTTCGTGCAATCGAACTATCTCTTTAATATACAACCGTGCATAATCTTCAGCTGTGTAGGTGGTCTTGACCGGTAGGAAGTGTGCTGATTTGGTAAGTATGTCAACTATTACCCATATGGAATCAAATTTCCGAAATGTACGAGGCAAACCTTTGATAAAATCCATGTTAATCATGTCCCACTTCCAGATTGGAAGATTTATACATTGCATATAACCTCCAGGCTTCTGATGCTCTACTTTTACTTGTTGACAATTTGAACATTGGGCTACGAATTCTGCAATGTTCTTCTTCATGTTACCCCACCAATACATTCCTTTCAAATCATGATACATTTTGGTGGCTCCCGAATGAATAGAATACTGTGAATGATGCGCCTCTGTCATAATCCGTCTCCTTAGCTCATCTACATCCGGTACACACAATCTACTTTGGCACTGAAGCACTCCCTTTTGCGTAAGATCAAATGCCTTTGTCAAACCTTGTTGCACATTCTCTTTCAGCTGCAATAACATAGGATCCGCATACCATTTTTCCTTCACTTCAGCTACTAATGAAGATTCTGCCGCATTTTGTACCATAATTTCTTCATTTGGAGTCTCAAGAAGACGAACCCCCAAGCTAGATAGTTGATATAGATCTTTGACTATATCTCACTTTTTCGTGAGCTGGTCATCAGTGCTTCCTATTACTTTACGGCTTAATGCATCGGCTACTACATTTGCTTTTACAGGATGGTATAAGATATCAATATCATAATCTTTTAATAGTTCCAGCCACCTCTGATGCCTCAAATTTAGATCCTTCTGCTTGAAAATATACTGCAAACTCTTATGATCGGTATATATGTCAACATGAACCCCATACAAATAGTGGCGCCACATCTTTAAAGCAAATATCACGGCTGCTAGCTCAAGATCATGTGTAGGGTAATTACTCTCATGTGGCCGCAACTGTCTTGAGGCATAAGCTATCACATTACCGTGCTGCATCAATACACATCCTAAGCTGACTCTTGAAGCATCACAATAGACCGCATACCCTTCTGTGCCCTCTGGAAGTACCAATACAAGTGTAGAAGTCAATTTATCTTTCAGATCCTGGAAACTCTTCTCACATGCATCATTCCACTGAAACTTGGTTGCCTTGTGTGTTAGCTTTGTTAAAGGTGCCAAAATGGAAGAAAACCCTTCAACAAATCTTCTATAATAACCTGCCAACCCGAGAAAACTACGAATCTCTGTAGGTGTCATAGGTCTTGGCCAATTCTTCACAGCTTCTATCTTTTGTGTATCAACCCTTATTCCTTCATCAGATACGATATGACCCAAGAATGCTACAGATTTTAACCAAAATTCACATTTAGAGAACTTTGCATATAACTTACGGTCACGAAGAATCTGTAACACCTGCCGTAAGTGATTAGCATGGTCCTCTTGTGATCTTGAATAAACCAAAATATCATCTATAAACACTGTCACGAACACATCTAAGAATGGCTTGAACACCCTATTCATCAAATCCATAAAAACTGTTGGTGCATTTGTTAGCCCAAATGACATAACTAAAAATTCATAATGACCATACCGTGTTCGGAAAGCTATCTTGGGTATATCTTTTTCCCTAACCCTTACTTGATGATAACCTGATCTCAAGTCAATCTTTGAGAAGCATTTGGCACCCTGTAATTGGTCGAACAGATCATCAATTCTGGGGAGGGGATATTTATTCTTGACTATTACCTTATTCAGTTTCCGATAATCAATACACATTCTCAACGTGCCATCTTTCTTTCGTACGAATAACACTGGTGCACCCCAAGGGGACATACTAGGCCTTATGAATCCCTTTTCCAGCAAGTCTTTCAATTGCTTTTTCAACTCTCGTAACTCTGCTGGGGCCATTCTATACGGAGGAATAGAGATAGGCTGAGTGCTTGGAATCACATCAATACCAAACTCTATTTCCCTTTCAGGAGGCAAACTTGGAAGATCTTCAGGAAATACATCAAGGAATTCATTTCCCACTGGAACCGATTGAAGAGTTGGTGGACTTACATCGGTATCTTGCACTCTTAATAGGTGACATATGTACCCCTTGGATATCATTTTCCTTGCCTTAATATAGGAAATAAACTTACCTCTCGGTGCTCCAACATTACCCCTCCATTCAAGGACGGTCCTTTATGGGAAATGGAAATGTACCTTCTTAGCTCGACAATCTACCGTGGCATAACAGGAAGCCAACCAGTCCATACCCATTATAACATCAAAATCTACCATTTCTAGCTCAATAAGATCAGCCAATGTATTATGATCACAAACAGTGACCATACAATTACGATAGACTCTCTTAACTATAATAAACTCACCAACGGGTGTGGATACTTCAAATGGCTTAGCTAATAATTCTGGTGTTCTTTTGAATTTTTCAGCAATCAATGGAGTAACATATGATAGGGTAGAGCCCGGATCAATCAATGCATATACATTATGTGAAAATACGAATAAGGTACCTGTAACCACATCAGGAGAAGCCTCCAAATTCTGTCGATCTGCTAAAGTATAAGTACGATTCTGTACTCCACTAGAACTAGCTGCTCCTCTAGCACCTCTACAAAACCCCATAGGCTGTACACCCGATGATGATGATGCAACGTCTGATCCCGTAGGTCGCGCCATACTACCCATGCCCCTTTGCAGACACTCTCTCATCATATGCCCGGACATACCGCACCAAAAGTAAATATTCGTTCCAAACTAGCATTCACCTAAATGAAGCTTCCCACAGTGCTGACACGGCTGATGAGAAAACCTCGATTGGTTCATACTTTCTTGTTCTCGATACCCCGATGTTTGTGAACCTCGAATCCCACTACTTTGCCCAACCTGACTGCCTCTAAACCCTCAAAATTGGGATGGAGTACCTGCTGTAGGATAAGAAAATGATGGTCTAGGCGGTCTATTAAAAACCCGAGGCCAAATTTTCCTTGGGATGCTATAAACTGTCCCATAGGTTTAGCCCTCTTTGACGGTCCTCTTTCAAACTCTTGCGTCCTTATCATTTGCCTCTGATCCTCCATCTTCTGTGCAAAAGCTTGTATCCTGGCTATATCCATATCTCTATTCAAAGCAGCAATAGTACAATCCCTAACCAAGTATGGGTCCAATCGATCCACATACCGGTGAACTCTATCGGCCATAGTAGCTACCACATTAGGAGCATACCTAGCCAAAGAGTTAAACTGAAGACTGTACTCTCTGACACTCATATTCCCTTGACGAAGATTTAAGAATTGATCTGCACGAGCCTCTCGAATATCATATGGAAGGTAATGATCAATAAATGCCACTTTGAATTCCTCCCAACTAGCTGGAAGTGCACCGATACCCCTAGATCATTTTCAATCTTCATACCATAATATAGCCTCTCCTTTTAGTCTATATGTTGCAAGCTCAACCATTTCTATACCAGATACATGCATAACATCTAAAGCCCTTTGAATTTGGTCTATGAAGTCTTGCGGGTCTTCATTAAGATCTGACTCGGTGAACGTGGGAGGGTCTAATTTCAGAAAATCCTACGTTCAACGACTAGCTGCCCTATCCACACCGTCATTACTTGCAGTTGGACCAGCTTGTCCTTGATTTTATGCAGCAACTATACGAGTCAACATTTACACCGTATTCCTTAAATCCTGCTCAGTAGCATTAACAGGTGGTTCTGGGGATACTCCTCTTCTTCTTGACTCTCCAGGAGGTGGAAGAATAGAAGAAGCCCGCGATGCAAACTCGTCTTCAGCCTCACCTTGATTAACTTGTTCAGGTGATGATTTACTTGTCCCTTCTCCGGCAGTCATGTCTACCTTCTTACCTCTACCCCTACCTCTTCTTGTAATAGGCATTTTGCTATACGAAAGAAAAACAATTTCAGTGGTTAGATATGATTCCACCTACAACTTTGGCTCTATTGCACGATCTAGGAAATGAAGAAAAGAAACAACTCCTAAATGTTCCGTAGACTCCTACTTATAAATGTGGTGCACAACACATCCATAAGCAAGACTCTACTCAGACACGACTTTATAGACACCCTAGGACAACCAGCTCTAATACCACTTTTGTCACACCCCAAATCCCATTAGGGCTGACTGGCACCCGAAGCCATTAAGGCCCGAGAGAACCAACCTATGATCATATATATTCATATGCATGTCACCAAATGAACAACATTTTGATACATATAGATACAAGATATCAAGGACGGAAGTCATGGAAAGATATTCAAGTAGATATGAAATATTGGCCGTTAGGGCCACCACATCAAAAGGGTCATACATTCCTTCGTTCGTCTTACAACGTCTACAAAGCCTCTAACAGATACATAACCATGCCTAAAGTTGGGACAAGTCCCCGCTTTGTACAACTGTTACACAGTACCAAAACAATTATATACAAGTGACTCGAAAAGCCCCGAACCAATCTGGAGTTCACCAATAGTCTGCAGATGACTCGTATCCTACTGTGGAGGTCTACTAGCTCCTATGCCTGCAGCAAGTAAGGTAGGTCCCCCAAGGAACGTCAGTACGAACGAATATACTAAGTATGTAAGGCCATGAGTAACTGTATAAAATATAGAAACTCAAATGGAATCAAATACAAGTGAATAGATAATATGGATAAACCACCGTACTGTATATGTGGAACCATGTACATTGCCTTCATTACTTTTCTTTTTACGTTCACATCAATATCAACATCAATCACATAATGCCCGGGCCCAACTGATCAGTGGGAAATAACATTGGGATCGTCTCGAGCTAGGCTTATGCCCCCAGAGCTGCCACCCATAAATCAATATATCAAGTTCGGCTCGAGCTAGGTTTTCACCCCCAGAGCTGCCCCCTGTCAGATTTAGCTCGAGTTAGGCTTTCGCCCCAGAGCTGCCTCCTGATCCAATAATCTCGGGATCGGCTTGAGCTAGGCTTTCGCCCCCAAAGCTGCCACCCGTACTCAAACAACCATATATGCATTACTTCATTTCTTTACTTTTGAGATTGATACATTGGTGGTCATAAAATTATTGGAGCTTTGGAACATCAGTTAATGAACAAGAGACATGTGAATAACAATTTCTAACAAACCTGAAATGAGATACTTTGAAATATTTCAGAGCAGAAACAAATTCGGTAACGATGTGAACAATAGGTGCAGCCAAAGGATACGAAAAAGAGTAACCTTGCATACCTTATCCTTCCAACGTGTGACTATAACAGTTCAGCTCTTCCTTAAATCGCTACTCTACAATATGAATACATAATGGAGCTTACAATAAAAGATAATTACAGGACAAGTTCACAAAGTGATAATAAACTACTCGACTGCCATATAACTTCACTCCATCCTTCTACAATACAATTCACTGCCTCACTATACCAACAACACCAAACCAATCCACACATCAACTTAGATATCACCAACTAATAGGAATTCACACCAAGTTTATACTTTACATCTCCTCCTCAAAACATCATCACATTTACTCCATCAAGTCACCTAAATACCTTTCACAACAACATATTAAAAATAATTCACAATTGATACAATTCAAAATGTCTCTGAACTACCCCCTTAGAGCTTTCCAAAAGGTACCATGAGTTGGTGAATGCATCTAAGAAGGGTAGGGGGGCCTTGGAGGGTCAAAGAGATGCAAAAAAAGCAAAAAGTGATTCTGGAAGGACCTGCGGAGCAACCTGAGCCTGCAGGTGGTGAGGTGCGGCTGCAGCTTCCCTTATGGCCCTATCCAGAGTAACCTGCGTGCGCAGGTGGCTCATCCGCGAGGGCGGATGCCCAAAATTGGCTTCAATGGTCACCTTTGGTTCCATCTTTGTAACAAATAGTCCATGGTCATAAGTAAGCTTCTCTTTTAATATTTTAGGTTAACTTTGATGCCAACAAACAATTATGGTTTCAAAATGCACATGAAAATCACAAAACTATATTCTCCTTTCAATACACCACCGGTTCCATGCACAATTTCATATCAACAATTTCACAAGTCATACACAAAGAGAAAGCAAGTTAGGGACATAACCACATCCTAACATGTTGACATTTAATTCATCAAATTCACTTCCTTCAAGGCCTCAAGTCCCCTTTCAAGTTTGAACCACATAGTAGGTAAGTCCTTTACCGATTAAGCAAAAGTGGACTGTTATACACATAGTGGACTGCTCAACACTTTGTCAACATAACCAACATGATTTACACACCCTCTTACGCATATAATATATTAAACCATAAGAGTAAACACTTACCCAAGCTTGAAAGGGGATGATCTTGTCCAAAGGGGATGGTTGCTTAGGGTTTGAGAGAGGAGTGGATATTTTTGGAAAAATCTAGAATTATGCAAGTGTCTTATGGTGAATAAAATCTGATTTTTTTAGCCTTATATAGTCCCTCATGGTCATCCTTATCCAAACATTTGGTCCTAATTAATGTGTTTTCTTGGTCAACCTTTGAATGGCTCGATTTCCATTTTGGGTCATGCCTTCTTTACTTCATTTTGGGCCTCAATTGAGCCCATTTGCATAATATTAATTCAGCCCAACAAAGTTAGTGGGTAATACACCAACTATCCCAAGTTTAAATAATTTCATAAATGTTAAGGCAGTCAAATAAGTTCGAAAAGGTACAGGGTGTTACACCAGGACAAGGGTAAGTAGTGCGACACTCGAAGATCGAGAGGAGAAGAGTGAAATTCGTCTAACCAAGGTCGAGAGACGTTTAGATGAACCTAACTTGTTAGATTTTGCATGCAACGTAACGGGACAGTTTGCCAGCACAAGCAACCAGTGGAGTTAAGAATTATTGGGGATCACATTCCTAGTGTATTTCTTATATTGATTACAAATCCAAAAATCAACAATCGTTACTGTTACTATTTGCTTACAAAACCCCCTTTTTTACTTGCTTGCCAATTACTCGAACAAGCACTCGACAAAATTTCATCCTATTCCCTGTGGGATCGATCCCAACCTAGCTGGCTTCTTTATTTGATTCAACGGTTGTGTTATACTTTTTTGGAGGTATAGTTTGGGCGACATCAAATTTTGGCGCCGTTGTCGCGGAATACGGTTATAGAGCTAATTATTTTGTTTGTTGGAGTTGATTGATTTTATTTTTCTACATTTTTAAAGGCACACGCCGGTGTATGCCCAACACTAGGAAGGCGATTCCCTGATTCCACTTGTACTGAGATAAAATGAACACTGAGAGCTAATCAAGGAATGGTGAATACCAACGGAGTTCAGGATCCCACAGCCGCGGGAGATATTTATAACCAGCCAATTTAGTTAGTTGGTCATGAAACTGTGAAACAAATCACTCCTCGATTAACGACTGAGGAAAATGCCAGGCAAGTAACTCTTAGACAAGCAGATAGAGATCATCAAGGAATGTACGCAGCAACACAACGTCTTGCTGCACTTGAAGAGAGACAAAAAAGACTGAGGGTGCAACAACCACCTCAAAGACCATATGTGCCAATTTATGATGATCCCAAAGAAGAGGATGTGGCTCATTTTGAGCCGGTTGAGACTGATGCCATTATTCTACTAGAGTTACCTCAGGGCACTAAGTTTGACATTACAAGTCCCATGATCCAACTACTAAACTTGAAAGGTATGTTCACCGGTCTTCCTACAGATGATCCGAACATGTACGCGATGAATTTTGTGGGGTATGCACTTCATACAATTTGCCTGGAGTTGACCAAAAGGCTATTCGGTTGAGATTGTTTTCATTCTCTCTAAAAGGAAAAACGACTTTGTGGTTGGCCGAGTTACCACAGGGTTCCATCACTACTTGGCAAGAGTTAAGAAATTAATTTTTGGAGAGATTTTTCCCACCCTCCAAGATGCCATAGTTGAAGGATGAGATTTATAACTTCAGACAACTACATTCTGAAGCACTTTACGAGACATGGCTAAGGTTTAAGAAGAAGCTGTAGAATGTTCCAAATCATAGGATGAGTGGTAGGAGTTTACTTGAGATCTTCTATAGGGTTTTAAATACCAACACCAAGGCTGTAGCAAATACTATCACTAGCGAAGCATTTATGAGTCTGAGGTGGGAACAAGCTTCAGAGATTTTAGATCGTATCACTAAGACCAACAGAGGATGGCATACTCGGGAGGCCGATACATTGGTTGGGACATATTCTATTGGAGCCTTGACAGCACAACGGGCTTTAGATGAATCTATAGTTCAAGAGGTTGCACAATTGAGGACAGAAATTGGCTTGCTAGCCAAACAAATTGCGGTTGGAGGTGCTGAGAAGGTACATGTCATAGGTGCACAAGGCCAAACACCTAGGCATGACGATTATGAATCTGATGAGGAGGCTAAGTACTTGGATAGAGAGGTGGTGGGTTTTTGAGCCTAGGGCCAAGGGTCTAATCAAGACTCTTGGAACTCAAGGCAAGGGAATCAAGGTCGGAACTACTATGGAGACAATTATAACAAGTCGGGATATAGAGACAGAAAATGAGAGTGTGATGGTGAATGGAGGCAAAAGGATGATTATAAAGAGAAGAGTGGCGCATATGTTCCATCGGGGAACCACGATGTTGATTATGGAAATTCAAGAATGGAAGCCCTTCTAAATAAACTGGTTAAAAGGTCAGAGAGCCAGAAGAGTTACCTGAAGGAGATTAGGTCAGATATTTCAGGAATAAGTCAGAGAGTAGAATCTCAGTCAACTGCCATTAAATAGTTGGAGCAACAGTTCGGACAGTTATCGGTGGCATTGAACCAGCGTCAACCAGGCACCCTTCTGAGCCACACCATTAAAATTTGAAAAATGATAGTCACTGTTTGGCCATTACTACTAGAAGCAAAAAGTGCAAAACTGACCCATCTATACCTGTGGATAGTGGTAAGAAAGATGAACCGATGATAGTTGATGTAGAAACTTAGATAGAGCCAGAGAATTCAAAGAAAGCCTCATAAAGCTGACAAAAAGGCAAAATCTGATAACGGGAAGGAAAATGAGGTCCCTCAAGTGTGTAAATAAATTCCTCTACCTCCTTTTCCCTTTCCTCAAAAGTCAAAAAAGAAAGCTGAAGAGCATAAACATCATAAATTTATCTCAATGTCAAAGGAGTTATCGGTAAATATTCCTTTTATCGAGGTGTTAGAACAGATGCCAGGTTACGCAAAATTCATGAAAGAATTGGTGGCAAAGAAGAGAAGGGTTAGCTTTGAGCTGGCAGATAATTTACACCATTATAGTGCAATTATTTCTCGTTCACTTGTCGAAAAAAAGGAAGATTCGAGAGTTTTCACAATTCCTTGCACTATTGGGTCCTATAATTTTGCAAAAGCTCTGTGTGACTTGGGTGCTAGCATTAACTTGATGTCGCTAGCCATTTTCGAGCAGTTGGGATTGGGAGCACCAAAACTGACTTCTATGAGACTCCTTATGGAGGATAGAATTGTGAAAAAATCGGTGGGTATGTTGTATGATGTGTTGGTGAAGGTTGTCTCTTTCATCTTTCCTGCTGACTTTGTGATTCTAGATTGTGAAGTTGATTTTGAGTTTTCCATTATCTTGGGAAGACCATTCCTTGCCACTGGTCGTGCATTGGTTGACATGGAAACTGGGCAGATAAAATACAGGTTAAATAATGAACATGTCACCTTCAATGTCTGTCGTTCCATGAAGCAACCTAAGGATATGCGGGAAATTTCTATAATAGAGACAGTTGATGAGAGTAACATGATTGAAGAAAGGTTGGGGGTAGAAGCTCTTGCGGCCGTGATTATGAATTTTGACAGCAATGGTATTGAAGAGTATGATGAGATGGTTGGAGCACTCATTGGTAGATGATCATACACTTATGCTCCTAAGAAACTTGATCTTGATTTAAAGAATAGGTTGACCCCACCGGTTCGACCTTCTATTGAGGAACCTCCAGTTTTAGAGCTTAAGGCTTTCCCGTCTCACCTTCGCTATGTATTCTTAGGAGCCAACAACACCTTACCCATGATTATTTCTGCTAAGTTGGTGGAGTGGCAAGTAGAGGATCTTGTTTTGGTATTGAAAAGGTTCAAGAGGGCCATTGGTTGGTCCATCACTGACATTATCGGGATTCCATCCGATATTTACACTCACAAAAGTTAGATTGATCCTGAGTGCATAACAAGCATCGAGCACCAACGTTGTCTGAACCCACCTATGCAAGAAGTTGTGAAGAAATAAATCATCAAGTGGTTAGATGAAGTGTAGTTTACCCCATTGCTGATAGCAAGTAGGTGAGCCCAGTTTAGTATGTGCCAAAAAAAGAAGGAATCATAGTGGTTCCAAACCACAAGAATGAGTTAATCCTAATGAGGTCAGTTACTGAATGGAGAGTTTACATGGATTATCGAAAGCTAAATTCATGGACCGAAAAAGATCACTTTCCTATGTCCTTCATAGGTCAGATGTTAGACCGTCTTGCTGGTAGAGGATGGTATTATTTTCTTGACGGTTATTCGGGGTATAATCAGATTTTCATTGCTCCCAAAGACCAAGAGAAGACCACTTTCACTTGTCCATATGGGAAATTTGCATTCAAAAGGATGCCCTTCGGTTTATGTAGTGCACTGGCCACTTTCCAGCTTTGCATGATGTCCATTTTCTCCGACATGGTGGAACATACTATTGAGGTTATTATGGGTGATTTCTATATTGTGGGAGATGCATTTAATGACTGTTTATCCCACCTTGCTAATGTGCTGCAAAGATGCGAGGAGACCAACGTAGTGCTAAATTGGGAAAAATATCACTTTATGGTTAATGAAGGCATCGTATCGGGGCATCAAATCTCAAAGAAAGGTATTAAAGTTGACAAAACCAAGATTAAGGTGATTGAAAAGTTACCTCCACTTGTTTTAGTTAAAGGAATTCGAAGTTTCTTGGGACATGCAGGATTCTATAGAAGATTCATCAAGGATTTCTCAAAGATTGCACATCCATTATGAAAGCTTTTATAGAAGGAGGTGAAGTTTGTGTTTAATGAGGCTTATCTAAAAGCGTTCTAGTGTCTGAAAGAGAAGTTGATTTTAGCACCTATCATTGTTTCACCAGATTGGACGATGCCATTTGAGGTTATGTGTGATGCTAGATGAGTGGCCTTGGGTGCAGTCCTTGGCCAAAGGCGTGAGAAGATTATACATTCGTTTTACTATGCTAGCAAAGCACTTAATCCAGCTCAAAAAAATTATACTGTAACCGTAAAGCACTTAATCCAACTCAAAAAAATTATACTGTAACCGAGCAAGAATTGTTGGCAGTGGTCTTTGCTTTTGAGAAATTTTGATCTTACATGATTTGTACAAAAGTGATTGTGCATACAGACCACGCAACACTTAGATATCTTATGTAAAAGAAGGACGCCAAGCCAAGACTGATTCGGTGGGTACTTTTATTGCAAGAAATTAATTTTGAGGTCAAGGACCGAAAGGGGACTGAGAATCAGGTTGCTGAATATCTATCACGCCTTGAAGAGGGGTCCATGCTTAGATTAAGGGATGATCCTGATATTGATGATACTTATCCAGACGAGCAAGTGTTGGCAGCATCACAAGAATTAATCCCTTGGTTTGTAGATTTTGCCAACTTTCTGGCAAGTGATCTAGTCCCAGAAAATATGTCGTATCAGCAGAGGAAGAGATTCATGCATGAGGTAAGAAAGTTCTTCTGGGATGAGCCTTATTTATTTAGAGTGTGTGCGGAAGGCATAATTTAAAGGTTTATTCCGAAAGTTAAGATGATGAGTACTTTGGAAGCATATCATTCATATCCAGTTGAGGGTCATCATGGAGGTGCACGGACTACTCACAAGATCTTCCAATGTGGGTATTATTGGCCCACCATCTATAAAGATGCTCATGACTATGCTCAGGCTTGTGACCAATGTCAAAGACAAGGGAACATCTCGCGTATACACGAACTTCCTACTACAACTATTCTTGAGCTCAAATTGTTTGATGTATGGGGAATTGATTTTATGGGCCCATTTGTGAGCTCACATGGTATGAAATACATTTTGGTAGCTGTTCACTATGTTTCTAAGTGGGTGGAGGCAATTGCGCTTCCCAATAATGTAGGAAGCAGTGTCACAACATTCTTGAAAAAGAACATATTTTCATGATTCAGTACACCCCGAGTTATCATTAGTGATGGAGCATCCCACTTCTGTAATCGGTTGTTCAGAGCCCTACTTGAAAAATATGGTGTCAAACAGAAGGTGGCAACATCTTACCATCCTCAAATAAGCGGGCAAGTTGAGGTGTCAAATCATGAGATTAAGTCTATTTTGGCGAAGACGGTGAATGTCAATAGGACTGATTGGGCAAGAAAATTAGATGATGCATTATGGGCATATTGAATTGCATTCAAGACACTGATTGGTGCATCTCCATATCAGCTAGTTTTTGGTAAATCATGCCATTACCTGTCGAACTTGAACATAAGGCATTATGGGCTTTGAAGAGGTTGAATCTGGAATGGAGTGATGCGGCTAAATTAAGAGTAGAGCAGATGAATGAGATGGATGAATTTTGTCTCCGAGCTTATGAAAGTTCAACACTGTATAAAGAGAAGATGAAATTATATCATTATCGGAAGATTAAATGACGAGAGTTTCACCTGGGAGATTTTGTATTGCTTTATAACTCCAGGCTTCGCTTGTTTCCTGGAAAATTAAAGTCCAAATAGTCTGGTCTATTCATGGTACTTAGGGTATAAGCATGGAGCAATTGAGCTAAAAGGTGATGACAATGTTCTATTAAAGGTTAATGGGCAGTGTGTAAAGCACTATATGGGAACCACAAAAGAAATAAGGACATGTAAGGAGTTTAGTCTTGATGAAGTCTGAGTAGTCAAGTAAGTTGGGTCATGCCGCAACGTTAAATTAGGTGTTTCATGGTAGGCAACCCATGGGCTGGTTGGTGAAGTCTGATTAACCAACCTAGCTATGTCGTGCCGCAACGTTAAATCAAGCGCTGCTTGGGAGGCAACCCAAGGATTGATATCAGTCGTGAGTTGAAAATAAAGATGTGAACTAAAAAGTATGCAGCTTAAACCACGGAGGGGATCCACGTGACGTAGGTCAACCCACGTGACGTGAGTTGGTACCATAAAAATCAGAGGGAATTTTTCAATTACGGAATCCAACCCAAGATAGGGGACCCACGTGATATAGGTCAACCCACGTGACGTGGGTTGGTACCGTGAAAATCAGAGGGAATTTTTTGATTTTGGAATCCAACCCACGACAGGGGACCCACGTGACGTAGGTCAACCCACATGATGTAGGTTGGTACCGTAAAAATTAGAGGGAATTTATCAATTGCAGAATCCAATCTACGACAAGGACCCACGTGACATAGATCAAACCTCGTGACGTGGGTCTGTGTCGTAGGAATCAGACTAACCCAAATAACCCAGAATTTGACCAGACCCAACCCCTTATATTTCCTCAACCCTTTATAAACCAAATTTCATCAAAACCCAAAACCCTAAACCCGATTCATAAATTCTCACTACCCCAATTGCAAAGAATTTCAAATTCTCATCACCTCTAATTTACCAAACCCTAACCCGAAACCCATACCTGACCCGACCAAACTCCACCAAAGACCCTACTACTTCGAACAATGTTGCCTAAAGGAAACCCTAAATATGGAGATATGAGTTCCTCTTCACGAATCTGTACCAAGAACCCAGAATTCACTTTGGAGTCGGATAAAAGTAGGTCCGAAGAGGTTTATGAGATTGTTAGGGATGATTTTTCTTTTATGCCTCATGCCATAATACAACGAACTAGGGCATAGGCTGCAGCCTGGGGAATGAATCAGCCTTTATTGGTGACTCCTATTCAGTCATCTGATTCCTCCCCCCAGTCTGAAGAGGGGGTGGATGCTTCTGCAACCGGTGGTACTGAAGACGAGGCTGATGCACCTGGGACCGATGAGATTGCTGAGGGTATGGATGATTCTGAGTTCGGTGGTAGTAGTGAGGCTGATGAGACAACATCTATTTCAGGCACTGATGTTCAAGAGTCCACGACTTTCTCACAAAGGTGGTGTGTTCAGGGTATAAAGGTTATTTATGATAGGAATGCAAAGCTGACGGAGTGGAGTGTGTGTAAATGAAGTATCACTGAGGAGACCCGCTATCGGTTAGATGAGCTAAAGGTAATACCTGAGATTAAGGCAGTGTTTGATCGGTATGGATTCAGGTGGATGACGGAGCCTTCTGGTAACTATAGCCCAAAGTTGGCATGTGAATTTTATGCTTCATATGCTGCTTCTATTGAATTAATCATACCAAATAAGCAGCGTTATCAGGACCAACCACCATTGACTCACACTTGGTTTATGGTACCAGAGTAGACATATCCGAGTAGACTGTCCATAGGTTCTTGTTTGGTGCCGAACGTCCACTTCCAGCTAGTACTGTCGAGTTTGATCACCGCATGGAGACGGTGAAAAATAAAAACAAAATAAAAGATGTTGATCAGCGCTTAGAGCTACTGCGATGGGTTGCACAGTATATCGCTGAGGATGGTGTAGATGTGAGATGGGTAGCTGAGAAATTGGATATTAAAAAGTCCTTACTTTATTTTACGGGCAGGTTTTGGTGGTCAGTTGTACATCACCGTCTCGATCCCACAGGTGCAGATAATTCTCTTACTCTTGATAGAGCTGTTCTGGTAGCGAGCATTATCGCCGTATATGACATCACCATCGCCCGCTACATTATTGAGGAGATTTATGAGTGCGCACTTTACCAGCATCTTTTTTCCCTATCTGATTCGGGGCCTATGTAAAAGTGTTGGTGTGGTTATGATGCCTGCAGTAGATCACGCCATTGAGGTGACTCGCATAGCTGATATACGGTTGATGCAGCAGCGAGCTGCTACCCCAATTTCCCAGAGGGGGTCTCAACCCTTTACTTCATCATGTGTTGTCCTTTTTTAAGGCAAGTGGAATAAAAGGAACTGATTAGCACTTCAGTACCACTTAGTGAACCCGAGGCTGGAAGGTTGCCTAACGAGGGCACAGGCCCTGTGACTGATGAGGGGGAAGCAAGCACTACAGCAACACCACCCTCGTCTGGCATGGTTGTAGTTTCATGAGAGTTTTTACAGAAGCTAGTGGATAGAAAGACACAGGTTATTGAGCGGCAGACTCACACAGAGGCCCAGATGGCTAAGTTGGTATCTCAACTTAAGCCATGGGTTAGGACGTCGATAGAGCCTTCTGAGGTGAGAGTTGAGGATCTTATGACTTCTGCTATAGAGAGGTTTATGCGTGAGCTGCATGGGCTGATTGACAGCTTTGAGCATCGGAAAGGTAGCCGATTGAGAGTAGGCCCATATCTCGAATGTGATGGAGTTGACTAAAGAGGTGGTGACGTTGAGGGCAGAGGTACGAGAGTTAGCAGTTAGCCATACCCCTATCATTCCACTCGTACCAATATCGGTACCTACAACACCAATTTTTGAGGTGGATTTGTTTGCTGACAAGGGGCCTTTTATTGCTAGAGGCAAGCGACCATGGAGTCCTGAGGGTCTGACTGATAGTGGATGATGAGTTTGAGAGTGATTTATGGAGGGCGACTAAGGCCTCCTGGGTAGAGTACCATACCAGTCAGATGGCTCATGAGCAGAGAGCACGGGGTGCATCTTCTAGTCAGCCACCCCATCCACCGGATGAATCTAACGTGTAGCCCAGATAGCATACAGAGGATCCGTCTGTGGATGGGCCTACATCCAGCGCCTATGGCGCCTCAGGTATGTCTTCACTCCTTTACACTTATCATATTGATAGTTGTGCACTGAGGGCGGTGCACCATTACTTAGTTGGGGGTGGAGGTATACCACCTCTTGGGGGTTTTTGTTGTCATATTTCTTTTTCCTCAAGTGCTATCATAATAGAACCGGCATGTTTAGATTGTTATTTATATTATTTATGTGTTTTCGTGTTTAATTAGGATAAAAATAGGGGAACCTTAGCGCAGTCCAGTTTTGAACAAGTTTTTGATAATGATGCTTTTTGATTGCTTAAAGGACACCCCTCCTGAAAATTTGGTTTTGAATTGTGTGTGTAGTATGTTAGTTTGCGACAGCTATTGTATCTTATTATGGCATTAGTATTATAGGTAGAATGACTGTAGCCAGCAATGCATGAACTAGATAGGTAGTAGTCGATAGTGTAACCCTGTGCTATGTGTGAGAGGTCATTACTTAGTTCACTTTGTGTGTGTCTATGCAGAACTTGTCCGGTTAGTCTTGCCTAGGTTATAGAATAGTGGTTAGGAAAGGATCATAGGCCATTCTTGAATGATTTCACTTTTAGCCTAAATGTCCGACCAAATAAAATAAATATCCCTTGATCCCAATTTTGAGCCTTAATTGACCTATTTCTTTCATTAGTCTATTCACCTTCCCGTTTTAACTAGCAATGAACCTGTTTTGGCCCTGATCCCTCCTTGGATATTGTGTACCTCAACTCAGGTAAATCGCCTAAGTTGAGGGTAGCTATTATATGGGTGCGTAGTTTAATTTGGGTATGAAGAAAGGGTTAGTAAAAGAAAAAGAGAACAGATTTGGGTGTGAAGAAGAAAAAAAATGAGTGAAATAAATAGAAATTGCGAAAAGAGAAAGAAAAAAAAAGTGTGTTTTGAAAGTATGAAGAAAATCACACCTATAAATCTGAAAATAATTGAAGGAGAATAAGGGAGAATAAAATGAGAATGGTTGGAAAGTGGAGCCAAAAATAGTGTAGTGTCAAGAAGGGTTGAGTCACTATATCCATATATACCACACCCGTCCCCAAGCCTACATTACAGGCCGATGAAAGTCCTATAGTGATCCTAGTCCAATTGTCCGAAAAACTAAGGCATAGAAAATAAGGGCAAACCTATGGTATTTCATGCTCATTGTTTGAACGTCTTTGTGAGAGAGAGTGTTTGACCCAGTCCCTTCTTTGATATTCATTAGTATACTATGAGTGTATGAGACTTCTTTGTTATGAGAGTACATTGGTTGCATTGTTAGCCGTTATTTGTTCAGCTAATGTCATTTGCATATATGCTTAGTTGTTTGTTCATAATCTGATGCCATCATTTGATACCTTCTGTGTCATGATAATAAGCTGCATATATACACACTGTGGTTGGTTTTGATTTGCAAATAGGAGGGGTCGGAAAAGTTTTGGTGCCAAAGACAATGAGTCGACTACCGTAGGTCTCTTAGGTTTCTCTTAGCTAAGCATCGATTGTGTTTATTTTTTTTTGTTTGCCTGAGGACATACAAACATTCTAAGTTGAGGGTGTTGATATGACATGGTTTCATGGCACTTTTGATGCTTAAAACAAGGAAAATATGTAATAACTTGGGTATGTTTGGTAGGTATGATGTGTATCTGTTCTATATTACAGGAAAATAGGTTATGGAGGCAAAATGGAGAAGAAGGGAAGAAGCATGCACTAGAATGGAGCATTTGAAGAAGAAAAAAGCCAAGTCAAAACCAGAGGAGTGACTCACGGCAGGCACTCCCGTCACATGAGTCGACCTACGTGACGTAGGTAAGTGCCGTAGATCAACTCCTAAAAGTGTGTGATGGAGGCCTAATTTTCATGGCATGGACCTACGTGACGTGGGTTGGTTCCACGATACCAACCCACGGAACCGTGGAAAATGACCGACTTTGTTCTCCTGTTTTATTTAGAATAGAATTCATCTTCTATCTATAAATACCCCTATATTGTTCTATGTTTAGGGGTTGGTCATTACATTGTTTTGAGATATATTTTTCATTATTTTGAGTTCATAAATACATTGTTGGTTTTGTAATCTTGGAACACCAATTCTAGGGTTTTATTGATATTGAGATTTCAGAGTTTTCTTCTTATTGTGAGTTTACAATTATGTTTTCATCCTTGAATTATTCTTGTGTTCTTGAAATCATGAGTAACTAAACCCATCTACTAGGGTTGTGTGAACCATGAGGAATTAACGAAATTGGTTAAGTGCAAAGCAATTCTGAATCGGTGTGAATGCATATATTGTTATTTCTTTCATTGTGATTGATCTTCTAATGGTTGCAAACGTTAAAAACTTACATGTATTCTAGACTTGCTCGAGAGAGAGGTAGAGATTGGGAAAAGGGAATAACAACATAGATTTGAAGTTATCAACCTTCATCTAATAACTTGAGCCGTAACAGGGATAGTTATCTAAGATCCAGGATAAGGATTAGTAGTGCGACACTCGGAGACCGAGAGGAGAAGAGTGAAATTTGTCTAACCAAGGTCGAGATACGTTTAGATGAACTTAACTTGTTAGATTTTGCATGCAACGCAGCGGGACAGTTTGCCAGCACAAGTAACCAGTGGAGTTAAGGAATCATTGGGGATCACAGTCCGAGTGTATTTCGCATATTGATTACAAATCCAAAAATCAACAATCTTACTGTTACTATTTGCTTACAAAACCCCCCTTTTTACTTACTTGCCAATTACTCGAACAAGCACTCGAGATAATTTCGTCCTATTCCCTGTGAGATCGACCCCAACCTAGTTGGGTTCTATATTTGATTCAACGACCATATTATACTTTTCTGGAGGTATAGTTTGGGCGACATCACCAGCCATATCCTTCATTCTCTATTGAGCGCTAGCAATGTGGAATTTGATCAACTGAATTATGGCTTCTCCAGCTGCATGGTCCCTATCCACCATCTCAAATGCACTCTCTCCAACTAAGTAAGGTAGAAGTATAGAAGGTTTCTGACCATAGAGTACCTCATATGGTGTCATTTGATGGTAGAGTGATCGGTAGTATTATACCACCATTCTGCTAATGGTAAATAAGTAGCCCAATTCTTAGGATAATCTGAGCAAAAGCATGTTAAGTATGTTTCTAGAGCTCTATTGACAACTTCTGTTTGGCCATCTGTTTGAGGGTGGTATGTTGTTGATCTTTGAAGTTGGACACCCTATAATGTGAATAATTCTTGCCAAAATGAGCTGAAAAAAATGGATCTCTATCATTGGTCATAGTGACAGGCACACCATAAAGTTTAAAAACACTATCTAGAAAGTTTTTAGCTACTGACTGAGCTATGTAAGGATGTTGTAAACTCAAGAAGTATGCATACTTACTCAATATATCCACCACTACTAACACCACATCCTTGCCTTGTGACTTGGGAAGACCTTCTATAAAATCCAAGCAGATATCAGTCCAGCCCCTTCAGGTATAGGAAGAGGCTGAAGATAACTAGGAGGAGTTGTTGCCTCATTTAATAAAGCTTCTAACATCTTAAATCAGTGATTTCCAATAAAACAGTAGCTGAAGCCTCCAAATAGTAGCATCCATCCCAAAATGACCTCCTTGAGGACTGCTATGCCAAAGGTCTATAATGGTTCTTTTGAGTTGGATGTCATCTCCTACCACAAGTCTACCCTTCCATCTCAACTGATTATTGCACCAGGTATATGACTTAAAAGGCTGAATTTGTAGCTTCTCAATCAATAGCTGAAGTGCAGGATCCTTGGTCCATGAGTCTTGAATTTAAACATACAATTCATTATGTATGGTGAGTATAGAAATGGCTAAAACTTTAGCATCAGACATCCTAGAGAGGGCATTTACAGCTCTGTTCTCAGAACCTTTCTTATATTCATTGGAAAAGTCAAAGGACATTAGCTTGGAAATACAGGCTACTTGGAAATCTATGTGAATCTGTTGATCTAGGAGGTGTTTTAGAGCTTTTGATCAGTTCTAACAATAAAATGATTGTGTAACAAGTAATAAGACCATTTGTTAATAGCAAAAAGAAGTGCTAAAAGCTCTCTATCATATACAGATAGAACCTGATGTCTAAGAGCCAATGACTTGCTTATATAAGCAATAGGATGCCCAAGTTGCATCAAAACTGCACCAATTCCCTTCCCACTAGCATCTGTTTCCACAATAAAGATCTGAGAGTATTCTGGCAATGCTAACATAAGTGTAGAAACTAAAGCTTGTTTCAAGGTGTTGAAAGCTTGTGTTGCATGTTCTAACCAATGAAACCCATCCTTCTTGAGTAGATCATGAAATGGCCTGCAAATTATTCCAAAACCTTGTATAAACCTTCTATAGTACCTAGCCAAGCCTAAGAATCCTCTTAACTGTTTGAGATTGGTAGGACTAGGCCACTGCTGCACAGTAGAAATCTTCTTGGGATCAGTTGCAACCCCTGCAGCACTGATATAATGTCCAAGATATTCTACTTTGTCTACTCCAAAAGCACACTTAGACATTTTGGCATATAGTTGATATTGCTTCATTAGTTAAAACACAGCTTTCACATGATGCAAATGATCATACAAGCTTTTGCTATAGATCAATATATCATCAAAAAATACCAAGACTGATTTCCTTAATAGTGGTTTAAACACAACATTCATGAGACTTTGGAATGATGAAGAGCATTGGTCAAGCCAAAAGGCATTACCAAGAATTTATAATGACCTTCGTGAGTTTTGAAAGCTGTTTTAAAGGCATCCTCCTTAGCCATTCTAAGATAATGGTACCCTGGTTTTAAGTCAATTTTAGAGAAGATTACAACTCCTCCCAATTCATCCAGTAGAACCTCTATTATAGGAATAGGAAATTTGTCTTTTATTGTCATATGATTCAAGCTTCTGTAATCCACACATAGCCTCCAACTACCATCTTTCTTCCCAACCAAGACTATAGGAGAGGCATAAGGGCTAGTGTTGTTCTGAATTATCCCTTGTTCCATCATTTCCAATACCAACTTTTCTATAATGTCTTTTTTAAATGCAGGATATCTGTAGGGTCTTTTACTAACAGGATTAGATGTTTCAAGTAGGGGAATCTTGTGATCAAAAACACCTCTATGAGGGGAAGGGTGGTAGGTACTTCAAATATACAAGAGTAATGACTTAACAAAGGTTTCAAGACTGCTGGTAGATCATTACCTTGACTGGCTTGGATGCTGAAACACTGAACAGGCTCTGCAATCTCAGGGGATAAAGTCATCATGAAGATCTGAGACTTACTTCCTTCCATATTTTTCAATGCTTTTGCTTTAGAACTTATAATCAAACTAGTTGCTCCTCTTAATACATGTTTTTTTCCTTGATACATAAATTTAATAGTCCTATTTTTGAAATCAAATAAGATTCTACCCAGAGTATTCAACCACTGCACTCCCAAGACTATGTCTACATTACCCAAGGGTAGTAATAAGAAATCATAAGCAAAGGTTGTCCCTTGCAACAACCACTTGAGATCCTTACATACAGAAGTTGTCTGCATTCTTCTTCCATCAGCAACACACATTGATTGTTCTATTATAGGGTCAGCTTTACACCTAATTTCTTGGCCATTTCTTGGTCAATGAAATTGTGTGTACTACCAGTGTCAATTAGAACTTGTAAGGGCATTTTCTAATGATAACCAATCACTTTAAGTGTTTGATAACCAGTAACACCAGTGAATACTTGAAGTGAAATAGTCATAAACTCATGATCATTCTTCTAATATTCCAGTCCTTGAACTAACTCCAATTCTTCTTCAACTTCTTCCTTCTATCCAATATCTATCAAGTACAGTTATTTCTTGGACTTGAAGACATGTCCCATGACATATTTTTCATCACCAAAAAAAATATAGACCTTTAGCCCTCTTTTAATCCATTTCAGCAGAAGTCAACATTCTTCCTCCCTTAACTGTATTAAAATGATTACCTCTATTCACATTTGCATCAAAAGGCTTCTTAAATGTTGGATTGTTAGCTGTGAAATTTTTCTGGAAATTGGGAAATTTGTTGTTGACTGGAGTAGGTAGCAAAGCAGCTTGTGACTTATTAGCAGCTCTCAAACCCCAGGTTTTAGCTTGTGCCTCAAAAACTTCTTCCTATAACCTAGAGATTTTGTAAGCCTGCATCAATGTCTTAGGGTTCTCAATTCTGACTGCCTTATTCAACTCCAACTTTAATCCACCCAAGTAACGACTTATCTCATTCTCACTAGACAAGTTTACACCAGTTAAAAGCCTATCAAACTCTGCTTGATATTTTCTTACCCCACCAGTCTGTTTCAAGTTCTTTAAGGCTTTCATGGGATCTTCAAAATTATCCCCAAACCTTTTATTAAGGGCAAGAATGTACTCAGTCCAAGTAGGTTCTACCACTGAATTCCTAGACTTAATGAATGCCCTATGCCATGCAATAGACTCACCCTCCAAATGGATAGATGTAACTTTCACTCTTTGATTGAAAGGAACTTCATCCATGGAGAAGAGTTGATTCACCTTGTACAACCATGTACGCAATTCTACACTAGAAAATTTTGGGAATTAGAATCTAGAATATCGAGTGAAGAAGTTACCTCTATGCTCATGTCCTTCCCTCATTCTTATTTTCGACAGGTCATCATTTTTCTTTCTCCCTTTTTCTTGAAATCCTGCATTGGAACCTTCTCCCCCATTGGAAGACTCGACTTTGTCCTTATCCCTTTCCTTCTATTTGGAATTCATAGTTCCAACCACTCCTCTCAGTTCCAATAACTCCTTTTTCATTTTGAAGACTACTATTATTCATATTGGCCATTCCATCCATTAATTTCTGCAATTGTTCTTGGATCTGCTGAACCTGTCATCCATTTATTCCATGGGTCGATCTTGCCTTTCCTGAGTCTTGCTTCTCGCCATTGACCTACCAATGAACGTTGGCTCTGATACCACTTGATACACTTTAGGTGGAAGTGATCAATTCAGGAGATTAAATCTCGAGAAAGGGGAAAATTGTTCAGGGAATTGAATCCGAGAAAAGAGTTTAATTGAGAGAAAAGAAGAAAACTGAATTGTATTGATGATGAATGAATATTGTGGCTTTACATTGTGTCTTTTCATACTAATTCGTAACCAACTACTAACAGTAACTACCTAACAGAAATTAGGAACCAGCTACAGTGAAAACAGAAACTACTGTACTAACAACTTTTCAAAAAATACCTGCCTCTAACTAATTTTTCCATCTTGTTTTCATTTCAACTTCAACTCAATTTTCCTATGCTCATCAAATGTGAATTATCATGAATCAACTTGTATCATAAACCAAGTTTCCTGAACTTCAGTTGGCATTCATGTGCAATAAAAATCTCATAGAAATTAAAAAAAAGTGATATCAGTACTTACCATATGTCAGAGATGAATATATATCAGATGGATACCAATATGATTCATGGAGTGCTGGTTTGTGGATTTATAAGCAATAGGCCATATTATTTTGGTTGAGCAGTAGGACCATATATTCACGAGTCATGTTATTAGGTTATATTATAAATATTATTACTACAACTCCTAATTTTAAACAACACCTCTTACCATATTAGGTTTTATATTATTAATACAACTCCTAATTTTACACACCTCCTCTTACCATACTTTTTGGATCCCTTAATGTTTAGGAACCCTATATTTTAGGAGTTTTTCACGTACATCTCATGGTAAATATATTACTATATTTAATACCCTCAGATTTCACTAGCTAACCTTCAAAAATGGACCAAAACACCTTGTGATCACATAAATTTTAATTATATTAGTTTAAGTAAATATTATGGATTAATATAATTGTATTAATTATTTAAGTCCAAATAAATATGGATTTAATTAAAGTCAAGTTTTTATTAGGCTAGTCCATTGATGTGGGCTACAAATGATAGGTCCATTTTACTAAGCCCAAGGTGTCACCATATTCTAGAGGCCCAATATAGTACCACATGTCAAATGACGTGACATGCCAATTCAAGTGAAGGAGCCAATAGGATCACGCCACATATCAAAATGATGCAGCATACCTAGTGAAATCAAAGGTCAATGAAACCGGTTCACGTGTATAAGTTGACATGTTCCAACCAATCTGATTGGCCGAAAAGAGTTTGTATTTATCATAACTCTTCCATCCTATAACTATAAATATGGGTCTCATAATTCAGAAAAGAGGACAAGAACTCTAACAAGAAGCTAGAGAGAGCTCGTGGATCAAACACCGCAGCTTTCTCTACAAGCTACAAGTTCAAGCATTCAAATTCATCTACAACTCAAGATCAAGATGAAGATTAAATATCAAGCTCAAAGGACCTTGAATTCAAACACAAGTCAAGATCAAGACACCAAATTCAAGATCAAGCTCAAAAGCCCTTTAATTCAAGTACAAGTCGAGATCAAGATCACCAAATTCAAGATCAAGCTCAAAAGCTCTTGCATTCAAATACAAGTCAAGATCAAGACCACCAGATTAAAAAACAAGCTCAAAAGCCCTTGAATATATATTTGAAAAGAAGAATAGAGATTGTAACACACTATTTGAAATCAAATAAAACGATGGTTGCGATATTTTTCTGTCTCAATTATTATTTTCTCGAGTCGAATTTTATTATCTATACACCTAACACTTCACCTATTTCATCGTGATGGACTTCTCTTTTTACTCTCATGTTGATAACCAGTTTGAGATTGGTTCCCACCACCAACAAAATCTGTTGTAGTTTTTCCTATTCCAACTATAGCTTCACCAATTGTGTGCAGCACCCATCTTCTCAACTTTTGAATAGGAGAGAGAAATCAAAAATTAATTGTTCTATCGTGCTAGAGAAAGAGATCTAAATTGTTACTTGCCTGGCTAACTAAATTACGTACAGAGAAATATCACGGTTAAGTTAAATAATAGCGTGGTTCTTTCCATATATTTTAGTACTATTAATTTCTTCTCCTATATTCTAGGACTCATATCCTTTCCATATATTTTAGAGGTCCTTAATTTAATAAAATAATAATTGAAGAAAAATAGTAAAAAGATATTTTGTCTAAAATATAGACTTTTAATAAAGGACAAAAAGTTCAAATCACTTTTCTAAAAGTTTTCACTATTTTAATATATTATAAATTGAAGATGTAGATTATATATAACTGCTTCATAAATTTTATTTAGATGCACATTATCAAGTCTTGAAATTTATTATATTTATATGAACACCCTCATCATCACTTTGAAAGTCAGAGGCACGTTTTTTTTGGCCACGGTTACAAGAATCGTGGCAAACTTAGCTAAAAAAACTGAAGTTAGCTACATATAAAATTCGACGCTAAAATTTCGTGGGTAAAATAGGCGGTACTCTAAATTTCACTCCCTCCTTTATTTTTTTCATTTGCCTCCATTTTCCCTCATACCCCAAATTTCCCTCTCTTTTCTCTCATTTTACCCCAAATCGACTTCTTCACCCAAAATCGCCTGGACTGCTTCACCAAAATTCAATTGCTTCAGCTTCAAATGATAGTCTCAAATAGTAGAATCACTTCTTCAGGTAACAAAGTTTTGCTACTTTTTCTTCAATCTTTAGTGGGTTTCTTTGAGGATTTTGTTTGTGCTATAAGAGAACCTTGAAGATATTACTTTGTGCTTTGTTCCAAATTTTCGGTGGATTGTGAGAAGAATGACATTTTCACACGAATTTTTGTTTGTTTGTGCAATTATGGGTTTAGGGATGATTTGACGATGGGTTCTAAGGAGTTAATATCTCAAAAGATCACTCAAAATATCTCAAAAGATCACTCAACTTTCGGAATATATCTAGCAAAGTCATTGAACTTTGTTTCATATCAATAAAATCACTCAACTTTATCCTTTGTATCAATAAAATCACTCAACTAAATTTGTCATTAAAAAAAAAAATCTAACGTGGCAAAATAATTAAATTATTTTTCATTCCATATAAACATGAACCCCACAAATAAATAAAATTAAAGAAAAACTCATTAACGATTTCTTACGCGCCAACCTAATTAGTGAAAAAAATATTATGATATTACGGTATAATATTATATCTTGAACTCTTGATTTAGTAAATAAATCGAAAAACTTTGTTAGTGGAACAAATATTATGGTATTATTGTATATTTCATTTCCTAAGGACTCTTAATAATTTAAAACATTAACGTTTTTGAAACAGAACATGTATATTTGTACCAATTATTTAGAAAAAAGTAATTATTGACCTGTCTACCACAATCCGGTCATAATGATCTATATCTATATTATTATAAACGTAATAAGTCTTAAATCAAAAAATTAAATTACTTAAATACTCTTTTCTAAAACTAATTACCCTACTTAAAAATATTTTTTAAGAAAACATAAAACTAACCTACCTACTTTTATTTTACTAAAGGCGAAAAACGTTACACGAATTTTATATCTTTAAAATAAAATGAGAGGAAAACTAAACACTTGTCCTTACCAAAGTTTTATAGCCTGTTTGGTCAAACTTATTTTTCCCCAAAAGTGCTTATTTTTTCTCGAAAGTGCTTATTTTAAAAAATTGAGGTGTTTGACCAAGCTTATGAAAGAAAATAAGTGCTTCTGGGGAGGTAAAAAAAAATAGTTTTTCATAAGCTAAAAAAAATAGCTTCTCTCCAAAAGCACTTTTAAAAAAGTACTTATGAGAAAAATATACTTAAAAGCACTTTTAAAAGCTTGTCCAAACACTAATTGCTGTTCAAAAGTGTTTTTTAAATTGTATTGACCAAACACAAACTGACCAAACACAAACTGCTTAAAAAAACACTTCTGAAAATAAGCTGATTTTAGAAGCTTGGTCAAACAGGCTATTAATGTAGTTTAATGATAATACTTAGATCTTAATTTTAACTAATTGGTAGTATTACTTATTTGTTTTCCGTTGTCTTCTATTTACAAAGTTCACATTGATTTAAAAAATTAGAATCGACTTTATGCCCAATTAATCATAGAGTGAATACAAGATTTGTATCAAATTAGAATATCGATAGCTACTTCCTTTTCTGTTTGTTTGGCAGGAAAATATTCATTTTGATACATTTTAAGTTTTTAATATATAGTAATATCAAAAAATTCTTTAATGAGTTTTCTGTTATTTTATTTATTTGGTGGGTTCATATATATTTACATGATATAAAAAAAAAAAATTCGTTTTGTAATGTTAGATTTTTAATGATAAATTTAATTGAGTGATTTCATTGATACAAAAGCCTAAGTTTAGTGATCTTGTTGACATAAAACAAAGTTCAATAACTTTGATAGATAAATTTTCAAAGTTGAGTGACCTTTTAAGATATTAACTCGGTTATGAGTGTATGCTTGATAAGAATTTGATTTCTTAATTAGTTTCCTCTTTTCAATCAAAACGTCACGCTAAGCTCTCTCTTTTCTCACCCAAAATTCAACCGGTTCAACGTCCCTAGCTTCAAATAGTAGGGAAAATTATAGAATCACTTTTTGCAGAAAACAAATTTTAACTACACAGGATTTTCAAGTCAAGTTTTTGTTCAATCTTCACTCAATGGGTTTCTTTGAGGGTTTTTATTTGTGCGAAATCAATGGGTGATACTCTTTCTTGTAGCCTGATAGAACAAATGTGACTGCCAATACCTTTTCCATGTCCCTCTTGTGTGAGTCTAGTACATAATATCACTATCAATGAATTACCTACCATGGATTGACTTCGTAAAATCAGAACAAGAATCATGTTGTAGGGTTTAACATTCATATTGTAAACTAGTTGTGATTGTGCAGCTCAATACAGAATTTATAGATGCATATAGAATCGATAATGGAATATCTGTACTTGGCCAACTATGTCTTTACCATATCACATATCCAATTATGGCCTTCGTAGGGTTTTGATAAGAATATGGGGCTTAATGAGTTTAAATCATGGCCATTTGTTGGTTCAGAAATCAAGTAAATATACCCAACAATCCCAAGGGTGATTATCCATTTTTTTTTTTTTTGTAATATTCTCTAAACTATATGAAAGGTAATAATAATTCTTCAAAGAAATCATTATTGTTTACCTTTTAAAAGTGAGAGAGAGAGAGAGAGAAATGCTCAAAAGACTGTTCATTATTGTTTGAGCATTTATCTGGAACACTTATTAGCTATGTTGTGAGGCAATTATCTCATACACTTGTAGAGATTAGAGAAGCAATGTATCGGTTCATTATACAGATAGTATGTTTCGTAAAATGTCACTAAAGAGAGAGTCTGTTCAGCCAAATGTCACTTCACAGATTTGTCACTGATGGTTTCATTACTTTGTTCTCAAGTCATGTTTTACTACCAGCTATAGTTCATTTCTTATTTATAAAATTGTTTCATGATTTTCTTATATTGGTGATCAATTAGGAACCTTGCATAAGATAGAAGGGGATCTTTTAGGAAGCTCTGCCCCTAAACGAGTTTCGACAGTTTCGAAAATGCTATTGTCTTTGCCTTCATTCATCGAGTATAGCTCTTCATTCACCTATTTCCCTTTACATATGGCTGTTATACTTTAGATATCACATGATTACTCAGGGGTTTTCCATTTTTATCATTTTCCCTTTTATAGACAGTTTTTAACTTGAAAACGAGGGTTTATCAGAAACAGCCGTTTTACCTTTAAGGTAGAGGTTAGGTTTGCATACACCTACCCTCCTCAGACTCCACTTTTTGGGATTACACTAGGTATGTTATTGTTATTGAAACCAAAATCATAATTTATTTTGTATAGTGAAAATCAAAGATAATGAAAGAACTAGTGGTAGACCTGTAATACAACTTTGGTGAGCTACATTAGTGTTGTCTTCCAGATATCAGGATGAGTGTACTTTGATATCTGAGATGTGGATTCCTAGGAGTGTGTAGCTAAGTAGATTTGAGTGATTTTTCTCTGATATACTGCTAAATCTTAATTTCGACTTGGAAGGAAAAGAGTGGGGAAGTGTTTAGACTATGTTGAATTTACAGAGTAATTAAAACACTTCTGTTACAAGTGTTAATTGCTTTCTGCACATTGTATGTCACTACTGTTGGAAATGCATTTCTATTTATTAACAGGTTTTTAACTACCAGAATTGTTCGCTCATTTTTACAACATTATGAATATGAAGATACACTGAAAACGTTCGATGTTGAAAGTAGAATTACTCTTCTACCCATCTCCTTTATTCAAGAAAACGGCTTTTCAGAGGACATGGATATGTGTTCATTAAATCACAAAATGGTTCTTCGTCAGGTATGAAACGTGGAAGCATCTTTTTTCTACCATGATTATGTTAATGGGTGATGCCATGATATACACATTAGTCACTTGGTTTTAATTGTTCTTTTCCCTTTTTTTAAGTTGCTGGATTGGGAGAAGTTGATCGATCTAGCACTTTCTTTTGTTTCCTCCTCTACTATTTCTTATCCCTTGTAAAAGAAACCACAAAAGACATATAATGGAAAGAGGGAGTAAGAAAGAGAAATTGGGTAGGATGAGTTATTATTTGGGATGGGTAGAAAATGAAACAGGTAAAGAAGAAAGCTCTTTGTATGGAGTGTCAGAGAAGCTCTGTTGGCTGTTTAGCTTAGATTCTGGCTGGAGTAATTATTAGAAAAATAAATACTCCAGTGAACATCATGTTGTATATAGGTTTAGGTCGTATAGTAAAAAGAAAAAAAAGATAAGAATTAGAAAGTTTCAGCCTCATACAGCGAAGTAACATCTCCATATATTCTGACTACTTTTCTAAACTACTCATAAAATACTTATTATTTGATGCTAATTTGGTCCTTATAGATGAGGCATGTCATGTGATGAAGTGATGATTCTTTAGACACCAAAGTCCGTAGTCCGTACTAGTTCCTAAATTAAAAAATTGAAACTTTTTTTGATATTCTATCAAATTCACCACATTACTTTGTTTGCCTTGAATAGATTGGCTATACATGAAGAGTCATCAACCCGACACAAGGTTGTTGATGATGTACATGAGGTTGTTGTCCCCGCATATCTGATGGATCGTGAGACTTCAAAAAGAGTTAAGGCATGTTGAGTTTGATGCAATGTTGAACTTGTCTTTTTTTTTTTTTCAATTGGTGGTGCAATGAACATAGTCTGATTATACTTCTTTAAGGGTCTGTTTGGAAATCCACCCTGGTAATTGAATTTGGTGTGATTGGGTGTAATTATACTGTCTGGCATGTTTGGTTGGCCAGGTAATTACTTTGTCAGCAGGTAATTGGGTGTAATTGGTCGGGGTTAATTACACTCTTCAATTCACATAATTACAAATTGATTACTTTTTAGTTTCTTTCTTTTATTTCTATTTTTATTTTTTTCGTTATAATTTATTTTAAATTTCTATTTTTATTATTCTAATATTTTTTTAAAATATTTTTTATTTTATATTATTTATATTTCATTTCCTTCTCATTTCCCAACATTTACTTCTTGTGATTTCATGCAATTTTTTGTATTATCTATTTTTTAAAATTTATTTTATGTTTATTTTTTTCATTTAGCATAATTTAGTTAGTATTCTAATTTTTAAATTAAGTAGAATTCATTGTTGAATAAGGTTATAGACTTAAGTTTTTCTTTTCTTTTGAATCATATTTACGTTATGTTGAAATTTGACATAAGAGTATTATTTTATTTTATTTTAATTTTGAACTTATGTTATATTTTCACTTTTAATTTATTTGTTTTACTAGTGTTGACATGATATTTCACATTGCAAGCCATTCATTTTTTAGTTAGAATTGATAGATTATATTTTTGTCAAATGTTTTAATAATTTTATGACATTATATTTATAATATTAATTCTTTTGTCAAACATGCATTTCATGATGTTCTTAAAATCATGTACTTTATGTTTTTATGATTAATTTAATTAAAATATACTAGTTTGAAAAATATAAATCCATTATTTTTTTATAACAACATATGTTTATTAATTAATATATTTCAAAAGACAATATTATAATAATAATAATAATAATAATAATAATAATAATATTTAATTTAATATCATTTATAAAGGCACTTATTTGTCTAATATAAATTTTAATTTTTGATAATTAACTTTTATTTTAAAACTTGAATATAATCATGTAATTACACTTGTGCAACCAAACAGTACACTTGTACTTGTAATTACACTGTGGCAAACAAATAGATCGGCGTAGTTATTAGGTTGTGTAATTACTAGGTTGGTAATTACTACCCTAGTAATTATACCAATTTCAATTACCAAGTGGCTTTTCAAACAGAACCTAAATGTTAAACCTTATGTGTAGATTCTGAGCAACACAATAAAGCAAAAGAGGAAAGAGGGCTGAAAAATGGGAGGTGCCTCTGCCTAAGGTAAAGTTAGAATATACCTTCATTCATAAAATATTATTTCCTTCCAAAAAATAAGAAGGTAAAATTAGAATAGCATTATATTTTTCTCTTTACACTACTTGTTTCAATACTATCTTTATCAGACTTTATGTTGATTCTTCACTCTTGTTAGCTGTATCCATAATTCTTGCTACATATTTTTTTGTGCAAATGAAGGCTCTGTCATTCACTTCTATTTATGAAATATTGACGTTGCTCTGTGTGTCTCTGTTTAACTGGTCACAAATAAAGATACTCCATACTTCAATTTGTGCTCTTAAGACTCCACTTGTGGATCTTTCGTCTCACATGAAGTATGTTTAGCTATAGGGATGATTCTTATTGTTGTCTTAGGTAAAGTCCAAAGAGATTTCACTGAAAGATCACCTTACAGGCTAGTTCTGTGGCTTAGGATGATATGTTGATAAGATCTGGCGAGAGCAGACCAAGGAGTAACATGTGCACACTACCAAGAAATGACTTGGGCAAAATGAGAATCACTTGACAACTCATCATAGATTTTTACCAGCTAAATTTGATAGTGAGTTGCCTACTTTTGACTTAGATTCTTCTTAGCCTTTAGTATATTTGGAACCACTATATATGTGTTTCTCTTAACTTTTTGTATTTCCATTACACTAGCAATTTGTGGATCTTTTGTAAATATTCAAGGCTTGAAACTTATGTTTTCATTTCTCTATGTGGTTGTAGGTATCAGCAATTACATAAATGATTTTAGCAGCCCGGAGATGTGAATCTGAAACATCAATGTTGTTGATCTCTATAAATTTGGTCATCTTCTTGACACCAAACTGAAAGGATTTGTGTATTATGGTCAATGTATTAATGAATAACTATCAATTAATGTATTTAGTACTTGGATATTGCAGGGAAATTATTTTATTTTATTTTTAAAAAAATATGGACTTGCACCGTGGCTAATTTAAACCATGGATTTGTAGTATCTATGCCTAAATTTGCCACGGTTCTTGTGTGGGTTGCTAGAATATTAAAAGGAATTTATTTATTTTCTATAGTTAAATTTACCCACCGAATGACCGAGGCTACATGTACGCTTAATCGTGCCTAACAAAATGTTACCACGGACGTTAAAACCGTGGCAAATTTCATTGCGATATCCGTTATGGGCACGCTAGTGACCGTGGCTAAATAACAGTGTCGTAGTGGCATTAGCCACGGTTTGGGTACCACTTAGCCACAGTTTTGGCCGTGGCTAACTGTCGGCTTTTTGGTAGTATACTTTATATTAATTTTTATGAAGGATTTATAAAACTTATCAAATTAGGTTGCACGATAATCGCATGTTCAATATCTTTCATATCAAATTGATGCTAAAAACTACTCGCTTTTGTAGGATCATTTTGAAAATCCATAATATTTTTGGCTTTTATAATTAGCATAATGATGACAATAGGACGGATTTCATAATTTTTTATCTAGAGCACATTAATTCGCACAATCATTAATATAGTACATTGAGACTTGAAGTCAACGTGTTACCCACATGAAGACATGTTAGGCCATGCTTAATTCATTAGGACTCAAATCTAACATATTATCATCATGATAGATCAGAACTCTATCTTGTGTCTTAATCTTTTGGTGTGATGAAACCTAATTCCACCGTCTTAGCATCAACTAGTGACATAATACGTCAAAGTCTAGATTCACCGTTGAGCCTTTAAAATATTGTGACTTTTGATGATAATGCGATTTTTCTTTCATAAAACCTGTCCGATTACAACTGAATATTCTATCATAAAATCTGATTATAAACCTTGAGTGCGATAGTGGTTGAATGAGAACAATTGTGCCATAAATTCAACATTGACAATTTTGTAACAGTTAAAATTATGATACGTGGGAATGAATAATTATGACAAAAATATAGTTATGTTGTTCATAATAAGTATCTAAGGATCATACGGAAAACAAAAATAGGTAATCAAAGTAGCTAACACCACCAGAACCAAAAAAAAATGACCATGATTAAAAATGCTAATTTGTCAAATTTTATATTAAAACTCAGCTTTAAAACTATTGAAAATTTTACTTCACTTTTAATAATCATATTTAGCCTAAGATAATAACTTCCTCTTTAAATAAGTCGGAAGATCAAGAATAGGCAGGATTTATATTTTATGACAAGTTGATCAACTAAATACTCAAACGGAAATCAATTTTAACCATGAATTAATGGAGCAAAATGATAACGTCTACATACATCTTATCTTACCGTGTGTAATTAAACTAGCATTAGTTTTCAGAGGATATACCTATAATTACTCGGACAGAACTAACCAAATGAAGACTACAAACCTGAAATATCAGACAAAATTACTCAACTCTATGAAGCAAAATAGATCCAATTGAAAGCAGATAATCTCAATTGGTTAGAGGCTCGTGCTGATAACGTATTATAAAATTAATCTAAAATGTTAGAATAATACTTATATAATAAAAAATGAAAGCTAAAATATAAAAGAGATAAAGAGAGACAAAAGGTGAGAGTCTTTCTTATTTCTTCCTAGTATTTTTCAAGTATATACGATATTGGTTAGAGGCTCGTGTTGATAACGTATTGTTGTTTATTTTTTTTTGGTCGAGAATAGTGGTAGTTGAGAATACCACCAAGACTACAAAAAATTGTGACGACTTGGTTTAATAAGTGGATGCAGGCGTGGGGAATCTTTATCTAAATGCAGATTTTGCCGAGTTAATAACTCAAATGGTCGCTCAACTATGGATTTTTATCTCAAAAAGTCAGTCAACTTTGATCTTTACTCAAAAGTCACTCAACTATCACATTTTTATTCAGAAAGTCACTCAACCTATTTAATTATTTTTTAAAATAAAATTTGCTTATGTGGAATTTCTATTTAAAAACAAAATTATGAACAATAAAAAGTATTCCTTAATAACTCTTTTATCCTTATTCCCCTAAATTAATATTTCTCCCTCCTGTTTTTTATTTTTCTTCCCATTAATTTGCTTACAACACAAAAGGAAAAATTAAAGTTGTTGTTGATATAGTAGTTGGTACAGTTTGAGCAGTTACTTGAGATTATTATTTACTCTTCTTATGTAAGCTTTATTTATATTATTTGTAAAATATTTAAATGAATAATCAAGGAGTCATGATTAATGAAATTGTTCTAAGAATGTTTAAACTTTGAAAAAATAAATAGATTTTTGTTTTTTAATGAATAGGTGCGACAATTTTTTAAATCAAACTACATGCTAGTTCATATCAAGTTGAATAACTTGCAATTAGTCCAAATGACTTTTTTAGGTAATTTTACCTATCGAGTGGTAAAATATTTTGCCTTACATATAGGAGAGTGAGAAGTTAAATAATATAAATTCTTGTTATATTATGGTCTATGTATGAGAATTCAGTCACATCTAGGATTATACTCTAAATTAATTAGTAACTAATAAATTGGTTATGAAAGATGTTTAAGTGAAAACGAAATTGATCAGATGAAATTGTCATAAAAAAGTATTTTTTTTTCATGTTTAGACCTTATCTCTTGCTAATGTAATATTATTTAATCATTATTAAATATTAATGGACAAATCTCTTGTTGTCCTTAATTTTATATTATGTATATATACATATATCAGGATAGTACCTTATATGTGCTATAGTACAACCATAATGAAGAAACCTTTTTATGCAAGTAAAAACATAATTTTTTTTATTATTGGAGTACCATAGCGAAGAAGCCTTAAGTAGTTGAAATCACTGTTATGATTGGGAGCAACTACCTTATTTGAAGATTTAATTTAGGAGAAGAAAAATAAGAAAGAGGAGGGAGAGATATTAATTTAGGAGAATAAGGATAAAAAGGTCATTAAGAGATACTTTTTATTTTTCATAATTTTATTTTTAAATAAAAATTTCACATAAGCAAATTTTATTTTAAAAAATAATTAAATATGTTGAGTGACTTTCTGAGTAAAAATGTAATAGTTGAGTGATTTTTGGAGTAAAGATCAAAGTTGAGTGACTTTCTGGGATAAAAATCTATAATTGAGTGACCATTTGAGTTATTAACTCAGCTTTTGCCAAGTAGAATGCATTGAACTTTAATTTATCTATTTTAACATTTGATTTGACTTAATTATTGATTAAATTATAATAATTAGAATTGAAAATTAAAAAAAAAAAAAAAGAAGTATATATTCTTTAGGTTGAAGCACAGATATATCGTTCTTTTTAAGAATATTTCACTGGGTCAATAGTAATACTCTTGATTTGTCTCTCCCATAATACAACCGACAACATTGTATGACTCGCACAACTCTAAACTACTCCTAGTTGTTAAGTCCAAAACTGTACCAATAAAAACATCTTGCTTCAACCAAATAATACTCTTTATAGTGAATTATAAGTTGGAGACTTAGATATTTTTTTCTTCTCTAGCCTCTCTTTTTTCACTATACCAACCTCACTCTTTTCCTGCACACTATAACACTCCCCCCACCCCACCCCCATACACCACACTAACACATGAAAAGAAAAACATCTGAGTTTTGGTGGGCCTTGTAAGTAAATTTATAGATAAAAAAATGGCATCGAGGTCATCGATCAATCTTGCTTTGTTCACTCTCCTCGTCTTTGCCCTTGGTTAGTCAATTAATCTCTCTCTAAATGAAATCAATGCTAGATTATACGATTTGCGATTCAATCGTTAAGTGAGATATTTAGTTTTGTACTCCTTTGAAAGTTTGTTTTTAACTATGTGTCTTTTTACAAAAGTTCTTTATTTTTACATATAAAATATCATTATTTTTACACATAAGAAATATGAAGAAATCCCTTATTTCTATTCAATTTGTAAATGGTCAAAAGAAATTATTCCCACTCATGCCTTTATGTCTTTGTATATTTATGGATTTTTCAGAATTTAAAATTAAAGTGTAGGACGGATCTACGTGGTCTGACAAATTTAACTGAATTTTCTTTGTCGGGCCGAAATTATATATAGTCCGGAGGGATTTAATAGAATTTCTTTGTTTAAAAAATTATAAAATGTAAATGTATATTTCTCTATTGTATAGTACTTATAATAAATTGTTGTATTCATTTGAAACATTCGTTGTAGCAGCAAAGGTAGCTCAAATTTATTTTTAGATAGTAGATGAAACCCCAATTGTAACATTCTAAATTATGTTTTTGTGAATTCTCTTGTTAAAATTTGTGAGTCTGTCACTGATCATAAGATACATCTTATAGTTGCATCGACTCTAAAGATAGAAGCAGATGCCATGGAAGAAGGCGTTGCAGCGACAATTGAACTAGTGAGAAGCAATTTGATACCACAAGCAGGTAGATGCCCAAGATTTTCTTGTCAGACTCACAACGATTGCTATATGAGGGGTTGCCCAGCTTGTTCTTCTGGTGGTTATTTGTTGAGCCAAGTACCTAACTAAATCAGTCAGTTAGGAAGTTAAAAGTCAGCTACAACTGTTACTCAATGTAACAGTGTATACAACTGTAATCCAGAAAGTTAGTTACTGAGTTCAGGTAGTTAGTTATAGTACTATCTGTGCATATAAATACATGTAGTATACAAGATAGTGATTAAGTTGTGTAGCTCTCATATGAAAGATTACTCTCAATACAAGATGCTTTCTTCTTTATCTCTTTCTCTTCTTCAATGATCTGTTAATTTCTTCTTCTCCATTACTGTGTTCTGGATTCTCTAAACTACAGAATCCTCAACAATCTTCATGATATCAGAGCAGGAGCTGAGAAACTCAGCTGAACTTGCGATCTAAAATTCCCAAATCTCAAGATTCTTGATCTTTAATCAAGTAGGTTGAAGCCAGTCCAGAAATCAATTGAGTCAAAGAAATGGCAACCACATCAGGCAATACAAGTGGTGGAATCCCTGCAAATAGAGCATCTAATCAAGGTATTTCTACACAAATGTCAATCGATCTTAATCATCCATTATTTCTCACTACAAGCGATGTAAGCTGTACTTATATCATTTCTATTCAATTGACTGGTAGTGAAAATTATGTAGTGTGAAGTAAGTCAATAAGATCTCTCTTGGGCAGAAAAAAATTGGGATTTGTGGATGGTAGTTGTAAAAAAAAATCATTCTCTGTTGAATTGGAAAATCAATGGGAGAGGGTGAATGCAATAGTGTTATCTTGGTTAATCAACCCTGTGTCCAGTAATTTGTAGTTGGTATTGTCTATTCTTCTAATGCATGTGATGTATGGGTAGATCTAAAAGAAAGATTTAACAAAATTGATGGATCAAGAACTTTTAACCTACATCAAGAAATAACATCTCTTACTCAGGGTGTGCAGTCAGTTTCTATCTATTACTCAAAGCTTAAGGCACTTTTGGATGAGTTTGAATCCATGGTACCTTCTCCTGCTTGCAATTGTGAAAGGTCTAGAGATTTTGTGCTATATCTACAGAGAATGAAACTGTATCAGTTTCTAATAGGGCTTAATGACATATATGCCCAGGCTAGAAGCCATATTTTGCTAATGATTCTCTTACCTAGTGTTAATCAGGCCTACTCTATGATCATCAATGATGAAAATCAGAAAATAGTTTCACAATCAGTTGGGTCTGCAGGGCTGTTGGGAGCTACACCTGGTCTGTCTGATGCAGTGGCAATGTACACTAGGAATGTTACTCAAAAAGGGAAGAAATGCTACAATCCCAACTGTAATCCTAATGCTACTTGTGATCTTTGCAAGTTGAAAGGCATTATCAAAGAGATTGCTATAGGGTAGTTGGATATCTAGTTGGTCATCCCAAACACAATGAGCAAAAGGGACAGGATCACATGAATTCTGATGCTTATAGACCTTATGATCACAAGAATAAGCAGAGAAGAGTTGGGACTGGTTCATACAATGGGGTTTTCTACAACAGTGCTCATAATGTGGCTTAGTGGAATACAGATGGAGGCATGCAAAGAGGTGGTTCTACTATGTATTATAGTTCTCATACTCAAGACACTGCAGTCTACCCTACAAATCCACATCAGCAGATGATGATGGCTCCTCTAAGAGTCTCTCAGGATCAGTATGATCAAATCTGCAGAATACTGGAAAACAACTGGTCGTTCTACTATATATCATAGTTCTCATACTCAAGACACTACAGTCTACCCCACAAATCCACAGTAACAGATGATGATGGCTCCTACAAGATTCTCTCAGTATCAGTATGATCAAATCTGCAGAATGCTGGAAAACAACTCTACTGCAATGCCAACCTCAACTAACTCAATCAGTTTTGCTAACATGTTAGGTACAAGTGGTGCCTTGCTTGTCACTAATGAACCACAAGAGTGGATTGTTGACACAGGGGCTACTAATCACATGGCATCTGATCTTCAGTTATTAAACAACGATTCAATTTCTAATATTAATGATCCTAAAAGAGTGATGCTACCAAATGGTGATATAGCACTAGTACAACACACTGGCACTAGTAATATATCTAACAAAAATGTTATTTAAAATGTGTTTCATATACCTCAGTTCAATTTAATTTTTTATCAGTATCCAAGGTCACTAGACAGTTAAAATGTTCTAGCACATTTTATCTTGATTTTTATGATTTTCAGGATCTCTTCAATAGGGAGGTGAATGAGATTGGTAAAGAGAAGCAAGGACTATAGTTTCTACTCAGACACAAGCTACCAGGAATAAAGAAAACTGATCAGGTCTTAGTTTCTAGAACTACAATTCTGGGAACCAGGAATTTTAATTCTTTACTAGGACAATATAAAGATAGTATTAGTATATGGCATCAAAGACTTGCTCATGTACCTTATAATACTTTGTCCAAATTTTTTCCTCATAAGAAAGTTCAAATACTTGATATAATGACTCAATGCAACATTTGTCCTTGTTCTAGACAAACCAGATTACCATTCTCAAATAGTACTACTACTGCTTTCTGCATGTTTGAGTTAGTTCATATGGACTTCTGGGGGCCTTACAAAGTCCCTACATATGATGGTCACAAGTCTTTTATTACTATAGTAGATGATTTCTCTAGATTTACCTGCATATTGTTATTAAAATTAAAGTCTGATATGATCATAGTGCTGAAATACTTCCTTGCTTATGTTAAAACTCAGTTCAATGTTACCATAAAAACAGTGAGGACTGACAATGGTACTGAGTTCATTAATACTCAATGTCATGATTTATTCAATAATCAAGGCATCTTACACCAAATATCATGTGCTTATACACCCCAACAAAATGGTATAGAACATAGACATTTTTTGGAAATTACAAGAGCTATTAGGTTTCAAGCAAATATACCTTTAAAATTTTGGGGTCAATGTGTTAAGCCTGCTATTTATATTATCAGCAGGCTGCCTTCAATTGTTCTTAATTGTACGACACCTTAGGAAAAGTTACATGGCAGACAACCTTCTCTTGTACACCTTAGAGTGCTTGTTTGCCTAGTTCATGCTAAAGCAGTTCATGAAACTGATAAACTAATGCCTAGAACTAAATTAGCTGCTCATTCTGAATCACAGAAAGGATATCTACTATATGATCTTACTAATCATACCTTCTTTGTGAATAGGGATGTCACCTTTAGGGAAAACATCTCCCTTTCAAGAAAGCAACTCTGCAGAATTCTACTTCTCTATTTCCTGATAATTTTATCTCTTCACTTGAGGATGATTTGGAATCACACCATTTACAAAAAGTACCTACATCTCAATTTCAAAACTCAACTGCTGCACAATAAGACTTACCAGTACCAGTACCAGCTGCATTACCATCAGAACAAGTGATTGCTGCAGCTAGCTAGGGGTGTACATGACCGGTTTAGTTTGGGTTTTTTGAATACCAAACCAAATCATTTGTGTTGGGTTTTTAAATATATAAACCAAACCAAACCAATAAAATTTGAGTTTTTCAACTTTGGGTTTTTTTGGATTTTCTCGAGTTTTTTTGGGTTTTTCCGGTAAAGCTTCATACAAACATAGAATTAACTTGTGCTTCAAATATTTATTTAGTCCTAGCAAGATACAACTATCTAAGATGTTTCTTATAAAAATAACATTAAATATTAAATAGAAAAATAAATTTTGGTTATGTATTTATGCAAATCTAAAGAATAGATATCCAACATTATTGTCATTCCTAGTGTTTAATTGAATATTTTTGTTAGCATAAGTATTGATTTGGGCTTTATTTGAGTTAGTAATATTTATGGGCTATAAAACTTATTGGACCATTCAAAATTCTAAGTTTAAACTTGAAATAATATGTTGAAAGATAAAAACAATGAAAAAGTTTAAGAAACATTTATAAATTACATCATAGTAAATATTTTTATGTATCAAATATTTTTAAAAATTGTACAAATATAATATTGGGTTGGTTCGATTTGGTTTGACCTTTTTTAGTTTAAACCAAATAAAACCAATTATAATCGGGGGGGTTTTCCAACACCAAATCAATAGTCGGGTTTTTTTTTGTGGTTTAAGTCGGTTTGCGGTTTGCAGTTCGATTTTGTTCACCCCTAGTTGCAACAGCAATGCCATTTGCAGTTGTACTAGCACAAAGAAGATATACTAGGGGCACACATCCACCTAGTTGGATGAAGGATTTTGTATCCTTGAATGTGCATGACAATGTTCCTTATGCACTATCAACATATATTACTTATGATCACTTATGTTCAAAGTACCAATCTTATCTTGCTACATTCTCTAACATGGTTGAGCCTATCACTTATGTAGAGGCTGTGAAAGATCCAAGATGGGTTCAAGCCATGTCGGTGGAGATAGATGCACCTGAGAGCAACAAGACCTGGGAAGTTGTACCTCTTACAGCTGGTAAAAGACCTATTGGATGCAAGTGGATCTATAAGGTGAAGCATAATACCATAAGAGAAGTTGAAAGAATCAAGGAAAGGTTGGTGGCAAAGGGGTTTAGCCAAACAGAAGGCATTGACTATCATGAGACATTCAGTCCTGTAGTAAAAATGGTTACCTTGAGGACTATCTTGGCTATTGCAGCAACTAGGAAGTGGCACATCCATCAAATGGATGTGTACAATGCCTTCCCACGAGGTGATCTTACTGATGAGATATCTATGGACCTACCACGGGGATTTAAGAGCCAGAGGGAGTGTAAGAAGGTGTGTAGACTCATTAAATCCCTATATGGGCTCAAGCAGGCACCAAGGTAATAGAATACTAAATTATATGAAGCTCTTATTACTTGTAAGTTCAAGCAGAGTCAGTATGATCACTCCTTATTCATAAAGAAAACCTCTACTAGAATTATCATAGTACTGGTGTATGTTGATGATATACTGGTGACTGGAGATGGCCTATAACAAATAGTTGAGACCAAAGAAGCTCTACATAAAGCCTTCAATATAAAGAATCTAGGTGTGTTGAAATACTTCCTTGACATAGAGTTTTCAAGGTCAGAAAATGAGATAGTTATACATCAGAGAAAGTATGCATTGAAGCTGATATCTGAAACTAGACTAAGTGCAACAAAGCCAGCAATAACACCTATTGACACTGTCACTAAGTGGACTACAAAATATTATGATGATCATGTCAATACTACAGGAAGTGCAGGTGATGAACTGATCATTGATCAAGGAAAATATCTAAGAATCATTGGAATTACTATATCTTACAATAAGTAGGCCAGATATTGCTTACAGTGTACAGATATTGAGCCAGTTTATACAACAACCTAAGCAGTCTCACATGGATGCAACACTAAGGATCATCAGATATGTCAAACCAAAGAAGTCTTAGATATGCTTACAGTGTACAGACATTGAGCCATGTCAAGGAATATTATTCTCTAGTCAGGAAAAAGATGCACTAACAGCCTATTATTATGCAGATTGGGATACATGCAATGTGTCAAGGAAGTCAGTCACGGGCTTTGTAATCAAACTAGGAGAATCATTGTTTTTATGGAAATTAAAGAAACAACCTACTATCTCAAGGAGCTCAGTAGAAGCTGAATATAGAAGCTTGGCATCTACAGTAGCTGAGCTAACTTGACTGGTTGGACTTATCAAGGATCTAGACATTTAACTACAACTTCCTGTTAACATTTACAATGACAACAAAGCAGCACTACAAATGGCTGCTAACCTTGTGTATTATGAAAGGAACAAACACATTGAGATACATTATCACTTTGTGAGGAAAAAAATTCAACAAGGATGGATTAAGATACAGTACATATCAACTAATGATCAACCAGCAGAAGCTCTTACCAAAAGTCTAAGTAGAGTTCAACATGAGTACTTATTGTCTGAACTTGGAGTCATGAACATCTTCATAACTACAAGTTTGAAGGGGAGTGTTGAGCCAAGTACCTAACTAAATAAGTCAGTTAGGAAGTTAGAAGTCAGCTACAACTGTTACTCAATGTAACAGTGTATATAACTGTAATCCGAAAAGTTAGTTACTCAGTTCAAGTAGTTAGTTATAGGACTATCTGTCTATATAAATACATATAGTATATAAGATAGTGATTAATTTTTGTAACTCTCATATGAAATATTACTTTCAATACAAGGTGCTTTCTTCTCCATCTCTTTCTCTTCTTCAATGATCTGTTAATTTCTTCTTCTCCATTACTGTGTTCTGGATTCTCTAAACTACAGAATCCTTAATAATCTTCATTATTGTCTCAACCACTAATTAATTGGACTAATACCTAAGTGGGGTAAAGGAATTTTTGACCTTTTTTGGTTCAGATATAGGTGCTTTTTCTACGTTGTTTACCTTAGTTACTAGAGAATTCTGGAGAAAATTTTTGTGGGACACCTTTTGAGTGTGGGATGCCCGTTTATCTCTTTTACCAAGAGGAGGATAGCTAGTTATGTTAATTAAAGGTTGTTTTTTGTTCGTCCCTCTTGTGACCCCTCTATTGTCATCATGAATGTATGTTTTGTTTTGACTTATGTTGCTACTATATTCTGTCCATTTCTTCTTATGTGAAATTGTTCTTCATTATGGACATTATATGTTGTGTTGATGAAGTAATATGAACTTCAATTTGATCTAAGCCGTGATGACACTTGAATCTTAATTCGTACGAATATAAGCCATGATGATATTCAATGTTTATTACTCATACAAATATAAGTTCGGAAAAATTACTTGACTAGGCAAACATAGGTAAATTTTATATTTTGTAATGCTAATATTCAGAATGCCACCAATATTTCTGATATTCTTAAAAAATATATAAAATGTTCAGGTCAAAAAGTAAATTTTGCTAAATCAGCAATATTCTTCAATAAAAATACTTCTGAAATTGATAAGGATAGGATCATTGCAGCGATAGGTCAACTAAGAAGAAATGAGCTTGAGTTTTATTTAGGTTTACCTGTGGTAGTGGGAAGATTGAAAAAAAGAATGTTGGAATTTATAAAGGATAGAGTAAAAGCTAAAATTAAATGTTTGAAAAATAATTTATTAAGTCCTGTTGAAAAAGAAGTAATGCTTAAATCTGTTTTATCAGCTATACCGTCTTATGATTTATCATGTTTTCAATTCCCTGAAAATTTGTGTAGGGAGATCACTACTATTTTTTCTAACTTTTGGTGGGGGCATGATGATAGTAGGAGAAAAATGCATTTTGAAAAATGGGAGAATCTTTGTATTGCTAAATCTAATGGGGGTATAGGAGTTTGAGAGTTAAATTCCTTCAATCAGGCTCTGTTGGCAAAACTCGATTGGAGAATTTTGACTCAAGAAGACTCTCTTCTCGTTAGAATGGTTAAAAGTAAATATTTTCATAATACCTCTTTCCTCAAAGTAACTTCTTTTTCAACTAGTTCTTGGATATGGAAAAGCATTATTTGGGGTAGAAACCTCTTACAAAAAGACATTAGATGGAGGGTAGGATTGGGAGGAAGTATAAAAGTGTGGACGGACCCTCAGATCCCCAACTCATGTGGTTTCAAACTTAGGTATTATCAATCTCAAATAGATATAGAACTACAAGTGAGTGACCTTATAGATCATAGTAACCGCACTTGGAAAATTCAAGACCATCGGGAGTGCTTTTCTTCAGAGGATATCAATGTCATTTTATCAATCCCTATTTCTAGCACTGCATCTCCAAATAGGATTATTTAGCATCACATTAAGTCAGAAATTTAGGAGATAAAATCAGGATACCATTTGGCTAGGGAAATTGATAGAAGTAGGGCAACCAATAGTGAGAAATCTCAATCAAGCTATCAATCCTTCCCTAAGAAGTTCTGGGATTTTTTATGGTTTATGAATATTAAATATAAATATAAACACTTTATTCGTAAATGTATCTTGAATGTGCTACCTGTTAACGATGTTATTTCAAAAAGGTTAAAAAATAGTTGTGATGTGTGTAAGATTTGTGGTGTAGAAAGTGAAACTATTGAACATATGTTTTTTAGATGTCCGAAGGCTCAGATGTTATGTGAAATTTATCCCATAAATTGGCCTAACATCGAGAATATTACAGACTATACTAGATGGTGGAAAGAGATCTTTAATAATACTAATCAATACCCTGATTCTATTGAGCTTACTAAATTAAGTGTCTCTATAATGTGACAAATTTGGAAGGCAAGAAATGCTTGGAACTTTAATGGTGATATCACTGAACCTAGTGATATTGTTAATAAGGCACTATTTGACTTTCAAGAATATGAAAATAATTTTCTTAATATGTCTTCTCCTACATTGGTATCTGATCATACTACTAAGTAATAATAATACAATTATTGTAGCACAAAATGGTGTGATTATGTTTGCAGCTACTAGTTTACAAAACGAGAAGAATATGGCAAGCATTGGAATGGAAGCTATGGATAGCTTTGAAAATTTACTTCAACCCCTTGGTACCCCAATCCAATTTGTTGGGAAGGCCATCATCGCAAAAGCACTAGTAATTCAAATTGCATTGGAAAACGCTTAAAAAAATAAATGGGCAAAAGTGCAACTCTTATCAGATGCAAAGAATGTTGTGGATATGATTCTAAAGAAGAGTGTAGTTTCATGGGATATAAAAACCACTTGTGATGAGTTTGTTTGAAGAGGTTCAAATTACACATATTCCTAGATCTTGGAATATGGTAGCACATAATCTAGCTAAATTTTCTATTACACTGTTAGATAAGTTAGTTTGAGTTTCCTGTTTTTCTAGTTGGATTGTCAAAGATGTCTCTGCATTTTTTAACTTCTTAAATTCATTTTCGCATTAATAAAGTAACGTTGTTGGTTGAAAAAAAAGCTATACTTTAAAACAATTTCACAACATAACTACTTCTAATTATATAGCAATGTCCCCCAATCACTTCCTAATTTAATGGTGTAATCATTATTGTATAAGAAATACACTTCCTCACTCACCTAATTTCCTTATTTCTCTCCCTCTCACCTCAACCTTCCCTTTATTCTCTCCCCAATGATTTTGTCTTCCATTTCAACACAACTCCTCTCTCACCCAATTTCCTTATTTCTCTCCCTCTCACCTCAACCTTCCCTTGATTCTCTCCACCAAAGTTTACTATTTTCTCTTCCTTTCAATTATTTCCAAAAATCTCGTGATACTGAGTTTGTATCAAGTGAAATAGTATCATAGATCTCTAATTGTATCAAGTATTTTATAATAAACTTATCTAATTGTATCAAGTATCTTATAGTATAATGAGTTTGTATCAAGTGAAGTAGTATCACAGATCTCTAATTGTATCAAGCATTTTATAATATAATTATCTAATAATGTATCATAGTTATCTAATAGAAGTAGGTATTAGAATAACATGTAACAAGGTAAATAGTATCACAGATGTCTAATTGTATCAAGTATTTGATAATATATGTATCTCAGTCCTCTAATTGTATCATGTATCCGAAAAAGGGTTACTGAGCTACGTAAATAAAAAAATTATAGCTCCGTTATGTAATATAGTTCTGTACTAGAGCCTTTGTGAAATATTCTCATATAATATTAGAAAATTTAATACAACTACCAAATCTGATGATACAAGTCATAAGTGTGTTACATAATAGAATAGTTTCAATATAACAATACTATTTGAAATGAAGAACAACAAATAATGGGAAAAAGGGACTCCAACTTGATGCTAATAGGGCCATGCAGCTCCAATCAACTCCGACCTCCCTCTTGAGCACTGATGCTCAGGAGTTGTGTCTCGTTTTTCTGCCAAAAGAAATAAAAGCTATCGTCAACATAACAAGTGAAATACTTTGGTGATGACGATTGTTGAAAGATGTTGAATTAAACACTTCAACTGTCCTATCATATTAATTAGATGTTGAATTAAACACATCAACCGTCCTATCATAGGATAATCAAGTTGCTTTGCTCATAAACAATTAATTCAACCTTTCATGAACACACAAAACACATTGACATCTTCAATAGAGAGAATTGCTTAATCATCAATCTCCCTAAGAGGCCATCTTATGGATATATATTAAATAAGGCATTGGGTGTCGGTAGAATTCAAACAATATTGGGAAAGTTGGGCATTATTTCTAGTTCTAATACACCAACTTGAGATGGAATATTGAGACCAGTTAAACACAAATTTTGAGCTATTGGGCTAGAGTTTTTTTTAAAAAATATTTTATGTTTTTTTATAATTGAGGACATGTACAAAGTTGTTTGTCTTAATTAACTTTGGAGTTGTGGATATTAAGTTTTAGTTATCCACAGTATTTATGAAGTAGTTGTGCAAAGCTTAAAATTCATGGACATACATGATTAGTGTACATTTGTTGGCAATGTGACCATCTTTGTGGAGTAGTAGTTTGGTTGTTGCATTTATTTAGGAGTCAATAAGTTGTTCCTAGTCTTTAGGCTACAATTTAACGTTCAGTCAGTTTTTAGATTCAGATTTTTTAGGAGAATAAACGTGTTATGTTGCTTACTAGTTTCATCTATTTAAGACTCTTGTAACAGAGTATTTTAATAGCTTCAATATAGAGAAAATTCCACACTTGCGAGCCTTTTCTTTTCATTTTTGCTGTAGTTAATTTTCTATCATTTGGTATCCAAGCCAGAAAGATCGTTTTCTTTTTTGTAGTACTATTGCAGCAGCAAAACGATGGCCTCTGAAAATTTTGTCCAGGCCGCTATTCCGCGCTTCGATGGTCATTACGACAATTGGAGCATGTTGATGGAGAAATTCCTTAGGTCCAAAGAGGTTTGGACAGTTGTCAGTATTGGCGTGCAAGAGCCAGCCACTGGTATTGCCTTGTCGGAAGCACAAAGGGCAGAATTGGACAGTCTAAGGTTAAAGGATCTCAAAGCGAAGAATTACCTTTTTCAGGCTATTGATCGCTCAATACTGGAAACCATTCTTTGCAAGGATACTTCTGAACAAATATGGGATTCCATGAAGAAGAAGTATTAAGGAACGGTGAAGGCGAAGCGAGTGCAGCTTCAAGCACTCCATGGTGAGTTTGAGGCACTACGTATGCAAGGTGGTGAGTCGGTAATAGATTATTTCTCTAGGACATTGGCTATCCCAAATAAAATGTGAATTCATGGTGAAAATCTGGAGGATGTTACCATCATTGAGAAAATACTTCGCTCAATGATAGCAAAGTACAATTATATTGTTTGCTTAATTAAAGAATCCAAAGACATCGATACTCTTTCTATTGATGAGTTGCAGGGTTCTTTGTTGGTTCATGAGCAGAAAATAAATCTGCAAGATAAGGATGAAGTAGCGTTGAAGGCAGTGACGTCTTCGAAAGGAACAGATCAGGAGAAAAACCAAATGGAAGGGAAAAAATTGGCACTATAAAAAAGAGAGGAGCAAAGCTGGAGATTCTCTGAAAAAGAAAAAGAGACGTGACAAGTCTCAAGTTGAATGCTATCGATGCCATCACTTTGGACACTATCGATCTGAGTGTCGTACCAATTTAAATAGGAATCGAAGTGGCAGATCTAACTTTCCAGAGACAAAGGATTATGCAGAAACGAAGGAAGAAGAAGAGGTTTCACTTTTGATGGCATATACTTCCAAAGAGAAATTTCTCACTAATTTGTGGTATCTCGACACCGGCTGCAGTAATCACATGTGTAGGCAGAAAGAGGCATTCTCGGAGTTGGATGAAACTTTTCAATATACTGTGAGATTCGAAGATAATTCAGTGGTCTCTGCCATGGGAAAAGGGAAGGTACAAGTTTCAACCAAAAACAACTCTATTCATACCATAGGTGATGTGTTTTATGTCCCTGTGTTGAAGACAAATTTATTAAGTGTTGGGCAGCTTCAAGAAAAGGGATATGAACTTAGTATCAAATGTGGAGTTTGTAAGATACGAGATCCTCGTTTGGGGTTAATCGCTCAGATTAACATGTCGTCAAATTGCTTATTCCCTTTATATCTTCACAACTCCACAAAATTTTGTCTTTCTGCAAAAGTGAAAGAGGATTCCTGGAAGTGGCATTTTCGTTATGGGCATCTAAACTTTGGAAGCTTGAAGTTCTTAAAGCAAAAACAGTTGGTGTTGGGTCTTCCGCAAATTGAATCTCCTGATGAAGTATGTGAAGAGTGTGTAGTTAGCAAGCAACATCGTGAACCATTTCCAACAGGAAAGTCTTGGAGGGCAAAAAAGGTGATGGAGTTGGTGCACTCAAATATCTGTGGTCCGATAAGTCCTACATCTAATGGAGGTAAACGCTATTTCATTAGCTTCATTGATGATTATAACAGAAATACATGGGTCTATTTCTTAAGAGAAAAATCTGAAGCATTTGAAACTTTTAAGCAGTTTAAAGTGCTTGTTGAAAATGAAGTTGGTTGTCAAATTAAGTGTTTGCGGACTGATCGGGGTGGCGAATACAACTCACTAGTATTTGTAGAATTTTGTGAGAAGCATGGAATTAAAAGGCACCTTACGGCAGCCTACACACCTCATTAGAATGGTGTGTGTGAAAGGAAAAATCGCACAATTCTTGATATGGTGCGTAGTCTTTTGAAGAGAAGTGGATTACCAAGAGACTTTTGGGCAGAAGCAGTTCATTGGAGCGTTCATATATTGAATAGATGTCCTACCAGTTCTATTCAAAATATGACACCTCATGAAGCTTGGAGCAGGCGTAAACCAAATGTTGAGTACTTTCGGATTTTTGGGTGTATAGCATATGCGCACATTCCTGATGCTGCGAGGAAGAAGTTGGATGATAAAGGCCAGAAATGTATTTTTCTTGGTATTGATGACAAATCAAAAGCTTATCGCTTGGTTAATCCTATTACCAAGAAAATTGTTAGTAGCCGAGATGTTATTTTTGATGAAGAAGCAATCTGGAATTGGAGCGATAACAGTTCATCTCAACATATTCCATCTTCTACTGAAGAAGAAGAAGAACCAGAACAACCTTTGGAGATTAGTTCACAAGCAAGTCCAATAGTACAAGATGCTGGAGGTGTTCAACATGAATCAGGTGATGCTCAGTTCAACAATGAACATCCTCAACGTAGCAGAAGTGCACCGAGCTGGATGGGAGATTATGAGGTATATGGGATTAGTAAATCTAGAAATACAGTTAGTCATTTTTCTTTATTTTCAGATTGTGATCCTATATCTTTTACCGATGCCGTCAAAGATCCAAAGTGGTAGCAAGCCATGGATGAGGAGATAAGATCAATTAAAAGAAATGATACTTGGGAGTTGACAAATCTTCCAGAAAATCATAAAACCATCGGTGTCAAATGGGTTTACAAAATGAAGTTGAAGTAAAATGGATAGGTTGACAAGTTCAAAGCTCGCTTAGTAGCAAAAGGCTATAAGCAAGAATATGGTGTTGACTATGAAGAGGTGTTTTGTCACGCCTCAAATCCCATTGGGGCGGACATGCAACCCAAAGCCATTAAGTCCCGAGAGAACCAACCTTCGTTCATATGCATATCATTAAATGAACCACACAAGGATGTCAAAGACAGAAAATGTGGGAAGACATTTCAATAAATATGAGACGTGGCCGTTAGGGCTGCAACATCAAAAAGGAGAATACACTTCTACATTTGACTTTACCATAGTCTACAAAGCCTCTAAAAAATGTACATAACCAAAACTAAGGTCGGGACAAGTCCCCGCCTTATACCACTACTGCATAGTACCAAAACAAATATACAATGACTCGGAAAGCTCCGAAGTAACCTGAGCTCACCATAAATCTGTGGATGACCCTTATTCTACTGTGGAGGTCTACTATCACCTATGCCTGCAGCAAGTAAGGTAAGTCCCCCAAGGGACGTCAGTACGAAGAATGTACTGAGTATGTAAGGGCATGAGTAAACACATGATATATAAGAATGTCAATGAAATCAAGTACAGGTGAATAATCAATATGGCTAACCCGTCGTTCTGTATGTGTGGAACCGTGTACATTACGTTCATTAATTTCCTTTACGTTCATTCATTCATCAATATCATTCCTGTAATATCAATCATATACCTTCATTCATATAATATACCCGGGCCCAACTGATCAGTGGGAAATAACATAATAATCGGGATCGACCCATGCTAGGCTTTGCCCTTGAGATACCACCCGTAGTATTGGGATCGACCCATGCAGGTGTTCTTTTTACCCTATGAGATACCACCCATGAAAAACATATACAATTACGCATTACTTCATTCTTTAGCTATAAGAGTGATATATTGTTGGTTACAACATTATTGGAACTTTAGAACGTAACATGGTTGGAACTTTAGAACAGTGTCCACAATTATGTGACACATGGATACAATTGGTCATTGGATAAGGAACATGTGAATAACAATATATGACAACCTGTAATGAGATACCTTGACACGTTTCGGAATAGAACAAGTACAATGGCGATGTGAATAATATGTGTTGCAGAAGGATACGGAAAGAGTAACCTTACATACCTTATCCTTCCCAACACGTGACTACAATGATTCAGCTCCTTCCTTATGTGTTACTCTACAACACAAGTACATAATGGAGCGAACATTAACAGCTAGCTACATTACAAGTTCACAAGACGGTAAGTAGGTGCTTAACGGAAAGTAAGAACCGTCCAACCTCCAAAACACATGGTGCATCACTCCCCCTTTCGTTATACTACCAAATAACAATATTCCACCACATTACACTATAAATTACTGCTTTCACAAAACAACACCACCAAATCAGTCCACACACCACCAAAACAGTCCAAACATCAACGTAGACATCACAAACCGATAGGATTTTACACCAAGTTTCTACTTTACATTTCTGCCTCAATACAGCTCCACATATTTATTCCATCAAGTCAAATGAATACCTTCCACAACAATATACCAAAAACATCCCACGCAATTTTAGAATTCACTTTAACATAACAAGAAAGTATTCTTTTTTTTCACTACGCCAAACGTTCCATGTACAATTACGTAAAAACATTTCCATCAAGACATACACAAAAGTAATGAATTAGGGACATAAAAACACTTAAATTTACTGAAATTTAGTCCATATAATTCAATTCCTTCAAGGCCTTAAACCCCTTTTCAAGTTTAAACCACAAAAAGGCAAATCGTTTAGCCGAAAGCAAAAGTGGACTGCCACTTAAAAAGTTGAATGCCCTATGCCTTTTAACCATAACCAACATGTTTCCAACCATATATCATGCATTTATTACATTAATATACAAGGGTAAACACTTACCAAGGCTTGTAAGTGGAAGATTTGTCCCAAAAGTCCTTAGGGAAATTAGGGTGGCTAGGGTTTGAGAGAGGAAAAATATTTGATTGCAAAATCTGATTTTTTGCAAGTGTTTTGTGGTGAATAAGAGCTGAAATTCAGCCTTATATATACACTCTAGAACCTTCTCTTATAGTTCATCCTTAGCCAATTAATTGGTCAAAATATGACATGTTTACTTGGTCAATTATGAATGGATCATTTCCCCTTTTGGGCCATGTCTTACTACTTAATTTTGGGACTCAATTAGGTCCATAAACTTGCCTCTAAATTCAGCCCAAAATATTTAATACATGATTCACTTACCATCTTTAGTTTACACACTTCCATCGAAGCTAAGGTTGTTGCATGAGTTCGAAAATGTATGGGGTGTTACATCCTTCCCCCCTTAGGAACATTCATCCTCAAATGTTAGTAATATTATTCAATCTAAACAAGTTCAAGTCTAAATTCATTCTTCATATTATCACATACACATAATACTTATATATACTTACTTGTTATTGGTCCAATTCTGCCTTTTGAACTTTCTCTTCAGTTTGAAACAACTACGGGTACTTGGATTTCATCATTTCTTCGGCTTCCCATATGATTTCTTCCACCTGTTGTTTCCTCCAAAGTACTTTTATGGAATTCATATCTTTATTCCTTAACCTCTTGACTTGTCGATCCAGAATAGCAATAGGCACTTCTTCATATGTGAGATCTTTCGTAACTTGCACATCTTCGATGGGAGCAATTTGAGATGGATCTCCTATGCATTTTTGAAGCATCGAAACATGGAACACTGGATGAACTGCGGAGAGTTATTGGGGTAGTACTAATTCATACACCACTTGACCAAATCATCGGACAATCTTGTATGGTCCTATATAATGTGGACTCAGCTTCCCCTTCTTTCCAAATCTCATCACCCCTTTCATGGGTGATACCTTCAAGAATACCCAATCGCCTATGGCAAATTCTAGCCCTCTTCTTCTAACATTGGTATACGACTTGTGTCGACTTTGGGCTGTTTGTAATCGCTGTTGTATCACCTTCACTTTCTTCATAGCTTGATGAACAAGATCCTGTCCAAATAAGGCCGTTTCACCTGCTTCAAACCATTCGATTGGTGATCTACATTTTCTTCCGTATAAAGCTTCGTAAGGAGCCATCTTGATACTTGAATGATAGCTATTATTGTAGGAAAATTCAACAAGAGGTAAATGATCATCCCAATTGCCTTTAAAGTCCAATGCGCACGCTCGTAGCATATCTTCAAGTGTTTGAATCGTACGCTCCGCTTGCCCATCTGTTTGGGGATGAAAAGTTGTACTTAAATTCACTTGGGTTCCCAAACTCTGCTGGAAAGACTTCCAAAAATGTGCAGTAAATTGAGCTCCTTGATCTGATATAATAGAGATTGGAATCCCATGTAGCCGAACTATCTCCTTTATATACAACCTCGCATAATCTTCAGCTGTATAGGTGATCATGACAGGTAAAAAGTGCGCTGACTTGGTAAGCCTGTCAACTATTACCCATATGGAATCAAATTTTTGTAGTGTACGAGGCAGACCTGTGATGAAATCCATGTTAATCATGTCCTATTTCCTGACTGGAAGATTGATACGTTGCATATACCCTCCAGGCTTCTGATGCTCCACTTTCACTTGTTGACAATTTGGGCAACGAGCCACAAATTCTGCAATGTTTTTCTTCATGTTACCCCACCAATATATTTCTTTCAAATCATGATACATTTTGATTGCTCCTGGATGAATGGAATACCGTGAATGATGTGCCTCTATCATAATTCGTTCTCTTAGCCCATCTGCATTGGGTACACACAACCTGCTTTGGTACTGCAGCACTCCCTCTTACGTAAGATCAAAGGCCTTTGTTAGACCCTATTGTACATTCTCCTTCAGCTGCAATAAAATAGGATCTGCATACTATTTTTCCTTGACTTCAGCTATGAATGAAGATTCTGCCGCATTTTGCACCATAATTCTTTCAACTGGAGCTTCTAGAAGATGAAGCCCCAAACTAGCTAGTTGATGTAGATCCTTGGCTATCCTTTGCATTCCCGTGATCTGGCCATCTACGTTTTCAATTGCTTTGCGGCTTAATGTATCGGCTACCACATTTGCCTTCCCCGAATGGTATAAGATGTCTATATCATAATCTTTCAATAATTCCAACCACCTCCTCTGTCTTAAATTGAGGTCCTTCTGCGTGAGAATCTACTGCAAGCTCTTATGATCAGTATAGATATCCACGTGAACCCCATACAAATAGTGGCGCCATATCTTTAAAGCAAATATCACGACTGCTAACTCAAGATCGTGTGTAGGATAATTCTTCTCATGTGGACACAATTGTCTTGAAGCATAGGCTATTACTTTACCGTGCTGCATCAATACACATCCTAAGCCGACTCCCGAAGCATCACAATATACTGCATACCCTTCTGTGCCTTCTGGAAGTACCAACATAGGTGTAGAAGTCAGTTTATTCTTTACCTCTTGGAAACTCTTTTCGCACGCCTCATTCCACTGGAATTTAGTTTTCTTGTGTGTCAGCTTTGTTAAAGGTGCTGAAATAGAAGAAAACCCTTCAACAAATCTCCTATAATAACCTGCTAGCCCAAGAAAACTATGAATCTCTATAGGTGTCGTAGGTCTTGGCCAATTCTTCACCGCTTCTATCTTCTGGGTATCAACCCGTATTCCTTCATCCGATACAATATGACCCAAGAATGCTACGAATTTCAACCAAAATTCACATTTGGATAACTTTGCATACAACTTATGGTCACGAAGAATCTGTAACACTTACCGTAAGTGAGTCGTATGGTCCTCTTCTGATCGTGAATAAACCAAAATATCATCTATAAACACTGTCACGAACACGTCTAGAAATGGCTTGAACACTCTATTCATCAGATCCATAAAAACTGCTGGTGCATTTGTTAGCCCAAATGACATAACTAAGAACTCATAATGGTCATACCATGTTCGAAAAGCCGTCTTGGGTATATCTTTTTCTCTAACCCTGACTTGATGGTAACCCGACCTCAAGTCAATCTTTGAAAAACATTTGGCACCCTGCAACTGATCAAACAAATCATCAATTCTGGGGAGGGGATATTTGTTCTTGATTGTTACCTTGTTCAATTGTCGGTAATCAATACACATTCTCAGCGTGCCATATTTCTTTCGTACAAATAACACTGGTGCACCCCACAGAGACATACTAGGCCTTATGAATCCCTTGTCTATGAAGTCTTTTAATTGCTTCTTCAATTTTCGCAATTCTGCTGGAGCCATTCTGTATAGAGGAATAGAGATAGGCTGAGTGCCTGGAATCACATCAATACCAAACTCTATTTCCCGTTCTGGGGGTAAACCTAGAAGATCTTCAGGAAATACATCAAGAAATTCATTTACCACCGAAACTGATTGGGGAGTGGGTGACGTCATATTGGTGTCTTGCACTCCTACCAGATGACATATGTACCCCTTGGATATCATTTTCCTTGCCTTAAGATAGGAAATAAATTTTCCTCTCGGTGCTCCAACATTACCCCTCCATTCAAGGACATCCTTTTGTGGAAAATGAAATTGTACCCTTTTTGCTCGGCAATCTACCGTCGTATAACAAGAAGCCAACCAATCCATACCTATTATAACATCAAAATCTACCATTTCCAGCTCAATAAGATCCGCCAATGTATCATGATCACAAACAGTTACTATGCAATTACGATAGACTCTCTTAGCTATAATAGACTCACCAACAGGTGTAGACACTTCAAATGGCTTGACTAGTAATTCTGGTGTTCTTTCAAATTTTTTAGCAATCAATGGAGTAACATATGATAATGTAGAACCCGGATCGATCAATGCATATACATTATGTGAAAATATGGATAATGTACCTGTAGCGATATCAGGAGAGGCCTCCAAATTCTGTCGGCCCGCCAGAGCATAGGTATGGTTCTGGACTCCACCAGAATTAGCTGCTCCTCGATCACCTCTACCGCAACCATGACCAGTAGACTGTACATCCCTGCCTAGAGAAGGAACTGATACTGATGATGATACGGTCGATCCAATAGGTCGCGCCATACTACCAGTACCCCTTCGTGGACACTCTCTCATTATGTGCCCTGACATACCACACCAATAACAAGCATTTGTCCCCAACCGACAGTCACCTAAATGAAATCTTCCGCAATACTGACACGGCTGGCGAGAAGACCCTGTTGTCTGTGAACCTTGCATCCTACTGCTTTGCCCAACTTGACTGCCTCTAAACCCTCGGAATTGGGATTGAGTGCCTGCTGTGGAATAAGAAAATGATGGTCTAGGCAGTCTGTTAAACATTCGAGGTCTAAAGTCTCCTTTGGATGCCATGGACGGTCCCACAAATCTAGTCCTCTTTGATGGCCCTCTCTCAGATTCCTGTGTCTTTCTCCTCTGCCTCTGATCCTCCATCTTCTATACAAATACTTGTATTCTAGCGATATCCATGTCTCTGTTCAATGCAGCAATAGTACAATCCCGGACCAAATATGGATCCAATCTGTCCACGTACCGATGAACTCTATCGGTCATCGCAGCTACCACATTGGGAGCATACCTGGCCAAAGAATTAAACCAAAGGTTATACTCTCTAACGCTCATATTACCTTACCGCAGATTTAAGAACTGGTCCGCACGAGCCTCTCGAACCTCATAGGGTAGGTAATGATCAAGGAATGCCATTTTGAATTCCTCCCAATCAGCTGGAAGTGCACCAATACCCCTCGATCGTTTCCACTCTTCATACCATAATATAGCTTCGCCTTTCAATCTATAGGCCGTAACCTCAACAGTTTCCATACCGGACACATGCATGACTTCTAAAGCCCTTTGGGTTTGACCTATAAAATTCTGCGGGTCTTCATTAAGATCCGACCCGGTGAATGTAGGGGGATCTACTTTCAGAAAATCCTACGTCCGACGACTAGCTTCCCTAACTGCACCATCATCACTTGTCGTTGGACCAGCTCATCCCTGAGTTTGTGAAGCAACCATCTAAGTTAACATGTGCACTGCATTCCTTAAATCCTACTCAGTAGTATTAGCAGGCGGTTCTGCAGGTACTTCTCCCCTTCTTAGCTCTTCTGGAGGAAGAGTAGAAGAAGCCCGTGATGCAAACTCCTGTTCAACGCCACCTTGATTAGCTTGTTCAGGCGGTGCTCTACTGGTTCCTTCTCCAGCAATCCTGTCTATCCTTTTACTTTTACCCCTTCCTCTTCTTGCCATCGACATTTTTCTATAACACAAGAAAAATAATTTCCAAGGTCAGAAATGATTCCACCCATAACTTTGGCTCTAATGCACGATCTAGAAAATGAAGAAGTGAAATAACTCCTAAATGTCCCGTAGCCTCCTACTTATAAATGTGGTGCACAACATATCCATAAGCAAGACTGTACTTAGACACGGCTTTGTAGACACCCTAGGATGACCAGCTCTGATACCACTTTTGTCAAGCCTCAAATCCCATGGGGACGGATATGGCACCCGAAGCCGTTAAGGCCCGAGAGAACCAACCTTCGTTCATATGCATATCATTAAATGAACCACACAAGGATGTCAAAGACGAAAATCATGGAAAGACATTTCAATAAATATGAGACTTGGCCATTAGGGCCGCAACATCAAAAAGGAGAATACACTTCTACATTTGAATTTACCAGAGTCTATAAAGCCTCTAAAAGATGTACATAACCAAAACTAAGGTCGGGATAAGTCCCCGCCTTATACCACTATTGCACAGTACCAAAACAAATATACAATGACTCGGAAAGCTCCAAAGTAACCTGGAGCTCACCAAAAATCTATGGATGACCCGTATTCTACTGTGGAGGTCTACTAGCACCTATGCCTGTAGCAAGTAAGGTAAGTCCCCCAAGGGACGTCAGTATGAAGAATGTACTGAGTATGTAAGGGCATGAGTAAACACATGATATATAAGAATGTCAATGAAATCAAGTACAAGTGAATAATCAATATGGATAACCCGTCGTTCTGTATGTGTGGAACCGTGTACATTACGTTCATTAATTTCCTTTACGTTCATTCATTCATCAATATCATTCCTGTAATATCAATCATATACCTTCATTCATATAATATACCCGGGCCCAACTGATCAGTGGGAAATAACATAATAATCGGGATCGACCCATGCTAGGCTTTGCCCCTGAGATACCACTCGTAGTATTGGGATCGACCCATGCAGGTGTTCTTTTTACCCCATGCGATACCACTCGTGAAAAACATATACAATTATGCATTACTTCATTCTTTAGCTATAAGAGTGATATATTGTTGGTTACAACATTATTGGAACTTTAGAACGTAACATGGTTGGAACTTTAAAATAGTGTCCACAATTATGTGACACATGGATACAATTGGTCATTGGATAAGGAACATGTGAATAACAATATATGACAACCTGCAATGAGATACCTTGACACGTTTTGGAATAGAACAAGTACAATGACGATGTGAACAATATGTGTTGCAGAAGGATACGGACAGAGTAACCTTACATACCCTATCCTTCCCAACACGTGACTACATTGATTCATCTCCTTCCTTATGTGTTACTCTACAACACAAGTACATAATGGAGCAAACATTAACGGCTAGCTACATTACAAGTTCATTAGACGGTAAGTAGGTGCTTAACGGAAAGTAAGAACCTTCCAACCTCCAAAACACATGGTGCATCACTCCCCCTGTCGTTATACTACCAAATAACACTATTCCACCACATTACACTATAACTTACTGCTTTCACAAAACAACACCACCAAATCAGTCCACACACCACCAAAACAGTCCAAACATCAACGTAGACATCACAAACCGATAGGATTTTACACCAAGTTTCTACTTTACATTTCCGCCTCAATACAACTCCACATATTTATTACATCAAGTCACATAAATAACTTCCACAATAATATACCAAAAACAGCCCACACAATTTTAGAAGTCACTTTAACATAACAAGAAAGTATTCTTTTTTTTCACTACGCCAAACGTTCCATGTACTATTACGTAAAACCATTTCCATCAAGCCATACACAAAAGTAATGAATTAGGGAAATAAACACACTTAAATATACTTAAATTTAGTCCATATAATTCAATTCCTTCAAGGCCTTAAACCCCTTTTCAAGTTTAAACCACAAAAAAGGTAAATCCTTTAGCCGAAAGCAAAAGTGGACTGCCACTTAAAAAGTTGAATGCCCTATGCCTTTTAACCATAACCAACATGTTTCCAACCATATATAATGCATTTATTACATTAATATACAAGGTTAAACACTTACCAAGGTTTGCAAGTGGAAGATTTGTCCCAAAAGTCCTTAGGAAAATTAGGGTGGCTAGGGTTTGAGAGAGGAAAAATATTTGATTGCAAAATCTGATTTTTTGCAAGTGTTTTGTGGTGAATAAGAGCTGAAATTCAGCCTTATATAGCCCCTCTATAACCTTCTCTTATATTCCATCCTTAGCCAATTAATTTGTCAAAAGATGACATATTTACTTGGTCAATTATGAATGGATCATTTCCCCTTTTGGGCCATGTCTTACTACTTAATTTTGGGCCTCAATCAGGTCCATAAACTTGCCTCTAAATTCAGCCCAAAATATTTAATACATGATTCACTTACCATCTTTAGTTTACACACTTACATCGACGCTAAGGTCATTGCATGAGTTCAAAAATGTATGGGGTGTTACATGTTTGCTCCCGTTGCTCGGTTAGATACCATAAGGTTGGTGATCGCCTTAGCTGCTTAGTTTGCTTGGAAAATCTTTCAGTTGGACGTGAAGTTTGCCTTCCTACATGGTGAACTACAAGAAAAGGTATTTATCAAACAACCTCCTGGCTATGTGAAAGTTGGTGTTGAGAATAAAGTGTTCAGATTGAAAAAAGCTTTGTATGGACTAAAACAAGCTGTAAGAGCTTGGTATAGTCGTATAGATGCTTATTTTTCAAAGGAGGGATTTCGAAAGTGTCCATATGAGCATACTCTTCATATAAAAAAAGAAGGGTGCTGGGGTCTTAATGGTGTGTTTATATGTGGATGACTTAATCTATACCGGAAGTGATATGGCTATGATTGAAAATTTTAAGAAGTCCATGATGGTTGAGTTTGACATGTCAGATTTGGGTATGATGCATTATTTTCTTGGTCTAGAAGTGAATCAATCTGCTGATGGCATTTTTATTTCTCAAAATAAATATGTGCAAGATATTCTGGACAGATTCCAGATGAAAAATTGCAATTTTGTGAGCACACTAATGGAGAAGAGTCTGAAGCTCGTCAAAGAATCTGAAGGTAGAAAAGTGGACAGAACTTTATACAAGCAAATCGTGGGAAGCTTGATGTATTTGACGGCAATAAGGCCTGATGTTATGCATGTTGTAAGTCTCATTAGCAGGTTCATGGAGAATCCAAAGGAAATGCATTTACAATCTGCCAAGAGGATTCTGCGGTACTTGATTGGTACCAGTAACTTCAGAATTTTTTATAAAAAGAAAGCAGTTGGAAATTTGGTTGGTTACACTGATAGTGACTATGCTGGAAATCTTGAAGACAGGAAAAGTACCTCAAGATATGTTTTTATGTAGGGTTCTGGAGTTATTTCTTGGTCTTCAAAGAAGCAACCTATTGTTACTTTGTCAACTACCGAGGCAGAGTATGTTGCTGCAACGTAATGTGCTTGCCAAGCTGTTTGGCTGAGGAATATTCTTGAAGAACTTCATTTTAAGTAGGAAGGACCAACGCCAATCTATTGTGATAATACTTCGGCGATTAATCTTTCAAAGAATCCATTTGAACATGGACGAAGTAAGCATATAGATGTGAAGTATCACTTCTTGCGTGATCTAACTAAAGATGCAAAGATTAGTCTTATCTATTGCAGAAGTGAAGAGCAGGTTGCAGACATGTTCACAAAGCCCCTGAAACCAGTGTCATTCCTAAAGCTACGTGATCAGCTTGGTGTTTGTAAATTAAACTGAGAGATGTTTTAGTTTAAGGGAGGGAATGTTGGCAACGTGACCAGCTTTGTGGAGTAGTAGTTTGGTTGTTGCATTTATTTAGGAGTCAATAAGTTGTTCCTAGTCTTTAGGCTACAAGTTAACGTTTAGTCAGTTTTTAGATTCAGATTTTTTAGGAGAATAAACGTGTTATGTTGCTTACTAGTTTCATCTATTTAAGACTCTTGTAACAGAGTATTTTAATAGCTTCAATACAGAGAAAATTCCACACTTGCGAGCCTTTTCTTTTCATTTTTGCTGCAGTTAATTTTCTATCAACATTAATGTATTTCTTCAAGCCTTTTATTAGCAGAATAAAATTTATCACACTAATAAAAACAGGCAACAAATCAAGAGTAAAAAAAAATGGACGTCCATCGATCATGGCATAAAATCAAATAAAAAGTGATGGACTAGATTACGTCGAAAGATGGTGGGTCAGTTGAAGAAAATTGATGGACTAGTTCGGTTAAAATTGAGGGGCGTCAATCAGTTATCTACAATACAAAAATATCGATTTTTATTAAAAACAAACCCAAGTATGTACTATGCTATCATGCCATTGAACAATTCTACAACTAAAACACTTGTATTCTTTGATCAAATACTTTCCTAATTTTTATTTATATTCTTCAATAACAATTTTGCGCTTTAAAAATCGATATTCATTCATCGATTTTCATATAAAGTATTATAAAACAACCAACAGTATACCATTAATTTTCTTTTAAAACCAACAATATCCAAAAATGCTCATTGGGACAAAATTCCTTACTCAAAATGATCCAATTCTCATTTATTACATAACTAGACAACGAGAATGCTGTACTAGCACGGGCCCTACATACCATTTAGTCGTTTAATAATGAAAGTGCATACTTATAAATTTTACTGTCTATATGCTAAAATACTTCTTTCTTAACATTATTCCCGAGTATTTGCTCTGACTTTGATTTCTAAAATAAATTCATATTCATCTTTGACAAAAGCATAGATTTCTATTCTTTTAATAAATATTTTTCTGACCTTTATAATTGTTAGTGTTGCCTGGGTTTCAACTAATCTTCCTTTTCTTCTTCGTTCTTAATTTCTTCCGTAAACTATCTCTAAGTTTGGCTCTACCTTTTTATGAGTTTGTTATTATAATTTAAATAAATGTCTTAAATTTATTTGTAATTTTCTCTGATCTTCGTGTTGCGCATGATGCATTCCTGATATGTTTTTCTATCACAATTTTTTGTTTAGCGGCTTATTACAAATTTAAACTTGGATAGCTTTGTTTTAGGAGCAAACTCAGGTAGAATCTCGATAGAAACATACATGATTTATATATACTGTAAAAATAATTTCATATTTAGTCGATGTTGAATTCGTTTCTTCATATGTTTATTTTTCATATTTTGAACAATTTTAAAAAACATTATGGCCCCACCACTACTTCGACTCGGAGCAATGATAATCATGGAACCTTTGTTCCTCCATACAATAATTGTTTAAAATTTAAATTTGACATTGAACTTTTACAAAAATATTGGCATTAAACTCCAAACCTTAAACCATAAAACTAATATATCTGCTTTCTATTTTCTTTTCATTTTTTCCAATTGTTTCTCCCTTATTTATATTTTATTTTTGCTCCTCCTACCTTAACTCCTCTGATATGTCGTATTCCTTAAATTAAGCTTTAAAACAATTAGAGGTTCTTTTACTGCATGATTATACCTTATTTGGTTGATTAGTACAACACCGATATTAATTTAAGCAATTGCATTTATACAGGTCCGATGAATATTCCATCAGAAAAAACTCTAAGATTTTTTATTTTTTATTTTTTTTTTAAAAAAATGGCTAGTTCAAAATAATTGTCATATTACATTTTATGAGATATTCAAAAGCTACATGAAAAATATTCGCATTTTTTCTATATATTAATATAATAAAAAATGCATATAAAGTTCATATTATTTGACTCTAAGAATAATTGTGATAAATATTTAACAGAAGGAGTAATTTAATATCCCAATTCACATAATGCATGTCTTCCAACTGTCAATATATCAAAGGAAAATTTTAGTTATATACAAAAAAAAGTAATTAGTTTACAAAAAAATAGTATGTAATGTATTGACATTGTATGAATGGTATATAGACGTGTATCGATATTGTATAAATAGGTATGTAATGTATTGACATTGTATGGATGGTGTATAATCGTGTATCGATATTATATAAATAATTATGTAATATATCGATATCGATATTTATTTGACTATCATGCATTCTCACCTTAATAAATAAAAGTATAAACAAAAAATAATGAAACAACATAAATATTCATTTTTTCTACAAAAGAAGTGAAACAATTAGAAAAAAAAAGTTTTAAAAAAAGAGAAACAAAAATAATTTAAACAATGAATTTTATTTTTTTAAATAGCACAACAACAAAAAACAATTTAAAAGTTTTTTTTAAAAAAAAATTAGGAAAAAAATGGGTCATCTACCAGATGGCCAAATGGCCTAACACGGATGCTAAAACTATAGGAAATGGTAAGCTGCCACTTTGGTTGTAATATATTTGGGCGAGTGGCCAATTTCTTTTAGAAACATGGCCGCTTGGCCATTTGAAGTAAAAAAAAAAAAGTTGGATTAGTTTTTGTGTAAAAATTTAACTCAATTAACATTTTGCATAGTTTTGCCATATATCAATTCTCTCAACAAAAAGTCACGTGACAATCAAAACGTTAATGGATCTCATTTTTTAGAAAAGCTACATATTACCCAAATGTTTTTGTCTAGAGTGAACAAAGTATAACCATTATGCTTTAAAGCACAACAACAACAATGCACAAAATATAGAAAATACCAAAATTACCCTTTTATGGACAGGCAAGCATGTTAACCTCTTGTCTGTACCATCTAGATAACTCCCTCTTATATTTATATATTATACTAGATGGGAGAGGCCGTGCCAGCACAGGCCCAACAATTTTAGGTGATAATGTGGAAAAATCGAGTTTACATTAATTTAAATGTGATGTCTCTTTAGGTGAAGTTCTGTACAATTAATCACAAAGCCTCTTTTTTATGGCTCGGTCCAAAGTTGTACTGCAAAACAACGAATAACCCAAAAATGTGGCTGCCCAAGCATTAAAGTTTCTCCTATGCATCAGATTCGGGGAAGAGTTGTAGCAGACTTAGAAACTGAAGGTCTTGGCAGCAACTGCTCAAATCCATCCACACCTTTATGTCTCTTGTATCTGGTGTTGCAGTGTGGGCAAATTCATAGTAGTGCCAACAACCTTTATGAATGACTCTTTGATAAAGGAATAAAGAATAATATTTTAATGGGGCTCAATGAGAGTTTGGTAGTATCATCGAGAAGGGTTAGGCTCGAAAAGGGGCCTAATGCCTGAAACCTATGTTTTGCCGACATAGGGGTGGTTCGCTCCCAAATGGGACAACCTGATCATATTCCTCTATGAGACGGTATGTTATGGTGGCCAAATTATGTTAATCTCAATTCATGCGGCAAACATAGATTGGGGCCCCGCCAGTTGGGTTGAAGAACGGACCTATATAGCCCGTGGGTTGCCTAATGTCGATGATCACTACCTAGCTCAGAAGTAAAGTTTTTGAATGCTTATGCTCAAAGGTTTGAAGTTAGTATTTCTATCTTCCCTTATGACTATGCTATAAGATTAAAGGTTTTAGAAAGGCTTATGTCTAAATGCTTTGGGTCTGTACTTATGGTTATGTCTTTCCCTTATGGTTATATTATATATATGTAAATACTGTTTATCCCTTCCCTTAGGTTGTATACCAGTCCTCATCGTAGTGACCGTCCCCGGACGCTACATCTTTTCATGATGTAGGTTCGAATGCACCTTCTAGTGGTTCTGTGCAGCCTTAGGATTCCTCGGGACAGCTTCAACAAGTGTTGAGCCCTCTATATTTCGAAAGACAGTATGATCTTCATAACTAACTTTCAGTTTTATAGTATTTTCGGAGCCATGTCTCAACTTCAGTTTTTCATTCATATGTTAGAGGCTTCGTAGACTGATGCAATAGGTGGTATTATGTCTTATTTATAGATTAGGTTTCACAGCTCTTATTTAAATTGAATTTCATATCTTTGGGTCCAATTTCTGCACTCTTATAATGGTTATGCTTATGATGTTATGCTAAGGGGTCTTCTCGGGCCTTTGGTGGTCTGGGTTGCTCGTTATGGTTGGGGCCTCGGTTCAGGTCATGAAAAACTTGGTATCAGAGTACGGTTCAAGTGTCCTAGGGTGTTTAAGAAGCCGTGTCTAGTAGAGTCTTGCTTATGGGTGTGTTGTGCACCACACTTATAATCAGGAAGCTACAAGACATTTTGAAAATGTTTCTCATCTTTCATACTCCAGATCGTGCAATACTGTTGTCCAAAAAAAATCTATCCAAATTCATGCCTGATTCTAATTCTGCTGGCTATGCCTCATTACCGAGGTGATACAAGTATAAAAGTTCATATTCCTAATGATGTGATCCTTTCTGATTGAGTCATCAAAAAGTTATGAAACTGCACAAGGACCTTAGAGAAGTCCATTAGTGCATCAAGTTTATTGATTTTAAGCGTATACCCTTATATTCATTAATCATGTAATGATTTAAAGTAAGATGAGTATCCTGGCCCTTTCAATAACTTTGATGCAGATGTCACGCTTATAGGAGAAGGTAGGTAGCTAAATGTTGGGGTAATGTTGCCACCCGATGAGATAGTGTTAATTAGAGTGCTATAAGCTATGAGCATGTATAATGATCCTAGATCCAGAAATATGAAGTCATAAGTTTAGAAGTTAGAGTAAGGGTAACTTTAGAGTGAAGAAGGTAGTTGTAGTCGTGTGACCTTGAGTGAAGGGGGTGGTATGCCCTTATGGTGTTAGCTAAGGTGTAGAAAGATTTGTAGATTGCATGGTGGTTAGTAGAGAAAAAAATGTGACTTGTTATGATGTGTTAAAATATATTTGAATTAGGGAAGGAGCTCGTGATGGCTTGTTATTATGGTAGTATAGAATAATTGTTGGTTATTATCGAAGAATAGATGATTAAGAATTTATAGACTTAATCTTTAATTTGTGGTTCTTGGAGAAGAAGACTCTTTGATGTTTATAGAACTATGAAGATAGTTTAAATATATGTTTGGATAAGTAGTTGTAATGTGTGAAAAAAAAAAGTGTTAATGGACTATAATTTGATGGATTGTAGGATTAAGATCGACCATTTTGATCCTGATGTTGTAGTAGACCCAGTGTTTCTTGTTTTTTTACCTATCAGTTGCAAGCCAGTCTAGTATGTGAGAAGATGTGAAATAAATATTAAGGTGCAGTTGTAATGTTGTGCAGGAGGATATGTTTATAAGCCACAATTAAGTAGAAGAAGAAATTAAGATCGATTAATTTGTCAAAATTTTGGTGGACAGTTGGTGGACTAGTGTTTTCTGGTTTTATCTGGTAGCCATGAGCTAGTATAGTATGTGAGATGTTTCATTGGCAATCCATGTTTTGTATTAGCCACTAAGTTTGAACTTTAGATGTTGAGTGTGATGAAAAGAATGATAGTTTGGGAATAGTAAAGTTGGCTTTATGAAAAATGAATCTAGCAGGCTGGATTTAGTGTCTGGAACAATTTAAGTTAGAAGGTTTGAATGTATAAGTGTTTATATGAGAACTAGTGTTGAAGTAGAAAATTATGGCTAAGTCATTAGATGAATAAGAGCCTTAAGTTTATAAGAATAAGATGTACCCCAGGTAGTATGTTATTTGATAAGGTTTTAAGCTTATAAGTGTTAAATGTACCTAGTAGTATTCTTGAATTATTTCGTATGAAGAAGGCTAGGTAGCTGAATTGAGGGGATTATAGATAGACGAGGTTAAACCTCTTAATATAGTTTTAAATTCCTTTGAGCTAGGTGGATATGATGATAGAGGTGTGATACTAGTAGACTATGAATGAGAGATCAGATTATTAAGTGTTAAAGGGAGTGGATATGTATGCCAATGAGAGTATAAATTAGGGTGATGATTATATAGGCTAGGAAAAGTTAAGAGCAGTATCCCTGAAAGAGTTGTCCTAGGAAGAAGTTAGTATATTCCTATTATAGTTTATCAAGTTGAGTTTAGTGTTCATGTGTATAGTGATACCCACAGTATAAAGTATTGTGTATATAGCTTTGTTTAGGGAATAGGCCCGCAAACATAGGATAACGACCTTTGAGCTAAGGGGGGAGATGGTGAGGTGTTGAACTAAGCCAAGTCTTGAGGTTCTAGTGGTGATGAGTTTAGAAATGAGTAATGGTGTGTGCCATAGAAACCGTTCTTATTCTAGCATATTTCTCATGCTTTTGCTGAGAGGATGCTCTCCCTATGTCTTATGTATTCATGTTAGTGCCTAAAGTCCACACTCTCTATGTAAAATCATGTCCAGGCTATATCCCTTGAACTGGAAGCAGTAGTGTCCCTCAGTGATCCAAATTTTCTCTAAGAATCTAGGGACACAATTTTCTATGTTACGATGCTCATGATTCGTGAGCCCATTTCTCACGTTATGCTCAGTTCTAAGAAACTATGCCTATCTGTGTTACCAGCTCATACTATGTCATGTCTAAGCCCAAAACCACACTCTCTATGCAAACTCATAACCATTCACAGATCCCGGAATAAGAAGCAATAGCTCAAGCAACGATCTTAGTCATTTTCCCTCAAATTTATGAATTCTAGCTTTATGTTATACAACTTAGGACTTATGTCCTCATTGTTTTGCGGAGAAAATTACTAAGATTTATTTGAATTTAAAAAAATTAAAAAAACTTTCAAACTCAATTTTAAGACAGAGTCGCCACTTAATTAATAAAGGAAAATTAAGAAAACTTTTAAAAAATACTTAGAGATTTAAAACAGAAAAAATCTTCAAGTTTCAAGAAATCCAGGTAAGGGTTCAAATTAATACCCCGAGAAGGTTTTTAAGGCACTCGGGATATCCGCTAACTTGCAGTTGTCTAGATTATTTGAAAATACTTTATTTGACTAACTTTGAAAAGAAATTCATTGTTCTGATAAAATGAAATGATTTTAGCTAAACCTAGAAATTTGTTTACGAGATTCGAAAAGATGAAATAAAGCTAATTAAACTAATTTTGAAAAGAGAATTATTTTCTGCAAAAATTTATGGCAATTCTAAGGGGAATTCAACTAGATTAAATCATGGTCAGTGTTAATACAAACAAGTAATCAAAATTAATTACAAATAAAAGGAGAGAAACTTAAGATTTGGGCCCTCTGTTTTCGCCCACTTAAATCTGTTCAGATTTGGACCTTTTTAGCTCATTTTTCAGCTGTGTATACCAGCTGTATATCAACATTTTTTTTTGTGTGTTTTTGCAGTATATACACTGTATACCAGCGTATATGACCTATATACTTGCTTCCCCTTCTCATTTTGTCACTTCTTGAACCTGTATATTGTCTTCCAAGACCTGTATATAGCGTATATCTGTTGTATATCAATGCAAAGCAGTCCCGTTTGGACTTGGTCTTGAAGCTTAACTCGATGGAAATGGGTCTCCTTGGCCCATTAGAGAAATGCAAAGGGAGGGAAAAGTCCAGGTCGGACTCAAACAAGTTTCACATGCAAAGAAAAGATAAAGAATTAATACACGTTCTTAAGAAAATAAACAATTAAGATAACAAAGAATCATGAATCAAATCCACACAAGAGTTCAAATTCTTTTCAAAGAAGAGGGTTTTTACAATATCTTAAAGGGAGAGAAAAAAAATAGGGAACACTAGCAAAGAATTCTCACATTCAATTGAGCGGATATACACATGAAAACAGGTTAAAGAAATGAATAAGAGTGAAAAAAAATATTCATTTAGATACCCTCAAAGACCTAAAAGTGACTACCACAACATAGGCAAAACAGGGAAAATGAAACTCGATATTGTGTAAAGAAATAAAACAAAACCATAAACTTGAAACACAACCAATAATACATTCGAACCAAGATAGTGACTTAATGACACCAAAGACTCCAAACAAGAACAAAGAATCGAGATTTGTGGTAAAACAATATTTGAGCTAAAACAAAGGTTTGAAATTTGAAGCAAAGAAACGCTAGATTAAGAGTAGTATACGAAAGAAAATTAGCATTTGTCTAAGAAGAAGGCAGTGACCATGCTACACAAAACAACGATCAAATACAAAACTTTAAAGAAAACAAGCAATCTCGAAGCGGTTTTAATCTAGAACTATGAAATCGAAGCAATAAGGTCATGAGCTCTACTCATAAGAAAATGGACAACAAACTAATCATAAGAGAACTTAAAACTTAAAAAAATAAACTAAGTAGTACTCTTAGGCTCATTTCATCCTCTTCCTCTCTTTTGCGAGTTCAACAGAACTTCTACATATTGAAAAGGTCATAGAGGGATCTTTGGATGAAACGTCTTTGTTTATGAACCAACTCCACATGAGTCAAGGAAAACTTGGGAGTGGTTCAACTGTGAGTAGAAAAAGAAGGCAGGATAATCACAACAAACCTTGAAACAAGAGACCTTAAACTAAGAGGTCAAAACAAGGAAACATTTACAACAAGCAGTGGTCTAATACCCCAACACTAGAATAACTGAGCCAAAACAGTGCAATAAATGAGAGAGACCAAAATGAAAGGACTAAGGTAAATTATGGTTTAGACTACCACAAACACCATTTTAGGCAAAAGAGAAGTGATTTGAAGCTAGCAAATGACATTTAAAAAAGAAACCAGTATATTTTTGAAAAAGAACAGAAAAAAAAGACTAAAGCAAGGCATACGTAGTGAAACGATAAACGTGAACTAAACAAGAAACGAAAGCAACGAATATACTTGGCTAAAAAATAATAATAATCAAATCACTACAAACATTATCCCATCTCAAAATAGAAACAGAGAACTAATCAAACAAAACTAATATGAAGCTGTAAGTTTTTTCAAGAAAATCAAAACATCAAGGATGAAGCCGAAAACAGTGACAACAACTTCCAAAATAAAATCATATGCCTTTCAAGGCCTCTACAGAAAATAATCCCACCAACTATAATCACGAAAAAAAATAGCTACGAAGAAGAAGAAGAAGAACTAACTAAAGAGCTAAAAAGAGAAAGGTGTGTTTACCTTTTTTAGGAGCAGCAAAACGGGACTCAAACTATCGTCAGAATCTCTACCACCTCCAAAAAAACCCACTTGTTATCGGAATTCTAAGCTCAACGGAGTCTTACAAGAATTCCGATCGGGATTTAACCAAAGATCCTTTTCGAAAACTCTTTCACTCGAGATTTTTGTGATATCAAAAACTCTTTACTCAAAAGTTTTTTCAACCCTTGAGACTTCTGCTCTGAAGTTTTTCACCTCCAAGGCTTTGTTTGGCTCTCAACAGTGAGAGTATATATAGAAAATAATTGGGGGATGATTTTTAGCTTTTAGCCGATGTGGGAGAAGAGGATTTGGGGGATGATTTTTAGCTTTTAGCCGATGTAGGAGAAGAGGATTTGAGGGATATTTTAGGGATTTTACTTGAGAAAGGATTTTCAATTGGTGAATGGATAAGATCAAGAGTAAGCTGGAATGGTACTATTGTGTACAAAATTTTTGCTTCTCACATGTTCTTGTACGAATTGGAGGAAAGAAAAGACGAATCCGAGTGAGAAAGGAAAAGGGATTCAGGTTTTGCTGGGTTTGGCTTAGGGCTGCTGGTTTGAAGTTGTTGGGGTTTTGCCAGTCGAAATTGTTCTTGTTGTTCGATGATGGGTTTTTGCCGATGGTGTTGGGTTAATATTGTTGAAGTTGTGGTTGTCGGGTTTGGTGTGTTGTTGGAGAAGATAGAAGAGGGGGTTATAAGGGTGTGGGCCGGGTCAGCTGATTTAGGATTAGGCTTGGAGAGGGGTTAAGTGGAAATGGGTTGGGGCGGTGGTTTGAGGGATTTTGGGCCTGATTTTCTGGTCCAAATTGAAAAGGGGAGGGTAGGAATTAGGTTATTGAAGAGATAACCCAATTAAATTAGGATTTAGTCAAACTCATTTAAATTTAGTTCAAATTGAAAATCAATTGGCCAATTACATTGCAATTGTGGCCAATTTGATTTCAATTACAACCAAATTTAATAAGTTTGGCTAAATTAAATCGCAATCCAATACGAATAATCAATCAATTTAATCCCGAGTTTCTTGATCTGATAAAATCAAACAAATATTTCCCGAATAAATTATTTTAGGAACAACTTACAGGTTTAAATCGAAAATCAACCATTTGAATTAATTTTCAAGATGGTTCTTGATAAAATCTAACTTTTGATGAAATAATTATTTAAGCGACTAAAATTATATGATCTCGTATACAAGAATACGGAAATGTATAATTTATCACTTAAATGACAAATTTAACTCAAATAAAATTTTTAGAAAGTATTTATCCGGAAAAAATAAATATTTCAATTTTATTTAAAACCGAAGAAAACTCAAGATTAAATTCAGTTGTGGGAGGCAAAAATTAGGTGTCAACACTCATGTTTCTTAGTATGCCCAGTCCTAAGAACTCATGCTATGTTATGTTTATGCCAGAACGACCCTTGTTCATGATCTATGTGTTTGAAATATAAAGTATTTCGTGCTTATTGTACCCAATTTTACTTCGTAGGCCCCATCTTGAGTAGTGTAAATATATGAGTCATGATTGAGCAGTGTCATCCTATTCCTAATGCTCGTACTCTAGTTCCTTAGTGATATTCCTAATGTTATGATTATAGTGGTGATGGCAATAGAGTAATGATATATATAAGAGAGTAGATGTTCCTTGTTGTAAGATTATGGTGTAACTACTCGAGCTATGAAGAGGGAAGAGTAAGATGAACTTTCTCTATATGAAATGGTTAGAAAGGGGATATATGGTGTAAATATTTGTGAAAGTGGTTGAAGTTATTGATTTTAGGTGTGGAAATCCATAAAGAGGGTGTAGTAACGATAGACTTGAATGCTATGATTGATATATATGCAGGCTATTGTATTATGGGGCTAGCACACCTTGATTAGATCTTGAGGTTGATTGATTTTAATGGTAAGAAGGAGTAGTATTCTTGGGGACCATAGACAATAGAGTGATATAGGGTATATAATTCTGTAACTAAGATCAGCGTGATTATATTATAGGTAGAACCTTGTGCCTCCATGTTAGGCTTGAACATGGGAACAACATATAGTTAGATTTATACCCTTCTAGTTATGTGGAATTACACTATATCTTGGCAATGGCACTCCAACAAGCTCGGCAGGGAGAGAAAGAAGAGAAGGAGAAGAGGAAGAACGACGAAAAGGGTATGAAATAGGTTGCTTGTAGAAAGAAGAAGCATGGCATGAGATAGGCGGCGGAGAAATTTCCGATAGCGAATTACTTGACTCGATGGATGGAGGGAGAGACCTCCAACTCAAGCACGAAATCAATGTTGAGTCAACAATCATCGAGAGGGGTACCACCAAGCGAAATCGAGACCAGCCCCGTGTACCCTTGAAGATCATAGGTTGCTAAAGATATGGTATAGTATTTTTGAAAGAATGAGTGTTGTTTAAAGTGTTTTTAAGTTTAAAGAGTATCACTCGTATCATGTCACGTGAAAGTACTCATTTTTTCTATGTCCTTCTTAACCTTATTACATGTCATGGATAAATATTAGTTCAAGCTTTACATCATTATGACCATGTTCTGTAGGACTCATGTCTCAGATCATGTCTATGCCAAGTCTCAAGTGTATCAATCCAAATTCTTATCTATGTTTGTTCTCAAATCCTTGTCTTACATCTATTGAACCAATGTTCCCGGGTACTTATGTTTTAACCCGTATCTATGTTGAACTTTTAAAGCCAAATTATTTGTGCTTGACCGATTCACTTAAGGTTGTCATGAAATTCTTCTGGAGTGTATGTAAGTTCGAAGTGAAGTTAGTTGATAAGTTCCAGCCCATATATCGCGCTTGTAGAGTTTCTATAAGTCTCCAGCTATCATTCAAGGATGAATGATCCCAAAGGGGAGATATTGTAACACCTCGAATATTCGACTAGGATTCGAACCATTTTTTGTAGGCGTATAGGCCCCCAAACTCGATGATCTACAATTGAATATAAGTGTTAAGATCAATTTCATAGTGTGGTGAGTTCTTTTGATGTGAATCATGGTCATAAGAAAATCTAGCGTAAAGTTGAATTGAGAGCTTTTTGATCAATTGAGTTTTAGTATACGTTTTTATATTGGTCAACTTCAAACGAGTATTTATCCTAGAATATGAGAAATTACATGGCCCATTACCTATCAAATTAAAGGACTTTGAGTCTTTTTTCCAACGATGTAAACAGTTCATAACTTGGAGTTTGGACTAAAAAGTTATGGGCATTTTAGTGAGGTACTATCCCAGGTGCGTGTTAGGCAGCGCGGGGTGGAGCTGGTTAGTGGGAAATCACTGGAAAGCCTCCGCGTTGGGCTGCGCGGCGTGGAGTTCCCTCCTCGAAGTAAAAATATATTTTTCTCTTATTAAATCAAGGGCAAACTAGTCCTTTCACCCTATGTAACTTCCCCAATCCATTTTTAATCCCCAAAATTGTCCTAAACTAGTAGAAATCTCCCAATTCCCTCATTCGCTTCCTCCCAAACTCTTAGAAGCAAAATCAACTAGGGTTCAAGATTCAAGGCTCAAATCCCAAGCTTTCTCAAAACTCTTTCCGTCAAAAGGTATGTTTGAACACTCCCTACTTCAAACTAATTATACAAGGTATTTATTTCAAGTTATTCGTATTTTCTAAATGATGGATTGAGACTAGGGTTGAAGATTGATTTTTCATGAAAGCTTATTATTCAATCCTCTCTTTTACAAATTGTTTTCTAAACTTATGTGAGGATTAAAGACTTGGAAATAACGATTGAAAAATGGTGAACTTTCATAATATGAAGTTGAATGATATATGCTATGAACTACAAAAATTATGATTTACCAAGTCTTTCAAAAGCTTTGAATTTCAATAAGAAATATAAGGTTTATCCCCCGTCTGTTGAACAATGTAAAGTATGAAATTATGTGATGTTTTAAGACTCTTATGAAGATCCAATTATGGCTATGTTTATGATTTCAAAGTGCTGGATTTAGAGTCAATAATGTTTATGATTTCTAAGACGGGGTAAAGAGTCAATAAGGTTTTATGATAATAATTTTTGGCATGATATGGATGACTTGCAAGTCTTGGTATGACGATACCAAAATGGATATGCCTTTATGAATGACTCTTTGATAAATGAATAAAAAATAATGTTTTAATGGGGCTTAAAGAGAGTTTGGTAGTATCACCGAGAAGGGTTAGGCACGAAAAGGGGCCTAACGCCTGAAACCTATGTTTTACCGATATAGGGGTGGTTCTCTCCCAAATGGGACAACCTTATCACGTTCCTCTATCAGGACGGTATGTTTTGGTGGCCAAATTATGTTCATATCAATCCATGAGGTAAACATTGATTGGGGCCCCGTCGGTTGAGTGAAGACCTGACCCATATAGCCCGTGGGTTGCCTAATGTTGATGATCACTACCTAGCTCAAAAGTAAAGTTTTTGAATGCTTATGCTCAAAGGTTTGGAGTCAGTATTTCTGTCTTCCCTTATGACTATGCTACAGGATTAAAGGTTTTCAAAAGGCTTATGTCTAAATGCTTTGGGTCTGTGCTTATGGTTATGTCTTTTCCTTATGGTTATATTATATGTATGTATATACTGTTTATCCCTTCCCTTGGGTTGCATACCAGTACTTATCGTACTAACCATCCCCGGACGCTACATCTTTTCATGATGTAGGTTCGAATGCACCTTCTTATGGTTCTGTGTAGCCTTAGGATTCCTCGGGACAGCTTCAGCAAGTGTTGAGCCATCTATATTTCAGAAGGCAACATGATCTTCATGAATAGACCTTAACTTTCAGTTTTATGGTATTTTCGGGGCCATGTCTCGACTTCAGTTTTTCATTCATACGTTAGAGGCTTCGTAGACTGATGTAATAGGTGGTATTATGTCTTATTTATAGATTTGGTTTTGCAACTCTTATTTTAACTGAATTTCATATCTTTGGGTCCAATTTCCGCACTTTTATAATGGTTATGCTTATGATGTTATGCTAAGGGATCTTCTCGGGCCTTTGGTGGTCTGGGTTGCCCGTTACGGTTAGGACCTCGGCTCGGGTCATAACATCAGACATGTTGACCTGCTGCCTGCTTTGGCACAATTTCATTGGCCCCTTTCCCTTTTATAAGTAAGTAGAAAATATAGAATAAAGTAAAGTAATATGGCCATCCGACCACTGTATCAATCAACGAAGTGATTTTCCACATGCAATTACATTTATTTTGTCGTCCATCTTCCTATTGTTTGATTCTTGTATCTAGATGATCATTTCTTTCTTTATTTCGTTGTTTCTTTCCTTTTATAAAACCATAAAGCCATCGGGAATAGTGTTGCTGATTGAATAATACTACCACTACACAGTAATAATTTTTATTTGATTTTAATAAAACTACTTCCTCAGTTCCTCCGATTGAGATCAAATATTTCACCATTTTTCAGAGAATAAATAACAATAACTTCAAAAAGTCATAAATGGAAAAAAGAGAACCACCATTGAAGAGTTTCTAAGCTGAAATGTTAAATTCGACTTGAGACGTGAATCGTTTCGAGTGAATAATATATTTAAAAAATAAAACATCGGAAGGTTCTCATATCCAAAAATTTGAACTATTTAGAGGAGATTTAAGCAAGATATCCATTGAAGAGCTTTGAAGCCCAAATTTTAAAATATCGACTTGTTGAAAACGTGAATAGTTTTGAGTGAATAATATGACAAAAAGAATCAAAACATCAAAAGGAGCTCACATCCTAAATTTGGGATTGTTAGGAGTAGATTTGAGTTGGTCGGAATTGAAAAAAAAATTTAGCTCATAAGAAAGATGAATTGTTGTAATGTGTGTGTATATATATCTATATATATATATATGAGTTTTGCTAACATACTACATGAAGGTAGTATGTTAGCATCCTCCCCAATTTTTAATTTCCCTAAAAGCCATTACTATTTTTTGCCAACTAATTAAAACAAAGGACCTTTTTGTCATTTGATTGAATTTGTGGATCGATAAATAATTTTTGGCCTTATATTTTCTTCGTTATTTTGACTTGATAGAAAATTTAAAAAAATAAAGAAAATGTTTGAATCTTGTGGTCTTAAATTAAATATATGTCAAATATACAAAATTGTTCTTTAATCTTATAGTCTTAAGCATGTCATATACTTTTAATTTTAAAAAAATAAAAATAAACATGCCATATAAAATTGGAAATTAAGATTTGGTATAAAAGGAAAAGGTCATTCTTTGAAACGGGCTAAACAGAAAAGTAAATCACATAAATTGAAACGAAGGAGCATTTTTTATTTGAATCTGGTGAAAACTAAAGGGTAAGTACTTTATCTATATCTATGTTTATAGCAAATTATTTTAATTTATATAATTAAGTGATTTATTTTTAAAAAAATTCTTACCTCATATAAAATTCTTTTATTTATTTTTTTAATAAATCAAGAGATATTTATTATTTTTTAAATATTACATTTATTATTAAGTAATTAAATAAAATATTAATGGTCAAACTTACATTTTCAAAGCATAATTAATAAAGTTAATTTAATAAAATAAACTCTTAATAAATATTTCTTTTAGAAAAATATCAAATTAATATGGACCAAACAAAAAGAAACTAAAAGAATACTTATTAGCTCTACGTAAATACTCTACCAAACAAAGTTTTATCTTTGTGAGAGATAAGCACAATTCACCAGCATTTGATTAAGTGTATTATTTTTATGAGTTATTGATTATTAAATATATACTAATGCTCAACATTAGGTTTCAGGAACTTATTAGAGTTTATACATGTTCTAAACTAAGGTTTATTAACATAAAAAGGACAAGTAATTATAACATGTTTTTCTTTGGAAGTAAATAAAAGGTTTAAAGAACAGGGTCTTTTATTTAGCTTTCAAACACTTTTGTAAGATCAATAAGAAGTTTCTCTTATTAAAAAAATATTAAATTATGTTTTATTATTAATATAAATGTTATGAAAAGAAAGGCGAAAATATACAAGAAAAATATACTTCTTTCATATAAATTTACGTGCGTAGTATATTTAACTAAAATATATATTTTTTAATTTAAATTTATGTGATGTAATTTGACTAAATAGTAACATATATTTTTTTACATTTTTAAATATTAGGAGGTTTTACCTGGAAAAAAAGAGTTTTGTATCAACATATTTGGGTCTACAACTCCAGATTTCAATGTACAAGATCTTTAATAAAATAAAAATCTTTAACGTTAATTTTTTTTTAAAATATAAATAATGCACTTTTTTAAAATTGAAATATAACATAAAAGAGTTACAAAATTTATGTTATCAACGAGGAGTTGGGTTCTTGCTCTCGAGAGAGAATCAACTGTAAGGTTGACAAATATCTTTGTTCAGTGCTTATTATATCTTTAATAATCGGTTGTTTAGAATTTAACTCTAACATTAATAGGCTATGCATGTATTTGTTACCAAAAATAAAGTATGCATATTTTTGTGTTTATATAATTAATTTAATAAAGATACATTACTAATTTAATTTTATTATATTAGGTCTGTACTGACACGAGTCATTTCCTCTAGTATATATATCTACTACTAATATATAAGTGGGGATGCAAGCACCTCATGATCAACATGCTTGCCCACCATGAGGGCACTTTGGGAGTTCACGAGAAATATTGCTTAAAGAGTTATATACATTGCAGCTTTCAAAGCTGTACTTTTGTCTTCATTTACAATAAAATGAAGTGTCTTTTCCATAAAGTCAACTTAGTCCCATCAAGCATACTACATTTTGCCATTGCATTTTTGCCCTTGCTTTTTTACTTTATCACCTTACTTTTCCTGTATATTTTGGTAAATATTATCAACTCAGTAGACTATTAAGTGACTGAACATGTGATGATGACACGGGTACGTAGAACAAAGTCCATATTTGATAAAGAGAAAAGACATCATTTCACCCTTAAACTTATCTATACAATTTATTTTAGATTTTTAATTAAATAAATATTTATTTACCTCCCTTAATAATTTTAAAGTGAATTAATATTATCCTTAATACTGACGTGATATTAAAAAAAAGAAAAAAAAAAGAAAAACAAATCTTACCCTTTCTTCTTCGATGCCCCCACCCCTCACCATTCACCCCTCATCATATTCTTCTGCCTTTCTTCTTACACCCCCACCCCCAACCCCCCACCCCAATCCCTTTTCTCCTTCTTCAAATCCTCCATCTCTATTTCTATTACACTTTATCAATTTCTTCAAGAAAGAAAAAATATGTGTATGAAAAAGTTGTGATTTTAACATATTTTTTTTCAAAATTCATTATTGAGAAGAAGAAGAAGAAATGTATAACCAATTCAATTTTTCACAAGTCAAACAATTTCTTCAATTTTATAATTTCAAAGACTTAATTTTTTATATCTTTTTTTTTGTTGTAAGGCTGCTTAATGTTTCTTGATTTTCTTCAAATCCGATATCGTTTCTTGTCTTCTCTGCTTGTGATGGCATCCAATTTGTGGTTCTATTTGTTGATTTTGAAATGATTTTATTTGTTAATTTTTTCCAAATTTTTGAATTAATGTAAGTTGTGTTAGCTAAATTTTTTGAATTGTAAAAAAAGGTTGTTTGTAGAAGGAAAAAGAGGATGAATGGATTTGAAGAAGGTGAAAAAAAAAGTCAGGGTAGAGGGGATGGGGTGGGGGGTTTGCAGAACAAGAAACGGGGATGATGGGTGTGAAGAAGAAAGGAATGGAAGCAGGGAAAATTTTCTCTTTTTTTATTTTATTTTATTATATAATATATAAATTAGTGGGGTCATTTTTTTTAAAAATAATAATTTTAGACGTGGCTCTGATGTGGCAACAATGTGGCATTGATATATCAATTACATGACGCGTGTATTATTCATTCTCTGTTGTGTGACTGGAATAAGCTGCGAAGGGGTGATATTAATTTACTTTAAAATTGTGAAGGGAGGTAAATAAATACTCATTAAGTTAAAGGTCTAAAGTAAATTGTACGGATAAGTTTAGAAGTGAAATGATGTCTTTTCTCTTTAATAAATTGTATTCATTGTTCAATTATAGCTACAGTTAATTGTGGTTGCTCTCGACTTGACTTGTGGGGAAGGCTGGAAGCTTTGGGTAAACTGATCCTATTGACTTCTTTTAATTCTTTGTTTTAATATCCTTTTTCTTGACTTCTTTTAATTCTTTGTTTGAACATCTTTTTTCTCTTCGTCACAACTAAAAAAAAAAACCCGGAATCAAAATGTTTGTGCTCTTTGTTTGAATATAAATTTAACAATATGCTCATATATATACTGTATACACTCTCTTCTTTCATAAAGAAGTGATTGTATTAGCTTATACATATCCTTTAAAAAATTACTTAATATAAATACTTTAAAAATGACATAACTCTTTAATAATTTTTTGATTATTTAACGAGCCTATTTCAGCTGCTTCAATCATGATTTTATTATATCACCCCTAATTAATTATTATAAGTCATTTAAGTATTAAAAAATTAACAATATTTAATTAAAAAATAAAATAGACACAAAATGATAAATTAACTCTTGATGTTTTAACTTGACGTCTTATATAGGGTCCACTTAAAAAAAATTTCACAAGTTTTTTAATAGTAATTTTACTATATCACTTCTAATTAGTTATTATAAGTCATTTAAGTATTAGAAAATAAATAATATTTAATAACAAAGATAAAATAGATACAAAATGATAAATTAAAAATGAACAAATAAAATACTTTTCAATAGTAATATCTGTGTAAAGAAGAAAATATTTTTTTAAAATATAATAAAAAAATTTAAAAACAAATTATTTCTAAAAATAAAAAAATAAATTTTTTTTGAATAAATTAAAAAACAAATGTATTACATAAATTGAAATAAAAAAATGTAAATATTAGGCCCGTGCTCAGCACAGGCGACTGCCACCAGTATATATATATATACAAGCATTTTACTGAAACACTTTTTATCAGCTGTACAATTACAGAAGAAGCCCTACAATTTATCCAATTTTCTTTACAAATATTTATAAAGCTAAACAAAAAACAATTAATTAGGGGCCGACAACTTCTCATGCTAACACGTGAGTAATGCACAATTCCATCTGCTTTTCTTAAGGTCAGATTTGCTCATGTATTTTTTGAAAAAATTATTTATATTTCTTTATACTTTTAAATATATTTGTCTTTGTTATTCAATTTTGAACATATTTTAATCCTTAAGCCGTTAATTCTCCTTATTTTCACTTTTATTTCCTACATGATGCTTATGTAATTGTTAGAATGTTGACCCCCTAAATTTGCCTAAAGAACAAGTTATTCGAACTGTTCCTTTGATATGTACTTTAACTGTGTAAAGTAAAGTTGTCACGATCCACACCCGCCGTGAGTGACACCTACACTAACCTCTAATGGGAGAACTAACTTTCTCAATTAATCAATCCAACACTTAGCAAAAAATTAGGTAACTAAACTATTGTCATTAAGAAAACCAACAATTCGATAACTAAAATCCAAAGTAAAAATGCGGAAAATGCGAAAGCTAACAAATCCCCTAGAATATGAAAGTCATTGTACCAAAACACTAATAAGTATCAGCAAACGGGTTCAACTCAAAACAACTGAAAATGTCTAAGTCCGAAACAATGGACCAGAAGCTGAATGAAGAACTCATGGCAGCCCGGAAGATGTAGCTCACCCTTGAGTTCGAACACTGTCTGACTCACACTTGAGGTCTTGAAACAGTCGCCAGAATATGCTCTACACTCAACAAAAAGAAGAGCACATGTAGTATCCGTACACAAGAAAACAACGGTGTACTGGTAGGGTCATCGGTCAACCCAAAATGAGTATGAACTCATAATCATAACTTAGTAAAATCGGACAACCATGAACACCTACCATGTGACCTTACCTCAAGTTCATAACACTTAACCTTATTCAACACATTATGGAGCTTAGTCAATACAAGTCAGCATGGATAACAAACCAAGTCAAGTTAAGTCCACCAATAAGACTCCCAAGTAAACAACCATGACTCAACAACAAGATCAACCATGTCTCAATTACACAAGTAAGTGGACACATAGAATTATGCAACTCCATAGATTTAACCCAGACCACGCAAGGATCCATAAGAATAACGACAACGGCATTATCATGCAACCCGATTTACATAAAGAAACCACCTTTTAGAAAAAATGTATATTAACCCGGTTCACTCAAGGAACTAATACAACAAGTCAACACTTAAACCCGGTTCACTCAAGGAGCCAATGTAACAGTAAACACATAATTCCCGGTTCACTCAAGGAACCGTCACACACACCTATACCTTGTACACACATGCTAAAAGTCTTATGGTCGCGCACTAGCCATGACCTGCAGGGGATGAGCTCTTGTCCATGTACCAAATCCCAGACATCAAGTGCCTACCAACCTTATACCAACTAATCTTGTAAAGATGTCTAAATACCGGTACATCTCACAATAATGACAGATATCACAACAATCACAACCACAATGATAACAGAAACAACACTTATAAAAACCAATAAGCTTTCATATAAGTTCATTTCATGCGATTAACACTTAGGATATCAAACAGTAATTCAATTTTCTTGAACATGCATTGTACAAGTAATCCGAAGGAATATTTATCATGCACACATAAAATAAATTGGTTTTCAACTACATTCAACCATCACCTACCTCAATCCAAGCCCGAAATGCTCTAACAAACTTGAGCCTTTCCTTTTCTTGCAACCTCGACTTGATAGTGGTCTAATAGCATGAATATAACACATAATTAATGAAATGACCTACAACATCGAGAATTATAACCTAATCCCGAACCACAAGGCCAGTTCCATGATCATTCCCTCAATCCTAGGGTTTTTCCAACATAAATTCACCTTAAAACTACCAATTCCATGGTTACATTAGTGAATTATAGTCATGCAAGAGTAAATTACTAGCTTTAAACCAAAACCCAAAGGTTTTACACTTAATTTACCCTATTGCACCAGAAAAATCAACTATGTTAAGTTAAATCCTCCCCAAAACCCATAAACTAGTGATTCTACGGTTTAGAAATAAAAAAACTAGTTAATGGGAGTGATTAACTTACCTTTACGAAGAACTTTGGTGGAAAATCACCCAAAATTGCTTAAGCTTTCCCCGAAACTAGTTTAGAAAATAATAAACTGTTGAGGAAATTTCTTCATTAAACAATGATTACCCCGCTATAGCGGCCCCATTCCACTATAGCGACATCGCTATAATGGAAGCCATCCGCTATAGCGGGATTGACCGGCTTTGACTCCCTCTATAGCCGAAATTATTTCACAGTAGCAGTAGCCCCATAGCGACCCGCCACCCACTATAACAGGTGTGGTGAGGCAGAAACTTAGGATTTCTCCCAGTTTTGCCTTTTTCGCAATGCACCCTCAAACCATGAAATTTCGGACCAACCCTTTTACGTCAAGTTGAATATCAGGAGTTCTACTTACCCGAATTCACTTTCAAAAAGTCCTACAAATTCCTTATCATCTTAGCTAACATAAAAACACGCTCAACTTTATTATATTTGCCCAATCCATTCTCAGATTTCCCTAGACTATACCTCGTTCGAATTTCATTCGAGACTAGCCTAGCCTGGTGTCACGCCCCAAATCCCATCGGAATCGATTGGCACCCATAGCCGATAAGGCCCGAGAGAACTAAACTTTACTTATGTTCGTTCATACACATACAATAGTCCCGCTCCTTCGTTATGTTTCACTCTTCAACACAAATACATAACGAAGCATACATTAACCATCAACTACCTTACAAATGCATATGACGTCAATGAGTGACATATTTGCCTTAGACATGTCATTTCCTTCTCTACAGTACCATTTACGGTATTGTCATACCAACAATACCTCAATCATACCATACATTGACCACAACATCATATACCAATAAAATTTCACCACAAAGCTTCTCCTTTACACTTTCTCATTCACACCATATCACAAATAATCCATTAAGTCACCTTAATACACCTCATAGCACATATCGGCCAAAATCCCATAATTTACACTTATAGAAAAACAATAAGTTTAATAACATAATCACACTATACATGTTGATATTTCATCCATACCATGCTCTTTCATCAAACCCACAAATCATATTTCAAGTTTAAATCCCATGGATAACACATCTTTTACAAAAACACAAAGTGCTATGTTCAACACTTCCAAGCATAACCAACATGATCTACATACTATCCCATGCATATAATATATTAATCCATAAGAATAATCACTTACCCAAGCTTGAAAAATGATGATCTTGCTCCAAAAGATGGCTTAGAGTTCTTAGGGTTTGAGAGAAAAATGATTGAGAAATATCTAGAAAGCATGAGAGTTCCAAATGAATAAAAATCATATTTTGGTCCTTTATATAGCCCTTGGGGTCATCCTTAGCTACTCTTGGCATTTAATGCTATGTTTGGCTTGGTCAATGGAAGAATGGGTCATTTGACCCATTCTTGGCCCATGTTTTCTTCCTCATTTTGGGCTTTTATTGAGCCCAAATCACTTAACCCAATAAACAATAATTTCTCATATATAAATCATTTCATACGTGTCACAACAATATTCCCACTCACGCGATTCACATTCGTAGCCTCAATCCCAAGAACAAGTGATTCTAGCCACGTATGGCCTATTTTGACCAAAAGGGTTAAATCGTCATTTGGATGCCAAATTCGTCCACGAATAATCTTATCAATTGGAATTCCAATTACTTCAATTATTCCATGTATAGGCTCGTGGTTGTAGAAGGAATGTGGCAAAAATTGGTCCGGTACGTCCCCAGGCACCCTTGGGACTTAGAAAAATTTCCAACTTTTGAAAGGTGCGCACAAGTAGCCTGGAACGCCCTTGGGCGCGCCAGCTTGCTGGCTGTGCCCAAAAAATTTGGGTAATAAGCGGCCTGGCACGCCCTCTGGCGAGCCTGGCCCTTATTTTTAAAAAAAAATTCATTTTCGACTTTTCTTTGTGGGTTCGGTTAGATACTTCAAGTTCTATTCTTTAACTTACTTCTTACCTTTAATATCCTTTGTTGGGAGGTCCTCCAATCCTCGTTTTTAACCCCACAAATGTTCCACGAAGTCACAATACACTTCCTACGAAAGTCTAATCACATATACGAGGGCCAATATCAACTATCTCATCAATAGCATTACAAAATACATACTTGTGGCTCTCGACACCTAAGTAAACATTGTTCAATGTTGTCAAGTAGGGTTGGGAAGGTACATGGTGTTACATTCTTCCCCCCTTAGGAACATTCTTCCTCGAATGTTAACAATATCGCTTCAATTACAACAAATGCATCTTTATATTAGCATACATATACATAAACATTTAAGGCTTATGGATACTTACTTTTTATTACTCCACTTCTGCACTTTGAACTTTTTCATCCATTTGAAATAGATAGGGATACTTGGATTTCATCATTTCTTCAGCTTCCCATGTGATCTCCTCTACTTGTTGATTTCTCCAAAGGACTTTCACGGAAGCTATGTCTTTATTTCTGAACCTCTTTACTTGTCGGTCTAGAACATCAATGGGTACCTCTTCATAAGTAAGATCCTCTATAACTTGGAAATCTTCAACGGGAACAATACGAGATGGATCCCCTATGCACTTTCGAAGCATTGAAACATGAAACACTGGGTGGACTGAGGAAGGTTCTTGAGGTAGTGCTAATTCATACACAACTTGCCCAAATCTTCTAATAATTTCATATGGGCCTATGTAACGTGGACTCAATTTTTCTTTCTTTCCGAATCGCATTACCCCTTTCATTGGTGACACCTTCAAAAATACCCAATCACCTATGGCGAATTCAAGCCCTTTTCTTCTAACATCAGCATATGACTTGTGGCAACTTTGGGCCATTTGTAACCGCTGTTGGATCACTTTAACTTTCTCCATAGCCTGATGAACAATATCCGATCCAAGTAAAGCAGTTTCACCTGCTTCAAACCATCCAATTGGTGATCTACATTTCCTTCCGTACAAAGCTTCATAAGGTGCCATTTTAATACTTGAATGATAGCTATTGTTGTAAGCAAATTCAATAAGAGGCAAATGGTCATCCCAACTGCCTTGAAAATCTAACGTACATGCTCGTAGCATATCTTCAAGTATTTGAATAGTACGTTCTACTTGTCCATCAGTCTGAGGATGGAAAGCCGTACTCAGATTCACCTGTGTACCCAAACTCTGCTGAAAAGATCTCCAAAAATGCACAGTAAACTGAGCTCCCCTGTCTGATATAATGGAGATCAGAATCCCATGTAACCACACTATTTCTTTAACATATAATCTTGCATAATCCTCCGCTGTATAAGTAGTCTTGACTGGTAGAAAATGTGCTGACTTGGTAAGCCTGTCCACTATAACCCATATAGAATCAAATTTCTGCAGTGTACGAGGCAAACCTATAATAAAATCCATGTTAATCATATCCCATTTCCAGACTGGAAGAGTGATACATTGCATGTAACCTCCCGGTTTCTGATGCTCTACTTTCACTTGTTGACAATTCGAGCATTGAGCGACAAATTATGCAATGTTCTTCTTCATATTTCCCCACAATACACTTCTTTTAAATCATAGTACATTTTAGTAGCACCCGGATGAATAGAATAGCGCGAATGATGCGCCTCTGTCATAATTCGTTTCCTCAGCTCATCTACATCTGGTACACATAATCTACCTTGGCATTGGAGAACCCCTTCTTGTGTAAGACCAAAGGCCTTTGTCAAATTCTATTGTACAATTTCCTTTAGCTGCAATAACATAGAATCCACAAACTGCTTCTCTTTCACTTCAGCTATTAAGGAGGATTCCGCTACATTTTGCACAATAACCCCTTCATCTGGAGATTCAATAAGGCGAACTCCCAAGCTGGCTGGTTGATGTAGATCTTTAATTATCTCTTGCTTTTCAATCAACTGGCCACTAGTGCTTTCTACTGCCTTGCGGCTCAATGCATCAGCTACCATATTTGCTTTGCCTGGATGATAAAAGATGTCAATATCATAGTCTTTTAAGAGCTCTAACCACCTTCGTTGCCTCAAATTGAGTTCCTTCTGCTTAAAGATATATTGCAAACTTTTGTGATCCGTGGAGATATCAACATGAACTCCATACAAATAATGACGCCATATCTTCAAAGCAAAAACCACCGCTGCTAATTCAAGATCATGTGTGGGATAATTTTTCTCATGTGGCCGCAACTTTCGTGAGGCATATGCTATGACATTACCGTGTTGCATCAATACACATCCGAGGTCAATCCCGTAAGCATCACAATACACTACATAACCTTCAGTGCCCTCAGGAAGTACTAAAACTGGTATGGAGGTTAATTTATCTTTCAACTTTTGGAAGCTTTTCTCACATGCATCATTCCACTGAAATTTAACTGCCTTATGTGTAAGCTTTGTTAACGGTGCAGCAATGGAGGAAAAACCTTCCACAAATCTTCGGTAATAACCTGCCAGTCCAAGAAAACTATGAATCTCTGTGGGTGTCGTAGGTCTTGGCCAATTATTCACCGCTTCAATCTTCTGTGTATCAACCTGTATCCCTTCATTTGACATAATGTGACCCAAGAATGCGACTGATTTTAACCAAAACTCACACTTGGAGAACTTTGTATACAACTTACACTCACGGAGAATCTGTAACACTTGCCATAAGTGATTTGCATGGTTCTCTGGTGATCTTGAATAAACCAGGATGTCATCTATAAATACCGTCACGAACATGTCCAAAAATGTCTTAAACACCCTATTCATCAAATCCATGAACACAACTGGTGCATTTGTTAGTCCAAATGACATAACTAAAAATTCATAATGGCCGTGTTCGGAAAGCTGTCTTGGGTACATCTTCTTCTCTAACTCTGACTTGATGATAACCCGACCTCAAGTCAATCTTTGAAAAACACTTGGCACCTGTAACTGATCAAACAAATCATCAATTCGAGGGAGAGGATATTTGTTCTTGATCGTTACCTTATTCAATTGTCGATAGTCGATGCACATTCTCAATGTGCCATCTTTCTTCCGTACAAATAATATCGGTGCACCCCACGGAGACATACTAGGCCTAATGAAGCCCTTTTCCAGCAAATCTTTCAATTTCTCCTTCAATTCATGTAATTCTGCTGGAGCCATTCTATATGGGGGAATAGAGATAGGCTGAGTGCCCGAAATCACATCAATGACAAATTCTACTTCCCGCTCTGGGGGTAAGCCTGGAAAATCCTCTGGAAATACATCAAGAAATTCATTGACCACTGGAACCGAATGCAGAGTTAGTGGTTCCACATCATTATCTTTCACTCGTACTAAGTGACATATGTATCCCTTGGCAATCATTTTTCTTGCTTTCAGATAGGAAATAAATCTTCCTCGTGGTGCCCCTACATCACCCTTCCATTTAAGAATATTCATTTGGGGGAGATGAAAATGTACCTTCTTGGCCCGGCAATCTACCGTGGCATAACAAGAGGCCAACCAATCCATTCCCGTTATCACATCAAAATCCACCATGTCTAGTTCAATAAGATCGGCCAATGTATCATGACCACACACAGTTACCACACAGTTACGATATACTATTTTTGCAACAATATCTTCACCAACCGGTGTAGACACTCAATTGATTTAATTAATAATTCTGGTGCCCTTACAAATTTTGCAGCAACCAATGGAGTAACATAGGAAAATGTAGAACCCGGGTCAATCAATGCATATACGTTATATGAAAATATGGATAATGTACCTGTGACGACATCAGGAGAAGCCTCTGAATTTTGTCGGTCTACTAAAGCATAAGTGCGATTCTGAACCCCACTAGTACTGGCTGCTCCTCTGGCACCCCTACCACGGCCAACAGACTACACACCTCAGCCCAAAGAAGGAACCGATGATGACGACACAATGGTCGATCCCGCCGGTTGTGCTATACCACCCATGCTCCTCTAGGGACACTCTTTCATCATCCGTCATACCACACCAAAAGCAAGCATTTGTCCCCACACGATATGTACCTGCATGAATACGCCCGTAGTGCTAACACTGCTGACGAGGAAAACCTGCTGCCTGCGATCCGTGAATTCCACTACTCTGCCCAGATGGGCCACCTCTAAACCCTCAAAACTGAGAGTGAGCACCTGCTGTAGAATATGAGAATGATGGTCTAGGTGGTCTAGGAAATATACGAGGCCTAGATCCTCCTTGGGACATCGCAGATGGTCCCATAGGTCTAGCCTTTTTGGACTGTCCCCTGTTAAATTCATGTACCCTTCTTCTCTGTCTTTGATCATTTTCTGGGCGAAGGCTTGAATTCTCGCTATATCTATATCCTTGTTCAATGAAGCAACGGTGCAATCCCTTACCAAATATGGCTCTAATCTGTCCACGTATCGATGGACTCTGTCTGTCATCGTCGCCACAACATTTGGAGCATATCGAGCCAAGGAATTAAATTGCAAACTATATTCTCTGACACTCAGATTCCCTTGATGGAGATTTAAAAACTGATCCGCACGAGCCTCATGGATCTCATAGAGAAGGTAATGATCAAGGAAAGCCTCTTTTAATTCTTCCCAATTAGGTTGATTTGCACCAATATCACGAGATTTCTTCCAATCCTCATACCACAATATCGCCTCTCCTTTCAATCTATACGCAGCAAGTTTAACTGTTTCTACCCCCTTCACGTGCATAACTTCCAGAGCCCGATCTGCTTTCGGATCTGACCCAGTGAATATAAGAGGGTCCAGTTTTAGGAAATTCTGTGTTCTGCGACTCACCACTCTAGCCGCATCATCCTCATGTGTCATTGGACCAGCTCGTCCTTGACTTTGTGCTGCCACTAACTGTGTCAACATATGTACTGAATTTCTAAGATCTTGATCCGTGGCGTTCATTGGTAGTTCTGCGGGTACTTCTCTACCAATTGGCTCTTCTGGAGCTGGAAAAGTAGAAGAAGACCGCGATGAAATTTCAGCATTTGCTCCACCTTGACCAGCTTGGTCAGGTGGTAATCTACTCATTCCTTCTTCAGCATGCATATCTACCTGCTTACCTTTACCTCTACCTCTTCTCGTGATCGGCATTGCGACTATACCAAAGAAAAATAATTACCATGGTCAGATACAATTCAATTTACAATACTGGCTCTATTGCACGATCTAGAAGTGAAGAAAAGAAACAACATCCTAAATGTCCCGTAGCCTCCTACTTATAAATGTGGTGCACAACACATTGATAAGTAAGACTCTACTCAGACACGGCTTTGTAGACACCCTTAGAACGACCTGCTCTGACACCACTTTTGTCACGCCCCGAATCCCATCGGGAAGGATTGACACCTGTAGCTGATAAGGCCCGAGAGAACCAAACTTTACTTATGTTCGTTCATATGCATGTCATAGGAAACACCACTAACACGTGAGAACATAAAGGGCTAATAACGGAATTCATGGAACAGGTGTTATATATATACATATGTGAAACTTGGTCGTTGAGGCCATCAAGTCAAAACGTCATGTATCATCTTACATTCATACACCCACATGCGTCTACAAAAGCCTCTAATAGATGCATTTACCAAAATCAACTGAAATTCGGGACAAGTCCCCACTTTATACACCATATACAAAACCAAAACACATGTACAACTGTGACTCGGAGAAGCCCCGAACTAACTGGAGCTCACCAATGATCCGCAAATAACTGGCAACCTACTGTGGAGGCCTACTAGCACCTGCACCTGCTGCAAGTAAGGTAAGTCCCACAAGGAACGTCAGTACAAAGAATGTACTGTGTATGTAAGGCTCATAAGAAACTGTATGGTATGTAAGTATGTCAATGAACTCAAATACAAATGAATAACCAATATAAATAAGTCACTATTCTGTACTTTGGAAACCATGTGTATTGCTTTCATTACTTTCTTTGTTTCTTTGTTCTTTGCTTCTATGATTATTCATCTTTACTTGTGACCTGTGATACCCGGGCCCCGACTGAATAGTGGGTTTAACATAACATAACGTTATGTTGGGATCGGCTTGAGCTAGGCTATGTCTCTAGATCTACCGCCCATAAATCAATATATATCGGGATCGGCTCGAGCTAGGTTATTACCTCTAGAGCTGCCACCCATAAACTCATATCTCAGGTTCGGTTCGAGCTAGGTTATTACCTTTAGAGCTACCCCCTGTCAGGATCGGTCCGAGCTATGCTTATGCCTCTAGGACTGCCCCCTGATCCAACAATCTCGGGATCGGCTTGAGCTAGGCATTTCACCCCCAAAGCTACCACCCATACTCAATCATTAACCACATATATGCATTACTTCATTCATTACTTTGAGATTGATACAATGTTAGTCATAACTTTATTTGAAGCTATGGATCAATAATCAATGAGTGAGAGACATGTGAATAAACATTATTGGAAACATAGCCTTATTGGAAACATAACACTATTGGAACCATTGGACAACAATCAATGAACAAGATACATGAATATAACCACTATTGGAACTTTGGAACACAACCTTATTGGGCTTTTGGAACATTATCAATGAATATGAGACATGTGATTCACAATTGATCAATGAGTAGGAAACATGTGATATTGACAATTGATAACCGGATATAGGATACCCTAACACATTTCGGGATAGGACAAGTGCGATGTCAATGTGAATACTATGTACTGCAGAAAGATACGGACAGAGTAACCTTACATACCTTGTATCCTCAATATGAATATACAATCTTAATGTGCATACAATAGTCCCGCTCCTTCGTTATGTTTCACTCTACAACACAAATACATAACGAAGCTTACATTAACCATCAACTACCTTACAAATGCATATGACGTCAATGAGTGACATATTTGCCTTAGACATGTCATTTCCTTCTCTACAATACCATTTATGGCATTGTCATACTAACAATACCTCAATCATACCATACATTGACCACAACATCATATACCAATAACATTCACCACAAAGCTTCTCCTTTACACTTTCTCATTCACACCATATCACAAATAATCCATTAAGTCACCTTAATACACCTCATAGCACATATCGGCCAAAATCCCATAATTTACACTTATAGAAAAACAACAAGTTTAATAACATAATCACACTATACATGTTGATATTTCATCCATACCATGCTCTTTCATCAAACCCATAAATCATATTTCAAGTTTAAATCCCATGGATAACACATCTTTTACAAAAACACAAAGTGCCATGTTCAACACTTCCAAGCATAACCAACATGATCTACATACTATCCCATGCATATAATGTATTAATCCATAAGAATAATCACTTACCCAAGCTTGAAAAATGATGATCTTGCTCCAAAAGATGGCTTAGAGTTCTTAGGGTTTGAGAGAAAAATGGTTGAGAAATATCTAGAAAGCATGAGAGTTCCAAATGAATAAAAATCAGATTTTGGTCCTTTATATAGCCCTTTGGGTCATCCTTAGCTACTCTTGGCATTTGACCCATTCTTGGTCCATGTTTTCTTCCTCATTTTTGGCTTTTATTGAGCCCAAACCACTTAACCCAATAAAATCAATAATTTCTCATCTTTAAATCATTTCATACGTGTCACGACAATATTCCCACTCACACAATTCACATTCGTAGCCTCAATCCCAAAAATAAGTGATTCTAGCCACGTATGGCCTATTTTGACCAAAAGGGTAAAACCATCATTTGGATGCCAAATTCGTCCACGAATAATCTTATCAATTGGAATGTCAATTACTTCAATTATTCCATGTATAAGCTCGTGGTTGTAGAAGGAATGTGGCAAAAATCGGTCCGGTACATCCCCGGGCACCCTTGGGACTTAGAAAAATTTCCAACTTTTGAAAGGTGCGCACAAGTAGCCTGGCACGCCCTTGGGCGCACCAGCTTGCTGCCTGTGCCCAAAAAATTTGGGCAATAAGCGGCCTGGCACGCCCTCTGGCGCGCTTGGCCCTTATTTTTTTAAAATTTTTTTGTTTTCGACTTTTCCTTGCGGGTTCGGTTAGATACTTCAAGTTCTATTCTTTAACTTACTTCTTACCTTTAATATCCTTTGTTGGGAGGTCCTCCAAGCCTCGTTTTTAAGCCCACAAATGTTCCACGAAGTCACAAAACACTTCCTAGAAAATTCTAATCACATATACGAGGCCCAATATCAACTATCTCATCAATAACATTACAAAATACATACTTGTGGCTCTCGACACCTAAGTAAACATTGTTCAATGTCGTCAAGTAGGGTTTGGAAGGTACGGGGTGTTACACCTGGAAATTTTTAACTCCCAATTTGGGGAAAATCTTAACCTGATTTTTTGTATGTTAGACTTGCCCGTAACGACGAAAATGGTTGTTACAACAACTATCAATTTACCCATCGTTTGTCCCCGAATGATCAAACAAGAATAATGAGCCAAGTCAAGAAAATGAAAGAGTACCTGTATCCTCAAACAAGTAAGGGTACTTGTCCCGCATGTCCTTCTTAGTTTTCCAAGTTACTTCCTCAATTGGATGATGCTTCCATTGTACCTTTACCGATCAAATTTACTTTGTCCTCAACTTACGGATATCTCGATCAAGAATAACAATCGACTCCTCCTTAGAAAGATCATTACCAAGCAAAGATGACTCCCATTTTATAATGTAATCCCCATCCCCATGTTATATCTTAAGCATGAATATCTGAAACACTGGATGGACCCTCGACAAGCTTGGTGGCTATACCAACCTGTACTCTACTGAACCCACATCCTCAAGAACCTCAAACGGACAGATATACTGAGGGCTTAGCTTGCCCCTTTTCCCAAATATCATAACTCCTTTCTTAGGAGATACCTTTAACAAAACTTTTCACCCACCTTGAATGACATGTCCCCGACCTTGCAGTTTGCGTACTCTTTTTGCCTACTATGGGCTGCCAACAACTTGGTTTAGATGAACCTCACCTTTTACTGAGTTTCCTTCACCAAATCAGTGCCCAAGGGCTTCACATCACCAGCCTTGAACCATCCTATGGGAGATCTACACCTTCTCCCATAGAGTGCCTCAAATGGAGCCATATCAATGCTAGAGTGATAACTGTTGTTGTATAAAAACTCACAGAATGACAATAACTTGTTCGAATGACCACCAAAGTCAATCACATATGCCCTCAACATGTCCTCAAACACCTAAATCGTCCTCTCCGACAGTCCATTATTCTGAGGATGAAAGGTCGTGCTAAAAGTAAATTAGGTGCCCAACTCCTCATGTAGCATGTCCTAAAATTTAGAGGTGAACTGCATACCTCTATCAGAAATGATGGAAATTAGAAACCCGTGAAGCCTCAATATCTCCTTGACATAAATCTTGGCTAGCTGCTTTGAGCTGAAATCCACCCTAACTGGAATGAAGTAAGCTGACTTGGTCAACGTGTACACTATGACCTAAATCGAGTCATGCTACCCCAAGGTCTTTGAAAGACCTACCACAAAGTCCATAGCTATCCTTTCTCACTTTCACTCGAGAAAGGGCATCCTCTGAAGTAAACTCAGGCCTTTGATGTTCATACTTCACCTGCTATCAATTGTGGTATTTTGATCCATACTCTACTATATCTCTTTTCATCCTAGGACACCAATAAAGCTGTCTCAAGTCACAGTACATTTTGGTTGCATCGGATGAATAGAGTATCGGGATCCATGAGCTTCTATAAGCAAACCTGGAATCAAATCACCAAATTGGGGCACATACAAGCGTACCCTCACCATCAATACTGTAACACCCCGTACCTTCCTAACCCTACTTGACGATGTTGAGCAATGCTTACTTAGGTGTCGAGAGCCATACATACGTATTTTGTAATGCTATGGATGAGATAATTGACTTTTGGCCTCGTATATGTGATTAAACCTTCATAGGAGGTGTTTTATGATTTTCGTGGAACATTTGTGGGGATTAAAATGAGGCTAAGAGGACCTCTAAACAAAGTATATTAAGGTTAAGAAGTAAGTTAAAGAATAGGACTTGAAGTATCTAACCAAACCCGCGAAGAAAAGTAAAAAAAATGAAATTTTCAAAAAAACTAAGGTAGGGGCGCGATGGGGAGCGTGCCACACCGTTCTGGGCTAAAATTTTTAGTCCAGAGACAGCAAGTTGGCGCGCGCAAGGGCGTGCCACGCTGGTTTTTCCACTTTTTCGAAAGTTGGAAATTTCTAAGTCCCAAGGGTATCCGGGGTCGTACTGAGCCGATTTTTACCACGTTTCTTATACAACCACGAGTATATACATGAAATGAATGACATATTATATTGGTATGATAAAATTACTCTAGAACAAAGTTGGAGTCAAAATGACAGTTTTGCCCTTAAGGTCAAAATAAGCCAAACGTGGCTAGAATCACTTGTTTTTGGGATTGAGGCTACGGATATGAGTAGCATGAGTGTGAATATTATGGTAACACGTATGAGACGACTTAAACATGAGAAATTATTAATTTTATTGGGCTAAGTGAATTGGGCCCAAAAAGGACCCAAAAAGGAAAAGAACACATGGCCCAAAATGGGTCAAATGACCCATTCTTTCAAAGACCTTCTAGAAATAGCAATTAATGCTATAAATAATGGCTAAGGATGACTTGAGGGATTCTATAAAGGGCCAAAAATCAGATTTTTTAACACACAAAAGTCTCATGCCAAGTCTAGAAATTTCCCAAATCATTTCTCTCAACTCCAAACCCTAAGCTTTCTCTTGGAGCAAGATCATCATTTTTAAAGCTTGGGTAAGTGTTTATTATTATGGTTTAACATATTATATGCATGGGAGGTTATGTATATCAAGTTGGTTATGCTTGGAAATGGTGGACATGGTACTTTGTGTTTTTGTATAAGATTTGTGATCCATGAGATTCAAGCTTGAATTATGACTTGAAAGATCATGGTATGGATAAAATATGAACATGTATGGTGTTATATTTTGGTATTAAACTTGTTATTGTCTATAAGTGTAAATTGTGGGATTTTGGCCGATATGTGTTATGAGGTGTATTAAGGTAATTTGATGGATTATTTGTGATGTGATATGGATAAGAAAGTGTAAAGAAGAAGTGTTGTGGTGAAATGTATCAATTATCATGTATTGGTCAATGTTGGGAATATTATGGAATTTTTGGAATAATAATTTTATCAATGGTTTTGTCAAGGGGAAATGACATGTTTAAAGGCAAACATGTAACCCATTGATGTTATATGCATTTGTAAAGTAGTTGATGGTTAATGTAAATCCCGATATATATTGGTGTTGTAGAGTGACACATAAAGAAGGAGCGGGACATTGTATGCACATCTAAGATTGGATATTCGTATTGAGAATACAAGGTATGTAAAGTTACTCTGTCCATATCTTTCTACGGCAAATAGTGTTCACATTGACATTTCATTAGTCCCATCCCGAAATGTGCTAAAGTATCCCATATACGATTATCAATGGTCATTGTCATATATTTCCTACTCATTGATCATTTGTGAATCTCATGTCTCATATTCATGGTTAATGTTCCAAAAAGCCCAATAAGGTTATGTTCCAATGTTTCCAATAGTGATTATACTTATGTCTCTTGTTCATGGATTATTGTCCAATGGTTCCCATGGTGTTATGATTCTAATAATGTTATGTTGCCAAGTTATTCACATGTCTCTCACTCATTGGTTAATGATCCAAAGCTTCCAACAATGTTATGTTCCAAAGTTCAAAGTGATGTTATGACTATCAATGTATCAATCTCAAAATAATGAATAAAGTAATGCAAATGTGGTTAATGCTTGAGTACGGGGGGCAGCTTTGGGGGCGAAATGCCTAGCTCAAGCCAATCCCGGGACTATTGGATCAGGGGCAGCTTTGGGGGCGAAAGCCTAGCTCAAGCTGAACCTGACAGGGGACAGCTCTAGGGGTGAAAACCTAGCTCGAGCCGAACCTGATGTGGGTGGTAGCTCTAGGGGCATAAGCCTAGCTCGAGCCAACCTCGATGTATTGATTTATGGGTGGCAGCTCTAGGGGAATAAGCCTAGCTCGAGCTGATCCCAACATGATGATATGTTATTCAAAGACCCACTGATCAGTCGGGGCCAGGGTACATTGTGACACATGTATTGACAAGCAAACATTGAAATAAAGAAAGCAAAGAAAATAATGAAAGCAATACTCATGGTTTCCAAAAAATGCAAAATAGTGACTTACTCACATTGATTAGTCATTTGTATTGAGTTCATTGATATGTTCATGTGTTATATATTTTTATTTGAGCCTTACATACTCAGTACTTATTCCGTACTGACCCCTCTTGGGGAATTTACCATACTTGCTGCAGGCGCAGGCACTAGTAGGACTCCACAGTAGGTTGCCGGTCGTTGCAGATCATTGGTGAGCTCCAGCTAATTCGGGGCTTCTCCGAGTCAGAGTGTATATATGTTTTGGTGATGTACATATTGTGTAAAGCGGGGACTTGTCCCGACTTATAGTTCATTTTGGTCAATGCTCATGTTAGAGGCTTTTGTAGACGGATGTGGGTGTATAAGAGTAAAAGGTATATGTTGTTTTGATTGGATGGCCTCAATGGCCAAGTTTCATATGTATATATATGTCCCATGTTTTATGTTATTCGTCTTCAAAGTTTTTACGGTATGGCGGTGATGCTTATGTTACATATGATTGAACGTAGGCAAAGGTTGGTTCTCTCGGGCCTTATCGGCTACGGGTGCCAATCATGTCTCGATGGGATTTGGGGCGTGACAAAAGTGGTATCAGAGCAGGTCGTTCTAAGGGTGTCTACAAAGCCGTGTCTGAGTAGAGTCTTACTTGTCGATGTGTTGTGCACCATAGTTATAAGTAGGAAGCTACGAGACATTTAGGATGTTGTTTCTTCTCTTCATTCTAGATTGTGCAATAGAGCCAAAGTTGTAAGTGAAATTATATCTGATCATTGAAATTTATTTTTCTTGTTATAGTAACAATGCCAATGACAATAAGAGGTTGCGGTAAAAGCAAGAGGATTGATAGAATTACGGGTGAAGGAACCAGTATACCACCACCTGATCAAGTTCATCAAGTCGATACTGAGCATGAGTTTGTGTCACGAGCTTCCTCCACTCCCTCTGTACCAGAAGAGTCAAGTAGGAGAAGCATACCTGTAGAATCACCACTCAATACTACGGACCAGGATCTTAGAAATGCAGTTCATATGTTAACACAGTTAGTGGTAGCCCAGATTCAAGGGCGAGCTGGTCCAATGACACATGATGATGATGCGGCTAGAGTAGCAAGTCGCAGAACACAGGATTTCCTAAAATTAGACCCTCATATCTTCACAGGGTCCGATCCAAAAGCAGATCCACAGGACTTCGTGGATCAAATTCAGAGGGCCTTGGAAGTTATACATGTGACAGGGGTAGAGACAGTGGAACTTGCTGCGTACAGGTTGAAAGGAGAGGCAATATTGTGGTATGAGGATTGGAAGAAGTCCCGTGACATTGGTGCAAATCCACCTACGTGGGAAGAGTTTAAAGTGGCTTTCCTTGATCATTACTTGCCCTATGAGATCCGTGAGGCACGTGCGGATCAGTTCCTAAATCTCCGTCTAGGACATTTGAGTGTCAGAGAATATAGCTTGCAATTTAATTCCTTGGCTAGATATGCGCCAAATGTGGTGGCTACAATGACAGATAGAGTCCATAGATATATGGACAGACTAGAGCCATACTTGGTAAGGGATTGCACCATTGCTACCTTGAATAAAGACATGGACATAGCGAGAATCCAGGCCTTTGCTCAGAAAATGAAAGACCAACAACAGAGGAGAAGAGTGCATGATTTTGATAGGGGACAGTCCAAAAGGGCTAGACCTATGGGACCACCTATGATGTCCCAAGGAGGATCTAGGCCCCGCATGTTTCCTAGACCACCTAGACCGTCGTTCTCTTATTCCACAGGTGGTGCTCACTCATAGTTTTGAGGGTCTAGGGGTGGTCCATCTGGGCAGAGTAGCGGAGTTCACGGATCACAGGCAGCAGGTTTTCCTCATCAGCAGTGTCAGCACTGCGGGCGTGTTCATTCAGGCACATGTCGGTCAGGGATGAATGTTTGCTTTTGGTGTGGTATGCCGGGACATATAGCGAGAGATTGTCCATAGTGGAGCATGGGTGGTATAGCACAACCGGCTGGGTCGGCTGTTGCGTCATCAACATCGGTTCCTTCACTGGGCCAAGGGGTGTAGCCTATTGGCCGTGGTAGAGGTGCCAGAGGAGCAGCCAGTACTAGCGGGGTCCAAAATCGTACTTATGCTTTGGTGGACCGCCAGAATTCAGAGGCTTCCCCTGATGTCGTCATAGGTACATTATCCATATTCTCACATAATGTATATGCACTAATTGACCTAGGTTCTACATTTTCCTATGTTACCCCATTGATGGCTGCGAAATTTGCAAAGGCACCAGAATTATTAATTAAATCAATTGAAATGTCTACACCGGTTGGTGAATATATTATTGCAAAGAGAGTATATCGTAACTGTGTGATAACTGTGTGTGGTCATGATACATTGGCCGATCTCATTGAACTAGACATTGTGGCTTTTGATGCGATCATGGGAATGGATTGGTTGGCCTCTTGTTATGCTATGGTAGATTGCCGGGCCAAGAAGGTACAATTTTGTTTTCCGCAAGAAAATGTTCTTGAATGGCAGGGTAATGTAGGGGCACCACGAGGGAGATTTATTTCCTATTTGAAAGCCAGGAAATTGATTGCTAAGGGTTACATATGTCATTTAGTACGGGTGAAAGATATTGATGTGGAACCACTAACTCCGCAGTCGGTTCCAGTGGTCAATGAATTTCTAGATGTATTTCCAGAGGATCTTCCAGGCTTACCCCAAGAACGGGAAGTAGAATTTGTCATTGATGTGATTTCGGGCACTCAGCCTATCTCTATTCCCCCATATAGAATGGCTCCAGCAGAATTACATGAATTGAAGGAGAAATTGAAAGATTTGCTGGAAAAGGGCTTCATTAGGCCTAGTATGTCCCCATCGGGTGCACCTGTACTATTTGTACGAAAGAAAGATGGTACATTGAGAATGTGCATTGATTATCGGGCAATTGAATAAGGTAACGATCAAGAACAAATATCCCCTCCCTCGCATTGATGATTTGTTTGATCAGTTACAGGGTACCAAGTGTTTTTCAAAGATCGACTTGAGGTCGGGTTACCATCAAGTCAGAGTTAGAGAAGAAGATGTACCCAAGACAACTTTCCGAACACAGTATGGCCATTATGAATTTTTAGTTATGTCCTTTGGACTAACAAATGCTCCAGCTGTGTTCATGGATTTGATGAATAGGGTGTTTAAGCCATTTCTGGACGTGTTCGTCACGGTATTTATAGATGACATCCTAGTTTATTCAAGATCACCAGAGGACCATGCTAATCACTTACGACAAGTGTTACGGATTCTCCGTGAGCGTAAGTTGTATGCAAAGTTCTCCAAATGTGAGTTTTGGTTGAAATCAGTCACGTTCTTGGGTCACATTGTGTCAGATGAAGGCTTACAGGTTGATACACAAAATATTGAAGCAGTGAAAAATTGGCCAAGACCTACGAAACCCACAGAAATTTGTAGTTTTCTTGGACTGGCAAGGTATTACAGAAGATTTGTGGAAGGTTTTTCCTCTATTATTGCACCGTTAACAAAGCTTACACATAAGGTAGTAAAATTTCAATGGAATGACGCATGTGAGAAAAGCTTCCAAAGGTTGAAAGATAAATTAACCTCCACACCAGTTTTAGTGCTTCCCGAAGGTACCGAAGGTTATGTAGTATATTGTGATGCTTCTGGGGTTGGCCTCGGCTGTGTATTAATGCAACATGGTAATGTCATAGCCTATGCCTCACGACAGTTGCGGCCACATGAGAAAAACTATCCCACACATGATCTTGAATTGGCAACGGTAGTTTTTGCTTTAAAGATATGACGTCATTATTTATATGGGGTTCATGTTGACATCTATACGGATCACAAAAGATTGCAATATCTTTTTAAGCAGAAGGAACTCAATTTGAGGCAACGAAGGTGGTTAGAGCTTTTAAAAGACTATGACATTGATATTCTTTATCACCCAGGCAAAACAAATGTAGTAGCTGATGCATTGAGCCGTAAGGCAGTAGAAAGCACTAGTGGTCAATTGAATGAAAAGCATGAGATAATCAAAGATTTGAACCAATTAGCCAGCTTGGGAGTTCGCCTTATTAAATCCTCAGATGATAGAGTTCTTGTGTAGAATGCAGCAGAATCCTCCTTGATAGCTGAAGTGAAAGAGAAACAATTTGCGGATTCTATTTTATTGCAGCTAAAGGAAAATGTGCAGCAGAATTTGACCAAGGCATTTGATATTACACCGGAAGGGGTGCTTCAATGTCAAGGGAGATTATGTGTACCCGAAGTAGATGAGCTGAGGACACGAATAATGACAGAGGCACACCATTCGCGCTATTCTATTCATTCGGGTGCTACTAAAATGTACCATGAATTGAAAGAAGTGTATTGGTGGGGAAAGATGAAAAAGAACATTGCAAAATTTGTCGCGCAATGCCCAAATTATCGACAAGTGAAAGTGGAACATCAGAAACTGGGAGGTTATATGCAGTGTATTAATCTTCCAGTCTGGAAATGGGAAATGATTAACATGGATTTCATTACAGGTTTGCCTCGTACATTGCAGAAGTTTGATTCTATATGCGTTATAGTGGACAGGCTTACCAAGTTAGCGCATTTTTTACCGGTCAAGATGACCTATACAGCTGAGGATTATGCGAAGTTGTATGTGAAAGAGATAGTACGATTGCATGGTATTCCGCTTTCCATTATATCAGACAGAGGAGCACAGTTCAAAATGCACTTTTGGAGGTTTTTCCAGCAGAGTTTGGGTACACGGGTGAATTTGAGTACGGCTTTCCATCCTCAGACTGATGGACAAGCAGAACGTACTATTCAGACACTTGAAGATATGCTACGAGCTTGTACGTTAGATTTTCAAGGCAGTTGGGATGACCATTTGCCTCTGATTGAATTTGCGTATAACAATAGCTATCATTCAAGTATTAAAATGGCACCTTATGAAGCTTTGTACGGAAGGAAATGTATATCACCCATTAGATGGTTTGAAGCGGGTGAGACTGCTTTGCTTGGGCCAGATATTGTCCATCAGGCTATGGAGAAAGTTAAAGTGATCCAACAGCGGCTACAAACGGCTCAAAGCCGTCACAAGTCATATGCCGATGTTAGAAGAAGAGGGCTTGAATTCGCCATAGGTGATTGGGTATTTTTAAAGGTGTCACCAATAAAAAGGGTAATGGGGTTCGGAAAGTAAGGGAAATTGAGTCCACGTTACATAGGCCCGTATGAAATTATTAGAAGATTTGGGCAAGTTGTGTATGAATTAGCAGTACCTCAAGAACTTTCCTCAATCTATCCGGTATTTCATGTTTCGATGCTTCGAAAATGCATAGGAGATCTATCTCGTATTATTCCAATTGAAGATGTTCAAGTTACGGAGGATCTTACTTATGAAGAAGTACCCATTGCTATTCTAGATCGACAAGCAAAGAGATTAAGGAATAAAGACATAGCTTCCGTGAAAGTCCTTTGGAGAAATCAACAAGTGGAGGAGATCACATGGTAAGCGGAAGAGATGATGAAATCCAAGTATCCCAATCTATTTCAAATGGACCAAGAAGTTCAAAGTGCGGAAGTGGGGCAATAACAAGTAAGTCTCCATGAGCCTTAAGTGTTTATGTATATGTATGCTAATGTAGAGATGCATTTGTTGTAATTGAAACAATATTGTTAACATTCGAGGATGAATGTTCCTAAGGGGGGAAGAATGTAACACCCCGTACCTTCCTAACCCTACTTGACGATGTTGAGCAACGCTTACTTAGGTGTCGAGAGCCATACATACGTATTTTGTAATGCTATGGATGAGATAATTGACTTTTGACCTCGTATATGTGATTAAACCTTCATGGGAGGTGTTTTATGATTTTTGTGGAACATTTGTGGGGATCAAAACGAGGCTAAGAGGACCTCTAAACAAAGTATATTAAGGTTAAGAAGTAAGTTAAAGAATAGGACTTGAAGTATCTAACCAAACCCGCGAAGAAAAGTCGAAAAAATGAATTTTTCAAAAAAACTAAGGTAGGGGCGCGATGGGGAGCGTGCCACACTGCTCTGGGCTAAAATTTTTAGTCCAGAGGCAGCAAGTTGGCGCGCCCAAGGGCGTGCCACGCTGGTTTTTCCACTTTTTCGAAAGTTGGAAATTTCTAAGTCCCAAGGGTATCCGGGGTCGTACCGAGCTGATTTTTACCACGTTTCTTCTACAAACATGAGTATATACATGAAATGAATGAAATATTATATTTGTATGATAAAATTACTCGAGAACGAAGTTGGAGTCAAAATGACAGTTTTGCCCTTAAGGTCAAAATAAGCCAAACATGGCTAGAATCACTTGTTTTTGGGATTGAGGCTACAGATATGAGTAGCATGAGTGTGAATATTATGGTAACATGTATGAGATGACTTAATCACGAGAAATTATTGATTTTATTGGGCTGAGTGAATTGGGCCCAAAAAGGAAAAGAACACATGGCCCAAAATGGGTCAAATGACCCATTCTTTCAAAGACCTTCTAGAAATAGCAATTAATGCTATAAATAATGGCTAAGGATGACTTGAGGGCTTCTATAAAGGGCCAAAAATCAGATTTTTTAACACACAAAAGTCTCATGCCAAGTCTAGAAATTTCCCAAAATCATTTCTCTCAACTCCAAACCCTAAGCTTTCTCTTGGAGCAAGATCATCATTTTTAAAGCTTGGGTAAGTGTTTATTATTATGGTTTAACATATTATATGCATGGGAGGTTATGTATATCAAGTTGGTTATGCTTGGAAATGGTGGACATGGTACTTTGTGTTTTTGTATAAGATTTGTGATCCATGAGATTCAAGCTTGAATTATGACTTGAAAGATCATGGTATGGATAAAATATGAACATGTATGGTGTTATATTTTGGTATTAAACTTGTTATTGTCTATAAGTGTAAATTGTGGGATTTTGGCCGATATGTGTTATGAGGTGTATTAAGGTAATTTGATGGATTATTTGTGATGTGATATGGATAAGAAAGTGTAAAGAAGAAGTGTTGTGGTGAAATGTATCAATTATCATGTATTGGTCAATGTTGGGAATATTATGGAATTTTTGGAATAATAATTTTATCAATGATTTTGTCAAGGGGAAATGACATGTTTAAAGGCAAACATGTAACCCATTGATGTTATATGCATTTGTAAAGTAGTTGATGGTTAATGTAAATCCCGATATATATTGGTGTTGTAGAGTGACACATAAAGAAGGAGCGGGACATTGTATGCACATCTAAGGTTGGATATTCATATTGAGAATACAAGGTATGTAAGGTTACTCTGTCCGTATCTTTCTACGGCAAATAGTGTTCACATTGACATTTCATTAGTCCCATCTCGAAATGTGCTAAAGTATCCCATATACGATTATCAATGGTCATTGTCATATATTTCCTACTCATTGATCATTTGTGAATCTCATGTCTCATATTCATGGTTAATGTTCCAAGAAGCCCAATAAGGTTATGTTCCAATGTTTCCAATAGTGATTATACTTATGTCTCTTGTTCATGGATTATTGTCCAATGGTTCCCATGGTGTTATGATTCTAATTATGTTATGTTGCCAAGTTATTCACATGTCTCTCACTCATTGGTTAATGATCCAAAGCTTCCAACAATGTTATGTTACAAAGTTTAAAGTGATGTTATGACTATCAATGTATCAATCTCAAAGTAATGAATAAAGTAATGGAAATGTGGTTAATGCTTGAGTACGGGTGGCAGCTTTGGGGACGAAATGCCTAGCTAAAGCCAATCCTGGGACTATTGGATCAGGGGCAGCTTTGGGGGCGAAAGCCTAGCTCAAGCCGAACCTGACAGGGGGCAGCTCTAGGGGTGAAAACCTAGCTCGAGCCGAACCTGATATGGGTGGCAGCTCTAGGGGCATAAGCCTAGCTCGAGCCAATCCCGATGTATTGATTTATGGGTGGCAGCTCTAGGGGCATAATCCTAGCTCGATCCGATCCCAACATGATGATATGTTATTTAAAGACCCACTGATCAGTCGGGGCCCGGGTACATTGTGACACATGTATTGACAAACAAACATTAAAATAAAGAAAGCAAAGAAAATAATGAAAACAATACTCATGGTTTCCAAAAAATGCAAAATGGTGACTTACTCACATTGATTAGTCATTTGTATTGAGTTCATTGATATGTTCATGTGTTATATAGTTTCATTTGAGCCTTACATACTCAGTACTTATTCCGTACTGACCCCTCTTGGGGAATTTACCTTACTTGCTGCAGGCGCAGGCACTAGTAGGCCTCCACAGTAGGTTGCCAGTCATTGCAGATCATTGGTGAGCTCCAGCTAATTCGGGGCTTCTCCGAGTCAGAGTGTATATATGTTTTGGTGATGTACATGTTGTGTAAAGCGGGGACTTGTCCCGACTTATAGTTCATTTTGGTCAATGCTCATGTTAGAGGCTTTTGTAGACGGATGTAGGTGTATAAGTGTAAAAGGTATATGTTGTTTTGACTGGATGGCCTCAACGGCCAAGTTTCATATGTATATATATGTCCCATGTTTTCTGTTATTCGTCTTCAAAGTTTTTACGGAATGGTGGTGATGCTTATGTTACATATGATTGAACGTAGGCAAAGGTTGGTTCTCTCGGGCCTTATCGGCTACGGGTGCCAATCATGTCTCGATGGGATTCGGGGCGTGAAAAATACCCCACACGTATCAAGTATGGCATCATAAGCTTCACCACATACTACCTTGTTCTATAGTTTTTTCAACTTCTTGTCTTCAAACTGTTTGGCATTGATCTGGTCATGGAATGTTGACCTTACCTCCACACTAGCCAACAGTCCACCCCTTTTAGAAATACCAAACTGCCTAGACAGAGATGCTAGAGTCTGAATATCTCTGGCAAAGGGTCGCCTTGATGCCCTCAAACATGCCAGACTACCCATACTCATTATTTTCCAACTCAATATGTCTGCCACAACTTTATGCCCCTATTAGACGACTATCCCTAATCACAAATTAATGTCTCATGGGATTTGCTTTACTAACTCCTATCATTGATCCCATATTAGACTATCCTATTTACCGGCTTAAGTCTAATTAAATAGAGGTTGATATCTCCAAGTCACATTGCTTATTCCCTTTTCCCATCCGTTGCTCATCCTTTCATCCAGAGTAAATATAAGGCGAGTTCTAACATCTACAGCCATTAAAGAGCAATCAAATCAAAGCAAACAACAATACACGCCCAAACACCTTTTGAGAATCACTTCGTGCTACGAACACTACTTTGTTATTCTGTCATGGTTCCCACAATCCTAGTTGTGGTATTTAGCTACTCATAATTGCATGCACACAAGAATAATTCTGACAAAAAAGTATAATTATGAACTTACAAGAATAAGAGGAAAAACCCCAAAATCTCACTTTAAATTAAAACCCTAAAAATCAATGTTTGTAATTTCAAGAACAAGAATACGCCTTGAAACAGTAACAGAATATAAAAGAATGTATACTAGTACAAAAGACCCATTAGAAGTATTTATAGAAAAAATAAAAACCTATCCTAAACACAAAGAGATTTGCTCTTGACTTTGTCACGTTTTAGATCTTGGTTTGCACGATGCTCAGTATGACCTTATGGATTCATCATACGTTCGTGCTTCCCTTTCGTATAATCTACCTCTGATTTGTCACTTTGAAGAATAGTCCTTCCACGATCTTCAGTATGAGCATGTGGCATTATGGTATGATCGTGGGACCCCTTGTGTCTTATCTTCTTCACACTTAACATCTGCAAGCATTGTTTCAGGACTCTCTTCCCATGATTAATCATATAATTATGACATCTAAGTACGATCGTGGGATGCCTTCGTCTACATACCACCTGAATGCCAACTCTCAGGTTCCAACTACGATCACAATGGTACAACTATGGTCAGATCCCATGGTAGTGGAATGCTTCTGTCACGCCTCAAATTCCAATGGGGCGGACTGGCACCCGAAGCCGTTAAGGCCCGAGAGAACCAATCTTCATTCATGTACATTCATATACATGTCTCTATCTGAACAACATCCTATCTCATGTACTTATAAGATGCTAATGGTGGAAGTCATGGCAAACATATGCTATATATAGAACTTGGCCGTTAGGGCCAACAAGTCAAAATGGACATACATTTACATTCATCTCCCTACATACGTCTACAAAGCCTCTAACAGATACATGTACATAACCATCCTAAAGTTGGGATAAGTCCCCGCTTTACACAACATTTACATAGTACCAAAACAAGTATACACATGTGACTCAAAAAGCCCCGAACCAAATGGAGCTCACCAATGATTTGCAAATGACCTGCAACCTACTGTGGAGGTCTACTAGCACTAGTGCCTGCAGCAAGTAAGGTAAGTCCCCCAAGGGACATTAGTATGAAGAATGTACTGAGTATGTAAGGCTCATACGAAACTGTATGATATATAAGTACTTCCATGAAATCAAGTATAAGAGAATAGTCAGTACAGATAAACCACCAGTCTACATATGTGGAACCATGTATATTACATCCTTTACTTCTTTTGCTTTTATATTAGTTCATCTTTATCATTCTACCCATGCTAGGCTTTTCTGTCGCCCCTAGGATGAGATTAACCCATGCTAGGTATTTTAACCCCTGGGATGTTATATTAACCCATGCTAGGATTTTATGTCGCCCCTGGGATGTTATTAACCCATGCTAAGTACTTTGACCCCTGGAATGTTATATTAACCCATGCTACGCTTTTATGTCGCCCCTGGGATGTCACTCAAGAATATACAAACAATTATACATCACTTCATTCTTTCATTATAAGAGTAATACATTACTTCATTTCTTTACTTCTGTGAGATTGACACATTAATAGTCATAACATCATTGGAACTTTAGAATGTAACATTATTGGACATGCTACTCAAGAATGAATAGATTCTCTTTACATCATTATTTTCTTTGAGATAGTTCTTTTAGTAGTTACAACATTATGAGAGCTTTGGAACCTCGGTCAATGAATAAGAGACATGTGAATCACAATTGGTCTAAGGATAAGAAACATGTGAATAACAATATATGTCAACCTGACTTGGGATACTTTAGAACACTTCGGAATGGGACAAGTACCATGTCAATGTGAACAATATCTGCTGCAGAAGAATATGGAATGAGTAACCTTACATACCTTATCTTCCCAATATTAATACACAATCCTATACAAGAATACAATAATCCATATCCTTCCTTACGTGTCACTCTACAACACAAGTTCATAACGAAGCTCACGTTAATAACTAATTACATTACAAGTGCATAAGACGAAAATGAATTACGTGACTGCCATATAACTTCATTTCGCCTTCTTGCAATACCATTTATTGCATCACCATACCCACAATACCATAACATTCCACACATTGACGAAGGCATCATAAACCAACAACATTTCACACCAAGTTTATCCGTTACACTTCCTCATTAACACTACGTCACAATTACTCCATCAAGTCATCTCAATAACTTTCACAATAACACATGAACAACAATCCATAATTTATACCATTCAAAATAACTCCGGAATACTCCTTTAAAGTCATTCAAAAGGTACCATAAGTTGATAATTGCATCCATGAAGGGTATAGGGGCTTTGGGGGGTCAAATAGATGCAAAAACATGCAAAGCAAACTTCTGGGCTGACCTGCGAAGCCACCTGCACTAGAAGGTGGATGAGGTGCAGCCGCAGGTGACCCTTGGCAGTGTCCAGAGTCACCTGCATTGGCACCTGCGCCCGCAGGTGCTCCAGACACGAGGGCGGATGCCTGGTTCGGCCAAAAAGGGTCTCTTTTGGGTCCTTTTTTTTGTAATAAATGGTCCAAGGTCATGATTAAACTTATATTTTCATATTTAAAGTTATATTAGATGCCAATGAACATCCATGGTTTCACAACACACATAAACATCACCAAACTACATTTTTCTTTCAATACGTCACCTATTCCATGCACAATTTCACAACAATAATTCCAAATGTTATACACAAGGATAAAGAAAGTTAGGGACATAAAAACATCATAAATGTTAATATTTAATCCATCAAGTTCACTTCCTTCAAGACCACAAGTCCATTTTCAAGTTTATAAGGCAAAACCCTTTTCCGATTGCAAAAGTAGACAGTTTTACACATAGTGAACTCTCCAACACTTTGCCAACATAACCAACATGATTTATGCACCATATTAAGCATATAATATACTAAACAATAATATTAAACACTTACCCAAGCTTTCAAAGTGATGATCTTGTCCAAAGATGTGGTTACCTTAGGGTTTGAGAGTAGAGAGAAAATATCTCTTTTTGTGGAAAAGTCTAGAATGACATGTGTGTCTCTAATGAATAAAATATGATTTTTCCACATTATATATTCCTTTTAATCGTATCCTTAGTGTGAATTTTATCAATAATGAATGGTTTACTTGGTCAAAAGGAAGAATGGGTCATTTTCCCATTTTTTTGGGCCATGTCTTTTGCTCATTTTTTGGGCCTTTATTGAGCCCATTAGCATGTAGTGATTCAGCCTAATAGAATTAATGCATATTCCACCAACCATATCATGTTTAAATAATCCATAAATATTATGGCAATCAATTAGGGTCGGAAATGTACGGGGTGTTACATCCTTCCCCCCTTAGGAACATTCGTCCTCCAATGTTAGTAACATTATCCCATTTAAACATAGTTAAGTCTAAGTTTACCTTTCATGTTATCATACACACATAATGCTTGTAAATAATTACTTGTTATTGCTTTAACTCCGCACCTTGAACTTTTTATTCCGTTTGAAACAAATACGGTTACTTCGACTTTATCATTTTTCGATTTTCCATGTGATTTCTTTTTTTTCTACTTGTTAATTTCTCCAAAGTACTTTCACGGAAGCTACTTCTTTATCCCTTGACCTCTTTACTTGTCGATCCAGAATGGCCATAGGTATCTCTTTCACAGGTGAGATCCTCTGTAACTTGTACCTCTTCAATGGGAGCAAGGGATCTCTTATGAACTTTCGAAGCATTGAAACATAAAATACTAGATGAACTGTGGATAGTTCTTGGGGTAGTTTCAATTCATACGCATCTTGCCCAAATTTTCGGACAATATCATATGGCATGCTATATAGAGCCAACTTTTTTTTTTCCAAATCTCATTACCCCTTTCATTGGTGACACTGTCAAAACTACCCAATCACTCATGGCCAATTCCAATTCCCTTCTTCTAATATCGGTATATGACTTGTGTCGATTTTGGCTTTTTGTAGCTGCTGTTGTATCATCTTAACTTTCCCTATAGCTGGATGAACAAGATTTGGCCTGAGTAAAGCAGTCTCACCTGCTTCAAACCATCCACTTGGTAATCTACGCTTTCTCCCCTTATAAGGCTTCGTAAGGGGCCCCTTGATACTTGAAGTCAAATTTAATATGAGGTAAATGATCGTCCCAACTACTTTTAAAGTCCAATACGCAAGCTCGTAACATATCTTCAAGTGTTTGGATGGTACGTTCTGCTTGTCCATCTGTTTCCCAAACTCTTTTGAAAAGATTTCCAAAAGTATGCAGTAAATGGAGCTCCCATGTCTGATATAATAGAAATTGGAATCCCATGTAATCGTACTATCTCTTTAACATACATCTTTGCATAATCTTCAGCTGTATAAGTGGTCCTGACTAGTAGGAAATGCGTTGACTTGGTAAGTCTATCAATTAATACCCACATAGAATCAAATTTCCGAAATGTACGAAGCAAACTGGTGATAAAACCCATGTTAATCATATCCCTCTTTTCAAATTGGAAGATTCCTGTATTGCATAAAACCTTCAGGTTTCTGATGCTCTACTTTTACCTGTTGACAGTTTGGACATTGAGCTACAAATTCTGTAATATTCTTCTTCTTTATGTTGCCTCACCAATACATCTTTTCCAAACCATGGTTCATTTTGGTTGCTCCCAAATGGATAGAATACCGTGAATGATGTGCTTCTGTCATAATTCATTTCCTTAGCTCATCTATATACGGTACACAAAATCTACTTTGGCATTAACGTACTCCCCCTTGCGTAAGCTCAAATACCTTTGTCGAACTTTGCTGTACATTCTTTTTCAACTGAAATAAAATAGGATTTGCATATTGCTTTTCCTTTACCTCAGCTACAAATGAAGACTTTGTCGCATTTTACACTATAATTCTTTCATCTGAAGTTTCAAGAAGACGAACCCCCCAAGTTGTCTAATTGGTGTAGATCCTTGACTATATGTTGCTTTTCCGTCAACTGGCCACTAGTGCTTCCTATTGCTTTGCGACTTAGTGCCTCAGCTACCACGTTCGCTTTTCCTGGATGGTATAAGATATCGATATCATAGTCTTTTAAGAGTTCCAGCTACCTCTGCTGCCTCAGATTTAAGTCTTTCTGCTTAAGGATATATTGCAAACTTTTATGATCAGTATATCTATGTCAACGTGAAGCCCATACAAGTAGTGGCGCCATGTGTTTAAAGTAAATATTACAATTGCTAACTCAAGATCATGTGTTGGATAATTTTTTTCATGTGGACACAATTGTCTTGAAGCATAAGCTATACAATATACTGCATACCCCTCTGTGCCTTCGAGAAAGTACTAATACAGGTGTAGAAGTCAATTTATCGTTCAGCTCTTGGAAACTCTTCTCACATGCATCATTCCACTGAGACTTGATTGCATTGTGTGTTAGCTTTGTTAAGGGTGCAAAGATAGAAGACAATCCTTTAAAAAATCTACTATACTAACCAACCAGCCCTGTAAGCGTCGTAGGCCTTAGCCAATTTTTCATCGCTTCTATATTTTGTATATCAACCTTGAGTCCTTCATCCTATACAATGTGACCCAAGAACACTAGAGATTTTAATCAAACTCATATTTAGAGAACTTTGCATATACCTTATGATCACGAAAAATCTGTAACACCTGCCGTAAGTGATTAGCATGGTCCTCTTGTGATCTTGAATAACCCAGAATGTCATCTATAAACACGGTCACGAATACATCTAAAAATGGCGTGAACACCCTATTCATCAAATCCCTAACATCTGCTGGTGTATTGGTTAGCCCAATGGCATAACTGAAAATTCATAATGGCCATACCGTGTTCAGAAAGCTGTCTCGGTTATATCTTTTTCTCTAACCCTTGCTTGATGACAATATGATCTTAAGTTAATCCTTGATAAACATTTGGCACCTTATAACTAATCAAATAGATCATCAATTCTGGGGAGGGAACATTTATTCTTAATTGTTACCTTACTCAGTTGACGATAGTCAATACACATTCTCAATATGCCATGTGCAACCCAAGGGGGTATACTAGATCTTATGTATCCCTTGTCCAAAAAGTCTGTTAATTGCTCTTTTTAATTCCCGTAACTCTGCTAGAGCCATTCTATACGGAGGAATAAAATACCTGAAATCACATCAATACCAAACTCTACTTTCCATTTCAGGAAACACATCCAGGAATTCATTTACTACTAGAACCGATTGACGTATTGGTGACTTCACATCGATATCCTGTACTTTTACTAGGTGGCTATATACCCCTTGGATATCATTTTCTTTACCTTAATATAGGAAACGAATTTCCCTCTCGGTGCTCCCACATTACCCTTCTATGTGGAAAAATGAAAGTGTATCTTCTTAGCTCAGCAATGTACTGTGGCCAAACAAGAAGCCACCCAATCCATACCCTTTATAACATCAAAATCTACAGTATCCTACTCAATAAGATCAACCAGTGTATCGTGACCACAAACAATTACTATACAATTACGATATACTCTTTTAGCTACAATAGATTCACCTTTTAGTGTAGATACCTCAAATGGGTTAACTAATAATTCTGGTGATCTTTCAAATTTTTTTTTTCAACAATCAATGGAGTAACATATGATAGGGTAAAACCCGGATCAATCAATACATATACCTTATGTAAAAATATGAATAGTGTACCTGTATCTACATCAGGAGAAACCTCCAAATTCTGTCGATCTGCTAAGGCATAGGTACGGTTCTGGGTTTCACTAGCACCAACTGTCCCTCTAAAACCTCTGTTGTGCTCCGTAGGCTATGTACCTCGACCTAGAGGAGGCATCAACGATGGCGATGCGATGGTTGGTCCCGTAGGTCGTGCCATACCACCCGTGTTCCTTTGTGAACACCCTTTCCTTATGTGCCCCGACATACCACACCAGTAACAAACATTTGTTCCAAACCAGCATTCACCTGAATGAAACTTCCCGCAGCACTGGCACAGCTGGCGAAAAGACCTCGATTGGCTCATACTTCCTTGTGCTTGATACCCCACTGTCCGTAAATCCTGAATCTCACTTTTTTACCAAATTGGTTTCTTCTAAACCCTCGGGATCGAGGTAGAGCATCTACTGTAGCATGAGGAAATGATGGTCTAGGTGGTTTGTTAAACACCCGAGACCTAAATTCTCCTTGGGACGCCATAAACTGTCCCATAGGTCTAGCCCTCTTTGACGACCCTCTTTCATATTCTTGTGCCATTCTCCTTTGCCTTTGATTACCCCTCTTTTGTGCAAAGGCTGGACCAAACTGTCCTTGATTTTGTGCAATGACTATCTGAGTTAACAGGTGCACCGCATTCCTTATATCCGGCTCAGTAGCATTAACAGGTGTTTCGGCAGGGTCTTCTCTCCTTCTCGGCTCTTCTGGAGCTGGAGAAGTAGAAGAAGCCCGTGAAGCAAATTCAGTTTCAGCCTCACCCTGACTAGCTTGGTCAGGTGGTGATTTACTAGTTCCTTCTCTGACAAGCATCTCTACCTTCTTATATTTTCCCCTATCTTGTCTTGTAATCGACATTTTACTATAACAAAAGAAACCAATTTCAATGGTCAGATATAATTTCACCTACAACTTTGGCTCTAATGCACGATCTAGAAATGAAGGAGAGAAACAACTCCTAAATGTCCCGTAGCCTCCTACTTATAAATGTGGCACGCAACACATCCATAATCAAGACTCTACTAAGACACGGCTTTGTAGACACCCTTAGGACGACCTGCTCTGATACCACTTTTGTCACGCCTCGAATTCCAACGGGGCAGACTGGAACCCGAAGCCGTTAAGGCCTGAGAGAACCAATCTTCATTCATGTACATTCATATGCATGTCTCTGTATGAACAATATCCTATCTCATGTACTTGTAAGATGCTAATGGCGGAAGTCATGGCAAATATATGCTATATATAGAACTTGGCCGTTAGGGCCAACAAGTCAAATGGACATACATTTACATTCATCTCCCTACATATGTCTACAAAGCCTCTAACAGATACATGTACATAACCATCCTAAAGTCGGAATAAGTCTCCGTTTTACACAACGTTTACATAGTACCAAAACAAGTATACACATGTGACTCGAAAAGCCCCGAACCAACTGGAGCTCACGAATGATCTGCAAATGACCCGCAAACTACTGTGGAGGTATAATAATACCAGTGCCTGCAGCAAGAAAGGTAAGTCCCCCAAGGGACGTCAGTACGAAAGAATATACTGAGTATGTAAGGCTCATACGAAACTGTATGATATATAAGTACTTCCATAAAATCAAGTATAAGAGAATAGTCAGTATATATAAACCACCGATCTGCATATGTGGAACCATGTACATTGCATCCTTTACTTCTTTTGCTTTTACATTTGTTCATCTTTATCGTTCTACCCATGCTAGGCTTCTCTGTCGGCCCTGGGATGAGATTAACCCATGCTAGGTATTTTAACCCCTGGGATGTTATATTAACCTATGCTAGGATTCTATGTAGCCCCTAGGATGTTATTAACCCATGCTAGGTACTTCGACCCCTGGGATATTATATTAACCCATGCTAGGCTTTTATGTCGCCCCTGGGATGTTATTAACCCATGCTAGGTACTTTGACCCCTGGGATGTTATATTAACCCATGCTAGGCTTTTATGTCGCACCTGGGATGTCACTCAAGAATATACAAACAATTATACATCACTTCATTCTTTCATTATAAGAGTAATACATTACTTCATTTCTTTACTTCTGTGAGATTGACACATTGATAGTCATAACATCATTGGAACTTTAGAATGTAACATTATTGGACATGCTACTCAAGAATGAATAGATTCTCGTTACATCATTACTTTCTTTGAGATAGTTCTTTTAGTAGTTATAACATTATGAGAGCTTTGAAACCTCGGTCAATGAATAAGAGACATGTGAATCACAATTGGTCTAAGGATAAGAAATATGTGAATAACAATATATGTCAACCTGAGTTGGGATACTTTAGAACACTTCGAAATAGGACAAGTACCATGTCAATGTGAACAATATCTCCTGCAGAAGAATATGGAAAGAGTAACCTTACATACCTTATCTTCCCAATATTAATACACAATCCTATACATGAATACAATAATCCAGCTCCTTCCTTACGTGTCACTCTACAACACAAGTTCATAACGAAGCTCACGTTAACAACTAATTACATTACAAGTGCATAAGACGGCAATGAATTACGTGACTGCCATATAACGTCATTTTGCCCTCTTAAAATACCATTTATGGCATCACCATACCCACAATAACATAACATTCCACACATTGACGAAGGCATCATAAACCAACAACATTTCACACCAAGTTTATCCGTTACACTTCCTCATTAACACTACGTCACAATTACTCCATCAAGTCATCTCAATAACTTTCACAATAACACATGAACAACAATACATAATTGATACCATTCAAAATAACTCCGGGATACTCCTTTAAAGTCATTCAAAAGGCACCATAAGTTGATAATTGCATCCATGAAGGGTATAGGGGCTTTGGGGGGTCAAATAGATGCAAAAACATGTAAAACGAACTTCTGGGCTGACCTGCGAAGCCACTTGCGCCCGCAGGTGGATGAGTGGAGGCCACGGGTGACCCTTGGTAGTGTAAAGAGTCACCTACGTTGGCACCTGCGCCCACAGGTGCTCCAAACGCTAGGGCGGATGCCCGGTTTGGCAAAAAGGATCTCTTTTGGGTCCTTTTTTTTGTAATAAATGGTCCAAGGTCATGATTAAAATTCTCTTTTCTTATTTTAAGTTATCTTAGATGCCAAAGAACAGCCATGGTTTCACAACGCACATAAACATCACCAAACTACATTTTTCTTTCAATACGTCACCAATTCCATGCACAATTTCACAACAACAATTCCAAATGTTATACACAAGGATAAAGCAAGTTAGGGACATAAACACGTAATAAATGTTAATATTTAATCCATAAAGTTCACTTCCTTCAAGACCACAAGTCCATTTTCAAGTTTATAAGGCAAAACCCTTTTCAGATTGCAAAAGTAGACAGTTTTACACATAGTGAACTCTCCAACACTTTGCCAACATAACCAACATGATTTATGTAACATATTAAGAATATAATATACTAAACCATAAGATTAAACACTTACCCAAGCTTGCAAAGTGATGATCTTGTCCAAAGATGTGGTTACCTTAGGGTTTGAGAGTAGAGAGAAAATATCTCTTTTTGTGGAAAAGTCTAGAATGGCATGTGTGTCTCTAATGAATAAAATCTGATTTTTCCACCTTATATAGTCCTTTTAATCGTATCCTTAGTGTGAATTTGATCAATAATGAATGGTTTACTTGGTCAAAAGGAAGAATGAGTCATTTTCCCATTTTTTTGGGCCATGTCTTTTGGTCAATTTTTGGGCCTTTATTGAGCCCATTAGCATGTAGTGATTCAGCCCAAAAGAATTAATGCATAATCCACCAACCATATTATGTTTAAATAATTCCATAAATATTAAGGCAATCAATTAGGATCGGAAATGTACGGGGTGTTACAGCTTCCATCTGATGCCTTAAATTCCAAATTTCCTGCACTTTGCTTCTCTGGGCTGGTTAACTTGCTAATACCCAAAAACACATCATACCCACATAGAAATGCCTTTTTACTAGCAAATTTCCTTAGTTTTAAGCATCGAAAGTGCTGTAAATCCACGACACATCAACACCATCAACTTAGAACATTTGCATGTCCTTAGGCAAACAAAACAAAATAAAACTAAAACTAAACTAAATGATGCTTAACCAAGAGAAATTCAAGAGTACTACGACATTCATATTTCCAAAAATTACTTAAGCATGCATGAATCAAAACACAAGTTCAACACCCTCCAAACATCATTAAAACCTAAAATTCGTTGTGTACACAAACTCCTTACCATGACACAATGGGATCAAGCAATGGAATTACATTATCAACAGACAACCTAGCACGCAAATAAATGACACTACCCAAACAAGCAACAACTATGATGTATCCCCTATGCCCTCACATTAAAGAAGTCCCTAACACTCAACATATGTAATGAATATCAAGACAGGGACTAAAACTAAGCATTCACTCTTACAAATAAGTTTGGACAGTGTGCATTTGATATCATATGCTTGTCCTTATTTTCTGCACCTTAGTTATTTGGACAGTCAGACTAGGATCACTATAGGACTTTTATTGGCTTGTAATGTAGGCTAGGGGACATGTATGGTACATATGGGTAAAGTGACTATTCCTCCTTGGCACTACACTACTTTTGGCTCCATTTTCCTATTTTCTTCACTTTTCTCCTTTTTTTCAACTTTTTTGGACCTCGGTACGTTTTTCTTTTCACAACTTCATCTCTTTTTCTTTTTCTCTTTTTTCTTCTTTTTTTCAACTTTTCTAATTCATGTCACCTCTTTTTTTTCTTGTTCTTTTTCCACACAATACCGCACCCAAATCATTTTTCATTTTACTAACTTTTTCTACATACCCAAACTATTTACGTACCCTTACAATAGCCACCCTCAACTTAGGTGATTTGCCTGAGTTGAGGTGCACAGTTTCCAAGGAGGGACCAGGGCTAAATTAGGTTCATTATAAATGAATTGGGAAGGTGAATAGGCTAGTTTAAGGAAAAGATCTATTTAGGCTCAAATTTTGAGATCAAGGGATATTATTTTCATTTGGTAGGCTTTTTAGGCTTATAATGGACTTATTTAAGAACGACCTATGATCCTTTCCTAATCGACTATCCTATAACTTTGGAGAGACTAACCGGACAAGTTTTAGATAGCGCACAAACTCCGACTAGGTAAACCTCACAACACACTTGGCTCAAGGCTACATACTCAGTCACAACCTATCCGATTTATACAAGTTAGGCTATGATTATCATGCTCATAATCCTAATGCCATGACAAGATCCACATTGGTCACAATTCAGGGTAAGCATATAACACAACAAAACATCACAAAAAAATTTCAGAGGGATATCATTTAAACACAAAATATAATCAAAACCAGTTGCATGCTCTTATTATTCAAACTGCGCCAAGTTCTTCTATTTCTCTCTTCATTACACTACTAACACATAAATAACACAAAAAAACAAAAATTAAACTCCTAAACATGTCGGTTCTAACTAGATAGCACATCAAAGGAAAAAGAAACATGGAAAAAAAATGTGGTACACTCCCACCCCAACTTGGAAATCAAGCGATGTCCCCATTGCACGAAAGCAGAGAAAATGTAAAACTAGGGTAGGAACATATCTTTGGCGCACTAGACACCTATTGTAAATTCATCACTAGGTGTCATAGAGAGGACCCCTCTCTGCTCTCCATCTCTAGTAACATCGGCTGTGGCTGTGGCACTCTTAGTCAAGTTGGCACCGGTGGCGATCGATGCACTCAATAATATCATCAAGGGGGCAATCTGCATTCCCCATCCACTTTTAACAACAACCTCAACAACAATAATAGTAATCTCAGTGGGCAGAACCTCACTGCTCTCCGAACTAGGCACCTCAGAGGTCCTCCCACTCTATTTCTCTTTTCTCTTTTTCTTCTTCCCCTCTGTATCTTTCCTTTTTCTCTTCTTACTGGGCTGTGTATCATCTCTTGACTCATATACTGTCTTACCTACTTCCTTACCCTTGCCCCTATCTGCTGAGTCCTAGGTATATAAGTCCAGCATTGTGTATCCACATCTATGACAAGATCCTCAAAAAAGGGATCTATGGAGGTTGAGGCTGTACAACCTGTAAATACCGCTCGATAAGATCCTTCACCATTTTTTTCAACTCGGCAAACTCATCTAGGACCGTGCTCAAATCAGGAGCCTGGATATCCAATAACTTAGCTATCATTTGGTTCTCAAAACTATAAAAATGGGTTTGCATCCCCATATTGCTGAATCTTATCTATCATGTAAGGTTTTACCCCTATCTCTAACTTTTTAATCCTTGCATCATGAAAAGCCTATGTTCTCAACATTTTCTCTAGGAAGGATGTAGGTATCAATATATAGTTGGTATTCTCCAATTATAGTACACTCGAAGGTGCTGTGGGCTGCGGTGTCGATGAAAATGTAGTACCGGCTTTAAAAGCCAGAATGTCTGTAGCTTGGGCTGCCCTCTCAATTGTCTCTAAAGGAAAATCTGGCAAAATACCTCAGACTCAAGCCACCGGGTTCAAGGTGTCCTTAATCAATGCAATATCCACGATCTTGGTCAATCGGGTAAACCTATCCATAATTGGGATGGAAGGAACATATGACTTCCAGCACAACCAAGTCACTAAACTTGGGAAGGGTAGTGTAGTGTACTAAAGTAGTTCCCTCTCCTGAATGTCCTTCGTAATGATTCATGAGATGTTCAGCACCAACTCCACCTTAAAGGCTGCTACCATGCTCGGTTTGTCAGCACTCAGTGTGTTATCATTTTTGGTTGGTGATATGCGATGCCTGATAATAGACTACCAAGCCTTAACAGTAAAGCTTAGTATGTTTTAGTAGATTGTCGAACCATTTATCTAATCTGGTTTCTTCTTAGCTTCTACAATAAGGTCCGCCAACCACTTGTAATGCATCAACTTATAGTCAGTGCTCAGCTGTTTCACTTTTTTAAATTTAATCATTCGATAGTCATACTCCAAATTTCAGCTTCTGGCTCAAAGTTATAACCAAACAAAGCTTTAGAGATAACCTTCTTTGATATGTCAATGGTGCCCCTCGAACTAACATGGTGTCTAATTGGGGCTGCTTCAGCGTATCTTTCTCTTTCTTGAAGGAGTCATATTCTCAATAGTTTCTGCATTGTTAGCGTAGAATTCAAACACCAACTTAGCTCCATAGTTGCCCACTTCTTTAGTCATCCACCTTAACTGATACTTCTCGAACACCCAATTTAGTTCTGAAACTCTTTGGTGTGCCCTGGGTAGCATGCATTGTTCTTATTAAATACTTCTATTTATGTTCCTTGTTTATGGAAACCCCATCAGTATAGTAGTTGTAGGACTTTGGAATAACCTATCTCCTCGGGTCTGCCCCTTTTGGGGATGATTTGTAGTAGTAACTTCGGAGGCTTCCAGATTAGCACTACCAAAACCGTCCACTGATTCCTCTTCCTTTGAAGAACTCTCCTCATCAACAACTCCTTCAACTTCCATCTTACCCCCATTAGGATTTGAGTTTTGACCTCCATCTTTAGACTAGGGAAGTTCAATGGGAGTGGCCGCGGGCACTCCCATTTAACTTCCCTAGTCTGAAGATGGAGGTCAAAAACTAGGAAAATTCAATAGGAGTGGCCGCGGGCACTATTGCTGTGGATGGAGTCGCCTTGGCCTTAACATATTTGGATCTATTATCCCAAGTTTCTAGTTGTTCATCATCACTTCTTTTGGAGTACTCAACCTCTGAACTACTAGATTATTCAGATTCACTTTCCGAGGCTGGAGGTGTGTCTTTTGGTGCCCTTTTCTTAGCTATTCCTTGCGGAGGGCCTTTTCCAAATTTCGTTTGTCTAGCTTGGGTGCAATAGTACCTTTACGTGAAAATATTAGTCCCAAAAAAAATTAGAAATAGGCAATCTATAATTCAAATAGATGAGTCAAGGTACGATCGTGGTGTGAAAACACGATCGTCCTATCGATCGTAGGATATCCCTTCTAAAATATCCTAAGGGTTTTCATATCAGATGACTACATCTTACGATCATACCAAGATATCACGATCGTGGGATATGATCATCTGATGAACTCCTGCAACCTTGCAAACTGGCACCTACAATGATCCAACCTATGATCGTACATATGAATGATGATCGTAGGTTGTGTCGTGGAGTGTGCTGACCCTTAACTAATTTAAAACTCAAAGTTTTGACTCATTTTGACCCTAGTTAAACATTAACGGGTAATCATAATTCCCTCTTCTACACCCATTCATCACAACCTCACAATGCACAAGTTTTTGATTAATTTTTCACTCTTCTACTCCCTCTGAACTCAGATTAACAACTTGGCACTCTAAAAGGTATGTATATCCTCATAATTTCACAAATTGTAAGCATGAAAGTAGTTTTAAAGAATAAAGATTTACCTTATTTGTCATAGGAAATTCAAGGGAGTATACCGATATTGGCAGTAAAAATTCGCTCAAAGCTTTGGTAGACTTGCATTTTGTTGCATTTCTGATTGCACTTGGATGTGAATTTGATTGTTATTGAGAATGGGTTTCTATAGGGACATAGGGTATAAGGATTAGGAAATTAAAACCAAGTTGGATCCGGTCGGATTGAGTATAATTAAAAATTAAGGACCCAACAGACGACTCGTACATATGATCGTGGGATTATACCACAATCGTGGTATGTACTCGTACCATTAGGATAAAGAAAACTTAATTGGGAACTTATGATGCTTAAGGATGATCATTGTATCTAACAACGATCATTCCTTAAAATCATAGGTTCCATCACCTAGAAGTTATTTTGCAGGAGTTCAGTCAGACGATGGATTCCATGATTGTGCCATCTTCGTACGATTGTGGATGCTCAACCGTAGGACCAAATCTTGGAAATCACTTTCTTGGATTTCATGCAGACGAAAGAACCCATGATCGTGGGAACTTTCCACAATTGTACATTGCTTTCATGGGTTCTGTTTTTGTTCCAGTTCCTTGGTTTCTTTTCTACATTATCCCTGCACACGTAGCAAATGTTACCCTATAAATAAAATAAGTACAAAATCCATGGGTTGCCTCCCAAACAGTACTTGATTTAACGTCGCGGCACAACGTGGTTTGTTTGGCTACTTAGACTTCGCTAAACAAACTCATGGGTTGCCTCCCATGAAGTGCCTGATTTAATGTCGTAGCACGACTTAGGTGTGCCAGATTACTCAAGTACCATCTCGATCCACTTCACATACCACCTTGACCTCTTTAACATCACCAAGATAGTGCTTCACCTTTTGGCTATTCATTTTAAACTTCTGACCCTCACTATTTTCAAGCTCAATTGTACCATAGGGAAACACTGTCATCACTCTATACAATCCACAATTTGACCTCCACTTACTAGGAAACAGTCTTAGCCTTCTCTTCTCAATCCTGCGGTCATGGTATAATTTCAACTTCTTTTTGTATAAGGCTAAACTTTCATAGGCGCGGAGACGGAATTCGTTTATCTCATTCAACTATTCTAGTCTCAACTTTGCCGCATTACTCCATTGCAAATTTAACTGCTTCAATGCCGACCATGCCTTATGCTTAAGTTCAACAGGCAAGTGGGAAGCTTTTACACACACTAAATGATATGGAAAAGTACCAATAGGGGTCTTAAATGTTGTCCGGTAGTCCTATAATGCATCATCCAACTTTCTAGCCCAGTCTATTTGATTGGCATTCACTGTCAGTCTTTGCCAAAATAGACTTGATCTCATGATTGGAGACCTCAACTTGCCCGCTTGTCTGAGGATGGTAAGGTGTTGCCATCTTATGTTTCACCCCATATTTCTCAAGCAAGGCTTTGAACATATGATTGTAAAAGTGCGAGCCCCCATCACTAATGATTGCCCTTGGTATACCAAATCTGGAGAATATATTCTTCCTCAAAAATGTTGTGACACTCTTCCCTTCGTTGTTTGGAAGCGGAACTGCCTCCACCTATTTTGAAACATAGTCAACCACAACCAGAATGTACTTCATACTATATGAGCTCACAAAAGGGCCCATGAAATCAATGCCCCATACATCAAATAGCTCAAGCTCTAGTATAGTGGTCATTGGAAGCTCTTGCCTTCATGAGATGTTTCCTTGTCTTTGGAATTGGTCAAATGCCATTGCATAATTATGTGCATCTTTGTGAATGTTTGGCCAATAGTACCCATATTGTAAGATCTTATGCGTAGTCCGCGCTCTACTATGGTGACCCCAAACTGATGACGAGTGACATGCCTCTAAAATACTCATCATCTCTACCTTAGGAACACATCTCCAAATCATTTCATCTATACAAATCTAAAAGAAGTATGGCTCATCCCAGAAGAACTTCCTCTCATCATGCATAAACTTCTTCCACTGCTGAAATGATAGTCTTTAGGTACCACATCACTTACCAAATAATTGGCAAAGTCTGCAAATTATGGAATCAAGTCTTGTGATGCAGCCAATACTTGCTTGTCTGGGAAGGTATCATCAATCTCAAGCTCATCCTTCAGTTTTAACATTGCCTCTTCTTTAAGGCGTGATAAGTGGTCAGCCACTTGATTTTCAGTCCCCTTTCGATCCTTGACCTCAAAATCAAATTCCTGCAACTGATGTACCCAACGAATCAACTTTGGTTTCACATCCTTCTTCGCCATAAGGTACCTAAGAGCTGCATGGTCAGTATGCACAATCATTTTCGAGCCAAGTAAATAAGATCGATATTTCTCAAATGCAAACACCACAACAAACAACTCTTGTTCAGCCATAATATAATTTTTGTGAGCAGGGTTAAGTGCCTTGCTAGCAGTGTAGATGGGATGTAAGATCTTCTCTCGCCTTTGGCCTAGGACTATTCCTAGTGCCACACCTCTAGCATCACATATAACCTTGAATGGTATGGACCAATCAGATGACACAATAATAGGGGCTAAAATCAACTTCTCTTTCAGACACTCAAACAACTTCAGACACACATCATTAAACACAAACTTCACCTCCTCTCTAACAACTTGTACAAGGGTGTGTAATTTTTGAGAAATCCTTGATGAATCTACGATAAAATTCTGTATGTCCTAAAAATCTCTGAATATCTTTCACAAAAATTGGTGGAGGCAATTTTTCAATCACCTCAATCTTTGCTTGTCAACCTCAATCCCTTTCTTTGAAATCTTGTGACCAAGCACTATTCCTTCTTTAACCATGAAGTGGCACTTCTCCCAGTTTAGCACTAAGTTACAATCCTCATATCTCCTCAAGGCACTAGCAAGATGAGCCAAAAAATCTTTAAATGAGTCATTAACAACTAAGAAGTCATCCATAAATACCTCAATAGTGTCTTCCAACATGTCAGAAAAGATGGACATCATGCAATACTGAATGGTTGCTAGCATATTAGACAGACCAAAAGGCATTCTCTTGAATGCGAATGTCCCATATGGACAAGTGAAAGTGGTCTTCTCTTGCTCCTCGGGAGCAATCAAAATTTTATTATAACCTAAGTATCCATCAAGAAAATAATACCATCCTCTGCCAGAAAGATGGTCTAACATCTGATCTATAAAAGGCATCAAAAAGTGATCCTTTTCAGTCCATGTATTCATCTTCCTATAGTCCATGTATACACACCACCCGGTGACCGGTCTCATAGGAATAAGATCATTCTTCTTATTTGGAACCATAGTGATTCCACCTCTTTTAGGCACATATTGGATCAGGCTTATCCATTTGCTATCGGCAATAGGGTAAACCACCCCCGCATCCAACCCCTTAATAATTTCCTTCTTCACTACCTCTTGTATAGACAGATTAAGTCTTTGTTGATGCTCAATACTAGGCACATAATACGACTCAAGTTCGATTTTGTGCATGTAAATTCCAAGCCAAATCCCAATGATATCAGCAATTGACCATCTAATGGCCCTTTTGAACTTCTCCAACATAGACATCAAAGCCTCGACTTGCCAATCTACCAAATCAACTGTAATAATAGTCGGTAAAGTATTGTTGGATCCAAAAAATACATGACAAAGATATGATGGAAGAGCCTTAAGCTCCAACACTGGAGGCTCTTCAATAGAAGGCTTAGCCGGTGGGGTCACTCTATTCTTCAAATCAAGATCTAACTTCTTTAGTGCAAAATTGTATGAACCCCTACCAACAAGCGTGCTCACCATCTCATCGTAGCCATCAATATCATTACACTCAAAATTCATAATGACTACTGTAAGTTCTTCAACTCGGAGCCTCTCCTCAGTAGAAGCTACCAATGCATCCTTATTGACTATATCAATCATAGAAATTACATGCATATCTTTTAGATGCTTCATGGATTGGAACACATTAAAAGTCACATACTTGTTATTAAATCAAAACTTCATCTACCCACTCTCTATATCAACCAACGAACGCCCAATCGTAAGGAATGGTCTCCCTAAGATAATGGGAACCTCAAAGTCAACCTCATCGTCAAGTATGAAAAAATCAGCACGAAAAATAAAAGATGCAACCCTCACCAACACATCACATAAAATCCCCACAGGCTTTTTCATAGTGTGATCCGCTATAAGAAGTCTCATCGAAGTCAGTTTGGGCACCCCCAACCCCAACTATTTGTATACTACTAGCGGTATCAAATTAATTCTAGCACTCAAGTCACACAAAGCTTTAGAAAAATTGAAGGACTCAATAGTACATGGAATTGTGAAAGCTCCAGGATCTTACTTCTTCTCTATTAGAGATAGGGAAGCGATTACACTGTAATGGTACACATTGTCAGCGGGCTCAAAACTCATAGTCCTCTTTTTTGTCACCAACTCCTTCATAAATTTTATGTATTACAACATTTGTTCAAGAGCCTCAACTAGAGGGATGTTCATCGATAATTCCTTCAATATGGAGATAAACTTGTGATACTTTCCCTCTTCAGCCTTCTTCTTCAATCTCTGTAGAAAAGGAGGAGGAGGTCGTGTAATAGGAGTTAATACTTGTGGGACCTCCTTTTTCTTCCCCTTTTTTGCCTTAGCCTCTTTTTTAGCAACTAGAGGTTTTTCAACTGCATTCTCATCAACAACTAAATCTTCAGATTTGGCCACTTTCTCATTATTGATAATTACTGGCTCGACCCCATTCTCAACAACCACGAGCATAGGTGGATCGGTAGTTACCCACTCCTAGTAGTAATAGCCAAGCAATGACCATCATTTTTAGGATTTTGGATGGTGTTGCTCAGAAGTGTACCTTATTGATGCTGATTCAGTGAGGCGGACATCTGACCAAACTATTACTCAAGCTACTTAATGGCAGTATCATGTGATTCAACCTTTTGACTCATTCCCAAAATATATGCTCTAAGCTTCTTAAGGCAGTCTTCCATCTTTTCTACCCCTTTTAGCACTTTCACAAGCATGTCTTCCATCTTCAAATTGCTTGAATCAACATCTCGATTCTCAGGGAGAACATAGAGGCCACTTTTATCCTTATAGTCATCCTTTATCCTCTAATCACTATCTCTTCCCCTACTCTTATCTCTATACCTAGACCTATGGTAGTTGTTATCTTTGTAGTAGTTTTGACTTTAATTCCCTTGACTATAGTTCTAATTTTCTTGATTAGACCCTTTGCCCTTAACTCAGAAACCTGCCACCTGATTGTCTAGATACTTAGCTTCCTTCTCAGAATTCGAGTTATCATGTCTAGGTTCCTTACCTTGTGAACCAACCATATTCAGTTTTTCTACTCCCACTGCTTCAAACTGCTTAGTAAACACACTAAGCTCGATCCTCAACTGAGCTACCTCTTGAGCGATTGAGTCATCTAGAGCTCTCTTCCTTATGGATCCCCCAATTATATAAGTGTATGTGGGCATATCTGTATCACGAGTATGCCAACCCTGGTTGATTTTAGTGATCCGATATAGAATCTTAGAAACCTGATCCCAATGTAACCTCATGAATGCCCCACCTATAAAAGTGATTGTTATAGCCTTATTGTTTGCACTTAAATCTCTGTAGAAGATCTCAAGCTAAGTATAACTCGATATTCTATTCTTTGGGATATTCTGCAGATTCTTCTTAAACCTCAACTAGGTCTCATATAATACCTCTGAATGTAGCTGCCTGAAGTTATAAATCTTATCTTTCAACTACAAAATTTTGGAAGGTGGGAAAAATATCTATAAGAACTGAGTCCTCAACTCATTGTAAGTAGTGATATAAACAATAATGTAGCCTCCCCCATCAGAGAGAAAGAAAACAACCGCAATCTAATCACCTCTTGGCTTACTCCAGGTAGATTATTGGAATTGCAAATCCCTACAAAGTTCATCATATAAAGGTTTGCATCAGCGGTAGCAAGGCCTGTGAACATCCCTTTAAGTTCAGCAACTATATCATAGCATTGGCGATGTCAAACTTAGTTCCTGCAGGCAATGCTGGTGGAATAATAACACCTCTTTTAACCAGCTCTAGAAAGTCTAGCTCGTCTTCTATATAATCAAACTGAGGAAGATAATATTGTAGTGGTTGTTGTCCCCTATTCCTTCTCTGTATTTCTCATTCCTCAAGTGCAACTTGATGGTCTACTTCATCTTGTCTAGCCCTTTCTTCCCTTCCTGCCTACCTGGAAGCTTCTTACCTAGCATATTCCTCCACCATCAATTGAATAGTGTTCTGCTCCATAGTATTCTGAAGCCCTTGAAGATGTCCTTGCTGATTCAGGACTCCCTCATCTAAAACTTCCTTTTTATGAACTCCGACATTCACCATCCTTCTTCTGGCTCTCAGAGTCCTTTCAATTTCCATATCAAGTAGAATCAGGGGATTGCCTTGACTTTATTGTTGGGAATGCACCAGTGTGTGCCTTAGAAACAACATAAAAAGTAAAATCAGGAAACAGAAAGCAACAACCCAGCAAACATAATCAATCAACTACGTAACCTTACTCTCTGATAACGGCACAAAATTTGATGTCTCCCAAATTAATCCTATAAATAAAGTATAAAGCGGTCGTTGATCAAATATAGACCCCAAATAGGTTGGGGTCAGTCCCACGAGAAATAGATCAAAATCTTTATCAAGTGTTTATCTAAGCAATCAGTAAATAATCTCCAGTAAAAAGGGGGGTTTTGTAATTCAGAATTCCAATAGTAGCAATTGTTGACTTCGTTGGATTTGTAATCAATATGAGAGAGGAACTAGGACTGTGTTCCCTAATAAATTCATAAATCCATAGGTTCTTTGTACTTAGTGATCTCTCATGGTGCTCGACATGCAGAATTGATAGGTTATGTTCATCTAAATAACTTTACGCCCCTATTAGATGACTATTCCCAATAAAAAATTAATGTCTCATGGGTTTTACGTTACTAACCCCTATCATTGATCCCACATTAGTCTATCCCATTTATCGACTCAGGTTTAATTAAATAGAGGTTGATAGCTCCTAGTATCGTTGTTTATTCTCTTTTCCCATCCGTTTCTCATCCTTTCATCCAGAGTTAAGATAAGGTGAGTTCTAACGTCTGCAGCCGTTAAAAAGTAATCAAACTGAAGAGAAAAACAATACACACCCAAATACCCTTTTGAGAATCACTTCGTACTACGAACGCTACTTTGTTAATCCGTTATGGTTTCCACAATCCTAATTGTTATGATTAGCTACTCATAATTGCAAGCACACAAGAATAATTCTGACAAGAAAGTACAATTATGAACTTGCAAGAATGAGATGAAAACCCCCAAAATCTCACTTTGAATTAAAACAATTCTAACAAGAAAGCATAATTATGAACTTGCAAGAATAAGATGAAAACGCCCAAAATCTCACTTTGAATTAAAACCCTAAAAATCGATGTTTGTAATTTCATAAACAAGAATATGCCTTGAAACAGTAATATAATGTAAAAGAACGTAAACTAGTAAAAAAGACACATTAGGAATATTTATAGGCAAAATAAAACCTATCCTTAACACACAGGAATTTTCTAAGTCGATGCCTCGGATGAAGGAAGGTACAATCATGGTTAGATACCACGATCGTCCTTGGTGCTCGTGGATTGGCTCTTGACTTTGTCACATTTTAAATCTTGGTTTGCATGATGCTCAGTACGACCTCAAGGCTTCATTGTATGGTCGTTCTTCCCTCTCATAGGATCTACCTCTGATTTTTTACTTTGCAGAATAGTCCTTCCACGATCTTCAGTACGAGCCCATGGAATTATGGTATGATCGTGGGATCCCTTTCATCTTATCTTCTTCATACTTAATATCTGTAAGCATTGTTTAGTACTCTTTTCCTATGATCAATCGTACGATCGTGACATCTAAGTACGATCGTGGGATGCCTTCACCTACATAACACCTGAATGCCAACTCTCAGCTTCCACCTACAATCACAATGGTACGACCGTGGTCAGATCTCACGGTCGTGGAATGCTTCCATCTGATGCCTTTTTATCTAGATTTCCTATACTTTGCTTCTTCGAGATGGTTAACCTATAAATACCCAAAAACATATCAAACCCACATAGAAATGCCTTTGTGCTAGAAAATTCCCTTAGTTTTAAGCATCGAAAGTGTCGTAAATATACGGCACATCACAATGCGAAGATGACCTGCATGTTCCTCCTTACTCTTGGAATAGACCAGAATATCATCAATAAAAGCAATTACGAAAGAATCCAAGAATGACTTAAAAATGTCGTTCATCAAGCTCTTGAAGGCTGCCAGTACATTAGTCAACCCAAATGACATCACCAAGAACTCATAGTGCCCATACCTATTCCTGAAGACTATCTTGGGTATATCCTCCGATCGAATCTTTAACTGGTGATAGCCCAATCTCAAGTCTATCTTGGGGAAAATGGATGTACCTTGTAACTAGTCAAAAAGATCATATATTCGGGGCAAGGGATACTTATTCATGATGGTAACATTATTAAATCTCTTCCTTATCTGCTGCTCTGTAGCTGCCTTCCTCGCTTCATCTTCGGACTGCCTATAATCAATACACATCCTTAGGCTACCATCCTTCTTCTTAATGAACAGCATTAGAGCACCCCAAGGAGAAGCATTAGGATGAATAAATCCCTTATCAAGGAACTTATACCACTGAGTCTTGAGTTTCGTCAACTCAGCTGGAGCCATTCAATAGAGAGGAATAGAAATGGGGAGAGTGCTCGGCTCTAAATCAATACAGAAGTCAATGTCCCAGTCTAGAGGCATACCAGGAAAATTTGTCGAAAATACCTCCTTAGATTCTAACACCATATGGACTGACTCAAAAGAAAGAGATTTTGCACTAATGCCCCAGAGATGGGAAAGAAAAGTCGAACACCATATGGAATTTTTGGTTTAAGATTTGTAGAGGAGAAGGACTTTGGTTGTGGGATCAAAATAGGAGAAAGGGTTTACATAGGATTTTTAAAGAAAAAGTAGTCATTTGGATGTGAATAGAGTCCTTTTAAGAGGAAGTGTTTTCCTTGAAAACAGGAACTGATTTGACAGGTGGTAGATTTATCAAAAAAGAGTCATGATTAAAGTTGACTTCTTTCTTTTGGAGAGAATTGATCGTTATAGAATTTATGAGAGATAGGATTACCTTTTAGGATAGATGGAAGGGATAGGTTCAAGTGCTTTGAATTTATTTTTAATCAGAAAAAATGGTGCAAATACCTTGATTTGTGGAGAATGTTGAATTTTGCCTTAATTTTATTTATCTACCTCTCCTGTGACACAAGCAAGTGCAATGGTATAGTACATGAGTAGCTTCAATTTTAAAAATGGCATAGGTACATACAACTAGACGTCCAAGACTAAGTATAAAATCAAACAAACGTGCAATATGTACACTGATCACTAGCCAGTCATTACAGGATGCTCATGTGATCTTAATCATTCCCAGTTCCAACCTGTTCCTTTCATAGTCATCCTTTGACAGCCTTAGTGAAAATATCAGTAATTTGCTTATCTGTGGCAAAAAAATTCATAGATATCAAGCCCTTCTCCACATTATCCCTTAAAAAGTGGTGTCTTATGTCAATGTGCTTGGTTCTCTTATGTTGAATTAAATTTTTGGCATTGTTGATAGCACTTGTGTTGTTATAGAAGATTGGGAGACACTCAATATTCCACTCAAAATATTTGAGTCATTATTTTATCTAGATTAAATGTTTACAACATGAGGCACCTGCAACATATTCAGCTTCAAGTGTTGATAAAGCCACATAATTCTGCTTCTTGGTTGACCAAGAGACCAAACATGATCCCAAAAAGTGTACCATTCTTGTAGTGCTCTTTCTATCCACCAAGTAACATCTATAGTCAACATTTGCATAGATAATAAGCTCAAAGTTTCTACTTTTTGGATATCACAACCCCAAATCAGTTATTTCTTTCAAGATACTTAGGATTCTCTTGACTGCCTTCAAGTGAGATTCCTTAGGATATGCTTGAAATCTGGTACATACTCCTACACTGAAAATAATATCTAGCCTGCCATATGTGAGGTATAGAAGAGATCCAATCATCCCTCTATACAGTTTCTTCTCTACTATTGTATATGCTTCTTCTAGACCCAACTTTGTTGTTGTAGCAATGGGGGAGTATCTGTGACCTTTGCATCTTTCACTTTGACCTCTATAGTACTCTTTCACATACTTTTGTTGATGAATCATTATTCCTGAAGGTGTTTGTTTGGTTTGGAACCAAGGAAGAAGTTTTAGTTACCCCATCATGCTCATCTTAAATTCAGTGCTCATCAAATCAACAAATTCCTTGGTGAGTGCTTTGCTAGTAGATTCAAAATAATGTCATCTACATATACTTGTATAATCAATATATATTTCCCTTTGTTTTTAAGAAACAGGGTGTTATCAATTTCACCTCTTGCATAACCATGGTTGAGAAGGAACTTTGACAGTCTTTCATAACATGTTCTAGGTGTTTGTTTAATTCCATAGAGGGATTTTTCAAGTTTATAGACATGGTCAGGAAAGTAAATGCTTTCAAAGCCTGAAGGTTGTTTGACAAACACCTGTTCCTTCAACAGTCCATTTATGAATGCACTCTACACATGCATATAATACAGTGTGAATTCCATGTGAGAAACAAAGGCTATGAGAAGTCTAATTGCCTTCAATCTTGCCATTAGAGCAAATGTCTCATCATAAACTATGTATTCTTCCTAATTATAACCTTGGACCACCAACCTTTCCTTGTTCATTGTAACTATTCCATTTTTATCCTGCTTGTTTCTAAATACCCACTTAGTTCTAATAATAGTTTTGTCCTTTGGTCTTGGTTCCAAGTGTCACACTTTGTTTCTCTCAAATTGCTTAAGTTCTTTCTATATGACAATTATCCAATCTGCATCCATCAATGCTTCATTGACTTTCTTGGGCTTAATGATGGATAGATGGAATTAAAGGCACATAGATTCTTCAATCCAGATCTGGTAGCTATCCCAGACCTTAGATCAGTGAGAATATTCTCAATTAGATATGACCCTTGGTACTTGTACCCTCTGAGAACTAAGTACTGTGTTTCTCTAAATTGATCATCTCTTTCAGTTGGTTGAGCCTCAACTTTTACAATTCAATCATCTGAAGATGATTCATCTAATTTGTTATTTTTAACACTGATAGATACTGTATTTGTTAGACCTATTTCTTTTACCTGCTCCTATACAGTTGGTTCAGAAATCCTTAGCAGTTCATCATCATCCTGTAAACTATGGTTAACCATAACACTACTTTCATCAAAGATAACATGAACACTTTCTTCAATATACATAGTCCTTTTATTTAGCACTCTGTAAGCTTTACTATGTGATGAATATCTAAGAAAAGTTCCCTCATCACTTATAGCATCAAATTTTCCTAATAGATCATTTTCATTAGTATGAATATAATATTTGCATCCAAAGGCTCTCAAATAAGAGATGTTAGGTTTTCTGCCTTTAAGTAATTCACAGGGAGTCTTTTCTAGAAGTGGTCAAGACATGCATCTATTAATAATATAGTATGTAGTATTCATGGATTTAGCCCAGAATTGACCAGCAACATTACTGGCCAACATGGTGGTTCTAGCCATTTCCTGCAAGGCCCTATTCTTTCACTCAACCACTCTATTTTGTTAAGGGGTTTTAGTTGAAGATTAGTTATGATCAAGACCATGTGAGGAGTAATAATTAAAAAATTTAGCATTCTCAAACTCAGTTTCATGGTCAGATTTGATTGCAACCAGTTGATGATCAATTTTTTTCCAGTTTCTTTATCAAAGTATAGAATGCATCAAATGCATCTTCTTTAGAAGCAAGAAAAACTGTCCAGGTGAACCTGGTGTAGTCATCAACTAGAACAAACACATACCTCTTTCCAACCCCAACTCTTTATCCTCATAGGACCACACAAGTCTATATGGACCACCCCAACTAGTAATATACATTGCCTTGCTAGTTTCCTTTTTTTATTTTTTTTATTTGTCTGCTTCCTTTTCTTTTGTTCCTTTTCAACTTTCACCTTTCTCCATTCAAGTTACCATATAGGAAAATCTTTAATTTGATAATTAGTTTTTTCACACTTGAAGCATCCACCAGTTTGTCATCTTTCTCCACGTCTTTCTTTGCTTGATGATCGTTTTTTCCCAAAACTTTCACCTTTCTTAAAGAATTTTTTAAAGTTCGTGTTGATCAAGGCCATGTTCTCATCATCCAGATCAGATTCATCACTCCCAGTTGCCTTGAGAGATAGAGTCTTATCCCTACTTCCTTCTCTCTTTTTGGCACCATCAATATTCATCTCATAGGTCTTCAGATTTCCTACTAGTTCATCCAAGGTCATGTTTGTCAAATATTTTGCTTCTCTGATTGCAGTGACCTTGATATTCTAAGACTTAGGTAGAGTCCTAAGTACTTTGTCTATCTGTTCCTCAATAATGTATATTTTACCCAAGGATATTAATTTATTCTCAACATTGGTGAATCTCATGATCATATGCTGAAGTTACTCACCATTCTTCATCTTGAAGGCCTCATATTCAGTACATAGTCTAGAAATTATGAACTTTCTTACCTAAGTTATTCCTTCATGAGCATTAACCAGCATATCCCAAATCTGCTTAGTTGTAGTGTAGTTAGAGATGTGATTGAACTCATTAGGTCCAAGTCCACATACAAGAAGGCACTTGGCTTTGGCGGTTTTTCCAAGCATCTTGTAATCAGCTTCATCATATTGATCTTTGGCTTTGGAAATGTACTTACCTTCAACATTCTTTGTCATAAGGACTCTTGGACTATCAGTAACTCTGGTCTAAAGCTCATAATCCTCTACTTGAAGGAAATCCTCCATTCTTTCCTTCTACCATGAGTCGTATTGTCCATTAAACATTGGTGGTCTATTGATGTGTTGTCCTTCATCGTGTACAAGAGGAGGTGCAAAATTCATAGTGATCTTATCTTGAGTTATTAGACATTACTTAAGATAACCTGCATATCAGCATCATGCCCATGACACAAATTAACGCCCAATTTTAGTTCCTAGTACGAGAAGTAATAGCTTCACTCAGTGGTCCTAACCATGCTATATAAATCTATGAATTACAACTTTACATTGTAGAGCTTGTGAGATTTACACTCATATTTTATAGTATGCTCAGTCCTACGAACTCGTGATATGCCCCTAATGACTAATAAAAGCCACAATACATTTTGTATGTTCTCAGATTATATCTCTTGAATAATTCGTGCTTATGATCACTAGCTTTAAACCCTATGTGCATCCACCTATGAAAGTGATGAATGACTATGTCATGTTCCTGCTCAGAACAACTCCCTACTCATACTCTATGAGTTAATATATGAAGTATTCATGCATATGATACCTTAGCTCACAGGTTCTATGTTTGAGTACTAAGGTCCCAATAAGTACAAGTCATATTTGAACAGTATCCCTCTTAATCCAAATCCTCATACTATAATCCTTTAGCGACCCTCCTTACGTTAAGATAGTGGCGATGAAAATGGCTGAATAATGGTTTAGATGGGAGTGAGTAGATGCTCCCTATCATGGAAAATTGTGGTATGCTTGTTCAATCCAAATTTATAAGTGTGGAGGGATACCAAGGCAAGGATTTTTTATATGAAATAGTTAGATGAGGAGTTTTGGTGTGCCTTTTATGGCAGTTCATGAAATTACAGTTGGTAGAGATGTTAGGAAGATGGGAATTTTTTTAGATAGTTCGGTTTCCTGGAAGGATCCATGAAGTAGATATAATAATAGGCTTGAATGTTGTATTGGTTTACATGTAGGGGAATGTATTATGCACTAGTAACTTCTTGATAAGAACTTGAGGTGAGTTGAAATGGGTGGTAAAAGAAGTAGTATTCTTGGGATGCAAGTTAAACTCAAAATTTGGTAGAAGTAGTCATATGTACCCTTATGAAGGTTATAAGTTGTAGTTGATGTAGTGTAGTATTCAGGAGGAGAAACATAGTTGAAAAGTGTTGTTAAGCTTAAAAGCCACCAGCTGTATTGCTTAAGGAATAGTAGCCCTATTATTAATTCATGCACAAGGTACTCATGTTTCATATCAAGTAGCTTCAGATAAAGTGTGACTTATGTTCAAGTCTATATCGTTCCTACTTTATGAACCCATATCAGATGAATAGGATGCTTGGACCAAAATAGTATTCCATATTCAGGTGTCTCACACGAATCATACCTGTGATTATTTTCCCATAATATGAAGAGAAATTTTGATGAGAATGGTTTTAGGTAATGACCTTCTTCCTATAGGAACTCATAGCAACTCTCATGTCTAAGGTTCTTATCTTGTAGTTTTATGCTTATAGTTGTGCCTTGTATGTTTCACTCTAGCCCCAGCTTGGTATGAATAATTTCAGTTTATGTTAGTAAGGAAAAGCTTTGATAATCAAAAAGAGAGTAGTCTTATTCATCTTTTCACTCTATGCTTTAGTTTTCATTTGAGGATGAATGATCCCAAGGGAGAGATATTGTAACCCCCCGAATTTCTGAACTAAGATCCAAACTGTTCTTCAAATGTATATGGAACCAAAACTGATGATTTCTAGTTGTACATAGATGTTAAGATAAATTTCTTAGTGTGAGAAGAGCTCTGGATATGAATTAAGGTCATAACAAACCTCTAGCACAAAGTTGAGTTGAAAGCTTCTCTACCGATCGAGTTTCCATACAATATTTTACTAGGGTCAACTTCAAACAAACATAAATCTTGGAATATAAAGAGTTTTTTTACTCAATACCTACCAAATTAAAGGTCTTTGAGTCTTCTTTCCAATGCCACTAACAGTTTATCAATATAATACCAGAGTAAAAAGTTATAATCATTTTATAAGAGGATGTCCATCTGTAAGAGAGTGACGATCGAAGTGACGGGTAGTCACTTGGATGACGACCTGTCAAGTGAACCGTCAAGCCCAATCCGGAAGCTCAAAATTTTGCCAAAAGTTGATGGTTTGGATGATGATCTATCAAGGGTTTGACGATCCGTCAGACGGGATTTCTGCACTTTTGAATAGTTTTTTGAGTGGTAGTTTGGCCCTTTCCTTACCCAAAACCTCTCCCCACGTCTTAAAACATCCAATAAGGGTTACATTCTCAAAGTAAACATCACTAATTTTTCCTAAATTCCTTTATCCTTCAAAGAAACACAAGAATAAATAGAAAAAGGGGTTTCTCAGTCCAAAGCTCCAAAAGTTTCAAACTCAAGATTTTCTGTCCATAAATCCGTCTAATCTCAGGTGTGTAGGACTTCAATGGTGTTTTCTGTTAATCTCCATATCCAAAACTTAGTTTATTTATGAATTTTAAAACCATAGTTAGGGTTACAAAACCCTTGTTAAATCCCTATGTTTCTTGAATCATATTATTGACTTTTCAGAGTATTTATTTATTATTTTTTCCTTTATGAACATCAAAATAATTTCCATGAATAGAAAAACTTTAGCAATTAATTTTTCAATTATGATATGAACTTGTATATGAATATTCGAGGTTTTATGTTTTAAAGCATGAAATCAACATTATAGTTACAGTTCATATATTCACAGAAAATAAAGAAAAACCCATAGAAGGGTGAAGTTTTGATAGTTTTCAAGATATGATTTTTAGTAAAGTTTCGACTTTTACAGTAGATAGATAGTAATTTTAAATCATTATTGGGCATATGATTATCAAAATAGTTTTGGGAGTAGTATTTAGCACCGAGCGAGTGAGGGTTCTAGACAACCCAAGTTTCAGAACTACGTGCCATCGTAGGATTTTATTTCACCGCAATGTCGGTTGATCATTTGGCCCTGAGAGGCTCAGATTAGTGAATCCACACATAAATAGATAGGTCTCATAACCTGGCAAGGTATGGGGAATACCTCTCCAGCTGGATTATAAGTGTCACGCCCTGAATTCCAACGAGGCGGACTGGCACCCGAAGCCGTTGAGGCCCGAGAGAACCAATCTTTGATATGCATGTCTTGGTATGAATATCATTCTACCTCATATAACTGTAAAATACCAATGGCGGAAGTAATGGAAACATACGCTATATATGAAACTTGGCCGTTAGGGCCATCAAGTCAAAATGGACATACATCTCTTACATTCATCTTCACATATACGTCTACAAAGCCTCTACAGATACATGTACATAACCAACCTACAGTCGGGACAAGTCCCCGCTTTATACAACTTTACAATACCAAAACAAATGTACACATGTGACTCAGAAAGCTCCGAACCAACTGGAGCTCACCAATGATCGGCAAGTGATCCGCAACCTACTGTGGGGGTCTATGAGCACCTGTGCCTGCAGCAAGTAAGGTAAGTCCCCCAAGGGACGTCAGTACGAAGAATGTACTAAGTATGTAAGGCTATAAGAAACTGCATCAATACATAGGAACCTCAATGGAATCAAATATAAGAGAATAACCAATATGGATAAACCATCGGTCCGTATGTTTGGAACTATGTATATTGATTTCATTACTTTCTTTGCTTCTTTACTTTTATGCTTATTCATCATCACCTGAGTCACAATGTACCCGGGCCCCAACTGATCAGTGGGTCTTAACATAACATAACGTTATGTTGGGATCAGCTCGAGCTAGGCTTATGCCTCTAGAGCTACCACCCACAAATCAATACTTCGGGCTCGACTCGAGCTAGGTTATTACCTCTAGAGCTGCCACCCCTAAACCAATATATCAGGTTCGGCTTGAGCTAGGTTCTTACCTCTAGAGCTACCTTCTGCCAGGTTCGGCCCGAGCTAGGCTTATGCCTCTAGGACTACCCCCTGATCCAATAATATCGAGATCGGCTCGAGCTAGGCTTATAACTCTAGAGCTACCACCCGTACTCTTGTAACCAACAACTATGCATTACTTCATTTCTTTACTTTTGAGAGATTGATACAATGATAGCCATAACATTATTGGAACTTTGGAACATGTCCACAATTATGTAACACATGAGTAACATTTGATCAATGAATGAGGAACATGTGACTAACAATGGATGACAACCTGAAAAGGAATACCTTAGAACATTTCGGAATGGAACAAGTACAATGACAATGCGAACACTATGTGCTGCAGAAGGATACAGAAAGAGTAACCTTACATACCTTATCTTCCCAATATGAATACACAATCCTATACGTGAATACAATAGTCCAGCTCCTTCCTTACGTTTCACTCGACAACACAAGTACATAACGGAGCTCACGTTAACAACCAACTACCTTACAAGTGCATACGACAACAATGAGTTACGTAATTGCCTTAAAATGTCATTTCTCCCTTTACAATACCATTCACGGCATTGTCATACCAACAATACCCCAACATGTCATACATTGACCAAAACATCACAAACCGATAGCATTTCACACCAAGTTCATCATTTACGCTTCCTCATTAACACGACGTCACAATTACTCCATCAAGTCACCTCAATACACATCATAACGACATATCGACAACAATCCAATAATTTATACTCATAGAAAAATAGAAAATTAAGGAACATAACCACACCATACATGTTGATATTTCATTCACACCATTCACTTTCATCAAAACCTCAAGTCTCCTTTCAAGTTTAAATCACATAGATGACACATCTTTTAACAAAAAGTACAAGTGAACTACTTACACTTTTAGACATAACCATCATGATCTACATACTCTCCCATGCATATAATATATTAAACCATAAGATTAAACACTTACCCAAGTTTGAAAAATGATGATCTTGTCCAAAGAGATGACTTAGGGTTTGGAAGATATGAGAAATATCTTTTAGAAAATGTCTAGAAAGGCATGTGTGGTTTTTGGAATAAAAATATGATTTTTGCCTTTATATAACCCCTCAATTCATCCTTAGCCACTTCTTGGCATTAAATGCCATGTTTACTTGGTCAAATTTGAAGAATGGGTCATTTGCTCTTTGGGCCATGCCTTTTGGCTTCATTTTGGGCCTTAAATTGAGCCCAATTACACAAGTTATCTTAGCCCACCAAATTCAATGTGAAATACTCCAATTATCTCATGTTTAAATAATTCCATAAATGTTACGACAATATTCAACTCATGAGATTCATGTTCGTAGCCTCAATCTCAAAAATAAGAAATTCTAGCCACCCATGGCTTAAGTGAACATAATTTGATAAAATACTTGTGATGAAGAATTAACCCCAACTCGGATGCCAAACTCGCTCAAGAGTAGTCCTACTACGATGGAATAATGATACCATAACCTAAGAGTCCACTTTATAGACTAATAATCGTAGAAGAAATTTGGCAAAAAGCACCCCGGCACGCTCCTGGGTGCCCTAGGGACTTAGAAAAATTTCAGCATTTGAAAGGTGTACAGGGGAGGCCTGGAACGCTGCCTGGCGTTCCCCCTTGCTGCCTGTGCCACAAAAAATTCAGGCCAAAGCAGCCTGGCACGCCACCTGGAGCGCCCCATACTAAATTTTTGATTTCAATTTTTTTTTTTGCGGATTTGGTTGGATTCTTCAAGTCCCAACCTTTTGCTTTCCTTTTATATTTAAGATCCTTTGCTTGGATGTCCCTTAAACCTCACTTTTCACCCCACAAATGCTCCACAAAGTCACAAACACCTCCTACGAAGGTCTAATCACATTTACTAGCACAATATCAAATGTTCCATCACTAACAATACAAAATACGTACTTGTTGCTCTCGAACCTAGGGTAAACATGGTTCAAAGTTGTCAAGTAGGGTAAAAAATGTATGGGGTGTTACAATAAGTTAGTGCATCATTAGCTCAAATGGTGTATGTCGGTTATAAGAAACTCCCACCTATAAGATTTTTCTTTATTCTATACTTGACTTCATATGAATATGACATAATTTCAGATAACATGATTTTAGATATGCATCTTTTCAGATATGTAGCTTCAGATATGATTCAGTTTCAGTTATTACAGATTTATGACTTCATTACTTTATTTCTGAATGAGCTTTTATTAAAATTTCAGCTATTATGATTTTCTTCAAATTTTCACCACCTAAAAGTATCTAATTTGTTTAACCATATTTAATATGGTCATCTTTATGTTTTCAGTTAGTATGATTTTAGATATGTATTTCCTCAGAAAGCTTTATTATGATTTTAGTTAAACTATTTTATGTTATTTATTACTATTCCTGAATACTCAGTACATTCAGACATACTGATTGCATACTATTTACCTACATTTTTCATGGGATGTAGATTTTGGTGATCAAGCTCAGCCTCGTTGCTAGTTGATATCAGTTCAACTTCTAGTAATAGTGAGTCCTCATCATTCGGTGACCTAGATAGTTGTTTCTTTCTATCATACTTTAGACATTATTTTATGGTTAGCTGGGGCCTTGTCCCAACAGATTACTGTAACACCCCATACTTTTATAACCTCACTTGATACCTTGGGGTCATATACACATAGGTGTTGAGATGCCATGAGTATGTGTTTTATAGTGTCATTGGTGAAACATTTGATATCAGACTTAATATGTGCGATTAGACCTTCGTAGGAGGTGTTGTGTGATTTCGTGGAGCATTTGGGTGATACCCCGTACACATTCTAACCTCATTTGGTGACTTGGAGTCATGTTTACTTGATTATTAAGATCACTAAGTAAGTATTTTGTAGTGTTTTGATAAGGTATTGGACGATATGCAAGTATCGGAGAAGTGGCCGAAAAATTCAGCAAGGTGCTGAAACTTGCGCCACTACCCTGTTTCAGGGGTGTGGCGCAAGCCACCTGCATCCAGGAAATTTAGAGAAGGCTGAGATCTTGCGCCACAGCCTGCTTTGCAGCTAGTGGCGCAAGGCACAAATTTTGTGCCTTTCCGGACCCGTTTTGTAACGCAATTCTACGACGATTCTTGGATGGTTTCTTTTGGTTCTTTGGAGTTCTTTGAGCATTTTTAAAGCTTCAAACACTTCAATACACTCCTACATACTCCTACATGATCAAATCATGAAATGTGAATAGTGATCCAAAATGTCCAATGAAGCCAAGGGCGACTAGAATTCCAATTTTTGCGATCCAGACGACGAATGAGAATCTCGTAAGAAAATATTGTCGTGACATTATGGAATTATGTAAAAATGAGATATATGGTGAATAATACATGAAATTTGATGGGTTACATGGATATGTGTTATTGGGCCCAAAGTTAGGCCTAAAATGGAATGTAAAAGACATGGCCCAAGGGCAAAATGACCCATTCTTCCACTTTGACCACATTTAATGCCAAGGAATGGATAAGCTTGAATTGGGGTATATATAAAGGCCCCAAGATCAGATTTTTATTGTCCAAAAGCTCTCATGCCTTTGTGATATTTTCTCAAAGATTTCTTTAAGCTCCAAACCCTAAAGCAAAATAATTCCTTTGGACTCCTTGGACAAGATCAACATATTCCAAGCCTTGGTAAGTATTTCTCCTCATGGATTAACATATTATATGCATGGTAGATTATGTATATTATGATAGTTGTGTTGGCAAGATGGTGAATAGTGTATTTTTGGTTTTGGTGAAAGATGTGCTATCTTGGTGATTTGAACTTGAATTAGGACTTGTGCCTTTGATGAAAAAGCATGGTATGGACAAAATATGAACATGTATGGTGTTAGTTTTGGTATTAAACTTGTTCTTGTCTATAAGTGGAAATTGTGGGATTTTGGCCGATATGTGTTATGAGTTGTATTAAGGTAAATTGATGGATTATTTGTGATGTGGTATGGATAAGAAAGTGTAAAGGAGAAGTGTTGTGGTGAAATGTATTGATTTTCATGTATTGGTCAATGTATGGAATATTGGGGGATTTTTGGAATAATAATGTTCTCAATGGTTTTGTCAAAGGGAAGTGGCATGTTTAAGGGCAAATATGTGACTCATTGATGTTATATGCATTTGAAGAGTAGTTGGTGGTTAATGTGAATTTCGTATTGTATTTGTGTTGTAGAGTGACACATAAAGAAGGAGCGGGACTATTGTACGCACCTCTAGGATTATATATTCGTATTGCGAATCCAAGGTATGTAAGGTTACTTTGTCCGTATCTTTCTGTGGCAAATAGTGTTTACATTGACATGTCACTAGTCCTATCCCGAAATGTGCTAAGGTATTCCATATCCGGTTAGCAATGGTCATTGTTATACATTTCCTACTCATTGATCAATTGTAAGTCTCATGTCCTATAATCATGGTAAATGTCCCAAAGTTCCAATAGTGATTATACTCATGTTCCTTGTTCATGGATTATTGTCCAATGGTTCCAATGGTGTCATGGTGCTAGTAATGTTATATTTCTCATGATATTTATTCACATGTCTCTCACTCATTGGTTAATGATTCAAAGCTTCCAACAATGTTATGTTCCAAAGTTCAAGTGATGTTATGACTATCAAAGTATCAATCTCAAAGTAATGAGCAAAGTAATGCAAATGTGGTCAATGATCAAGTACGGGTGGCAAGTCTAGGGGCGTAAGCCTAGCTCGACTCGATCCCGAGGTATGGATTTATGGGTGGCAGGTCTAGGGGCATAAGCCTAGCTCGACCCGATCCCGATGCATTGATGTATGGGTGGCAAGTCTAGGGGCATAAGCCTAGCTCGACTAGATCCCAACATGATGATATGATATAAAAAAAACCACTGATCAGTCGGGGCTCGAGTACATTGTGACACATGTAATGACAAGTGAGCATTGAAAGTAATGAAAGTAATAAAAGCAATCCACATGGTTTCCAAAATGCAACATGGTGACTTACTCACATTGATTAGTCATTTGTTTTTGAGTTCATTGAAATATTCATGTGTTGTACAGTTTTATCTGAGCCTTGCATCGCAGTACTTATTTCGTACTGACCCCTCTTGGGGAATTTACCTTACTTGGTGCAGGCGCAGGTACTAGTAGGCCTCCACAGTAGGTTACCATTCGTTGCAGATCATTAGTGAGCTCCAGCTAATTCGGGGCTTCTCCGAGTCAGAGTGTATATATGTTTTGGTATTTTACATGTTGTATAAAGCGGGGACTTGTCCTGACTTTTAGTTCATTTTGGTCAATGCTTTGCTAGAGGCTTTTGTAGACAGGTGTGGGTGTATAAATGTAAAAGAGAAATGTCGTACTTGACTCGGCGGCCTCAACGGCCCAGTTTCGCATATGTATTTATATATCATGTTCCATGACTTCCATTGTTGGTCTCTATAGCTGTTATGTGCTTATGGTTTCTTATGGCATGCATATGATTGAACATAGGCAAAGGTTGGTTCTCTCGGGCCTTATCGGCTACGGGTGCCAATCATGTCTCGATTGGATTGGGGGCGTGACAATTACATTATTCAGTTATTAGAGATTTGAAGACATAGAGTATGGTTCTATGTTGGCCTTTCGGGCTTGGCACTTGTTCATTTATGATTTTTCAGAGAGGTTTTAGAACTTATCTTATAATCCCATTACAATTTCTATATAAATATCTTATATTATGCTTAGTATGTTATTTCAAGGGTTAGCTTGGGATAACTTATGGTTCCAAGCACCATGTCTCGTATAGGGGTAGTTTTGGATCGTGACAAAAATGATATCAGAGCCACTCTTGTGTCAGCCTTTTCAATGTGGTTCAGAGTTCAAATTGAGTTTAGGCAAATCCCAGTTAGGTAGGGTAATCCTCAGTCTTGAGTCTAGGCAAATCCAATTCAGTGGGGTAAACCTCAGCGAGGATGTTGAATCCATAAGAGACGGTGTATGTGATACCCCAACTTAGGAGAAGAAGTCCCACATCGTCAAAACATAGGAGATATGATTGGTATATAAGTAAGCATGTCGTACTCCTTAGTGATGCATTTTAAAATTGTGTGGGCCTAGGCTCAGAGCGGACAATATCACTAATAGGTTGGGCCGTTACACATAATCTACTTGGTTCTTTTGACATCATTAAAAAGAAGAGGTAGTAATATGAGACAAACGACTAAGGACAACGTTAACTCATAGCCGATGGGGCAACACTTACATAAGTGAAAACACAAAGCAAGTAAGAAGTAGAACAATCCACACATATAATCAAGACCAACCCATGCATTCAAGGTAAGGAAAATAGAGTAGCAATTCACATCATACATTAAAATATCAAAACTAACAATAACTACCAAGTTATAGCCAAAGACAAAAAGATAGTTCAAAAAGATGGCATCACGATAGTAGGAATAATAGGGAATAGAGTAATCTATAGGAATATAGGGAAACACAAAGCGGGGAACAATCAGATTATGACTTGAAAAGAAGCTGGTCAAGTCGTTCCATGGCAGCACATTAATCACTCAACATCTGTTGGGTCAGGTCCTCCACTTGTTTCTTAAGTGCCATAATCTCAGCCTTAAGCTAAGAATTCTCATTATGTAGGTCCTCCAGGGCACTTGGTCTCCTACTCGCTCCTTGAGAGGCCTGTTGCAGTTAAGCCTGCAATATCGCAATCTCAGACTCCCTCTAGGTAAGTAATACCAACTTTTTCTTCAATTTAGTTGTACTCTACTCTGGGAAGTAATTAAACTGGAAATCATAGAGCTAGGATCAACACCTTACCTCTTTTACACACACTCACACTCCTCCAATGTAGTGAGAGTAAATATCTGCTTCTTGGTTCCCATGGTGTAATGGTCAGGTTGAACTCCAAAATGATCAAACACTTTAGTGAGAAAGAATCCATTGTTATGGGATTTTTTTCTATCTAATTCATTCAGGTCATTAGAGCTTTTTGAACTTAGAAAACTTAGTTTTAGCCTAAGTAGTGTAACAATCCTCATGGTTATTTTTCAATTTTGCACATTTTAATGATTTTACCCCTTCTCATAGTTTCTTTATGGTATACGGGAGTGGATGACATAGTTCTCGAGATGGTTGGTTAGGAATTATGTGAGTTTTTAATTTTAGAAGATTAAAAAATTGATATGGTTGACTTTAATCGACATCCATAGAATTTGTGGTTGTATGAAATTTTTGTCAGTGCCATCAGCTTCGGAATATAGTTTTTGGGTTAGTAGGACTATTGTTTTAGGTCCTGAGGCATTCAAATGAGTTTTGGAGGAATTTTTGAGTTTTAAAAGTTGAAAACTTAAGATAGTTGACCAAAGTCAATGTTCAAGGTTAGAAAGATAATTTCTAGTTTTGACAATCCACTAGGTTGGGAGGGTAATTTTTAGTCTAGCTGAAGGTTTGGTTTAATTTTTGAGGCTTTTAGGTGAGTTTTGTGTCGTTGTTTAGAAATTTAGAGATTTCTAAGTTAAGAGTTGACTTTGGTCAAGATGACCTTATTTAGGAGTTTGCTGAATCCATCAGGTTTGGAATGTGTTTTACAAGTGGATTGCACTATTGGTTTGTGATCGGGAGGTCTTGGATGAGTTTTGGGTACTTGTTTGGAGTTTGGAGTTTTTTGTCGTTGAGTTCTAATAGTATCACCTTGAGAAATGAGATTATTTTTCTGTTTGGGTGGTACCATTATATCAGTATCAAAAATTTGGAATCAACACAAAAAGAATCGATGCATTTCTCATCCGTATGAGGAAGTTATAGCCATATTAGTGTGGGGAATTGCTACTGGTGCAACTGGGCTTTGGAAACGCATAGCATTAGTCACGAACGTGAAGGGTATCCACTTATGGCCTTTGCGAATGCGGACCTTTGGTCACGAACTTGAGAAAGTCTCCACAAGAAGTCCATGTGTCATTATAAAAAGGTAGACTTCGAGGATTACGTATTTTTGACATTTTGGGAGCTAAGAAGCTCCGATTGAGGTAATTTTCAATAAGTTTTTTCTCATTAAATTATTGGGTATGTGTTTCTTATTTCATTGTAGTTATTTTCCAAGATTACCCATTCGTTTTTCATGATTTTGGTTCAGAAAGTTGATATTTAAAACCCCAAATGTAAGAAATCGAATGTTTTTTATTTGAAGATCAATTTGTGATGAGTTTTCATTGATTTTTGAATTTAAGTTCCTTGTAGTATGGTTAAACTTATTTTGACATATATTTACTAATTTATCAATTATTTTCTCATTTTAAACCGCATATGAATATAAAAATTGGGGGTGGGAACTTATCATGTAAAACATTCTATAGGTCGGGAGGATTAATAAATTTAGTGATCAATGAGATGGATTCTCGTGGTTATGCCCGAGTTGGGGTTTAAACTGTTAAAGTGTCTTGAGGAATTAGATTCTGATTTGATATTTAGGCTTGTAGCCTGTGTTTATGAGTTGAATCTAGTCTTGAGATTTCATACATATTTGTTGCATCTGGCTTCATTTTATTATCATGATCATACATATTCACGTTTCTCATGGATAATTGGATTTGTACCATTGATACCCCTGATTTTGAAAGAAAGTGAACCATATTTTACTTAGTCAGTCCGATGTAGGATTTCGGACACATAATATATATAATATTTTACTCATTCAGTCTGATGCAGGATTCTGAACATAGATATATAATATTATGCTTATTCAGTCTGATGTAGAATTCTGGGCACATATATATGATATTTTATTAATTTCTTTTGAGGCAGAATTTCTGGTGGGGTATTTGGACTTCGTGAGTCCTCCTTGGGTCCCATCTCCCAACAAAGACCAAGGAGAGGGTGTATACCGGTAGGAACTATCCATTGCATATCATTCCATATTATTGTATTGCATCACTTTTGGATTATTATTGAGATGATTCTGTAAGATTTATTAATATTGAACTACTGGAACTTTTCTATGTCCAGGGTTATTTTAGTATTCTTTATTCGATATAGTATCCGCTTAAGCTCAGTTGGCCTATAATACCTATTGAGTACTAGTAGATGTACTCACCCCTACTTTTCTTCATCCTTCCAGTGCATATTCTGGTATGAGTGATCATCGTGACTCTTTATCATGCAGTGTTACTATCTTTGAGGTTGTGGTGGGCTTCTGTGTTCAGGGACTGTCCCTGTTGCATCTATCCATTTGTTCTTGTCTTATATACTTCTTAGAGAGTTTTATGTTCTTGAGATACGATACCTTGTATTAGAGTCACTCTTGTACTAGTGGCAATTGAGTCTTGGGATAGATTTATGTATTACTTTACTTCATTTGAAGTATGTTCAAGGTACTTATTGGTTGATTTATCGTTGTTTTATCATTTTCCTTGATTGTGGATGATTCATGTAAATTGAGTTTGGCTTACCTACCATGGTGGATTGGGGTAGGTGACATCACAATCCTAGGTAATTTTTGGATCGTGACAGTTAGTTATATAAGGCTATAGCTAGCCTATTTTGTTTCAATAAAGTATATCGATCTTTCTTCTCATATTCTCCTTTTTGGTTTTCTTCATTCTTAACGGGATTTATTTTTGGAAATCTGTGGGATGGGTGTATTTTGCAAATTTGATAGGATTTGTTGGTGGGTCGGAATAAAATAATTCAAATAGGAAGAAATTTTTTAACATAAGCGTCACGTAGCAAATAAAGGAAGGAATAGGGGAAATTAATAGTTGAAGGGGTAAATATGTGCTTAAAGTTAAATGGTAAGGATAGATATATTAAAAATGTATACCGACGAATAAATATAACTTTGTAGAATGCTTGTTACTAGGCCTTGCTAGTGGGAGAAATGTTTGAAATTCACAATTCTCAAGTACTGTAGACTAGAGTTACTTGTAGTTTTTTATTTGGGTCGAGAATAACGGTAGTATTTGAGAATTCACAATTTTGTGAGTACTGCTGTCAAGACTTTATAGAATTTCGTGACTACTTAGTTTAATAAATGGATGGGTTACTCCATTTTGTCAATGCCAGGATTGACCATGGCCATTCCGGCCACTGACCAGTCGACTTCTACGGCTGGCCAGCCTCCCCCACTTTTTTCTGATAGCCAATTTCCTTTATTACCTAACACCACTCCTTTGAACCCTATTGACAAAACTACAGATAATGACCCTAAATCGCCTTTTGCACCTACGCTTTTGCCTAATGGAGATACACCAATAGGCAATTATGCCTCCCTGTTGAAGCCTTTAAATATAAATTTGCCACAAAATAGCAAAACCCATCAAATTGAACCTATCCTTATGAAGAAGCCCACTTATAAAGATGGTATACCTAGAATCATGTGGACTGAGGATGAAGTAAAACGTATGAATACCATTGAGAATCTGCAATATACGGTAATTGGAAAGTTTTCATACGGCTGGCCCAATTTGGAGGATCTCAGAACTCAAATCCCCAAGCAATGCAATGTAAAAGGTGGATGCAAAATTGGGCTTCTGAGAAATAGGCATATTCTTATGCGTTTTGATTTGTTCGAAGATTTTGTGAATATGATGTCTAAGAATGCTTATTATATTACTGTGAAAGATGGAGCATCATATCAAATGAGGCCTCTTATTTATGATGCAAAATTCAACATTGGTGAGGAAACGACTCAAGCCATGGCCTGGATATCTTTTCCTGACCTTTGGCCCACTTTTTTTGTAAAAGAATCATTGTTTTCTCTTGCATCAGCAGTGGGCAAGCCTATTCAATTAGATACGGCTACAGTAAACAAGACAAGACCCAGTTGTGCCAGAGTCAAAGTGCAGGTGGACTTAATGGAAGATCTTCCAAAGTTTATTGAGTTGGAAATTGAAGATCCAAGGACAAAGGAATCTAGAGTGGAGCGAGTCAAAATTCAGTATGATATGTTACCCAAGTATTGCAAAAAGTGCAAACTTCAAGGCCACAATGAAGAAGAATGCAGAGTTTTACATCCTGAGTTGAAGGAGTTCAAAAATGAGGCTACTAATGAACATGCCAAGGGAAAGAACGGGAAGGAGGAACAAAGAGGCTATCACAGAAGGTTTCAACAATGGAATCCTACTAAAAGGAGATTCACACTGGAGAAGAACACTGAGAAGTTCTTAAGTGACACTGCTACAGAGCAAGCAGGTGAAACTGTCACTACAAAGAATACTTTTGAGGCACTTACAGATAAAGAGAATAATGCACATGTGAATGAGATGGTGCAAACTAATAATGAAAAGAATAACAGCTCGGATGATGAGAATGAGAATTGTACTGGAAACAACAAGGAGAAGACCACAAGTGTTTGGGTCAACAATTTATTTTACAAAAATGAAAATAAAAAAATTGATGCTAAAGCACAAAAGCAGCCAGGCGATGCAACCTCTAGTACTAATGATGGTGAACAACTAGAGGAGGGAGAAGTAGGCACTAACACTGATAATTTTGTTAGTGAGGCTACTAAAAATCAGTCTTTGGAAATTACAACAATAGATAGCAGTGGAGAAAAAAGAAAAGAAGAAGAGGGGGAAATAGATACAGTTGCAAATAATCAAGGTTCTTCTGAATCTTATCAACAAGATAATCTAATGGAAGAACCTCCACTTGCAATTGGGGAGCAAGTATTGATTCCTCATTTACATGATGCAAAAATAATCCGTACAGCAAAGGACACATCACCCATCAAGAAGCTTTAAAATATTGTGACACACAAGGGTATTGAAAATACACCTGCAAGCACCAAAGAAGAGGATTTAAATGAGGTTATGTCATCACCAGAGGTTAACTCAAGCAAACACATCAAGAAGAAGAAAAGGACTGAACCAAGAGGAGTCCTAACAAGAAGTGCAGCTTCCAAATCCAACAGTACTTTATGATGAAAGCTCTAATATGGACTATTAGATCAGTGAGAACCCAAAAGGCTTTTCACAGGGTTCAAATGCTTAATAATCATCATAAATTCAGTTTTATAGCTTTTTTGGAACCTTTCCAAAGAGCTAATCAAATTCACAGGTACAAGAGAAGATTAAAAATGGCTCATGCAGGAGCAAATTGCAATGGGAAAATATGGGTCTTTGTCAATGAGCAGATAGATGTGGAAGTTATCATGGACACAGATCAGCAAGTTACACTCAGGTTATTTTTCCAAGACATTGAAAGATACTGTATTCTCACACTAGTGTATGCTAAATGTTTAGAAAATGAGAGGCAATCTCTGTGGGATAGTATCTACAATCTCACGTTGAACATGAATTATCCTTGGATTGTTGGGGGAGATTTTAATGTAATATTAAATGAGGAAGAAAAGCTTGGTGGTCTTCCAGTGATGCCTCAAGAATATGAGGATTTTGCTTTTGTGTCAATTCCAGTGAATTGGAAGAAATTCCTTTCAAAGTAAATCCTTTTACATGGTGGAATGGAAGAGCCGGATCAGATTGTATTTTCAAGAGACTAGATAGAGTTTTCACTAATGAAGTTTTGCAAGACTGGTTCTCAAATAGGGAAGTGGAACATCTAGCAAGAACTGGTTCTGACCATGCCCCCCTTCTTATTACATTGGGTCAGAATAATCAGAGTTACAAGAGGCCTTTTAAATTTCTCCAATTTTGGGCTAAGCATGAAGGTTTTCTGGACATTGTGAGAGAGAATTGGTATACTGAAAAAAAGGGTAACTGTTTTTATAAGTTTAAGCACAAAATTAAACATATAAAAATGGTTTTATCCAAATGGAGCAAAGAGACTTTTGGAGACATTTTTCAGCAACTCCTCATTAGAGAGGAAGTGGTCAAATTAAAAGAACAGCTCTTTCAAGAAGACCCCTCACCTGAAAATAGAAGTGTTCTTCAGCAGGCACAAGCAGAGTTGAAATTATACTTGCATTATGAAGAGAAGTTTTGGAGACAAAAGGCTGGACTCACCTGGTTCTCAGAAGGAGACAAAAATACTAAGTTTTTTAATAACTTAGTAAAAGGAAGAAGACATAGGCTCAAAATCAAAAGAATTCAAGATTCTAATGGTAACTGGTTGGAAGATGAAGAGTTGATGGCTACAGAAGCTACAAATTTCTTTCAGAATCAGTTTCATCAGGGTGAGGAAAGTCAGGATTTCACTATTCTTGACCACATACCTCATCTAATATCAGAAACTGAAAATTAAGAACTCAATGTGAGGCCAGAAATGGAAGAAGTCAAATATGCTGTTTTCAGTTTAAAGGGAGAAAGTGCTTGTGGCCCTGATGGTCTTTCAGGTACTTTTTATCAGATTTGTTGGGATATTATTGGACAAGATATTTTGGAGCTAGTTAGAGCTTTTTTGAAAGAAATACACTCCCTAAAGCTATCACCCATACTAACCTGATTCTACTTCCTAAGAAGGCTAATCCTCAGAACTTTGTTGATCTTAGACCTATAAGCCTGAGTAACTTTATCAACAAAGTTATCTCTACAGAGGTTCATGATAGATTGGAAAATCTTCTTCCTAAATTGATTTCCAGCAATCAGTCAGGTTTTGTGAAAGGAAGATGCATCATATAAAATGTTCTCCTCACACAGGAGATCATTACTGATATTAGGAAAAGGGGTAAACCAGCTAATGTTATTATTAAGCTGGACATGGCCAAAGCATATGACAGGGTCTCTTGGCTATTTCTTACCAAAGTCTTGAGGAAAATGGGCTTTTCAGAAGTGTTTATAGAGTTGATATGGAGATTGATAGCTAATAACTGGTATTCAGTACTTTTCAATGGACAAACACATGGATTTTTTCACTCCACCAGAGGTGTCAAACAAGGTGACCCACTATCTCCAGCCCTTTTCATTATTACAGCAGAATTCCTATCAAGAGTACTAAACAGTTTATTTGATAAGGATAATTATCAGGGTTTTGGGCTTCCTAAATGGAGTGCTAAGATTAATCATCTAGCTTATGCTGATGATACAATAATTTTCACTTCTGCAGAAAAGCAATCACTTCAGATGACCATGGAGATCCTTAGAGATTATGAAAAAGCCTCAGGCCAGCTTGTGAATAGCGAAAAAAAATGCCTTCTACATGCATAGGAATTGTTCTATAGCTCTTGGATGCCCTATTTTTCATTCTAGAAAGAAGAAGGTGTACTATAATGATTTGATAAAGAAAATAAAGGATAAATTGCAAAATTGGAAGGGTAAACTACTTTCATATGGTGGTAAGGCAGTGCTAATCATAGGTGTCCTTCAAAGCATGCCTTTATATTTTCTTTCAGTTATGGCTCCAACCAAATTTACCATCAATGAAATGCACAGAGTTTTTGCAAGGTTCTTTTGGAGTAACAAAGAAGAAGGGAGAAGTAAACATTGGTCAGCTTGGTTAAAAGTTTGTATACCTAAAGAAGAAGGGGGTTTGGGATTTAGGTCCTTATTTGATGTGTCAAAAGCTCTGTTTGCAAAACTATGGTGGAAATTTAGAACTTTTGGAACTCTGTGGTCTACTTTTATGTGGAACAAATACTTGCAAGAAGCTCAATCCTACTTTGGTCCAATGGAAAGGTGGCTCACAGTTATGGAAGATGATGCTAGAAGCAAGAGATTCAATGGAGAGTCACATATGGTGGGAGACAAGGTCTGGAAATGCAAGTTTTTGGCTTGATAATTGGACTAGACTAGGATCACTTTCTAGCATTCTACCTGCTGGTTTTGCTATGAATCAAAATATTGATGAAGTAAGTGATGTTTTAAATAATGGGCAGTGGAATATACCTCTTCTGGTACAAAATCTTCCTATGCAAGTGGTGGAGCATATCACAACTTATCTCCCTCTAGGTGATACATCCAACATCAGTGATAAACCTTGGTGGAGTCTATCTAAGAGTAGGGAATTTACAGTCAAAATAGCTTGGGACAAGTTGAGAAATAGGAAGGAAAAATCCTGGTTCTTTTCAAAGATGTGGAAAAAGGGTCTACCCTTTAAAATATCCTTTTGCTTATGGAGATTGTGGAAAGAGAAGCTTTCTGTGGATGATATGGTGGCTAGATGTGGAATTGCTATAGTTTTAAGATGTAGGTGTTGCTTAAACCCTCAACTTGAAACTATAGAGCATCTATTTTTAATAGGAGAATTTGCGACTAATATTTGGAGGAGATATACTGCAGCTGCTGGGGTACATGGGCCTTTTATTCAGATAAAGCAGACTATAGTTAAATGGTGGAAAACTAGGTGTGCATACAAGCTAAAACCTCTTTTAAGAGTAATTCCTGCTTTTATTGTGTGGCAAATCTGGAAATGGAGAAACAATGTAGTGCATGGAGGCAACATGACTAGCAACAGGGTCTTTTATGATATAGATCTTAATCTATATCACTATGCTTTGGTGAAATACCCTTGGATAAATGCTATTCCTAAAACCTGGTTTCTTTGAAAGTTTTACATCACAGGTTACTTGCAAGCCTATCAGCTGGCAATTCCCTAGAAAAGGTGCATTCAAATATAATACTGATGGGTCATCAAAAGGAAATCCTGGTCCTGCATCTTGGGCCTTTTGCATTAGAAATGATAGAGGGGAATTTATTCATGCTAGTGCCTGCACTATTCCTAGATCATCAAGCTTGTATGCAGAGGCCAAAGCTATTGAAAAGGGTATTGAATATTGTGTGAGCCAACAATTACTACCTTTGGTAGTGGAAACAGATTCATTACTAATGAAGCAAATTCTTGAAGCTGGATGGAAGATCCCATAGAGTGTGAGCATGGAGGTGAAAAGGATTCAAGAATGGAGAAATAAGGAAGACATAATTTTCAACCACACCATGAGAGAAGGAAACCAAGTTGCAGATTTTTTAACTAACATTGTTTTCTATTTTGCAGGTCCAATTCAGTGTACTCATTTTGTAGATCTTCCTACTGGAGCAAGAAAATTGCTAAACATAGATAAACAACAGATTTCAAGGCTGTGTTTTCAGAAATTGAAGAATATCACACAAGCAAACACAAATAACACAAGAAATGCATAGGACAGCTCATAATAAACACAACCAAATTCAACTTGCAGAGGAATCGAAGATATATCACCAAGAAGATGGTTTATTTTAGAAGACAAACCTTTTGATTTAATTTCTTAATCTTGACCTTTGGCAGTGGTATTAACTTCACTGGGAGGTTCATTCTGCTAAAGGAAAGGAGAAGAAGTTAGTTTAAATGGTTTTTCGACATAGTCACTCTCTGTTGTGAACCAATCATATAGATTTAGTGGGGATTCTTACCTGAGATGATTTATGGACTGTTTAGCTCATCTATACCTTGAAGAAGTTCTTCGTTTCTGGGATTTGGTTACCATAGCACCCGGTGAGGGTGAGAGCGTTTGGGGTGTCTTGTGATGGAACCTACCCAAAGAGTATAGAAAAAATAGCAGAAAATAATCATATCAAACAAAAATTCCAGCTTAAGTTTTTTGTTAGTTCTCAACAGATCAAAAGTTAGCTTTAAATCGAGACTGCACCTGGCATTCAATGAACAATCGAGCTTGGCATCGGAGTGAAGAAGATGGATCGCTAGTCGTGAAAGCTTTGAGACTTGGCTTCTGATTTCCCCTTTTGCTTTCTACTTTCCTTTTCCATTACTTTCCCATTTTCTTTTCTTACTAGGCAGATATTTTGTTTTGCTTTGGGCTAGTTTCCTTGGATTATTGTACAACTTTGGATTGGAATAAAAGAGGCCCATGGGTCTCACCAAAAAAGTTAATTAAAAAAAAATTAAAAAAATAATAAAAAATAAAATAATGGATGGGTTGGGGAAACTTCATCTAAATGCAGCATTTGCCGGGTAGAGTCCATTGAATTTCTATTTATTTATTTATTTATTTTAACTTTTGATTAGATTTATAACTATTGATAAGAATATAAATCATGTGGGCTCTGCCCGCGCAGGTTTGAATCCTGCCGTCCACAACGGGCTAAGCCTTTTGAACTCGAACCCTGTACATAGCGGGAGGTTTAGTTCACCGGACTGTCTGATAAGAATATAATTTATTATAGTTGAAAATAAAATGAAGAGCAATCTTTAAGAAGAAGCAAGTTTACTGTGGTAGAATATTTACTGGTCAAGCAATAATACTCTTGACTTGTCCTATGATACAATGTTGGAAAATGTCCAATGACATAAACAACTCCGAATTAGTTATGAGCCTAAAACTCCATCAATAAGAACACCTTCCTTCTATCATTTATATTCTTTTTTGAAGTGAAAAAGTTGGAGATTTTGATAATTTTCTCCTCTCTCAACTCTCTTTTTCACTATACCAACAACCTCACTTTTTTTACATTCTGAAATGCTTTCCTACGGTTCTCTTATACCAACAAAAGAAAACCACTATTCATAGATTATAGAGCCTGAGTTGGTTGTTCTAAAATTTAAGATTAAACATATAATTAGTGATAGATCACGACATAAGTGATTATATAAGTTACACTAAAAAATATTAACCACTTTCTTATCAAATTATACCCATTAAAATAATACACTTCAACATTATCATTTTTATATTAATTACTTCATATCTTTCACTTTTAATTCAAGTTATAATAGGTTTGTTATATCTCAAAAAACTGTTGTTCACTACTTCATAGACATGCAACTCGTCTTTTGAAATAGTGATAATATCACGCCTCAACCTTTCCTTCCTATCCTCTTTTTCTATTTTCTAGTAAAAACTGTAGACTCGTTGGTTTTCTATAGTGGGAGTAGTTGAGAATTCAAAACATTTCCCTCAGTACTACAGTCACGACTGCATAGAATTTCGTAACTACTTTAGTTTAAAATTATGGTTAGGGTGGGAATAATCATTAACTAAGGGGTCGTTTGATAGTTGGATAAAAGAAATATTATTTATGTATAAGATGTTGTATAAGTAATATCATGTTTGATAGTTGGTTCGGTGTCACAATCCAAAAGTCGAATTCATATGACACATACCCTATCCCAACACTCAAACAGTTAAAGAATGCAGAAAAGAGATAATAAACTCAATACGAGACATCATGAGAAAGTCAGGTAATAATATATAAACAACAACAATATCTGAATTTGAACAAAATACAACTCCAAAGCCCAAAATCTGATGTCATGAGTAAAGAGCACTAATACTGACAAAGAATATGAAAATACATAATTCTGTCTCTGGAAAAAAAAATAAAGACAATAAAGAATAGATGGAGGCTCTCACAGCACAAATCAGCTACCGCGGGTTGCACTCGTACTAGGATCTGAACTGAAAGGGCATAAAATTAGGAGTGAATACGGTCCACTTGTACTCAGTAGGTATCATAGGCCGACTGAGCAAAGTAAAAAACTAAACAAGTAAAGAATACAATGAGCACTCTTCCACCTGCATTGCAATGACCTGATTTGTGAAATTTTACTTTCTATGTGATTTGACCATTTTGCCCTTCCCCGTAGATTCTACATATTTATTTTAGGGTATGGGTAAGTTTGTCATGGTTCCCAATGCCTTTGGGAAGTTTTTGGGAGAGTTTGAGGTTCTTAGAGGCTTTAAAAGTCTCATAGTTGACTTCGGTCAACACTTGATGTTTCGAGTCCCGAATGGCGATTTGGACATTTTCATTAAATCCGAAATATCGAATTTGGGTTAGTAGAGGGGCTGGTTCAGATTTGAAACCGTTATTTTACATTTCGACCCTTCGTTTGAAAACTAGTTTAAATAAGCTTTTAGGGGTCCCCAAGGGTTAAATTATTGAAAACAATCCTTTTTCGAAAATCCAACAATGCCATTGAGTTTGGACGTAAAATAGTTTGGTAGCATATATGGTTTATTTCTATGGGATCGAGAATAAATCCCGAGGGTTCGTTCGCAGCATTTTTCGCTTGCACAAACTCAACACTTGCTGATAACTGGTGCAGTCACTTAAGTGGCCAAAGTACCGCTTAAGCGGTAGCCGCTTTAGCAACAAGGGTTCACTTAAGCGGCATCCGCTTTAGCGACACTTGATCGCTTAAGTGATGGCCGACCTAAGTGGATTGACCGCTTTAGCGACCTTCAAGCCGTTTAAGTGGTGGTCTCTTAAGCGGTCAGTTAGCCACTTAAGCGGCCATCGCTAGTTTATAAACACCATTTCATACTTTTTCATTATTTTTGGACCTTTGAGCGTCGGGCTGTGATGATTTTCGACGTTTTTTTCACCATTTGAGCTTGGGTAAGCTCCAAAACTTTATTTCCATTACTTTACATCAATTATATCATCAAAAACACTCTTTAATCTTGATTTCAAAATGAGATTTTGAGGATTTTGCTTGTAAAACATAAAAATGGTTTTTCTTCAATTTAAGCCTCGTTTTTAACTTATTCTCACGTGGGTTTTCAACTATAGACTCCTATAACCTTGGGGAATGTGTTTCTAAAATAAAATTTTGGTTTTACCCCTGAAGTTTTCAAACTCATTTTTTGAGTCCGTTTTAGACCCGTATTAAATATGATCACTATGGATATTTTTAGCTTCCTTTTAACGTGTAGATGCACTATATTTATATGTTTTAGAGTATTCCAAGACAATACAAAGAGGAAAGCTCCGTGTTGAAGGACTTTAGACTTGGATTTCATCATTTCAAGGTAGGTTATGACTTAACTTTCTTCAGACTGGGCTGGGTAGTTAATAAATAAGTAAAACATGCTATGGTTTTGGGAAAATAACTATTAAAATGGTATTTCGAGATTATTATTATGGCTCTGATACCCGTGTGGGGGCTTAAATTCTTGTTGTTGTTGACTTGTGATATCATATATTGTGTGTTACTCGGATGGGGGCTTTATTTGACATCATTGGCCTTATTTATACATTTGTATGCTTTAAATCTTCATGTGATGCCCGTGCATGGACTTAAATAGATATTATAGGCTTTATTGAGCATTTTTTTCCTTTATCATGATAAAACACCTGAATTATGGGTTGATATGATATTAATGATATCTTATATGCATATTTATTCCAATGGTACCCAACTAGAACTGATATCATGAATTATTGACATATTGAGTTGATTTTTGAGCTCACTTATACAAGTATTGAATGAATTGATTATCTTCATACTTATGTGATTTGTGAGTATATCATCCTCATTTCATACATATACATTCATGAGATATTGGTATCATTGAGAACACTGATTTTTGAAAGAAAATGAGACACTTTTAAAAATGCCTAGACCAAGGGATATGTCGGTCAGGTAGATTGACACATGAGATTGAGATTGATGAAAACTTTGGGATAGTATACGGGTTGCGAACCACCATGGGTCATATCTTGGGAATGTTGAGGCTCGGTTGGTGTATACAGAAAGTTATGCAATAACTTTCAAATCATTACATCATCATCATAATTTTATTCCATATGCATATACATGTTCGGTGTTATCTACATGTTTCTTGGCGTTTGTTTAGTTTATGCTTACTTTCGCGATTACTTGTTTTCCTCCTTTTGCTTTCTGTGTATATTAGAACCATTAGTGGAGATGGTGTGAGCTACCATTTGGAAACTTTTCTTTTTGCAGGTGATGTACTCATAGTATTTCTTTACTTGTATTTTTTTTTTGCTTTGCTCAGTCGACTTATCATTCCTACTTAGTATAAGTGGACCGTGCTCACTTCTTCTATGACCTTTTAGGGTAGATCCTAATACGAGTACGACATGTGGTGGCTGAGTTCGTGCTTGATCAGTTGGAAATTTTGAGGTACTGACACTCTCTAGGCTCATCAGAGTTGGTTCTAGGACTCATCTTATCCACTTGATGTCTTTATTATTTTTGGAGACTAACTCATGTATTATCTCAGATTCAGATATGGTTTTCTTAGATGCTCTTGTAATTATGATACCTGGTTTTGGGATGGTTATGTATTTTGTTCAGACTTTTGTATTTATCTATATTTATGGCCCGACTTCATTCTAGAAGTCTCGTCTTGTTCTATTTTATTACTATTTTTGAATTTTCTTAACTTTTGGGAACTTGGCTTACTTATCAAGGGAGGGTCAAGATAAGTGTCATCATGGCCTTAATTTTTTGGTCGTGAAAAATTGGTATTAGAGCGCTAGGTTCACCAATCTCATAAGTGTAAGATCGGGATGTCTAGTATAGTCTAGCGGATCCGTAAGTAAACAACTGTATCTATCTTCAAGGGGCTATAAGATGTCTTTAGGAGAAAACTTCTCTAAATTGATTCTTTGTCGTGCGGGTTGTTCATACCCAACATTCTAAACTTTTTTCCCACTTTTTTCTGCGTAGATGGCAAGGACTAGGTCCAGGGATGCTAAGGATGCTGAGATGGCACCCAATATAGGAGCCCCAATTTGAGGATGAGGCAGGAGTTGTGGTCGACCCAGAGGTAGAGAATGGGCACGATGAGCTACCCTAGCCAGAGGACGTGCTAGGAGGCCTCTCCCAATCCTGAGGTTGAGTATGCTAGAGATGACTATCAGATAGGGGGTGTGGGGCTAGCTCAGGTCCCACAGAGTTCAGTTGACACTCTAGTGCTTCATGATCTGCTGATTCATCTTTTGGGCAGTTTGGAGGGTATTCCATTGAGTGTACCTAGTGTTCCTCAGACTTTGAGTGGTGTTTCACCGTCAGTGCCGACTTCTACTTATGGTATTCCTACTTTTGGTATACAACCATCATCTATGGTACCCCCGCGTGTGGACTCTTTTCCTACCAGACTTACCATTCCTCTAGTTGTTTTGGGTATTATGATATTTTCTGATGATCAGAAGTAGTTTAAGAGGTTTATTCACTTGTCTCCTTCCAAGTTTAGTGGAGCGATTGGCGAGGATGCCTATGAGTTTTTGATTGATTTTTAGGAGAAGCTACATAATCTTGGATCCCTTGAGTCTCATGGAGTTGCTTATACTACCTATCAGTTGACAGATGTGGCTAGGTATTGGTGGAGATCACTTTCTAGTTGTAGGCCATTGGGTTCACCTGTTATGACTTAGACTCAATTTTCTGAGTCCTTATTGGAGAGATATGTGTCGTACAACTTGAGAGATCAGATGCGGGATAAGTTTGATCACTTGAGACAGGGTTCCATGACTATTGTCGAGTATGAGAAACTTTTCCATGCTCTATCTAGATATTCTGCCGCCAGTATCTCTATCGAGCCTGAGAGGATTCATATATTTGTAGGGGTTAAAAGGTCCTTATCAGTTGGCTACTAGACAGATGGTTGTTTTAGATGCATCTTTTCAGAGTATTATTGAGCATGCCAAGTTGACCGAGTGTATTACCCGGGCTACTCAGGGAGGCACCAAGAAGGTGCACTGACAGGGCGAGTTTAGTGGACATGCCTCCTGAGGTAGAGATTTATCTAGCATATGTTCCCATGGTTATCATGGTAAGCCAGTTCAGGACGCTTTATAGGGATCAGGTGGTACACTCTTAGGTTCTGCAGATTCAGGTAGCCGGGCATTAGGTCATGCTAGTAGAGGTTCCAGTTTTAATTCTTTGGGCCAGAGTGGTCATCCTAGTTCGTCTGTACTTCCTCAAATTAAGGCAAGCCATAGAGGATGCTTTGAATGTGATGAGGTTGGCCATTTGGCTAAGGATTATCCTCGGTGTGTATTTTGTCCTTCCCAGTAAGGTTCTCAACTTCAGCTTTGCCCTACTCCTATATCTGCAGTCAGAGGTAGTTCACAGAGTAGTAGGTTGGTGCTAGAGTTGCTCGAGGTAGTGGTAGGGGACCTCATAATAATGGTCGTTGGGTTGCTCAGTCCGAGAGCAAACATTGAAAGTGTTATACTATACTTTGGAAATCCGAGGCAAAGGCCTATGATGCAGTTATTACAGGTATCATCCCAGTTTACTACAGATCTACTTCTGTGTTATTAGACCATGGGTCTACATTCTCCTATGCGTCTACATATTTTGCTTCTGGTTTTGATGCTGCATATGAGTCCTTTACTAGGCCTCTTCATATTTCTACCCCCGTAGGAGATTCTTTAGTGGTAGATTGGGTGTACCGATCTTGTGTAGTTAACTTTGTGGGGCGTGAGACTTGGGTAGATATGATTATCCTAGATATGGTTAACTTTGATATTATCTTGGATATAGATTGTTTAGCTTCCTATCATGCTATATTGGATTGTTATGCCAAGACCGTGACCTTAGCTATGCCGGGTGTGCCAAGGATATCTTGAAAGTGTATGCTTAATTTGGGTTTGAAGGGAGTTATATCTTTTCTATGTGTTTGCCGCATAGTGGAAAGAGGATGTTTGTCTTATTTGGCTTATGTTTGTGATATTAGTGTTGCCTCACTACCTCCTATGGATTCTATTAGGGTTGTTCGCGAGTTCATGGATGTATTTCCTATGGATTTGCTTAGTATGCCTCCAGATTGTGATATTGATTTTGCTATTGATGTAGAGCCGGGTACAAGCCCATTTTTGTTTCTCCATATATGATGGCCCCAGCTGATTTGAAGAAATTAAAGAAACAGTTATAGGATTTGTTGAGTAAGGGGTCCGTTAGACATAATGTATCTCATTGGGGTGCTTTTATTTTGTTTGTGAAGAAGAAGGATGGTTCTATGCGTATGTGTATTAATTAGCGACAGCTGAAAAATATGACAGTTAAGAACAAGTATCCTCTTTCTCGCATTGATGATCTTTTTGACCAGCTTCAGGGTGCTTCAGTGTTTTACAGGATTGATTTGAAATTCGGGTATCACCAGTTGAAGATTAGAGCTTTGGATATTTCAAAGATGGCTTTTCGAACTCAATACGGTCATTATTAGTTTTTGGCCATGTCTTTTGGGTTGACCAATGCCCCAACAACATTTATGGAGTTGATGAATCAGGTATTTTTATCCTGTCTCGACTCTTTTGTGATCGTATGTATAGATAATATCTTGGTATACTCCAAGAATGAGGCCGATCATGTGAGACACTTGAGGACGGTACTTTAGAGATTGCGTGATGAGAAGTTGTATGCCAACCTTTCTAAGTGTGAGTTTTGGTTGGATTCTATCTCTTTCTTAGGTCATGTGGTGACTAAAGATGGTATTATGGTCGATCCGGCCAAGATTACGGCAATTCGTGAATGGGCTAAGCCCACTAGTCCTATCGAGATTCAGAGTTTTGGTAGCTTGGCCGATTATTATTGGTATTTTGTAGAGGGATTCTCTTCTATTGAGGCCCCTTTGACCAAGTTGACTCAGAAGAAAGTTATTTTCCATTGGTCGGATACTTGTGGGAAAAGCTTTTAAAAGCTCAAGGAGTTGTTGACTTCGGCTCCTATCTTGACTTTACCCAAGGAGGGCGAGGCTTTTATCGTGTTTTGTGATACTTTTGGTGTGGCTTTAGGTGCAGTGTTGATGCAAGAGGGTAAGGTAATTGCTTATATTTCTCGTCAGTTGAAGCCTCATGAGAAGAATTACCTTACCTATGATTTGGAGTTGGCTGAGGTTGTTTTGTGTTAAAGTTGTGGAGGCATTACTTGTATGGAGTCCATTGTGAGATTTTATCGGATCATTGTAGCCTTCAGTACTTCTTCACCCAGAGAGATCTTAATATAAGTCAGTGACATTGGCTTGAGTTGCTTAAGGATTATGATCTCACTATTCTTTATCATTCGGGTAAGGCTAATGTGGTTGCGGATGCCTTGAGCCAGAAGATGACTAGTATAGGGAGTTTAGCTTATCTCTTGACTCAAGAGTAACTTTTAGCCATAGAGGTTCAGTTTTTAGCTAACCAGATGGTTAGGCTTGACATTTCGACACCCGAATGTGTTTTAGCTTTTGTTGATGCTAGATCTTCTTTGATGGAGCAGATTCGAGCTCACCAGTTTAATGATGATAGTCTAAGGGTGATTCGAGATAAGGTGTTGAGTGGCGAGGCTAAGGAGGCATCTCTTGATTTGGATGATGTTTTGAGGATTATTGGTCGAGTTTGTGTGCCGAGAGTTTGTGGATGGGTGAGATTGATTTTAGAAGAGTCCCATTATTCCAGATATTTTATTCATCCAGGGGTGACCAAAATGTATTGTGATTTAAAACAACATTACTGGTGGGGTGGTATGAAGAAGGATGTAGCGGACTTTGTAGCTCGTTGCTTGTGTTGTCAGCAGGTGAAGGCCGAGCATCTGAGATCGGATGCTTTGCTTTAGAGAATACCCATTCCTGAGTGGAAGTGGGAGCGGATCACTATGGATTTCTTAAGCGGGTTGCCTCGTATTTCTCATGGGTCTGAAAACATTTGGGTCATTATGGATCGATTGACCAAATCAGCCTATTTCATTCCTATTCAAATTTCCTTCAGTGTGTCTAGAGGTTGGCTCGTATCTATGTTTGGTAGATAGTTCGTCTTCATGGAGTACCCGTGTCTACTATCTCTGATAGAGGCTTAGTCTTCACTTCTAGCTTTTGGAGGACATTTCAAGAGGAGTTAGGCACTCAGGTTGACCTTAGTACAACTTTTCACCCCCAGACCGATGGTTAGTCGGAGCGGACTATTCAGGTTTTGGAGGATATGGTCCGTACGTATGTTATGGAATTTGGAGGTCAGTGGGAGCAATATTTAGCCTTGGCGGAGTTTGCTTATAATAATAATTACCATTTGAGTATTAACATGGCACCTTTTGAGCAATGTATGGCAGACATTGTCGATCTATAATTGGTTGGTTTGAGACTTTCGAGGCTAGCCGCCGTGGTACCAACTTGCTTCGTGAGTTTTTTGATAAAGTTTGGGTGGTTCAGGATAGAATTCGGGCTGCCCAGAGTAGGCAGAAGAGTTATGCCAACCGCAGACTTCGTGCCTTGAATTTTGGGATTGGTGATCGAATCTTTCTTCGAGGTCGCCCATGAAGGGCTTGATGAGATTTGGGAAGAGGGGAAATCTTAGCCCCAGATATGTCGGGCCATTTGAGATTCTTCGGACAGTTGGGGAGGTAGCTTATGAGTTGGCTTTGCCCCCAAATTTTTCAGCCGTTCATCCAGTCTTTCATGTATCCATGCTTCGACGCTATATTTCGGATGAATCTCACGTGCTTCATTGGGATACGTTTCAATTGGATGAGAGGTTGACCTTTGTAGAGGAGCTAGTTTTCGCTTTATCCAGAGATATCAGACGGTTGCGTTCTAGAGATATTTCTGTGGTTAAGTTTCAGTGGAGACACCGTTCCATTGAGGAGGCTACTTAGGAGGTCGAGTCCGACATGCATAATAGTTACCCCCATCTCTTTACCGATTCAGGTACTTCACTCACTTTTAGTTTGAGAACGAACTAGAGCCTTAGTGGTGGATATAGTAATGACCTGATTTGTGAAATTTTACTTTCTATGTAATTTGACCATTGTTTCCTTCCCCGTAAATGGAACATATTGATTTCGGGGTGTGAAAATATTTGGCATGGTTTCCAATGCCTTCGGGAAGGCTTTGGGAGAGTTTGAGGTTCTTAGAGGCTTTAAAAGTCTCATAGTTGACTTCGGTGAACACTTGATGTTTTGAGTTTCAGATGGCGATTTGGACAGTTCCATTAGATCCGCAATGTCGAAATTGGGTTAATAGTGGGGTTGGTTCAGATTTAGAACCACTATTTTACATTTTGACGCTTTATTTGAAAACTAGTTTAAATAAGATTTTAGGGGTCCCAGGGGTTAAATTATTGAAAATAATCCTTTTTCAAAAATCTGACATTGTCACTGAGTCCGAAACATCGAAAATAGCCTGGTAGCATATATGGTTTATTTCTATGGGGTCCCAAACAAATATCGAGGTTTCGTTCAGAGCATTTTTGGATTGCACAAACTCCGCTTTAGAGACACTTAATCACTTAAGGATGGCCGCCCTAAGTGGCTTGGCCGCTTAAGCAACCTTCAAGCCGCTAAAGAGGTCAGTTAGCCGCTTAAGCGGCCATCCCTGGTATATAAACCCCATTTCACAATTTTTCACCATTTTTGGACCTTCGAGCTACGGGTTTGAGCGAATTTTGAGGTTTTCTTCACCATTTGAGCTTGGGTAAGCTCCAAAATCTTATTTCCATTACTTTACATCAATTATATCATCAAAAACACTCTTTAATCTTGATTTCAAAATGAGATTTTGAGGATTTTGCCGGTAAAACATAAAAAATGGTTTTTCTTGGATTTAGGCCTCGTTTTTAATTCATTTTTGCGTTGGTTTTCAACTATAGACTCCTAATAACCTTGGAAAATATGTTTCTAAAATAAAATTTTGGTTTTACCCATCCCGTTTTCAAACTCATTTTTCGAGTCCATTTTGGATCTGTCTTAAATATGGTCAATATGGGTATTGTTAGCTTTATTTTAATGAGTAGATGTTATATGTATGTTTTAGTTGATTCCAAGACCATACGAAGGAAAATTCTTTGTGTTAAAGGACTTTAGACTTGGATTTCGTTATTTCGAGGTAGGTTATGGCTTAACTTTCTTCAAATTGGATTGGGTAGTTAATAAATAAGTAAAGCATGCTATGGATTTGGGAAAATAACTATGAAAATGGTATTTTGAGATTATTATTATGGATCTGATACCCGTGTGGGCTCTTAAATTCTTATTGTTGTTGACTTGTGATATCATATATTACGTGTGCTCGGGTAGGGCTTTATTTGACATCATTGACCTTATTTGTGTATTTATATGTTGTAAATCTTCATGTGATACCCGGACGGGGACTTGAATAGATATTATAGGCCTTATTGAGCATTGTTTGCCTTTATCATGATAAAATACCTGAGTTATGGGTTGAAATGATATTAATGATGTCTTATATGCATATTTATTCCAATGGTTCCCAACTAGAACTGATATCATGAATTATTGACATATTGATTTGATTTTCGAGCTCACTTATACACGTATTGAATGGATTGGTTATCTTCATACTGATGTGAATGTGAGCATATCATCCTCATTTCATACATATACATTCATGAGATATTGGTATTATTGAGAAATACTGATTTTTGAAAAAGAATGAGACACTTTTAAAAATGCCTAGATCCAGGGATGTGCCGGTCGGATAGATTGGACATGAGATTGAGGTTGATGGAAACTTTGGGATAGTATACGGGTTGCGAACCCCTCATGAGTCCTATCTTGGGAGCATTGAGGCACGGTAGGTGTCTACAAAAAGTTATGCAATAACTTTCAAATCATTACAGCATCATCATCATCATTGCATTCCATATGCATATACATTTTCGGTGTTATCTACATGTTTCTTGGCATTTGTTATGTTTATGCTTACTTTCGCGATTACTTGTTTTCCTCCTTTTACTTTCCATATTTATATTAGAACTGTTAGTAGAGACTATGTGAGCTACCATTTGAGAACTTTTATGTTTGCAGGTGACGTGCTCATAGTATTTCTTTACTTGTATCATTTTCTGCTTTGCTCAGTCGGCCAATGATTTCTACTGAATACAAGTTGACCGTACTCACTCCTACTGTGCCCTTTCAGTGTAGATCCTAGTACGAGTACGACACACGGTGGCTGAGTTCGTGCTTGATCAGTTGGAGATTTTGAGGCACTGGAACGCTCTAGGCTCATCAAAGTTGGTTCCAGGCATCAACTTATCTACTTAATGTCTTTATTATTTGTGGAGACATACTCATGTATTATCTCATATTCATATATGGTTTTCTTAGATGCTCTTGTACTTATGATACCAGGTTTTGGGATGGTTATGTATTTTGTTCATACTTTTGCATTTATCTATATTTATGGCCCGACTTCATTCTAGAAGTCTCGTCTTGTTCTATTTTATTACTTTTTTCGAATTTACTTAACTTTTGGGAACTTGGCTTACTTATAAAGGCTGGGCCGAGCTAAGTGCCATCATGACCTCAATTTTTGGGTCGTGACATTCATACAAAAAAGTTTTCAATGGTTGCTCAAACCATATCTCCGAACAATTCTACAAGTATAATATTAATATAAGAATAACTACACACAAATATATAAGACAAGGCTAAATACACGACAATAACCACATAACAGAAGTAGAAATAATGCAATGCGTAGTGGGATGATGATGAAGTAAGTCATCGCATGGTAGCCATTTCATGGTCTCGTATACACCTTCCGAGCATAAGCTTCCAGGACAGGACTCATGGGGGTTCGCAACCCATATACTTTCACAATCTCAATCTCATATCTCAATCAACCTTGTCGGCAAAATCTTCGATCAAGGATTTTATAAAGTGTTTTATTTTCTTTCAAAATCAGTTCTTCTCTGTGGTACCAATTCCATGTATATGGATGAATGATATGAGGATGAATGCTCAATAACCAATACAATATCATATATAACGAATCAAGTCAATGATGGTATCAAATGAGCTCAAATATCCTAAATATGTCAATAAATCATGATATAAGTCATCGCATGGCACCACAGTAATGAATAGTCATGTAAGACATCAATAATATCAATTCAAGCCCCCACTCGGACATAATAATAGACATAGATGACAAATAATGCTCAAACAAGACCAATATCAACCCCCTCTCAGGTATCACCACAATAATTACCTCTCAAGTCAAATATAATGCTTATATAGGCCACCACTCGGGCATCACAACAATAATAATATCTCAAGTCAACAATAATACTCAAATAAGCCCCTATATGGGCAACACGATAAAATAACTATCTTAAAATACGAATCTCACGATGAAATTCTCAACCCATAGCATACTTTACATAAATGGTTAACTACCCAGCCCAGTTTGAAGAAAGTTAAGCCATAACCTACCTCAAAAAATTAAAACATGAGCCTGGACCCTTCAACACAACGCCTTTCCTTTACGAACGGCTTCAGAATGAACTGAATCTATAAAAAATATAATCTACACATTAAAGAGAATCTAATGGTACCCATATTGGCTACTTTCGTTTCGAATCCAAAAATAGTTTGAAAATCGACTCAGAATCAAAAAGGGCAAAACTAAAATTTTATTTAAGAATCATGCTCCCCATACTAAGAGGGTTCTAAATCTGAAAACCCAACGAAAAATGAGTTGAAATCGGACTTGAAATTTTAAAAAATCCAATTTCATACTTTATACCGGGTGAAAATGCCAAAATCCAAGTTTGAAATTAAAGTTTTGATGATGAAATCAATGAGAATTGATGAAAAGTGGAGTTCAGAGTTTACCCACACAAGATTGATGAAGATTTTCTTTGAAATTGCCAAAAACCGAGCTCCAAAAGTCTAATAATAGTGAAAATGGGGTATTGGACGAGAAAAGGAATTCAATTCTGTCCAGGTGTAAAATACTCTTCGCAAACGAGGGCTCCTGATTGCGATCACGACTTTATCCGATTTGAAACCCTCGCGATCATGAGCAGTCCATCGCGAACGCGATGCGTATCCGACCCGAACCCGATCCACTTACCCTTCGCGAACGCGACTACCATCTCGCGTTCGCTATAACTGGAGATTCTAACCTTTCGTTATCGCGAGCCCTCCACCACGATCGAGATGAACAAAAGATTTCTTCTCCACGAATGTGAGGGTTGGCCCGCGAACGCGAAGAAGAATATTATGTTACACCAGATATCAACAAATTGCTGAAAGGAAATGATAAAAATCCTCGAACACACTCTCGGGATTCGTTTGGAACCCCACAAAAATAAATCAATAATGCTACTAGGCTTATTTAGAAGTTTCGGACTAATGGAACCATCAGATTTACGAAAATAGATTGTTTTTAAAAAGCTAACCCTCGAGACCCCTTTTAAAGTTATTTTAACTAGTTTCTCGTCTAAGAGGTCAAAATGATATATAAGGGTTCAGAACCCAAACTAACCATGCTACTAACCCGAAATCGATATTCTAGATCTAATGGAACTGACAGAATAGCCATCCGACACTCGAATCACAAAATATTTACCAAAGTCAAACTAAACACTTTAAAAGCTTCTCAAAAGCTCAAACTCACTCAAATCAATCCCGGATGCTTTGGGGACCATGTCAACCAACCTAAAAAGTCATAAGTAGCAACTAAAGGGAAGGGAAAAATATTCAAAACACAGCATAAGCTAAAAATCACAACCAGGATTGTTACATTCGTACTATGAATAAAATTAATACTGTGTTTAGTTTAAAATTTAAAACCATGCATAACTAATACATGTATAAGTTATAAGGAAAATCTGTGTATAATTTTATGCATGATAAAAAATGGAATAACTACATGAATAACTAAATTCTGTATAAATAATACATAAATATACTCATAACTAATTTATGAATTACTAATATCTGCATAAATCTAAACAGCCACCAAACGAACCCGACCCTAAATGTGAGCTTTATCAATACCTACCCTTCAAATAGAAAATTATATTCATTTAGGGTTTGTTTGGTCATGTGAGATGAATCATAATATGAAATCATATGAGATGAAGTTGAAGTTTTGTTTGGACATACAATTTGAACTTTTAAGTTGTATTTTTTTTCACACAAACATGAAAACCCCATAAATTATGTAAACTATCAACATTGTCCCAAATTTTTATATAATCCTACCAAATGAGCAAAAGTTTATAGCAAAAGTATAGTAGACTATCACAAAGTTATTCTAAAAAATATCAACATTTATTGATCAAACTTTAGTTCAATAAAAAAGTAAAATAAATTTTAATTTGAAGTAATAATAATAAATTTTAGTTGGTGAAAGTTGATGAAAGCAATAGTTATATCAGATATAAATGATTTAAAGATCAATAAGAGTAATAATATCAATAGTATAAATTTTGTTTACATGTGAAATAAATAGTTGATAGATACAAAATGGTGAGTTTTTTTTTTCTATAAAATATAAACTTGTGGGTATTTTTTGTATTTAAAAAGTTTCAAATTATGATATGAAATTCCAATATCATGCTTTTTGAAGAATTTAAAATTTCATCCCATAATTTGAAACCATGAAATAAAATCACATATCCAAACACTGATGAAATTACATGTCCAAATGCCTACTTAGTATAAAACAAAATTGTGCACAACTCTGATCAAACCACGTGAGCTCTCACTCAAATGCCGGCTATATAAAGTCGGGAGGACCTTGTAGATCCACTTCACTGCATTAACATACCACAACCATGGCTTCCACGTCTTCAATTGTTGTTACTTTTTTCACTGTCTTCCTTGTGTTTTCATTGGTTAGTTCTTTCTCCCAGCCTCCCTCTATTTGTTTTTCAATAAAAGCTACACTAGATTACTAGATTATGCTATCAAATACTTCCTCCATTCTATAATAGTTGTCATGTTTTACTTTTCGAAAGCTAATTTTGACTATTTTTTAAAATTAAATTAGATTAAATTAATTCAATATTTTAAAATTAAAATTAAGATATTCAAAAACTATACGAAAAGTACTATACATTGCAATTTTTATCATATCAATATGATAAAAAAATAAATCTCAAAACATTGATCAAAATTCATACTATTTGACTCTCAAAAAGGAAATTGTAACAAGTATATATTTTGGAACGGAGGGAGAACAATTCGTTTCATTCAAGAAAGAAATAAAAGGATCTTTGAGTACTTATCTTTAAAATTTATGGTCTTCAAATTAAACATGTATAAAACACCTTGCGATTCAGAGCGGATATACTCTCTGCTCGTTAATGAAAAGGGTAAATATGAACTATTTGCTAGATGATGAGGGTATATATATGCACCATTTGTTAGACGACGAGGGTATATATACACCACTTTTTTAACGAGGGATATATTTGCTCCAATCGCAAAGTTGAAGAATATATTTGCCTCTTTGCCCTTTAAACTTTCCATTTTACCGTTGCTGGGAAACTTGTATAGCCATATATAATTATTAAGGAGTGAAAACTTATATAATGGTTTATTGAAAAAATGTTTGTAGTTACATCATGTGGAAATGTAGAAGCACAAGTTGTGGAAGGTGAAGCAGCAATAGAACTAGTGACAAACGATCATGTCCTCCAACAAACTAACAGATGTGCACGATATCGTTGTCACACTAATTTCCATTGCAGAAAATTTGATTGCTCAACTTGCTCTCCTGCTTTTGAGGGTTTTTATACCTAGTGTGTTTTGTTATAACCACTTTATGATCAGCCCTTTGTGTCCTAGTTTTCTTGGTTTCTTTTTTAATAAAAGACAATGTGTAAGACCCCCTAATTAGCTTATTGTGTCAAGCAGTGGCGGATCCAGAATTTTGTTCAAACAGGTTCAAGTTAATATAGAGCATAATTAGGGGCGGCTCAATACTTTTGGTGGCCTAAAGCCGCACTTCCACGAGAGGCCCTTAGTATTTTTCTAACTTCTTAAGATGCAAAATTATGAATTAATTATTTTATAATCGACTTTATTTAGTAATTCTTTTTCAATTGATAATATACCTAACCCACTCGATCTTTCTTGAGACATTATTGATCTTAAGTAAGATTTTCTAATTAACATAATCGAATTGAATAATTAGATTCATACTAAAAATTAGTGCTTACTTTGTCACATCTCTTCACAAAATCAAATTAGAAAAATAGTAACAAGTAAATCCATACGGAGGGAGTACATAATTATATTTATACAAAATGAGGCCCCCAACTAAAGCCTAGGCTTTACCCTAAAGCCGGCTCTGAGCATAATGGTAGTCGAGAAAAATAATTATCAATATATATATATATATATATATATATATATATGGTGTTTAATTAAAAAGAAAATAAATAATTAGCCATAAGAATATCATTTCTAACAAAAATATATCAACTTTTTAATTACTTATAAAATTGAACTTTATCACATATCTTCAGTTTAAAATGTTAAGTATTACTATTATAAAGGACAATAAAAATGTAGCAATTTTGAAAAATCATAAATAAAATTAAAAATAATTTAGTTAAAACAAATATATGAATAAAAATGTACAAAACTAACGCGAAGAAGATATTCAACGGGGTCGGCTTGACCCTTCATCGCGAACGCGAGAAAAGGCTCGCGAATGCGATGGTCAAGAACTTGACCCTTCGCGAATGCAGCCTACTCCTCACGAACGCGAAGAGTAAAATTGGCCTATACCAAATGCTGGAAACTAGGAAAATCCTAAGTCCCAACGAACTCCGATAAGGGGCTCGAGATTTGTTCGGAATCCAATGTGCGCAAACAAACTATGCTACTATACCAAATTCGACATTTCAGACTCAACGGAACCATTAAAATTTCAATCCAAGGTCGTTTCAATAAAACATGTATTCCCCACACCCATAGTTATGTTTTTATTAAAATCAATCCAATAGTCCAAAATGAGTCTGAAAGCCTAGAGACCCGGACCAAGTGTCCCCTTAGCCTAAAATCAATGTTTCGGAGCTAGTGGAGCTGTAGGAATTCTCATCCAAGGCTATTTACTAGGATTTTTGGTCCAAGACCAATTTTTTAACTTCAAAAGCTCCAAAATAGGGAAATGGGCTTAAAACCAAAATGAACTGCCCGAAAACTGAGTCGATGATTCCGGCAAGCCATAAATGACCTATACCTGCTATGGGAATGCATGAAAAGCCAAAAGTACACAATAACCTTGAGGGTCATTACCATTTATCTAAAAGTTTCGTGATTGTTATAGTGAGGTTTTGTCATATTTGTATACTAACATTTGACATTTAGATCTCACTTAACTGTTATAAACAAAAATATGCAAAATTATTTTTTGTACTTTTTGTGTTATAAACGAAGAAGAACTTACATATGGTGTTCATCGATCTTGAGAAGGCGTACGACAAAGTTTCTAGGGAGGTTCTGTGGAGGTGCTTGGAGGGTAGAAGTGTTCCCGTGGCATACACTAGGTCAATTCAGGACATGTATGATGGGTCAAAGACTCGTGTAAGGACGATGACAGGAGATTCAGAGCACTTTTCTATTTTGACAGGGTTGCACCAGGGATCGACACTAAGTCTATGTTTATTCACTTTAGTGATGGATGTTTTGACGCGGCATATCCAAGGGGAGGTGCCTTGGTGTATGTTATTTGCTGATGATGTAGTCCTAATTGATGAGACTCGAGGAGGAGTTAATGACAAGCTGGAGGTTTAGAGACAAACCCTAGAGTCTAAAGGGTTTCGGTTGAGCAGGACCAAGAGGGAGTATTTGGAGTGCAAGTTTAGTGATTTGTTGCATGGGGAGGACGTGGTAGTAAAGATGGACTCCCAGGCCATTCAGAAGAGAGGTAGTTTCAAGTATCTTGGGTCGATGATTCAGGGGAATGGAGAGATTGACGAGGATGTCACACACCGTATTGGTGCTGGGTGGTTGAAATGGAGGCTTGCCTCCGGAGACTTGTGTGATAAGAAGGTGCCTCCTAAACTTAAAGGCAAGTTCTACAGAGTGGCAGTTCGACCAGCTATGTTGTACGGAGCGGAGTGTTGGCCATTCAAGATCTCCCACATCCAAAAGTTAAAGGTGGCGGAGATGAGAATACTGTGCTGGATGTGTAGACTTACTAGAAGGGATAGTGTTAGGAATGAGAGTATTAGAGAGAAGGTTGGTGTGGCTTCGGTGGAAGACAAGATACGAAAAGTGCGATTTAGATGGTTCGGGCATGTGATGAGGAGGTACACGGATGCCTCAGTTCGGAGGTGTGCAAAGTTGGCTATGTATGGCTTCAAGTGGGCTAGAGGTAGGCAAAAAAAATATTAAAAGGAGGTGATTAGACATGATATGGAGTAGTTGCAGCTTACTGAGGACATGACCCTAGATAAGAAGGTGTGGAGGACGCAGATTAGGGTAGTAGGTTAGTGGATAGGAGTGTGTCTTTGCTAGTAACAATGTGTGCTTTGTTCGTAGTTATGCTTATAGTCGTAGTGTTCGTGGTGTTTTGGTGATGTTTGTGATTTTCTGATAGATAGTATATAGCATTACTTTGTAGGTGTCTTGTTTCCTTCATTATCTATTGGTTTCTTGTTCTATATTTTCTATACTGTTATTTGTCTTGAGTCAGGGGTCTATCGGAAACAACCTCTCTACTTTGTCTGAGATAGTGGTATGGACTGCGTACACTTTACCCTCCCCAGACCCCACTTGTGGGAATACACTGGGTATGTTGTTGTTGTTGTTGTGTTATAAACGAAGATAAAGTACTTGTTAAATTTAAAACCTCAATTGATTTTTATATTTTATTAATTAAAAAGTGAAAAGGAAAACATCAATAGTTTTTCCTTGTCTAAAAATGCAATCGCCGACCTCATTTTACCTATTTCAATCCTAGCGTAGAACGTCTATATAGTATCAACTTATTTACATAGTTATACCCAACAAAATAAAAACATCTAGCTAATATGTTCATTATTGCAGATAAGTTATTCTCCTCAAACATGACCAACAAGTACTATATCAACTCAGATAAAGGAGGAAAGGACACAAGCACAGGCAATGTCATTAATCAAGATCTAAGATAAATTAGGAGAATTTCATCCTTGGTGGTTTTGTTTGTCAGCGGCTTGTGAATGTGAGGGATGACACCACCACCAGCAATGGTCCCTTTGAAAAGTGTGTCAAGTTTCACATATCCACGAATGGCCAGTTGCAAGTGCCTAGGGGTCATTTTCTTCACTTTATGATAGTTGCTTTCATTACCAGCTGATTCAAGAACCTCTGCAGTCAAGTACGCCAAAACTGCATCGGAGTAAACAACTGTTATTACTCCAACTCTTCCATGGGTTGAGGTTTGGTCTTGAGCTGACGGTGAATTCATTCCACTAGAACCTAAAATTGCCCCAAACATGTCCAATCATATCAGTATTTGTAAGAGGGTGCTAGGGAAAAGAAAAAAATCTTTCTAGAGTTCTTTAATTGTGCCATAACAATTTGAATGTTATGCATTATTTACAGCTGATAGATCAAAAACTGATGCCCCACCCCTATACATATTCAATAAATCCAAAAAATTCAAGATCCCAAAAGAGTACAATACATCCCCGTTAGTCTTTCATGTGTGCATTTTCAAAATGTCACATAACTATGAGAGTCACATCTTATGCCACATTAGTTGGTTTGGAATGAAATATCTTTTTACGGTAAGTCACTTTATTGCAATTAAACATTGTTGATGCCAAGTTTATGATCTACGATGTTGATCTTCAGATATTTCCTGAATGAAAGTAAGACCTATGAAGGTATGGATTCTAGCTTAAAGTTAAGACAAGACAACAATGCTAAAGCATGAGTTTAACTAATTCAGTTGCTTTTATTTCATCGAAATCTTTATTCCAGTAACAGTCTACAATCACTTTTAAGCAAGAACTATGTATTCACCATCCGTAGATGTTTCCTCTAAACATCCTAGTAGCTGTTACAAAATGTAGTTAAAAAACCTATTTATGAATCTTTTTTATCAAGAATCTGTTTATAAATCTTTATACATAATGAAAAGAAATGTAATGGACCGCTCTTATATTCTTTGAATGACTAGTCTTTCGTAACTTTAAATCTAACAAAAAAAATTAAGTACAAAATAATCACACGAATTAAGAAAGACAGAGTATGTACCTCATTTTTCCTTTCGCTTCCTCCTATATCGTCGTCTCTTCCGCACCCCACTTATCTTATCTTCATAAGATTGTGGTTTCATGTTATCTCACAATGAGTGATGTAGTGGTTCTCTCTGGACTCTACTATCATTAATTGGAGCTGTCAAAACCTCAGACACGAAGCCAGTGGGACCATCTATTCACTAGGTAGACATGAGTGTGATCATCCAAAGGACAGGATAAAGAAGCACCATGACAATTATCTAGATGACAAAAGGAAGTGTCACCAGCTATGCAGTCATCCAGAGGGAAACCAGTGGCACCAATTGCGGAAGATGTAGTTTGAGAGGAGGCAACACCATCTGTGTGGACACTCATAGGAGATAACCTAGTGGTACCAACACAAGAGATGAAAGTGTGATCATCTAGAAGAGGAGAGGAAACTACACCATGTGTGTAATTATCTGGATGAGAGGAGACAGTGGCATCAGTTGTGCAGTCATCAATAGGAAGGAAACTAGGGGCATCGATGATGAGATCAATCAGAGGAGAGAAGGAAGTGTCATTACTTATGGAAGCAGGTGCAGCTAGAGTGGATTCTTTCAACCTTCGCACATATGGAATAACAACAAAATCATTCTCCTTATCCCAATCTCTACTATTTTCTTTAAAGTAGGTTGTCCAGTTCCTTCGATTTTTTGTCCTACACTTTCCTTCCCTAAGATTCTTTGATTGACCTGAAATGCGGGATATTTTTCCGAGGCCCATCTAGAGACCAAACCTCTCACAGTTATAATATCATGAGTTGTTCAGGCAAATGACAGAGGATTTACCGTCCCAAAACTCCTTCCAAGAATCTGGATGCGACCTTTGAAACTTCTCATCGCATATGATCCCAAGGCCGGCTCAATGGTAAAGCCATTGCGCCTCAAAATAATGATTACTCCAATGTTTTACTCTATAATACTCTTTCCTCTTAAATTATATGTTGTATTTTTATTTTTTTGTACATTCTCAAACTTTCTTACCCTTATTTATGTCTTAAGATATAATTTCTATTCATTGAATATTTACTTATTTGTGTATATCCATAAATCAAAAAGTAAGTTCTTTTGTGTCTTTAGTATATGAAAATTAGTATATTATGAAATGAGTTTGGGGCCTCTTTTTATGGTTCGGCTTTAGGCCACCATTTCCGTTGAGCCACCATGTATGATCCTTTCATGTTATGGACTTACCTATAGGATCAAACTAGTCTAATTTATAAAGTAAAAAAGTGAAAAATATAGCACTCTAAAGATCAACTTGGAAGTAAAAGTATGAAAACAAATAATCGAAGACTATATGTACAAGCAGACCAAAGTATCTGTACTAATAGGCAGATCATCTATCTATCGGACAGATGCTAAATTTGCCAGCGATTGTATGAGAAAAATTGGTGTTCATTCTCTTTTTGAGAAGAAAGTAGAAACATAAAAGCAACTTGACGTATAGGTAAAAACATTTTTAATACAAAATATCATTATAAAACTAATAAGATGATAAATACTGATCGATACCCTGTCTAGCGGACCAAAGCATCTTTTACAATCGATAGATTGGGTATTTCTCGAACAAATGCTAAACTTATCAGTAATTATACGAGAAAAAATTGATTTGAAAAGAAAGGAAACCTCCTTCGAACTGTCTTCAATTAATTATTTTTTTTAGTTTGAAAATTAATAAACAAATATGTGTTTGACCTAATTTTGTCACCCGTCTATGTAATGTAAGTATTTCACAATTGCTCACAAGAAGTTTTCGAGTTAAGTTCTTTATGTGCGTATTCTTTTAAAATTTTAATTTATTTTAAACTTACTTACCGACTTGAGAAGGTGGAAAAATTATTGCAAAATTCTTAATATAGAGTTGCATTTAGAAGTTAAAGATTAAGCATTCTCATGGGTCAAGGTTGGGCATCTTGATGGATCTATTTAAGCTGTTGATTTATATGGGCTAATTTGGGTTAGTCCAAATCAACTCATCATCAAAATAACTCTAGCCTAAATCCATTAAACTTTATTTCAGACTTATTTTAGAAAGTATTTTTAAACTTTGAAAATGGAGGGTCACCATTTGTAAGAGTCTAAGAGTTCTTTAGATCTGCACAAAACAGAGTAGACAAGCAACACACAATTAGTTTTCTTCCTTTTCCATGTTTATTCTCCATCTCTAGTAGCAGGTAAGGTAAATCATTTTTTATAAGTAAAAAATATTTTTGAAGTCAAATGTTGGATATGTGTTTCTACCTTCATTTTACTCATTTTCTAAGATTAATCATTTTTTCATTGTAATGACCCTTTCCATCATTACGGGTAAGTCTAGCGTGCCAAAATTTAGATTAAGAGTTTTTTTGAATTAGAAGTTAGAAATTTCAGGCTAGGCTAGTCTTGAACGAAATTCGAGCATGGTATGATCTAGGATAATCTGAAAATAGACTAGTTAAAGGTTAAATAGTTTGGGATGATTTTATGGTAGCTAAGTCGATAAGGAATCTGTAGAAACTTTCGGAAGTGAATTTGAGTGAGTAGAACTCCCGATATTGAATTTGACGTAAAGGGGTTAGTCTGGGATGTCAAATATGAGGGTGTATTGCAAAAATGCCAAAATTGAGAAAAATCTTGAGTTTCTGCCTCACCTACCCCACTATAGCAGGTGGCAGGCCGCTACCACTTCACCGCTATAGCGGGAATTTACCCACTATAGCAGGAGCCAACTTTGGTCAATCATGCTATAGCGGGATAGGGCCGCTATAGAGGGATATGCACTGATTAATGCAAAAAATACCCCAAAACATAATTTTTATTTCACTTTTATCTAAGGGATGAGAGAGGCAATTTTGGGCGATTTCAACACAATTTTCATCAATTTCCTTTGTTAAGGTAAGTTAATTCATTCCATTAACTAGTTTTGAATTATTAATCCTTAGAATCACTAGTTTTTAGATTTTGGGAAGGATTTAACTTGACCTAGGTGAATTTTCTGGTACAATTAGGTGAAAAACCTTTGGGCTGTGGTTAAAAATTGTCAATTTACGATTGCATGCTTAGAATTCACCATTTTATTCATGAATTGGTAGAATTAAGGTGGAATAAGGACAGAAAACCCTAGAATGGAAGGAATGACCAATAATTTGACCTTGGGGTTAAGAGATTGGATTGTAATCTTTGAACGTGTTAGGTCATTGTCTGAATTATGTTTGTATTGTTGCTTTTAGACTAAAACTAAGCTAAAATTATGCGGAAAGGCACGACTTAAGCTCATTAGGGTGGTGCAAGCTTGAATTGAGGTAGGTGATAGTTTAATGTAGTTAAAACCTAACTTGATTTATGTGTACATACTAACTATTTCTTCGTATACTTGTTGCAATGCATGTTCAGAGGAATTAAATGGCTGAATGATATCATAAGTGTTAATCATGTATAATGAGGTTATATTAAAAGATTGTTGATTGAACAAGTGTGGTTGTTTACTCATTGTGGTTGTGATTGTTGTGATATCTATTGATTATTATGGGATGTACAGGTATTTTGACATCTTCACGGGATTGGGTGGATATAACGTTGGCAGACACTAAATGTCTGGGATTTTGGTATATAGACAAGAGCTTTTCCCCTGCAGGTTATGGCTAGTGGGCAACCATAAGACCCTTAGCATGTGTGTACAAGGTATTTGTGAGTATGGCGGTTCCTTGAGTGGACCGAATTTATTTGTTGACTTGTTTATAGTTGGTTCCTTTACTGAACCGGGGTTTATGATTGTTGATATTGTTACTATTGAATTGGATCCTTGAGTGGTTCGGGATAAAGTTTACAAGTGATTGGCATATTTCCTTTTGTTGTCTACTCATTTATGTATTTGAGGCAAGGTATAACCTATTATTCTTGACTCATGGTTTATTGACTTCGTTAATGCTGGTAGTCATGGTCTTGACTTGGGTTATTGTCTATATTTGACTTGTACAATGACTTTAAGATTCTTGGGGTTGTTTTAGACATTTATTTTAATTCCGCATTCGATATTATTACTAGAGCACTTTGAGATGTTGGATTATTTAATGAAGTGATTAGTTTATTTTGAATTTAGTTAAGTGTTAGGTTGCTTAGTCTGAGTTAAATGGTTCTCCCACCAGAGGGTTAGTGTGGGTGCCACTCACGATGGGTTTGGGTTGTGGCAAAGTTGGTGTCAGAGTCCTAGGTTTATTGATCTCATTGTACCAAAATGGGTCTAGTAGAGTCTTGCAGAACAGTACGAAGATGTCTATAATTTTCTTCGAGAGGCTATAGGACTTACAAAAATTATCACTTTCTTTCTTCTTTGGTGCTATAACTTGATTCCAATTGGTATCTGGCGATCCAAATTGGTATCTGACCCCTTCATTCTTTTATCCGCAGATGGTGAACAATAGAGCTAACAGAGCTAGAGCAGCATCCCCCGCACCACCAACTCCAACTGAGAACCGGTTGTCCGAGGATGAGAAAGGGGTAGGGGAAGAGGTATAGCAACACCTGCGAGGGGTGGCGCTCTAGCAGCGGCTAATTCGGCCCATCAGAGATCTAAGACACCTTTTTTACCCCAGGATCAGTTTGGGAAGCTTGTGAATGAGGATTTTATGGACAAGGAGAAAACAACACCAGATGGGCGTGCAGATCTTCGTCCGATGTCTTCTGAGATGATTTAGCAGGTGCTTTCTTTTCTTAGTGGATTGGCAGGTACCAGAGCCATTCCTGCTATGCCTTCTTATTAGTTTCCAGGTGCTCAATCGACTGCCACTGTTGCTCGTAGGATGGATGAGGCCTTGGGGACTGAGATTTTCCCTCGCTCGGTGTTAGGTCCTGTCATGATCGGGACTGAACAAGACATGCTGACTAAGTTCCTGAAAATGAAACCTCCTACTTTTCTTGGTTCTGAGACTGAGGATACGTTCGAGTTCATTGTTGATTGTTATGAAAGGCTACATAAAATAGGTATTGTGGAGCAGCATGGTGTTGAGTTTGTGACCTTCCAACTGTAAGGTGATGAAAAGCAATGGTGGAGGGCTTTTGTGGAATGTTGGTCTCCAGCTTTACCTCCATTGGCATGGGCTCAGTTCCATACCTTGTTTTTGGAGAAATATGTACCCCGTACTCTTCGTGACCGTAAAAAGAATGAGTTTTTGGACCTTGAACAGTGCAATATGTTTGTTGCAGCCTATGAGGCTAAGTTTTATGCTTTTCCCCATTATGCTACTAAGTTACTTGGTACCAAAAAAGAGAGAATTTGGTTATTTGTGATAGGTTTGAACACTGACTTGAAGGTTTTATATGTGCATATGAATTTTACTGGAAAGACCTTCAATGATGTTGCTGATTATGTGAAGAAGGTAGAAGGAGTCAAACAGGTTGGTCAGACTAGAGTATTAGCAAAGAAATCCTGAAATGAGGGTAAATTTTATGGTTCTTACTCCAGGAATCATAACCATCAGGCCTATTCGGCTTGCCCTATTCATTCAACTCTACCAGCTTCTACAGTAGGTAAGTCAGGGTCCACTTAGTATCCCTCAGTTGCGAGAAACCAATGGGATTCATATTCATCGGCTAACAGGCCTTACCTAGATCGAGGTTGCTATACTTGTGGTGCTATGGGGCACTTCAAGAGAGAGTGTTCCTCAGAGACAGACTAGTTTTCAGGGGAAGCAGTAGGCTAGAGTTGTGGTTCCTACTAGTAGAGATGGTGGAGGTAATGGTAGACGTCATTCACAGGGTGGGTGGGGTAATCATCAAAAAGGCCATAGTGGAAATTGAGGTGGTAGTAATGCAGGGAGAGGTGGTGTGTAACCTACTAAGGAGGTTGCCCAGATTGATGATAGAGCTCATTGTTATGCCTTCCCAGGCAAGACCAAGGCTGAGGCTTTCGATGCTATCATTACAGGTACTATTCTCATCTATGACTGGATGACTACTATTTTGTTTGATCTGACTTCCACTTATTCATATGTATCTATTAAATTTTTCTTGGGATTGGACATGGTTAGTGATATTCTTGACTCTCTTGTATCTGTGTCTACTCCGATTGGAGACACTGTAGTAGTGACCCATGTGTATTGTACTTGTTCTGACTTGTTTATAGGTTTCCATAGTTGGGTAGATTTGATAATCTTGGATATGCTTGATTTTGACATCATTCTGGGTATGACTTGGCTATCTATATATCATGTTGTTCTGAATTATAATGCTAATACTGTGACTTTAGAGATTCTTGGGATGGATAAGTTAGAATCGGAAGGAGTGTATAAGTGCGAACCTATGAAAATTATATCTTTTATTTGGTCTAAGAAGTTAGTTAGGAGGGGGTGTTCAGTATTTTTGGCACATCTTTGGGATGTTAGTGCAGAGTCCCCTTCTATTAAGTCGATCCCCATGGTGTCAGAATTTTAGGAGGTATTTCCTAAAGACTTGTCAGGTATGCCTCCGAACTGGGACTTTAACATTTGCATTGATTTGGAGCTGGGCACTCGTCCAATTTCTATTCCTCCCATAGAATGGCTCCTACTGAGTTATGAGACCTCAAGACTCAGTTACAGAAGTTACTTGATAAGGGACTTATTCATCCTAGTGCTTCACCTCCGGGTGCTCTAGTTTTGTTCGTTAAGAAAAAGAATGGTAGCATGAGAATGTGTATTGGCTGCAGACAATTGAACAAGGTTACCATCAGGAATAAGTATTCTTTGTCCCAGATAGATGATCTTTTTGACCAGTTACAGGGTGCTTCAGTTTCTCCAAGATAGACTTAAGGTCAGGTTATCATCAGCTAAAGATTCGACCAGAGGATATATCCAAGACAACTTTTAGGACTCTGTATGGGCATTACGAGTTCTTAGTGATGTCCTTCGGGTTGACTAATGCATCGGTATCCTTCATGAGTTTGATTAATGGTATTTTTAAGTGTTTCTTGGATTTGTTTATGGTTGTTTTATTGATGACATTTTGGTTTACTCCAAGAGTAAAGAAAGAGCATGCAGGTTATCTTCTTATTATTTTGGGGATTTCGAAAGAGAAGCAGTTTTATGCTGAGTTCTCTAAATTCAAATTTTAGTTGTCTTTTATTGCCTTTTTGGGGCATGTGGTTTCATAAAAGAGGGTGATGATAGATCCCAAGAAGATTGAGACTGTTAAGAGTTGGGTTTGGCCTAGCTCTGTGACTGAGGTTAGGAGTTTTATAGGTCTTGCTAGTTACTATAGTAGGTTTGTCAAGAAATTTCCTCCATTGCTACTCACTTGACAAGGACATAGAAGGAGGTTCCATTTGTATGGTCTGATAAGTGTGAAGAGAGCTTTCAAAATCTCAAGTCACTTTAGACCACAACTCACATTCTTGCCTTGCAAATTGAAGGTAAGGACTTTATTGTATTTTGTGATGATTCACGCTCTGGTTTGGGTGCTATGTTAATGTAGGACAGGAATGTGATTGCCTATGCTTAAAGGCAATTGAATCCTCATGAGAAGAATTATCCATCCCATGACTTGGAGTTGGCAGCAGTGGTTTTTACACTTAAGATTTGGAGACATTACCTCTATGGTGTCAAGTGTGAAGTGTTTACAGACCATCGCAACTTGCTTCATGTTTTCACCCAAAAGGATTTGAACTTAAGGTAGAAAAGGTGGATAGAATTATTGAGGGATTATAATGTGACCATTTAGTACCATCCGAGCAAGGCCAATATGGTGGCAGATGCATTGAGCTGAAAATCGGTAAGTATGGGTAGTTTGGCTTATTTGAGGGTGTCAAGGCAACCTTTGGGTAGAGAGATTCAAACTCTAGCATCACAATTTATACAGTTTGGTGTTTTCGAAAAGGGTGGAGTATTTGCCAGTGTAGAAGTAAGGTCAACATTCCTTGATCAAATCAAGGCTAGACAGTTTGAGGATGTGAAGCTGAATAAAATTTGGAACAAGGTGGTGTATGGTAAATTTTCTAATGCAACACTTGATGTGTGTGGGGTTTTGATGGTGACAGGATGCGTATGCGTGCCTTGGGTTGGTGATATGATTCAGGGTTTGCTTACAAAAGCTCATGGTTCTTAATACTCTATTCATTTGGGTGAGACTAAGATGTACCGTGACTTGAAACAACTCTATTGGTGGCCCAAAATGAAGATAGATATAGTGGAGTATGCGTCCAAATGCCACAACTGTCAGTGGGTAAAATATGAACACTAAAGGCTTGCGAGTTTACTTTAGAGGATGCCCATTCCCGAGTGGAAGTGGGAGAGGATAGCCATGAATTTCATAGTGGGTCTTTCTAATACCTTGGAGCAGCATGACTTGATTTGGGTCATAGTGGACTAGCTAACCAAGTCAGCTTATTTCATTCCAATTAGAATGGATTACAGCTCAAAGAAGTTAGCCAAGATTTATATCAAAAAGGTATTAAGGCTGCATGGGGTGTCAGTTTCCATCATTTCCGATAGAGGTACGCAATTTACCTCTTAGTTTTGGGATAGGTTACTTGAGGAGTTGAGTACCAAGATTGACATTAGCACTGCATTTCATCCTCAGTATGACGGGCAATCTGAGAGGACTATTCAGGTGCTGGAAGATATTTTAAGGGTGTGTGATTGATTTTGGTGGCCACTGGGATAAGTTCTTACCGTATGTGAGTTTTCATGCAAAAATAGTTACCATTCTAGCATCGACATGGCTCTATTCAAAGCACTTTATGGGAGACGGTATAGATCACTCATAGATGGTTTGAAGTTGGTGATGATAAGCCTTTGGACACACACTTGGTGAAGAACGCTTAGGAGAAGGTGAGGTTTATCGAAGACAAGTTGTTGGCAGCTCAAAGTAGGCAAAATGAGTATGCGGATCATAAGATAAGGAACATGTCATTTAAAACTAGTGAACAGGTATTGGTAAAGGTATCTCTTATAAAGGGAGTTATGCGGTTTGGCAAGAAGGGTAAGCTTAGGCCTCGATATATTAATCTATTTGAGGTTCTTGACGATGTAGGCCCAATAGCTTATAGGTTGGCTTTGCTACCAAGCTTGTCAGAGGTCCACCCAGTATTCCATGTGTTAATGCTCAAGAAATACCATAGGGACAGTGATTATATCATTAAATAGGATTCAATTTTGCTTGATAAAAATATTTTATACGAAGAGGAATCAGTTGTAATTATTGACTGAGATGTTCAAAAATTAAGTACAAAGAAGATTCGGTCTATGAAGGTTCAGTGAAAGCATTGTCCGATTGAGGAGGCTACTTGGGAAACCAAGAGGGACATACAAGACAAGTACCCTCACTTGTTTGAGGATAAAAGTACTCTGTTACTTCGTGCTTGCCTCATTTTTTTGTTTGATCATTCGAGGACAAATGATGGGTAAATTGGTATCTGTTGTAACGACCTCTTTTGTCATTACGGGTAAGTCTAGTGTGCCAAAATTTGAGTAAAGATTTTCCCTGAATTAGGAGTTAGAAATTTTAGGCTAGGGTAATTGGGGAATGGATTAGTTAAAGTTTAAATAGTTTGGGATGTTTGGAAGCTAAGACAATAAGGAATCCATAGAAACTTTTGAAAGTAAATTCGGGTGAGTAGAACTCCTAATATCTAATTTGACGTAAAGTGGTTAGTCTGGGATATCAAAATCTGATGGTGTGTTCCAAAATGGCAAAACTGGGAAAATGCCAAGTTTTTGCCTCACCCACCCCGCTATAGCGGGTGGTAGGCCACTACCACTGCACTGCTATAGCGGGAGCCAGCTTTGGTCAATCCCGTCATAGAGGGCGGATTCCGCTATAGCGATGCCTCTATAGCGGGGTAGGGACACTATAGCGGGATATGCTCTGATTAATGTCGAAAATACCTCAAAAACGTTATTTTTATTTCACTTTTATCTAAGGGTTGAGAGAGACAATTTTGGGCAATTTCAACCCAATTTTCATCAACCTCTTTCGTTAAGGTAAGTTAATCCATTCCATTAACTATTTTTTGGATTACTAATCCTTAGAATCACTAGTTTTTAGGTTTTGTGAAGGATTTAACTTGACCTAGGTGAATTTTCCGGTGCAATTAGGTGAATTGGATGGAAAACCCTTGAGTTTTGGTTAAAAATTATTAATTTACGATTGCATGCTTAGAATTTACTATTGTATTCATGAAATTGGTAGGAATGTGTTAGGTCATTATCTGAATTATGTTTGTATTGTAGCTTTTAGAACCAAAACCAAGTCGAAATTGCACGGAAAGTCAAGTCTCAAGTTTATTAGAGTGGGAAAAGCTTGGATTGAGGTAGGTGATGGTTTAATGTAGTTGAAATCCAACTTGATTTATGTGTACATGCTCATTATTTCTTAGTATACTTGTTGCAATGCATGTTCAAAGGAATTAAATGGTTGAATGATAACCTAAGTGTTAATCATGTATAATGAGGTTATATTGAAAGCTTGTTGATTGTACAAGTGTGGTTGTTTATTCTCATTGTGGTTGTGATTGTTGTGATATCTGTTGATTATTGTGGGTTGTACTAGTATTTGGACAACTTCAGGGTATTGGGTGGATATAAGGTTGGCAGGCACTAGATATCTGAGATTTTGGTATATGGACAAGAGCTCATCCCCTGCAGGTCATGGCTAGTGGATGACCATAAAACCCTTAGCATGTGTGTACAAGATATTAGTGAGTGTGGCGGTTTCTTGAGTGGACTGGGTTTATTTGTTAACTTGTTTATAGTTGGTTCCTTGAGTGAATCCGAGTTATGATTATTGATGTTGTTACTATTGATTTGGATCCTTGAGTTGCCCGGACTAAAATTTACAAGTGATTGACATATCTCCTTTTGTTGTCTGCTTATTTGTGTATTTGAGGCAAGGTATAAACTATTGTTATTGATTCATGGTTTGTTGACGTTGTTAATGCTGGTAGTCAAGGTTTTGACTTGGGTTATTATCTATATATGACTTGTACAATGACTTTTAGATTCTTGAAATTATTTTAGGCATTCGTATTAATTTCTTAAAGACAAATGTGATATCAGAGCTATTAGTGGTATCAGAGCTTTGAATAGCTCTAATATCACATAATTAAATTAATAAATAAATATGGGTTTATGCTAATTTACCACCCCTCTATATAATGTAAGTATTTGACAATTGGTCATAAGAAGTTTTCGAGTTAAGTTATTTATAAGCGTATTTTTTTTAATTTTTAATTTATTTCAGACTTATTTACCTACTTAATAATAACCCTTTTTCAATTTTTGTGTATTCTTACCATTTTATCCTTTCTCAGAGTTGCTCTATGGGATCTGTAGTTCGCAGGTATGGGTGATGTGGTTTTCGAGGCGGTTGGTTGAGAAATATATGAGTTTTTTTTATATCTTGAAAGGTTAGAAAGTTGATATAGTTGACTTTAGTCAACATCCATAGAAGTTGAGCTCGTATCAAAATTTCGTCGACGCTATTAGTTTTGGAATGTGATTTTTGGATTAGTCAGACTATTGGTTCAAGTCTCGAGACTTTTAGATGAGTTTTGGAAGACTTTTTTAATCATGAAAGTTGGAAACCTAAGAGAGTTGACCAAAGTCAATGTTTGAGGTTAGAATGGTAATTTTAAAGTTTTGATGATTCCACTAGGTCTGAAGGGTGATATTTAGTCTGGTTCAAGGTTTGATTCAGTTCTCGAGGCCATTGAATAAGTTTTAAACGGTTGTTTTGAAATTTAGATATTTCTAAGTTAAGAGTGACTTCTGTCAACAACCCATTAAAATGAACACTTTTGGATATTTTGATGATTCCATCAGGTCTAAAATATATTTTACAAGTAGTTTACACTATTGGTTTGAGTTTGAAAGATCTTGGATGAGTTTTGGGTACCTGTTCAGAATTTGGAGTTTTCATCATTGAGTTTTACTAGTATCACCTAAACTAAATGAGCTAATTTGGGTGTTTTGATGGTACTATTAGATCTGTATCAAAATTTCAAAACAAACGCAAAAAGAATCGACTTATTTCATGCCCGGATGAGGGAGCTATGACTATTTTAGCGTGTACAACTATTGTTGGTAGATCGCGACCTCTAGTCACGATCGTGAAGAGTCTCCACTAAAGGCATTCGCGATTATGAGCCTTTAGTCGCAACTGCAAAGGGTCGCCACTGAAAGTTTCAACGATTTTATTTAATGGTAAACTTCGAGAATTTCGTATTTTTAACATTTTGAGAGTTAGGAGGCTCTAATTGAGGTGATTTTTTAATGTGTTTTTCTAGTACAAACATTGGGTACAAGTTTATATCTTCATTTTACTTATTTTCTAAGATTATCCATTTCATTTTTCATGATTTTGATTTAAAAGTTGAGATTTGAAATCTCAAAGTAAAAAGTGGTATCAGAGCTTTGAATAACTCTTATACAACTTAATAAAATTAATAAATAAATATAGGTTTGGACTAATTTTTACATTCCCCTATGTTATGTAAGTATTTGACAATTGATCACAAGAAATTTTCAAGTTAAATTCTTTGTGCGGGTATTTTTTTTAATTTTTAATTTGTTTCACACTTATTTACTGACTTAATGTAACAACTCTTATGGTTGTTTTTCAATTTTTATGTGCTTTTACGATTTTATCCTTTCTCAGAGTTTCTTTATTGTATTTATGATTTGTGCGTATGGGTGACATGGTTCTCGAGGCGGTTGGTTGAGAAATATGTGAATTTTTTATTTTGGAAGGTTAGAAAATTGATATGATTGACTTCACTCAATATCCGTAGAAGTTGAGCTTGTATCAAAATTTAGTCAGCTCCATTTGTTTTGGAACGTGCTTTTTGGGCTAGTAAAACTTTTGGTTCAAGTCTCGAGGCATTTAGATGAAGTTATGAAAGTTGAAAACTTAAGAGAGTTGACCAAAGTCAATGTTTGAGGATAAAACGATAAATTTCAAGTTTTGACAATTCCACTAGGTCTGGAGGGTGATATTTAGTCTAATTTAAGGTTTGGTTCAGCTCCCGAGGCCATTGAATGGGTTTTGAATGATTGTTTGGAAATTTATAGATTTATAAGTTAAGAGTTGACTTCGGTCAACATCCGGTTAAGATGAACTATTTTGGCTGTTTTGATAATTTCATTAGGTCCAAAATGTGTTTTACAAGTGGTTTGCACTATTGGCTTGAGTTTTAAAGGTTTCGGATGAGTTTTGGCTACTTGCTCGAAATTTAAAGTTTTTTGTTGTTGAGTTTTAGTAGTATCAGCTGAATTAAAGGAGCTATTTCGGGTGTTTAGATGGTACCATTAGATTTGTATCAAAATTTCAGAACCAACACAAAAAGAATCGACACATTTCATGTCTAGATAAGGGAGATATAACCATTTTAGCGCGGACTACTATTTTTGGTGCAATAGAGGTCACAACCGTGAAGAGTCGCCACTAAAAGCCTTCGCGATCGCGTGACTTTAGTCGCGACCTCAAAGGGTAGCCACTGAAGATTTCAACGATATTATTTAAAGGTAAACTTTTAGGGTTTCGTATTTTTGACATTTTGGGAGCTAAGAAGCTCCAATTAAGGTAATTTTTTTGCGATTTTCTCGTACAAACGGTAGGTATGTGTTTCTACCTTCATTTTACTCTATTTCTAAGATTACCCATTTCAGTTTTCATGATTTTTATTGATAAAGTAGAGAATGGAAACCTCAAAGTTAAGAAATAGAAAGTTATTGATTTGAGGGTCAATTTTTGATGGGTTTTTGTTGATTTTTGAAATTTAAGGTCCTTGTAATATGGGTAAACTAATTTTGGCATAAATTTACTAAATTTTCTCATTTTAAACCACGTTTGAACATGAAAATTTGAAGTTTTATTGGTAACGCTAAAATATGATATTTTGATGATTCCAAACTCAATTGCAAGCCTATTTTCCATTGGATTTCATAGTGAACTCCTTAAACTATGAGTGACATTATTATTTAATAAAGTTTCCATTTTACCCTTGTGGACCTAGGATTGGCTTTCGGAATAACTTTTTGAACCTGGATTTAATGTATGGCAATAAGAGTGTCCTTAGTTTTATATTCTTATGTAGATTTCATAGTTGAGTAGTTTGAGCTTATTTGGAGGCTATTCAGAAGGACAAGTCTTCAGTTTGATTCTTCAGGCTTCATTTAAGGCAAGTTGAAACTTTCTTTGACTCTTTTTCGAAGTGTTTATGTGTTAGTTACTTATAAAGGAGTGTAATAGGAAATGGGGGTCTTGTATAGGTGAAATGATGAGCACCTATGTTGGTACCTATCATGACCCAAACTCATCGTGAGTGGAACCCACACTACTCACCTGGTGGGAGAACCATCTAACTCCAAACACCATCTCAAGATCAATACTTAAAAGAGATAATCAAAACTAATCCATCAAATAAGATACTCAAATCCATAGTAAGTACAATCAAAGCGGAACATTGTACTTAAGAAAATAAAACCATCCCTAGAATCCAAAAGTCGTCCGTACCAAAACTACTAAAGGTTGCCAAAAGGGGATGCAACCCTAAAAACTGAATGAAAACATAAGTTCAGAAACAAGGAACTATGCCAATAAGGAGAGATTCCATGGTAGCCTGAGATGCTGCTCACCCTGAAATCTGGAGTCAACCACTGAAATCACAAGTAAGGTCTTGTAGGAGTCGCTGGAATATGCGTTGCGCTCACAAAAATAAATGCAAGTGTAGTATCAGCACACAAGAAACAACAGTGTACTAGTAGAGTCATTTGGCCAACCCAAGGTGAGCATATAAACACATAACTAAGTTATAGTACAACAAGTTAATTCAGGCTTAACAACCATACACTTGGCATAAAAAACAACAATAAAAAATTAGGGATCAAACCAACAAGTCAACATATTATCACCAAGTCAAGTTTAGTCAAGCCAAATCAAACAAGTTAGGACAATTTATTAAGTATAAAAATATATTTCCCCGATTCACTCATAGAACCGTCAAACACACCTGACCCTCGTACATACATGCTAAAGGAATACAACTACCCTCTAGCCATGACCTTCAGGGAAAAAATTACCGTCCATGTACTAAATCCCAGATGCCAGTGTCTGCCAACCTTCTTCCACCAGAAACTCATGAGAATGTTTTAAATACCGAATATTCCACATTTAGCAAGTAAGGTAGGTAAAATCATATAACAATCGTAAAAATCATATGCAATGACAACACCAAACAACAATCACTAACAATCCACACTACAAAGTAGTTAACATGCACATATAGCGTAAATTGGATTAAACTACAATACCATCACCTACCTTGAACCAAGCTTGCACAACTCCTCTATGCCGGAGCATTGCCTTTCCATTCAATTTCTACTTGTTTGCGGTCTAGAACATGCATATAAACACATAATTAATACTATGACCTACCACGTGGGGAATCATAACTCACCCCCAACACCTATGGTTAAGCTCATGATCATTCCCTTCCTATTCTAGGGATTTACTGCCTTAATTCACCTAAAACTACCAATCCTATGGATAAACTAGTGATTTAACGAAATGCAAGGGTAAATTAATTGTTAATCATCAAAACCCATACACCTATTAGTTAAATTTCCCCCTTGCACCAGAAAATAATCAAAATCCGCCCTAAAACCCTCTCTGAATTTCGTGAAGTAGTAATTCAAAGGCTTAATCATCAATTACAAGTTAACGGCGATGAATTACTTACCTTTTTGAAGCTAAGCAAAGAATTTCTGGTGTATTTCTCCCTAAATCGCCCTCCCTTTGACCCAAAACGAGTTTTAGAAAAATAAAACTATTTTTGGGAAATATTAAATTAATCTACGACTTTTGCCGATATAGAGGCATATGCCGCTATAGCGGTACCTACCACTATAGTGGGAATTGACCGGCTTTGACCACCGCTATAGCGAGAATTTTTCTACTATAGCATCGACCGCTATAGCGGCGTACCGACAGCTATATCAGTGTCGACAGGATAGAATGTCTGGCTTCACCCAAAAATCCCACTTTTTGCAACACACCCTAAACCTGGGACATTCCAAACAATGCCTTTCGCGGTAAGACCAATTTCGAGAGTTATACTTACCCAAACTCAATTTCGTAAATTCCGCTGGGTTTCTTATCGACTTAGCTATCCAGAAGTCAAATTAAATACCACAAAACCTGCCCAAACCACTAACCTGACATTTGTAACTTTAAAATTGGGAAGAATTTTAACATGGGATTTTCAACAAAGGGTTCATACCTAACGACAGAAATGGTCATTACAACAGATATCAATTTACCTATCGTTCATCCTCGAATGATCAAATGCAAAGATAAGCTAAAAAGAGGAGAGAAAAGAGTACCTACATCCTCAAACAATTGAGGGTTCTTATCTCACCCGTCCTTCTTGGTTTCCTAAGTGGCTTCCTCAACCAGACAATGCTTTCATTGTACTTTAACAAAAAAAAATTCCTTCATCCTCAATTTCCAAACATCCTGATCTAAAATCGCTACTAGTTCCTCCTCGTAAGCCAAATCCTTATCTAAAAGAACTGAATCCCACTTAATGATGTAGTATTCATCCCCATGGTACCTTTTGAGCATTGAGACAAGAAATACCGGATGGACTCCCAATAATCTTGGCAGTAGAGCAAGTCTGTATGCAACCAGATCTACCTCCTCAAGAACCTCAAAGGGACCTATATACCAAGAGCTGAGCTTTCCCCTCTTATCGAACCTCATGATTCTTTTTATGGGAGACACCTTAAGAAAAACTTGCTCACCAACCTTGAAGTACATGTCCCTCACCTTACGGTCCACATACTCTTTTTGCCTACTTTGAGCAGCCAATAACTTGGTTTGAATAAACCTTACCTATTATTGAGCCTCCTTTACCAAGTCTGTGCCCAAAGGTTTGACATCTCTCGCCTCAAACCACCCGATAGGTGACCTACATTTATTTCCATAAAGTGCCTCGAATGGTGCCATATTAATACTGGAGTGATAACTGTTGTTGTATGAAAACTCATACAATGGAAGAAACTGGTCCCAGTGACCACCAAAATCAATCACACATGCCCTCAACATGTCCTCTAGCACCTAAATAGTCCTCTTCTACTGCCCATCAGTTTGAGTATGAAAAGTTGTGCTAAAAGTGAGCTTGGTGCCCAACTCCTCATGCAACCTGTCCCAAAAGTTTGAAATGTACTTTGCATCCTTATCAGAAATGATAGTAAGTGGCACCCCATGAAGTCTGACAATCTTCTTGACGTAGAGTTTAGCTAACTACTGAGATTTATAGTCTACCCGAACTAGTAAAAAGTGAACTAATTTTGTCAGCCGATCTACTATCACCCAAATGGAGTCATACTTTCCCAAAGTCTTAGGAAGACCCACCACGAAATCCATAGCAATATGCTCCCATTTCCACATGGGTATAGGCATCCTCTGAAGTAAACCCGTAGGTGTTTGATGTTCATACTTCACCTGCTGACAATTGTGACACTTGGACACATAATCCAAAATGTCCCTCTTCATCCTAGGCCACCAATAAAGCTGCCTCAAGTCATAATACATCTTGGTCGTACCCGAATGAATAGAATAACGTAAATCATCGGGCTCTGAAAGTACATCACCAATCAAATCACCAACCCGAGGAACACATAATATTCCCTTAAACCTCAACACCCCACCCACATCAAGAGTGGCGTCCGCCACCTCTCTACGCACCACTTTATTTCGGAGTGCATACAACTTTTTATCCTTAAACTGTCTAGCCTTAATTTTATTCAAAAATGTTGACTTCACCTCAACACTAGCCAATACACCACCCCTATCTGAGACCCCAAGTTGCATGCTCAGAGATGCTATAGTTTGAAAATCCCTAGCTAAAGGTCGCCTGGACACCCTCAAGAATGACAAACTACTCATACTTATAGCTTTTTGGCTCAATGCGTCTATGCCACATTTTCCTTACCCGAATGATACTGAATAGTCACATCATAATCATTCAACAATTCCATCCATCTCCGCTACCTTACATTCAAATCTCTTTGAGTAAACACATATTGCAGGCTATGGTGCTCTGTGAAGACCTTACATTTGACACCATAAGATAGTGTCTCCATATCTTTAACCCAAACACCAATGCTGTCAACTCCAAGTCATGGGTTGGGTAGTTCCTCTCATGAGGCTTCATCTCCCTCGAAGCATAAGCAATGACATTCCTATCCTACATCAACATAGCACCCAAGCCCAAAAGTGAGGCATCATAAAACACTATAAAGTCCTTACCTTCAACCGACAACTAAAGAATAGGTGTTGTAGTCAAGAGTGTCTTGAGATTTTGGAAGCTCTCTTCACATTGGTATGACCAAACAAATGACACTTCCTTCTGAGCCAACCTTATCAAGTGTGTTGTAATGGATGCAAAGATTTTGACAAATCTGTGGTAATAACTAGTAGGACCCACAAAGCTCCTTACCTCGGTCACTGAACTAGGCCGAGTCCAATTATTTACTGCCTCAATCTTTTGGGGATCCACCATAACCTCTTTTTTATAAACCACATGGCCCAAGAAGGCAACTGGAGACAACCACAATTCATACTTTGAGAACTTAGAAAATAACCGTTTCTCCCTTATAATCTCTAAAACTATGCGAAGATAGCCTGCATGCTCTTCCTTACTCTTGGAATAAACAAGAATATTATCAATAAACACAATAACAAAAGAATCCAAGAACGACTTAAAGATCCCATTCATCAAACCCATAAAGGCTGCAGGTGCATTAGTCAACCAAAATGACAGCACTAGAAACTCATAATGGCCATATCGAGTTCTAAAAGTAGTCTTCAGCATGTCTTTTGGTCTAATTTTCAATTGATGATAACCCAACCACAAATCAATCTTTGAAAACACTGATGCACCCTGTAACTGATCAAGAAAATCATCTATGCGAGGCAAAGGATATTTATTTCTAATAGTAACCTTATTCAGTTGTCTATAATCAATGCACATCTTTAAGCTACCATCCTTTTTCTTAACAAAAAAAATCGAAGCACCCCAAGGTGAGGCACTTGGACAGATAAAACCCTCGTCAAGTAGCTCCTGCAGCAGAGTTTTGAGCTTCCTCAACTCCGCTGGAGCCATTCAATAGGGGGAATAGATATAGGGTGAGTGCCCGGCTCTAAGTCAATGCAGAAATTGATATCACTATCTGGAGGCATACTCGGTAGGTCTGAAGGAAACACATCCTAAAATTTGGAACTACCAAAATTGACTCTGTAGAAGGGGACCCCGAGTCCACATTCTGAAGATGAGCTAGAAACTCTTACCACCCCTTCCCCACTAACCTTCTGGCCCAGACAAATTATATAATTTTCACTGGTTTAGCCTTATACACTCCCTCCCACTCTAGTCTATCCAATCCCAGCATCACTAGAGTCACTGTTTTAGCATTACAGTTTAAAACAGTGTGATATGGAGATAACCAGGTCATACCTAGAATTACATCAAAGTCCAACATATCTAGAATAATTAAGCCTACCCAAGTCTGAAAACATACAAATAACACAAAACAAGAATGAAAAACATGGGTTACTACCACAGACTCACCAACCGGAGTAGGCACATAAATAGGATGATCAAGTACATCACAAACTAGATTCAGACCCACCGCAAACTGAACAGATACGTAAGAATAAGTTGACCCCAGATCAAATAATACAAAAGACATTTGGTCACAAACATAAATAGTACATGTGATCACTACGTCAGAAGCCTAGGTATCAATCTTTCCCGAAAATGCATAATAGTGAGACTGATCATCAATCTGAGCTAACTCCCTTCCTTACTGCACTCCTCCCCGGGCACCACCATTTTCTCGACCACCCCGACCACCTGCCTGATTTCTCCATCCACCCTGTGGACGACCCTTGTCGCCTCTTCCTCCTCCTCCTCTACCCGCTGGGATTATAGCCCGAGTCTGCTGCTGCACTTGGGCATTCGCCTACCTCACAGGACACTCCCTTTAAAGTGGCCAATAACACCATAATGAAAACACCCTCGCTCGAGAGAAGGCCGACTGGCAGAAGAGTAAGAAGCCCCTTGGCTTCTAAATACCTGCGACTGAGAATAAACCTTAGATGGAACCACTATAGAAGCTGGCTATGCTAAATAAATAGGCCTTTTGGTCGTGGCCTTTAGAGTAAGATCCACTGAAATTCCCAACATTGTAGGACTTCTTGGCTAACATTTTCGCCTAACCCGCATGCATAACCCCCTCCAACTTCTTCATATAATTAGAAACTTCATTGAACCCCTTTCTTACAGAAGTCATATGCACAGAAAGAACCTAGAGATCATAATTCAAACCCTTAACATACCGCCAAATCCTCTCTTCCTCAGTGGCCAACAGCTGAGTAGCATAGCGAGACCAAGCATGGAACCTGGCCTTATAGGCCGCAACTGACATGTCACCCTACTCCAATACCAAAAACTCATCCTTATTATGATCGCGGAGGGCCCATGGAATATATTTCTCCAAGAATAAGGCATGAAATTGCTCCCAAGTCAATAGGGGTAAAATCGGTGACCGGCATTCAACATACGCCCTCCACCATTGCTTAGTATCCTTCTTCAACAGAAAAGTCACAAACTCAAACCCATGTTGCTGAACAATACCCATTTTGTACAATCTCTCATAGCAATCAATGATAAACTCAAAAGCATCCTCAGACTCAGTACCCTGGAATGTTGGAGGTTTTATCTTCAAGAATTTTGTCAATAACTCGTGTTTCGTACCAGTCATCACCATCTGCGGACAAAAGAGTGAAAGAATTAGATACCAATTTGGATCGCTAGATACCAATTAGAATCAAGTTATAGCACAAAGGAAACAAGAATAATAGATTTTCCTAGAGTTCCGTAGCCTCCAAAACAAAAGTCCATGAGACTCTACTGGACCCATTTTGGCATGACGAGATTGATGAACCTAGGCTCTAATACAAATTTTATGACAACCCAAACCCATCGTGAGTGGAACCCACACTTATCACCAGGTGGGAGAACCATCTAACCCCAAACACCATCTCAAAATCAATACTTAAAAGAGATAATCAAAACTAATCCATCAAATAAGATACTCAATCCAAAGTAAGTACAATCAAAGCGGAACATGTACTTAAGAAAATAAAACCATCCCTAGAATCCAAACTACTAAAGATTGCCAAAAGGGGATGCAACCCCAAAAACTGAATGGAAACATAAGTTCAGAAATAAGGAACTATGCCAATAAAGAGAGACTCCATGGTAGCCGGAGACGCTGCTCACCCTAAAATCTGGAGTCAACCACTGAAATCACAAGTGAGGTCTTGTAGGAGTCACTGGAATATACGCTGTGCTCACAAAATAAATGCAAGTGTAGTATCAGCACACAAGAAACAACAGTGTACTGGTAGGGTCATTTGGCTAACCCATGGTGAGCATATAAACACATAACTAAGTTATAGTACAATAAGTTAATTCAGGCTTAACAACCATACACTTAGCATAACAAACAACAATAAGCAATTAGGGATCAAACCAACAAGTCAATTTATTATCACCAAGTCAAGTTTAGTCAAGCCAAATCAAACCAGTTAGGACAATTTATTAAGTATAATAATATATTTCCCCGATTCAGTCATGGAACCGTCAAACACACCTGACCCTCGTACATACATGCTAAAGGAATACAACTACCCTCTAGCCATGACCTGCAGGGAAAAATTATTGTCCATTTACTAAATCCTAGATGCCAGTGTCTGCCAACCTTCTTCCACCAGAAACTCCTAAGAATGTTTTAAATACCGAATATTCCACATTTAGCAAGTAAGGTAGGTAAAATCATATAACAATCATAAAAATCATATGCAATGACAACACCAAACAACAATCACTAACAATCCACACTACAAAGTAGTTAACATGCACATATAGCGTAAATTGGATTAAACTACAATACCATCACCTACCTTGAACCAAGCTTGCACAACTCCTCTATGCCGGAGCATTGCCCTTTCGTTCAAGTTTTGCTTGTTTGTGGTCTAGAACATGCATATAAACACATAATTAATACCATGACCTACCATGTGGGGAATCACAACTCACCCCCAACACCTATGGTTAAGCTCATGATCATTCCCTTCCTATTCTAGGCCTTTACTGCCTTAATTCACCTAAAACTACCAATTCCATGGATAAACTAGTGATTTAACTAAATTCAAGGGTAAATTAATTGTTAATCATCAAAACCCATAAACCTATTACTTAAATTTCCCCCTTGCACCAGAAAATAATCAAAATCCACCCTAAAACCCTCTCTGAATTCCGAAAAGTAGTAATTTGAAGGCTTAATGATCAATTACAAGTTAACGGGGATGAATTACTTACCTTTTTGAAGCTAAGCAAAGAATTTCTGGTGTATTTCGCCCTGAATCGCCCTCCCTTTGCCCAAAGATGAGTTTTAGAAAAATAAAATTACATTAGGAAAAAATTAAATTAAACTGTGACTTTCACCGCTATTGCCTCATCGGCCGTTTAAGCAATGTCGCTATAGCGGTACCTGCCACTATACTGACCGTTGATCGAATTTGACCTCCGCTATAGTGGGAATTTTTCCTCAATAGCATCGACCACTATGGCGGTATGTCGGTCGCTATAGCAGCATTGACTGGATGAAATGTCCGTCTTTGCCAAAAAATCTCACTTTTTGCAACACACCCTAAACCCAAGATATTTAAATAATGCCCTTTACGCTACGACCAATTTCGGGAGTTCTACTTACCCAAACTCAATTTCGTAAATTCCTATGGGTTTATTATCACCTTAGCTCTCTAGAAGTCAAATCAAATACCACTAAACCTGCCTAAATCATTCCCAAATTTCCCAAGACCACACCTTATTCCGATTTTGGTCGAAACTAGCCTAGCTTGAGATTTGTAACTTCAAAATCGGGAAGAATTTTAACATGGTACTTTCAAAAAAAGGTTCATACCTAATGATGGAAATAGTTGTTATAGTACCGATGTTACATGAAAGGTTAAAACTAAATAAATTGAATTGTCTTAATTGTTTCCTCTATTTGTCGTTATGGGCATGGTGACTTTGTGTAGGAAATATGATTTATTGATGTCACAACCCAAAAGTTAAGGTCATGATGGCACCTACCCCGACTCCGCCTCAATATTTAACCAAAAATCCATAACAAATAAGAAATATGAGAAAAAGGCTTTGGATGGGGAGCTCACCAAGTACTCCTAATGATCATCTACCACCGTACAAATCATTTATCGCGACTTGTACTCGCACTAGCATCTACACCAGAAGGGAACAGTAAGGGTAAGTACAGTCCACTTGTACTCAATTGGTATCATAGGATGACTAAGCAAAAGCAGAAAATAATACAAATAAAATATACTATGAGCACGTCACCTGCAAGCAAAAATATTCCCAAATGGTAGCTAACATCTTCTCCACTAATAATAATAAAATATGAATACAATAAATGAAACTAACTGCATAACATCAACACATAAAGGAATACACAACAATGTAGAAAATGCAATGCCATGAAATAATAATGTGATGATGATGATAAAATAAGCCATTACAGGGCTTTTTGTATACATCTTTCGAGCCTCCACGCTTCAAGACAGGACCCAAAGGGGGTTCGCAGCCCGTATACTTACTCATATATCAATTCACTTTTTCGGCTAATATTCATGGATCAAGAGTTTTATAAAGTATCTCATTCACCTCTTCGGCTATTAATCAGGTATCAAGTGTTTCTAGGTGGTATCAATATCTCATGAAGTGTATATATCAAATGAGGATGAAATGTTCACAACTAATCAGTATGAGGTTAATAATCAATTCAATACGATATAAGTGAGCCTAAAAATCAACTCAACATATCAATGATTGATGACATAAGCCCTTACTAGGCACCACCAAGATAAATAGTCATGTAAGACATCAAAATTTTATTTCAGAAACCCACCCCTCGCTCGGGTATTACTATCATGATAAAGGCAATTAATGCTCAAAGAATGCCTATAATATCTATTCAATACCGTGTACGAGCGTCACAATAATAAACATGGCATTTAATACACAAATAAGGCCTATGATGTCAAGTAAAGGCCCCACTCGGGCAACACGTGATATACCTATTCTTTCAAGTCAATAACAATATACATATATGCCCCTGCATGGGCACATGATAATATAACAACTTCAAGCTATAATTTCCATAGTTAATTCCCCAACCAATAGCATACTTTACATGTTCGTTAACTACCTACCCAGTCTGACGAAAGTTAAGTCATAACCTACCTCAAATTGTCAAAATCCCAGCCTAGAACCTTCAACGCGGAGCCTTCCCTTCATGAATGGTCCCGACTTGAGTTAAAACTATCAAAAACATCATCTACACATCAAAAGGAAGCTAACAATACCCATATTAGCTATATTTAAAATGGGTCCAGAATTAGTTCGAAAAATGGGTTCAAAAATAAAAGGGGTAAAACTGAAATTTTATTTTGAAACATACTTCCCAGGGTTATAGGAGTCTACAGTTGAAAATTCACGCGAAAATGAATTAAAAATGAGGCTCAAATAAAAGAAAAACCATTTTTAAGCTTTATCGACAAAACCCCAAAAATCCATTTTGATATCGAGAAAATAAGATGTTTTTGAAAATATATTCAATGGAATTTAATGGTAAGATGAGTTGGGAGATTACCTAAGCAATAATGTATTGCCCCTTCCTGAAGCTCCAAGGTCTAAAATGGTGGAAATTGTGAAAAATGGGCTATTTATACTATTCTGTGAACAGTATCCCACGATCGCGGTCCAAACCTTGCATCGTGAGGGTCAGCATTGACTTGGACAAATAATTAACCATTTAGTTCATGATCAACTGATCTAAGGCGTATTTATATGCCTTAGTAGCGACTTTAACCCATGATTACCTTAGTTTTGAGAACAATACTTGTGTATTCTATAAGTTTTTGATGAAATATGTGATATTGTGCTAACCAATATGATTAGACCCTTGTAGGTGGAATTTACGAATATTTGGAGCATTTTTTGGCTTGGAAAGTGAGGCTTGGAGGAGCTACAAGTGAAGAATATTGAAGATAAGAGGCAAGCTAAAGAGTTGAACTTGAAGAATCCAACCAAATCCGCGAAGAGAAGTCGACGAAAGCAAAAAAAATCACAAATTAAGGGCCTGGCGCGCCGCTTTTGGCTATTTTTTCACTTGCCCAGGCAGACATGGGGTGCGCCCAAGGGCGTGCCACGCCGCCTGGGAGGACCCTTTTGCTGAGGAAAAATCTGCCTAAGTGCCAGGCGCGCCCAAGGGCGTGCCGGGCCACTTTTTGGCCGATTTTACCTCGACTTTGGGTCTATAAATAGGGCCTTTTGGTTATTGTATATATATTCCATCATCCTTAGAATATTTTGGGCATTTTTGGGCATCTCAATTAGGTTTTATTCCTCATCTTTTTAGTTTTTATTTATTTTGAAGGTATTTTAGCACTTTCGGATGTTAATTAAAATTATGAGCGGCTAAAATCCCTATTTCTTGGGGTTAAGGCCAAGAATATGAATCTCTTGGGTTAATTCTATTGGTTTTTGCGGAAGATTATCGTCAATTGGTTGTTCATATATTCTAAATTTCACTATTTTGATGCTTGATCACCATTGAAATACATTCCTTGTCTTGAAGTGAGCTCGAGAGAGAAACTAAGAGATAGAACATAGAGTATAAGAGGTGTGGTCTTTCTCGGGGAAGAAATTCTAAGGGATTGGCATGTGGTTAGGATCGAGAGGTACCTAATCCACCACACTTGGTCAATTACGAGATGAAAGCTTAAATGTATTAGAATTGGTTAAACTTGTCACCACTCATGGACTTAGTTAGGTTTCCAATTTCTAGTAAAAGATTATAGTTTGGAGACTAATATAATTGTAAAATTAACCTCGTTATCAATAACCAAGATAAACAACTCAAATTGCTTAAACCAATAACAATTATGCTTAAGAGACGACGTTCAGAGTGCCTAAGCCCTGGGAATTCACTTTTTATTGATTTTTCAAGCACATTTGCGAAAACCAAAGTTATTGTAGCGAAGATAGGAGTTCATAATCCGCAAGCATTTAATTTTCAGCACCAAATCCTTGTCTTTTTTTGTAACACTTGTCCTTTAATTATAGTTTGACGCCTGAAATTGATTTCTGTTGACGAAAGTCCCTTGGGTTCGATATCCGGCTCTTTTAAAGGAGCCACTGTATTACTTGCACGATCACGTACACTTGCGTGTATAGCTGGGTCACAATAAGTTTTTGGCGTCATTGCCAGGGACTTTCAAATAGATAGATTTCAATTATTGACGTTTGTACTTTAATTTTCAGCTACGTGTTGACAACTTGATCTTAGCTGTTCTATTTTGCAGGCTTACTTCATCGGAACACTGGCAAGGAACAAATATTTGGTAGCCCCGTAGTCTGAACCTGAAAGATATTTCAATAGATTGAGGAGACAGGCTGCAGACTACCCAATCCCATAAGTCGAACTGGCTGGAGAAGGAATACGGGGTAATCCCGTAAGAATTAAAGAACTAGCTGCAGAGAGACGTGAGCCGGAAGTAATGGCAGCTAGAACAGTTGGCGATGTGGCAATCCCACTCGCCACTAATGTGACCTCCAGTATTCTCAAACCGGCGGCTGGAGGTAGATTTGAGCTTAAACAGAATATGGTGCAACTCTTGCACTCAAGTGGACGTTTTACAGGTCTTGCTCATGAGGACCCGCAGAGGCATATCCATAATTTTCTGGAGATCAGTGACACATATATTCCTGCAGGTGTGGCTTCGTATTATGTGAGACTTACTTTGTTTCCCTTTTCTTTGTTGGGGGAAGAAAGGAGGTGGTTAGATGCAGAGCCGGCTAATTCTATCACTACTTGGGATGATCTTGCTCAAAAATTCTTGATAAGGTTCTTTCCGTCTAGAAAGACAACAAAGCTGAGGAGTGAGATACTGAGTTTCAGACAGAGAGATGATGAGAATTTGTACCAAGCTTGGAACAGATTCAAATCCATGTTGAGGGATTGTCCTCATCACCACCAAGCTAATGAAGTGTTGGTCCATACTTTCATTGAGGCTCTCGACCCCAACACGAAAATTCTACTTGATTCAGCTGCAGGTGGACAAGCTTTAGAGAAGACTTATGATGAATTATATGCTTTGTTGAATCATATTTCACAGGGAAATTCAGACTGGCATAGTGATAATTCGAGGAATTCTACAAAGAAGGTTGTTGGGAAACTAGATGTGGATGCAGTCACAGCATTATCTGCCCAAATTTCAGCTATGTAAAACATGATGAACAATCACTTTAGTAGATTAAATTTGGGGCAGCAAGCAGCTCCCATGAATGCAGTACAGCAACAGGTTTCTGTGATGTGTAGTGTATATGGAAACGGGGACCATACCAGTGAGTTGTACAGTGCAAATCCGGATTCTGTGAATTTTGTTGGCAATGCCCAAAGAGGAGGTGGAGCCCAGAACTACAGAAATACTTATAATGCTGGGTGGAAAAACCACCCGAACTTATCTTGGGGAGGAAATCAAAATCAATATAGGCCTCAAGGATATGCACCACAGTACAATCAACAGCAAGGTCATGAAAATCAAGTGGGTGCTAAGCCTGGAGATATGAGCGTGGAGGATATGTTAAAACAGATTATGGCTGAGCAAGCTAAGCTGGCAGCAGATGTGAGGAACAATCAGTTGGCTACTCAGAATTTGGAGAAGCAGATTGGCCAGTTAGCTAACGCACAAAATACAAGGCCCCAAGGAGGTCTTCTAGGTGATACTGAGCCTAATCCCAAGCAGGTGAATGCTATAGTTACCCGTAGTGGTAAGCAGTTAGAGGATACGGTTGCACCAGCAAAAAAATTAGAGCCGAAGGTAGTGGTGATTGAAGACGAACAAGTGGAGTCTACCAAAAGCTCCAAAGATGATACAGTGTTACATAGTGTGAAGTTGCCTCCTCCTTTCCCGCAGAAGTTCAAGAAGAAGAAGGAGGATGAATGCTTTGGTAAGTTCATTGAACTACTTAAACAAGTGCACATTAATTTTCCTCTTGTGGATATCTTGCAGGGTATTCCAAAGTATGCCAAGTTCGTGAAAGATATTGTAGCAAACAAGAGTAAATTGACAGAGTATGCCACAGTTGCATTGACTGAGGAGTGTAGTTCTCGCATTCAACACCGGTTACCTACTAAGCTGAAGGATCCTGGAAGCTTCACTGTGAAGATTACTCTAGGAGATTGTGTATGCGCTCGTGGATTGTGTGATTTGGGGGCTAGTATAAATCTGATACCCACTTCGGCTTTCAAAGAGTTGGGTTTGGGTCGTCCTAAGCCTACTACTATTATTTTGCAACTTGCAGACCGATCCGTGACTAGACATGATGGCATTATTGAGTATGTTCTAGTTCAAGTGGGTTCGTTGTTGATCTTTCCGGTTGATTTTGTGGTGCTGAATTTTGAGCCTGGCCCGGAAGTCCCATTTATTTTGGGGCATCCATTTCTGGCCACTGGAGAGGCAATCATTGATGTAGCAGCCGGTAAACTTACTATGCGAGCTCATGATAAGGTTGAAGTCTTTGATGTATATAGGGCTTTGAAGCTTCCAGAAATTTATGAGAACTTATCGGCTATTACAGCTATAGATTTGGCGGTTGAAGACATCCAAACTTTGTCTACAGATCCTTTGGAAAAAGTGTTGATGGGGTAAGATATTTTTGGTGATGCGGAAGCTAGTGAAATGGTGCAGGTTCTCGATCTTATGGGTATCTATGCCAAAGAGGGTAGATGGGAACCTTTAAATCGCCCACTTGGTCCTCCAACCAAGCCCTCAATTGAGGAAGCACCGAAGCTTGAATTGAAGGAACTTCCATCTCACCTTCAATATGCTTTCTTAGGTGACAATGAGACCCTTCCTATTATTCTTGCAGCAAATTTGTCAAAGGATCAAGTTGATGCGGCATTGTTGATACTCAGACGAAGAAAGAAGGCTATTGGTTGGCAGATGTCTGACATTCATGGTATTAATCTGGGTTTATGCATGCATAAAATTTACATGGAGGAAGAGCATAAGCCAAGTGTGCAACACCAACAACGCTTGAATCCGGTGATGAAAGAAGTAGTAAGAAAAGAGGTAATTAAGTGGTTAGATTCGGGCATTTTCTACCTTATCTCTGATAGTACTTGGGTTAGCCCAGTACAATGCGTTCCAAAAAAGGGTGGTATGACGGTGATTACTAATGATAATAATGAGTTGACTCCTACAAGAACTGTGACTGGTTGGCGTATTTGCATGAATTATCGAAAACTCAACGATGCTATGAGGAAAGACCATTAGCCAATCCCTTTTATTGATCAGATGTTGGATCGTTTAGCCAGGCAGGAATATTATTACTTTCTTGATGGGTATTCCGGATACAATCAAATTGCTATAGATCCTCAAGATCAGGAGAAGACTACATTCACATGTCCTTACGGCACATACGCTTTTAAGCGTATGCCATTTGGATTGTGTAATGCACCAGCTACCTTTCAGAGGTGCATGATGGCTATTTTTTATGACATGGTGGAGGAGTTCGTAGAGATTTTTATGGATGATTTTTCAGTCTTTGGTAACTCTTTCGAGGTATGCTTGCAAAACCTTGATAGAGTCCTTGCTCGGTGTGAAGAAACTAATCTTGTTCTCAATTGGGAGAAGTGCCATTTCCTTGTGACTGAAGGTATAGTTCTTAGGCATAAAGTGTCAAAGCAAGGGCTCGAAGTTGATAGGGCAAAGATTGAAGGTAAAAGGGGTGCGTAGTTTCTTGGGGCATGCGGGGTTTTACAGAAGGGTTATTCAAGATTTTTCCAAAATTGTACGCCCCATGTGTGCACTCTTGGAAAAAGATGTAGAATTTGTATTTTGTGAAGCATGTGTGAAGGCATTCGAGGTTTTGAAAAAGAATTTGGTAGAGGCACCTATCCTTATTTCTCCTGAATGGGCTCTACCATTTGAGCTCATGTGTGATGCAAGTGATGTTGCAGTGGGTGCAGTTCTTGGTCAGCAAAAGAATAAGGTATTTCACCCTATTTATTATGCAAGCAAGACCCTTGATGCAGCCCAAGTAAATTACACGGTGACTGAAAAAGAGATGTTAGCTTTGGTGTATACATTTGATAAATTCAGATCGTACTTGGTGGGCACGAGCGTCATTGTATACACAGATCATGCTGCAATAAGGTATTTGTTCAATAAAAAGGATACTAAGCCACGGTTTATTAGATGGATCTTATTACTACAGGAGTTTGACTTAGAGATTAAAGATAGAAAGGGGACAGAAAATCAAATTGCTGACCATCTTTCTAGACTTGAAAGCTCGACACATGTAGTGGATGATGGGCGTATTTGTGAGGAATTTCCAGATGAGCAATTGTTAGTGTTGGATGTCGATGAGTTTCCATGGTATGCAGACATTGTGAATCTATTGGTAAGTGGGCTATTTCCTCCTGATTCGAGTCCTCAACAAAAGAAGAAGCTGTCATATGAGGCACGTTCCTATATTTGGGATGAGCCTTATTTATTCAAGAAAGGGCCTGATCAAGTAGTACGAAGATGTATTTCGGATGCAGAAGTGAAGCAAGTGTTAGGGAAATGCCACGCATCACCTTATGGTGGCCATCATGGTGGTGAACGCACAGCCCAGAAAATTCTGCAATCAGGTTTCTTCTGGCCTTCTATATTTAAAGATGATCATGCCTTTGTGAAGAGTTGTGATCAATGTCAACGTATGGGGACGATTGCAAAGCTACATGAGATACCTCTTAACAACATCCTAGAAGTTGAAATGTTTGATGTATGGGGAATTGATTTTATGGGCCTTTTCCCAAAGTCGAATGGAAATCTTTACATACTTGTAGCAGTGGATTATGTGTCTAAATGGGTAGAGGCTGCAGCTCTCCCTACGAATGACTCCAAGGTCGTGGTAAAGTTCCTTCAAAAGCACATCTTCACTAGGTTCGAAACTCCAAGAGCTATTATTAGCGATGGAGGGTTACACTTCATTAATTATTGGGTGAAGAGTGTATTGACAACGTATGGTATGAAGCGCAAAGTCTCAACAGCGTATCATCCCTAAACAAGTGTCCAAGTGGAAGTGTCTAATCGCGAGATAAAGCAAATCTTGCAAAAGACGGTGAATACTCAGAGAAAAGACTGGTCACTCAAGCTGGATGATGCTCTTTGGGCTTATCGAACGGCGTATAAGACTCCTATAGGGACTTCTCCCTATCATTTGGTCTTTGGGAAAGCTTGTCACCTCCCAGTTGAGCTTGACCACCGAGCATATTGGGCGGTAAAGAAGTTGAATCTAGATCCGGGGTTGGCTAGTAACAGGAGGTTGTTACAACTCCATGAGTTGGAAGAATTTTGTGCCCATGCGTATGAAAATGCTAAGATCTATAAGGAGAAAATGAAGCGATGGCATGACAAGCATATTCTCCCCCGCACTTTCGAGCAAGGCCAGTTGGTACTTTTGTTTAACTCAAGACTTAGGTTGTTTCCGGGCAAGCTAAGATCTAAGTGGAGTGGGCCTTTTGAGGTAAGTCGTACGACACCTCATGGTGCGGTGGAAATTTCGAACAAAGCGGATGGTACAAGATTTATGGTAAATGGCCAGAGATTGAAGCATTATTTTGGTGAAGAAGAGAAGCAAAAGGAGGACGTGCTTCACCTTGATGATAACTGAGCTAAGTATGGTCGAGCCGCGATATTAAACCAGGCGCTATATGGGAGGTAACCCATGAATGTGTTGTAATAGTTAGGATTTATAAAGTAAAAATACAAAAAGAAGAGTCGTACCCCGACCAAAACTAAGGCGCTTGATGGGAGGCAACCCATCTCTTTTAAAATTTTTGTTTTCTAACTTAGTGCTAAGATCTTGTGTTCATGCAGAGGCACGAAGCATGTTGACATGGGAATCCACAAGGAAAAGGTAAAATTGGTGGATGGATGATTATTTGAAGGTACCGGGCAGGTAGGACATGTTTTGGAGCAAAGTTTTGAGTCTTGGGACTTGTAAAAGCCTCAAGATTATGTGAAAACTGAGGAAAATTGCTCAGGTATGAGGTTAAGTGTTGGTCGCGCTACCTGGCGTGCCAGGATGAAATTGCTAAGAAAAAAATTCTTTTTGGCAGTGGGAAGGCGCGCTGGCCAGCGTGCCACGCCGCCTTCCTTAAAAATTTTGCGCGAAGTGGCAGTGGGCAGGCGCGCTGGCCAGCATTCCATGCCGCCTGTGCCCAAATTTTTGGTCGAACGGGCATTGGGGTAGCGCGCTAGGCAGCGTGCCAAGCCGCTACCCCCTTAAGTTCTAAGCATAAAAATTTTTAAAGAAAAAAGGGGCTCCATATCCGACCCACCCCACCCCTTCTCATTTAAATCCCTAATTTTCCCATATTTTCCAAACTCAAACACCAAGGATCCGATTTTACTCCCAAAAAATTCAACAATTTTCTCTTCTATTTCTCTACTCTTGCCCACACATAGCTCAAATTCTTGCCTTCTTCTCTTGGGATTGTGTTTACAAGACTCCATTCAAGCTATCAAGGTATGTTTCCTTAGGTTTCTCTCTCTAGATTGCTATGAGGATGATGTAATTTTGGGGTATTCTTGGATTTCGTTTGTAATGCCCAATATGTTCTTGGTTTGTTGACTTGCTTCTTATGATATGGTTGGAGTTTATGGGGTGTCATTACAATGAACTTGGAAGGCATGTGAACTTGTGTTTAATAATCTTATTTTAGTTGGAATAGTTGGAAGTGGGTTTATCTTTATTGGTGATAATTGAGCAAATTGGTGGTTGAAATCACTTGATACAACTCATAGGTGTTGCATATGTATGACTATTGTTTGAATTCTTGAGTAAAACAAGCATGTCACTCTAATGCTATTTATGAGATTGCTGACCTTGTGTGGGAATGTGCATTTATCTATGGTTGGGACTTGGTATTTGGGCATTAAGTGATGAGGGGAAGTCTGAGTGCCCTCCGCCCATATATATTTTGACTTGGTGCTAAGCGAATAAGTGTGGGGTGGCCCTAAACGTCACCGCGCATTCAGTTGGTTAGCTATTTTTACATGGGTAATTGACTTATTTGTGGAACTTTGCTACAGGTACAATGTCTGATTCTAATGTAGCTGCCTCTAGTTCTCACAAGAGACGTCGGTCGGGTAATAAGGTCCCCGCAGCTCCCCCAGTCCCAAAAGGGCAAAAACGGAAGTATGGGATACACGCGGTCTCCAGTGCAGGGAAGGGTTGGTACAAAAGCCACCCGAAAGCTAAATATTTTGCAGATGAGAGTATTGATAGGGCAAGTCTAGCTCGGGCTTACCCAAGAATATTGGCTCGGCTTGTGCAAGTCGGGATGGGCTTTATCTTCGATAGACCTACCGATTGCAACCTCCATCTGGTGAGGGAATTGTACGCAAATTGGAACTCGGACGCACCTACCTGCTCGGTAGTGGTACGAGGTTCGGATGTGATACTTGATTCCTTGAGTTTGAATGGATTATTGGGAGTTTCCACTCGAGCTAGTTCCCAAGACCTACTCAGGCTGAATGCTAGGCCTCCATATGCTGAAATTCGACACACTCTGTGCGGCCCATGTTCAACAGTGAGGTTGCTGCGCCATCACAAAAGAGGGTATCACAAGAGTCTATCCTTTTCCCACCTCAACAAAGAGGCAAGGATTTGGATAAAGATTGTGTGTTGTTGTTTAATTTCGGGGAGCCACATGACTGAGGTTACAAGGGATCGTGTCTGTTTGGTGTACGCTCTCATGATTGATGCGGAGATTGATGTACGTTCTGTGTTGTTGTCGGCTATGCGCCGAGCTCGCCTCCAAGGAGGTCTTCGATATGCTTTCGATGGACTATTGACTAAATTAATGAGAGCATTGGAAGTGCCCGAAGAAAATTTTGACTATCATCCTCCTTTGGTGACGACGCCTGTGGATGTCACCCAAACTAAGGCGCCAAATTCACTCGGCCCCACTTTGACATTAGCAGAGCGTCATGCACGAGATGACGGGATTTTAGCCCGTATGTATGGGTTGGAGATGCTGTGACACAGGACTGGGGGTAGGCCCCTCTACGGCGGATGAGCTGAGCCAGTTAGAGAGGGATTATCCTCTTAACGAGCATGCTATGGCCTTATTGAGAATTGGTCCTGATTTTGTTGAGCCTGTGGATGATGATGTCCCCACAGATGAAAATAACCTCCAGAGCGATTCTGAGGATGAGGAGGCGGAGGCGGATGATCCACTGCTAGAGGTCCGTGGGCCGGAGGACGACGACTACCTCGACTGACTAGGGAGCTCCTTACACCACTACTCTTGCATTGTCTACTTTTATAGCATTGGGGACAGTGCTAATCTTTTAAGTGTGGGGTGGGGTGTGATGAGATTCCCTTGTACGTATGTATATGTGTGATGTTGTATGCTTTTATTTTGGGTTCCTTAGCCTTTGTTTTTGGTTCTTTTACTAAGGAGAGTCCCTTTGAACCGTACAAAAAAAAATGGATTTTTGATGTTGTTTTAAATTTTTTTATGTAGTTTTTGGTGTTTATTACTTTTGAGTCGCCTTAGTCATAGGACTAAGGGATTTGCTCTATGATGGATGGATGACGACCGTCTTAAGAGCAAATTAGTCATGTAGTGTAGTGTCGTGTCGGGTGTTCTTGCTTGCTATACAATTGTGCATACACGTGTGAAACATGCTAGGATATACAATAGCAAGTGTTGAGATGCCTAATTCTCACTTAGTTGACTAGCTAAGTTGCTTAATGTTGAATTTATGCATGATTTCGGAGGTTTTATGGTGAACCTGCTGAGCTGAACATGTGCCATGTGTGAGTAAGGTTTTTTGTGATATTCCATGTGCATAATGATGTCTAGAACTTGCCCGGTGTGTTTGCAAAGCGAAATAAAAGGTGTTAATTTTAGGAGATGATATAGGCATTTCTTTGATAGCCATGTTTTAGACCTACTTTATCTACCCTCTTTGCATGATCTTAGTTAGCCCCGTTGAGCCTTTAGCCTTTTTCTTGGTAGCTTTACATGTAGCTTAATCCTCTTCTTTCAATGAACCAGAATTTGATCCAAAACTCCTAAGCGCTTTAATTAGGAAATCAAGAGGTGAAGGAGTGCAAAAGTTTGGAAGAAGGAAAGAGTTAAGTTAAAGCCCCAAGCATATTTCCTATGGGTGTGTGAAAAAGTTTGTGTGTGTTGGTAGGGAATATGGTTAAAGAAAGAAAAGAAAAAGAAAAAAAAAATAATAATATATAAAAAAAAATTATCAATGGGTGATAGCAGTTATTCCTTACCCAATATGCTTAAGCTAGCTTAAAGTTATGGGGCAAAACAAAGGAGAGTTGGGAAGATAAAAGTGGTGAAAAATAGGTCGGTTGAAGGTGGTCTGAATGTAATTTGTAGTGTATTAAAGCGCTCAGGAAAGACAGTCACTATTCTTGACTAAATAGTTCCTACCCGTCCCTGAGCCTACATTACAACCCCTAAAAGTCCTACTTGATCTTGAGCTTTAACATTTTAACATTAGTGGAGTATTACACTAAGGGCAAGCCTATGGTTCATCTTGTGTTGCATGTGAATTCTTTTTGAGAGTGAGTGACTTTCATTCATGCACCCAGTTAGTAATTACTTTGTAGAAGTGTGGGGTTGTTCTTTTGTGGTGAGGGCGCATGTTTAGTGAAGTGTGGTGATCTACTAATAACGTTTCACGCATGAATTTGCAACTAGTTAAGTTGTTTTGTGAGGATAGGTTGTTTCAATGTGTTATTTATTTGTTTGATATCCTAGTATGTTGGTGCATAAGTTGATAAATGTGGTTGTGTAAGCTATGCAAGAATGCCTATTTTGTGTCAATTGTCTAAAGTCGCCCGGATTTGAGTGTGGTTATTGTTCGAGGACAAACAAAGGTTCAAGTGTGGGGTGGTGATCTAAGGCGTATTTATATGCCTTAGTAGCGACTTTAACCCATGATTACCTTAGTTTTGAGAACAATACTTGTGTATTCTATAAGTTGTTGATGGAATATGTGATATTGTGCTAACTAATAAGATTAGACCCTTGTAGGTGGAATTTGCGACTATTTGGAGCATTTTTTGGCGTGGAAAGTGAGGCTTAGAGGAGCTACAAGTGAAGAATATTGAAGATAAGAGGCAAGCCAAAGAGTTGAACTTGAAGAATCCAACCAAATCCGCGAAGAGAAGTCGACGAAAGCAAGAAAATCACAAATTAAGGGCCTGGCGCACCGAGGGGCATGCCAGGCCGCTTTTGGCTATTTTTTCACTTGCCCAGGCAGACATGGGGCTCGCCCAGGGGTGTTCCACGCCTCCTGGGAGGACCCTTTTGCTGAGGCAAAATCTTCCTATGTGCCAGGCGCGCCCAAGGGCGTGCCGGGCCGCTTTTTGGCCGATTTTGCCTCGACTTTGGGTCCATAAATAGGGCCTTTTGGTTATTGTATATATATCCATCATCCTTAGAATATTTTGGGCATTTTTGGGCATCTCAATTAGGTTTTATTCCTCATCCTTTCAGTTTTTATTTATTTTGAAGGTATTTTAGCACTTTCGGATGTTAATTAACATTATGAGTGGCTAAAATCCCTATTTCTTGGGGTTAAGGCCAAGAACATGAATCTCTTGGGTTAATTCTATTGGTTTTTACGAAAGTTTATCGACAATTGGTTGTTCATATATTCTAAATTTCACTATATTGATTCTTGATCACCATTGAAATACATTCCTTGTCTTGAAGTGAGCTCGAGAGGGAAAATAAGAGATAAAACATAGAGTATAAGAGGTGTGGTCTTTCTCGGGGAAGAAATTCTAAGGGATTGACATGTGATTAGGACCGAGAGGTACCTAATCCACCACACTTGGTCAATTACGAGATGAAAGCTTAAGTGTATTAGAATTGGTTAAACTTGTCACCACTCATGGACGTAGTTAGGTTTCCAATTTCTAGTAAAAGATTATAGTTTGGAGACTAATATAATTGTAAAATTAACCTCGTGATCAATAACAAAGATAAACAACTCAAATTGCTTAAACCAATAACAATTATGCTCAAGAGACGACGTTCAGAGTGCCTAAGCCTTGGGAATTCACTTTTTATTGATTTTTAAAGCACATTTACGAAAACCAAAGTTACAGTAGCGAAGATAGGAGTTCATAATCCACAAGCATTTAATTTTCAACACCAAATCCTTGTCTTTTTTTGCAACACTAGTCCTTTAATTATAGTTTGACGCCTGAAATTGATTTGTGTTGACGAAAGTCCCTTGGGTTCGATATCCGGCTCTTTTAAAGGAGCCACTGTATTACTTGCACGATCACGTACACTTACGTGTATAGCTGGGTCGCAACAAGTTTTTGGCACCTCCCATATTCACGAAGTCTGATGACCAGGACACATCGCGTTTAAAATGGCCCAGTTGCGTTCGAGATGAAGGAAGAAAACCCAACCCGACTCTTTGCGATAACGACACCCATCCCGGAGATCACGATTAAGGGAATCATCCTTCTCCACATTCGCGTCCAAGTTCCTACATTCGAGAAGAAGGATGCCAGAAATGTTGAGTTTTCATGTTTCTAAATTCTCTGAATGGACCCTCAGGATTCATTCGAGACCCGACAAAACTGTCATACCCCGAATCCCATCGGGACGAATTGGCACTCGTAGCCGACAAGGCCCGAGAGAACCAAGCTTTGCTTCTATACAATCATATGTATGCCATAAGAAACCCATGATCACGTAAGAGTTTTAAATACCAACAACGGAATACATGAAACATGTGACATATATACATATGTGAAACCTGGCCATTGAGACCATCAAGTCAAAAATGACATGTACCTGTTACCTTTATACACCCACATCCGTCTACAAAAGCCTCTAACAAAACATTTACCAAAACTAACTGAAATTCAGGACAAGTCCCCACTGTACACAACATGTACAATACCAAAACATATGAAAAACTATGACTCGGAGAAGCCCCGAACTACTGGAGCTCACCAATGATCCGCAACAACTGGCAACCTACTGTGGAGGCCTACTAGTACCTGCGCCTGCAGCAAGTAAGGTAAGTCCCACAAGGGACGTCAGTACTAAGAATGTACTGAGTATGTAAGGCTCAAATGAAACTGTATGATATGTAAATATATCAACGAACTCAAATACAACTGCATAACCAATATGTATAATTCATCATTCTGTGATTTGGAAAACATGTATATTGCTTTCATTACTTTGTTTGCTTCTTTACCTCTATGATTATTTATCTTTGCCTGTGACTTGTGATACCTGGGCCCTGACTGAACAGTGGGTTTTAACATAACATGATGTTATGTTGGGGTCGGCTCGAGCTAGGCTTATGCCTCTAGAGCTACCACCCATAAATCAATACATCGAGATCGGCTCGAGCTAGGTTATTACCCCTAGAGCTTCCACCCATAAATTCATATCTCAGGTTCGGCTCGAGCTAGGTTATTACCTCTAGAGCTACCCCCTGTCAGGATCGGTCCGAGCTAGGATTATGCCTTTAGGACTGCCCCCTGATCCAACAATCTTGGGATCGGCTTGAGCTAGGCATTTCACCCCCAAAGCTACCACCCGTACTTGATCATTAACCACATATGCATTATTTTGTTCATTACTTTGAGATTGTTACAATGATAGTCATACTTTACTTGAAGCTTTGGATCATTAACCAATGAGTGAGAGACATATAAATAAAAATTGTGAGAACCATAACATTATTAGAACCATAATGCCATTGGAACCATTGGAACCATTGGACAATAATCAATGAACAAGAGACATGAGTATAATCACTATTGGAACATTGGAACATAACCTTATTGGAATTTTGGAACATTAACCATGAATATGAGACATGTGATTCACAATTGATCAATGATTAGAAACTATGTGACAATGACCATTGATAATCGGATATAGGATACCTTAGCACATTTCGGGTTAGGACAAGTGAAATGTCAATGTGAATACTATTTGCTGCAGAAAGATACGGATAGAGTAACCTTACATACCTTCACTTCCCAGTATGAATTCACAAGCCTATGTATGAACACAATAGTCCAGCTTCTTCTTTACGTCTTACTCTACAATACAAGTACATATCGGAGCTTACATTAGCAACTAGTTACTATACAGGCGTATAAGACGACAATGAACTATATGACTGTCGTATAACATCATGTCACCCCTTACAATACAATCCACTGCATTTCCATATCAACAACACCATAATATTACACACATTGACCAAGAGATCACACATCGATAGCATTTCACACTACACTTACCCTTTACGCTTTTCTCTTTATCATTGCATCACAATTACTCCTTCATACCAACATATGAACAACCATACATAATTTATATAGTCCAACACACCTTTACACGACACTTTAAAGTCATTAAAACGACATCACAAGTTGATAATTACATCCAAAACGGGTATAGGGGCCTTCGGGGACCAAGACGATGCGAAAACATACAAAGCCGTACCTGGGGCTGACCTATGAAGCCACCTCCACCCGTAGGTGGATGAGGTGTGCCCTCAGGTGGCTGGTGGCAGATGCCAGTGGCACCTGCATTGGCATCTGCCTGCAGGTGCCCTCGCCTTCGGGGCGGATGCCCGTTTTGGTCCGAAATGGCCCCTTTTGGGTCTTTTAATGCCATGAATGTTCCATGATCATAACTAAACTTATTTTGACATATTTTTTATCATCTTGAATTCCAAAATTCATCCATGGTCTCACAACACACATAACAACACCCAAAACTACACTTTACGGTCAATATGTCACCAAAACCATAACCAATTTCACAATTGCAATTCCAAACACTATACTCAAGGATAAAACAAAGTAAGTCTATAATCACATCTCACATGTCAATAATTAATCCATCAAGTTCACTTCCTTCAAGATCACAAGTCCACATCCAAGTTCACAAGACAAAAGCATTCTCCGATTACAAAAATAGACAGTTTCACGCATAGCACACTGTCCAACACTTTGCCAACACAACCAACATGATTTATACACCATATTAAACATATTATATACTGAACCATGAGAATAAATACTTACCAAAGAGTGATCTTGTCCCAAAGAGATGAGAGCTTAGGGTTTATATTTTTGAGAGAAAAATGTGGGAAATGCTAAAAAGGGCATGTGTGTTGTTATGGAATAAAAATCTGATTTGTTGGCCTATATAGTCCATTTATAATGATACTTATCCACACACTTGGTGGGTTCACTTGGTCAATGGATGACTTAGGCAAGAATGGGTCAAATTCCCACTTGGGCCATGTCTTTCTATGGTTTTGGGGCTTCATTTAAGGCCCAATTGTACAAGACTTTTAAATGCCCACAATTTAATACATAATTCATCAAATCTCTCATGTTTCCATTTTTTTCCATAAATTTTATGGTAGTCAGCTAGACTCAGAAACGTACGGGGTGTGACATTTTTCCCCCTTTAGAAACATTCGTCCTCGAATATTAGTGTTATCATTTCAAAGTAAACAATTACAAGTTTAGGAACATTCTTCTTGTCATCATATAAAGATATAATCAAAGCTTATAAATACTTACCTGTCATTCTTCCCTTTGGAACAAATAAGGGTACTTGGATTTCATTATTTCTTCAGCTTCCCATGTGACCTCTTCTACTTGCTGATTTCTCCAAAGTACCTTTACGGATGCTATATCTTTATTCCTCAGCCTCTTCACTTGTCTATCCAGAATGGCAATAGGTATATCCTAATAGGTAAGATCCTCTGTAACCTATACCTTGTCAATAGGAGTAACACGAGATGGATCCTCTATACACTTTCGAAGCATTGAAACATGAAATACTAGATGAACTGTGGAGAGTTCTTGGGGTAGTGCCAACTCATAAGCAACCTGCCTAAATCTTCTAATAATTTCATAGGGGCCTATATAACGTGGACTCAATTTCTCTTTCTTTTTGAATCGTATTACCCCTTACATCGGTGACACCTTCAAAAATACCCAATCACCTATGGCGAATTCAAGTCCTCTCCTTCTAACATCGGCATATGACTTGTGTCGACTCTGGGCTGTTTGTAACCGTTGTTGAATCACTTTAACTTTCTCCATAGCCTGATGAACAATGTCTGGCCCAAGTAAAGCAGTTTCAGCTGCCTCAAACCATCCAATTGGTGATCTACATTTCCTTCCGTACAAAGCTTCATAAGGTGCCATTTTAATACTTGAATGATAGTTATTGTTGTAAGCAAAATCAATAAGAGGCAAATGGTCATCCCAACTACCTTGAAAATCTAATGCACAAGCTCGTAGCATATCTTCAAGTGTTTGAATAGTACGTTCTGTTTGTCCATCAGTCTGTGGATGGAAAGCCGTACTCAGATTCACTTGTGTGCCCAAACTCTGTTGAAAAGACCTCCAAAAGTGCGCTGTGAACTGTGCTCCTCTGTCTGATATAATGGAAAGTGGAATACCATGCAATCGTACTATCTCTTTCACATATAATTTTGCATAATCCACAGCCGTATAGGTGGTCTTGACTGGTAGAAAATGCGCTGACTTGGTAAGCCTGTCCACTATAACCCATATAGAATCAAATTTCTGCAATGTATGAGGCAAACCTGTGATGAAGTCCATATTTATCATATCCCATTTCCAGACTGGAAGATTAATACATTGCATATAACCTCCTGGTTTCTGATGCTCTACCTTTACTTGTTGACAATTCGGGCATTGAGCGACAAATTCTGCAATATTCTTCTTTATATTTCCCCACCAATACACTTCTTCTAAATCATGATACATTTTAGTAGCACCCGGATGGATAGAATAGCGCGAATGATGCGCCTCTGTCATAATTCATTTCCGCAGCTAATCTACATCTGGAACGCATACTCTACCTTGGCATTGGAGCACCCCTTCCTGTGTAAGGTCAAATGCCTTTGTCAAATTCTGTTCTACATTCTCCTTTAACTACATTAACATAGGATCTGCAAACTGCTTTTCTTTCACCTCAACTATTAACAAAGATTCAGCCGCATTTTGTACAATAACTCCTTCATCTGAGGATTCAAGAAGACGAACCCCCAAGCTAGCTAATTGATGTATATCTTTGATTATCTCTTTCTTTTCTGTCAATTGGTCACTAGTGCTTTCTATTATCTTGAGGCTCAATGCATCAGCTACCATATTTGCTTTGCCTAGATGATAAAGGATATCAATATCGTAGTCTTTTAAGAGCTCTAACCACCTTCGTTGCCTCAAATTGAGTTCCTTCTGCTTAAAGAGATATTGTAAACTTTTGTGATCCGTATAGATATCAACATGAATGCCATATAAATAATGACGTCATATCTTTAAAGCAAAGACCACCGCTGCTAATTCAAGATTATGTGTGGGATAATTTTTCTCATGTGGCCGCAACTGTCATGAGGCATATGCTATGACATTACCGTGTTGCATCAATACACATCCGAGGCCAACCTCGGAAGCATCAAAATACACTGCATAACCTTCGGTACCTTCAGGAAGTACTAAAACTGGTGTGGAGGTTAATTTATCTTTCAACTCTTGGAAGCTTTTCTCACACGCATCATTCCACTGAAATTTAATTATTTTATGTGTAAGCTTTGTTAACGGTGCAGCGATAATGGAAAAACCTTCCACATATCTTCGGTAATAACCTGCCAGTCCAAGAAAACTATGAATCTCTGTGGGTGTCGTAGGTCTTGGCCAATTCTTCACTGCTTCAATCTTCTGTGTATCAACTTGTATCCCTTCATCTGATACAATGTGACCCAAGAATGCGACGGAGTTTAACCAAAACTCACACTTCGAGAACTTTGCATACAATTTACGTTCTCGGAGAATCTGTAACACCTGCCATAAATGATTAGCATGGTCCTCTGGTGATCTTGAATAAACCAAAATATCATCTATAAATACCGTGACGAACACGTCCAGGAATGGCTTAAACACCCTATTCATCAAATCCATGAACACAGTTGGTGCATTGGTTAGTCCAAACGACATAACTAAAAATTCATAATGTACATACCGTGTTCGGAAAGCTGTCTTGGGTACATCTTCTTCTCTAACTCTGACTTGATGGCGACTTGATGGTAACCCGACCTCAAGTCAATCTTTGAGAAACACTTGGCACCCTGTAACTAATCAAACAAATCATCAATTCGAGGGAGGGGATATTTGTTCTTAATCATTACCTTATTCAATTACCGATAGTCGATGAACATTCTCAACGTGCCATCTTTCTTCCGTACAAATAATACCGGTGCACCCCACGGCGACATACTCGACCTAATAAAGCCCTTGTCCAACAAATCTTTCAATTGCTCCTTCAATTCACGCAATTCTGTTGGAGCCATTCTATATGGAGGAATAGAAATAGGCTGAGTGCCTGGAATCAAATCAATGCCAAACTCTACTTCTCGTTCTGGGGGTAATCCTGGAAGATCCTCTGGGAATAAATCTAAAAATTCATTGACCACTGGAACCGACTGCGGAGTTAGTGGTTCCACATCATTATCTTTCACTCATACTAAGTGACATATGTAACCCTTAGCAATCATTTTCCTGGCTTTCAAATAGGAAATAAATCTTCCTCGTGGTGCCCCTACATTACCCTGCCATTCAAGAACATTCTTATGCGGAAAATAAAAATGCACCTTCTTGGCCCGGCAATCAACCGTGGCATAACAAGAAGCCAACCAATCCATCCCCATTATCACATCAAAATCCACCATGTCCAGTTCAATGAGATCGGCCAATGTATCATGACCACACATAGTTACCACACAATTTCGATATACTCTTTTTGCAATAATATATTCACCAATCGGTGTAGACACTTCAATTGATTTAATTAATAATTTCGAGACCTTTGCGAATTTTGCAGCAATCAATGGAGTAACATAGGACAATGTAAAACCGGGGTCAATTAATACATATGCATTATATGAGAATATGGATAATGTACCTGTGACAACATCAAGAGAAGCCTCTGAATTGTGTCGGTCCACTAAAGCATAAGTGCGATTCTGGACCCCACTAGTACTGGCTGCTCCTCTTGTACCTCTGCCCCAACCAACAGACTGTACACCTCAGCCTAGTGAAGGAACCAATGCTGATGACGCAACGGCCAATCCTGTCGGTCGTGCTATACCACTCATGCTCCTCTGGGGACACTCTTTCATCATATGTCCTGTCATACCGCACCAGAAACAAGCATTTGTTCCCACTCGATATGTACGTACATGAATACGCCCGTAGTGCTGACACTGCTGACGAAGAAAACCCGCTGCCTGTGATCCGTGAACCCCACTACTCTGCCTAGATGAACCACCTCTAAACCCTCAAAACTGAGAGTGAGCACCTGCTGTGGAATGAGAGAACGATGTTCTAGGTGGTCTAGGAAACATACGAGTCCTAGATCCTCCTTGGGACACCATAGATAGTCCCATAGGTCTAGCCCTTTTTTATTGTCCCCTGTCAAATTCGTGTGCCCTTCTTCTCTGTCTTTGATCTTCCATTTTCTAGGCAAAGGCTTGTATTCTAGCTATGTCCATGTCCTTGTTCAAGGCAGCAATGGTGCAATCCCTTACCAAATATGGTTCTAATCTGTCCACGTATCGATGGACTCTATCTGTCATTGTAGCCACCACATTTGGAGCATACCGTGCCAAGGAATTGAATTGCAAACTATATTCTCTGACGCTCAAATTTCCTTGGCGGAGATTTAGAAATTGATCCGTACGAGCCTTACGGTTCTCATAGGGAAGATAATGATCAAGAAAAGCCGCTTTAAATTCTTCCCAATTCGATGGATTTGCACCAATATCACAAGATTTCTTCCAATTCTCATACCACAATATCGCCTCTCCCTTCAATCTGTACGCAGCAAGTTCAATTGTTTCTACCCCTGTCACGTGCATAACTTCGAGAGCTCTCTGAATTTGATCCACGAAGTCCTTTGGATCTGCTTTCGGATATGACCCAGTGAATATAGGAGGGTCTAATTTCAGGAAATCTTGTGTTCTGCGACTCGCCACTCTAGCTGCATCATCATCATGTGTCATTGGACCAGCTCGTCCTTGACTTTGTGCTGCCACTAATTGTGTCAACATGTGTACTGCATTTCTAAGATCCTGATCTGTGGCATTCAATGGTGGTGGTGCGAGTACTTCCCTACCAACCGGCTCTTCCGGAGCTAGAAAAGTAGAGGAAGACTGCGATGAAATTTTAGCATTGGCTCCACCTTGACTAGCTTGGTTAGGTGGTAATCTACTCATCCCTTCTTCAACAGGCATATCCACCTGCTTACCTTTACCTCTACCTCTTCTCGTGATCAGCATGGTTACTATGTTAAAGAGAAACATTTACCATGGTCAGATACAATTCAACTTACAACACTGGCTCTATTGCACGATCTAGAAGTGAAGAAAAGAAACAACATCCTAAATGTCCCGTAGCCTCCTACTTATAAATGTGGTGCACAACACATCGATAAGTAAGACTCTACTCAGACACGGCTTTGTAGACACCCTTAGAACGACCTGCTCTGATACCACTTTTGTCACGCCCCGAATCCCATCGGGACGGATTGGCACATGTAGCCGACAAGGCCCGAGAGAACCAAGCTTTGCTTCTATAGAATAATCATATGCATGCCATAAGAAACCCATGATCACGTAAGAGTTTTAAATACCAACAACGGAATACATGAAACATGTGACATATATACATATGTGAAACTTGGCCGTTGAGACCATCAAGTCAAAAATGACATGTACCTGTTACCTTTATACACCCACATCCGTCTACAAAAGCCTCTAACAAAAACATTTACCAAAACTAACTGAAAGTCGGGACAAGTCCCCGCTATATACAACATGTACAATACCAAAACATATGAACAACTATGACTCGGAGAAACCCGAACCACTGGAGCTCACCAATGATCCGCAACAACTGGCAACCTACTGTGGAGGCCTACTAGTACCTGCGCCTGCAGCAAGTAAGGTAAGTCCCACAAGGGAGTCAATACGAAGAATGTACTAAGTATGTAAGGCTCAAATGAAACTGTATGCTATGTAAATATATCAACGAACTCAAATACAACTGCATAACCAATAGGGATAAGTCATCATTCTGTGATTTGGAAAACATGTATATTGCTTTCATTATTTTGTTTGCTTCTTTGCCTCTATGATTATTCAGCTTTGCCTGTGACTTGTGATACCGGGGCCCCGACTGAACAGTGGGTTTTAACATAACATGATGTTATGTTGGGATCGACTCGAGCTAGGCTTATGCCTCTAGAGCTACCACCCATAAATCAATAAGTCGGGATCGGCTCGAGCTAGGTTACTACCCCTAGAGCTGCCACCCATAAATTCATATCTCAGGTTCGGCTCGAGATAGGTTATTACCTCTAGAGCTACCCCCTGTCAGGATCGGTCCGAGCTAGGCTTATGCCTCTAGGACTGCCCCCTGATCCAACAATCTTGGGATCGGCTTGAGCTAGGCATTTCACCCCCAAAGCTACCACCCGTACTTGATCATTAACCACATATGCATTACTTTGTTCATTACTTTGAGATTGTTACAATGATAGTCATACTTTACATGAAGCTTTGGATCATTAGCCAATGAGTGAGAGACATATAAATAAACATTGTGAGAACCATAACATTATTAGAACCATAATACCATTGGAACCATTGGACAATAATCAATGAACAAGAGACATGAGTATAATCACTATTGGAACATTGGAACATAGCCTTATTGGACTTTTGGAAGATTAACCATGAATATGAGACATGTGATTCACAATTGATCAATGAGTAGAAACTATGTGACAATGACCAATGATAAGCAGATATAGGATACCTTAGCACATTTCGGGTTAGGACAAGTGAAATGTCAATGTGAATACTATTTGCTGCAGAAAGATACGGATAGAGTAACCTTACATACCTTCACTTCCCAGTATGAATTCACAAGCCTATGTATGAACACAATAGTCCAGCTTCTTCTTTACGTCTTACTCTACAATACAAGTACATATCGGAGCTTACATTAGCAACTAGTTACTATACAGGCGTACAAGACGACAATGAACTATATGAATGTCGTATAACGTCATGTCACCCCTTACAATACAATCCACTGCATTTCCATAACAACAACACCATAACATTACACACATTGACCAAGAGATCACACATCAATAGCATTTCACACTACACTTACCCTTTACGCTTTTCTCTTTATCATTACGTCACAATTACTCCTTCATAACAACATATAAACAACCATACATACTTAATATAGTCCAAAACACTTCCATACGACACTTTAAAGTCATTAAAACGACATCACAAGTTGATAATTACATCCAAAATGGGTATAGGGGCCTTCGGGGACCAAGACGATGCGAAAACATACAAAGCCGTACCTGGGGCTGACCTGCGAAGCCACCTGTGCCAGCAGGTGGCTGGTGGCAGATGCCAGTGGCACCTGCGCCAGCAGGTGCCCTCGTCTGCGGGGGCAGATGCCCGTTTTGGTCCGAAATGGCCCCTTTTGGGTCTTTTAATGCCATGAATGGTCCATGATCATAACCAAACTTATTTTGACATATTTTTGATCATCTTGAATGCCAACATTCAGCCATGGTCTCACAACACACATAACAACACCCAAAACTACACTTTACGATCAATATGTCACCAAAACTATAACCAATTTCACAATTGCAATTCCAAACACTATACTCAAGTATAAAACAAAGTAAGTCTATAATCACATCTCACATGTCAATAATTAATCCATCAAGTTCACTTCCTTTGAGATCACAAGTCCACATCCAAGTTCACAAGACAAAAGCATTCTCCGATTACAAAAATAGACAGTTTTACGCATAGCACACTGTCCAACACTTTGCCAACACAACCAACATGATTTATACACCATCTTAAACATATTATATACTAAACCATGAGAATAAATACTTACCAAAGAGTGATCTTGTCCCAAAGAGATGAGAGCTTAGGGTTTATATTTTTGAGAGAAAAATGTGGAAAATGCTAAAAAGGGCATGTGTGTTGTTATGGAATAAAAATCTGATTTGTTGGCCTATATAGTCCATTTAGAATGATCCTTATCCACACACTTGGTGGGTTCACTTGGTCAATGGATGACTTAGGCAAGAATGGGTCAAATTCCCACTTGCGCCATGTCTTTCTATGGTTTTTGGGCTTCATTTAAGGCCCAATTGTACAAGACTTTTAAATGCCCACAATTTAATACATAATTCATCAAATCTCTCATGTTTCCATTTTTTTCCATAAATGTTACGGTAGTCAGCTAGACTCGGAAACGTACGGGGTGTTACAAAAACATATATACTAAGAGTCTATTTTCAATGTTCCAGACTCAATGGCAATGTCGGATTTTAGAAAAGAAGTTGCTTACAATCAAGTAGCCTTCAGGACCCTTAAAAGATTATTTTGACTATTTACCGAACGAAAGATCGAAATGCAAAATAGAGGTTCCAAACCCAAACCAACCTCACTACTAGCCCAAAATCAACATTTTGAATCTAATGAAACTGACCAAATCTCCATTTGGTGTTCGAAACACAAAATGTTGACCGAAGTCAAACTAGTGGCTTTTAAAGCCTCCAAGAGTCTCAAATCTTCCAAATCATTCTCGAATGCATTGGGTATCGTGCCAAGCATCCCCACACCTCATAACTAGTATGTAACAACTACGGGGAAGGGCAAAATATTCAAAACACATAAAAAGGAAAATTTCACATTTAAGGTCGTTACATTATCCACCACTAAAACACTAGTTCATCCTCAAACTAATAAACAAATAAAGTACCTGAAGCAGTAAAAAGCTGGGGATATCTACACCTCATATTGGACTCGGCCTCCCAAGTAGCCTCCTCAATAGGGTGATGTCTCCACTGGACCTTCACTGAATTAATACTCTTAGACCTTATCTTCCTAGTCTGCCTGTCTTGGATTGCAATAGGATCCTCCTCAAAGGACAAGTCATGGTCTAATACAATAGAATACTATCAAATCACATGTGCATCATCTAGACGGTATCTCTTCAACATTGAAATGTGGAATCTAGGATGAACAACTAATAGATGTAGAGCCAAAGCTAGCCCATACGCCACATCATTATACTTCACAAGGATCTCAAAAAGGACAATGAACCTAAAACTCAGTTTCCCTTTCTTCCCGAACCTCATTACACCCTTCATGGGTGAAACCTTCAACAAACTTGATCTCTAATCATGAATGATACATCACGGGCTCGATGATTGGCATAACTTTTCTGCCTACTCTGGACAGCCAATAGCCTCTGTTAAATCAGTCTCACATGATCCATCGAATCCCTCAATAAATTTGTACCCCAAGGCCTCACCTCGAACGAGTCAAACCATCCCACGGGGGATCTATACCTCCACCCATACAAAGCCTTAAAAGGCACATATCTGAATGTTGGAATGATAATTGTTGTTGTAAGCAAACTTTGTTAGGGGCAAGTACTTATCCCACTGACCTCAAAAGTCCATGACACATGCTCGAAGCATGTCCTCTAGCACCTAAATAGTCCTCTCGGACTGACCGTCGGTCTGAGGATGAAGCGATGTGCTCAAATCAAGCTGAGTACCCAACTCACTCTGAATAGTACTCTAAAAACCCTAGGTAAACTGAGTACCTCTATCAGATACAATAGATATGGTATACTGTCACACCCCAAATCCCATTGAGACGGACTGGCACCTGAAGCCGATAAGGCCTGAGAGAACCAATCTTTGTTCATATACTCTCATATGCATGTTTACGTATGAATATCATTCTATCCCATGTAATTAAATATCAATGGCGGAAGTCATGGCAATATGTACAATACATGAAACTTGGCCATTAGGGCCATCACGTCAAAATGAACGTACATATCTTACATTCAGTTTCCCACATAAGTCTACAAAGCCTCTACAGATACATAACTATGACAAACCTAGAGTCAGGACAACACCCCGCTCTATACTCATATACAATATCAAACCAATGTGCATAATGACTCGAAAAAGCACCGAACCAACTGGAGCCCACCAACAATCTGCGGATATCTCATAGCCTACAGAGGAGGTCTACTAGCACCTGTGCCTGTAACAAGTAAGGTAAGTCCCCCAAGAGGGGTCAGTACGAAGAAAGTACTGAGTATGTAAGGCCTTATGAAACTGTATAATGCATAACTACTTCCAAGAAATTAAGCGTAAGAGAATAATCAATATGGATAGATTTTCGTTCTGAATATGTGGAACCATGTTCATTACTTCTATTATTTTCATTACTTGATCATCTGTTCTTATCATCATCATTCTTATAATAACTCTCATATTTATATATTCATGCAAGGGATATGCTCTCATTCCTTTTACAACTGTTTCATTACTGTTCATCCAACTAGTTAGTGTTCATAATACCTTATGGATCATCACCTTATAAGTAAGTATATAATACCGGGCCTCCACCATTGGTAGGCTATAATAAATAAATATATAATACCGGGCCTCCACCATTAGTGGGCTAAAATATATATATCTATAATACCAGACCTCCACCTTTGGTGGGCTATAATATATATGTATAATACCGAACCTCCAACTTGGTGGGCTATAATAAGTAAATAGCATAATTTTGGGATTGTTCCATCTAAATTTATACCCTTTAGATTGTGATCCATACTCAATGAAACATAAAGCAACCATGTGTGCATTACTTCTTTGCATACTTCTTCTCTTTACTTTGTTATGAGAGTGATACATTGGTGATTGGAACATCATTGGGAACACGTGTATACATTACTTCATTCCTTACTTTCATGAGATTGATATGCTCACTCATGAGAGGTTAACACCTTTACTTATGAGAGATTGATACTTTTACTTGTGGGAGATTGGTACATTCACTTGACATGACATTATTGGAAACATACCATTCTTGGAAACATAACACTATTGGAAACATTGGAACAATGATCAATGAATAAGGGACATGTATCGAAACACCATTGGAACTTGGGATCATAACATTATTGAGACTTGGGAACCATGTCTATAATTATGTAACTTATGAATAACAACGACTAATGAATGAGGGATATGTAACTTAAGAATGAATAGATTCTCCTTACGTCGTCACTTTCCTTGAAACAGTTTCTTTTAGTAGTTACAACATTATGAGAGCTTAGGAATTTCAGTCCATGGATAAGAGACATATGAATGCCAATCGGTCAATGAATAGGAAACATGTGGATAGCAATATATATCAAACCTGAATGAGATACCTTAGCATATTTCGGAATAGGACAAGTGTAATGTCAATATGAATATTATGTGTTGCAGAAGGATACGGACAGAGTAACCTTACATACCTTATGTCCTCAATATGAACACATAATCCAATATGTGAGTACAACAATTCCATTCCCTCCTTATGTTTCACTCTACATCACAAGTGCATAATGGAACCAACATTAACCACAAGCTACATTCCAAGTGTATAGGACAACCATGAGTTACATGATAGCCTTATAACATTATTTTACCCTTACAATACCATTCATGGCCTCTTCATACCAACAATACCATAATCATGCCATACATTGACCACAACATTATATACCAATAGTATTTCACACCAAGTTCCTCCTTTACATGTTCTCATTAACACCACATCACCATTAATTCACCAAATCACTTCAATACACTTCATAACCAAAATTCCACAATTTTCTCATATAGAAAAATAACAAGTTATGGACATAACTACACCATACATGTTGAGATATCATCCATACCATTCACTTCCATCAAAAAATCAAGTAACTTTTTCAAGTTTAATTCACAAGAATGCACATCTTTTAGCAAGAAGCCAAAGTGCACTATTCAACACCTTGCCAACATAACCACCATGATATACATAATCTCTCATGTACATAATATTTAAAAATACAAAAATAATCACTTACCCAAGCTTGGAAGATGATGATCTTGTCTAAAGAGTGCCTTAGGGTTTGAAGAGCTTGAGAAATATCTTGTGGAAATATTGTAGAAATGTCTAGAATGGCATGTGCCCCTTTGAGATTAAAAATCTGATTTTTGTCCACCTTTTATAACCTCTTAAAGTCATCCTTAACCATTTGGTTCAACAATTGACATGTCAAGGCAAGAATGGGTCATTTGACCCATTGGGCCTTTCATGTTTTGCTCATTTTGGGTCTCAAATTAAGCCCAATAACCCATATCATCTTAACCCACTAACACCAATATGTAATCCATCATATATCTCATGTTTAATTATTTCCATAATCGTCACGACAATATTCACTTATGAGATTCCCTCTCGTAGCCTCAATCGCAAAAATAGAAATTCTAGTCGCTCATGGCCTATTTGAACATAATTTGTTAAAAATACTTGTGACGAAGACTTGACCCCAACTCGGATGCTAAACGCGCTTAAGAATAGTCCTACTATGATGGAGTAATGATACCATGACTTATAGGTCTTATACGCCTCATAATAGTCGAAGAAAAATTTTGGCGAAAACCACCCCGGCACGCCGTTTGGCACGCCCCAGAGCTGTCTATGGGCTGAAAATTTCAGCCCAGAGCGGCCTGGCACGCCCCACCTTATTTTTTAAAAAAAAATTCGTTTCTTCGACTTTTCTTTGCGGATTCGGTTAGATACTTCAAGTTCAACTCTTTAGCTTACCTCTTAGCATTAAAACCCTTTGTTTGGAAGTCGTTCAAGCCTCACTTATCACTCCCAAAAATGTTTCAGAAAGTTCCAAACTCCTCCTACAAGAGTATAGTCACATTGACTAGTACGATATCAATTGTTCCATCAAAAACCAAGGCAACACACGTACTTAGTGCTTGCGAAGCTAAGGTTTATAATTACATCCTAGGTCACCAATTAATCAAATTAGGGTTGGGAATGTACGGGGTGTTACATATACCATGCAATCAAACAATCTCTCTAATGTAGATCTTGGCCAACTTCTCTGCATTATAGTTTGCCTTCACAGGTATGAAATATGTTGATTTGGTCAATTGATCCATAATCACCCAAACAGATTCAAACTTCCCCAAGGTCGGGGGTAGGTCAGCTATGAAATCCATGGTGATCCACTCCCACTTCCACGTGGGAATGGGCATCCTCTGCATCGTACCATACGGTCGATGATGCTCATACTTCACCTGTTGGTAATTCAAACAATTAGCCATAAACTCCACAATATCTTTCTTCATGCCACCACCCAAATAATGCTACTTAGGTTATGATACATCTTAGCCGCTCCTGGGTGAATGGCATATCTTGAATAATGAGCCTCTTTCAAGCTTAATCTAACCCATCATCCTACCCTCGGCACAAACTCGATCACTAATCCTCAAGACACCATCAGAATCAAGAGATGTCGCCTTGTCCTCACCACTCAATACTCTATCATGAATCACCCTCAATCTATCATCATCAAACTGATGAGCTTAAATCTGTTCCATCAAGAAAGATCTAGCCTCCACAAAGGCTAACACATGCCCGAACATCGAAATATCAAGCCTAACCAACTAATTAGCCAAAGATTGAACCTCCAATACCAAAGGTCTCTCCTGAGTAAAAATATGAGCTAAACTCCCCATACTCATTGCTTTCTGGCTCAAGGCATCTGTAACCACATTAGCCTTGCCCGGATGATAAAGAATAGTGAGATCATAATCCTTAAGTAACTCAGCCAACATCGCTATCTCATATTAAGGTCTTGCAGCGTAAAGAAATACTAAAGGCTACGATGATTAAAGAAAATCACATAATGGACTCCATATAGGTAATGTCACCACAACTTCAATACAAAAACTACTACGGCCAACTCTAAATCATGAGTAGGGTAATTCTTCTCATGAGGCTTCAACTAACGAGAAGCATACGCAATCACCTTACCCTCCTGCATTAACACCACGCCCAATCCAACACCTGAAGCATCACAGAATATGGTGAAACCTATGCCCTTCTTAGGCAAAGTCAAAATAGGAGCCAAAGTCAACAACTCCTTGAGCTTTTGAATGCTCACCTCACAAGTATCCGACCATTGAAATACAATCTTTTTTTGAGTCAACATGGTCCAAAGAGCCATAATAAAAGAGAACCCTCTACAAAACGCCGATAATAACCTACTAAGCCAATGAAACTCTAAATCTCAGTAGGAGAAGTAGGCCTAACCCAATCATGAATCGGTACTGTCAAGACCATATTGACCATAATACCATCTTTGTTCACTTTATGACCCAAGAAAGAAATCAAATCCAACTAGAACTCGCACTTGGAGAACTTAGCATATAACTTCTCATCTCGCAACCTCTGAAGCACAGTTCTCATATGCCTCAAATGGCCAGCCTCATTCTTAGAATAAACCAAGATGGCATCTATAAATACAATCATAAATCAGTTGAGATACAGTCAAAATACCCAGTTCATCAATTCCATGAGCACTGTTGGGGCATTGATCGACCCAAAAGACATGATCAAAACTCATAATAACCATACCAAGCCCAAAAAGTCATCTTCAATATGTCTGAAGCTCTAATCCTCAACTAGTGATATCCAGAACTCAAGTTAATCCATCCTTGTCAACAATCCTATGGTAGCGGTTCCTTCGAGTAAGAAAAAGGTACTCTTTCCCACGTTTGGTGACTTCCCTTCTGTGAAAGCACCCTAAAGCTGGTCAAATAAATCATCAATGTGAGGAAGAGGATACTTATTCTTGATGATCACCCTGTTTAACTATCGGAAGTAAATACACATGTGCATAGATCTATCCTTCTTCTTCACAAACAAGATCAGGGCACCCCAAGGAGATACATTAGGTCTAATAAAACCCTTACTCAACAAATCCTATAACTACTCGTTTAATTGCTTCAACTCAATCAGAGTCATCCTATAGGGAGGAATAGAAATGGGGTTGGTTCCCAGCTCAACATCAATAGCAAAAACAACATTATGATCTGGAGGCATACCAGGAAAATCTGTAGGAAACACATCCTTCAACTCCCTAACAACTTGAACAGAATCCAAAGGAGACGGTGAAGCAATACTAGTATCGCGAATGAAAGCCAAGTAAGCTAGACATCATTTTTCTAACATGCGATGAGCACATAGAAAAGATATAACTCCCTTTGAACCTAAATTAAGAGTACCCTTCCATGCTATCTTTGGCATATTCGGAGTAGCTAAAGTCACGGTCTTGGCAAAAATAATCCAAAATAGCATGATAGGGAGCTAATGAATCCATACCCAAGATAACATCAAAATCAACCATATCTAGGATAATCAAGTATACCCAGGTCACTCTCCCTGCAAAGGTCACTACACAAGATTGGTACACCTGATCCACCACTAAAGAATCTCCTACTATGTAGAAACATGAATATGTACAGTAAGAGACTCATATGCAGCATCAAAACCAGTAGCAAAGTATGTAGACACATAGAAGAATGTAGGCCTAGGGTCAAATAACATAGAAGCAGAACAATAGCAAACCAGGATAATACCGGTGATAACTGCATCAGAGGCCTCTGCCTCAAGTCTCCCAGGTATTGCATAGCACTGACCACTTCCATTCCCAAATTGAGCAATACCACATCCTCTACTATAAGCTCCCCGAGCTCCACCTCAACCACCTTTAATACCACTCTTACCACTCTGTGCACCACCTCTAACCGTAAAAATAGAAGTAGGACAAAGCTGAAGCTGAGAACCCTGCTGGGTAGAACCAAATACATGCTAAGGACATTCCCTTACCATATGACCAATCTTCTCACATATATAACAAGCTCTACACCAGACTCAAGCTGAGGCGGCTCAGAAGAACCAAAACTACCTCTCTATCCTGAAGAACTAAAACTGGAGCCTGTACTCACATGACCCGAACCCTGACTACCTGAAGCCGCAAAGATTGAAGGACTATCACCTGAACCCTATAAAGCTTCTAGAACTGGTCTACCATGATAACCGTGTGCACCTCTCTTGGAAAAACTCCTACCCCAAGCCGCATGTCCACTGAACTCACCCTGATGACGGCTCCTCTTATCATCGCCACCACCCTAGGTACCCTGATAAATAAACATAAGCATCTTAGTATACTCAACTATACTATGAAAAAAAGCTCCTGGCATCACCATCTGAGCTGTAGCTAACTGATAAAAACCTGCCAGACCTTTGACAAACTTCTTGATACTTTCAAACTCAGTGGAGATATTGACGATAAAATATCTGGATAATGTATGAAAATATGTCTTATACTCAGCAATAGACATGGAGCCCTACTCCAGGTGAGAAAACTCATCTCTCATCTGATCCTTCAAATTATAAGGCATGAACCTCCAAAAAAGCCTTAGAAAATTAGGTCCATGTCATAGTAGGCGAACTCAATGGTCTACAACTATAAAGAGACCTCCACCACTGTCTGTCTATGTCAGTCAACAACTAAGTTGTATAAACAACAATGTGGGTCTCAAGGGATCTGAGGTTATGCAATCTCTCCTGACAGTTAAGAAAAAACTCATAAGCATCCTCTCTAATGGAACCATTGAACTTGGCAGGAGCCAAGTGAATGAACCTCTCAAACCTCTTTTGATCATCAGAAGACATCACAGGTGTAACACCCCGTACATTTTTTACCTTACTTGAAAACTTTGAGCCATGTTTACCTTAGTGTTGAGAGAAATAAGTACGTATCTTGTATTGCTTTAATGGGGTATTGGATGGTATGCTAGTGTTTGCAAGGAGTAGTCAAAATTCAGAGAAATAGCAAAACTTGCGCCACTCCTTGTTTTAGGGGGTGTGGCGCAAGCCTGCAGATTCAGAGACCATGCCATTTTCGCGCCACTGCTTTCTTTGCAATAGTGGCGCAAGGCACAAATAGTTTGGCCCTCCCGTGCTCGTTTTGCAATGCATTGCAACGTCGATTCTTCCTTGGTTTCTTTTGGTTCCTTGGTTTTCCTTTTCTCCTTGTTAAAGCTTCAAATACCTTAATACACTCCTACATAATCAAAGCATGAAACACAAGTATTTTGTCAAATTATGTTCAATTAAGCTATGAGTGGCTAGAATTTCTATTTTTGCGATTGAGGCTACGAACATGAATCTCGTAAGTGAATATTGTCATGACATTATGGAATTATTTAAACATGAGATATATGATGGATTACATATTGAACTTGGAGGGCTAAGTTAATATGTGCTAATGGGCCCAATTTGAGGCCCAAAATGAAGCCAAAATGCAAGGCCCAAAGAGGAAAATGACCCATTCTTGTGTTGACCAAGGGACCATGGCATTTAATGCCCAAAGAATTGGCGAAGGATGAATTGAGAGGTCTATATAAGACAAGGAAAAATCAGATTTTATTCACACAAACTCTCATGCCTTTCCAGATATTTCTAAACCATTTCTCTATTTTCCAAACCCTAAGGCAACCATTTTCTTTGGCCAAATTGTCAACAAATTAAAGTAGAGCATCAGAAACCTAGAGGTTATATGCAATGTATCAATCTTCCAGTCTGGAAATGGTACATGATTAATATTGACTTCATCACAGGTTTGCCTCGTACACTGCGGAAATTTGATTCCATATGGGTGATAGTTGACAGGCTTACCAAGTCAATGCATTTCCTACCAGTCAGGACCACCTATACAGTTGAAGATTATGCACGGCTGTATGTTAAAGAGATAGTAAGATTACATGGGATTCCAATCTCCATTATATCAGATAGGGGGGTGCAATTTACTGCACATTTCTGGAAATCTTTTCAGAAGAGCTTGGGTACACAGGTGAATTTAAGTATGATTTTTCATCTTCAGACAGATGGACAAACGGAGCGTACTATCCAAACACTTGAAGATATGCTATGAGCATGTACAATGGACTTTAAAGGTAGTTAGGATGATCATCTTCCTCTTATTGAATTTGCCTACAACAATAGCTATCATTCAAGTATCAAAATGGCACCTTATGAAGCTTTATTCGGAAGAAAATATAGATCACCAATTGGATGGTTTGAAGCAGGTGAAACTGCTTTTCTTGGGCCAGATCTTGTTCATCAAGCTATGGAGAAAGTTAAAGTAATACAACGGCGGCTACAAACGGCCCAAAGTTGACACAAGTCATATGCTGATGTTAGAAGAAGAGGGCTCAAATTCGCCATAGGTGATTGGGTATTCTTGAAGGTGTCGCCAATGAAAGGGGTGATGATATTTGGAAAGAAAGGGAAATTGAGTCCACGTTATATAGGCCCATATGAAATTATCAGAAGATTTGGGCAGGTGGCATATGAATTGAAATTACCCCAAGAACTCTCCTCAGTCCATCCAGTATTCCATGTTTCGATGCTTTGAAAATGCATAGGAGATCCATCTTGTATTTTTCCCGTTGACGATGTTCAAGTTACAGAGGATCTCACTTATGAAGAGATACATATTGCTATTCTGGATAGACAAGTGAAGAGGTTAAGAAATAAAGACGTAGCGTTAGTATAAGTCCTTAGGAGGAATCAACAAGTGGAGGAGATCACATGGGAAGATGAAGAAATAATGAAGACCAAATACCCTCATCTATTTCAAATGGAAGAAAAAGCTCACAGTACGGAGGTGAAGCAATAACAAGTAAGTATCTATGGGCATTAAGTGTATGTGTATATATATATATGCGAATATAGAGATGCATTTGTTATAGTTGAAAAGATGTTGTTAACATTCGAGGACGAATATTTCTAAGGGGGGAAGAATGTAACACCCCATACATTTCCGACCTTACTTGACAATTTTGAGCCATGTTTACCTTAGTGTTGAGAGCAATAAGTACGTATCTTGTATTGCTTTGATGGGGTATTGGATGGTATGCTAGTGTTTGCAAGGAGCAGTCAAAATTCAGAGAAATAGCAAAACTTGCGCCACTCCTTGTTTTAGGGGGTGTGGCATAAGCCTGCAGATTCATAGACCATGCCATTTTCGCGCCACTGCTTGCTTTGCAACAGTGGCGCAAGGCACAAATAGTGTGGCCCTCCCGTGCTCATTTTGCAATGCATTGCAACTTCGATTCTTCCTTGGTTTCTTTTGGTTCCTTGGTGCTCCTTTTCTACTTGTTAAAGCTTCAAATACCTCAATACACTCCTACATAATCAAAGCATGAAACACAAGTATTTTATCAAATTATGTTCAATTAAGTTATGAGTGGCTAGAATTTCTATTTTTGCGATTGAGGCTACGAACATGAATCTCGTAAGTGAATATTGTCGTGACATTATGAAATTATTTAAACATGATATATATGATGGATTACACATTGAATTTGGTGGGCCAAGTTAATATGTGCTAATAGGCCCAATTTGAGGCCTAAAATGAAGCCAAAATGTAAGGCCCAAAGGGGAAAATGACCCATTCTTGTGTTGACCAAGGGACCATGGCATTTAATGCCCAAAGAATTGGCTAAGGGTGACTTGAGAGGTCTATATAAGACAAGTAAAAATCAGATTTTATTCACACAAACTCTCATGCCTTTCTAGATATTTCTAAACCATTTATCTATTTTCCAAACCCTAAGGCAACCATTTTCTTTGGACACTTTGGACAAGATCATCACTTTGCAAGCTTGGGTAAGTGTTTATTCTTGTGATTTAATATATTATATGCATGAGAGATTGTGTAGATCATGATGTTTATGTTGGCAAGGTGGAATAGGGAACTTTTGCTTTTTGCTAAAAGATGTGCCATCTTTGTGATTTAAACTTGAAAGGAGACTTGAGGTTTGAATGAAAGTGCAGGGTATGGATGAAATATCAATATGAATGGTGTGGTTATGTTCCTTAACTTGTTATTTTTCTATAAGTGTAAATTGTGGGATTGTTGTCGATATGCTATGAGGTGACTTGATAGATTAATTGTGATGCGGTGTTAATGCGGTGTAAACTCAGTTATGTACTTGTGTTCTAGAGTAAGATGTAAGGAGGGAGATGGACTATTGTGTTCACATATAGGATTGTTTATTCATATTGGGAAGATCAGGTATGTAAGGTTACTCTTTCCGTATCCTTTTGCAGCACATATTGTCCACATTGAAGTTATACTTGTTCCATTCTAAAATGTTCTAAGGTATCTCATTTCAAGTTGTCATCTATTGTTAGTCACATGTTCCTCATTCGTTGATTATTTTTTATTCATGTGTTACATAATTGAGGATATGGTTCTAAAGTTCCAATAATGTGCAATCACCAATGTATCACTCTTATAGCTAAAGAATAAAGTAATGCATAATGAGTTGTATTCATGGGTGGTATCTCATGGGGTGACAGGAACACCTGCATGGGTCGATCCCAACATTTCGGGTGGTATTTCATGGGGTGAAAAGAACACCTGCATGAGTCGATCCCAATATTTTGGGGGTGGTATCTCATGGGGTGAAAAGAATACCTGCATGGGTCGATCCTAATATCACGGGTGGTATCCCAGGGGTTAAAATACCTAGCATGGGTCGATCCCAATTTATGTATTTAAGAGGACCGTATCCCAGGGGTGGAAGGACCTAGCATGGGTCATCCTCTTTACCACTGATCAGCTGCTCATTTGTTGAAAGTAAAGTAAAGTAAAGTAATGAATGTAATGTACATGGTTCTACATATACAGAACGACGATTTATCCATATTGCCTATTCTCTTATATTTGATTTCCATTGATGATCTCATGTATTGATACAGTTCCTTATGGCCTTACATACTCAGTACATTCTTCGTACTGACACCCCTTGGGGGACTTACCTTACTCGCTGCAGGCGCAGGTGCTAGTAGACCTCCACAGTAGGTTGCGGGTCATTTGCAGAGTATTGGTGAGCTCCAGCTTCTTTGGGGCTTTTCGAGTCACATATGTACATTTGTGTTGGTGTTGTGTTGGTATTGTATATGTGTATAGAGCGGGGTCTTTTCCCGACTCTAAGTTGGTTTTGGTTAGGCATCTGTAGAGGCTTTGTAGATGTTGTGGGAAAAATGAAGGATATGTAAGGAACGTATGTTTTTGTGTTGATGGCCCCAACGGCCAAGTTTCATAGTTATCATGTATTTTCCATGACTTTCGATATTGGCATCTTATATCTATTTGTAATGGTGATGTATATTGAGTAGCATGCGTATGAATGTACATGAGCAAAGATTGGTTCTCTCGGGCCTCAACGGCTTCGGGTGCCAGTCCGCCCCGTTCGAATTCGGGGAGTGACAACAGGACCCAAAGTAACAGGAGGAATAATAAGTCTAGTAGGCAATGAATCCAGACATGGGGGTACCATAGAAGATAGATGTACTCTTAAAGTCAAAATATCATAAGTATGAGCCTACCCTGAAGGTGGAATATCTCCTGAAGTCTGAGGAATACCCGGTACACTCAAAGGAACACTAGTTTGGGGAACACCATCCAGACTTCATTGGATAGTTTCTCCTGCCCATCCTTTACTTATGGATCGGCCACAACCCCTGCCTAGTCCCCTAACTGGGGCTCCAATAGCGAGTGCCAACTCAGTATTCCTAGCATCTATGGACCTAGTCCTTATAATCTACTCAAAAAATAATGGAATGCAAGTTTAGAACATAGGGTATGAACAACCCGCACAATAAGAAATCAAATTAGAGAAGTGTTTTCTAAAGATGTCTTATAGCCTCTCGAAGATAAGCATGGACGTCTACACAACGATCCGTAAGACTCTACTAGACATCTTGCTCTTTCACTTACGAGATCGGTGAATCTAGCGCTCTAATACCAATTTGTTAGGACCCAAAAGTTTAGGTCATGATGGCACTTATCTCGACTCTGCCTTGGTAGGTAAGATGAAAATCCACAATAGATAGGAAATACGAGATAAGAAAAAATGAAATGATACGATACTTCTAGAACAAAGACATGCCATAGTACTCAAATCCAAGGTATGAACAAAATACAACTGAATCCCAAAACCTGGTATCATAAGTACAAGAGCATCTAAACAAGTATGAAAATAGAAATACACTAATCTATCTCTGAATACAAGTAAATACATAAATGATAGATGAAGTCTTGAATAAGGCTTCGAACAGGGAGCTCACCAGGTACTCCGAATGATCAGCTACCACCACATAAATCAGGTATTGTGGCTCGTACTCACATTAGGATATACATCGAAAGTGCACTGTAGGAGTGAGTATGATCTACTTGTACTCAATAGGTATCATAGGCTGACTGAACAAAGAAAAAAATAATACAAATAAAATATACTATGAGCACGTCACCTGCAAGCATAAAAGTTTCCAAACGTTAGTTCACATCGTCTCCACTAATAGTTCTAAAATATGAAGACAATAAATAAAACTAACTACACAACATCACCACATCAAGGAATACACAACAATGTAAATAATGCAATGCAATAATGATGTGATGATGATGATAAAATAAGACATCACATGGCTTTTCGTATACACCTTTTGAGCCTCCATGCTTTAAGACAGGACCCATAGGGGGTTCACAACCTGTATAATAGCTCATATTTCAATCTAATATATCAATTCACCTCTCCAGCTAATATTCACGAATTAAGGATTTTATAAATGTCTCATTCACCTCTCCGACAATTGAACATGGATCAAGGGTTTTATAAAGTGTTTCTCAGTGGTATCAATATCTCATGAAGTGTATATATCAAATGAGGATGAAATGCTCACAAATAATCAGTATGAAGATAATAATCAATTCAATATGGTATAAGTGAGCCTAAAAATCAACTCAACATGTCAATGATTCATGACATAAGCCCTTAATAGGCACCACCAAGATAAATAGTCATGCAAGACATCAAACTATCATTTTCAAAAACCCCTCTCTCGGGTATTATTATCATGATAAAGGGAATTAATGCTCAAATAAGGCCAAAAATATCTATTCAAGTCTCTGTATAGGCGTCACAACAATAAACATGGTATTTAATGCACAAATAAGGCCTATGATGTCAAGTAAAGCCCCCACTCGGGCAACACGTGATATACTTTTTCTTTTAAGTCAAAAACAATATGCAAATAAGCCCCCATACGGGCACACGATATTTATAACAACTTCAAGATATAATTCCCATAGCTAATCCCCCAACCTATAGACTACTTTAATGTTCGTCAACTACCCAGCCCAATTTAAAGAAAGTTAAGTCATAACCTACCTCGAAGTGTCAAAATCCCAATCTAGAATCTTCAACACTGAGCCATACCTTCAAGACCAGTCCCTCCATGAGTTAAAACTATCAAAAACATCATCTACACATCAAAAGGAAGCTAACGATACTCATATTAACTATATTTGAAAAGGGTCCAAAATTAGTTTGAAAAATGAGTTTGAAAATGAAAGGGGTAAAACTGAAATTCTATTTTAGAAACATGTACTCCAAGACTATAAGAGTCTACATTTGAAAACCCAAGCAAAAATGAGTAAAAAATTAGGCTCAAATCGAAGAAAAACCATTTTAGAGCTTTACCGACAAAAACCCCAAAAATCCATTTTGAAATCGAGAAAATAAGATATTTTTGAAGATCTATTCAATAGAATTTAATGGGAAGATGAGTTTGGAGCTTACCCAAGCAAGAATGGTAAAGAAAACCTTAGAAATCGCCCCTTCCCGAAGCTCCAAGGTCAAAAAATAGTAGAAATCATAAAAAATGGGCTATTTATACTGTTCTGTGAACAGTACCTCGCAATCGCGGCCCAAGCCTTATGATCGCGAGGGTCAGCGTTGACTTGGACAAATAATTGGCCATTGCATTTGCTATCAGCCTCCTGCATTTGCGAAGGCTGACGACCAGAACACATCACATTTGCGATGGCCCTGTCACGTTCGAGATAAAGAAGGAAAGCCCAACCCGACGCGATCACTCTTCGCGATCGCGGACACCACCCCTACGATCATGATGAAGGGAATTATACTTCTCCGCATTTTAGGTCAGGGGACCGTATTCGCTAAGAAGGATGCCTGAGGCAACAGATATCAGCATAAATGCTGAGTTTGCATATTTCCAAATTCTCCAAAAGGACCCTCAAGATCCCACAAAAACAAACCATATATGCTACTAGTCTATTTTTTATGTTCCAGACTCAATGGTAATGTTAGATGTTATAAAAGAGGTTGTTTACAATAAATTATCCCCTGGGACCCTTAAAAGCTTATTTTAACTATTTTTTGAATTAAGGGTCGAAATGCAAAACAGAGGTTCTGAACCTAAACCAACTCCGCTACTATCCCAAAATTGACCTTCCAAATATAATGGAACTAACCAAATCTCCATCCTGCGTTCGAAATACAAAATATTGACCAAAGTCAAACTAGTGGCTTTTAAAGCCTCTAAGAGTCTCAAACTCTCCCAAATCATTCCCGAATACATCGGGAACTATGCCAACCATCCCCACACCTCATAACTGGCATGTAACAACTATAAGGAAGGAAAAAATAGTCAAAACACGTAAAAAGAAAAATTTTACACTTAAGGTCGTTACAATTGATCACGATGGTTTGTATTGAGCATTTAATTGAAGGCTTGAATAGTGTTTTGAGGCAAATGATTGGAAATTGGGGCTTAATGATCTTTTTAGAGTACAATGAATTTTTGAATATGTTAGTTGATGATTATACTCCCATTTGAAAAGTTGAGCTAAGGTTAGGTTGATATATGATTTGGCATGTGATATAAAATACTTTGGTTAATTGTATTATACTATTGATTTGGTATTGGAGTTACATGCATGCATATTATATATATATATCAATGAATGGCTTGCAATGTGAAATATCATGTCAATACTAGTAAAACAAATAAATTGAAAGTGAAAATATAACATAAGTTCAAAATTCAAAATAAATAAATAATACTCTTATGTCAAATTTCAACATAACGTAAATATGATTCAAAAGAAAAGAAAAACCTAAGTCTATAACCTTATTCAACAATAAATTCTACTTAATTTAATAATTAGAATACTAACTAAATTATGCTAAATGAAAAAAATAAACATAAAAGTAAAAAAAATAGATAATACGAAAAATTATATGGGATCACAAGAAGTAAAGGTTGGGAAATGAGAAGGAAATGAAATATAAATAATATAAAATAAAAATTACTTTTGAAAAAATATTAGAATAATAAATCTAGAAAGAATTTAAAATAAATTAAAATGAAAAAAAATAAAAATAGAAATAAAAGAAAAAAATTAAAAAGTAATCAGCTTGTAATTACACCATGTAATTACCAGCAATGCACAGCTCCCCTTGTGAATTGGAGAGTGTAATTACCCCTGCCAATTACACCCAATTACCTGCTGACCAAGTAATTACCTGGCCAACCAAACATGTCAGATAGTGTAATTACACCCAATTACACCAAATTCAATCACCAGGATGGCTTTCCAAACAGGTCCTAAATTGTGGGACGTCTTATTTTTAAAATTGACTGATTTTTAATTTTTATTTTCAAATGGTAGTTCTCAACTCTACTTTTTAGGATCGAATCGGAGTGCACGCCACACAGTATATATATATATATATATATACATATCACTAGGATCGGAGTGCACGCCGCACAGTATAAGAATCTTGCGAGTCTCCTATCAGTCCCAACTAACTATATAGAGAAGCGGGTATGTACACACCATATGCATTGCATTCATTCATATGTTTCCCCTTACTCGTATTGTACATGGTACTATTTGATAAATATGTGCTCTTTGGTGTAAAAACATGTAAAGTGATTATCTGATCTTGTTAACAGTTGACTTCATGACTTATACCAGCATTGTTTCGGGAGATTGATAGTTGAAGATGTTGTTTTATCCAGGATGTACTTCTTGAGGATGATACTTGTATCGTGATACGTTTAGCCTTGATACATGCTTTTATCTGTTTGACTAGGGGGCTTTTCTGAGCACAGGTGCATGATTGACTTGGATGGTTGGGTGGGTGGTTCTCACCACCACTCTGAATTAGGGTCTTTTGATGAAGCTACTGAGTATACGTATTTACATACTCACCCTTGCTATTTTTCTATACCTTACGTGTAGGTACGGTGGTCCCGGACATTGATCTTACTATTGTGTGTTGATTGTTTCACGAAGATCTCGTGCTGGTGGTTGTTAACTCTCGGTCGCCTTGAATTTGCTCTAATGTTTCGTGTTATGATTTTTCCCGCATTTTTTCACAGTTTTGGACTATTCCTTGTATTACTCTTGTTAGAGGCTTGTACATGTGACTACCAGACCAAGGTGTTGTGTTGAATTTCAGATTGTCCTTGTTATCTCTGTTCCTTTTTAGTTCATTCTGGATTTTTGATTTATTCTATATCTTATTCCGCTTAACTACTATTCTATTTTTTGAATTGTGGAATGAGTTTAGGCTTACCTATTGCGATGGGTGTGATAGGTGCCATCAAGGTCCTGAATCGTGACACTTGAAAAGGTGGCAAAATTACCCGAAAAAAATAAATTCGATAAAAATCGACCTCCTAAATTCGGTATTAGATTTAAAAAAAATAGAAAACATATATAAATAATAATTATAGTAACCAATATTTCTAGCAAGCTTTGATAATGAAAAATAAATAGATGATTATTTATATGCAAAAATCTTAATATAGAGTTGACCTTAGAAGTTAAATATTAAGCATTCTCATGGGTCAAGGTTAGGCATCTTGATGGGTCTATTTGGACTGTTGATTTATCTCCTTTTTATATCTCTATTTCTTTTTTTTTTCTTTTTCTCATTTTATTTTAATCTTTATGCTTCTTTATTCATTTATTTTTTCTCAAATTATTTTATTCTTTTTTTTCTTTTTACACCATAATCTAATCCATACTCAATTTTTATTTTATATACTTTTTTTCTTCTTCTTTTTTTTCTTTTTTCTTGTTTATTTCTTTATTCATTTGTTTTTTTCTCTACTTCTTTTTTTTTCTTTTTTCTTTTGTTTATCCTTTATTGGTTCCTTTAATTTTTGTGTTTTTATGTTTTATTTTCTCTTTGCTTTTCAATTTCCTTATTTCTTGTTCCTTTCCTTTTTCTTTTCTCCTTTTCTTTTTTTCGTTTAATTCTTTATTCTTTATTTATTTTTCTCTTTTTCATCCTTTTTTTCCTCAAATCATAATATTCTTTATTTTTCACCACAATCTAATTTCATTATTTCATCCTTTTTTATTTCTATTTTTTTCATTTTATTTATTTTATTTTCTAATTTTATTTGATTCCATTTTCTTTTTCTATTTCTATTTTTTTTCATTTGCTTCAGTCCGTAATGTTACCATCACAATATATCTATCTATTGTCATAATATCATTGATGTCTGCTTCAGACATTCAGTCAGACCTTCATGATACCATCACTGTATATATATACTGACATGGTATCATTGGGGCTTGCTTCAGTCCATAATGATACCATCACAGTATATCTATATACTGTCATGGTATCATTGATGTTTGCTTCAATCCTTTAGTGAGACCTCCATGATACCATCACAGTATATCTATATATTATCATGGTATCATTGATATATGCTCAATACTTCAATGAGACATCCACTATATATATATATACTGACATGGTATCATTGAGTTTTCTTTGGTCTGTAAAGATACTATTACAGTATATCTATTTACTGTCATGGTATCAGTAATGTCTGCTTCAATCCAGGGGCGAACCCACATATAAAATTTGGGTGCTCGAGCACCCATTGACCTCGACTCAGAATAGGTATAATTATATAAGAAATTGAAGAAAATGATTATAATAAACCAGCAAGCACTCACAAACAATAAGTATGACTGGGTGCTTTGGTTAAAGAGTCCACTAGAGTCCGTTTTTTAACCAAAGATAATTAGGCATATTTTTAGTTTCCCAATTAGGCATATTTTTAGTTCTTTCGTAGCCACTATTTTGACCCAAATTATAATGCTACTTTTGTTTTACCTTCTTCTCTCTTTTTTTAAAACTTTTTTTTCTTTTTTACTTATACATAATTCACTATGACAGAAAAAGAAAGAAAGAAAATTGGCTTCATAAATAAAGAATTAAAGACCCCAAAGTTTGACCCCTCCTGAACATGAACGTGAACCAACCAATTTTTTTTCTTGTCAGTTGCATCTTTTCATCACAGATTCACGATGTCCATAATACAAATAGGAATAGTTTTAATCAAGTGTTTTTGTTGTCGTCTTCAATAAATTATACACTTATACTATATGATTAATAGTTACTATACGTTCAAAAAAGTTGAGCACCCACGAACTCAAAATTTTGGGTCCACCACTGCTTCAATCCTTTAGTGAGACCTCCATGACACTATTATAATATATTTACATACTCACATGATATCATTGAGGTTTGCTTCAGTCTGTGATGATACCATCGCATTATATGTATATACTGTCATGATATCATTGATGTCTGCTTCAATCCTTCAGTGAGACCTCCATTATAACATCATAATATATTTTGCTTGCTCCATGATACAATCATATTACATTCATATACTGTCATAATATCATTGAGGTCTCCTTCAGTTCTTAATGATATCATCACAGTATATGTCCTCAATGATACCATCACAGTTTATCCATATACTGTGATGATATCAAAGAAGATTGTTTCAGTTCTTTAATCAGACAATTATTTTCTTAATTATTTATTATTGTGATTTATTTATTAATTTTTTATATTTTTATTAGTCTAAAAATAGTTAGCTAATATCTTTATATTTATATTTTATTTTATCAGTTAAAAGGAAACGATAAAAATAAGATAATCTAACCAAAAATAAAAAATAATTTTAACCAATTAAACTAGTAATTTTAATATTTTATTAATTATTTTTTCTTATAGTTTAATTATTTTATTTTTTTGTAATTTTATTTCATTTATATGTTAACTAGTTGAGAACAAAAGTTTTATTTTTTTTTAAAAAAAAGAAAAGTTCATTCAAAGACAATTCAATCATTAATTTATACTACTACTAAGTTAATTAACTATTACTTAATTAAAAATGTAAAATACAAAAGAGGTAAATAATAGGAAATGACTATTTTTTATTATAATTTAATGAAGAATAGGAAAGGGAAAAGGGGACCCACCATGTCCCCAAAAAAGAGAACAAAACTTGAAAGGGGAGAAAGGCCCAACACGACAATTCAATTAATTCGGCGATTTTTGTGTCAAAGCTAGGGGTAGCGCGTAATAGTTCACTAACGCATGGATATTCTCAAAATTAGTATGAAAGGGGGCAATTGGATGTAAATACTTTCGATTTTAGGTCCATTTAGTGTACTTTTTCCTTAAAATTACTGTTAGCCCAAACCCATTAAATCTTGTTTCAGATTTATTTTAAAAAGTATTTCAAACTTTAAAAATGAGAGTCTAAGAGTTCTTTTTTATTTGCTCAAAATAGAGTAGACTAAGTAGCACACACAACCATCTTTCTTATTTTTCTATGTTCATTCTCCATCTTCAACAGCAGGTAAGGTAAGTATTTTATTTTTAAAATCAAAAGTGGTATCAGAGCTTTAAATATCTCGGATACCACTTAATAAAATCAATAATAATAGATCAAACTATATACAATTAATTTTCATTTTTTAATTTTGAAAATCTAATGTCTTCTAAATTTGAGCTTGAGGCAGAAGGTGTTCAGATTTCAACTGATGAGCCGGGCCATGACCAGGTTCCACCGAATTTTATTGTTGATAACTATCAACTTATGGGTACCATTTAAAAATATTTTTTCCCTTTTAGATATTTATATTTGAAATTTACTATGTGCATGACATAATAATGATTATCATAAATATTTTAATATTTTATTTTATACAAAATATATTTCTTATAAAATATCATTAGATAATATTTGAGTACAATTATTATAGGGTTAATTTTATAAAAAGTATACTGCTATAATGATTGTCGTTGCTATTAGAGGTAGAACTTTGTAATAGAGATTAAGAATATAATATGAAAAATCAATTTTGGAGAAAATCAGGTCCTTACAATAAAATGTCAATATCGCTTATTTTATTAGTGTATGTGTATTAATTATATTCACCAAAGGATCACCTTATCTTTTTTTATTCTAAACTAATTCATAGTGCATATTTGAATAAAATATGACATTATTTAATTAAACGTAAAATGCTAAATTAGAGAACTCATTTAAATATTATGAATGAAAAAGAAATTACAGGAGGGGGACAGATAATGTAAATATAATATAATTCAAATTATTTTCTTAGAAGAAAACAAAGTGAATATAATTGAATATCTTCAAATAAGTCATATAATATTTTGCAATTATTATAGTTTCTTAATATTGTTCGTGTATTCTGCGGATGCGAATACTAGTATACATAATATCTCTGCAACTTTTAAAGATTTTATGAATACTTTTTTAAAAAATAGGTGCTTATATATAAAAAAATATTAAGTACTTATTTTAAAACAATAAAGTGTCACAACCCAACTACCTGGATCGTGCAGGCACCTACTCTAATCCACCTAGATAGAAGAACCCTTACCACCCATTTAAAAATATATGTGGAAGTCAATAAGAAACGATAAAATACCTTATTTATTACAATCAGTTTTAAAAACTTTTAAATACAATTGAAACCTTTCTCAAGAACTAGTCTAAACAGGTACAAGAGCTACTAAAAGAAAGTATAAAACAAGGACACAACTTCTACCGTAGGAACAATAACAGAAGCTGCTGGAGATCTTTACCGTGTCAAACATGAAACACTTACTGATCCAGCAACCAGACTATACCCCCAAAAAGGGTATAGCAAGAGTATATCAGTACAAATAACACGTTCTGGTAAGCATCATCGATCAATCCGAATTAAAATACATAAGCATCACATAAATATCCAGAAAGAAGCATACAACTTAAGATTCATTTAGCCAGAATCTTTCATTAAAACAATTCCTTAACACCCTTGGATATTACCAGCCTTATCATAGAAAAAAACTTTCTTTGTTATCATGTTCAGCCCTAATCACTAACTATCCAGTACTTCGTCATGTCTGACCTCATTCCGTAAGTATCTATGAGTCCTACGATACTCGACTCTCAAGGTTTCTTTAATCCTAATGACTTGTCGTTTAAGACCCTTACACAATACTTAATCTTGTCCCACTAATTCGGTCATACATTGACACCCTAGTATCTTTAGATTCATTTAAATCTATGTGACACAAATAACAAGACAGTAACACCCACCTTCCCAGCCTGAAATGCAATAACTGCTAGACCAGCGATCATACCCATGTCATGGATACAAACATGAACACCTATCGGGTAACCTTACCTCAGTTCATAACACTTAACCCTGGTTTACCCCGCTATCGAGTTTAATCTAGCCAAAGTTAACATAGATAGCAGCTCAAGTCAATACACCACTACCAACCTCAGAAATTGTCACGACCCAAAAATAAGCACGCGATGGCACTTGTCACACCCTCCAGATAAGTAAGCCTAACCCATCCCAAATAATGCAGTTTAAGGAAGAAGAAGCGGAAGCAGAAGGAGCAGATTAATCCCAAATATATATAAATATACGAGACATAAGTCTCAAGATACATCCCAGGTCTGGTTGTCATTAATACAAGCTTCCAATATAGATCAAGCATATAAGTAATCATCTAAAATATCTTATATGTGATAAATAAATAAGACAAAAGTAGAGAGATTCGAGAAGTCCTGAAGGTCCTTCAGCCACTACCTTAATCTCAGCAACACCAATACAGAAGCAAAGCGATCTACAATCTACCGCTCGAAACAATACGCGCACAAGGTGCAAAAAAAAAACAAGAAAGAGGAAAGAAAAACAAGGTGAGTACAAAACCATGTGTAATCAGCAAGCATCGTCGATAACCGATCCTAATACAAAGCAATGGAGAGAAACACCTCTCCAACTACCCAAGGTTTCCCCAAGGTTCTATATCTAAAAAAATACAACATCTCGTCCTATCAGGGTAACCCAATATATCAGTCCACAAATTTACCAAATACAGGGTAGGCACATTAATCTCGGTGAGTCAATTCTATCCACTTCATGATCAACAAATAAGGAAAGTCATTTATGAAAAAGACTCACTAATACGATAAATCAGGCTTAATCAATGATAATCAATCAAAACTATGGGATCTAATCAGGGAGAATGTACATATAAAGAGTGTATCTCATGCTACCAAAGATGCTACACAACTATCCCTCTGATCAAACCACAGCCATACCCCACATTTCATAATACCTCAACCTCCCAACTAATATAAGATGATATAAGATAATGTAATGAAATGAAATGAATGCTCAAACACACTATCAAAAACAAGGTTATAACACAACAATACAGTACAAGAGTAAATACTAACATAGTATCAAACCATATCAAGGAAGGTAATGCAATGCAAGTGATGCGATGCAATGCAATATAGTGATGACAAATGGAATGATGATGAATCTTTTTGAAAGTTATAACTTTCTGTAGACAACTATCGAGTCTCAATACTCCCAAAGTAGGGCCATGGGGGGTTTGCAACCCATATACTTTGCATAATCTCAATCTCATTTCTTAAATAAACCTTATCGGCACATCCCTCGGTATAGGCATTTTATAAAATGTCTCATTTTCTTACAAAATCAGAGTGTCTCAGTGGTACAAATGTCTCATGAATATTCATGCATGATATGAGGATGTAATGCTCATAACTAATCAGTATGAAGATCAAAATCCATTCAATACATGTATAAGCGAGCTCAGAATCAACTCAATGTATCAATAATTCATGATATCAATTTCATAGTCCTCAATATTATCATTTTCAACCCCTTTCTCGGGCATCACTATGATGAACATGTAATTAAATGCTCAGATAAGACCTATAATATCAAGTCAAGCCTCCCACTTGGGCTATACAATAATAGATATGACATTCTAATGCACAGATAAGGCCTATGATGACAAGTCAAGCCCCCACTCGGGCGACACAATAATAGATAAGGAATTTAATCATAAACATAACCAATAACATCAAGTCAAGCCCCCACTCGAACATCACAATAATATATCCCCTCAATTCAAAGCAATATGCATATAAGCCCCCACTCGGACACACGATTATAAATAATTACTCAAGTTCATAGTGAAGTTCACTTAAGCCCCACATGGGCAACACAAAATTAACAACAATCCCAAAATTAATGCATCACAAAACTACCCAACCCAGCTTATTCCATACGGTAAGTCTCATCCACTATTACAAGTCCATTATACTCTAAGTATTCTCTAAAGGTCATTAATCCTCGATCATCACAATAGAATCCACTAAACAAAATTCAAACTCTTAAATAGGCATCCAATATCAATATTTCAAGATCACTAAGTTATCTATCTACATTCTACCCTAAGGATAATTTCAAGCAACAATACAAACTAAGAAAGGCAAGAATCTGACTACAATCCCCCAAAAGACTCTGGTGCCCATGGAGATGCTCGCTATTTCACCTAAGTGAGACCTACAATCCCAAAAGAATCACAAAATACAAACAACCAAGCATACAAAACATAAACACTTAGGAAAAAGTCAAGGTACATCTCAACTTGCCTTTAAAGAAGAACCGCAAGTCCAAACACTGTCCAAAGCCTCAATCGGAAGCGCGACTCCCATGAATCAACACCAAATGCGATCAATCTAGTCAAAAACAACATCTACAAGTCAAAAGGAAGATATCGATACCCACATCGATCATATTTGAAACGGGCCAAAAACGGACCTCAAAAATGGATTTTGAAAATGAAGGGGTAAAACTAGAATTTTGTTTTAAAATCACATTCCTCACGATTATAGGAGTCTACAGTTGAAAACCCACATGAAAATGAGCTTAAAACGAGGTTTGAATCGAAGAAAAACTATTTTTAAGCTTTACCGACAAAAACCTCAAACTCCATCGAAAATCGAAAAGGGGTAAAAACGAAATCTTATTTGAAAATAGTAATCCTCAAGTGAAAAGGACTCTATGGGTGAAAACCCAAGCAAAAACATGTAAGAATCATTGATTTAAAAGAATTTAGATGATAAAGTTGGTAGGAAGTGAATTAGAATTGAGCTAGGAACTTACTTGCACGAACTTACTGTCGCGCCAAATTTTTCTCGCAAAAAGCGGGATTCGACGTGACAACTCTTTTTGGAATGATTTAGAGTGAAGAGTCGCCACCTAACGAATTAAGGTGCGTTAGGGCACCATTCTAGACTAATTACGAACTTATTTTAATTTAGTCTACGTCAACCAGAAATTCGGGTAAGGGTTCAGGTTACCTCAAAAGGAAGGTGTTAGGCACCTTTCAAGGTCCGAAAGGAAGGTGTTAGGCACCTTTCGAGGTCCACAACTGTGGGTCCCGGCCGAACTCATATATTACGTGGGGATTCTATATGATAAGCAAAAGGTCGATTATTTTATTAACTTAACATTTAACTAAGCGTTCAAAAGATTAAAAAAATTAGACAAATTACACATGCAACTTAATTATTATCTGATTAATAATTAACTACGTGATAAAGCAATAAAAATTTGTAAATAAATAAAGAAATGAATTAGATAAGTGAGAATATAGAAAAAGACATAATTTATAAAAAAAGAAAATTTTATTTTAGAAAGTAAACCTAGACTACCCCAAAGCAAAGGGACATGCAAAGACTAAAATATAACCGAAGTTTTAAAAGGTTTGGACAAGGGTTAATTTTATCTTATTCTGATCAGCGCCTGGCTTATTAACAGGTGACAATGTCGTATATCGCATTGTCGAATTCTGCGCGGGGCAGCTTCCATCATGTCCGAATGTTCTACCCGCCCACCTATTTTGGCTATTAATCTTAATTGTGTTCTAAAGAAAGCGATAAAACTAACGTTTTCTAAAATGCCTACCCGTCCCGACTTAATGTTCAAGAGGCGTTGGACTTACTATTTGGGATTTGATTCTAGATAAGAAGAAGTCTAGGCTGCCTAATTAGACTCGGGGTTCATCAGACAAAACTCATTAGACAAACAAGTAGCACATAATGGTTTCACACAAACCTCTTGATTCGTTAAAGTTGATTAGGCGATAAACATGTTAAACAATTACTTATACTGTAATTAGAACCTATAGGCATGATGTCTAATGTGGTAGATTAATTGACATTTATTACACTTATAGACATGATTTCTAGGCGAGGAACGCTATTCAAATGAGTCAAAAATTAAATAAAACGCAAGGTATTAAATTAGGAATGCTGGAAATTAATTTAGGATGTTGGAAATTAATTAATAATTACAGAAAAATTATCTAAGATTGCTAAAAATGATTTTTAAATGCTGGAAATTAATTTTTTATATGCTAGCAATTATGTTTAATACTCTGAAATTTTTTGAAATTATGTTGGAATTTCAGTTTAAATGCTGGAAACTAATTTATATATATATGCTGAAAAATTAATTAAACAGTTGCTGGAAACAGTTTTAATATGCTGAAAATTAATTAAAATGCTAAAAAAAATGTTTAACATGCTGGAAATTAAATTTTTATATGCTAGAAATTATATTTAATATAATGAAAATTATTGAAATATGCTGGAATTTCAGTTTAAATGCTGGAAATTAATTAACAGTTGTAAAAAATGGTTTTTAATATGCTGAAAATTGTTTAAAAGTGCTGAAAAATTAACTAAACAGTTGCTGGAAAATAATTTAATTTTGCAGAAAACTAAAAATACTGGAAATATAAAAAGTGCTGGAAAATTAGTTGAAATTGCTAAAATAGACTTAAATACTGGAAATTAACTTAAAAGGGCTGGAAAATAATTTTAAATGCTGGAAATTGACTAAACATGCTGGAAATTATTATTATATGCTGAAAATCAGTTTTAACACGCCAAAAATTAATTAAACACGCTTAAATTAAATTAACACATTCAAAATTGATCTAATACGTCCGAAGGTTAGTTAATGATCCTAAAAACATGATTTCTAAGCGATAAAAATAATTAATTAATTATCCTAGATTGTTTGCCTAAGTGATAAAAATAATTTAATTAATTAACATGCGAAATCCTATAGGCATGACATCTAAGTGATGAAAATACTCAAATCACAGAATCCCCGCCCCCTAAGCAATACCCATAATTTCATTATACATAGAAGCGTTTATACAATAAAATATTACAAAATCACAATGAAAAAAAAAGGCTAAAATAGACAGACTAAGCGATCCCTCAAACCCGGGCAACTCTTCAAGTCCCAAGCGTCTATCTTTTAATAGAACCTGTACAAGATTGAAACCAAATATGCCAAAATATGCAACAATCATGGGGGAAAAAATCACATAGACATCGTTTAAACAATAAACCGATGGGCATACTCTCTAGGCTATAGACAAGAACTAACACATAAGTATTTAAAGTTGCATCGATAGAGACTAACCGGTCGAGAAGTAAATAGATAGCAATGAGAAGTCCAAAGCAGTAGCAATAAAAGAATGATGCGACAAGATAAAAGCAAGAGTGGATCCTCCCAAAGCCAATCAACAATAGAACTTGCAGTATTCTTGTGTGTGTAGAGAGAATATGTGATGAAAAAAGTCTCTTTGAATGAGAGGAAAAGACTAGTTTATATAGGCTTAGGGGTTTATAGTAAGTCATAAAAAATAGAAGGAAAAGAAAATGTTCTCAAAATTAATTAAAGAAATTATTTTTCTTAATCAGATGGACCGAATCAATTAAGAGGGAAAGTCACGATGTAGTACCATAAATAAGAGATTAAGAATCTGTTTTGAATTAAAAAGGAGCAAAAATAAATTTAAAAAAAATAAAGGATGTTGGACAGCTAACACTTGCCATATATAATCGGATACGTAGACCATTAAGATTAATTAGGGGAAGAAAATATACTAGAATAAATCTTGCTAGCAATGAATCACATATGAGGTTAATACAGATTCTCAAAATCCCACAATATGAGTCAACCGAATTCAAAAATTGCCATAATCATATGAATATTGAAATCATTTTAAAGAAACAAGAATAAATTAGAGAAAATTAGCCATCAAAGTAACAAAACTTTCAAGGACCAAATTTTAATCTAATCATCAACAAATCAACATTGAATTGATCAACCAACAAGCAAAAGAAATGTATTTCGGGAATTGTTCAAAATCAGTACCCGACCAATAAAATTAGGGTTAGCGAAATGTTCATAAAAATTGGGGCTTTTCATATATGATAATCTAAGCATATTAACAAACACAAATCACAAGGAATCGAACCAAACATCTCACTCAAACTTCGTTAATTTCAAGTCTAAGAGACTGTCAAAAGAAAAGAAAAGAGAGGTATAAGAGAATTGAGATTCAATTTAAGATTTAAACAAGAAATCAAACCTGGGATGGATTCTTAAAAAATCTATCGCGAATAAACTTGATATTTTCAGAGAAACTTGACCGGAGCATAGCGAGATTCATCGGTGGTTTGCCTATCGAAGGTGTGCGGAGATGGAGGATGGTGCGGGGTGGCTTCTCTGGTGGGCTTTGTTGTTGTTTGTTCATCGGAGTTGTTGGTTGTGTGGTTCGTGGAGGAGCAGTGGCGGCTAGTGGGTGGGTGGGGGGGAGGGGGGTTTGTTGTTCGTTGACTTCGGTGAGAAGAGAAGGACGCGATGAAGATGAGGATGTGCGGTAGAGTGTGATGGCTCGCCGGTGGTGTTTCTGTCGTCGGTGGAAGGAGGAGAGAAGTGAGGGTCCCGGTGAAGTGTGTGGTTTGCGGTTGAGAGGGAGAGAGGATGACGACGGTTGGTAGTGAAGGACCGCGGGTCGGCGATGACCGGCGGCGGTGAGCAGCATCGTGATGCGGGAGAAAAGAGAGACGACTTAGATTGAGAGAGAAAATGAGAATTAGGGTTTAGGGATTGAGTTATTTGGTTAAAAAGGAAGGAAAGTGGAGAGTTAATCTCAGCCGTTGGATCAATCTTGATCAACGACTGGGATTTAAAATTGCAAAAAAGGTCAAAATTTGGGTTATTTAAATTGGGTTCAATTGAAATTGGATTGAAATTTAGGATTGGGATCAAATTAAAATTAATTCAGGCAAAAATTGACACAAAATTGGGTACAAAATGGCTAGAAAAATAATTGAATTGAATTAGACTGCTATTTAATAAATAAATCAAAATTAGTCAATGTCATAAAATCATTATGAATAAATTATGTAAGTAAAATTAATGACACGTAATATATTATTTAAAAATTGGCGATAAATAATAATTTGAAATAAATTATGTACTTGTAAATTATGAATACGAATTTTAATAATAACACTATAATAATAATAATAATGATAATAACATAATTAATAAATATTGATAGTAATAGACCATGTGTTTGTAAATTACGAGTATACGTATTTGCGAAAATATGTTAATAAATATTAACAACAATTACGTAAAAATATTATATATATATATTATATAAAAATAAATTACATACTTCAAAATTATGAATGCAAGACGTCAAGATTTATTTGATACTAAAATATGAAATATTAATACCCAAAACTAATAATTTGTAAAATAGAAGCCTAAAAGAAGTATCGGAAGGTCAAAATTGGGTGTCAACAGCTGCCCCTTCGTTGCTTGGGCATATAGAAGAATTATCGAGCAACGAACGTTGACGTGGTAGCCAATTTTGTCCGACCAAAAAGGATGGTTTGCTGGAGTCAAAACAAAAGGGAGTTTGTCAAAATGGTGGGGCCGAGACTTGGTTTCAAGTCGCCTACATATCTCGAGTTTACGAGAATCAGGCCGTGTGTAGTTCTAGATTTAGGAATGAATAATATTCCTAAAGAATGCCAATAATATGGTATACGGGCGACAACAAAGGTAGTATGGTCAATGAAATTGGAGTAGGTGGAATTCAAAACAGTCATTGATTGAGAAGTGTGAGAATGAGAAGTGGATGTGTTTCAAGCTGTATTGGAGTGATCGAGAGATATGTGGAGTTGTATCTCGAAAATGAGAGTGAGAGTTACTCCCATTTTAACTTGTTCTTCTTTCGTTACCTGCGCACTTTCTAGCATAACTAGATAAAAATATTAGAGCATGTGAACAAATGATACGTAATTGTTGCAAGCATTTAAACATGATGCAATTTCTCTTTTAGACTATGAGTATTTGGTTTAAGACGGCAAAGATGATGTCTTAAGCTATGATATCTCAGGGCCATGATAGCGAAAAGTAAAACCTAAGGCCATGAAATGATATTTGCAGGCCATGAAAATGACGCTTTCGGAGCATGATAAGCAAAAAGTAAATCTTTAGGCCATGAAATGATGTCCGCAGGCTATGAAGATGATGCCTTTGGACTATGACGTCTTAGGGTAATTATATAATGATTTAAAGAAAGCATATCTGTCTTGAATGGCGTAATGTGTCGTTGGATGATTTGAGTAGCTTGGCCTGCAGTAGTTTGATGTAGTTCAGCAGTTTGATGCAATTTGTATGCTTGATTATGGATTTTGCAGGTGCGATGTAATGTGGACTCTTGCAGGAGCCATGTAATGTAGATTTCTACAGATGTCTTGCGATGTGGACTCTTGCGGGAGCCATGTAATGTTGACCCTTGCAGGAGCCATGCAATGTTCATTCTGCGGATGCACTGCAGTGTGGGCTCTTGTGGGAGCCATGTAATGTAGACTCTTGCTGGAGCCATGCAATGTTAATTTTCTGCGGATGCATTGTGGTATAGACTCTTACGGGAGCCATGCAATGTTGACCCTTGCAAGAGCCATGCAACATTCATTTCTGCGGATGCCCTGCGGAGTGGACTCTTGCGGGAGCCATCCAATGTTGATTTCGACAGATGCACTGCTGTGTGGACTCTTGTACGAGCCATGCACGTAGACTCTTGCAGGAGCTATGCAATGTTGATGGGGTAGCTCAGCTGTTTTCCCATGTTGAAAAATAGAGTAATTCATGCAACTGTACATGTTGTCCTGCACTCAAAGAAAATTGTAAGTTTGTAAAAGGGGAAGTTGATTTGTGTCTCTGCTATGACTGGCGTGCCTCCTCCTTGCCTGATAGGCTTCGTCCGGGTTTTCACTTGGGTAAAAATAAAAACAAGTTTAAAAATCATGTTTTGAAAAATGTTTGCTCTTGAAAAATGAGAAATGAAAAATATTATTGTAAAGGAAATATTATTGAATCATTGATTGTGACACGTTTCGAGACAACGCAACTTCTTATAAGTGAATTTCTTTTGTCTAGAAATTTTTTATCTTCAAAAATTTCTGCCCCAGTGTAGATTTGATTGCTTCAGTAGGTGAAGGTTGCTTGCTGTGAATTTTTTAGATTTCCTCAAAAATTCTGCCCTAGTATCATAGTTGCGCAAATGTTATCCCATGGAATTTTTGAGATCCTCTCAAAAATTCTGCCCCAGTTACATGCTTATAAGGGGAAATAGGAGAATTTTATTATGATAGGACCGAACTCCAAAAGAGCGTCTACGTATCCCTCTTAAACGGGAATCAGGTCAAATGTAGTTCCAATTTCAAGGTAAGAAGGCATGAAATAAAGCTTAAACATAATATCTCTTAATGGCATCTGAATTGATAGGCTTGGACCAAATTTTGCCATCCATTTTTACAAGTATGTAACGCCCCGTAGGTTTCTGAGTCTAGTTGATTACCGTAACATTCATGGAAATATTTAAACATGAGAGATTTGATGAATTATACATTAATTTGTTGGGCATTAAATAAGTCTTGTGCCATTGGGCCCAATTGAAGCCCAAAGGTGGAGCAAAAGACACGGCCCAAAAGGGTATTTGACCCATTCTTTCAATTGACCAAGTGAGGCCCTCATTTAATGTGGTATATGTGGCTAAGGATGACTTAAGAGGACCATATAAAGCAAGATAAAAATCAGATTTTTATTCAACACATTACACATGCCATTTTCTAGAATTATCCAAACCTTTTCTCTACACACAAACCCTAAGGCAAATACACTTGTTGGGACAAGATCACTCCTTGGTAAACTTTGGTAAGTATTTATTCTCATGGTTTAGTATATTATATGTTTAATATGGTGTATAAATCATGTTGGTTGTGTTGGCAAAGTGTTGGACAGTGTGCTATGTGTAAAACTGTCTATTTTTGTAATCGGTGAAGGTTTTTGCCTTGTAAACCTGAGAATGGACTTGTGGTCTTGAAGGAGGTGAACTTTATGGGTTCAATATTTACATGTGAGATGTGATTATAGCCTTAACTTTTTTTATTCTTGTACATAATGTTTGGAATTGTTATTGCAAATTTGTGCATGGATTTGGTGGTGTATTGAAGGAAAAGTGTGGTTTTGGTGATGTTCATGTGTGTTGTGGAACCATGGCTGATTGTTGGCATCCAAGATGATCTAAAATATTTCAAGATAAGTTTAGTTATGATCATGGACCATTCATTGCATAAAAAGACACAAAAGAGACCCTTTTTGGCCGAAATGGCACTCGCCCTCGCAGACGAAGCACCTGCGGGCGCAGGTGACTTCGCAGGTGCCTCTGGCTACTGCCAAAGGTCACCTGCGGGTGCACCTCATCCACCTTCAGGTGCAGGTGGCTTCACAGGTCAGCCCAGAACCCTGAATTGCTTGTTTTTGCATCCCTTTGACCCCCCGAAGCCCCTATACCCTTCATGGATGCAATTATCAACTTATGATATCGTTTTAATGACTTTAAAGGGTCGTATGGAGGCATGTTGGACTATATTAAGTATGAATTTTTGTTCATATGTTGTTTTGAAGGAGTAATTGTGACGGAATGATAATGAGGAGACATAAAGGGTAAACATGGTGTGAAATGCTATTGATGTATAATGTCTTGGTCAATGGGTGGAATATTATGGTGTTGTTGGTATGATAATGTAGTGGATTTTATTGTAAAGGATGAAATGACGCTATATGGCAGTCATATAGCTCCTTGTCGTCTTGTACATTTGTACGGAAACTAGTTGTTAATGTAAGCTCCGGTATGTATTTGTGTTGTAGAGTGAAACGTAAGGAAGGAGCTGGACTATTGTGTTCATATATAGGCTTGTGTATTCATACTTGGAAGTAAAGGTATGTAAGGTTACTCTATCCGTATCCTTCTGCAGCACATAGTATTTACATTGACATTGTACTTGTTCCATTCCAACATGTTCTAAGGTATTCTATTTCCGGGTATCAATCATTGTTTATCACATGTTTCCTACTCATTGATCAATTGTGATTCACATGTCTCATATGCATTGACAAATGTCCCAAAGGTCCTATGTTTCCAATAATGTTATGTTTCCAATGATGTTATGACTATCATTGTATCAATCTCAAAAGTAATGGATGAAGTAATGCACATGTGGTTAATGATTGAGTATGGGTGGTAGCTTTGGGGGGGGGAAAGCCTAGCTCAAGCCGATCCCGAGATTATTGGATCAGGGGGTAGTCCTAGAGGCATAAGCCTAGCTCGGACCAAACCTGATAGGGGGTAGCTCTGGAGGTAAGAACCTAGCTTGAACCGAACCTGATATGTTGGTTTATGGGTGGCAGCTCTAGAGGTTATAACCTAGCTCAAGCCGAACCCAATATATTGATTCATGGGTGGTAGCTCTAGAGGCATAATCCTAGCTCGAGTCAATCCCAACATAACGTTATGTTATGTAAAGACCCACTGATCAGTCCGGGCCCGAGTACATAGTGATACAAGTGATGATGAATAAGCATGGAAGTAAAGAAGCAAAGAAAGTAATGAAAGCATTGTACATGGTTTCCAACATACAGAATGTTAACTTACCCATATTGGTTATTCATTTGTATTTGATTTCATTGATGTATTTACGTATCATACATTTTCTTATGAGCCTTACATACTCAGTACATTCTTCGTACTGACATCCCTTGTGGTACTTACCTTACTTGCTGCAGGCGCGGGTGCTAGTAGGCCTCCACAGTAGGTTGCCAGTTAATTGCGGATCTTTGGTGAGCTCCAGTTGGTTCGGGGCTTTCCGAGTCACAGTTGTATATGTATTTTGGTATTGTACATGTTGTATAAAGTGGGGACTTGTCCCGACTTTCAGTTAGTCTTGTAAATGCATCTGTTAGAGGCTTTTGTAGACATATGTGGGTACATGAACGTAAGAGACGTATGTCCTTTTGACTTGATTACCCTAATGGCCAAGATTCACGTATATATATATATATAGATCACATGCTCCATGATTTCCGTTATTAGCATTTTATGTTCTTACGTGTTGGTGATATTTCTTATGGCATGCATATGAATGGACTTGAGCAAAGATTGGTTCTTTCGGGCCTTGTCGGCTCCGGGTGTCAGTCCACCCGTTTGGGATACGGCGCGTGACAAGTATGAGTGCTCCTCCTGTCAAAACCCGATGAACCACATAAGGACCTTGCCAATTTGGTGAGAATTTACCCTTTGCTTCATCTTGGTGTGGAAAAATCCTTTTCAAAACCAACTGCCCTAGTGAGAAGTGTCTCGGTTTAACCTTCTTGTTGAAACCTTTGGTCATTCTATTTTGATAGAGTTGACCATGACAGACTGCATTTATCCTCTTTCTGTCTATGAGTGCTAGTTGCTCAAATCTACCCTGTACCTATTCAGCGTCACTCAATTCTGCTTCCTGAATAATTCTGAGAGAGGGTATTTCTACCTCAGCAGGTATCACTGCTTCACTACCATAAACTAGAAGATAAGGTGTGGCTCCCGTAGAGGTTCTGATTGTAGTACGATATCCTAGCAGGGCAAAAGGTAACTTTTCATGCCAATGCCTGTAATTATCAATCATCTTTCGAAGTATCCTCTTGATGTTCTTATTGGCAGCTTCCACCGCTCCATTCATTTGTGGTATATATGTTGTGGAGTTTCGATGCTTGATTTTGAACATCTCACATGTTGTCCTCATCAAATCACTATTGAGGTTGGCACCATTATCTATAATGATAGACTCAGGTACTCCAAATCGACAAATAATGTGATTTCGAACAAAATCATCTACGACCTTCTTTGTGACTGACTTATGAGAAGTGGCTTCAACCCACTTAGTGAAGTAGTCAATTGCAACAAGAATAAACCTATGACCATTGGACTCGGCCAGTTCAATAGGACCAATGACATCCATTCCTCAAGCTGCGAAGGGCCAAGGGGAGCTTGTGACGTGGAATTCATTGGGAGAAACTTGAATCATGTCGGTATGAGTTTGGAACTGATGAAATTTTTGCACATAACGAATGCAATCGGTCTCCATAGTCAACCAAAAGTAACCTAATCTCAATATCTTCTTTGCCAACATAAACCCGTTCATGTGAGGACCACATGTTCCAGCATGTATCTCCTTAATTAACCTGGATGCTTCCTTAGCTTTGATGCATCTTAGCAAACCCAAATCTGGAGTCCTCCTATATAGGATTTGTCCATTTAAAAAGAATTGATTGGCTAACCTCCGAATGGTGCGCTTCTGAGTACTTGTTGCATTCTCTGGATAATCTCTATTTTTCAGATATCCCTGTATATCAGTATACCATGGTTTTCCATCCACTTCTTCCTCTACATGAAAGCAATATGCAGGCTACTTTTATATGTGAACGGGGATGGGGTCGATATAATTCTTGTATGGATGCTGGATCATGGAAGACAAAGTGGCCAAAGCGTCTGCAAACTCATTATGGATTCTTGGAACATGCTTGAACTCTATCTTGCGAAACCTCTTGCGCAACTCTTATATACAATCTAATTACGGTAGGAGTTTTGTGTTTTTTGCGGCCCACTCACCTCGTACTTGATGAATCAATAAATCAGAATCTCCAATCACAAATAGTTCCTGGATATTCAAATCGATTGTCAAATGAAGCCCTAAAATGCAAGCTTCATATTTAGCCATGTTGTTGGTGCAGGGGAATCTGAGCTTGGCCGACACAGGATAATGTTGACCAGTCTCCTAGACCAAAATGGCAACAATACCCACTCCTTTGAAATTTATTACTCCATCAAAGAACAATCTCCAGCCATCATATTTTTCAGAGATATCCTCCCCTACGAATGTCACTTCTTCATCAGAAAACTAAATTTTCAACGGCTTATACTCTTCATCCACGGGATTCAAGGCCAAATGATCTGCCAGTGCTTGTGATTTTACAGCTTTCTGTGTGACATAGACTATGTCAAACTCGCTCAGTAGTATCTGCCATTTAGCTAGTTTCCCGGTGGGCATCAGTTTCTGAAATATATACTTCAGAGGATCTATTCTAGAGATCAAATAGGTAGTGTATGCCGAAAGATAGTGTCTCAATTTTTTAGCTATCAGGTCAAAGCACAACACGTGCGTTCCAGTAAGGAATATCGAGCCTCATACAATTTAAATTTCTTGCTCATGCAATAAATTGCCTGCTCCTTTCTGCCTGTCTCATCATGTTGACCCAGAATACAACCAAAAGTGTTATCCATCACAGATAAATATAGCAATAATGGCCTACCAGGTTCGGGAGGAACCAGAACGGGAGGATTTGATAAATAATCCTTGATTTTGTAGAATGCCTGCTGACACTCTGTCGTCCATTCTATAACCGCATCCTTCTTTAGTAGCTTGAAAATCGGCTCACAAATAATAGCAGACTAAGTTATGAAGCGAATGATGTAGTTGAGGCGGCCCAAGAAGCTCATTACTTCTTTCTTGCTTTTCGGAGGTGGAAGATCCTGAATAGCTTTGATCTTGGTTGGATCCAATTCTATCCCTCATCGATAGACAATGAAGCCCAACAATTTGCCAGCAGGGACCCCAAAGACACATTTAGCAGGATTCAACTTCAAATTGTACTTCCTCAGTCTGTTAAAGAACTTTTCCAGGTTGTCCAGATGACTTGATCCCTTTTTAGATTTAATGATGACATCATCCACGTAAACTTTAATTTCCTTGTGGATCATGTCATGGAACAGAGCGGTCATGGCCCTCATGTATGTAGCTCCAGCATCTTTCAACCCGAAGGGCATAAACTTGTAACAATAGGTTCCCCAAGGGGTAATAAAAGCGGTTTTCTTAGCGACATCATCATGCATCTTTATCTGATGATAACCGGTGAAGCAATCTATAAATGACTGTGTTTCATAGTTGGCGCAATTATTGATTAACAAATGTATGTTTGGGAGCGGAAAATCGTCCTTCGGGCTAGCTTTGTTGAGATCCCTATAATCCACACAAACTCTGAACTTTCCATCTTTCTTAGGAACAGGCATGACATTGGCCAACCAGGTAGGATACTCAGTTACTCAGAGAATACCGACCTCAATTTGCTTCAAAATCTCCTCTTTAATTTTTAAAATCAGATCGGGTTTGTATTTTCTCAGCTTCTGCTTAATAGGAGGACAAGATGGATCAGTGGGCAACCTGTGGGCTACAATTGACGTGCTTAGTCTCGTCATATCACCATACGACCAAGCAAAGACATCCGGGTGTTTCCTCAGAAATTGGAAATATTCCTCTTTCTCATCTTTTGGCATATCAATACTAACACGGGTTTCTTTTACTGTCTCATAATTCCCTATGTTCACTATTTCCGACTCTATAAAGTTTTCCTTGGGTTTATCTTCAAAATCTTCAATCTTACTAATAAATTCCTCGAGCACTTCACTTTCTTCCGCTTCTTCTATTTCACTTATATTATGTTGCGTAGTCTCATTATGTGTCACAATCTCAGATTTAACATTTTTAAAAGTGATTTTGCAGAAAGAAACAGAAATAAATAATATCAATAAAATGAAAAGAGAGCTTTTATTAACTCAAATAACTTTAAATGTATTCAAACACAACAAAATAATTAAAAGATGTAAATTAGCTCAAAATTGAGTCTATTTATTTCAAACAATAATATAAAATCAAAATCTTCAAATCTACCCAAGTGCTCGGCGAGGTCGGGAAGGAGTGGCAGTCCAGTTTCTGAGTGTAGCCTTTTGTTCAATGTTCTAACTAGGGGCTCCGCTCTCTTCACTGATGATGACGTTACAACCTTCTTCAGATTCAGTCAAAACTAAATTCTTTAGACTATCCAATATTTCATCTTCACCATCATCAAGAAACCCGACAGAGTGGAAAATTTGGTACAATGACAACGAAGGATCAAGTGCCTGACCCTCGTCCATGTAGCCTAACCCGGAAGTGTCATTCTTAACAGAAGGGTGTATGGGTTCAACTATTCCTTGTAATCTGGCCCCAAGACCCTTACCTAGTTCATATCCAGACTTGAGCATTTTCTCACCTTTAATCTTCCGACTCAGCTCTTCTTCAACGTTTCCAACCATCTCTAAAGTGCGAAACATTTATCCATCAAGAACTTTCTTTCCCTCGACAGCATAAATGGGATATCCACTTTCACCATGTATTACTACCGTTTGGTGATCGTACTCAAATTTGAGACATTGGTGTAGTGTGGAGGGGACTGCACCAGCCATGTGAATCCATGGCCTACCAAGCAAGTGGTTGTAGGAAGCGGGGATGTCCATCACTTGAAATGTTATAGGAAAAGTGACAGGACCCATTACCATGTCCAATGTAATCTCCCCAATAGTATCTCGCTGGGAGCCATCAAACGCTTTCACGTTCATCTTCCAATTTTGCATTTTAGCCAAATCAACCTCCAACCTTGTAAGTGTATCCAAAGGACATATGTTCAATCCCAAACCTGGGTCAATCATCACTCGAGATACAACCTTTTCTCCATGCTGTACTGTAACATGCAAGGCTTTTTTGTGCGACCTTCCTTCAGGTGGCAGCTCATCCTCGTGAAAGGATATCTTGTATGCCTCAAATACCTGCCCGACCATATGGGCCATCTCTCCCTATTTTATAGTGGATGGTACATAGGCTTCGCTTAACACCTTCATCAGAGCATTTTTATGGTGTTCAGAAGTCTGCAACAGTGTCAGGATGGTTATTTGAGCTGGGATCTTGTTCAACTGATCTATCACAGAGTATTCTTTAGCCTGTATATTCTTCCAAGTACCACTCTCCTCCATTTCAATCACGGGTTGCTTGCTTTTACTAGAATTTCCGTAAGTCAGATTTTCTGGTGTATATATTCTCCCAAATCTGGTGACACCTTGGGCAAAGTCTACTTCAGCCACTTTTGCTTTACCTGGAGTGTTCTGCTCATAATTCCAAGGAACTGTATAGGAGCTATAAGCAGTTGGAGAGGCTCTGATAACTGTGAAGGGAGTCTTAGGCCTTGCTACCTCAACCTCAAACGCTGCCCGTTTTGGGGTACTGATGGGTGTACCATTTGCCTTCTCGATGAACCAGATAGAGTTTTCCAGGTCTACCAATTCATCAACATCGAGCATGTTTACTTGATGATTCGGTAATGGATTTTTGGTGACGTTTGGCATCGGATCCTTCAACTGAATGGCCTTAGTGTCAATCAACATCTGGATTTTATCCTTCAGATTATAGCATGTTTCTATGGTATGACCCCTCATCCTAGAATGATACGAGCAAACCTTGGTAAGATCAAAATGCTTGGCTTGAGTATTCTCACGTCCAATAGCAATGGGCGTGACATAGCCTGCTTCCTTGAGTCTTTCGTACAGTTGGGCTATAGGTTCGGCTAAGGGAGCGTATTGTGTTTTTTGGAAATTGGCTTTGGGTCTTTGATTTTGGTGGGGAGAAGGCTGGGGTGCTTGTACATGAGTGGGTTGGACATTATACACGGGGTAAGCATGACTTTGGAATTATGGATGTAGTGGATATGGGGTAGGTGTTTGGTATAGAGGGGAATGATATGGCATTGGGGTTTGCATTTGGTAAAGAGATATCGGGTATGGCATTGGAGATTGCGGGTAAGGAGGTGGAGTTGTAATAGGAGTTTGGTAATTGGGCACACTCTTTGAAGGCTGGGCTAACATCACTGTACCTACCTTTTTTTTCTTCTTATTTTCAGCAATTCCCCCAGACTGTAAAGCCTTGTTGGCAGCCTGTAAAGCTTCGAGATTGATGATGCTTCCATTTTGAAGACCCTCCTCAAGCATTTCACCTACCTTGATGATTTTAGCAAAACTTTTATCCACGACAGTTATCATTTTCTCAAGATATTGTGGCTCCTGCGTGCGAATAAAGTATTCTTTCATTTGATATTCTTCAATCGGAGTTCGAGCTCCTGCGGCCTCAAATCTCCATCTTATAGCATAGTCCCTGAATGACTCACTGGGCTTTGTCTTCAAAGTCTGCATATAGAACCAGTTGGGAGCGTTGTCAATGTTGAACCCGAACCGTTCCATAAAATCTGATGCCATATCAATCCAGCCTTTCCACTTCCTTGTATCCTGCTCAATATACCATGTTAAGGCTTCTTCAGTGATACTTCTCATGAACATTTTCATTCTTATCCTCTCGTCTCTCCCGACTCCGACCAAATTATCACAATACATGCGCAAATGGGCCTTCGGATCTCCAATCCCATTATACAATTCAAACTTTGGAGGTTTGTACCCCTCCGGTAACTCCACATCAGGGTGTACACATAAATCCTCATAACTGAGCCCCCTTTACCCTTTGCTTCCCTCAAGTTGCTTCAGCCTCTCAACCACAGATTGCATCATGGGGTCCTTTTCTGAAGCATCAGGTGCATATTAAGGATAGGTGAATGGGGTTTTTTCGACATAGATGGGGTTCAAAGAGTTGCTACCAGACACTTGGTTGTAGGATAAGTTAGCAAAAGGCGTATGTAGGTAAGTGGGATATTTAGTATGCTGAGTGGAATATATGGGATTTGGAGTATTATGGGTATTTTGAGGAAGGGGAAGGTTTTGGATATTTTGAGGAGGAGGAAGATTTTGGATGTTTTGAGGAGGAGGAAAATTTGGATGTTTTGAGGAGGAGGACGGTTTTGGATGTTTTGAGGAGGAGAAAGATTATGGATGTTTTGAGAAGGAGGAAGGTTTTGAATGTTTTGACCTGAGGGTAATTGATGGCTTGGGGTAGAGGTTTGAGATTTTGCACCAGTATGACCATCGACTTGTGGTTCGAGAGGGGTGTTAAAGGTAACAGAAAGATTGGCCAAGTTGCGCACTTGTGTTAATTCTCCTTGCAATTTGAGAATCTATTGTCCCATTCTTAAGATAATTTTATTTTGTCCCATGACACTTTCTCCTTCTGTGCTTTTATCTGTAGCGCTGTTGTTATCTCCCATTTTCTCTTTCAAACTTATAGGAGGAGGAAGAGGAGGAGGAGCCCTTTTTGACCAAGTGTGATAGGCCAGAGTGCACAAATCAACCTTTGGGAAAGGGGAAAGACAAAAAACAACAAGATCCAAAATTAGTGCGTTAGTAGCATAAGGAGAATAATAAAAACAGCACACATTAGACACATTGTTCGATGTTTCCTATTTTGGGTGCCTCTTTTGAGCCAGAGGTGGGCCTATCGTTGTTTGAGAGATAAATATGTCGTAAAAATAATGTCATTTGCTCATAAAATAAACCCCAACAAAATTGAAAATTCATTAAACTAAATTGTCTCAAAAACTGAAAATACAAAGAAATAAACTAAATTCTGAAAACATCTTCTTCTTTGTCTTCTTTTTTGTAGGCATCTAAAGCTTTCTCAAAGCGATGGAGGCCGGTCAGGAGATATGATAGTGCCAGCGTTCCTCCCAGGTTTCCCATGCTAAGACACTCTTTGCCTTGTCGATCAAACTCCTCACGAAGTTCTTGCACTTTTTCCTCTACACTTAGATCGCGTTGCCTCCAAAATTCTAACTCTTTGCCCATTTATGCGATCTCCTTGCATTATCATCATGCAATTGGCGATGTCGTATCTCAGATTCCAAATCCCTTTTCTTAAACTTGTGGTATAGGACTTGCGCCTCAGCTTCTTTGTCATTAACCTGTTTGCCCCTTTTAATGCTCGAAGTCACATTATTTTTCAAGTCAGCGTGCAATTATTCAATATAGCCTACTACATAACATGCTTGATATCTGTCTGATTCGATATTCTTCTGGTCCAGAAAAGTCTTCTTGCCCCAAGTTTTGGCAATATCAGGAGCATGCGAAATTCTGTCATTTTGATAATCCACTCGATGTTCATCCATGTTGGCCACCTTTGGTATTATTTGTTTCCTGCCTGCTTGCCTCATTACTCTTGCAGGAGCATATGGTTGAAGGCCATGAAGTCCCATCAAAATCAAGTAGACTTGATGCTGATTGTATATCACAAAGTTTGTACTTGGAAACCAGTCAAACATCTATTGAACAGAATCTTCAGTCAAAGCGCTCAACATCTGTCCCCACTTTTCTACCTCGTTTGGTCGCTTGATTCTCACAACCCCCATGGTAACTCGAAATTGATGTGCAGCAATATTGTCAGTCTCAGTTGGTGTACGCATTCTTTTCAACCCATGCACCTTTTGAAGGTGTTCGATCAACCATAACTGCAACAATAAATTACATCCTTCAAATCGTCTGGCCCCATTCTTACAACAACCCAGGGCCCGATAGATGTCAGCTAGGATCATAGGTACAATCGTGCACGGGCCCTTGTTAATCCCATTACACAAAGCATCAACCATCGTAATTAAGCGGGTGTGTATGACTTCGTCCGCCCTATTTGGGAAGACCACCATTCCTAAGAAGTAGACGATAAATACAAAAACCCTCTTACTTTCCCATGACTTAGGATCAGGACTCTCTGCTTCATACGTTTGCCGACTATGACGGTGTTCAAATTTGTCAAACAGATGACTTCTCGGAATCTTGGATTTCATCGCATATGACACCATCATACTGCCTTGAAGTCTTAACTTGTTTCGAACCTTTTCTAAGGTGACACTTTTCAGAATAATGACCTCAGTTTTAGACCAACTCTTTTTTGGCAACAAATTCATATCTTCGCATATCCTCCGATTTCCTCAAGAAGCGGGGTCATCTCAACGTCGCCGAACCTGAACACAAACCTTTTTTCATCCCAAAATGCAGTAGCAGCCTCAATAAGTTCCCTGCACGGGGTGACATCCATAAGAGATGGCAAGCTCCCCAATACCTTTCTCACTGCGGCTTGTCCTTCTAAACCCAAGTCTAGCCACCACGACTCCATCTGCCTTGGCATGCACCAAACCATACTGAACCTTGGATATGATGTAGGTGGTGCCATTGAACCTGGAGAACAAAAAGGTTAGCCTACCCTACCCCCAAAGAGCAAATGACAACATTTAGACATATTTATCTCTCAAAAATACACATAAATTATGAGGGCGTCCTTTTCGGGATTGTGAGATCCCTTAGAACTTAGGGCATAGTTTTCTTAGCAAAGTATCTAGGCTTTAAGATGTCTATTTCTTAGTAAAGGAATAGACAGGCAGGATCTAGGGACAAGAGTGATTTTTGACACGGTTCCCTCAAGCGGACAACTTGAGAGTGGGAAAGCTCATGATTGTCGACGCACCGCTGATCGACCAATTCACGAGACATTTCCCATAAGGTGTTTTTAGAATACGAATGTCCGTGCAACCACGCAACCGTTCTTAAAAAAAAAAAAGAGGTTCCAATTGGAGGGAAATATGAGCGGGATGCCATTTGTATATAAAGCAGTAACACATAACACATAGTAGAAAGCAGTAAAATGTTGATCAATACATATAAAAAAAAATAATAATAAAACTAGATAAAATTAACAAATACGTAACTAAAGGGACATGAGGGAGACAAAAATAACAAGTAAGCAATTAAAAGGGAAAAGGAGAGTGGAGGGACATGAAAAGACAAACGAAATAAGGAAAGGGAAGAGGATTAACATGCTTTCTAACAATAAATTAGAAATGCCAAAATAATTATTTAAGAAAACTGATGATGCAATAAAAAATTAACATCATAGTAAAAAAAAAAGTCGAAACAACTCAAGAAAAATAATTAAAAACAAAAATCCCACATAATACATAAACTCGTAATGGTTAGAACCTAAGTATTCCCCAGCAGAGTCGCCACGCTGTCGCGCCTCATTTTTCACGCAAAAAGTGGGATTCGACGTAACAACTCCTTTTGGAATGATTTAGAGTGAAGAGTCGCCACCTAACGAATTAAGGTGCGTTAGGGCACCATTCTAGACTCATTACGAACTTATTTTAATTTAGTCTATGTTAACCAGAAATTTGGGTAAGGGTTCAGGTTACCTTGAAAGGAAGATATTAGGCACCTTTCGAGGTCCACAAATGTGGGTCCCGACCGAACTCATATATTACGTGGGGATTCTATGTGATCAGCAAAGGTTGATTATTTTATTAACTTAACATTTAACTAAGCGTTCAAAAGATAAAAAAAATTTAGACAAATTACACATGCAACTTAATTATTATCTGATTAATAATTAACTACGTGATAAAGCAATGAAAATGTGTAAATAAATAAGGAAATGAATTAGATAAGCGAGAAGATAGAAAAAGACATAATTTATATAAAAAAAAATTATTTTAGAAAGTAAACCTAGACTACCCCAAAGCAAAGGGACATGCAAAGGCTAAAATATAACCGAAGTTTTTTCAAAGGTTTGGACAAGGGTTAATTTTATCTTATTCGGATCAGCGTCCGGCTTATTAACACGTGACAATGTCGTATATCGCATTGTCGAATTCTGCTCGGGGCAACTTCCATCATGTCCGAATGTTCTACCCGCCCACCTATTTTGGCTATTAATCTTAATTGCGTTCTAAAGAAAGCGATAAAACTAACATTTCCTAAAATGTCTACCCGTCCCGACTTAATGTCCAAGAGGTGTTGGACTTACTATTTGGGATTTGATTCTAGACAAGAAGAAGTCTAGACTGCCTAATTAGACTCGAGGTTCGTCAGAAAAAACTCATTAGACAAACAAGTAGCACATAATGGTTTCACACAAACCTCTTGATTCGTTAAAGTTGATTAGGCGATAAACATGTTAAACAATTACTTATATTGTAATTAGAACATATAGGCATGATGTCTAATGTGGCAGATTAATTGACATTTAGTACACTTATAGACATGATTTCTAGGCGAGGAACGCTATTCAAATGAGTCAGAAATTAAATAAAACGCAAGGTATTAAATTAGGAATGCTGAAAATTAATTAATAATTACAGAAAAATTATCTAAGATTGCTAAAAATGATTTTTAAATGCTGGAAATTAATTTTTTATATGCTAGCAATTATGTTTAATACGCTGGAAATTTTTGAAATTATGCTGGAATTTCAGTTTAAATGCTGGAAACTAATTTATATATATATGCTGAAAAATTAATCAAACAGTTGCTGGAAATAGTTTTAATATGCTGAAAATTAATTAAAATGCTAAAACAAATGTTAAACATGCTGGAAATTAAATTTTTATATGCTAGAAATTATATTTAATATACTGAAAATTATTGAAATATGCTGGAATTTCAGTTTAAATGCTGGAAATTAATTAACAGTTGTAAAAAATGGTTTTTAATATGCTGAAAATTGTTTAAAAGTGCTGAAAAATTAATTAAACAGTTGCTGGAAAATAATTTAATTTTGCAGAAAACTAAAAATACTGGAAATATAAAAAGTGCTGGAAAATTAGTTGAAATTGCTAAAATAAACTTAAATACTGGAAATTAATTTAAAAGGGATGGAAAATAATTTTAAATGCTGGAAATTGACTAAACATGCTGGAACTTATTATTCTATGCTGAAAATCAGTTTTAACACGCCAAAAATTAATCAAACACGCTTAAATTAAATTAACACATTCAAAATTGATCTAATACGTCCGAAGGTTAGTTAATGATCCTAAAAACATGATTTCTAAGCGATAAAAATAATTAATTAATTATCCTAAATTGTTTGCCTAAGTGATAAAAATAATTTAATTAATTAACATGTGAAATCCTATAGGCATGACATCTAAGTGATGAAAATACTCAAATCACAGAATCCCCGCCCGCCCCCTAAGCAATACCCATAATTTCATTATACATAGAAGCGTTTATACAATAAAATATTATAAAATACAATGAAAAAAAAGGCTAAAATAGAGAGACTAAGCGATCCCTCAAACCGGGGCAACTCTTCAAATCCCAAGCGTCTATCTTTTAACAGAACCTGTACAAGATCGAAACCAAATATGCCAAAATATGCAGCAATCATGGGGGAAACAATCACATAGACATCATTTAAACACTAAACCGATGGGCATGCTCTCTAGGCTACAGACAAGAACTAACACATAAGTATTTAAAGTTGCATCGATAGAGACTAACCGGTCGAGAAGTAAATAGATAGCAATGAGAAGTCCAAAGCAGTAGCAATAAAAGAATGATGTGGCAAGATAAAAGCAAGAGTGGATCCTCCCAAAGCCAAACAACAATAGAACTTGCAGTATTCGTGTGTGTGTAAAGAGAATATGTGATGAAAAAAGTCTCTTTGAATGAGAGGAAAAGACTAGTTTATATAGGCTTAGGGGTTTATAGTTAGTCATAAAAAATAAAAGGAAAAGAGAACGGTCTCAAAATTAATTAAAGAAATTATTTTCCTTAATCAGATGGACCGAATCAATTAAGAGGGAAAGTCACGATGTAGTACCATAAATAAAAGAGTAAGAATCTGTTTTGAATTAAAAAGGAGCAAAAATAAATTTTAAAAAAATAAAGGATGTTGGACAGCTAACACTTGCCATATATAATCGGAAACGTAGACCATTAAGATTAATTAGGGGAAGAAAATATATTAGAATAAATCTTGCTAGTAATGAATCACATATGAGGTTAATACAGATTCTCAAAATCCCACAACATGAGTCAACCAAATTCAAAAATTGCCATAATCATATGAATATTGAAATCATTTTAAAGAAACAAGAATCAATTAGAGCAAATTAGCCATCTAAGTAACAAAACTTTCAAGGACCAAATTTTAATCTAATCCTCAATAAATCAACATTAAATTGATCAACCAACAAGCAAAAGAAATATATTTTGGAAATTGTCCAAAATCAGTATCCGACCAATAAAATTAGGTTTAGCGAAATGTTCATAAAAATTGGGGGTTTTCATATATGATAATCTAAGCATATTAACAAACACGAATCACAAGGAATCGAACCAAACATCTCACTCAAGCTTCGTTAATTTCAAGTCTAAGAGACTGTCAAAAGAAAAGAAAAGAGGGGTATAAGAGAATTGAGATTTAATTTAAGATTTAAACAAGAAATCCAACCTGGGATGGATTCTTAAAAAATCTATCGCGAATAAACTTGATATTTTCAGTGAACTTGACTGGAGCATAGCAAGATTCGTCGGTGGTTTGCCGATCGGAGGTGAGTGGAGATGGAGGATGGTGCGGGGTGGCTTCTCCGATGGGCTTTGTTGTTGTTTGTTCACCAGAGTTGTTGGTTGTGTAGCTCGTGGAGGAGCAGTGGCGGCTGGTGGGGGGAGGGGGGTTTGCTGGTCGCCGGCGTCTGTGAGGAGAGAAGGAGGTGATGAAGATGAGGGTGTGCGGTGTAGTGTGATGGTTCGCCGGTAGTGTTGCTGTCGGCGGTGGAAGGAGGATAGAAGTGAGGGTCGTGGTGAAGTGTGATGGTTCGCGATTGAGAGAGAGAGGGGATGACGATGGTTGGTGGTGAAGGACCGCGGGTCGGCGATGACCGACGGCGGTGAGCAGCATCGTGATGCGGGAGAGAAGAGAGACGACTTAGGTTGAGAGAGAAAATGAGAATTAGGGTTTGGGGATTGAGTTATTTGGTTAAAAAGAAAGGAAAGTGGAGAGTTAATCTCAGCCGTTGGATCAATCTTGATCAACGGCTGGGATTTGAAATTGCAAAAAAGGTTAAAATTTGGGTTATTTAAATTGGGTTCAATTGAAATTGGATTGGAATTTAGGATTGGGATCAAATTAAAATTAATTCAGGCAAAAATTGACACAAAATTGGGTACAAAATGGCTAGAAAAATAATTGAATTGAATTAGACTGTTATTTAATAAATAAATCAAAATTAGTCAATGTTAGAAAATCATTATGAATAAATTATGTAAGTAAAATTAATGACACGTAATATATTATTTAAAAATTTGCGATAAATAATAATTTGAAATAAATTATGTACTTGTAAATTATGAATACGAATTTTAATAATAACACTATAATAATAATAATAATAATAATAATAATAATAATATAATTAATAAATATTCATAGTAATAGACCATGTGTTAGTAAATTACGAGTATGCGTATTTGCGGAAATATGTTAATAAATATCAACAAAAATTACGTAAAAATATTATATTTATATATATATATATATATATCAGTGTTTTCAAAAATGTTTTCGAGGCGAGTCCCGGGGCGGGGCGTACCAAAAATGCTCTAGGGCGCAAATGAAAAACGCAGATCCATAGGGCGTAAGTCCTAGAATTTGGGGCGTAAGTCCCAAGCGTAAAAGCGTAGGTCCCGGGCGTAAAAGCGTAAGTACCGGGCTTTAATTTTGATTTTTTTTAATTTTAAAAGTATTTTTGCTTCGAATCATATTTTTTTAATTATTGGTGTAATGATATTTTTTTAATTATTGCTATATACTTTATTTAGAAATTATTGAAAATCTTACTTTTGCTTATTTTCTTAGTAATAAAATTATAAAATTGAAGATATCTAAGATACGCCTCGTAGATCCATGGGACTTACGCCCCGTGTTTCAAGGCTTACGCCTCGCCCCATGTTATGCAAAACGCCTCGCCCCACGCCCACGCCTTTTAAAACACTGATATATATTATAAAAATAAATTACATACTTCAAAATTATGAATGCAAGACGTCAAGATTTATTTGATACTAAAATATGAAATATTAATACCCAAAACTAATAATTTGTAAAATATCAGCCTAAAAGAAGTATCGGAAGGTCAAAATTGGGTGTCAACACTTACACAAGAAATCTCCCCCAAAATCTCCCTCTTGAGCTCCCAATATGATAAAAATGGTGAAAATGAGCAAAAAGGGGATAAATCCTGAAATTGGGCAGTTTTCAGCAAAGAAGAGTTGACTTGTTGACCGTTGACTAGATTTTTGCTATTTTTTTAAGTTTCTGAACGGACCCTCGTGATTCGTTCGGGACCCAATAAAAATAAATCATATATGCTACTAGGCTAATTTCGACGTTCCGGACTCAATAACGACATTGGATTTTCAAAAAAAGATTGTTTTCAATAAATTAACCCCCAAGAACCTATTTCACTATTTTTTAAACCAAGGATCAAAATGAAATATAAAGACCCCGAACCCGAATCAACCACGCTACTAACCCAAAATTAATACTTCAAATTTGTTGGCACAGTCCAAATTGCCATCTGGCACTTGGACTAAAAATATTGACCGAAGTCAACTATTGACTCTTAAAGCCTCAAAATAACCTCAAAATCAACCAAAACATTCTCGATCACCTTGAAAATAGTGACAACCATCTCCATAACTCAAAAGTGAGACAAAGCAACCATGGGGAAGGGGAAAATGGTCAAAATGCAAAAACTTCTAAAAAACAATATGAGGGTCATTACAGAAATTCATACAAGCATGGTCAATATGGTCACATAACAGGGTCAATAACCATGATTCAACCATAATTTACCTCCCCTTGTCTCATTCACCTAAGTAAGCAGACGATATAGAACATAAACTCTTCTTTTTATAGCCTTAACCCAAACCTCTCATGGATCCCTCCCAATAATGGAAAACGTCATAATTATGTCCCAGTTCATAGAAAATCCAATACACCAATCATCACATAACCCACGCAAGGAACCAATATACCATATAAAAAAATAAGCCCGATTCACTCAAGGAACCAATATAACAGATCAACACATAAGCCTGGTTCACTCAAGGAACCAATACAACAGATAATCAAATCAGCCTGGTTCACTCAAGGAACCAATACAACAAATAAACAAATAAGCACGGATTGTTCAAGGAACCAATACAATAGATAATCAAATAACTTCGGTTCACTCAAGGAACCAATATAACACAGTGTATGTCAAATAAGCACGTAACCCTATCCACTCACGGAATCGTCACTCTCATCAATACCTTTACATATATGTTAAGGGTCTTATAGTCTCCCTTTAGCCATGACCTGGAGGGGATGATCTCTTGTCCATGTACGAAAACCTAGACATCAAGTGCCTATCAACCTTATACCAACCAATCCCATGATGATGTCCAAATACCAATACATCCCACAATAATCACAAATATCGCAACAATGATAACATAACAACACTTGTAAAATTTAACAAGCTTTCATATAAGTTCATTGCATGTGATTAACACTTAGGATATGAAATAGTTATTCACTTTCCTCGAACATGCATTATAACAAGCAATACGAAGAACAGTTAGCAAACACATATAACTCAGGTTGGATTCCAATTACACAAACCATCACCTACAACCTGCACATATAACCGGTGGCATAACCCACTCCCAACTGTTCATCCTAACATTTGATACATTATCAATTTCCCATTCCTCGGGTTACCACCGTAGATTCTTCTGAATTCACCAATACTAACCATGCTTAATTTAGGCCTTTAATAAGGTTAACCCAATTTTTGGGTATAACACTATTATCAAATCATACAGGGATGAACAACAATAAAGTAAACACATAAATTCATGGACAATTTCAATACCATAGCATAATACCAATTTACCACCCAATTAACAAGGTTTTCATCCGTTTTATCCATCCCAACATCGCGCCCGAAAGCCTAAGCAGGCAATCTCCCGTCAATGTACGTCATGCTTATACTTTCTAACCTAGGTCTAAACTACTCAGTTAAGCCTAGCTTACCTAGACGCCAAGCAACTGCTACAGAGGCATGAACGCGACAACTGCTACAGAGGCATGAACGCGACAACTGCTACAGAGGCATGAACGCGAGCTTTTGACTTTGTGAAGGTGAATTCTGACGTGAAATCAGCGAAAAAACCATAGGTTTTACCCTATTAATGCGAAATCCCTCCTCTCCACTGCTCCCAAGACATAAGGTAACCCTATGAGGGTTTTTTGAGGAAACCTCATCCTTTTTACAACTAAAGAGGAAGAAAGAGAAATATAAAAATCAAACCTGAGATTTTGGTCCCGTCATCACGCTATAGCGGCCTGCCGGTCGCTCTGGCGACACCGCCATAGCAGAAATTTTTTTGCTATAGCAGGTTGACGTCAGCCAAACCCAAAATTTTCAAATTCCAAAATTTTTAGTCGTGAAAAATAAACACATAGGAGAATGTAGAACCATAGTCAAATACTGCTAAGGCATAACAAAGTCACACCAAGAACCATACCTGTGGTTACTGTACCGAAAGCTCCTGCCTCGAGTCCATCCTGTGGAACATTATACTGGGACACGTCATCTACTGGAGCAACTAGTGAAGCATCTCTTTGTCTAACCTGTGGAAAATCCCTCCTATAGTGCCTAAGATCCCTACATAAGAGGCAACCCAAAGAAGTCGGAGCCTGCTGATCAAGGCCTGAAGAACCCAAATAACCACCTTGATCTAACCCTCTCCAAGCATAACTACGAAGGTCCTGACCTCCATCATACATATCGCTATGATCATCAAATACCTAGGCCCTTTGGCCCGCCAGCCTATCATATCTCCACACAAACTTCTCTAAAAACACTCGAGCAAACAAGGGGTGGTCATAAAAATTGGAGAATCAAAAAACAGAATCGAACCAAATTAGTTCGATTCTTCGATTCTTTGGTTCGATTTTGGTTTTTTTTTTTGGTAGTTTGATTCTTTGGTTTAGGGTTAACGATTCTTCAGTGCACTGAAGAATCGAACTTTTATTAAAAGTTTTTTTTTAATTTCATGTAGCTCATGTTTGGCCTAAAACTTTTCAAGACCAAGCCTCAAAGCCCATACCTAATTACCCCATCCAACATTTACCTTCCAGCCTATTACGTTTACATTTTCCTAATTTTTAATTTTAATTCCTAATATACTTATATTTCTTATTGTAATTCCTAAAAAAATTTCACACAAATACTCCTAATTTCTAACTTTAATTCCTAACCATTTTTTACACAAAGGATATCACTGTATGGTGATATGAATAATGGAGCACTACAATGATATGTATTTGCATTTGATTCTCATTTTATTTTTTATTTTGCACCAAAAAACTGATTTAAAAACATCGAACTAAACAGAACCGAAGTTGAAAAAACCTAACCGAACCAAATTAGTTTGGTTCGGTGTTTGGTACACACTTTTATAAAATCAAAGAACCGAACTCCCACCTCTAGAGTAAACTGATCCTATGAAAGAGGAGGTGATCCAACTGGTCTACTCTCTACAAAGGTCCTCTACCACTACCTAGTTGGCCCAAAGAACTGAAAGAAAGTGAAGTCTACTCCATTAGAATCCACTAAGCCCAACCTGTGAAACCTCTCACGGAAACCAAGCAAGAAACTATAAGCATCAAACCTAGGATCTCCATCACATCAAGAAGGATCTGTCCTCATGGGCTCTACAAATCTAATTTGTCCTTCCATGGACATAAAGGGTAAGGTCACTAGATGTGAAGTAATCCCTGGCAATATCTCATCCACACCAGGAGAACCAGTAGGAGTTGCAGATACATCTGGAGTCTAAAGCCCTGAAGTAGCATGCTGAATCAAAATAAGAGCCACCTACTGAAGGAAACCCAACATTTGAACCAAAAAATCCTCAAGCATAGGTATGGTTATGGGTGGTGTCTGCACTGGCCTCAACCCCTCTAACTTACTAAGCCTACCACCACTAACAACCCTAGAACCTGAAGAGGCAACTCTAACCTGACCTCTAGCTGGTCTGGACATCCCAATTCGACCTCTGCCTTAAACCCTACACCTACCGTGCACCAAATGAACAGTCTCTGATTCTCTAGCCACGGAAGAATGCATGCTCACCATCTGTGAGAGAGTGAATAAGAAGTTTTTGAGTTATACGAAGCCATGAACGCACGATAAAGAATGAAGAAATGGATTTCTCCTAAAGTCATGTAGCCTCTCGAAGATAGATAACGGACGTCTCCACACTGATCCGCAAGACTATACTCAATCGTCTCTTACTAATGAGACCAATGAACCTGGGGCTCTGATACCAATTTGTCACGACCAAAAAATAGGCAAGTGATGACACTTCTCACACCTCAGGACAAGTAAGCCTAACCCATCCCAAAGAACGCAATTTAAGGAAGAAAAAGTGAAAGCAGTAAGAGTAGATTAATCTCAAATATATATATATACGATACACAAGTCTCAAGATATATCTCAGGTCTGGTTTTCATTAATACATGTCTCTAATACAGATTAAGCGTATAGGTAATCATCTAAAATATCTTAAATGTGATAAATGCATAAGACAAAATCAGAGAGATTCGAGAAGTCCTGAAGGTCCGTCAGCCACTACCTCGATCTCCGCAGTGCCAATACAGAAGTAACACAATCTACAATCTAATGCTCGAACCAATACCTGCACAAGGTGAAGAAAAAATAAGAAAAAGGAAAGAAAAGCAAGGGAGAGTAATAAATCATGTGTACTAAGCAAGCATCGTCGATAATCGACCCTAATCCAAAGCAATGTCGAAAACCACCACTCCAACTACCCAAGGTTTCCCTAAAGGTTCTAGATCCAGCAAAATACAACATCTCAGCCTATCAGGGTAACCCAACATATCAGTCCCCAGATTTAGCAAATACAGGGTAGGCACATTAATCTAGGTGAGTCAACACTATCCACTTCATGATCAATAAATAAGAAAAGTCATTTATGAAGAAGACTCACTAATATGATAAATCAGGCTCAATCAATAATAATCTATCAATACTATGGGATATAATCAGGGAGAGTGTACATATAAAGAGTGTATCTCATGCTACTAAAGGTGCTACACAACTATCCCTCTGATCAAGCCACAACCATACCCCACGTATCACAATACCTCAACCTCCCAACTAATAGAAGATGATATAAGATAATGTAATGAAGTGAAATAAATGCTCAAACACACTATCACAAATAAATTTCTACACAATAATACAGTACAAGAGTAAATACTAACATAGTATCAAACCATACCAATGAAGGTAATGTAATGCAAGTAATGCGATGCAATGCAATGTAGTAATGATGAATGGAATGATGATGAATCTTTTTTAAAGTTATAACTTTCTGTAGACATCTACCGAGCCTCAATACTCCCAAAGTAGGACCCATAGGGGGTTTACAACCTAAATACTTTCCATAATCTCAATCTCATGTCTTAAATCAACCTTATCGGCAGATCCCTCGGTATAGACATTTTAGAAATGTCTTGTTTTCTTACAAAATCAAAGTGTCTCAATGGTACCAATGTCCCATGAATATGCATACATGATATGAGGATGTAATGCTCACAACTAATCAGTATGAAGATCAAAATCCATTCAATACATGTATAAGTGAGCTCAGAATCATCTCAATGTATTAATAATTCATGATATCAACTTCTACATGGCACCAACAGAATAAGTGGTCATGTAGTCATCAATATTATCATTTTCAACCACTCTCTCGGGCATCACTATAATGAATATGCAATCAAATGCTCAGATAAGGCCTACAATGTCAAATCAAGCCCCCCACTCGGGCGGCCCAATAATAGATATGATATTCTAATGCACAGATAAGGCCTATGATGACAAGTCAAGCCACCATTCGGGCGACAAAATAATCGATAAGGCATTTAATGCGCAAACATAACCAATAAAATCAAGTCAAGTCCCCAATCGGGCATCACAATAATATATCCCCTCAATTCAAAGTAATATGCATATAAGTTCCCACTCGGGCACACGATTGTAAATAATTACTCAAGTTCATAGTGAAGTTCACATAAGCCCCACACGGGCAACACAAAATTAACAACAATCCCAAAATCAATACATCGCGAAACTACCCAACCCAGCTTATTCCCTACGGTAAGTCTCATCCACTATTACAAGTTCATTTATGCTCTAAGTATTCTCTAAAGGTCATTAATCCTCGATCATCACAATAGAATCCGCTAAACAAGATTCAAGCTCTAAAATAGGCATCCAATATGAATATTTCAAGATCATCAAGTTATCAATCTAAATTCTACCCTAAGGATAATTACAAGCAACAATACAAACTAAGAAAGACAATGATCTAATTACAATCCACCAAAAGACTCTGGTACCCGCGGAGATGCTCGCCATTTCACCTAAGCGGGACCCCCAATCCTAAACGAATCACAAAATACAAACAACCAAGCATACAACATATAAACACTTTGGAAAAAATCAAGGTACATCTCAACTTGCCTTTAAAGAAGAACCGCAAGTCCAAAGCCTCAATCAAAAGCTCAACTCCCTCGAATCAATACCAAACGCGATCAATCTAGTCAAAAATGACATCTACAAGTTAAAAGGAAGCTATCGATACCCATATCGATCATATTTGAAATGGGTCCAAAACGAACCTCAAAAATGGGTTTTGAAAATAAAGGGGTAAAACCAGAATTTTATTTTAAAATCACATTCACCACGATTATAGGAGTCTACAGTTGAAAATCAAAAATGAGCTTAAAATGAGGTTTGAATCGAAGAAAAACCATTTTTAAGCTTTATCGGCAAAAATCCACAAATCCATTAAAAATCGAAAAGGGATAAAAATGGAATCTTATTTGAAAATCATAATCCTCAAGAGAAAAGGACTTTATGGGTGAAAACCCAAGTAAAAACGAGAAAGAATTGAAGCTCAAATCAAAGAAATACCAAATTATTAATTTTGGGGAAAACCCCCAAAAACTCTCTTTTGAAATCATTTATTTAGAAGGATTTAGATGATAAAGTTGGTAGGAAATGATTTAGAATTGAGCTAGGAACTTACCTGCACGAACTTATGCAAGAAATCTCCCCCAAAATCTCCCTCTTGAGCTCTCAATATGATAAGAATAGTGAAAATGAGCAAAAAGGGGATAAATCCCGCCATTGGGCTATTTTCAGTAAAGAAGAGTTAACCTGTTGACCGTTGACCAAATTTTTGCTATCTTTTTCAAGTCTCTGAATGGAACCTCGGAATTCGTTTGGGACCGACAGAAATAAACCATATATGCTACTAGGCTAATTTCAACTTTCGAACTCAATGAAGACGTCAGATTTTTGAAAAAAGATTTTTTTCAATAAATTAACCCCCGAGATCCTATTTCACTAGTTTTCAAACCAAAGGTCGAAATGAGATATAAAGGTGTCGAATCCGAACCAACCACGCTACTAACTTAAAATTAACATTCTGAATCTATTAGCGTAGTCCAAATTGCCATATGGCACTCGGATCAAGAAATATTGACCAGAGTCAACTATTGACTCTTAAAGCCTCAAAACAACCTCAAACTCGACCAAAACATTTTTGATCACCTCAGAAACCGTGCCAACTATCCCCACAACTCAAAAATGAGACAAAGCAACCACGGGGAAGGTCAACATGGTCAAAATGCAGAAAATTCTAAAAAAAAATATGAGGGTCATTACAGAAATTAATATAAGCATGGTCAATATGGGCACATAACAGGGTCAATAACTATTACTCAACCATAATTTACCTCCCCTTGTCCCATTCACCTAAGTAAGTAGACGATATAGAACACAAACTCTTCTTTTTATAGCCTTAAGCCAAACCTCTCATGGATCCCTCCCAACAATGGAAAACATCATAATTATAAGTCCCAGTTCATAGAAAATCCAATACACCAATCATCACATAACCCAGTTCACGCAAGGAACTAATGTACTATATAAGCAAATAAGCATGATTCACTCAAGGAACCAATATAACAGATCAACACATAAGCCCGGTTCACTCAAGGAACTAATACAACAGATAATCAAATAAGCCTGGTTCACTCAAGGAACTAATACAACAGATAATCAAATAAGCCCGATTCGCTTAAGGAACTAATAAAACATATCAACACATAAGCCCAGTTCACTCAGGAACAAATACAATAGATAATCAAATAAGCCTGGTTCATTCAAGGAACCAATATAAGGCAGTGTATGCCAAATAAGCAAATAACCTGATCCACTCAAGGAGCCGTCACTCTCACCAATACTTGTACATACAAGCTAAGGGTCTTATAGTCGCCCTTTAGCCATGACCTACAAGGGACGAGCTCTTGCCCATGTACCAAAACCTAGACATCAAGTGTCTGCCAATCTTATACCAACCAACCTCATAAAGATGTCCAAATACCAATACATCCCACAATAATCACAGATATCACAACAATCACAATAATATTATAACAACATTTGTAAAATTTAACAAGCTTTCATATAAGTTCATTGCATGTGATTAACACTTAGGATATCAAATAGTTATTCACTTTCCTCGAACATGCATTATAACAAGCAATACGAAGAACAGTTAGCAAACACATATAACTCAGGTTGGATTCCAATTACACAAACCATCACCTACAACTTGCACATATAACCGGTGGTATAACCCACTCCCAACTATTCATCCTAACATTTGATACATTACCAATTTCTCATTCCTCTGGTTACCACCGTAGATTCTTCTGAATCCACCAATACTAACCACTCTTAATTTAGGCCTTTAGTATGGCTAACCCAATTTTCGGGTACAACACCATTATTAAATGATATAGGGATGAACAACAACAAGGTAAACACATAAATTCATGGACAATTTCAATACCATAGCATAATAGCAATTTCCCACCCAATTAATCAGGTTTTCATCCGTTTTATCCATCCCAACATCTTGCCCGAAGGCCTAAGCATGCAATCTCTCATCAATCTATGTCATGCTTATACTTTCTAACCCAGGTCTAAACTACTCAGTTAAGCCTAGCCTAACTGGACGCCAAGCAACTGCTACGGAGGCATGAACGCGAGTTTTTAACTCCGTGAAGGTGAATTCTGACGTGAAATCAGTAGAAAAATCATGGGGTTTACCCTATTAACATGAAATCTCTCCTCTCCATTGCTCCCAGGTCATGAGGTAACCCTAGGATGGTTTTTAAAGCAAATCTCGTCCTTTTTACAACCGAATAGGAGAAAAGAGAAATATAAAAAGTGGACCTGAGATTCTAGTCCTGTCATCCCGTTATAGCAGCCTGCCGGTTGCTATGGCGACGCCGTCATAGCGAAAAATTTCCACTATAGCGAGATGACATCAGCCCGACCCAAAATTTTCAAATTTCAAAATTTTTAGTCGTGACGTCCCTTACTAATTCGAGATCATATTTTCAAATTTTCCCGCAATCCGTACCCATAACGAGGTGTCTTTTAATAAAGACGAAATAGGTCGTTACATAAAGTATCAAACATACATAAATATTTTTACAACTTTCAACAAAAATTGATTATATATTTTGAAAAAAAATACAATTAACATCCGAAAATAACATATTACAATAAGATAAAATATGAGCTTGATAAATTTAAGAAGTTAATTTATAGTTTTGAGGTTATAAGTAAATATATATCGTCTATTTATTTAAATCATAGTTGAAACATAAAAATAAGATCACATAAATTTAAATCTAGTCAAAAAAAATGATGAACACTTCTAATTACACTGAATTAATAAAGATATTGTCTCAATAAATTATATATGAGACAAATAATAATTTTAAAAATATTTGACCAGGATGAAGTTTGAATGAGATTTACAGAAGTTTCGCTAAAATTTGACCTAATTAGTAAATTGAAATAAATATAACCACATATTTATTTAAGTTATATTTAAGATCTACAAGTTGTAAAATTAAACTAAATCAAATGATTAACACCTCAATCACATTAGATTGATAAATATATTATTATGGTAAAACAAGTTTGAATCAAATACTAATTCGGAAAGCACTTAATTAGGATGAAGCTTCACTGAGACTTAGTGATGTTATGTTTATATTCGATATAATTAGCTAATCAAAATTAATCAGATATAATCACTTATTTATTGAAATTAAATTGACAAAGCTAAGTTATGAATTTAAAAATCGTAACTATTACCTAGTAATAACCACCAATATTCAAATTCCATAGCTATTTATAAATTCGTAAAATCTGTTAGCTATGAAAATTAAATTGACAAACCTAACTTCTCATTTTTACGAATTTATAAATAGCTATGGAATTTGAATATTGGTGGTTATTACTAGATAATAGCTATGATTTTTAAATTCATAACTTAGCTTTCGTAGCTATAGATACATTTTGTTGTAGTGGCCTCCAACTAAAGGTGTACATAGGTCGGGTTGGTTTGATTTTTCATTAAAAAATAACCAAACCAATCATGTCGGTTTTTTAAATCTATAAACCAAATCAAACCAACATACAATCGGTTATTTCGGTTTCAATTTTAGTCAGTTTTTTTTATTTTCTCAATTTTTTGATTTTTCTCAGTGTTTTTTTTAATATAATTATATTGTGATTGAAGAAAAAATAAAATATGTTTTCACTAAAAAGATTAAAAACATTTTTACTAAATATATTTTCAAAGAGCATGACAAACACCTAATAAAATTAAACAGTATATCAATATACATCAACACTGAGTATACTTTCAAAAATGTCTGATTAGAAATCAAATATTATATTGACAATGCTCAACTAAAACAAAAAGTTCATTCACCCTCCTGGGCATAGATAATATTGGGCATCAATATACATCTACTGGACAAATATTACAACTTAAAGCCCAAATCTGAATATATATCTACTTTCTAAATATTGAAAACTAATAAAAGTAATTTAAAAAATATTTAGAAAGTAGATTATCATAATATCTTTATGTATAAAAATTAAAATTATATATGTATTATGTCGGTTTGGTTTGGGTTCGGTTTGAGTTTATTTTTGTTAATACCAAACCAAACTAAAAATGGTCGGATTTTTTTCTAACGCCAAACCAATCAAATCAAACTATAAATTGATTTTTTTTCTCAGTTTGATTTGGTTCATCAATTCAGTTTGACTTGACGGTTCATCAATTCAGTTTGATTTGACGGTTTGATTTGTAGACTTCCTACCTCCAACTGTCAAATTGACAAATATGCTCTGGGGCTGCTGGTTGAGTAGGTACTTCAGTGTCTCTGCTTCTTCTGAAGTTATTTTTGGCTCGGTCGCTTAAGAATTCTCTGAGATGACATTCTTTCAACAATTGATCCACCTCTTCTTGCAAATGTCAGCAGTCCCCAATGTGGAGTCCATAAGTTCCATGAAAATTGCACATCAATCTGAATATCTCAAGTTTGGGTCGGACCTGATCGATTTGGCCATCTTTCGTCTTTGAATTGTTTGATGGCTTCCACCAAGTCGACCAATTCTACATTAAATCAGTACGCGAATAAGTGTGGGGCCTCCACATTATTTATTCTTGTCGTTGATGATCCTGTTTCATTTCAGTTCAACAGGATTCTTCGGTGACACTAGACACTTCTTCTATCATATCTTGCTTTCTCCAATGTTCGAGAATAATGATTCAGACACCCTCGATCTATTCGATCTCGGGGTCTTTCCACTAGAGTATAGGATCGATTCCTTTCCTTCAAAAGTTTTAGCTCAAAATCCATGCATCTTTTGCGAGAATTCCGACTAATCATTCTTGTATACATGGAGGGAGCCAATTGGTCTTCTTCAACTCTAATTTTGGATTCGTACCTATTATATATATGGAACGTCTGACCATGTTGTTGCTGAGAATTCTAGCAGATTTTTTTGCAGCTTTAGCGCTGCGCTTGAACTTCCAAGGTTGAGTTCTTTGGTAAAAGCTCTGCTGCCCATTCATCTGAAATCAGTGGGGAACAGCAACATTCTTTCTCTTTGAGCGAATTACAAACTCTTGAGCATTTTGGTGTCTGTCTCCTTGAGCAATTTTGAAGATATAAGCCTTTCTTGCTTGCACCTTCTTTGCTCTGATGTGTGCTTGCACAAAAGAATCTGTAAAATATTCAAGAGACTTAATTACAGAGTCCTCGGGTATCACAGAATATCACGTCATGTCCCCTTTGGTTAGGGATTTTCCAAATTTTTTGAGAAGAACCGATTTGATCTCGTAAGGCTCTATATCATTTCCCTTCACTGGGCATGTGTATACCGTTACATGCTCTTGAGGATCTATCATCCCATCATATTGAGATGTCTGGCATCTTGAATCTATTAGGAATCAATTTGGGAGCTACATTAGGTGGGAATGGTAGTTGTACATATCTTCTCGACTCTGGGCCTTTCAAGACTGGTGGAGCCCCTTGAATCTGATCCATTATGGCATAAAATTCTTTCTCATTCAGGTCCTCCAGTCAGTCAATGCCATTATCCATTTCATGAGTTCGTTGACTCGATGTTTCCTGGGCCGATCATATTGTTTTCCCAGAGATCTTCAACCCTGGTATTGTGAGATGGTTCTATCTAGTGATATCTCCGAGTCTGATGTGACCTCTTGCAAACCTAATAAAGCTTTTTGCTGAGGTTCTAGTATGAAAAAGAATTTAGTCAAGTCTGATTCGACGAGACTAATCGTATTTGGATCATTATTGTGTTCGTCATGTTGATCTTGTCCATAATAAGAAGCCTCCTACCTGTTTGCTTGATCTTCTATTGTGGCCAGATTAATCTCATTGTTTGTAGGATTAATCGGGATAGGGTTAGTGTTGACGTTGATCTGGTCAATGTTTCCAGTGCCAGGCTGCAGCCATTGAGCCAGTTGATTACTTTTGCTTCACAAAAATAGAAGTTAGTAGTAGTAGATTTTGATGGATCAAATGGATACCACAATTATCCTTAACCTCACGATGGACACCATGAAAAAGGTACAGTCAAATTTGTAAGTGAGGTTTAAAGAATAAGTAGATTGAATTGATCAATTATGACAAAACAGGTAAATTGGCAAAAAGATAAATAAGAAGAGAGTTAAAATAATTGAAATAGACGATATATTAAATAGATATAGTTGTGTTGGCCTGAACCTGAAGATATCTTCGATAAAAAGATAATTGGCAGAGCTTGATTAGTATCCAAAGCTGATGAACTCAAAGTAATGAAAACAGAGAGACACTAGTAGCTGATAACAAGGATTCCATGCTTTATAAGATGAACACCCTACAACTTTTATAGGGGTGACTTCTCAGGAGCTGATTGCCAAATATAAACTCCTCATTATTTCATAATAAATAACCAATTGAATGATAGTTACGAGTAAATAAGTAGCATCCGGTGTCCTTCATGGGAAGGTTTCATGACGGCTAGCGCTGGCTAGCTTTTCCTCCGGGCATCTTGAGCTTTGGTCCTATATGATTTACACGGTGTAAGTTGGGTTACCGGCCTCTAAAAAAGTGGTGCTACCTTGGCTACTTTACACGTATCACCAGTGATTCAATCGCATGTTTTACCTAGCTGTATCTTGAATAACTTCATTGCTTTCCACGTTTCTTGACAATTTTTTACCCTATACACACCAAACATACCCATTGTCTATAAACAAGTATACAAGTTCTTAAGCTGCATCACATAAACAACAAGGAGAATCCACACTCTCCACAGCAATAAAGAAATTAGAGTATTGGTTCAAACGTGTCATCAAAGGTAAAAAGCAAGATATAATGACATTAAATACTTTCGAATGCTATACGGTAACAGTATTGTTCATTTGACAGCGTCGGACTGCGGAATTTGCAGTGCGCTTTGTTTACTGGTTGAATGTATATCTCTATATGGGCCCAATTTATGATCCGGCTCCAGTTTACTTCCCTAATACTCCTTTCGAAGGTAGTTTGCCTTGACACAGAACTTAAGAAAGAAAAAATTTGAAAACTTGTGGTCTAAAATAAATTATAGATATTTACGTGGCTGTGAATTATTTTATTAAAAATAAAATAATTTAAAAGTTAAATTATTACTATAGAAATGTGTCATTCTTTTTTATACTGACTAAAAAGAAAAGTGAGTCATATAAATTGGGAAGAGGGAATAATTTTCATTATATAGTAATCTCTCTATCCCAATTTATATGAGTTAGTTTGACTCGGCACGAAATTTAAGAAAAAAAGAATTTTGAAACTTGTGGTGTAAAATAAGTGATAGATGTTTGTGAGACTGTAAATGATTTCGTTAAGGGTAAAATAGACATTTTAAAGTTAAATTGTTACCAAATGTAGAAATATGTCATTCTTTTTTTAGATTGAGTAAAAAAAAAAGTGAGTCATCTAAATTAAGACAGAGGGAGTATATTTTTTATATTTTACTCTTTACTCTATTATAGAAGGGAATGAGAGGAGTTTAGGGTCAAGTTTCAAAAATGACAACTAAGCTCCTCAAAGTCCCACTTATTACTATTTGAGGAGTTTCAAAAATAACAACTAAGCCCCTCAAAGTCCATTTATTACTATTTGAGTACTTCTTCAAAATTACTTATATTTATTTAAAATTTACATAAAAAAATATTATAAATTACAATAATTAATTTTAAAATATTTAAAGGGCATAATTAAAAAAAATGATTGATTCGCCAAATTTTATCGATGCCGCATAAATTGAGACGATTCTTTAAAAATGATATAAAAAGTACTATAAATCATAATAATTAACAACTTAAAATATTTAAAAGACATAAAAAAATGGGAATGAGAGGAGCTTAGGGTTAACTTTCAAAAATTACAAATAAGTTCCTCAAAATCCCACTTATTACTATTTGAGGAGCTTAGGGCCAGTCTGCGAAATGACCATTTCTCCTGGGATGAGAGGAGCAAAGGGTCAAGTTTCAAAAATGATAACTAAGCTCCTCAAAGTCTCACTTATTGCTATTTGAGGAGTTTCAAAAATGACTACTAAGCTCATCAAAGTCCAACTTATTACTATTTGATGACTTCTCCATAATTACTTATATTTATTTAAAATTTACGTAAAAAAAGTACTATAAATTACAATAATTAATTTTAAAATATTTAAAGGGCATGGTAAAAAAATGATTGATTCTCGAAATTCTATAGGTGCCGCATAAATTGGGACAATTATTTGAAAATGATATAAAAAAAGTACTATAAATTATAATAATTAACAACTTAAAATATTTTAAAAAGATATAAAAAATGAAAATGAAAGGAGCTTAGGGTCAACTTTCAAAAATTACAAATAAACTTCTCAAAGTCCCACTCATTACTATTTGAGGAGCTTAGGGTCAGTCTGCGAAATGACCATTTCACCCTTCTACTTCTCCAGAATTACTTATATTTATTTGAAATTAACGTAAAAAAAAATCTATGAATCGCAATAATTTATTTTAAAATATTTAAAAGACTTAATAAAAAAAATAGACTGATTCCAAAAATTCTATCGGTGCAACGTAAATTGGGACAATTATTTAAAAGTGTTAAAAATTACAATAATTAACAATTTAAAATATTTAAAAGACATAAAATATTCGGTTGGCTCTCGAAATTCTATCATAGTTACATAAATTGGAACATAAGAAGTAACATATATTATTTGAAAATTATATCAAGTACTATAAATCACAATAATTAACAACATAAAATATTTAATACGTGAGAACATAAAGTAGCTTAGGGTTGAAAAATAAATTGACTGATTCGCCCTTCTATTTTTATTTTGTGGCAATGTATAAAGTTGTTAATATTACTGAAATCCAATTCATGTAATTTGACCAAAGAAATCGATAATTTTTCTCTTCATTATTAATTGCGCCTACTTTTTGAAATGTGTGCCTTTCAAAGATGAAAAGATAGAATTAGATTGTTTTCATTCAACATGGTGTTTCTCTTTTACACATCAATAAAACAAAACAAACATCAGTTTTTTAATTCATGTTTTTCCACAAAAATTAAATACTTCTATTAAATAAAGGAAATAATTACGTAAAAAGTAATATAAATTAAAATACTAAACAAATCAAAATATTTAAAAGGCATAAAAAAAATTGATTGACTCTTAAAATTCTATCAGTGTCACACGTAAAAGTACTATAAATCACAATAATTAACAACTTAAAATATTTAAAATACATATTATGGTTGATTCTCAAAATTCTATCAATGTCAGATAAATTGAAGTAGAGGAAGTAACATATATTATCTGAAAATTATGTAGAAAATACTATAAGTCATAATAATTAACAACTTAAATATCTAAAAACTATATTAAAATTTAGTTGATTTTCCAAATTTTATCAGTGTCACATAAACTGGGACAGAGAGAGTATCACATATTATCTGAAAATTATGTAAAAAAATACTATAAATCACAATAATTAACAACTTAAAATACTTTAAAATTATACAAACAGAAATTGGGACATAACAGAAATTATGTAAGAAATACAATAAATCATAATACTAATTAATAACTTAAAATATTTAAAATAATACAAAAAATTAATTAACTATCCAAATTTTATCTGTGTTACATAAATGGGGACCAAGAAAGTAACATATATTGGGCACAGACTTTCCGTATCTAGTAGTAAACATAAATATGTACTAGTTTCTCTCTCATGGCGGATAATAGGAATTTCCTCTCTGATCAAAATCATATATACAACTTGCATGTCGAGTTAGACACATTGATAATCATATATATTTCTTAATAATTTATTCATCCACTAGGACTTTTATAGTGCTGTCCTGTCTGAACTTTAATCTAATTTATACATAAGTTTTCATACAATAAAGTCCGGAAGACCTAATCTAGTCTCACACTTTATTTACTGACCACAATCATGGCATCCAAGTCTTCAACTAAACTTGCTCTTTTCACTGTTCTCCTCCTTTTATTTGCCATTGGTTAGCTCTCTCTCTCTGTTTTTAAATGAAGTCTTCACTCTTTAGAGTACATTATACTCCCTCTTATCTCAATCATCAATTCATGTAAAGGTTGATTGGGCGTAGAGTATACAAATAAAAGAATTTGTAATAAAAATTTATAATATAAAACAAATCATAGCTATTTATATTGCTATAAATTATTTCAGTAAGATAAAATGAGATGTTTAAATTATATGGTCATTTTATTTTTAGATTGATCACTAAAAATTACGAATATAACATAAATTGGGACAGAGGAATCACCCGTTTGGCCATGAAATATTTCACTTTCTTTTCGGATATTTTTTTCCACTTTATTTGAAAATCAGTGCTTAGTCATGAAATTTCAAACATAATTTGAAATTGTATTTGAACTTTGGAAAACAACCAAAATCTTGTTTTCACTTTTTAAATTTCATAAAGTTACCCCATTTAAGTTATATTTCATTTTAAAATCATATTTTACGTTGCTTTTAAAAATACATTTAAATTATAAATATTTATTGCAAAAAAGTATGACCAAACATGTCGTATTATTGAAGTTTTGGATGATCTACAAACTATAGTGCAAGGGACCTGATCGGATGACAAACCTGCACTTATGGGACCAAGTCCTTGAGGAATTCGACTTTAGATGAAGTCAACTGAGTATAGCTGGAAAACTGTACCTTCTGCAGAAAGTTGGTGGCACGGCAGCAGAGGCACCAACCTCGACCAATGGCATGCGTCCTAGGTTTTGTTCTCTCTTATAAAAGGAACATTTCACAAAGAGCAAAACCTAGTTTTTGCAAATCAAGATTTTCTCTCAGATGCAAAAGCCATTTAAAAAGACCATTGCTCAAATCTCAACAAGGGACCTGATCGAGTGCTGTCTAGTTTTGTTGTCTTGATTCTTGTGTCTTTCTTGCTTACATTGTAAATCTACTCTTTTGAGATATAAAGGATAGTAGATCGTTTTTCTTGTCAGAATAGTAGTTTCAGTCGTATCAACTAGAGTTAATTGGTCGAATCATTTTATATTTAGTCAAGTCCTTTTTTCATCATTTGTTTGATGTTTATCCTGGGTAGAGTTAATTAGGATTGTTGACTAGAGTTAGTCGACGTGGGGTGTGGTAGAGTTACTACATCAGTCTTGTAGTAGAGTTGTTGTAAGAAGATAAGATTAAAAGCTTAATCTTCTGTGCTTACTAGAGTTTGTAATCACGTTTGGCTTGAGGTTAGTGAAGTTTTGGAAAATCCTGTGAGACAGGTCATGTTTTTATCTCTCTTGAGCAAGGAGGTTTCCACGTAAATATCGTTGTTATTTACTGTTCTTATCATATCTACATTATCAGTTCAAGTTACTATACTTCTCTGTTAAGGGACCTAGTCCCATAATTTGTGGCGGACCTATAGAAGTCATCAATTGGTATCAGAGCGAGTACTCTCTATAAGGCTAAAACCTAGAGAGGATCCTTCTCTAATGGCTGCTCCACCAAACTTGGAAGAAGGTCAGTCTACCACCGGGCTGCCTCGTTTTAATGGACAATTCTATGGTTGGTGGAAGACTCGAATGTACGATTTCATCATGACAGAAGATAGCGAGCTGTGGGACATTATTTGCGATGGACCACATATTCCAATAGAGGAAGTTAAGGAAAGAGATGTTACGAGACTCGTTCCTAAGACACGAAGGAAGTATGATGAAGCTGATAGGAAAAAGATTGAAAAAAGTTACAAAGCAAATAAATTGCTTGTTTGTGGAATAGGTCCCAACGAATATAATAGAATCTCCTCGTGTGAATTAGCAAATGAGATTTGGAACTGTTCGAAAACTGCTCACGAGGGAACAAGTCAAGTTAAGGAGTCAAAGGTCGACATTCTCACTATACAATATGAAGCCTTCTCTATAAAGTAAGGAGAAACTATTCAAGAAATGCACACCAGATTCACCTCTATAACAAATGAGTTGCATTGTTTAGGTGAAGTAATTCCACCTCGGAAGCAAGTGAGAAAGATACTCAGCATCCTTCCCAAGTTATGGGATAGCAAAGTTGATGCTATTACTGAAGCAAGAGACCTTAAAATCCTCACCATGCATGAATTAATCGGAAACTTGAAGACACATGAAATGAAGAAACAGAAAGCTCAAGAAAATAAAGAGCCCAAAAAGGAAAAAACTCTTGCTCTCAAAGCTGCCAAGCAAGATCTTAGTGAGGAAGATGAAGACATGGCTTATATCACTAAAAGATTCCTCAAGATGGTAAAAAGAAATGGTGGATTTCAAAAGAGGAAACACAAGCAGAGTCACAAATGCAAATGATTTTTGTCACAAGTGTGGCAAACCAGGGCATTTTATCAAAGACTGTCCAATGCACAAAGTAGAATACAAAGACTATGTGAATGGTGGAAATGACAGAGGAAAGAAGAAGGATTGGGATCTTGAAAAGGCCAGGAAAAAAGCTGATGCAGACTATGTAGTCAAATAGGCCCTTGCAGACTGGGGAGATTCATCCAGTGAATCTGATGAATCACATCACCCTGAAGATGTCTCTACGATGGTGGTAAAAAATGATGATAATGATATTTTCAACTCAATATTTGCCTTTATGGCAAAATCAGATGATAATGAAGACGAAGAGGTAACCCTTCTTGACATTAAGCATAACATTGATGATTATTTCTTGAAGAAATTAAAAGGATTAGCAAGTGTCTTGATTGACTCACTGTGTGAACTTACAAATGAGAAGGATCTCTGGAATGAGAACATTGTTACTTTTAAAAATGAAAAGATTGCTTTAACCACTCAAATTTTTGATTTGGGAAAGAAATTGCATCTAGTGTCCTCTGAAAATAATAAGTTGAAGGAGAAATTGATAAAATTTTCTGAGTCAGGGTCTAGGGTAAAAATGAAGCAACTAGTCTTCAACTTGAGCTTGAATAAAGTTTGACGAAGTCCAAAGCTGATCTTGCTACATCTCTAGAGAGAAATGTTGAACTCCAAAGGGACCTGATCCATAGCAAAGAACTTAACAAGTCCCTAAAATGGACCACCTCATCTTAAATACTAACAAGTCACAAATTTAATAGTGGTAAAGGGTTAGGAAGTCAAAAGGGTAATCCACCATACAATCCCTACAGTAGATATATGCCTGTGTATGATAATTTGTTATACACTCACTGTGGTAGAAATGGTCATCTTAAGAAGGACTGTGAAGCTAAGAAAAATGTTGAGAGGACTTGTTCCAATTTTGTTGAAAAAGGTAGAATTGCCAGAAGAGGACCTGGTCCCACGTCAAAAGTAAAAAGGACCAAGTTACCTGACTGGATAAAGAAAGCCCTGAGTGTCCCCTTATCCCTTTTTTGGGAACTCAAACTCAAATGGGTTCCCAAAACTAACAAATAGCTTTTTGTGTTGGTAAGAGTAAGAGGAAGCAGTCACAACTGATTCATGGATAGTGGATATTCCAAGCACATGAATAGAAGATCTGAAAGCTTTCTCTCACTCAAGGCACTTTAAGGTGGAGGTGTCTCTGTTGGTGATGGAAAGAAGGGGTATATTCTTGGTGTTGGAAAGATTGGAAAGTCCATTGATCAAGCAATTGAAAATGTGTACTATGTGAGTGGACTAAAATATAGCCTTCTCAGTGTTTCTCAAATTTGTGACAAAGGGAATGAAGTTAAGTTTACATCAGACTGCTGCATAGTCACAAAGCTAAATTCTGAAGAAGTCATTTTGAGAGCAAATAGACGCAAAACTATGTATGTTGTTGATCTTGATTCAATCCCAGGTGAAGATCTTACATGTCTTAGTGCTCAAAGCAACAATCCTGACTTGTGGCATCGAAGACTTGGTCATACCAAATCCTCTTTCAAGCAGAAGAAGAATGTCAGCACTACCAGATCTCGTGAGTTACTTCATATGGATCTATGTGGACCTGTAAAGGTTCAAAGTAGATAAGGAAAAAAAGCACATTCTTGTGATCGTTGATGATTTTTCAAGATTCACTTAGACCATGTTCTTAAGGTCCAAAGATAAAACCTTTGAACTATTCTTGATCTTTGCTAAGTAGATTCAAGTCAAGATGAATGTCAAGATTGCAGGGATCAGGTTCGATTATGGGACTGAATTTGAAAATGCAAAAATGGAGGATTTTGTGCTGAAAATGGAATAAGTCATAACTTTTCTGCTCCCAGGACACCTCAAAAGAATGGAGTGGTTGAAAGGAAGAGCAAAACCTTGTTGGGTATGTCTAGAACCATGCTAATTAAGGCTGAATTGCCCAAGAACTTTTGGACTGAAGCAGTTAACACTGCATGCTAAAGGTGTCTAATCAGATCTATTCTCAACAAAACTCCTTATGAACTGTTGTATAAAAAGAAGCCCAAACTAAGCTACCTGAAGGCCTTTGGATGTAAATGCTTTGTATTAAATAATGGCAAGGATGATCTTGGAAAGTTTGATCCAAAAAGTGATGAAGGAGTATTTGTAGGGTACTCATCAACTAGCAAAGCCTACATGATATACAACAAAAGGACTCTCTGTTTTGAATAAAGTGTCCATGTTATCTTTAATGAGTCAAGAAATATTGAAAAACTTGGGGACATGGATGATGCTGATTTAGAAGAACTTCTTCAAATTCAGAGAGATGAGTTCACTGAAGAAAATGATGGTGAGCAAGATGAATAGGATGGTGAAAATAATGCGAGCAAAGCAATTGAAGTACCTGGTCCTCAACAGGAATCAGGAGAACCTGATGATTCACAGTCCTATGAAATACATGATCAAGTTGCAGAGGGACCAGGTCCTGGTCAGCCATAGTCAAACATTAAGGGATCAAATTAGAAGCACAGATCATCTCATCCACTTGACAATCTCACCTCACCTTTAGACTCTGGTACGAAAACTAGATCCCAAGAAAGAAACTTGGTTACATTCTCAGCCTTTATATCCTCTATTGAGCCTAAGAATGTGAAGGAGGCACTCAAAGTTACATATTGGGTGAATGTCATGCAAGAGGAACTTCATCAGTTTGAGCATAGTAAAATTTGGCACCTGGTCCATAGGCCTGTTGACAGAACAATTTTAGGGACCAGATGGGTGTACAAGAACAAAAAGGATGAACATGGGACTATCATAAGGAAAAAGGCTAGGCTTGTGCTGTAAGGATAAAAATAAGAAGAAGGGATTGACTATCAAGCTATTTCAAATGCATGTGAAGAGTGTCTTTCTAAATAGCAATCTGAATAAGAAAGTTTATGTGAAGCAACCTCCAGGTTTTGAAGATATTGATCACCCTAATCATGTACTCAAGCTGGACAAGACACTGTATGGATTGAAGCAACCCCCAAGGGCATGGTATGAAAGACTATCAAATTTTCTTCTTGATAATGGATTTAAGAGAGGGAAAATTGATGACACCCTCTTCCTGAAGTTAATAGGAAAACATCTTCTAGTTGTCCAAGTATATGTTGATGATATCATTTTTGGAGCAACTTCAGACTCACTATGTGAAGAGTTTGCGAAGCTTATGAGGAGTGAGTTTGAAATGAGTATGATGGTAGAGTTAAATTTCTTCCTAGGATTGCAGATCAAACAAATCCCAGGTGGAACTATGAATTGTCAAGAAAAATACAGCAAGGAGCTTCTAAACAGGTTCCATATGAATGATGCTAAGCCCATTGATACCCTTATTGGCACTAATTCAAAATTAGATACTGATGAACCAAGTCCCATGGTAAATGAGACTATGTACAGAGAAATCATTGGATCTCTCCTGTACCTGACTACTAGCATACCTGATATTGTATTCAGTGTAAGAATGTGTGTGAGATTTCAAGCCTGTCCAAAAGAATCACACTTGAAGGCCGCTAAAAGAATTTTGAGATATCTGAAAGGCACTTGGGACCTGGTCTTGTACTATCCTTCAGGTGACTCTTTTGATCTAATTGGTTATGCTGATGTAGATTATGCAGAGTACCTGGTGGACAGGAAAAGCACCTCAGAAATGGCACATTTCCTGGGATCTTACTTGATCTCCTGGGGGATTAAGAAGCAGAACTTAGTGGCACTGTCCACATATGAGGCTGAATATGTTGCAGCTGCCTCATGTTGTGCTCAATTGTTATGGATCAAACAGTAGCTGGAGGACTTTGGGATAGTGTCAGATACTGTTCTCTTACTGTGTGATAACACCAGTGCTCTCAACATGGAAAAAAATTCAGTCCAACACAAGAGAACTAGGCATTTTGATGTGAGACATCACTTTCTTAGAGACAATATGGAGAAGGGAACAATCTGCATGAAGTTCTGCAAGACAGAAGATCAAGTGGCTGACCTTTTCACTAAAGCTCTAAATAGAGATCAATTTGAGAGCAACAGGCTCAAACTAGGTTTAATTAAATTGAACTGAGTTTCCCTATGTTGATTTCATTTCACCCTATATTGGCTATGATTAGGAAGAAGGTATCCAGGTGGTAATGTGTGAATGGGTTTAATTTAGTTCCATACCTTCTGCAGGTATACACCCATGGTGGACTAACTGAAATGGGAAAGCAATGGGATAGACGAAATATTTTATGATCAGCAAAGCAATTAGTAGGGACCATGTCCCTGCTACGAGGTTAGTGTCCTATATATTACTATTTTTTTTTTAAAATGCTAAAGAAAGGCTATCTGTTGCCACATGTCTTTTCTTGCCTCTCTGTACCATTGTCACTTCATTTGAAAATAAAAAGGCATGTCTAATAGGGACCAGACACGTCCTTTCACTTTAATCCCAATCGACACACCTCCTTCTCTTTTTAAATATCTGCTCCAACCTTAAATTTTTCATTCTTAAAATTACCAAGCCCTAAAATGCCCTCTTGTCCCTTGAATTCTTGCTCCAAATCTCTTGTACTCTTCTTGCCAAAATGTTTCAACCTTCATCTCCCATCAAGACGACTCTTGAGAACGAAAGGCCCAAAGTTACTTCACCTCAGGTCGACAATTCATTCTTTGAAGGAACTCTACCATCCATGGTAGAAAAGGATACATTCACCGTATCTCATGCTGAAACCTCAATGCCAATATCTTCTGTTCCTCATGCTGAAACTACTTCTATCACAGTTCAAGAAGAATCAACCTCTGCTCTGCCAACCTCTGAACCCGCCCTTGAATCAGTCTCCAAAAGTCGACCTGATTCCTCTGTTACTGTAGCAAACACATAAATTTTTCCAGAATCAGGTACCCTAGATTTCTCAGACCCACTTTTCTTGATGAACACATATTTGATGGGGATCTGCCAGATGAAAGAGGTAATCTCTCAATTAGTGTTGTGGTAGGCGTAAATCGAGTGGCAGAAAGCTTGACATTACTTTTCTGTGACAAAAAGCTGATCCAAGATGAGCCTGAAAAATCTCCTATGCCAAAGTCACCCTCTCGCTCTCTGTGGCCTACATATGATGGAACACCAGCTTCCATTCTAGCATCTAAAAAGCTTTCCCTGCCTTCAGTAGAAGATGAAGAGGAGGAGGATGAACATAATGATCTCACTTGGACTCTAGTGGGGTTTTGTGGGCACAAGGGCAAGGACCAAATTGTTGATAAACCCTTGAAGTCTTATAACACAAGAGGGACAGACAAGAAGCTTATGAGTGATGCTCTGAAAGCCAGCAAGAGGGCTACCACTCAAAACAAGAATTTGAGAAAGGCCTCTGAGTAAGACAAAGAAGCCTTGCTCTTAGAAGATGTTGTGCTTGTGGAAGAGGAAGAAAAGGGAGAAGAAATAGATTCTGATGTTGCTGCTGCTATTGCTAAGACAAGAAAAGTAGCAGGCAGTCTGAAGTCTGCAAAGCCTTCAGCGACGAAGCCCAAAGGACTCACCCATACTTGAAATAGTGGTTCAGTCAACACAAGGACCAAGTACCTCATCAAAAAAAAAGAGTACAAAAGCCTCAAAAGGCTGTTACTAGGGAGGACAAGATTCAAGCACTCGAGCAACAAAGAGTGCTAAAAGAAAGAGTTTTTGATCCAACCATCTTTGAGCAACCAGGTTTGAATGAGTTGGTGGAGTTTGTTAGAAATCAAGATTGAGTGCACTTATTTGAACTGCTAGTTCCTGCAGTTCATGAGAAGGAAGTGAAAGATTTATACTACACTATCAAGTTTGCTAAGGATGGCCTAAGTCTGACTGTCATGGTGTAGGGAGTGGAAATGTCTCTAGATGAAGCAATCCTTAGAGAAATTTTGGATGTGCCAATAGATGGGATCAGGTCCATTCTTAATCAACGACCATCTTTGGAGTTTGTAAGGGAGATCTACAAAGTTCCTGGAAGATCAAAGGCTGGGGTAACCAAGAAATTCCTCAAGGGGGAGTTTCAATTGTTAGTTGAATTGGTGAACAAGGTCTTACTGCCATGTTCAGAAAAATGTATTGTCGCATCTGTAGTAGACCTATTCCAAATGGAATCCCTTAGTAAGTTTGAGTTGGTCAGTCTTTCTTCTATCATGATCGAGCACATGTACAAGGTGATACATGTGAAGCATGGCAAGCATAGTATGCCCTATGGCTATCTTCTAAATAGAGTGTTTGATTATTTTAAGGTGGTGTGTGATAAAAGGGTGGTTGGGTTAGTCAAACAGATGTTCACAATGGTAACTCTCATTGAAAATAAGTGTGTTGAGGGAAAATAGGAACCAAGTCCCAAGTGTTGGAGCTGCTCAACAGCCAAGAAAGTCTGACTGCTGACCTGGATGAAATAAGGATAATATTGGCTACACGAGATGAAGAAATTTCTTATCTCAAGGCAAAGGTTCAACAACTTTCAGTCTAGGGACCTGGTACCTCTGAGGATTTGAAGAAAGAGAATGAAGGTTTGAAGGCATAGGTCGTAACCTTGACTGGAGAAGTTAAAGGGCTAAATGTTGAGGTCGAGGATCTTACCAAACAACTTCTCAATACGCACGCGACATAAAGTGCGCTCATAGACCTGGTCCTCCGCTCTCTTGCCCCTAAGCCCCCTCTTCCTAAGACCTAATGGTTCTTTATCTATGTCTTTTTGTTCTAAGTCCTTGTTTTCCTGTGGCAAATTAAGAACAACTTTCTCCTGTATTTTCAGTTTCAGTAATATGTACGATGTTGTTGTCCATGCTTTAGCTTGTCTTTGTCTACTATCTGCTCTCCCTCTTTTTGGTTTGTTCATTCGTGTAGGTGTTGCCTCAATGGCCATGAATTAACCTGTTTTGCATGCTGCTTAACTTGGTTTACTGCTTTACTTTTTTATGATGCCAAAAGGGGAAAAAAATATTATTGACAAGGGGAACTTGGTTGGCTCCACAAGGACCTGATCTTGGAGATAGAGGGAATAGTGATGGATGTTGCTGATAGGGGGAAGAGTTCCTGGTTTCCTAGGTTCTACAGGGACTTGGTCCTGCTGACAAGGGAAATAGTTTGTCATCATCAAAAAGGAAAAATTGTTGTATTATTGAAGTTTTTTATGATCTACAAACTATAGTGTAAGGGACCTAATCGGATGACAAACCTGCACTTATAGGACCTGGTCCTTGCGGAATTCGACTTCAGATGAAGTCAACTGAGTACAGCTGGAAAATTGTACCTTCTGCAGAAAGTTGATGGCACGGCAGCAGAGGCACCAACCTCGACCAATGGCATGCGAACTAGGTTTTGCTCTCTCTTATAAAAGAAACATTTCACAAAGATCAAAACCTAGTTTTTGCAAATTAAGATTTTCTCTCATATGCAAAAGCCATTTGAAAAGACCATTGTTCAGATCTCAACAAGGGCCTGATCGAGTGTTGTCTAGTTTTGTTGTCTCGAGTCTTGTGTCTTTCTTGCTTACATTGTAAATCTACTCTCCTGAGATATAAAGGATAGTAGATCGTTTTTCTTGTCTGAATAGTAGTTTGAGTCATATCAATTAAAGTTAATTGGTCGAATCATTTTGTATTCAGTCAAGTTCTTCTTTCATCATTTGTTTGATGTTCATCCTAGGTAGAGTTACTTAGGATTGTTGACTAGAGTTAGTCGACATGGGCTGTGGTAGGGTTACTACATCAGTCCTATAATAGAGTTGTTGCAAGAAGATAGGATTAAGAGTTTAATCCTCTGTGATTACTGGAGTCTGTAATCACGTTTGGCTTGAAGTTCGTGAAGCTTTGGAAAATCCTGTGAGACAGGTCGTGGTTTTTATCTCCCTTGAGCAAGGAGGTTTCCAAGTAAATATCATTGTTATTTATTGTTCTTACAATATCTACATTATCAGTTCAAGTTACTGTACTTCTCTATTAAGGGATCTGGTCCCATAATTTGTGGTGGACTCATAGAAGTCATCAAAACACAATTTCAACTCCAACTTAATTTGAAAATCCAAATATAGTAAAAAATAAAAATTCCATGGCCAAACGTCTACTATGTTTCTTAATTTACCTTTCTATGTGTAACTGCAAAATATTGATGATTACTGTTCAATTGTAGTTGGGTTATGTGAAAGGGTAGAATTGACAGAAGCCATATTGGAAGAAAGTGGAGAAGGAATAATAGAATTAGTGAGAAGCAAGATAGGGCCACCAGCATGCAGATGGTTCCGTTGTAGCCGTGACTCGCATTGTCAAAGTCATGGTTGCACTAGGTGCGATACGAATACTCTTTATTGTGTTCCTTAATTGATTGTACCTTACGACTTGACTTGACTTTAGACTGGACTGAACCATCCAATAAATCTTTCGCCCGATCCTGCTATTTCTTTTCCTTTATTTTTTCATGTCTTGCTAATATACATAAGGGAGCAATGTCTCTCCTAGCTTGTATCGTCAACACGAAGACTAGCAAGTCATGTGACTTAAAGGCCTTTTTTTCTCTCTTTGATTTGTGCTTAATGAGTACCACTCCACGTTTCATGATGATATCTATATCGTCTTTGGGAACCATTAACCTGGTTTATTATGCTTAGTTACATTAAAAACTACTCCCTCCATTTCAATTTATATAATTAAGTTAGATTGGACACAAAATTTAAGAAATACGAGAAGATTTTTAAAATTTGTGGTCTAAAATCAGTCAAAGGTGTTTGTTAAATTGTCACTAAATATAGAAACATATAATTCTTTTTTGGGACAGACTAAAACGAAAATGTGTCAAATAAATTGGGACAAAAGGAGTTCATTGTACTTGTTATATTGTGGACTAGTTCATTATGCTAATTACACTAGAAACTGATTCATTTAGGATGTTGGCATCAGTGTTTTAAGAGGTTGGGGCGTGAGGCGAGGCGTTTTACTTAGAACAAGGCGAGGCGTAAGCCTCGAGGCAATGGGGCGTAAGCCCCATGGATCTTTCAATTTTTAATTTATAATGCACTAAATAGTATTATAAAATAAAAATTATAAATAATAAATTAATAGTTTAGAACAAATAAAAATATGATTAAAGAAACTCATAGATAATAAAACTTTTAATATAATTTTACAAGTATAAATAAAAAAATGATATAAAAGCTACTATGAGATGCTCATCAACTCTTACATTTTAACTTTCAAATAATAAAAAAATCACATTTTTGTAAATCTAGTACTATCATACTATGCAATTTACATTTCTAAAAGAAAATAATCAATTAACTTTATTAGTACCCTCACGGTAATTTTGAGATAGTAAAACATGATAATTTACTTTCAAATAGCGAATATTTTTAAGACATAACAATAATAAAATAAGATAATTTTGAGGTGTATGGCAATAATATGAATACTAATGATTAGTGGATGTAAAATTTAGCTAACTATTTTTAAAAGAAATGTTATGTGATATTCACCCTCATAGTATTTCAAATAGTAAATATGCAATACAATACTTGTTATTTGAGTTATTCGGAATCTTCTTATGTTTATAGATGAAAAATACTATTAAGCATCATTTATTTATTACAGAATTATAAGGGTCAACAATGTTAATTAAGGAATTTGACACATAATTTGCCTAAGATCTGTTAGGCGAGCCCTGAGCATTGGGTGTTAGGCGTGCTTAACGGGTATAGTCGGGCGTTTAAGGAGTAAGCATCACAGAACTGAGCCCCACACCTGTGCCTCGAGGCGTTTTGCTAGTGCCCCGCACCGGGGCGAACCTCAAAACTGCCTTTTAAAACGCTAGTTGGAATAGTAATCTCTACAGAGCGGAATTAATATCTTACACTGGCACGCGAATGCCTCAAACTAGAGAAATATTGACATCCGAGTTTGTTGCTCCAACCATCACTAAACTACTAGCTATTTCGTTTAGTGCAGGTGCTTATGTTACGTATAATGTTAATCCCATAGCAGACCAGTGACCCTACTGAAATCTTTGGAAATCGATTCGACTAGTGCCGATAAGTCGTAAATGACGACTCGAACCTATAGGCTCGGTTAAATTACCATTTTGCCCTCAAAAAGCAAATTTCAATCTACTAACGTCTTATATTATAGAGGAAAACTAACTCTAATATTATAGAGGAAAACTAACATCTTATCTAGAGTAACATGTGAACACGTTTCCGTTTCTAGGATATCTCATCTTAGCTATTGGATGCATCGAACTGATTCACTTAGCTCACTGTACAAGGAATTATAAACTAGTTAAGCTTGTTGACATAATCATTTGTAATCAGAGGAACTGAACATCTCACAATTAGAGATGTCAAAACGGACTGACCCAACCCAATCCAGCCCAAGCCTCACGGGTCAGAGAATTTGATGGGCTAGGACGAGTCGGCCCTTCATTTTAAAGGGTTTTAAGATGTATGGCCCAACCCAGCTCTAAAAGAGTCGCGGGCTGGGGCGAGCTAGCCCTTGATTTTTACAAATCTTTATTTTGTTAAATTTTTTATTTTCGACCTATATTTGAACATATTGGGATGACAATTTGTTAACATTTCAAACATATGATTATATAAAAGTACATAATTCAGCGATAACTTATAACATATTCAATACCAATACATCGATAAGCACATTTGAATTCATCGATAAAATTGTCTTAATTAACATCTCCTTCATCTAAATTCATATAAAAATTTAATTAGTTAAAAATTATCAAAAAACTATATATCAAAAATTAATGATATTGAAATTCACTTACAAATATTATCGCTTTGAATTTGAGTAAAGTCGTGCAGTCGATTTCGAGTAGCAACAAGTATTTAAACATTTCATAATGAATGCAAGTTTTATATTGGTGGTTAGGAATTTTAGTATTAGAGATCTAACGCTAAATGATTAAAATATTGTGTAAGATTAGCTAGAATTTATTCAGTAATCACTGTTTATAGTTTTTAATTCTTTTTGCTCACAATTTTCTTTTAAATTGAATAGAAATCAAGAATGAAACATCTATACTTGGTGATTAGGATTTAACGTTAAATTAATAAAGTATTGCGTAAGATATTAAAACTTATTCAATATACTATTCTTAGTTTTACTTTTTTTTCACAATCTTCATTAAAAAATTTAATTTAAATTAAGTCTTTTGGCCCACGGGCCAGCCCAACCCAGCCTCGGTCAAGCCTCAAGAGCCGACGGACTGACTTAGGCTGGACTTATAAGCTCCAGTTTTAAATGAGCTCAAAAATCATAACTCAACCCAACTCTAATAGCGGGCTAAGTTTGGCTGGCCTCAAGGGCCAAGCCCATCTTGACCGCTCTACTCACAATAGAGGAATATGAATTCTTAAACTGACCGGACCTAGACATATAGCTTAACATGTAATTTCGACTCGATGGGAGTGATAACAAGTAAATGCCATACTCGAGCGTGAAACATATAATTCATGGAGACTCCAACTTCTTCACTCGATTATAAGACTTACTACCACTCGATTAAAAGACTTACTACCATTTGGCAGTGCTCTGTAAAACGCATGTTAACGCTCGCTTTGTATCGACGTCGTATTGATGAGCAGTTTGTTTGGATGGAAACTAAACTCGCAGGACCTTAATTTGTTGGGTAGTTAAACTCCCCAACTCTTCAGAGAAATACTCGTTCAAAGTTGGACCTTATACAGCTCGTTAAGAAAAATTGTCTGTATTCTCGCTTTTAACTTAACTTATACTAACGCTTCCGTAAGTTCTAAACCTTGATTCAACTTTAGTGTATACTGAATAATTAGCCCTTAGGTCTATTCGCAACTTGGTCATCTCTTAATCGGTAGATTCTACGATGACTACATAGTCATATGTAACTCATACAAAACTCTTATTTGCCCAAAATATTACCTGAATCCTCTGCCTAGGACTGAACAATATAAAATGGAGCCCACCATCATATAAACAATTCATTGGCATGACTCTAGCTCTGATAGCAAAATAAAAAATGAACCTTGGACCTAACTCAACCCAAAAACTCATGAGGAAAAAATTGCTAAGATCATACAAGGAGACCGAGCATCACCCCCACAACCGATGTGGGACTAAACACGTATGACCATGTCAATACGATAACATATCCCTAACATAAAATAAGACGAGGTAAGTGGCCACTCTCTTCGTCTCTTCACATGCATACAATGAGAAGTGGCCAGTTTGGCTCCCGTGGATATAAACTAGTAAATCTGACTGGCAAAATTTACACAAGTTCGTAATCTCATGTTGCCAATTGAATGTCAGAAAATCAATGCAACTGTAACACCTTTCACTATGATCTTCATTTCAAAACATTCTTTCACAAAATTTTGAAGTCAAAACATACTATGATAATTCCCAACTCCAACCGGTATGTAAACTCCAAAATTGTATAACATTAACAGCAAAGTTAGATTTACACTCTCCACGGCAAAGAGTTGGTTTTACCTCTTCGCCACCTCTCAAACTGAATGGATCTTGATGACCTCATGAGGAGCTTAATTTTTGTAGCTTAGATTTGACCATGTCCACTTGTTCTGTCCAAAATAACACAGATAAAAGAAGATGAAGATAACATACAGAGAAGTGATCAGTACAAAAACTGCTTGAATCCAAGCACAAAGAGAATATTTTACTTTGTTCTGATGCTGTTGCTTTCTGAACAGTTGTACGGAAGAATATATTGCCATTTCTCTGGTAGACAGCCTGGTGACAAAGTAACAAAGTACATCCTCGTAAGTTACTGAAACATGTATAATATAATTACAAAGATATATATCCACAGTTATACCACATCTATCATATATGCACAAAGTGCTTCAAATTTAAGGGGATAATGAAAACCAAATAGTCTAGGAAGTCCCAAGTTCATCTTGTGATAATAGAAAGAACCAAAGTTTTAAAGAACTGAGATTCATGCAATTGTTTAATGCCATAAAGACCTCCGTTTCATAGGATAAAGCTTGACAAGAAATCCTAGCGTTTCCACCCCCAACCTTGTTTCCTTTCTCTTTTTGGGAATCCAAAAAGGAGTGTAGATGGAACTGGAAAATGATTGAACAAAACTTCTAAGCACCTACATATGGTCTAAGCCATCGATTCAAATTATCTAAGTACTTCCTCAAAAAGAGCAAATTATCTAAGTAGATGGAAATGAGTTAGGTTTAAGCACATAGAATAAGAGTTCATTAGCTAGAGACAGAGAGGAAAGGAGGGTAGGATTGGTAAGCTTTGCCGAAAAGAAGCTAGTCTGCTAATTTAGGAGGTTACTACCAGCGAAGCCCCCTTCTTTGGAGCGTGCTATTGCATCAAGAGGAAAGGGACAACGGAATCTAACCATACCAGACAGGAAAAAGGAGGATTAGATATCTCATCAATCTCCACTTGAACACAATTCGCTTAACGTTGAAAAGTGCCATCCCGATAGTGATGTTAACTTGTAAATATCTTTAAAACACCTTCTAGTTGCGGACTTCTAATATAAATATCTTTAACAACAAAAAAAATATATCCCTAAATTATGATTTTAAACTAAATTTTGTTTTAATTTCAGAAACACTCTAATCGTCTCGAATTTCTCAATTGATTTTGGTCAAAGTACCCAAAATCAATTGACCATATCGGGTACGGATCCCACACCCACACCCATGTCCTGTCGACACGGGTGCGGCATCGAAAGTGAAGAGTCCGTGCAACTTAGAGCAGAAGTGGAATTTTTGGCTTTTTGGTACAACATGCTTGAGTTTAGGTGATGTAGAAGCTTTGCTAAATTTTGTCAAATCCTTTCATTTGTAATAGGAGCTATAACTATTCTGCACCTTCTTGGTGCCTTCTCCAGTACACAAGACTTACCCCCAAAAATAAAATGATCGTCTCATTTTTGTGAGAATCATAAAGTTTGAAACTAGCACAGATGGATCTTCTCGGTGGAAGAGTAGTTGACAGATCATAAAAGAAGAAACCAAAGACCAGCAAATGGCAATGAACTTTTTCTTTTCTTTTGATCAAGAGCAAGAGACCAGGAACTTATTTTCGTCTAATTCTCATTATCTCTACATCTGCATTAAAGAGTTCCCTAATCAATCTCACTTGATAGAGATAGGCGGATGCTGCTTTTCAGATTTGTTGACAACTTTATCAAGCTAAATTTCTCCTTGACTTCTTTTTCTTTTCTCACTATATACCTTTTCCTTTTCTCTCCCAATGCTTCAGCCACCACATAACTGAAATCTGAATTTCCAACAAGAAAAACATACCCAGTGTAATCCCACAAGTGGGGTTTGGGGAGGATAGAGTGTACGCAGACCTTACCTCTATACCCTAGGAGGCAGGTAGAGAGGTTGTTTCCCATAGACCCTTGGCTCAAGGAAAAGCATATCAAAGCAGATCGAAAGAGAAATAACAAAAGTGAAGAAATCATGGCAAAATACTATACAAAGCATTCTAGAAAAAAGAAACAGTAACTACATCAAGATAGTGTGATAATCGAAGTGCAAGAGACCGTAGATAGTAACAGAAATTGAAGTGCAGGAAACCGTATATAGTAACAGAAATCGAGGTACAAGAAACTAGGGGAGAAATACCATGACTACCAGTATGGAAAGATTGGCAAGGCAACACTCTACTACCTACTAACCTTCTACTCTAATTTGTGACCTCCAAAACCTCCTATGTAAGGTCATGTCCTCGATAGCTGCTACCATATAAATTATACAAAAAACTAACTCCTTATAAGTTGTATCTGTCAACTCAAAGCTGCTTCCACGACCTTGAAATATCCTCCTGTTAATATCATTCAAATCCATCCAAAAATGCATAGCAGACCCTTTCAATGCTGCTTTCATCTCACTCTGATACTATGTACCCTCAGACCTGCTATAGGTGTGGCGTACCCTATATGAATGTCAAGTAGAGAAAACAAAACTGCCAATCTACAGCATGATAATCACTCATTTAAATCTTTTCGACCTCTTTGGAAATGCGAAGGTAATTCATAACAGTTCATTTTACTTTCTTGATGTGATTGGATTTTACACCCATAGAAAGAGTACTAATAACTGGTCCCCTCGACACTGTTCTACCCTCTCAATCCCCCATTCTTGCGGAACTATAGATCTTCCGCATAAATTCACGCATCTCTTCTCATTCAGCTCTTGGATGACTCTTAAGACTAATTTCTGAAGATCTTCTCATTTATAAACACAATCCAAATGTTTGAGATGGTAAACACTAGTGATTGTAAAGGACTGGAGCCAATCTCACAATCTAAAACCCTTGAAAACCCACTAGCTCCAATTTCTTCCATTAATCTACCTAAGATTCTACACCAAAGTGAATGACAATGAGAATAACGGAGTCCTACCTTATACCTCTAGTGCTACCAAACGAGGGACTATAGGTTCCATAAATTACTGAGAATCTCGTTATGGTAATACAGCATTGAATCCAATTACTTCATCATCCCACCAAAATCCAAACTGTCAAGTAAATACATCAAAATATCTTAATCCGCACATTGGTAAGCCATTACTAATATCGGGCTTACATACCAAGTTTGGTTCAACACTCACTCATTACTCATTAGCTATCAGGAATCAACGAGGATCTTCCATTTTTTCTACAAAAACTTTCTAAAATGTGGAAATTAGCTAGCCAACAACTGACTTAAATCACACATTCTAAAATATGGACATTAACTATCTAATAATTGACTTTAATCAAACATTTTTAAATATGGACATTGACTAGCCAAACAACAGATTTTAATCTCACTGATAGAAACTTGGCTATACATGCTTCCTATTAAAAAAATAGGTCATATGTCCCCTTTGTCCCATGCTCCGTTTTTCTTTTGGTTACTAAAAATGAGTAGAAAGTATTCTCATTACTTCCCAACAATGGTGGAAAAGCGCCACCGTAAAAACATCTGATCTCGGTGCCTCATCTCCCAACAGAACTCTTTATTGCATCCACCTCTTCATCCAATCTGAAAGGTTTTTCAAATGTCACCCTATCATCCAGAAATCTGGATACAAGTGGCATTTCACCTATGTGCTTGTTTACAGCCTCTGACAGCATAGAACTGGACTATTCCTTCTCTTAGACTTATATCCTTCTATTCCTTCTCTTATATCTTTCCCACCTTAGCGCATCAGCGATCAATGTCAATCTTATCAATGTAATTGAGATTTCAAAAGGTTTCAGATTCAATGTTTTACTCAGTGTGTGTGTGTGTGTGTGTGTGTGTGTGTGTGTGTGTGTATCTCTTAACTTAGGATTTACTAGTGTATCTGAATTCTAAATCTTAAACTGTTCTGAATCCTTTATTTGTGACAGAGCGAGCATTTGCCATCTCATAAAAGAATCTTGTATTATTATCTCCTTTTAGCCTAGTGACTCATGATTCTTTCCCCAAACTGATTTCTTCTGTCACAAGTAATCGACCAAGTTGTAGGCGACTTACTCTCCCACTGACTGTCTCCTAACTTAAGACATGCATCTAGGAACCAGCTCCACTTCCCTGTTGTCATCGCCTCCCTCCCTAACCTCAAATGTAGCAAGGATTACTTTAAGCTCATACTTTCCTTTGCCTTCCGATTGTATCGATTCCCAAAGGGAGTTGACGTCTTTCCCCGCTATTAATTTCTTCTACATCTTAGATGCCACCTAAACCATTCCACAAAAGAGATGGATCAGATTAAAAGGTGTTTCGAGCTTGGACTTAGGTGTCCTTAGCCTACTTTAAGATAGCCCAATTGTCCTGAAGACATCTCTTGGCTGGGGATTCACAGAGCATATTCTCAGCCCTCAGAGTCAAATTATAGCAATTACATAGACTCTTCAATAATATCCCTGGGTAAGGCCTATATAGTTTTATTGAACTACGAAATAAGAACAGAATACTCATGAATAAATATAAAAATATATATTTATATATAATTTCAAGAGGCAGCCTCCAACTAATTGATAAAGCCACTATTTTTTTTGGATAATCGTGGTGTCTGGGCCTGCGTGAGCGCACCTTGACTAATTTCATGGGATACCTGTCACCTCCCAACAGCAACACGACCTATTTCATGGGATATCTGTCTCCTCCCGCCAGCAACACAACTAATTTCATGGGATATCTGCCACCTCCAACCAGCAACATGTAACTCTGTCCACCAATGAGAAGAAATCACATAGTTTTTTGTCTCTACTAGGATTTGAACCTCAGACCTCATGGTACTCAACCTACCTCATTGACCACTCGGCCACACCCTCGAGTGTGGATAAAGCCACATAATCAAACAATGAAAATGGATAACATTAACTCTCATCAGATTGCTTTTCAGTTTTGGTCATGCAGGAGGTGGAATGGTGACTACCAAATAAACCATGAGTATTCCAGTGGTGGTAAAAAAAAAGCAAAATCCATCAATCTCTCATACATGTACACAGAGCAAGTAGTAAGGGGTCGCTTGGTACACGAGAATAAGGTGAGATATCCCAGGATTAAGTCTGGAGTAAACTTTATACCACATCCGGTACACATTATAAAATTATCCCAGGATAATTTATACCGTCTACTAAACACAGTATAAACCTTATACCGGGCTTCATCTTCAAATATCCCACCTTATCCCATCCAGCTTGAGATTATTTTATCTCATCTCACAAGTAGGATAAATTAGAGCCTATTTGGATTGGCTTATTTTAAGTGTTTTTAAGTCAAAACAGTTTTTAAGCACTTTTGGAGTCAGGGGCGGAGCCACCTTTGGCTCAAGGTGTTCATCCGAACCACCTTCGGCAGAAAATTATACTATTTATACATGGTTAAAATTATTTTTTATGTATATATAGTAGACGTTGAACCCCCTTCCACTAATTCGTATGTTTACATTTGAACCCCCTTAGTGAAAATCCTGGCTCCGCCACTGACCAAGGCTAGAACATATGAGAAGAAATCACATAGTTTTTTGTCTCTACTAGGATTTGAACCTCAGACCTCATGATGCTCAACCTACCTCATTAACCACTCGGCCACACCCTCGAGTGTGGATAAAGCCACATAATCAAACAATGAAAATGGATAACATTAACTCTCATCAGATTGCTTTTCAGTTTTGGTCATGCAGGAGATGTGGAATGGTGACTACCAAATAAACCATGAGTATTCCAGTGGTGGTAAAAAAAAAAAGCAAAATCCATCAATCTCTCATACATGTACACAGAGCAAGTAGTAAGGGGTCGTTTGGTACACGAGAATAAGGTGAGATATCTCAGGATTAAGTCTGGAGTAAACTTTATACCACATCCGGTACGCATTATAAAATTATCCCAGGATAATTTATACCGTCTACTAAACACAGTATAAACCTCATATCGGGCTTCATCTTCAAATATCCCACCTTATCCCATCCAGCTTGAGATTATTTTATCTCATCTCACAAGTAGGATAAATTAGAGTCTATTTGGATTGGTTTATTTTAAGTGTTTTTAAGTCAAAACAGTTTTTAAGCACTTTTGGAGTATTTGGATAAATTTAAAAATGCTTTTAAGCACCTGTTTTAAGTTAAAAAAGACAAAAATAAGTTAAAAGTCAATAAGTTAGAATTCCTAACTTATGGTTTTTCACTTATAAGTTAAAAGGTATAAGCCCATTCAAATAGGCTCTTGTCTAGGGATTATAATTTTAGGACTATAACCCCAAAATAATTTAGTCCGCATACCAAACGACCACCTAAGGGCTCGTTTGGTTGGAAAATAAGTTATCCCAGGATTAACTATCTCAGGTTTGTTATCCCACCCGGGGGCGGATCTACATGGAGCCCAGGGGTCAGCCAAAAAATTACACTGTGTATATAGGATCAATTTTTGGTTTATAAGTATATATTTACTGTTGAACCCCCTCAGAATAAGGCAATGGGGCTTGGTTAAGTGGTAAAAGGTGTTCAGAAACTCGCAAGGTGTCGTGAGTTCGTGGGTTCGAGCCCGACTAGCAATTTCTTTTTACCCTTATTTTAAAAGTTTCAGTCGTTTTAAATTTTTTTCCTAAATAAATGAAACATCCTACGTTTTTGTTTGAAAACCTATATATTACGTAAGTCTTTTCAGTTTATCCTTTTGCGCTTTCTTGGTCTCTCCTCTTTCACTTTCATTGTGTTCTTGCAGTTGCTGGTTGCAGACTAGTTGCTGCTGAAAGACGATGGTCCTCCGCGGCTCCGCATCCTCCATTTATGACTTCCTGGGTTTTGTTGTTCGTGTTAAGGTATAATTAAACTTTATCTAGTTAGCTCATATCTATCCGACCCGCTTATTTGTGGATACAGTTATGGTGTTTACTTATTCTTTTCCGAACCTCTCAATAAAAATTCTGGCTCTGCCACTGATCCCACCCTCCATGTAGGATAAATATAACAAAACAATCTCGAGATAACCATGCAATTTTATCACAACCAAACATGGAATAGACTCATCTTGAAATTAACTCCGGGACCGGGATAAGTTATTTCTTATGCCTCACACCAAACGAGCCCTGTGTATAGGGTGAAAACTTCAAAAGGCTGGTAAACAAACTTAAAACAATGGTAAGATTTAAAGCTTGTGCTCTTGACCTTATATAAATTCAACTGTACCGATTTTGAGGGTAAACAGTAAGTATGAAATTCCAAAAAAAAAAAAAAAAAAAGAAGAACATACCCGAGAAGCAGAAAGGTTATTGAGCTCGGCAATAGCAACCTCGTGACTTCTCACCTATCGTGCCATAAATAATACCCATTAGGAATTTCAATTTAATTCAACGCAAATCTCAATTGGTATTTGAAAACATACAAAATAAAAGCTGTTAAAGTACGAGTCAAACACCTCCTTGACCAGGACATGGTGATGGGAGTCTGACTCGGGCAAACTGGAAGACCCATAAATCGGCGCTGCAGACATTGCGTGTTCTTCTTTTTTTGGGTCACCTTGAGGAAGTTCTTTAATTCAAAAGGGTAACAAGTTATGTGGTCCAGGATTGTTATTCCATTCTGTAATGTGGCATACAAATAATATTATAATTCTACATTAATTAAATTTGTGATAAATTATTCCACAATTTTATTTCAACTAAATATTTATTCTAATATTAATTTTAAATTAGTTATCCCCAGTGGCGGAGCCACCTTGAGCCGAGGGGGTTCATCCGAACCCCCTTCGGCAAAAAATTATACTATTTATACATGGTTAAAATTATTTTTTATGTATATATAGTAGATGTTGAACCCCCTTCGACTAGTTTGTATGTGTACTTTTTCCGATTTTGAACCCCCTTAATGAAAATCCTGGCTCCGCCACTGGTTGTCCCTTATATCAAATGAGCCCTTCCTTTACATGTGCTTTAAAAAGTTTATAAATAAAACTAGTAATTTTACTACCTTATCCTTTATTCACTTTTTTGGAAAAAAAAATTGATTTTATAAACTTGTTTAGACTTTTCAAAAATATTAATTATAGAGATAAAACGTAAAAGAAAATCAATTAATTTTATCTTGATTATATAAATGGATAAATAATTTGAGACAGTTATTTATAATAAAGTGGATAACTAACATGGAGCGGAGCGGAAGGAGTATCTACACGGTGATATTATTTGCTGTTTAGCTAATTGACCAAATTTGTTAAGTTTAGTTTAGTAGGTTCTTGCTTTTTGCCTTCCTAGAAAATGTAATTATGCAGAAAAAGATTGTGATCCAACTACGGTAAATAATAAGTAAATCGCAACCAATTGATGCGTTCTATTCAGCCAATGCTACTTTCAAAATTTTGAATTTCTTTCCGTATTTTTCGTTTATTATTAAGTTAACCATATAAAATATGTCATTTACTATTGAGAATGGCTAAGAAGAAGGTTGTTAGTTTGCTATAGTTGGTATTAAATGATTAGTGATGAGGCAGTTAGCTAGTTTACAATTGTACATGTTGACAATTGTACATGCTCTTGTAGCAACTATAAAGGAACATTGTAGATATTTGTGGATTGATCAGATAATAATAAAAATTCTCCCTCTTCTCTTTTACATTGTTCTCTCTCTGTAATCTGTGTTGAAGACATTGAAATGGAAGCTTAGCTTTCATGGATTCTACACCTTGGGTGAGAATCTAACATGACATCAGAGCAGCGAAACTGGGAGTAGCGCATAGATCAACAACAACTTGTTTCACTTTAATTAGGGTTCCTCTATAGAAATTAAAGCTCAGTTATGGAGGAATTAACAGTAACAACACTTGAACACAATCATCCTCTCTATCTAGAGCCTTCAAATACGCCTGGTGCAACATTGATTCCAATCAAACTTACAGGTCCTGAAAATTATGGACTACAGAGTAGATCGTTGAGACTCACACTGTTGGTGAAAAATAAGCTTGGTTTGTAGATGGAATCAGCTTGAAGAGCTCATACAAAGGGGAATTAGCAGTGAAACGTAGTGGTTCTCTCGTGGATCAGTGGAACAGTAGTAGCTGGATTGGTGGCCACTATAGTGTATGCTTCTAATGCCAAACGAGTTTAGGACGATTTCAAGGAGCCATTTGATAAATCTAATCTCACAACAGTATATCAACTATATATGGGCAGAAGTCGCGACTATGAGGCAAGGCTAAATTATGAGATATCTGGGATGAACTAGATGTGTTGGTGCCTGTGGATATGTGGGATGAACTAGATGTGTTAGTGCCTGCGCGATTATGTAATTACCAATTAGCGACCGACTTCAAGGAAGTGAGGGAATCAATCCAGTGATCCAATTCTGTTTCAGGTACGACAAGTCCATTTTGCACTTGATGAAAGTGAGCTTGAGTTTGCTTGATTGTTCGTAGGATTGGCCTCGTGAGTAGGGACTTTCTCTATTGTATCATTCTTTTTGACTGGATCAATAGGGTCCTATACCTTCAAAAGAATAAGGCGAAGGAGATTAATTCTGGAAGATAGTAGGCCCTTTCTTCAGAATAATCAATTAGGTTATCATCCTGCGCACGTCTCAAAAAGACTTGTGATGAAGATAAGCCATACATTGAGCATCTTGGACAGCAGAGGTTGTTGATGTTTTTAATGGGATTGAATGAATCCTATAGTCATATGAGAAGTGACATTTTGCTTAAATCTGTGGTACCTAGCATCAATCAGTCTTATGCTACAATAATTCAGGAAGAAAGCCAAAGGCTATTAGGTGTGATTGACATTACTAGAGATCCCCTCACTATGCTGGCCAACAGAAGACATAATTCCAAAGAAAAGAAGTCAACAAATACAGCTTGTGGAAATTGTGGATACAAAAATCATTTAATAGAAAAATTCTATATAGTAGTTGGATATCCTGCAAACCTTAAGAGTAAGAAGAGGATAAGTCAGTGAGGATCAAATGGATCTTATTAGATTGATGCAGGTGGTTACAGGCACAACAATCTTGATCAGAATGGGACAGGCAATTTCAAGCCCTATGTCAACAACGCAGGAGCTGAGGGACAACGACATGACATGTGAGGAATCTCAGACATAATTAAGATCCAAACTTGGCAGTAATGTCTCATTAATGTCTAATCTTTTCAGTCGTGAATGGATCATTGACTGAGGTGCAACTCACCATATAACATCTAGTAAAGATGTATTAGTTGACCTGAAGAGTGTAGATGATCAAACACCTAGCACAGTGCAGTTGCCAATAGCTAGTAGGGCTCAAACAACAAGCATAGGGAATTCAAATATTTTGGGATGTTATACAGTGAAAAATATTCTGCGTGTACCTGATTTCAAGTTCAACTTGTTATCAGTGGCAAAACTCACTAAGGACCTGTCATGTAGTGTTAGTTTTTTCCCTAATTTTTCTGTGTTATAGGAACTTTACAGTGGCAAGGTGATTGGGATTGATAGAGAGACTGAAGGTTTATACTTGTTGAAGGATCAAATAAAGGCAATAGTAGGAGCAAAACTAAAAGACACCAATTTGACTGAATTATGGCATTTAAGGCTTGGTCACCCTTCCTTCAAGGCAATGCGGTACAATACATCTATTAGCACTCAATTGACTGGCATGTCATATTGTCAAGTATGTCCTACAGCTAAGCAATCTAAGTTACCATTACGTGATAGTATGACCAAGTCTAATCACATTTTTCAGCTTATTTATGTGGAGGTATGGGGTCCCTATAAAACCCCAACTTCTACTAGAAAGCAATATTTTGATACAGTAGTACATGACTATAGTAGATATACTTGGTTTTACTTAATTCAGTTTAAGGCTGAAGTTCATCTTGTATTGAAAGATTTCCTAATAATGGTGAATACACAACTTGGTGTCAAAGTGCAAATATTGAGATCTGATAATGGCACAAAATTCTTTAATTCTAAATATAGAGATTTATTTTCTTCACTTGGTATAATACACTTGAGCTCGTGCATATACACCCCAACAAAATGGAATAGTGGAAAGGAAACATAGACACATATTAGAGACTGCTAGGGCTCTAAGATTTCAAGCAACTATTCATATTCCTTATTGGGGCCACTGTGTCAAGACTACTATTTATTTGATAAACAAACTCCCTACTGTTGTTTTACAAGGAAAATCCCTTTATGAAATGTTATATGGTGTCAGAATCCCTATGGATCATCTGAGAGTATTTGGTTGCTTGAGTTTTGCCTCCAATCTACATAGATCAGACAGATTTGCCCCTTGATAAAAAAGGACGATACTCATGGGCTATGCTGAAACTCAAAAAGGATACAAACCACTTGACTTAGAGTCACATTCATTGTTTGTTAGTAGAGATGTCACCATCATGGAGAATGTTTTTTCCCTTCAATAATAATATAGATGTAGAATCCACTTTGGATGTGTTTGAAACTCAACCAATCCTAGATGAAATCCTTGCTTCACCTCCGTTCAAGTGGAAGTTGAGGTTATTCCTTCATCACATGTGGAAACAGAAGCACTGCATTTCCTATGTTAAATACTGAGGCAGATACTCAAGTTCTCCTCTCAGAGAATCTCACAGCAGAAGATACTACCTTGTCGATCCTATTCCTAGTGCCACTTCTTCTGTCTGCAGCTTCTATTAGAACAAGCAGAACTACTAGGCCTCCTCTATGGCATAAATACTATGCGGTTTCACAGAAGCCTAAGTCTTCTTGTCTTTAATCTATTGGAAAGTGTTTTGTGTATTCTAATTTGAACCCTTCATGTCAGTCTTATTTGACTGCTTTATCAGTAGTAGTTGAGGCATGTAGGTTCAAAGAGGCCTCTAAAAGTAAGGAATGGATTGATGCAATGCAGATAGAAATATATGCTTTAGAGCAGAACAATACTTGGGTTGTAGTGGACTTGCCTCCTAATAAAAAGGTAATTGGGTCCAAATGGGAATATAAGGTAAAGCATAAGGCCAATGGTGATATTGAAAGACATAAGGATAGATTAGTTGTCAAGGTTTATAGCCAACAAGATGGGTTAGACTACCATGAAATTTTCTTTCTTGTGGCTAAAATAGTCACGGTGAGGATTGTTATTGGTGTAATAGCCTCTTATAATTGGCTCCTATTTCAAATGGATGTTTACAGTGCCTTTTTGCAAGGTGATCTGTATGAAAATGTTTATATGGAGTTGTCTCAGGTTTTCAGAGGCAGGGGGAGTACAAAATGTGTAAGCTACTTAAATTTTTGTATGATTTGAAGAAAGAATCCATACAATGGAACCTCAACTTGACAAAAACTTTAGTGGCTACAGTATATTCACAAAGTCCTTATGATCATTCTCTATTTACAAAAAGGGATGGTCATGAAATTGCTGTGATTTTGATTAATGTTGATGATTTTTTTTTTACAGGAAACAACATCAAGCTACTTCAAGAGTTGAAGTCTTCTCCGCATACCAAGTTCAAGATGAAGGATCTTGGAGATCTAAAGTGCTTTCTTAGTATTGAAATGTTGAGATCAAGGCTGGGATTCTGCTCAATCAAAGTATTCCTTGGAACTGATTGCTGACACTAGTTTTAGTAGAGTTAAGCCATCAAATACTCTGTTGGAAGACAATGTTAAACTCACAATACTGGATTATGATGAGCTAACAAGAGTTACCACTGACCCCTTTGTTCAAAGATATCACTAGTTACCAAAGGCTTTTTGGGAGGCTACTGTATCTCACAATAATCAGATTTGATATTAGTTTTATTGTTCAAGTGTTGTCATAGTTCATACAGCAACCAAAGTGTCACATTGGGAAGCTGCCTTAAGGTTAGTTAAATACATCAAAAAGTGTCCAGGTCAAAGAGTATTGTTGAGAAGTAATACAAGTATGCAACTAGAAACTTTTTGTGATTCATATTGAGTTGCCTGCCCAAACACTATAAGATCTGTGAAAGGTATGTCATTAAATTTGGAGAGTCTCTTATATTTTGGAAATCCAAGAAACAACAGACAGTCAACAGAAGCTCAGTTGAAGCAGAATATATAAGTATGGCCAGTGTTGTTGAAAAGATTGGCTGGTAGGAGATTCTAAGAAATTGAATGTAGAGGTTACAACACATGTGGTATTGCATTGTGATAGCCAAGCTGCAATTCAAATTAAGTTAACCCAATCCTTCATGAGATAACAAAACATATAAAGACAGACTGTCATTTTATTAGAGAGAAGATCAAGAATGGGCTGATCCTGCCTACATATATCAACACCAAACAACGACTTGTGTGTTGACTTGCTTATAAAGGGCTTGGTGTTAACCCCAAATCTAGTTTTAATGATGACAACACTAATCCGTAAGTTTGTGTAGGATAATAAATGAAGTAATCATCCCTGCACTCGCTCAAAATTGGAAAAGCCATGGTCAAAGGATGTCACATAATCAATCAAGATTCTAGTAAAATGGAAGCCACGCCACAAAAGGAAGGAACATACTCAGTAAAAGAGAATAAGGAAGAAAATATATGGACGTATCTGATACAGACATATTACTTCAACTAGGTATTCAAATACCAAACTTAGATAACCCTTCAAATCCCTTGGGTTCCCCGATATCATAGAGCAACGAAATTAGAAGAATAGAAATTCTAATTCCCTTAAATCAAAGCAAATTTGGTTCTACATGGAAAACTAAGATCAGTCAAGATTCTAAAAATTGGAAATCATAAGCATCAATATTTTATCTTTTGTATAAATAGATCATAGCAGCCTAGGTTTATTTTTGTACATCTTCACTTGAGCAAAATCCTAGTTACTTATTTAGCCTTATAACATTCATTGTAGTACGTTATAGTGAACACAAAAGAGAAAAGAAGCTAGAAGTTATACAAGTAGAGGCTGCTACCTTCTCCAAAAGGCTATTTCAAAAAGCTTTTGGAGAAAAATCTGTAAACACTCAACTTACTCTAAAGGGAACCTCTTGAAATCCAAGGGGACTGGAAGTAGGCATCACAAGGGTGTTCTGAACCAGGATAAAGTTTTTGTGTTGTTTACTTTACTTTCTTTCTTTTACTTTATGTCTTTATCGTTCTTGTTGCTAATATCGTTGTGCAGGAAAGTCGACTAACAAACAATATTAGTCTACTTGAAGCAAAAGCTTTTAAATTCGCCCCCCCCCTCTTGATTATCAATTGGTATCAGAGCAGGTCTCACAAAAATGTTTCTTAACCGCACGTGAGAAAAAATCAAATGGCAAACTATCAAATTTTAGGAGCAATACTTCAAGATGGTCATTCATCTAACAGGCCTTCATACTTCAATGGACAACACTACACCCATTGGAAAAACAAATTCAGAATATTTGTTCAATCAACTGAGTTCCAAGCTTCAGTATTAATCAAGAACGGACCCAAACCAATTCCAGGACTCAAAGACAAAGGAAAAGAATCAAGCAGCACTATTGATTTCAAAGTATTTGGGGTCACGAAAGAATAACAAGAGGTAATTAAAACTAATGCTAAAGCAATAAGTTTGCTTTACTGTGCAGTTAGTGGATTGGAGTACGACAAGATCTCAACATGCGAGACATCTAAGGAGATGTGGGACAAGCTTGAAGTTACTTATGAAGGGACTACCAAAGTTAAAGAATGCAGGATTGGTGCACTAGTTAATGAATATGAACTATTCAAAATGGGTGATGATGAAGGAGTGGAATCTATGTTTTTACGGTTCAGTAAAATTATCTGTGAACTCAAATCTCTAGGAATGACCTATTCAAATAGTCTGCAAGTAAATAAGCTTGTAAGAAGTCTTTCCAAAGCATGAGAGACAAAGGCAACCATTCTAGAAGATGGAGATCTACACAATATGACATACGATGAACTATGAGGTAACCTTCTTGCTTATGAACAAAATCATATCAACAGGTACAACAAAGAAGAGAAAAAGAAGACCGTAGCATTCAACACCGTAAATCCTGATGAAGAAGGAAATATTGATGAAGAAAACAGTGAAGGTATGGCTCTCATAAATCGAGGAGTAAGACATATCTTAAGACAAAGACAACAGAGACCTCAACAATACTTCAAAAACAACGACTACTCAAGGAATGATGATCGGTGCTACAACTGCGGTAAGCTTGATCAAATAAAATTATCTTGAATTGAGAAGAAGATCATCAAAGAAAAATAAGAACTTTAGCACATGGAGTAGTGAAGATGAAACTGAGGACGATGCAAAAAAAAACTGCAAACATGTATTTCATGGCTATAGGAGAGTCAATGCAGGTAAGACCTTTTAATTGTCATAACTATAATACCTTACAATTAAATCTTGATATGATAGCCGATGAAATTCAAAAGGATATTGATGAATACAATAAGATTTCTCAAGAAAAAAGAAACCGACAAATTTGTTAAATAACAAAATTGTGGAAAAAATAAAAAACTGGTAGATCCAACTAGAAGCAAGCCAAATTGAAGTCGACTTGCTTCAAGAGGAGCTTGATGATCTTAGGATGCAATACAATAGCATCAGAAAATCACCAAGTCATAGCTCTGTCAGATCAAATGTTTTCAAAACTGAATCTATCCCTGACTCTTTTACATCTGCAAAATCTTCTTTCTCTCATTATAAACCTACCTGCTATACCTGTGATAAGAAGGGTCATAAATCATATAACTACAGACAACAGTCTCATGGAATATATATTTGGAGACCAAAGAAAACCATTTTTAACCCTCAAGGACCCAAGAACACTTGGGTACCTAAAAGAAACTAATCTTTCTATTTTGCAGGAACACACTCGAAAAACCTACAAGAAGGAAATGTGGGTAATAGACATCGGGTGTCTTAGGCACATGATAGAAAAGAAAGAAAGTTTCAGTTCTGTAAATAAAATAGATGGTGGATCTATCAGATTCAGAGATAATGCTAAAGGAGAAGTTGTGGGAGTCGACTCTATAAAAATTAGCCTTTTCTGTGATTTAATTGAAGTGTACCTGGTGGATGGACTCAAACATAACTTGCTAAGTATTAGTCAACTGTGCAATGCTGGATTTGATGTAGTGTTCAATGTCATGAAATGCACCATCAATAATGCCGTAAGAAATATCACCCTTATTGGTGATTGGGTTGAGAACATCTATGTTTTAAATAATATTAATTTACCTACTTTAACTTGTCTTACTTCTCAAATTTGTGATCCTTGGTTGTGGCATAGAAAGCTTGGACATGCAAGTATGTATGCTATCGAAAAGCTCTCTAGACTTGAACTGATTAAGGGTCTGCCTAAATTTAAGTTTGAAAAAAATGGCATCTGTGATGCTTGTCAACTTGGTAACCAGACTTAGGACATCTTTAGCACGTCCAAGCCACTCTAAACTATCCACATGGATCTGTTTGGACCAACCAAAACAGCTAGTATCTGTGGGAAAAGATATGTTTTTGTTATTGTTGATGACTTGTCACGATTTACATGGGTAATGTTTCTCGCTCACAAGAATGAAACATTTACTAACTTTAAAATATTTTGTAGAAGAGTTCAAAGAGAAGCATGATACTTTATATCTATCATTCACAGTGATCATGGAGGAGATTTTGAAAATAAAGCATTTGAGGATTTTGTGCATAAAACGGATATACTCAGAATTTCCCCTCACCTTGCTCTCCTAAAAAAATGGAGTAGTTGAACGAAAGAATAGATCTCTCCAAGAGACTTCCAGAACCATACTATAGGAACAAAGTCTGCCTGACCACTTCTGGGCAGAAGCAGTGAGCACGACATGCCATATACTCAACAGATGCTTGATCAGGCTCATTCTAAAAAAGGCCCCCTACGAGCTTTAGAGAGGAAAGAAGCCTAATATCAGCATCTTTTATCCATTCGACTGTAAGTGGTTCATTCATAATAATGATAAGAAGACTCTAGGAAAATTTGATCCTCGTTGTGATGAAGGTATTTTTCTTAGATATTCTCCCACTAGTCACATATAGAGCTTTTAATAAAAGAATTTTAAGCGTGGAAGAATCTATGCATATGGTCTTTGATGACTCTAATCCCATTTTTATGAGTATGAGTATTGATGAGGAACAGGTAAACAACTCTCAAACCAAAAACATCATAGAGACTGCAGACCCAAATGACAAGGAGTCGACTATAACAATACATGAGTCGACTAAATCTCCCGAGGCTCTAATAGCAAATGTACCAAGGGAATGGATACATGATGCAATCTTTCCAAATGACTTTATCATCAAAAATCCAAATGATCGAATACAAACAAGAGAATCATTAAGAAAGCAAGAATCTGTAGCTTTGGTATCTCAATTTGAACCTAAACGAATTGATGAGGCACTCAAAAGTGAATCATGGACTCAGTCCATGAGGGAAGAACTAGATCAATTCGAAAGGAATCAAGTCTGAACATTGGTAAAATGACCAAAGAACTGCTCAGTAATTGGAACTAGATGGGTCTACAGAAACAAGATGAACGAAGAAGGTAAAGTTATCAAAAACAAAGCCAGGTTAGTAGCTCAAGGTTATTCTCAATAAGAAGGTATTGACTATGATGAAACTTTCACTCCCGTAGTAAGGTTGGAATCCATTTGCATTCTTTTGAGTTATGCTTCTTTTAAATGCTTTAAATTATTTCAAACGGACGTAAAAAGTTCCTTTTTAAATGGTTTTATCAATGAAGAAGTTTATGTCAAGCAACCTACAGGTTTTGAAAATCCTTCTTGTCCTGATTATATTTTCAAACTCTCAAAGGCACTGTACAGTCTCAAGCAAGCTCCAAAAGCTTGGTATGAGTAGCTTAGTACCTTTCTGTTATATAATAACATAGTTTATATGTTAGGAGCAAGGATAGGTTGTGTTAGAGTGATTTGGTTCTATTAGTGTAGTGGAGTAGATAGTCATATTCTACTCTTGGACGATATTGTAAATATTTTTTTTGGTATTAATAGAAGCTATTGTTTAAAAAAAATTAATTAATTTTTTTTAAATAAATAAATAATAATTTTCAAAGAGGAAAAATTGACACCACCCTCTTTATTCAAAAATTGGATTCCAGCATTCTTATTGTACAAATTTATGTTGATGATATTATTTTTGGAAGTTCTAACACCTCTTTATGTGAGAACTTTGCAAATCTTATAAAAGGAGAATTTGAGATGAGCCTTATGGGAGCACTGACTTTCTTTTTGGGACTTCAAATAAAGCAGTCAGCTTTCGGAACCTTCATAATTCAAAGCAAGTATACTAAGGAATTGATTAAAATGTTTGTCATGGAAAAAGGGAAGGCATTTGGAACGCCCATGAGTCCCTTAACGTGTCTTGAATCCGACATCCAAGGGAAAAGTATTGACGAGAAAACTTATTGAGGGATGATTGAATCATTACTATATCTAATAGCAAGTCATCCAGATATTAAGTTCAGCGTATGCAAATATGCAAGATTTCAATCAGCACCAAAGGAATCCCATCTTACAGTTGTAAAAAGAATAATCTGATATCTCATTGGGACTCAAGATCTTGGAATATGGTATCCTCATTGTTCAAATTTTGATTTAATTGTATATTCAGATGCTGACTTTGCAGGTGATAAAAATGATCGAAAAAGTACAAGCAGAACCTGTCAATTACTTGGTGACTTATTAGTGTCATGGAACAACAAAAAGCAAACTTCCGTTGTACTATCCACCACGGAAGCGGAATATATAGTAGTTGGTAGTTGCGGTACTCTATTACTATGAATTATGCATCAATTACTTGATTATGATCTTTCATATGAGTCAGTTCCTATTATGTGTGCTAATACTAGTGCAATCAGTCTCTCTAAATATACCGTTCATTCTTTGAAAGCTAAGCATATTGATATTAAGGATCATGTTGAAAATGGAGATTTCGTGTTAAATTTTATTGACTCTGAAAATCAGTTTGCCGATATTTTTACAAAACCTCTTTTGAAGGAAAAATTCTATTTTCTAAGAAGAAGATTCGGCATTACAAGTTTTGAATATGATTAGTAATTACTTTTCCATAATAATTACTTATTTTATTTCCTTAATTAGTTTTTTTTAACTAATCTGTGAGTTTCAATTAGTTTGCGTGCTCCTTTAAACCAAATCCTCGATTCCAGCAAACCCTTTAAATGTTTCACTCTGTTCCATAAATAAACTGTTGCACTTCTCTATTCCTCTCCTTTCTCAATGTCTCTTCAGTCGATTCACTAAACCGACGTTTCCCCTCCTCCTATCTTCTCTCTATATAAACCCCTCTTTTACTCTCTCTTTACTCATCCTCCTCCAAAATGACCAAAACCAGATCTATGGCTTCTCTTCCTCTTCCTCCTCAAGACGCCTTCTCTCAAAACTCTTCCACAAACATCCTCAATCTCTCTTCAGATTCCTCTGAAGGAGAATCCCATGTCCCTGCAGAAAAGGTATCAAAAAAGCGACCCAGTGGTAACAAAGGCTTTTCTTGCAAAAAACGTCGGGTGGACATTCATGGTTCATTCACTCAGGAAGACTTGAAAAAGTTTTGGGAAGTAGATCAAAAGGAAAAGTTTGAACTTTTCAAAAATTGATTTATGGTCTCAGGTAGAGTGGTAAATCTGAAGCAACTCAAGGAGTGCCACTGCTCGGTAAGTGATGTTTTCAAGGCTCAGAAACTAAAATCATTTTTTAAAGTCTGTGGTATCAAAGTTTATGAGGACCTTGTCCGTATATTTTATGCTAATCTTTGAGTGTCTCAAGAAAGCGGTGAATTAAAAACCCTAGTGCTAGGCACTAGATTATCTTAAATGATTTTCTTTTTGAAAAAGTGTTTGAAATTGACTATTCTGGAGGTATTCCATATATGAATAGTATTTGGCCCAATGATTTTGAAGTTTCATTTGACGGTGCTAAGAAAGCAGTCATCGAATTTGTTGTTGATCTTTCTGATTTTGGACCCATGTCTATGTTTTGAAAAATAGAATTTTATCCTATATAATTGCTACCACCTTGGTTCCCCGCAAAAGTTCCCTTAGTAGCATTTCAACTAAGGATTTGATTGTTCTGTATTGTCTGATTAAGAAGTATCGCCTAGATTGAAGTGGATGGTTTTATGGATACATGCTGGAAAGTGCTCAGGATCCTAGCCCCTCTTCTAGTTTACCTTATGGTGCACTAATTTCTCATATTTTCCTTCATTCAATGATTGATCTAGCTGGTTTTCTGGTTGTCGATGTTACTGACACTTATGACACCCGAGATTTTAAAAGCATGGGGTATGTGTTGGTTGATTTTCAATGGTGTAAGAAGGACTCAGCCAAAGCTCGTTTGTGAAAGCTAACTCTGGAAAATCTCCAGCTGACTCCGCAGCAATCTTACTCCAAGAGGTAAAAGGTATACAAGAATGGTTATGACCTTAGAAAAAGGTATGATTTCTATGCAAGAAACTATTAAAAAAATCAGTCAAGTGACAAAGGAGACAAACATAGATGTTGGAAAGCTAAGGCTCGCGATGGACAACCTAAAGGTTGAAGGAATTCAGACAGTGAATAAGTTGATCAAGCAAGTTGACTCTATCAATGCAGGAACCATCTCTTCTCACAACAAACTTGTTGTCACCTTTCAGACATCCTATTCAACCGTTTCAAAGAATGTGAAAAATCCTATGGTGCCTTCTGTAGGAACGTGATAAATACCTTAGCATACTTCTTAAAAAAACCTCCTCCTCCTCGATCCTGATTCAGTGGGGGGGGTGTCCCTATCAGAAAATTTGTTTTTATACTCTTTTGAAAGCCACACTCTTTGACCCCCCCCCCCTCCTCGGGGTTATCTCTGCTAAGACTATGATTTTATGTTTTTGCTATAATTGTATCACCATAATATTTTAGGTCTGAAGCCATATTAAATCTAGACAACGCTTAAAAGTGTTGCTAAAAGTATCTAAAGCCACGCTTTTAAGGCGTGATCTTTGCTTAGGCCTTTTTACTACGAAATATTAGGCAAAGCCTAAAAAATGTACTCTTAGATAACATAAAGTACGCTTTATAAGTGTGGTCAAATCTTTACATAATTGACTATGCTTAATTATACGTATTTCTACACTTTTAGGTGTTCTCTTTTTATAATTACTAGTTTAGGGTACGTTCGTTGCACGTGTGTATAACGTTAAAGAACAAAGTTGCATGTATAAAAAGAACAAATTCATTTATATTCAAATCAATGAATTTAGTGTATGTGTGTTCAACGTTAAAGAAAAAAGTTGAATGTATAAAAAGAACAAATTCAATATATTCAAATCAATGAATAGATAACTTTAAATATATATATAAATATATTAAATAATTTATTTAAATAAAATATCAAAGAACAAGATATAAGCTCTTGAAAAATTAAATATTTCTGAACTTTTAGAAGTTTCAAATGAAAGATATTGATGTTTTTACTCTTTTCAATCACAATTCTTTCTCTTTTTCTATTTTAAATGATAAAAAATCAATTGAACATATAACTTTGAATTTTTTGTATTTGCAAAAACATTAGTTTTTTTTTTTACTCTTTGTTTGTTTTTCCATCCGCCGATTTCTTATAGTTAATGCTTTATTCATAGGCCTTAAGTTACTAAGTTAAATGTTGCTAAATTTATTTGTAAAAGATAAAAATAGTGAACGTTTACATTCATAAATAAAGCTAAATAAAAAATAGTCAAGCAAGATTTTTGGAGGTTAGTTGCACCTTATTCAAGGAAACTTCGATCTGTGAGTTCATCTTTGCATGTCAGCTTGGACAACATCGTCGATGTCTTTGTCGTCTTGTGCATTCTTTTGGTGTTTTCCTATAAAACTCATTCCATTTCTATAGAGATTTACTCCTATTATTTAATTGAAGGGGATAGAGTAGTGAACTAACAAAGTTTCACATTCTTTTACTTTTTGTTGTTTAAAATTTTGTTGATAAATTCTCATATGCTAAAACTTACTTTAGAGGATACTCCATCTTGTGGCCGTGGGGCAGTAGGTGCAGATGGCAAGGATGTACTTTCTTTTAGTCTTTTGAATTCTTATCCGCGTGATTGGGTTTATGATTGGTAATTACCTCAATTTCTCTTTTTAGTTACCGAAGATCCTAATTTATTTACTCATTGTTTCTCATTGCCAATAACGTAGCCTATAATTGGTTTTATTCATGGCATGATACCGTATTACTTTTTTTGAATTAACGATGTAGTAAGTAGTGTTTAATGTGTTTGTTGCTTACTTTGTGTTGCTAAAGTTCATATTGTTATGAATGTTGTATGTTTATCCTTGTTTAGCTAATACCCAATTAAACATATTACTCTCTCCTTTCCTAAATACTTGTCATTCTTATTAAAAATATATATTCCACAATACTTGTCACTTTATAAAATCAAAACATAATTGAGCATATAAGCTTATTTTACCTTTAGCATACTTTTCATTTATTGAAGAGAGATCACACTTTTCATTAATCAAAGAGAGATGATTAAAAATACATAGTATCATAGAATAAGTTAAGGCTTTCAAATGTATGAACATTCTCATTTCTGACAGAGTCCACCTCCATAGACAGTAATTACAGAGGCGAATCTAGGACTTTTAGAACATGGGTGCATCACTAAAAAAAAAAAGAAAAAAAGTATTAGGAGGGAATTGATTCCAATTCCTCTAAGTAAATAACTTAATATTCAATCAAGTGCACCATTAAGATTTCTTATAGCATGAGTGCCAACATATAATATTATACCAATTTGTCAAAAATTAATAGTGTCACCTAAGAAGTAAGTCATTCAGGTAACTTGCGTGTATGAGTTATATGCTCCAGTGTGTATCTTAGACTATAACTTTCAACAACCCATTTTGCTTCTCTAAATCCATGATCATATGCCTCACAATATCTATTTTCTATTTCATCTTTCAGATTTCTTAAAAACTGAATGTTTTCAGTTGTACCTTTCATTTAGTCATCACCGATGAAAGATTGTCATTCTTGCCACTTGTGAGCCATAACCTGGGCAAGATCTTCCCAGATTTTCTGATCCAGTCCTTCATAGCCTATAAATATGAGAGGAAGATTGTAAAAAAGAGTGATGAGACTTCCTCTCAATAAGAGGGGAAGTAGGGTAGGAGGACATTTTCGTGTTTCTCATTTCTTTGCTGAACTAAAAAGGTGCAGATTCATGAGGAATGTCGCATTCCACAAGTTTGCTTTCCTTTATTTTTTAGTTGGATTTAAGTTATATAACTCTATTTTTCAGTCACTAAATAAGCTTGCTATAAGGAGTTACCTCGATTCTAGGATTTTTAGAGTATGGTGCACTATTAAAGAAAAAAAAATTTAAAATGTGTTAAGTAGGAATTGATCCTTGTTTCTCTTGGTAAATACTAAGCGTTTAACCAAGTGCACCATCAAGTATTTTTGTAGCATGGGTGCCAATGGGTAGTATTAGATCAATTCTAGAAAATATGTACATAAAATATCTAATTTAACGGAAAGAACACGGTTCCCATGCCCCTAAATTTGCAATTAAAACCGCCCTAGACAGTAAACTTGACACATGCTCTATTATAGCTTCGGCAATATAAGATCCTTGCAGGTCCCCAGGGCCAGCATAGTCGATTTGCTGGTGAGATTCGTCTTGCATACTTTTACATCAAAAGATAAGGAACCCTAATCATATTTTTTAGTGAATTAATCACTGTTAATGGCAAGATAGGGCTCATATCTTCTGTGATCCCAACATTTATCAATATATAATGCACTGATCTTTCCTCTTGACTTGATCCTACACTGTACATTACTTTCATCAGGTGTCGTCTTCCTGTTATTATCATGTCACTGTTTCGGTTGACATATATCCTGATAGGTCATCCTTTTCTCCGGCATAGCGTTCTGTTCATTAATGTATCTAAGGTTGACTCTTCAGTCAATTTTACACGTCGTTCCGTATATGGATCAAATTTCCTTTTCAGTCAATTTTGCACGTCGTTCCACATATGGATCAAACTTCATCAGTCATTGTGGCAGAAAACAACATGGTTTGTCTTCAGCACCGAATAATAAGCTTTAGCCCTTCATTAAGGGAAACCACGATGTTGAAGACATACTAACTCACAAATTTCAGCACCGAAACTCAACTCCAGTAGATGATTGGCCTCATCAAGAATCAATATTACAAGATCATCCAAATCAACTGACATTATCATACGTCCTGGAGCACGACCTTCCCATAATTTTTTGGAAGTAGTAGCTAAGATAAAAACTCAACCTTCAAACTTTCCCTAGGAAGGATCAGGAAAGCTCTAAGCAAACATACCTTGGTTGAAATACCACCACCAACCAGACAGCATGATAGCTGGCATAGACTATACTATGAACTCTGGACAACACAAAATAAATTGAGGCAAACAGTGATAGAGTCGTGACTAATTCGATGAATAAGAATTCTTTTTGTAGAAGAATAAGAATCTTTTTTGTAGAAGTAGAGGATTCATAAATAAAAAAGGACACTGAATAATATTTTAGGAGGGTTTCCATATAAGCATATATTTTAATAATTATTTTTTCATAAAAATAATTTACCGACATCAGAAAACCAACTTCAGCCGACTTTCACCAAACAAAACATCTTCCCCATTTATTTTTCATATATTTATTATAGTTAATATTTAATATTATATATAATAAATATAGAAAAAATTGAAAAGACAATTTTGTCTATTGTGGAGTCTTTTAATGAAGAAAAAAAAGTTTAAACAATATTTCTAAAGCTCTTCACACTTTTAATATATTAGAGATTAGAGATTAGAGATAGAGATAGAGATAAAGACAACACTTCTTAAGTGTGCCTTAAATATTCTTTAAAATTTTCAGCCTAAAATTAGTATTTCCTCCATATTATTTTTAGTGAAAATTTCTCACCCATGATAAATAATTCAGAAGGAAAAAGACTTCCCTCATCCCTAAAATTTCCCCCAAATCTATTAAGAAAAGCATGGATTCCTCCTCCCTAAATTTACCCTCGATTTGGGCAAAGCGACTCTGTTAAATTTCTCACTTCAGATAGATTTCATTGTCCATACATCTCCACATTCTCTCCAATTGAATGACCAAAATCAAATCCTAGCATCTTGCCGGAGCTGAAGACTGCTGCATGAGTACTCACTGAGAAAAATGCTGAAATTGAAAGAAGAATATCCAGATAGGATACTTATTGCTTCTATCATGGAAGAGTAAAACAAACCTACTTGGGAGGAACTTATTTACAGAGTGAGGAAACTGAAATCATAAGCATATGGGACTTAATGGATAAGATTCCATTCTGCATTGTAGTGGTGTTGTCACGTTGATTCTCTTTTGAGTTGTTATTGATACTGTTTTACAGGATGCCATTGAATTTAACTTCTCATAGCCCCATGGGATGCCAGAACGTAGAATAGGTGTTGTTGTTAGTTAGCGGCTGGATTAGTGTTATAGCCACAGTTCTAGTTTGGGCAAATATGACCCCTAATATCACTGGCATTACCAAGGTATTTTGTTATGAAATTTTATAACAAAGATGATAGATTGTTTAAATGTTCAAAACATGAACTAATTTAATATGTTAAGAAGGTCATAACCTCTCCTAAAAATCATGTTGTAATCTTCTTTTGTTACCAAATCATTCTTGCATTAACTCAAAAGTAGGGGGAGATAGTGTTATGGAGCTTGTATATGCTGTTAGTTTTATGGAAGATGGATTGTCTGTATTCCTCCCTAAATCAAACTGACGACACAACATAATTTCTTCTTTTGGTCATTATATCTTGCACCATTTGTGACCTTTTTATTTGTTTGGAGATTAATCTTGGTTTGGTTGCAAGGTCTCTCTGTTACACTTTACACAATTGTAGAGTGTTTACCAATTTTAATGAGGTCGATAATGACTACTAAGGACTTGAGAAGTGTGATTATTGTGAGTTCTTTAGAGCTATCTGATGATTATTATTTTGGCATGTAAGAGGACCATCTTGGCTTTAAATAAGTTGATCTTTTTTTATCACTAATAGTCTCTATGTCTGGATTAAACAATCCTCACTTCCCTTTCCTACTGTTATTATGGTCTCCCACTAGTTTGTTATTTATTCATGACTGATAAGGTGACAAGTTATCAACATTATTTTATGTAAATGTTATGTATTCGATGTGTAGCCAACTAGGTGGCTCTTAATCAAGGGTGCAAGGGGGAATCTATTATAAATGCAATCATGAGTGTAATGAAAATCAATATTGACACCTTAAGGCTTGAGCCTTGTGTTGAGGGGTTAGTATCTCTACATTGAGAAGTATGCCAAATAAAATTTTTCTACTTTTATGATCTCCAACAATTCATTTTCTACTGTTTGCGTTAGATACTTTACTCTAGGAGGCTACTCGTTGACGACAGTACACCCAATTACCCTTGCAAAAGTAATGAACAGGTCAAAGAAAAAAAGCCAAAATTGGTATTTAACCACATTTAGTTCTTAAGCTAACTATTAAAAAACTAAAACTTTCAATATATAGTAGAATTTTGATCTGGGTTCTGAACTCTCTTCCTATTAGATTAACTTATGTGGTTTCTATTAACTTTGGCCAGCACTTATTGTTTGACCTTTTCCGGTGCTACATCATAAATTTATACATAGTAATTAATGATAAGAATCTTTTGATTATAATTTGAATCTGTGTTATGCGCAGAACGTCACTTGAGTACTTCACAACTCACACAAATTTGTTGAAAAGGCAGCAAGAAGCAATACATCAAAAGAAAGCATTAAGAAAGGTTTACAATCAGACAAAGACTAGACATGAGATGGTTTTGTGCAAGAAATTGAAAGCATGATTTCCAATTACAGATAAAAGTAGTGAATAAACTCAGCTGAGTTATAGATAGGTACTGTGTTTGTACCGATAAAAATGATTCATTACTATGTTCATACTAATCTAGTCAACAACAACTGAATGAAATTGAACTTCTTCAGTACCAATTGCAGTAAGCTTGAGGTATTTAGGAAAGTCGTCACTCTAGAACTATAGGAGCAGTTCAAACTCTTTTGGGTATCCCGTATTAATAGCAGTGAATGTGAAGTAAGTCTCATTGATATTTAGTCTTGTTATAATTTGCTAGGGTGTCATGATGGAGATCAAATTGGTGCTATGGGTGAATAGGATGACTGTGTGCTATTAAGTAGGAAGTCGAGATTTGTGCCTTGCATGTGGAGTTGTCTAGATGGTTACATGGAGGTATGTGACGTACTCCTAATTTAATTAAGGCCTAGAGCAACAGAATCATGTATGCAATGCATTTTCCAGCTGTTGCATAGTCTGTTTTACTCATTATGCAATTACCTGATTCAGTAAAAAAAAATTGAATTCATATATCTTGATTTCTATGCATTTTCCAGTTGTGCATATATGTTTTCTTCTATCTGTATGTCTTTTCCTTTTTTATTATGTCAAAAGGGGAGAAAGTACAGATAAAAGGAATGCACAATTTGAGGAGGAGTACAGGTAAAAGAAATGCACAATGCACGATTTGAGGGAAGTCAGCTCAAACTCAGGAGAGCTAGCTTAGGAACTCTGGATTGATTCAAACAGGAAAGTTAAATTAATAAAATCTTTTACTTTTTGTCATCATTAAAAAAATGGAGATTGTTAGTCCTAAATCTAGTTTTAATGATGACAACAGTAATCCCTAATTTTGTGCAGGATAATAAAGGAAGTAACCAGCCTAGTACTCGCTCAAAATTGGAAAAGCCACAGTCAAAGAATGTCACAAAATAAAATTGGAAGTCGCGCCACAAAAGGAAGGAACATACTCAGCACAAGAGAATAAGGAAGAAAATATATGGACACAGTTGATACAGACATATTACATCATTTAGGTATTCAAATACTAAACCTAGATGACCCCACAAATCCTTTCGATTTCCCGATATCATAGAGCAATGGAATTAGAAGAATGGAAATTCTAATTCCCTCAAATCAAGGCAAATCTGGTTCTAAATGGAAAACTAAGATCGGTCAAGATTTTGAAAATTGGAAATCACAAGCATCAATAGTTTATCTCTTGTATAAATAGATCATAGCAGCATAGGTTTATTCTTGTACATCTCCACTTGACCAAAATCCTAGTTACTTCTTTAGCCTTACAACATTCATTGTAATATGTTATAGTGAACACAAAAGAGAGAAGAAGCTAGAAGTTATACAAGTAGAGACTGCTACCTTCTCTAAGAAGCTATTTCACAAATCTTTTGGAGAAACATCTGTAAACACTCAACTTGCGCTAAAGAAAACCTTTTGTAATTCAAGGGGACTGAATGTAGGCACCACAAGGGTGTTTCTAACCAGGATAAAGTTTTGTGTGTTGTTTACTTTACTTTCTGTCTTTATCGTTCTTGTTGTTAGTATCGTTGTGCAGGAAAGTCGACTAACAAACAACTTTAGTCGACTTGAAGCAGAAGATTTTCAATTCACCCCCCCCCCCTCTTAATTATCACTTGGGAGCTGAACCTCATGATCTTTTGTTGAGTAAGCTTGGAGTCTTTGATGTTCACACCGACTGCAACTTGAGGGGACGTATTGAGAATGGATGAGAGGAAGGTTGTTAGTTTGTTATAGTTGGTATTAGGTGATTAGTGGTGAGGCGGTTAGTTAGTTAACAGATGTACATGTTGACAACTGTACATGCACTTGTAGAAACTATAGAGAAACATCTGTAGATATTTGTGGATTGAACAGATCATAATATAAAATTTCCCTCTTCTCTTCTACATTGTTTTCTCTTTGTAATCTATGTTGAAGACATTGAAATGGAAGCTTAGCTTCCATGGATTCTACACCTTGGCTGAGAATCTAACATTTACTTTAATTATATGCATTCGTCTCAATAAGTCATACTACCTGAGACATTTTCTATTTGAGGTTGATGTGTATAATTAAAGCAAATAACATATTTTATATAGTTAACTTAACTATCTAATAGACGAATGAAAAAACATACAATTTTTTTTTTTTTAAAATTGAATTAAGAGTGTCTAATTGGAACATTTTATTAGGAGTTGAGGTGTTCAATTGAACATGACTCTCTCTCTCTCTCTCTCTCTCTCTCTCTCTCTCTCTCTATATATATATATATATATATATATATAATACTAGATAAAGGCGGTCACAATATATGTTACTCCCTCTGTCCCAATTTGTGTCACGTAGAAATTCGAGAGCCAATCAAATATTTATTAACCGTAATTTTTAAATTTTTTAAAAAGTATCTAAGCTTTTAATTATTGTTATTTGTAATACTTTTAACGTAATTGAAAATATATAAATTATTGGAAATGTCTTTACTCCCTCTGTCACAATTTATGTGTGATGAAATTTAGAGAGTCAACCAAATTTTTCTTTGACAATAATTTTTTATATGTTTTTTTAAATATTTCAAGTTATTATTTATTATAATTTATAATACTTTTTATATAATTTCTAAATATATAATTCATTGAAACATTTCTTTTTAATACTTAAATGGCAGAATGACCTTTAATGCAATCTTAATTTCACGAACATGTGACCTCTTCTATTATAGTAAGAAAGTATACTTAGATGGCCTGTGCCCTTGCACGGGCATGTGCGCAACATTATTGTTTGTTTATGTTTAGTTTTGATAGTAGAATATAAAGATGGGAGAAACGAACTTTACTAAAATTAGAATGGACATGTGGACTGTAAAGGAAATAAGAATCATCTTTGTCAATATATCAGCCAAGACACTTCAATCCAAACTATAAGCTAAAAAGCTATTTGGCTCTTCTTCCATAAAAGAAAATCATAGAATCCATGTCAAAGTTGGTCTGACACTAACAAACGTATTAGACCAAAAAAATAAAAAATTACCAAGGAACTAAATAATCATCAAGAGCAGCTAACTTCACAAATTTGAGCAGCATCAACCATCTACAAAGTATGCCTTGAATATATTGAGTGGCTAACAGACACCATGGGATTTCACATCCAGGCATTGTGTTACCAGTGTCAGTTTAATGCTGGGCTCATGTAAAGCTTGTTCAAGCATCCTGCATCCCCTTCGCATCCACATTTTCTCCGTGTCTTCTAAGGCAAAAAGCTACCTGTCAACTTAAATCCACTTTAAAAGGTAGTAAAAGGTACTGACACTATTTTTTTAATACTTGAAGCACCAAAAAATGAAAAGATTTCTCTTGGTAACATGAATAAGCAAAGATCACACTTGAATTTCAAAGTTAAAAAAAAGGACAGTCCGGTGCACTAAATCTACCGCTATGCGCGGTGTCCGGGGAAGGGCCCCACCACAAGGGTGTATTATATGCAGCCTTACCTTGCATTTCTGCCAGAGGCTGTTTCCAAGGCTTGAACCCGTGACCTCCTGGTCACACGGCAACAACTTTACCAGTTACTCCAAGGCTCCCCTTCTTGAATTTCAAAGTTATCATCAGTTAATCACAGTTTATCTATAAATCTCTAGTTTATGGATTTGTATGCGGTCCCCTTCCTTGTAAGATTGATGGACCAGAGATGGTCTAGTCTTTGGAGAGCGGCAAAGGAAGGTTTAGAAAATTGTCCATCGAAGTATATACATATAGGGGTCGTTTGGTAGAGTGTGTTAAAAAATCTAATGCATGTATTACTCTTGTGTACTAATAATACCTTATTTGGTACATCTTTTAAGCCTATGTATAACTAATGCTTGCATTAGTTACACACTCTATTGTGTATTAAGCTATGTATTAATAATACCACCATTTTTTATGTATTAATAATACCAAGGATTTCAATACATGCATTAACTTATTAAATGACTAAATTGCCCCTCAGATCCCTACTAGAATATTCATTTTCCGTCGTACTTTACCTCTGTTCTCTGCACTTTGCCTCTCTCTTCTTTATACTTAGCCATGGAAAAACAAGGAAAATTTTCATCGCATCTTCTTCTTCCTTCCAGTTAATCAGACATTGTTTGCTCTTCTACACTAGAATTGGATGTTCTGTTATTGGGGTATGGATGTGAAATTGGATTCTTTGTTTTTGGAGGTTGGTTTTAGATTCTTTGCTGCTTAATTTTTCACGTTAACAGAATCATGACTATTTTTGGTGATCTTCTAAAACTGTACATAAAAATTGGTTAATTTTCTCCTGTTTCCGATTGTATTTTCTGTTTGAGGAATTGATGCAGATAAAAGAAGCAACGCCGGCCATGACGGAACACTGGAGTTTCAGTCGGACGAGCATAACACTAATGTTGAGGGCCCCAATACGTTGGTCTGGGTTTTAATAAAAGAACAGACAAAGAAAGTGTTGAGGGTATTTTTGTCAAACAAATATTTTTTAGAAAAATTATACAATATATATTTTTTTTAGTACATCAAACCAAACAATGTATAAGAAATAATATCAGCATAACTAATGCAAGCATAACTAATACCAGCATAACTAATGCAAGCATAACTAATACCAGCATTACTAATGCAAGCATTACTAATACACCCTATTCAACATTATTCTTACACACTCTACCAAACGACCCCATAGTGTTTTGAAGTAGATGGACGGTTTGAAAATCATCCTAGAAAGCATCCGATATATATTATCTCCATTTGATTAAACATCTGCATCAACCAAGCCCTAATACAACAGTTGCTAGGCCGAGAAACATAATACTCAGTAACTCGATTCATAGAAGAACAATAGAAAATGTCCAATAGAAAATGTCAGTTTAAGTTGTGGACACATAGGATAATTGTAAATACTACTAATACATTGTCAGTGTAACTATGCTTCTAAGAAATAGTGAGAAAGGTTTTCATTTGATGTACTAATATAGATGATAAGATATTCTCTCTTGGAAAAATGATAAGGCAAATTGTTCATGTTTCTACATGTCCAGGAATAATATATGCAATATAAATGGGAGAAGTTACAAGTTAAACAGAATCTTACAAAGTATGACCTAGTTTTATGATGCACTTTTAGGAGTGCAATAATACATGATTACCAAGAAATTATATTCGTATGAGCCCAGCTCCAGAGGAAGAGTTGAATTGGATTTTTTCCTTCTTGTGTCTGCTACTAAATTGTCGATGAAATAATGAACTCAGTTAAAACAGTATGTTCACCTTCTTCCACAAAAGAGCTCTCGGTTATAGAAGAATCATTATTTTCTTCTCTTTATCATTTAAACCATCCCTTCTCCTCAGAAGAACCAAGTTCTCTTTGTCAATCTCAGAAGGTCTAAAATCCAGAAAGTTGTCTTTAAAAGGTTCACTTCTAAACTGTTTCTTAACTCTCTTGACCTCGAAATCTATTCAGTAGGTAGGTTGTGAGACAGAGTAAATATAACCACCATTGTTACAAAATAGAGGACATCGGCTTAAACTGCCTTATAATGGTGAAGCAGTTGTGTCTTTATCAGTTTGAGTGCAGGAAAAAAATATATCAGGTTGGTATCGTTTAGTTTATCACCAGATACTGACTGATATTTTTTTACCTTATCACACCCATATGCCCATCAACCTTTCATCATATGACTGAGAAAAGGTAATTAATTCACACGTATAAGGTGTGTTATCAAAACAGAAAATGAAAAGAGCAAAGAGATGAAGAGAATGAAAAACAGTAGCCTCTGGAAACATTTTTTTGAAACTGAATAGCATCTGGAAACATTGACCCTGTAAAAACATTTTAAAAAATTAAAAACCAAACGAAGATGACCTAATATAATTGGGAGACTGAAGATTTCAGTTACCAATTTGCCCTTGAATGGTAGAAATCTAAATGAGAGTTAAGCCTTTTAAGAATCGAAACGACCTTTTCTTCTGCTTGGTGAAGAGACAGAAGGAGATATATCAAGTTGCTTACATCATAGTACTTGATTTTGTAAAGAACATCTAAGTCGTAACCTCAAACACAAGTAAGGTGTATCACCAATATATATGAATGAAAGAAGAGTAAAAATATAGAAGACATAGAGATTCAGTTCAAGTAGAATCTCGTGTTCATACTCCCTCAGAGCGTTCTGAAAGCTCGTATTCGAAATGAAGAAGAGTACACCTTCTCTTTCACTTTCTCTTGATGTTACTTTACTCTCTCATGCAACTTTCCAAAACCCTGTTTACTCTCAACTTTTTTACCTAAAAGAGCCAATAATGAAGTTAATACCCGACAAAGCAAATAATGAAAATTAAAAGTAAAGCAAATGCTAGCAGAAAGTCTATATGTAGCGATATACTATCGCTATGAAGAACAAGAAATTAAAAAAAAGAACTTAAACTGCAAATTAAGATAAGATTTCTCAATATTCAACAACCTTCCATAATACATCAGCTTTACCTAAATACCAGAGAAGATTCTACCAGCTTAGCTCGTAACAACTTGAACTACCGGACACGTGTCCGCCCCTAATTGATCCAGCGCAAGAGGACTTAATTGAAATAAATAAAAGCAAAGGACTAATCTATTAGAACTAGAATTATTAATCATTGGGCCCAGTATTCAGAATTCCTACTTGGGCTGATCCATTCTTCAATGGCCCATTTCAAGGCTCCGCTTTGGCCCAAACGTGACAATTCCATCCTTCTTCTCTCCGGCACCTTCACTTCTCGGGATTGAAGTCGGGAAATTGAGAGCGGAGAAATGGATAATCTTCCCAAGTCGCTTCTTCTTTAGACAGATTTGCCCACTGTACTAAGACTTGGGTCACCCCCTTACTCCCTTTCTTGACCAACTTCCTATCCAATATTGCCACTGGTTCCGCCAAAACTTGACCATCATCCCTGCAATAAGGAGGTTCTTTGGATGGAACCACCTTGTCACCCACTTTCTTCTTTAATTGCGACACATGGAACACCGGATGGATCCTTGAGCCTTGAGGAAGCTTCAGCTCGTATGCTACCGCTCCGATTTTGCGAATCACCTCATAAGGACCAAAATATTTAGCGGAGAGCTTCAGATTCTTCCGACTAGCCACTGACATTTGGCGATATGGTTGTAGCTTGAGATAGACTATGTCCCCCACTTCGAAGCTCCTCTCACTACGTTTTGAGTCTGCAATTTGCTTCATACGGTTCTGAGCTTTGGTCAAATTATCCTTCAAGATTTTATTGATCAATTGTCTCTTGTTCAGTTCCTGATCCACCACCTCCAATTTAGACTGTGAAATAAGTTCAAAAGAGGGTTGCGGAGGATCATATCCATACAAAGCCGTAAAAGGGGTCATTCCTATGGTGGATTGGTAGTTGGTGTTGTACCGAAATTCCGCCTTACGTACCAACTTGCTCCAATCTCTGGGTTTGTGACCCGTCATACACCGCAAGTAAGCTTCAATGCATTGGTTGAGTCTCTCCGATTGCCCGTCGGTTTGAGGATGGTAGGCCGTGCTTAATTCTGGTTTATCTGCAACCCTTTGAATAGCTCTCTCCAAAACAAACTTGTGAAGATGGGGTCCCTATCAGAAAGGACTGAACTTGGTGTTCCATGTAGCTTGCAGATATTGTCCAGAAAGGTTTGAGCTACTTGTGCTGCATTATAAGGATGGGTCAGAGTAAACAGATGTGCATACTTAGTATATTTATCAATCACTACCAGTATAGTGTCCTTCCCATGAGATCTCGATAATCCTTCGATAAAATCCATAGTCACATGCTCCCAAGCTCGGGTGGGAATCGGCAATGGTTGTAATAATCCGGGGTAAGGGACATGTTCGACCTTATTCCTTTGACAGACCTCACAAGATTTCACCCATTCTTTCACCTCCCTGAGTAATCCCGACCAGTAGAAAACAACACGTAGCCTTTGTTGAGTTCCTATGATCCCAGAATGTCCGCCCCAAGCAGTAGAGTGCATTTGTGCTATCAACTTATCTCTCAATTCTCCATTACTGCCTACCCATACCTTCCCATCCACTCTCACAATTCCTTCTAACAAACTTGTATTTGGAATAGATTGGGAGTCAATGCTCTGTTGAGTGATAACCTTCTGAATTTCTGCATCCCCTGTGTAACTTTCTAGCACCTCTTGAGTCCATTTGGGTAATACTACAGTCAACCCCAAACATTCTTCTTTTGGTTCGAACCTTCGGGACAAGGCATCGGCAACAACATTCTCGCTGCCTTTTCGGAATTGTATCTCATAACTCAACCCCATAAGCTTGGAGATTCCCTTATGCTGCAACAATGTTGTGATCCGTTGGTCTCTTAAGAATTTTAGGCTAAAATGGTCGGTTTTAATTATAAAGTGGCTAGGTTGCAAGTAATGCCTCCATTTATCTACGGCTAGTAAGAGGGCAATAAATTCTTTCTCGTAGGTTGACAGTCCAAGATGTTTAGGACATAGGGCTTGGCTTAAAAAACCTATTGCCTTATGGTTTTGCATTAAAACAGCTCCCACACCTGTTCCACTTGCATCCACTTCCACCACAAATGGAATGCTAAAATCTGGCAACGCCAAAATGGGTGCTCTTATCATCGCGTGCTTGAGTGTATCAAATGCAACAACTGCTTTTTCATTCCATTGAAAGGCCCCTTTTTTGAGCAAGGACGAAAGAGGTTTACTGATGAGAGCAAAATGTTTGATGAACCTGCGATATTAACCCGTTAGACCTAGGAATCCTCGCAATTCCTTGAGTGTCTTGGGAGAGGCCCAATTCACCATTGCTTCCACCTTGGTCTGGTCCGTACTCACGCCTTGGCCCGATATGATATGGCCTAAGTATTCTACCTGTTGTTGGGCAAAACTGCACTTGGAACGCTTAGCATATAACCTGTTTTCCCTGAGTACATAAAACACCATTCGCAAATGCTTGACATGTTCCTCCATACTCATGCTATAGATTAAGATGTCGTCGAAGAAGACAAGCAGAAACTTTCGCAAATACGGACTGAAAATGGTATGCATTAAGGCTTGAAAAGTCGCCGGAGCATTCGTCAACCCGAAAGGCATAACCTTAAATTCCCAAAGACCATGGTGTGTTTTGAATGCTGTCATAAACTCATCCCCTCGACGCATTCGTATTTGATGATAGCCCGACCTTAAATCCAACTTTGAGTACAATTGTGCTCCATGTAATTCATCCAACAAATCCTCCTCCACAGGAATCGGATATTTATTTTTTATTGTAATCTCGTTAAGCTTTCTATAATCTACACAAAATCGCCAAGAAGAATCCTTCTTCTTAACTAAGATCACCGGAGATGAAAAAGGGGACGTGCTAGTTGTTATGATCTGGGACTGCATCATCTCAGCCACCATTTTCTCAATGACATTTTTCTGCTCATAGTAATAACGATAGGGCCTTTGGTTGATTGGTTTAGACCCTGGAAACAAATTAATGGCATGATCGCACGACCTTGCTGGTGGCAGCTCTTTAGGTTCTTGGAAGAGATCAGAATAATCATGGATCAGGGGTTGAATTGGGCCTTCAATGACTAGTTCTTGTTGGGTCTCCATGGCAATCAATTTCCCTGTGATCACACACTGACCTATGTCCAATAATTTTTTAATGGACTTAGCATCCTAAGCCTCAATAACTTTTTCAGTCCCGCAACCAAAAAGTGTAATCAATTTATCATTCCTATAGAAGGAGATGCTATGGGGCTTGGTATGCAACACCACCGGTGCGACTGTATTAATCCAATCCATTCCTAGGATCACATCACTACCCCCAGCCCTTAACAATTTTAAGTCAAACGAGAACAACTCGTTATTCATCGTCCATGTGAAAATTGGGCTCTTATGAGTGCATAGCATTTCCTGGCCGTTGGCTACTCTCACCCTCATATTTCGGCCCAATGGACTTATCTTTAACTGCAATTGCTTAACAATCTGAGGATCCACGAAGCCATGAGTCGACCCACTGTCGATTAACACCGTTATGGCTTGTTTTTTCACTAAGCCTTCAATTCGTACAGTGTTAGGTGAATCATGCAAGCCCAAAACCATATTTAGAGACACTACCCCTTGCTCCTTTTCTTCCTCTACTACTTCATTGGTTAATTCGGTATCTAAAGCCTCTACGAACTCTTCTTCCCCCTCCATCACGTTGACTGACTTTCCTTTGCATTGGTGACCTGGTGTAAATTTCTCATGACAAGGAAAACGCAGGTTCCTCTCACGTAAGGCCTCAATAGTTGGGTTTTTTGGGAGTGGTGGTTTGGGGGTACTTGAACCCGATTTCACCCCATATACGACGATGGATTTCGTTGGGTGGGGTAAGTTGAAAAAATCTGCTTGTTGGTTTTGGAGGTATTCTGTTTAGCTAATGCAATTTGGGATTTTTCATACAACAGTGCCATGTTATACGCTGCTACCAAGGTTGCGGGATTAGCTACCTTCACCATTGGGCCTATCTCCTCCTTTAGACCCCCAACATAGTATGTAACAAAATACAATTCATCCAAGTGAGGCCTGACCACCTGAACCCGACAGCGCAGCTCCTCAAATCTCTTTTGGTAACTGGCCACATCTGATTCTTGTCGCAACCTATTAAATTCCGTGATGACATCTGGAGGCCCCGTCCCATCATATCGTTCACATAAATCCCGACAAAATTGACCCCAATTGATTTTTCCTCCGTGGTCAATGACGTACGAGTCGAACCAGCTATCTAAATTGTTTTTACCTCCCACTGCCACATAAGTCATCTTTGCTGATTCGGGAACTTGATAGAAATAAAAAAAGTATTCACAACGTCTTATCCACGCCCTAACATTTGCTCCATCAAATTCCGGGAAAGGAAGTTTTGCTTTGAGGAAACGGAGGTTTCCAGATGAATTTTTCGGAAGTGAAAAGAAGGTGGGTGGACCAGATGAGTGATGGTCCATAAAATGGGGCAATTGGGTGGTGGTCATGGGTGTTTGGCTGGAGTTAACGGGTAAATGATTTTGAGAAAATAAAGCTAGAGTGGAATGAGGAGGAAATGGGTGTATGTATGGAGCTTGGGTGTCGAGAAGGGATGATGGAGAATAGATTCCAAAGGTCGGAGGATTACTACTGGTAGAGTGATATGGGGAAGCGTGGGGATTCATTTGAGGCTGACCAGTGGATCTGGGTGGTGCTGAAAAAGACGTAAAAGGCCTGAAAGAGCTCAGAGAAATGGGAATGGTAGTGTTCATAGCGGTGTTAAGATTGTGAGAGAAATATGGGGTCATTGGAGCAAAAGAAAAAGACTCATTTACTGTAGGGGCTGTTCCTAATCGTGGAACCAAGGGGTTAGCGGAGTGAAAATTCTGACCTCCACTTACATTTAGATTACTTTGCTGTAGTGTTGGTGTTCCCGGCGTCGAGGGTGGTCGCGTACCTCCGCCTACGGAAGATTGCCCCGTCTCTGCGAATGAACTTCCTTGCACCAATGCCACGTACGATCGTGGTGCCGACCTGGGTTCGCCTCGCTGATGAATATCCAACAGTATATTTTCCAACCTATGGTTGGATTCCTCATTACGTTTCTGCAGTGCCTCTAAGTTCTCCATTCTCCTCGTGGAAACTTCGATGAAGCTTTGAATTTGGAATTCTAGACTCCTGGGAACGTCGCCACCGGACGTGTCCTCGCCACTATCCGCCATTGGAGCCAAGATCCAATGCTTTGATATCAATTGTAGCGATATACTATCGCTATGAAGAACAAGAAATTAAAAAAAAGAACTTAAACTGCAAATTAAGATAAGATTTCTCAATATTCAACAACCTTCCATAATACATCAGCTTTACCTAAATACAAGAGAAGATTCTACCAGCTTAGCTCGTAACAACTTGTACTACCGGACACGTGTCCGCCCCTAATTGATCCAGCGCAAGAGGACTTAATTGAAATAAATAAAAGCAAAGGACTAATCTATTAGAACTAGAATTATTAATCATTGGGCCCAGTATTCAGAATTCCTACTTGGGCTGATCCATTCTTCAATGGCCCATTTCAAGGCTCCGCTTTGGCCCAAACGTGACACTATATCATTCAATTAAAATACTTCTATTCATTACATTTTCAAAGAAAAGACACTTTTTGTTTCTGAGAGACGTAAGGTATTAAGATGACCCAATTTAAACACTAAAGAGTATGCATACCTTTACGTAGATCAGGCCATGTTGCTTTCTTGAATATCCTCGATCCAAATTGTGCATCACATATTTATTTTAATCTTCGACAATCCTCACAATTAAATCTGAAGTAGAAATTCCATCAGTCTGTTTGGTAACAAGCAATACTGCAAAGAAATTCCTACTACATATATCTATGCATTAATAAAGTTGTAGCTATTACTACTATAAGTAATGTCAAAGCGAGCGAGGACACGCAGCTAAAATTAAAAAGTCACCCTGAACTGAACGATCTTCATTGCTAAAGGCATAAACGAAATATCATATTTCAATTTTAATGGGGAGAATACATGTGAAATTTGAGAGAGAGCTAATACTATGTGAAACATTAAAGGCGTAAATCGAACATCACTTTCCCATCTATAGTTATCTTGGACTTTCGTCATTCGTCATTTTTTTTCGCGTACTCTATAATTTAAATATCTAATCTTTCTTTTTAAGATAAAGTATTTGAGGAATAATGTCAAGAGTGCGACAGAAATACATATGCATGCAAATAGAATACATCAAGCATAAATGTCGCACATACACATACCAATAATGACCATTAGAAGTGAAAAAGATGTACCTTTAAAATTCTTGATGAGAGGTGAATCTGTTTTAGGACCTGAAAAGAAAAACATCTAAAATAACTAATTGGGTTGTTTCAGGCATATTATCAAATACCTTACATGCTTACTGTGCGCAATGATATTATAGTGCCAACTTAGTAACATAAATATTATATTACCCAGAAGTACTCAAGGCCAAAAATAGAATAAGCACAGGAAAATAATTTACTTTGACGAACCACCTGCCAAAAAAAAAAAAACTAAGAAAACACATGATATAAACCTCAAATATTCACTCGCGCACAACCAGATTTGGGCAGTCAGTTAAATGGACATCAGTTATCGATTAAGAGAAAAAGAACAGAGCATCATTGAAAATTAAATCATATAATTTGTTGCCAGTATCATAACTTTGAAGAGGAAAAATGCTAATAAGATTTAATTATCGAGAAAAGCTCGATTTTGATTCATCAAATATCCAAAATGATATACTTTCTCCGTTTCAAAAAAAATAACCTACTTTTCTTTTTAATTCATTTAAAAAAAAATAACTTCTTTCCTTTTTTAATAATATTTTAATTTCAACTGACATGTTAACACCACAAGATTCAAGCACAAACTAGGCCATTCTTTTTAAAATAGAGAAAATATGTATTTATTTTCTATTTTAAAACATGCATCTGCAAATCAGATACAATTGCTGATATGCAAACCCAAATAATTTTTAAATGGAAAAATAGCTATTATTGTAGTTCCATCTTCAAGAATTGGACACATTGAAGAAGAGAGAGTCGAGAAAAATCAAAGAAAGAAGAAGAAAAGCTTACCATAACTAAGAAATACAGCAACACAAGACAAAGTCGAATCAAAGCAGAGGAGGTGACACGTATAATACACGTGTATGCGCCCATGAGTTGTGTTCCTCCCAATAAAAGTACATGTTAAATACTCCCTTCGTTTCAAAAAGAATGACCTACTTTCCTCTTTAATTCATTTAAAAAAGAATAATTTTTTTCTTTTTTGAAAACACTTTAATTTCAACTTTTCACGTGGCATGTTTAACACTATAAGATTCAAGGATATTTTGGTACATTTGTCATAACTTTAATTTAGGACCATAAGATTCAAAAATCTTTTTTATTTTCTTAAACTCCGTAGTAAGTCAGATTAAGTCATTCTTTTTTAAACAGAGGGAATAAATTTTTGTACAGTTGAATTCAGCTATGTTCGTACAATTGAAATGTCAAATGTATCCTTCGTTGAACTACCAAAAGCTTCACTTATTCAATATTAGAAACTAGATATAGAGTCAATATATGTTACTCTACTTATTTTAATATATATGGCATATATAAAATTTCAAAGAGTCAGTTAAATTTTTCTTATCTTAATTTTTAAAATTTTAAAAAAAATTTAAATTGTTAATTATTGTAATTTTAACATAATTTACAAATATATAATATGACACCATATTCATTACTTTTTAAAACTTCGGTGGGATTGACATACAATATGACACCATATTCAAAAATATTTATCTAGAAAAGCTGTTTACTAGTATCCCAGTTCCTCCCATCAAAGAGCTCTTTATCATATTTTCAGAGCCGGAGATCATCACCATCTCCAAGCAGAGCTCGGAGATTAAGCAAGATTTCAAGCTCACTGGGCTTACAAACTAATAAAAGGCTTAATTATGTTGATGATATTCAGCTTAATCCAGAGCTTATACCTAAACATGTTGCTTTGATAATGGATGGTAATAGGAGATGGGCTAAAGCTAAGGGTTTACCGGTGTACGAAGGTCACAAACTTATTATTCCAAAACTAATGGAGATTTGTGATGTTTCTTCTAGACTGGGGATACAAGTTATTACTGCTTTTGCTTTCTCTACTGAAAATTGGAAACGTTCCAAGGTACGTGTTGTGGAATTTAGTTATTGAAAAATTAAAGATATGCAGATCTTGTGACATTAAATATGTCACGTGAAAAATATGAATTAGATAGTTATCAAAAAAAAAAAGGAAAGAGACATCCTTTTTGAAACAAACTAAAAAGAAAAGTCAAATAAATTGAAACAGCTAAAGTAGTTTTTTTTTTTTTTTTTTAAGTGAATGACGAAAATCTTTTCTATTTATCTTTCATTTTATATAAAGATATTTGACTGTACACAGACCCTTAAGAAATTAAAGATGATTATGTTAGATATATGCAAAATATCAAAACAAGTGGTAGACTCAAAGATAGATCCGTAATTTGAATTTTATAGGTTCGTGTTCCATATTCTATGTCATATTAAAAGAGATTTTGACATTAACACTTAGCCTTGCAGAAATATTTTGACTCGTGTATTTTTAAAATTGTAAATGTTTAGCATCGGCTTGACAGTTATTTCTCCTCATTTGCAACTTATATTGGTTTATTATCCTCACTTTAATTAAAATTAATGTGGAATTTAAAGCAAGCAAAAAACTTGTTTTAGTGTACTCCAGATGAGAGAAAGATCTAGGGTCTTCCGGATCGATATTTGTGGCTTCTACTCGAACTTCAAAGCTCACATATCCATTTTGTGCCCAACTCCTTCATTTTTATCCTGCACATTACAAACACCCAACATAAACGTATTTCATAGAATAAAAGCTTAAATGACAGCAAAAGCCTTGAATGTGAGGCGAATAATGGCAAAATATGTAACCTTATAGCCCACATCATACCTAAAAGTGGAAGGAAATTGACAATATTTTCTTTGTAAAGTTGATGTCTTAAGAAAAGTAATCAATATTTTGAAATTTTCTACTTTTTTTGTTCAAGCATATATATAACCATTTTTGTTTTTTTAAGCAGGAGGAGGTTGATTTCTTGATGCAGCTATTCGAAGAGTTCTTTGACGAATTCATGAGGTAGTAATTTTTTATTTTTTTTGGTAAATGAAAGGAATGACATTAAAGGGTAATGATATCTATTTGTATGTCTGCCTTTTGTGATTTCAGAAATGACACATGAAAACAACAACAATAGCAACATACCCACTTTAATTATATTTGACAAAGTGGAATTTGGGGAGGATATAATGTAATGCAGACCTAGAGTGTATACAGACCTTGCTCATACATCATTGAGTTAGAAAAGCTATTTTCGATAAAATCTCGACTAAAAAAAGTCTTGTAAAAATAGGTTTAAAAAATACTTAGAGTTAAAGAAGCTCAAATGAAAAATATTAAGAAAGAAGATATATTGAAAGGAAAAAAAATAGTAAAATAACTAATAATGGAATTAAAGAATAATATAATAATAAAATAAGAATAATACTACTGAAAAGGAGAAGAATGAGCAGATGGGGTGCTCCAAGCTAGATTAACAGTGAACTCCCACTGGAGAGGGGGTGAGAGAGGAATGACGCATGAAAAATGTTGGTAAAATAATAGAAAGGATATATTTTCTTAGGAGAATCTTAGTAGCTCAGTTAGTTAACTACCTGAACTCCTATCTTGTTGGTGAGAGTTCGATTCCCCACATTATAATTCTCTCTCCATTTCCCATGTTACATTTTCTTACGAAACAATGAATCTGTGTAATCAGTGATAGAATTAGTGAAAAGGTCATAAGAACATTACTAATGAAAGGATTAATTAATTTTCTTCAAATACTAGAGATAAAATTACTTAATAAAAGAGTGTACGTTTTCTAACATTGGTTTTATTTTCTCATTGGCTTCCAACAATAGGTTTGGATTACGAGTATCTGTTAATACCTTTACAAAAATGCATAGCATTGACAGAGGAGACCACAAAGGCCAACAAAGGACTTCAACTTGTGATTGCACTAAATTATGGAGGACATTATGACATATTGCAAGCAACTAAAAGCATTGCCATTAAAGTAATGGATGGTTTTATACAGTTGGAGGACATCGACAATTGTTTATTTGATCAAGAACTTGAAAGCAAGTGTCTCAGTATTCCTAACCTCGATTTACTCGTACGAACCGGGGGTGAACAAAGAGTTAGTAACTTCTTGTTGTGGCTGCTAGCTTATTCTGAATTCTACTTCACTAAAACATTGTTTCCGGATTTTGGAGAAAAAGATCTTAAGGAGGCGGTACTTCACTTTCAAGGAAGACACAGACGTTTTGGTGGACACATATTGAAAAAATTGTTTCTAGCTCTAGTATCTCTTGTTGTATGTGTTTTGGCCATTTCGTTTGAGTCGATTTTAGTTTTTAGTAAATGAAGTGAAATTATTAATGTATGTCGATTTGTTAAATCTATAATTAACTCAAACCAAACAAAAACGAAATCACCAGTTTCGGCTTTTTTCCTTTCTTTTATCGGTGTTGTGACAATCGAAAAGCCGGTGCACCATGACCGGAACTAGCTGTACCAACTAGGCGATCCTGAATCTCCTCACTGAACTAGCTAGCCGTAGATTCATGCATAGAACAAAAAGAAAATATATAATAACCATAAATGTAGTAGCAATGACGATATAATTCGATAGAGATCAAAGTTATAGGTGGTCGAAAAAACAACACCATCCGCAGGGAAGACAAGTAACTCCAATAAGAACTGAGGGCGCGACAGGGATGCATAAGCCATGAAGCTGCTTGAGTTAATGCAAGTCATGCACCCACCCTCACCCTTCTACATAATGATCAACATGGTCCTTACAATGCCCGGGTCTTATATCCTTTTCCTTGATTTCTTGTTCCTTCTTTAACTGTCTATATTTTTTATACTCCTGATCAATAATGGAACAATCTATTTTGTAAAGTTTATGTTGGTGTATATTGTACATTTTAATATTAAAATTAAAATATTAAAGTGTATGATAATTAGTAGGCATAAGGTGGAGAAAGTGGTGTCATTAATCTTTGTAACTTATGTAACCACAATGCCATGTTCTACCTCTTTACACCTTATAACTCATATAACATATGTAACATCTTGGCTATTCATCTACCTACATTACTACCCCACATTCTTCATATTCAAGACAAGGAATAATTTCTCACCTATAAATAGTGGCGTTTCTTCCTTTGTGTTGGAAGTATGAGAATTATGTGAAGTGTGGTAAATATTTTAGTATGTAGTGAGGTGAGAATAGTGAGAGAGAGTTGAGACAAAGAAAATATTCTAAATCTTCAACTATATTTACTATACAAAAGAGAGTAAATATATGTTGAAGGAAGGTGTTCTTTTGGTGGAGCTTTGGACTCTTCAACTAATCCGGAGTTTCTTGAGTTGTACGACGTTGTTGGGTTGTTGTATCCTAAAGGGAACGAGTCAAGAGTGATACTGCTGAATCGGTGTAGATTATGCTGCAATGAGCTTGAATCTCCTTAAAGGGAGCAAGATATCTGTGCCTCGGCCTGAATATTGTTTATTCATTTTTCGTTCATTTTATTTTCAACTGTAATTATTGTTATTTGTGGTATATTACACCAGCAGTTTATATATGGGCTCTCGTGAATTTTTAAGGAACTACTGCATAATTTGCACTCATTTTCTCTATTTGTTGACTTTGAGATGGATATAGGAGCTAGCTTTAGGGGCGGAATCGAAACGAAGAAATTAGTTTTTATGTTTTGATGAACATATTCTCTTTTTGCTTGCGCTGTAGCTCGAGCACCCATGAGTTTTGGATTAACTATGTTATTTCTATCTAACTCTCGGCTTTGAGGCTTTTCGTCGATTCAAAAAGGGGAAAGAATATTTCGGATGTACTTGTATTAGTAATTAATGATAATAAAGTTCGTATTGTTTCTTGAAAAGGAAAAATTTCATGCGTATTATGTGTGCCTGTACATGAAAAGCTTTAGATTTCACGATAAAAGTACATATACAAGTACATGTATTTGTCATCTTTAATTATTTTTTGTGTAATATATTTTGGATATTTACAAGGTCTTTCCAATGTATTGTGTTACAAAAAGGATTCTATATATTATGGATGTTGGAGTATTTTTTTGTAAGACACAATTTGAGAATCCTTTTCGATAAAATTCTTATTTGATTCGGTTTCCTTGACAGAATCTCCAAAATATTTGGTTTCCTTTTCTATATACTGTATAATGTGATTTGTATATATTGTATACTATCTTGTTGGAAATATTCATTCACACAAATTGAATGATTGTGCAAAGTATATATAGATTTCAAGTAATTCGTCTTTCATATAAACTAGTATCAGTATCCGCGCGATGCGCGGTTAATAATAAATGAAATTAGTCATAGAAAATTATTATTTTATTTGTTTGATATAATAAAAATTTTAGGGCAACTTTCATAAATCTCAACTGTTTAGTACCTAATTACACTCTACCCTCATTCTTTTGATAATTACATAAAATTTTAGATTTTAATTTTTGCAATACATTACTGAGGCTCGAATACATAATATTCTTGATACATAAGTACCGATACATAACACATATGTATTAATATCACAGAGATACATTCAAATAGATAAGTCTTATGTATCAGTAGCACAAAAAGCATTTCGATACATGATTTTTGTGAGATTTTCAACCAAAGACATCTTTCTTATGTATCTGTAATCTAATATTCAGTAAGATACATAGTTTTTGTATATTTGGTGAAGGATCGCGTGATGTATCTTCTTGTCCTTTTCAACCAGATGCATCATTCTTATGTATCTCCGGACTCCCTTAACATATACATCATTCTTATGTATAGTCATTAACATTATCATCTTCAACCTCCATTGACGAATCTCTGAACTCCCTCTGCACTCCACCCCTAACTCCCTCCGACTGATCTATCTTAGGTCAACGTCGCTAGTAAACCCTGATCGGCTAGCCATCAAATAGACCCTAACTCAGTCTCTTACACCACACATCTATAATCTCACATCGCTTCATCCAGTGTCGCATCATTGGCAAAATTTCGTCGAAAAACACTCTCTTCGGCCAGAAAATAATCACAATTCAAATTGCCATCTGAGGCAAACCTACTCACAACCGCCATTGAAACACAATTTTTGGATTTGCAGCAATAGCGGCTATGGCGAGATAACTCTGAAACCCAGATTTGTTATTGAGATTTGGGAACAGGTGACAGAATAAAATGTTTATGGTGATGGGTTTGGTATAAACAAAATTGTTGAATGAAAATTAATTGGATTTGAGATTTGGGGATAGATATGATATATCAAACGATTTGGAGAGATAAAGTAAAATCCTGAATTTTTATAATTATTTTAAGGGGTTGAAATTTTAGATAATAATGATAAGTTAAGGTGGTATTATGTAATTTGTCTAAAATTTTATTCTATATCATTGACACATTTGAATTAATAAATTTACGCAATATTAAAAATAAATATTAATATACTGAACTTAATATCATTAATAACATAAAACTTAAATATCTCTTTTTAAAATTTAGTAACCACATGAAAATAATATTATATTATAATATAATTAAGCACATAAGATAATATTGTGATCTATATTGATCTATAATATGTAAAAAAAAATAAAAAAAAATCAGACTACCATTACAAAAGAAAAAGTATATTTGACATAATTATTCTTACTTCTTAACTTACTTCTAAATGTGGTTAGAAAAACAAAGAACTAATGAATGATATGCTTTAGAATTATAAACATGAGCTTTTTTTATAACATATTTAATTTGAAACTTGAATTCTTTTATATTCAATAATTTAATTTGCACCCTCCTATCAAGGGGAAGAAAAGAGTTTACCCTTCTCTTTATTGTCTTAATAGATTTTTTCTTTCAAAATAGATTTGTATTTCTTTACATGATCTTAGTCATAATATATTTTGTATTATAATATAATTTAACATATTTTTTACTTCAAGGCAAATATTTTGAGGTAAAGTCTCAACAGTAACCAATTTTCACTTTCTTATTTTTATTATCATTTTTCAATAAATAACTTATAACATTATCTAAGTCCCTAATCTATTTGCATGATCTCACAATGTTCACTTAATCTCTTACGATAATGGACCAACAAATATTAATCAATTTTATTGTATATTATTTTTCAAATAAATGGTGCAAGTCTTTTATACGTTTGAATATTCACTCTTCAACTATATTTTTCGTCAATCCTATCATGCTTTCTCGATTTACTCAATTTAAATAAAATTATATAAATATTTTTTTTCCGAATTAAATTCCCTCCCATATTAAATCATTCAACTAATACTTAACCCCTTGTGTTCATCGGCACATCTTATTCATCTTCATTCTTTATATTGTGCAAAGTAGATGAAAATAATTATTGCACCAAAAGATGTATAATATTCTAAAAATGAAGTTACAAATGCAAAGATAAACATGATTTATCTCATTACCTGTTTTTATCAAGTAATATATTGTAATATATAAACAAAATTATTCTTTCTTCTTAACTTACTTTCAAAATATTTGGTTTCCTTTTCTCTATACTGTATAATATGATTTGTATATATTGTATACTATCTTGTTGGAAATATTCATTCACACAAATTGAATGATTGTGCAAAGTATATATAGATTTCAAGTAATTCGTCTTTCATATAGATACGAAGACTGATCATCTGAGAATATGTGAAGGACCAGCTAAAGACTCTAGTCCTTGTGTCATTGGATTGGTTCTTTAAGCACAATTTAGATCAGTTGTAATATGACTTCAAGTTATTACCATCAACTTTTCTTCTTTTTTTAGTCGAACGAACACATTTTATTCAAAGAAAAAACTGCCGATATTGTTTACATCCTTCCGACTTCACTACATACTGAAATAGATGCTAAAAAAATAAAAACATGCTACTTCCTCTCTCCTTCGGTCATCCAGACCTTCTGGCGTTATTTACACATTCCTAGTCTCCTTGTATAAATCCTCAATCCACTTCCCATCTTTACAATTTGGCTTCCTATTCAACATATCAAGTATTACCATCAGCTTATTATGAAGTATAGTTAGGTGGTTGTACTGTTTGTTTGTAAGAGAATTTTTTTTGTTCTTTCAAGTCAATGTGACTTGAGGGGAGTACAATAGGCATATAACTGATGATGTTAGGATAGAATTAAGTCATGCATGACTTTGGGTCCAGATGCAGATAATTTAAGTATCCAATAATTAATACTCCCTCCGTTCATTTTTACTTGTCACTGTTTTACTTTTTGAGGTCAACCTGCATAAACTTTGACTTACATTTTAAGATGTATTTTTTCATCATATTAATATGAGAAGGATTGCAACTTTAGTATTTTTCTTATAGTTTTCAACCATCTAAATTGAAAGAAAATACGGAGCAAGAACAACGAATTGTGTACCTTTATTACATAGTGGAGATCGTTGAACTCACCACCCAGAAAGTTATCACAAGTCGAACTTCAAATCACTAGGAAACAAAGTTTATAATCCACAAACTAAATGTCTTCTTTTGTTCGTGTGTTTGTTGAAAGATTTCAGAGATCAATATCTCTATTGAAGAAGGAAGAAATTCCTTTGTTTTCTTATGTTGCCAAAAGTAGTTACCAAGGAAAAAAAGTGAACATTCTTGTTCATTCCTTTTTTTACGCACTTTTTCCTCTATTTAACATAAAGGTAGTTTTGTTAGAAATTAAATAACTTCTCTGGCAACTTCCCTCATGCTTATTTTCTCTAACCGGGTCGGGTCAGTCCACATGGGCGACCCACAATCCAATCATATCCAACATCTCCCACTTCGCACATGATGGACTAGACCCAAGCTAGCACCATACAAGTAAAACACCCAATTCATACCGACAAATAGTTCGTGCGACCTGCGAGCATCAACAACTACAATATTTTGTAGCCCTTTGAGATTATATAGAATCTCAACAAAGGAATCCAATCACATGCGTAAAGGATCCACTATAAATATAAGGATCATATTACTCGCAATACCCCAGACATCATTCACTACTTCAGTAGTTACTTATCCGATCCCTCATCCTCTAAAGAGGTAAACTCGAGTTCCTGTTTAACTTTATATCCACAATTACAATTGACACCTATGTGGTATGTGTAATGGACGACCTGTGTATACAAGTTAAATTAATAATCATTATTGTCTTCCCTTTCTACTCGGATCTATCTGTTCCAGATCAATTGCTTTCCTAGATATGTACTGCATTGCCGAATTACTCATGGCTATTAGTAACATGCTAAAGTAGCAACACCGATCAAAACTTCAAGAAACAGTCAAAGGTCAAAGGGTATTTCAATGAAAAGTTAATATAACTTTTAGGGTCTCACACAATGAAGAAGCATGAATTCATTCTTCCATTAATCCAATGATCGCTAAGCACACGTGGTATGAAATACGTGCTACGATGTTCTCACCTTATATTGGTGTGTGTGTGTGTGTTATTCTTTTAGTCATTCAACATCGTACAGATCTTGGTCTAGACACCTCTAAATGTCTAACCTGAGTTTCTTTCTTTAATGATCCTCAAATCCATCTTCTTATAGAAACTCACATCTGGCTTTACAAAATAAGTCATAATTTGACGGTGAACTCATCTATTCACGTTCCTCGATGTAAGAGGCGATTGCTCGTGTGAGAGAGCCCATCTCGCGACTTGTTCGACACACTTTATAAATAAAACACATTATCACATGCATATGAGATATGAACATAAATTCAAGAGTCTTATATTGATAAAAATATTATAACAATTAAGTTATTTTACAATACAGAAACATAATCATATCCTACGCAAACCTAGAGCCATAACATGTTTCTCAAACAAGTCTCCAGATATCACCTTCGTAAAGGGATCAACTATCATTTCTCTTGTAGGCATGTATTGTAAATTTATTTCTCCACTTGCTACTATGTCTCTCACAAAGTTATACTTGATGTCAATATGTTTGGTTTTGTTGTGATACTTAGGATCCTTCGTATATGCAATAGCCTCTTGACTACCCTTAAAATTCTTTGTAATTTTCAAATGCTCAAAGAATCTCTTTAACCAAACAACTTCTTGTACTGCAGATGCACAAGCCACAAATTTAGATTCCATGGTTGAAATGACTGTACAAGTTTGTTTCTTACTTTTCCACAAAATAGTACCACAATTTAGTAAGAAAGCATAATCGAAGGTTGATTTTCTATCAAACCGGTCACCAGCCCAATCAACATCTGTATAACCTCTCATATATAAATCAGATCCACTATAGCATAGTGAATAAGCTGCAGTTCCCTTCAGGTATCTAAAAATTCTCTTTACTGGTTTCCAATGATCTCTACCAGGATTGGATTGATACCTGCTAACCAGACCTACGACATAACAAATGTTTGGGTGAGTACACATCATAGCGTACATCAAGCTCCCAATCGCACTAGATTATGGAACTCGAGACATGTCTTCATTTTCTTTTTCAGTCTTTGGACACATTTCAAGGCATAAAGTTTCATCTCTTGCTATAGGAGTATCCATGAATTTGCAACTATTCATTCGAAAGTGTTCCAAATTTTTCTCTATGTATGTTTCTTGAGATAAACTCAAAATCTTTTTGGAATGATCTCTTTGGATTTTAACACTCAATATATAGTCTGCTTCACCCATGTCTTTCATGTCAAATGACTTTGAAAGCCATGACTTAACAGTTTTCACATACTCCAAATTATTTCCAGCTAATAAAATATCATCCACGTAAAGCGAAAGAATCACAAACATTCCATTGGACTTTTTCACATAGATGCAATGATTTTCATCCATCATGGTGAAATCACTTCCTTATGAAATCTTAGGTACCACTTCCTTGAAGACTGCTTTAGGCCATAAATTGATCTGTTTAATTTACAAACCTTCTTTTCTTGGCCTTTCTCAACAAAACCTACAGGTTGTTCCATGTAGATTTCTTTGTTCAGTTCTCCATTGAGAAAAACAGTCTTCACATCCATTTGGTGTAATTCTAAATCCAAACGTGCAACAATAGCCAGAAGTAAGCGAATTGAGGTGAACTTCACAACTGGTGAAAAAGTTTCCTCGTAATCTACTCCAGCTTCTTGAGTAAAACCTTTTGCCACTAATCGTGCTTTGTGTCTTTCTATTGACCCATCTGATTTGCGTTTAAATTTGAGAATCCATTTGTTCCCAATAGCTCTATGCCCAGAAGAAAGGTCAACTAGATCCCAGACTTTATTGGTTTTCATGGATTCTAATTCTTCTTTCATCGCTTTTATCCATTCATCTTTTCCAGGGCTCGATAAAGCCTCAGTCACATAATTAGGTTCATCCAATTCTGTGGGAGATACCAAGAAAACATAATCCTCAATCTCATAAGATCGTTTAGGTACACCTTTTCTGGTACTCTTACGTAATTGAAGTTCAGATTCCTCCATAGGATTTTGGGATTCATAACTCCCACTTGGACCAAGAATCATTTCTTGATCTATTGGATTATCAAGCATGTCTGACGGCATTATTTGATCATGAGAATTTAACATTTCGTAAAGAGGCTCATTATCCTTTATTTCACCCTTTTTGGGAAAATCATTTTCCAGAAATATGACATCTCGTGATTCAATTTCAGTAGTACTTCAATCCCCCAATTCACCAATGAACACATATCCTTTGGAGTGTTTTGAGTATCTTATAAAGATACATTTCTTTCCTTTTGGTCTTAGTTTACCAAACTCACCAAAATGATCTTTAATATATGCAGCACAACCCTAAGGTCGTAGATCATTAAGGTTTGGTTTATTACCAGTCCATAGTTCATAAGGAGTAGAAGATACCGATTTAGAAGGCACTTTATTCAATATGTAGGCCGCTGCCAATAACGCATCCCCCCAGAAAGAGATTGGTAAATTTGCATGCGCCATCATAGACCTTACCATATCCAACAATGTTCTATTCTTTCTTTCAGCTACACCATTTTGTTGAGGTGTATAAGGAGTAGTTAATTGTCTGATAATGCCTTTTTCAGTACCCAATTCTTCAAACTATTTTGACAAATATTCACGACCTCTATCGGTTCTTAAAGTATTTATACTTTTATCTAATTGATTCTCAACTTCATTCAAGTATCTTTTAAAGCATCAAGTGCTTCAGTTTTATGAGAAATCAAATAGACATAACCAAAGCGAGTGAAATTGTCAATAAATGTAATGAAATATAAAGCACCGGACCTTGCCCTCACATTCATTAGACCACAGATATCAGAATGTATTAATTGCAATGGGAACTCAGCTCTTTTAGCCTTCCCAAATGGTTTATGTGTAATCTTTCTGGCAAGACAATTTTCACAAGTTAGCATATCAATTTTGGAAAAAGAACCTAAATGTCCTTCCTTTGCCAATCTATTCATTCGATCTTGCCCTATGTGACCCAATCTAGCATGCCATGTAATTACATCAACATCATTATTACTAGAATAATATGCCATTACACAACGGTTAACATAATAGTCATAAGTTGAAGGATTACAATCTAAAACGATAAAGCGATCATAACGAAGTCCAAAACCATAAAAAATATTATCTAGAGTTATTCTAACACCATTGTGACTAAAGAACAAATTAAAAACAACATCTAAAAGAACAGACACAGATACTAAGTTTCGTCGAATCTCTGGAGCATATAAGACGTCATGCAACATCAATGACCGGCCACCACGCAAGTATACTTTGCAAGCACCAATTACTTTGACTTCAAGTCTTGCATTATTTCCTACATATATCCACCTTGATCTAGGTGAAACTCGACGGAACTCCACAAACGCTTCTCGATCATGACTCACATGGTCGGTGGCTCCTGAGTTTAATAATCCACATGGGATAAGATTTAGTTAGTAAAGCAGTGCTAGAAACATGTGTAGCACTTAGAGATGCATTTAGAAATGCTACCTTTTTCTGCTCGGGACAATCACGATCAAAATACCCCAGAACTTGGCAATTGTAGCACTTCATCTTGCTCCTGTCTTTCTTTTTGAAAAACCATTTTCCCTTCTTGAAATTTGGCTTGTTCTTTTTCTCAGAGGGTCCTTCTTTGGTCTCCTTACCCTTCCCGTTCTTTTTCCAATTTGTTTTATGCTTGAAGCCTGAAAACTTCTTACCAATTGATTCTACCATAAAGGAATTAGAAGCAGCTTTAGCAGCACCAAGCCGCTTGTCTTCAAGTTCAACATGACGGGAAACATCAGAAAAAGTTTTGATGCTATCATTGTAGGTTAAGTTAACCTTCAAATGTTCCCAACTGTTCAAAAGAGATCGAATCACTGCTTGAACCTATTGGTCATCTGAGAAAACATAAATAACAATTTTGAGTTGAGCTATCATATTTGACACCACCCTAAGGTGTTATTTGATGTTCTAATCATGACGCTTCTTGTAAGTGTCAAACTTGATAGTCACCTGTCTGAGGCGGGTTACTGATGTACCCCCATATGTTCCTCGCAAGTGTGCCCAGATGGTATGAGCAGTAGAAAATTCCTTAACTTCATGAATGAGGTCATCAACCACAGAACTAACAATGATTCCACGTGCAACGGAATCAGCCTTTTTCCAAGCCCTATAAGCTTCAAGGTATCTTCTGTGTTGTGCAGTGTTACCCTCCTCTGGTTGACATAAAACATGGTTAATACCTTCAAGAGCATTTTTCTCTTCTAGTACATACCATATTTTACGACTCCAAATGTCGTAATTGTCACCATTTAATTTTTCACCTTTGTTCAAGTCGGCAATGATGCTTTTTAATGCCATGTCTATTATTAAGAGACAATGACGCAAGTATATTTATCAATAATACATGCGACGTTTCATATACTCACTCAAGCAAATCAATTTTCCTAATGACTTCACATTTAGCGTAGAATCGAAATGGTCACTAAGTTTCCAATCATCATCCACGATCTAAATATTTAATCAAAAGTGAAAAATATTTCTTAGTGAGTACTTTAGTGATGACCTCCAATTAAGTCTCAATACATTTAAATAAATGGATGAGTTATCAATTCTGCTAATATTGTCCCAAATTAACAAAGACGGTATATTGTAGTAACAGAGAGATCCATTTCCACATTATGAGTTCCTCATTTCCTATGACAGTTTATCTAATCCCTAAAAGATGTTTAGTATGGTCATGGAAACATTGAATCTAATGATCTCAAAATCATCGGTACATGTTGTGATCCTGCACTGATGTATTCTTCTACGTTGTCCCCTAACTCGGCTCTTCAGTGTCACTAGCTCCCACTTCGAGAGCTTTGAGATCATTTCTCTCCCGCCATTTTAAAAGAAACGGGAATAAAAAAATAGCTAGAATAGTTACAACCACTTAATGTGACAATGCATGTCATAATAACTTGTAGAAGAGAAATTAGTAAAAGGTCATATTCTTAATCAACATTCGACCCTTTTAGAACCATTAATATACGAATTGCTAAGACTTGGCTAAATCCATTTCTTCACCCACACACAAAATTAAAAATCTACTGACACAATTCATGGCCAATGCTCACGCATATCAGTTATTTGAAGGCAAAATTTTTGTTGGCTTAGTCAAATACATCTTGCATGTAGACCATAAACTTTGAGGTTGGTATAAGATATTATGCCTTAATGTATTTTTCCTTCAAACAACTACAAGCAAATTATAATTTGCTTTGCCTTACAAAAAAAAATAATTCAAAGCTTTCAATTAAAAAACATCCTTAGATGGAAAGCTAGTGCAACACTTTTACAAATTCACAGTTCATCAACTTTCATGACTAATTAAATGAGAGAACAATTATTATTCTTCCATTTTCGCGTAAATACATCATGAAGTAAAAGACATATATTGTATGTGATTCACATTATCACAATGGAACAATACTACTACGCCATTTTGACTTGATGTCACTTCCACTTAAATTCCACTATTACATTTGATAAGGAAGACTATATTGACTTCAATTTTAGTCCTAATACAACCAAAGGTTCCTTTATTTTTCTTAATAAAGTATTAATAGGTGAAGAAATTAATATAGAATGGGTCTCCTCATAAAAATCTAAGACAATAGTAGCCACAAATGTTATTTAAATTTTATTGTATCGTATTATTAATTATTGTAATAATATAACAATGAAAAATGTCATTCTTTTTGTAACTATCTAATTGGTGTGGTCACATCGTTATCTTTTCTTCATCTTATACTTGCTTATTATTTAATAATCTGATTTTACCCTTAATCCTACCTTTTCATAATGATTCTACCCCACACCAGTTCTTCCTTTGTAATACTGTCACGACCCAATTTCCCAGGTCATAATGGCGCCTACTCTAACCCACTAGTAGGCAAGCCAACCAATAGTCCGGAACGGCTAGTAGCAAACTACTATGAAGAACCAAAATAAGATCAAGTGCAAGTAGAAGAGAGTCCAAAGAAATACAACAAAATACCCCAAAACTGGTGATGCTAGTACAAGAGCCACTAATAACCAAGAGTATAAGATAAACATAATATAAGTATATATAGAACCATCTCTGAGATACAATGCAAAGACCAGTCCATCAAAATACGGAGAGTAGGCACAACTGTGAACGTCTGAAGCTCACCTCCGGTCTCCGATCCATAGCAGCTCCACACGATACACAAATCAACAGTGCTAACTTGTACTATAAACTGTAGGGTGTAGAAGTACCAACACGAGGTACTTAGTAGGCATCGACCGACTGAGCTCCAAAGATAATGCAAATATGAATCACATGTAAAATAAGTGTAAGCAGTGCAGGTAACTATCTATAACAAGAGATATCCCAATACTAGGACTGTAAGCCAAACTAAGGGTAGCTAACATATACTATCACCCTTCAGGTATCTTGAGACTAGGCTATACTAACAAAAGGCTAGTCCTCATACCGTGGTGTAATGAAGAAGAAGACATGGGATAAACAACGTATATCTGAAAGAAGGGTATACAAATGATATATAGTAGTAATAGGAAGGAAGAAGTGTACAAATATATATATATATAAATATATATACACACACACACCACCATGGGGACAACTGGTCGTATAGTGTAAATATAACTATGCTGGGCAGGGCTAACTAAAGGCAGCGGGCCCAGTATATCGAGAATCATGAACAACCAGGGGAGCTAATCCTGACATAAGAAGGGTCCCTAAACAGGGTATGTATGTCTTCCTATAAAGCTCAGTATACCTAAAGCTCACCCTAAACGTAAGTACAGAATCGGGGATACTCGAATCCCTAGGTGTCCAACTATAACTGACAAGTGTCGATCCCACGGAGCTGTAATCACCAACAAGCCATAGCCAAGTAATCAGAATCTAATCGGCCCGTTCGGACACATCATCACCTAACTGGCTATCATCCCTCCTCCGGTAAGCCATAAAGGCACACACTGCAAACAAAACCCGACCTGGACCCCATAATTCGGAGGGACACTAAAGCACACTGAACTACTCGATCGAGCCCTCATAAACCATGGTGGGACACACATGTGAGAACCATACTGGTGATAGGCGATGCATGCAAGAAACAGAACCGTAACCAGAACTGAGTATTGATGTTGAGCGAAACCAATACCAAGTCCAAGCAAACCAAGTGTTCACACCCCCTCTAACTCACCTAGCTCACCAAGGCGGGACCCACGGTGACCAACCTCCTTTGGCACTAAGGCTCTCGGATAGAGGGCCCGCAGGGGACTCGGGAAGTTCGTATACACTGCCTAGTCCCAAACCAGGACTTCCACAATCATAGTCCAGAGCCATATGTCACATCAGTAACCCAAAGACCAAATGCTCCGTAATCATGTAACAATAACAACAGAATTCAAACCGAATCCTCAGGATAATAACGAAAGACTTGATAAATCATAACTGTGAACCAGTGCCGGAATCGAAATGAAACTCATAGTCAATGTAACCATAACCAGTGCTCCTAATAAAGGTCAATCTCAGTATAAGTCAATGCTAGATCCCGCCGGAGCTCCTAGGTGTAACATAACTAGTGGTAAACCAGGGGTCCTAAACCCACAACCACCCATATATATATATACCTACCCAGGTATCTAAGACTACAACTCTCTCTGAGGGTAATAAAGCTAACTAGGCATTCTAACCAGCCTAAGCATACTCAGGTCTGGGGTAATACCTACCGATATACATGTGTCATCTAGATCCAAGAGACGGCCATGTGAGGCTATCTACCTGGAAAAAGGGCAGCGGGGCCTCCTATCGGGCCTTACAACTCATTCTAGTGATAAAGCCTGCCTAAACTGAGGCTAAAGTGCCTCACTCCTGACCCAAATTGCTGATAAGGGATCAAGTCTAGCCCTAAGGTGGCTATCTATCAAAAAATGGGAATTCAAACCTAGCCTCCGACGGTAGGGTCGCTAATCGGCTATACCCATGCGAACTACACGTAACCAATGCATGCTATCACCAGTATCCACAAAAGTTAAGGTAAGCACACTCATATCCATAAATCGAACCACAACTCCCTAATAAGGTAAGGGAACTAACCTGGTATCCATTGTATTGTAACCAAGGCCTCGAGCCCAATAGAACAATATATGACATGATCACAGGGTGTATCCATAAGCAAAAACCCAGACATGAGACCAATCAGATGCATATCATACAACCAGATATACACTATCAGGGTATGGCATCAAGGATGCGTATCATACTACCAGGGGAGCATAATCAGGTAAATACTAGTGGATCGGGCAGATACTGATCTAGCTCCTATAATAGTGATCTCCATGACCAATTTAAGGTCACGTATAATACACGACCAATCAAGTCTACCACTATACTGAAGTTAGGGCGGGTAGTCTAGGCTAAGGTTCATATAATAATCGTGTTCCAGTGAAGGCCGTAAAGTATAGGCCAAAAGATAAGTCAAGCAGCCTAGGTCACACCCCCGTCTAGCACATAATCAATATCAAACTATGTCTAATAGAACACAGTAGACCGAAGCCTATCTGGACGCCGTCGAAAGCATATCTACGAATCAGCTACATAAGAGCCTTATCCTTCCGAAAGGCCTCCAATCATTGCAATGCTATTAAAATAGTAAACTACAAGTCAAAAGATGACTTTTGATACCCATATTGCACTAGGTCAAAAAATGATCAAACAATTGATATGGGGCCCACTTGTAAAATTGCAAAATCAAAACTATCACAGTGTCTCAAATTACCTCGTGACCAATAGTCACAACTACCATAACCAAATTCGAGCCTAAAATGAGGCTCAAACACCAATAACAGTTGCAGCACCACCAAATTAAATGAAAACAATCATAAAACCAAGAAAACATACCGTAAAAATGACAAGAACGAGTCCACGGATCTAAATATGCCAACCCACAAGCTTGGAGCTCAAGGGAATAGCTCAAAGCTGAGCTTTTATGTCCAAACAATGAAGTATATATGGGTTTGCACCGAATAGAATGAGAGAGATGATCCAACACACATATATATAGGATGCAGGTGGCGCTAAAGGGCCCTTATGGACGCTTAAGTGCCCAGTGCTAAAGCTCCATAAGTGGCTGCTTAAGCGCTTCCCACCACCCAACCGAGTGGCCACTTTAGCGTGCCTTGGGTGGCATATGCGCCCATACGCTAAAGCCAACCCTTGGCCGCTTAAGCACTTGCCCATGGCCTGCCATGGCCGCTTTAGAGAACCTAGGGCCGCTTAAGCGCATAGCACTAAGGCGTTCCCATGGCCGCTTAAGCGCATAGCCATGACCCGAAAATAGCTAAGTGTCACGCCCCGTATTCCAACGAGACATGATTGGCACTCGTAGCCGATAAGGCTCGAGAGAACCAACCTTTGCTGCTATACATTCATATGCATGTCATAGGAAGCACTACTACCACATAAGGACATGAAGGGCTAATATCGGAAAATCATGGAACATATGACATATATATATACACATTTGAGAAACTTGGCCGTTGAGGCCATCAAAATAAGACTTCATGAGTCATCTTATATACATATACCCACATGCGTCTACAAAAGCCTCTAACAGATGCCTTGACCAAAACAAACTAAAAGTCGGGACAAGTCCCCGATTTAGACAACTATGATACAATATCAAAACCAATATGTACATAGGACTTGGAAAGCCTCGAAGCAACCTGGAGCTCACCAACAGATCCGCAGAAAATCCAAGTCCTACTGTGGGGGCCTATTAATACCTGTGCCTACAACAAGTAAGGTAAATCCCCCAAGAAGGGTCAGTACGTAGAAAGTACTGAGTATGTAAGGCTGTATGCAACTGAATGATATATAGGAACGTCAATGAAATCCAGTACATGAGAACACATCATGTGAATAAACTATCATAGGTTAGACATGTGGGATCATATGCATTGCTTCCTTTACTTTACTTTACTTTACTTTACTTTACTTCATCATCAATCATGTAATGCCCGGGCCCAACTGATCAGTGGGAAATAATATAATAATCGGGATCGCCTCTAGCTAGGCTTTCGCCCCTTTGAGTTGCCACCCATTCCAATGAACTTTTGGGATTGCCTCTAGCTAGGCTTTCGCTCCTTTGAGTTTCCACCCATACTCAATATCCATTCGGGATCGCCTCTAGCTAGGCTTACGCCCCTTGGAGTTGCCACCCGTACTCAACAAGTGTTCATTACTTTAATTCTTTTGTTATGAGATTGGTACATTAGTGGTTACAATGTTATTGGAATTTTGGAACATTATTGGAATATTAACCAATGAACATGAGTCATGTGAATCACAATTGGTCAATGAATAAGGAACATGTGAGTAACAATGATTAATAACCGGAAATGGAATACCTTTGAACATTTCGGAATGGAACAAGTATAATGACAATGTGATACTATGTGCTGCCGAAGGATATGGAAAGAGTAACCTTACATACCTTCGCTTCCAAGTATGAATTCACAAGCCTATGTATGAATACAATAGTCCAGCTTCTTCTTTACGTCTTACTCTACAATACAAATACATATCGTAGCATACATTAGCAATTAGTTGCTATACAGGCGTACAATACAAAAATGAACTATATGACAGTCGTATAGCGTCATGTCACCCCTTAAAATACAATCCAATGCATTTTCATATCCACAACACCATAACATTACACACATTAACCAAGAAATCATACATCGATAGCCTTTCACACCACACTTACCCTTTACGCTTTCCTCTATATCATTCCATCTCAACTACTCCTTCACAACAACATATGAACAACCATCCATACTTAATAAAGTACAACACACCTCCATACGATACTTTAAAGTCATTAAAACAACATCACAAGTTGATAATTACATCCAAAAAGGGTATCGGGGCTTTCGGGGATCAAAGGGACACGAAAACAAACAAAACAAGATTCTGGGCTGACCTGCGCAACCACCTGCCCCCCCAGGTCAGCCACCTACACCCGCAGATGGCCTTTGGCAGCAGCCAGTGCCATCTGTGTTGGCATCTGCGCCCGCAGATGCCCTCGTCTGCGGGGGCGGATGCCCGTTTTGGTCCGAAATGGTCTCTTTAGGGTCTTTTAATGCCACGAATGGTCCATGATCATCACCAAACATATTTGAACATATTTTTGATCATCTTAAACATCAAAATTCAGCCATAGTCTTACAACACACATAACAACACCCAAAACCACATTTCACGGCCAATACGACACCAAAACCATAACCAATTTTGCAATAGCAATTCCAAACGTTATACGCAAGGGTTAAATAAAGTAAGACTATAAAAACATCTCACATGTAAATATTTACTCCACCAAGTTCACTTTCTTCAAAACCACAAATCCTTAGTCAAGTTTACAAGACAAACCACCCTCCGATTTAGCAAACATGTTCACTTCACTTCTTGTGAACTTCTCAGTACTCTACCAAGATAACCAACATAATATACACCATGTATTATGCACAAAATATACTAATCCATCATAATAAACACTTACCAAGTCTTACCAATTGATGATCTTGGCCAAAAGAGTGACTCAGGGTTCTTGAGAGCAAAAGGGAATTTTGTTGGAAAAATCTAGAAATGTTATGAGAGTTCAATGCAATAAAAATCTGATTTTTCTCTTTATATAGTCCCTCATGTCTCCCTTATCTTTTTCCTTAGCATTTAATGCCATGTTGATTGGTCAAATGGACCATATTTGGAAAAATGGGTCAAAATCCCTTTTTGGGCCATGTCTTATAATTGTTTTGGGCTTCATTTTGGGCCCAATTGTATGGGAATTATTAATACCCACAATTCAATACAAAATTCATCAATTCTCTCATGTTTTCATTTTTCCCTAAATATTACGGTTATCAACTAAACTCAGAAACGTACGAGGTGTTACATTCTTCCCCCCTTAGAAACATTCGTCCTCGAATGTTAGTGTTACCATTTCAAAGTAGACAATTACTAGTTTAAGAACATTCTTCATGTCATCATATAGATACACACTCAAATCTTATAAATACTTACTTGTCATTCTTCTCTTTGAAACAAATAAGGGTACTTGGATTTCATCATTTCTTCAGCTTACCATGTGACCTCCTCTCTTTGTTGATTTCTCCAAAGTACCTTTACAGAGACAATGTCTTTATTCCTCAATCTCTTCACTTGTCTGTCCAGAATAGCTATAGGTGTCTTCTCATAGGTAAGATCCTCTGTGACCTGTACGTCGTCAATAGGAGTAAAACGAGATGGATCCCTTATGCAATTTCGAAGCATTGACACATGGAATACCGGATGGACTGTGGAGAGTTCCTGGGGTAGTGCCAACACATACGCAACTTGCCCAAATCTTCTAATAATTTCATATGGGCCTATGTAACGTGGACTCAATTTCCCTTTCTTTTCGACCCGCATTACCCCTTTCATCGGTGACACCTTCAGGAATACCCAATCACCTATGGCAAATTCAAGTCCTCTTCTTCTAATATCAGCATAGGACTTGTGTCGACTCTGGGCCGTTTGTAATCGCTGTTGAATCACTATAACTTTCTCCATAGCCTGATGAACAATATTCGGCCCAAGTAAAGCAGTTTCTCCTGCTTCAAACCACCCAATTGGTGATCTACATTTCCTCCCGTACAAAGCTTCATAAGGTGCCATTTTAATACTTGAATGATAGCTATTGTTGTAAGCAAATTCAATAAGAGGCAAATGGTCATCCCAACTGCCTTGAAAATCTAATGCACAAGCTCGTAGCATATCTTCAAGTGTCTGAATAGTGCGTTCTGCCTGCCCATCTATTTTGGGATGAAAAGCTGTACTCAAATTCACCTGTGTGCCCAAACTTTGCTGAAAAGATCTCCAAAAGTGCGCTGTGAACTGCGCTCCTCTGTCTAATATAATCGAAAGTGGAATCCCATGCAACCGTACTACCTCTTTCACATATAATTTGGCATAATCTTCTGCTGTATAAGTGGTCTTAACTGGTAGGAAATGCGCTGACTTGGTAAGCCTGTCAACTATAACCCATATAGAATCAAATTTTTGCAATGTACGAGGCAAACCTGTAATGAAGTCCATATTAATCATCTCCTATTTCCAGACTGGAAGATTGATACATTGCATATAACCTCCCGATTTCTGATGCTCTACTTTCACTTGTTGACAATTCGGGTATTGAGCGACGAATGCCGCAATGTTCTTCTTCATATTTCCCCACCAATATACTGCTTTTAAATCATGGTACATTTAAATAGCACCTGGATGAATAGAATAGCGCGACTGATGCGCCTCTGTCATAATTCGCTTCCTCAATTCGTCTACATCCGGTACACATAGTCTCCCTTGGCATTGGAGCACCCCTTCTTGTGTAAGATCAAATGCTCTTGTCAAATTCTGTTGTACATTTTCCTTTAGCTACAATAACACAGAATCCGCAAACTGCTTCTCTTTCACTTCGGTTATTAAAGAGGATTCCGCTGCATTCTGCACAATAATTCCCTCATCTGAGGATTCAAGTAGATGAACTCCCAAGCTGGCTAACTGATATAGGTCTTTCATTATTTCTTTCTGTTCTGTCGGTTGGCCATTCATGTCTCCCATTTCCTTGCGACTCAATGCATCTGCTACCACATTTGCCTTTCCTGGATGGTATAAAATATCAACATCATAGTCTTTCAAAAGCTCTAACCATCTTCGTTGCCTCAAATTGAGTTCCTTTTGTTTAAATATATATTGCAAACTTTTGTGATCAATGTAAATATCAATATGAACTCCATATAAATAATGACGCCATATCTTTAAAGCAAAGACCACCGCTGCCAATTCAAGGTCATGAGTGGGATAATTTTTCTCATGTGGCCGCAACTGTCGTGAGGCATATGCTATCACCTTACTATGCTGCATCGACACACATCCGAGACCGATCCCTGAAGCATCACAATACACTACATAGCCCTCTGTGCCTTCAGGAAGTACTAACACTGGTGTGGAAGTCAGCTTATCTTTCAGTTTTTGGAACCCTTTTTCACATGCATCATTCCATTGAAACTTAATTGCCTTTTGAGTTAACTTCGTTAATGGTGCAGCAATAGAAGAAAAACCTTCCACAAATCGCCTATAATAACCTGCTAATCCAAGAAAACTACGAATCTTCGTGGGTGTCGTAGGTCTTGGCCAATTTTTCACTGCTTCTATTTTCTGTGTATCAACCTGTATCCCTTCATCTGACACAATGTGACCCAAGAATGCGACTGATTTTAACCAAAACTCACACTTCGAGAACTTTGCATACAGCTTACGCTCACGGAGAATCTGTAACACTTTTTGTAAGTGATTAGCATGGTCCTCTGGTGATTTTGAATGAACCAGGATGTCATCTATAAATACCGTGAAGAACACGTCCAGAAATGGCTTAAATACCCTATTCATCAAATCCATGAACACAGCTGGTGCATTTGTTAGTCCAAAAGACATAACTAAAAATTCATAATGGCCATACCGTGTTCGGAAAGCTGTCTTGGGTACATCTTCTTCTCTAACCCTGACTTGATGGTAACCCGACCTCAAGTCAATCTTTGAAAAGCACTTGGCACCCTATAACTGATCAAACAAATCATCAATGCGAGGGAGGGGATATTTGTTCTTGATCGTTACCTTATTCAATTGCCGATAATCAATGCACATTCTCAATGTGCCATCTTTCTTTCATACGAATAATATCGGTGCACCCCACGGGGACATACTAGGCCTGATAAAGCCTTTGTCCAACAAATCTTTCAATTGCTCCTTCAATTCACGCAATTCTGCTGGAGCCATTCTATATGGAGGAATAAAAATAGGCTGAGTGCCTGGAATCACATCAATACCAAATTCTACTTCCCGTTCTGGGGGTAAGCCTGGAAGATCTTCTGGAAATACATCAAGAAATTCATTGACTACCGAAACCGACTGTGGAGTTAATGATTCCACATCATTATCTTTCACCCGTTCTAAATGACATATGTATCCCTTGGCAATCATTTCCTTGCTTTCAAATAGGAAATAAATCTTCCTCGTGGTGCCCCTACATTACCTTGCCATTCAAGAACATTTTCTTGCTGAAAACAAAATTGCACCTTCTTGGCTCGGCAATCCACCGTGGCATAACAAGAGGCTAACCAATCCATTCCCATGATAACATCAAAATCTATCATGTGTAGTTCGATAAGATCGGCCAGTGTATCATGACCACACACAGTCACCACACAATTACGATACACTCTTTTTGCAACAATATTTTCACCAACCGGTGTATATACTTCAATTGATTTAATTAATAATTCAGGTGCCTTTGCAAACTTCGTCGCAATCAATGGAGTAACATAGGACAATGTAGAACCCGGGTTAATCAATGCATATACATTATGGAAAAATATAGATAATGTACCTGTGACGACGTCAGGGGAAGCCTCTGAATTCTGGCTGTCCACCAAAGCATAAGTATGATTCTGGACCCCGCTAGTACTGGCTGCTCCTCTGGCACCCTTACCACGGCCAACAGACTGCACACCTCGGCCCAGTGAAGGAACCGATGATGATTACGCAATGGCTGACCCAGCCGGTCGTGCTATACCACCCATGTTCCTCTGTGGACACTCTCTCGCCATGTGCCCTGGCTCACCACAAAAATAGCAAACATTTCTTCCAATTCGGCATTCACCTAAATGAGATTTCCCGCAATGCTGACACGGCTGGCGAGGAAATCCTGTTGTCTGTGGACCTCGAACCATACTGCTCCGCCCAACATAACTACCTCTAGACCCTCGAAATTGAGGTGAAGTACTTGTTGTGGAATAGGAAAATGAGGGTCTAGGCGGCCTAGTGAAATTCCAAGGTCTAAACTCTCCTTGGGACGCCGTAGACTGTCCCGTAGATCTAGCCCTCTTCGACGGCCTTTCTTCAAACCCTTGCATTCTTTTTCGTTGCCTTTGATCTTCCATTTTCTGCGCAAAGGCCTATATTCTTGCAATGTCCATGTCCCTGTTTAGCGCAGCAATAGTACAATCTCGGACCAAGTATGGCTCTAATCTATCCACATACCGATGAACTCTATCGGTCATAGTTGCAACCACATTCGGAGCATACCGGGCCAAGGAATTAAACTTGAGGCTATACTCTCTAACACTCATGTTTCCCTGTCGCAGATTTAAGAATTGGTCTGCACAAGCCTCTCGAACCTCATAGGGGAGATAGTGATCCAAGAATGCCATTTTAAATTCTTCCCAACTAGCTGGAAGTGCATCAATACCCCGCGACCGTCTCCAATCTTCATACCACAGTATAGCTTCACCCTTCAACCTATAGGCCGCAAGCTCTACCGTTTCCATACCGTACACATGCATTACCTCCAATGCCCTTTGGATTTGATCTATATAATCCTGCGGGTCTTCATTCGGATCCGATCCAGTGAAGGTAGGAGGGTCTAGTTTCAGAAAGTCCTGTGTCCGTCTACTAGCTGCTCTGGCTGCACTATCATCATATGTGGTGGGACCACCCTGTCCCTGAACCTGTGCAGTAACTATTTGGGTCAACATCTGTACTGTATTCTTTAAATCCTGGTCAGTAGTATTCACTGGTGGTGCTGCAGATATTTGTCTTTCTCTTGACTCTTCTAAAATTGGAAGAGTAGAAGAAGCCTGTGGTGCCATCTCTGGTTCAGCGCCGCCTTGATTAACTGGCTCAGACGGGGCTCTACTGTTTCCTTCTCTAGCAATCTTGTCTAACCTCTTACTTTTACCCCTTCTTGTCATCGACATTTTACTATAATATAAGAAAACAATTTCAACAGTCAGATACAGTTCCACCTACAACTTTGTCTCTAATGCACGATCTAGAAAATGAAGAAATGAAACAACTCCTAAATGTCCCGTAGCCTCCTACTTATAAAAGTGGTGCACAACACATTGATAAGTAAGACTCTACTCAGACACGGCTTTGTAGACACCCTTAGAACGACCTGCTCTGATACCACTTTTGTCACACCCCGTATTCCAACGAGGCATGATTGGCATTCGTAGCCGATAAGGCTCGAGAGAACCAACCTTTGCTGCTATACATTCATATGCATGTCATAGGAAACACTACTACCACATAAGGACATGAAGGGCTAATATCGAAAAATCATGGGACATATGACATATATATATACACATTTGAGAAACTTGGCCGTTGAGGCCATCAAAACAAGACTTCATGAGTCATCTTATATACATATACCCACATGCGTCTACAAAAGCCTCTAACAGATGCCTTGACCAAAACAAACTAAAAGTCGGGACAAGTCCCCGCTTTAGACAACTATGATACAATATCAAAACCAATATGTACATAGGACTTGGAAAGCCCCGAAGCAACCTGGAGCTCACCAACAGATCCGTAGAAAATCCAAGTCCTACTGTGGGGGCCTATTAATACCTGTGCCTACAGCAAGTAAGGTAAATCCCCCAAGAGGGGTCAGTACGTAGAAAGTACTGAGTATGTAAGGCTGTATGCAACTGAATGATATATAGGAACGTCAATGAAATCCAGTACATGAGAACACATCATGTGAATAAACTATCATAGGTTAGACATGTGGGATCATGTGCATTGCTTCCTTTACTTTACTTTACTTTACGTTACTTCATCATCAATCATGTAATGCCCGGGCCCAACTGATCAGTGGGAAATAATATAATAATCGGGATCGCTTCTAGCTAGGCTTTCACCCCTTTGAGTTGCCACCCGTTTCCAATGAACTTTCGGGATCGCCTCTAGCTAGGCTTTCGCCCCTTCGAGTTGCCACCCATACTCAATATCCATTCGGGATCGCCTCTAGCTAGGCTTACGCCCCTTCGAGTTGCCACCCATACTCAACAAGTGTTCATTACTTTAATTCTTTTGTTGTGAGATTGGTACATTAGTGGTTACAATGTTATTGGAATTTTGGAACATTATTGGAATATTAACCAATGAACATGAGTCATGTGAATCACAATTGGTCAATGAATAAGGAATATGTGAGTAACAATGATTAATAACCGAAAATGGAATACCTTTGAACATTTCGGAATGGAACAAGTATAATGACAATGTGATACTATGTGCTGCCGAAGGATATGGAAAGAGTAACCTTACATACCTTCGCTTCCAAGTATGAATTCACAAGCCTATGTATGAATACAATAGTCCAGCTTCTTCTTTACGTCTTACTCTACAATACAAGTACATATCGTAGCATACATTAGCAATTAGTTGCTATACAGGCGTACAAGACGACAATGAACTATATGACAGTCGTATAGCGTCATGTCACCCCTTACAATACAATCCAATGCATTTTCATATCCACAACACCATAACATTACACACATTAACCAAGAAATCATACATCGATAGCCTTTCACACCACACTTACCCTTTACGCTTTCCTCTATATCATTCCATCTCAACTACTCCTTCACAAAAACATATGAACAACCATCCATACTTAATACAGTCCAACACACCTCCATACGATACTTTAAAGTCATTAAAACAACATCACAAGTTGATAATTACATCCAAAAAGGGTATCGGGGCTTTCGGGGATCAAAGGGACACGAAAACAAACAAAACAAGATTCTGGGCTGACCTGCGCAGCCACCTGCGCCTGCAGATGGCCTTTGGCAGCAGCCAGTGCCATCTGTGTTGGCATCTGCGCCCGCAGATGCCCTCATCTGCGGGGACGGATGCCCGTTTTGGTCCGAAATGGTCTCTTTAGGGTCTTTTAATGCCACGAATGGTCCATGATCATCACCAAACATATTTGAAAATATTTTTGATCATCTTAAACACCAACATTCAGCCATAGTCTCACAACACACATAACAACACCCAAAACCACATTTCACGGCCAATACGGCACCAAAACCATAACCAATTTTGCAATAACAATTCCAAACGTTATACATAATGGTTAAACAAAGTAAGACTATAAAAACATCTCACATGTCAATATTTACTCCACCAAGTTCACTTTCTTCAAAACCACAAATCCTTAGTCAAGTTTACAAGACAAACCACCCTCCGATTTAGCAAACATGTTCACTTCACTTCTTGTGAACTTCTCAATACTCTACCAACATAACCAACATAATATACACCATGTATTATGCACAAAATATACTAATCCATCATAATAAACACTTACCAAGTCTTACCAATTGATGATCTTGGCCAAAAGAGTGACTTAGGGTTCTTGAGAGCAAAAGGGAATTTTGTTGGAAAAATCTAGAAATGTTATGAGAGTTCAATGCAATAAAAATCTGATTTTTCTCTTTATATAGTCCCTCATGTCTCCCTTATCTTTTTCCTTAGCATTTAATGCCATGTTGATTGGTCAAATGGACCATATTTGGAAGAATGGGTCAAAATCCCTTTTTGGGCCATGTCTTATAATTGTTTTGGGCTTCATTTTGGGCCCAATTGTATGGGACTTATTAATACCCACAATTCAATACAAAATTCATCAATTCTCTCATGTTTTCATTTTTTCCTAAATATTACGATTATCAACTAAACTCAGAAACGTACAAGGTGTTACACTAAGTCCGGGACTTTCCAACTAAGTGCCCGGGATTGATCCGAGGTCCCCTGCACACAAACGAATTATGCTACATGACTAATTTCGAAGCTCCGAACTCAATAGCACAGTCAAAATTTCCATCAGAAGTCGTTCTGACAAGAACTGCGGCCTACGCCCCAAGGGCTGACATAGCAAAGCCAATGACCGGCCTGTAGCCTAAAACAAGTTCGGGAGCCTTCAGACCCGAACCAAGGGTCCACCTAGCCTAAAGTCAATGTTTTTGATCCGCTGAGATGGTCAAAAAGGGCATCTGAGGCCTTATAACTAGATTTTAGACCCGAAACCCTTATCCAACTTTCTGAAGACTCTAAACAAGAAACGACTCTAAAAGCTAAAGAATTTGCCTGATAACTGAACCTTCAGTCCCAACAAGTCACAAATGACCTGGGGAAGCTATTAAAAAGCTCTACGTACTGTAAGCATGTGCAAACAAGGAAAATAACCTGGAGGGTCATTACAAATATGTAAGTTTATTTTGGAATGACATTTATGACTTGAGGGATGGGTGGCATGATTCTCGATGTGATCGGATGAGTTTTGGATAAGTTTTTTTATTTATTTTTTGAAGGTTTGTGTAAAAACCCGTACCTTCCTAACCCTACTTGACGATGTTGAGCAATGCTTACTTAGGTGTCGAGAGCCACACATATGTATTTGGTAATGCTATGGATGAGATACTTGACTTTTAGCCTCGTAAATGTGATTAAACCTTCATAGGAGGTGTTTTATGAATTTTGTGGAACATTTGTGGGGTTCAAAACGAGGATAAGAGGAACTCTAAACAAAGTATATTAAGGTTAAGAAGTAAGTTAAAGAATAGGACTTGAAGTATCTAACCAAACCTGCGAAGAGAAGTCGAAAAATGGAATTTTCAAAAAATTTAAGTGTGGGGCGCGCCAGAGGGCGTACCACATCACTCTGGGCTAAGAATTTTAGTCCATAGGCATAAAGTTGGCACGCCCAAGGGCGTGCCACGCTGGTTTTTGCACTTTTTCGAAAGTTGGAAATTTCTAAGTCCCGAGGGTATCCGGGGTCGTACCGAGCCAATTTTTGCCACGTTTCTTATACAACCACAAGTATATACATGAAATGAATGATATATTATATTGGTATGATAAAATTACTCGAGAACGAATTTGGAGTCAAAATGACAGTTTTGCCCTTTAGGTCAAAATAAGCCAAACGTGGCTAGAATCACTTGTTTTTGGGATTGAGGCTACGAATATGAATAGCATGAGTGGGAATATTATTTTAATATGTATAATATGACTTAAACACGAGAAATTATTGATTTTATTGGGTTAAGTGATTTGGGCTCAATAAAAGCCCAAAATGGGGCAAAAGACATGGGTCACATGACCCAATCTTCTATTGACTAAGTCAATATAGCATTAAATGCCAAGAATGGATAAGGATGGCCCCAAGGACTATATATAGACCCAAAAAATCAGATTTTATTCAATTGGAACTCTCATGTTTTTCTAGATATTTTCTCCAACATTCTCTCAAACCCTAAAGAACTCAAAGTCAATTTTGGAGCAAGATCATCACTTTTCAAGCTTGGGTAAGTGATTATTGTTATGGATTAATATATTATATGCATGAAAGAGTATGTAAATCATGTTGGTTGTGCTTGGAAATGTTGGACATGGTACCTTGTGCTTTTGTATAAGATTAGTGATCCATGGGATTCAAGTTTGAATTAGGACTTGTGCCTTTGATGAAAAAGCATGGTATGGATAAAATATGAACATGTATGGTGTTATTTTGTTATTAAACTTTTTATTTTTCTATAAGTGTAAATTGGGGGATTTTGGCCGATATGTGCTATGAAGTGTATTAAGGTGAATTGATGGATTATTTGTGATGTGGTGTGGATAAGAAAGTGTAAAGGAGAAGTGTTGTGGTGAAATGTATTGATTATCATGTATTGGTAAATGTTGGGAATATTGTGGGATTTTTGGAATAATAATTTCATCAATGGTTTTGTCAAGGGGAAATGACATGTTTAAAGGCAAACATGTAACCCATTGATGTTATATGCATTTGTAAAGTAGTTGGTGGTTAATGTGAATCCCGTTATGTATTTGTGTTGTAGAGTGACACATAAAGAAGGAGCGGGACTATTGTATGCACATCTAGGATTGTATATCCGTATTGAGAGTACAAGGTATGTAAGGTTACTTTGTCCGTATCCTTCCGCGGCAAATGGTATTTACATTGACATTTCACTAGTCCTATCCCGAAATGTGCTAAGGTATCTCATATCCGGTTATCCATGGTCATTGTCATATACTTCCTACTCAATGATCATTTGTGAATCTCATGTATCATATTCATGGTTAAGGTTCCAAAAGCTCAAATAAGGTTATGTTCCAATGTTCCAATAGGGATTATATTTATGTCTCTTGTTCATGGATTATTGTCCAATGGTTCCCATGGTGTTATAGTTCTAATAATGTTATGTTGCCAAGTTATTCACATGTCTCTCACTCATTGGTTAATGATCCAAAGCTTAAAGTAAAGTTGTGACTATCATTGTATCAATCTCAAAGTAATAAATAAAGTAATGCATATGTGGTCAATGATCAAGTACGGGTGGCAACTTTAGGGGCGAAAAGCCTAGCTCAAGCCGATCCCAAAATCAGGGGGCAGTCCTAGGGGCATAAGCCTAGCTCGAACCGATCCTAACAGGGGGCAGCTCTAGAGGTAATAACCCAGCTCGAGCCGAACCTGAAATGTTGTATGGGTGGCAGCTCTAGAGGTACTAACCTAGCTCGAGCCAATTCCGATATATACATTGATTCATAGGGTGGCAGCTTTAGGGGCATAAGCCTAGCTCGAGCCGATCCCAACATAACATGATGTTATGTTTAAAACCCACTGTTCAGTCGGGGCCTGGGTATCATAGGTCACAAGCGAAGATGAAAAATCATTAAATTAAAAATACAAAGAAAGTACCGAAAGCAACATACATGGTTCCAAAGTACAGAATAGTGACTGATCTACATTGTGACTTATCTATATTGGTTATGCATTTGAACTTGAGATCTTTGACATATTTTTATATCATATAAGTTTCATATGGCCTTACATACTCAGTACATTCTTCGTACTGACCCCTCTTGGGGAATTTACCTTACTTGCTGCAGGCGCAGGTACTAGTAGGCCTCCATAGTAGGTTGCCAGTTGTTGCAGATCTTTGGTGAGCTCCAGTTAGTTTGGGGCTTCTCCGAGTCACTATTGTACATATGTTTTGGTGTTGTACATGTTGTATAAAGCGGGGACTTGTCCCGACTTTTAGTTCATTTTGGTCAATGCATTGTTAGAGGCTTTTGTAGACGGTTGTGGGTGTATAAATGTAAAAGGTATATGTCATTTTTGACCAGGTGGCCTCAACGGCCAAGTTTCGCATATGTGAATATATATATCATGTTCCATGATTCCATTGTCGATATCCAAAGTTATTATGTGATTATGGATTTCTTATGGCATGTAGATGATTGAATAGAGACAAAGCTTGGTTCTCTCGGGCCTTGTCGGCTACGAGTACCAATCCGTCCCGAAGGGATTCGAGGCGTGACAGTTTGGAACATAGAAATTTTGACCAAAGTAAACATTTGGTGTTGTCAAGATCGAATCCAAGTTTTGATGATTTTGCTATATCCATAAAATGATTTTTGGCATAGGTGGAGGTTTGATTTGATTCCCGAGGCTTTTGAGGGTGTTTTGGTCATTTGGTTACATTTTAAAGTTTCCTTAAGTTTTGAGTATACCTCGGTCAACATTTGGTATAAATAATCTCGAAATGGTGTTTTGAAGATTCAATAGGTCTGGAGTGTGTTTTATTACTGATTTGCACTATTGATTTTATATTTGAAGGGTTCCGAACGAATTCTGAGGGTCCATTTCAAGATTTGTTGTTTGAAGGAGTTGCTTTCAACTGGTGTCTGATGTACCTTCTTCAAGATTATCAAGGGGTCAATCGCGTTCGAGATGAAGGACTTCATTGTACTCCACAATCGCGAGAATATTCACAAAGGAGAGTTGTGGGCTTGGTCGGATCCTTGCCATTCGTCTTCGTGATTCAGTCATCGAGTTCACAATGGTGTGTAATGGATTGGCATCGTGATCATGATGAGTCTCTAGGATAGCGATGAAGGTTTTGTACATTGACAAAATACTCCTTACTGTACTTTTTTAATGAGAAACGCCATGAACTTGACCAAGAGGGCGGAACCCCGTTAGTAAAAGACCGGAGAGAACTCCGCTTTTTGGATCAACTTTTTCACGATCTCCAAAAAAATGGATGCTTCAGGCGAAACCAATTCCCAGGGTGTGCGGACGATGTGTACAGGGCCCGAGTACATATTCACCGCGGCATGCTAATTCCACATTGTCGAACGTGAGCTTCATAGTTTAATTTTGGGAGTTAGAGCATGGATTAAGATAATTTTTGCGGGGATTTTGAAGATTCTTCATAAGGGTAAGTTATAACCTTCCTTTTGCTGTTTCCCAATAGTTTTTCGTTAATTTCATCGAATTATCGCGTATAAGAAATGAATTTTTGAAAAAATTTCTCCAAAACTTAAGAGAGTGTTAATATAGGATTTGAAATTCAATTTGAGTGTCGTTTTTGATGAAATTTCATATTTGACCAGTCAGTTCAACCACCCCTCCCCCCTCCCCCGAGTCGGGAAGGTGCATGATTTTAGGTCTTGATGCAGATATATAGATTCCCACATAATTTAAATATCCAGTAATTAATATTGATTTTAAGTGGGAAACCTATCTTCTCATTCTTAAAAAGTATTATACTCCCTCCGTCCCATATTAGTTGGTCATTTTTCTTTTTACACACATGTAGAAGGCAATTTTACTAATTCACCCTTTTAAAATTTCTTGAAAACTTTACAAAAAAGTATGACCACTTTCAGAAAGAATTAATTGCAAGGGTAATATGGGAAAAAATAATTAATACTTTCTTAATTTAGTAAGGTGGACAACTAATATGGAACAACTATTTTTAGTAAGACAACCAACTAATATGAAACGGAGGGAGTATAAGCTTATGCTATTTTTATCTGGAGATTAGCTTTCCTAAAATCCAAAAACCTATCTTGAAGTGTAGATTCCTAGGTATTTTTTTATAATAAAAAGAAGATCTCTTTCTAATATGGGCTCAAAGGCCTACCTCTTCTCAGTCAAGAAAATCCTTTGTTGACATTATTTGGATATTATTATTAATATCAAAGCTAGTTGCTAATTAGAAAAAAAAATCTTGTAGCTAAAGCAATTGAAAATTCATTACTTCAATAATAACAATTCGACACTCAAAAGTTGAGTTTGGAGTTTAGATCAGTGTTTTAAAAGGCACTCCGAGGCGAGTCTCGGGACGAGCTCTGGGGTGAGGCGTATCTAAAAATGCACCGAAGCATTGTGGGGAGGAGAAAGTATCGAAATGTGAACGCCCCAAAATTTGAGGCGTTTGCCTAAGCGTTGGGGCATTCGCTTAAGCGTGAGGTGCAAATTAGGCGTAACCTTAGAAAACTTTACAAAGTAAAACGGTTTTTTCCTATTAAATCTCTAATTTAAATTTATACTAAAATATATGATTGTTAAATACTTGAAGACTCAAATCAAAATTAAAAAATAATAATTTAAAAGTCACACTTTCAAACGTATTTGCTGGTGGGTGTCGACGACGCCACTACTCAAGAAGGTACTGGGTACACACTTTCTTCTTCCTAGTTTCTTTATTTTCTTTTAGTTTTTTCCAAGTCTCATAGTGGCTAGTTTTTAAGTTATTTACTCTTTTTGCTCTCTTTTAAAGTATAATATATGATAAATAGGCGGGTAAATATACTGGTTGAGTAACGGGAAGGTGGAGGTTGATTAATTATGCACTTTTTTTTTTTATACAAACTTGTGTTTTTAGGATATATAATAGTTTATTATATGAAAAGTTGACTTTATATATTAGTTGTATTATATGGCTTTAGTTATTTTTTTGCTGAAGTAGTTTTAGATACATCTTCCACTTATTTTTTATAATTTTGATGTAGTTTTACTTTTTTGGGTGATTTATCTCTTTTAAAAAATATTTATTTCTAATTATATTAATTTATAAAATATCAAAAATTAAAGGATCCGTGGAGCTTACGCCCCGTCGCCTCGGGGCTTACACTTTTCCCCGTACCTGATAAAATGCCTCGCCTTACGCTTCTGCCTTTAAAAATACTTGTTTAGATAAGAACAGTGTATGGCGGGCTTGTTTAGATTGGTGTTACCTATTGTATTGTGTTTTATTTTAAGTACAACATTTGTTTTGATTAATGTTACTTAAATTTCATTTTATCGTATTGGTAATTGTTGTGTAATGATGAAATGTATTTTTTTCTGTAACTATCTGATTGGTGTGGCCGCGTTACCTTTCTTCTCATCCTACACTTGCTTATTATCTAATAATTTGATTTTACCTTTCAGCCTACCTTTTTATGTAACTAGTATTAGTATCCGGCGATGCGGGGTTGATGTTAAAGAAATAAATCATAAGAAATCTATTATCGTATTTGTTTGATATAATAAAAGGTTTATTATATATTATTGTCATATTTATAAAATTTATCTCCTATAAATCTCTTCTAATTTTATATTGATTATATTCAATTACCTCTATAATTTCGGTAAATACACAAATAAGGTAGTAATTTTTTGTAATTGTAGATTTACTTAACTTTATTTATTTATTCAATTAAATTTGTAGTTCTTATTTTTTTGGAGTATTATTCTAGAGGTGTTAAATAACTTACTGCTTTATCAAAATAGAAGTCAATCTTAATTGATTCAATTTGAAATATTATTTGTTGTAAGAATATCAGATTACTAGTTCTTAAAATGTCACTTAGCTTAACCACAATTCATACTTTCATATTAAAAAAATTACATGAATCTTGGTGAATTTTCAAGAAAGATGCAACAATACTATATTTACCGTATTCCCAAAAATAAGAATAGACTCTAAATAAAATGATTGATAAAAGCTATTAAATCTTAATTATTAAGACAATGAAAAAAATAAGATGATTTGCAAATGGTAAGTATCCACCTTAAAAAAATTGCAATTAAAAAAATTGCAAACCTATAAATTTAACTGCATTTTAAAAATTATCACATGCTTCCATATTTAAAATATTCACACCATATGGTAAATATAGGGAAAGATTATTGTTACATAATATTTATTCAATTAATTTTCTAGTTCTTAATTTTTGGAGTATTGTTTAGATGTGTCACGCCCCGAATCCCATCGGGACGTGATTGGCACCCGAAGCCGATAAGGCCCGAGAGAACCAATCTTTACTCATATATTCTCATAAGTATGCTCGCGTATGAATATCATCTTATCTCATGTAATTAAATATCAATAGCGGAAATGCATGGCAACATAAGCAATATATGCAACTTAGCCGTTAGGGCCATTTCGTCAAAATGAACATACATCTGTTACTTTCATGCTACCCCACATATGTCTGCAAAGCCTCTAATAGATACATGACTATGTCTATACAATATTTACAAATGACAAAACCTAATGAACACATGCGACTTGGGAAGCCCCGAAGCAACTGGAGCTCACCAACAATCCGTGGATACCTTGTCACCTACTGTGGAGATCTACCAACACCTGGGCCTGCAGCATGTAAGGTAAGTCCCCAAAAGGGGTCAGTACGGATAAAGTACTGAGTATGTAAGGCCAGATGAAACTATGGTAATACATAATTACTTCCAAGAAAGTAAGCATAGGAGAATACTTAATGTGAATAGACCTCCAACCTGAATGTGTGGAACCATGTTCATTACTTTTATTATTTCATTACTTGGTCATTCATTCGCATCATCTTCATCATCATTCTTATTCATGCAAGTGATACAGTCTCATCTCTTTTAAACTCTCTTTATTATTGTTCACTCAACTAGTTAGTGATTCATAACACCTTATGGGTCGTCATCTTACTTATAAATATATAATACCGGGCCTCCACTTTTAGTGGGATATAATAAATAAGTTTATATATACAGTACCGGGCCTCCATCTTGGTGGGATATATAGTACCGGGCCTCCACCATAGATGGGATATAATATATATAAGTATATAGTACCAGGCCTCCATCTTGGTGGGATATATAGTACCGGGCATCCACCATAGATGGGATATAATATATATAAGTATATAGTACCGGGCCTCCATCTTGGTGGGATATATAGTACCGGGCATCCACCTTTGATGGGAGAATAATATATATATATATATAGTATTGAGATTGTTCCATATTAACTTATACCCTTTAGTTTGTGATTCATACTTAATGAAACATAAAGGAACCATATGCACATTACTTCTTTCCAATACCCTTTTTCTTTCCATACTTATAAGAGTGACACATTAGAGTTCATGAGATTGATACTTCAACTTATGAGAGATTAACACATCTACTTACGAGAAACACACCTCTCGTATGAAACCTATGAGATTGGTACAAAGATAGTCGTGACATTAGTAGAACTTGGAACATACATCATCGGAATTTGGAGTCATAATATTATTGGAACTTTGGAATTGTGTCCACCCCCTATTATCTTCCTTCATTCTTGCAACCAACAGCATGTATAACCTAATTTATTTCATTTGAGAGATTGATACATTGAGGATCGTATACTTTTGAAAACACAAACACTTTACCTCATTCTTCACTCCTCATCAGATTGGTACTTTTACTTATAAAAGATTGGTACAAAGATAATCATATTCTTGGATTTTGGAACATGACATTGTTTGGAAAATGCCATCCACGATTGAATAGCTTCTTTTATGTTATTATTCTCTTGAGATAGGTCCTTAGAGATTTCAACGTTATGACAACTTTTCCTTGAAGCTTCGGATCATTAACCAATGGGTAAGATATATGTGAATAAACAGTGTGGGAAACATAACATTATTAGAAACATAACACTATTGAAACCATTGGACCATAATCCATGAACAAGGGACATGAGTATAATCAAACATTGTAACGTAACCTTATTGTTTTTGGAACATGAACCATGAATATGAGACATGAGATTCACCAATGATCAATGAGTAGGAAATATATGACAATGACCATGGATAACCGGACATGGAATACCTTAGCACATTTCGGGATGGAACATGCGTAATGTCAATGTGAAAACTATTTGCCGCAGAAAGATACGGACAGAGTAACCTTACATACCTTATCTTTCCAATGTAAATACACAATCCAATATGTGAGCACAACAATTCCGCTCCTTCCTCACGTTTCACTCTACATCACAAATACATAACGGAGCCAACATTAACCACCAACTACTTTACAAATGTATATAACATCAATGAGTTACGTGTTTGCCTTTAAACATGCTACTTCCCCTTGGCAAAACCATGGAAGATATTATTATTCCAAAAATCCCATAATATTCCCAACATTGACCAACACATGCAAATCAATACATGTCACCACAACACTTCTCCTTTACACTTTCTTATTCCCACCATATCACAAATAATCCATCAAGTCACCTTAATACACTTCATAACACAAATCGGCCAAAATCCCATAATTTACACATGTAGAAAATAACAAGTTTAGGACCATAATAACACCATACATGTTGATATTATATCCATGCCATGCTTTTTCATCAAAACTACAAGTGATAATTCAAGTCACAACCCCATGGATTTCACATCTTTTTCACAAAACCAAAAGTGTCATTTCCAACACTTCCAACCATAATCAACATGATCTACATACTCTTTCATGCATATAATATATTAATACATGAGAATAAATACTTACCAAAGCTTGGAATAGGGTGATCTTGCTCCAAGAGAAAGCTTAGGGTTTGAGAGCCCAAAAGGGTGTTCTTGAGACTTCTAGAAAAATAAGAGAAAAGCATGTGTGGTTTTCATAATAAAAATCAGATTTTGGTCCCTTTTTATAGGTCCTCAAGTCCATCTTTATCCACTCTTGGCATATAATGCTTGGTCAATTGAAGAATGGGTCATTTGACCCATTCTTGGCCCATGCTTTCTTTCTTATTTTGGGCCCCTTTTTGAGCCCAATTCACTTAAACCAATAAAATCAATAATTTCTCGTGTTTAATTCATTTCATACACGTTACGACAATATTCCCACTCACGCAATTCGTATTCGTAGCCTCAATTTCAAAAGCAAGCAATTCTAGCCACGTATGACCCATTTTGACCCAAAGGGTAAAATCGTCATTTTGACGCCAAATTCGTCCTCGAGATATTTTATCATACCAATATAATATGCCATGCATTTTATGTATATACTCATGGTTGAAGAAGAAACGTGGCAAAAATCGGCTCAATACGTCTCCGGATACCCTTGGGACTTAAGAAAAATTTCAACTTTTGAAAGGTGCGCAGGGGCGGCGTGGCACGCTGCCTGGCGCACCCCTTTACTGCCTCTGGACTGAAAATTTCAGCCCAGAGCAGCGTGGCACGCCCCACCCAATTTTTTTTTTTTTTTTTTTTTTTGCTCTCAAAACTAAGGTAAACATGTACGGGGTGTTACAAGATGTGTCAAATAACTTATTTTTTTGCCAAAATAGGTGTCAATCTTAATTAATTAAATTTAAAATATTATTTATTATAAAAATATCAAATGGCCAGTTCTTAGGACATTAATTGGCTTAACCATAATGAATACTACCATCCTTTTAATGTAGGAAAAGATTATAGTTACTTAATTTTAATTTTATTTATTTGAAATACTTAAATTTAATTGAACAAAAATAAAATGTACTTACAAACAAAATAAGCTCCTTTTTTTTAATCCAAACTTACCATTTGAATTTTTTTCATTAATTAATTTTAAAAAAATATATTTTCTTACCATTATCAATTCAATATGTTTCGATCGTATCCAATCTTCTTTGTCTTTATTAATTCATCAATTTAGTTTGCATCTATATATATAATAATGAACAAAATTTAATTTAAAATGCTAATCTATATATTTCTATTTAAAAAAGACATAAATATGTCATAATGGCCATATAAGTTAGTATACCAGTGCAAAAAAAAAAAAAGAAACAAAGACAAAATAACATAGTACAAACCAATCTTTATTTGCACAATTTTTTTTTTTAATTAAACTGGCCAAAGAGGCCTTTTATTGAAACAAAAGAATAAATATGTACACAACAATCAGTCAAGGCCCAAAAGTGGCCCAGACCCGGCAGACTAAAGCAAAAAGAAATAAAAACAAAAAGAAAACAAGTTCTATCAGACAAATCGGCCAAATTTTGGAAAGTAGCTCTGCCTCTTCCATTTCACCTCATCGTCTTCCCGATGGAGCTTCGACGGAAATGGCGAAACTACGGTCAATGTTTAGCTGCCATATCCTATTCATGTCATTTCTAGTTCAAACAAAGCATGCTCAACTAGAAGTCACTGTAGACGCTTAAAAATCTCGCAAGCACCATCACTCTATCTACTTGACGGCTCCTTCAGCAAAGCTTCTTAAACAATTGTGTATCTGAATCGGTAAGTGAAACCTTCCATTTACCTCTTAGCTAATGTGAAAACTCACAAGAATCTGAAAAAACCATCGCTTGACAGGTTGAGCTCCACAGGAGCTAATACCACTGTTCAGGGATGATTTTTATCAGATCTATGTGTTTCTACCTTCTGCAATCTTCTGTGATTACTGGTATGTTATTAATCTTCTCGATTCAAGCTTTCCAATCTTTTTTTTTGACTTTAATGTTGACTTGACTGTTCTATGTGTTGTCCGCAATTGTGGCTTGTTGTACTGGCTGAAAATCTTTGTTTTGATATTTTCTTGTATGCAAATTTGGAATTTGCCTCTTATCCATGCTTAGTATTACTCTTCCTTTCTTAGGTACCCGTTGAATATTAGTAAACTGAACATAACTTGTACCTATAAAAGAAAAAATAAAGTTAGCAAAGTAATCCGCGACCTTATTCCTTTCTATTAGAACAACCTCCACCAGATTAGGAACATTCTTTCATGAATGATTAATTCTCTGCACCTCCATCAAAATATTCCAAAGGATTTCTCAGACCCTGTCTAACATCTTCTTAAGAGAGAGTGAGCCTGTTTCCAGCACAAGAGGTAGTAAATTGTGAGCAACATAATATTCCAATCCATTTCTTAGTGCTATGATTTCAGCTTCAATCATTGTACCCTCCCATGTTAATCTTAATTCTGCAAAGATAAAATCTCCTATGTCATTCCTCACACAAAAGGCACTAGATATAGGGTCAGGATTGCCTTTACATGATCCATCAGAATTGCATTTGAAACCTCCCCTTCTAGGTGCATTCCATCTAACCACTTTTGTAACTAATAAGGGAGTATACTCCTCCAAGTATTAAACAATCAAAGGCCAACTTTTAGGGATGTTCTGTAGCCAAGGATATGTAGCAACAGTAAATAAATGAATATTCCTATTAATTTTATACATCAAACACTTTATAGACATCTTTCTTCCATGATATATCACATTCATTCTCTTCTATATATGCCAAATCACCATAGCAGGTATGATTTTAAAAATGGGCTTTAACTTAGGAGCATAATCTTCCTGCCACCATTTAATTATGTTGTTCCTCAATTGAATGAATGGTCCATGAATGTCAGCTGCAGAAGCTAAACTGTGCCACACCATCTTGGTATCTGGACAACCACAAAAAAGGCGTTCAAAAGTTTCCACAAAGCTGCTGAATTGTAGCAGCAATATGCCATATTTTCCACTACCCTCATCTTCAAAAGTACCTCACCTATAAGAATTATCTTTTTATACACCCTCCATAACAAAAATGCTACTTTAAATGGTAGTCTTTTTACCCAGATGTTAGTGAAAAATTCATGCTTACCTTTTTCTTTCCTCACCAGATTCCATGCACTTGAAACTGTAAATTTTTCACTACTAGTGAGTCTCCACCATGACTTTTCCCAACCATCTGCATCTTTCTCCACCCTGATCTTGTCAAGAATACGTGACACTACCTCTTTAGTCATCAACTAATTCAAAAGTGGTACATTTCATCTGTCATCAAGCATCAATAACTTGATATCCTCTACACCATCCTGCATAACATTAGTAATAAGAAACATATAATATAAAGCACCTAGTTGAGACCAATTATCATACCAAGTGCTAGCACTACCACATCTAGGTTCCCACAAAATTTCATGATCAAAATAATCTCTTGCTTCAAGCATATACTTTCAAGTTTGTGAAACCCCCTTTCATTCTACAATTTGGGGTCTAAACCTCTTACAATACTTAATCCACATGAGATTAGCCCATAAATATTTTTTGGTCCTGAAGTTCCACCACAACTTAGCAAAAAGAGCTTTAGAAACATCAAACAAGGATCGAAAACCTAGTCCACCTTTATTTTTTGGACAACAGACATCTGATCAGGCTACCCAGTGTTTATTCCTCCTTTCCTTCTTAAAATTTCATAAAAACCTTGCAAACACTCTATGCAAATCATGAATAACTCACTTGGAAGGGATGATATCAGATAATAAGTAAATTGGAATGCTTTGTAACACATTGTTAATCAAAAGATGTTTACCATCAAAAGACAAAAGCTTACCTTTTTATGCTTGAAACTTATTTTGCACCTTCTTCACTAATTCAGAAAAGTTAGTTTTTCTTTTCCTGGCATGTCTAATTGGACATCCAAGATATATTAAAGGGAAACTTCCTTTACTAAAACCAGTAGTAGCCTCAATGTCTTGAATAATCAATCTTGCAGTCTTGTGAAACACAGGAAAAAACTCTTATCCTTGTTAATTTTCTTCCCAGACTAATTTTAATACTCCTTTAAAGTGTGCATCACCAATTGTAATGTTTTCTTCTCAGCAGAACAAAATATGATAGTATCATCAACATAAGCTAAATGATTGATATTATCACTCCATTTAGGCATCCCAAAACCCTTAAATTCCTTGTCTAAAAACAAATAATTTAAGGCTCTAGAAAGTACCTCAACAACAATAATAAAAAGAGTAGGAGATGATAGATCCCCTTACTTTACTCCTCTGGTAGAGTGAAAGAAACCATGATTCTGACCATTAATGAGAATAGAGTACTAATTATTAGCCACTAATCTCCAAATTTTATCAACCAGAAGATTATTAAATCCTATTTTGTCAAGCACTTTCATTAGGAACCTCCAATCCACCCTATAATATGCCTTGGCCATGTCTAGTTTCATTACTACATTTGCAGGTTTTCCCCCCTTTTTTTATGTCTCGAATAATCTCTTGTGCCAAAAGCACATTTTCAGTAATGCTTCTACCCTTCACACAACCTGACTGATTTTGTGATATAATTCTGGGAAGTATCATTTCCATCCTATCATGAATCACCATGGAAATCACTTGTTTAAAAAATTACTTAGACTAATTGATATTAAATCAAAGAAAGTTTGTACATTCTCTCTTTTAGGCAACAAGACCAAATTAGTGTGGATAATTGATTTTGGAAGTGTAGATCCCTCAAAGAATTTATTCACCACCTTGACAATATCAGCACCAACTATACTCCAAGATACCTCATAGAAATGGCCAATGAAGCCATCAGGACCACTAATACTATCACTATTTAGTTCAAACACTACTTTTTGAATCTCTTCATCTGTTGGCATGTCATTTAGCGTCTGATTATCCTCCATAATAATGCAAGCAAAAATATTATTAAAAAGTGACAAATCCGCATTAGGATCAGTTTCAGCAGTGTGATGATAAAACTGTAAAGCTTCAGCTGCTACTTCCTCCTGCCCCATTGCCCATTCTCCATCCTCTTTTTCAATTCTATTTATATTCAACCTTTTCCTTCTTTCATTTACCAAGTTATGAAAATAACTTAGTATTTCTATCACCCTCAGAAAACTATTGAATACCTATTTTTTGTCTCCATTATTTCTCCTTATAATACAAGTACCTCTTTAATTCAGCATGTGTATATTGTAGCACCATCCTATTTTCTACAGTGTGATTTTCTTCAAATAGGTCTTCTTTGATCCATACTATATCTTTCCTTATCTTCCATTGACTAAATATGTCCCCAAATATCTCTCTGCTCCATTTTGATAGAGCCAATTTAGTATTTTTCATTTTGTACTTCAAACTAATGAAGACATCATCAGTTACAGTAGCCCTCCAACTCTCCCTTACCACATCTTTGAAATCAGTAGATTCTGTCCAAAACTTCAAAAATTTCAAGGGTCTGGCAATCACAGTAGTCTGTCTCCCACAAGTTAACAACAGTGGTGCATGATCTGAACCTATTCTAGATAGATGCTCAACCTCAACATTCACAAACATACTTAACCAGCTTTGGTTCATCAATACCCCATCAAGTCTCTTAGAAATTCTGTTTTCATTATCTCTCCCATTCTACCACGTAAAAGGACTTTCTTTAAATCTGATATCAAATAGTTCACATAAATTTACACAAAAAATAAAGTCCTCATACTCTTGAGGGTACATAGGTAGACCACTAATTTTATCCTCCTTATGCAAAATAACATTAAAGTCCCCTCCTATCACCCAAGGCAAGGTCATGTTTTGACTCATAGAATAAATATCATTCCACAGACTTAACCTTTCAGAAACATCACATTTTGCATGCACTGCAGTAGTAATAATTTTTCTCCCATCTAGAAAACTTAGTTGAGTAGTCAACTGTTAAGTGTCACTTGAATATCATCTGGTACAAAAGTCCACATTTTCCCATTTTGATTAACATTAGCATAATGCATCCCTAACCTTCTCATATACCTCTGAATTTGGCCTGGCTCTTGAAAAGGCTCCATAAGTACAATAAAGAAAAACTTGTGATGTCTATGTAACATTTGAACTCTGTAAAAATCATAATGATTTCTCAATGATCTTATATTTCAGAATAGAGCTTTGTAACTCATTTGGAAACTAATTTCACCTCTCTCATAGTCAACACCCTAGTAAGTTTACTACTATTAGTCTTCTGCCTAGCTTTCCTTTATTTTATATGTGTTGATGGAGACAGACCTATATCTTTTAAAACTTGTTGTATATTTCTCTGATTCTCATCTTCCTCATGATCTTCAACTGGTTCCTTTCCATCCTTTATATCATCAGTAATTTTGTTGTCTGTTGCTTTTATCTCATTAAGATTGTATGAAACCAGGTCATGCAGGACTTTGGATGATGATGCCTACTTATTACGCATCAACACCTGATTCTCAAACTTTTCTACATTCACTGCCCCTAGCTGGTTTTCATTGTAAGTTAACTGGGGAAAAGCGACTGCATGCTCTATTAACTCATCAGTGCTAGGGATATCCATCTGTAATGGCTGGTGATACTTAGCTTCTGATAATTCCTTCAGCATCTGGGATTCAATAAGTTCCATTCCTATTTTGCTTCCACCTTCTAGTACATTACCACTATTTTCAATTACTTGTTATTGTGTTATCTGCAGATTTAAATGCTGAATAGATTTGTCTATGCTTTTTCCTTCTTTAATATCTTGCATTGTATCCTCTCTCCTCACCTATTGTTGTATAATGGAATTGTTAGTCCCCTCTCATGCTCCTTCAATGTGTTACCACATATTTTGCAAATGTGAAAAATATCATTTTACAATTGTTCTATGAAATCTTGCTCCTCTTATTCTTCTATCTCTCTCTACTCTGTCACCCCACTTAGGATTATTGTGAAAAACTTTTTGGACACAGTTCTTTGTGCTGCTACTAGGATGTTTACCTTTATTATCATTACAATCCTATTGACTATTTTCCTCTCTTTTGCAGATCTTTTGCTTTCCACAATAGCCCATCCATCTGGATCACCAACTACTTTTCCACTAGTTAAAGTTCTTGGAGGGAAAACATTCGCATTAACACTTACCTCAGTCACATTCATTCACTTCCTTGTCCTCATTTCTTTCTGCATTTTTGTAATAATTTCTCAGATTAGGATTTAATTTCCTGCATCCCATATCATTTTGTCCTAGTAACCTACATTCCTTATAATAATTTGGGAAAACATCATATTGTATCCTTATATTATTTGTTCGTTTTGCTCCAGTGGCTTCATCTACTACGACCATACGTTCAAATTTTGGCAATTCTGCAGCAAGGTCAACTTGTACCTTCACCCTCGCATAGTTGGGCCTGGTCTTGCTAATTGTAGCAATGTCCAGGTGCAGGGGTTTCCCAACAGTAGATGCCAAAGAAAACAACACTTCCTTGATGAAGTAAGTGGGTAGTAGATTGGGAAAAGAGATCCAAGTCACTTCTTGGGTAATCTTGACATCAACTCTAAATCTTGGATCATAAATGAGTGGTTTCATTGGAAAAGCTACTCCGTGCTTATTCTTCACGTAATAAACATTCTTAGACAGAACGTTAATGAAATCTTCCACCAAAGCACACCTTATTAATATGTGCCTATACCTTAGCAGACCAACCATGCAATTATCTTTGATACCACACTAAGAGGGTAAGTTCTTCCTTAAATCATCCAAGTCTGGCCACCCTTGAACAAATTTTTCCACAATCGAGTTTTGCAAAAGCTCAAGCTTATCCATTCTTGTGACCTCCGGTTGCGTCCATTCCACAGTAGGCACACCTTCATCATATTTTATTGTTTTCATTGGAATTGGGTCAATATCTGTAGGTATAACAAATTTTGAATCCAATGCTTTTGCACTAAAAACCTCACCATAATTTGATGGCTTAGTTATTGGTTCACTAGCGTTAGATGGTAAAGGAGAAGAGGAATCTGTTAGAGGGAGTGATTGGGAAGGAGAAGATTTCCCAGCCACCATTGATGACTGGCCGGCAGCGGCCTGGCCGGCCATCGTATTCAGTAGGGCTCTAGGGTTTGCCAAAACATTTTTTATATTTCTTTTTCTTTATTTTCATCTTTATTTGCACAGTACTTCTAATATAGTGAATAATATTAAACAAAAGAACTCTTGTATACAATCATTTCCTAAACGGATGATTTGGTAAACCTCCTTTATATATTTCGTTTCTCACTCGTACTTGTTCATTTTTCAAATATTCATTTCATATTTGATAGATATTTATATGCATCATATCAATAGAAACTTCAGATTCCTTAATTACATCTGCAATAAACGATAAATGTAATATTAGTTATAAATAACAACAATAACAATAATAATGAAGCTAAACCAAGCATGAAAATATGTATACCTTGATGATTTGGTAAATCTCCTTTATATGTTTCAGTTTTCCATCACACTTATTCATTTCTCAAATATTCATTTCGCATTTGTGAGATATTTGTATACATCATATCTATAGAAATTTCAGATTCCTTAATTACATCTGTAACAAAAGATAAATGTAATGTTAGTGTAAGGATCAATAATAAAATAATAATAATAATAATAATAATAAAAAACACAATTTATTGTGAGAGAATATAATGGAAATTAATTTATTAAGAACAATTTTCAATTAAAAAAGGAAAAAATGAAAGGAAAAAAGAAAAATTAGCCACAAATATATCTGCAATTAGAAATCAAAAACTTCTTGTATATGATTAAGGATACAATCTTATTAAACATATAGAAATGAGGGTAAAACATTAATAATCATATCAAATAATTAATTGGGGAATGGAAATGCATTTTTTATCTTTTTAGAATTTTGAATCACTTTGCTATAACTCTCCGTATTTAATATTTTTGTTTATCATGAATTTTTTCTGACCTTCGATTTGTGGTAATAAACTTCGAGCCTGCATTCTCCTCCTATCTTGGTTGTATGATATGTTATTTTTCATAAAATCCTTCAAATCTCATTTATGTATAGATAAACACTTTTTAATGAAGAAAAAGAAACATTTAAAATTATGAACATACAATTTTATATATATTATTACATAAATTCTATAGCATGCAGTAAAATAGTTGTCATAATTGTACTCTACATTTAGGATAACATAACTTATGAAAAATAATAATTTTAAAGCAAAAAAAAAAAAGTAAAATTGTAAGTACCTGCACTGTGTAATTTTACCTCTATATTTCTCCTGCATCAAGACGAAGGTTATTTTTCTATAGATGATATAGTAGCTTCAATGTTCGTCTACATATGAATCCTCCCAATATATAATAATTTTTGTAGGCATCTCTAGTTAGAGTCAATTTTGGTTAGAATATTATTTTCCATACTTGTGCTATAAAATTGCTAATCAGATATTCATTTACTATATATATAATGTTACTACAACTAATATTAATTAATTAATACAATAAAATAATACAACTAATATTAATATAATCACCATATGATTGTGACATAATTTAAGAATATTTTATTATTAATTTTTCATAAATGCCGAGTAATTGCTGATATTTTTTTTGTTGTATATTTTCTAAAATATTTATTTACTATATATATTTGCTAATCAAATATTATTTACTATATGCATATAGATGATTTAATTTTTAAAAAAATTAATTTTCAATCATAAAAAAGAAGTATCTTTTTTTAAAATCCAAAATTATTCTTACAGTCTATATATAAGGTTATATAATTGATTAAGGAAATAATTTTTATAAGGTAAAATTTTATTTGACTTGAAATCTTAAATATTAATTAGGAATATGTAATTTTAATATGGTTCTTTATCACGATCCAAACCCATCGTGAGTGACACCCACACTAGCCCTTCGGTGGAAGAACCATTTAACGCAGACTACTCAACACCAACACTTAACCAAAGTCACCATAAGCTAGTCGCTGCATTTAATAATCCCATGTCTTAAGAGCTCCAATGATAAAAGATGCGAAAATAAAACGAAAGTCTAAAATAATCCCCTAGAATCTGAAAGTCATTGTACCAAAACCACTACAAATGTCAATAAAGGGTTCAACCCAAAAACAACTGAAAATATTCGAGTCCAAAACAATGGATCAGAAACTAAGTAGATGACTCATGGCTATCCGGATGATGTAGCCTACCCTTGAGTCAGAATGCAATCTGCTCTAAAGATGAGGTCTCGATGTAATCGCCGGAAGATGCTCTGCACTCAACAAAATGAAGAACACGTGTAGTATTAGTACACAAGAAACAATGGTGTACTGGTAGGGTTATCGTTTAACCCAAAATAAGAAAGGTGAACACATAACCATAACTTAGTAAACAAGAACAACCATGAACACCTACCAAATAACTTTACCTCAAGTATATGATACTTAGCCTTGTTCAACAACACCACAGAATCTAGTCAAGTACAAGTCAAGATAGACAACAACTCAAGTTAAGACCATGACTAACAACATCAATCCAAGTCAGCAAACCATGACTCAACAACTATATACTACACCGTGTCTCCAATACATAAGTAAACAGACAAATAAAGAGATATATCAATCCTTTGCAATTTAGCCCGGACCACTCAAGGATCCATTTCAACAACAACAATGACACTAATCATAATCCTGGTTCACTCAAGGAATTAAATTTAACAAGTAAACAATTAAACCCAGTTCACTCAAGGAATCGTCACACTCACCAAAACCTTGTACACACATGCTAAGGGTCTTATGGTCGCCCATTAGTCATGACCTGCAGGGGATGGGCTCTTGTCCATGTACCAAAATTCCAGACATCTAGTGCCTACCAACCTTGTACCAACCAAATTCCATGAAGATGTCCAAATACCGGTTCATACCACAATAATAAATAAATATCACAACAATCACAACCACAATGAAAACAATAATTATACTCGTACAATCAACAAGCTTTCAATATAACCTTATTGCATGTTATTAACACTTAGGATATCATTTAACCATTTACTTTCTTTGAACATGCATTGTAATAAGTATACGAAGGAGCAATTAATATGCACATATAAATCAAGTTGGGTTTCAACTATATTAAACCATCACCTACCTCAATCCAAGTCCCGCAATTCTCTAACAAACTTGAGCCTCGCTTATTCTTGGAACCTCGGCTTTATTGTGGTATAAAAATAATAATATAAGCACTAATCAAATAATGCTCTAACAATTTCAAGGATTAACACATAATCCCATAAGCCCAAGGTCAAATTCATGATCATTCCTCCCATTCTAGGGTCTTCTATCATCATTCCACCTTAACTTTACCAATTTCATGGATATAATAGTGAATTCTAAGCATGCAATCATAAATTAACCATTTTAAACAAAAATCCAAGAATTTTCTACTCACTTTAACCAATTGCACAAAATAAATCATCTAGGTCAAGTTAAATCCTTCTCAAAACCCAAAAACTACTGATTTTAACGATTAATAATAAAAAAACTAGTTAATGGAAGGTATTAACTTATCTTAACAAAGGAATTTGATGGAAATTAGGTGGAAATCTCACAAAATTGCCTCTCCTATCCCTTAGATAAATGTGGAATGAAAATAATATTTTTGGGGTATTTTCTACATTAATCAACGCATATCCCGCTATAACGGCCCTATCTCGCTATAGTGGCACCGCAATAACGGGATGGCAGGATTGACCAAAGCTGACTCCCTCGATAGCGGTGCAGTGTTAGCGGTCTGCCACCCGCTATAGCAGGGTAGGCAAGGCAGAAAGTTGAGATTTCTCTGAAACCAACCCTTTTACATCAAATTGGATATCGGGAGTTCTACTCACCCGACTTTACTTCCAGAAATTCTTAATTCTTTGTTTTTACAAAAAAAAATAAAAATAGGAGTAAGCTTGTGACACGTTCACTAAAAAAAAATCCTACAGATTCCTTATCATCTTAGATATCATAAAATCATCTCAAATCGCTTAACCTTTAACTAATCCATTCCCGTATTACCCTAGACCATACCACACCTGGATTTCATCCGAGACTAGCTTAGAATTAAATTTCTAACTCTTAATTCGCGGAAAACCTTAACCCAAATTTTGGAATGCTACACTTACCCATAAAAACAGAAAAGAGTCATTACAATAGATACAAATTTACTCATTATTCGCCCCCAAACGATCAGATAAGACAAACAAGGCAAGTAAGAAGTAAAAGAGTACTTGTATCCTCAACAAGTGAGGCTACTTATCCTGCATGTCCCTCTCAGTTTCCCAAGTAGCTGATTCAATCGGATGATGTTTCCACTGAACCTTTATAGACCATATCTCCTTTGTTCTCAATTTTCAAACATCTCGATCAAGAATTGCAACTGACTCCTCTTTATATGAAAGATTTTTATCAAGTAACACTGAGTCCCATTTGATTATATAGTCCCCATCTCCATGATATCTCTTGAGCATTGACATATAGAATACTAGATAGACCTCCTTATAGGCTTGGTGGCAATGCCAACCTGTAAGCTACTGAGCCCACATCATCAAGAACCTCAAACGGACCAATATATCAAGGGATAAGCTTACCCTTCTTGTCAAACCGCACAACTCCCTTCATTGGAGATACTTTCAACAAAATTGCTCACCGGGTTTGAATGACATGTCCCTTGGATTGAGATCTGCATACTCTTTTTGCCTACTTTGGGCTTCCAACATCTTGCCTTGATTGAACCTTACCATCTCTTGAGGTTCCTTCACCAAATTTGTGCCTAAAGGCTTCACATCACCAACTTTGAACCATTTTATGAGTGATCTACACCTTTTCCCATAGAATGCTTTGAATTGAGCCATGTCGATGCTAGAGTGGTAACTATTGTTGTATGAAAACTCACACAACACCAAGAACTTATCCCATGGCCTCCAAAATTGATCACACAAGACCTTAACATATCCCCAAGCACCTGAATAGTCCACTCAGACTGCCCGTTAGTCTAAGGATGAAATGCAGTGCTAAAGTCAAGCTTGGTGCCCAACTCTTCATGTAACCTATCCCAAAACTTAGAAGTGAATTGCATACCTTTGTTAGATATGATGGAAACTGGCACCCCATGCAGCCTCAATATCTCCTTAGTATAAATCTTGGCGAATTGCTTCCAGCTGTAATCCACTCTAACTGGAATGAAATGAGCTATCTTGGTTAGCCTATTCACTATGACCCAAATAAAGTCATGCTGCCCCAAGGTCTTAGGAAAACCCACTAAGAAGTCCATGACTATCCTCTCCTACTTCCACTCAAGAATGGGCATTCTCTGAAGCAAACCCGCAGACCTTTGATGTTCGTACTTCACCTGCTGATAGTTGTGGAATTTAGATAAATACTCCATTATGTCTCTCTTCATACCGACCCACCAATAGAGTTGTCTCAAGTCATGATACATTATGGTTGTGCCCATATGAATAGAGTATCGAGAACCATGAGCTTCTGCAAGCAAACCCTGAATCAAATCACCAACCCAAGGCACACACATGCGTCCTCTCACCATCAACACCCCACACACATCAAGTGTGGTGTTAGAAACTTCACCACACACCACCTTGATCCAAAGTTATTTAATTTCATATCTTCAAACTGTCTGGCCTTGATTTGATTAAGGAAGGTTGACTTACCTCAGCACTAGCCAACACTACACCCCTTTCAGAAATACCAAACTACATGAACTGCGATGCTAGAGTCTGAATTTCTCTAGCCAAAGGTCACCTTGACACCCTCAAGTAAGCCAGACTACCCCTACTTACCTCTTTCCAACTTAATACATCTACCACCACATTGGCCTTGTCGGATAGTACTGAATGGTCACATCATAATCCTTCAACAATTCCATCCACTTTCTCTACCTCAAGTTCAGATCCTTTTAAGTGAAAACATGTTGCAAGCTAAGATGGTCTGTAAACACTTCTTACTCGACACCATAGAGGTAACATCTCCAAATATTAAGTGCAAAAACTACCGCTGCCAACTCCGAATCATGGGTTGGATAATTTTTTCGTGAGGCTTTAATTATCTTGAAGAATAGGCAATTATATTCCTGTGCTACATTAACACAGTACCCAATCTAGAGTGTGAAGCATCACAAAACACAATAAAGTCCTTACCTTCAACTAGCAAGGCGAGAATGAAAGTTGTGGTCAAAAGAGACTTGATCTTTTGAAAGCTCTCCTCACACTTGTCCGACCATACAAATGGAACCTCATTTTGAGTCAACCTTATCAAGTGGTAGCAATGGAGGCAAAATTCTTGACAAACTTGCGATAGTAGCTAACAAGACCCATAAAACTTTGAACCTTAACTACCGAGCTAGGTCAAACCCAGCTCTTGACAGCCTCAATTTTCTGGGGATCCTCCATCACCCTTTTTTTGAAACCACGTGCCCCAAAAAGGCAATAGAAGACAACCATAATTCGCATTTAGAGAACTTAACATAGAGCTTCTTCTCCTTCAAGATCCTTATAACAATACGAAGATGACCTGCATGTTCCTACTTACTCTTGGAGTAGACTAAAATTTCGTCAGTAAAAACAATCATAAATGAATCCAAGAAAAACTTAAAAATACCATTCATCAAACTCATGAAGGCTAACGGTGCATTGGTTAACCCGAAGGACATCATTAAGAAATCATAATGCCTATACCGAGTCTTGAAAGCTATCTTGGGTATATCTTAAGTCTATCTGGGAGAAAACTGAAGAACCCTGCAACTAGTCAAAGAGATCATCTATTCAAGGAAAATGATACTTATTCGTGATGGTAACCTTATTCAACTGTCTGTAGTCAATATACATTCTCATGATACTATCTTTTTTCTTAACGAACAACACTGGAGCACCCCAAGGTGAAGCACTAGGACAAATGAATCCCTTATAAAGTAACTCTTGCAATTGAGTCTTGAGTTCCCTCAACTCAGTGAAGCCATTCAATTGGAAGGGATAGAAATTGGAGAGTGCCCGACTCCAAATCAATACAAACTTCAATGTCCTAGTCCGGAGGCATACCAGGTAAGTCTATGGGAAACACCTCCTGAAAGTTTGACATCATGGGACTAACTCAATAGTAGGGGACTCTGCACTGACATCCCATAGATGTGCCAGAAAGGCCAAACACCCTCTCCCAACTAATTTCTTAGCCTGAATAAAAGATATAATTTTCACAGGTCTTAGCTTATGCACACCTTCCCACTCTAACATATCCATTCCAGGTATCTTTAAGGTGACAGTCTTAGCATTACAATTTAGAATAACATGATATAGAGAGAGCCAAGTCATACCCAGGATGATGTCAAAATCAAGCATATCTAAGATTATCAAGTTTATCCAAGTTTGGAAACCCATCAACAAGATTGAACAAGAACGATACATATGGTTCACTACCACAGAGTCTCCAATCAGAGTAGACACATATATAAGAGAGTCAAGTATGCCAGTAACCAAGTCCAATCTCAAGGCAAATTTAACAGATACATAAGAATAAGTGGAACCCAGATCAAACAAAATAGTGGCTATCCAGCCACAGACGAGAATTGTACCTATAATAACATCATTAGATACCTCAACCTCGGTCTTACCTGGGAAGGCATAACAGTAAGCTCTATCATCAATCTGGGCAGGCTTCTCACTACCTCCTTTTGCATTACCACTACCTCGATTTCCACCATGGCCTCCTTGATGATTACCCCGCCCACCTTGTGGACGACCTCTACCATTACCTCTGCCACCTCTACCATCAGAAACCACAACTCTAATCTATTGTTTCCCTTGAAAACCAACCTGTATCTAAGGATAATCTCTCTTGAAGTGCACCATAGCACCACAAGTATAACAACCCCAATCTAGAGAAGGCCTGCTAACCGATGAATAAAAAGCTTATTGGTTTCTCACAGCTGAGGGTTGCTGAGTGGCTCCTGACTGACCCACTGTAGAAGCTGGCAGGGCTGACTAAATAGGGCAAGCCAAATAGACCTAATGACTATGAACCCTGGAATAAGAACCACCAAGTTACCCGCATTTTGGGACTTATTTGCTAATACCTTTTCCTAACCAACCTGTTTAACCCCTTCTACTTTCTTCACATAATCAGCAACACCATTAAAGGTCTTTCCAGCAGAAGTCATATGTACAGTCAAAACCTGTAAGTTGGTGTTCAGACCTTTCATAAATAATTGAATCCTCTCATCTTCTATACCAAGTAACTGAGTAGCATAATGGGACAAAGCATGAAACTTAGCCTCATAGGTTGTAACAGACATATTGCCCTGTTCAAGGGCCAAAAACTCATCCTTTTTGCGATCACGTAGAGTATGGGGTACATTCTTCTCTAATAAAAGGATATGGAACTGAGCCTATGTCAATGGAGGTAAAACTGGAGACCGACATTTCACATAAGCCCTTCACCACTGCTTTGCATAACCTTGTAGCTGAAAGGTCACAAACTCAACACCGTACTGCTCCACAATACCCATTTTACGTAGCCTCTCGTAATAATCAATAATGAACTCAAATGCATCCTCAGTCTCAGAACCAACAAAAGTAGAAGGTTTCATTTTCGGAACTTAGTCACCATGTCATGTTTAGTCCCAGTCATGATAAAACCTAATATCGGGTGAGAAAAAATCTCAGTTCGTAAATCCCCAACCATCCTGGAGCAACAACAACAGTCGGCTAAATACTTGGAAACTGATAATCAGGCATTGCAGGAGTGGCCCCAGTACCTACCAATCCACTCAGAAAAGAAAGCACTTGCTGAATCATCTCAAAATACATTAGAGGAAGAGGTGCACCCCCAGCTGGTGCCACCTCCTCCTGCTCCATCAAGTCTTCATCCACAAAATCCTCGAACTGATCCTGGGGTGGGGGAGGTTTCTCAGATATCTGACGGTCCTGATTAGTTGCTTCCCAATCTCCACCCCTGGCGGGTGTTGCTCTACTTCTCCTCTTTCTTCTACCCCTTCCTCGACCTAGAATAGCTAGTTCCACAGCTTGAGCTGCTGGTACGGGGGTTACTGTTCTGGCTTTTTTGGCTCTAGTGTTCACCATCTACCGAAAAAAAAATGAAGAGGGTCAGATACCAATTTGGATCGCCAGATACCAATAGGAATCAAGTTATAGCACGAAAGAACAAAAGTATAGACGTCTCTGTATCATTCCATATGGCTCTATTAGACCCATTTATAACAACGAGATCAATAAATCTAGAGCTCTCATACCAACTTTGTCACGACCCAAACTTATCGTGAGTAGCACCAGAAACTAAGTAGATGACTCATTGCTTCCCAAAAGATGTATCTCACCCTTGAATCAAATTACAATCTGCTCTAAAGCTGAGGTCTCGATGTAATCATAAGAAGATGCTCTGTACTCAACAAAAAGAAGTGCATATATAGTATCCATACATAAGAAACAACAGTGTACTATTAGGGTTATCGGCTAACCCAAAATAAGAAATGTGAACACATAACCATAACTTAGTAAACAAGAACAACCATGAACACCTACCAAATAACTTTACCTCAAGTATATGAAACTTGTCCTTATTCAACAACACCACAGAATCCAGTCAAGTACAAGTAAAGATAGGTAACAATTCAAGTTAAGACCATGACTAGCAACATCAATCCAATTCAGCAAACTATGACTCAACAACAATAAACTACACTTTGTCTTCAATACATAAGTAAACAGACAAATAGAGAGATATTTCAATCCTTTGAAATTTAGCCCAGACCACTCAAAGATTTATTTCAACAACAACAATAACACTAATCATAATCCCGATTCACTCAAGGAACCAAATATAACAAGTAAATAATTAAACCACATTCACTCATAGAACCATCACAGTCACCAATACCTTGTACACACATGCTAAGGGTTTTATGGTCGCCCAATAGCCATGACCTGCAGGGGACGAGCTCTTGTCCATGTACTAAAATTCTAGATATCCAGTGCCTGCCAACCTTATATCAACTAAATCCCTGAAGATGTCCAAATACCGGTACATCCCACAATAATGAATAGATATTACAACAATCACAATCACAATGAAAATAGTAACTACACTTGTACAATCAACAATCTTTCAATATATCCTCATTGTATATGATTAACACTAAGGATATCATTTAACCATTTACTTTCTTTGAACACGCATTGTAACAGTTTACGAAGGAACAGTTAACATGCACACATAAATCAAGTTGGGTTATAACTACATTAAACCATCACATACCTCAATCCAAGCCCCGCAATGCGTTAACAAACTTGAGCCTTGCCATTTCTTGCAACCTCGACTTGATTGTGGTCTAAAAACAATAATATAAGTACTTATCAAATAATGCTCTAACAATTTCAAGGATTACAACCTAATACCAAACCCCAAGGTCAAATTCATGATCATTCCTCCCATTTTAGGGTCTTCTATCATCATTCCACCTTTAACTCTACCAATTTCATGGATATAATGGTGAATTCTAAGCATGCAATTGTAAATTAACCATTTTTAACTAAAACCCAAAGGCTTTATACTCCATTTACCTAATTGCACCAGAAAAATCACCTAGGACAAGTTAAATCCTTTCCAAAACCCAAAAACTAGTGATTCTAAGGATTAATAATCAAAAAGCTAGTTAATGGAAGGGATGAACATACCTTAACGAAGAAATTTTATGTAAATTAGGTGGAAATTGCTTAAAATTGCCTCTCCCATCCCTTAGATGAATGTGGAATAAAACTAATATTTTTGGGGTATTTTTTGCATTAATCATCACATATCCCGCTATAGTACTCATATTCTACTATATCAACATTGCTATAGCGTAATTTGCCTACTATGGCAGGATTGACCAAAGCTGTCTCCCGTTATAGAGGGAAAATTCCCGCTATAGTAGTGCAATGGTAGTAGCCTGTCACCTACTATAGCGGGGTAGGTGAGGCAGAAAGTTGGGATTTCTCCCAGTTTTGTCATTTTTGCAACACACCCTCAGATTTTGACATTCCAAACCAACCCCTTTATGTCAAATTCGCTATTGGGAGTTTTACTCACCCAAATTAACTTCAAAAATTCTTACAGATTCCTTATCACCTTAGATATCTTAAAATCATCTTAAATCACTTAACCATTAACTAATCCATTCCCGGATTACACTAGATCATACCACGCTTGGATTTCATCAGAGACTAGCCTAACTTGAAATTTCTAACTCTTAATTTAGAAAAAATCTTAACCTGAATTTTGGCATGCTAGACTTACCCGCAATGATGGAAAAGGGTCATTACACTCTTAATCATGATATTTTTTCCATATATGTTTATGGCGTCCAAATACATACGTTAGTGTAAGCAGTCGTGCAAGTAATAAAGTAGTTTTTGTGAGCCGATTATTGATTCCACATAGACTTGTGATTTTAGCAAACACTCCAATTCAAGTAATACTATAAACTTAAACAAGTGCAATTTGTAACCAAAGAAAGTGTTGGAGATTTATAATTCTAAACCTAATAATATAACTAGAGAGTAATTTAAAGTGTTGTAAATAATAATGAGGATTCCAGGGGCAAGACATCTTGAATCAATCATGCAAAGCTATACAATCTAGTTGGTTAAGTTGTTTATCTTGGTTGTTGAATCACGGAGTTAATATCATGATTATGGTCTTTCGAGCCTCTAATCGTCTATTTAAACTAGCCTTATAACTACATCATTGAGAGGGGATGTAGGAACTAATTCAAATGAATTTATATTTCTTCCCATATTTGAACTAAATGGGACAAATTACATATATTCCTATCATAACCGCGAAACTAATCTCTATTTCTTAAAGATGAGAACCCATTCCTTGCATTCTTTGTTCTAATATAATTTTAGTCCTTCCAGGCTCACAAAGATATATAGATTAATTTTAAAGGTCTCGAATCTTTAAGATAGTAAGCTTAAGAATGTAAGAACAACCAACTATGATAAACAACATTAACCAACTTAAATTTAAGCTAAACAATCATGTTTGTAGCCTCAACCCTAGAACTAGGGTTCTTTGTCACTCATGCTATGATAAAAACACAAGAGTTTGATGTTTTCATCAAGAGAAATGACTAAGAAATTAAAGAGAAGAAAGAACCTAACATTGAACTCTCCTCTATCTTTTTAGCCTATAAAAATAATCAACAACCCTTACAAAAATATGGGGAAGGAATTTATACAGTAGTGGGATAAGTACCCCAAAACTCATTAGGTTCCAAACTTGATTTAATGAAAATTTGAATCTGAGATACACCTAGGCACCATGCGCCTCCCACAGTGCCTAAGGGTTTTGCCTGGGTTTGTGCTCTAGCACTAGGAACCTCCTATAGCCCCTCTGAAGGCTGGCTAGAGTTCATGCCTAGGTGCCATGTGCTTTTGCAGGTGCCTCTGGTAGCCTGTTAGAGTATAGGCTCTGGGGCCATGCGCCTATCATAGCAGCAACACTTTTCTTGCCCGAAAACTCATCCAATGTCGCTCCAAAAGCTTCGAACCTTCATTTATGCTTCCATGGGTCCATTTCCACCATCATTATCTATAAAATACCTAATCGCATTGGTTAGTTTGCTATCCAGAATATGCAATCAAAATAAGCAAAACAAGCAATTACAAGTCATTATTATTCTGAAAACTCGGCCAAATGCGGGTAAAACACGACAAGCGGGTGTACAAATACACCCAAGATCACCATCCCACTTAAAGCCTTGTTCGTCCTTGAATAACTCTTTTATATCCCATGCTATATGGAAAGCTTTAACATCACCAAGCGATACAAGATAACTTAAACTAAGGCTACAATGACTAACATAGAATTAACACGCATTCTTTATTCAAAAAATTGAACTCATGAACAAGTACTTCAAAACCTCCTAGCATCAAGAATTGACTGTACCATATTAGCAAACTCATGCAGTCACTCTACTAAGGAATCAAATACGTTACCTTTCTTTCATCAACCATCTGCCCTCACAACAAAAGAGCTACCCATTTTCACTCATAAGTATACACTTTATCATAAGAATGGGTATAAGACTAAAATCTCTCTCACCCTCACAAAGAATTTCACATGCTACATACGATGAACCATAAGCTTGCCCTTTGTGTACTACTCCACTAATATAAGATTATCAGAATTCAAGATCAAGTAGGACTTTTAGGATTGTAATATAGGATAAGGGATGGGTAGGTACTATTCTGGCCAGTAATAGTGACTATTTTCCCTAAGCGCTATTAATACATCACAATTTTCTTATAAACCATGTAATGGCCTGATTTTTGAGATTTTGCTTTTTATGTAATTTGACCATTTTTTCCTTCCCCATAATTGCTAAATATTAATTTTGGTGTGTATGAATAGTTGGTATGGTTCCCAATGCCTTCGAGAGGGTTTTGGGAGAGTTTGAGGTGTTTAGGAGCTTTAAAATTTCCATAGTTGATTTCGGTCAATATTTGATGCTCTGAGTATCGAATGTCAATTTGGATAGTTCTATTAGATCTGAAATATTGAATTTGGGTTACGAGCAGGATTGGTTTAGGTTCAAACCCTTTAGTTTGCATTTCAACCCTCAGATTGAAAAATTAGTGAAATTTGCCTTAAAGGGGTCCTGGGGTCTAATTTGTTGAAAACAATCTTTTTTCAAAATCCAACATCACCATTAAGTTCAAAACATAGAAAATAGTTTGGTAGCATATATGGTTTGTTTTAGTGGGGTCCCAAACGAATCCCAAGGGTCTATTCAGAGTCTTTGAAATTATGCAAACTCAGCTGGTTTGCTAATTTTTGGAGCATGGCAGATCCTTCTTTACAAATACGGGCCACTGGCTGCGAACTGGGAGAACAAATTCTCTCTTATTTGCAATAGAAAGGTGGTGGCCGCGATCGCAAAGGGTAAGCTGGTCTGGGTCGGGTTGGTTCCTACATCGCAAACTCGACAAGGCTGTTGCAAATGCGAAGGTCCAATTTATCGACCTTCGCAAACGCGAAGCTTTGTCCATAAACGTGAAACCCAATTTTATTAGCTGGTCAAAGTTGGCCCTCGCAAATATAAAGGGTTGACCGCGTTTGCGAGGTACTGTTCTCAAAACAGTTTAAATGTTTCATTTTCATAATTTTTCACTTTGGACTTGGAGCTTCAAGTTTGGGTGATTTTTAGGGTTTTATCACCATTTGAGCTTGGATAAGCTCTAAGACTTTATTTACAATACTTTGCATTATTTATATCATCAAAACACTCTTTAATCTTGGTTTTAACATGGGATTTTGAGGATTTTTTCGAAAAAGCTTAAAAATAATTTTTATTTGATTTGGACCTCATTTTTAACTCATTCTTTCATGGGTTTTTAGGTGTAGATTCCTTTAACCTTGGGAAAAGTATTTCTAAAATAAAATTCTTGTTTTACCCTTTTTGTTTTTGAACTCATATTTTGAACCTGTTTTGGACCCAACTCAAATATGGGCAATATGGATAACATTAGCTTTATTTTAACGAGTAGATGCCATATTTGAATGTTGTGGACAATGTTATGCTATACTTGGGAGACTCGAGGTAGATACCTCTGATGCAGTTATTACTGGTATCATCCCAGTTTGCTACAGATCTGCTTCCGTGTTATTTGACCTTGGGTCTATATTCTCCTATGTGTCTACATATTTTAATTTTGATTTTGATGCTTCCTATGAGCCCCTTTCTATGCCTCTTCATGTTTCTATCCCCATAGGAGATTCTTTAGTGGTGGATCGGGTGTATTGATCTTGTGTAGTTACCTTTTTGGGGCATGAGACTTGAGTAGATCTGATTATCCTAGATATGGTTGACTTTGATGTTGTCTTAGGTATGGATTTGTTAGCTCCCTATCATGTTATTTTGGATTGCTATGCCAAGATCGTGACCTTAGCGACCCCAGGTATACAAAGGCTAGCTTGGAAGGGTACTATTAATTTAGGTCTGAAAGGAGTTATATCTTTTCTACAATCTCGACACATGATAAAAAGAGGTTGCTTGTCTTATTTGGCTTATGCTCATAATACTAGTGTTTTCTCACTGCCTCTTATGGATTCTATTAGAGTTGTTTACGAGTTTATGGATGTGTTTCCTATGGATTTGCCCGATATAACTCTTGATTGTGATATTTATTTTGCTATTGATGTGGATTCGAGAAATAAGCCCATCTCCATTCCTCCTTATAGGATAGCCCCAGTCGAGTTGAAGGAATTGAAGGAGCAGTTACAGGATTTGTTTAGTAAAGTGTTCATTAGATATAGTGTATCTCCTTGGTGTTCTTCTATCTTATTTGTGAAGAAGAAGGATGGTTCTATGCACACGTGTATCCACTATCGACAGTTGGACAAAGTGATGGTTAAGAACAAGTATTCTCTTCTTTGAATTGATGATCTTTTAGACCAGCTTCAGGGTGCTTTAGTGTTCTCCAAGATTGACTTGAGATCTGGGTATCACCAGTTGAAGATTAGAGCTTTGGATGTTTTGAAGATGGCTTTTCAAACTTGATACGATTATTATAAGTTCTTGGTCATGTCTTTTGGGTTGACAAATGCCTCTGCAGCATTGATGGAGTTGATGAACTGGGTATTTTGACCGTACCTCAACTCCTTTGTGATTGTATTTATAGATGATATCTTGATTTATTCCAAGAATGAGGCCGATCATGTGGAGCACTTGAGGATTGTACTTCAGAGGTTGCGTGATAAAAAGTTGTATGCCAAGTTTTCTAAGTGTGAGTTTTAGCTGGATTCTATCTTTTTCTTGGGTCAAGTGGTGACCAAAGATAGTATTATGGTTGACTCAACTAAGATAGCAGCGATTTGTGATTGGGCTAGACCTACTTCTCCTATCGATATTTAGAGTTTTATTGCTTTGGCAAGTTATTATCAATGTTTCATAGAGGGTTTCTCATTTATCATGGTTCTTTTTACCAAGTTGACTCAAAAGAAGGTTGTATTTCAATGGTTAGATGCTTGTAAGAAGAGCTTCCAAAAGCTCAAGGAGTTATTGACTTCGACCCCTATTTTGACTTTGCCTAAGGAGGGTGTGGGTTTTACCATATTTTGTGATACTTCTGGTGTTGGTTTTGGTGCAGTGTTGATTCAGGAGGGTAAGGTGATTGCTTATGCCTCTTGTCAGTTGAAGCCTCATGAGAGAAATTACCCTAGCCATGATTTGGAGTTGGTAGCCATGGTGTTTGTGTTGAAGTTATGGCATCATTACTTGTATGGAGTTCCTTGCGAGACTTTTTTGGATCATCATAGCCTTCAGTACTTCTTCAATCAGTGAGATCTTAATATGAGACAACAATGTTGGCTTGAGTTGCTTAAGGATTATGATCTCACTATCCTTTATCATCTAGATAAGGCTAATGTGGTTGCGAATGCCTTGACTCAAAAGTCGACTAGTATGGGCAGTTTATCTCATCTCTTGACTCAGGGTGGCCTTTAGCCTTAGATGTTCAGTATCTAGCTAACCAGATGGTTAGGCTTAATATTTCAACACCCGAGCATGTTTTAGATTTTATTGATGGTAGATCTTCTTTGATGGAGAAGAGACATCTCTTAATTCCGATGGTGTTTTGAGAATTATAGGTCGTGTTTGTGTATTGAGAGTTAGTGGATGGTTTAGATTGATTTTGGAGGAGGTGCATTATTCCAGATATTCTATCTATCTAGAGGTGGCCAAGAGGTATCGTGATTTGAAGTAACATTATTAGTGGGGTGGTATGAAGAAAGATGTAGCAAACTTTGTAGCTCATTGCTTTTATTGTCAGCAGGTGAAGGCCGAGCATCTGAGATCAGGTGGTTTTCTTTAGATATTACCCATTCCTGAGTGAAAGTGGGAGTGGATCACTATGGACTTCATGAGTGGGTTGCCCTGTACTTTTCATGGTTCTAACAACATTTAGGTCATTGTGGATCGATTGACCAAATTGGCCCATTTCATACCTATTCAGATTTCCTTCAGTGCCGAGAGGTTATCTTGCATCTATATTTGTGAGATAGTTTGTCTTCATGGGGTACCTACATCTATTACTTCAGACAGAGGCTCAATGTTCACTTTTAGCTTCTGGCAGATGTTTCAGGAGGAGTACTCAAGTTGACCTTAGCACAACTTTCCACCCCAGACCGACGGACAATCGAAGCAGAATATTCAGGTTCTAGAGGATATACTCCACACTTGTGCTATGGACTTTAGAGGTCCGTGGGAGCAACATTTGTCCCTAGCAGAGTTTGCTTATAATAATAGCTACCATTCGAGTATTGAGATGGTACCTTTCGAGGAGTTATATGGTAGGCATTGTCGATCTCCTATTGGTTGGTTTGAAACTTTAGATATTAGACCCTGTGGTAACGAATTGCTTTGCAAGTCTTTGGATAGGGTTTGGGTGATTCAGGATAGGCTTCGGGTAGCCTAGAGTAGGCAAAAGAGTTATGCGGACCGTTGGCTTCATGCCTTGAAGTTTGGGATTGGTGATCGAGTCATCCTTCATGTGTTTTCCATGAAGGGAATGATGAGGTTTAGGAAGAGGGGCAAGCTTAGATCTAGGTATATCGGGCCATTTAAGATTCTTCAGACAGTTAGGGAGGTTGTTTATGAGTTGGCCTTACCTCCAAACTTTTCAGTTGTTCATCTAGTTTTTCATGTATCTATGCTTCGGTGCTATATCCGGATGAGTCTCACATGCTTCATTGGGACTCAATTCAGTTGGATAAGAGATTGACCTTTGTTCGGAGCTAGTGTCCATTTTAGCCAGAGATGTTAGATGATTGCATTCCAAAGATATTCTAGTGGTTAAGGTTAATTGAAGACACCGTCTTGTTGAGGAGGCTAGTTAGGAGGTTGAGTTTGACATGCATAGTATTTACCCTCAGCTTTTTACTAATTCAGGTATTTTCTTGCCTTTTAGTTCAAGGACGAACTAGAGTCTTTGTGGTGGATGTTGTAACGACCTGATTTGTGAGATTTTTCTTTTTATGTGTTTTGACCATTTTTCCCTTCCCATAGTTGCTACATGTTGATTTTGGGGTGTGGGTATGGTTGGCACGGTTCCTAATATCTTCGAAAGGGTTTTGGTAGAATTTGAGGTGTTTAGGAGCTTTAAAAGTTCCATAGTTGACTTCGGTCAACATTTGATGTTCTGAGTGCCGGATGGAGATTTGGATAGTTTCTTCAGATTCAAAATTTTAAATTGGGTTAGCAGCTGGTTGGTTCGGGTTCGGAACTTTTAGTTTACATTTTGACCCTCCGATTGAAAAACTAGTGAAATTTGCCTTGAAGTTGTCCCGAGGCCTAATTTGTGGAAAACAATCTTTTTTCAAAAATTCGACTTCTCCATTGAGTCTGGAACATTGAAAATAGACTGGTAGAAAATATGGTTTGTTTTAGTGGTGTCCCAAATGAATCTTGAGGGTCCGTTCATAGTCTTTGAACTTATGCAAACTCACCTGGTTTGCTGATATCTAGTGCATGCTAGGTCCTTCTTCATGAAAATGGACCATTATCCTCAAATGCAGATAAGGAATTCTCCTTTCATTGCGATCGTACGTTGGTGGCTCCGATCGTGAAGGGTAAGCTGATTCGGGTAGGGTCATTCCCTTCATCGGGAATGTAACAGGGTTGTCGCGAGCGCGAAGGTCCAATATATCGGCCTTCACAAATGAAATGCCCTGGATGAGAATGCAAAAGCCAATTTTATTAGCTGATCAAAGTTTACCCTAGCGAACATGAAGGGTTGACCACGTTCGCGAGGTACTATTCTCTGAATAGTATAAATGCTTCATTTTCACATTTTTTCACCATTTTTAGACTTGGAGCTTCGGGTTTGGGTAATTGTTTAGGGTTTTCATCACCATTTGAGCTTGGGTAAGCTCCAAGACTTTAGTTCTAATACTTTACATTGATTTATATCATCAAAACACTCTTGAATCTTGGTTTTAACATGAGATTTTGAGGATTTTTTGGGAAAAGCTTTACAATGATTTTTACTCAATTTGGACCTCATTTTTGTGTGGGTTTGCAGCTGTAGATTCATTTAACCTTGGATAAGGTATTTCTAAAATAAAATTCCAGTTTTATCCATTTAATTTTTGAACTCGTATTTTGAACCCGTTTTGGACCCAGCTCAAATATGGGCAATATGGGTATTAATATCTTTCTTTTAACAAGTAGATGCCATATTTGAATGTTGTAGTTGATTCTGAGGCCTCTCGAAAGGGGAAGGCTCCGTGTTGAAGGACTTTAGGCTTGTATTTTTGTCGTTCAAGGTAGGTTATGACTTAACTTTCTTTAGACTGGGCTGGGTAGTTAATGAATAAGTAAAGCATGCTATGGGTTGGGAAGAATAACTATGGGATGTGAGTTTTGAACTAATATGTATATATATATATATATATATATTGTGTGACGCCCGTGCGAGGGCCTATTTTCTATTATTGTTGACTTATGATATTATATATTGCGTGTTGCCCGTGTCGGGGCTTTATTTGACATCATTGGCTTTATTTGTGCATTTGATTGCCTTATTTGTTAATGTGATGCCCGAGCGGGGGCTTGAATAGATATTATAGGCCTTGTTAAGCACTATTTGTCTTTATCATGAATGCAATGCCTGAGTTATAGGTTGATATGATATTAATGATGTCTTACATGCATGTTTATACTAATGGTGCCCAACTAGAACTGATATCATGAATTATTGACATATTGAGTTGATTTCTGAGCTGACTAGTATAAGTATTGAATGGATTAGATATCTTCATACTGTTTGATTGTGATCATTATATCCTCGTTGCATACATACACATTTATGAGATATTGGTACCATTGAGGAACATTGATTTTTGAAAGAAAATGAGATACTTTTGAAAATGCCTAGACCGAGAGATGTGCCGGTCGGGTAGATTGAGACATGAGACTGAGATTGGTGGAAATTTGAGATAGTATACGTGTTACGAACCCAGCATGGTCATATTTTGAGAGCATTGAGGCTCGATAGGTGTATACAGAAAGTCATGCAATGACTTTCAACCATTTACTTCATCAGCCATTGCATTATATTACATTTGCCCATCACGTGTTGTTTTTACATGTTACTTGTCGTGTATTTAGCTTCCATCTATACTAGCATATATGCTTGTCCTTTTTGCTATTATATATATATATATATTATTAGAACTGTTAGTGGAGACGGTGTGAGCTACCATTTGGGAACTTTTCTGCTTGCAGGTTGTGTGCTCATAGTATTTTCTTTACTTATCTTATTTTCTACTTTGCTCAGTCAACCTATGATACCTACTGACTACAAGTGGAACGTACTCACTCTTACTATGTCCTTTTGGTATAGATCCTAGTTCGAGTACCACACGTAGCAGCTGATCTTTGTACGGAGATTCTGGGCTTTTGAGGTACTGATACACTCCAGAGTTTAGGGTTGATTCAGACCTTATCTATCATTATTTTTCTTTACTTATGACTCAGAGACAAATTCTGTACTATTTAGTATCCGAATGGTTGTTTAGATGCTCTACACCTATGTCATCAGATTTTGAGATTTATGATATTTTTGTTCAGACTTTCGTATTTATCTATATTATGGTCTGACTTTATTCTAGAAGTCTCGCCTTGTTTTATTTTATTTTTGTTACCAATTTTTCCTTATCTTTGGGTGATTGGCTTACTTATCAAGCTTGGGTTGCAATAAGTACCATCATGACCTCATTTTTTGGTCATGATAAATTGGTATCACAGCTCTAGGTTCACTGATCTGATAAGTGCAAGAGAAGGATGTCTAGTATAGTCTAGCGGATTGCTACATAGATGTCCATATCTATCTTTGAGAGGCTACAAGTTATCTATAGGAAAAACTTCTCTAATTTGATTCCTTATCGTGCGGGTTTTTCATACCCAATGTTCTAAATGATTCTACTATTTTCTGGACAAATGGTAAGGAGTAGGTCCAGGTATGCTAGGGATGCTGAGCCGGTGCCTGATATGGGAGCCCCAGTTAGAGGATGAGGTAGGGGTCATGGTCGACCCAGAGGTAGAGAACGGGCACGAGGAACTGGCCCAGCTATAGGATGTGCTAGGGAGGCCTCTCTCAAGCCTAAGGTTATGTATACCAGAGATGATTATTAGACAGGGGGTGTAGGGCCATCTTAGGTTCCTCAGTGTTCAGTTGATACCCCGGTGCTTCAGGACCTCTTGATTCGCCTTTTGTGTCGCCTGAAGGGTGTTCCATTGAGTGTACCTAGTATTCCTCAGACATTAATTGGTATTCCGCCATATGTAATGACATCTGCTTATGGTATTCCTACTTTAGGGGTGCAGCCATTATCTATGGTACCCCCACATATGGATTCAGTGCCTGTTAGACTTACTATTCCTGCAGTTGCTTTAGGTACAGTGATGTCTTCTCATGATCAGAAGAGGTTTGAGAGGTTTATTTATTTGGCTCCTCCCAAATAGGTAAGGATGCCTATGAGTTTCTGACTGACTGCTAGGAGAAGTTACAAAATCTTGGATCCCTTGAGTCTCATGGAGTCGCCTCTACTACCTATCAGTTGACGGATATGGCTTGGGATTAGTGGAGATCTTTATCCAGTTGTAGGCCTTTGGGTTCACCTACTATGACTTTGACCTATTTTTCTGAGGTTTTCTTGGAGAGGTTTGTGCCATATAGCTTGAGAGATCAGATGCGTGATAAGTTTGATCATTTGGAGCAGGGCTCCATGTCTATTACTGAGTATAAGACACGTTTTCATGTTCTATCTAGGTATTCTATTACCAGCATTTCTACTGAGTCAGAGAGGATTCGTAAGTTTGTGAAGGGATTAGAGGGTCCTTATCAGTTGTCTACTACCCTGATGGTTGTTTCAAGGGCTTTTTTCAGAGTATTATTGAGCATGCCAAGTTGACCGAGTCTATTTCTCAGGCTATTTAGGGAGGCACCAAGAAGGTGCACCATCAAAGCACGTTTAGTGGTGGCGCCCCCCGTAACAGAGATTTTTTGAGCAGAGGTTCTCGTGGTTATCAGGGTAAGCCGATTCAGGTCGCTTTACAGGGATCAGGTGGTAGACCTTCAGGTCCTACGACTTCAGGTAGCCAAGTATTAGGTTATGCTAGTAGAGGTCCCAGGTTTAGCTCTTTAGGATAGGGCAGTCATCCTAGTTCATCTATGCCTCCTCAGATTAAGTCAGGCCATAGATGGTGTTTTGTATATGATGAGGTTGGAAATTTGGCCAAGGATTGTCCCCGACGTGTGTATGGATCCACTCAGCAGGGTTCTCAGCTTCAGCTTTGCTCTACTCCGATATCTGTAGGGAGAGGTTGTTCACATAGTGGCAGGGGTGGTGCTAGTAGTGCCAGAGGTTCTAGAGGTAGATGTAGGGGAGCTCGTGGTGGTGGTTGTGGGGTTACTCAATCCAAAAGCAGATATGGTCAGTGTTATGCTATACCTGGAAGACCCGAGGCAGAGGCTTCTGATGTAATTATTACAGGTATTGTCCCAATTTACTACAGATTTGCTTTCATGTTATTTGACCCCGCGTCTACTTTCTCCTATGTATCTACATATTTTGCTTCTGGTTTTGATATTGTATGTGAGCACCTTGCTAAGCCTTTTCATGTCTCTACTCCCTTAGGAGATTCTTTAGTGGTGGATCGGGTGTACCGATCTTGTGTGGTTACCTTTGCAGGACATGAGACTTGGGTAGACTTTATTATCCTAGACATGGTTGATTTTGATGTTATCTTAGGTATGGATTGGTTAGCTCCCTATCGTGCTATTTTAGATTGTTACGGCAAGACTGTGACCTTTGCTACATTGGATGTGCCAAGGTTAGCTTGGAATGGTACCAAAAAAAAGTGAGTTATATCCTTTCTACGTGCTTGTCGCATGAAAGAAAGAGGTTGCTTGTCTTATTTGTCTTATGTTCATGATACTAATGTTGCCTCCCCGCCTTTTACGGATTCTATTTGAGTTGTTCGCGAGTTCATGGATGTGTATCCTACGAATTTGACTGGTATGCCTTCGGATCATGATATTAATTTTTCTATTGATGTGGAGCCTGGCACTAAGCCCATTTCCATCCCTCCCAATAGGATGTCCCTGGCTGAGTTGAAAGAATTGAAGGAGAAGCTGTAGGATTTGTTGAGTAAGAGGTTCATTAGACCTAGTGTATCACCTTGGGGTGCTCCTATTTTGTTCGTGTAGAAAAAGAATGGTCTATGCATATGTGAATTGATTATAGGTAGTTGAACAAAGTGATGGTTAAGAACAAGTATACTCTACCTCGCATTGATGATCTTTTTGACCATCTTCAAGATGTTTCGGTGTTTTCTAAGATTAATTTGACAATCGGGTTTCACCAGTTGAAGAGTAGAGCTTGGATGTTCCGAAGATGGCTTTTCAAACTTGATATTGTAAGGATGAGTTCTTGGTCATGTCTTTTGGGTTGACCAATGCCCCAACAACATTCATGGAGTTGATGAACTGGGTATTTTTACAGTACCTCAACTCTTTTCTGATTTTATTTATAGATGACATCTTGGTTTATCCCAAGAATGAGGATGATCATGTGGAGCACTTGAGGATTGTACTTCAGAGGTTGCGTGATAAGAAGTTGTATGCCAAGTTTTCCAAGTGTGAGTTTTAGTTGGATTCTATCTCTTTCTTGGGTCACCTGGTGACCAAGAATAGTTTTATGGTTGACTTGGCTAAGATAGCAGCGATTTGTGATTGGGCTAGACCTACTTCTCCTATCGAGATTTAAAGTGTCGTTGGTTTGGTAGGTTATTATTGGTGTTTCATAGAGGGTTTCTCGTATATCGTGGCTCTTTTGACCAAGTTGACTCAGAAAAAGGTTGTATTTCAGTGGTCGGATGCTTGTGAGAAGAGTTTTTAAAACCTCAAATAGTTGTTGACTTCAGCCCCTATTTTGACTTTGCCCAAGGAGGATGTGGGTTTTACCATATTTTATGATGCTTCTGGTGTCTGTTTGGGTGTAGTGTTGATGCAGGAGGGTAAGATGATTGCTTATTCCTCTTGTCAGTTGAAGCCTCATAAGAGAAATTACCATACCCAGGATTTGGATTTGGTAGCCGTGGTGTTTGTGTTAAAGTTATGGCGTCATTACTTGTATGGAGTTTCTCATGAGTTTGCTTATAATAATAGCTACCATTCGAGTATTGAGATGGCACCTTTCGAGGCGTTATATGGTGGGCATTGTCGATCTCCTATTGGTTGGTTTGAGACTTCAGAGACTAGATCCTATGGTATCAACTTCCTTCGCGAGTCTTTGGAAAGGGTTTGGGTGATTCAGGATAGGCTTCGGGCAACCTAGAGGAGGCAAAAGAGTTTTACGGACCATTGGCTTCGTGCCTTGAAGTTTGGGATTGGTGATCGAGCCTTCCTTCATGTGTCGCCCATAAAGGGCGTGATGAGGTTTTGGAAAAGGGGCAAGCTTAGCCCTAGGTATATAGGGCTATTTGAGATTCTTCGGCCAATTGGGGAGGTTGTTTTGCGTTGGACTTACATCCAGACTTTTCAGTTGTTCATCCAGTTTTTCATGTATCTATTCTTCGGCGCTATATTCCAGATGAGTCTCACATGCTTCATTGGGACTCGATTCAATTGGATGAGAGATTGACCTTTGTAGAGGAGCCAGTGTCCATTTTAGCCAGAGATGTTAGACAGTTGCATTCCTGAGATATTCCAGTGGTTAAGGTTCAGTGGAGACACCGTCCTGTTGAGGAGGCTACTTGGGAGTTTGAGTCTGACATGCGTAGTACTTACCCTCAGCTTTTTACCGATTAAGGTATTTCCTTGCCTTTTCGTTTGAGGATGAACTAGAGTCTTAGTGGTGGATGCCGTAATGACCTGATTTGTGAGATTTTGCTTTTTATGTATTTTGACCATTTTGCCCTTCCCCGTTGTTGCTACATATTGATTTTGGGGTGTGGGCATAGTTGGCAATGTTTCCGATGCTTTCGAAAGGATTTTGGAAGAGTTTGAGGTGTTTAGAAGCTTTAAAAGTTCTATAGTTGACTTCGGTTAACATCTGATGTTCTGAGTGCAGGATGGAGATTTTGACAGTTCTATTAGATTAGAAATATTGAATTTGGGTTAGGAGCGGGGTTGGTTCGGGTTTGGAGCCTTTAGTTTGCATTTCAACCGTCCGATTGAAAAAATAGTGAAATTTGCCTTGAAGGGGTCTCGGGGGCTAATTTGTTGAAAACAATCTTTTTTTGCAAATCCAACATCACCATTGAGTCTGGAACATCGAAAATAGCCTAGTAGCATATATGGTTTGTTTCGGTAGAGTCCCAAATGAATCCCGAGGGTCCGTTCAGAGTATTTGAAATTATGCAAACTTAGTTGGTTTTCTGATATCTGGTGCATGAAAGATCCTTCTTCGCGAATGGGGGCCACGGGCCACAGGCCGTGAATGCGGAGAAGGAATTTCCCTTCATCGTGATCGCGAGGTAGTGGCTGCGATCGCGAAGGGTAAGCTGGTTCGGGTCGGGTCGTTCCCTCCATCGAGAATGCAACAGGGCCTTCGCGAGCGCAAAAGTCCAATTTATTGGCCTTCACAAATGTTAAGCCCTGGCCGCAAATGCGAAAGCCAATTTTATTAGTTGGTCAAAGTTAACCCTAGTGAACGCGAATGGTTGAACGCGTTTGCGAGGTACTATTCTCAGAACAGTAGAAATGCTTCATTTCGCGATTTTTCACCATTTTTGGTCTTGGAGCTTCGACTTTGGGCAATATTTAGGGTTTTCATCACCATTTGAGCTTGGGTAAGCTCCAAGACTTTATTTCTAATACTTTACATTGATTTATATCATCAAAACACTCTTTAATCTTGGTTTTGACATGGGGTTTTGAGGACTAAAAGCTTTAAAATGGTTTTTATTCGATTTGGACCTCGTTTTTAACTCATTTTCAGCGGTAGATTCTTTAACCTTAGGAAAGGTATTTCTAAAAATATACTTTTGATTTTACCCCTTTCATTTTTGAACTCATGTTTTGAACCTGGCTCAAATATGGGCAATATAGGTATGATTAGCTTTCTTTTAACGAGTAAATGCCATATTTGAATTTTGTATTTTATTCTGAGGCCTCTCGAAAAGGGAAGGCTCCGTGTTAAAGGACTTTAGGCTTGGATTTTCATCATTCAAGGTAGGTTATCGCTTAACTTTCTTCAGACTTGGTTAGGTAGTTAATGAATAAGTAAAGCAAGCTATGGGTTGGGAAGAATAACTATGGGATGTGATTTTTGAACTAATATATATATTACATAACGCCCGTGTGGGGGCTTATTTTCTATTGTTGTTGACTTATGATATTATATACTGCGTGTTGCCCGTGCGGGGGCTTTATTTGATATCATTGGCTTTATTTGTGCATTTGACTGCCTTATTTCTTAATGTGATGCCCGAGCGGGGGCTTGAATAGATATTATAGGCCTTATTGAGCACTGTTGTCTTTATCATGATAGGAATGCCCGAGTTATGGGTTGATATGATATTAATGACGTCTTACATGCATGTTTATACCTATGGTGCCCAACTAGAACTGATAACATGAATTATTGACATATTAAGTTGATTTCTGAGCTGACTTGTATACGTATCGAATGGATTGGATATCTTCATACTGTTTGATTATTATCATTATATACTCATTACGTACATAAACATTCATGAGATATCGGTACCCTAGAGGAATATTGATTTTTGAAAGAAAAGAAGACACTTTTGAAAACGCCTAGAACGAGGGATGTGTCGGTCGAGTAGATTGAGACATGAGACTGAGATTAGTGGAAATTTGAGATAGTATACGTTTTGCGAACCCCCCATGGGTCCTATTTTGAGAGCATTGAGGCTCGATAGGTGTACACAGAAATTCATGCGATGACTTTCAACCATTTACTTCATCAACCATTGCATTGCATTGCATTTGCACATCATGTGTTGTTTTTACATATTACTTGTTGTGTATTTAGCTTCCATCTATGCTTGCGTATATGCCTGTCTTTTTTTCTATTTTATATATAGATATATATTATTAGAACTGTTAGTGGAGACGGTGTGAGCTACCGTTTGAGAACTTTTCTGCTTGCAGGTTGTGTGCACATAGTATTTTCTTTACTTATCTTATTTTCTACTTTGCTCAGTCGGCCTATGATACCTACTAAGTACAAGTGGACCGTACTCACTCCTACTATGCCCTTTTGGTGTAGATCCTAGTTCGAGTACCACACGTGGGGGTTGATCTTTGTGCGAAGATTCTGGGTTTCTGAGGTACTGATGCGCTTCAGAGTTCGGGGTTGATTCAGACCTCATCCATCTTTATTTGTCTTTACTTATGACTCAGAGACAGATTTTGTAGTATTTAGTATTCAGATGGTTGTTTAGATGATCTACATTTATGTCATCAGATTTTGGGATTTATGATATTTTTATTTAGATTTTCATATTTATCTATATTATGGTCTGACTTCATTCTAGAAGTCTCGCCTTGTTTTATTTTATTATTTTTTCTATTTTTTCTTAGCTTTGGGTGATTGGTTTACTTATCAAGGCTGGGCCACATCTTGTAGCAAATTTACATATCACTAGTAAGGAGTTTTCAATTTGCAAATACTTATTTTTTTCCTCGTATTTCTTTTTCTACTCCTTACCAATAACACACACATTTTCAATCACTTGCACCCTAAATCTTCTTCACAGGCTTCCAACTCAACTATCTCCATTTTTTAATTCTTGCTCCCTTAAACTCGTATATTTAATTTAAGTGCTTAGGAGTTTTCAATCAAATTCACAGTCAATTGAACGAAAAGGATAAGCTTCATACGTGGCTATCAAAGAATAGGCTAAAAGCTCAATCGGGCTAACTAGGATCATTCATTATGGGTAGGTAAAACAGGGGATAAGAACATGTCTATCAAAGAAATGCCTATATTATCTCCTAAACTCAACATTCTTCATTTCTCTTTGCAAACACAGCAGGCAAGTTCTAGATATCAATATGAAGGTATGGAATATCACAAACACTCATGGCACACGTTCAAATCAAGAAGGATCCATATAGACTCTCAATCAAGCAAACACAAGAATTTGACTTTAAGCTAACATCACATAAGAGTCAGATAAACGAGCCTAGTTGTCTCAACGAAAGTCATTCTGTCTTCACAACTTGCTTTAGAATTCACACCAACTAGCATCAATCAATCATGTGTAGCACCTAGTAAGAGCACCTCTGTTTATTCGTAATAACTAATTTTCCCTAACTATGACTAAAAAAAATTAAAATTACTCCTAAAAAATGAAAAAGGATACTGGGTTCAAAGGGCACCCCCTCGGAAAAGAACCAAAAAGAAAAATTGAGAGGTGGGTGACGTGTGCTTCTACTAAATGGACAAATCAAGAACAACTAAAAATAAACAAAGATAAAATCTTTTTGTGTTTTAGATTTAGTCCAAACTTGCAAATAAATCAAAATAAAATCCTAAAGTGCACTTCACCCTAAATAAATCCGAAGATTCCCACCCCACACTTGAAATAATGCTATGTCCCCAAAGCAAAACTCAAAATTAAGAACAATGGTTAGAAATACACCCTGAGGTCTCTAGGCCTAGCTAGCAGTATGTCACTCTCTAAAATTTCCATCAAAGGGGCCTACATACCCCACACTTATGCTTTTCCCATGCTCCTTAGCTTAGATTTCGGGTACTCAAACTTCCTCTAATCTGCAAAACAAACAAACAAAACAAAAACAAAGGTGATACTACATAAAAATAACTAACTCTATTACAACTTAGGTTGCCTCCCAAGCAGCATCTGATTTAATGTTGCGACAGGACTCATGTCATAACCAGCTCAAGACACTCTAAATCTCTTCTTCCTTTCGATCACAACTTTCTTTTTTTCTTCACTCTACCAAGAGCACCATCATAATTTAGCCCTTTTCTCATTTTCTCACCCCATTCAGGCTCCTCTAAAAGCTTGTGAGTTCTTCTTTCTACAACTCAGAACCTTCGATGAGAGAGGTAGAATGATGAACCTTTATAAGCTCATACTTCTCCACCCCACACTCATCTTCTTTCACTTCCATGATCATGAATAAGTCTCTGTAGTGTGTAGGGGTGTTGAGTTCTTTGTACACTCTAAAAGTTACCTCCTTATCATTCACTCTCATCTTCGAGTTGCCCTCTCTTACATCAATTAAGGATCTACCCATGGCTGAGAATGGACGTCCCAATATAATTGGCACCTTGTCATCTACTTCGTAATCAAGAATGATGAAATCTGTAGGAATTACAAGCTTACCAACTTTGATGAGTAGGTCCTAAATGATTCCCTCAGGAGCTACTCTCGATCTATCTTCAAGCTGTAGGACTACTTTGGAAGGCCTAGGTTTTCCCAAGCCAAGATTATTGAACATCGAAAGGGCCATCAAATTTATACTTGCCCCCAAGTCACATAAAACCTCCATTAACTCACTTTCACAAACTTGTATAGGAAGGGTGAAAATCCCAGGGTCTTTGAGCTTTGTGGGAAGTTTTCTTAATACCCTAGAACTGCACTCCTCAGTAAGTTCTGCGGTCTTTAAATACATAAGTCGATTCTTGTTCGTCACCGCATCCTTCAAGTGCTTAGCATACTTAGGCATTCTATGTAAAACATCAAGTAGAGAAAGATTTATATGTAATTCTCTGAATGTGTCAAAGAACTTCTTGAAACATACATCCTCTCTACTTTTCTGGAGCTTTTGTGGGAAGTTTGCTCAATACCCTAGAACTGCACTCCTCAGTAAGTTCTGCGGTCTCTAAATACATAAGTCGCTTCTTGTTCATCACCACATCCTTCAAGTGCTTAGCATACTTAGGCATTCCATGTAAAACATCAAGTAGAGAAAGATTTATATGTAATTCTCTGAATGTGTCAAAGAACTTCTTGAAACATACATCCTCTCTACTTTTCTGGAGCTTTTGTGGGAATGGTCGTGTTGATATTTTCTTTTTAGCTGGCTTGACCACATTCTCCTCAACTTCTTTCTCTGCAAGCTTTTTTATATCTGGGCTTGGTCTAGTCAACTCCACTTGCATCTCATGGTTTTTCTGCTTGAAAGGTACATTGTTTAATTCTTTCCTGCTCCTCAATGAGAGTGCCATTACTTGCCTGGGGTTAGGATCTATGTCACTAGGCAAACCCCCTTGAGGTCTTGTCTTTTGAGCTTCCGCTAACTGACCCATCTGCTTCTCTAGATTCTTTTAAGCCATTTATTGATTTTTGATCTCTGCAGCCATTTGCTCTTGGTTGGCCAGAATCTTTTTTAATGTCTCTTTTATATTGTTAGCCTGAGTGATGGTCTGATTTCCTTGCTGCTGCTGAAACTGCTGAGGTTGGACTTGATTGTTGCCCCATGAGTAGTTGGGCTGACTCTGCCAATTACGATTGTTGGCATTACCATACTTTTGATTTTCTTTTTGTGCATTGCCCATAAAATTCACCGAGTTAGAATTATATCCATATAAATCCACATAGTGACCACTGTTACGATAAATTTACACCAAGTCTGTACCTGCTGGACTTAATTAAACTAGCCTGAGGCAGTGTCATGCTCAATTTGCTAAGCTATCCAATCACCTAATTTTGAAAAGCTGCCATCTGAGCAGCCAAAGCAGTAATACTATCAACCTCTATCATACCTGCAAGCTTATTCACCATACCTCAGGATTCAAGCCATGCCAGTTAGGATTACCTTGTGCAATGCAATTAAGAAGAGTGTAAAGTTCAGCATATGTCTTCTCCAAATCTTGACCACCTGCAGCTGAATCTAGCAAAATTTTTGTATTCGGGTCAAGACTTTCCACAAAAGTATAGGCCAACACGTCATTCGACTGCTGGTGATGTGGACAATCTCTAAGAGGATCCTTGGATCTTTCCCATGCCTGATATAAATTCTCCTTAGGTTGCTGCTTAATTCTCAATATTCTACTCCTTAACCTCACAGTCTTACCACATAGGAAAAATAGAATGAGGAACTTATTTTCCAGGTCATCCCATGTTGTGATAGAATTTGAATGTTCTGTCTTTAACCTTCTCTTTGTTTCTACCAAAACTGACAATGGAAAAAGAGTGAGTCGCACGTAATCAGTGAAGTCTCCTATAGGAATAAAAGTGTCACTGATCTCTAGAAAGTTCTGCAAATGCTATTGTGGATCCTCATGCGATAAGCCTATAAATTGCCCGCTAGAGTGAAACAACTGGACCATGTTCTGTTTCAACTTGAATCTACCTCCCAATTCTAGTTTGCGGATACTTGAGGTAACATTAGTTGTGAATGAGATTGCCACTTCACGCACTGTCTTGCGGGCTGGTTGCTGATCGCCCATATCTACAGGAATAGTCTCATCATATTAAACTTTTGGAATTGGATAGAAAAGCACTGCTTCTCTCCTTAATTAATGCAAGCGTCGCTTAGGTTCAGGATATGGTTCAATAAAATCCCTTTTCCTTTCTAGCTTTCTATAAATTTAAACATGTACCTGCAAATCCAGTAGCTCAGACCAAGTTGTTAGCACTTATCAAACAAAATAGTAAAACTAAATATTAGAGAGTTGCTAATATTTTCAAGTCCCCGACAACGGTGCCAAAACTTGTTATGTTCAAACGCACACGCAAGTGTACGCGGTCGTGCAAGTAATAAAGTTACTCTTGCAAGCCAATTATCGTTCCCACAGAGACTTGTGATTTTAGCAAACACTCCAATTCAAGTAATACTATAAACTTAAACAAGTGCGATTTGTAACCAAAGAAAGTGTTGGAGTTTTGTAATTCTAAATGTAACAATATAATTAGAGCGTAATTTAAAGTGTTGTAAACAATAATAAGGAGGATTCCAAGGTTAAGACATCTTGAATCAATCATACAAAGCTATACAATCTCGTTGGTTAAGTTATTTATCTTGATTGTTGATTTATGGGGTTAATATCATGATTATGGTCTTCTGAGCCTATAATCGTCTATTTAAACTAGCTTCGCAACTACATCGTTGAGCGGGGATGTAGAAACTAATTCAATAACGCATTTATATTTCTTCCCATATTTGAACCAAATGGGGCAAATTAGGTATATTCTTATCCTAACCACAAATCTAATCTCTATTTCTTAAAGACAAGAATCCATTTCTTACATTCTTCGTTCTAATCTAATGTTACTCCTTGCGGACTCACAAAAGATATATAGATTTATTTTAAAGGTCGCGAATCTTTAAAATAGTAAGCTTAAGAATGTAAGAACAACCAAATATGATAAACAACATTAACCAACTTGAATTTAAGCTAAACAATCATGTTCATAGCCTCAACTCTAGAACTAGGGTTCTTAGTCACTCATGCTAATGATAAAAATGCAAAAGTTTGATGTTTTCATCAAGATAAACAACTAAGAAATTAAAGAGAAGAAGGAACCTAATGTTGAACTATCCTCTGCGCTTTTAGCCTCCAAAAATAATCAACAACCCTTACAAAAATGTGTGAAAGGAATATATATAGTAGTGGGAAAAGTAACCCAAAACCCATTAGGTTTCGGACTTGATTTAATGAAAATTCGGATCTGGGATGCACCTAGGAGACATGCGCCTCCCATAGCGCCTAAGTGTTTTGCCTGCGTTTGTGCCGTGGCGCTAGGCGCCTCCTATAGCGCCTCGAGAGGCTAGCTGGAGTTCATGCCTAGGCACCATGTTCCTTTGCAGGTGCCTCTGGCAGCCTGCTGGAGTTTAGGCTCTGGGGCCATGCGCCTACCATAGCACCAACACTTTTTTTGCCCGAAAACTCATCCAAACTCGCTCCAAAAGTTCTGAATCTTCCTTTATGCTTTCATGAATCCATTACCTACATAATACCTAATCACATTGGTTAGTTTGCTATCCGAAATATGCAATCAAAACAAGCAAAACAAGCAACTACAAGTCATTATTGTTCTCAAAACTCGGCCAAATACGGGTAAAATACGACAAGCGGGTGTACAAATACACCCAAGGTCAATGTTGCTTAATTTGTAGTTATTTCCAATAAACATTATGCAATCTTTTTTGTGTAGTAATATTCATTTCAATAAGTTTTCAGAACATAATTGATTTTCAATCTACCCTCCTTTTAGATTCAAGACTATCATTTATTCATTTTCTAAAATAGAATGATAGTATAATTACTTATTGATAATCAACCTTAATTATAAAAATTCTTCGATTAAGTACGAATGCATATTTTTTTAAGTATAGATTACTTGAAATGTACTGAATGGAAATCCTTCTAATAAATATGAATGCATATTTTTAAAATATAAATTATTTAAAATATACTGAAATAAATTCCTTTCTTTTTGTAGTCCAAAATTACCATTTGAATTTTCTTTCATTGATTAGTTTAAAAAAATATATTTTCTTAGCATTATCAATTCAATATTTTTATTTAATTCTTCACATAAATTATAGTAATACAAATAATATTAAGTACTTATTTAAGTTAATCTTCACATAATTTTCGGCAAAATAATATAGTAATTCAAAAAGTCAATTTTAAGAATATATTTATTCCGAAATTAGGAGTCAAAATATTGTAATTTTTATCCAATAGCAATTAATCTTAATAGACTTTTACCCCAATATGAAAAAATGGAATAAATCTACAATATTGTTTTTTTGTAAAATGTCAAGTGGCTAGTTCTCAATACGTCACTTGGCTCAATTTTAGGTTAGACTACTCTCCTTTACTATTAGATAGATATGAAAAAATAGAATAAATCTACATGTCAGAACCTATGATAGTATTTGTGTTTCTATGAATTTTACCAACTTGATCAATATCAATCCAACTGTTATCTAGGCGATGGACAATGAAATGGGAGTGTCACGATCCAATTTTTCAGGTCATGATGGCACCTACTATAGTCAACCATTAGGTAAGCTGACCCATAGTCCCGAACAACTAGTAACTGACTAATAAGAAAGGCGGAAGTAAAATATAAATAGAAGAGAGAAAGCAAGAAGGAAGTGAATATATCCCCAAAACCTGGTGAAGTTAGTACGAGAGCTTTTAATACAACAGGAGTACAAGTGAAATACAGGATAAATATACATATAAAGATGTCTCTAAATACAAAATAGAGATCAATCTAACAATAAGAGAGAGAGAGTAGTAACAACTCCAAACGTCAGGAGCTCACCTCAAATCTCCGATCCACGGTACTCTGCACGATGCACACATCAACGATGATAACTTGTACTATGATTTGTAGGCTGCAGAAGTGTAGTATAAGTACCAAACACGAGGTACTCAGTAGGCATCGGCCGACTGAGCTTTAGAAATAATGTAAGCATAAACAATATGTAAAGCAGGAATATAAATTACAAGCAACCATCCAAGAAACTAGACATGATAACTCTGATGGAGTAGTAAGGATAAACTATCCTATCCTATCAGTAACCAGGGACTTACGTGTGAAACCGTATATCACTAGCCAATATACAAATGAAGAATGAAAGAAGGATATATAGTAGTAATACTAGGTCAAAGGATACATATACAAAATGAATAGATAATGAAGGAGAAGGATATACATAACGAAATCTATCACCAATCCCAAGTCGTGATAACAACTGGTCAAAACCACAACTGAAGCCAATAAGACTTCGCTAAGGTCAAATACTCAACAATATCCGCAAGAGCTAAAGCTGAAATGTTGCAGAAGAATATAATCACAACAGAGGAAAACCACCGGCTGAAGACACAAGCAATCAACTCTACATCTGCTGAAGGACATAATGCAGCAAGGTATAATCAAGAACATTCGGGGCTGCAAAGAATACGAATGATAGTTAAATCCTGAGCAACTTAGAAAAGTTACTATCTTTGCCTGAATCGGGTCAATCCATTACTCAATCTACGACCGCAAATACCCATAAACACATATCATCAAGTAGAAGCACTCCACGAAGTCATATTAGGACGAACAAGTACCGAGATGAGAATTTTCTGAATTCTCCCATTTTTGCCAACCTTAACTCAACTGAATCATGGACCACACCATAGGAAAAATGGAGTACCCAACTCAATATCACACCAAAATCAAGACCACTATCGGGCGATGAACTATCCAAGTCAGAAGAACAGATCTCAAAATTTATCAACCTTAGGAACGAGCTATAGAAAAGGTTAGTCAATGCTAAAATTTCAACAACCCATGGAGGGCCAAACCTTTCTTCACTCCTTCTCAAAAACTAATCTAACTTTGCTTACAGAGAAGGAAAACAACCAACCTCACCTCACTAAAATAGAGAGAACCAACCAACCCAGTTAGCCATCTAAGCCAATGAATAAAAATTGCAAGAAGGGAAATGCTAACTAGATGATGCTAGTCTAGCCATCTATCAAGTAAGAATCAATAAATGTCAAAACGATGACAATAGTAACAACAGTATAAGGTGCCGGTGGCACAAAATGAAAACATCAACAAGGTCAATATCATTCTATAACCATAACAAGGTCAATATGCCAAAAGGAAGTGGGACTTTAACCCATGTGCTACTCCCTAAGAAAAATCACAATACTGATCCACTCAATCCATTGCTAAAAAAACTCATCTACGGGGGTAGTCACATAAGCATAAATCTACACAAGACTTACAATAATTGATATAATAATCTCAAGGCATATAAACACCGATGGGTATGAAAATCCCAACTCAATCCAAATAGAAACCAAAGACAGTAAATCAAAAGTGTACCTATACGATAGAATCTAAAGTCATAGTCCTTTACGTGCCCAAAGAAGTATGAATCTGAACACGTCCAAGCTCGGACTGAGTGTCTGAATGACCAATTAAAATACTAGGTGCACTATCTCTGCTCAAAGGTACCATAACACAAAGAAACTGATCTGGCTAAACTGACTGACTAATAATCCCTCACTGGGGACACTCTCTAGGCCAATGACCAGACTCTTTGCGATCATAACAGATTCCTGAAGCTCTAACCTGGAGAGAAACATGAGATGCCCCCAATTGGCTTGTCAACTCACATCTGGGGCACTCCCTAGACCAATGAACAATCTCACCATAATCGAAACATGCCCCTAGGACCCTCTGATGTACTATAACTGTTGGCCCAGAATGGTCGCCATGGCCTGAAGACTTAGACCAAATAACCCATACTACCTAACCAGAACTCTGTTCACGGAGATCATCAAGATCTATCTGAGAGCTACTAATAAGCTGAGGTGCTACCTGTATGGGCCTAATAGGCTGTAAATGATGTTGATCTCTACTGGGAGGATCCCTACCTCCAGATGAAATACCACACCCACTGAACTGCTGACATGGCCTCTTACTACCACCTCTATATGTCTCAAAGCAAGCCCTATCTGTAGCCCTCGCATGACCAACAACCTCAGTACAGAAGACCCTACCACTATCAAATATTCTGATGCTAAATGGAGTGGTAAAGCCAATCCTCTGATAAATATTTGCACCATCTCATGATTTGTAGCATATAACATGGGAGTGTATCTAGCCCACTCTAGAAAACCAACCTCATAATCTGAAACTAACAGAAAACCCTACTAAACCCAATAAACCCAACTCTGGCCTGAGAACCACTCGATGTACCGGGTATCATCACTGGCTAATGTTGGTGGTCATCAATTTTGATCTCCAACTCCCTAGTCAAACGTTGAGCTGAAACTCTGGCAGTGCATGTAGAAGTCCCGTTCGTATCTATCGACAACCTCGTACGATCCATCTGGGAGAGAGTGGAGTCAAAAAAAAGTACTTAGAGGTTCATAGAAGTACAGAAACATGACAAGGAGTCAAGAATAGAATTTCATAAAAATGCCCTGTAGCCTCCCAAAGATAGGATACAAATGTCTTCGTACTGATCCGCAGGACTCTACTAGAAACTTAGCTCTTGTACCAATAACACCTATAAACTTATGCTCTGATATCAATTTGTCACGACCTAATTTCTTAGGTCATGATGGCACCTACTATAGTCCACCAGTAGGTAAGCTGACCTATAGTCTAAAATAGCTAGTAACGGACTAATAAGAAAGGAGGAAGTAAAATCTAAATCGAAGAGAAAGAAAACAAGAAGGAAGTAAAAATATACCCAAAACCTGCTGCAGTCAGTACAATAACTTCTAATACAATAGGAGTACAAGTGAAATACAGGATAAATATACATACAAAGATGTCTCTGAATACAAAATAGAGATTAGTCTAACAATAAGACAGAGAATAACTCCGAAAGTCAGGAGCTCACCCTAAATTTCTGATCCATGGCTGCTCTCCATGATGCACACATCAATGAAGATAACTCGTACTATGATCTGCAGGCTGCAGAAGTGTAGTATGAGTACCAAACACGTGATACTCAGTAGGCAACGACCGACTGAGCTCTAGAAATAATGTAAGAATAAACAACATGTAAAGCAGAAATATAAATTACAGGCAACTATCCAAGAAACTAGACATGATAACTCTAATGGAGCAGTAAGGATAAACTATACTATCCTATGATTTACTAGGGACTCACGTGTAATACCATATATCACTAGCTAATATACAAATGAAGAGTAAAAGAAGGATATATAATAGTAATACCAGGCCAAAGGATACATATACAATATGAATAGATAAGGAAGGAGAAGGATAGATGCTAATACCATATATATATATATATATATATATATATATATATATATGTATATGTGTATATATATACACATATATAGGGCTAAGCTCAACGGTAATAACCTGAGGGAGTCACCCTAACATCTCAAGGAATCCTAACCGAGTAGGAAGGCTAATACTAGCATAATCAGGGCCTCTAACCAAAGGGTGACTAAACATGAGATAATCTAATAGTAACATATCTTACAATGAGAAAGAAAGAGAATCAGAAATGTACCAATAATCTCGGGTACCAATCCTTAATCATCTTGCCACGAACTAACCATAATAACTAACAATAAAGTAATCGGCTAGTCCGAATAAACAATAACCTAACCGGGCCCCCAAAATTCCAGAAGTTTCATGAAAGCACTCAACAAACAACAATCATAACCTGTACCTATACGCCCCCCATAAGATTGATATATACAGGCACCAAACAATCATACTGGTGATAGACGATGCATATGAATGAATGAATGCAACATAAACTGGTAATACCATATCCAATCTGAGTGCCATAATGTACCAAATGTATATACCTCCTCCAGCTTAGTAGCTCACAAAGGCAGGACCTATAACAATCATCCTTCTTCGGCCCTGTGGCTCACGGACGAAGGGGCTTATAGGGCACTTGGGATATCCGTATACACTGCCTGGTCCTAAAATAGGACTTCCAATAAACATCATAACCAATCTGATCCATCCAGTAACAGAGATATATATATGTATAATAAGTGTACGGACTCGAACCGTGACTAAAAGAGTGCAAGTCTGCAAATCCATTGCCCTAGATTGGGACTAAATCGATATAATTGCTTAGAAAGGTCGGAATCTCTCTCGATCAAAGTAAATAGTAGTGGTAAAAGAGTGGATAAATAATGCATCGGAATCAATCTTGGTCTAATTTCCAAAATAGCACATTTAGTTCCAAAAACTCATAATTCATTAAATAAGATGGTACAATTCTCGTTTGTAAAAGAATCTATTTTAAGAGTGGAAAGTGGGAATAAATCCCCTTTTTAAAAAATAGTAGTAAAATAAGGGTTTTGGTTGGATGTACCACTAAGTGAGCATAAATGCGCCTAAGAGTATGTATGTCATCACCATTATCCAAACAATACAACCATAAGTGCCTAAGCGTCTAAAAACTAGAATCGCGTACTTTTAAGGATATAATACTCACCTGGAGTCCAACTAGTATCGTAACCATGGCCTCGGGCAAAACAATACATAACTAACATGCTAATGGCACCATAATCCGGAAAACTACGGTAAATAAAGGCATAAAGCTGCTAAAAGGAGCTAATCGAGGAACATGTTTCAATCACTTAAGTAATTAAGGTAAGTATTATATTAAGGGGTCTGTACTGTCAATATGGGACCAAAAACCAACCTATGGTCAAGTGTTATAAAATTTTACAACAATATCGGGTATTCTAGGCTAAGGTTCGGGTCACATTTCTATTTTAAGTCCCCTAAATACGCTAAGTCACGATATTTATAGGTATAAAACTATCCTATAATCCATACCTAGCCTAAAATCTATACAATACACAATCTCATAGAGAAAAGTAGATCGAAGCCTACCTCGTAGCCGAACCGCATTCTTGAACCGTCTATAAATTGCTCGTCTTTGCTCCACGATCCCAAAATGATATCACACTATAAAAATCATAGCCCATGCATTAATACGAGTAACATGATACCCATATTTCTATATAAAGCTTCGAGTCAAAATTCGAATAAAAAATGGGAGCCCATGCACGAAATTCTAAAATTGGATCCTTCAATAGGTCCCTCTTAACTCAAGAAAATTGTGCCCAAAATTTGAGCATAAAACGAGCTCAGTATCCTTCCCAAAACAGCCCCCAATGTTAGAGAAATCAAGAATTAAAAATGGAGATATTGGGAGAGAGGAAACTCGGAACTTACGAGATTTAAATGAGATAAGGGTTGCCTTGACATCCCCGTAATATCCCCGGCCTTAAATCAATGTTCCCCTACTGATTTTGGGGGCTCAAATGGTGTTTAAGGAGGTTGGGAAATGGAGAAAAATGGTTTGGGGTCGAGGGGGGTTCAAGCCTAAAAAAGGCCAGAACCATTGCCTAGGCGACCATTTTGGTCGCTAAGGTGCCCTCGCCTAGGAGGCCTTTTTGGTCGCTAAGGCGACCTTGAGCTTGGCAGCCAACCATCACCTAGCCGGCACCCTTGGTCGCTAAGGCAACCTCGCCTAGGCGACAAAGGAGTCGCTCAGGCGATGCACCAGAAACCAGCACTTTCCAGATTTTTGTTTGGGTGCTCCGGGCCCATCCGGAGTCCCGTGGTCGCAAACAAATAATGCTACCCCATCAAAAATGGTATTTCGGACTCAGCAGAGTTGACTAAATTTCCAACGGAGATCGTTTAGACAAAGTGAGTGCCCAAAACCCAATGTGCCAATTTGACGAACTTCAAACCAATAGCCCAAAACGAGTCCGAAAGTTCTGAGATCCGGAAAAAAGTACCTCTAGCCTAAAATCGATGTTCTAGAGCTGATAACACTTTTGAAATTCTCATCCTAGGCCGTCTACTAGGAGTTTTGGTCGAGACCAATTGTTTAACAGCGAAAGCTCCAAAACAGGGAAATGAGCCTAAAACCCAAATGAAATATCCGATAATCGAGCCGACAGTTTCGACAAGTTATAAATGACCTTTAGCCACTGTGGGAAGACTCAAAACACTGGAAATGCAGGAAAATCGAGAAAATGACCTAGTGGGTCATTAGAGGGAGACAAATAGTTTAAGTTTTCCACATTGGCTATTTTCAGATGGGATGATCTTGGACAATACTGTCTCATGAGCAAACTTTTGTGATTGAGTTTGGCATGAGAACCAATTTTTTATCATGGCATCAGAGCCAAACCCATCACAAATCTTGATTTATCGATGTTGGGCCACATATTATATTGTCCATGCTCCAGTTTGTAAGCCTATGGACGCATGGGTGTTAGCATGGATTCCTAGTTTTGTTTCCTCAACTCTATAAAAAAAGTTCCTAATAAGGTTAGTGTACAAGCTCTATCAATTTTGCCTTGAGTTGAAGGAGTAGTCGAACTTTTGTGGAGAACCTTAACTTTTAAAATTCACAAAGGTTTTAAGTTGAATGTTTTTATCTAATTATGTCTCAACTTTTTGTGAAAGAAAGAATTAGTATTTCTAAATTTTTCAACAAAAGAAAGTGACTTTGTAAGATAATAAATATTAGTTGAGATTTAATAAGAAAATTGTATCTGATTTCTAAATCCTAAATATTCAATTGACTATTCGTCTAGTATGAAATTTAAAGCGACCCTTCTCATATCTTTAGCCAACCTTCAGTTTATCCTTTTTGCCGGCCATTTCCCCCTTATTTTTGTTTCAATAAATTTAGCTAAATAATGCCTTGAACCTTTTTGTTATCTAACCTTTCATTATAATCTGTATTTCTTTGGTTCATCATTATAATATGTAAACTACAATAAATTTGATAAAACTTCATAACACCAATAGTTTCTTCAATTTTTCATATTTATTGTAAAATATTTAAACCTCTTAAATACTCTTATTAAACTTCTTTTATCTTTTCTCCTTCCCTCAAATTCATATACGATATACTTTCTTCGTTACTAAATAAGTGGTATTTTTAACTTGGCAAACACCTTAAAAAACTACTCATTCTTAAAAAAAAACAAAAGTGTTTTTAGTAACTTCCATATATATTTCAAGTCATACGCTTGTTTGGAAACGTCACCTAGCAATTTCTTTGGTTTTCTCAAAGGGATAAATTTTGTCCCTATCGCCAAAGCAATTGTTTAAAACCTATTGAGGATGCAGTTTAGTGTATGTACTTTGTATTTGTATTTTAAATATAATAATTGATCTTGAAATAAATGTTATATTATTTAAATGATATAAATAAATGTTATATCTCAAATATGTTATTGTCTTGTAACAAAAAATTAGGCTTTGATTATTCTATTATTAAAGTTAAAAGCTAATTCTGATGGCTCTAAGAAGCTCATATATTCTTCTAGACGTGCTAAAGCATCACAAGTTACATTTACTAAAGTCTACCACCTAGAAATATAGTCTATGTCTGTAAACAAAAGAGATGTCTCAGGTAGTTAAGACTCCAATTTGATGCAACATTGCATTAAATTCATCGTCATCCTCCATCTCTAGCTTATCGCGAGTCTGCTCTCCTCAAAACAATCTTTCAGAGAGGAAAAGAGTACGAACCGAATCAACGGAAATCACTATAATAATATTATTATATAGTGTTGTCTTAAAAAAATTAGTGTTACATATCATCAATATAAATAAAAATATGCGTAAAATCTATCAAATCCTTATTAAAAGAGTAAAATTTGTATTAGTCTAGACAATAGTTAACATAAGATAATGTTTTTAATGTTTTTGAAAAAAAAAAAAAGAATCTATGTAAAGCAATCTAAAAATCACATTTGAACATTCACGTTACATGTTATTTTGCTTCATATCTACTTCCTAATCAATTATCAAAACTTGGTGTATAAACATATATGCTTTCAATTCAATTCAAATTATATATGTTACATGAACAATAACTAACAGAACTTACAAAGAAGTATATATAATTTATACTTCTGACGTACCAACAATACAAGAGTAACACAATGAACTTACGGACTCATCGTCAGCCACTCATCCTTAACCTTCAAATATTTCGGACAAGCTTTTTGCAAAATCGATAAAAGATATGGTTATATCAATCGCTTGAATGCACGACAAAACAATAAATATAAACACCAAAATTTTGTCCAGATAATAAAATAATATCTAGTTCGGTGAAAGCATACAATAAATTACACAAAATTAAAGTTAAAATTAAAATTTCTCAAAATTCAATAGGAACATAGTGACACTAAACATGATACTGAACTTACTTTCTTATAAAGCTAACCCAAGCCTTAAAACTTTGAAATTCTAGCAATTAGGCAGTACCCATGAGCTCATGAATTTTGATTTCTGTTCAATTATCCTCACGTTTTCCTTTACCTGCTTGAGATTGATTTGAAGCCAGATTTAAAAAAAGGGTGATATTTCAAGTAGAAAAAGAGAATATTTGTTCAGGTGTGAAAGTTTTCTACTTTATTTATTGTAAAATTATTTATTAAACCACACCTCAATTATTAATTATTCACTTATCTTTTGATAAATAGTTGGTGATAGTTCATATAAGAAACTCTCACAACCTGATAATTTAGATATGAAACTCAAGAAATCAGAATACTTTAGGTGAACTTTTCACCTTTCACTCTAAATGAGAGTGTATTGATTTCTTGATGTGGAAGACTTTTAACCGTCGTACATTATAAATTCTTGTGAGAATCAATTTTAGTTGTTAAAAGATAAAAAATTATACTACATAAAATCTAGTGCAATCCAATTCATCAAATAAAGAATATAACAGTGTGGTAATTAATGAATAAAAGTATAACTAATGATATAATCCATTGAAAAAAAAATACATACAAAAACAACAGCATCCCTAGCAGCCAAATCAACAATATCAACACAAGAAAAAGTTAAACAGGAGAAGCTACGAGTATCAGTCAGGCACATTTGAAAAGAAAATCAGTATGACTCTGTTTGGAAAGTCATCTGGTAATTGAAATTGGTGTAATTATTAGAATAATAATTACCATCCTAGTGATTACACAGCCTAGTAATTACGCTGACCTGTTTGTTTGCCATAATGTAATTACAGTGTAATTACAAGTGTACAGTTTGGTTGCATAAGTGTAATTACATGGTTATATTCAATTTTTAAAATAAAAGTTAATTATCAAAAACTAAAATTAATATTAGACAAATAATTACCTTTATAAATGATATTAGATTAAATATTTTATATACATATATATATATATATTGTCTTTGAAATATACTAATGAATAAACATATGTTCTTATAAAAAAATAATTAATTTATATTTTTCAAACTAGCATATTTTAATTAAATTAATCATAAAAACATAAAGTACATGATTTTTAAAAACATTATGAAATGCATGTTTAACAAAAAGATTAATATTATAAATATAATTTCATAAAATTATTAAAACATTTGACAAAAAGATAATCTATCAATTCTAACTAAAAAATGAATGGCTTGCAATGTGAAATATCATGTCAATACTAGTAAAACAAATAAATAGAAACTGAAAATATAACATAAGTTCAAAATTAAAAAAAATATATATATATATTCTTATGTCAAATTTCAACATAACGTAAATATGAATCAAAAGAAAAGAAAAACCTAAGTCTATAACCTTATTCAAAAATGAATTCTACTTAATTTAAAAATTAGAATACTAACTAAATTATGTTAAATGAAAAAAATCAACATAAAATAAATAAAAAAATAGATAATACAAAAAATTGCATTGAATCACAAGAAATAAAGGTTGGGAAATGAGAAGGAGATAAATTATAAATAATAAAAAATATTTTTAAAAAATATTACAATAATAAAAATAGAAAGAATTTAAAATAAATTAAAACGAAAAAAATAAAAATAGAAATAAAAGGAAGAAATTAAAAAGTAATCAGCTTGTAATTACACCATATAATTACCAGCAATTCACAGCTCCTTTGTAAATTGAAAAGTGTAATTACCCCTGCTAATTACACCAAATTATCTGCTGATCAAATAATTACCTGATCAATCAAACATATCAGTGTAATTACACCCAATTACACCAAATTCAATTACCAGAATGACTTTCCAAACAGGCCCTATATGTTTTCTAACTGACAGGTGCCACATCCTCTTTCACGATGTGCTATACTATTCACTACATAAATGCAAATATTTGACTGCTTTGACTACATAGACTTGAAATAAAACGCCAGTATTGTCTATCATCACACTACACTAAGGAGTTAAATCAAACCTTTTAACTTTTAGATGAACGGGTGTATGCAAATTGCTTGATGTGCAATTGAAATATTCAGCTATGTAGATCCCATCAATATGAATTTTCAACAACCAATCTATTATTTACTTATTGATAATTATACTTGCGATCAAGGAAAAAAAATAAAAATGAAACATCAAACAATAATATTAAACACAAAGAATTAACAATTGATCTTATTTAGACATCAAAATCCAACTTAAAGGAAAGGCACATGACAATCTAGGACGTATATTTTTTCTTGTTAATACCTAGGACTTCGAAACCATGTAAAATATGCTCAAACTACCTTATGTTTATATCCAAACTACTATTGAAAACAAAAGTTAACAACTGTAACATGCATATTTAAATTAAAACAATCCAAAACTATTCTTATTTGTAGACTAAGAAAGAATTTTAAATTCTTTATTCATTCATTATGTATTTGTTTAATATAATTTGTCCATCAGAAGTTGTAACTTAATGGGTTTCACAGGTAATGTAATATCACTGTAAAATTATACAACTCTTACGGTTCTAGGAAGAGATGGATTTTAATTGAACATTGGCTTAATCTGTTTCCGGAACACCCACCTTCGGACTCTTGGATAGCCGTCTGAACTGATCTACTATGCTGAGGACGAAAACCCCTTCCGAAAGAGCCTCTAACAATCAACGTAAAGACAATATTGCATGAAAAATAGTTATGAGAATCAACTGAATCCGAAAGAAAACCAAATATTATGTTAGTCTGGTTACACCTGCTGCGTGCACATATGCACACCTGCCAGATAGGATAAAGACCTGCAAATTCCCATTGTCAAGGTGACTTGCACTCTTCTGAAAAAGACATGATTGATAAACTGTGATTTCAATTTTGAAGAAGGTCGCAAACCTTCATGTTAGGGATACCAATCTCTTCCGAAATATCATACTCCAGTCTTACAATGTGGGGAACAATATCTTGAGTAGTTGCTGAAAATCGTGTTGCAAAGCGTAGGTATTTTTGGTTTGGAGATGCTGCTTAGGTTTTTTCCCTAATTTATAGTTTAGCAGTAGAGGGTAATTAGATTTATAAGGGTATAGGACTTTCCATAGAAGTAGGGGATTAGGTTTATAAATAATACTCCCTCCGTTTCAAAAAGAATGACCTACTTTCCTTTTTAATCCGTTTAAAAAAGAATGACCCTTTTCTTTTTTGGCAACACTTTAATACCTACTTTCCACATGGCATGTTTAAGACCACAAGATTAAAGGGCATTTTGGTACATTTGCCATAACTTTAATTTAGGACCACAAAATTCAAAAGTCTTCTTTATTTTCTTAAACTCCGTGCCAAGTCAAACTAGGTCATTCTTTTTGAAACGGAGGGAGTAGTAATTTATATTATTTGGTTTGAATTTTTAATTTGAGGGAAAAGGTGAAAAGACAATTTTATATAAAGGAGACTTTTAATGAACCACAAAAAGTTCTTCACACTTTTAATATACTAGTTTAGGGTACATGCGTTGCACGTGTGTTTTGTTTGGATGGAAACCCTGATTAGGCAGGTGGCCTAGCTAACATAGCTATCTGTCAAAAATAGTTGCATTCCATTGCAGGCTACTATAGAGACATATAATTTTCCAGGTGTTAAGAAAGATATTGAATCGAAAGCGGACATACTTGCTCACTGGCTAGATCGAGCTGTCTGTACCTTTGCTAACTCTTCTGCCTATAAGGAAGCTTGAAATAGGAAATTCTCTGATCTATGACCCCGAAATAAAACGACAAGAGTTGTATCATTCACCTCAATGGAAAAAAAATCTTTTCGAGAAAAATATATTATACAATGATAGATTCAAATAAAGTATAGGTTTTCAATGACATGGGAAATTAAATAGGTTTACCTAAAATATGGTTACTATGTGGATGTTAGGTAGTCTCTTCGATTGTGGACTTTTTACTTTGAGTTTGAGTTGGATACATAGCCAATGTTTATTTATAGCTTTAATTATGGTAATTATTATGCAATCAAACAAATAATTAGTCAAATAATTAAATAACAATTATTTAAAAAAAATAGTGAAAAAATGATTTTGTCTAAAGCGTAGAATTTTAATGAAGGGCGAAAAATTCAAACAACATTTCTAAGGCAACATTATTAACTTTGAATATTATAAATGCTTGAAAATCTTAAATATTGTGTAAGAAACAATTCCATAGATGAAAAGAAAATTACTATTTTAAACATATTGCATAACATACCTCTATATATTGAACAATAAATTAATAATGTAAAGTGAACTTGGCTAGAGAACTACACATTGATCTTCACCTCCTTCTATTCTTAGTATATGACTGATATACAAAAATAAAAAATATAAAAAAAATACTGGGGTTATTGTTGTAAAAAAAAACAAAAAAAGAATTCTCAATTTATAAAAGTTGAAAACCTTTCCTATAAAAAAGGAGTTACCTAAATATGATAGAATATTTTTCTGTCATAAATTATATACCAAATTAAATAACCTAAATCCATAGTTTTATCTTTTGATTTTTTTTTTCCAGACGCTTATATTTACCTTTTTCTTAATTCTTCTTTGTATATTTTGCTTTCCTTTTACTTAAGTTAATGAAATAGTTTTACTGGCTTTTAAAAAAAAAAGTTCATCAACTTTAGAATATATATATAAAAAATACATATATGTTGATTAGAGAAAATCTTAAGATTCTTATTTTTTCCTCTTACTAAGAATTCTTAATATTTAAAATATATTTTATTTTACCATATATTTTAGTGATCATTAATTATTAATTCTCGTAATACCTTTTATTATATATTTTAGGATTTCTTAATTAGCAGTTCTCCTAATACCTCTTATCATATATTGTTCTCTTACCATATATTTTAGGACTTCTTAGTTTTTAAAATAAATATTTCTCTTTAACATATTTCTTTGAGAATCATGAGAAGACTTGACAGGTTGAACTATAGGAACTTATAGCCTTTTGTGGTCCTTATTTATAGGAAGAAGGAAAATAACTTTTGATTCCGAATATGTCAAGATATCACTCTTGAAGTAGTTTCTCTAGAATTAAATAAGCAAAGTTAGATGAAAAGAAGGTGCAAGAAGGAACAGAAAATTAAAATAAAGAACATTGTAAATTAATGGAACAGATTTGTACGCATATCTCTCCCAATTATAGCTTGCATAAGAGAACATTAAATTAGCTTCATCAGGCATGTATCCAGATTTTAGTTTTCATAGGAGAACATTAAAATAGGTATTGCATCTCTATAAATATTTTTCAAATTTTTAATATTTGACCGGTCAATATTTTTGAAAAATATATTTTTTTTTGGCAAAGTATCAGACCCACTTGATGGAAATATACTGGGTATGTTGTTGTTTGCCAAAACAAATTCCTAAAAATGAGAAAAATAATTTTTCTACTGGAACTATTAAAAATTAGGCTTAAGTCATCAACAGACCCCTAAAACTTGTTCGCATATTTCACTTGAACACCTCAACTCACCCTTGTGCCTATTGAACACCTATACTATCTCATATTTGAACCATTTGAACACTTTTTGCCTACGTAGCAGATTGCGTGTGATTCACAGCTGAGAGGCGCGTAAGAAGCATTTAACTTGACATTTTTGTGGGATTTTTTTTTTCTTAAGAAGCATTTAACTTGACATTTTTGTGGGAATTTTTTTTTCTTTCTTCTTCCTTGCCTCTTTTCCATCAATTCCTCCACCACACCACCAGTCCGCTGCCGCCACCACTAAACACCCTTTTTCTTTCGATTTTTCTCCTGCCACTTCACCTCCTCCATCATCATTGCTCTTAATGACCCCATTATCGTTTTTTCATATCTGATATGGGCGAGAGAAATATATCGAAATAGATGGGTGCAAGGGTGAGGGTGAATGCGATCGAAGTTTGCCGGCGATGAACCATTTCGAAATCAACGGCTAGAGAAATCAAGAGGATTCAAATTAATTCTATCGAATTCTATAATATCATTTTTGATAAACTTATTGGATTTACATTTTAATTTGAGTAATGATTTTACTCGGAGGTGGCCAAAAATGGAGATGAACGGACGTGATCAACCTTTTTAACTCCGATGCCCGGAAATTTGCTTTCTTACTTCTTGGAGATTTAATTAATTGATTCAGAAATCTTTTGCTTTTACAATTGCAAAGATTAAAAAGAAATAAATAGTAGCAAAGAATTAAAAAAAATGCAGGAAGAGACTCTTGAGAATCCAAAAATGGGGTGAAGAAGACGATGGTAAAGGGGTGGGTAAGTTACAGATCTTTTTTATATTTTTTAAGATTTAAAAATAATTTCCTTATTCTTTTACTATGTAAATACATTTTAAAATAATATTTTGGATTCACATGACACGTGTCCTTATTTAATTCGTAAAATTATCATGTCACCGGGAGTGTATCGCACACATTTTATATTTTTAACTGATTCTCAAAAAAGTGTTCAGGTGGTTCAAATTCAGAGGGGTAAAAGTATTCAATAGGCACAAGGATGAGTTGAGGTGTTCAAGTGAAATATGCAAACAAGTGTAGGGATTTGTCGATGACTTAAGCCTAAAAATTAAGTTCCACAAGTGTCACTCATCTTCCCCCTATCCCCTAGCCCCCATCTCACCACCCCACACATTTACTCCCTTTCTATAGTATTTGTCTAGATTGTAAATAATTTAATTTACTTATATAACGAATATAAGAGAATAAGTAAGAAATCTACTTATTTTTTTTAACATACCCTAAAATTTAAATTATGTTCAAAATTTTAAGCCAAATCCTAATTTCTATAGTCTCTGCGTATTTTTGGGTGAAGTATGCCCAAAGTCTGGTGTTTTTCGATTGATCTTTTCACGCCTACTCACTCTTCAACTTTTAGTTTTTTTTCCTATTTGCCTTATCTACAACATCTAGTTTTTTTTTTTGTTTTTTTTTTTTTTAATTATTATTATTATTTGCCTTATACTCAAATCTTTAATCACAATCCATTACAAAGAAGTTGGTGAGGTCTAAAAATAATAGGTTTTTAATTTCATATAAAATTTTGAAAATATTTTTCTGAAATACAAAATAGATATTTAAGTATATAAAAAGGTGGCCTAGCTATCATAATTCATATCTTTACTACCTTCAATGATCAAACTTTTTTACCTTTTTAGTATCGTCTATATTCTCCGTCTATGATACCGTCAACTAACATTGATATATCTCCCGTGTTGAAATTAAATTTTATTTTTTCACAAAAATTACAGCAAATTATATTGAACCCACAAATTTTAATGTAAATTTTTCCGGTCTTCTTTCGTTCTGTGAGCAGCATTGTCCTAGCAAACAAAGGGAAAAGAACGAAGGTTAATATTATTTGGATTTAGGATTTGTATTTTACCAAAAATATTTTATGTTACAAAAGGAAAAGAAGACCCAACTAATCAATATCAAGGTAGAAGTCTTCAAGTTCAATGTATGTAGGTCAAGATCTTAAAATTCAAGTTAAAAAATAAAAATAAAAATACCACCATAAATAATTTGATACCATAATTGATTCTTACTTTTCGCAAATAATTTTTTTTTTTTTTTTTTTTTATATTTATGTAATCTCTTTTTTGGATGACAAGGTTTTTGACTTTTAACACTTTGTTTGGATGGTGGTTATCCATGGTATAGTGTGGTATCATTTATAAGAGTATCATGTTTGCTTTGATTGGTTCTTAAAATATATGGTATAATATCATTTAATTCCATGATTAGATAACCATGAAACCTCACTTTATGAGTCCTTCCTATAATTAAGGACTCATAAAGATAGGGACGTCTTATTAAAGAATACAAATACTATATCTTTATGGGATACACTTCAACAATATTCAAGTTAATTTGTACAAGCATTCATAAAAGAGAAACCGATATACTACATGCACATGGAGAACATTTTGGCATTGCCTCTTAATCATCATGCTAATACTACTCTGACCATCTCATGTGAAGCATTCTTCCCATTTGTATTAGTCATCGTCCATGCCAATGCTTCAATCCACTTCATAATGGAATCAATTAAGTGACTTCAGTTAAATATCAGAAAAATAATTAAATATTATTTCTACATATAAAAAATAATAAATGACGATTTTATTTTATTGTAAAGCATTTCAATGAAGGGTAAGATTTTAGTACTTTGAAATCAACTAAAATTTTGTTTCTAAAATCTTTCCTTATTTGAAATATAGTGAAAATCCTAATATTCAAGACTTTAACACCAATTAAGATTGCATTAATTTGAAGAAAATCGTTTTATAAATAAACAAACTTATTTTAAACCTATATATAAATTTTTTTTTTAAAAAACCCAACAAAATAGAAAAGGAAAACCTATTTTCTACACTCAACCAACCTTTCCCTTACCATAAGAAGAATAGAAATTCAAGGCTTGGGGAACGAAAGAAAGTCATAAAGAATATTAGGACAAATAATTGTAGTCTAAGAATTACCTGATTTTGCTAATGTGTTAACCATGAGGAAGGTCACAGACAACTTGTCTGTAAGTTTGTTTCGCTGCTATCTAATAGATGCTTAAACCCTGTATTGATGAAATTTTAGTAGTATTGTGAATCAGAAATTGGAAATACATCAATTGTAGAGTTAAGTAAAACGTTTGATGTTTAGACAAAGGAAGTTTTCATGTGATAGTCAAATAAATTTCAGTTGTTTTATCCAAAAGGTTATAGAGACATGAATTCAAGTAAATTTAAACCACAAGAAAGAAATTTGAATTACTAAAAGATGAAGAATAAACGATTTTCGGCAGAAATCTAACGCTTTGAACAGAAAAATAGTTACAACATACCTTCTAGGCCTTGTTCCATGCGGAAGTAGTATACTAATAAAAACAAATTATAACTCACTAAAAATAAGCAAATAAGACAGTAGTAAAAATTAAAGAACTTCGACTTTTTATGATGATAAAACTAAGCATGAAACAAACATGAGGAACACTTTTTATGTATACATGATATATATAAATATATACCTGATCAGACTAGAATTAGGAAGAAATCTAGCAAGATTTTTGTCGTTCATCAACATTATTCCTACAAAATAAAAATAAAATATATCATATAAATTAGAACGGAAAAGTAGAAAGTGTAAGAAGAAGAGTTTGGCTCGACGAAGGGATCTTTGTGAAGACCAAATTCAAACTTGGCCTCTTTCACCTGCAAGCTGCAACTTGGCATTAGAGGATGCATTGTAAGAAATCAATCATGCATGTTATAATATCCACCTACGTACAAAGCCCATCCATGTTAAACTGGCTTCAACCAATCTCAAGGGCCGTTTACCTCTTCGTTAAACTATTAGCCTATTACCCCCCCGGCGTGGTTAAAAAGGATTTACTAAAGCACTCAATTTTTAACCTAAACAAAATAAGACACAATATATAAGTAATATTAATGGTGTAAAAAACCTCAAGTGAATCCTAACATACATATTTTTCCCATAAAAAAGTACGTACCAACAAAAGTTTCCCCAAAACTTAGGATTCTTTCCATATATGTAGGAGTTTTCCCATTTATTTTTGCATATATTTATCATACTTAATATTTAATATCATAAAAATAATGGTATAATTATTGAAGGAAAAAAGTGAAAAGACGATTTTGTCTATTGTAGAATCTTTTAATGAAGGGCAAAAAGTTCAATCAACATTTATAAGGACCTTCACACTTTTAATATAATAGAGATTAGAGATAGAGATATAGATATGAAAAAATGAAATAAATCTACAATATTATTTTTGTTATAAAATGTCAAGTGACTAGTTCTCAATATACCACCTGGTTCAATTTTAGGCTAGACTACTCTCCTTTATTATATACATAAAATATATGAAAAAATGGAATAAATCTACAATATTTAATAGATATGAAAAAATGAAATAAATCTACTATATATTTTTTTGTTGTCAAATGTCTCAATATGTCACTTGGCTCAATTTTAGGCTAGACCACTCTCCTTTATTATGTATATAGATGATTCTACTCGCACCAGCTTTTTCTTTGTACTACGTTAAGTTTATTTTTCAAATTGATGGTGTGGTACTATGAAATGACAAAACATGATATAATATATTCATAAAAAAAATAAATTAAATAGTATAACACAATAAAATATACTCCCTCCGTTTCAAAAAGAATGACCTACTTTCCTTTTTAGTCCGTTTAAAAAAGAATGACCCTTTCCTTTTTTGGCAACACTTTAATTCCAACTTTCCACATGACATGTTTAAGACCACAAGATTAAAGGGCATTTTGGTACATTTGCCACAACTTTAATTTAGGACCACTAGATTCAAAAGTCTTCTTTATTTTCTTAAACTTCTTGCCAAGTCAAACTGGGTCATTCTTTTTGAAACGGAGGGAGTATATGATTTGTTATGAAACGATACATAACTACCATCTAAATTGGCGTAACTGATTTTAGATTTACATCTTATTAGAAAGTAGTACATAGGAAAAAGTGGCTTGGTGCAGTAAAGCTCCCGTGATGCGCGGGGTCCGGGGAAGGACTGAACCACAAAGGTTTATTGTACGCAATCTTAGGTTGCAATTTTGTAAGAGGATATTTCTATGGCTTGAACCCGTCATATGACAACAATTTTATCAGTTATATCAAGGTCCCCCTTCAAAATAATGCATAGGAAGAGGAATAAATATAAGTATGCCCGAGATATTTGTAGTTGCGCGCTCTTAAGATGGACAAATTTACAACTTCTTTTGCTAGCTTGAACAGTATCTGAACTGTTCATTTTCCAAATATACGTGTGCTTCTAATGTCAAAAGATTTACACTTCAGGCTTTGTTGCGTAATTTATTTAAATTAAAACCAATGACCATGTTGTTAAGGTTTTTGTCCTGATTTTTTTGCCAAATTTAAGTTTTATTTTTCTTGAAAGGAAAATAAAAGTAATACCATAATTACTTTTACTTTTCCTAAAAGAAAAATATAAAACTTTTCCATATTTGGCTAACCTCTTTATTGTAGGAAAAGTTTTGAAACTCTATAAATAGAAGACCCCTCTTCTCATACCATAACATAATAGCATCCACAATGTAGTCATCAACGAGTCTTGTTTTGGGGGAGATTTCTCCCAATAGGTTTTATGTTTTTTTATATTAATTTCATAATATGTAGGTCGTTTGACCAAACCATATTAATAATATGTTTTTAGTATGTTTTTCTTTATCGTCTGAATTATCATCTCTATGGTTTGCAACTAATAGCTTCCACATGACGCCCTCTCAATTTCGAACCCAACACATGTGTCATTGATTGACATCACGTACACCATCAATCTAATTTATTTGTTTCATCCAAAGCGAATATTTGCCTCCTGTTATGGGGTAAGTACTAAAAATTCGCTATTCTACAGCTGTGGAAGGCTGAGACTAGCAAACCCATTTTCATTTTTTGTAAAAAGGCTATGGGTTTTGGAGAAAAATTGGCCTTGAAAATGACATAGAAATTTCCAAACATTCCTGGGATCACTGGCTGAATCTCTAACAAAAATAAGGAAATATAAGAACGAAAACACAATGGAAGGGGACAAGATCTTCTCATTCTATCTGTGGAATATATGGCTTACTAGGAAAGATAACTATCATAACAAAACTAGCAACAATATTCCTTCTAAACTCCCTATGGAGAGAGCAGTTGAATACTACACGCTATCAGGGAAAGGGAAAAAGAAAATCACCCCATCTTACCACTACATTAAATGGAACCTTGCAACACAAGGCTTTAAGCTAAATACGGATGGTTCCTCCATAGGGAATTCAGGGAAAGCCAAGATGGTATAAGTGGGATAATTAGGGATAAACAAGGTAACTGGATTATTGGTTTTGTGAGCAGCTATAAGTACTACATCAGTAACACAAGAGCTAAGTTGATGGCTTTACTGCATGGAATTCGAATAGCTTTGGCCTTTGAGGATGCAGTTAACACCTTTAACCATAAATATAGACTCAGAGGTGACTATGTTACTAATTAAAAATAATCATCCTACCTATTTTAACATCATCTTTGAATGCAGCGAGCTACTTTAGGAGTTAGGGGACCCGCCCATACTACATAGCTATCGCGAGGCAAACAAGGTGGCAGATGCTTAAGCTAAGGAAGGAGCTCAATCTAATTACTATAGTGGTATTTTGGAATGGACAGTTCCATCATTGTTTGCTACCCATGTGTTGGAAGCAGACAAAGGAGGAACTACTTCTATAAGGCCAAAGCGGCCGGTCCATATGTTTTCTAGTTATCGTAGTAGTACTATTACTAATATTTCTGATGTACCTATGGTACCAACTCCAGGCGCTTCCGCCTCACTATCTTGAAATGATGCATATTAAGTTACAAGTATAAATATATATTTTATCCAAAAAAAGAAAAAGAAAAAAAAAGTACTCAAAATTCACAATTTAAATATTAGTTTTCCTACTTGGATAGTTGATTAAGGTTTCTCACATAGTATTTCTTTTTCCTCCTTGAAATAAGCTATTTGCAATGAAGTATCAACTTCTTTTCTTCTTTCTTTGATAATATAGAATAAGTCACAGTTAAATTAATATTTCAGGCAGAAATGCTAAAAAGACAGGAAGCGTGACCGTTTTGAATCGTGACACGTAGAAGGAAATGAGGTCAGCATTCTTATATACGGTTAAACTAGACAAGACATGTGGCCGTATTGGATTTACTTAAATGGTTGCCACTGAAAACGCTTATTGGACAATGTCAACGTTAACAGGTAGGAGACTTCTCTGTAAGTATATCAGCATGATCGTACGCAATGTGATGAGAGAAATAGTGATTAAGATATATACGATTAAAATCACCGGATCTGACTTAAAAAAATCTTTCCTATAATAATTTCCCATTTTTGAACTTGAGCTTCATGATTCGATTTTGATAATTTTAAACCACAAATTAGGGCATTTTTTGCGAGAGTTTTGGAGATTCTTCGTGGAGATAGGTTTCAACCTTCCTTTTGATGATGTCCCACTAATTTAATCGAATTATCATGTATAAGAAATGAATTTTGGGGACGTTTTCTTCAAAACTTAGTAGTGTGTTAATTGAGGATGTGAAAACCAATTTGTTGGGAAACAATAATAAAATTTCAATATCAATTGTAAAATTCAATATTAATAAACTGTAACAATGATAATATTTCTTATTATCAATATAGTAGTGTTAATAAATTACAACAGTAGTAGTAACATCAACAACAACAATAATAATAGTACTGATATGTTTCAATTGTAATATAAATTACTTATTATAAAAATAATGGTATTGAATATTCAATAAATATTTTTATAATAATATTTTAGGTGATATATAAAATTATACTTGAGTCGTGCTAGGAACTGTCCTAAGAAACTATTTCAGCAGTGTGAAATATTTTTTCAGGATTAAACAAGCACTTCTCTGATTAATTAGAGGATATTCAGGATCAAATAAGTCTTCACTAATTAATCAAAGAATACATGAATCAATAAAATTAATTAATACTAATACCAACACGTTAAATTAGGAGATTAATGAAAAGGACCATTGATTGAATTAAAGAGAAAGAAAGCAAAAGAGGAGTAAAAGATGTTGAAGAGGGAGAGAGTTGGAAAATATTGCGTCTTTGCAGTGGAGTAGAGAGGCTATATATAGCATGTTGTAGTGGCGGTGGAACAAGATGAAAATTAAGAAATGGCCAATAGGAAATAGGCCATGCGATACTTGGCCATCAAATCCATCACACTTGTCAATATTTGGCCAACAAATCCATCATATTTGGCCATTATTTTGCCATGTGGATAGGTGGGCTCCACTCATATTTATACTTTGTTTCCAACTAAAAATAAAATTTTCAATTACTTTAATTTAAAATATCTTACACAATTTAAGCTCCGTTTTAAATGAAATTTCATATTTAACCCAGTCAATTTAATCACTCCCAACCCCTCCACCTCCCCGAGTCGGGAAGGTGCATGACTTTGGGTCTTGAGCAGATATATATTTTGTCACATAATTTAAGTATTCAGTAATCAATATTGATTTTTAAGTGGAAAAACAAATCTCCTCAATCTCAACAAAATAGTATTATATAAACTTATGCTTTTTTTTATTCAGAGATGCTCTTTTAAAATCCAAAAACCTATCTTGAAATGTAATCTTGGATGCCTTTTATAATTAAAAGAATAAGATCTCTTTTTCAGTCAAGAAAATTCTTTGTTGAGATTTGTTGTTGACAGCTAAGCAGTCATTAATCAATTAGTTGAGTTAGTTAGAGGGGTAGTTAAGTCTTTACAACTAGTGGTGCAGAGTCGGTTATGAGCTCTATAAAAAGAGCATTACAGTGTAGTATCATTTGCTAAGATAAATGAAAATATCTTCTCTTTCTTTCCTTCTAGATTCTTCCATTGAAATGCCTTAGTTGAGGCAGTTTTATCATGGTATCAGAGCAGCGATCGCTGTAGAAAGATTTCGTTGTTGTTTCTAGTTTAGGCGTACTCACCATTGTTGAGAGCTTGAAGGAATTACAGCAATGGCAAATGCAGCAACTTCACAAATGGAGACTACGCAGATTTCAAAGTTGGATTATACACATCCATCGTTTCTGCAACCAGCAGATACACCTGGAGCTGTGTTGATCGGATTAAAGCTAATAGGTCCGGAGAATTACACTTTGTGGAGTAGATCGATGGAACTTGCCTTATTGGGGAAGAACAAGCTAGGGTTTATTGATGGTAGCTGTGCGCGAAGCTCGTACAAAGGAGACTTGAGCAAGCAGTGGGATTGATGTAATGCGATTGTGCTTTCATGGATTAGTGGAGTAGTTGTACCAGAATTGGTTTCCAACATTGTACTTACTTCAACCGCTAAGAAGGTCTGGGATGAATTCAAAGAGAGATTTCACAAGTCGAACTTAACTAGAGTTTATCAGTTATGGAGGGAAATTGCTACACACATTCAAGGTATGGACTCAATTACTGTGTATTTCTCGAAATTGAAGGATAGCTAGGATGAATTGGATCTGTTAGCACCACCACCACCTGCATGTGGTTGCGAAGAAACTGGATCATACACTGTGCAACTAGAAAATCAACGTCTGTTGCAGTTCCTTATGGGGCTAAATGAGAGCTATAGTCATGTACGAAGTGATATTTTGCTTAGAACCCCTGTTTTGACTGTGAACCAAGCCTATGCCTTAGTAATTCAGGAGGAGAGTCAGAGAAATTTAAGTGCTGCAGGTGTTAACCGTGATTCCCTGAGTCTATTTGCAGGGAGAGGACTAGGCTACAAATCTAAGAAACCTCAATATGGTGGTACAATAGGAACTATCCCTGGAACAGTCTATAGACATTGTGGTTACAAGGGTCATCTCATGGAAAACTGCTATAGATTGGTTGGTTACCCACCTGACTTTCAAAGTAAAAGGCATCTTTCAGTACCAGGAGGAAAACAACAGTGTTCAGCTCATGCACATCATGCTGTTCTAGAAAAAGGAGAATCTTGTGGAGCAGGACACTATCTTTCAGATGATCAGTATCAGCACTACATGAAACTGAAAGTAAAAGAAACATAAGAGTATTCAACTGATCACATAGGTGAATATCATTGCAATTTGGCAGGTATATCTTCACTACTGTCTAAAGTAGAGACATGTGAGTGGATTATAGATTTCGGAGCTTCTCATCACATGACACCTCTTAGAAAAATGCTAAACGATTTTAGGATTGTTAAAAGTCAGAATAATGATGGAGTTCAAGTTCCTACTGGAAATAAATGCAATATAACTCACACAGGAGAAATAATTATTGTCACACCCCGAATCCCATTCGGGACGGACTGGCACCCGAAACCGATAAGGCCCGAGAGAACCAATCTTTACTCATGTGTCTTCCTATGCATGTTTCTGTGTGAATATCGCCCTATCCCATGTAACTAGATATCAATGGCGGAAGTCATGGCAAACATATACTATATATGAAACTTGGTCGTTAGGGCCATCAAATCAAAATGGACATTCATCTCTTACATTCGTCTTCCCACATACGTCTACAAAGCCTCTAAAGATACATATACATAACCAACCTATAGTCGGGACAAGTCCCCGCTCTATACAACATATACAATGCCAAAAACCAATGTACACATGGGACTCGGAAAGCCCCGAACCAATTGGAGCTCACCAATGATCCGCGGATGACTCGTAGCCTACAGTGGAGGTCTACTAGCACCTGTGCCTGCAGCAGGTAAGGTAAATCCCCCAAGGGGATCAGTACGAAGAATGTACTGAGTATGTAAGGCTCATATGAAACTACATCATACATAATAACAACAATGGAGTCAAATATATTAGAATAGTCAATGTGGATAAACCATCGTTTTATATGTGGAACTATGTACATTTCTTCTGTTATTGTCATTTTTGATCAATCATTCATGTACTTATTATTCATATAATATCTTTCATATACACCTTCATTCAAGAGATTTGCCTTTATTCAAGAGATTCTTCCATTCAAGAGATTTCTTTCTTTGCTTTTACGCTCATCATTATTATTATTAGTCATCCACCTTATTGGTGGGTTAATGTGGTCATCCACCTTATTGGTGGGTAGTCATCCACTTTAGTAGTGGGTATTCATCCACTTTATTAGTGAGTAGTCATCCACTTTATTAGTGGGTAGTCATCAAGTTTTCGGGATCGACCCATGCTAGGCTTTTCTTGTGCCCCTGGGATACCACCCGTAGTGGCGGGATCGACCCATGCTAGGTGTTCTTTTCACCCCTGGGATACCACCCGATATATTGGGATTGACCCATGCTAGGTATTTAACCCCTGGGATACCACCCAAGAATACTCATCAATTATACATTACTTCTTTCTTTCATTATTCTTTCTTTCATTCTAAGAGTGATACATTGGTGATTGTACATTATTGGAACTTTGGAACATCACACTATTAGAACTTTGGAATCATGTCCACCCTACATCTATTATTTTCCTTCACTCTTGCAACTCACAAATATACGTTACTTAATTTCTTTCTTTTGAGAGATAGGTACTTTTGCTCTTGAGAGATTGGTATATTTGTGGTCATAACATTATTGGAAGCTTTAGAACATAGCATTATTGATAATTTGGAACCATGTCCATAATTATGTAACACATGAACAACAACGACTAATTAATGAGGAATATGTGACTTAAAAATGGATAGTAACCTAAAATAAGATACCTTTGGACATTTCGGAATAGATCAAGTACAATGTTAATACGAACAATATGCTGCAGAAGGATACAGAAAGAGTAACCTTACATACCTTATCTTCTCAATATGAATATACAATCCTATACGTGAACGTGAATACAATAGTACAGCTCCTTCCTGACGTTTCACTCTACAATACAAGTACATAACGGAACTTACATTAACAACCAACTTCCTTACAAGTGCACAAAACGACAATGAGTTACATGTTTGCATTATAATGTCATTTTCCCTCTTTACAATATCATTCACGGCATTATCATACCAACCATACCACAACATTCCCAACATTGACCAAAACATCACAACTCAATAGCATTTCACACCAAGTTCATCCTTTACGTTTCTTCATTAACACGACGTCACAATTACTCCATCAAGTCACCTCAAAACAACACATCCAAAATAATCCAACAATTCATACTTATAGAAAAATAACAAGTTAAGGAACATAACCACACCATACATGTTGATATTTCATCCCTACCATGCCCTTTCATCAAAACCTCAAGTCCTTTTTCAAGTTCAAATCTCATGGATAACACATCTTTTACCAAAAAGCAAAAGTGCACTATTCAACACCTTTAGACATAGCCATCATGATCTACATATGATCTCATGCATATAATATATTAAAACATGAAATTAAATACTTACCCAAGCTTGAGAGATGATGATCTTGTCCAACAAATGGTTGCTTAGTGCTTAGGGTTTAAGAGAAGATAAGAATGTTTTCTTGAAAATTCTAGATTATGGCATGTGTGTTTGAGTGATTAAAATCTGATTTTTGGGGCCTTTATATAGACCTCAAGTCATCCGAAGCCACACTTGGTCCAATCATAGCACGTTTACTTGGTCAATGGCAAGAATGGGTCATTTTGCCCTTTTGGGCCATGCATTTTATTCCATTTTGGGCCTCAAATTGAGCCCATTTACACATATTAACTTAGCCCACCAATTTCAATGTGTAATACTCTCATTATCTCATGTTTAAATAATTCCATAATGTCAAGATAATATCGAACTCGCGAGATTAACATTTGTAGCCTCAATTCTCAAGAATACGCGATTTTTGCCACTTATGGCTTAATTTAACATAATTTGATAAAAATCTTGTGACGAATAATTAATCCCAACTCGGATGTCAAACTTGCTCGAGAGTAGTCCTACTATGATGGAATAATGATACCATAACCCAAGAGTCCTCTTTATAGACTAATAATAGTAGAAGAAATTAGGCAAAAAGCACCTCGACACGCTCCCGAACACCCTAGACACTTAGAGAAAATTCCAGCATTTGAAAGGTGCGCAGGGACGGCCTGGAACGCCCCTGGGCGCGCCCCCTTGCTTCTTGTGCCAACAAAAAATTAGGCCAAAGCGGCCTGGCACGCCACCTGCAGCGCCCCACACTTAGTTTTTTATTTCGACTTTTCTTTGTGGATTTTGGTTGGATCTTTCAAGTTCCAACCTTTTGCTTGCCTTTTATCTTTAAGATCCTTTGATTGGATGTCCCTCAAGCCTCATTTATCACTCCAAAAATGCACCCAAAGTCACAAACGCTTCCTACAAAAGTCTAAACACATTTACTAGCACACTATCGAATCTTCCACCAATATCAATACAAGGTACATACTTATTGCTCTCCAACCTAGGGTAAACATGGTTCAAGGTTGTCAAGTAAGGTCATAAATGTACGGGATGTTACATTCTTCCCCCCTTAGAAACATTCGTCCTCGAATGTTAATAATATAATTCCAATTATAACAAATGTATCTCTATATTAGCATATCTATACATATACAATTAATGCTTATAGATACCCAGTGTTATTACTTCACTTCCGCACTTTGAAATTTTTCTTCCATTTGAAACAAGTACGGGTACTTTGAGTTCATCATTTCTTCAGCTTCCTATATAATCTTTTCTACTTGTTAATTTCTCCAAAATACCTTTACGGAAACTATTTCTTTATTTCTGAATCTCTTTACTTGTCGAACAAAAATAGTAATAGGGATCTCTTATTGATGGAACTTCGTCAACGGGAGCAATACAAGATGAATCTCCTATGCATTTTCGAAACATCAAAACATGAAACACTGGATGGACTGAGAAAATTTCTTGGGGTAATTTCAATTCATACGTAACTTGCCCCACATCTTCTGATATCAGCATATGACTTCCAGATTTCTCTTGCTCTACTACTACCTGTTGACAACTGAGACAATGTGCTACCACTTTTGCAATGTTCTTTTTTTTTCTTCTTTATATTGCCTCACCAACACATGCCTTCCACGCCATGGTACATTTTGATTGTTTTCGAATAAGTAGAATAACGTGAATGATGTGCTTCTGTCATAATTCATTCCCTTAGCTCAAATATATTTTGTCTACATGATCTACCTTGATATTGAAGTATTCCTCCCTTATGTAAATCCAAGTGCCTTTTGCCAAACTTCATTGTACATTCCTTTTCAATTGGAATAAAATAGAATTTGCATATTGTTTCTTCTCTCGGCTACCAATGAAGATTTTGCCGCATTGTACACTATAATTCTTTCATCTGGAGTTTCAAGAAGACAAAACCCCATACAGATTCATTGATATAGATTTCGTGACTATATCTTTCTTTTCTGTGAGCTGGCCATTAATACTTCCTACTGCTTTGCAGTTTAAGGTATCAGCTACCCCATTTGCTTTTCTCGAATGATACAAGATACCAATGTCATAATCTTTTGATAGTTCAAGCCACCTTCGCTACCTCAGATTTAAGTCCTCCGACTTAAAAGTATATTACACTTTCTTATGACCAGTATATATGTCAACATGAATCCCTTACAAATAGTGACACCATATCTTTAAAGCAAATATCGCAGCTGCTAGTTCAGGGTCATGTATTGGGTAATTTTTTTTTCCTCATGTGGCCGCAAATGTTGTGAGGCATACGCTATTACCTTATCATGCTACATCAATACACATCCGAGGCCAAACCCGAAAGCATTACAATACATTGCATAACATTCTTATGCCTTCGGGAAGCACTTAAAACTGGTGTGGAAGTTAATTTATCTATCAACTCTTGGAAACTTTTCTCACATGCATCATTCTACTGGAACTTGATTGCCTTGTGTATAATCTTTGTTAAGGGTGTAGGGATAGAAGAAAATCCTTCAACAATTCTCCTATAATAACCAACCAACCCAAGAAAATGATGGATCTCTATAAGCATCGTAGGCCTTTGCCAATTTTTCACCATTTCTATCTTTTGCGTATCAACCTTCATTCCTTCATCCTATACAATGTGACTCAAGAACGACATGGATTGTAACCAAACATCACATTTAGAAAATTCTATAACACTTGATGCAATATGATTAGCATGGTCCTCTTGTGATTTTGAATACCATCACCAAACATGGTCACATACACATTTAAAAGTGTCTTGAACACCTTATTCATCAAATCCCTAACAACTGTTGGTGCATTTGTTAGCCCAAATGGCATAATTAGAAATTCATAGTATCCTAGTAACCATAACGTGTTCAGAAAGCTGCCTCGGGTATATATTTTTTTTTCGACCCTTACTTGATGATAACTCGATCTCAAGTCAATCTTTGAGAAGCATTGGTTAAGTAAATCATCAATTCTAGGGAGGGGACATTTATTCTTGACTATTGCCTTATTCAGTTGCCGATAATCAATACACATTCTCAATGTGCCATCTTTCTTTGTACAAACAACACTGGTGTACCCCCCACGGGGACATACTAGGTTTTACCAGGTGACATATGTACACTTAGGACTTTATTTCCCTACCTCAAGATAGGGAATAAATTTACCCTTCAATGCTCCAACACTCTCATTTCCATCTCAATAAAATCAACCAACGTAACATGATCACAAATATTCACTATACCATTACGACCTATTCTTTTTTTTAACTATAATAAATTCACCAACTAGCGTAGATACTTCACTTAGCTTAACTAGTAATTCTGGTGTTCTTTCAAACTTCGCAGCAATCAATGAAGTAACTTATGATAAGGTAGTGCCCGGATTAATCATTGCATATACATTATGTGAAGAAACAGATATTATACCTGTAACTTCATCAGGAGAAACCTCCAAGTTCTGTCGGTCGAATAGAGCATAGGTGCAATTCTGGGCTTCACTGGAACTAGCTGCCCCTCTAGCACCTCTACCATGACCAACAGTTTGTACACCAGACGACGATACCACAACAGCTAATCTCGTAGGTCGCGCCATACTACCCATGTCCCCTACACACTCACTCGTCAGATGCCCCGACATACCGCATCGCAAGCAAATATTTGGTCCATACCAGCATTCACCTGAATGAAACTTCCCGCAGTGCTAGCATAGTTATCGAGAAAATCTTACTGTCTGTAAACCTCGAACCACACTGCTCTGCCCCGCATGACTGCCTCTAGACCCTCGAAATTGTGATGAAGTATCTACTGTAGGGGAAGACAATGATGGTCTAGGCGGTCGAGGAGAACTTCGAAGCCCAGATCCTCCTTGGGACACCATGAACTGTCTCATTGGTCTAGCCCTCTTTGAAAGCCCTCTTTCAAATTCATGTAACCTCCTTCGTTGCCTCTGATCCTCCATCTTTTGTGCAAAGGCTTGTATTCTGGCTATGTCCATATCTTTGTTCAAAGCAGCAATGGTACAGTCCCTTACCAAGTATAGCTCTAATCTGTCTACATATCGATGGACTCTGTCTTCCATTGTGGCTATCACATTCGGAGCATATCGAGCCAAAGAGTTAAACTGCAGACTATATTCTCTAACACTCATATTCCCCTGACGGAGATTTAGAAATTTGTCTGCACGGGCCTGTCGGATCTCATATGGGAGGTAGTGATCAAGAAAGGCCGTTTTGAATTCCTCCCAACCAGCTAGAGGTACATCAATACCCCTCGATCTTTTTCAATCTTCATACCATAATAGAGCTCCACCTTTCAATCTATAGGCCGCAAGTTCAACTGTTTCTATACAAGTCACATGCATAACCTCTAGAGCACTTTGAATTTGATCTATAAAGTCCTGTGGATATGCTTTTTGGGTCTGACCCAGTGAATATTGGAGGGTCTAATTTCAGAAAATCCTATGTTCTCCGACTAGCTACTCTAGCCTCACTGTCATTGCCTGTCATTGGACCAACTTGTCCTTGACTTTGTACAACAACTATCTGTGCCAACATATGCACTGCATTTCTTAAATCCTGATCAGTCGCATTTGCAGGAGGTTCTGCCGGTACTTTTCTACCCCTCGGCTTTTCAGGAAACAGAAGAGTAGAAGTAGACCGCGATGAAATTTCAGTGTCATCCCCACCTTGACTAGCTTGGTCAGGTGGTGATTTACTCATTCTTTCTCCGGCAGTAATAGCTACCTGCTTACCTTTGCCTCTACCTCATCTTGTGATCGACATTTTAATATAAACAAGAAAATCGATTCCATGGTCAGATAAAATTTTCACTTACAACATTGGCTCTATTGCACGATCTATAAATGAAGAAATGAAACAACTCCTAGATGTCCCGTAGCCTCCTAATTTTAAATGTGGCGCGCAACACATCCATAAGCAAGACTCTACTTAGACACTTCTTTGTAGACACCCTTAGGACGACCTGCTGTGATACCACTTTTGTTACACCCCGAATCCCATTCGGGACGGATTGGCACCCGAAGCCGATAAGGCCTAAGAGAACCAATCTTTACTCATGTGTCTTCCTATGCATGTTTTTGTGTGAATATCGCCCTATCCCATGTAACTAGATATCAATGGCGGAAGTCATGGCAAACATATACTATATTTGAAACTTGGCTGTTAGGGCCATCAAATCAAAATGGACATTCATCTCTTACATTTGTCTTCCCACATACGTCTACAAAGCCTCTAAAGATACATATACATAACCAACCTACAGTCAGGACAAGTACCCACTTTATACAACATATACAATGCCAAAAACCAATGTACACATGGGACTCAAAATGCCTCGAACCAACTGAAGCTCACCAATGATCTGCGGATGACTCGTAGCCTACAGTGGAGGTCTACTAGCACCTGTGCCTACAACAAGTAAGGTAAATCCCCCAAGGGGGTCAGTACGAAGAATGTATTGAGTGTGTAAGGCTCATATGAAACTGCATCATACATAATAACAACAATGGAGTCAAATATAAGAGAATAGTCAATGTGGATAAACTATCATTTTATATGTGGAACCATGTACATTTCTTCTGTTATTGTCATTTTTGATCAATCATTCATGTCCTTATTATTCATATAATATCTTTCATATACACCTTCATTCAAGAGATTTGCCTTTATTTAAGAGATTCTTCCATTCAAGAGATTTCTTTCTTTGTTTTTACGCTCATCATCATTATTATTAGTCATCCACCTTATTGGTGGGTTAATGTGGTCATCTACCTTATTGGTGGGTAGTCATCCACTTTAGTAGTGGGTAGTCATCCACTTTATTAGTGGGTAGTCATCCACTTTATTAGTGGGTAGTCATCAAGTTTTCGGGATCGACCCATGCTAGGCTTTTCTTGTGCCCCTGGGATACCACTCGTAGTGGCGGGATCGACCCATGCTAGGTGTTCTTTTCACCCTTGGGATACCACCCGATATATTGGGATCGACCCATGCTAGGTATTTAACCTCTGGGATACTACCCAAGAATACTCATCAATTATACATTACTTCTTTCTTTCATTATTCTTTCTTTCATTCTAAGAGTGATACATTGGTGATTGTACATTATTGGAACTTTGGAACATCACACTATTGGAACTTTGGAATCATGTCCACCCTACATCTATTATTTTCCTTCACTCTTGCAACCAACAAATATACGTTAATTTATTTCTTTTGATAGATTGGTACTTTTGCTTTTGAGAGATTGGTATATTTGTGGTCATAACATTATTGGAAGCTTTAGAACATAACATTATTGATACTTTGGAACCATGTCCATAATTATGTAACACATGAACAACAACGACTGATGAATGAGTAATATGTGACTTAATAATGGATAGTAACCTGAAATAAGATACCTTTGGACATTTCGGAATGGATCAAGTACAATGTCAAACGAACAATATGCTGCAGAAGGATACAGAAAGAGTAACCTTACATACCTTATCTTCTCAATATGAATATACAATCCTATACGTGAAAGTGAATACAATAGTCCAGCTCCTTCCTTACGTTTCACTCTACAACACAAGTACATAACGGAACTTACGTTAACAACCAACTTCCTTACAAGTGCACAAAACGACAATGAGTTACATGTTTGCCTTATAATGTCATTTTACCTCTTTACAATACCATTCACGGCATTATCATACCAACCATACCACAACATGCCCAACATTGACCAAAACATCACAACTCAATAGCATTTCACACCAAGTTCATCCTTTACGTTTCTTCATTAACACGACGTCACAATTACTCCATCAAGTCACCTCAATACACCTCATAACATCATATCGAAAAAAATCCAACAATTCATACTTATAGAAAAATAACAATTTAAGGAACATAACCACACCATACATGTTGATATTTCATCTATACCATGCCCTTTCATCAAAACCTCAAGTCCTTTTTCAAGTTCAAATCTCATGGATAACACATCTTTTACCAAAAAGTAAAAGTGTACTATTGAACACCTTTAGAAATAGCCATCATGATCTACATATGATCTCATGCATATAATATATTAAAATATAAAATTAAATACTTACCCAAGCTTGAGAGATGATGATCTTGTCCAACAAATGGTTGCTTAGTGCTTAGGGTTTAAGAGAAGATAAGAATGTTTTCTTGAAAATTCTAGAATATGGCATGTGTGTTTGAGTGATTAAAATCTGATTTTTGGGGCCTTTATATAGACCTAAAGTCATCCTTAGCCACACTTGGTCCAATCATAACATGTTTACTTGGTCAATGGCAAGAATGGGTCATTTTGCCCTTTTGGGCCATGCATTTTATTCCATTTTGGGCCTCAAATTGAGCCCATTTACACATATTAACTTAGCCCACCAATTTCAATGTGTAATACTCTCATTATATCATGTTTAAATAATTCCATAATGTCAAGATAATATTCAACTTGCGAGATTCACATTCGTAGCCTCAATCCTCAAGAATATGCGATTTTTGCCACTTATGGCTTAATTTAACATAATTTGATAAAACACTTGTGACGAAGAATTAATCCCAACTCGGATGTCAAAATTTCTCGAGAGTAGTCCTAATATGATGGAATAATGATACCATAACCCAAGAGTCCTCTTTATAGACTAATAATCGTAGAAGAAATTAGGCAAAAAGCACCCCGGCACGCTCCCGGACGCCCTAGACACTTAGAGAAAATTCCAGCATTTGAAAGGTGAGCAGGGGCGGCCTGGAACTCCCTTGGGCGTGCCCCCTTTCTTCCTGTTCCAACAAAAATTTAGGCCAAAGCGGCCTGGCACGCCACTTGGAGCGCGCCACACTTTGTTTTTTATTTTGACTTTTCTTTGTGGATTTTGGTTGGATCTTTCAAGTTCCAACCTTTTGCTTGCCTTTTATCTTTAAGATACTTTGCTTGGATGTCCCTCAAACCTCATTTATCACTCCTAAAATGCACCGAAAATTCACAAACGCTTCCTACAAAAGTCTAAACACATTTACTAGCACACTATCGAATCTTCCACCAATATCAATACAAGGTACATACTTATTGCTCTCGAACCTAGGGTAAACATGGTTCAATGTTTTCAAGTTAGGTCATAAATGTACGGGATGTTACAATTATTCTAAAGAATCACACTCTTAGGAATGTTTTATATGTTCCAGATTTCAAGTTCAATTTACTATCAGTTTCAAAGATAACAAAAGAGCTCTGCTGTTCAGTCAATTTCTACCCAGAGTTTTGCATATTTCAGGGACTCTACAATGGCAAGGTGATGGGGATTGGTAGAGAATCTGAAGGACTTTATTGGTTACAGCAGGAGGAAACAGTGAGAGCAGGTACAGCAATAAAGGATCAACTGGATTCTGCCGTTTGGCACATGAGATTAGGGCATCCATCCATTGAAGTACTCAATAATATTCCTACCTTGAAGAACCAGATGAATAAAGTGACACAACATCATTGTATAGTGTGTCCTCTAGCTAAACAGACCAGAAGAAAATTCCCTCTGAGTGGTTCTACTAGTTCTGGTATTTTTCAATTAGTTCATGTTGATGTTTGGGGACCTTTTTAGGTACCTACTCATGATAGAAAGTCCTATTTTGTCACAATTGTAGATGATTTCAGCAGGTACACATGGATTTGTTTGATTCACTCCAAATGTGAAGTATTAGTTGTGTTGAAAGACTTTCTATGTAGAATAAAGAATCAGTTTGATGTATCTGTTAAGGTCTTGAGATCAGACAATGGAAAAGAATTTTTCAATTCTAGTTGTTTTGAGTTATTTTCTTCACTTGGCATTGTCCACCAGAGTAGTTGTCCATACACTCCACAACAAAATGGAGTTGTGGAGAGAAAACATAGACATATTTTAGAGGTTGCAAGAGCCTTAAAATTTCAAAGTGGTGTTCCACACAAGTTCTGGGGTGACTATGTAAAAACAGCAGTATACCTCATTAACAAGCTGCCCAGTATTGTGTTGAAAGGGAAGTCTCCATATGAAGTTATGTATGGGAAGCCTGCTGTTATAGACCATCTGAGAGTCTTTGGGTGCCTTTGTTTTGCTAGCATGTTGCCTAAAGGTGGTAAGTTTGATCCTAGAGCTAGGAAAACTGTTCTTCTTGGTTATGAGGAAACACAGAAGGGATATAGATTGTTTGATTTGGAGGATGGAATTTTCCTAGTGAGTAGGGATGTAAGCTTTAGGGAATCCATATTCCCCTTCAAAGGAGTCAAAGCTGATCTGGATGATATCTTTTGTTTTGTACCTCCTACATATGAGCTAGTTGAGAAGTATTCTCAACTGGTAGAAGGAGGTAATGATGCAGAATTTTCTGCTATGAGTGAACACCTTCTTTGTCCTACAGAAAAAAGTGCAGCAGTTGATGTTGTGGTACAAGGAGGTAAAGCAGCCGATGCCACTGATGCTGAGAGTGAGCCAAACATACATATTGAGCACCTTAAAGATGAGGCAGTATTCACTAATGAAGAAAGCAACAGTATACCACCACAAACAAGAACCAGTACTAGAACTGCTAGACCACTCATATGGATGCAAGATTATGTGAATAGTACATGGAAAGCAAGCATAGCTAATCAAGCTCAATATCCCATATCAGACTATCTATCCTACTCCTCCATATCTCCTAAATATGTGCAGTATTTTTCTGCTTTCTCAGCATCTCTGGAGCCACAATCCTTTAAGGAAGCATCACAGAATCCAAAATGGGTTGAAGCAATGGAACATGAAATAAATGCTTTAGAAGACAATCACACATGGTACATTGTTGATTTACCATTTGGAAAACAAGTTATAGGATCAAGATAAGTTTATAAAATCAAACACAAGTCAAATGGAGAAATAGATAGGTATAAAGCTAGACTTGTGGCAAAAGGGTACAATCAAAAGGAAGGCTTGGACTATCATGACACCTTTTCTCCAGTGGCAAAGATGGTGACTGTTAGGACCATCATCAGCTTAGCAGCATCAAAAAGTTAGATTATTTCACAGATAGATGTGAGTAATGCATTCTCGCAAGGAGATCTTTTTGAAGAGGTTTATATGAAACTGCCACAGAGATTCTCTAGACAAGGGGAAAAGAAGGTTTGCAAATTAGTGAAGTCATTGTATGGGCTTAAGAAAGCTTCAAGACAATGGAACATCAAGCTTACAAGTGCACTAATTGAAGCAGGGTATATTCAGAGTGCATATGATCATTCCTTGTTCACAAAAGGGGAAGGAGGTGAACTGGTGGTTATCCTTGTGTATGTGGATGATTTCTTGATCACAGGAAGTACAAAGTAGCTGATTGAGGAAGCTAAACACATTTTGCACAACAGTTTTAAGGTAAGAGACTTGGGTGAAATGAGGTATTTCCTTGGTATTGAAGTGATGAGGTCAAGCAAGGGGATTCTTCTTAACCAGAGAAAATATTGCTTAGAGCTCATATCAGAGGTCGGGCTTAGTGGAGCTGAACCAGCTCAAACTCCTTTAGAAGCAAACCACAAGCTTACCACAGTAGATTATGATCTACAAGTGGGAATTACATATGACAAAGAGTTAGATGATGTTGTTGGCTACCAAAAGTTGATTGGAAAATTGATCTATCTGACCATCACTAGGCCAGATATATGCTTTGTTGTGCAGTTTCTTAGCCAGTTTATGCAGCAACCAAAGCAATCACATTGGAATGATGCATTAAGGGTGGTCAGATACTTGAAAGGTACACCAGGACTTGGTCTACACTTCCCACACAATACAAAGCATGAGTTGACTGTATATTGTGACTCAGATTGGGCTGCATGTCCCAATACAAGAAGTTCAGTTTCTGGTTATGTTGTGAAGTTAGGGGGTGGCTTGATCTCTTGGAAATCCAAGAAACAACACACTGTCAGCAGGAGCTCAACTGAGGTTGAGTATAGAAGCATGGCAGTGGCTATGGCTGTGGCTGAACTTACTTGGGTGTGTGGTTTACTGAAAGAGCTACATTGTCCTATTCCTACACCTGTTGTATTGTATTGTGATAATCAAGCAGCTATTCAGATAGCTTCCAATCCCATCTTTCATGAGAGAACTAAGCACATCGAAATTGATTGTCACTTTGTTAGAGAAAAAATCAAAAGTGGTTTGATTCAGCCCAAGTTTGTTGCTACTGGGTTGCAGCTTGCAGATGTTCTGACTAAAGGCCTAGGTACTACTCAGCATCAGTCATTAGTGTCCAAGCTTGGTGTGTTCAATGTGTTTCACCCACCAGCTTGAGGGGTGTGTTGTTGACAGCTAAGCAGTCATTAATCAATTAGTTGAGTTAGTTAGAGGGGTAGTTAAGTCTTTACAACTAGTGGTGCAGAGTCGGTTATGAGCTCTATAAAAAGAGCATTACAGTGTAATATCATTTGCTAAGATAAATGAAAATATCTTCTCTTTCTTTCCTTCTAGATTCTTCCATTGAAATGCCTTAGTTGAGGCAGTTTTATCAAGATTATTTGAATATTATTGTCTGAAAACATGAATGTAGGACTGCTCATTATTTGAAGTCATGAATTTTCAATTGATTTGATAATAAACAAGAATATTCAAAGAATCTCAACAATGGATTTTCTTGACTGAGAAGAGGTCGGCCTTTGAGCCCGTATTAGATAGAGATCTTCTTCTTTAAACTATTCTCTCCCTTCAATTTTACTTATCACATTTGAATTTGATATGTCATTAATAAAATAATGATTAACATAACTACTTACCACACTATTACTATTAATTGATATTTAGTACTCCCTACATTCATAAATACTTGTCACATTTTAAGTTGCACACCTGTTAAGATAAACATTAACTAGAAGGTAGTTTTGACTAAATTACCCTTATTTATTACTCATCTTTATTTAAAACTTCTCTTTTTTGCACTATATTAATATCTCTTCATATTTATAAGAGATAAGGCACAAGTACCCCCTCCCCCCCCCCCCCCCACAAAAAAAAAACAAAAAAAACTATACCTGAAGTTGCTATAACACACCTAAACTTTATGGGTGGTCCTATTACTTCCTAAACTTATTTGTTTTTTATTTTTTTTGTATTTTTATGCTCCTTTTTGTTGACGTGGCTACCAAGTAACAAAATATTTTTGTGCTTCTTTGTACTGACTTGGCAGCCATTTCAGCACAAAAGGAGCACAAAAATACAGAAAAAATGACTTTAGGGAGGTAATAAGACATTCGTAAAGTTTAGGTATGTCATTGCAACTTTGGATATAGTTTGGGGGGGGGGGGGTACTTGTGCCTTATATCTATTTATAACTATGGGTAAAGATGGAAACAAACAACTAATTATGTTTTGATATTCTAAAATGACAAATATTATGGAATATCTACTTTTAGTAAGGATGACAAGTATTTAGGAACAGAGGAAGTATTAGGTCTTGAAAAATGATTTGAGAAATAAGTAACTAATGCTAAGGGTATAACATGAAAAAAATACTCCCTTCGTACCACAATACTTGTCCACTATTGACTTGACACACACCTTAAGAAACAATAAATAATAGGGGTAATTTTACTATATCACCCTTTGAATATAATAAATTTAATCCTTTTAGAAATGCATTGGATAATGAATAGTATTTAATACCAAGGATAAAATGGGCACAAATGGATAAATTCTCCATTGGTTTTCAAACTGGATGAGTATTGTTGGACATTTATTTTTAGTAAAATGGACAAGTAAAGATGGACGGAGGAAGTTATTTTTTTTTTCTTGTTATGTTAAAAGAAAAATCTATTTTTGAAATAATGAACAAGTAAAAGTAAATAGGGGGAGTATAAATGACATCCTAGAGTCTACACTTCAAGATAGGTTTTTGGATTTTAAGAAATCTAATCTCAAGATAAAAATAAACATATGTTTATGTATAATATTTTGTTGAGATTGAGGATATATGTTTTCCACTTAAAAATCAATACTAATTAATTATTGGATACTTGAATTATTTGATAATCTATATATCTGCATCAAGACCCAAAATCATGTGCTTTCCTACTCGAGGAAAGGGGGAGGGGAGGGGAGTTGTTGAACTGAGTGGGTCCAATATAAAATTTTATCGAAAATAAAGCTCAAATCGAACTTCAAATTCTCAATTAACACTCTCTTTAATTTTGGAGAAAAAGTCTCAAGAAAATTTTTTATACACGATAATTGATGAAATGGAATTATTGAAAAATCACCAAAAGGAAGGTTGAAATTTACCACCACAAAAATTGCCTTTACTGTGCTCTAAAATTTCCAAAATTAAAATATGAAACTCAAAATAAAAAATGGAGAATTAATTCTGTCCAGGTACAGTACCTTCATTGTGATCCCGATGCCAATCAATCACACACCTTCGCGAACACGAAGGGCAAGGATCCTCCCTGGCCCACAACTCTCATTTACAAATCTCGCGATCATAGAGGACAATGAAGTCCTTCTCCGCAAATGTGATGGACCCCTTCACAATCGCGAAGAATGTGCATTAGACACAAGTTGACATCAACTCCTTCAAACAGGAAATCTTGAAATGGACCCCTGAAACTCATTTGGAATCCTCCGAACACAAATCTATCGAACAAAACTATCATAAAATACATCTCGGACTTGTTGGAATCGTTAGAACACCATTCCAAGATCTTTAGACCAGATGTTGACTGAGGTCCACTCAAAACTTAAGAAAACTTTAAACTCTAACCAAATGACCAAAACACCCCCTGAAAGCCTCAAGAATCCAACCAAACCTCCACCAATATAAAAAATCACCCTCTAAACCTAGTGAAATCATCAAAACTCAGATCCAATCTTAACAACATCAAATATTGACTTTGGTCAAACTCTATAAGTTTCAAACCTTCAGAACTAAAAAAACTTCTCTGAAACCCATTTGATCACCTCAAAAATCGTGTCAACCATCCCCAAAAATCATTAATGTCATTCCAAAGCCATGAGAAGATTCGAACAAAGCAATGAGCAAAAATTACAAAACTACCTTGAAGGGCGTTACACTTTGGCTGAAACATTAATTTACCAGTAACTTTTTCTATATATTATCAAAGAAAGAAGAAAACAAGTTGATACTCTCTTTGTCTCATATTAGATGTCCACTTTCTTCTTTACAGGCTCCTTAAGAAATTATAAATAAGATGGATAGTTTTACTAATTTACCTTTTATCCACTCCTTTGAAAAAGAATTTTTTTTGAAATTTATAAACTTGCTTAAGCTTTTAAAAATACTAGTCTTACAATACGCGCTCCGCGCGTATATCTCACTTCAATGAGTTCAGTTTATGATTAAATTTATGAAAATTAACCCACCACTTCTTATTCTGGACAAAGAATCTTGTTGTCACGACCCAATTTACCGGATTGTGAGGGCACCTATTCTAAACCACCTAGATAGGAGAACCCCTTACCACCCAACCAACATACATCCAGAAGTCTTTCATCATCGAAAATAACCCGCTTTTAATACAACAATGTTAAAGGAATAAAAATGCGGAATAGAAACTACCCTAGGACCTAGTCTAAACAGGTACAAGAGCTGCTAAAGAGGAAATAGCCAAGATACAGCATCCACCATGAATGAGAAAGTTGGAGCTGCTGAATGATCACTACCGCGACAGTCAAGAAACCAACACTGAATCCTGCAAAAGACTATACCCCAAAAAGGATATAGCAAGAGTAGCATCAATACAAACCACACGTACTGATAAGCCTCATCGGTTGACCTGGATTGGATTATACGAATATAACATAAATATCCAAAAGAAACATACATTCTTTTACTCTCACTTCCGAACCCTTAGGACTACCCCATTCCATTACTAAACTCTAGTCATGAACCCCGAAGTACAACACCTCCCCTTACGACTCTACCACTCCTGAACCACTTAGTCTGACCCCATACTGGGGATTACCCTAACTTCAAAAGATAACTACGACAAGGAAATCCTAGGCCTGAATCCTTAATTTAGTAAGTCGCATAGCATACCTGGAGAAGACTCGCCCGGACATGTAACCTGTCCTTACGGCCTGAATACTAGATCAAAATTAATCCTTAACCCGCATCCGATCTTTTCCCTATCCTGCTAGCATAGGATTCCTTACCCTAACCCCCCACCTTCTTGGTCAATCCACTACCCGATGCAATATATTGTGCCAAGACAATATAAGAACGAAGAATTACACTATAGACCGACCTCCCTTAACTATATTACAATCAGCAAGTTAATCCAGACTAGAAACCAACACACATTTAACATAACAAGCAACAAAAGGCATTTAGGGGATCATACCAACAAGCCAACACCTTAGCACGAAGTCAAGTTCAGACAGGCTATACAGGAAATTTCAAGAGACGCTTAGTTAAATCAAACAATAATCAAGCATAGATAAATATAACATCCAGGACATTTCAATACAACATAAAAATCCATTCCATAAATACTAGTCGAAGGATCATACTTAATTCCAAGATCAATGTCAACATGCCGTGATTTCATTACCAATAATCCATAAGATACACGACCAAAACCGGGCCATGCAAGAATCCCAAACATATAACATCATATAAATTTATTCTCCAGTCCACTCATGGAACCGTCAAAATCATCTGACCCTCGTACATACACGCTATGGGTGATGCATCCACCTTCTAGACATGACCTGCAGGGGAAAAATACCTTCCATGTACTAAAACCCCAGACATAAGTGTCTGCCAACTTTATTTCACCAATAACCCGTGAGAACGTCCCAAATAAGGGTATTAGTTGTCGATTGTTATTCTCGTGTTTGTAAATTGGAGATAGACCTCTCTTTTATTTTCTGCCGTAAATAGAATTGTGGAAACTTATAATCATTATATCCTTTAATAAATAATTATATATAAGGTAATATTTAAATTGATTATATATATTTTAGCATTTTAATTTCTTTCCATATATTTTAGGACTCATATATTTATTTCTTTTCATATATTTATTGTACTAATTTAGAGTACGTGCTTTGCACGTGTGTCCAGGGGCGGACCCACCCTATGTCAAGGGGTGTCATCCGACACTGCTTGATCGAATTTTTTTTGTTTTTTATATATATATAAGCTGAAAAGAAAAACCCAAGTTTAACTACAAAGATTAAAAATGACACTGCGTGAGCAAATAAGCTTTGTTGGCTCGTTGGTCTTATGGCGTGCTCATGCTGCTTTGAGCCCGGGTTCGAGCCTCAGCAAGAGCAGATAATGTTTTGAATTTTGGGCTTTTAGCATAAAGCTAAATCTAATGTTGAAAATAATAATAATCTAATATTGGTACTTCATAGCTGGTTGTGCTTTCTTTTATTTCAATTGTATGTTCAGTTTTTTTCTTCCATCTTCTTAGTTCTAGTTGAAATTTCCTAATATATTTTAAAATATGAAAACTCATTGATGAGAGTTGTAGTAATTTACTTGATTTATGTTTTATTAGTACACTTTAAATAGTTTTTATAAATATAATGTTGTTATATCAATGATTTTATCAAATATTGACACTGCTTACAAAAAATTCTGCGTACGCCACTGCGTGTGTCTCACGCCAATCTTCTTATGAAGAGCACCACCACAACAACAATATATTTAGTTTAATCTCACAAAATGGGGGTCCGAAAAGATAAAATGTAAGCGGACTTTATCCTACCTTTCAGGTAGAGAGGTTGTTTCAGATAGATCCATAGACAAAAGATAATAGAAGTATAAAAAATAACAAATAATAACCAAACTCAAAGGCAAAGTCCAATTAATAGTATGGCTAATACTTATAAGTGTAAGCGCGGCAACGCTAGCTTAACTACATAGCTAACCTTCTATCGAATTTGAATCCTCCATAACCTCCTATATAAAGTCAAGTCCTCGGTAAGCTGAAACTGCATCATGTCCGCTCCATACAACATAACAGATCTAACCACCACTCTATAAAACTTGCCTTAGTTAAGTTTTAATGGCACCTTAAATAGATCAGATTCAAACATGTCCCTAAATAAAGACTCCTACATGAAAAAAGTATTCATGGAATATTAAATCGAGAAGAATTAGCTTTTCTTTCTACCTTGGATACATATTGATACGAAACTTAAAATAGAAGGATATATTCCTAACAACTCAAAGTAGAAAGAGAATTTCTAACAATTTCAAGTAAAATAAAAGGAATTTAGCTCATATACTAAAATTTGCAATCAAATTTAAAGTCGTTCTCGCTTGATTTGGTGTAATATTGATACACTTTCGACAAAGTAATTTTTTTCATTGATGAAAACTGTTTTCACAATTGAAATTACTGTGGGACTTTTCTTTCCATCACCCTTTATATAATATCACATATAAATCTTTTTTCAATTTAATTAAGAAGAATACTTAGGGTAAAAGTTTATTTCCCAAAATTAATAGAAATAGCAATTTTTCAATAGCAACAAAAAAGGAAAAGAACATTGACTATTATTCTCACGTACTTTTGCCCTATAATAATATTAAAAAATTTTAATGCAATATTTTTTCCCATTACTATACACGTTAGGATTAAAATATCCTTATTTAAAAATTTTAAAGTAAATTTCATTCACCAAAATATTAATGCTCGCTTTCATATATTTTTGGAGTCTTTTTTCTAATTTTCCTTTCCAGATATTTAGGTTTCTATATTAATTCTCCTAATATCTATTATCATATATATATTAGGACTCATTAATATTTTCTTCGTATATATTTTAGGACTCAATATTATAGAAAATGTTATAAAAATAATTAAATAATTTAAGGACAATAGTGAAAAGATGATTTTGTCTGTTGCAGAAACTTTTAATGAAGGACAAAAAGTTTGAATCACTTTTCTAAGTGTCTTCACACTTTTAATAAATTGTAGATTAAGGTTCTTCCCATATATTTTAGGAGTCCTTAATTTAATAAAATACTAATTGAAGAAAAATTGTAAAAAGACGATTTTGTCTAAAGAAGAGACTTTTAGTGGAGGGCAAATATTTCAAACAACATTTATAAGGTTTTTGAAATTTATAAACTTGTTTAAGCTTTTAATAATATTTATTGAAGGGGTAAAGAGAAAAAAATTTACTCCCTCCGTTCCTAAACAAGTGGTTGTTTTAGCTTAGACACACCCTTTAAGAAATTACTAATTTCTATAAAATAGAGAGTATTTTTACTAACTTACCCTTAATAATTATCTTGAAAAAGATGTAACTCTTTAATAATTTCTTTGTTAAAGAAGGGTAAAATTGAAAAAACATTATCAATATCTTCTTGATTATCTAAAACAACCACTTATTTAGGAACAGAATGAAAAGGCTTAACAACCAATTATTTAAGAATGGAGGGGGTAATTAATTTGGTCTTGATTTAGTAAATAGACAAGCAATTTGAAATAAATATTTATAATAAGATGGACAACTATATAGATGGAGGAGTACTTCATTGCAAATACTCTCTCTCCATTTTAAATTGATTGACCTGTTTTGATTGACAGGGAGTTAAAAAAATAAAGAATACTTTTGAATCTTGTGGTCTTAAATTAAAAATATGTCAAATGTATCAAAGTATTCTATAATTTTATAATCTTAAATATGTCATATGATCATTTTTTTTGAAACAGAATAAAAAAGAAAGTAAAACAAATTGAACATTGGAGTGTCTATTTCAAAATAGGAAAATGAACTACTTTGACGTTAGATTCATGTGGGAGCCAGTACACTTTTTGAATATTGTGAGACACTAGAAGTAAATAACAGAAATTTATAGTCTCTATGGTAAAACTTCTAAAATCAGCTTATTTTGAGAAGTGATTTTTTTCAAAAATATTTTTTAAAAATTACTTTTGGTGAGAAGTAGTTTGTGTTTGATCAATAAATTTTAAAAACACTTTTGAGCAACAATTAGTATTTGACCAAACTTTTAAAAGTATTTTTGAAATATTTTTTTTAAAAGTAGTTCTTAAAAAGTATAAACAACATAAATCTCACCACTTTTGGAGCTAATTACTCCCTATCCTAACTCTTTTCAATATTACTAAAAATCCCGAAAAATCTGAAATCTCGAATACATTATTGAAATCTCGAATACATTGCGTTGGTCCCGATACATTGTGTTGCATGGAAATTTGAAATCTCGGATACATTACTAAATTTTGGATACACTGCGTTGGTCCCGATGCATTGCGTTTTACTCATGATACATACTGTCTCGGATAAAAAAAAAAAAAAGACAGCCCGGTGTACTAAAGCTTCAGCTATGCGCAGGGTCCGGGGAAGGGCCCAACCACAAGGATCTATTGTACACAGCCTTACCTTGCATTTCTGCAAGAGGCTGTTTCCAAGGCTTGAACCCGTGACCTCCTGGTCGCATGACAACAACTTTATCAGTTACTCCAAGGCTCCCCTTCATACTATCTCCGATACATTACTTAATTTTCTTCGGATACATACTGTCTTTAGCTACATTGCTATCTCGGATACATTACTTAAAATATGGGATGAATGTAATTAAATAAAAGATATGAGATATTATGTAGATATGATAAGATAATTAGTGTTGTGACGTAATATTTTCTTTTAAAAAAATGCTTTCAGGGAATAACTACTTTTTTTAGCTTATGAAAAACTGTTTTTGCTACTTTGCAGAAGCGCTTATTTTCTCCCAAAGCTTGGCCAAACACCTCAATTTTTTAAAATAAGCGCTTTTGAGGAAAAATAAGACCTTTTGGGGAAAAATAAACTTGGCCAAACCGGCTACTACATTGACGGTTGACCAACGTTTTTATATTACTCCTCCCGTTTCATTTTACTTGTCCTTGTCCATATTGACTTGACACTTCTTTTAAAAAAATATTTATTAGAGGTTTATTCTACTAAATTAACATTATTAATTATGTTTTGAAAATAATTTGAGTATTATACTTTGTGTAGTCATTTAATGATAGGAGTAGTATTGAAAGAATACTATATTTTTTTTTGATTTCATAATTGAACAAGTAAATTGAAACAAAAATCTTTAGTAAGAGGACTAAGTAAAATGAAATGGAGTATTATTAATAGCAAGAGACAAAGGGTTAGGTTACTTGGTGATGATACCGAAGATAAAATAACAATATACCTAGTGTATTTCTACATAGTGGTGTCTGGGGAGGGTAGAGTGAACGCAGTCCGTATCACTATCTCAGAGGTGAGGTAGAGAGGTTGTTTCTTACAAACCCTCGGCTCAAGACAAAATACATTCTAGAAAAAGATTTAAAAGAGGTACAAAAAGAGAGAATAAGGAGTCACACAACAACAGAAAGTAACAGAACAATATCACCACAAAATAATGCTACAAGCGACCTACCAAAACAACATATATACATATCAACAAAAATCCGAATAAAATAGCAGTAATAAATGTGATTTGTAATTTACATATTCGCTTTAAACAATATATACTCGATCATCAGGGTTTAATTTTTACAAAGCACAAGAACATGTGAACTATTATTTAATTATCGAATTTTGATGCACCTCTTCATTCGAAAATTTAATTTTTTGGTATCTAATATTCCTTTTGTCAAGGGAAGAAGAAGAAAACAAGTTGGTTCTTCATTGCAGGATATTTTGTTTTAAATAGGACGAAAATACGATGCATCTCTTCATTCGAAAAATATAATTTAAGTATCTAATTTATTCTTTTTGTCAACGCAAGAAGAAGAAGCCAAGTTGGTACTTCATTGCAAAGTATTTCATTTCAAAGTGGAAAAAAACTACTTTATCAATGAAAGAAGAAACGTAATTTTTAATTGACAAATTTAAAGTATCTCTGCCCGAAAATTTAATTTAACTATAACTTTACCAAAGAAAGAAGAACACAAGTTTGTACTTCAATGCAAATATCTTATATCAAAGAGGAAAAAGAAATACTATGTCAGAAACCTTAATCAACTATCCAATGAGAAAAGTAATACCCCCGTTCCGTTTTACTTGGCCTTCTTTCTAAATATATTTATTTCAAATTAGTTATCCAACTTATGAAATCAAGAGTATCTTGTGTATTTTTTTTCCTATTTTACCCTTGGTACGAGTATTAAGTATCCACACTCTCCAAAATTGTTCAAAGTAGAATTTTAAATTTTCAAAGCCTATTACCACTGCTTTGCTGCCCCAAACATCTGAAAAGTGGTATATCCACACCGTGCAACTCAACCAAACCGAGATTATGCAACCTCTCCTGACAGCTGACTAAGAGCTCATATGCATCCTCCTCAGATGCCCCAGAGAACTTGGGAGGACCCAAACTCAAAAATATATAAAATATCTTCTGCTCATCAACTATCATCACTGGTCTAGGCACAATCGGTGGAGCAACAAGTCTGACTGGTAAAGCAACAATGCGTGGAGCCATAACAATAGTTGGCTGTGCTTCGGGAGTCTAAAATCCATGAATCAGTACCTGCCTGGAGGCTGAATGCCCTCTCTAGCCTGAGACCCATCTGGAGTGACAGGTAGAGCTCCTGCCTAAATCACTCCCTCCAAATAACTCAAGAGTCGAACCATACTATCCTGTAACAAGGAGTAGCTATAAAACCTTGTGGAACCTGGGGTGGCCCCATACCCTAAAGCTGATGTACTACATCATCAAACTCAATTTTTAGCTCCAAGGATACTACTCTGGCAATTCCCCTTGCTGGTGCTGTACCCTGAATCTACCTCTACCACTAACACAACCGTAACCCCTGCCCCGACCCTAAGATAAGGCCCAATAGTGAGTGATAGACTAATACCCTCAGTAGCACCCGATCACGTCCTCACTATTTGCTGAAAGGGTGAAATACAAAGATTAGAATTTAGGAAATGAGCCAATTCGCACGATAAAAAATCAAAGAGTTAGAACTTTCATAATAATGTACCATAGCCTCCTGAAGATAGATACAGATGTCATTGTACCGATCAACGAGACTCTATTAGACACTTGTTCTTGTGCTTATAAGATTAGTAAACCTAGCACTATGACCAACTTGTCACGATTCAAAATTCCACGAGTTGTGATGACACCTACCCCACTCAACTGTGGTAGGTGAGCTTGACTCACATGTCGAAGGAAATGAAGAAATTTCATAATAATGTCCCAAATACGGATAGATAGCTGAATAACCATAACATAAATCCATACAATCTTTCAAAACAATTGAATAAGACAAATTCGAACTAAATCCCAAGACTCAGTAGTCATAAGCCAAAAGCGACTCTAATTACAAAATGTCATAATTGATAAATACATATCTATCTATGATAAGTCAAATAAAGGTAGAAATAAGGATAAAAGAAGTCGAAGTAGACTCCGGGAGGGAGGAACTCACAATAACTTCAAACTAAAATAAACAAGACTATCACACACCGCGGGGACTGCTTGAACTGGGATCTGCATAAAAAATATGCAAAAAAGTAGGAGTGAGTATAGTCCATTTGTACTTAGTAGGCATCATAGGCCGACTAAGCTTAAGTTGAAAACTATATTGAATAAAGAATACTATCAAGTAATACATATTATAGCTCAATCACAACAACAATCCAAAAGTAATGTGGTGCAACACAATGAAATGAGATGATATGCAATGACCAATGCCTACTATATATACCCTTCCAACAATTTTTGTTGTAGGACGGTACCCATGGGGGACTCACGAGGTCTGTATAAAAATCAACCATCAATATATCAATGGTTCGTACTTAAACTAGATCTAAAATCATTCATTTCTTTCAAAAATCAAATCATTCACTATTTCCATGACCAATGATATGTGTGAGTATGCATGAACACGAGAGTAAAGTGAAACTAGATGTAACAGTTATATCCAAAATCCTATAATCATAATTAATCCACAAATACCGGCTACAAGCCTAAGCATCAAGCTAGGAATCCAAGTTCCATATCACCAAAATAATATAAGCCTCAAATTAGGCATCACAATAATAATCCATCTCATTTAAACTCAAAATCAACAAATTTTCCAATCCTTACCATGCTTTATATGATAAGTCCCCATTTAAGCAAAGTCTAAAGAAAGTTAAGTCATAATCTACCTTGAAGCCAAATCGCAAGTCTCTAATAATTACAAACTAGCCTTCTCCTTTTGAATAGCCTCAGAATGCTCCCAATCTATCGAAAATAACTTCTACACATAAACACAAATCTAATGATACCCATATTATTAAGGTTCTAATCTGGGGCCAAAAAGTTAATCCCGAGCCTTCAAGGGCAAAACTGTATTTTTTAGAAAATTAATTTATCCATAACTTAAGGAGTTCAAATCTAAAATTTCATCGAAAATGGCATTTAAATCGAGCTTGAAATCACCAAAATATCATTCTTTGACTTTACCGGGAAAATCTCAAAAGTTCGAGTTGAAAAACCAAGAATTGAGGATGATATCATGAAATAATCATTGAGAAATGTGTAAAAACGGTATAGGAAACTTATCCAATGAAGAAATCTCAAAAGTTCCCTATTGATTATCCCTAAAATGAGTTTTAGAGCTCCAAAATTGAGTTATAGGGTTTATACTTGAAAATAGGGTTTTAAAATCTGTCTAGGTGACTTTGTTCATTGGGATTGCAGGACACCCATCGCTATGCGTTCATGATGGCCCGGTCGCGTTTGCAAAGCATTACCTAAATGCGACCTAGAATTCCTTCTTTGCTATCATAATCGTGATAAAAGAGCTGATTGTTCATCGCAATCGTGAGCAAAGGGTCACAAACGCAATGGCAAACCAGACCCTGCACCAGCAACAATCAAGTCCATAATTTTGCATAAACGAACCCTCGAGATTCTTTTGGAACTAGGTGAAAATAAATCAACCATTCTAATAGTCTAAAATCAATGTTTCAAACTCAATGGAACCATCAGAATTACCAACAGAGGTCATTTTCAATGAATGTTGCTCGAAGTCAATTATACCGCAAAACTTTATCAATTTCTCAACCAAATGCTCAAAACACATCAAAAAACCTCAGGATGTAAATCAACAGTGCTACAAACCTAAAAATGATATTTTGGAGCTAACAAAACTGACAAATTCTCATACGATGACTCAAACTCCAAATGTTGACTAAAGTCAACTCTACCAACTTCAAAACCTTCCAAAATGAAAAACTTGCATAAAACCCAACCAAACACCTTAGGAACTGTGCTACCCACTCCCGCAACTCACAAATACCACAAAGCAACTATGAGAAGGGATAAAATGCTTAAAACAATAAGATTCCAAAACTCACTTTGATGATTCTTACACAATCCAAGAAAAATCTTGAAGAAGTTAAGCCAAAGCCTACCTCGAAGTCAAACCGCAAGCCACCAAAAGTCACAAACTAGACTTTTTTTTCTGAATGGATTTGAATCACCCCTAGTCTATCAAGAATAAGATCTATGAATAAATATGAGTCCAACAATACCCATATTACTATACTTCTCTTCCAGATCTGAAATGTCAATCCAAAAGACAATCCCAATTCTTAATGGGCAAAGCTAGAATTTTATTAGAAAATTAAGTTACCCATAACTTAAGGAGTTTATTTTGACATTTTATCATAAATGGAGTTAAAATCGACCTATGTACAACAACAATAATGACATACCCAGTGTATTCCCACCAAGTGGGGGTATGAGGAGGGTAAGTGTACGCAGTCCATACCACTACCTCGGATGAGGTAGAGAGGCTATTTTCGATAGACTCTCGGCTCAAGATACATAACAATAAAAAGAGAATATAAAAACAAAAACAAAGTGAAAATAATAGACCAATAAATAATATCAGAAAGAAGACACTCACAGAGTAGTACAAGACACTATGAACAATAAAATATAAAACAAACACATATTACTCACAACTACTGGTACGACTACAAGCAAAGGACCCCTACCTACTAGCAAGGACGCACTCTCATCTACTAACCCTCTACCCTAATTTGCTACCTCCACACCTTTCTATCTAGGGTCATGTCCTCTGTAAGCTACAACTGCTTTATGTTATGTCTAATCATGTCCCTCCAATATTTCTTCGGCCTACCTATACCCCTCCTAAAACCATCTATAGCCAACCTCTCGCACCTCTGAACTGGGGCTTTCGTGCCCCTCCTCATCATATGCCCAAACCATCTCAACCTCACTTCACACATCTTTTCTTCCACCGAAGTTGCTTCCACCTTTTCTCGAATAATCTTATTTCTAATCCTATCTCTCCTAATAAGTCCACACATCCCTCACAACATCCTCATCTTTGCCACCTTCAACTTTTGGTTATGGTAGTTCTTGACAAGCTAACACTCTCCTTCATACAACATAGCCGATTGGACTTCCACTCTGTAGAACTTGCCTTTAAGTTTTAGGGGCACCTTCTTATCACACTAGACTCTAGAACTGAGCCTCCATTTTATCCACCCTGCACTAATACGATGTGTGACATCGTCATCAATCTCTCCATTCTCTTGGATCATAGATTCAAGATACTTGAAACTATCTCCCCTCCAATGGCTTGGGCTTCCAGCGTCATACCACGTCCGCCTTATGCATCAACTCACTAAACTTGTATTCTGAGTGTTTCGTCTTGGTTCTGCTCAATTTAAATCCTTTATACTCTAGGGTTTGTCTCTAAAGCTCCAACTTATCATTAACAACTCCCCGAGTCTCTTTAATTAGAACTATATCATCTGTAAAAAAACATACACCAAGGCACCTCCATTTGAATATGCCAAAATCATGACATAAAAAGTTATTCATAGATATCCCAAACGATTTAGTTAAAGGATTCTATTAATTGACAAGGTCATAGAAATTCATTCAACCTTAAAGGTTTGGAGCATAATCTGAAACCGAAGGAGAATAGAACTTAAAGAAATACATGGAAGAAGTAGTTCAACATACCTTGAAATACTGGAAGGATTATAACTGGAAAAGGAAGAATTAAGCTTGATTCTTGAATTAGCCTTCTCGGATTCTTGAGAGTTGAGTCTTGAGAAGAGGAAGAGGATTTTTATCGATACTCCTAAGTAATTGGATGATTGGGGCATTTTAGATGTAATAGAAACGGTTACAAAAGGATAAAATGACCATAACACCCTTTCTAGCACGTTTTCCTTGTGTGCAGTCTCACAATCTGCACAATGCCCAGTAAAATGGGCATAACATTTTGTACAATTGTCAGATTGACGAACAGTCAGTGGCGTTGGAAAGAAGACTTAAAAATATTTAATTTGATAGGTAATGGGTCACGTAACTCTACATATTCTAGGAGGAATACTTGTTTGAAGTTGCCCCTTATATGAACCTATACGAAAACTTAATCGTTAAAGGACCTTTCAACTTAACTTCGTACTAAAGATTTCTTATGCCCTTAATTCATATCCCATACCTCTCCAACACTTAAGATATAACTTTTACACCTAGATACAATCAAATATGCTAGATTCACGTATAACTATACATGTAGCACGGTCTAAAGTTTTAGCCCAAAAGTTCAGGGTGTTACAGACTCATGATAAGCTTCTTAGATTTTTCCAGGGATACTAGTCACCACTACTCAGACCATGAGTCATGGGATCAATGTAAGAATCATGCATTGACTACTAATGAAAAATAAGAAATTCTAAAGGATTGAAAATCCTTCCCAGTCACCTTGACTCAAACCACGAGTCATGGTATCCACCAACGAGTCTTAGTATGACTCGTAGGTGGCTTATCTAGTTCCAGCAGCCATTTAAAATATTATTTTCCAAATCCTACTACATTTCAACTATCAAGAACTATATATATATATAAGTACTATAAGAGTATTGGATGTTATTTAAGGTCATAAGAAGCCTCTAACACAAAATTGAGTCAAAAACTCCTCTACTAATTAAGTTTTAGTGTAAGATTCTACTAGGGTCAACTTTAAAAATTTATTACTCCTAGTATATAAGGAGTTACAGGTTCCAATACCCACCAAATTAAAAAAAATTGAGTCTTCTTTCCAACTCTACCAACCTTTAGTCAATTTGATTCCGGAGTAAAATGTTATATACATTTTAGTGGAGCACTATCAATCAATGACCATGACTCAACAATACGAGTCATACGTTGAACGTACGACATACCCAGACTCATACAAATTGTCTAAAGAAGTGTCAAAAAGGGTTGGAAACTAGGAATTGGACCACGACTTATGCTCCCAAGCCACAACTTGTGACACGAGTCATGGTATCTGGCACCAACAACTTTTTGCATGATTTTTAAAGGGTTGTTTGGACTTTTCCTATTTTTTAAACCCTATACTATGTTGTTTTGCATACTTTAAAGGGGTTTATCAGACTAAAACCCCCAATCACTTCTCATTCCATCAATTAAATTCCCCAAGTAAGAAACAAAAGCTCTCAAGGTTCCAAACCTAGGGTTTTCTTATCCAAGTTCAAGCCCTCCATCTTCTAGTTCAAGAATCTTCAATAATGAGGTATGTGGGGTTTCAATAAGGGTATCCTTTCACTCTAATGCCCAATATTTAACTAAAAATATAATTTTACGAATTATATGATTTATGGCAAGAATCCAAATCTTTTAAATTATGTATTTTCAGTATTTATGAATTAGTATGATACCATGATCATGAATTTCACTTCCTATGCATGTTCTTGACTTTTCTCGCATGATTTCCTTATTATTCAATTTATGGTATATGATTTGCTAGATTGCAAGATAGTTTTTAGAAAATTTGGCGTGTTATGAACACACGTTCCTAGAACCTAGTGAATTTAGAATGAACAAGCATGATCAGTTTTTCAGTTTTGCAGTCTTTCAGAATACTTTCAGATAAATTAGGTTTTGACCCAGTTTTAGAATACTAGTTTTATATGAGCTATCAGTATAATCAGATTGGGAGTAGTACTTAACACCGAGTTGGACTAGGGTCCCAGTTCACCCAAAGTCTCAAAACTATATGCCACCGTAGGTTTATTTAGCCCTCTAGTTGGGCATCATTTTAGTGGATCTACGTCAGTCATGTCTCTATACCATGGCAAGGTATATTTACATTCTACGTTAGCTCATGTGGTTTATGTCGGTTAGTAGACTCTCCCATAGACTCAATTCAGTACTTGTGCATGACCCATACTTTTAGATATTCTCTGCATTGTTATTCATATCATATTTTAGCTTAGTATTTTAGTATAAATGTTTTGGGTCATTGCACTATAGTTCAACATGTTATTCAGTTTAGCACTCAGCTTGCATTCAATACACTTTTACAACATGTTTATTTTTTGTTTTAAATCATATGAAATATTTATGCTTCTACAGATTTCAAAATTTTGAAATATTTTAGCTCATGATTGATAGATTGCTTTATGCCTCACAACTTTTTAGTATAGACATGATTTAATTCATATTAAAGTAAATGGTTTATGTACTCAGTTTTAAAAGAATGGTTTTAAGTGATGTTCATGATTATTGTATATCTCACATGTTCAGTACATTCAAAGTATTTATTGCATACTTTCCTCACGCTACATTGTTTCATAATGTAGGTTTTAATAGTAACTCATAGGTTCATGGCCAGGCAGGTCACAACTTTCGATCAACTGGTGATGAGTTCTCCTTATTTGGGAACTCTAGTCAGTTAGTAGTCATAGTAGTCTATTTCAGTTCATGTTTATTTATTAGAGGTAACTGGGGGTCATGTGCTAGCTAACTGTACTCAGCATTTGCAGAGGCTTCATAGATAGTCAGTCATAATGTATTTAGTGCCAGTTCTCTTTTCAGTTTACAGTTGTTGTAAAAGTCTTAACCAGTGATGTATTGAACATGTTAGTCCTCGATCTTGCTTCCGTGTAGTATTTTCCAGTTTATATGTTTTCATTTAGCAACTCATGAATTATGTCAGTATCAAGGGTTAGGTTGGGCCACTTGTGGTTCTAAGCACTATGTTACATCTAGGGTGTAGACTCAAGTCATGATAAACTTGGTATCAGAGCATAGAGTTCAAATGTCTGAGGGTATCAATGAAGTCGTGTCTAGTAGAGTCTTACGGAATAGTATGGAGATGACTTTACTTTTCTTTGATAGGCTACAGGGCGTTTGGGAAATGTTTCCCTTCTTTCATATCCAAATCATGTTGTAGAGATGTTCTCTAAGAAATTTATAAAAATCTTAGCATTGTTCTATTTCTACTAACTACACCTCATTCTTGAGGTAATAGAAATAATCAAGCTTAAATTTCTTCTGACAAAGTTTTCTTAGACAGAGCCTACAAATAGTTTTGAGGCTGTACAAGGGATTGAGGGGAGCCCAACAATGCTTCTAAGTTCAGTAATTTGAAAGAATTCACTCTTATTCAAGCAAATCTTGTATTTGACCCAAGTAAGATGTGCTCTCAGATCCCTTTTTAGATCCTTATTAGAGATGGCCCTTAAAAGGGAAAAAGATATGTATTTAGATTAAATTCTTAGGTAGTATTTGTATTAGAGCTAGAAGTATGAATCTAGAAGTGTAGTAACTAAAGAGTAGGAATAGTGATTGGCTAGAGTAAGTAGATACAGTGATGTATCCATTAAGTCAGTAATGAGTTGTGTACACTTTAGGATGGCTTGTAAAGAAAGAATTACTAGTTATGATGATGTACAATATGCCATTAGGTTAGTAAAGATCAAACCTAGGCAATGACCAAAAGGATAGAGTGGTTAAGAGATTTGTAGATTTCAATAGTACTATATGAGTTGAAGAGAGGTCTCATGATTGTTAAAATGTTATGAAGTCCATTTAGGAACGAGATTCATAATAAGGTAGTAAGGAAGTGTAGTAAGACCATGAAAAATAGCGTGCTTATAAATTGAAGTTAGGTAGAGGGGGTGGTTAAGGTTGATTATTTTCATTAAATTTTGAGTGGACTAGCATTCCCTTATTTTTATACAGTAGTAGTAAGTTAGAATAGTGTATGAAAAGTTATGTGGCTATCCATGTTAAGTGTTGAAATCTAAGTTTGAATTGTGGATGATCAGGCTAATAGCGATAAAAAGTTTTGAATTTTAGCAGGAAAGGTGTGATGTATCTCGGTTGGTTATGGTTATGGACATAGAGGTGTAATGTCAGTAAACTAACAAGAAAAGTCAGATTATGAGGTATTAAGGGAATTGGTTATTTTTGTTAGTAAGAGTTTAAGTTATAGCATGATGACTATAGAGAGGGGGAAAAGTAAAGAGTAGTATCTTAGAAGAAAGTACAAGTAAGGGTTTATGTCTACGGATATGGTCCTTCAAGGGGATTTTTGCATCCAAGTGTATAGTGATACCCGGACCGTTAGAGTAAAGTAATTGTAGTTCAGTTTAAGGGATATTGAAGAGATTTGTAGACTTTGAATGATGGCTTTAATCCAATAGGTAGATGATAGAGTGATCATCCAATCCAGGTTTTGAGATTCTAGTAGTAATGCTAGTGAGTTCTAGAACAGAGCTAGGGGAGGTAGATACCCAACCCATTCTTAGCTCAGTATATTCCATGTACTTCAATCATTACAACACTCTACTCATGCCTTGCATGTTAGAACTATGATAATAACTCATATTCATGCACTTTATACAAATGTATGTCATTCTCAGTTCCCTGTATTAGGAGTAATGGTTCACTCAGTAGTCCAAACCATACGCCACGAATCTATGAATTCTAGTCCCATGTCATACAACTCATGACTCATGCACTCATGTTTTATAGTATGCTCAATCCCATGTACTCATGATACGTCCTTGGTGACTAGTGGAATCATAATACATCATGTATGTTCTCAGATCAGATCTTTTGAACAAGTTTGTTCATACTATATTTTACTCCTCAGGCCTTAGTTGAGTGTTGAAGTTATTAAAATCCTCAAGTCAAGATTTCATAGTATCCATTTTATTCCAGATCCTCATATTCCAGTTCTTTAGTGACCCTTCCTATTCTTTAATGATGATGTTGATGGCAGTTGAGTGATAGGATTGAATGATTTTTTGTTATACCTGCAGATAGTGACGTTTGGTGGTTAGTGACCCTTTGATTAGAACTTAAGGTTGATTGTTTAAGGTGACCAAAAGAAGTGTATTTATAGGTGAGTGGATATAGAATATAGATTCCCTTAGTTGAGACTAATATGGTCATTTTAGTGGCTGTGATTTGTATCTCTGTAGGCTTGAAAAGAGTAAGAGCATGCATGTAGACTTAGACTTTACCAGTCTTATGTAGTGTACCCCTAAAAAAGTTAGAAATTTCAGCTTGCTAAGTGTGGTATTTTTGAATAAAGGAGCATGGTTGAGAAATGTTTCTAAGTTGGAAAGTTATCAGTCGCAGTGCATAAGGAATAGTAGTACTATTCTTACTTCCTACCCTAGACTCCCATGTTCCATGATAGACAGTTTCAGACCAAAGGTGTCTCAAGTTCAAATCTATACCATTTCTATTTGATGAACTTAGATCAGCAGACAAGGATGCTCAGACCATGTTAGAATCACTATAATATTTTAGTTTTTTGGCCACACTAAATCTGGACCACATTTATAAAGTTTTACCTATACTATTAAAAACCACGGTTTTAAAGCATAGTCTTAGTTTTTAGCTTATGGCCACATTAATTTTGACAACGCTTTGAAAGTGTGGTCTTTAATGGTATAGGCCACACTTTATAAGCATTGCCAAATCATGATATAATTGAAACACTTATTTATTCATACGACTACACTTTTAAGTGTGTTATTATTATAATTATAAATACAATACTTTAAAAGTGTGGCCTAAAATTTTCATTAAAATATTTCACTCTCCCTCCAATATGTAATTGGCCAAAAATAAATTAGAAAATTAAATATTTAACAAATATTTACTCACATATCGAGACATAAAAAATATCTTTGCTCGTATTATTTCGATCTCAGACAGCTCACAAAACCCTCTTTGCCCAAAATCCTCAAATCCATCGAATCTATCGAAGCTCTTCGCCCAAAATCCTTAAATTTCTTCTAATTTCAACTCAGGATCAGTTGTCTAAGATCAATATAATGTATTAACCCTAAATTTCCCCCCAATTTCTAAAAGAGGCAAGGTATTAGCCCTAAATTTTATCCTAACAAGCTGAGTTTCTCAAAATCTAGTTTTGAAGCTAAAGTCCTCTACCCTCCTAACCCTAAAAAAGCTCTTTGTTTTCATTGCTTTTCTCGTGGAAATCTTAATGAACAAATTGTGCATCTTATTCAGTGCAAACCCTTACCCGAGCATGAGGTACAATTCTTTTGTTTCTTTTTCCCGGATGTAGATGTGCTATTCTTATATATTTTGCAGTGCAAACCCTTGCTCATGGAAATCTTCTTGTATATATTTTTTTTGTTCTAGTAAAAAATTTATGGATTTTCTTTTTTAGCTTGGTATTATTCCATGTTTCTGTGGACCGGAACTGTGTGTTCTTCATAATTTAGTAGAGGGGAAACATATATGTGTTACTCGATTTCAAATTTTGAAATATTTTCAGTTTCTTTTCAGTATGGATGTATGGAAAATGGAAAAGTTCACAAGATCTACATTTTCAACTGTTGATGCAAGTTTACCCTGACATCTCTTCTATAGCAAAGCCACGGGTATGAATTTATAGGTCTATCTCTTTCTTCACTTTTCTTCTAGAACAACAAAGAGACATAATTTCAGAACCATGATATGGGTTTAATAATAATCTTCTGATGTAAAATTGAGTTTGGTTTTAGGTCATTTGCTAGATTATTGGTCTTTCTCGGCTGCTCTTCTTAGTTTCTCAAATTAATCCCATAGTCCGATGTCTCACTCGGATCATTCCTATGAGTCATTCTCCCGAATGTTATTAGAACTTCTGGCAAGGATTGTTTAGAGTAACAAATATAACTTTCTCAGAGACTTAGAAATTTTCACTCTATTATCCATCACTTTGCAGTTCTATTTGTATGTTTGGGTCACGAATGCTTAAGTTGAATTCTAAACTCTCTGTATGAATCAGTCCTTATAGCTAGCAACTTAGTTTAGAGATCAGTTATTACATCCAACAGTTAACATTCACTTCCTATTTTTACTACCACTTCACAGTTCTAAAGTCTCATACTTAAATAATTAAGATAATGTCAAACTAGCATAATCATCAATAAACCAATAGAGTGCGGAATCCTCTACTTATTACATCCCCAGGACTTGAAGTCCCCATACAATAACAACTAAGAATGTCTAAATAGATAGCTAAGAGAACATCCAATAATGAAATGTCTTAGTCCCGAAACAAAGGACATGAACAATGATAAGAAGATCCAAAGGCTGCCCTATCATGGTGCTCACCCCTGAAACTGAATATAAACTGCTAGCTAAAGGCGAGGTCTTATCTCAAACGCCGAAATACGTACTTAACAAAAAGAAGAGAACAAGTAGCATCAGTACAACAACACGTACTGGTAGGCATCATAGGTCTACTCAACCTGACACCATATGAATAAGAAAATCAAATAGATGCAAATCAGTCATCACAAAACTTATAATCAAAGACATTCAGTCAGTTATGCAATTCACTTTAGGGAGAATCCAAGCTCACAATCATGTCTATTTACACTTAGTCAAATTCGTCTACAAGTTCTTCACAACATAAGATCATAACTGAACATTCAAAGCATGTGAATGAATGTATGAATGCAAGATGCGCACATCTCCTTTTTCTCTTCTTAATTTCATCAACATCATCAACAATCACCATGAACATTATGATTTATATCATCAAACATCACTACCAAGAATCACATTATTGCCAGATTTCACTTGACTAACACACCCTCTAAAATCATCCAATCCTAGACTAGCCCTGAATTTCTCAAAAATCAGCTAAGGGATATCTAAGTGCAAATTTTACTCCCCTCTTTTAGAATAATGAAAATTTGGGTTGTTATATTAGATACTAATTTACCACTCATTCATCCTTGAACAATAATTATCCCCAAAGATGTTGCAAGGCAAAGGAAAAGTACCTGAGTTAATGAATAAGTACGGATATTGCTTGCACATGTCCGCCTCTGTCTCTCAAGTAACCTCTTTAATTGTACGGTTCCTTTATTGAACCTTCACATAAGGAATGACTCGGATCCTCAACTTTCTGACATCCTTAGCTAATATAGCAATTGGTTCCTCTTCATAAGACAACGCCTTATCAAATAATTCAGGGTCCCAACGAATGATGTAATCACTATCCCCATGATACTTCTTTAGCATAGACACGTGGAATACCTGGTGAACCCTGGACATACTAGGAGGTAAGATCATTTTGTATGATATTGACCCCACTCCCTTCAAAACCTCAAAAAGTCCAATGTATGTTGGGCTCAACTTGCCCTTCTTGCCAAACTGCATTACATCCTTTATGGGTGACCCTTCAAGAGTACTTTCTCCCCTTCTCAAACTTCACATCTCTCACCTTATTTTTTGTATGTTCTTTCTGTTGGGTTTGAGCCGTTATGAGCTTTTCCTATATAAATCTCACTTTTTCCATCAAGTCCTTAAGCTTGTTGGTTCCCCAAGGCCTCACCTTAAATACATCAAACCATCCAATTGGAAACCTATACCTCCTACCATATTAGGCCTCAAAAGGGGCCATGTTATTACTAGAGTGGTAGCTATTGTTGTAGGCACATTCACACAACGATAAGTATTGGTCCCACTGATCCCCAAAGTCCATAACACATGCCCAAAGCATGTCCTCAAACACTTGGATAGTTTGCTCTGATTGACCATTGGTCTATGGGTGAAAAGCTATGCTCAGGTCCAATGTAGAACCTAATTCTAACTGGAATCTTTCCAAAAAGTTAGAGGTGAATAGAGTACCCCTGTCTGACACAATCGAAACCAACACCCCGTGCAGCCTTACAATCTACTTCACATAAATCTTGGCAAACTTTGTAGCATTTTAGTCTACTCTCACTGGAATGAAGTGAGATGACTTAGTCAACAAGTATACGATAGCCCATATGGATTCACATTTCCTTAATGTTTTCGAAAGACCCACTACAAAGTTCATCAATTTCCATTCCCACTTCCATTTTGGAATAGGTATACTCTGAAATGTACCACCAGGCTTTCGGTGTTTGTATTTGACTTGTTGGTAGTTTTGACACTTGGTTACAAAATCCACGATGTCTTTGCCACCAATAATGTTGCCTTAAGTCCCTATACATCTTATTGGAAACCGGATGCATAGAGTACTTAAAATTATGAGCCTCCGCCAGAATAGTTAGAATCAAATTTCCTACCCCGGGTATGCACAAGGGCCCCCAAATACTCAATGCTCCCTCATCATCAAGAATGAACTCTCTTGCCTTACCTTGTAAAACCTTTTCTCTGAGGTTGCTTAACTTCTTGTCCTTGAACTGCCTGCTTTTTGATTTGGTCATAGAATGTGGACTTAATTTCTACAAGCGCTAACACCCTTCCTTTGCTAGTTTCCTACAATCTTAGAAAATCATTATCCAAAGACTGTACCTCTCTCGCCAATGGGCGCCTGGATACCTCCAGCCATGCTAAAATTCCCATGCTCACTAGTTTTTGGCTTAGTGCATCCGCCACCATATTGGCTTTACCTGGGTGATATAGGATTGAGATGTTATATTCTATAATTAACTCCATCCATATCCTCTATCTTAGATTCAGATCCCTCGGGGTGAACACGTACAGTAGGCTACGGTGGTCTGTGAACGCTTCATACTTCACCCCGTACATATAATATCTCTAAATTTTCAAAGCAAACACCACAACTGCCAGTTCTAAATCATCTGTGGGATAGTGATTCTCATAAGGATTCAGTTTTCTCGAAGCATATGCAATCACGTTATGATCCTGCATCAAAACAACTCCTAAACCCAACAGTGAGGAATCACAATATATAATGAAATCCTTACCCTTGATAGGCAGGGTTAGTATTGAGGCTGAAGTCAATAAGGTTTTGAGCTTTTGGGATCTCTCCTCACACTTGTCATCCCACACAAATGATACTTCCTTCTGAGTAAGATGGGTCTTATGTGAAGCAATATCAGTAAAACCCTTAACAAATCTACGACAGTAACTGGCCAACCCCATGAAGCTATGAATTTCTATCATATTTGTCGGTCTACCCAATTCTTAATAGCTTCAACCATATGTGGGTATACCATAACTCCTTCCTTAGAAACCATGTGCCCCAAGAAGGACACTGAAAAAGCCAGAATTCACACTCAAAATATTTAGCATAAAGTTGCTTTCCCTTGAGCAACCCTAACACCATACGCAAATGAGCTTAATGCTCTTCTTCACTTTTTGAGTAAGACAATATGTAATCAATAAAAACAATAACAAATGAATCCAGAAATGACTTAAAAACTCCATTCATCAGGCTCATAAAAGCATCTAGGGTATTGGTCAAACCAAAGGACATAACTAGAAACTCATAGTGCCTATAACGAGCCTAGAAAGAAGCCTTTGGGATATCCTCCTCTCTAATCTTGATCTGATGATAACCCGACCTCAAGTTAATTTTGGAGAATACAACAACCCTTTGCAACTGATCAAACATGTCATCTATCCTAGGCAAGGGATATTTATTATGAACGGTTGCCTTATTCAACTAGCAGTAGTCTATGCACATCCTCATGCTACCATCCTTCTTTTTCACAAACAACATAGGTGCACCCCAAGGAGAAACACTTGGGAGAATAAAACCCTTTTCTAATAACTCTTACAACTGAGACTTTAACTCTCTCAACTCTACTGGAGTCATACGATAAGGAGGGATAGAAAGGGGTCGAGTCCCTAGCTCTAAATCTATACAAAAATCAATTTCTCAGTCTGGAGGAATACCTGGGTAATCATTCAGAAGTACTTCTAAGAATTGACATACCACAAGACTTGATGTTATAGGAGGAACTATAGATTTATCTTCCCGAAGATGGGCATAAAACACCCTACACCTTTTCTTTACTAACTTCTGGGAATGAATTGCTGACACAATACTTACAAGATTAGACTTAAAACTACCTTCTCAATCTAAATTATCCATCCCAAGCATTGCTACAGTAATGATTTTTGCATAACAGTTAAGAATGGCACGATAAGGAGATAACCAACTCATCTCCAATATAATATCAAACTCCTCCATATCTAGAATAACTAGGTCTGCCAGAGTCTTAAACCCCATAAACATCATAGGACACGTACGATACACCTGATCAACATATACAAACACCCTAACTGGCCTGGACACATACATAAGAGCATCAAGATATTCACAATCTAAGTCCCAACCCATCACAAATTTCACAGAAGCATAGAACCGAGGTCAAACAACATAGAATCCATATAATTAAAGACAAGAATAGTACCTGTGATCACAATATTAGAAGCCTCTATTTTAGGATAAGTCAAAACTGTATAAAGATTGGCCTTATTACTACCCTGACCGCCACCTCTACCAGCCTGAGCACCATTCCTACCAACCTATCCTCTATCTCGGTTGGCCTAGTTTCCACCCTTAGTTTGTCCACAATACGCACCCTATGGATGACCCCTACCATTTCCTCCTTGACCACGACCTGCATGAACTAGGGCAGTAGAAGCTGGTTGTTGAGTTAACTGACCTACATATAAGAAGTTAGGACAATACCTTCTAATAGGGCCCAATCCTCAACACTCTAGCACCTAATGCCCAAAGCAGACTTCTGAACTAAAGAGGATGAAGGTGTATAGCTGCCTGTCCTAGAAGGCTGATAATTGACCCCAGATGGTGTCCCAACAGACACTGGCATAGCTGAATGATAAGGCCGTGATAAACCACGACCCTTTAAGAAAGTGCCACTAAACTGTCCTGAGGTCCGAGCCTTCTTCTCTTCTGCCTTTACCTTTCCCTACTTCTCAAGTGCCTTAGCCTTCTTGGCATATTCAACTACCTCCTGAAAGGACTTGCCCAACATAGCCACAGATAAGGTAGCCAACTGAATCCCAGAGTTCATACCATTTATAAAGTACCCAATCCGCTCTTCCTCCGAGGTAATCAATTGTAGTTCATAACAAGATAAGGTATGAAACTTGGCCTCATAGGCCGCCACTGACATGTTACCCTACTCCAATCTCAAAAACTCATCCTTCTTTTAATCATGATAAGTACAGGGAATATATTTCTCAAACAATATAATCTAAAATTATACCCAAGTAAGTAGAGGTAAGGCAGCCCTGCACTCTACAAATGACCACCACCATTACTTGGCTTTGGTCTACATCTAAAAAGAAACAAACTCCACACCATATTTTTCAATAATACCCATCTTGTGCAGGTATTCATGACAATCTATCAAGAACTCAAATGCATCCTCAGACTTTGTACTTGGAAAACCAGGGGCTTCATCTTCATGAACTTGCAGAATAGTCTATGTTCATCATCAGTCATCACTGGCTTAAGTACCTATTGGGGATACACCCCTGTTTCAGAGCCTTCATCCATTCTTGGTGCTACAACAGTGGCATATGGTAAGGCTGGATGGGGGAAGGGGCGAAAACCAGAAAACTAGAGTGTGTCCAGTGCCAACCAAGCTACTCAAGAATCCCAACAGTTGTTGAATCATTTCTGCAAACAAAGGCACCAGGGTTGCACTATTCAGTGTTAGCACCATATTCTCTGGAGCTACCATCTCCTCCTCCTCAACTACCACTACTTCATTCTAATTAAGGTTTGGAGCACCTTGTTGTGGGGGAGGGGATGGTGATCTCTGTCTTTCCAGTCCTCTGACTGCTTAGTCTCCACCCATAACAGGTGCTACCCTCTGTCGTCCCCTTTTCGCTCTACCCCTAACTCGAGGCCTGCCCTTAACTGCGGCTCCAACAGTTGGTGCAGGTCCTGCTCTGGTGGAATGAGTATTCACCATCTACGAACAAAAGTGAATGAGTTAGATACCAATTTGGATCACCAGATACCAATTGGAATCAAGTAATGGCACGAAAGAAAGAAAAAAAGGAATTCTTTTCCTAAAACCCTGTAGCCTCCCGAAGAAAAGTACAAATGTCTTTATACCATTCCGTAGGACTCTACTAGACCTGTTCATGTACGATGAGATCTACAAACCTAGTGATCTAATACCTTCTCTGTGACAACCCAACTAGTCATGATTGTCACCCACCCTAACTTATAGTGGGAGAACCATTCTAACCCTAACCCTCTTTAGTCACGTCCAATAGTTAACATTCACTTCATGTTTTTATTACCACTCACAGTTCTAAAGTCTCATACTTAAAAAATTAAGATAATGTCAAACTAGCATAATCATCAATAAACCAATAGAATGTGGAATCCTCTACTTATTACATCCGTGGGACCTAAAGTCACCGTACAAGAACAACTAAGAATATCTAAATAGATAGCTAAGGGAACATCCAATGATGAAATAACAACAAAGTGTCGTTGTCCAGAAACAAGGTACATGAACAACGATAAGAAGATCCAAAGGCTGCCCTGTCATGGTGCTCACCCTTAAAACTGAATATGAATTGCTAGCGAAAGGCGAGGTCTTATCTCAAATGCCGAAACAAGATCTGTATTCAAAAAAAGAAGAGCACATGTAGCATCAGTATAACAACACGTACTGGTAGGCATCATAGGTCGACTCAACCCGACATCATACAAATAAGTAAATCAAATAGATGTGAAGCGATCATCATAGAACTTATAATCAAAGGTAGTCAATTAGTTATGTAATTCAACTTTAGGGGGAATACAAGCTCACAATCATGTATATTTACACTAAGTCACATTCGGACACAAGTTCATCACAACATAAGATCATAAATGAACATTCAAAGCATGTGAATGAATTTATGAATGAAAGATGTGAACATCTCCTCATTCTCTTCTTAATATCATCAACATCATTAATAATCATTATAAACATCATAATTTATCTCATCAAACATCACTACAAACAATCACATTATTACCAGATTTTATTTGACTAACACACCCTCTAAAATCGTCTAATCCTAGACTAGCCCTGAATGTTTCAAAAATAGGCTAAGGGAAGTCTAAGTGCAAATTTTTTGACCCTCTTTCAGCATAACAATAATTTGGATAGTTAAAAGTTTTTTTTTTCTTTCCTTCTAGTCTTATTCTCCTAAGTTTCATGTCTGTACGTATCCCATTCAATTCCTTATTGTATTCATACTAAGTGTAGATTCAGTTGAGTCTTTACTCTCAGTCTAATTCAGTCCCAACCATGATAGATATCCAAATTTAGAAATTAGTTATTATGTTAGTTATCCAGTTTTAGAAATCAGTCAGACAATACTAGTAAGTTCCCTCCTTTTCAGTCTAGCCTTAGTCTTCATTCGAGGATGAAGGATCCCAAGGAGGAGATATTTAACACCCTAAAACTATTCCATGACTAAAACAAAGACCTAGCTCAAAAAACCAGCTTAACAATCAAAGTCCTAGACCAGTACGGCTCATTAAACGAATTGTACAATGGGACACGAGTCATAGGTTGACTCTTGTAAGCTTTCCAAATTTTTCCAGGAATTCTAGTCACCATAACTCAGACCACGAATCGTAGGATCAATGTATCTATTGTATATTCACTCGTACTAATGAACAAGGAGAAATTCCAAAGGATTGAAAATCATTCCCAGGTACCATGACTCAAACCACAAGTCGTTGTATCCACCTATGAGATGTACTATGACTCATATGATGCCTATCCAGTTCCAACAGTAATTTAAAATAGTCTTTTCCAAATTCCATGACATGTCACCTACCAAGAACTATATATATATATATATATATATATATATATATATATGTATATATATGTATGTATGTATGTATTATAATAGTATTTGATGTGATTTAAGGTCATAAGAAGTCCCTAACATAAAGTTGAGTCCAAAACTTCTCTACCGATTAAGTTCTAGTGTAAGATTCTACTAGGGTTAACTTCAAATGATCATTACTCCTAGTATATAAAGAGTTATGGGTCCCCATACCTAGAAAATTAAATATTTTTGAGTATTCTTTGCAAAGATACCAACCGTTTGTCAATCTGATTCTAGAGTAAAAAGTTATGGATATTTTAGTGGAGATCTATAAAGCAGTAACCATGACTCAATAATACGAGTCATATGTTAATGGTACAAGTTAAACCCAGACTCATATGAACTGTCCAAAGAAGTGTCAAAAAGGGCTTGAAACTAGGAATTGGACCATGACTCGAGCTCCCAAGCCACGACTCATGAAACGAGTCATGGTATCCGGCACCAACAACTTCCTACATGATTTTCAAAGAGTTGTTTGGTCTTTTCCTATTTTTTTTAACCCCTAAACTATGTTGTTTTGCATATTTTAAAGGGGTTTATTAGACTTAACCCCCCCCCCCCCCAATCACTTCTCATTCCATCAATTAAATTCCCCAAGTCAGAAACAAAAGCTCTCAAGTCTTTCTCAAAGTTCTAAGCCTAGGGTTTTCTTCTCCAAGTTCAAGCCCTCCATGTTCTAGTTTAAGAATCTTCAATAATCAGGTATGTGGGGTTTCAATGAGGGTATTATTTCACTCTCATGCCTAAGACTTAATTAAAAATACAGTTTTATGAATACTATGATTTAGGGCAAGAACCCAAATCTTTCAAATCATGTTATTTGGAGTATTTACAAATTAGTATGATACCATGATTATGAATTTCACTTTCTATGCGTGTTTTTGACTTTCCCCATATGATTTTATTATTCTTCAATATATGGTATATGGTTTGCTAGAATGCAAGATAGTTTTTAGAAAACTTGTTGTGTTATGAACACACGATCCTAGAATCTTGTGAATTTAGCATGAACATGCATGATTAGTTTTTTAGTTATACAGTCTTTCAGAATACTTTCAGATAAATTAGGTTCTAACCCAGTTTCAGAACACTAGTTTTATGTGAGCTATCAATATACTCAGATTGGGAGTATTACTTAGTACTAAGTTGGACTATGGTCCCAGTTCACCTAAAGTCTTAGAACTATGTGACACTGTAGGTTTATTTAGCCCCCAGTTGGGCATCAGTTTAGTAGATCCATGTCAGTCATACCTCTATACCCTGGCAAGGTATATTAGATCCTCCTGATAGGGCTTATATATTGGACTCCATGTTAGCTTACGTGGTTTATGTCGGTTAATAGACTCTCCCACAGACTCAGTTCAGTACTGGTGCATGACCCATACTTTCAGATATTTTATGCATTGTTATTGATATCCAATTTTACCTTAGTGTTTCAACATAAATGTTTTGGGTCACTGCACTATAATTCAGCATGTTATTCAGTTTAGCAATCAGTTTGCCTTTAGTACAGTTTTACAACATGTTCATTATTAGTTTTAAATCATACGGAATATTTATGCTTCTACAACTTTCCAGTTTTCAAAATGTTTTAGCTTATGATTTAGAGATTGCTATATGTGTCACTACTTTTCAGTACATACATGATTTAATTCATATCACAGTAAGTGGTTTATATCCTTAGTTTTAAAAGCTTAGTTTAAGTATTGTTCATGATTATTGCATATCTCACATGCTCTATACATTTAAAGTACTGACCACATACTTTCCTCGCGCTGAATTATTTCATAATGTAGGTATCAGTACTAGCTCAGAGGATCATGGCCAGGCAGGTCATAACTTTCAGTTAGTAGGTGATGAGTTCTCATTATTCGGAACTCCAGTCAGTTAGTAGTCATAGTAGTCTATTTCAGTTTGTGTTTATTGATTAGAGGTAGTTGGGGGTCATATCCCGGCTAACTATACTCAATTTTAGTAGAGGCTTCATAGATAGTTAGTCAAAATATCTGTATTTCGTTCCAATTTCCTTTTTAATTTTCTGTTGTTGTAAAAGTTTTAACCAGTAAATGTAATGAACATGTTTGCCCTTAATTTTGCTTCCGCATAGTGTTTCCAGTTTATATGTTTTTATTTATTAGTTCTTGAATTATGCCAGTATCAAGGGTTAGCTTGGGCCACTTGTGGTTCTAAGTACCATGTTACGTCTAGGATGAGGAAGATAAAATATCAAAATATTATTTCTAAACTTTATCGGAAAAACCTAAACTTTTAAGTTGAAAAACCAAGATTAGAAGATAAAATCATGAAATAATCATTGGAGAATGAGTAAAAATAGTATGTGAAACTTACCTAATGAAGAAGTATAGAAAATTCCTTTTTGAATCTCCCAAAATCGTGTTTCAAAGCTTTAAAAAAATTGAGTTATGGAGTTTTGGACCGAAAATGGAAATTTAAACACTGCCAGATACTTATCACGATTGCAGTCAAGAAACTCGTGATTGCAACATTGACCGACCCAGGGCTTTCGCATTTGTGATGGCCCGATCATGTTTGTTAAGCTTTAATTGGGCCCGACCTGGACCCTCTTAAACTCTCCTTCGCGTTTATGATCCTCCATCTACAGTCGCGATTTTGAAGGAATTCTTCTCTGTGATCGCTACATGGTGATTGTAAACGTGATTAAGGATGGTGGACTGCAGCAGCAGCTGTTGCTCCAGCAATAACGAAGTCCAAATATCTTCCAAATGGACCTTCGAGATTCATTTGAAATTTTGTGAATACAAATGAACTATGCTACTAGGCTAAAATTGATATTTCAGACTCAATGGAACTAACAAAATCATAAATGGAGGTCGTTATCAACGAATTTTGATTGAAGTCAACTCTATGGCATAATTTACTAACTTTCTAACGAATGACTTAAAAGGCATTCAAATGATTCGGGACCAGAACCAACATCACTATTAACCCAAAAATGATATCTTGGAGCTAGCGAAACTTCAGAATTCTCATACAACGTCAAAATCACCAAATGTTGATCAAAGTCAACCCTATCAACTTCAAAACCTTTCAAAATAAAAAACTTGCATCAAACTCAACAAACCACATCAGGAGCCATGTAACCTACCCCTGCAAACCATAAATATCTTAATACAACTATAGGGAGGGGTAAAATAGCCACAATGTATAAAAATCCAAAATTTACTATACAGATTGTTACATCATCCGACAGTAAAATACATGTTCTTCCTCGAATATAAGAGTAAGGAAGGTACCTGAGCTGTTGTAAAGCTAGGGATATCTACTTCACATGTCTGACCCTATATCCCATGTAGCCTCCTCAATCAGACGATGCATCCACTGAACCTTTATCGAATCAATACTCTTAGACCTCAACTTCTTAGTTTGCCTATCTAAAATGACTATAGGCTCATCCTTAAAAGTTAGATTCTAATCCAAATCAACTAAATACAACTGAATCACATAATAACCATCAGAATGGTATTTTTTCAACATTGAGACATGTAAAACTTGATGCACAACTAGAAAACTCAGATGTAATTTCAACTCACAGGCCACCTCCCCAATTTGCCAAATGATCTAAAAAGAACCAATAAACCTCGGACTAAGCTTTTACTTCTTCACAAACCTCATCACTTCTTCATGGATGTTACCTTCAACAAAACCCATTCATCAACTATAAGCACTATGTCACAAACCCTCTAGAATGCATAACTCTTTTGTTTTCTCTAGGATGGCAAAAGCCAATCATGAATCAGTCTCACCCTAACCAATGAATCTCTCAATAAATCCTTGTCCTATGGTCCAACCTCAAAGGAATCAAACTACCCAATTGGAGATCTACACTAACTCCCATACAAAGCCTTAAAAAACATCATTTGAATGCTAGAATGGTCACTGTTATTGTAGGCAAACTCCATCAAAGGTAAGAACTAGTCCAAATGACCACCAAAATCAATCACACAAGCATGAAGAATATTCTCCAAAACCTAAATAGTCCACTCTGACTGAACATCTATTTAAGGGTGAAAAGTTATGCTTATCTACAACTGAGTACCCAACTCTTGCTGCATAGAACTCCAAAAGTGCGAAGTAAACTGAGTACCTTTATCTGAAATGATAGAAATAGGCACACCATGCAATCAAAATATCTCTTGAATGTAAATCTTAGCCAATTTCCCGCATTGTAGTTTACCCCCACTCAAAAGAAATAAATTGATTTGGTCGATCTATCCATAATCACCCAAATGGTGTCAAACCTTCCCAAAGTCTGAGGCAAACCAACCATAAAATTCACAGTAATGCACTCCCACTTCCACTCTAGTATAGGAATCCTCCAAGTTATGCCACCTAGTCTATGGTGCTCATACTTCACTTACTGACAATTCAAACACTTAGCCACAAACACCACGATATCCCTCATTATCCTATACCACCAATAATTCTGCTTTAGGTCATGATACATCTTTTCCACACCCAAATGAATAGAATATCTCAAACTGTGAGCCTCATCCATGATCAATCTGGTTAAGTCACCCACTATAGGAACATAAATCTGACCCTTGATCCTCAAAATAGGCTCCGGATCAAGAGTCGCTTTCTTAGCTTCTAAACTCAACACTTTATCCCGAATAATGCACAACTTTCCATTCTCAAACTGTCTATCCTTGATCTGTTCAAATAACAATGACTGTTTCTCAACACAAGTAAGTAATCTGCGCAACTTAAAAATATCAAGTTGCATGAAACTATTGGTCAAACCCTGAATATCCATGGACCAAGGTCTCTTCTTAGCCACCTACAAAGTATGACTACCCATGCTCACCGCCTTTTTACTCAAGGCATCCGCCACTGCATTAGCCTTGCTCGTATGATAGAGAATATTCAAATCATAGTCCTTTAATAACTCAAACTACCTACGTTGTCTCACATTAAATCCTTCTGGCAAAAAATATACTAAAAACTATGATGATTGGTGAACACATCACAATGAACCCCATAAAAGTAATGACATCACAACTTCAAAACAAATACTACCACTGCCAACTCCAAGTCATGAGCAGGGTAGTTCTTCTCATGGGTCTTTAACTGCCTCTAAGGATATACTATCACCTTCTCCTTCCATATCAAAACACCACCAAGGCCAACTCCAGAGGCATCACAATACACTGTAAAACCTTCACTTTCTATAGGAAAGGCTAAGATAGGTTTTGTAGTTAATAAATTCTTGAACTTTTGAAAGATCTCCTCATACTCATCAGACCACTAAAAATCATCATTCTTCTAAGTCAATCTAGGTATAGAAGCTATAATAGTAAAGAAGTTGCATGAATCATCTGTAATAGCTAACTAACTCAATAAAACTCTAAATCTTGATAGGAAAAGTAGACCTACACCAATCTCGAGCAACCTCAACTTTGGTCGGATAGACCATAATACCATACTTGGTCACCACATACCCTAATAAAGATACAGATCTCAGGCAAAAATCTCACCTTAAGAACTTAGCATACAACTTCTCATTCCTCGATCTCTAAAATACAATCCTTTAATGCTCATTCTTGGAATACACCAAGATGTCATTGATGAACACAATCATGAAAAAATCAAGATAAGGTCAAAATACTTCATTCATCAACTCCATAAATGCCACTGGAGCATTAGTCAGTCCAAAAAACATCACCAAGAACTCATAATGACCATATCGGGTCCTAAAAGCCATCTTAGGAACATGTGAAGCCTAATCTTCAGTTGATGGTACCCTGATCTCAAGCCAATATTTGAAAACACCAAGGCACCTTTAAGTAGATCGATCAAATCATTAATATACTGAAGAGGATACTCATTACTGATGGTCACCTTATTCAACTATTGATAGTCGATACATATGCAAATTGACCCATCCTTCTTTTTCACAAACGATACCAAAGAACCCAAAGGTGAAAAATAGGTCCAATAAATTTCTTACTCAACAAATCTTGCAACTAGTCTTTCAACTCCTTTAACTCCACCAGTGTCATCCTATAAAGAGGAATAGAGATGGGCTTAGTGATTAGATCCAAGTCAATAACGACATTAATGTCTCTATCTGGTGGAACACCCAGTAAATTAGTAGGAAATACATCCATAAAATCCCTAAACACCCTCACTGACTCCAAGGAAAGCATGTAAGCACTAGTATCACGCATATTAGACAAGTAAGAAAGACACCCTTTCTCCATCATTTGCTGAGTCCAAAGAAAAGATATAACCCCCTTAGAATACGAACCTAGAGTACCTTTTTACTCCAACCTCAGCATACCCAACATAATTAAGATAACTATCTTGGCATGGAAATCCAAGACAATATCTTGAATAATCACATTAAAATCTACCATATCTTGAATAATCAAATCCACCCAAGTATCATACCTTAATAGAGTAACAACACAGTATTGGTATACCTGATCCACCACTGAAAAATCACATACTAAAGTAAAAACACAATTAGACACAACAAGGGATTCACTTACTATATCAATACCCAAAGTAAAATACGTAGAAGAATATAAAAAAGTAGAGCCAGGATGAAATAATACTAAAACTAGTTGATGGAAAACTGGGACGATACCTGTAATAACTGCATCTGAGTCCTCTGCTTTAGTTCTATCAAGGAATACATAGCATTGATAATGTCTACCCCCGAACTGAGTAACTCTATGATTACCGCCATGAGTTGCCTGGGCTCTACCCCTAACAACCTAAGATCCACCTTTACCACTCTGCGCACCTCATCTAGCCTATTGTGCCAGTGGCTTATATATCTGCATCTGAGAACCCTACTATGGATGACTCTGCCCATACATAAGGAAATCTATTACAATATGACCCAACTCACTATAATCAAAACATCCTCTACCCTGGATAGGACATTGAGTCTGCCCAAATGGACTAGCCCAAATGGACTAGAGTAACCGCCATGACCTGAAAACCTCTTGACATCTAACCTAAACTTTGACCGTTGTACCCAAAATAACCACTATTTGAAGTCAACAACATTTCCTGAATAGGACTACTTGGCTGATAATGATGACTCTTACCTGAGAAGTCTCTTCCTTGGAATGATGAACCACTGAAATTGGTTGTCTGTGAACCCTCTTGCCACTACCTCCATAGGTATCATGATGTAAACCTTCGATACTCTTGGAATGATCCACTATCTGCTAAAAAGTATCCCCAATAGTCACTAATTGTGTTGTAGCCAACTGAAGAAGGGTAATCAATCCTTTCACAAACTTCCTAACTCACTTCTTCTCTATCAAAATACTCATCAAGTCATACCTAGATAGGGCATAAAAACATGGTCTCATACTCAGTACCCGTTATGGTACCATGGTCTAAGTGATCAAACTTATCTCTAGGCATCTACCTCATGTTGTGAGGAACATACTTTGTAAGAAAAACCTCAGAAAAATATATATCCATGTTATAGTAGGCGAACCCTCGAGTTTACAACTAAGATAAGATCTCCATCAATGCTTTGCTTCTCCAACTATCTGAAAAGTAGTGTAGTCCACACATAAGACTCATCCAAACCAAGATTATACAACCTCTCCTAACAACTATCCAAAAACTCATATGCATTCTCTCCCTAGGTGCACTAGTAAATCTGGGAGGACCCAATCTTACAAATCTATCAAATAACTTCTTCTCTTCAACTATCATCACTGGCCTAGCCTTAATCGAAGCAATAAGTTTGACTTGCAAAGCATCAATACATGGAGCAACAACAACAGATTGTGCCCTAGGAAAACCCTAAACTGGTGCCTTCTCTAGACGCTGAACACCATCTCCAGTTTGAGATCTTTTAGGAGTGACAAGTAGATTTTCTATCGTATTCATACCCTCCAAGAAGCTCAAAATATGAACTATAGTATTTTGTAATACTATGGTGGCTATAAAACCATGTGGAACCTGAATTGGCCCCACTCCCTCTAGCTAATAAGCTTCACCCTAAAACTCAACCTCTGGCTTAGGAGATGTTTCCCTTGTACGTTCCCTAGGTGGTGCTGCACTTTGTGCTCCACCTCTGTCATGGCCTCGACCCCTACCTCATCCCATAGTTGAGGCCCTAGCAGTGGGTGTAGGTTCACCATCCTCAACAACAACGGATCTCGTCCTCACCATCTATTGAGAGAATGAAATATAAAGTATAGAATTTAAGAAATGAACAAATCCACATGATAAGGAATTAAAGAGTAGGATATTTCTAAAGAATGTCCCATAGCATCCCGAAGATGGACACGGACATCATCATACTAATCAACGAGACTCTACTAGACACTTGCTCTAGTACTTATAATACTGGTGAACCTAGGGCTTTGATACCAACTTGTCACGACCCAAAATTCCAAGGGTTGTGATGTCACCTACCCTGACCCAACCTTGATATGTAATACTTACTCAACAACTCAAATACCCAATGTAAATGCAATATTATAGAATCCATACAAATAACTGGTAACAATAAAAATATCTCAAAAACATCCTCAAAAGGGTCTGAACAAGAAAAACCAACATCCCAAGACTCAAAAATCATAAGTACAAGAGAAACTCTAATACAAGATATCCAACCGTGGTACAAACTGTCCAAAGACACTAAATAGAGAGGGATAAGATAGATGAAGCTGGGTAGACTCTGATCCGAGAATATTATTTCTTAACTTTACGAAAAAATCTAAATTTTCAAGTTAAAAAACCAAGATTTGAAGATAAAATCATAAAATAATCATTGGAGAATGTGCATAAATAGTATAAGAAACTTACCCAATGAAGAAGTTTCAAAAATCTAAATTTTGAATCTTCTAAAATCATATTTCAAAGCTTCAAAAATTGAGTTATGGGGTTTTAGACCAAAAGTGAAAATTTAAACACTACCAGGTACTTACGCATTGTGATCGCGATCAATACCCTTGTGATCAGGATGTTGAATAACCAAGGTCCATCACGTTCGCGATGGCCTGGTCGGATTTGTGAAGTTTTAATCGGACCAGACTCGAACCCCTCTACAACTCTCCTTCGCGATCATGATCCTTCCTCTGTGATCTTGACGGTAAAGAAATTCCTTCTATGAGATAGCGACAGGATGATCGCTAATGCAAAGAAGGATGATGGACTGCACCAGCACTTGTTGCACCAGCTACAACAAAGTCAAAAAATCTCCCAAATGGACCCTCGAGATTTATTCAAAACTCTGTGGATACAAACCAACTATACTACTTGGCTAAAATCGATATTCCAGACTCAATGAAACTATCAAAATCGCCAATGGAGGTCATTATCAATGGATGTTGATCGAATTCAATTCTAGGCTATAATTTACAAACTTTTCAACCAATGACTCAAAATGCATCCAAATGACTTGAGATCCAAACCACTATCACTATTAACCCAAAAATAATATTTCAGAGCTAATGGAACTAACAAAATTCTTACACAACAACAAAATTATCAAATGTTGATCAAAGTAAATTCTATCAACTTTAAAATCTTTAAAAATAAATTTTTTGCATAAAACTCAACTAACCACCTCGGTAACCATGTCATCACTCCTGCAAATTAAAAATACCATAATATTACTAGGGGAGGAGTAAAATAGTCAAAATATATAAGAATCCCTAAATCACTATACGAATTATTACAGTATAGAAAGAAGGTGTACTCAATTATTATCATAGGCCTATAACGTTGAATGATAATTATGTCATTAAACATTATATTTACCTTAGGAAAATCTCCTTAACACTTATATAGTTAAAATGAGATAGTATTAAGAAGTCAAATAGTTAAATGGCAGGAGGGGTAAATCAAGTGATCAAGTATCAACAAGATATATAATTTATATGAATTTAAATAGGTAAGATGATATATATTATATTGCATATGAACAATAATCAACTGATATATATACATGCTTCCATTAATTGATTTTTTGGGAGCAGTATTTATGAGAGACTCGCAAGATCTATATACCTGCCTGGAATAATTTCCCTTTAAGCTTGCTGGAATTATATTCCTTGACATATCACTCCAAACATGCATGACTAAACTCACTGAAACAATTTCTCTTTGGTATTAAAGACTAGATTAAAGCTTTTCAAATGATATGAACTTTAGTAAATCATTTCAACGGGCATAATTGGATGATAAGCCTGATACACCAATAAAAGTGGTATGAATGTGTATGAAAATAAGTAAATTGCAAAAAACTCATCATATAAGCAACCTCAATTACTATTTAATATGTAAGATAATCAAATTCTTAAGTCATCAATCTACCATTCGATCAAAGCTCATCTAGCCACAATCAATCATATCAAATCAATTCACATACTATCTATCAACTAATTCCCGATCTAGATTTTATAATGTGATGCTTTTCTTTCAATATATCAACAAGAAAGTATCCTTCATAATACACTGGAATTCATACAATATTTCATCAAATCTAGAGATTGTTCATAATATTTGCCACTCCTTCAAAATATTTTCATAATTCTAATCCCTCTTTCTGTGTACATTCAATATACACTATAGATATTGTAAGTTCTTTTTAAAGGTGTTGGCTAGAGTTGTCAATATGAACCAATCCAAAACGTCCAAACTAGCCCACACAGGCTTTTGAATTTGATGGGTTAGGCATTCTTTTTGAAGGTATTGGCTATATTTGTCAATACAGGTTGGTCCAACTCATTCGATGTAGTTCAAAACGTGCTTTGGAATTTGACGGGGCAGGCCGGACTGGCCCATCATTTTAATGGTCTAGGAAATAACAAGCTCAGTACATCACTATGTCGGCTGCGGTCTGCAGGCTGCAACAAGCCAACCCACTTCTTAAAAAATATTATTTTTAATAATATTTTTAGTTTTAAAATATTAACATAAATATTTACAAAAAAATATTACACGGTGTTACTACTTTCTAATCAAGTCTCAAATCCACAAGCAAAATAATTCTAATAATGCTTATTAAGTTTGACCTCAAGTAAAGATTGTGTTCAATGACTTTAATTTGAAAGCAGTGTCATAGAAAATGATCTTGGTGGACATAAATAATAGATAGTGATTGAATTTGCTATTTTTATTATTTACAGTATTTAAATTTTAATATTTAAAATTTTAAACTTTTTGATATTAACATATAATGGTTTAATAGACTTTGAGTTTGGACTCTTGTTATTTTTAGTAGTTTACTTTATTTTCATTTTTTAATTAGCTCACAAGCCGACTCAACCTACATTGCTCAAGCTCCATAAACTAGCGGACTTATATGGGATGAACTAAAAAGCCTCATTCTTAAATGGGCTCTAAAAAACTTAGCCCAACCTTATCAAATCACAGGCTGGGTTAGACTGCCCAATGACTCGAGCCTATATTGACTACTCTAGTGTTGGCTCTTTAATTTGATTGTAAGTTGTTGTGTATGATCTACCACCACTGTTGCTTCAAACATCTCATTAACAAAGACTCAAATTTATTTAGAGATATTAACTATAACAGTATGTATTTTCAGCCCTCTTCTATATGACTCTATTTTTCCTACAGTCTGGAGAATTTTTATCAAACCAATAAAATTGAATTCATATTTTATATGCATATTGATCAGTCTTTGAAAAGGTTTCACAGTGTACTCTGACCTAATATTTTATACAATTATATTCATGGACCATTAGGTTTAGCACTTGTACTTTTTGTTTGTACTCCACCTGTTGATGGAACACTATTATTTTGTCTTTATTCTTTTTATTTTTGCCTGCATTTTGACTTTTTTATGTATCTAGGTGATAATTCTCATTCCTCATCCACCTGTTCGAGGTTTTCGTCAATTGAGTTCCCATCCATGTCAGTTAGTACTATTATTACAATAAATTGAGACTTTATATGTTCCTTCTGAGGCACCAACTGTGTTATATCCAACATTGTATGAATCAATTGTTGATTGTTGTTATATGTTGTATCTTTTTTATTCTGATGCCTATCTTTTTGAACAATCATGATTAGTTTGTATTCTCTATGTTTGACTTTTCAATTATTTTTTTTATATTTGGTCTTTATCTCACTTTCTTTGATTGATCCTTATTTCTATCTTATGTCCTGCATATGTAGTATTTTCTTCCTGCATACTGCTATACTCTTCTCCTTTCCCTTTTTTTTTCAAGGTTGTTTCTATTTTCTTCTTATTGTTTGTACCATTGTCTTGGTTACTTCGTTGCTTCTCTTTTTCATTTTATTTTTTGTGAAAACTATTCTTAATCCACACCTTGGTAGATAGATCTTCCACTTCTTTGAGTGCTTTCTTGTTATCTTTTTGTGGACTTAGTAGAACAGTGTTGGTCTCCTTATCAGCAAGTAGGGCCGGCTAAAGTGTTTTGTGTTTTCACCATATTAGCTTGTTGAACTTTTGGCTTTCTTGTATTTGCAATTACTTCTTTACATGTTCTATCTTTAATATACTTATTTTTCATCAACATCCATTCCTGCTTCCTTTATATATTCCCCTCAGTCTTGTTAAACTTGTTCTAATTTTGAATTGGTAATTTCTTTTTTTGTTCCTTTTTTTAATTATCTTTATTGATTTGCTTTCTGAATTTTTCTTCAATTCTGAATTTAGAGCCCTGCAGTCCTTTTCTCCTTGATCTTATAGCTTGCAGTGTTTATAATACTTTGATTAGCATTCACACTAATTTTTATCCACTCGAATTTCGTTTCTTGTGTATTTTCATTCTCTTCGACAATTTTTATGCTTTATGGATGTGATGCTAACAAGTATACCTCAAATTTAATTTTTGCACTACTTGACCTTATTTTAGTGGAAGTATCTATGTTTACTATCAAAGGCCTTCCTACAGCTGATACCAATAAAAACACAACCTCTTTTTTGAAGAGACTTGGTGGCAAATTAGGAAAGATGATTCAAGCGATTGCAAATGATGTCTGTTCCTCTATATTGAACCAAAGATTCCAAATAAAGGGTCGCATTTGGAAATAATATTTTTAAATTTTAAAATAATAGGCTAGCATACAAAGCATCTGCACATAGCCTTCTAATAGAGTCAATCAAATCAATATGTGTTTGTTGTCCAAACAAACCTTTATTATAAGAACCTTTTATATTGCATTGTTATGGTATTACTTTCCTCAATTCTCGTATGTCTATTGTATCAATTGAGAATTTCCTCAAAACTACATATTGTTTATCCTTTTGTATAATTAATTATTTTACCTCCGATGCTTTTCAAGTAATTTATGATTCTTCATGTAAATATTCCACTGATTGATAGGTATTCTTGCGATATTTTTATTCAGCATCGCTGGTTTCAGCAAACTGACATAATTTATTGCTATATTACTTTGTCTGGTATCTGGTGGTGATGCAATAGCTTTCAAAAGAAACTTTCCACCTGATGAAATGGTTATAGGTTATGGACTGATGGTGGATAGACAAATTAGAATTGATCTAAAGAGAGAAAGTAGAGAGAGTTGAGAGCGTTTGAGTCTTCAATCCAAAGAACATGTAGCTAACGTATAACATCTTCCTTTCATAAACTTGTAATACTGTACATAGAAAAGAAAAAAGGACTAAAAATATCCCTGACCTATTTGAAATATGTAAACTTTACTCTTTGTTATATTTTTTTTATTGCTAAAAAGGTCCTTGTCACCATATTATGGGCTTGAAAAAGCTATTGTCGTTATGCTATTGGCTCAAACAACCTTCCAACTATATAAAAAAATAACTTTTTACTAAAGGTTGCCCCAATACAATGGAAAGTTGTAACGACCCAAACCACTGTTACATGTAAAAACACCTCGAGAATAATTTACGATGAATAATGAGCTCAAAATGAACCGAGAAAAAATTAAATCGAGGAGAAAAATTAAGGCCTAAGGGAATTGGGACAAGAGGCCCAATAATGAACTGGGTTAGACTGTCGATAAACACTGTAGCGGTGGGATAACTGTTGCAGCGGTGATAGGCAGTAGCCCATCCGAGGTTTTTTTATAAACTTTCTCTTTTATTATTTCCCCAGGTCGTCCCCTTCCTCTAAAACTACATTGAAAAATCTTATCTTCTCTTTCATGAGAGCCGGTTCGAGGCACACCCAGAGGGAACCCGACAGGGGAATATGTATAGCACGTGCGAGATAGCTCACTCCTCTCTGTAGCAGTATATTTTGCCTAACAGGTAAGTTAAGGTTTACTTTGTAGCTACTAGACTTAAGCTAGATGCATTTAACATTAATAGTGATGTCGGGAGTATCTTGCATTAGGTCTTCGGGAACGGAGTTGGATGGATGAACATGTTTAAAATTCGAATAGGCTTGGATATGGTGAATTATTGCATATTGTATTAATGTTTGATTGGGATAAGGGGTGGATAGAAATATAAAGTAAATGTGCATAGTTTATCATTTTTCAGGATTTGAATATAGTGAAAAAGTTGAATGAGGTAGTGTGAAATGGTAAAAAGAGGAAATTAAGGTGACTCGACTAAATCATAAATGTTATAATTGTTCGAATTGCGTTGAGGGAAATGAATAAAGGGTGGGTGTGATAGCAGAGATTTGTGAATTGCATAATTGAATCCCATGTTTAACATGTGAACATAAGATGACAATACTATGAAGTAAAGAATAAAATTCTCGTTAGGAGTAGTTAGGGAAGATTGGAAAGTACGTGGTAGCAATCAATGCTTTCTAGAGTTTAGGAGATGAGATAGTGAGTAAAAAAGTATTGAGGTTAGCCGGTTTTCAATGTTGGCATTGCTTTTCATATTGTTATGACCAATGCTCTCCAGAGTTTAGAAGGTAACATGAAAAACTCGGGGTTGGTACACGATTAGAGAGAAAGTACATAATAATGTGAACTTGGGTGATGACATCCCCATAGGAGTATATGGTAAGTCATGATTGTGTCTATATATGTGAAAACTAAGGTCACCGAATTAAATAAATTAGACGGTGGATGTAACCTTAGACTGGATTGACCAATATTATGTTGTGGTCTGAACATTTGGAATTATCTTTTGCATGAATAATGACATATTAATTTCATGCACAAATTCCTATGCATTGAGATGACAGGTTATGATATGGGTTGGGTACCAAATTGGTACAAATATTATATGTTATGGTATGGGTCCGGTACCATGCTGGTATGTTATGATATTGTTGGTGATGAGATAAGAAGGGATAAGGAGAAATGATGCGCACATCTTACATACATGCATTCATGCATATGTTTTGAGTTTATTTCTAATTTATTATGTTTTCATACGTGTTCTTGTTGTGGTGAGTAGTGAAAGAGGGTACGAATGTACGTTAGGTCCCTAGCGTGGGATAAGTTGGAAGATAGATTCTACAGTCCCCTTGAGAGGACCGGTTGAGGTAGAATATGATCGGTAGGACCCATAGTTTCTTGGGATGTAGTGTTATGATGTATATGATAGTACGTACCAAGATACTTGGGTGGATGTGGATTAAGGAATTATAGGTATTATAAGAATGAGTCGGTATTGGAGGGAGTGGTATAGGTTGGAATGGGTGGTCAAAGAACAAAGATATATGAAAATATTAAATGACAGGTAGGTCACAGAGATGCTAAGTGTAGGTCACAGAGATGATAAGTGTAGTTCATAGAGATGCTAAGCGTAGGTCACGAAGATGCTAAGTGTAGGCCATACCGATGCTAAATATGGGTAATAGGAGTTGTTTAATTTGGAATTTGAAATCGGAACTTTACTTGATGTTGTGATTTCTCCCTATTTATTATTGATGTTATTTGTTTCTAACCCTAGTCAGCTGATGACGCTTACCAGTACGTTTGGGTGTACTGATGCTATACTTACTATATCTCCAATCGAGGGTATAGTTATAATGAAGGTTAGTTGGAGTTTCAATAGCAGCGATGTCGATCACTCAAAAACAGCTCATTCCCTCTCTATTCTGCATAGATGTTGTGTCATGGATATCCCTACTTCTTGTCTAGTGCACTTGTACCGGTTTAGGCTAGGTTCTGGGGAATCACTGGTAGTTATTTTTTGCATTTATTTTTCATATTTGATGTATTAAAACAAGTTTTGGAACGAATTAAATGAGTAACCATTTCTCAATTTTGATTAGTTATTCATATAGTGGACATTAAATTGACTAACTGCATATCATAGCAACTTCCGTATTGGTTAAATGGTGGAATATTCAGAGTTCTCCTAGCTGGGGTAGGTGTAGGTAGGTGCCCAACACGATTTGGTGGGTTGTGGTCGTGATAAGTATGGTATCAGAGCCCAGGTTACCAGTCTCCCAGTACAAGAGCAAATGTCGAGTATAGTCCTGCGGATTAGTGTGTTGCCATCCACATCAAATCTATAGGAAGCTATAAGATATCTAGGAATCTATCTCACTTTCTTCTTTTTTATCATGCCCTCTCAATGTCGTATCCCCGAGTTGAGTTTAATTGGTATCTAGTCGATTCCAATTGGTATCTCAATCTTCACAATTGGTACTAGTTGGTACTAATTGGTATCTCTTAATATGGAAAGATTGGGATAAGACACTCGACCAATAGTGGTTAATAAGAAACATAGAAAGTGAACGGTTATGCTTTGTTCGATCTGGTGTTAAGTATTTGTGATGAGAAAATGATGTGTTAAAGTGTGCTATGTGTATTGCTGTTAATGGTAGTGTAAGGTAACTTTCCTTGTGATGTTTAAACTCTCAAATATTATTGTTGAGTGTGTGTATGGTTGGATGGCCTGTAGCCTAGAAAACCGGTGGACATAAGGATCGAGTGTGATCTCGAGAGTGTCTTCATTTCTGTGACTTGAGCTATAATTCATCTCTCCGTGATTTGGAGTACTAGTTTTCTATTCGATGCCATACGAACCATCAAGATGCCTGGTTGTTGGTAGAACACTTTTGAGCATAATGAATTGAGTAAGTTAAAAGATTGACATAAATGTGGTACAATTAGTTTGACAAACGGAGATTGTATTGGTGTTGGTTAGACAACAATGGAAAATGCGAATTTAATGTATATTATGTATGAAGAAGAGGTGATTACGCTGCTAGAACATGCATAATAAGAGTGTTGTGTAGAAAAAGGAGCCTGGAACTGGATAAAGAAAATGAAAGTGGAGCTACTGTAGGCTATCGTTACAGCGGCTCCAGGCAGTGTCCTGCCAGGTATTTTCCTTTTTTTTATGATTTCACAATTTTGCAAGGCAACTCTATTTTCAAAGCAATAAAGTGATAAAAATCAATCCAACACGCATTATAAGATAAAGTGATTATTAGTAAGGGGGCGTGAAGGAAAAACATTTGGAAAGTGCAAGAAATAAAGAAAAGTAATTGTTTGTTACATGCCCCAAACGGGGGCAACCCAAATCTAAAAACAAATAAATTGTAACCAAAGGGGGGGGGGGAGGGGGAACATCTAGCTGGTGGCGTCATCTCCAAGGCTTGCAGCATTCGAGCCCTCCTCATCTACGCTACTGAGAAAGGAGAACTTCTTGATATCTTTCACGGTCAGCTTTGGGAGCTCCCTATATGGGAGGGCACACACAAACATGACCTGCACAACCTTCCACATCCTAACCAACATGTGGTCTCTGGAGCGGCATTTCTTCTTCTCCTCATCTAACTCCCTTCGGAGCTTAGCATAGGCTTGGGTTGGGTCCACTGGGTCAGTAGGGCTCAAAATAGCCAACCCCAGCTAGGATATTTGGTTTCTCTCCATGTAGTCTCGCATAGCAGCAAGTCCAGCTACCCAGTTGCTAGGAGGAGTAGGTGTTCGAGAATGGGGAGCATCTCCACTCCCACTAGCTCTGCTACTCTCATCCTTCTCCATTGTCTTTCTCTTCTTCTTTCCTTCCCTTTAGGTACCCCTCCTTCTCAGGGGGTTATATGACACATCATATTCCTCCGAAATATCATAGTCCTCCCTGGGGACATCCACCCGCTTACACTGCCCAGTAATCAAGGAAGGCAAGAATAGATCCCTTGCTGACCTCTACCTAGCATATAAGCACTGCCACTCATCCATGATCTGTGCCCCCACATTCACTTAGACCCCCGCCATAATGTACACCACTACCATAGCTCGGTGGAATACCACATTTTTAATATTTCTCGAAGGACAAATCCTCCGAGACACCACATTTAACCAGATCTTAGCCTCGCCGAGAAGTATGTGCTTTTGGTCCCCCTCTGATTGGACCATTTACCTCGCCAACCTTGCCTTTTGGCGCTAAATACCGAGATGCCCACCTCAAGGATGACTCCCAAATCTTTACCTCAAAGGCTACATTAGAGGGGTTGGGAACCCCTAAGACCTCATAAATCATGGTGGCATCCATGGGCATATTCTTTTCCCGAATCCGAATAGTAGGGAAAGGTACTGCCCACTCCACAGTAAGGAGTGCAACATTGAATTTACGGACCTAAACTAGGTTGCAATATGGAATTGGCTCGGTCAGCATCTCCCAACCAAGAATTTTCAGCTTCTCGCTGAAATCAAGCAGCCAGTCCTCCACCTCATCCATCGTAAAGCTTTTCTCATCGCGAAAGCTCCTACTATGTAGCCTTTTCTCGAACCAGGTGCAGCTGGTATTATTTGAAAATCGGTGATAGGTAGGTTGTTGGGCCATTATGATCCTTTAAATACCACAAAAATAGTTAGAACAGTATCAAAACATCAAGGAAGGGAAGGAGAATTCAAAATTTTTAGAAAATGCAAAAAACTGGGGACTTACTGCTTAGTACCACTGCAGCGGTATCGTAATGGCGGTACTTACTCCTGCAGTAGAAAAGTTACCGCTGCAGTGGTTCATCATTTTCAACCAGCCAACCCCCCTCCCATGGAGGATTTTTGACTTTTCTCTGTAATTTTTGAAATTAAGCATAGATCGGGCTTGGGGAAGTGTGTGTGAAAGTTTTTACACTAAAACTGGGGTGTGAAACACCTTAAATCAAATCCAAATTGAAGAAAATCATTGGAGAAGATGACTCTTTTATCTTCCACCCCTCCCATAACCGAAATCCACCATGAACTACATTAATCTTACGTTCCGACTGCTATAGGAGCGTTGAAAACGTAAGAAAACTTAGCATGCCAACCAATATACTCAAGAACACCATCAATTTCAAATTCAAAAAGTTGCACCCAAAACCACCCAAATTCTCTCTAATCTAACGTGATCCTACGATTCTACAATGAGAAATACAAAAGTAAGTAGTAAAGATGAGGAAATTACCATGAATTCATTGACGAAGGGATATTTTCATAGAGAAAATTGAGAGAGTTTGGAGTGAAAATGGGGGAAATAGAAGTTCCCCCTCTACTTAACTGTCGCGAATCGCTGATTTGATTACCGCTATAGTGGTAAAAAAAAAAATTCTTTTGAAACGAACTTCATCTCGACTTATCATGCTCTGAGATGTCATAATATATTTGGGTAGTTGTTCCAATAGTTAATTGTATGCTCCATCTCGGGAAAATATGGATATAACCATCGGGCCTATATTAGGTAGTGTTTTAACGATCGCTCATCAAAGAGCATGGATGTAAAATGAGCTAGCATATGTTAAATAATTTTCCTAGTGGCTTATTATAGTTAAAAATCCATCGAGCGCCCGTGAAACTATTTTTACCTTAACTTAGGGCCGTTCGGGGATGAACGACGGGTAATTTGGCATCTAATGTAATGACCCAAACCGTCGTTATGTGTAAAAACACCTCGAGAATAATTTACAATGAATAATGGGCTCAAAATAGACCTGGAAAAAATTTAATTGGGGAGGAACCCCTACTAAATCTTTACCTCAAAGGCTACATTGGAGGGGTTGGGAACTCCTAAGACCTCATTAATCGTGGTGGCATCCATGGGCACATTCTTTCCCCGAATTCAAATAGTATGGAAGGGTACTGCCCACTCCAGTGTAAAGAGTACACCATAGAATTCACGGACCTAAGCTAGGTTGCAATCTGGAATCGGTTCGGTCAGAATCTCCCAACCAAGAATTTTCAGCTGATCGTTGAAATCAAGCAGCCCGTCCTCCACCTCATCCATCATAAAGCTTTTCTTACGGAGAAACCTCCTACCGTGTTGCCCCTTCTCAAACCGAGTGCAACTAGCATTTTTCGAAAATCGATGATAGGTAGGTTGTTGGGCCATTATGATCCTGTAAATACCACAAAAATAGTTAGAATAGTATCAAAACATCAAGGAAGGGAAGGAGAATTCAAAAAATTTAGAAAATGCAAAAATGGGGGACTTTCTGCCTAGTACCACTGTAGCGGTACTGTAACGACGGTACTTACTGATGCAGTAATACCATTGCAGTAGAAAAGTTACCGCTGCAGCGGTTCGTCATTTTCAACCAGCCATGCTCCCCTCTCATGGAGTGTTTTTGACTTTTCTCTTTAATTTTTGAAATTAAGCATGGATCGGGCTTGGGGAAGAGTGTGTGAACCTTTTTACACTTAAATAGGGGTGTAAAACACCCAAAATCAAATCCAAATTGAAGAAAATCATTGGAGAAGATGACTCTTTATCTACCACCCCTCCTATAGCTGAAATTCACCATGAACTACACTAATCTTACGTTTCGAACGCTATAAGAGCATTGAAACTATAAGAAAAATTAGCATGCCAACCAATATACTCAAGAACACCATCAATTTCAAATTCAAAAGTTGCACCCAAATTCTCTCTAATCTAACGTGATCCTACGATTCTACAATAAGAAATACAAAAAGTAAGTAGTAAAGATGAGGAAATTACCTTGAATTCATGATGGAGGGATATTTTCATAGAGAAAGTTGAGAGAGTTTGGGGTGAAAAATGAGGGAAATAGAAGTTCCCCCTCTACTTAACTGTCGCGAATCGCTGATGCAGTTGGTTACCGCTGTAGTGGTAAATTTTTATTTTTTTTCTTTTGAAGCAAACTTCATATCGACTTATCATGCTATGAGATGTCATAATATATTCGGGTAGTTGTTATAATAGTTAATTGTATGCTCCATCTCAGGAAAATATGGAGATAACCATCGGGCCTAGATAAGGTAGTGTTTTAACGGTCGCTCATCAAGGAGAATGGATGTAAAATGAGCTAGCATATGTTAAATAATTTTCCTAGTGGCTTATTATAGTTAAAATTCCATCGAGCACCCGTGCAACTATTTTTACCTTACCTTAGGGCCATTCGGGGATGAACGGCGGGTAAATTGGCATCTAATGTAACGACTCAAACCATCGTTATGTCTAAAAACATCTCGAGAATAATTTATGATGAATAATGGGCTCAAATAAGACCTGGAAAAATTAAATTGGGGAGGAACCCCTGCTTAATCTTTACCTCAAAGGTTACATTGGAGGGGTTGGGAACTCCTAAGACCTCATTAATCGTGGTGGCAACCATGGGCACATTCTTCCCCCAAATTCGAATAGTATGGAAGGGTACTGCCCACTCCACCGTAAATATTACAACATAAAATTCACGGACCTAAGCTAGGTTGCAATCTCGAATCGGCTCGGTCAGCATCTCCCAACAAAGAATTTTCAGCTGATCGCTGAGATCAAGAAGCCCGTCCTCCACCTATCCAACATACAGCTTCTCTCGCAGAGAAACCTCCTACTGTGTTGCCCCTTCTCAAATCAAGTGCAGCTAGCATTGTTCGAAATCGGTGATAGGTAGGTTGTTGGGCCATTATGATCCTTTAAATACCACAAAAATAGTTAGAACAGTATCAAAACATCAAGGAAGGGAAGGAAAATTCAAAATTTTTAGAAAATGCAAAAAACTGGGGACTTACTGCCTAGTACCACTACAGCGGTATCGTAATGGCGGTACTTACTGCTGTAGTAATACCATTGCAGTAGAAACGTTACCGCTGCAACGGTTCATCATTGTCAACCAGCCAACCCCCCTCCCATGGAGGATTTTTTTACTTTTCTCTGTAATTTTTGAAATTAAGCATAGATCGGGCTTGGGGAAGTGTGTGTGAACCTTTTTACACTAAAACTGGGGTGAGAAACACCCGAAATCAAATCAAAATTGAAGAAAATCATTGGAGAAGATGACTCTTTATCTTCCACCCCTCCCATAACTGAAATCCACCATGAACTACATTAATCTTACGTTCCGAATGCTATAGGAGCGTTGAAAATGTAAGAAAACTTAGCATGCCAACCAATATACTCAAGAACACCATCAATTTCAAATTCAAAAAGTTGCACCCAAAACCACCCAAATTCTCTCTAATCTAACGTGATCCTACGATTCTACAATGAGAAATACAAAAAGTAAGTAGTAAAGATGAGGACATTACCTTGAATTCATTGACGGAGGGATATTTTCATATGAAGAGTTTGAGAGTTAGGAGTGAAAAATGGGGGAAATAGAAGTTCCCCCTCTACTTAACTATCGCAAATCGCTGATGCAGTTGGTTACCGCTGTAGTGGTAAATTTTTATTTTTTTCCTTTTGAAACAAACTTCATCTCGACTTATCATGCTCTGAGATGTCATAATATATTCGGGTAGTTGTTTTAATAGTTAATTGTATGCTCCATCTTGTGAAAATATGCAGATAACCATCGGGCCTAGATTAGGTAGTGTTTTAACTGTCACTCATCAAGGAGCATGGATGTAAAATGAGCTAGCATATGTTAAATAATTTTCCTAGTGGCTTATTATAGTTAAAAATCCATCGAGCTCCTGTGCAACTATTTTTACCTTACCTTAGGGCTATTTGGGGATGAACGACGAGTAAATTGGATCTAATATAACAACCCAAACCGTCGTTATGTGTAAAAACGCCTCGAGAATAATTTATGATGAATAATGGGCTCAAAATAGACCTGGAAAAAATTTAATTGGGGAGGAACCCCTGCTAAATCTTTACCTCAAAGGCTACATTGGAGGGGTTGGGAACTCCTAAGACCTCATTAATCGTGGTGGCATCCATGAGCACATTCTTTCCCCGAATCCAAATAGTATGGAAGGTACTGCCCACTCCACCATAGAGATTACAACATAGAATTCACGGACCTAAGCTAGGTTGCAATCTGGAATCGGCTCGGTCAGCATCTCCCAACCAAGAATTTTCAGCTGATCTCTGAGATCAAGCAACCCGTCCTCCACCTCATCCATCTTAAAGCTTTTCTCACGGAGAAACCTCCTACTGTGTAGCCCTTTCTTGAACCAGGTGCAGCTGGCATTGTTTGAAAATCGGTGATAGGTAGGTTGTTGGACCATTATGATCCTGTAAATACCACAAAAATAGTTAGAACAGTATCATAACATCAAGGAAGGGAAGGAAAATTCAAAATTTTTAGAAAATGCAAAAAAAATGGGGACTTACTGCCTAGTACCACTGCAGCGGTATCGCAATGGCGGTACTTACTGATGTAGTAATACCATTGTAGTAGAAAAGTTACCGCTGCAGCGGTTCGTCATTGTCAACCAGCCAACCTCCCCTCCCATGGAGTATTTTTTACTTTTCTCTGTAATTTTTGAAATTAAGCATGGATCGAGCTTGGGAAAGTGTGTGTGTGAACCTTTCTCTACTAAAATAGGGGTGTGAAACACCCGAAATCAAATCCAAATTGAAGAAAATCATTGGAGTAGATGACTCTTTATCTACCACCCCTCCTATAGCCGAAATTCACCATGAACTACACTAATCTTACGTTTCGAAGGCTATAAGAGCATTGAAAATATAAGAAAATTTAGCATGCCAACCAATATACTCAAGAACACCATCAATTTCAAATTCAAAAAGTTGCACCCAAAATCACCCAAATTCTCTCTAATCTAACGTGATCCTACGATTCTACAATGAGAAATACAAAAAGTAAGTAGTAAAGATGAGGAAATTACCTTGAATTCATTGATGGAGAGATATTTTCATAGAGAAAGTTGAGAGAGTTTGGGGTGAAAAATGAGGGAAATAGAAGTTCCCCTCTACTTCACTTTCGCGAATCGCTGATGCAGTTGGTTACCGCTGTAGTGGTAAATTTTTATTTTTTTTCTTTTGAAGCAGACTTCATATCGACTTATCATGCTATGAGATATCATAATATATTCGGGTAGTTGTTCTAATAGTTAATTGTATGCTCCATCTCAGGAATGTATGGAGATAACCATCGGGCCTAGATAAGGTAGTATTTTAACGGTCGCTCATTAAGGAGCATGGATGTAAAATGAGCCAGCATATGTTAAATAATTTTCCTAGTGGCTTATTATAGTTAAAAATCCATCGAGCACCCATGCAACTATTCATACCTTACCCTACGGCCGTTCGGGGATGAACGACGAGTAAATTAACACCTAATGTAACGACCCAAATCGTCGTTATGTGCAAAAATACCTCGATAATAGTTTATGATGAATAATGGGCTCAAAATAGACTTGGAAAAAAATAAATCGGGGAGGAAAATTGGGGCTTAAGGGAATTGGACCAAGAGGCCCAATAATGGACTGGGCCAGACTATCGGTAACTACTGCAACGGTCGGATAACTGCTGCAATGGTAATAGGCAGTATCCCAGCCGAGGGTTTTTCTAAAACCCTCTCTTTTATTATCTTCCTAGGTCGCCCCCTTCCTCTAAAAAAACTCTGAAAAACCCTATCTCCTCCAACAATAAGATTTCAAAGAACAAGATTCATGAGAGCGGTTTCGAGGCTCACTCAGAGGTCACCCGACATGGGAATACATCTAGCACGCATGGGACAACTCACTCCTCTCCGTAGCAGTATGTTTTGCCTAAGAGGTAAGCTAAAGTTTACGTTATAGTAATTAGACTTGGGCTAGATGCATTTAACATTAATAGTGATGTCGGGTGTATTATGCATTAGGCCTTCGGGCACAGAGTTTGATGGATGGACATGTTTGAAATCCTTATAGGCTTGAATATGTTGAATTATTGCATATTATACTAATGTTTGATTGGTATAAGGGATGGACATAAATATGGAGTGAATGTGTATAGTTTATCATTTTTCAGGGTTTAAATATAGTAAAAAAGTTGAATGAGGTAGTGTGAAATGGTAAAAAGGGAAAATTAAGGTGACTCGACTAAATCCTAAATGTTATAATTGTTTGAATTGGGTTAAGGAAAATGACTAAAGGGTGACGTGTGATAAGCAGACATTTATGAATTGCATAATTTAATCTTGTGTTTAACATGTGAACATAAGAGAACAATACTATGAGTAAAGAACAAAATTCCCATCAGAAGTCGTTAGGAAAGATTGGAAAGTACGTGGTAGCGATCGATGCTTTCCAAAGTTTAGAAGATGAGATAGTGAGTAAAAAGGTATTGAGGTTAGCCGGTTTGCAGTGTTGGCATTGCTTGTCATATTGTCGTGACCAATGCTCTCCAGAGTTTAGAAGGTAACATGAAAAACTCGAGGTTGGGACATGATTAGAGAGAATGTGTGTAATAATGTTAACTTAGGTGACGACAGCCCCGTAGGGGTATATGGTAAGTCATAATTGTGAATATATTTGTGAAAACTGGTCACCAAATTAAATGATGGTGGATGTAATCTTAGACTAGATTGACCCATATTGTGTTGTGGGCTGAACATTTGTGATTATCTTTTACATGAATTATGACTTATTTATTTCATACACAAATTCCTACGCATTGAGATGACAGGTTGTGAAATGGGCCGAGTACCACATTGGTACAGATATGATAATGTTGTGATATGGGTTGGGTACCATGTCGGTATGTTATAATATTGTTATTGATGAAATTAGAAGGGATAAGGAGAGATGATGCACACCTCTTACATACATGCATTCATACATATTTTTTGAGTATATTTCTAATTTATTATGTTTTTATACATGTTCTTGTTGTGGTGAGTGGTGAAAGCGGGTACGAATGTACATTAGGTCCCTAGCTTGGGATGGGTTGGAGGATAGATTCTACGGTCCCCTTTAGAGGACCAGTTGTGGTAGAATATGACTGGTAGAACCCAAAATTTCTTAGGACGTGATGTTGTGATGTCTGTGATAGTGCGTACCAAGGGACTTGGGCGGATATGGATTAAGGGATTGTAGGCATTATAAGAATGAGTTGGTATTGGAGGGAGAGATATAGTTTGGAATGGGTGGTCAAAGGACAAAGATATACGAAAATATTAAATGACAGGTAGGTCACATAAATTCTAAATGTAGGTCATGAAGATGCTAAGTATAGGTCACAGAGATGCTAAATGTGAGTAATAGGAGTTATTTAATTTGGGATTCAAAATTGGAACTTTAGTTGATGTTGTGATTTAGCCCTATTTATTATTGATGTTATTTATTTCTAACCCTGATCGACTGATGACGCTTACCAGTACGTGTGGTTGTACTAATGCTACACTTACTATATCTCTAATTTGGGGTATAGCCATGGTGCAGGTTAGTTGGAGTTTATATAGAAGCAATACCGATCACTCAGCAACAACTCATATCCTATTTATTCTGCTTGGATGTTGTGTCATGGATGTCCCTACTTCTTGTCTAGTGCTCTTATACTAGTTTAGGCTAGGTTTTGGGGAATCACTTGTAGTTATTTTCCACATTTACTTTTCATATTTGATGTATTAAAATAAGTTATGGAACGAACTAAATGAGTAACCATTTGTCAACTTTGATTAGTTATTCATATAGTGTACATTAAATTGACTAAGTGTATATCGTAGCAACTTTCGCATTGGTTGAATGGTGGGATATTCAAGGGTATCCTATCTACGGTAGGTGTAGGTAGGTGCCCGGCACGATCCGGTGGGTTGGGTCGTGACAAAAATGAGCAAATTTCTCCACTGAACCTTTGAATGTGACAATTTTTTCCTTGTTCTTTTAACTTTATTTTTGGGGGTAGGGGGTGTTAACATGTGAGACATATAATAACAACATAATAAAGTAAATATCATGAATACTTAATTACTATTTGAACATATGAAAACTGATGACATATAACATTTTTTTCTAGTTCCTTATGCATTATGTATGGATTTATTGCACTACGTCTAATAATAATATGAGAAAATGATTAAATGCAATTATACCTTGATACACCAAATTACTTATTGTAACCTAAAGTCATCCTAAGATTCAGTTGTTTCACGTTTAAAATTATGGGATCATACGGGCACCTACTCTATTTTAACTAGATAGGAGAACCCTTACCACCTATTCATTTGTTATACAAAAATTCAAGTAAAAGCCTTATTGTAGTTAAACAATCCCAACATATAAGTCGACATAATCATAAATCAAAAATCTTTACAAGTATTTAAATGTATGATCAACATCATAAAACATTACCCCAAAACCTAGTCTAGACATGTACAAGAGCTTTTATGATGAGAATAATAATAAGAAAAAATGTAACTTCCATGATAAAGGGGTGTAAAAGTTGATAATCAAAAGGGGGATATAGCATGAGTAGTATCAGTACACCATAAGTACAGGTAGACATCATCAATCGACCAAGGTTAGATCAGGTAAACATCATATATAAATTACAGTAGGAAAGTATGACAATTCCATATAGCAGTTCAACACCAAGTTCAAAATTCTCATTCCCATACTTCACCTTCCTAGTAGCTTCCGATTATATCTTATTATCTTAGTTTGACCAATTTAGTTACGAGTGAACAATCCAAATTTCATCTAATAATTCTGATTCCTCACTAAGTCAGTGAGCGTTATCTAACAAGATAACTCCTCATAACTCCAACTCAAGGAGTAACCTATGTTTCTTAATATTGACACCACGCATAAACAACAAGTACTAACTCCATAATCAACTCTATAAGCCGGTAGTGGCCATAATGTCCCCACACGCTTAACGATAATTCTTTTATTCTCTTATCAAATTCAGGCAACTTCATAATAATTATCCAGATGTAAAAGTCACATAACTTATAAAATATCTCAACTAACAGATAAGCACTACTATAATTAAACATAGATCAAATATGAGTAAATTAGTAATCGACACATAACAAGTAATTTCAACCAATAAATTACCATTCATGGCTAACCACTTATACAACTAATAACATCAATGAGACCAACCTTCATCCTATCACTAATTTCACAAGAGTAGTCTTATACTACCTCAAATCACTATAACACATTATGAAATATGAATGAGCAATCAAATGACTATGCATATGCAACAATGCAATCACAACCACTCCTCAAATCTGTGCATAAATACTAAGGGGATTTATCTGCCAAATAGCCATGACCTGCAGGGGACGCACCAAGGTCCATGTACCATACTAACTCATGGCACCCGATCCTCAACTATCACATTAATAACAAATTTATACTGGATAGTGGTATCAGATCCTCTACAATCATATCAATAAATAAATCTATACTTGTAATAACCCTTTCTGTCGTTATGGCTAAGTCTAGCATGCCAAAATTTGGATTAAGATTTTCTCCAGATTGAGAGTTAGAAATTTCAAGCTAGGATAGTCTTGGACAAAATTCAAGTGTAGTATAGTCAGTGGTAATTTGAGAATGTATTAGCTAAAGTTTATATGTTTTAAGTTGATTTTATGATATTCAAGATGATACGAAATCCTTAGGAATTTTCGAAAGTGAATTCGGGTGAGTAGAACTCTCAATATCAAATTTAACGTAAAAGGGTTGGTTTGGGATGTCAAAATTTGTGGGTATATTGTGAAAATGGTGAAATTAGGAGAAATCCCAAGTTCTTACCTCACCTACCCTCTATAACGGGTTGTAGGACTTTACCACTATACCGCTATAACGGGAATATTCCTATTATAGCGGGAGTCAGCTTTGGTCAATCCTGTCATAGTGGGTGGATCCCATTATAAAGAGGCCGATATAGCGGGATAGGGCCACTTGAGCGGGATACATTTTCATTCCACCTACTTTCCATCAAAATTCTTTGTAAAGGTAAGTTAACCCTTCCATTGACTAGTTTTTGGATTATTAACTCAAAGAATCACTAGTTTAAGGGTTTTGGAGAGGATTTAACTTGACCTAAGTGATTTGTCTGGTGCAAGTAGGTGAATTGAGTAGAAAACCTTTGGGTTTTGGTTAAAAATAGTTAATTTACTACTGCATGCTTAGAATTCACCATTAAATCCATGAAATTGGTAGAATTAAGGTGAAATGATGATAGAAAACCCTAGAATACAAGGTATGATCATGAATTTGACCTTGGGATATGGGATTAGGTTGTAATCCTCTAAAATACTAGGTCATTGTCTGAATTATGATCATGTTGTTGTTTTTAGACCACAACCAAGCAGAAATTGCATGAAAAGGTAAGTCTCAAGTTCAATAGAGTGGTGCAAGCTTGGATTGAGGTTGTTGATGGTTTAACATAGTTGAAATCCAACTTGATTTATGTGTTCATACTAACTATTCCTTCGTATGCTTGATATAATGCATGTTCAAGTTAAATAAATGGTAAAATAATATCCTAAGTATTAATCACATGCAATAAGGTTATATGAACTAACTTATTTTATTGTACAAGTGTAGTTGTTGCTTTCATTGTGGTTGTGATTATTATGATATCATGTTTATTATGGTGGGATGTACCGATATTTGGACATATTCATGGGCTTGGTTGATATAAGGTTGGCAGGCACTAGATGTCTGGGATTTTGGTACATGGACAAGAGCTCGTCCCCTACAGGTCATGGCTAGTGGGATACCATAAGATCCTTAGCATGTGTGTACAAGGTATTGGTGAGTGTGACGATTCCTTGAGTAAGCCGGGTTATATGTGTTGAATTGTTATATTTGATTCCTTAAGTGAAGCAGGATTTATGATTAATATCATCATTGTTTGTTGGAATGGATCCTTGAGTGGTCTAGGTTAAATTACTAATGATTGGTATATCTCTTAATTGTCTATTGACTTATGTATTTGAGGCATGATTAGCATATTGTTGTGGAGTCATGATTTGTTGACTTGGATTCTTGCTGGTAGTCATGGTCTTGACTTGAGTCGTCATCCATTTGAATTGTATTTGACTGAATTATATGGTTTGTTGAACATGGATAAGTGTCGTATACTTGAGGTAAAGTTGCATGGTTGGAGTTTATGGTTGTTCTTGTTTTTTAAGTTTTGGTTGTTTGTTCTCATTTCTTTTTTTGACCTGGCGGATGACCCTACCAGTACACCGTTGTTTCTTGTGTACTAATACTACACGTGCTCTTCATTTTGTTGAGTGCATAGCATTTTTCGACGATTACATCGAGACTTCAGCTTTAAAGTAGATTGCATTTCGACTCAAGGATGAGATACATCTTTCAGGAGCCATGGGTCATCTACTTAGTTTATGTTTCAGTTGTTTTGGACTCAAATATTTTCAGTTGTTTTGGGCTGAACCCTTTTATTAACATATGTAGTGGTTTTGGTACAATGACTTTTAGATTCTAGTAGATTATTTAGACTTTCATTAATTCCATATGTGACATTATTTTTAGAACACTTTGATACATTGATTATTCAATGAAGTAACTAGATTATTTTGAAATTCATCTAAGTATTGGGTTTGGTTAGTTGAACTAATTAGTTCTCCCACCGGAGGGTTAATATAGGTGCCACTCACGATAGGTTTGGATCGTGAAAAAGTTGGTATCAAAGTCCTAAATTCCCTGATCTTATTGTACCAAAATAGGTCTAGTAGAGTCTTGAAAAATGGTATAAAGACGTCTGTACTTTTATTCGAGAGGCGATAGTACGTTAGGAAACTATCACTTTCTTCTTTTTTTTCGTGCTATAACTTGATTCCAATTGGTATGTGGTGATCCAAATTGGTATTTAACCCTATTCATTCATTTTTCTGCAAATGGTGAATACTAGAGCTAATAAATCCAGAGCAGCAGGCCCCGCACCAGCAGCTCCATCTGTGGAATCGACTATTTGAGGATGAGGAAGGGATAGGGAAAAAGAAAGAGGTAGAGCAATACCAGCTAGAGGTAGAGCTCGGGCAGCAGCTAATCATGCCCATCTGAGGTCAATGAAACCTCCCCCACCCCAGGATCATTATGAGAAGATTGAGGTTATGAATAAGGATGTTGTAGAATAAGAGGAAGTGGTGCCAGTTCAGGGTGCAACTCTTCCCCTTATTTCTTTTGAGATGATTCAATAGGTGCTTTCTTTTCTGAGTGGATTGTATGGTACTGGGACCACTCCTACTACGCCTTCTTATCAGTTTTTAGGTGCTCAACTGACTGCCCCAGTTGCTCCTAGAATGGGTGACGCCTTAGGGACTGAGTTTCCTTCGCCCGGTGTTAGGACCTGTTATGACAGGGACTAATCATGACATGTTGACTAAATTTTTGAAAATGAAACCTCCTAATTTTGTTGTCTCTGAGACTGAGTATGCATTTGAATTTATTATTGATTATTACGAGAGGTTACTTGAAATAGGTATTTTGGTGCAGCACGGTGTTGAGTTTGTCACCTTCCAGCTGCAAGGTGATGAAAAGCATATATGGAGGTCATATGTGGAATGTCGGTCACTAGCTTTACCTCTATTGACATAGGCTCAGATCCATACCTTATTTTTGGAAAAGTATGTACCCCGTACTCTTTGGAATTGAAAGAAAGATGAGTTTTTGACCCTTGATAAGGGCAATATGTTTTTTGTGGCCTATGAGGCCAAGTTTCATATAGTCCTGTTATGCTACTCAGTTGCTTGATAAGAAATATAAGAGGATTCGATTGTTTATGAAGGACATGAACACTGACTTATAGGTTTTGACTGTGCATATAACTTCTGCTGGAAAGACCTTCAATAAGGTTGCTGATTATGTAAAAAAGGTATAGGGGGTCAAGCAAGTTGGTTAGGCAAAGGTTTTAGCAAAGAAGTTTCAGAATGCGGGTAACCTTTGTAGGTCTTACTCTAGGGTTCATAACCACCAGGCCTACCCGACTCGCCCTATTCAATCAGCTCTGCCTGCTTCTACAGTGGGCCAGTCAGGGGCCACTCAGTAGCCCTCAGTTGCTAGAAACCAAAGGGCTTCTTATTCTTCAGCTAATAGGCCTTCTCTAAATCGAGGTTGCTACGCTTGTGGTGTTGTGGGGTATTTCAAGAGAGAGTCTCCTTAGAGACAAGCTGGGTTTTAAAGGTACTAGTAAGCTAAAGCTCTGGTTCGTGTTGGTAGAGGTAGTGGAGGTAATGGTAATGGTAAGGGTCATCCATAGGGTGGATGGTGTAGTCATCAGGGTGACCGTGGTGAAAATTAAGGTGGTAGTAATGCAGGGAGAAGGGGTGCACACCCTATTAAGGAGGTTACCCAGATTGAGGATAGAGTTCATTGTTATGCTTTTTCGGGTAAGATTGAGGTGGAGGCTTCTAATGCAATTGTTATAGGTACTATTCTCATCTTTGACTGGATGACTACTATTTTGTTTGATCAGGGTTCCACTTATTCTTATGTATCTGTTAGATTTTTCTTGAGTTTGGAATTGATTTTTGATATACTTGACTCTCTTGTTTATGTGTCTACTATGGTTGGAGACCCTGTGGTAGTGACACATGTGTATCGTACTTGTTTTGTCTTATTTATGGTTTCCAAACTTGGGTAGACTTGATTATCTTGGATATGCTTGATTTTGACATCATCCTGGCTATGACTTGGCTATCTCTGTATCATGTTGTTCTAAATTGAAATGCTAATACTATGACTTAAGAGATTTTCGGGATGGATAAGTTAGATCGGGAAGGCTTGTATAAACTGAGATCGGTGGAAATTATATCTTTTATTCGGGATAGAAAGTTAGTTGGAGAGGGTGTTTGGCCTTTCAACACATCTCTGGGATGTTAGTGTAGAGACCCCTTCTATTGAGTCAGTCCCGGTGGTGTCAGAATTTCAAGAGGTGTTTCCCACAGACTTGCCTGGTATGCCTCCGGATGGGTACATTGACATTTGTATTGATTTGGAGCTGGGCACTCACCCAATTTCTATCCCTCTCTATTCATGGCTCCAGTTGAGTTGAGGAAACTTAAAACTCAGTTGCAGGAGTTACTTGATAAGGGATTCATTCGTCCTAGTGCTTTGCCTTGGGGTTCTCCAGTGTTGTTCATTAAGAAAAAGGATGGTGTCATGAGAATGTGTATTGCCTATAGGCAGTTGAATAAAGTTACCATCAGGAGTAAGTACCATTTTCCCTGGATAGATGATCTTTTTGACCAGTTACAGGATGCTTCAGTGTTATCAAAGATAGACTTGAGGCCAGGTTATCACCAGTTAAAAATTTATCCTGAGGATATACCCAAGACAGCTTTTAAGACTTGGTATGGGCATTACGAGTTCCTAGTGATGTCCTTTGGGTTGACCAATGCACCGACAACCTTCATGAGTTTGATGAATAGTATGTTCAAGTCTTTCTTGGATTTATTTGTAATTGTGTTTATTGATGATATTTTGGTTTACTCAAATAATAAAGAGGACCATGCAGGTCATCTTCGTATTATTTTGGGAATTTTGAAGGAGAAGAAACTTCATGCTAAGTTATCTAAATATAAAATTTGGTTATCTTCTGTTGCATTTTTGGGGCATGTGGTTTCAGAAAGAGGGTGATAGTAGATCCCTAGAAAATTGAGGCTATTAGGAGTTGGGTTTGGCCTAGCTCTGTGACGGAGGTTAGAAGTTTTGCGGGTCTTTCAAGTTACTATCACAGGTTTGTCAAAAAATTTGCCTCCATTGCTACTCACTTGACTAGGTTGACCTAAAAAGAGGTGCCATTTGTGTGGTCAGATAAGTATGAGGAGAGCTTTCAAAAGCTCAAGGATCTTTTGACCACAACTTCCATTATCGCCTTGCCAATTAAAGGTAATTACTTCTGTCGCGCCCCAAGCCAAGGCCTTGGACGTGGCACACACTAGATACTATTGCTAGTACGAGCGGACTTTCTGGCATATCAAATGAGCATATATCTAACATAATGAATTAAGCAAAAAAAATATGAAATAAGATTCTTTAAAAGAAAGACTTACATAAATGTTCATTAATATCACTTAATGGTTGATGATGCCAATAGTCATGATAAATAAAGAATAAAAATTACAAACTCTATCTGACATTTAAACCAGACTGTGAAGCCTCAAAGGAGTAATAATAACTATCGAGATAAGGCCCCGACAATCCCCAATACTGAAAGAAATATAAGAAAAATCATCGTATCTAAACTTTCCCCCAGATAGAAAGGAGGCTCACTAATGGCACTAGATAGAGATCTCCTAGTCACGGACTTTGAGAGCCTGAACCTACATTATAAAATGATGTAGCGCCAAAGACAATCAATATTTGGAATTTGTTGGTATGTATGACCGTACCAGGAAAATAATGAAGCATGGATAAATACTAAAGTAAAAAAATGTTTTGTTCAAGTGATGACAAGCTAGAAAAGAACAAGAACATAAACTGAAGTGATATCTGACAAAGTAAAAATAAATTTAATTCTTTAGTTATTTATGGGAGCAAGTGGTGAATCAATATAAACCACCATGTGAGCACATAAAGTCTAATCTCAGTCCAAATCAGCCAAGCAATCCTATACCTTGTCGGGCATAGGACATGATATGACATGATTTGATAGAAAGGATCTATAACTAGCCCCTTTCAGGACATATGAAAAAGAGTCATCCGACTTGCTGAATAATCTCTATCCTATGTCGACAAACGTAGTTTCTGGGTATTTTTCATTTAGACCTGTGCCTTCTTGGTCAGCCAGCTCACTCCCTTACACTTATTATTTTATCTTATTTATTTATGTTCAAAGTTTTATCCTTATTAGGCTCATGCTCATAGTTTGGCCTTTTTAGGCTCATGTACATAATTTGGCCTTTTTAGGCACAGAGTCATAGATTTGCCACTTTAGGGCTCATGCTTGAAAATTACCGTATTAGGTTCCCAAGTCATGAGTTCTTATCATTCCATAACATGTTTTGGGGAGTCATGAGAGGTACATGTTATTAGACTTTATGTCATAGTTCATTGTCTGGGTTTTATAGCTTTTAGGGGAATTATGGAGTAACTTGAAGCATTCTTGTTGAGGGTAGATCATATTCATATCAAAAGTCTGAAATTCAAGTTATTATGCTATAGAAAAATAATTAAGAATTTACACCTTTTAGTTGTGAGGAAATAAAAGGAGTTCACATTAGGGATTACGAAAAGTCCATCATTTATCAAGTGTTCAAATTGGGGATAATTCAAGAAAATATTATAGGGTTCATGGTTCATATTTAAAAATGGGGGTTTCAAGTTATGATATTACAACAAAATAATCAAAACTTATATCTTTTTATTGCAAGAAAATAACAAGAGCAGGTCATGGTTAAGATCATAAAACGACACAAAATTCATCATTTAACAAGTTCATACGTTAGGAAAGATTCAACAGAATTTCATATCATTCATGCTATAATTCAAATCATTAAACAAAATAACTGCAAGCTTCATGGTTTTCACAAATATCATGAGTTTCATAATTTTCTAGATTCAAGAATCTTTCATCAAATCATAAGGGTTAGTGAAATTCATCCAAATTTGTAATATTCATGAAGTAGAGAGTTTATCCAAGAATTTCCCAAACAACGTTTATCCAAGAATTTCCCAAACAACTTACTATAAGAACTCTATTATTTGACAAGAACATGGAAATTTTTGCAACCTAATTAGCTTGAGAGTAAATGGAACTAGAGGAGAACAAATCCCAAAAGAAACATGAAAGGAGTAGTCATATATACCAAAAATCATTAAAGGACCTAGTGATAGCGAAGGAGGGAACTAAGCTTGATTCTTGAGCCAATTCTCTTGGATTTGTTAAGCTTGAGTTTGAGAGAAAGGAGAGAGGTGTTAAGGACTGGAAAAAAAATTCTGAAACTGATGACCATAAAGGTTTTAAAATGTGTTGGGGGTTATGGGATAAGGAAAGAGAAATTATCCTTCCAAGAATGTGAAAAAAGAAAAATAAAAAATTTTCATCTGGTATCGGGTTGTTTTGAGTGTTCTTAGTAAAACACACATAACTTTTTACTCAGCACTCGGATTGACAAGCGGTTGCTGGAATTGGAAAGAAGACTCAAAAATCTTTAATTTGATAGATATTGAATCATCTGACTCTATATATTCTAGTAGGAATACTTGTTTGAAGTTAACCCTTGTATGAACTTATACGAAAATTTAATTGTTAAAGGACCTTTCAACTCAACTTCGTGCTAGAGATTTCTTATGCTCTTAATTCCTATCCAATACCCCTCCCACACTTAATACATGACCTTTACACCTAGATACAATAAATTTTCTAGATTTAGGTCTGACTACATATGTAAAGCGATCCAATTTTTTTAGATCCAATAGTTGGATTTGTAATCAATATGAGAAAAGCACTAGGACTGTGTTCCCCAATAACTTCATAACTCCATAGGTTCTTCGTACTTCATAACTCCTCCCGATATTTGGAATGTATAATCAATAGGTTGTGTATACTTAGAACAACTTTATGCTTTTGTCTAAGCAGTATCCTCAAGTAGGTTTTCTCTTCTCCTTAGCCTACGTTACTAACCCCTATCTTGGATCCCAGATAGCATTCCCTGATTATCGGCTCAAGCTATTAAGTGGAGGTTGATAGCTCCAAATCTTTGTTGTTTATTGTATTCTTCCCATCCATATTCATCCTTTCATCCAGAATACAGATTGGCGAGTTCTAACATTACGCACTGTCTAAAAGTATTCAAACCCAAGGAAACAACAAATACATGTGAACACCGATTGAAGATTACTCCATACTATGAATCCTACTTCGTTAATCCATTATGGTTCCCACAATCCTATTAATGGTGTTTAACTAATCATAGTTGCAAGAACACCAAAAGAAATTTGATATGAAATCATAAATACGAACTTACAATAAGAATATGAAAGACTCCAACATCTCACTTTGAATTAAAACCCTAAAAAATGATGTTTGTACTTCCAAAACCAATAATATGTCTTGAAAGTAAAATAGAACATAACCAAAACAATAAAAAAAATAAGAGTATTTATCTACCAAATAAAACCTATCCTAAATAAAACATGAAATCTGAGTCGGTCATTTTGGATGAGAGGAAGGTACGATCGTGGTTATATACCACAATCGTCCTTTGGTGCTCGTGGTTTGCTCACGGACTTTATCCTCTTCAGGTCTTCAATGGAAAGACCCTCAGTACGACTCTGTGACATCTTCTCACGACTATACCATGTGGTCGTCTGATCATCCTACACTTCAACTCCTGTAGACTTCACTTTCGGTCTTTAATTCCACAACCGTCACATTTATGTACGGTCGTGGGATCTTATCATCTAATCCTCTTTATTCTTAGCTCCTACAAGCATGTTTTTAGGAGTTTGTTTCCATGAACAGGTGGTATTGTTGTATGATCTATGTACAATCGCGGGAGCTTCCATCTGATCACCATGTTTTATCTAAAATCCAGCACTCCTCTCTTCTGGAACCTGTTTGACCTGCAAACACCCAAAAACCCATTATATCCACATAGAAAGACCCTTGTACTTACAAATATTCACCGTTTTAAGCGTCTCAAGTGTCGTACTTTCACGGAACATCAACACCCTCAACTTAGACCATTTGCACGTCCTCAGGTAAACAAAAACACTATACTATCATGATGCTTAACAAAGAGAAAAACCAAGAAAACTACGACTGTCAAATTTTTACAAAACCATTTACAACACGCATCATCAAAACACAGTTCAACACCCTCCAACCTCATCAAACTTAACACATACTATATATACACAATCCATCAACCATAAAACAACAGGATCAAGAAATGGCATCACATTATTAGTAGACGACCCAACACTTACACAAATTACACTACCCAAACAAGTAGCAACTAAGATACAACCTTTATGCCCTCACGGCAAAGAAGTCCCACACTCAATATATGTAATGAATATCACAAACTGGGATTGAATTAAGTCTTTCACTCTCACAATTAAGTCAAGTTGTGTTCGTTTGATACCTGGGATTTTTGTTCATGGACAAGAGCTCGTCCCCTACAGGTTATGGCTATGGGTTACCATAAGATCCTTAGCATTTGTGTACAAGGTATTGATGAGTGTGACGGTTCCTTGAGTGAATCGGGTTATGCGTGTTGACTTGTTATATTTGATTCCTTATGTGAACTAAGATTTATGGTTAATATCATTATTGTTTGTTGGAATGGATCCTTGACTGGTCCAGGTTAAATTACTAATGATTGACATATCTCTTAATTGTCTATTGACTTATGTATTTGAGGCATGATTAGCATATTATTATGGAGTCATGATTTGTTGACTTGGATTCTTGCGGGTAGTCATAGTCTTGAGTTGAGTCGTTGTCCATTTGACTTGTATTTGACTAAATTATGTGGTTGGTTGAACAAGGATAAGTGTCATTTACTTGAGGTAAAGTTACATGGTAGGTTTTCATGGTTGTTCTTATTTTACTAAATTTTGTTTGCTTGTTCACATTTTTTATTTTGGATTGGCCGATGATCCTATCAGTACACCGGTATTTCTTGTGTACTGATACTACACATGCTCTTCTTTTTATTGAGTGCAGAGCTTTTTTCAGCGATTGCATCGAGACCTTAGCTTTAAAGAAGATTGCATTCAGACTCAAGGGTGAGCTGCATCTTACGATCAGCCATGAGTCATCTACTTAGTTTCTGGTCCATTTGTTTCGGACTAGGATATTTTCAGTTGTTTTGGGTTGAACCCTTTTATTGACATTTGTAGTGGTTTTGGTTCAATGACTTTCATATTCTAGGGGATTAGTTAGATTTTCATTAATTCGCTCGTGACATTATTTTTAGAACACTTTGAGATATTGCTTATTTAATGAAGTAACTAAATTATTTCAAAATTTGTCTAAGTATTGAGTTTGGTTAGTTGAACTAATTATTTCTCCCACTGGAGGATTAGTGTGGGTGCCACTCACAACGAATTTGGGTCGTGACAGTACTGGCTCATGGCACCTGATCCTCAACGATTACATTATAAGCAACATATACCAGCGTGGTACTGAACTTCCGAAGACCAATAGATAAGTAACATGTACCGGTGGGGTACCTGACCCTCTGAATATCAGTAGATAAGCAACATGTACCAGCATGGTACCAACTCTTTGAATATCACAATATAAGATGTCACAATCAATTGTCACTCAGGATATAATACAGTACACTAATAATGCAAGTACACACTTTATCTAGATACTTAATCAAATTCAATGTTCACCATTTTAGGTACACAATCAATATCTACTAATTCACCATCACAAGTATGCCCGAAAGCCAATTCACTAACATTTAACTTTAAAACACGCATACAATCAATTATCACCAAATACAAGTATGTCCGAAGACCAATCAACAACTTATCCAAACAAGCATTATCAATCATATTCATCAATTACAAGTATATCTAAAGACCAATAAACAATTTACTCATATAGTCATTATCAACCAAATCGAGTCTACACTCTAATTCAACATACATAAGTTCATTCACTAATCTGATCCTCTTTTATTCACATCGAGACTAGTAAATTCAATTACTAAATAGTAGCCCTTACATTGACGTCATTACTAGGTTCAAGGCTCTATTATGTTAGCCGATTATTCAACCATTCGACTCTATTCAACTTTCAATTCTCGCTTTAGTTAGGCACATTTACACCTATTACTTCCTAACACTTAGCCAAACTTGTCTTTAGGTTCTTTAAGTTATGACATCGCATTTCATTATCATGATCATGTAGCATAACAATATTTCAATAGGAATATCACACATTCAAGACATGCGCAATAGCGAATTCACCCTTTTTAAGGTATTTAAGCTGAATTTTTAGATTACAAATTCATATGATTCCTCTATCATTACTCACATTCACCTTGCAATTTATCAAGTAAGACATACAAACACAAAATACCCATCAAGGGATCCATATGTTAGCACATCAATACACAATTAGATCTCTATTATATTAATTCTATGTTTTTGTCCATCCAAACGTCATGCCCGCAGGCCTAATCATGATTCTCCCATCAAACCTATATTATGCATATGATTACTAACCACAGTCTAATACTCATATACCATAACGTACGTCGATCGAAGATCTTGGAACAGGAAAGTCACACCACAGATGCTCTTTCCCTTCCTTCATGCCTCAGAACATCCAATCATCTAATAAACAAGTAATTATAAGAGTAATCTTCAAATAAATACTTTGAGAATCTAAACCCACTAATTCTACTCTTATTCATAGTCTATACATTACCCAAGGGTCAATTAACTATTAACTAATTCTATCATACTCACATTATCTCAATTAATGGAGCTTTAATGCTAAGGTTCCCATCTTTATTGAACTCAAGTTCCCCAACCACCAAAATTCATGTTTCAGAACAACCAATTCATGCGAGGAAGCATTACTTAACAATCTAGAAATAATTCTAGGTGATAATACACCTACCCAAAGGTTTTCCCACAATTTCATGAACATAAGGTTCTAAACCCCAAGAATTTCACCACAATTTCCCATTCTAATGCTTCTAGAAGAAGAACAGATTAATCTATTTAAAAAGAAAGTAATAATCTTGTCTCAACGAAGAATTTTTATTCTAACCTTGGGAAAATCACCCTTCTAGGACTTTGGAATGAAGTTTTAGAGTTTATGATGTAACACCCTGTAAAATATACATAAAATACTGTCATCGGCCGCTATAGTGGATCCCTACCCGCTACAGTCTCAATTTTTCAGCACGAATACCTTTTAGTAAAATGCCCATAACTTTTTACTCCAAAATTGAATTAATAAGGTCGGTGGCGTTGGAAAGAAAACTTAAAGACCTTAATTTTGTAGGTCTTGGGATTCGTAACTCTTCATATTTTAGGAGGGGTTATCATTTGAAATCGACCCTAGTAAAAACTCATATTGAAACTCAATCTGTACGGATGCTTTCAGCTCAACTTTATGTTAGGGGTTTTGTACGACCTGAATTCATATCTAATGTACTCCCATACGAAGAAATTAACCCTAACACATATAAAATTTAAGATTCTTATGCCTTTAACACAAATATTTTTAGTAACGATGGAACGGGCCGTTATAAGTCGAGGGCTGGTATAATAATTTTGAAAGGAAATAGTAGAGTACATATTTAGTTGAAAAATTAATGTTGGTAACTAAACTTTATATAGAACATAAAATTGACATTGTTCGAAAATTTGATTTAAAATGGTCAAAGAAATCTCATAATCACTAATATAAGTTTTAGCTTAAATCTTTACAATTAAGAGCGCATTTGTTGCTCGGACATTAACTGGAGATCCAAATTACCCCAGTTTGAATAGTTCAAGGGCAAAATAGATTCATTTTCTTTATTTTGCAGCAACCGTTAGTAGGAAGAGTATTTTGAGCTATTTAAATGACATTTTTTAACCAAAAAAGTAACGACAAGAGCATTCTTTTAGGCCAAGAATGTAAAGGAGCATAAATTTGACATATTTTGAATAGTTAAAAAGAATAATTGTGGCCTTTACCCCCTAAAATATATACGTCCTATCACCCTCAAAGATTTGCACAAATAATTACTCAACACATAATGCATCACGACATGATCGATCTGGTTGCAGTATCAAAATATTACTAATAAATATCTCACAAAAGTATTTTACAGTATTGTCTAGTACTAGAAATAAGTTGTAGACCAAGAACAAAGTCTGAGAGAAAATAAAACCAAAGCTCAGATTCCATGTATTGCAATATTTGGTAAATTGAGGAATAAATTATTTTATTGAACCAAAACCATGCAATCAATTATGGATCTTATTCTTTGAGGAAATATTGCATCATTCAGAGATGGGATTGGATATACATATATAAATCAAGCAAGAAGGAGATGAATTTCATAGCTAGACTGTGGTGCTGACATTCTAACCTTCCAAGAGAAATATCAAAATTCTTCTTCATTTTTTTAATCAGTGACGACTAAACAAAAATCTTTCTCTTTCGTTGAAGTTATTCCATATGTTCAGTCATATCGAATTCTTTTGGATTAGTTCCATCTGGGAGTTTCCATTCAAAGTGGTAGAGTAGAAAAGCCAAAGCAAGTCTAACATTAGCTAAACCGAATGATATTCTTGGAGAAATTCTTCTTCCTGCACCAAATGGAATAAACCCATAGTGATTTCCCACAAAGTCAATTGATGAGTTTTCAAATCTCTCTGGTATAAAACTTTTAGGATCATGCCAACTTTGGAGAACTCTACTCTACTAAGTGCCCATGCATTGACCAATACCGTTGTCTTACTTCCTACATTCACTGGGTGCTAAAAGAAGAGCTGGATGATGTAACCTTAGTGTTTCCTTAATCACTAACTTTAGGTATGTCAACTTTTCAAGGTCGTCTTCATCATAATTTTTCTTTCCCTTAAGCACTTCTCTCACTTCACTTTGGGCCTTGACAATAACATTTGGGTTTTTGAGCATTTCTGAGAATGCCCAAATAATAGTGGTAGATGAAGTTTCACTTCCTGCAACAAACATGTCCTACATCAATAAACAAATAATCTATGTCAAATAGATTATTGTATAAGGTAAAAGATTTTTTTTTTTTTTAAAAAAAATAGAATTTTCTTATAATCCGTAGCTAATTGGAATTAGCATGAGATTTTTTCTGTTTAGCAACGAAATATTGTCTATCACTAATTCCTCATTTTCTAGTAGTGATGGACGTAACTTACCAAAATCACTGCTTTTATGTGGTCATTTGTGATGGGATTTTGTAGTTCACCACTCTCCTTAATTCTTAATAAAACATCAACCAAATCTTCACCTTCAAACTCTCCATTTTCCGTATTGTAATTCTGTGCTGCTTTATTTTCAATATGCTCATTCAAGATATCCTCCATAAGCGCATCAAGCTTATGATGCACATTCAACAATCTTGATTTCAAACCACTCACTTTTTGAAGTAACTTAAATGACGGGAACAAATCATCCACATCAAATCCTGATGCTAATAAGGCTACTTCTTTCATAATTGTTATAAACTCGTCTGAACGTTTGCATATTTTCCCAAATGCTGATCTACAAATGACAGAGATGGTAAACTGAAAAACTTTTTTGCCTATGTTTACTTTAGAACCCCTCATGGAATGAATTGAAGAAATGACAATAGAAATCTCATCTTTCGAATTCCACTGAAGGACTTGACCGTCTTCGAACTAAGAAGTTCTAGAGTACAAATTTTACGCATTTGTCTTTAGTAATCACCATATTCTCTATATGCAATGTTCTTCTTATTGTAAGTTACGATGTTTGAGATTGTAATTTCTGGCCTATTAGCAAAAGCGACTCCATGAGTACACAAGAATTCTTTTGCAATACGAGGTGATGATATGACAACCACAGGAATTTCCCCGAGTTGTAAGTACATAAGAGGACCATACCTTTGTGCTAAACTTGTAACAGAGCGATGATGTAGTCCTCCTATCAAGTGATGCAGACTTCCAATAAAAGGAAGTCTCCATGGTCCTGGAGGCAGCAGGCTACGTTTTTCGTCTCTCTCCTTTGTCTAAATAGAATGAGTAAGAAGAGGAGAAACAATTACACCAAGTTGAAAGGAGAGGAGTAAATCTCCATTGATGAAAAGTAAAGAAAAGGCCTAATACCCCAAATGACCTAATTATTTTTAATTAGAGAAGCCATAAACTTCGGTACTTTCGTATTATTAATACCATGTGGTTCTACTACGTGTCTTTGCGGTCATGGAACCCACATGATTAATTACTCCCTCCTATTCATTTTGGTTCAAAATAAGTGGCGGAAGACATGAATTGTTTTCTTCAAAGTGTCCCTTATTTAGCTAGCGTTTGACTATAAATTTTTAAATATTTTTGAGAAACTAAATTTGGTGAAGTTTGGATTGAAGTTCCAAAATGTGTTTGATCATAATTTTTGGAAAACATATTTCATTTTTGTAAAAAAAAAAAAACATGAAAAAAGGCATAATACATAAACGTGTTCTTTAACTTGGCCTCAGTTGGCATCTATGTGATCCGATTTTGGATGTGCACAAATAGACTCTTATATAAATTTGAACAAGTAAATACATGCGTTGTATATGACGTCCTACGTAGCAATTTGTGTCCTAGTGGCGTCTTACATGTATTATGACACATAGAACAGGACGTGTGTGTCTACGAGTTCAACTTTATACAAGTTTAAGTGTATTTGTGCACATCCAAAGTTGGAGGGCATAGATGTCAGTTGAGATCAAGTTAGTGCACGTTTATGTATTTAGCAAATAGAAGGATAATTTTACTATAATAACTCTACTAATTATAAGTCATCTAAATGTTGATAAATGAATATAGTATTTAATAGCAACAGTAAAATAGTTACAAAATGATAAATTATCTACTGATTTTTCAAACTTGTAATGACCCTCGTATTGATATTCATAATTTTCTGTATTTTGACTATCTTGCCCCTCCCCGTGGTTGCCTTATCTTGTTTAAGAGTTGTGGGGATAGTTGGCGTGGTCTCCGATGCATTCGGGAGTGTTTTATTTGAGTATATGGTTTTGAGTATCCTTATAACGATAGGTTTGACTTTGGTCAACATTTTGTGATTCAAGTCTCGGATGAGGTTTCTGACTGTCCCATTAGATCCGGAGCGTCGATTTTAGGTTGGTAGCATGGTTGGTTTGGGTTCGGAACCTTTCATTGTATTTCAACCCTCCTTTTGAAAATAATGTATTTTGCCCTAAAGGGGTTCCGGGGGTTAATTTATTGTAAACAATCTTTTTTCGTAAATATGATAATTTCATTGGATTCGAAATGTGTTTTATGATCAATTTACACTATTGGTTCGTGTTCATAGGGTTCCGAATAAGTTTCGAGGGTCAAAAACAAGTTTTAAAAATTGCTGATGGTTGGTCAACAGTTGACCGCAGTCAACGGTCAACAAGTCAACTTTCTTTGCTGAAAATTGCCCAAATTTGGGATTTACCCCCATTTTTGCTCATTTTCACCATTTTTATCATATTGGGAGTTTGGGAGGAAGATTTTGGGAGAGATTTCTTGCATAAGTTCATGCGGGTAAGTTCTTAACTCAATTCTAAATCATTTCCTACCAACTTTATCATCTAAATTTTTCTAAATCAAAGATTTCAAAAGAAGGTTTTTGGAGTTTTTCCCCAAATTAAAAATTTGGTATTTCTTCGATTTGAGCTTCGATTCTTCCTCCTTTTTTCTTGGGTTTTCACCCATAGAGTCCTTTTCACTTGAAGATTATGATTTTCAAATAAAAATTCCATTTTTACCCTTTTTGATTTTTGATGGATTTTTGGGGTTTTGACTGTAAAGCTTGGAAATGGTTTTTCTTTGATTTGGACCTCGTTTTTGCGTGGGTTTTCAGCTGTAGGTTCCTTTTAACCTTGGGAAATGTGTTTTTAAAATAAAACTTCAGTTTTACCCCTTCGTTTTTAAAACCCATTTTCGAGGTCCGTTTTTGACCCATTTCATATATGGTGAATATGGGTATCAATAGCTTCCTTTTGACTTGTAGATTCCATATTTGATGTGATTGAATGCATTTGGTGTTAATTCGAAAGAGTTGGGCTTCCAGTTGAGGTCTTGGACTGCATTTAAGCTTGCGGGTCTTCATTTAAGATAAGTTGAGTTGTACGTTGACTTTTTCCAAAGTGTTTATGTGTTTGTATGCTTGGTTGTGGTATTTTGATGATTCGATTAGGATTGGGGGTCCCGCTTAAGTGAAATGGCAAGCATCTCTGCGAGTATCGGGTGTCCTTGGTGGATCATAATTAGATTATTGTTTCCCTTAGTTAGTATTATTGCTTGTGCTTATCCTTAGAAGTAGATTATAGATAATTATCTTAGTGTTTCTGTAATGTTAGTATTAATGCCTTTTTTGGAGCTAGATTCATGTTTAGTGGACTTTGACATAATGACTGGGGCTTTAGTGACCTCTTAAGGGATAATTGTGTCATCATCGTGATTTGATGGAATAATTGGGGTTAGAAGATACTTAGAGCGAGATTGGCTTGTAATAGTTAAGGAAGCTTAAGTTATGATCAAGCTAAGTTTGGGTAGTCTCATGTTTTATTATTGTTGAGATTGTTGATATCTATCATTGTGTGCCCGAGTGGGGGTTTATGGGCATATTATTATTACCGGTCTTGAGTGTATATTTTGTGGTGATGCCCGAATGGGGGCTTGAATTGTGTTAATTGGCTATAAACGTGCATTTAATTGTCATATTATGTACTATGTCGCTGAGTAAGGGCTTGACTTGACGATTGTTGGTCATGATTTTTACATTAAGGCCATATTTATTATTATATTGCTCGAGTGGGGGTTTGATTTGACATTGTAGGCCTTATCTGAGCATGTGATTGCATATTCATCATAGTGATGCCCGGGAGTGGGCTTGAGAATGGTAATTTTGATGATTACATGACCATATATTCAGTTGGTACCAAGTGGAGACTGATATCATGAGTTATTGATACATTGAGTTGATTCTGAGCTCACTTATGCATATATCATGCGTATTGATGGATTTGAGATCCTTGTGTTGAGATTATTATGAGAATTCCGTCCTCATATCACACAGGCATATTCATGAGACATTGGTATCACCAGGACATTTTGTAAAACCCTCTACCGTGATCCACGAGGTGGAGAGGCGATATTGATGAGAAATTTTATCAAACCATCTATCGTGATCCATGAGGCGGAGAGGAGATATTAAGATTGAGATTGAGACTAAGTAGTATATGGGTTGCGAACGCCCCATGAGTCCTACCTGGTAGCTGCGAGCTCTGTGGGTATATACAGAAAGTTATGCGATAACTCTCAAAGATTCATCATTATCACATCATCATCACTTCATTGCATTGCATCATTTGCATTGCATTATCATCCTTAGTGTGTTTTCATATTGTGTTAGTATCTACTCTTGTACCGTATTTCTGTGTTAGTACCTTGTTTGTTATACTGTGTTTGAGCATGCATTTCACTTTATTTCATTATCCTATGTCATCGTATGTTGGTCGAAAGAGTGAGGTGTGATAAGACTTGGGTATGATGGTGAATTGATCAAAAGATAGATGGATAGCACCCTTTTTGGTAGCATGAGATACATCCTTATAGATATATAGACTCTCCTTGTTGTTATGCCACAGTATTGGTTAATGATGATTGACTCACCTGGATTAGTGTGCCTACTCTGCATTTGGTTTACCTGTTGACCATTGTCTTGGGTTACCCTGGTAGGATAAAGTACTGTGATTTTGGCGAGTTATAGAATGATTGGGGAAACCTTGGGCAGTTGGGGTGGTGGTTCTCGCCATCACTTTGGATTAGGGTTGGTTATCGACGATGCTTGCTGAGTACATGTGATTTCGTACTCACTCTTGCTTCCTTTTCCTTTTTCTTGTTTTTCTGAACCCCATGCAGGTATTGGGCCGAGTAGCAGTTGTAAATTGTCTTCTTCCAGTATTAGAGTTGCGGAGATCGAGGTAGTAGCTGAGGGACTTCAGGACTTCTCATATCTCTCTATTTATGTCTTATGCTTTATTCGCATCTAAGATATTCTAGAAGATTATTATTCCTATTCTATATTAGAGGCTTGTACTAGTGACAACCAAACTTGGGATATATCTTAAATAATTGCTTCTTCTTTATATATATTTTGGGGATTATTCTTTTTCTTTCGCTTCTAATCTACTTGATTATTGAGTTTGGGTTTGGATAGGCTTACTTGTCAAGAGGGTGTGACAAGTGCCATCACGTGCCTATTTTGGGTCGTGACAAAACTGGACAACTAAAATTGACCTATTTTAAGTATACTGGACAAATACATATGGATAGAGGGAGTATGACATTTTTCCAAAACATTGTTCAAAAATAGCCAGTTTCACTATAAATAGAAGGGTCCAAAATACCATTTCACAGAGAGAATTAACTAGCAATGTCGACATTAATGGCTGCTTCTCCTAGCTCTTGTTTCTTGGAAAATGTTCACAACACTATTTGGAGAAATCACTTCCTCTCTTACAATAGTTGTAAAATCAGAGTAGGAGGGATCAATATGGTAAGACAGCAAAATATAAGCAAAGCACTGACTGCTAAGGAGATCAAAGAGAGAAAGATGAGTACTCGAGCAATGGTAGATTCTTCCAGCAGCACTACTACTCTTCCATTGGCAGATTTTCCCTCAACTGTCTGGGGAGACTATTTCCTCTCCTACACTTCTCAACTCACGGTATCTAGCTCTTTACAAAAAAATTTTTAAAAAATATTATGTTTTTTTGTAAGAGATATTCGTTTGGCATAATAGATAAACATGTCTTTTAACTTGACCTTAGATCTCATCTATGACCTCCAGGATGTGCACAAGTAGTCACCTTAACTTGTATACAGTAGAACAAGTAGACAGACGTGTCCTATGTGGCATAATACACGTAGGACGTCATGTAGGACACTAATTGCCCACGTAGGATGCCACATAGGACACATGCGTCTACTTGTTCAACTTTATACAAGTTTAGGTGTCTAGTTGTGTATACCCAAGTTGGAGGACATAGATGCAAGCTGAAGTCAAGTTAAAGGACATGTTTATGTGTTATGCCTATTCATTTTAACACACGAGATTATTACTTTTCGACATAAAATATTTGAAAAAGGTCATTTTCTCTTATTCAGTTTGTAAAAGGGCAAGAGATCTCATTTTCTTCTCTTTAAAAATGTTTTATTTCGTTTCATTTTTATGTTTTGCTTCTATTTTTTACTCGGTTAAAAAAAAATGTCCCTCCTTTTTAGAGAATTCTTTAGTTATAATACTTTACATACATGTTTAAAATCATAAGATTATGACATTTTGATACATTCTGTATGTCTTTAGTTTAAGATCACAAAATTCAAAAAATTTCTTTACTTTCTTAATTTTCGTGTCAAGATAAAACTAGATAAATAAATTGAAATTAGAGTGAGTGAAAAACTGTCCATTATGTTCGGGGTGGGTTTAATATAATCCTTTAGATAAACTTTTGAATATCTTTTATCAATTCAATTTGCCAAAAGCGATTACTTTTGGTTCTGTTAAATATTTACACAATTTTTATTTTTTTTATAGATTTGAGGAGGACAGTTGAAAAAAAAAAGATTTAACCAGAAATAACAGAAAAGTTTCATCAATTCTAGAAACTTTGACACAAAGAGACTACATGACTGCACTAAACACCGAAATTTTTTTACATAAGTTGATAGGGGTGAATAAAATCGAGCCGCAAACCGTATTAAATTGTAAATCGAGTCAAATTAAAAAAAAAACTTGATTAATGGTTTGGTTTAACTCAATTTTGTGTTGAAAAAAAATCGGATTATAATTAGTTTGGTTTGGTTTTAACTAAAAAAAGTCAAATCAAACCCAACCAACCCTATATTACATATATACAATGTTTAAAAATATTTAATACATAAAATTATTTACTGTGATGTGATTTATAAATATTTCTTAAACTTTTTCATTTTTTTTATCTTTCAACATATTATTTCAAGTTTAAACTAGAATTTTGAATGACCCAATAAGTTTTATAGCTCATAGATATTAGTAACTCAAATAAAGCTCAAATCAACACTAATGCTAAGAAAATTATTCAATTAAATACTATGAATATTGATAATAATGTTGGATATCTATTCTTTAGTTTTGCATAAATACATCTCCTAAATTTATTTTTCTATTTAATATTTAGTCATGTTTAGCATGACTTAATATTTTTAAATTATAATTATTTTTATTATAACTTATTAATATGCAATATTTATTTTATACGATTTTATTATTATTATTTTGTTAAATATTTCATTGTCATCACTCATATAATATTTTTTGTTATTTTTTTTAAAAAACACCTAAGATAATTGTATCTTGCTAGGACTAAAGAAGAATTTAAAGCACAAGTTAATTATATGTTTGTATGAGAACTTTACCCGAAAAAATATGAAAAAACCCAAAAATCCCGAGAAAACCGAAAACCCAAAAAATCGTGGTTGAAAAACCCAAATTTTATTTGTTTGGCTTGGTTTATAGATTTAAAAATCTGACACAAATGATTTAACCCTAATGTACACGCCTTAAGTTGCATCTCAAAAAATTTCACCAAATTTGGAAAATGAATAAGAAAAAATAGCAAAAACGGCAACAATTGCACCTCCAAATATAAGTTCCAGCTAAATTGTTTTTTCACAATTCTCATCAAATCTAATAAACAGAGTTTGCTAGATATTTGATGCAGACCAATACTGCTAACTTTTAGCAATTTTAGAGGATCAAAATTGTTCATGAATATATTTAAAGGACTACTTCGAACTTACCCCAAAATGAAGGGACGATTTTTTCTATTTTCTTCACATATTCGTGTGCTTTGTAATAACATTTCCACCTGCAACTGTTGTCCAAAATTAGATATACCATTGGTTTCAATTTATGTGGCAGATTGCGTAGTTGGACAGGAAGTTTAAGAAAGAAAAAAGAAAAGAACTGACTGCTTATGAGATCTTTTATCGCAATAAAAAGATGCAAGTCTAAAATTACATTATTTTTAAATATTATACTAACTATGAGAATATAATGTCACGCAAAATATGGAGTATAACATTGCATTTGCTGCTTCTTAGTTTTAAAATAGTCCAACAATAACTTTATTTCTTTTTTTTTTAATGAAGGAAATTAGTAGCCAAGAAATTTTTGAACATGAAGAGTTGAAAGAAAAAGTAAGGCAAATGTTAGTTGAAACTATTAGGGTTTTTACCCTGATTTTCTTACCAAATTTAAGTTTTACTTTTCTTAAAAGGAAAATAAAAGTAATACCATAGTTACTTTTACTTTTCTAAAAGGAAAATATAAAACTCTTCCATAATTTGCTAACCTCTTTCTTGAAAGAAAGGTTTTGGACCTCTATAAATAGAAACCCCTCTTCTCAAATCATAACACAATAACATCCATAATGTAGTCGTTTAGAGGGTTTTGTTTGGGGGGGAGATTATTCTCCCAATAAGTTTAATGCTTTTTCAATATTGTTTTCATATGTTGGTCGCTTGACCAAACCATAGTAATAATATATTTTTAGTATGTTTTTCTTTGTCATCTGATTTATCGCCTCTATGAGTTGTTGTTGGGTTCTAAGTGAAAATGTAAATAGAAAATGGAGGGAAAACAAATGGAGGGAAAATGAGTGAATTGTGGTTTCACTTTAAAGCAGAGTGTTTCTCCCACATTGGTGGGAGAAAGGAGCTTTCTTATGCTTATATTGAGAAGCATTCCTTCATGTGGATAGTGAAGCAAGAACAAGACAAGCCTCGCGCCGTCATTGTCGTCGCTCGCTCGGATTCAGCTTCAACTTCGGCTTCGAATTTTTTAAATGATCGAGAGATTATCTTTTTGGACAAAATTCCTTTGAAACTTGAGAGTTAATGATGCTTTAATCCAAAAATCCGCTACAAAAATATTCTCCATTTGCAGACACACATGAGGAAGTGCGAACGCATGTCACAACGCACCTCGAAGGGACGTGATCTTTCGAGGCACTGGTTGAAGACGTAAAAGGTGACCTGTGCGCGCAGGTGTCGATTTGCTGGCACAGATGGCCGCGCAGGTCAGGGACAGTATTCTGTTTTAGGACAAAAAGCGACTTGCGGCCGCATGTGGGCCACTTGTGGGGTAGGTGGGGTCCGTAGGTCGGCGACGGTCCAAAATAATGCGTCTATTCAAGAACCATTGCTTCCTTTCTAAAGCACCACCTTTTGGCTATAAATACCAATTTTTCCTCAGGTATGTGCTTGAAATTTTAAAGTGAAAACACTCCTCTTTCTTAAAAATTCAAGTGTGATTTACGAATAGTTGAGTGCGTTCGTAGTTTGACAGATTTTGAGGTACCGCCATTCTATTGAAGTGATTCATTTTATTCTGGGAGGATATGTTTCATAACCTAGGGTACTTGAGGGAAATAATTTCCTTAAGGACACACCGTGAATTCGGTGGACTTGAATCTTCTAATCTTCATCTCCTTCTAAATGTTGGTTTTGCTATTTTTCAGAAAATAGTTTGAACTTCATTTTATTGTTATTCATAAGTTGGGTTGAACTTATTATTGAAGTTCAAAGTTGTGAATACAGAGTTCTTAGTTCATTTGATTGTTCATACTTTAGTTTGCATGAGTTTGAAGTTATTGTTGAAAAAATACAGATTTTACTAAACCCAAAAAATAACAATCTTAAGAAAATTACTAAGTACTTTGTTAATCTATATTGGTTCTGATTTTGTGGAGACTAAAATCTTTTGATTTCTATTCCCTCGATTTAAATACTATAAAAACTTTGCCGAGAAATCAGATTGAGAATTTGGTTCAAAGAATAAAAAACTTCACCGATTCATTGAACTCTCTGTATTGTTTTCTGAACTTTAAAACCTGTGGGTTTTCACTCTATTTGAATTTGATTCTGAATTGAAGAATATAAAAACTTCGTCAGGTTTCAAAATTCATTCGGTTGAGGATTTGAAGACATAAAAACTTCATTGTTGACTAGAAACAAGTGTTTAAAGATTAAAGTCTTTATAATTAGTATTTTGAAATACAAAAGTGTTTGTCAAAGCTTGACAAGAAAAAGACAAATGAAACTGAACAACAAATTAATTCGGTTGTGAATGCTGTTGTCCTAACGACAACCAATGTTGCATCATTAAGTCGCTCAAATGTTGCTCTAGCAATGAAAACGACAGAGAAACCAACAAATTATTCTGATGTGAACTTCAAAGAATGGTAGCAAATAATGTTCTATTGGCTGACCAAACTTGAAATGCAAATGTTCACAAGTTGTCACGACCCAATTTCTGAGTCATGATGGCGCCTACCGTAACCCACCAATAGGCAAGCTAAACCCTAGTCCGGAGCGACAAGCGACGGACTAATGGGCAAAATCTTAGAAAGCAGAGATGAAGTAGAAGTAACCATACTTATAAACATGCTATATTTATAAAAACAAATTCAGAATATATATACATGCCAAGGCTGAGAAGGAAGAGGACCGTATGTAAAGTCAAGAACCACTCCCAAGACCTGGTGAGGTCGGTACAAAAGCCACTACTAAACATACCTAAAGTACTAGACAGAAACCAAATATACATAATAAGTACCATAGTCTCGAGTGCAAAAGACTATACAGTAGAGATGGAGTAGGATCTGCCTCGGACGTCAGTAAGCCCACCCTGCTCTGGAACCAGTACTGAGAAAAGAGTCACGTAAAAACTGTCGGCTAGTGCCCAGATCTGCATCGGGGAAAAAGATACAGAAGTGCAGTATGAGTACTGGGGCAACGGTTACTCAGTAGGCATCATCGGCCGACTGAGCTCAGTGTAATATAAGCAAGCTAAAATGTGAGGGTGCATGCTAAGTCCGGGGTATAAATAATAAATACATAAGTAACTGCCGAGGCATATAGTTATGCTCAGGAGAAAAATAAATACGTTACTGAATAATGAGTAAATAAATGCGTAAGTAAACACACAAGTCAAACATAACCTATTTGAGCCCCCATAAACCCGATAGGCACACGAAAGAAAATAATAACCCGGCCTGGCCCCCATAAACCAGCATGACACACAAGAATAGAAAATGCATAGTCACCAGTGTCTTGAAGCTGTATCAGTATCCAGTAACCATAATGACCAACAAGAGTGCACCGGGCTTGAACCGACACCAATGGGTAATAACAAGAGGCCAGACGCCGGAATAGAACAGGGCACAGTGGGTAATAACAATAGGCCACATATATAGCATATCTGCCGGACTCGAACTGGAACTCAGGGAACAACACTATCATGATCACGGTACCCAGTACCAGAACTTATAGTGTGCCACGATCCGGGGTCGAACTCGAACCAGAACACCCAATAGTCAATAACCATAATCACCATACCTGAATCAGTAGCCGAACTCAAAACAGAACTCATCATAGCCAGTAACTAGAACAGAGCCAAATGTCACATCATAATCAATAAGCAGGGAAAACATGTTAGTCCTAGGCCAAAACCAAAGTATAGGTAAATGAGCTAACCCATCATCTTCTACAAAGTAAGTCCCCGGGTCCTCTTAGGTCCATAGTCTACTATCATGCAATGTCTAAGTCAGTCTGGGTATTTAGAGTAGCTCATGGCAAGGTAGGTCCTAATTTTTTAAGCCAAGGCCAGCAAACCCGATCAAGTGCGGTGCTATCCGGATTAAAATGCTAAATAGGTCAATTGGGTACGATCGGGGTGACTAAATACCATCACAAGTTTAACAGGTCATATAGGGCTTAACTAAGCCCAAAGATGTCAACCTTCTGACAAGTCGACAAAAAAAAGGGTAACGGGGCCCACTGCCGGGTCCCGGATACCAAGTCTAGTCATACCTATCTAAGTCTGGGCTAAGTCTGCCTAAACCTGGACTAAGGTACAACAATAACATTCCCCAACCAGCAATCAACAACAATAATACTACACGACCTCGAATAGGTCATTTGTGGCGTACCACGAGGATAATGGGCCTGGAATGTGTCCAAATAGCCCTATCCGGCCTAGAAGGCCTAAATCACAGTAAACCACCACAACCAAGTCTATAATACCAGCCCAAAAAACCAGCATAATAGCATACAAATATCACACATAAGCCCAATCTAAGTGCAAAGGAAAGTAAACCTAGCCTACCTGGACGCCACCGCAAGCTTGCCAAGAAAACCAGCTATATAGGAACTTTCCCCTTCCGAGAGGCCTCAGAATTCTGCCACGCTACCAAAATAATAAACTACATGTCAAATTATGACTATCGATACCCATATTGCATTAGTTCGGAAAATGTCCAAAAATTCCATGTGGGGCCCGCTTGCGGAATTGCCAAAACCAAAACCGTCACAGCGTCCCAACTTACCCCGTGACCAATAGTCACAACTAGCACTGCTTCATTTGAGCTTAAAATATATCTCAAATACCAACAACAATCATGCCAAATATAACACTTTAAATACATAATTTTAAGCTAAAAACTGATTGAAAAATTTACGATATAAGTCGTTATACTATCAACTACGTGATCCCCGAGCTTGAATAACTTGATGTGGATAATTAATTTTCTTTTCCGAGATTGAATATATTTTCAAACTATCCTTTTTTTTTTCTACCAAGTATATTATTTTCGTGTATAAGTATATTTTATATGCATTATATTAATATAAGGTGCATAGTTTGATGAGAAATGAACAACAAATTGTTCAAAGGGAAAAGGTAAAGATGAAATAGAAAAACTATACACATATATATAGACATATATGTACCATACGGTGGAAATTAGAATGAGTCATTTACATAGCTTTGAAATGGTAACACATGTCCAACTATGGTTATGCCAACCTTTAAATGTAATGTTTGATGGGCACTCCTCCACTTCCACGTGGAGTGAGGTGTCCATAAGAAATTCATTTGTCCACTTTATATATATTCGGGTATTGCATAGGTCCGTGGTAAAATAAATAGAACTTCTTAAATATACCATAATTAATAGAAAATTATTTCGAATAAAACCTCTATAAAATAAAAATATTATTTTAATATAACTAAATTCGCTATCTCCGCTTAAATTGCTAATAGGTTATAAAACTATTATAAAGTGGTATATATATATCATAACTAAAGAATTTTATAAATTTCAAAAATATTTTCACAAGGTAATTAACTATGTTATTTTACCAAATTTTAATTTAATTTATTATTTTACAACGTGCTCGATTTAAATAATATTCTCAAACGAGCTGCCCGGGAACCGAACAGTCAGTCCCAGCAAGTCATAAATAACTTGGGATAGTCATAAATAACTGGAATGTCCCGGGAGCGTAACCGTCTGACATCCCTGGCTAAAATGGACATAGGCTCCTCTACAAACGCTAACTTCTCGTCTAACTGAACCGAGTCCTACTGAAGCACATGCGACTCATTCGAAATGTATTGGCGCAGCATAGAAACATGAAACACTGGGTGGATAGCTGAAAATGCCGGAGGTAAAGCTAGCACATAAGCGGCCTCTCCAACTGTCCGCGGAATCTCAAAGGGTCCAATATATCTGGGGCTAAGCTTGCCCCTCCTACCAAACCGCATTATGCCCTTCATGGGCGATACTCGTAAGAAGACCCTATCACCCACCCTGAATTTCAATGGACGACGTCTACGGTCAGCATAACTCCTATGTCTACTCTGAGCTTTCCGTTGCCTGTCCTGAATTACTCGAACTCGATCCAAAGATTCTCGGAGTAAATCTGTGCCACGAGGACTGACTTCTGAAGTCTCAAACCAACCAACTGGAGACCGACACCATCTACCATACAAAGCCTCAAACGGAGCCATTTGAATGCTGGAGTGGAAGTTATTATTATACGCAAACTCTGCCAAAGGTAAGAATTGATCCCACTGTCCCCAAAATCTAACACACATGCGCGGATCATATACTCTAATACCTGAATAGTCTGCTCTGACTGCACGTCGGTTTGAGGATGAAATGCAGTGCTGAGGTCTACCTGGGTACACAACTCTTCCTGAAAAGTCTGCCAGAAATTGGAGGAAAAATGAGACCCTCGGTCTGAGATAATAGATATTGGCACTCCATGTAGGTGGACCACCTCCTGAATATATACACGAGCTAACCTCTCAGCACTATAGGAGACTCGAACAGGGATAAAATGTGCAGACTTAGTCAACCGGTCCACAATAACCCAAATACTATCAAAACCATGGGAGGTGCGAGGCAATCCAACAATGAAATCCATAGTGACCAGCTCCCATTTCTACTCGGGAATGGGCAACTGCTGAAGCATTCCACCATGTCTCTGGTGTTCGGCCTTTACCTACTCACAACAAAGGCATCGGGCTACAAACCCTGCTATATCTCTTCGCATACTGCTCCACCAATAGTGTTGCCTCAGATCCCGATACATCTTAGCTGTCCCAGGGTGAATAGAATATCTGGAACTGTGTGCCTCGTGTAAAATAAACTGAATCAAATCTCCAACCCTCGAAACACAAATACGGTCGTCAAACCTCAGAATACCATCAGAAACCATGGTAGCTCTCTCAGACTCACCCCTCAATACCTGATCTCGAATGCTACGGAGATCGCTATCCTCAAATTGACGACTCTGAATCTGCTCCAGCAAAGTAGATCTCGCACCAACACAAGCGATAACCCTCCTGGGGTCAGAAATATCCAACCGCACCATCGAGTTAGCTAAGGACTGAATATCCAAAGCCAATGGCCATTGAGAGACTGGGATGAAGGCTATGCTACCCATACTTACTGCCTTCCGGCTTAAGGCGTCCGCTACTACATTTGCCTTGCCTAGATGGTATAGAATAGAGATATCATAGTCCTTCAACAACTCAATCCACCTGCGCTGCCTTGAATTAAGATCCTGCTGAGTCATAATATGCTGAAGACTACGGTGATCTGTAAAGATTTCACAATGAACACCGTACAGATAATGCCTCCAAATCCTTAGTGCAAACACTACTGCTGCTAACTCCAAGTCATGAGTGGGATGACTACGTTCGTGCACCTTCAGGTTCCTCGATGCGTAAGAAATGACACGACCCCGCTGTATCAAAACACATCCCAAATCGATACCAGACGCATCACAATACATGGTGAAACCCTCACCCTCAACTGGAAGAGTCAACGCAGGGGCAGAAGTAAGTCGATCCTTGAGTTTTAGAAATCTCGCCTCACAATCCTCAGACCACTGAAATGGAACCTCCTTTCTGGTTAATTTGGTCATAGGAGATGCAATAGACGAGAAGCCCTCAACAAACCGCCTGTAATACCCTGTTAACCCAATAAAACTGCGAACTTCAGTGGGCTATGTGGGCCTAGCCCAACCTCGAATAGCCTTAATCTTTGCTGGGTCTACCATGATACCGTGTCTGGATACAACATGCCCCAAGAAAGCTACAGACTCAATCCAAAACTCACACTTTGAGAACTTGGCATAAAGCCGATGATCTTTCAAAGTGTGGAGCACAATTCTCAAATGTTGTTCGTGCTCCTTGTTGCTTCTTGAATAAACCAAGATGTCGTCAATAAACACAATCACAAAGGAGTCCAAGTATGGCCTGAATACACGATTCATCAAATCCATGAAAGCTGTTGGGGCATTAGTCAACGCAAAAGACATCACCAGGAACTCATAATAGCCGTACCGAGTCCTGAAGGCTGTCTTTGGGAGGTCCTCAGCCCTGACTCTCAACTGATGATATCCAGATCTCAAGTCTATCTTCGAGAATACTGCTGCACCCTGAAGTTGATCAAACAAATCATCGATACGAGGATTAGGATACTTATTCTTTACCGTCACCTTATTTAGCTGTCTATAGTCGATACACATATGCATAGAGCCATCCTTCTTCTTTACAAATAGAACTGGAGCACCCCACGGTGACACACTAGGCTTGATAAAACCCTTCCCCAGAAGGTCCTAGAGCTGAGTACTTAACTCTCTCAACTCAGCAGGAGCCATACGATAAGGAGCCATAGAAATAAGTCAGGTGCCCGGCTCGAGGTCAATAATGAACTCTATATCACGCTCAGGAGGAAGGCCAGGTAGGTCAGTCGGGAACACATCAGGGAACTCACAAACAATTGGGACAGAGTCAAGTGATGGACTCTCAATGATAGCATCCCGAACATAAGCAAGGAATGAATCACATCCCCTCGACATCAATCTACGAGCCCAAACATATGAAATAATCCCCGTCGGTGTGCGGTTAACAGAACCCTGCCACATCACCAGGGGTACGCCAGGCATGGCTAAGGTCACGGTCTTGGTAAAGCAATCCAAGACTGCATGATGGAAAGACAACCAGTCCATGCCCAGAATCACATCAAAGTCTACCATGGCCAATAGAATAAAATCAACATGAGTCTCAAACTCCTGAATAGTCACCATACATGATCTATATACCCGATCCACTACTAAGGAATCACCAACGGGGGTAGATACATGTAAGGATATAGATAATAACTCAGAACATAAACCTAACCGTGGTGCATAATAAGTAGATACATAAGAAAACATGGATCCAGGATCAAATAATCCAGAAGCTGGCTGATGGCATACGGAAATCGTACTTGTAATCACCGCATCCGAAGCCTCAGCCTCCTTCCTAGCCGACACGGCATACAACTGACGCTGACTACCACTAGTCTGAGCACCAACTTGACTACCAGTCCAACCTCCATGCGCTCCACCTCGAGAACCCTGGGGACCACCCCGACGACCCTGCACACCACTTCTGCCTACTGGCGGTATAGATATGCTAGGCTGTGCTGTTTGAATTGAAGGCTCAATCGCCCTGCGCTGGGGACACTCTCGCGCGAAATGACCGATAACCCCATAAGTATAACAAGCTCCTAGCTCCCTGCTCGGCCTAGAAGATCTGGATGATCCAGTATGACCCCCCCTAGTCGATGAACTTGGCTGACCACGTCCCTGAGGCTGACTACCAGAACCACTATAGGAGGGCTGACCCCTATCAAAAATCTGCAGTGCTGACTGTACGAGCCTACTAGGCTGACCCTGTCGCTGAAAAGACTATTGCTGCTGCTGAGGGTACCAACCCTGAAACCCGCGGCCTCTGAACTGCGAGCTACTGTGACTGCAACTGTAACTACCCTGGAATCGGAGTCTCTTATCTCTGCCCCCTTGGGCCTCGCAATCCATCTCCTCTATCGAATATACATGCTCAGCTATCTCAGCAAATGATTTCCCCGAAGTCACTAAACTGTGTGTGGCCCTGCGGAGTGTTAATCGCAACTCTCTGACAAAATATCTAATCCTCTCGTACTCATCAGGCAAGATCATAGTAACATGTCTGGCCAAATAATTAAATCTCGCCTCATACTCAGCTACTGTTATAGGCCCATGTCTTAACCTGGAAAACTCATCTCGAAGACGCTCACGTATGCTGCGGGGCATATACTTCCCCAAGAATACCTCGGAGAACTGTGCCCAAGTCACGAGTGGAGATCCAGCTGGCCTGGAACCAAGATAACCTGTCCAACATCTCCTCGCTACTGTATCAAATTGATAAGCAACAAAATCTACCCCACGCGACTCCACTAATACCAAATTTCTCAGCTTCTCCTCGCAACTGGATATGAACTCATAAGCGTCTTCTCCTGGTGTACCCGCAAACCTGGGTGGAGTTAATCTTAAAAAATGACTCAACATTTTCTGCTCCTCTGAAGACATAACTGGTTGAGCTACTACCGGCTGTGGAATTACCGGTACAGGCGGAACCTCTACTCTTGGTGCTGCAGCTGCATGCTGCGCACCAATACCAACTCCATGTGCTGTTGGTTGGGCTCCCTCGGCTGACGGACCTCCAACTATCCCCAGCAACTGAAGTAATATACCTCAGAGCAAAGAAGCATCAATAAAATCGGGTGGAGCCTGGACTGCTCCCTAGCCCACCGACTGCTGTGAAGGCGGAACATCTGGAGCTATAACAGGATCGGGTAACTGATCCCTAGCATGATCTCGACCTGGGGCAGCTGCTCTACCCTGCCTCTGACCTCTAGGTCGACCTCGGACCCTAATAGGAGCCCTTGCTGCAGGCTCGGGGTCTCGACCCCCAGCTCTCGTACCATGCGTCCTAGACATCTGCATAAAGAGTAAACCAAATGAAGATCAGAAACCAACACAGACTCGATGCACAGACATGAGTCAAGAAAATGAGAGACTCTCCTAAAAATGCTCCCAAGCCTCCCGAGGATAGGATACAGGCATCCCCGTATCGATCCACAGGACTCTACCAAACATCGGCTCATGTACCGACACTACCTATACAACCTAGGCTCTGATACCAAGCTGTCACGACCTAATTTTTGAGTCATGATGGCGCCTACCGTAACCCACCAATAGGCAAGCCAAACCCGTCCGGAGCGACAAGCGACGGACAAATGGGCGAAATCTTAGAAATCAGAGGTGAAGTAGAAGTAGCCATACTTATAAACATGCTATAATTATAAAAAACAAATTCAGAATACATATACATGCCAAGGCTGAGAAGGAAGAGGACCATATGTAAAGTCAAGAACCACTCCCAAGACCTGGTGAGGTCGGTACAAAAGCCACTATTAAACATACCTAAAGTACTAGACAGAAACCAAATATACACAATAAGTACCATAGTCTCGAGTGCAAAGGACTATACAGTAGAGATAGAGTAGGATCTACCTCGGACGTCAGTAAGCCCACCCTGCTCCGGAACCAAAACTGAGAGAAGAGTCATATCAAAACTGTCGGCTAGTGCCCGAATCTACATCGGGGAAAAAAATACAGAAGTGCAGTATGAATACCGGGGCAATAGGTCCTCAGTAGGCATCATCGGCCGACTGAGCTCAGTGTAATATCAGCAAGCTAAAATGTGAGGGTGCATGCTAAGTCCGGGGTATAAATAATAAATACATAAGTAACTGCCGAGGCATATAATTATGCTCAGGAGAAAAATAAATACGTTACTGAATAACGAGTAAGTAAATGCTTAAGTAAACACACAAGTCAAACATAACCTCTCTGGGCCCCCATAAACCCGATAGGCACACGAAAGAAAATAATAACCCGGCCTGGCCCCCATAAACCGGCGGGACACACAAGAATAGAAAATGCATAGTCACCAGTGTCTTGAAGCTGTATCAGTATCCAGTAACCATAATGACCAACAAGAGTGCACCGGGCTTGAACCGGCACCAATGGGTAATAACAAGAGGCCAGACGCCGGAATCGAACCGGGCACAGTGGGTAATAACAATAGGCCACATATATATCATATCTGCCAGACTTAAACTGGAACTCAGGGAATGACAGTATCATGATCACGGTACCCGGTACCAGAACTTATAGTGTGCCACGATCCGGGGCCGGAATCGAATCGGAACACCCAATAGTCAATAACCAGAATCACCATACCTGAATCAGTAGTCAGACTCAAACCGAAACTCATCATAGCTAGAAACCATAATAGAGCCAAATGTCACATCATAATCAATAAAAAGAGAAAACATGCTAGTCCTAGGCCGAAATCGAAGTATAGGTAAATGAGCTAACCCATCATCTGCTACAAGGTAAGTCCCCGGGTCCTCCTAGGTCCATAGTCTACTATCATGCAATGTCTAAGTCATTCTTGGTATTTAGAGTAGCTCATGGCAAGGTAGGTCCTAATTCTTTAAGCCAAGGCCAGCAAACTCGATCAAGTGCGGTGCTATCAGGACTAAAATGCTAAATAGGTCAATTGGGTACGATCGGGGTGACTAAATACCATCACAAGTCTAACAGGTCACATAGGGCTTAACTATGCCCAAAGATGCCAACCTTCTGACAAGTCGACAAAAAAAAGGGTAACGGGGCCCACTACCGGGTCCCGAATACCAAGTCTAGTCATACCTGTCTAAGTCTGGGCTAAGTCTGCCTAAGCCTGGACTAAGGTACAACAATAACATTCCCCAACCAGCAATCAATAATAATAATACTACACGACCCCGAATAGGTCATCTGTGGCGTACCACGAGGATAATGGGCCTGGAATGTGTCCCAATAGCCCTATCCGGCCTAGAAGGCCTAAATCACAATAAATCACCACCACCAAGTCTATAATACCAGCCTAAAACACCAGCACAATAGCATACAGATATCACACATAAGCCCAATCTAAGTGCAACTGAAGGTAAACCTAGCCTACCTAGACGCCACCGCAAGCTTGCTAAGAGAACCAGCTATATAGGAGCCTTCCCCTTCCGAGAGGCCTCAGACTACTGCCACGCTACCAAAATAATAAACTACATGTCAAATTATGACTATCGATACCCATATTGCATTAGTTCGGAAAATGTCCAAAAATTCCACGTGGGGCCCGCTTGCTGAATCGCCAAAACCAAAATCGTCACAACGTCCAACTTACCCCGTGACCAATAGTCACAACTAGCACTGCTTCATTTGAGCCTAAAATATGTTTCAAATACCAACAACAATCCTGCCAAATATAAAACTTTAAATACATAATTTTAAGCAAAAAACTGACTGAAAAACATACGATATAAGTCGTTATACTATCAACTACGTGATCCCCGAGCTTGAATAACTTGATGTGGATAATTAATTTTATCTTCCGAGATTGAATATATTTTCAAACTATCCTTTTTTTTTTCTACCAAGTATATTATTTTCGTGTATAAGTATATTTTATATGCATTATATTAATATAAGGTGCATAGTTTGATGAGAAATGAACAACAAATTGTTCAAAGGGAAAAGGTAAAGATGAAATAGAAAAACTATACACATATATATAGACATATATGTACCATACGGTGGAAATTAGAATGAGTCATTTACATAGCTTTGAAATGGTAACACATATCCAACTATGGTTATGCCAACCTTTAAATGTAATGTTTGATGGGCACTCCTCCACTTCCACGTGGAGTGAGGTGTCCATAAGAAATTCATTTGTCCACTTTATATATATTCGGGTATTGCATAGGTCCGTGGTAAAATAAATAGAACTTCTTAAATATACCATAATTAATAGAAAATTATTTCGAATAAAACCTCTATAAAATAAAAATATTATTTTAACATAACTAAATTCGCTATCTCCGCTTAAATTGCTAATAGGTTATAAAACTATTATAAAGTGGTATAGATATATCATAACTAAAGAATTTTATAAATTTCAAAAATATTTTCACAAGGTAATTAACTATGTTATTTTACCAAATTTTAATTTAATTTAATATTTTACAACGTGCTCGATCTAAATAATATTCTCAAACGAGCTGCCCGGGAACCGAACAGTCAGTCCCAGCAAGTCATAAATAACTTGGGATAGTTATAGAAAACCTCTAAACGCCGAGAACACACGAAAATGAAGGAAATGACCGGGAAGCTCATTACACAAGTAGAGATCCTCATGTTTCAGATAAAGAAATGTTTGAAAACCAATTGTCTAGTTTAGAAGATCTTGTGATTCATCTCAAGATAGAATAAGATAATGAGTTGAATAAGAAATCATCAATGATGGTTGCAAATCCTGTTAAGGATGATGCTCCAAATAATAAGAATATGATGAAGTCTTCTAAACACGAGAAAGAGAAGAAGAAGAAAACGTTCAAAGGCAAGTGTTACAATAGTAGTGATGTTGGCCACAAAGCTCTAAATTGTCAAGTTCTAAATAAGAACAAGAAAAGAAATCAGATAAACATGTTGGAAGTAACTGATAAAATTGAAAATATGTGTCCTATGATCATTGAATGCAATCTAGTTAAAAATTTAAATTAATGGTGGTTTGATTCAGGAGTGTCACGCCTCAAATCCTATTGGGGCGGACAGGTACCCATAGCCGTAAAGGCCCGAGAGCACCAATCCATAACCTTGTACTTACCATGCATTGTCATGAACATTTAAAAATGCTGCCAAACATGGATATTAAGATTTAATGAAAATAAACCACATAATCAAGCCCAAAACTATATATATACATGACTTGGACATTGGGGCCACAATGACTGGAAGACAAGGCATAACCACACTTTACTTTACCGTCTACAAAGCCTCTAAAAGAGATATAAACTTAGTTAAGGTCGGGACAAGTCCCCGCCTTACACTTAGCTACTATACAATACCAATACATATATAACAGACTCGGAAAGCCCCGAATCAACCTGGAGCTCACCAATAGCCGCTGGATGTCCTATGCTCCTACTGGAGGGGTCTACTAGCTCCTGTACCCGCATCATGAAATGCAGGTCCCCCATAAGGGACGTCAGTACAAAAGAATGTACTGAATATGTAAGGCTGAAAGTAGTTATACATAACACAAGAGATCAAATGAAATCAGGTACAAGCATATAAATAGTGCTAATATACCACCTTTACATATACTAGTGGGATCGTGTACATTACATTCCTTTCTTTACTTTACCTTATAATCTTCGTAAGCCATGTGATATAAATAACCAACTGATCAGTGGTAAATACCCATGTTGGGATCTGCCCATGCTAGGCTTACGCCCCTGAGCTGCCACCCATAAGTAAAGAGATTGGGATCGGCCCATGCTAGGCTTACACCCCTAAGCTGCCATCCGTACATAACTAGATTTGCGTTTCTTAGTTTATTACCTTTGAGATTGTTACTTTGGTGGTCATGACATAATTGAGCTTTGGGACAAAATTCCACCAGTAAAAGATTCATGAATAAACACTTGATGCAATAAGAATGAGATAGGGAGAAGTTTGTACACAAATGAAATGCCTAGGAGCTGAAATAAGACATGGACCTTATTTGACTAAAAGGAGAACTCATGAAGCTTGCTATTGAATGTAGACATGCAGACTAGGTAATAAGCCTATATTGAGGTATTTTAACATATTAAAGAGTGGGAGCAAGGTCGTTAGCTACATGGGAGATCATACGCTGCCACTATGTATCATTTTCCATGGGAGAACTTTGGAACCTCACTTTATAACACAAGTGTTGGATTTTATGCCAAAGAATACGAAATAGAGTAGCCTTACATACCTTGTTGTACAACTCTGGTATTACCCCGAATTAACCTCCTTCCTTTCAGATTACTTATCCTCAATGAAGTATGTGGTAAAACTAGTATTAGTAATTAATTAACAAAGTTGGGCTATTCAGCTTCACTCAAAACAGTAACCGGGAAGCACGCCCATAATTCTCGGAGACTCCTTTGGCTTCATAACATGTACAAAACAATCCACAAAGTATGATAGAAAGCTTATACAACATCTAATTATGTGGTGTATCATTACGCCCTCCTTTTATATGTCAATACCAACAACTCACATCCCTTTTTCAGATCAACCAAGTTGTCCCCAAATATAGACATAAAATATCCCTTAAAACAGTCCCAAAATCCTTTATTATAGCAACCTAATATTGAACTCATTATCCCTTGCATTCTTAACAACAATATATACACAATTCTCCACCAAGACAACCAAGACATGTATATAGAAAAGGGCAAAAATGGGCAGTAGCTTTACCTTAATTTCTAAAATTTATTCACTAAATTTGCACTTCTTTCAAGAGCTTGAATTATCCTTCAAAGTTAACCAACCAGAGAATAAGGCCTCTTAATAACCAAGGGACATGGGAAAGCTATCATGGAGGAAAGGCAGTCCCATACTTTTAAGCATAACCAACATTATTTCCAAGTTTCCAATAGAAGAATCAAGCTAAATCCATAAGTATTTTCACTTGCCTTAGCTAGCAAAGGTGAGGATTTCTTCGAGAACCCTAGGAGGAATATAGGGGCTACTATTTTAAGCCTTGAGAGAAAAGTGAGAAAGCTAAAGTTAAAGGCTGGAAATTGGTGTTAAAAATGAGTAAAAAGACCAGCTATATAGGTCTTATATTGATCCCTCTAGAACCTCCTATTTTAACTCCATTTTCAACCACAAATTGGTCCAAGTAGGTGATGCACCTACTTAAGGATTCAAGCTGCTCAAAAGGTCAAAGTAGGTGATGCACCTACTTACTTTATATTCTCTAAACTGGGCCTTTAACTTATTGGGCTTTTGGGACAGATTTTTAGGGTTGGGCTGCCCATTCTCTTCTCCTATTATTTTACTTAGTTTGGGCCTTAAAAGAGTCCATTAATATAGGCCTTAATCTGATCCATTAACTTAAGTCGGTAATACACCTCTTTGGAACATTTAACTTGGCCCAAATCTGATCCATAACCTTGGGTCCATTAACTTGGTCCATATATCTCAAGTAGGTGATTCACCTACTAGCTTAATTAAGTCAAGCAAGCACCTCAATAGTTAATTCATTTTTCAGTTCTTAATCCCTTTAATTTAACTTACAACTTGTGTATACTTGGTCACTTTAAACTTTACATCCAAATACCTACTCACGATCCCAAGTGTAAATAGTTGCATCGATGTTAACTTAGTCGTGTCACATTAAAATGTACGAGCAGTTCCTTCTTACCCATCTTACCATTGCTAGTCATATAGGAAACCGAGTCCATTATCTGTACTATAAGGCTATATCAAGTGACATAAAAGTCAAACTAGTACACGTAGGATACGGGGTGTTACATCCTCCCCCCTTAGGAACATTCGTCCTCGAATGTTAGCATGATTATCCAACCTAAACAAGTTCAAGCCTAAGTTCAATTTTTCTGTTACAACATAATATATATATATATATACATATACTTACTTATTATTTCTTCAATTCAGCATCTTGGACCTTCTTTTTGGATTCGAATAAATGAGGGTACTTAGATTTCATCGCTTCCTCAGCTTCCCACGTGATTTCTTCTACTTGCTGGTTCCTCCAAAGTACCTTTACGGAAGCTACTTATTTATTTATTAACTTCTTAACTTGACGATCAAGAATAGTAATGGGTACTTCTTCATGAGTGAGATCTTCCACAACTTGTACATCTTCAGTTGGAGCAATACAGGATGGATCTCCTATGCACTTTCGGAGCATTGACACGTGAAACATCGGATGAACTGTTGAGAGCTCTTGGGGTAGATCTAACTCATATGTGACTTGGCCAAACCTTTGAATAATCTTATATGGACCTATATCGTGGACTTAGTTTTCCCTTTTTACCTAACCTCATTACCCCTTTCATTGGTGACACCTTTAAGAATACCTAATTTCCTATAGCAAATTCTAGCCCTCTTCTTCTAATATCTGCATATGATTTGTGTCGACTTTGAGCTGTTTCTAGCCGCTGTTGTATCACCTTAAATTTTTCCATAGCTTGATGAACAAGATCTGGCCCAAATAAAACAGTTTCACTCGCTTCAAACCATCCAATTGATGATCTACACTTCCTTCCATATAAAGCTTTATAAGGCGCCATTTTGATACTTGAATGATAGCTATTATTTTAGGCAAATTCAATAAGCGACAAATGATTATCCCAACTACCTTTGAATTCCAATACATAAGCTCGCAGTATATCTTCAAGTGTTTGAATGGTACGTTCTGCTTGTCTGTCCATTTGAGGATGAAAATTTGTACTTAAATTCACTTGAGTTCCCAAACTCTTCTAAAATGACTTCTAAAAGTTTGCAGTAAATTGAGCTCCCCTATCAGAATAGAGATTGGGACTCCGTGTAGCTGAACTATCTCTTTAATATATAATTTTGCATGCTCTTTAGCTGTATAAGTGGTCTTAACTGGCAGGAAATGTGCTGATTTGGTAAGTCTATCAACTATTACCCATATGGAATCGAACTTCCGAATTGTACGAGGCAAACCAGTGACGAAATCCATGTTGATCATGTCCCACTTCCAAATTGGAAGATCCATATGTTGCATATAACCTCCGGGTTTTTGGTGCTCTACTTTAAATTGTTGACAACTTAGATATTGGGCTACAAATTCTGCAATGTTGTTCTTCATATCACCCCACCAATACACTTATTTCAAATCAGGATACATTTTAGATGATCCAGGATGGATGGAATACCTTGAATGATGCGTTTCCATCATAATCCTCTTTCTTAGCCCATCTACATTAGGTACACGCAATCTGTTTTGGCACTGAAGTACTCCCTCTTGAGTAAACTCAAATGCCTTTGTCATACCTTATTGTACATTCTCCTTAAGCTGTAATAAAATAGGGCCTGCATACTGCTTCTCTTTCACCTCAGCTACTAATGAAGATTCTGCCGCATTTTGCACAATAACCCCTTCGTCTGGAGATTCAAGAAGGTGAACTCCCAAGATAGCTAGTTGGTGTAGATCTTTAGTCATCCCTTGTCTTTCTGTGGACTACCCATAAGTTCTCACTATTTCCTTACGACTTAATGTATCAGCTACTACATTTGCTTTCCCCGAATGATACAAAATATCAGTATCATAATCTTTTAATAGTTCAAGCCACCTCCACTGCCTCAAAGTTAGGTCCCTCTGCTTAAATATATATTGCAAACTCTTATGGTTGGTATATATGTCAACATGAAACCCATTCAAGTAGTGGCGCCATATCTTTAAAGCAAATACAACCACTGCTAACTCAAGATCATGTGTTGGATAATTTTTCTCATGTGGCCGCAATTGTCTTGAGGCACAAGCTATTACTTTACCATGTTGCATCAATACACATCCTACGCCAACTCCTGAAGTATCACAATACACCACATACCTTTCTGTATCCTCTAGAAGTACCAATACGGGTGTAGAAGTCAACCTATTCTTCAGCTCTTGAAAACTCCTTTCACATGTGTCATTCCATTGAAACTTGGCTGCTTTGTGTGTTAACTTTGTTAAAGGTGCAGAAATAGAAGAAAACCCTTCAACAAACCTTCTATAATAACTTACCAACCTAAGAAAACTACAAACCTCCATAGGTGTTATTGGTCTTGGCCAGTCCTTCACGACTTCTATCTTTTGAGTATCAACCCTTATTCCTTCATCAGCTACAATATGGCCCAAGAATGCTATAGATTTTAACCAAAACTCACATTTAGAGAACTTTGCATATAACTTACTATCACGAAAAACCTGTAACACCTGTCATAAATGATTAGCATGGTCCTCTTTCGATCTTGAATACACCAGAATATCATCAATAAATACTATCACGAACACATCTAAGAATGGCTTGAACACCTTATTCATCAAATCCATAAAAGTTGTTGGTGCATTTGTTAGCCCAAATGACATAACTAAAAAGTCATAATGACCATACCGTGTTCAAAAAGCTGTCTTGGGTATATCTTTCTCTTTGAGCCTTACTTGGTGGTAACCCGACCGCGAATCAATCGTTGAGAAACACTTAGCACCTTGTAACTGATCAAATAAATCATCAATTCTTGGAAGGGGATATTTGTTCTTAATAGTCACCTTATTTAGTTGCCAGTAGTCAATACACATTCTCAGCGTGCCATCTTTCTTACACACAAATAACACTGGTGCGCCCCAAGGGGACATACTAGGCCTTATGAATCCTTTTTCTAGCAAGTCTTTCAATTGCTCTTTCAACGCTCTTAATTCTGCCGGAGCCATTCTATATGAAGGAATAGAGATAGGTTGAGTAGCTGGGATCACATCAATACCAAACTCTACTTCTCGTTCTGGAGGTAAACCTAGAATATCTTTAGGAAATACATCGGGAAATTCATTTACCACTAGAACTAATTGAAGATTTAGTGGCTCTGCATCTATATCTTTCACTCTCACTAGATGACATATGTACCCTTTAGACATCATTTTTTTTGCCTTAAGATAAGAAATAAATTTACCTCTTGGCACCCCAATATTACCCCTCCATTCAAGGACTACCTCTTTTGGAAAATAGAAATGCACCCTCTTAGTTCGGCAATCTACTGTGGCATAGCAAGAAGCCAATCTGTCCTCTGCTGTGGCATAACAAGAAGCCAACCTATCCATACCCATTATGACATCAAAATCTACCATTTCTAGCTCAACAAGGTCGGCCAATGTGTCACGATCACAAACAGTTACTATACAATTATGATAAACTCTTCTAGCTATAATAGATTCACCAACCGGTGTAAACACTTCAAATGGCTTAACTAGTGATTTCGGTGTTCTTTTGAACTTTCCAGCAATCAATGGAGTGACATATGATAGCGTAGAGCCCAGATCAATTAATGCATATACATTATGTGAAAAGATGGACAATGTACCTGTAACCACATCAGGAGAAGCCTCTAAATTTTGTCGATCCACTAGAGCATATGTACGATTCTGAACTCCGCTAAAACTAGCTGCCCCTTTAACACCTCTACCACGACCTGTAGGCTGTATACCCCTACCTAAAGAAGGCACCGATGATGACGATGCAATGGCTGATCCAGCAGGTCGTGCCATACCACTCATGCTCCTTTGTAGGCACTCTCTCATCATGTGCCCCGACATACCACACCAAAAGAAAGCATCTGTCCCAAACCGGCATGCACCTAAATAAAGTTTTCCACATTGCCTACATGGCTGTCGAGAAGGTCTTGATTGGCTCATACTCTCTTGCTCTTGATACCCCGCTGTCCGTAAAACCTTGGCTCTCACTTCTTTGCCCAAATTAATTTCCCCTAAACCCTTGGAATCGGGGTGGAGCACTTGGTGCAGAGTAGGAAGATGATGGCCTAGGTGGTCTGTTAGGAAACCGAGATCTGAACTCACTTTGGGATGACATAAATTGCCCTATAGGTCTAGCCCTCTTGGGATGCCCGCTTTCCAAATCTTGTGTTCTTCTCCTTTGCCTTTGATCCTTCATTTTTTGTGCAAAAGCTTGTATCCTTGCTATATCCATATCTTTATTCAAAGCAGCAATAGTATAATTTCTAACCAAATACAGATCCAATCTATCCATATATCAATGAACTCTATCATCCATTGTAGCTACTACATTAGGAACATACCTACCCAAAGAGTTAAATCGAAGACTATACTCCCTCACACTCATATTCCCTTGATGAAGATTTAAAAACTAATCTACACGGGCCTCCCGAATTTCAAAGGGAAGGTAATAATCAAGAAATGCCTTTTTGAACTCTTTCCAACTAGCTGAAGGTGCACCTGTACCCCTAGATCGTTTCCAGTCTTAATACCATAATATAGCCTCCCCTTTTAACCTATATATTGTTAACTCAACTGTCTCTTTACCAGATACATGCATGACATCCAAGGCCCTTTATATTTTATTAATAAAGTCTTGTGGGTATTCATTAAGATCTGACCCGGTAAATGTGGGAGGATCCAATTTAATAAAATCCTATGTTCGTAGACTAGTTGCCCTATCCGTACCACTAGTACCTGTAATTGGACTAGCTTGTCCTTGACCTTGTCCAGCAACAATACGAGTCAACAATTACACTACATTCCTTAAATCTTGCTCAGTAGCATTAATAGGTGATTCTGAGGGTACTCCTCTCCTTCTTAGCTCTTCTGGAGATGGAGGAGTAGAAGAGGTCTGTGATGCAAACTCATCTTGAGCCTCACTTTGATTAGCTTGTATAGGTGGTGACTTACTGGTCCCTTTTCCAGCAGCCATATCTACTTGATTACTTTTATTCTTACTCCTTCTTGTAATCGGCATCTCTACTATAATGAAAAAAAAGCAAATTCAATGGTTAAATATGACTACACCTACAACCTTGGCTCTATTGCATAATCTAAGATATGAAGAAAAAGAGACAACTCCTAAATGTCCTGTAGCCTCTTATCTATAGATGCGGTGCATAACACATCCATAAGCAAGACTCTATATAGACACGACTTTGTAGACTCCCTAGGACGACCTGCTCTGATACCACTTTTGTCATGCCTCAAATCCTATTGGGGCGGACAGGCACCCGTAGCCGTAAAGGCCTAAGAGCACCAACCCATAACCTTGTACTTACCATGCATTGCCATGAACATTTAAAGATGCTGCCAAATATGGATATTAAGATTTATTGAAAATAAACCACGTAGTCAAGCCCAAAACTATATATATATATACATGACTTGGCCGTTGGGGCCACAATGAATGGAAGACAAGGCACAACCACACTTCACTTTATCGTCTACAAAGCCTCTAAAAGAGATATAAACTTAGTTAAGGTCGGGATAAGTCCCCGCCTTACACTTAGCTACTATACAATACCCAAACATATATAACAGACTTGGAAAGCCCCGAATCAACTTGGAGCTCATCAATAGCCGTTGGATGTCCTGTGCTCCAACTGGAGGGGTCTACTAGCTCCTGTACCTGCAGCATGAAATACAGGTCCCCCGTAAGGGACATCAGTACGAAAGAATGTACTGAATATGTAAGGCTGAAAGTAGTTATACATAACACAAGAGCTCAAATGAAATCAGGTACAAGCATATAAATAGTGCTAATAGAATACCTTTACATATACTTGTGGGATCGTGTACATTACATTTCTTTCTTTACTTTACCTTATAATCTTCGTAAGCCATGTGATACAAATAACCAACTGATCAGTGGTAAATACCCATGTTGGGATCTGCCCATGCGAGGCTTACGCCCCTGAGCTACCACCCCCATATAAATAGATCGAGATCGGCCCATGCTAGGCTTACGCCCCTAAGCTGCCACCCGTACATAACCAGATTTGCATTTTTTAGTTTATTACCTTTGATATTGTTACTTTGGTGGTCATGACATAATCGAGCTTTGGGACGATAGTCCACCAGTAAAAGATGCATGAATAAACACTTGATGTAATAACAATGAGATAGGGAGAAGTTTGTACACAAATGAAATGCCTAGGAGCGGAAATAACACATGGACCTTATTTGACTAAAAGGAGAACTCATAAAGCTTCCTATTGAATGTAGACATGTAGACAAGGTAATAAGCATATGTTGAGGTATTTTAACATATTAGGGAGTGGGAGCAAGGTCGTTAGCTACATGGGAGATCATACGCTGCCACTATGTATCATTTGCCATGGGAGAACTTTGGAAGCTCACTTTGTAACACAAGTGTTGAATTTTATGCCAAAGAATACGAAATAGAGTATCCTTACATACCTTGTTGTATAACTCTGGTATTACCCCAAATTACCCTCCTTCCTTTCAAATTACTTGTCACGCCCTGACTTCCAACGAGGCGTGATTGGCACCCGAAGCCGATATGGCCCGAGAGAACCAATCTTTGCTCATGAACCTTCGTATGCATATTCTCGTATGAATCTCATTAAACCGTAAGCAACTATGCGGGAGACATGATCATGGAACATATGCTATATATATAGTAATGAAACTTGGCCGTTAGGGCCATTAAGTCAAAACGGACATTTATCTCTTACATCCACATACCCACATATGTCTACAAAAGCCTCTAACAGATGCATTTACTAGACCAACTTAAAGTCGGGACAAGTCCCCGCTTTATACAATATTTACAATGCCAAACAAATATACAACTATGACCCAGAAAGCTCCGAACCAAGTGGAGCTCACCAAAACTCTGCAAATGATCCACAGTCTATTGAGGAGGTCTACTAATGCCTGCACCTGCAACATGTAAGGTAAGTCCCCAAGAGGGGTCAGTACAAAGAATGTACTGAGTATGTAAGGCCATAAGAAAATTGCGTCAGTACATAAGCACTTCAATGGAAATAATTATAAAAGAAACTCTATATGTGGAACCATGTACCTTTCTTTCCTTATTATCATCTCCAATGATAAGTATATAGTAAAAACAACCATGGAATCAATACAAGAGCAATAGCAAGCGTGAATAACACTCTCTTTCTGTATGTGGGATACCATGTACATTACGTTCTTTCTTTCTCTTGCCTTTACTTTACTTTACTTTACTTTGCTCATATGCTGTTAGGGCCCTCATCATGCAGGTGTTCTTTTCACCCCATGAATAAAATATCATCGTCATGCAGGTATTCTTTTTACCCCATGGATAAGATCATATCATCATGCAGGTGTTCTTGCACCCCATGGATAAAATATCATCGTCATGCAGGTATTCTTTTTACCCCATGGATAAGATCATATCATCATACAGGTGTTCTTGCATCCCATGGATAAATTAACATCCTCATGCAGGTATTTGTGCCCCATGGATAGACTATTATCATCATTATGCATTATTTTATGCTTAATTCATTTCTTTACTTTTTAGTTTGATATCATTACTTGTGAGAGATTGATACATTTGCTTGTGATAGGTTGATACCTTTATAATCTTAACATTATAGGAAGTTTTGGAATATAACATTATTGGGATTTCGGAACCATGTCCATAATTATGTAACACATGAACAACAATAGATCAAGAATAAGGTATATATATGATACCATGAAATGAGATGCCTTAGGACATTATTTGAAACACACAATTATATCACTCCTTGACTCCATGAGATTAGCACCTTAACTAGTGAGGGATAGATATAGTAGCTCGCACTTCACCTCTTTCACTATTCTTATGAGATCCTATATAAATAAGCATGACACCGGGCCTCCACCTTTGGTGGGACAAGTAACATAGCATAATATTGGGATTTTCTATATTGAACTTATACCCCTTTAGAATGTGATCCATACTTAATGAAACATATTGTAACCAAGCGCCTTACTTCTTTACAATCTTATACCCTTCACCTAGTTATGAGAGTGGCACCCTAGAGATCATGACATGAAAGCACACACTTATACATTTAACTCATGAGATTGACATCTTCACTTATGAGGAAGAATTACACTACCTTACATATCACCTCTCATATTACTCTTATGAGAATGGTACTAAGATGATCCTCGCACTATAGGATTTGGAACATGACATGATTGGAAAATGGTTTTCAAGAATATATAAATTCTCTTACATTGTTACCCTCTTGAGATAGATCTTTTAGGAATAACAATATACGTCAACCTGAATTGATATACTTCAAACCTCTCGGAATTGAAACAAGTCCAATGTCAATGTGAACAACATGGTGTAAAAGGATATGGAAAAAGGAACCTTACATACCTTGTATTCTCAATACGATTCTATAATCTTAAGTGTGCATACAATAGTCCCGCTACGTCCTTGTGTTTCGCTCTACAACATAAGTGCATAACGAAACCAACATTGACCACCAATTACCTTATAAGGGCATACAATAACAATAAGTCACATGTTTAGCTTTAACATGTCATTTCCCTTTGACAATACCATTTATGAAATCATCATACAAATAATCCCACAATATTCCATACATTGACCAACACATTATAACCAATAGCATGTCACACCAAGCTTATATTTTACACTTCTCCATCACCACAACATCACAATTATTCCATCAAATGACTTCAATACACCTTACAACAACAAATCGGCCAAAATCCCATAATTTAGACTTATAGAAAAATAACATGTTCAATAACAAAATAACTCCATAAACGTTCATATTTTATCCATACCATGATCTTTCATCAAAGGCACAAGTCATAATTCAAGTTACAATCCCATGGATAACACATCTCTTTCACAAAACCAAAAGTGTCATGTCCCACATTTCCAACCATAACCAACATGATATACATATTCTCTCATGCTTATAATATGTTAAAGTACAAGAATAAGTACTCACTCAAGCTTGGAAAATGGTGATCTTGCTCCAAGAATGACTTAGGCTTTGAAGAGCCCCAAAGGGGTTTTCTTGAAAAGTCTAGAAAATGCAAGAAAAACATGTGTGTCTTTGTGGATTAAAATCTGAATTTTCCTCCCTTTTATAGACCCTTGAAGTCCTTGCTCAATTGCTGCTTTAGTCAAAAGAAGAATGGGTCATTTGACCCATTCTTGGCCCATGTTTTCTTTTTAATTTTGGGCCTCTTTTTGGGCCCAATTCACTTAATCCAATAAAATCAATAATTTCTCATGTTTAATTCCTTTCATACGCATTACAATAATATTCCCACTCATGAAATTCATATTCGTGGCCTCAATTCCAAAAACAAGCAATTCTAGCCACGTATGGCCTATTTTGACCAAAAGGGTAAAATCGTCATTTTGATGCCAAATTCGTTCTCGAGTAATTTTACCATACCAATATAATATTTCATTTATTCCATGTATATACTCGTGGTTGTAGAAGAAACGTGGCAAAAATTGGCTCGGTACGTCCCTGAGCATCCTTGGACACTTAGAACAATTTTGGAGGCATTGCTGGTTTGGCCGCCCCAGCCAGCGCCTGGCGCCCACCAGGGCACTGAGATTTAAAAGCTTGCTGGTTTGGGTGCTAGAACCAGCGCCTGGCACCTCCTGTGGCACTGAAATTTTTATTTTTATTTTTTTGTGCTTCGACTTTTCTTTGCGGATTTGGTTCGATACTTCAAATCCTATTATTTAACTTACTTCTTACCCTTAATATCCTTTGTTTGGAGGTCCTCTTAGCCTCATTTTTAACCCCACAAATGCTTCACAAAAATCACAAGACACCTTCTACGAAGGGTTAATCACATGTACGAGACCAAATTTCAATTTTCTCATCATTCACATTACCAAATACATACTCATGGCATCTCGACACCTAAGTAACCATTGTTCAACGTCATCACATAGGGTTGGGAAGGTATGGGGTGTTACATTCTCCCCTCCTTAGAAACATTCGTCCTCGAATGTTAACGATGTCGCTTCAATTACAACACATGCATCTCTATATCCGCCTATACGTGAGGCTCATGGCTACTTACTTATTATTGGTCCACTTCCACCTTTTGAACACCTTTTCTTCTATTTGAAACAAATATGGGTACGTCGATTTCATTCTATTTTGTTTTCTCAACTTCTCATGCGATCTCTTCGACTTGTTGATTTCTCCAAAGAATTCATACAAAATGTACGTCTTTCCGTATTGGCCTTTTCACTATATCTCTTGCTTGGCAATCTTCGTGACATACAAGAAGCCAATCATTTCATACCCATTCCAACATTAAAAATCCTTAATTTCCATCTCCATAAGATCAACCATCATAACTTGATCACAAACATCTACTATACCATTACGATATGCCCTTTCAACTATAATACATTCACCAACTGATGTAAAGACATCAAAGGACTTGACTAGTAATTCTAGTGTCAGCTCCACCTTGACTAGCCTGGTCGGGTGATGATTTACTCATTCTTTCATCAGCAAGGATATCCACCTGCTTACCTTTGCCTTTATCTCTTCTTGTCATCGACAGTTTGCTATATCAAAGAAAATCAATCACCAATGGTTAGATACAGTTTCACTTACCACCTTGGCTCTATTGCACGATCTAAAATGAAGAAGAGAAACTACATCCTAAATATCCCGTAGCCTCCTACTTATAAATGTGGTGCACAACACATTGATAAGTAAGACTCTACTCAGACACGGCTTTGTAGACACCCTTAGAACGAACTGCTCTGATACCACTTTTGTCACGCCCTGACTTCCAACGAGGCGTGATTGGCACCCGAAGCCGATATGGCCCGAGAGAACCAATCTTTGCTCATGAACCTTCGTATGCATATTCTCGTATGAATCTCATTAAACCGTAAGCAACTATACAGGATACATGATCATGGAACATATGCTATATATATAGTAATGAAACTTGGCCGTTGGGGCCATTAAGTCAAAACGGACATTTATCTCTTACATCCACATACCCACATATGTATACAAAAGACTCTAACAGATGCATTTACTAGACCAACTTAAAGTCAGGACAAGTCCCCGCTTTATACAATATTTACAATGCCAAACAAATATACAACTATGACCCAGAAAGCTCCGAACCAAGTGGAGCTCACCAAAACTCTGCAAATGATCCACAGTCTATTGAGGAGGTCTACTAATGCCTGCACCTGCAACATGTAAGGTAAGTCCCCAAGAGGGGTCAGTACAAAGAATGTACTGAGTATGTAAGGCCATAAGAAAACTGCGTCAGTACATAAGCACTTCAATGGAAATAATTATAAAAGAAACTCTATATGTGGAACCATGTACCTTTCTTTCCTTATTATCATCTCCAATGATAAGTATATAATAACAACAACCATGGAATCAATACAAGAGCAATAGCAAGCGTGAATAACACTCTCTTTCTGTATGTGGGATACCATGTACAATACGTTCTTTCTTTCTCTTGCCTTTACTTTACTTTACTTTTACTTTGCTCATATGCTGTTAGGGCCCTCATCATGCAGGTGTTCTTTTCACCCCATGGATAAAATATCATCTTCATGCAGGTATTCTTTCTACCCCATGGATAAGATCATATCATCATGCAGGTGTTCTTGCACCCCATGGATAAAATATCATCGTCATGCAGGTATTCTTTTTACCCCATGGATAAGATCATATCATCATGCAGGTGTTCTTGCACCCCATGGATAAATGAACATCATCATGCGGGTGTTTGCACCCCATGGATAAATTAACATCCTCATGCAGGTATTTGTGCCCCATAGATAGACTATTATCATCATTATGCATTATTTTATGCTTAATTCATTTCTTTACTTTTGAGCTTGATATCATTACTTGTGAGAGATTGATACATTTGCTTGTGATAGATTGATACCTTTATAGTCTTAACATTATAGGAAGTTTTGGAATATAACTTTATTGGGATTTCGGAACCATGTCCATAATTATGTAACACATGAACAACAATAGATCAAGAATAAGGTATATATATGGTACCATGAAATGAGATGCCTTAGGACATTATTTGAAACACACAATTATATCACTCCTTGACTCCATGAGATTAGCACCTTAACTAGTGAGGGATAGATATAGTAGCTCGCACTTCACCTCTTTCACTATTCTTATGAGATCCTATATAAATAAGCATGACACCGGGCCTCCACCTTTGCTGGGACAAGTAACATAGCATATTATTGGGATTTTCTATATTGAACTTATACCTCTTTAGAATGTGATCCATACTTAATGAAACATATAGTAACCAAGCGCCTTACTTCTTTACAATCTTATACCCTTCACCTAGTTATGAGAGTGGCACCCTAGAGATCATGACATGAAAGAACACACTTATACATTTAACTCATGAGATTGACATCTTCACTTATGAGGAAGAATTACACTACCTTGCATATCACCTCTCTTATTACTCTTATGAGAATGGTACTAAGATGATCCTCGCACTATAGGATTTGGAACATGACATGATTGGAAAATGCTTTTCAAGAATACATAAATTCTCTTACATTGTTACCCTCTTGAGATAGATCTTTTAGGAATAACAATATACGTCAACCTGAATTGATATACTTCAAACCTCTCGGAATTGAAACAAGTCCAATATCAATGCGAACAACATGGTGTAAAAGGATATGGAAAAAGGAACCTTACATACCTTGTATTCTCAATACGATTCTATAATCCTAAGTGTGCATACAATAGTCCCGCTCCGTCCTTGTGTTTCGCTCTACAACATAAGTGCATAACGAAACCAACATTGACCACCAATTACCTTATAAGGGCATACAATAACAATAAGTCACATGTTTACCTTTAACATGTCATTTTCCTTTGACAATACCATTTATGAAATCATCATACCAATAATCCCACAATATTCCATACATTGACCAACACATGATAACCAATAGCATGTCACACCAAGCTCATATTTTACACTTCTCCATCACCACAACATCACAATTATTCCATCAAATGACTTCAATACACCTCACAACAACAAATCGGCCAAAATCCCATAATTTAGACTTATAGAAAAATAACATGTTTAATAACAAAATAACTCCATACACGTTCATATTTTATCCATACCATGATCTTTCATCAAAGGCACAAGTCATAATTCAAGTTACAATCCCATGGATAACACATCTCTTTCACAAAACCAAAAGTGCCATGTCCCACATTTCCAACCATAACCAACATGATATACATATTATCTCATACTTATAATATTTTAAAGTACAAGAATAAGTACTTACTCAAGCTTGGAAAATGGTGATCTTGCTCCAAGAATGGCTTAGGGTTTGAAGAGCCCCAAAGGGGTTTTCTTGAAAAGTCTAGAAAATGCAAGAAAAACATGTGTGTCTTTGTGGATTAAAATCTGAATTTTCCTCCCTTTTATAGACCCTTGAATTCCTTGCTCAATTATTGCTTTAGTCAAAAGAAGAATGGGTCATTTGACCCATTCTTGGCCCATGTTTTCCTTTTTATTTTGGGCCTCTTTTTGGGCCCAATTCACTTAATCCAATAAAATCAATAATTTCTCATGTTTAATTCCTTTCATACGTGTTACAACAATATTCCCACTCATGAAATTCATATTCGTGGCCTCAATTCCAAAAACAAGCAATTCTAGCCACGTATGGCCTATTTTGACCAAAAGGGTAAAATCGTCATTTTGATGCCAAATTCGTTCTCGAGTAATTTTACCATACCAATATAATAATTCATTTATTCCATGTATATACTCATGGTTGTAGAATAAACGTGGCAAAAATTGGCTCGGTACGTCCCCGAGCATCCTTGGACACTTAGAACAATTTTGGAGGCATTGCTGGTTTGGCCGCCCCAGCCAGTGCCTGGCGCCCACCAGGGCACTGAGCTTTAAAATCTTGCTGGTTTGGGTGCTAGAACCAGCGCCTGGCACCTCCTGTGGCACTGAAATTTTTATTTTTATTTTTTTTGTGCTTCGACTTTTCTTTGCGGATTTGGTTCGATATTTCAAATCCTATTATTTAACTTACTTCTTACCCTTAATATCCTTTGTTTGGAGGTCCTCTTAGCCTCATTTTGAACCCCACAAATGCTTCACGAAAATCACAAGACACCTTCTACGAAGGGTTAATCACATGTACGAGACCAAATTTCAATTTTCTCATCATTCACATTACCAAATACATACTCATGGCATCTCGACACCTAAGTAACCATTGTTCAACGTCATCACATAGGGTTGGGAAGGTATGGGGTGTTACATTCTCCCCTCCTTAGAAACATTCGTCCTCGAATGTTAACGATGTCGCTTCAATTACAACACATGCATCTCTATATCCGCCTATACGTGAGGCTCATGGCTACTTACTTATTATTGGTCCACTTCCACCTTTTGAACACCTTTTCTTCTATTTGAAACAAATATGGGTACGTCGATTTCATTCTATTTTGTTTTCTCAACTTCTCATGCGATCTCTTCGACTTGTTGATTTCTCCAAAGAATTCATACAAAATGTACGTCTTTCCGTATTGGCCTTTTCACTATATCTCTTGCTTGGCAATCTTCGTGACATACAAGAAGCCAATCATTTCATACCCATTCCAACATTAAAAATCCTTAATTTCCATCTCCATAAGATCAACCATCATAACTTGATCACAAACATCTACTATACCATTACGATATGCCCTTTCAACTATAATACATTCACCAACTGATGTAAAGACATCAAAGGACTTGACTAGTAATTCTAGTGTCAGCTCCACCTTGACTAGCCTGGTCGGGTGATGATTTACTCATTCTTTCATCAGCAAGGATATCCACCTGCTTACCTTTGCCTTTATCTCTTCTTGTCATCGACAGTTTGCTATATCAAAGAAAATCAATCACCAATGGTTAGATACAGTTTCACTTACCACCTTGGCTCTATTGCACGATCTAAAATGAAGAAGAGAAACTACATCCTAAATATCCCGTAGCCTCCTACTTATAAATGTGGTGCACAACACATTGATAAGTAAGACTCTACTCAGACACGGCTTTGTAGACACCCTTAGAACGAACTGCTCTGATACCACTTTTGTCACGCCCTGACTTCCAACGAGGCGTGATTGGCACCCGAAGCCGATATGGCCCGAGAGAACCAATCTTTGCTCATGAACCTTCGTATGCATATTCTCGTATGAATCTCATTAAACCGTAAGCAACTATACAGGATACATGATCATGGAACATATGCTATATATATAGTAATGAAACTTGGCCGTTGGGGCCATTAAGTCAAAACGGACATTTATCTCTTACATCCACATACCCACATATGTATACAAAAGACTCTAACAGATGCATTTACTAGACCAACTTAAAGTCAGGACAAGTCCCCGCTTTATACAATATTTACAATGCCAAACAAATATACAACTATGACCCAGAAAGCTCCGAACCAAGTGGAGCTCACCAAAACTCTGCAAATGATCCACAGTCTATTGAGGAGGTCTACTAATGCCTGCACCTGCAACATGTAAGGTAAGTCCCCAAGAGGGGTCAGTACAAAGAATGTACTGAGTATGTAAGGCCATAAGAAAACTGCGTCAGTACATAAGCACTTCAATGGAAATAATTATAAAAGAAACTCTATATGTGGAACCATGTACCTTTCTTTCCTTATTATCATCTCCAATGATAAGTATATAATAACAACAACCATGGAATCAATACAAGAGCAATAGCAAGCGTGAATAACACTCTCTTTCTGTATGTGGGATACCATGTACAATACGTTCTTTCTTTCTCTTGCCTTTACTTTACTTTACTTTTACTTTGCTCATATGCTGTTAGGGCCCTCATCATGCAGGTGTTCTTTTCACCCCATGGATAAAATATCATCTTCATGCAGGTATTCTTTCTACCCCATGGATAAGATCATATCATCATGCAGGTGTTCTTGCACCCCATGGATAAAATATCATCGTCATGCAGGTATTCTTTTTACCCCATGGATAAGATCATATCATCATGCAGGTGTTCTTGCACCCCATGGATAAATGAACATCATCATGCGGGTGTTTGCACCCCATGGATAAATTAACATCCTCATGCAGGTATTTGTGCCCCATAGATAGACTATTATCATCATTATGCATTATTTTATGCTTAATTCATTTCTTTACTTTTGAGCTTGATATCATTACTTGTGAGAGATTGATACATTTGCTTGTGATAGATTGATACCTTTATAGTCTTAACATTATAGGAAGTTTTGGAATATAACTTTATTGGGATTTCGGAACCATGTCCATAATTATGTAACACATGAACAACAATAGATCAAGAATAAGGTATATATATGGTACCATGAAATGAGATGCCTTAGGACATTATTTGAAACACACAATTATATCACTCCTTGACTCCATGAGATTAGCACCTTAACTAGTGAGGGATAGATATAGTAGCTCGCACTTCACCTCTTTCACTATTCTTATGAGATCCTATATAAATAAGCATGACACCGGGCCTCCACCTTTGCTGGGACAAGTAACATAGCATATTATTGGGATTTTCTATATTGAACTTATACCTCTTTAGAATGTGATCCATACTTAATGAAACATATAGTAACCAAGCGCCTTACTTCTTTACAATCTTATACCCTTCACCTAGTTATGAGAGTGGCACCCTAGAGATCATGACATGAAAGAACACACTTATACATTTAACTCATGAGATTGACATCTTCACTTATGAGGAAGAATTACACTACCTTGCATATCACCTCTCTTATTACTCTTATGAGAATGGTACTAAGATGATCCTCGCACTATAGGATTTGGAACATGACATGATTGGAAAATGCTTTTCAAGAATACATAAATTCTCTTACATTGTTACCCTCTTGAGATAGATCTTTTAGGAATAACAATATACGTCAACCTGAATTGATATACTTCAAACCTCTCGGAATTGAAACAAGTCCAATATCAATGCGAACAACATGGTGTAAAAGGATATGGAAAAAGGAACCTTACATACCTTGTATTCTCAATACGATTCTATAATCCTAAGTGTGCATACAATAGTCCCGCTCCGTCCTTGTGTTTCGCTCTACAACATAAGTGCATAACGAAACCAACATTGACCACCAATTACCTTATAAGGGCATACAATAACAATAAGTCACATGTTTACCTTTAACATGTCATTTTCCTTTGACAATACCATTTATGAAATCATCATACCAATAATCCCACAATATTCCATACATTGACCAACACATGATAACCAATAGCATGTCACACCAAGCTCATATTTTACACTTCTCCATCACCACAACATCACAATTATTCCATCAAATGACTTCAATACACCTCACAACAACAAATCGGCCAAAATCCCATAATTTAGACTTATAGAAAAATAACATGTTTAATAACAAAATAACTCCATACACGTTCATATTTTATCCATACCATGATCTTTCATCAAAGGCACAAGTCATAATTCAAGTTACAATCCCATGGATAACACATCTCTTTCACAAAACCAAAAGTGCCATGTCCCACATTTCCAACCATAACCAACATGATATACATATTATCTCATACTTATAATATTTTAAAGTACAAGAATAAGTACTTACTCAAGCTTGGAAAATGGTGATCTTGCTCCAAGAATGGCTTAGGGTTTGAAGAGCCCCAAAGGGGTTTTCTTGAAAAGTCTAGAAAATGCAAGAAAAACATGTGTGTCTTTGTGGATTAAAATCTGAATTTTCCTCCCTTTTATAGACCCTTGAATTCCTTGCTCAATTATTGCTTTAGTCAAAAGAAGAATGGGTCATTTGACCCATTCTTGGCCCATGTTTTCCTTTTTATTTTGGGCCTCTTTTTGGGCCCAATTCACTTAATCCAATAAAATCAATAATTTCTCATGTTTAATTCCTTTCATACGTGTTACAACAATATTCCCACTCATGAAATTCATATTCGTGGCCTCAATTCCAAAAACAAGCAATTCTAGCCACGTATGGCCTATTTTGACCAAAAGGGTAAAATCGTCATTTTGATGCCAAATTCGTTCTCGAGTAATTTTACCATACCAATATAATAATTCATTTATTCCATGTATATACTCATGGTTGTAGAATAAACGTGGCAAAAATTGGCTCGGTACGTCCCCGAGCATCCTTGGACACTTAGAACAATTTTGGAGGCATTGCTGGTTTGGCCGCCCCAGCCAGTGCCTGGCGCCCACCAGGGCACTGAGCTTTAAAATCTTGCTGGTTTGGGTGCTAGAACCAGCGCCTGGCACCTCCTGTGGCACTGAAATTTTTATTTTTATTTTTTTTGTGCTTCGACTTTTCTTTGCGGATTTGGTTCGATATTTCAAATCCTATTATTTAACTTACTTCTTACCCTTAATATCCTTTGTTTGGAGGTCCTCTTAGCCTCATTTTGAACCCCACAAATGCTTCACGAAAATCACAAGACACCTTCTACAAAGGGTTAATCACATGTACGAGACCAAATTTCAATTTTCTCATCATTCACATTACCAAATACATACTCATGGCATCTCGACACCTAAGTAACCATTGTTCAACGTTATCACATAGGGTTGGGAAGGTACGGGGAGTTACATTACTTATCTACAATGAAGTACATGGTAAATCTAGTATTAGAAATTAATAACAAATTCGGGCTATTCAAATTCACTCAAAACAGTAGTCGGGAAGCACGCCCATAATTCACCAAATCAAGGGTGTTCTTTCAACCCCTTCTCCTCTAATTACATTTGTACAACACACGGATTCATATAAGATTCTCGAAAACCCCTTTGGCTTCATAACAAGTACAAAACAGTCCACAAAGTATGATAGGCAGCAAGCTTACACAATATCTAATTCTGTGGTGTATTATTACACCCTCCTTTTATATGTCAATACCAACAACTCACATTCTTTTTTCAGCTCAACCAAGTTGTCCCCAAATATAGACATAAAACAATCCCTAAAACAGCCCAAAAATTCTTTATTATAGCAACCCAATATTGAACTCATTATCCCTTGCATTCTTAACAACAATATATACACAATTCTCCACCAAGACATGTATATAGAAAAGGGAAAAAATGGGCAGTAGCTTTACCTTAATTTCTGAAATTTATCCACTAAATTTGCATTTCTTTCAAGAGCTTGAATTATCCTTCAAAGTTAACCAACAAGAGAATAAGGCCTCTTAATAACCAAGGGACATAGGAAAGCTATCATGGAGGAAAGGCAGTCCCATACTTTTAAGCATAACCAACAGTATTTCCAAGTTTCTAAAAGAAGAATCAAGCTATATCCATAAGTATTTTCACTTACCTTAGCAAGCAAAGGTGAGGGTTTCTTCAGGAACCCTAGGAGGAATATAGGGGCTGCTGTTTTCAGCCTTGAGAGAAAAGTGAGAAAGCTGAAGTTTAAGGCTAGAACTTAGTGTTAAAAATGAGTAAAAAGACCAGCTATACTGGTCTTATATTGATCCCTTTAGAAACTCCTATTTTAACTCCATTTTCAGCGACAAATTGGTCCAAGTAGGTAATGCACCTACTTAAGGGTTCAAGCTGCTCAAAAGGTCAAAGTAGGTGATGCACCTACTTGCTTTATATTGTCTAAATTGGGCCTTTAACTTATTGGGCTTTTGGGATAGATTTTTGGGGTTGGGCTACCCATTCCCTTCTCCTTTTATTTTACTTAGTTTGGGCCTTAAAAAAGTCCATTAATATAGGCCTTAATCTTATCCATTAACTTAAGTAGGTAATACATCTCTTTGGAACATTTAACTTGGCCCAAATCTGATCCATAACCTTGGGTCCATTAACTTGGTCCATATATCTCAAGTAGGTGATTCACCTACTAGCTTAATTAAGTCAAGCAAGCACCTCAATAGTTAATTCCATTTTCAGTTCTTAATCCCTTTAATTTAACTTACAGCTTGTGTATACTTGGTCACTTTAAACTTTACATCCAAATACCTACTCACGATCCTAAGTTTAAATAGTTGCATTGACATTAACTTAGTCGTGTCATATTGAAATGAACGGGCAGTTCCTTCCAACCCATCTTACCATCGCTAGTCATATAGGAAACCGAGTCCATTACCCGTACTATAAGGCTATATCAAGTGACATATAAGTAGAACTAGTACACGTAGGATACGGGGTGTTACAAGGAGCCACTAAACATGTTTGTGTGAATAAAGAAGCTTTTGCTAATTATGATACCACTGGTCCCAAAGAAGTGATCTTCATGGGAAATAATGCAACAACCAAGATTGAATGAAGTGGGAAGATATTCCTAAAAATTACTTCCGACAAGGTGTTGACTCTCAACAATGTCCTTTATGTTCTGGTGTTTTGAAAGAACTTGGTTTCTACCTCACTTCTGACTAAGAATGTATTCAAATGTGTATTTATTTTCGACAAAGTTGTAATTAGTAAGAATAAAGTGTATGTAGGTAAATATTACCTCACCGAGGAACTTTTTAAGATCAATGTAATGACTATTGATATGAATAAAAGTTCTGGTTCTTCTTACTTGAGTCAAATGATTTATGGCATGAATATTTAGGATATGTCAATAATAAAATCTTATGAAAACTGATTAGTTTGGAAGTTTTGCCTAACTTTGAGTGCAGTAAATCAAAGTGTCAAACATGTGTTAAATCTAAGTATGTTAAGCATCCATATAAGTCTGTTGAAAGGAATTTCAATCCCTTAGACTTAATTCACACAGACATTTGTGATATGAAGTCGACATCATCTCATGGTGGGAAAAAGTATTTCATAACTTTAATTGACGATTGCACTAGATTTTGTTATATTTATTTACTGAATAGCAAGGATGAAGCAATAGAAGTATTTAGGCAATATAAAATTAAAGTTGAAAATCAGTTGGATAAAAATATTAAAATAATAGGAAGTGATAGGGGTGGAGAGTATGAATCTCCTTGCGGAAATATGTTTGGAAAATAGAATTGTTCATTAAACTAACACCCCGTACTCACCTCAATGGAATGGAATTGCGGAAAGGAAAAACCAAACATTGAAGAAAATGATGAATGCTTACATATAAGTTTAGGTTTACCGCAAAACTTGTGGGGGGGAAGCTATCATTACAGCAAACCGAATACTCAATCGAGTGCCCCATAGTAAGACACAATCTACTCCATATGAGTAATGGAAAGGAAGGAAAACCAACTTGAAATATTTCAAAGTGTGGAGGTGTCTAGCAAAAGTCCAAGTTCCTATACCCAGAAGGTGAAAATAGGGCCAAAGAGTGTGGACTGCATTTTCATCGAATATGCTACAAACAGTAAAGCATGTCAATTTTTGGTTCATAAATTCGAACATCCAATTTCATGATAATACAGTAATTGAATCAGCTAATGCTAAGTTCTTTGAACATATTTATCTATATAAGACTAGACATGAGTTGTCTAGTGAAGGATCTAAACGACCTAGGGATGAACGAAGGGAGAATGTACTTAATGAAGAGAATCCAAGGTGTAGTAAACGTCAAAGAATGTCAACTTCCTTCAAATCGGATTTTGTAACATTTTTTTCTCAAAAATGAGCCTCAAACGTTCAAAGAAGCGGTGTCATATGTGGACTCATCCTTTTGGAAAGAGACAATCAATAGTGAGATTGATTCAATCCTGAGCAACCATACTTAGAAGTTGGTTGATCTTCCTCTGGGAAATAAACCTTTAGGTTCTAAATGGATCTTCAAAAGGAAAATCAAAGCTGATGGTACTATTGACAAATACAAGGCAAGACTTATTATGAAAGACTTTAGACAAAAAAAGGCCTTGATTATTTCGACACACACTCGCCAGTAGCAAGGATAACGTCCATACGGATGTTGGTTGCATTAGCTATGGTATATGGTCTTGAAATCTATCAAATGGATGTGAAAACTGCATTCTTAAATAGAGAATTGGAGGAAGAAATTTACATGGGACTGAAGCAAGCACCCAAACAGTGGCATGCAAAGTTTGACTAAATCATGTCGGCAAATGGATTCAAGATAAATGAATGTGATAAATATGTTTACATTAAAGACACTCCAAATCACAAATTCATTGTTTGTTTGTATGTATATGACATGTTGATCATCAGTAAAGACATATCTTACATAAATGCTAAGAAATGAATGCTTGAGAGAAAGTTTGATATGAAAGACCTTGGAGTTGCTGATATGATCTTAGGGATAAGAATACATAGAAATCCACAAGGGTTGGCATTGTCACAGTCTCATTACATTGAAAAGGTACTTGACAAGTTCAAGTATTTGGATTTCAATATTGCCAAGACTCCATTAGACGTGATCTTTGCACTTCAAAAGAATGAAGGTGAAAGTGACTCACAATTGGACCAAGCAAGAGTGTTGGGGACTCACAATTGGACTATGCAAAAGTGTTGGGAAGTTTGATGCATATCATGAATTGTACGTGGCCAGAGATAGCACCAGTCAAACTCATTGGATGGAAATGAAAAGAGTTTTGAGGTATCTAAAATATACTCAAGACTATGTTTTGCATTATAATAAATATCCTACGGTAATTGAAGGATATAGTGATGCAAATTGGATCACCGGATCGAATGAAGTAAAATCCATGAGTGGATATGTATTTACTTTAGGTGGAGGAGCAGTCTCTTGGAAATCATCCAAATAGACATGTATTGCCCGCTCTATAATGAAATCTGAATTTATCGCATTAGATAAAGACGGTGAAGAAGAATGGCTTCTGAATTTCTTGGAAGATATTTCTTATTGGTATAAACCTTTGGCACCAGTATGCATACACTATGATAGTCAAGTTGTAGTAGGTATGGCAGGAAGCATGATGTGTAATGGTAAATCTCATCATATAAGATGGAGACATAATACTGTTAGAAAACTTCTCTCTAGTGGAATTATCATGATTGGATATGTGAAGTCAAAGGATAATGTGTCGGATCTACTTACAAAAGGCCTAACTAGAGAGGAAGTTGAGATATCATCAAAGGTAATAGGTTTAAGGCCTAGGACAAGTCATCACGGTGGTAACTCTACCTAGCGAACTGGAGATCCCAAGAGCTAGGTTCAAGAAGATCAAACAAAGTTGTGACTGATTGTTCAACATTTTCAAATAACTCAACCCATTCTCATGATGAAGACAATGTTCAGAAAACAAGGATAAGGCTTATGGATTGGAGCTTTTTACAGGTTTCTATGTTTGGCAGGTATGACCAAATAGTTTATTCTATAGGACTAAAATATTTAGGAATCACTTATGTGAGGGTGAAGTGGAAGCCGCTTAGAGGAGAATGATAGTAAAGGCCTATTCTCTAAGCTCTCATGAAACCAGGTTGTGTTCATCGCTGAAACAAACAAACCTATGAGAACCACAAATGGTAAAAAGTTGGTTGTGTGACTTGTGTTGTCTAGGTGTACACTAAAGTTTAACGGTTCAAATATACCACATATACTAATTGACTGAGTGTATCCGATGCAAGTTCACTACGGAAATTTCAAAGGGAAACCTATTTATCCAGATACAATTAGTCTTTGCTTGTAGATCACAAACTTTTCCGTAAAATTTAATAAAATAGTCATTCCCCATTCATGTTGGGGATTGTTGGGTTCTAAGTGAAAATGTGAATGGAAAATGGAGGGAAAACAAATGGAAGGAAAAGGAGTGAATTATGGTTTCACTTTAAAGAAGATTATTTCTCCCACATTGGTGGGAGAAAGGAACTTTCTTATGCTTATATTAAGAAGCATTCTTCATGTGGATAGTAAGGAAAGAACAATACAAGACTCACTCAGTCATCATCGTCACTCGCTAGGCTCGGCTTCGGCTTCGGCTTCGAATTTGGATTTGGATTTGTCAAATGATTGATTTTATCTTTTTGGACAAAATTCATTTGAAACTTGAAAGTTAATGATGTTTTAGTCCAAAAATATGATACAAAAATATTCTCCATTTGCAGACACACATGAGGAAGTGCCAACGCATGTCACAACACACCTCGAAGGGTTGTGACCCTTCGAGGCACTGGTTGAAGACGTAAAAGGTGACCTGCGCGCGCAGGTACCAATCTGCTGGCGTAGATGGTGTAGGTCAAGGACAATATTCTGTTTTTGGACATACAACGACCTGCGGCCATATGTGGGTCACCTGCGAGTATAGATGTGGTCAGCAAGTTGGCGACAATCCGAAACAGTGCGTCTATTCAAGAACCATTGCTTTCTTTCTGAAGCACCACCTTTGGCTATAAATACCTAAAATTTTCCTCATGTAAGTGCATGAAAATTTGAAGTGAAAACACTCCTCTTTCTTAAAAATTTTAGTGTAATTTATGAATCGTTGAGTACTTTCATAGTTCCATAAAGTTTGAGGTACCACCATTCTGTTGAAGTGATTCATTTAATCCTGGAGGATATATTCCATAACCTCGGGTACTTAAGGGGAATAATTTCATTAAGAACACATCGTGAATTCGGTGGACTTGAATCTTCTAATCTTCATCTCTTTCTAAACGTGCTATTTTCCAAAATATAGTTTGAACTTCATTTTGTTGTTGTTCATAAGTTGGGTTGAACTTATTATTGAATTTCAATTTGTGAATACAGAGTTCTTACTTCATTTGATTGTTCATACTTTAGTTTGAACATGTGTTTGAAGTTCTTGTTGAAAAAACATAGATTTTACTAAACCTGAAAAACAACAGTTGCAACTATTAGCTTTCGCATGACACCACACCAATTTTGAACTCAACAAGTGGTATCAAAGCCAATGATCCTATGGGTCCAATGGTTCAATGGTTCAAATTGAGGACAAGTTAATATTAAAGTTACAACCAACTTGACGATAGTGAAGATTTTTGTAAAAAAAAAAAAAAAAACTACATGTGGAGAAAACTGTCAATCATATTTTCAACAATTTTGTTGTTACATATTTAAAAATAAAGCTCAATTTTAACCCTGCAAAGGACTCTAATATTTTTAACCCGAAAAGGCTCATGTATTTTTTAACCCAAAAGGGCTCCATTTTTAAGCATGCCAAATAGCAGTGATATATGAAGATTATATGTAGAACAAAGATAATGCATGTGAAGAAGGCGGATCAAGTTTTGTCAAGAAAATCTAGCCAAAAAGGGAAGATTTGTTAGGATTTTTGTCCTGATTTTCTTATCAAAATTAAGTTTTACTTTTCTTGAAAGGAAAATAAAAGTAATACCATAGTTACTCTTACTTTTCTAAAAGGAAAATATAAAACTCTTCCATATTTGGCTAACCTCTTTCTTGGAGGAAATGTTTTGGACCTCTATAAATAGAAACCCCTCTTCTCAAGCCATAACACAATAACATCCACAATGTAGTCATTTAAAGAGTTTTGTTTAAGGGGAAATTATTCTTTCAATAAGTTTAATGCTTTTTCAATATTGTTTTCAATATGTAGGTCGTTTGACCAAACCATATCAATAATATATTTTAGTATGTTTTTCTTTATCATCTGATTTATAGACTCTATGAGTTGCAACTATTAGCTTCCACATGACGCCCCACCGATTTCGAACCCAACAAAAACATGTGATACTAGTACACAAAATTTTGAACTGATTGACACAATCCAACAGCTGGGAGTGGTATACCATTTCCAAAATGTGATTAAAATATCCATGCAGAATATATTTGATACGTACCAATAGAATGAAAATAATAACGATGGTAACCTTTACGTTGTTGCTCTCTATTTTCGCCTAGTGAGACAGCAAAGGCATTATATGTCTTCTGGTATGTAATTTCTTTTCTATTCAATTACTCCTTTTGTTTTAATTTTTTTTTTTTGGCAACAATGTGAATTATTACCATTAACAAATGAAAGCCACAACTACAAACTAAAGAGCACCTATTCTATCACTTAAGTAGAGTGACTAGAACTTGGCCTCAACTATTCAGACTAACACTCAATGAATTTTTGCCAAAAGAACCTACATCTTGCTGCTCTTTGTGTGTACTAAAATTGTTCTATTCTATGTACAATTTCTTTAGTAATATGATCAACTGTGTCAGTATAACTAATCTGCACATGCTTGAATTGCTTCTTGTTCCTTACTCTCCATATTTGATATACCATAGCCCCCTAAAGTGCAGCCACCACCTACTTTAGAAAGATTTTCCTGTGTTGTTTACCTATCACTTCTAGGATCTGATTTAGTTCAACTGTTGGTAAGCTAACCCCTGACCACAGGAAAGGTTTAGCCCTTACAGCTTGAGCATACTCACACTCCACAAATAAGTGTTTACTAGTATCCACTACAACATTTTGGCAAAGATAGCAGGTAGCCTCTTCTACATGAATATTCATATGTATTAACCTGGCTTTAGTAAGTGGTCTACCTTAAACTGAAAGCCACATGATAAATCTTTGTTTGGGAAATAAAATAGTGTTCCATATTAGATCAGCTATACCTAGCTTCACTTGAGGCCCCATTAAGTCAAGATACCCTTTGTAATGGAATACCTATCGTATGTTGTAAGCTTGAATTGAGCTTGATCATACCAATGTTGCATCTGATCCTTTAAAGAATTTATCTTTCTCCAATACCAGCTGTTGTGAGCTGGTGGTTTGTGCTCCCATATAGTATTTCCTTTTAGATAAATCTCACTTACCCATTTCACCCATAGTGATTCTTTGTTTAAAGCAAGTTGATAGAGCAACTTACCCACTGATGCTACATTTCAGACTGCACAGCTTAGAACTTAGGCCACCACATTTCTTTGGTAGACAAACTTGATCCCATGCTACCAGGGGTGTTTTCTTCTTCTCCCCACTACCTCCCCATAAGTAGTTTCTGCACTTTTGATCCACTTCTTTCACCACACTCTAAGGTAAAATAAATACTGACCCCCAGAAATTGTAGATTGAGAACTAAATAGCTACCACCACCTGGAGTCTACAAACATAAGATAATTTTCTTTGATAGACAGTTGTAGTCCTTGATGTGATCTTCTCCACCAGATGATAGCAATCAGTCTTATTCCATCTCTTAGATGAGAGGGAAAGGACCAAGTAACTGATTGAAAATGAGCCTTCAACATATCCAGTAATATCCATGATTTGTTGTTTATCCTATTCGATTGTACTAGCCAGAAATAAACTTGACTTATCCATATTAGCCATCAAGCCTGAAGCTGCACTGAAGTGTGCAAGGGCCTCTTTAATCTTAGTTACTGAACTAGTGTCTCCTTTACAAAAAACCATCAGGTCATTAGCAAATATTAGGTGAGTCAACATTAGTCCCTTATACATTAGATGGAATTGAAAATCAGGTAGGTGACTCATGTTTCTTAGAAACCTTTACATGCATTCCATTCTCAGTACAAATAATAGGGGAGAGGTAAGATCACCTTGCCTCAATCCTCTCTTCCCCAAAAAGGAGCCATACCCATCTCTATTCACTTTAATTATGTACTATGGTGTAGTAACACAGGTCATGATCAACTGAGTAAATTTACTGGGAAAGCCAAATCCCAGTAATACTTCTTCTAAGAACCTCCCTGAAACCATATCATAAGCCTTCCTTAGGTCAATCTTCATTAAGCATCTAGGAGTTGTTTTTCTACCATAGTGTCGTAGCAAGTCATGGAAGATCAAAATATTATGGATCATAGACCTTCCTTGAAAAAAAAGTATCTTGGTTTCCAGCAACTAAATAGCTCATTGCATTCTTTAATCTAGAGCAGATGATTTTATATATGTATTTGTAAATGACATTACAACATGCTAAAGGTCTGAACTAACTAGCTTGTTCTGGAGCCTCCACCTTAGGAGTAAGAACAATATTTGTAGAGTTTAATTGTCTCAGCAGCTTACCATTTTGAAAGAACTCTAGTACATCTTGTGTGATTTCATTGCCCACTATGCCCCAAGCAGCTTTAAAGAAGTCACTCCCATAGCCATTAGGGCCTGGGCTTTTCATTTGATCAATCTTAAAAATTGCTTTTTTAATATCCTTCTCAGTAAAAGGTTCTAACAACTTGATTTGTCTCTCAATCCCTAATACTAGACCACTGGATAAAACAAATTTCTTTGCAGTTACTCTAGTATCGTAATGTCTTCAGGATTAGTTTACCAGTTTCCATGTGCATATTTTAGTTGAGTAGTGTCCTGCCTTAACTTCTGATGCTTGATCATAGAAAAGAAGTATCTAGAGTTATCATATCCCAACTTCAACCAAGTGACCTTACTATGTTGTTGTAAGTGCATCTCAGTCAGGTAGGAGTCTTCTTTAAACTTAGCAGCACAATCTTTTTCATGCCTCTGAAATACAAAATTCTGTGGCTCCTGCTGAAGCAGACTTTAGGCTAATTTGTAATGACCCTCTAGGTCATTTTCTTAATTTTTGTATGTTTCTGGAGTTTTGAGTCTTCCCACAGTGACTATAGGTCATTTATGACTTACCAAAATTATCGGTTCGATTATCGAATAGTTCATTCGATTTTAGGTTCATTTCCCTAATTTGGAGCTTTCGTTGTAAAGGAATTAGTCTTGGACCAAAACTCCTAGTAAACAACCTTAGATGGAAATTCATATAGTTCCATCACCTCCAGAACGTTTATTTTAGGCTAGGGGACCCTTGGTTCAAGTCTTGAGGCTTCCAGACTCATTTTGGGCTATTGGGTAGATTTGATGAAAAATGAAACTATGGGTGACAGGCCTATATTTAATCAAAATGATCTCGGATGAAAGTTTTGATGGTTCCATTGAGTTTGGAATGTCAAATTTGGCATGGTAGCTTAGTTTGTTTACACTCACGGGGTTCTGAACAAATCCTGAACACCGATCGGAATCCATTTGGACTTAGCATAATTTGGTACCTCAACTGCTGGTGCAGTCGCTTAAGCGGCTTAGGAGTTACTTAAGTGATAGACAATTTAGTGGCTTGGTGTAGCTTTAGCAATACTTGGCTGCCCAGCTGAGGATCGCTTTAGCGATCCCTGTCCACTTAAGTAGACGTCGCTTTAGCGGCCAGGGTGTCGCTTAAGAGAACCCCACCTCTCCTAACCCATCGCTTAAGCGGCAGTCATTTAAGCGACCCAGTAGTCACTTAAGTGACCTAGTAGTAGCTTTAGAGGCACCTAGAGGTTTTAAATCCCCCTTTTCACCCAATTTTCCATTCATTTCTCAAACCTATTTCCCCCATTTTTGAGAGCTTGGAATGAGGAAAGTGTGAGAAATCATCCATTGAAGCTAAGGTGAGCTATCCCAACACTCTTTGGTCGTTCCCCAGTGTTTTTCTCCGTTAAATTCCACCATTTTCATTGTAAATTCTTAGAAATTAGGTCTTTGGTTCATAAAATTTAGGGGCTAATTTGAGCCCCGATTTATGCTCTATTTGTGCTCAACTTTTGAGCACACATTCCTTGTCCTTCGAGGGACCTCATGACTGATTCAATTTTTGATATCATTTGTGGGCCCCACAGGCCCATTCTTGACCCAACTTTTGACGCAACCTTTTATATAGCAATATAGGTCTCATTTTACTCTTAACGATGCGTAGAGTGTTATTTTGATAGCATGGCTGTATTTTGGGATAATGGAGCAAAGAAGAGCAAATTAGGGACGATTCAAGACTTGTGGTTCGGCATCGAGGTAGCCTCGGTCTACTTTTCTCTATGAGATAGTGTTATGTATAGATTGCATGGTTGATAGGGATTATTGTATGGGATTATGACTAGTATATCATTACTTAGTCTATTTAAGAAATTTGGGGTAGAAATGTGACCCGAACCTTAGCATCGGATACTTGTTATAGCAATAGTATCCTATTACCGTCGATCATAAACATGTTAACCATAGTTTGATTATTAAGGATCCTTTAGTATAAGAATTTCCATTTGACTTAGTGATTTGGGTGATATATTTCCCAATAAGATCCTTTAGTGACTTTATGCCCTCATTTACCGTAGTTTCCTGAGTTATGAGGTGTTATTATGTTGACTATATATTATTGGGCCTGACGTCGAGGTTACGATACCAGTTGGACTCCAAGTGAGTATTTTATCCCTAAAGGTGAACATGATTCTAGATTACAGATGGTTAGACTCTTATGGTCGTATTGTTTGGATACTGGTGACAGCATGCATACTTTAGGGAGCATCTATTCTCACTTTGTGGCACGATTCTGACCAAAACCTTGATTTTACTACTATTTTCTAAGAAGGGATTTACAAAGTTTTCACTTTTAAAATGGATTCTTTTACAGTGGGAATCGTACCACTTTATTTATTGGACTATGAGCTTTTGGAACTAAAAGTGATAATTTAGAAATTAGGGCGAGATTGAATTCGGTATAGGGTTTACCCAACCTTTTACCACTACTATTTACTTTGGTCGATGGAGTTTTTGACCCTTTCTACATTATTATAATAATTTAGTCTCGAACTTGATCTCGGGCAATGGCTTATAGATGTAGACTCTTTAAGTCATGATTCGAGTCCGTGCACTTATTATATAATGTACACTCTTTTAGTCACGGTTTGAGTCTGTGCACTTATTATATAATGTACACTCTTTTAGTCACGGTTTGAGTCTGTGAACTCATTATATATGTACATATATATATATATCTCCGATATAGGACAGAGTAGATGGATTATGGTGATTATTGGAAGTCCTGGTTCAGGACCAGACAGTGCATATGGATATCCAGAATTCATATGGGCCCCTTCTTTCTTAAGCTGGAGTGCCATAGAAGGATGGTAGCTGTAGGTACTGCTTTTGCGAGCTACTGAACTGGAGAAGGTGTATACACTTGGTACTTTATGGCACTTGGATCGATTATGGTATTTCGATTTATGTTGCATTCATTCATTTATATGCATCGCCTATCACAAGAATAATTGTTTGGTACCTGGATCTATTGGTATTATGGGGGGCCATATAGATATGGGTTATGAGTGTTGTTTGATGAGTGCTTCGGTGAACCTTTCGAGCTTATAGGGGCCCAGTTATGTCATTGTTTGTCTGGGCTATTCAGTTACTTATTTATTAGTTATTATGGTCAGTTCGTGACAGGATGATTATGGACTGGTACCCGAGGTTGGTGGTTAATTTCTGATTCCTTTCTTTATTATGGTCATTTATATTATTGATAGCTACCTCACAGTTAGACATTATGGTTACGGACCCCAATTTTGCTAGTATTAGCTTTTCTACCTGGTCATGATCCTTGAGATACTAGGTTAACTCCATCAGGTATTCACCTTTGAGTTAGTCCTATATGTATATATGTATATATATGTGGCATTACCATATATCCCCCTCTTTCTTGTCCATTAAATTGTATATATATATTCTTTGACCTTGTATAATACCATAAATTATAAATTGGGTCATGACAAATTGATATCAGAGCTTAGCCTTTTCGGAGCTTTTGGTAAAGTGCTAAGTGTCTAGTAGAGTCCTGCAGATCGGTACGGAGACGTCTGTATCCTATCTTTTGAAGGATATAGGGCATTCTTAGGAAATTCTATTCTTGACTCCTTGTCATGTGTTTGTATTTCTATGAACCTTTAAGTTTTTCTTTGACTCCACTCTGTCCCAGATGGATAACACGAGGTATTTGATAGATACGGACGAGACCTTCGCATGTGTTTCTAGAGTTTCAGCTCAGCATCAGACTAAGAAGTTAGAGATCGATATAAAGGATCTTTAGCATCGGCTAATAGGTTTGGGGCCAGCCTAGGCTCCGGTAGAGTTTGTGATCACCTCAGCCTCTCAGGATACCATGCTGGGGATTTCGAGTTTGTTCGTGTATACTGTATAGTCAGTGGTAGTGCCTGGTACATCGAGTGGTTCTTAGGCTAGAGTTGGGTTTGTTGGTATTTAACAAGGATCTTTATCAGTTTTAGAGTATGAGGTTGTGTTTTTGGAGTAAGCTAGACACACTCCTATGTTATTTTCTATAGAGCATGAGATGGTGCATAGGTTTGTCAGAGGATTGACTTTACCACTCCGATTGGCATCAGAGCCTTTGATAGTAATTGGGTCTTCTTTCTCTCAGGTTGTTGATCACACGAGGTTTATGGAGAGGGCATGTATTAATACATATGGAGGTGGCGGTAAGAGGCCATGTCAGCAGTATAGTGTTAGTGGTATTCTGTCAGGAGGTCGGGATCCTTCCAACAGAGGTCAGTAACAATTACACTCTATTAGATCCATACAGTTAGCACCTAAGAGTATAGGTGGCTCTCAGATAGATCGTGGTAGTCTCAGTAGACAGAGTTTTGGTTATGCAGTATGGGTTATTCGGTCTTGGTTGTTAGGCCATTGCGGCCGTTTTGGGTTAGCTGGTATAGTACATCAGAGAGTCCCAGGGGTATGTTTCAATCGAGGTTAGATTGGTCACTGGTCTAGGAAGTGCCCCAGATGTGATTTGGTAAGCCAGTTGAGATCAAATCGTGTTTCTCGCTAGGTTAGGGCTTCAAGGGTCTGTTATGACTGTAGAGAGATCGGTTATTTATCCAGAGAGTGTCCCCAGCATGAGATTATTGGATAGTCAGTTCTGCCAGATTAGTTTCATAGAGGTTTGGCACCTATGGTTAGGGATAATGCCCATGGTGCCTCAGTTGGTTATTCTGATGCTCATTTGGGTTTGGACGTGTTCATATTCATACCTCTTCGGGCAGGCAAAGACTATGACTGTGGATTCTATCATATAGGTACGATTTTGATTAACTATCTTTTAACTTTTATTTGAATTATGTTGGGGTTTTCATATCCATCGGTGGTTACCTGCCTTGATATTACTATGATGGCTATTGTATGACTTGGTGTTTTTATATTGATTGTCGTATGCCTTTGTGTAGATTTATACATATATGGATAACCACCATAGATGATTTCTTTTAGTAATGGATTGAGTGGATCACAATCGTAAGTTTCTTGGAGGTGTAGCATTTGGGTTCGAGTCTCATTTCCTTTGGCATATTGGCCTTGTTATGGCCCTAGAGTGGTACTTTTGTTGATTTTTATTTTTGGTACCACCTGCATCTTATGTTGTTGATATAATATTCATTGTTTTGACATTTATTAATTCTTATTTGATAGATGGCTAGACTAGTGTTACCTAGTTAGCATTTCCCCTTTCTTGTGATTCTTGCCTATTTGGCTTAGAATCGAGGTTGGTTGTTTTTACCTCTTGTTAGCGAGGTTAGATCAGTTGTGGAGACGAAGTGAAGATAAGTTTGGCCTTTCATGGCTTTGTTATGATTTTAGCATTGGTGGCCTTCTTCCATTGCCCGTTTCTACTAGTGATACATTTTGGATTTGATTCTTCCGATCTGGATAGTTTATCTCCCGATAGTAATCTTGATCTTGATGTTGATATTTAGTTAGAGTTGTCAATTTGGTTTTGTTTCCCGTTTATGATGTTGAAAGGTCTGAGGCTTACTTTCTGATTTGTTGGGTTTGCCTCCTGTTGATCGTTTTGATCTTGGTATTGGTGTGAAGTTGGATACTCCATTTTTGTTGTTATATTGTTTATAATTCAACCAAGTTAAATTGGGTGTAATTGGAGGAATTTGGAAAAGTCTAATCTTAGCGATTATTCGGCCTAATATGACTTGGGGAGTGTTTCTGCTTGATGATATGTGCCTATGGGTACTCGTAGTAGTAGATTGAGCACTAGATTGGTCAGATTCAGGCCTAGATCGCTTTTTTTGAGTTGCTTGAGATTTGGCTATCATCAGCACTGTTTGCAACCTTGGTGAGTTCTTGGATATTCCTTGATGTGATATACCCTCATCAGATGTTAATTTGATTGCCTGCATCTTCAACCAGTAGTTTTCCCTAGTTGTGGTTATGTTCTTAGACAATATTTTAGTTTCAGCCCTTGCGGGAACCATTAGATATATGCTTAGGCTCTGAAGGTGAGATTGATTTGAATATTTGATCATAGTGAAGGCTTGTGGGCTTCAGTTTTGGATTTTGATGCCTTGGAATGGTGGCTTGAAGGTTATGATAGATTTTGGAATTTGGATACGTAGTCGTCAACAGGATTGGTTTGGATAGTTGAGATTGAGCGGTTTAGCTTCGGTATTGAGATCTCATCTATGGTTTTAGAGCTTGGTTGTAGTCTCCATTTTGTAATTTGGCTCAGTTGAGACTTTATCTATAGGCCAACTAAGCCTACTCCTTACCTACCGATTTGTTTATCTTTAGCTCAGATGGGTATGCTTGATAGATGCTCAGAGGTTAGTCCATCGGTACATGGTGTTGGTTGCTACTGTAGTTGGCCTTGATTCTCAGTTTTCGTCAGAAATTCTGTAGGCCTACTTAGTGGTGGAAGTGCATTTTAGTTGTACTTAGCATGGTTTCTCCCACAGTTGGTGGGGCATTCTAGAGCGGATCATTTAGTTTCACGGGTTTATAATTTGTACACCTGACTATCAGTTTTGAGGGTCATTTGGACCAGTACAGCTTTGGCTAGATATCGCAGGCTTTGGTCATCTCCATTTGTGTGTCTAGGTAGCACCTTATGGGCTTATTCTTATGCCTGCCATTATGGATTTTTACTAGATCAACTTTAGTATTTCGAGGACATTGTGATGGATTTGCGCTGACAGGACTCAAACAATATTTTGTAGGGTTCAGAGTAGGTAGCAGGTTTGGAAAGGCAAAAGAAGGTTTGATTTGGAAATTGAATTTTGTTGCATAATTCATACCTTGGATTGCCTTTAGCTTGATTAAGTTTTTGCTTGGATGTGCTTGTATCGGTGTGTTATCAGCATGTTGTGGTTTGGATTTGTGTGTATCAATCATTTTCGGTTCAGTTGGAGGCCAGTTGGTTACTGAGGATCAGTTTTGGCTTTTTGGAAAGTGAAGTAAGGAAGTTGGTTGAAAAAGGGATACCTATAGCAAAATCCCTCGAGGCATGCGATCCAAGTACATCATCATTTTAAGCTTTCGGGCTCTTTCTATCCATTGACTTTAGCGGATAAAATTCCTTTTAGTAGTGGATATTGTAATGACCCTCCAGGTCATTTTCTTAATTTTCGCTTGTTTTCAGTATTTTGAGTCTTCCCACAGTGGCTACATGTCATTTATGACTTGCCAAAACTGTCGGTTCAGTTATCGAACAGTTTATTCTGATTTTAGGCTTATTTCCCTGTTAAGGAATTGGTCTCAGACTGAAATTCCTAGTAAACGACCTCAGATGGAAATTCTGACAGCGCCATTAGCTCTGAAACATTAATTTTAAGGATAGGGGACCCTCGGTTCAGGTCCCGAGGCTTTCGAACTCATTTTGGACTATTAGGTAGATTTGATGAAAAATGGAACTATGGGTGTAGGTCACACATTTAATCAAAACAATCTCGGATGAAAGTTTCGATGGTTCCATTGAGTCTGGATTGTCAAATTTGGTATGGTAGTATTGAAAGGTTCGATGGTTCCATTGACTGTGGATTGTCGAATTCGGAATGGTAGTATAGTTTGTTTTATGTGCACGGGGTTCTGAACGAATCCCCAGCACCCGATCAGAGTCCATTTAGACCTACCAAAATCTGCTGCCTCAGATGCTAGTGCAGTCGCTTAAGCAGCTTAGGAGTCGCTTAAGCGATAGCAGCTTGGTGTCGCTTTAGCAATACTTGTCTGCCCAGCTGAGGATCGCTTTAGAGGTCCCTGTCGGCTTAAGCGGACGTTGCTTTAGCAATCAGGGTGTCGCTTAAGCAAACCTTGCCACTCCTGACCCATTGCTTTAGCCATGAATCATCGCTTAAGCGGTAGTTGATTAAGCAAACTAGTAGTCGCTTTAGTGGCACTCGGAGGTTTTAAATCACCTTTTTCACTTGATTTTCCATTCATTTCTCAACCCTATTTCCTCCATTTATGAGAGCTTGGAATGAGGGAAAGTGTGGGAAATCATCCATTGAAGCTAAGGTAAGCTAGCTCAACACTCCTTTGTCGTTCCCCATTATTTTTTCCCGTTAAATTCCTCCATTTCCATTGTAAATTCTTAGAAATTAGGTCTTCGGTTCATAAACTTTAGGGGCTGATTTGAGCCCCGATTTACGCTCAGTTTGTGCTCAACTTTTGATTACACATTCGTTGTCCTTCGAGGGACCTCGTGACAGATTCAATTTTGAATTTTATTTAAAGGCCCCGAAGGTTCGTTCTTGACCCAACTTTTGACCCAATATTTTATATAGCAATATGGGTCTTATTTTATTCGTATAGATATGTAGAGCATTATTTTGATAGTGTGGCAGCATTTTAGGACTGTGGAACGAAGACGAGCAAATTGTGGACGATTTAAGACTTGCGGTTAGGCATCGAGGTAGGCTTTAGTCTACTTTTCTCTATGAGATGGTGTTATAAATAGATTGCATGCAAGATAGGGATTATAGGATGGGATTATGACTAGTATATCATGACTTAGTCTATTTAGAGAATTTGGGATAGCAATGTGACCCAAACTTCAGCATCGGATACTTGTTATGGCCATAGAATCCTATTACCGTCGATCATAAGCATGTTAACCATAGTTTTATTATTAAGGTTCCTTTAGTATAAGAATTGCCATTTGACTTAGTGATTTGGGTGATATTTTCCCCAATTAGATCCTTTAGTGAATTTATGCCCTCATTTACTGTAGTTTCCCGAGTTATGAGGCGTTATTATGTTGACTATATATTATTGGGCCCGTGGCCGAGGTTACGATACCAGTTGGACTCCAGGTGAGGGATAAAGGGGGAACACGATTCTAGATTATAGACACTTAGGTGGTTATGGTCGTATTATTTGGATACTGGTGAGGACATGCACACTTTAGGGCGCATCTACTCTCACTTAGTGGTACGATTCCAATCAAAAGCTTGATTTTACTACTATTTTCTAAAAAGGGATTTATTCCCACCTTTTACTTTTAAAATGGATAGTTTTACAGTGGGAATTGTACCACCTTATTTATTGGACTATGAGATTTTGGAACTAAAAGTGATGTTTTGAAAATTAGACCGAGATTGAATCCGGTCCATGCTTTACCCACTATTTTACCACTACTATTTACTTCGATCGGTAGAGATTTTGACCCTTTCTACATTATTATGATGATTTAGTCATGAACTTGATCTCGAGCAATGGCTTACAGATGTACACTCCTTTAGTCATGGCTCGAGTCCGTGCACTCATTACATATGTACATATATATCTCTCTCCGGTACTGGACGAAGTAGATAGATTATGGTGATTATTGGAAGTCCTGGTTTGGGACCAGGCAGTGTATACGGATATCCCGAATCCTCTATGGGCCCTTCATCCGTGAGTCGCAGTGCCGGAGAAGGATGGTCGTCGTAGGTCCTGCCTTTGCAAGCTAATGAGCTGGAGGAGGTGTATACACCTGGTACTTTATGACACTTGGATCGTTTATGGTATTTCAGTTTATGTTGCATTTATTCATTCATATGCATTGCCTATCACAAGTATAATAGTTTGGCGCCTATATTTATCGGTATTATGGGGGACGTATAGATATGGGTTATGTGTGTTGTTTGCTGAGTGCTTCCGTGAACCTTCCGAGCTTATAGGGGCCTGGTTAGGTCATTGTTTGTCCGGGCTAGCCAGTTACTTATTTATTGGTTATTATGGTCAGTTCGTGGCAGGATGATTATGGACTGGTACCCGAGATTGGCGGTACATTTCTGATTCCCTTATTTATTATGGTAATTTACATTATTGATAGCTACCTCACAGTTAGACATTATGGTTAGGGACCCTGATTACGCTATTATTAGCTTCCCTACCTGGTCATGATCCTTGAGATACTAGGTTGACTCCCTCAGGTATTCACCTTTGAGTTAGTCCTATATGTATATATATATATATATATATATATATATATATATATATGGCATTACCGTATATCCCCCTCTTTCTTGTCCATTCAAATTGTATATATATATATATATATACATATATATATATATACATATATATATTCTTTGGCTTTGTATACTACCATATATATACTTCTTCTACTCTTCATTGGTATATTGACTAGTGATATACAGTAATGTACTTTATCTCCTAAGCACTGTTAGAATAGGGTATTTTACCCTTATTGCTTCATTAGCCTCATTATGCTTATCTTTCCTGGATAGTTGCATGTAGTTATATTCATACCTTACATGTTATTTATTCTTACATTATTTCTGGAGCTCAGTTGGCCGATGCCTACTGAGTATTAGGTGTTTGGTACTCATACTACACTTCTGCAGCCTGCAGATCATAGTCCGAGTTATCGCCGTTGATATGTGCATCGTACGAAGCAACCATGGATCGAAGATTTAGGGTGAGCTCCTGACACTCGGAGTGCTCCTACTCTCTCTCTTATTGTTAGACTGAGCTCGATGTTGTATTCAAAGATATCTTTGTATATATATATTTACCCTGTATTTGAGTTGTACTCCTGTTGTATTAGAAGCTCTTGTAATGGCTCCACCAGGTTTTGGGATTATAATAGCCTTTTTATTATATTTATTCTGTAATTTCTTCTTTTCTCTTGGTAGTCCGTTACTAGTTGTTCCGGACTACGGGTTGGCTTACCTATTGGCGGGTTAGACTAGGTGTCATCATGACCTGAGAAATCGGGTCGTAACATAATTTCAACTGAGATCTCCAGTGATCTGTTTTCTTGATCAAAACATGAACCTGCTAACCCTGCAATAGTTAAAGGTTTTTCTTTAATAGTTTTAATCTCTTCACTACTGTAAACATTTTACAACCTTCTACCGTGACATCCCAACCCTGCTTAACCACATCAAGGAATCTAGAATGCAAGCTCCAAGCATTGTAATATAAGAAAGACTTATTCTTATCCACCCTGTCAGCAATTAGTAACACCTTGAGAGGGCAATGATCATTGATCCCTTCTGCTAGGATAAATGATATGTTAATAAGCATACTACTCAACCATTCATTATTAATCAATGCCCAGTCAATCTTTGAGTAAATCCTTTCATCACTCCCCTTATCACTCCAGGTATATTTACTTCCTAGATGAGGGAGCTCTAATAATCCACAGGCTTCCATACAGGTTGCAAAATCCACCATCTCAGCCCAACTGACTTCATTCCCCCTATTCTATCTTCTTGATAAAGTACAGTATTGAAGTCACCAAAAAGTATCCATGGTTTACTACGCCCTCTATGGATATATCCTAGAGTTGTCCACAAAGCTTTTCTTTCCTCCCTTGTATTAAAAGCATATGCAAAAGTCAACAAGAAAGATAATTGTAGAGGAATGTACAAAACCTCACATGTGATAGTCTGTGCAGACATATGCATAAGTGTGACATTTTAGTAGTCTGGCCTCTATCACACCATAATTCTACCATTGTAGTGAAATACTATATTGTTTATATGTTTCCAGCCTGCAAACATTACTTCTGATGTATGATCATTCTTATTTTTTTGAATTTTATTTTAAGTAGGCGTACTAAAACTACATTTTTTGCATTACAAAGAAGCTTGACCTCCTTCTGCTTATTAGTCCCATTAAAGCCTCTTACATTCTAACGTTGTATACTATCCATTCCCATGGATCGGAATGAGGTTGCTCTCCTTATTTTCTCCAATATGCCCTGATCCATCACCTTGATTTACCTCCTTTTCAACATGGTTTGGCCTTTATTGGTAAGCTACTTTCCTTGGTGTTATCCATACTACAGCCTCAACCTTATGATTTGATCCCTCCTTCTGCAATACATGCTTATGAGCTCCAGGTATTGTAGTGTCATTCTGGCTGTTAGATTTTGGCAAAGCTTCCATCTCATTCCCCTTTGCTTCATTTGTCACATTGACAGTTACCTTGCCCTTAGCCTTATCTTTCTTTCTACCTATATGTTCTGAGTGCACATACTACTTACAATGCCTACAGAGAATAGGCCTCCATTCATATGTGACTTTTTTCTCCACTAGCAGGTCTTTTTTCATTTGAAGTGCAGGATCTCTGATAGGTCAGCATCCATTGCAACTTCCACCATCAATCTAGCAAAATTCAGTCCTATTTTCTTCTCCGTACTTTGATCCACCATAAGAGGTTTCCCTACCAAACTACCCAGCTTACTTAGCTCTTTAGTGCTCAAATATTTGAAATCTAGTCCTGGAAATTTGATCCATATAGGCACAGTCTGCAATTCCCCTTTAGAAAAGTCCATTTCAGGGCTCCAGGCTTTCACTATGAAAAGTTTACTGTCAAAATGATATATCCCTATCTGGATCACTTCATTTTTTCCCACTACAGTACCAAATCTAACTAATATTACTCCATTTTTCAGCATAACAATCATGTTAATGCCATGTTTAGCCAATATTCGTTGAATAAATCTTTTGATTACTTCAAAAGGAGGATGAGCCCCTAACACATAGCATACTAGAGAGTATTTTCAGTACTCTACTTCAGAACTGATATCATCAATCCCAATTTCAACAAACGAAGTCTTACCTATGGTTTTAGGAGCAACGTATTCAAGCTTGAATCCGGCATTCACCACCTTGCCTATGTCAAACGAGTACTAATTTGAGCTTTTATTATCCACAATTTCCTCAATTACTTCCACCTCCTCAGCCCAGGACAAGCGACTGGAACTGGCAGTTACCTTCCCAGAACTTTGCGCACTCGATGTAATTCCATCCCAATTTGCCTGTAACTCATATAGATGAATTTCTTCTGTAGTCTTAGTAATTTCCGCCATTGTTACACCTTATGAACTCATGCTAGTAGCTTTTCCTTTTTACGACACACTATTAGCTGAATTGTCTAATTGAGTTACTGTTCCATTGGATTGTGATCCAATTGGAGCAGTACTACAGTTTGGCTGCTTCGCAGAGTTGTAACTCACCGATTTTGAGATTCCTTCGCCATTAGAGCCTTCGCCGATGGAGCTCGAGCTCTCCTTCCCATGGTGGGTGCAGGTTAAGCTAACATGCACCAAGAGAGAAGTTCCATTGAGAAAGCTAACATTACACAAACACAATTCTTTTGTTTCAATTTTGTTTGTATGATTTTGACTTTAATTTGCGCGAAGTTTAAAAAAAAGTGAAAGACTTTTGAATTTTGTGGTTTTAAACTAAAGATATAGAAAATGTACCAAAATATCCTTTAATCTTGTAATTGAGTTCTTTAATCTTGTAACATAAAATGGAATCATAAATTACATAAAATGATCCAGTGACATGTAATTTGAGTTCTGTACAGCTTTTAGCAATGTTTAATTTTTTTATATTACCATGATGCTATATCAGATGTGTTCAAACGATTCACTAACCAATATGGGAGGTTCAAAGAAGCACTTGAAAAAGATGTTCAAGGATTATTAAGTTTATATGAAGCATCGCATCTAAGGGTGCACGGGGAAGAAATTCTTGAAGAAGCTCGAAATTTTACCGTTACTCATTTGGAGTCGATGATTCCCAATTTGAACAGCTCGCTCAAATATCAAGTTATTGAAGCCTTAAGCCAGCCAATTCATCGAAATGTGTCAAGGTTGGGTGTGAGGAAATACGTACATATTTACGAGAACGGTGAATCGAGTAATGATTTGCTATTGAAATTTGCAAAATTGGATTTTAACATTTTGCAAAAGGTACACCAAAGAGAGCTTTGCGAGCTTACGAGGTACATTAATCTCTCTTATCGTTTCTACAACATGAATACAATGGCGGACTCAAATTTCTTAAATCATGGTATTGCTCAATTATTTTCAATTTGAAAATCACTATTGAGATTATGTGCTCAATTAATATATTTGTCTGAATTGCTTATTTTTCTATATTAAAAGTAGTGTTTAGCTCTAAAAGTTCCCGAGTATACATAAAACAACAACAATAACAACATACCCAGTATAATCCCACCAAATGGAGCCTTGGGAGAATGTATGCAGACAGAAGAGTATCCATAAATCCGGTTATGATCCGCCATTGTTTCAATACGATACTTTGAATGTAATGAAATAAGAATGCAATGAACTAATCAATATTCTCTTGTAATACAGGTGGTGGAAACATTTGGATTTGGCAAACAAATTGCCATATGGAAGAGACAGATTAGTAGAGTGTTACTTTTGGTCACTGGGAGTATATTTTGAGCCTCAATATACTTGTGCTAGAAGAATTTTCACACTTGTTATGAGCATGGTCACTATCCTTGGTGATACCTATGATGCTTATGCAACTTTTCATGAGCTTTTGCCTTTCACATATGCAATTGATAGGTAAAGACCAAAGCATATATACTACTCCCTTGTTTCAATTTATATGACTCACTTTTCTTTTTAGTCAGTCCCAAAAAGAATGACACATTTCTATATTTGATAATAATTTAACTTTAAAATGTCCATTAATGATTTGTAGCCACACAAACATCTTAGACTTATTTTAGACCACAAATTTCAAAAGTCCTTCTTTCATTCTTAAACTTCGTGCCAAGTCAAACTTACTCATATAAATTGGGTCGGAAGGAGTATACTTTATGGACAATTTAACATTCTCTCATTAATGTCTTTAAAAAAATAGATGTAACTATTATGAAATGATGTGTAGAAAATGAATACATTAGTTTGAGATTTTAATACAAACACTTTACACGCAGTTCCCAGACTAAAGCCATGGATTCAGTGACGCCCAATGTAAGACCTGCTTATCACATCCTTCTGCACGTATATAATGAGGTAGAAGAAGAATAGATCAAAGTAGGTAAATCAGACCGTCTCTACTATGCAAAATATATGGTAAGCTCCGTTAGCTACAACTTTTTTTCTATCAAACATTAGAAACTTGCTTAATCATTTAAATCGAATTGTAATAAAGAAACAGAAATAAAGGGGTTGATTTCATAGATGGTTGCTCTACTTCCATTAGGCTGCAATTAAGGTTATGAAATTATATTTTTTAATTAAAAATTACTTAATTATATTTAAGTATTGCATAAGTCACTAAACTTTTTTTGTTTTTTGTAAATAAAAGGTCACTTATGTCACGCCCCGTATCCCAACGAGTTGGACTGGCACCCGAAGCTGATAAGGCTGAGAGAACCACTCTTTACTCATGCCCAATCATATGCATGCCATAAGAAACATCACCACCACGTAAAAACATAAAATGCTAAGAGCAGAATTCATGGAGCATTATATATATACATATAAGAAACTTGGCCGTTAGGGCCATCAAGTCAAGGTGGACATACATCTCTTACGTTATATACCCACATGTGTCTACACAAGCCTCTAACAGAAGTACATACATAACCATCTTAAATTCGGGACAAGTCCCCGCTTTACACAACATTACATTGCCAAAACAAATATACATATGAGACCTGGAAAGCCCCGAACCAACTGGAGCTCACCAAAGATCGGCAAAAGATCCGGAACCTACTGTAGAGGTCTACTAGCACCTGTGCCTGCAACAAGTAAGGTAAGTCCCACAAGGGACGTCAGTACGAAGAATGTACTGAGTATGTAAGGCCATAAGAAACTATATGATACATCAATACTTCAATGGAATCAAATATAAGTAAAGAACCAATATGGATAAGTCATCACTCTATATGTATGGAAATATGTACATTAGATGGATTACTTCTTTTACTCTTACGCTCATTCGTTCTTTCATCACTCACTTCTTCATTCACTACTCATCCTTCCATCCTTACAATTCCCGGGCCCCAAGCTGATCAGTGGGTAATCAACAGTTTTTGAGATCGACCCATGCTAGGCTTTTCTTTTGCCCCTGGGATACCACCCGTAGTAGTGGGATTGACCCATGCTAGGTGTTCTTTTCACCCCTGGGATACCACCCGTAGATATTGGTGTAACACCCCGTACGATTTCGACCCTATGTTATTACCGCAACATTTATGGAATTAAGTAAACATGGGAGTTTTGAGGAATTATACATTAAATTTGATGGGCCAAATTAATCTTGAACTATTGGGCTCAATGGAAGACCGAAGAGACATACAAGACATGGCCCAAAAGGGGCATTTGACTCATTCTTGACCCATTCTTGAGAGACCAATGTAATAATAGGATTGGACAAAGTGTGTGGTTAATAAGTACCATTGAGGGGCTATATTAGGTGAAAAAAATTCAGATTTTTAATTCATAAACACTCATGCAAATTCTAGAAATTTCTACAACATTTTCCTCTCAACTCAAACCCTAAGCCCTCATCCCCTTGGTCAAGACCATCATCTTGCAAGCTTGGTAAGTGTTTACTCTCATGGTTTGATATATGATATGCATGGAATATGGTGTAGATGATGTTGGTTATGTTGATAAAGTATTGAGAAATTCACTATGGGTAAAATAGTCTATTTTTGCTAGATCGATAAAGGGTTTTGCCTTGTAACTTGAAAATGGACTTGTAGTATTGAAGGCAGTGAACTTGATGAATCAAATATCAATATGTAATACGTGTTTATGTCCCTAAATTGATTTATCTTTATGTATCATTTTTGGAAATTGTTGTTATGGAAAAAGTGTATGGAATTGGTGACATAATGAAAGGAAAATGTGATTTTGGTGATGCTTTTGTGTGTTGTGAGATCATGGTTGTTCATTGGTATTAGTTTGATCAAAAATATGGAAAGGAAATCTTGGTTATGTCCATGAACCATTTAATGCGAAAAAGGACCCAAAAACGAACCCCGGTGGTCGAATTTGGGCATCCGCCCACGCAGACGGGCACCTGCGGGGGCAGATGCCAACGCAGGTGACCCTGGAAGTGTCCATAAGGGCACCTGCGGCCGCAGGTCACCCACCTGCGGTGCAGGTGGCCCCTCCAGACCCCCCCAGGGTCCCGTTTTGCATGTTTTGTCCCGTAATGTTCCCCGAAACCCCTCTAACCTTCTTGGATGCAATTATTAACTTATGAATGACCTTAAAGGAGTATGTTGGAGGTATGGTGAGTTGTAGAAAGTATGGACTGACTTTAACGTGTTGTTGTGAAAGATGTTTATGCAACGTAATGACGTAAACGTAACATAGTATTGAAGGGGAAGTGTAATGTATAATCGTGGTGTGGAATGTTAATGATTTATGATATCATGGGTGATGTGTGACATGTTTTGGTAAAGGTAAAGAAGTACATGATATTGTACGAAGGTGAATGGCGTTGTATGACAATTATGTAACTTATTGTCATGTTATACACTTGAAATGAAGTTAGTGGTTAATGTAAGCTTCGTTATGTACTTGTGTGTAGAGTAGACGTAAAGGGAAAGCTGAAGTGTTGTATTCACGAGTAAGATTGTGTATCCATATTAGGGAATTAAGGTATGTAAGGTTACTTGTTCTGTATCCTTCTGCAGCATATTGTTCACATTGTCATCGTACGTGTTCTACTCCAAAATGTCTAAAGGTATCTCATTTCAGGTTGACATATATTGTTAGTCACATGTTTCTTACTCAATGACCAATTGTTATTCATGAATCATAATTGTAGACATCGTTCCAAAGTCCCAATAATGCTACTCTCATGTTTCTTATTCATTGGATATTGTCCCAAGGCTTCAATAATAATGTTATAACCGAATGTACCAATCTCTCACAAGTGAATGTGATAATCTCTCATGAGCAGAAAGTACCAATATCTCAAAAGAAGAAATTAAGTAACATATATTTGTGGGTTGCAAGAGTTAAGGAAAATAATAAATGAAGGGTGGACATGATTCCAAAGTTCCAACAATATTATGACTCCAAAGTTTCGATAATGTAGTGTTCCAAGTTCTAATAATGTTATGACTATTATTGTATCAATCTCTCTCAAGGAAAGGTATCAATCTCATGAAAGTAAAGGAATGAAGTAACGTATATAAGTGTTCCCTATAATGTTTCAATTACCAATGTATCACGCTCATAACAAATGAAAAGGGAAGAAGTATGCAAAGAAGTAATGTACACATGGTTACTTTATGTTTCACTGAGTATGGATAAAATCAAAGGGGCATAAGCTCGGATGGAACAATCCCAACATTATGCTATGCTATTATTATATACGACTATAGCCCACTAATCAGCTGGATATTTGGTTTATATTATAGCCCACTGATTAGCTGAATTTCTGGTATTATATTATTATCCACCTATAAGGTGATGATCGGTATTGTATTATTATCCACCTATAAGGTGATGATCGGTATTATATTATTATCCACCTATAAGGTGATGAGCGGTATTATATTATGACCCACCTATAAGGGGGACGATTAATAAGCTATTATGAACCACTAACTAGTTGGATGAACAGTAATGAAGGTAGTTGTAAGAGAAATGAGAGTATATCCCTTGCGTAAATATATACAAATATGAAGGTTGTTATAAGAATGATGATGATAAGAATGAATGATCAAGTAATGAAATTAATGGAAGTAATGAACATGGTTCTACATATTTAGCACGGAGGTCTATCCATATTGATTATTCTCTTATGCTTGATTTCATGAGGTATTTATGTATCATATAGTTTCATAAGGCCTTACATACTCAGTACTTTATTCATACTGACCCCTCCTGGGGAACTTACCTTACTTGTTACAGACACAGGTGCCAGTAGACCTCTACAGTAGGTTGCAGACCATTTGTAGAGTATTGGTGAGTTCCAGTTGCTTTGGGGCTTCCCAAGTCACATGTGTACTTGAAGTTTTGGTATTATGTAAATATTGTATAGACATGGTCATGTATCTATTAGTGTCTTTGTATACATATGTGGGTAGATGAAAGTAAAAGATGTATGTTTGTTTTGACTTGATTGCCCTAACGGCCAAGTTTCATATATAGTATATGTTTGCCACGGCTTTCGCCATTGATATTTAGTTACATGGGATAGACTGATATTCATACGTAAACATGGATATGTAGTTACATGGGATAGAATCATACGTAAACATTCATATGAAAGTACATGAACGAAGATTGGTTCTCTCAAGCCTTATCGGCTTCGGGTGCCAGTCCGCCCCGAATGGGATTCGGGGTGTGACAAAAGAGTTAGAAATAGATGTGATGCCATATAGGTAATAGTTGATAGGCTTACCAAGTTAACACATTTGTGGAAATCTTTTCAGAAGAAGTTGGGAACCCAAGTGAATGTAAATATGGCTTTTTGTCTTCAGACAGAGGAGCAAGCAAACCGTACTATTTAAACATGAGAAATTAGTTCTATATAACGTACCTTATAAGATTGTTCGAAGATGTGGTCAAGTCGTATATGACTTTGAGGTATCCCAAGAATTCTCTATAGTTCATTCAGTAGTTCATTTGCTATGCTTCGAGAGTGTGTAGGAGATCTATCTCGAATTGTTTCCAGGAAAGATGTATAAGCTATGAAGGATCTCACATATGACAAGGCACCAATTGCTAATCAAGATAATCACTAAGTAGATGAGGCTACATGGGAAGTCGAAGAAAGACTGAAAGCAAAGTACCCATATTTGTTTCAAACTGGAGCATGTGTTGTTTAAACTTGCATTTGTTGGATTGAGTACTGTCATAAACATTCGAGGACGAATGTTTCTTAGGGGGGAAAGATGTAACACCCCATACGATTCCGGACCTATGTTACTACCGTAGCATTTATGGAATTAAGTAAACATGGGAGTTTTGAGGAATTATACATTAAATTTGATGGGCCAAATTAATCTTGAACTATTGGGCTCAATGGAGGCCCAAAGAGACATACAAGACATGGCCCTAAAGGGGGTATTTGACCCATTCTTGAGAGTCCAATGTAATATAATAGGATTGGACCAAGTGTGTGGTTAATAAGTACCATTGAGGGGCTATATAAGGTGAAAAAAATTCAGATTTTTCATTCATAAACACTCATGCCAATTCTAGAAATTTCTACAACATTTTCCTCTCAACTCAAACCCTAAGCCCTCATCCCCTTGGTCAAGACCATCATCTTGCAAGCTTGGTAAGTGTTTACTCTCATGGTTTGATATATGATATGCTTGTAATATGGTGTAGATGATGTTGGTTATGTTGATAAAGTATTGAGAAATTCACTATAGGTAAAATAGTCTATTTTTGCTAGATCGGTAAAGGGTTTTGCCTTGTAACTTGAAAATGGACTTGTAGTATTGAAGGCAGTGAACTTGATGAATCAAATATCAATATGTAATATGTTTTTATGTCCCTAAATTTATTTCTCTTTATGTATCATTTTTGGAAATTGTTGTTATGGAAAAAGTATATGGAATTGGTGACATAATGAAAGGAAAATGTGATTTTGGTGATGCTTTTGTGTATTGTGAGATCATGGTTTTTCATTGGTATTAGTTTGATCAAAAATATGGAAAGGAAATCTTGGTTATGTCCATGAACCATTTAATGCAAAAAAGGACCCAAAAACGAACCCCGGTGGTCGAATTTGGGCATCCGCCCATGCAAACGGGCACCTGCAGGGGCAGATGCCAACACAGGTGGCCCTGGAAGTGTCCAGAAGGGCACCTGGGTCCACAGGTCACCCACCTGCACGCGCAGGTGGCCACTCCAGACCCCCCCAGGTCCCGTTTTGCATGTTTTGTCCCGTAATGATCCCCGAAACCCCTCTAACCTTCTTGGATGCAATTATTAACTTATGAATGACCTTAAAGAAGTACTTTCGAGGTATGGTGAGTTATAGAAAGTATGGATTGACTTTAATGTGTTGTTGTGAAAGATGTTTATGCAACGTAATGACGTAGACGTAACATAGTATTGAAGGGGAAGTGTAATGTATAATCGTGGTGTGGAATGTTAGTGATTTATGATATCATGGGTGATGTGTGACATGTTTTGGTAAAGGTAAGGCAGTACATGATATTGTACGAAGGTGAATGGCGTTGTATGACAATTATGTAACTTATTGTCATGTTATACACTTGAAATGAAGTTAGTGGTTAATGTAAGCTTCGTTATGTACTTGTGTGTAGAGTAGACGTAAAGGGAAAGCTGAAGTGTTGTATTCACGAGTAAGATTGTGTATCCATATTGGGGAATTAAGGTATGTAAGGTTACTTTTTCTGTATCCTTCTGCAGCATATTGTTCACATTGTCATCGTACGTGTTCTACTCCAAAATGTCTAAAGGTATCTCATTTCAGGTTGATATATATTGTTAGTCACATGTTTCTTGCTCAATGACCAATTGTTATTCATGAATCATAATTGTAGACATCGTTCCAAAGTCCCAATAATGTTACTCTCATGTTTCTTATTCATTGGTTATTGTCCCAAGGCTTCAATAATAATGTTATAACCGAATGTACCAATCTCTCACAAGTGAATGTGATAATCTCTCATGAGCAGAAAGTACTAATCTCTAAAAAGAAGAAATTAAGTAACGTATATTTGTGGGTTGCAAGAGTTAAGGAAAATAATAAATGAAGGGTGGACATGATTCCAAAGTTCCAACAATATTATGACTCCAAAGTTCCGATAATGTAGTGTTCCAAGTTCTAATAATGTTATGACTATTATTGTATCAATCTCTCTCAAGAAAAGGTATCAATCTCATGAAAGTAAAGGAATGAAGTAACGTATATAAGTGTTCCCTATAATGTTTCAATTACCAATGTATCACGCTCATAACAAATGAAAAGGGAAGAAGTATGCAATGAAGTAGTGTACACATGGTTACTTTATGTTTCACTGAGTATGGATCAAATCAAAAGGGCATAAGCTCGGATGGAACAATCCCAACATTATGCTATGCTATTATTATATACGACTATAGTCCACTGATCAGCTAGATGTTCGGTTTATATTATAGCCCACTGATCAGCTGGATGTTCGGTATTATATTATTATCCACCTATAAGGTGATGATCGGTATTATATTATTATCCACCTATAAGGTGATGATCGGTATTATATTATTTTCCACCTATAAGGTGATGAGCGGTATTATATTATGACCCACCTATAAGGGAGACGATTAATAAGATATTATGAACCACTAACTAGTTGGATGAATAGTAATGAAGGTAGTTGTAAGAGAAATGAGAGTATATCCCTTGCGTAAATATATACAAATATGAAGGTTGTTATAAGAATGATGATGATAAGAATGAATGGTCAAGTAATGAAATTAATGGAAGTAAAGAACATGGTTCCACATATTTAGCACGGAGGTCTATCCATATTGATTATTCTCTTACGCTTGATTTCACGAGGTATTTATGTATCATATAGTTTTATAAGGCCTTACATACTCAGTACTTTCTTCGTACTGACCCCTCCTGGGGAACTTACCTTACTTGTTGCAGGCGCAGGTGCCAGTAGACCTCCACAGTAGGTTGCAGACCATTTAAAGAGTATTGGTGAGCTCCAGTTGCTTCGGGGCTCCCCAAGTCACATGTGTACTTGAGGTTTTGGTATTATGTAAATATTGTATAGACATGGTCATGTATCTATTAGAGGCTTTTTAGACATATGTGGGGAAATGAAAGTAAAAGATGTATGTTCATTTTGACTTGTTGGCCCTAACGGGCAAGTTTCATATATAGTATATGTTTGCCACGACTTTCGCCATTGATATTTAGTTACATGGGATAGAATGATATTCATACGTAAACATGGATATGTAGTTACATGGGATAGAATGATATTCATACATAAAAATGCATATGAAAGTACATGAACAGAGATTGGTTCTCTCGAGCCTTATCGGCTTCGGGTGTCAGTCCGTCCCGAATGGGATTCGGGGTGTGACAATAGGGATTGACCCATGCTAGGTATTTTAAACCCTGGGATACCACCCAAGAATAAATACTTCATTACCTCACTTTCTCAATCTTAGAAATAGTTCATTCGATAATTATGTCATTATTGGAGCTTTTGAATGTAACATTATTGGAACTTGGAACCATGTTCATAATTATGTGACACATGAATGACAATAAATCAACAATAAGGTATGTTTGATTAACAATAGACGATAACCTGAAATGAGATGCCTTAGGACATTTTGGAAATGAGTAAGTATAATAACAAGGTGTATACTATATGTTGTAGAAGGATACGGAAAGAGTAACCTTACATACCTTCACCTCCAAGTATGAATATACAAGCCTGCCTAGATACGAATACAATAGTCCGTCTCCTTCCTTACGTCTTACTCTACAACACAAATACATACCGGAGCTTACATTATCAACTAGTTACCATACAAGTGTACAAGACGACAATGAGCTATATGACTGCCGTATAATGTTATTTCACCCTTTACAATACCATTTACGGTATTGTCATGTCAACAATACCACAACATGCCCAACATTGACCAAAATATCACAATTCAATAGCATTTCGTACCAAGTTTGTTCTTTACATTTCCTCATCAACACAACGTCACAAATACTCCCTCAAATCACCCCAATACACCTCACAACAACATATCGGCCAAAATCCCATCATTTATACTTATAGAAAAATAACAAGTTTAGGATCATAATCACACCATACATGTTGATATCTTATCCATACCATTCACTTTTATTCAAACCTCAAGTCCTTTTTCAAGTTTAAATAACAAGAATGGCACACCTTTAGTAAAAAGCAAAAGTTCACATATATATATGCGATAAGATGATCTTGCTAATGGATGATCTTGTCCAAGAAGATGGCTTAGGGTTTTAAGAGATGAGAGAAATCTTGGGAAATTTCTAGAAATGTGATGTGTGTTTCTTTGAATAAAAATCAGATTTTTCCACATATATATATGCCCTCAAGTCTTCTTGGCATTAAATTCCATGTTTAATTGGTCAATGGTAGAAGAATGGGTCATTTGGCCCATTTAGGCCATGTCTTTTGCCTCATTTGGGCCTTCATTTCATTGAGTCCAATTCATAAATTCAATGTAAAATCCACCAAATTTCTCATGTTTAAATCGTTTCATATGTGTTACGATAATATTCCAACTCACGAGACTCACATTCGTCGCCTCATTCCCAAGAGCAAGTGATTCTAGTCAATCATGGCTCATTTCGAACATAAAGGGTAAAAACGTAATTTGGATGCCAACTTCGTCCACGAATAATTTTACCAAATTAGAATACCAATATAATACTTCAATCATTCCATGTATAGGCTCGTGGTTGGAGAAGAAATGTGGCAAAAAGCGGCCCGATACGTCCCCGAGCACCCTTGGGACTTAGAAAAATTTCCAACATTCGAGAGGTGTGCACAAGCAGCCTGGCACGCCCTTGGGCGGGCCACCTTGCTGCCTGTGCCCAAAAATTTTAGGCAAAAAGGGCTTGGCACGCCCTCTGGCGCGCCTGGCCTAATTTTTTTTGAAAATTTCCGTTCTTCGACTTTTCTTTGCGGATTTGGTTAGATACTTCAAGTTCTATTCTTTAACTTACTTCTTACCTTTAATATCCTTTGTTTGGAGGTCCTCCAAGCCTCATTTTTAACCCCACAAATGCTTCACGAAGTCACAAGACACCTCCTACGAAGGTCTAATCACATATACTAGGCCCAATATCAATTATCTCATCAATAACATTACAAAATACATACTTATGGCTCTCGACACCTAAGTAAACATTGTTCAACGTTGTCAAGTAGGGTTGGGAAGGTACGGGGTGTTACAACTTAACTTTGTCTAAGTATCACATGAAATTATTATGATGAAACAAAAAAGACACTTTATATGATATTAAGGTATAGTTGAATGACATTTTGGTTGCAATAGAAATTGTGTAGTGACTTGTTGCGATATTTAGGCAAAGTTAAATGATTCTTTTATTGAAAAAAAAAAGTTCGTGATTTTCTATGATGATTGAGAGGGAGAAAACATTTGCATTACAATAAAAAATAAGATGTGGTATATACTTCTTATTACTTTTTTATATTATTCTTTTATTGCTTTTTAGATGAAATTTTTTGTTAGAGCTTCTTTCAAGGAAGCTGAATGGTTGAATGTTGGCTATATTCCAAATTGTGAGGAGTATATGAAAAATGCAATCGTAAGTACTAGCATTCCAGTGCTTGCAACAACCTCTTTCGTTGGCATGGAGGAAAAAATAACCAAGGAGATGTTCAAATGGATTATAAATGAGCCTTTGATACTTTGAGTTTCATCAACCATCGGCAGATTAAAGGACGACATCCTTGGACATGAAGTAAGTACTAAACCAAATTCTTATAGTAAAGTAACAAAATTATTTTTTCACATATTCAACTAACATAAGTGTACATATCATAACAATAAAGTCACAAATGTATACAAATTATTAATGTTAAGTCACCTTGATAGATTAATTTTATTATTATAGCTTAGTGATTTGATCGTTATAATAGGTAAAGTTCAGTTACTTTGATATGACAATAATATTTTTCGCGCTAAATATGATTGGTTGGGCTTTAGATTAGCCTCTGGAGAAGTGTAAAATCAATTATTTGCAAATTTAGAAGTGTATTTTTCTTGTTGGAGAAAATTAAAAAGAAAGATATAAGATAACTAAACTCTGAAAATCAAAAAGGAATGAAGTAAATATATTCCTCCCATGTTGATATACTATATTGTTTAGGGGAATTACGCAGTCCAAAAAGCAGAGCTATTCAATTGCATGTTTAACCATATAAATCTTCTACTAAATCTGTTGAACTCCATTTTATGCAGTTCGAACAATAAAGAGGACATGTAGCTTCATTCGTTGAATGCTATATGAACAAATATTGTGCTTCAAAGCAAGAGGTATATATTGTAATTTGGAAGGAAATTGCCAATGGATGAAAAGACATAAATAAGGAATTGCTCGACTCTTCTGAAGTACCAACTTATGTAGTAGAAAGAGTTCTAAATTTAGCTCGTTTGCCAGATCTTTTCAAAGAGGATGATTATACAAATTCTTAAAACGTTCTGAAAGACATTATTACACTGTTATTTATCTAACCTGTCAACATATGATCAAAGATGTATAGTAATGTTGATCATGGATGCATCTTTTAACAAGAATATTTGGAGCAAAGTATCGTTCCAGAACACAAATACTTTTATTTCTGAGTGTATGACAAACAATTGTCCTTGTTAATTTCTATCTATATTTATCAACCACAATCAAGGTAAATATGTTTTTGGGGGTATTTTAACAATGTTAAAACTAAATCAAAGAGGAAAATGCAATTATTTATTAATGTGAATGTTTTGAGTGCATTGATGACTATCTGGCTTGCTATGTCTTATGTATTTGTTTTGACACCCCTCAAAATTGGTCAGCACATGACTAACACACAATACTGTTAGCTCATATTGATCAAACAAATATTCATACTAAGCCATTAATATGCCTACATGCTTTAGATTTAACAATTTAAAGCTTAGTTTAGTAAATGTCTTTATGCGTGATAACTTTCTATGATTGTTACCATGAACATGAGCGGCTATTTTCCTTGTTTTGGGGTTATGTTAGTTGCATGATTGTTGTTATCTGAACTTGGATTGACTTGATAGATATTTATCATCGAGCTACGGCTCGTGTGATTTTTTGCTTAATCTTAGACATAATTGTTTTATTGTTTCGCAACCAATAAAGTACATTTTTGAATCCTAGATTGAACGTGAGATTAGAAATGTAGGACATGCAATAAGGTTAAGTAGAAAATTGATCTCTACCTTAGATGATGGAGAGTTGATTTGCGGTTAGGGTAGAAATGTATCTAATTGCCTTGTTTGGTTAATTCATGAAATATTTGAATGTGTTTGTATCACGTTTCGAACCTTAGATATATAGGCATGGAATTTATTAGTGCATAGATTGGGGATAACTAGCTTGAGAGAGTCTAATCACATTATTAATCGTTAACCAATAACTCGATAAATATTAAAGGCAGTTCAAGTGAATACTCAATATGATTGCTAGCAAATTCATAACTGGAATCTCATCTTCTATGTGTTAAATCCTAACGTATTGACACTAGATATTGATACTTGATGGAATATTAATTAGTTTTATTTTCTATAGTACATTATAATCAACAAAATCAACTTGTGGTGAAAACATTTGCATAATTAAGTGGTATTAGTTGAATCTAACAAACAATAAAATCAAGTCCTTGTGGTTATGATATTCGACTTTCTATTCACTATATTACTTGGCTGGGCAACCACATTGTAATAATCCTCATGGTGATTTTTAACTTTTTCTGTGACTGTTTTGCCTTTTTCCTGAGTTGCTTTGTAGCATTTATGAGTTGTGGGAATGATTGGCACGGTTCCCAAAGTGGTCGGGAATGATTTATGTGAGTTTGAGGTTTTGAGTAGCCTTTAAAGTGATATATTTGTCTTCGGTCAATATTTTGTGATCTGAGCATCGGATGGAGATTCTGTCAGTTCAATAGATCCAAAATGTCAATTTTGAGTTAGTAGCGTGGATGATTCGAGTTCCGAGATCTTATTTTGAGTTTTGAATGTTTAGATGAGAAACTACTTATATTGGCTTAAATGCGTTCCCGGGTGTAACTTGTTGATAACGGCCTCTTTTGATAAATCTGATGGGTCTATTGAATTCGAAACATTGAAATTAACCTAGTAGCATTATCAGATTATTTTTGTGGAGATCCGAATGAATCCTGAGGGTTCATTCGAAACATTTTGAAACTTAAGTTTCAGCTGGTGCACATTTGATTGTGCACTATGTGGTCCTTCTACGCGCACGCATTCATGGCTTGTTCATGAGGTGAAGCACCAACCTAGTCATCGCGTACGCGGTCAAGCCATCCTGTATGCAAGAGCAAAATTGCAGGACCAGGTCGGGTTCCTTCATCACACATGCGGATTGTTGAATCCGCACGCATAGAAGGCACTGTTCATCAGAACAGTATATAAACTCCATTTTCACGATTTTTCTCCATTTTCACCAGTTTTAAGCTTTGGAACCTCATTTTTGGGTGATTTCAAGAGACTTATTCATCAAACTTGTTTGGATAAGTTTCAAAGCCTAATTTCTATCATTATCCATTTATTTTATTACTTAAAAAATTTTAAAACTTGGATTTTAAACTTGAGATTTTGGTTTTTACCCTGTAAAGTGAGAAATTCATTTTTTAATGATATAAAGATTGATTTCAGCTTGATTTTCAATGGGCTTTCATATGTAGAATCCTTAAAGTATGGGTAACCTAATTCTTTATTAAAGTTTCAGTTTTACCCTCTTTTGTTCGGGGTCGATTTTTGAAGTGATTTTGGACCCGGAACTAAAGTATGATATAATGGGTATCATTAGACTCCTAATTACGTATAGCATCTATTTTTGATAAATTGGGTTTTTTGAAGCCACATGGAAGGGGAAGGCTTCTTGTTGAAGGGTCTAAGATCGTGTTTCGGCTTTCGAGGTAGGTTATGACTTAGCTTTCCTTAGACTGGGATAGGTAGATAACCATTCATGTAAAATATGCTATGGACTAGGGATTTTATCTTAATATCCATATTTTGAGATTATTATTTTATCTTATTGCCCGTGTGGGGGTTTGTGTGAATCTTATTATTGACTTGAGAAATTATTATCATTGAGATTCTCGTGCGGGATGGTATTGGTCTTGTTTGAGTATTATTTGTTGTTTATCATTATTTTGATACATGTACGGTATCTTGGATTGATATCATTGATATTTCACATGATTCTTTACTATTGTGTTTCCATGAGAGGGCTTGTATCATGATTTATTAAGATATGAGGTGACTTGAACGCATTTATACCATTATTGAGTTGATTCATTGTATGTCGTTGAGCTGGTTATGGGCATACATCCTCATTTATTCATCCATATTCATGGAACTGATACCACTAAAAAGTGCTATTCTTGAAAGAAAATGAAACACTTTATAAAGTACCTTAGCCGAGAGATATACCGATAAGATTGATTGATGAGATTGTGATAGTATATGGGTTGCGAACCCCCCAAGGGTCCTATCCTGAAAGCTTATACTCTGAAGGTGTATATGAAGTGAACATATAGAACATTGCATGCATATCACTTCATTACATTGCATCACTTGCATCTCTCTTATGAGACTGATATTATGTATTTTAGTCTTCCTTATATGTATATCTGTAGTGTTGATACTTCTTATTCTATTATTGTAATTGTATTAGTTATACTATTAGGAGTTGTACGGCTTGAGCCGCCATTGAAAACTTTTCTGTATGTAGGTGGAAGAGTTGCTCATAGTTTCTTTTATATATTTAGTTATCTACTTTTCTCAGTTGTACTATACTCACACCTACTTTTCTATACACTTTCGGTGCAGATCCCAGTTTGAATGTGACCCGCTGATTGTTATTGTTCGTGCACCTTGGAGTCTTTCGAAGTTAGGGTGAGCTCCCTATTTCAGAGTCTATACCCGTCTTTATCCAGTTTTTATGTCTTTACTTTATATTTAGAGACAAATGGCTATGTATTCATATTCTATGTCGGATTTAGAGTGCTCTTTACTCATGACACTAGATCTTTGGGGTTGGAGTTGTATTTATTTCTCTTGTAGAGTGATCTTAGGCGTATGTATACACCTAAGTGTCTTCATCTACGGACATTTAGCTTAGTTTTGTGGACTTTTAAGCATGGTTTTGTGTGGTGATGTGTGCATATTCATGTAATTGTGAGCTAAGCCTCATTATTAGGTGGCTTATAGTGCAATTGAATCAATACGAGAGTCAAAATGGCCAAAGGAAGGTTTGACGAGATAACTAGTTGAACCGTTCTAAGCTAAGCTTGTTCTTGTGTAGTTTCGATGAGTTTGTGTATTGTTTGGTCTAACGCTTGTGATGAGTTTTTGTAGGAGCCTACTGGAGCTACTTAAGGTGATAAATGAAGCCACACATGAGCCACAATGGGTGAAGTAACAAGGATCAAGCTTGACAGACACAAACAAAGTTGGAAAGATTTCACTAGATTGGGAAATTGGAAGGTAAAACATGCCTCCGTGCCACGGAGCTACTGTCCGTGATATCAAAGTGACACATAGATGATCACAAACTGATTGGCAAGAAATAGTAAGCCTCCACGATAATAAAGTGTCACGGAGGCACTGCTCTGCGATTTTAAAGTGTCACGGTGTTTAGGCTCCGCAATTTCAAAATGCCACGAACCATAGTTTTTTTGGGTACAAATTGTCCTACACTATATATAGAAAACTTAGCTTTAATTCTTTTTATTCTAGGATAACTTAGGATTGAAAAAACATGAGGGAGGCTTCAAATAGGGTTTTTATTCTTCTCTTTTTCATAACTTAATTCGTGTATGAACTACATTAATTTTGTAATTACGAATTAGATTATGAGTGGATAAGGAGGCTTCAAATAGAGTTTTTATTCTTCTCTTTTTCATTACTTAATTCGTGTATGAACTACATTAATTTTGTAATTACAAATTAGATTATGAGTGGATAAACACCCTCTTTCTAGGGTTGAGGCTAAAACATGATTGCTTAAATATAGTTTATTAGTTTGGTTTATATATTTATCAAGTTATGTGATTATTCTTGTGTTCTTGTTTTACTATTCTAAAGCGTCATGAACTTTAGGATAAATTTAAGTCTCGAAATAAATTGACCATAGGAGTGGAGAGATGGAATGAAGAACGTAGGGAGTGTGGATTATGTCTTTAATCGTTAAATACTAATTATTAAAGGATAATTTATGGTTAGGATAGAGATATACCTAAACGCCCCACTTGGTTAATGAAACTGAAAATAGTTTAATGCATCCAATTAAAGATTCACATCCCCGCTCAACGATGTAGTTGTGAGATTAGTTTGGATAGATGACTTATAGGATGACCATTCACAAGTTATAATATCAACCTCGTAAATCAATAATCACGATAAACTCCAACACCGGCTAGAAACCATAGTTATGCATGAATGTGAAGTAAATGCCCCAACTCTGGAACTCTCCATCTATTGTTTACAGTCCAAATTTCATACCGTTGTTATTTATGTTCTTTAGTTATAAAAACAAACTCAATATCTTTTGGTTACAAATCACATTTATTTAATTTGAATAGTAATATTTGAAATGGACCGTCTACTAAACACCAAGTCCCTATGGGATCGATATTCGGCTTGCAAGAGCCACTTTACTACTAGCACGACCATGTACACTTGCGTGTGTAGTTAGAAGCAACATAGAGTTAGGCTTACCTACCAAAGTTGGGTTGGGGTAGGTGTCATCATGACCTCAAATTCTGGATCGTGACAAATTGGTATCCGAGTTCTAGGTCTACCGATCTCATGAGTAAAATAGTAAGATGTATAATAGAGTCTCTTGGATTGATACCTTAATTTTTGTATTTATCTTCAAGAGGCTATCAGATATTTCTAGAAAACTTCTCTAATTTGATCCATTATCATGTGTGTTGTTCATACTCAGTATTCTAAAATTTTATCTCAATCTTTTTGCATATGTGAACTCAATCAAGAGCTATTGAGGATGTTGAGCCAGCACCCATTGTAGGAGCCCTAGTCAAAGGATGAGGCAGGGGTCGAAACCGAGATTGAGGTGGAGGCCATTCATGAGGAGCTACTCTGGCTAGAGGATGAGCTAGAGTGGCCTCTGGATCTAGTGATTGATCATATTGAGGTAGCTTATCAGCCAGAGAGAACGGGACCAGCCTAGGCACCTCAGGGTTTGTTGCTACTTCAGTGTTACATGATTTGTTGATTCAGCTCTTGAGTCATTTGGATGGCACCTCTTAGGCAGGTACTTTACTGCATACACCAAATGGTTCTCAGATAAGAGATGGTGTTCAGCCATAAGGGAAAGGTTCCTATTTAGGGTTTTCAGACTCTCGAGGCACAGCCAGCTGCTATTGTGGCTCCATATATTGAGGCGTTTCCTTCCAAACTTATTGTTCCACCTATGGTTCCTGGTCTAGTGATATTTGCTGATAAGCAGAAGAGGTTTGAGAGATTTATGAGATTAGCCCCTCCTAAGTTTAGTGGTGTAATTAGTGAGGATGTTTATGAGTTTTTGGTCAATTATCAGAAGAGGTTGCATAACCTCGATTCACTTGGGTCTCATGGTATGGATTATACTACCTTTCAGTTGACTGATGTGGCTAAGCAGTGGTGCAGATCTATTGTCAGTTGTAGACCAGTGGATTCCCCTCATTTGACTTGGACCCAGTTTTTAGAGATTTTTATTGAGAAGTTTATGCCCTTTAGCTTGAGGGACGAGTTTGATAATTTGGAGCAGGGCTCCATGACTATTGTTGAATATGAGGCTCATTTTCATACCTTATTTAGGTATGCCACGACTAGTATCTCTACAGAGTCTAAGAGGATTAAAAGGTTTGTTAAGGGCTTGACTACTTTTTATCAGTTGGAAACGACTTTGTTAGTGACTTTAGTTGGCTCCTTTCAGAGTATTCTGGATCATACCAAGAGAATTGAGACTATTCGGTAGGGTGCTCAGAGTGGTGGTGGTAAGAAGGGACGTCGATAGGGTAATTTTAATGGTAATTCATCTTGAGGTTGGGATTTTCAGGTAGAAGTTCTCATGGTTACCATAGCAGACCAATTTAGGCAGCCTTATAGAGTTCAGAGAGTTGGTTGTGGGTTCTGAGGCTTTGAGTGGTTAGAGATCAAGTCATGTAGGTCGAGGGTCTTATTCTAGTTCATCAGGTTATGGAGGGCATTCTGGTTCTTATGGCCCATCATAGTATGATTCATCTAGTACGAAATGTTTTATGTGTGATGAGTTTGGGCACTTATCAAGGGATTTTCCTCACCGTGCGATGGGTCCTACCCAGCAAGGTTCTCAACTTCAGATTTGTTTGAAGCCAGTGTCAGTGGTTAGAGAGGGTGCACAAGGCAGTAGAGGTAGATCTAGGGGTACTAGATTTGGAGCTCAGGGATCTCGTGGAAGTGGAAAAGGAGTTGCTCAGTCCAGTAGCAGATGCGGGAAGTTCTATACTTTTTTTAGGAGGCCTGAGGCAGACGCCTCTGATGCTTTGATTAGAAGTACCATTCTGATTTTCCATTGTCCTGATTTAGTGTTGTTTGACCCTGAGTCTATATTCTCTTATGTATCTATACATTTTTCTTCTGGTATTGATGTTATGTATGAGTCCCTTGCCACACCTATTCATGTATCTACCCTCGTAGGTAATTCTTTAGTGGTGGATCGAGTGTACCGATCATGTATAGTGATTCTTATGGGGCGTGAGACTTAGGTAGATGTTATCATTCTTGATATGGTTGACTTTGATGTTATATTGGGTATGCATTGGTTGTTTCCTTATCAGGCGATATTGGATTATTATGCCAAGATTGTTACCTCAGCTATTTTGGGTTCGCCAAGATTAGAGTGGAAAGGTGCTTCTAGTTCGTATCTGAAAGGAATTATATCTTTTCTTTGTGCTTGTCACATGATATAAAATAGGTGTATTTCTTATTTTACCTACTTGCACGATTCCAGTGTTGATTCACTACCTCCTTTGGATTCTGTAAGAGTTGTTAGAGAGTTCATGGACATGTTTCCTATGAACTTGCCTAGTGTTCCTCTAGATAGGGGTATTGATTTTTCTATTGATGTAGAGTAGGGAACCAAAAGCCCATTTTCGTTCCTTCTTATAGGATGGCCCCAACTGAATTGAAGTAATTGTAGGATTTGTTGAGTAAAAGATTTATTAGACTGAGTGTTTCTCCTTGGGGGTGCTCCTATCTTTTTTTGTAAAGAAAAAAGATGGGACCATACATATGTTTATTGATTATTGGTAGTTGAACAAAGTGACTATCAATAACAAGTATCCTCTCCCACATATCAATGATTTATTTGATCAACTTCAGGGTGCGACAGGATTTTCTAAGGTCGATTTGTGGTTTGGTTACCATCAGTTGAAGATTAGATCTTTGGATATTTTGAAGACGACTTTCAGGATATGGTATAGCCACTATGAGTTCTTGGTTATGTCTTTTGGGCTAACCAACACCCCGACAATATTTATGGAGTTGATGAACAAAGTATTTTGGTCTTGTCATGATTCTTTTGTGATTGTATTCATAAATGATATCTTGGTTTATTCCTAGAATGAGGCTGAGCATGTAAGATATTTGAGGCCATACTTCAGAAATTGAGAGATGAGCAGTTGTATGCCAAGTTCTCCAAGTGTGAGTATTGGTTGGCTTTTATTTTTTTCTTGGGGCATGTGGTGACCAAGGATGGTATCATGATCGATTCGGCCAAGGTGGCGGTGGTGTGTGATTGGGATAGGCCCACTTCTCCTATCGAGATTCAAAGTTTTGTCGGGATAGTGGGCTATTATCGATGGTTTGTGTAGGATTTCTCTTTCATTGTTGCACCTTTGACTAACTTGACTCAGAAAAAGGTTGTTTTCTAGTGGTCGGACGATTGTGAGAGAAGCTTTCAAAAGCTCAAGGAGTTGTTGACTTTGGCTCCTATCTTGACTTTGCCCGAAGAGGGCATGGGTTTCACCATAAATGTGATGCTTCTAGAGTTGGCTTGGGTGGTATGTTGATGTAAAGAGGTAAGGTGATAGCTTATGCTTCTAGACAGTTGAAAGTACATGAGAAGAGCTACCCTACTCATGATTTAGAGTTAGTGGCGATTGTGTTCGAGTTGAAGTTGTGGAATTACTATTTATGTAGGGTTTAATGTGAAATTTTATCCAATCATTGTAGACTTTAGTACTTCTTTAGTCAGTGAGATCTTTATATGAGACAGTGTAGGTAGTTGGAGTAGCTTAAGGATTATGGTCTCACTATTTTTTATCATCCGAGCAAGGTTAATATGGTAGCAGATACCTTGAGTTAGAAGGCAAAAAGTATGGGGAGTATGGCTTATCTTTTGGTGAAGGAGCGACCTTTAGCCTTAGACGTTCAATCTTTTGCCAACCAGTTGATTCGACTTGATATTTCAGCACCTGGGTGTCTTTTGATGTATGTTACGGCTAGATCCTTATTGATGAAGTAGATTCAAGCTTGATAGTTTGATAATAAGAAGTTGAGAGTGATTCGTGATAAAGTATTGAGTGGCGAGGTGAAGGTGACATCTCTTGATCTCGAGGTTGTTTTGAGAACTAGTGGTCGGGTTTGTGTACCGAGAGTTAGTGGTTGTAATAGATTGATCTTGAAGGAGGCACCTTGTTCAAGGTATTCTGTTCATCCAGGAGCAGCTAAAATGTACCATGACTTGAAGCAATACTATTGGTAGTGTGATATGAATAAATTCATTGTAGAGTTTGTGGCCAAGTGTTTGAATTGTCAACAAGTGAAGTACGAGCAACAACAACTGGGTGGTATAATGCAGTGGATGCCTGTCAGGAGTGGAAATAGGAGCGGATTATTATGGACTGTGTGGTTTGCCTACCCCGTACTTTGGGGATGTTTGATTCCATTTGGGTGATTGTGGATAGATTGACTAAATCAACGCACTTTGTACCTGTGAAAGTGAATTATAATGAGGAGAAGTTTGCCAAGATCTATGTTTGAGAGATTGTTCGGTTGTATGGTGTGCCTGTCTCCATTATTTTTGATAAAAGTACTCAGTTTACCTCAAACTTTTAGAGTTCTATATAGAGTGAATTGGGTACTCAGCTTGAGATGATCACGACATTTCACCCTTAGACTGTGAGCGGACCATTTAGGTGTTAGAGGACATGCTTCAAGTGTGTGTTATGGATTTTGGTGGTCATTGGGACCAGTTCTTACCTTTAGTGGAGTTCGCCTACAATAATAGTTACCATTCCTGCATTTAGATGGTGCCTTTTGAGGCTTTATATGGGAGAAGGTGTAGATCCTCCGTGAGATGGTTTGATTCTTTAGAAGTTAGGCTTTGGGGCTCTGACTTGTTGATTAATTTAGCAAAGGCTTGTGGATTCCCAGAGTAGGCAAAAGAGTTACGCCGATTAATAGGTTTGTGATATGGAATTCATGCTTAGTGAGCATGTTTTGTTGAAATTATCACCCATGAAGGGTGTGATGAGATTTGGGAAGAAAGGAAAGCTCAGTCTGGGGTTTATTGTACCTTTTGAGATTCATAAGAAGGTTGGAGATATAGCCTATACATTGGGTCTACCTCCAAACCTATTAGTTGTTCATCTGCTATTCCAAGTTTTGATGTTGAAGCAATAACGTCCTGATGATTTTCATGTGATCCGGTGGGATTCAATTACATTGGACAGTGATTTGTCCTTTGAAGAGAAGCCTATTGCTATTTTAGATAGGCATACAAGAAGTTGAGATCCAAGAATATTGATTTTGTGAAAGATCAGTGAATACATCACCTAATTAAGGAGGCTACATGGGAGGTTGATTCCGATATACAGAGTAGATACCCCCAGCTTTTACTGATTCATGTAGTTTCTTTGCTTTTTGTTTGAGGACGAATGTGTGTTTTAGTGGTGGATAATGTAATAACCCTCATAGTGATTTTAGCTTTTTCTGTATTTTGACCATTTTGTCTTTCCCCATAGTTTCTTTTTATCATTTATGAGTGGTGGGGATGGTTGACACAGTCCTCAAAGTGTTCAAGAATGATTTATGTGAGCTTGAGGTTTTGAGTAGCCTTTAAAGTGATATATTTGACTTTGGTTAATATTTTGTGGTCCGAGCATCGGATAGTGTTCTGTTAGTTCTATTAGAACTGGAATGTCAATTTTGGGTTAGTGGCGTGGTTGTCCTGAGTTCTGAGACTTTATTTTGAGTTTTGAATGTTTAAATGTAAAACTAGCTATATTGGCCTAAAAGGGTTCTCGAGGAGTAACTTGTTGATAACGACCATTTTGGTAAATCAAATAATTCTATTGAGTATGGAATGTTGAAATTAGCCTAGTAGCATTATTGAATTATTTTTGTAGGATCCCGAACGAATTTCGAGATTTTGTTCGAAACATTTTGAAACTTAAGTTTCAGTTGGTGCACAACTACTAGTGCACCAGGTGGTCCTTCTTGTGCACGCGGCCATGGCTCGCGCACGTGGTGAAGCACCAACCTATTCACAATGCATGCAACCAATCTATCGCACATGCATAGAGCAAAATTATTGGGCCGGATTGAGTTCCTTCTTCACGTACGCGGATGGTTGAGTGTGCATTCATAGAAGGCATTGTTCATCGGAATAGTATATAGACTCCATTTTGTAATTTTTCTCCATTTTCACCATTTTTAAGCTTTAAAACCTCAGTTTTAATGATTTTGAGAAACTTTTTCATCAAACTTATTTAGGGAAGCTTCTAAGCCTAATTTCTATCATAATCCATTAATTTTATTGCTTAAACATCTTCAAAACTTGAATTTTAAACTTAAGATTTTGGATTTTACCGGTGAAGTGAGAAATTGGTTTTTTTGATGATTTCAAGCTCGATTTTTGAAGGGTTTTCATATTTAGAACCCTTAAAGTATGGGTAACATGATTCTTTATTAAAATTTTAGTTTTACCCTTTTTCGTTTGAGGTCGATTTTCAAAGTGATTTTTGATTTAAAACCAAAGTAAGTTAATATGGGTATTATTAGACTCCTAATTATAGATAGTATTCATTTTGATATATTGAGTTCATTCTAAAGTCACATAGAAGGGGAAGGCTTCTTGTTGAAGGGTCCAAGCTCATGTTTCGGCTTTCGAGCTAGTTTATGACCTAACTTTCTTCAGACTGGACTGGATAGATAACCATTCATGCAAAGTATGCTATGAATTGGGGATTTTATTGTGTTATCCATCTTTTGAGATTATTATTTTATCGCATTGACCTTGTGGGGGCTTGTGTGAATCTTATTATTAACTTGAGAGATTATTATCATTGAGATACATGTGCGGGGGGCTGATATTTGTCTTGTTTGAGCATTATTTGTTATATATCATTATTGTGATGCATGTACGGGGTCTTGGATTGATATTATTGATGCATCACATGATTCTTTACTACTGTGTCACCATGAGACAACTTGTATCATGATCTATTTAGATTTGAGGTTACTTGAGCTTATTTTTACCATTTTTGAGTTGATTCATTGTATGTTGTTAAGCTAGTTATGAACATGCATCCTTATTCATTTATCCATATTCATGGAACTGGTACCTCTGAGAAATACTATTTTTGAAAGAAAATGAGATATTTTATGAAACGCCTTAGCCAAGGAATGTGTTGGTAAGGTTGATTGATGAGATTGTGATAGTATATGGGCTGCAAACCCCTCATGGGTCCTCTCCTGGAAGCTTATGCTCAGAAGGTGTATACGAGGTGAACATATGGAACATTGAATACATATCACTTCATTGCATTACATCACTTACATCTCTCTTATGTGATTGGTATTATGTATTTTAGTCTTCCTTAAATGTATATCTGTAGTGTTGATACTTCTTCTTCTCTTATTGTAATTATATTAGTTCTACTATTAGGAGTTGTACTGCTTGAGCTGTTGTTGGAAATGTTTTTGTATACAGTTGGAAGTGTTGCTCATAGTTTCCTTTATATGTTTAGTTATTTACTTTGCTCGGTTGGTTTATGATGCCTACCAAGTACAAGTGGATCATACTCACTTTAATTTTCTGTACCCTTTCGGTGCAGATCCTAGTTTGAGCGTTACCCACAAATCATGATTGTTCATGCAGCTTGGAGTCTTTCGAAGTCATAATGAGCTCCGCATTTCGAAGTCTACACACGTCTTCATCTAATTTTTATGTCTTTACTTTACATTTAGAGATAGATGACTATGTATTTGTATTCTATGTCAGATTTAGAGTGTTCTTTACTCAAGACACTAGATCTTTGGGATTGGGGTTGTATTTATTTCAAACATTGGGTTGTTTTATCCTATTGGCCTAACTTTATCCTAAAGTATCGTATTTGATTATTCTTTATCGTCTTTAGTCTTTTATTTCTCTTGTGGAGTTAGGCTTACCTATCAAGATTGGATCAAGATAGGTGCCATCATGACCTCCGATATTAGGTTGTGACACATGTACAGTTGTGTGTATATATGGGAGCAACAAGTTTTTGACGTCGTTGCCACGGATTTATAAAATGATTATATAGCTTTAGCTATTATGATATTCTTGTTTCAAGTTTTAGCTGTTTGATCTTAGTTGTTTTAATAGAGGTACCAATTTATGATCATGAAGGATTGCTTGCAATAACAACCTTGAGAATTGTGACTAGGAACCTAAGAAAATGTTTCACAGGCAAAAGAGGGAGTTTAAATTTCTTCAAGATCAATAAGCTACTCCACCATTAGAAATTATATCTAACGATCATGTACTTGTGCAAGAGGTCGAAATGCCCCTAGTGGGTAATTTCACTTCAAGCATTGTTAAGTCCAACTAAACTGAGCAATTTGAGTTTAAGCAGAGCATGATCCAACTGTTTCATGCTAATAAGCAGTTTATGGATTTTTCGCATGAGGATTCTCAAAAGTATATTTAGAACTTCTTTGAGATACGTGATACTTATATCACTATTGGGGTCACGTCTAACTATGTTAGACCCACACAATTTATGTTCTCCTTGCTTGGAGAAGCTAAGAGGTGGTTGAATGTGGAGACTCTGAATGGGATCACTATATGGGAGGATTTAGCCTAAACATTTTTGGATATGTTCTTTTCATCAGCAAAGCTAGTGAAATCATATCCTACAGACAAAAGAAAGACGAGTTGTTGTATTCTTCCTAGGAGAGGATCAAAGCACTCCTACGAGATTTTCTTCACCAGAATCAATCTAATGTAGTTTTAGCACACACTTTCATTGAGGAGTTAAACCTCCATATAAAAATTGTGTTAAGATGTTGCAACGAGGGGATAAATCATGGAGAAGAATTATGATCAGATATATGTATTTATGAACAAGTTCTCAAAGAGCGACACTGACTAGCAGGGGTGATGTGAGCAGAAGTATGGTTCAGAAGAAAATTCAGATATTAGAGCTTGATGATGTATCTTTACTATCTGCTCATATGGCATCAATTCAGAATTAATTAAACAAGATGTTTCTAAGGCAGTCTTATTGGGTTCGAAATCGAGAGGGCGTCATGCGAAAGCTAATAGTTTGCAAACCATAGAGACGATAAATCAAATGACAAAGAAAACTATACTAAAAAATATATTATTTGATATGATTGGCCAACAGGCCTACATATTGAAGGCTAAATTAAAAAGCTTAAAATCTATTGGGAGAAAAAATCTCTTCCTAAATAAGACTCTTAAACGACTACATTGTGGATGCTATTGTGTTATGGTATGAGAAGAGGGGCCTTCTATTTATAGAGGTCCAAAATCTTTACTCCAAGAAAGAGGTTAGCCAAATATGAAAGAGTTTTATATTTTTCTTTTAGGAAAAGTAAAAGTAATTAAGGTAGTACTTTTATTTTCCTTCCAAGAAAAGTAAAACTTAAATTTGGTATGAAAATCAGGATAAAAACCCTAACAAATCTCCCTTTTTTGGCTTGATTTTCTGGCAAAATAATCTTGATCTTCTTTCTTCACACAATCTTCATACATCGCTGCTACTTACCATGGTATAAAGTTGATATGGGTTAAAAATTGGAGCCCTTCACATTAAAAATAAAAGCATGTGTTAATGTTATTGGAGCCCTATGTTATAAGTGAACAGGGTTGAAAGTGGAGCCTTTTGCATTGAAAGTGAGTATAGGTTAAAAGTGAAGTTCATGCGTTAAAAGTATATGCACGAGTTGAAAGGGGCCCAAGCGTTAAAAGTATGCAGGGGTTGAAAATTGGAGCCCATAAGCATGGGTTAAAAATTGATTTTGTTTTTAAAGATGGATTAGCAGCAGGATTGTTGAAAATTTGAAACTTCTTCTCCACATGTAGTATGACCTTTTTTTTGACAAAAAACACTCCTCAATATCGTTAAATTGGTCGCAACTTGATTTGAAATCGCCTTGACATGTCCTCAACCTCGTTCAATCATAAGACCATAGGATCGTTGAACATGGTTCTGATACCACTTGTTGGGTTCAAAATCAAGAGGACGTCGTGCGGAAGCTAATAGTTTGCAAACCATTGAGACGATAAATCAGATAAATTATACTAAAATAACATATTATTTCATATGATTGGCTAACAGGCCTACATATTGAAGGCTAAATCAAAAAGCTTAAAATCTATTGGGAGAAAAAATCTCTCCCTAAACAATACTCTTGAACGACTACATTGTGGATGCTACTGTGTTATGATATGAGAAGAAGGGTCTTCTATTTATAGAGGTCCAAAACTTTTCCCCCAAAAGTAAAACTTAAATTTGATAAGAAAATCGGGGCAAAAACCCTAACAAGCCACAGCCGCAGACATAATAGGTTAAGTAAGCAAATATATTTTGTAAGGTCTCGCAAAATAGCCCATACTAGTGATATTTGTCCGACCAATCTAGAATCTGTGTATTTCATGGGTAACACCAACGGAGGACACTTTTATCAAAACTGATATGTTCACATGGGTTAGATTTATATTCCAGACATCAACTTATGTTTTGTAAACGATGGTGTTTGCTCTTCCCAAAGACCTACTTAGTCCTCAGTATTGTTTTGCAGTTGTGCATCAGATGCATTCTCATTACTTTGGTTTAATTTTTTCGTGAGTGATTCCTATAAAACAAATAGATTCAGTAATAAGAAGGTAGAGTAGTGAGTTAAACTAACAGATAACTCTCCTAGCCCCATTGTTGGCACCAAACTATTTTGAGAAATTGGTACAGTTAAATTTGTTATGAGGTTAATGACATGTGTCTTGATTTAACTTGTTGGGTTGATATGTTAGAAGTTAAATATGTTCATAGAGGAATTAAATGAAAACATTAAAGAGAATAAAGAGAGTCGGTGGAAGTAGTTAAGCTCCGATGTTATATGTTTACTTTAGATTCGAGCTCGTTATTATTCAGCTGGTCTCAGACCCCAAGACATTTATATGGAAACACTTGAGAATATAAACTTAGTAAAATATGGAAATCTCGGAGCACAAGAATATGAATGTGTTGCTTTTGTATTGCTTAGAAAATACTATTTACAAGTGTTTAAAACTACTATTTATTGGCAACAAAGGCGATACATCAACCAATAAAACATCTCTACACGAGCCTAAAGTAATATGCCAATAGCAGAATTAAAAATATTGTTATTTATGCCAGCTAATTTTCCTCTGGTGTTAGCAGAATCTCATATTGATACATCAGACGTATCTATTTTTGGTCCTTTTGTTCTATCATTTAGCCGAATAACAATACAACTAACTAAATAAAATATTAATCTTATTTTGTCCCACTAGATCACAGTGAAATACAAATAAAGATGACAAATTTTCATCCATTAAAATGATCTTTTAAGTAGAATTTAAATTTGTACTTCTCTTGTTATGTTTAATATTCTATTTTATATTTTTTTGTTAATTAATTTTTTATTTGGTTCATTGGTCAGGCCAACCCATCTTTCTCAAGCCTCATGGCTTAGTGGGCTTACTCCGGTCGAGCTAAAAAGCTATGTTTTTAAATGGACTTAAAAAATTATAACCCCGTCCTATTAAATCACAAATGGCTCTAATTTTACTTGATAATTTAAATAAATCTCACATGTTAAAATTATGCAAGAATTTATTTAAACTTATACAAGAATTGGTTGAAATATTGCATCATAATTTAGCATCAATAATTGGAAGTACGCAAATTATATTTACTACCTTAGCAGTAATATATACTCAGCTCAATAGCTCATGTCTTTTTTAACCAACAAGCGTCATGTCCTGCACAGTCACTGCATATTCTCAAACCTGCTCGGCTCCACATACTCTCAAATCCTCATCACACTGCTCCATTTCTAAATTGATATCCCTATTCCTAAGAAGTTATTTCCACTACTCTTCTTCATGATGTATATATAGTTAAATCTTCACTATTCCTCATCATTATAGATTTAACTCTCATACCCTTTAACTTCTCTCATAATCTTCATGGTTAATATTATGACAACCATTTGTACATCATTATGAACATTATAAATAGAGACATAAGAACTCATATCGTATACTTGAACACACTTGAATTAAAAAAGAAAACTTTCATCTCTTGTCTCTGCACATTTCTTTTTATATTGTTACTTGTTTACCCTCATTTATAACATTTTCTTCTTATTTTCATTTTCTTGTTTTTCTTTGTGGGTTTTGTGCTGGTTTTAAAAAGGACGTTTTGTTTTAGAAAAATGTCATTTGGGTAGAATGAGAATATGTAAGACAATTCACATGAATTATGAAGTATTACAAACATTTTTTATTTTTTGTGGTTAATTCCATTTCATGAAAAAGTGAATTACAAATTTTGTATTGTGTTATTCTATTTCAATCAAATTAATGATGCTTTTGGTTTTCAATGCCTAAAAAATATTCCCTTTCTTCCTCACGCGCATTTAATAAATTTATCTTATCAAATTTTTAAATGCCAAACTTATTTTTCTTTTCTTATTTTTTTATAATACTAGTCTCTCGACACGTGCGTGCCTGTCTAAATGCTAGCAGTAAGTAAGCATTTGAAGTACCACGTCAATGTATTGTAGTAAAAACTTTTTTTATTTGCTGTTGTAAAATGTTATTATAAAGCACATATAATATCATTTAACATGAAAGAAAATTTCACAAAAAATAATGTTGACCATTATATTGAAATGTTATTATAGTGAATGATTATAACAGAGGTTTGATTGTATTTATAGAATACTTCAATACAAAAAAATAATCACTCAATTAGCTTCAAGAAAAAATTCCAACCACTTCACCTACTTCATTGCACTCAACCGTTTTTACTGTCCTTTTTCATGTTTTACCACCAGGGGCGGACCCACAGGTAAAAAATGGGTGCTCGAGCACCCATTGACCTTGGCTCGAAATAGGTATAATTATATAGGAAATTGAAGAAAAAAGATATAATAAACCAGAAAGCACCCACAAACACTAAGTTTGGCTGGGTGCTTTGGTTTAAGAGTGGTGCTGGAAACTTTTAAGTGAGGGCGTGTGGGAGTTCGAACCCCACTGGAGTCCTCTTTAGGCAATTTTTAGTTCTTTTGTAGTCACTCCACAGGAGTCCCTTTTAATTTGTTTTACTTTCTTCTCTTTTTTTTTTTTCTTCTTTTTTTACTTATACAGAATTCATTATAACATAGAAAGAAAGAAATTGGGCTTCATAAATAAAGAATTAAAGACACCAAAGTTTGACCCCACTTGAACATTTTTTTAAAAAAAAAATAATTTGTTTTCTACCCCTCCTGAACATGAACTTAACCAACCAATTTTTTTTTTGATCGGTTGCGTTCTTCCATCAAAGATTCACGATGTCTATAATACAAATATGAATACTTGTAATTAATTTTTTTTGTTGTCATCTTCAAATAATTGTGCATTTATACTATATAATTAATAGTAACTATACAAGTTCAAAAAGGTTGAGCACCCACGAACCCAAAATCCTAGGTCCGCCACTGTTTACCACAACAATCAAACTACGTAAAAATCAAATAGTAATCATTCTTAGCAGCAATATAAAAAGTGATCTGGCCCTCCTCATTTAATTGACTTACCAAATGTTCTAAGCCTTTGTCATCATTCTTCTAACATTTTGAGAAACTCATTCATTATGAGATATATCGACTGTTATAATTCTTGAGTGATCGATTTAATAGATGACATGTAATACTTAGATCTTTAGCCAAAATTTTCTAAGTATCCACAAATACTTAATTATTATGAAATATGAACATAAGGTGGTTCCAACCTATCTGGTAAGCACCCAATTTTCTTTTTTGATACTGTAGCTTCTTATGGAACAAGAATTTCAATAATTTCTATACAATATTGCACCTACACGCAAATCATGAAAAATACAAATTTTGAGTTTCTTACTTCGAAACTTTCTTATACAATAACACATCTATGTCCTCTCCCAACCATTGTTAACATCATGTCAGTTAATTATACCCATATATCATAATCTTTTGAAAGAAAATTTATTTAAGAATAATTTTATGTTCAATAGTATCTAGAGACCTACATCCAGTAGAGGTAATCTATAACCATAGTAGCTAGAGAACTTCCCTTAGTTTTGACAGTTGGCGAATATATCAATAGTTAGTAAGATTAACGTTAACTTAATGGTAATGACCCCCTAGGTCATTTTCTTTGTTTTTACTTGTTTTCAACATTTCATACCTTTCCATAGCGGCTACAGGTCAGTTTTTGGACAGTTCGTTTGGGTTTTAAGCCCATCCCCTTGTTTTGAAGCTTTTGAAGTTGAGAAATTGGTCTTGGACCAAAACTCCTATTAGACGACCTCATATGAGAATTCCTACAACGCCGTTAGCTCCAGAACGTGAATTTTTGGCAAGAGGAACCCTTGGTCTGGGTCTCGAGATTTTCGAGCTCATTTTGGGCTATTGGGTGGATTTTAGTGAAAATGGAATAGTGGGTGTGGGACCCACTTTTTTATCAAAACAAACTCGGATGAAAATTTTGATGGTTTTGTTGAGTTCGTAATGTCAAATTTGGTATGGTAACTGATAGAGGGTCAACCTGTTTGTTCGCACCCACTATGGCAGCCACACGTACTATGACTTCAGCCCTTCTCTTTTTCGCTCAACACTTAGTTTGCCTAGGCTTACGAATTTAGAAAGACACAAGCACATACAGGAACAAGTCCTAACTTTGTATTTAACTCGTGCCACAAAGAAGCACACAAAACAACCCTATAAAATCTGACTAACACAGCCAAGACTTGCCATTAAGACAGCCTGCATGTGCCTAGTTATAAGCCACAACTTCTGTCACATGGAAGGCACATGCACAACACATGCCCTTATCCTAATCCAGTTGACAACCCCAACTGATAGGTCTAATCTAAAATTTGAATTACAAATTCAAATTCAAATTATAATCAGCAACCAAGCCAAGCCACATGTCCAGGGCGGTTGTAACTGCCCAACTGTCGTCATGTACAAGGCATATGCCCAGTGTCAGCACATCCTTGGCAATACTTGTGCCAATTTCGCATCTGGGTCTTGGGCGTCTGTGCACTTACCCATGCCACTGTCTTGTCAACACCCAAGCCGCCCTGTTCGAGTCACGTTCATCCCAACTTGTCTTGCCTTATCCATACCTCCGCAACATGACTTGCCTTAGCCTAAATCAGCCTTAGCATTGTTCTGCCTTAGCTTGCCAACCCTTGTTATGCCTTAGCCATGCCTTGCATGCCTTAGCCACGCCACTGCCAAGGTCTTGCCATGTCCGGCCGACACACGCCATGTCATGCTGACATGCCCATGCCGGTAGACTGGCCTTAAGCAAACCTAACCTTTGCCTTCACTATTTGGTCTTGTCTAGGTTGATCATGTAAATCCCTATCCAAGCCTAAGTCATTCGAACATATCCCAAATTGATACCAAATGCATCACAATACACGGTGAAACCCTCGCCCTCAACTTGAAGAGTCAACACAGGGGCAGAAATAAGTCGATCCTTGAGCTTCAGAAAGCTCACCTCACAATCCTCAGACCACTAAAATAGAACCTCCTTTCTGGTCAGTCTGGTTATAGGAGATGCAATAGATGAGAAGCCCTCAACAAACCACCTATAGTACCCTGCCAACCTAACAAAACTGCGAACCTCAGTAGGCGACGTGGGCCTAGCCCAACCTTGAATAGCCTCAATCTTCGTTGGGTCTACCATGATACCGTGTATGGATAAAACATGCATCAAGAAAGCCACAGAGTCGATCCAGAACTCACACTTCGAGAACTTGATGTAAAGCCGATGATCTTTCAAAGTGTGAAGCACAATCCTCAAATACTGTTCGTGCTCCTCATTGCTCCTTGAATAAACTAAGATGTCGTCAATAAACACAATCATAAAGGAGTCCAAGTAAGGCCTGAATACACGATTCATCAAATCCATAAAGGTTGTCGGGGCATTAGTCAACCCAAAAGACATCACCAGGAACTCATACTACAAAAAAATCCCCATTTAACGATGGCTTTTAGCTACGAAAAGATTTTCGTTGCTAAGTAGCGATGGATTGGCTACCAATTTAAACATTCGTCACCAAAAAAGCAAAAAAATAATTGACATCTACGTTAACAATGGATTAGCGACAAAAATTCAAATTCGTTGCTAAAATTTTCCGCAAATTTTCACACCTCTATTTTAGCGACAAAACTTTCGGCTACAAATTTAATTAAAAGTTAGCGGCGACATTAGCGACATATATTCTGTCGCTAATTAAAAATCAATAATTGTAGAATTAAAATGTCAATGTTATTTTATTTCTAGTGCAACCGTGGAGATAGCAAAGTCTGAAACATATATGCCTCCTTTCACTCTCTTGTTTCTAGGGCTTTCTCGTTGCTCTCCGACAGCTCATCCTGAGTGGTAGCTCGTCTTCTCCTGAATCTTGCATTCTTTGTAAGCTCGTCTTATCCCAAAGCTCGCCTTCTCTCCGTAAGCTCGCCTTCTCTCCAGCAGCTCGTCCCTTGGTTTATAGGGTTTTTTATTTCCATCTCAGGTAATGTATATTTCTTTGCTAATTTCTCCAGTTTGAGTTCTTGGGTTTATTATTCTTGATAAAGATTAATTAGTTATTTTTCTATAGTCTCTGTCCCTTACTCTTCATTTTTCCCCTTTTGGCTTTTTATTTAATGGTTCCATTGTTGTGATATGTTCATTCCATTTGGTGTTCCAAGAAAATTGAAAAAAAATTAGTGGCCACCATCAAAATTCTTTGATATATTTTAATTATTTATGTTAGATAGTTAGAAAAGCTTAGACCTTTTTTGTTCTATTCCATAGTAAAACTAGGATTAGTCTAGAATTTCCCAAGGAAAGTTTTAATTTATGAAGAAAATTGAACCAATCTAAGTAGATTGGGGGTTGAAGGATACTTCGGTTGATATCTGTTATTTGTGTGTGTGTGTGTGTCTTTAGATATTTAATTTGAACTCAATGATGAAATCTTCTTATTCGAGTTCTTGTTTCTGCTTAGATTTATCAGGTTCCCCCATTCAAGGAATTTAGCTTTTTAATGCATAAACTTGATAAAAAAAAGATTTTTTTCTTTACACTATATTTAGCTTGTGTTACTTGAGCCAAGGTCATTTGGAAACAACCTTTCTATCTCCACGGGGTAGGGGTAAGGTCTACGTTCACTCTGCCCTCTACAAATTTCACTTGTTAGAATATTCTAGGTATGTTGTTGTTGTACACTAAATTTACCTTTTTTGGGTCTTAAGGATTTTGATTCTTTGTGAAAGGCTGTTTCTTTTTATTTTCTTAAGCATTTGCCATTCTTTATCTCATTATTTGTTGATAAATTTAGTTGTGTGCATATGGAGTCTTTGGTTCTATTGTTATCCAAATCAGTATCATTTTAGATTTTCCCCATTCTTTTTTAGACAGAGGAATACCATTTATCATAACAAATAAGAATCATGTTGTCTAAGCTTAGGAATAGACACTGATTGTTAAATGCTTTTGGAATGTGACTAGTTGTGTGATTTCAAACAATCAATAGATTTATTGTGTCATGTTTGGTCATTAATCTTGTCTAGCTTGTTACTTCATTGGACTACTCAGATTTTTAGATGACTATTAGGCCTCTCTACTTTTTTGTGTGCGCATTTCGTGTTTTTGTGCAAACTTCTTAGTCTCCTTTTCGGATTTCTCTATTTTTTAATTTCTTGAGCCTTATCAATGAGAGGTAAGGTTATAGACATCATGTCTAATTCAATCAAAGCTTTTCCTCCATTGATCATACTAATTTATGGTTTGTGTCCTCGTCCAATATTCTTCTACTTTGAGATATGACTTATCAAGAGCTTATTTTCTTTGGTTGTTGACTATGTTTCCTGAACTCTTCAAAAGTATCAACAAGTGGGTATTGGATCCTTCGAAAGTTGTGCATTTTTGGAGGATTCGAGCTACATGTTTTACAAGTATTTAGTCTACACAAATCTTGCACTCATCCATAATGATTTCGTGGAGTAAATGGACAAAAACATCCCTCATCTATGCTTCAAACTTAAGCTACGTCCTTATGCTATCAAAATAAACAAAAAAACATCCCTGCACTATTCTAAAAGCTGCAAGTTACATCCTTTGGTTAGCTTCCGTCAAGAAAGTAATAACTTCAACCTAAACTTCCCTCACCTGTTCTTCTGCTCAGCCATGGATCAATGTGTTGCACCAAATTCAATGGGTCTTAGAAATTTGTTACTTGACATACATGAGTTTCCACCTTTCTATTTTTTGCTTCTAATTTCCAAATAAATCATCACCCTCCCCCCAACATAACTTCATCGTCAAGGAAATAAGGGAGAGTGGGTAATTGTTGAGCATATATTTTCTGGATATGAATCTACATTATTTCCAACTTCAATTGTATAATTTCCCTTTTTCAAGTGTTGCAAAGGATACATATACTGGAAGCATTAGAGGCTTTCAGTAATATGAATATTGATGGTAAGTGGTAACTTCCTTACTATGAGTAACATTTCTTTTGTTCAGTAGAAAGCTCATTTGTGTATTCTTATTATGAAATTATTTAAAAAACAAGTATGGTGATTGGTGACTCAACACAAAAATTTGAAGGGGATAATAGCTAAGAATCTTATGAACAGCATATGGAATCTCTTTCTAATGGTGGGCTGAAATATAAATTTGCATTATTCTTTCAAGAGAAAAGTGAAAGCTCTGTGAATGCTCAATTCAATAGGTTATTTAACCGTCAGAAACTGATTCATCATTGTTTGTGTGGAGACAAATGTACGGTACTTTTATATATTCTTGTCTTTATCTCGTAATGGCTATAGAGCAATACTCAAATATGTTTCCTTGGAAGGGCTAATAGCATGTTGTAGAGAAATAAAAAAATTCAGCCGGGTGTTTTAATCAGTACTTCAGCCATATAAGTGCTATTTTAGTGGCTTAACACCATTTTCTTTCACTTTTGTGCTTTACTCTATCCTTTGGTTTGATTGCACAGTTTCTGTCTAATGCTTAAAAAAATCAAAGATGCATACATGCAGCCTTCTCAATTGCTAAGTATTTGACTTGTCTATGAAGAGAAGCTTTCAGTAAGAGGTAGATTTATCACAAGGCGTCAAAAAATATTCTTTGTTGTTTCATATTTGAAACATCTCGTTAACTTTCTAAAATATTTTTCTTTTCTAAGGCAATAACTTTTGCAGCTGCTACTGTGTGTTAAAGTTTTCGATAGGAACTTGTTCGGCAACTACTCATTTTTATACACATGATTTTGATAATGAAATTGTATGGTAGGAGAACTTATTTTATTTTTTGCCATCTCTACTTGTGCATACCACTAATTTATACGTAATTTTGAGGTCTTCTAAGAAAGTTTTTGTATGTAAACTCTCACATGGCATTTTTTGAGAACTCTAATTTGTTATTAGTCTTTTGGATTAATATATGGCAAAAGAAGATCAGAGAAACTGGAAAACGAAGTTCTCCAAATAAAAAGAGATCAAAAAAATAAGTTTACATTCTTCGGGAATATGAGGGAGCATGTACTTTAGGTTTTTAGTGCTTGTTCATTTGTTTAAATCTTCAATCTAAAGTGTGTTTCTTAGCATAATGGCCATAGTTGTTCTTATTAGATAAAGAAATCATCTCCATCGGGGTAGTCCAGAATGAATAATGATCATAGTCATTCTTTTGTGGATGCAGCCTCTACGTCAATTTAAGTGTGCCGGTTCAAGAAATGATCTAGCAATAGTGGAGCGTGTAAAAGTCATTGAAATACCTTCAGGAACTATCATCTCCAAAAACCCTTGTTTAACTGGTAAACGTATCTAAGGTTTGCAATTTTAAGTAGGCGTCCTTTTTAGCAGATCCATATTGAATATTAGGAGTGTTCAACTTGTGAAGCTTTTATAATCAATTGGTTCATTTTGAATTTGTTTTTTGCCTTCTTTTTCTGGATTGAGATATTAAATTAATTGTTTATACAAAATGAAACTTTTTTGGTTGGGCTACACATGACATGAGTGGAAATCTTTTCGTATATAGTGACCAATCTCAGATTGTGAATGTAAGTAAAATATTTTGTGATCTTGACATATTTATATCCTTTTTATGACATATTCTTCCCCTTATACTGTTCATATCAACCATCAAGCCTAAAGTGTCCGTAGGCATCACCCAGGTAGTTTCAGTTAATGCTACAAAGAGTTGCTATCTTGTTGATTTCTGCTTCTTGTTGGCATGAAAAATATCTAGGACTGAGCTGAAAGCCTACTCTGAAGAGTTTCTTGTGTGAGGTAAGCTTTTCCTCTAACTAGCCATGAAAAACATACAATTTTGTATGGTGCTTTGGTCCTCCAAATCTGTAGATGATAGATAGTAGTATGTTGCTATGATTGTGAATTTTGAATTGTTGCTTCCTTTTCATGTAAGAGAGTTTTCCTCATTTGTATAAAGCCTTTTAGCATTCTGAGTTAATCAGTGACTCTAGTAACTTGCTTAATGATTTTCCATCAGCTTTTGCATTTTTTCAATTGAAAGGAGAAAACTGCCTAAATACAAGTCTATTTTATGAAGCAATTGAACGTATACAGTGAAATTATTTTGTTGAATACGCCATACTAGTAAATTCATGGTGTTTGTTTGGACAGAGAGCCTTTCTTTGTGAGTACAATGCGATGGTTTGGTTTAACTTGTTATAAGCATTGTGAAAGGACAACTATTAGAATGGTTATGCCCTCTGCATTTATTATCAGATGTAAGCGTTTATGGTGCCATTTGGATATATATATATTATTTGCAAATTTTAAAATATTACTTGAAAATCAATGTTTATTTGTCAATCGTCCACTACTTCAAATAGAGAGTTTGAAGTTGAAGTAATCGTCTAAACAAAACTTTTAAAGGTTTTCGTTTACTTCTTCTTATAGGATAGAGATCAAGAATTGTTAAGCAACAATGATAACATGAGCAATTACAATCAGAAAAGGTGGATGTTCGCCTCAAATATATTACGAGATCGTGGAAGGAAAGACGAGTAGTTATGGCCAATCTCATGAAAACACTATTATGGCTTGGGTCCTATTTTCGATCCTGACGAGTATCACTCTCCAACACCACATTAGTTAGTTTTGATTTGTTTTTTAGACTCTATTATATTAGTTGAAGAACAATTATGAACGTTGTTGATGCTTTCCGAATGTATTTTTGGATCTATTTGTTAATCTTTAAATTACTATTTATATGAAATCAGTTTCTTATAATACATATTGAATTTTTTTTTCATTTAATATGTTCTACGAAGATTTTGAATAATATATAATATTAAAAAATAGTGCGGTTATATTTGTAGCTAAATATTTAATACGACGGATAGCTACGGAAATTTCGTTGCTAATATTTCTCGGCAACGAAATGAACAAGCAAATAAGCGACAAATTTTATTTGTTAGCTACGGAAATATTCGTCGCTAAAGATCACGACAAAAATTTAATTGTTACTAATCCGTCGCTAAATATAGCGATGGACGACAAAAATTTGTCGCTAACGGCTTAGCTACGAGCGTTTTATCGACGGACAACATTCCGTCGCTAAAGCCATTTAGCCACAGATTTGGGTGGTTTAGCAATGGTTTTTGTCCGTCGCTAAAACCTATTTTTTTGTAGTGCTATAATGGTCGTAATGAGTCCTGAAGGCTGTCTTAGGGATATCCTCATCCCTAACTCTCAACTGATGATATCCAGATCTCAAATCTATTTTTGAGAACACCGCGACACCTTAAAGCTGATCAAACAAATCATCAATATGAGGCATAGGATACTTATTCTTCACCGTCACCCAATTTAGCTACATGTAATCGATACACATTCGCATAGACCCATCCTTCTTCTTTACAAACAGAATTGGAGCACCCTCACAGAGACACACTCGACCTGATAAAACCCTTCCCAAAAGATCCTCAAGCTAACTACTCAACTCTCTCAACTCAGCAGGAGCCATAGAAATAGGTCGAGTGCCCGGCTCGAGGTCAATAATGAACTCTATATCACGCTCAGGAGGAAGGCTAGGTAGGTCAGTTGGGAACATCAATAAACTCACATGCAACAGGGACGGAGTCAAGCGACGGACTCTCAATACTAGCATCCCAAACATAAGCAAGGAATGAATCACATCCCCTCGACATCAATCTATGAGCCCGAACATATGAAATAATCCCGGTCAGTGTGCGGCTAACAGAACCCTGCCACACCACTGGGGGTACACCAAGCATGGATAAGGTAACGATCTTAGCAAAGCAATCCACAACCGCATGATAAGGGGACAACCAGTCCATGCCCAGAATCAAATCAAAATCTACCATATCCAACACAATAAGATCAACTCGAGTCTCAAAATCCCAAATAGTCACCAGACAAGATCAATGTGCCCGATCTACTACTAAGGAATCACCAACGGGGGTAGATACACTTAAGGGCACAGATAATAACTTAGAACATAAACCCAACCGTGGTACATAATAAGTAGATACATAAGAAAATATGGATTCGGGATTAAATAATGCAGAAGCTGGCTGATGGCATACGAAAATCGTACCTGTAATCACCACATCTGAAGCCTTAGCCTCTGACCTAGTCAGCACGGCATACAACTGGCGCTGGCTACCACTAGTCTGAGCATCGACCTGACCACCAGTCCGACCTCTCTAAGCTCCACTTCAGAAAACCTAGGGACCACCCCATCAACCCTGTGCACCACCTCTGCCTGCTGGCTGTATAGATCGGATAGGTTGTGTCATCTGAACTGAAAGCTCAATCGCCCTGCACTAAGGACACTCAAGCATGAAATGATTGACAACCCCATAAGTATAACATGCTCCTGGCTCCCTACTCGGCCTAGAAGATCCAGTTGATCTAGTATGACCACCTCTAGTAGATGAACTGGACTGACTATATCCCTGAGGCTAACTACCAGAACCACTATAGGTGGGTTGACCCCTATCAAAAATCTACAAGGCTGACTGTATGGGCCTACTAGGCTGACCCTATCACTAAAAAGACTGTTGTTGCTGCTGAGGGTACCGACCTTGAAACCCATGGCCTCTGAACTGTGAGTTGTTGTGACTGTCACTGTAACTACCCTGGAATCGGGGTCTTGTATTACTGCCCCCTTGGGCCTCGCGATCCATCTCCTTGATTGAATACACATGCTCAGCTATCTCAGCAAAGGACTTCCCTGAAGTCACTAAACTTTGTGTAGCTCTACGAAGTGATAACCACAATCCCCTGACAAAACATTTGATCCTTTCATACTCGTCAGGTAGGATAATCGTAGCATGCCAGGCTAAGTCATGGCATCTAGCCTCATACTCAGCTACTATCATAGACCCCTGCCTCAACCTGGAAAACTCATCTCGAAGATACTCACGCATACTATGGGGCATATACTTCCCTAAGAACACCTCGAAGAACTGTGCCCAAGTAACGGGAGGAGATTCAGCTGGCCTGGAATCAGTATAACCTCTCCACCATCTCCTCGTGACTGTATCAAACTAATAAGCAACAAAATTGCGCGACTCCACTAATCCCAAATTCCTCATCTTTTCCTCGCAGCTGGATAAGAACTCATAAGCATCCTCTCCTAGAGTACCCGTAAATCTAGGTGGAGCTAATCTAAGAAAATGACTCAACATCTTCTGCTCCTCGGCAGATATAACTGGCTGAGCTACTACCGGCTGTGGAATTACCAACGCGGGCAAAATCTCAACTCTAGGTGCTGCAACTGCAGGCTGTACCCCAACACCAACTTCTTGTACTACTGGCTGGGCTCCCTCGGCTGAAGGACCTCTAACTAATCCCAGCAACTGCACCAAAGTGTCTCGGAGCACTGAAGCATCAATAAATCCAGGTGGAGCCTGAGCTGCTCCCTGGCCCACCGGCTACTGTGGTGGTGGAGCATCTAGAGCTATAACGGGATTGGGTGACTGGTCCCTAGCATGATCTTGGCCTGGGGAAGCTGCTCTACCCTGCCTCCGACCTTTAGGTCGACCTCGACCCCTAATAGGAGCCCTTGCCGCAGGCTTGGGGTCCCGACCCCCCGCTCTCGCACCACGTATCCTAGCCATCTTCGTAAAGAGTAAACCAAATGAAGATTAGAAACCAACATAGACTCGACGCACAGACATGAGTCAAGAAAATAAGAGACTCCCCTAAGAATACTTCGTAGCCTCCCGAGGATAGGATACAGGCATCTCCGCACCAATCCGCAGGATTCAACCACACATTCGCTCATGTACCGACACTACCCACACAACCTAGGCTCTGATACTAAGCTATCACGACCCAATTTTTGAGTCATGATGGCGCCTGCCGTAACCCACTAATAGGCAAGCCAAATCGTAGCCCGAAGCGACAAGCGACGGGCTAACGGGTGGAATCTCAGAAGAACAGAGATGAAGTGGAAGTAACCGTACTAATAAGCATGCTAGAAATATAAAAACAAATAGAACCAAAATATATACATACCAAGATAGAGAAGGAAGAGGACAATATATAAAGTCAAGAAACCCTCCCAAGACCTAGTGAGGTCGGTACAAAAGCCACTATTAGACGTACCCAAAATACCAGAAAGAAACCAAGTATATACAACAAGTACTAAAGTCTCGAGTGTAAAAAACTATACAGTGGATACAGAGTAGTTTCTACCTCGAACGTCAGTAAGCTCACCCTGCTCCGGAGTTAGTACTGAGAATAGAGTCAAGTCAAAATCATCGGCTAGTGCCCGGATCTGCATCCGAGAAAAAGATGCAGAAGTGCAGTATGAGTACCAGACAATGGATACTCAGTAGGCATCATCGGTCGACTGAGCTCAATGTAATATAAGTTGGCTAAAATTCGAGGGGGCATGCTAAGTCCGGGGTATAAGTAATAAACACATAAGTAACTGCTGAGGCGTATAGATATGCTCAAGAGATAAATAAATGTGATACCGAATAACGAGTAAATAAGTGTGTAAGTAAATACACAAGTCAAACATAACCTATCTGGGCCCCCATAAACCCGATAGGTACACGGAAGAAAACAATAACCCAGCCTAGCCCCTATAAATCACCAGTGTCTTGAAGCTGTATCAGTATCCAGTAACCACAATAACCAACATGGGTACACCGGGCTTAAACTGACACTAATGGGCAATAACAAGAGGCCAAACGCCGAAATCAAATCGGACACAGTGAGTAATAACAATAGGCCACATATGTATCATATCTACTAGACTCGAACTGGAAATCAAAGAACAATATTATCATAATCACGATACCCAGTACCAGAACTCATAGTGTACCACAATTCGGGGCCGGACTCGAATTGGGACACCCAATAGTCAATAACCAAAATAATCATACTTGAATCAGTAGCCGGACTAGAATTGAAACTCAGCATAACCAGTAACCAGAATAGAACCAAATATCATATTATATCAAATAAATGGGGAACGCCTTAGTCCCGGGTTAATGCCAGCATATTAGTACCGGAGTTAACCCACAACCTGCTATGAGTCAATTTTGGGGTCCTACCAGGTCAACTATCTACTATAAACAATATGTATATATAAGTATAGGGATGCATTATAAGTCATGGTAAGACGGGTCTGCATTCTAAGTCAAACTAGCCTACCCCGATCAAATACAGTGCTATCAGGGATTAACAAGGCTAAACAGGACAACCGGGTATAATCAGGGTGACTCAATCCTTTCATAACCCTAACAGGTCATACTAGGGCTTAACTAAGCCTAAAGATGTCAAAGTTTTGATAAGTCGACAAGAAAGGGTAACGGTGCCCTTTATCGGGTCCTGGAAACCAAGTCTAGTTATACCTGTCTAAGTCTGGGATAAGTCTGTCTAAGCCTAGACTAAGGTACAACAGTAACATTCCCCAACCAGCAACAACAACAACCATACTATCCGACCCCCAAATAGGTCATCTTTGGTGTGCCATGAGCATAACGGGCATGGAATGTATTCGAATAGTTCTATCCGGCCTAGAACGCCTAAATCATAGCAACCCACCACCAAATCTATAATACCAACCCACAACACCAGCACAATAGCATACATATATCACACATAAGCCCAACCTAAGTGTAAAAGAAACCTATCCTACCTGGACGCCGCCACAAGCATGCCAAAAGAACCAGTTATACAGGAGTCTTCCCCTTCTGAGAAGGTACCAAAATAATAAAATACATGTCAAATTATGACTATTGATACCCATATTGCATTAGTTTGGAAAATATCCAAAATTTCTACGTGGGGCCCACTTGCAGAATCGCAAAACCAAAATCGTCACAGCGTCCCAAATAGCTTAGTGACCAATAGTCATAAGATACTATTCAATCTGAGCTCATACTATGATCTAAATCAGCACCAACAACAATACCACCAATCATATATAAAAATATACCGTAATAACCGGCGAAACTTATAGTAATAATGTCAACCACGCTATTTTCGATCTTGAATAACTTGATGTAGATAATCGATTTTCTTTCGGGGATAGAAAATACCATCAAAATATTTTTATACAAAATCTTATCTTCAATGTGATTGCATGTAATTGCAGTGATTGAATACTAAATTGGTAAAGAGAAGGAAAATGAATGAAAAGTAGTTACTAGGCAATATATATATACACACGTACATATATAGAGATAAAAGAAACCAATGTTTGTTGGAACAATGGTTGTTTATACATGTAAGTACATGAAATGGTGTAATTAGATGTATATGATAATTAATGTTTGCCAAGTGTTTTGTGATTCATCAAGACAACATGTTGTTGCACACCCTACTTTACTTCCTCGTAGAAGTGAAATGACATAAGTTTATTTTTATCCCATTACGTATATACTCGAGTATTGCATAGATTCGTGGTAAAATAAATAACATATTTTGAATATACCATAATTAATAGAAAATTATTTTGAATAAAACCTCTATCATATAATAATAAGTTTTGAACATATCTAGACTCACTATCTATGTTTAAGGTATTAATAAATTATAAAATAATATAAATATATCATAACTAAAGAATTTTTATAAATATCTAAAATATTTTAGAAAGATAGTAAAATAATTTTACCAAACTCTAATATAATTTAAATATTTTACCATATGCTCGATATTAATAAAATTCTCACACGAACTACCTGGAAATCAAACTGTCAGTCCCAGCAAGTCATAAATAACTTGGGGCAGTTATAGGAAAGCTCTAAATGTCGAGGACTCATGAAAACGAGGGAAATGAACGAGAGGGTCATTACAGTTTTGTATATATGTATTATGCTTACCTTGTATTCTTGTTTTGTTTGAAGCTCTTGTACTAACTTTACCAAGTTTTGGGATTACTTCACTATATTAGTCTCTTTATTTAATTCATTTCTGGTGCTTTCCTCTTTCCTCCTGATAACCCATTACTTGCTATTCTGGATTATGGGTTGGCTTACCAACCAGTGGGATATGGATGGTGCCATCATGACCTGATAAATCGGATCATGACAAATTGGTATCAGAGCGTAGGTTCACCGGTGTTGTTGGTACAAGAGCAAAGTGCCTAGTATAGTCCTGCAGATAGGTACGGATACGTTTGTATCATATCTTCAGGTGGCTACAGGGTATTCCTTGGAAATTCAATTCCTTGATTCCTTGTCGTATGTTCGTACTTTTATGAACCTCTAAGTACTTCTTTTACTCCATTCTTTCCAGAAGGATAGCACGAGGTTGTCGATAGATGCGGTTGGGACCTCTACACTTGATACTATAGTTTCAGCTCAGCTTCAGGCTAGGGAGTTAGATATTAATATTGAGGATCTTCAGTGTCAGCCAGAGGGTTTGGGACCAGCCCATGCTCTGGTAGAATTCATGACCGCCTCAACTTTTTAGGATACCGTGTTAGGGGTTTTGAGTCTTTTTATGGATACTTCACAGCCAGAGGTGGTATCCGGTACATGGAGTGATTCTCAGGCTAGAGTTGGGTTTGTTGGTGTTCATCAGGGCTCTTTTTCAGTTTCAGAGTATGATATTGGGTTTCTCGAGTGGGACAAACATACTTCTATGTTATATCCTCCAGAGCATGAGATGATCCAGGGATTTATCAGAGGATTGACCTTACTCCTCCACTTGGCATCAGAGTATTTAATAGCATCTAGGTCCTCTTTCCTTCATGTTGTTGAATATGCGAGAACATAGAGAAGGCATGTCATGAGACCTATGAAGGTGGCGGTAAGAGGACATGTCAGCAGTATAATTTAGTGGTATTCTGTCTGGAGTAGGGATCCTCCCAGCAGAGGTCTGCATCACTTGCAGCCTATCAGGTTCGTTCATGTAGAGGATCAGATTATAGGCGACTCTCAGATAGGCCGTGGTGGTCACAGCGAGTAGAGTTCTATTCAGGTACTACAGGATTCTTGGTCTAGGTCTTCAGGTCATGGAGACCATTTTGGGTCAATAGGCATAGTGCATCAGAGAGTTCCAGGGGCATATTTTGATTATGGGGAGACTGGTCATTGGTCTAGGGAATGCCCTAGGCATGAGTTGGTTATCCAGTTAGGGCCCACTCGTGTTTCTCATCAGGTTAGAGCTTCATGGGTTTGTTACGACTGTAGAAGGACTATTTATTAGTCCAGAGAGTGTCCGCAATATGGGATTATTGAGCAGTCAATGCATCCAGATCAGTCTCTTAGAGATGTGGCACCTTCAGGCAGAGGTAGTGAACTTAGTATTTTAGTTGGTTTTTCAGAAGCTCAGTCCGGGCTTGGACGTATTCAGATTTATATTTCTTAGGGTAGGTCAAGTACCATGGTTTCAGATTCTATCATTATAAGTGTGATTTTGATTTACTATCTTTTAGTTTTTATTCAAATTGAGTTAGGGTTTACACACCTATTGGTGATCATATGCCTTGATATTACTATATTGATTATTATAAGCTTTGGTGTAGATTTGTGCATATATGACTACCCCCATAGATATTTTCTTTTAGTAGTGGATTGAGTGGATCAGCTTTGTGTTTGACTTGGGGGTAGTGCTTAGGTAAATCCCATTTCCTTTGGTATACTGGCCTTGTTATGATCTTGGAGTTGTACTGGTTGTTTTTTTTCATTTTTGTGCCATATGCACTTTATACTGTTATTACTATTGTTATTGTTTTAACGTTGTTTGATCCTCCTTTGATAGACGGCTAGATTGGCGTTATCTAGTTAGTGTTCCTTTCTTGTAATTCTTATTCATTTGGCTTAGAACTTTAGTTGGTTGGTTTTCCTTTCTACCAGTAAGGTTAGATCGATTGTCGAGAGGGTTGTGGGAAGGAAGGTTTGGCCTTCCATGGTTTTGTTATGATTTTAGCATTGTTGATCCCTTTTCTATAACTCGCTCCTAATGTTGATAAGTCAGAGGTCTGTTCTTCCGGTTTAGCTGGTTCGTCACCCGATAGTAGTCTTGATCTTGGTATTGGTGTTGAGTTGGGTACTATGTTCTTTCCGCAATGTGGTTCATAGTTCATTTGAGTTAAGGTTGGTTTAAATGGGTGAATTTAGAAGTTTCTCATTTCGGTATTTGTTCGGCCTAACATAACTTCATGGAATTCTTCTGCTTGGTGATATATGCTTTTGTATCATCTTTCGGTAACCAAAGTAGATGTCTTTTAGGAGTGAGTATTGGTTTGACCATATTCAATCTATATTTGTATTTTCTAAGTTGCTTGAGATTTGGCCATCATTAGGATTCTTTGCAGTCCCAGTAAGTTCTTAGTTGTGCCTTGGTATGTTGTATTCCTCAGGAGATGTGGATTTGATCCCTTGTGTCTTTAGCTTGTGTTTTTCCACTATTGTGAATATGTTCTTTGCCAATATTTTAGTTTCAGCCCTTGGGGGAATCGTTGGTTATATGCTCAGTTTCTGAAGGTGAGATTTGTTTGGGTATTTGACATCAGTGAAGAATTGTTAGCTCTTGTTGAGACTTTTGACTCTTTTGAATGACGGCTTGAAAGTTGTGATAGATTTTGGAGTATGGATGCTTACTCGTCACCAGGATCGGGTTGGATAGTTGAGATCAAGTAGTTTAGCTTCAGTGTTGAGATTATAGCTATGGATTATGTAACTTGGTTACAACCCCATTTTGATGTTCTTATTTAGCTTAGCATTTGTTGACAGGTTGACTAGGCTTACTCTCCACATATTGATTCATTTTTTTCAATTCAGGGAGATTGTGTCAGATAGATGCTCGAAGGATGGTCCATTGGCACATGGTATTGGTTTCAACTATTTTTGTCCTTGGTCCTCAGTTTTCGTCAGAAATTTTATATGTCTACTCAGTAGGAGAAGCGTATTCTAGTTAGGCTTAGCATAGTTTCACCCACAGTTGGCGGGGCATTCTATCATTTAGTTTTGAGAGTTTGTGCTTTGAACTCATGACTTTTGGTTTTGAAGGTCATCGGGACCAGTTAGTGTCCTTGGCAGAGATCACAGACTTTGGTCACCACCATTTGAGTATTCAGGTATAACCTTATTGGGCATTGTTCATATGCTAGTTCATATGGATTTTCCATGGGTTTGCTTCGACCTTTTGAGGTTAGTGTGATGTGATTATGTGGGCAGGACTCGGATGATGCTGGAGAGATTTTGTGCAGTTTAGAGTAGACATCATGTTTGGAAAGGCAAGAGAATGATAGATTTGGAGTTTAGAGTTGGTTGTATGGTTCATGTCGTGGGTTGTCTTTAGCCTAGTTGAGTGTCTTCTTGGTTGTGATTTATTAGTGTAATGTCGGTATGCTGTGGTTTGGGTTTGTGTGCATCAGTAGTGTTCGGTTCAGCTAGAGACCAGTTGGTTGTTGAGGATGAGTTTGTAGTTATTTGGAAGGTGAATTAAGGATGTGAATGAAAAAGGGATACCTTTAGTGAAATTCCTTGGAAGCTTTGTTTGAACCATAGAGTTTTCTATGGATCCTTGCATGGGTATGCAGGCCCAATACCTCGTCCTCTCGAGCTTTTGGGCTCTTTCTATCTATTGACTTTTGGGGACGAAAGTCTTTTTAGTAGTGGATATTGTAATGACCCTCTAGGTTATTTTCTTTGTTTCCTCTCATTTTTCATATTTTGTGCCTTCCTATAGTAGCTATAAGTCATTTATGACTTGTCAAAATCGTCGATTTGGTTTTCGGACAGTTCATTTTGGATTGAAGCCCATTTCTCAATTTTGGAGCTTTTGAAGTTGAGAAATTGGTCTTGGACCAAAACACCAAAACACCTAGTAGATGATCTCGAATGAAAATTCTGACAGCACCACTAGATCCAGAACGTAGATTTTAGGCTAGGAGACCCTTGGTCCGAGTCCCAAAACTTTTGGGCTCATTTTGGGCTATTGGGTGGATTTTAGTAAAAATGGAACAGTGGGTGTGGGGTTCACTTTTTTATGGAAACAACCTCGAATGGAAATTTGGGTGGTTTCGTTGTGTCTAAAATATCAAATTTGGTATGGTAGCATAGTTAATTTGCACGCATGGGGTTTCGAACGAATCTCAAGCCCCCGATCGGAGTCCGTTAGGACTTGGCATTTTTGCTGGTTTTTCAGCATTTGGTGCACGTCCATTTTACTCTTTCCGTTCGTGAGGATTAGGCCATGTTCGCAAAGGGTCAAGTCTTTCACTATCGCATTCGCGAGTCTTCTTTGCGTTTGCAACCCTTAGTGTCGCGTTTGTTGTAGCCTATCCTTTTAGCCTTCACGTTCGCGACCCTTCACCCGCGTTCTCTAAGGGTATTTCCCTGGCAGTATATATTTCCCTTCGCCCTAATTTTTTATCATTTTCTAACCCTTTTTTCTTCATTTTTGGACCTAAGTGCTCAAGAGCTCATGAGAAATCGTAAATTGGAGCTGGGGATGAGTAGAGGACGTTGAGGTGATTATTTTCTGTTAGTTTCTTCAAAAGTTTCTGCCCTAATTCTCCATTTAATCCTTGATTTTCTCTCTTGTTTTCCCTAACTCTTGGGGTTGATGTGAGCCTCAATTGAGACTGCATTTGTTCTCAACTTTTGGGCACGCATTCCTTGTCCTTCGAGGGACCTCGTGATGGATTTAATTTTGGAATCTCATTTACGAGCCCCACGAGTCCATTTTTGATTCGATTTTCAGCCTAAACTTCTATATTGTCATATAGGTCTCATTTTACTCGTATTAACGTGTAGATTATAATCTTGATAGTGCGACGTCATTCAGAGATTGTGGAGAGAAGACGAGCAGTTTGTGGATGGTTCGAGACTCCGATTCGTCTATGAGGTAGGCTATGGTCTACTTTTCACTATGAGATTATGTATTGTATAAATTCCATGCTAGGTGGGGGTTATAGGATAGGTTTACGGCTTTATGTATCTCGATAATAGTGTTTGATCTGTTTAGGGAATTTAGACTAGAATTGTAAATTAAGCCTTAGCCTAGAATGCCCGCTATAGTTATAGGATTCTATTAAGCCCGATTAAGTACTTCCTTGACCTTAGGTTGTCATTAAGGATCATTAGTATAAGATTTATTATAGTGCTTAGTGATTTGGGAGGTATTCTTCAGTTAGGTCCTCCTGGAAGCTTAATACCCTTGTTTACCTTAGTTTACCGAATTATGTTATTGATATCTTGTTTCCTTGCGTATTGTTGGGCCCAAGACCTTTGTTACGATACCAGTTGGATACCAGGTTATCTCTCTATGCCTTGGAAGGTTGGGGGCTTGGTTTATAGACGCTTAGGTGCTTAAGTTTGTATTGTTTGGATACTAGTGATGGCATGCATACATCCGTACATTCTTACACATATTAGAGGTATGATTCTTGCCAAAACCTTGATTTTTACTACTGTTTTCCAAAAAACGATTTATTTCCACTTTTTCACTTTTAAAATTGATATTTAAACGGAAGTCGTACCACCTTTATTATCTATTTTATGATCTCTTAACTTAAATATATTACCTTGAAATCTTAGACTGAGGCAGAATTCAGTCCAGTCTTGATCCATCTTTTTACCACTACTTACTCACTTTGGTCGAGGGAGATTCCGACCCTTTTCTACATTATTTTACCATTTTAGTCCTAAATTCGATCTCGGGCAATAGATTTGTAGATTTATGCTTATTTAGCATCGTTTTGAGTCTGGTCACCCTATTATACTCTTATTTCTCTCTGGTACTAAACAGAGTAGATTCGTTATGATGGTTATTTGAAGTCCTGGTTCGGGATCAGGTAGTATATATTGATATCCCAAGTCCCCTTTGGATTTCTTTGTCTGGGGACCACATATCAGAGAGCTGATATCCATAGGTCCTACCTTACAAGCCGGCAAACCGAAGGAGGTGTGTATACTTGGTACGGTTTGGCTCTAAGTCGATATGGTAGTATTGGTTTACATAGAATTCGTTCATTCATATGCATTGCCTATCACTAGTACAATTGTTTGGCACCTATATCTATTGGTCTTTTAGGGGGCTGGATAGGTATAGAGTTTAGTTGTTGTTTCCTGAGTGATTTCTTGTACCTTCCAGGCTCATGGGGTCCGGTTAGGTTATTAGTTGTCCGGGCTAGCCGGTTATATTATTGTTTGGTCATCATTGTATAGTTAATGGCAGGATGGTTATGGATTGGTATCGAGGTGATAGGTACGTTCCCGAGTTCTCTTCCTTTTTATTTCGAATGTTTACTTTTCGGTTAGAGGCTATGACTACGCTAGGGCTAGCTCCTTTATTGTTATGATCCTGGAGATGCTATGCTAGCTCCCTTAAGTTAGTATCTTTATGTTTAGCTTCCTTTATAATATCACTGTAATCTCATTTTCTTCCTTATCTATTCTTATTGTATATTACCTCCTTGCCTCGTAATACTATTATATAGTCCTTCTTCACTCTTCTCAGTATGTCGGTTAGCTACTTATGGTACTGTTCTTTCGCCCTTGATAACTTGTAGTATAAGATAGTTTATCCTTGTAAGATAGTTTATTCTTACCTTTCCCTTAGAATTGTTATGCTTCATTTTGTAGATATTGTCTGAAATGTGTATTCCTGCTTTACATGTAATTTATACTTGCATTATCTTTGGAGCTCAGTCGACCGATGCCTACTAAGTACCTCGTGTTTGGTACTCATACTACACTTCTGCACCTAACTGATCATAGTACGAGTTCTTGCCACTGACGTGTGCATCGTGCAGAGTTGTCGTGGATCGGAGGTTTGGGGTGAGCTCCTGACATCCAAAGTTGTTCCTGCTCTCCCTCAGTTGTTGGACTGATCTTTATTTTGCATTTCGAAGACAATTCTATATATATATATATATATATATATATATATATATATATATTATGACTACCTTGTACTCTTATTTTGTTAGAAGCTCTTGTATTGACTTTATCAGGTTTTGGGATTATTTCTCTATATTAGTCTCTTTATTGAATTCTTTTCTGCTGCTTTCCTCCTTCTTCATGATAATCCGTTATTCGTTGTTTCGAATTATGGGTTGGCTTACCTACCGGTGGATTATGGTTAGTGTCATCATGACCTGAGAAATCTAATCGTGACATTAATTGTATAGACAATTCGCCTTTGCAGGAGCCTGGGAATTTTATCTAATAGACGTAAGATTATAATTTCTACTGTTTTATAATCAGTTCAGAAACTACAATACTATAACATATTAAACATGTAGTGAAACTCTCTTTTCAATGTTGATGTAGCTTAGAGTATTTGAAAGTGTAATTTCTTATCTTACTACTGGTAAAATAATCAAATGGTGGCCAAAGACATCTATAAAGAATATAAGATGATAAAAAAGATAACTCTAGATTTATCAAAGTTAAATAGATTGTCAGCTGATGAACAAAAATGATAAATTGTATCAATAATAAAAATAAAATCGTAATTCTTTTTCTTTCAACAATTAGTATAAGGTTATTTGCAAAAATCAAAATGTGAAGCATTAGACAAGAACCACATCTGCAAATTAAACTGAAGATAAATAAATATCATATAAATCTGTCTACACGCACATATAGTTATCAAAAGCAGATATTACCGTCAAATACATAATAATTTTATAGTTCAATTAACTATAAAAAATTATCAAAATGTCCTTTAATGTTATAGTTTTAAGCATGTCACGTGGAAAGTTAACATTAAAGAGTTGCTAATAAAAGAAAGAGGCTTTCTTTATCAAACAAACCAAAAAAGAAAGTAGGACAAATAATTTGAAATGGAGAGAGTATTTTCTTTTGTAGACGGGGCCCTTGTACATTTACATGGAAGTACGCAATTTTTTTTTAATAGTTTAACATATTCTTAATTTGTTACTCGGTTTTAATTTATTTATCTAGTTTTGACTTGGTACGGAGTTTAATAAAGTAAAAAATATAATTAAATATTATGATCTTAAAGTAAAGATATGTAAATTGTATCAAAATATCTTTTAATCTTGTTATCTCAAATATTCACGTGGAAAGTTGAAGAGTTTCCAAAAAAGGAAAGAAGCAAGCATTTTGAAAAGAACTAAAAAGGAAAATAAGACAAACAAAGTGGAATCAATGGAATATTTTTTTTTATATATTTCTACTTTTTTTTTTCTTGTAAGAAGGACAATATCGATGTACGATGATACCTGAATCTTCTATTATTTTCAAGGTTTTGCCTACAAAGCATTAGCTGAGTGGTTGTTTTTTCCAACAGAAACATTTTTAGTGGATCATAAATTATTACTATGTGGAAAATAATATGTTTGTAGAATAACATAATATTGAAATCAACGAATTTTTACATCAGAAAATTTTGACTGTGTGGTGTGCAAAGAATATTTTGACTTTCTTTTAACCTAAACGAACGCATGAATGGGTGCAAAGGCTTGAAGATTGTTTTTCATTTGATACAAAAAAATCATTATTCCTTCCTCAAAATTTCGAAATAATTTGGCTATTATCATTCCAATTTAGAAAATGAGCCTATTTTAAACATTAATAACTTATGTAAGAGGTTGCATCTCTTCAAATAAATGTGGTATTTTTATTTAAGTTTTAAAAATTTCTATCTATGAATAAGGTATTTAATTTAATTAGATGGGTATTTAATAATTTAATTTTTAAAAACAGTTTAGCCTGTAAAAATCATGACAAATCTGGTTCAAAATTCAAAAATCAAATGTAATATATTCCTATACTAAATGTCTAAATGTTCGTGGACAGTATTAATTGTACCTCTAGAAAGAATTCATTATTGATAGAGAAAAAAGAAATTATTGACCATGTCGATACTGGTGAAGAAATTTCAGTGTCATTCAAAGTTGTATTTATATAAAAATTTCAACTTCAAAAAGATAAGAAATTATGGATATGTACCTAAAAGATAACTTCTTTCCTTGGTGTTCTTCTTTTGCTTTGCTAAAGAGTTTGATATATTTGCTTAGGCAAGGAGTTTCAAGACGTCTGTGTGGGCAAAGCCATTGATATACATTTAACCGAATTTTATATATAAAAGAAGAGATATTAATGAATGGAATGGTTGTAACCTTTAGTGAAAGGGTATGAAGTGTTGGTTGGGTTTGTTTGTAGACGTTTTTTTGTAAACCTATAATTACCGTATTGAAAGGGTATGACTCCCTCGACTATTTATTACCGTATTTCTTTGGCATATATTTGCCCAGCTGGACCACTGCGTGAATACACGCACACTGAGCGTGTAAGGGTCTAAAGAAATCGTTATAAACCTATCATTAATTGCCATGTAGCACCTCAGGTGTCCTTTATTTTATATATTTTTCATTAAATTCCTTTTTCCTTTCATTATAAATTATCTTAATTTATTAAAGAGGTAAACCTCCTTTCTTCTTCATTTCTGTCGTTTCTATCACCATTGTCGTTGAAGGTAAGTTTTTTTTTGTCCGAAATTCTGATATCTTTCTTGTTTCTCTTTGTTTAAAACTTCTTCTCACTATTTTCTAATTTCTTCTCACTAATTTTTAATTTCCAATTTCTTAAATTAGGGTTAGCCATAGAATAGGTAAAATTGGATTTGAATAACATTTGTTTAGACAAGGAAGATCCAATGTTGAATGCGGAGGTGCGATGCAATCATGGTCTCTTGCTCCGTTTGAAGACTTCTTGGTCCGAGAATAATCCGGAAAGAAGATTTTGGTCTTGCCCATATTATGGATCAAACAAGTGTAAATTTTTTCTTTGGAGGGATGGTGTGGTTGATGAACGATCTAAGTTCATTATTCCAAAGTTGGTGCAGAAAATGAAGGACTTGAATGAACTATTGAAGATAATGAAGACAAAGGAAGAAATGGTTGGTGCTTACAGCGATAAAGAAATTATGGAGATGGAAGTTGAATCTGCATTCACTCAGATGAAAGAACAATCTACCTCATTTGTTAAGAAGAAAGACGAGGAGGGAAATGCACCAAAGACGATGATGGAAGTGAAGAAGAAACAGAGCTTTAATAGGATTTTTGTGGTGTGTATCTTGATGATGTGTATTGCTATCTGGATCAAAATAGCAAGTTGAAGTATTTTCTATAGTGTTGTAGCATGAATTTGTCTTTGGTAGTTTTCCTTATTGTATGGTGGTTTGAGTTTGAATTTGATTTTGGTGAATGAAACATCCTAGTTCAAATTGCTAGCTTCTTTGAGTACTTATTGATAGAAACACAAATGGTAAAAACAAATTGATAGAAACATGTGATAGCACCACAAATGGTAAACACAAATTGATAGAAACATCCAATTATAATAGCAAGTGCAATATAAGTCAATACAAAATTAGTGCATAACTGTCTGAGATGCAACTTTCAAGTGCATCATAAAAACTTTACAAAAAAATGACCTTGCTAAAGTAAATTACTTTGTTTGTCAAAACAACTTGCCCAATTAACAATGCAACATCAGTTTCAATCTCTAAAACTACCAATATTTTAAAACTACTTCCATTGTGGCTTGGATTATGAAGAAGCCACTTTTCACCTTTTGTTCATTATCATCTCATATCTCATCACTTCAAGCTGGTTTTCAGTGACTGTTTTTTTGCCCCTCCACCTTGCTCCTGTTTTTGGTTTGTAACCAAGGTACCTAGTAACATCAGCAGACCTTATAGACTGTCCATAACCAGTATGTATTATCCTACTACTTGGCAAACCATGTTGTAGACAAAGAAAGAAAGAAAGTCATACACATGTAAGCCTCTAATACAAAGTTAACTTAAGTTTAGTTTTCAACACTTACATTATATGTTGTGAAACTATTTTCAGCAACAAAAACACCCATTCCAACTGTCTTTTGCCTTTTATCAGTTACTCCTCTACTGCCTGCACTAGATTGAGCTTGAACAGGTGAAGCAGGTGGATTTGATGGAGCATGAACAGGTGAAGCGGGTGGATTTGGTGGAGCATGAGTACTGTAACTTGTTGGATTTTCAAACCACTCATACAGAGGTGTCCTCCTTGCAACTCCTATGTCACCAAGAGGTGTTTTTCTTGGTCTTCTCTTACCTCTTACAGCTGTCGTAACTGGTGCAACACTCCTACCCCTGTCTCTTGCAGCTGGTGCAACTGGTGCAACACCCCTACCCCTGTCTCTTGTAGCTGGTGCAACATTTTCAAACCTACCTCTTACAATTGGTATAGCTGGTGCATGTCTTCCCCTAGGTCTTGTAGGTGTTACAACTGACACGGATTCAACAGGCCTTCCCCTACCTCTTTTAGGTGTTGCAACTGGTTCATCAGGCCTTCCCCTAGGTCTAGGAGGTGTTGCAACTTGTTCAGCATGTGTTGTCTTTCTTGGTCTTCCCCTAGGTCTAAGAGGTGCTTCGAGATTAATAGTTGTTTTCCCTGGCCTTCCCTTAGGTCTAGGAGGTACATCAGAAGTAGTAGGAGTCTTTCTTGGCCTCCCCTTAGGTCTTGAAGTACTTAATACGTCGCTTGGTCCAGCAGCAACATTACTTGGTCTAACAGAATCCTACAAAAAAAGAAGTGAAGCAGTCACATATTCAAAAATAATTAAACTACAAAGAAATACTACAAGTCATGTAATGTTACACACCTTTAAAGGATAGCCTCTTTTGTTGTGATTTTTTCCTTGACAGATGCTATAAGTCATGTTAACCCCCTTTTTGACATCTTTCCACACTTTTTGGTCGCACCAAACTCTCTATTCCTAATATTTTTTGGCCTGCCAGGCATAGGTTTTACAACTGGTGGCTCAACATGAGGATTTGTTGACTCTGGCCACATGTTCATGTTGGTCACTGGTTGAAGGTAGTGACAGTAAGTCTTGAGATAAGTCTCCTTATTATTGTAGCTATCAACAAAGTCAATTGGTTCCCATTTCTTGTAAAGTATGACAACAATCCCATGTGGACAGGGTATTCCCTTGAGCATCCATGATCTACAGCTACATGTTCTATTCCTCACATCCACAAAATGTACATATGGTCCATCTGAAATTTCAAAGTCTTTCTCTCCGTTGAACTTAATACTATATTTCATTGACTTTTCTGTGTTGTTTTCTAATACTCTCAAAGCCATTGGAGATATATTTGTCAACCATGTTTCTAGAAACTTAGTGAATTCACCTAGTCTAGTCATTACCTTCACCCTTATCTCTTCAAGCATAGTGATAATTATTTTATTCCTTGGTCCTAAGATCCAAGCATTGAGGCTCTCAGCCATGTTGTTATCTATGCATCACATTTGATATTAGTTCTAAAGTACATTTTACACCAAGTTTCTACCTTAAAGTGTAGTAAATCTGGAATAATATTCTCATTACCTAGCATGGCCATTTGGTCCAGATTTTTCTTCATTTGTGCCTCAAAGGTGCTTCTTGAACATTTCCAGAACTGGTTCCTTCTTTGAAGACCTCTCCATGTTTTTGCCCAATTGGCAAGGATGTGTGTAAACACACATCCTATGCTCCACCTCTGGTAAAAGCACCATCAGTGTTGTTCTAAGACCCTGAAAGTCAGACAATAACATTCAACATAAACAAGTTAGATATTCACAATTACACATAATATTAATTAAACATAACTAAATGAACAAAAAATCATACCTTTTGCATGTCTGAAATGATTGTGTAATCTCTGTCATCTCCTAATCCCAAGTTCTTTATTAACAATTTCACAAATCATGTCCAAGTGTTCTTATTCTCATACTCTACTACACCCTAAGAAATAGGCAACATTTGATTATTGCCATCTTTAGCCACAACAATCAATAACTGTCCTTTGGTTACTCCCTTCAAGAAACATCTATCTAAACCAATACATTTTCTACAACCACCCAGAAAAACTTTTTTGCATGCATCAAAACAAATGTAAAAACTTTGAAAAAATAGCTTACCACTGCCATCAGAATCATCAACTTTCACAACAAAAGTGAAACCAGGATTGGTCCTCAATATTTTATCCCTATAGTCAAATATCCTTCTAAACTCTTTCATATGATCACCCATTAATAATTGAAGTATTCTACCTCTAGCTCTCCTGGCAGTAGTTTTTCCAACATGTATACCTAACTATTTTCTAATTAGATGCTAAAATTTGAATACCCTCATGTTTGGCTGCTCAGTAATTCTTTCTTTATAATACTTATACAGGAACTTAGCATTACACATGTAATTTCTAATGGTCTTGATACACCTATGCTTAGGATTGTAGGTTTTAATCTGAAAATCATTTGTAGACTTGTTAAGACTTGCATATAACAGCCAAGGATACCCTTCCCTACATCTGACCCTAACCTTTTTGGAATCGTTAGTATACTTCTCTAACTGAACACCTTTTTGAAGGGAATATTTTGTAACATCATCCTTAAACTCATTCACATCCTCAAAACCATGCCCAACTGCCATACAACCTTTTTAGCAGATTTATCAAAAACTACTTTTCTACTATCCCTCTTTGTTCCTAACTCATCTTCTGAATCAGATTCCACACTATATTCATAAGAACTGCAATACACAGGCTCATCCCTAGCAACTTTACCTTTTAAATTTTAATCAACAGCTTTTGTCTCATCAAAGCCCAAATCTGGACCAACTTCACCAAGAGGAACTCCTTTAGGGTCATTTGGTATTCTTTCTCTTCTCTTTCTTCTCTGGTATGTCCTTCTTTCAGCCGTCAAGTTTATGTCTTTCTTATGCACATCACTTTCATATTCAGCATCATCTTCAAAAAATAGATCTTGATGGTCTAAATCTAAACTATTTTCAGTTTAGAGTCAGAATCAAGAAATGGTAACTCATCATCACCATCAGCAGTTGCAGCCTCACCAGCAGATGCAACACCTTGATTAGCTGCTTGTTGAGAAGGTCCAACAGTTTCAGGCTGAGCAGCAAATGCATCACCTTTATTAGTTGCTGGTTGAGTAGGTGCAGCCTCATTTTCAAGCTTAACAGATCCGACACTTTGATTAGTTGCTGGTTGAGCAGATGCAACATTAAAAAGCTCAGCAGATCCAGCATTTTCAGTAGTTGGTGCTTCATTAAAATGATCACCCTCACCCCCTTCTTCAGCAACCCCATCACCTTCATGGACCGCCTTTTCCCCTTCTTTATTAAAAGTAACAAAAGATTCCTCATTGGTATTAGTGTATTCTAGCAAATCAATGGGACCATCAACTTGATCAAGTTGATCAAACATGTGACAAACGTACACCTCAACAATATCCCCATTTTCAAAGGATTGTGAAAGTTCATAAATGTCCCCATCAGTTTGAATATCTGATAGAAAGTCCTTGTTAGGTGGCCTAACATAAAATGTACAGCTTGTTGTAGCATACCCTAGCTCTTTTAAAAAGCTAATTAGCTCAAAATAAGACATCTTATCCACATCCATATCAAAAATATATGTGACTTCCCCACCCTCATATTCTGGTTTTCAACTCCTACTATTCAAAACCCCACCATGATAATATCTCAAGGTTATATATATATATAAAATCACCCATTCCTGAAATTAAGTCACAATCACAGTGAAAGACAATTAGGTACGTAACCAAAAAAAATAAATGAAAACAGTCGATATAATCATAGAACAACTCAAATAATTTGGGGAAAATTGATTATTCAAATATATTGTAATCAGTCACACTAGAAGAATCAATTTAGACTATGAAAAAACCCTAATATAGCGACAAAATAAGAATCAATTTAGACTAGGGAAAAACCTTAATTTTTTGACAAACCCTAAAATTTTAGACGACACAATCAACTATAAAGTAATGTATAACTAAACACTAGAGAAATCATCATAAAGTTTCAACTTTTACTTTAGGCGTGATAAAAAATATGACTAACCTTCAATACTTATTGAACACTAGCACTTTCACACCTCCACGAAGCAAAATCAACAGTGCATTACCAAGTTAATACAAGAAACAATTTTAGAAAGAGGAGTGAAACTGAAAAATGAGAAAAATAGATGAAAGGGATCTATTTAGGTAGATGATTAAGTTTGTCTAATTATGGGGAAGAGGAAAGGTCGCTTGTTTGTCTAGATAGTTTTTTTCCCTTTTAATTTCTGAAATGTGGATAATGAGGACTTAAAACAAAATTAAGAAACATATTAAACTCTTTTATTTAATTTAAATGATTGTGAATCACCGTGGTTTGATGGACTGGGTAAATGGTCCAGCTGGGCAAATATATGCCACCGAAATATGGTAATAAATAGTCTAGGGGGGTCATAAGACCCCCGAAAAGTTGAGGCGTGTTACAATAATTTTCACCAAAGTTCAGGTATATTTCGGACCCTTTTTCCTAATTTATATTCAATTACATGACATCAATAAAATTGATATAAATTAAGATTTCTCATCAAGAGTTAGAATTCACTCTAAATAAGATATGTTTAAATGAAAAAAACTAAACATATGTGTAACCTTCAATGAATAAAGAACCATTACATTCAGCCAAACCAAAACTTCAATTTTTCCTAAAAAGTAATTACTATTAAACATCATTTTTTGACATCAAGAAACCTGTTAGATTGTTAAATTTACCAAATTATTGATAAGCTAGATTAAAAATGACAACATCCCTTTGTCTGATATTTTAATTTTTTGCATTAAATTACTTAAAACTTATTATCTACTAATAAGATTTTTGAGAACAAGAATCAAGGTGTTGTATTGTATCAAATGACTAACATTTATTAACTTAAAAAATCTTTCTCAATTCTTATAAAGTAATAAAATATTTAGCCTTTGAATACAAAGTGATAAACTATAAACTCATATGAATTATTGGTTATATAATAAAAGTAAAATTTCCCCTTCCACAACGAGCCCTTTCTGTTGCCTCTACCGTAGTTGTAGTCAACTCATCCAAATCGGCTTGGGACACCCTGCACACCACTTATGCAAATAGATCACAAACTCGAGTCTTCAGCCTGCGTGATCAACTTGCTCCCATCACTAAGGACTCTCGCTCCATTAACGAATATCTTCACACTATTCAATACCTCTCGAATGAAGTTACCCATTGTTGGTGCTCCAGTATCCAACCCTGAACTCATCGTCAACATACTCAGTTGTCTAGGTCCTGAGTTTTGTGAGATCTCTACTGCTATCCATGCAGGTGACACGACTGTCTCCTACGAGAAATTGTTTTAAAAGCTACTTGACCATGAACTCTTCCTCCGTCACGAGGATGCTAAGAAACTTTCCAGTCCTATAACCGCTGTAGTCGCTACTCCCACCAAATCCAACACCAATAATCGTAACAATCATAGGCAAAACAAAAATTCTCAACAATGGCTTTAAAATTCATGATCAAACACTCTACCACAGTGGAAATCCACTCCAAACCTAAATTCTTTCACTCGATGTCAACTATGTAACAAGATTGGACACACTGCCATTGTCTGCCGCTCGAAGTCTCACAATCATTTTGAAGCCAAATCCAATTATGTTGATGGGTTCGCTGCAGCCACCAACCCCTGGATAGTCGACTCCGGTGCCACCCATCATATCACAATAGAGTCGCACAACCTCCAACCATACCATAGTAATGAGGATGTCTCCATTGGTGATGGTACCAAAATTCCCATTTCTCACACTGGTGTTCTACTCAACTAAATGCATCAAATAATGATTTTAAGATAACCCACACTCTGTGTGCCCCATCCATTAAACACAAGCTTCTCTCTAATTCTAAATTCTTTCAAGACAACCTAAAGTCTATTGAATTTTTCCTTTTGACCTTTTTGTGAAGGATCTGAAGATGTGGAAACCACTGGTGCACGACCAGACAAACAATGGACTATATTAGTGGCCTCTCTCACATCCCCAAGGTCACATGACCATCATATTCACTCCTCTTACAACCTGACATCAACATTTGGGTCATCCTCACTCTAGAGTTCTTAGGTTTATTTTGAATAAATTCTTGCTACCGTTTCATGAGCTAGACAAATTATTTCATTGTAATTCCTTATTATCAAATAAATCCCATCGACATCCATTTACCCAATTGTCTTTGTGTAGCTCTAAACCACTTCAAATTATTTTTAGTGATTTATAAGGGCCATCGCAAGCTTTATCTCTTGACAAGAAGTTCTATTACTATATTTTTGTTAATCATTATACTAAATACACTTGGCTTTATACATTAAATAATAAAAGTGAAGTCAAAGACATCTTTCAAAGATTCTATCCTCTGATGGAAAAATATTTTGACACCAAAATCCTATCACTGTACACAGATGGCGGAGGAGAGTACAAAATTCTTGACTCTTATCTCTCTCTTCACGTCATTGAACACCTCTGCACACCACCCTACACACCTCAATGAGTTGCACTTGCAGAAACACGCTATGATCATATCATTAAAATAGCAAAAATGCTCCTACATTAGGCGTCTCTTCCACCTCAATTTTGGTCTTTCACATGTCATCACCTGTCTATCTTATCAACCGCCTGCCCACTTCTCAGTTAGATAGCCAATACATGTTCTAATGATTACTTGGAAAATTACCTGACTATAGCTCCCTGCGGATCTTTGGTTGCTTATGCTACCCATGGCTTAAACCATATGCCAAAAATAAACTTGAGCCAAAATCTACTCCGTGTGTCTATCTCGGCTTCTCCCAATCCCACCATTGTCATCAATGTTTTGACCCAATTTCAGTAAAAGTGTATTTATCCCAATATGTTTGATTGTTGAGACTATTTTTCCCTTTAAAATTTTATTCTCCAATCTTTCCATTAAATCACCTCACCTGAAATGGGAAAATACTATAATTTTAAATGCTTCAGACCCAAGACCCAAACTTCCCATAATTACAACTCTACCAGATCCTTTGGAAATAAATGCACTCTCCCTAACAGAAAACTCCCAGTCGTTGTCTTCTTTTTCATCTCCATCATATTCTATGACAGACTCCTAGTCCATCTCCGACAGTGCTTCAGCGACGGATGTATCTTCTTCCTCGGCAAGGTTTCCTTCTCCAGGTATATTTTTTTCTCTTTATCTACAACTATCCATCCATAAAAACTTTGTCCAAACTCGTCTGCCCATCCCCTGCCACCTCCAGACCACTCCATATAATCCCCACAATGCATTACAACTCCTAATTCCACTAGCTCGCCTCCCCTTATCATCTACAAATATCGCAGCACTAACCCACAACCACCAATGGCCCCTCAATTTGCTTGTCCCATTCCAGACTCAAAACTTATCCATTCTCTGCCTCCCTATCCATCTCCTTCTACTTGTCCAGTCACTCGATCTCAAAATAATATCTCTAAACCAAAATAAATTTTTAATTATCTAGCAAATTTGACCCCCACCATCACACCCACCACTATTAAACAAGCACAAAAAGATCCCAAGTGACGTGAGGCGATGAAATAGGAACTTGATGCTTTAATTAAAATCCAGACTTGGGATCTTGTTCCTCATGACCCGACTAAAAATTTATGTCTTGTAAGTGACTTTTCAAGATCAAAAGGAATGTGGATGGGTTTATTGATAGATACAAAGAACGTCTGGTTATGAAAGGCTTCATACAGAGGTTGAGCATTGACTCTCATGCAATTTAAGCCCAGTCTTAAAGCCAACCACGGTTCGCATAGTCCTCTCTCTGGCACATCACCATAACTGATAGCTTCATCAACTTGATGTCAATAATGCCTTCCTCCAGGGTGACCTGGAGGAGGAGGTTTATATGGAACAACTCCAAGATTTGTTAGCGACACCATCCTAAACCACATATGTCAGTTGTGCAAGGTGATCTATGGCCTAAAACAGGCTACTCGGGTGTGGTACGATGCCCTCACAGGTCATTTTTTGTCCATGGTCTTTGTTAAGACAAAGTTGGATGCCTCACTACTTGTTAGACATGGTCTAGTTGACCCATTTTTTGTCCTTGTATATGTAGATGACATCATTTTCACTATACGCAACAACTTCAGTGTCAATCAGGATATCAATACCCTTGTTTCCCGCTTCTCTATTAAAGATTAAGGTAACTTTTCACTACGTTCTTAGTGTTGAAGTAATACGCAGCTCTAACAACCTAATTCACACTCAATTAAACTACGTGAATGAAATCTTGAATGATAAGCTTATGAATAAATACAAAAGTATCCATATGCCAATGAGTGCTTCTAAGTTACTCAGTCTATCTGATGGTACTCACTTGACTGATGCAGCTGGTTATTGTCAAGTCCTTAGCAGACTTCAATACTTGTCATTCACTAGACCTGAAGTTGACTATGCAGTGAAAAAGTTATCTCAATTCATGCAGGTACCATCAGACCTTCATTGGAAAGCTGTGAAATATGTTCTTCGCTAACTTCGTGGTACGATCCAATTAGGTCTACGTGTGACTCCAATTGATGACTTCAATCTACATATGTACTCTAATGCAGATTACGGTATGGACATTGCTGATCGAGTTTCTACCTCTAGTTAAATCTTGTATCTTGGTTATAATCTAATTAGTTGGTTCTCAAAGAAGCAAAACACTATCTCTCACTCTTCCACCAAGTCTAAATACCAAGCAGTTGCTAATGCCCTTGCTAAAACCCTGTGGGTTACCAATCTCTTAAGTGAGTAGCATGTTCCATTATATCAGTTGCCTATCATTTATTATGAAAATCTTGTTACCACATTCCTAAGCAAAAGTCTTATCTTTCATAACCATGTGAAGTATGGCGTAGTGGACTTTTACTTAATTTGCCACCATGTTGAAAGCAAAAGGGTTTGGGTTGTTCATGTTCATGGTGCTGACCAAATTGTTGACACTCTTACCAAGGCACTTCCTAAGCCTTCCTTTGAATGCAACATATTCAAGTTAGGCTTAGTCAATCGTATCCTAACTTGAAGGGGCATATTGTATCCTACGACACATTACGCTTTCAGTGTTAGTATTAAGATTGGTTTAGGACTCATATTATGTAAAAAAAATTTGATTATATTTCTACATTTATTATTATTTAGTTATAATACCTTACCAGTAGTTAGTTAGGAGTCTTTTTATTCTTTGTAACTCTAATTAAAGAGTATCTATTTTCATTAATAAAATACAACATTACATTGCTTCATCAAGTGTTTATATTTTCCCAGAAATAGAGCTTCTCCGTCATGCTAAATTGAAACAACAATTAGTTGAACAAATGCATGTTTCCCCTCAAGAAAAAATCATTGCTAATTTCCCATAAAACGTCATGATTATTTCTACCCCCGAGGGGAAGATTATCTACTGATAATGCTCAATTACACTGATTTAGATGTATGTGATCATTAGCAATATTTTACCCAACTATGGAGTCGGGGTCGATCCCACGAGGAATGAATTAGAAAGATTCACTTTAGAGTGTATATAAATCACTAATGAAAGCTCGTATTGGTTTCAAATGATAAAAGTAAATGGGGGGGGAGGGTTTATATCTAATTTTGAATAATTTTTTATTCAAATTATCACTAGAGAGTTTGATTTACAATAACGAAAACTTAAGAGGTGTAATCAAATGACAAATGTAACTTGGGGTTGTATTATCATGAGTGTGAATTCATACATAGGTAAGTAAATATTTTCTTTGATTCAATAAAAGTCGTGGGTAGGCTAGGTTTTGAGTCTTAATGCTAATCTCTCAATTAAACACTAAATTTCACATGTGGATTCTCTCAAACCCTCATGTGTTTCATCATAACCAACCTACAACCTCAACTTAATAGCCTTATCTCTAAGATCTATCATTAAATGAAAAGAATCAAGTGGTTTTTAACCATTACTCCTCACCTATATCCCTTTTCTCAAGGATGATAAGGATCTAAGCTAAGTTAGAGTTTACAACCTCCAATTTTGAGTTGAAAACATGGAGTAATGGTTAAACCCATAACAAATAACCAATTAGGAAAGTAAATAAACACTACCCATGTATTAATCACTACTCAATCATCACACAATCCCAAGTTGGGGAAATTAGCCAAGTATAGTAAGATAAAGATAAATTATGCCATTATACTCATTGAAATCCGCCATTAGATTCAAATATTCACAAGTAAATCTTTAAATCCAATGTATAAAACCAAGAAGTAAGCTAACTCCAACCTTAGGGTTTGATTACAAAGTGCTTAAGCTTAAAATTATGCAAAAAATAATGTTTCACATTCAAAAAATCCTATTTTTAGTTGAAGAAATGGGGTTAAAATAATTACAAAAAATGCCACCACGTCATGCATTTTCTAGCGCAAACCCAACACATATGGGGATATGCAGCCACAAATTGCATATCAAAAACCTATTTTCTTCTTTTTTAGTGATTTGCCAGCTCATTTGTGGACTCATTTGTGGGAGCAAATAGTAAAATACAGATACAAATGCATCGTAAACCACCTTTTCCTCCTTTTCAGTGATAGACTCATTTGTGGACCCATTTGCGGGAGCAAATGGTGAAATGCGGGCGTAAACTTAGAGCAAATCCCCTTTTCTTCAACTTCTTCCTTTAATGCATCATTCTAGGTTCCTTTTCTTCATTGTTGCATTCCACTTGACTTGTAATGTTAGCTGATCCAAAAATTACTTAAATACCTACACAAGTGAGCATTTTAACATAAGATATGCATCAAACCAACAAAAACAAGATGATAATTCAAGCTTAAAAAACTAAAAATTTGGAAACTACCAACTTGTGAACCCCCCAAACTTAATTGCTTGTCCTCAAGCAAGTAAGGACTTTCCTAACAACAAGGGATACCCTAGACTCCAAATCAAGCACAATGTATCAAGATATTCGACTAAAATCACAAAGTCCAATTGATTCTCCTAAGAAGTCATGGCAAGTAAGCAATCTTCACTCTCCTTTAAAATATATTTCTTTTTTTTTGCGAAAATAGAGGACATCAAAGTGTAAATACTCAAAAGCAAGAAGTTTCTCAAGTCTTGAAATTGGACTTTCAAAACTTGCCTCAAACTCACTTTGCGGCTTGTCTTGCTCGCTTCCCCTAATTGAGAGCAAGACGTCACTCTTTACTTCAAAGTGTAGGTGCCACTCATAAGCAAAAATTGATCCCACTCACATAATGTAGTGTAAATCACAAGGGATACAAAGATAGAAAGAATTTACACTCACTCTCACAAAGAAATTCAAGTACAAACAAGTAGAACCATAGGCTTGCCCTTCGTGTCATTACCCACTAATTTAGACCTACTAGGTTTGAAATCACCAAAGACTTGTGGACATTGGTGAAGGTTTGGATTGAGGAAGAAAACTTATGGATCAAGTGACTTGCAAACCTCCCTAAACACAATCGCTTAAATGAATACTTAGGCCCACTTCTTTCAAAATTTACACTTTATTCTCCCTTTTTGATCTTTGCAAAGCTTCTCTATTTACTTGGTATTCACACCTTTCATACTTTTCCACCTCATTCATTCATTTGGATATTCCAAGAGAATTTATCTCACTAGTTATTCATGCACCCCTCACCCTTTCACGCTTTTCAACTTACTTTTTTTGTTTTCGATGGGTTAGGCTCTTTGTTTCCATTTCTAAGTCCATCACTTATCTCATAAAATATTCTTTTAGATAAGTAAGCATACACCTCTTATTAACAAATCTTGCAAACCCCCAAACTTAGGCTTTTGGCTTAATTTTATCATTTTCACAACTGCGATGCATTCAAGGAGGTTGGGTGCCAAAAGAAGGGTTACTCAAAAAGATATGGTGTACTAATGTGGTTATCAAAAAGAAAGAAGAAAATGGAAAAAGTCTCAAATGGATTTGACTAGGGAACATGTTAAGGTGGGATTTAGGCAATGTGACGGTCCAAAGAAGGCCTTGGGTCATACTCCAAACCAAGCATGGTCTAGAATTTTTCCTTGAATACGCTCGGGAAAAGTTCTAGACTACAGTGCATGTACAATAACCAATCAAAACCTCTCCACACAAGGCACCACTCTTTAAAATAAAAAGTTAGTCTCCCAAATAATTTGAGCAAATAAACTCGACAAATTACTCCGAATCAGAAGCTATTCTTTTGTGAAGAAAGATCCAAGTATTGAATTTGAAGGGCATGATTCAAGAGAAAACTTGACAACTTTTTGCCTTTTTTTCAAAAAAAAATCATTTTTCTTGCCAATGACAACTTTTTGGAGGTACCGCTCAAACTTTGCTAAATTATTCATTCGATCCATACTCTAAAGACGGGTATTTCCCTTAAGAAGGTCACCCATTCCATCTATCATAGGGAAATACCACTCTCTTTGACAAACAAAACAAAATAAAAAGAAAATTTCTCCTTGGAAAAGAACTAAGTTTCAAAGAAAATCCTTGGAATTATTTGACACGTATTTACAAGAGGCGATTTGATTGACGTGCTTATCTAACATTATAAATTTTCCTGATAAAGACACTAACACAAATAGAAAGAACCAAAATAACCAACACATGTAAAGCACAAATGGGCCTCAAATGATATAAACATGAAAAGCGCAATAGCCAACAAAATGAGCCCGAAGAGAGCTATCAATATCACCAAAAATATGAACCCTCCATGGGTAATATAAAAGCATAATCCAAAACAAGCCCGACAAGGGTAAGAGAATATATGAAAACAATCCAACACGAGCCCAGCAAGGACAATGTCAAAAGTATATAAAAAATAATTATAATGACCCTCCAGGTCATTTTCTTTATTTTCATTCTTTTTCTGTATTTAGAGCTTTTTTATAGCTACCCCAAGTCATTTATAAATTGTTAGGACAGACAGTTTGGTTCTCGGATAGTTTGATTGGTTTTTATAGCCATTTCTCTATTTTGGAGCTTTTGAAGTTGAGAAAAAGTCTCAAACCAAAACTTTAGGTAAACAACCTCAAATGGCAATTCTGACAGTTTTATTAGCCCCAGAATGTGAATTTTAAGATAGAGGGACCTTTGGTATGGGTACTGAGGCTTCCGGGCTCATTTTGGGCTATTGGGCAGATTTTAGTGAAAAATGAAACCTTGGGTATGGGACCCACTTTTTGTCAAAATGACCTTTGATGGAAATTTCAATGGTTTCATTGAGTTCAAAATGCTGAATTTGGTACGTTAATATAGTTTGTTTGCATGCACGAGGTTTCAAACAAATTCCAAGCACCTGGTCGGAGTCCTTATGGACTTAGCAAAAATTATTGGTGCAATCGCTTAAGTGGATGAGAGACTGCTTAAGTTGTAGCCGCTTTAGTGGTCAAGCATCGCTTAAGTGGAGGGTAGCCATCTTGATAGTGTTCACTTAAGTAGAGACTGCTTAAATGGCCAGCGTTGTATTGTTTATATGTTTTCCCTTTTATTTTTAACTTATTTTACAAGTATTTTTATTAATTAGAGCACATTGTGAGCTATTTAATCAGTGGGTATCATCACTTGGGAGCCTAGGGTCATTGATTCTCGTGTATTGATCATCTTCTCATTCTAAACCTGTAAGTTCACGGTCTAATTTTTGTTCAATTCTCTATTTTTGTTCTTTAGTGTTCGAGTGTTGTTGGGACTATTTTAGGGTTGTTGTTGAGATCGTATTATGCCTAATTTTAGGTAAAACGGTCCTTGAAATGAGAGGGACCTAGTGACGAACTCAATTCTTAATTCTGTTGATCGGCCCCACTATTTGATTATTAGCTCGATTTCTGACCCAGAGCATAAATTCAAAATATGTGTATGGTTGTTCTCCTCTTGATGCCTAGATTATTTTTTTGATAGTGTGGCAGCAGTCGGAGGCTTTTCAGAAAGGAAAATCTCTATTATAGAGGATTCTCGAGTGCTTTCGGCGGTGTCCAGGTAGGCTAGGTATACCTTTCTCTAATAACTTGCTATGTTATGGTATTAGTATGACATTGTGCTAGTTGTGGGTTGTTTCTTATGGCTCAATTGTTGTTTAGTAAATTTCCACTTATTTTAACCGATTAGGGGGCTTTTAGGGTAGATTTTAGCCTCGTCTCCCTTATGTGAGTAGTTGCTTATCCTTTAGTACTTGTCTCATCTTACTTAGGGCCTTGAGATGGTATTGAGAAGCCTTATTCTAGGTTTGGGTAGGTGCTTGCCTTAGGTTGGGTTCCTGGGACTTGTAGTTGATCTTATTACTCTTTTTAAGGTAGGATGTTTTAGGGTAGCGATCCCCTTTGGTATAAACAACTATAGGATTGTTTCAGGAGATTAGTTATTAGGACTGGTCTGGCTTAATTTCTATATTATACTTGTAGGTTTTGGTATCCTTAGAATGATAGTATTTTTGGCCCTACATCATGGGTTTTAACTTAATAAGTGAAACCTAGCAATTTTTTTACTGAACTTGGCCTTCTAAAAATGAGGAAAATGTCTAAATAGAATTGGAATGCACCAGACCTCTAGATTATTATTACATGTTATTGGTTAGTTTCGGTTCGAGTTCAGCACCTGGGATACTAGTTATTATATATTAGTCTGGTTTGAGTCCGACATCTGGTTATACTGCTTATTAGCTATTAATTCTGGTTTGAGTACGCACCTGGTTTACTACTTATTATTTATAAGTGTCGGTTTGAGTCCGACATCCAGTATATTGCTTATTATCCATCAGTTCCAATTCAAGTCTGACATTTATTAATATTATTATGGATATTGGGTTGGAACTCTGTGTTGAGACCGATAGGATTTATTGTTATCACTAGAGAAAGAATATACGACATGGATATCATACATCTTGTTTCATTTTTACTCTCTTTACGGTTATATTTGGTCTTTTTATTAGTATTACCCCTTATATGTACCCACCTTGCTTATGGGGGCTCGGTTGGGTTTTAATTTATTGTGTGTACCTTCTGGGCTTATGGTGGTTCAGTTACGTTATAGCTAGACTTTTATTTCTGCTTCTGAGTTATTTACATTTGATTTACCACATCTGCTTAGCGTAGCCTAATTTTCTATTTCTGACCCTCATTTATTGCCTTTAGTATATATATTTGCACTTTATTTTTACTTTTTTTGTAATTGAGCTTAGCGGTCAATGATGCCTACTGAGTACCCCCTATTTTGGTACTCATACTACACTTCTGCATCTTTTTCCCTGATATAGATCCTAGTATGAGTCATCATCATTGATGCTAACCTCGAGCAGTGTTGTTGACCGAATATTTGGGTGATGTTTTAGAGTCTGGTGTTGATCCTTCTCCTTTTGCTTTCATGCTAGTCTTATTTTTTATATCCTAAGACTACGATGTATATTTTGACACTGTCTGGTACTTTTTTTGGTATAGTAGCTCTTGTACTGACCTCACCAGGTCTTGGGGGATTCATTTTGGTATTTTTTTTCCTTTCCCCTCTCTTGTATAGTATGCATATATACATATATTCCTCTTCTAGTCGCTTATTATTACTATTTTATCCTTATTTCTCTACCTTCTGTCTGTTAGCCCGTTAATTGCCATTTTGGGTTATGCTTTGGCTTACCTATTTGTGGGTTAAAGTAGGTGTCATCATAACCTGAGAAATTGGGTTGTGACAGTTTGGTATCAGAGCTAGGTTTCATCGGTATCATTATTACAAGAGCTAGTGTCTATTAGAGTCTCATGGATTGGTACGATGACGTCTATATCCTGTCTTCGAGAGGCTATAGGATATTTTTAGGAAAATCTCATCTTTTTGACTCATTTTCATGCGTTGTGTCTATATTGGTTTCTAGATTCTCATTTGTTTCACTATTTCACTAATGGCTAGGACAAGGACATGGCAGCCATGGATGGGGGCCCTGAGCCTACAGCTAGAGCACCCATTAGTAGCAGAGGTCGACCCCTAGGTTGAGGTTAGGCTAGAGCTGCAGCACCAGCTTAGGGCCATGCCAGGGAGCCTTTACCAGAGTCGATCATCGACCTTGAGCCAGGTATTGCACCATAGGATTTGTCGCCACAGCAGACGATGGGCTAGGGTTAGCCCAGGTTCCACCCGAATTTATATCTTTAGTTGTCCTTCCTGATGCCTTGATATAATGTTGGGTATGGTTGGAGGCTAGCCGACGGATGGTGCCCAGACATCCACTCAGAGGCAGCCCAGGGTGGACTTGGTATAAGAGCCTAGCCTGCAGCTACAACTCCCAGAGTAGAGGTCCCACCAGCACCGGTAGTTCCATGGCCAGCAGTAGCCCAGCCTTTCATGACTTCTAAGGAGCAGAAGATGATGGGCCAGTTTCTTAGATTGGCTCCACCGAGGTTTCCAGGAGCCCGAGGAGAGGATGTATATGAGTTTCTTACCAGCTGTGAGGAGAGACTGCATAATTTGGGATTGGTTGTGTCGCATGGTGTGGATTACACTATATTTCATCTTGATAGAGCAGTGAGGCAGTGGTGGAGGGGATACCTTGATTCTAGGCTAGCTGCTTGGTCTCAGTTCTTTGAGGCTTTCTTGGAGAAGTATATGCCTCACAGCATACGTAAGCAACTGAGAGGTGTTTATAGGATTGAGAAAGGGTTATATGATAGTAGCTGAGTATGAGGCAATGTTTCACAAGTTAGCCAGAAATACCACCATGATTCTGTCTACTGAGTATAAGAGGGTGTGGTGTTTTGTCAGAAGATTGAGACTTTCACTCTATAGGGCTACTAAGAGTTTGGTAACTTTAGGGAGGTCATTTGCTGATACTGGATCATGACCACACTATGAAGAAGATGGATCATGAGGACCAAGAGGGCAGTGATAAGAGACACCATCATTAGGAAAGTTACAGTGGGAGTCGTAGCGGTTCACAGTTTAGGGATAAAGGTTTTTATGGTAGGTATCCTCAGCAGCAGTCGTATCAGCACCAGGGTCAATCTAGTAGACCCTTTCATACAGTGCCATAGATTTTAGATGAAGGTCAGCTTGGATATAGTCATTACAATAGTCAGGACTACGGTCAGCCATCGAGAGGTGTTTAATTAGGGTCTTTAGGCCTGGGTGGCCATTCTGAATCAGTCGAATCTTCTCTTCAGGTTAGAGTGCTCCAGGCATGCTTCAATTGTTGTATTGTGGATCATTTCACCAGAGAGTGTCCCCGATGAGGGATGTTTGAGCCTTCTGTACAAAGTGTTCCACCTATCACGTCAGTACTGCCCCCAGCTATAGGTGGTGCACAAAGTCACAGGGATGGTCCCCAGGGTTCTCGTGGAGGTCCTCAAGTAGTTAGAGTAAGTGGTTGGTTAGGCACCCAGTCCGAAGGTAGGCGGGGTCATATATATGTTATTCCTTATAGGGAGGAGGCTGAGGCTTTGGATGTTGTTATTATAGGTATGATTTCATTGTGCCAACAGTCAACTTCTACATTATTTGATCTAGTCTCCACATATTCCTATATTTCTACTTATTTTGCATCTCGATTGGGGTTGTCTTGTAAGCCATTATTTGTGCCTTTGCATGTAGCTACTCCCGTGGGTGATTCTTTAATAGTGGATTGTGTGTATAGATCTTGTATTGTGGTTATTTGGGGAGTACGACACTCGGGCTGACCTTATAGTGCTTGACATAGTTGATTTTGATGTGGTTTTGGGGATGGACTGGTTATCCCTCTATTATGTGGTCTTTGATTGTTTTGCCAAGATCATTACCTTAGACATGCCTGGAATACCTGATGTGTCGTGGACTTATGGCACTTTCGACACTTAATACAAAGGAAATTGCTAGTTTAAAGGCATATTTTTATGGGTATGATATGTTTTTATGGTATTTGCAGGTTAAACAGGTTCGAAGAAGTGAAGTGTAGGAATTTGGACTTAAAGGCATCAGACGAGCAAAAGAACGACTGTTGGATCTGACAACTGTTATCCCTTGTTGTCATTGGAAGAACCTGAGAAGGTGAAATATGAAGGAGAATAGACATGAGATCTAACGGTCGTCCCTTGAAACAACGAGCTCATCCTAAAGATCCTGGGGAGAATTATCCTGCAAAGTTAAAAATCAAAGGTACATGTAATGAGAGGAAGCAACAATTATTTTATGAAAGGACGAGTTCATCTTGAGGATCGTTCCCGCAACAACTGCTAGTATGCACAAGGTCATCCATCAACCAATGAGCATAAAGGACAATTGTGGTATCTACCAATGATCGTCCCTTCCTTCATCCGAAGTACCGACTCAGCAAATCCAATTGTATTTAGGATAGGTTTTATTTTCATCTATAAATACTCCTATTAGGTTTATTGTACTAGTTTACATTCTTTTACTACTTTCAAGGCATATTGTAGTTCTTGTAAGTATGGACATCGATTTTTAGGGTTTTAATTCAAAGTGAAATTTGTGGTTTTCATCTTCTTCCTAAGTTCATAATTATGATTTCTTCTCAAAATTATTCTCGTGTACTTTCAATTATGAGTAGCTAAACACCACAACTAGGGTTGTGGGAACCATGATGGATTAACAAAGTAGTATTTAAAGTACGACATGATTCTCAAAAGGTGTTTGTGCATGTATTATGATTCTCTTTGATTTGATTACTTTCTGACAGTGGCCAACGTTAGAACTCACCTTATCCTTACTTGCAATGAAAGAAGGTGTAACGGATGGAAAAATAGAATTAACAATGAGACTTGGATCTATCAACCTCTATTTAATTAGCTAGATTCGGTAAATGAGATAGTTAATATGGGGTCAATGATAGGGGTTAGTAAAGCAAAACTCATGAGACGATAATAAGTGATAGAGGATAGTTATCTAATAAAGGCGTAAAGTCATTTAGATAAACATAACCTATCAATTCTGCATGTTGAGAACCACGAGAGATCACTAGTACGATGAACCTATGAAGTTATGAAGTTATGGGGAACATAGTCCTACTGGCTTTCTCACATTGATTATAAATCCGATGAAATCAACACCTTGTTACTATTTGATGTTGTCAAATCCTCCCATTACTAGAAATTCTTTACTAATTATTTAGACAGATATATTGAGAGATATTCCAACCTATTCCTTGTGGGATCGATCCTAACCTAGTTGGGTTCTATCTTTGACAACGATGACTTTATACTTTTATAGAAGGTGTAATTTGGGCTACATCAAATTATGACGTTGTTTCCAGGGAATACGGTTACAGAGTTGATAGATTGTGTTTGTCTGGTTGTTGATTTCTTCTTTCTGATTTTACTTGTTCTATTGTTTCTAGGGCACACACTAGTGCATACCCAACACTCGGAGTCAAGGCAATCCCCTGAAAAGGACTCTGAGAGATAAAAGAAGAATGGTGAATGATCCAGTTCATAATGAAGGAGTTGAAGATGAGGGAGTCCTAAATCAGCCAGGGCATCTTCATGGGCTTTAGGAAACTATGGAGTAGACCACTACTTGATTGGTTATGGAAGAGAATGCAAGACAAGAAGCTTCCAGGCAGGTAGCACGGGAAGAAAGGGCTAGACAAGTAGAAGCGGTCTATCTGGCCACACTTCAAGAGCATAATAGGCAAAGAAAAAATAGGGAGCAACAACCTCCCCAACGTTATGCTCCTCAGTTTGATGACATAAAGGATGAGCTAGATTTCATTGAGGAGACGAAAATGGGTGTTATTGTTCCACCGGGATTGCCACCAGGAGTGCTATGATATAGTTGCTAAACTTTAAGGGAGTGTTCACGGGCCTTCCCACTGCTGATGCGAATCTTCATCTGGTGAATTTTTTAGGGATTTTAACTTTCTACCACCTACTTGGTGTTAGTCAAATGCTATTAGACTACGGTTGTTTCTCCTCTCTGACTGGAGAGACTACTTTATGGTTGGCTGAGCTGCCACACGGGTCGATCACTAATTGGCAAGACTTCAAGACACAATTTTTGGAGCAACTTTTCCCAACTTCCAGAATGTTGCAGTTGAAAGATAAAATTTATAATTTCAGGTAGTTACATTTGGAGGCGTTGCATGAAACTTAGTGGAGGTTTAAGAAGAAGCTGCAGAATGTCCCAAATCATAGGATACCGGGTCATACTTTGCTTGAGATCTTCTACAGAGGTTTGAATGTGAACAATAAGGTTATAGCAGACACTATTACTAGTGGAGCAATTATGAGTTTAACTTGGGAGTAGGTTTCTGAGATTCTAGACAAGATTGCTAAAACCAACCGGGGTTGGCACACTTGAGAGGCAGAAATGCCCATCGGTACTTATTTGATAGAAACATCTACTGAACAATGCATGGTTGATGAGCGTGTTCATAAAATAGTTTTCAGTTGCAAGGTAGAAAAGGTGAATGTGGTTGGTTCGCAAGGTAGGAACCTAGACATGATAACTTAAATTTTGAGAAGGAGGCTAAGTATTTAGATGATCAGGTGGCGGGTTTCTGAGCCAAAGTCCAAGGGTCTTAACAAGACAATTGGCGATTTGGTTAAGGGAACCAAGGTCAGAACTACTACAAAGACAATAACTACAACATATCTGGGTATAGGGATAAGAGTAAAGGGAGAGATAGTGATTAGAAGAGAAAGGATGATTACACAGATATAAGTGGACTCTATGTTCCACTAGGGAACCATGTTACTGATTTAAGTAATTTTAGAATCGAAGACATGCTTGCTAAAGTGGTGAAAGGGGTAGAGAAAACTGAAGACTACCTCAAGGAGCTTAGAGATGATATTTTGAGAATGAGTCAAAAAGTCGAGTCACATGCTACTGCTATTAAGTAGCTTGAGCAGTATTTTGGTCAGATTTTAGTTGCAATGAATTAGCTTCAACAAGGTACACTTCCAAGCAACACTATCTGAAATCCAAAAAATGACAGTTATTGCATGGTGATTACCACTAGAAGTGCTAAGATGACTATTGATCCACCTATGGCCACGATTATTATGAATAATGAGGAGTCAATAATTGTCGATGATGAAAAATCATCGAATCAAAAAATCTAGCTGATGATGTGATTGCATCTAAAAAGCATCCAGTTGCTAAAAATGAGGCTAAGGCCACAAAAGGGAAGAAAAATGAGGTCCCATAAATATTTATTCCCATTCCACAACCTCCTCCTCCTTTCCCACAAAGAATAAAAAAGAGAGCTATAAAGGGAAAGTATCACAAGTTCATCTCCATGTTGAAAAAATAGTCGGTGAACATCCCTCTAGTTGAGGCACTTGAGCAAATGTCAGGTTACGCAAAGTTCATGGAGGATTTAGTGAAGAAGAAGAGGATAGTCTATTTTGATCATATTGATAATGTGCACCATTGTAGTGCAATAGCTTCCCTATCTCTAGTTAAGAAGAAGGAAGATCCTGGAGCTTTCACAATTCCATGTACCATTAGGTCTTTCAACTTTGCTGAAGCTTTGTGTGACTTGGGTGCTTGTATTAATAAGATTCCACTAGCATTTTATGGATAGTTGGGGTTGAGGTCGCCCAAACCGACTTTAATGAGACTCCTTCTGGCAAATTGCACTATAAAAAAGCCTATGGGGATCTTATGTGATGATTTTGTAAGGGTTGCATCCTTTATTTTCCAGCTAATTTCATCATTCTTGACTGTGAGGTTGATTTTGAGGTTTCTATTATCTTGGGGAGACCATTCTCTGCAACTGTGTGAGCTTTGATTGATATAGATACTAAACAAATAAAGTTTTGATTAAATCATGAGGAAGTAACATTAATGTATGACAATCCACGAAGCAGCCAAAGGATATGTGTGTGATCTCTGTGATTGATACATTCTATTAGGATGCATTAGTATCTCCAATTAAGGTAAGGCTTAGAGTAGAAGCTCTTGTAGCAGTTATTATGAATTTTGAGGGTAATAATATTGATGGTTATGATGAGATGGTGAGCGTACTTGATAGTTTTGGTTATTACACTTTTGCATCGAAGAAGTTAGATCTTGATTTAAAGAATAGAGTGACCCTGCCGGCTAGGCGTTCTATTGAGGAGCCTCCTGTTTTGGAGCTCAAAGCTCTTCCATCCCATCTTCATTATGCATTCTTGGGAGCCAACAACACTTTGTCAGTTATTATTGCAGCTGATTTGGTAGATTGACAGGTTGAGCCTCTAGTGTATGTGTTTCAGAAGTTCAAGAGGGCCATTGGGTGGTCCATTATTGATATCATTGGGATTCCGCCTGGAATTTGTACACACAAAATCCAACTTGAGCTAGATTGTGTTCAACGAAGACTTAATCCATCTATGGAAGAGGTAGTTAAGAAGGATAATATCAAGTGGTTGGATGTTGGTGTGGTTTACTCGATTTCCAATAGCAAATAGGTGAGCCAAGTTCAATGCGTGTCGATAAAAGGTGAAATCACTATGGTTCCAAATGAGAAGAATGAACTTATTCCTATAAGGCCGGTCACTGGTTGGAGAGTATGCGTGGACTATAGGAAGCTGAATGCGTGGACTGAAAAGGATCACTTTTTGATGTCATTCATGGATCAGATTTAGACTGTGTTGCTAGCTGAGTATGGCATTATTTGCTTAAAGGTTATTTGGGTTACAATTAGATTTTGATAGCCCCCGAAGAACAAAAGAAAACCACTTTCACTTGTCCATATGGTATGTTTATGTTCCATAGAATGCCTTTTGGTTTGTGTAATGCACCAACAACCTTTCAACATTGCATAATATTCATCTTTTCTGATATGGTAGAGGACACTATTGAGGTATTTATGTATGACTTCTCAGTGGTTGGTTATTCATTCGAAGATTACTTGGCTAATTTAGCTAGTTTTTTGAGGATATGTGAAGATTCCAATTAAGTTCTAAATTGGGAGAAGTGCCATTTCATTGTCAAAAAAGAAATAGTGTTGGAATAGTGCTTGGTCACAAGATTTTAAAGAAAGGGATTGAGGTCGACAAGGCGGAGATTGAGGTGATTGAAAAATTACCTCCACCAATTTTTGTGAAAGGTATTCAGAGTTTTTTAAGGCATGGTACATTTTATCATAGATTAATCAAGGATTTCTCTAATATTGCTCAACTTTTATACAAGTTATTGGAGAAGGAGGTGAAGTTCATTTTTTATGATGAGTGCCTTAAAGCATTTGAGTGTTTGAAAGAGAAGTTGATTTCAACCCCTATTATTATGTCACCTGATTGGTCTATACCATTTGAGGTTATGGTGATGCTAGTGGTATGGCGCTAGGAGCAGTCCTAAACCAAAGGCGAGAGAATATTCTACACCTGATCTATTATGATAGCAAATAACTTAATCCTGCTCAGAAAAATTATACTGTGACTGAACAAGAGTTGCTTGTTGTAGTTTTTGTGTTTGAGAAATTTTGATCATATTTGCTTGGAATAAAAGTGATTATGCATACTGAACACACAACTTTTAGGTACCTTATAGCGAAGAAGGGTGATAAGCCGATGTTGATTCATTGGTTACTTCTACTACAAGAATTTGACTTTGAGGTCTAGGATCGAAAGGGGAGTGAAAATCAAGTGGCTGACCACTTATCATGGCTTGAAGAAGAGGCAATGCTAAAGTTGAAAGATAAACTTGAGATAGATGACACTTTTCCAGATGAGCAGGTATTGGATGCATCCCAAGACTTGATTCCATGGTTTGCAGATTTTGCCAATTATTTGGTAAGTAATGTGGTGCTCGGGGCTCTATCTTTTCAGCAGTAAAAGAAGTTTATGCATGATGTATGGAAATTATTATGGGATAAGCCATACTTGTTCTAAATTTATGCAGACGGACTGCTTCATAGATGTGTTTCTGAGGTAGAGATGATGAGTATTCTAGAGGCATGTCATTCTTCACTAGTTGGGGGTCATCATAGTGGTGCGCGGACTGCTCATAAGATCTTGCAATGTGGGTACTACTGGCCAACCATTCATAGAGATGCACATGACTATGCGAGAGTTTATGATCAGTGCCAAAGAAAGGAAACATCTCGCGAAGGCAAGAACTCCCAATGGCTACAGAGCTTGAGTTATTTGATGTATAGGTCATAGATTTCATGGTCCCCTTTGTGAGCTCATATGGTATGAAGTAAATTTCGGTTATAGTTGACTATATTTTGAAGTGGGTGGAAGTAGTTGTGCTTCCAAACAATTAAGGGAAGAGTATGACCGCATTTCTGAGGAAGAACATATTTTCTAGATTTGGAACTCTAAGGGCAATCATTAGTGATGGAGGCTGACCTTTTTGCAATCGTTTATTCAGAGCCTTGCTTGAGAAATATGGTATGAAGCATAGGGTGGCAACACCCTACCATACTCAGACAAGCGATCAAGTTGAGGTCTCTAATCGTGAGATCAAGTCCAATTTAGCAAGAACTGTGAATACCAATAGAACAAACTGGGCTAGAAAGTTGGATGATGCATTATGGGCTTACCAAATAGTATTTAAGACCCCTATTGGTGCTTCCCTATATCAGCTTGTGTATGGCATGGCCTACCACTTGCCTAATGAACTTGAATATAAGACATTGTGGGCATTGAAGAGGCTAAATCTAGAGTGGAATGATACGGCAAAGCTGAGACTTGATCAGCTTAACAAGATAGATGAATTTTGCCTTAGAGCATATGAAAGTTCAGCCTTGTGCAAAGAAAAGATGAAGTCTTACCATGACCAAGAGATAGAAAAGAAAGAGTTCAGCGTCGGTGATATGGCTTTGTTATTCAAGTCCAAGATTCACTTGTTTTCTGGCAAGTTGAAGTCAAAATGGTGGGTATCGTATTGTGTGGTGACAGTGTTTCCATATGGTGCAATTGAGCTCAAAAATAGCAAGGGACAAAAGTAAAGTAAATGGCCAAAGGGTGAAGCACTATCTCAATGATATTGAAGAGGTCAAGGTGGTGTGTGATGTAGATCTTAATGGTGCCTGAGTAATTAGGCACACCGGAATCAAGTTGTAATGCTAAATCAGGTATTTCATGGAAGGTAACCCATGGATTAGTTTGGTGAAGTCTGAGAAACTAGCCACGTTATGCTGCAATATTAAATCAAGCGCTAATTGAGAGGTAATCTAATTATTTTGTACTGGTTTTACTTTTATTTTTGATATAGGGTAACGTGTGCTAAGTGTGCAGGGACAATGCAGAAAAGAACTTAGGAACTGAAACAAAAATAGAAACCATGAAAGTATTGGACGATCTTTGGAAGTTCCAACGATCATGGTTTATATCATTTTAAGGAAGTCCAGATAATTGTTTTCCAGGATTTGGTCCAACGATTGAGCATTAACAACCTTTCCAAGATAGAATGATCATGGAGACCATCTTCTGATTAAAATCCAGCAAATCAACTTCCAGGTGTTGGAATAAATGAGTTTAAGGAATGATTGTTTCAACACACAACGATCGTCCTTAAGCGTCTTTAGTTCTCAGGTAAGTTTTCTTCCCTTCCTAGGAATGAGGACATATAACTATCATTGTATGTACCCACGCTCCAAATAATGATCCATATGTTGGGTCAAGTTACAAATTCTAAAATTAAACTCGACTCGAATTAAAATCCCTAGTTCATATACCCATTATTCGATACTCTCCTACTCCCATTCAAACAAACATTCACATCAGTTTGCACGATCAAAGAGCAAAAGAATTGATTCTACCTTAAAATATTCAAGAGAATTTGACTGCTCCTACTCATAAGACTCTCTCAGTTTCACGAACTACTCACAATCCAATGCACTCACACTCTTTCAGAAGTAAGTTACTTTTTCATGCTTCAAACTTGTAAATTATGCTTAAGATTAAAAGGAAATGGGGTCATAAATACCTTGTTAAGTGCTAAAGTGAATTCCACAGTTAGTTCAGAGAGAGCAGAGTAACTAAAACTTGTCTAAACATATGCACTATGAAGTTGTTGTTTGAATGGGTGTAGAGGGGGGAAGTCTGCGTACCCCTTTTATGTTCAAAGAGGGTCAAAGACTTGATTTTAAACTTATCTTATATTAGTGCAAACTCAACGACACAACCAAAAATTGTTGTATCTTTGAACGATCGTTAGTTTGATCGTTGTGGGTGCCAACTTGTAAGGTTGTAGGAAGTCCATCAGACAATAGTATCCAATGATTGTCATATCTAAGAACGATTGTTGGTAGTTTTCACTTAATGGGAACACTTCTCAAGAAATTTGAGGAGGGACTTCCAATGATTGAAAGGACAAGCATTTTTTCCTACAACGATCTCATATGAGTTGTCTGCATAAAGTACTGTGTACCTATTTCTATTTTAAATTTGAGAATAATGATTTTTCCTACAGGTACCATGCCACCTAAAGTGAACAAAAAGCAGCAAGATGAGGCAGCCCACAAAGAAATAGCCAAGAAGCGGGCACTAAAGTACCAACCTACGGACTCAAAGTCCGAATCTGAAGTGTCTAGTGGTTTGGAGTTTGAATGCTCCACTAGTGAAGTTGAGGAACAAAATGAACCCCGAACTACTAGATCCAAATCTGCTAAGATTATGGCTATGATATCCACAGAATTAGTACCTGCAGCCACTCCCATTAAGCCTCTCCAGTCTGAAGAGGGAGGTTAAGCTGCAAACCTAATTGGGGGTGAGTCGGAGGCTGTAAAAGCTGATGATGATATGAGTTCATCAAAGAAGTGTGACTATGTGGTTGGTTCCAGAAATGCTAATCTGGAATCCTCTGATAGAGTTGATGATGTAAGTTTGCCTCAAAGAGGGCCATACCCAAGACGATGGGGTGTGCTAAAGTACCAAAACTACTAAAATAGAACCATCTAAGAGGAACCCCTCATGATACTCGAGGCACTCCAAAGGGTGACAAAATTAAATTGGGTGTTTGAGAAATATCAGCTATATTAGATGACAAAGCCAGTTGGGAACTATCGTACTGAGTTGGTGCATGAATTCGACGCCAACTATCAGCGACACTTGAGAACATGACTCCTTCCAGGAAGGAGAAAGACATGAGGAAGCAGCCTCGGCTAGATACTGTGATCGTGCAGGGTGTGGAAATTGATATCTTGGAGAAGGTAATTGTCCAAGTTCAGTTTGGTGATGAGTTTAAACTATTGGTTGAGACTCTGGAATTTGACTACCAGATGACTAACTTGAAAAAGGTGAAAACTCTGAGTACGGAGGACAAGCTACTCCATTACAAGTGGTTGGCAGGCCACATTGCTGAGGCTAAGGAAGAGGCGGAATGGGTAAACAGTGCAACCATCTACAAACACACATTAAGCTTTATTTCTAAGGTTTTGTAGTCTATTATCTGGCACCACATAGCACCGACTGGAAATAACAACGTGTTAAGTGCAAAAAAATTAGGGTTAGTAGCAGCTTTCATGGCAGAGTTATAGTTGACAGTCGAGTGTTGCCGCTTCATACTACTTTGCCATTTCCCTACCTGGTGGCCATATTGTGTTGGAAGTCGAGTATGCCTTCCATTCCAGCTAGTGACAGATTCATCCGGCCAACTAAAATTGTTGACATTGCTTTAATCAAGGATTACATGAACCCAGTCGCTCGACCCCGGGGTCCTTTGCCAGATTTGGCCCTACAGGCAGCAGACGGGTCGCCCATGCTATAGAGATTCCTAATTCTAAAGTCGGTGCCACTTTTTCATCTATACTGCATCGCACAACACCTTCAAGTGTACTCCAGTCTGTGCCTAAGGGCTACACTATGGTGTCTACGAACTTTCTAGAAAAAATGATGAAAAGGATGGTAGTTTCTGAGGCAAGGATCAAGAAGCTGGAAGAAGGGGTAAAATCGTATGTTGAGAATGAGATTAAGGTTGTTGTAAGGAGTATGTAGACCTAATTTGATAGGTTAGAGATCTAGATAATGGGCAAGTTGGAGAGTTTCCAGGCTTCTAATTTGAGCACAATCACTGCCAAGCTAGCCGCATTAAAAATTATAGTAAAGGATCTTTTAGAGCGGAAGTTTCTAGTTATACATCCTCCACCCTTACCTAATATGGAGGATTTCAATATTGAGGTACTAGACTTCTACACCCAGGCCCCTAAACATGGGGTTAAGGGCAAGAAAGTAGATGAGAAAGCAGATGAGATGGGTGATAATACGCAGCCCCTAAGAAGAGAAAGAGGAAGGATAAGCATGAAAAGAAGAAATCAACCACTGAGAGTGAGAAGACCTACTAAGGTGCATACATCGGAGAGGAGTGAGGTCATATCTAATGTTGAGGCAATTGTTGTTAAGAGTGGAGGGGCCTTAAAGATATCCCCCACGATATCGTCTTTGATTGCATCACCCACCGCCAGTGCCAATATGAGTTTGAGTCTCACGGCCACTTCCAAAGCCACTGGAGTTGGAGATCTTGGAGGGGTTGCATTTGTGACCCCAACTGATCAGTCCACGATAGACATCTAGTACGCCACAGGTTTGTCTCTACCCTATTTTTACTGCTTTTGTGCATTAGGAATAGTGCATAGTTTCTTAGTTGGGGGTGAAGGTATATCGTCATCCAAAGGTTTTTGTTACCATGTTTCTTTTCCCTCAAATACGTTATCTAGATAGAACTGGCATGTTTAGGAGTTATATTTTGTTTTTTTCTGTGTTTGTGTATTGTTTGTGTAACAAAGAGAGAAAAAGAAGAACTTGGCGCAGTTAGAATAAATAGAGCATACAACTATTTTTTATTGAATTTTTATGTTTAAATGATACCCCTCCATAAAATGTGTGATGTTTAGTTGTGTTCTGTGTTTACTGTGAATTGTGACCAATGTGGATCTCGTCATGGCATTAGGATTATGAACATGATAATCGTAGCCTAACTATGCATAAAACAGATAGTAGTAACTGTGTGTGTAGCCTTGAGCCATGTGTGTTGTGAGGTACTTACCTAGTCGGCATGTGTACGATCTATAACTTGTCTAGTTAGTCTCGCCAAAGTTATAGGATAGTAGGTTAGGAAAGGATCACATGTCGTTCTTGAATAGCCAACTAAAAGCCTAAAAAGTCCACCAAATGGAATATAATATCCATTGATCCCAAAATTTGAGCCTAAATAGACCTTTTCCTTGAATTAACCTATTAACCTTCCCAATTCGGCTATAATGAACCTGTTTTGGCCCTGGTCCCTCCTTGGACACTGTACACCTCAACTCAGGCAAATAGCCTAAGTTGAGGGTGGCTATCATAGGGATGCATGAAAGAAATTGGATATGTAGAAGATATTAGTAAATGGAAAAGGATTCGGGTGCAGTCTTGGGTGAAATAGAAAGAAAAGAAAAAATGATGAAAAGAAGATTGAAAAAAAAAAGAAAAGTTGTAAAATGAAAACTGCACTCGAGGTCGAAAAAGTCAAAAAAAAAAAAGGGAGAACAATAAAGAGAGTAGGAATGTGGAGCCAAAAATAGTGTAGTGCCAAGGAGAAATAAGTCACTTGATCTATATGTACCATGCCCATCCCTAAGCCAACATTACAATCCAATAAAAGTCCTATAGTAATCTTAATTCGACTGTTCGAAAACCTAAGGCATAGAAAATAAGGGCAAGCTTATGGTAGTTCACGCACACAACCTGAACTTCTTTGTGAGAGTGAGTGCTTAAATTCATTCCCCATTCTGATATTCAGAGTATATTTCAAGTGAGGGGTACTTTTTTGATGTGAGGGTATAAGGGTTGCATCATAGTTGATATTTGTTCAAATAGTGTTATTGGTTTGCGTGCTAGGTTTTCTATCAATAATAGAATGTCATTACTTGATTCCATTGTGTCATGTGAAGTAGTTTATATACACACAACAATTTTAGGTTTGAAAATATTGGAGGGGGTTGAAATTATGTTTTGAATTATGCGCACTAAAGCTATTTTTTGCAAATATGACTACCATAGGACTCTTGGATTTCTCTTGGTTAAGCATCATGAATTTTTCTGTTCTGTTTATTGTGTTTTATTCGCCTGAGGACATGCAAACGTTCTAAGTAAAGGGTGTTGATGTGTCGTAGACTTATGACAATTTTGACGCTTAAAACAAAGGAATTGCTAGTTTAAAGTCATGTTTTTGTGGGTATGATGTGTTTTTATGGTATTTATAGGTTAAACGGGTCTAGAGAAGTGAAGTGCAGGAATTTGGACTTAAAGGCATCAAACGAGCCAAACAACGACCATTGGCTCTAACAACGGTCATCCCTTGTTGTTGTTCAAAGAACCTGAGAAGATGAAATATGAAGGAAACAGACAAGAAATCTAACGATTGTCTCTTGAAACAACGAGCTCGTCCTAAAGATAGTAAGGACAATTATCCTGCAAAGTGAAAAATCAAAGGTGGATGTAATGAGAGAAAGCAATGATCATTGTGTGAAAGGATGAGCTCGTCCTGAATATCATGCCAGCAATATCTGTAAGTGTACAAAAGGTCATTCATCAACCAACGATCATAAAAGACGATTGCAGTATCTATCAACAATCGTCCCTTTCTTCATCTGAAGTGACTCAGCACATCCAATTGTGTTTAGGATAGCTTAATTTTTTTGTATAAATACTCCTATTAGGTTTATTATATTAGTTTATATTCTTATACTACTTTCAAGGTGTAACACCCCGTACCTACCAAACCCTACTTGACGACGTCGAACAATGTTTACTTAAGTGTCGAGAGCCAAAAGTATGTATTGTGTAAGGTTATTGATGAAATAAATGATATTGGGCCTAGTGTATGGGATTAGATCTTTGTAGGAGGTGAAATACCCTTATGTTGTCGAATCTATACGACTACGTGTACACTTACGGAACTAGAAAAAACATGGGAGATTTGATGAATTATACATGCATTTGTGGGAATGAATAAATCATGTATCATTGGGCCCAAAAATAAAGCCCAAAATTAATAAGAAGACATGGCCCAATTAACCATTTGACCCATTCTTCCATTTGGCCCATCCAAACATAAATAATTGGATAAGAAGAGACTTGAGGGCCTATATAATCATGAGAAAATCAGATTTTATTCATCTCTTCACACATGTCCCATTCTAGAATTTTCTACAACATTTGCTCTCTTCAACTCAAACCCTAAGCCTTCATCCTTTTGGCCAAAGGTCATCACTTGGTGAGTATTGGTAAGTGTATATTATTATGGTTTAATATATTTTATGCATGGAAAATGATTTCTACTATGTTGGTTATGTTGGTGGAGTGTGAGAAGTTCACTATGTGTGAAGTGTATGTGTTTGTTAATTCGGAGGATGGTTTTGCCTTGTAAACTTGAACATGGGCTTGTGGTCTTGAAGAAAATGAATTTTATGGGTTCAATATTTTCATGTGAGATGTGATTATAGCCTCCCCTTGTTTGGTCATGGTGTATAATATTTGGAATTTCTATTGTGAAATTGGTTATGGTTTTCGTGGCGGATTGGCCGTAAAGTGTCGTTTTGGTGATGTTATGTGCGTTTTGAGACCATGGATGGTTTTTGGAATGTTAGATGATCAAAAATATGTTAAAATAAGTTTGTTTATGATCATGGACCATTCATTGCATAAAAAGACCCCAAAAAGACCATTTCGGACCAAAACGGGCACCTGCCCTCGCAGACGAAGCACCTGCGGGCGCAGGTGCCAAAGCAGGTGCCTCTGGCTACTTCCAAAGGTCACCTGCGGATGCAGGTCATCCACCTGCGGGCGCAGGTGGCTTAGCGGATCAGCCCAGAACTTTGAATTGCTTGTTTTTGCATCCCTTTGGGCCCCCGAAACCCCTATTCCCTTCATGGATGTAATTATCAATTTGGGATGTCATTTTAATGACTTTAAAATGTCGTATGGAAGCATGTTGGACTATTTTAAGTATGGATGGTTGTTCATATGTTGTTATGAGGCCAATTGAGAAGCGTAAATATGACGAAATGATAATGAGAAGGCATAAAGGGTAATTGTGATGTGAAATGCTATTGTCGTATGAAATCTTGGTCAATGAGTGGAATGTTATGGTAGTGTTGGAATGTTGATATGATAAATGACATTGTAAGAAGATGAAATGATGTTATAAAGTAACTATGTGATTCATGGTTATCTTGTGCACTTGTAAGGTAGTTGGTTGCTAATATAAGCTTCGTTATGTACTTGTGATGTAGAGTGAGACGTAAGGAAAGATATGGACTTTTGTGTTCATATATAGACTTATGTACTCATACTTGGAAGCAAAGGTATGTAAGGTTACTCTTCTATATCCTTCTGCAGCATGAATGTTCACATTGTTAGAATACTCATTTGATTCCGAAATGCTCTAAGGTATTCCGTATCCGAAAGTTGGCTAGAGTTACTCATATGTTCCTTATTCCTTGGTCAATGGTGAATCATATGCCTCATGTTCATTTTTTGACTTATGTTCATTGATTGACTCATGTTCATTGGTTGACTCACGTTCATTAGCTAATATGTCAAGAGTTCCAAATGTTGTAAGGTATTTCATCTCAGGTTGGTGAACAGTTGATATCCATAGGTATAGTATTTAGTGATCATTATCCTAAGGTTCCAAAAGTGTTCTATTCCAAAGGGGTTCTATAGTATTCCAACTAAGGTTGATATATATTGTTATTCACAAGTGTCCTACTCCTAGATGAATTATGATTTACTTATTTCTTATTCATTGACTGAGGTTACTAAGCTGTCATAATGTTATAAAGTCTAAGAGAACTATCTCAACAAGAGTAATGAGGTAAAGAGGACTTGTTTATTTTGAATAACATTATTCCAATCATGTCATGATCCAAAGTTCCAATAGAGTTATACACATGTTTCCTATTCATTAGTAATGTTCCAAAAGTCCAATGAGGTTATGTTCCAAGGTTTCAATAGTGGTTATACTCATGCATCTTGTTCATTGATCATTGTCCCAATGGTTCCAACAATGTTATATTTCCATGAAGGCTATGTTTCCAATAATGCGTATTCACATGTTTCTCACTCATTGATTATTGGTCCAAAGCTTCAAAGAAAGTGGTGACTATCATTGTGTCAATCTCTCACAAGTAAAAGTATCAATCTCATAAGAGTAATAAGAGGCAATGTGCAAGTTAGTATTATTATTCCCTATAAGTGAAGAAGTGTATATGAGTGTGAGCTTTAGTGTCATGATCTCTAATGTATCACTCACCTAGCTATGTCAAGGAAATAATACTGTGAAGAAGTAATGCACCAATGGCTACTTTATGTTATGTTTCATTGAGAATGGATAACTATCTAAAGGGTATAAGATTTGTAGAGAACTAATGTACATATGGTTACTATATGTTACATTGAGTATGGATCACAATCCAAAGGGTGTCAGTCAGTTCAAGATGGAACAATCCCAATATCATGTTATGGTATTATTACGGTATATATTATAGCCCACTGATCAGCTGGATGTCCGGTATTATATTTATATATGATAGCCCACTAAATGTGGATGTCCGGTATTATATTTATATATGATAGCCCACTAAATGTGGATGTCCGGTATATATTATAGCCCACTGATCAACTGGATGTTCGGTATATATTATAGCCCACTGATCAGCTGGATGTCCGGTATATATTATAGCCCACTGATCAGTTGGATGTCCGGTATTATATTTATATATGATAGCCCACTAAATGTGGATGTCCGGTAATATATTTATATATGATAGCCCACTAAATGTGGATGTCCGGTATTATATTTATATATGATAGCCCACTAAATGTGGATGTCCGGTATTATATTTATTTATGATAGCCCACTAAATGTGGATGTCCGGTATTATATTTATATATGATAGCCCACTAAAGGTGGATATTCGGTATTATACTTATATCTTATAGCCCACCAAAGGTGGAGGCCCGGTACTAACTAATTGAGTGAACAGTAATGAAAATAGTTGTAAAGAGATGAGAATATATCCCTCACGTGTATAGATGTAAATAAACATGAAGATGGTTATAAGAAAGTGATAATGATGCGACTGATTGATCAAGTAATGAGACTAATGGAAGTAATGAACATGGTCCACATATTCAGGATAGAGGTATATCCATATTGATTATTCTCTTATGCTTAATTTCTTGGAAGTACTTATGTATTCTTATAGTTTCATATGTCCTTACATACTCAGTACATTCTTCGTACTGACCCCTTTTGGGGAATTTACCTTACATGCTGCAGGCACAGGTGTTAGTAGATCTCCGCAGATTATTGGTGAGCTCCAGTTGCTTCGGGGCTTCCCAAGTCAAATGGGTTCATTAGGTTTTGGCATTTTGTAAATATTGTACACACATGGTCATGTATCTATTAGAGGCTTTGTAGACATATGTGGGGAGATGAAAGTAAAAGATGTACATTCATTTTGACGTAATGGCCCTAACGGCCAAGTTTCATATATTGCACATATTGCCATGACTTCCGCCATTGATATTTAATTACGTGAAATAAAATGATATGCATACGCGAACATACATATGAGAGTACATGAGCAAAGATTGGTTCTCTCGGGCCATATCGGCTTCGGGTGCCAATCACGCCTCGTGGGGACTCGGGGTGTGACACAAGGCATATTGTTGTGCAAGTACAAACATCGATTTTTAGGGTTTTAATTCAAAGTGAGATTTGTGGTTTTCATCTTTTTCTTCGTAAGTTTATAATTATGATTTCTTCTCAGAATTATTCTTTTGTTCTTGCAATTATGAGTAGCTAAACACAACAACTAGGGTTGTGGGAACCATGATGGATTAATAAAGTAGTATTCAAAGTATGACATGATTCTCAAAGGGTGTTTGTGCATGTATTGTGATTCTCTTTGGTTTGATTACTTTCTGATGGTGGCTAATGTTAGAACTTGCCTTATCCGTACTCTCAATGAAAGAAGGTGTAATGGATGGAAAAATAGAATTAACAACGACACTTGGAGCTATCAACCTCCATTTAATTAGCTAGAGTTGGTAAATGAGATAGTTACTATGGGATCAATGATAAGGGTTAGTAAAGCAAAACTCATGATACAATAATACGTGATTGAGGATAGTCATCTAATAGAGATGTAAAGTTGTTTAGATGAACATAACCTATTGATTCTGTATGCCAAGAACCACGAGAGATCACTAGTACAACGAACCTATGGAGTTATGAAGTTATGGGGAACATAGTCCTAGAGCCTCCCTCACATTGATTACAAATTTAATGAAATCAACAACTTATTACTATTTGACATTCTCCAATCCCCCCATTACTGGAAATTCTTTACTAATTGTTTAGATAGATATATTGATAGATATATGACATATTCCTTATGGGATCAACCCCAACCTATCTATATTTGACAGCGACCGTTTTATACTTTTATCAAAGGTGTAATTTAGGTGACATTAATACCCCTCATTGTATGGCAGGGTGATTATAGTCGTGCACTAACTGGGATTATTTCTTATACTCGAGCTAGGAGTCTGTAATCGAGGGGTTGTATGGTTTATCTTGATTATGTTCGTGATGCTAGTATTGAGAGTCCTTCACTTGACTCTATTCTTGAAGTCTGTGAGTTCCCTGATGTTTTTCCTACCGACCTACTTGGCCTTCCTTTTAAGCGTGATATAGACTTTTCTATTGATCTTGAGTCGGGCACCTGACCCATTTCTATTGCACCTTACCGTATGACTCCTATCGATCTAAAGGAGATAAATGTTTAGATTCAGAACCTTCTTGGTAAGGGATTTATTAGACGAAGTATCTCTTCTTAGGGTGCTCCAATTTTATTTGTCAAGAATAAAGATGGTTCTATGCATATGTGTATTGATTATAGGCAGTTGAATGAGGTGATGGTGAAGAATAAGTATCCTATATGTCGTATCAATGATCTATTTGACCAGCTTCAAGGTCTAGCCATATTTTCAAAGATTGATTTGTGGTCTAATTACCATCAGTTAAGGATTCGGGTGGGGTACAACCTTAAGACAGCCTTCAGGATGCGTTACGGCCATTATGAGTTTCTGGTGATGTCTTTTGGGTTGTCCAATGCCCCTGTAGCATTCATGGACTTGATGAACTATGTATTCATACCTTATTTAGACTCCTTCATGATTATATTTATTGATGACATCCTTGTGTACTCAAGGATTAGGAAGGAGCACAAGTAGCATTTGAAGATTGTGTTTCACACTTTGAGAGATCAGTGGCTTTATGCCAAGTTCTCCAAGTACGAGTTCTGGCTTAAGTCTATAGCATTTTTGGGGCATGTGGTATCCAAGGATGGGATTATGGTTGACCCGACAAAGATTCACGCCATTCATGATTAGGTTAGGCCTATATCTCTGACCGAGGTTTGCAACTTTATTGGGTTGGCAGGCTATTATAGATGTTTCGTTGAGGGTTTTACCTCTATTACAGCACCTATGACTAGATTAACTAGGCAGGAGGTTCCATTTTAGTGGTCCAATGAGTGTGAGGCAAGCTTTTTAAATCTCAAGGACTTGCTCTCTTCCACTTCTATTTTGACTCTTCCAGTTAAGGGAAAGGGCTTTACAGTTTATTGTGATGCTTCTGTTATTTGTTTAGGTTGTGTTCAGATGCAGTAGGGATGAGTTATAGCGTATCCTTTCAGAAAACTAAAAGTGCATGAGCGCAACTACGACGCTCATGACTTGTAGTTGGCGGTGGTAGTTTTTGCACTTAAGATTTAGAGGCATTACCTTTATAGTGTTCACTACAAGATATTCAAGGAACACCATAGTCTTTAGTACATTATGACTTAAAAGGACCTTAATTCGAGGCAGCGCAGGTGGATTGAGTATCTGAAGGACTATGATCTTTCTATTTTATACCATCTGTACAAAGCAAATATTGTAGTGGACGCCTTGAGCCGGAAGGCGGTGAGTATGGGAACTTGTCCTTCCTTTTAGTTTCAGAGAGACTGTTGGCCTTAGACATCTAGTCCTTAGCCACCAGGTTTATTTGGCTTGATATTTTAGACCTCAGGCAGATTCTTGCTAGTGTTGAGGCTAGGTCTACTTTATAGGAGCAGATTTGAGGTCGATAGTTTAAGGATAGTCAGTTGTGTGGCATTCGAGATCAACTATTGAGGGGCTAATCTAGGAGGGCTAACTTAGACTCTGGGGTATTTTGAGATTCGATGGTCAAATTTGTGTTTTGAGGGTAGGAGACTTGATTCAGTTGATACTTAAGAAGGCTCATATCTCTAGATACTCTATTCACCTTGGGATAACTAAGATGTATAAAGACCTGAGACTACATTACTAGTGGAGTGGTATGAGGAGAGATATACCAAACTTTGTGGCTTGGTGTTTGTGTTGTCAGCAGGTGAAGGTCATGCAATTGAGACCAGGTAGATTACTTTAGAGGCTACTCATTCCCGAGCGGAAGTGGGAGTTTTATGGGTGGTTTGCCTCGTACTTCTTGTGGTTTTGATAGTATTTGGGTCATTATAGAACGGTTGACCAAGTATGCTCGTTTTGTACCTATTCAATCTTCCTACAGTGCTAAGAAGTTGGCTCGGATCTATGTTCGAGAGGTGGTTCACCTTCACGGAGTGCCCCTATCTAATATTTCTGATAGAGGTTCCCAGTATACCTCTCTTGGGTACCCAGGTCGACCTTAGCATAGCTTTTCATCCCCAAACTAACAGAAAGTCGGAGCAAACTATTTCAATATTTAGTTGTTGAAGGATATGCTCCAAGCTTATGTCATGGACTTTATAGGGAAGTGGGCTCAGTTTTTGGCCTTAGAGGAGTTTGCCTACAATAATGGCTACCATTCGAGTATCCAGATGGCACCATTTGAGGTATTATATGGTAGGCAGTTTTCATCTCTGGTTGGTTGGTTTGAGACTTCAAAGGTTAAGCCTCAAGGTACTGATTTTTCTCTGAGAGTCATTGGATAGAATTTGGGTTATTTAAGATAGGCTACGGGCAGCTCAGTGCAGGCAAAAGAATTATGGTAACCGTAGGTTTTGTGCCTTGATATTTGGATTTAATGATTGGGTTTTCCATTATGTGTCGCCCATGAAAGAGTGATAAAGTTCTAGAAAAGGGGCAAGATCAACCCCAGGTATATCGGACCATTTGAGATCCTTCGAAAAGTTGGGGAGGTAGCTTATGATTTAGCCTTGCCTTCAACCTTTTCAGCTATTCATCCTGTTTTTCATGTGTCGATTTTTTGGTGCTATATTTCAGATGAGTCGTACGTGCTTCAGTGGGACTCAGTTTAGTTGGATACTAGGTTGACCTTTGTGGAGGTGCCAGTCTCTGTCTTAGCTAGAGATGTCAGGCGATTACATTCTAGAGAGATTACTGTGGTTAAAGTTCAATAGAGATACCATCCAATTGAGGAGGCTACCTGGGAGACCAAGCATGATATGCAAACTCAATATCCTCATATGTTCGAGCCATCTGGTACTTCTTAACATTACTTTCGGGGATAAAAGTTCTTTTAATAGTGGATGTTGTAATGACCCTCCAGGTCATTTTCTACCTTTTCATGTTTTTTTGGTATTTAGAGCTTTTCTATAGCTTTCCCAAGTCATTTATGACTTTCTGGGACTGACAGTTGGGTTCCCGACAGTTTGTTTGGTTTTTATAGCCATTTGCCTGATTTGTAGCTTTTAAAGTTAAAGAACATGGTCTCAGGCCAAAACTTTAGGTAAATGTCCTCAAATGGAAATTCTAACGATTTCGTTAGCTTTGAAATGTCAATTTTAGGCTAGGGGGGCCCTTGATGAAAAATAGAACCTTGGGTGTGGGACCTACGTTTTTGTCAAAATGACCTTTGATGGAAATTTTGATGGTTTTGTTGAGTTTGGAATGTCAAATTTGATAGGGTAGCATAGTTTTTTTGCATGCACGGGGTTTCAAATGAATTCCGAGCACCCGATCTGAGTCCTTGTGGACTTAGCAAAAATTATTGGTGCCAAATTATGGGTATAGCCGCTTAAGTGGCTGGGAGACCACTTAAGCGATAGTCCCTTTAGCAAGTAAGCACCGCTTAAGCGGAGGCTGACCAGCTTGGTGGTGATCGCTTAAGTAAACCTTTATCGCTTGAGCCGTAGCCGCTTTAGCAGTCAACCGTTGCTTAAGCGGAGGGTGGTCATCATGGCAGTGGTCGCTTAAGGAACCCTTTGTCGCTTAAGCAGTCATTTGGCCACTTAAGCGGCCAGCGCTATATTAGATATAGATGTTTCCCCTTTTATTTTCAACTCATTTTCCAAGTATTTTTCCTCCATGAGAGCATATTGTGAGCTATTTAATCAGTGGGGATAATCATTTGGGAGCCTAGGGTCGTTGATTCTCGTGCATTGATCATCTTCTTGTTCTAAACTCGTAAGTTCCTGGTCTAATTTCGGTTGAATTCTCTATTTTTATTCTTGAGTTTTGATTGTCGGTGGAACTATTTTGGGGCTTTTGTTGAGCTCGAATTACACCCAATTTTGGGGCAAGCGATCCTTGAGCTGAGAGGGACCTAGTGAAAGACTCAATTCTCGATTCCATCGGTAAGCCCCACTATTTGATTTTTAGCTCGATTTCTGACCCAGAGCGTAAATTCACAATATGGGTATGGTTGTTCTCATCTTGACCCCTGGATTATTATTATGATAGCGTGGCAATGGTCGGAGTCTTCTCAGAAGGGAAAAGCTCCATTATAGAGGATTCTTGAGTGCTTTCGGCGGCATCCAGGTAGGTTAGGCTTATCTTTCTCTTAGACTTTGCTCTACTATGGTATTAGTGTGATATTGTGCTAGTTGTGGGTGGTTTCTTATGGTTCGGATTGTCATTTAGTATATTTTCCACTTATTTTAGCTGGTTAGGGGGCTTTTAGGGTAGATTTTAGCCTCATCTCCCTTAAGTTAGTAGTTTCTTATCCTTTAGGACTTGCTTCAGCTTACTTAGGGCCTTGGGATGGGATTGAGAATCCTTATCCTAGGTTTGCGTAGGTGCTTGCCTTAGGTTGGGTTCTTGGAACTTGTAGTTGACCTTATCGCTCTTTTTAAGGTACGCTGCTTTAGGGTAGCGATCCACTTTGATATAAATGACTATAGGATGTTTCAGGAGGCTGGTTATTGGGACTGGGTTGGCTTAATTGATATATTATGCTTTTTGGTTTCAGTATCCTTGGCATGATAGTATTTTCAGCCTTAGATCATGGGTTTTGACTTACTAAATGGAAATGTCACTCTTTTACTGAACTTAACCTTCTAAAAATGGGGAACAATGTCTAGATAGAATTGGAATGCATCAGACTTCTGGATTATTATTATGTGATGTTGGTTAGTTTCAGTTCGATTCCAGTACCTGGGTTACTAGTTATTATATATTAGTTCTTATTTGAGTCAGGCATCTTGTTATACGGCTTATTACCTATTAGTTTCGGTTGGAGTTCGACACATAGTTTAATGCTTATTATTTATAACTTTTGGTTCAAGTCTAGCATCCAATATATTATTTATTATCCATTAGTTTCGATTTGAGCCAGCATTTATTATTATTGTTATGGACATTGGGTTGGAACTCCGTGTTGAGACCGGTAGGATTTATGGTTATGGCTGGAGAAAGAACACACGGTAAGTAAATTGCACATCTTGGCTCGTTTTTACTTTCATTATGGTTATATTCGGTCTTTTTATTAGTACTACCACTTATATGTACCCACCTTGCTTATAAGGGCTCGGTTGGGTTTTACTTTATTGGGTCTACCTTCTAGGCTTATGGGGGTCCAGTTAGGTTATAGCTAGGCATTTATTTCTGCTTTTGAGTTATTTATATTTAATTTACCGCATTTTTTTAGCATAGCCTATTATTTCAATTTATGAACCTCATTTATTGCCTTTAGTATATATATATTTGCACTTTATTTATACCTTTATTGTAATTTAGCTCAGTCGACCTAAGATGCATATTGAGTACCCCATGTTTGGGTATTTATACTACACTTCTACATCTCTTTCCCTAGTTCAGATCCTAGTACGAGTCATCGCAGTTGACACTGACCTCGAGCTGTATTGTTGACCGGAGATTTGGGTGAGCTTTCACTGACCTTGAGCTGTGTTGTTGATCGGAGATTTGGGTGAGCTTTAATAGTCCAGGGCTGATCCTTCTGCTTTCATGCTAGTCATATTTTTGTATATCCTGAGACTACAATGGATATTTTGGCACTGTCTAGTACTCTTTTTGGTATAGTGGCTCTTTTACTGAACTTACCAAGTCATAAGGGATTCATTTTGGTATTTTGTCCTTTCGCCTCTCTTGTATAGCATACATATATGTATATATTCCTCTTCTAGTTGCTTATTATTACTGTTTTATCCTTATTTCTCTATCTTCCTCCTGTTACCCGTTACCTATCGTTCCAGACTGGTTTGGCTTACCTATTGGTGGGTTAAAGATGGTGCTATCATGACATGAGAAATTAAGTTGTTATAGTAATATTACATACCACGAATAATAAATATCCACCCCTAATAAAGCACATTGCATTGTCCCCAATACAACATCAGAGAATTAGAAAAAAGAAGGGTATGAACTCCATGAGGCGCACTAGGTGTGTGGATCAACATTGGGAGTGGTTTGTAGCTGCATATCTACTAGAATACTAGGAGCCTCCTCATATTGAGCTCATGTGGCTGCAGCTGAACTAACAAGGTAATCCTCAAGTAGACACCTCAAAAACCTTTCTCTTCTTCCCCGTAGGATTTACTTCATCCATGCTATAGGTGATATCAATTACCCCATTACAAGATATCTTCTGGTCAATCCTAGGATAGAAAGGCACCTTGGCTTTAGACACAACTCAAATATCAGAGAAGAAAATGGAAACAATGTTCCATGTTGTTTTGGTCTCTATTAAATCATCTCACTAATTATCTCCCCAATATTAATATGCACACTACCTATAATGTAGCCCACTAAAATCACCTTCTCAATAGTAATATTCTGATCATTAGTCGATAAAAGTAACAGAGAACACACAAACCCGAGCCAATGCTTGGCTTAAATAGTGAGATCACACCTCAAGATTTGACCTAGACCATTAGCCCATGAACAAAGTCCTTTGGCTATAATTGATGCGAGCCAAGAAAATTGATTATGCCCATTGACCAACCCCTCCTTATATTCAGTGCCAGGATCAGAAGGCTCCTCAAAATAAATTTTGGTAATGGCCTACGGGGTGGGTGCATGGCACCTCAATCCCTCTCACGATAACATTAGGAAAGCAAGGTTGTTTATCCACTAGTCCTTTGTACTTGTGTTGCCTATAATGAACATAGTAGGAAGCATAGAACTCCCTAACAACCTCTGGGAAATAGAAGACAAGTGGGTTATCCAGGTTAGTTAAGTTGTGCCACCCATGCTCATTAACTTGTTCCACAATGTGCGGTAAATGGTTCGAGACTCCTCTCATACTGAATAATTTTTTTTCATTGAACTCTCGGTTGCTTTGCCCCTCAATATAAATTTCTTTCACCCCTTCGACAGAAAACTGAATCTTGTCTTCACTTTTTAGCGACTTGTCCAGAAACCCCATTGAAATAAGAAGAGCCTCTTGAAGATCGGGGTTAGAGAGTCACCATCATTGAGCGGAGTTGGCTTTGATACCTTAGAAGCAATGGACTTGGACTTGCTTTTTGCCTTGTTTTTCTTGGATGCGTGAGGCATAGGTCTTCTAGGACTCATCTCTGAAAAGAAAACAAACCAACAAACAAAGCTACAAAGGTAAAACATGTTTTTAGATTTTATATGTTCTACAAAAAGACAAATAATATGCTAAAAGGAAGGAATGCAAAGTAAAAAAGACATGGAGGAAAATACACGGGCAAACAACTACTAAAAAGAGGTTATGCGTAAAACAAATACTATTGTGCGGATACAAAGTAGTAAATACAGATGCAAACTTGTCGCAAATAGGGTAAAGTGAAATGGTTGGAAAAGTAGTGGAGTTTGCGGAGCCAAATGCATGTGCAAATAGCGATTTGGGGCCGAAAATCACACCTGCCAGAAACCAGAAACAAATGGCCCGATCTGCGCTCCTATTTGCAGACACAAATAGGAGTTTACGGGCTTAAAACTAATAAAATGGCATCCAGTGTACTCCATCAAGAATTTCCAAGTTTTGAAGGGCACAAAGCAAAGTTTGCATTCTGTAAAGACTAAACAAGTCGTAGTACTAACTCCATGAGATCATGGGTTATTCACCAACCTAGTTTAGCATTTTTAAGGACGCAAAACAAGTATTGAACTCTTCAAATCCCAAAATTATGCAACATAAACCAGTAGAATGCGGTAAATTAAATCATCCTACAATATTAAGAACAATATCACCCCACAAGAATGACACTTATCAACTTGAATTGACCACAACCATTTGAAACAACTGAAATGACTATTTACCCTTAAGAATTACGTCACCCAATCTGCCATCGGGCCAAATCATGTGTTCCAATTAAAGGAGGTTACTCGGACTTCACCCCTAATTTTTAATCCAAATGCATCCCAACAAATCGTGCAAGCACATAACCACACAACACCATGAATCAAATATAATGGCACCCATCAACTCAAAATGAAGAACATAACCTCATTAGTAAGCATGCCAAACTCAATTTTAAACACACACGATATCAAATATACTTCTCATTAGTAATACAATCATGAACAACTTTAGAATTTGGTGGGAATTTCACTTGGGACTTTTATTAAAAACATGGGGACATCATAATTATCACACCATTGGACACAACATGGGTACTCAAGAATTCCCCAAGCTTATATCAAAATGAAACCCATTCCTTAATTTGTTATCTCATCCAAAGAACAACAACAATTTTCATGAATCACATGTTTAAGCACACTACTTCATATCACCCATTTCAATTTTGAACAAGATTCATGTAAGAAGGTAGATGAGAGCATACCGCCATTATTTCATTCATATTGTTTACAAAAATAAAAAAGAGAAAGGGTGAACTTACTTGAATGTCGAGTTAAACTTGGAAACTTTAAGAGAGGGTGGAGATATGCTTGTCGCTAGAGCAGACACGCAACTGGGTGGTGGTGGGTGGCAACTATCAACAACACTAGGTGGTAGGTATGTGAGGAGTTCAAGTTGAATAGTTGAGGAAAATGGGAGTTAATGAGTTGAAGTGTATAAGGAGGAAGAAGGATGAATTTAAATGAGGATAGGCATGGGTTTGGATCTTGGTAATCGGATCGGGTAAGGCCCATTAAGACTACAAAAGAAATTTAAAACACAAACCTGTCCCATTATGCATTCCATATACACCCGCATGTGGGCATTTGCTGCTGCAAAAGAGGGTGTAAACACGTACACAATGTCCAGGTGATCTGTGTAAGAGTGGGCTTTGGTTTGGCATCCACAAATCGCAATTTGTGTTTGCAAAAACATAGCAAACTCTTGGACAGAACACCTTTCTTTCTCTGACATCGCTTGTAAGCTCAAATGCATCTACACATGAGCATATGCACCCGCAAACACCAATTTCTCTATCAAATCAGTGTCATGCTTTCCCCAAACTCAATTGTTTTACCTGCATTCACAAATACAACTCAAAATAAATACTAAAGTAAGTATAGAACATCAACTTATGTTTGGATTGCCTGTCAAGAAGTGCCTGATTTATCATCACGGCATGATGGTATCTTCACATAGATCAAACATTTTTATGGCGAAACCCTCAACCTTAGCAACCCTTGGGCCACTAACATAGAATTACTTCAACCATTGACCATTCACCATGAACCTTGACTTGTCATGCCCTTCCAATTCAACCGCACCGCTAGAGTAAGCTTGCACAACTTTGAAGGTCCCCGACTATTTTGATTTTAGTTTGCCCGCAAAGAGTTTTATCCTTGAATTAAAGAGCAATACATCATCACCCGCTCTAAACTCTTTTTTCAAGATTTTGGCATCATGCCACCTCTTCATTCACTCTTTATAAAGAGCAGATCTTTCATAAGCCCGAAGGTAGAATTCATCTAGTTCTTGCAATTACTCCACCCTTGTCTTAGATGCAGCATCCCAATTCATATTTAGCTTCTTCAAAGCCCAAAGATCATGGTACTCAAGTTTAACTGGGAGATGATAAGCCTTAACAAAGACTAGTTTGTAGGGAGACATTCAAATTGGTGTTTTGGAGGTCGTTCGATACGCCCAAAGATCATCATCCAATTGTCTTGCCCAATTGGTTTAACTCACATTAACCATTTTCTCCAAGATTGCCTTTATCTCCCTATTAGACACCTCTACTTTCCCACTAGTTTGGGGATGACACAAGGTATCAACCTTATGCTTGACCCCATACTTTTCAAGCAATGCACCAAATACATGAATGTAAGAATGAGAGCCACCATCACTAATGATAGCTCGGGGTTTGTAAAGATGTGCTTTGTCAAGAAAAAAGTGACACTTTTGATCTTATTGTTGGGTAAAGCAATTTTCTCAACCCACTTTGATACATAGTCAATAGCCATCAATATGTACTTATTCTCAAACGAACTCACAAAAGTCCCCATAAACTTAATTTCCCATACATCAAATAATTCAACTTCAAGATCAGGCTTCAAGGGTATTTCATGTCTCCTAGAGATACCTACTTACATTTGACATTGAATACAAGATTGGACCAACTCAATAGCATCCCGATAAAGTGTGGGCCACTAAAAACCACTTTGAAGGACTTTAGCGGTCGCCTTATTCCACCATGGTGACCACAAAAATGAGAAGAGTGATAAGCCTTAAGTATTAGTTGCATTTCTGACTCGATAACACACTTATGAATCACACCATCCATATATTTCCTAAACAAATAGGGGTCATTCCAATAATATCGCTTCACATCATGAAGAAATTGCTTTCTTTGATAAGAAGCTTGCTCTTTGGGAAGAATGCTGCAAATAAGATAGTTGGCAAAATCAGCAGACCAACGTAAGACCAAACCAACTCATCAGCATCTCAATAAAGTATGGGCTAATAAAAAACACTTTGAAAAACTTTAGCAGCTGTCCTTATTCTACCATGGTGACCACCAAATTGAGAAGAGTGACAAGCCTCAATTATTGGTTGCATTTCTAACTTGATAGCACACCTACGAATCACACCATCCACATATTCCCTAAATAAGTAGGGTTCATATTAATAATATCACTTCACATCATAAGTAAACCACTTTATTTGATAAGATGTTAGCTTTTTTAGAAGAATGCCACAAACAAGATAGTTGGCGAAATTGGTGTACCAAGGCACATCTCCCAAAGTAGCAATAACAAATTCATTGGGGAAAGACTCATAAATGTCTATCTTCCCTAACTTTTCACCTTTTGATTCAAGGTGGGATAGATGATCCACTACTTGATTTTCACAACCTTTTCTATCTTTGACCTTGAAGTCCAACTCATGGGCAATAATATCCACGGGATTAACCTCGGTTTTACCTCCTTCTTTGATATCAAGTATCGAATGGCGGCATGGTAGGTATGAACAATCACTTTGGTGCCCAACAAGTAGGCATGAAACTTCTCAAAATCATACACCACAACTAATAACTCTTGCTCCATAATCGTGTAATTCTTTTGTACTTTATTCTGAAACTTACTTGCATAATATACCAGATGGAATAGCTTGTCCTTTCATTGACCAAAAATCACACCTAGTGTTATCCCGCTAGCATCACACATAAACCCAAAAGGAAGTAACTAATTTGAGGCCACAATAATAGGTTTCACTATAAGCTTCTCTTTTAGGCAATTGAATGCCCTTATACATTCTCCATCAAAATAAAATTTTGCTTTCTTTTCAAGAAGATTGCACATTGGGTGGGCTATCTTTGAAAAATCTTTTATGAACCATTGGTAGAAACCTGAATTCCCCAAGAAGCTTCTCACACACTTCACGGATATAGGAGGAGGCAATATAGCTGTCACTTTAACCTTTGCTTCACAACTTGAATGCCATGGCCCAAAATTTTGTGACCAAGCATAATTCCTTCTTTTACCATAAAATGGAATTTCTTCCAATTGAGCACAAGATTTTTTTCTACACAACATTGGAGCACTGTGCTCAAATGATCAAGGCAAGCTTGTAAAGAATCACCCATCACCAAAAAGTCATCCATAAACACCTCCATTGTGTCTTCCACCATGTCTGAGAAAATTGACAACATGCACCTTTGAAAAAACCAAAAGGCATGTGTTTGAATGCAAAAGTGTCATATAGACAACTAAAAGTTGTCTTCTTTTGGTCTTCGGGGGATATGGAGATTTGATTGTACCCGAAGTACCCATCAAGAAAGCAATACCAGCCTCGCCTCACCAAATGATCTAACATTTGATCCATAAAGGGCATGGGAAAGTTTTCTTTCTTGGTCCATGAATTTAGCTTTCTATAATCTATGTAAATATTTCGCCCTATGACTGGCCTAAATGGGACAAGTTTATTATTCTCATTGGGCACTAGGTGATTCCTCCCTTCTTAGGCACGCATTGCATCAGGCTTACCCTAGTGCTATCAGAGATTGGATACACCACACCCACATCAAGCGACTTGATGATCTCTTTATTAACCACCACTTGTATTGGAAGATTCAACCTCCTTTAATGCTCAATGCTAGGCACATATTTGGTCTCCAATTGGATTTTATAGGTGTAAATTCTGGGAGGGATCCTGATGATGTCTGCGATAGTCCACCCAGTGGCCCTTATAAACTTTCTCAACACTGATTTCAAAGATTCTACTTGTCACAATAATAAGTTTGCCTCTATAATGACGAGCAAAGTGTTATCTCGCCATAAGAAAATATACCAAAGATAGGGAGAAGGAGGCTTGAGTTCCAGCTTTGGTGGCTCTTCAATGGATGGTTTGGTAGGAGGACTCTCTCAATTCTTTAAGTCAAGATCAAGTTTGAGTGGATTTTTAGTGTGCATACCAAATCTGGTCAAAGCCTCTACCACTTTATCATACTCCTCAACATCTTCACTATCATAGTTCCATAGTACTGCTGCTAATACTTCACTAATGAAACCCACTTCTAATGTGTTAGCCACCTCATTATCAATTACATCAATGATTGATATTACTTACAAGTCCCTCGATTGCTTCATGGACTTGCATACATTAAACGTCACTTTTTCACCCCACTCTAAACTTTAATTCACCATATTCCATTTCTACCAAAGCCTTCCCGATAGTAAGGAAAGGACTATCGAGAATGATTGGGACCTCATAATTTATCTCACAATTAAGGATCACAAAGTCGATAAGAAATAAGAACTTATCAACTCTAACTAAAACATCATTAAGAATCCCCACTAGTCTTTTGATAGACTGATCCACCATTAATAGACTCATGGTTGTGGATTTTGAGGCTCTCAATCCTAATTTTTTGAATATGGCCAATGACATAAAATTTATGCTTACTCCCAAGTCACCCTCGCCAAATTGATACACCCTAATAGTGCAAGGAATAGTGAAAGATATGAGGTCTTTCTTTTTGATCACACATTTTTAGACATGCTTGCACTATAACTATGTGAAATTTCAACAGTCTCAAAGTCCATGGTCCTGTTCTTAGTTACCAAGTCCTTCATGAACTTGGCAAAATCAAGCATCTTAAGCAATGCATCCACTAAGGGGATATTGACCAAAAGATTATTGAACATTGAAATAAACTTCTTAAAATTGGAATCATCATCTTTCTTCTTTAACCTTTGTGGGAACAAAGGAGGAATTTTGATCTTAGTTGGGAAACGGATGGGCTTTCCTCCAGCTTTGGAGTATTTACTCCAACCCCTTTTTGCTTTTCCTTATTGGCAATTGTGTCTTCAACCACTACCAGTTCCATAACATTCACACCTTCATAGTTTGCCTCATCATGATTGGGCTCAAGAGGCTTCTCAATATGCTTTCTTTTCACACTAGTTTGATCTTCAAACAACTCCTCCCTAAAAGCTTCATCAATGTCAACCGTGTCATCGCTAAGTATCTTCCCACTCCTAGTGAAAATTTCCATACAATAAGCATTATCATTATTGGAAATTATTTTTGTGGGAAAAAACCATGGCCAAAATTAATTTGGGTTAAATCTACAAAATTAGGTCAGGCCTACTGACCCATTGTTGTAGCGATAGATTTATCACGACAATGACGTCGCTACAGTGATGGGGAGGCAGAAAGTTACCCGGGTTTTGTTTAGACCCTCCCACCAACTGAGGCCTCTTATTTTGTTTGCCTCCTCCAAAAACACCCCATAGGAACCCTTTTCTTAGAACGACAAGGTTTTAGAGGTCAAACTCTAAGAGGGTGATTTCCAAGCATTCCTAGTAGAGATTTTAATAAATTGAGAAGGGAAAGGCATGCAAAGAATGACTCTTCACTCTCTGTAGTAGCAGAACTCATTTACATGGTAGGTTATGGTTAATTATATTATATGCGGGCTAATTGCATGTAATAACTATAGTTATAATGGGAGATTTTAATGCTTAGACCTATGGGCATAGAGTTTGGATGGATTTGATAACAAATTGAACCTAGGATACTAAATTGATGAATTTATTGATGTATGTTAAGTTATTGAACTGTGTTAACCCACTAGTTGCAAGGAGGTTATGATGTTTTATATGAATAAGGGGTAGGTTGGTAGGTGGGGGTTGTTATAAGTTCATTAAAAGAGGTTAGATTAGTAGGTGAAACTTGAAGTAGACGTGAAGTTACCTTATAAGTGTTTCGAGTCAAAATAGATGATAGAAGTGACGTTGAAGTTGGAAGGAGGAGTCGGTATCTTTGAAGGATAGTAATGGTAATGTTAAGAAAAAATAAAAAAGGTTATGGTTGTATGAAACCAAATTGGGGTTAGTCACTTGTACTAGATTGATAGTAGTGCATAAAACGGAGGAAACAGGTAAGGTTATAGTGTCCTTTAGTAGATATGGGAGTCGGGATAAGTATAGACGATAATTTATTGGTAATGATTCGTGATGCTTGGGTACGTATGAGTAGTTTAAATATAGTTATAGACATGATTTGACTCTGTACTTCTATGTAAGCTGAATGTTTGTGGTTAGTCTTTGGGCATTACTTATGGTTGTTGATTATCATTATGTATTGAACATTGTACATTGAGATTATACATTGAGATGATATTGGGATGGGGTGTCACTCCAATATTGTTATTGGATCAGGTTTCATACTGATACTATTATTAGATCGAGTGTCATGCTGACACTGGTACATGGACTAGGCTTATCCCCTACTGGTCATAGTTGAGGGTCCCTATTGACTATAGTATGTGTGTACACCTTGCATTTATGTAATCATTATTACATTCACACATATATTATCTTGATTATTACAGACTAAACTTCTTGAGCATGAGTGACAAACATGAGTATATGGATATAAGGTATGTCTTGGTTATGTGTAGATTTAAACTCCTGTATGTATGTTATTTATGTGTGAGGGCATTGTGTTACTTTTTTTTGGATTGTGTTGCCTACTTTAGGGTGGGAATAGTTATTTCTCAGTGGATATTTGGAGATAAAGTAGTGGGTTAGAATTGTCATGAGTGTGGGATATTAAATATTATTTAAGAAAGGTAAGTGCATAAATAATATGGACGTTGATAGTGCTACGAGTTTGTGGTTACTTGATCACTTAGGAGAAGATGAATAGGGATATCATTAAAAGAGAAAGTGGAAAGGTGGGGAGTTGAAAAGAGTTGAAAGATGTTAGTAAAGTTCAGTTGTTTCATCATCTATTAATGTCAAGATCCCTCTTTAATTTCTATGGTTATTATTTATTTCTAACCTTGTTCGGACGATGTTACCTACCAGTACGTGTGGTTCTACTGATACTACACATATTATATCTCCTTTTGGAGGGATATAGCCATGTTGCAGGTCAGTTAGAGTTTCTATAGGTAAAGCGGCAGTTATTCTTCAGCAACTCCTGTCGTCCTATTCTTACATGGATGTTGTGTTCTGAGTCGTCCTTCATTGTTTAGTGCTCTTGTACCTATTTAGACTAGGTTCAGAAGAAATATATAATTTACTTACGTAATGTATTTATGTAACAAGTGTGTTTAAACAAAAGGTTTTATTTATTTACGCATACCTAAGGTTGATTAAAATGTCTTCCACGTCAATTTAATAATTAGGTGGTAAGGATTCTCCTATTTAGGGTAGAGTTTGGTAGGTGCTCGTACGATATACAAATTGGGTCGTGAAAAGTTGGTGTCAGAGCCTAGGTTACCGGTCTCCCAATATAAGAGAAAATGTTGAGTAGAGTTCTGTAAATTGGTGTGTTGACGTCAAATCTGTAGGAAGCTATAAGACATCTAGGAATCAACCTCACTCTCTTCTCTCCCATAATGCTATGTTAGTGTTGTCTCCCCAAGTTACGTCCAATTGGTATCTGGCATATTCTAATTGATATCTCAACCAGTACAATTGGGATTATTTGGTCCCAATTGGTATCTCGGTAATGTTCGGAAGGTCAGAATAGTGTTATTCTAACCAGTAGAGGTCAATAAAAGGACTGAGACTTGTATGCTAATATTGTGAATGATGCTTTGAATGATTGATACATTCATATTTTGGGTGGTTATGTTGATTAATGTAATGAATATTAAAGTTTTTGGTATTGTTGGTGAGCATAAACCTTTCGTTAGTTGATAAGTTATGTTTACCAAAAGGATGCTCGTGTTGTAAATGTTTTTGTGGTGTTATGATAGAATGCTATGTGTATTCCTTATGTGGATCTTATCGCACTGACTATATTATTACTTTATTATTTGATGGCTCAAGTTCTTAAGTGTAACTAATTATTATGAGTAATATGGGATGATTTGTTGCAAAGGAATATCCAGGAATTGTAAAAGGCTGGATGTGATTTTGAGGTATTTCTTCATTTCTATGATTTGACATAAGTCTTGATTTTCATGATTTAAATTATTCCTTGATCTCTATTTGGTCCTTGAAGATATGCTTGGATATCCTTGTGTGGTCAATCTATGTTTATCATGTTAGGAAACTATCTAGGAGTATGGTCTTTTTGAGATATTGGTTAAGAATAATGGGGCAAGAAATTTGAAAAACCACATGATAATAGATTATAGAATAATGTGTTTGGGTCTACTTTATTAATAACTGCTAGAACGTGGGAATAGGGGTAATAAAGTGTTCGTGGTTTAACATCGTAATGGAAAGAACAAGAAGAAAAACTAGATGTGGAGGCACTGGCTGGGAGTCACTGCAGCGAAAGATTCGCTACTGTAGGAACATTGCCACCGCGACTCCCTATCACTTCTACGATGTTGCTACAACGGTAAATCCATTACTGCAGCAACGCCTAGGCAAAATGCTGCTAGGAGGGTCCCTTATTTTTGTAATTTTTTGTGCTTCATAAAAATGAACCTATAATCATAATATGCATGAATAGAAATAGTCTAGCCAGAATAAATAGCAAGTTAATAGTTTATTAAGTTAAAGTGCAATAAAATAAGAGATTCTAAGAGTTCAGAAAGAAAGAAAGATTGTTTGCTACATGCTCCAAATGGAGGCAACCCAAGACTAGAAAATAGAAATAAACTAGGGGGTATATAGATGGAAGCCCCATCATCTCTGAGGCTTGAGCATTAGAGCCCTCCTTTTCCATTCTACTAAGAAAGGAGAACTCTTCCATATCCTCCTTCTTCAACTTGGGGATTTTCTAATCGGGGATTGGACATTTGAACATAAACTTCACGGTCTTCCACATTCGGGCTAGAATGCAATTCCAGGAGCACCTCTTCTTTCTTCTCCTCGTCGTCTAACACTCTTTGGAGCTTTGCGTAGGCTTGAGTTGGGTCAGGTGGAGTTATGGAGCTTGAAGGAGCCAAACCTGGGGGAGATAAGTAGAACAGCTCTAAGTAGCTCCACACCGCAACCATGTATGCCTCTAAGGGGTCGTTTGGTAGAGTGTATAAGAATAGTACTGAATAAGGTGTATTAGTAATGCTAGGATTAGTAATGCTGGGATTAGTAGTGCTGAGCTTATTTCTTATCCAGTGTTTGGTTTGATGTATTAAAAATAATATGTATTGCTATATTTCTTTATAATTATTGTTTGTTTACAAAAATAACCTCCACATTCTATAGCTTTGCGTATTTTCTTTGCAAAAATTTATTATTTATTCTTAAAAATGATTTTTTTTGTTTATTGATATTCTCACTTAGATTATTTGAGGGTGAATAATTGTCATCTTAATAAATTGATTCACTCACAAAATGTCAAATTTCAATTAAAAAAGATCGACCATCCACTTTTAAAATCGAAAAATAGTAAAAAATAGTAAAACTGATTAGACCATCTACTTTTACACATAAAAACTGCAAGTTGTAGTTTTAATATGTATGCAATTTTATAAATTATTCAAAATACAAATAATCAGAAAACCATATATATATATATATATATATATATATATATATATATCAACAAATAATAAATTCAATTAAGATCACAAAAGTTATGTGGTCATATATTTGCCTTTTCAATTAGTAAATGTTAAACATGTATAGCTAGTAAATCAGTAAACTGACTAATATAACTAAATATGCAACATAGACTATGTAACTCAAATATATTTCAGTCGCAATATGAATAATGTCATTAATATTTTGAAACCAATTTAAAACCTCGTCATGTTTGGCGTTACAGCATTTTACAAACTCACATTTCAAATATTGTGTTGATTGGTATTGGATTTTATTTAGCAACAGACAACTCTCTCTAAATAATAAAATTTGTAAGCTAATTTATTTAAATAAGTTTACTAGTACAAATATAAAACATAAAACCAAGAAAATAAATAAAATTCTTAAAAAGATTTGAGGGGTATTTTTGTGTTTACATAATTAATCTCATGGTACTAAATCCTATGTATTACTAATACCACCAAATGAAAAGTATTAGTTATACACCCTATAATACCAAATGGGTTTATAACTAATACATGTATTAGTTATACGTGGACCCAAAATCCTACCAAACATAGCACTAAATAATACCATATATAATACATGGACTATTTCTCCTAATACACTCTACCAAATGACCCTTAAGTGCTCAAGGGACACGGGGGTCTAGGTGGGAGGGGTACTAGTCTCTTCTCTCTCTCTCTTACCCTACTGCTCTCTCCATTTTCCACTATCTTCCTCATCGTCTTGCTCCCTCCCTGCGAACCCTTTACCTTTAGTGGGTTGAAGGGCATGTCACACTCCTCTAAAGAGTCACCTCCCTCCTTTGGCACGTCCACCCTCTTGCACTGCTCAGTAATCAAAGAGGGAAAAAAGAAATCCTTTAAAGAATCTCCCCTCGTGTAGAAATACTTCCACTCAATGATGATCTGCATCCCTACATTCATTATAATCCCCGATAGATCACAAGCCACCACCATAGCCTGGTGGAAGGTCACATTCATAACATTTTCTAAAGGACAGATCCTCCAGGATGAAAGTTCAGCCACCTCCAAGCCTCTGCAATGAAAGGGGTGATTTTGGTCCCCCTAACACCTGTCCACGGCACCTTGTTCTCCTGTCCCTCTGGCAATAATGTCCTTGCTAACCACTTCGTTGGCCTCATCAACCTTCACCTCAAAGGTTGCATTGGAGGGATTTGGCACCCCCAAAGTATCATTGATTGTGGCAGAATCCACCAGAACATTCTTCCCTCAAACGCAGATGGTAATTTGAGTCAAGGACTAGTCCACAGTCCGGAGTATAACATAGAACTCCTGTACTATCTCCAGATTGCATACGGGGATGGTCTCTGTCAATATCTCCCATCCAAAGGCCCTCAACTGGTTGTAGAATTTGGGCACCTCTTCATCCACATCCTTCATCATGAATCCCCTCTCATGGATGAAGCCCCTAGTACTGAACCCCTCTTCATAACAGTAACAACAAACATTATTGAGGAATCATCGATATGAGGGTGAGTTAGCATTTGAGTTAGCCATAGTAGATAGTCCTACAAAAATCACATTATAGTAATTAGAAACCAATTAAGGATTCCATGGAATGAAAAGGAATCAAAAACTGAGTTTGAAAATTTCTGGGGCTAAGTTACTGCCCAACCATCGTTGTAGTAATGCTTGTGTCGCTGCAGTGATAGAGCATCACCATAACGGCATCGCTGCAGCAACAAATCCATTGTCTTAGTAATGCATTTGTCCCCAACCAGTCTCCACCCCTCCCATGGTGGATTTTTAAAAAATTTCATCAAATTTTGAGTTTTAGACATAGATTAGGCTTAGTATAGTACTTTTGAACTCTTTTACACAAAATTGGGAGTGATTAACAACCAATAGAAGCCCCGATCATTTAGAAATTTTTAAGGAAGATGAATCTTCCTCTTTTACCTATTTCAAGCCCAAAACTCGCCATGAACATCATGAATCTTACGCCTAGAATGTTATTAGAAATGTAAGATAGTCTATCATGCTTCATAAATTCGTTCAAAGAAGTAAAAATTTCAAAATTCCAAGTTGCACCAAAAATAAATTAAAATAACCATCTCCTATTTGAATTGCTACAATTCTACAATGATAAATGCTTAATAAAGTAATAAGGGTGAAGAGTTACCTTAGTATTGATGCCGGGAAATAAATTGTTAGCAAAAATTTGAGAGGATTTGAGAGAATATTGAGAGTTGGGAAGTAGGGAAAAAGAATCCCACTTCCCCATTTTGAAATTGCCAAACTGTCGTTATGGTGATAGATCTGTCACTACAGTGATAGATCCATCATTATAGCGACGAGTTACATAGAGTTCCTTTTTTGTCCCAAATTTTTGTGCATCGTAATATTTTATAGTATTTCAGTATTTTAAATGACCTATTATAAAAAAAATTATTATGAATCATATTCCTTAGGTTATAGTGATAATACGCTATGCTAGAGCCTAGTGAATTGTTATGCATAGAATGGTTAGGTAATGGTGGTAATAAATTTAATTGACCAAGGTTTGAAAGGTGTACGAGTTAATTAATAATAATAGAAGGTCGCATAGAATCCTAATCGTTGTGTATGTTGGGATCTCGAGAATAGTTCTAAGAACATCCCCTCTATATTTTTGAAACCATGTAGGGATGAACGGTGGATACATTGGTATCTATTGTAATGAACCAAATCGTTGTTATGCTAAAAAACATTCTGGAAAAAAATACTTTGATAAAGAAAATCATCGTCTCGGGCCATTTCAGAACTATTTTTGTGGGAACAAGTCATGGCCCCAATTAATTTGCGCAGAATCCACAAAAATAGGCTAGGCTTGCTGACCAGTCACTGCAATGATGATTTGTCAGTGCAGCAACGTCACTGCAGTGACCCTTCATCGCTGCAGCGATTTACTAGGTTTTGCTAAAACCCTCCCCCTAATTGAGGTCTTTTATTTCATTTGCCTCCTCCACAAACACCCTAGAGGAACCTTATGCTTAGAACGACAAGGTTTTAGAGGTCAAACTCTGAGAAGGTGATTTCCAAGCATTCTCGACAGAGATTTCAATGGATTAAGAAGGGAAAGGCATGCAACGAATGACTCTTCACTCTCCATAGCAGCAAAACTCACCTACGAGGTACGTTATGGCTAATTATAGTATACTCAGGTTAGACATATGTAATAACTATAGTTATGATAGAGATTTCATGCTTAGGCCTATGGGCATGGAGTTTGGATGGAAATGGTAACAAACTTAACCTAGGATATGGAATTGATGAATTTATCGATACATGTTGGGTTATTGAATTATGTTAACCCTCTAGTTGCTGGGAGGTTATGATGTTTTGTGTGAACAAGGGGTAGGTTGATAGATTGGGTTTTTTTATGAGTTCATTAAAAATGTGTAGGTTAGTAGGTGAATCTTGAAGTAGACGTGAAGTTGATTTGTGGGTGTTTTGTGTCCAAAAAAGCGTAGAAGTGATGTTGAGGTTAGAGGGAGGAGTCTACAGATTTAATGGATAGTCATAGTAATGTTAAAAGAAATAGAAGAAGGTTGTGGGTGTGTTAAACCAAAGTAGGGTTCGTCACGTATATTAGGATTGATAGTAGTGCAAAAAAAGGGGTAAAGATGTAAGGTTGTAGAGTCCTTAAGTAGATATGGGATAAGTATAGACGATAATCGATTGGTAATGATCCTTGATACTTGGGTATGTATGAGTAGTTTAAATGAAGTTATAGACTTGAATTGACTTTGTGCTTCTATGTAAGATGAATGTTTATGATTAGCCTTCGGGCATTACTTGTTATTGTTAATTATCATTTTGCATTGAGCATTGTATATTGAGATTATACATTTGAGATGATATTGGGATTGAGTGTCACGCCGATACTATTATTGGATTGGGTGTCATGCCGATACTATTATTAGATCTGTTTTCATGTATACACTGGTACATAGACTGAGCTCGTCCCATATAGGTCATAGCTGAGGGTCCCTGCTGACCCTAGCGTAAGTGTACACCTTGCATGTATGCAACCATTATTACATTCGCACATATACTATCTTAATTATTGCCGACTAAACTTCTTGAGCATCAGTGATGCACATGAGTACATGGATATAAGGCATGTCTTGGATGTGTGTAGATTTAAACTCCTGTATGTATGTTATTTATGCGTGAGGTCACTGTGTTACTTTTTTCTGGATTTTGTTGCCTACTTTGGGGTAGGAATAGTTGCTTGTCAACAGATATTCGGACATAGAGTGGTTGGTCAGAATTGTCATGAATGTGGGATATTAGATGTTTGAGTAAGGTAAGTGCATAAATAATATGGATATTGGTAGTGCTATGGGGTTGTGGTTACTTGATCGCTTAGGAGAAGATAAATAGAGCTATCATTAAAAGAGAGGGTGGCAAGGTAGGGAGTTGAAAAGTGCTGAGGGTGGCAAGGTAGGGAGTTGAAAAGTGCTGAAAGATGTTAGTGAAGTTTGGTTATTTCACCATTTATTATTGTTATGATCCCTCCCTAATTTCTGTGGCTATTATTTGTTTCTAACCCTGGTCGACCGATGATACCTACCAGTACGCGTGGTTGTACTGATACTACACTTACTATATCTCATTTTTTGGTGATATAGCCATGTTGCAGATCAGTTAAAGTTTCTATATATGCAGCGGCGATTATTCTTCAGCAGCTCAAGTTGTCCTATTCTTACATGGATGATGTATCCGGAGTCGTCCTTTATTATTTAGTGCTCTTGCACCTATTTAGACAAGGTTTTGGGGAATTGTATAATTTACTTCCATAATGTATTTATGTAACAAGTGTGTTTAAACAAAAGATTTTATTTATTTATTCATACCTAAGGCTGTTTAAATGTCTTCCGCATCAATTGAATGGTTGGGTGGTAAGGGTTCTCCTATCTAGGGTAGAGTTGGGTAGGTGCCCGTACAATCCACAAATTGGGTTGTGACAAGTGAAGTGGACTCTTTGTCTTTAGGACGATCATGAGGTTAAACATATCTATCTCGATCTCGATCTCTCTCACAGTCCTTGTCCCTCTAATCATGATCCCTATCACGTTGCTTGTCCTTCAATCGCGATCTTTATCATGATCATGACCACAATCTCTTTAGTCTCGATATTGATCTTTCCAATCATTATCCCTAACCTTCCAACCTTGATTACCACTTTGCCTTTGATAGGTAGGTCGGGAACCCCTCATTTGATTCGCCAAAAATTGAATTTCTTCATCAAAAGAGTCATCCCATCATCATTATAGAGCCGGTTTCCTCTAGTAGCCATGGCGTTCACATTTTTCTGGCCCGAACCCATGAAATGCTTCGTTAAGAGGTCTATTTAAGTCATCATTTTTGCTATATTTTCATCAAGCTCTTTATCTTTCCTTTTTTGCTCTTTGGTCACCACAGACAAAGAGGGAACACCCATTGCCACCTCGGCGTGTTAGGTGTGCCAAGCTCGATTAGTCTTAGTCATTTGATCAAGTAAACCCTAAGAAATTTCAAATGTTTGATTAATCAAGGACCCACTAGCCAAATTGTACGCAATGGTTTTATTCAAAGAACTCAACGACTGATAATGTATTTGAAGCAACATCTTATCCGATAGCTCGTGGGAAGGGCATTGGAGCAACTTCTTTTATAAATCATAGCCATGCATCATGTAGAGGTTCACCATTCAATTAGCAAAAATTCATGATTTTATCTCGAAGTTGAAGCATTCGAGACAGAGAAAAAAACCTATCAAGGAATGCCTCTGTTGGCTCGACCAATGAAGTAATGGATCCTTTGGGAAATTCTATAAGCCAAGTAACCGCCTCTCCCGTTAATGAAAAAAGGAACAATCGCAATCGGATAGATTCTTTTTGATATTTTCTATGTCAAAGGGGTTGCAAATATCAATGAAGTTCTTAAGGTGAGTGTTTGCGTCACCAAGTGGTTTCCCACAAAACATCACCTTTATTCGAAGTAGGTGAAGCATAATACTAGTCACAAGGAAAGTCGCATTGCCTACCGTGGATGGTAGATGAATAGCACTAGCTCTCTCGGCATCTCCCAAGTGGCCATCATCCTCAAATTGCCCTTCAAAACTCGCAGTCTCACTACCGTGTTGACTCATATTTTCACCTAAAAAAAATAAAAACAACAAACAAAGTAAATTTAAACTATGGCTAACACAAGTGATTAAAACACTTCAATAAAGGAACATTATACTTTCATTCTGCGGCAATGGCGCCATTTTTTATAACGCTCAATTACACTAGTTTAGATGCACACGATCGTTAGCAATATTTTATGCAACTTTATAGTCGGGGTCGATCCCATGATAAATTAACTAGAAAATCTCACTTTAGAGCGTATTTAAAGCACTAAATGAAAGCTCGTATTGGCTTCAAAAGATAAAAGTAAATGGGGGGTTATCACTAGAGAGTTTGAATTGGAATAACAAGAACTTAAGAGGAGTAATCAAATGACAAAGGTAACTTGGGGTTGTGTTATCATGAGAATGAATTCATACATGATTAAGTAAATATTTTCTTTGATTCAATGAAAGTCATGGGTAGGCTAGGTATTGAGTCTTAATGTTAATCTCTCAATTAAACACTAAATTTCACATGTGGGTTCTCTCAAATCCTCATGTGTTTGATCATAACCAACCTACAACCTCAACTTAATAGCCTTATCTCTAATATCTATCATTAAATGAAAAGAATCAAGTCGCTATTAACCATTACTCCTCACCTATATCCCCTTTCTTACGGATGATAAAGGATCTAAGCTCAATTAGAATTTGCAACCTCCAATTTTGAGTTGAAAACATAGAGTAATGTCTAAACCCATAAAAAATAATCAATTAGGAAAGCAAATAAACACTACCCATGCATTAAACACTACTCGTGCATTAATCACTACTCAATCATCACACAAACCCAGTTGGAGAAATTAGCCAAGCATAGTAAGAGAAAGAAAAATTATACCATTATGCTTATTGAAATCCGCTATTAGATTCAAATATTTACAAGTAAATCGTCAAATCCAAAGTAGAAAACCCAGAAATAAGCTAACTACAACCTTAGGGTTTGATTACAAAGTGTTTAAGCTTAAAATTATGCAAAAAGATGATTTTTTTAGGTCCACAAAATCCTATTTATAGCTGAAGAAATGGGGTTAAACTAATTATGAAAATGCCTCTACATAATGCATTTGTTGGCACAAGCCTAATACATATAGGGATATTCGACCGCAAATTGCATCGCAAACACCTATTTTCTTCTTTTTCAGTGATCTGTTAGTTTATTTATGGACTCATTTGTGGGAGCAAATGGTAAAATACAGATGCAAATGCATCGCAAACCACCTGTCCTTCTTTTCAATGATCTATCAGCTCATTTGTGGGAGCAAATGGTGAAATGTAGGTGTTATCTTTGAGCAAATCCCTTTTTTCTTCAACTTCTTCCTTTAATGCATCATTCTAGGTCCCTTTTCTTCATTGTTGCATTCCACTTGACTCATGATGTTAGCTCATCCTTAAATTCCTTGAATTCATGCACAAATGAGCATTTTAATATAAGATATTCATCTAACCAACAGAAACAAGATGATATTTCAAGCTTAAAAGTCTAAAAAGTTAGCAAAAATTCCAACTTATCAAAGTGAAGGTGTTACGCAGATCATTTTAGAGATATTTGGCATAGCAATGTAACAAAGTAAACTACCACAAAATTGTTGTTCTTGATTAAGGACACGCTATGCATTTTCTTATTGACGTTTAATAGCCCATCCATCAACATCCTATAATGGTGCCATGATAATTTTTTCTTCTTTAATGGAGTGCCCTTCTATTAGAATACTGACCCCTTAATTTGCCTAAGGAATAGGTTATTCTATTTGTTCTTTTGTCAATCAATTGAACAATATAACGTACAGCGAGTAAAGTAATAACACAATGTTTTATCATGGAAAACTCCGGATCACAAAGGGTAAAAAATCATGACCTACACCCCTACAGGATTTAACCTAAATTCCAAAACAGTAAGCTTTAAAACAGTCAGATTACAATGCTTGAAATCCTAGGAACTAAACTCTAATTCCTATAAATCAACAATCACCCTTGACTATTGAATCCAACTTTGATTTGCCCTCAACTTGAAGTATGCTCTAATCCATGAAAGTAAGATATTACAACTCAATAAGAACAATACAATAAAACTCGACTCAAGAACCTTCTAACATAAATCTATGGAACAGGTTCTTCAATCTTGTTTCTTGTATTTGCTGCACTTGAATCTTCAGTCATAACTCTCTCAAACATGAACTCCCTTTATTTGATTGTGTTCTGCTTGTATCTCTCTATGTAAGTTTGTAGGATTCTTTGTGAAACCCTATCTATTTATATCTCAAGGTGTTCTCCTTTTAACTTCAACTTTTTTCCTTGGAAGGAATCTCATTCCTTAGTGGACTTGATTTGCCAACCTTTCTTGAGATTCCTTTCCAAGTAAAGTTCCTCTATAAAAGGAAACTTTATACTAGCTGGACTCTTGACTAAAACATGTTTCATCCACATGCTTTAAAGCCTTTACCATTTAGGACTTCGCTTAGTTGTCCTTCTTCTAATCCTAGTTGGACTCTACTTGAGAGGAACATGTCGTAGTAACCTGTTACATGCATATATTCCACATATTTATCAATTGTCAAAATATTCCTTGATCCAACAAATTCCCCCTTTTTGATGATGACAAACCATTACTTCTTATGTGTTGAGTTTAATATGTGTCATGTTAGTTTTTTTAGCCACAACATCAAAGAAAATACATTAGAGAATCAAGTCAAAAGAACTAGGTTCGGCTGAGGGGTCCCCCTGTGATTTCCCTTACTAGATACACCAAAGTTTATCCTGAAAGTTGAAGCAAGTTCAGTTGTAGGGTCTCCTAATGGCTCCCCCTCATGAAGTGCATCCTCCATGACTCCCTCATTCTCCAGACTCTCAACAGCAATAGATTTACCCTGAACACCAATCCCAAACACTTTTAACACCACAGTCTCTGACTCATATACAACCAAAGCAGAAAAATCATCAATACTAGCAGCCTCATTAGCAATCTAAGATAAGTCACCAAGGTGAGAAATACCAAGATCATCGATGAGAATGATCATGGGTAACCTAACAGTGTGGACTTATTCCTTATAAAGAATCAAGTCACGAATGGAAAAAGAAGAAGCCTGGAAAGAAGAAGTGATATAAGTAGAGGGATGGGTGCATGGGATATCATTCCTTGAGGAGCTTGGAGCTGATAAAGACTTAGAACCCATAGTTTCCAAAGTAGAGAGAAATAGGAGAAAGGAGAATTTTGGCTTAAGCATTATATAAAAGGAGATGGTTTGAGTTGTGGAAGGAAGAGAAGAGATAAACTTTAAAGAGGACTTTATAAAAAGTATCCATTTGAAGACAATAAAAAGTCCTCTAAGATAAAGAGTTTTATCTTTGGAAGAACTTTGATTTGACATGATGGAAGATTTATCAAAAATAGTTGTGATTTGATTAGATTTCTTTTTAGAATGAAAGTTATAGAGTGTAGGTGAGGTATAACTTCTCTTAGGACAGGTGGAAGGAACAGGTTCAATTGCATTGATTTGAATTTTAATTAATTAAAAAATATAGTGTACATACCTTAGATTGGTGGAAAATGTTGAATTTTGCCCCAAATTTGTTAAGCTACTTTCTTGTGACATAGGCAATTACAATGTTATAGTGTATGAGTAGCTTGAACTTAAAAATGGCATAGGGACATACAACTGAATGTACAAACCTGAGCATAAAATTAAAAATAAAGTGTAATATGTACAGTGTTCATTATCCAGGCATTGAGGGATATGTGATCATAATCATCCCAGTTTCAACCTGTTACTTTCAAAGTGACCCCTTGCCAGTGCCTAAGTGAAAATATTAGCAATTTGCTTACCTGTAGCCCAAAAATTCATAGAGATCAACCCCTTCTCCATATTATCCCTCAAGAAGTAGCGTCTAATGTCAATGTGGTTTGTCTTCTTATGCTGAACTGGATTTTTGGTAATATTGATGGCACTTATATTATCACAAAATATTAGGACACACTCAATGCTCACCTAAAATCTTTGAGTTGTTGTTTGATCTAGAAAAATTGTGCACAACATGAGGCGGCTACAATATATTCAGCCTTAGTAGTTGACAATGCCACAAAATTCTGCTTTTTTATTACCCAAGAGATCAAACATGATCCCAAAAAGTGTGCCATATTTGTGGTACTCTTTCTATCCATAAAATAACATGCATAGTAAGCATCTACATAGCCTACAAGCTCAAAGTTACTACCTTTTGGATACCATAGCCCTAAGTTAGTTGTTTCTTTCAAGTACCTTTGGATTCTCTTGACTAACTTCAAGTGAGATTCCTTAGGATTTGCTTGAATTATGGAACATAGTCCCACACTGAACACTATATCATGTCTGTTTTTTATGAGGTACATAAGAGATCCAATCATCCCTCTAAACAGTTTCTACTCCATTGATGTACCTATTCCTTCCCGACATAACTTTGTTGTTGTAGCTATAGGAGTATCTATCACCTTTGCATCTTCCATTTTGAACCTCTTAAGCAGTTCCTTCACATACTTTTCCTGATGGATCATTATTCCTGGAGGAGTTTGTTTAATTTGGAGACTAAGAAAGAAGTTAAGTTCCCTCCATCATGTTCATCTCAAATTCATTGCTCATCAAGGCAACAATCTTTTTGGTGAGTGCTTTTCTAATGGCTCCAAAGTTGATGTAATCTATATATACCTGCACAATCAACAGATCCTTCCCTTTATTTTTAAGAAATAAGGTGTTATCAATTTTACCTCTTGCAAATATATGATTTATAAAAGACTTTAACATCTTTTCATACCATGTTCTAGGTGCTTGTTTAAGTCCCTAAAGGGCTTAATCAAGCTTGTAGACATGGTCAGGGTAGTCAATGCTTTAAAAGCCTGGAGGTTGTTTAACAAACACCTCTTCCTTCAGCAACCCATTTAGGACTGCACTTTTCACGTCCATTTGATATATTGTGAACTCTACGTGAGCAGTAAAATCTATGAGGAGTCTGATTGCCTCTAATTTTTCCACATGATCAAATGTATAATCATAGTCTATACCTTCTTCCTGGTTGTATCCTTGGACCACCGACCTTGCCTTGTTTCTTGTAACAATTCCATTCTCATCCAGTTTGTTTCTAACTACCCATTTGGTTCCAATGATTGTTTTGTCCTTTGGTCTTGGTTCCAAGTGCCACACTTTGTTTCTCTCAAACTGGTTAAGTTCTTCTTGTATGGAAATTATTCGATCTATATCATGCAAGGCTTCATTGACTTTCTTGGGCTCAATGATAGATAGGAAGGCATTGAAATCATATAGATTCTTCAATACAGATCTACTAGTTATCCCAGATCATAGATCAGTAAGGTTTTCTCAATTGGATGTGATCCTTGATACTTGTACCCTCTGAGGTCTAAGTCTTGCGTTTCTTTAGGTTGATCATGTTTTTCAGTTGGTTGAGCCACAGTTACCACACTCTTATCAGTTGAGTGTGCTTTATCTGATTTATCATTTTTGTCACTGTCAGAATCTACATTTGTTGGACCTGTTTCTTTCACCTATTCTTGTACAGTTGATTCAGAGATCTTTGGCAATTCATCATCATCATGCAAACTGTGGTTAAAGCTAATGTACAAACTTCCTTCAACATATATATTCCTTTTGTTAAGCACCCTATAAGCTTTATTATGTGATGAATATCCAAGAAAAGTTCCATAATCACTTCAGGCATCAAATTTTCTTGACAAATCCATTATGAATATAGAATTTGTATCTAAAGGCTCTCGGGTGAGAGATGTTAGGTTTTTTGCCTTTAAGTAGTTCATAGGGAGTATTTTCTAGAAGTGGTCTAAATATGCATCTATTGATTATTTAAATATGCAGTATTAATAGCTTCAGCCCAAAATTGACCCGCAACATTACTAGCCAATATCATAGTTCTAGCCATTTCCTACAGAGTTCTATTATTTCTTTCAACCACTCCATTTTGCTGAGGGGTCCTAGGTGCAGAGAAGTTGTGATCAAAATGATGAGAGGAGAAATAATTGACAAATTTAGCATTTTCAAACTCAGTTCCATGGTCAGATTTGATTGCAACTAGTTGGTGGTCAAGTTTCTTTTCCAGTCATCTTACCAAAGAGCAGAATACCTCAAATGCATCTTCTTTAGAAGCAAGAAAAATTGTCCAACTAAACCTTATGTAGTCATCAACTAGTACAAACGCATACCTCTTGTCAACCCTACTTCTTAGCCTCATAGGACCACACAAATTCATATGGACCAGTTCCAAGGACCTGGTCAAGCTGATTATCTGTTTGGGTTTGAAGGATGATTTTACCTACTTACCTTGGGCACATTTTGCACAAACTTTGTCTTTCTTAAACTTAGTTTTAGGTTGGCCTGTTACCAAGCCCTTGGAGATAAGTTTATTTAGTAACTTAGTTTTAGGGAGGCCTATTGCCAAGTCCTTAGAGATAAGTTTATTTAACTGACCATGGCTGGCATGCCCTAGTCTTTTGTGATACTGCATGTGTGCCTATCTGTGCCCCGCTTCGCCCCTCTATTAGGTATCGGATCTAGCCCACTCTCTTTGGAGGAAGGAAGCAAGTGTTTTCACAAGATCTATTTCCGTTGTTTTTAACGCCAACTTTACATTTTCAGTCTTTACTTTAAGTTTGTTGGAGTCCTTAGTTACAAATCAGTCCAGACTCCTTAGTTTTAATTACTACTACCAAAGTCTTGTACATATTTGGGTCTTTGTTTACTTTCCTTAGGTTTTAGAACAAATAGTGTGTCAAGCCTTCCCTTAGAATTTTTAGCACAAATACATTGAGTCTCTATTATCCAAAAAACACAAAAATATGTCAATTTTAGAGTCTTTACCATCTTCCTCATCTGCGTCTAGTCCATGTAAATCTTTAGCAAAATTATATATGTCTCCTACTCTCAGTAAAACCTTGTCATGTAAATATGACTACCTCTATGAAGTAGATGTGTTGCCACCAGAAAATAAATTATCTTCCATATATCTACCTCTACTAAGCCCATACTCAGCCTTTGTGAAAAAAGCCTGCAATCCATGGCTGCAAATCCGTTCTTTGGTTCAACAAAAGCCAAAGGGAGTTAAAGAATATGTTGTTGCATCAAAACTTTACCAGCACCCTATTCTCGAGACTCAGGAGAAACAGTTTATAACTTCGCAGATGCCGGAGGATTTTTTGCGATAGTGGAAAAGTCAAGGCTTCACCCATATCCATTTTGGTGTCGTCAGTGTTGCGTTGACGTATCACGAAAGAAAAGTCCATCCCGTTGTGGCGCGTTTCCATCTTATAGATACCATATACAACAAGTACCAACATGCGAACTTGGGTACATCATAGATCACACTGAACGTCGGGACAGTTTTGTTGCTATATTTCCAAATTTTAATATGTCCCTCTCTGATCAGTATTTGATGGAGGCGTTGAAGATCCAGGTCCAAATTCTTGGAGTTCCTCAAGCTATAGAAGCCATACAGGACACTCTCCACTACCAGATAGCTTGGTGAGTCCAGAACCATGCTATGGATCTATCTCATCCATGTGGCGAAAATGCTTTGTTTTTAAACATAGATGCCACTCATGGAACCATACAGTGCACCCAGATCCTAAGGCAAATATCCAGGGAAGAACTCACCAAAATTCTTCCAGATTCTTAGGTCATAAATTATGAGTAAGTTGAGAGACCATCCTCAACCTCTCCGTTCCGCTGAACCTAATTTCACCAAAAAAAATAACAGCACAGTCACTATAAGTTTTGACCACTCTCATCTCAAGAAGCCCCATAAAATAGCCTTATCTATCCACATGTACCAACCTACTGATGATCTTCCGGAACCTAAAAACCATTTTTGGTTCCTCAGTAGCTTCATGAGTGATCATGATTGGATCAAACACTTCAATCATGAGGGTTGCAGCACGATGTGGCATTAATGTCCTTTTTTGGGACATTATCCGTGGAAAATTGACTATGACTGCAAAGGGTGTCAAGAGGATAGCGAGGAGGAATGGAATGAGTACTGTCGGGCTAAAGAAAAAGGGGAAAACAGGGAAAGCAAAGGAAACTCCAAAAGGGAATTCAGGAAGAGCAATGATGAAGGAGACCCATCCATTGGTTCTCTTAGCCGTCTGGGAAAGTATGAATTCCTGGTGTCATACAAACCCTAAAATTGGCTAGCTCCACCCATTCCATTAAAAGGTAAAATCTCTACTACCACCAAAACACCTGAGCGTCAAATGTTCATGATATCCTCTACTAGCTCTGGACAAAAATATGTTTTCCCACCAAACCAGTACTTTGAAAAGGATAACCTAAATTGCAATCCAAAAATACCATATGTTATCCTACCAACTGGTGCTAGCAGGCTCTTGAGCGATACAGAGGGAACTTTCAATTGGCAATCTGACAACGTCATGAGCCAAAATAACATGCTAACCAGTCTCAGACTATATGCCAAAAATGTTGCCAACTCATAAAACAAGCTGGTGAACAAGGTAGACATGATGGAGAAGAAATCATAACATGCATCCATCCAACATGACGGACTTATCAAAGCACTAGAAAATAGGCTGCATAATATACAATTTGATAAATGTCCGCTAGGAACCTCACTTCTATACTTTTTTGAACAATAATAGAAAGAAATGGCCTCACTTAAAGAACATATCCATCTTTTGAAATATGGCAGCTTTAACCCACAAAACGTCCAAAAATATACCACAAACAGACCATATTTCCAATGCCACCACAGACATATCCACCACAAAAATTAAGCCATACCTTTTTCTCTTACCCATTTAGGTCATATATACCTATGCTATTCACTCAAGCACCAAAAGATGAACAAGAGTTTGACATTGTTAAACTTGCATGGGAAATAAAAGATGTCATTACAGCCCAGAAATGAGCTGAGATGACACAGAAACAGTCCAAAAGAAAGAAGGATTTTGGCATGGTTCCTAAGGATGCAGAATCAGAAAATTTGATGGTTTCAAGTCATGCTGCTCCAAAGACTGACCTAATCTTCTCACAATTAGGTCCTATATTTCCTGATGATGACTTGAAAATCCAAGATAAAGAACTACCAGACAAAGACTGGGAGTTTATCAAACAAGGACTTCTCAGTGACAAGTGGTTATTCTCAAATGGTTATTTAGATAACGACTTGATATCTATGATCAAGTTATCCTAGATCTCTGCGTCATGGAAAATGATGATATCCCAGATTCCATCCCTCAACATTCGGAGTATAATGATCCTACAGAGGAGCACTTAAAAGCCATTGATAACTTTTATGGCTTTCATCCTGAAAATGATCTTGAGGAACAACAAAATGAGTGTTTGTTCGATAGTGACCCTACGGATAAATATTCTAAAACTGACGATAACTTCTCAGCTAATGGATACTTTGAAGACAGCAAAGACTCCTCGGGTGTTTCCCAAAAGAATGTTGAGAAAACTCCTGAATCCTCAATTGAATCCCCTAAATAAAGATTATCCACCTATGTTCATAAACCGGTCTAAAGAACTAGAAGTCTCTAAAGTTATCGACAATCAAGACTGGATGACAGATGATCCGATCCCAGAAAAGAGGTCAGAACCAACAACAACAGCAAAAAAACTATTGGAACTAGATTCCACACCTTCACCCTCGATGAAATCAAAGTTTCAGCTTGGCCCCAAAGGATCCAAGTTTTCTATACTTGGATGGCAACAAAGAATCTGGCTGAATGAGAAATATACATGATCCTATCAGAATTCACTTTGAGGTTCCCTGAAATTCTCACAGATTGGTGAAATGCATTTGGGATTGCCAATAAGAACACCTATCTCACATCCCAAGACTTCTCCTTCAACATCAGAATCCTATAAGAGGTCTTCTACGGAGATACAGGACAAAGACAGGAGAAGCTATGAAGGCAACTCTTCAAAATGAAGTGCATGTCTTTTGATAGAGATGTCATAGATATCCACTTCCAAAAGATGGCAAAGATCTACTTCGAGCTAGGCGGAGATCCTAGCCTAAAGCAAGCCTTCATATCATCATTGCTAAAGATGCTAGCAAGCCACACCATGACAATTGTAGAGGACAATTTTAAGTCCATCACAGTCCCACAAGTAGGCTACATCAGGCAAGCCATCTTCCAGGCCCTGGACAGCATATTCATGAAGAGATCTGTACGAAAGCAGATCATCTAGAACAATCCAGCTCTCGACAGAGCATGTAGCAAAAATGATCTTGTCACCAAATCCAATTACCTATGTTCGAGCCGCCAGAAAAGATCCAAGAGACAGCTACAGTTCAGAATGTTCAAAATCCCCAGACCTCAAGACAATAAGTCCAGGACAACCAGGCAAACTAGGTACTTCAGGCAAAGAAATCTGACCACCTACAAGAAGACTAATGGATGCTTTATATGCAAAATGCCTTGACACTTTACGAGAAACTATCCTCAGACCAGGAAGTTGAAAGACTCAATCCACCACTTTGAAGAGATAGCAAACCACATGGGAATCTATCTCAGTAAAGACGAAGACCTTGAATCGGTCTTCTCTCTGGAGGAGGAACTGATGGAGGACACTCTCTTCTCCTTAGAAGTCTATGAAGAATTAGGTGACATCTATGCAGATGATCTTTACCTGATTCATGTGCAGGAAAATACAACATCCGCCTAATCACAGAAAATCCAGCTAGTCAAGTTCTCATATTCAACACATCAGGGATACTCTCTTCGGGAATAGCAGACTACCCTGCAGATCTGTTCAACCAGTATATAGATCCCTTCAATCTACTCATCCTCCTAGAAAGAAGAATTTTCTATGAGCTGCAGTGTTTAGAAAATACAAAGGATCCATCTTGAAGCTATTTGGAGTACATCCAAAATATCCATTTTGCCATGTGTTCGTAGCACTAGCCAATGACTTTCCACAATAGCTCCTATGGCTATTCTGGTACCTGTGCCACCAGTACCACATTCTCATGAAGTTCAAGGGAGATGCATTCAGGCAATTCGATCGAATGCAACCAACTCTCAAAATATTCATGTTGAGGTTTAAGCCACGATAATATTGTATTCAATGATTTAGATATTCCTACGATGCAAAGGTACTCATGCTACACCGTCTGGTGGGAATCACAAACCATGAAGTCCAAGCTCAGCCAGAAGTTTCACTTTGCTGGAAATTTCGCACAATGATTTATTTTCCAGAAAAACAAATGCATTCCAAAGGATATATGGCAAAAAGAATAGGGAAAATTGAACTACACCGATAACCATCCTCGTTGGGACAAGGTCTGTCAGACAGTAAAAGAATATCAACCTCCATATGAAATCACGAGGGATGAAGTCACCAAAGTCGTTAAAAGCATAAGGTTGAATATTCCACCATAGAAATAGGAATGCAACATATAAAGTTTGTCCAACAGAAAGGGTTACTTCACCAGATCGCTGAAAAAAAGCTTGGAAGACAAAGAATACCTCAGGAAGAAGCACAGCATCGACTAGTGGAAGGAAAAAGGATACGCAAGCTCTCCGTCATCACCTTCCAACACTGCATGAAAATATGATGCCATATGACATATGCAAAAGTTACTACTTACCATCAGCTCCATGGAATTACTTCCAAAGTTTACCACGAAACCCTCTCAGAAGGGTTTGCCTATAGGTTGTTTATCCAGCTGCTTGGTAGACACCAACAAGGAGCTTACACACCTGCTTTCAAGAAGATTAAAATCTACTCACCCACTTTCTTGAAAGCCACCTACAAGTTTCTTAGTCACCTGCTTGCACATGCTGTCACATGCGAACAACATATTTTGTTTTTTGTTTTGTTAGGCTCTATCACATGTTTGTAGGGCCCAGTTTGAACAAAGGGTGATATAATTTCGTTTTTAGTAGGATAGTAATGAATTCCTAGCATAGAAGTGTGCACACGGATAGGGATTTACTATTTTTAGAAGATAGGATTGGCCTTTACTATTTTTAGAATAGTGGCCACGTGTGATAAGATAATGCTTATCTTTCTATTTTGTTTGTATTAGGGCTTACTTCTCATATAAAAATATGAATAGGTATTTAGTTGGAGGATCTTAATCTATCCATCTAAAAACACTCTTGAATAGTTTTATTTTCAATAAAATATTTGTTGGCTAAATTCTCTCTCTTGCTCTTCTCTTCCGAAGGGATGGGTACTTTGGTCCCTTAGGTCGGAGTAGTGGGGTAAGGTAAGCATAAGTCAAGTGTTCTTGTTGTGATTTCAATATGGATTTCTAAGTCCTTTCCATGATTATGAAATGAAATTGGCTTGGTCCAACACAATAGCTTTCCGATTTGCTTCTTTCTTTATCATAGAACACATAAATCCATTAGTTGGGTAAAGAAACTTATTCCCATAGGACTGTTGAGAATGCTAAGGCAAGGGAGAGCCGCTAAATCCTGTGTATGTCACCAAGAAAAGTTATACTACAAAAGAACTAGAAGATTTACATGTTTTAAAGACAGGCAAAGTCAAGCCATCCTACTGAGGGTTGAGAAGTCTTTGTTCCATGGAAAACCATCTAGTGGATGCGTAGCCCCAGTCATAAGAAAGCGATTATGGTGTTGATGATAAGCCTTGATTTCGTATGGCTGCCACCTATATGGACGTGAATCTCCTATCATGTTGGAAAGTTAGAGGTCTATTATTGATTTCATACGGAGGTTGATATTGCCTGTGTGCCTGTTCGTGCCCCACTTTTCCCCTCTATTTCTATAATAAAGGATCATTGTCCATCACACTTAGACATATAAGATCTTTAGCTGGAATGTTGGAGATATCAATAGTGTATACATGTTTATATCTTTGTCCAGTCAAGACAAATTCCCCAGTTTTCAAGTTTATCACTTCCACACCTGTAGAGTAGAAAGTTACCTTGTTTCCTTTGTCACGGAGTTGTGATATGTTGATCAAGTTGTGATTCAGCCCTTCAATGTGGTATACCTTCTTAATTGAGTGTTCTTTAGACTTACCTATTTTGCTAATACTTCTTATTTGGCCCTTCTATCCTCCTCCAAAGTCCACTATTCCACTTTTTTTCTTCTATAAGTGAGAGAAAATTCTTTTTTTTTTCCAATCATATATCTTAAGCAAGCACTATCCATGTGGTAATTTTGCTTGCTTCCTCTCACTTTTAACTGCAAAACTTTAGAGGATAGATTTAGAACCCAGACAAACTTGAGTCCTTTCCTTTGCTCAAAATGATGAATAAGATCTCTGTTGATCCATTGTGGCAAAACATTTGCAGGTTTATTCTTTTTCACAAATGTTTTCCTCTTATGTGATTTATTTTTCTTAACAAGATTATTTTTCCTTTTAAGACAGCTTTAATATTCTTATTCATATGACTTATAGCTTCTGGACAGGTTAACCTTGTGTGACCAGTGTTACCGCAGTGTGTACATAGATCAGAATTCTTCTTTTGAGCTTCATTAACAAAACTTATTCAGCTTTAGCACTATGTGTTCTATTACTAAGTTGAGTCACAATCATTGAGGATTGAGTCCATCTGTTTGCTATTTCAAGCTCACACTTAGTTCAAGCCAGTTCAAGATTTATTCCCCTAGATTCATCCTTATCTGAGTACAAATTCATCTTTGAGCCTTTTTATATCCTGGTCACATCTGATTTGATCATTATTTATATGACTTTTCCCTTTTCCAGAAACACTCATTTTCAAAATTTTAGATTTTAGAGACAGAGTGGATGAATCAAGTTATTGTACATTTTCATTCAAGGAATGATTTTCCTTTTCAGTTTAATTTTGAGATTTTCAAGATCAATGTATTCATTTATTAGACCAGTTAAGGAGGGCAACAATTAATCTCTTTTATCACTTAAATCCTAAAATTTGTCAGTGAAAGCTATCAAGGGAGAAGATAGTTTTTTCTTAGAAAATAATTTCAACTTGTCTTTAAGGTCAAGAAGGTTATCCTCTTTCTTTTCAGTGTCTAGTTTAGAATCTGATTTTGAGTCTTCCATGGCTAACAAAGCAACATCTTATGTATCATCCTCATCTGAATCATCTGAACATGTTCCCCAAGCTTAGCAGTTTCCTTCTGCTTCCTCTAGTTAGCTAGCTCCCTTTTCTTTTGTTTCTTTTCAGCTTTCTCCTTTTTCCACTCAATTTCCCACATAGGACAATCTTTAATTTGATGGTAAGTTTTTTCACACTTGAAGTAGCCACCAATTTTTCCTCTCTCTACATTCTTTTCTCTACTTGATGATGGCATTTTCCCACAGCTTCCACCCTTTTTGAAGAATTTTTAAAGTTCCTGCTGATCAAGGCCATGTCATCATCATCTAAATCAGATCCATCACTCTTAGTTTCCTTGAGAGCTAGGGTCTTTTCCTTGCTTCCTCCTCCTTTATTAGCACTATCAACATTCATTTCATAGGTTTTTAGATTTCCTACCAGTTCATCCAAAGTCATGGTTGTCAGATTCTTTAATTCTCTAATTGTAGTGACTTTGATCTCCCAAGACTTAGTAAGAGTTTTAAGTAGTTTGTCAACCAATTCCTCAGTAGTGTATATTTTTCCCAAAGATACCAACTTATTTACCACAATGAGGAATCTAGTAATCATATATTGAAGTGACTCACCACTCTTCATCTTGAAGGCATCATATTCAGTCAATAGTCTGGCAAATTCTAAATTTTCTTACCTAAGTGGTTCCTTCATGAGAATTCATAATATGTCCCAAATATTCTTAGCCATGGTATATCCAGAGATGTGGTTGAACTCATCAAGTCCAAGTCCACACACAAGGATACACTTGGCTTTAGCATTTTTCCCAAGCATCTTGTAATCAACCTCATCATATTAAGCCTTGGGTTTGGGAATGTCCTTATTCTCAGCATCCTTTATCAGAGAAATTCTCGGACCATTAATAACTCTGGTCCAAAGCTCATAGTCCGCTACTTGAAGAAAATCCTATATTCTTGTCTTCTATCATGAGTAGTACTCTCGAATAAACAATGGTAGTTTGTTGATGTGTTGTCCTTCACCATGTCCAAGAGCAGGTGCAAAATTCATAATGATCTTATCTTGAGTTATTAAAATCTATTAAGATAACCTGTTGTAATACCTTTTGTGAGAATACTAACCCCCTAATTTCCCTAAGGAATAGGTTATTCTATTTATTCCTTTGTCGATTAATTAAATAGTGTAACGTAAAGGCGAGTAAAGTAATAACACAATATTTTATCATAGAAAACCTTGGCTCACAAAGAGTAAAAAAACCATGACCTACACCTCTGCAGAGTTTAACCCAAATTCTACTAAACAATGAACCTTAAAAGAGTTAGATTACAATGCTTGCAATCCTAGGAACTAAATTTAATTCATATAAATCAACAATCACCCTTAACTGCTGAACCTAAATTTGATTTGCCCTCAACTTGAAGGTGCTCTAATCTATGAAAGCAAGAGATTACAACTCAATGAAAACAATACAATAAAACTTGACTCAAGAACTATCTAACATCAGCCTATGGAACAAATTCTTCAATTTAGTTTCTTGTATTGGTTGCACTTGGATCTTCAATCAAAACTCTCTCAAATATGAACTCCCCCTAGGTGATTGTGTTCTACTTGTTGCTCTCTGTGCAAAGGTGTAGGATTCCTTGTGAAACCCTATCTCTATTTATATCTCAAGGTGTTCTACTTCTTACTGCAACTTTTTTCATTGTAAGGAATTTCATTCCTTATTGGACTTGATTTGCTAACCTTCCTAGAGATTCCTTTCCATGTAGAGTTCCTCTATGAAAGGAAACTTTATGAAAGTTGGAATTTTGACTTAAACATGCTCCATCCACATGCTTTAAAGCCTTTTCCATTTGGAACTTCAATTAGTTGACCTTCTCCTAATCCTAATTAGACTCTGCCTGAGAGGAACATGTCATAGTAACCTGTTTCCTACATATGTTCCACGTATTTATCAAGCATCAAAATATCTCCTAACCCAATACCTTCCCTTTCAAGTACACTCCTATTCTTAATACTAGCAGTGAGAGGTGAGAAAAGAAGAGGGTGGGGTAGCTAGCGAGAGAGGAGGAGGATAAGTTGTAGGGGAGTTCGAGAAACTCTCTTTTCTCTCACCACTATAACAATGAAGAGGAGTGCCCTTCTTGCTAAACCTCTCTCACGCACCATACTCTGTAACTCCCCCTACAAGCTATACTATCTTCTCTCTCACTACCATAACAATGAAGAGGAATGCCCTCCAAAGGGAGAGAGGCACCCCATTAAATTATAAGAAATAAAATTCCCCTCTTGAGTGAAATAAAAAGAAAATCTAGTTAGGGACATGATCAAGAACTTAAAGAAAACCCAGTTGGGAAAGAAGAAGAATTCATTGATGAAGCCTCTGATCAAGAGTTTTAAAAAATACCCAGTTAGGGAAGAAAAAGAAGCAGCAATCCCAAAGGAGGTGATAACAGCATCTGAAGGAGGAATAAAGATCTTTCTTGTTATTGAGACAAACCTCACATGTTCAGATGTAGGAAGATACAAACCATCGGACTAAAGAACTGCAAGTATTTCTCCGAGATATGAATGGTCACAGGCTTAAAATTGTGATGAAAGTAGAAAAAGAAGGGGTACGCGGTGAGTAATATACCAAATTATTTTTATAAAAGGGATTTGTTTTACATAACACATTCAAAGTAGGACAACATATTCAAGTATGGGGGAAATGGGACTTAAGAATTCTTGGTAAGATCAAGGTTATAATTAATCTTGTTATTAGTGAGTGTATTTATGTTATTAGATTGTATTAAATTTGCTATTTCTATTGGAAAATCATAGTTAAAGGGTATTTTCACCATTTGACAAAGTTTCAATGTGCTTTTGAAAAGTTAATTCTCCAGAAGGTTCTCGACAATTGAGTTTCTTGGTTCTTGATTTTTGTTTTCTTCAATTTACAATCATAATGGATAATGTGTAGATTTTGTTACGGATTTTTCATTTTTATTATTTCTCGGTGTAGTTGTGTTTTTGATTGTACATTGACACATCTTAAGAAATGGAATTTTAATACAGCCAAAGAGATTTTTCTCATGACCCAAAAGTCGAGGTCATGATGGCACCTACCCCGACCCAGCCTTGGTAGGTAAGTCAAATGCCCAAAAAGGAAAGAAAATCCAAAATATGAATTAAATAGGTAAAAATGAGACTTCTAGAATGAAGTCAAGCCAACATATATAACATAGCAGAAATCTTAACGAAATACAATAAAACCCCAAGATACAAGTGTCATAAGTGTAAAGAGCATCTAGTACAAATTTGAATATCTGAAAATACTACATAGTATGTCTCTGATAGAAAATAAAGACATAAGATTGGATAAGAGGAGGTTCGGAATCATCTCTGAACTCTGGATCACGCCAGTACCTCAAAGGTTGACTCTGATAGCACGAAATCATCTGTCGCGAGTCGTACTTGAACTAGGATCTGCACCAAAAGGGCACAGTATGGGTGAGTATGGTCCACTTGTACTTAGTAGGTATCATAGACCGACTTAGCAAAGTAGAAAATAATGCAAGTAAAAAATACTATGAGCGTGTCACCTGCAAACAGAAAAGTTCCCAAATGGTAGCTGACACCGTCTCCACGAACAGTTCTATCATATAAGATCAAAAGAACAACTACATATGAAATATATAAGAAAACTAAGTATACGTCAAGAGTACGTAAAAGGAATATAGAAAATGCAAATACAATGCAATGCAATGATGTAATGATAGTGGGACTTACGTAGACACCTTCCAAGCCTTCAGTGCTTCAGGACAGGATCCATGGGGGGGTTCGCAACCCATATACTTTCATAATCTCAATAACCTTACCGGCAAGTGACTTAGGCCTAGGTTTTCTAATATATCACAATCAACCTTGTCGGCAATGACCTCAGTCAAGGGTTTTATAAAGAGTTTTTATTTTCTTTCAAAATCAGTAATTCTCAGTGGTACCAATATCTCATGAATATGTATGTATGAAATATGGATGAAATGCTCACAATCAATCAGCATGAATATAGTTCTCAATTCAATACAGGTATAGATGAGCTCAGAATCAACTCAATATGTCAATAATTCATGATCTTAGTCCTCGCTCGGCACCACTAAGATGAATAGTTATGTTATACATCAATAATATTATTTCAAACAACTCACTCGGGTATTACTATCATGATTGAGGCAAATAATACTCAAAGAAGGCCTATAACATCTATTCAAACCCCCTCACGGGTATTACAACAACAAATAAGATATTTAATGCACAATAAGACCTATGATGTCAGATAAAGCCCTACACGGGCAACAAGCAATATATAATCTTTTAGGTCATCAATTAAATGCAAATAAGCCCCCATATGGGCACATAATAAAAATAATAATTCAAAAATACAACTCCCATGGCTAATTTCCCAACTCATAGCATGCTTTACAAGTGCGTTAACTACCCAGACCAATCTGAAGAAAGTAAAGTCATAACCTACCTCGAAGTGCCAAAATCCCAGCCTAGAACCTCCTATGTAGAGCCTTTTCCTTATGAACGGTCTCAGAGTGAGCTAAATATATCAAATATATAATCTACGAGTCAAAAAAAGCTAATGATACCCATATCGACTATATTTAAGACGGGTTTGAAAAATGAGTTCAAAATCAAAAGGGGTAAAACCAGAATTTTATTTTAAAAACATGATCTCCATAATAATAGGAATCTACAGCTGAAAACCCACGTGAAAATGAGTTGAAGAGGTTCAAAATGATTTTAAAAAAAAAAACCTATTTTAAGAGTTTACTAGGAAAATTCCCAAATTCTAGTTTGAAAACAAGATTAAAAGGTGTTTTTGATGATATAATCACTAGGAAATAATGGGAAGATGAATTTAGAGCTTACCCAAGCAACAATTGTGGAGAAACCCCTAAGAATCGTCCTTTCTTGAAGTTCCAAGATCCAAAAATGGAAGAAAATCATAAAAATAGTCTATTTATACTGTTCTGTGAACAATACCTCACGATCGCGGCCCAAGTTTCGCAATCTCGAGGATCAATGTTGACTGGCCAATAATTTGGCCTTTGTGTTCACAGCCAGCCCTTTGCATTCTCAAAGGCTGGTAACCCAAACCCATTTCGATCGCGTTCACGATGAAGAAGGAAACCCGACCCGGTCCCAATAAGGCTTCGCATTCACCGCCACTCCCTAGCAATCACAATGAAGGATCCTTTCTTTCTCTGCATTCACGAGGAAGGTTCTTTGCATCAAAAAATGTTTTTGCACTAGCTGGTTTTCCATAGCTTTAAAGTCTCTAAACGGACCCTCGAGATTCGTTCAATGGAAATGTCAAATTTTTTAAAAGATGTTGTTTACAATAATTTAGCCCCGCGGACTCCATTTTGGCTTATTTCACTAGTTTCATCCAAAGGATCAAAATACAAAATAAAGGCTTCAGACCCAAACTGTCTATGCTACTAACCTAAAATCAATATTTTGGATCTAATGGAACTGTCCCAATTGCCATTTGGTGCTCGAAATACAAAATGTTGGCCAAAGTCAAATTCATGGCTTTTAAAACCTCGAATAGTCTCAAACTCTCCCAAATCACTACCAAATGCATCGGGAACCGTGCCAACAATCCCCACATCTCACAAATAGTATGTAACAACTACAGAAAAGGATAAAACGGTCAAAATACATCAACAACAACAACAACATACCTAGTGTAATCCCACCAGGTGGGGTCTGGGGAGGGTAAAGTGTAGGCATTCCATACCACTACCTCAGATGAAGTAGAGAGGCTATTTCCGATAGACCCCCAGCTCAGAACAGATAACAATAGCCGAAAAAACAAAAACAAAAACAAACACAAAATAGATAACACATCGCTAGGTGATACAAGAAGCAAGACACTCACAGGGTAATACTACAAACTATTCATTCGAAAATCACAATCATCACCAAAGCCACGCGAACCAGAATCTACTAAAAACAACAAGCACAGATACAAACAAACACTCCTTCAAACACTCTTTCCTACTAATATGTTCGCCTTCCTGCACCCTAACCCTCTACCCTAATCCGCGCCCTCCACACCTTCCTATTGAGGGTCATGTCCTCTATAAGCTCTAACTGCTCCATGTCATGCCTAATCACCTCCCTTCAATATTTTTTTGGCCTACCTCTACCCCGCCTAAAACCATCCACAGCCAGCCTCTCACACCTCTGTACTGGAGCATCCGTGCACCTCCTCAATACATTCCCGAACCATCGTAGCCTCACTTTCCGCATCTTATCTTCAACCGAAGCCACTCCCAACTTTTCTCGAATACTCTCGTTTCTAACCCTATCCCTCCTGGTCAGTCCACACATCCATCGCAATATCCTTATCTCCACTACCTTCAACTTTTGGATGTGGGAGGTTCTAACTGGCCAACACCCCGCGCCATACAGTATAGCCGGACGGACGGCCACTCTGTAGAACTTACCCTTAAGCTTCAGAGGCACCTTCTTATCACACAAAACTCCCGAAGCTAGCCTCCACTTCAACCATCCTGCACCAATACGGTGCGTGACATCCTCGTCGATCTCTCCATCCCCCTGAATCATAGATCCCAGATACTTGAAACTACCCCTCTTCTGAATGGCTTGAGACTCCAGCTTCACTACTACGTCCTCCTCCTGCATCACAGCACTGAACTTACACTCCAAGTACTCTGTCTTGGTCCTGCTCAGCCTAAACCCCCCCGCCTCTAAGGTCTGTCTCCAAACCTCCAACTTATCATTAACTCCTCCCAGGGACTCGTCAATAAGCACTACATCGTCCGCAAATAACATACACCAAGGTACCTCTCCTTGAATCCTCCGTGTCAAAACATCCATTACCAAGGTGAATAAAAAAGGACTAAGAGTCGACCTCTGGTGCAGCCCAGTCAGATCAGGAAAGTGCTCCGAATCTCCTCCTGTCGTTCTCACACGTGTCTTTGCTCCGCTGTACATGTCCTGAATCGACCTAAGGTACGCCACAGGCACATCTCTAACCTCAAAGAACCTCCACAGAACCTCTCTGGGGACTTTATCGTACACATTCTCCAGATCAATGAACACCATATGCAAGTCCTTCTTCCTCTTCCTATACTGCTCCACTAATCTCCTCACAAGGTGTATGGCTTCGGTAGTCGAGCGACCTGGCATGAAACTAAACTGGTTCTCCGAAATAGTCACGATCCTCCTCAGCCTCAACTCTACCACACTTTCCCACACCTTCATAGTATGGCTCAACAACTTGATTCCCCTATAGTTATTGCAACTCTGAATGTCCCCCTTGTTCTTAAATAGAGGGATTATCATACTCCATCTCCAAGCTCCCGGCATCTTCGTCGTCTTAAAAATGTTGTTAAATAACTTTGTCAGCCACTCCAAACCTACCCCGACAGTACTCTTCCAAAAATCCACCGGAATCTCGTCTGGCCCAGTCGCCCTACCCCTACGCATCCTACGAATAGCCCTCTTAACCTCCTCCACCTTAATACGCCTACAATAACCATAATCACGAAGCCTCTCCAAGTGCTCCAAGTCCCCCAGCACCAAACTTCCGCCTCCTTCGACATTCAAAAGTCTGTGAAAATACGACTGCCACCTCCTCCTAATTCTGGTGTCATCCATCAACACTCTGCCATCCTCACCCTTGATGCACTTCACCTGATGTCACGTGCCCTTCTCTCCCTAGCCTTGGCCAACCTATACAACTTTTTATCCCCACCTTTCTCCTCTAAAGCCGCATATAGGCGCTCGAAAGCTGCCGTCTTAGCTGCTGTAACTGCTAGCTTCGCCTCTTTCCTAGCTAACTTATACTCTTTCCTTTTCATCTGCTTCTTCTTGTCATCCTTGTTTTCCACCAACTTTGCATAGGCCACCTTCTTAGTCTCCACCTTTCTCTTGACTTCCTCGTTCCACCACCATTCCCCCCGGTACTTGCCAGCTCGGCCTCTCGAGACACCCAACACCTCTCTAGCTGACTTCCTGATGCAACTAGCAGTCTTCTCCCACATACTATCCACATCCCCTGTACTCTCCCAAGCACCCAAATTCGACAACTTCTCCCCTATCTCCAAAGCACTGGCCAAATTCAAACTCCCTCACTTAATTCTGGGTCGATCCTCCACAGTCCTATTCCTTCTGCCCTTCTTGACTTCCACGTCCATCACCAATAGCTTATGTTGAGTCAAAATATTATCGCTAGGTATGACCTTATAGTCTTTATATAGCACTCTATCACCCTTCCTAAGGAGCAAAAAGTCTATTTATGTCTTGGCTACCGAACTACGAAAGGTAATAAGGTGGTCCTCCTTCTTGGGGAAGCACGAATTCGCTACCACCAAACCAAAAGCTCTAGCAAAATCCAAAAGTGAGGCGCCTCCCTCATTCCTCTCCCCAAAACTGAAACCTCCATGCACATCGTCATAACCTCTCGATAAATACCCGATATGCCTATTGAAATCACCTCCGATGAAAACCTTCTCGGTGCCCGGAACGCCTCTTACCACCTCCTCCGGAATTTCCCAAAAGTTCTTCTTCTCTTCCTCATCCAAACCCACTTGCGGAGCATAAGCACTAATAACGTTCCATGTAGACTCACCAATGACCAACTTAATCGTCATCAACCTATCGTTAACCCGCTTAACCTCCACCACCTGTCCCATAAGCTCTTTGTTTACTAAGATACCTACCACATTCCTATGCGTCACGCTACCAGAGTACCATAACTTATACCTGTCCACATCCCTCACCTTGGTCCCTACCCACTTGGTCTCCTGGACACAGGCTATACTAATCCTCATCTTCCTAAGAATCTTCACAAGCTCTATGGACTTACCTTGAAGAGTTCCTAAGCTCCAAGACCCAACTCTCAACCTATAGGCTCTTGTGTCCCGCTTAACCCTACTAACCTTCGCCCCCAACCCCGAGCTCCTCCCAAAACCAGACCCTAACCCAAACCCATACCGCCCCCCAGGCCCCAGCACTGACCTATGACATGACCCTAGTCTACCATCGCCTACCAAAGCCACTACGCAGAAAGAGAGGGAAATAAAAAAGGCGCGCAAAAGGTAAGACAAAACAAATAGGTAAAGCTTAAATCAGCAGTGAAATGTGAAGTAGGGTCAACTATCCACTAGGTAAGACAACCGGAGAAGTACAAGATAGCAATCAGGGGTCACTACCAACTAGCAAGACAACAGTAATGGAACTTGAAACAGGCTATACCCAAAAGAATATATGCGCGTCTCCACTAACTACTACAATATCACAGAGAAGCAGAAGCAACAATCCGAATACAATCCGGATAGTCTCCAACGAGGATTCAAAAGGCCTAAATGAGTGGAACGAGGGAACCTGATACGCTGTGTCTGCAGCGTTCACCTAGATCTTGGCTGAGCTGTTGAGTTTTGGTAATTTGTTGAAGAAATTGGTCGCCGAAATTTATTCCCGGGACTGCTGCCCGTCAGTCCAGCTGCTGGTCGGTGAGTCTGGAATAACCTGTGGCAGAAAGACAGCACACAAAAAGGACGAAAAATGTTGTTTCCGATGAGAATTTCAGTATACTTCATCGAAAATAGCAAGATCTGACAGTGGGGAGCAAGTCGTCGGATGAACCAAGATCTGAAAAGAAATTGGTCGCCGGACTAGGCTTGGTCTGGACCGCCGGAGAAGAGATCGGCTGCGGAAGAGGTCACCCGGAGTTCGCCGGATCAGTCAGATCTGTCCCCGTTCGGGCAGATCTACTTATGTCTAGTCGTCGCCGGGGGGGGCGGGGAGGGGCTGGACGGAACTGGAAGGGTTGCGAGAGTAGACTTACCTGTCGCCGGAACGTACGCCGCTGGCGTCATAAGGGTGGTTCCGTCAATGGATATTAGTCGTTAGAGAAATAGAGAGAGAGAAGAGAGAGAATATAGCCGTAATATCTAGAAATTCTTGATTCCGATCAAAATACATAAAAAGAGAAATTCCACAATCAAGGTTGTTGCAATATTCTTGTATATCTATATATATATATATCTTCTTTTTGAATTCTTGAACTTGGGTTGTGATTGTTTTTGTCAAAAAGATTGAAATTCCATTGTTTTTTTTCTTTTCAAATATCTAAATTCAATTTGATTATGGAAGTTGTTGAGAAGAAAATGGATAGGCCTCATAGACTAAGGAAGAGTCTGGATTTCATCAACTGTATGAGTGACTGTAATATGATGGATGTTGGGTATAGTAGTAATCATTCACTTGGACTAATGGTTGAAACAAAAGGAAAAGAATTCATCAGAGGCTTGATAGAGTTTACATTTCTAATTATTGTCATCAATATAAACAATAAAAAGTAACCCAATTCGAATTTCACCATTATGGCTACTCCCAAAATGTCACGCCTCAAATTCCAATGGGGCGGACTGGCACCCGAAGCCGATAAGGACCGAGAGAACCAATCTTCATCCATGTTCATTCATATGCATGTCATTCAAGAAACATCACCATCACATAGAGATATAGGTTGCCAATAGCGGAAGTCATGGAAACATGTGATATATACATATAAGAAACTTGGCCGTTAGGGCCTCCATGTCAAAATAGACATACATCCCTTACATTCATATTCCCACATACATCTCCAAAGCCTCTAATAGATGTTTACACATAACCAAACTAAAGTCGGGACAATTCCCCGCTTTATACAACATTTACCATACCAAAACAAATGTACAACTGTGACTCGAAAAGCCCCGAACCAACTGGAGCTCATCCAAAGCAATGATCCGCAACCTACTGTGGAGGTTTACTAGGACCTGCGCCTGCAGCAAGTAAGGTAAGTCCCCCAAGGGACGTCAGTACGAAGAATGTACTGAGTACGTAAGGCTCATATGAAACTGTATGCTATAAAAGTACTTCCATGAAATCAAGTATAAGAGAATAGTCAGTACAGATAAACCACCGGTCTGCATATGTGGAACCATGTACATTACGTCCTTTACTTCTTTTGATTTTACATTTGTTCATCTTTATCGTTCTACCCATGCTAGGCTTTTCTGTCGCCCCTGGGATGAGATTAACCCATGCTAGGTATTTTAATCACTGGGATGTTATATTAACCCGTGCTAGGCTTTTATGTCGCCCCTAGGATGTTATTAACCCATGTTAGGTACTTTGACCCCTGGGATGTTGTATTAACCTATGCTAGGCTTTTATGTCGCCCCTGGGATGTTATTAACCCATGCTAGGTACTTTGACCCCTGGGATGTTACATTAACCCATGCTAGGCTTTTATGTCGCCCCTGGGATGTTATTCAAGAATATACAAACAATTATACATTACTTCATTCTTTCATTAGAAGAGTAATACATTACTTCATTTCTTTACTTCTGTGAGATTGACACGTTGACAGTCATAACATCGTTGGAACTTTAGAATGTAACATTATTGGAAATGCTACTCAAGAATGAATAGATTCTCCTTACATCATTACTTTTCTTAAGATAGTTCTTTTAGTAGTTATAATATTATGAGAGCTTTGGAACTTCAGTCAATGAATAAGAGACATGTGAATCACAATCGGTCTAAGAATAAGAAACATGTGAATAACAATATATGTCAACCTGAGCTGGGATACTTTAGAACACTTTGGAATGGAACAAGTACAACGTCCATGTGAACAATATGTGTTGCAGAAGGATACGGAAACAGTAACCTTACATACCTTATCTTCCCAATATGAATACACAGTCCTATATGTGAATACAATAATCCAGCTCATTCCTTACGTTTCATTCTACAACACAAGTACATAACAGAATTCACGTTAACAATTAACTACATTACAAGTGTATAAGACGATAGTGAGTTACATGACTGCCATATAACGTCATTCCACCCTTTACAATACCATTTACTGCATTACCACGCCAACAACACCACAACATGCTACACATTGACCAAGACATCATAAACCAATATCATTTCACACCAAGTTTATCCTTTACACTTCCTCATTAACACTACGTCAACCTTACTCCATCAAGTCATCTCAATACCTTTCACAACAACACATGAACAACAATCCATAATTGAAACCATTCAAAATACCTTTGGGATACTCTTTTAAGATCATTCAAAAGGTACCATAAGTTGATAATTGCATCCATGAAGGGTATAGGGGCTTTGGGGGGTCAAAGAGATGCAAAAACAACCGAAATGGGGTTCTGGCCTGACCTGCGAAGCCACCTACACCCGAAGGTGGTTGAGGTGTGTCCGTAGGTGACCTTTGGTAGTGTCCAGAGTCACCTGCAAAGTCACCTGCGCCCGCAGGTACCTTCGTCTGCGAGGGCGGGTGCCCGTTTCGGCCAAAATGGGTCTCTTTTGGGTCCTTTTTTGTAATGAATGGTCCATGATCATAATTAAACTTATCTTTTAATATTTTAAGTAATCATGGATTCCAACGAACATCCATGGTTTCACAACGCACATAAACATCACGAAACTACATTTTTCCCTTCAATACGCCACCGGTTCCATGTACAATTTCGCAACAACAATTCCAAATGTCAAACACAAAGAGAAGGCAAGTTAAGTACATAAACACATATTACATGTTGATATTTAATCCATCAAGTTCACTTCCTTCAAGACCACAAGTCCATTTTCAAGTTCATAAGGCAAAATCTTTTTCCGATTGCAAAAATAGACAGTTTTACACATAGTGAATTGTCCAACACTTTACCAACATAACCAACATGATTTATGCACCATATTAAGCATATAATATAGTAAACCATAAGATTAAACACTTACCCAAGCTTTCAAAGAAGTGATCTTGTCCAAAGAGAATGATAGCTTAGGGTTTGGAAGAGGAGAGAAAATATCCTTGGGAATATTCTAGATTTTGCACATGTGTGGAATGGTGAATAAAATCTAATTTTTCACCTTATATAGACCCTTTAAAGTCATCCTTAGCCAATACTTTTGGTCAATAATTGATTTGTGTACTTTGTCAAGATGAATGGATCATTATTCCCTTTTTGGGTCATGTCTTTTGGTGTAATTTTGGGCCTCCATTGAGCCCAATAGCACAAGCTTAATTCAGCCCACATAATTTAAGGTGTAATACCCCAAAATTATCATGTTTAATTAATTCCATAAATGTTACGGTAATCATCTAGGTTCCGAAATGTACGGGGTGTTACACAAAAAAGCTCTATTCTTGAAATTACGAAGTGGAAAGTGAGAACTGAAATTTTGAAATTGGGAAGAATTGGTGTTGACTATTGACCTCTCTGATGGTAGAGGTCGTATTCTTCTATTGGTTGTTTTTAAATAAAATTTTAATACTAACATCTCAAAAAAGAAGCACCAAGTGGCATTTTTTGTGCCCCTTATATATATACACTTTTCTGTTATAAAATAATAGAATTATTGTTGTCGTCCATAACTCTGATAAGAATGGAAAGTGGTGTGGTTGCAAGATAAACTCACAAAGACTTCAATCCGTCCTCGCATATGCTCAAAACTGGAACTGCTCCATTGTTATCCTTACTCCTAAGAAGTTATTCCCACTATTCTTCTATATAATATATAGTTAATCCTTCATTATTATGAATTTAACTCTCACACCCTTATAACCTCCCTCATAATCTTTATGGTTAATACTATGTTATGACAATATTTTATATGTCACTATGAATATTAGAAATAAAGTCATAAGAACCAGAGGCGAATCTAGAATTTCATCATTATGGATTTAACTCTCACACCCTTTCACCTTCCACAGAATTTTCATGGTTAATGTTATGACAATATTTTGTATGCCACTATAAACATTATAATTAAAGGCATAGAGGTGAATTTAAAATTTCTAGAATATGGGTGCACCAGTGAGAATTGATCCCTAGTCTTCTATGTAAGTAACTCAACATTCAACCAAATGCATCATTTAGCCTTCTTGTAGCATGAGTGTCAAAATATAATATTATACCAATTTAAAAAATATATGCATAAAATACCTAATTTTATGATCATCAATTCACGTGCCCCATATATTAACTATAATTTACTCCTGATAAGAACTCATATGGTGTACACTTGAGCACGCTTGAAGTTCTTGGAGTAAAAAAGAAAACTCGCCTATTTGTCATGTCTTTCTGCATTTCTTGTTTATTATTACCTGTTTACTCTCGTTTTATAGCATTTTATTTTTATTTTTGTTTCTTGTTTTTCCTTTGGGTTTTGTGTTGATTTGAAAGGACATTTCTTTTTAGAAAAATGATATTTGGGTAAAAGGGAGATATTTAAGACAATTCATATAAATTATGAGGTATTACAGTTATTTTTTATTTTTTTTATAATTATTCCCTTCAATGAAACATGAAATATAATTTTTAAAGTGTGTTATTCCATTTATATCAGATTGATGATGTTTTATATTTTTAATGCATAAAAAAAATTATATTTCTTCCTCACGCACATTTAATAAATGTACTAGGGGTATCAAATGGATGGGTTGGGCTAAATTTGGGCGGGTCAAAATGGATTGAATTAATAAATGGGTAGGTTATGGATCCGTCCAAAGTTACTTGGGTTGAAATGGATTGGGCTTAAATGCGGGTCATTACCCAACCCGCCTATTCGTTACCAAGTTTTAATTGTTGTGAAACAATAAAATAAGAACAAGAAAACAAGTAGGGAGAACTTATTATTATCTCTTATTTGGGATGAATTACAATGAAGAGAACCCTTCTATTTATAGGGGAAAATGCTCCTAACTTTTCTCCAAAAGATAGACAATCATATAACTTGATAGACATTCACTATGACTTGATAAACATACATTCACTATCACTTAATAGATATTCTTTAGCATTTATAACACCCCCCCCCTTGAATATCTAATCAATATATAATGTGTCTCATTAAAACCTTGCTAGGAAAAACTCAAATAGAAAATAATCTAGTGAAGGAAAAAGAGTACACATATCTAATAATACGCATTTAGGCTATCTCATTAAAAACCTTAGAAGAAAAATTCAGTGGGACAAAACCTCATAAGAGAGAAAGTTTGCCCGGCGTATCAACTCCTCCTAATGAGAACATCCTTGAATCTTTGCATCCCAACATTATGCACCATCTTCGTGAAAGTTACAGTTGGTAGAGACTTGGTGAATAGATCTGCCACATTGTCACTTGAATGAATCTATTGCACGTTGATATCACCATTCTTCTGGAGCTCATGTGTATAGAAAAGCTTTGGCGAAATGTGCTTCATTTTAACTCTTTTTATGAATCCCCCCTTTAGTTGTGCTATGCATGTTGCATTATCCTCATATAAAAGTGTGGGTACTTTTTCACATTTCAAACCACATTTTTCTCAAATGAGATGTATCATGGACCTCAACCACACACATTCTCGGCTTGCTTCATGAATAGCTATTATCTCAGCATGATTTAATGAAGTGGCTGTGATAGACTACTTTATTAATCTCTAAGATATGACAGTACCCCCACATATAAACACATAGACTATTTGAGACCGAGCTTTACGTGTGTAAGATAAATATCATATATCAACATAACCAACAAGATTGAGACTGCAATCCTTAGAATAAAATAAGCACATATCGGTAGTTCCTTTTAGATACCAGAATATGTATTTGATCTCATTCCAATGCCTCCTAGTAGGAGTAGAACTACATCTTCCTAACAAATAAATTGAAAAGGCAATATCAGGCCTTGTAGTGTTAGCAAGATATATTAGTGCACTAATTAGACTAAGATATGGTACTTCATGACTAATGATCTCCTAGTTCTTTTGTGAGGTCGTAATAGATCCTTATTCACATCAAGTGATCGAACAACTATTGGAGTACTTAATGGATGTGCTCCATCTATATACAATCTTTTCAACCCTTTTCTGTATAGGCAAATGGATGAACAAATATATTGTTTGTTAAATGCTCAATTTGTAAATCAAGACATAATTTTGTCCTTCTAAGATCTTTCATCTCAAATTTCTTCTCTAAATAATCAATTGCCTTTTGAAGCTCTATTGGAGTTCTAATAAGATTTATTTCATCAACATAAACAGCAAATACAACAAACTCCGATGTTGTTTCTTTTATAAAAATACATGGGCAAATTTCATCATTTATATAACCTTCATTAGATAAATACTCACTAAGATGATTATACCACATGAGTCCGAATTGCTTCAAACTATACAATGATCTTTGCAATCTAATTGAATACATTTTCCGAGACTTTAAAGTATATGCTTGAGGCATCTTAAATCCTTTAGGAATTTTCATGTATATCTCATTATCAAGTGATCCATATAGATAGATTGTAACCACATCTATCAAATTCATTTCAAGCCTCTCATGGACAGTGAAACTAATAAAATAACAAAATTTTATTGCATCTATAACTGGTGAGTATATTTCTTCATAATCAACACCAGGCCTTTGTGAAAATTCTTGTGCAACAAGGCGTACCTTATACCTTTGTATTTTATTTTTCTCTTTTCTTTTTTGTACAAAGACTCATTTATGACCAGCAGGTTTAATGCCACTAGGTGTTTGAACTATGGGTCCAAAAACTTCACACTTGACAAGTGAATTTAACTCTAATTGAATTACTTCTTGTCATTTTGGTCAATCATTTCTTTGTCGACATTCTGCAACAGGTTGAAGTTTAAGCTCCTCGCTATCTTGCATGATTCTTGTATCAATATTATATGTAAATACATAGTCCACCACTATTTTTAATCGATTCAAATTAGTTCCAGCATCACTTAAATTTATAGATAGTTCCTCATTTTCTTGAGTCTCGGGCTCATTGATTTCTTCAGGGGCATCAAAATTGCTCAACTCTTGAACTTTCACATGAGGTTCTTTTGTGGTGTCATCTTGATCATTTATTTTTCTTTTTCTAGGATTTTGGTCCTTAGAATCCAATGGTCTACCACACTTCAGGCGTGCTTTGGAATCATTAGCCATGACACTAGTAGATGGTTCTACAGGGACCTCAATCCAAATTGAGACATTCTCTGCAGGAATATGTGATTTAGTAATTCTTTTCAAATCTATAAATGTGTCTGACATTTGATTTATAATTTTCTACATGTGAATAATCTTTTGTACTTCTTGCTCACAAATAGATGCACGTGGATCAAGATGAGACAATGATGGATTTTTTCACAAAATTTCTCTTTTGATTTCACTATTTTCTCCCCCTAATTTTGGGAAAGGTATCTCATCAAATCGATAATCCGCAAATTGAGCAGTAAATGTATCTCCCGTTAATGATTCAAGATAACAAATAATGGAGGGCGATTCAAACCCAACATAAATCCCTAACCTTCTTTGGGGACCCATCTTTGTGCTATGTGGTGGTGCTACAGGCATATATGCAGCATATCCAAAACTTCTCAGATGAGATATACTAGGCTTTTGACCCAAAAGCAATTACAATGGAGAAAATTTGTGATAATTTATCAATATGAGATGAACAAGTGTTGCAGCATACAGAATCGCATGACCTCAAATAGAGATGGCCAACTTAGTTTTCATAAGCAATGGTCTTGCTATCAACTGCAGACGTTTAATTAATGACTCAGTAAGGCCATTTTAAGTGTGAACATGAGGTACAGGATATTCAACTTTTATCCCAATTGATAACCAATAACTATTAAATACTTGAGATGAAAACTCTGCAGCAGCATCAAGGAGAATAGACTTAATTTGATTATCAGAAAACTGTGCCCGTAATTATATTATTTGTGCTAATAATTTTGCAAATGTCAAATTGCGAGAAGACAATGGGCACACATGCGACCATCTAAAAGAAGCATTTATTAGGACCATAAAGTATCTAAATGATCCACTATGTGAGTGAATAGGTCCACAAATATCTGCGTGTATACATTTCAAGAACGCAAAAGACTCAATCTCAATCTTAGTTGGTGATGGTCTCACAATTAACTTGCCTTGATAACAAGCAATACAAGAGAATTAATTATTTGAGAGAAACTTCAAGTTCTTTAATGGATGCCCATTTAAATTTTCTATAATTTATCTCATCATTATGGGTCCAGGATATCCTAATCGATCATGCCAAAGTTCAAAAGTATTTGAACTAGTAAACTTCTGATTTACTATAGAATGTGCCTCAATTGCACTAGTCTTTGTCCAATACAAATCAGAAGATAAAGAAGGAAACTTTTCTTTAACACATGTCTGCTCAGAGACATTCTTGGTAATACCAAGATATTCAGGATTCATCTCATCCATTGAATTGATATGATAACCATTTCCACGAATATCTTTAAAACTCAACAAGTTTCTCTGAGACTTAGGATTATTTATGATGAGTTTAGCTCCCTTAGAAAAAATTATAATGGCTCTTCAGAAGCCATCAATCAAATTAGTACTATTAAAAATTGTAGTAACATTTATCTTGTCCATGCTTAAATGAGAAAAATATTTCTCATTTTTGAATATTGTATATGTTGTACCAGAATCAATCAAGCAAATGTCTTCATAATTAGATAAATTGTTTTGAAAATTATCCATATCTTCAAATAAAATGACATATACAAATTAAATATATCAACTATTTATACAAAGTGAAAATTAAACAATTTAATAATTTAACAATTTTTTTCTTCCTAAACAATTAACACAATATCGTACTCTTGCACGTCATCAAAATATAGTAATATTGCACGTCATTTATTTTTTAAAATTAACGGTGTGCTATTGCTTTAATTGAAAAAGAAAAGAAAACGTCTAAACACATACAAATTATAATTCTAATAGGAAAAATTGGACAAAATGTCTATTGAGTTAAATTTCTTACACAAAAGTTAACCCATTTTTTGTTTATTACTTGAAATGGCCTCTCGGCTGACTTTATAACAGGCCATTTTATTTTTATAAAATGGTCTTACTCTACTTGTGGTGCAAGGTGGGACCTACGGCAAATGGCCATCCGACCATTTTATTCTAGGATCAAAAGAAAATTGGCCAGGGTAATGATAAGGTGTTATGGAATCATCAACAGCATAGGATTTGGAGAGAAGGGGTTGGGTCTGGTTGGGTCAGCAAGAGTAAAAGAAAGCTTGTCTGGGTCTTCACTGGTTTTCATGGCGGAAAAATCAAGAATCTTTGTTGGGGTGGGTGGGGGGTTGGGGGCGGTGTTAGATTATGGAGAAGAAAAAATTGGTTAGGTTAAAGAATAGGGTAGTGGGGGTGGGGGTGGGGGTGGGGGTGAGGATGGATGAGTAGATGGGGTGGTGATGACAACGATGACGAGGTTGGTCGATGGTGCTAGCTCCTTCTTTTAAAAAAAATTCTATTTCAAAAATTTGGTGATTGGACTAATTTAAAACCTTTTGTGTATCATTAGCTTCATATTAAATGTTTATTCATTACATGTATCTTACATAACTATTTATATAATATTGATACACATTTATGTACTATTTATACAATATCGATGCACATTTATATAACATTTATACAATATATATATATATATACACAGTTCTAAATCATTTATGCAATACCAATACATTACATAACTATTTATACAACATCGATGCACGTTTATACACATTTATACAGTAACGATATATTACATATACACTACATAACTATTAGGCAATATTGATACATTACATATACATTATATATATATTACATACCTTAAATACAGGTTTGGGCTAAAAACAAATTAAATAAAAACATGGCTATAGTTATTGGAAACTAACTGTAACAACCTCTTCGTCGTTATGTGTAAGTCCTATGTTTAAAATCTTGTGTCTAAATTTCTTCTGGTTTGAAAGTTACAAAATTCAGGCTAGGCTAGTTTCGCCCCGTTCCAGAGCAAGGGCTAGTCTTGGGAAATCTGGAAATGATTTAGACCAATATGGTGGGAAAGATTTTAATTCCTGGTTAGCTAAGGCAATAAGAAATCCATAGGATTTTACGAAACTGAATTTGCGTTAGTAGAACTCCCGAAATTGACCTTAGTGTAAAAGGCATCTTTTGGAATGTCCCAGGATCAAAATGTGTTGTAAAAAGTGGGAATTTTGAGTGAAGACCGACTTACTATCTCGTCAACACCACTATAGCGGTTGGCACAACGCTATAGCAGAGAAATTACCGCTATAGCGGTGGTCAAGGGCGGCAAACGCCACTATAACGGTAGGCTACCGCTATAGCGGTAGAAACCACAGTTTAATGAATTTTTTCCCAAAAATAGTTTATATTTTCTAAACTCATTTTGGGACAAGAAAAGGGCGATTTAGGGCGAAAATCATCAGTTTTCCTCTGTTTAACTTCGTTATGGTAAGGATTTCATTCCCTTTAACTTGTAATTACTTACTAATCCTTAGAATTCTTAAATTACGAAGTTTGGGGAGGGTTTTAGGGCGGATTTTTGGATGATTGCTGGTGCAAGGGGTGAAAATAAGCATTAGGTTAATGAGTTTTATTTATTAACCATGAAATTGGCCTTGCATTCCGTTAATTCACTAAATACTTCATGAAATTGGTAGTTTTAGATGAATTACGGGGAAAATAGCCTTAGAACGATAAGGGAACGATCATGGACTGACCTTAGGGGGCTGGGGTGAGTTATAAATCCCTTCATGTTCGGTCATTTCGTTAATACGATATTTGTATGTATGCTTTAGACCACGAACAAATGGAAAGGGCACGGAAAGGCAAAGCTCCTGCTTAGAGTTGTGCAAGCTTGGTTCGAGGTAGGTGATGGTGGTGTAATTAATCCAACTTGTATTATATGTACATATTAACTACTTTGTAGTGTGATTGGTTAATGTATGCTTATGGGTGTGGGCCATGCATTGTTTACTTGCTTTATGACTTGGCATGCCTTATACTGTGAATTGTGGAATGTTTCGGTATTTGGGACGTTCTCACAGGTTATGGTTGGATTAAGGATTACAGACATTCATTTCTGGGGTTTTAGTCTATGGACGGTAATTGTCTCCTGCAGGTCATATCTAAGAGAGTGGGTATATAACTCTTAGAATGTATGTACCAGTTATAAGGTATGTAATGGTGTGACGGTTCAGTGGACCGGGGAAACTGTAATTGCTATGTATGATATTAGATTATTTATCTTGACTTGAATTGACTATCTTTGACTGGGTGATATTTGTTAGCTTGTTGGTGTTGCCTCTTAAATGTCATTTGTACTTATATGTTGAATGTATAATGTGGGAGCATGTATCAGCTAATTGTACTATAGTTTGGTTAAGTGTCCGTATTTTCATCTTGGGTTAGCCAATGACCCTATCAGTACACTGTGTTTTATTGTGTGCCGATACAACACCTGCCTTTACTTCTGTGAGTGCCTCACATATTTCAGCGGATTCTTCGAGACCTCACTTGTGACTTCAGCAGCTGATTTCCGGATTTCAGGGTGAGCAGCATATCCGAGATACCATGAGATCTATCTTCCTTGGACATTGTCTTTTGTTTGGACTTGTTACTTTCCTTTGGTTTGGGGGGTTGCATCCCTTTTTGACACTCGTAGTATGTTTTGGTACATCGACTTCCGAGTTCTAGGAGATTTCAGTTTGGTATTTTGTTTCCGCATTTCTTAAGTTGTTGGATTGTCTACTTATTAAATTATTTATGGGATAGTTTTCGTATTCTACCTAAGTGTTGTTCAATGCTTTCGGGGTTATTGATTCTCCCACCGGGTGAGTAGTGTGGGTGTCACTCACGACAGGTTTGGATCGTGACACTAACTACTTTATTGAATATATTTGAAATTATCTCATTCTAATAAGTCCTATTTAGAATATAGCAATTCATTATATCCTATATATAAAGTTCATATAGAGTTGTATGCCTAAACAATGACAGTGAGTAGATACAAAGTGGTGTTCTTGTTTTGCGCTAACTTGCATTAAAATTAGAATAAGACAAAGTATTTGCAGATGACCACAAGAGTCAAAGCTCCTTTTCCCCCTTTGTTTTCTTCTGCCTTTTAGTTTGTGCTGCACTTGACTAGTTTTTTTTTACTTTTCCCGTAAGTAAGCAGTTGGATGACAATATTAAAATATTATATAATTAAATTTACTAATAAACTATGATAATATGAAAAACTGCTTAATACTATTAGAAAAAAAAATATTCATATAAACAATTATTTTTATATGATCTTTTATTCACTAATTACTATCACTAGCAAAATGTAAAAATTGTTCATTCTTCCATAGTCACGGAATCATCACCAATCAAGTGATCTATCTTTCCTTCAGGGTGCTCGAAGAAATCTGCTACATCCAAGTGTGTGATGTCAACATGATTTTCAGAGATAAAATAAGTTTCTGATTTTTTCTCTTTCTTCTTTAGTGATGCTTGATAAAACTCAACCAAGTATTTTGGAATACGACATTCATGTACGTAGTGTCCTTTCCCACCATATCGGCAGCAACCACTTGCTCTAATTGCTTCATGTTTCTCATCCCTTCCTATTTCCTTTTGAAGGTGTCTTTTGTTTGATGAATTCTTTCTTGATCATAATCATGACCACGTCCACGTCCACGGCCGCGACCTTTTCCACGCCTAGCATAGTGGATGTAAACCTCATTCACTTTAGGGAATGGTGTAGATCCAGTAGGTCGATTCTCGTAATTTTTCATTAACAAATCATTATTTTGTTCAGCCACGAGAAGATGAGAAATCAGTTTGGAATACTTCTTGAAACCTTTCTCTCGATATTGTTGCTGCAAGAGCACATTCAAGGCATGAAAGGTAAAGAATATTTTTTTCATCATATCATCACTAACCGTATCTCCACATAGTTTCAACTGAGAAGTAATTCTGAACATAGCAGAATTATACTCATGAAAAGACTTATAGTTTTGAAACCTCAGATGCATCCAATTATAACGTGCCTTTGGGTGGATGATCATCTTCAGGTGGTCATACCTTTCTTTTAGGCTATTCCACAAAACAAGTGAATCCTTAACAATGAGATATTCAATTTTCAAAATTTCATTAAGATGATGACGCAAAAATATCATAGCTTTCGCACGATCTTGGTTTGATATTTTATTTTTATTTTAATGACGTCTCCAAGACCCATTGCATCCAAAGAGATTTTAGCATCCAATACCCATGAAAGGTAGTTCTTGCCTGAACTTTGAAAAGGCAACGAACTTAAGTTTCGTAAGATTAGATATATTAAAGCAAAGAAAAATAATACATTAGCCTTCAAATTTTGAGATGGTAGAGTCTAATGGTAATTACGTGCTCTGAAATAATAAAATAAGAACATGAAAATAAGTAGAGAGAAGACAGAAGTTCTTATTATCTCTTATTTGGGATGAATTACAATGAAGAGAACCCCCTCTATTCATAGGAGAAAATGCTCCTAACTTTTCTCCAAAAGATAAACAGTCATATAACTTGATAGACATTCAATATGACGTGATAGACATTCACTATAACTTGATAGACATTCATTATGACTTGATAGACATTCACCATAACTTGATAGACATTCATTATCATTTATACGTTAATTACTTTGTTTGTTCTTTTGTAAATTTTTAGTACCTAATAAAATTATAAATCTCTTCATTATGGATATATATAACACATCAAATAGAAAAATGTCTTTTAAAATATTTTGATAATTTCTCATGAGTCAATTGGGCTATATATCAATCCAATTTTAATGGCCGAGATCGGTAAGGCTGAACAAAGACGGTCTAACCATCACTTTGTAGAACATATCTTTAAGTTTATGTGGTACCATTTTATCACACAAGACTCCAAAGGCAAGCCTCCATTTCATCCATGTCGCACCAATGCCATGTATAACATTACCGTTGATGTCCCTACTTTCCTAGATTACAGACCCAAGATACTTAAAACTTTCTTTCTTAGGGATAGTCTGTGTGTAAAATCTCACTTCCATGCATGTCTTATGCATCGCATTATTGAATTTGCACTCTAAATATTGTGTTTTGGTCCTGCTCAACCTGAACCTTTTGGACCCTACAGTTTGTCTACACACCTCCAACCTAGCATTAACTTTGTTGTGTGAGTTATCAATCAGTATCATGTCATTCACAAATAACATACACCATGACACTTCATCATGAATATACCACATCAACTCATCCATCACCAAGACAAATAGAAACGACCTAAGAACTGATCCATGGTGCAACCCTATCTCAACTAGGAAGTACTCTTTAAGTCTCCTCCCATCATTCTACCCTGAGTCTTGGCTCCATCTTACGTTCATCCAAAACAACAATTTAAAATCAATAGTCCCCGAAAAGTAATTAATATTTAGAAGCAAATATTATTTTTGTCATCGAAAAATTCGTTAAGTTTTTAAATTTATAGAATTACTGATAAAATAGATAAAAATAATAATAGAATTTTGTCTAATATTTTAGAACTTTGCATTAAATTATTTAAAGCTTATTATTTACGAATAAGATTTTTCAGAATAAGAATCAATTATTGTATTACAATAAATTGCTAATATTTTATTAACTTAAAAGAACATTTCTCAATTTATATAGAGTAATAAAATATTGACTCTTTCCATACAAAGTTATAAACTATAAACACATGTGAATTACTAGTTATATAATAAATATAAATTTTCCCCTTACACTATAACACCGACCACTTCCGGAGGGATGGCTTACAATTCTTCTTGTTCAAGCACTTGTTCTTTTTTCATCTGAACTAACCTGAAACTATAAACTATTACAAGATTGTATTATACATTAACTAATCAGAAACTATAAACTATTAAATTGGGTAACACCCTGCACATAGGATTTATGAACTTTTTCTAGTACAAAATTTTCTCCTCCTAAAGCCACTGTTTTCACCTCTTCAGGGGCTGCTTCTGATTCCTCCTCTAGGGCTTCTTTTGCTTCCTCTTCTGGCTGCTTCTTCACCAACTAAATTTTCTTCTTGAAGAATAGGTTTTTAATTAAAATATGTTCATTTACAATTAGGATGCAAATATTGTCCTTCAACAAATTTCTTTCTTACAAAAGTATCAAATGCAATTTCCTAAAATACCCTCATAGTATGTAACACTAAAAAGATACTAGATTTCCCTTTACTCTATTTTTCTTAGCACAAATTCACGGGTACGATCTCCTCCATCAAATTCCCAAATTTGAATGATATCTCATTTTTTAATTCATTTTTCAGAACAAACTCTTTCCACATAAGAAAGCGAGTGTATTTGATATTGTCCCCTCCTTCCCTTCCTAGCTTCATCATAGTAGTACGTTTTCTCTCGCCCCACGTATCGCAGAGACATTAAAATTGACCTATTAGCCTCCAATTCTTCATGTTGAACTTCAATAAGAAATTCAGTCATCTTCAACTTTCCTTTGGACAGTGACAATTTAAACTTGCTCACATCTGAGTATGTTGTTGGTTTCTTCTGCTTCTTCTTCTTCTTCTTGATTTGACATATTTTCTTCTTGTTTTTGTTGATTAAGATCAACTAGTTGACTTTCTTGTTCTTAATTTGCTTCTTCTTGTTGTTGATTAAGATCAACTAATGGAATTTCATGTTCCTGATTAAGGGCATGTAATGCGTTTTCTTCTTGTGTCTTAATAGCGCATTCATTGATATCCTTGATGATGCCATGGTGATTCTTTCCCCTTCAATTGAGTACCCTTATATTTCAAGGGCACTCCTCTTTGTGTTGTGGTGGTGAGAGGTGAGAGAGGAGAAGGAGGGTGGTGAGTGCAGGAGAGGAGGAGGGTAGAGTTGTAGGACAGTAGAGATTTTGTGAAAGAGCAGGCAGAATAAGGTTTTTAAGAGTAGGGCAGAGTAAAGTTTGAAAGAGCAGGGTAGAATCGAGGATTACTTATACATTGCTATGTATTGTCTATGAATGTCAAAAAAAAAGCATCATTTGCTATTTGTTTCTTCTAATCTTGAAAATCACTGATAAATTTTTGGCTACACCACTGTATATTACTCTCTCAGTTTTTTAAATTATTTGTCTTAATTTGACTAATCAAGGAATTTAAGAAAGTAAAAAAAGATTTTAGAATGTTATGCTCTTAAATTAAAAATAAATATAATATATCAAAATATTCCTTAATCTTATGGTCAATATGTCATGTGGAATGTTAAAATTAAAGAGTTACCAAATTAGGAAAGAAATTTTTTAAGAAAAAATATATTAAAAAAAAAGTAAGACAATCAAATTGAAACATATAAAATATTTGTTAAGGATTTTGGAGCCCGTGTCAACATGGAAAGTGATATTTCCAGTCACATTTTAATAACGAGACACCTAAATTTTAAGACAAAAAATAGAAAATGTTAAGTATGGGTTTGTTTGGTACGAACGAAAATGTTATCCACGGGAAAATATTTTCTTGAAAAATAAGTGGTTCTCTTACTAATTTTATAGTATTTGGTTAGTAAGAAGAAAATATTGGCTCAAGAGCATTTAGGTATAATATGAACAAATATTATGACAACGGGACCCGGCCCTGACTCCGGACCGACATGGGAATCGACTCCGTACCCTGACCCCGATTCAAGACCCAACTCCTAACCCCAACCCGAGGCTCAATCACTCCCGACCCCGACCCTAATTTGAGACTTGAATCCCTATTTCGATTCGAGACCTGACTCCTGACCTGATTGATACCCCACTGTAACACCCCGTAAACTTCCGAACGCATGCGACTACCTTAATATTGATGGAATTATTTAAACTTGCTAAAGTTGGTGCAAGACTTATGAATGTTAATGGACCAAATTTAATCTTGTGAGTGTGGGCTCAAATTAAGGCCCAAGTGAAACAAGAAAGGCATGGCCCAAAGGGGAATTTGACCCATTCTTTCTTGACCAAGAAAATCCATCAATTATTGACTAATTGGTTGGCTAAATATGACCTTAAGGGGCTATAAAAGGGCAAGAAAAATCAGATTTTTATCACATAAGTCACCTTGCCATTTCTTACATTTTCTAGACATTTCCAAGAGCCAAAAAGAAACCCTTTTCAAGCTTAAGGCAACCACACTTGTTTTGCCAAGATCATCACTTGGTAAGTGTTAGTAAGTATTTATTCTTGTGGTTTATTATATTATGTGCATGAAAGCTTATATGGATCATGATGGTTGTGTCAAGAAAGTGTTGATTAGTGCACTTTTGTTATGTGATACTAGAAATGTTATTTTGGTGATGTGAACTTGGAAGTGGCCTTGTGGTCTTGAAAGAAGTGAGATTGATGGTTTGAACATCAAAATGTATGATATGGTTATGCCCTAAGTTGATTTCTCTTTATGTGTCATTTTTGGAAATTGTTGTTATGGAAAAAGTGTACGGAATTGGTGACGTAATGAAAGGAAAATCTGATTTTTAATTCAAAGGGATACACAACACATTTCTAGAAATTTCCCAAAATTTCTCTCAACTCTTAAAGAACCCTAAGCCAACTTTTGGAGCAAGATCATCATTTTTCAAGCTTAGGTAAGTGATTATTCTTATGGATTAATATATTATATGCATGGGAAAGTATGTAAATCATGTTGGTTATGCTTGGAAGGGTTGAATATGGCACTTTGTGTTTTTTGTAAAAGATGTGTTATCCATGGGATTTACACTTGAAATATGCCTTGTGATTTTGATGAAAGAGCATGTTATGGATGAAATATCAACATGTATGGTGTGATTATATTATTAAACTTGTCAATTTCATATAAGTGTAAATTATGGGATTTTGGCCGATTTGTTGTTGTGAGGTGTATTGAAATAATTTGATGGAATAATTGTGATGTTGTGGTGATGAAGAGTGGAAAGTATGAACTTGGTGTGACATGCTAATGGTTTATGATATTTTGGTCAATGTTGGGAATATTGTGGGATTATTAATATGATAATTTCATCAATGGTATTGTCAAGGGGGAAATGACAATTTTAAAGGCAAACATGTAATTCATTGACGTCATATGCATTTGTAAGGTGGTTGGTGGTTAATGTAAATTCCGTTATGTATTTGTGTTGTAGAGTGAAACATAAGGAAGGAGCGGGACTATTGTGTTCACGTATAGGATTGAGTATTCATATTGAGAATACGAGGTATGAAAGGTTACTCTTTCCGTATCCTTCTGCAGCATATAGTGTACACCTTGTTATTGTACCTACTCATTTTCGAAATGTCCTAAGGCATCTCATTTCAGGTTGTTATCTATTATTAATCATATATACCTTATTCTTGATCTATGGTCATTCATGTATCACATACTTATAGATATGGTTTCAAGTTCCAATAATGTTATAATTCCAAAAGTATCAATCTCATGAGCGTAAGGGCATAAAGTAAGCATCTACGTGTTTCCAATAATGATATAATCATCGAATGAACTTTTCTCAAGATTAAAGAATTAATGTTGTGAAGAGAAGTGATGTGTTCTTGGGTGGTATCCCATGGGGTTAAAATACCTCACATGGGTCGATCCCAATATCTGCGGGTGGTATCCTATGGGGTTAAAACACCTCGCATGGGTCGATCCTGCTTCTACGGGTGGTATCCCAGGGGAAAAAGAAAAGCCTAGCATGGGTCGATCCCAAAAACTATTGATTACCCACTGATCAGCTTGGGGCCTGGGCATTATAAGAATGGAATGATGAGTAGTGAATGAAGAAGTAAATGAAGAAGTGAGTGATGAACGAACGAATGAACGTAAAAGTAAAGCAAGTAATCCATGTAATGTACATATGTCCATACATATAGAATGGTAACTTATCCATATTGGTTATTCAAGTATATTTGTTCCCATTAAAGTATTTATGTATCACACTGTTGTTATGGCCTTACATACTCAGTACATTCTTCGTACTGACCCCCTTGGGGGACTTACCTTATTTGCTGCAGGCACAGGTGTTAGTAGGCCTCCTCAGTAGGTTGCGGATCATTTGCAGGTCATTGGTGAGCTCCAGTTGGTTCGGGGCTTTCCGAGTTGCTATATACATTTGTTTTGGTATAGTATATGTGTATAGAGCGGGGTGTTGTCCCGACTCTAGGTTGGTTATGGTTATGTATCTGTAGAGGCTTTGTAGACGATTGTGGGAAGACAATGTAAGAGATGTATGTCCATGTTGACTTGATGGCCCTAACAGCCAAGTTTCATATATAGTAGATATTTGCCATGACTTCCGCCATTGGTATGTTACATTTTATAAGTTACATAAGATAGACTGCTATTCATATAGAGACATACATATGAAGGTACATGAGTAAAGATTGGTTCTCTCGGGCCTCAACGGCTTCGGGTGCCAGTCCGGCTCGAATGGGATTCGGGTTGTGACACCCACTTCCAGCCCCGACGTGAGATTCGACCCCGGTCCCGACTCTACATAATAACTAATGTATATAATATAAATTTTGAATCCCGTAGACACAATATTAGAGTTTTAGTCATTGTTTTAGGGGTTCAAAATTTTGACGTTTCAATTTTTTTTTACCCCTCGTTATGAGCTCCCACCCCTTTTGCTCCCTTGGTAACTCGAACTCACAACCTTCGGGTTGGAAGTGACGGGTGCTTACCATCCGAGCAACTCCATCTTGTCTTTCAGGTTCCGAATTCAAATCCTAGGCACTACATATTTATTTTCCGAACCTCCTTTGTGAAAATTCTGGACCCACAACTGGGTTTGTCCACCACTGTATTAAAGGGTACTGATTTTAACAAGGTAATATTGACAAAATCCGTAGGCCTCAAGCGTTTTGTGCTCTTTAACATAAAAGGTGACGTTTTGATTTGCTGAACATGCCCTAATTGGAACAAAATCTATATCTGTGTTTCTCACTCATTACTCTAAAATTTGATTATACTTTTACAAAACAAAGAAATGCAAGGTAATGCTGTGAATAATAAGTTCTTGCGGTTCGACTCTTCCCTAAACTCTACACATAGCAGAAGCTTTAGTGCATCGAACCGCCTTTTTTACAAAACAAAGAAGAGCAAAATTACTAGCCCAAAGGCCATGAATTTACTGGACTTACCTAATATATTGTTTCATTTGTAAAGATACCCTTTTTTCAGTCTAAAGTATGTAGGGTAATAAGTATATGTTATGAAAAGTTCAATTAACAAGTTTTACGAGTAAAATAATATATTCCTTCTTTCTTTTTGTATGTTTTATCATTTCAATTGTGTTGGTCAGAGGCGGACTCACTTGTATGGGTGGGATGCACATGCATATGTGAATTTTAAAAAAAAAAAAAAACTATGTATGTATGTGTATATATCTTGAGGAACTGATATATATATTTAACTGTGCACCCTATAAATAGAAATGCACCTTGGGGCCGCTTGTTGAAGTTGCGCCCCTGGATCGAACCTAAAGTAACATATTTCCATTATTATTTTGGTTTTGATTTAAAGAGCTTATAACAGCAAAAGTGATGCATCCGGATTTGAACCTGCAATCAACTGTTACAACATAACTAAAGACTAAGTATTAGCTTAGAACTCATATTTGACCTATATATTTGTATATTGTTCACGTCACTAATGACCAATCGGACACCGAAATTATCCCTCAATCATCATTGGAAATTTTGCTAGCTCCTAATGTTAAAATGGTGCCCTCGCGGTATTCAAATCGTGGTTTCACCTCTGAGGTCGGTATTGCTACAGTGCCTACTGATCTCCTGTTCAACTGTGAAGTTAATTTATCCTCTGCAAATGTCAAGGTCCTATGTTGCCAGGATACAAGAGTATCTCTCGATCACTACAAAAAAAGACTCATTTTGTGGAGGCTTTTTTGTCGATTTGTGGCAGTTTCGGATCCCCACAAAATAAATTGTGGCGATTTCAGAAAACGCTAAAATAAGCCTTGCCACGAGCGATTTTGTGGCAGTTTTTTAAAACCTCCACAACATCTGCCACAAAATAAAATTTAAATTTGTGGCTATCTTTAAAGACAATTAATGGCAATTTTTAACCCCCGCAATATAATCTCAATATTTTAAAAATAATAATTTGTGGGGATTTATAAACCCCTCAATTTATCTCAAACTTTTTATTAAAAAAATAATAGTGGCAATTTATAACTGCCACTGTATTTTTTTGTTGAAAAACATATTTTTCTATTTGAAAATTTTAATTTAAAATTCAATAAAAAAAATTTGAGGATGGTAACAATTAGTCTATATATATCCACAGAGGCACTACATCCCAAAGATGTAGCACCTATTCAAAAGTATTACTTTAAAATTCAATAAATAATTTTGCTAAATGACTCATATTACATAAACTAAATTCCAATATCAATATCCATAGCAACAAACATTACCAATTCAAATCCACATCAAACTAAAGTTATACAACCACATATATGATGACATATGATGACTTAATACATTACATAATATAGTATGTAGCTCCGTGGTAAATATACGAAAGTGTTGAGTAGTTGCTTGTTGCTTTGTATTAATATTGTATCGCTTGATAATATGCTTATATCCACATGTGAAACAGACTCACTCTCCATATTGTTGTGCTGAAACAATGAAGGACAAATAGTTAATGAAATTTTTATTTTGTAAATGAGAACAAATGTAGATACATAAATAAACGAAAGCTCCAAATCTTCTAACAAATAAATCTGTCACTTGGTTTAACAATGCATTGAATTGAAGTTAGTGGAAAAATCTCTATTTAGAGGATGTGATCAAACAACCTAACGATCTTATATAAAACTAAAGTCATTTTTCAAACAAAAGATGTACCTCGAGCACTTATTATGTGTATTTGACACTACATGTTTTAGTAAGGCATATGGAGCTAACATCATTAAGAAAGAAAGAAGTACAGAAACTAGTTAATACTCTAAACCATTTTATTTAAACTAGATTCTCATTCTATATTTAGCTAGCAAAGCATATGAACACATACACAAGTAGATAAATAAGCAAGCAAGCAAAGAAAGCTAAAAAGCAAGTAAATAAGATTGGAGTATGTGTACATTCCTGAAAGTGAAGCCAGAAGCAGTGGGATTAGAGTTGGGAATGGCCTCGATCTCTTACAAGTCGTTAGTGAATTTCAACATAGAACTGATACAATAGCCAAAATACAGAAATCTCAATTAACAGTAAAAGACAAAGATCTATTAAAGAAATTTTGTAATCACTTATGTTCCCACAATAATGATTCTTAAAAGGGTAAGCTTTGCAATAATCAGACCTCGGAAACAAGGGTATCGAGCAAAAGTATATCTTAATGCATGTAACAAAACATAGATCGAAAAGCATATTGAATTCAGATATAAATTCTATAGCAGAAAGTAAATAAAGCACATATAAAGTGAAAGAGTATGACCAAGTACGAACCCTCGTTGTTCCGATTGCACTGATTTGCCATGATGCATAGAAGACGATGAAGAGAGGGAGTTGAGCGAAAGAATTGTGGATTGAGAGGGAGAGAAAATCGTGATTGAAAAAAACAATGGAGAGGAAATCGTGCCCTTTAGAAAAGGAATAGGCGAGGAAAGAGAGGGAATTTTTCCCGCGCATAATTTTTAGTCTAATTTACAAATTACCCTCCTAATGAACGTATAAAAACCTAGGAAGATGGTGTACACTATTGTCTTTTACAACATCTAATTAATTTTTTCTATTTTTCTCTTTTACTCTATTTTAGTATTTAAATAGAAGAATTTTTTTGAAATGGAACTAACTTATTAATAAAAATACTGCTACTTAAACATAATGGATATATATTCTCTAAAAATATGGAAAATATTGAAAAAAAAAAAAACCGAACAAATAATAATAAAGTAACATAAAGAACAAACTAACAAAATTTGTTAAAATAATTATTTTGATATTCAAATTGCAAAATATCATCCATTAAAAAAAATTACAAAATTTAAAATTACTAATTATTTAATCTAAAATTTGATTATTAGGTCAGTAAGTCAAATTTATTTGAATGAGGTTACAAGGAATATAATTAATTCAAATTGAGTTAATCCTGTGATGATATGAATGAACGATATATAACACGATAATTAGATGTGTAAATAATTAATTAAATAATTGATAACACGATAATGTACACACACAGAGATTCTCGTGTTGATTCTCCAAGATTAGATAATGAATATTGTTGAGAAACATAGATGAACAATCGTGTTTTCAAAGACTCGTGGCAAAATTATGAGATATCCTATGAAAATTAAATAGTACAATTATGGGGGAAGTGGGGAGCTTTAGGGGTGTGCAAAAATCGAACCGATCAATAAACCGAACCGATAAAAATGTTATTGGTTTATTGTTATTGGGTTAACGGTTTTTTAATGGTTTTATAAAAAAATTTATTGGGTTATTGGTTCGGTTTTGTTTTTTTCTTATTGGGTAAACCGATAACCCAATAAGAGTATACTAAATTACTACTTTACCCTACTTATATATATATATATATATATTACTTATTACAATATATATTTCTCTAATTTCTTTAATTTCTATAAACCTATTCAATTTTCTGAAAACCTATAACCCGATAAAGTTAAATCTTTTCAATTTCCTCTTTGGTAAACTGACGGCGAGGGTTTGCGACGACGATGACTGCATAGTTTGTGGACAGGATGGTGGACTTATTATTTTGTGAAATTTAGCACTGGAAGACATATGTCATGTTAGCTGCTATTGTTTTATTTTGTAAGCATTCTTATTGATGTCATGTTAGTTGCTACTTTTACACAACATTTAAAATCATTGCCCCAAATTGGTATTTATTTTATGAGCATTTTCTTATCGGTTAAATCGAAAACCGAACCGTTAAGGATCAAAAACCGATAAACCGAAAACCGATAAAAAATATCTTATTGATTGGTTATTGGTTGAGCAAATTTAAAAACCGAAAACCGATAAACCGAACCGATAATACATAAAATCGAACCGAACCGACCGATGCACCCCTAGGACCTTATAGGATATTTAAAAATAAATTATTTTCAAAACTCCCCTTATTTCAGTCGTATATGACTAATTAGACCATAAGAGTTAATGGCATTAGCCATTAAAGAAAATTTACTTGGGATCTCAGAGTATGGTCCTTATCTAAGTTACCACCTGTCCCTTTTCGGATAGATAGTTTTGGATCTTTGTGGTCAGTGTTAAGAAGGCACTTCCAAATAGTGACTCTCAAAAATTTGTTGCTTAATTGACATTGGCCAATTCAAAGGTTCACTATGGTCATGTCTTCTTATCAAGCTTTCAGATACATTTGATATATTCAAAAGTGTATCTAAAGGGTTAAATAAATCCAACAATATCCATCTTGACTTAAAAATACTTGAATCGAAAAGTAAGACTCGAGCCCCAAGGTCAAAATCATAAATTGATTCCAAAGATGGGTTACTCATCCACCAATTGGACCAAGAAGATCCTCTGATAGAAGTAATAATGGAGATAGAGTGAGTATCAATGAGTAATCACTACTATGATCAAAACTATGTTTTTATTAGTTTTGAAACTCTAACTTGAATCTAGATATAATTTTGGGATACTTATGTTTTAAATATGGAATATTTTACTCATTTAATTCTTTCTAAGCGTTAAAATTATTATGAATGATGATTGATTTCATAAAAGGGATAAAATAGGATCTAAATTTTGTATCACAGAATTGTTAATTGCTTAGGTTTAAACTTTCGAAATATTATCTTATATAATTATAATGTATTATATAAATAAGAGGAAAATTTACGTGGAATAGAAAATATTAAGTCATAATTATCAGGAGTAGCTAATATTTATATAATTATTATTTGCAGCTAAGGTTTAGATTAAATAGCTAAATATACATTTTTGTTGTATTTATATATTTCGAGGCTCATTTTTTTTTTTTTGAGAGGGGGGGAGGGGGGGGACTTTAGTTTTGGGGCTCATTTACGTCTGTATTTGTATACAAAGTGAATTTCTTGGCTCATACAAATCTCTAAAGTGAATTTGTATTTGTATATCCTATCTATAATTTGTATATTTAGCTACTAAACTATAGCTACGTCTTGTAATTACGCAAACTTTAGCTATGGTGCCTCATTTATTGCCTAAATATTAGTTATTTCTGAAAATTTGCCTATATAAATGTACATTTATTTGTACCGCCGTAACACAAATTATATAAGCCATTATCAAGTGCAAACATTTTATTGCGAGTTTTTTGAAACTGCCATAATAGTATTTTGTAGCGAAAGGAATTGTGGTGGCATCGAAACACACCATTTATGCTCATTATGATGGTTATGAATTGTCGGTATACTCAAAACAAATCGTCGAGATCGTTTCGTTCTTTTATAGTGTAAAAACCTGCAAAAAAAATTGCCACAACAAGAATAATTTTGGGGAGGTTGAAACACACGCTACAAATTGAATGTATAGTGGTGGTCTTTTACAACCTCCACACTTAAACCGGCACAAAAACAACTATTTGCGGGGGTTGACACAAACGCCATAAATTAAACGTGTAGTGGGGGTTTCTTATGACCACTCTAAATAAACTGCCACAATTTAATAGTTTTTTTGTAGTGGATCCTCATCCACAATAACTACCAACAATATTAGTCACTTAATTAGGCCTGCTATTCAATCTACTTTCTGAGAAAGAAAGGCTCACCAAGGAGAGCAAGGCTTGAGGTCTGATGTTCTTACCACAAAATTCATGATTTTAGATGGTCAACAAATAGTTTGCTGGCCTTCTTCTTTTGGGGCTTTTAAGCAACAACACAACTACATACCCGGTGTAATCCCACAAAGTGGGGTCTGGGGATGGTAGAGTGTACGCAGACCTTACCACTACCTTAGAGGTAGAGAGGTTGTTTCCGATAGACCCTCAGCTCAAGAAATAAAGTACAAAGCAGCATAGAAGAGAAGAGAACTGAATTGGATGTGTGCTAATTACATGAAACATAATGCCTACACAATCATACTAGCAGGTGTGCGTGTTGACTTCTCATCATACAGCCTTCTTATTCCGTCCCTCCGATCAACGGAGAAGTTCTCAGCTGGCAAAGAAGGGCAAATACAAACACCACACTAGACATGCTGGCAGTTCTGACAATTTGAAAGACTAGAACTCAAAGGTACCCTTAATACCATCCAAGCTCTCTCCTAGGAGTGCCTGCCATGACCATAAATAGATAAAAACAACACATTAAGACTGCATAGTTGAAAATGGTGTCTTTGAAAAAAAAAAAAAAAAACCATGTAACTGAGTCAAATTGGCTTGAGCAAATTCATTAAGATAAGATCAATGACAGAATGACAAGAGTTGCAAGGCGCCACGTTCTGTTTGTTTATTAAATTAGACAAAAAAAACTTTTCTGGTAACACATAAGATGTCATACCAAACTTTTGGGATGTAGGCGTGAAATTGTGAAAAACTGGAAAACGGAAATTCCGTATGGTTTGTTGTATTCTGTTTTAATTTTCCCATTGCCAGATCAGAAACCAAAGATCATTGGATCAACGAAAGGGCTGTATTTGTACCATAGTATCAAATATTGTAGTTCTTCAAGTCACAGGAGTCCACTTTTAAGAGTACTACTTTTGACAGAACCAGTTTTCTTATTCCTCTTGGAAACATCAGCTAAAGAAGATACAACATAAAGTTCGGGGCAAAACACTGCAATAAACCATACTTTTTAAGCTTGATCGGTGAAAAGTATCATAACAGATCTTAGCAGCATATACATCCTACATGACATTTCTCAAGCACTTCGTCCCTGTTAAGTTAAATCTTCGTCTTAATTAAGCTCAATAAGTAGATGGCTAACTCTTTGATATTAAGTGAATTTGCCTTTAAAGTGTAGCTCCGCACCTTACCCATTGTGTAATGACAGTGTGCCTAAACAAGTATGTTCACCAGATAGGTGAGAAGGCCACATAACTTTCAGCCTAATTGGCACATTTTACGTGATTCATTCTGCTTACAGGCGGCTGTGTAAGAGAAAGAAGGAAAGAATAACATCATGTGTTATTTTAATAGATCTGCTCCTTAATCTCAATACTAATGCCAGAGAACAAATCTCAATACTAATGCCAGAGAACAGGGATGTATGAATAGATTTAATTTAGTGTCAACTACTAGACTTTTTAAGTCTAAATAGGACAATCAATATGCATTCAAAGTTTTCACTACTTTTTTTTGATAACCGTGGTGTCCAGGCTAGCTTGCACGCACCTCGACTAATTTCACAGGATACCTCTCACCTCCCACAAACAAACAACAGGTACCAGGAGTTTCCACTACTTATTTATGCAACAATTGTAACAAATTTCGCTTTCCACATTTAACTTTTTAGGTATCTCCAATAATCCTATTGGTTTTATTTATACAAGCTTGATGCTACAAGGCTAAGGCTGCATTTGATTTTATTAAGATTCAGACGTCTGAATCTGAATGCACATCTGAATGTTTAAGATGTTGTCTCTAAATCTGAAAAATGAATAATTAAAACTGTTTGTTTTTCAATATCTGAATGTGTAAAATTTATGTATTTGTAAATATAATAAAAAATATAATTCAAATAAATAATTAATTATATATTAGAAAAATATTTAGTTTAATAGAATAAAATTATTATTTGATTAAAAAAAGAAATATTTATGTTTGTTAGTGATAGTGGAGATGATTTGTAATGGTGATGGTGGTAATGATTGATGTTAGTGACTAGTAATATTAGCGGTGATAGTTGTGATGGTAGAGATGGTTGGTATTGAAGTGACTGTATGATGGTGGCGATTGGTAGTGGTGGTGGTGGTTGTACGATGTAAAGTTGGTTGATGTTAATTAGTAGTTGGGATGTTGATTGTGATGGCTGAAAAATGTATGCATGATGGTTGACAATGTGTTGGTGGTAGTTGGATACGTTGTTAGCTGTAATGATGGAGATGGTTGTTAGTAGAGATAGACTATAGCACTGGTAGTGGTTGATAATGGTGGTAGAGGTGGCAATACAGGTGACAATGGTGGTAGTGGTGGCCGAAGAATGTGAGGAGGTTGATGATGTGTTAGTGGTAATTAGCGGTGGTGCTAATTGTGATAGATGAGTTGATCGGTAGTAGGGATTGGCCTGTAGTAGTTGATGGTGGTGGTGGCGGTGGCGGTGGCGGTGGCGGTTGTGAATAATGGAGGTAGTAGGTGTTGTAACGGCTGACTGTAGTGTTTGGTAGCGATGTTGGTTGTCAATGGTGGTTGTGATGGTGGTTGGTGGTTGGTCGGTGGTGGTGGTGGTTGATGGTTGGTGATGGTGGGTGGTGGTTGACAATGGTGGTGGTGGCAGAGGTGGTTAGTGGTGGTGACTGGTCATTGTAGATAGAGTGGTGGTGAATATTATCCAATACAAGAATACCTCTTAATGATTTTAAGACTTGATTCCAGATCTGAATGATTAAGACCTATTAAGAGCTAAAATCTTAATAAAAAACAAATGCACTTAATGGTCTGAGGTCTGAACCATTCAGATTCAGACCTCCATTAAGTGCAAACAAATGAGGCCTAAGACAATTATGATAAATCTATCACAAAATGTAACTGAAGAAGAAGGGAAAATGTAATAACTGGAAACGAGGATCAAACAAAAATGAAGGGGAGCCTTGGAGTAACTGGTAAAGTTGTTGTCATGTGACCAGGAGGTCACGGATTCAAGCCGTGGAAACAGTCTTTTGCACGATTGCAAGGTTAGGCTGTATACAATAGACCCTTATAGTCTGACTCTTCTCTGAACCTCGCACATAGCGGGAGCTTTGGTGCACCGGACTACCCTTTTTAAGAGGTCATACAAAAAATACTGTCAAGGCATTGCATTTTCAATAAGTACCATACAACTCAAATCACTACCATTATATTTCTCATTCACAATATAAGGTAACACATTGCTAAAAAAGACAAGGAAACAACATCATTGTACACATAAAAAAGAATCGTGTATTCTTACCTATGCATGCAGTACTGATATTCTTGACTCCTTAGAGTCTCTTTCTCTCCTTCTAACTGGTGCAAAATTCACCAATATACAAATTTAGCATTAACTATGAATGTAACAGTAAGCAAATGCACCAATAAATTAATTACATTTCTTACAGGATCACTCTCATAAATGAGTTCATAACAAACTGGAGACAAGCATTGCAAAGCACAATTCTCCTTGGCTACCATGGAAGATTGACATTCCTGACCCCATGATCCACTAATAACAAAAGTTTATCAACAAATTAACACAAAATTCAATTCTTCCTTATAAAATATTCCCTCCATTTCAATTTGTTTGGTCTATTTTTGTGCTTAGTCTGTTTCAAAATGAATGACCCTTTTGTTTCAACTTTCCGCGTGACATGTTTAAACAACAAGATTAAAAGACATTTTGATACATTTGACATATTTTTAATTTAAGATCACAAGATTTATAAGCCTTTCTTTACTTTCTTATAAACTCTGTGTCAAGTCAAAATAGGTCAAACAAATTAAAACGAAAAAGTAGAATTTTTTGTGTTAAATATAAATTAACCAAACCCAAAAGATTCTTTTTTTATACACAAATTAATTACCTTTCAATGTCTGCATAACATTGGTCTTTTCTCTCTCTAATCTCTGCTTCCTGTTGATTTATATGAAAAGAAAGAAAAATAAGGCAGATATACACTGCGTATGTAGTTGTATCTACTTCATCTTAGGTAGTGATATGGACTGCGTATACTTTATCCTTCTCAGACCCCACTTGATGAAAATATACTGAATATGTTGTTGTTGTATAATACTTAGCACCAACAACAAAAAGAGAGGATTTATGGGATATACAATTAAAAAGGAAAAAGAAATTACTGAGATTGGACGAGGAATCTTAGCTAGAACTCCATTGAAAGATAATAGTAATAAAATAACAGAAAAAGCAATGACTGTTTGGATATTAATGATGTAATCCTAATCCAGATCAACCAATCAATCCCAAAATGAGCTCTCAACGGTTCGTTCCTTTTCTTCCCTCTTGTTTTACTTCCTCCGATTTACTTTGTTTGTCTGATTTTAGAAACTTAAAAAACTAAACAAGCTTTTCTTATTCATGTATCAAAATATTGTTTAATTTTGAAAACTAAAACTAAAATTGCTAAAAACAAAAAGAGGCATTGAAACGAAGTGAGTACTCTCCTTCCTTCCAGTTTTACTTATTCATGTTTGACCTGCCACATTCTTTAATAAATAATAAATAAAAGAGTAATTTTACTATATTACTTTTAATTTAAATGTTGGAAAAATGAATAGTATTTATAATAATGGTAAAAAGACACAAAATGATAAATTATCTCGTGATTTTTCAAACTAATAATTAATGTTGTACAATTATTTTTAGTATAATGGACAAGTAAAGATGGATAGAGATAGTATTATGTTAGAATAAATTTTAGTTAACTCCTTAATTTTGAGTTCGAGTATAATACACCTCCATCTATTGTCCGAATCATTGCATGTATTTTCAGAATGTGAGAAATAACTTTCAACTATATAGACTAAGTTATGTATTTTATAAAAAAAATCAAAAAAATTATTCGAAAGTACCAATCAATACCCTAGAGAAATGAATAAATTACCTAAAAAATACTCAACAAGATTGTATAGGTGTTGCAAATTACTTTTAACTGATGGTGTTAAATAATTGTACAAAAAAATTTCGTTTTTAGTTCCTAAGATATCATCAAATTTTAATTTTAGTTCTTGTGATATTTGATTTAGTAGATTTAAGTTTCAATTAATCAAAATTACAGTTTTGATCTTTTTACTTGTAAAACTTTAGAAATTTAAGGAATGATTATTAAACCTTTTAATTGCCCCTGTGTTATGTTAAATTCATATACTAATACTTTTATGTTAAAGATAATATAATACAGGATCTATAACAATCTACATATAACATATTTCTTATATATATAGATTGAAATTAAAAAATACACATTCTTATGAGAGGCCAAAAAATTATCCCATAATTATACATTGTGGAGAGAAGTTAACGGGACCCCTATAAACTTTGGAAATCTATTGAATGAGCAGCATTTTTTTTTCTCTGTCAGACACAAATTTAGCATTACGTATTTTAGGTTAGGCATGCAATTTCATTAATCCTCATAACAAATTTTGCATGAAAAGACCAGAAAGGGGAAGGAGGAATCTAACTATGACAATGGGAGGAGAATTATTTGACAACATATATAAAGAGGAAAGCAACGAGAAAAAAGAAAGTAAAGGGAAAGAAAAAAAGAATCAAAATTAATTATCATTATATTTCTTCTTTCTTTTTTGGTTTTTTTTTTTCCAATTGCAGAATAATCCGAAGGGGTTAAGTGAATTTGTTTCCACGTCCAATTGGAAGGACAGTCGTCCAATGGATAAAAGTTACTGAATCAAATTCAAATTTTGATTTATTTATTGTGATTGAATATTAACTGATTGATCGTAGATTCAAATTCTATTCGGAGATATTTGATTTGATCGTGAATTGATGTTATAGAACATTAATGGAAGATAGGGAGGGGGATTTGGGATTTTCCCTAATCTCTTCTTTTTTCTTTATTTGTGTTATTATTGGTGGTGTCTTACTTGTCATCTACCTTTTTGTTCCGAATTTTTCTCAGCCATGGTTTCTTCCGGTAGCATTGATGTTGGTTGGCTCTCCATGGCTCTTTTGGCTCCTCACATATATGTATACTTGCATTAAACGATGTTGTTGCAGTACTGACAAACTCGATCATCGCCAAATTTCACGAGGCACCTCAAGAGCATCAACAATATCGTCATCAAATCCTGGAATGGCTAGGAATGTTTCCACGAGAAATTCGACCAGTTCTTATCAGAGTAATAATGATGAAAAACATGTCAAATTTGCTACTGTTGTGGAAGTAAAGGAAAGTGGACATAGCGATCGAGATGGAGGACATGCATGTGTTGAGCCTTGAAAGAGATCTGACCGGAGAGTGGAATCAGATTGAGGCAGATCGAGAATTAAAGATTGATGGGTTCAGTTTTGAAGGTTCTTATCGCTGAATCAATTTCAGTACTTCTGAAGATTCAAAATTCGATATTTGTCGACATTTTAGTATTTAGATATATAGCTATGTTTCACGTCGAAGTTGGTGTACATATTTTTGATCAAATGTATGGTCCATCCACCTCTAGATCAAGAGTTTTTATAGAAGATGAAGAAGATAATGTTGAATGTAAGTAGAAATAACAGAAATTGTTACATATTAATTTATTTTGTAGTGTATGTGAAGATTAACAAACGAATTGTTAGCTAGATTTCTCTTATCTTCTACTTTCTCCTCCCCCACCCCAACCCTTGTTTTTTTCCCTTTCTTTTTCCTCTTGAAACATCAATTTCAACCCAGCTAGTCTTCCTTATTTTGATGAATAATGTGGCATAAATGTGTTTGTATAGTGAACCACCTTGTTCTATTGCAGTTTTAATATTTAGGGTGTGTTTGGTATAAAGGAAAATGTTTTTAAGTTCAACCCTCTCATCTTATAGATTGGCCCCTTAACCTCCTTGAACTGTATACACCTATAAAACTCAAAATCTCAATGGCTCTCAGAATGTTCTAACTTATCCAACACAATATGTATGTCCCCCTTTATTTAAGGGTTTATAAAAATATATCTGTCATCTTTGTTTAATATATGTCTCTTCCACCAATTCTTTGTCATTCTGTCTTTAATGTACTTCACTGTAAATGGCTCCATCCTACACTAATTTAGGGCCAATATATAAGTCTTGATTTATTTCATGTGAAATAACGTTGGTCCAAAACTTAATTGGTGGTTATATGAGAATGTAGCATTTGGCTCACATGCCCATCTTGAGGGTAATTTTGTCAAATTCAAATACTACCAAACAAGAAAACAAAAGAAAAAAGGAAATACCTAATATTGAAATGTATTAGTAACTCAGAAGTTCACTTAATTATTGGCCATTATCTTAGAAAATTATTTTTTATATAACAAGAAAGTCAACCAACTATTCGTAATTATTTCACAAAGTTATGTTTTTTCTAAAAAAAAAAAAAACAAGCAGATCGATCACATCTCTTAAAAAATCGTCTTATTAATATTTGACTGACATTTTATTTAGCCCACGTGAACTTTTTGCTTTCATAGTCTACATGACAAAAAATTACGATCCAACTCGACCCTAACTCATAACCCAAATTAACCCTACACTTGGACAAAATCACGAGGAAAGCTCTTTGCTCTCACCAAAACTTCAGAATGCTGAATGTTTGTAGTAAACATTCTTTTTTTTTGTTTGTTTAATTAGTTCAATACATAGTTAGCTGTTTAGTTAAAGTCCTAATGTAAAGAGATAAAATGTGTGTATAAAGATTCATTTTTCTCTTGAGCATATATACCAAATTGACTAAGCTTACACAATGAAATTGCTTTGTTAAAGCTTATTATACAAGGAACTTTCATTACTTGGGTCAGTGGATGAACAATAAAAAGAATCTTGACAATGTCAAAGAAGACGACATCTAATATATAAATAGACATTCAAACTTAGCTTCAGCTAGAAGTAAGTTCTTCAACTTTGAGAGAGTACATTTAGATATCTCAACTTGGTTTCAACTAGCAACTAAATACTTAAACTCATTCTCACTATCTCTCGTGAACACCTGATGTTGACATCACACATAAATTTTAAGGGTGTCTAGATGATTATTTAGATGATTATTTTGTTAAGTTAGAATGTTCAATTAATATAGTGAAGACGAGTTGAGGTGTCTAGATATACATACCCAAAGTTGATCGAACTGTTTAGTGGTTAGTTAAGGCCAAGTTAACGAGGGGTTAATTATTTTTCAGAGTGAGTGGTACTCTAATTTGTTCAAGTGGGTAGGATTAATTTGGATTATGGGTTAGGATCGGGTCGGATCGTGGTTTATTATCATATGGTCTGAGAAAAGAAAAAGAAAAGTCCATGTGGACTTAAACAAAATGCAATCTCGTATGTTAAAGATCAAAATTAATAGGGTGCCTTTTGAATAGATATAGATTTTTTTTAAAAATAAAAAAATAGAAACATGATGAGATAATTACTAATAGTTGGATGACCTTATTACAAGAACATGGCGTTATAAGATAATTATCGTCCTTCGAGATGGCTCAGTTGGTTTGGAGGGTGGTTATCCACACGGATGACCCGGGATCGATTCTCCATCAATGTCTTCTGAGTCGAGCCTGTCGTACAGGGCTTGTCTAGTACGCTTTACATCCCCTATGTGGTTTGCAGACTATTACACCCAAAGGGCAGAGACTGTGGCAGAGGTTGTAGCAGTTGCGGGTTATTCTGGGGTTCCAAAAAAAGCTAATTACCGATAGTTAGGTGACATTAACTAACTCATTGAAATTACCAAACGTTTTCATAAGATAAAATACCGATGTCAAACAGGAAATTAGGTCTATTCATTGAAAAGACTCGATTACGGCTTGTTGGGATGGTTGTTACCTGTTGTATTGCATTGTGCTATTATTTTAAATATAATGTTTGTTTTGATTGTTACTTAAAATTTTATTGTATCATATTGTTTGTTATGAAAGATAAAGTAAGAAGAATATAGAATAGAGAGAAGAGAGGAGATATCTTATTTCAGTTGAGGGATGATTTACAATGAATAGAGCTCCTCTATTTATAGGAAAAATTTCTCCTAATTTCTCTCCAAAAGATAGACATCTCATAGCTTGATAGACACTCAAATATCTTGATAGATACTCTATATATTCTTGATAGACATTCACTACAAAATGATAGACATCAATATCATTTATAACACTCCCCCTTGAATGTCTAAATAGATAATGTGCCTCGTTAAAACCTTGCTAGAAAAAAAACCTTGAATCTTTGCATCCAGATCTTGTGTACCATCTTCTTGAAAGTTGCAGTTGGAAGAGACTTGGTGAATAAATCAGCCACGTTGTCACTTCAATGAATCTGTTGCACGTTAATATCACCATTCTTTTGGAGCTCATGTGTATAGAGAAACTTTGGCGAAATGTGTTTCGTTCTATCTCCTTTTATGAACCCTCCCTTGAGTTGTGCTATGCATACTGCATTATCTTCATATAAAATCGTGGGTACTTTGTCACATTTCAAACCACATTTTTCTCGAATGAGATGTATCATGGACCTCAACCACACATTTTCTCGGCTTGCTTCATGAATAGCTATTATCTCAGCATTGTTCGATGAAATGACTACGATAGACTGCTTTGTAGATCTCCAAGCTATGGCAGTACCCCCACATATGAACACATAGCCTGTTTGAGACCGAGCTTTATACCGGTCAGATAAATACCCAGCATCAGCATAACCAACAAGATCGGAACTGCACTAGTTAGAATAAAATAAGCCCATATCAGTAGTCCTTTTTAGGTACCGCAATATGTGTTTGATCTCATTCCAATAGCTCTTAGTAGGAGCAGAACTATATCTTGCTAACAAATTAATTAAAAAGGCTATAGTAGGCCTTGTAGTATTTGCAAGATACATTAGTGCACCAATTACACTAAGATATGGTATTTCAGGACCAAGGATTTCCTCATTCTTTTCTTGAGGTCGGAATAGATCCTTATTCACATCAAGTGACTGAACAACCATCGGAATACTTAATGGATGTACTTCATCCATATAAAATCTTTTCAAAACCTTCTATGTGTAGGCAGATTGATGGACAAAGATACCATTTGTCAAGTGCTCAATTTGCAAATCAAGACATAATTTTGTCCTTCCAAGATCTTTCATATCAAATTCCTTCTTTAAATAATCAATTGCCTTTTGAAGCTCTATTGGAGTTCTAATAAGGTTTATGTCATCAACATAGACAGCAAGTACAACAAACTCCAATGTTGTTTTCTTTATAAAAATACATGGGCAAATTTCATCATTTGTATAACCTTCCTTAGATAAATACTCACTAAGACAGTTATACCACATGCATCCACATTGCTTCAAATCATACAATGATCTTTGCAATCTAATGGATTACATTTCCCAAGGCTTTGAATTGTATGCTTCAGGCATCTTAAATTTTTCAAATATTTTCATGTATCATTATCAAGTGATCCATATAGATAGGTCGTAAACACATCCATCAAATGAATTTCAAGTCTCTCATGGACAGTGAAACTAATAAGACAACGCAATATTATTGCATCCATAACTGGTGAATATGTCTCTTCATAATCGACACCAGGCCGTTGTGAAAATTCTTATGCAACAAAGTGTTCTTATACCTTTGTATTTCATTTTTCTCATTTTTTTTTCGCACAAAGACTCATTTATAGCCAACAGGTTTAATACCATTAGGTGTTTGAGTTGTAGGTCCAAAAACTTCACGTTTGACAAGTGAATTCAACTCTGATTGAATTGTTTCTTGTCATTTGGGTCAATCATTTCTTTGTCGACATTCTGTGACAAATTGAGGTTCAAGATCCTCACTATCTTGCATAATTTTTGTTTCAACGTTATATGCAAAGACATAATCCACCACTATTTCAGATCGATTCAAATTAGTTCCAACATCACTTAAATTTATGGATAGTTCCTCATTTTCTTGAGTCTCGGGCTCATTGATTCCTTCAGGGATATCAAAATTGCTCAAATCTTGAACTTCGATATGAGGATCTTTCGTAGTGTCATCTTGACCATTTGTTTTTCTTTTTCTAGGATTTCGATCCTTAGAACCCAATGATCTACCACGCTACATGCATGCTTTGGACTCATTAGCTATGACACTAGTGGATGGTCCTTTAGGTACATCAATTCGAATTGAGACATTCTCTGCAGGAATATGTGATTTGGTGATCCTTTTCAAATCTGTAAATGCGTCTGACATTTGATTTGTAATTTTCTGCAGATCAATAGTCTTTTGTACTTCTTGCTCACAAATAGAAGCACGTGGATCAAGATGAGATAGTGATGAATTTTTCCACAAAAATTTTGTTTTGATTTCACCATCTTCTCCCCTTAATTTTGAGAAAACTATCTCATCAAACCGATAATCTGTCAATCGAGCAGTGAACATATCTCCCGTTAATGGTTCAAGATAGCGAATAATGGAGGGCGATTCAAACCCAACATAAATTCCTAACCTTCTTTGGGGGCCCATCTTGGTGTGATTTGGTGGTGCTATAGGCACATATACAGCGCATCCAAAAATTCTCAGATGAGATATATTAGGCTCTTGACCCAAAATTAATTGCAACGGAGAAAATTTATGATAATTTATCGGTCTGAGATGAACAAGTGTTGCAGCATGCAAAATTGTATGACCCCAAACAGAAGTGGGCAACCTCGTTTTCATTAGCAATGGTTTTGCTATCAACTGTAGATGTTTAATTAATGACTCAGTAAGGCCATTTTGAGTATGAGCATGAGCTAAAGGATGTTCAACTTTTATCCCAATTGATAAGCAATAATCATTAAATGCTTGGGATAAAAACTCTGCAGCATTGTCAAGGCGAATAGACTCAATCTGATTATCAGGAAATTGTGCCCGTAATCTTAGTGTTTGTGCCAATAATTTTCCAAACGCCAAGTTGCTAGATGACAACAGGCACACATGAGACCATCTAGAAGAAGCATCTATTAGGACCATAAAGTATCTAAACGATCTACTAGGTGGGTGAATAGGTCCACAAATATCCCCATGTATGCATTCCAAGAACGATGGGAACTCAATCCCAACTTTTGTTGGTCATTGATACAAGACAAATGGCCATCATAACTTTTGATGGCATCATTCGTGGCCAACACGTGGAGAATCTGATTTTGGACACATAATAAAGCAAATTCGTGTGTGGAAGGTTGCTTGGAGGCTTGCCTTGATGACTACCCGAGGCTCCAAAGAATTGCAAGGGTTGAAGTGTGAAGAAGGAGTCCTTACACTCCATGACCGCCCCTTATTAAGGGTGTTTTGGTCTTTTTGTGCCTTTTCTTTACACTCCATAGGAGCCTCTTTTCAATAAGGATAGTTTGGTCATTTGATGTAATAGTTATAAATAGGCTTCATTAGTCTTATTTTCTAGTTAGTTCATTATGGATATTTGAAAGACTTCTTCTTCTCTCTTTGAGAATGTAGTATAGGGCTTGGAAAGGCCAAGTAGTGTAGGGCTTGGAAGAGCCATTATTGATCCTTGCTTAGAAACGGTGGTTGTAAGGCGGAGTTGATTCCCTTAGCGGTCACCATAAGAGTTTGGTGTTGATATTGCGGGTCTTAGGGGTCTTATCGTTTGATACATGGTTTGGTTCCTTATTCTTGTAATCTCGTATGTCAAGCTATCTATCCTTTTTTTTGTAATCTTGTTAAGCTTGTGTTTATAATCTTGAAGCCTAGTGAAGCCGTGTGGGGCTCTTTCGATTCACTAGCACTTGTTGTTCAACTTGTTGTTCTCGTGATAGTTGTTCATCTTGTTGTTGTTGCTGAAATATCGTATTGTGGGTTTGATCTTGTATCATTTGGTATCAAAGCAAGGCTGGTTGTGTTCCTACACTACCAATCTTGGGCTATCTCGGTTCAAAAAAAAAAAAAAATCTGTCCAAAAAAAAAACGAAATCTGTCCATCTTGTTGTCTTGGCCGAGAATAGTGTTTGTGTGTTTAGATCTAGGTGTTATTTTACTTGTTTAGTGTGTTTCTAGTGTTGGTTTCTTTCTCACCAACACTAAAAGTGTCTAGATCTAAAGATGAGCTTATAATATTGACCATTGTTGTGGTGACTTGAAGTGGGCCGTAGGTTGTACCTTGTTGATGACCATTGGTGGTTTTTGTGTTATGTTCTTGAAGAAGTTGATGTTGTGTTCTTGAAGGTTGTTGTGGTGTTCATCTTGTTCTTCATCTATTCTTACAACTTAAGACCACAAAAGTATAAAATAGATCCAAAAGGTTGTAAGACAAAAGTTATAAAGTTGTTGGTGAGAAAACTTGCACACATCTCTTCCTAGACTTGACAACCACTTTTCCTTAAAACACGGAACCTTGTTTTGTGGGATTAGAATAGTCAAATCTTACCTTTTTGAGTTTGAAAAGTTGAAAAAAGAGTACAAGACTTTACTTTCCCTCCAAAACTCATTGTCATCCATGACAAGTTGTGTTTCATATTGAAATTTCAGATTTGTGACAAAAAAAAAATATATATATATATATATATATTTTTGTGTGGGCCCAAGACCAATTGTATGCTGCCACGTCACCATTAAGCTCAAATTTCAGATTCTAAGTTTCATTTTCTTGTTTCTTTAGTTTCATTTCTTGATTCTAGTACCAATTAACAACTAGTAATAACCTACTAGATTGTGAATTGGTTTTTGAATCCATTTTCTTCGTGTATTTCGTTCTTTGTGTGTTTTCTCATTTTGATTCGTTGAACTTTTTTTTGATTCAAGTTCCTAAGTAGATTTTGTTTTGTGTCTTGAGTCGATCAAACAATAATCCATTCCGGTCGCTAAGTAGAGATTGACACCTTATTAACTACCGGAGTATAAGCAACTTTCAATATTCGCCGCTCCAATGGTGAGGATCACAAAGGCGAGTGTATACGAGTGTTGGTGAGGTGCTTTTACTACTAATCTTGTTTGTTCATTTTGTAGGTACACAGTGATATAACGGGAACATATCTTGGTAGCCTCGTATTATGTAACTACAACATGGGAGACTATGATTGTAGTGAGGGATTTTATGGCTACGATGATGTTGTAGATTATGGGGGCTATGAATCTAGCCATGATCAAGACATGGGCAGATTTGAGGGTTATGGTTTTGAGGGAGAACATGAGGTGAATGAAGTGCCAAGTTCTTATGATGAAGTTGGGGCATATGAGGAGTCTTACACTTCCCATTTCGAACCTCGAATTGGTGTAAGGTATAACCCCTCCCTTCGCAAAGCTTATGAGAGCCATGGTGAGAGTGCACGTGTGGAGAATGAAGATTCATATTCTTCACCTTGTAGTACATTTTATCAAGGTCGAAGCGGTGTGAATGGGTATACAAGCTATAGTGTAGGTTGTCCCATGAGAATAAGAGAGAATACATCTCCAAGGCCGAGGGGTGCTCATGTGCCCTTGGGTTGTCCTGAACTCTACAATGTTGATCCTAGGAGAAGTGTTCACTCCGGAAAGGTAAGCATTTCTGGGGTACCGGGCTGCCTCCTTGTGCTAGATGATAAGAACTACATCATGCCACCGATGGTTGACTATTTAGGGTTGTTTCGAGAACCTTTACTTGTTCCATATTCCTTGGACGGGTATAAGGTTACCGAGAGAGTGAGGATTTTCTAATTTGAATACTATGAGGAGGTGTGGTGTGATATCTTTCCCTTGACACCAGGTCATGTATGCTTGGGTGCCGATTGGTTTGCACAACATAAAGTTCCAAATGTGCTAAATTGGCCTAAGGTTATAGTGGACCATTGGGGAAATTATCTCTTTACCTCAATTATTCCCAAACCGCAAGGAGATGTTATCACTTACTCCAAGCCGAATGATTATAAGACACAAAAGATTGAGAGGAGTAAGGGTGTGAAAGGTGGTAATCCGAGAGTGGAAAAAGGAGAGGTTGTGTGGAGTGAAGTGAGGGGGTTTCCACCAAATCATGCTAACTATGTTTGTCCTTTTCTTTCTAAGGACATTTGTGTAGGTACCAACATGGCAAGTGGAGAAACACAAGGCCAAGGAGAAGTTGCTGCCAAAGCATGTGGGAAACCTTCACACCACGGCAAAGAAGAATTTACTCAAGAACTTCAAGGTAAAATCGCTTACTCTTACACTTTTGTGCATGAGAATGATAATTGTGTGACTAGTAGCCCATTGAGTGTGAGTAGTAGCTTACCTATTTGTGAGTCTATTGATTCTTTGCCTCTTGTTGATGATGTACTTGTTGGGAGTGTGGATACACTAGTTGATCCTATTGATGATCGAATTGACTCTTCTTGTAAGGTCAATTTAAGTCCACCTAGTGTTGAAGCCAATGTGTTGAATGATGGTACATCATCTCGTGGGAATTGTGTTGATCAACTTATGTGCGGAATTTGTCCACCACTTGAGGATATGTGTGATGTGTTTAATGGATCTCAAGTGAATGATTATATTGAGAATGTTGATCAAATAAATAGGAGTGACCCCTTTAGTATGACCTCTAGTAAATGTTCTACTCTCGGTTTTGCTCATAGGGATAATCATGTGCTTGAAACATCTTTGATACTTGATAATGATCTTTTAGAGAATGGAGTTGCATGTTCTATATCCTCTTCATGGATAGATCCTTCTCTCTTTAAGTACAATATCTTGTTTGAAGATGATGAGTTCACTCCTAAAGAACCTAGTGGTGAGAATGACGTTGAAGGTATAGCTTGTCTTGAAAGCTATAGCCTATATGCCAACCCACTATGGTGTAAAAACATTCCTCCTAAAGATGGAAATCTCTTTTTGGGAGATGAGAGTACTCTTAAGGGAAGGGAATGTGAGGTCTTGGAAAGGAATGATCAATTGGGTGATGATAATTTTGATTTGCTTGAATTCTTAAGAAACCCAATAAGTGATTTTTCCTTGAAAATTGATTGTGGTTGTGATCCTTTGTATGACACCCCACCCATGTTTGATGACTATAAGGATGAATTGCTTGCTTGTAAAGACTTAAGTAATAATTCCTTGGACTTTAGTGGTGGTATGTGTCTACTTGAGGGTACTTTCATAGAAAGGAAAGGTGTCCATTATTTGGAAATTACTTCTTCTACTATGTGTGACCTTATTGTTGAGAGTACTCATGGTGATGATGTTGAAACTGGTAGTGATTACTCACATGAGGACATCTTAGTTGAACTTGACTTGAGTGATACCATTCTCCACTCTCTATTTGCTTTTGATGATATGTATGCTATTGTAGAAAGTATATCTTGTAGTTTGGGTGAAGCCTATGGGGAAAGGGAGTATTGTCTAGACCCGTGTCTATGGCTACTCTTTCTATTTGACCCCGGTGCCAAATATAGAAATGGTGATGTTGGCGCACCCAACTTGTTGCTTGGTCTACATGACAAGCAAAGTGTCATTCTTGAAAACCCGAGAGCAAAAGTGTCATTGTTTCCTTGGGGTAATGTTTCTAAATGTGCATCCTTGCTTGACACAATTGTGTTTAAATTACAAGAATCTCAACTTGTGGATGCCAAGTTCTCTATTTGCTTGAAGGAAAGAATGTGGATGCGCTTAAATGCTTTGTCTTCACCATTGTATGCCTTTACACTTGATTCTTTCCTATACTACCTCTTTGCCTATGATGACATCCTTGCTAGTTTTGGATTTGTTTTATGTAGAGGTAGGAAATTTGTTGGTTTGTCCACTTGTATGAATGATAATGCTATATGGATCTTGTGGACATTAGAACCAATTGAGGCTCCACCCTTGGTGTGGTCTCTTGAAGAGATAAAGAAGCAATTGTGTCTTGTGGCTCCTAAGATGAAGGTAGCTTTACCTTGTGGATTATTTGATGCCATTAGGACCTTTGTAGTTTCCTTATCTCTTGGTGATTTAAATAGCCAAATCCTTTGTGCATATTTTAATAAGTTTTTAATATTTAATTCAAAGGATCCTTGGTTATATTGCAAGTATAAGCAACCTTGACATGTTGAGATGATTTATTGTGCTAACCTTAACCCTCATGCCATGAGGAGTTTGTATTTGTTTGTCCTTTCTTTAGTTTTGCAAGGTTTGGATGCGAGGTCGAATCCTTTTCAAGAAGGGGAGGATGATACAAGACAAATGGCCATCATAACTTTTGATGGCATCATTCGTGGCCAACACGTGGAGAATCTGATTTTGGACACATAATAAAGCAAATTCGTGTGTGGAAGGTTACTTGGAGGCTTGCCTTGATGACTACCCGAGGCTCCAAAGAATTGCAAGGGTTGAAGTGTGAAGAAGGAGTCCTTACACTCCATGACCGCCCCTTATTAAGGGTGTTTTGGTCTTTTTGTGCCTTTTCTTTACACTCCATAGGAGCCTCTTTTCATTAAGGGTAGTTTGGTCATTTGATGTAATAGTTATAAATAGGCTTCATTAGTCTTATTTTCTAGTTAGTTCATTATGGATATTTGAAAGACTTCTTCTTCTCTCTTTGAGAATGTAGTATAGGGCTTGGAAAGGCCAAGTAGTGTAGGGCTTGGAAAAGTCATTATTGATCCTTGCTTAGAAACGGTGGTTGTAAGGCGGAATTGATTCCCTTAGCGGTCACCATAAGAGTTTGGTGTTGATATTGCGGGTCTTAGGGGTCTTATCGTTTGATACACGGTTTGGTTCCTTATTCTTGTAATCTCGTATGTCAAGCTATCTATCCTTTTTTTTGTAATCTTGTTAAGCTTGTGTTTATAATCTTGAAGCCTAGTGAAGCCGTGTGGGGCTCTTTCGATTCACTAGCACTTGTTGTTCAACTTGTTGTTCTCGTGATAGTTGTTCATCTTGTTGTTGTTGCTGAAATTTCGTATTGTGGGTTTGATCTTGTATCAGTCATGGCCTCACAATTAATTTGCCTTGATAACAAGCATTGTAGGAAAATTCACCATTTGAAAGAACCTTCAAGTTCTTTAATGGATGCCCATTTGAATTTTCTATGATTTGTCTCATTATTATAGATCCAGGATGTCCCAGAAGATCATGCCAAAGTATGAAATTATTGGAGTCAGTAAACTTCTGATTTACTATAGAATGTGTCTCAATTCACTAATCTTTGTCCAATACAAGCCAGAAGATAAAGCAGGGGGGAACTTTTCTATAACACATGTCTGGCCAGAGACATTCTTGGTGATACCAAGATATTCAAGATTCATCTCATCAATTGTCTTGATATGATAACCATTTTCACGGATATCTTTAAAACTCAACAAGTTTCTCCGAGACTTAGAAGAAAACATAGCATTATTTATGATGAGTTTAGCTCCCTTAGACAAGATTACAATGACTTTTTCGAAGCTTTCAATCAAAGTGACACTACTAGAAATCGTAGTAACATTTATCTTGTCCATGTTTAAATGAGAGAAATATTTCTCTGTCTTTGAATATCGTATGTATTGTGCCAGACTCAATCAAACAAATGTCTTCATAATTGGACAACTTGCTTTTAGAATTATCCATATCTTCAAATAGAATGACATATGCAAAGTAAAATACATATTAAATCTTTGTACAAAGTGAAAGCTTAATATTATAATAAATTATTAATCACCTTTTCTTAAGCAATTAATAAGGTAATAGACGTAGTATGCCAAGTAAATCATTGTGTTTATGTGGACAATAGTCAATACTGACTTTACAGTGTACTAGTTTTAATATATTATTACATCTAATACTTAAATAATTCTTAGAATTACAATAGTACTCCTCTATTTGACTACTGCCAAAAGATCTCGTGACTTGTTGCTTTCTAAAATTTATAAAAATAAAAAAAAACATCCACCATCCCGTTTGGCTAAGCTTATTTTTCTTCAAAAGTATTTATTTTTTCTTAAAACTGCTTATTTTTAAAAATTGAGGTGTTTGATCAAGCTTATGGAAGAAAATAAGTGTTTTTGGAGAGTAAAAAAAGCAGATTTTCATAAGATAAAAAAAATAGTTTCTCCCCAAAAGTACTTTTAAGAAAAATACATTTAAAAACACTTTTAAAAGCTTGGTCAAACACTAATTGCTGCTCAAAAGTGTTTTTTTTAATTTATTGACCAAACACAAACTATTTCTCACCAAAAGTACTTTTTTAAAAAACACTTTTAAAAAAAACACTTCTCAAAATAAGTTGATTTTATAAGTTTGGCCAAACAGGCTATAAAATAAAGAAAAGAAACGGCAAGTTCCATTAGGGTACAATAACTTACAAATATTATATTACTGCACTCTTTTACTTCTTAATAAAAATTAATAGACCAACATATTCGAGGGCTCTCTTCTTTCACCCTTTTTTTTCAGTCAGTAAATAATGGCAATATTAAAAAAAAATATTTGATCAAGTTGGAATTAAATTCAATTCAATAATGAACTACAATAATTAAACTAATTAATACTAATTAAAAGACTAGTACTCATGCAAACAACTATTTTTACATGATCTTTTCTTCACTAACTATTATTACTAACAAAAATTAAAAATTGTTCATTCTATTTCTTCCATAGTCACAGAACCATCACTAATCAAGTGATCATTTTTTCCTTCAGGGTGCTTGAAGAAATTTGCTACATTCAAACATGTGATGTCAACATGATTTTCAGAGATAAGAATAGCCTCAGAATTTTTCTCTTTCTTTAGTGATTCTTGATAAAGCTCAACTAAGTGTTTGAGGGCACGACAATCACGTGCATAGTGTCTTTTTCCACCACATCAGAAGCAAGCAATTGCTCCACGTTTCTTATCTTTTTCTTTTTCATTTTGATAGTGTTTTTTGTTCGATGAATGATTAACACCAAGAACAGGATTTCTTTCTTGATCATCACGACCACGACCACCGCGACCTTTTCCACGCCTAGCATGGTGGGCGTATACCTCATTCACTTCAAGGAATAGTGCAGATCCAGTAGATCGATTCTCGTGATTTTTCTTTAACAAGTCATTATTTTGTTCAGCCACGAGAAGATGAGAACTCAGTTCAGTATACTTCTTGAAGCCTTTCTCTAGATATTGTTGCTGCAAGAGAACATTCGAGGCATGAAAGGAGGAGAACGTCTTTTCCATCATATCATCATCATTGACAGTCTCTCCACATAGTTTCAACTAAGAAGAAATTCTGATCATGGCAAAATTGTACTCATGAACAGACTTATAGTCTTGAAACCTCAGATGCATCCATTCATATTGTGCTTTTGGGAGGATGACCATCTTCAAGTGGTCAAACCTTTCTTTTAGGCTATTCCACAAAATAAGTGGATCTTTAGTAGTGAGATATTCGATTTTTAAAATTTCGTCAAGATGATGACACAAGAATATCATAGCCTTAGCATGATTTTGGTTAGATGCTGTATTTTCTTTCTTAATGGCGTCTTCAAGACCCATTGCATCTAAATGGATTTCAGCATCCAGCACCCATGAAATGTAGTTCTTGCCCGAACTTTGAAGGGCAACGAACTCACGTTTCGTAAGATTATTAGCCATATGAAAACAGAGTTAAAAAACAATACCTTAGCCTTCAAATTTGAAACGGTAGAGTCTAATGCTGATAACGTGTTATGAAATATAAAATAAGAAGAATGGAGAACAGATAGAAGAAATATAAAGTAAGAAGAATGGAGAATTGTCACGACCCGATTTTTTGAGTCCTGATGGCGCCTACCGTAACCCACCAATAGGCAAACCAAACCCTAGCCCGGAGCGACAAGCGACAGGCTAACGGGTGGAATCTCAGGAAACAGAGATGAAGTGGAAGTAACCATACTAATAAACATGCTAGAAATACAAAAAAAACAAAATCAAAATATATATCCATACCAAGACTGAGAAGGAAGCGAACAATATATACAACTGAGAACCCCTCCCAAGACCTGGTGAAGTCGGTACAAGAGTCACTACTAGACATGTCAAAAAAAAAAGACAGAAACCAAATATATACAACAAGTACTACAGTCTCGAGAGCAAAAGACTATACAATAGAGATGGAGTAGGATCTGCCTCGGACGTCAGTAAGCTCACCCTGCTCCGGAGTCAGTGCTGGAAAGAGAGTCACGTCAAAACCGTCGACTAGTGCCCGGATCTGCATCGGGGAAAAAGATGCAGAAGTGCAGTATGAGTACCGGGGCAACGGGTACTCAGTAGGCATCATCGGCCGACTGAGCTCAATATAATATAAGCAAGCTAAAATGCGAGGGTGCATGCTAGGTCCGGGGTATAAATAATAAGTAAATACACTACTGCCGAGGCGTGTAGATATGCTCAGGAGATAAATAAATACGATACTAAGTAAAGAGTAAATAAATGCATAAGTAAGCACTCAAGTCAAACATAACCTATCTGGGCCCCCATAAACCCGATAGGCACACGAAAGAAAATAATAACCCAGCCTGGCCCCCATAAACCGGCGGGACACACAAGAATAGTAAATGCATAGTCACCAGTGTCTCGAAGCTGTATCAGTATCCAGTAACCAGAATAACCAACAAGGGTGCATCGGGCTTGAACCGGCACCAATGGGTAATAACAAGAGGCCAGACACCGGAATCGAACCGAACATAGTGGATAATAACAATAGGCCACATATATCATAACCGCCGGACTCGAACCGAAACTCAGTACCAAAACTCTCCAATCATATCATAACCAGATGCCGGACTCGAACCGGAAATCATAATAATCAGTGGCCGGACTCGAACCGGAACTCATAATAATCAGTAACCATCATGCTGAATCAGTGGCCGGACTTGAACCGGAACTCATAATAATCAGTAACCAAGTGACATAATAGTGCCAGAATCCACACAAATACAAGTAAACGGGGACATACCAGCCCCAAAATAAACTCGAAACATAAGTAAAGGAGCTAACCCACCACGTACTACAAGTCTGGGTATACATTCTAAGTCATGGCAAGACGGGTCCGCATTCTAAATCAAACTAGCCGACCCCGGTCAAATACGGTGCTATTAGAGACTAACAAGGCTAAACAGGTCAAAAGGGCATAAATAGGGTAATTTAATACAAATGTTATCCTAAAAGATCATCTCGGGGATTAACTAAGCCTAATAAGGTTTAAAGCTAACTACACCGACTGTGAAGAGTAGCGGGGCCCACTACGGGGTCCCGGAACCAAGTCTGGGCTAAGGTTCCCCAAACCCCTACTAACAGCGGTACAACATTAACCAACCCTATAAAAGTAATATCTGGCACACCACGAGGATAACAGGCCCGAAACACATCCGAACAAGGCCCTAACCGGCCCAAAAGGCCTAATCATAGCAAGCCAATGCCAATCCACAACTACCAGCCCAAACACTAGCATAATAATATGCAAATACTATAAACAAACTCAGTCTAGGTATATGGTAAGCCTAGCCTACCTGGACGCCGCCGAACGCCTGCCAAAGCTTGCTAAATAGGAGTCTTCCCCTTCCGTGAGACCTCAGATTTCTGCCACGCTAGCAAAATAATAAACTACATGTCAAAACATAAATTTTGACACCCATATTGCATTATTTTGAAAAAATATCCGAACGGTCCATGTGGGGCCCACTTGCGGAATCGCAAAACCGAAATCGTCACAGCGTCCCAAATCACTCCGTGACCAATAGTCACAACTAACACCGCTCAATTTGAGCTCAATATCTAGCTCAAATATCAACACCAATTCCAACAACCACCGTAACTAAAACTACCGTAAAAATAAGAAAACATACCGTAGAAATGACGAGAACGAGTCCACGAACTCAAATATACCAACCCCTAACCTTGAATCTCTCTAGAAATGTCTAAAGTTGAGCTTAAAGTGCTAAAAAAATGGTGGAATATATGTAGTTTTTTTTTCTTTAAACAAGACAAAATAAGAAAAGGAATTAATATTAGAGTATATATATATATATATATGTCACTAGAATTAATCGTAGAATAACAACTAGACAGCATATAGTAAGACATATAACAAATAGAATACAGACATTATAGAGAAGAACAACTATGTGTAACAGGAGATAGACAAGAAAATCTTACATTAATTAGTCCAGAATCTTCAGAAGAAATCCAAAAAAGACAAATGAATCTAATGCATATGAGTTTAATAATAATAGGACTAAAAGGGTTAACAAGAAAGAATTTAGGAACAAAAGCGTTAATAACTATTTATGTTGATAGATGGTCAGACTCTCAAAGATCTCTTATAGGAGTAACTGAGGTAGACATGACTAATAATGGAGGAATATTTTACTGTAGCCCAGACTTTATGATTAATTCATCAGAATTTGGAACATACATAAAAATAGGTATTCAGACCAAAGGATATGGAGACATGACCAAAGGAAATAATCTCTTAGTTTGTGTAGGATTCTTAGGAAAATTAGTCAATAATAGTGGTAGCAGATTTAAATTAAACGTTGATGATGTAGTAGGACTAATGTGGAATAAAGGCATTAAATTAATGAAACCTATAAAAATAGACTCACAAATTTATGCTGGTTTAGAATGGAACTTAGACCATAAAGATAAGAATAAACAAGAAACTCTAAAACCTACAGACCATTTAATGTATACAAATAAAAAGGGAGAAACTTCTATTAGATTCATAGATTATCAAAAGACAAATCAAAATGAAATAGAAGAAGAAGTTGAACAAACTGAACGAAAAGAATTTATGAACATGTTTGAATTAGAAGAATTTGAAGTAGATAAGACTATACAGAAAGCACGAGAAATATATACGAAGGATAATAAGAGACGCTTTAAATGTAGTGGATGTAAGTTAGGACAATTGGAAATTTTTGAAGTAGACGACCATTTCAGAACATGTACTTTAAGAACAGATAATATACGATATAGAGAACTATTTGATAATTCAGACGATATAGTTTCAGAAACAGATAAAAGCATTAAAGAATTTATGGAATCGGCTTCTACTAGTTCAAGTCCCTTTCAAAGAACCAGTCAAATACATACAGTAGAAGCTAATACTGGGAATGTTCCAAGACATAGAGTATATAGACAAAACCCAGAATTTGAATTAGAAAGTGTAAGACCTATAGGAAAAAGAATGCCGATAGAAGAACCTATCACTCTCCAAGCAGGTGGTGATAAAGGAAAAATACTTAATATAGCTGCACATGACCCGCAGAATTGGAATACAGTTATAGATTTATGGAAAGGAATTGTAGTAGCAGACTATATTAAGACATACACCGAAACAGACTCAGAAACTATGAGACATTTTTAGGAGAATCAACTAAAGGTTTATGGGAAAGCTTTAAAAGAGAATTTCCCAATGAATTCGGAGAATTATTAGCCTTCGGAGCTAACCCATATAACTTTACCAATAAGGTACACAGTTTAATAACAGGAGAAGACCCAAATAGCGGATTACTAATTCTACAACAGAAAGCTTTAATAAAATTAGAACAATTAAGCATAAGTAGTTGGCATCATATTAAACCTTTTTTGTTAGATTATTTTTATTATACAACCATAAGTGGTAATGCTTTTGATGTAGGATTAGGTAAGAAATTATTTAATAAATTACCAGGAGCCTTAGGACGAGAAATAGAAGATAGATGGAATAAAAGAGACGGTGTAATACAGAATCCAAATGCCAGATGGTCAATAGGACATAGAATACAACATATTATGGATATATTACAAGAAAAATGTACTAATATACAAATACAAAAACAACTAAAGAAAGGCGAGACAAATTTCTGTAAAACTATTTATACTACACAAAGTTATGATGACAATCCTCAAAAGAAAAAATATAAAAAGTATAAAAAACCATATAAACGAAATAATTATAGACAAAAAAATTATTATTTAAGAAAATCATCTGCCCGAAAACCATATCTAAATAAAGACAAGCATGTAAGAAAATATAAAGATAATAGGAGTTATAAGAATACTTTAGAATGTTTTACTTGTGGCAGTTCAGACCATTTAGCCAATACCTGCCCTAAAAGAAATAATACTAGAACTAGAAATTCACAATTAATAGAAGACTTTAATGAGACTTTAATAAATGTAGATGAATACATGTCAGATACAGAGAGCATATATTCTATTATTAGTATAGATTATAATAAAGACCCAAACTCCTCAGATTCAGATGAAGATATAGGGCTAGAAAATTTGAATACTGCTATAATTAGTTGTAATTTAGTTAACATTTTAGAATCAGACCAGTGTCACCATGAGTTTGAAAAGAATAAGGGATTAGATAGTAATCAATGCTATATTTGTCATTGGTACCCTAGCCGAATTAAAAGAGCTAAATGCAATAAGTGTTTCCTGGAAGGATGCATTTCGTGTATAGAAAAGACTATAGGAAAACAAGTAATACAGTCACCACCAATACAACCAATAGAAAAGAAACAGACTGTTATAATCAACTCAGACAATTCAGCAGAAACCAGAATACATAATCTAGAAGTAAAGGTAAGTGAATTAGAAGATAGAATAAAATATTTAGAAAAAGGAAAAGAAAAAGAAATCCCTCGAGAACCAAAGGGAATTATTATAGAAGATTGTGAAGACACTGAATTATTAAATCAATCTTTTGAAGGACTAATATGTAACGAAGACGCAAAATTAAGTTCTGTTAAAGTAATGACAAAAATAACAATACAAGACTACGAAATAGAAACTTTAGGATTAGTAGACTCAGGATGCACTCAGTGCATAATAAATCAAAATATATTACCACAACGTCTTTTAAATGAATTTACTAAGCCACAGAAGGCCATGCAAATGGATGGCTCTCATAATACTTACACTCATTTTGTAAAGAATGCCATAATTAGTTTTAATAATACTTGTTCAAATTACAAGACTAAATATAAGTTAGGCTACATGTTAACAAGAAAGTTAGATATAAAAGCAGACTTTGTTATAGGATTGGACTTTATGGTCCGCAACAATGGAGGATGTTTTATTACAAGGGATGGTGTGATTTTTACAAAAAATATTACAATAACTCCCTCCTTCTTTGGAAGAAACGTGCAAAGAAATACTAAAGTAATAAAAGACTCTAATAAAAAGCAAATCAATCCAGACTCCGTTTGTGATAAAGGAACGGATTGTACCTGCAATAAAAATTTATTATCAGAAGTAATAGAAGAACATGAATGGGTAGATATAGAAGAAGAAATAGAGAAGAACTATAATTTAATTGAAGTACAGATAGACAAAAATACTTTTGACAAAAATAACATAGGATTTATTAAGAATCAAACAGAATTGCAGAAAATAATTCAAAAATTAGATGACATAGATATCATAGGAGAAAAACCTTTAGAACATTGGAAAAATAACCAAATAGAATGTAAGCTAGAAATTATAAATCCAGAATATACTGTAAAGACAGCAGCTATACAAGCCACTAATGAAGATCTAAAAGACTTTGAAATACAAATCAAAGAACTTCTTAATTTAGGAGTAATTAGGAGATCTAAGTCAAAACATAGATCAGCAGCATTTATGGTTAGAAACCACAGTGAGATAGTTAGGGGTAAAGCTAGAATGGTTATTAACTACAAAAGACTTAATGATAATACTGTAATGGATGCGTACAAACTTTCAGACAAAACCGAATTAATTAATAGAATCCAAGAAAGAACGATATTCAGTAAATTTGATTGCAAGTTCGGATACTGGTAAATCAAGATGCATAAAGACAGTATTGAATGGACAGCTTTTACTTGTCCAGAAGGTCATTTTGAATGGTTAGTAATGCCTTTTGGGCTAAAGACTGCACCACCAATTTTTCAACGAAAAATGGATAACATATTTGGAGGATACAAGCATTTTGTATTAGTATATGTAGATGACATTTTGATATTTAGTTATAACCTGAAAGAACACTTAGAACACTTACAGACGGTTTTTAATCTATTTATAGAACATGGAATAATCATTAGTAAGAAAAAGATGGAACTATGTAAACCCTATATTAACTTCTTAGGTATAACTATAGGAAATGGTAAAATTAAGTTACAACCTCACATAGCAAAGAAAGCTCTAGAAATGCCAGACAAATTAGAAAAGACTAAAGATTTACAAAAATTTTTAGGAATATTATATTATGCTAGACAATTCATTAAAAATTTAGGAAAGGTAGCAGGACCTCTTTATGCTAAGACAGGTACTAAAGGACAAAAAACTTTTAATAATGAAGACATAAAGTTAGTTCAGAAATTAAAGGAAATGATAAAAGATATACCAGACTTAGCACTACCTTTAGAAACAGACTATTTAATAATAGAAACTGATGGAAGTTTTGAAGGATGGGGAGCTGTCCTGAAAGCTAAAAGAAATAAATATAGTGATAAAAAGGAAGAAAGAATATGTGCTTATCAAAGCGGTAAATATAAAGAACAAGGAAACATGAGTAGTATAGACGCAGAAATACTAGCAGTAATTTATGGACTTAATAGTTTTAAAATATATATTTTAAACAAACCTGAAATATTAGTAAGAACAGACTGTGAAGCAATAGTTAAATTTCATGAAAAAATTAGTGAGAAAAACAGTAGTAAAAGGAGATGGCTGAATTTTATTGATGCTACTTCTATTTATAGTATTAAATTTGAACATATTAAAGGAAAAGAAAATGTTTTAGCTGATAAGCTTAGTAGATTAATTTCAAAAACTACTAATTAATTCTTTCATGCAGCATGGCAGATAAAGCAGACAAAGGAAAAGCTAAAGCTTCTTCCTCAGACTCAGCTACAGATAATTATTTACAGACTCTTTTAAGCAATACTCACTTTAGACCAATGAGCTCCCTAAACTCTTCTCAGACTCCCTCTAATCAGACAATTGAGCGAATTCATTTTGGCAGACATAATTTAATTTGTTATCCAGAAAGCAATTTCAGTTTCAAGACAAGACCTGAAGCAAGGGTTGACAAGAACCAGAAATGTATACTAGACAATTTATGGATTTCTTATAATAAGACTCCAAGGGATGTCAGCTATTTTTTAGCTGTAATGAACGCCCTGGCTCAATACTTTACAGACAAGAATCTAACAAATAAGTTTAAGTTTTATGTGATAGTACAGGGACGAACTCCAGGAATATACCAGACATGGATACAAGTGATCGATGCTATCAAAGGAGTTAAAGACCCATTATACAAAGGTTTTAACAACTTTCATGAGGCATTAGATTATGCCAGAGGTAACCTAGGACCAAATTTTTATATTGTACCAGAACTTCAAAACCAGACTAAAATTCCTCAATATAACATTCAGAAAGACACTAACAAAATAATTTTTTGTGATCACTGTACCTCTATGACCGAGAATTTTAGAAGACTTAACCATAAAAATGAGATTTTAGAAAAAGAAAGAAACGAGTTGATTAAACAAAATATGATTTTGCAAGACTATATTAGAGATATAGAAAAAACTCAAGAACAAGCTTCTTTTAAAGAATTTTCAAATTCAGCTACCCAGACTGATTTTCAGACCCAAGTGAGTTCTCCAACTCCACTCAAAATGGATCAGACGGGTGTACATTCCCCTGTGAATGTAGATAGACCTACTGTATCGGGTAAAGGTACAGCTAGTCCAGTTCAAACGGCAGCTGGTAAAGACTCATCAAGTCCGTTAATGGCTAACACTTTGCCAAAAAGTGTAAGACGATTACCTGCAAGCTTCAATTTAGAAGCCTCAAGCTCAAAGACCAGTTCCAAGACAAGAAAAACAAAATTAAAAAATAGGACTAGTGCCAAGACGATTGAAACCATTATTGGACAAACCCTAATGAGACTACTGCAGGATGTACAGCCTAAGGAGACAAGTGAAGAAACCAAAAACATGATTATACAGCCTAAACCAGAGACAGAAGATTCAGACATTCCTAACTCAGATTCAGATTATGATCCTACAACAGACCAATTTGCTCAAGACCCTCATGAGGATGATGATTCAGGCATGAGTTTCGATTCTGTAGCTCTACACAATTTAGACACGATTGGCTAAAGACAGACGTCAGCAGTAACATCAGCTGTTTTAGACTTTTGCCAAAAACGTAAGCAATGACGTTTCTAGCAGACAGTTGGCCTCAACTTTCAAAAAGATAAAGCATATGGAGACAGCCACTTCAATGGTTTTAAGACTTTTTCAACAAACGCACTATAACATGGGACCCAAGACAAAGACAACTCCAATAATTCAGCTTCTTTTGCTGAATTGAATTTCATTTTGAAATCCGCCTCTTCAATCGTTTGCCTATATATACCCTTCACTTCATTCAGACAAGAGACATCAGAAAAAGAGAGCAAGAGCAAGCATTAATATTGGCGAGCAAGTTCTTAGAAAATATTTTCCATATTCTGTAAGAGTGTAAAAAATTCAGAGTGTTGTAAGTACGAGTGTTTGTAAGTAAGTGTGCGAGTGTTTATTTTCCAGTTCAACCAGGAGCACTTCGGGGACTCCCGAAAGGGAACCCTCTCTCCTCTACAATATGTAAGTAGGTTATGGCTTTCTTAGAACTAGGTATATCCCCATGTACAGTATGTTTGTATGTGTTAACTAATATGCATGTAATTGGTTATGTATATATACATGTTTGTTTTCTTTAAACATATCTATGTTTAACTGTTTTACCCTTAGTATATGGTTAGCTTCTTAGATGCTTAAGTAACTCCCATGGATAATCGGTAAATTCCTAGGATGATTTATACCTACCCCTAGTATATGGTTAGTCTCCTGAATGCTTAAAGACTACAAGCTTTAAATTCAAAAGACTTTGATCAAATAACTAGTAACATTAGTTGGGAATTACAAGGAATAGAACAAGACATAACAACCTATAAAGAGTGGTTAGAGTGGTATAAAAGTAAACCAAACTGGATAGCGTTAGGCTAAATAATATAGACAAAGTAACAAATCTTAAAAAACTAGAATATTTGGATTTACAATTAATTCCAGAGAAGAAATATAAAAGGTTAAAAGACAATTCATTAATTAGGTGTAATTTTGTTAGTGGAGACCATAGTTTACATACAGAAGACCCACAATTAAATAGTATAGTAGACTTATTATTGAATCTAGGAGATAATATACATAAAGACAATTCTTTAATCTTAGAAATACTTCGAAATATTCAGGAAAAGCAGATAAAAGTTCTTTACCAAATCGAAGAAAAGTTAGATTTTCTAAAGACACAAAGCACAGAAATAGAAAAAAGACAACATTATAAAGAACCTCAAAATAATACTTTACTTACAGAAATTAAACAAAACCTAGAACAAATAAAACTTATAATCCTTTCATGAACGATCCATTATATATCGAAATCCTTAAACAAGCAGAACAAATAGCACCCAACCCAGAAGGTTTAAGTAATCATACCCCTCAAAGCAAGACTGACCAGACAATTATTAAACAGAATAATACCATAATATTATTACTTTTAAAACTCAACGAAAATATAGAAAGATTAATTAAAGGTAAAACTATAGAAGACCACCAAGAAATACTAAAACAACATTTAGAACAAATAAACAAAATTAAATACCCACCAGTTCCAGAAGATACCCTAAACGAATTAATAGATCAACTTAAGCGAACAGAAGTAACACCTTTAAAAGACAGACCCCCAGTAGTAAGAAAAGTAAAACCATGGACTTTTTATCAGATAGGAGACAAAACAACGAAAGACCACGACATAGCTACACCCAAAACAGCATAAGTAATAATTTAATATCTAACATAATGACTTCAAGGAGAAAACCTGCCTCTACTTCTCAACAGTTAGATGAAGTAATAGACGTAGACAAAGACATCCAGATATTTCAACAGAATAAATTAAATTTATTAAATCCCAAAGTATTATATAGTGCAGGTTTATTTTCACAAAAGGCCCTTCTATACAGACATTATAGAGAAGAACAACTATGTGTAACAGGAGATAGACAAGAAAATCTTACATTAATTAGTCCAGAATCTTCAGAAGAAATCCAAAAAAGACAAATGAATCTAATGCATATGGGTTTAATAATAATAGGACTAAAAGGGTTAACAAGAAAGAATTTAGGAACAAAAGCGTTAATAACTATTTATGATGATAGATGGTCAGACTCTCAAAGATCTCTTATAGGAGTAACTGAGGTAGACATGACTAATAATGGAGGAATATTTTACTGTAGCCCAGACTTTATGATTAATTCATCAGAATTTGGAACATACATAAAAATAGGTATTCAGACCAAAGGATATGAAGACATGACCAAAGGAAATAATCTCTTAGTTTGTGTAGGATTCTTAGGAAAATTAGCCAATAATAGTGGTAGCAGATTTAAATTAAAAGTTGATGATGTAGTAGGACTAATGGGGAATAAAGGCATTAAATTAATGAAACCTATAAAAATAGACTCACAAATTTATGCTGGTTTAGAATGGAACTTAGACCATAAAGATAAGAATAAACAAGAAACTCTAAAACCTACAGACCATTTAATGTATACAAATAAAAAGGGAGAAACTTCTATTAGATTCATAGATTATCAAAAGACAAATCAAAATGAAATAGAAGAAGAAGTTGAACAAACTGAACGAAAAGAATTTATGAACATGTTTGAATTAGAAGAATTTGAAGTAGATAAGACTATACAGAAAGCACGAGAAATATATACGAAGGATAATAAGAGACGCTTTAAATGTAGTGGATGTAAGTTAGGACAATTGGAAATTTTTGAAGTAGACGACCATTTCAGAACATGTACTATAAGAACACATCCTTTCTAATCAATCAGCTCCAACATCACTCCCAACAACTTCAATCTTTAATCTGCAGCCTGCAAAGCATAAATTATACATTTAGTTGAAATAATTATATTATCTAAGATTTAAAGATTTAAAATATATTGGTATCAGAGCCAGAAGTTTCTAGGCCTAATTATATGAAAAGAACTAGAATAGCTAGATATTTAAAAGCTCAGAGATCGTGGCTAATATATAATAAGGAAATACTTAGACATTTAGAACAAGAGTCTGATAGACTTCAACAAGAATTAGATTATTATCTAGTCAACTGTAGTGAAGAAATCGCTGCTAAATATACACCAATTATACAATTAGTTGAGTTTTATCAAGACGAAGTCACTAGAATTAATCGTAGAATAACAACTAGACAGCATATAGTAAGACATATAACAAATAGAATTCAGCATTATCCTTTAGGTTGATGAAAAAATCTCATTTAGCTAAACAATTAAAATCTTTCCATCATCAGTTAAACGTTAGAACTAATCATTTAAAATTTTTAGCACAAGATAAAGTAGACCTTATAGTAAGATATAATTATTATCAGTTAATATTCAAAGAACAAATCAGAGATAACGAAATTAATGCTATAAATATTTTAAATTATATGTGTAGAAGTATTGAAAGATCTGCTTATCATATAAGATTCCAGACTATTAAAATAAAGAAACTTAAATACCATATAAAATACTTTCCTCTAGCATAAAATACATGAACAGACCCATTACTAATCTTCAAGAATATAACAAGACAAAAAGAAAGATAAATCAATTATATACTGAACTTAAAAATTTACATTGTAATCCTGAAATAAAAGACGGAATAATACAAAACGGAAGGATCCCTTACTGTATTGCTGAAATAAGACATTATCAAGGAAAATTACTCAGATACATTTTAGTACGACACAGTAGACTTACTCTTCAGCACATGAGAAATAGCAATTCCTATAATAGACTGTTTAGATTAGTAAATTTATGAAACAACATTTTTATACAAAAAATATTGCATATCATTATAAAGAAATATACGATTTTAAACAAGAATTAAGACAAGCTATAATAATTAAAGATTCATTACCATCTACTCAGGAAAGAAAATTAAAACGCATAAGTAAAGAAATTAAAAATATCAAAGACTATATAAAATTTCTAAGAAATAGAGTAAGATATTTTCCTTTAGGCTAAGAAGTTTATGCAATATTCAAAAAATACTATTAACAAATATCGAAGAAAATATAAAGAACTAAGTAAAAGATTATATTGTATTCAACAAGGTCAGAATTATATACACTTTTTAGAACAAAAGTTAGTAACTGTTTTAACAAGATTTAAAATATATTTAGAATTGGATATAGAAACACACCTAAGACAACAGATAGTAGATTACTATAATTATATACAAAAAGAAATAGAACAAGTTAAAATAGATATTCAAGCCCAAGAATATTTAGTAACAGCAATCATAATTTCCTTTTATGCGAAGAAGTGATAACTATTGCTATTATATAACACATTACAATATACAGATACGTGAGTTAGTTATTGAAGAAAGAAGATTAGAAAAAGTACGTGACGAATTAGTCCAACATTTGCAAGATTTTAAAAACACAACAAAAGAATATTGCAAAAATATATCTATAGATTCATATCATAGAAGGTGTGAACATCAAAATAGAATACAAAATAGACTCCTTAATATTAAAAGAAATCTGAGAGATACTATAGAAAGACAAAAACTTTTTAAGAAATATTTAGACAATTGCCCGTTAGGATAAAATAGTTAATGAAAACTCATCCATTTGCTAGACAAATACAGGCCAATAATATCTTATATATTACTCAGTTAATAAGACTAGTTTACTCAACAAAGAAACAAAAAATATTAAAACAATCTTTAAGAAGACTACAAGCTTTAAATTCAAAAGACTTTGATCAAATAACTAGTAACATTAGTTGGGAATTACAAGGAATAGAACAAGACATAACAACCTATAAAGAGTGGTTAGAGTGGTATAAAAGTAAACCAAACTGGATAGCGTTAGGCTAAATAATATAGACAAAGTAACAAATCTTAAAAAACTAGAATATTTGGATTTACAATTAATTCCAGAGAAGAAATATAAAAGGTTAAAAGACAATTCATTAATTAGGTGTAATTTTGTTAGTGGAGACCATAGTTTACATACAGAAGACCCACAATTAAATAGTATAGTAGACTTATTATTGAATCTAGGAGATAATATACATAAAGACAATTCTTTAATCTTAGAAATACTTCGAAATATTCAGGAAAAGCAGATAAAAGTTCTTTACCAAATCGAAGAAAAGTTAGATTTTCTAAAGACACAAAGCACAGAAATAGAAAAAAGACAACATTATAAAGAACCTCAAAATAATACTTTACTTACAGAAATTAAACAAAACCTAGAACAAATAAAACTTATAATCCTTTCATGAACGATCCATTATATATCGAAATCCTTAAACAAGCAGAACAAATAGCACCCAACCCAGAAGGTTTAAGTAATCATACCCCTCAAAGCAAGACTGACCAGACAATTATTAAACAGAATAATACCATAATATTATTACTTTTAAAACTCAACGAAAATATAGAAAGATTAATTAAAGGTAAAACTATAGAAGACCACCAAGAAATACTAAAACAACATTTAGAACAAATAAACAAAATTAAATACCCACCAGTTCCAGAAGATACCCTAAACGAATTAATAGATCAACTTAAGCGAACAGAAGTAACACCTTTAAAAGACAGACCCCCAGTAGTAAGAAAAGTAAAACCATGGACTTTTTATCAGATAGGAGACAAAACAACGAAAGACCACGACATAGCTACACCCAAAACAGCATAAGTAATAATTTAATATCTAACATAATGACTTCAAGGAGAAAACCTGCCTCTACTTCTCAACAGTTAGATGAAGTAATAGACGTAGACAAAGACATCCAGATATTTCAACAGAATAAATTAAATTTATTAAATCCCAAAGTATTATATAGTGCAGGTTTATTTTCACAAAAGGCCCTTCTATACAGACATTATAGAGAAGAACAACTATGTGTAACAGGAGATAGACAAGAAAATCTTACATTAATTAGTCCAGAATCTTCAGAAGAAATCCAAAAAAGACAAATGAATCTAATGCATATGGGTTTAATAATAATAGGACTAAAAGGGTTAACAAGAAAGAATTTAGGAACAAAAGCGTTAATAACTATTTATGATGATAGATGGTCAGACTCTCAAAGATCTCTTATAGGAGTAACTGAGGTAGACATGACTAATAATGGAGGAATATTTTACTGTAGCCCAGACTTTATGATTAATTCATCAGAATTTGGAACATACATAAAAATAGGTATTCAGACCAAAGGATATGAAGACATGACCAAAGGAAATAATCTCTTAGTTTGTGTAGGATTCTTAGGAAAATTAGCCAATAATAGTGGTAGCAGATTTAAATTAAAAGTTGATGATGTAGTAGGACTAATGGGGAATAAAGGCATTAAATTAATGAAACCTATAAAAATAGACTCACAAATTTATGCTGGTTTAGAATGGAACTTAGACCATAAAGATAAGAATAAACAAGAAACTCTAAAACCTACAGACCATTTAATGTATACAAATAAAAAGGGAGAAACTTCTATTAGATTCATAGATTATCAAAAGACAAATCAAAATGAAATAGAAGAAGAAGTTGAACAAACTGAACGAAAAGAATTTATGAACATGTTTGAATTAGAAGAATTTGAAGTAGATAAGACTATACAGAAAGCACGAGAAATATATACGAAGGATAATAAGAGACGCTTTAAATGTAGTGGATGTAAGTTAGGACAATTGGAAATTTTTGAAGTAGACGACCATTTCAGAACATGTACTATAAGAACACATCCTTTCTAATCAATCAGCTCCAACATCACTCCCAACAACTTCAATCTTTAATCTGCAGCCTGCAAAGCATAAATTATACATTTAGTTGAAATAATTATATTATCTAAGATTTAAAGATTTAAAATATATTGGTATCAGAGCCAGAAGTTTCTAGGCCTAATTATATGAAAAGAACTAGAATAGCTAGATATTTAAAAGCTCAGAGATCGTGGCTAATATATAATAAGGAAATACTTAGACATTTAGAACAAGAGTCTGATAGACTTCAACAAGAATTAGATTATTATCTAGTCAACTGTAGTGAAGAAATCGCTGCTAAATATACACCAATTATACAATTAGTTGAGTTTTATCAAGACGAAGTCACTAGAATTAATCGTAGAATAACAACTAGACAGCATATAGTAAGACATATAACAAATAGAATTCAGCATTATCCTTTAGGTTGATGAAAAAATCTCATTTAGCTAAACAATTAAAATCTTTCCATCATCAGTTAAACGTTAGAACTAATCATTTAAAATTTTTAGCACAAGATAAAGTAGACCTTATAGTAAGATATAATTATTATCAGTTAATATTCAAAGAACAAATCAGAGATAACGAAATTAATGCTATAAATATTTTAAATTATATGTGTAGAAGTATTGAAAGATCTGCTTATCATATAAGATTCCAGACTATTAAAATAAAGAAACTTAAATACCATATAAAATACTTTCCTCTAGCATAAAATACATGAACAGACCCATTACTAATCTTCAAGAATATAACAAGACAAAAAGAAAGATAAATCAATTATATACTGAACTTAAAAATTTACATTGTAATCCTGAAATAAAAGACGGAATAATACAAAACGGAAGGATCCCTTACTGTATTGCTGAAATAAGACATTATCAAGGAAAATTACTCAGATACATTTTAGTACGACACAGTAGACTTACTCTTCAGCACATGAGAAATAGCAATTCCTATAATAGACTGTTTAGATTAGTAAATTTATGAAACAACATTTTTATACAAAAAATATTGCATATCATTATAAAGAAATATACGATTTTAAACAAGAATTAAGACAAGCTATAATAATTAAAGAATCATTACCATCTACTCAGGAAAGAAAATTAAAACGCATAAGTAAAGAAATTAAAAATATCAAAGACTATATAAAATTTCTAAGAAATAGAGTAAGATATTTTCCTTTAGGCTAAGAAGTTTATGCAATATTCAAAAAATACTATTAACAAATATCGAAGAAAATATAAAGAACTAAGTAAAAGATTATATTGTATTCAACAAGGTCAGAATTATATACACTTTTTAGAACAAAAGTTAGTAACTGTTTTAACAAGATTTAAAATATATTTAGAATTGGATATAGAAACACACCTAAGACAACAGATAGTAGATTACTATAATTATATACAAAAAGAAATAGAACAAGTTAAAATAGATATTCAAGCCCAAGAATATTTAGTAACAGCAATCATAATTTCCTTTTATGCGAAGAAGTGATAACTATTGCTATTATATAACACATTACAATATACAGATACGTGAGTTAGTTATTGAAGAAAGAAGATTAGAAAAAGTACGTGACGAATTAGTCCAACATTTGCAAGATTTTAAAAACACAACAAAAGAATATTGCAAAAATATATCTATAGATTCATATCATAGAAGGTGTGAACATCAAAATAGAATACAAAATAGACTCCTTAATATTAAAAGAAATCTGAGAGATACTATAGAAAGACAAAAACTTTTTAAGAAATATTTAGACAATTGCCCGTTAGGATAAAATAGTTAATGAAAACTCATCCATTTGCTAGACAAATACAGGCCAATAATATCTTATATATTACTCAGTTAATAAGACTAGTTTACTCAACAAAGAAACAAAAAATATTAAAACAATCTTTAAGAAGACTACAAGCTTTAAATTCAAAAGACTTTGATCAAATAACTAGTAACATTAGTTGGGAATTACAAGGAATAGAACAAGACATAACAACCTATAAAGAGTGGTTAGAGTGGTATAAAAGTAAACCAAACTGGATAGCGTTAGGCTAAATAATATAGACAAAGTAACAAATCTTAAAAAACTAGAATATTTGGATTTACAATTAATTCCAGAGAAGAAATATAAAAGGTTAAAAGACAATTCATTAATTAGGTGTAATTTTGTTAGTGGAGACCATAGTTTACATACAGAAGACCCACAATTAAATAGTATAGTAGACTTATTATTGAATCTAGGAGATAATATACATAAAGACAATTCTTTAATCTTAGAAATACTTCGAAATATTCAGGAAAAGCAGATAAAAGTTCTTTACCAAATCGAAGAAAAGTTAGATTTTCTAAAGACACAAAGCACAGAAATAGAAAAAAGACAACATTATAAAGAACCTCAAAATAATACTTTACTTACAGAAATTAAACAAAACCTAGAACAAATAAAACTTATAATCCTTTCATGAACGATCCATTATATATCGAAATCCTTAAACAAGCAGAACAAATAGCACCCAACCCAGAAGGTTTAAGTAATCATACCCCTCAAAGCAAGACTGACCAGACAATTATTAAACAGAATAATACCATAATATTATTACTTTTAAAACTCAACGAAAATATAGAAAGATTAATTAAAGGTAAAACTATAGAAGACCACCAAGAAATACTAAAACAACATTTAGAACAAATAAACAAAATTAAATACCCACCAGTTCCAGAAGATACCCTAAACGAATTAATAGATCAACTTAAGCGAACAGAAGTAACACCTTTAAAAGACAGACCCCCAGTAGTAAGAAAAGTAAAACCATGGACTTTTTATCAGATAGGAGACAAAACAACGAAAGACCACGACATAGCTACACCCAAAACAGCATAAGTAATAATTTAATATCTAACATAATGACTTCAAGGAGAAAACCTGCCTCTACTTCTCAACAGTTAGATGAAGTAATAGACGTAGACAAAGACATCCAGATATTTCAACAGAATAAATTAAATTTATTAAATCCCAAAGTATTATATAGTGCAGGTTTATTTTCACAAAAGGCCCTTCTATACAGACATTATAGAGAAGAACAACTATGTGTAACAGGAGATAGACAAGAAAATCTTACATTAATTAGTCCAGAATCTTCAGAAGAAATCCAAAAAAGACAAATGAATCTAATGCATATGGGTTTAATAATAATAGGACTAAAAGGGTTAACAAGAAAGAATTTAGGAACAAAAGCGTTAATAACTATTTATGATGATAGATGGTCAGACTCTCAAAGATCTCTTATAGGAGTAACTGAGGTAGACATGACTAATAATGGAGGAATATTTTACTGTAGCCCAGACTTTATGATTAATTCATCAGAATTTGGAACATACATAAAAATAGGTATTCAGACCAAAGGATATGAAGACATGACCAAAGGAAATAATCTCTTAGTTTGTGTAGGATTCTTAGGAAAATTAGCCAATAATAGTGGTAGCAGATTTAAATTAAAAGTTGATGATGTAGTAGGACTAATGGGGAATAAAGGCATTAAATTAATGAAACCTATAAAAATAGACTCACAAATTTATGCTGGTTTAGAATGGAACTTAGACCATAAAGATAAGAATAAACAAGAAACTCTAAAACCTACAGACCATTTAATGTATACAAATAAAAAGGGAGAAACTTCTATTAGATTCATAGATTATCAAAAGACAAATCAAAATGAAATAGAAGAAGAAGTTGAACAAACTGAACGAAAAGAATTTATGAACATGTTTGAATTAGAAGAATTTGAAGTAGATAAGACTATACAGAAAGCACGAGAAATATATACGAAGGATAATAAGAGACGCTTTAAATGTAGTGGATGTAAGTTAGGACAATTGGAAATTTTTGAAGTAGACGACCATTTCAGAACATGTACTATAAGAACACATCCTTTCTAATCAATCAGCTCCAACATCACTCCCAACAACTTCAATCATTAATCTGCAGCCTGCAAAGCATAAATTATACATTTAGTTGAAATAATTATATTATCTAAGATTTAAAGATTTAAAATATATTGGTATCAGAGCCAGAAGTTTCTAGGCCTAATTATATGAAAAGAACTAGAATAGCTAGATATTTAAAAGCTCAGAGATCGTGGTTAATATATAATAAGGAAATACTTAGACATTTAGAACAAGAGTCTGATAGACTTCAACAAGAATTAGATTATTATCTAGTCAACTGTAGTGAAGAAATCGCTGCTAAATATACACCAATTATACAATTAGTTGAGTTTTATCAAGACGAAGTCACTAGAATTAATCGTAGAATAACAACTAGACAGCATATAGTAAGACATATAACAAATAGAATTCAGCATTATCCTTTAGGTTGATGAAAAAATCTCATTTAGCTAAACAATTAAAATCTTTCCATCATCAGTTAAACGTTAGAACTAATCATTTAAAATTTTTAGCACAAGATAAAGTAGACCTTATAGTAAGATATAATTATTATCAGTTAATATTCAAAGAACAAATCAGAGATAACGAAATTAATGCTATAAATATTTTAAATTATATGTGTAGAAGTATTGAAAGATCTGCTTATCATATAAGATTCCAGACTATTAAAATAAAGAAACTTAAATACCATATAAAATACTTTCCTCTAGCATAAAATACATGAACAGACCCATTACTAATCTTCAAGAATATAACAAGACAAAAAGAAAGATAAATCAATTATATACTGAACTTAAAAATTTACATTGTAATCCTGAAATAAAAGACGGAATAATACAAAACGGAAGGATCCCTTACTGTATTGCTGAAATAAGACATTATCAAGGAAAATTACTCAGATACATTTTAGTACGACACAGTAGACTTACTCTTCAGCACATGAGAAATAGCAATTCCTATAATAGACTGTTTAGATTAGTAAATTTATGAAACAACATTTTTATACAAAAAATATTGCATATCATTATAAAGAAATATACGATTTTAAACAAGAATTAAGACAAGCTATAATAATTAAAGAATCATTACCATCTACTCAGGAAAGAAAATTAAAACGCATAAGTAAAGAAATTAAAAATATCAAAGACTATATAAAATTTCTAAGAAATAGAGTAAGATATTTTCCTTTAGGCTAAGAAGTTTATGCAATATTCAAAAAATACTATTAACAAATATCGAAGAAAATATAAAGAACTAAGTAAAAGATTATATTGTATTCAACAAGGTCAGAATTATATACACTTTTTAGAACAAAAGTTAGTAACTGTTTTAACAAGATTTAAAATATATTTAGAATTGGATATAGAAACACACCTAAGACAACAGATAGTAGATTACTATAATTATATACAAAAAGAAATAGAACAAGTTAAAATAGATATTCAAGCCCAAGAATATTTAGTAACAGCAATCATAATTTCCTTTTATGCGAAGAAGTGATAACTATTGCTATTATATAACACATTACAATATACAGATACGTGAGTTAGTTATTGAAGAAAGAAGATTAGAAAAAGTACGTGACGAATTAGTCCAACATTTGCAAGATTTTAAAAACACAACAAAAGAATATTGCAAAAATATATCTATAGATTCATATCATAGAAGGTGTGAACATCAAAATAGAATACAAAATAGACTCCTTAATATTAAAAGAAATCTGAGAGATACTATAGAAAGACAAAAACTTTTTAAGAAATATTTAGACAATTGCCCGTTAGGATAAAATAGTTAATGAAAACTCATCCATTTGCTAGACAAATACAGGCCAATAATATCTTATATATTACTCAGTTAATAAGACTAGTTTACTCAACAAAGAAACAAAAAATATTAAAACAATCTTTAAGAAGACTACAAGCTTTAAATTCAAAAGACTTTGATCAAATAACTAGTAACATTAGTTGGGAATTACAAGGAATAGAACAAGACATAACAACCTATAAAGAGTGGTTAGAGTGGTATAAAAGTAAACCAAACTGGATAGCGTTAGGCTAAATAATATAGACAAAGTAACAAATCTTAAAAAACTAGAATATTTGGATTTACAATTAATTCCAGAGAAGAAATATAAAAGGTTAAAAGACAATTCATTAATTAGGTGTAATTTTGTTAGTGGAGACCATAGTTTACATACAGAAGACCCACAATTAAATAGTATAGTAGACTTATTATTGAATCTAGGAGATAATATACATAAAGACAATTCTTTAATCTTAGAAATACTTCGAAATATTCAGGAAAAGCAGATAAAAGTTCTTTACCAAATCGAAGAAAAGTTAGATTTTCTAAAGACACAAAGCACAGAAATAGAAAAAAGACAACATTATAAAGAACCTCAAAATAATACTTTACTTACAGAAATTAAACAAAACCTAGAACAAATAAAACTTATAATCCTTTCATGAACGATCCATTATATATCGAAATCCTTAAACAAGCAGAACAAATAGCACCCAACCCAGAAGGTTTAAGTAATCATACCCCTCAAAGCAAGACTGACCAGACAATTATTAAACAGAATAATACCATAATATTATTACTTTTAAAACTCAACGAAAATATAGAAAGATTAATTAAAGGTAAAACTATAGAAGACCACCAAGAAATACTAAAACAACATTTAGAACAAATAAACAAAATTAAATACCCACCAGTTCCAGAAGATACCCTAAACGAATTAATAGATCAACTTAAGCGAACAGAAGTAACACCTTTAAAAGACAGACCCCCAGTAGTAAGAAAAGTAAAACCATGGACTTTTTATCAGATAGGAGACAAAACAACGAAAGACCACGACATAGCTACACCCAAAACAGCATAAGTAATAATTTAATATCTAACATAATGACTTCAAGGAGAAAACCTGCCTCTACTTCTCAACAGTTAGATGAAGTAATAGACGTAGACAAAGACATCCAGATATTTCAACAGAATAAATTAAATTTATTAAATCCCAAAGTATTATATAGTGCAGGTTTATTTTCACAAAAGGCCCTTCTATACAGACATTATAGAGAAGAACAACTATGTGTAACAGGAGATAGACAAGAAAATCTTACATTAATTAGTCCAGAATCTTCAGAAGAAATCCAAAAAAGACAAATGAATCTAATGCATATGGGTTTAATAATAATAGGACTAAAAGGGTTAACAAGAAAGAATTTAGGAACAAAAGCGTTAATAACTATTTATGATGATAGATGGTCAGACTCTCAAAGATCTCTTATAGGAGTAACTGAGGTAGACATGACTAATAATGGAGGAATATTTTACTGTAGCCCAGACTTTATGATTAATTCATCAGAATTTGGAACATACATAAAAATAGGTATTCAGACCAAAGGATATGAAGACATGACCAAAGGAAATAATCTCTTAGTTTGTGTAGGATTCTTAGGAAAATTAGCCAATAATAGTGGTAGCAGATTTAAATTAAAAGTTGATGATGTAGTAGGACTAATGGGGAATAAAGGCATTAAATTAATGAAACCTATAAAAATAGACTCACAAATTTATGCTGGTTTAGAATGGAACTTAGACCATAAAGATAAGAATAAACAAGAAACTCTAAAACCTACAGACCATTTAATGTATACAAATAAAAAGGGAGAAACTTCTATTAGATTCATAGATTATCAAAAGACAAATCAAAATGAAATAGAAGAAGAAGTTGAACAAACTGAACGAAAAGAATTTATGAACATGTTTGAATTAGAAGAATTTGAAGTAGATAAGACTATACAGAAAGCACGAGAAATATATACGAAGGATAATAAGAGACGCTTTAAATGTAGTGGATGTAAGTTAGGACAATTGGAAATTTTTGAAGTAGACGACCATTTCAGAACATGTACTATAAGAACACATCCTTTCTAATCAATCAGCTCCAACATCACTCCCAACAACTTCAATCTTTAATCTGCAGCCTGCAAAGCATAAATTATACATTTAGTTGAAATAATTATATTATCTAAGATTTAAAGATTTAAAATATATTGGTATCAGAGCCAGAAGTTTCTAGGCCTAATTATATGAAAAGAACTAGAATAGCTAGATATTTAAAAGCTCAGAGATCGTGGTTAATATATAATAAGGAAATACTTAGACATTTAGAACAAGAGTCTGATAGACTTCAACAAGAATTAGATTATTATCTAGTCAACTGTAGTGAAGAAATCGCTGCTAAATATACACCAATTATACAATTAGTTGAGTTTTATCAAGACGAAGTCACTAGAATTAATCGTAGAATAACAACTAGACAGCATATAGTAAGACATATAACAAATAGAATTCAGCATTATCCTTTAGGTTGATGAAAAAATCTCATTTAGCTAAACAATTAAAATCTTTCCATCATCAGTTAAACGTTAGAACTAATCATTTAAAATTTTTAGCACAAGATAAAGTAGACCTTATAGTAAGATATAATTATTATCAGTTAATATTCAAAGAACAAATCAGAGATAACGAAATTAATGCTATAAATATTTTAAATTATATGTGTAGAAGTATTGAAAGATCTGCTTATCATATAAGAATCCAGACTATTAAAATAAAGAAACTTAAATACCATATAAAATACTTTCCTCTAGCATAAAATACATGAACAGACCCATTACTAATCTTCAAGAATATAACAAGACAAAAAGAAAGATAAATCAATTATATACTGAACTTAAAAATTTACATTGTAATCCTGAAATAAAAGACGGAATAATACAAAACGGAAGGATCCCTTACTGTATTGCTGAAATAAGACATTATCAAGGAAAATTACTCAGATACATTTTAGTACGACACAGTAGACTTACTCTTCAGCACATGAGAAATAGCAATTCCTATAATAGACTGTTTAGATTAGTAAATTTATGAAACAACATTTTTATACAAAAAATATTGCATATCATTATAAAGAAATATACGATTTTAAACAAGAATTAAGACAAGCTATAATAATTAAAGAATCATTACCATCTACTCAGGAAAGAAAATTAAAACGCATAAGTAAAGAAATTAAAAATATCAAAGACTATATAAAATTTCTAAGAAATAGAGTAAGATATTTTCCTTTAGGCTAAGAAGTTTATGCAATATTCAAAAAATACTATTAACAAATATCGAAGAAAATATAAAGAACTAAGTAAAAGATTATATTGTATTCAACAAGGTCAGAATTATATACACTTTTTAGAACAAAAGTTAGTAACTGTTTTAACAAGATTTAAAATATATTGGTATCAGAGCCAATATGTAAGTAGGTTATGGCTTTCTTAGAACTAGGTATATCCCCATGTACAGTATGTTTGTATGTGTTAACTAATATGCATGTAATTGGTTATGTATATATACATGTTTGTTTTCTTTAAACATATCTATGTTTAACTGTTTTACCCTTAGTATATGGTTAGCTTCTTAGATGCTTAAGTAACTCCCATGGATAATCGGTAAATTCCTAGGATGATTTATACCTACCCCTAGTATATGGTTAGTCTCCTGAATGCTTAAAGAACCCTGATGGATTGGCCTGTAAATACCTAGGATGTTGAAGTCCGTCATGGCCAAGAGAGCCGCAGGACAGTGTTTCCAGGGTGTGGTCGAAGAAACGGTTCTTAAGTGTTAAGTTTAGGAGAAAGAGATGAAAAGGGAAGGTATAGATATGCTACAATAATTAGCGGTTCCGGGGTGCGGTTAAGAAGCAGTTCTTAAGTATAAAGTCTAAGAAGAAGAGATGAACAGGGTATCATCAAAAAAAAAAAAAAAAAAAAAAAAAAAGTTAAATTTCTGGGGAATATACTTAGATTTCTAAGAAAATCTTAGCTCAATTACATAAGGTGGATCAAAGGAGGAGGAAGTACCGAGTAGGATTTTACAACTATAAGAACACATCCTTTCTAATCAATCAGCTCCAACATCACTCCCAACAACTTCAATCTTTAATCTGCAGCCTGCAAAGCATAAATTATACATTTAGTTGAAATAATTATATTATATATATATATATATATATATAGACTCTACACGTACAAAGTCCCCAAAAGAAAGCAATCTTGTAGTCCAATACTAATTAATGTGACATGCACATGGCCTTATCCATTATTTTGCTCTCCGTATATATATATTCGGATACTGCATAGGCTCGTGGTGAAATAAATATAATATTTTAAATATACCATTATGAATAGAAAATTATTTTGAACAAAACCTCTATAAAATAAAAATAAATATTATGTCAACAAAATTAGATTTACTATCTCCATTTAAAAATATTACTAAATTATAAACTTATTATTAAAGTAATATAGACACATCATAACTAAAGAATTTTATAAATATCATAAACATTTTTGAAAGGTAATTAACTATGTCATTTTACCCAATTCAAATTTAATTTAATATTTTACAACGAGCTCAGTCTAAATAATATTCTCAAACGAACTGTCCGGGAACCGAACTGTCAGTCCCAGCAAGTTATAACTAACTTGGGGCAGTTATAGAAAAGCTCTAAACGCTGAGAACGCACGAAAATGAGGAAAATAGCCGGGAAGGTCATTACAAGAATAGAGAGAAGAGAGGAGATATCTTATTTCAACTGAGGGATGATTTACAATGAATAGAGATCCTCTATTTATAGGAAAAAATCTTCTTAATTTCTCTCCAATAGATAGACATCTCATAGTTTGATAGATACTCAAATATCTTGATAGATCTTGATAAATACTCTCTATATTCTTAATAGACATTCACTACAAAATGATAGACATCAACATCATTTATAACATTGTTAAATTAATCACTATTTGTTTAGCGACCAATTTGATGTGATTGTCGCATCGTCTTTTTTTTTTTTCCTCATTTTGTATTTACTTATTATTTAATAATCATACTTTATCCCATCTTTTTATAGTAGCTCTACCTTGTAAACCCACTTTTCTTGTATATCTATCCTTCAAATTATTAATGTGTGACACTATGTAATAATGGAAACGATACAATCTACTCATTGTATTCAATTAAACATTATAGTACAATACAATTTATCCAAATGTTGTACTCATCAAAACAATACAGTACGATATAATACATCACAATACGATACATTATGAAACAATAGGCAATGACCATCCAAATAGAGTGTTAAGGTACATACTAATGTTACTTACCCATAGTAATACAATTTTTCCATGCTCATATAGGACCACAATACATCAACATTATTGGAGTGAAATAGATGTTGCCTACTGAATACTTATTGCTCACTGTAAGATGGAGGGGTTTAGCAAAGTTTCAGAAATATCAACTAAGCAAACATTTAACAAAACCAGCATCACGAATTTCCTGATGTCTTGCGCACAAACCCGGCAATATCAAATGTGTCGGTCCCATTCTTCGTGATGACACCCTATTCAAATACGTGTCACTTGTCAGGTTTAAATAGCGTGGGGTTCGAAAGTGCACCAATATACAATAGAACAACGGGAAAGAGGCAAATATATCGATAGACTGACCTTTTCAGTGATGATTCCACTAATCAAATTAGCTGGGGTGACATCAAATGCAGGGTTCCAAACCGAAATGCCAGAGGCAGCAACTTGTTCACCTAGTCCTCCTCGTGTATGTAACAGTTCCTTTGGAGATCTTTCCTCTATCACAATTTCTTGTCCGGAAGAAAGGGATAGATCAACAGAAGTCAAAGGAGCTGCAACGTAAAATGGTATACCATGATGCATGGCAGAAACAGCAAGGCTGTAAGTTCCAATCTTATTGGCAGTATCACCTGCAGTAGTATGTAAAGCTCCCCGTAAAACACTATGTGGTTCGAAAACCGAAAGGCACATGCGAAAGTAACTCATAAGTACCATTTGCAGCTACACGATCAGCTCCAACAATGACAGCTTTCACACGACCAGCATTCATCAATGCAGCTGCAGCTGAATCAGCTATAAGGGTGGCTGGGATGTTTTCATGAACCAACTCAAATGCAGTCAATCTGGATCCCTGATAGTAAATAGAGATGATATGATAAAATATCTTTCTCCAACCACCTCCGTCTAGAGGCCAGTTGTAGAATGGCTCAAATGGTAGTCAGCCAAAATAAAACAAGCAAAGAAGCCTTTCAACAAGGCAAATCAGAAGTATTGTCCACCATCGAATTCCAGTTGAACATATACTATTAGGTATCTGATTCTTCAGTACATGATTACTGATTTGTAGTTAATGAGAATATGAATATATTGATCAAGTATAAAAACATGTATTTTCACAGGCTAATCTACTAAAGTCCAATCTTTATCTCGCACTTTTAAACCAAAATGCACGTAAGTGGTTCCAATAGAAGAGAACCGCATTATGATCGGATCTTTATCTTTTACTCTTTCTATGTTTACAATGTTTTCCGGGGGGGGGGATTGAATTACAACTCCCACTGGCATTCCTTCAAATAAAATGCTGATGAATTCAGGAGTTAAGTAGCAGTTTAGCATTTCCTTTAATGAAATGCTGATGAATACAGGAGTTGTGGTAGCAGTATTACAACTGATTGGAAAAGGTGGATACCGAGTTTTCAGCAAAAATAGACTAGAAACTTCTTCTTTTCGAGTCCCTTGTCCCTTGTTTAATTGTTCTTGGTTTGTATTCCATATATATCTGATATTTCTGTCCAAGGTACTATATTTTAACCCATTTTAGTTTTGATCAAAGCACCCAACACAAAAGCAAGAATCAAAGCATCAAATGTTCTACCAGACCAATATTTAGTACTAACCACATGTAAATTACCATCAGTATAACACTATGCCATAACTGCCAAGGGTATGAGAACACTTAGGATACCTAGAAACACACTTCACTCTAAATTAACATGAACATTTATTATGACACGGCTACAAATTATCATTACTCTGCAACAGTGAAGAAAATGCAGAAACTCTATTTTCTGCAGCCTAGCAGGGAGAATATGCACAATCATCAATAGGTTAATTGCTATGATATTTACTGGTTGATTCTACTAGTTATTAAAATTAGAATAAACTATAGGCCATGAACTACCTGGTTGAATGGACGAGTTTCCGTGCAGTATGCCCTTTCTAAAGCTCCGTCAGCATAAAGTGCCCGGATAACACCAAGAGCAGTTCCATATCCAGCTGTAGCAAGACTGTTGAGATATACGAGTAAAATCAGAATTACAATCTACTTGTTTTCAGAATTGCTTTCCGTTAATCCAGTCACAGAATGATATATTGCAATTTCCAGGGAAAATGGGCTATGGAAGACGATCATGCTAAATCAAGTAGGATAAGAACCAATCATTAAAATGTAAATAAAACAGAAATTTAGAACTGGAGTGTACCTTCCTGTGTTGCAATGGGTCAAAATTGTTATCTTCGGAGTGCCTGCCAGGTAATTCTTAATAAAACTAGCTCCATTTGACCCAATTACCTTATTGGAAGTAACATCATCCTCCAGCATAACTTCAGCAGCTTCAATGTAAGCCTGATAGAACAGATGAGAGTTAGGTGTCATGCAACAAACAAAAAGGAAGGCAGGTTACTACATTTCTATGGTGAAACTATCGCCAATTAAGATGTGCCCCTCTCCCAGGCTATCTCACATTACTGCTGAAGTTGTTACTCCCTCCGTTTCAATTTGTTTGTCTTGCTTTCCTTTTTAGTCCGTTTAAAAAGAATACCTCTTTCCTTTTTGGCAACCCTTTAATTCTAACTTTCCACCTCACATGTTTAAGACCAGCAGATTAAAGCGCATTTTGGAACATTCTACATGTCTCTAGTTTAAGAGCACAAAATTTAAAAAACTTATATATTTTCTTAAACTCTGTGCCAAGCCAAAACCAGACAAAAGGATTGAAACGGGAGGGAGCAATATTTAAGCAGGAGAGCTGAGTATTTGTCAAAGCAAGACAGTGTTACTACCTGAAAAACTGAATTGGCTTCTTTAGCTGTGGCAGCAGCCTTTTTTATAACTTCTTTTAGCTTTACTGCAGCATCTGAAAGATTAACAGCTGTTGGTCGACTAAATGAAAGAAAGAAAATATCATCAGATCCTTCAAAGAACTTAAACAACGTAGTATCTCGAAATTATGAGAAATAAGCAGACAAATATTTTTGCAGGCATACATAAATATTACCTTGAAACAAGAAAATCCAATTTTTTACTTAGGAAAGATGATGCATCATCAGAAGTCCCATCAAACGAAGCTAAGTTTGAAACTTCTACTGCCAAAGACAGTGCGGCAGCAATAGCAATTGCAGGCGCCCCACGGACAACCATTTCCTGAATTGCATCCCTGGCACATATGAAGAAGGCAAGTGGATCAATACTCAAGAACCTTGTTAGGCATCACATCAGGCAGCGAATCCACATAAAATTAAAGAGGGACAAGATCTTTCGTCAGGGAAAACATATGCACTAACAAGAGCACAGTAATGTTATATTAATCAACTAGGCCTCAATTCCAAACAAAATTGAGGTCTGTTATTTATTTGTTATAAATTGAAATACTACCTTGCTAAGGAAATGGGGAGATCGGCGAGTATGTCAACCATCACATTGGTGTAGGGTGGATGAAATAAAGGCTCGCATCTGGAGTCTTGTTTGATAAGAAGGTGCCACCAAAAATTGAAGGCAAGTTTTACAGAGTGGTAGTTAGACCAACTATGTTATCTCAGACAGAGTGTTGGTCAGTCAAGAATTCTCACATTAAGAAGTTGAAAGTTGCAGAAATGAGGATTCTGTGATAGGTCATGGATGTGTGGGCATACTAGGAAAAATAGGATTAGAAATGAGGATATCCGGGACAAGGTGTGAGTGGCTTCGGTGGAGGACAAAATGCAGAAAGTGAGACTGAGATGGTTCGGACATGTGAAGAGGAGATGTACAGATGCTCCAATGGGAGGTGTCAAAGGCTGGCTATGGATGGTTTCAAGAGAGGTAGAGATAGACTGAAGAAGCATTGTAAAAAGGTGATTAGATAGGACATGGCACAGTTTTAGCTTACCGATAACATGACTTCAGATAGGAGGTTGTGGAGTACACAAATTATGATAGAAGGCTAGCAGGTAGTAGCAGTGCATTGTCTTGTTATCCATCACTAGTAGTTGTAGTAGTTCTCCTATAGTTGCTTGTCCTTTTGATTTCTATTTACTATCTGTTATTTTTTGTACATTAACTATCATTTTATTCTATTGTAGTTACTCTTTTGTTACTATTTGTTGTTTTGTTACTATCTTAATCTCTTGTACTTATGTTGCTTCTTTTTCTAGACCACTTTGGACTATCGTTTTCTTGAGCCAAGTGTCTATCGAAAACAGCCTATCTACTCTCTGAGGTAAGGTTTGACCCCATTTTGTGGGATTATACTGGGTATGTTGTTGTTGTTACTTTGCTTATACATGGTTTTCAATATTGCTGAGCAGGAACTTTAGACATAGATGAAAAATAGTGAAATAAGCTATGCAATTCAATACAAAAACTCAGTAAAACAAATGAAATATAGAAAAGAGGAAAAAGATGATTACCAGCCATCTTTTGTATCCAGGATATCCAAATAAAGGGTCTCTAGAGGGAGTTTTCTCTGTTCAAGAAATACACAAATGTTAAGTCACTGGCAAACAAATAGTTACCCAAAACGTGTAAACAAGCAACCTAAGACTGCAGAGTAAAAGGGCAGCCGGGGTCACAAGGATTCCCACATTTCTGCAGGAGGCTGTTTTCACAGCTAGAACTCGTGATCTCATGGTCACATGGCAGCAACTTTAACCGGACGCAAGAGTAAATGTGATAAAAGTTGAAAAAACAGAGAATATATGTATAGTAGAATACTTGATCCAGTAGTTGAAGTGAGCCACGCTTATAGCAAATGGCTTGCAGAGTTTTGTCTCCATTAGACATAGCTAATCTTCAAATTTAACTGGAGTCCAAAGAGAGCGTGTAAAAGTGCCCCTTGTATGAAAGCCCTAAATCTGAGTTGTGAATCCTTTCCCTTGGTGAGGGACTAAATATATAATACTAATGTAATAAGGGATTGTGTGCTATAAAATTAAATTATTTTGAGACTATAGTATAGATAAAATATTTCAAGTCATATAAAATAAGTTAGAATATCTCATAATTAATTTAGGAATAAGATTTATATTTAATGGTATAAATTTATACTTTCTAGGCGTCTAGCAAATTTAATATTTTCTATTTAAAAAAGAATGATTTTTTTTTTAAAATCCGTTTCAAAAAGAAATGATTCTTTTCTTTTACAATACTTTAATTTTAATTTTTTATGTGATATATTTAAAATCATAAGATTAAAAGATATTTTGATAAATTTAATATAACTTTAATTTAAGACACAAAATTCAAAAAAAAAAATATTTTCTTTAACTTTATATCAAATCAAAATAAATTTTAAAAAAAAAAAAACTGAGAGAATATAAAATTTATTTCAAATTTAATTTTAAAATATCGGACTCCGCATACCAACTACCACAAAAGAAAGAAAGAATCTTTGGTTATGGCAGGCGTAATCATGATTTCCATTAAAATAGAATAAGAATAAAGCAACATGAAAAACACATACCCCCAACACTTTTTCCCTTTCCAAATTCTAAATTTTTGAATTGATTTCTTTATTATTATTCGTTATAAAGTATTAGTACTACTTTTTAATGAAAAAGTCATTAATGATTATATGCATAATTTGGGATAAATATTTTACACATTTCGTACCCTCGTGATGTGCATATTTCACTTATTTTGTGTTTTAATTATTTTGATATTTTTATTTATTTATTACTAACATAAAAGAATATGATTGGACTAATTTGTCATTTTCTAATTATACATTTTATTTAAATAATTTGATAAAAGTGAAATTATTCCCATGATTCTCTTTTTTAAAAAAAATCCTTTATCTATTTGTTGATTCAAACCTCAATTGTAAAATTACACCTTGTATAGAATCCTTAATTCCAGTTGTGTGGTTGCCTTGCGGGGATTAAGGGTCCGTTTAGGATTACTGGTAGAAAACTGCTTATTTGAGAAGTACTTTTTTTAAAATAGCTTTTCAGAAAAGTGTTTTTGAAAAAAAGCAATTTATGTTTAATAAATTCATTTGAAAAGTGTTTTTCATAAACAGATTGTGTTTGGATAATCATTTTCAAAAAGTATTTTTGAGAGAGAAATGACCAAAAAGGATTACAGAGTTCATCAGTCCAAGTCTCAGAAGAGAGACTATAATTTCGAAATTGCACTCAATCAACATAGTTTCCACTCATTCCTTCTCGACCGCCTCTTTTCTAGTCACTTTTGATCAAATCTTTCTTGTGATTTTCTATTCTCTTATGAGAAATGGTTTGCTTCGTTTGAGCCATCGTCGCTTAATGCATGTAGGGGGGCTGGTTCACGGTAATGAATGGTGGTATCGGTACTTCTGGGTCAACCCAACCCGAATGGGAAGAAGAGGGTCAGCCAAACTGCGGTCCACTTTGTACGTTTGCTGAGCAGACCACTCAGGCATTTTAGAAAAGGGAAGAGAACTTCTCACCCCGAGGGAGGCAGGAAGCTACCGCTTCTAGAATGGAAGCTTCTCCTTGACTTTTTTAGGGCGTATCGCTATTTTGAAAGGAGAGAGGCTAGGTCTCAATCAATAGAAAGAAAACGAAATAGATCCACTTCATTTATCACAATGAATTCTATTTGTTCGATACACTGTTGTCAATATAAATATTCAATATTGAAAAAATCAATTTCAAAAGAAATTTCATAAGAGAAGAAGATGAGGCAAAGAAGGAATTGATAGAGGTGCGTCGAGAAGTTCAATACCTTCTTGATCGAGAAAATGTCCTTGCTTGTACTTCTCCTTTTTTTCGAGATTGGGTTGGTGTGAAGTGTACCGCTTGTCTAGCCTATGTTTTGCATGAACATATGATCGAAGTCTCCTTTAGGTTCAGTCGAAGAGATCGAAGCGAAGTCATCAATTAAACCATTCGAATGGTCTCCCCTAAGATTGACCTCTTTTCCAAATAAACCGAACCTCGATACCACATTCATCAAAAAGATATGGCCATCTCTCTAGGTTGCACAACCCCTTTAGATCGTTCTATTCGTGCTTGAAAAACGACCCCATCGGTCCGCTCCTTTTAATGGACATTCTTAGTCGTCCTCCGAGGGCCCCATAGATCAGATCGTGAACTCTTTCAGACCCTTAGTTTCACTTGGTTGGGGCAGAGTTTCAGCCTGCCTTCCACCGAATATCAAAAACCTTAGAGTTGCCTAACATGCTGACATCCCGGCGAAGAGAGTCATTATTTGTGTTACATCTTCGAATTCGAGAGAGGGCTTTCCTCTTATCTCTCAAATTATAGGCATTGAAGCGATCGAGAGAAAGTAAGAAAACTATTGCACACGCCCCCCATTCGCCCTTTACTAATATAATAGAAGGTAAGGCAAAAGCAAGAGTGAAACTACGAGCTAAAAGCAGGCGTGCCTCTCTTTTAAGAGAATATGATACCATCCCCCACTTTTGGCGCACTTGTTTGATGAGCTAAGTCTAAGCACCATATAATTCAAAAGCTAGCCTGAGACCTAAAAAAGCAAGGTCGAAATCCATCCCTCTTTTTCCTGTATTTGACTAGTAGGGCTAATGAACGACCCTTTGATCTATGTCGTTCCAAGTTCAGCCAGGTCTGATTAGAAGTTCCAAAATGAGTAGAGCGAGGGGCTTTAGAGGGAAAAAGGGGGTTGAACGTGGGGGTTTGTTCTTATTTTACCGGAGGGGTTTGAATTAGCTCCTCCCGATCGTATCTCTCCCGAGATGAAAGAAAAGATTGGCAATTTATCTTTTCAGAGCTATCGCCCCAATAAAAAAAAGGATTCTTGTGGTAGGCCCTGTCCCTGGTAAAAAATATAGTGAAATAACCTTCCCTATTCTTTCCCCGGACCCTGCTACTAAGAAGGATGTTCACTTCTCAAAATATCCTATATACGTAGGTGGGAACAGGGGAAGGGGTCAGATTTATCCCGACGGCAACAGGAGTAAGAATACAGCTTCTAATGCTACAGCAGCAGGTATAGTAAGCAAAATCATACGAAAAGACAAAGGGGGATATGAGATAACCATAACGGAAGGGGGATATGAGATAACCATAACGGATGCGTCGGATGGTCGTCAAGTGGTTGATATTATCCCTCCCGAACCAGTTTCTTCTGATTCCAATGATAGATGGATGGTCAGGTCGGTAACATATGGATGGAGGACTTCTACAGGGTCTTCTCGTGCGTTCGACTAGCAAGGTGGTTTTGTAGGCGTACAATTGTGTGTGCCGCAGGTGTATTCGATCACGAATGGGCCAAAGAATAGATTAGTAATATGCCTGAGATTGCCAGAAGACCGATGAGCCTTACCAGAGCATCACGGCATATTTTTTGTATTTTTATGGTTTTTCCTTTGATCTGCTTATTCCTGTGAAGTTAGTGTGAATGGTTACTTTTCCATACGTCGGAATATGTTGTACCGCAATGCAAGAGATTCTATTCTTTGGACCAGATAAAAAGAAAGTGAACCAAAGTCGACTCGACTCTAGTGCTGTAAATAAGAAGAAATCTTCGTTCATTGCCTTTATTGAAGAGAGCGCAGAGCACATTCAAAAATCATCCTAATCTTAACTTATCTTATCAGATCATCTTTCCTTCACCGTCATTGACATTGAACTGACATTATGGCGAAGAAAATAACCACGGTAACCGAAGGCTTACTTACTAATTGGGGGCAAGCTACGGATGAGCTAATGTGGGTCAGACAACTTCCTTAAGTCAGCAGACATCATATTGATCTCTACTGCTCCCGCAAACGGTGATGTCTCGATTCCCATTGGTCGGTCTGCTATCCGGAACAAACCTTTGTCCAATTAATCTTGAATCGGATTCCTAAAATTTACACAATTATTTGTAGAGTGAGTCCATTTCTCGTGCCATTTACAATAATGTTTTCCTTTTCTTTCTTCTTTTTTAGGTATCTTATGTCGGTCTATCCCTACTTAGCCCTAAGAAATCTCTACTTCCAATAAAGTAATAATATCCCTATCCTTTTTCAAGCACCTATTCCTTTCATCTACTACCGGTCAAGATTCATGCTTTTCGAATGTTATTCCATTAGCTTCCAAAGATCACTCCTAAACCTCTCTCTTATATAGGTTAGGACTAAATTCAACTGATTCAACTCAAGCAATCACGCCTTCTTCAAGGGGTGAGGGAGTCGAACCATTCTTCTCCTCTCTCTATTTTAGCTTGGGGCACTGTTAGGCTCATCTCTCTGAGTTCGAGAGGGTTGAACTCCTCCCAGGCGAATCAATAGTGATTGTGGCTGGACTCCTCTATTCATCTATCAATCTCGTTTATGAATATTATGATGGCCAGGCATAGCCGGAACTCTTTCGTAGGCAGCTCTCGAGGCAGTGGCTTGAAACTAATCTCCCGCAGTCACCCACCATGATCGAAGCTGAGATAATTCATACTAGCTTGGTTAGGTCAATATCTGTACCATCGCTTCTATTTGATGTAATATAGTATAGAGGCTGAAGGTGAGAAATCATCAATTAAAGTAGATGCAGCTTCCCTGGCTTAAAGGACGGAACTCCAGCAAGAAATTTATTGAAGAGTTGGTGTTGGGTTAGCCAAAAATCAAAGTTTATCCGATCCCTGAAAAATTTACTTTTTATGATTACATCGACAATAATCCAGAAAGTGGATCTATTTCGTTTTTTTCTCTTTTAAGAAAAGAAAAATCTTATTTCCCGGATTATTGTACATTTCAATTTGAATTAGGCATTTTGTGTCCAACTCTAACCAGTCCTTACCTGCATATGCATCTGATCATATATGTATTATCTATTCAAACAAATAATACAAAAGAATGAGGTTTGGATGCGTTTCTGTCCTTAAAGGGAGTTCGCCGAGGGGGAGAACGAGAATCGAATTGATTGAATCACAAAGATCTATTCACTTATATATATATAGAAGAAGAATCGAAAAAGAAGCGGATGGTTCATGTAGCAGTGGAAGAGTCAGTCGCCTTTTATGAAGTCTGGGCTTTCGAGATCGAATCGTAGCCAAAGTCTTTTTCCAGAGTTTAGAAAAACTGGTTCGAAAGGACCAGGAAAGATCAGTTGTTCGCTCTTCTTCAAGGAGTGAGGGAGCAAAAGAGAGTAATGACATCGTACCGTACCCCTACCCTAGAAAGGGTAATGTGATTAGCTTGCTTGAACGAATCCGCTCTCTTTGCTGTGAACAAGAGAAAGCTCTGCAGATGAAGCAGGCGACGGGTAAATGCTTTTTTTGAGTTCATACCTGGATCCAGGGAAAGGCTTTTTGCTCACCCCGCGAAAGGCGCATTGGTTGACTCTATTTCTTTCTATGAGTTAGCAGGTGATAAGGAAAGACTAGTGCTTAGAAATTCGACTGACATTGAACTTAAACTAGCTGCTGCCATTGAAAGAGAAGAGAGCTCCGTGACTTCCGGGGTTAGCTCTTTTCCGATGCAGATGAATAAATCGATATTTTCTCTTTCAGTTGTTGCTCCGGGGAAAGAAGTTTCATTTGCTTTGGTAGTCTCGTACGTATTATAAAGAAGAAGATTCCCGTGAGAGGGATGAAAAGGAAGTTCTCCCTACAGGGAGAGGGGTAATAGACTATTACCGTTCAGTTCATGTGACGAACCGAACATCGTTAGGTCCCGAATTCTGTGAAGCACTGGATCTAGATCAAGATCTCCATTACGTCGTACGATATATCGATCCGGAGAACTTACTTTCAGTTTAAGTCATCCATTCTGCTCCTATCTAAAGTGATGCTAGGCTGCTTCACAGAGGTGCTCTTCGCTCGACCACATGATGAACATGTTTTAAGCTAACTGCATGTCGAGCGCTTAAGCGGAGCTTGTGGTCACTCGTTCCTCGCTTGTTCGAAAGAGCTTCAGATTGGATTCAACACTGCATACGATATTTCATTCCGGCCCTCACTAGCTATTTGCTTGCTTGTACAAAGAGCATGCCCGAGGGGGCTACTATGCTCACCACGCACTTGCATTACCACCTGAGCTTCGCCACCACTCCTTCCTGTTCCCTGTTCTGTAGAGCGGTTTATCCCTGACTATCTTAGGGGAAGATTTCTCTCTTCTCTACAAAGACACTCGGAACGCAGTTTGGTCACAGTCAATGGGAATAATACAACATGAAGACAGGACGCATTAATATTCACAAACAAAGACGATACTGAATGGGCTCCTCCGTTGTGCCGTACTGCTTGCTTTGAAACCTATTCGGATGGCGCGAGATACGATACGCTTAGCTTTCTTGTTGCGTGAAAGTGCAAGGGAATCCATTTGCCTTCGACCTGACTTTCAGAAATGGGATTCCGAGAAGGTGGAGTTCAGTAACCCAGTTCAGTGATCGGAATGGGCTCCGCATTCATTTCGTTGGCAAAAATGATCCATTCCATTTGGGGCTTCGGAGAACCCAAAAATTGGACTTGAGAATCAATGATAGATAGACAGCAACAAAGAACACAGCAGCGAGGGACAACCCGCCCATACAGCCAGCGGGGAGGATGGCACTACTGGCAAAGACCGTCTGGCGAAAACGCTGCAGGCGCGTCCAACCGAGAGAGGGCAGTCTTTAGAAACAACTGGTTGGGAAAGCAAGAGAACGCTTCGCATTTTCTTATCTTCTTCCCGCCCTAGGAGTAGCACAAAAAGAGGGATTAGCATTATTGACCCAATGATAAAGCACTAACACCTTCCTCGTTGGGGCTCCGCGCACTGGGAAAAGGCTGACGTGACTGGAAATCGTCCACTAGTTACAAAGCTCCAATAAGGTATCGAGAGGGGGTTCATTGATTAGTACACCTCCGGTGCTGGTAAGGCCGGGACCGTGGTCGTCCGTCTCCGGTTTGCCTGCCGATAAGATCTCTGAGATTGACCAGCCAGATGGGTTGGTTTGGCTATTCTTTTCTATTGAAAAAGAGTCAATTGTCTGCGTGAGTCACCTTCTTCTAGGCTCCGCTGGACAACACGACATTTTCGTTCAAATATATATAGGCCAACCGTACTTGTGATGGGTAAAAAAGGAGATGGTACCGAAGCGGGAGGCTCGTAGACGCTACTAATGCAATGACTAGTCTAATCTCTTTTCTCTACGTGAACTTTTTTCTTATGTAAACCCGGTGTGTTATCTAAGTCTTTTAACTAGTCCAATGGAAATCTCCTCTATTGCAGCAAAAGTCAAAAAAAGGGTACTCGCGCAGCAGCCTGCTTGCCTAAAATGAAAATCCTTACTAGCCGAAGTAAGGGACTTTCTTACTGGAGAATACATAACGGACAAGGACTTAGTTGACTATTCTTAGCCTGTTATTCAAGAATCTTTCCTCAGAATGGATGATGAATGGAAGCAAGATTGGATTGACGTATAGAAACTACAACTACAGATTTGATCCCTTTCTCTTAGGGAATCCCGACTAGACGAGGGAGATATAAAAGTAACGTTGACGCTACGAAAAACAAAGTCATTGCATAAGTAATGAATGAGCTAATTTCTTACAGAGCAGCAGATAAGGAAGAGATTTAGGCAACTTAATTGACCTACCGGACTCTAAAGAAAGGGTACCACTTATTTGGTTTGGAAACTCAAAACTTGTCGGTTTCCAAGCGAAACTCGATGCTACTTTAACACAAGGGCCGGTGTCCATCATTGAAAGTGGCATCTCTGTTTGCGCACATTGAAGAAAGTGCTCTGCTAGTGAAATCGGTCCATTGACACCTATAATTGTTTCAACCAAGGCCGAGCATTCTTCTCTAAGATGAGGCTACTACTATTGACCCTGTCTTTAAGCCTTTGATTTGAATAATTCATCTCATATGGCAAACCATTTCGAAATCAAGAATTTTTTTTTAGTTCAATATTTGTTGAACAAAATTGGAACAGATCCACATACACCTTGGTTGACACGAGTAGATAAGTCATGTTATATTGTTGAATAGCAAGTCTTCTATTTTGATTTGTAGAAAACTCATGGAAGTTGGTGGGCTTATCATGAATTAGGTCGGGGTGGCTGGTGGTTTCGGGATCCCGTAGAAAATGCTTCTTTTATGCCTCGGGTATTAGCCACAGCTCGTATTCATTCAGTAATTCTACCCCTTTTTCATTCTTGGACCTCATTTCTTAATATTGTTACTTTTCCATGTTGTGTCTCAGGAACCTTTTCAATACGGTCCGGATTGCTAGCTCCCGTTCATAGTTTTGCTACAGATGATACACGAGGAATCTTTTTATGGCGGTTCTTCCTTCTAATGACCGGCATATCTATGATTCTTTTCTCCCAAATGAAGCAGTAGGCATCGGTCCGTAGAACCTATAAAAGAGAGATGGTTGTGGCGCGAAGTACTCTTGTGCACCTACGTCATTCGGCTCGCGCGCAGAAGGTGGGGCTCATAGTCTTCCAGGCCTACTCTGGGGGCTTCTAGTACCTATATGAGTAGTGCGCGTGTCCGAATATGTAGACGACTACTTGTACTTGAAATTCCATTCCTTTATCCGGTGGGAGGGTTTAGAGCCAGTTAAGCCAATAACATATCTAGCAAAAGCTTCAGTATAGGGAGGCTGTACCCAAAGAATGACTTTGAAAAGGCAGCTGTTTGGGCAAGCGAGTAGCGGTGCCCCCCACCCTATTCAGTAACCCTTTAGGGTAAAGAATCATTGTTCCCAGCGGAATACTCACCTACAAAATCCATCGTGTTGCCTGTCTCTTTCTGCAATGAGTTTAGTGCCGAGATTGACTAGTCATCCCTTAAACTTAACAGTTCCGTTGTCTTACTTGTTATAGTTCTATAGGTCTTTAGACTAGTTAGACTCACTTCAAGTATTCCTTTCGTTCACTTCAAGCTCGAAGATATACGTATCTTTTCGTTCCTCTCCTTTCGTTTATTCCACTAGCTCTTTCCATCTCTGAAAGGTAGGAGTATCGAACTAGCCAGCACGCACTATCGGGTCAGCCCCTTCCTTTCTCTTTGACCCTAAGCGGGGACTGGGAAGGTTTTCAGACAACTCTGACTTTTCTATCTCGTGTGCAAGATATAGTGTAGGACCAGCCTCAGGGTATTCTAGAAGTTTTCCTTTGGTAATCAAGTCATTCAATGAATTCAAAGTGAAAAAACTGTAGATAAATGCTTTTATACAGATAAGTATAAGACTTTACAATCAGTAGCTGGGCTAGGGCGGTTATGCTTCAAATCTGCGTTGAGCATGTCCTCTTCTGAAAAGGTGATGGTTGTGGTTGGCTTTACTCCTTGCCTATCCTTTGAAGAACTGATTAATCGGACGAGAATAAAGATAGAGTCCCATTCTACATGTCAATACCGGCAATAATGAAATTTATAGTAAGAGGAAAATCCGTCGACTTTTAAAATCGTGAGAGTTCAAGTCCCTCTATCCCCAAAAAGACTATTTCACTCCCCAACTATTTCTCCGACCCCCTTTTCTTAGCGGTTCAAAATTCCTTATCTTTCTCATTCACTCTATTCTTTTAGAAATGGATTTTAGCGTAAATGGCTTTCTCTTAAGCCTTGTGATATATATGATACACATAGAAATGAACATCTTTGAGCAAGGAATCCCTAGTTGAATGATTCCCAATATCATTACTCAATACTGAAACTTACAAAGTCATCTTTTTGAAGATCGGAGAAATTCCCCGGCTTTGATAAAAAAATTTAATCGACTTTTGTCCTTTTAATTGACAAAGACCTATTGACAAAGACCCGGTTCTATGATAAGATAAAATGAGAGTAACAAGAAGAGAACTTTGACAAAGACCTATTGCTATTGACAAAGACCCAGTTCTATGATAAGATAAAATGAGAGTAACAAGCAGAGAACTGAGTAACAAGCAGAGAACTGAAAATCCTCCAAAAAGATTGTAAAGGAAGACGACATTTACCATTTCCGCTGCCTGTCTGCCTTGGCAGAAAATGTCGATTCCAACCCCCAAGAAGCCTTACTGTAAGCCGTTTGCTTGTTGTGAAACCCTTCGCCTTTCTTTTGAATCAAAGTAGGTCACGACTGTTGTATTTTAGTCGGTCGGGGGAAGCGGTAGCTTCGGTTGTCAGCCTACATAACCAACTTCTCATACCAAGAAAGCCAGGTATCAGATCCCTGTAGTTAGGGTGACGGGAGGTGAAATTGAAGTGAGAGTCCTTCAACAAGAGAGTTTGGGCTCATCTATTAGAAGTTATTAGTTTACGGAGCTATCTCGAGTAAGGAGACGGGATGGGTTTGATTGTTAGAGTTCTATTTCTAGGAAGGAAGAGACTATCGGGAAGCTCACTCTCAGCCGGGCTTAAAGCAGAGGGTAGAACAGGCTACGACACTTCTTTTCTCACTTTCAATGGGTTCAGGTCCGATAGCCAAGAAACGGAGAAGTGTCAGCGACTGGGGACCCGATCTTCATTAGCAAAGCGCGCTAGCCCCTTGTATAGGGTTCCAAACCTGCGTACCCCCGGATGACCAACCCACTTTGTAGCATGACATTTCTTTTAGAAGAGTGCGCCTTAAGTTTCCCCGTGAAGTTAGAGGCTGACTAGTTAAACAGGAAATTCAAATGAAAGAAGGTTGAGCGGGCCGGCAGGCCGGGCGTACGGGGACCGTCGAGTTCGGGAAGGATGAATCGCTCCCGAAAAGGAATCTATTGATTCTCTCCCAATTGGTTGGACCGTAGGTGCTTCCTTATCTTCTCTTCCCCCCAACAACTTCACTCCGGAGGAATCGCATACTGCGAGAAGATCAGACTCTTATTATTGAATTTCCATTGTTTGCACGTAATAGCATGTATAAATAAACTTTTACTACTAAAATCATTTTATAGAGAAAATTTATTTTAAATATCTATTATAGTATTTTTAATTAAAATTTTATTTTTATTTAATTAAAAAGTACATACCATAAAATTTTCAATCAATATTTATATACATAGATACATTAAAAAATATTAAATAATATAATATTATTAAAATAATTTAAATATTACTGAAAAACATCAAACAAAAATGAATTTTAAATTATTCCATAAATTAAATCACTACATATGAAAAAATTCACCACAAAAATAAGAAGTCCTTCATACATCACAAAAAATCTCAATGATTTCATCCCTAATTTTATCGCGCAATGTCTCCATACTAGTAGAAGATCTGTCTTGTATTTCTGAAGGTATACTAGAAGGCCCATCTCCTTCTTCGATCTCTGTGATAATATCTTCGTTAGCATAATAGTTAAAGTCTTTATCAGTAGTAGAGCGTTGTCGTATGAAATTATGTATAGCCACAGTAGTTGTAACAAGATGAACTTGAGTTTCGAATTTAAAAGATGGCATCGAGCGTAGGAGAGCAAATCTATTTTTTCAAACTCCAAATATTCTTTCAATTGTACATCTCAAACTGGAGTGAAAGAAATTGAAAGTCTCATTTGAATTTCTGAAGTTAGAATTACGTCTGAAATCAGGGAGATGATAACGCTCTCCTTTATATGTTCCTAAATAACCAATCGTTGTTGGATAACCTGAGTCCACTAAATAATATTTACCTACACCAATATAAAAACATTAATTAATTAATATAAAAATAATATAATTTATAAAAATAATACAAAACATAATATTAAAATCACTAACCTGATGGTGGATGAGGAAAATTAAGATCTGATCTTCTAAGTGCTTGATCAAATATTCTAGCATCATGCGCAATACCTTCCCATCCAGGCCATACAAATGCGAAACACATGTCTCAATCACATACCGCCATAACATTTTGAGAAGTGAAACTTTTTTTACCAATGTATTTAATTTGATCTTTCGAAGGAACAATACACGATACATGTGCTCCATCTATAGCTCCAATGCAATTTTCAAAATATGGCTAATACCTTTTATCTTCTTTTAATTTAGGATGAATATAAGAAAAAGTTGAATCTTTTGGTTTAATAATGTCCATAGTCAATTTCAAACATGCAAATAAAACATGATGAAAATGTCTGCTAACAGTTTCTCCCGAGTGTTGGAACCTTTCCTGGATCATTCGATTTCCTACATCATGACCTACTACCATTAAAAACATAGCAACCATCTCCTCTGTAGTCATATTTCTTGTTGCTCTCAAGCCATATTGTTCATTTAAAGTCTTGCACAAGTCAAGAAAAATATGTTTTTCCATTCTAAACATTTCATAACATCGTCGATCATGTCTTTCAAGTACTTCTTTAATGAAATAAAAACCTGTATGAAGAGAAGTTCTGCATGGAACCTTTAAGCAATACTTTTCAAAATATTCTGCTGCTAAAGTGATGCTGGAAATTGCTGCATCAAAAACAATATTACCATCACTATCTTTAATTAAAACTTCCTCATCAGACACATCACTATTATTTCTAGCCAATGACATATCTGTAAAAAAAAAGAAAAAAAAAAGAAAAAAAAAAAGAGACAACTCAAATATTATTAAACTTAATAATGTAAGATTGATAATTTCTTTATTGTGCAAAAAGTAAATTTATTGCTCATATAATAATAGTGTAAATTATTCAATGTAAAAATTCAATAACTTAAATAGCAAAATTTATAATTAAAAGAAACTCAATTAAAAGAAAAGAACACAATATTTTTTAAAAGCAAATCATAATAAATAACATCATAAAATCTAATCCTTATGAAGCATGGTCTTCCTTTCCAACCATTGCAATAGCATCTCTGCATCTTCTTGTGTTAAAAATATTTCTCTCATTGATTATTTGACAAGTAAATCACTCGCTTTCCATCATAAATCACTACCAACAATCATACCAGGCAAATTGCGAACTATAGTCATTACACTTTTAATACTAAGTGAAGTTTTCCTTGACTCCGTTAAAGTGCGTGATTCTATAGCATTAGCAATTCTTTTCATTGATGAACTAATTTTCAGATCAGGATTAGTTTTTTCCGTTTCTGTTACAGTTTTTGATACCTTTCTTTTCTTCTAGTATCACTCTCATTGTTACCTTTTTTTCCAGCTTCAATTAATTCTTCTAGACCATCAAAAGTCACAAACTCTTCATTACTTATTGGAGTGTCAAACTCAAATGGTTGCTCAGATTGAAACCATCTACTCCCTTGTACACCATCTGGTAATACTCCAGATGATGGTGCCCACGCATGTTCGCCAGTAGCAACAACATCCTTAAAACATATCTCCATTTGAGTTCGATATTGTAAACCTTTTTCTTTAAATTTCTCTACATCTGGATTTTCCTACAATGATATAAAAGAATAAAATATGTTAGTGATCAAAATAACATAATAACTGATCAAACTTAAGTGATTAATAAGTAATAAGATCATAAATACCTTTATTTTTCTGTCCCACCATTCTGCACTCGATTGAATAGTTTTCTTCTCGCTATCCCATCCTAAACCAGTTTTCTTTCCAACTAAAGCGTCCCATTCTTTCCAAGTGGTTTTAAGACTATCCCATTTATTCTTCAATTTGAGTTTGTCATAATTTTTTTCGATTCTATCATTGAACTTTATCACTAAATTAGTCCATCCAAATTTTGAAGTGAGTATCGGGGCGATTTCCAGCAATAACTTCATCCACACATAAATTTAAAAATAACTCTATGTTTTCTGTACTCCATTTGACCTTCTCAACATTGCTATCTTGCATCATTTTCTTACTCATTTTCTATGCATTAGAAATATATGATTAATAATAATAACATTACACAAAATAGTGAAACAAAAATCTTATAGCTAAGATAAAATAAAAAAGCTTAAGAATTCCTTAAACAACGATATTATCACATATGCTCTTATACATTATTTTAATAATAATAATAATAATAATAATAGTAATATAAATTATACTTTAATTCTCTAAAATAAATTTACTTAGTGTGAAATATAAATAAAACCTTAAAGGATATATATATATATATATTATTTGGTGGAAATTTGTGACACTTGTTGTTTAATTGGCTTACAATTTTCATGTTAAAAATTAGTTGTCACTAGACCACAACTTAGTTAAATTTTCACTGACTTGTACTACAATATTGTTCCCAATTCATTTATGTAAAGTCAACAAATGACAATCTTAATAGCAGCGATGACAATCTTAGAAGCAACAACTTTATATGAAACTACTTCTAATTCATTTTTATATTAAGTTAACAAATATCAAACGGTCTACTATTATTATATATATGTATAATGAAATTTTTTTAAAAACATACGTATGCACATGAAAATCTAGTTATATCATGACAATTATTAAAAAAGTCATACCTTAAGGTGAGAATATAATCTTGATTCAAAAAGCAACTTATTAAAAATAGAGATGACTTTATATTTTGGAGAGGAGTAGAGTATATGTAAATATGAGAAACATTATCTGTATTTATAGATGGAGGAGAAGATGTGTAGTATGATAGACTCCTTAAATGAATAGAAGACTTGAAGAAAAGATCTAAAAAAAATATTTAAAATTAGATTCTATCTGTTGTTTGTTACCTTATTTTTTGCATACAGTTTTAATGTGTTAAAATTTACTAAAAACAAGCAACCACACATTTATATATGTACACTATATTAACAAATATTTAAATTAGATTTTATCTGTTATTTGTTATCTTTTCTTTTGGATGCATTTTTACTATGTCAATAATAAAACTGAGCAACCACCACATTCATATACATACAAAATAAAATTCTATTTGTTATTTGTTATCTTTTTTTTGATACATTTTTACTGTGTCAAAATTTACTAAGAATAAGTAATCATATATGGACACTACATGATAACAAATATGTCACTTTTCATCAATTATTTATTTAAAATTAAATATTCGAGAAAAAATATTTACAAGTACTGTCAAAATACCATTTGATCTTGCAATGTAATTCGTCTATTATTTATTATCATTAATAATAAAAAATAAAGAATTATATATTCTTCGATCATCATCATCAATGATATTTTTGATTTTATTTTTAAAAAATGAGTGAAAAATAAAATAACAATATATAAATCATAGAATGAAATAAAAAATTATGATGTAAATATGAAGTATAAAATTTTAAAATTAAACTTTAATCAAACTTATAAGATATTCTAATTAATTAATAAGGGATATTTTGTTATGTATATATATGTGTGTGTGTGTATAAGTGATAGGGATATTTTTGTCATGAAAAATAATAATTTTCTGCTTCTGCTTTTTTTGAAAAGCAGAAATTTTCTGCTTCTTCCCAACAGCAGAAAAACTATTTCTGCTTCTTTTTAAAAAACACTTTGCAAGTTTACCAAACACCCTTATTTTAAAAAAATTGTTTTTTTTTTTTTAGAAAAATCAATTTCAAACAGGCTCTAAATATAGTGAGGGAACAAACGGTTTTTCAGCTTTTTATAAATTTATTTTTAATTTTATGTTTTTTTTAAATAAATTTTCATTTTATACATAAGAGATTCTCATTTTATATATAAAGAATTTGAAATGTTATTTTCTTCTACTTAAATCGTAAAAGGATGATAGATATTATTTTCTCAAATTTTTATTTATTAAATATCATCTTGGAAGGTAGGGGTCAACATAAACTGTTTTTCCACTAATTAAAATAGAATAAAAATAAACAGAATCAAACACGATACCCCCTGCCCTTATTCCTTTCCAAATTGAAAATTTTTGGAATTCTCTTTCTTCGTTAAACTTTTTAATCAAAAAGTCATTGATAATGGATGTTATTCTTTTGTTTTAATTTGTTTGTTTTACTTTCTTTTTTTAGTTCATTTTAAAAAAAATATATTTTTTTTTGATAACTCTTTAATATTAACTTTGCGCAAGTCATATTTAAGACCATAAGTTTTAAAAAATATTTTATATTTTATATATCTTTAGTTTAAGATCAGAAGATTCAAAAGTCTTCTTTACTTTCTTAAATTCTGTGATAAATCAAAATAAAACAAACAAATTAAAATGAAACTAATTGGTAAAATATCTAAATTATACGAAATGGAACAACTTTGTCCATCTATCCTGATGTTACCAAAATAGCTTAAAATTGAAGAATTATGCAGATTTAATGATTATGAACCTGAGAGAATAGAGTAAGAAGAAGAAGAGAGGATCTGAGAGAGAAGAAGAAGATATTTGATTGTTGTAGTATTCAATCTGATCATTCATAGGGTGTGTACCCTATATATATATATATATATATATATATATATATATATATATATATATTAGTTTAGGGTACGTGCGTTGCACGCGAATTTTAACTGATCATCATCAAAACATTATTCTTAATATAATACAAAATAAAATTCTGAATTTGACTACGTAGAAATCCTAATTAATCAAACTGAAGCTAACATATAGAAAATAATCATAATCTAGAACGGGATAGCATTATTCGATATGGATTAGAAGTAAAAAGATACTTACATATGTTTTAAACTGGCGAATGAAACTGAAGAAACTACTGTGTTTGAAAAACCTAGACAACAACATGGCGGAGGATTTATGAGAATTTCCAATAATAAAGGTATTCTTTGCTCTGCCCCAAGAAATCACTGCAATGATCTCCATACCCTCCTATATAATGCACCTGTATAGAAAAGAATTACAAATTTCATAAAATAAATTTACTACGGGCATGCAACAATACTAGAACTAAATTGCACATAAAAGCTACGACATTACAAAAAACATGATTCATAAATAAAAAAAAATTAACCTTCTACCCTAATTCGTGATCTCCACACTTTCCTATCTAATTCACTTGTGTAAAAAAGAATAAAAAATTTCTAAAAACAATTATACTACGAGCATGCAACAATATTACAACTAAATTACACATAAAGTTACGAGTTGCAAAAAACATGATTCATAAATCAAAAAGAATTTAACTTTCTACCTTAATCCGCGACCTCATTATCCTTCTATCTAATGTACCTATACAAAAAAAGGATCACAAATTTATTAAATAAATATACTACGGGGATGCAATAACAATATTAATATTTACACACAAAAAAAGTACTCATAAACCTAAAAGGCAGGAGTTTTATTCATATTTCAAGAATGTTTAGTATAATTAATCCTAAAAATTAATGCGAACTCATTTAAAATCCCTTTTGTAATCGGTATCAGTGAGGGGGAAAATGCAAAACTACTTAAATATTATTTTAAAAATCTATGTTATAAATTTAAATTAAGAAAGCGTAATTTAAAGTTCCTAAAAAACTATTGATCCTGTTTAATTAACTCTATAAATTTAATGCCGCCATTTTTATTAATTGATTTTTAGACTTTATGTTTAATAAAAATATTAGTACCAAAGCAATTGAAAATGATACAAAACTTTAAAAAGAAAGATACTACTTTAAATTCTTTCCACATATTTTGTAGTTTAAGTGATGAAAACAGTCTCTTACAGAAACACAAGGTAAGACTGCGAACAATAAACCTTTGGGGTTTAGCCATTCTTCATACCCACATGGCAGGAGCTTTAATGCACTGGACTGCTCTTTCTTTCTTTGTTTTTTTTTTTTTTTTTTAATCTCCTTTCTCATTTTTTCTTTTCCTGCCCCGATTTTTTTTTTTTTTTTAAAAAGCAACTAAACTTGAACTTCTAGACAACAAAATTCTTAACAACTAAGACAAAAATTAAAAAATAAATTAACTTTTTGAGATAGATTTGCTATCCTGCAAAAGAAGACAAACTAAAAAGTAAGTAAATTGAAGGTTTGCGCGTTCATGATTACCCTCTAACCTGAAATTAAGAATATGGAAGTTGCCATTATGAGGAATGAGTTTCTGTGAGCAAATGTGTATAATGTTATAATAAATTAAAAGAAGATAATCATGTTGTGCATGTATTGTGTTTCTTACTTGTTTGTGTTGCAGACGATTTAAAATCAAACCAAACATCCCAATATATGATATAAAATTTTCAATACAACTAATATTATAATTTATTTGACCGATGTACGAAGCCTAGACTTAGAATGTTTGACTGTTTGAGTCTATTTCCTCATCTTGAATATGATTTATCTAGTGATTGTCCATTTACATTATATGTTTTTCTATTGTTGTTGTTGTGCCTGTATATCAAAAACAATAATATAAAGCGAACCGTAAACACAAATGCGTATGTGAATTACCAGCACAATCATTATGCATTAATTGCACTTCTCATTTCTACACCCTTTTGATTGATTACAAAAAGACAAACTCAAAAGAAGAGTTTCAACAGCCAAAACCAAACAGAATTCCTAATAGAAATCAGGACCGTAAATTACTTGGACATTAATTAGCACATTGAAATAGAGACCCCAACACAACTTTGGAGGGGATGGTTAGTTTAAGTTTCAAGCAATGTAGTCGCCAAGTTGATCACTTATCTGATCTCCTATGTTGCCAACAATTTTGTATCCATCTTCCATCAACTCTGCCCTTTCCCCGACTTATACATAACTGATGATTATGTATCATTTACTCCTCTCCATCCACAACATCATTATATTAGAACAAAAAAAGTTCTCAGGTTCGAGTCATGAAAGAAAAAAAAATTAATAGGGAAGTAGCTCTAGGGGATAGGTACACGTAATTTTTAATGCAAATCTTATTACTACCTTGGGGAGATAAAGAGGTTGCTTCCAAAAGACCCTCTGCTCAAATACAACAAATTAAAATCATCATCATCATACCCAGTGTATTCCCACCAGGTGGGGTCTGGGGGGATAAAGTGTACGCAGTCCATACCACTACCTCAGATGAAAATACAACAAATTAAAATAATTATGAAAAAAATAAAAGAAGACAGTAGAGAAAACAAATCCTTCAAGACAATAAACATATAGAATTAAAGTCATACCTCTTTGACAAGATCAGCAGATACATTTCAACCAACATTTTTAGATAAACTTGCTAATAACCAAAAAGAGAATTACCTTAGTTGATTTTGATGAAAGGGTATGACCCATTGTCCTTTAATTTAAATGATGAAAAAGCATCCATCTCATCAAGAAACATGAAAGTGTTGACACCCAATTTTAATCTCCCTATACCCAACTCGTGTTGCTATTTGACTAATTAACGTCTTTTAGATCTTTTTCAAATATTAGATTCATTTATATAATTATTTGTATATTTGAACAATTAGTCATACATTTTATTATTTTTGACATATCTTAATTTCAAAATTTACGTGTGTATTATTTATTACCGTTATTAATTTCGTACATAATTCGTATATAACGTCTCATTGTAAATGTAACTTTTCACAATTTTTGTAGTTTATTTTATGATTAATTCCAAAATAATATTTTTTATTTAATATTTATGATACTATATTTTCACAATTATTTATTTGTTGAATTATATTTATAGTATTATATTTATTAAATAGCAGCCTAATTCTATTCAGTTTCTACCAATTCATTTAATTTCTAGTCATTTTGTATTTGATTGATATAAATTTTAGCCTAAATTTATTCAATTGACTCAATTTCAATCCCCAATTCAATTTCATGACCTAATTCAATTGATCCATAACCCGACCCGTTTCTCAATTTTTAATCTCATCCGTCTATCACTTTGATCCAATGGTTGAGATAAATCCCATCTTATTTCCTTTTTAATCAACCTAAAGCCCCAAATTCCTAAACTAATTCCATTTGACTCTACTCCATCAGCCGCCTCTCTCCACTATACTCTATCCATCAAACGCCCTCTCCGTCTCCCTCCGCCTTTTCTCCTCCACTGCTGCTGCACCATCGCCGTCGGTGGAACCCTACCAAATGTCGCCTCACCCTTCTCTCTCCACTATACTCCTTCCCTCCACAGCCTCCACCCTCTCCCTCCAATCTCCTCAACCTCTACCAAAAAAACAGTTGCCGCCCCTATACTCTTCTCTATCCCCGCCTCCCTCTGTTTCTCCATTTCGTCCAGCGTCGACAATAAAGCCACTGGCTAGCATCTCTTTACAAGAAATTAAAGCCCAATTTGTGTCTTCTTCGGTAAAAAGATTATTATATGATGGCCTTATGGTTCGGCCGATTTTGAGATTTGCCGAAGCTTGATTTTTGTTACAAATCCATCCCCGGTATTATCTTTTAATGTTTCATTGTGTGATCTCTTTCTTGATTGATTTTGTGATCTGAAATTGGTGCATCTTAATTGAGAATTTTGATTCTATCCTTCGTGATTTTTGTTTGTTAACTCATTTAGGCCATCATATGTGAAAAGCCCTAAATCTCCTTGAATTTTGTTTACCCCTAATGGCATGAATAGGGTACTGATTTATTCAAATCTTGATCCTTTTTGCTCTTTAAGTGAATTCGTTGCCGATTGTACTTTGACATTGAGTAGGATGTTCAACAGCCTCCGATCTATAATTTTAATACTTGTCCATTTTTGATATGGGAACTTGATCAATTTATTTCCTTTGCTCTCTTGAAATTTCGAATTATGAAAATCTCTAACTTGTCTATTTGGTAAGTTTTTGGCTAATTCCGTGCTGATTGGTTGAGGAAATCGTTATGGTTCATATTCTCATTCACTTGTCTCCTCTAATTGATTTGGTTCCCTTGTTTGGAATTGGACAGCTTTGATACTAAATTTATTTATGGTAAGTTCTGATTTGTTTACGTCTAATTTAGAGCTATGTTTGGCTGCTGATTTGTGTGACAACTTCATTGCTTGTATATTTTTGATAAATTTCATGGTGTTATGATCTCCTTACCTATTCTCCTATACTTATTCGGTTTGGATAGATTTTTACTTGAGATAAATTTGGCTTGATTCTCTACTCGTAATTAATTCTGTCAGTTTCATTAAGGAAAAAGAATTTCCTGGATCCACTCTTGATTTATTCTCTTCCCTTAATGACATGCTTTTATTCTCTATATAGTCAGCACCCCTCTCTCATTATTGAGAAGGCTCGACTCCTACTCTTACAGACTTTACACTCACACTCACATATTTTCTAGCATCGCTTTCTTCTCTACGCAAATACTTAAGCTACCATTCTGCTTGTTCTCAATGCGCTGATTTCAAAATTTCTTAATTATTCATTGTTGCTAAACGAATACTGATTTTTTAGACATTCTTATTTCTTATTGGCTGCTAACCGGTTAGTTTTTCGTCTAAGTAATTTAAATTCTTATTGTGTGAATTCGTTGTAGTGTTATTTCTATCATAGTTATATGTGTTGGATGGCTCGAATGCCTTAAGCATTCTTATGGAAAGTAGACTAGTACGCCACTAGACTTGTATCCGCTTTGTTTCCATTATTCTTTTTGAAGTCACTGCCCAAAAAATTAACTTGCTTGTTTGGTTTGATGTTTAAAGTCGTGTTCTTAGTTATTCTCTTTTCTCCATTTTATCCTTGTCCCCTGTTTCTTTCCAGTTTCCTTGAACATGTTTGAGTATGTTTAGAAATATTTATATTTAAACATCTTGTCTATTAGTTGAATCCTCAATGATGATTGTTACTGACTTTTAGTTATTGCCTGTTTGTTTAAAATTATTAACATAGTTATTGAATCTACATAGCATGATATGGAAATCAAATGTCTTATTTTACACTTGCATTTTGTGGTATTTTTGTGCGGTCGGACATGTTTGTTGTGTTTAACAGGTGCTTTGTTAGAAGTTAAGTGACGGAAGTATGGAGAAGAGTTGTCATGGGGCTAAGTAGTTTTCTTAGACTGTCCAGATTGTCTTTGCATTGTCATATCTTTATTTATTTGGTCTGTAATAATTATTGTATAAACTCTGTCATATAATAAAAGAATTGGGGCTGCTTATGGGGGCGGGGATTCTACGCCTTGAATGTTTGATAACATCATTATTTTATCACTTAGGCAAACAATCTAGGGTCATTAATTAATTATTTTATTGATTAGAAATCATGTGTTAGGATCATTAACTAACTTCCGACGTATTAGATCAATTTTTGAATATGTCAGTTTAATTCAAGCATGTTTAATTAATTTTTGGCATGTTAAAACTGATTTTCAGCATATAATCCAGCATGTTTATTCAATTTCCAGCATATTAAAATAATTTCTAGCATGTTTATTTAATTTCCAGCATGTTTATTTAGCTTTTAGCACATTTAACTAATTTCCCGCCTATTTAATTAATTTTAGCATATTTAAATCAACTTTCAACTTTTAATTAATTTCCTGCACATTTTATAATTTTCTGCATATTTTAAATAATTTTCTGCACATTTAAATTAAATTCCTGCATTTTAAAATTAAATTCCTGCATATTTAAATAAATTTTCTGCATATTTAAATTGATTTTCAACATTCTTAGTTTAATATCTAGCATTTTAATTGATTTCCGGCACATTGATTAATACTCCTAGAAATCATGCCTATAGGATTAATAAATTTTAACATGTTAATTAATCTACAACATTAGACATCATGCCTATAGGTTCTAATAATACAACATGAATAATTGTTTTAAGCATGTTAATCACTTAAACAACCTCTAATTAACCAAGAGGCTTCTATGAAACCATTATATGCTACTTGCTAGTCTTGTTTGTTTTGTTTAACGCAATCTCGAGTTTAATTAGGAAGTCTAAGACTTTTCTTTTATCTAGACCCAAATTCAAAATAGTAAGTCCATTGCCTCTTGGACATTAAGTTGGGACTGGTAGGCATTTTGGGGAACGTTAGTTTTATCGTTTTCTATAGAACGTTTTTATGCTTAATAACCAACTAGATGGGATGGGTGGGTGGATGGAAATGATGGAAGTTTCCCCGAGCAGAGTTCGACAATGCGATATGCGACATTATCATCCGTGAATAAGTCGAGCGTTGATCCGAATAAGATAAAATCAATATGTGTCCAAATCTTTTAAATTAACTTCTCTTTTCTTTATTTTCTTTGAATGTTTGATTATTTGGGGTAGTCTAGGTTTATTATTTACAAACCTTTTTGCCATATAAATTGTGTCTCTACTATCTCTTCGCTTATTTGATCCATGTTTCATTTATGTGTTTAATGGCTTTATCAATTAGTTATTAATTATAATAAGATAGAAGCTTCATGCTTAAACACTTGGTTAATAATTGAATTTTGCTTATCACATAAAATTCCTCCACATAACATGTGGATTCAGTCGGGATCTATATTTTTGGACCTCGAAATGTGCCTAACACCTTCCTTTCGAGGTAACCTGAATCCTTACCCAAATTTCTGGTTGATGTAGAATAATTAATAAATTCATAATTAGTTTAGAATGGTGCCCTAAAGCACCTTAATTCATTAGGTGTCGACTCTTCACTCTTTTAAACCATTCCAAAAAAGAATTGTCACGTCGAATCCCCTTTTTACGAGAAAAATGAGGCACGACAGAAAGGAATGAGAAAAGAAAAATCAAGAAAGACCCTTTTTCAGGTCATATCAACGCAATAGGGAAGCATAAAATATACAAGCTCATTGTAGAGTTGTAACCAATATTTTTCGCCAATGCTCTTTACTCATAATTGCACTTAAATTTTTTTTTAAAAAAAATAGATAAGGATTGTAATTATTGTAATTTGTGGTATATTGCACCAACAATGACAAAATCAACTAATATAACATAAATAAATAAATAAATAAATACACAATGACTATTGATACAACAAACTAAAAATTACGCTGCTCAATTAATAAATCTACGAATACGATCAAAAAGAGAAGAAAACAATAATCGAAAATCTTACCAATGGATAGCCGACATAAGACATCCTCTAAAGCTAGAGATTCTGTAGAAACAGAAGCCTAATAAGCCTACAAATCGGTAAATATATTCTCAATCAAATAGCTAAAATAAAATAGAACGGAAAAAAAACTAAAACAAAATAGATTATGACGAAATTAACTTATATAACATAAATAAATAAATAAATGTGCAATGACCATTAATCCAATAACTTCAAAATTACATTACTCAATAGATAAAGCTACGAAAAAGATTTTAAAAAAGAAAAAAATTAATTAAAAACCTTATCAACAAAGCGAAGCATTCTAAAACAGGATGAGATCGGGGAGAGCAATTCATGAAAGACGGAAGTTAATTAAGATTTAATAATAAAGAGAAATTACTATCTAAATTAATAAACCTTCGAAGTATAAGGGAACATACGTTTGTCAAACCTCTCATAAAGAATTATACAGCAAATATTTATTCGATGAGGTGATCCCTTGAAAATTTAACGAAGAAGAACCTGGAATTATAAAGTTTTTATAGAAACAGAAGATTATAAAACAAAAAGGACACTAATTAATACCTGAGTTGAGATCTTTCAGAAACAACCTCTTTTTCTCCGTGCTCTCATCACCCTTCTTTCCAATTATTTCAACTGGACCAGGATTCCACTTTGAATTGTATCAAAGTGAGGTTCATAGTTCTGTTAATTTACAAATTAATTAAAAAAAATTGTTAAAACATTTAATTTGATTAGGACATATAAATTAACCATTCCAAAAAAAAAGTACCTGCAAACCAACAGTAGCACTAAGCAATGCTATATGATTCCTGCTAGGATTCAATTTAACCTTCTTGTCGAGCCATGTCAGGAAACCATTCAACATAAGTTTTGCCCGCATCACCATAAGCTGCTTGTGCGTTTCCATATTCATTCTCAATTTGTGCTAGAATTATTGAACCTCCTTAAGATGTAAATAGCTTCTCTTGTTTCACCATGTCTACTATTAACTTGATAAAATTTTACATCTCATTCTGAAATAACACAACATTATTTAGTTTACATTCAATAAAATTTACACATAGTAATTTAATTTTATGATGCTCAGTTTACCATATAAACTTGGTTGGCTGTGAGGAGCTCAATTTCAGGCATATTGTGCAACCATACTGAAAATCCTCTGAAGAATTTTACAATTTATTATTTTGAGAAGAACAATAATAAACAAAACGAAAGTACTACTATAATTGACGAACATGCTTTTATTACGAAAAGAAATCTAGAGTCATTATTCATTATTCAATAATGAAATATGATAAACCTATGTCTAATGTCTTATAGTTGCTGCAGGTTTATTTGAGTTCAGTAGGTTTGGTTAATTTCAAATAAGGAAAAGTAATATTTTACCTTTTATCATATTTTTAAACAAACGACAATAATACGAGGGGAAAAACGAACATATTTTAGAAAAATGTTTTTTTACGTACACAATCAAACACTTATTTTCTTTACCATATATTTTAGGAGTATTAATTCTCCTTCCCATATATTTTAGGAGTCTAGTTATACATACACAAGGAAATATTAATTCTCCTCCTATATATTGTAGGAGTCTAGTCAATATTATAAAAATAATTAAATGATAATTTGAGAAAAATAGTGAAAAGACGATTTTGTCTAAAGCGGAGACTTTAATGAAGGGCAAAAAGTTCAAACCACATTTCTAAGGCCTTTCACACTTTTAATATAATAGAGATACAGGGTACACAGTCGATGAGACAACATGGAATCCCTAGATATATTCAACATCTCTATAACATAATTAGATTTAGACAAAATGCTATAAAAGAATTAATATTATTCAAAAAAAAAAAAAAAGCATTAATAGAACAATCAAAAATGTTAGAAACGAAATACAAAGTAGAATTAAAATTACAAATACCCGAAGTAATTCAAATAAGAAATTTTATACTTTGAAAAATACACAACTGCGCATACGCAATTAATATACAAAACAATCATCTTAGTAGCCTATTTAAAAAGATTAAAAATATCCCTTTAGGATGACATGAATAACCACCCTTTCACTAGACAAATTATCAGGGGCGGAGCCACCTTCGGCGAAGGGTGGTCAGATGCACACCCTTCGCCGGAAAATTATATGGTGAATAGAGGTTAAGTATTAGCCATTATGATTGTGTATTTAATTTTGCACACTCTTAACATAATTGAGAATAAAATTTGCACACCCTCCATCAAATTCCTGGCTCCGCCACTGCAAATTATTATTAGATACTGATATATAAAAAGGAACAAAAATCTTTTAAAAGTGTTAAGAGAAGCCGAACAAAAATTACTAAGATTAAAAACAACAACAGAAGAGTTATTGCAAAATCAAAGAATTCTTACAGGGCTAAGAGATTTACTTACTAACAGAGTGCTGCTAGCCATTAGTTGGGAGTTAAAAGGATTAGACAACCAAATATTTATAGTTGAACAAACAAAAGAAAAAGACAAAGTGTGGATATCATTCTAGAATAATACAAAATAGCTGATTTAAAGGACCTCGACTATTTAGACCTAAAAATACAATCGGAGAAAAAGTATAGAAGACTAAAAGATAATTCACTAATTAGGTGTAGTTTCACAAACAGAGAATACACTTTACATAACGAAGACCAACAACTAAATACTATAACAGATTTAATAATAAATCTAGGAGAAAGTATCCAAAAGAAGAATAATAGAGTAATAGAAATTTTAGAAACAAGTATCCAAAAGAATAATAATAGAGTAATAGAAATTTTAGAAACTCTTGAAGACCTGCAAAATAAACAAACAAAAATCGTAGAAAAAATAGATCAAAATTTTGATTTCTTAAAAACACAACAATCAGAAATAGAAAAGAAAATACTCTTATTAACCAACAAAATTGATCAAAATAAAAGTGTTTCGACTGAAGAATTAATAGAAAAATTAAAGAAATTACAAAAAGAAATAAAAGACTTAGAACAAACAACAGAAAAGATTAGAGACATAACTCTTTCACAAATGAACCTTTGTATCAAAAAATTTTAAAGAAAGAAGAAGTAATCCAAGCTAATCCAGAGGGTTTGTCAGACTACCAACACCAAGGGAGGACAGATCAGGTAATAATAAAGCAAAACAATATCATAATACTCTTATTACTAGAAATAAAAGACTTTTTAAAGAAAAGATACAACCACTCCAAGATAACAGTATAGATGAATTAATAGAACAATTAAAAAGGGTAGAAATCAGCCCTCAGAAAGAAAAATTAAAGATTAACAAAAAACAAAAATCATGGACCTTCTTCCAAGTAGGAGAAGAGCAGAAGAAGACAAACCAAGAATAAGTTTCTCTCAAAACAGAGTAGGAAATAATATTATAACCAGAATAATGAATACATCCAGACAAAACTCTAGCCAATAGTTAGATGAGGTAATAAACGTAGATAAAGATATACAAATATTCCAACAAAATAAATTAAAGTTATTGAATCCTAAGATACTATATAACGCGGGAACCTTCTTGAATAAAGCTCAGTTATATAAACATTATAGAGAAGAACAAATGTGTGTTACAAGTAATAATAGTGACAATATAAATTTAATAAGCCAAGACTCTTTAAAAGAGATAAGACGAACAAATATGAATCTAATGCACATGGAATTAATAGTCATAGGTTTAAAAGGATTAACTAGAAAAAATTTAGGAACCAAAGTATTAATTACTATCTATGATGATAGGTGGGCAGATCCAAAGAGATCCATTATAGGACTAACAAAAGTAGATATGTCCAATAATGGAGACATTTTTTTACTGTAGTCCAGATTTTATGATAAATTTCTTAGAATTTGAAAAATACATAAAAATAGGAATTCAGATTAAAGGATATGAAGAAATGAATAATGAGAATAATTTGCTAATATGTGTAGGTTTTATAGGAAAAATCACAAATAATAGTAGTTCAAAGTTCAAATTCAAGGTAGAAGATGTAGTAGGACTAATGGAAAATAAAGGCATAAAACTAATGAAACCTTTAAAAATAATCCCAGAAGTATATGCATGATTAGAATGGAACTTAGAAAGTTTAATAAAAAAGATACACTTAGACCAATTGAACACCTACTGTATACAAATAGCAAGGGACAAACATCCATTAGATGTACTGACTATAATTGTACAAACCAAAAAGAGTTAGATAAAAAATTAGAAGAAACGACAGAATTCATGAACATAAAACTCATACCAGAAGAAGAATTCGGAGTAGATATAGCTATAATAAAAGCAGAAACCATGTACGAAAACAATAAGAAAATCTTTAGATGTAAAGGATGTAAGAAAGGAAGTTTAGACATAACCCAAGTAAAAGAACATTTTAAAAAATGTGAGTTAAGAACAGATAATTACGGATATAGAAAAAATTGGTCTTTAGAAGATAGTGATAAGGAAACAACAATAAGTACTGAAGACGAAGAGACAACTCAGAGTATTAAAGAATTTATGGAATCGACATCAACTAGTTCAAGCCCCTTCCAAAAAACGACGCCAATACACACGGTAGATACGAATACGAAAAATGTACCAAGACACAGAGTGTTTAGAATAAATCCAGAAATACAAATAGAAAATGTAAAACCAATAGGAAAAAGAATGTCCATAGAAGAGCCCATCAGACTTCAAAAAGGAGGAAGTAAAGGTAAAATATTAAATATAGCAGCACATGATCCACAATCATGGAATGCAGTAATCAATATATGGAAAGGTATAGTAATAGCAGACTATATTAAAACATTTCAAGAAACAGATGCGGAGACTATGTATAGGTACAAGGAAACCTTTTTAGGAGAATCGACTAAAGGATTATGGGAAGCTTATAAGTCAGAATTCCCACAAGAATTTCAGATGCTAGCAGCTATGGTACCTAATTCATACAATTTCACAAATAAAATACACAGCCTAATAACTGGAGAAGATCCAAATAGTGGATTATTAGTATTACAAAGAAATTCTTTAATAAAATTAAAACAACTAAGTATTAGTAGTTGGTATCATATAAAACCATTTTTAAATGATTATTTTTACTACTGTACAATCAGTGGAAATGTGTTTGATCAAAACTTAGGAAAAAAGTTTTTCAATAAGTTACCAGGAGCTCTAGAAAGAGAAGTAGAAGAAAGATGGAGTAAGCGATAAGGTATAATACAAAATTCAAATGCAAAGTGGTCAATAGAACATAAAATACAATATACAAAGAAAAGATATTATCTGAGAAAATCTTCAACAAAGAATTCATACTTAGATAAAAACAGACATGTAAGAAAATACAGAAATAATAAAAATTACAAAAACACTCTAGAATGTTTTACTTTGTGGAAGCATAAAACATTTAGTGAATACTTGTCCCAGACGAAATAACAATAGGACTAGAAATTCACAACTAATAAAAGATTTTCAAGAAACTTTAATAAATGTAGACGAATACATGTCAGATAATGAAAGTATATATTCTATCATGAGCATAGAAGCTAAAGAACAATAAGAAAGAGACTCATCAGAGTCTGAGGAAGAAAATTTAATGAACGAGATAGGACTAGAAAATCTAAACTTAGATTTTACAGAATTAAATAATCATGCTTTAATTAATATCGTAGAAGAATGCATTCATAAATTTGAAAGAAACAAAGGTTTAGACAATAACCAATGTTTCATATGCAATTGGTACCCAAGCAAAAGTAGAAGAGCAAAATGTACAAAATCCTATGTTGAAGGATATATTCTATGTATAGAAAAAACTCTAGGAAATCATGCTATAGAACAAATCAATACAGACTTTCCAAAATATAAGATAGACAACAATATAGACACAAAGGTAGAATTATTAGAAGCAAAGATAGGTAATTTAGAAAAAAAGAATAGAAAAATTAGAAAAAGGAAAAGAAAAGATTATAGAAGAAAAAGAAGAAGAGTTAATGAATATGCCTTATGAGGGTTTAATATGTCATGAAGATAAAAAATTAAATACTATAAAGGTACTAGCCAAAATAAAGATATAAGATTATGAAATAGAGACATTAGCTTTAATAGACTCCAGATGTACCCAAAGCATAATAAATAAGAGAATTTTGCCCGCATATTTAATAAAAGAATTTCAGAAATCACAAGTGTCCATACAAATGGATGGCACTTATAACACATATAAACATTATGTAAGAAAAGCGGTCATAAATTTCGTTAATACTTGCATAAATTTTTATAAATCCACTTACAAGTTAGATCAGATATGGTAAGAGATCTAAAAATAAGAGTAGACTCCATGTTAGGACTAGATTTCTTGTTAAAGAATAATGAAAGTTGCCTCCTCTCTAGAGATAGAGTAATCCTGTCTAAAAACATTACCCAAACATAAGCACAGTTTGAACGTATACCAACAAAAGTCAGATATATTAAAGAAAAATCAGATGTAGAACCCCTACAATGTAGTAAAGGTGATAAATGTACTTGCAATCCTAGAGAAGAAAAAACAAAAGAAATGTTAATTTCAGAAAATCAAGAAATAGGAGAACTAGAAGAGTTATTGGTTTATGATGAAATGAGAAAAAATAGTACTTTAATAGAAACAAATACAGAAAGTTATAATTTCAAAAAAGGAATACAACAAATCGAAATAATCAAAGACCAGCAAAACTTACAAAGAATAATACAAACCTTAGACGAATAAAAAATAATAGGAGAAAAGCCGTTAGAACATTGAGGGTCCAATCACATAACTTGCAAACTAAAAATTATTAATCATGAATATAATATAAAACTGCATCCATTGAATCAACAAATCAAGATTTAAAAGATTTTGAAATACAAATAAAAAAATTATTGAGATTAGGAGTAATAAGAAGATCTAAATCAAAACGTAGGTCAACAATATTTATGGTAAGAAACCATGGCGAAATAGTAAGAGGAAAAGCAAGAAAGGTGATAAATTATAAAATACTTAACGATAATAAAATAATGGATGAATGTAAATTACCAAAAAAAAAAGAATTAATAAATAGAATTCAGAGAAGAAATTTTTTTTTAAAAATTTGACGGTAAATCAAGTTATTGGCAGATAAAAATGCATGAAGATAGTATAGAATGAACAACGTTGATATGTCTAGAAGGATATTTCGAATAGCTAGTAATGCCGTTTGAATTAAAGATTGCCCCACCAATTTTTCAATGAAAAATGGATAACATTTTTAGAGAATATAAAAACTTCGTTTTGATATATATAGATGATATTTTAGTTTTTAGTAATTATATGAAAGAACATTTAGGACATTTACAAATAGTTTTCAAACTATTCATAGATAATGAAATAATAATTAGCAGGAAGAAAATAGACCTATGCAAAAATTATATTAATCTTCTCGGAGTAGTAATTGGGGAAGGAAGAATTAAAGGATAACCCCACATTGCTAAAAAGATCCTAGAAATGCCGGATAAACTTGCTCAAACAAAAAAATTACAAAAATTTCTAGGTATTCTCAATTATGCAAGACACTTCATTAAAGATTTAGGAAAGGTAGCTGGGCCCCTATACTCAAAGACAACAGCAACAGGACAAAAAATTTTAATACAGAAGATATAAAATTAGTACAAAAACTTAAAAATATGACAAAAGATATCCCAGATCTAGCCATGCCTCTAGAAACAGATTATCTAATAGTAGAAACAGACAGAAGTTTTGAAGGATAAGGAGTAGTATTAAAGGCACGCAATAATAAGTATAGCGATAAAAAAGATGAAAGAATATGCATTTATCAAAGTGGTAAATACAAAAAAAGAAAATTGAGTAGTATAGACACAAAAATGTTAGCAGTAATCTATAGGTCAAATAGTTTTAGACTATACATTTTAAATAAACAAGAAATATTAGTAAGAACAGACTATGAAGCAATAGTAAAATTCCACCAGAAAATAAACGAAAAGAATAGCAGTAAAAGAAGATGGCTAAATTTTCTAGGTGCAATGTCAATGTATAGTATTAGCTTAGAGCATATAAAGGAAAAGGAAAACAGTTTAACCGATCAACTTAGTAGACTTACTAAAAACTAACCTATATTTGTTTTCAGAATGAGTGTAGAAAAAGGAAAGGCTGAAGCCTCATCATCCCAAGACAGGCATCCCAAAGATTTGTATTTACAGACTTTAATGAGTAATACTCAATTTAAACCACAGACTATGCTAGACAACAAAAGAATCGAAAGACTATGATTTGAAAAGCAAAATCTGATATGCTATCCAGAATCAAACACGAGTTTCAGGTTGAAAGTAGAGGCAAGAATAGACAAACAACAAAAATGCATCATAGACAATTTATGGATATCATATAACAAGACTTTCAGAGATAATAGTTATTTTATTGCAGTTATAAACGCTCTAAGTTAGTATTTTACAGACAAAAATCAAGATAAAAAATTTAAATTTTATGTTGTAATTCAGGGACGAACTCAAGGTATTTTTCAGACATGGATACAAGTAATAGATGCCATAAAAGAACATCCTACTCCACTTTTCAAAAAATTCAACGATTTCAATGAAGTATTGGATTATGCCAGAGGAACTTTTGGGCCAAATTTCTATATAACCCCAGAACTTAGAAATTCAAATACATTCCTCCAATACAATATCAGTAAAAGTACAAACAAAATTATTTTTGTGACCATTGTTCAACCATGTTTCAAAACGCTAAACCAAAGGAATGAAAAGCTCTCACAAGAAAACGAACACTTGACTAGACAAATGACAATATTACAAGACATAATTAAAATCCACTATTTTGAGTTAAGTCAGACACAACAATTAAATACAACAACCCAGACAAACCAAAAGAGTTCTCCATCTCTACCAAAGATGGATAAGAAGGGTGTGCATTTTCCAACGAATGTAAATAAATCCACTACATCGAATATAGATGTAGCTAGTCCGACTCAAACGGTAGCCGGTAAAGACTTATCAAATCCTTTAATGGCTGGTACTTTGCCCAAAGTGTTAGATGACTCCCAGCAAGTTTCAAAAACGAAGGTCCTTCCCGACAAAGGAAACCTATACAAAAGGAGATAATAATAAAAGAATTTTCTTCGAAGAAAAAGAAAGAAGACAAAAGGACAATAGAAAAAATAATAGGAAATACACTCAAAAAATTACTTAAGGAAGAAACAAAAGAAATAATCAAGACAAACCCAAAATCAGAATACGAATCAGAGGTTCCAGACACAAATTCAGAAAGTTCAGAAAACTATGGATACGACCCAGCATTACAAAATGCACAAGACCCGAACGAAGATGATGACTCAGGGATGAGTTTTGATTCAGTAGCATTACACAACCTAGACACTTGATGAAACAGAAGAAGACAAAAATACAAACGTAAGCAATGACATTTCAGAAGAAGACAAAATTACAAACGTAAGCAATGACGAAATAAAAATAAAGCAGCTGACAAAGAAGGACAAAATGGAGAAAATTTTCAACAAAGCCATGTGACGATGGGGCCCAATGAATACCCGACATGCTAAAAGAAAGTCGTTTACATCTTTGAAGTCCGGATTTGAAGTCCATAGAAGGCTATAAATACTACCATTTGGAACGATTGAAAGTAAAGCAAGAAAAAGGAGAGCGAAAGAGAGAGCAACATAAAGAAGATTAGTTTTCACTTTTCGTTTTTCATTAAAAATAAATAAATAAAAATATAGATATAAGGGTTTGTGAGTTTTAATTTTCAAGTAGCTGCAAGGTTTTCGGGGACTGCCGAAAGAGAAACCTCTCGTTGGTCTACACCATGTAAGTAGATATATTTCTACCAAGATCTTTGTATCTCTCCTATAATATATGTTGGATATGAAAAGGCATGTTTATATATTATGTGAATATATGTTTTTATTACCCTCAGTATATGGTTAGTTTCTATAACCTCTTAATAGTACCAATGGATTAATCTGTAAAGTCCTAGGACATCGAGACGCCATGGCTAAACACCGAAGAACGTCTGTTTTCAGGGTAGGATTAAAGAAGGGAGTTATTAAGAACATAAGGTTAAGGGAAAAGAGATGAACAGGGTAAGATAAAAAAAAGTAAAATTTTATTGGAGAGATATATAATGATCTGGTTAAAATATTTTATTCAACAAAATGGTTGTTTCAAAGAGAGGGAGTACCGAGTAGGAGTTTTACAACATTAATAGAGACAACCTTTGATTATATAGAAACCATAAATCTGTTATTTAAATTCTTTATATATATATATATATATATATATATATTATAGTTTCGTGAGGCCCGAGCTTAAAGAAATATAATTTACATCACAATCTTTTAATGTAAAAATAATATATCTAGTAGCACTTTAGACAAGTCTTGTTCACAAATCTTCATAATTATCAAAAAGAAACAAACATATAATTAGATACTTTTAAAATAATATATTATTCTATAGAAGAAAAAAATTGACCAGGGAATTAACAAAGAACAAATTAAAGAGATACAACACGATTTAAAGTATGCAAAATATCTACAATGCGGTGAAGATCAAATAATATACTTTCTTCATCCCATCACATTTTGATTTTTCGAAGGCAATTTGACTAATTATTAAAATTAAATTGGATTAGATTAATTTAATATTTTAAATTAAAATTTCAATATTCAAAAATTATACAAAAATATTATAAATTTTAATTTTTCTATTAATATAGTGAAAAAATCCTTAAAATATTGATTAAAGTTCATGTAATTTAATTCTTAAAAAGTAAAACATAAAAATATTTTGGGATGAAAGAGTAAAAACTAATTTAATAAAGAGTAAAAGGAGATTCATAAAAAGTTACTATAAATCAATAATGGCCCACTTGTGGGATGTAAGGACTATTAAACTTGAAATTATTTATTTTAAATTAAAAATAAAAATTAACAATATCATAATATGTACCAAAATAAGTATAAAATATAAAAACACTATAATATGTATCGAAAAAAAATCTAGAAAAGGCCAAGAAGAGATTCATAAATAGTTAAATTCCTTTATTTTAGTTTGTTTGATTTGTTATGACTTCACACGAAATTTAAGAAAATAAAAAATATTTTTAAATGCTATAATTTTAAATTAGAAATATGTAGCAAATTATACCTTAATTAGATGATCTTAAACATGTCATGTTAACTTGAAATGAAAAAGATTATCAAAATATTATTTTTTAAATGAATTAAAAAAAAAGTAAATTAAGACAATCAAATTCAAATTGAAAAAGAGTACGAATATACCTGAAGGCCAAAGGCCCACACAAGAACTAATTTTCAGAAAATAGATTGAATTGATGAAAGATGACTCATGGCAGCAAAGCCAATTGCTGCACAGCCAAGTGTAACTCAATATTTACAATATTTCCATTGTCCCTGTGAGGTATGATGCCAATATTTTTTCAAAATTTGATTTAAAATTAAGATATTGGCAAATACAGATTTTAAAAGAGCATACTTATAGGACTGCTTTAATGTTCCTTTTGGACAATATGAATGGAATGTCATGTCGTTTGGATTAAAAAATGCACGTTTTGAATTTCAGAAAATTATGAATGACATTTTTAATCCTTATATGGATTTTATAATTATTTATATTGATGACATTTTAGTATTTTCTAAAACTTTGGAAATGCATATTAAGCATTTAGACATTTTTAATAAAATTATTATCCAAAACGGTTTGATCATAGCTAAACCTAAAATGAATTTGTTTCAAACTGAGGTTCGATTTTTAAGACACAATATTTGTCAAGAAAAAATAACTCCCATTCAAAGAGCTATAAACTTTGCTGACAAATTTCTTATGTTATTACAGACGCAATTACAAAGATTTTTGAGAAGTTTGAATTATATTTCTCCATTTTATAAAAATCTTTCTCGCGATTTAGCCCCGTTATACGACAGGTTAAAGAAAAATCATAAAGAGCCGTGGAATGATAAACATACAGCTATTGTTCAAAACATTAAGAATCGAGTTAAAATTTTACCTTGCTTAACTCTTGCCAACCCTGCTTAGCAAAAAATTATAGAAACCCAAACCCAGATGGTTCACATAGGAAACACAGATCTAGATATAGATCAAAAGAAGAACGAGAAGAACGGAAAAGTGCTCGTAAGTCCAAGAGATTTACAAAGGATAAATCCAATAGAGACCTTTCTAAGGTTAAGTGTTATAGATGTGGAAGATTCGGTCACATCGCCCCTAATTGTAAATAAAAAAAGCTTAAAGCTTTAGAATTAGACAATACCTTGCATGATAAAATCTATGGTATGTTATATACTTCTGGATCAGAATCTGATTACTATCTTAACCATTCTGAATCTGAAGAAGTAGATTTACTTGATTTTTCTGATGAAAATCATGATAATATTGCTGCATGTAATACTTGCAAAGGTGATGAATGTTCTTGTGAAAATGATGAGTTTTATAAACTTCAGTCACAATTTCAAGATATGAATATTCAGACTATTACTTCTGATAATATTCTCGAAATTTTAAAAGAGGTTACTGATAATAACCTTCGAGAAAAACTCATTAATTTGACAGCTAGTTCAAGTTCAAATACTTCGAATTTAGCTACTTAAAAAAATGAATTGATGTATTCAGCTCCGTATACTTTATCTGAAGTCAATAGAAGACTTTTTGAAAAACATATCCCAGCACGTGATACGTCTTTTGATGATTTAAAAATTAAAAATTTGAAAAAGGAGATTAAATCTCTAAAACAAAATCAAATGATTTGTGATCACCGAATTACTCAGATTGAGAAAAATAATTCTTAAGCTGAGTTTTCTAATGATAAAAAGAAAAATATTTTAGAAAATGCTGAAATCAAAATTTCAAAACAAATCAATCTGGCCCCTAAACATGATATGTTTTTAGGGATGATGCAAATTGTTACTTCTCACAAATGATACATTAAATGTACAATTTTAATTGATAATAATTTTTCTATTAATGAAGTTGCCATGATTGATAGTGGAACCGATGTTAGTTGCATCCTTAATATTTTCAAAAAACAATGCATATGGTGAGATCTGCATCAGGTCATGCATTAGATATTAATTATAAATTACCTAATGCACATATTTGTCAAAATAAAGTCTGCATCCCTCATTTCTTTTTCTTGATTAAAAACCAGTTATACCCTCCAATTATACTTGGAATGCCTTTTATAAATGCTATTTATCCTTATACTCACATTGACGCCAAAGGTTTTAAAGCAACCTTTAATGATAAAGAAATTAGTTATACATTTGTTACAGATCCCGTAACAAGAGATATAAATACATTAATAGATATGAAACAGTGGCATATTGATTCTTTGCAGCTAGAATTATTTAGTATAAATATTTTTGATACATTGAAATCCCCTAAAGTTCAGGAAAAAATTAAATTGATTTATGAACAAATGGCAATTTATATTTGTGCTGATCATCCGAGTGTTTTCTGGAACAGAAAACAGTATATCGTCACTCTTCCATACAAAGAAGGTTTTTCTGAGGATAATATTCCTACAAAATCAAGACCATGTCAGATGAATACTGAACTGGTTGAATTTTGATTTTTTTTTTTTGATAATTTACTTCAAAAGGGTTTGATAAAATCGTTCAAGTCTCCTTGATTGTGTACCACTTTTTATGTTAATAACGCAGCTGAGAAGGAAAGAGGTGTGCTCAGATTGGTTATTAATTATAAACCTCTTCTAACCTATCATTCTTCACACTGGATTCTCCCAAATCCATTCTTATCCAAACTATCTATGTTGAATACTTCACATCTGTTACAAATTAACCTTAAACAGTAGGCTCTGATACCAAGTTGGCAGGATCTCTAAGGCGGACGGTAGTCCGCACGGCCAGACAGATCCTGCCAACTTGGTATCAGAGCCTACTGTTTAAGGTTAATTTGTAACAGATGTAAAGTATTCAACATAGATAGTTTGGATAAGAATGGATTTGGGAGAATCCAGTGTAAAAAATGATAGGTTAGAAGAGGTTGATATACCTCAAAATCTTGATTTATTAAATAAATGGACTATTCCTAAAGTTTCGATAAGAACCATTTATGACAATGGTTGGTTTGATAAATTATCTACTACTTAGTTGATTAAAACTACTGAGTCTTCTTTAGCTCTTAATTCGTCAGAACAGACAATCCGTTTATTAAATAAACGAGATATCGATTTATATAAAAATCAGTATAATTTCTTGCATATAGGCATGGATCAAATTGCTTTTAAATCGTTAACTCTTAAAGGGTTACCCAAAACGTTTTTAGCAGCTCTTAGAGATGCACACAATTTGAATTTTCGACAATCGTTAATGGGATCGATAGAATCTACTGTGGCCTATGGTCCAGTATATTTTAATACACAGCCTAATCTACAAGTGTCTTTATCTGATGTGAACATTCTAGATGCATTAACATTAAATATTAAGACGCATGGTTATAATTATGCTCCCGGATCTGAACTCATATGTTTATCCTATAGAATTTATTATAAATTATTATCTACTTTAAATTCTAGATGTAAATTATATGATACATCTAATCAAACTATTTTGTTTGAAACTAATTTTGTGAAATCAAAAATTACGACTAGAAGACCTATTAGGTGGGAAGAAATTAATTTTTTAACTACTTGGTTTTTAAATTCGGTTATACCGCAAAATCAGTTAGCCGATAAGGTTACTAATACTGAGTATTCGCATATTACACAAACTCCAGATGGACAAGTTTGTATTCAGTTTGATGATAAGTCTTCTGTTTATAATAGATAATCTTTTACTGGCAGCAATAGATTATTGGCTTTTGTGCTTTCTATGATAGCTCCGGTTGAACCTGTATATGGTCCAGCTAGAGTTAATAAAATTGCTTCTTTGCATAATATTCTCTCGACTAATAGTCAAATTGACAAATTAAAAATTGATGAACTAATATTGTTCAGGCATGTGATAACGTTTTCGATAAGGATATTCCCTCTGCATTCGAAATGGATTTTAACCCTAATGATATTTAATGATTCCTTACATCATTGATTTTAGTCCAGGTTCCCTGGCAAGAAAACATATTCAAAAAGAATTTTTTGATGAAACATAGAACCGGTTTAAAACATGGTTTTTCGACACTTATAGTCAGGAAGATATGAATAATATTTCCCAAGAATTTTATGAAGCTTGTGCATTACATAATCAAATTATGTACTTTGTGTCGTGGTTTATAACCACTTATTTGCCTTTATATATAAAAGTTTTAGAACGATCTTATCAAGATAGTAGTGGAGAAATTATTAAATCAGTTTATCCTCCACAATCTTCTTTTGTATTACCTAATAATACAGGTATTACGTTTATCGCTTTTCAAAGATTTATTGAAAATGATGTTGGTAAAATAAGTATTTCAGAAATTAATAAATTAATTTCTCAAAACAATTATATGGGTTTATACGTTAAAGTTTTAGGTGAGCATATTAGTTCACTAAATAAAAAACTAGATGAATTAACTGTTTTGATAAAACAGCTTTGCAGTAGTAAAGAAAAAACTGATGTTGCCTCCACCTCCGAATCAGCATCATCTACTCAAATTGTTGCTACTTCAATTCAAAGACCTCCTGATATTCAGGATTTTCAAATTAAAACTTTCTTCTATTTAGAGGAAATTCTTGATAAGAAGTTTTCTGGTTTAACTATTAAACCTATTGATTTATCTTCACAATTTGCAGATAATATTGCTTCTTCGTCTGATATAAGGCAGGAAACTATATTAGAATTCAATAAGCTTCGTAGTAGTGTTAAACACCCCTATTTTGCAGACAAGCCTAGAATACAGGCACATTATTATCCTAGGCCCACTCTCCAGGATGTTCTTATAGAAGAAAGGGATTGGAATCAGACTAATACGTCATATGGTGGAAATGAAATTTATGAGTGGAATATAGATGGTCTTACTGATAGGCAAATGACCATTTTAGTACATAGGATGATGATGTACGCTACAATATGCAAAGCTACCAGTGCTAAAAACACTGATAAAGTTATTTTCAAAATGATAATTGTTGGGTTTACAGGACAACTTAGAGGTTGGTGGGATAATTATATGACCCTAGAAGCCAAAACCTCGGTAATATCTATTGTTAATCCAGAAGCAAGCGTTGATAATTTAGGTCATACTTTACCAAATGGTCGGGAAGATACGGTCTATACTCTGGTGATGACCATTTTAGAACATTTTAGTGGTAGATTTACCAATGATTTTGAAACTACTAGGACACTCCTCAATAGTCTTAGATGTAGGACCTTAAGTGAGTTTCGATGGTATAAGGATACATTCCTTAGTAGGGTCATGTAGTTATCCGAAAATAAGTATGAACATTGGAAAGCCAAGTTTATAGATGGCCTTCCGTCTTTATTTGCTGAAAGGGTTAGAAAAACTCTTAGAGGAAATTACGGTGAAATTTCGTATGGTAATTATACTTATGGAAAACTCGTTGGAGTATGTACACAAGAAGGATTAAACTTGTGTAATGAACTGAAATTGTCTAGACAGCTTAAGATGGATAAGCTTAAGGAAAAATCTCAATTAGGAGATTTCTGTGCACATTTTGGTGTAGCCCAGCCTAGTCAAACTAAGAAGAAAAAGGGTAAATATTATACAAAACCCGCTCCAACTATGAGAATATTCTCACCAGTACTGATAGTGCTGAGTTCTCATATTTTAATAACAATTACAATTCGAAAGGGAATGTTTATAACTTCTCAAAGATTATTATTAAATCGATTATATCCGTCGAAGATTGGGGAATCTCTACTATGAAAGAGAGACAGCTTGTTCTTAATAACGTCCGAATGAGCTTTACATACTGGGATTATATCCAAGCATTCGACCAAGTATTGTATTACAACAATGATAAACATAAGCATACTTGGTTTATAAAGGTGTGTGCGAAAATATTCTCAGGAAAAATTTCAAATTGGTTTCTTCACTGGTGGTCATACCACGACCCAACAGCCAAGATACTACCTAAATCATTCCAGCTATTACACAAAGAATGGAAACAAGTGTCTCCAGATTTGGATGCTTTATATCATGCAGATCATATCTGTTACCCCGAAAAGATTGACCAGATTTATTTCTTTATTGAATTTTCAATACCATGGATTTATAAGTGGACTCCTGAATTAGGATTCACAGAAGATCAGATACCGTGTCTATACAGGACATTCTATAATAATTTTGGGACAAATTAATGAAAATTGATCCTAAAACGAAAGTTTTATATGGCCAAAAATCATTGGACTTAATTAAATTACGAGTCCAAGAATACCAAACTACAGCTAATAAGGGTAAGATGGAAGACCCTTCAGTCAGGCATATTGCCTGGAAGATTTCTTTTCAAGAAGGAGATAAAGAAGCTATGATTGCAAATTATTTGAAAAAAATGAAAAAGAATTTGCTGCAATCTCTTCTTCAAATTGAAAAATCTGACACGTCAATGAAAAGTGACACTAGCAATGATGATATACTGCAAGATGCACAACCTTTGCCATCGAAGGAGATACTCTCTGACGAAGCCATTGAAAATGCTGAAGAATTCGTCCGTAAAATGAAAGAAATGGACAAAATACAAGGGAAAAAGAAAATTTGACGGAAATAGCCGCCGACAGGGGACCCACAACACAGTGTCGCCAAGGGACCCACTACACAGTAGATATACTGTTCATGGGACCAGATAGGGTCCACTGTTACTATACAGATGGGACCCAATATTGGACCCACATTTACTGTTCATAGATTCTTTTTTCTATTTAAATACGTTTCAGTTTTTCATTTAGAGGGAGGAATTTAGACTCCCTCTCTCTCTTCTCTTATTTTCTCCTCCTTCTCTCTTCTTTTTCTCTCTTAGTTTGTAATGACTTTTGTAAAGTTTTTATTTTAATAAAAATCAGAAAAGGTCCAAGCTTTGGACACCACATCCATTAGCCCTTGCTTATTCGGGCCGAGACCCTTTGCTTCCGGGTCCAAAAGGTACTCTTCTTTCTTTTCCTTTCTTCTAAGTCGTGACTATGTCCGGCTAAATTCCATATCTATGTTGAATATCTAACTTCTCTTACATTTTAATCTTAAAGATCTGACTTTATCAAAATATAAAAAAATTATTATATAGTCATTTGACTTGGTTCTGAGATGGTGGTGCAGTCGGATCTAGTACTATTCTTGGTGGCTTTGTCTTAGTGTCTACGTCTGGTAAGCCGGTCTAATAGCCCGTTAAAGATATTGAAAAGGGCGATCTTTTACCTGTTAGAATCTCCAGACACATGGGCTCATTAGATCCTGACAGTCCCCTTGCTTGGGTAAAAAGGTTAAGCCTTCCATACAGTCATACGCTATATAAAAATTCCTATATATTTCGATTTTTATGTTCCAGCATAAAGGTGTTAAATTAGCTAGATCGATAATATTCTGAATATTCATATCTTGAAATTGTGACTGAAGTTTATAAACCTCATCATTTTCACAAGACCATTCATCACCTTTGCAAGTATTACATGCAACAATATTATCATGATTTTCATTATCAGAAAAATCAAGTAGATCTACTTTTTATTATTAATGTCATGGTTTACTATATATAATATATATTAGTTATACTGTAACACCCCGTACCTTCCCAACCCAATACGACGACGTTGAACAATGGTTACTTAGGTGTCGAGATGTCATGAGTATGTAATTTGTAATGTTAGTGATGAGAAAATTGAAATTTGGCTTTGTACATGTGATTAACCTTGCGTAGGAGGTGTTTTGCGATTTTCATGGAGCATTTGTGGGGTTCAAAATGAGGCTAAGAGGACCTCCACATATACATAGATTGAATACATTATCAAATAAAAGATCGAATAACAACAAAGCCAATACATGTATTATTTCCTCTAATATCTCCTACCAAATGACTCCACATGCGTTTTAGCACTCATCGCAACAGAGAAATCTTAGTAGATCAATTGGTTGGTTACTTTCACTTTCACTTTGTTGGTAAGAAAAATCTTAGTAGATCAGTTGGTTGGTTATTTAAATTTTTACTTTATTGGTGAGGTTTGATTTCCTGCCCTTAATAAGTGTTATTTCAATTAAAAAACTTTAGACAAAGCAAAAAAAAAAGAATATTAATTTATCTGTAAGCTAATCTTGGATATACACAAATTCATTTTTTGCAAGTGTTTAACCTGTGAAAATAACCATCTATACTTGATGTAAGTTAGAATGAATTATGTTTTTCTTTATAAATTGATAAAAGATGAAAAAAAATTATGGTTTCACTTCATGTATTATAGACAACAAAATTAAGAAAATAACTCAGTACAATAAACAAATAGAGCTTTGAAAGGGATTTCCTTCTAATATTGAGATAATGTACTATCTCAGACAAAAAGAACAAAAGACATTAACGAATTGGCGTGATATCAATTATAGTAATTTATTGAGACAATTAAAATTATGTTTTAGATAACTCATTTAGAATGACATTAATTGGTGACAAAATAATAAACATTTGGATGTTATTCGACATAAATTATACGTATTCTAAATCATTTTCAATAAAAAAATAATCTTATAGTCTTCTTTACCAAATATAGTATATGAATAAAATAAAATAAAATGATGTACTTCTTTAAGGAGATAAGATATTTATTTTTATTTATCTAAATACACCATGTGTTAATTTCTTATAATGAAACAATCCAAAAATTACAAAAGTTAAATTCTAAGACAATTTATTAATAGCTGAAAATTATTCATGAAAATCGAGTGCAAATAATACATATATGAGTTTATGTCATATATATTGCCCATGTAAAGAAATTTTACACTATTAAATATTATTTATTTATTATAGTGTACAATTTATTCCTTAAAGTTATTGTCATGTGACCAGCAGGTCACGATTGGAGTTGTGAAAATAACTTCTTGCAACAATATAGGATAACAATATAGGATAAGGCTGCATACAATATAGATCATTGTGATTTAACCCTTATTCGAATCCTGTAAAAGCTTTAGTGTACCAATTGTCTTTTTCTTTTATTTTTTTATAATTTAACTTATTTTAAATTACAAATTTTACTTTTATAAAAATTTATTCTACTTTTTCTCGTTTTCATTTGACATTGAAATAAGAGTTTAAATTTTGTGCACTGTCAGTGTATATAATATTCTACACCATCAGGTAAAATTGACCTGCTACAAGAACTTTTTGAACTCATTTAGTTCCTTGAAACCCCTCCGTCTAAATCGGATTCTTTGCCAAAACCCTCCGTCCATATTATCTTTCTTTGCTTGTCTTTCTACCGTGTTCATCTCTCCTTTATAATATGATTGAAACACATATCAACTTTAAGATTTTGATGTGATGTTTGTCTGGATGTCTCTGAATTTTATTTTATTTTTTAAAAAAAAGAGAGGAAAAATTGAAACTCAAATGCAAAGCTTTTACAAATTTGGAATGTTGATGAAGTTATATTTTCCCCAAGATCAACAATTTGCAGCATGGAAGAATTACTTCTTGCAATTTTAATAGCATTTGAGAAGTATAGAAAAATTACTTCTTGCAAGTTTAATGCCATTTGAGGGATGAAGAATTATTTCATTAATTCTGATGATTTTATTGAGATAGAAACATGAAAAAGTTAGATTTTGATGTAGTTATAAAGGAAAAGTAACTAATTTTGTTAGAGCACAATTAGGATTCTACTTTTAATATTATTTTCTAAAATTTAATAATATAAATTTGATGGTAAATATTTAATTTACCTGATTTAGTGTAGAAAAATTTGTACCAGTGATAAAATTTAAACTCAATAACAGAAACCAAACCAAACATTTTTTACCCCACAAAAGGGGAACATAATTAGAGGAGTTACAACAGGGAAATGTGGGTCCAAGCATTTAAGGAGAGTTGCAGGGCCTATGTGACGTCAGTTGACCCGATTGACATTTAAAGAAAGAGGCTTGGCTTTTTTGTCATTCAAAATTTATGGCCAAGATTTGAAGCTTAAAGCATAAGTAAACAATGCAAAACTTTTTTTAAAATGACATATATACCATTGGTCGTCCTAATGCTTATGTTTCTATATAGTAGAAATATATATATATATATATACACGTGAGGATCAGTATTAACTCTATACTAATCATAGTTAATCATCAACTAACTAACTACTGACTGATAATATCAACAAATTGTTTAGCTCTCTCGGTGTACTTCAGTTAGGTTTTGCTAACATGCACTAACGAAGACAACAATATGCCTCGGTCTCGGAATTCCGGCAAGGATATTATGCCAGAGAAATTGATAACACCAGAGGATGGTTTGAGCACCCAATTACGCTCGCTCACCTTTGAAAGCTTTATCCCACCCCAAATTCAATTGATTTTGGAAGGGCACGAATGAAGCCATTCTGATTCCAATTTGCATAAGTCCCTACACATGGAATCGTTTAGAGAACCGAGCTCGGCATCTCAACCGATAGCTCAACAACTACAATTTTGGAAGCGGGCACCTCTACCCACCTAACACTGATGGAGAAAACTGAGTTCCAGGAAAATCGAATTGCACAAAGAGGTAAACCACTTTCTTACGTTCCTACTTATTCTAAGTGAGGAAAACTATATGTGAGTATTGAGAAGGACGACCTAAAGGAGCAGGAGGTGTACCGGAAGACGACCATTTTAGGCTATGTTATAAGCGATACTCCGTACATTAAGACTATGGATAATTATATCTCCAATGTGTGATATTTTACCAGCAAACCCCAGATCTTGCAACATGATGATGGATACTTTATTTTTTGATTTGACTCAATGGAGGACTGTGAGAGGGTTAAGCAGGCAAGGTCATATACCTTCCATAATAAACCTTTTGTAATTCATGATTGGGAAGTAAACTTCATCTTCAATCTGGACTGCATTATAATGATACCACTTTGGGTGGTCTTTCATGGACTTTCGGTGGGGTATTAGTCAAGTGAAGCTTTAAGCAAGGTTACTAGTGCATTAGGCAGTCCCCCGTATACGGATAAATTTACTACCAATATGGATATAATCTCCTATGCGAGGATCTTGGTAGAGGTATACGTGGCTCAGCCCCTCCTAGATTCAATTGACTTGATTACTCCTTCAGGTAGCTTCCAGTAATCCGTTGATTATGATTGGCGACCTAAGTTTTACACTGAGTGTTTAAAATTTGGCCACACTATTGACAATTTCTGGATATAGGAAGAAATTCACAAAGTAAAAAAGGAGTTTCAGGCTGTAAAGAAGAGAAGAAGGAGGAAAAGCAAACAAAAAAGCCACCAGCTCCTAGACAAGAGAGGACTACTAAAGAAACACATCCCCTGGGGGAAACTTCAGGATTAAAGGAGCCTACAGATGAGAAGGAGAATGCAGATGAGAATGAAGAGGAAGAGACTCTAGGTTTTCCCCATCACTCCCCAAGGACTACAAGTCCTGATTATAGGAAAGAAGCTGAGGTTAGTAAAGGTAAAACACAAGCTAATAGTTTTACGGTTTTACAGACTGAAGCTTCTAGCTGAACTGGAGATACTGAGGTTATCAAAAACCTTCCATGATTGTGTCCACATGGAATATTAGAGGGCAGAATCAGCCCTTGCACTCTTTCTATAGAAGAATAAGGTGGAGATCACGGGTGTGCTAGAGATAAGAGTTAAGGAAAATAAGGCAAATGGGATCATAGGGAAAATTATTATTGGGTGGCACTCATTTTGCAATTACCTTATGGCCTATAATTGGAGAATATGGGTTTTATGAAAGTCTAGTATACAACTGCAAGTGGAACTCATTCATGAACAGTTTATACATTGTAAAGTTGAGATCCCTGCAAGGCAGTTCCAGGTTTATTTTACAATAGTATATGCAAAAAATGAGAGTAATAACAGGAAAGTGCTATGGAAAAAGTTAATTCATTTAGGAAACTCTATTCAAAGGGCTTGGTTATTGTATGGCGACTTTAGCAATGTTTTGACAACTGAGGATAGAATTGGGTCACTTGTGCTCCCTACTGAACCTGGTAGCTTTCAAGATTGTCTCGACTCTCTAAATCTTACTGCACTGAGGTCTAAAGGTTGTTACTATACCTTCTGTAATAAGCAGGTGCCTAGTAGTAGAGTTTACTCTAAGATAGATTGGGCTTTTGAAAACTTTCATTGGGTAAATACTTATGGTCATATTGAGGTAGAATTCTTAAACCCTAGAGTGTCTTATCACTCCCCTATACTGATCAATATTTTCCCACAACCACAGTCATGACCAAAACCTTTCAAACTATTTATGACAGTACAATAGCACCCTAATTTTGGTAGAATTTTAGCAGAGACATGGAGCACTAACTATCAAGGAATAAATTTTTTCAATCTATGGAGGAAGTTGAAGGCAGTGCAACAAGGGTTGGAGGGTTTGAATAGTCACTTGACATAATATTGTCAAAAGCTTCAGCAAGCTAGACAAGGGTTGGAGATTACTCGAGCAATGCTAATTGATAGACCCTTATGTTCTAGTTTAATTAAACAGGAAAATACTTGGTTAACTTAAATAAAGAAGTAGAGTGACTCTATTAGTTATATCATACAAGATATATCCATTTTGAGTTTCAGAGTACCCCATATGTACTACTTATTTAGTCTTAGGTGACTACTTATCTGTCTCATGAACTATCTTAACATGACATAGGCATTTTATGACTCTTAGGTGCAGTAGATATGACTTTCTCTACTCTTAGGTGCAGTAGATATGACTTTCTCTTGAACAATTTTTCATAAGGAGACATGCCACTTAGAATAGTATATGAAAGCATGTAAATGTAACACCCCGTACATTTCCGACCCTACTTGACAACTTTGAACAATGTTTACTTAGGTGTCGAGAGCCATAAGTATGTATTTTGTAGTGTCATTGATGAAATATTTGATATTAGGCCTAGTACATGTGGTTAGACCTTTGTAGTGGGTGGCGTTTGTGACTTTGGGGATCAATTGTGGGGTGAAAAATTGAGGTTTAAGGGACATCCAAGCAAAGAATCTTAAAGCTAAGAGGTAAGCAAAAGGTTGGGACTTGAAAGATCCAACCAAATCCGCAAAGAAAAGCCAAAATCAAAAATTTGGCATGGGGCGCTGCAGAGGGCGTGCCAAGCCGCTCTGGCCCAAATTTTTGTTTGTACAGGCAGCAAAGGGGCGCGCCAAGCAGTGTGCCGGGGTGGTTTTCGCCAAAATTTTTCTTCGACTATTATGATGTAAATAAGACTTTTAAGTCATGGTATCATTACTCCAACATAGTAGGTCTATTCTTAAGCTCGTTTAGCATCCGAGTTGGCGTTAATTCTTCGTCACAAGTGTTTTAACAAATTATGTTCAAGTAAGCCATGAGCGACTAGAATTTCTATTTTTGCGATTGAAGCTACGAACGTGAATATTGTCGTGACGTTATGAAATTATTTAAACATGAGATATATGATGGATTATACATTGAATTTGGTGGACTAAGATGACATGTGTTATTGGGCTCAATTTAAAGCCCAAAATAAAGCCAAAAGACATGGCCCAATGGGTCAAATGACCCATTCTTCCATTTGACCAAGTAAAACACCTCAATTATTGATTAAATGTGGCTAAGGATGACCATGAGAACTATATAAAGACACAAAGGGATGATTTTATTCATTAAAAACGCACATGCCTTTTGAGATATTTCCAAACCCATTTCTCTCAACACAAACCCTAAGGCAACCAACTCTTGGAGACAAGATCACTCATTTGCAAGTTTGGGTAAGTGATTATTCTTATGGATTAATATATTATATGCATGGGAGAGTATGTAGATCATTATGGTTATGTTTAAAAGTGTAAATAATGTATTTTTACTTTTTGCTAAAAGATGTGTCATCTATGGAATTTAAACTTGAAAGGAGACTTGAGGTTTTGATGAAAGTGAATGGTGTGAATGAAATATTGACATGTATGGGTGGTTATGATCCTTAACTTGTTATTTTGCTATAAGTGCAAATTGTGGGACTATTTTTGATATGTGGTTATGAAGTGTATTGAGGTGACTTGATGGATCATTGTGATGTGGTATTGATGAGAAAATGTAAAGGAGGAACTTGGTGTGAAAAGATATTGGTTTATGATGTCTTGGTCAATGTATAGAATGTTATGGTAATTTTGGTATGATAATGCCATGAATGGTATTGTAAAGGGTGAAATAATGTTATAGGGCAATCATGTAGCTCATGGTCGTCTTATACACTTGGAATGTAACTTGTGGTTATTGTTGGTTCCGTTACGCACTTGTGTTGTAGAGTGAAACGTAAGGAGGGAGATGAATTGTTGTATTCACATATCGGCTTTTGTTGTCATATTGGGAAGATAAGGTATGTAAGGTTACTCTTTCCATATCCTTCTGCAGCTCATAGTATTCACATTGATGTTGTACTAGTTCATTCCGAAATGTCCAAAGGTATCTCATTTCAGGTTGTTATCTATTGTTAAGTCACACATTTCTCATTCATTAGTCGTTGTTGCTCATGTGTTACATAATTATGGACATGGTTCCAAAGTCCCAATAATAGTATGTTCCAAAGTTTCCAATAAGGTTATGATTACAAATATATCAATCTCTCATAAGTGAGCATATCAATCTCTTGAATGTAAAGAAATGAGGTAATGTGTATATGTGTGTTTCCAATAATATCATGATTCTCAATGTATCAATCTCACACAAGTAAAAGTATCAATCTCTCCCAAGTAAGAAATGAAGAAAGGTGTGTTTATGTTATATTATTAATCCACCAATAGAGTGGATGAATGTTATATTATTAACCCACCAATTTTAGAGTGGATGTATGTTATATTATTAACCCACCAATAGAGTGGATGTATGTTATATTATTAACCTACCAATAGAGTGGATGTATGTTATATTATTAACCCACCAATAAGGTGGATGAATGTTATTTTACAACCTACTAACCAAGTAGATGAATAATAATGATGATGAGAGTAAAAGCAAAAGAAGAATTTCTTGAATAGAAAGAATCTCTTGAGTAGAAGAATCTCTTGAATAGAAGAATCTCTTGGTGACAAGTCTCTTGAGTGAAGGTAACTCTCTCTTGAATAAAGGGGTATATGGAGGATAGTATATGAATAATAAGGCTATGAAAGAATAACCATAAATGACAATAACAGAAGAAATGTACATGGTTCCACATATAAAACGAGGGTTATCCGCATTGGTTATTTCTTTTATATTGACTCCATTGTTGTTATCATGTATAATGCAGTTTCTTATGAGCCTTACATACTCAGTACATTCTTCGTACTGACCCCCTTGGGAGACTTACTTTACTTGCTGCAGGCGCAGGTGCTAGTAGACCTCCTCAGTAGGTTGCAGGTCATCTACAGATCATTGGTGAGCTCCAGTTGGTTTGGGGCTTTTCGAGTCACATGTGTACTTTGGTTTTGGTTTTGGCATTGTATATATGTTGTATAAAGTGTAGGTTGGCCATGTATATGTATCCTTAGAGGCTTTGTAGACGTATGTGGGAATGTGAGTGTAAGGTATGTATGATCATTTTGACTTGATGACCCTAACGACCAAGTTTCATACATAACATGTTTTCCATGACTTCCGCATAGTTGCGTGAGAAATAATGATGTTCACACGAGGATGTCCATATGAAAGTGAGCAAAGATTGGTTCTCTCGGGCCATATCGGCTTCGGGTGCCAGTCCGCCTCATTGGAATTCGGGGTGTGACTGTAAATTAGACATGCCACTTAGAATAGTAGATAAAAGCATGTAAATTATGTAAACAACTGCCTTTACACAATGACCCCTTTACACAACGACCTCAGAATTTAAGAGGTATTTTTTCTTGAAATCTAATGGCTCTAGTTATTTCTAAAATGTGCCTATGTTTTCATTCTGCAATTTAATTTGTTGAAGAGTATAGGAAGAGGATTTTTGATGAATTATGCCTAGACTATTGAATAGCTCACAGCATATAGCATTGACACATTCTATCCCATTATCAGTCCTAATGACTTTTACACAGGAATTAAACTGAGTTTGTACATAAGCTAAAAAATGTTTGATAATAATATTAGCATCTAACTTTAACTTCAACAAAAATATCCAAGTTAATCTTGAGAAGTCATCAACAATAGTCAAAATAGATTTATATTCATCAAAAGTAGCAATTTTACAAAGGCCTATCAAAATCATTTGAACTGATAGAACTGCTTAATGAAAATGGTATTTTAGTTTGTCAAACACAAGGACAAACTGTACATTTTTAGTTACTACATCATCTATGTGATTTTTCTGAGTAGGAAACATTTTAAGTAAGGTACAAGATGAAAAATGTCCAAGCCTAATATGTCATAAATGGATAGTATCTCTATGGTGAGCTGTTGAACTATTCAGAAATCTATCACATGCTGACAAAACCAATCCCAACTTTCATTTTTTAGGTAATCTTTGGTTGATTATAAAGTATAGGCCATTTTTTTCTTTATCAATCTCCTTCACCTTTCCATTGTAGAGAAAAACCACAAAAGTCAAAAAAAAAAATATAGCAGAACATTTCAACTATTTTATGGCCTTAGAAACAAATAACAAGTTAAATTTAAACTGAGGCACATGTAGTACATCTTCCAGAGTGCTCCTGTTAGAAATATCACTAGTGTTAGTTGTGCAACATGTGCAATGTCACCATTAAAATGATACAGATGTTTAGGATTATCCAGTGGTACTATTGATTATTTATTTAGTGACTCAATTACTAAATAAATGTGGTTAGTAGCCCTATGTCTATGATCCAGTATTGAGGACCATTAGATACTAACAAGGTTCTACTGTTACTTAACATGTTAACAGAATTGGCTAAGGCTATATTATTTTGAGGTTTTTTTTTTATAGAAAAATGTAGATGGTTGCTCATATTCTATGGGTGTAAAAGAGTCTGCCAATGTTATTTTGAGGTTGTTCTAGCATTTTGTAGATCATATTGTTCATTTGTGAATTTAGGTGGCATTGCATAGTTGCCTATAACATTAGAGCTTGGACCACTGCTTGATGGTTGATGAGTGTAGTCCATGTGATAATAGGACTCCATGTGAGCCATTTTAGGCTAATTTTGAGGCATTTGAGAAGTCTGATTATAGGAGACTTGATTATCCCATTCACCAGTTACTGCAATTGCTTTGTGAGAACTATAACTTGTCCTTCTCTACCTATTCATGTGATCTGTGTTCTTGTTATACTCAAAGCCCTTGTTAGTTTCTGATCCCTTTTGTTCACCATGCCTAGGATGCCCAGGTGGATATCCCACTAACCTATATCAATCTCTCATGTAATGGCCCTTGAGTTTACAGTGATAACAAGTAGTATTTGAAATGTAACTTGAATTGTAGTTCTTTTTCCCTTTCTAATTTGCAGTTCTTGAATATATCGCTACTGCATCAAACATTCTTGGTGCCATTCCTAACAACCCTGCTATACCAACATTTTGAGCCACTATTTTTTTGGTTTTCATCACTAACAGTCATAGAGTAAGCTTGATTCACAAGAGGTAAATGAGTCATGAGCAATATTTGACTCCTTGCTTGGACATAAGTGTCATTAAGCACCAAAAGAAATTGAAACAACTTAAATCTTTGAAGATACATCAACAAGTCCTTAGAAGTTTCACAACCACATGCCGGGAAAGGCACTACAAATTCAACCATAAGGCCCTCAGCCTTGAGTAATACACATATATAGATTGTACTCATTGAGTTAAGGATGCGATTTCTTATTGAAGATTAAAAGTTCTTAATCCATCAATTTCATGAAATCTTTCTCTTAAGTCCTCCCACACATCATGAGCACCGGTAACATAAACTAGTCCACCAATTAGATTGCAAGCCACATAGTTCATTAACCAAGATAATACTACAACATTTGCCCTTTTTCAATGATTTCCCAAATTTATTGGAAACCCTTTCTTTTTCAAGTCCCATCGACAAATCTAAACTTGTTTTTTCTTAGAAGAGCGATTCTCATAGCTTTGCTCCATACCACATAATTTTCACTACCTTGTTATTGGAAAGAAATGATAGTACTACCACTTACATCAAATACATCCCAGATACACGGGATGATTGTGATCTGTTGGGAATTGCCTAGTTGAATTTTGAGTATTGGCATTAGTAAAGGAATTCACTGGAGGAACTTCAGTTGATCGACCATTCCCAATTTGATTTCCAGCCTTTATGTTGCAAGAACTTGAACTTCAGGTTCAAGAAGTATAGTTTTCCAGAAAAATTAGGAGAAAAAAACCGAAGAACCATGACAATTTGACAAAAAAAAATTGCAGTTAATTGAATTTTTCAAATCTCTGCTTTGATACTGTGAAGAATTATGCAGATTCAATGATTAAGAACCTGAGAGAATAGAGTAAGAAGAAAAAGAGAGGATCTGAGAGAGGAGAAACGACATTTGATTGTTGCATTTTTCAATTTGATCATTCATACGGTGGGTACCCTATATATATAGGAAATACAACTCAGAAATCTAGCGATCAGACGATCGAAAGAATACATTTTGGGAGACAAAATTTAATTTATTATCCAGACTCAAATTTCAGTTTTAAGACAAGACCTGAAGCAAGGGTCGACAGAAATAAAAAATTCTTATTAGACAACTTATGGATTTCATACAACAAGACTCCAAGGGATGTCATCTACTTTTTAGCTGTTATGAATGCCCTGGCACAATATTTTACAGACAAATATTTAACTAATAAGTTTAACTTTTATGTGATCATACAGGGAAGGACTCCAGAAATCTACCAGACATGGATTCAGGTAATAGACGCTATTAAGAACTTTAAAGACCCCTTATACAAAGGATTTAATAATTTTAATGAAGCTTTAGACTACGCAAGAGGAAAATTAGGACCAAACTTTTTTATTACCCCAGAACTGAGAAACCCTGTAAATTACCCTCAGTACAATATTAAAAAAGACACAAACAAAATTATTTTTTGTGATCACTGTAGTTCAATGACCGAAGGTTTTAAAAGACTAAATCATAAAAATGAACTGTTAGAGAAAGAACGAGATGAATTAGTAAGACAAAATTTATTACTACACGATTATATAAAACATCTTCAATTAAATCAAAGCTCAAATTCAGCACCCTTTCAGACACAAAGAACAGTTTAAATTTTTAAAGATTCTTGTACTCAGACTGATTTTCAGACACCACAAAAAAGTTCTCCATCTTTACTCAAAATGGATGAGATGGGTGTGCATTCCCCACTGAATGTAGACAGACCTACTGCATCAGGTAAGGATGTACCTATTCCGATTCAAACGACAACCGGTAAAGACTTATCAAGTCCGTTAATAGCTGACACTTTGCCAAAAAGTGTAAGAAGACTTCCAGCTAGTTTTTATTTAGAAGGAGCCTCAAGCTCAAAGACTGTAAAAATTAAGAAACAAAATAAAAAGAAAGTGACTACAAAAATCATAGAAGGAATTATTGGTAATACATTGATGAGATTATTGGTAGACTCTACCTCTAACACTCCTAAAGAAGAGACTAAAGACATGATTAAACCAGAGAAAGAAAAATCAGATATTTCAAATTTAGACTCAGATCTACACAGTTCAGACAGAGAATATGACCCGGCTCTGGATCAATTTGCCCAAGATCCTAACGCGGATGATGATTTCGGTATGAGTTTTGACTCCGAAGCCTTGCACAATTTAGACACTATTTGTTAACAACATCAGCAATGACATCGGATATTTTGGACATTTTCAAAGACGTAAGCAGTGACCTCAGCAGACTTAATAGTCATAAGTAATGACATATATATGGATAAGACAGAAAGACGGAAAGAAAGAAAAAGTCGTAACATTAGAAAAAATGTTACACAATTTTCAAAGGAAATAAATGCGAAAGCGACATAAAGCAGACTTGAAAGCGACATGCAACAATATTTTTTTGTTCAATTTTCTTTTGAAGTCCGCAGACGTTTCTCTATAAATACCTTCATTTGTCTAGAGGACCAGGAGCATCAGGCAATTATAGTAATAAGCAATTAGCTTAGTTTTTACAAATAAGTACTGTGAGAAAAGAGTGTTTGAAAAAATAAAAGAGTATGTTTGTAAAAAGAGTGCTTGTGCGAAAGTGAGTGTTTAATTTTCCAGTTCCACTAGGAGCAACTTCGGGAACTCCCAAAAGGGAACCCTCTATCCGCTCTACTCAATGTAAGTAGGTTATAAGCTTTACTAGAAGTAGGTATTATTCCCCATGTTTGTATGTTTATGTTTATGTTTTATGTTAATATCATGAATATATGTTGATATTTTAATATATGTTGATATTTTAATCATGTCTATCTTTAAAAATTATGTTTAGTTGTCCAAATCTACCTTTAGTAAATGGTTATTCTCTTAAATGTCTAAGCAACTCCGATGGATTAACCCATAAATTCCTAGGATTTGAGTCCGTTAATGGCCAAGAGAGCCGCAGAACATGTGTCATCCAGGGTGAGGTTAAAGAAGCAAGTACTTAAAAAATGAGTTTAAGAGAAAGAGATGAAAGAGGTAGATATACTGACAAACTAAATAACAAGTAGAAATAGACAACCTTATATAAAAAAAAAAAAATCAAAACGTTTGATCATTAAAAAAAATAATGATTAATTAAATTTGGGGAATATACTTAGCATTCTAGTAATTACCGTGACCTATTAACATAGTAGAAATAGGAAGAGGAAGTACCGAGTAGGATTTTACAACCATAAGAAAACAAACCAATTAACTCCGACAATTAATGATTATTGAAACATTTCTATCTAAGTGCTATTAATATTGGTATCAGAGCGAGAAGTTTCTAGGCCTTAGTTTATGAAAAGAACAAGACTAGCTAGATATATAAAAGCTCTTAAGTCTTTTTTGCTCGATAATAAAGTACTTTTAGAAGAGTTAGAAAGACGACTAAGAAAAGTACGAGACCAACTAATTCAACATTTACAAGACTTTGATAACGCAACCAATAAGAACTATAGCAATATATCGGTAAAAAAAATCGTCGAAGGTGTGGACACCAACTTAGAATAAAATCAAAATTATTTAATATAAATAGAGATATTAGAAGTGCGATACATTATAGGGCAATTTTTAAAGAATATTTAGACGACTGCCCGTTAGGATAAAATTATTAATGAAAACACATCCCTTTGCTAAACAAGTACAAGCTAATTATTGGATATATAATATTGAACTATTAAGACTAACTTATAAGACAAAACATTATAATAATTTACAAAAATCCCTTAAAAAACTAAAAACTTTAAATTTACCAAAACAAAGCCAAGTAGAAAGTAAAATTTATTGGGAATTACAAGGTATAGAAAGTGATATTGAAGAACTTAGACAGTGGTTAAAGTGGTATAAAATCCGATCACTCTGGATTCCGTTAGGATAAACGACTTAGCTAATCTAAAGAAATTAGAATATTTAGACTTACAAATTATACCAGAAAATAAATACAAACGTTTGAAAGACAATTCCTCAAGCAAGTGTAATTTTAATAACGGAAAACATATATTACATAGTGAAGACGCACATCTAAATAGCATAATAGACTTGTTAATAAATTTAGCAGAAAACATTCAAAAAGATAATTCTCTAATTATTGAAATTTTAGAAAATTTACAACAAAAACAAACAAAAATAGTTAGTACTATAGCCGATAACCTAGACTTTATTAGGACTCAACAAGCTGAAATAGCAAAGAAACAAATAAGTAAAACATCTCAAGAAGAATTCAATAGGATACTTAGAGAACTAAAAGACTTAAAGATTGAAATAGCTCAAGTCAAAGCCATAACAACAAAACATATAACTCCACAAAAAACCCCAGAAATCAATATAGAAGAAATTAATAAAAACATAAAAAAACTTATTAAAGACAAATATCCCCCTGTACCTGAAAAGACCATTAGTGAATTAACGAAACAATTAACGAAAGTTGAAGTTACCCCCAAGTAAAGAAAGAACACAGGTAGTAAGAAAGACTAAAACCTGGACCTTTTATCAAGTCGGAGAACAGAAGAAACCAGACCCCTCATCCAAAACAGACTCGGAAACAATATGATAAACAATATGATAAGTAGACTAATGAATAATAATTCAAGACAAAATATAGGACAACAGTTAGATGAAGTAATCGATATAGATAAAGATATACAAATCTTTCAACAGAATAGTTTAAGACTTTTAAATTCTAAAGTTTTATATAGTGCTGGAATATCCTCTCAAAAAGCTGAGCTTTACAGACATTATAGAGAAGAACAGATGTGTGTAATAAAATATGGACATCATGTAAGTTTAATAAGTTCAGATTTCACCAAAGAAATATTAAGAACTAATATGAATTTAATGCACATGAGTTTAATTGTAAAATGAATAAAAAGATTAACCAGAAAGAATTTAGGAACTAAAGTATTAATTACAATTTATGATGATAGATGGTCAGACCCTAAAAAATCTATAATAGGTTTAACAGAAGTAGATATGACTAATAATGGCCGAATATTTTATTGTAGTCCAAACTATATGATTAATTCAGCAGAATTTGGAAAATACATTAAAGTAGGATTTCAGACAAAAGGATATGAAGATATGAATGGCGGAAATAATTTATTAGTATGCTTAGGATTTATTGGTAAATTATCTAGTAATAGTAATACTAGGTTTAAATTAAAAGTAGATGATGTAGTAGAATTAATGGGAAATCAAGGAATTAAAGTAATGGAGCCTTTAAAAATAGACTCAGAGACTTATGCAGGATTAGAATGGAGCTTAGAACCACCCAAGACTCAAGAGATCTTCAAACCAACAGACTATTTAATGTATACTAATAGGAAAGACGAAACATCAATTAGGTTTATAGACTATAACTTAGAAACTCAAAAGAATGAAGAAATAGAAGAATCAGAAAGGACAGAATTAATGAATTTGCAGTGGATTTAGCAATAGAAACTGCTAGAGATATGTATAAAAATAATAAAAACAAAACTTTTAGATGTAAAGGATGTAAATTAGGACACTTACATTTCACTCAAGTAGAAGACCATTTCAAATATTGTAAGTTAAGAACCGATAATTAGGATATCAAGAAAATGACAATTTTATTTTAGACAATAAAAGTACATATGACGAAGAAGAAACCGCTAAGAGTATTAAAGAATTTATGGAATCGGCAACATCCAGTTCAAGTCCATTTCAACGAACAACAATAGGACACACTGTGCAAACCAATACTGGTAATGTACCTAGACATAGAGTATATAGAATAAACCCAGAAATAGAAGCAGAAAGAATTAGACCTGTAGGAAAGAGAATGCCTATAGAAGAACCTGTCCAACTCCAAGAAGGAGCTAGTAAAGGAAAAATATTAAATATAGCTGCCCAAGACCCTCAAGCATGGAACATTGTAATAGACTTATGGAAAAGAATAGTAGTAGCAGATTATATAAAAACTTATCAAGAGACAGATGCAGAGACTATGTATAGATATATGGAAACATTTTTAGGAGAATCTACCAAAGGATTATGGGAAGCCTTTAAGACAGAATTTCCTCAAGAATTTCAAGACTTAGTAAACATGGGAGCTAATCCCTATAATTTTACAAATAAAATACACAGTTTAATAACAGGAGAAGATCCCAATAGTGGTTTATTAGTATTACAAAGAAAATCATTGATACAGTTAGAACAATTAAGTATTAGTAATTGGCACCATATAAAGTTTTTCTTAAATGACTATTTTTATTATTGTACTAGAAGTGGAAACGCTTTTGATCAGACATTAGGTAGAAAATTGTTTAATAAATTAACAGGAGCTTTAGGAAGAGAAATAGAAAGACGATGGGATGAAAGGGAAGGTGTAGTACAAAACCCTAATGCTAGATGGTCCATTGGACATAGAATACAACACATAATAGAAATATTACAAGAAAAATGCACTAACATACAAATTCAAAAACAGTTAAAGAAAGGTGAAACTAGTTTTTGTAAAAGTATATACACTACTCAAAGTTATGATGAAGACTATCAGAAAAGACGAACTCCAAAGAAATATAAAAAATCATAAGCAAAGAATAATTACAGACGAAAAAGTTACTATCTAAGAAAACCAGCAGCTAAAAAACCATACTTAAATAAGAATAGACATGTTAGGAAATATAAGAATGATAAAAGCTACAAAAATACTCTAGAATGTTTTACTTGTGGAAGCACGGAACATTTAGCAAATACTTGCCCAAGAAGAAATAACACAAGAATAAGAAACTCTCAATTAATAGAAGATTTTCAAGAAACTTTAATTAATGTAGACGAATACATGTCAGATAATGAAAGTATTTATTCTATAGTATGTATAAATAATAATGAACCCTATAATTCATCAGACTCAGAAGATGAGAATCTCATTAATGAGATAAATCTAGAAGACCTACATTTAGATCCACCAAATTTTGATTTAGTAAATATAATAGACTATAATTTAGTTAATATAAAAAGCGAAGACTGTATGCATGAATTTGAAAGGAAAGGCTTAGACAGTAATCAATGCTTCATTTGTAAATGGTACCCAGATAAGAATAGAAGAGTCAAATGTAAACTTTGTTATATAGAAGGATGTATTCCTTGCATAGAAAGAACTATAGGTAAGTTACTACAAAATACAACAAGTAATGAACCACATAAAGAGACCATTAAGGAAGTAGCAAGTTCTTCAACTAATTATATTATATCACACACAGAAGAAGATAAAATAATTGAATTAACAACAAGAATAAATAATCTAGAAGAAAGAATAAAAAGATTAGAAAAAGGTAAATATGTTATGGAAGAAGACTCAGAATTAATGAACGAAGCCTTTGATAGTTTAGTATGTAATGAAGATAAGAAACTAAGTGCAGTCAAAATATTAACTAAAATAAAAATACAAGATTATGAAATAGAAACATTAGGATTAGTAGATTCAGGATGTACACAGTGTATAATAAACCAAAAACTATTACCAAAACATCTTATAAATAATTTTAAAAAACCTCATATATCCATGCAAATGGATGGAACTCATAATACTTATAGACATTTTGTAAAAAATGCAGTAATTAGTTTTAGTAATACATGTTCTAATTATAAAACAGTATATAAGTTAGGAGTAATGTTGACCAGAGAATTAAATATAAAGGCAGGCTTTGTAATAGGCTTAGATTTCATGATAAAAAATAATGGAGGATGTTTTATAACTAGAGACAGAGTAATTTTTACAAAAAATATTACAATAACACCAGCATTTTTGGGGAAAATGTACAAAGAAATACAAAAGTAATCAAAGACTCTAATTATCTTAAAGAATCCTCAAAACACTTATGTGACAAAGGCACAGACTGTACCTGTAAGACAGGAACATTAATGTTAGAAGAATTAGACTTAGATGAAGAAATTAATGAAATAGAATTATTAAATCAAATCATAGACAAAAATTATGATTTAATGAAGATAAACATGGACAACTACAATTTTAGGAAAGGAATGCAACAAATAGGAATAATAAAAAACCAAGAAGACTTGCAAAAGATAATTGAGAAATTAGATGACATAGACATAATAGGTGAAAAACCTTTAGAACACTGGAAGAATAATAAAATAGAATGTAAACTAGAAATCATAAATCCAGAATATAAGGTAAGAACAACCGCAATACAAGCTACTAATGAAGATTTAAAAGACTTTGAAGTACAAATTAAAGAATTACTTGACCTAGGATTAATTAGAGGATCTAAATCAAGACATAGGTCAGCAGCTTTTATGGTTAGAAATCATAGCGAGATAGTTAGAGGAAAAGCTAGAATGATAATAAATTATAAAAGACTTAATGACAATACAGTAATGGATGCTTATAAACTACCAGACAAAACAGAGTTAATTATTAGAATTCAAGGAAGAACAATGTTTAGTAAATTCGACTGTAAGTCAGGATATTGGCAATGCACCAAGACAGTATAGAGTGGACAACATTTACTTGTCCCGAAAGACATTTCGGATGGTTAGTAATGCCATTTGGATTAAAAACTGCTCCACCAATTTTTCAAAGAAAGATGGATAATATATTTGGTAAATATAAGAATTTTGTACTAGTATATGTAGATGACATCTTAGTCTTTAGCTATAACATGAAAGAATATTTAGGACATCTCCAAACAGTTTTTAAATTGTTTGTAGACAATGGAATAATTATAAGTAAGAAAAAGATGAAATTATGTAAACAATATATTAATTTTCTAGGCATCACTATAGGAGAAGGAAAAATAAAATTACAACCACATATAGCAAAAAAGGCCCTAGAAATGCCAGACAAGCTAGAAAAAATAAAAGACCTATAAAAATTCTTAGGAATATTAAATTATGCTAAACAATTTATTAAGAATTTAGGAAAAGTAACAGGACCTTTATATGCTAAAACTGGCTCTAAAGGACAAAAGACATTCAATACGGAAGATATAAAATTAGTTCAAAGACTACAAGAAATGGTTAAGGACATACCAGACTTAGCCTTACCTTTAGAAACAGACTATTTAATAATAGAGACAGACGGTAGTTTTGAAGGATGGGGAGCCGTCCTTAAAGCTAGAACCAATAAATATAGCAATAAGAAAGATGAAAGAATATGTGCTTATCAGAGTGGAAAATATAAAGAACAAGACAATATGAATAGTATAGATGCAGAAATACTAGCAGTCATATATGGTCTTAATAGTTTTAAAATATACATTTTAAATAAGCCAGAGGTATTAGTAAGAACTGACTGTGAAGCCATAGTCAAATTTCATGAGAAAATTAGCGAGAAAAATAGTAGTAAAAGACGATGGTTAAATTTTATTGACGCTACTTCAATATATTGCTTTATCCCCTTTTTATAGGCTCGAAGGGTTGAAAAACATTGGTTTTGACTTTTCAAACTATTTCAAAACTTTAGAGAAAATTTCAAAACAATTAAGAAAATACAGATTCGCCACTTGATTTTTATAGAAAATATCAAGAAAACTTAAAGGATTTTAAAGACTCGAAAACAGAAACAAATCTTTAAAATTAGAGAAAATGGGTAAGGATTCTGGTAACGCCTTGAGAAGGTTTTTAAGGCACTCAAGAAGCGTCCGCGAAAGCAGTTGACCAAAAGACAGTTTGACTGATTTGTAAAAATGACCAATTTTGAAAACATGGCTAATTTTGTAAAATCTTGAATTAATTGCAAACATGACATTTAATTTATTCACGTAGAAAGAACTAGTTTATTTAACTTAAAGACAAATTTTCCTAATAAGAAGGTTAAATTAAATTCGACTGAATTAGAGAAAAATCAATTATTTCATGAAAAGGGAAAGAAAGTGATTTTTATTACAAACATCGATTTTGAATAAATACGGATTTTAAAAGAGAATACCAAATTTAAACAAAGTTATGAAATGTAACTAATTGCAAAAGAGTTTTGATTTTTACAAGAAAAATTGATTCTTTATGTTGGAAAAAAATTTCTTTAACTTAAATAAACGAATCTAACACGTGAATAAAACACAATGCCATTTTTATTTTTTCAAAGGCTTATTCTATGAAGAAATACAAAGAAAACTCATTTTTTAATTGATCTAAAATATTTGACTATGCGACAAGACATTTAAGGAAAATTACGGAGGTAAAAAAAATGTCAACTCGAAAGGGATTTATTTAGATTAACCAAATTTAAGAGTTAATATACATAATCAAATATGAATTACAAGTAAATAAATAAATAAAGGAGAGAAGTTCAAGACTTGGGCCCCTGCATTGGCCCATTAAAATTTGTCCAATTCTTGGACTTGCAAAGTTATGGGCTTTAAGTCCATTTTCCTCCATGTATAGCTGTGTGTATACTGTATGTATATCATCTGCATACATCCTTCATTTCCCTATATATTTCCTGTATACTGCTGCATCTTGGTCCAAGTTTGGACTGCTACTGCCAAATACTCTCGGATTTGGCACATTTTTCCATTTCAGCACCTGTATATCAGCTTCCTGTCTTGTATACTGCTGTATATCAGAATGTTCTTGGACTTGGTGGGGGTTTCGACTCGATAGGAATGCAGGATATGAGTCTCTTTGGACTCAAGAAATGGTGTCACATACAAACCAAAAGAAAAGAATAAGTATCGAAACAGCTAGACCAACAAATAAATCTTGTAAATCATACAAACATTTTAGGCATTTTTAACATTATTCACAGAAGAAAAGACCACTGCAAATTGGAGTTTCTTGCACACTCAATCATGTTAACTGGTGATCCTTGATGGAGATCTTTTATGGAATCACTCTCCTTATTTCTCAACCAAATCAAGTTTCAAGACACAAACAAAGCTATGGAGAGAGGCTTTTCCCATTTTTGGGATATTTTCAAGTTGCTTTCTTTGATATCATGAGTCAAAGTGGAACACTTGAAATTCAAACCAGCATTCAACAATTTTTAAATGAGCAACAAAGAACAAGGGAAGGGACAAACAGATAGGGAAAGTCAAAACAAATATCTACTAATCACTCGAGAGAAAAATAAAATAAAATAAAATGAAAAGCTACTGGAGAAGGCTTTGTTAGATAAAGATAGGTGGATATGAAGTTCTTCTTCATTCCCATTCCCATTTTTCTCGAGGGAGAACTAGAAAGCAATTCTCGAGTTATGCAAAGAAAAGCTTCTGCCTTTTACGGATCTTACTCGACACAACAAATCGAAAAGAGCCTTCAAGGAATCCTTAGCTCATAATGCACTAAAGTTCAAGACACACACATAAACAATCGCGATCGACTTCAATTTGTTTTAAACATGATGAAAATTTGACAAACTACATACTCAAGACATATCAGTAAGGAAACAAAGCAAATATTCAAGAAACTCTCAAGCTTAACACTTGTCTAAAAATCACAGCAACAATTTTGATAGACAGATTATAATTCTCAATCATTACTACCACATGAGTTCGAAAAGGACCATTCCCAGGTAACATAGTAAGATTAAAGAGACATTTCAAGACTCATTCACGTATACTGATTTTCAAATGCAACAAGAAAGAAATCCTTTTATGTTAAAATCAACCAAGAAAATATAATAGACTTTTTAAAGATTTCTTAACCTCGATGCTAAAAAGGAACATGAACAATCCCCAAAAAAAAAAACCAATTTTGAGCTCTCAGTAACGAAACTTTGGCCCAAACAATCGAAATTTCACACAGATTTAACCAATCTTAATCGCAAACAGAATTCATAATGCCAAACGAGATTCACAACTTGCAAGAAAAGTGCAAAAAGATGAAGCCTTTACCTGTTTCTGGGCAGAAACTGAGACAACGAGCTTATCGCGACGGACTTCGAGATCTGAATTTGACTCAATCTCACCAAAATTCAAACGATTTTGCCAGAATTGAATGTATCTCTCCCTCGAATTTTTTGGTTACGTTAGGTTAGAAGCGTGCGCCTCCAGAACCTTCAAATTTCCCCCCAAAAAATCCTCCTTTCAACCCTTAACCCTCATGATCTATTTATAGAGGAAATTGGGGCTGTTTTGGGGGGAAAAACGAAGGGGTAAATATGGAAAAAATGAATTGGGAATTGAATTTCAAATTTGGGATAAGGTAACAGCTCTTCCTTGTACGAATTGGATTTTTTGAAGGAATTATTGTAAAAGAAAATTGGGGGAAATCAACAATTCCCCCAAGACCCAATGAAATTCATCCAACAATGTACTATTACAGTACGAAATCCGCGGCTTGAGTCAAATTTTTTGGAGTATTACCGTTGGAACTGCCACGTAGGGCGATTTCTAGAAGGTTATCGGTTGCCAGCGCAACATTGACGGAGTTTGAGGGATTTGGATGGAGTTTTGACGGAGTTCAAAGGATCATTTGGTGTTGTTTTGGTTGAGATGTTGATGGGAGTTGCTGTTTGTTGTTGTTGTCGATGGTTCGGGTTGTATTGTTGAAGTTGTCGTTGTTGCTGAGTATGTTTGGGTATTGTTGTTGTTGTCTTGGAGAAGAGTAGTAATAAGGGTGTGGGTCGGGTCGGTTTGGGTGATGGTTTGGGCTAGGGTGGTGGCTGAAAGGGAATGGGCTGGTAGGGTGATTAAATGGTGGGCCTGGGTCGGTCGAAATTAGGAAGGTTAGGAATTAAATAGCCAATTGATTAACAGTTAGTCAATTTCATTTAAATTTAGGCCAAACTAAAAACCAATTGGCCAATTGTATAATACTTATGGCCAATTTGATTTCAATTATGACCAAATTTAATAATTTTGGCTAAATTAAATCAAAATCCGATACGAATTGACAAATGATTTAATCCCGAGCTTCTTGGTTTAATAAAATCAAATAAATATTTCCCCTAAATAAATTATTTTAAGAACAAATTATATCTAAGTCAAGACTTTATCCATTTTGAATTAATTCCCAATAGTTCTTGATTAAAACTTGATTTTTGATAAAAATAATTATTTAAGCAATCAAAATTATACCATCCCATATAAATGAATACGGAAAATGTATAATTCATCACTTAAATGACAATTTTAACTCAAATAAACATTTTAGAAAACATTTATTCAGATAAAACAAATATTTGACTTTATTTAAAATCGAAGAAACTAAGGATTAAATTTAGTCGGGGAGGGCCAAAATTAGGTGTCAACATATATAATATTAAATTCGAACATATTAAAGGTAAAGAAAATACCTTAGCTGATAAACTTAGTAGATTAATATCAAAAACTACTAACTAATCTTTTTTGCAGCATGACAGACAAAGGCAAAGCAAAAGCTTCAGACTCCAGCGCAGACAATTATTTAAAGACTTTATTAAGCAATACTCATTTTCGGCTACAGACAATGTTAAATACAGCTCAGACATCTAGCGATCAGACGATCGAAAGAATACATTTTGGGAGACAAAATTTAATTTATTATCCAGACTCAAATTTCAGTTTTAAGACAAGACCTGAAGCAAGGGTCGACAGAAATAAAAAATGCTTATTAGACAACTTATGGATTTCATACAACAAGACTCCAAGGGATGTCAGCTACTTTTTAGCTGTTATGAATGCCCTGACACAATATTTTACAGACAAAAATTTAACTAATAAGTTTAACTTTTATGTGATCATACAGGGAAGGACTCCAGGAATCTACCAGGCATGGATTCAGGTAATAGACGCTATTAAGAACTTTAAAGTCCCCTTATACAAAGGATTTAATAATTTTAATGAAGCTTTAGATTACGCAAGAGGAAAATTAGGATCAAACTTTTTTATTACCCCAGAACTAAGAAACCCTGTAAATTACCCTCAGTACAATATTAAAAAAGACACAAACAAAATTATTTTTTGTGATCACTGCAGTTCAATGACCGAAGGTTTTAAAAGACTAAATCATAAAAATGAACTGTTAGAGAAAGAACGAGATGAATTATTAAGACAAAATTTATTACTACACGATTATATAAAACATCTTGAATTAAACCAAAGCTCAAATTTAGCACCCTTTCAGACATAAAGACCAGTTCAAATTTTTAAAGATTCTTGTACTCAGACTGATTTTCAGACACCACAAAAAAGTTCTCCATCTTTACTCAAAATGGATGAGATGGGTGTGCATTCCCCACTGAATGTAGACAGACCTACTGCATCAGGTAAGGATGTAGCTAGTCCGGTTCAAACGGCAACCGGTAAAGACTTATCAAGTCCGTTAATAGCTGACACTTTGCCAAAAAGTGTAAGAAGACTTCCAGCTAGTTTTTATTTAGAAGGAGTCTCAAGCTCAAAGACTGTAAAAATTAAGAAACAAAATAAAAAGAAAGTGACTACAAAAATCATAGAAGAAATTATTGGTAATACATTGATGAGATTATTGGTAGATTCTACCTCTAACACTCCTAAAGAAGAGACTAAAGACATGATTAAACCAGAGAAAGAAAAATCAAATATTTCAAATTCAGACTCAGATCTACCCAGTTCAGACAAAGAATATGACCCGACTCTGAATCAATTTGCTCAAGATCCTAACGCGGATGATGATTTCGGTATGAGTTTTGACTCCGAAGCCTTGCACAATTTAGACACTATTTGTTAACAACATCAGCAATGACATCGGATATTTTGGACATTTTCAAAGATGTAAGCAGTGACCTCAGCAGACTAATATGGATAAGACAGAAAGACGGAAAGAAAGAAAAAGTCGTAACATTAGAAAAAATGTTACACAATTTTCAAAGGAAATAAATGCGAAAGCGACATAAAGCAGACTTGAAAGCGACATGCAGCAATATTTTTCCGTTCAATTTTCTTTTGAAGACCGCAGACGTTTCTCTATAAATACCTACATTTGGCAAGAGGAGCAGGAGCATCAGGCAATCATAGTAATAAGCAATTAGCTTAGTTTTTACAAATAAGTACTGTGAGAAAAGAGTATTTGAAAAAATAAAAGAGTGTGTTTGTAAAAAGAGTACTTGTGCGAAAGTGAGTGTTTAATTTTCCAGTTCCACTAGGAGCAACTTCGGGAACTCCCAAAAGGGAACCCTCTATCCGCTCTACTCACTGTAAGTAGGTTATAAGCTTTACTAGAAGTAGGTATTATTTCCTATGTTTGTATGTTTATGTTTATGTTTTATGTTAATATCATGAATATATGTTGATATTTTAATATATGTTGATATTTCATCACGTCTATCTTTAAAAGTTATGTTTAGTTGTCCAAATCTACCCTTAGTATATGGTTATTCTCTTAAATGTCTAAGCAACTCCGATGGATTAACCCATAAATTCCTAGGATTTGAGTCTGTTAATGTCCAAGAGAGTCGCAGGACATGTGTCATCCAGGGTGAGGTTAAAGAAGCAAGTACTTAGAAAATAAGTTTAAGAGAAAGAGATGAAAGAGGTAGATATACTGACAAACTAAATAACAAGTAGAAATAGACAACCTTATAAAATAAAAAAAAACAATAAAAAAAAACGTTTGATCATTAAAAAAAAAAGAAGAAAGATTAATTAAATTTGGGGAATATAATTAGCATTCTAGTAATTACCATGACCTATTAACATAGTAGAAACAGGAAGAGGAAGTACCGAGTAGGATTTTACAACCATAAGAAAACAAACCAATCAACTCCGACAATTAATGATTATTGAAACATTTCTATCTAAGTTCTATATATATATATATATATATATATATATAAGGTCTTGCTAACATACTTGTCACAATCCAAACTAACGGACTGTGCGGGCACCTACGCTATCCTAAGTAGCTAGGAGAACCCTTATTACCCAACCAAAAATATGCGGAAGACTTCTATTTTTTTAAGAGAATATTGTATTAAATACAACAAAGTAAATTAAATATCAATAAATAAATTTTTCAAAAACTTCTTACAACTATCCTTCACTAGCCCAAGACCAAGTCAGACATATACAAGAGCTACCTATTACATAACTGATAATAAAATAAATAACACAATACAAACACTCCAACATCTGCCAAGAAGGAAGTGCAGAAGTTAGTGCTGAATATCACCATCCATCTAGTAACTGCAAACTAACCTGCATCCAGTCTACACCCCAATAAGGGATGTAGAAGAGTAGGGTCAGTACAAACACACGTAGTGGTAGACATCATCGGCTGACCAATATTAGTCAGCATAATCATAAAATAGAATCAAAGAAAAGAAATAATGACATCTTAAATAGAGTATAATACTACCAAGGCTGTAATATCATTAGAACACTTTCCCAATATAATTTACAATTTTCCAACTCTATTAACGAAATTATATTCACCGCTAGCATAGTCTAGCCTCATTAATTCACACCATTCACCACAATCCAACACTAAATCATCACTATCACCCTTTTATTCGCATTACCGCTTCCATTATCCACATCTATAGGATCAACCCAGTAATCATAGAAAACTTTAAAACTTGATTTTTGATAAAAATAATTATTTAAGCAATCAAAATTATACCATCCCATATAAATGAGTACAGAAAATGTATAATTCATCACTTAAATGACAATTTTAACTCAAATAAACATTTTAGAAAACATTATTCGGATAAAACAAATATTTGACTTTATTTAAAACCAAAGAAACTAAGGATTAAATTTAGTCGGGGAGGGCCAAAATTAGGTGTCAACAACTGCCCCCTCCCTTTGGGTAGGGTGAATGCAAGTAACCCTGGGCAAAAGGAGTTTGACGTTCCTAATTTTGGCCGACCAAAAATTCGTCTCTTAAAAGCACTTTGTTCTCGCACGAATTTTCAAAGAATTATGGTCGAGCCCTGGTATTGGGTTTCCTACATATCTCAGGTTGCATGAGAATTCAGGCCATTTGTAGTTCATAAAGCTTGATCTTTACGCACGATTTTCAAAGAATTCACAAGCTATCCCGATTTCAAATTTTGATAAAACCAAAAAGCTGGGGAATAAGAGGAGATTGGGGGAGGTTGGAATGCAGTAGAGTTTTCAATATAGATCCCAGCCTACATATCCCCGAGATTCAAGGAATCAGACTGCTTGTAGTTCGACTCAATCGATAGAAAAGGTAATCTTTTATTTGAAAATGACCTTTGGCTCGGGACGAGTGACAAGTAAGACGAGGTACGAAAAAGAGGCTTGATACCTCTTAACCATGAATTTGGATCTCTCCACATCCATAGGTAAGAATTTATCAGGACATAATTTCCAAGTCTCTAGGTGTATTGTCACCCGGATTTGAAGAAAAAGGAAAGCTACTTTCGGTGTGAGTCTAGAAGTACCCCGAAAGTAAAAATGAAACCAAAAGTTCCAAAATGCCCACATGCCTTCTGATAGGGGTGTGGTTTTATGGCGGTGGAAGTGTCCTTTAGCTCGCGTCCAAAGAGTTTGATATTCCTCTTCGGACTATGTCCCAGTTCGCTGCTAAGTAAAAGTTCCACGTTATGCTGCGTCCTTTTTGGGGTCATCCGCACCTGTGGTTTTGGTTTGAGATTTTCACCCTCTCGGATGCTCTCGATAACATCTCAAACAAAAATTGTTAACGATAAATATAATTCACTAAGGGGTAGAGTCTTTTACCATATTCCTGCGTGAATTACATCTGACCAGTAGTGTCGTCCTTTCCTGTCCCTGCTTTTGGAAGATAATGGTTTCCGCAATAGTATAGGTACAATAACCATCTCGGTTGTTGGATATAATGGACTTTCGGCAGTTGACTCTTTGTTCAAAATGAGGTGGCTCTCTTGGCCACCGACGATATTTTGGGTAGAACGGTTCTTGCAACCGTTTGATCTTTTGTTTGATAACCTTCTCGGCTACTGGTATGATTTCGTATATGACCTCGGGTAAGTCCTGCGCATCCTTAGTATCGATACGACTTATAGATATCCCTTGAATCGTCAATCTTTGGGTAATCGCGCGCATCATTCGATGTTGGATATGAGGCGACTTATAGATATCCTTTGAGTTGCTAGATTTTTGGTAATTCTGTGCATTATCTGACCTTGGATAAGAGATGGCTTATAGATATCCCTCGAATCGCTAGCTTTTGGGCAATCCTGCACACCATCCAACCTTGGATATAATATGGCTTATAGATATCTCTCAAATTATCGGTCTTTGGGTAATCCTGCGCATAATCAATCTTAGATATGGCGCGGCTTATAGAGAACCCTTGGACCTACCAATTTGGTAATCTCGCATATTCTCCGGTAAGGATTTAGTTGTGACTTATGGATAACCTTCAAACTATCGATCTTTGGGTGATCTCGCATACTATCCGGTTAGGATGTCGTTGCGACTTATAAATGACCCATGGACTATCAATTCTAAGGAAATCTCGCACACTGTCCAGTCTTGAATATTGTGACTTACAGATGACCTTCAGATTGTCAATTCCTGGGAAGTCTAGTTTGTCGTCCGTCTTCGGATAACGACTTAAAAACATCCCTTTGGATCATGTACTTCTTCAACTTTGATATGTTGATGAATTCAAATATCGGTTAATGAAGTATTGAAATATCCTCGACGCTGGCTATATTGCCTTTTGCATGGTCAACAGATATAAAATGCTGAGATATCCTCGACGCCAGATTGTGTCATCTTTGCGTGGTCAACGGATATAGGTGCTCCAAAGCATCTTCCAAAATCAGACTCTATTGTCTGGCATGGTGAGCGATTATGGAGACTTATCTGAATGGCATGATGGCCCTCTCGGCATGAAATGAAATGGCCCTCTCGACATGGCCCTTTCGATAATGAAATGAAATGTCCCTCTTGGCATGGAATGAAATGGCCCTCTCGGCAATGAAATGAAATGGCCCTCTCGGCATGGCCCTCTTGGCATGAAATGAAATGGCCCTCTTGGCATGGAATGAAATGGCCCTCTCAGCATGGCCCTCTTGGCAATGAAATAAAATGGCCCTCTCAGTATGGCCCTCTTGGTAATGGAATGAAATAGCCCTCTCGACAACGGTATGAAATGAAATGGCCCTCTCGGCAATGGGATGGAATGGCCCTCTCGGCATAGCCTTCTCGGCATGGAATGGAATGTCCTGCAATGAGCTAAGATGACATATAATGAAGCACGATTAAATGTTATGTGAAACGATATGATGGGATGCAACATGATGCAATATGATGCATTGGAATGCAATGCCATATGGTGCAATGGAATGCAATGCGATATGGTGAAATGGAATGCAATGGGATGTAATATGATGCAATATGATGCAATGGGATGTGATGTGATGTAATATAATGCAATGGAATGCAATAGAATGCAATGCCTTATGGTGCAATGCAATGCAATGAGACGTAATATGATGCAATGGCATGGGATGGGATGTAATATGATGCAGTAAGATAGCCTTTTTTGACGATCCCCATCCTCTTCTTTTGGCATTGATAAGCGTCAGACTTTTTCAGCTTTGACGTAGTAAGATGGACTTTAGGCTAATCTGTTGATGTGCTGATTCCTTTGAATGTTCCTGCGCTTAAGATAGACAATTAGTAGACACAATGTCGCTTTTGCTAGCGACTATAGTCAAATTATGGGAAAGCTTTAAAGAGAGCATTCACAATATAAATGATTTTGTTTGCCAAAAATCATTTTGGAGATAAGTGAATGGTTAACCCCATTTCTGGGGACAACTATAAATACCACTTTTGAACGTTATATTTTTGTTTTGACCCATGACGGATTGGAGGAGGATGTCCCTACTCTCCTTGTCGGGTGATCTTTTTGATCGTTCTGTTATGCTGACTCTTTCGAGTATACCTGCGCTCGAGGCAACCGTTCAGTAGATACAGAGTCGCTTTTGCTGGCGACTATTATTAGGAAAAGTCTTGAATAAAATATTCATAACAAGGATAGGACGCTTTTGTTTGACATCCACATCTTTTGGATCCGGATAGACAAATCAAGAGGCTTCGATCCTAAATGAGTTATTCAACCCATCTTTGGAGCTGTCCAAGAATACCGCTTTTGAGCATTATACGCTTTTGGTGCGGTTCTCGATTTGCTCAGGGGATTTTGAAAGAGACCCTATTTATGCATGGTGATTCCTGCATCCATAGAAAAATTGTTAGTTTTTGGGTGAAACTACTCTGCGTTGACCTCCTTCGATCTTTGGTTTAATTCCCTCCGTCTTTCGGGTGCTTTGTCATGTTTGGACTTCCGCCCTGACTTTCCGCTTAAATAGATGTAGGGCAATACTAGTCAAGAAGAAAATATGTATAGAATTTTAAAATAACTTGGTTTTGAAAATTTTGGTTTCGAAAACTTGTGTAAAAGTTCCTTTAGAAAAACTCTGCCAGTCGTGTCATGTGCTAGCTCAATGAACGTTTTCCACTTGAGGCCTGTCTTATGTCTGACATCTAATGAAGGATCCCTGAAAACTCGTTGTTGTTGCTGGGGAAGTTTAATAGCATAATTTGCAGAAGCTTGTCGTAGCTGGGGATTTAGGCTATTTGCACTATATCACAGCCGGTGATTTCTGAGGTTGACTTCGGATTCTCGGTGTTGGGGAATTTGGAATTTGTTCCAAAGTATTAGTGGAAATTTTGAGGATTTCCTCAAAATTTCTGCCCCAGTTAGATATTATTTGGGATGATCTCAATTTTGGGGAATTTGAGACTTTCTCCCAAAATCTTTGTTGGTCTCCATTCTCTTTGCCAAAAGATGATCTTTTTCTTCGAAATTTTCGAGATTCCTTCTCGAAAATTCTGCCCCTGTTTCCATTTCCTGGGGTGATATGACCGAGCCGTTGGGGCGCCTACGTATCCCGTTGAAGCAGGAATCAGGTCAAACGTAGTTCAGGACTATGCTGGATAGATATAGAAAATATAAAGGGTTGACCGAAGCCGACATAGGCCGCCTACGTCTATCATCCTTGAGAATTCAGGTCAAACATAGTTCATACATAAAAAGGAAAGATAGATTTTCCTAAGGGGTTGACCGAAGCCGACATAGGCTGCCTACGTATCTCATTCTTGAGAATTCAGGTCAAACGTAGTTCGTACATAAAAGGGAAAGATAGATTTTCCTAAGGGGTTGACTGAAGCCGACATAGGCCGCCTACGTATCTCATTCTTGAGAATTCAGGTCAAACGTAGTTCGTACATAAAGAGGGAGGATAAATTCTAAGCGATTACGAATCATTCAACAATTACATTCATAAAAGTGCGATTACAAATAAAAGAAACATAGAGAAGAGACTATCTTCAGATGTAGTATCTCTTGACAGTGTTAGAGTCGATTGATCTCGGCTACTCTTGGTTGCCTATCTCGGGCAAAACCATAATGCTTCCATCGACTTGGTGCAAATTTTCTTTTGTGCTTATCTCGATGAAGAGGGGATCAACCATCCATTTCTTTGGATTGAATTTTGGGTCAATCGGTGAATCGTGGGACACAATGTCTGTGCTTGGTTTTGGTATACCATCATAAGACCATGCAAATATGTCAATGTATTGTTCGAGCAAGTTGATGAATTCTCTTTTTTGTGCTTTTGTCAGGTGAACACTAACTCTTGTCTCCTTGACTTCGTCACGACCCCCTAGATTGACCACTTCAGTTTCTTCCAGGTTAGGCTTCTTGCGGTTCTCAAATTCTTTCAAATCCTCTGTTAACTTCTCCTCATCGTAATTTTCCCATTCATTATCATTTACCTCACTTTGTCTGTTTGGCTCTTGACATGACATGATATTGGCAGGTTTTAAGTCATTATTACTGAAATAAACAAACAAACCGAGTCAGATAATAACAAGATAACTCAAAAAGAGAGAAATAAGAATAACATTACTCAAAATAGTTTTCTAGATAAAGGCAGGCCTTTTCATCAAAATTTGACAAATATTTACAAACTATGGCTCATGACCCGTACAAGTACGGACCCACGCCTTTTTTGAAAATAGTAATACAGTAAAAGAAAATTTGAAAGATAAAAGGTGGATCGCGGGGCCCCCTCCGGATCATCACCGATTTTCAAAAACTAAAAAATTTGCCCTTTCATCTACCATAGAGGGCGAGTAGTCATGAGCGGAGCGGATGTCCAATTCTGCAAAGCTTCTTCAGGTGAAACCTTCCTCACTCCACTAGTCTTTGGGGCGTCTTCTATTATAACATTGCAGCCTTCGAACAGAATTCCCATCCCATCCCCCAGACCATCATCCATCGGCATCTCGCGTACAGGAAATGACTGGTACAGCAGTGGCAATGGCTTGGGCAGACCCATCGTTTTCCTTTTCTCATTCCCATCTTCCTTTGTCGGCTTGTATCCTAGTCCATATTTGAATGCTTTTTCTGGAATCACGATCGGCTCAATGATACCTTCCAAATTCTTTCCTAGGCCCCGACCAGGCTCAAATCCATTTCTTAGCATCACAGTTGACATCATCTTATAGATAGAAGGCATGGGTGTCTGGGATGTTGGGTTCTCTTCAGCGGCATTCACGATTTCCACCGTATAAAAATTACTGCCCCTTGGAATATCTTCAATCATAGGTACATAACCATTGGGGTGACTCAAGTGACTCCCTTCGCCTTGGATGACCACCTCATGACCATCCCAGATGAATTTCAATAATTGATGAAGAGGTGATGAAACCGCTTTTGCACCATGGAGCCATGGCCTCTCAAGGAGCAGATTGTAACTAGGATTAATATCCATGACATGAAATTTAGTTTTGAACTCGGAGGATCCCATTTGGATGTACAAATCAACTTCACCTATAGTGTCCCTCTGTCCTCCATCAAAAGCTCGCACATTAACATGGCTTTGACGAACGTTTCCCAAATCATAACCCATTTGAGTTAATGTAGAAAGGGGACAAATGTTCAGACCAGATCCATCATCTATCAGAACCCGATTAATCATATGGTCACGACAAATAACATAAATATGCAATGCTTTGTTATGCATTATGCCTTCAAAAGGTAACTCTTCTTCACTGAATGATATGCGATGACTTCCCACAACGTTACCTATCATTGCGGCCAGGTTTTCAACACTTGTACCAACGGGCACATATGCTTCATCTAAGACCTTCAACAACGCTTGTCGGTGGTATTGAGAACTCATTAGTAATGCCCATACGGAGATCTGTGCTGGAGTCTTTTGGTTGCATTCGCCTCCAGAATTCTTTGGCCTCTCCTTCAGTAATCGACCTTTTCTGCAAATCCTTCTTATAAGAGTCATTGGCTAAATTCTCAGGAGTATAGCACCTTTCGGACCGAGTCATCCCATGAGCGGCAGCAGTCTCTACAATAAACTCTTTTCTAGGCAGCGTTGGAATATATGCCTGAGTCGGGGCGGTCATCACCACAAATGGGGGCTTTTCATTGACACTTAAGGCAGCCACGGCCTTCTATATCTTCTCTACCCCTTCCGTCCTCTTAGGCTTCTCTGAATTAACCTTAGCGATAGTCTTACTAACTGCCCATTCATCTTCTATTTCGATCATGTTAACCGTAGCCCCTCCGTGGTTAGGCAACGAATTACTGTTGACATTTGGAGCTGGTGTTTGAAGAGTAATGACTTTATGATCAATCAAGTCTTGGATCTTATGTTTTAAATTAATGCAATCTTCGGTACTGTGGCCGACTCCTCCAGAATGATAGGCACAGTTTTGATCAGCATGATAAAATCGGGAATTTGTATTAGTGGGTTTTGGTTGGACAGGCTGGAGATAGTCGGCTGCTCTTAATCTTTCAAAAAGTTGAGTGCGACTTTCAGCCAGCGGTGTGAAGTTTTGAAGAGGTTTCTTTTCAAGATTTGGACGAGGAAGGTTGTTTTGAGTAGCGGGAGGTGGTACTTGAAGATAATTTGGAGCTACGTGGATGTTAGCTTGGCGATTTGGGGTGATGGTTTGGACATTAGGCTGATAATTTGGCAATGGAGCTTGGTACTGTGGTAGGACATTTGGTTGTGGAGCTTGGTATTGAGGTAGGACATTTGGCTGTGGAGCTTGGTATTGCGGTAGGACATTTGGTTGTGGAGTTTGGTATTGAGGTAAGATATTTGGATGTGGAGCTTGGTATTGGGGTTGAGCGTAGAATACAGATTGAGGACTCAGGGGTGGCGGAGAAGAAAGAGTATTTCTAGGTCTGAATCTCCTTTTCAAAATAGCAATAGAATCAGTGGATACCGCAGTCACGTCTTCTCTTTTCTTCCTAGGGAACCCAGAGGTCCCAACTGATGTTGGAGTCTGGATAATTTTCCCAGTTCGAATCCCTTCTTCGAGTGATTCACCAATCTTTACCAAATCTGCAAAGGTTGCCCGAACTGCAGATACCATTCTAGAATAGAACTCGCCTTCTTGAGCATGGGAAAATACCGCTACCATTTCCTCCTCAGTCATAGGAGGTTGTACCTTAGCGGCTTCCTTTCTCCAGTGATAAGCATAATCTCAAAAGTATTCCCCGCTCTTTTGCTTGATCCTATTTAGTGAATGCCGGTCAGGAACTATTTCCACATTGTAAGCGAACCTGTCGATAAAGTCTTTGGCCAAGGCCTTCCAGCTAGACCATTTTCTTAGTTCCTGGGACGTGAACTAATCTAGAGCTTCGCCGCTTAAACTTCGGCTAAATAGACGCATTAGCAGCGCCTCGTTCCTCTCAATTCCAACCATTTGATCACAGTATCTCCTTAAGTGAGCCATGGGATTTCCAGTACCACCGAATGTTTCAAATTTGGGGACCTTGTATCCTTCTGGCAGGTCTACACCGGGATGGACACACAAATCATCATAACCAAGGCCATCATTATCCCCCGGTCCATGAGACTCTTTGATCCTCATAATCTCTTCATTCATTGCACGCAACTTCTTTTCGTGCTCGATCCTCCATTCTTTTTCTTTCTCCTCATAATGGTCTACCTCAGGATTAGGAAAATGGTTATAGAGATCGGGAGATGTGACGACATGGAAAGCAGTTGGGGGTATAGGTAGGATGTGAGATGGATTTGGGATAGTGGCGGAAGGGTTTTGGTATGCTGAAGTGTGATTTTGAGGATGAACGGAAGTTGGATTATAGGCAGGGAGGACATTTTGGGGGTTAAAGGTGTTTTGTGGAGTTTGAGAGTGGTTCTGTGGGATTTGAGGATGGAGTTGCGGAGTTAGGGAAGGATTTTGTGGATGGTAAGCATCTGGGTTATTGTCACGGTTGGTGTTTTGAATGGGTGGAGTGTGAGTTTGATGAACCGGTGGATTATTGATGATTGGGTTTGTGGGAAGTTGAGAGGCGGTAGTGGATGAAACGTTATTTGGATGATCCCCGAGGTCAGGTGTGTTAAGAGGAGGGATTTGGAGTGGAGGAGCGTACCCTCCCAGGATGGGAGCATTAGTAGTGATGGCCAGATTAGCCAAGTCTCTAGTATGATTCAGCTCCTCTTGAAGCATTTCCAGCTTTCTTGCGAGTTCAGCAATCATCTCGCTTTGTTCTGCTATAACATTGTCCCTGATGGCCAATGCGCTATCCTCGTCGTTTCCAGTCATATTTGAATGATGGCTAGGGGATAGGATTTTGCGAGCTTTTGATCGGGTGAAGTAAGGATGTTCAGCCAGCTTATGACAACACGGAGTAGTTTCTATTATCTGTAAAATAAAAGCAACTCAAAGGTCGATGTGTTAGATCCCGTTAATAATAAATAATGCAAGATAATTAGGCAGGAAGTAAACACATAAAGTTGTTTTCATCATAAGCAAATTGATCCACGGGGTATTGACTCAAAATTTTTAATGAACAGGATTTTGCTCATTGATTTGGGATAAACGAGTTTGCCAGGAAGATTGATTGTGAAACGTCTTCTTCTTCTTCATCCTTATGCCTCCTTCCATAAAGTAAGGGGAAACAAAACTTTTTGAAGATAAGGATTTCTTGACTTCTCCTATGGATCTCATCGATCTCTCATTGAATTGATACTATTTTTCTCTATTTTTATATCCATCTTTTCGGTCAAACCTTTCTTAAAGGATGAGAGTGACTCTTTAGGAAATAGTTTGAGGGGTATTACGGACTTTTCTGGGAAACTCTGGAGACTCAGGGTATTTTGGTCGGACTCTGGGAAACTCTGGTTACTCAGGGTAAAGTAACCAAAGACTCTAATTATCTTAAAGAATCCTCAAAACACTTATGTGACAAAGGCACAGACTGTACCTGTAAGACAGGAACATTAATGTTAGAAGAATTAGACTTAGATGAAGAAATTAATGAAATAGAATTATAAAATCAAATCATAGACAAAAATTATGATTTAATGAAGATAAACATGGACAACTACAATTTTAGGAAAGGAATGCAACAAATAGGAATAATAAAAAACCAAGAAGACTTACAAAAGATAATTCAGAAATTAGATGACATAGACATAATAGGTGAAAAACCTTTAGAACACTGGAAGAATAATAAAATAGAATGTAAACTAGAAATCATAAATCCAGAATATAAGGTAAGAACAGCCGCAATACAAGCTACTAATGAAGATTTAAAAGACTTTGAAGTACAAATTAAAGAATTACTTGACCTAGGAGTAATTAGAAGATCTAAATCAAGACATAGGTCAGCAACTTTTATGGTTAGAAATCATAGCGAGATAGTTAGAGGAAAAGCTAGAATGGTAATAAATTATAAAAGACTTAATGACAATACAGTAATGGATGCTTATAAACTACCAGACAAAACAGAGTTAATTATTAGAATTCAAGGAAGAACAATGTTTAGTAAATTCGACTGTAAGTCAGGATATTGGCAATGCACCAAGACAGTATAGAGTGGACAGCATTTACTTGTCCCGAAAGACATTTCGAATGGTTAGTAATGTCATTTGGATTAAAAACTGCTCCACCAATTTTTCAAAGAAAGATGGATAATATATTTGGTAAATATAAGAATTTTGTACTAGTATATGTAGATGACATCTTAGTCTTTAGCTATAACATGAAAGAATATTTAGGACATCTCCAAACAGTTTTTAAATTGTTTGTAGACAATGGAATAATTATAAGTAAGAAAAAGATGAAATTATGTAAACAATATATTAATTTTCTAGGCATCACTATAGGAGAAGGAAAAATAAAATTACAACCACATATAGCAAAAAAGGCCCTAGAAATGCCAGACAAGCTAGAAAAAACAAAAGACCTATAAAAATTCTTAGGAATATTAAATTATGCTAGACAATTTATTAAGAATTTAGGAAAAGTAACAGGACCTTTATATGCTAAAACTGGCTCTAAAGGACAAAAGACATTCAATACGAAAGATATAAAATTAGTTCAAAGACTAAAAGAAATGGTTAAGGAGATACCAGACTTAGCCCTACCTTTAGAAACAGACTATTTAATAATAGAGACAGACGGTAGTTTTGAAGGATGGGGAGCCGTCCTTAAAGCTAGAACCAATAAATATAGCAATAAGAAAGATGAAAGAATATGTGCTTATCAGAGTGGAAAATATAAAGAACAAGACAATATGAATAGTATAGATGCAGAAATACTAGCAGTCATATATGGTCTTAATAGTTTTAAAATATACATTTTAAATAAGCCAGAGGTATTAGTAAGAACTGACTGTGAAGCCATAGTCAAATTTCATGAGAAAATTAGCGAGAAAAATAGTAGTAAAAGACGATGGTTAAATTTTATAGACGCTACTTCAATATATTGTTTTATCCCCTTTTTATAGGCTCGAAGGGTTGAAAAACATTGGTTTTGACTTTTCAAACTATTTCAAAACTTTAGAGAAAATTTCAAAACAATTAAGAAAATACAGATTCGCCACTTGATTTTTATAGAAAATATCAAGAAAACTTAAAGGATTTTAAAGACTCGAAAACAGAAACAAATCTTTAAAATTAGAGAAAATGGGTAAGGATTCTGGTAACGCCTTGAGAAGGTTTTTAAGGCACTCAAGAAGCGTCCGCGAAATCGGTTGACCAAAAGACAGTTTAACTGATTTGTAAAAATGACCAATTTTGAAAACATGGCTAATTTTGTAAAATCTTGAATTAATTGCAAACATGACATTTAGGACCCGTTTGGCCATGGATTTTTTTCACTTTTTTCCGGAAATAAATTTCACTTTAGTGAAAAAAGTGAAATGTAGAGGTGTTTGGCCATGAAATGTATTTCACTAAAGTGAAATAAATTTCCGGAAAAGTGAAAACAACTTTTTCTTGTTTTCACTTTTTTTACTTTTACTTCTCTCACAAAAAGTCAAAAAGAACACTATTTATTTTCATGGCCAAACACAACTCCAACTCCAACTCCAATTTCAACTCCAACTCCAATTCCAATTCCAACTCCAAAATATTTTATTTTCATGGCCAAACGCCTACTTAATTTATTCACGTAGAAAGAACTAGTTTATTTAACTTAAAGACAAATTTTCCTAATAAGAAGGTTAAATTAAATTCGACTGAATTAGAGAAAAATCAATTATTTCATGAAAAGGGAAAGAAAGTGATTTTTATTACAAACATCGATTTTGAATAAATACGGATTTTAAAAGAGAATACCAAATTTAAACAAAGTTATGAAATGTAACTAATTGCAAAAGAGTTTTAATTTTTACAAGAAAAATTGATTCTTTATGTTGGAAAAAAATTTCTTTAACTTAAATAAACGAATCTAACACGTGAATAAAACACAATGCCATTTTTATTTTTTCAAAGGCTTATTCTATGAAGAAATACAAAGAAAACTCATTTTTTAATTGATCTAAAATATTTGACTATGCGACAAGACATTTAAGGAAAATTACGGAGGTAAAAAAAATGTCAACTCGAAAGGGATTTATTTAGATTAACCAAATTTAAGAGTTAATATACATATCAAATATGAATTACAAGTAAATAAATAAATAAAGGAGAGAAGTTCAAGACTTGGGCCCCTGCATTGGCCCATTAGAATTTGTCCAATTCTTGGACTTGCAAAGTTATGGGCTTTAAGTCCATTTTCCTCCATGTATAGCTGTGTGTATACTGGATGTATATCATCTGCATACATCCTTCATTTCCCTGTATATTTCCTGTATACTGCTGCATCTTGGTCCAAGTTTGGACTGCTGCTGCCAAATACTCTCGGATTTGGCACATTTTTCCATTTCAGCACCTGTATATCAGCTTCCTGTCTTGTATACTGCTGTATATCAGCATGTTCTTGGACTTGGTGGGGGTTTCGACTCGATAGGAATGTAGGATATGAGTCCCTTTGGACTCAAGAAATGGTGTCACATACAAACCAAAAGAAAAGAATAAGTATCGAAACAGCTAGACCAACAAATAAATCTTGTAAATCATACAAACATTTTAGGCATTTTTAACATTATTCACAGAAGAAAAGACCACTGCAAATTGGAGTTTCTTGCACACTCAATCATGTTAACTGGTGATCCTTGATGGAGATATTTTATGGAATCACTCTCCTTATTTCTCAACCAAATCAAGTTTCAAGACACAAACAAAGCTATGGAGAGAGGTTTTTCTCATTTTTGGGATATTTTCAAGTTGCTTTCTTTGATATAATGAGTCAAAGTGGAACAGTTGAAATTCAAACCAGCATTCAACAATTTTTAAATGAGCAACAAAGAACAAGGGAAGGGACAAACAGATAGGGAAAGTCAAAACAAATACCTACTAATCACTCGAGAGAAAAATAAAATAAAATAAAATGAAAAGCTACTGGAGAAGGCTTTGTTAGATAAAGATAGACGGATATGAAGTTCTTCTTCATTCCCATTCCCATTTTTCTCGAGGGAGAACTAGAAAGCAATTCTCGAGTTATGCAAAGAAAAGCTTCTTCCTTTTACGGATCTTACTCGACACAACAAATCGAAAAGAGCCTTCAAGGAATCCTTAGCTCATAATGCACTAAAGTTCAAGACACACACATAAACAATCGCGATCGGCTTCAATTTGTTTTAAACATGATGAAAATTTGACAAACTACATACTCAAGACATATTAGTAAGGAAACAAAGCAAATATTCAAGAAACTCTCAAGCTTAACACTTGTCTAAAAATCACAGCAACAATTTTGATAGACAGATTATAATTCTCAATCATTACTACCACATGAGTTCGAAAAGGACCATTCCCAGGTAACATAGTAAGATTAAAGAGACATTTCAAGACTCATTCACGTATACTGATTTTCAAATGCAACAAGAAAGAAATCCTTTTATGTTAAAATCAACAAAGAAAATATAATAGACTTTTTAAATATTTCTTAACCTCGATGCTAAAAAGGAACATGAACAATCCCAAAAAAAAAACCAATTTTGAGCTCTCAGTAACGAAACCTTGGCCCAAACAATCGAAATTTCACACAGATTTAACCAATCTTAATCGCAAACAGAATTCATAATGCCAAACGAGATTCACAACTTGCAAGAAAAGTGCAAGAAGATGAAGCCTTTACCTGTTTCTGGGCAGGAACTGAGACAACGAGCTTATCGCCACGGACTTCGAGATCTGAATTTGACTCAATCTCACCAAAATTCAAACAATTTTGCCAGAATTGAATGTATCTCTCCCTCGAATTTTTTGGTTACGTAAGGTTAGAAGCGTGCGCCTCCAGAACCTTCAAATTTTTCCCCAAAAAATCCTCCTTTCAACCCTTAACCCTCATGATCTATTTATAGAGGAAATTGGGGCTGTTTTGGGGGGGGGGGGGGGGAAACGAAGGGGTAAATATGGAAAAAATGAATTGGGAATTGAATTTCAAATTTGGGATAAGGTAACAGCTCTTCCTTGTACGAATTGGATTTTTTGAAGGAATTATTGTAAAAGAAAATTGGGGGAAATCAACAATTCCCCCAAGACCCAATGAAATTCATCCAACAATGTACTATTACAGTACGAAATCCGCGGCTTGAGTCGAATTTTTTGGAGTATTACCGTTGGAAATGCCACGTAGGACAATTTCTAGAAGGTTCTCGGTTGCCAGCGCAACGTTGACGGAGTTTGAGGGATTTGGATGGAGTTTTGACGGAGTTCAAAGGATCGTTTGGTGTTGTTTTGGTTGAGATGTTGATAGGAGTTGTTGTTTGTTGTTGTTGTCGATGGTTCGGGTTGTATTGTTGGAGTTGTCGTTGTTGCTGAGTATGTTTGGGTATTGTTGTTGTTGTCTTGGAGAAGAGGAGTAATAAGGGTGTGGGCCGGGTCGGTTTGGGTGATGGTTTGGGCTAGGGTGGTGGCTGAAAGGGAATGGGCTGGTAGGGTGATTAAATGGTGGGCCTGGGTCGGTAGAAATTAGGAAGGTTAGGAATTAAATAGCCAATTGATTAACAGTTAGTCAATTTCATTTAAATTTAGGCCAAACTAAAAACCAATTGGCCAATTGTATAACACTTATGGCCAATTTGATTTCAATTATGACCAAATTTAATAAATTTGGCAAAATTAAATCAAAATCCGATACGAATTGACAAATGATTTAATCCCGAGCTTCTTGGTTTAATAAAATCAAATAAATATTTCCCCCAAATAAATTATTTTAAGAACAAATTATATCTAAGTCAAGACTTTATCCATTTTGAATTAATTCCCAATAGTTCTTGATTAAAACTTGATTTTTGATAAAAATAATTATTTAAGCAATCAAAATTATACCATCCCTTATAAATGAGTACGGAAAATGTATAATTCATCACTTAAATGACAATTTTAACTCAAATAAACATTTTAGAAAATATTTATTCGGATAAAACAAATATTTGACTTTATTTAAAACCGAAGAAACTAAGGATTAAATTTAGTAGGGGAGGGCCAAAATTAGGTGTCAACATATATAATATTAAATTCGAACATATTAAAGGTAAAGAAAATACCTTAGCTGATAAACTTAGTAGATTAATATCAAAAACTACTAACTAATCTTTTTTGCAGCATGACAGACAAAGGCAAAGCAAAAGCTTCAGACTCCAGCGCAGACAATTATTTAAAAACTTTATTACCAATACTCATTTTCGGCTACAGACAATGTTAAATACAACTCAGACATCTAGCGATCAGACGATCGAAAGAATACATTTTGGGAGACAAAATTTAATTTATTATCCAGACTCAAATTTCAGTTTTAAGACAAGACCTGAAGCAAGGGTCGACAGAAATAAAAAATGCTTATTAGACAACTTATGGATTTCATACAACAAGACTCCAAGGGATGTCAGCTACTTTTTAGCTGTTATGAATGCCCTGACACAATATTTTACAGACAAAAATTTAACTAATAAGTTTAACTTTTATGTGATCATACAGGGAAGGACTCCAGGAATCTACCAGACATGGATTCAGGTAATAGACGCTATTAAGAACTTTAAAGACACCTTATACAAAGGATTTAATAATTTTAATGAAGCTTTAGACTACGCAAGAGGAAAATTAGGACCAAACTTTTTTATTACCCCAGAACTAAGAAACCCTGTAAATTACCCTCAGTACAATATTAAAAAAGACACAAACAAAATTATTTTTTGTGATCACTGCAGTTCAATGACCGAAGGTTTTAAAAGACTAAATCATAAAAATGAACTGTTAGAGAAAGAACGAGATGAATTAGTAAGACAAAATTTATTACTACACGATTATATAAAACATCTTGAATTAAACCAAAGCTCAAATTCAGCACCCTTTCAGACACAAAGACCAGTTCAAATTTTTAAAGATTCTTGTACTCAGACTGATTTTCAGACACCGAAAAAAAGTTCTTCATCTTTACTCAAAATGGATGAGATGGGTGTGCATTCCCCACTGAATGTAGACAGACCTACTGCATCAGGTAAGGATGTAGCTAGTCCGGTTCAAACGGCTACCGGTAAAGACTTATCAAGTCCGTTAATGGCTGACACTTTGCCAAAAAGTGTAAGAAGACTTCCAGCTAGTTTTTATTTAGAAGGAGTCTCAAGCTCAAAAACTGTAAAAATTAAGAAACAAAATAAAAAGAAAGTCACTACAAAAATCATAGAAGGAATTATTGGTAATACATTGATGAGATTATTGGTAGATTCTACCTCTAACACTCCTAAAGAAGAGACTAAAGACATGATTAAACCAGAGAAAGAAAAATCAGATATTTCAAATTCAGACTCAGATCTACCCAGTTCAGACAGAGAATATGACCCGACTCTGGATCAATTTGCTTAAGATCCTAATGCGGATGATGATTCCGGTATGAGTTTTGACTCCGAAGCCTTGCACAATTTAGACACTATTTGTTAACAACATCAGCAATGACATCAGATATTTTGGACATTTTCAAAGACGTAAGCAGTGACCTCAGCAGACTTAATATTCGTAAGTAATGACATATATATGGATAAGACAGAAAGACGGAAAGAAAGAAAAAGTCGTAACATTAGAAAAAATGTTACACAATTTTCAAAGGAAATAAATACGAAAGCGACATAAAGCAGACTTGAAAGCGACATGCAGCAATATTTTTCCGTTCAATTTTCTTTTGAAGTCCGTAGACGTTTCTCTATAAATACCTACATTTGGCAAGAGGAGCAGGAGCATCAGGCAATCATAGTAATAAGCAATTAGCTTAGTGTTTACAAATAAGTACTGTGAGAAAAGAGTGTTTGAAAAAATAAAAGAGTGTGTTTGTAAAAAGAGTACTTGTGCGAAAGTGAGTGTTTAATTTTCCAGTTCCACTAGGAGCAACTTCGGGGACTCCCGAAAGGGAACCCTCTATCCGCTCTACTCAATGTAAGTAGGTTATAAGCTTTACTAGAAGTAGGTATTATTTCCCATGTTTGTATGTTTATGTTTATGTTTTATGTTAATATCATGAATATATGTTGATATTTTAATATATGTTGATATTTCATCACGTCTATCTTTAAAAGCTATGTTTAGTTGTCCAAATCTACCCTTAGTATATGGTTATTCTCTTAAATGTCTAAGAAACTCCGATGGATTAACCCATAAATTCCTAGGATTTGAGTCCGTTAATGTCCAAGAGAGTCGCAGGACATGTGTCATCCAGGGTGAGGTTAAAGAAGCAAGTACTTAGAAAATGAGTTTAAGAGAAAAAGATGAAAGAGGTAGATATACTGACAAACTAAATAACAAGTAGAAATAGACAACCTTATAAAAAATAAAAAAAAAATTAAAAAAAACGTTTGATCATTGAAAAAAAAAAGAAAGATTAATTAAATTTGGGGAATATAATTAGCATTCTAGTAATTACCGTGACATATTAACATAGTAGAAACAGGAAGAGGAAGTACCGAGTAGGATTTTACAACCATAAGAAAACAAACCAATCAACTCCGACAATTAATGATTATTGAAACATTTCTATCTAAGTGCTATATATATATATATAAGGTCTTGCTAACATACTTGTCACAATCCAAACTAACGGACTGTGCGGGCACCTACGCTATCCTAAGTAGCTAGGAGAACCCTTATTACCCAACCAAAAATATGCGGAAGACTTCTATTTTTTTAAGAGAATATTGTATTAAATACAACAAAGTAAATTAAATATCAATAAATAAATTTTTCAAAAACTTCTTACAACTATCCTTCACTAGCCCAAGACCTAGTCAGACATATACAAGAGCTACCTATTACATAACTGATAATAAAATAAATAACACAATACAAACACTCCAACATCTGCCAAGAAGGAAGTGCAGAAGTTAGTACTGAATATCACCATCCATCTGGTAACTGCAAACTAACCTGCATCCAGTCTACACCCCAATAAGGGATGTAGAAGAGTAGGGTCAGTACAAACACACGTACTGGTAGACATCATCGGCTGACCAATATTAGTCAGCATAATCATAAAATAGAATCAAAGAAAAGAAATAATGACATCTTAAATAGAGTATAATACTACCAAGGCTGTAATATCATTAGAACACTTTCCCAATATAATTTACAATTTTCCAACTCTATTAACGAAATTATATTCACCGCTAGCATAGTCTAGCCTCATTAATTCACACCATTCACCACAATCCAACACTAAATCATCACTATCACCCTTTTATTCGCATTACCGCTTCCATTATCCACATCTATAGGATCAACCCAGTAATCATAGACAACTCACACTTAACTCTCGGGCTAGCAATCAAACACTCTCTTACAATACTAAAGAATAATAACTAGTCAATCGGATAAGTCATAATTACAACAAGTATAAATGAAGCAAGTCGACCAACATATAGCAAGTACGCACGAAGTTTCACTTTTTCAAGTACATGTCACACAATCAATCTTAAGGATACAATCAAGTAGGGATTACAAGTCAGTTAACAACTCAGTAAAACACACAAGAGAACTCAAGTTTCATTAGCAAACCTTATAAATACTCTTCGAGAAGGATTATTTCAATTATTGGAACTTCGGGATCGTTTCTTTAGGATTATTCATTGGATTCATCACTTTAGATCACTTCATTATCAATTCCTTTATTATTAATATTACCATGCCAGCTCGTGGCACCCGATCCAATCATGTCTTATAGCAATATCGGAATTTAACGTCAGCCACATTGCTTAAGAAATCAATAAGGTAGCAATACCGAAATTTAGCATCAGCGAAATTGCTTGAGAAAACAATAAGGTAGCAATACCGGAATTTAACGTCGGCCACATTGCTACTAACAATCTTTCCACTTTTCAGTTCTTGATAAATATTCATCTTTCACTTTTCAACCTGTATGAAGGTATATCACAAACCTTCTTTACTCAAGGCATTCTTTTCAGTCACATTATCATTATGAATCAAGATCTTTCATTTATCAACATTTTGACCTCTCACTGGCATTATTTCAACAATTCATCATGATCATCAACAAGCCATTCATGACATCAATTCAAGGAGTTATCATTATCAAACAAGCCTCTCATAGTGACAATTCAATAAATCATTATTATCACCAATTTAGCCTCTCATGGGCATCCAATAGATAAAGTATGTCTATCAATGCCAAATCAAGAATGTCATAAAATAAATCACAATGCAACATTTAAGCATATAAGTCACTATTGGAGCCATCATTACTCATTGATTATTCAATTATCACTACCTTCTCAAATACCACAACTTGGGTTCTAACACCACCCACTATTACTAGCACATTCAAGCCTATCATTATTCTTTACCTCTCTCTGCATAATACAATGCTCACAATGATTCAAGTCATTTATCCCTTAGGCCTCACCATTATCATGACACAATATGCAACTTATTACCTTTATAACTCAATTAGGTTCATCACTAGAACAACTAAGAAACATCATGTCCACATACTTCATTCACAACAATCCCCTTTCGGGCACATAACACATAATATAATAAATATCACATAATCAATCAATAACATAGTTTTCGGGATTAAAGTAAAGTTCTTATGTCTTTATCCACCTTAACTCCATGTCCGCAGGCCTAGACATGCTTTCTCCCATCAATTCTAAATTATGAAGCTATGAAATAACACAGTTTTCTACTAATTAACCTAGCCTACTTGGACGCCAAGCTTTTTGAAGCAACAAGCCATATCAAGGGTGCTTTCCCTTTCTTCATGCTTCGGAATGATCAATCATCTAAAAATCAAGCAATCAGAAGAGTAATTGATTACTCTTCAAATAAATATCTTTGGGAATTCAAACCCACTAATTCTACCCTAATTCAAGGTTTATATCATTCCCCAAGGTCAATTAACCATTAACTAATTCTTTCAAGCTTAACACATCTCCATTAATGAAATTTTTATGCTAAAGGTCTCATCTTTATGGAATTCAACATTTTCAACCAACAAAATACATAATCTAGTTTACCAAGTTCATGCTATAAATCATTAATTTATAATCTAGAATTAGTTCTAGGTGATATTAAGAACACCCATAAATTTTCCTCAAAAATCCACCATTAAAGGTTCTAACTCAAAATTTCACCATTGAAGGTCTTTCTAATGATTCTAGGATGTTAAAAGATTAAAAGACGAAGAAGATGATGGAAAAACTTATTAAAAGACGAAGAAGATGATGGAAAAACTTACTTCCACGAAGGACTTTCATCCTAAACCTTGGGAAATCACCTCTCTAGGGTTGGGGAATGAAGTTTTGGGGTTTTGGACCTGAAAATCTGCTAAAATTGATTTAAATACCACCAGAATTCTCACTACAGAGAAATTCTGGTTTCAGCCCGGACAGTGTTTGACAGTGTTTGGTAAAACAATCATAACTTTTTACTCCGAACTCGGATTGACGAACGGTTTATTGCGTTGGAAAGAAGACTCAGAGATATTTGATTTGGGGGGTATTGGGCCCCTAACTCCTTATATTTCAGGAGATATGATCGTTTGAAATTGGCCATAGTAGAAACCCATATCGAAACTCTATCAGTTAAAAATGTTTTCAACTTAACTTTGTGCTAGGGATATTGTACGGCCTGAATTCATATCTAAAGAACTTACAAACTAAAGGATTGATATTAGTACTCATGAATAATTAAATTCATCGGGCTTGAGTCTATCTAGACTGTAATGACCTTCCCGGTCATTTGCCTTTTTTTCATGCGTTTTCGGTGTTTAGAGCTTTTCTATAACTGCCTCAAGTTATTTATGACTTGCTGGGACTGACAGTTCGGTTCCCGGGCAGTTCGTTTGAGAATATTATTTAGACCGAGCACGTTGTAAAATATTAAATTAAATTTAAATTTGATAAAAAGACAGTTAATTACCTTTCGAAAATATTTTTGATATTTATAAAATTCTTTAGTTATGATATATCTATACTACTTTATAATAGTTTTATAACCTATTAATAATTTAAGCGGAGATAGTGAATTTAAATATGTTAAAATAATATTTATATCTTATAGAGGTTTTGTTAGAAATAATTTTCTATTAATTATGGTATATTCAAAATATTATATTTATTTTACCACGAACCTACGCAATATCCGAGTGCAAAAATAATGGGATAGATGATCTTATCTTTAAATGTTGCCATCTACCTCCACGTGAGGGTGTAAGGCATGGACAACAAATGGATAAGGTGGAAGCAATTTGTACTATTTTATAAGTTAACAAGTAGGTTAGTAAATGTTTTTATATACATATATATACACTCATGCAATTTGGTAATCTCTTTCATTAATAAGAGCACTAATGCCATTCTGTGGAGTTAGAAAGTACATAGGAGTTCATTTTCTTTAAATCTACTTGTTCTTGGCAGAAAGTTTTCTTAATTATAGTGGGCAAATAAGTGTAGTATACACGCTCATACTTATGCAGATCATGATTGAGAAGTTTAAGTGGAACGAAAAAATATCCTGAAATTATATTTGATCTTCGAAAGAAAGGTCAATTATCTACATCAAGTTATTCAAGCTCGGGTTCTAGTGGGGAAGTGTTTGTGGACGTGTAATCGTCGTTATTTTGGTAAGTTTTATTGTATTTACGGTAGTTTTTCTATACGTTGGTATTGTTGTTGCTATTTGAGACATATATTGAGCTCGGATTTAACGGTGCTAGTTTTGACTATTGGTCACTGAGTTATTTGGGACGCTGTGACGGTTTCAATTTTACGATACCGCAAGCGGGCCCCACGTGGGATTTTCGGACTTTTTCGAACTAATGTAATATGGGTATCAATAGTCATGTTTTAACATGTAGTTTATTATTTTGGTAGCTTGGCAAAAGTCAGAGGCCTCTCGAAAGGGGAAGGCTCCTGTATAGCTGGTTCTCTTGACAGGCTTGCGGCGACGTCCAGGTAGGCTAGGTTTACCTTCTTTTACACTTAGATTGGGCTTATGTGTAATATATGTATGCTATTGTGCTGGTGTTGTGGGATGGTATTATAAACTTGGTGGTGGTGGTTTGTTGTGATTTAGGCCTTCTAGGCCGGATAGGGCTATTCGGATATATTTTAGGGCCGTTATCCTCGTGGTACACCACAGATGACCTATTTGGGTCGGATAGCATTGTTGTTGTTGATTGCTGGTTGGGGAATGTTATTGTTGAACCTTTGTCCAGGCTTAGGCAGACTTAGCCCAGACTTAGACAGGTATAACTAGACTTGGATTTCGAGACCCGTTAGTGGGCCCCGTTACCCTTTTTGTCGACTTGTCAGAACTTTGACATCTTTGGGCTTAGTTAATCCTTATATGACCTGTTAGAGTTATGACGGGATTGATTCACCCCAATTATACTCGATTGGCCTGTTCAGCCTTGTTAGTCCCTGATAGCATTGTATTTGATCGGGGTCGGCTAGTTTGACTTAGAACGCTGACCCGCCTTTCCATGACTTATAATGTATACCTAGACTTGTATATACATATTGTTTATAGTAGATAGTGACCTAGAAGGACCCCAAGATTGACTTGTAGCATGTTGTGGGATTAGCTTCTGTACTTATATACTAGTATCGACTTGGGACTAGGGCGTTCCCCATTTATTTGATATGATATGACATTTGATTCTGTTCTGGTTACTGGCTATGATGAGTTTCAGTTCGAGTTCAGCTACTGATTCAGGTATGATGATTTTGGTTATTGACTGTTGGGTGTTCCGGTTCGAGTCCGGCCCCGGATTGTGGTACACTATGAGTTCTGATACTGGGTAGCGTGGTTATGATACTGTTGTTCTTTGAGTTCCGATTCGAGTCTGGCAGATATGATATATATGTGGCCTATTGTTATTACCCACTACTTCCGATTCGATTCTGGCGTCTGGCCTCTTGTTATTACCCATTGGTGTCGGTTCAAGCCCGGTGCACTCTTGTTGGTTATTGTGGTTACTGGATACTGATACAGCTTCGAGACACTGGTGACTATGCATTTACTATTCTTGTGTGTCCCGCCGGTTTATGGGGGTCAAGCTGGGTTATTATTTTCTTCTATATGCCTATCGGGTTTATGGGGGTCCAGATAGGTTATGTTTGACTTGTGTGTTTACTTACGCATTTATTTACTCAATTATTTGGTATCACATTTATTTATTTCCTAAGCATATCTACACGCCTCGGCAGTTACTTATGTATTTCTTATGCCGCGGACTTAGCATGCACCCTCGCATTTTAGCTTGCTTTTATTACTTTGAGCTCAGTCAGCCGATGATGCCTACTGAGTACCCGTTGCCCCGGTACTCATAATGCACTTCTGCATCTTTTTCCCCGATGCAGATCCGGGCACTAGCCGACGATTTTGACGTGACGCTCTTCTCAGCACTGATTCCGGAGCAGGATGGGCTTACTGACATCCGAGGCAGATCCTACTCCATCTTCTACTGTATAGTCTTTTGCTCTCGAGACTGTTGTACTTGTTATACATATTTGGTTTTTGTCTTGTATTCTGGATATGTCTAGTAGTGACTCTTGTACCGACCTCACCAGGTCTTGGGAGGGGTTCTTGACTATATATATATATATTGTCCTCTTGCTTCTCAGTCTCGGTATGGGTTTATTTTGGTTCTATTTGTCTTTATATTTCTGGTATGTTTATGAGTATGATTACTTCCACTTCATCTCTAGTTTTTGAGATTCCGTCCGTTAGCCTGTTGCTTGTCGCTCCGGGCTAGGGTTTGGCTTGCCTATTGGTGGGTTACGGTAGGCGTCATCATGACTCAAATATTGGGTCGTGACATAGACACATCGAAAGGCTAAAATCTTCGCCAAAAAGCTTGAGGTGACAGAATGAACAAAATGATGGCTATTTTGGACTCAAGTTAATATTGAGGAATGACAATTAAGAATTTTCATGAATTTATCATGGATAATTTAGTAACAACGAAATGGGTCATTACAATACTACATGAAGGAAGTATGTTAGCAAGATACTCATTTTTACTTTACCCAAAATACCCTTAATAGCTTATTGAAACATATTAATATGTGAGGTTTTAAGGTCTTTTAATAAAAAATTAAACTGAACCCAACATTCTAATACATTTTCTCGTTCCTTTTAAGGCTCCCATCTTCTCTCTCCTCCTCTTCTTCTTCTTCCCCACCCTATCTGTCATTTCCAATGTCATCTTAAATATCAAATAAAATGTGTCATGGCCACAATCTCTAATAACTAAAATGTATTTTTCAATTTTGATACACAAATTTATTAGCCTATATTCCATGTTATCTTCTATGGTATTTTGTTTTAGCTATTTCACGACAGTTTCAGGAAAGATCGCTGTCGCATTAAAGAAGTTACACATGTAATCAATAGTCTCTTTAGCTTCAATTGGCGTAATTATAAAGCTCGTTTTTCTTACTGAAAATCATTACGTAAATTTTTTTCTTTCTGAAAGTGGGTTTAATTTTTGGGTTTTTTTTGTGGATGATTTCAAAATTAGATTTTCCAACAGATTTATACTTTTAAGATGAAAGAACATTGATTTAATGACGGGAAGAATCTCAATTTAAAAACACAATTTAGACTCCATTATGAACGAAAATGGATTAAAATCCATAACGAGGGAGCTTGCAACAAAGAAAATTAAATTTGGGTATGTTTCCTTGTTGAAACGCTGGGCGTATGGAGGATTGTGAATTGGGGTTTATGTGTGTGTACTGTGTGCTTCTTCTCTTTGTTAGGGGAGAAATCTGGCTTGGGGGGGGGGGGAGGGGGGAGGGGAGGGAGAGGAAGAACAATGAATGAGCAAAAAGACGAAAAGGTTCCATTTAGCTCATTTATTGCTAGTGTATTACTAGGGACATTTTAGGAAATTAGAAAAATGAGTATCTTGCTAACATACTTCCTTCATGTAGTATGTTAGCAAGACCCACATATTATATGAAAAAATTACACAGCATAGATAAAATAACTACATAATTACTTAACATAGTTAATATTTAAAATAATTATATTACATGATTAAAAGTAATTGAAAAAACTGTTAATTATGTGGGCCATATATACAAATAAAGTAGCATATATATTGGATTAATTTAAGTTGAAAAAAATGCACTCTCTCACCTGTTGGTTGTTTTTTCGGTTAATTAACATTGAAAAGTAATAGATATATAATTTTGTTTGCATATTGGGTTAGTTTCAGTTAATGTTGTTTTGTATATATATAACAATTTTGATGGGAAAAAAACGTTATTATATACATGTAATTGCATATACATATACTTGATGTACAATTATAAATATACATATAGTTATTGTTTGTTTCTAGTACTAGATTCTTTTCCAATTGTTTAATTTATATTCCATATATACAATATGTAATTGTATATAAACTAATACATATACATAATATTAAGTAATGTCGTTTGTATATACATATAATTATTAGTAATTATACATATACATAATAATTTTTATGAAAAACAAACGTTATTATATACATGTAATTGCATGTATTCTATCAATTTTTTATGTTGTTTTTTCTCTTTTTCTTGATTTTTTCAGCGAGAATATGGAAGGAGAATATTGTTTTTTTCTTCCTTGTTTAAACGATAATATATGGAAGGAGAATATTGTGGGAAGTTATAGATAATTAAGGGAGGAGAATATTGTGGGAAGTTATGGATAATTAAGAGCGTTAATTAATATCTCTCACCTTTAAAATTGCTACCTTCCATTTTTTTGTAATTGAATAATGAGAAGAAAAAAGAGACAAGATAGATTTGTATATATATAAACATTTATACGTTTCTTACTAATTGCCGCATATAAATTATAATTAATAAAATTTAGATCAAAGAATTAGTTAGGATGAATCTAAATTGTCTATGGGTGAAATTTTGCGAGGATCAGTATTAACTCTATACTAATTATAGTTAATCATCGACTAGCTAACTACTTACTGTTAATACCAACACTCAACTAACTTTTTGGCATCTTAAGTAACATGTAACTTTCATCCTCAACAAAAATCTCCCTTTTGGACACTAATGCACCTCAACAATATTTATATTTTTAATTACTCTCTCTCTCTTTTTGTCGTTTTTTCTAAAAAGATCCATCATCCATTCTAGAATACAAAAACAATATTAGTGCAGTAATAAATAAATAAATAAACAAACAAATATAGCGTCCCGCCAGAAGGAACTGCATATCAAAAAGTAGTCTCAACAGTCCCAACCGCTTATCAAAGCTATCTATAAACTCTGTTAACTTCAACAATCGCTATTGAAATGTGTAACAATGGCTTTCTTCAACAGTACCCTCATCCCTCTCTCTTTCTTCTTCTTTCTACTTTCTTCGACTTGTTCCAGCCCTCCACCTCCACCTTCCTCCGCCCATGCTGCTGCAGACGCACTCCGTAACCGTGGCTACTCCCTCTTCGCTTCCACCATCGACTCCACTAACACAAACTTCTCCGGCACTATTTTTGCCCCCCCGGACTTCATTTTCTCCGCCAACATTCTCATCAACCGCCCATCGCCGCCACGCCCTTCCTCTGTTCTCCTTCGTTACCACACACTCAATACCCCTTTAACTTGGGTCAAACTCTTGTCCAATGTTAATGGAGCTGAGATTCCGACTTTGTATAACAACAACTGTCTCTTCTTCTTTAAAAGAGAAGGAGAAATATCCATTTCTTCGACGGAGAATAATTCAATTGGGGTGGTTAATATTCGGCAACCTGACATTTACGTCGATGATTATCTCACCGTTCATGGAATCGACGGTGTATTAGATCCCATGTCAGCAAAGGAATGCTCTGGTCCACAAGTTCAGACAACTGTGATTATTCAGTCTCCAGACCATCCTTCTTTTCTTGATCACGCAATCAGAGCATTAAGGAGAAGACGGTTTACTGTTGCTGCGACGGCGTTAGCCATCAAACGGACGGAGCTGTTAAGTTTGACTTCTGTTTCTGTTTTTGCGCCTTCTGATATGGCGTTGTTTGCGAACCCTGACGGTTTCCGTTACGATTACCGTCACCATGTTGTTCCTAAACGATACCGTTTTGGGGATCTTGCTAGAAATGGTAATTTGGTTTTTGAGACTCTTGTTCCGAACAAGACACTGGTAGTGAATTTCATTGACGGATTTGTTACTGTTAACGGCGTTAGGGTTAACAATACGGAGGTTTATCGGAATCGGTGGATTGTTGTGTTGGCTGTGTCGATGTCGTTAGATGATGCCGGTAATTTGCATGATTCCGGTAGCTTTGCACCTTCTCCGGCGCCGGCGATAATGGAGATCCGTTATCCCGATGAGATAATTAGACGTTTTAACGTCAGTGTTCAATCTCCTTCGCCGGCGACAATGGACACCCATTATCCTGACGAGAGAATTAATGGTTCTGTTGCAAGTGTTCAGTCTCCGTCGCCGGCTACAATGGAGATCCGTTATCTGGATGAGAGAATTAACGGTTCTACCACCAATGTTCCGTCTCCGTCACCGGAGACAATGGCCAATGTCCAATCTCCTGGGCCGGCGACTATGTACATTGAATCGCAGTCGACGGCGACAATGGAAAGTAACGTGGACGATCCACAGTGCGTGTTTGGAATTCCGTCGGGAATGGAAGCCGGCTATCTACTTTGTCCGGCGAGCCGCCACCTACAGGAGAAGGAGGACCTGATTGAAGAACACGTGGCTCACTATCCACCGGTAGATGTAAAGGACCAGGTAGCTGAGGATGTGAATCAATCTCCGCCGTTGATCTCAAATGTTATTAATCAGAATCATCAAGATCATTTAAACATTGCTGATGATCTCTTTTTTTACTTCTAGATTCTGATTAATTTTTGTGCATATTAGAGAATCTCTCTCTATTTTTGTTGGAATATGGAAATTTGTAAGTAGCGGAACACATTGTTGATTACACTTCTGAATGAATTGATTCATATGTTGGAAACATTATTTCATTTCTTTTTTAAAATTTCTCATTTGCTTTCTTCTCTTTTTAAAAAATTGTTCATTTTTGGTGAACTAATTAAAAAAAAAGCATCAAAAGTGATAACTTTACCTATCTTTTTTACATATCATATTTTATTTTTCGAGAGTTAATTTAACTAATTTATAAAGCTAAATTAGATTAGACTAATTCAATAATTTAGAATTAAAATTTAGATATTTAAAAGTTAAATGAAAAGAACTATAAATTACATTTTTTCTCGTATTAATATGATGAAAAACTACATTTTAAAATATTAGTCAAAGTTATATAATTTGACTCTTAAAAAAGAAATTATGACAACCAAAAAGGAACCGAAGAAGTAGTTTAGTACATATCATTATAGAGATTGTAAAATGATAACCCAATGTCGTACTTGGTATGCTAAATTTTATACAAAGCAACTAAAAAGCTACCAAACATAGTGTACGTATTAACTATGCTAGAAATACATGGATAATTCCCTTCCTAACCACTAATACAGAAATAATGAGTGAGTTTATCCTGTATGGCCTGGACAAGGGTTAAAAGAAAATGAGCACATTCTCCAGAAGATAAGTAAATATAGATCAATCTGTACAGTTACAACAATAGGGAGAGCTGGAGGGGCTTGGCTTACTTCATTAAGAGGAAATCAGTATCACATATACGGTCAGCGTACACACTGCCCTCCTCAGACCCCACTTGTGAGAGTACAATGGAGTTATTGTTGTTGTTGTATAAATGTATACATATATCAACAGGAATGGCTAGCACTTCTTCGAAGCTTTCTGCGGAAAGGCTTGCATGCTTCGATGCTCAGATCAACTGCAGCTGCAAGAGCCATGAAAATGGCAACATCCTCAACACAGGTTACATGTCGCATGGCAAGCTGCACGAGGGGCTTGCTGCATTTCCCTTCCCCTTGCACTCTACAGCTCATGACAAACCCGCCTGCTGCAGGACTTAGTGCCGCAAATTCTCCACTGCCTCTTGAACTATGCAATGGACTCGATGCTGGTCGAACGTGTCTGTCCGTGTCTATGTAGAACTCCCCGCCCTTTTCAGCACTGATCAAGATCTCAGACATAAGATGATCCCCGCATTCCCGACCCTCAGATAGTAGATGAAAGCGACAGCAAATGGAGTCTCTGATCCCACGTTCACGCCATGCTTCAAGCTTTCCCCATGGCTGCCAGCTTTCAGGCCTGCAAACATCAGAATGAACAATCAACCAAGCTCCTGGGTTGGACCTGGCCACCCAATCACAACCTGTTGATGGCACAAAAGGAGTTGTTATGAAGGCTGCTGCAACAGCCGAGCCAGAGAGATCATGTATCTTCACCGTCCATCCTTTCCTCTCTTTTTTTCCAATGTCGAGTTCAGAGCCATGAAAAGAGCTAGACCAAAGAGCTAGACCAAAAGTGACTCAATGGGTCTCGTGGAGATACCCTGCATGTTCAAGGTAGTAAAAGATATTTACATAGGACCAAAGTCATCTTTGGCAAGAGGAATAATAGAGGAAACAAGAAAACCGGGAGATAAAAAATGAAGCAACTTAAAGTGTAAAACTTGAAGAAAGAAATGCTTGTCTCAACGTATATAGTCCCATCCATGTCTAAAACATGAAGGGAAAAGATTCATCCATCTATAAGAGAGCAAAAACAGTACCGGTCTTGGCTAAATTTGCAACTAAAAATAGGTTGCTTGACGGTTCCATGAAGCTGAACAATTTGAGGACTTAGTTTCGTCTTATCTTCAAACTGGAAAATATATCTTGGATCAGGATCTAGCTTCAGTTTCAAATGAAGCTCTACTCCAGCGGTTCCATTTACCCACTTGTTCTTGCGAATGAGTATCCAGCCATTGAACAGAATGACTGGCTTTCCATCACCCCACTCAGGACCTACTTCCAACTTAAATGTCCCAATCTGCTGCCTTTTAACACCAACACCACAGTGAGTTCCATTGTGTCCTGTGAAAACAACAATCTCTAAACATGCATGATGCTTTAAAAAACAGCCAGGTGCCAGTAACGCTTTCAAATCAGATTTTTGAAGATAAAAACTGGATGCGATATTGTCAGTATCTGGAGTAGTTTCAGGAGAAGATACCAATGGAATCATTGCTGTTTGCACAGGGAAACCTCGAAGACGGATCTCGCACACACAAGGAAAAGATAACGCACTTCTCCCTGATTTTGCACCATTTAGAGCTGTTCCAGGCACTCTCAACCCTAGTGACCCTATTGAGAGCCTAATGAAGGCCTGAGGATTCATTCTGGTAAAAAGACCACCATTCGTTATATAAGCTTTTATCCCACAGTTCACAAAATCCTGCCACGTTAACAACAGTAATCAGGGTGTATTCTGAACAGTGAACAGGCATCAAATGATAAATCACATTGACCGAGTGAATTAGCTCATTTTATATTGTTTTCCTACAAGTTTACTCAGGGATTCCAGGCTTTCATGTTAATATTGGTTAAAGAATTAAGAAAAAGGCATACAGAAATCTGTCCGTAAGACCTGCCACATGCAAGAGTTACATACTTGAGACGAAGAATTTCTATAAGCTTGAGGTAATCTGAAGTTGCACGACTGATACAAAATAAATATATGGAAAAATTAACATGCTTCATATTGGCACATATGTTTTTTTTTTTTTTTTGATTTGCACCGGGTGTCCGAGTCTCTTAGAGCCCCGACTAATCCCGGGGGTGCACAGGCCCTCGGCATATTGGCACATATGTTTTGAAGTTATAAGTTGGTCATCTTATAAGATGGGAAATATAGTAGATCATAGATAAGAGGACAAGAAGGACTACCAGTAACATTTCGTTACATTATCCATACAAATAACACAACAAATTATTCTCGCAACCAGCCAAAACTAATGATAATTTGAACAAGAAGTTTCTAGATTATTGCATATGCAGATATGCTGCAGTTTTGACTTGAATATTGTCCTGCTATCAGCTATAACTGACTTTCAGCTTTATTAGGTGCATTCTCCCAGCAGAAAATGAAAAGATGAAGATGTAAATGAATAATCCCAACCTTCTATCTATTAACTTGTCTGGGAAGATTAACTGTTGTGGTTCCTATATCAATACTTTTTTTTGGCTAATTTGCAATTTTAACTAGCAGTACACAGTACAAGGAAAACAAGGTATTTCTCCTGGAAAAAATTCAAGAAGAAATTGACAGTGACACCACCTTTCAGAACTAGACAAATAGAATATCAATGTATCCTGAAAACAGATGCAGCGAAATATTTAAGATGAAATTTCAACCATAAGAGGATGAAGCAAAATAACTAATTAATTTCAACCTAAAGATTATGTTTTTACAAAAAATTGTTTATAACCAGATGGAGAATGGACTAGCAATAATCTAGTAAATACTGTAATCAAGAGGTGAAAACACATCGAAAGAAGTATAATCCCTTCTTTTTGATGGACTCAGTTGTGTAATTGACATTTCTCCAGTAAAATGTGGCTACACCTCTATATAATGCAACACCATATTTTTTGTGCACATTATGCCATTGCACGGAATACAACAGTAGCCCGAAATGCAAATCTCTCCCTTTGTTTTTTTTTCCCAAATCCATGCAAATCTGCTTTGATTATTGACAAATTCATAAAAAAGATACTTGTCTGTCAGACCCTTCCAAGTAGCAGCAAAAGGAATGCATCAAAGTTTATGGAAGAATGAATACTCACCATAAAGTTCTAAACTTCATAAGCAGTAATATAGCCTGCTCACTCAATTCCCTACATTCTTAAAACCACAATGCTTGAGGGCAGTGGCGAAGCCAAAAGTTCTGGTAAAGGGGATCAAAAAAATACAAGGATGACAAACTTGGGATTTGAATCTACATCTTAAAGTAATTCTAAAAAACCCCTTTACCACTACACTAGAAGTTTCTCTTATTACTAGGCCTAGTTGCGCAGTATAATTTTCCATCGAAGGGGATTCAATTGAATCCCTTTCCAATAGGTGGTCCCACGACAGCTTGAGAAGATCAGCCAAGAATGAAAAGGTAAAAGGAAAACCTTATAATCAAGAAAGACTAAAGACTACTACCCATATGAATGCTAACTGAAGTACCAAAGTCACAATACCTTATGCAAACTGGCTGCTTCTTGAAGTTATCAATTATGAGCGGTAAAGTAAGTCTTGTAATCCATTCCTCACCATTTCATCTTCTTCACCAAAAATAAGTAAGTTTCGTGAATCTGAGGTATGTTGCATTAGTTTGTGATGGGAAGAGTTAAAAGGGTAAAATAAAGCTATGTTGAGTTATAATTCCTATTCTCTCAAAAACTCTGTATGCACTTCATCATAATAAATAATGGTACTATGCCATCCATCAAGTTTATATCACTATCCAGTTTACCCTAAAAACTCCAAGTTATCCACTTTTGACAAAAAGGTCCAAGTATGTGTCCTTGAATAACTCCATTATTATCCCACCTATACATAATGAACCACATTTAGTATATTGTTTAGTCTCAATTGAGATACAGTACATACAAGGATGTTCTGAATCTAAAGAACTTTTCAATTTAGCAAGTTTAAATTTTCCAAAAGTGACTATACCTTCTCAAGGAAATTTCCACTTGAATTAGCAATCCACTAAACACAAAGTCCATATACAAAAACCCCATTACTTTTCATAGTTCTGTTATGTTCTTCAAGTTACAACAATAACATACTCAATGTAATTCCACAAGTGGAATCTAGGGAGGGTGGTGCGTATGCAGCCTTACCCCTACTTTGTGAATGTACAGAGGTTATTTTCTATAAACCGTCGACTTGAGTAAGCATGCATATCAAAAATCAAGTATGTGCTTCACGCTACAGTTCTCTTTAAAAGCTCCAATTTTTAGTCATTAACTATGCTTGACATGTTCAAACAACAACTATACAATATTGATATAAGCCTAACAACTTGATTTTTAATCAAAATTAAATATCATGATTCATGGGTTAGCTAAGAGAGTAATACTAAAATGAAAGAAGAAAAAAAAAAAAAAAAAAAAAAAAAAAAAACCAAAGCAGAAAAAAAGAAGACATACCTAACCCAAGCCAATATTTTTTTTAATAATAACCGTGGTGCGTGCAACTCGACTAATTCGTAGTATACCTCCCACCAACAACAGCCACTTTTGGAGCTGCAAAAAGTGAAATTCTTTAAAATGCCAGGGGAAAACCTGATAACTTTCTCTAATAAAAATTTCCCAGCGTACAGAAATTTCAATTTAAAGAAATTATATACCCCAAAATCCAATTATAATAATCCTTCAATAATTTTTTCCCCAGTCCAAAAATATCATGTATAGTGATCATGGATCAGGATAAATGCCATATTTTTTATACATAATGTATAGAAAACACTCTATGTATCAACAATGAGTTAAAGAAACAAAGAAAGGGAGAAAAATAGGCGGAGAAATTAAAGGAACATTATTGATTTGATGCCTACAATAACAAACAACAAACATTTGTGCCGACATATTGAATTATAATTGCATTATTAAATTAAATTGGATAAACTCTTATTTACAGCTTGTTTGGATGGTTGTTACCTAGTGTATTGTATTATACCTTTCTCGGCCTTTTGGCTAACATCAAGTGTATTGTATTGGTTGTCAGCAGGAATGTGCAAAAATTGAATCGATTAATAAATTAAATTGATAAAAATATTAATGATTTATTATTATTGGATTATTGGGTTCACGGTTTTTTATTAATTTTATAAAAAAAATTATTAAGTTATTAGTTCGGTTTTGGTTTTTTCTATATACTAAATTACTACTTTATCCTTACTTAATTTCTTTTAATTTCTACAAACCTATTCAATTTTTTAAAAACCTATAGCCCGATAAAGTTAAACCTTTTTAATTTCCTCTCCGGTAAACCGACAGCGAGAGTTTGCAACGACGATGGCTGCATAGTTTGTGGACAGGATGGTGGACTTCTTATTTTGTGGAATTTGACACTGCAAGACATATGTCATGTTAACTACTACTATTTTTATTTTGTGAGCATTCTTATTGATGTCATGTTAGTTGTTACTGTTACACAATATTGAAAATCATTATATTGCCGCAAATTGATATTTATTTTATGAGCATTTACTTATCGGTTAAACCAAAAATCAAACTGTTAAGGACCAAAAACCGATAAAAATTTCTTATCGGTTGGTTATTGGTTTAACATATTTAAAAATCAAAAATCGATAAACCGAACCGATAATACATAATTCGAACCGAACCGACAGATGCACACCCGTAGTTATCAGTGTAAATACAATATTTTATTTTAATTGTTATTTAAACTTTATCATATTATATTACTAAATTCGTCGTTACGTAATGATGAAAGTTTCATATTTTATTTAACGATCGATTTGATGTGATTGTCGTTATCTTATTTTATTTTTTTCTCCTCTTGTTTATTATCTAATAATCATATTTTATCATTTACCTTACCTTTTTATGATAGCTTTATCCCGTATCCTATTTTTTTAATAAGTTTGTCCTTCAAAATACTCATGCATGACATTATGTGAAATTGTTTACGTGTGATATTATGTAATGACGGAAAATGATACAATCTATCCAAACATTGTATTCATCAAGACGATTCAACACAATACAATATAACAAAATACCATACAATACAATTCATTATGAAACAATAGGTAACAACCATCCAAACAAAGTGTTAGAGGTGAGCGTAGGGCAATGCACAAATCGAATCAATTCGAATATTTGGATCGATTCAAAATAATTTGGATAATTTGATTTGGATTATATAATTTGAATCAATTTAAAATTTTAATTTTAGAATATTTTGATTTTTCGAATCGAATTGGTTGGGTATGTTTACAATCCAAATCGATTCGAAAAATCAAAATTTATATATAATGGTATTTATTTTACAAACCTAAAACCTAATGCACACTCTTTATATATGGTAAGTACCTATACCATAGCCCAGACCCACATTTGGAGTTTTTATTGTTTATTATGTTTGTTCTAAAATTGAAATGAAAATAATTGCTTGTTGAAATTTCAAAATCGAAAAAATCGATTTGTAAAATCTAAATAATAAAAAAATGAATCGAATTGAACATAGGATGGATCGAGTTAGGATAAGGATTTTAACAAATCAAAATTTGAAATTTCAATTCGATAATTACTAAAATCCATCTATATCGATTCGTGCACAGGTCTAGCCGTCTAGGTGAGTGTGGTGTAGTATGGTAAAGTATTTGAAATTTCAATTTGGTATTTGATTTTTAGAGATAATTTTTTAGGCGTACAAGTCGTTGCATTAAAAGTTGTTCTTGTTTAGTAAAGAGTTTGGAAAATCCTATAAGAGGTAGGTCGTGATTTTTCCTTTCTTGAGTAAGGAATTTTTCACGTGAAAATATTTGTGTTGATTACCTTATTTCGCACTTACCTCCTTGTATAGTTGCTAAAAGAATTTGATTCTTTCAGTACATAGGTCACAACAAACTAATAAAGAAGTATCATTAATCTCATCATGCTCTTACATAGGTGAAATCGTGAAGGACCATCATTGAAATAGTGTCTTTTAACTCATCCCAATGCAATGTATAAATGTATATGGTGGGTGACTCAAGAGAATCACTTAACATGATATCTCGAATAATGAATACTTCCAGACAAACCCCGAGTCAACAATTAGATGAAGTAATAGACATAGATAAAGATATACAAATTTTCCAATAAAATAGATTAAAATTATTAAACCCTAGAATATTATATAACGCGGGAATGTTCTCGCAAAAGGCTCAACTTTATAGACATTACATAGAAGAACAAATGTGTGTTACAGGAGAAAACAAAGACAATCTCAACTTAATAAGTTTAGAATCTTTAAAAGAAATAAGAAGAACAAATATGAACCTGATGCACATGGGTCTAATAGTTATAGGATTAAAAGGATTAACCAGAAAAAACTTAGGCACTAAAGTACTAATAACTATTTATGATGACAGATGGGCAGACCCTAAAAGATCAATTATAGGACTAACAGAAGTAGACATGACTAATAACGGAGGAATTTTCTAATGTAGCCCAGACTTTATAATAAACTCATTAGAATTTGAAAAATACATCAAGATAGGAATTCAGACAAAAGGATATGAAGACATGAACGATGGTAATAATTTACTAGTTTGTGTTGGTTTTATAGAAAAATTAGCTAACAATAGTAGCACAAGATTTAAATTAAAAGTAGAAGACGTAGTCGAATTAATGGAAAATAAAGGGATAAAATATATGAACCCCCTAAAAATAGACCCAGAACAATACGCTGGTTTAGAGTGGAATTTAGAGAGTTTTAAAAAACAAGAGACACTCCAACCAAACGACCACCTAATGTATACAAATAGGAAAGGACAGACATCAATCAAATTCACTTATTATAACACCATAAATCAGAAAGAACTAGACGAAGAAACAGAAGAAATTGGAGAAAGGGCAGAACTAATGAATATAAAAATAATACCAGAAGAATTTGACGTATACATAGTTATACAACAAGCCAAAGAAATATATAAGATTAATAACAATCAAAGAAACATATAAGATTAACAACAATAAGGTTTTTAAATGCAAAGGATGTAAAGAGAGAGGTTTAGACATAACCCAAGTAGAAAAACATTTTAAAAATTGTGAATTGAGAACAGATAACATAGGTTATAGGTGTAGTTGGTCAGAAGACAACTATAGTAACACTGAAGATGATGATACAATTAAGAGTGTTAAAGAATTCATGGAATCAGCCTCAACTAGCTCGAGTCCATTCCAAAAAACAACACCAGTACATACCGTAGAAATGAACACAGAAAACGTACCAAGACATAGGGTATTCAGAATAAATCCAGAGATACAAATAGAAAATGTAAAACCTATAGAAAAAAAATACCAATAGAAGAACCAATTAGACTCCAAGAAGGAGGAAGTAAAGGAAAAATATTAAACATAGCAGCCCATGATCCACAGTCATGGAATGCAGTAATAAACATATGAAAAGGTATAGTAGTAGCAGATTATATTAAAACATACCAAGAAATCGATGCAGAAACTATGTATAGATATATGGAGACATTTTTAGGAGAATCAGTCAAAGGCTTATGGGAAGCCTATAAATCCGAATTCCCACACGAATTCCAGACATTAGTAGCTATGGGACCTAACCCTTATAATTTTATAAATAAAATACACAGTTTAATAACAGGAGAAGACCCGAATAGTGGCTTATTAGTTTTACAAAGGAACTCATTAATAAAACTAGAACAGCTAAGTATTAGTAATTGGTATCACATAAAACCTTTCTTAAACGACTATTTTTACTATTGCTCAATTAGTGGAAATGTGTTTGACCAGACATTAGGAAATAAACTCTTTAATAAATTACCAGGAGCTCTAGGTAGAGAGATAGAAGAAAGATGGAGCAAAAGAGAAGGAATAATACAAAACTTAAACGTAAAGTGGTCAATAGGTCACAAGATACAACACATAATAGAAATATTACAAGAAAAATGTACCAACATATAAATACAAAAACAATTAAAAAAAGGAGAGACTAATTTCTGCAAAAGTATATATACTACACAAAGTTATGACAGTGATATACTACACAAAGTTATGACAGTGATTATCAAAAAGGAAGAAAATATAACAAAAGATACAAAACTCATTCCAAAACAAACGAAATAACTATAGAAAGAAAAGTTATTATTTGAGAAAATCCTCAGCTAAAAAACCATACTTAAACAAAAATAAAAATGTAAGAAAATATAAGAATGATAAAAGTTATAAAAAATACATTAAAATGCTTCACTTGTGGAAGTATAGAACATCTAGCTAATACATGTCCCAAAAGAAATAATAGCAGGACAAGGAACTCTCAGTTAATAGAAGACTTTCAGGAGACTTTAATAAATGTAGATGAATATATGTCAGACAACGAAAGTATAGATTCTATAGTAACCATAGACAATAATGAACAACCAAATTCATCAGAATCAGAAGAAGAAGACGATTTAACAAATGAAATTGGTTTAGAAGGGTTAAATTAGACCCAGCAGAAATGATAAATTTTGCTCTAGTAAATATAATAGAAGAATGCATACACGAATTTGAGAAAAATAAAAGTTTAGACAATAACCAATGTTTTATATGTAAATGGTATTCAAGTAAGACAAGAAGAGCAAAATGTAAAAATTGTTACATAGAAGGATGTATCCCATGTATAGAAAAATCTATTGGAGATCAGGCTATACAACAAACTAATACCGAACAATCAAGAAATGACACAGAAACTAGCATAGACATTAAAATAAAGTTGTTAGAAAACAAGATAAATAAGTTAGAAGAAAGAATAAGTTAGAAAAAGGCAAAGAAATTATAGAAGAAACAGAATTGATGGAAGAAGCAATTGAAGGCATAATATGTAACGAAGACAAAAAAATTAAGCACTATTAAAGTTATGACAAAAATAAGAATACAAGACTATGAAATAGAAACACTAGCGGTAGTAGATTCAGGATGTACACAAAGTATAATAAATCAGAGCATCCTGCCAAGACATTTAATAAAGGAATTTACAAAACCACAAATATCCATGCAAATGGATGGAACCTATAACACTTACAAGGACTATGTAAGTAAAGCATCAATAAGTTCCAGTAATACATGCTCTAATTACAAACCAATTTATACGTTAGATTACATATGGGCAAGAGAATTGAAATAAAAGTAGACTTTGTGTTAGGGTTAGATTTCTTATTAAAAAATAATGAAAGTTGTCTTATATCTCGAGATGGAGTAATACTCTCCAAAAATATTACAATAACCCCAGCTTATTTTGGAGAAAAAGTAACTAGAAATACAAAAATAACTACAAATACAAAAAATAGATATCTAAAAGAAGAAGCGCTACAGTGTGATAAAGGTAGAGACTGCACCTATAAAACAAAAGAAACTTTAATGTTAGAAATACAAGAAATAGATGAAGAAGAATTACAAGAGCTAATAATGCAAGGCGAGGTAGAAAAAAATTACAACTTAATAGATACAAGTATGGAAAATTATAATTTTAGGAAAGGTTTTCAACAAATAGGAATAATTAAAAACCAAGAAGATCTACATAAAATTGAACAAAAACTAGATGAACTGGAAATAATAGGAGAAAAACCCCTAGAACACTGGGGATCTAACCAAATAAAATGTAAATTAGAAATCATAAACCCAGAATGCACCATAAAAACGGCGTCAATAGAAGCAACAAATCAAGACTTAAAAGATTTTGAAATACAAATCAAAGAATTATTAGAATTAGGAGTTATAAGAAGATTTAAGTCAGGACATAGATCCGCAGCCTTTATGGTAAGAAACCATAGTGAAATAGTAAGAGAAAAAACAAGGATGGTAATAAACTATAAAAGACTTAACGATAATATAGTAATGAATGGATATAAATTACCAGACAAAACTAAATTAATAAATAGAATTCAAGGAAGAAAGATCTTTAGTAAATTTGATTGTAAGTCAGTATACTGGCAGGTCAAAATGCATAAAGACAACATAGAATGGACGGCATTCACCTGTCCCGAAGAACATTTTGACTAGTTAGTTATGCCATTTGGACTAAAGACAGCTCCTCCTATTTTCCAAAGAAAAATGGACAACATATTTAGAGAATATAAGAATTTTGTTTTAATATATGTAGATGACATCTTAGTTTTAGTAATAATTTAAAAGAACATTTAGGACACTTACAGATAGTCTTTAACTATTCGTAGACCATAGGATAATAATTAGCAGAAAGAAAATAGAACTGTGTAAAGACTATATCAATTTTTTAGGAGTAGTAAAAGGAAATGGAAAAATAAAACTTCAACCACATATTGCAAAAAAGATTATAGAAATGCCAGACAAATTAGATAAAACAAAAGAGCTACAAAAGTTTCTAGGCATTCTTAATTAGGCAAGACATTTTATTAAAGATTTAGGAAAAATCGCAGGACCCCTATACTCTAAAACAACTGCAACAGGGCAAAAATATTTCAATATAGAAGACATAAAACTAGTATAAAAACTACAAGAGATGGTTAAAAATATTCCAGACTTAGTCATGCCATTAGAAACAGACTACTTAATAATAGAAACTGATGGAAGCCTCAAAGGATGGGGAGCAGTTTTAAAAGCAAGAAACAATAAATATAGTGATAAAAAGGATGAAAGAATATGTGTCTACCAAAGTGGTAAGTATAGAGAAAAAGAAAATATGAGTAGTATAGATGCTGAGATATTACCAGTAATCTACGATTTAAATAGTTTTAGACTATACATATTAAATAAATCAGAAATACTAGTAAGAACAGACTGCGAGGCAATAGTAAAGTTCCACCAGAAAATAAATGAAAAAGGTAGCAGCAAAGGGAAGTGGTTAAATTTTCTAGATGCCACGTCAATATACAACATCACTTTAGATCATATTAAAGGAAAAGAGAATAGTTTTGCAGATCAGCTTAGTAGGCTACTTAAACACTAATTTATTTTCTTATTGTTTCAGAATGAGTACAGGAAAAGGAATGGCAGAAGCCTCTTCATTCCAAGACAAATACATGTACTTAAAGACACTTCTAAGCAATACTCAATTCAAGCCACAACAGACTTTAGAAAATAAGCAGATAGAAAGACTTTGTTTTGGTACATAGAATTTAATTTGTTATCCAATTACTAACATGAGTTTCGGGCTAAAAGATACCAGAATAGATAAACAGCAGAGGTGTCTAATAGATAACCTGTGGATATACTACAACAAGACGCCACGAGACAACAGTTATTTTATTGCAGTGTTAAATGCTTTAAGTTACCATTTTACTGAGAAGAATCAAGACAAAAAAATTTAAATTCTACGCAGTAATACAAGGAAAGACACAAGGTGTGTTTTAGACATGGATACAAGTAGTGGATTCTATTAGAGGATGCCCAACTCCTCTGTTCAAAGGATTCAACTATTTCAACGAGGCACTGGATTATGCTCGCAAAAATCTCGGACCAAATTTTTTCGTAGCTCCAGAACTAAGAACCATCCCTATAATCCCTCAATACAATATTGACAAAAGCACAGATAAAATAATTTTCTGCGACCACTGCTCCGCTATGACTGAAGGATTCAAAAGAATAAACATGAAAAATGAAAAGTTGCAGCAAGAAAATGAACATTTACTCAGACAAAATGCCATATTTCAAAACAAAATAAAAATACTCCATTTGGAACTAAGCCAAATAGAAAAGACCTCCCAAACGAGTTCTCCATCTCTCCCAAAAAGGAATAAGATGGGTGTGCATTCCTCAATGAATGCAGAAAGACCTACTACATCAGGTAAAGGTGTAGCTAGTCCGGTTCAAACGGTGGCCGGTAAAGACAAATCAAATCCATTTTTGGCTGACACTTTGCCAAAAAGTGTACGAGGACTCCCGACAAGTTTCAACTTGGAGGGAACTTCAAAATCAGTAAAGATAGGAATAAAAGTAAAAAAGACAAACAAAGTAGAAGATAAATACTAAGAAAAATATAGAAAACATTGTGGGAAACACATTGTCACGTCCCGAAATCCCATTAAGGCCGGACTGGCACCCGAAGCCGATATGGCTCGAGAGAACCAATCTTTGCTCATGAACATTCGTATGAACCTTATTAAACCTTATGCAACTATGCGGAAAACATGAACATGGAAACATATGTTATATACATATTTAGGAAACTTGGCCGTTGGAGCCATCAAGTCAAAACGGACATTTATCTTTCACATTCGTAACCCACACATGTCTACAAAAGCCTCTAACAGATGCATTTATAAGATCAACTAAAAATCGGGACAAGTTCCCGCTTTATACAACATTTACAACATCAACACAACTGTACACCTATGACTCGGAAAGTCCCGAAGCAACTGGGGCTCACCAAAGATCCGCAATGTCAACCTACAATGGAGGTCTACTAGTGCCTGCACCTGCAACATGTAAGGTAATTCCCCCGAGGGGGTCAGTACGAAGAATGTACTGAGTATGTAAGGCTCATAAGAAATTCATCATACATAATAACCACAATAATGGAATCAATATAAAGAAATAGAAATGTGAATAAACTCTCTTTCTGCATGTGGGGAACCATGTATATTACGTTCTTTACTCCTCTTGTCTTCATCTTTTATTCATCTTTATTGTTCTACCCATGCTAGGCTATTCTGTCGCCCCTGGGATGAGATCAACCCATGCTAGGTAATTTGACCCCTGTGATGTTATATTAACCCATGCTAGGCTTTCGTGTCGCCCCTGGGATGTTATGTTAACCCATGCTAGGCTTTCGTGTCGCCCCTGGGATGTTATGTTAACCCATGCTAGGTACTTTGACCCCTGGGATGTTATGTGAACCCATGATAGGCTTTCGTGTCGCCCCTGGGATGTACCATCATAACCCATGCTAGGCTTTTATATCACCCCTGGGATGTATCGGGATCGACCCATGCTAGGCTTTTCTATCGCCCCTGGGATACCACCCGTGTTATTGGGATCGACCCATGCTAGGTATTTTAACCCCTGGGATACCACCCATGATTACTTATTAATTACATCACTTCTTTCTCTTGTTATTCTTACTTCCATTCTTAAGAGTGATTGAGACATCAAGGATCATGACATTATTAGAAGCACAGTCATATACACATTTCACTTCACGCCTTTGCTTCATGAGATTGACATCTTCACTTATGAGGAATAGATATATTAACTTGCACATCACCTCTCTTATTACTCTTATGAGATTGGTACTTTTATACTTGTGAAAGATTGGTATAAAGATAATCATCATATTATAGGACTTTAGAACAAGACATGATTGGAAAATGCCATCTAAGATTAAAGAGATTCTCTTATGTTATTACTCTCTTGAAATAGTTTTTCTCGAAATTTCAACGTTATGACATCTTCGAAACTCCAATCAATGAACAAGAGATAAGTGTATCATAAGCCATCTAAGAATAGGACACATATGAATAATAATATACGTCAACCTGAATTACTATACTTCAAGGCCCCTCGGAATTGAAACAAGCCCAATGTCAATATGAACAATATGTTGCAGAAGGATACGGAAAGAGTAACCTTACATACCTTGTATTCTCAATACGATTCTACAATCTTAAGTGTTCATACAATAGTCTCGCTCCGTCCTTGTGTTTCTCTCTACAACACAAGTTCATAACGAAACCAGCATTAACCACCAATTACCTTACAATGGCATACAATAACAATAAGTCACATGTTTAGCTTTAACATGTCATTTCCCCCTTGACAATACCATTTATGAAATCATCATACCAATAATCCCACAATATTACATACATTGACCAACACATGATAACCAATAGCATGTCACACCAAGTTCATATTTTACACTTCTCCATCACCACCACATCACAATTATTCCATCAATTTACTTCAATACACCTCACAACAACAAATTGGCCAAACTCCCATAATTTATACTTATAGAAAAATAACAAGTTTAGAACCATAATAACACCATACATGTTGTTATTTTATCCATACCATGCTTTTTCATCAAGACCACAAGTCATAATTCAAGTTACAATCCCATGGATAACACATCTTTTTAACAAAAACCAAAAGTGCCATGTCCAACACTTTCAACCATAACCAACATGATATACATAATCTCTCATGCTTATAATATGTTAAAGTACAAGAATAATCACTTACCCAGGCTTGGATGATGGTGATCTTGTCCAAAAATGTCTTAGGATTTTGGGAGCCAAAGAAGCTTTCTTGAGAATTCTCTAGAAAAAGATAGAAAAAGCATGTGTATTTCTCTTCAATAAAATCAGCATTTTTCCCCTTTATATAGGCCCTTAATTTTCATCCTTATCCACTCTTGGCATTTAATGCAATGTGTTGCATTAGTCAATGGAAGAATGGGTCATTTGACCCATTCTTGGCCCATGTTTTCTTTCACATTTTGGGCCCTTTTGAGCCCAATTCACTTAACCCAATAAAATCGATAATTTCTCATGTTTAATACATTTCATACCCATTACGACAATATTCCCACTCATGCAATTCATACTCGTGGCCTCAATTCCAAAAACAAGCAATTCTAGCCACGTATGGCCTATTTTGACCAAAAGGGTAAAATCGTCATTTTGATGCCAAATTCATTCTCGAGTAATTTTATCATCCCAATATAATACTGCAATCATTTCATGTATATTCTCATGGTTGTATAAGAAACGTGGCAAAAATTGGCTCAATACGTCTTCGGATACCCTTGGGACTTAGAAATTTCCAACTTTCAAAAAAGTGGAAAAACCAGCGTGGCGCGCCCAACTGCCTCTGGACTAAAATTTTTAGCCGAGAGAGGTGTGGCACGCCCCCTAGCGCGCCCCAGACTTAGTTTTTTTGAAAATTTCATTTTTTGACTTTTCTTCGCGGGTTTGGTTAGATACTTCAAATCCTATTCTTTAACTTACTTCTTACCCGTAATATCCTTTGTTTAGAGGTCCTCTTAGCCACATTTTGAACCCCACAAATGCTCCATGAGAATCGCAAAACACCTCCTACGCAAGTTCAATCACATGTACAAGGCCAAATTTTAATTTTTTCATCACTAACATTACAAATTACATACTCATGGCATCTCAACACCTAAGTAACCATTGTTCATCGTCGTCACATTGGGTTGGGAATGTACGGGGTGTTACATTCTCCCCCCCCCCTTAGAAACATTCGTCTTCGAATGTTAACGATATTGCTTCAATTACAACAAATGCATCTCTCTATTAGTATACATATACATAAACACGTAAGGCTCATGGATACTTACTTGTTATTGGCCTACTTCCACACTTTGAACTTTTTCTTCCATTTGAAACAAATCAGGGTCGTCGATTTCATCATTTTTGTTTTCTCAACTTCTCTTCTTTGACTTATTGGTCTCTCACAAAAACTTTTACAGAATTTACGTCTTTACTTATTTGCCTCTTTCACTTGTCGGTCTAAAATAACAATAGGTATCTCTTCCTAGTGAAATCCTTCATAATTTGTATATTTTCAATGGGAATAATTCGAAATGGAACCCTTATGCACTTCCGTCAACTTCACATGGCATGCTGTATAGGATAATTTCCCCTTTCTTTCTGAATTACATTATACCTTTCATGAGTAACGCTTTTAAGAGTACTTAATCATCTATGAGTGCAAATATCTACTATACCATTTCGATATATACTAAATTTTTTTACGGATAGAAATATTCCATTGACTTAACTAATAACTCCGGTGTCCCATTAGGTTCATAATAACTGATGGAGTAACATACGATAGAGTAGTTATATATACATCATGTAAAATATAGTAATATCCCTAACTACTGGTACCATCATCAGGAGTTGCCTCTTCATTCTGCCGGTCCACTAGAGCATAGGTACGATTTTGGGCCCCACTGGAACTAGCTGCTCCTCTCATATCTCTACCACGACCCATAGACTGAACGCCTCTGCCTGGGAAAGGAACCGATGCTGATGATATAGCGGTTGATCCCGCAGGTCGTGCTATACCACTCGCACCTCTTTGTGGGCATTCTCTCATTATGTGCCCCTCTGTGCCATACCAAAAACAAGCATTTTTTTTCTCAACCGGCATTCACCTAAATGGTACCTTCCACAACGCTGACACGGAGGACGAGAAAATCCTACTGTCTGTGAACCCTGCACTCCACTATTTTGTCCAGATGGACCACCCCTAGACCCTCAAAACTGGGAGTGAGCACCCGTTGTGGAATAAGAGAATGAGGGTCTAGGCGGTAACATTCGAGATCCAGATTCTCCTGGGGACACCATAGACTGCCCCATAGGTCTCGCCCTTTTTGCTGGCCCTTCCTCAGATTTCTGTATCCTCTTTCTTTGCCTTTGGTCTTCCATCTTTTATGCGAAGGCCTGTATTCTATCAATATCCATATCTCGATTTAAGGCAGCAATAGTGCAGTCTCGTACTAAATATGGCTCCAATCTGTCCACATATCGATGGACTCTATCTTTTATTGTGGCCACAATATTTGGAGCATACCGTGCCAAGGAATTAAACTGAAGACTATATTCTCGAACACTCATATTTCCTTGACGTAAATTTAAAAATTGATCCGCACGAGCCTCACGGATCTCATAGGGAAGATAATGATCAAGGAATGTTGTTTTAAATTCTTCCCAATTTGGTGGCATTGCACCAATACCACGAGACTTCTTCCAATCTTCATACCACAATATCGCCTCGCTCTTCAGTCTATAAGCTGCCAACTCAACCGTTTCCACCCCGAACACATGCATAACCTCCAAAGCTCTCTGAATTTGATCCACGAAGTCCTGTGGATCTGCTTTCAAGTCTGACCCAGTGAATATAGGAGGGTCCAATTTTAGAAAGTCTTGTGTACGCCGACTAGCTGCTCTAGCCGCGTCATCTTCATTTACCATTGGACCAGCTCATCCTTGTGCTTGTGCAGCTACTAACTGAGTCAACATATGTACTGCATTTCGTAAATCCTGATCAGTGGTATTCATAGGTGGTTCCGCAGGTACTTCTCTACCTCTTGGCTCTTTTGGAGCTGAAAAAGTAGAGAAAGATTGCGATGCAATCTCGGCGTCAGCTCCACCTTGACTAACTTGGTCAGGTGGTAATCTATTCATTCCTTCTTCAGCAGGCACATCCACCTTCTTCCCTTTACCTCTACCTCCTCTTGTGATTGGCATTTTAACTATACCAAAGAAAAATAATCACCATGATCAGGTCCAATTCAACTTGCAACACCGGCTCTATTGCACGATCTAGCATGAAGAAAAGAAACAACATCCTAAATATCCCGTAGCCTCCTACTTATAAATGTGGTGCACAACACATCGATAAGTAAGACTCTACTCAGACACGGCTTTGTAGACACCCTTAGAACGATCTGCTCTGATACCACTTTTGTCACGACTCGAAATTCCATTCGGGCCGGACTGGTACCCGAAGCCGATATGGCTCGAGAGAACCAATCTTTGCTCATGAACATTCTTATGCATATCTTCGTATGAACCTTATTAAACCTTATGCAACTATGCGAAAAACATGAACATGGAAACATATGCTATATACATATTTAGGAAACTTGGCCGTTGGAGCCATCAAGTCAAAACGGACATTTATCTTTCACATTCGTAACCCACACATGTCTACAAAAGCCTTTAACAGATACATTTACAAGATCAACTAACAGTCAAGAAAAGTCCCCGCTTTATACAAAATTTACAACATCAACACAATTGTACACCTATGACTCGGAAAGTCCCAAAGCAACTGGGCTCACGAAAGATCCGCAATGTCAACCTACAATGGAGGTCTACTAGTGCCTGCACCTGCAACATGTAAGGTAATTCCCCCGAGGGGGTCAGTACGAAGAATGTACTGAGTATGTAAGGCTCATAAGAAATTCATCATACATAATAACCACAATAATGGAATCAATATAAAGAAATAGAAATGTGAAGTAAACTCTCTTTCTGCATGTGGGGAACCATGTATATTACGTTCTTTACTCCTCTTGTCTTCATCTTTTATTCATCTTTATTGTTCTACCCATGCTAGGCTATTCTGTCGCCCCTGGGATGAGATCAACCCATGCTAGGTAATTTGACCCCTGTGATGTTATATTAACCCATGCTAGGCTTTCGTGTCGCCCCTGGGATGTTATGTTAACCCATGCTAGGTACTTTGACCCCTGGGATGTTATGTGAATCCATGATAGGCTTTCGTGTCGCCCCTGGGATGTACCATCATAACCCATGCTAGGCTTTTATATCGCCCCTGGGATGTATCGGGATCGACCCATGCTAGGCTTTTCTATCGCCCCTGGGATACCACCCGTGTTATTGGGATCGACCCATGCTAGGTATTTTAACCCCTGGGATACCACCCATGATTACTTATTAATTACATCACTTCTTTCTCTTGTTATTCTTACTTCCATTCTTAAGAGTGATTGAGACATCAAGGATCATGACATTATTAGAAGCACAGTCATATACACATTTCACTTCACGCCTTTGCTTCATGAGATTGACATCTTCACTTATGAGGAATAGATATATTAACTTGCACATCACCTCTCTTATTACTCTTATGAGATTGGTACTTTTATACTTGTGAAAGATTGGTATAAAGATAATCATCATATTATAGGACATTAGAACAAGACATGATTGGAAAATGCCATCTAAGATTAAAGAGATTCTCTTATGTTATTACTCTCTTGAAATAGTTTTTCTCAAAATTTCAACGTTATGACATCTTCGAAACTCCAATCAATGAACAAGAGATAAGTGTATCATAAGCCATCTAAGAATAGGACACATATGAATAATAATATACGTCAACCTGAATTACTATACTTCAAGGCCCCTCGGAATTGAAACAAGCCCAATGTCAATATGAACAATATGTTGCAGAAGGATACGGAAAGAGTAACCTTACATACCTTGTATTCTCAATACGATTCTACAATCTTAAGTGTTCATACAATAGTCTCGCTCCGTCCTTGTGTTTCTCTCTACAACACAAGCTCATAACGAAACCAACATTAACCACCAATTACCTTACAATGGCATACAATAACAATAAGTCACATGTTTAGCTTTAACATGTCATTTCCCCCTTGACAATACCATTTATGAAATCATCATACCAATAATCCCACAATATTACATACATTGACCAACACATGATAACCAATAGCATGTCACACCAAGTTCATATTTTACACTTCTCCATTACCACCACATCACAATTATTCCATCAATTTACTTCAATACACCTCACAACAACAAATTGGCCAAACTCCCATAATTTACACTTATAGAAAAATAACAAGTGTAGAACCATAATAACACCATACATATTGTTATTTTATCCATACCATGCTTTTTCATCAAGACCACAAGTCATAATTCAAGTTACAATCCCATGGATAACACATCTTTTTAACAAAAACCAAAAGTGTCATGTCCAACACTTTCAACCATAACCAACATGATATACATAATCTCTCATGCTTATAATATGTTAAAGTACAAGAATAATCACTTACCCAGGCTTGGATGATGGTGATCTTGTCCAAAAATGCCTTAGGGTTTTGGGAGCCAAAAAAGCTTTCTTGAGAATTCTCTAGGAAAAGATAGTAAAAGCATGTGTATTTCTCTTCAATAAAATCAGCATTTTGCCCCTTTATATAGGCCCTTAATTTTCATCCTTAGCCACTCTTGGCATTTAATGCAATGTGTTGCATTAGTCAATGGAAGAATGGGTCATTTGACCCATTCTTGGCCCATGTTTTCTTTCACATTTTGGGCCCTTTTGAGCCCAATTCACTTAACCCAATAAAATCAATAATTTCTCATGTTTAATTCATTTCATACGCGTTACGAAAATATTCCCACTCATGCAATTCATACTCGTGGCCTCAATTCCAAAAACAAGCAATTCTAGCCACGTATGACCTATTTTGACCAAAAGGGTAAAATCGTCATTTTGATGCCAAATTCGTTCTCGAGTAATTTTATCATCCCAATATAATACTGCAATCATTTCATGTATATTCTCATGGTTGTAGAAGAAACGTGGCAAAAATCGGCTCAATACATCCTCGGATACCCTTGGGACTTAGAAATTTCCAACTTTCGAAAAAGTGGAAAAACCAGCGTGGCACGCCCTTGGGCGCGCCAACTTGCTGCCTCTGGACTAAAAATTTTATCCCAGAGCGGCGTGGTACGCCCCCTAGCGCGCCCCAAACTTAGTTTTTTCAAAAATTTCGTTTTTCGACTTTTCTTCGCGGGTTTGGTTAGATACTTCAAATCCTATTCTTTAACTTACTTCTTACCCTTAATATCCTTTGTTTAGAGGTCCTCTTAGCCACATTTTGAAACCCACAAATGCTCCATGAGAATCGCAAAACACCTCCTACGCAAGTTCAATCACATGTACAAGGCCAAATTTCAATTTTTTCATCACTAACATTACAAATTACATACTCATGGCATCTCAACACCTAAGTAACCATTGTTCATCGTCATCACATTGGGTTGGGAAGGTACGGGGTGTTACACACATTAAGAAGACTCCTAATAGAAACAAAGACAACAACATCAATAAAAGAGAAAATTAAAGGAATGATAAACCAACAGCCAGAAGATGAATCGGAAGAACCTAACACAGACTCAGATCAATCAGAAAGAAGTTATGACCTAGCTTTAGACCAGTTTTCTCAAGACCCTGGAGACGATGATTCAGGCATGAGCTTTGATACAAATGCACTGCATAACTTAGACACTGTATGCTAGGATCGTAAGCAATGACGACAACAGACATAAATCGTAAGCAGTGACGTCTAATGACAGTAACGTCTAATGGCCGACAGACACAGACAGAAAAAGAAAAAGAAGAAAAGTTGACTAAGACAGTAAAGAAAAAGAAGAAAGAAAAGCAGACAAGGACAACTAAAGAAAGAAATTTTCTACAAATGCATGTGACAATTGGGCCCATCAGTGTACCTGGCTGCACAGCAGAAGTTTCCTTTCAGAAATTGAAATCAAAGTTTCACGTCCGCATGTATCTATAAATATCCTCATTTCATTAGAAGAAATCAGGAAGAGTGAAAGAGTGAGAGAAAAAATATGTGAAGCATATGAGTGTGAAAAAGAGATTAAAAAAAAAAAAAGAGTGTTCTTCAGTTTGTAAAAAGGTGTGAGAATTTTATTTCCTTAGCCGTAGTTGCAAGATTTCGGGGGACTCCCGAAAGGGAAACCTCTCTCCGATTTTAGACATATAAGTTTCTATGTCTTTATATTTCTATGTTGTTTTCTCCCAGATTAGGTAAATCATGTTTGTATTAATATAAAGCATGTTTGTAAATACGTGTTGTTATTATCACCCTTAGTATATGGTTAGTCCCTTTAGATGTCTTACCTTTAGTAGATGGCTATCTTGTTAATCTCTTAATAATACCGATGGATTAACCTGCAAAGTCCTAGGATATAACGACGTCACGGCGAGAGGTCGAAAAGAACGTCTGTTTCCGGGTTGTGGTTAGAGAAGGATACTATTTAAGAACCTAAGGTTAACGAAGAAGAGATGAACAGGGTAAGATAAAAGGGAAGGAAATGAACAGGGTATATATATGAGTTCTTTTACATTACTTGTGGTTTAAAACATTTCTGGACTGTATTTTGAGGCAAAATTCTAAGCTCACTTGCTTTAAAAAAACTATGTTAAGTTTTTCTGTCTTTGTGTTTTAAATTGTCTAACCTTGCATCTTTTTCCTAGTCAATCTTGTTTAAACCTTCTATCTTCTTTTTGACAATCATGTTACAAGCATTAACCTTTTTTCTTCATTAATCTATCTTTTGACACCCCAACTTCTTAAATATTTTGAACGTGTAAAAATTATACTAAAAGCTTAAGTTTAGGAACGACATTAGAAAAAGTTATGATGTGGGAGTTGCTTAAAAGGTGAGAATATAAAATTAAAAAAAAAAATGAACGGAAGAATAAGAGTTGTGAATAACAAGAAAACTAGGTGTAGGTGGTGGAGTTGAAAAAAATTGAAGCAAAGAGTGGAATATTTTTGAAAGTATGTATGTTTTGATTGTTGTAAATTTAGCGCTTAAGAAGATTTTGATTTACTCTTACACATATCTGTGCATACCTTAATCAAAAGCCTACATTACCACCCTTTAAATCCCAATTGATTTTGAACCAAGTGTATTTATATTAGTGGTGAACTACATGAAGGAATCTATGAATAAAGTTATTAATCCCTTAGTTTGTCCATATTTTAGATATTATGAAACTTAAAAGGAGTTAAAGAGAAAAAAGAAATCTGCTCACTTATTGCAAAATCAAGTTGTCAAAGACAAGTTAAAGACCGCAAACACGAAAGAGTCACCACAAAAACAGAAATCAATAAGCCGGTCAATTATCGCAATTGTTGTGCTCTCTTCACTAAAGCAGAAGACAATAGCTCACTTTGAAGCCCATTGCTCACTTTGCTCGTTTTCTAGTTAATTTTTATCTTTCTTAGTTTTAAAATAAAAAATCAACTATTAGAAACTAATTGACTTAGCTGAATTATTTAAAGTTTCTAACTAAGCTTAAGTGCTCTACATATCATTCCCAATGAGAATCGACCCTTTAACTCATAATTGGGCTAACTATATTGTTAGAAGTGCTACACTTGCTCATTTGAGGAGTGAATTTAGACGTCTTCACATACAATACTACGAAGATATTCGTTCACTTCAATGTTAGCATTCAACAAAGTTCAAATACGACTACAATATTTCCTGCAGAATAGATGGCAAAATGGGCAACTCTTTTTCCTTCCTATACATCGCATGGATCCTGCAAAGAGCAGAACCAGCTACTTTCCAAGCAAAACCACACTTTTCTATGCTGTATGTGGTCCTTGCATGGTCATATGTTACATGATATATTGCAAGCGCCTCGTTGAAAATGTCTTCGGTCTTTCTTACTGTTTGTTCAAACTCCACAGCACCATAAAGTAACTGCATTGCAAGAAAATCAACTTCATTTCTAGGGAGAGTGAGATATACGTAAATCTTACCCCTACTTTTGTGGGGCTAGAGAGGTTGTTTCCGATAGACCCTCGGATTAACAACAAAGTTATTAATAGAAGGGTTGCAAGAAGAAAATATGACAACAAATTATCAAGATCCAAAGCAAAATGAAGCAACAGACAGTAGAAACACATAGAAGAATAAGAAACTACATGATTACTAAATACTACTACTAAGTGACTGAAAGTTGACATGAATGAAGAACTAACCTTCTTGTACTGCTTTATAACTTCATTGCAAGAGGTGATTCTAAGTTCAGAACCAGAGTTCATGGCCCTTGTCATATCCTTTTTGTACTCTTCATATCTTTCTCTCCACAATTTCATGCATGTTGGAGGGATTTCAACCTCAAAGCAAGGCAGTTTAGAGATCTCTACACACAACAAAGACGTCGCATAATGATCACTGAACGGCTATAATTTTCAACTGAATCAATCAACGTGTGATTCAGTTATTATATCTTTATCAAACATTAAATAATATAACCTCATCCATCAATTTATTTGTTAGCTTGTGTTTCATGAAGCACAAAGAGAATAAACTATAAAGTGTCATGGAAAAGAAAATCCCAAACGTTACGCAACAATGGAGCTACTTAAACTATAAAAACCGGTTGGAAACACAAGCCCAAATATTATGCATGCAACAGAGGAGTTCTAACCTGTTACACACAAATCTTCATCTGGATATGAGTCGACGTGATCATAAATCTGACCCAGAATAGAAGTCGAATGATAGCTGAAGGGGTTCCCTTTTTCCATATAGTGCGGGAACTTGTTTGCCTTCAGATCACGAGGGATGCTAACCTGTCTTGCCAGAATAACATGCATTGCGTTAGTAACTCTGCATTCAAGCTGAAAGGAAGGTTGGCGGCTAGTAAAACTTTTTTGGTTTAAACAAACATTTTAAGGTATCATAATAGAAGAGTTACAGAAATAGATAAATAAATACAGGCACCAAGTCGAGGGCAGAATTAATTTATACTAACAGTCTTCCCGCTTTTAGGTGCATCTAATGCGTCATAGTAGATATCAATCAGGTGCAGCATCTTTCCTTTCAAGCTATGCATCTCATCCACATCATCACCTCGCAACATCAGAAGACGATCCATAAATGCCAGCCAGCTATCAGCTGCCATAGACATATTGGCACTAAAACAGCAGAAAGAGACTACATCAGGAAATAGGACGAAGAAAGGCTATGAACAATTTTGAACAAGTAGTAAATGAACGTGTAGCTATGGTTAGAAGTATCACTAAAACAAGATTGTTAAAATATTCAAATTCAACCATGAATTTTGTGTTAAAGGATGAGCAATTGACAATAATATTGCATATTCAGCAGGCCATCTAGGAGGTAGTATTACTGGTCTTGTACTTCTCTCAGTTCCCATTATCGACCACCTAGATAGTTTCTCCAATCCCAGAGAGTATATCTAGAAAACATGTAAGTTCGCTGGACGTCAAAAACCAATTCTTTTCCTGTTAAAGCATCCCTCTGAAGTGGATGACATGTCAGAAGCTCTCCGGAAATAACGATAGTGTTTAGATTGCTAAACTTTCTGAATTAAATACCAGAATAAAATATGTAAACTTGTAAGGATACCCTTTAGACTTTGCTTCCAGAAATTGCCTAAAAAGCTCATATTCCAATTCATCAGCTGAAAATTCACTTGGCTTTTTGCTGATTGCCTTAGGAGTTGAATGCATGCGAGTCCATGGTTTACTTGTTGTATAATAATCTACTAGCTGAAATGTAAAAACCAAATATTGTAATACCATATTCCTCCAAGACAGGTAGTCAGAAATTCTTGTAAACAACCAATACCCAGCATGAAACAAATATAAGTGGTAAGAAATGAATCTTGAGCCTAACTCAACCCCAAAAACTAGCTCATGACGGGAGGATCACCCAAGATTGTATAAAGAGACCCATTTTTAAATCGCCAATCGATAAAATCTAACACCCTCTGACACCCAGGACTGGACATCTAGAAGATGGATATACAACATGGGGACCCAGCATCGGATAAACCAAAGAAATTGAGATAAACCTTGGTTCTGATACCATGATAAGAAAATGGACCTTGGGAGTAACTCAACCCCATAAAGGAGTTCATGCGATGAAGATTGCCTAAGACGATACAAAGAGACCAAATTGCACGTCCCACACCTATGTGGGACTCAACACGCACCCCACCCCCATGCCCAGGACTAGATATCTAGAGCATAGACAATACAATATGGGAGCTCAACATCTAGTAAACCAGGAACTGGTATGGGCCTGATTTTAATATCATCATAAAAAATGGACATTGGACATAACCTAACCGAAAAGCTACCTCATGATCGCCCAAGACCATAAAAGGAAACCTATTTTAAAATTCCAGCCAATGTGGGATCTAACAATAAGTACGCTCCCTTCCTTCCAGAAAGTAACTCTGAGAAACGCGAACTGAAAACCAACCTTATGGTTCATGGAAACCCAATACATATCACCATCAAAGTCACCATTGGCAATCTCAGTAGCAGCTGACCTTGGACCTTTAGTGGAAAAAAATATACCATATTTGGCATCACCAATAATATCTACAAGCTCTTCCACATATCGCGCTTTCATCACATGTACATCTCCAAAGTGAAGACCAGGATTTCTATAGACCAAAACACGCCCAGATACTTGGCCATTATCTCTGCATTTCCCGTGCACAGTTGTAAAAGGGATCAGAAGCTGAGATATTCCTCATAAAATGAGAATATTAAAATAAGCATATTAGATCAGAATCTAAACTATCTTGATTCAATGCTTAAATTCTCTTTGGAAGAAAACCTTAGCTTAATGAAAGTTCAAAACAATGGCAAATGTCATTTTCACCATCTCTCCTCTGTCATCATTGTTAAACTTACAAAAATAAAGAATTTAAGTTGGTACACGTTATGCCAAAAAGATAGAGGCAGACAAAAAAAAGTCGTGGCTGGAAGCAACAAAACCAAAAAAAAAAAAAAAAATTGGTGAAGTACGAACTTATGTGCTCATAAGCATCATAACTTCCTTAGAGCCCTATTCATTGTCAAGTAACTGTTGAGCCACACCTCGTATTTCTTGCGATATCTAGTTTAGCCACCTCTCAAAATATTTTTTCCTTTAATTTCTACAGTTGTGGTGTGTGGGTGGTGGGTGGGGGTTGGGGGGGGGGGGGGGGGGGGATCGTAAGCATCCTTACAGTTGCCATTGGCAGGTACATTTCATTATCTGTCAAACACAGAATATTAAAAACATATAAAAGCTCCAAACGCCTGCACAGATAATGATTTTCAGTCTACTTACAGAATAACAGAGACTTCATTTCTTTCCAGTACACCAGTGGGATCAGCTGTTCCCATAAGATAAAAACTGTCACTTAGAGGAAGCTTTCCTCCTCTAAGCTTAGTTCTTTCAAGCTTTGCAAGCCTAGACAAGCGAGCATGGAGATGAGGTTCATTGAGAGGTATCCCAGACGATATCATCCTTGCTGCTAGACAATCATCATCCATTTCTCTATAGTTGATAGCAACTATTTGAAGAGTTGAAGAAATGACTCAGCAAAAACGTTCCGATAGATTTCACATATTAAATGAGAGATAGTAACAGAAATAGTTGGACACTTATTCATCCCTACCTTTCTATCACTGAGGGAGTAACCATATTACAACAAAAGAACACTGAAGAATATAAGTTTGCAGTATGGGTGATTCCACGGTTATGTTACAAGACTTATCAAAATAAGAAGATAAACGCAATAGGAGTATCTGATTCTACTATTACCTTTTAGAGCTCCACGTTTCCTCAAGTACACTTGTTTCGTCTCTTCCAGAGCACCTTCCAAAATCTCCATAAAGAATTCTTTCTGGACTCCTCCGTAGCTCAGCAGAGATATTAAATTCTTGGACAGGTATGCTTTTTTGGGTCTATGACTTAAAGAGAAAAAGCCTAAGAATTAGGAAGTGACATGCAAGTAGAATGTCAATGTTTAGCAATGAGTAAACATACCAAAAGTCCTCTAAGTTTGGCACACATCTCTCCCTGAAGCACTAAAATTTAACAGCAAGAGTTTATCATTTTCCAACTTTGTTCCCATGAAAGGAATTTACTAAGAGCCATGTAGCCTCTAGAAGGTTAGTACAGACATCTCCCTACCAATTCATAAGACTCTATTAGACATTGCTCATAACTCATAAGACCAGTGAACCTAGGCTCTGATACCACTTTATCACGATCTAACTTTCCTAAATTGCGCAACCATCGGTAACTACTTAACCTCTTATCAACAAGGTATGGCAAGGGGACCTGATTAGGCTCTTGACCCCTCGATTCTAGAGAAAATCGGTGATCTCGAAGTTTTATGAAACCTGATCAGAGTACGACTGGTTAGGGACTTAAGGGGGCATATGTTTTGTAGATATGGAGTCAACACTTACATCTAGGAGAAGAAACCACATTTATGGTTCACGAACACCCCTAGCCTCACCTCCCTATATAATTGAAATTGGAATGTCCACCATGCAGAGTAGTAATGTCAAATGGGCAAGTTTGGATGATTTAGGCAGGTCAAGATGGGTTGAACCAATAAATGGGCAAGTCAGTAACTCGATCAAAGGTTACTTGGGCGGGATTAAAGAATGGGCTAAACAATGGGTCATATCCGAACCCAATCTGCCTAACTCTTACCATGTTTTTATTTCTTTGATTTTTTTTTATAATTTGTTTAATTACTTGATAAAACCTCCATTTATTATGGCTATATAACATATAAAAAATATTTTTTAAAATAAATTGACAATATTTCTCATGGTTCAATTTGGGCAACATTTTTTTTTGATAAGGTAAGTAAATTTCATTGATAATAACAAGGCCAGCTTGCCCGTATCAGCCCAACTTTTAGGTGGGCTGAATTGGACGAGTCAAAATAGACTAAGTTAATAATTGGGCGGGTTGGTGTAACACCTCAAAATGCAAGCTAAGTTTTGAACCATCTCATGCATATGTTAGAGTCTCCAAATCAGAATATAAGCGCCGAAGTTGACACGGATCCAGTTCGAGGGTACATGACCAAGTAATGGGGATAAAAGGAGAAACAAATCACATGTGGGCATCAATATCACTACAGCAACCTGCTGTTCTAGGCGTCCCGTGTCGCGGCAGCTTTAGAGAGAACAACCAACCAAAAATAAACTTTCTGAAAAAATGGCCTACCGTGGGGTGGCTAGCTAGGCAGCCCGCGTTTTCGATAGTGCAAAAACGCACCAGATTTTGCTTAATCATTTAAGGGTGTTTTCATCCTAGGGCTTTTGGGTACTCATTATATACGTTTTAAACCCATTTTTGACATTATTTGGACCATTTTTGACATTATTTGGACAAATCAAAGACCTACGATATCAATTCCACTCCTCCCCTCAACCTCTAACAACAAAGAGTTTCAAGGAAAACCACACACCAAGGTTCAAGAATGATTACACAAGATTCTTCTTCAAACTATTAACCTCCTTCCGTTAACTAGGAGCAAATAAGGTATATAAGGCTAACTCTAAGCGTGGAAGCATCATTGTTCCTCCCCACAAGCCTTTCTTCCATGATTATGAAATTGATACCATGAGAAGCTACGCTCGAATAGGCCATGTTTCCATGAATTTCCTTTTGTGATCCAATTAAGGCTATCCTATGCTTTGTTGGTAACCGAATGAAATCATCGCTTTGGAGAATCTATCAAACCAAGCTCTAGGGAATTAATTCAGTCCGTACAAGGCTTTCTTCAATCTAAGCCTCTCCTCTTCACAAATCCAGGGAGAGTTGAAAAAATGATTCTTTGGTACGTAAAGAGCAAAAGAAATAATGAATTAGGAATTCATGTTTTTATATTCGAAGAGAGCGGGAATCAGAGAGAAGAGGGGGTGAAAATCAAGTGAAAGATAATCATTATAGGGTTGCACCCCCCCTTGAGCCACCTCTGTTGAATTATTTTAATATCTAAGGGGTCGTTTGGTTGGGAAACAAGTTATCGTGGGATTAGCTATCCCGAGATTAGTTATCCACACCTCAAGGTGGGATTAAAATAACACTACAATCCCGGGATAACTAATCCTGGGATAACTAATCCCGGGATGAGTTATCCCATGCATTTTATCCCAACCAAACATGGGATAAGCTCATCCTAAAATTAATTCCGGGATTAGTTATCCCTTATCCCTTGTACCAAACGTGCCCTAAAACATACAGACATACAGTGCACACAGAGAAACCAAGAGAGAAGTACATAAGGAAAATTATTGAATGGGGAAGCATAATATTTTCTAAGATAATTTTAGGATTAACTTTCAGAGGTTTTTTAATGAGGGAACTCGAGTTAATGAAGATTAACGCTGAATGGAGGATTTTTAAAGGGTTAAGGCCAAGTGAAAGTTCACATAGAGGATTATGCTAATACACTTAGGCAAAATCTTACAGTAGTAAGCAACGTATCCAAAAGATAACGACTTTTTCAGTTTCCATATACAAAAGATCCTTTGGAACTGCCTCGGAACAAGTATTATACTCAATTTTCAAATGTCAGGAGATAAAGAGGATACCTGATTGAAACTATCTCCAATGAGTTAAAAGTTGGTATAATTGAAATTGTTGGATCTGTCTCAACCTTCACCATTGAGGGTCTAACTTGAATTTTTCGTGATCCAATCTAAGAGAATGATGAAAAAGTGAGGCAATTATTGAAGACTAAATAGTACTCCCTCCGTTTCAAAAAGAATGACCTACTTTCCTTTTTAGTCCGTTTCAAAAAGAATGACCCTTCCTTTTTTGGCAACACTTTAATTCCAACTTTCCACATGGCATGTTTAAGACCACAAGATTAAAGGGCATTTTGGTACATTTGCCATAACTTTAATTTAGGACCACAAGATTCAAAAGTCTTCTTTATTTTCTTAAACTCCGTGCCAAGTCAAACTAGGTCATTCTTTTTGAAACAGAGGGAGTAACACAAAAACCAACCAAATAAAGTGGGGAATAAAGTTTTCACATAACAACAGTCTGATTTTTTATCAATAGGAAAAACTATCAAAAAGGTACCGGGGATTTTTATTTTAGCTGGCACGTTAAAGTCCCAACACAAAGAACACAATATATATTATAATAACTGGTCAAAGATGGAATTGCAATAGAAAATGTACAAGTCAAATGTGATTCTCCAATTAAACAAGGTAAACTATGTGAGATACTTTAAAGGATAAGATTCTAGCTAGAGGACAACTGGATGAAAAACTAATAGGGCTCGCAGTAGCATCTCTAGAAGTAATATTTTAACTAGTGCTGTCAGAATATTATCAAAAGTAACCCTTTTTTGAAAGCACTACCTGAAAACTTCTAAACACAATGCCGGCCTATTTTTAATTAGCCAGCAAAATGGGTTATCCAAAAAAGAAAATAATCATAATAACCAGCAAAATGCTCAACAAAGAATCAACTGCATGTATATACTACACTAAATTTATAAAAGCATTTCCATTTTACAGAACGAACTTTAAGCAGAAGTTTTATTAGTTTTTTATTTCCTTTTTTTAATAACTGAGTAATCCCGAAGACCACTGGCGCAGGGTTTGGAACTTGTTGGATAATGAGCCCTCCTGCTTCCAGTTTAATTGGTTTAATTTGATACTGAACAAATAATCTTTTGAAGTGGTGCCTAAATTTTAGGCCTTAAGACAATTTGATGGATAATGAGCCCTCTAGGCCTTAAGACAAAGTGAATGGCTCCTAATTTGATTGTGCTCAAAAGCGCTGTTCTTAACACAAAGTTTACAACCTAAAATCAATATAAGACATTTTCTTCCAAACACATGCTATTTCCTGACTAAAGCACTTATGTCTTTAGCATAATGCACTCCCAAAAGAGGTGTTAGTATTGAAATTAAATGGTGAAAATTTTAACTCATTTCTGATAAATGTGTGTGGCTAATTATTAATTAATATCGTTCTTTCAATAGTTTATCACTACTTGGTTCAATAATAGATTTATAATCTTCCATAATAAATTTTGAGTTTTTGATCATTAACCAATAATAAAATACAGCTATGCTACCTTTTAGATCAAATACTACTCTTACGAGATGATGGCAAGTTTAAAGTAAGGCAACCTCTCATTAAAACTTTCTAGGACATTTTTTCTAGTATAATTCCTTCCTTCTTTAAAATTGCTTTTTAGATTTTGGAATTAGTTTAAACTTGATGAGCTGAGGAAATAAGAGTAAAATAGAGAAGAGTTTGTGTTACATCAATCAGGTTTTCCTCAGGATTCTTCTAACAAAAGAAATGCTCAGAGGCATACACGGGAACCTTAACTGATCTAGGACTTATGTGATATGAAAAAGTTAAAAAAGAAAAAATAATCAGATACAGGATTAAACATATAGCACATCTTAATTGATAGATGCAGAATACCTTTCTATTAACAAGAAAAGTTCCCTTAACTGCGCAGCCATTGAAGAACAAACGGCACTGCATCAACAAAGGCTTGGAGGAAGAGCAATGGGATAATTAGTAAAGCTTAGTTGGAAAATCAAGTAAAATAATTATTCTAAGATTAATTACCGCTTCTCTAGTCCAAGATACACTCGCTCGTTTTTCGGCAATCATGTCATCATGGTCCATGGTCTCAACAAAATTCTGAGAAAAAAATTATATGATTAATGGAGTTATACCAACCCAAGAATAAACAAATATCAGTAGAGGCAAATGATGATGCACAATCCCAAAGAGTTTCAACTAAAATGGTCCCTTAAGTTTAAGTTGCTCCATTTTGTCTTCCTCATATAACGCTGAACAAATTTAGTCCTTTAAGTTTACAAGATTGGAATACTTTTGGTCTAACCAACACGATTCCTAACAGATATCCTCAAAATTAACTAAATTACTCACATATAATGCCTTAATTTTGGGTTTGCCCATTTTTGTCCTCCTTTTTTGATCAAGTAAAAATTTTTATTAATTAATAATTGCAAGGCCAACTTGGCCGTATACAAGTGGTATACCAAAAGAGGAGAAACTTACAAAAAGGAGAAGAGTCAATATTTGTCCCTTGGTGGCAGGTTGACACTGATAAATTCAGTCCTGGATGCACTACGTACTTACATGATGTCTCTGTGTCTTATCCCCAAGGATATTGTGAAGAAGATAAACAAAACACCGAGGAACTTCTTGTGGCAAGGTAACAAAGACAAGAAAGGTTATAATTTAGTCAAGTGGGACATTGTAACACTTAGCTAGGAACAAGGTGGTATGGGGATTAAGAATGTCAGACTTCACAACCAAAGTCCTCTCCAGAAATGGATTTGGAGGTTCTGGAATGAAGATAGATCTCTCTGGAAGAAATACATAACACAAAAGTATGGTTTGATAAATCATTGGACAACAAACGAAGTGAAGACTACATATGGATGTGGTGTCCGGAGAACAATTAGAAATATGTGGAATGAATGCAGTGAAAATTTGAGCATAAAGGTGGGTGATGGGGTGAAAACCTCTTTCTGGGAAGATCACTGGATTGAGCAAAGTAATCTCAGAATCCTATTCTAGGATTTGTACCTTATTAATTATTAGAATATGAGTAGGAATAGGACACTACATTACAATCCTTTTCCAAGTAGGATTCATCCTACTCATATTCTAACATTAATCTTCATAAGAATGATAAAATATCACAGGTATGGACAGAGCAAGGAATGGTTGAGAAATAGTGAGTCTCACAGATTTGTAGCAGATGTTGAATTCCTTTACAGGGACTACTAATGAGCCAGATAAGCCGGTGTGGAAGTTATGCAGTAAAGGGATCTTCACTGTTAGATCAGTTTACTGGGAGAAAAATAAGATTAACTTATCTGAGGCATGGCTTTGGAAACTTACTTGGAAAATTAAAATTTCAAATAAGGTTTCTTCTTTTGTTTGGATGGTTACAAGGAAGGCTTGCTTAACACAAGAGGCTTTACACAGAAGAGGTCTACAGATATGCTCAAGATGTAGAAAGCAATGAACATCTATTTCTATATTGTTGGACAACTCCAAATTTGTGACACATGTTCTTCTGTATTCTAGGGGTGACTTGGGTGTTACCTAGATCAACTCTAGAACTTTTTTGTAACATGAAAGAAATTGGAAGAAAAGAGGCAGAGGAGGATTGGTGGGAGTCCATTCCAACTTGCATCTGGTGGACAATTTGAAAGGAGAGACACTCACGACAATTTGAAGATAGACCTAGTTCCATAAAGAAAATGAAAAAAAATTGTCTTAGTCTCTAATAGCTTAAGTTTTTAGATGAGATAGTAACACTTCAACAACAGCGAAGAAAAATAAAAATGGGATGAACCGATAGAAATGAGCTACGACTCTTTACCACTAAAATATTACTTCCTCAGTACTAATTTATGTGACATCATTTGACTAGGCACAAAGTTTAATAAAGAAAGGAAGACTAGAAATTTGTAATCTAAAACAAACCTTAAGACATTTGTATGGCTATATGTCATTTAGTAAGGTAAAAGGGGAATTCTAAAGTTAAATTGTATCTAATTATATAAATGTGACATTCTTTTCGGGACAGACTAAAAAGGAAAATGAGCCACATAAATTGGGACAGATGGAGTAGATATTTGTAAGTCACCAAAGCTACAATTCGTACAGACCTGCAAATTAAAATTTAAGCAGGAAAATGTTGAATCTCCACCTCTCAATGATTAAAAATTGGTCATTGTCATTTAGTATAAAATCTACATACACTCTATAAACTCCTAAAAACAAAGGTTCCTCAACATTTATATGTAACTTATGAAAAATCTAGATTGCGGAAACATTTAAACCTTCATTTGTAATCTTTAAGCCTACTACTCTTGGTTCAAGCATAACTTTCAATTTCCCCTTTCTTTAGAAGATGCTCAGGCAAACTCTTTATACAGCATTGAAACTGCAAATCCGTACAGATTCCAATTTCAGGATTTCCCTTCAAGGAAAAAAGAAATTATGTGTACCTCATAATTTTCATCTTTTATATATTCTGCTCTGGAAAAATCTTTGGGACAATGCATAGCTATATCTTCTGATATGAATCCAGTTCCATCAGTATGTATACGAGGTTCGCCATCTTCATCACGAATAATACAACCATTTGCATCCTACATTTAATTGAAATAAAAGGATAAATGAATTTGCTCGACATATTTACCAGAAAATCACAAGAGGAAGTACAAACATATGAAAACAGAAAACTGATACCCGACAAAGTATATCTTCAATTCTTTCAATGGTGACAGAAGCAAGATTCACTTGAAGCTTAATTGTCTTTGAGAGAATTAATGAAAGCCTGCATGTATGCATGAGTTTACTACTCGGCCAAGAAAACTCAATAGATATTAAATATGACTATCGCGGAGACCAACCTGGCTGCATATTTTGCCATATTAGAAACCATATGCACATGCATGAATTGACACCTTGCTTGACTGATCCTTTGGGTAGAAAATACATTGGATCCTCCATCAGGGCAAGATTCAACAGACTCAAACCTAACAAAGTAGCACTTCAAAGAAGCTGTTTTTGTCTTCATCATAGCTTTGTTTTTCTTCTTCTCTTTATCATCTTTATACACTGCACAAGAACCATACTGTCCGAAAAGAATTAGGATGCCGCCAAAGGTTATGATTATCAGGTGTAACAGCAATTATGACAATAATAACTTGGACAATACCAACAAGAATAATAATGAAAATAACGGTCATAGTGTGGCATGATAGGGACTATTGAAAGTCGGGAGAAGAATTAAGAATTTCTATAGAATCATTAGAAATATTCTCTAAATGTAATTATGTTTATTTATGAAATGAATCAACAGAACCATTAAAATGTTGGTGTAGAATATTTATATTTAATGATTATGCCACAAAAATTTGGAATATCAAGAATTACGACATTTTCCTTATTTCATAAACTCAAGGAGTCCTCTTTTATGTGGCTAAGAATCATTTTCGACAGCAGTTCTCCTTTCAACTTTCAAGATTAAAAACTCAAGTGACAGTCAAGAGAATCATTTAGAATTTATTGTGTAGAATACTCATTCCATGAATCGGAAAACTTTCCTTATTTCATGTTGCTCGAAATTCCTACATAAGCAATATTTATTTTACGTTGTTAACAATGAATTTCAAGTTTACAACAAGTTTTTTGTCTTCCTTCATAATTGCAACAACTATAAGAAGTCGTTTGGTATGAGGTAGAAGGTATAATAATCCCGGGATAAAATGCAGGATTATTTTATCCCCCATTTGGTTGGAGGTATTAGATAGTCCCGGGATTATTTATCCCGCCATTTAACCATAGTGATGGGATAAGTTATCTCATATACATGGTGGGATAACTTATCTCAGGATAGCTAATCCCGGTATAACTTGTTCCCAACCAAACGACCCGAAGGGTATAAAGTTGCTAAGTCATACTATGAAAGATTGAGAGAGGGTGGTGAGATGACGATGAGAAGGGGTGTGTCTATCACGAGAATCAATTTGGATATATGCCGGGGCATTCAACTACAAAAATCATGCATCTTATAAAGAGATAGATGGAGCGGTATAGAGAGAGGAAGAGAGACTTACATATAGTGTTCATTGACCTAGAAAAAGTTATGACAAAGTCTCAAAGGGGATTCTTATGGTGATTATTTGAGGCTAAAGGTGTACCTGAGGCTTACATTAAGGCAATTAAGGATATAAGCAATGGAGCCAAGACCCGAGCGAGGATAGTGGGAGGAGACTCAGTCACATCTCAGTTGTGATGGGGTTGCACCACGGTTCAGTTCTTAGCCTGTTTTTGTTTGCCTTCGTGATAGATGAACTGACGAGACATATATGAGGAAAGGAGCCATGGTGCATGTTGTTTATAGATGACATGGTTTTGATTGACAAGACACGCAACGAAGTTAACGATAGGTTGGAGGTTTGGAGATAATTCGTGTAGTTTAGAGAGTTCAGATTGAGTAGGACTAAGACAGAATATTTAGAGTGCGAATTCAATTACGTAACCCACGTGGCGGATGTGGAAGTTAGGATTGACACTCAAGTCAACCCAATAAGGAAAGTTTCTTGGGTTAATAATCCAATGAAATGAGGAGATAGATGATGATGTTCACATTGAAGTGGGGTGGATGAAATGGAAGCTTGCACCCGGTGTTTTGTGTGATAAGAATGTGCTACCAAGCCTTAAAAGTAAGTTTTATAAAGTGATGGTGAGACCAGCTATGTTGTATAGGGAGGAGTGTTAGCTGATCAAGAACTCGTACGTCCAAAAGATGAGTGTAGCAAAACTGAAGATGTTGAGATGGATGTGTGGACATACTAGGAGAGAGAGCATCAGGATTGAAGCTTTTGGGACAAGGTGGGAGCGGCCTCCACGGTGGACAAGATGAGGGAGGGCAAGACTCAGATGTCTTTGGCCTGTGAAGAGAAGATGCACAATTGACCAATCATGAGGTGAGGGAGGTTGACTATAGTAGGTATAAGAAGAGGCAAAGGTAGGTCAAAAAAGTCTTGGGAAAGGTGATTAATCAAGACATGGCTCACTTGCAACTGACGATGGCATGACCCTAGATAAGAAGAAATGGAGGTCGAAGATTAAAGTAAAAGGTTAGTAGGTAGTCAAACGTTGTCTAGTTCACTTATCAGTATTTGTTGTTTCTTTTGCTTCAGTTATCGCATTATTTGTTGTTGCTACTTGTTCGTTTTTTAATTGTTTTCAGCATGATTTCTTCGCTATTGTATTTGTTGTACATACTTGATTTGTAGCCGAGGGTCCATCTGAAAGTGCCTCTCTACCTTCACACAGTAAGGGTAAGACTGCAAACACTCCACCCTACACTGGTATGTTGTTTATTTGTTTGTTTGTTTTCTCTTCTTTTGTTATTTTTAAGAGAACCAAAATGAAATTTCAAGAAGACATACCAATAGCACGTTGAAGTACAATATACAAAAAGAAAGAGAATTTCATAAATCAAGGAAAAGAATACAATGTTACCAAAAAACCGGTAACGTCTCAAGCCAACAAGAATGCCTTCCTCAACAATTATATTGGCACAACTTTTATCTTCAACAAATTTGACAATCAGTACATTGTCATCTCCCAGGGCTCTCTGTAAGTGAGTCCTTGTTGTGTCCAAGTACGGCCCCTGGATAATTCAAAGCCAAATAATTTGAACAATGTCAAACCAGGAACTAGGAAACATATGCTTAAGAATGCAAGGACACGCAAATTAAAAACTATCAAATTTTATGCTACACATAAACCCTAAAGACAAAATTGATGGTCACTGAATACGCTAAAATCTCTTTAAAACTGAAAACAAATAAGATAAAGGTCCTTTGTCATGAGTAAAAATAAGAAAAACATCCTAACTAGAGAACACTATATAAAGAAATAAACTGGCATACTGCTAGAGAAACAATATCTCTTTTTTCATTTCTATGCTCAGTATGCAAAAGTTCTTCAAAGGCTGGCAATACTCCCTCTAACACTTGATCAGAAAAGAGGACTCAGATGAAACAAAAGGTAAGGCTTGCAATGTAAATGATCCATGAAACGAGTGACCACAGAAAGATAACACGAACCTTGAAGGTACAGTATCCATTCTGTTTAATGTGGCAATAGTAGAGATGTGTCTTTTTGCAATTCCAGTCCAAGTACTGCAATGACGAAGAAGATCTGTAAAACAAGGTGCACAGCATCACCTGAGACATACCTAGGCTAAAAGTGCTCCACAAAATAGATGAAAGAATAAGCTGACAAAATTGCATATCTTTCTGCAGTACTGCAAAATTACATCAAGGGAATACAAAGATGAATACACAATTAAAATACAAGAGAATCTAAAAAATTAAAAAGACACGGATATGTTTTCTATCATTCTGTTCCTGCACCAAAAGATTAAATTCTATTAGCATCTGTTTTTCACAAATGATATATGTAGTTTTTGGTCTTCAATGCATCCCTTATTGCTTTCCACACAAATAGTCCAGCTGATGCAAAGAGGGATGGTTCTCCTGAGCTGCTTACTTTGAACTTCTTTCTGCCCATTTTCTGATTTTGTCAGCCTTCTAACACTCTTCTGTTACTATCTATTGTTTCGTGTGGTTCGATTATAGTACTATTCTGCTACTATCTGTTGTTTTTGTTATTGTCTCTTGTACTTCCATTATTTCTTTTTCTATGATTATTTTTGTCTTGAGCCGAGGGTCTATCTAAAATAGCCTCTCTTCTTTTTTTTTTTTGATAAGGTAAGTGTATTTCATTCATAAACAAGGCCGAGTTGGCCATATGCAAAGGAAAAAAACAAAAAGTAAAGAATCTATAAAATATGATTCTCTACAAAGTCCACCCATTCTTCTATACAACTAGGAATATTATGGGTGCACCAAAAGAAAATGAGAGACCGGAGGCTATTCCTCAGCTGAGAAAAACTAGACTCTACCCCCTCAAAAGCTCTCCTATTTCTCTCTATCAAAACACCCACATCAACGCAAGAAGGACCAAATTCCAAGCCTTACATCTTCTCCTAATCCCTCTTCTCCAACAAAACATTAAATCTCTCACAGTTTTTGGCATTACCCAAGAAACTCCAAACCACTGAAGCATATCCCACCATAATCTCATGGTAAAGACACAATGAATGAGAAGATGATCCACTTCTTCCCCTGTCCCTTTACACATGAAACACCAGCTGACACAAACAACCTTATGCTTTCTAAGATTTTCCATTGTCAAAATCACCAATCTAGATGCTAGCCAAGAGAAAAAAAACACCTTCCTCGGCACCGACGCTATCCAAATTGTATCGCATGGAAACACGACCTCCTCCCAAGATAGGAATTTCTCGTAGAAAGATTTGACAGAGAAAACTCAATTGTTCCCAAACCCCACCACAAAGTATCAGCTTCATCCACCAGATTGACTTGCCTGTGAAGGGTGGCATCAACCTTTGGAGTTCAGTCACCTCCCAATCGTGGAAATGTCTTCTAAATCTCAAGTTCCAAAAAGTCTCTCCTTCATAGATCTCCCTAATCTGTTGGACCGACATGTCTCCTTGGCATGACATTCTATACAAAATCTGAAAATCATCTTTCAATAAGTTATCCTCACACCATCTATGTCCCCAAAAATTAACTCTCCTCTCATTTCCAACCTTGAATGAGATATTTCTGTTGAAATCGTGCCATCCCTTTATTATATTCCTCCACAAACCACACCCAAAAGGCATAGTGACATCTCTAGTACTCCACCCCCCCTCCATTACCCCGTATTTGAGCAATAAATCCATACACAAAAGATGCACTTGAGCAATGAGAAAAGAAAAGATTGAAGGTGAGAAACACTACATGCTCGTATTAATTAAAAAAATGGATCAACTTTGAGGAGAGGTTATGTACCTTTGATCTATCTGATGCAGCATAACATGATTTTCCAACAGCATTCCAAATTTCTAATTCAAAATCAGTCATCGGAAGATTTTTCTTTCTCACAATATCATCAGCAATTTCAGGGGATATAACATCTTCCAACTTCTTGCTGCCAACAGCAGAGATTCAAGTCACATAATACAACAACAACAATTCAGTGTAATCCCACAAGTGGGGTCTAAGAGGATAGACTGTACGCAGACCATACCTCCACCTCGTAGAAGTAGAGGGTCTGTTTCCGATAGACCTCCAGCTTAAAATCAAACCTCATACAATTAGTAAGTTATTCCAGTAAGAATTAGGCTATTGAGACTAACCTTCCAATGTAGCTTAGTACCAAAAACAATTTTCTGAATTCAAGTTCATTGAGGACCATCAACTGTTGGCTGACATTAGATGAGGTTCTCCTACAATAAGATTCAGGCTCTTGTTGAAATGATAACTGGCGCCTAACTTTCTGAGGGCTTTCACAGGGCAAGGAGCCAATATCAAACTTTGATTTAGAAGAACTTTCATCTTGTACACGTTTGCTCTCTAAGCATAGAAAGTACAAACATATAAGTTAGTGAGTTGATTTCTCATATGGTCACTCAACTAATTGTATCTCAGAAAGTGACAAAGAAAATTGGAATCAAGAAGAAATCAAACTTGTTTGGATGGTTTTTACCTATTGCATTGTGTTGTTAGTTTAAAGACAAGTTTATATTGTTACTTCAATTTTATTGTATCGTATCGCTAAACCCATTGTCAGATAACAACGAAAAGTTTCATATATATATGAGTGACTGCCTCCATTATGTTATTGCTAGCAAACACCACTATTTTTGTTTTTGATCTCATTTTATTTTTACTTATTATGTGGAGGCCAGAGGGTGTTTAGCCATGAGAACAAAAAATATATATATATATATATATTTTATTTTAAAATTTTCAAAGTTGGAGTTCGAGTTGTGTTTGGCCATACTTTTTACAATTAATATTTAGAATTTGAATGTATTTTTTTTGAAAATACATGAAATATAATTTATTTGAAGGGGAGCCTTGGAGTAACTGGTAAAGTTGCTGCCATGTGACCAGGAGGTCACGGGTTCAAGCCTTGGAAACAACCTCTGGCAGAAATGCAAGGTAAGACTGCGTACAATACACCCTTGTGGTGGGGCCCTTCCCTGGACACCGCGTATAGCGGTAGCTTTAGTGCAACGGACTGTCTTTTTTTTTTTTTGCATGAAATATAATTTAAATAGAGTTCTTTTATAAAAAATAAAAAAATTAAGGTAAATTCAAAAAAGAAAAAAATTATAAAAGTGAAACTTAGTTCCAAATTCCGAATAAATACAACTTGAAGTTGTATTTGAAATTTTTATGACCTAACACTAATTTTCATATAAAGTAAAAATTTCCCAAAAAAAGTAAAAAATTCTCGTGGTCAAACCACTCCTTAATAATTCTATTTTTTCTTTTAACCTACCTTTTTAGGTAGCTACTCCCCATAACTTATTCTTCTTGTAGATTTATTCTTGAAATTATTGATGTGTACCATTATTTAACAAAAAAAGAAAATGATACAATATATTCAAACTTTCAATTCATTAAAACAATACAGTACCCTACAATACAACACAATACAACATGCAATCCAAATAGAAGGGGTTGTTTGACCATGAAAACATTTTTCTTTTTCCAGAATTGAACTCCAAAAGACACATTTGACCATAAAATTCCGCAAAGTTATGTTTTCATTTTATTCACTTTTTTCAAGAATTTTAAGAATTTCCAAAAACAACAAAAAGGTGTTTTCATTTCTTTTTTATTCCACTCCAAATTACTCACAAAAAATTTCAAAAACAACTCTATTTTATTTCCTAGTCAAACACAACTCTAAGTGCCCGTTTGGCCATGAGAATTTTTTGCTTTTCTATGAATTTTTTTTTCACTTTATTCCAAATACAACTCCAAGTTGGTGTTTGGCCAAGAGAATTCCAAACCATCCCACTTCTCTCACAAAAATTCAAAAACATTTTTAATTTATAATCATTGTCAAACACAACTCCAACAAAAAAAAATAATTTTCATGGCCAAACGCCTACTAATTTTCAAATATCATTTTTCACTTTAAAATTAAAAACTATTTGTTTCCTATTTTTACAACAGAAAAAGAACATATATACCCCCGAACTATCATAAATTGTACGTATATGCCCCCAGCCGTTAATCATTTGGGTTGTATATACCCTTTACACTAACGGAGGAACACGTGGTGCAATCCTATTAATTTACTCATTGTTTATTTATTTTACGGAAAAGGGACATATATATCCCAAACTATTATAAATGGTACGTATATACCCTTCGTTGTATTTTGGGTACGTATATATCCCTGTCGTTAATCATTTGGATTGTATATACCATTTACACTAACGGAAGGACACGTGACACAATACTATGCATTTACCCAATTTTTATTTATTTTATCTGAAATTAGATTAATCCACCCAACTATCCATCCTCATACCCAAACCCGAAATTAAAATCCTAAACCAATTACCCGAAATTCAATTAACCCAACAGGCCAACTAAAATATATAACCCGACCCGGAATTAAAGATGCTTCCAAAGACAAATGTCAACCAAACCAAAGACCCGACACTTCATTCAAAACTCGAATCAATTTTTTTCCGATTTTTACAATGAAACCTGGCCAAACGTCTACTTAAAATTAGGGAAAATTAGTACCTGGGGTTGTCAAGAGAACAGGCGAAGTACGTTTCAATGGACTGTTCAATGGGCTAGAAGAGAGACAATCCGGATAACGATCAATCAAGTAAGCAAGAAAAGCAGAGAGACTCTTCTTTATAGGACGAGATGATATAATTTTAAGCAATTGTAATGACCCTTGTTCACCAATCAAACCCAACTTCCTCCTTATACCGGCGTGCGGTGGTTGCTGACACTGCTCCTTGCAGATTTTAGCAAGCATAGTTTCTACTGAATATGGTAATGGTGCATCCAATACACACAAAGGTACATCAATTTCTTCATCAAATGGGTCACCCATCTGGAAAAAAAAAAATAATGGAAACTTTGGATGATCACTAGTGGGTGGTGAGTCTTTTAAACAAAAGATTAGTACTGTGTTTCCCGCTTTTTCTTTTTATCCAGTGAGTTGTCATTGCTGTCTTTTCTTGAAGCAGAAAAGTACTTTATACTTTGTGAGTTTTGGTGAGTAAAACAAAAAAGGACTAGTACTGTAGCAGCTACACACTTGCAAGTTAAATGTCGTACAAGTGTTCGATACTACTACTCCATATAATTTATCATTATTTGATAAAAAAATTTGACAAATAATTCAAATTCCCAAATAGGAGTACTAGAAAAAATTAATATTTGAGCCAAATTTTATTTTTTTAAAACTTTTAAAAGTTTAAATTTTACATCAATTTTTTATCTTTTATAAAAACACCCACTATTTATTGATAAGTTATTAATTTCAGATGAAAAAAACAATAGTCGTGCTTCACTACTTGTTATTTGATGCAACAAAGATCCAATTGACTTATTGCGGAAGTCATGAATCTTGTTATGTCGACGTTTCTATCTTGCTATGTATGTATAGGTGGATATTATATTATTATCGTGATTGTTTTACACAAATATAATCTAGAAATATATTTTCTCAGCAGACATATGCATGTACATAACAATACAACTTATACAGATGAAATTTTAGTATACTTGATTTTCTTCTGTTTCTCAACTTCTAAGAAAATGTTAGGCATATTTCTTATTTTTGATTATACAAACCTATGGTTAGTTTTAATAGTTTTTAAAACTTATGGGTATAAATCATATTTCTTAACTCTCACTATTTATCCCACGATCTGTATTAAAATTGTGAGATTATTATCTCATATGAAGGGTGAGATTAATATTCTCATGTGATACCTTTACTTATCCTATTCGATGGAGGTTGTTTGATACAATGATAAGGGATAATAATTTCATAATAAATATAATATTATTTCATTCCGTGTTTTGTTAGTGGTTGTTGACACTGCTCGCAACAGATTTTACTAAGCATTACTACTATTAATAAAGTAAACAGTTGGCGGTTGTCATGCCTACTTTCAGTTATCTGCTTCTGGTTTAGGGTATTTTTGTAATTTCATATTTCCTATTTTAATCTAATTATTTTTTTTTCATTTTTAAACTGTTATATATTTAAAAATTATGTAAAAATAATATAAATTACAATGATTAACAATTTAAATTATTTGGAGGCAAAAAAAATTTGGTTGACTCGAAATTCTATCAATGCAACATAAATTGGGATATATTATTTGAAAATTTTGTGAAAAGTAACATAAATCACAAAAATTAACAAATTAAAAAATTTGAAAGATGTATGAAAAGTTTGTTTGACTTTTCAAATTCTATCAATGTCATATAAATTAAGATAGAGGGAGTAACATATATTGCTTGAAAATTATGTAGAAAATTGAATAAATCATAATAATTAAAATTATATAACAAATTTGATTGACTTTCTTAAATATTCCATCAGTGCAATATAAATTGAGACAAAAAGTGTAACATCTAGTATCTGAAAATTATGTAAAAGTACTATGAATCAATAATTAATAATTTAAAATATTTAAAAATCATAAAAAAATTTAATTGACTTTCCATATTTTATTTGTGCCACATAAATTAAAATAAAAAAATATTATAAATTGAGTCAGTGCTGACACAAGCTCCATATCTAGTACTCTATACAGAACATGGCAATGGTGCATCTAGTATACACAAACGTACATCAATTTCGAAAAATTTTATGGTGCATGAGACACAACTATTACTTGACATGTGAGGATGCTTTTTTAAAAATAAAAAAGTGTGGGGGTTTCACATTTCTTACCTCACTCATCTTTGTGTACCTTTATTGTCTCTTTCCTCTTTAGTGGAACATATTTATTTCTCCACTCTTTACTTATCACTCCCTTTTCTTCTCTATTTCTTTCTAAAAAAAAATATGGCCAAGTTTTTCAGATCAATTTATTCGTCATGAATTTTATTTTTACTCAAAAAATATGTGTCATGTATATTTATTTATTTCATTTGATGATTGGGTATATAATGTGGAGTTGATTTAGTCTTAAATTAGTTATGTTTAGTTAAAATTACATAAATCAAATATGATCGGACTTTTTTTTTTCAATACCAAATTATTGTGTTTTTTTTTAATTTAACTGTCTTCGTTTCATATTAGTTGATCATTTTATTAAAAGTATATGTTTAAATTATTTATTTATTTACTAAATTATGATAAAATTAATTAAAAAATTTATATTTTACTCCTATCATTAATATTCTTTGAAAATGGAAAAATAAATTTGTAAAATTTTAAAAAAGTAATCAATTAATATAAAACGGAAGGAATAATTTGCAAGAGTGAAGATGCTACAGTAGTAGTCTCTTTTGTTTTACTCCCAAAACATATAAAGTACTTTTCTGCTCAAGAAAAGGTGGAAATGACGACACACAAGAGAAAAAGAAGAATACTTTTTCTTAACCAATGTAAAGTGAACCCAAAAAGCGGGATGTCACATTTTTATTCTCAAGATTCAGTAGCAATCACTCAAACGGTCCATTTTTATTTTTCAGTTTAGTAAAATGGATGACCCATTTGAAGAAGAAATTGATGAAATGAGGTATTTTTAATATGCAATGAGGTATGTCACATCATTTTTGTATGAGGACTTTATTAATTGACAAGTATATATATCATGGGTTCCATTTCATTTATGGGAGAACTGAAGAGAGAGGAAGAAATTAAAAATCAACGTTTGACCATAAAATTTTCAAATTGAAAAACATCCAAACTTTATTTTCACTTTTTCTTTTACTCTTTTTATTAGAAATACACATTTTTTACCCTAAATAAAGTGCAAGTTTATTTAAAGAAAGTTTGAAAATTCTTAATAAAGTGTGAAGTTTGAAAATTCCTAATAAAGTGAAAGTTTTTATTTTCATGATCACACACCTACTTCATGTCTCCAAAACTAGAGCAAATCATTGCATCATCAATGATAAGAAACAATTTAATTTTAATTTTTTTTTTTTGGGGGGTGGGGGTGGGGTGGGGAGGGGGGATTAAGAATCAGGTTAGTTTCAAAATAAATCACTGTACAGTCAAACCTCTCTATAGTACTAATAGTGTTTGTTCGAAAATTTTATGGTTGCTATAAAGAGGTGTTGTTATATACGTATACTGACATTTGACGCTTAGATCTCATTTAGCCGTTATAAATAAAAGTATGCAAAATTAAAAGAGTGTGAATATAAAAAAGGCAAACATTAATAATTTTTTCCTTAAAATTATGAAATAACTGGTGTGCATCATTTGAATATAATTTTTCTTTAAATTAGATATTCGTACTTGAAATTTAATGTGTGCAGGACATTAATAATGACTACTATAAATATTTTGGTATTTTATTTTGTACATAATATATTTTTTTATAAAATATTATTACATAATATTTGAGTATGTTGTTATAGAGAGGTAATTTTACAAAGCGTGTACCGCAATAATAAACATCATTCGTTATAGGTAGAATGTCGTTATAGAGAAGTAAAATAAAATATGAAAAATCGATTTCAGAGAAAATCTGGCAACTATAGTGAAATGTCGTTATCACGAGTTGACATTATAGAGAGGTCTGACTGTATTAAAAATCAGGTTAGTTTCAAAAAACTCGAAATATGTGAAAGCGTAAATACGGAAATTAAAGAAAAGAAAAGAAAGATATTATTTTGTTTGAATGATTGTTACCTATTGTATTGTATTGTGTTGTGTTGTTAGTATAATATAATTTTTGTTTTGACTGTTGCTTAAATTTCGTATTGTTAAAATCTATCGCTAGGTAATGACAAAAAGTCCCATTTTATGTAACGACCGATTGGATGTGATCGCATCGTTACCTTATATTTTTTTCTCATTTTATCTTTACTTATTTTTTTTGAGAAAAGTAACATTCTTTACTTATTATTTAATAATCTTATTTTATCCTTGATTCTACTTGTTTATGTTGTATGTTTATTCTTCAAATTGTTAGTGTGTGAGAATAAAAAGGTGAACAAAATCGAACCGCAAATCGAGTCAAATAAAAAAAAATCTACTAGTGGTTTGATTTGACTTAGTTTAGTATTGAAAAAAAAAAATCAACCATAATTGGTTTGGTTTGATTTTAACTAAAAAAAAGTCAAACCGAACCGAACCAACCCGATAGTACATGTATACAATTTTTCAAAAATATTTTATACATAAAATATTTACTTTGATATAATTTATAAATATTCTTAATTTCATAGCTTTTATCTTTCAACATATTATTTTAAGTTTAAACTTAGAATTATTATGAATGGTCTGATAAGTTTTATAGCGTAGATGTTAGTAACTCAAATAAAGCCCAAATCAATACTAATGCTAACAAAAAAAATGTTCAATTCAACACTAGAAATGACAATAATGTTGGATATCTATTTTTTAGTTTTGTATAAATACATAACCTAATTTATGTTTAATATTTAGTCAATATTTTAGCATGACTTAACACTTTTAAATTGTGATTAGACTTATTAATATGCAATATTTATTTTATTGGATTTCATTATTTTTTGTTGTTGAATATTTTATTGTCATTACTCATTTCATAGTTGTGTTAGTTTTTTTAAAAAACATCTTAGATAGTTGTAGCTTGCAAGGATTAAAGAAATATTTGAGGCACAAGTTAATTATATGCTTGTATGAAGTCTTTACCGGAAAAAAATTCGAAAAAACCTTAGAAAATCGAAAAATCCGAAAAAATTCGAGGTTGAAAAACCCGACTTTTATTGATTTGGTTTGATTTATAGATTTAAAACCCCGATATAAATGGTTTGGTTTGGTATTTATAAAACCCGAACCAACCCGGTCTATGTACACCCCTATGTGAGATTATGTAACGATGAAAAACGATACAATTAATCCAAACGTTGTATTCATTAAAACAATACAATACGATACAATACAATACATTATGAAACAATAGGTAACAACCATCCGAACAGAGTTAAGTTGTTTGTTATCATTTCATTTTCAGCTTAAGGAATACGTTTTTCTCTCTTCTTCTTCGCCTTCAAAATTGTTGATTATTTTGGCCGTTTTCCAAGCTTCAATTTTTCTATGTTCGACAATAGGAAGCAATAGTAATTTGCTCTACCGTCCTTTTCAGCATTCTGATTATGGAATATGACTACAAATCTACAATTTATGTATTTTTCGCAAATTTTGAAGAGATTTAGAAATCTACCTACTATGTAAAACTTACATTGAAGAAATCTCTTGCTCCAAAATTTGAGGAGATTTCTCACTACTAGCACTGGCATAAATGCTCACATTGATGTTACTCCACCTGTGTGAATTTCATGTCGCGATAAAGGAGGGGGGTCGTGGTAGGCAGAAAGAAAGCCAACACAAAACCAACCAATTCATGATAATCAAATTACTTAAATTCCTGGGAGATGACGCCACAAACTCAGAAGGAGGAGAGAGCGTTTAGACTTCCCTTCTACACTCTTACCCCCGGTGTAAGCCAACTTGAAGAATACAATCGACTAGTCACTTCAGGACCTAGTTCTCTTGATTAAGAATGTTGGGTGAAGTTATGACTTTTCAAGGTCAGTTGATTTATGCCTAGTGCTCTGCTAACCGTTCATTTCAGGTTATAAGATCCACAATTTCCTCCAAAAGCGAGCTATTACTTCATTGTTGTAACAACTCATAAGCAGACGGCAGCAGTAAGAGAAGTGCTCCGTTTCATTTGATCGAGTGTTTGACAACACAAAATTTAAGGAAAAGAAATTCTTGCACGTACCATAGATATCCTTAAAACTTTTGATCTTAAGCATGGCATGACATAGTAAGTAAGAGCATGCCGTAACATAAAATAAGAGTTCAAAATTTAAGAGTTGTCACATATAAATATTTGTTGTTAAAAGAAGAGAACATAATAAAAGGAAAGAGTGTCATGTAATGAATTGGAGGGAGTAAAATCATTTCCTTCAAGTCCAAAAAATAAAACAGATATGAAACCACACATTTTCATAGACCTGTTGAAAATGTTAAGACATGAACAATGATGTTTAGCTAGAAACCTGACATATAAGACTTGAAGATAGAGATTGGTTGAAATGTTACCCAGCCTATGAAACGAGGACATAGTGACAAAAGACGGGAGAAGGCAATGTCAAAATTTAAAGCTACACATTTTAAAATCAAAAGAATAAATTACATCACTTCATAGAGTTGAGACGAGAGAAAAAAGAAAATTAGTTCTTGGGGATGTTCTTGCCTACAATCTTGGCTGGAGCTATCCGCAAAAGATTTCCAGGCTTACCGGGAAGAGCTCCTTTGATCATTAGAATCTTCAGTTCATCGTCAATCTTGACAATCTTCAGCTTTCTGATCTTTGTCTTGGTACCTCCCATCCTTCCAGGCATTTTCTTGCCCTTATATACACGCCCTGGGGTTGTCCCGGCACCAATTGATCCTAGTTGTCTATGACTCTTCGATCCGTGAGTCATTTGACCCCTCTTGAAATTATGCCTCTTGATACCACCTGCAAGCCAATTCCACCAGTGTCAACAATGAAAGGGAGAAAAACAAGATATGATAAAAGAGAACTTGCTTTCTTTAAAGGTAATCCAAATTTGAGATAAAGTTCCTTCTCTATATGTAGACACCCATCGATAGAGAACCAAAGAACCACATGTACCTTGATTTAATAGTTACAATATGTCAATACATGCACTTGTATGGAAGTCTCGTCCAGATAATACTTAAAACAACTATTCAGGTTATTCAGAGAAGGTATAATAAAGCTCGTTGTGTTTGGAAAACTTAAAGACTTGAAAAGCAGATAATTCCTACTTGTGCATTTAAACATATGGAAACGTACACTGTGAAATCAACCAGCATAAAACTGTGATCAGCATCAGAGGATAGTATATACTATGATAGTAAGCCATGTTGCACAGAATGATATTCATCAATGAAGCTTATTTAGGTGCTGGAGCCATGCTACATGCAGAGGGGAGCTACCATGATGTTCAACTACGCTGACATTTTCTGGAATCAAATATGCAGTATTTACACACAAAAGTATCAGTTACTGTTAGGCCAAAAATTTATTGATATAATGTAGCTCATGTAACAGGCATATCAAGTAGTTTTATAAATAAGTAAGATATCATATTTGCATCTGTAGTGATATGAATCTTAATAATGCAAACAAATACAACATATCGAGAAATTACAAACAAATGCTACTATTTTTTGAGAAGCCATTGGGACCGACTATTGATAATATAAAGAAGCTCATGAAACAGGAATATCAAGTAGTTATATAAATAAGTAAAAATATCATATTTGCATCTGAATTGGTATATTGCATCTTAATAATACAAACAAAAACCATTCTGGTTTAAGGCGTGCATACATGAACTGCAATGCAACAGCATAACAGAGCTCAATTTTTTGAATGCAAAACCAAGGACTTGGTTGTAGATGTATCATGCTACTAAAACCAAAGAACAGTTCACTTTTAAACAACGACAACCACGCCTCTATCCCAGGCTAGTCAGAGCTGGCTGGCTATATGAATTTACAATATCCATTTCCCTCCATTTGAACCCGTTTATCCCAATATTCAACAATTAGATTCACTAACAGTACAAGATCTCTATTTGACAGTTCACTTATGAAAGACAATATATTCTGTCGGGACCAATAACTCACTGATGATAAGAAACTAATCACAAAACATAAAATCAAGGTCAATTGTACACTTCATTAATCAAATTGGGATAAACTTTATTTTGGTTTACCCAAAATACTGCCAAGCCTAGTACTTCATATGGACTTAACCAGGCATGGATAATTGGTTTATGGGTAAGTTCTTCAATAATGTTACAACAACATTAATAAGGCTAACAACAACAACATATGCAGTGTAATCACACAAGTGGGGTCTAGGGACGGTAGGGTGTACACAAACCTTACACCTAACTCGTAGACATAGAGAGACTTTTTTCCAATAGACCCCGGCTCAAGTAACGCATCTCATAGCAGTTTGAAAAAAGGGAATACGGAAACATAAATATGGCTAAGTTTATTCCAAATTCAGCCAAAATGAAAAAAATAAAAGCTTCAAAAACGCAATCTTTAGGAAAATTCCAGTTGTACACAAACAATATGGATTTCAGTTATCACAAGATATTTAGACAGAATCTCCACAGGAAATCTCGCTTATCCTTCCATACTAGTAGTCATAATATTACTCTTGTGCGTTCTTGCTCCTTCGACTTCTGTTACTATATATTGTACCTTGTAATTCGTTTATAGTATTAGTATTTTATTGTAGTTCCTTTTCAGTATGTTTGTCAGGCCTTGTATAGTATTTTGTCTTGGTTTCTTCACCGGGTCTATTGTTGTTGTAGATAATGACCCCAAAACGAAAAATAAAAGATTTAAAAACACAAACTTTAGGAAAATTTACACAAACAATATGGGGCCATTTGATAGATGGGACAAGTATAATAATCTCGCTATAAAATTTAGAATTAACTTTATCCCATTTGGTATGAGATACTTATTAGCTAATCCCGGGACTATTTTATCCCACCAGTTGTACCAAACACCCCTATGGATATTACTACTTATCACAAGAAATTTCGACAGAATTTCGAATATATACCTTGAAATCCCTTCCCAATGGTAGTACCAGAAACATCAACCAAATCCCCCTCATTAAAAAGCTCATTAAAATCCAGTTTCTGTGTAACCTCAAAACCATCAACACTCTGAAGACGAAACTCTTGCAAATGTCTCAACGGAATAATCCCAGATTTTTCAAGATGACCGATTTCAGGCTTCGTAAGTTTTCGATCCCGAACTCTTCGATATCCAACTTGCACTGCATTGTACCCATCAGTAGCCTCATTTTTAATCTGCGTTACTATATTTCCCTCGCGAAATCCTACTACAGTTACAGGGACAACTGTTCCTGATTCTTCGAAGAAACTCATCATGCCGAGTTTAGTAGCCATTACTCCGATACCGGCTTCGAGCGAAGCGGAGATAGAAGGGGAGGATTTTGAAATACCAAGGGAGAGAAGAGGGGTTTTGAGTTTGGGGAGATGGAAAATGGGGAGAAATGGACAGTGGAGAGATGTTGTTAAGGGTGTCATTGGTGGTAGGGTTTTGAGGTGGAGAGACATTGTTGTTGATGGGCAACAGAGAGAGAGAGAATGAAGAGGAGAAACACACTGTTATAGGAGATTTCTTTACCCTTATCCAGTAGAGAAGATGGGAAATTAGGGGATGGATGCCCAATGCCTCGTTTGATTTTTTATTTTTTTCTTACTCAGTGTCCGACATCTATACTGGAGCTCGACTAAATTTGAATTCGCATCGAAAAATCTCATATTTGATTATTTCAATATTATCTCATATTTGATGGAATGCTGGGATAAGACGAAATATTTCAAGATTAAGTAGGCGTTTGGCCATGAAAATTAAAAATTTTGGAGTTGGAATTGAAGTTGGAGTGGAAGTTGGAGTTGGAGTTGGAGTTATGTTTGGCCATGAAAAAAATTAGAGTTCTTTTTGACTTTTTGTGAAAGAAATAAAGTGAAAAAAGTGAAAACAAGAAAAACTTGTTTTCACTTTTCCGGAAATTTATTTCACTTTAGTGAAATAAATCTCATGGCCAAACACCTCTATTTTTCATTTTTTTCACTAAAGTGAAATAAATTTCCGGAAAAAAGTAAAAAAAACTTATGGCCAAACGGGTCCTAAGTATGACATTAGATTTATATCATATTGATTGATGATATAAATTAGTCATAAGATAAATTTATATCACCAACCAAATATGATATAAATTTAGGCCCCGTTTGGCCATAAAAATAATACTCCCTCCGTCCCAATTTATGTGATGTACTTTGACTTGGCACGGAGTTTAAGAAAGAAAGGAAGACTTTTGAAACTTGTGGTCTAAAATGAGTCATAAATATTTGTGTGGTTGTAAATCATTTCATTAAGGGTAAAGTGGGTATTTTAAAGTTAAATTGTTACCAAATATAGAAATGTGTCATTCTTTTTGGGACTGACTAAAAAGTAAAGTGTGTCATATAAATTGGGACAGAGGGAGTAATTTTTGAAGTTGGAGTTGGAGTTGAAGTTGAAGTTGGTGTTGTATTTGACCATGAATATAAATTGGATTGTTTATGAAATTTTGTGAGAGAAATAGGAGTGAAAAAAGTGAAAATAAGTTTTTTACTTTTCCAAAAATAATTTTCACTAAAGTGAAATAATTCTTATGGCAAAACACTACTATTTTCATCTTTTTCACTAAAGTGAAATAATTTTTCAAAAAAAAAATGAAAAAATTCTCATGGCCAAACGCTTACTTAGTACCAACTTAACCATGAGAGCTATCCCACCTTATCTGATGTACCAAACCACCCCTTAAGACTCATTTGGTACGGGAGATAACAGTATGGTCAAGCTTTTAAGGACCCGTTTGATCATAAAAAGTAAAAGTAGTTTTTGGAAAAAAATTTGGTAAAAAGTGTTTGGCCATACAATTTGTCATTTTCTGATAAAAAGTTTTGGTAAGAAATTCAAGTTTTCAAAAATTAGGAAAAAATAGTTTTTAGGTTAAATTCTACGTTTTTATGACCAAATGAGTCCTAAAACAGTATTTGTTAGCATAAATATATTCATTTGAGGGCTTTTATTTGCAATATGCAAGAGATCTTATTTGGAAAAAGACATCAATTACATCCTAAACTTGTCTTAAAAAGTCGATTCTAAACTTGTCTCAAAAAGTCGACTTCACACTTAAAGTAATGTGACGACCTCTTACACCCCTAACCTTGTTCAATATGATATTATATCCACTTAAAAAGGTGAAACACGATCTTACGGGCAAGCAGTGTTTTGCACGCGTCGCCACGTACGTGCCACTTCAAAAGCATACATAATTCATAATTCTTTATTTTCTCTTTTTTCTTTCACTATTTTTCCTTTTATAAATTGTATATCTTGACATTAATTAATCTATTAAAATTTAAAATTCATAAATAAGTATGAACTAGAGGTGTCAAATGTGCGGATTGAGTTGAAATTGGAGATATTAAAATGGATTGAATTAAAAATTGAGTTGGGTCATGACCCGCCTAAATTCACTTTGGGTTGAAATAGATTGGGCTAAAGGTTAAAAGCGGGTTGGGTCTTAATCGGCCCAATTTGACCCACTTAATCTAAAGAATATTAACATATTGATTAGGGGTGACAAATGGGCGGATTGGGCTGAAATTGAAGAAATTAAAATGGATTGAATTAAAACTCGGGCTGGGTCATGATCCACCTAAATTTATTTTGGGCTAATTTGGGTTGGTTAAAATGAACTAAAAATTGAGTTGGGTCTTGATCAGTACAATTTAACCCGCTTAATTTAAACAATATAAACACACTTATATAATTCATAAAAGGAAAAAAAAAACTCTCGTTAATATTTCATAAGACAAGCAAATGGGGAATATATGTAATATATTGTAACACCCCGTACGTCTCGGAGTCTAGCTGACTATCGTAACATTTATAGAAATATGAAAACATGAGAGATTTGATGAATTATGTATTGAATTGTGGGCATTTAAAAGTCTTGTACAATTGGGCCTAAAATGAGGCCCAAACATCATGAGAAAGACATGGCCCAAAAGAGATTTTTGACCCATTCTTGGATTGCTCATCCATTGACCAAGTAAACCCACCAAGTGTGTGGATAAGGATCATTCAAAAGGGACTATATAAACCCATAAATCAAATTTTTATTCATTAGATACACACATGCCTTTTTAACATTTTTCTTAAACATTATCTCTCACACAAAAACCCTAAGGCAACTACTTGTTGGGCCAAGATCATTCTTTGGCAAGCATTTATTCTCATGGTTCAGTATATAATAAGTTTAATATGGTGTATAAATCATGTTGGTTGTGTTGGCAAAGTGTTGGACAGTGTGCTATGTGTAAAACTGTCTATTTTTGCAATCGAAAAATGGTTTTGTCTTGTGAACTTGAACATGGACTTACAGTCATGAAGGAATTGAACTTGATGGATTAAATATTGACATGTGAGATGTTATTATAGCCTTACCTTGTTTTGTCCTTATGTATACTGTTTGGAATTGCTATTGTGAAATTGGTTATGGATTTGGTGACGTATTGACCAAGAAGTGTCGTTTTGGGTGTTGTTTATGGGTGTGGTGAGACCATGGCTGATTGTTGGCATTCAAATGATCAAAAATATGTTAAAAGGAGTTTGGTTATGATCATGGACCATTCATTGCATAAAAAGACCCAAAAGAAACCATTTCGGACCAAAACGGGCATCCGCCCCCGCAGACGAGGGCACCTGCGGGCGCAGATGCCAACGCAGGTGCCTCTGGCTGCTGCCAAAGGTCACCTGCGCGCGCACCTCAGCCACCTGCTGGCGCAGGTCAGCCCAGGTTTCCGTTTTGTGTGTTTTCGTCTCTAGTTGATCCCCGAAGGCCCCTATACCCTTTTTGGATGTAATTATCAATTTGTGATGTCGTTTTAATGACTTTAAAGTATCGTATGGAGGTGTGTTGGACTATATTAAGTATGTATGGTTGTTCATATGTTGTTATGAAGGAGTAATTGGGACGGAATGATAAAGAGAAAAGTGTAAGGGGTAAGTATGGTGTGAAATGCTATAGATGTATGATCTCTTGGTAATGTGTGTAATGTTATGGTGTTGTTGATATGAAAATGCAGTGGATTGTATTGTAAGGGATGACATGGCGTTATACGACAGTCATGTAGTTCATTGTCGTCTTGTACGCTTGTATAGTAACTAGTTGCTAATGTAAGCTCCGATATGTACTTGTATTGTAGAGTAAGACGTAAAGAAGAAGCTGGACTATTGTGTTCATACATAGGCTTGTGTATTCGTACTTGGGAGTAAAGGTATGTAAGGTTACTTTGTCCGTATCTTTCTACGGCATATAGAATTCACATTGACCTATTCCGAAATGTGCTAAGGTATCCTATTCTCGATTACCAATGGTTATTATCACATGTTTCCTACTCATTGCTCAATTGTGAATCTCATGTCTCATATTCATGACTAATGTTCCAAAGCCCAATAAGGTTACGTTCCAAAGTTCCCATAGTGGTTATATTCATGTATCATGTGCATTGCTTGTTGTCCAATGGTTTCAAAGGTGTTAGGTTTCCAATAATGTTTATTCACATGTCTCTCACTCATTGATTATTGATCCAAAGCTTTCCATAAGGTTATGACTATCATTGTATCAATCTCAAAGTAAAGAATAAAGTAATGCATGTGTGGTTAATGATCAAGTATGAGTGGCAGCTTTGGGGGCGAAATGCCTAGCTCAAGCCGATCCTAAGATTGGTGGATCAGGGGCAGTCCTAGAGGCATAAGCCTAGCTCGGACCGAACCTGATATGTTGGTTTATGGGTGGCATCTCTAGAGGTAATAACCTAGCTCGAGCCGAACCCAATGCTTTGATTCTTAGGGTGGCAGCTCTAGAGGCATAAGCCTAGCTCGAGCCGATCCCAACATAACGTTATGTTATGTTAAACCCACTGTTCAGTCGGGGCCCGGGTATCACAGTTCACAGGCAAAGATGAATAATCATAGAATCAAAGAAACAAAGAAAGTAAAGAAAGCAATATACATGGTTTCCAAAGTTCAGTATAGTGACTTATCCATATTGGTTATGCATTTGAATTTGATTTCATTGGTATACTCACATATCATATAGTTTCATTTGAGCCTTGCATACTCAGGACATTCTTCGTACTGACCCCTCTTAGGGGATTTACCTTACTTGCTGCAGGCGCAGATTCTAGTAGGCCTCCACAGTAGGTTGCCAGTTGTTGCAGATCATTGGTGAGCTCCAGTTAGTTCGGGGCTTCTCCGAGTCACAGTTGTACATATGTTTTGGTGTTGTACATGTTGTATAAAGCGGGGACTTGTCCCGACTTTTAGTTCATTTTGGTCAATGGACTTATTAGAGGCTTTTGTAGATGGATGTGGGTGTATAAATGTAAAAGGTACATGTCTTTTTCGACTTGATGGCCTCAACGGCCAAGTTTCATATATGTATATATGTCACATGTTCCATGAATTTCGTGGGTAACATTATAAGATCTTACGTGATAAGTGTGTTTTTGATGACATGCATATGAATGAACATAAGTACAGGTTGGTTCTCTCGGGCCTTATCGGCTACGGGTGCCAATCACGCCTCGTTAGAATTTGGGGCGTGACAAAAGTAGTATCAGAGCAGGTTGTTCTAAGGGTGTCTACAAAGCCGTGTCTGAGTAGAGTCTTACTTATCGATGTGTTGTGCACCACATTTATAAGTAGGAGGCTACTGGACATTTAGGATGTTGTTTCTCTTCTTTATTTCTAGATCGTGCAATAGAGCCAGTGTTGTAAGTTGAATTGTATCTGATCATGGTAATTGTTTTTCTCTGGTATAGTAACAATGCCAATGACAAGAAGAGGTAGAGGTAAAGGCAAGCAGGTAGACATGCCTGCGGAAGGAATGATTAGATTACCACCTGACCAAGTTAGTCAAGGTGGAGCAAATGCTGAAATTTCATCGCGGTCTTCGTCTACTTATCTAGCTCCGGAAGAGCCAGTTGGTAGAGAAGTACCCGCAGAACCACCAATGAACACCACAGATCAGGACCTTAGAAATGCAGTACATATGTTGACGCAGTTAGTGGCGGCACAAAGTCAAGGACGAACTGGTCCAATGACAAATGAGGATGATGCGGCTAGAGTGGCGAGTCGCAGGACACAGGATTTCCTAAAACTGGACCCTCCTATATTCACTGGGTCAGATCCGAAAGCAGATCCACAGGACTTCGTGGATCAAATTCAGAGGGCTTTGGAAGTTATGCACGTGACAGGTTTAGAAACAATTGAACTTGCTGTGTATAGGTTGAAAGGAGTAGCGATATTATGGTATGAGAATTGGAAGAAGTCACGTGGTATCAGTGCAATGCCAATAAATTGGGAAGAATTTAAAGCGGCTTTTCTTGATCATTATCTTCCCTATGATATTCGTGAGGCACGTGCGGATCAATTCTTGAATCTTCGTCAAGGAAATTTGAGTGTCAGAGAATATAGTCCGCAATTTAATTCCTTGGCTCGATATGCTCCAAATGTGGTTGCGACTATGACAGATAGAGTCCATCGATACGTGGACAGATTAGAGCCATATTTAGTAAGGGATTGCACTATTGCTTCCTTGAACAAGGATATGGATATAGCGAGAATTCAAGCCTTCGCCCAGAAAATGGAAGATCAAAGACAAAGAAGAAGAGTACATGAATTTGACAGGGGACAATCTAAAAGGGCTAGACCTATGGGACCATCTATGATGTCCCAAGGAGGATCTAGACCTCGTATCTTTCCTAGACCACCTAGACCATCGTTCTCATATTCTACAACAGGTGCTCACTCTCAATTTTGAGGGTCTAGAGGTGGTCTATCTGGACAGAGTAGTGGGGTTCCCAGATCACAGGCAACAGGTTTTCCCCTTCAGCAGTGTCAGCACTGCGGACGTATTCATTCAGGTACATGCAGAGTGGGGACAAATGCTTGCTTCTGGTGCGGTATGACAGGACAAATGATAAGAGAGTGTCCCCAGAGGAGCATAGGTGGTATAGCACGACCGGCAGGATCGGCCGTTGCGTCATCAATATCTATTCCTTCATTGGGCAGAGGTGTGCAGTCTGTTGGCAGGGGTAGGGGTGCCAGAGGAGCAGCCAGTACTAGTGGGGTCCAGAATCGCACTTATGCATTGGTGGACCGACAAAATTCAAAGGTTTCTCCTGATGTTGTCACAGGTACATTATCCATAATCTCATATAATGTATATGCACTGATTGATCCAGGTTCTACATTTTCCTATGTTACTCCGTTGATTGCTGCAAAATTTGCAAAGGCACCAAAATTATTAATTAAGTCAATTGAAGTGTCTACACTGGTTGGTGAATGTATTATTGCAAAAAGAGTATATCGTAATTGTGTGGTAAGGTGTGTGGTCATGATACACTGGTCGATCTTATTGAACTTGACATGGTGGATTTTGATGTGATAATGAGAATGGATTGGTTAGCTTCTTGTTACTCCACGGTTGATTGCCAGGCCAAGAAGGTACATTTTCATTTTCCACAAATGGATGTTGTTGAATGGAAGGGTGATGTAGGGGCACCTAGAGGAAGATTTATTTCTTATCAAAAAGCCAGGAAAATGATTGTTAAGGGTTACATATGTCATATGGTACGGGTGCAAGATACTGAAGTGGAACCACTAACTCCTCAGTCGGTTCCAGTGGTTAGTGAATTTCTGGATGTATTTTCAGAAGACCTTTCAGGCTTACCCCCAGAAAGGGAAGTAAAATTTGGCATTGATGTGATTCCAGGCACTCAGCCTATTTTCCATATAGAATGGCTCTAGCAGAATTGCGTGAATTGAAGGAGCAATTAAAAGATTTGCTGGACAAAGGCTTCATCAGGCCTAGTATATCCCCGTGGGGCGCACCGATATTATTCGTACGGAAGAAAGATGGCACGTTGAGAATGTGCATCGACTATCGGCAATTGAATAAGGTAACGATCAAGAACAAATATCCCCTCCCTCGAATTGATGATTTGTTTGATCAGTTACAGGTGCCAAGTGTTTTTCAAAAATTAACTTGAGGTCGGGTTACCATCAAGTAAGAGTTAGAGAAGAAGATGTACCCAAGACAGCATTTCGAACACGGTATGGCCATTATGAATTTTTAGTTATGTCATTTGGACTAACAAATGCACCAGCTGTGTTCATGGATTTGATGAATAGGGTGTTTAAGCCATTTCTGGACGTGTTCGTCACAGTATTTATAGACGATATTCTGGTTTATTCAAGATCACCAGAGGACCATGCTAATCACTTACGGCAGGTGTTGCAAATACTCTGTGAGCGTAAGTTGTATGCAAAGTTCTCCAAGTGTGAGTTTTGGTTAAAATCAGTTGCCTTCTTGGGTCACATTGTGTCAGATGAAGGGATACAGGTTGATACACAGAAAATTGAAGCAGTGAAAAATTGGCCAAGACCTACGACACCCACAGAAATTCATAGTTTTCTTGGACTGGCAGGTTATTACCGAAGATTTATGGAAGGTTTTTCCTCTATTGCTGCACCGTTAACAAAGCTTACACACAAAGCAGTTAAATTTCAGTGGAATGATGCGTGTGAGAAAAACTTCCAAAAGTTGAAAGATAAATTAACCTCCACACCAGTTTTAGTACTTCCTAAAGGTACTGAAGGTTATGCAGTGTATTGTGATGCTTCCGGGGTTAGCCTCGGATATGTATTAATGCAGCACGGTAATGTCATAGCATATGCCTCACGACAGTTGCGTCCACATGAAAGAAACTATCCCACACATGATCTTGAATTAGCAGCGGTGGTTTTTGCTTTAAAGATATGGCGTCATTATTTGTATGGAGTTCATGTTGATATCTATACTGATCACTAAAGTCTGCAGTATATCTTTAAGCAGAAAGAACTCAATTTAAGGCAAAAAAGGTGGCTTGAGTTATTAAAAGATTATGATATTGATATTCTATACCATCCAGAAAAAGCAAATATGGTAGCTGATGCATTGAGCCGTTAGGCAACCGGATTCATTGGTGACCACTTGACGGAAAAGAAAGAGATAATCAAAGATTTATATCAATTAGCAAGCTTGGGGTTTCGTCTTCTTGAATCCTCGAATGAAGGAGTTATTGTACAAAATGCAGCTGAATCTTCGTTGACAGCTAAAGTGGAAGAGAAACAGTTTGCAGATCCTATGCTATTGCAGCTAAAGGAAAATGTACAATAGAATTTGATAAAGGCATTTGATCTTACATAAGAAGGGGTGCTACAATGCCAAGACAGATTATGCGTACCAGATGTAGATGAGTTGAGGAAACGAATTATGACTGAGGCGCATCATTCGCGCTATTCTATTCATCCGGGTGCTACTAAAATGTACCATGATTTAAAGAAAATATATTGGTGGGGAAATATGAAGAAGAACATTGCAGAATTCGTCGCTCAATGCCCGAATTGTCAACAAGTGAAAGTGGAGCATCAGAAACCAGGAGGTTACATGCAATGTATCAATCTTCTAGTCTGGAAATGGGATATGATTAATATGGACTTCATCACAGGTTTGCCCCGTACACTGCGGAAATTTGATTCTATATGGGTTATAGTGGACAGGCTTACCAAGTCAGCGCATTTTCTACCAGTCAAGACCACCTATACAGCCGAGGATTATGCAAACTTATATGTAAAAGATATAGTAAGATTGCATGGTATTCCACTTTCCATTATATCAGACAGAGGAGCACAGTTCACAGCGCACTTTTGGAGATCTTTTCAGCAGAGTTTGGGCACACAGGTGAATTTGAGTACGACTTTCCATCCTCAGATTGATGGACAAGCAGAACGTACTATTCAAATACTTGAAGATATGCTACGAGCATGCACATTAGATTTTCAGGGCAGATGGGATGACCATTTGCCTCTTATTGAATTTCCTTACAACAATAGCTATCACTCAAGTATTAAAATGGCACCTTATGAAGCTTTGTACGGAAGAAAATGTAGATCACCAATTGGATGGTTTGAAGCGGGTGAAACTGTTTTACTTGGGCCAGATCTTGTTAATCAGGCTATGGAGAAAGTTAAAGTGATTCAACAATGATTACAAACGGCCCAGAGTCGACACAAGTCATATGCCGATGTTAGAAGAAGAGGACTTGAATTCGCTATAGGTGATTGAGTATTTCTGAAGATGTCACCAATGAAAGGGGTAATGCGATTCAAAAAGAAAGGGAAATTGAGTCCACGGTATATAGGCCCATATGAAATTATTAGAAGATTTGGGCAAGTCGTGTATGAGTTGGCACTGCCCCAAGAACTCTCCACAGTTCATCCAGTATTTCATGTTTCAATGCTTCGAAAATGCATAGGAGATCCATCTCATGGTTTAGTATATAATATGTTTAATATGGTGTATAAATCATGTTGGTTGTGTTGGAAAAGTGTTGGACAGTGTGCTATGTGTAAAACTGTCTATTTTTGCAATCGAAAAATGGTTTTGTCTTGTGAACATGAACATGGACTTACAGTCATGAAGGAATTGAACTTGATGGATTAAATATTGACATGTGAGATGTTATTATAGCCTTACCTTGTTTTGTCCTTATGTATACTGTTTGGAATTGCTATTGTGAAATTGGTTATGGATTTGGTGACGTATTGACCAAGAAGTGTCGTTTTGGGTGTTGTTTATGGGTGTGGTGAGACCATGGCTGATTTTTGGCATTCAAATTATCAAAAATATGTTAAAAGGAGTTTGGTTATGATCATGGACCATTCATTGCATAAAAAGACCCAAAAGAAACCATTTCGGACCAAAACGGGCATCCGCCCCCGCAGACGAGGGCACCTGCGGGCGCAGATGCCAACGCAGGTGCCTCTGGCTGCTGTCAAAGGTCACCTGCGCGCGCACCTCAGCCACCTGCGGGCGTAGGTGGTAGTGCAGGTCAGCCCAGGTTTCCGTTTTGTGTGTTTTCGTCTCTAGTTGATCCCCGAAGGCCCCTATACCCTTTTTGGATGTAATTATCAATTTGTGATGTCGTTTTAATGACTTTAAAGTATCGTATGGAGGTGTGTTGGACTATATTAGGTATGTATGGTTGTTCATATATTGTTATGAAGGAGTAATTGGGACGGAATGATAAAGAGAAAAGCGTAAGGGGTAAGTATGGTGTGAAATGCTATCGATGTATGATCTCTTGGTCAATGTGCGTAATGTTATGGTTTTGTTGATATGAAAATGTAGTGGATTGTATTATAAGGTATGACATGATGTTATACGACATTCATTTAGTTCATTGTCGTCTTGTACGCTTGTATAGTAACTAGTTGCTAATGTAAGCTCTGATATGTACTTGTATTGTAGAGTAAGACGTAAAGAAGAAGCTGGACTATTGTGTTCATACATAGGCTTGTGTATTCGTACTTGGGAGTAAAGGTATGTAAGGTTACTTTGTCCGTATCTTTCTGCGGCATATAAAATTCACATTGACCTATTCCGAAATGTGCTAAGGTATCCTATTCTCGATTACCAATGGTTATTATCACATGTTTCCTACTCATTGCTCAATTGTGAATCTCATGTCTCATATTCATGACTAATGTTCCAAAGCCCAATACGGTTACATTCCAAAGCTCCAATAGTGGTTATATTCATGTATCATGTGCATTGCTTATTGTCCAATGGTTTCAAAGGTGTTATGTTTCCAATAAGGCTATATTTCCAATAATGTTTATTCACATGTCTCTCACTCATTGATTATTGATCCAAAGCTTTCCATAAGGTTATGACTATCATTGTATTAATCTCAAAGTAAAGAATAAAGTAATGCATATGTGGTTAATGATCAAGTATGGATGGCAGCTTTGGGGGCGAAATGCCTAGCTCAAGCCGCTCCCAAGATTGTTAGATCAGGAGGCAGTCCTAGAGGCATAAACCTAGATCGGACCGAACCTGACAGGGGGCAGCTCTAGAGGTATAAACCTAGCTCGAGCCGAACCTGATATGTTGGTTTATGGGTGACAGCTCTAGAGGTAATAACCTAGCTCGAGCCGAACCCAATGCTTTGATTCTTAGGGTGACAGCTCTAGAGGCATATGCCTAGCTAGAGCTGATCCCAACATAACGTTATGTTATGTTAAACCCACTGTTCAGTCGGGGCCCGGGTATCACAGTTCACAGGCAAAGATGAATAATCATAGAATCAAAGAAAGTAAAGAAAGCAATATACATGGTTTCCAAAGTTCAGTATAGTGACTTATCCATATTGGTTATGCATTTGAATTTGATTTCATTGGCATACTCACATATCATATAGTTTCATTTGAGCCTTGCATACTCAGTACATTCTTCGTACTGACCCCTCTTGGGGGATTTACCTTACTTGCTGCAGGCGCAGGTTTTAGTAGGCCTCCCTGGCGCTCATATTTCCTTGACGAAGATTTAAAAACTCATCCGCTCGAGCCTCGCGGACCTCATATGGAAGATAGTGATCAAGGAATGCCATCTTGAATTCCTCCCAACTAGATGGATTTGCACCGATACCTCTGGATCGTTTCCAATCTTAGTACCATAATATAGCCTGTCCTTTCAGTCTATATGCTTCAAGCTCCACTGTTTCTACACCCGTCACATGCATAACATCTAGAGCTCTTTGAATTTGATCTATAAAGTCTTGCGGATCTTCATTAAGATCGGATCCAGTAAATGTGGGAGGATCCAATTTCAGAAAATCCTGTGTCCGCCGACTAGCTATCCTAGTCGTACCATCATCACTTTTCACTAGACCAACTCGTCCTTGAATTTGGGCAACAACTATCTGAGTCATTTTTCAAATCCTTTAACTCCTGCCTATTAACATTAACAGGCGATTCTGGGGATACTTCCCTCCTTTGTGGTCTCCCTGGAGAAGGGGAAGAGAAGGTGCCCGTGATGCAAACTCAGTTTCAACCCCATATTGACTAGTTGGGTTAGGTGGTGATTTACTAGTTCCTTATCCCGCTTGCATATCTACCTGCTTATCTTTGCCCATACTTTGTCTTGTAATCGACATTTTACTATATCAAAGAAAACCAATTACAATGGTCAGATATAATCCCACCTATGACAATGGCTCTATTACACGATCTAGAATGAAGAAATGAAATAACTCCTAAATGTCACGTAGCCTCCTACTTATAAATGTGGAGCGCAACACATCCATAAGCAAGACTCTACTCAGACACGGCTTTGTAGACACCCTTAGAACGACCTGCTCTGATACCACTTTTGTCACGACCCGAATCCCAGTCGGGCAGGACTGGCACCCGGAGCCGATAAGGCCCGAGAGAACCAATCTTTGCTCATGTACTCTCATATGTATGTTCGCGTATGAATATCATTTTATCTCATGTAATTAAATATCAATGGCGGAAGTCATGGCAACATATGCAATATATGAAACTTGGCCGTTAGGGCCATTTTGTCAAAATGATCGTACACATCTTACATTCAACTTCCATCTCCCCACATATGTCTACAAAGCCTCTAATAGATACATGACCATGTCTATATAATATTTACAAAATGCCAAAACCTAATGTACACATGTGACTTGGGAGGCCCCGAAGCAACTGGAGCTCACCAACAATCGGCGGAGATCTACTAATACCTGTGCCTGCATCATGTAAGGTAAGTCCCCCAAGAGGGGTCAGTACGAAGAAAGTACTGAGTATGTAAGGCCATATGAAACTATAATAATGCATAAGTACTTCCAAGAAATTAAGCGTGAGAGAATAATCAATATGGATATACCTCCGTCCTGAATATGTGGAACCATGTTCATTACTTTTATTATTTCCATCACTTGATCATTTACTCTTACCATCATAGTTCTTATAATAACCTCCATATTTGTATTCATGCACGGGAGGGATATACTCTCATTTCTTTTACAACTATCTCCAATACTGTTCATCCACTAATTAAAGTTCTTAATATCCTATAGATCATTACCCTATAAGTAAGTATATAATACCGGGCCTCCACCTTTGGTTGGATATAATATATATAGATATATAATACCGGGCCTCCACCTTGGTGAGATAATATATAAGTATAATACCGGACATCCACCTTTTGTGGGCTATAATATATGAATATAATACCGGACATCCACCTTTAGTGGGCTATCATATATAAATATAATACCGGACATCCACCTTTAGTGGGCTATCATATATAAATATAATACCGGACGTCCACCTTTAGTGGGCTATCATATATAAATATAATACCGGACATCCACCTTTGGTGGGCTATAATATATATAACATAGCATACTATTGGGATTATTCCATCTTGAACTTATACCCTTTTGATTGTAATCCATTCTCAATGAAACATGACATAAAGTAACCATTTGTGCATTCCTTCTTCCCAATCTTATTTCCATGAGAGTGATACATTAGAGATCATGACATTGATTGAAGCACACACTTATATACCCATACTCATTTACTTCATGAGATTGACATCTTCACTTATGAGGAATAATTATACTAACTTGCACATCGCCTCTCTTATTACTCTTATGAGATTGGGACCCTTACTTGTGAGAGATTAATACCTTCACTTATAAGAGATTGATACTTTTACTTGCGTGAGGATGATACATTGAGGATTATGACAATATTAAAACACATATAAGCCTTACTTCTCTTCCTTACCTTCAAGAGAGTGACACCTTTACTTGTGAGAGGTAGATATATTAACTCGCACATTACCTCTTCGTTATTCGCATGAGATTTTATGAGATTAGTACCTTTACACTTGGGAGGGATTAGTACCAACATACTCATAATATTATTAGACTTTGGAATATGACATGATTGGAAAATGCCATCCAAGATTAAGTAGATTCTCTTACATCTAACTTTCTTTGAGGTAGTTCTTTTAGAAATTTCAACGTTATGGCAACTTTCCTTGAAGCTTTGGATCATAACCAATGAGTGAGAGACATGAGAATAAACCTTGTTGGAAACATAACCTTATTGGAAACACAATATTATTGGAACCATTGAGCCATAATCAATGAACAATAGAAATAAGTATAACCACTGTTGGGACCTTGGAACATTAAACATGAATATGAGACATGTGATCCGCAATGGATCAATGAGTAGGAGACATATGATAGCACCCATTGGAAACCGAAAATAAGATACCTTAACACATTTCAGAATACGACTAGCGTAATGTCAATGTGAATACTATTTGCCGTAGAAAGATACGGACAGAGTAACCTTACATACCTTATCTTCCAAATATAAGTACACAATCCAATATGTGAGCACAACAATTCCGCTCCTTTTTTACGTTTCACTCCAAGCTTGGAAGATGATGATCTTGTCCAAAAATGCCTTAGGGTTTGAAGAGCCACAAAGAGCTCTCTTGAAAATTCTATAAAATGAGAGAAAGTGATGTGTGTGGTTAATGAATTAAAATCTGATTTTTGGCCACCTTTTATAACCTCTTAAAGTCATCCTTAGCCATTAATTCCATCATTGACAAGTCAAGGCAAGAATGGGTCATTTTGACCCATTGGGCCTTTCATGTTTTGTTCATTTTTGGTCTCAAATTAGGCCCAATAGCCCATATCATCTTAACCCACTAAAATCAATGTACAATTCACCATTTATCTCTTGTTTAAATAATTTCATAATGTCACGACAATATTCTCTTACAAAATTCTCATTCGTCGTCTCGATCGCAAAAATAGGAATTCTAGTCGCCCATGGCTTCATTAGACATTTTGGATAACTATTTATGTTTCATGATTTGATCATGTAGGAGTATGTAGGAGTGTATTGAAGTGTTTGAAGCTTTAACAATGCTCAAAGAACTACAAAGAACCAAAAGAAACCATTCAAGAATCGTCGTAGAATTGCGTTACAAAACGAGTCCGGAAGGGCACAATTTTCTTGCGCCACTGCCTTGCTTTGCAGCAGTGGCACAAGTTTCAGCACCTTGCTGAATTTTTCGGCCACTTCTTCAATAATTGCATATCGTCCAATACCTTATCAAAATACTACGAAATACTTACTTAGTGATCTTAATCATCTAGTAAACATGACTCCAAGTCACCAAATGAGGTTAGAATGTGTACGGGGTGTTACCCAAATGCTCCACGAAATCACAAAACACCTCCTACGAAAGTCTAATCGCACATATTAGGTCCGATATCAAATGTTTCACCAATGACACTTTAAAACACATACTCATGGTATCTCAACACCTAGGTAACCATTGTTCAACGTCATCACATAGGTAACCATTGTTCAACATCATCACATAGAGTTGGGAAGGTACGAGGTGTTACATTCTTCCCCCCTTAGAAACATTCGTCCTCGAATGTTAGTAACATTGTTTCACTGTAACAACTTAAGTCGAAGTGAATCCTTCAATTATCATATACATATAGAATACCTGTAAAGACTTACTTATTATGACTCCAATTTCATATCCTGTACTTTTTCTCTCGTGTCCAACACTTACGAGTACTTTAGATTTCATTATTTCTTTGGTCTCCCTTATGACTTCTTCCATGTGTTCGTTTCTCCTATTGTGCTTTTATGGAAGCTTCTTCTTTACCTCTTATTACTTTCGCTTATCGAGCTAGAATAGTAAGCCGTACTTCCTCACATATGAGATTTTTTTTTTTTTCGTAACTGGTGGATTTCCACTGGGAGCAACACGGGATAATCTCTTAGACACTTTCAAAGCCTCGCATATGAGATACTGACTGAACTATAAAGAGTTCTTGGGATACTTCAAAGTCATATATGACTTGACCACATCTTTGAACCATTTTAGAAGGTATGCTATATAGAACTAACTTCTCATGCTTAAACAGTACGGTTTGCTTGTTCCTCTGTCTGAAGACGAAAACCATGGTTATATTCACTTGGGGTTCCCAAAAACGTTTCTACAACTGTTTGAACTTGGTAAGCCGATCAATTTTTACCCATATGGCATCACATCTATTTCTAACTAAAAAGAATCTCTACATAGCCTATAACCTTCAGATTCCAAACACTTTACCTTTACTTGTTATCACTTCGATTACTGAAGTATAAATTTCGCAATCTTCTTTTCGTGTAATCCTGTCAATAAATCACTTACCATCATGGTACATATTGATTACTCCCTACTAAATAGCATATCGTGAATGGTGCGCTTTACCATAATGCATTTCTTTAGCTCATATATATATCCGATACATAAAATCTTCCTGACACTTCAATCTGTTGCGTATAATTAATGCACATTCTCGACGTGTCATCCCTCGTCGATACAATTTACACTGGGACACCCTACGGCTGTAGACTAGTATCTTTCACATTAGTAGCTTTAACTTTGGTATCCTTCACTCTGGTTAATGACATATGTACCTTTCCATTCAAGAAAATTCTTTGCGGAAAGTGAAAATGTAATTTCTTTGCTCGACAATCTATTGTGGCCTAACAAAAAGCCAACCAAGTCATACCCATTGTAACATTAAAAGCTATCATGTCCATCTCAATAAGATTAGTCAATGTAACGTGATCACAACATTTACCATACAATTGTGACATACTCTTTTAGCTATAATAAATTCACTAACTGGTGTGGACACCCCAACTGACTTGCCTATTAACTCTGGTATTCCTTCAAATTTTCCCGCAGTCAATAGGGTATCATATGATAGGGTAGAACCCGAATCGATTGATGCATATTCATTAGGTAAACATATAGATAACGTACCTGTCACTATATCAAGAAGAGCCTCCGAATTTTTCTGACCCCGTAGGTCGTGTCATACTACCCGTGGCCCTCTGTGGGCATTCTCTCTTCACGTGTCCTGGATTTTTACACCAGAAACAAACGTCCGTGTCAAACCAACATTCACCTGTATGATACTTTCCACAGCGCTGGCACTGCTGACGAGAAGATCTCGATTGGCCCATACTTCCTTGTTCTTTATACCCTACTGTCTGTGAACCCCGAGTCTCACTACTTTGTCCGACTTGACTGCCGCTAAACCTGCACAATTGAGATATAGATTACCTACCTACTGATGGTCTGGGCGGTCTAGAAAAATTTTGGGGCCTAAATCCTTCTTGGGACGCCATGAACTGTCCCATGGGTCTAGCCCGCTTTGATGGCCCTGTCTCAGATTCTTGTATCCTTCCTCTTTGCCTTTGATCCTTCATCTTTTGCGTGAAGGCTTGTATTCTGGCTATATCCATATCTTTATTTAACGCAATAATAGTACAGTCCCTTACCAAATACGGCTTCAATCTGTCTACATACCGATGAACTCTATCGGCCATAGTCGCTACCATATTAGGGGCATATCTAGCCAACGAATTAAACCGAAGACTGTACTCCCTGACGCTCATATTTCCTTGAAGAAAATTTAAAAACTCATCCGTTCGAGCCTCGCGGACCTCATATGGAAGATAATGATCAAGGAATGCCATCTTGAATTTCTCCCAACTAGATGGATTTGCACCGATACCTCTGGATCGTTTCCAATCTTAGTACCATAATATAGCCTCTCTTTTCAGTCTATATGCTGCAAGCTCCACTGTTTCTACACCCGTCACATGCATAACATCTAGAGCTCTTTGAATTTGATCTATAAAGTCTTGCGGATCTTCATTAAGATCGGATCCAGTAAATGTGGGAGGATCCAATTTCAGAAAATCCTGTGTCCGCCGACTAGCTATCCTAGCCGTACCATCATCACTTGTCACTAGACCAACTCGTCCTTGACTCTGGGCAACAACTATCTGAGTCAACATTTGTACCGTATTTTTCAAATCCTTTAACTCCTGCCTATTAACATTAACAGGCGATTCTGGGGATACTTCCCTCCTTTGTGGTCTCCCTGGAGAAGGGGGAGGAGAAGGTGCCCGTGATGCAAACTCAGTTTCAACCCCATATTGACTAGTTGGGTTAGGTGGTGATTTACTAGTTCCTTCTCCCGCTTGCATATCTACCTGCTTATCTTTGCCCATACCTTGTCTTGTAATCGGCATTTTACTATATCAAAGAAAACCAATTACAATGGTCAGATATAATCCCACCTATGACAATGGCTCTATTACACGATCTAGAATGAAGAAATGAAACAACTCCTAAATGTCACGTAGCCTCCTACTTATAAATGTGGCGCGCAACACATCCATAAGCAAGACTCTACTCAGACACGGCTTTGTAGACACCCTTAGAACGACCTGCTCTGATACCACTTTTGTCACGACCCGAATCCCAGTCGGGCAGGACTGGCACCCGGAGCCGATAAGGCCCGAGAGAACCAATCTTTGCTCATGTACTCTCATATGTATGTTCGCGTATGAATATCATTTTATCTCATGTAATTAAATATCAATGGCGGAAGTCATGGCAACATATGCAATATATGAAACTTGGCCGTTAGGGCCATTTTGTCAAAATGATCGTACACATCTTACATTCAACTTCCATCTCCCCACATATGTCTACAAAGCCTCTAATAGATACATGACCATGTCTATACAATATTTACAAAATGCCAAAACCTAATGTACACATGTGACTTGGGAGGCCCCGAAGCAACTGGAGCTCACCAACAATCGGCGGAGATCTACTAATACCTGTGCCTGCATCATGTAAGGTAAGTCCCCCAAGAGGGGTCAGTACGAAGAAAGTACTGAGTATGTAAGGCCATATGAAACTATAATAATGCATAAGTACTTCCAAAAAATTAAGCGTGAGAGAATAATCAATATGGATATACCTCCGTCCTGAATATGTGGAACCATGTTCATTACTTCTATTATTTCCATCACTTGATCATTTACTCTTACCATCATAGTTCTTATAATATCCTCCATATTTGTATTCATGCACGGGAGGGATATACTCTCATTTCTTTTACAACTATCTCCAATACTGTTCATCCACTAATTAAAGTTCTTAATATCCTATAGATCATTACCCTATAAGTAAGTATATAATACCGGGCCTCCACCTTTGGTGGGATATAATATATATAGATACATAATACCGGGCCTCCACCTTGGTGGGATAATATATAAGTATAATACCGGACATCCACCTTTTATGGGCTCTAATATATGAATATAATACCGGACATCCACCTTTAGTGGGTTATCATATATAAATATAATACCGGACATCCACCTTTAGTGGGCTATCATATATAAATATAATACCGGATATCCACCTTTGGTGGGCTATAATATATATAACATAGCATACTATTGGGATTATTCCATCTTGAACTTATACCCTTTTGATTGTAATCCATTCTCAATGAAACATGACATAAAGTAACCATTTGTGGATTCCTTCTTCCCAATCTTATTTCCATGAGAGTGATACATTAGAGATCATGACATTGATTGAAGCACACACTTATATACCCATACTACTTTACTTCATGAGATTGACATCTTCACTTATGAGGAATAATTATACTAACTTGCACATCGCCTCTCTTATTACTCTTATGAGATTGGGACCCTTACTTGTGAGAGATTAATACCTTCACTTATAAAAGATTGATACTTTTACTTGTATGAGGATGATACATTGAGGATTATGACAATATTAAAACACATATAAGCCTTACTTCTCGTCCTTACCTACAAGAGAGTGACACCTTTACTTGTGAGAGGTAGATATATTAACTCGCACATTACCTCTTCGTTATTCGCATGAGATCTTATGAGATTAGTACCTTTACACTTGGGAGGGATTGGTACCAACATACTCATAATATTATTAGACTTTGGAACATGACATGATTGGAAAATGCCATCCAAGATTAAGTAGATTCTCTTACATCTAACTTTCTTTGAGGTAGTTCTTTTAGAAATCTCAATGTTATGGCAACTTTCCTTGAAGCTTTGGATCATAACCAATGAGTGAGAGACATGAGAATAAACCTTGTTGGAAACATAACCTTATTGGAAACACAATATTATTGGAACCATTGAGCCATAATCAATGAACAATAGAAATAAGTATAACCACTGTTGGGACCTTGGAACATTAAACATGAATATGAGACATGTGATCTGCAATGGATCAATGAGTAGGAGACATATGATAGCAACCATTGGAAACCGGAAATAAGATACCTTAACACATTTCGGAATAGGACTAGCGTAATGTCAATGTGAATACTATTTGCCGTAGAAAGATACGGACAGAGTAACCTTACATACCTTATCTTCCAAATATAAGTACACAATCCAATATGTGAGCACAACAATTCCGCTCCTTTTTTACGTTTCACTCCAAGCTTGGAAGATGATGATCTTGTCCAAAAATGCCTTAGGGTTTGAAGAGCCACAAAGAGCTCTCTTGAAAATTCTATAAAATGAGAGAAAGTGATGTGTGTGGTTAATGAATTAAAATCTGATTTTTGGACACCTTTTATAACCTCTTAAAGTCATCCTTAGCCATTAATTCCATCATTGACAAGTCAAGGCAAGAATGGGTCATTTTGACCCATTGGGCCTTTCATGTTTTGTTCATTTTTGGTCTCAAATTAGGCCCAATAGCCCATATCATCTTAACCCACTAAAATCAATGTACAATTCACCATTTATCTCTTGTTTAAATAATTTCATAATGTCACGACAATATTCTCTTACAAAATTCTCATTCGTCGTCTCGATCGCAAAAATAGGAATTCTAGTCGCCCATGGCTTCATTAGACATTTTGGATAACTATTTATGTTTCATGATTTGATCATGTAGGAGTATGTAGGAGTGTATTGAAGTTTTTTAAGCTTTAACAATGCTCAAAGAACTCCAAAGAACCAAAAGAAACCATTCAAGAATCGTCGTAGAATTGCGTTACAAAACGAGTCCGGAAGGGCACAATTTTTGTGCCTTGCGCCACTGCTGCAAAGCAAGGCAGTGGCGCAAGAAATTCTTGTCCTATGAATCAGGGTCTTGCGCCACACCCCCTGAAACAGGGTAGTGGCGCAAGTTTCAACACCTTGCTGAATTTTTCGGCCACTTCTTCAATACTTGCATATCGTCCAATACCTTATCAAAACACTACAAAATACTTACTTAGTGATCTTAATCATCAAGTAAACATGACTCCAAGTCACCAAATGAGGTTAGAATGTGTACGGGGTGTTACCCAAATGCTGCACGAAATCACAAAACAACTCCTACGAAAGTCTAATCGCACATATTATGTCCGATATCAAATGTTTCACCAATGACGCTATAAAACACATACTCATGGTATCTCAACACCTAGGTAACCATTGTTCAACGTCATCACATAGGTAACCATTGTTCAACGTCATCACATAGGATTGGAAAGGTACGAGGTGTTACAGGGTGGGAATGGCTTTGGTGGAAGACAAAATGCGAGAAGTGAGGTTGAGATGGTTCGGATATGTGATGAGGAGGTGCACAGATGCCCCAGTTCATAGGTGTGAGAGGTTGTCTATAGATGTTTTTAGACGGGGTAGAGGTAGGCTGAAGAAATATTGGAGGGAGGTGATTAGACATGACATAGAGCAGTTATAACTTACGGAGGACCTGACCCTTGATAGGAAGGTGTGGAGGATGCGGATTAGGGTAGAGGGCTAGTGGATAGGTGTGCATCATTACTATTAGCAAGGAGTGTTTTGTGTGTAGTTGTACCTATAGTCATAGTGTTATGTGTGTCTCTTGTAGTTTCTTGTTCGTGGCGTTTCTTTTATTATCTAGTGGTGTGTTTTCTCATTCTGTTGTTTGTTTTTATTTTTTTATGTTTCTTATACTAATATTTGTCCTGAGCCGAGGGTCTATTGAAAACAACCTCTCTACTTCATTTGAGGTGATGGTATGGATTGCGTACACTTTATCCTCCCCAGACCCCATTTTATAGGAATACACTGGTATGTTGTTGTTGTTGTTGTATCTTTTTTTTCACATTAAAATATGGATGCCGGTAAAAAAAGGTAGTGGTAAGAAATCAATTTTTAGTCCGGCTAAAAAAAATTTGGGAAAAAAAATAGGGGTGCTAGTAGTAGTAGAGGCGGGGGTGGAGGTAGTTCTAGATTATTGTCACCTAGATTTAAAATTAATACCGATGATTTTACTCATGTTGATGATACTTTTTTTGAACCTTCTTGTGCTATTGATGTTGGTTCCGGTAATGTAGCAGACCATGAGGCCTTAGATAGATGTTTTGGTAATTATTGTGAAGACATAGAGTAAGATGAAGATGTAGAAGAACAAGAGTTAGAAGGTACCCCTACCCCTACCCCTACTAATCCGGCTACGAAATTACCAGAACAAGATGAAGTAGAAAATTTACCTACCTTTACTAGAGTAGGAAAAATCGAACGTCCAAAGAGATCATCAGTTTGGAAATTTATGACCCAAAATAAGGAAAAAACTACTACAATTTGCAATAAATGTAAGAAAGTGATGAAACATTTGACCGGAGGATCGCAGGGTGGGACAGGACTGCTAACTAGACATTTGAGAATTTGTGTTCCTGAATATGTTCGTCTAGAAGCTATCGCTAAGGCTAAAAAAAAATGGTACACCCTTGCCTGCTGCTAACCAATCTGTCGGAGTTCTAACGTGGTCCTGAATATTTTAGATTATAGTAACCCGGCTAGCCCAAGCACATCACTCACATATAGTCAGGATAGAGATCGTGAAGAATTAGCTAAAATGATTGCGGTTTGTGGTTTGCCTTTTACTTTTGGTGAACATCCCGATTTTATTCATTATATTTGAAAAGTGTATAATCCTGATTTTTGAGGTTTTTCAAAAATACAATAAAAGCAGATATTTTTAAATATCAACATGAACAGTGTCATTTTCTTCGTTGCTACTTTTCTTATTTTGATGGTAAAGTATTTATCACTTCTGATATGGGTTGTAGTCCTAATGGTGATGATTATTTTTACTGTTACTGCTCATTGGATTGATATTGACTGGGACATGCAAAAGAGAATTATAGGCTGTAAATATGTTGAAGAAAGTAAAACAAGTAGTTATATAGCTTGTTTGACCGGAGAGATTTTAAAATATTTTGGACTTTATGATATGATAATGGATGTCACGTTGGATAATGCTTCTGCTAATTTGAAAGCTATTGATCTTTTAAAATCTAGACTTTGTCCAATTGATGGTGATGCTTTTCATGTTAACTGTAATGCACATATTTATAATTTAATAGTGATGGATGGTATTGATGTATTTGCTGATTCTTGTGTTAGAATTCGAGGTGCTTGTGCATGAGTTTTTAAAGCTAAAATAAGGTCTCGAATTAGAGAATTTGAAAAAACTTGTACTTTATTTGAAATGTCATTTAGAAAAATTCCAAAAGAAGTGACTACTAAATGGAATTCTTTATTTGAATGTTTGTTGTTGCTATTGATTATCGTGCGCCTTTACAAATGCTTTATAATAAACATAATTTGGATCGTGGATTAAGAATCACCGACGAGGATTGGAAAGAATGCAAAGAACTTACTAATTTTTTAAGAATTTTTTATAGTGCTACAAATATTATATCTGGTCAATATCAGTGTTTTAAAAGGCGGGGGCGTGAGGTGAGGCGTAAGTCCCGAGACATGGGGCGTAAGTCTTAAGGATCTACGGGGCGTATATCTCATGTATCTTTATTCTTATAGTTTTATTACTAAAAATATAAGTAACAACAAAATTTTCAGTAATTCTACAAATAATTTCATAAAATATATGACTATCATACTATGTAATTTACCTTCCTGAAAGAAATAATCAATAAACTATTAATATTATAATTAAAACATAAACTCTTTCATGAATAAAAATAAAATACTTTCAAATAACAAAATAAAATATGATAATTTTGAAATATAGGACAAAAACATAACGATCAATCATAAGTGAATATGTAAAATTCGGATATGTATTTTAAACAGAAATGTTAAGTAATATTCACCCTCACGACGTTCTCAATTAGTACATAAGCTAGTTACTTTTAATTTTCTTATTTCAACTGATGAAAAAAACTACTAAGCATCATTTAATTAGTAGAAAATTATGAGTATCAACAGCGTTGACTAAGGAATTTGACACAATTTGTGTAAGAACTATTAGGCGAGTTCCGGACGTTGGGCGTTAGGCGTGTTCAGGGCGTATAGTCGGGCGCTTAGAACGTAAGCCTCACAGAACTAAGTCCCACACATGAGCCCCGAGACGTTTTGCCAGTGCCCCACCCCGGGGTGAGTCCGGACTCTGCCTTTTAAAATACTAGTCACTATTTCTTCAGCTTTAGTAAATGGTTGTGTTATTCCATCTGAATTTGTTAAATATAAAGATGGTGAATATTTTAAAGTTGCGGTTACATATATGATTGAAAAATTTTAAAAATATTTTTTTTCTATTCCTCAAATATTTTTGACTTCTACTTTGTTCAACCCAACTTACAAAGAATAAGGTGTGAAAAAAATGATTGAAAAGATTTATAAAAATTTAGAAATTACAAGTGATAAAGTTCCATCTGTTGAATCATGTAAGGATAGTATATTAACCAAAACTAGACATTTGTATGACCTTTATAGAGACAGGCTACTAAATGATGAACCGTCTGAATCTCCATGTCGAAAAGCTAGATTTAGTTATTTTGATGAAATTATGGATGAAGAACTTAATCTTGATTCTGCTAACAATAATGATTTTGATCAATATATTAATCAGGCACGGGAAAATATTAGTGATTAAAATGGAGATCCTCAACTTTTAACTTGGTGGAAGAACCGGACAGAACAATTTTCATATCTTTCAAGGGTGGTTCGGGATGTGCTAGCTATGCAAGCATCCTCAGTAGCTTCGGAGCAAGCTTTCAGCACGGGGAGATTTATTATTGGAGACCATAGGTATTCATTAGCAAAAGATAGTTTGAAAATATCAGTATTGTTCGGAGATTGGATCAATGCTGAATGAAGGACTGCTGGACTGCCAAATTTATCGCATCAAGTCGAAATCGAAATAGATGAAGCACTTGGAGAAAATAGTGATGATGGCATGGAAGCAATGGATGAAGAAAACCAAATATAAATTTCGGATCATGTTTCCAAGGAATTGATAGATAAGTTACGAAAAATATATTTTGGAAATTATAGATATCAGTATGATAATCAAGACCTAGTTGAAACAGAACCCTTCCTAGAAGGTGGCTGCGTAGAGTAGGTGCTCTTCTAATATTTGTAATACATGTACTTCTTTATTTATTGAGAAAATAGCCTAACCCCCCCTCCCCACACACCCCCACACCCCGCAATCTTTATCCGAAATCCCAACTACACACTCGAACTTCACAGGGTTTCTATCACCCCCCTGAAATGTTTAAAACTGAAATTATACACCCTTAAAATGTCATGACCACATTCATGTTGATAAGTGAAACTCACGCGTTTGGCACGTGGAATTTTAATTTTTTTTTAAATTTTTATTATTATTTACCTTTATCTTCAATCACATTCACTTTTACAAACCTAGAATCGTTTATTTTTCTTGTACAAATCAAATTTTTCATCTTCTCACCAAACAAAATATCAATATTCTTGAATCAAGACCATTGGTCAGATAGAAACGAAGAAATAACAAGTTCAACACAAATAATTTTGTGTTCCATGTCATCATCGGATAGTACTCGTCTACGGCGACGACCTCCATAAACGACTGAAAACAGAGATGAAAAAGGTAGGAATTCTACAATATACCGTTCTACAACCAAATATGTATTATTAAATGGAATCAAATGGAGTGAATAACTACATTGTTGACTTGTGATGGAGAAAAGAAAAAAAAGTGGTGGCAGCGGCGGCTAATTGGGTGGTGATAGTAGTGGTGGGTGATATGAGACCAACGATTTGAATTAGAGGTAGGGTTTGCTTGGATTGAAGTGGGATGAAAGACAATATGATATTAGTAATACAATATTGTCTTGAAGATTCTTGATTTTTTTATGTTTGATTCTTGAAATTTGGGCAAGATTTTGGAAAAAATGGACAATGGAAGAAGCAAAAAGGGTGAGGGATTTATATGAGGAGGAAAATGGAAGAAGGTGAAGAAGAATGGATAAGTGGTACAAGATCCGATGGAGATGGTGGTAGGCAGCGGCGGGGAATGATAGTGCTGGAGAGATTTGGGATATGTTGGTGAAGAAGATAGAAAATCAATAATGTAAATATATATATATATATATATATATATATATATGAAAACTAATATAAGTTCTAATATTTATTTTTGGTCCTCACTATCCCAAGGAGAATGAGTTACACCTTCTTTTCCATCTCAACGTTTAGGGAACAAATAATTTCATTTTTAAACAGTTCAGGGGGGTGATAGGACCCCCGTGAAGTTCGAGTGTGTAATTGGATTTCGGACAAAGGTTGGAAGGGTTTTAGGCTATTTTCTCTTATTTATTTGAATAAAATTATAGGTTATTCCCCTTCATTTTCTTTTTAAATTTGTCTTTTATTACTTTAAGAATTCAAAAAAATAATAATTAAACTTTAAGTTATAAATTTAAATTTAAACTTTAAAGTTGAAAATTTAAACTTCAAAGTTGAAAATTTAAATTTAAACTTTAAAGTTCCAAGTTCAAAAAAATATTAAAGTTTAAAGTTAAAAAAAAAATCAAAGTTTTTTTACATCTTCAACTTCAACTCTTCAAGATTCAAAAAAATTAAAACTTTATAGTTGAAAATTTATATTAATCTTTAAAGTTGAAATTTAAATTAAACTTTAAAGTTTTTAAAATTTTAAAGTTCAAGATTCAAATTTCAAAAGAATTCAAAAAAAAAAAAAAAAACTTTAAAGTTGAAACTTTAAATGAAAACTTTAAAGTTCAAAGTTGAAAATTTAACTTTCACCTTTAAAAAAAATTAAAGTTTCCAAAGTTGAAAACCAAAACTTAAATTTTAAATTTGAAAATCAAAGTTTTTATAAGTAGTCAAAAAGATATTTTAAAACTTTTAAAAAATTGAAAAATAACTTAAATAAAAAATATAAGTATAAAAGTTTTATACTTATATAAAATTATACTTATATAAAATTAAAATTAGTTTTATAATAAAACTGATTTTATTTGTAAAAAGTAATTTTAAAAACTATATTTTGATTTTAAATTATAGCACAATTTTATTTTTTTTAAAAAAAATTAAACGGTTGTCCGGTTCTCGACTGGTCAGGCCCGTCGACGTATCGGTTTGTAAAGGATCGGTGCGGACAATCATGATTTTTCCGGGCAACCCGATTAGATAGGCCAGTTTTTGAAATGTCCACCGACCACCGGTAACGGATACCGGTGCGGAACTCCCGCAGCTCGTTCCGGCAGGCCCTTCCCGGTTTCGATGCCGGCCTTACCTTAGTGTGAGTAAAATTATAGATTACTTTGGACTAATTAAATCATTTGTAGTTTCAGATATTGTATTTCCTCACAGAAACATTGAAGTTCCAGACTAATTAACTTCAGTGTGGGTTGAAGCTAGCATAATTAGGATACTTCATGGGTTGTTTCCTAACCCGTTAGATAACCCAATTGAACCCGTTTAGTGATGTGTCAGTTTGGGTAACAACCCAAATGGACCCAAGAAGAAATCTTTATCAACCCAACCAGTTAAAGTTCGGACGGGTTGGGCGGGTTACATATTTTTGGGTCGAATTTGACAGCTTTAGTATGAACCTTCCCTCCCTCGTCTGATTATCTCGCTGGCAAATCAGTAACAACTACGAATTAGACATCACCTTTTTTTTTTGCCACAATTTTTTTTTTCTTTTTCGAAGATGAAATTTCTTTTGTGCAGAAGACTAATTTTTTTGATGGGAGTAGTCATCTTCTTCGATGAATTTTTTATGAGTTTAGAAAAAAGAATCATGAATTTTATACATATATATCAAGAGATTTTCACTAGGAGTCGTTATCCTCCTCAATGACTTTTTCCGGTGGTCTTCTCCGATGAATTTGAACAAAAAAAATTATGAACTTTTCGATGGAAGTTATCTATTTCACTCCCTTCAATTTCTTCCTTAAAATTCCTCTTTCAAAATTTAAGCAAAAATGTTAGAGATGCATTCATGGCGGACGAAGTGAAGAAACGAGGGGACAATGAACAACTGCGGAAAAAGCAGTGAAGAACCCAAAATGAAAGAAAAAAAGTTTTAAAATAAGTGGGGTCTACAAATTAAAAAAGAATAAATAAGAAAGATAATTTAACATAATTAATGTATTAACAATTATTACTATTAAGAAGAAGATTAAGAATACTTTAGTATATAACTAGGGTACTTATCCATAACTAGGGTATATTAATATTATTATTTTAATTAAAAAAATTAATAGTAAGAAATCTCCAATCTTTTTATAAATTCATAACATCCTATATAAAATCATCTACAATAAATTCATGAGAAACATTCCAAATTAATTATAAAACAACTCGTTTTAATTTATGTAAACTTAAATAAGAAAAACAAAAATGATAGATTCAGGAAAAGGACATTAATGACAGTATAAAATCTGAGGAAAACACATTTAAAATATTGATTCTCTTAATATTTTGTGTCTTAGTGATAATTGTTAACAATAAGGTAAAGTTAAATTTTAGTTTCTCTTCAATAAAAACATAAAATAAATAGAAGAAAAAAATAAAATAGCAAAAGAAAATAATATGCAAGACAAAAAACTTGTCTAATTGTCCTCTAATTAATTTTTTTTCGTTTTCAGTTCTTCTTACCGTTTAAAATATGCACCACCGTCTGTATAAATTCAAAGAAGGCTTCAATCGTTGCCACCATTTCACTACCTATTACAAAGTTAGATTATTCTTTGGAAGCAAGAAAACGAATCTTTAGCAATGAAATAAGATTTTAAAAAAAGTAAAAAGAAGTAGAATAATCATGAGATATTTTCTCTTACAACATAAAATGTAAATGCATTAAATGGTAAAACAATGAATTCTTTTGTTATTGATAAGACAAACAACTTTTAACTTAAATTAGTTATTTCTATCAAAGAAAATTAATTAAATCTATCAAGATTTTTGTAAAAGAAATATATATATATATATATATATATATATATATATATATTGAGTTAAACTTTACAAAACTTTCACGAATTTACCAAAAATCGGCTTCATATATATGCACAAAATCGAAAAGTTTGTGAGCACAACTTTGACACAAAAAAAAAGCGAGAAAATTAATATATAAATATCTGCAAATTTTGGATCTTTTTATGGGTGCATGTCACTATAAGCTTGATGTACTTTAAAATAGTCCCTGCAATATGTTAAAAATATAAAATATTAATGCGAAGAGCATTAAAAGTTGATTCATAGAGTTTAAGTCTTGAATTCGTTTTCATCTCTTTTCATATTATACATCACTTGTGTTCACCAAAAGCAAAAAAAGTTTCAAAATATAATTCAGGAAGCACAACCTGAAATTATTATCCAATAACAAAATTATTTGTCCAATAATACATGTGAATTTTGAATCTTTATGGGTGCACTATAAGCTTGATATACTTTAAAATAGTCCAAGCAATGATTTTAAGAATACAACATGTTAATACTAAGAACATTAAAAGTTGATACATAGAGTTTAATCTAGGATCCATTTCCATCTCTTTCAATATCATATACCACTTTGCATTCACCACAAGGAAATAATAAACGTGCCAAAATTCAGGAAGCAAACCCTAAAATAATGTCACTCACCCTTTCAACCGATCATTCTCCGATAACAAAATCATTCATATGCTATTGTTTTAAGTTTTCGTGAAAATAAAGTTGATCCATAGAGTTTAAGTCTTGAATCCATTTTCATATCATACATCACTTGCGTTCACCGCAAGAAAAAAAAGTTCCAAAATATAATTCAGGAAGCACAACCTGAAAAAAAATGTCACTCACCATTTCAATCAATCATTCTCCCATAACAAAATTATTCATCCAATAATACCTGCTAATTTTGGATCTTTATAAATGCATTATAAGATTGATGTACTCTAAAATAGTCCCTTCAATACTTTTAAAAATATAACATAGTAATACTAAGAACAATAAAAGTTGATCCATAGAGTTTAAATCTTGGATTCGTTTCCATCTCTTTTCATATCATATACCATTTACATTCACCACAAGGAAATAATAAGCATGCCAAATTAAAGAAGCAAAACCTTAAAAAAAATGTCACTCACCATTTCAACCGATCATTTTCCGATAACAAAATCATCATCCACCATTGTTTCAAGTTTCGTGAGAATTACCGCATACGCATTTTCCTTAGCACATGCATAATTTCCTTAAAAAAACACAACCCAACAGCAAAAGAGCAACTATTCTATTTACAGATTCCATTGAGTTGCTGAGTTAAAATATATTAGCTTTGTAAATAAAAAAATAACGTCTTTTAATGTACTTATAATAAGGACAATAATAATGATAATAAACATTAAGAGATCATCCATCAAATATTAGGTAACTGCCGTCAGTGATACTGAGTATTGACTCTTCATTTTCTTTTCATTTGTTTTATTTTATATATATTGATTGGTTCATACTTCATAATAAAATTTGCAAATGAATTAACCGTTTCATACAATAAGTTCGTAAATATAAAAGAAAATTATATATTTTTTCTCTTTCCTTAATGATTAATATGTAATTGCAATTAAATCTTTGTTTTCCATAACAATGATTCTCTTTCAATTCCCAGCAATGCAATTAATGTTTAATATATTGAATTAGAATTAAAAAAAATAGTTAAAATGGAAAAGAAAAAAGTCAAAAAATCAGAAAAAAATAAAGTGTTAATGGTGGTCTTAGAAGTATGTCAAATCAGCAGATTTCTAACCTTCTTATTTATTTATATATACATATATATATATATATATATATATATATATATATATATATATATATATATATATATATATTGATGAGTAATAAAATAGTGCCATGTATGCAACTTTGTCATTTAAAGATCTTTTTTCTTCCTCTCACGCACTTATGGAAGGTGAGTACACTTTCTCTGTCATATCACTTAGATGGAAGGTGAGTACACTTTCTCTGCCATGTCACCTTCTAAGATGGAAATAATATCATATTGAACAAGGTTAGGGGTGTAATAAGTCGAAATTAGTTTAAGTGTGAAGTCAATTTTTTGGGACAAGTTTAGAGTGTATTTGATGTCTTTTCCCATCTTATTTTAATATTTCCACATACGAATAAAACTATATCATGCTCATAGTTATAGCAAGATGTATAAGTGCATCAAATGTACAAGATATGGTACTTCAGGACCAATCCAATTCTACATGTTTCTCATTTCAACTTCTTTAAGCAGATAATCTACTCTGTTTGAAAAATCTTCAAGAGTTCCACTAATATTCAAGTTATGAATTTATATAATATAAGGATTATAAACAAGTTTCTTAGAAATTTGTATATATTTTTGACATTTTGAATTCTTAAGAATTTTTTCGTATAAATGTTGTCAAGTGACAATATCCATACGTGACATATTTTAATGTATGAATTGTTGGTCCAATAAACTTTACACTTATCGAGATGAATTAATTTACTTGGTAACTAGTTCTATGTTAGCATGCTTAAATAAACGTATAATTCATATCCTCATAATCTTTTACAGCATTGTATTATGTTGTATCGAAAATGTCGTCAACAATATAACATTTGAATCGATTCGTAATAGGACATATGTCAATGAGATCTCATTACTTCCATTATTTTCTTACCTAAACCTCTGATGAGGTTTCATGAAGTGTTATGTCGCAGGCTTCTTCAAGAGCATATTGCCTCCTTATTATGATCATTTGATCATCTCCCATTTTCAAGGATTATTGTATTTGGAGCCGATTGATACACCATGCTTCATGTATGTCGTAGACTTTGTCCTTCAGGGACATTCAATAGAAGCATTTACAGCAGAAATATGAGATTAATTTTGGACAGCAAATGCTTCTAGCATTTGACTTGAATTATCTTTTGAATGAGGATCGTACGGATGATAAATGACAACATATTTCTTAGCTACTTATTATCTCCACTTTATGTTAGAAAAATCAACATCTATCCCAATTTACTTTGGAGAATTTATCTCTGTGCATCATGGTATACCCATTATCATATATCCCACATCAAAAGTTAAGATGAAAAATATTTGATTACTGATCCTGAATCAATTGAGAGGGAAAAATTGATCATAATTTATTAGTATGGTGCATACAGTTACTATTGTTTGCAATATATCATAATTCAAACCAACACATGGAGCTTTGTTCTCATAAGCAATGGCTCAACTATTTGTCTAAGGCATTTAACGCCAGACCATCTTGGATATTAATCAACATCATCAAGATGAATTGTCCTGATAACATAATCTGAAAGTTGTCTTAATTCAATTATTTTGAGTAATCAATTTTGCGATTGTCAAACTGCAGGTTGACAATAAGAGTACATGTGATAATCTTGTCTCTCATTGATACATCTATTTAAGATATTGCATAATAGGTGAACTGACTCATATTCATCTTTTATACTTTTCAAAAGTTAAGGGATTCAATTCCAACATTAGCTAATCTAATCAACTTATCATGAGAACACGCAACTCAAAAGAATTCTATGAAGAATTTTTTAGTCCTTTGATATATGTTGAATACTCGATATGCATATCTTCGGAATGTCTAATACGTTCGTATCAATGGATAAAATAATTTGTACTATTAAACTCCAAATTTACAATGACATATGTCATTTGCTTAAATTTCAGAGTTCTACTACTTCGAGAGTAGATTGCAAGATTTACAATTTCACAGTCTAACTATTTGGGGAATATATTTCATAGTATTTACTACTTCGGGAGTAAATTTCAGATTTATTACTTCGAAAGTAGATATCAAATTTACTACTTCGTGAGTAAATTTCAGAATATTTCTTCTCAATTATTTTATCTCTTTCGAAGGTGGGTCGTGATATTTTTTTACAACCAAATGCACATTTGTATTTATATGCCTTACTAAGTATTACTCTTATCACATTCACCTCAGGAAATAGATCTGTAATTGTAACATTTATCAAAAGTTTTAATCTTTGAAAATGGAATATAATTATCTTAACGTGTGTTAAGTATATCAAATTATTATAACTTAGAATATCTTGTAAGATATTAATACTTCAGGAGCAAATCAAGCATACATATGGTGTAGAGAATTTTTCTTTAACATATCTTTGTTTTTAATTACAATAAGCCAATGAAATATTACGATATCTAGTGATTAGCAAATTTAAAGACAACGCGACATATGCTTTTATAACTTAGAAATAAAGTTATGTGAATCGGTGTAACACCTCACATTTCATGTCATGTTTAAGTCACTCCATGTGTTTTTTATAGCTTAGAAATAAAGTCATTTAACCTATGAATTGATTAGAAATTATTTGAAATGAGTATGAAACTAAAACGAAAGTTCTGAATACGTGAAATGGCCAAGACGACGAGTTGACAGGTCAACACTATGGCCAACGCGCCGCACCTGTTACCAAACTTCAGAAAGTTGAAAATCAACCTTACAGTGCTATGGGGTCTGCGACGCATGACCCAGAGCGTGCTATGAGGCCTGCGACGCACATCTCAGACAGTGTTATGGGTTGTGCGGCGCACACTTTCCATTTCAGATGGAAACTTTCCCATTTTATCTCAATATGTGTGTTTGTCCTACCCCTTTTTATATGATTCATTTTTGCCACTTAAAAACCCTTCTAAACATGATTAACACTCAAAAACACATCGTACAATCCCTTTTCTTTCTCAAGAACTCCAAGGGTTTCAAGAACATTCTAAGAACTCTATCAAGGAATCTTCAAGTTTTTCTCCAAACTTCTTCCATCTCTCAAGGTATACAAAGCTATCTCTTCTCATGATATTTCTCTAGATTTCTTTCTCATGGTTCAAATGAAACCCATGAAAAGGTTAAGATTAGAAGAAAATCCCCTTATATTGAAATTTGTTCGATTCTTTATGTTGATATCATAAAATCAGTTCTAATGTACCCTATTCTTCATGATTAACATAATCTATGGGCCTATATGAACTTTTGAATATTGATGAATGCAATGAAAACCACATCTATGTATCAAGACTTAAGTAAAATCCTAATGATTATGATATCTCTTCAATTCTTCAAGAAAACCTCATTAAATGTTTACTCATGTCTCTTATCTCATTATAACCCTGTTCTATGTGATTTTTCATGAATTCTTCTAAAAAAACTCATGAATATTAATGAAAGTCATGACCATATGCTAAATGCTAAGTTTTTATGATTTCTAAACGAATAACGAACTTATAAATTTTATGATTCTTATGAATCTTATGAAGTCTATGAATCTCATGAAACTTATGATGGGTATGAAATCTTATGATCCTTGTGAAATCAATGATTCCTTATGAACCCCAAACGGTGTACTCTTTTCAAAGTATATATTCCATAACTTATGATTTTTTTTTTTTAATTGATGATCTTATAAGAAGGTCTTCCTTGAATATGCTTTTGATATGATTATATAACCTCCTTAATCATAAATTATGTTAAAATGACTTGAATCCTCCAAAATCTCTATAACCTCCACAATGTCATGAAATTCTAATCTTATTAACTATGGTATAAAAGTACTATCGTTTATGGATCTTAAACGATGCTAATGAATGGTTGGAACAATAATGAACATTCCGAAAGCTTACTCCGCATAAAATTATAAAAATTCTTAACTTGTGAACCATGACATAATGAATCATGATACCACCACTATGAATTCTATAATGATTGAATGATAAAATTCATGATTACGAACGATCCTAAAGTGACTAACTTATGATTATGAGCCTAAAGTAGCTAACCATGAGCTTAATATGGCTAATCTATGAACATGAGTCGAAAAGGACTAAAACAAAAAATTTATGAGCTTAAGGGAGTTAGATGGATGACCGAGCAGGCATAGGTCTAAATGACAAATACCCAAAACTATGTTTGTTGACTTAGGTTTTGGGGTCGTTCCGCAAGTCGAACGACTCCTTCATGTGTCCCGAAATAGGCATATTAGGGATCCTTGCTAGCAAATCATGTCATGTATATTTCCCGCAAGGTATAAAATGGTTTAGTTGATCAGGCTGAGATCAGACACAATGCGTTTCATATGGTGGTTTATGTCGGTTCACTGCTTACTCACATAATGAACTAAAAAAGTAATAATGCACTTAACTTCCATAGTTATGATTCAAGCCTATGTTTCATCATGTCCTGATTATCTCCACTTGATTGTACTTGTTATAGATCTATCTGTTTTGTCATGTTCCTTCTTGTTGTTTTGCATATCGTCCATTCAATATACTGACGTCATTCGGCGTTGCATCATTTTGCGATGCTAATCCAGGTACATAGGTTCGTGATCAGGCGCATCATTAAGTTCACTAGTCCCAGCTATTGGTGAGCCCTCCCTACTTTCTGGGGGCTAGTCCAGACTTGCTAGTTTTTTTTTTTTTCCAGTTGTTTAATGTATGTCGTAGGCCTTGTTTCAGTAGATATTATTATTCAGATCTAGAGGCTTCATAGACAATTTTAATTGTCAGACAAATGCTATTTTCAGCTTTTGTCTTTCATGCTTTTATTTATTGGAGCACATGTTTTCTTAATAATAACTAATGAAGTCTATTTCTTTAAAGAGACATCTTCATGATTCACTTCATCTTTTGTCATGTATATATCAGTTGTATGCTCATGTGATATGTCAGACGGTTTGCTCGGGCCAACAATGGTACCGGATGCCGACCACGTTCAGGGTCTAGACTGGGATCATGACAATCAGAGTCACTTCATTTTAAATAATCAACTTCTTTTATCAAGAGGGAGATCGTTCAAAACCCTATCATTATAAATCATGTAAGAAAGGTTTACGTATGTTAGCTTGCATACATTCATTAATTTTATTTGGATTTGTTTTTCATATATATTTTTCCTCATACATTTATTATTTTAATTTTTTTCATATAATGGCGTTTTGACTTTTAACATATGAAAAGATTATATAATTTTTCATGAAAATATATACAAAGTTTATATCAAAAACATTATGCACATAAATATTGAGATGAATATTAAAGAATTGATTGTCCAAGGTAATCAAATATTTATATAAAATAAAGTTAAAAATAAAGCTGGAGATTCAAAATCATGTCAAAAATTCAAGAATTAAAGGAAAAAATATATTTTCTTTTTTCTTTTCCAGAACAAGCTTTTCTTAAACGAATTTGATGATTCATTATATAAAATAAGTTATCGTTTATCATAAATTTCCAAATATTTTCAAAAATTTAGATTTGGTGAAGTTTGAATAGAAGTTTAAATATCTGTTTGGCTATAACAATTGGAAACATATTTCACTTTTAAAAAAAATAAATATGAAACGTGATTTATACCCATAAGTTTTAAAAACTATAAAAAATATCCATAAGTTTGGTATAGAATATCATTCTTATAATGAACTAAATAATACATTATTCAAAAATCATCACACATTATTTTAATAAAAACTACTAATAACACGATTACCAGTTACTATAATTCGTCAAATTATAATTAATTATGAAGATCTATTGGTGTAAAAAAAAAGAAGGAATGATAGTAACTAGCTATTTTTTAATATAAATCTTCTCATATTCTACGCACAATCTCTTTACAATAAGCATGCAAATATAAAATTAGTTGAACTCATAAATATATGAAATTTTTTTTATAAAATATATAAAATTTGGGTTAATTCTAAAATTTTAAAAGCATTCAACAACTATTTTTGGCCCAAAAACATTTTTTTTTTTGGTAGATGTTGGGTTTTTTGCCAATTTTTTTTTTTTGGTAAAACTTGACAAATTTTTTGACCAAATAAAATTTTGCCAAAATCTTTTGAAAAAAGTGATTGCAATATCTATAACCAAACAAAGGATCTTTGGCAATATATTGTGGATACATTAAAAAAAAATCATTTGATAAATGAAATTCCCTAGTAGATGGTAAGAGTATGAAATTTTTACGTTGATATGTAAACAAATATTCTCTTCGTTCATTTTACTTGTCACTTTTTACTTTATGAAGGTCAATTTGATTAAATTTTGAACTTAAATTAAAGTAGATTAATTTAATATTTTAAATTTAGATATTTGGAAATCATACAAAAAATGTTATAAATTGCAATCTTTCTTATATTAATAATATAATGTAAGAATAATAGTTTGATTGGACAAGCTTATTTTTTTTCAAAAGTGTTTAGTTTTTCTCAAAAGGGCTTATTTTTAAAAAATGAGGTGTTTGCCCTAGCTTTTGAAAGAAAATAAGTGTTTCTGGGGAGTAAAAAAAATAGTTTTTCACAAGCTAAAAAAAGTAGCTTGTCCTTAAAAGCACTTATTTGAAAAATACATTTAAAAACACTTTTAAAAATGTTGGTCAAATACTAATTGTTGTTTAAAAGTGCTTTTTAAATCTATTACCCAAACTGCTTCTTACCAAAAGTACTTTTTTGAAAAACACTTCTAAAAAATCACATTTCAAAATAAACTGATTTTAGAAGATTAGCCAAACATGCTATAACTATTAAAATGTTTGAAAAGCAAAATGCGACAAGTAAAGTAAGGGTAAACTACACGTTTGGCCCCCATAGTGGGTTGCTTCGCTTTTTTGTCCTCCATAAGAAAAGTCATATAAAACTAGTTTTTTTTATTTTTTATGTATAGAACAAATACCATTTGTCCCTCTATATCTCAAATATTTTTAAACAACTCTCCATGCTTATTTATCTTTCAACTTCTATTTTTTCCCTTTTTTAATTTTACTTTAATTTTGATATTTTCTTTTCATTTTTTTCTTAGTTTTTCTCAACCTTTACTTCTTTTTCCTTTTCTCCTTTCAACTTCTATTTTTTAATATTTTTTTTCTCTTTTTATTTTTTCTTTTCTCTTTTTATTTTTCTTAGTCTTTATTTTTCTTTATTTTTTGTTTTGTCTTTTTTTTCTTTTTTTCTCACCCTTTATTTTTTTTCTTTTATTTTTTTCCTTTCCTTCTCTCAACTTCTATTTTTTTTTCTTTTTCTCTTTTTTATTTTCATTGATTTTATTTTTTTATTTTTTTTTTAAAATGCTTTTTCTTTATTTTTTCTTTTTCTTCGACTTTTATTATTTTTCTTTTATTCGATTCCTTTCAAACAACAAGTTACGCCTCATGAACAAGAATTGACACTACTATATTATGTCTTGATTTATGAGATGTTCTATAAATCTTGTCTTAGAGGCAAGACTTAGCCCAATTCAAACAACAAGTTATGTCCCATGGGCAAGAGTTGACACTATCACATTGTGTTTTTAGTTAAAAGATGTTTTATAACTCTTGTCTTAGAGGCAAGACTTAGCCCAATGACTTTCAAACAACAAGTTACACCCTACGGGCAAGAGTTAACACTACCACATTGTGTCTTGATTTATGAAATGTTCTATAACTTTTGCCTTAGAGCCAAGACTTATCCCAAGGACTTTCAAACAACAAGTTACGTACAATGGACAGGAGTTGACACAACTACATTATATTTTGACTTATGAGATGCTCTATAACTCTTGCCTTAGAGGCAAGACTTAGCCCAAGAACCTTCAAACAACAAGTTACGCTCCGTAGGAAAAAGTTGATACTACCATGTAGTGTCTTGATTTATGAGATGCTCTATAACTCTTGCCTTAAAGGCAAGACTTAGACCAAGAGCTTTCAAACAACAAATTACACCCCATGGGCAAGAGTTGACACTACCACATTGTGTCTTGATTTATGAGATGTTCTATAAATCTTGACTTAGAGGCAAAACTTAGCCCAAGGACTTTCAAACTACAAGTTACGTCCCGTGAGCAAGAGTTGACACTACCACATTGTGTTTTTAGTTATGAGATGTTCTATAACTCTTGCCTTAGAGGCAAGACTTAGCCCAATGACTTTCAAACAACAAGTTACGCCACACGGGCAAGAGTTGACACTACCACATTGTGTCTTGATTTATGAGATGTTCTATAACACTTACCTTAGAGGCAAGACTTATCCCAAGGACTTTCATAATTATACCTTGTAAATATATTAAATTCATGTAAATTTTAACAAAATTAATAAAAGAGCAGGTCAAAATCTAACGAAATACAAGTGAGAAGAACGAAGAAGAAAATTGATGCAGAAGAGAACGATGGAAAGCAAAAGACATATTAGTATAGAAAATAATATAGGGTAAAGGGTAAAACAGAATTATGTAATATTAAGTAAGAGCATAATTAAAAAAAGAAATAAGAAAACCATAGAAAGTGAGGATTTTCGTTCAAACCATATGATAACATATATTTTAAGAAACAATAAAAACAAATTAAGGATGACAAAAAAGTTTGAAAATAAAAAAAAAGGTGACACAAGTTTTAATTATTGAATAGAGGTGACAATTTTATTATTAGTGTTAATGACATGCAACAAATATCAGCAACAACTATCGAAGTTGTTGTAGCAACTTCAAAAATTACTGCAACAATTTCCTAATCACTAATTAACAAAAAATTTGACTTACATTGATCAAACTTATCACCAATTTTAATTTCAAAACTTATTTATCACCCTACACTCAATTGTCTGTGGCAACTACACCTTACCATACCATGGAAACCACCCTCCAAACAAAGTAAAAATGGGCCGACTTTTATACCCTTGATTTTGATTTTATTTATCTTTGCTGTGCCAAAAAAAAAAAAAAAAAGCATCAATATACACACGGGTTCTCTTCCAAGCTCGTTTTGCATCTCTTCTTTGCTTCATCACAGAGTCAATTTTATTTTTTTTGATACAAAAGTTGTACCATGTGCTTGTAGAATAGTACTCCCCATTTGTCTCTCCTCGAAATTTGTTCCGGTGAGTTACATTTCATCTCATACTTTGCATTACCCAATTCTAACTTATTCTGATCTGAATTTCATATTCAATTTGAAACTCAAATTTACATTCGGATCTGATTCGTATAAATTGATTTGATTTCCTTTTACTTGCTTATATTTAAAGTGATCGGTGAATTCTTAGAGGGTTTTCTTGATTAATTTTTGTTTTGTTTGATTCACTATAATAAACGGATTTATTACTTATGACACTTTCTTTTTTCTAAAATATAATATTGGTATGATCTTTCGCACACAATTTATCAGTTAATCATGTTTAGGTGATACATCCCACTTTAAATTTTAATTGCTACATTCATTTCCTTTGACACGTTTAACACCCGATGTAGATTAAGAGGTCGTTTGGTAGGGTGTATAAGAATAGTGCAGAATATGGTGTATTAGTAATGCTTGCATTAGTTATGATGAGATTTTTCTTATGCAGTGTTTGGTTTGGTGCATTAAAAATGACATGCATTGTATAATTTTCTTACAAAAAAAGTATTTGCTTACAAAAGTACCCTCCACAAATATGGTGGAAATGATGTGGAAAAGGTTTTGAGGGGCAATTGTGTCTTTAACCATGCTGATGCATGCATTAGAATCCATTGCATTACTAATACCATAGATTTTCATGTATTAGTTATACACACCTTAATACCAAATAAAGTGTTATACATCGGTTGAATAAGCATACCAAACAAAGTATTAGTAATACACAAAGCTAATACATGCATTATTTTTTCTAATGCACTCTACCAAATGACCCCTAGGTGTATTGATTAGGTTCCTGTTTTGGTTAGAAGCTTAATTTGGACTCAGTTCTTTGGTAGGTTTTTATGGTGTTTTAAAGGATCCATTGTATACACTACTCCCTCCGTCCCATATTAGTTGTCCACTGTCCCATTTACACGCTCCTTAAGAAATCATAAATAAGATTAGTAGTTTTACTAATTTACCCTTTATCTACTCCTTTGTAAAAGAAACTTTTTAGAACTTATAAACTTGTTTAGGCTTTCAAAAAAATTAGTTGTATGGGTAAAATGGAAAAAAATTTAATTAATTTTTTCTTGGTTTGGTAAATGAACAAGTAATTTGGGACAACTAATATGGGACAGAGGGTGTAGCTTTTTGAAGGTTTATTAAAGATACTTGTTGCTGGTGGGAGGTGGCGAGTATCCGGTGGAATTAGTCGAGGTGCGCGAAAGCTTGCCCGGACACCACGGTCATTAAAAAAAAGGATTTCTGGTGATATTGTTTGTGAATAAGCCATGTTGTTTCTGTAGTTCAATTTCATTCGGCGATGAAATACTGCTTTTGGGATCATATGAAATAGAATGTTCAGACTTGGGATTTTTATTTTGCAGATTTGAAAGCCGTAACCAAATTCAGAATTTGTGCCCAAAAGGTGCAATTTCTCGAGGATGTTGATGAAGTGAAGATATTGTAAATTCAGGTGATTTAGATGAACTCTGCCTTTAATATAGCAAGGAGAATTCATATAGGAAAGAAATGCGGCAAACATTTCTTTATCCTCTTTGGTGATCTTCTGACATTTTTCGTTCCATGTGTCTTGTCAGATTTGAAACCATAATTTTCAAAGGTCTCATAAGTACCTAAACTATTTAGTTATCACGGCATGGATTCACCTGGTAAGATTTGAAGTTATATTTCTTAAAGAAGATTCTTGTTTTTTCTTTTACTGTTTGTTTTCTCTCTACATGCATATATTTTAAGTTACAATGATGGTTAGTTTTATCCTGGATGCAAGATTTGGTTTTTGATATTAAATTATTTCCTGTTTTCCCAGTCAGTTGCTTGGAAATTTTTTGCTAAAAATGGTAACTCTATTAAGAATTAAGCTGCAGTGTGATTGTTCTATTTGTTTGTTGTGGTAAATATTGAAAATTGCATTCTTGTGTGCATTTTATGTGAAAATCCTGAATGATTGAGGAAAAGGCTACATTACTTAGTTGTGGTACGATGAATGGTGTTGTCTACTAGGATGATATTTCTAGATTACAACCCCTTTTTTGTATAAGAAGATATGCTTAGCGAGCTTCCACCTGTCCCAAACAAGCCCCTTTTCTCCTGGGGACTCACTTTTAGGAAATTAGCCAATTTTAAAAGAACACCTTTTCTGATTAGATTTGGTCCATTTGCGGTGAGTTTCTATCCTCCACTATGGAGGAGAGAGCCTATTTCTCAGCCGGAGATAAGTCTTTTAAATTAATTAACATTAGTTAAGAAAGGGTCAGATGGTTTTACTTTACGAGCGCAACAGAAGGTTCATTTGCAAAATCAAAATGGACAAAAACAACTTGTGCTGGGCATGCGGTGCTTTGAAAAAGTCTTCACCGGAGGGGGGGGGGGGGAATCTTTGCCGGAGATGCGGTAGGAAAATAGAGGCCTACCTTCGCAGAGTGCATCAGAATTTTATCAGTTATGGTTAGTAGGTTTGTTCAAATCGAGGCATGGTTGGGTGATAGGAAATTATTGGTGATCATCCGAGAAGAAATTATTGACACGGAGGATGGTATGAAAGTGCTGAAATATTGGGATTCCTGTGGAGACCACAACAACCAGCGACGGGATTGGAACTGTAGAATCAAGCAAGAACATATTTTGAAGAAGCCAGTCTAGAGCACTGGACTCCGATGGAGATGAATGGTGTTGTAGCAGTTCAAAACAAAATCAAAATCAGCCAGAGACCAAATCAAATAACTCCCATTTTCTTGCCAAAGTCGAAATTGGGAAATTTAATGACCCTTTTAACATATCTCCCAATCAAGAAGTTGCTAGTTTCATAACAGATGGAAGGTGAAGGTGAAGATGATTGAGCATAATCAATTTCTTTTCAAAATGCCTTCTCATCAAGAATCACTTCGGACCCGTTTGGACATGCGATATGAAATCATGATATGAAGTTGAAGTTTTGTTTGGACATGCAATTTGAACTTTTTAAGTTGTATTTTTTTCTCATAAACATGAAAACCCCACAAGTTGTGAAAACTATTAAATTTTTTTCAATTCTTATATAATGTTATTAAATGAGCAAATCATAGTTCAGAAATAGGATACCATAATATCCTAAGGCTCTGCATTGATAAATCACATATTTCCATATTTCTTTTATAAACAAATGTTTGCAATGGAGCCGGGGGTCTATCGGAAACAACCTCTCTACTTCACCTGAGGTAGTGGTATGGACTGCGTACACTTTACCCTCCCCAGACCCCACCTGGTGGGAACACGCTGGGTATGTTGTTGTTGTTGTTGTTGAAACAAATGTTTGCAATTACAAACTTTCGAGTACACATAATTTTATAAAAATACACTAGTCACTAATAATAGTAACTAGTTATTTCTTAAGATAATCCTTTCATATGGTACGAACAATCTCTTCACGTTGAGCATGCGTCTTTTTTTGTTTTGCAAAATTTAAAATGATGTTTTGCTGTCATGTGACCAGGAGGTCATGGGTTCAAGCCTTGGAAATAGCCCCTTGCAGAAATGTAAGGTAAGGCTGCGTACAATAGATCCTTGTGGTCGGGCCCTTCCCCGGACCCTGGCACCCTGCGCATAGCGGGAGCTTAGTGCACCAGGCTGCCCTTTTTTAAAAAAAATATAAACTTATGGGTCAAATTTTTCTTTTAAAAAAGTTGAAATCATGATTTGAAATCCCAAATCATGATTTTTTGAGAATTTGGGATATGAAGTTGTCCAAACGCTGATTTGAAATTATGAGATGAAAATCACATGTCCAAATGCCTACTTAGAGTTAAAGTTGGAGATTGGTAATGGTAGAAGAATATTTCTGGAATGGTGGTTGTCGGTTACAAGATTGGTAATGTTGGAATCATAATTTGATAATAGATGGATAAAAACATCGAGAATTCCACTCCATGCTTATGTTTGGCTAGAAGCTCCTTTAGAGTTATTGGTGATTCGTGGTGGCTTTGTTGATACAAATAACAACAACAACGACATACCCAATGTAGTCTCACAAGTAGGACAAGTGGGGTCTGGGGAGGGTAGGATGTACGCAGACTTTATCCCTACCTTTGTGAGATAGAGAGGCCGGAGGCGGTTTCCAATGGACCCTCAACTCAAAAGAAATGTAATTGAAGCAGGATTGTAAGAAAAATATGACAACAAAATAACAAGATGCAAAGCAAATAAAACAACAACTAGTAATACACATTGAAGAATAAGAGACTATGCGACTACTAAATAATACTACAAATAAGGAGAAGAGAGGGTGAGCAAAAAGCCTTTCCCTGGTATGAACTCAAAAAAATCATTTACCCGTCGCCTGCTTCATCTGCAAGAGCTTCCTCTTGTTCACGAGGCTAGTCCCCTACCTCTCCCACATAAAGTGCGGCAACACTCGGCTACTTACTAACCTTCTATCCGAATCTCTACTACCAAACCTTCTTTCCTAGGGTCACGTCTTCAGTAAGCTGAAGTTGTGCCATGTCCTGTCTAATCAACTCCCCTTGTTTTTTTTTGGCCTACCTCTACTTCTCCCAATTCCTGCTACATCTACCCTCTCACACCTCCTTACTGGCATAACTGCGCACCTCCTTTTCACATGCCTGAACCATCTCAGACTCGCTTCGCTCATCTTGCCTGCCACAGAGGTCACTCCCACCTGACCTCGTATAACTTCATTCTAATCATATCTCTCCTAGTATGCCCACACATCCATTTGAGCATCCTCATTTCCGCTACCTTCATCGTTTGAATGTGACGTTCTTGACTAACCAACACTCTATCCGATAAAACATGCTGGTCTAATCTCCACTATGTAGAACTTACCTTTAAGCCTCGGCGACACATTCTTGTCGCATAGTATCCTGGAGGTGAGCCTCCATTTCACCCACCCGCTCCAATACGATGTGCGATGTCATCTTCAATCTCCCCGTCACCCACCCTGCTCTGATACGATTGTGCGAAGACATCAGCAAATTATGGAGGGCTTTTTCTTAGAATATTTACTTTGAAATTGGGAATGGTGCACACATCTAATTTTGGAAGTATAGATAGCTAGGCTATACTCTTCAAGCTGACTTTCCAAATCTGTTCTTGCTCAGAGGAAGAAGGACATTAGTTTGAAGTCTCGAGTTTCTATCCCCTCTAGTGCTGCTTAAAAGGACCTAGTTCCCAACTCTGTCATTGCTACAAACAGGGGGGTTACCTGGGACTTCAAATTTAGGAGAAACACGTATGATAGGGAAATAATGAGTTTCTAGGCCTTTATGCTAGACTGAGGCAAAGTAAGTAAATTCTCAGGCGGTGGATAGACTTAAATGGGAGAATTATGGTGGAGGCAATTACACAGTCAAGGATGGATACCTGCTAAGGTGTTCTAGCAATTCTTTGATAGATGGCTATGGAAACTCATTTGGAGATCTAAACTTTCTCCAAAGGTTATCTGTTTCACCTGGACAGTGTTATACGAGGCATGCTTCACACTAGATAATCTGATGAAAAGGAACTTCTAGCTACCTAACATATGTTACATGTGCCAAAAGGAAGCTGAAAGTACCGGCTATTTGCTTCTGCATTGTGAGGTGGCCTCGGGCATATTATGTTTTTTTTTTGCATTTCTGGTTTCAAATGGGTAACTCCTTACTCAGCAAAGGATGCTTATAAGAGCTAGAGTTTATGGAGAGTTGATAAAGCCATCAAGAAAATTTGGGAAATGATTGCTGCTTGTATATTTTGGTGCATTTGGACAGAGAGAAACAGGAGATGTTTTGATGAAACTCCATTAGGCTCTTTAAAGGTGAGGTGTATTGCTAATTTGATTTGCTGGTCTAAGATGTTCCCCATTAACAACATTGACAAACTTTTTCCTTACTTAAAGTATGGACAACATTTGGATCATTAGCTCTCTAGATCTAGCTTAATCAGCTGTGTATAGGAGCCAGCTATATTTTTGGTAAGCTCAAATGTCAAATCGTGTATCGTGTAGTTTTTGCATCTCCTTGATCCCTTTTTGTTGAAATCCATTCATTAAAAAAAGTTTTCTACTTGAGCATGCAAGTTTTATTGAAATCACTTCATTAAAAAAAGTACTTGCTTTTCTATTTGAGCATGCAAGTCTTCTTTGTTCATCAAGCCATATGTTCGTGTTAACTTTTCACTGGGATATTCAGTTCCAATCATCTTTTTCAACCTCATTTGCTACTTGGAAGTGACTGTTGGGGGTTGAATCCAATGGGACCTCTGAATCTGAAGGAACAAATTGTGGGTGTCTTTTTCTTATTAGGGTCTGTTTGCTGGACACAGCTAGTATGAGTTACCATGCTAGTGGCGCTAAAACTATCATTTTTTTCCCATCTTCGCTTGCTAGAAAAGAGTGAACCTTTATTGTCTGTACAACTTATTCTCTCGGTTAAAGTTTTTTCGTGGAATTGAATTTAGTGCAATATCTTACTTTTCTGGGCTGTTCACTCATTTTGTTTTTTACTCACTTCAGCTGGACATCGGCGGGATACATCTGTTGTTGTTGTTACTCTGGAATCTAGTGAAGTATACATTATTGTTAGTTTGTCTTCAAGGACGGATACACAGGTGATCTATGTTGATCCCACAACTGGGAATCTTCGCTATAATGCAAAGACAGGATATGATGTTTTCAATTCTCAAAATGAAGCCTTAGATTATGTGACGGATGGTTCAAAATGGCTGTGCAAGAGTATAATCTATGCCAGAGCTGTGCTAGGCTATGCTTCTCTTGGGAGCTATGGTTTACTTCTTGTTGCGACAAAGTTATCGGCCAGCATTCCAAATTTGCCTGGGGGTGGGTGTGTATATACTGTAACTGAGACCCAATGGATCAAGATTTTACTTCAAAATCCTCAGCCACTGGGCAAAGGTGAAACAAAGAATGTTCAAGAAGTGACGGAACTTGATATTGATGGCAAACATTTTTTTTGTGAATCGCGGGACATTACTAGACCTTTTCCAAGTCGTATGCCCTTGCAGAATCCCGATGATGAATTTGTGTGGAATAAATGGTTTTCAATGCCCTTCAAAAAGATTGGACTTCCAGAGCATTGTGTTGTTCTTCTGCAGGTTTGACTTCATACTTTGTACCCTTAGATATTGTCTTTTCTTGTGTGGCATTCGACACTTGCTATGAGTTTCACTTGCATGCTTATGATGCAATGCAAGGAAAAAGAAGAAAGAAAACAAAGAAAAGCCTTATGATCTGTGAAACAAGAAGAACCTGATGTTTTAACTTTTTGTACAGTTGGTGTAAAACTTGTGATGTAAAAAAGTGTAGCGGACATGGTAGGATGTAGATTTTCTCATCTCCTTCCACCCATGAGGCATGAAGGAAGCTTTTTGTTATGCACTTCTTATGTAATGTTTGCACACCTTTTTTTTCCCCTTCTTTTGAACTGGTAAAGTAATAGTTGTGTTGACAACAGAAATCTGGCACTAAGTTGGTATCAAGGTTTTTCTTTTTTAGGATCATTCCGGACAGAACAAAAAAGAGAAGATTCCACCTATTAAAAAGCCTACTCCTGTAGTGAGTCTATAAAGTCAAGCATACCATTTTTCATCTTTAACATCCTGTAGGTTACACCAAAAAGCCAAAAACCATAAGCAAGTGTACTTAATCTTCTGTACAACCTCTATTTTCCGTACAAAGCATCTTTACACATTACCCAACACATGCTGACACAGTATTCCAAATTTTCCTCACTGATTTATTCACCCCCCTTAAAGCCCCAGCTGTCTAGAAGATCCTTTACTGCATAGGGCATGGCAAAAGAGACTGAAAAGATTAAAAAACAGCGACCATCTCTCTTGCTACTGTGCAGTGCAACAATAGATGGCTGCCACATACCTCCTCTTAAGGTTTCCTTGGGTAAGGCATGCATCGTGTGAAGCTGTCCACACCAAACAACTGACTTCGTAAGGAGCTTTCAAGTTCCATAATCGCCAGAATTTTATAGCAAGAGTTCACTGAGAAAACTCCATCTACCCGCCTAATCCATATGGAAGTATCTGGTACCCTTTCTTCTAGGAACACCTTCTCCAAGATCATCTAAAAGCAAGGCCATCCTAGGAATTTCCCAATCAAAACAGTTTCTACGAAAATCAAGATACCAGTTGTTACTATTCCAGCAATCTGAAACCAAAGCACCAGTACTCGAAGTGAAATCGTAATTTTTGCACTCTCATTGCTATTATTAAGGAAAAAGGCTTTCTCCTCCAGATCCACCTGAGCTTTAAAAAATAGGATATGCTGCAATTGGCTCATCAGTAAGTAATATGCTCTGTGTCAGCCTTTGAGAAGTTGAAAACATAAAATTATGAAATTATGTGTCAAATTTATTCTTTTTTGCTTTGAATAGAAATATTATCTGATCTGTTCATGGATAGACTCCTTATGGCGATGATGTTGGTCCTTTGTGCAACGGTCGCTGTTACAAATAGAATCTGATGACTTCTTGTTTTTTGATCTTTTATCTTGATTGGTTTGAGTTTTTATTTGAGAAGTCATATCAACCGCCTTCCCTCTTCTTCTTCATTTTAACTTAAATGCTAGTAAAATGGAGACATGATCATTCCACATCATATTTTAACAAGTGGTCTTCTTTTAGGACTTCCAAAAAATTTCTGATAACTCTCGAAAAATTAATGAAAGAACCACTAGATTGTTGGTTAAATTGGAGGTTGAACTTCATTAATACTCGGGTTTGATAATTTGATTGGTTGTTGTCTGGGCTGTTTTCTTGCTCCAGTGTATTCCATGCCTTTGTTCTTCTATTGCTACCTATGCTGGCTGTGTATCTTTTATCGCCCTGCTGTAATGCCCCCCCCCCCCCCCCCACAACAACACACACAGAGACAAAAAAAACACTGTACTCTAGGTGCAATATTCCATCTTTTCTGATAAATAGGGTCAAAAATCTTACTGTATGAACCGTTATGTTGAATGTGATATATGAATTCTCATTGGGACGATGATAATCCATAGGGCTTTGCAGAATTCCGAAGTTTTGGAAGCTTAGGTCAGACAGAAGGGGTTGTTGCCCTCACTGCTCGACGTAGTAGGCTCCACCCTGGGACTCGTTATCTAGCAAGGGGCTTGAATTCTTGCTATAGTACAGGTAGCATAAAATTACCCTGTACATCTTGAATTTGATTTTTTCTTTTGTTGGCCTTTGGGAACAGACCAGGTTATGTCACTTCTCGAGAAACGAGACCAGGTTATTATTTACTGTGGTTCTTTGTGGATTTTGTTCTTATGGATATGGTTAAGAATATTCCTTCATAATAGCTCTGCATTTGTTCATTTATTCTTCCATTACCGTTTGTTTGACATAGTTCTGCTGGACTCTGCATGCTTTGGTTAGTGATAGTAAATATGTTTCAAACCTTGTCTCTGGCGCAAAGTAGTTGTGTCTTTTCTTTCTCGAGCATTTCTGTGCTCATTCTATTATGTTCTGATATATATATATAAAGAGGTAGTAGGTTAGCCTCCTCCCCATTTTTTGATTCACTTAAATACCCTTACTTTTCCTTTCCAGTACGTTAAAATTGAGGAACACTAGTCTCATTTCACTGAAATCTGTAGAGTTCATTTCCCATTCCCATGTTCTATCAACCAAACCTCCATAAAATCTGGGCGGAAAAGAAAATGTTCTTTGATGAAATCCTTTTCTTCTACGTCTGCTTTGTGTTTTTTTGCTCTTTTTGCTCCTAAATTATTTACAAGTGAACAGAAGGTAAGCAAAGTTGTGTTCTTATATATATATATTCCCTATTATGTTATGGTTTCTGGGTCTTTTCTTCCCACAGTCGAATCCATCATTGACACTCAACGATTTCTTTGCCGATCGAATTCAAGCCAATGACCGGACTTCTCTAATAGTAAAGCTTTCTCTCTTTTTTTAATGACTAATATAGATTTTACCAATGTATTATGATAATAAAGCTTTCCCTTAGTTACCCAAAAAAAAAAAGCTTTCCCTTGTGGTTAGTAATTGGCGTACTAAAGATAGTGGTGCCCCGTCGCGTTCAAATCCTGGGTCTGCCTTTAGTGAGAGAGAGAGAGAGGGTTCATTGAATATGAATTGAATTGGGGGAACTTTTAAGTTCACAGACAAAAAACCCCATTTACTAAAAGGAAAAGTAAGGGTATTCAAGTGAATCAAAAAATGGGGAGAAAGCTAACCTACTACCTTCATGTAGTAGGTTAACAAAACCCTATACACACACACACACACAGACACAGAGACACACACATATATATATATATAGCACCCAAGGGTGTGGCCTAGTGGTTCAATGAAGTTGGGTTGAGCACCATGAGGTCTCAGGTTCAATTCCCAACAGAGACAAACACTAGGTGATTTCTTCCCATCTGTTCTAGCCTTGATGAACAGAGTTACCTGGTACTTGTTGCTAGTGGGGGGTGGCAGGTATCCGGTGGAATTAGTCGAGGTGCGCGCAAGCTGGCTCGGACACCACGGTTATCAAAAAAAAAAAATGAAATAAAAAAATAATATATATATATATATATATTCCATTGATCATTTAAATATTTAATAAAACCTAATAATGTTTAGATAGTTTAATTTTGTGTGATATGCTGGACATATGCTTTTGCAAGAAAAAGAATCCGCGGAATATGTTTACTTTAGATATCTGTCAATTTGTTAACAATTCCGACTCTATAAATAGCACATTATTGTAATTATGATCCCTTTATATTAGTTTCGCTACTGTTTGATGGACAGGCAATGAAGTTGAATGTGAGCAACTTGTATGGATTCCCAAAAGGGCTGGTCAAAGTGTTCCTTTCAATACTTACATCTGGAGAAGAGGCACTATTCCTATGTGGTGGGGTGCGGAGTTGAAGTTGACTGCTGCAGAAGCAGAAATCTATGTCTCGAATCGTGATCCTTATAAAGGAAGTGCTCAATATTATCAAAGGTTAACTAAAAGATATGATGCACGAAACCTAGATATAGCTGCTAGTGGGAATCAGCGAAAGAGTGCTTTTGTTCCAATTATATGTGTCAACTTGCTTAGGAATGGTGAAGGCAAATCAGAATCGATTTTGGTTCAGCATTTTGAGGAATCTTTGAATTATATTAGATCAATTGGAAAACTACCTTATACTCGGGTTCATTTAATAAACTATGATTGGCATGCGAGTGTGAAGTTAAAAGGAGAACAACAAACAATAGAAGGGCTTTGGTACCTTCTAAAAGCACCCACAGTTGCTATTAGCATCACTGAAGGGGATTATCTGCCTTCTCTTCAGCGCATCAAAGATTGTAAAGGTGAAGTAATTTATAGCGATGACACTGATGGAGCATTCTGCTTAAGATCACATCAAAATGGAGTGATACGTTTCAATTGTGCCGATTCTTTAGATAGGACCAATGCTGCTAGTTTCTTTGGTGCCCTCCAGGTTTTTATGGAGCAGTGCAGACGGTTAGGTATATCACTTGACAGTGATTTGGCATATGGGTATCAGTCATATAACAACAATGGGGGATACACAGCTCCATTACCCCCTGGCTGGGAGAAACGCACTGATGCTGTAACTGGGAAAACATATTTTATTGATCACAACACGAGGACAACTACTTGGAATCATCCCTGTCCAGATAAACCCTGGAAGAGATTTGATATGACATTTGATGAGTTCAAGAGATCGACAATCTTATCACCTGTCTCTCAATTAGCAGATCTATTTTTGCTTGCTGGTGATATCCATGCAACATTGTATACTGGCTCCAAAGCTATGCACAGCCAAATTCTTAGCATATTTAATGAAGAAGCAGGCAAATTTAAACAGTTTTCTGCTGCACAGAATATGAAAATTACCCTTCAGAGAAGATATAAGAATGCTGTTGTAGATAGTTCTCGTCAGAAGCAACTAGAGATTTTTCTTGGATTAAGGCTTTTCAAGCATTTTCCGTCAATTCCAATCCAGCCATTACATGTATGTTTTATATTGTTCTCCTACACTCTTGTTACATGTGACTCTAGTTTCCTTCATTTTCTTTTGTTTTGCTTTAAATATTGTTTTCTTGAATTATCAATTTTAGCTTCTTATTGGCATTCTTATAAGCTTATTTCTTTACACCCACTGAATGCATCCCAGTTGACCTGAACGGCATATTAGCGAGGGGGCTTTTTCATTTTAATCTTTGGTAATTGTTAGCAACCTGGGTCTTTCTTTATGTATACATTACAATAATGGTTTTCCTTTGCAGCACTCTTCTTGACTCATAAGCATAAACCTCAACTTGTTCAAATCACGTTGAGCTTCTATAATTTCCTCAGTGTCTGCTTTATTTGGATATTGTTGGGAATGGGAAAGGAGAGGAGAAGGTGAAAAGGAAGACAACTTACTCCACCTATTGCTTTGGAGAGATCTGTCTGGTTCAGTGGGAGGAGTTTATCCCATTTGATGAAACATTTATAGTTCCCTGCAGTTTTTGATGGGTGACTGGAGATGAGGAAACTTACTTGTAGTGTCAGAGGGTTTGAAATGCTGACTTGGGAAGCTGCATATCTCTCCATTTTTTTCTTCCTTCCCCATTCACTTCCGGACAGCACTCAAAAAAATATAATAAAATCCTAACTGTCTGTAATCTATGTTGCTTCTTCACACCTTTTATCTTTTTATCCCAACTTTTAGTGGAGAACAAGGTTCTAGCTACTATATTGGATATTTGGTGTTTTTAGCATGATAAAGTGCAGTACATGACTGAAGAGCGTTTATTGGGTAGAATCTATGTTGCTCGGATAGATCCGGGTGTGAATCTAGAGGCCGGATTCTTCATACTATAAATTTTAGGATTTGGGGGTATGGATCCGATTGCGGATACGGGTATTGGGATACACCCATATGGATCCTACACCCACTCCACATCCACACCCATGTTGTGTACACGGGTGTGCCGGGGATTCTGAAGAGTCCGCACAACATAGAGTAGAATCCTTTTGCTTTGGTTTCTTATTTTGTTTCTTATTGGTTCATAACGACTAGGATCTTTCATGGTTTGTTAGTGTGTTTTCTGCGGGCAGATTATGCAGGCTTCTTTTGTTTCTTTTTCTCCTTTTATTGCTCTTGATTGTTATTTTCCGCTCATGCCAGGTTCTTGATTCTTCTTCTTGCAATGCCTTTTGTCCATGTATCATCTTTCTGGCTATATCTTTTATGTAAAACTATTTCTTTTTTATTGTTAAAGAGATTTAATATAGATGTGGTATGAAGGCATAATTCTGAAACAGATGTGGTATGAAGGCATAATTCTGAAACAGGCAACAGAGGGGACAACTCCCAAAATTATATAATGATAGGTTGCATCAATTGACTCCGAAGGGATTCAAGATGTTTAAGACACAATATTCCAGATTCCGTATTTACAGGGTTGTATATATGTGTGGACTCATTGATTATGATTCTACAAAGACAAAAAGGACACCACATATGGAAAATGTAATAACTTACAAACTAAAATGATCTATATGTATTATAATAATATGCTGGACTATCTAAACTTTCTGGTTTCAGTAATGCCTGGCTTCAAAAACATCCTGAAGCTTTTGCTGAACCTTTTTCCGTGTAAAGAGGAAATTGTTTTCCAGTTCAGTTATCTCTAAACTGAATGATAAAAGCGGCATAAGCCTAAAAATCCCCATCCCCAGACCCACTTGTGGGATTACACTGGACATTTTGTTTTTGTTGTAATCAGAGAGATGTTTGCCAATTATTTTATAGTTTGAGGTTATATATTTGGAGTGAACTAACTTTTTTTTGTGAAAGTTATTTGAAACTTACTCTGTCCCGTTGTTTATGCTGATTTTGATAGGTCGCTTCTCGTCCCACTGGATGCTTTCTAAAGCCAATTGTGAACATGTTTCCAATTTCTGATGGTGGAGCAAGTCTTCTTAGTTTTAAAAGAAAAGCAATGATATGGGTACCTACATAATGCTTTCGACTTTTTTATACTGCATTTTATTTGATAAAGAATCTTCTACAGTATAAAATCCCCTGCTGTTTCATCTACAGTAGGTCCATTTATATTCCACAGCATTGTGCACTTTATCTCAGTTGTGTACACATCTTCTTACAGGTTACCCCACAGGCTACTGATGTAGTTGAACTTTTTATTTACCTTGGCGAGCCTTGTCATGTTTGTCAGCTACTTCTCACTGTTGCACATGGTTCTGATGATTCAACGTTCCCATCAACAGTTGATGTCAGGACAGGGCGTTATCTTGATGGACTTAAACTTGTTCTGGAGGTCTGTTACATTTCTATAGTGAAATTATTATGCTTATACCTCGTTGTTACTTGCTTCTTTGCTATTCAAAAAAATTCAAATCTATGCGATGCTTATGCAATTTGCTTAATAGGCATTTCTCTCTCCACGGTGATGAGTGTTTTGTGTCTTGCCTTTTAGATTCTCTTTTTTTTTTTTTTTTTTGAGAAGGTAAATTTTTTTGTATCTATTTGCTGCATAAAAACCGCAGCTGTCCATACTTACAAGGGAATATAGGAAGATGTACTAAGCTATAACCTACTTACAGATATCCTAGAACATCAACAAAAGATTCTATATCTTCCATATATTCATGTTTACACCAAAAATAGAAAAGGGCTAGACACTTCATCTTCAGTTTCTGGAAAGAGCTATATTTGTCTTCAAAACACCTTTGATTTCTCTATTTCCAAACTGTCCACCAAATGCAAGCAGGGACAATCTTCCATCTTTTTTTATGTTCTGAGTGAGTGCTATATTTGTTCCAGCACTCCAACACTTCAAGTGTATCTCTTGGCATCACCCACATGATCCCTTTTAAATTAAGGAAAATCCAGCAAAGTTGTCAGTTAACTTGCAATGTAAAAAAGGTGGTTGGTTGTCTCTGATTCTTCTCCACACATACAACATCTAGAGCACAGGTGGAAGGCCCTTTTCTTAAGTCCTTCATGAGTTAGGACCGCTTTCCTGGCCACGAGCCAAGTGAAACAAGCCACTTTGTGAAGAATTTAACTTTCCAGATTAGTTTCCAACTAATCTGGTTCTAAAGGTGTCTGTGGGATATGCCGAGAGGAATTTGCACTTTCCATTTGTTACTGGGAAAACAACATATGCATATATACCTCCTTTTTCCTGACGGAGGATATTATTATTCTTTGTATTTCTACAGGCTAGGATCCTACCAAATGTCTGAAAATGGAAACTTCCATAGAAAAATAAAATAGTTAAAAAAAGTTTTCATGTGCCTATATGTCTGGGGTTACTGTCAAAAATTTACAATTTTTACTTGAATTTGTTCACAGGGAGCTTCTATACCACAGTGTGCAAATGGGACAAATATTTTGATTCCATTATCGGGACCGATTAGCGCAGAGGACATGGCTATCACTGGTGCAGGTGCACGTCTTCATGCCCAAGATACATCCACCCTTCCATTATTGTATGATTTTGAGGAACTTGAAGGAGAAGTGGATTTTCTTACTCGTGTTGTTGCACTCACGTTTTATCCTGCCGTGGATGGTGGAGGCCCTATAACTCTCGGTGAGGTACAAAGAAACAAGATAACTTTACTTTTAGGCATCCTTTCTTTCTTAACAAATTTTATAGATTTTTTACACCTTTTAACATAGCCTTGTGTGAAAGTTTTGACTACATTTCTCTGCATTCGTCCAAGTCGGATGACTAACCTAGTGTTAATAGTGGTGCATCACTAAGTGAAGCCCACCAAGTGTCCTTGGATGTGTAATGTTATATATTATATAAGATTAGAAAGAATTTTGCGTAGTGGTGAATAGAGAGGAGTAGATTAGAAACAAAGTCGTAGATGCACACCAATAAAAGAAAATGAACCACTTGATAGAAGGTACATACACTGCATTCAGATGTATGAAAAACTGCCTATTGTTCATAGACTGCCTATTGTTCATCTCCCAGTAGCATGACTTGACTGTAAATTCTCCTTTTGCTGTGTAGCTTCCAAATTGGTCTGTCTTGTCCTATAGTATTGTTTTGAGGCAGTGCTTAGGACCTGAAGGAATTCAGCTACTCTGTCCATCTCCCAATCATTTATGGCTCTTCTAAATATTAAGTTCCATCCTTGAGGGCTCCATACTTGAGAGACTTTATCATTTTTCTGAAGGCTTATCATGTACAACTGTGGGAATTGTGTTCTAAGGGTGCCCTCACCCACCCCGTGTTCATTCCAAACTTCTGTTCTCATTCCATCTCCCTCCTTAATGTGGATGTTACTGTTAAACTGAGTCCACAGCCTTCTGATAGTTTGATAGTTTTCCACACACTGCATCCAAAAGTGCCCACAACTTTCTCAATTGTCCAGCTGCACAAAGCACAAAGCACCATATTTTTCTGTGATGAATCTCCTCCATACAGCCATATCTTCATTGCAATAACTCCATAACCATTTATGAAGAAGGCAAGCGTTCTGTATGCTGAGATTTTTTTATGCCGAAACCTCCTTGTATCCTGTTGAGGGTTACAACATTCCATTTTACCAAATTATATCCTCTTTCATGGCATCAACCTTAAATCCGGATTGAATAACTATATATAATAGTACTCCCTCTATTTCATTTTGTTTGTCCCACTTTCCTTTTTAGTCCGTTTAAAAAAGAGTGTCTTTCCTTTTTTGGCAACTTCTTAATCTCAACTTTTCATATTGCATGTTTAAGACCACAAGATTAAATGACATTTTAGTACATTCAATATATCTTTAATTTAAGACCACAAAATTCAAATGTCTTTCTTTACTTTCTTAAACTTCATGCCAAGTCAAAATAGGATAATCAAATTGTAATGGAGGGAGTATTATTTAATAATAGTATTATTAAATAAACAAAAGTTGCGTTCTTTCAATAAAACCAACTAATCCTTTGGAAAGTTCTTTACTAATGGCCAAATAGTTTCTTTAAAAATTAGTTACTAATGAACGGACACAATTATTTAGAGAAGAAACAATATAAATCAATATTTTGCAGTTTTTTAATCTAATTATATCATTATTAAATATAAACATATTATTAAAATGGTATTTTAGTCAACAAATTTTTTAGTTTTAGGGCTTCCCCTTTTATAATAGTATAGATAACCAGTACAAAAAGGGAATGCTGTTACCTGATTGAAAAAAGAGAAATGTTCATCTAATTCTCAAAAAAATTTGGAAATACATTACAGAAAGAGCGCTATTCAGTTAGACAAAACCATCATTATTTTATTATGGCTTTACTCAATTCTGGAGCCATACTGTTGCATGATATTATCTCCAATCTCTTCAGTACATTTTTCTCTGTTGTAAAAACACATGTAGATTGAAATACTTGGAGTGACTCTTCCATGGAGGTTCATATTGAAACATGAAGGCTCTGGCACTGGATTTTCTGAACAATCAGAAGTCCATCACGATGTTACTAACCCTTTTCTGACTGAGCCCGGGGAAAACCCTTTCGCTTCTTCTTCAACCACTGGTACACAAGCAAACTCGTCTGCTGACTTATGGGCAGACCTTTTAACGGGAGAAAGCAGAATTTCAGATTCTAACAGGCAGCCAGCGACTGAAACTGTCTTCCATGGGGGAGATGACTTGCTTGACTTCTTGGATGATGCTTTTGTCCAGCAACCAAAAGAAGCTAATGTTGCTTCCAACAACACGTCTAAAGGGCCTATTGACAATAACACACAACGCTATTTAGATTGTTTCAAACTCCTTGTGGGACCCCAAATGGTACGTGTCTTTTTCGACTTTTGTAATACTTTCAGAACTGTTACTTTTATGCTTCTGATTAAGGGTGGCAAATTCAGCCAAACCCATTTGACCTGCCCAAGTTTTAATGGGTTGGACATTTGTTATATTACAAATGGACTAAAGTTTGGGCACAGCCCATCTTAATCAATGACAAAAGCTAGCCCAAAGTCAACCCATGAAGCAACCCAAACTTAACCCATCACTATCCATCCTTCAACCTCAATAATTTGATTCTTTTGTGACCAAAGTTCACTCAAATGAAAAAGTTAAATTTATTAGCTATATTATGAAGCGCTGGCATTCCATAATTTAGTCATTGTAATTTGTAATTAGTAGCATGTAATTGCATTTGAGCTCATATTAACTAATTAATTCCTGAAATGTCAGGCTTCTTCAGTCCCATCATTATTTCTTCTTTATTTATAGTTTTAGGTTTCCACCTTTTGCAATAAAACATTTCTCATGTGTAAATTCAAAATCAGATTAAACTTTTGTCTTTACTAGCTAAATCATTTAATTCTTCTAAGGTTAAAGAAGAGAAAATCACCGTTCAAATTTTTAAAAATGTTAGACAGAGTATGTAGTAGTACTGAATATAGTACTCCTAAGGGATTTGTTGTATACTACTACACTTAACTGTAGCAGGGATTTGTCGTGTACTACACCTAAGGGATTTGTGATTGTACAAGTTCCGGAGACTTGTTTGTGGATATTTTGTTAAGAAAATTTATTGATAACTCTAAAAGGAAATAATAAAAGTTGAGTCAAATTGGCGGGTTGGGTTGTGACCATCATTTAGCCCATCTTGATCCAACGCATCTTAGCCCAAGCCCCAAGCAAGCTTTGTGCAGGTTTGGGCATTGACCCCATCTATTGGTTTAGCCCATCTTGACTCGTCCAACTTCATCCCTAACGGCCCATTTGCCACCCCTAACTTCTGATAGACTACTGAGCTATATGATTCTACGCCGGTAATTGCTAAGAATACAAGATGCGGAGATGCTAAGATGACCCAACTACTCTAGCAATTGGCTATAAATGCAAAAACTGTGATCTTAGCCAATCTAAATCATGAAAGCACCTTGTCGTAGTCATAAATGCTTAGTGTTAGTTTGTTCAATTATGATGACATCCTTTGCCTAAATCGAAAAGAATGTGAAGTCCAAACTCCAAACTAACGTTCTTTCTAGCGAATAAATCATTACGTGATTGTATAAAAAAATTAATAAAATATACGAGCCAATTCTCCAAAGTAAAATCTCTGAAACTCAGGTTTCGCTTCTACCCCCTTTTAATGTGAATATTTGATACATTTTGTCAAAAGGGTGTAACAAAAGGTTGTTCTTTATATTAGGAAGTGTGTTTTAAAAAAATGATCTTTTAATGTGGAATTTTGTGTACTTGAATATGTCAAAGATGTAGAGCTTAGAAGTTTCTTTGAGGAGTTGACCAAGTAGTCACGTGGAAAAGGGAAAAGGGGATAGGGAAAAGTTTTCATGTTTAGTTAAATTATGGTTTATTTAAGGGCTTGTTTGGCCATGTGAGATGAAATCATGATATGAAATCATATGAGATGAAGTTGAAGTTTTGTTTGGACATGCAATTTGGGATTTTTATGACGGAGCGAAGACTCGTGTGAGGATGGTAGAAGGAGATTCGGAGCACTTTCCTGTTTTGACAGGGTTGCACTAGGGATCGCCTCTTAGCCTGTTTTTATTTGCCTTGGTGATGGATGTTTTGACGCGGCGTATTCAAGGGGAGGTGCCTTGGTGTATGCTATTTGCTGATGATGTTGTACTAATTGACGAGATCCGGGAAGGAGTTAATGAAAAGTTGGAGGTTTGGAGACGGACTCTAGAGTCCAAAGGATTTAGGTTGAGCAGGACCAAGACGGAGTACTTGGAATGTAAGTTCAGTGATTCGATGCATGAGGCTGACGTGGTAGTGGAGTTAGACTCTCAGGCCATTCTGAAGAGGGATAGTTTCAAGTATCTTGGGCCTATGATTCAGGGGGATGGAGAGATTGACGAGGATGTCACGCACCGTATTGATGCAGGGTGGTTGAAGTGGAGGCTCGCTTCGGGAGTCTTGTGTGATAAGAAGGTGCCTCCTAAGCTTAAGGGTAAGTTCTACAGAGTGACAGTCCGACCGGCTATGTTGTATGGAGCAGAGTGTTGGCTAGTTAAGAACTCCCACATCCAAAAGTTGAAGGTTGCGGAGATAAGGATGTTGAGGTGGATGTGTGGACTTACCAGGAGAGATAGGGTTAGAAATGAGGTTATTTGAGAGAAGGTGGGTGTGGCTTCGGTGGAAGACAGGATGCGGGAAGTGAGGTTGCGATGGTTCGGGCAAGTGATGATGAGGTGCACGGATGCGCCAGTACGGAGGTGTGAGAGGCTAGCAATGAATGGTTTTATGCGGGGTAGAGGTAGGCCGAAGAAATATTGGAGGGAGGTGATTAGATGACATGGAGCGGTTACAGCTTACGGAGGACATGACCCTCGATAGAAAGGTGTGGCGGACATGACTTAGGGTTAGTGGGTAGGAGTGCGTCCGTAATAATAAGGAGGAGTGCTTTGTTTATATCTGGGTCTGTAGTTTCTTGGTCGTAGTGTTTTGGTGAGGTTTGTGATTTCGAATATATAGTTTATAGTATTACTCTGTGGGTGTCTTGTTTCTTTTTTATCTAGCGGTTATTATTCCATTTTGTTGTTTATTTTTATGTTTTTTGTTGGTTTTACTGTTATATGTCCTGAGCCGGGGGTCTATTGGAAACAACCTCTCTACTTTATTTGAGGTAGTGGTATGGACTGCCTACACTTTACCCTCCCTAGACCCCACTTTGTGGGAATACACTGGGTATGTTGTTGTTGTTGTTATGCAATTTGGGATTTTAAGTTGTATTTTTTTCTCATAAACATAAAACCCCCATAAGTTGTGAAAACTAGCAAAATTGCCCCAATTCTTATCAGTGTTATCAAAAGCGAAAAGCGCAAAAAAACTCTAAGGTCTGTTGGGGCTTAAAGCACAAAGCGCAAATAAAAGTGTGGGCTTTAATGACAAAAGGCGCAAAGGGAGAAAAAGTGCAAATATTAATATTTAGTCCAAAACTAATAATTATAAGCATGAATGACAAATTTATGAACAAAGAAATTGAAAAACAATTACGATAAAGTGAAATATCAATTATTTAGTGTCGCCTCTTCAGAAGAGATTCATTGGCAAGGAAAAGTATGCCTTAGAAACTTGACGACGACAATGAAGCGCACATAAAGCGAGGCGAAGCGCTCAACACGTTTTGAGCCTCGCTTTAGGGCTTAAGCGCGCCTTTGATAACACTGATTCTTATTCAATCTTACCAAATAAGCAAAAGTTCATAACAAAAGTATAATACACTATCACAAAGCTATTCTAAAAAAAAAATACAACATTTGATCAAACTATAGTTCAACAAAAATGTAAAATTGTACATGAGTTATAGTGTACTACTCTTTAATATAATCTTCTCACATAGTACGGACAATCTCCTCACGTTGAACATTTATTTCTCGATTAGATGACCGAGAAGACGAATCAATATTGTTACTTTGAGCCATTTGTTGGTCAATATCATTAGTAACTATATCATCATGCTCATATACCTTGAATGTTTCATCACTCCTTTGATATTCTCGCAAAAATGGTGAATAATAAATGGTAAAGTAGGTGTTGGTTTGAAGTAAACATAAATTTTATGTTGATGAGAGTAATAGTTATATCAGGTTAAATGGTTTAAAGGTTGGTAAGAGAAATAATATCAACTATAAATTTTGTTTACATATGAAATAAATGGTTGGTAGATATAAATGGTGTTTTTTTTTTTTACAAAATATAAACTTGTGGATCAATTTTTGTATTTGAAAAATCCCAAATCATGATATGAAATTCCCAAATCAAGCTTTTTTGGAGAATTTGGGATTTCATCTCATGATTTGAAATCATGAGATGAAATCGCATGTCTAAACGCTGATTTCATCTCATAATTTCAAATCACGAGATAAAATCGCATGTCCAAACGCCTACTTAGTATTAGCACTTTGGACTATTTTATGTTTCGTCTTTATCATCATACTGATGGTGAATGACTTCAATCTGTTATGTGCTTTGACATCATTATACTGGTGAATGACTGAAACCTGTTACATTGACGGGTGAAATTTAGAAACTTGTTAAGAAAATGGACCTCGAGCTTAACTTAACTTGAAGCTAACTCATAAGGTGGAAGATTTCCCCAGACCCAATAAAGACAGAACAATCACTCCCTCAATCAGTGTGGATACTCAATACCCCCTGCCCTGCCCAAAACTGGACATCTGTAGCGTGAATGACGTAACTTGGGTGCCAACATTGGGTAAACCAAGAATAAGGAGTGGGTCTAGCTCTCTTTATTAAGACTTGAGAGAGGATCAGTTTGGCTCTAATACCATGTTAAAAAATGGACCTTAAACTTAACTAAACCCAAAGGTTACCTCAAGATCAGGGATTTGCTTGACACTAATACCATGTAAAGAAAAATGGATCTTGAACCCAACTTGTTAGAATCTCGTAAATATTCTAGAATGGTGGAAAATAAAGTATATAGCTTGATTTGCCCCCTGTAATTATACAGTGTAATTATGGTTTGATTTTCGTTCCTTTATTAGAGCATGTACACAGTTATTTAAACCCCAATGGCTGGAGGTAATAATCAAGTCGTGTTATCTCTTCTTTATCTTTTTTTTTTTTTCACATGGTATCAGAACTTTCTTGATAGAATCTCTATCGTCTGCGCAACATACCAGTGACTTGGGAAAAGAAATTAGTCATTCTTCTTCCTATGACCACAACACTATTTGCGTCAACATTCTTTTCTGTTGGTGCTGTGCAAAACCAGCACCACCACAAGGTTGATCAACCTCCGACAAGCAAGCCTCGAAATAAACTCCAGTAGAAGACCCTTCACGCGCTGCTGACAGTGAGGTTTCCAACTCACGCTGCACTTGATTACAATAGAAGTAAATTAAGCAACCTACTATATTTGCACAAACTCTAGAGTATATACAAGGATTTCTGATAATATGTTTTGCACTTGCTTGTGACTTGATGGAACAAGAGCTATTGAATTGTTACAGGAAAAACTGAAGAACCTGTCTTTGAACCTTTACAACGGAAAAAAAGACAAACACTAGAGTAAATACTGATAATCAATAAGTTATTAATTTATGCCTATGTTGGTCAAACTCTTCAATAATTTCGATGAGTGTGTGTCGGATTCTCCAAAGTGGTGTATTTTTGGAGGATCAACCACGAGTGCGACGACATTTTTGGAGAGTCCGAGCAACATAAATTAATGCTTTCTCCGTTTCAATTCATATGATGTAGATTGACTCGACATGTAGTTTAAGGAAGAAATGAAGACTTCTGAAACTTGTGGTCTTAAATATGCCGTAACATTTGTGTAGTCTTAACATAGCATAATATTTGTGTAAAAGCGACTCGTTAATGATAATATGAGAAGTTTAAAGTTAAATTGTTTCCAAATATATAATTGTGTCGTTCTTTTTGAAATGTACTCAAAAGGAAATACAGTCATATAAAATGAAACAGAGGGTGTAATATGAAAGAATGCATTTAAGTGACCATTTTAATGTTTAATGCAAATTACTCAGGCCCAAAAATGGGCTTTTACCAATAATTTTCTATAATTTAGAAAATTATGAAACTCGACCCGAACATACTCTAATTGACATAACAACAACAAAGATTCAAATCAAGACTGAAAAGAAAACCCATAAGAAGAAAAGTCTTAACTAAAAATAACTAAAAGAAAATAAAAGGCACAAACAATTTGAGAAGGGTTTGGAAGGTGGCCGACCTCTCATGGATTCTATTAAGAGTATAGATTTGCAAGACGAGTATCTGATTATCCCGCAACTACAATGTGATGAAAAGTAATAGCAATGAAGCTCTAAACAACAAAACCAATGGATTTCTAAAGGTCCCAACTATTTGTAAGGTACTTGTCTTTTATTTAAGAAATAGATCTTGGATTTAGCTTAATCCCAAAAGCTAGCTCATGAGAGGAGGATTGTCCAAGACTATATAAGGAAACCAAATGCCCATCCCACAATTGATGTGGGAACTCTACATCCCTCCGCACGCCCAGGAGTAGACATCTGGAGCGTGGACAATATAAGATGGGGCTTAATATAGGTAAGCAATGAATTGGGATGGGCCCTCTGGTATTAATTAAATGGACCTTGGGCCTCACTCTACTCCAAAAGCGAGCTTATGAGTGGAGGGTTGCCCTAGACCATTTAAAGAGACAACTCATCCCTTTAATAACCGATGTGGGACTCAACACCCCCTTGCACGACAAGGACTTGACATCTAGAGCATGTGCAATATAATATGGGAACCAACATGGGAAACCAAGAATTGAGATGGATCCTGCTCTGATACCATGCTAAAGAAATGGATGGTCACTCAACTTTGGGTAATTGGCCATTATAATCACTCAACTTTATTTTGTCTTCCAAAGTCACTCAACTTATTTTGTCTTTCAAAAGTCACTCAACTTTGCCAAGTTAGCTTCCATGGTAAAATTAATCCCGGAAATATAATTTTTACTAACTATTTAATGACGTGACAACTGTAAATTTTTAGGTTTTTTAAAAAAATTTAAAATCAATATTTAATTATTGAGTTCCTGGTCAATTTTTTTTCTTTAATTTGTTTTTGTTTTTCTTCATTAATCGAATTTAATAAGGTGTTGCCTTCGAATTTAATAAGGTGTTGCCTTGAGTATGAATATTTTAGATATGTTACGAGATATACTCAAATAGTTAAATTTGTGTTTTCTATAACTGATTATATCATCTTATCTTAGTAGTTTCATAATTTGTGTTTTTTCGTCCCTTGTTATTCTTCATTTATTGAATTAATAAAATGTTTTGAATATGACTATTTTTTCGTCCATCTGACTATTGATTCCTTGCTTGTGATTATCCTGATTATTGTTTCTGTTTCTCTGTGGCGTCTTAGTAGTTAGTTGAGACACGCATATCTTTTGGTGTTGCCTGTTTCAAGTTTCAATACTGTTTTCATTCTAGTTTGTGGTGACTTCTGCTGTTTGTTTTTAGTCGTATTGGTTTCTAGTTTTCGGGTCATTTGTCGAGTTTTTGGTTAATTCTTGTCGTTGTTCCTAGTTGCTTTTTGGTGTGGTCTTGATAGCATTGGTTTTGCTGGATTGCTTTGTTGCCTGAGTTGGTTTATATTCTGTTCTTTAGTTCTTGTATAGCCCTTAGTTGTTATTTGCATTTTTTTTTTTGGATAATTGTGGTGTCCGGGCCAGCTTGCGCACCTCGACTAATTCCAAGGGATACCTGCCACCTCCCACCAGCAACAGGTACCAGGTAACTCTGTCCACCAAGGCTAGAACAGATAGGAAGAAATCACCTAGTGTTTGTCTCTGTTGCGAATTGAACCTGAGACCTCATGGTGCTCAACCCAACTTCATTGGTGGATGTAGTGGCATTGGTGGATGATGGTCAATTAGGGTCATGTCTTCGGTCGTGGTTGGGGTTAACGGCGGGGTTGGGCCTGGGGTTAGGGTCGGGGGCAGGGGTAAGGGGCGTAAGTGGGTTAAGGGTGCCTCTAGGCTGAGAGTGAGGTCTTGGAACATAGGGTCTTTAACGGGAAAGTCGATCGAGCTAGTGAAAATTCTTAGGAAGAGGCCGATTAATATAGCTTGTGTTCAGGAGACTAAATGGGTAGGTACTAAGGCGCGGGAAGTGGACGGGTATAAGTTGTGGTACTCTAGGAATGAAATAGGTATTCTAGTAGATGAAGAGCGTAGAGAGCAGGTGGTAGAGGTTAGAAGGGTTAACAATGGGGTGATGTCGATTAAATTAGTAATTGGAGGATCTACTTTGACCTTTGTTAGTGCTTATGCCCCGCATGTAGGCTTGGACGAGGATGAGAAAAAGAGCTTTTGGGAGGCTTTGGATGAGGTGGTAAGGGGTGTTCCTAATACCAAAAAGCTTTACATAGGAGGGGATTTCAATGGGCACATTGGGTCGTCGCCAAGGGGTTATGACGATGTGCATGGCGGCTATGGTTTCGGCGAGAGGAACGAAGGAGGAGCCACTCTTTTGGATTTTGCTCGGGCCTTTGGGTTGGTGGTAGCTAATTCGAGTTTTCCGAAGAAGGAGGTTCACTTGGTTACGTTCCGTAATTCGGTGACCAAGATCCAGATTGACTTTTTGCTCATTAGAAAGGGGGATAGGGGTCTTTGTAAGGATTGTAAGGTTATTCCTAGTGAGAATCTCTCGACCCAGCATAGGCTTGTGGTGATGGATCTAGAGATCAAGTAGGAGAGGAGGAAGAGGGGTGGGGATGATCGACCGCGGATTAGATGGAGTAGTTTGACTATGGCCAGTGCACTCAAGATAGGGGGAAGTTGATGGCTAGATGGGCTTGGGAAAGTAGAGGCGATGCAAATAGTATGTGGGACACGACTTCCAGTTGCATCAGGGAGACGGCTAAAGAGGTGTTGGGTGTCTCGAGAGGACACTCTGGCAAGCACTGAGGGGACTGGTGGTGGAATGGAGAAGTAGAAGGGAAGGTGGAGGGTAAGAAAGAGGCGTACGCGAGGTTGGCTGAGAGTAAGGATGAGGAAGAGAAGCAGAAGAATAGGGAGGAGTATAAGATTGCTAGGAAACAAGCTAAGTTGGGGGTTACGACGGCTAAAAATCTTCGTTAGAGGGTAGAGGTGGAGATAAGAAGTTGTACAGGCTGGCAAAGGTTAAGGAGAGGAGGGTTCGAGACCTTGATCAAGTAAAGTGCATAAAGGATGCGGATGGCAAAGTTTTGGTGGAGAAGGTTCTCATCAAAAGGAGATAGCAGTCTTACTTTCATAAACTCTTGAACGAGGAGAGGGACTTTAGCATCGTGTTGGGCGAGTTGGAGCACTTTTATAAGCGTTGCGACTTTGGTTATTGTAAGCGCATTCAGGTTGAGGAGGTTCAGGGTGCTATTCGTAGGTTGCATAGGGGTAGAGCGATGGGGCCAGATGAGATTCCGGTAGATTTTTAGAAGTGCACAGGAGGGGAGGGTATGAAGTGGCTGACTGAGTTGTTTAATGTCATTTTCAGGACGACGAAGATGCCTGAAGCTTGGAGATGGAGTACGATGATTCCATTGTACAAGAACAAGGGTGATATTCAGAGTTGCAACAACTATAGGGGTATCAATTTGTTAAGTCACACTATGAAAGTTTGGGAGAGGGTTGTAGAGTTGAGGTTAAAGAAGATTGTGAGTATTTCAGAGAATCAGTTTGGTTTAATGCCAGGGCGTTCGACTACGGAAGCCATCCACCTTGTAAGGAGATTGGCGGAGCAGTATAGGGAGAGGAGGGCCTTGCACATGGTGTTCATCGACCTAGAAAAGGCCTATGATAGAGTCCCAGGGAGGTTCTTTGGAGGTGCCTGGATGCTAGAGGTGTGCCCATGGCGTATTCTAGGGCGATTAAGGCTATGTACGACGGAGCCAAGACTAGTGTTAGAACTATGGGAGGTGAGTCGGAGCACTTTCTCGTCTTGATGGGATTACACCAGAGATCGACTCTTAGCCCTTTTTTATCCGCCTTGGTGATGGATGTGCTGACGTTGCGGATTCAAGATGAGGTGCCATGGTCTATGCTATTTGCGAATGATGTAGTTTTGATTGATGAGACTTGTGGTGGAGGTAATGCCAAGTTGGAGGTTTGGAGACAAACCCTATAGTCTAAAGGGTTTCAATTGAGCAAGACCAAGACGGAATATTTGAAGTGCAAGTTCAGGGAGGTGACGACTGAGGTCGATGAGGTGGTATAACTTGATACTCAGACCATCCAAAAGCGAGATAGTTTCAAGTATCTTGAGTCTATGATTCAGGGAAATGGAGAGATTGACGAGGATATCAATCACCGTATTGGGGCAGGATGGCTGAAATGGAGGCTCGCTTCCGGAGTCTTGTGTGATAAGAAGGTGCCTCTTAAACTTAAAGGCAAGTTCTACTAAGTGACAGTTAGACCAACTATGTTGTATGGGGCAGAGTGTTGGCCAGTCAAGAACTCTCACATCCAAAAGATGAAGGTGGCGGAGATGAGGATGCTACGATGGATGTGTGGATTGACTAGGAGGGATAGGGTAATGAATGAGGTTATTCGAGAGAAGGTGGGAGTGGCTCCGGTGGAAGTCAAGATGTGGGAAGCAAGGTTGAGATGGTTCAGCCATGTGATAAAGAGGTGTTCGGAGGCCCTAGTGAGGAGGTGTGAAAGGTTGATTATGGATGGGTTTAGGTGAGGTAGAGGTAGACCGAAGAAGTATTGGAGAGGTGATTAGATATGATTTGGAGCAACTTCAGCTTGCCGAGGACATGACCCTAGATAGGAGAGTGGAGGAAGCGGATTAGGGTAGAAGGTTAGCAGGATGATGCGCATCCTTGCTAGTAGTTCTAGTATATAGTGATAGTTTTGTTTTAGAGTATTGGTGAGGTCTGTTATTTCGAATTGTTCGTTTGCAGTATTACTTGGTGGTAGTTTTGTTTATGTTTTTTTTATTTGCTATGTTAAATATCTGTTGTTTCTTGTTCCTTTACCATTTCTATATAAATTGTTTTTGTTTTGAGCCGGGGGTTTATCTGAAACAGCTTCTCTATCTCGCCTCTGAGGTAGTAGTATGGACTGCGTACACTTACCCTCCTCAGACCCCACTATGTGGGAATATACCGGGTATGTTGTTGTTGTTGTTGAATATGACTATTTTAGATATGTTACTAGGATATACTCAAATAGTCAAATTTGTGTTTTCTGTAGTTAATTGATATTATCTTATCTTATTCTAGCAGTTTTCTTAAGCTAGATTCATAATTTTTGAAAGATTTTTAAAATTGGTTATGCAAATCTTGAATAAAGTAATTTTTTATTTTTTAAAAAAGGAAATCTCTTTATTTTTTAAAAACGTTAATCATTCTTCATTAATCACATTAAAGATTTGAAATGAATCAATGGATTCTTTTAGTTAAATGGTATTAAAGTTTAGTGGGTTAGTGCTCAATGAAGTGGGAGAGAACCAGGAGGTCTCAGGTTCAAATCCCAGGGGAGACGAAAACACTAGGTGGTTTCTTCCTATCTATCCTAGCCTTGGTGGATAGAGTTACCTGGTACATGTTGCTGGTGGGAGGTGACAGGTATCCTGTGGAATTAGTTGAGGTGCGCGAAACTGGCCCGGACACCACAGTTATAAAAGACATGTTTAAAGACATCTTTTATATAGTCAACTCATTAAATGAGTCAGGTTAAGAATTAAATCGGGTTTATGGTGAATTGTGTCCTGAATAAATTTAAATATTGATTTTAATTCCTTAAAATATTTTTCTAAAAATTGACAGTTGTAACGTCATTAAATAGGTACCGGAAATTATATTTCTGAAAATAATGTCCATATAAGCTAACTCGACAAAGTTGAGTGACTTTTGAAAAACAACAATGAGTGGCCATCTAAGCTTCTAACTCCAAAAACTAGCTCAATGATAAGTATTACCACCTTATAATGAGTCCGATTTTCCTCATCCTCACCGATATAAGACTCAACACCTCCTACCTTATGGGGTGTGGCCAATAAAAGATGAGGGCCCAACAGAGTAAACAATGAATTGGGATGGGGACCATATCAAAAAAATGAACCTTGGGCCCAACTAAACCTCAAAAGCTAGCTCATGTGGGAAGGATTACACAAGAACATATTAGGAGACCAAGTACCCATCCCACAACCGATGTGGGAACTCAACATCTTTCATCATGTCCTTATAAATGCTTCTTAAAAGATGATTATCATGACCATCCGTCCTATGTTATTAAAAATTTGTGTATGAAACTCCAGTTTGTTGTTATTAATAGTTCCTTTGGGGCTGTTACACTTGTAAAAGTAGCACTTACATTGTATGTGCATGTTTATTTGTGGTACTCCGACTCTGAACCAGCTGGAGAAGATTTGTGATCTATTTAGACCCGTTATATGGCCATTTAACTATGCAGGAGAGAAAGATAAGTTACATGGCAGCTATGAAACTTGAAATTGAACGCTTTCGCCTGAACCTCTCTGCTGCTGAAAGGGATAGGGCATTATTGTCAATTGGTGTTGACCCTGCCAGTATAAATCCAAATCTACTGCTTGACAAATCTCGTATGGGAGGATTCTGCAGGGTAGCAAATATCCTTGCTTTGCTTGGACAGGCTTCCCTTGAGGATAGAACTACTGCTTCCATTGGTCTTGAGATCGCCGATGATAGCGCTATAGATTTCTGGAATATAGCAGGAATTGGTGAAAGATGTTTTGGCGGGGCATGTCAAGTTCATTATGAAGATGGGCCTGTATTGAATGTGCCTTCTGTGTCATCAACTTCAGCTGCTGCACAGACCTCATTTGTGTGTTCTGAATGTGAGCGAAAGGTTTGTAAAGTTTGTTGTGCAGGGAAAGGAGCTCTTTTACTTGGTATGTTTAACTCTAAGGAGGTTCCTAGCTACAATGGTGTGAGCAGCCAGGGGGGAGCAATCTATGCAAACTCGGTTGATTTATCCTCAAATCATTCCATGACACTTGATGGTGTCATTTGTAAAGCCTGCTGCATTGATGTTGTGCTTGAGGCTTTAATCTTGGACTACATCAGGGTTTTGGTTGGCCAGAGGAGAAAAGCACGTGCAGATAGTGCTGCTCAAAAAGTTTTAGACCACGTGACCAGATTTACTTCGAGGAATTGTCAATCGGCACCAACTGCGTTTGGGGAATTATTTAATGGAGAGGAATCACTTGCTGAGTTTCCTTTTGCAAGCTTTTTGCACCCGGTAATATTTTGGACCTATCCTAATCCCAATTATATTAGCATTTTTGTTCTTAGAAAACCTGTTCTTATTTTAGTTTTCTAAAACTTTATGCAAGACTCAAGAGGAATGATTTAATCTTATTCATGTTTTCATGAATCTGTGGAAATCAAAGGTGAGTGACACTACATCTGTTGGTTGACTAAAACTGGATTCTTTTGAACGCACAAGGCTACTACTTAATTTTCCTAATTACTAAATGCTTTTGAAAGAATTATTTTCTCCATCTAGCATCATCTGCACTGACTATGCAGTAACTAAGGTGATCCTTGATTTGATGGAAACCCTAGGTTTTAGCTCAAACATCGTGCCATTCTCTTAGACTGTACTTCCTAAAGTTTAAAAAGTCAGTTCTCTATCTCTGTCCTGATGAGAAAACCAGATTCTCTAGCCTGAAATTTGGTATAGGAAGAATGGAGGTTTTTAAGCTATTTTGGGCTTGTTCTGAGATGGTAACAAGAGTTGATAGTATTAGATGGATGGATGGAGAGAAAAATTTAGGTAGCCTGTAACGGGGCTTAAGACTGCTAGGTGGATCTGGATAGGTGATAACAAGAAAAAGTGGAAGGGATGGAACAGACTGTTTTCGAATTCCATATAGAAGTCTATTGGATTAGCTCTTTAAGGTTAACAACTAAATCTTCAACAGAAACTGTACAAATCACATCATAGTTCTTCAGTTGACTTTATAAAATGTATTGTGTGCTTATAACTTTCTTGTTCCTACTGGGATCAGTGCTAAATGATATGAAAGATTAAGATGGGCCCTTAGATTTCAAAATCTACCTTATATTTAGTGGGAGATTTGTATGATGAAGGTTCCCTGAGACACCATCTAGGCGTGGCTTTCAAGTTGGCAAAGATCAACTTAACCAACAATTTTCTGTTGAATTAGTCTGTATTATGTTGCAAACAATGCCCCAATAAAATCCCCCTCTGGAAAATATTTAGCTGAAGTTGAAAAAAGAGTATTTAATGTATGAAGTTGAAAAAAAGTACTTAAAGTTGAAATCATGAGCTATAACTATAATTTCACTTGAAATAATTACCAATCAAGTTTTTGAACTTCAAATTCTATATTTCAAGTTGAAGTTGAAAAATAGTGAAAATTATAAAACACTGTTTTGCAAATAATGTTTGTCCAAACGTCTGCTTATCATTTGTTTTTGAACGCTAGTATTTCATTCCTTAAACTTCAACTTGAAATATTATTTGCAAATCAATATTTGTTCTAGTAGTTGGTCCATTATTTCAACTTGAATAAAAAATTGAAGTTGAAAAGTGGTTTGAGGAATATTTTAAGTGAAATAATGGTTTTCATCACCTAAACTTTTAAGTTTTTTCCAAGTGAAAGTCATGCCTAAGCACAAATTCAACTTCCAGATACTCTTTTCAACTTAAATTTCAAATACTCTTTTTTTTAAAACTTTAATCAAATACTGTCCAAACGCCAAGTTATATGATTATCATTTTTTGGAAACAACCTCTCTACCTCACCTCTGAGGTAGTGGTATGGACTGCGTACATTCTACCCTCCCCAGACCCCACTATGTGGGAATATACTGGGTATGTTGTTGTTGGCTGGTTCTTGAGAGGTAGAAAAAAACTTTGGCTATGTTTTTATATCCTGAGAACTAACCTCCAGAAATACAATCATATTATGGTCTGATTCGGGTCCATCCATTGATCCTTTGCCTTCCGCACCTTTTCCTTGAAATGAGTAAGAAGATAGAATTTTAAGAGGCTAGCTATTTTGGTGTGCTCCATTTAAAATTTCCTTTTGAGGGATTAAGTAGAAAGATCATGGCAAAAGTACGCAAGTGATAGTAAAAAAACTGGAATAAGAAATGATATGTCCACAGATGACAGGTTGTGTTTTTCATTAAATATTTTGATTTATTCTCTCCTCATTCTACTTTGAAGTGAGCTCTCTCTTTCACACCCTATCCTTGATCTAGTGAAATATTTTCTTTGGCATACTTTTAATTTTGAATGATATATGAACTTGAAACATAGATCTTTACCAAATTCAACTTTAGACCTTTATCAAGTTGTTGACGAAAAACATTTGGTTCCTAAAATATGTTTGATCTATTACTAGCAAATATAAGTTTGATCCATTATATGTTTAAGTAAGTATAATCAATTACAAGTTCAGGAACCAAATGTGATTAATTTTTACTTCAATGTAAGTATGAAGTCAAATTTTGGGACATCCTTCTCTTTGGTCTTAGCATATGATGAAACATTTGAAGGGCTTCAGAAAAAAGTAGATTTGATATTTCTCCTTCTTGTTTAGGTTGAAACAGCAGCGGGATCTGCACCATTCATGTCGTTGCTTGCTCCATTGAATATTGGCGCACAAGAATCATTTTGGAGAGCTCCCCCCAGTGCTTCCTCTGTTGAATTTGTCATTGTTCTTGGCGATTTATCAGATGTTTGTGGTGTTCTTCTTCTAGTTAGTCCTTGTGGCTACTCGATGGCAGACGCTCCTGTTGTAAGTTCACTCCTCGCTTAACAAGATCTTTAGCTCTAGCAAGTTTTGTGTCATTTAAAAAATATGGAGAATCCAAGATAAATCTGGACCTAATGAAAATCTCACGCTGTAGTGCCATTTGTTATAGTTTGTTATCTAATGTCATCTCATGATTGACTTCCAAAAGCAATTATAATTTGTTTTTCTTTTCCTTCTGTTGGGAAGAGAAATGGTATGTATGTTTTAACTTGTCTACAAAATTTGGTTATTCATTACATGATTTGCCTATCTTTCTGATCAGACAATGCTTTTTAATTTTTTTTTATTGTGAGGACATAAGAATCAAACTGTTTATCCAATCTCACCTTGCACCTCAAAGAAGTGTAAAATGTTGAAACGAGAAAATGGAAGGCCTCAAATGTGCAGTCTTCTAGGACTATACAAATTGAACTGGAAAGAATGGAAAACGGTATCCTTTCTCTCTGGTGGAGAGGGACGTTCTATGGAATTTAAAGTTCTCTCTTCCTTCCTACTCCGCCTCCCCCAAGGTGGCACTTCTCTTTTCTCTTTGGAGGTTCCATAGACAAGGGATTACAGTAGAATGTTAGTTTTCCCTAGGTGCCCATTATATTATTAGGGAGAATGGAGTTTCAGATGTTGAAATTTTGCATATGATGGGCGGATATTAATAAGATGTTTCTCATTCTGTTTTCTGTGACTGCTTTGTTTTCCCCTGAGAAGAGCAATATTAAATGTTTTGTTTAGTAGTCTACGTAATTATGCTATATGTTTAATCAACTACTGTCTGTTAAGCTTGTTGTTTAAAATAACTTATAACATGCCTATAAGTTTAAATGGCCCTAGATTGACCATAAAGATGAAGCTTGTGTGTATGGCAGATTCCTAGCGACTTGCTTCTTGTTCATGTGATTTCTCTTTCAACATGTAGTTGATGTGGTTTGACATTCCTCTGGTGTTGCTGAATTCATGCTTTAAATAACTTGTTATTTACCTGTAGATTTACCAACTTGCTTATGACAGAGATCCCTAGCAATTTGTTTCTTGTTCATTCGATTTCTCTTATATTGTATAATTGATGTGGTTTCTCATTCCTTACACTGCTGTATTAATGCTTTAAGAGCGGAAACTTATGCTGTCTGTGCAGGTTCAGATTTGGGCAAGCAGTAAAATACATAAGGAAGAAAGATCATGTGTGGGGAAATGGGATATGAGATCTCTGATCACCTCTTCCTCTGAGCTTTGTGGACAAGAGAAGTCTTCTGAAGTGCCTAGACATGTGAAATTTTCTTTCCGTAATCCTGTTCGATGCCGCATGATTTGGATAACGTTGCGTCTACAAAAAGTTGGCTCGAGTTCTGTAAATTTTGAGAAAGACTTTAGTCTTTTGTCCTTAGAGGAGAACCCATTTGCGGAGCCTGCGAGACGTGCTTCCTTTGGAGGACCAGTTGAAAGTGACCCATGTCTTCATGCTAAAAGAATCTTGGTGGTTGGAAGCCCATTGAGGAAAGATGTAGGGGCACCAAGTCAAGGCTCTGACCAGATAAATACAAGCAATTTGTTGGATAAAGGTCCTCCACTAAACAGATTTAAGGTGCAGCAAACTTGCAACTCTCCTTAGCAATTGTTACCATTTAAAGTTTTGTCAAACTCCTGAAATAATAAAGACAAATATAATTCTAATCCATTCCCTTTCCAGGTTCCAATTGAGGTTGAGAGGCTAACTGACAACGACCTTGTTTTAGAGCAGTTTCTACCCCCAGTTTCACCTATGCTGGCAGGTTTTCGTCTTGACGGTTTTAGTGCAATAAAACCTCGAGTCACCCATTCACCACCACCTTCACAGGTGAATCCAGGGGATGTTTCTTCTTGTATATTGGAGGACAGATTCATATGTCCAGCTGTATTGTATATTCAAGTGTCTGCTTTCCAGGTATGAGGATACTATTGATGCAATTTACATTTTATCAACTGATAGTTTCTCTGTCAACAAACTGTTAGGCGTCCTTGCGAATTGATTGCTTTTTTTTTAAATCTTGTAAAGCTACTGCACTTCCCCATTTCAGTACTAGGCACCAATGCATTTTAGATGAATCTCATCACTTATGCAAAATAGCACTTTGCTAATGACCTGCAGCATGTGATTAAATTTGATATGATTAGCTTAACCTAAGAATTCTTTTAAGTACCATCTTAAGTAAACTAAAACTACTCTAGCATGTAAATTTACCATGTTAAAAAAAAACACTACTCTAGTATGTCTTGCCTGCATGTAACATATATGTCAGTTTCTCCCTCAAATGGCTATAGTTCTTCCGTGACTACTTATAGTATTTATATGCTGACAATGTGTGCACTGATGCGAGATGTTCTATATTCAAGTTAATCTTGTTCACAGATACATGCATGAATTGTATTATTATAAAGACTCCTGTGATCACCTGACAGTCACTGAACCTTTTGAAACATGGTTGTCAGGTGATTACAGGAGCCTTTATTGTCAAAAAGATTCCTGTAATCCTCTGACAACCATGTTTCAAAAGGTTCAGTCAGTGGTGGATCTAGAATTTTGCACAAGCAGGTTCAAATAGATTCTACAGTATCCAAGAACAGAAGCAGCATCAGACATAGCAAGCGAGAATTGTTGCTAACTCTGTTTTTCTTCTTCTTATTGCGTCTTCACAATGCAATCATCTCTAAACCACGTTTGTTATTTTTTGACAAGTTGGACAAATTTTCCATGTTAATATTTTGGAATTTATTCAAATTTATCTTTAGAATAACTTATCTATTTACTTTAACAAAGCTTTCAAACAATTTGAAGATTTTTTAAATTTTGACCAAAGTTGTATCTAAATAGTTTAGAGAGCTTATATGCTAGGCCAAAAAATTCAATATAGAATAAATAAACAATTTTGATACAATCCAAATCAGATTAAGCTAAAATATAATCAATAACTCCAATAAAAGTACTTGCATGTTTTACTTAAGAGTTATGAAAGAGAAACAAAATTTGAAGTTATTCAATCTAGAACAAATAAGCAATTTTGATATAAACCAAATCAAATTAAGCTAAAATAAAATAAATCCAACACATGTACTTGCATGTTTTACTAAAAGTTATAAAAGAGAAACAAAATTCACTTCGTATAAAGTGAGACAGATTCCTAGCGACTTGCTTCTTGCTCATGTGATTTCTCTTTCATCATGTAATTGATGTTGTTTGACATTCCTCTTGGTTTGCCATTCACTTTGTGGGTCCGCCCTGTGTTATTAGGCTAGTACCTTTGGACCTTGGATGAAGTATGTAGATATATAGAGTTTAATATGACACGCCAACAATAAATCCTTACCATTTTGGTGTCTCCCTCGGCTTGCATGGGGATAAACATAACAACGTTAGAATTCATCTGCTACTGATGGATGGTTAGGACTGACCAGAATCTTACATCCTCTAGATCAAAGTGAGAATTTGGTGACAATGCTTCAAACAGAGACATGAAGATCTTAACATATATCGACATTTTTATGTTATTCTCTTAGTCGCTAAAGAACTATTACGTTGAGTATATTATGTTTCTATTGGAGCTCAACTAGAATTTGCTTGGAAGAAAAACATCTAGACATCCTTGGTGAACATGCCAATAACTCAAATTTCGAGAACATGCCAATAACTAGAAGTTCAAGCTAATGTTATGTTGGTTTATGTTTTATGACCACTAAAATCACATCTTTAGCTGAACGATATGGACTTTTTTCCCTTCTGTATGTATAGCAATAGTTCTTGGACTAAGTAATTTATGCTAATACTAGATAGGTCACCCCCAAGACGGGCTGGAGCCCCAAACAATTCCTCCTGTTATCTGTCTTCCCAAAAGAAATGTTTTATAATCTGCACGCGAGATTGATATACTTTTTAATGTATGAACAAGTTTGCTGAGCTGTAAAAAAACTTGTCCGCTGTTATTTGGTTTCGGTAATATACCCATATAATGTGATTTTCAGCAGTTAAGAGTAAAAAATTCACATGACAATTATCTACAGGAACCACACAATATGGTCACCGTTGCAGAATACAGGCTGCCAGAAGTGAAGGCGGGGACAGCAATGTACTTTGATTTTCCTAGACAAATTAGTACTCGCCGAATGTCATTTCGACTTCTTGGAGATGTTGGTGCATTCACTGATGATCCATCAGAGCAGGATGACTCGGATGGTAGGGTCCGGATTGTGGCAGCAGGACTATCTTTGGCAAATAGAATCAAGTTGTATTATTATGCTGATCCCTACGAGCTCGGAAAATGGGCGAGTCTTTCAGCTGTTTGATTAGGATAATCAAACCAATTAAGTTACTGGTTACATGATTAATTTTGTATTTTAGGAGTCTTTGTTCTTGTTGCTTTCAGGTGCTTCTTCAAAACACTATTGATTCATTTCATGTTATTAATTTGTATAGGAGAGAGTTTGAGTTTCCAATTCTGTATAATGTATTGTGGCGGAAGAGAACATTTTGCAATCCTATATAATTTCGAGCTTGTATTAAGAAGATGTAACAGAGTTTGCGATGCTAACGAAACTTATCTATATTACTATTGATTGTAGAAGTGTGAATCCCAAAGTTGAAAGCTCAAGATCTAAATACCCTTCCAAGTATCCTAAATACCTTATATATAAAACAATGAAGTTCAGTATTTGTATGTACGGTAATCCCCTCTTTCGTTACTGGTGGATTGTTGTTCTGAAAGGGCGATAAAAGCGACCTTTCTTAGTATGCTTTTCAAGTGCTTAGCGTCTGCTGGTTGCGTGGCGACAAGGCCGTTAAGTTCAGTTGGATGCCTAAGGAAGATGCGAATGAAGTGGCATGCCCTTTTAGGATGGATCAATGCTAATGGTTGCCAACGTTAAAAGTAGCAGTAGTAGTAATATCAATGGCATGATAGTTACTATAGAAGAACGAAGAACGAGAATATGGAATCTCCCTCTACTTTGAAGGTGGTTCAAGTATTTACTAACTGTGATTGGAAGTGAAAAAACAAAGTGAAATCTGATTTTTTTTGTAAACCTAAGGAGGGATGTCCAATAATTCAAGTAATTCATTTTGGGGTCGTAGGTTTAACACACTGGTGACTAGTAGGGGTGTTCACGAGTCGGTTATTGGCCAAATCCTGTTCTTATGTGTCACCATGCTTAGCTTAATGTTTGGATAGCGAGATTACTTGCTAAGATGATTCATTGTAGTTTCGACCCTAGTAGGGGGAGACTATTGTGAAATAGTCGTTAGAGAGCGTGGATCACTGTTTAGGATGCGACTCAATTGATCTCATTCTATGAAAAATGGTGGACTTTGGTGTTGTAGTTAGTATCGTTTGATTGACATCATTTCATACTACACTTGGTTGCCACGCCAAAATCTGATGATGATTTATAAAGGTTGTTTGGGGTGCCTCGCTACAGTTGCGATGCTTGAGCAGAGAATGTTACACTTGATAGATTTCTAGTTGTTAGAGAGTATCTGGATATGTTTCCAAATGATTTACTAGGTTTACCTTCGATGCAAAACATTGAATTCTCCATAGATACCTTACTGGGGAGATAACTTAATACTTATTCCTCCGTATCATATGCCTCCAACTAAGGTAGGGGAACTAAAGAAGCAGGCTTAGGATTTTCTTGATAATTGGTTCTTTCAGCCTAGTGTTTCACCTTAGGGTGCACATATGTTGTTTGTTAAAAAAGAAAGATAATTTTAAGAGTATATATTATAGACTGTTGAACAAGGTGACAATCAATAACAAACATCCATTATCTCGTATTGATGACTTGTTCGATCAATTACATGATATTATTCACTTTTGTAAGATAGATCTGAGATAAGAGTATTACAGTAGATAATTAGGACGAAAGATATATCTAAAACAACCCTTCTAATTTAGATATGAACATTATGGATTCTTGATCACGCCTTTCAGGCTTACAAATTCCTTGACGACATTTATGGAATTGATCAACAGATTGTTCAAGACACATCTTGACACATTTGTGATCGTGTGTATATTGAAAATATCTTGGTTCCCAGAGTCACGCAGAGCGCGAGCAACATATGAAGATTATGTTAAAAAGAGTCTCTTCTTTAAATCAAAATAGAAAAGACCTCAATGAATATAAGCTTGACCAATTAAATAGATCAAGGTTTATTATGGACTTGCATCTTCAATCTGTAACCTGCAGGCTTCTTTCTCTTAAGCTTAATCATATGACTTAAAACTTTAGCATAACGACTCACCATTTGCTTGAATTTCATTCCATTCTCTGGCTGTTTTACAACCATTTGAAGTTGCCTTTCTTCTTCTGTGAAATGGTGTCCCAATGAAGTGCCTCTACCTTCAATCAACTGCTTCAAACTCTTCTTCTTATCGTCGTCGTCTTCTTTCTCTTCATTGCTAATTACCCCTTTTTCTTCTTGTTCTACATTCACGTCTGCATTGATCAATTCTTCAGGGTGTTGGAGACTTTTAATAGCTTCTTCTTTGATATTCAATGGTGTACTTTTTCTTGTTCTTTTTGACATACTAATATCATAATGAAGTTTTCTTGGAAAATTATTACATTCATTTTCCATATTCTTTTGTTGTTTTACTGTTTGTTTAAGGTGCTTCTTCATACCCATACATGATTAAATAATTCTAAAGTTTACTATTCATGGTTTGCTTAAGGGTCAGTTTTGGAGTCCTTTCATTCTAAAGGTAAAATGTCAGTTTTCTTGGCAGGTTTTATTCCGACTGTTTTACTTATATACTGATGGTGTAAAGATCACTATTGGTGATTCAAGTTTTGTGCTATAAAAAAAAGCAAATAAATTATACTATAAGATCATTGTACCTGTTATAGAATATTAAATTTCATATTTTAAGGAGATTTATCTATAAAAAAAAGCATAATACATAACAGACAATCAAATTTGGTATCAACTGTCAAATAAGCACTCCAACTTTGAGTATGCATATCTAGACATTTCAACTCGTCACCATAGTGTCTCCAAAATTTATGTATCACATCATCGTCGTGTGTCCACGAGACACTGTGGGGACAAATTGGAATATTTAGTTGCCAGTTGAGACCAAGTTGAGGTGTCTAGATGTGCACTCTCAAAATTGAAATGCTTACTTGCCCGTTAAGACCAAATAGTATCTACTTATATATTATGCCTATATTTTAATTGGCCTAATAGTGTGAAAAAGTATTTCCACTGATAATATATAACATAAACTCATTATTTTTAGTGATACGATATGTAGGTAATGCTTAAGTGCAATGGGATTTACCATTGGGTGAGAGTTCTAATCATCAATAGTGAAGAGGAAATCTGTAAAACTTACGACTGTAAATTTGGCCACCCTTCATTTTCTTCAATTATTGCATATTGAAATTCATTTTAATTCATTTTCACGTCTTCTTTTTAATTTTTTATTATTAGATTTAAAACATTTGGTTATTCATTTAATTAATATAGTGTCTGTAGGAGCACTGCATTCTAAGAAAAAAGAAAAGAATTAAATAGGTACAATGACAAAATCTACCAACTTACTAAAAGAATCTCAATTTTTTATTAGTTATTACGCTGAACTCGAGAGAAAGATCTAAATTACTTATATCATATTGCTGCCTCAGTGTGCTCAAATGTATTAAACGGATTATGCTTCTAGCAGATCTAATTGTATACTATGAAAGTTCGGGAGAGGGTGATCGAGATAAGAATAAGGAGATCATGTGTGTCTATCTCGAAAAACTAATTTGAATTCATATCGGGGTGATCAACCACATAAGTCATTCATCTTGTAACGAGATTATTGAAGCAGTATAAGGGACCAGAAAAAAAACTTACACGTGGTGTTTATTGACCTAAAAAAGGAGTATGATAAAGTCCCTAGAGAGGTCCTCTGGAAATATTTGGAATCTAAAAGTGTATATATGTGGCTTACATTAGGGAAATTAAGGATATGTACAATGGAATCAAGACCCAGGTTAGAACAGTCAGAGGTGACTCAAAACATTTCCTGGTCATGATGGTGTTTGCACTAGGGATTAACCCTTAGATCATTCCTATTTGTCTTAGTGATGGACGAATTGACACGACATATTCAAAGGGAGGTGTCATGGTGTATGTTATTTGCAGATGACATACACCATTATTGATTGATGAGACACGCGATGGAGTCAACGATAGACTGAAAGTTTGGAGACAGGTCTTAGAGTCTAAATATTTCAGGTTAAGCAGAACTAAGATAAAGTACCTGGAGTGCAAGTTCAATGACGTAACACATGAGGCGAAGATGTAAATGAAGCTCGATGCACAAGTCATACCCAAAAGGAAAGTTTCAAGTATATTAGGTCCATACTCCAAGAAGTCAAATTAAAAAGTTTGACAATGATGATGTCGCATGTCACATTGGAGCCGGGTGAGAGAAATGGAGGTTCGCTTCTGAGGTACTGTGAGATGAGAATGCATTATCAAGATTTAGAGGTAATTCCTACAGAATGACATCTAGACCAAAATTGGTATACAAGAGCAGAGTGGTGGTCAGTTAAGAACATGCACATTTAGAAGATGAATTTAGTGGAAGTGAGGATGCTCGTATGGATGTGTGGGTGTCTTAAAGAGATGTGATTAGAAACAAAGTTATACGGTACAAAGTGGGAGCAACTTTCATGACAGACAATATGAGAAAAATAAGGTTGAGATGGTTCAGACATGTGAAGAGGAGGTACGCCAACAAATTGGTTTCAGAGGTTGGTTGTAGCAAGAGTTAGGAGAGGAAGACCAAAGAAAAACTGGAGGGAGTGATTAAGCAAGACATGACACAACTTCAACATATTGAGGACACATGACCGTACCCAGGATAAGAAGGTATATAGGTCTTGGATCAAGGTATGTAGGTTAGAAGGTGGTTGAGTATTGTTTTCTTTGGTAGATTTTGTACTGTTTCCTTGTTAGTTGCCATGTTTTCTTCACTGTTTTCCTTTTTTTTTTTTTGTAGCTGGATTTGCTACACTTGAACCAAGGGTCTTTCGAAAACAACCTCTCTACCTCTCCGAGGTAGTGGTAAGGTATGCATACACTTTACCCCCCCCCTCCCCCCAAACCTCACTTGTGAGATTTTACTAGGTATGTAGTTGTTGTCCCGAAGGCATTTCTTTTGTGTTGGGGGACTATTGAAAATGTTGGGTTCTAAGTGTTTTATCCCCTTTTAGGCTCGAAGGGTGTGAAAAAACATTGATTTTTGACTTTTCAAACTATTTCCAAACTTTAGAGAAAATTTCGAAATAATTTAAGAAAATACAGAGTCGCCACTTGATTTTTTATAGAAAATATCAAGAAAAACTTAAAGAATTTTAAAGACTCGAAAACAGAAACAAATCTTTAAAATTAGAGAAAATGGGTAAGGATTCTGGTAACGCCTTGAGAAGGTTTTTAAGGCACTCAAGAAGCGTCCGCGAAAGCGGTTGACCAAAAGACAGTTTGACTGATTTGTAAAAATGACCAATTTTTGAAAATATGACTAACTTTGTGAAATCTTAAACTCATTTGCAAACATGACATTTATTCTATTGACATGAGAAATAATCTACTTAAATTAGGGAAGAATCTGTATAAATAAACCTATCTTTAGACTTAAGAAAAAAGATTCTCATCCTTAACAAAGAAAAACCAATTTTAACTTGAAAGGACCAATTTATTAGAAATAGCACCTTTGGAATTGAGTTTTAAAGCAATATCGAATTTTGATAAATTATGAAGTAATTAATTAGTGATAAAAAGCTTGAATTTTTCTTTCAAAGAAATTATTTAATCTTTAGAATTTTTGAGGGAAAATCACCCTAATCTATATAGATTACTAATCGCATAAACAAAATAAATGCCATCTCTTGATTTGTTAAAGACTTGTTCCGAAGGAAAAATAAAGATATTATTTTATTAACTTAAAGTATTAGACTATGCGATAAACGATATTTAAAGGAAAATATAAAGATAGAACAAAATAACAACTCAAAGGGGATTTATTTAGATTTTAACCAAATTTAAGAATTTATACATATAAACATTCAATTACGAAATTACAAATAAATAAAGGAGAAAAGAGTTGAGAAAAATGGATTTTGAATCCGTTTGGACCTGCTCGGCTTTAATCCTCAATTTTTCACGGACTTTTTAGCCCATTTCTATTTTTTCCACCTTCGCCTTTGTCCTTGGCCTTGTATATTAGCTTCCTTATGTAGTTTTTAGCTACACATTTTTCCAACTTCGATTTACCCATTTTTCGGGCCTTGAGACGACTTGACGGCTTGGGCTTCTTTGGCCCATCGAAGATATGCACGAGATACGGGAGTCCATATGGACTCCAAAGGAGATTCATGCGAGAAATAAAGAGAAAATGATTAATAACAAGGAAGAGCCTTTACCCATCAACTATGATCAAACCAAATTAAATAATGCATCCAAAATATTTATTACCCAAACAGATAAAACAGGGTGATCTCAAGGTAAAACACAAGATATGTAATTGTCATGCAGTGAGCTGTTCCCATTCTATACTGAGGCTGAACAGTTTTGATAATTTAGGCGCAACATTCAAATAATCAAATATTTAGACAATTTGCCAGATTTTCAAAGAAAATTAAACTAGTTATTGACGCCAAATTATATACAAACCAAAGAATGCATTCATGATGAGAGATCCAAGTAAACTTAAAATTTTGAACTCAATTACTCAAAAATGTCGCATGCACAGTAAGAAAAGCAAATTATTATGACATATCCCATCTTAAACATAAATTTAACAAAATCAAATCAAGACGTAGAGAAAATAGAATCAGCCAGAACAAGAAAAGAAAACAACTTCATGAAAAAGATGCTAAGGGAAGGGGATACGAACAACATACAAAGTAAGTGGAATGGGCTCAATTCTTGCTATAAGACATCACCAATTTGTTCTTATGACCAACCAATGAAGAATTCAATTACTAAAGATGTAAACTACGATAATCCCATCCAAATCAATCTGTATTATCAAAATGAATGCAACAACTAAACATCATTAATTTTCCATGTCAAATGCAAAATAAAGAGGCATTTACATTGAATAATGGTTTGAAGTCAAAAACTGAAAATATGGGGAAATCACACACATGCGCCAACTGGATGAATAAAGGCCTAGTATGCTCATGCTAATAATGGGGGATTCAAATGGCCATGATTTCAATTAACAGATTTCAAAACTTTCCAAATTTTCACCCCGTTTGCGATCAAAAGAACAGGTAAGCCATTTCAACTCTAATTCATTTAGGAGAACACTGTTAAGATTTAGAAACACGGAGAGATTTCATTTTTTAGATTTTTGCGAACACAAGGCAAAATTGTGAATACAAAATATCAGTAAGACGGTTTTTAAAAGCCAACAAAGTCAGAAACTTTTCAATGAAATAATGGTGAATTAATTAAAAGATCTCAAAATCAGAATGGCCTCACCTAACATTATACACATATTCAAACAAGATTGTGAAACATTGAACGACAGAAGGTCATAATTTTTTAAAGGAAAAAATAGTTATCAAGATGGAATCTTTACACTAATTCCATTACCAAACCAGTCTCGCAACAACAACAGGAATCAAAACACTAATAAAATTCCACAACGTAACTTTCAAACACGAAGAAATATAAACAAATGAAGTATTTACCTTTTTCGGAGCAACGAACTTGAGACTACGAGCTCCTTTTAGATAGACAGAGACATCGAAATTCGAATTTAACCTCGCCGAAATTCAAATGGGTTCGTCGGAATTTGTGGTTTTTCTAGCGTATTCTTCTAGGATTTTGGTTACGTGGGATTAGAAGCGTGCGCCTCCCGAATCCCTAATTTTCCCCCAAAAATCCACACTTCAACCCTAAGCCCTCATTATCTATTTATAGAGGATTGGGGATGAAAAATGGGGGGAAAACAAAGGGGTAAAAATGGAATTCGATTAGCAATTTTTGAATTTCAAAATCTGGATAAGCTTTGGAACGTTCAGCTTGGAATCAATGAACTTGGACCAAATCAAGGTCGAGTTCGAAGTAAATTTTTGGGGATTTTGGGGGGAAAAAATGAATTCCCCCATAGCCAATAAAAATCGAACAACGTTGTACTCCAATGGTGCAAATTTGAACGTTGGGAGGGTGAGCTGTGCTGTTTCTAGAAGCTTAGAGATTCCTCGGGTACGAATTATTGTGTGGTAGTCACGTAGTGTACAAATCGAAGGGGAAAGGGAGACGATTTGATCGGGAAAAAGGGAAATTTCTCGGGTTTTCTTGCCGGGTCGAGGTCGGGTTAAAGTTGTTGTTTGTACTGGTGTCGGGTTTTTGCTGTTGTTGATGTCGGGTGTTGTTTGGTGAAGGAGAAAGGAGTTATAAGGGTGCGGGATGGGTCGGTTTGATGTATTGGGCTGTAGGGAGGCTGCTGATATTGGGCTAGGGTAAGGTGCTGATTAAAGAGGGAATGGGGCTGGGTATATTAGGTAATTAGTAATTTTACGGAATGGCGAATTAGATTAGGGTTTAGCCAAATTTCATTAAAATTTCGACCAAATTGAAAATCAATTGGACAATTGCATTGCAATTGTGGCCAATTTGATTTCAATTAAGGCCAAATTTAATGGGTTTGGCTAAGTTGAATCACAATCTAACACGAATTAAGCACCGATTTAATCCCGAATTTCTTGATTTCACAAAAACAAATAAATATTTTCCAAATAAATTATATTTAAAAGCAAAATATATTTAAGTCAAGATTTTACCTATTTGAATTAATTTTCAAGATGGTTCTTGATAAAAATCTATTTTTTTTGATAAAATAATTATTTAAGCGACTAAAATTACACGATCTCGTATACAAGAATACGGAAATGTATAATTAATCACATAAATGGAAAATTTAACTCAAATAAATATTTTAAAAGCATTTATTCGGATAAAGTAAATATTTCAATTTTATTTAAAACCGAAGAAACCCAGGATTAAATTTAGTAGGGGAGGGCAAAAATTAGGTGTCAACACTAAGTGATAAAATGTGAATGAAAAATGGAGGGAAGAAAAAATGGAGAGAAAGTAAAATGTGTATTCACTTTGTGAAAAGAATGTTCTCCCACATTAGTGGGAGAAGGAAACATTCTTATGCTTAAATATAAAAGCATTCCTTCATGTGGATAGTGATGCAAGAAGAAGACAAGCCTCGCGCCATCATCTTCGTCGCTCGCTTGGCTCGACTTTGGCTTTGACTTCGGATCCGAATCGTTCGGATTCGGATTTGGATTTAGAAAATGATCGATTAAGAGATTATATTTTTGGACAAAATTTATTTAAAACTTGAGAGTTAATGATGTTTTCATCCAAAAATCTGATACAAAATATTCTCTATTTGCGGATGCACACGAGCATGTCACAATGCACATCGAAGGGACACGACCCTTCGAGGTACTGTTTGAAGATGAAAAGGATGATCTGCGCTAGCATGTAGCGATCTGCGGGCATAGATGCCAACGCAGGTTGCTAGCAGCTTTCTATTTTACAGCGTAAGAGACCTGCGGTAGGTGGGCCCGACAATCCAAAATAGTGCAATTTTTTAGAACCATTGCTTCCTTTCTGAAGCACCACCTTTTGGCTATAAATTTCTAATTTTTTCCTCAGGTATATAGACGAAAATTTGAAGTGAAAAAACTTTTCTTCTTCCTTAAAACTCTAGTGTGATTTACAAATCATTGAATGAGTTCATAGTTCGACAAAGTTTGAGGTACCGCTATTTTGTCGAACTAATTCATTTTATCCTAGGAGGATGTATTTCATAACCTCGGTTACTTGAGGGACTAATTTTCTTAAGGACACACCGTGAATTCGATGGACTTGAATCTTCCAATCTTCATCTCTTTCTAAACGTTTGGTTTTGCTATTTTTCAGAAAATAGTTTAAACTTCATTTTTTGTTATTCATAAATTGGGTTGAACCTATTGTTAAAGTTCAAAGTTGTAAATACAGATTTACTAAATCCAGAAAATAACAATCTTAAGGAAATTATTAAGTACTTGGTTAATCTGTATTGGGTTTGTTTTTGTGGAGACTAATTTTTTTTTTAGATTTCTACTCTCTCGGTTTAAAGAATATAAGAACTTTGTCGAAAAATCAGATTGGGAATTCGATTCGAAGAATACAAAAACTTCACTGATTCGTTGAACTCTCTGCATTGGTTTCTAGAGTTTAAAAACTATGGGTTTTCACTATGTTTGAATTTGATTCCGATTTGAAGAACATAAAAATTTTGTCAGGTTTCAACGTTCATTCGGTTGATGATTTGAAGATATAAAAACTTCATCGTTAACTAGAAATAAGTTGTTTAAATATTAAGTCTTTATTGTTAGTATTTTGAATACTAAAGTATTTATCAAAGCTAGACAGGAAAATGACGAATGAAACTGAACAACAAATTGATTCGATTGTGAGTGGTGTTGTCCCAACGACAACCAATATTGCGTCATTAAGCCGTTCAGATATTGCTCTAGCAATGGCATTGACAGAAAAACCAAAATTTTTTTCTGGTGTGAACTTCAAAGAATAGCAACAAATGATGTTCTTGTGGCTGAATAAACTTGAAATGCAAAGGTTCACAAGTAGAGATCCCCATGTTCCTGAAAAAGGAATATTTGAAAACCAATTGTCTGGTTTGGAAGATTTTATGATTCATCTCAAGATAGAAGAGGACAATAAGTTGCATGAGAAATCAGCAATGATGGGTACACAACTTGTTAAAGATGATACTACACATAATAAGAAGAGGAAGAAGTCTGCTGTACAAGAGAAAGAGCAGAACAAGAAAAGGTTCAAAGGCAAGTGCTACAATTATAGTGAAGTTGGCCACAAAGCTCTAAATTGTCAAGTTCTGAAGAAGAACAATAAACGAAATCAGATGAACATGTTGGAAGCAATGTTCTCCATGTTCCTACTATTAGGAATAACTTAGTGTCTACAACACTTCTCGTTAGAAAGGGGTTTAAATGTGTGTTTGTTTCAGAGAAAGTTGTAATAAGCAAGAATGAAATGTACGTAAGAAAGGGCTACCTTAATAAGGGACTTTTCAAATTTGATGTAATGGCAGTTGAAATAAATAAAGCTGAGGCTTCTTCTTATTTACTTGAGTCAAATGATTTGTGGCATAGTTGTTCAGGACATGTCAATTACAAAACCTTGCAAAAACTAATTAGTTTAGAAGTTTTGCCTAACTTTGAGTGCAATAAATAAAAGTGTTTGTGTTGAATCTAAGTATACTAAGCATCCGTGTAAGTCTGTTGAAAGGAATTCCAATTCCTTAGACTTAATTCACACAGACATTTTGTGATATGAAGTCGACACCATCTTGTGGTAGGAAAAAGTATTTCATAATTTTTATTGATGATTGCACTAGATATTGTTATGTTTATTTGCTGAATAGTAAAGATGAAGCAATAAAAACATTTAGGCAATATAAAACTGAAATTAAAAATTAGTTGGATAAAAAGATTAAAATGATAAGAAGTGATAGGGGTGGAGAGTATGAATCTCTGTTTGTAGAGATATGTTTGGAAAGTGGAATTATTCATCAAACTACTGCCCCGTACTCACCTCAATCAAATGGAATGACGGAAAGGAAAAACCGAACGTTGAAGGAAATGATAAATGCCTTACATATAAGTTTAGGTTTAACATAAAACTTATGGGGAAAACTATCCTTACAGCAAACCGAATACTCAATAGAGTGCCCCATAACAAGATACAATCTATTCCATAGTAGAAATGTATAGGAAGAAGACCCAACTTGAAATATTTCAAAGTGTGGGGGTGTGTAGCCAAAGTCCAAGTTCCTATACCCAAAAGGGTGAATATAAGACCAAAGAATGTGGACTGTGTTTTCATCGGATATGCTACAAACAGTAAAACATGTCAATTTTTAGTTCACAAATTTAAACATCCGGATATACATGACAATAATATAATTGAATCAGATAATGCTGAGTTCTTTGAACACATTTATCAGAATAAAATTTCACATGAGTTGTCTAGTAAAGGGTCTAAATGACCTAGGGATGAACCAAAGGAAAATGTACTTAATGAAGAGAATCCAAGGCGTAGTAAATGTCAAAGGACGTCAACTTCCTTCAGATCAGATTTTATAACATTTCTTCTTGAAAATAAACCTCAAACATTCAAAGAAGCGATGTCGTCTGCGGATTCATCCTTTTGAAAAGAGACTGTCAATAATGAGATTGATACAATCTTGAGCAACCATACTTGGGAGTTAGTTGATCTTCCTCCAGGAAATAAACCTTTAGGTTCTAAATGGATCTTCAAAAGAAAAATAAAAGATGATGGTACTGTTGACAAATACAAGGCAAGACTTGTTGTGAAAGGCTTTAGACAAAAAAAGGCCTTGATTATTTCGATACATACTCGCCAGTAACAAGGATAACGTCCATTCAGATGTTGGTCGCATTAGTGGCGGTAAATAGTCTTGAAATCCATCAAATGGATGTGAAAACAACTTTCTTAAATAGAGAATTGGAGAAAGAAATTTACATGGAACAACTCGAGGGTTTTGTGGTTCCTGATAAAGAAAGAAAAGTGTGCAAACTTGTTAAGTCACTCTATGGACGAAAGCGAGCACCCAAATCGTGGCATGCAAAATTTGACCAAACCATGTTGGCTAATGGATTTAAGATTAACGAGTATGACAAGTGTGTTTACATTAAAGACATTTGTTTGTTTGTATGTGGATGGCATGTTGATCATTAGTAGAGACATTTCTGACATAAATGCTACGAAGCGAATGCTAGAAAGCAAATTTGATATGAAAGACCTTGGAGTTGCTGATGTGATCTTAGGGATAAGAATTCATAGAACTCCACAAGGCATATCATTGTCACAGTCTCATTACATTGAAAAACTACTTGACAAGTTTAAGTATTTGGATTTCAATATTGCCAAGACTCTATTAGATGTGAGCTTTGCACTTCAAAAGAATGAAGGTGAAAGTGACTCATAATTAGACTATGCAAGAGTGTTGGGAAGTTTGATGTATATCATAAATTTTACGCGACCAGATATAGCATGTGCTATTAGTAAATTGAGTCGGTACACGAGTAATCCCAATCAAACTCATTGGATGACAATGAAAAGAGTTTTGGGGTATCTAAAACATACTCAAGACTATGCTTTGCATTATAACAAATATCCAGCAGTAATTGAAGGATATAGTGATGCAAATTGGATCACCGGATCAAATAAAGTAAAATCCATGAGTGGATATGTATTTACTCTTGGTAGAGGTACAATCTCTTAGAAATCATCCAAAAAGACATGTATTGCCCGATCTATAATGGAATCTAAATTTATCGCGTTAGATAAAGTCGGTGAAGAAGCTGAATGACTTCAGAATTTCTCGAAAGATATTCCTTATTGGCCCAAACCTTTAGCACCAGTATGCATACACTGTGATAATCAAGCTGCAATAGGTAGGGCAGGGAGCATGATGTATAACTGTAAATCTCATCATATAAGATGGAGACATAATACCGTTAAAGAACTTCTCTCTAGTGAAATTATCACTATTGACTATGTGAAGTCAAAGGATAATATGTCAGATCCGCTTACAAAAGGCTTAACTAGAGAGGGAGTTGAGAGATCATCAAATGTAATGGATTTACGACCTAGGACAAGTTATCACAGCAGTAACTCTACCTAGCAGACTGGAGATCCCAAGAGCTAGGTTCAAGGAGATCAAACAAAGTTGTGACTAACAGTTCAACATTGTCGATTAACTCAACCCGTTCTCATGATGAAGACAATATTCAGGAAACAAGGATAAGGCTTATGGTTTGAAGCTTTTTAATGGTTTCTAAGTTTGGCAGGTATGATCAGATAGTTTTATCTATAGGATTAAACGTTTAGGAATCATCTATGTGAGGATGAAGTGGAAGCCGCTTCAAGGAGGATGATACTAAAGACCGATTCTCTAAGCTCTCATGAAATCAGGTAGTGTTTAGGGATGAAACGAGTAAAACCGTGAGAACCATAAATGGTAAAAAGATGGTTGTGTGACTTGTATTGTCTAGGTGTACATCAAAGTTTAATGGTTCAAAGATATAGCATCTACCAATTGATCGAGTGCATCGGATATAAGTTCACTACGAAATATTCAAAGAAAACCCTACTTATCTAGATGCAATTAGTATTTGCTTGTAGATCACACACTTGTCCGTATATGAACATATTTTTTTGATGAAATAGCCATTCCTCATGCATCGGATATAAGTTCACTACGAAATGTTCAAAGGGAAGCCTACTTATCCAGATGCAATTAGTATTTGCTTATAGATCACACACTTGTCCATATATGTACATATTTTTTTGATGAAATAGCCATTCCTCATTCATGTGGGGGATTGTTGGGTTCTAAATGATGAAATGCGAATTGGAAATGGAGGAAAAGTGAAAAGTGTATTCACTTTATGAAAGAGTGTTCTCCCATATTGGTGGGAGAAGAAAACATTCTTATGATTAAATATAGAAGCATTCCTTCATGTGGATAGTGAGGCAAGAAGAAGACAAGCCTTGTGCCGTCGTCATCGTCGCTCGTTCGGCTTGGCTTCGACTTCAAATTTGGATTTGGATTTGGAAAATTATCGATCGAGAGATTATCTTCTTGGACAAAATTCATTTGAAACTTGAGAGTTAGTGATGTTTTAATCCAAAAATTTGATATGAAAATATTCTCCATTTGCGAACGTACACGAGCATGTGCGAACGCATGTCACAACGCACCTCGAAGAGACGTGACTCTTTGAGCACTATTGGAAGATGTAAAGGATGACCTGCACATGCATATAGCGATCCGCGGACGTTGGTGCCAACACAGGTCGCTGGCAGCTTTCTATTTTTTAACGAAAGCGACTTGTAGCTGCATGTGACCCATTTACGACCGCAGGTGTCCCCGACGGTCCGAAACATTGCAATTTTTCAGAACCATTGCTTCCTTTCTAAAGCACCACTTTTTGGCTATAAGTACCTAATTTTTTCCTCAGGTATATGGACGAAAATTTGAAGTGAAAAACCTTTTCTTCTTCCTAAAAACTCTGGTGTGATTTACAAATCATTGAGTGACTTCGTAGTTCGACAGAGTTTGAGGTACCGCTATTTTGTCGAAGTGATTAATTTTATCGTGAGAGGATATATTTCATAACCTCGAGTACTTGAAGGAAATAGTTTTCTTAAGGACACACCGTGAATTTTGTGGACTTGAATCTTCCAATCTCCATTTTTTTCTAAACGTTTGGTTTTGCTATTTTCCTGAAAATAGTTTGAACTTCATTTTTATTATTCATAAGTTGGGTTGAACTTATTGTTAAAGCTCAAAGTTGTAAATACAGATTTACTAAACCTAAAAAATAACAGAAAATAGCCTCTCTACCTAAAAAAAGTAAAGATAAGGTTTGTGCACATCCTATCCTTCTCAAATCTGGAGTTGTCAGATGTCTAGAACCCATGATTTGTCTAAGTATATATGTTATAGTTAGGTTTTTTGGGGCTTTATCCTGATCACTCATCAGTTATGTAGATACAGACTTTTTAGAGGCTTCTACAATAATATCGTATTAGTTGTATAGTCTTGCCAAGTGTACCCTCCAATTCATACATATGATCCAGTATATGTATATGGATATTATTAGTTATGTTATTTAGTTGCTTATGAGTTTATAGTTTCAGTATGAGATCAGAGACGAACTCAGGATTTGAAGTCTGTGGGTGCAGTCCTAAAGCGAGACTCAGAATATATTGAGCGCTTCGCCTTGCTTAATGTGCAGTTTTGTATCATCATCAAGGTTCTAAGACATATTTTCCCTTGCCAATGAGACTCTTCTAAAGACACGAACACTAAACAATTGATATTTCACTTTATCATAGTTTTTTTTTTAAATTTCTTTGTTCATATATTTGTTATTTATGCTTATAATTATTAGTCTTGGACTAAACATATATATTTTTTTTTTCTCCCTTTATGCCTTTTTTCATTAAAGCCTCCGCTTTATTTGCACTTTGCACTTAAAGCCCCAACGGACCTTAGAGTTTTTTTACGCTTTTTTGCTTTTGATAATACCGGGGTGCACCAATATTATCTTAATGTAGACCTTAGCGAAATTTTCAATGTCGATTAAGGGATAATGTCATATTCGATTAGTCACTAATGACATGAACAATACTGAAAATATAAATATATAGAACAAATATGAGTTCTAAGCTAATAAACTATACTTTGTTATAATATGAATTTGCGCTAATATGTTGACTTTAACTATTCTACAACTATCGACTGTGATGGCTTAATGGTCAAGGTGGGTTTACCGTACAGAATGGTCACGGGTTCGAATCCCCAATCCAACAATTTTGATGTTATAAACCCAATGGTAATAGGCCCCTTTAAATCTAGTATAAAAAATAATAGTGAAATTGTGTGATACCCCGGAATCGATCCCTGATCGCGCGGGTGGAAGCATCAACTTCAACCAGCGCACCGAGGTGCACTTTCATTCTTCTATGGGTGCACTATTACCTATATATCAATTCCTCAAGTTATATGCATATATACACATAATTCCCCCCCCCCCCCCCCCCCCCAAGTTAACGGGTGCACGTGCACCCTTATCTATACATATGGGTCCACCTCTGTATGAGATATAGGGTATATGTCTAGTAGGTGGTTATATGGATCCTTCGATGTCTTTCTTCTGTCGGACTGGAGTGTGACAACCAAAAAATTAGAAGACTTAGTCCCTGATCCTGTCACGACCCGAATTCCAACGGGGCGGACTGGCACTCGAAGCCGATAAGGCCCGAGAGAATCAATCTTTACTCATGTCCATTCATATGCATGCCACTCAATATGCAGCACCATCACATAGAGATATAAGATACCAATAGCGGAAGTCATGGAAACATGTGATATATACATATGTGAAACTTGGCCGTCAGGGCAATCAAGATAAAACATACGTTCCTTACATTTTCTTCGTCTGTCCCACAACATCTACAAATCCTCTACAGATGCATAACCATAACCAACCTAGAGTCGGGACAAGACCTCTCTCTATACACATATACAATACCAAAATAAATATACATAGACATCTCGAAAAGCCCCGAACCAACTGGAGCTCACCAATATTCTGTGGATTCCTCGAAGCCTACTGCGGAGGTCTACTAGCACCTGTGCCTACAACAAGTAAGGTAATCCCCCCAAGGGAGGTCAGTACGAAGAATGTACTGAGTATGTAAGACCATATGAAACTATAAGACACATAAATATTCCAATGATTTCAAATACAAGAGAATAGTCAATATGGATAAACCATCATTCTGCATATATAGAACCATGTACCTTATATTCATTAGTTTCTTTCCATGTACCTTATATTCATTAGTTTCTTTTACTTCTAATTATTATTCATCATCACTCATCTCATATCGTACCCGGTCCCCAACTGATCAGTGGGTCTTAACATAACATAACGTTATGTTGGGATCGGCTCGAGCTAGGCTTATGCCTCTAGATCTACCACCCATAAGTCAAGATATCGGGCTCGACTCGAGCTAGGTTATTCCTTCTAGAGCTGCCACCCATAAACCAACATATCAGGTTCGGCTCGAGCTAGGTTATTACCTCTAGAGCTACCACCTGTCAGGATTGGCCCGAGCTAGGCTTATGCCTCTAGGACTGCCCCCTGATCCAACAAATTTGGGATCGGCTCGAGCTAGGCTTATGCCTCTAGAGCTACCACCCGTACTCTTACAACTCACAGATATGCATTACTTAATTTCTTACTTTTGAGAGATTGATATGTTGATAGTCGCAACATTATTGGAGCTTTGGAACATCAATCCATGATTAAGAGACATATGAACAACACTTGATCCATGAATAAGGAACATAAGAATATCAATACATGACAACCTGAAATGAGATGTCTTAGAACATTTCGGAATGGAACAAGTACGATGATCATGTAAACAATATGTGCTGCAAAAGGATACGGAAATAACCTTACATACCTGATCTTCCCAATATGAATATACAATCCTAAACGTGAATACAATAGTCCAACTCCTTCCTTACGTTTCACTCTACAACACAAGTACATAACAGAGTTTATATTAACCACCAACTACCTTACAAATACATATGGCGACAATGAGTTACATGATTGCCTTAACATGTCATTTCCCCCTTGACAATACCATTTATGAAATTATCATACCAACAATACCACAACATTTCATACATTGACCAATACATCATAAACCAATAGCATGTCACACAAGTTCATACTTTACGCTTCTCCATCAACACAACATCACAATTACTCCATCAAGTCACCTCAATACACTTCGTAACAACATATCGACAACAATCCCACAATTTATACTCATAGAAAAATAACAAGTTAAGAAACATAACCACACCATACATGTTGATACTTCATTCGTACCATGCACTTCCATCAAAACCCCATGTCTCCTTTCAAGTTTAAATCCCATGGATGACACATCTTTTAGCAAAAAGCAAAAATGCATTATTTACACTTTTAGACATAACCATCATGATCTACATACTCTCCCATACATATAATATATTAATCCATAAGAATAATCACTTACTCAAACTTGTAAAATGATGATCTTGCCCAAAGAAGTGCCTTAGGGTTATTAGGGTTTGAGAGAAAATATCTTGTAATTGTCTAGAAAGGCATGAGAGTTAGAATGAATAAACATCTGATTTTTGGCCTTTATATAGTACTCAAGTCATCCTTAGCCAATCCTTGGGCATTAAATGCCATATTTTCTTGGTCAAATGGAAGAATGAGTCATTTTTCCCTTTGGGCCCATGCATTTTGGCTTCATTTTGGGCTTTAAATTGAGCCCAATAACACATGTCATCTTAAACCACCAAATTTAATGTGTAATCCATCATATATCTCATGTTTAAATAATTTCATAATGTCAAAATAATATTCAACTCGCGAGATTCACATTCGTCGCCTCAATCCTTAAGAATACGCGATTTTTGCCACTCATGGCTTAATTGAACATAATTTGATAAAACACTTGTGACGAAGAATTAATCCCAGCTCAGATGCCAAACTTGCTCGAGATTAGTCCTACTATGATGGAATAGTGACACCATAACCCAAGAGTCCTTTTTATAGACTTATAATCATAGAAAAAATCGGGCAAAAAGCACCCCGGCACGCTCCCGGGCGCCCTTGACACTTAGAGAAAATTTCAGCAAAATAAAGGTGGGCAGGGGCGGCCTGACACGCCCTTGGGTGCACCCCCTTGCTGCATGTGCCAACAAAAATTTAGGCCAAAACGGCCTGGCACGCCACCTGCAGCGCCCCATGCCAAATTTTTGATTTCGACTTTTCTTTGCGGATTTGGTTAGATCTTTCTAGTCCCAACCTTTTGCTTGTCTCTTATCTTTAAGATCCTTTGGTTGGATGTCCCTTAAACCTCACTTTTCACCCCACAAATGCTCCACAAAGTCACAAACACCACCTACTACAAAGGTCTATTCACACTTACTAGTACAATATCGAATATTCCATCAATAACAATGCAAAATACGTACTTATTGCTCTCGAACCTAGGGTAAACATGGTTCAAGGTTGTCAAGTAGGGTCAGGAAGGTATGGGGTGTTACAGATCCCACCACTGATGTAGGACTATTACAAGAATAAAAATTTAGACCGAAGAAAAAAAAGGTATTGTAAATTAAATTTATATACATTGTAACCGATTTATTGTTTCTTGAGTTGAGGATCTATTAGAGATAACCTCTCTACATCCCAAGGTAGGAGTAAGGTTTGCGTATACTCTACCCTCCCCAAACTTCACTTGTGGAATTGCACTGGATATATTATTATTGTTTTTTATTGTGTAAGTGACTTTTATTGGTACCACTTAATCATAAGTCTTGAAGTAGGAATGTATGCAACTCATAAATATTGAATTCATATAAACTCAATATTTTCAATGTAGAATATAATCTATATCTGTATCTATATCTATAATCTATAATCTATATCTGTATCTATATCTATAATCTATAATCTATATCTATAATTTATAATCTATATCTATATCTATGATAATAATATATATTAAAAGTGTGAAGGGCTTTAGAAATATTGTTTGAACTTTTTGCCCTTCATTAAAAGACTTTGCAATAGACAAATTTGTCTTTTCACTTATTTCCTTCAATTAGTAATTAATTATTAAAAAATTAAAGAGTCCTAAAATATATGACAAGAGCAAAATATATGATAAATTGATGTTGGTAGATTTTCTTTTTCCTTATATGAAAAAGGAGTCTTAAAATATATGGTAAGAATAAAAAGAAAAAAAATATCCTTTAAAAAGTGAAAGTCAAGAATAATTAATACTTTAAGAAGCAAACAACACTAAAAATATTTAAAGGGTGTTCGTGTTGCCCGTGTTCGTGATACGGAGGATCTTTTGATTGAATGTTGGGTAAGTGAGTTGATTTTAATATGTCTAATTTTATTTTTTGAGTTAATTTAGTTAAAGTTCTGTTGATATGCTGCTGTTAATAGTGTTTTCTTCTAATAGCAACTAGGCTTCTCTAGAATATTAGGGTGGAATTAGTAATTTGGATCTACAGACTACATTGCATAACGACGATTAGTTTACTTTTTAGATTTTATTATTGTTTTTAGCTTTAAGAATTTTTTTTAGATTTAAATTTCTTTAATTAATTGATTAGTAGTACTTAAATAACCTATTTAGGTTAGAAAAACACATCTATAAAAACACTTAATAATGAACATAACTTACGGCTAAATTTTACCAACAATTACGACGTATGAAGTTATCAATTGTGAGTTTGATTCTTGTCTTCTTCTACTTCTGCTTTTTCTTCTTATTTTTGTTTTGATTCAAGTCATTTTCTTGCATACATTCATATTTTCTTACTTTGTATTTACATTATTTATTGTTGTATGTCCTACGCATAATTGTAAAAGTTTATTGTTTATCTTTAATTTAAACGTGACCAGGAACATTCGTGCAACACACGTACGTATAAACTAGTGCATATATATATATATATATATATATATATATATATATATATATATATATATATATATATATATATAAGCACACTTTATTTTTAACAAATGTTAGATTTAAGCCTATAGTTTCTGAAGAACAATGAATACACAACTAGAAGAAGACTTTAAAGATCAAATTCATCAAGTTTAAATTCTATATACTCAGTCAACCTATTTTTTCATGACAAACAAAATGTTTGTTTAAATAAAACTAAGTCATTACACATGCACTTGTTTGGGATAGTAAATTATGTTAGGATTTGCCCCGAAGTTTCTACTTTGCCTAATTTTCTACCATACTTAGAATTACCATATTTGATGGAAAAGGTTTCCTTTTAGGAAAAGATCTCTTCCATAATTGGTTAATTCTTTCTAGGAGAAGAAGTTTTGGACTTCTATAATAGAAGATCCTTCTTCTCAAACCACAACACAATAACATCCACAATGTAGTCGTTTAGAGAATTTGATTAGGGGGAGATTTTCTCCCAACAGGTTTTGTACTTTTTCAATATTAGTTTTTCATATGTAGGTCAATTGGCCAAACTCTATCAATAATATGTTTTAGTATGTTTTTCTTTGTCATCCTATTTATCACCGGCTTGGTTTGTAACTATTAGCTTTCGTATGACGCTCTATCGATTTCGATCCCAACAAGTGGTATCAGAGCTTATGGTTCAGTCGTGGGTTAAAGACAGGGTCAAGACGATTTCAATTATGGCTGCAAGCAATTTGATGGTAATGGGGATTTTTGTCAAAAAAAAAGGAGTCTTGTTTAGGAAGAGATTTTCTGCCAATAGATTTAAACTTTTTGATTTAGTTTTAGTATGTAGGTCTGTTGGCCAACCATATCAAATAATACATTTTTTTAGTATAGTTTTATTTGTCATCTGAATTATCGCCTTTATGTTTGCAATTTTTAGCTTCCGCATGACGGGACTCTCAATTTCGAACTCAACAAGTGGTATCAGAGCCAATGATCCAACGATCCTATGGGTCCAATGGTTCAATGTGTCTGATTGTTCAGATTGAAGACATGTCAAAATTAAAGTTGCAACCAACTTAACGATAGTGAAGATTTTTGTCTAAAAAAAAAGTCTTGTTTAGGGGGAGATTTCTCTCAATAAATTTTAAGTTTTTTTGATTTAATTTTCAATATGTAGGCCTATTGGCCAACCATATCAAATAATATATATATTTTTAGTATAGTTTTATTTGTCATCTGAATTATCGCTTTTACGTTTGCAATTTTTAGCTTCCGTATGACGCCCCCTCTCAATTTCGAACCCAACAAATTAACCAAAAATGAAAAGAAAAAAAAGAGATTGTTGCAAGATTTGCTATGAATATTGTCATCATTTTAGAAATTAGAAAACAACATAGTTACAGTTTCAAATGAAAACACACCTTGATAAGGAGTTGGTCAAATATTTATTCTCAATCCATAACAAGAGCATGTTCAGGCCAACTCAGCATATCGAGGTGCATTTAGTGATGATTTAGGTATGAAACTCATAAAAAGGGGATAACTTAGGTAAGTTAATAGAACAAATGGACAATTGAGGTATGAAATATTTAAAAAGATGATAGTTTAGGTGTATTTTTTATTATTAAATCTTATTTATTCTACTTCTAATTACAGAAGATATTACTCATATCTTTAAGAACTGATTTTAAATAGTAAAACTTTATGCTAGTAATTTGGATTATCTTAAGTTTTTCTTCCATTGTTTAAATAAAATCTCACAATATTACTCTATTCGTTTTAATTTATTTGTCTTAATTAATATTTGGAACGTTAAAGTATATTTTCTTTGTACAATAATTATTTTACATACTTTCTAAATATTTTTAACTGTTAATAAAATACAATTGATCCATTTTTTTCACAAAAAAATTATTTTATAGTTTATTGCAATAAAAGTTTAATCTAAAGGCAATCCATGAAATTAATCCCATATTCCACAGGATAACTTCGGACTTTTTTGAGAAAATAATGAAAGTCAAAAAAACTTGGACATATTTATAAAGTTAATAACTAGTATAATTTCTTGCAGATTCTTATATCCATAAATGGTAAAATCATCAAATCTGAAATCCATATAATTCTCCTATTTATAGCATTCTAATAATCAGATATAAAAAATATAGTGCTCTTGTTATCAAATAAATAAGTATAAAAAGGAAGCCAAAGTCGAGAGTTCATCAACCTAAAAGGAAAAAAAAAAGAGTATTGTAGCTTTCAAATTAAATCATCATTTGCAAATGACAAAGTTTCTTAGTTTATTTTTTGTTCTCTTTGCTGCTATAACATCAGGTAGATCTCAATTATTTTTATATATACATACATTTTATGATTATATAATTTATATATGTATTTTTTCAAATGGCTTGGATATACTTTATTTTAAGTCGAGGGTCTATCGAAAACAATCTCTCTATCTTTATGAGGTAAGGGCAAGATGTGTGTACACCCTACCCTCTTCAGACCTCACTTGTGGAAATATAATGGCATGCTATTGTTGTTGCTCTTAGTGATTAATTTATTTTAATTTTTGTGAACGCAGAGATGAGAATGATTCCAATGGTATATGGAAGACAATGGAAAGTTGATATTAGATCAACAGCTTGCCATCTTGAATTTGATTTTAATTGCAAATATGATGAGGAATGTAGGTTTCCATGCAGTTCAGCAGTATACGAACCTGCTATTGATACAGCGATGTGTAAGTTACACAACAATGGTGCTTCATTTTGCAAATGTTTATATACATGCGTCGGCGAAGATTGTTGTAATAAGAATGTTGGATGAGTTAATTAGTTATATAAAAACTCTAGGTAATTTATAATTTTCGTGCCATTAATTAATATATAAGCCTTTTATCTCAAAATGATGTCTCCAATTGCTATATATTCTCAGTTTTATTATGAGTAAAATAGTGTGGGGCTTGATCCAAAGCGAACAATTATTTACCATGAAAGAAATATATACTCACAAACATATACAATGGTTTTAGGGTTTGCGTGAGTGCTAAAAAATAATTCAAATTAATCTTTTCATTGCTCGACACCTAAATGATGAACTTATGATTTAGAGTCATGAGTGATTCTGTTCGTGATATATGTTATTAATTTGGTCCATGCACATATACTAATTTGGACTCGTTATTAATTTTTAGTCCATATATATATATATATATATATATATATTTGGTCCATGCACATAAAAAAAATTTATAAATTGGATTCGTTTGGAAAATGAGAGCAAAATAATTGTTGGATGCACATTGAAGAGTATGAGGTGAACTTGGCTCACATTCAATTTTAAGAGTCTTGAATCATGAAAGCTATCTTTTTTAAAAACAACATCACATTTTTGTATAGTGCGATAAAAAAATGAACCTAGCTCCTTATCAGTCTCTAAAAATAACTAATAAGGTGAGGATTAATATAGATCTATAAGGAGATCAAATCTCCAATTCCTTCATTATATTGATCTAAGACTCAACATTCCTACACGTCACACTCATGCCTATTAACTAGATCGTAATATATAATATGGAGTTGGGCAAATTAAGAACTGGAATTAGTCTAACTCTAATACCATGATAATAAAATAAAATTTTTGATCTAGCTCCTGAGGTGAGTACTGCCAAAGACCACATAAGAAGACCAAACCTTTATCCCACCAATGATGTGGGACTATTAAAAGATTAAAATTATTTAGAACGGAGGGGAAAAGGCACTGGAAATTAAGTTTATATACATTGTGTAAGAGACTTGCTTTCTTGAGCCAAGGAACTATCAAAAACAATCTCTCTACTTCAAGGTAGGAATAAGGTCTATGTACACTCTCCCTCCTCATACTTCACTTGTGAAATTACCGTGGATATGTTGTTGTATTTTGCTGAGTAAGAGACTTTTACTGGTAATTTGACTGTAAGTCTTGAAGTAGGGATGTATGCAACTCACAAATATGGAGTTCATACAAACTCAATATTATAAATGTAGAAACAGTGCCAAAACCGATAGAATGAGTTGATCCAAAGACCCGAGGGAAAAGCAACCAATCCGCTGTTTTTTCACAGAAAAATATGCAAAAATTATAAAATAATTTTTTATTTTAGAGAAAACTGACGCAGTCATTCAATTTTTTTTTTTTTAATTTTATATTTATGAAAACTGAGGGAGTCTACCAATTTTTGAAGTGCAAAGTTGTAGTTGAAGAGTATACATAAAAATGATGAAAATATTTTATCAAATAGCAAGTGTGGTCGAGTGGTATAATTTTTCAAAATCGTAGTATATACCTAGGTTTGATTCTCAATAGCAACATCTTTTATGTATATTTTAGAAAAATTGATTCAATCCGTCGTTTTTTCTAAAAAATTATGTCAGTTTTTAATTTATTAAAATTGATAGACTAAGTTGATTGTCTCTCTATTTAATCGACCCTGTTCATCAGTTTCGTGAAGTCAATCTAGGCCAAACCGACGATGTACAATCCATCAATTTTGACTCAATTTTTAGCAGTGAAAATGTCGCACTTTTATTTTTGACAAATGCTAGATTTAAACTTAAAGCTTCTGAAGTATAATGAATTAGAATCTATAAGAAGACTTTAAAGGTCGAATTCAGTAAATTTAAATTCTGAATGCAACGAAAAGTTTTCACATTCGAAAATTAGATTAGTAATGACACCTATCTATCCCATCGATAGGTAAGCCAATCTAAACAACAAACATGAAGAAAATACCAAGAATGAATTTAATCATTTAAATTAAAATTAAGCCATAAAATAATATTTTCAATGAAACGAGGATAAGTAATTGTGAAATTTTAATACAACTTTTTTCACAAAATTCGGAGACACTAATATAAGCCTTTACGAGTATAAATACAACTTCAAAAATAAAATATCCAAAAAGAGGGCAAAACATCATAAAATAAAAGATAAAGGAGATCTAAGAGGGTTACAGATCATCCAAGCAGCTACTTCGAGATCTCGAGAGAAAGTACTCCAAATATTGTTATCGCTTATTGGCCGGAGGTACTAGGCTTTGAATCAGTACAACAAGGTGAAATATATATTCTAGTGTGAGTACAGATCCACGTGTACTTAGCAACATCATCGATAAATTCAAATTTAAAGCGATAGCAAGAATCGGTCCTAAACTTTCCTATTCCGCCATGTATCACATATAATACTCATTTCTAGGAAAAACAAACCCGAACTAGCAACTAATATCAATAATAGTTACAATTAGATCAACTCAAGCCATTTGAAATCATAGTCAAGTAAAGACAAGAATAATAGAGACACTTTCTCAATGCTCAAGCAAGTTTACACCATGACAATCCATATAAAGATGAATGAAATGATGTATGCACACGATATAGTGCATGCACCTGACCACCATAAAATCGGTACACATCCACTTTCTTTGTTGGATAGTCGGGATCAATGAGGGACTTGCGAGGTCCATGTACCCCTCTACGGCCTTTAGAGAAATTTCATATTTTTGCTCAATTCAGATCCAGCACGTGAGCCAGCGAAGAATATTGTATCCCTTTGCAATTCAGATCTTATCCTTAGGCCATCACAGAGTATCCATATGATTCAATAGATAATATGGAAGTGAACTCATATGAAAATATAATAAAATGCCTCAGATGCCAGACATACAATATCATGAATAAATATAAGAATGCTTTCAATCATTGAATGGTCGCATAATATGTAAAATTTCCTTATTGTGCCTACCCAACAACCTATATCATCAGTATAATTAGCAAATTCTTTATCATGCTCCTAGCATACATAGAAGTCGTAAAATAATGAGACAATCAATACCCAACTCCTACCCATATCATGATGCCTATGCTATATTTAAAATATCAATCACCTTAACATATAACAGTGAGCACATAAGCATTTTTATCAATGTTACACTAAGAAACAAGCTCATGTATTCGCATAATTCAACAAATCAAGGATAAAAAAACTTCAATTTTCCATACTATGGTACTGATAGCTGCATAAATATTTATCTTCTTATTTATACAAGATCCTTATTATCCATTCAAACAATTAATTAATACATTATCACTTCAAAAATGAGTCAAAGCAAGACTTAATTTGTCTTAAATAAATTCTAAAAAGTCAAATCAAAGCCTTTTCCTTTCTAAAGCTACTGAACGAATCTAATCTGATCAAATACGTATTCTATACAAAAAAATAAAATTGTAGATACTTATATTGCTATACTTTTATTTAGGCCTAAAAAGTCAACCCCCAACCTGTAGAGGTAAAAACTAGAATTTTATTTAATTTGAAAATCATATTACTCATAATGTAAGGAACTCAAATATGAAATTTCATCAAAAATCAAGTTTAAATCGACCTTCAAAACCTCAAAATATGATTTCATAACCTTAGTCCCAACGGTCCTAGTTTTTTCTAATTTAAAACATTGATTTAATGGTGAAATCATCAGTATAATATCAGAAAATGCGTAAATAAAGATTTAGAATCTAACCCAATGAAGACATTAAAAAATCTCCTTTTGAATCACCCAAAAATGTGCTTCCAAACTCCTAAAATAGAGTCATAAAATTTTTGTTCCAAATTGTCACGATCCAAAATCCATGGTCATGATGGCACCTACCCCAACCCAGCCTTGGTAGGTAAGTCGAAACCCCCACAATAAATGGGAAGTACAAATTAAGAAAGAAAAGAAGTAAATACGAGACTTCTAGAACGAAGTCAGGCCATAATCATAAAACTGGAATATCTGAAAGAAATACACCGAATCCCCAGACCTGGTATAATAAGCATAAAGAGCATGAAATACAATATTGAAAATCTGATTATACATCAATGTCTCCAAAAAGCAAGTAAAGACATAAAATATAGAAGGAGGCTGGGAAAAGGCTCTGGACGGAGATCTCACCAGATCTCCGAATCAACTATCACTACATGAATCAGCCATCGCGGGCCACACTCGTACTCGAATCTATACCGAAAGGGCACAGAAGTAGGAGTGAGTACGGTTTACTTGTACTCAGTAGGTATCATAGGCCGACTGAGCAAAATAAAAAACTAAACAAGTAAAGCTATGGGCACACTTCCACCTGCATACAAAAAGTTTCCAAACGATAGCTCACACCATATCTCGTAATAATTCTACAAGTATAATATCTATTTACAAACAACTACACACGAATATAGAAGAAGAATTAAACACACAACACAAGCACGTAAATAGAAGTACAAATGATGCAATGCAATTCAATGGGATGATAATGTTATAAGCCATCACATGGCGGCCATCACATGACCTCGTATACACCTTCCAAGCTAAAGCTTCCAGGATAGGACCTATGGGAGGTTCGCAACCCATATACTTTCATAATCTCAATCAACCTTGCTGGTAAAGACCTCGATCAAGGATTTTACAAAGTGTATCAGCCAACTTTGCCGGCAAAGACCTCGGCTAAGGGTTTTACAAAATATTTTCCTTTCTTTCACAATTAGTGTTTCTCAGTAGTACCAATCTCATGAATATGAATGAATGAAATCAGGATATATGCTCATAACCAAATCTGTATGAAGATAATAATTAATTCAATAATGGTATAAATGAGCTCAAAATCTACTCAATATGTCAATATTTCATAATATAAGCCTTTGCATGGCACCAATGGAATAAATAGTCATGTAAGACATCAATAATATCAATCCAAGCCCCTCTATCGGGCATCACTGTAATGATAGAGGCATATAATGCTCAAATAAGGCCTATAATATCAATCTAAGCCCCCCGCTCAAGCATCACGATAATAATAAGGCAAATAAATGCACAAATAAGGCCTATAATATCAAGTCAAGCCTCCACACGGGCATCACAATAAGTATACCTCTCAAACCAATAATAATGTTCACATAACTGGCAATACGATAATAATAATAATCTCAAAACACGACCTCACGACTAAATCCCCAACCCATAGCATGCTTTACATGAGAAGTTAACTACCTAGCCCAGTCTGAAGAAAGTTAAGCGATAACCTACCTCAAAAACACAAAATCCAAGCCTAGACTCTTCAAAGCGGAACTTTTCCTTCACGAGCGGTCTCAGAATAGACTAAATCTATCAAAAATATATATAATATACGTCAACGGGAGTCAAACGATACCTATATTGGCTATATTTATTCTGAATCCAAAAATAGTTTGAAAATTGGCTCAAAATCAAAAAGGGTAAATCTAAAATTTTATTTAAGAATCATGTTTCCCATATCAAGAGGAGTCTAATTATGAAAACCCAACTAAAACCGAGTTTAAATCGGACTTGAGATCAAAGGAAAACTAATTTTATAGTTTACCGAGTAAAAGCCCCAAAATCCAAGTTTGAAATCAAAGATTGAAATTATTTTGAAAATGAAATCAGTAGGAAATGATGAAAATAAGATTTTAGAGATTTTCCAAGCAAGATTGATGAAAACCCCCTTTGAATTGTCAAAAACGGAGCTCCCAAAGTCAAATGGGGGTTATGGAAGGGAGAATAATTTAAACTCTACCCGAGTACTGATTACTCTTCGCGAACATGAGCCCCAGGACACAAATGCGAAGACCAACCTGAACGAAGTCCAGCGATCGAGGTCAGTCTTCGCAATCGCGATGAAGGTCGACTCAGACCCGGACCCAAATATCCTGTGCAAACGCAATCATTACTTCGTGATCGCAATGAACAACGAGGACAACCCTTCACGAATGTAGTCCCACCACCGCATTTGCTATGAATAATATTTTCCTTCTCCACGATTGTGACTAGGGGCCCGCAAATGCAAAGAATGATCTATCTTTGCACCAAAAATAGCAGTTCAGCGGTTGGGACTTGGAAAAATAGTCCCCATTGAACCCTCAAGATTTAGTTGAGACCTCACAAAAATAATTCGAATATGCTACTAGGCTAGTTTCGACGTTTCGAACTTAATGAAATCATAGGATTTTTGAAAAGAGATCGTTTACAATGATTTAACCCCTGGGACCCTTCTTTGGCTAATTTTACTAGTTTTCATCTAAATACTCAAAAAGCAATATAACAGCTCGGGACCCGAACTAACTATGCTACTATCTCAAAATTGATATTTTAGATCTAATAGAACTGATCAATTCACCATCCGACGCTCGGATTACAAAATATTGACCGAAGTCAAACTAACCACCTTTAACACTTCTAAGGACTTCAAACTCACTCAGATCATTTTCGAATGTTTCGGAGATTGTACCAACTAACCCCACAACTCATAAATGGCATATAACAACTATGATGAAGGAAAAAATTATCAAAACACCGCAAAAGCTAAAAATCACAACTATGTTTGTTACATTATCCACCACTAAAACACAAGTTCGTCCTCAAACTAAAAAACAAATAAAGTATCTAAAGCAGTAAAAAGTTGGAGGTATCTACGCCTCATATCAGACTCATCCTCCCACGTAGCCTCCTCAATCGGGCGATGTCTCCACTGGACCTTCACTGAATTAATATGCTTACACCTCAACTTCCTAGTTTGCCTATCTAGGATGGTAATGGGCTGCTCCTCAAATGATAAGTCATGGTCCAATGCAACAGAATTCCACCGGATCACATGTGAATCATCTGGACGGTATCTCTTCAATATTGAAACATGGAATACAGGATGGATAGCTGATAGATGTGGAGGCAAAGCTAGCCTATACACCACATCTCCGTACTTCTCAAAAATCTCAATAGGGACAATGAACCTCGAACTGAGCTTTTCTTTCTTCCCAAATCTCATCACACCCTTCATGGGTAAAAATTTCAACAAAACCCGCTCTCTAATCATGAATGCAACATCACGGGTTTGACGGTCGACATAACACTTCTACCTACTCTGGGTAGCCACAAGCTTCTGCTGAATTAGTCTCATGCGATCCATCGAGTCTCTCAACAAATCTATGCCCCAAGGTCTCACCTTAAATGAATCAAACCATCCCACATGGGATCTACACCTCCGCCCATATAGAGCCTCAAAAGACATTATCTGACTGTTGGAATGGTAGGTGTTGTTGTAAGCGAACTCTGCTGTGGGCAAGAACTGATCCCAATGACTACCAAAATCCATAACACATGCTCAAAGCATGTCGTCTAGCAAGTGAATGGTCCTCTCAGACTGACCATCTGTCTGAGGAAGAAAAGCTGTGCTCAAATCAAGTTGAGTACCCAACTCACGCTATATAAAACTCCAAAAATTTAAGGTAAACTAAGTACCTCTATTAGAAAAATAGAGATGGGTACACTATGCAATCGAACAACCTCTCTAATGTAGATCTTTACCAATGTCTCCGCATTGTAATTTGCCCTCGCAAGTACAAAATACATTATTTGGTCAATCTATATAGAATCAAACTTCCCAAAAGTCAGAGGTAGGCCAACTATAAAATCCATGGTGATCCCCTCCCACTTCCACTCAGGAACGGGCATCCTCTGCATAGCACCACCTGATCTCTGATGCTCATACTTCAGTTGCTGGCAATTCAAATACTTGGCCACAAACTCCACAATGTCTTTCTTCATACCACCCCATAAATAGTGTTGCTTTAAGTCATGGTACTTCTTAGCTGCTCCTAGATGAATATAATACCTCGAACAATTAGCCTTTTCTAAGATCAGTCTAATCTAACAACCAACTCTCGGCACAGATATGCGACCACTAATCCTCAAAATACACTTGGGATCAAAAGATGCCGCCTTTACCTTGCCACTTAATACTTTATCACAATCACCCTCAATCTTTCATATTCAAACTGATGAGTTCAAATCTACTCCATCAATAAAGACTTAGCCTCAACAAAGGCCGAAACATGCCCGAGTGTCAAAATATCAAGCCTAACCAACTGGTTAGCTAAGGATTGAACCTCTAAGGCCAAAGGTCGCTCTTGAGTCAAAAGATGAGCCAAACTCCCCGTACTCACCGCCTTCTGGCGCAAGGCATCTGCTACCACATTAGCCTTGCCCGTATGATAAAAAATAGTGAGATCATAATCCTTAACCAATTCAAGCCATCAATGCTGTCTCATATTAAGATCTCGCTGGGTGAAGAAGTACTGAATGCTACAATGTTCAGAGAAAATCTTACAATAGACTCCATACAAGTAGTATCGCCATAACTTCAACGTAAACACAACCGTAACCAATTCCAAGTCATGGGTAGGGTAATTCCTCTCATGAGGCTTTAACTGTCTAGAAGTATAAGCAATCACCTTACCCTCCTGCATCAACACACCACCCAAGACAACTCCGAAAGTGTTACAAAACATGGTGAATCCCGTGCCCTCCTTAGGTAAGGTCAAGATAGGAGTCAAAGCCAACAACTTTTTGAGCTTTTGAAAGCTCTCCTCACAAGCATCCGACCACTAAAAAATGATCTTCTTCTAAGTCAACTTGGTCAAAGGAGCCACAATAGAAGAGAAACTCTACACAAAACACCGATAATAGCTAGCTAACCCAACAAAACTCCAAATCTCGGTAGGAGAAGTAGGCCTAGCCCAATTGCAAACTGCTGCTATCTTGGACGGATCAACCATAATACCATCCTTGGTCGCTACATGACCTAAGAAAGAAATAGAATCGATTCAAAACTCTCACTTGGAGAACTAGGCATACAACTTCTCATCTCACAATCTCTGAAGTACAACTCTCAGATGTCGTACGTGCTTGACCTCATTCTTGGAATAAACCAAGATATCATCAATGAATACGATCATAAAAAAAATCAAGATAAGACCAAAATACTCTATTCATCAACTCCATAAACGCTGCCGCGACATTAGTTAGCCCAAAAGACATGACCTAGAACTCATAATGACCATACCGCATTTAAAAAACTATCTTCCAAACATTCGAAGCTCTAATCCTCAATTGATGGTAGCCAAATCTCAAGTCAATCTTAGAAAACACCAAGGCACCCTAAAGCTGGTCGAATAAATCATCAATGCGAGAAAAAGGATACTTGTTCTTGACCGTCACTTTGTTCAATTATCGATACTCAATACACATGTGCATAGATCCATCCTTCTTCTTCACAAATAAGACTAGAGCACCCAAAGAACACACACTCAGTCTAATGAAACCCTTACTCAACATATCTTATAATTGCTCTTTCAATTACTTCAACTCAGTTGGGGCCATCTTATAAGGAGGAATAGAAGTAGGCTTTGTGCCCGATTCAATATCAATGGCAAAATCAATAGTCTGATCCGGAGGCATACTAGGAAGTCTGTAGGAAACACTTCCCAAAAATCTATAACAACTTGAACAAAATCCAAGGGAGGCGGTGAATCAATACTAGTAGACATAGGCCAAATAGGAAAGAAACCCCTTTTCTACCATGCGATGAGCACGAAAAAAGATATAACCCCCTTTGAGAATGAACTATGAGTACCCTTCCATGCTAATCTTGGCACACCAGGAGTAGCTAAAGTCACGATCTTGGCAAAACAATTCAAATTTACATGATAAGAAGCTAAGCAATTCATACCCAGGATAACATCAAAATTAATCTTATCTAGGATAATCAAGTCTACCCAGGTCTCACACCCTGCAAAGGTCATTACACATAATTGGTACACCCGATCCACCATTAAAGAATCGCCTACGGGGATAGATACACGAATAGACATAGCAAAGGGCTCCCATGCAACATCAAAAGTAGTAGCATAATATGTAGGCACATAGAAGAATGTAGATCCAGGGTCAAATAACACAGAAGCATAACAATGGAAAACCATGATGATACCTGTGATACTGCATCAGAGGCCTCTACCTCAAGTCTCCCAGAAATAACATAACACTGACCATGCCTACTCCCAGATTAAGAAACCTAATGTCCACTACCATGAGCTCCCTTAGCTCTACCTCGAGCATCTCTAGAACTACTGCTACTGCCCTGTGAACCACCTCTAACTGCAAATATAGGAGAGTGACAAAACTGAAGCTAAGAACCCTACTGGAAAGGACCCAATGTATGCCGAAGGTAATCCCTTATGTAATAACCAGGATCATGACATATGAAACACTCTATGCTGCCTGAAATCACACTAAGAGGACCCAGAAGTACCATAACTCCCTCCATACATCAAAGAACAAGAATAGAAACCTCTACCCATATAACCTAACCTTTGTCTACCTAAAGCCTCAGAAACCACAGACCTACAACTTAAACTCCATAAAAATACCTGAACTAGTCTGCCATGGTAACCATGCGAATCTCTGCCTGAGAAATCTCTACCTCGAGATGTATGAGAACTAAAATTGCCCTGTCAGTGTACCCTCTTAGCACCACCACCCTGAGTACTTTGATGAATTAACTCAATCATCTTGGCATGATCCATGATGCTCTAGAAGAAACCACCCAAAATCATAAGTTGAGCTGTCACCAACTGATAATCACCTACCAAACCCTTGACAAACTTCTTGATACTCTCAGGTTCGATGGAGATACTGGTAGTGGCATATCTAGATCGTGCATAAAAACATGCCTCATACTCTATAATAGTCATGGAGCCCTGCTCTAAGTGATCAAACTTATCTCTTATTTGATCCCTCAAGTTGTAGGGCACGAACCTCCCCAGAAATACCTTAGAAAACTGTGTCCATGTCAAAGTAGGAGAACCCAATAGTATACAACTAGCAAGAGACCTCCACGACTGCCTAGCTATGTCAGTCAACTGGTAGGTAGTATAGGCAGCACAATGGGCCTCAAGGGATCCAAGGTTATGCAACCTCTCCTGACAATTAAGCAGAAACTCATATGGTTCCTCACCAATAACACTATTAAACTTGGAGGGATCCAATAGAATAAATCTCTCAAATATCTTCTTATCATCAAAAGATATCACAGGATGAGAAGCAATACAAGGAACAAAAAGTCTAGTAGGTAAGGTCTCAACACGTGGGGGTACCACAACAAGTGGTTGTACCCTTGGAGTTGGAAAACCATAAGTAGAAGCCTGCCATGGCGGCTGAATACCTACCAAAGTATGAGAACCACTCGGTGCACCCGGTAAATACCTGCCTGGGGAATGTCATCCAGACGGCCTAGTAGGCGAATTAACAAATCCTACAACACAGGGGTAGTAACGGAACCCTGAGGGGATTGAGCTGGTCCTACATCCTCATTATAATAAATCTCAGGCTCGAAAGAGGCAACTCTAGATCGTCCTCTAGTTGGAGAAGCTTCTCGTGCCCAACCTCTACCTCTGGCTCGACCCTGACCCGTGCCTTGCCCCCTGACTGGGGATCCAACAGTGGGTGCTGGCTCATTATCCTCAGTAACTCTAGATTTAGTCCTCACCATCTGCATATAAATGAATGGAATACAAGTTTAGAATATTGGGTATGAATAACACGTACGATAAGAAATCAAATTAGGAAAGTTTTTCTTAACGATGTCCTATAGCCTCTCGAAGATAGATACAAACATCAATGTATCGATCTAAAAGACTTTATTAGACACTTTTCTCTTTAACTTATGAGATCGGTGATCCTTGTTCTCTGTTACCAATTTTTCACTACCCAGAATCCTAGGTTACGGTGGAACCTACCCCAACATAGCCTTGGTAGGTAAGGCAAAAACCCCACAGCAAAATGAGAAATACAATATAGGAAAGAAAAGAAGTAAATATGAGACTTTTAGAACGAATTCAGGCCATAATCATAAAATTGGAATATCTAAAAGAAATACACCGAATCCCAAGACCTGGAATCATAAGCATAAGAGCAAATAATGTAATACTAAAAAATCTGAATATACATCAACGTCTCCAAAAAGCAAGTAAAGATATAAAATATAGAGGGAGGCTGGGATAAGGCTCCGAATGGGGAGCTTACCAGTTCTCTGAATCAACTCTCACTGTATGAATCAGCCACTGCGGGTCACGCTCATACTGGGAACTACACCGAAAGGGCACAGAAGTAGGAGTGAGTACGGTCCACTTGTACTCAGTAGGTATCATAGGTTGACTACACAAAATAAAAAACTAAACAAGTAGGATACTATGAGCATGCTTCCATCTGTATACAAAAAAGTTCTCAAATGATAGCTCACACATGTATCTCCTAATAACTCTACAAGTATACTATCTATTTAAAAACAACTACACACGAATATATAAGAAGAATTAAATACACAACACAAATATTTAAATAGAAGTACAAATAATGCAATGCAATGGGATAATAGTAGGATGATAATGATATAAGTCATTACATGGCGGCCATCGCATGACCTCATATACACCTTCCAAGCTAAAGCTTCCAGGATAGGACTCATGGGGGATTCACAGCCTACATCCTTTCATAATATCAATCAACCTTGCCGGCAAAGACCTCGATCAAGGGTTTCACAAATTATCACAGTCAACCTTGCCGATAAAGACCTCGACCAAGGGTTTTACAAAATATTTCCCTTGGCAATGACCTTGGCCAAGTGTTTTACAAAATATTTCCCTTTCTTTCAAAATCAGTATTTATCAGTAGTACCAATCTCATAAACATGATTGAATGAAATGAGGATATATGATCAGTACCAAATATGTATGAAGATAATAATCAATTCAATAATGGTATAAATGACCTCAAAATCTACTCAATATGTCAATATTTTATGATATAAGACTTTGTATGGCACCAATGGAATAAATAGTCATGTAAGACGTCAATAATATCAATCCAAGCCCCTCTATCGGGCATTACTATAATGACAAAGACATATAATGCTCAAATAAGGTCTATATCAATCTAATCCCCTCGCTCGGGTATCACAATAATAATAAGGAAAATAAATACGTAGATAAGGCCTATAATATAAAGTCAAGCCCTCACACGGGCATAACAATAAATATAATCTCTCAAATCAACAATAATGTTCACATAATCCCCCACACGGGCAACACGATAATAATAATAATCTCAAAATATGACCTTTCGACTAAATCCCTTTACATAAGAAGTTAATTACCTAGCCTAGTCCTAAGAAAGTTAAGCGATAGCCTACCTCGAAAGGTCAAAATCCCAGCCTAGACTCTTCAAAATGGAGCCTTTCCTTCATGAGCGGTCTCAAAATAGATTAAATCTATCAAAAATGTATTCTACATGTCAAAAGGAGTTCAACAATATCCAGTTTGGTTATATGTATTCTGGATCCAAAAATAGTTCAAAAATTAGCTCAAAATCAAAAGGGTAAATTTGAAATTTTATTTAAGAATCATGTTTGAAGTCTAAATCAAAAAACCCAAGTAAGAATGAGTTAAAATCAGACTTGAATTGAAGAAAAACCAATTTTATAGTTTACTGGGTAAAAGTCCCAAAATCTAAGTTTGAAATCAAAGATTTGAAGTTGTTTAGAAGATGAAATCAATAGAAAATGATGAAAATAAGAGTTTAGAGATTATCCACGCAAGATTGATGAAACCCTCTTTTAAAATCATAAAAAATTAAGCTCCTAAAGTCTAATAATTGTGAAAATTAGGTTTTGGACAAGAAATAATTTAAAATCTGCCCAAATACTGATTACTCTTCGCGAATGCGTGTCCCAGGTTGTTAACAAGAAGACCAACCCGACTTGAGTCCCATAATCACAGTCAGACATTCACGATCGTGATGAAGGCCAACTCAAACTCAGACCTAAATACCTTCGCAAACGTGGTCATTACTCCACAATTGCAATGAACAACAAGGACAATCCTTTGCGAATTTGGTCCCATCATTGTGTTCATGATGAGGAATATTTTCCTTCTCTACGATCACTACTAGAGGCCCAGGAAAAAAAAAAGGATCCATCCTTGCACTTGAAACAATAGTTCAACTATTGGGACTTGGAAAAATAGTCTCAATTGAACCCTCGAGATTTATTTAGGACCCCATAGAAATAATCCAGATATGCTTGTAGGCTAATTTTGATGCAATAGAATCATCTGATTTTTGAAAAGAGATTGTTTACAATAATTTAACCCCTTGTACCCCTCTTTAACTAATATTACTAGTTTTCATCTAAATACTCAAAATGCAATACAAAGGCTCAGGACCCGAACTAACTATGGTACTAACCCAAAAACGATATTTTGGATCTAATGGAACTGACTAAATCGCCATCCGGTGATCATATCACAAAATATTAACCGAAGTCAAACTAACCACCTTTAAAGCCTTTAAGACATTAGGAAATTATCACTTTCTTTCTTTTTTGTACTATAACTTGATTCCAATTGGTATCTAACTGTCAACATTGGTATCTGACCCTTTTCATTCTTTTTTTCGAAGACGGTGAACACTAGAGCTAACAGAGCCAGAGCAGCAGCCCTCACACCAGCAGTTCTAGCTGTGGAATCGGCTGTTTGAGGTCGAGGAAGGGGTAGGGAAAGAGGGATAGGTAGAGCAACACCCACCAGGGGTAGAGCTTGAGTGGCAGCTAATTCTACCCGTCAGAGATATGAGACACCTCCCCTATCTTAGGATAAGTATGAGAAGCTTGTGAATAAGGATGTTATGGAACAGGAGAAGACAACTCCAGTTGGAGGTGCAACTCTTCCTTCTATGTCTTCAGAGGTGATCCAACAGGTGCTTGCTTTTCTGGGAAGATTGGCATGTACTGGAACCACTCTTGCTATGCCTTCGTAGTAGTTTTCGGGTGCTCAGTCGACTTTCACTTTTACTTCTAGGATGGGTGTGGCCACTAAGATTTTCCCTCACCCGATGTTAGGTCCTATCATGACTGGGACTGAACATGACATGCTGACTAAGTTTCTGAAAATAAAACCTCTTACTTTTGTTAGTTCTAAGACTGAGGATGCATTCGAGTTCATAGTTGATTATTATGAGAGGCTGTATAAAATGTTATTATGGATCAACATGGTGTTGAGTTTGTGACCTTCCAACTACAAGGTGATGCAAAGTAGTAGTGGAGGGCTTATATGGAATATTGGTCTCCAGCCTTACCTCCATTTACAAGGGCCTAGTTCTATACCTTATTTTTGGAGAAGTATGTACCCCATACTCTTTATGATCATAAAAAAGATGAGTTTCTGGCCCTTTAATAGGGCAATATGTCTGTGGAGCCTATGAGGCTAAGTTTCATGCCTTGTCCCATTATGCTACTCAGTTACTTCGTATATAAGAGAAGAGGATTTAATTATTTATGAAGGGTTTGAACCCTGACTTCTAGGTTTTATGTGTGCATATGACTTCTACTGGAAGGAAATTTAATGATGTTGTTGATTATGTGAAGAAGGTAGAAGGAGTCAAACAGGTTGACTAGGCAAAGGTTTTAGCAATGAAATCCCAGAATGTGGTTAACTTCGGTGGTTCTTACTTCAGGGGTCATAGCCACCAGGACTATTCAGCTTTCCCTATTCAGTCAACTTTTCCAGCTTCAACAGTGGGTCTGTTAGGGGCCACTCAGAAACCCTCAGTTGTGAGAAACCATGGAGCTTTGTATTTATATACTAATAGGCCTTTCCTAGATCAAGGTTCTTATATTTATGGTGCTATTGGGCACTTTAAGAGAGAGTGTCCTCAAAGGCAGGCTAGTTTCCAGGGACATCAGCAGGTTAGAGCTGTGGTTCTGGCTGGTAGAACAGACAGAGGTAATGGTAGAGGTTGTCTATAGGTAGGTGGGGTAATCATCAGAGAGTGTATGGTGTAAATCGATGTGGTGGTAATGTAGGAAGATGTGGTACACAACCTACTAAGAAGATTGCCCAGATTAATGATAGACCTCATTGTTATGCCTTCCCAGGAAACTCCAAGGCCGAGGCTTCCGATGCTATCATTATAGGTACTATTGTAGTCTGTGACCGGATGGCTACTATTTTATTTGATCCAAGTTCCAGTTATTCATATGTATCTGTTAAATTTTCCTTGGAATTAGACTTGGTTTGTGATATGCTTGAATCTCTTATATATGTGTCTACTCCAGTTGGAGACTCTATAGTAGTAACCCTAGTGTATCGTACTTGTTCCATTATGTTTATAGGTTTCTAGACTTGGGTAGATTTGATAATCTTGGATATGCTTGATTTTGATATCATCCTGGGTATGACTTGGTTATCTCCGTATCATGTTGTTCTAAATTATAATACTAAAATTGTGACATCTCTAGGATATGCTTGATTTTGATATCATCCCAGGTATACTTGGTTATCTCCGTATCATGTTGTTCTGAATTATAATGCTAAGACAGTGATCTTAGAGATGCCTGGGATGGACAAGTTAGAATGGGAATGTGTGTATAAGCCAAGACCTATGAAAATTATATCTTTTATTTTGGCTAAGAAGTTAGTTGGGAAGGGGTGTTTGACCTTTTTGGCACATCTTCGGAATGTTTGTGCAGAGTCCCCTTCTATAGAGTCAGTTCCCGTAGTGTTAAAGTTTTAGGAGGTATTTCCCACAGTTTTTCCTGGTATGCCTCTGGACCAAGACATTGACTTTTGTATTAATTTGGAATCGATCACTCCTCCAATTTCTATTCCTCCCTATCGAATGGCTCCGGTTGAGTTGAGTGAACTTAAGACTCAGTTGCAAGAGTTACTTAATAAGGGATTCATTCATCCTAGTGCTTTGCCTTGGGCTTCTCTTGTGTTGTTCATTAAGAAAAAAGATGGTAGCATAAGAATGTGTATTGACTACAGACAATTGAATAAGGTTACCATCAGGAATAATTACCCTTTGCCCCAGATAGATGATCTTTTTAACCAATTGCATGGTGTTTTAATTTTCTCTAAGATAGACTTGAGGCCAGGATATCACCAGTTAAATATACCCAAGATAGCTTTCAGGACTCGGTATGGGCATTATGAGTTTCTAGTGATGTCCTTTGGGTTGACAAATGCATTGGCAACCTTCATGAGTTTGACGAATGATATTTTCAAGTCTTTCTTGGATTATTTTGTAATTGTTTTTATTGATGACCTTTTGGTTTACTTAAAGAATAAATAGGAGCATGCATGTCTTCTTCATATTGTTTTAGGGATTTTGAAGGAGAAGCAGCTTTATGCTAAGTTCTCAAAATATGAATTTTGGATGTTTTTTGTAGCCTTTTTGGGGCATGTAGTTTCAAAAAAGGGGGTGATGGTATATTTCCAGAAGATTGAGGCTGTCAAGATTTTGGTTCGGCTTATCTCTGTGATTGAGATTAGGAGTTTCGTGGGTCTTGCAAGATACTATCGCAGGTTCGTCAAGAACTTTGCCTCCATTGCTACTCACTTGATAAGACTGACCCAGAATGAGGTGCCATTTTTATGGTCTGACAAGTGTGAGGAGAGCTTCCAAAAGCTCAAGACTTTTTTGACTATAGATCCCATTCTTGCCTTTCCAATCGAAGGTAAGAACTTTATTATGTTTTGTGATGCTTCACGCTCTGATTTGGGTGTTGTGTTAATGTAGGACAGGAATGTGATTGCCTATGCTTCAAGGCAAATGAATCCTCATGAGAAGAATTATCCGACCCATGACTTGGAGTTGGCAATAGTGGTTTTTGCACTTTCAATTTGGAGACACTACCTCTATGGTGTCAAGTATGAAGTGTTTATAAACCATCACAACTTGCAACATATCTTCACTAAGAAAGATTTAAACTTGGGGCAGAGGCATTGGATGGAATTTTTGAAGGATTATGATATGAACATTAGTACCATCTGAGTAAATCCAATGTGGTGGTAGACACATTGAGCCAAAAATTCGTAAGTATGGGTAGTTTGGCTTGCTTAAGGTGTCCAGGAGACCTTTGGATAGATAGATTCAAACTCTAGCATCACAGTTCATGCAGTTTAGTGGAATATTGGCTAGTGTAGAGGTAAAGTAAACATTCCTTGATCAAATCAAGGCTAGACAGTTTGAGGATATGAAACTAAATAAAATTCAAAATAAGGTGGTGTGTGGTGAAACTTCCAATGCCACACTTGATGTGTGTGAGGTGTTGAGGGTGAGAAGAGGTGTGTGCTTGCCTCGAGTTGGTGATATAATTTAGTGTTTGCTTACAGAAGCTTATGGTTCTAGATACTCTTTCCATCCGAGTGCAACTAAGATGTACCGTGACTTGAGACAAATCTATTGGTGGCTCAAAATGAAGAGGGATATAGTGGAGTATGTATCTAAATTCCACAACTATCAGCAAGTGAAATATGAGCATCAAAAGCCTGCGAGTTTGCTTTAGAAAATGCCTATTCCTGAGTGGAAATGGGAAAGGATAGCCATGGATTTTTTGGGGGTCTTCTTAAGACCTCACGGAAGCATGACTCAATTAGGGTCATCTTAGACAGGCTAGCCAAGTCTGCGTATTTCAAGATTTATGTCAAGGAGATATTGAGGATGTATGGGGTGCTGGTTTACATTATTTTTATAGAGGGACGCAATTCACCTCTAAGTTTTGGGACAGGTTACATGAAGAGTTAGGCACCAAGCTTGACCTTAGCACTGCTTTCTATCCTCAGACTGATGGGCAGTCTAATAGGACTATTCAGGTGCTTGAGGATATGTTAAGGGCCCGTGTGATAGATTTTGGTGGCCATTGGGATAAGTTCTTGTCGTTGTATGAATTCTTATACAACAATAGTTGCCATTCTAGCATTGACATGGCTCTATTCAAAGCACTTTATGAGAGGAGGTATAGATCACCCATAGGTTGGTTTGAAGTTGGTGATATAAAGTCGTTGGGCATAGACTTAGTGAAGGAAGCTCAGGAGAAGGTGAGGTTCATTCAAGACAAACTATTGGCAGCCCAAAGTAGGCAAAAGGAGTATGCGTAGCGCAAGGTAAGGTACATGTAATTCAAACTTGATGAGCAGGTATTGTTAAAGGTATCTCCTATGAAGAGAGTTATGTGGTTTGGTAATAAGGGTAAGCTTAGTCCTCGATATATTAGTCTATTTGAGGTCCTACATGATATGGGCTCGATAGCTTACAGGTTGGCCTTGCCACCAAGTCTATCTAGGGTCCATCAGGTATTCCATGTGTCAATACTCAAGAGATACCATAAGGATAGGGATTATATCAACAAATAGGACTCAGTGTTGCTTGATAAAAATCTTTCATATGAAGAGGAGCTGGTTGCAATTTTTGATCGGGATATTTGCAAATTGAGAAAAAAAAAAGATTCGGTCTGTGAAGGTTCAGTAGAAGCATCATCCTGTTGAAGATGCTACTTAGGAAACTAAGAGGAACATGCGTGACAAGTATCCTTATTTGATTGAGGATCTAGGTACTTCCTTATTTCTTACTTACCATATTTTTCTTATTTGATCATTTTGGAATGAACAATGAGTAAATTGGTATTTGTTGTAATGATCCTTGATGTCATTACAGTTAAGTCTTGCATTCCAAAATTTGAGTTAAGGTTTTCCTTGGATTAGGAGTTAGAAGTTTCAGGCTAGTGTAGTCTTGGACGAGATTCAAGCATGGTATGGTCTAGGGTAACCGAGGAATGGATTCATTAAGGATTAAGTGATTTAGGATAATTTTATGATAACTAAGATGATAAAGAATTCATATAAATTTTTGGAAGTGATTCGAGTTAGTATAATTCCCGATATCGAATTTGACGTAAATGGGTTAGTCCGGGATGTCGAAATCTGAGCATATGTTTTGAAAATAGAAAAATTGGGAAAATATCGAGTTTTTACCTCACCTACCCCACTATAGAATAGGCAGTCCACTACCACTACCCCATTATTGTCGGAATATTCCCGCTATAGTGAGAGTCAGCCTTTGTCAATCCCGCCATAGAGGGAGAATTCTGCTATAGCGGGATAAGTAATGCAGAAAATGTCCAAAAATGTTATTATTCATTCCACATTCATCCAAGGGTTAGGAGAGGCAATTTTAACCTATTTTTCATTAATTTCCTTCGTTGAGGTAAGTTAATCCATTCCATTAGCTATTTTTTTGATTATTAATCCTTAAAATCACTAAATTTTGAGTTTTGGGAAGGATTTGACTTGACCTAGATGATTTTTCTGGTGCAATTAGGTGAATTAGGTGGAAAAACCTTGGATTTTGGTTAAAAGTTGTTAATTTACAATTGCATACTTAGAATTCATCGTTATATTCATGAAATGGGTAGAGTTAAAGTGGAATGATAAGAGAAAACCCTAGAATGGGAGGAATGGTCATGAGTTTGACCTTGGGGTTAAGGAATTCAGTTGTAATCCTTGAACGTGTTAGGTTATTGTCTGAATTACATTTATACTGTTGTTTTTAGACCACAACCAAGCTAAAATTACATGGAAAGGCAAGACTCAAGCTCGTTAGAGTGGTGCAATCTCGGATTGAAGTAGGTGCTGGTTGAATGTAGTTGAAAACCTAACTTGGTTTATGTGTTCATGTTAACTGTTCCTTTGTATACTTGTTACAATGCATGTTCAAAGAAAGTAAACCGTTAAATGATATCCTAAGTGTTAATCACATATAATGAGGTTATATTAAAGGCTTGTTAATCGTACAAGTGTGGTTATTTATTCTCATTGTGGTTGTGATTGTTGTGATATATGTTGCTTAAGATGTACCGGTATTTGGACTTCTTCACAGGATTTATATGCATTATTATGGGATGTACTGGCATTTGGACATCTTCACGAGATCGATTGATATAAGATTGGCAGGCACTTGATGTCTGAGATTTTTGGTACATAGACAAGAGCTCATTCCCTACAGGTCATGGCTAGTAGGCAACCATAAGACCCTTAGTATGTCTGTACAAGGTATTGGTGAGTGTGATAATTCCTTGAGTAAATTGGGGTTTATGATTATTGCTATTATTGTTGTTGAATTGGATCCTTGAGTGGTCCAGGCTAAAAGTGTAAGTGATTGGTATATCTCTTTTTGGTTGTCAACTTACTTGCGTAATTGAGGCAAGGTGTAACTTATTGTTGTTGAGTGATGGTATGTTGAATTGGTAATTGCCTGTAGTCGTGGTCTTGACTTGGTATGCTGTCTATATTGGCTTGCACTTGATTGGAATCTTGGTGTTATTTGAAAAAGGCCTAATAGTACATAATTGAGGTAAATGTTAATTGGTAGGGGTTCGTGATTGTACCTATTTTCTAAGTTATGGTTATTTGTTCATATTTATTATCTTGGGTTGACTGATAATCCTACCAGTACATAGTGGCTTTGTACTGATACTACCTGTGCTATTCTTTTTATTGAGTGCAAAGCATTTTCCAGTGACTGCATCGAGACCTCAGCTTTAGACAAACTACATTTCGACTCAAGGGTGAGCTGCATCTTCCGGAAAGCCATGAGTCCTCTACTTAGCTCTTGTCCATTTGTTTTGGACATAGATATTTTCATTCTGTTTTGGCTTGAACTCATTTGTTGACATTTGTAATATTTTGGTACAGTGACTTTTAGATTCCTGGGGTTGATTTTGATATTCGTATGTTTCCGCATTTGGTATTCTTGTTAGGATATTTCAAAATATTGGATTATTTAATGAAGTAATTAGTTTATCTTAAATTTGGTTAAGTGTTGGGCTTGAGTAATTCGGGTTAGATGGTTCTCCCATCGGAGGGTTAGTATGGGTGCCACTTACGAGGGGTTTGGGTCGTGACAGTGATTTTGATCTAGTTGGCAGTGGAGCCTACAATACCTTTCATTGGGGTTTAACAATCCTTGAGAAGACAGTGCACTCGCTGCATGATAAAGTTCAGAACATAAAAAACATATACATGCTTAGGGGTCTATCACTTGCATTCCAGTGTTGGTTCTACGAGTGTTGCACTGATTTGCCCTAACATATTATTGCTCATGTTGGTATCCATCATCCACATATACTCAACTGGAAAGTGAACGACAGACCTACACTTAAGGATCTGACAGTGGAAAATGTTAGGATGAAGAGCATTGATAAGGTACTGTATTATCTATGCCTGTTTTTGATACATTCTTTCTTATTTTCCCCCTGTATTTTTATTATCTCTTTTAATGTTTTTCTTTTTTTAAGTGGAAGGTGAGAAACATTTGTCCTACTACTAAAGAAAAATTAGAGTTGTATCTTCAAGGCTTCTATGATGCAATTGGAGATATGCCTGAATCGTCATCTCGTGGACATTATGTTTCTGATGATTTTTCTATCCTACTTCCTCAAACTTTCAAGGTGCAAGCACATATAGTCACCAAAAAAACCTCCCTGTGAATCTACCTCCTCAAAATGTCAGGGGGCATGTCACGACCCGAAATCCCATTCAAGCCGGACTGGCACCCGAACCCGATATGGCCCGAGAGAACCAATCTTTGCTCATGAACCTTCGTATACATATCCTTGTATGAATCTTATTATACCTCATGCAACTATACGGAAGACATGAATCATGGAAACATATGCTATGTATATACATATTTAGGAAACTTGGCCGTTGGGGCCATCAAGTCAAAACGGACATTCGTCTTTTACATATTCGTCTCTTACATCCATATACCCACATATGTCTACAAAAGCCTCTACCAGATGCATCTACAATACCGACTTAACGTCGGGACAAGTCCCCGCTTTATACAATATTTATAACGTCAAAACAAATTTACAACTGTGACTCGAAAAGCCCCGAAGCAATTGGAGCTCACCAAAAATCTGTAAATGATCCACAGCCTACGGAGGAGGTCTACTAATGCCTGCACCTACAACATGTAAGGTAAGTCCCCCGAAGGGGTCAGTACGAAGAATGTACCGAGTATGTAAGGCTCATAAGAAATAGCATCATACATGAGAATGTCAATAGAATAAAACATGAGAGAATAGTCAATGTGGATAAACCATCATTTTATATAATATCTTTTATCATTACTTTCCTTCAAGGGAAATTACCTTCACTCAAGAGACTTGCCTATAATAGATTCTTCTATTCAAGAAATCCTTCTACTCAAGAGATTCTACTATTCAAGAAAATTGGGTTAATAATATAACATACATGCACTCTATTGGTGGGTTAATAATATAACATACACTATTAACGTACATCCACTCTATTGGTGGTTTAACCTACATCCACTCTCATGGTGGGTTAACATACATCCACTCTCATGGTGGGTTAACATACATCCACTCTCATGGTGGGTTAACATACATCCACTCTCATAGTGGGTTAACATATATTACCTACACATCTCCTCATTTCTTATTCGGGAGAGATTGGTTTATTCACTTATGAGAGATTGATATATTGAGGATCATGACACTAATTTAAACACACAAATATGCTTTACCTCATTTCTTTACTTTCAAGAGATTGATATACTCACTTGTGAGGAATAGATATATTAGCTCGCACTTTACCTCCTTCAATATTCTTATGAGATTGGTACAAAGATATTCATAATATTATTGGACTTTGGAACATGACATGATTGGAAAATGCTATTCAAGAATAAATAGATTCTTCTTACATCTTACTCTCCTTGAGATAGTTCTTTTAGAATTTACAACGTTATGACAGCTTTGGAATTTCAGTCAATGAATAAAAGATACGTGAAACATAATTCATCTAAGAATAGGACACATATGAATAACAATGTACGTCAACCTGAATTAATATACTTCAAAACCCCTCGGAATAGAACAAGCCCAATGTCAATGTGAACAACATGTTGTAGAAGGATACGGGAAGAGTAACCTTACATACCTTGTAGTCTCAATATAAATATACAATCTTAGACGTGCATTCAATAGTCCCGCTCCTTCCTTATGTTTTACTCTACAACACAAATACATAACGAAATTTACATTAACCACCAACTAACTTACAAATGCATATAACGATAATGAGTTACACCATGGCCTCAAAATGTCATTTCCCCCTTGACAATACCATGTATGAAACTATCACCCCAACAATACCATAATATTCCCAACATTGACCACAATATCATAAAACATTAGCATGTCACACCAAATTCATACTTTACACTTCTCCATCACCACAACATCACAATGATTCCACCAATTCACTTCAATACACCTCACAACAACAAATCGGCCAAAATCTCATAATTTACACTTATAACAAAATAACAAGTTTAATAACATAATCACACCATACATGTTGATATTTCATCCATACCATGCTCTTTCATCAAAACCACAAGTCATATTTCAAGTTTAAATCCCATGGATAACACATCTTTTACAAAAACACAAAGTACCATGTTCAACACTTCCAAGCATAACCAACATGATTTACATGATCTACCATGCATATAATATATTAATACATAATAATAATCACTTACCCAAGATTTAAATATGATGATCTTGCTCCAAGAAGTGCCTTAGGGTTTTGAGAGCAAAAGAGGTGTTCTTGGAATTGTCTAGAAAAAGATAGAAAAGCATGTGTGTTTTTCATGAATAAAAATAAGATTTTTGTGACCTTTATATAAGCCCTCAATTCCATCATTATCCGCAATTATATCATTTAATGCTATATCTAGAAGGTCAAGGGAAGAATGGGTCATTTGACCCATTTTGGCCCATATCTTCTTTCTCATTTTGGGCCTTTTATTGAGCCCAATTCACTTAACCCAATAACATCATTAATTTTTCATTTTTAAATAATTTCATATATGTTACAACAATATTCGCACTCACGCGATTCATATTCGTAGCCTCAATCCCAAAAACAAGTGATTCTAGACATGTATGACTTATTTTGACCAAAAGGGTAAAATCGTCATTTTGATGCCAAATTCGTTCACTAGTAATTTTACCATACCAATATAATACATCAATCATTTCATGTATATGCTCATGGTTGTATAAGAAACATGGCAAAAATCAGCCCGGTACGTCCCCGGGCACCCTTGGACACTTAGAACAAATTTTGGAGGCTTACTAGTTTGGCCGTTCCAGCAAGCGTATGGCCCTTCCCAGGGCAATGAGCTTTAGAATATTGATGGTTTGGGTGCCAAAACAAGCGCCTGGCTCTTCCTCTGGCACTGAAATTTTTATTTTTTATTTTTTTTGAAAATTTTCGTTCTTCGACTTTTCTTTGCGGGTTTGGTTAGATACTTCAAGTTCTATTCTTTAACTTACTTCTTAAATTTAATATAACTTGTTTAGAGTTCCTCCAAGCCTCATTTTTAACCCTACAAATGCCCCATGAAATCACAAAACACCTCCTACGCAAGTCTAATCACATGTACGAGGCCCAATATCAATTTTCTCATCACTAACATTACAAAATACATACTCATGACATCTCGACACCTAGATAACCATTATTCAACGTCGTCACATAAGGTTGGGAAGGTACGGGTTGTTACAGTGCAAGCACTTACAGTCACCAAAAAGGACCTCCCTATGAATCTACCTCCTCAAACTGTCAGGGTGCAAGCACATACAGTCACCAAAAAGTACCCCCAAGTGAATCTGGATTATTTGAGCTTCAATCTGAAAGAACTACGGAGTGAAGTTGGAACTGTATACATCTTTCGATTTCCATTTGTTTAATATTAATTTATACATACTGATATTCTGTATACATCTTTAATCCTTTTACTTTTTCCTTGTAGCTTAACTTTAAGTTACACGTCTCAATGATTTTGTTGTTTCTTCATCTGAGTCACTTTTCAAACTCATGAAGGATAAAAAAGGTGAAAAAACTAAAGACAACGAGCATTCACGAGATGAGAAAGGGCATATTGTCATCTCTCCCTCTCTCTATATTGTTCTTGAATATTATAGTGATGTCAAAAATGGACTAGATGGTTTTAGTAGTGCTGTCAAAGATGGACTAGCTTAGGATCTAAAGTCATTTCCTACAAAAGTTGTCTTGGTAAGAACAAATGATTCCAAAAGAGTGATTGAGGACCTAACGATTGAAAAAGTTTGTAGAGTGATGGTTCCCAAAATTCTTTGCAGGTCTCCATTTGTTACTGATTTTGATTCAGGCGTGAGTATCTTATCGGTAGCGACCTAAAGTGTTATTATTAAAAGAAAATATCCCTTTGAGAGTACTATTGATATGCCTGTTCAATCAGATGTGTTGCAACCCTTTTAACATGGCTTAAATATCGGAAGAACCCCAATGAGTAAGTTGCTATTTCTAAAGTTGTTGCACTGTATTTGGTGAATCCATTTATTGATTTGATTCCTTTCTTAATGATTTTTATAGAACCATTTAACTTGATCTTGGAATTTACATGTTGGATAAGAAGTCTTGGTTCTCAAGTGTATATCCATGGAGACGGATTGGCTAACACAGTATGTTTCATTATTCTTTTTAATTTTTTTTTTCAAATGTTCTATTTTTCTATCTTTGAGTTTTTGTGCTAGGGGGATTATGACTTTAGTAGATACAGTGGTGCATCATTCATGTATAGCAATGCATATTTAGTTTCTTCTTGAGTGCATTTGGATGTATAGTAAATGAGTGCTAAATGTATCCACATGTATAACCAGTGAATAAGAAATGCATCTTCATGTATAGCCACTGTTTTTAGGTTGTGTATGTTTAGTTATTCCACTGTATATTATTGTATAGGCATGTATAAGTAATTTATTTTATAGTGCACCTTTTGTATATAAGCAGTGTATAAGTATGTGATTATTTACTTTGCATTTTGTTATTTTCAGCATCTTGATGTGATCTTTTACTACTTGAGAAAGAAGAGAAAGTAAGATCCTAATGTCAATGTGAAGTTCACCAAGACAGATTTTCCTTTCCACAATGCGCCTAACAAATCTGCATAAGAAGTTTGTTGCACATAATAAAGATAAGAGAGTGCTTGAGGATAATCATATATTAACTAAGTACATTCTTGGCTGCCTTATGGATTGTAATTTCCCCTGGCATATTATTGATTATGTGTTAATGCCAATACATGTAGTGACTCGCTGGCACTAGGTATTGGCTGTGGTAACATTCAAAGACAGGTGCATTTATGTGTATAATTCTAAGTGTGGAGTCATCAGTGATAAATTTGTTCTGGATACTTTTGCATCCTATGCTGAATTGATACCAGTACTTTACTTAGAGACGATAGAATTTTACAAGAAAAAAGAAGGCATCGATTGGCTTAGTGATGCATATTTTGAACAAAATTTGTCTACACCTTTGATGTGCAAGTTTGTGATGGACTTCCACAATAGGGCACTGCGTAAGCTATATTTTACTTTACACACCTTTTTTTAGTTGTGTTTTCTTTCTTTTAGGCTTGACGCATTTTGTTTTTCTTATTTGATACTTGTAGGGATTGTGGTGCATATGTAGCAGCCTTTATTGAGTATCTGATGATGGACAAGTCTATTTCAAAGGTATTAGATGTTCAGGCGGTCCGTGAAAGATATGTTGCTGTGTTATGGGACTATCTAAAAGCAAAAGAAGCTGCAGGTGGTGCAATCAGTGAATGGGAGTAAACTGCCAAATTTTATAATAAAAAAAGTCAAAGAGCTGAAACTGATTCAAAAGGTAAAGTAGCACAAAATGATCCAAAAGGTGAAGGAGTAGAAAATCATCCAAAGGGTAGCGAAGCACACAACTATCCAAAGGGTAAAAGAGCACAAAATGATGATGGGAAGCCAAAAAGTGAAAGAAAAAGTAGTTATAGAGTTTTAATTTTGGATTTTTGCCTACTTTAAAGTCATTTGGTTGTAGTTATGGTGTTATACATTCAATTTTTTTGTAGTTACTTATAGTATGCTCACAGTTTAGTATGTCTATGTTGAACAAATTTTGGGATCTCAATTCGAAACAAACTATTGTGATTGTTGTTCATGTTGTTTTTGGTTTCTTTTATGTCATTACATATTAAGTGACAATGAGGTGCTTTTTATTCTATGAAGTTAATATGAATCTGTGTGTGTATATGTAAATCTACAAGGCTATACATTCATGATACATGAAGTATATATTTCATATTTACCAGATATACACTCCATATTCATTACCATATGGTTACCATTTTGCAACATCATTCACAACAGTAGAAATTTGCAACCATTAACTGTAATACATTTAGACAAAAGTAAGCAGTTTATTCGTGGTCAAAATCAAAAACAAACATGAAGTATCAACAATTTTACAACCCCAAAAGTAGAAACACATGAAGTATCAACAGTTTCCCAAATCAAATTCAACAACATAGGAACAAGTATCGTCACTTATTCAATAATTAGCAAACTAATATTGAATTTAAAACTTCAAGGTGAGATATTCTTGCACGACCTCCTATTGTGCCCTTTTTCCCAGCATGAAGTCCTTGCCATCTTTTTCTTGCCTTCTCTACATGATTTCATCCTTTACCTTTTTAGCCTTTTTGCACTTCTTTTCTCTATTGGTGGTCGTACAACCTCTTCTAAGACCTCTTAAGGAATGTTCTATATGCTCTCATCTGGAAGAGGTATGATGTGATCTTTATACATTTTAAGCATATAGTCCTTTATGTAGTACAAAGAGCAATACTCATGTCCAATCATATACTTTTTCTTCAAAACTATGCAAGCATTCTTGCATGGAGATTGATCCTCTTGGAATCTCTTGCAACTACATGTTCCTTCTTTCAGACACACAATGTAACACCTAAGTTTATCGACCACTGTGTACAAGTACTCACTTGAAGGAATCCCCTAGAAATTTACAAAAACACCATGAAAATTTACAATAGTTAAACATGGGTAAACTGTAACAGAGATTACACTAGTTATACATTCATCATATAGTACATATACAAATGAGTTAAGAAACTATTTTACCTTCATCTGTGCCGATGCTTTCACATTCTCTATTAGAATTTTATGATATTTGGGAGAAAGGTGTGTGGTTGTGTTTGTTGCAATGCTCTTGTTTGAGCAATTCCATTTTTGAACCATCATTTTCATAAATTCTAACAAATGCAGTAATGGTATATCTCTTGCATCCTTATTTATAGCATTAACAAACTCAGCTATATTTGAAGTCATAAACTGTTGGCTCTTGGGTGCACTCTAGACCACCTATCATATCTAATTTTCATCAAGTATGCTGATACTCTATAGTCAATTTTGTTCACATCTAACATCATATAATTAAATCATCTTGTTGTATAACCTTTGTCCATGGCAAAAATTATATTTTTGATCTTGGCTTGACTTTTCTCGAAATTCTTTTTTATGGAACCTTTTTGATGTTGTTCCATAAGTGGCACATGCATACACAATTGTAATAATCCTTATTTTTAATTTTTAGAATTTTCTATATTTTGACTATTTTGCCCTTCCCAATGTTTGCTTTGTCTCAATTTAGAGTGGTGGGGATGGTTGACATGGTTTTTGAGGTGATCGAGAATGTTTTGGTCAAGTTTGAGGTCGTTTTAAGGATTTAAGAGCCAATAGTTGACTTTAGTCAACATTTTTTGATCCGAGTATTGGATGGTAAAATAGACTGTTCTAGCAGATTTGAAATGTCAATTTTGGGTTACTAGCATGGTTGGTTTGGGTTAGGAGCCTTTATATTTCATTTAGGCCCTTCATTTGGAAAATAGTAAAATAGGTTTCGGGGGCTAATTTTGTGAAAATGATCCTTTTTCAAAAATGCAACATCGCCATTAAGTCCAGAACGTCGAAATTAGCCTAGTAGCATTATTGGTTTAGTTCTGAGGGGGTCCCGAACGAATTCCAAGGGTCCGTTCGACGAATTTTTAAACTTGGAGTTTGTTGGTTTTTCAGCTGATATTTGGTGCCATTTTTCTCTTCACATTCGCGGCCATCCCTGTCACGTTCGCGAAGCTCCATTATCCCTACCTCCGTATTAGCGGCCAGAGGCTCGCGCTCACGAAGGGTTGTGTTATTCTTCCTCGAGTTTGAGGCCTTAGGATCGCATTCACGAAGGGTCGGGTCAGGGAAACCTCGTGTTCGCGACCTAGGGCACAAGTTCGCAAAGGCAAGCAGACCTGGATAGAATATAAATTCTATTTTCGGTCTCAAATTGTATTTTCTCTATTTTTGGACTTCTAGAGCTTGGATTAAGGTGATTCTAAAGGAGTTTTTGAGATTTCTTTCATGGGTAAGTTCCCAAATACTTACTCCATCATTTCACAATGAATTTATCTTCAAAACACCTTCAAATTCTTGATTTTAAATGTGGTTTTGGGGTTTTTACCCGGCAAAATGTAAATTGGGTTTTTCTTCGACTTGAGGACAAATTTCTACCCAATTTCGTGTGGGTTTTCAACTATAGACTCCTTTTTATATGGGGAACATTATTCTTAAATAAAATTTTGGTTTTATCCCTTTCATTTTTCAAATTCAATTTTGGGGTCTATGTGGGACCCGTCTCGAATTTAGTCGATATGGTTATCATTGGGTTTCTTTTGACTTATAAATGTCATATTTGGCTAGATTGATCTCCTTTGTGTGGATTTGACAGAGTTAGGCTTCCAATTGAGGTTTTGGACTGCGTTTGAGCTTGTGGATCTTTATTTAAAGCAAGTTGAGCTATACCTTAACTTTTTTCAAAGTGTTTATGTGTTGTACGCATGTTTCTTTATATTTTGTGATTCATTTAGGATTGGGAGTCCCTCTTAGATTAAATGGTCAGCATCTCCGTGAGTACCAGAGTCTGTTGGTGGATTGTAGTAAGATTATTACCTTTCTTAGTTAGTATTGTTGTTAGTAATTATCCTTAGAGTAAAATATAGATAGCTAACTTAGTGACCTTGTATTACTACTATTGGACGCCTATTTTAGAGCTTGAATCTTGTTTAGCGGATTTTATTGTGATGATTGGGGATTAATGACCTTTAGAGAAAACTTAGTGTATAAATGGATTTGTATTAGTTGATGAGACTTGTAGTATGCAACACGCAAGGTTTGGGTAGTCTCGCATTGTATTGTTATTGAGATTGTTATCGTTTATCATTATGTGCTCTAGTGGGGGCTTATGTGCATATTATTAGTGATCTTCAGAGTATATATGGAGGTGATGCCGAGTGGGGGCTTGCGTTGTTATTATTGGCTATGACTGCACATTTAATTGCCATGTTTATTATTGTAATGCCGATTAAGGGCTTGGCTTGATGTTATTGGTCATATTTACCCTTAAATGCTTTATCTATTTTTATGTCGCCTAAGTGGGGGCTTGACTTGTTATCATAGACCTTATCTGTGCATTTGAAATGCATATCTATTATTGTGTTGCCTGAGTGGGGGCTTGAATTGACATTATAGGCCTTATCTGAGCATTTAATTGCATATTCATTATAATGATGCCCGAGAGAGGGCTTAGAAATAATTATATTAATGACTACATGACCATTTATTCTGTTGGTACTAAGTGGAAACTGATATCATGAATTATTGATACATTGAGTTGATTCCGAGCTCACTTATACATGTATTGAATGAATATTGATCTTTATACTAATCAGTTGTGAGCATTACATCCTCATATCATGCATGCATTTTCATGAGACATTGGTACCACTGAGACATATTGATTTTTGTAAGACAATGAGACACTTTATAAAATGCCTATACCGAGGGATGTGCTGGTAAGGTTGATTTTGGACATAAGATTGAGATTATAGAAAGTATATGGGTTGCGAACCCCTTATGGGCCCTACTTTGGGAGTATTAAGGCTCAGTAGATATATACAGAATGTTATGCTATCACTTTCACAGATTCATCATCTTCCCATAATCATTACTTTATCGTATTGCATCACCTGCATTGCATTATCATACTTGGTATGTTTTGATACCGTGTTAGTATTTACTCTTGTACCATATTTTTGTGTTAGGACCTTATTTGTGATATTGTGTTTGAGCATTCATTTCACTTCATTACATTATCTTATGCCATTTTATATTGATTTGAGAGGTTGAGCTATTATGAGACTTGGGGCATGGCTATGGTTTAATATAAGAGACTGTTGCTTTGTACTTTTAGGTAGCATGTTGTACATTTTTATATACACTCTCTATTTTTATCCCATATGATTGGTTGATTGTCATTGATTAAGTTTGAATTATCATGTTAGTGAGTCTTCCCATAGATGAACTCTCTTATTATTGAGATAAATGAATAGTGTTGACTCATCTGGATTAGTGTGCCTAACCTACTATTGATATGTCTATTGACCATTGTATTGGGTTACCCTGATAGGATGAGATGCGGTATCTAGCTGGATATAGATGGATTGGGAAACCTTTGGTATTTGGAGCGGTGGTTCTCGCCATCACTTTGGATTTGGGTCTATTATCGATGATACTTGCTGTGTACACGTGGTTTCGTACTCACCCTTACTCTTTTTTCCTTTTTCATGTTTTTAGCACCTTATGCAGGTATTAGTTCGAGCGGTAGACTGTATATTGCGTTGCTTCTATTTTGGCATTGCGGAGATCGAGGTAGTAGCTGAGGGACTTCAAGACTTCTCAGATCTCTCTACTTATGTATTTTGTTTTATTCATTTCTTAGACTTTTTTAGGCGATTATTATTATTCTGAATATATATTTAGAGGTTTGTACTAATGACAACCAGACCTGGGATATATCTTTGAGACTTCTATCTTATTTATATTTATATTTGGGATTTAGTTCTATCCTTTTGCTTTGGAGGGTTTGACAAGTGCCATCACGTGCCTATTTTGGGTCTTGACAAATTGGTATCAGAGCCCCTGGTTCATTGGTCTCATTAGTACAAGCTGAGTTTATTAGAGTCTTGCAGATCGGTGCGAAGACGTTCGTTATCTATCTTTGAGAGGCTACATGAGTTTAGGATATTCCTATTTCTTTATTCTTTCTCGTGCCTTCATAGCTTTGTATAACTCAAAATCTCTCATTCCTTCTCTCACAGATGGTTAGCACGCGTTCTTCCTTAGTTAGGGATTTAGAGCCAGTGCCTTCGGTTCGTGATAAAGTTAGGGATTCAGAGCCAGTGCCTTCGGTGCGTGATAGAAGCAGGGTTCGAGGTAAAGGTCGGATCGAGATATCCAGACCAGCTAGAGGTCAGGTTAGAGTTACCTCTTCAGGTTCTAAAGTATCTAGTGGTGGTAGGTCTAGTGAGTTAGAGGGGTTGAGGCCAGTTCAGACACCACCTATGACCATGCCTATGCTTGAGGATTGTTTGGTTCAAGTGTTGGGTTTTTTTCTTAGGGTGGCTCCTATTTTGATTCAACATGCTACTTCAGGGCTTTAGACTATAGATGCATCTATGAATCCTACAAGTTCTCCTAGTATTGATGAGATATTTTCAGGGATTGCTCCACATCCAGTGACTTTACCCTTCATGTCCATGAAAGGACAGAGTAGATATGTTGGGTTCTTGAGGACAGGTCCTTCTCGATTCAATGGATATCCTAGGTTTAATGCTTATATATTCTTGCTTGGTTACCGTGAGAGGTTGCACAGGGTGGGCTTGGTGGATTCTAATTGAGTAGACTTCACTTCCTTTCTGTTCTTTGGGCCATCTAGGTAGTGGTGGAGGACCTTTGTAGGGAGTAGACCAGTTGGATCACCTCTTCTTTTGTAAGATCAGTTTTCTCGAGTGTTTCTAGAGGTGTTTGTATGGAGATATAAGAGGCTTGTGGGCCAAAGGGCCCAGGGATTTGATGGTCATGGCGATATGCATGGTGGAGGTTAGGACCTTCGTGGTCTTGCTTGGAGAGGGTTAGATCATGGTGGTCGTTTAGGTATTTCAGGCCCAGTTCAGCTGGCTTTGATTTCTCTGAGTTGCTTCTTATGTGGGGATCTTGGGAAATATAGGAGGAGTTGGCCACAGGTTAGACAGAGAGATGCTTCGCCAGTTACTCCAGGAGATGACAGATTCCAGTATCATGTTTCACAGGATGGACTCGATGTAGGAGCTTCTGGTGCAGTAGCCATAAGTATGCTTCTTGGTGCGCCTTTGTTATGCCTTAGCTGTATTTGAATTCAGTTCTATGTTCTCCTATGTGTTTGTTTATTCAAATTTGAGTCTTGAGATAATTTTGTGAGTTTTTGCTGGAGCTGTTGGTATTTGCTACCCCGTAGATATTTCCTTAGTGGTGGATCGGGTATGTCGATCCTATGTTGAGACTCGTTCAGAATATATCGCTAGATTTGATTTAATCTCTTTGAGTATTGTGGATTTTAGTGTATTTGAGTATGGTGTTCTTGATGGATATGTTGTGGAGTAGTGGTGGATCGATTTTAGGTTTTGGTACACTTTTAGATTGTTGAATGGATGGGTTACACCTAGTGGTACTTATTAGTAGCATAGACTTGTGGTGTGTTTGATTCGAAAGGATTGCAAGTAAAGGATTCTAGTTGGATAAGAAAGGATTTTAGGCATTCAGGCCTTACGATTTGTCACTCCCTTAGTGCTTGGCCTTGTTTGTGTGATTAAGCTAGTTGGTATTGAGTCACTCATCGGTCAAAATTGAAGGATTTTAGTTTATGAGGATTTTCGCCTTTGATTTGGAAAGATTTTTGAATGGAAAGGGGTACCTAGTTTATGGTATTTGTTACTTTTATAGCTAAGTGGCTTGGTGGAATATTTTGCTCATAAGCTTTGATTTAAGTATGTGTTATTCTCTGTGGACCTTGTATTAAGGAATGTTGAAGGAGAATTGAGTCGGTCTAAGTTATACCCTATTAGTCCACGACTCCTATGTTAAAGGATTCTGAATGGAATTAGAGTTAAGGAAGAGATAAGGATTTTTGCACATAAGGATATTCGATTGATTCAAAATTGATCTATAGGTTGAGTTGAAATTTGGAGTCCTATTACTGTGGTTCATTGGTAGTTTGTGTAAAGTCTAGCAGTGATTCTCTCAGTACTTAGATTGTAACTTGGGTGTTCGTCAGTGAGATATCGTGATTTTTGCGTTTCACCTATGGGTTGGTTGTCCTTGATATGACGGGCTGCTTATATGTGAGGGATCAAAAAGACTCTTTGTTCAACCAAGTTGTTGAGGATTTTGGATTGTGTGATGGCTTTTAGCTATTGAGGTTTGCATGGGTCTTTGTGATGAGTCATGTGAGGATTTGATGCCATTTCTATGTTCATTTCTATGGTATATAGAGTTTATGTTGATTCTTAATTGCCTCAAGGGTTAAGCAGTATGTTTTGACTATTGGATAGTGATCTAGTATGCTAAGTGTGACTTTTGAGTTTTTATATAGTTTTGATACCGAGTTTCTGACCTAGTAGCTTTATCCTGGGGCTATAGTGTGGTTTGTTTTAATAGTGATAGTATCGGCCTTAGGTAGGTTGATTCAGTGTTTTAATGGGTAGTTATATGATTTATGAGTCCCTTGGTTTTTATGGGTCCGAGGGCAATTTTGGTCTTGTGGGTGTAGCCTGTGCTTTGTGGTGCCTTGGTCAGGTTTAGATTAACCGAGCATGTTTAGAACTTCTATTGTGTCGACTTAGTCTATAGGCTTAAAGAAAGTTCAGAAGTATAGAAATTTGGCTCTATCGAGAATCGGACCCTTTTGATACTTGTGTTGTGACCTGGTGGGGTCTTATGTGATAGATTTCTGGTTCTATGGTCAGACCGGTAGTTCTTTGATTGTGACTCCGCATTGGAATGCTTGTTTGACATTTCTCAAGGGTATCTTCCATCTTTTACCTGTGTTGGTTTTCTTGCTTGTACGTTTGAGGACGAACATGAATCTTAGTGGTGGATACTGTAATGATCCTCATTTTTGATTTTTAGAATTTTCTACATTTTGACTATTTTCCCCTTCCCCATGGTTTCTTTGTCTCAATTTAGAGGGGTGGGGATGGTTAGCATAGTTCTCGAGGCGATCAGGAATGTTTTGGTCAAGTTTGAGGTCATTTTGAGGCTTTAAAAGCCAATAGTTGACTTCGATCAACATTTCTTGATCCAAGTGCTGGATGGCAAAACGGTCTGTGCCAGCAGATCCGAAATGTCGACTTTGGGTTAATAGCATGGTTGGTTTGGGTTCGGTGCCTTTATTTCTCATTTTGACCCTTCGTTTGAAAAATAGTGAAATAGGGTCCCAGGGGCTAATTTTGTGAAAGCGATCCTTTTTTAAAAATCCAACGTCGCCATTGAGTCCGAAACATCAAAATTAGCCTAATAGCATTATTGGTTTATTTTTGAAGGGTCCCAAACGAATCCCGAGGGTCCGTTCAGAGGATTTTTGGACTTGGAGTTTACTGGTTTTTCAGCTGATAGCTGGTGCTATTTTCCTCTTTGCATTCGTGGCCATCCCCATCACGTTCGCGAAGCTCCATTATCCCTACCTTAGCGTTCGCGGCTAGAGGCTCGCATTCGCGAAGGCTAGTGTTATTCTTCCTCGCGTTCGCGGCCTTACGTTCGCATTCATGAAAGGTCGGGTCGGGGAAACCTCACATTCGCGACCTAGGGCCCTCATTCGGGAAGGCCAGCAGACCTGGACAGAATATAAATTCCATTTTTGGCCCCAAATCATATGGACTTTTAAAGCTCGGATTAAGGTGATTTCAAAGGGGTTTTCGAGATTTGTTCTGTGGGTAAGTTCCCAAATCCTTATTCCATCATTTCCAAATGAATTCATCTTTAAAACAACTTCAAATCCTTGATTTTAAATGTGGTTTTGGGGTTTTTACTCGGTAAAGTGTAAATTGGGTTTTTGTTCGATTTGAGGTCCGATTTCTACTCGATTTCACATGGGTTTTCAGCTGTAGACTCCTTTTTATATGGGGAACATTATTCTTAAATAAATTTTTGATTTTACCCCATTTATTTTCGAACCCAATTTTAGGGTCCTGGTTGGATCCGTCCCGGATATAGTCGATATGGGTACCGTTGGGTTTCTTTTAACTTATAGATGTCATATTTTTCTAGATTGATCATGTTTGGTGTGGATTTGAGAGAGTTGGGCTTTCGGTTGAGATTTTTGACTGCGTTTGAGCTTGCAGATCTTCATTTAAGGCAAGTTGAGCTATACCTTGACTTTTTCTAAAGTGTTTATGTGTTGTATTCATGTTTATTTGTATTTTATGATTCGTTTAGGATTGGGGGTCCCGCTTAGGTGAAATGGTGAGCATCTCCGCGGGTACCAGAGTCTGTTGGTGGATTATAGTTAGATTATTACCTTTCTTAGTTAATATTATTGTTAGTAATTATCCTTGTAGTGAAATATAGATAGCTAGCTTAGTGACCTTGTATTACTAGTATTGGACGTCTATTTTAGAGATTGAATCTTATTTAGTGGCTTTTATTGTGATGATTGAGGATTAATGACCTTTAGAGAATACTTAGAGTATAAATGGGTTTGTAATAGTTGATGAGACTTATAGTATGGAACAAGCTAGGTTTGGGTAGTCTCGCTTTGTATTGTTATTGGGATTGTTTTCATTTATCATTATATGCCCAAGTAGGGGCTTATGTGCATATTATTACTGATCTTGAGAGTATATATAGTGGTGATGCCTGAGTAGGGGCTTGCGTTGTTATTATTGGTTATGACCGTGTATTCAATTGCCATATTTATTATTGTGTCACCGAGTAAGTGCTTGGATTGATGTTATTGGTCATATTTGTACATTAAATGCTTTATCTATTATTATTTCGCCCGAGTGGGGGCTTGACTTGTTATCATAGGCCTTATCTGTGCATTTGAAATACATATCTATTATTGTGTCGCCTGAGTGGGGGCTTGAATTGACATTATAGGCCTTATCTGACCATTTAATTGCATATTCATCATAATGTTATCCGACAGTGGGCTTGGAAATGATTATATTGATGACTATATGACCATTTATTTTGATGGTACCAAGTGGAAACTGATATCATGAATTATTGATATATTGAGTTGATTTTGAGCTCACTTATACATGTATTGAATGGATATTGATCTTCATACTAATCGGTTGTGAGCATTACATCCTCATATCATGCATACATTTTCATGAGACATTGGTACCACTGAGACATACTAATTTTTGTAAGAAAATGAGACACTTTATAAAATACCTATACCGAGGGATGTGCCGGTAAGGTTGATTTGAGACATGAGATTGAGATTATGGAAAGTATATAGGTTGTGAACCCCTCATGTGTCCTACTTTAGGAGTATTGAGGTTCAGTAGGAATATACAGAAAGTTATGCTATAACTTTCACAGATTCATCATCATCCCATTTTTGCCACTTCATCATATTGCATCACGTATATTACATTATCATCCTTAGTATGTTTTGATGTCGTGTTAGTATTTACTCTTGTACCGTATTCCTATGTTAGGATCTTGTTTGTGATATTGTGTTTGAACATTCATTTCACTTCATTACATTATACTATGCCATCTTATATTGATTTGAGAGGTTGAGATATTATGAGACTTGGGCATGGCTATGGCTTAATCTGAGAGAGTGTTTCTTTGCACTTTTAGGTAAATTGTTGTACATTTTTATATACGCTCTCTTTGTTTTTATCCCATATGATTGGTTGATTGTCATTGATTAAGCCTGAATTATCATGTTAGTGAGTCTTCCGATAGATGACCTCCCTTATCATTCAGATAAATGAATAGTGTTAACTCATCTGGATTAGTGTGCCTACCCTGCTTTGGATATGTCTGTTGACCATTGTATTGGGTTACCCTGATAGGATGAGATGCGGTATCTTGCTGGATATAGATGGATTTGGAAACTATGGGTAGTTGGAGCGGTGGTTCTCGCCATCGCTTTGGATTAGGGTCGGTTATCGACGATGCTTGCTGAGTACACATGGTTTCGTACTCACCCTTGCTCCTTTTTCCTTTTTCTTATTTTCTACACCTTGTGTAGGTATTGGTTCGAGCGGTAGACTGTATGTTGCGTTGCTTCTATTTTGGCATTGCAGAGATCGAGATAGTAGCCGAGGGACTTTAGGACTTCTCAGATCTCTCTACTTATGTCTTATGTCTTATTCGCATCAAAGAAATTTTGAGGCGATTATTATTATTCTAAATATGTATTTAGAGGTTTGTACTGATGACAACCAGACCTGGAATATATCTTTGAGAGTTGCGTCTCGTTTATATTTGCATTTGGGATTTACTTCTATTCTTTTGCTTTCACCATTGATTTTCCTTATTCATAATCTTTTGAGATGGGTTAGGCTTACTTGTCCGGAGGGTTTGACAAGTGCCATCACGTGCCTATTTTGGGTCGTGAAAACAATGATACAGAACTTTTAGATAAACAGTAGCAGTGGCCTTCATTATACTCTCATGCTTATCTGATATTATGCACATCTCTTTTCGAATCCCAAAAGTGTCCTTAATTTTCTCAAAGAACCACTGTCAATATGCATCATTTTTTGAGTCAACTAGTGTATAGGCAAGAGGCAAAATATGACCTGCAAGCCATAAAATAAAGAAATATATACATTATGATACTTAGACTATAAAAATCCCTGTGCATTATCATACATCAAATTTAAAGTCCGTATCCAAAGTGCAATTACTATTTCCATCTTGTGTTGAAGCAATAGAAATTATCCCTTTATATGTTGCTTTCAGAAAGCTCCCATCTACAATCATTATAGGTCTGCAGAACTCTCATCTCTTGATAGACGTACAAAGTAAAACATAACAATAAAGGAACCGGTCATCCTCTGATTTATGGAACCTTGTTACCGATCTTGGATTTATATGCGATAACATATATAAGTACATCGAAATCTTTCAATATGAATCAGAAGGCTTCCTTCTTATCAATTCAATTGCCTTTTCTCTTGCCCTCCATGCCTGTATATAAGTGAGCTCAATGGAGTATTCTTTCAGAATATCTCTTATTATATCATAAGGTGTATAAACAGTCTTTGGGTCACTAAATTTGTCCATCACCAAACTTGCGATAATGATTGAATTAGCTTGACTCTGTGCTATATATAATTCCAATATGTTTCAAGTATGAACTTTATTGAACTTTCAAACTTGGAACACATTTGAATGGTGTAAGTTTGAAGAGTGAAAAAATCACTTGTAATTTTCATCGATACTCGAAGGTAATACCTGGTAATACAACACAAACAAGAATATACACTCACTAAGCAGAATTATACAGATAAGTTACATTATTATACAAAGTTATACCTATCTGCACTTGATCTTTCGACCCTAGTTCAAAATTGGTTGTGAACCAAATAGTTCTTCATCACTTTGACAATGGTCATCTTGTCCTTATAATTCTGATCTTCCTCAACTTCCAGGTGAAAAGAATTATCAATAATATCATTTACATTCTCTTTCATTACTTCACCATACTCTATGGTTCCACCTCGATCATTTGGATTGTATCTAGATTGTATACCTCATGTATATTATCTGAGCTATTGTTTAAATTTTTTTCTTTACAGTGACAGATAGTGGATAAGAAGTGATTTTCGAGTTTTTTCTTTTCAATTCAATATAAACACGAACACTCATGTTATTGTGTATCAATATAGCTGGACAATGATCACTTAAAACATATTTGCTTTTCATGAAATTTAGACCACTATCAACGCCAATTTGTGTAGAAACTATATCAAATAATTCTTCAAAATCATAGTCCGAACTAATAGCAATAGCATCAACGTTGTAATTGACATACCTATTGTCAGTCTTGCAGTTTCCTTTGTGTTGAATAAGAAAGGTATAATTATCTATGAAAATTGATGAATCTAAGAGAAATGAATAGATTACAGGAGAAATTGACAGATTACCACCGAAATTGATGAATTCAATTCGAAATTGATGTATTGGCTGTAAATTGATGAAGAATCAACACCTAATTGATGAAGAATCAGCTCCAAAATTTTTCATATCCAAAATTGATGTATCCGGTGCAAAATTGATGAAGCATCAATCAAAATTGATGAAGCATCAATCAAAATTGATGAAGAAATTACTCCGAAATTATAGAAACAATGGCAAAAATGAAGCCTGGATCAGAGAATCAACCCTAGAAACTATCGATTTTGAGAGAGATTGTATCAGAGAGAATTTTTTCTCCCTTACATTTTTTGCCATTTTTGAACGCGAGGAAGCCGTTGGGTGCATTTATTGCCACTCGTTTCTGGCTATTTTTTCTGTAAATAGAAAATGGGCTACTTTTTTTGTAAACATTTTAGTTTCTTGTATATAATTAAAAATTTTCCATTTAACTATCTATACTATATTAAAAGTGTGAAGACCCTTATGATGTGAGGCCAAAATTATATATATTTAGTCATTATTTACCTCATATTTAGTATTTTTATTTTTCCTTTTGGCGCATTGATTTTATGAATTATGCTTAATATTATATTTTTATTTATACGATTAATTTGGTCTGAAGATGAAGAAATTAGAAGCAAAAACAGAATTAAAATTGAGAAGTTATATAAGAAAATCAATCAGACAGCTTAATGGAATAAATTTAATATAATTATGTAACATGCAACAAAGGAACAAATTGAATTAGAATTGGGAAGTGCTGCACGCGTGAACCAATGGAATGCATCAAACAATGTGAGGTGGTCACTGTACGAGCAACACAGTTCCAAACGGACTTGGTTTTGATTTCTCAGTCTATTTTGAACTCAGTTATTTTATTTTGGGGTTTTTTTACACCTATAAATATTCCACAAAAATAGTTTTTATGTAACTTTTAAAACTTTGATAACTTTGAAACTTTGGAGAGATAACTTGTCAACTTTTTATTTAGAGAAAACTTGGAGCCACCGTGAAGGCCGGAAAAAAATGATTTATTCTTTTCTTCTCCATCTTTATTAATTTTTCTTTGAGAATTCAAGATTTTGAATTTATTCTACTCAATTTGTAAGTTCAAAATTATAATTTTGTCTATGATTTTAAATTGTGATTTGCAAGCCATGAGTAGCTAAATCTCACAACTAGGATTGTGAAAATCATGATAAATTAACGAAGTAGGTAAAGTACATAGTAATTCTTGAACGGTATTTATGCATGTATTGTTTGTTCTCTTTGATTTGATTGCTTTTTAACGGTGGCCAACATTAGAACTCTCCTTATCTTTACTCTAGATGAAAGGATGAGTAATGGATGGGAAAAGAGAATAAACAATAGAGACTTGGAGCTGTCAACCTCCACTTAATAACTTGAGTCGATAATCCAGGATAGCTAATCTTGGATCCAAGATAGGGGTTAGTAACGCAAACTCAGGAGAGGAGACAACTTGAGGATATTGCTTAGGCAAGAGCGTAAAGTTGTTCTAAGTATACATAACCTATCGATCCTACATGCTAAGTACCAGGATAGATCACTAGTACGAAAAACCTACGGAGTTATGAATTTATGGGGAACACAATCCTAGTTCATCATTCTCATTGACTTTCTCAACATAAACTGATATTTTCTTACTTGTTTAAAAAAAGTGTTTATTTGTTTTTTTCAATTCCCCCATTGGAAATAAACGATTAAAATCCTAAATAACCGCATTGACCTAGGTCCTAATCATTTTCATCATGGGATCGACCCCAACCTAGTTGGGTTCTATATTTGATAGCGACCGCTTTATACTTCATTACGAGGTGTAATTTCGGTGACATCAAATTTTGACGCCGTTGCCCTGGAATACAGTTTAGGGTTAGATCAATTGTGTTTATTTGACTATTAGTCCTTATTTCTTGTATATATTTTATTTTTCTTGTAATTTTTTTTTTTTTTTTGAATATTTTGCTACTCTTGTTGATATGACATCTTTACAAGATAAAGTATGAAATGATGAGAACTCCTACTTTGTTGATCCTTATTCTTTTGATATAGTGCATTATTGCAGGAGTGTAACTGATATATTGTGGGATCACAATGAGAGCATGATAGAAACGTTGACACTCCTTGCAAAAGAAAAACATGAGTTTATTCAAAAAGGTTGATAGGTTTGGCTTGGATATTCACAACTTAAGAGAAGATTTGAATGCAAAGATTGATGTGTGTAACTTCCAACAATTTAGTTATGAGTTGTGTGAGGCTGAAAAAATTCTTATAAGCCAAATTGAGGAGCTAAAATTGGAGGGCAAAATACTTGATCATACTTTTATTGATGTTGTCACTGCTGAGAATAGTACACTAGAGTTATGTGAGAAAGTAGATAATATTATTTTTAAAAACTCCAGCACGTTTAAATACGAGGATGTTAATAGTAATGCAATTCACGAGTTAGGGCATATTGGACCTCATTTTAATCATTTTTCCACATTGTGTTTAGATAGTAAGATATTAATCAAATCATCTGAGCCTATGGAAGTGTGTAAGGAGGAGAAAAAATATGTCTATATTCTTGAATTTGTTGTGCCAAAACAAAAAATTACATTCCTCATTTAAGGACCAAGAATTGCAACATGCGACCTCCATTGCTTGATTCCCTTATTTTTTTACCACCACCTCTTGAGCATAATAGAAAATTGAAAAATAAGTTAAGGGTGCAATTCATAAGTTCAGATTGGAAGGAAAATTGGGAGGCAACCCAACTAGTAGTGTAACTTTTTTTTTCCCGTAGATTTAGGGAAATTTTGTGTACCCGAATTCAAAGCTAAGAAGCATGTTTGAGCTTAAGTGTCGGGTGCGCGCGACCCTTAAAGAAAATTGAAGAAACATTTGCTAGCTATGCCCTAGAGGGCATCAGGGAGTATCTTTAACCCTCGCTTTTACTTTGTTTATTGCTTTGGGGACAACACATGATTTTAAGTGTGGGGTGAGATATCTTCCAATATTAGTTAAGGGTAAAGTATGCTATAAGATTTTTCGTTTATTTATTTATTTTTGCTATAGGATTTTCCTTTATTTATTTATTTTTAGTTGAAAAAAAAATAATTGAAAAAGTCCAAAAATCCAAAAAGATTTTATTTTTATTCTTTAGATTAAAATAGTTTTTGTTGGTTTTTTTTTTAATAGTCTTTAGTAGATCATATTTTGCCCACCCCTTGATTTTTTTCGGTTCTTTTTCGAAGGGGGGCCCTGAGTTATTTTTTTTAGAGTAACATTTTTATTTTTAGGATTATTTTCATTTTTTATTTTTGTTTTTTTGGAGTGAAAAGAAAGGACTTTTTTTGTGGTTGTTACTAGCAATTTTGGCCTAATTTTGAGTAGTGCTTTTCTGTGAGTATTTGAGTATAAAATAAAATAATAGACTTTTTGACACCTAGGCTCATGATTGTGACTCTATATATAGCTTATTCTTATTTTTGTAGTTTGCTATGACCCTATCTGTTCTAGAAGTGGAATTGATCAATCTTGATTGATACTTGTGCCATGTGTGGTGAGATTTTTTGAATATATTCCATGTTTTGCATCTTCGTCTAGAACTTGTCCTGCATGTTATTGAAGCAAAATAAAAAGTATTGCTTTGCTTAGAATATGATAATAGACTTTCTTTGATAAGTCTTGTAAATTTTAGCCTTTTCAGATATTATATCACTAGTTAGCCCCTTGAGCCTGTAACCTAGTTTTTTGATAGCCATATTTTTACCTTGATCCATTTTTTGAATCCCTAATTTTGGCACCCTGCTTCCTTGAGCACTGTAGCATAGAATGTATTAAAATTGTTAAATCTGAAGAAAAGGGATGATTGAGTGTATAAGGTGACCAATGATAGCTACAAAGTGATGAAAATGCCCTCTTTGAAAGAATGTGACATGAAAAAAAAATGTTTGAAAAAAAATGATTGAAATATTCTTGATAAGATGAGAATTACTTGTGAAAATAATTGATGGAGAGAGGGCTGAAAATACAAAAAAAGGGTGATGAAAATAATGGGTGATAAAATTTACAAAGTGTGAAGTGCTTAGGAAAGTGTAAGTCACTATTATAAAGTGCAAAGTGCTTAGGGAAGTGTAAGTCACTATTATATAGTTTTCCTACCCGTCCCCTAGCCAACATTATAACCCTCTAAAGTCCAATTTGATTCTATACGAGCATGCTTAATTAGTGGAGATGTACATAATGGGCAAGCCTATGGTTCTTTGTGCATACATGTGAATTCTTTGTGAGTGTGAGAGTTGTTCTTTGAAACTAAGTACTTAAATTATATTTGATCTTTTGAATTGAGTGTGTGGACTATTTCTTCTTGTGAGGGCACTTGTTTCATGATAAATAGGTGATGTTATTAGCTTTCTTTGAAAAAAATAGGTGAGCAAGCTTAAATATGATGACTTAGAGTCCATCTTTGAGGTTAAGAGGTTAGAGATTTGTTGTTTGTTTATACTTCTTTCATAATGCTCGAAAAGTGTACTTGATGTTGTGAATTGTTGTATGGTCTAATTGTTTGTATCAACCAAAGTGGTGGCATTCCTTGATTTGATTAATTGAGATGAGCTTTAATGCTTGCTCGAGAACGAGCAAAAGTCTAAGTGTGGGATGTTGATGTGAGACCAAAATTATATATATTTAGTCATTATTTACCTCATATTTAGTATTTTTATTTGTCCTTTTTGAATATTGATTTTATGAATTATGCTTAATATTATATTTTTATTTATAGGATTAATTTGGTGTGAAGATGAAGAAATTTGAAGCAAAAATAAAATTAAAATTGATAAATTATATAAAGAAATCAAGTAGGCAGCTTAACGAAATAAATTTAATATAATAATGTAACATGCAGCAAAGGACCAAATTGAATTAGAATTGAGAAGTGGTGCACACGTGAACCAATGGAATGCAACAAATAATGTGAGCCGGTCACTATACGACCAACACAGTTCCAAACGGACATAGTTTTGATTTCTCAATCCATTTTGGATTCAGTTATTTTATTTTGGGTTTTTTCTTACACATATAAATATTCCACAAAAATAGTTTTTATGTAACTTGTAAAACTTTGGAGAGATAACTTGTAAACATTTTATTTAGAGAAAACTTAGAGCCGCCGAGGAGGCCGGAGGAAATTAGTTTATTTTTTTCTTCTTCATCTTTATTTATTTTTCTTTGAGAATTCAAGATTTCGAATTTATTCTACTCAATTTGTAAGTTCATAATTATGATTTTGCCTATGATTTCTAATTGTGATTTGTAAGCCATGAGTAGCTAAATCTCATAACTAGGATTGTGAGAACCATGATGAATTAACGAACAAGGTCAAGTACATAGTAATTCTTGAACGTTATTTATGCATGTATTGTTTGTTCTCTTCGATTTGATTGCTTTTTAATGGTGACCACTTGAGGATATTGCTTAGACAAGAGCGTAAAGCTGTTCTAAGTATACATAACTTATTGATTCTACATGCTAAGTACCGGAATAGATCACTAGTACGAAAAACCTACGAAGTTATGAAGTTATGGGGAACACAATCCTAGTTCATCATTCTCATTGACTTTCTCAACATAAACTGATATTTGTTTACTTGTTTAAAAAAAGTGTTTACTTGTTCTTTTAAATTCCCCCATTGAAAATAAACGACTAAAAGCCTAAATAACTGCATTGACCTAGGTCCTAATCATATTCCTCGTGGGATCGACCCCAACCTAGTTGGGTTCTATGTTTGACTGAGACGCTTTATACTTCATTACGAGGTATAATTTGGGTGACATCACCTTAGAAAAGTGATTTAAACCTTTGTCCTTCATTAAAATACTCTGCAATAGACAAAATAATCATTTACTAATTTTTTAAATTTATTATTTAATTATTTTTAGTTAAAAAAAAGATCCCACCTCAAAAAGGAAAAAGAGAAACAAGTACTAGGTTATAACCAATTAGTACATGACCAAACAAGGAAAAAGAAAAACAAGTATGGTTTTTGATTTAATTAGTAGTCCTTAATTTTCTTTTCTTTTTTCAAGTTTCGTTTGTCTTAATTTTTGTTTTGGTGGAAAAAGTTTCCTTATTAGAAAAAAATTCTTCCATGTTTGATCAACTTTTTCTTGAGGGAAAAGTTTTGGACTTCTATATATTGATCATTCTTTTTTCCAACAAATAATAGAATAATATTCACGATGTAATTGTTAAAGATAATGTTCAAGAGAAGAGAGTAAAGGTTAGATTTAATCGTATTGTTATAATATCTAGATTATTGTAGTTTCTGCTACTATCTGTTAATTTTTCTGATTAATACAGGTGGTACATGAACGTTCTGTCGGGCTTTGAGATTTTTTTTTGTAAAGGTTAGATTTAATTGTATTGTTCTGATATCTCGATTATCGTATTATTTTATTTGTAGTTTACAGGTGGTAGATAAATGTTCAGTCGGGCTTTGAAGAATTTTTGTGTAAATATTAGGTTTAATCGTATTGTTTTGTTGTAGTTTCTAATCTATTACTATCTGTTGTTTTGTTATTATCCGTTATGTGATAGTTCATGTCGTAGAAAACGATCAAGATATTGATACTTCACGCATGCCTTGATGCATAGAGCTGCTCAAGGTGAAATTTATTCTTTTATTGAGACAACTAAATGAAAAGAGATTCATTATTTTCAGGAATTTACTTTTTTTAAAAAAAATAATTTTATAACTCTAATACATTGTTTAGAATTATTTACATGACTTTTTAAAATTTGTGTACCCATTCATATGAGATACACGAACTACGTATTACAAGCTACAATATATAAAAGCATGAAGATTCTCCGTAAAATAGTGAGCAATTTTTTATCCTTCACATTGGATATAATTTTATTTTATAATTTTTCTTATATTTAAAACTTTAAAATAAAATTAACTAAATTTTGATTAATAATCTTTTTTATTTGAATTAATTTAAAATTGAATAAAATTTCAAGTTGATGTCCATATACTCGAAAATTCATATGAAAACGTATATGTGATGTTGGCAATATATAAGAAGCCTTCTCATTTTATATTCACAAATATTATAAATGATTTTTGTCAAAGTAAGTGAGCTATATAAATATTTAGTACATAGAATATTAGACTAAATGTACGTTGGAAAACAAACTTTTTTTTTAACGTGACTATCTTCGGTCTTTAAAGTCAATTGCTATTTTTCAATAAATTATTCTTTTTTACATATTTTATATCGATTGACAGTTTGACATGAAGCACACGTGCAACGCACGTACACTTGACTAGTATATAAATGTGTGTGTATATGTAAGGTACATTAGAAAATATTACCACCTAAATACTCTTCACATTAACCATTGAAGAAAAAGGTAAAAATTTGAGAGGAAGTTGACAAAAAGATGGTAAAATCCTCCCTCGTGCCATTTTAAGGCTCGTTTGGTTGGGAAATAAGTTATTCCGGGAGTAATTATCACGCGATTAACTATCTCGAGATTATTATTCCATCCTCATTGAGGGACAAAAATCAAATTATAATTGCGGTATAACTAATTCTGGGATAAGTTATCCCTCGATTTTATGTCAACCAAATATGAGATAAACTTATCCTAAAATAAATTCCGAAATTAATTATTCCTTATCCCTCGTACCAAACGAGTTAAAGTTGACTCTCGTGGAGGCTAAATCAATCACTCTCATTTGGCGGTGCTCTGATTTAAAATTATTAAATGTAAAGTGTTGCATTAGGCAGGCGGAATTATAATAAAGATATAATTAAGATTTAAGAAGGATAGCCATGAAAATATTATGCATCATATTATAAAGTTGACTTAAGTTTAATACGTCAAGTATCAAAGAAGCCTTATAAAAACGCAGCTAGCTAACTATAACTTGTTAGGACAGCTAGCTATGATTATGAATATATTATTTTTCTTGGAGATAAAAGGAATTGAAAGAAAAAGTTGGTCACTTACAAAAAGTTATTTAGTTAAAAAATCAAAAAATTTAGTCTTAACCAAACATAAGGATTATTTTAGAGATAATATATGAATAGATACTATAATTTGGCCTTAACTCATAACTAAACACTTCAACTTTGAGTAAACACGTATAGACACCTCAACAACTTATCTTTTCTCTGTTAGTTGAGCACTCTAACTTACAAAATGATCATCTAGACATCTTCAAAATTTATGTGTTATGTCAGCATCAAATGTCCATGAACTCAATAAAGACGAGTTGAACTGTTTAGTTGCAAGATAGATTAAGTTGAGATGTTTAGATGTTTAAACATATAATGCCATTATCTTACTTCTGATACTTGGTACATTCTATTGGCCACTAAAGACAATAAGAATCCCATCCATTCTTGCTTCCAAAAGGCAAAACATAGATCTTTATCTTCCTAACTTCTCAATCCTATTTAAACTCCCTAATATCATTTAATCCCACATTAAAAACATTCTCCATTTATTCTCTCTCTCTCTCTCTTGGAAAATTTGTTGATTGAAACAAGAGACAACGAAGCCAATATTTACAACTGATACTTCCATTTCAAGTTGTTCTAAGCTCACTATGCATAAAGATTCATACACAATTTCCAAGCTTAAGCCAAAAATACGAATAGTTCATATAATTGCGCCAGAAATCATTAAAACAGACGTAGAGAATTTCCGCGATCTGGTACAAAGACTCACTGGAAAGCATGCTGCAGAAGGCAAGGGAATCAAGAAGAGAAAAAGAAAAGATTTGAGGATGGCATCATCACAAGTTAATAATCCTCAAATGAACATGTTACATAGGATAAAAGAAGAAAGTGAAGAGAATTTATCTCATGGATTTAGAATGGAAAGATTCATTCAAGAGTTGGGTGAATTTCCTGTGTTTCCTTTCAAGTCTACTCGCGTTAATATGTTTGGTGAGATGCATGCCCCTTTGCTAGACAGATTGTAAGTACATCAAACCTCGTAATAGTGACAACGTTTGTCTCAAAATTTTTCTGTTTTAATTTGTTGGATTTGGGATTGGGGATGATTGAATTGACTTTTTTTTTCTATATATTGTAACTAAAGATTCATACACATTATTTTAGTGGTTAGGATTCTTTGTTTGTAATTATTTGACTGCTGTTAGTGCTGTTAATTTGCTGCTTAATTTTTGCTATGATAATAGACATGTCATGTGATACTTGGTTCCTTTGTTTACTCTTCTTCTAGTTGTTATTTTTCTCAAAGTAGTGAAGTTTCTTGTTGTTGTCATGCTGTTGGCAATCATGGATTAATGAGCTAGCAATAAGCTAGATAACACATTTATCAAAGTAATTAATTGATCCATTCTCGTTACATCCATCTTCTATATTTCTTCAAATTCATCATTACTCATTGTCTTTGAGAATTTGTAGGAGATTCTGGGTGTGTGTCACGAACTAGAATTCGAGTTCATGATGACACCTACCCTAACCCAACCTTGGTAGGTAAGCCCAACATCCTATAAGAGATAGAATTGTGAAAAGAAAGTAAATAACACCCAATACGAAACTCTAAAATAAAGTTAGGCCATATATAAATAAAGAAAAAATCCGAAACTAAAATAAATACAACTCCAAATCCAAAATCTAGTGTCATGAGAAAAGAACACTAATACTGAAAAAGAGTACAAAAATACTCAACTCTGTCTCTGAATAATAAAGTTAAGACAAGATAGATAAGATGAAGTTTGGAATCAAGCCCCGAACGAGGAGCTCACCAATACTCCGAAACAGTCTCAACACAACACGATCTCACGCTCCGCGGGTCGCACTCGAACTAGAATCTGTACCGAAAGGGTACAGAAAGTAGGAGTGAGTACGGTCGACTTGTACTCAGTAAACATCATAGACCGACTGAGCAAAGCAGAAAACTAAACAAGTAAAGGATACTATGAGCATGCTTCCACCTGCATATAAAAAAATTCCAAATGGCAGCTCAAGCCGTATCTCCTAACAATTCTACAAGTATAATAACAGTATAAGAATAACTACACACGAATATATAAGAAAACACTAAATTACACGATAAAAAACACATTAGAGAAATACAAATGATGTAATGCAATGGTAATATAAGGATGGAATGTCTCAATATCACCTCGTATATACCTTCCTAGCATAAGCTTACTGGACAGGACCCATGGGGGGTTCATAACCCATATACACAATCTCATATCTCAATCAACCTTACCGGCACATCCCTCGGTCAAGACGTTTTGTAAAGTGTTTCACTTTCTTTCAAAAATTAGTGTTTCTCTGTGGTACCAATTCCATGTATACGGATGAATGAAATGAGGATGCATGCTCACAACAAAAATAATATAATATAATCAATCAACTTAATGATGGTATTAAATGAGCTCAAATCTCAATAAATTATGATATAAGTCATCGTATGACACCACAGTAATAATGAGTCATGTGAGACATTAATAATATCAATTCATGCCCCCACTCGGGTACCACAATAATAGCAAAGGTAAATAATGCTCAAACAAGATCAATACTAGCCCCCGCATGGGCATCACAATAACAATAATCTCTCAAGTCAATAATGATACTCACATCTGCCCCCACAAGGGTAACACAATAAAATAATAACCTCATAAAATAAATTTCATGATAAACTCCCAAACCCATAGCATACTTTACATGAATGGTTAACTACCCAACCCGATTTGAAGGAAGTTAAGCCATAATCTATCTCAAAAAGTTGAAACACGAGCCTGGACCCTTCAACAAAGAGCTTTCCCTTTTCGTGCAATTTTGGAATGAACCCAATCTATCAAAAACGTAATCTACACATCAAAGAGAGTCTAATGATACTCATATTAGCTACTTCCATTTTGGGTTCAAAAATAGTTAGAAATCAACCCCGAGGGAAAAGGGTAAAATCAAAATTTTATTGAAAAATCAAGTTTTCCATACTTTAGGGGTTCTAAATATGAAAATCCATCGAAAAACAAGTTGAAATCGAAGAAAAACTATTTTCTCACTTTAAAGGGTGAAACTGCAAAACTCCAAGTTTAAAATCTAAGTTTTGAAGTTGAAAACATGATTAAATCGAAGAGAAATTATCAAAAGTAGTTTTAGAAGCTTACCCAAATCCAAGTTGGTGAAACCCCCCTTTGAAATCTCTTAAAATCGTGCTCTCCAAGCTAAAAAATAGTGAAAATGGACTAAAATCACGAAAATAGACTATTTGTACTATTATATGAACAGTACATCACGATTGCAACTCCCTCCACGCAATCGTGAGGGTAAAAGTTTGATCGGTACTAAATTTATCATCGCGATCGCGTAGCTGGGCCTCGCGACCGCGACGAGTAACCCGATCCGATCTACCATGTAACTCTTCCAGATCGCGGTGACCCACCTCGCGATCACGATGAGTAATATGATCAAGGACCATGATCGTGACTTGTGGCCACGCGATTGCAATGAAGGTCCTGATACTGCACCAGAAAACAACAAACCAGCTAAGGAAATAGTCCAAAAATCCTCCGAACGGACCCTCGGGATTCTTTCGGAACCCCATAAAAATAAACTAATAATGCTATTAGGCTAATTTCAATATTTGTACTCAATAAAATCATCAGATTTATCAAAGGGGTCGTTATCATTAAGTTAACCTCTGGGACCCCTTATAAGCTATTTTAACTAGTTTCTTGTCTAAAGGCTCAAAACTCAAAATAAAGGCTCGAAACCCAAACCAACTATGCTACTAACCCAAAATTGATATTCCAAATCTAATGAAAATGACAGAATCACCATCCGACACTCGAATCATAAAATATTGACCAAAGTCAAACTATTCACTTTCAAGGCTACTCAATACCTCAAACTCACTCAAATCACTCTCGAAAGCTCCGGGTACCGTGACAACCATCCCACAACTCATAAATGATATATATTAACTATGAAGAAGGTCAAAATAGTCAAAATATAGAGAAAGCTAAGGGTTGTTACAGTGTGTTTGGTACGAAGGGAAATATTTACCTAAATAATGTTTAAGGTAAGACTTTTAGTATTTAATAAGGGGCAAATATACCCCTCAATTTTTTGATGTAGAGAAGATATAACCCTCTTAATAAAATGGTGAATATATACCCTCGTCGTCTAACAAATAGTGCATATTTATCCTTTTCATTAACATGCTAGATTAAAAAGAATTCTAAAGCTGATTTTTTAAGGGTAAATTACATAAATCCCATACATCCATACCATATATACATATTATCCCATATCTTTTTATTAATTACAGATCTTCCTATATTTTAATATTTCTCTCTCCAATGTACATGATACATTACCAAATGCTCCAAAGTCGTAACTTCTCCACTTTTGTCGCCTCAATTATAGTAAATGTATCTATCACATATTTCCTAACTAAAATTCATGGTAAGTTCTCACATATCTCTAATCTGACTTTTTTAGCAGGAGCAGCAGCATCCCCCACCACCATTCTTCGATCTCTCTTATCTCTCTTCCTTAACTCCAGATTCAATTTATCGATCTGTTTTCCGACGAATTGGATGCTGCTGGGACCAATTGCTTTGGTTTTCACCATGTTTTGTTTCTTTATGTGTAAATTGTAACAATTGATTTGGTTTTCACCACTTAGATCCAATTACTTTGGTTTCTAATTTGATTGAGACTGTAGGGGTGATAGAGAGATTTGATTTGAAGAAAATTTTGAAGGTGGTGGAGGATTTTAGGGTGACTCATTAGTGATGGCTCCACTGGTTGTGGTGGTGATGGCTGAAAGAAGTGTTACTCATGGCTATGATTTGAGTTCATAGGGGCAATTGCTCAGTGGTGATGCAACTCAGAGGCAATTGATGAATGTATCGGTGTATTTTTTTTTGTATTAGATACATATGGTGTATGTGTGTCTATCATAGTTTACTAAATCTATGAAGTTTAGTGTTTGTTCATGATACATACGAATGTATCTCTGTGCACATGTTTCATAATTCAAAAAGAAAGTAAGTTTTTGTCCATGATGTATATGAATGCATTTGCATGCCCATTTATCATAGTCTACTAATTCATATGGTAGATTAAGCTTAGTATTTATTCATGATACATACGAATGTATCTGTGCGCACATGTATCATAGTTCAAAAATCTATATGTATCTAAGAGCTTAGTATGTGTTAATGATACGTATGAATATATTTGTGTCCATCCTGTTTTAAAGTCCATTAATTTTTATGTATCTAGGAGGTTAATACGTTTTCATGATACATATGAATGTATATGTGCAGTCTACTAATTCATATGGAATATGAAGTTTAATATTTATTCATGATACATAGAATGTATTTATGTGCACATGTATCATAGTTCAAAAATTCGTATGTATCTAAGAGGTTAGTGTGTGTTTATGATACATATGAATTTATTTGAATCCATCATGTATCAAAGTCTATCAATTTTATATGTATCTAGGAGGTTAGTATGTGTTCATAATACATATGAATGTATATGTGTGCAACTGTATACATATGTATCTAAGTGTTTAGCTTGTTGGATACATCAAATTGATAATAGATACATCAAATTAATGAATTTATTCTTTTAAAGAGTGATAAAATAAAATAATTCAAATTACATAACCAAGATATACATGTTTCCATTTTATATTAATGAAATTAGTGAATTTATTATTCTAAAGAATATTAAAATGAAATTAATCAAAAAAAGAGACATTCCTTGATTTCTGCCTTATACTAAGGAATTGGATTAATTAATTTTCCAAGTTAGTTGTTAATATATCAAAAAATTGATGTATTAGGTGTGTTCTGATGTATCAATGTCCTCTTTTTTTATGAGATTTTATGTAATATTGCAAAGTTGTGGGAGAGGGAGTAATTAGCTCCTATAAATGTGAGATTTGTGTAAGTTATCCTTTTTTTTTTTAATTCCAAAAATGTCACTTGACATTAAAAAATTACCTCACCCATTGTTAACCCCTCTAGACCGACCCAACTGAAAAAAAACTCAATCTCTCTTTTAATCAGACTAGATCCAACCCCATTTTATGACTCAATAAAGGAAGAATTGTTTTTTTTTCTCAAGTGTTCAGGTCGGGAGGGTTAAAAAATGAGTGAGTTAATTATTTAAAGCCATATGATGTTTTTGGAATTTAAAAATCAAATTTAGGATTTTTTAAAATTCAGTAAATATAGGTCTGTTAACGAAAAGGGTATATATGCACCATTTGTTAGACGATAATGGTATATATGCACCACTTTATTAACAAGGGGTATATCTGCTCTAAATTGCAAAGTTGAGGGGTATAGTTGCCCCTTGTCTCTTTAATAAATAAGCCCAAAAAGATTATTTTAAAAATATTTATATGTAATCTAGCGAAATACAATGAGATTGGAATGGGATCGAGAGTGGTGGTTCGGGGGTGGCTGGCGTGGGTGGGCAAGGGGTGGGGTTTGGGAGTGCGGGGAAGAGATAATGAATTTGGAATATTATTATGAAACTTGTTTTCCCACTTTCATTAGGGGAGTCATTTTCATCATTTTTAAGGAACTTATTTTCCTAAAAAAGTTATTTTTCAAAACATTTTGACCAACTAAACATGAGAAAATTGAGAAAATATTTTTTTGAAAAATGTTTTCCTCAATACCAAACGCACCTGCTGTCATGAACAATTTGATAAGTATTAAAATTTTTTGGTGAGATTGAAGGAACAATTTTGTAAGATTACATATTCAAGACCAAGTACAATAATTGAAGTCATAAAGCAGAAAACCGATCTCTTCTCTTTTCTTATGTGAACACAACCCTAAATCTACTTTTGTCAAAATTTTTCTATGCCACGATGGTGAATGACCAACCTATGGAGGTGGCTGGCCAACTATAACCGGCGACCCCCCATTACCATCAAAACTATCCCAAACTCTCAACTATGCCAACTTTTTCAAACCCTCTTAACCAAACCCTGCATAAAATTGTTCCCAGAATACCTGTGAAACCAATCACTTTATTACCTGGTGAATCATACATAAAATGGACAACGACCGAAGTGGAGAAAATAGATGTGATTGAGAAACTTCAAAAAGCTGTGGTGGAAAAATATTCTTACAGCTGGCCGGAACAAGATGAACTAAGGATCATAATTCCTTCTCAATGCAATAGTAAAGGAGATTACCAGGTAGGTTTTTTAGAAGTCGTCATGCTCTGATTCGTTTATCCTTAAAATAAGATTTCATAAACCTAATATCAAAGGCTACATATCATATTAAATTCAAGAGTGAGAGTTCTTATCAATTGAAGAAGTAAATATATGATTCAAAGTTTAAGGTGAAATTTTTTTTTTCAAAGCCAAGGTATGGATATCTTTTTCAAATTTACTTCAAATGTACTATATGAAAGAATCCTCTTTTTAACTGGACACTGCAGTGGGTATTCCTATTCACCTGGATGTGGTCATGATTAATAAAACTCGTTCAAGTTGTGCCAAAGTTAAGGTGATATTTGACCTTATGGCAAATCTGTCTGACCATATCAGTATGGACATTGAAGATGAGAAAATTTGGGCAATACATACTGTGAAGGTGGATATCTAGTATGACTACCTACCCAAATGTTATAGAAAGTGGAAATTGCAAGGTACGAATAAAGATATGCTCACCCTGAACTTAATTAGAAGAAGAATGAGATCCCCAATATTGAAAATGAAGCTAAAAAAATACTGAAAGAGGAGATTTAGAACAATGGAAGGTGGAAGGGAACTAGGCAGTTAAGAAGAATGAAAGAACCAATCTAGGAATTAGTCAACCAACTGGATCTTTTCTTTGAAAATTGTGGACAACCCAAATGACTAAAATGTTGTCAAGAATAATAAAATGGCAACAATATGAGGACAACAAAAAAGGAATAAACACCATGATAAAGGTAAGAAAGCTCAGGAACAAACACTTAACAACATTGCAGTGCAGAATAAACATAAGGCACTGAACAAGGAGAATAGTAAAAATAATGGTTCACACAAAGTGGCAGAGAATAATTTTAGCACAAGTAACGACTAATCTGAAGAAGATTCTACCAAGGACAACTATAAGCAATAATTAAAAAAAATAAACAAAGCAATTCACTGATGATATGGATGGAAGAGAGCTCAATATAGTTATAAATCAGTCTTCCAAAACACAGGAGGTGGTCAATAATAACACTAAGGAGTGGGTTGAGAAGGCATTTTAGACCAACAAACCTCAGAAAAAGAGTTTGGAAATACATAATGAGAAAGATAAAAAAGATATTGAGAATGATCCAATCATTCAAGAGGAATAACACAGAAGAGAAGACTGAACTGAGGAAGTAGAAGGGATTGATGTTGAAGGAGTGGACAATATCTGTCATTAACATTGCATGAAAATCAAAGTCCCCTAGATATTACAGAAGAGATGAAATATTATGTCACGATACAACTAGCCGGATCGTGCGGGCATCTACCTAACACCTACCCCAGATAAGAGAACCCTTACCACGCAACCATTCATTTGTTGCGGAAGTTTAAATAGTTCATTTTCAATAACATAAGTCAACTAACTCATACATAATACTCTAGTTTAATAAATTTGATAAGTAAAAGTGATCCGGAAAACTATCAACAATGAATCCCCAGAAACTATCCTAAACCGCTACAAGAGCACTAGACAAGGAGTAGGAAAATCCATGAAATAACATCCATGCAGAACAGAGAGGGCAGGAGCTGCTGCTAAATGATCGCCTTCACTGCTATAGAAACCTTAAATGACCTGCACCATGGCTATATCCCCAATTGGAGATATAGTAAGTGTAGCATCAATACAACCATATGTACTGGTAAGCATTATCGATCGACTAGGGTTAGAAACAAACAACATTAATAACAAATTGGGAGAAATCATACCATCAAGTAAATTTCCAGTTTCTAAACTCCAAGTTATGAATTCATTAACACCACACTTTTAACATCTCTATGACCTACCTACTATTTAACATTTTTATATATCTTTGTCCTTTACTAACTGATGTCGCCCAAATTACACCTCTATATAAAGTATAAAATAATCGTTGATCAAATATAGAACCCAACTAGGTTGGGGTCGATCCCATAGGGAATAGGTCAAATATCGATCAATACGTCTGTTGAAGCAAGTCAATACTAATTTCTAGTAAGAAAAGAGAGGGTTTTGTGAATTAAAACTTCAATAGTAATAATTATTGGTTTCTTTGGATTTGTAATCAATGGATATGAGGCACTAGGACTGTGTTCCCCATGATTTCATAACTACACAGGCTGCTTGTGCTAGCAATCTATTTTGACGCGTTGCATGCAAAATCTAACATGATAGGTTCATCTAAACATCTCTCGACCTTGGTTAGATGAATGTCACTCTTCTCCTCTCGGTCTCCAAGTGTTGCACTTATAACCCTTGTTCTTGATCTCAGACTAACTTTTCCTGCTAAGGCTCAAGTTATTAGATGAAGATTGATAGCTTCAAATCTTTGTTGTTATTTTCTTTTCCTAATCTCTACTTCTCTCTCGAGCAAGTCTAGAATTCAGGCGCGTTCTAATGTTGTGCACCACTTAGAAAGCAATCATAATGAAGAAAATACCAATACATGCATGCACACCGGTCTAGAATTGCCATGCACTTAGCCTACTTTGTTAATTCATCATGGTTCCACAACCCTAGTTGTGGTGTTTAGCTATTCATAATTGCAAGAACACAAGAAGACTTCTGATGAGAAAGCATAATTATGAACATACAATAATAATAAAAAGAACTCTAAAATCTCACTTTGAATTAAAACCCTAAAAACGATGTTTGTAATTTCAAGACCAAGAATATGCCTTAGAACCTTACAATAATGTAATAGAACATATCACAAACATAAAACCTAATAGGAGTATTTACAGATACAAAAGGAATCCTATCCTAAAATATGTAGGAGAAGAAAGTCGACAGATTTACACCAATCGTGAACTAGAGTCGTGAATCAGTCTACCAATCGTGAATTAGAGTCGTGGAAATCAGACTCTACTTGCACTTCTTCAGTATCTTTTCCACTGATCAAGTCTACCAATCGTAGACTCAGTCTAACAATCATGAACACCATCCGTGGAAATTATAATTTTGATTTTTTCATCAGAACTTCATTCATGAGCATGTTTGACGGTTTGTGGATGATTCCACGATCTGTGGATAATTTCCACGAGACCCCTTTTTATCATTTTTTGAGTCTTTTTCCTCAGTTTTGCCTCCGAATCCTATTCTCCTGCAAAGTTTAACAAAAACACATCATACCTACTAAAAACACCTAAATTCTTGCATATTTTTCCCTTCTTAAGCATTGAAAGTGCTATGATACCATGTAACATCAACACCCTCGACGTAGAATGTCCTCAGGAAAACAAAAAAAATAAACACATATGATTCTTAACTAAGAGAAACCTAAGAGACCTATGGCAGTCAATTCCTTACTTTTAGCATAAAATTTTCAACCCCTTTCTATACAAAAATCAAAACCCACCGTGTGTATACATGCAGGACATTACTATGACACAAAAGGGATCAAACGATGGCATTAAATTATGAACAAACAACCAAGCATATATGGAAATAACATTACCTGAACAAGTAGAAATCAATAATGCAACCCGTGTGCTCTCACAACGAAGAAGTCCCGTACTCTCACAGTTTATAGATGTAAATATAAATAGATACTGAATCAATACACTCACTCTCTCAAAGAAGTTCGAATAGTGTGCGTGAAATACCACAGGCTTGTCCTTATTTCCTATGCCTTACTTTTGGATGGCCAAACTAGGATCCCTATAGGACTTTCATCGGCTTGTAATGTAGTCTTAGGAACGGGTATGTTAGCTATGGATATAGTGACTCAACTTTCCTTGACTCTACACTATTTTTGGCTCCACTTTATGACCTTACTTATTTTATTGTCCCTTATTCTCCTTCGCTTCCTTTCAGATTTCAGGTGTGGTTTTCTTTTTAAATTTTCTATATTTTTTTCTCTTTTTTTTTTTTCTTTTGCAACTTTATTCATCACTTTTTTTTCTTTACCACACCCAAATCTATTTTCTTTTCTTTTACTAACTTCTTCTTCATACCCATATCAAACTATGCACTCTTATGATAACCAGCCTCAACTTAGATAATTATCCTGAGTTGAGTACACAATATCCAAAGAGGGACCAGGGCCAAGATAGGTTCATTGTAAGTAGAAACGGGAGGGTAAATAGGTTAATGAAAGAAAATGGTCAATTAAGGCTCAAATTCAGGATCAAGAGATACTTATTTCATTTGGTCGGGCATTTAGGCTAAGAGTGGACTTATTCAATAATGGCCTATGATCCTCTCTTAACCAACCATCCTACAACCTAGGCAAGACTAATCAGGCAAGTTTTGAATCGTACACACAAAGTGAACTCGGTAACCAATCTCACACCGACATAGCACAGGGTCACACCATCAACTACTACCTATCCAGTTCATGCATTGCTAAGCTATTGTTATTTTGCCTATAATACTAATGACATAACAAGATCCAGCAATGGTCACAATTTAACGCAACTACAACACACAGTCTAAAATAAAATTTTTGGAGGGGTATTCTTTAAACATCAAAAATCAAAATCAAAACATTCAAAATTTAACTGCTCTAAGGTTCCTCTATTTTTCTTCTAATTAAAAAAAACAAAAACATAAAAAAATGATAATAACATCCTAAACATGCCAGTTCTACTAGATAGCGCTTGAGGAAAAAGAAACACGGTAACAAAATCCCCCAAGAGGACATATAGACCTACAAGTACCCCTTCCCCCCATCAAATAAGCATGCACTGTCCCCAATGCATTAGACTGAAGTAAAACAAGGGAGTTAGGAACATACCTGTGGAACCTTAGGTGCGTGGGTCTGATGTCAATCAAAATAACAAGAATAAAAACAAATGTAGTAATAATAAGACACCTTGGGTTGCCTCTCAAGCAGCGTATGATTTAGTATCGTGGCACGACGCGGGTGTCTTGATTACTCATATTTCATCAAGATATCCCTTGGGTAGGCTTCCAGGGTCATCTAAACTGTTTATTACCAAAACCACCCTTATGTCCTTTGGATGCTTCATAGTTCTGCCAATATTGAATGTGACTTCCTCATTATTCAACCTGAATTTCTGCTCACCCCGCTCCATATCCACCAATGCTCTACCAGTGGCTTAAAATAGTCTCCCTAAAATTATGGGCATCTCAAAATCGACCTCGCAATACAAGAAAATGAAGTCTGTAGGAAAGATGAAGTTTTCCACCTTGACGAAAACATCAAACAATATGCCAACATACTTTTTAACTGTATGATCCGCCATCAATAACCGCATCTTTGTTGGTTCGAGGGTTCCCAAGCCTAATTTCTTAAACACTACCAGTAGTATCAAGATAATGCTTTCTCCTAGGTCACATAAAGCCTTGGCAAAGTTATGCGACCCAATTGTGCAAAGAAATATGAATGCACTAGGATCATATTTCTTTTGCACAAGAGAATGAGATACAACTGCACTACAATGGTGAAAATTTTCAACAGACTCATAACTGTCCATTCTTTTCTTTGTGACCAATTCTTTCATGAACTTTGCATATCCCAACATTTGTTCAAGTGCTTCCACTAATGGGATGCTTATCGAAAGTTGCTTTAATATAGATATAAACTTATGAAATTTTCCATCTTCCTCCTTCTTTAAGGGCTGAGGGAATGAATGTGGAGACTTAGGAATAAGAGTTAGCATCTACGGGGCTTTCTCTTCCTTTCCTATTTTAATGTTTGCCTCCTTTTAATCGGTCAGAGGTTTTTCAATATCTTTCAAGCTCTCCCCACTAGCAGTTTTGTTTTTACCCACCTTTTTCTTGAGATGCTGAGGGAAAGGTGGGGGAAGTTTTGGGAATGGAACATATTTCCTTATAACTTCCTTTACCTTTCCTCCATTGGCTGTTGTTCTCTCTTCTAGTATGGTATGAACACCCTCATTATTTTTCCTCAATAACAACCTCTTTGGGTTCCTCAACAAGAGCCTTTCACTTCTTATGGTGATTGCCATACAATGAGCATCATTTTTTGGGATCTGGATGGTGTTGCTCGAAAGTGTACCTTGTTGATGCTGATTTAATGCGACGAATATCTGATCAAACTATTGCTCAAGCTGCTTAATAGCGGTAGCATGTGATTCGACATATTGACTCAGCCCCAAAATATCTGCTTTAATCTTTTTGAGACAGTCTTCTATTTTCTCTAGCCCTTTCGCCACCTTCGCAAGCATGTCTTCCATCCTCGAATTGCTCGAACCAGTATAACGGTTCCCAGGTGGAACATAGAGGCCACTTCTATCCTTATAATCATCCTTTTTCCTCCAATCACCATCTCATTCCCTACTCTTATCTCTATACCCAGACTTATTGTAATTTTTCTTCCTCTAATAGTTCCGACCTAGATTCCTTTGCCTTAAGTTCCAAGTGTCTTGGTTAGACCCTTGGCCATTGGTTCAGAAACCCGCCACCTCTTTGTCTAGATATTTTGCCTCCTCTTCAGAATCTAAATCTTCATACTTGGGTACCTTTCCTTGTGAACCGACTGTATGTACCTTTTTGACTCCGGCTGCTGCAAATTATTTAGTTAACAATCCAATTTCTATCCTCAGCTCTGCTACCTCTTGGGCTACTATCTCATGTAGTGCTCTCTACTCTGCTGATGCTCTAATTACGTATGTGCTTGCAGATATGTCTGCATCCCGAGTATGCCAACCTTGATTGGTTTTCATGTTCCAATCTAGGATCTCAGAAGCATGCTCCCACCGGAGATTCATAAATGCTCCAATAGTGATAATGTTTGCTACAACCTTGGTGTTAGAATTCAAGGTTCTGTAAAAGATCTCAAGCAAATTTCTACCAGTCATCCTGTGGTTTGGAACACTTTGCAGCTTCTTCTTGACCTCAGCCATGTTTCATACAATGCCTCTAAATGAAACTGCCTGAAATTATAGATCTCGTCCTTCAACTGTAACATTCTGGAAGGTGGAAATCTTTCTAGGAAATGAGTTCGAAATTTATTCTAATTAGTGATCAATCCCCGTGGTAGCCCTGCTAGCCATAGTGTGGCTTCTCCCGTTAAAGAGAACAGAAAAATGCATAGTCTTATTGCCTCTTAAGTTACTCTTGACAGATTGTAAGATGTGCAAAATCCAATAAAATTCATTACATGCATATTTGGGTCATCAGTGGGAAGGCCTGCGAACACCCCTTTCAAGTTCAGCAAATGAATCATGGCACTCGTGATATCAAACTTAATCCTAGGAGGTAATTCTGGTGGAATGATAGCACCAGTTTCCACCGGCTCTAAGTAGTCCAAATCCTCATCCGAATCCTCATAATGAGGCAAATACTATTGCAAAGGCTATTGTGGAGTCTGTTGCCCCATATGCCTTATTTGTATCTCTCAATCATCAAGTACAGCTAGACGGTTAGCCTCATATTATCTAGCCCTTTCTTCCCTAACTGCCCGTCTGACAGCTTCTTGTCTAGCATTTTCCTCAGACATTAACCGAGTTGTGGTCTATTCTGCAGTCTCTTGACCCCCATGCTGGTGTAGTGGATGATTTAAGAGTGTTGGATCACCTTGAACACCCTCCAACAAAGCTGCTGGATCATGAACTCCTTCGTTAACCGTCCTTCAATTATTTCTCAAAAAAGCTGCTGGATCATGAACTCTTATCATGAACTTTTTTGCTAACCATCCTTCGATTATTTCTCAGATTTCTCTCAAGCTCCGTATCAAGTGAAATCAGGGGATTGCCTTGACTCCGAGTACTGGGTATACACAGGTGTGAGCCCTTAAATCAACTAAAAAGTAAAATCAGGAAACAACAACCAAATTACCCCAACAACCACAACTAATCAACTCCGTAACCGTATTCCCCAACAACGGTGCTAAAATTTAATGTCGCCTAAATTACACCTCAAAATAAAGCATAAATAAGTCATTGATCAAATATAGAAACCAAGTAGGTTGGAATTGATCTAATAGGGAATAGGTCGAATATCAATCAATACATCTGTCGAAGCAAGTCAATAATAATTTCTAGTAAGAAAAGAGGGGGCTTTTGTGAATCAACACTTCACTAGTAATAGTTGCTTGTTTCTTTGGATTTGAAATCAATGGATATGAGGCACTAGGACTGTGTTCCCCATGATTTCATAACTACACATGTTGCTTGTGCTAGCAATCTATTTCAATGCGTTGTATGCAAAATCTAACAAGATAGGTTCATCTAAATGTTTCTTGACCTTGGTTAGATGAATATCACTCTTCTCCTCTCGGTCTCTGAGTGTTGCACTTATAACCCTTGTTCTTGATCTCAAATTAACTTTCCCTGTTATGGATCAAGTTATTAGATGAAGGTTGATAGCTTCAAATCACTGTTGTTATTTTCTTTTTCTAATATCTACTTTTCTCTCGAGCAAGTCTAGAATTCCGGCGTGTTCTAATGTTGTGCATCGGTTAGAAAGCAATCATAATGAAGAAAATACCAATACATGCATGCACACCAGGCTAGAATTGCCATGCACTTAGCCTGCTTTGTTAATTCATCATGTTTACCACAAACCTAGTTGTGATGTTTAGCTACTCATAATTGCAAGAACACTAGAATAATTATGAACTTACAATAATAAGATGAAAAACTCCAAAATCTCACTTTGAATTAGAACACTAAAAAATGATGTTTGTAATTCCAAGACCAAGAATATGCCTTAGAACCTTACAATAATGTAATAGAACATATCACAAACATAAAACCTAATAGGAGTATTTATAGAAACAAAAGGAATCTTATCCTAAATTATGTACGAGAAGAAAGTTGGCAAGTTTCCACCAATCGTGAACCAGAGTCGTGAATCAGTCTACCAATCGTGAACCAGAGTCATGGAAATCATCTTCTACTTGTACTTCTTCAGCATCTTTTCCACTGATCAAGTCTACCAATCATGAACACCATCAATGGAAATCAGAATTTTGATTTTTTCTTCAGAACTTCATTCACGAGCATGTTTGACGGTTCGTGGATGATTTCATGATCCGTGGATGCTTTCCACAAGACCCTTTTTTTAATCATTTTTTGAGTCTTTTTCCTTGGTTTCACCTCCGAATCCTATTCTCCTACAAAGTTTAACAAAAATACATCATACCTACCAAAAACTCCTAATTTATTACATATTTTCATCTTCTTAAGCATCAAAAGTACCATGATACCATGTCACATCACTAAACCATAATTATCATGTAGTTAGTTCCAACTCCATAAAACTTTATCTCCTAACTTATTACTAATAGACTTACAACTTTCCCCTATATAACTACTTCGGGATTGCAACAACCAAGATAATTGGTAATGTTAACATCCTTACAAGAAAGGGCACTACAACATACCTCACATATATAATTATATACACAGGGGAATATGATTTATATACAATCCAAAATATACCTCATATTCACATTTTGCTGCAATGACAGTCACAATCATTAACGTAATTGGTCCACTCAAGGAACCATCAACAACATATAAATATACATGTGCATTCAAATGTATATGTTGTATGCAAGATGCACAACTTCTCTTCCCCTTCTCAACTCATCACCATCAACATCGAATTCTACATCATCAACATCATGAACATCATGAGCTCAATATCATCATCGTTATTTTTATCTCATCAACATCAATATCATCAGAATCATGAACATCATAAGTTCAATATCATCAACATCATCATTCATACCATAAATGTAAATGCAAGCTGAAGCCAATAATTATACGTAATGCCTGAAGGCGAAATCACAAACACCCAATAAAAATCAGATGTAAGCAACAACAATTGAAATAGAACTTACAATTAATGACAACAAAGTAAATGCAATCAATAATTATAAGTTTATCATTCCAGGTACAACAAACATCCACTAATAGAGGAAATCACAAGTATGCCCGAAGGCCAGTTCACCACTTGCTCAATTGAGCATTATCAAACTCAATCATCAATCACAAACATGTTCGAAAACCAATCAATCAAGTATCCATTTTAGGAGTCCCTCGACTATACTCTTACAACCTATCACCCTTAGCCGATTATTCAACCATTCGACTATATTCAACCTGCAATTCTAGCTAGAGTCCTCCACTTTTACACATCGTACATTCTAGCACTTAGTAAAACTTAACTTTAGGTTCTTAAGTTATATCGTCACATTCTCTTATCAAAATCAATCCTCCTAACTATCCTCTAGCAAGAATATCTCTTACTTTAGACATATGCAATATCGGGTTCAACCCTTCTAAAGATATTAGAGACTAGTTTTATAGATTAAAAGGTCACCTAATTCCTCTATTACTATCTATATTCACATATTAAAATCTATAAATTACCAATAAAGTCATCCAAAGACAAATACCCATCAAGGGATCCACACAAAAGACAATAACACACAATAATATTATTATTATATTATTTTTATGTTTATCCACATAACCTCTACTAATTCATAGTTATTCTATGACCGCGCTAACCCCCTAAGTCCGTCGCCTGTTCATACTGTCCAGTCTTTCTCACACCTTTTACAAATATTCCAACCTAAACCACTAAGGCTTGGCCCTTCTGCCCCTACACTTAAAGTTCTATCAACCCCTTTTCGGGATACAATACCTTTCCATGTTCCTTGCTATTAGGCTGCCCGGTAAGCTGTCCCGTCTACTTAACCAACTCTTACAACACTCAACTTGAGTAACTTTACTAATATAGACCTCCCATCATAATTATACCTTATTACCACTTCTTAATGCAAGTCATGAGTTATCTTAAATTACTATGAACAACAAACTTGAACCTCAGTTAGCTCACTTTTCCCTTTTTTTTTACCGTCCTTTCCCCATACTATACTTAAAAAGCAATTACATTCATTCCACTAATTATAATTCTCACCATAATACACTAAATTCATGCCACACATATTGCACTAGTTGAGTATAACAACAATCCACTATAATAACAAGGCCTAACCAGATGTTTATCAATTCCATCCATCCAAACATCATGCCTAAAGGCCTAATGCATAAGAACTCTTAACATTACTATCAATGTTATATGAATCTAGCCCAAGTCTAATTGCTAAAATAAAAACAACCATAACCTACCTCATAGACAAAATATGATGCTATTGAGAGGAGAGAGTTGTCCCGCGAGTGCTAAGCGTCTTTCCATGTCGGGTTCCCATTAGGTGTGATTTGAAATCACTCTTATGAACCCTGGTCTCTAAAATCTCATGGTTGGAGAGGTGGGGTTTTTCATAGTGTTTTGGGAGGAAGGGGGAGACCTAGGAAAATAATAAAGGAGAGGGTTTTTAAAAATTCTTTGGGTTAGCTATTGTCGAGTACCGCTGCAGCGGTTAACCTTTCGATGCAGCACTAGGCCACAAACCACCCCAATTTCTTTTGGGCCCTTTGCCCAATCGCTTTGGGCCTTATTTTCTTCATGGAATAGTTTTTCCCTATCCATTTAGAGAATATTATTAGTTGTAAAATATTTTTGGGGTGTTTTCACACATAACAACATTTTGGGTCATTACATTAGATACCAATTTACCCACCGTTCGTCCTTGAATGGCCACAGGTAAGAATCAAGAGCTTTTGGCACGAATATACAAGGTGTATTCGATCTACGTTATGTCGAAGGAGAGGTAATTTAATCTTTTGCTAGTTGGGTTAGCCCATCCCCGTTCCAATTACAATGGTACTAACCTGCTGTCTATTTCGTCATTTTAGCTGTCGTTTGCACGAGTTCACTTTTTATTTACCCAACCTATAAGGACTATGGAAGGAATTGCAAAAATATTCACGTGCCAATTATTTCAAATGTCTGGATGTCGCACAATATTGCAACACATGAAAAGTCAGGACGACAATGGAGATAGCGGGGGTGAATGAAACTGTGTACTGCTGCAACAACACTTTTACCGCTGCAGCGGTGAATTTTCCACTGCAGTAGCCTAGGGCAGTAACTTGGGACTTGGTCCCAGTTCAGGAAATTTCACAACACACTTCTGGGAATTCGACATTGTGAACTAACCCTTTTAGGATAATCGCTCTAAACTGAGTTCTACCAATTCGTTTTACGTGTCGGAAGTATCTACAACTTCCTAAACTTGTCCTCTAACACGTTAACCACTAAAATCCACCAATCTATATATCATGATCCACAATTAAACACTATTCCACATAATGCCAGATTTTAACCCCAAACCATACTACTCCGAGGTGTTCATTTCTATACTGGGAACAAGTTTAGTGGGGTGCTTACACCCTATGTAATCCTATGACATCACAAAACCACCAGGACACCACTATGGGTTTTCACTATAACATATATTCTCCACCATACTCATCTTAGTTTATTCGATCCTACAACATACCTCAACCACTCTAGGGGCAATACCAACCAAGTATTATCATTTATCGATAGGAGGGATTTGAATATGCCAAAACACATCTAATAACTCTACTCCCTCGATAGACCCTATACTACAGACCATTAATCAAGATCAAGCTTATTTCACCAACCTTATCATGTCAACTACAACACATTCAAGGGATACTATTAACCAATAATCTTTCCCATGCACTAAGCATTTATGCAATATCAAACCATAATCAACCAACTACATGGTCAGTCCAGTAGCCCTGCCTCCTCACTAAGCCTATGAACATTATCCTACTATCACTTTATTCATATCCTTAAAACTTAACCCATTATATTCAGTCATAGCCACCATGGGCTTTGTACAACCGGTTAGTTTACTTTTAGGACATCAATGCCTTTACCCTCATAAGATCATTCAAGTCACCTAACCAAGTAAGCTACACCAAAGTTAAAGTTCAACTTACCAATATCAAATAAAACCATTATTATCATCTCCCCTCTTTATTTTACAGGAAACAACCAATTTTATATATCTAGTCAATTTACCTTACGTTTCACAACTCACCTTATGTTCAAGTCACTAAGGTTGTGCAACAATCAAATTCATCTCAGTTTAACTAATCATTTATTAAGGCATAATTAATAAGTCAACTCATTGACTAGATTATTCACAAAATAATGACCTAATAACATTTCATACCAAGATATAATCATCAAGGACCGGACCACATAATGATCCCAAGTTCAATCATCAAAGGTTTAGACCCCACACATATCCCCAATATAATTATCCTTAATCGGACCATATGGGGATATCTAAGTATATTATCAATGAACAAATAGAAATCAAAGCATTCTTCAAATCATGCAAAATTAATACATACCTCAAATCACAGGAATAAAGACATAACTCGAAATCATACCCAGCCTTCACGATTTTTGGATATTCTATTGCAACTACTCATCTCATATTACTTTTAGTAATCATTTGCACTTAAAAAGTTTGACAATCAAACAACTAGGTAATAGTATGATCAAACAATAACCATCCATATAAGTAATACACATCGCATTCTATCATACCACAATCAAAAACATTTAAAGCATAAGTATTTTAACACAATATCAAGTGAATTTCACAACATAACAATTTAAGCCCTACGCTTCTTATTAACCTTTACTGGTTGGAATACCCTATTCCAACCTTTCAACATTAGTGAGATACCAATTGGGACCAACCAGTCCCAATTGTGATGGTTGAGATACCAATTAGAATCTACTAGATACCAATTGAGCTCAAATCGGGGAGACAACACTGAGATTGCATAATAGGAGAGAAAAAAGTGAGATAGATTCCTAGATGCTTTGTAGCTCCTACAGATTTAATGTGTACGTTAACACACCAATCCACAGGAATCTACTCGACATTTTCTCTTGTATTGAGAGATCAACAACCTGGGCTCTGATACTATCTTGTCACGACCCAGCTAGCCAGATCATGCGGGAACCTACCTAACACCTACCCTAGATAGGAGAACCCTTACCACCCAGCCATTCATTTGATACGGAAGTTTAAATAGTTCATTTTCAATAACATAAATCAGCTAACTCATACATAATACTCTGGTTTAATACATTTGATAAGTAAAAGTGATGCGGAAACCTATTAATAATGAATCCCCATAAACTAGCCTAAACCAGTACAAGAGCACTAGACAAGGAGTAGGAAAATCTATGACACAACATCTATGTAGAACAGAGAGGGCAAAAGCTGCTGCTGAGTGATCGCCTTTGCTGCTATAGAAACCCCAACTGATTTGCACCATGGCTATATCCCCGATTGAAGATATAGTAAGTGTAGTATTAGTACAACCACACATACTGGTACGTATCATCGGCCGACCAGGGTTAAAAATAAATAACATTAATAACAAATAGGGAGAAATCATAGCATCAAGTAAAGTTCCAATTTCTAAACCCTAACTTATGAATTCATTAACACCACATTTTTAACGTCTCTGTGACCTACCTGCCATTTAACATTTTCATATATCTTTATCCTTTACTAACCCATAATTATCACGCAGTTAATTTCAATTCCATGAAACCTTATTTCTTAACTTAATACCAATAGACTTACAACATTCCCTAATAAGACTACTTCAAGATTGCAACAAGCAAGACAATTGGTAATATCATCATCCTTACAAGAAAGGACACTACAATATACCTCACATATATAATTGTATATAGAGGAATAAGATTTATACACAATCTAAAACATACCTCGTTTTCACATTTTGCTACAAGGACAGTCACAATCAATAACGTAATCGGTCCACTTAAGGAACCATAATATCTCATCAAAAATAACTCGGTCCACACAGAGGAAATCACAAGTATGCCCGAAGGCCAGTTTACCACTTGCTCAATTGAGCATTATCAAACTTAATCATCAATCACAAACATGTCCGATGACCAATCAATCAAGTTTCCATTTTAGGAGTCCCTTGACTATACTCTTACAACCTATCACCTTAGCCGATTATTTAACCATTCGACTATATTCAACCTATTCTAGCTAGAGTCCTCCACTTTTACACATCGTACCTTCTATCACTTAGTAAAACTTAACTTTAGGTTCTTAAGTTATATCGTCACATCCTCTTATCAAAATCAATCCCCCTAACTATCCTCTAGCAAGAATATCTCTTACTTCAGACATACACAATATTGGGTTCACCCTTTTCTTAAAATATTAGAGACTAGTTTTATAGATTAGAGGGTCACCTAATTCCTCAACTATTATCCACATTCACATATTAAAATCTATAAATTACCAATCAAGTCATCCAAACAAAAACACCCATTAAGGGATCCACACAAAAGACAGTAACACAGAATCATATTATTTTCATGTTTATCCATATAACCTCTACTAATTCACAAATATTCAATTTGGGTGACCACACTAACCCCTCCAATTCTGTTGCCTGTTCGTACTTTCCAGTCTTTCTCACCCCTTTTACAAATATTCCAACCTAAACCACTATGGCTTGGCCCTTCTACCCTTACACTTAGAGTTTTATCAACCCTATTTCGAAATAATACCTTCCCATGTACCTTGCCATTAGGCTGCTTGGCAAGCTGTCCCGTCTACTTAACCAACTCTTACAACACTCACCTTGAGTAACTTTACTAACATAGACCTCCCTTCATACTTACGCCTCATTACCACTTCTTAATGCAAGTCATGGGTTATCTTAAATTACTATGAACAACCTACTTGAATAACAGTTAAATCACTTTTTCCCTTTTTACCGTCCTTTCCCCATACTATACTTAAAAACCAATTACATCCATTCCACTAATTATAATTCTCACCATAATACACCAAATGCATGCTATAAATATTGCACCAGCTGGGTATAACAACAATCCACTATAATAACAAGGCCTAAAAAGATTTTTATCAATTCTATCCATCCAAACACCATGCCCGAAGACCTAATGCATGAGAACTACTGACATTACTATCAATGTTATATGAATCTAGCCCAAGTCTAATTGCTACAATAAAAACAACCATAACCTACCTCGTAGATGAAACATGATGCTATTGAGAGGTGAGAGATACCCCATGCGTGCTAAGCATCTTCCCATGTCGGGTTCCCGCAAGGTGTGCTTCGAAATCGATTTCATGAACCCTAGTCTCTGAAATCTCATGGTTGGGGAGGTGAGGGTTTTTAGAGTATTTTTGGGGGATGGGGGCAACCTAGAAAAATAATAAAGTAGAGGGTTTTTAAAAATTCTTCGGGTTGGCTATTGCCGGGTACCGCTGCAACAATTATTTTACCGTTGTAGCGGTAGGCCGCAGACCACCCCAATTTCTTTTGGGCCTTTTGTCCCAATCACTTTGGGCCTCATTTTTCTTCATGGAATAGTTTTTCCTGGTCCATTTAGAGCATTTTATTAGTCATAAAATATTCTGGGGTGTTTTCATATGTAACGATATTTTGGGTCGTTGCACATTATGAAGACACTGGACATTACCCTTAGAATAAAGAGTCAGCTATGGTTTATTAGAAATGTTCAGTAGATCAAAGTGATATAGATGTGAATACACATGTTCAAAACTCATAAGACACTACAAAAAAAGGCTGGATTTTTGGAGGTTTAAATGTTGGGGTTGTTATAACCTCCACAAAATTATGTTTAATTATGGGGGAAACATCAATTGCCACTAATTTTCATTAAATCGAGCAGGTCGAAACCTCCACTATTTCTTAAAAAATAAATATTTTACTTCTTTTTAATGTTTTTCTCTCTCAACTCATTTTTAAATGTTTTTCATTTCTCTCTCTCATTTTTTAAAATATTTTTCACATAAATGCTTTTTTATCATTAACATATAAAACTTAAACATATAAAAATAGTAATATATAACTATTTGAAAATATTATTATATTGCTTCAGTATCAAAATGCAATAATAACGTATGTAAACACGAATTCAGAATTGTAATATACTTCCTTCATCCCATATTAGTTGATCACTTTTTATTTTAATTGCTTCTTAAGAAATAATAAATAAGAAGGGTATTATTACTAATTTATCCTTAAAGATACTTTATTAGAAATTTACAAATTATTTGTTTACCCTTTCATAAGGAATTACTTATAAGGGTGAAATGAAAAAAATATAATTAATTCTATCTTGATTTAGTAAATGGACAAGTAATTTGGGACAACTATTTATAGTAAGATGATCAACTAATATGAGTGTGATGACCCAACTAACCGGATCTTGCAGGCACCTACTCTAATCCACCTAGATAAGAGAACCCTTACCACTCATTCTAACACATGCGAAAGTTATAAACAATTTTATTGAAGACATAAAAAATCAGATAGCTATTACAACGTATTTTTTTAAAATACAAAGAATTAATTATAAGGGTGAAATGGAAAAAATATAATTAATTCTATCTTGCTTTAGTAAATGGACAAGTAATTTGGGACAACTATTAATAGTAAGATGATCAACTAATATGGGTGTCTTGACCCAACTAACCGGATCTTGCGGGCACCTACTCTAATCTACCTAGATAAGAGAACACTTACCACTCATTCTAACACATGCGAAAGTTATAAATAATTTTATTAAAGACATAAAAAACCAGATAGCTATTACAACCTATTTTTTTAAAATACAAAGAATAAAACATCTTTTAGTATCAGTACAACAACACGTACTGTTAGGCATCATCGGTAGAACCAAGTTAAATCACGTAAACATTAAATAAATATATGAAATCAACATGTACTTATACAATATTCCTAATTAATTTATTACAACTCGTTTTCCAGCCACTACTCTCTTTACTACCTATTCTCTTCTGGGCCTTAATTAGTTTAAAAAATTCTTACTAACCATAAGTCTACCCATTGTATGACGTTCATCGTTAATAGACCACCTTCTACTTATTACATTTCGATCCTAACTACGCATCTATCACCAGCTCAATTAATGAACCCCCAAAGCTTATATTTTATCAAGAAATTTCAAGGTAATTAATTAATAAATCAATCAAGTTAGACTCATAAGATCAACCTAAGCACTTCATTTAAAAGAAAGCATTCAGTCAGTAAGTTATGCAATAATTCCACTTCGACACAAACCTAATTAGATAAATAAATAAATCACTTTTGACTATTAACACTCAACTCAAGCCAACCACCAAGATCTCATAAAACAATTAGACTGATTACTTTTTGTACAAGCACCTCATTATACTTCTTCAACAAGTATTAACTTCTCCCAATGCAAGAATCAAATATTCGGATCACACAAAGATCCATTAGCATGCCAAGTAAATTTGACCTCACAAGGAATTAAAATATAACACCAAGATACTGGATCTCACAAGGATCCACTCAAGGAACTGTCAAACTCTCTAATATCATATACACACCTGCTAAGGATCTTATATATGCCCACTAGCCCTGATCTGCAGCGGATGAGCTCAGTCTATATACCAAATAACCTAGACAACTAGTGTCTTTCCCCTTATCCCAAATCAATTATTATACCACCCTTATTCCAATGTTTCCATCCTTATACTCTCTATAATCCACCAATTTTATTATGTTCAACCTTTACCAGTTCATCTTATAATATCAAACAAAACCATAACATGTACAGTTATATAATGAGATAATTCAACCACACTTGCATATCAAAACAAGTCTTTTTTACATAATCTCACTACAGTTGATCAAAACCAACTTGCATATACATTCAACAAGTTCAACATTTAATAGCATGCATTGCAATAAGTATACAAATAGTCAGTTAACATGGACACATAAATCAACTTGAGTTTTAACTCCAATTCAACCATCACCTACCCCACTAACCATAGTGCCTAGGTCAACCAACACATAGTATGGGTATACACATATCTAATTAGGTGGAGCTAATCTTTATACATTCTAGGGATATGCACCACTCCCTACAAGTACAACACCATTACCTACTCCACTTCCATCTTAACACTACGTCATTACCGTTACCATTTCATAACTACCCTTAATTTTTTAAAGTGAATAGACACACCATATTGTACTCTTTGCACATCTAACATTGCATAATTCATTCGACTCTATCTAAACATGGTTCAAGGCATTCAAAAACTACCCTACAATAATTTGTTTTCACCTTACAACAATTCTCGAGGCTTAACTGGCTCGTCCTACTTACTAACTAATTAGTGTGTACCAATAATAATAGGCCATTATTAAGAACAACTTACCACAACATTCAGGTCTACAAATCTCACTCACATAGCACTAGATCATTCATTTTATCCACCCAATCACATGCTCAAAGGCCTAAGCATGAAATCTCATGTTAATCTACGTTATGCATAAGTTTTTTGACCAAGATCTACTACTCAAGAATAAATCTAGCTTACCTAGATTCCAAACAGCTGCCATGGAGTCATGAACTCATAATCCTTGATCCGTTCTAGAAATTTTCGGTGTAAAAACCATGAGGAATCATCAAATTTTACCCTTTATAAGTGTTTCCCCTTGTCCTCATCATTCTGGAGACCCTAAGGTTTTTTTAGAATAGTACCTCATTCTGTTTTAAAACTAAAAAGAAAAAAGGTTTAAAAATTTTAGAGGGACTATTATTTACTGCTATAGCGGCCTGCATGCCGCTACCACGGTACCACTATAGAGAGATGACATAAGTATGCTCCTCATAATTTTTCTACTCTGATTTCTTCTAATCTCAGTCTTTAGTGGACCTTTTAAAAACTTTTAAAGGAATTCTCGTGCCCCTCAGACATAGTGATTTTAGTAACGACAGAATGGGTCGTTACAACAGATATCAATTTACCTGTCATTCGTCCTTGAATAATCACAATAGGAAAAGAACTAAGTCAAGATATTTTCAAGGCTATTAATACTTACTCAAAGATTTAGAAGTAATAATTCAAAAACCTCACTCACCAATTCTTTGACAAAATTTACACGGATTATATCGCATCCATATTACTACGGACCACATGAAATAATTTATTACAACCGAATTTACATAAGATTCATCTTGGCAACAACTGTAAGAGTTGTACGAGTACTCAAGTTTAATCGGGCCCTCGTAAATACATCCAAACATTAAATAAGTACTAAAAATGACTAGCGGGACCTCTGTTGCTATAACAGTGCCACAATAGTGGGTTGTGCCATGTATAGCGGGATGGGGTAGATTTAGGGGTAAGAAATGGGTTTCTCACTTTTCAAAGTGGAAAAAAATTCCCCTGCCCTCAACGATCATTTTACTCTCAAAAAGGTAAACTTTGTTTTACTCCATCTCCTTACTTTAATACTCATATTATTGAAGAACATTGCTTGAAATCATAGAATATAAAGGGTTTGGGGTCGGTTTTTGAAAGTGTAGATTTTGTTCAACTTTGAATGAATTCCTGAAGCATGTTTGTTTCTCTTACATTTACAAAGCTCCTATGGCATTCTAGGCATAAGATTTATGGAGTTCATGGCCAAATTGGGGCTTGAACAAGGGTAGGATGTGAAAGGTTAAGGTCGCTAAAAATATACCTTCAGAAAAGTATAATGCGGTCGATGTATCAAATATAGAATCCAACTAGGTTGGGGTAGATCCCACAGGGAATAGGACAAAATTATGTTGAATGCTAGTCTGAGTAATTAGCAAGTAAGTAAAACTGTTTTTTTTTTTGTAAGTAAGTAGTAACAATAAAGATTGTTGATTTTCGGATTTGTAATCAATATGAGAAATACACTAGGACTGTGATCCCCAATGATTCCTTAACTCCACCAGTTACTTGTGCTGGCAAAACTGTCTCGCTGCGTTGCATGCAAAATCTAAGAAGATATGTTCATCTAAACGTCTCTCGACCTTGGTTAGACAAATTTCACTTTTGTCCTCTCGGTCTCTGAGTGTCGCATACTAACCCTTATCCTGGATCTCAGATAACTATCCCTGTTACGGCTCAAGTTATTAGATGAAGGTTGATAGCTTTAAATCTCTGTTGTTATTCCCTTTTCCCATTCTGTACCTCTCTCTCGAGCAAGTCTAGAATACAGGCGAGTTTCTAACATTTGAAACCGTTAGAAGATCAATCTCAACGAAAGAAATAATAATACATGCATTCACACCGGTTCAGAATTGCTTTGCACTTAACCTGTTTTCTTAATTCCTCATGGTTCACACAACCCAAGTTGATGGGTTTACCTACTCATGATTACAAGGACACAAGAAGAATTCAATTAAGAAAACATAATTGTAAACTCACAATAAGAAGAAAACTCTAAAATCTCAATATCAATAAAACCCTAGAATTGGTGTTCCAAGATTACAAAATCAATAATGTAATGATGAACTCAAAATAATGAAAATATATCTCAAAATAATGTAATGACCAACCCCTAAACATAGGAAAATATAGGGGTATTTATAGATACAAGGTGAATCCTATCCTAAACAAAACAGGAAAACAGAGTCGACATTTTTCCACTATACTGTGACTTGGTGTCGTGGAACAAAGTCATGACACGTGGGTCCTGCTGTGGAAATCAGGCTGCTTCACATAATTGTAGGAGTCGACCTATGGCACTGACCTACATCACGTAGGTCGACTCATGTGATGTGGGTTCTGCCGTGAGTCACTCTACTGGTATGGACTCGGCTCTTTCGTCTTCAGATACTTCATTCTCGAGCATGATTCTTCCTTTTTGTCCGTTTTACCTCCAAAAACCTATTCTCCTGCAATATAGAACATAAAACACATCATACCAACCAAACATACCCAAGTTATTGCATATTTTCTTTGTTTTAAGCATCGAAAGTGCCATGTAACCATGGCACATCAACACCCCCAACTTAGAATGTTTGCATGTCCTCAGGCGAACAAAACAACATAAACACATACGATGCTTAACTAAGAGAAGCCTAAGAGACCCACGACAGTCGATTCATTGCTTTTGGCACCAAAACTTTTTCGAACCCTTCTATTTGCAAATCAAAACCATGGTGTGTATACATGCAGTATATTATCATGACATAGAAGGGATTAAATGATGGCATTAAATTATGAACAAACAACTAAGCATATATGCACATGACATTATTCGAACAAATAGCAGCTAACAATGCAACCCATGTACTCTCACAACAAAGAAATCTAATACACTCACATACACCAATGGATATCAAAGTAGGGACTGGGTCAAAACACTCTCTCTCACAAAAAATTTCAAACAATGTGCGTGAAAAACCATAGGCTTGCTGTTATTTTCTATACCTTAGTTTTTCGGATAGTTGGACTAGGATCACTATAGTACTTTCATCAGCTTGTAATGTAGGCTTGAGGACGGGTGTTGTACCTATGGATATGGTGACTCAATCCTCCTTGACACTACACTATTTTTGGCTCCACTTTCCAACCATTCTCATTTTATTCTCCCTTATTCTCCTTCATTTATTTTTAGATTTTGGGTGTGATTTTCTTCATACTTTCAAAACACACCTTTTTTTTTTTCTCTTTTTTTTTATTTTTTTATTTTTGCAATTTCTATTTATTTCATCATTTTTTTTCTTCACACCCAAATCTGTTCTCTTTTTCTTTTACTAACCCCTTCTTCATACCCAAATTAAACTACACACCCCTATAATAGCCACACTCAACTTAGGCGATTTTCCTGAGTTGAGGTACACAATGTCCAAAGAGGGACCAGGGCTAAGACAGGTTCATTGTAAGTCAAAATGGGAAGGTGAATTGGCTAATGAAAGAAATAAGTCAATTAAGGCTCAAACTCGGGATCAAGGGATATTAACTTCATTTGGTCGGGCATTTAGGCTAAAAGTGGACTTATTCAAGAACGATCTATGATCCTTTATTAACCAGTATCCTATGAACTAGGCAAGACTAACCGGGCAAGTTCTGAATCGCACACATAAAGTGAACTAGGTAATGACCTCACACACATATAACATAGGGTTACACTATCAACTACTACCTATCCAGTTCATGCATTTCTATCTACCATTATGTTGCCTATAATACTAATGCCATAGTAAGATCCAAAAACTATCACAAATTAACATGCTACACACAAAATTCAAAACCAAATTTTCAGGATGGGTGTCCTTTAAACAATAAAAAACATCATTATCAAAAACTTGTTCAAAACTGGACTACACTAAGGTTCCCCTATTTTTCTCCTAATTAAACACGAAAACACATAATAATCTAACTAACAACCTAAACATGCCGATTCTACTATGATAGCACAATTAGGTGAAAAGAAAGCACGGCAACAAAACCCCCCAAGTGGTGGTATGCCTCCACCCCCAACAAAATAATGGATGCACTGCCCTCAGTTCACAACTGTCAATATGATAAGTGTACGGGTGTGAAGCCATACCTGCAGTACTCTAGGCTCCAGATATGGGTCTGTCCATAGCTGGATTATTTATATGCTCTCTGGGCTCCATGCTAGGTGCATCCGATGGAGGGGGTGGCTGACTAGAGGATGCACCCCTTGCTCTCTGCTCATGGGAAATCTGACTGATATGGTACTCTACCTGGGAGGTCTTAGTCTCCCTTCATAGATCACTCTCAAACTCGTCTCCACTATCAGTCTGACCTTCATGACTCCGTGGCCGCTTGACTCTAGCAATAGGAGGCTCATCGTTAGCAAACAGATCCACCTCAAAAGCTGGATTGATAGGTATAGGTCGAATGATAGGAGTATGGCTAACTGCTAAATCTCAAACCTCTTCCCTCAATACAACTGTCACGACCCGAAATCCCATTCGGGCCAGACTGGCACCCGAAGTCGATAAGGCCCGAGAGAACCAATCTTTACTCATACCCAATCATATACATATTGTAAGAATCACCACCACCTCGTAAAGACATAAGATGCTAAGTGCGAAAATCATGGAGCATTATATATATATAAGAGACTTGCCCGTTAGGGCCATCAAGTCAAAATAAACATACATATCTTACATTTTGTTCCCACATAAGTCTACAAAGCCTCTATAGATACATGACTATGACAATCCTAGAGTCGGGACAACACCCCGCTCTATACTTATATACAATACCAAAATAAATGTATATAGCAACTCAGGAAGCCCCGAACCAACTGGAGCTCACCAAAAGTCTGCAAAAGATCTGCAACCTACTATAGAGGTCTACTAGTACCTGCGCCTACAACAAGTAAGGTAAATCCTCCAAGAGGGGTCAGTACGGAGAATGTACTGAGTATGTAAGGCCATATGAAACTGTCATAAATACATCAATAGAATCAAAATGTAATAGGATAGTCAATATGAATAACCCATCGATCCGCATATGTGGAACCATGTACCTTACATAAGTTAAGTTCTTCTTGTTATTATTTATTCCTCATCGCTCATATCATATCGTACCCGGGCCCCAACTGATCAGTGGGTCTTAACATAACATAACGTTATGTGGGGATCGGATCGAGCTAGGACTTTGCCTCTAGAGCTACCACCCATAAATCAAAGCATCGGGTTTGGCTCGAGCTAGGTTATTACCTCTAGAGCTACTACCCATAAATCAACTCATCAGGTTCGGCTTGAGCTAGGTTTTTACCTCTAGAGCTACCCCCTGTCAGGATCGGTCTGAGCTAGGCTTATAACTCTAGGACTACCTCCTGATCAAATAATCTCGGGATCGGCTTGAGCTAGGCATTTTGCCCCCAAAGCTACCACCCATACTCAATCATTAACCACCAACAAATATGAATTACTTTATTTCTTACTTTTGAGAGATGTACTTGCAAGAGATTGATTCATCCTCTTATGAGAGATTGATACAATTAGTTATGAGAGATTGATACAATCAGTTATGAGAGATTAACGTATATATACATAGCCACAAGATTATTGGAAGCTTAAGAACACAACATTATTGGGACTTTTGGAACATGTCCATAATTATGTAACTCATGAACAACAATAACTAATGAATGAGGAATATGCAACTTAAGAATGAATAGATTCTCCTTACGTCGTCACTTCCCTTGAAACAGTTTCTTTTAGTAGATACAACATTATTGGAACTTGGAACCATGTTCATAGTTATGTGATCCATGAATGACAATAGACCAAGAGTAATGTATATATTTTTAACAATAGATGATAACCTGAAACAAGATGCCTTAGGACATTTCGGAAATGAGTAAGTACCATAATGAAGTGAATACTATATGCCGCAGAAGGATACGGAAAGAGTGACCTTACATACCTTGTATTCTCAATACGATTCTACAATCTTAAGTGTGCATACAATAGTCCCGCTCCACCCTTATGTTTCACTCTACAACACAAGTATATAACGAAATTTACATTAACCACCAATACCTTACAAATGCATATAATGATAACGAGTTTCATGTTTGGCTTTAACATGTCATTTCCCTCTTGACAATACCATGTGTGAAACCATTACACCAACAATACCATTTATGAAATTATCATACCAATAATCCCACAATATTCCCAGCATTGACCAATATCATAAACCACTAGAATGTCACACCAAATTCATACTTTACACTTCTCCATTACCACAACATCACAATTATTCCACCAATTCACTTCAATACACCTCACAACAACAAATCGGCCAAAATCCCATAATTTATCCTTATAGAAAAATAACAAGTTTAGGACCATAATCACACCATACATGTTGATATTTTATCCCTACCATTCTTTTTCATCAAAACCATAAGTCATATTTCAAGTTTAAATCTCATGAATAACACATCTTTTACACAAACACAAAGTGCAATGTTCAACACTTCCAAGCATAATCACCATGATCTACATACTCTCCCATGCATAGAATATATTAATACATAAGAATAATCACTTACCTAAGCTTAGAAAATGATTATCTTGCTCCAAAGATGACTTAGGGTTTGAAGAGCCCAAAAGGGTGTTCTCTTGAAAATTCTAGAAAATGAGAAAATGTGATGTGTGTCTTTATGAAATAAAATCTGATTTTGTGCCCCTTTTATAATGCCACAAACTCATCCTTATCCACTCTTTATAGTATTAAATACTATATCTAGAAGGTCAAGGGAAGAATGGGTCATTTGACCCATTCTTGGCCCATGTCTTTCTCCTTATTTTGGGCTTTATTGAGCCCAAATCACTTAACCCAATAAAATAGGTAATGTCTCATGTTTAAATCATTTCATATGGTTACCACGATATTCCCACTCACGGGATTTATATTTGTAGCCTCAATCCCAAAAGCAAGCGATTCTAGCCACGTATGGCTTATTTTGACCACAAGGGCAAAACTGTCATTTTGATGCCAAATTCGTTCACGAGTAATTTTACCATAACAATATAATACTTCATTCACTCCATGTATATACTCATGTTTGTAGAAGAAACGTGGAAAAAATTGGCCCGGTAAGTCCCCGGGCACCCTTGGGACTTAAGAAAAATTTCCCACATTGAAAGGTGGACAAAACCAGCCTGGCACGCCCTTGGGCGCACCACCTTGCTGCCTGTGGGATAAAATTTTTTTCCCAGAGCGGCCTGGCACACCCTCTGGCGTGCTACAGCCTTAGTTTTTAAAAAAATTCCATTTTTTGACTTTTCGTTGCGGATTTGGTTAGATACTTCACGTTCGATTCTTTAACTTACTTCTTACCTTTAATATCTTTTGTTAGGAGGTCCTCCAAACCTCGATTTTAACCCCAAAAATGTTCTACGAAGTCACAAAACACCTCCTACAAAAGTCTAATCACATGTACGAGGCCAAATTTCAATTTTCTCATCATTAACATTACCAAATACACACTTATGGCTCTCAACACCTAAATAAACATTATTCATGTCGTCAAGTAGGGTTGGGAAGGTACGGGGTGTTACAACAGCCACCTCCTTAGTTAACCCCATGAAATCCGGGATATGGGACTCTCTCAATCGGCTACCCATCATGTGCTCAAAACTATCAATCCACCCATGCAGCTCACCTATAAAATTCACCATAGCAGCAGTCATGCGAGCCTCAACTCTCGCCTCAGAAGCCTCTATCGACGTCCTAACCCATGGATTGAGTTGAGACACCAACTTAGCCATCTGGGCCTCTGTGTGAGCCTGTCACTCAATAACCTGCATCTGTCTATCCGCTAACTACTGCAAAAACTCTCGTGAAACTGCAATCATGCCAGACGAGGGTAATAGTGTAGTGGGGCTAGCTGCCCCCTCATCAGTTACAGGGCCTGTGCCCTCGGTAGGCAAACTCCCAGCCTCGGGGTTACTAACTGGTGCTAAAGTGCTAAACGGTTCATCACGATCCACTTGCCCTTCAAAAAGGGCAGCGCCTAACAAAGTAGAGGGGTGAGACCCCCTCTGAGAAACCAAAATAGCACCTCTCTGCTATATCAATCCTACAACAGCTATGCGGGTCACCTCAATGGCGTGATCTACTGTAGGCATCATAACCACACCAACACTATTACATAGGCCATGAATTAGACATAGGAAAGGGATGCTGGTATAGTCTCTAAAGGCACACTCATGAATCTCCCTCATAATGTAGCGGGCGATGTTGATGTCATATCTAGCGATGATGCTAGCTACTAGAACAACTCGGTCAAAAGTAAGAGAATTATCTGCACCTGTGGGACCGAGATGGTGCTGTATAACTGACCACCAAAACCTGCCCGTAAAGTGAAGTGAGGACTTTTTAATATCTAACTTCTCAGCTACCCATTTCGCATCTACGCCATCCTCAGTGATGTACTATACGACCCATCATAGTAGCTCTAAATGCTGATCGACATCCTTCATTTTGTTTCTATTTTTCACCGTCTCCATGCAGTGATCAAACTTAGCAGTACTTGCTGGAAGTGGACGTTCGGCACCAAACAAAAACCTGTGGATAGTCTGCTCAGAAATTTCTACTCTGGTTTCATGAACCAAAGTGTGAGACAATGGTAGTTGGTCCCAAAACTGCAGCTCAATTAGTGTGATTAATTTAATAGAAGCAACATATGAAGCATAAAACTCATGGAACAACTCTGGGCTATAGCTACCAGAAGGATCCGTCATCCACCCGAGTCCATAGCGATCAAACACTACCTTAATCTCGGGTAGTGCCTTTAACTCATCTAATGATACCAGGGCTACTCAGTGATACTCCGTCTACACACACCCCGCTCAGTAGGCTCTAAATCCCTATCATAAATGGCTTTTATACCCTAAATACATCACCTCTTATTTTCCCTTCGTACTACAGCTGTGGCCCGCTGTACAGCCGTCTGTGTCTGTGAGAAAGTCGTGGAATCCTGAACACCAGTGCCTGAAATAGAAGTTGTCTCATCAGCCTCACCACTACCTGCGGACTCAAAATCATCTACACCCTCAGCAATCTCATCCGTCCCAAGTGCATCAGCCTCATCTTCAATATCACCAGTTGCAGAATCATCCACCCCCTCTTCAGATTGGGGGGAGAAATCTGATGACTGAATAGGAGTCACCAATAAAGACTGAGTGTTGCCCCGGGCTACATCCTGCTCCCTAGTTCTTTGTCTTGTGGCGCGAGGCACAAGATCAGAATCATCCTGAGCAATTTCATAAACCTCTTCGGACCCACCTTTCTCCTACTCCGAAGGCTCATCTCGCAGCCTTGTTGTGACTTCTAGGTTCTTGGTGCGGATTCGCGAAGAGGAAACCATATCTCCATAATTGGGGTTTCCTTTAGGCGGCATTGTTTGAAATGGTTGGGTCTTAGGTAGGGTTTGGTCAGGTCGGGTATGGGTTTGGTCAGGTCGGGTATGGGTTAAGGGTTAGGGTTCGGTGGTGGCAGATCAGGTCGATTTTGGGGTTATGGGACTCAAAATTTCTTACAATTGGAGTTGTAGGGGTACAAATTTGAGTGTTTGGTACTTGGGAATTTTAGTGATTATAGGATTGGAGGTGTTAATTTGGCGAAAAAATTGGGAATTTGGAGGCTTTGAAAGTTGGGTTTAGGGTTTTTCTGAATGGGTAGAGTCGGGTTTTATTTAGAGTAGGCTGAAATTCAGGTTGGGTCTGATATCGACTAAAATATACCTCCTGAAAAGTATAATGCAGTTGCTGTATAAAATATAGAACCCAACTAGGTTGGGGTCGATCCTACAGGGAATATGACGAAAGTCTGTTGAGTGCTTGCCCGAGTAATTAGCAAGTAGGTAAAACAGGTTTTTTTTTATAAGTAAGTAGTAACAGTAACGATCGTTGATTTTCGGATTTATAATCAATACAAGAAATACACTAGGAATGTGATCCCCAATGATTCCTTAACTCCATCGGTTACTTGTGCTGGCAAAACTGTCCCACTGCGTTGCATGCAAAATCTAACAAGTTAAGTTCATCTAAATATTTCTCGACCTTGTTTAGATGAATTTCACTCTTCTCCTCTCGGTCTCCGAGTGTCACACTACTAACCCTTGTCTTGGATCTCAGATAACTATCCCTGTTACGGCTCAAGCTATTAGATAAAGGTTGATAGCTTCAAATCTCTGTTGTTATTCCCTTTTCCCAATCTCTACCTCTCTCTAAAGCAAGTCTAGAATACAGGTGAGTTTCTAACATTCTAAACCGTTAGAAGTTCTATCTCAATGAAAGAAATAATAATACATGCATTCACACCGATTCAGAATTGCTTTGCACTTAACCCGTTTCGTTAATTCCTCATGGTTCACACAACCCTAGTTGATGGGTTTAGCTACTCATGATTTCAAGAACACAAGACTAATTCAATGATGAAAACATAATTGCACACTCACAATAAGGAGAAAACTCAAATCTATGTTCCATAAAACCCTAGAATCGATGTTCCAAGATTATAAAATCAATAATATGTTTATGAACTCAAAAATAATGGAAAATATCTCTCAAAACAATGTACTGACCAACACCTAAACATAAGACAATGCAGGGGTATTTATAGATACAAGATGAATCCTATCCTAAACAAAATATGAAAATAGAGTCGGCACTTTTCCACGGTACCAAACCATGCCGTTGACCCACGCCGCGTGGGTCCTGTCGTGGAAATCAGGCTGCTCTAACTAACTGCAGGAGGTGACCTACGACACAGAACCACGCCACATAGGTCTACTAACGTGACGTGGGTCCTGTCGAGAGTCACTCCTCTAGTGCAAGACTTGTCTCTTTCATCTCAGATACTTCATTCTCGAGCATGATCCTTTCTTTTTATCCATTTTGCCTCTAAAAACCTATTCTCCTACAATATAGAATATAAAACACATCATACCAATATAACATACCCCAGTTATTGCATATTTTCTTCATTTTAAGCATCAAAATGCCATGAAACAGCAGCACATCAACACCCTCAACTTAGAACATTTGCATGTACTCAGGCAAACAAAACAAAACAAACACATACGATGCTTAACTAAGAGAAATCTAAGAAACCTACGACAGTCGACTTACTGCTCTTGGCACCAAAACTTTTCCTACCCCTCCTATTTGTAAATCAAAACCATAGTGTGTATAAGTGTAACATATTATCATGACACAACAGGGATCAAATGATGGCATCAGATTATGAACAAACAACTAAGCATATATGCAAATGACATTTTCCGAACAAATAGTAGCTAACAATGTAACCCATGTACTCTCACAACAAAGAAGTCCCATAAACTCACAGTACACCAATGAATATCAAAGTAGGGACTAGGTCAAAACACTCTCTCTCACAAAGAAGTTCAACCAATGTGCATGAAATACCATAGGCTTGCCCTTATTTTCTATAACTTAGTTTTTCAAACAGTTGGACTAGGATCACTAAAGGAATTTCATCAACTTGTAATGTAGGCTTGAGGATGGGTGTGGTACATATGGATATAGTGACTCATCCCTCCTTGACACTACACTATTTTTTGCTCCACTTTCCAACCATTCTCATTTTATTCTCCCTTATTTGCCTTCATTTATTTTCAGCTTTTGGGTGTAATTTTCTTCATACATTCAAAACACATTTTTTTTCTCTTGTTTTTTCCTTTTTGAATTTTCCAATTATTTCACTTATTTTTTTCTTCTTCACACCCAAATCTGTTCTCTTTTTCTTTTACTAACCCCTTCTTCGTACCCAAGTCAAACTACGCACCTCTATAATGACCACCCTCAACTTAGACGATTTGCCTGAGTTGAGGTACAAAATGTCTAAAGAGGGACCAGGGCCAATATAGGTTCATTGTAAGTCAAAATGGGATGGTGAATTGGCTAATGAAAGAGACAAGACAATTAAGGCTCAAACTCGGGATCAAGGGATATTAACTTCATTTGGTCGGGCATTTAGGCTAAAAGTGGACTTATTCAAGAATGGCCTATGATCCTTTATTAACCAGTATCCTAAAACCTAGGCAAGACTAACTAGGCAATTTTGGATCGCAGACACAAAGTGAACTAAGTAATGACCTCACACACATACATAACACAGGGTTACACTATCAACTACTACCTATCTAGTTTATGTATTGCTAGATACCATTATGTTGCCTATAATACTAATGCCATAACAAGATCCAACAGCTGTCACAAACTAACATACTACACATACAGTTCAAAACTAAAATTTCAGGAGGGGTGTCCTTTAAGCAATCAAAAAGCATCATTATCACTCAAAGTTTGTTCAAAATTGGATTGCACTAAGGTTCCCCTATTTTTATCCTAATTAAACATGAAAAAACTTAAATAATATAAATAACAACCTAAACATGCCGGTTCTACTATGATAGCACGCTTGGGGGAAAAGAAACACAACAACAAAAAACCCCTAGTGGTGGTATATCCCCCACCCCCAACTAAATAATGGTGCACTGCCCTCAGTGCACGACTATCAATATGGTAAGTGAAAGGTAGTGAAGACATACCTGAGCCACTGGATGTGGGCCCATCCATAGTAGGATCATCTGTATGCTCTCTGGGCTCCATGCTAGGTGCGTCCGGTGGAGGGGGTGGCTGACTAGAAGATGCTCCCCATGCTCTCCACTCATGGTCAATCTGACTGAGATGGTACTCTGCCCGAGATTCCTTGGTTTCCCTCCGGAGATCACTCTCAAACTCGTCTCCTCTATTAGTCTGACCCTCAGGATTCTGTGGCCTCTTGCCTCTAGCAATATGAGGCTCCTCATCAGCAAACAAATTCACCTCAAAGAGTGGTGCTGAGGGTACCAGTGTAGGTATGGGTGGAATGATAAGAGTGTGGCTAACTACTAAATCTCAAACCTCATCCCTCAATACAGCCACCTCCTTAGTCAACCCGTCAAATCCTGGACATGGGCTTTTCTCAATGGGCTACCCATCTGGTGTACAAAATTGTCAATTCGCCCATGCAGCTCACGTATAAACTTCTCCATAGTAGAATTCATGCGAGCCTCAACGCTCACCTCAGATGCCTCTATCGATGTCCTAACCCATGACTTAAGTTGAGATACCAACTTAGCCATCTGGGCCTCTATGTGAGCCTGTCGCTCAATAACCTGCGTCTGTCTATCCAATAACTGCTACAGAAACTCTTGTGAAATTGTAACTATGCCAGATGAGGGTGATAGTGTTATGGGGCCAGCTTCCCCCTCATCAGTCACAAGGCCTGTGCCCTTGGTAGGCAACCTCCCAGCCTTGGTGTCACTAACAGGTGCTGAAGTGCCAACCGGTTCCTCACAATCCACTTACCCATCAAAAAGGGCTGAGCCTGAAAAAGTAGAGGGCTGAGACCCCTTATGGGAAATTGAAATAGCACCTCGCTACTGCATCATTCCTACATCAGCGATGCGGGTCACCTCAATGGCGTGATCTACTGCAGGCATCCAAACTACACTTACACTATGACATAGGACCTAAATCAGACATAGGAAAGGGATGCTGCTATAGTCTTTAAAGGCGCGCTCATGAATCTCCCTACCCTAATAATGTAGCGGGCGATGTTGATGTCAAATCCGGCGATGATGCTCGCTACTAGAACAACTCGATTAAGAGTAAGAGAATTATCTGCACCTGTGGGGCAGAGACGGTTCCATACAACCAACCACCAAAACTTGCCCATAAAATGAAGCAAGAACTTCTTAATATCCAACTTCTCAGGTACCTATTTGGCATCTATGCCATCCTCCACTATATACTATGCAACCCACGGTAGTAGCCCTAAATGATGACCAGCATCCTTCATTTTGTTTCTATTTTTCACCGTCTCCATGTGGTGATCAAACTCAGCAGTACTAATTGGAAGTGGACGTTCTGCACCAAACAAGAACCGGTGGATAGTCTACTCAGAAATGTCTACTCTGGTTTCACGAACCAAGGTGTGATTCAGTGGTAGTTGGTCCCAAAATTGCTGCTGAACTGGTATGATCAATTCAATAGATGCAGCATATGAAGCATAAAACTCACGAACCAACTCTGGGCTGTAGCTACCAGAAGGCTCCGTCATCCACCCAAATCCATAGCGATCAAACACTGCCTTGATCTCGGGTAGTGCCTTTAACTTATCTAACCGATATCAGGGCTCCTCAATGATACTCTGTATACATACACCCCGATCATTCGGCTCTGCATCCCTATCATAAACAGCCCTCATATCCTGAATACACCACCTCTTATTTTCCCTTCGTACTACAGCTACAGCCTGCTGTGCAGCCACCTGTCTCTGAGAGAAAGTCATGAAATCCTGAACACCAGCCTCACTACTACCCGTAGACTCAGAATTATCTGTGCCTTCAACAATCTCATCGGTCCTAGGTGCCTCAGCCTCATCTTTAGTATCACCGATTGCAGAAGCATCCACCCCCTCTTCAGACTAGGGGGTGGATTCTGAAGACTGAATAGGAGTCACCACTATAGGCTGAGTGGTGTCCCAGGCCAAAGCTTGTGCCCTAGTTCGCTTTTTTGTTGCACGAGGCACAAAAGCAGACTTATACATAAACCTCTTTGAACCCACTTTTCTCCTGCTCTAAAGACTTATCTCGTAGCCTTGGTGTGCCTTTCGGGTTCTTGCTACGAATTTGCGAAGAGGAACCCATATCTCTGTGTTTGGGGTTTCCTTTAGGTGGCATGATCGGGTTTTTAGTGGGGGTTGGTTGGGTCGGGTATGGGTATTCATGTTTGGGTTCCATAATGTAGGGTTGGGTCGGGTTTTGTTTATTGGGGAAATGGGATTCAAATTTTCTTGCAATTGGAGTGGTGGTGATACGAATTTGAGTGGTTGGTACTTGGGAATTATAGTAATTATAGGATTGGAGGTGTTCATTTGGATGAATTAGGTAAAGAAATTGAGTATGTAGAGGCTTGGAGAATTGGGTTTTTTAACCGCGTAGGATCGGATTTTATAGAGGGTAGGCCAAAATTAGGGTTGGGTCAGGTCGGATCTTGACTTTTAATTTTGGGTCTGAGTCTTATGGTACCGACCCACGCCACGTGGGTACCTGTCGTGGGTCATGTTTTGCAGCCACAAATAATCTCTGATTCCTACGATACTGACCCATACCACGTGGGTTGACCTATATCACGTGGGTCCCCATCATGGGTTAGATTCCGCAACCAAAAATTTTCCTCTGATTCCTATGAGACCAACCCACATCACGTGGGGTAACCTATGTTACATAGGTCTCTCCCGTTGTTTTAGTTGCATACTTTTCAGTTCAGTTCTTTCTTTTCAACTTAGACTGGTAACAATCCTTGAGTTGCCTCCCAAGCAGTGCTTGATTTAATCTAGTGGCACGACGTAGCTAGGTTGGTTACTCAGACTTCACCAACCAGCCCATGGGTTGCCTCCCATGAAGCGCCTAATTTAAAATTGCAGCACGACCTAACTTACTTGACTACTCAGACTTCGTCAAGACTAATATCCTCACATGTCCTTATTTCTTTTTTGATTCCCACATAGTGCTTTACACGCTGCCCATTTACCTTTAATAGAACATTATCCTCTCTTTTCAGCTCAATTGCTCCATACGGGAACACCCTAACCACCGTGAATGGTTCAGACCATTTTGACTTTAGCTTTCTAGGAAACAAGCGAAGCCTGGAGTTATAAAATAGTATCAAATCTCCTGGGTGAAACTCTAATCACTCAATCCTCTGATCATGATATAATTTCATCTTTTCTTTATACAACGCTGAACTTTTATAAGCCTGGAGATGAAATTGATCCATCTCATTTATCTATTCTAGACTCAATTTAGCTGCTTCACTCCATTCTAGATTTAACCTTTTTAGCACCCATAATGCCTTGTGTTCAAGTTCAACAAGCAAATGGAACGATTTACCAAATACCAGTTGATATGGAGATGAATCAATTGGTGTCTTGAAAGCAGTTCGATATGCCCATAATGCATCATCCAATATTCTTGCCCAATCAGTCGTATTGGCATTCACCGTCTTCGCCAAAATAGACTTTATCTCACGATTTGACACCTCAACTTGCCCGCTCGTATTCTCGAAATTGAAAAAAAAAATTAGGTCCATTTGAGAATGGTAAGGTGTTTCCACCTTTTGTTTGACACCATATTTTTAAAGCAGGGCTTTGAACAGTCGATTACAGAAATGGGATCCTCCATTACTAATGATAACTCGGGGTGTATCGAATCGTAAAAAAATGTTCCTTTTCAAGAATACCGTGACACTTCTTCCTTCATTATTGGGAAGCGATATTGCCTCTACTCACATAGAAACATAGTCAATAGATACCAAAATGTATTTCATCCCATGTGAGCTCACAAATAGGCCCATAAAATCAATTCCCCATACGTCAAATAATTCAAGCTCAAGAATAGTGGTCATAGGAAGTTCGTGTCTGCGTGAGATGTTCCCTTGTCTTTGACATTCGTCACAAGATCGAGCATAGTTATGAGCATCTTTATAAATGGTGGGCCAGTAATACCCGCATTGTAAGATCTTATGAGCAGTCCACGCACCTCCATGATGACCCCCAACTGGAGATGAATGACATGCTTCCAAAATACTCATCATCTCGACTTTCGTAATACACCTTCAAATTATGCCATAAATTAAATAGATAAGGCTCATCCCAAAAGAATTTTCTCACTTCATGCATAAATCTCTTTCTCTGTTGATACGACATATCTTCCGGAACTAGGTCACTTGCCAAAAAGTTGGCAAAATCTGCAAACCAAGGGATTAATTCTTGTGATGCTGCCAACACTTGTTCGTCTAGAAAAGTATCATCAATATCAAGATCATCCCTCATTATACACATGGCCTCCTCCTTAAGGCATGATAGGTGGTCTGCAACCTGATTCTTAGTCCCCTTCAGTCCTTGACCTCAAAATCAAATTCTTGCCATAGAAGTACCCACCGAATCAGTCTTGGTTTGGCGTCCTTTTTTGACATAAGATATCTAAGTGATGCATGGTCTGTGCGCACAATCACTTTCATACCAATCAAGTACGATCAAAATTTCTCGAAAGCACCACTGCCAATAATTCTTGCTCGATTACAGTGTAGTTTTTTTGAGCTAGATTAAGCGCTTTGCTAGCGTAATAAATTAGATGTAGAATCTTATCACGTCTTTGGCCTAGGAATACACCCAAGGTCAAACTGTTAGATCACACATAACCTCAAATGGCATCAGCCAATCTGGCGAAATAATGATAGGGGCTGAAATCAACTTCTCTTTCAGACACTCAAATACTTTTACACACTCCTCATCAAATACAAATTTCACCTCCTTCTCTAAAAACTTGCATAATGGATGTGCAATCTTAGAGAAATCCTTGAGGAATCTTTTATAGAAACCTGCATCTCCCAAGAAACTTTGAATTCCTTTAAATCGAAACAGGTGGAGGTAACTTTTTAATCACCTCAATCTTGGCTTTTTCAACTTCAATACCTTTCTTTGAGATCTGATTCCCCAATACGATACCCTCATTAATCATAAAGTGGCATTTTCCCCAATTTAGCACTAATTTGTACTCCTCGCATCTTTGCAACACATTAGCAAGGTGTGCCAAGCAATCATCAAATGAGTCTGCCACAACAGAGAAATCATCCATAAAAACCTCAATAGTGTCTTTCACCATGTCGGAGAAAATAAACATCATGCAACGCTGGAAAGTGGCCGGTGCATTACATAAACCGAAGTGAAAGTGGTCTTCTCTTAGTCCTCGGGAGAAATAAAAATCTGATTATACCCCGAATAGCCATCAAGAAAATAATACCATCCTCTACCAGTAAGACGGTCTAACATCTGATCGATGAAGGGCATAGAAAAATGATCTTATTCGGTCCAAGAATTCAGCTTTCGATAGTCTATGCAAACTCTTCATCTAGTAACCGACCTCATTGGGATTGACTCAGTATTATCATTTGGAACCACAGTGATTCCTTCCTTCTTTGGCACACACTAAACTGCGCTCACCCACTTGCTATCAGCAATGGGGTAAACCACACCTGCATCTAACCACTTGATGATTTAATTTTTCATAACCTCTTACATAGGTGGGTTTAAATGATGTTGGTGCTCGATGCTTGGTATGCACTGAGGATCAAAATGGATTTTCTGAGTGTAAATACCGAGTAGAATTCTGATAATGTTAGCGATGGACCAACCAATGGCCCTCTTAAACCTTTTCAACATAGAAACAAGAGCTTCTACTTGCCACTCCACCAACTTAGTAGAGATAATCGCGGGTAAGGTGTTGTTGGCCCCGAAGAATGCATAACTAAGGTGAGACGGGAGAACCTTAAGCTCCACAACTGGAGGCTCCTCAATAGAAGGTTGAGCTGGTGGGGTCACCCATTATTTTAAATAAAGATTCAGTTTTTTAGGAGCATAAGTGTATGAACCCCTACCAAGTAGTGAACCATCTCATCGTATTCCTCAATACCATCACTGTCAAAATTCATAATCACGGCCGCAAGAGCTTCTACCCCCAACTTTTCATCAAGAGGCACGCCAATATCACTCTCATCAACTGCATCTATTATCAAAATCACCCGTATATCTTTTGGTTGCTTCATGGAAAAACAAACATTGAAAATGATATATTTAATATTTTACCTGAATTTCATCTGTCCTGTTTCCATGTCAACCAATGCACGACCAGTGGCAAGGAATGGTCTTCCTAAGATGATGGGAACATCGAAATCAACTTCACAATCTAGAATTACAAAGTCAGCCGGGAAGATGAAAGATGTAGCCCTCACCAAAATATCATATTGAATGCCTACCAACTTTTTCACAGTTCTATCCGCCATAAGGAGTCTCATAGAAGTCAGTTTTAGTGCTCCCAGTCCTAACTACTTAAAAACGGCTAGCGACATCAATTTTATGGTAGCCCCCAAGTCACACAGAGCTTTTGCAAAATTATAGGACCCAATAGTACAAGGAGTTGTGAAGGCTCCCGGATCTTCTTTTTTCTCGACAAGTGAGTGAGAAATAATTTCACTATAATGGTGTAAATTATCTACTGGCTCAAAACTGACGGTTCTCTTCTTTGTCACCAAATCTTTCATGAATTTTGCGTATCCTGGCATCTGTTCTAAAGCCTCGACAAGTGAAATATTTACCGATAAGTCCTTTAACATTGAGATAAATTTTTAATATTTATGCTCTTCAGCTTTCTTTTTCAACCTTTGAGGAAAGGGAGGGGGAGGTCGAGGAATTTGTTTATATAATTGAGGGACCTCCTTTTCCTTCTCGTTATCATACTTTGCCTTTTTGTCGACACCCTGAGGCTCTTGAACGGCATCACCCTTTGAACTCTGTGGATCTATTTTGGTTTCTACATCAACTACCACCGGCTCATCTTTCTTACCACTATCCACAGGTATGGATGGGTCAGTCGTGCACTTACCGCTTTTAGTAGTAATGGCCAAACAATGGCTATCATTCTTTGGATTCTTGACGATGTTTCTCGGAAGGGTACCTAGCAGACGCTGGTTTAATGCCACTGATATCTACTCTAATTATTGCTCCAACTGTTTAATGGAAGTTGAATGGGATTCTACTTTCTGACTTATTCCTGAAATGTCTGACCTAATCTCCTTCAAGCAATTCTCTTGACTCTCTGGCCCTTTAACCAGTTTATTGAGAAGGTCTTCCATTCTTGAATTTCCATAGACAACATCGCAGTTTCTCGGTGGAACATCTGTGCCACTCTTCTCTTTATAATCATCATTTTGCCTCCTATCACCGTAATGATCCCAGTCTATGTCTCTATATCCTCACTTGTTATAATTGTCTCCATAGTAGTTCCAACCTTGATTCCCTTGCCTCGAGTTCCAAGAGTCTTGATTAGACCCTTAGCCCTTGGCTCAAAAACTCGCCACCTCTCGATCCAAGTACTTATCCTCATCATCAGATTCATAATCTTCATGCCTAGGTGTTTTGTCTTGTGCACCTACGGTATGCACCTTTTCAACACTTCCAACCACAATCTATTTGGCTAGCAAGCCAATTTCTATTCTCAACTGTGCGACCTCTTGAGATACGGATTCATCCAAAGCCCATTGTGCTGCCGAGGCTCCAATAGTATACATCCCCGCAGGTGTATCTGCCTCCCAAGTATACCATCCTCGATTGGTCTTAGTGACACGATCTAAAATCTCTGAAGCTTGTTCCCACCTCAGACTCATAAATGCTCTACCAGTGATAGTATCTTCTACAACCTTGGCATTGGCGTTTAAAGCCCTATAGAAGATCTCAAGTAAAATCATACCACTCATCCTATGATTTGGCACATTCTGTAACCTCTTCTTAAACCTTAGCCACGTCTCATAAAGTGCTTCAGAATGTAGTTATCTGAAGTTGTAAATCTCATCCTTTAACTATAGCTTCTTGGAGGGTGGGAAAAATCTCTCCAAAAATTGATTTCTCAACTCTTTCCAAGTTGTGATGGAACCTCGTGGTAACTCGGCCAACCACAAATTTGCTTCTCCTATTAGAGAGAATAGAAACAATTGCAAACAAACAACCTCTTGGTCAACTCCGAGCAAATTGTATGAAGTGCAGACCCCTACAAAATTCATCACGTGTATGTTTAGATCGTCTGAAGAAAGACCGGCGAACACACCTTTCAAGTTTAGCAGGTGGATAATGGCACTTGTAATGTCAAACTTAATGCCCTGAGGTAACTCTGGTGGAATAATAATAACAGTCTCAATCGGCTCAAAATAAGCCACATCCTCTTCTTTGGGATCATCATAAACTGGCACATATGGTCTTTGAGGGGGTTGTTGAACCCTCAGTCTTCTTTGTCTCTCTTCAAGTGTAGCGAGACGTTGTGCTGCTTCTTACATTCCTTGATGATCTCTATTCGCTTTTCTAAGAGATATTTTTATTGCATTTTCCTTAGCCATAAATCGAGCAATGACATATTGCGCATTTTTATGACCAACTGGCTCAATTGGATGATTATGATTATCTCCTGCGGCTGTGGGATTCTGAGCTCCGTCGGTATTCACCATTCTTCTATATGCTCTCAGTGTTCGTTCTATCTCAGTATCAAGTGGAATCAGGGGATTGCCTTGACTCTTAGTGTTAGGCATACACCGGCGTGTGCCTTCCAATAAAGTATAGAAAAATAAAAACAATCAAATCCAACAAGCAAACTAATCAACTCCGTAACCATAATTCCCCAGCAACGGCTCCAAAATTTAATGCCGCCCAAAATATACCTCTAGAAAAGTATAATGCAGTCGCTGTATCAAATATAGAACCCAACTAGGTTGGGGTCGATCCCACAGGGAATAGGATGAAAGTCTTTTGAGTTCTTGTTCGAGTAATTGGCAAGTAAGTAAAACTGAGGGGTTTTAATAAGTATGTAGTAACAGTAACGATCGTTGATTTTTAGATTTATAATCAATACGAGAAACACACTAGGACTGTGATCCCCAATGATTCCTTAACTCCACCAGTTACTTGTGCTGGCAAAACTGTCCCACTGCGTTGCATGCAAAATCTAACAAGTTAAGTTCATCTAAACGTCTCTCGACCTTAGTTAGACGAATTTCACTATTCTCCTCTCGGTATCTGAGTGTCGCACTACTAACCCTTGTCCTGGATCTCAGATAACTATCCCTGTTACGGCTCAAGTTATTAGATGAAGGTTGATAACTTCAAATCTCTGTTGTTATTCCATTTTCTCAATCTCTCTCTCTATCTCTCGAGCAAGTCTAGAATACAGGCGAGTTTCTAACGTTTGCAACCATTAGAAGATCAATTTTAATGAAGGTAATAACAATACATGCATTCAAAATGGTTCATAATTGCTTTGCACTTAATCCATTTCGTTAATTCCTTATGGTTCACATAACCCTAGGTTGATGGGTTTAGCTACTCATGGTTGTAAGAACACAAGAAGAAAAACATAATTGCACACTGATAATACGGAGACAACTCTGAAATCTCAATATCAATAAAACCCTAGAATCGATGTTCCAAGATTACAAAATTAATAATATGTTTATGAACTCAAAATTAATGGAAAATGTCTCTCAAAACAATGTACTGACCAACCCCTAAATATAGGACAACATAGGGGTGTTTATAGATACTAGGTAAATCCTATCCCAAATAAAATAGGAAAATAGAGTCGGCACTTTTCCACGGTACCAACCCACGCCACGTGGCTCTTGTCGTGGAAATCAGGCTGCTCCAACTAACTGCAGGAGTTGACCTATGGTACAGACCCACACCACGTAGGTCGACTCACATAACGTGAGTCCTACCGTGAGTCACTCTTCTGGTGCAGGACTTGGCTCTTTCGTCTTCAGATACTTCGTTCTCAAGTATGATCCTTTCTTTTTGTCCATTTTGCCTCCAAAATCCTATTCTCCTGCAATATAGAACAGAAAACATATCATACCAACAAAACATACCCGAGTTATTGCATATTTTCTTCATTTTAAGCATCGAAAGTGCCATAAAACAGCGGCACATCAGGGTCGGGTCGGATTTTAAGTTGTATTGTGGGTCTGATTTTCATGGTACTGACCCACGTCACGTGGATCCCTATCATGGGTCAAATTTTGCAATAAAAAATACCCTCTGATACCTATGATACCAACCCATGTCACGTGGGTTGACCTACGTCACGAGGGTTCCCTGTCGTGGGTTGGATTCCACAATAAAAAATTGTCCTTTGATTTTTACGATACCAACATACGTCACGTAGGTTGACCTACATCATGTGGGTCACCACCGTTGTTTAATTTGCACACTTTTCAGTTCACATCTTTATTTTCAACTCACGACTGGTCATAATCCTTAGGTTTTCTCCCAAGCAGTGCTTGATTTAACGTCGCGATACGACGTAGCTAGGTTGGTTACTCAGACTTCACCAACCAGCGCATGGGTTGCCTCCCATGAAGAGCCTGATTTAACCTCGCGGCACGAACTAACTTACTTGACTACTCAGACTTCATCAAGACTAAACTCCTCACATGTCCTTAGTTCTTCCGTGATTCCCACATAGTGCTTTACACGCTTCCCATTGACCTTAAATAGAACATTATCATCACCTTTCAGTTTGATTACTCCATGCGGGAATACCCTAACCACCGTGAATGATCCATACCATTTGGACCTTAGTTTCCAGGAAATAAGGAAAGCTTGGAGTTATAAAGCAGTACCAAGCCTCTCGTGTGAAACTCTCGTCGTTCAATCTTCCTATCATGATATAATTTTATCTTCTCTTTATACAGTGCTAAACTTTCGTAATCCCTAAGATGAAATTCATCCATCTCATTCATCTGCTCTAGTCTTAATTTAGCCACATCACTCCATTCCAGATTCATCATCTTCAATGCCCATAATGCCTTATGTTCAAGTTTGACCGACAAATGGCACGATTTACCAAACACCAGCAGATATGGAGATGCACCAATCAGTGTCTTATATGCAGTTCGATATGCCCATAATGCATCATCCAATCTTCTTGCCTAGTTAGTCCGATTGGCATTCACCATCTTTGCCAAAATAGACTTTATCTCACAATTTGACACCTCAACTTGCCCGCTCGTCTGAGGATGGTAAGGGGTTGTCATCTTATGTTTGACACCATATTTTTCAAGCAGGGCTGTGAACAACTGACTACAGAAATGGGATCCTCCATCACTAATGATAACTCGGGGTGTACCGAATCGTGAAAAGATGTTCTTTTTCAAGAATTCCATGACACTTCTTCCTTCATTATTGGGAAGAGATATTGCCTCCACCTACTTAGAAACATAGTCAATAGCTACCAGAATGTATTTTATCCCATGTGAGCTCACAAATGGGCCCATAAAATCAATTTCCCATACGTCAAACAATTCAAACTCGAGAATAGTTGTCATAGGAAGTTCGTGTCTACGCGAGATGTTCCCTTATCTTTGACATTGGTCATAAGATCAAGCATAGTCATGAGCATCTTTATAGATGGTGGGCCATTAATACCCGCATTGTAAGATCTTATGAGCTGTCCGCGCACCTCCATGATGACCCCCAACTGGAGATGAATGACATGTTTCCAAAATACTCATCATCTCGACTTTCGAAATACACCTTCAAATTATGCCATCCATACACACCCTAAATAAATAAGCCTCATCCCAAAAGAATTTTCTCACTTCATGCATGAATCTCTTCCTCTGCTGATACGACATATCTTCCGGGACTAGGTCACTTGCCCAAAAGTTGGCAAAATCTGCAAACCAAGGGATTAATTCTTGTGATGCTGCCAACACTTTTTCATCTGGAAAAGTATCATCAATATCAAGATCATCCCTCATTCTAAGTATGGCCTCCTCCTCAAGGCGTGATAGGTGGTCTGCAACCTGATTCTCAATTCCCTTTCGCTACTTGACCTCAAAATAAAATCCTTGCAATAGAAGTACCCACTGAATTAGTCTTGGCTTGGCGTCCTTCTTTGACATAAGATATCTAAGTGTTGCGTGGTCTGTATGCACAATCACTTTCATACCAATCAAGTACGATCAAAATTTCTTAAAACAAAAGACCACTACCAATAATTCTTGCTCAGTTACAGTATAATTTTTCTGAGCTGGATTAAGTGCTTTGTTAGCATAATAAATCGGATGTAGAATCTTCTCATGTCTTTGGCCAAATACTGTACTCAAGGACAAACCGATAGCATCACACATAACCTCAAATGGCATCGTCCAATCTGGTGAAACAATGATAGGGGCTGAAATCAACTTCTCTTTCAAACACTCAAATGCTTTTAGACAATCCTCATCAAATACATACTTCACCTCCTTATCTAAAAGCTTGCACAATGGATGTTCAATCTTAGAGAAATCCTTGATGAATCTTCTATAGAAATATGCATGTCCCAAGAAACTTCAAATTCTTTTAACCAAAACAGGTGAAGGTAACTTTTCAATCACCTCTACATTGGCATTGTCAACTTCAATGCCTTTCTTTGAGATTTGATGCCCCAATACGATACCCTTATTAACCATAAAGTGACATTTTTCCTAATTTAGCACTAAGTTGCACTCCTCGCATCTTTGCAACACATTAGCAATGTGGGCCAAGCAGTCATCAAATAAGTCTCCCACAATAGAGAAATCATCCATAAAAATCATCATGCAACGGCCGGTGCATTCCATAAATCGAAGGGCATCCTTTTGAACGTGAATGCCCTATATGTACAAGTGAAAGTGGTCTTCTCTTGGTCCTCGAGAGCAATGAAAATCTGATTATACCACAAATATCTGTTAAGAAAACAATACCATTCTCTACCAGCAAGACGGTCTAACATCTAATCCATGAAGGGCATAGAAAAGTGTTTTTTTTTTGGTCCAAGAATTCAGCTTTCGATAGTCTATGCAAACTCTCCATCAAGTAACCGACCTCATTGGGATTAACTCATTCTTCTCATTTGGAAGCACAGTGATTCCTCCTTTTTTTGGCATACACTGAACTAGGCTCACCCATTTGCTATCAGCAATGGGGTAAACCACACCCGCATCTAACCACTTGATGATTTATTTCTTCACAACCTCTTACATAGGTGGGTTCAGATGATGTTGGTGCTCGATGCTTGGTATGCACTCAGGATCAAGCTGGATTTTCTGAGTGCAAATACCGAGTGGAATCCCGATAATTTCAGCACCAAAACAAGAGCCTCTACTTGCCACTCCACCAACTTAGCAGAGATAATCACGGGTAAGGTGATGTTGGCTCCCAAGAATGCATACCTGAGGTGAGACGGGGAAGCCTTAAGCTCCAAAACTGGAGGCTCCTCAATAGAAGGTCAAGCCGATGGGGTCACCCTATTCTTTAAATCAAGATCAAGTTTCTTAGGAGCATAAGTGTATGATCCCCTACCAATGAGTGCACCAACCATCTCATCGTATTCCTCAATACCATCGCTAACAAAATTCATAATCACGACCGCAAGAGCTTCTACCGCCAACCTTTCTTCAATAGGCACGACAATGTCACTCTCATCAATTGTATCTATTAAAAAAATCATGAGCATATCTTTTGATTGCTTCATGGAATGGCAAACATTGAAAATGACATGTTCATCATTCAACTTGAATTTCATCTGCCCAGTTTCCATATCAACCAATGCACGACCAGTGGCAAGGAATGGTCTTCCCAAAATGATGGGAACCTCAAAATCAACTTCACAATCTAGAATCACAAAGTCAGTCGGGAAGATGAAAGATGCCACCTTCACAAAAATATCATACAAATTGCCCACTGACTTTTTCACAGTTCTATCAGCCATAATGAGTCTCATAGAAGTCGGTTTCGGTGCTCCCAATCCTAACTGCTTGAAAACAGCTAGAGACATCAAGTTAATGCTAGCACCTAAGTCACACAGAGCTTTTCCAAGATTATAGGACCCAATAGTACAAGGAATTGTTAAGGCTCCCAAATCTTTCTTTTTCTAGACAAGTGAGCGAGAAGCAATTGCACTACAATGGTGTAAATTATCTACTGGCTCAAAACTGCCAGTTCTTTTCTTCGTCACCAAATCTTTCATGAACTTTTCGTAACCTGGCATCTGTTTTAAAGCCTCGACAAGAGGAATATTTACCGATAAGTCCTTTAATAATAAGATAAATTTCTTATATTTATGCTCTTCAGCTTTCTTTTTCAACCTTTGAGGAAAGGGAGGGGGAGGTCGAGGAATTTATTTGTACACTTGAGGGACCTCTTTTTCCTTCTCTTTATTAGACTTCACCTTTTTGTCGACATCTTGAGGCTTTTGAACTGCAGCACCCTTTGAATTTTCTGGTTCTATCTCAGTTCCTACATCAACTATCATCAGTTCATCTTTTGTACCACTATCCACAGGTATGAATGGGTTAGTCCTGCACTTCCTAATTCTTATAGTAATGGCCAAACAATGACTATCATTCTTCCAATTTTGGACGGTGTTGCTCGAAAGGGTACCTGGCTGACGCTGGTTCAATGCCACCGATATCTTCCTGAACTGTTTGTCCAACTGTTTAATGGCAGTCGAATGGGATTTTACTTTCTGACTTATTCCCAAAATGTCTGACCTAATCTCTTTCAAGCAACTCTCCTGACTCTCTGACCTTTTTACTAGTTTATTTAGAAGTTCTTCCATTCTTGAATTTTCATAGTCAGCATCGCGGTTCCTCGGTGGAACATATGTGCCACTCTTCTCTTTATAATCATCCTTTCGCCTCCAATCACCATCACGATCTCATTCTCTATCTCTATATCCTAGTTTGTTATAACTGTCTCCATAGTAGTTTTGATCTTGATTCTCTTGCCGTGAGTTCCAAGAGTCTTGATTAGATCCTTGACCCTTGGCTCAAAAACCCGCCACCTCTCAATCCAAGTACTTAGCTTTCTCATCAGACTCATAATCGTCATGCCTAGGTGTTTTGCCTTGTGCACCTACGACATGCACCTTTTTAGCACCTCCAGCCGCAATCTGTTTGGCTAGCAAGCCGATTTTTGTCCTCAATTATGCGACCTCTTAAGCTATAGATTCATCCAAAGCCCATTGTGAAGTTGAGGCTCTAATAGTATACGTTCTAGTAGGTGTCTCTGCCTCCCGAGTATGCCATCCTTGATTGGTCTTAGGGATACAATCTAAAATCTCTGAAGCTTGTTCCCACCTTAGACTCATAAATGCTCTGCCAGTGATAGTAACTGCTACAGCCTTCGTATTGGCATTCAAATCCCTGTAGAAGATTTCAAGTAAACTCCTACCACTCATCCTATGATTTGGTACATTCTGCAGCTTCTTCTTAAACCTTAGCCATGTCTCGTAAAGTGCTTCAGAATGTAGTTGTCTGAAGTTGTAGATCTCATCCTTCAACTGTAGCATCTTAGAGGGTAGGAAAAATCTCTCCACAAATTGATTTCTCAATTCTTGCCAAGTAGTGATGTAACCTCGTGGTAACTCGGCCAACCATAAAGTCGTTTTTCCTGTTAGAGAGAATGGAAACTATCTCAAATGAATAACCTCTTGGTCAACTCCAGAAAAATTGTATGAAGTACAGACCCCCATAAAATTCATCACGTGCATGTTTGGATCATCTGTAGGAAGACCAACGAACACACCTTTCAAGTTTAGCAGGTGGATCATGGCACTTGTAATGTCAAACTTAGTGCCCTGAGGTAACTCTTGTGGAATAATGGCACCAGTCTCAATTGGCTCAAAATAAGCCACATCCTCTTCTTCAGGATCATCATAAACCGGCACATATGGTCTTTGAGGTGGTTAGTGCACCATCAACCTTCTTTGTCTCTCTCCAAGTGTAGCAAGATGTTGTTCTGCTTCTTGCATTCCTTGATGATCTCTATCTGCTTGTCTAAGAGCTACATGCCTCACATTTCCTCAGCCATCAATCGAGCAGTGATTTGTTCTGCAGTTTCATGACCAACTGGCTGAATTGGCTAGTTATGAATATCTCCCGCGGCTGTGGGATTCTGAACTCCATCGGTATTCACCATTCTTTGATTTGCACTTAGTGTTTGTTCTATCTCAGTATCAAGTGGAATCAGGGGATTGCCTTGACTTCTAGTATTGGCCATACACCGGTGTGTGCCCTTAAAAGTACAGAAAAAAATAAAACCAATCAACTCCAACAAGCAAACTAATCAACTCCATAACCGTACTCCCTGGCAATGACGCCAAAATTTGAGGTCGCCCAAAATATACCTCCAGAAAAGTATAATGCGGTCGATGTATCAAATATAGAACCCAACTAGGTTGCGGACAATCCCACAGGGAATAGGACAAAATTATGTTGAATGCTAGTCTGAGTAATTGGCAAGTAAGTAAAACTGGGGTGGTTTTTGTAAGTAAGTAGTAACAGTAACTATTGTTGATTTTCGGATTTGTAATCAATATGAGATATACACTAGGATTGTGATCCCCAATGATTCCTTAACTCCACCAGTTACTTGTGCTGGCAAAACTTTCCCGATGCATTGCATGCAAAATCTAACAATATATTTTCATCTAAACGTCTCTCGACCTTGGTTAGACAAATTTCACTCTTCTCTTCTTGGTCTCCGAGTGTCGCATTACTAACCTTGTCTTGGATCTCAGATAACTATCCCTGTTACGGCTCAAGTTATTAGATGAAGGTTGATAGATTCAAATCTCTGTTGTTATTCCCTTTTCCTAATCTCTACCTCTCTCTCGCGCAAGTCTAGAATACAGGTGAGTTTCTAACATTTGCAACCGTTAGAAGATCAATCACAACGAAAGAAATAACAATACAGGCATTCACACCGGTTGAGAATTGCTTTGCACTTAACCCGTTTTGTTAATTCCTCATAGTTCACACAACCCTAGTTGATGGGTTTAGCTACTCATGATTGCAAGAACACAATAAGAATTCAATGAAGAAAACATAATTGCACACTGATAATACGGAGACAACTCTGAAATCTCAATATCAATAAAACCCTAGAATCGATGTTCCAAGATTACAAAATCAATAATATGTTTATGAACTCAAAATTAATGGAAAATGTCTCTCAAAACAATGTACTGACCAACCCCTAAACATAGGACAATATAGGGGTATTTATAGATACAAGGTGAATCCTATCCTAAACAAAACAGAAAAATAGAGTAGACACTTTTACACGGTATCGTGACTTGGTGTCGTGGAATCAAGACACGCCACATGGGTCCCACCATGAAATCAGGATGCTTTACATAATTGCAGGAGTATACCTACGGCACCGACCTACGTCACGTAGGTCGTCTCACGTGACGTGTGTCCTATTGTGAGTCACTCCACTGGTATAGACTCGACTCTTTTGTCTTCAGATACTTCGTTCTCGAGCATGATTCTTCTTTTTTGTCCATTTTGCCTCCAAAAACCTATTCTCCTGCAATATAGAATAGAAAACACATCATACCAACCAAACATACCCAAGTTATTGCATATTTTCTTTGTTTTAAGCATCGAAAGTGTCATGTAACCATGGCATATCAGGGGTCACTTTTCAAAAATTTTATGTCCATTGGGGCTTGAATTGGGGTTTATACACCTATATTTTAGCATATAATAGTTCCATGGCACTTAACCAACCCTGATCTATGTTAAAAAGTCAAAAAAGAATGATTTTTGCAAAAAAACGCTATTGAAGCATCGAGGTTAGTTGGAGAAGATGAAGGCTGCTATAGCAGCCTCATCCCACTATAGCAGAAACATTATCACTATAGTAGCCCTGCGATAGCGGGATGCCTTCTACTATAGTGGGAGGCAAGAAATAGCCTCCCCTGAATTTTGACTTAGCAATTTCTGAAACTTTGCAACTGATTAAGTACCTCTATGGATTCTAACTCGTTTTTGCATGACTTTGCAGATTACTTACTCAATGGTTGACCAAAACCAAGGTAAAACTCCTCCTTTCTTTGAGAAGTTCCCAGATAGGAACTGTCAACAAAGATGCTGGGACTACCAAAGGATGGGGTTCTTTCATGAGAGGTGGTTCGTGATGGATGAGGTAAAGAAGGAGGTTCTTGAGTTCTATGCCCTACTTTAGGAATTCGAGTGAATGCCTTTGGTGGAGCCTGCTCGAGATAAGGTCTCGAGCTTGGGCTGGGAGTTCTATGCCATACTCTAGACCATGCACTAGGATGACCCCCACCCTACTATTTACATCCGGGGAGTGCATCTCCCCATAGACGTGGCTACTATAAATAAGGCTCTAGGGTGCCTAATATCCCCAACACTAAGTACGAGGCCAGGGCTAGGGAGATAAACATACAGTGGCTAAGGGATACCCTTATTGCAGAGAAGGACCACAGAAAAGTTAATTGGATGGGTCTTGAGGGGATTAGGAGCACATACTTTAGTGCGGATGCTCGGTGGTGAATGAATTTGGTGACTCGGAGGATTCGTCCTTCGGGTAACACCACTAATGTGACATACCCTTGGGCTCTGGTGATGGCTTGTACTAATCAGGGGATCCAGCTCAACGTGTGGGAACAGATAGTGTCAGAGTGGAAGGACTTCTACCGAGGCAACAATAAGGCCCCATTCCTTTCGGGATTGGTTACTAAGTGATGCCTTCGAGCAAAGGTGCCTAGGGAGGAGGCCAACAGGGATATGGAGAGTGAAATGCCCTTCAACCCCTTCAAGGTAAAGGGTTCTCAAGACCAAATCAAGAAAAAGAGAAATATGGGGACAGAGGGAGAGAGTAGCAGAGGAGGAGGTGGATACCCCACACAACCCTCGATATCCTACGAGCATCTAGAGGCAAACATGGCTGCCATGAGGACCTATTTAGAAAGGTCCCACTTGCCTCCCTAGAGTTCAGCTCTTTCCATCTCCGTAGCCCCGCCCAACACCACTCAGGCCTACACAGAGCTCCAAAGGGAGATGGATGAGAAGAAGAAGAGGTGCTCCCAGGATCGCATGCTTACCCGGATGTGGATGACTGTGAATGTCATGTTCAAATGCGCGTCCCTGATTAGAAGCTCCCTAAGCTGAAGAAGGAGGACATGGATAAATTCTCCTTCCTGAGTGGCATGGACGAGGAGGGTCTCTAATGCCTCAAGCCTCAATGAGGATGGGTCCTCCAGCTAGATTCCCGGGCATGTACATTGGCCTACCTCCCCTCCCTTCCAATTTTTATTACTTATTTTAGGATTCGGGTTTCCCTCGTTTGGGCCATGTAACAAACAATCTTTTTATTTCCTCACACTCTTAGCTATATTGTTTTTATATTTATCAATGCGTGCATCATTTCCATCTTGCTTCTTACATGATAAACTAATTTTCTTGGTAATTGCAGCTTACAAATATGCTCGGACAGGTCGGGAACAAAACACAAAAGTAGGGGAAAATAGGGCAGGGTTACTTCTCAGGTCCCTGCTATAGTGGCCTACCTATTGCTACAGTAGCACCACTATAGAGGGGTTGCGGTAGTGGGATACATCCCTCTACGACAGCAGCTGGCAGTGACCTGGTGAATTTTTCCCTATAGTCCCTTTCTCCCCATTCCCTTCCCACATACTTTTATCTAATCATTACAACACTTAAACCAAAAATCCAAGATCGAAACCCAGCTATTCGTAAAATTAACAGTAAATCAAGTACCACTTATACCCTCCAGTTATCAGTTATGAATCAAACATCAAAGCACAATTCAGGCTTCCTCCAATATTTAAAACTTATCATACTTCAATATTTCACATATCAATCGCTTAAAAGTAAGGAAGGTCCTAACAATTAATTAATTTCATTTACTACCTTTACCGGTACCATACTATCACGACCCAATTTATCAGGTCATGATGGCATGTACTACCAGTAGGTAAGCCAACCCGTAGTCCAAAACAGCTAGTAAGGGACTACCAATAGAAATGAAGAAAATAGTGGAAAGGAATTTAATAAAGAGACTAATAGAGATTACAACCCTAAAACCTGGAGAAGTCAGTACAAGAGCTTCTTATACAACAAGAGTACAAAGTGGAATACAGAGACAATATATATACAAAGCCATCTCTGAAATACAAAATAGAGATCAAACTAACAATATGAGGGAGAGCAGGAATACTTCGAATATCAGGAGCTCACCCCAAGCCTCCGATCCATGGATGCTACGCACGATGCACACGTCAACTGTAAGAACTCGAACTATGATTCACAGGCTGCAGAAGTGTAGTATGAGTACCAAACACGTGGTACTCATTAGGCATTGACCGACTGAGCTCCAAAGCTAATGTAAGCATAAATAATATGTAAAGTAGGAATATAACTATAGACATCTATCAAACAAACTAAACATAATAATCATAATGGAGCAATAAGGATAAACTATCCTATTCTAACCGTATTCAAGAACTGAAGTGCAATACCGTATATCCCTCGCTTTCATTATCTATTCATCTTGTATATGTATCCTCTAGCCTTGTATTACTACTATGTATCCTTTTTTAACTATTTGACGCGACTCGATTTCTCAAGTCATGATGGCACCGACTATAACCCACCAGTAGGTAAGCCAACTCATAGTTCAAAATACCTAGTAACGGACTACTAATATAAATGAAGAAAATAGCAGAAAGGAATTTAATAAAGAGACTAAAAAAGATTACAACCCCAAAACTTGGTGAAGTCAGTACAAGAGCTTCTAATACAACAGGAGTACAAAGTGGAATACAGAGTCAATATACATATAAAGTCGTCTTTGAAATACAAAAATAGAGGTCAAACTAACAATATGAGGGAGAGCAAGAATACTCCTAACGTCAGGAGCTCACCCCAAGCCTCCAATCCATGGCTGCTTTGCACGATGCACACGTCAATGGAGAGAACTTGTATTATGATCTGTAGGCTGTAGAAGTGTAGTATGAGTACCAAACACGTGGTACTCAGTAGGCATCGGCCGACTGGGCTCCAAAGATAATGTAAACATAAATAACATGTAAAGTAGTAATATAACTACAAGCAGCTATCCAAGAAGCTAAACATAATAATCATAATGGAGTAATAAGGATAAACTATCCTATTCTAACCGTATTCAGGAACTAAAGTGCAATACCATATATCACTAGCCAATATACAAATGAAGAGAAAAATAAGGATATATAGTAGTAATACAAGGCCAAAGGATACATATACAATATGAATAGATAAGGAAATAGAGGGATATACGATAATACCATATATATATACACATATATAGGACTAAACTCAAAAGTAATAACCTGAGGGAAACCAACCTAACATCTCTAGGATCATAGCCAAATAAGGGAGCTAATACTAGCATAATCAAGCCTCTAACCAAAGTTAGACTAATCATGAAATAATATGATAATAACCTATCTTACCACAATAGAGAAAAGGAATCAGAAGTGTACCGACGATCTCGGATACCAATCCATAACCATCCTGCTACAAACTAAACAAAATAACCAATAATAAAGTAACCGGCTAGTCCGAACAAACAATAACCTGACCGGCCCCCCATAAGCCCAGAAGGTCCAAGAAAGCACTCAACAAAAAGTAACCATAGCTTATACCTATACAGCCCCCCATAAGACCGATAGATATAAACGCCAAATAATTATATTGGTGATAGGCAATGCATATGAATGAATGAATGCAACATAAATCGATAAATACCATTCCAATCTGAATGGCATAACATACCAAGTTTTTACATCTCGTCCATCTCAGTAGCTCGCAAAGGAAGAACCTACGGCGACCATCCTCCTTCGGCACTGTGGCTCACAGACGAAGGGGTCCATAGGGGACTCGAGATATCCATATACACTACCTGGTCCCAAACCAGGACTTCCTATAACCATCATAATCAATCTACTTCGTCCAGTATCGGAGATATATATATATATATATATATATATATAAATATAATAAGTGTTCGGACTCAAATCGAGACTAAAAGAGTATAAATTTGTAAATCCATTGCTTGAGATCAAATTCGGTACTAAGCGACATAATAATATAGAATGGGTCGGAATCTCCCTCGATCGAAGTAAATAGTAGAGGTAAAAGAGTGGATTAATAATGGACCTAAATTAAACTCGGTCTAATTTCCAAAATAGCATATTTAATTTCAAACATAATTCATTAAATAAGGTGGTACGATTTCCACTGTAAAAGAATCTGTTTTAAAAGTGAAAAGTGGGAATAAACCCCTATTTATAACACAATAGTAAAATCAAGGTTTTGGTTGGAATCGTACCATTAAGTGAGCATAAATGCGCCTAAAAGTATGCATGCAATCACTAGTATCCAAACAATACAACCATAAGCCCCTAAGCGTCTATAAACTATAATCATGTCCCCTTTAAGGATAAACTACTCACCTGGAGTCCAAGTGGTATCGTAACTACGACCTTGGGCCCAACAATACATAACTAGCATGCTAATAGCACCATAATCTAGGAAACTACGGTCCAAATCACCAAGTCAAACAGTATGTCTTATACTAAAGGATCCTTAACATTAATCTATGGTTAACATGTCTATAATCAAGGATAATGGGATTCTATGGCCATAACGAGTATTTTATATTAAGGTTCGGGTCACACTACTATCTCAAATTCCCTAAACAGGTTAAGTCATGATATAGAAGTCATAATCCGATCCTATAATCCCTACCTAGCATTCAATCTATAAAATACACAATCTCATAAAGAAAAGTAGACCAAGGCCTACCTCATTGTTGAACTGCAACCTCAAACCATCCACGAATCGCTCGTCTTTGCTCCACGATCCCGAAAATTATGTCAAACTATCAAAATCATTATCTAGACATTAATAGGAGTAAAATAATACCAATATTGCAATTAAAACTCCTAGCCCAAAATTGGGTCAAAAATAGGCCCGTGGGGCCTACAAACAAAATTCCAAAATTAAATCTGTCATGAGGTCCCTCGATGGACAAGGAATGTGTGTTCAACAGTTGAGCACAAGTAGAGTATAAATCGAGGCAAAAATAAGAGAGAAAACAAAAATTAAACGGAGGATTTAGGCCGAAAACTCACCAAGAATTTGATGGGAAATGATCACTTCAACGTCCTCCACTCACCCAAAGTCCAATTTGTGATTTCCCATGACTTCTTGAGCTCTCAATGCCATTAATGACAATTTGGGACTTTGAAAACGAGAGAAAATCAAGGGAGACATCAATACATAGAACCAGGGGTTACTCATCGCGATCGCGAGGACCCCTTACCGCGATCGCGATGCTCAAGAGAAAAATCCATCATGAACACTATGGCAAGTGTCAAGAACGTGAAGGCTTAGAAAGGCGGACCATCTCAAAAGTGGGCAACAAGACGCTATCGTAAAGAAGGTAGTTGACTGGGTCGGGGTTGACTTGCATCGCGAACGTGAAAGGTGAGGCTCGCAATCGCGAATGTCAAGAACTTGACCCTTCGCAAACGTGACCTGTACCTTGCGAATGCAAAGAACAAAAGGTGTTTGCACCAGATACTAGAAAACCAACAATTTTGCTAAGTCCCAACAGACTCCGATCGGGTGCTTGAGATTCATTCGGAACCCCGTACACACAAACTAACTATGCTATCATACCAAATTTGACATTTCAAACTCAACAAAACCATCAAAACTTTCATCTGATATCATTTCAATTAAATATGGGCCCCATACTTAGTTCCGTTTTAACCAAATTCTACCTAATAGCCTAAAATGAGTCTGAAAGCCTTGGGCCCCGGACCAAGGGTCCCTCAGCCTAAAATCAATGTTCCAGTGCTAACAGCCTTGTCAAAATTCTCATCCCAGGTCGTTTACTAGGAGTTTTGGTCCGAGACCAATTCCATAATAGTGAAAGCTCCAAAATAGACAAATGAGCCTAAAACCCAAAAAAACTACTCGATGACCGAACTGACAGTTTTGGCAAGTCATAAATCATGAGTAATCGCTGTGGGCAGGCTCAAAATGCCAACAATGCACGAAAATCAAGAAAATGACCAGGAGGGTCATTATAATATCCACTACTAAAAGGACTTTTACCCCCGAAAGCCAATGGATAGGAGAAGCCCGAAAGCTCAAAAGGACAAGGTACTGGGCCTGCATGATCCGAGCAAGAATTCTTAGATAACCTCTAAGGTAAAACAATGCTTCTAAGGGATTTCGCTAAAGGTATCCCCTTTTCCTTTACATCCTTACTTCACTTCCCAAACAACCAAAACTCATTTTCCACAACCAACTGACCTCCAATTGAACCGAGCATGACTTAAGAAAGACAATCCAAACCACAACACAATGATATCATACTGAAACAAGCACAACCAAGTGACAACTTAATCAGGCAAGGGTCAAACTGAAGCATGAATCATACAACCAACTCTAAATTCCAAATCTAATATTCTCTTGTCTTTCCAAACCTAACGTCAACTCTGAACTATGCAGAATCTCTCACGCATCATCGGAGTCCTACCCACATAATTAAATCACACTAACTTCGAAATACAGAAGCTGGCCCATCAAAAATCCACATGGACTAGCATATGAACAATGCCCCATAAGGTCTACCTGAATATCCAAATGGTGATGGCTAATGTCTGTAATCTCTGCCAAGCCACTATCTGGTCTGGATAACTCTCGAAACGGGGCTACAACCAAGTTACGCAATCTATTGTTATAATCTTCAAATCAAAGTTGAACTAATCAATCTCAACTATCCAAATTGATCCCGCTGATGAGCAGTATATATATTCCAAAAGCTATCATAACTTTCAAGTCACCATTCAAGAAAGTCGAAATCCTAAAACTGAAGCCCATAAATCTTCACGGATATCAAATACTCAAATCAATCTCACTATTAGAATTCCAACATTTACCCAATGATTTCCGCAAGAGTTGAGACTAAAATGTTACCGAAGAACATAATCACAATGGAGGAAAATCATAGGCTAAAGATACGAACAATCAAATCCACATCCACTGAGGGCATAACTATCAAAGCATAACCAAGAACTCACCAATGCTGCAAAGAGTACTAATGGTAGCCAAATCTTGAGCAACTCAAAAAATACCATCTTAGCCTGAATCTGGCCAAACCAATACCTAATACATGATGATGAATACTTGATCGATCCCAAAAGACATCCATTTTGGTTGCTGACATCTGATACACAAGAACTAACTACCAAGCCAAAGCATTCTATGAATCCACATCAGAACGAACAAGTACTGAGATGAGAGATTTCTGAATTTACACATTTACACCAACCTTAACTCGGCTGAACTGATGAACTATCCAAATCAGAAGAATGAATTTCAAATTTATCAACCTCAAAAATGGCTATAGAAAAGGATAACCAATGCTAGAATTTCAACAACCCATGGAAGGCCGAACCTTTCTTCACTCCCTCTCAAAATTGATCTAACTTGCCAATAGAGAAGGAAAACAACCAACCTTACCTCACTAAAGAAGAGAGAACCAACCAACCAAGTTAACCGTCTAGGCTAATGAATAAGAATCACAATGAGGGGGATACTAACTAGATAATGCTAGTCTAGCAGTCTACCTAGTAAGGATCAATCAACGTAAAAAATGACAATAATAATGACTGTACAAAGTACATGTGGCACCAAAGGAAAAACAATAACCATTACCACTCTACAACCACAACAAGGCCAATATACCGAAGGATAGGGACTTTAACACAAATGCTACACCATAAGGAAAATCACAATACTGATCCACTTAATCCACTACTAAAAGAATTCATCTACGGGGGTAGTCAAATAAGCATAAATCTACACAAAGACATACATCAATCAATATAGTAATAAAGGTATATAATCATCGATGGGTATGGAAACCCCAACTTAACTCAAATAAAAACCAAAGGTAGAAAATCAAAGATGCACCTTTCCCTGACTGAGCGTCTGAATGACCAATGAGGCATTAAGTGCACTACCTCTAACCGAAGGTGCCACAACCCTTTGAGACTAATTTGGATGAGTTGAATGACTAATAATCCCATGCAGAGTACACTCTCTAGACCAGTGATAGGTCTCTCTACAGTCGTAACAAGCCCCTGAAGCTCTAACCTGGCGAGAAATATGAGCTATCCCTAACTGGCTGACTAACTCAAGCCTGGAGCACTCCCTAGACCAATGACCAATCTCACCACAATCAAAACATGCCCCTGGGACTCTCTGATGTACTATACCTACTGACCTAGGACGGCCGCCACGGCTTCACAACCTAGACTGAATAACCCATACTTCCTGACTAGAACTCTATCTACTGAGACTACCACGATCTACCTGAGAGCTACCCATAAGCTGAGGTGCTACTTGTATGGGCCTAATAGGTGGCGAGTGATGCTAACCTCTGCTGGGAGGATTCCTACCTCCAAATGGAATACCATAACCACTGAACTGCTGATATGGCCTCTTACCTCCACCTCCATATGTCTTAATGCAAGCCCTCTCTGTAGCCCTCACATGATTAATGACATGACAGAAAGAAGATTCAGCTACTATCAAATGCTCCAATGCAAAATGGAGTGGTAAAGCTAATCCTTTGATAAATCTCTGCACCATCTCATTTTGTGTAGCATATAACATAGATGTCTGACTGGTCTACTCGAGAAACCCAATCTCATACTTTGAAATCAATAAAGAACCTTGTTGAACACCAACCAACCCAATTCTGGCCTGAGAACCACTTGATGTACCGGTTATCATCTCTGGCTAACACTGAAGATCCCTAATATCAACCTCTAATTCTCAAGCCTGACGCTGAGCTGATACTCTGGTAACACACATAGACGTCCCATCCGTATCTATCGATAACCTCATGCTATACATCTGGGAAAGAGTGGAGTCAAATGAGTACTTAGAGGTTCAAAGAAGTATGGATACATGACCAGGAATCAAGGAATAGATTTTCCTACGAATGCCCTATAGCCTTCCGAAGATAGGATACAAACATCTCTATACCTATCCGCAAGACTCTACTAGGCACTTAATCCTTATACTAACAACACCGGTGAACTTATGCTCTAATAACAATTTGTCATGATGCGATTTTTTAGGTCATGATGGAACCTACTATAACGCATCAGTAGGTAAGCCAACCCATAGTTCGGAACAACTACTAACGAACTACTAATAAAATGAAGAAAATAACAAAAAGGAATTTAATAAAGAGACTAATAGAGATTACAATCCTAAAACCTGGAGAAGTCAGTACAAGAGCTTCTTATACAACAGGAGTACAAAGTGGAATACAGAGACAATATATATACAAAGCCATCTCTGAAATACAAAATAAAGATCAAACTAACAATATGAGAGAGAGCAGGAATACTTCGAATGTCAGGAGCTCACCCCAAGCCTCCAATCCATGGTTGCTCCACATGATACACGCGTCAATAGGGAGAACTCGAACTATGATCTGCAGGCTACAGAGGTATAGTATAAGTACCAAACATGTGGTACTCAGTAGGCATCGGCCGACTGAGCTCCAAAGATAATGTAAGCATAAATAACATGTAAACCAGGAATATAACTACAGGCAGCTATCCAAGAAACTACACATAATAATCATAAAGGAGCAATAAGGATAAACTATCCTATTCTCACCATATTCAGGAACTAAAGTACAATACCGTATATCCCTCTCTTTTCTAATCTATTCATATTGTATATGTATCTTTTGTCCTTGTATTACTACTATATATCCTTCTTTCATTATTTGTCACGACCCAATTTCTCAGGTCATGATGGCACCTACTATAACTCACCAGTAGGTAAGCCAAATCGTAGTTCGAAACAGCTAGTAACAAACTACCAATAGAAATAAAGAAAATAACAAAAAGAAATTTAATAAAGAGAATAATAGAGATTACAACCCTAAACCTGGTGAAGTCAGTACAAAAGCTTCTAATATAATAGAAGTACAAAGTGGAATACAGAGTCAATATATATGCAAATTCGTCTCTAAAATACAAAATAGAGATCAAACTAACAATATAAGAGAGAGCAGGAATACTTCAAATGTCAAGAGCTCACCCAAGCCTCCAATCCATGGCTGCTCCGAATAATGCACATGTCAACAGCAAGAACTCAAACTATGATCTGCAGGTTGCAGAAGTGTAGTATGAGTACAAAACACATGGTACTCAGTAGGCATCGACCGACTGAGCTCCAAAGATAATGTTAGCATAAATAACATGTAAAGTAGGAATATAACTACAAGTAGCTCTCCAAGAAACTAAACATAATAACCATAATGGAGAAATAAGGATAAACTATCCTATTCTAACCGTATTCAGGAACTAAAGTGCAATATCGTATATTACTAGCCAATATTCAAATGAAGAGTGAAAGAAGGATATATAGTAGTAATACAAGGCCAAATAATACGTATACAATTTGAATAGATAAGGAAATAGAGGGATATAAAGTAATATCATATATATATATATATATATATATATATATATATATACACACATATATACATATAGATGACTAAACTCAAAGGTAATAACCTGAGGGAAACCAACCTAACATCTCAAGGATCATAGCCAAGTAAGGGAGCTAATACTAGCATAATCAAGCCTCTAACCAAAGTGAGACTAATTATGACATAATCTGACAATAACGTATCTTACCAAAATAGAGAAAAGGAATTAGAAACATACTGACGATCTCGAGTACCAGTCTATAACCATCCTGCCACGAACTAACCAAAATAATCAACAATAAAGTAACAGCCTAGTTTGGACAAACAATAGCCTAACCAGGCCCCTATAACCCCAGAAGGTCCAAGAAAGCACTCAACAAACAGTAACCATAGCTTATACCTAGACAGCCCCCCATAAGACCAATAGATTTAAGCGTCAAACAATCATAATAGTGATAGGCAATGCATATGAATAAATGAATGCAACATAAACCAATAAATACCATATCCAATCCGAGTGCCATAACATACCAACTGTATACACCTCCTCCAGCTTAGGAGCTCACAAAGGTAGGACCTACAACGACTATTGTTCTCTGACATTATGGTTCACAAACAAAGGGGCCCATAAGGAACTCGAGATATCCGTATACACTGCCTGGTCCCAAACCAGGACTTCCCATAATTATCATAATCAATCTACTCTGTCCAGTAACGGAGATATAAATATATGTATAATAAGTGGTCGGACTCAAACCGAGACTAAAAGAGTATAAATTTGTAAATCCATTGCCTGAGATTGCGTTTGGGACTAATCGGCATAATAATGTAGAAAGGATCAGAATCTCCCTTGATCGAAGTAAATAGTAGTAGTAAAAGAGTGGATTAATAATGGACCGAAATCAACCTCGATCTAATTTCCAAAATAGTATATTTAGTTTCAAAAGCTCATAATTCATTAAATAAGGTGGTACAATTCTCGTTGTAAAAGAATTTGTTTTAAAAGTGAAAATTGGAAATAAATCCCTTTTTAGAAAATAGTAGTAAAATCAAGGTTTTCATTGGAATCATACCACTAAGTGAGCATAAATGTACCTAAAAGTATGCTTGCCATCACTAGTATCCAAACAATACAATTATAAGCGCTTAAGCATCTATAAACTAGAATCATGTCCCCTTTAAGGATAAACTACTCACCTGGAGTCTAAGGGGTATCGTAACCATGGCCTTGGGCCCAACAAAACATAACTAGCATGCTAATAGCACCATAATCTAGGAAACTATGAACCAAATCACCAAGTCAAATGGTATGTCTTATACTAAAGGATCCTTAACATCAATCTATGGTTAATAAGTCTATAATCCATCACGAGTTCTCTCATAGGACAAGGAATGTGTGCTCAAAATTAGAGCACTAATGGAGTAAAAATTGGGGCTCAAACCAGCCTCAAGAGATGGCAAAAATTAGAGAGAAAACAAGAATTAAACGAAGGATTTAGGCTGAAAACTCACTGAGAAATTGATGGGAAATGATCACTTTAATGTCCTCTAACCACCCTCAACTCCATTTTGTTATTTCCCATGACTTCTTGAGCTCTCAATGCCATTAATGGCAATTTGGGACTTGGAAAATGAGAGAAAATTGAGGATGACAGTAATATATAGGCCTAGGGGTTACTCATCACGATCGCGAGGACCCTTGGCCATGATCAAGATGCTCAAGATAAAAACACATCACAAAGATGGTTGTTGACTGGGTCGGGGCTGACCCGCATCATGAACGTGAGAGGTGAGGCTCGCGATTGTGAAGGTCAAGAACTTGACCCTTCGCAAATGCGACCTATACATCATAAATGAGAAGAACAAAAGGTGGCTGAACCAGATGCTGGAAAACTAGTAATCTCCCTAAGTCCCAACAGACTCAGATCGGATGCTCGGGATTCGTTCGGAACCCCCTGTGCACAAACGTATTATGCTACCATACCAAATTTTATTTTTCGAACTCAATGGAACCATCAAAACTTTCATCCAAGATTATTTCAATTAAATATAGGTCCCATACCTAGTTCTGTTTTACCTAAATTCTACCCAATAGCCCAAAACTAGTCCGGAGCCTTAGAACACGGACCAAGGGTCCCCTAGCCTAAAATCAATCAAAATGAGTCCGGAGACTTAGAACACGGACCAAGGGTCCCCTAGCCTAAAATCAATGTTTCGGAGCTAATGACTCTGTCAGAATTCTCATCTGATGTCGTTTACTAAGAGTTTTGGTCCAAGACCAATTCCTTAACAACTAAAGATCCAAAAAAGGGAAATGAGCCTAAAGCCCAAACAAATTGCTCTATGACCGAATCGACAGTTTAGGCAAGTCATAAATGACCTATAGCCGCTGTTGGAAGGCTCAAAATGCCAAAAATATATGGAACTGAGAGGGTCAATACACATACGTAATGACTAGCACTCAAGCATAAAAATTTCATTTAAATTGCACAACATACAAGTTCCCAAACAACAACACGCAGTCAATGTACAACCACTTTACTTATCACTGATTTCTCAAAACATAAATTAAGCTGCAACTTATGCCAACATCAAATATAGAGAGTTTCATTCAGTCAATCAACTCAGCCTAACTTCTAGCACACACCATTACGCACTACGTTCTTGATGGCGCCACTAACAGATTGTCTGCATATTAATAACAGCCCTTACGACTAGATACCAATTAGAACCTTCTAGTTTTAATTCCATTATTTGTGTTACCCCGATGGGATCAGGTAGCACCCTAATCGATTTGGTTGAGATACAAATTGGACTCATCCCATACAAATAATCACTCAGAATAGCACGAGGGGAAAGAAAGAAGGGAAAGTTCTTAGAATGCCTTGTAGCTTCCCAAAAATTTGATGTAAATATCAACGCAACAATCCACAGGACTCTACTCGACATTTGCTTTTGTACTTGGGAGACCTTTAATCTAAGGCTCTGATACTAACTGTCACAACCCAACTAACAGAATCATGTGGGCACCTACTCTAATAGACGTAGATAGGAGAACCTTTACCACAAATTCAAACACATGCGGAACTTATAAACAATTTTATTAAAGACTTTAAAAATCTTATAGTTATTACAACCTGCTTTTCAAAATACAAAGAATAAAACACCTTTCCTGAGGACCTAGTCTAGATAGGTACAAAAGTTGCTAAAGGGACAAGGATAAACATAAAAGACTTAGCTTCTACCATAGGAGGGAGAAGATGAAAGCTATTGAATATATCTAATAGCACCAAACAATGAAACCTCAACTAATCCTATAACTAGACTATACCCCAAAAAGGGTATAGCAAGAGTAGTATCAGTACAACCACATGTACTGGTAGGCATTATCGATCGATCCAAGTTAAATCACGTAAACATAACATAAATATCCAAAATCAACATGCATTTATACAATATTCCCGATTAATTTATTACAACTCATTTTCCAGACATTATTCTATTTACAACCTATTCTCTTTTGGGCCTTAATTAGTTTAAGAAATTCTTACTAACCATAAGTCTACCCACCTATGACGTTCATCTGTAATAGACCACCTTCTCCTTATTACATATCGATCCAGATGACGCATCTATCACCTTCTCAATTAATGAACCCCCAAAGCATATATTTTATCAAAAAACCCCAAGGTAATTAATAAACCAATCAAGTTAGGATCATAAGACCAACCTAAGCAGACCACTTAATAGCAAGCATTCAGTCAATAAGTTATGCTATAATTCCACTTTGACAAAAACCTAATTAGATAAATAAATAAATCATATTTACAATTAGCACTCAACTCAAACCAACCACCAAGATCTCATAAAACAATTAGACTGATTACTTTTAGTACAAGCACCTCATTATACTTCTTCAACAAGTATTAACTTCTTCTAGTGCAAGAATCAAATAACTGGATCACACAAGGATCTTTTAGCAAGCCAAGTAAATTTGACCTCAAGGAATTCAAATATAACATCAAGATACCAAATCTCACAAGGATCCCAAATATAAGATACCACAATGTAACCCGATCCACTCAAGGAACCATTAAACTCTCCAATATCGTGCACACATATGCTAAGGGTCTTATATATGTCCACTAGCCATGACTTGTAGGGGATGAGCTCAGTCTATGTACCAAATAACCCAGATAACTAGTGTTTTCCCCCTTATCCCAAACCAAGTGTTATACCACCCTTATTTTGATGTCTCCACCCTTATAGTCCTTAAAATCCACCAATTCCATGATGATCAACCTTTATCGGTTCATCTCACAATATTAAACTAAATCATAACATGTATAGTGACATAATGAGATAATTCAACCACACTTGCATATCCAAACAAGTACTTTTTACATAATCTCATTAATAGTGATCAAAATAACTTGCATATACATCTAACAAGTTTAATATTTAATAGCATGCATTGTAATAAGTAGAAAACTAGTCAGTTAACATGCACACATAAATCAACTTGAGTTTTAAATCCAATTCAACCATCACATACCCCACTAACCATAATGCCTAGGTTAATCAACACATAGTATAGGTATACACACATTAAATTAGGTGGAGTTCTTCTTTATACATTCTAGGGATACGTACCACTCCTTATAAGTACAACACCATTACCTACTCCACTTCCATATTAACACTACGTTATTATCGTTACCATTTCATAACTACCCTTAATTCTTTGAAGTGAATAGACACACCATATTGCACTCTTCACATATCTAACATAACACAATTCATTCGACTCTAACTAAACATAGTTCAAAGCATCCAACAACCACCGTATAATCATTTGTTTTTACCTTACAATAGTTCATGAGGCTTAACTGGCTCATCCTACTTACTAATCAATTAGCGTGTACCAATAATAATAGGCCATTACTAATAACAAATCACCACAATATTTAGGTATACAAATCTCACTCACATGGCCCTAGTTCATTCATTTTATCCACCCAATCACCATGTCTAAAAGCCTAAGCATGAAATCTCCCATTAATCTACATTATACATGCATTTTCTAATCGAGGTCTACTACTCAATAATAAATCTAGCCTACCCGAGAGCTAAGCAGCTGCTACAGAGGAATAAACTCACAATCCTTGATCCATTCCCATAATTTCTAGCATAAAAACCATGAGAAATCTTCAGGTTTTACCCTTTCTAAGTGTATCCCCTTGCTCTCATCATTTTGGAGCCTTGAGGAAACACTAAGGGGTTTTTATAATAGTGCCTCATTCTGTTTTAAAACTGAAAAGAAAAAGGGTTTTAAAATTTTAGAGGGACTGTATTCGGGGGCACTGTAGCGGTCTGCATGCGGCTACTGCGGCACCGCTATAGCAGGATGACATAAGCCAGCTCCTCAAAATTTACCTACTCTAAATTTGTCTAATATTTGTCTTAAATGGACCTTTTAAAGACTTTTAAAGGAATTACCATACCCAGTGCCCCTAAAAATGCTGAAAACACACGAAAATTAAGAAAATGACCTGGAGGGTCATTTCAAAGTGTCTGTCAACCTTATATCAACCAATCCATAGAAGATTTCCAAATTCCGGTACATCCCACAATAATGGCAGATATCACAACAATTACAACCACAATGATAATAGAGACGACACTTGTAAAAAACAACTAGCTTTCATATAAGTTCATTGCATGCGATTAACACTTAGGATAGCAAACAGTCATTCATTTTTCTCAAACATGCATCGTACAAGCAATAAGAAGGAATAGTTATCATGCACACATAAAATAAATAGGGTTTCAACTACATTAAACTATCACCTACCTCAATCCAAGCCTGAAATGCTCTAGCAAACTTGACCCTTCCCTTTCCTTGCAACCTCAACTTGATTGTGGTGTAAAACAGGAATATAACACATAAACAACCAAATGACCTACAATATCGAGGATTATAACCTAATCCTGAACCCCAAGGCCAATTTTATAATCATTATTTCCATTCTAGGGTTTTTCCACCATAAATTCACCTTAAACCTACCAATTTAATGGTTACAATAGTGAATTATAGTCATGCAAGAGTAAATAATTACCTTTAAACCAAAACCCAAGGGTTTTACACCTAATTTATCCTATTGCACTAGAATAATCAGCTAGGTTAAGCTAAATCCTTCCTAAAACTCATAAACTAGTGATTTTAAGATTTAGAGATCGAAAAACTAGTTAATAGGAGTGATTAACATACCTTTACAAATAAATTTGGTGGAGAACGGGGGAAAATCACCCAAAATTGCCTAAGCTCTCCCCAAAATGAGTTTAGAAAATAATAAACCATTTTGGGGTAATTTTTACATAAATCCATGTATATCCCACTATAGCGGCCCAATCCCGCTAAAGCGGCTTCACTATAGAGGAATATGCCTGCTATGGCGGGATTGACCGACTTTGACTCCCACTATAGAAGAAATTATTCCTCTATAGCAGTGTCATCATAGAGGCCTGCCAGCTGCTATAGCGAGTGTGGAAAATCAAAAACTTGGAATTACTCCCAGTTTTGCCTTTTTTGCAATGTACCCTCAAACCATGATATTTCGAACTTACCCGAATTCACTTCTAAAAAATCCTACGGACTTCTAATCGTCTTAGCTAACATAAAAACATGCTAAAATTTATTATATTTACCTAATACATTCCCAGATTACCCTAGACCATATCTCGCTCAGAATTCGTCCAAGACTAGCCTAGCCTGAAATTTCTAACTCCCAATTTGGGGGAAATCTTAACCCAAATTGTTGTACGTTAGACTTACCCGTAACAATGGAAAGGGTCATTACAATAGATACCCATTTACCGATTATTTTTCCTTGAACCATCAAATAAGGAAAATGAGCCAAGTCATAAGAGAAAAGTGTACCTATATCCTCAAACAAGTGAGGGTACTTGTCTCGCATATCCTTCTTAGTTTACCAAGTAGCTTCCTCAACTAGATGGTGCTTCCGTTGTACCTTTACAGATCGAATCTCCTTTGTCCTTAACTTCTAAGCTTTCTGATCAAGAATAACAATCATCTCCCCCTCATAAGAAAAATCCTTATCTAGCAAAACGGAATCCCATTTTATAATGTAATCCCCATCCCCAGATATCTCTTAAGCATGGACATATGGAATATCGGATGGACCCCCGACAAGTTTGGTGGAAACAAAAACCTATATGCTACCAGACCCACGTCCTCAGGAACCTCAAATGGACCTATCTACTGAGGGATAAGCTTACCCTTCTTGCAAAACCTCATGACTCCTTTCATAGGAGATACCTTTAACAAGACTTGTTCTCCAACCTTGAATGACATATCCCTTACCTTATGGTCTGCATACTCATTTTGCCTACTCTGGGCTGCCAACAACTTGGTTTGAATGAACCTCACCTTTTGAGATACCTTCACCAAGTCCATGCCTAAAGGTTGCACATCACCCACTTCAAACCATCCTATGGGTGATCTACACCTCCTCCCATAGAGTACTTTGAATGGAGCCATATCAATGCTAGAGTAATAGTTATTATTGTATGAAAACTTTCACAACGACAAAAATTTATCCCAATGACCACCAAAGTCAATCACATAGGCCCTTAACATATCATCAAAAACCTGAGTAATCCTCTCTGACTACCCGTTAGTCTAAGGATAGAAAGCAGTGCTGAAGTCAAGCTTAGTTCCAAACTCTTCGTGTAGCCTGTCTCAAAACTTAGAGGTGAATTGTGTACCTCTATCAAAAATGAAGGAAATTGGCACCCTATGTAGCCTCAAAACCTCCTTGATATAAATCTTGGCTAACTGCTTCAAACTGTAATCCACTTTAACTGGAATAAAATGATCTGACTTGGTTAGCCTTTCCATTATGACCCAAATTGAGTCATGTTGCCCCAGGGTCTTAGGAAGATGTACCATGAAGTCCATAACTATTCTCTCCCACTTTCACTCCGAAATGGGCATCCTCTAAAGCAAACCCGCAGGCCTTTGATGCTCGTACTTCACCTGCTGACAATTGTGGCATTTAGACACATACTCCAGTATATCCCTCTTCATCCCAATCCACTAATAGAGTTGTCTCAAGTCAAGGTACATCTTGGTTACACCTGGATGAACATAGTATCAAGAACTATGAGCTTCTGCAAGTAAATGAGGAATCAAATCACCAACTCGGGGCACACACACGCATCCCCTCACCATCAACAGCCCACACACATCAAGTGTGGTATCAGAAGCTTCACCACATACTACCTTGTTCTGAAGTTTGTTCAACTTCTCATCTTCAAACTGTATGGCCTCGATCTAATCAAGAAATATTGACCTTACCTTCATACTAACCAATAGTCCACCTCTTTTAGAAATACTAAACCACATAGACAAAGATGCTAGAGTTTGTCTCTCTAGCCAAGGGTCACCATGACAACCTCAAATAAGCCAGACTATCCATACTTAATGCTTTTTGGCTCAATGCATCTACCACTACATTGGCCATACCCAGATGGTATTAAATGGTCACCTAATAGTCCTTCAACACTTTCTCTGTCTTAAATTCAAGTCCCTTTGCATGAACACATGTTTCTAACTACGATGTTCTGTCAATATTTCACATATGACACCATAGAGATAGTGTCTCCAAATCTTAAGTGCAAAGACCACTATCGCCAACTCTAAGTCATGGGTTGGATAATTCTTCTCATGAGGCTTTAATTACCTTAAAGCATAGGCAATCACGTTCCTATCCTGCATCAACACTGCACCCAAACCAAAAAGTGAAGCATCACAAAATATAATGAAATTTTTACCTTCCACCGACAGGGAAAGAATAAGAGATGTAGTCAAAAGTATCTTAAGCTTTTGGAAGCTCTCCTCACACTTATTCGACCAAAAAAATGTCACCTCCTTCAGGGTTAACCTTGTCAAGTAAGTAGAAATAGATGTAAAATTCTTGACAAATCTGTAATAGTAACTAGCAAGACCTATAAAACTTCTAACCTCTTTTTCCAAAACCACATGCCCTAATAAGGCAACCGAAGACAACCAAAACATGCATTTCGAGAACTTAGCATATAACTGTTTCTCCTTCAAAATCCTTAACATAATACAAAGAGGACTTGTATGCTCCTCCTTACTCTTGGAGTAAACCAGGATATCATCAATAAAAACAATCATAAAGGAATCCAAGAAGGACTTAAAAATACTATTCATCAAGCTCATGAAAGTTGTTGGCACATTAGTCAACCCAAATGACATCACTGAGAACTCATAATGCCCATGCCGAGTCTTAAAGGTTGTCTTGGGTATATCCTCAGGGAGAATCATTAACTGGTGATAACTTGATCTCAAGTATATCTTGGAAAAAATGGAAGCACTCTGCAACTGATAAAAAAATCATCTATCTGGGGCAAGGGATACTTATTCCTAATGGTAACTTTATTCAACTGCATGTAGTCCATACACATTCTCAGGCTACCATCCTTCTTCTTAACGAACAACACTGTGGAACCTCAAGGAGAAGCACTAGGATGAATGAACCCCTTACCAAGTAACTCCTGTAACTGAGTCTTGAGTTCTCTCAACTCATCCAAAGCCTTTGGATACGAAGGAATAAAAATGGGGTGAGTACTCGGCTCTAAATCAATACAGAAGTCAATGTCCTGGTCCGGAGGAATACCATGCAAATCTGTGAGAAAAACATCCTAAAATTTTGAGACCACGGGGACTGACTCAATAGAAGGAGATTCTGCACTAACATCCCGAAGATGTACAAGAAAAGCCAAACACCATCTCCCAACTAACTTCTTAGCCCAAATAAAAGATATAATTTTCATAGGCTTAGGGTGATAATGCCCTCCACTCTAACTTATCCATTTCGAGCATCTCTAAAATTATTGTCTTAGCATTATAATTTAAAACAACATGATACGGAGATAGCCAAGTCATACCCAGGATAATGTCAAAGTCAAGCATATCCAAGATTATCCAATCTACCCAAGTATGGAAACCCATGAAAAAAATAGAACATGCACGATAAACATGGATCACTACCATAGAGTCTCCAACTGGAGTAGACACATAAACAAAAAAGTCAAGTATATCACAAATCAAGTCTAACCCCAAGGTAAATCTAACAGACACATAAGAATAAGTGGAACCGAATTAAATAAAATAATACCCATCCGATCACAAATGAGAATAGTACCTGTAATGACAGCATCAGATGCCTTGGCCTCAGTATTACCTGGGAATGCATAACAGTGAGCTCTATCATCAAGTTGGGAAACCTCTCTAGCAGGCTGCACTTCACCCTTCCCTACATTACTATTACCTCGGTTTCCACCATGACCTCCCTGATTATTACTCCTCCCACCCTGTGGATAGCCCTTACCATTACCATTACCTCCACCACCTCTACTTGTCAAAACCATACCCTTAGCCTGCTACTGACCTTGTAACCCTGCTTGTCTCTGAGGACACTCTCTCTTAAAGTTCCCCATAGCACCACAAGTATAACAACCTCGCTCAAGAGAAGGCCTATTATCTGAAAAATAAGAAGCCCCTTGGCATCTAGCAACTGAGGCCTGATGAATATCCCCAAACTGACCACTAGTAGAAGTAGGCAGAGCTAACTGAATGGGGTGAGCTGGATCGGCCTGCTGGTTATGACCCCTGGAATAAGAACCACCAAAGTTACCCACATTTCAGGATTTCTTTGCTAAAGCCTTTCCCTGACCAACTTGCTTGACCCCTTCTACCTTCTTCATATAATCAGAAACCTCATTAAAGGTTTTCCTGGCAGAAGTTGTATGAATAGTCAAAACCTGTAAGTCAGTGTTCAGGCCCTTTACAAACAACTAAATTCTCTCCTCCTCTGTACCAAGCAGCTAAGTAGCATAATGGGACAAAGCATGACACTTGGCCTCGTAGGATACAACAAACATATTGCCCTACTCAAAAGCCATAAAATCATCCTTTTTACGATCACGAAGAGTACGGGGTACATATTTCTCCAAAAATAAGGTAAAACTGAGCCCAAGTCAATAGAGGAAAAACTAGTTATCAACGCTCCATATATGCCCTCCGCCACTGCTTGGTATCACTTTGCATCTGAAAAGCAACAAACTCAACACCGTGCTGCTCAACAATACCCACCTTATGCAGTCTTTCATAACAATCAATAATAAATTCAAATTCATCCTCCGTCTCAGAGCCAACAAAAGTAGGAGGTTTACCTTCAGAAACTTAGTCAGTATGTCGTGTTCAGTCCCAGTCATGACACAACATAACATCGGCCGAGGGAAAATCTCAGGCCCAAGGCCTCACCCATCCTAGGAGAAACTACAGTAGTTGGCTGAACACCTGGAAACTGATAGGTAGGAATAGAAAGAGTGGCCCTAGTACTGGCTAATCCATTTAGAAGATAAAACACCTGCTGAATCATCTGAGAAGACATAAGGGGAAGAGATGCATCTCTAACTGGTGCCACCTCCTCCTGCTCACCAACATCCTCATTTATCTCCTCAACCTTCTCATAGTGATCCTAGGGTGGGGGAGGTGTCACTAATCTCTGATGTTCCTGACCAACTGCTACCCAAGATCTACCCCTAGCTGGTGTTGGACTCCCTCTTCCCCTTCCCCTACCACGTCCACATCCCCAAATAGTCAGTTCCATAGTTAGAGCTACTGGTGCGAGGGTTGCGACTCTAGCTCCATTTGATCTAGTATTAACCATCTATGAAAAAAAGAATAAAGAAGGTCATATACTAATTTGTATCACTAGATACTAATTGGAATCAAGTTATAACATGAAAGAATAAAGAAATAATAGTTTCCTAAAGTCTTATAACCTCTTGAAGAAAAGTACAGTTGTCTCCGTACCATTCTGCAAGACTCTACTAGACCCATTTTTGTACAACAAAACGACAAACCTAGGGCTCTGATACCAACTTTTTCACGACCTAAACCCGCATGAGTGGTACCCATACTAGCCTCCAATGGGAGAACCATCTAACTCAAGTATTCAATCCAACACTTAGCCCAAACAATAGGCAACTAATCCCCTTTTCATTAAGAAAACCAAGTATTCGACAACTAACAAAAATAATAATATGGAAATACAAAACCTAAACAATCCCCTAGAATTTGAAAGTCATTGTACCAAAACACTAATAAGTATGAACAAACGAGTTCAACCCAAAACAACTAAAAAATATCTAAGTCCTAAACAATGAACTAGAAATTGAATGAAGAACTCATGGTAGTCGGAAGATGTATCTCACCCTTGAGTTTGAACACTATCTGAATCACAGTTGAGGTATTGAAACAGTCGCCAGAATATGCTCTGCACTCAACAAAAAAAAAAAGCACGTGTAGTATTAATACAAAAGAAACAATGGTGTACTAGTAGGGTCATCGGCCAATCCAAAATGAGAAATATGAACACATAGCCATAACTTAGTAAGGCAAGACAACCTACCATGTAAACTTACCTTAAGTTCATAACACTTAACCTTATTCAACAATATTATGGAACTTAGTCATTATAAGTCTAACATACATAACAAGTAAAGTCAAGACCATGAATACCAACAAGACTCTAAGTCAACAACCATGACACATGTAATTAAATCAACCATGTCTCAATTACACAAGTAAATAGACAATTTAGATTTATACCACAACTTACAATTAGCTCGAACCACTCAAGGATCCATAAGAATAACAACAATGGCAATTATCATGCAACCCGATTTTACATAAAGAAACCACCTTTAGCAAATAAGCACATCCTCAATAAACCAATGCAACAAGTCAACACTTAACCCCAGTTCACTCAAGGAACCAATCTAATAGTAAACACATAATCCCCAATTCACTCAAGGAACCGTCACACTCACCAATACTTTGTACATACATGCTAAGGGTCTTATGGTCTCCCATTAGCCATGACTTGCAGGGGACAAGCTCTTGTCCATGTACAAAATCCCAGACATCAAGTGTCTGCCAACCTTATATCATCCAATCCCGAAAAGATGTCCAAATATCGGTACATCCTATAATAATGATAGATATCACAACAATCACAACCATAATAATAATAGAGAAAACATTTGTAAAAACCAATAAGCTTTCATATAAGTTCAGTGCATGCGATTAACACTTAGAATATCAAAAGGTCATTCACTTTCCTCGAACATGCATTGTACAAGAAATATAAAGGAATAGTTATCATGCACACATAAAAAAAATTGGGTTTCAACTACATTAAAGCATCATCTACCTCAATCTACGCCTGAAATGCTCTAGCAAACTTGAGCCTTCCTTTTTCTTGCAACCTCGACTTGATTATGGTCTAAAACAAGAATATAACACATAATCAACCAAATGACATACAATATCGAGGATTATAACCTAATCTCGAACCCTAAGGCTAATTTCATAATTATTCTTTCCATTCAAGGGTTTTTCTATCATAAATTCACCTTAAACCTACCAATTCAATGATTATAATAGTGAATTATAGTCATGCAAGAGTAAATTATTAACTTTAAAACCAAAACCCAAAGATTTTACATCTAATTTACTCTATTGCACCAGAAAAATTAGTTAGGTAAAGCTAAATCCTCTCCAAAAGTTGTAAACTAGTGATTCTAAGGTTTAGAGATTGAAAAACTAGTTAATGGGAGTGATTAACTTACCTTTACGAAGAAATTAGGTGGAAAACGAGTGAAAATCACCCAAAATCGCCTAAGCTCTCCCTAAAATGAGTTTAGAAAATAATAAATCATTTTGGGGTAATTTCTGCATAAGTCTGCATATATCCTGCTTTAGCGGCCTAATCCCACTAACGCAGCCCAATCCCGCTATAGCGACCTCGCTATATCAAAATACGCCCGCTATAGAGGAATTGACCGACTTTGACTCCCGCTATAGCGGTGTCATCATAGTGGCCTGCCACCCGCTATAGTGGGTGTGGTGATGCAGATTCTTAAGATTGCTCCCAATTTTCATTTTTTGCAATGCACCCTCAAACCATAACATTTCGAACTAACCCCTTTTACGTCAAGTTCAATATCGAGAGTTTTACTTACCTGAATTCACTTCCGATAAATCATTTGGATTTCTTATCATCTTAGCTAACATAAAAACATGCTAAAATCTTTTATATTTACCCAATCCATTTCCTAATTTCCCTAGACCATACCTTCCTCGAAATTTGTCCAAGACTAGCCTAGCCTAAAATTTCTAACTCCCAATTTGAGGGAAATCTTAACCCAAATTTTTGTACGTTAGAATTACCCGTAATAATGAAAAGGATCATTACATGTATGATCACCTGATGGAAAAGCCATTCCCTCAAAATTATGTCACTTGGATTATGCATAGAGAAATAGATATGTTGCAAAACTCTAGAAACATAGAGGTTATCCCTGATACACTGCCTCTTAAAAATCATATTGAATTATTAATTGATGAAGCATTTTAGGGCCCAACACCTGAGGACATTGGTGTAGGTCCATCACACGTAGTTGGAGAAGAAGAAATGTTAAATAATACGTCCTCTTCTAATGACAAAGATTTTTTTAAGTTGCTTAGAGATAGAAGTGAAGAATTATATAAAGGGTCCAAGTACTCAAAATTAGATCTACTGAGGGATAAAGGGTGACTACAAAGATAGATCTACCGAGGGATGCATTTGGATTTTCAAGGATTCCTAATTCCTTTTATGAGGCAAAGAAAACCATAAAAAAGCTTTCGCTTGATTATATCAAGATAGATGATTTTCCAAATAACTATATGTTGTACTGGGGAGATGATGTTAATGAGGAAATATGCAAGCATTGTCACTTTTTAAGATGGAAGCCTAATGAGAATATCAATAACAATCACGTGCCTGCTAAAAGAACAAATAAAAGAAGATGCCTGCAAAAATTTTATGTTACTTTTCTCTTAAACTAAGGTTGCAAAGATTATTCATGTGCTCTAAGATCACAGAGCATATGATAGGCATGCAAAGGATAGTAATAGAGATGAAATCATGAGACATCCTAGAGATGGTGAGGCATGTAAGAGGTTTGACACTACTTATCCTGAATTTGCTTTTGATTCCCAAAATATTTGTTTTGGCCTAGCTACGGATGGTTTCAATCTTTTTGGAATGAGTAGTAGTACTTATAGCATTTGTCCAGTGATTTTGGTTCCATATAATTTTCCATCTTGGATGTATACGAAGCAACCAAATTTGATCCTACAAATACTCATTCCAGGTCCACATACAATAGGAAATAATATAGATGTATACCTACAACCCCTTATTAAGGAGTTGAATGAGTTGTGTTGTGAAAGTGTGAAAACATTTGATTCTTTAAAGAATGAAATGTTTAAAATACGAGCAACTCTTATATGGACAATTAGTGAATTTTTTAGAGTTGATATTTTATCAGATTGGAACAAACATACCAGATATGCATATCCCTCTTGTAATTTTGATACAAAACCTTGTCGACTTTGTCATAGTAGAAAATGGTGCTTTGTTGGTCATTATCAATTTTTGATAAGAAACCATAAATTTAGATTGATGAGACATTATTTTTTCTTAATTCTGAAGGAGAGGAATTTGCCAAAGAAGTTAGTTGGGTCTGATATTTTATAATAAGTGAAGGAAATTGATGTTACATTTGGAAGACCAACATAGTTGATCCTAAAAGGGAAAAGAAATAGAAAAAGAAATATCGGGGAAATGTAATCCACCAATGGAAGAAAAGAATATTCTTCAATCTGTCATATTGGAAATTCAACTCGTTACCCCATAACTTAGATGTTATACATATAGAGAAGAATTTGTTTGACAATGTTCTATACTCTTTGATAAATGATAAACATAAATCAAAGGATCATGTTAATGCTCGAAAAGATCTACAAGATATAGGTATAAGGCAAGATCTTTGGCCAGATAAGGATGAAAATTGTTGGCTTACTTCATTTGCCATTCCAGTTAATTAGAGACTGTACTTTCTCAAAACTATAAAGAATGTCACTATGCTAAATGGTTACTGATGTGAGGCTAAAAAACACCTTATTTTACCAATATTCGCCTCAGATTTGTTCTTTTTTTGATGTTGTCTTGAGCTTAAATGATGTGATTTACACTTGTGTTTCATGATTTGCTTATATAGGAGTGTATTGAGGTATTTGGAGCTTAAAAAAGAAGAAAAAGAGCACCAAGGAACTGAAAAGAACCAAGGAAGAATCTATGTCACAATGCGTTGCAAAACGAGCGCGGAAGGACCAAAATTGTTGTGGCTTGCGTCACTACTACAAAGCAAGTAGTGGCATGAGTTTTAAATGTTCTTTAGAATCCGTTCTTCGTGCCACACACCCCCAAAAGCAAGGAGTGGCACAACTTTTAGCAACATTCTGATTTTTCACTTGTTCTTCGCACCACCGCTCAGGTTTTGGGTTGTGGCACAAGTCAGGACCTCTCCTAACCCGATTGGGACTGGTTTTTGACATTGTAAGGGTTCCTAAACTCTATATATACCCCCTACCATATTTTTAAATATTAACAACTGATTTGGGGAAGCCAAAAATCTAGGACTAAGCTCAAGAACAAGGTTTAATTTATTTCTCTTATTTTATTTTTGATTTTTTCCTTGTAAACTCATGAAATTTCTTCTTCCAAAGAGACTCCTGTGTAGGTAAAACTTCTTAATTTCTAGGGTTGTGGTTAAACATGAAAATTGTGGCTTGAACATCATATTATCTATTTTAATTTCCATACATTGAGTTATTTATTTCTTCTTGCTTTAAATTATTTGTTTAATTGATCACCTTGCGAATATTATCTAGGTCTTGTTTGTTGAACTTGAAAAAGGGAACGACAAGTGTAAAAAGAAGAAATAGGGCTAGTTTGTGAACCTTATAGGGAAAGGTAATCGATTCTTCATTGAGGATAGAAATATACCCTGTGACCTAGCTTAGTTGATACAGACGATATCTTTATGCATTTTACTATTAAATGATGACTATAGAAATATAAGCGCCAGGGATAGTCGAGTACGCTTAGAGTTATTGGAAAAACGCTCAATATAGCTACAATTAACTTGCAACTAGTAACTCAAGGAAGCAAGTTAGATGAATGATTGGATAGAGCAACTGGATTGTCAAAATACCACAACCCAAGATCTTTTCTCAAATCTGAATTACAACACAACTAATCCATGACTTGTCTCCAATTGTTTTTATTTACATTCAAAACATACAAATCACTCTTAATTATTGGTTACCGACTAAACAATCATATAAGAATTCAAACTAGAAATCAAATCATCAAATCCCTATAGGTATGATATTTGGACTTACATCCTTTATTACTTGTATGACTACGTACACTTGCATGTGCGAAAGGACACAACAAGTTTTTGGTGCCATTGCCAGGGATTTGATTTGAATGATACTATTTTGATTTTTTATTGAATTATTCAGATTTAACTTTGTTTGTTGTTTTTGTTTCTTTCAGGGTACAGGTTAGTTTATGCAAAATACCTGAAGTCAAGGTAATCCCTTGATTCCAATTGACCACGAGATTGAACGTACTCTTAGAGAGTTGAAAGCAATGGGTGATAACTTGAACAATACAATTCTTCAAGACATACCAAATGATATGGAGGATAGAGCTGTAGTCCATCTCCATCCTGCACCACATGTTCTGATGTTAAATTTTACCAGGCCAAATCAGTAAAATGCCTCCAAAGCTATTGTGAAGCCAAATATCACAGGAAATTTTGAGCTTAAAGAGGGCACGGTGTGACTAGTGCATAACACATGTCAATATGAGGTTAAATCACATAAGGACCCATACAAACACCTTCTAGAGTTTACTGAGTTGAGTGAAACTTCTATTACCAAAATACTTCAGATGAATACGTGAAGTTGACACTATTCCCCTTCTCACTGATTGGGGAAGCAAAGCAATAGTTGTAGAATGAATCGACAGGATCTATCACTTCTTGGGATGCTTTGTCTGAAAAGTTTTTCAATAGGTTCTTATCATCTAGTAGAACAAAAGAGCTCAGAGGCAAGATTTCCAAATTTGTTCAAAAAGATACTGAATCCCTTCCCCAAGCTTGGGAGAGATACAAGGGATACTTGGGAGATTGTCTGCACCACCATCAGCCCAAGGAGATTATTGGGCATAATTTTATTGAAGGGTTGAGGCCAGACTCTAAGTCTTTATTAGATGTTATAGCTCAAGGGCAAATTTTGTCCAAGAGCTATGATAAAATAGAGGCAATGCTCAATCTTATGTCTGTAGGTCACCGAGACTATTCACAGCCCAGTAGAGTGTTCACTTCTACACAAAAAATGCTGGGTAAATTAGAGCTGGATGATGTGTCAGCTATTCGGGCAGATATTGGGCAGTTGTGTACCTTAATGAAGTAGAGTTTATTAGCTCAAAGTGCAGGTCAAGTTCAGTAGGTACAACAAGTTTAGGCGCCTGCATTATTTTGTGAGAAGTGTGGTGAAAATCATGCTTACTCTGGATGTCCTTTGAATCCAGAATCTATATATTATGTGGGGCAGCAAAATTACAGAAACTACCCAAATTTCTCTTGGGGTGGAAATCAGCAGGTCCAAAGACAACAGCATACACCGCAAGCTCTATAACTGAGCAATTCTTTGGAGGATAAAATGAAATAGTTCATGGGACAACAAACTCAGATTGTGAATGAAATGCAGAAGCCCATTCATGAGCTTGAGCATCAAGTGGGCCAACTAGCTTCATCATAACATGCAAGACCTACAGGTGCACTACCGAGTGATATAGAGAATAATCCTAAATAGGCAATGGTAGTCTCACTCAGAAATGGAAGAGGGCTAGTTAAAGCTCCTCCTAAATAGAGAAGTCAATATGTAAGTATAGAGTTGCCGAATGCAGAGCCTCCAAAGAAAAGAGTAATTAACTGGGACAACTGCAAGCATCCACCTCCTTTCCCACAAAGGTTGATCCTAACCCCAACTCTAGAGATATGACCTATGCAAGAGGAAAAAAGAGAAAGAGAGGTTGTTGAGCAACCTGAGATCACGGTTGAGAGACCTCCACCACCATTGCCTCAAAGATTCTAGAAAAGCAAGGAGGATGTAAATTTTAAGCAGTTCCTTAATATATTTAAGCAACTTCACATCAATATTCCCTTGATTGATGCATTGAGAGACATTCCCAAATATGCCAAATACTTAAGAGAGGTGGTGGCTGGAAGAAGAAGACATATAGAATTTGAGGCGGTTGTACTCACTGAAGAGTGTAGCTCGAGGGTATTGAGCAAGCTCCCCAAAAAGATTAAAGATCTTGGGAGTTTCACCCTCCCCATAAAAATTGGTAAAGATGAGGTTGGGAATGAATTGTGTGATCTTAGGGAAGTATAAACTTGATGCCCTTATCTGTGTTCCAAACACTTGGTTTGGGAGAGCTACACCAAACTACTATTACTCTACAATTGGCAGACCTCTCTCGTGTACAACCGAAAGGAGTAATTAAAGATGTGCTCATCAAGGTAGGTAAGTTTTTGATTCCTTCCTACTTTATTATTTTAGATTTTGAAGTAGATGAGTAGGTACCGGTTATATTAGGATGCCCATTCTTAGCCACCGGTGGAGCGTTGTTTGATATGCCGAAAAAGGAGCTTAAGATGAGGTTCTACGATAAAGAGGCAACATTTACAGTTTATAAGTCCCTCTCCACTCCTTCACACTATAGAGACTTGTGTATGATCATAGAGATGGTCAGTGATAAGTGTGGGGTGGAAGTGTGTGGGCTCGAAAAAGTAAAAGATCTAAAAAAAAAGAGAGTGAATGATAATTATGATCCTCCTAGAGTGAAGAAGAGGGCGAAGTTGCATCAAATGGGGATGAAAAGATTAAGAGAATTTGGTTGATCTATGAATGGCGTCATGTTGCAACGTATAAATTAGGCGTTGCTTGGGAGGCAACCCAAGTTGTAATACTGTAGTTTTATATTTATAGTGTCACTTTGTGTTTTTTTGTTTTGTTTTATGCAGCATTGGGAAAGGCTGAGTACCCGGATTTTGAAGCTAAGAGGCATGGATGAAGCATTAGTGTGGGGTCATTCACCCCTTTTAATGAAAGATTGAGAGAAGATATGCTACTAGCTAGGCCTAGAGGGCCTCAGGGAGTATTTCTAACCATTGTTTTACATTAATTAATGCTTTGGGGACAAAGCATGACTTTGAGTGTGGGGTGAGATTCTTCCGATATTTGTTAAGGGTGAAGTATGCTATAGGAGTTGCTTTATTTTAGTTACTTGTATTTAGTTGAAAAAATTATGAAAAAAAATATTAAAAAATTTAAAAGTCAAAAAAACACAAAAAGATTTTTTTTTTCTAGATTAATTTTTTTTTTATTGGTTGTTAGCTTTTTAGTTCTTTAGTAGAGCATACTTTGCGCACCCCTTGGTTTTTCTTTTCGGTTCTTTTCCGAGGGGAGGCCCTTTGAACCGACTATCCTTTTTATTTCTAGAATAATTTTTCCTTTTAGTATTAGGTAGAATGACTTTTCCTGGCGATGGATGGTTAATGACCGTCTTGAGGGAAGATTTAGTCATTAGGAGTTCGAGAATCTTTAGGACCAATTGAATGTGAAATGCTCTTGTTAGGTGTTGCACATAAACTGAATGATGCGAGTTGGTTTTAAATTCGAGCATACTATGAATAAAGATTAATGACTTCTTTTAAGACACCTAGGCTCTTTTACTTGACTCGTTTGTGATGCTTAGCTTAAATTTGAACTCTTGTTGTTTGCTTGATTGAGAGTCTGTATGGATCCTTCTTGAGTTGAACATGTGCCATGTGTGTTAGGTTTTTGTTGATATTCCATGCTTTTATATTGATGTCTAGAACTTTCTCGGTGTGTTTGCAAAATGAAGAATGTTGAGTTTAGGAGATGATAAAGGCGTTTCTTTGATTAGCCTATTTTCTTATCCTTTGCTTTACCTACCTATAATGGATGACCCTAGTTATCCCCATTGAGCCTTTAGCCTATTCTTTGGTAGCCACTTTTGAAGTTTAATTTTTTTTTCTTTCAATAGACCTTTAATTTGATTTAAAACTCCTTAGCACTTTAATTAAGAAATAAGAGTTTAAAGGAGTAAGAATTGAGAAAAGGGAGATAGTTGAGGTGGGAAGCCTGTAGAGAAGTCTAATGGTGCAAGTGATTTTAAGAAAAATAAATCTTCTATTGGTAGGGAGTAGAAAAAGAACAAATAAAAGTGAAAAAAAAAAGTATTTGATAATTGAGTACTCCTTACTAGTGGTATGTGAACTTGCTAAAACAGATGAAAAAAAAATCTATGGGTGAGAAGAGTAGAAGAAAGAGTTGGTTGATTGAAGAGCGTGCAAATGATGAAAAATTTGTGATTTATTAAAGTGCTTAAGAAAGTTAGTCACTATTTGAGCCAAAATAGTTCCTACCCATCCCTTAGCCTACGTTACAACCCGAAAAGTCCTACTTGATTTTATATTTGGCGTTCTTATATTAGTGGAGTAGTACACTAAGGGAAAGCTTATGGTTCATTGTATGTTGTATGTGAATATTTTTGTGAGAGTGAGCATAATTCTATTCTAATATCCATTCTTGCATTAATTTGTATACTTGTGAGTGATTATGGGTAACTCTCTTATTGTGAGAGCACTTGATTGATGAAAGATAGGTGAAGTATATGATCTCTTGGTTGGGTGACTTTTATGAGTTTTCAAATATCATAGAGTCGGTTCTTGAGGCTAGGAGGTCTTGGGAGTAGTTGTTTAAATGTATAGTATGAATGAAGCATGCTTAATAAGAACTTGTCGTCTATGGTAGTCGTTGTAGTCTTAGCTTGAGTAATCTTGTTTTAATTGGTGTAGTTGTAGTAGAGTATAAGTCATTCGTGTATAGCTTACTCAAGAATGAACAAGGGCTCAAGTGTAGGGTGTTGATGCGAGGCTAAAAGCCTCCTTATTTTAGCATCTTTCGCCTCACATTTGTTCTCTTTTTGATGTTGTCTTGAGCTTAAATGGTGTGATTTACACTTGTGTTTCATGATTCTCTTATATAGGAGTGTATTGAGGTATTTGGAGCTTAAAAAAAAAAAGAAAAAGAGCACTAAGGAACCGAAAGGAACTAAGGAAGAATCTACGTCGCAATGCATTGCAAAACGAGCGCGGAAGGGCAAAAATTGTTATGGCTTGTACCACTACTGCAAAGCAAGCAGTGGCATGAGTTTTACTTGTTCTCTGGAATTTTTTCTTCACGCCACAACCCAAAAAGCAAGGAATGTCTCAACTTTTAGCAATATTGTGATTTTTCACTTGTTCTTCGCGCCACAGCTCCACTTTTGGGCAGTGGCGCAAGTCGGGACCTCTCCTAACCCAATTGGGATTGGTTTTTGACATTCTAAGGGTTCCTAAACTCTATATATACCCCCCCCCTCCCATGTTTTTAAATATTAAAAACTGATTTGGGGAAGCCAAAAAGCTAGGGCAAAGCTCAAGAACAAGGTTTAATTTATTTCTCTTATTTTATTTTTGATTTTCACCTTGTAAACTCATGAAATCTCTTCTTACAAAGAGATTCATGTGTAGATAAACCTCTTAATTTCTAGGGTTGTGGTTGAACATGAAATTTGTGACTTGAACATCCTATTATCTATTTTGATTTCCATACATTGAGTTATTTATTTCTTCTTACTTTCAATTAATCGTTTGATTGATCACTTTATGAATATTATCTAAGACTTATTTGTTGGACTTGAAAAAGGGAACGAAAAGTGTAAAAAAAAGAAATAGGGCTAGTTTGTGAACCCTATAGGGAAAGGGAATCGATTCATCACTGAGGATAGCAATATACCCTGTGCCCTAGCTTAGTTGATACAGACGATATCTTTATGCATTTCACTATTATATGATGACCATAGAAATATAAGTGCCAGGGATAGTCGAGTAGGCTTAGAGTTATTGGAAAAATGCTCAATATAGCTACAATAAAGCAAATTAGATGAATGATTGGATAGCGCAACTGGATTGTCAAAATACCACAACTCTAGATCTTTTCTCAAATCTGAATTACAACATAACTAATCCACGACTTATCTCCAATTATTTTATTTACATTCAAAACATACAAATCACTCTTAATTATTAGTTACCGACTGAATTACTCATATAAGAATTCAAAGTAGAAATCAATTCATCAAATCCCTGTGGGTACAATATTTGGACGTACATCCTTTATTACTTGTACGACCACGTACAGTTGTGTGTGCAAAAGGAAGCAACTGTTACTCAAGTAATATTTCTCGTGGTATTGATCTAGATAATAAGAGGAAATTTGGATTAAATACCCACGACTGTCACATCATTATGCAGAAATTATTGTCTATTATAATTTGACATGTGTTTCCAAATCAGGTTGTTGCGGTCTTGGTAGAGCTTTCTTCCATTTTTAGAAAACATTTTTTGAAAACCTTGAGTCTCTCAGACCTTGAAAGCAAAAAGATCAAATGATACTAACACTTTTCCACTAAGATATGTTGTTCCCTACATTTTGTTTTACTATAATGGTTCACTTAACTGTCCATTTAGTGGATGAATTAATTAAGGGTGGTCCTTTACATTACCGGTGGATGTATTTTATTGAAAGGTAAAACTTTTCTCATTTAAAATTCTTTCCTTCACTATAAATGTTTGTTCTTATACCTTCTTATTTTGGTTATATATTGTTAGGTCATTTCAAGTCCCTTGTAGAGAATAAAGCACAAGCAGAAGGTTCCATACAGAAGGTTACATAGTTGAAGAAGCTCTAAATCTTTATTATTATTATTTGGAGGATATGGAGTCGAGAGTTAATAGGCCTAAATGTGTAAATGATGAACCAAATTATAACAAGGCTTCTGAAGTATCATCTATGTTCCCTCCACAAGGTAAACTTGTTGGAGGTTCAAATTTCCCCTTGACACAACTTGAGAAGACTGAAGCTCATCGATATGTGTTACTTAATTGTGTAACATTAAAACCATTTATTGAGTAAGAAATATTAATTGATTTGATTTTTGATAAACCAGAATAATTTAGTATCATACTGACACACCATAGTTTATTGCAGCTCTATCACATGTAAAATTTATTAACTCTACAAGTATCAAGTAATCAACTAGTTTCACCATAATTCATACAATTAGTACACAGCACATTAGTATATATCAATACATAACAGATCATCATAAAGCCACATACGTCGGTTTCTTATTATTAATATCCACAAATAAGGATTAACCAAACAGCTTCATCAAAATTCACACAAAAATTGTAAGTCCTGAATCTTATCAACATAGACCAATTGGAATCGACTAGGTTCTAATTGCGAACTCATCAAGATACCAATTGAAATCAACTAAATTCCAATTGTGGTTGTAGAGATACCAATTGGAATCGACTAGATACTAATTGGGCTCAACCCAGGTAGTCAACAAACCAAGGTGGCATGGTAGGAAATAAGAAAAAGAATGACTCCTAGATGCCTCATAGCTCCCTTAGGATTTGATGTGGATGTCTACACACCAATTCACAGAACTCTACTTGACATTTTGTAACAACCCTTGTTGTGATTTTTAGATTTTTCTATTTTTTGACCATTTTACCCTTTTACATAGTTATTATATATTATTTATAAGTTGTGGGGATGGTTGGCACGATCCCTTAAATATTCGAGAGTGATTTCAGTGAGTTTGAGGTATTGAGTAGCCTTGAAAGTGATTAGTTTGACTTTGGTCAACATTTTGTGATCTGAGTGTTGGATGCTGATTCTGTCAGTTCCATTAAATTTGAAAGGTAGATTTTGGATTATTAGCATGGTTGGTTCAGGTTCTGAGTCTTTATTCTGACTTTTGAGCCTTTAGACGAGAATCTAGTTTAAAATAGCTTAAAAGGGGTTCCGGTGGTTAACTTATTGAAAATGACCACTTTTGATAAATCTGATGGTTCCATTGAGTCCAAAATGTCAAAATTAGCCTAGTAGCATTATTATTTTATTTCTATGGGATCCCAAATAAATCTCGAGGGTCCGTTTGAAGGATTTTTTATCATTACCTTCAGCTGAACTATTGCATCAGGTGCAACAATAATTACTTCTTCACATTTGTCGCGGTCCCTTCACGTTTGTGGAGAAGGATTCATTTTTTCATCATGATTGTGGTGGTAGGCTCACGATCGCAAAGGGTTAGAAGTTATGTTATCACAAACAGGAGGTGGTGGCTGCGATTGTGAAGGATCCGATTCAAGTTAGGTCACAAATGTGACAAGTTGACCATTATCACAAAGAGAGACTACTTGAACAATATATAAACTCTATTTTTTCATTTTTCACTATTTTTGAGCTATGAGACCTCGAAAAAGCTGATTTTAGAGAAGTTTTTCATCAAAAGTATTTGGGTAAGCTTCTAAACATGATTTCCATCATTATTCATTGATTTTATCTCAAAAATATCTTCAAAACCTTGATTCAAGCTTGGATTTTTGGGGTTTCACCAGATAAAGTGAGAAAATGGGTTTTCGATAATTTTAAGCTCGATTTCAACTTATTTATTGATGGGTTTCCATATTCAAAATCCTTAAAGTATGAAAAACATGATTCTTCAATAAAATTTTAGTTTTACCCTTTTTCCTTCAGGGTCGATTTTTAAACTATTTTTTGACCCAAAATAAAAGTAGCTAATATGGATATCATCAGACTCCTTTTGACATGTAAACTACATTTTTGATAGATTAGGTTCGATCCGAGGCTATACAAAAAAGAAAAAGCTCATAGTTGAAGGGTCCAGGCTTGAGTTTTGGCTTTTTGATGTAGGTTATGGCTTAACTTTCTTCAGACCGGGCTGGGTAGTTAACCATTCAAGTAAAGTATGCTATGGGTTTGGTAGTTATCATGAGATTCTTCTTCTTTTGATATTATTATTTTATCATGTTGCCTTGTTGAGGGCTTTTGTGAGTATTATTATTGACTTGAGAGATCATTATTATTATGATACCTGAGTGGGGGTTGGAATTCGTCTTATTTGAGCATTATTTACCTTCATTATTATTGTGATGCCCAAGTGGGATCTTGTATTGATGTCTTACATGATTCTTTATTATTGTGGTGCCATGCGATGGCTTGTATCATGATTTATTGAGATTTACTGATTTTTGAAGAAAAATGAAACACTTTACAAAATGCCTTGACCGAGGAATGTGTCGATAAGGTTGATTGAGATATAAGATTGTGATAGTATATGGGTTGTGAACCCTCCAAAGGTCCTTTCCTAGAAGCTTATGCTCAGAAGGTTTGGTGGTGTTTATTTTAATTTCTAGCTAGCTAAGATGATAATAAACCCGTAGGATTTTACGGAATCAAAATTGGGTAAGTAGACCTCCCGAAATTGATCTTAGCGTAAAGGAAATTGTTTGGAATGTCCCGAGTTTAAGGTGTGTTGTAAAAATTGAGATTTTTAAGTGAAACTGGATATTCTATCCCATCGACACTGCGACAGCGACAGTCACTCCGCTATAGCGACTGCCGCTATAGAAAAGAAATTCCCACTATAGTGACGGTCAAACATGGTCAACGCCCACTATAGCAGTAGGTGACTCTATAGAGATGCCGCTATAGCAACGTATGCCATTATAGCGGCAAAAGTCACAGATTTAGTTAATTATTTCCTCAAAATAGTTTATTTTTTTGAAACTCATTTTAGGGTAAAGGAAGGGCGATTTCCACTAGTTTTTCATCATTCAGCTTCGTTAAGGTAAAGAATTCATCCCCGTTAACTAGTAATTGATACTTATGTCTTAGAATTTCTAAATTATGGAGTTCAAGGAGGGTTTTAGGGGTGATTTTGGTTGTTTTCTGGTGCAAGGGGGAAAATTTAGTATTAAGTTAATGGGTTATGATTATTAACAGTTATTTTACCCTTGTATTCCATTAATTCACTAATTTACCCATAAAATTGATAGTTTTAGGTGAATTACGGTAGAAAAGCCCTAGAACGGGAAAGAAATGATCATGAACTTGGCCTTAGGGGTTGGGTGTGAGTTATAACTCCCAACATGGTAGGTCATTTCATTAATTATGTATTTATATGCGTGTTTTAGACCAACAACAAGCGAAAATTACACGAAAGAGCAAAGCTCCAACTTAGAGGAGTTGTGCAAGTTTGGTTCGAGGTAGATGATGGTATTGTAGTTTAATCCAATTTGTGTTATATGTGTATGTTAACTACTTTATAGTGTGGCTTGTTAGTGCATGTTGTTTAGTGTGGTCAATGCAAGGATTTTGTATTGTTGCATGATTTTGACCTACATTATTTCTAAATGTGGAATGTTTCGGTATTTGGGATATTCTCATGGGTTATTAGTGAAATAAGGTAGGCAAACACTTGTGTCTGGGGTATTAGTACATGGACGGAAATTGTCCCCTATAGGTCATGGCTAAAGGGTAGATGTATTACCCATAGCGTATTTGTATGAGGGTCAGGTGAGTTTGACGGTTCCATGAGTGAATCGGGAAATATATTTATATGCTTGGTAATTGCTTACTTGTCTGACATGTCTTGACTTAGTTTGACTAAACGTGACTCGGTGATATTTTGTTGACTTGTTAGTTTTTAGTCCTAAATTGTTATTTGGCTTTTTATGTGATAAGTGTATGTTAGTTGAGCATGGACTAACTTCTTGTACTATATTTTAGTCAAGTGTTCATATCCTCATCTTGGGTTGGCCAAATGACCCTACCAGTACACTGTTGTTTTCTTGTATACTGATACTAAACCTGCTTTTATTTTTGTGAGTACAGCGCATATTCCAGCGGCTTCTACGAGACCACACTTGTGATTCCAGTGTTGACTTTAGATTTTAAGGTGAGCGGCATATCCGGGATACCATGAGATCTTTCCTTTATGACATAGTCCTTTGTTTTGGACATTATACACTTTTTTCAGTTTTGGGGTTGCATCCCCTTCTTGACAATCTTATATGTTTTGGTATGGACAACTTTTGGTTCCTAGGGATGGTTTTATTTTGTTAAGTACAATGTTCTGTAATTAGTTGTATTTTCAGTTTCTCTTTTAGACTTGGATATTTATTAATGGGTTAGTTCTAATTATTTCTTTAAGTGTTGATTATGAGTTTTTATTTGGGGTACATGGTTCTCCCACTGGGTGAGTAATGTGGGTGCCACTCACCGCGGGTTTGGGTCTTGACAAAGTTGGTATCAGAGCCTAGGTTCGTTGATCTCGTCGTACCAAAATGGGTCCAGAAAAGTCTCGCAGAACGGTATGGAGACGTCTGTATTTTTCTTCAGGAGGCTTTAGAACTTTAGAAAATCTGTCATTCTTGCTTCTTTCATTCTATAACTCTATTCCAATTGGTATCTGACGATCTAAATTGGCATCTGATTTCTTCACTCTTTTGTTCGCAGATGGTGAATACTTGGTCCAATGGAACCTGAGCAGCAGCCCCTGCACCAGCCGCTCTAGCTGAGGAGCCATCCATAAGGGGAACAGGACAAGTGAGAGAGAGAATTAGGAAAGGAAGGGGACGAGCCACACCCGCCAGAGGTGGAGTTTGAACAGCTACTGGCCAGGCTCATAAAGGGCCAGTATCCCCTTCCCCACCTCAAGATCATTTTGAGGAGAGGGAAGCAGTAGAGGACCAAGGAATGGATCTCGAGGTGGCGGCACAACTAGGGTTGTAGCCTTACCTCCCATATCTACTGAGGTTGTTCAACAGTTGTTTGCTTTCCTGAGTGGGTTGGCTGGGACTGGAGCGACTCCTATTGTATGAGTTTTTTAGTCTCCGATTGTTCACCCTACTGTTGCTATGGATCCAGGGATGGATAAGGCTTCAGGGATGGATGTTTTTCCTCGTTCAATTTTGGGTTCTGTGATGACAAGTACTGAGCATGATCTGCTGACTAAGTTTCTAAAAATAAAACCACCTACTTTCCAGGGTACTGAGTCTAAGGATGCTTTTGAGTTCATTATTGACTATTATGAGAGGTTGCACAAGATGGGTATTGTTCAGTAGCATGGAGTATAGTTTGTGAATTTTCTGTTGGAGAAGGATACTAAGCAATGGTGGAGGGCGTATGTTGAATGTCGGTCATCAGTTTTGCCTCCATTGACTTGGGAACAGTTCTATGCTTTGTTTTTAGAGAAGTATGTGCCTCGTGCTCTCCGAAATCGCAAGAAGGATGAGTTTTTGGCATTGGAGCAAGGTGATATGTCAGTTGCAGCTTATGAGGCTAAGTTCCATGCTTTGTTTCGCTATGCTACTCAGTTGTTGGCTACTAAGGAGGAGAGGATTCGATGCTACGTCAAGGGTTTGAACTATGATCTTCAAGTTTTGACTGTTCATATGACTTCTGCAGGGAAATGGTTCAATGAGGTGTCAGATTTTTTGAAGAAGTTAGAGGGGGTTACGCAACCAGTTCAGGCTAAGTTGTTAGCCAAGAAGTCTTGCAATGTTGGGAAGTTTAGTTGGTCTTATTCTAAGGGCCATGGTTTACAAGCCTATTCAGCTCTCCCTATTCAGTCAGCCTTGCCAGCTTCTATTGTGGTCCCAGCTAAGGTTTCTTCTCAGGCACTAGTTGTTAGGGGCCAAGGGGTTTCTTACTCTTCTGCCAATCGGCCTTCTCTTAAGCGAGGTGTCTTCATTATGGTGTTATTGGTCACTTTATGAGGGAATGATCTATAAGACAGGTAAACATCCAGGCACATCAGCAGACTCGGGCTATAATTCCAGCGGGTAGAAGGGGAGGAGGAAATGTCAGGGGTTATCCACGTGGTGGATGGGGAAATCAAAAAGGTGGTTGGGGTGGTCAAGAAAATAGAGGTGTAGGGGTAGAAGTGCAGCCGGGGAAGGAGTTTGCTCAGATTAATGACCTGGCTCACTGTTATGCATTTCAGGGAAAAGCTAATGTCGAGGCTTCTGATATGGCGATCACAGGTACTATTTCTGTTTGTAAACGAATGGCTTCTGTTCTATTTGATCCAGGGTCTACTTATTCTTATGTATTTGTTCAGTTTACGGTGGGTCTGAATCTGGTTTGTGATATACTTAATTTTCCTGTTTATGTATCTACTCCGATTAGTGAGTCTGTGGTAGTAACCCATATTTACCGTTCTTGTTCTATATTATTTGGGGGGTTTAGATTTAGGTACTTAATTTTCTAGATATGTTGGATTTTGATGTAATTCTGGGTATGACCTAGTTATCTCCATATCACACTATTTTAAACTGTAATGCTAAGATAGTGACTCTAGCTATGCCGAGAATGGATAAACTAGAGTAGGAGGGAGAGTATAAGGCCAAACTGGTGAGAATATATCATTTGTATAGGCCAGAAGGTTAGTGGGGAAGGGATGTTCAGTGTTTTTAGCATATCTCCAAGATATGGGTGCGAGGTCCCCTTCTATAGAGTCAGTTTTAGTAGTTTCTGAATTCCAGGATGTGTTTTCTTCAGACTTACCGGGTATGCCTCCAGATAGAGATACTGATTTCTGTATTGACTTAGAGCCAGGAACTCGCCCTATATTAATTCCTCCCTATTGAATGGCTTCAGCAGAGTTGAGGGAACTCAAAACTCAATTCCAGGAACTACTTGACAAGGGTTTTATTCATCCAAGTGCTTCACCTTGGGGTGCTCCGGTCCTTTTTGTTAAGAAGAAGGATGGCAATATAGGGATTTGCATTGATTATAGATAGCTGAATAAGGTTACTGTCAAAAATAAATATCCCTTGCCTCGCATAGATGATTTGTTTGACCAGTTACAGGGTACGACAGTGTTTTCAAAAATTGACTTGTGATCGGGTTATCATCAGTTGAAGATAAGATCGGAGGACATACCAAAGACAACTTTTAGAACTTAGTATGGCTATTATGAGTCTCTGGTGATGTCTTTCGGGTTAACTAATGCACTTGCAGCCTTTATGAGTTTGATGAATGGTATCTTTAACTCGTTCTTGGATTCGTTTGTTATCATGTTTATTGATGATATTCTAGTTTACTCTAAGAGTAAGGAGGAGCATGCAGCTCATCTTCGTATAGTTTTGGAGATTCTAAAGGAAAAATGGTTATTTGCTAAGTTTTCAAAATGTGAATTTTAGTTGTCTTCAATTGCCTTCTTGGGGCATGTGGTTTTTTAAAAAAGGGTGATGGTGGAGCCCCAAAAGATTGAGGCAGTAAAGAATTGGATTTGGCCTAGTTCAGTAACCAAGGTAAGGAGCTTTGTTGGCCTTGCTAATTATTACTGCAGGATTGTCAATAACTTTGCATCCATTGCAATGCACTTTACAAGGTTGACTCAGAAGAAAGTACCATTTGTCTAATCAGATCAATGTGAAGAGAGTTTCCAAAAGCTCAAGACACTATTGACTACAGCACCTATCCTTTCATTATTGGCGGAAGGTAAGGACTTTATAGTGTTTTGTGATGCTTCACTTTTTGTCTTGGGTGCTGTGTTGATGCAGGATAGGAATGTCATTGCTTATGCTTTGAGGCAGTTGAAGCCTCATGAAAGAAACTACCCAACCCATGACTTAGAGTTGGCAGCGGTTGTGTTTGCATTAAAGATTTGGAGACACTACCTTTATGGTGTCAAGTGTAAGGTTTTCACAGACCACCGTAGTCTGCAGCATTGTTTACTCAAAGGGATTTGAATCTAAGGTAGCGGAGATGGATGGAACTGTTGAAGGATTATGATGTGACTATTTAGTATCATCCGGGTAAGGCCAATGTGGTGGCATACGCATTGAGCCGAAAAGTTGTAAGTATGGGTAGCTTGTCATTCTTAAGGGTGTCCAAACGACCATTAGCTAGAGAGTTTCAAACTCTAGCATCTCAGAGCATGCGGTTTGGGGTCATAGACAAGGGTGGAGTGTTGCCTAGTGTTGAGTTGAAGTCAACATTTCGGGACCAGATTAAAGCCAAGCACTTTGAAGACAAAAAGTTGAGTACAATCCGAAATAAAGTGGTGTGTGGGGACGTGGCGTACCACTCTTGATGCAAGTGGGGTATTGTGGTTTAAGGGAAGGTTATGTGTTTTTCAGGTTGGTGATTTGATTCGTGATATACTTTCAGAGGCCCATGGTTTGCGTTATTCTATTCATCCGGGTACGACCAAGATGTACCGTGACTTAAGATAGCTTTATTGGTGGCCCGAGATGAAGAGGGACATAGTGGATTATGTGTCCAAGTGTCACAATTATCAGTAGGTAAAGTATGAACATCAAAGGCCTGCTGGTTGCTTCAGAGGATGCCTATACCTATGTGGAAATGGGAGCATATTTCCATGGATTTTGTGGTGGGTCTTCCTAAGACCTTGGGAAAATGTGACTCTATTTGGGTGATAGTGAATCGTTTGACGAAATTAGCTCACTTTTTGTCGGTTCGGGTAGACTACAGCTCTCAACAGTTAGTTGAGATATATGTCAAGGATATTGTGAGACTTCATGGGGTGCCACTTACCATAATTTTTGATAGAGATGCAAAATACATTTCTAAATTTGGGACAGGTTGCATGAGGAGTCGGGCACTAAGCATACATTTAGCACGGCCTTTCATCCTCAAGCAGATGGGTAGTCGAAGAGGACGATTCAGGTGCTAGAGGACATGTTGAGGGACTGAGTGATTGATTTTGGCGTCCATTGGGACCAGTTTCTTCCATTGTGTGAGTTTTCATACAACAAAAGCTATCACTCCAGCATTGATATAACATCATTTGAGGAACTCTATGGAAGAAAGTGTGTCACTTATTGGTGGTTTTAGACTAGTGGTGTTAAACCTTTGGGCACTGACTTAGTGAAGGATGCTCAAGAGAAAGTAAAGTTCATTCAAACCAAGTTGTTGGCTGCTCAAAGTAGACAAAAGGAGTATGCGGACCGTAAGGTAAGAGACATGGACTTCAAGGTTGGTGAGCAAGTTTTGCTTAAAGTTTCTCCCATGAAGGGAGTCATGAGGTTCGGCAAGAGGGGCAACCTCAGCCCTCGGTATATTGGTCCCTTCGAGGTTCTTGAAGCTGTGGGTCTAGTTGCTTATAGGCTAGCTCTACCGCCGGGATTATCGGGAGTCCATTCGGTATTTTACGTCTCTATGCTCAAAAGGTACCATGGGGATGGAGACTATATCATTAAATGGGACTCGATTCTTTTAGATAAGGATTTGGCTTACGAGGAGGTACCAGTAGCGATTCAAGATCGAAATGTTTGAAAGTTGAGGACGAAGGAAATTCATTCGGTTAAGGTTCAATGGAAGCATCATCCAATTGAGGAAGCCACTTGGGAAATCGAGAAGGACATGCGGGGCAAGTATCCTCAAAATGATACTCTTTTCTCTCCTCATTTTAGCCAATTTTCATGTTTGACCGTTAAGGGATGAATGATGGGTAAATTGGTACCTGTTGTAACAACCAGTTCCATCGTTATGTATAAACTTTTTGTTAAAAGTCCCATGTTAAAATGCTTCCCGAATTTAAAGTTATAAATTTCAGGTTAGGCTAGTTTCGAACTAAATCGGAGCGAGGTATGGTCTAGGAAAATTCGAAAATGATTTGGGTAGGTTTGGTAGTATTTGTTTTGATTTGTAGTTAGCTAAGATGATAAGAAACCTGTAGGATTTTACGGAATCGAAATTGGGTAAGTAGAACTCCCGAAATTGATCTTAGCGTAAACAACATTGTTTGGAATGTCCCGAGTTTAAGGTGTGTTGTGAAAATTGGGATTTTTGGGAGAAACTAGACATTCTATCCCATCGATGCCTCTATAACGGAAGGCACACCTCTATAGCGGAGAAATTTCCGTTATAGCGACGGTCAAATCTGGTCAACGCCCGCTATAGCGGCAGGTGACGCTACAGCGGCGAAAGTCACATATTTAATTAATTATTTCCCCAAAATAGTTTTATTTTTTTAAAACTCATTTTGGGGTAAAGTAAGGGCGATTTCCACCAGTTTTTCATCATTCGGCTTCATTAAGGTAAGGAATTCATCCCTGTTAACTAGTAATTGATAATTATACCTTAGAATTGTTAAATTACGGAGTTCGGGGAGGGTTTTAGGGCTGATTTTGGTTATTTTCTGGTGCATGGGGGAAAATTAAGTATTAAGTTAATGGGTTTTGATTATTAACAATTATTTTACCTTTGTATTCCGTTAATTCACTAATTTACCCATGAAATTGGTAGTTTTAGGTGAATTACGGTAGAAAAGCCCTAGAACGGGAAGGGAATGATCAAGAATTTGGCCTTAGGGGTTGGGTGAGTTATAACTCCCAACATGGTAGGTCATTTCATTAATTATGTGTTTATATGTGTGTTCCAGACCAAGAGCAAGCGGAAATTGCACGGAAGAGCAAAGCTCCGACTTAGAGGAGTTGTGCAAGCTTGGTTCGAGGTAGATGATGGTATTGTAGTTTAATTCAATTTGTGTTATATGTGCATGTTAACTACTTTGTAGTGTGGCTTGTTAGTGCATGTTGTTTGGTGTGGTCAATGCAAGGATTTTGCATTGTTGTATGATTTTGACCTACATTATTTATAAATGTGGAATATTTTGATATTTGGGACGTTCTCACGGGTTATTGGTGAAACAAGGTTTTCAGACACTTGTGTCTGGGGTTGGGGTATTAGTACATGGACGAAAATTATCCCCTGCAGGTCATGGCTAGAGGGTGGATGTATTACCTATAGCGTGTATGTACGAGGGTCAGGTGAGTTTGACAGTTCTATGAGTGAACCGGGAAATATATTTATATGCTTGGTAATTATTTACTTGTCTGACGTGTCTTGACTTGGTTTGACTAAATGTGACTCGGTGATATTTTATTGACTTGTTGTTTTTTAGTCCTAAACTGTTATTTGGGTTTTTATGTACTAAGTGCATGTTAGTTGAGCATGGATTAACTTGTTGTACTATATTTTAGTAAGCGTTCATATCCTCATCTTGGGTTGGCCAAATGACCCTACCAGCACACTATTGTTTTCTTGTGTGATGATACTACAAATTCTCTTACTTTTGTGAGTGCAGCGCATATTCCAGCGGGTTGGATATTTATTTTGTGTTTTCTTGTGACTTTCGGTTCCTTGGGATGGTTTTATTTTGTTAAGTACAATGTTCCGCAATTAGTTGTACTTTCGATTTCTCTTTTAGACTTGGATATTTATTGATGGGTTAGTTCTAATTATTTCTTTAAGTGTTGATTATGAGTTGGTAATTGGGGTAGATGGTCCTCCCACCGGGTGAATAGTGTGGGTGCCACTCACTGCGGGTTTGGGTCATGACACAACGATTCTCCATCCAAAAAGCTAATTTTCTTAACTTGTGATTCGTTGATTATTTTAACTTGTGTCATTTCTTTTAATGAAATAGGTCTATAATTTTTCTTGAAAAAAGAAAGATTGAAGATGGAATCTTTAATAATGAAATACATATGAAGGTTTGAAAGAGTTAATATCCTAAATGGTCACTCAACTAAGGAGTCTTTACTCAGAAAGTCACTCGACTTTGATTTTTACTCAAAAATTACTCAAGTAAAAACTCCTCTATTAGAAAGTCATTCAACTTTGGTTTTTACTTCAAAAATCACTCAACTATAGGTGTTTTACTTACAAAGTCACTGAAGACCATTTAAGATACTAACTCGGGTTTGAAATGATATTAAGATAAAGGAGTGAGGGAAATGATGTTTGCTCTAAAGACTCCTTAGTTGAATGACCATTTAAGATATTAACTCAGGTTTGAAATGATATTAAGATAAAGGAGTGAGGGCAATGAAGTTTGCTCTGAAAGTAAATGTTGAAAATGGTGATTCACGGTGGATGTCGAAGAAGAGAGAGGAAAGTGATGATGAAGATGCAGTTAAGAAATAAAGAAAAATATAAAAAGGTGTTGAAATTTAGAAAAAAGAGGAAAATATTAATAAATTTCAATAAACACTCCGCTTTTTATTTATTTTTATTTTTATGCCACATCAACTTTTAAGGTGGAAATAAATCATCTTTTAAGTAGTAAAAATGTGTAATAAATCATCACAATAATTTAAGTGTGTAATCGATTTTTCGAAACAAATTCAACATACATAAAAATTTGTATTGTTTGCATGAAATCTTCAAGAAACTAGTTAAATAATAAGTTAGAAAGAAGCAGACAAAAATGACGTGTAAAATGACTAACCTTATTTTACAGGAAAAAGAAGCTTTTTATGTTCTTTATTGTTTATCCACTCTATTGCGTTTCTCTTGGCTGACACAACGTCTTACTTATCAAGACTTGGGACCAACAAAAAAAATTCTTGTCAAGGAGGAAAAGAAGGATAATGACACAAATTTAGAAAAGATTATGAAATCAGTAATAACTACGTTCTTTGACCAACGGCGTGCCAAAGAAGAAACCAATTTTGGAAAAAACATTTGGAGGTGATTGGCCATGAAATTTTTTACTTTTTTCAGAGTTAAACTTCGAAAATCACGTTTGGTCATGAAATTTTGAAAAATTATATTTTCACTTTATTCAGTTTTTTTAAAAAAAATCCAAAACAGCAAAAAAATATTTTCACTTTTTTCATTTCAAATTACTCACAAAAATTTTTTAAAAAAAACTCTAATTTATTAATACAACTCTAATTTTCAAATATTACTTTTTACTTTAGAATTTTTATTTTTTTTTTCTATTTTCATAATGAAACGTGTCAAACGCCTACAAAATATTTTCGTAATAGGACGGGGTCATAAACAAAAGTATCTTGTCACGAGTAACTTGCAGGCATCTGGATATACATCATTTTTATATACTTTGCAAATAATGAAATGCTATCTGTAGATCAACATTTATTTTCAATTTGTCTATTTTAAGTTTAAAAGAAGGCAAACTGGAGCTGAAAAATTGATTTGAAGAATATTTCAAGTGAGTTAATCTTTCCTATAAATGAAATTCAAGTTCATATATTTCATCAAAAAAAAAAAAATCAAGTTCAAATACAATTAATAATCTATTTGATCAAGATTTTGAAAGATTAAAAATACTATTTTTCTTTAAAATATTTTTAAAATAGGTGTTTGACCAAGCTTCTGGAAGGAAGTATGTACTTGTAGGGAGTTGTAAAATTTATTTTTTCAGAAGCTAAAAAAGTAGTTTTTAAAAGAAAAAACACACTTTTTTAAAAGTATTTTTGAGAAAAATATATTTAGAAACACTTTTGAAAAGGTTGAACAAACACTAAAGTAGTTGTTCAAAGTGTTTTTTAAAATTATTGGTCAAACACAAAGTATTTCTCTCTAAATTCTAGATGTACTTTCCAAAATAAGTTGATTTTAAAAGTTTGACCAAAAATTCTACTTTAATCATCTTTCAAATATTTTCTTTAACTTCAAACGTACAAGTACTTTTTTTTCACATCCAACCAAATATTACCCAAAACGTAAGCTATAAGAGCAGTCAAACTACGTTGTTTAAAGTCTTCCTACTTATTCCACTATTGTTCATTTCGTGCCCACTCAAAACTAATTTGGCTACTTTCTAATTGTATACCACTCACTCTTCTATACTATGCTTATAAATATAGTAGAGCAAGTTAACAATATATCATTTCAAACACCATCTCATTTTATAATTAGCCATGGAAATCCAGCTATCTATCTTATTTACAACTTCCCTTCTCCTCTTACCCATACTTGTCATACTTATCATCAAGCATTACAAAACATCAGAACCTTACCAAAAATTGCCTCCAGGTCCATGGAAGTTGCCATTTATAGGAAACCTTCATCATATGGGCTCCTTACCCCATATCTCTCTAGCGAATTTAGCAACCAAACATGGTCCTCTCATGCATCTAAAGCTCGGTCAACGTTCAGCAATAGTCGTTTCATCGCCTCAATTGGCTAAAGAAATGATGAAAACTCACGACCTCACCTTTGCTAATAGGCCACAACTTAGCGTTGCAAAAATAATGTTCTACAATTTTCAGGACATTGCTTTTTCTTCCTATGGTGATTACTCGAAACAAATAAGAAAGATTTGTGTCATGGAACTTTTTAGTACCAAAAATGTAACATCATTTTTCCCTATGATGGTTGATGAAGTTTCTCTTCTTGTTAGTTTAATTAAAGCCACAGCTGGAACCCCAATTAATCTTAGTGAAATGATGTATTTATCAACGAGTGCAATAATTTGTAGAGCTTCAGTAGGGCGGACTTGCAAGGATCAAGAGTTAATGATTATGCTAATGAAACAAGTTGCATCTTTTGCTGGAGTTTTTAATGTTGCGGATTTGTTCCCTTCCTTAAAGTCTCTTCATTTTATTAGTGGGGCAAAGAGAAAATTACTTCAAATGCATATTAAGGTGGATCCTGTCCTAGAATGGATCATCCATGAACATGAAACAGAGCAATTAGCAACAGAGCCTACGGGAGAAGATCTAGTGGATGTTCTTCTGAGGCTTCAAAACAGCCACAATTTTTAGATTACAATCACAAGAAATAGTATCAAAGCCATAATATTGGTAAGTGCAGGAATCTTTGGGTTAATTTCGAGCATACTTTTCTAATATTCAATTATTTTTTGTAATAAAACATATCTCGATGATGCCTATATAATATAGAAAATAAATAAAATACGCCAAGAAATGCTGAATTTTTTCCTAGAAAAATAAGTCGCTTATGAATTTAGCAACTTATGACCTAACATAATATCCATGAGGCATTCCTGAGTTACTGTTATGTTAGAAAAATTAATTTATGACTCAAATATAATAAAGTAAAAGTTGGATAATCATCCATAAAATTACCCTTTGAATTTTCAGATGAATTTTAGCTAGTTGGATTATGTGTTTGTGAATGTATCTATAGGAAATGTTTGTGGCTGGAACTGCAACCTCATCAACAGTACTAGAATGGGCCATGTCAGAACTAATGAAGAATCCAAATATGTTGAAAAAAACACAAACTGAAGTTAGAGAAGCCTTCAATGGAAAGACAACAATTGATCAAAGTGATCTTAAAAAACTAAAATACCTGAAAATGGTTATCAAAGAAACTCTAAGATTTCACCCTCCTGGACCTTTATCAATCCCAAGGGAATCCAGACAACAGTGCGAGATTAATGGATACACTATACCGGATAAAACAATAGGTAACATTTTTTATATACTCCTATATATATTTTTTGGTTTAATCATCAGGAACCCAACTAATTTGTTACTATGTGTGTGCGCACTTACTTGGTATAGGTATTGTGAATATGTGGGCACTTGGGAGGGATTCAGAATATTGGGAAGAACCTGAGAAATTTGAGCCCGAGAGATTCAGTGAAGGTCCACTTTACGTTGGGGGGAAATCATTTTCAATTCATACCATTTGGAGTTGGTAGAAAAATTTGTCCAGGCATAAACTTTAGTATGGCGAGCATGGAGCTATCTCTAGCTCAATTACTTTGCCACTTCGACTGGAAACTTGTGAATGGAGTTAGTCCTCAAGAACTGGATATGACTGTGAACTTTGGTAATGTTGCAGGAAGGAGAAACAGTTTATACTTGGTTGCCTCTCCATTAGTTCAACAACATGCACATTGAATCCAATTTTAAGAACATTACCCCATCCTAATTCTGGTAAAAAATTTAGGATTGCATGTAACCATTGTTTGGTTATTAGTAGTAGTAGTTAATGCCAATATAATTTTAATGCCAAATTCGTAGTATTATATGTTGCAAGGTTTTATTCTTTTTTCTTTATTTGATTATAAAACAGAGTAAAAATATATAGAAAACAAAAGAAGGCGTTGTCAATTTATATATGGATATACCAAAATCTCAGGCTAATAAAAAGTATCCCATACAAACATGAATCTAACTACTCAGCTTCTATATTTGTATGTGCCAATGTTGAAATACTATGATCTCTAAATCGACATTCAAGATCATATGATATTTTGATGATTGATAAATATTGTGCAAGCGACAATCTATATGGAGAGGAAAGATTGAAGAATGAATAATAAAGTTCAAGAAGCAGGTGCTCAACAAATCTTCAAGAATAAGCAAAGAAGTTAGCAACACGCTCAGAGAACTTATTCCTCTACAGATTGGGCTGTCTTGAAGAAGTTGTTTCATGAAGGCTTGGAGAATTGGAATTATGATTTAATCCGATTCTATAAGTAACTAGAGTTCAAGGTATAAAAATATTAAAATAACTTGAACACATGAAATTAGCTTGGAATTAGGACAAAGAAACCTGACACGTGAAGAAGATTTAAACCAAGTCAAACTAGGATTGAATTCATGGAAAGACCTGAACCAATTCGTATTTGGACAGGAGAACTACAAATAATTATTTACTCCTATATAAACGACACAACATAAAGCTTTGGAGTTATTTGATCATACCCAAAGAGAGAGACGTCAGAGTCATGAGAGAATCAGTACAAAAAGTCACGAAGAAGAAGCAACTACTACAATCAAAGAATCGGTCCTATCAAGATATATCTATAAAGTTCTTGTGTTGTAATAGTTAGCTTCTTTGTGTGGTTTTGTCCACACCCCAAATCCAATCCTGGTGCAACAGACATACGATGCTACAGAATCACATCAAAAGCACCTTATAGATAAAATTGTTCACATAATTGCCCCATCCTTATTACTTAATCCAATAATGCAGATTAAAAGGCAGCACTAGATTAAAAAATTTTACAACTTTTTAAAAGATTTGGGAAGAAGAAATGGGGTGGGAGGGAAAGTTTTTTCTATTAAAAAAGTTTTTCAATTTTTTTAAAGAAATGTATAAAAAAATTATTAATATTTTAAAAAACACATGACATTCCTCCTTCCTAATTTATCAATATCAATTCGGCACATCATCCTTGGTTGCAGCTCATACATAAGATTTGCTGGATTCCAATGTCCAGGAGACACCCCTCTATAAGTAAAAGTGTTGATTTGGTCATTGGTAAAGTTAACGTATCTATTTATTCGTTGTGGGTAACTTAATTAAATCATCTATTCTTATTTTCGGTTAAATAAAAACTGTATTCAATGTTATGGACTTCAACAATAAGTTCAAACTGAATTATGAACAACCAAACAAAGTTCTAACTTTGTATTCACCATTATGAAATTCAACAATAAGTTCAGTCAAGCTTATGAACAACAAAAAATGAAGTTCAAACTATTTCTGAAAATAGTAAACAAATTTAGAAAGAGATGAAGATAGAAGAATCAAGTCCACTGAATTCACAGTGTGTCCTTAAGGAAATTATTCCCCTCAAGTACCCGAGGTTATAGAATATATCCTCCCAGGATAAAATGATTCACTTCAGTAGAATGGCGGTACCTCAAGTTCTACCGAACAACGAACTCACTCAACGGTAGCAAATCACACTTGAGTTTTTGTAAGAAAGAGGAGTTTTTAACTTTAAAATTTCGTGCCAATATCTGAGGAAAAATCAGATATTTATAGCCAAAAGGTGTTGCTTCAGAAAACAAGCAATAATTCGTGAAGAGATGCACTGTTTCAGATCGACGGCCCATATGTGGACTCATGTGCGAGAGCAGATGCCCATATGCTCCAGCTCATTAGTCCACAAACCAAAACAAAAAGTTTTCACTTGATCTGTGAACCCATATATGGGAGCATATGCCCATGTGTGGCAGCATGTTACCTTTTCATTATTCAAACAGTGCACTGAAGGGTCGCGTTCCTTCAATGTGCATTTGATATGTATCCGCAAATGCACGTTTGCGTCCGCAAATAGAGAAAATATTTTAGATCAGATTTTTAGATTAAATAATCATTAACAAATAAATTTTGTGCAAAACGATAATTTCTTGATCATTTGACAAGTTCAAATCCAAATTAGGAGTCGAGCGAGCGACGATGACGAGGGTACGAGGCTTGTCTTCTTCTTGCCTCACTAACATCATGGAGTAATGCTTTTATATTTAAGCATAAGAAAGTTTCTTTCTCCCACCAATGTGGGAGAATACTTCTTCTATAAAGTGAAAACATAATTCACTTTTCTCCTCCATTTTCCATTCACATTTAAACTAGAACCCAATAATCCCCCTCATGAATGGGGAATGACTATAAGATCAAAAAATATACGGACAAGTCTGTGATTTACAAGAAAAAACTAATTGCATCTGGATAAGTAACTTTACCTTTGAACTTTTGTAGTGAACTTATATCGGATGCACTCGGTCAATCGATAGATGTGATATCTTTGACCCGCCGAACTTTGTTGTACACTTAGACAATACAAGTCACACAACTCGCCTTTTACCATTTATAATTCTCATGGTTTTATCTGTTTCATCCATAAAAACTACTTGGTTTCATGAGAGCTTAGAGAATAGGCCTTTATTATCATTCTCCTTGAAGCAACTTCCACTTCACACTCACAAATAGGTGATTCCTAAACTTTTAATCCTATAGATAAACTATTTGGTCGTACCTGCCAAACTTAGAAACCATTAAACAGCTTCAAACCTTAAGCCTTATCCTTATTTCCTAAATATTGTCTTCATCATGATAATGAGTTGAGTTATTTGACAATGTTGAACCGTCAATCACAACTTTGTTTGATTTCTTTTAACCTAGCTCTTAGGATCTCCAGTCTGCTTGGTAGAGTTACTGTCACGATGAATTGTCCTAGGCCTTAAACCCATTGATGTCACCCAAACTATACCTCCAGAAAAGTACAATGCGGTCGTTGAATCAAATATAGAACCCAACTAGATTGGGGTCGATCCCATAGGGAATAGGATGAAAGTTTGTCGAATGCTAGTCTGAGTAATTGGCAAGTAAGTAAAACTGGGGGATTTTTGTAAGCAAGTAGTAACAGTAACGATTGTTGATTATTAGATTTGTTATCAATATGAGAAATACACTAGGAATGTGATCCCCAATGATTCCTTAACTCCATTGGTTACTTGTGCTGGCAAAACTGTCCCTCTATGTTGCATGCAAAATCTAATAAGATATGTTTATCTAAAAGTCTCTCGACCTTAGTTAGACGAATTTCACTCATCCCCTCTCGGTCTCTGAGTGTCGCACTACTAACCCTTGTCCTGGATCTCAGATAACTATCCCTGTTACGGCTCAAGTTATTAGATAAAGGTTGATAGCTTCAAATCTCTATTGTTATTTCCTTTTCCCAATCTCTACCTCTCTCTCGAGCAAGTCTAGAATACAGGCGAGTTTCTAACGTTTGCAAACGTTAGAAGATCAACCACAACGAAAGAAATAATAATACATGTATTCACACTGGTTTAGAATTGCTTTGCACTCAAACCCATTTCGTTAATTCCTCATGGTTCACACAACCCTAGTTGATGGGTTTAGTTACTCATGATTGCAAGAACACAAGAAGAATTCAATGATGAAAACATAATTGTAAACTCACAATAAGAAGAAAAATCTGAAATCTCAATATGAATAAAAACCCTAGAATCGAAGTTCCAAGATTACAAAATCAATAATGTATTTGCGAACTCAAAATAATGAAAATATATCTCAAAATAATGTAATGACCAACTCCTAAACATAGGACAATATAGGGGAATTTATAGATACAAGGTGAATCCTATCCTAAATAAAACAGGACAACAGAGTCTGCACTTTTCCACGGTACTGTGACTTGGTGTCGTGGAACCAAGTCACGTCACGGGGGTCCATGTCATGAGAATCAAGCTTCTTCACAATCTTCAGGAGTTTGACACATGGCACAAACCTACGTGACGTAGGTCGACTCACGTGGCGTGAGTCCCTGCGGTGAGTCACTCCCACAGTTTTGACTTGGCTCTTTTCTTCTTCAGATGCTCCATTCCAGTGCTTACTTCTTTCCTAATTTTCTATTTTGCCTCCATAACCTATTTTCCTACAAGATAGAACAGAAAACACATCATACCTACCAAACATACCTAAGTTATTATATATTTTCCTTGTTTTAAGCATCGAAAGTGCCATGAAACCATGGCACATCAACACCCTCAACTTAGAACTTTTGTATGTCCTCAGACAAACAAAACAAAATAAACATATATGATGTTTAACTAAGAGAAACCTAAGAGATCTACGGCAGTCGACTTATCGCTTTTGGCACCAAACCTTTTTCGACCCCTCTTATTTGCAAATCAAAACCATGGTGTGTATACATGCAGCATATTATCATGATACTGAAGGGATCAAATGATGACATCAGATTATGAATAAACAGCTAAGCATATATGCAAATGACATTATTCGAACAAATAGCAGCTAACAATGCAACCCATGTACTCTCACAATAAAGAAGTCCCATACACTCACAGTATACCAATGAATATCAACGTAGGGACTGGGTCAAAAAACTCTCTCTCACAAAGAAGTTCAAATAGTGTGCGTGAAATACCATAGGCTTGCCCTTATTTTCTATGTCTTAGTTTTTCGGACAGTCAGACTAGGATCACTATAGGACTTTCATCGGCTTGTAATATAGGCTTGAGGACGGGTGTGGTACATATAGATATAGTGACTCAACCCTCCTTGACACTATACTATTTTTGGCTCCACTTTCCAACCATTCTTATTTTTATTCTCTCTTATTCTCCTTCATTTATTTTCAGATTTTGGGTGTGATGTTATTCATACTTTCAAAACACACTATTTTTTTTTCTTTTTCTCCCTTTTTTTCTCTTTTTGTAATTTCTATTTATTTCACTCATTTTTTTCTTCTTCACACCCAAATCTGTTATCTTTTTCTTTTACTAACCCCTTCTTCATACACAAGTTAAACTACGTACCCCTATAATAGCCACCCTCAACGTAGGTGATTTACCTGAGTTAAGGTACACGGGACCAGGGCCAAGACAGGTTCATTGTAAGTCAAAATGGGAAGGTGAATAGGCTAATGAAAGAAATAGGTCAATTAAGGCTCAAAATCGGGATCAAGAGATATTTACTTTATTTGGTCGAACATTTAGGCTAAAAGTAGACTCATTCAAGAACGGCCTATGATCCTTTCCTAACCACTGTCATATAACCTAGGCAAGACTAATAGGGGAAGTTCTGGATCGCACACATAAAGTGAACTGTTACCTCACACACACATAGCACAGGGTTGCACTATCAACTATTACATATCCAGTTCATGCATTGCTAGCTACCATCATGTTGCCTATAATACTAATGTCATAAAAGATCCAACAGCTATCACAAACTAACATACTACACACACAGTTCAAAACCAAATTTTCAGGAGGGGTGTCCTTTAAACAATCAAAAAGAATCATTATCAAAAACTTGTTCAAAACTGGACTGCACTGAGGTTCCCCTATTTTTCTCCTAATTAAACACAAAAACACATAAATAATCTAACTAACAACCTAAACATGTCGGTTCTACTATGATAGCACACTTGGGGGAAAAGAAATCACGACAACAAAAACCCCCAAGTGGTGGTATACCCTCACCCCCAACTAAATAATGATGCACTTCCCTCAGTGCACATCTATCAATATGATAAGTGTTAGGGAGTGAAGACATACCTGTGGCACCCTAGGCGTCGGGTGTGGGCCCGTCCACAGTAGGATCATTTGTATACTCTCTGGGATCCACGCTAGGTGCGTTCGGTGAAGGGGGTGGCTTACTAGAGGATGCACCCCGTGCCCTCTGGTCATGAGCAATCTGACTGACATGGTATTCTACTAGAGACGCCTTAGTCGCCCTCCGTAGATCACTATCAAACTTTTCTGCACTATTAGTCTGACCCTCAGGACTCTGTGTCCACTTACCTATAGCAATAGGAGGCTCCTCGTCAGCAAACAAATCCACCCCAAAAACTGGTGTTGAAGGTACCGATGTTGGTATGGGTGGAATGATAGGAGTATGGCTAACTGCTAAATCTTAAACCTCTGCCCTCAATGCAGCCACCTCCTTGGTCAACCCTGTCTAATCTGAGATATAGGCCTCTCTCAACCGGCTACCCATCCGGTGCTCAAAATTGTCTATCTGCCCATATAGCTCACGCATAAACTTCTCTATAGCAGAAGTCATGCGAGCCTCAACTCTCACCTCAGAATCCTCTATCGACGTCCTAACCCATGGCTTAAGTTGAGATACCAACTTAGCCATTGGGCCTCTATGTGAGCATGTCGCTTAATAACTTATGTCTTTGTATCCACTAACTGCTGCAAAAAATCTCATGAAACTACAACCATGCCAGACGAGGGTGGTGGTACGGTAGTGCCTGCAGCCCCCTCATCAGTCACGGGGCCTTTTCCCTCGTTAGGCAACCTCCCAGCCTTGGGGTCACTAACTGGTGTTGAAGTGCTAACCGGTTCCTCTCGATCTACTTGCCCTTCAAAAAGAGTGGCGCCTGACGAAGTAGAGGGTTGAGACCCCCTCTGGGAAATTAGGATAGCACCTCGTTGCTGCATTAACCCTACATCAGCTATGCGGGTCACCTCAATGGCGTGATCTACTGCAGGTATCATAACCACACCAACACTATTACATAGGCCCTAAATCAGACAGGGGAAAGGGATGATGGTAAAGTCTCTAAAGGCACGCTCATAAATCTCCTCAATAATATAGCGGGCGATATTGATGTCATATCCGGTGATGATGCTCACTACCAGAACAGTTTGGTCAAGAGTAAGAGAATTATCTGCACCTGTGGGATAGATACGGTGTCGTACAACTGACCACCAAACCCTACCCGTAAAGTGAATCGAGGAAGTCTTAATATCCAACTTCTCAGCTACCCATCTCGCATCTATGCGATCCTCAGCAATATACTGTACAACCCACTGTAGTAACTCTAAACGTTGATCGGCATCCTTTATTTTATTTCTATTTTTCACCATCTCAATATGGTGATCAAACTTAGCAGTACTAGCTAGAAGTGCACGTTCGTCACCAAAAAAGAACCTGTTGATATTCTGCTCAGATATGTCTACTCTGGTACCACGAACCAAAGTGTAAGTCAATAGTGGTTGGTCCTGATATCGCTGCTCATTTGGTGTGATTAATTCAATAGAAGCAGCCTATGAAGCAAAAAACTCATGAACCAACTCTGGGCCATAGCTACCAGAAGGCTCCGTCATCCATCCGAATCCATAGCGATCAAACACTGCCTTAATCTTGGATAGTGCCTTTAACTCATCTAACCGATATTGGGGCTCCTCAGTGATACTTCATCTACACACACCCGCTCAGTTGGCTCTACATCCCTATCATAAATGTCCTTCATACCCTGAACACATCACCTCTTATTTTTCTTCGTACTGTAGTTACGGCCAGCTGTGCAGCCACCTGTCTCTGTGAGGAAGTCGTGGAATCCTGAACACCAGTGCCTGAAATAGATGTTGTCTCATCAACCTCACCACTACTACCAGACTTAGAATCATCTGCATCCTCAGCAATCTCATCGGTCCCAGGTGCATCAACCTCATCTTCAGTACCACTGATTGCAGAAATATCCACCTTCTTTTCAGACTAGGGGGAGAAATCAGATGACTGAATAGGAGTCACCAATAAAGGCTACGTCGTAGCCTGGGCTATAGCCTGTGCCCTATTTCGTTGTCTTGTGGCGTGAGGCACAAGAGTATAATCATCCCTAGTGATCTCATAAACCTCTTCGGACCCACTTTTCTCTGGCTCAGAAAGGCTCATTTCACAGCTTTGTTGTGATTTATAGGTTTTTGGTGTGAATTCGTGAAGAGAAACCCATATCTCTGTGTTTAGGGTTTCCTTTAGGCAGCATTATTCGAAGTAGTCAGGTCTTTGGTGGAGTTTAGTTGGGGTGGGTATGGGTTTTGGGTTAGGTTTTGGCGAATTTGGGTGATAGAACTTTGAAATTTATTGCAATTGGAGTGGTGGGGGTATGAATTGGAGTGTTTGGTACTTGGGAAATTTAGTGAATGTAGGATTGGAAGTGTTAATGTGAATGAATATTGGGAAAGAAAGTTGGGTATTTGGAGGAGAAAGATTGGGATTAGGGTTTTAAGTTAGATGTAATCCGGTTTATAAGGTTGAGAGGAAATATAAGGGGTTGGGTCGGGTCAAAATCTAATTTCCTTGGGTGTTTTGATTCTTACGACATGGACCCACGTCACGTTGTTTGACCTACATCACGTGGGTCCATGTCATGGATTGAGTTCCACAATCGAAAAATGCCCTCTAATTTTCATGGTACCAACCCATGTCACGTGGGTTGACCTACGTCACGTGGGTCCCTGGCGTGGGTTGGATTCTACAACTTGAACATTTATTTTGATTTCCACGGTATCAACCCACGTCACGTGGGTTGACCTACGTCACATGGGTCACCATCGTGGTTTAAGCTGTATACTTTTCAGTTCACATCTTTATTTTCAACTTACGACTGGTATCAATCCTTGGCTTGCCTCCCAAGCAGCGCTTGATTTAACATCACGGCACGACGTATCTAGGTTGGTTAATCAGACTTCACCAACCAGCCCATGGGTTGCCTTCCATGAAGCGCCTGATTTAACATCGCGGCACAACCCAACTTACTTGACTACTCAGACTTCATCAACACTAAACTTCTCACATGTCGATATTTCTTCTGTGGTTCCCACATAGTGCTTTACACGTTGTTCATTGACCTTGAATAGAACATTTTCATCACATTTCAACTCAATTTCTCCATGGGGGAATACTCTAACCACCGTGAATGGTCCATACCCTTTGGACCTTAATTTTCCAGGAAACAAGCGAAGCCTGGAATTATAAAGCAATACCAAATCTCCCGGGAGAAACTCTCGTCGTTCAATCTTCCGATCATGATATAATTTCATCTTCTCTTTATATAGTGATGAACTTTCATAAGCCCGTAGACGAAATTCATCCATCTCATTCATCTGCTTTATTCTTAATTTAGCCACATCACTCCATTCCAGATTCAACCTCTTCAATGCCCATAATGCCTTATGTTCAAGTTCGACAAGCAAATGCACGATTTACCAAATACCAGCTGATATGGAGATGCACCAATCGGTGTATTGAACCCAGTTCAATATGCCCATAATGCATCATCCAACCTTTTTGCCCAATCAGTCCTATTGACATTCACCATCTTCGCCAAAATAGACTTAATCTCACGATTTGACACCTCAACTTGCTTATTCGTCTGAGGATGGTAAGGTGTTTCCACCTTATGTTTGACACCATATTTTTCAAGCAGGGCTTTGAACAGACGATTATAGAAGTCGGATCCTTCATCACTAATGATAACTCGGGGTGTACCGAATCATAAAAATATGTTCTTTTTCAAGAATGTTGTGACACTTCTTTCTTCATTATTAGGAAGCGCTATTGCCTCCACCCACTTAGAAACATAGTCAAAAGCTACCAAAATGTATTTCATCCCATGTGAGCTCACAAATGGGCCCATAAAATCAATTCCCCATACGTCAAATAATTCGAGCTCAAGAATAGTAGTCATAGGAAGTTCGTGCCTACGCGAGATGTTCCCTTGTCTTTGACATTGGTCACAAGCCCGAGCATAGTCATGAGCATCTTTATAGATGGTGGGCCAATAATACCTGCATTGTAAGATCTTATGAGCAGTCCGCGCACCTCCATGATGACCCCTAACTGAAGATGAATGACATGCTTCCAAAATACTTATCATCTCGACTTTCGAACTACACCTTTGAATTATGCCATCCGCATACACCCGAAATAAATAAGGCTCATCCCAGAAGAACTTTCTCACCTCATGCATGAACCTCTTCCTCTGCTGATACGACATATCTTCCAAGACTAGATCACTTGCCAAAAACTTGGCAAAATCTGCAAATCAAGGAATTAATTCTTGTGATGCTGCCAACACTTACTCGTTTGGAAAAGTATCATCAATATCAAGATCATCCCTTAATCTAAGCATGGCCTCCTCCTCAAGGCGTGATAGATGGTCTGTAACCTGATTCACAGTCCCCTTTTGGTCCTTGACCTCAAAATCAAATTCTTCCAATAGAAGTACCCACTGAATCAGTCTTGGCTTGGCGTCCTTCTTTGACATAAGATATTTAAGTGCTGCGTGGTCTGTATGCACAATCACTTTCATACCAATCAATTAAGATCAAAATTTCTAGAATCACTGTCAGCAATTCTTGCTCGGTTACAGTATAATTTTTCTGAGCTGGATTAAGTGCTTTGCTAGCATAATAAATCGGATGGAGAATTTTCTCACGCCTTTGGCCAAGGACTGCACCCAAGGCCACACCGCTAGCATCACGCATAGCCTCAAATGGCATCATCCAATCTGGTGAAACAATAATAGGGGCTGAAATCAACTTCTCTTTCAGACACTCGAACGCTTTTAGACAAGACTCATTAAACACAAACTTCGCCTCCTTCTCTAAAAGCTTGCATGATGGATGTGTAATCTTACAGAAATCCTTGATGAATCTTCTATAGAAACCTGCATATCCCAAGAAACTTCGAATTCCTTTAACCAAAACAGGTGGAGGTAACTTTTCAATCACCTCTATCTTGTCTTTGTCAACTTCAATACCCTTCTTTGAGATTCGATGCCCCAATACGATACCCTCATTAACCATAAAGTGACATTTTTCCCAATTTAGCACTAAGTTGCACTCCTCGCATCTTTGTAACACATTAGCAAGGTGGGCCAAGCAGTCATTAAATGAGTCTCCCACAATAGAGAAATCATCCATAAAAACCTTAATAGTGTCTTCCACCATGTCGGAGAAAATGAACATCATGCAAAGCTGGAAAGTGGCCGGTGCATTACATAAATCGAAGGGTATCCTTTTGAATGCGAACGTCCCACATGGACAAGTGAAAGTGGTCTTCTCCTGGTCCTCGGTAGTAATGAAAATCTGATTATACCCCGAATAATCATCAAGAAAACAATACCATCCTCTACCAGCAAGACGGTCTAACATCAGATTCATGAAGGGTGTAGGAAAGTGATCTTTTTTGGTCCAAGAATTCAGCTTTCGATAATCCATGCAAACTCTCTATCCAGTAACTGGCCTCATTGGGATAAACTCATTTTTTTCATTTGGAACTACAGTGATCCCTTCCTTCTTTGGCACACACTGAACTAGGTTCACCCACTTTCTATCAGTAATGGGGTAAACCACACCCGCATCTAACCACTTGATGATTTCCTTCTTCAATCCTTCTTACATAGATGGGTTCAGACGACATTGGTGCTCGATGCTTGGTATGCACTTAGTATCAAGCTGAATTTTATGAGTGCCAATACCGGGTGGAATCCTGATAATGTCAGTGATGGACCAACCAATGGCCCTCTTAAACCTTTTCATTACCGAAACAAGAGCCTCTATTTGCCACTCCACCAACTTAGCATAAATAATCACGGGTAAGGTATTGTTGGCTCCCAAGAATGCATAGCTAAGGTGAGATGGGAGAGCCTTAAGCTCCAAAACTAGAGGCTCCTCAATACAAGGTCGAGCCTGTGTTCACCTTATTCTTTAAATCAAGATCAAGTTTCTTAGGAGCATAAGTTTATGATCCCCTACCAACGAGTGCACCAACCATCTCATCGTATTCCTCAATACCATCACTATCAAAATTCATAATCACGGCCGCAAGATCTTCTACCCCTAACCTTTCCTCAATAGGCACGACAATGTCACTCTTATCAACTGTATCTATTACAGAAATTACTCGCATATCTTTCGATTGCTTCATGGAACGGCAAATATTAAAAGTGACATGTTCTTCATTCAACCTGAATTTCATCTGCCCAGTTTCCATGTCAACCAATGCATGGCCAGTGGTAAGGAATGGTCTTCTCAAGATGATGGAAACCTCAAAATCAACTTCACAATCTAGAACCACAAAGTCAGTCAGGAAGGTGAAAGATGCAACCTTCAATAAAACATTATACAAAATGCCCACCGACTTTTTCACAGTTCTATCCGCCATAAAGAGTCTCATAGAAGTCGGGTTCGGTGCTCTCAATCCTAACTGCTTAAAAACGGCTAGCGACATCAAGTTAATTCTAGCACCCAAGTCACACAGAGCTTTTGCAAAACTATAGGACCCAATAGTACAAGGAATTATGAAGGCTCCCGGATATTCCTTTTTCTCGACAAGTGAGCGAGAAGAAATTGCACTACAATGATGTAAATTATCTGCTGGCTCAAAACTGACAGTTCTCTTCTTCATCACCAAATCTTTCATAAATTTTGCGTAACCTAGCATCTGTTCTAAATCCTCGACAAAAGGAATATTTATCGATAAGTCCTTTAACATTAAGATAAATTTCTAATATTTATGCTCTTCAGCTTTTTTTTTCAACCTTTGAGGAAAGGGAGGGGGAGGTCGAGGAATTTGTTTGCACACTTGAGGGACCTCTTTTTCATTTCCGTTATCAGATTTCTCCTTTTTGTCAGCATCATGAGGCTTTTGAACTGCATCACCCTTTGAATTCTCTGGCTCTATCTCAGTTTCTACATCAACTATCATTAGCTCATCTTTCTTACCACTATCCACAGGTATGGATGGGTCAGTAGTGCACTTCCTGCTTCTAGTAGTAATGGCCAAACAATGACTATCATTCTTTGGATCCTGGATGTTGTTGCTCAGAAGGGCACCTGGTTGACACTAGTTCAATGCCATCGATATTTGTCCGAACTGTTGCTCCAACTATTTAATGGCAATCGAATAAGATTCTACTTTCTGACTTATTTCTGAAATGTCTGACCTAATCTCCTTCAAGCAACTCTCCTGACTCTCTGTCCCTTTAACCAGTTTATTGAGAAGGGCTTCTATTCTTGAATTTCCATAATCAGTATCGCGGTTCCCCGGTGGAACATATGCGCCATCTTCTCTTTATAATCATCCTATCTCCTCCAATCACCATCACGATCTCATTCTCTGTCTCTATATCTTGACTTGTTATAACTGTCTCCATAGTAGTTCTGACCTTGATTCCCTTGCCTTGAGTTCCAAGAGTCTTGATTAGACCCTTGACCCTTGGCTTGAAAACCTGCCAACTCTCGATCCAAGTACTTAGCCTCCTCATCAGATTCATAATCGTCATGCCTAGGTGTTTTGCCTTGCGCACCTACGACATGCACCTTTTCAGCACTTCCAGCTGTAACCTATTTGGCTAGCAAGCCAATTTTTATCCTCAACTGTGCGACCTCTTGAGCTACAGATTCATCCAAATCTCGTTCTGCTTCCAAGGCTCCAATAGTATACGTCCCAGTAGGTGTATCTGCCTCCTAAGTATGCCATCTTTGGTTGGTCTTAGTGATACGATCTAAAATCTTTGAAGCTTGTTCCCACCTCAGACTCATAAATGTTGCGCTAGTGATAGTATCTGCTACAGCCGTGGTATTGGCATTTAAAGCCCTGTAAAAGATCTCAAGTAAACTCCTACCACTCATCATATGATTTGGCACATTCTGTAGTTTCTTCTTAAACCTTAGCCATGTCTCGTAAAGTTCTTCAGTATATAGTTGTCTGAAGTTGTAAATCTCATCCTTCAATGGTAGCATCTTAGAAGGTGGGAAAAATCTCTGCAGAAATTGATTTCTCAACTCTTGCCAAGTAGTGATATAACCTCGTGGTAACTCGGCCAACCACAAAGTCGTTTCTCCTATTAGAGAGAATGAAAACAATCTCAACCAAATAGCCTCTTGGTCAACTCCAGGCAAATTATATGAAGTGCAGACCCCCACAAAGTTCATCACATGTATGTTTGGATCTTCTGTAGAAAGACCAGTGAACACACCTTTCAAATTTAGCAGGTAAATCATGGCACTTGTAATGTCAAACTTTGTGCCCTAAGATAATTCTGGTGGAATAATGGCACCAGTCTCAATCGGCTCGAAATAAGCCACATCCTCTTCTGTGGGATCATCATAAACCGGCACATATGGTCTTTGAGGTGGTTGTTGCACCCTCGGTCTTCTTTGTCTCTCTTCAAGTGCAGCGAGACATTATGCTGCTTCTTGCATTCCTTGATGATATCTATCATCTTGTCTAAGAGTTGTTTGCCTCTTATTTTTCTCAGTCGTTAATCGAGCAGTGATTTTCTCGACTATTTTATGACTAACCGGATGAATTGGTGGTTGGTTATGAATACCTTCTGCGACTGCAGGATTCTGAACTCAATCTGTGTTTACCATTCTTCGATTCCCTCTCAATGTTCTTTCTATTTCAGTAACAAGTGGAATCAGGGGATTGCCTTGACTCTTAGTGTTGGGCATACACCGGTGTGTGCTCTTAAAAGTATTAACAAAAAAAACAATCAACTCCAACAAGCAAACTAATTAACTCCATAACCGTACTCCCTGACAACGGTGCCAAAATTTGATGTTGCCCAAACTATACCTCTAGAAAAGTATAACATGATCGTGAATCAAATATAGAACCCAACTAGGTTTGGGTCGATCCCATAGGGAATAGGATGAAAGTCTGTTGAATGCTAGTCTGAGTAATTGGCAAGTAAGTAAAACTGGGGGATTTTTGTAAGCAAGTAGTAACAGTAACGCTTGTTGATTATTGGATTTGTTTTCAATATGAGAAATACGGTAGGACTGTGATCCCCAATGATTCCTTAACTCCACTGGTTACTTATGCTGGCAAAATTGTCCCACTGCGTTGTATGCAAAATCTAACAAGATATGCTCATCGAAACGTCTCTCGACCTTGGTTAGACGAATTTCACTCCTCTCCTCTCGGTCTTCGAGTGTCGCACTACTAACCCTTGTCCTGGATCTCAGATAACTATCCTTGTTATGGCTCAAGCAATTAGATGATGGTTGATAGCTTCAAATCTCTGTTGTTATTTTCTTTTCCCAATCTCTACCTCTCTCTTGAGAAAGTCTAGAATACAGGCGAGTTTCTAACGTTTGGAACTGTTAGAAGATCAATCATAATGAAAGAAATAACAATACATGCGTTCACACTAGTTCAGAATTGCATTACACTTAACCCATTTTGTTAATTCCGCATGGTTCACACAACCCTAGTTGATGGGTAACTTTACTCATGATTGCAAGAACATAAGAAGAATTCAATGATAAAAATATAATTATAAACTCACAATAAGAAGAAAACTCTGAAATCTCAATATGAATAAAAACCCTAGAATCGAAGTTCCAAGATTACAAAATCAATCATGTATTTGCGAACTCAAAATAATGAAAATATATCTCAAAACAATGTAATGACCAACTCCTAAACATAGGACAATATAGGGGTACTTATAGATACAAGGTGAATCCTATCCTAAACAAAATAGAAGAACAGAGTCGGCACTTTTCCACGGTATCGTGAGTTGGTGTCGTAGAACCAAGTCACGTCACGTGGGTCCCTATCATGAGAATCAGGCTTCTTCACAATCTTCAGGAGTTTGACTCACGACAAAAACCTATGTGACATAGGTTGACTCACATGGCGTTAGTCCCTGCCATGAGTCACTCCCTCAGTTTTGACTTGGCTCTTTTCTTCTTCAGATGCTTCATTCCAGTGCTTACTTCTTTCCTTCTTCTCTATTTTGCCTCCATAACCTATTTTCCTGCAAGATAGAACAGAAAACACATCATACCTACCAAACATACACAAGTTATTGCATATTTTCCTTGTTTTAAGCATTGAAAGTGCCATGAAATCATGTCACATCACCCATTCCCTTTGATGATCTATGTGTTGAGTTTCATATTGTTGAATTTTTAGGCTTCCCCTTTCTCTTAGCTCATCAGCAATTGTATTATCCAAAGATACACCTGTGATGGGCAAATTTGGAGCTTCAAGATTCAAGATTTTAGAATTTGCTCCTTTTGACACAACTCTATAACACAAAGAGATTTCATCAGTATCAACCTCCTCATTTGATTTGATGATGATTTGATCATCAATTTTGGGGGAAGCCTCAGTACCATAATAGGATCAACCACCAGATTTCCTTTCTAGCTCTTTAATTAAATTGTATGTCTCTCTATATGAAATTGAGACTTCAATTTCAACTTCTTCATCTATTTTGTCTTCAACTTCTTCATCTATTTTGTTTTTAGCTTCTTCATTAGCTTTCAATATTTACTCTGGGCTAGTGATTGACTTTGATATGACAGATGATTGATTAGAGAATTCAACTTCTACTGCATGTCCCTTAATGCTTTCTTCGAAAAAAACACCACGGGCATATAGAGTTTTAGACACTGCCTACTCAGAATCTACTTCAACATCATTCGCATCCAAACTTTTATTGTCAGTTTCAAGATCTGCTTCTTTGATTTCCTTGGCAGCAACTACCATTTATCATTCTAAACATCATTAGAATTTTCCTTGCTTTTTGTTGGTGACATCAATGTGTTCCTTATTCATGTGATGGACTGTATTATATCCCAAATTCACGATCCAGTCTCTTTCAAAATTGATAGAATTCAAGGCATCTATTGCTCTACTCTCAGCTACAAAGCACCTTCCTCAGTGTAACACCCTGTACTTTCCCAACCCTACTTGATGACATTGAACAATTTTTATTTAAGTGTCGAGAGTTATAAGTATGTATTTGGAAATGTTAAAGATGAGAAAAATTAAAATTTGGCCTTGTACATGTGACGAGCCTTTCATAGGAAGTGTTTTGTGACTTCTTGAAGCATTTATGTAATACCCCGTACACATTCTAACCTCATTTGGTGACTTGGGGTCATGCTTACTTGATGATTAAGGTCACTAAGTAAGTATTTTATAGTGTTTTGATAAGGTATTGGACGATACGCAAGTGTTGGAAAAATTGCCGAAAAATTTAGCAATACATGGAAACTTGCGCCACTGCCCTATTTCAGGGGGTGTGGCGCAAGCCCCTGAGATCAGAGAGGGTGCATTTCTTGCGCCACTGGCTTGTTTTGCAGCAGTGGCGCAAGGAACAAATGTTTTACCTTTCCGAAGTCGTTTTGTAACGCAATTCGACGACGCTTCTTGGATGGTTTCTTTTGGTTCTTTGGGGTTATTTGAGCATTGTTAAAGATTCAAACACTTCAATATACTCCTACATACTCCTACATGATCAAGTCATGAAGTGTGAATAGTGATTCAAAATGTCCAATGAAACCAAGGGCGACTAGAATGCCTATTTTTGCGATCGAAAGGACGAATGAGAATCTTTTAAGAGAATATTGTCGTAACATTATGGAATTGTGTAAACATGAGATATAAGGTGAATAATACATGAAATTTGGTGGGTTACATGGATATGTGTTATTGGGCCCAAAATTAGGGCCCAAAATGGAACAAAAGAGAAGGCCCAAAGGCAAAAATGACCCATTCTTCCAAGATTTGACCAAGTAAACCTATCAATTAATTCCAAATGTGGCTAAGGATGACTTGGGGTCTATATAAAGGCCCCAAGATCATTTTTTTTATTGTCCAAAGCTCTCATGCCTTTATGATATTTTCTCCAATATTTCTCCAAGTTCCAAACCCTAAAGCAAAATATCCTTTGGACTCTTTGGCAAAGATCATCCTATTCCAAGCTTTGGTAAGTGTTTATTTTCATGGATTAACATATTATATTCATGGGATATTATGTATATTATGCTATTTGTGTTGGCAAGGTGATGAATAGTGTATTTTTGCTTTGGTGAAAGATGTGTCATCTTGGTAATTTGAACTTGAATTAGGCCTTGTGCCTTTGATGAAAAAGCATGGTATGGACAAAATATGAACATGTATGGTGTTATTTTTGGTATTACACTTGTTCTTGCCTATAAGTGAAAATTGTGGGATTTTGGCCGATATGTGTTATGAGTATTAAGGTCATTTGATGGGTTATTTGTGATGTGTGATGGATAAGAAAGTGTAAAGGAGAAGTGTTGTGGTAAAATGTATCAATTATCATGTATTGGTCAATGTTGGGAATATTATAGAATTTTTGAAATAATAGTATGATCAATGGTTTTGTCAAGGGGAAATGGCATGTTTAAGGACAAATATGTGACTCATTGGTGTTACATGCATTTGAAGAGTAGTTGGTGGTTAATGTGAATTCCGTATTGTAATTGTGTTGTAGAGTGACACATAAAGAAGGAGCGGGACTATTGTATACACATCTATGATTGTGTATTCGTATTAAGAATACAAGGTATGTAAGGTTACTTTTATATCCTTCTGCAACATATGATGTTCACACTGTCATAGCACTCACTTGATTCCAAAATACTCTAAGGTATTTCATATTCAATAGTTGGCTAGAGTTACTCATATGTTCCTTATTCATTGGTCAATGGTGAATCGTATAACTCATGTTTATTGATTGACTCATGTCCATTGGTTGACTCACGTTCATTGGCTAATATGTCAAAAGTTCCAAATGGTCTAAGGTAGTGCATCGCAGGGTGATGAATCCACATGTATCGTATTTAGTGATCATTATGTTAAGGTTCCAAAAGTGTACTATACCAAGGGGGTTCTAGAGTATGCCAACTAGGGGTGATATATTGATAGTCATATGTGTTTTACTCCTATACGAATCATGAATCACTTAGTTCTTATTTATGGGTGGAAGTTCTTAAGTTGTCATATGTTGTTGATCCTAAGAGAATTATCCCAATAAGAGCAATGAGGTAAAGAGAGCTTGTTTAGTTGAATATCATTGTTCCAATCATGGGAGGAGTCCTATGGTATGATGATTATCCTTGTGCCAATTGTAAGAGTATCAATCTCATAAGAGTAATAAGAGAGGTGATGTGCAAGTTAGTATAGTTATACTTCATAAGTGAAATTGTCAATCTCATGAGATAAAAGGGTGAAGTGAGATGTGCATGTAAGTACGTGTTTGGCTAAGGTGTTAATCTCATAAAGGACAAGAGTAAGGTAAAGTATATGGGTGTGTTCCAATTAATGTCATGATCCAAAGTTCCAATAGAGTTATGCACATGTCTAGTAATGTTCCAAAAGTCCAATGAGGTTATGTCCCAAGGTTTCAACAGTGGATATACTCACGTATCTTGTTCATTGATCATTGTCAAATGGTTCCAACAGTGTTATGTTTTAATGCTTATTCACATGTTTCTTACTCATTGATGATGGATCCAAAGCTTCAAACAAGGTTGTGACTATCATTGTACCAACCTTTCAAAAGTAATGAAAGAAGTAATGTGCAAGTTAATGTATCTATTCCTCACAAGTAAAGGTACCACTCTTACAATAGTAAAGATGTGAAGTAATGTATATTGTGTTTCAAGTTTCAAGAATGTTTCTATCATCAAAGTACCACTCATAGTGTGAAGCAAAGTAATGACGAATGAAAGTAAAGAAAGCAATGTTATGATATATTAATCCTACCCATGGTGTAGATGTATGTTATTGACCCACCATAGAGTGGATGTATGTTAACCTACCCATGGAGTAGATGTATGTCATTGCCCACCATAGAGTGGATGTATGTTAACCCACCATAGAGTGGATGTATGTTATTGCCCACCACAGAGTGGATGTATGTTATTGCCCACCACAGAGTGGATGTATGTCATTGCCCACCATAGAGTGGATGTATGTTAACCCACCATAGAGTGGATGTATGTTAACCCACCATAGAGTGGATGTATGTCATTGCCCACCATAGAGTGGATGTATGTTAACCCACCATAGAGTGGATGTACGTTGAATAACTTGCGGCTTTTGAGCAATGTAAAGGTAAAGTAAAGTAAAGGCAAGGGAAAGAAAGAACGTAATGTACATGGTATCCCACCTATAGAGAGAGAGTTTGTTCACATTTGCTATTTCTCTTATGTTGATTCCATGGTTATTTTTATTATGTATGTATCATTGGAGATGATAATAATGAAGGAAAGGTACATGATTCCACTCATTGAGTTTCTCTTATAATGATTTCCATTGAAGTTCTTATGCACTGACTCAGTTTTTCTTATGGCCTTACATACTCAGTACATTCTTCGTACTGACCCCTTTTGGGGACTTACCTTACATGTTGCAGGGGCAGGCACTAGTAGGCCTCCACAGTAAATTGTCAGTGTTGCAGATCTTTGGTGAGCTCCAGTTAGTTCGGGGCTTCTCCGAGTCACTGTTGTACATGGGTTTTGCTTTTGTATACGCTGTATAAAGCGGGGACTTGTCCCGACTTGTAGTTCATTTTGGTCAATGCATTTGTTAGAGGCTTTTGTAGACGGATGTGGGCGTATCAGTGTAAAAGACATATGTTGTTTGACTAGATGGCCTCAACGGCCAAGTTCCATATGTATGTATAAATATGTCCCATGTTTTCCTTTATGCGTCTTCCATGTTCTTACACAATGGTGGTTATGATTATGATATATACATGATTGAACATAGGCAAAGGTTGGTTCTCTCGGGCCTTATCGGCTACGGGTGCCAATCATGTCTCGATGGGATTCGGGGCGTGACACTCAGTCTTCTTCTTCTTCTTCAACAACTTTTTCAGGTTGAGTCATATTGCTCTCCCTGGTTCAAAAATATCTTTTATGTGTCCTACTTACCACAACGATAACATTTGAGAGGCGTCTTAGTATAATTGTTAGAAGACTCTTTCTTCTTTCCAAGCAAGCTTGAACCACCTGAGGCTCGAGAGTGCATCATATCTCCTGCTTTTCCTTTAAAGTTCCTTTTGTCGACTACAAGAGCATTTCTTTCCCCTTCTTTGATATATACACTCGCCAATTGTTTGGCTAGTAACTCTTGTGATGACAACAAATTCTCAAATTCCTCTAAGGATAGTTTTGAGACCATCCTTGAATCGATATCATAAAGGAAATATATTCTGATTTCAAACTACGAATAATTTCTTCTTATTCGTGCTTCAAAGATAGCCTCATCCGGATTTATTAAAGAGATCTCAAAACATAAGTTCTTAATCTTCAAAAAATACTCAAAAATAGAAAGATCACCTTGAGTGGTGTTAGCGAATTCATTCTCTAATATTTGTAGCTGAGCTTCATTCTTCTTGTTGAATAACTGATCGAGGGTCCTTCTTCATGAGCTGATTTACACCTTATAATATGATCAAACAAACTAGAGGAGATGGGTCTCTTCAGGATGAACTCTGCCTTTGCATTAGTCTGCTTCTACTTTTTATATGCGCCACTATATTCTAGTCTGTCGACAAAAGGACTTGTGTTACTCCCATTAACAACATCCCACCAATTCTCTCCCACAAGGTATGATTTCATACATGTCGTTCATACCTTGTAATTGGGTTGATTCAATTCCCAGACCATTAGCACGGTTGCTTAAATCCATCCACACACAACAATTGAATCGACCACTAACCCAATCTTGAAATAAAATTCAGAAGTCAATCTATGTCTATGGCTCTGATACCATGTAGAGAATAGCAGAAAAAAAGTATAATTTGGGGAAACCTTCAGCTAGCCAAGATTATTAACTAAAATTAGAAAATTCAACTAAAGAAGAGAGTTATGAAAGGAAAAGGAAGATTTTGGGTAGAGAACTTGGTTATAGAAGAAGACTACTTGAGTTGGTTTAGTTTTGGATTTTTAGGCTAGTTACAAATGTACAAAACTTCTCATATTTATACTTGCCTAGGGAGTTTCTAGATTTAGTTCTAGATACAAAATAGTTAGGCTACACAGTTCTATCACCTTCTACAAATATCTTGACTTTCTGTAACTACAATATCAAAGAGACTATACTATAACTTTCTAAATTCTTCCTAATGTCTATGGTATTTACTCTTACAAAAAAATATATTAGATATGTTTCAGAATTTTTGTTTTATTTTGTTTTAAAAATGATGTTTATTTCCTCTTTGAAAATTTCTTAATTCCAACTTTTCACTTGACATGATGTCACAACCTCAAATCTCAGGTCATGATGGCACCTACTAAATCCACCAGTAGGCAAGCATAACCTATTACCCAAAGACTCTAACATACACAAATAAAGGAGAAAAAGAATTAGAATATACAAAATACCCCCAAGACCTAGTATTAGTTCGCGCAAGAGCTACTAAACATAACCCGAGTACTAGGTAAATACAATATACTTAGAACCGTTTCCGAGATACAAGGAAAATACCAATCCAGCTAGATAGAGGGAGAAGGAACAACTCTGAACGCCAGGAGCTCACTCCAAGTCTCTGATCCAAGGCAGCTTCGCACGAGGCACACATCAGCAGCGACAACTCGTACTAGGATCTGCAAAGAGCAAAAGGGTAGTATAAGTACCAAACACACGATACACAGTAGGCATAGGCTGACTGAGCTATAAAGATAAATTTAAGTACAAGTAACACGTAACGAAAGGATACACGATATAAGTAACAAGGAAGGAGGCACTTACTTGCAAAAGCTAGCCTAATAGTTTATCACATCAACAATCATGTTAAAGAAGAATATCACTAGTAAAATACTCAGAATGTCTACCCACAGTAAGCAAAACAACAAGATAATCTAATACTAAAGCCGTAAATGCTACAAATGGAGTCCACGAGATGTAAATGCTACAAAGGGAGTCCACGAGATGTACCTAAGTCACGAGAGAACGTTCACAACTAATTGCCACAAGCTATGCGAAAATGATCAATAATAACCTAACTGAGCCCCCAAAGCCCAGAAGGTACAAACAATAGACATAAGTACAAACAACAACCAATAACCTAACAAGGCCTCCATAAGCCCTAAAGGTACAAACAACAAACATACTGGTGATAGGCAATGCATAAGAATAAATGAATGAAATAAAAACCAAGCGATGCAATATGAGATGAGTGTCATGTCTAACCTTAGTGTATACACCTCCTCCAGCCCTGCGGCTTGCAAGGCAGGACCTATGGGGAACACTCTTCCTCTAGCATTGTGGCTCATGGATCGAGGGACCCATAGGGGACTCGAGATATCCGTATACACTGTCTAGTCCCAAATCAAGACTTCCAAGAATATAATCAGTAATAATCATAAATATGACAGATGCCCTTAATTGAACCAGGACTAAAATGATGCCTTTTCATCCCCTTTTAAAACCAGTATATAGGAAACATCTCTACAAATCATGTTCCACGGTTGAAATCAGTAAGTGAAAATCATGGCAGATCACCTCCAGAAAATAGTAAAGAAAATCAAAAGTAAAGTGTAAACACCACAAGTGTCCGGACTCGAATCGGAGCATAAATAATGCAATTTAATCATAAAAGCCATCATTCAAGAGTAAGGGTGGTACGACTTCCATTTTAAAAATAATTTATGAGAGGAAAATGAGACAAATCCCTTTTCGAAAAATAATAATGAAAATTAATATTTTTTCCTGGAATCGTACCATAATGCATGAACGTGCTCGCGAAATATATGCATGCCATCAACAAAATACAAACAACAAGAGAAAAGTCATATGAATACACCTAGGAAGGTATCACCAACTTTCAGAGATAGGTACATTAACCTGGAAATCCAACTAGCTTGCATCCAAGGCCTCAGGCCCACCAACGTACTAAATAGTATATATATAAATAATATATACGGATAAACTAGAGTAGATAAGGTACAACATGATACAATAGAGTCGATCAAGGAAATCCCAATCCTATCGCAAGATACTACCCAAACCTATACTAAGGATCACAAATCCCATCCTAAAGTCATAGCAGGTAAACAAGGATACTTTTCCTAATCTTAGTTGTAGACAAAATATGGTGAATAAATAAGCCAATGGTCAATACTAAGTGGACCACTCGATACTGAAGAAGTCTAAGGTCCACGTGCTATGAAAAGGGTACTATTCTAGAGTAGTTACATTATGGAATGGCTATGTTAACTTTTATACCCTGAGGAACCCACTCTAAGGAAAACAACTACCCGAAACTAAGCTAAGGCTTCTAATGCTAATTTTGAGGATACTACACATACTAAGCCATGCCAAGAAAAGAGAAACGACCATCCAAATTAAGGATTCCGGGGAATAATTCTACTCTAAGGCTCTTAACGAAGGCCAAAAATGGTGGAACATAAAAATAACCTTAAACCTATCCTATAAATCCCTATCATGTATGCAATTTATATCATACACAATCTCGTACAGAAAAGTCTAGAAGAAAGTAGACCATAGCCTACCTTAGAGCGGAACAGCAGCCTCGAACTATCCACAAGTTGCTCGTCCCATTTACGCGATCTCAAAAAGCTGGTACGGTATCAAAAACACATCAATACGAGTAAAACAAGACCTATATTACAATTATAACCTCCAGGCCAAAAATTTGGTCAAAACTCAACTCGTGGGGTTTGCTTATGAAATACAGAAATTAAACCCGCAATTATATTCTTCGTAGGACAAGGAATATACGCTCAAAAATTAAGCGAGATAAGCCCTCAAATTAGAGTCCAAATCAGACCATAAAGTCAGAGGAAAATTCAAGAACAAACTAGAGAATTAAAAGTAAAATTTGGGTCGAAACTTATGAGAGTTTGATGAGGATATGATCAAGAATCAAGCTACCAACAAGAATTAGCTCCAATGGAAAGTTTCTCCAAAGTTTCCAATCTCCACAACTCAAAAATAGTGAAAGAGACGAGAGAAATAGTTAAAAAATGAAGGACAAAATTATTTATACTGTCAGGGGGTCCTTCTTCGCAAATGCAGGACCCCATCAGCCTGACCCTTCATGAACGTGAGGGGTCCTTCGCGAACGTAAAGAAGAAAGTTGGACTGGGTTAGACTGACCCTTCTTCGTGAATGTGAGGGAAACCTCATGAACGTGATGGTCAAGAATTTGACCCTTCGTGAATGCAGTCAACTCTTCGCAAAAGTGAAGAGCAACCTTGGCCTGCACCAGGTGTTGTTGCACCAACAATTTGCAAGGATAGAAATGTCACGCCCCGAATTCCATTGAGACATGATTGGCACCCATAGCCGATAAGGCCCGAGAGAACCAACCTTTGCCTATGTTCACTCATATGCATAACATAAGCATCATCACCATTACGTAAGAACTTGAAATAAGAATAACAGAAAACATGGGACATATTCATACACATGAAACTTGGCCGTTGAGGCCATCCAGTCAAAACAACATATATCATCTTACATCCATACACCCACAAACGTCTACAAAAGCCTCTATCATAGACATTTACCAAAACCATCTGAAAGTCGGGACAAATCCCCGCTTTACATAACATATACCACACCAAAATCAATGTACAACTCAGACACGGAAAGCACCGAACCAACTGGAGCTCACCAAAGATCAGCAGAAGTCCTGTAGCCTATTGGGGAGGTCTACTAGTACCTGTGCCTGCAGCAGGTAAGGCAAATTCCCCAAGAGGGGTCAGTACGAATAAAGTACTGAGTATGTAAGGCCATAAGAAATAGTACATTACACCGATACTTCAATGGAATCAACTGTAAGTGAGTAACCAATGTGGATAAGTCATCATTTTGTATATATAGATGTATGTACATTACGTTCATTGCGTTGGTTGCATTTACATTCATTAACCATCATCTATTCATATTATGCCCGGGCCCCGACTGATCAGTGGAAAATAACATACTATTGGGATCGTTCCAGCTAGGCTTATGCCCCTTAGATTGTGATCCACCATAGCATAATTTTGGGATCGTTCTAACCAGGCTTATGCCCCTTAGATTGCAATCCATTCCAATAAAACAGGTTCGTTCCGACCAAGGTGTTCACCCCTCTGGATTGCCCCCTGTGCTCAACAATAACCAATTAAGCATTACTTAATTCTTTTACTTTTGTTTGAGAGTGATACATTGGAGATGGTACATTATTGGAATTTTGGAACATTAACCAATGAATATGAAACACAACAATCACCATTGACCAATGAATAAGGAACATGTAAGTAACACTAGGCAACAACCGAAAATAGAATACCTTAGGGCATTTCGGAATCGAATAAGTATAGTGACTATGTGATACTATTTGCTGCAGAAGGATAGGGAAAGAGTAACCTTACATACCTTGGATTCGCAATACGAATATCTAATCCTAGAGGTGCATACAATAGTCCCGCTCCTTCTTTATGTGTCACTCTACAACACAAATATATGACGGGATTCACATTAACCATCAACTATTCTACAAATGCATATAACATCAATGAGTCACATGTTTGCCCTTAAACATGCCATTTCCCTTTGACAAAACCATTGATAAAATTATTATTCCAAAAATCCCCCAATATTCCATACATTGACCAATACATGATAATCAATACATTTCACCACAACACTTCTCCTTTACACTTTCTTATCTATACCACATCACAAACAATCCATCAAATTACCTTAATACACCTCATAACACATATCGGCCAAAATCCCACAATTTCCACTTATAGACAATAACAAGTTTACTACCAAAAATAACACCATACATGTTCATATTTAGTTCATACCATGCACTTTCATCAAGACAACAAGTTATCTTTCAAGTTTAAATCTCATGGATTTCACATCTTTTAGAAAAACACAAAATGCCATATCCACTACTTCCAAGCATAACCAACATGATTTACATGCTTTTCCATGCATATAATATATTATTTCATAAGAATAATTACTTACCTAAGCTTGAAAATTGATGATTTTGTTCCAAGAAGTTGGCTTAGGGTTCTTGAGAGTTGAGAGAAATTTTGGGAAATTTCTAGAAATATGTTGGGTGTTCCCTTGAATAAAATCAGATTTTTCCATGTATATATAGTCCCTCAAGTCTCCTTGTCATTAAATGCCATGTACAAATGGTCAAAGGTGAAGAATGGGTCATTTTTGGCCTAATTGGGCCATATCTTTTGTCTCATTTTGGGCTTGTGTTGAGCCCAATTCAATCGACCCAATAATTCCTCATGTTTAAATCATTTCATACACGTTACAACAATATTTTCACTCACGCTATTCATATCCGTAGCCTCAATTCCACAAACAAGTGATTCTAGCCACGTATGGCCTATTTTGACCAAAAGGGTAAAATCGTCATTTTGACCCCAAATTCGTTCTCGAGTAATTTTATCATACCAATATAATATGTCATTCATTTCATGTATATACTCGTGGTTTTAGAAGAAACGTGGCAAAAATAGGCTCAATAAGACCCCGGATACCCTTGGGACTTAGAAATTTCCAACTTTCGAAAAAGTGAAAAACCCAAGGTGGCACGCCCTTGGGGGCGCCAACTTACTGCCTCTGGACTAAAAATTTTAGTCCAGAGCGGTGTGGCACGGTCCCAAACGCGCCCCTTACTTAGTTTTTTTAAAAATTTCATTTTTCGACTTCTCTTCGCGGGTTTGGTTAGATACTTCAAGTCCTATTCTTTAACTCACTTCTTAACCTTAATATACTTTGTTTAAAGGTCTTCTTAGCCTCGTTTTGAACCCCACAAATGTTCCACGATGATCATAAAACACCTCCTATGATGGTTTAATCACATATACGAGGCCAAAAGTCAACTATCTCATCCATAGCATTACAAAATACGTATGTATGGCTCTCGACACCTAAGTAAGTATTTCTCAATATCATCAAGTAGGGTTAGGAAGGTATGGGGTGTTACAAGAAAATTCTCCGAACAATTCCTCAAGATTCGTTCGAAATCCCGTGCAAGCAAACAAAATGTGTAACCCTATAAAAAATGACATTTCGAACCCAATGAAAGTGAAAAAATTCCCAACCGAGGCTGTTTTGACGAAAAGTAGGTCCCACACCCACTCTTTTCATTTTAACTAAATTTCACCCAATAGCTTAAATCGAGCTCGGAAGCCTCGGGACCCGAACCAAAGGTCCCCTTAGCCTAAAATCCACGTTCCGGAGCTAATGAAACTGTCAAAATTTTTATCCGAGGCCATTTACTAGAAGTTTTGGCCGAAGATCAATTTTGCAACTTCAAAAGCTCCAAAACAGGAAAATTGGCTTAAAAACCAAACGACTTGGGGTAGCTATAGAAAATCTCGAAATACAAAAAACACATGACAATAAAGAAAATGACTTCGAGGGTCATTACACATGACTAACACCACAAGATTAAAAAACATTTTTGTACATTCTGCATATCTTTAATTTAAGCTCATATGATTCAAAAGAATTTTTTATTTTCAAAACTCCATGCCAAGTTAAAATCAAACAAATAAATTCGAAACTGAAGAAGTATTATTTCATGTTTTAAAAATTGAACACTCCCTCTGTCGCAATTTATGTGACACACTTTCCGTTTTAGTCAGTTTAAAAAAGAATGACATATTCCTATATTTTGTAACTATTTAAATGACATATTTCTATATTTTGTAACTATTTAACTTTAAAATGTTTATTACCCTTAATGAGATATTTATAGTCACACAAACATCTATGACTTGTTTTAGACCAAAGTTTTAAACTATATGTTAAGTCAAACAACATCACATAAATTGGTACGCAACAAGTATCATAATAAACTACTCCATCCATTTCAATTTGTTTGGCCTATTTTGACTTGACATGAAGTTTAAGGAAAAAAAAAATTGAATCATGTGGTCTTAAATTAAAGATATGTCAAATGAATCAAAATATCCGGTAATTTTATGGTTTTAAATATGTCACGTGAAAAGTTGAAACTAAAAAGTTGTTAAAAAGAAAATAAATCATTCTTTTTGAAAGAGATTAAAAAGGAGACTAAGGACCCTTTTGGCCATAGATATCCCAAGTAATATTTAGGAAAAAAATTGGCAAAAAGCGTTTGGCCATATAATTTGTCATTATTTGGCAAATATTTTTGACAAATAATTTAAATTTTCAAATACTAGAAAAAACTAGTTTTTGGGTTAAATTCTATTATTTAGGAATTTTAAAATTTTAACTTTACCCCAAACTTTTATATTTTATAAAAATACCCCACCATTTATTAATCTCAACTAATATCTCTTTGCCAACCGATCCCATTAATAAACTTTGGTATTTGACTCTAGCGTGTAATAACATTGTTGCATAACACTTGTTAAAAGTAATGTAAATAGAAAAATTGGATGTTCCTTTGTGAGTTGAGAAAACTTCGATAGCTCCTACACTTATGTGTGAAATTGTTTATAAGTAGGTTGGAGCTTATAATTTATGAGTTTAATTTTTATCATGGAACATGTTCATTATAAAATGTAATACAAAATTATGGATAATTTTAATAGTTTTTAGAATTAATGGGTAAAAATCATATTTCTTAAAAAAGTCTAATATTTTTTCAAAAAACTATGGTCAAACACATGGTGAAACTTCACCCAAATCTTGACCCAAAAATGATTTGCCAAAAATATTTGCAAAGCTATGGCCAAATGCTAGCTAAAAGGGAAAGTAGATCAAATTAATTGAAAATGAGGGAGTAAGATATATAACATGTCTTTAAGGGGTCGTTTGTTAGGGTGTATAAGAATAATGCAAAATATGATGTATGAGTAATGTTTGCATTAGTAATGCTAGTATTAGTATTGCTTGCATTAGTTATGCTGAGATTATTTTTTATGCAAGTGTTTGGGTTGGTGTGTTAAAAATAACTTGCATTGCATATTTTTAAATTAAAAAAATATTTATAAAAATAATCTCCACAAATATAATAAAAATAATATGGAAAAGGTTTTGACGGGTTATTATATCTTTACCCATATTAATATATATATTAAAGTGTATTGCATTACTATTACCAAGGATTTTTTATATATTAGTGATGCATAGCATATAGAGTATGCATTAATTATACATAAATTAAAAATATATACCTAATAAGCTATTAATAATATACAACTAATCCATACATTATTTTTTCTAGTGCATCCTACCAAACGACCTAAGTTTTCTTGAGCAACCCAGTTCAACACCTATGATAAAGCCGTTTTGACTGCTAACCTTGTTAACCCTTTTGACTGCTTATCTCCTCTACTATGTTCTCCTTTTTGACTCTTCTACTCCCACAAGTCCCAAATTTACTGGCCCAAACTTGCGCCAATCCATCACCCACCTTTCTTCTTGTCTCAACCCCGCCGTGCTCCCCAAACTTCTTTCTCTCTCTCTCTCTCCAGAACTCTCCTTAAGCACACTTTTTTTTTATATATATATTAATCGTTTTGTACGTATCAGTTTTCGCACACCTCAAATAAATCTACGGGATATATGCCGCTAATCGTGGTATAGTAATTGTGTAGAAAAGGGTTTGTTGATGGATGATATAGTAATGGATCTTGATTTGAACCATGAACCTATGGAGTCATCTTCTGGTAGAGCTTTAGGATTAGGGTCTTTTTTCGATGATTTGGGAACTTCTCATAGTAGGATTGAGCAAAGAATTCTTCATCTTGAATCTGTTGCTGCTAGAGCTTGGCATCGCCATAGGTGGCGTCACGCTCATAATTCTTCTGATATTGGTGATGAGACCCGTAATACTGCTTTTACTGGTGATAATTATGTTGATACTGGTGATGAGGCCCGTAATTCTGCTGTTACGGGTGATGTGGGTAATCAGGTTCGAGATCACAATTTTGTAGGCAGGGGAAAAGGATGCAAAAGGGATAGATCGCATTTAGTAGCGAAGGCTTTGGAGATGGATATAGTGGTTAAGAAAGTTGATAAGGATGGTGGTGGAAGTTTTTTCGACTGTAATATATGTTTAGATATGGCAAAAGAACCTATTTTGACTTGTTGTGGACATTTATATTGCTGGGCATGCTTTTATCAATTACCTTATGTTGATTCAACTACGAAAGAGTGTCCTGTTTGCAAGGGAGAGGTTATGGATGCAAATATTACTCCGATTTATGGCAATGGCCACGGTTACTGCTCTAAAGAATTGCAGTGTGGTTTGGTATTACCACCAAGGCCAAAAGCACATAGAGTAGAGAGTGTTAGACAGCAGCGTGTAACTCGGGGATTGTCTCATATCCCAGTTGCTGAAGCACTTAGGCGAATTAGGACGAGTATTGGATTGGGTGATCACTCACAGCAACTGGAGACTGGTGGCGTTAGTTCAAGTTTTGTGAGCGGCTCTCAGGAGTTGCAAAATACTGAGGCTACTGGCAGCAGCCGGAGACTACGCTCCAGAGTGTTTTCGAGGGTATTATCAGAGAGTGCTGCTTCTCTTTCATCGGAATTAGAAAATGCACAGCGGATGTTTGAGGACCTTGCAGCGTCAATCACAGACCACATTCAAGAAAGAAGCAATTTGCAAGTTTCACCGATTGGTAATGTTGCAGCTGATGAAGGTAATTCTTTCAGAAGAGATGCTGATATCATACGATCAGAGCGTCAGACTATGGATTCAATTGCAGAGACTAGCTCTGCTGCATCTAATGAAGTTTCTGATGCTGCACTTCAGTTGGAGAACCTGACAACTGATAGTGGAAACGTGCCTGTCAGTCGATCTTCATTATCTTCCATGAGGAGAAGTGGTCTCTCGAGGCTTTCAGATTTAGATAGCGAACTTCTTCCTGAAACAAGAAGAAGAAGATTGAATTGATGCCTTTGAATTATTGAGGTACAATTTCTCTTCACTTGGTGAGTTTTGTTTATGTTATTAGTGGGTGTGGTAATTCCGATTGTTTCTTGTACTTTTACTATTTCTTTTCTAGACTGTTTTATCTTGAGCCGGGGGTCTATCGGAAACAGTCTCTCTATCTCACCTCTGAGGTAGTGGTATGGACTGTGTACACTCACCCTCCCCAGACCCCACTTGGTGGGAATATACTGGGTTTGTTGTTGTTGTTGTTGTAATTTCTCTTCACTAAAGAAGCATTACATTTCATGTTATCATGTTCGTCAAATGTGAGAAGTTGCTGCTCTAGCTAAATGACTTAGGTAGACACTACTCTCAACTGTGGTCAAGAAAGTGGTGTTGCCCTTGTTGGAAGTGATAATCTAGCTCGGAGATTTACCGTAGTGGAGGAAGTTTCTGATACTAAGCTTTTTGAAAAAGAATTAGCTGCTGAGATTGTGGCATCTTGGCTTATACAGCAGATTCTAATTACTTTTCTTAGAAAGCAATGTTATATCCAACGTTTTTTTCTACATTTCGTGGCAGTACCTGGTGGTATAATGACAGTTTTCAATTACATAAATGCTATCACAGGTTTACTTAGAGTGAAATCGATCTCTTGTATCAAACATTTCTTTCCAGTTTCATGAAGTCTGAAGTAGTACTGTCAGCTTATTCTTAGTCTTTCTATTCTTGTCTGTTTCTTTAAATGATGTCAGAAACTTCCTACTCTAGTAGTCTTAATTATCTTGTAATCTATAGGTGCTTCTCGATCTGAAGTAGACCTGATTTTGTAGAAAATAACAAGGATGAAGAATTTCTTCAGAAGAAGTATCGAGGTAGTTCCTCATTTAGTGGTAATATTAAGTCATTTTGGATCGGTCAAAATTTACAAAACTCTCTAACCGCATGGACAATGCTGGTACTTGTTGTGCTAAATGAAGTTACTTGTATAAGTGAAAGTTGCTAAGGAAGAATTTCTAGGACATTTTTATTACGTATTTCTTTTCATTTTTGGGAGAAAGTAAATGATTTTATCGACATGATGGAAGAACTCTGCACACAAGATGTATACCGTGTAAAAAATAAAAAGCATCCAATTGTTGGTACTAAATAGAATCCCAAAGTTGTGCACTGAAAATAGAATAGAAACAAAAAATACCCCAATATGTTCATAAGAGTTTTTCTCTTTTATCAAGAACCCTCCCGGTTCCTTACCCTTCATATTGTCACCATTCTCTCCAGTTTTTCCTTTTAAATTTCCATTATAGTACCGACTCCTTTATCATCCCTGACATTACCCATTGAACTCCAAATATATTCCTGATCATGCACAAAAGTTTGTGCACAATAGGACTGTGAACTCAAGTGGTTGACATCCTTAACCCCTTTCTTACACATGAAGCACCAGCGAGGACCACACAAATTAAGATACTTCTTGGTATTCTCGGGATTTATACAGTCGAATGATGAAACTCCTTTTTCCTTATCTGAAAATGTCATCGTCTTGCTTTTTGCATATCCACCTAACCCTGTGAAATTTATCCTCTGCCTGTAAAGGAATTAGAGGACTCTATTGAAATCCTCGTATTCTTTTTCTTGCAAGTTTCTTCCAGAGTTTTTAATTCCATAATATCCCTTGTTCCTGTTGATCACCAAGTTGATGTACTGTAGCTGTCTGTTGCCTTGACACAGTGTAAAGGAGTTGAAAGACTTCGCATTATGGGATGTGTGTGTGTACCATCTTTGTTTCCTAAAGTGGAGTCTCATACCCGCTTCTGGCTTATACTTGACATTTTTGTAAAAATCATCCCATGCCTTAATAATATTGTCCATAGGGGGGTACAGTGCGGCATTTGTATCTGATTTGTCCTCCATCCCCTATGTCCATTCCGTGCTTTCTTCAGTGAATGCTTGGTCTTCTATCTCAAAAATCCATAGTTATTTTCCTAGTAGAGCCACGTAAAATACCTTCAAAGTCTCTCTTATACCAAAACCCCTTACATTTTTATACAGGAAGTGATTGTTTCACATTAGATATACTGGTATTGTTTTGATCTAGTGATTGATTTTTATACAAAAACTTGAAGAATGTACCATTTGCTTCATCCACTCCACCTACCAGGATGATTTCACTCTTCAAATTAATCGTCAAACCAGAGGTTTCCTGAAACTACAACAGTATATTCTGTAAGTTCTGGAGTTATTCTTGTCTTTGCATCACAAAATACAAGAGCAAGAGCTTCTTTTTTTTCTTTCCCCTGTTTGCCTCGAAGCCTCTCAAATACCCTCTTATGGCCCCTAGACTATATTTAATCCATCCATTTCATTTTACTTGGCCCCTAACTAAAAATAGATGTTTCATTTTACTGGTCTATTTTAGCAAATCAAGAGAGTTTTATTACTTCTTTTCCATACTACCTTAGTATTAAATAACTACATAAAGTAGTAGTAGTCGTATTTAGTGTTTCAAAGCATCATTGATAAGGTTAGTTTCGTAAAATGCACCTCTAATTAAAGTTTTTTAAAGGGATGTGTCAGGTCAATAGTGGCCAAGTAATATGAAACGGTGAGAGTAATTATCTCCTTGCCTCAATTCTCCAGCGTACATGTTGATTAAGGGAAAAACTCATCTATTATGGAGAAAAACCTGAGGAGAGAGTATGACCACCAGTTCCAAGTTTCTGTGATCTCCCTCAGCCAAATGCATACACTTTTGACACAAGTATGAAAGCTGGGCTAAGCCTCCTTCGAAAGATTCATTCATAAGGCTAATTTTATGTTGTCGTGAGGCTTTGGTTAGACCGACTACTATAGGCTAGCTACTTCTAGCTTTTATACTGGCCCTTCCACTTTGGTGTAGTTTTCGTTTGTATTGGTATTGAATGAACATATCAAACAAAGGCGAGCGCCTCTCCATCAATTGGGGAGCCATTCTAATGGGGTCACTAGCAATATGAGCCTCCACCTCATACATTTTATTTATTGTACTTCACAAATTATACGCCACCATGGAGCATCATGGTGTCGCAAGAAAGTTCTGCAAGATCGCCCATTTAGTTTATCTCGTCTTTTCCTTTTCTTTTTATTGCTTAAATTATCTTTATGTTCGGGGTGTCAAATAGGCGGGTTGGATCAAATTTGAGTGTGTCAAAATAGGTTGAATTAGGATGGATTGAACTACGGGTCATAATTTAACTTGTCCAAGTTAAAATTATTCAGAGTGAAGCAACAGAAGGATGAAAATGCATTCGAGAATAATTTAAGGATGAAAATGCATTCGAGAATAATATAAATTAACGGATCCTCGATAATATGTACTCATTTAAAAGGTTGTGAATTATATTTTGTACTGGCAAAATACTCCTTTTAAAGGGCATCACTTTTTGTATTTTGAAAAGATTCAGTCACATTTACGTCTGAGATCCGTTTGGATAGATAGTTTTTTAACTTAAGTGCTAATAAGTTAAGTAGATAAGTGTTTGGATAGAAGTGTTGAAACTGAAAAAAAATTCTTGATGTGTTTGGTAAACAAGTGTTGTTATCAATTGAATTATATATAACTTTTAATTCTAATAATTCAAAAATAATTTCTATTTAAATGCAGTTTCAATGTAAAGTGATTATGTGAGGTCAATTTATATATATAAGTTATTTTTTTATTTTTAAATGTTAAAAAATAAAAAATTTAGGACATTTTTTATATAAATATAGTATTATATTGTAATATTGCAAGCTTGTAATAATTTGGCTGTGTTAGAAAATATGTTATTGAAATATTGTTATGGCTATTACTATTACAACAGTTTATAGCATTACAAAACTAGACAAATCAGCAGTATACGGGACTACACAAAGTTCTTTCAATAATGGATGATGAGAGATCATTCTCAAGAAGCTAATCTAATCTTAAAAATGAATATATTTAAATAAATTTAGATATAAAAATGGAAAATATTCATAATATGACAAGCGTCAAGCATTAGAAATATCATTAGCAATCATGTCACGAAATACCCCATCCAATACATACTACTTTGTTCTTCCGTATTTTCAACATTTATATTGTTAGCCCTTGAAGATGTGCCAACATCAGGATCAACTAAAGGAATATATTCCTTATTCTCAGCTGTTTGAAAAGCAACATCCACACTGCATTTCTTTCTAATATAATTATGAATGGCCATAGTAGCAAGGACGATGTCTTTTTGAGTATTAATGTGATAGTAAGGCATGTCTCTCAAAATAGACCACCTTGCTTTCCAAACGCCAAATATGCACTCCACGACATTTCTACAAGAAGAATGCAAATAGTTAGATTTTTCAATGCGTCCTCTTGGTTCTCGCAATTGTCATGTTGCACCGCGACGAAATTCTGCCAAGTGACATCTCACGTTATCTCCTTTGTATGGAGCCATATACCCCTTCATGTGTGAATATCCTGCATCAACTAGATAATATTTGTTTCCTAAAGGATGTGGAAAATTGAGTTCGGGTCTACGAAGAGCCTCACCAAATATACGATTATCGTGAGCTGCTCCTTCCCACCTAGCCCATGCAAATGTAGAACACATTAAAATCTACAACAACAAGAATATTCTGAGTCGAATAACCTTTATGTCCAATATAAGGTATGTCACACCCCGAATCCCATCGAGACATGATTGGCACCCGTAGCCGATAAGGCCCGAGAGAACCAACTTTTGCCTATGTTCAATCATATGCATGCCATAAGAAACCCATGAGCACATAACAGCTATAGAGACCAACAAGGGAAATCATGGAACATGATATATATATACATACGTGAAACTGGGCCATTGAGGCCACCGAGGCAAGTACGACATATCCCTTTTACATTTATACACCCACATTTGTCTACAAAAGCCTCTAACAAAACATTGACCAAAATGAACTAAAAGTTGGGACAAGTCCCCGCTTTATCCAACATGTACAACACCAAAACATATATACTCTCTGACTCGGAGAAGCCCCGAATTAGCTGGAGCTCACCAATGGTCTGCAACGACTGGCAACCTACTGAGGAGGCCTACTGGTACCTGCACCTGCAGCAAGTAAGGTAAATTCCCCAAAAAGGGTCAGTACGAAATAAGTACTGAGTATGCAAGGCTCAGATGAAACTGTACAATACATGAATATTTCAATGAACTCAAAACATATGAATAATCAATGTGAATAAGTCACCATTTGGTATTTTGGGAAATCATGTGGATTGCTTTCATTACTTTCTTTGCTTTCTTTACCCCAATGCTCAATGATAACAATGTACCCGGGCCCCTACTGATCAGTGGGTCTTTTAATATCATAACATCATGTTGGGATCGAGTCGAGCTAGGCTTATGCCCCTAGACTTGCCACCCATAAATCAATACATCGGGATCGAGTCGAGCTAGGCTTACGCCCCTAGACTTGCCACCCATAAATCAATACATCGGGATCGAGTCGAGCTAGGCTTATGCCCCTAGACTTGCCACCCATACTTGATCGTTGACCACATATGCATTACTTTGTTCATTACTTTGAGATTGATACTTGGATAGTCATAACATCACTTGAACTTTGGATCATAGCATTATTGGAAACTTTGAATCATTAACCAATGAGTGAGAGACATGTGAATAACTCGGCAACATAACATTATGAGAATCATAACACCATGGGAACTATTGGACAATAATACATGAACAAGAAACACAAGTATAATCACTATTGGAACATTGGAACATAACCTTGTTTGAACTTTTGGAACATTAACCATGAATATGAGACATGAGATTTACCAATGATCAACGAGTAGGAAATATATGACAATGACCATTGCTAACCGGATATGGAATACCTTAGCACATTTCGGGATAGGACTAGTGACATGTCAATATGGACACTATTTGCCGCAGAAAGATACGGACAAAGTAACCTTACATACCTTGGATTCGCAATACGAATATACAACCTTAGATGCGTATACAATAATCCCGCTCCTTCTTTATGTGTCACTCTACAACATAAATACATAACGAAATTCACATTAACCACCAATTACTTTACAAATGCATACCATGTCAATGAGTTACATGTTTGCCTTTAAACATGTCATTTCCCCTTGACAAAACCATTGATTCCCAACATTGACCAATACATGAGAATTGATACATTTTAACACAACACTTCTCCTTTACACTTTCTTGTCCGTAACACATCACAAATAATCCATCAAAGTACCTTAATACAACTCATAACACATATCGGCCAAAATCCCATAATTTCCACTTTTAGACAAGAACAAGTTTAATACCAAAAATAACACCATACATGTTCATATTTTGTCCATACCATGCTTTTTCATCAAAGGCACAAGGCCTAATTCAAGTTCAAATTATCAAGATGACACATCTTTCACCAAAGGCAAAAATACACTATTCATCACCTTGCCAACACAACTAGCATAATATATATAATCTCCCATGCATATAATATGTTAACCCATGAGGATAAATACTTACCAAGGCTTGGAATATGTTGATCTTGTCCAAGGAGTCCAAAGAACTTATTTGCCTTAGGGTTTGGAAATGAAAGAAATGTTTGTGAAAAATATCCAAAAGTTATGAGAGTCTTGTATGATTAAAAATCTGATTTTGGTGGCTTTTTATGGACTTCAAGTCATCTATCACTTTGCCTTTGGGCCCATGTATTTTATTTCATTTTGGGCCTCAAATTGGGCCCAATAACACCTATCCATGTAACCCATCAAATTTCATGTATTAATCACCATATATCTCATGTTTACATAATTCCATAATGTCACGACATTCTTCTCTTACGAGATTCTCATTCGTCGTCTCGATCGCAAAAATTAGAATTCTAGTCGCCCTTGGCTTCATTGGACATTTTTGGGTCACTATTCACATTTCATGATTTGATCATGTAGGAGTATGTAGGAGTGTATTGAAGTGTTTGAAGCTTTAACAATGCTCAAATAACTCCAAAGAACCAAAAGAAACCATCTAGAAATCGTCGTAGAATTGCGTTACGAAACGACTCCGGAAGGGCCTAATTGTTGTGCCTTGCGCCACACCCCCTGAAACAGGGTAGTGGCGCAAGTTTTCAGCCTCCTCTGAACTTCTTGGCTGCAGGTGGCTTGCGCCACACCCCTGGAACAGGGTAGTGGCGCAAGTTTCAGCACTTTACTGAAAATTTCGGCCACTTATCCAATGTTTGCGTATCGTCCAATCCCTTATCAAAACACTACAAAATACTTACTTAGTGACCTTAACCATCAAGTAAACATGACTTAAAGTCACCAAATGAGATTAGAATATGTACGGGGCTTCACCCAAATGCATCACGAAATCACAAAACACCTCCTATGAAGGTCTAATCACACATGTTAAGTCCGATATCAAATGTTTCCCCAATAACACTATAAAACACATATTCATGGCATCTCAAAACCTATGTAGATATGATCCCAAGGTATCAAATAAGGTTATAAAAGTACGGGGTGTTACATTCTTCTCCCCTTAGAAACATTCGTCCTCCAATGTTAACAACATCGTCTTATATACATCAATTGCATCTTTACTTTACATATACAAATACACATTCACATAATGCTCTTAAATACTTACTTGTTATTGTTCCACCTCCGCACTGTGAACTTCTTGGTCCATTTGAAATAGATGGGGATACTTGGATCTCATCATTTCTTCCGTTTCCCATGTGATCTCCTCTACTTGTTGATTTCTCTAAAGGACTTTCACGGAGGCTATGTCTTTATTCCTCAATCTCTTTACTTGTCGATCTAGGATAGCAATGGGTACCTCTTCATAAGTGAGATCCTCTGTAACTTGAACATCCTCGACGGGAACAATACGCGAAGGATCTCCTATGCACTTTCGAAGCATCGAAACGTGAAATACCGGATGGACTGACGAAACGTCCTGGGGTAGTGCCAACTCATACGCAACTTGCCCAAATCTTCTAATGATTTCATATGGGCCTATGTAACGTGGACTCAATTTCCCTTTCTTCCCGAACCGCATTACCCCTTTCATCGGTGACACCTTTAGGAATACCCAATCACCTATGGCAAATTCAAGTCCTCTTCTCCTAACATCAGCATAGGACTTGTGCCGACTTTGAGCCGTTTGTAACCTCTGTTGGATCACTTTAACTTTCTCCATAGCCTGATGCACAATATCTGGCCCAAGTAAAACAGTTTCACCTGCTTCAAACCATCCAATTGGTGATCTACATTTCCTTCCGTACAAAGCTTTATAAGGTGCCATTTTAATACTTGAATGATAGCTATTGTTATACGCAAATTCAATAAGAGGCAAATGGTCATCCCAACTGCCTTGAAAATCCAACGTACATGCTCGTAGCATATCTTCAAGTGTCTGAATAGTACGTTCGGCTTGTCCATCAGTCTGAGGATGGAAAGCCGTACTAAAGTTCACCTGCGTACCCAAACTCTGCTGAAAAGATCTCCAAAAGTGCATTGTGAACTGTGCTCCCCTGTCTGATATAATAGAAAGTGGAATTCCATGCAATCGTACTATCTCTTTCACATACAACTTCGCATAATCCTCAGCTGTATAGGTCGTCTTGACTGGTAGAAAATGCGCTGACTTGGTAAGCCTGTCCACTATGACCCATATAGAATCAAACTTCCGCAATGTACGAGGCAAACCTGTAATGAAATCCATATTAATCATATCCCACTTCCAGACTGGAAGATTGATACATTGCATGTAACCTTTCGATTTCTGATGTTCCACTTTCACTTGTTGACAATTTGGGCATTGCGCGACAAATTCTGCAATGTTCTTTTTCATGTTGCCCCACCAATACACTTCTTTCAATTCATGGTACATTTTAGTAGCACCCGGGTGAATGAAATAACGCGAATGATGCGCCTCTGTCATTATTCGTGTCCTCAGTTCATCTACGTCCGGTACACATAACCTCCCTTGACATTGAAGTACCCCTTCCGGTGTAACATCAAATGCCTTGGTCAGATTCTGCTGCACATTTTCCTTTAGCTGCAATAAAATAGAATTCGCAAATTGCTTCTCTTTCACTTCAACTATCAGAGAGGATTCTGTTGCATTCTGTAAGATAACACTATCATCTGAGGATTCAATAAGGCGAACTCCTAAGCTGGCTAATTGATTCAAATCTTTGATTATCTCATGCTTTTCATTCAATTGACCACTAGTGTTTTCTACTGCCTTACGGCTCAATGCATCAGCTACTACATTTGCTTTGCCTGGGTGATAAAGAATATTAATGTCATAGTCTTTTAAAAGTTCTAACCACCTACGTTGCCTCAAATTGAGTTCCTTCTGCTTAAAAAGATATTGCAAGCTTTTGTGATCCGTATAGATGTCAACATGAACCCCATATAAATAATGACGCCATATCTTTAAAGCAAAAACTACCGCTGCCAATTCAAGATCATGTGTGGGATAGTTTTTCTCATGTGGCCGCAACTTTCGTGAGGCATATGCTATCACCCTACCATGCTGCATCAATACACATCCGAGACCAATCCCAAAAGCATCACAATACACTGCATAGCCCTCTATGCCTTCAGGAAGTACTAACACTGGTGTGGAAGTCAACTTATCTTTCAATTTTTGAAACCCTCTTTCACATGCATCATTCCATTGAAACTTAATTGTCTTGTGAGTTAACTTTGTTAATGGTGCTGCAATAGAAGCAAACCCTTCTACAAATCTCCGGTAATAACCTGCCAAACCCAGAAAACTGCGAATCTCTGTGGGTGTCGTAGGCCTCAGCCAGTTTTTCACTGCTTCTATCTTCTGTGTATCGACCTGGATCCCTTCATCTGACACAACGTGACCTAAGAATGCAACTGATTTTAATCAAAATTCACATTTGGAGAATTTTGCATACAACTTTCGCTCACGGAGGATTTGCAACACTTGCCATAAATGATTAGCGTGGTCTTCTGGTGATCTTGAATAGACAAGGATGTCATCTATAAATACCGTGACGAACACATCCAGAAATGGCTTAAACACCCTATTCATCAAATCCATAAACACAGCGGGTGCATTTGTTAGGCCAAATGACATAACCAAAAATTCATAATGACCATACCTTGTTCGGAAAGCTGTCTTGGGCACATCTTCTTCTCTAACTCTGACTTGATGGTAACCCGACCTCAAGTCAATTTTCGAAAAACATTTGGCACCCTGTAACTGATCAAACAAATCATCAATTCGAGGAAGGGGATATTTGTTCTTGATCGTTACTTTAGTCAGTTGCCGATAGTCGATGCACATTCTCAAGGTGCCTTCTTTCTTTCGCACAAATAATACCGGTGCACCCCACGGGGACATACTAGGCCTAATGAAGCCTTTTTCCAGCAAATCTTTCAACTGCTCCTTCAATTCACGCAGTTCCGCTGGAGCCATTCTATATGGAGGAATAGAAATGGGCTGAGTGCCCGGAATCACATCAATGCCAAATTCTACTTCCCGTTTTGGGGGCAAACCTGGAAGATCCTCTGGAAATACATCAAGAAATTCATTAACTACCGGTACTGACTGTGGAGTTAATGGTTCCACATCATTATCTTTCACTCGTACCAAATGACATATGTATCCCTTAGCAATCATTTTTCTGGCTTTCAAATAGGAAATAAATCTCCCTCGTGGTGCCCCTACATTACCCTGCCATTCAAGAAGATTTTCTTGCGGAAAATAAAATTGCACCTTCTTGGCCCGGCAATCTACCGTAGCATAACAAGAAGCCAACCAATCCATTCCCATAATTACATCGAAATCCATCATGTCTAGTTCAATGAGATCGGCCAATGTATCATGACCACACACAGTTACCACACAGTGACGATATACCCTCTTTGCAATAATATATTCACCAACCGGTGTAGACACTTCAATTGATTTAATTAATAATTCTGGTGCCTTTGCAAATTTCGCAGCAATCAATGGGGTAACATAGGAAAATGTAGAACCTGGGTCAATTAATGCATATACATTATGTGAGAATATGGATAATGTACCTGTCACAACATCAGGGGAAGCCTCTGAATTCTGGCGGTCCACTAAAGCATAAGTACGATTCTGGACCCCGCTAGTACTGGCTGCTCCTCTGGTCCCTCTACCATGGCCAACAGGCTGCACACCTCGGCCCAGTGAAGGAACCGATGCTGATAATGCAACAGCCGACCCAGCCGGTCGTGCTATACCATCCATGCTCCTCTGTGGACAATCTCTCGCTATATGCCCTGGCATACCACACCAAAAGTAGACATTCGTTCCTGCCCGACATATGCCTGGGTGAATACGCCCACAGTGTTGACACTACTGATGAGGAAAACCCGCTGACTGTGATCCATGACCCCCACTACTCTGCCCAGCTGAACCACCTCTAAACCCTTGAGACTGAGAATAAACACTCCCTGTGGAATAAGAGAACGACGGTCTAGGTGGTCTAGGAAACATGCGGGGCCTAGATCCTCCTTGGGACATCATAGGTGCTCCCATAGGTCTAGCCCTTTTGGACTGTCCCCTATCAAATTCATGTACCCTTCGTCTCTATCTTTGATCTTTCATTTTCTGGGCGAAGGCTTGTATTCGAGCGATGTCCATGTCCCTATTCAAGGCCGCAATAGTGCAATCTCTTACCAAATATGGCTCTAGTCTGTCCACGTATCTATGGACCCTGTCTGTCATCGTAGCCATAACATTTGGCACATATCGAGCCAAGGAATTAAATTGCAAGCTATATTCTCTAACACTCAAATTTCCTTGACGGAGATTTAGGAATTGATCCGCACGTGCCTCACGGATCTCATAGGGCAAGTAATGATCAAGAAAAGCCACTTTAAACTCTTCCCAAGTAGGTGGATCTGCACCAATGTCACGGGATTTCTTCCAATCCTCATACCACAGTATTGCCTCTCCTTTCAACCTATACGAAGCAAGTTCCACTGTCTCTACCCCTGTCATATGCATAACTTCCAAGGCCCTCTGAATTTGATCCACGAAGTCCTGTGGATCTGCTTTTGGATCGGACCCTGTAAATATAGGAGGGTCCAGTTTCAAGAAATCCTGTGTTCTGCGACTTGCCATTCTAGCCGCATCATCATCATGTGTCATTGCACCAGCTCTTCCCTGGCTTTGTGCCGCCACTAACTGTGTGAACATCTGTACAGCATTCCTAAGATCCTGATCTGTGGCATTCGTCAGTGGTTCCATGGGCACTTCCCTTCTTCTCGGCTCTTCTGGAGCTGAAGAAGTAGAAGAAGCTCGTGTTGCGAACTCAGTTTCAGCCCCACCTTGATCAACTTGTTCAGGTGGTGGTCTACTTGTTCCTTCCCCAGCAATTCTATCTATCAGCTTACTTTTACTTTTTCCTCTTCCTCTTCTAGTGTTCGACATTTTGAATATACCAAAGAAAAACAATTATCAAGATCAGATACAATGCAACTGACAACATTGGATCTATTGCACGATCTAGAACGAAGAAAAGAAACGACATCCTAAATGTCCCGTAGCCTCCTACTTATAAATGTGGTGCACAACACATCGATAAGTAAGACTCTACTCAGACACGGCTTTGTAGACATCCTTAGACCGACTGCTCTGATAACACTTTTGTCACGCCCCGAATCCCATCGAGACATGATTGGCACCCGTAGCCGATAAGGCCCGAGAGAACCAACTTTTGCCTATGTTCAATCATATGCATCCCTTAAGAAACCCATGAGCACATAACAGCTATAGAGACCAACAAGGGAAATCATGGAACATGATATATATATACATACGTGAAACTGGACCGAGGCAAGTACGACATATCCCTTTTACATTTATACACCCACACTTGTCTACAAAAGCCTCTAACAAAGCATTGATCAAAATGAACTAAAAGTCGGGACAAGTCCCCACTTTATCCAACATGTATAACACCAAAACATATATACTCTCTGACTCGGAGAAGCCCCGAATTAGCTGGAGCTCACCAATGGTCTGCGACGACTGGCAACCTACTGAGGAGGCCTACTGGTACCTGCACCTGCAGCAAGTAAGGTAAATTCCCCAAAAGGGGTCAGTACGAAATAAGTACTGAGTATGCAAGGCTCAGATGAAACTGTACAATACATGAATATTTCAATGAACTCAAAACATATGAATAATTAATGTGAATAAGTCACCATTTGGTATTTTGGGAAACCATGTGGATTGCTTTCATTACTTTCTTTGCTTTCTTTACCTCAATGCTCAATGATAACAATGTACCCGGGCCCCTACTGATCAGTGGGTCTTTTCATATCATAACATCATGTTGGGATCGAGTCGAGCTAGGCTTATGCCCCTAGACTTGCCACCCATAAATCAATACATCGGGATCGAGTCGAGCTAGGCTTACGCCCCTAGACTTGCCACCCATAAATCAATACATCGGGATCGAGTCGAGCTAGGCTTATGCCCCTAGACTTGCCACCCATACTTGATCATTGACCACATATGCATTACTTTGTTCATTACTTTGAGATTGATACTTGGATAGTCATAACATCACTTGAGCTTTGGATCATAGCATTATTGGAAACTTTGAATCATTAACCAATGAGTGAGAGACATGTGAATAACTCGGCAACATAACATTATGAGAATCATAACACCATGGGAACTATTGGACAATAATACATGAACAAGAAACACAAGTATAATCACTATTGGAACATTGGAACATAACCTTGTTTGAACTTTTGGAACATTAACCATGAATATGAGACATGAGATTTACCAATGATCAACGAGTAGGAAATATATGACAATGACCATTGCTAACCGGATATAGAATACCTTAGCACATTTCGGGATAGGACTAGTGACATGTCAATATGGACACTATTTGCCGTAGAAAGATACGGACAAAGTAACCTTACATACCTTGGATTCGCAATACGAATATACAACCTTAGATGCGTATACAATAATCCCGCTCCTTCTTTATGTATCACTCTACAACATAAATACATAACGAAATTCACATTAACCACCAATTACTTTACAAATGCATACCATGTCAATGAGTTACATGTTTCCCTTTAAACATGTCATTTCCCCTTGACAAAACCATTGATCATACTATTATTCCAAAAATTCCATAATATTCCCAACATTGACCAATACATGAGAATTGATACATTTTAACACAACACTTCTCCTTTACACTTTCTTGTCCGTAACACATCACAAATAATCCATCAAAGTACCTTAATACAACTCATAACACATATCGGCCAAAATCCCATAATTTCCACTTTTAGACAAGAACAAGTTTAATACCAAAAATAACACCATACATGTTCATATTTTGTCCATACCATGCTTTTTCATCAAAGGCACAAGGCCTAATTCAAGTTCAAATTATCAAGATGACACATCTTTCACCAAAGGCAAAAATACACTATTCATCACCTTGCCAACACAACTAGCATAATATATATAATCTCCCATGCATATAATATGTTAACCCATGAGGATAAATACTTACCAAGGCTTGGAATATGTTGATCTTGTCCAAGGAGTCCAAAGAACTTATTTGCCTTAGGGTTTGGAAATGAAAGAAATGTTTGTGAAAAATATCCAAAAATTATGAGAGTCTTGTATGATTAAAAATCTGATTTTGGTGGCTTTTTATGGACTTCAAGTCATCCTTAGCCACACTTGGCACTAAATGATATGTTCACTTGGTCAAATATGGGAAGAATGGATCACTTTGCCTTTGGGCCCATGTATTTTATTTCATTTTGGGCCTCAAATTGGGCCCAATAACACCTATCCATGTAACCCATCAAATTTCATGTATTAATCACCATATATCTCATGTTTACATAATTCTATAATGTCACGACATTCTTCTCTTACGAGATTCTCATTCGTCGCCTCGATCGCAAAAATTAGAATTCTAGTCGCCCTTGGCTTCATTGGACATTTTTGGGTCACTATTCACATTTCATGATTTGATCATGTAGGAGTATGTAGGAGTGTATTGAAGTGTTTGAATCTTTAACAATGCTCAAATAACTCCAAAGAACCAAAAGAAACCATCTAGAAATCGTCGTAGAATTGCGTTACGAAACGACTCCGGAAGGGCCTAATTGTTGTGCCTTGCGCCACACCCCCTGAAACAGGGTAGTGGCGCAAGTTTTCAGCCTCCTCTGAACTTCTTGGCTGCAGGTGGCTTGCGCCACACCCCTGGAACAGGGTAGTGGCGCAAGTTTCAGCACTTTGCTGAAAATTTCGGCCACTTATCCAATGTTTGCGTATCGTCCAATCCCTTATCAAAACACTACAAAATACTTACTTAGTGACCTTAACCATCAAGTAAACATGACTTAAAGTCACCAAATGAGATTAGAATATGTACGGGGCTTCACCCAAATGCATCACGAAATCACAAAACACCTCCTATGAAGGTCTAATCACACATGTTAAGTCCGATATCAAATGTTTCCCCAATAACACTATAAAACACATATTCATGGCATCTCAAAACCTATGTAGATATGATCCCAGGGTATCAAATAAGGTTATAAAAGTACGGGGTGTTACAAGGTATTTCTTGACTTTGCGGTAATCTAGCTTTGACATGTGTTCTATCAAGTGCTCCAATGCAATCCTATAAATATAGACATGCATAAATTTAATATCAGTTAGTAATTAGGAGAGTAATTGAGTTATAAATTTAAAAAAGTATACTTATTTTAAAATGAACTCTTACTTTAATGAAAGGGAGATATTGTTTGTTACATGGCTTGTGAAATTCGACACCATCATTATAGTTAGGATGTAGTCTAATCATATCTCTTGCAAGCTCACAAACGGCTTTTAAAACACTATGAAAATGTCTATGAACTGTCTCTCCTGAATGTTGAAAGATGTCTTGTATCATTCGATTTCCAGCTCCATGTGCACAAGTCAACAAGAACATGCCTAACATTTCATAAGTAGACATTCAACGTGTGGATTTAAGCTCATATTTTTCAGTTAAGTCCTTGGATAGATCAATGAACAACTTCTTCCTCAATTGAAAATTTTCAAAACGAGTCTCATTTCCACATAATATCTCTTGAATAAATACATATCCTGAGCGAGAAGATGTACGGCAAGGTTCTTTGCACAAGTATTTTTGATAACACATCAACATGTCCATACACTTTTCGATGGTGGACTCATTTTTACAAGGAGATGTAGCGGTGCTCTCCTTGTTTGCTGATTGAAGAAAGCCTTATATGGCTTCAAACAAGCGAGAAATGCTCTTTCTATCTTATTAGTCAAGCGTGCTAGCGCCCCTATCAGAAATAGGATTGACTACCGATTCCGAAGGAACGAACTGGAGTTACATCTCGTCTCAGTGAAGTAGCCCATGGGTATGGGATACGAACAATGTTGAGTTTTTGCTTAAAAACTCTACTAGAGAGTGTATTTCCTGTTTCATTAATGATGATGCAGATTTTGTCTTGCTTTTTTTCACTTGACTGCCACTGCCAACACCACTCATAGATTTTGCCCTTTTTAGTTAAGGTTCAGAAAACATAACAAAATCTAAATTCTGCATATCATCACTTTCATCACTCTTTTCACCATTTGGATTAGTAAACTGCTCTTTGTTAGAGCCATCAATACCATTTAATCCATCTTCATCGAGATCTAGTCTGATGCCAGACATTTGTTCTTGCTTTGCTGCACGTGCTCCTTCTCCCGTAGCAATAATATCAGCAAATAATACATCATAGCAAAACCATATGAGTGAAAGATCTTTGTTTCTGAACTTTTTATACTTAGCATTATCCTGTAAAAAAATAAAATAAAGCACTTTAAGAAAACCAAGAAATTTACCATCGAAAGATATAAGAAAGACATAGAATGTTATAAGAGATGTACCTTAATTTTTCGCTCCCACCAGTCATCATCTGTTATAATTATTTTTTTCGTGGCATCCCATCCTAAACCTGTCTTCCCTCTAATCAGCTGCTTGAAAAGAGACCATTCCCTCTTCATGTAGTCCCAATGATTTTTCATTTGTAGTTTGGTCTAATTTCTTCCCATCATTTTACTGAACTCATCACTCATATTTTTCTTTCCATTTTTCGATAAATAACTATTTGGCCTATTTCCTTTTCTAATCTCTTTTTCACACAATTCTAAAAAGAGGAGATGGGTAGCATCATCCCACTTAGCATTAGCATGTCCCAAATTAGGTTCCGGCATTCTCTGAAGAAAGTAGAAATTATTTATTATAATACTCTTATAATTTCAATCCCAAATCTGAGACAAGATGGCCAGGAATGAGGCACTGTGGGCTCAAAAGTAATCAGATCACAACTAGTGTGCAAGCAAGTACAACAAGAATGCAAATATAAGATAATGGATATACTCTATAGGAAACCACACTGTAAGGATAAAGAATGGATTGAGGAGCTGCACAGAAAGTAAATCGACAAAGGAAGGTGAGGGAGGTTATAAAGAGTTCTGTTTTTGTCTTTTATTTTTTTGTTTTTACACTGGAGTTGTAATATGGAGGTCAAATACTTGAATTTACTTTTCATTTTTGTCTGGCAGAAATTCTCAAGATCTAACATACGTCGCAACAAGCTTGAGTTTAGAAATAGTTTCAGGAACCTCAAAAAAGCCAAAATAAACATAGGGGGACTGCTGAAGGCTCTTAGTATTTGTTCCTTTACCATCTTAACAAGCACCTGCTATGTTGCTCGGACTCTTTAAAAATGACATGAGTGGGTGTTGGATCCTTCAAAGTAGTATAATTTTGAAAGATCCGACATGAGTGTGGCAACATTTTGGGAGAGTCCGAGCAACTTAATAGCACATGTACTCTTGAATTTGTGAACTTATAGTTTGCCGAGCCTCCTTGACGTGGATTATGGAGATATACTACTAGTTGTTCTTTTGGAGGGTTTTGAGATTGAACAACAAAGCCAACCAAAAGCTACACTCTTGGGTACAGGCTAGTTCACAGGTTCTTCTGATTTTTAGCAGGTTTACTGATATTTAATGCCATTTGGAAAGTGATTCCATAATACCAGAAAGAAGGCATATCCAAATTCCAGTTAAACTAGCTATTCTTTTTCTTTTTCCTCCTTGAAAACGGTGGCTTCTACTCCCCTAAGTTGAAGTATCAGATATAGCCTTAGCAGATGTATCTAAATGAAGCCTATAAATTTTTCTTCTCCATGCTTCACTAAGCTATTGGCTAATTATGTGCATAGCTTTAGAAATGCTTTTTCTATCCAAAAAGGGACATACGTAGGTCACAAGAAAATCATTACTGTTAACTTCTAAAGTAAACACTCTAACTAAAGATAAAAGGAACAAATGTCAACCACTTATGACAATGGGGGAGCCATATACGCTATACATCGAGTAAGTTAACTTGAGTTACAAGAAACTTTAGTTTCTTACCCAGGGGCGGACCTAAGACCATTTTTGGGGTGCTTCGGCACCCGTTAAATTCGATGCAGACTATATATAATTATATAAAAATTGGTATAAGACTTATAAAAGCACCCAGTAAATCAAGAAGATTGATGAGTGTTGGGCAAAAGGAGGCCCTTGGGCGTCAATATATATGTGTTGGGCAAAAGGTGACCCACTTGTCCTGATCCAGGTGGAACTTTAAAGCTTTGGGCGTCAATATGTGTGTTCGGACCTTCCAGACACTCACGACCCCTAAATCCTGAGTACGTCACTGTTCTTACTTCTTTTTGGCAAGTACGACCCATTGTTTGTTCTAGTTCTGTAAATCTAGTCAATTGCTAAACATATGTTTTAACTTTTGATGCTATAAGCCTCATGACAGTCCATGAAATTTTGTCCATTCTTAAAAAACCAATCACTTCGAAAGGTGCTGCTAGAGTAAGGGACAACACATAGTTCACAAATTATATATGCTCAAATCCTGCAATAGCAGCTGCCTCCCCAAGCACCCGTATTTCATCAGTGTTAAAAAAACTTAAATTTCACTTAACAAAAAAATTTAAAAGAGAAAGGAGCAACAAACAGATAATAAGTCAATTCCTTGGGTGCAAAGTAAAAGTAGTAAACAACAGAAAATTTTCAAGAATGGAACAAATTATTAAAAAGAATCAATTTTTAAAATTTAAAGCACATGCAGAGATTCGATACAAAAGGATGGAGAAGAACTTACCACAAGCTTGATTTGACAATAAATTTTTTTTAGGTAAACCTCCGATGCAAGGTTGGATTCGCTGAAAAAGGAGAAAGATGAAGAGGAAACTGGAGGGAAGAGTCAGAAGAGAAGCGGCAAAGAGAAAAAGAAAGAAAAAGATATATTTAAGGCTACAAATTCGGGGTATTGTTGGAATTAGAGGAAAATATAAGGGATAAAAAGGTAAATATTTTGTTCAAACTTAAAAGAATTCAAATCTAAAAAGTAAGAAACTGGGGGTACCCAGCTTCTCACGTTTTTCTTTTTTTAATTAGTTTTTAGCTTTTTTAAGTACTTTTTAATTGTATCAAACACCTAAAAAAGCTAAAAAAAGATATTAAAAGCTGGTTTGACTAGATTTTAATCCTATCCAAACGCGCTCTTAATTGGACTTTGATTTTGAACAATTTTATGAACATTGCAGGAGTTTATTTAAAACATATAGTGCGTAATCATGCTTCGAATCTCATTCAAGGACTAGAAATTTGCTCACAATTTCATGTATAAAAAATATATAAACTTGGTATGAAGTATGTATATAACCGTATAAATTTTGTATAAACATGTTAAGTTTTTGAAAAAGATCATGCTTCGAATATCTCTCACTATGTTATGAATAAAATTTGTATAAATCTTGTATGAAATATGTATATAATTGTATCAATTTTATATAAAGTTCGTGTTAGTTTCTGGAAATTTGATACTACAACAACATTGTATACAATTTTCATACAAATTTAATACTATAACATACAAACTTAAAATACAATTTTCATACAACTCGGAGTATAATTATAATACAACTTTAATATATATTTAATATAATTCGACTATAACTTCAAACTTCAGTGAACTAAGACCGAAATTCAATCCAAATTAGTTCAAATCTTACTTAACTAGTCCCAAGTTTTAGATTCTAACTCTCCTCGACGTTTCATTTCTTTTGACATATCATCCACTCAAAATAAAGTTTGTTCATGGTAAATCAATTTTTCAAACTTGAGCTTCAAGCTCTATTAACGGCTGATAATAGAGTGAACTTTTGCTAAGCAGGCAATATTTTTAAACCAGCAACAAGGGTGAAATCGTGGGTCGATGAAGATGAAATTGTGATTGAAGTTGAGTGAGAAAATTGCATAGAATAACAAACAAAAAGTAAGGGAGATGAAGATGGTAAAGCGACGGAGATATTTCCTGAAAAATTAGCCCCCAACCATATATATTTTTCCTAAAAATTAAACCCAAAATTGTGGCAAAGTTTATGACAGCGAGAAAAACCCAAATCTGATACAAAATAGGATAATTAACAAAATACCCAAATATAAAGGGCTATTTACAAAAGATCCCTTAACTTTAAATTAAATTACAAAATATATCAGGGTAGCATGTATTTGTGTATCTCAGATACACAGGTTCGCGTGTATCTAATATTGTGTGTCTAGGACTGTGTATTTGAGATTGTGTACCTAGGATTATGTATCTAGGACTGTGTATCTAGGACATATCTACGTGTATTTGTGCGTAGATACACTTTCATAAATCATAAAGATACACGAAACCAACAGAAACCACCGTCCCTCTTCTCCTTTTCCGGCGAAATCAGATTTCGGCAACCACAACAGAATCAAAGAGACATGGTCATCACCGATCTACCGACGTATGTATTCACCAACCGTCAACCATCCTTTCCCCATTTTTTTCGGTGAATCTAAACCACCACTTCACCACTCTCCACCTCCATTCTTCAAGCATCGGTCAGATCTACCTCTTCCTAGTCCAAGCACTAGCTCCACTTCGGCCAGCAACCACCTCTGATCTCCACGCACCGGCTAGATCTACCAGCAAGGCTGGTGGTTGGTCTTTCAGTGTTGTGACAGTGATGGGGAAGGGGGGAAATGAGGCGACGTTGGGTGGTGATTCTGGTGGAGATTCAAATCCGACGGGTACTTGGACGACGGAGAGGTAGAGAACGGAGGTGGAAGGTGGCAGGGCAGTGGTTTTTATTCACCAAAAAATGAAGAAACGAGGGTGAAAGAATTTGTATTGCCCAGATACACAATACAAATTTTGGGTGTATCTGAGATACACCCGAAATTTGTATTGTGTTTGGGCAATTACTTGGTTATATTTTGTAATTAAGTGTCAAACCTCCTATATTTCTGATGTTTGCCCTACAAATTATAATATTATATTTGTTATATTTTAATAAATAGGAGATAACACCTATATATTTAGTAATATAAAGTCTTATTTGATTACAGGTTAAAAATTACATTATTTTAAGAAATCAGCAATCAACTAATCAAGTGAAACTATAGATTTTTCCAAAAGAGAAGAGGGAAGAGGCATAATGGGCAAAGAAATTGTTCTTCATGGGTTGATTATTGATATGTTCAACAGATGGGTCTGTTTGGGTTACAACCCAACTTAACCCAGCAAAAAAGCTCACTAACCCAACCTAATATAATTTAGGGAAATGACATGGACTGAACCTTTTCAAAATTAATGGCCTATGATTGGGCCATTGGACACTACATGGCTAGTCGGTCAAACAAATTTCACATAATGGTCATTTCACAATTTGGGCCATTTGGACCCTTCATTCAGTTCTTTTTTCAACTCCAATTTTTTTGGGCTAAAATTTTTTTTTTTATTTTTTATACAACTCTGTATAAACTGTATAATTGTTGTATAGAATATGTACATACATAAGATACTAGTTTAGTGTACGTGTGTTGCACGTGTATATTACGTCAATCGATAAAAAACATATTATTTCCTTTTACCTATCACAAGTTTTTGAACTTAAATAAATATACAATAATTATCTTTCCTTTAACAATGTTATGAGTTCCAGATTCATAATCAAATTGCATTCTTAGAAAACGATATCCTAAGAACTCCATTTTATATGCACTCTAACGTTCTATCAAACAGAGTCACATTCATATTATGTTGTCTAAACAAAAACATAAATGAATTAAAAAAAATTTAGCTGGACTAAGAATTCCGAATTGAAAAAGTCAACTGAACTTTACTTACATGCAGGAATTACATCAATCACAAAACAATTAAATAAGAACTAAAGATCATACTTCATATTAACAAATATGTTTGATACTCTAGGTCTTCTTTTTCTTGTGTTTTATGGTTTTTTAAGGATCCAATCACAAATATATATATATATATATATATATATATATATATATATATATATATATATATATATATTTGAATTAATGAATAAACTCCAACTTTTGATAAAGAGAACTTGAAGCTTTGGGGACCTGTAAGAGGTGCTAAATTCATTATCTATCAGGCATGTATAAAAAAATACCAAGCATGTATACAATCATAGAAAACTTTTTCATAAACTTAGGCAAAGATTTATTTTAAAGAGGCAACATTTACTTCATGTTGGGTGAGATTACACCTGACACCCACAAGTATGAACCAATTCTTGAGCCCATTGTCATCAAATCCTCTATACATTGAATAACAACGTGCTGAAATTTTATATATATATATAACTCAATGTATGTAATTAATACCAACATATTACATAAGTAGAAATCTTCATGAGGTCAGCAAGTTTCGAGCAGTTTTCAAACTCCATTTTTCATCCACAAGTTTCCTGTAAACTTATCGAAATACGTTGCTTAATTCTACAATTAGTACGTCTTGATGCCATATCAATACTTTGTAATCACAAATTAGATTATATACAAAAGTTATACAAAAAAATTTCATAGAATAAAAATCAATTCTTAAATCATACTAACAACAAAAAACAAAAGATAACATAAAATAAAAATTAGAACTTACAATTCTCATGATCACGAGTATCCATGATAAGGTCAGAGGTCACCAATTTTTTAAATTATATTTTTGTGCTTTAATGGATAATATCTCATTAAATTGAAATATCTCAAAAGTATTCCAAACAAGTAATCACAAATTCAAATCTCCATTAATTAAGACTAAAAAACACTAACTTTAACAAAAAATATCAAAAAGAAACTAATAATTCAAACCTAAACCGTAAGATCAAAAGCAGCATCAACTTCCTTAATCTTCCTCTATGTGTTCTTCAACATCAACTTAGACTTTATTTGATTTGGACTCAATAATATATAACTCTTGTTATTGAAGACACCAACTTAGACTTTAATTTGGACACAATAATATAGAAGAGTTGCTTTTGTATTAAATTGTATTAATTACCGTCCTAAGCATAGAAGTAATTGAACGATTATATCTACTATATTAGGAAAATAAATAAATAAATTATTATTGTCCTTTAATAGGTAAAATTTAAGTTAATTTCAAAGTCATAAATATTAAGATTCTTACATTTTTCAAATATGGAAAATTTAATATTTATAATTTTAATTAATTTTAAGTAAAAAGATGATTTTATCTATTGCGGAGTTTTTTAATGAAGGACAAAAAGTTCGAATCACTTTTCTAAGTGTCTTCCCACTTTTAATATAGTACTAGTTTATAAATACGTGTGTTGCACGAATGTCCCTGGTCACGTTTAAATTTAAGAAAATAATAATATGTAGCACAACAAACTTTTATAATTATGCGTATGACATACAACAATAAATAATGTAAATACAAAATAAGAAAACATGAATAAATGCAAGAAGATGACTTGAATCAAAACTAAAAAAAAAAAAAAAAAAAAAAAAAGTAGAAGTAAAAGAGAATAAAACTCACAATTAATAACTTAATACATCATAATTATAAGTAAAGTTTAGTATTTATTACAAAAATAATTACAAAAAAAGATAAAGAATAGAAGCATCAGGGCACACGTATGTATATACTCATTACTATACGATCCAATAAGGAACCATGGAGTCCAAAGGCATTTGTTGCTCCTCGTGGCTATTTGTTGCTCTTAGAATAAAGGTTCTAGTAACCAAATTCTTTTATTCTAAGATATCAAATCCTTATTAAATAAAAATAAGTATTTTTTTGGTCTCAAATTCTGGAATACTAACTCCAGTAAAATAAGTAAAGTTTATATAAGGTAAAGTTGCATTTGATTTCATTCAAATAAGGAAAGATTTAATAATTAAAATTAGAGTTGATATTAAAATTTTAAATATAAAAAAATAGTAAATTACAATTTTGTCTATTGCGGAGTCTTTTAATGAAGGGTAAAAAGTTCAAACAACATTTCTAAGACCTTTCACACTTTTAATATAGTATATAGATATATAGATATATAGATAGATGTGTATAAACTATATAGGATGTGTATAGAAATTGTATGATTGTCGTATAAAATATGTATCTGTATAAAATATATATAAAAATTGTATATAATATGTATAGAAACTGTATAATTGTATAAAATACGTATCTGAATAATAATTGCAGCTAAAGGTTGTATAGAATATGTATAGAAACTGTATAATTGTTGTATATAATATGTTTTTTTTTGTATATGATGTGTATAGAAATTGTATCATTGTTATGTAGAATATGTATGTATATATATAGGATGTGCATAGAAACTATATAATTGTTGTATAAAAATATTTTTATCACGATTGTATTGTATTGTATATATGTAGATATGTATTGTATTGTATCAATATAATACAATTAAAAGAATAGATTTTATTTTATTTTTTAAAAAAAGAGCTATTCTAATTATGAATCATTGAGAAAAATAAAATAAGAAACACTATATAAAATTGTACTTATTTGATTATAAAAAAAATAGAAGAGCAAAAACGTTTTTTTTAGACGAGCACAACAAAAAAAAAAAAAGAAAAAAAGAGAACAAAACAAAGCTACAGCAATCAAAATATAAATTCATGGCAGCTAAAATTGATGGCTAAGAAGTGGAATATAAATTCAATGGCCATTCGGTTGGGAATTTGTTTGGTCGAGCGGTCATTTTCGTCCTTTCCCCATATAATTTTGACGGGTTGGGCGGGTTACACATTTATGGGTTCAATTTGGCACCTCTGTTTCAAGCATTATAATGTCCTTACTCCTTGCAAAGGCGTGTCAACGTGAGAACCAAAAGCCCATTTCACAGGTTCTCTCGTCTCTGGAATAAGAGAATACATTATGAGCTTTACGAGTTTCCTCAACGTTCGAATGTAGCATTCATTGAAAATCACTCTAATACTCACGTTCTTGTCACTTCACAAGAGATTTCCAGAAAATAATATGGACTATTCTATCTGTACCATAATCAGCTGTGAAAGAAGTACGGATTTTCGGATTACAACTGGGCGAAACTCTGACCACGAAAAGCTAATACAGTTCAAATAAAAGAATTCCCTGACATTTCCACGGTTCCTGTGGCTAAACAAACTTCACTAATACCTAAAAACCTGTGAAGATCAAGCCAATGGCTTCTGCAGCTCACTAGCACCATGAGCAAAATGACATTTTTCTCCAAAAGTGCATGAACCTTTGGAGAAGTTCGCACACATCTTCGTCTTCAATGGGCCAGCAGGCCCACGACTGAATGGGCCAGTATTTTTCAGACCACCCGTAGAGGTGCCAATATTTGATATCATCTCCCGTACCATAGCGCTGGCCAGATTAATCTGATCAAAGGTTCCCTCGAGCTCAATATTCCTTCTATTGGGATCCATTTCATGATCCTTTATGAAGAGCTTGGCACCAGTAAGCTGACATATGTGTTTATAGTTAGCGCAATTCTTCCCAATGATGGTTCCAGCAAGAGCAGCATCTATGCTAATTGTAGTTGTTGCAGATGAACCAAAGTTTGTTGCAGCTGGACTGAATTGTGATGGTTTATGATACCCCGAAAACCTACCCTGAGGTCCTGCAGCTTGGAAATCATCATAGGATGGTAACACTGGCTTCCCAATCTCCACCTCACTATGGGCAAAATGGCATTTACCACCAAATCTGCATCCTTCAGCAGTGTTATACCTGTTGCATAGCTTGGACTTCATAGTTGAAGCAGGACCATCACTAAAAGGGCCCGTATTCCTTCCAGTGGATACTGCTGGGTTCAATCCCATGTTCGATATTTGACTCATAGCACTATAGCCAGGAACATGTGAAGGAAGTGACATCCCTCCCCGTATGAGCATCCAGAAGTGCTGCATCACATTGCAAGATGGGGTTAGAAGCATTTGATGGAGCAATAAATCACAACCCAAGGAGCACATAACATCGAGCAGTCAAGAACACAGATCCAACATAAGCTAACACCGCGAGCATCGGTTCCACATGTATTCTCTTACTGCCGCATCCACGTTGGATTCTCCCAAAAATACACTACTCTTGGAGAATCCGACACGCACCAGTCGACATTTTTGAAGAGTCCGAGCAACATATTTGAGAACATCATTTCAAAAAAACAAATCAGTATTTACTAGTTCAAACTTTTTTATTTCTTATTTAGTATTGACTTGTTCAACATATCAGGAAAAAAAAATAGATAATTGAAAGCAAGATTGAGAAGAGACATTTGACTGACAATATTGATGACGACTGCTGCTCACACAAATTTCACCACTAATGTAACTCAAATAAACTTTGTTACTACATGAGAGACAATGAGATTATCCTAATACAGGATCATGCAATTGGATACAAGGAAAAAACTTGAAGGATGCTAGTTTAGTTCACTGAAATTAAAGAAGAACGCTTCGGAAAAAATTTAGAGAAGAATGCACATGGAAGCACTGTGAATCAAACATACAAGTAAAATTGATTATGTTTTTAATTCTCAAAAAAAAATAGATTATGTAATTTAATAAAAACTTAGTGCCTCTTACTTAATCCGATATGTTGAACAAACAGCTCACATAAGGAATTATTAATTGCATACCGGAGAACATTCGAAAACAAGGACGAGAGAAAAGGCATGAACTTGTCAATGAGCTCTTATCACTAACAAGTACAAACATCAAGTGACTCTTGGTTATGGTTGACATCATTGGATGCAATGTCCAAATTATATCTTTATTAAGGAATGTCATTGATCAAATAAACAGTAATCACAGGTTAAAATGTGGATTATCTCATAAATGGAAGCCTAAACAAACAACTGTCATATGGCTGGTGATATATGTATTAACTTGGCATATCTTTTTGCTGATAACCAGCAGTATTTATTTAGTCTAATAAGTAATAGACAGTCTTTTAGCGGCAAATATTGTCAAGTGCCTGACGGCACCCACCACTATAAAGGACTTGAGACAGTCATGTTTGGTTTCACAGAATCTCCTATGTTACCTTCAACTAAGACCAGAGTGAGATCACCAAGGAAACCTTCTATCACAGTTTCACAAGACTTTTAAGATCATGATCCCTATAAGCTGGAGCCTAGACATGAAATGTTTATGCTCCTCTTTCAACTCTTCTTTAACCCACCTCTAACAAAGAGACAGCTCCTCATATCAGCAATTATACCAAGCCTTCCATTCATACTGCATTGATTTTATTTACTTGACCAACATCATTCAGGATGATCTAATATTGCCTACATTCTATACCTTCCACCTCACAGCAATACAGACCTTTCTGTACAGAATTCATCAACTGCTCTTTCACTCCTCTATTGCTATTTCAATACTCTTGTTCTTTTCCTCACCTTGTAGCGACGGCATCAGTATCTTAACAGTTCACTACCTTGCTTAATGTTTTTGTTCTTTTCCTCACCTTGTACCGACAGTGTCAGTATTTTGAGATCAGTAATTTCATAGAATGGCTTCTCTTATCCTAAAAAAATCCAAGCAGCAATGGAACCTCAGGAACTTCTTTTTTGAATTAGTTAGGGAACCTCAGGAACTTCTTATATGGGCTTAATTTTAATAGGCATTTGCAAGTGTTTGGATGTATGTGCTATGCTCTTTCAAGTCAAGTGGGTCTTAATTCTTGTAGTATTAGTCCGATGGGAAAGCGATAAATTCATAGATATCTCCCCTACTTCCTATTATCTTGGTCTGCTACTAGGTCTCAGTTGGGTTTCACAAGATTTAATGGCCAAATCTCCTCTAAACCTTTGATTTGACTGTTCTACAAGAAAGTTCAGTTAGGTATAAAAACCATACATCTGGGAGGAATTTATCTAAATTAAAGGCCTCAAGTCAGTGGGAAAGAGAATCAACAAGATGTCCCAACTAACAAGAGTAGGAAGATTCCAGCTTTGAATCTTGCTCTCCATCTTGAACTTAATTATTTCCTAGAAACTTTAATTGTTGTTTAAACCTGACATGGTCAAAAAATATTTGTGTACACACACACACACATATATATATATATATATAAATTGAGGGACATAAGCCGGTGACGTGGCAAGCCCAAAGGCCAAGAAACTTGCTTATCTTTTTTCTCTTTTTTTACCATTTTAGCCGTACTTAAATTCATTTGCTATATTAAGAAAGCCAAAAATCACGTCTTAATATTCTTAATTATACCTCTTTTCCTCTTCATTTGTTTTTGGATGGGTTACGGCTTTTCCGCAGAAAAACAAGTTAAGTCTTTTGGCTTCTTTCGTTATTTTGTATCGGCGTAAAGAGCAAGGCTTACTATACTTTACCACCATCTTACGCCGGAAGGCAGATCTGAAAGAGAGGGTTTTGGCTTTTCCCTGTTTTCTTGGTCAACAGAGGAAAAAGTTTGGAAATTCTCCCAAAATTGTTCATCTTGTTTAATGAAATTTTTAAAGTTGGATCTTTTTTTTCCTGCTGGGTTTCTTCACTGCAAGGTGATATAAAAAAATATGCAAAGTACAATCAGGCTTTTATGGTGGTATTTCTAGCGACTTTGGAGTTATACGGAGACGAGAAATTGCATTTATATAATATTCTTTTGTTGAGTTTTGGTTGTTTTATTTTTAGTTGCAGTTAATAGAAAAGATCGCAGTGAGTATAAAACATTACTATTACTCATCTCATCTATGCTAATTGTATGTGGCGCAGATACATGATAGAGCTAGAATTTCTTTATCCCTCATACACTTCAATGCTAAACTAGCAACAATACCATCTGCTTCCATCAAAGGTAAATTTCAATTATAGCGCTTGAAATTCATCGTTAGGTTACACGAGAAGTTTTTAAAACAACTATTTGTTTACAAATGAGAATATACAAACCCCCCATCCCACCCCCAAAAAAAAAAAAGTTGCCTAACTTAGTTTGACACTGCAACTTTATGAGCGTTTATGTACCCGCTTATTCTAATTTGAAGTGAAATTAATACCCCCTTTCAAAACAATCCCAGATTAATGTTCAGGAGTATTATACACGTGCCTGATATGTGTATAACACCATTTTTTAAAATCATTTTTATTTTTGTTCATTTATTTTATTGTTTCCTTTTAGTTTTTCCCTTCTTTTTCTTTCTTTCCCTATTTTCTTTTCCCTTCTCACATCCATGACGAGCTGCACTTTCATGGAAACAAAGAGTTCAATTATCATATTCAACTCACACACACACCGCCTATATATCAAGGTGCTTTTCAACATGATAGTTTATTGATGAGATGTACATTTATATAGAGAAAAGAAAGGACACCGGAATTTGATTTTGCGGTGAAGGTGGGATGGTTTCAGACTCTAGAAAGAAACAAAAAAAGAAAAAGACAATGGTGTGGAGGAGGGAAAAAGATACAGAGGGAGGCGTCGAAGATCTTGAAAGCAAGAAGGAAAGAGAGAAAAGGAAAAAAGAAAAACCTTTCCTTTTTCCTTGGAGAGAGAAATTTGAGTTTATGGTCTTACTTCCCTTCTCTTTTCCTTTTTCTCCATATTCCTTTCTTACTTTTCACTAAATCTATAATTTGTATGCTTATTAGCATGTTCATTCTATTTTTTATGCATTGGCAGAAAATAACATTTTAAACTATAATGTAGAGATTAATGCCTATGGATTTATTTTACTTTCCTACTTCAATTTGCTTTGTATTTTTCACTTTTCTTCCATTAAATTTATAAGAGAACTTCTAATAACTGCACGAAGCGCAGACAAGTACACTAGTTCTTTATATTTTGAATCCCTTAGTGAAAAATTTGGTTCCTCCACTAGTAGCAGCACCATCCTTGCCCTACAATCTATTATTTATGCAAGTTATGTCAGTGTCTAATGCCAAGAATAAGCCTTCTTATCATGGACTTGCAGCTGATCCATAGCATGAAATATAACTGAATTTAGTCATCAATTTTATCAAGAAATAAACCTACTTAAGACCATCATGCAAGACTGAACAGATCTTTCAATTTTCTTTTTTATGACATTGTATGCAGTTGCGCAAATAATATTATCCATAGCCACTTGCTCACCGTACTACATACAATCATTTATACAGAACTAACTATGTTGCTTGGGCTCTTCAAAAATGTCAGTGAGTGTGTGTCGGAATCTCCAAAAGTAGTATATTTTGGGAGAATCAGACATGGATGTGGCATCGAAAGTGAAGAGTCTGCACAACTTAGATTACTAACATTACCAGTGAAGGAATTGAACTGAGAATGTTTTTTTTAGTATGAAACCTGTAAAACTTCAAGCATGGCTTTGATTTGCTTCCTACACCAGTTGTAAGCGATTCTGGTTCTGTTGCAAAAGATTGATTATCTTTCTTCAGTTCAATATTTCAAAGACAACACAATTTAAACATGCAACCCTATACACTAAGGGGTCGTTTGGTTGGGAACAAGTTATCCCGGGATAATTAATCCCGGGATAGTTATCCCACCATGTATATGGGATAACTTACCCCATCACTATGGTATAAATGGTGGGATAAATAATCCCAGGACTAACTAATACCTCCAACCAAATGCAGGATGAAATAATCCTGCATTTTATCCCAGGACTATTATACCTTATACCTCACACCAAACTGCCCCTAAGGGATCGTTTGGTTGGGGAACAAGTCATCCGGGATTAATTATCCCACCCTCAATGTGGTATAATAATAACAGTACAATTCAGGGATAACTAACCCTGTGATAAGTTATCTCATGCATTTTATCCCAACCAAACATGGGATAAACTCATCCTAAAATTAATCCTGGATTAGTTATTCCTTATCCCTCGTACCAAACAAGCCCTAACACATTGCAGAAAATCTATATTCTTAAATTAATTTCAAATTACACCAATAAACCTTGAAACAAATATCAGTGAAAATAAAACAAAAGAAATCCATGACAACAAGATAAGGAGAGAGAAAACTAACCATTTCTTGATCTTTTCACTCCTCCATTTCCTGTGAAAGCACCATTTACCATTCTCTTTCGTCCAAACTCCATTTTCTCCGTTCCAAGAGAAAAAAAAAAACTAAAAAAGAACTAAGAATGTGTAGTATATGAACTAAACTTACAAAGGGAAGAGGAAGAAAACCCCAGGTGGTGTTGCTGACAGTGTGAAGACAGGCAGTTCCGGAATCACTCTCTCACGCACACACACAGTAGAGAGAGACGGGCCTTTTTATGGTCTGATTGGCAATATACGGGCTTTACTATATATTATATTATTGGAAAAATGAGACTAAATATTTATTGGGTTAAATTTTTTATTCAAAAAATAACTCACTTATTTTTTTTATTACTCAAAATAGCCCTTTGCCTTATTTTGTTGGCGTCAAATTGTACTTCTTCCTTTCTTCTTCTACTTCTTATTTATTGCTTTCATTTTTTCTTCCTTCTTATTCGTTGCTTTCAGCCATTACAATTTATTCAAAGCTTGATTTTAAAATTCAACGTACTACAATCATGAATCGTTTTAAGTGAACAACATATCAAAAGACTCGAAATATCGAAAGAAGATTATTTCTAAAATGTGGGACTGTTTAGAGGAGATTTTGAGTTGAACGAAATTGAAAGACTCCACTAACCATTACATAGAACCCACCAATCCAATTATGTTGAAGTAGAAAATTTCACAAGTGATAATTTTATCATCAAATCCGATTGTCTGGTTTCAATCAAAAGAGATAGAAAGGAGATTGCTTGTTCATGGGACGTAGAGGATATTTTTGAACAAATTTGACGGATAACATAACTGACTGGATAAAAATTTCAAAACTGTTTTAGGGAAGAAAATGTAGCAACTGATCAACTAGCTAATTTTGGAAAAAGGACGAAGATGAACACCATTTCCAGTAATGTTGTTTCCTTAATTACTTGTAAGGTTTATAGCAACATTAAAGAAGGATCAGAAAGTTTGGCCTATTTTTCGTTTTAAGCCAAGGAAGGGACACTATAGCTTAGAATATGGTTGAATTCTTTCTGATTCTATTTTGTGTAGGACAATGGATCAACTGTAATTCTTATTAGCTTCTTCTCAAGAAATTATGGAACAACTCTCTGTATTTTTGCAATATCTATGAATGAAGTGTGTTGATTAAAAAAAAGGTCTAAAGAAATTAAGGATTTTGATTTCAAATTTTTTATTTTCTGGTTCAATTTTTTTTTTCCAGAATTGGGTTGCCATGATACAAGGTAGTCGTCTTCAGTTGAAAGGGTGGCAGCAAGCTGGTGTTGCACTTGGTTCTGCGGTGAAATTAAACTAGTTGAGGAAGATGAACTGCTGCAATATATAAGTATCGTATAAACAGTGTATAAGGATGAATATACATCTCTGATACATAGCTATACATCATATATATACACAATTATACACCATTTTATACAATATCGATATGTTACATAACTATTTATACAATATTGATACTTTATATGTATATGCAGTCAGTTTTGGGGAAATTTTTGTCACATGTACAATTATATAAAAAGCCCAATATTATTCACTTTATTTGAAACTTATGATGAAAGAAAAATTCACTCAATTAACAACTCATATATGTTTTAAACTCAAAATAGTCGTCCTTTATTTTGATAACTCATTATAGCCAACTTCCATGAGTTATTTCTTTTATTAGCCAGATTTATAATTTGAGTAATTATATAAATTTGATTCTAATCGTGTGTTTATAGGGATAAGAATCAGTATATTTGATGTATAATCATTGTATAATTTTATTTTCTCATTTATACAATGTTTATACATAGGTTATATACTATTTATACACCAATTATAGATAAATATTGAATTGTAATATTTTAATCATGTACAAAATATGGATACAAAATGTTCATAAATCTGATATGGCCATATGATTTTAAGGATTTTTATGGCTACCAAAAGTTATAAACACTTTGGGCTTGACTATATATATATTTTTTGACAAACAATATAAATCCCGACAGTTTGGAGCTTAATTATAGAAAATTCCGACATTTTGCATAATTACTGAAAATCTCAATTTTGGATCTGTCGAGATACATAATTAGCTCCCCGATACATCCAACGAAGATACATTTTTTTCCTTTGTAAAGATACATAATTAGCTCCCGATATATTTTTTTCGATTTTGGGTCTGTCGAGATACATAATACATCCAATGAAGATACATTTTTTTCTTTGTAAAGATACATAATTAGCTCCTAATACATTTTTTCTGTTTTTGGGTCTGTCGAGATATATAATTAGCTCCCGATACATCCAACGAAGATACATAATTAGTTGTGATTTCTGTAATTACTTTGTAAGGGTAGAGATTTATGTAAATATGATACGTTAAGGTGTATGTTTATGTTATTTTTCTTATATTTTTTTCTTTATGAAATTCGAGGTGAAATGAAGTTATGTTTGATTGTACTTTTTGTAAAGGAAAGAAGAAAATATTTTATTTGAATTTTGTGAAAATGGAGTTGAAAAATAGGATTGGAGCACTTTCAAATTTGAAATCCAACCCAAATTTAGGTTATTTGAAAAGTTTTTAACTAAACACTAATTTTGAAATAAATGTAGAAATCTTCAGGAAAAAATGAATAATTATTATGGTCAAACGTTTCAAGTATTCGTAACCTATAAATTTGATTTCTTTTTAAATAGTATTAGTATAGTACCTGCGCGATGTGTGCCAAAGTGTTGGGGGGAAATCCAAAAAAAATTATTTTCTTATTTGCTTGAGTATACTAAATTTTTATTATTTTATAAGTCGTGAAATTTAAACAATTTGATCAGCGATCGTTGATTAGATGGCCTATAGAAAAGGAAAGTTATTTCCACCTCTTAAATTGTCGTAAGATTTTGTGTTATGTGAAATTAAGATTCAAAGTATGTTGATCAATCCGTAAAATTATTTATCAGAATAAGAGAAAAAGTTCATCCATATTGTTGAATAGAAAGTTATGAGTACTTCTGTTGATCGTAAGTTCTTTCCACAACGATGAAAAATATGTGGCCTTCTTGTGCCAATCCAAATCCTCACAAATTGGAATTCCTGGCTGAAATAAAGAGTTTTGAATTATTGGTGAAGAGAGTTTTTGGCAAGGGAAGTTGTTCTGATGTGTAATGACCCTCCAGGTCATTTCTCGATTTTCATACATTTTTGGCATTTCGAGCCTTCTCATAGTGGCTACAGATAATTCATCATCATCATCATCATCATCATCATCATACCTAGTGAATTCCCACCAGGTGGGGTCTGGGGGGGGGGGTAAAGTGTACGCACTCCATACCACTACCTCAGATAATTCATGACTTTCCAAAATTATCGGTTCAATTTTCAAATAGTTCTTTGGGTTTTAGCCTCATTTTCCTATTTTGAAGTTTTTGAAGTTGAGAAATTGATCTCGAACCAAAACTCCTAGTATACGGACTTGGATGGAAATTTTGACAGAGCCGTTAGCTCTGGAATGTTGATTTTAGTCTAGGGGGACCTTTGATCCGGGTCCCGAGGCTTCCAGACTCATTTTGGGCTATTGGGTAGATTTGATGAAAAACAAAACTATGGGTGTGGGGCCCACTTTTTTATCGAAACGACTTTCGTTGGAAATTTTGATGGTTTCGTTGAGTCTGTAATGTCGAATTTGGTACGGTAGCATAGTTTGTTTGCTTGCATGGGGTTTCGAACGAATCCCAAGCACCCGGTTAGAGTCCGTAAGGACTTGGCTTTTGCTGGTTTTTCCAAAATTTGGTGTAGACATATTTTACCCTTTGCTTTTGCGATAAAGGGCGACTCGCCCAAGCCCCCTTCTCCTTCTTCACGTTCGCGACCACTAGCACCGCGTTCGCGATACCCGGACCCATTTGCCTTCGTATTTGCGAACCCTATGCCCACTTTCGCAAAGGGCGATTCTCATGGTCTTCACGTTTGCGTCCCTTGAGCCCCGCATTGGCGAAAGGCAATGCCCTGGCAGTATATATTTCATCTTCCCCGATTTCTTTATCATTTTTTAGCCTCCTTTCACCATTTTAGGGCTTGGAGCGTGGGAAAATATGGAAAGTTGTCCATTGAGGCTAAGGTAAGCTAAATTAATACCTCTTGATCATTTTCATTATTTTTTCCCGTCAAATCTCGTTCTTCTCCTTTATTAATTCTTAGAAATTAGTTTCGAATTCCCCAACTTTGTGGGCTAATTTAGTCCCTGATTTGTGCTCCGTTTGTGCTCAAATTTTAAGCACGCATTCCTTGTCCTTCGAGGGATCTCGTGACTAATTCAATTTTGGAATTTTATATACGGGCCCCTCCGACCTATTTTTGACCCAATTTTTGGCCCTAACTTTTATATTACAATATGGGTATCATTTTACTTGTATTAATGCATAGATTATGATTTTGATAACGTGAAGTCAATCTAGGATCATGGAGCGAGGACGAATGGTTTGTGGATGGTTCGAGACTGCGGTTCGGCATCGAGGTAGGCTTCAGTCTACTTATCTCTATGAGATTGTGTATTGTATATTTCGCATGCTAGGTAGGGATTATAGGTTATGTTTATACCTAGATATGTCATGACTTGACCTAATTAGGGGATTTAGAATAAAAATGTGACCCGAACCTTATCCTAGAATACCTGTTAAGGCTGTAGGATCCTATTACACCTGATTATAGACTTGATTAACCATAGATTTGCATAAGGGATCCTTTAGAAAAAGAATTATCATATTACTTAGTATTTTGGGTGATATTTCCCGATTAGACCTTTCTAGTAGCTTTACGCCCTTGTTTGCCTTAGTGTCCTAATTTATGGTAATGATCTCCTATTGATGTATATATTGTTTGGCCCGAGGCCGTGGATATGATACCAGTTGGACACCAGGTTAGTATTTTGTCCTTTAAAAGGACGTGATTCTAGATTACAGACGTAGGCGCTTACGGTTGTATTGTTTAGATACTGGTGATGGCATGCATATATTTAGGCGCATTTACACTTATTTAGTGGTACGATTCCAACTAAAACCTTGATTTTACTACTGTTTTCTATAAAGGGATTTATTCCCACTTTTTTTCACTTTTAGAATTGATTCTTTAAAAACTAAAGTCGTACCACCCCTATTATTGGATTATGATATTTAAACTAAACATATTACTTTGGAAATTAGATTGAGGTTAATTCCGGTCCATTATTGATCTACTCTCTTTTACCACTACTTATTCACTCCGGTAGAGGGAGATTCCGACCCTTTCTACATTACTATACTGTTTTAGTCCCGGATTTGATCTCGGGTAATAAATTTATAGATATATACTCATTCAATTCCCGTTCAAGTCTGACATTTCTTGCTATACTTTACATATCTCTTCGATATTGGATGGAGTAGGTTGATTATGATGGTTATTGAAAGTCCTAGTTCGGGACCAGACAGTATATATACAGACATCTCGAGTCCTCTATGGGTTCCTCTGTCTGAGTTACGTGCTGGAAGAGGTAAGATTCATAGGTCCTGCCTTGCGAGCTAGAGGAGGTGTATATATACTTGGTATGTTATGATACTTGATACAATTGGACACTCAGTTGATATGGTATTATTGGCTTACGTTGCATTCATTCATTAATATGCATTACCTATCACCAATATAATTATTTGACACTTGTATCTATTAGTCTTATGAGGGGCTGTATAGAGACAAGTTATGGTTGTTGTTTGCTGACTGCTTGCTTGGGCCTCTCCGGGCTTATGGGGGCCCGGTTGGGGTTATTGGTTGTCTGAGCTATCCGATTACATTATTGTTGAATATTACTGTATTATTTGTGGCAGGATGGTTGTGGACTGGTACCCGTGGTTGTTGATACGTTTCTGACCCCTTTTCTCTATTATGGTAAGATACATTATTGTTAGGTTATCTCTTGATTAGTCACACTTCAGTTAGAGACCTTAATTATGCTAGTGCTAGCTTTTTTATTTGGTTATGATCCTTAAGACGTTAGGTTAGCTCCCCCAAGCTAGTATCTTGAGTTCAAATATATATATATATATGGTATTAACGTATACCCCTCTCCTTCCTTATCTATTGTTATTGTATATATATCTTTTTGGCCTCGTATTACTACTATATATCCTTCTTTCACTCTTCATTGTGTATTGACTAGTGATATACAGTATTGTACTTTCTTCCTTGATTACTGTTAGAATAGGATAACTTATCCTTATGAATGATTTAATGTCTCGTTTCTTGGATAGTTGCATGTAGTTTATATTCCTGCCTTACATGTTATTTATATTTACATTATTCTTGGACCTCAGTCACCGATGCCTACTGAGTACCACGTGTTTGGTACTCATACTACACTTCTGCAGCCTGCAGATTATAGTACGAGTTTTTGCTATTGACTTGTATATCGTGCAGAGCAGCCTTGGATTAGAGATTTGGTGTGAGCTCTTGACATTCAGAGTTGTTCCTGCTCTCTCTCTTATTGTTAGACTGATTTCTATTTTTGTATTTTAGAGATGGCTTTTATATATTTACATTATGCTTACTTTGTACTCCTATTGTATTAGGAGCTCTTGTACTGACTTCACTAGGTCTTGGGGATATATTTACTGTCTTCATGCCTTCTTTCTCATTCTTATTTAGTTTTGCTTCCGTCTTTCTTATTAGTCCATTATCAGCTAATCCGAACTATGGGTTGACTTACCTACTGGTGGGTTATGGTAGGTGCTATCATAACTTGAGAAATTGGGCTGTGACATAATGTCACGACCCAAAAGATAAGGTCATGATGGCACCTACTTTGGACTTCCCTTAGTAGGTAAGCCAAATCCCACACTAAATAGGACAATCGAAATATGAAAGAAAACCCATTAATACGAGACTCCTAGAACAGAGTCAAGACAAATATGTAAATAACATAAACTTCAAACGGAATACAACAAATCCCAAAATACTGCTGTCATAAATGGAAAGAACATCTAATACAAGTCTGAAATATGAAATACAATAGTCCGTCTCCGAATATAAGTAAAGACATTCTAAAAATAAGAGGAGGTTCAGAATCATCCCCAAACTCTGGAGCGCACTAGTACCTCGAGAATCCAGATACCACGATGCGAGATCAGCCACTGCGGGTCACACTCAAACTGAAATCTACACCAAAAGGGCACAAAAGTAGGAATGAATATGGTCCACTTGTACTCAGTAGGTATCATAGGCCGACTGAGCAAAGTAGAAAACAAAATAAGTAAAAGACACTATGAGCACATCACCTGAATACAAAAAAGTTCCCAAACGGTAGCTTACATAGTCTCCACTAACCGTTCTATAATATAGTCAAAAAGGAATGACTACACATGAAATATCTATATAACGAAACTAAGTACATAACAACAAACACATAGAGAAATATACAAAAGATGCATATGCAATGCAATGCAATGATAGTGGTATAATGATATAAGCCATCGTATGACTTTCATATACACCTTTCAAGCCTCAGTTCTTCGGATAGGACCCATGGGGCGTTCGCAACCCATACACCTTTAAAATCTCAATCTCATAGCTCAATCAACCTTACCGGTATATCCCTCGGTATAGGTGTTTTGTGAAGTGTCTCATTTTCTGTCAAAAATAAGTGTTTCCCAGTGATACCAATGTCTCATGAATATGATATAGATGAAATGAGGATGTAGTGCTCACAACTAAATCAGTATGAAGATGATAATCAAATACAGGTATAAATGAGCTCAAAATCAACTCAAATGTCAATAATTCATGATATAAGCCATTGCTCGGCACCACTAAGATATATAATCATGTAAGACATCAAAATTATCATATCAAACCCCTCAATTGGGTATCACTATCATGATAGAGGTAAATAATACTCAAGTAAGGCCTCTAATATCTATTCAAGCCCCCCTCACGGGCATCACAATAATAATAATAGCATTTAATGCACTAATAAGGCCTATGATGTCAAATAAAGCCCCCACTCGGGCGTCACAATGTAGCTCTTAAGTCAACAACAATATGCAAATAAACCACCACATGGACAACATGATAGAAATAATAATCTCAAAATATGATTTTCCATCTAATTTCCCCAACCCATAGCATGCTTTACAAGTATGGTTAACTACCCAGCCTAGTCTGAAGAAAGTTAAGCTATAACCTACCTCGAAGTGTCAAAATCCAATCCTAGACCCTTCAACACAGAGCCTTTTCCTCACTAACGGTCTTGGAATGAGCTAACTCTCTCAAAAATATAGTCTACGTATCAAAAGGAAGCTAACGATACCCATATTGACTATATTTAAAACAGGTCAAAAAACGAGTTTGAAAAATAGGTTCAAAATCGAAAAGAGTAATACCCCAATTTTATTTTAGAAATATGTTCTCCATATATATATGATTCTACAGCTAAAAACCCACGCAAAAATGAGTTGAAATCGATGCTCAAATTGATGTAAAACCATTTTAAGAGTTTACCGGAACCCCCCCCCCCCCCCCAATTTTAGTTTTAAAACAAGATTAAAAAGTGTTTTGAAGATATAATCAATAGGAATTAACGGAAACAAGAGTTTAGAGCTTACCCAAGCACGAATGATGAAGAAAACACCAGAAATCACCTTTTTCCGAAGCTCCCAAGTCTAAAAATGGTGAAAAGCACGAGAAATAGATTATTTATACTATTCTATGAATAGTATATCATGATCGTGGTCCCCACCTCACGATCACAAGATTCAATGCTGACCGGCATTAAGTTGGCCATTGCGATCGTGAGAGGAGGCATTACAACAGCGATGGTCAAACCCGACCCGGTCCATCCAGTTACTTATTGTGATAGATGTACCACCACCATGCCATCGCGATGAAGAAGGCTGATGCACCAGAAAAACTGCACCAGCAGTTTTGGGAATTTGATGAATTATCCCGATTGAACCCTCGGGATTTATTTGGGACCTCATAGAAATAAACCAAATATGCTACCAGACTATTTTCGATGTTTTGGACTTAATGGAACCATCAAATTTTTGAAAAGAGGTAGTTTACAACAAATTAGCCCCCGGAACCCTTTAAAGCTTATTTTAACTAGTTTTCAAACGAAGGGTTGAAATACAAAATAAAGGCTCGGGATCCTACCTAACTATGCTCCTAACCCAAAATCAATATTTCGGATCTAATTGAACTATCCAAATCACCGTACGACACTTGAAACATAAAATGTTGACCGAAGTTAAACGCATGACTTTTAAAGCCTCTAAGAGTCTCAAACTCTCCCAAATCACTTCATGAATACAATTGTTACACCCGATGAGTTAGTACGACTTAGAGAAAGCATTGCAGAAAAATGTTATGGAGTACCACTTGCAGTAGTGGTAATTGTAGGAGCATTAAGAGGCCGTCTAATCTGGACAAAAGAGATGGCGTAAGAACTGAGAAAAAATTGGTGCGATTTCTTATTAAGGATAACGAAGATAGATGCTTAAAATTTATGGAGATGAGTTATGATCATTTGCCCCAAGAAGTGTACACATGCTTCTTGTATTATGGTGTATTTCCTCGAGGTTTTAATAGCCCTTCTTGGAACTTATTTTGCTTATGGATAGGGGAGAGTTTGAAAAAGCCACAGGAAGATTACACTCTAGAGAATGTAGCAAGGTTTTATTTGAATGTTCTTGAACAAAATTTAGTAATATTAATGCAAAAGAGGTCTGACGGTTGAATAAAAAACTTGTCATTTTCACGACATGTTGCATCAGTTATGGAAAAAGGAGGCTAGTGACCAATGGATTTTTAAAGAAGTATGTCCAACCCTAATTATCAATCTATTCCTTTTATGCAAGACCCAAAGAAAAGTCATTGATTATGCATTCATCCCTCTAATCTGAATGACCTTCTTTCCATAAATCTTCTGCAAAACATGTTAGATCTTTTTATTGTTTTTCCTTAAAAGAATAACAAATTGGGTTATCCCCTAATGGCATTAAACTCATTCACAAAGCATTTCCATTGATCCAGGGTCTAGGACCTTGAATCCCTTAAATTTCTCTTTTCTAAGGATTTTAACCAATTATGTCATTTGACATATGTTGCTATCTCAGGTGACTTCATTGTGATTCCTCTGACCTTTAGTAAATTATTGAATTTACAAACTCTTATACTAAGATACAAGTACCTCAGCGCCCACCCTTGATGTAAAAGCAGACATAACATATTGAGGCATCTACATACCAACATACCTTTAAAATTGCATTCCCCTTCTACCACTACATGCAAAGCTTCGTGTCTACAAACTATTTCAGTGGTTGCACTAGAAAGTTGTGAGAAATATATGCTCACAAAAGCTTTTCACCTTCGAAAATTGAGCATTAGAGGGTAAATGACGGTTTTCTTAGAGCTTACAAGGGTGAAATTAACAATTTTGAAGTGCTAAAGTGTCTGGAATATTTGAAACTATTGAATGATATTCTTTACATGAATAATGCGCTTCACCTTCTACCAACATTCTCCAAACTTAAACATATGGTGAAGGAAATAACTTTGACAAACACATGGTTTGCTTGGAGTAAGGCAGATAAATTGGGAAAGTTGGAATCCCTTGAGGACCTAAAGTTTAAAGAAAATGCATTCGCAAGTGATTCTTGGAAGACAAAGATTGGATTTAGCGCACTCCAAGTCTTGTAGATTGAAAGGTCAGAATAAGAATCTTGGGAAGCTTCAAATCTTAACCTCCCATGCTTAGGCACCTTGTCCTTATCTCTTGTGATAAGCTTGATACTGTGCCACTTGAGTTAGCTGATATACCTAACCTTTAAGAGATGAGGCTGGAAAATACAAGCAAAGCGGTAAAATCAGCAAAAGATGTACTGGAATCTCTAAGATTTTTTCTCTTGGTGCACGTTAGCACTAATGTGTGCCTACCATGGGTAGGAGAGAAAACCCTTTGATGGGAGCAATGATGGGAACGACAAAGATACAAAAATTAGCTATGGTGGTGGATAAGCTGCCACCACTACAACCAGGGATGGAAAGCACCAAAAAATTAGGACAATCGGCGGTCGTGGAGTCATCTATCTCAGCTAGGGATCTTACTTGATCAGAATCATCCATGGGAGAACTCAGACGTGTAGAAAAATTTGGATGAGAGACCAGTGGGAAAAACCCTAAGTGAACCTCGATTGGAAAAGATGGAGCAAATAGGGGTTGAATCTGTGGAACTGATTATACAATTGAGCAAAACAGCTCAGGCCAAAGCTCGATTGGATGAATGGGGGGAGATTACTAGTACACCACAAAATTCATGGGCAGATGAGCTTGAGATGCAGGAGATAAGTTTGAGTTAGTCTCCAAAACCCAAATCTTCTGTATGGCATACATTTGACATAAGCAGAATTTTAAATGCTAGTTTTAAGCTTGAATTTATGAATCCTATAAGTGAGGGTAAGGTTCAAATAGGAGAAATTAACCTTGAAGACATTAGTACTGAGATCAAATGTTGGAGTAATGCAGTGGCATGTTACGTCTTAGGAGCTCACCTTTCACCTGTGGTGCTAAATGGATATATTCAGAGGTTATGGGGGACGGTTGGGATAAACAAGGTGGTGATAATGAAAAATGGGTTAATAATTGTGTGGTTTAACACCTTGAAGGCATGAAATGAGGTATTGCAGGGTAACATATACAACTTTGGAAATAAACCTTTTATTGTCAAAGCTTGGACTATTAAGATGGAATTCACAAAGGAGGAATTGGATTCAGTTCCAATTTGGGCTCGATTGCCAAGCCTTGTCTTCAAATACTAGAGTATGAAGGGGCTTAGTAAAATTGGAAGTCTAATGGGTAAACCGTTTATGGTTGACATTAATATAGAGAAGAAGAATGGACTTAACTTTGCCAGATTGCTTATTGAGGTAAAGATAGGGAAGAAACTACCGAAAAAGGTCTTTTTCAGAAATGAGAAAGGCAATATTGTGGAACAAAAGGTTGAATGTGATTAGAAACCATCAATATGAACTAAGTGTAAACAGTTTGGGCACACGGGTGATATTTGTAGGAAAGAAAGTACAAAGACTAAAAATAAAGTTAAAGGAGTGGATAAACAGGTGAAGAGCAAGCTACTAGGGACAAAGGTGGCAAATGATGGTAAGAATGATAGGGAATCAGAGTCTACAGGTAATGAAACAGGTAAACTTCAATAGGGGAGTTTAAGTTACCTAACAGTTGGGCAAGCTACAAGGGGATGGGTTGCATAGAAGAGGGCTAGTAGTTCACGTACAAAGGTGAGAGAAAATATTGCAGTGAGGAATAGCTTCAGTGAACTGGAGATAGAAGAGTAAAAACTGATGCATCAGGTAATGAGAAGGAGGTACCTGGAAGTGTGAAAGGTGCTGGTAACCCTAAGGTAGGGGATGGTTGATTTAATAAGATGGAATGTGAGGGGCCTAAATGGCTCCAATAAATAGAATGAAGTCTCTCTCCTTTGTAATAAAGTAGGTAGTGGTCTAATAGGACTACTGGAAACTAAATCAAAGAAGAAAGAGTAAAAAGAATCATCAATAACATGTTTATTGGCTGGGAAATGCTCACTAATCACAAGCATCACTATAATGAGAGGATAATAATTTTATGGAGGCTTGATTTGTATAAATTGATAGAGGTAGATAGTTTTGCATAGGCTATTACTTGTCTAGTTGAATCAAGGCAAAATTAGAAAGAAGTCTATATTACTTTTGTTTATGGTTACAATACTAAAGAGTAAAGGAAGGCATTATAGTTTCAAATATGTAATTTTGAGAAAAGTTGCACTTTGCCATGGCTAGTAGTTGGTTATTTCAACTCTGTGTTAAAAAACGAGGACAAAATTAGGAGAAGTGCTGTCAGTTATGAAGAAACAGAAGATTTTCAGAATTGCATACATAAATGTGATTTGTTTGAAATGGTTGGATATGGATGCCAATTCACATGGAGTGAAAGGAATCAAAGTGAGAGGATCTTCTCAAAAATTGATTGGGCATTTACAAATGAAGATTGGATGAATAAGATGGAGGATTGTAATACACACTTTACGGAGGAGGGAATAAGTGACCACTCACCTATCAGAATTTCTCCTTTAAAAAGACCTAAAAAAAAGGAGGTTTGTTTAAGAACTGCCATACTTGGAGTGAACACCCAAACTTTGAGAGGATTGTTACTGAAGACTGGGAGGAGGAAGTACAGGGGTACAAAATGTTCAAATTGGTAAAGAGATTGAAAGCTATAAAACCTAAACTCAAGAAGCTCAACTCAAAATTTTTTAGAGGAATAGTTACAGAAGTAGAGATTGAGAGAATAAGATTAACAGAGGCATAGACTTTGTTGCACTCTGATCCCTTAAACACGGTATATCAGCAGACTGAACAGGAGAGTAAATGAAAGTTTCAGAGGTCATTATATTTGGCTGAGCTATTTTTATAACAAAGGAGCAAAATTAATTGTATTAAATTAGGAGATGAGAAAATAAAGTTTTTCATGCAGCTATTAAACAAAAGATGTTGAAACATGCTAAAGTGTAAGTGTTGAATGATCAGGGCAGAACTCAGAATGAACTAGAAATGATTGCTAAAGTGCTTGTGGATTTCTACATGCTACTACTTGGTGCCTCTGGGGTGCTAGAAGACCTGCAAATATCTAGGTGTTAAAGGCTGGGAAGGTGTTAACAATGGAACAACAACTATCCGTCATTACTGATTATAATGATAAGGATGTCAAGGTAGCTTTATGGGGCATTAATGTGAATAAAAGCCCTAACTCGGATGGTTATGGGAGTGGGGTTTTTAGGGCAACATGGAATATTATATGCATAGAGATGGTGGAGGCAGTGTTAGAATTTATGCAGAATGCTAAGCTACTAAAGCAGCTGAATGCAACTACTATTGTACTAGTCCCTAAAGTTCAGTTTCCAAATTATGCAAACCAATTCAGGCCTATAGCTTGTTGCAATGTCATGTATAAAGTCATCTAAAAAATGCTATGCCATAGACTAAAAAAAAGTGCTACCTGATCTAGTTGCAGACAATCAAGTTGCTTTCATTCAAGGAAGATCACTAGTTCATAATGTGTTGATTTGTCATGACTTGTTCAGACAATACAAGAGGAAGACAACTCCAAGATGTATATTGAAGATTGATTTGTGGAAAGAATATGACCTGACATGTTTAAATAGAGCTTTATATAGGAAATGTTACAGCGTTATAGATTTCCTCAGAATTTATACTAATAGTGATGGAATGTGTGACTTCTACAAAATACTCAATTAATGTCAATGGAGAAGGATATGGGTATTTTAAGGAGAGAAGAGGCTTGAGACAAGGGGGCCCACTATCCCTTTTTTTTTATTTGTTATGGTGATGGATGATCTATCAAGAATTATGGGGAAAATGGCCCAACTGCCTGATTTTAGATTTGACCCTCATTGTAAGGAGCTGAAACTTACTCATTTGTTGTAGATGATCTCATGATCTTTTGCAAAAGGAATAAGCAGTCGGTTAAAATAGTGATGGAGGCACTTTTGTACTTCCAAGAGGTCATAGGTCTTGAAGTAAAAATAGAGAAATCCAGCATTTATCTTGCTGAAGTATAGGAGCATATCAGAGAGGTACTAATGTAGATTATAGGCTTCTCATTGGAAAAGTTTCCCATGAGATATCTGGGACTTCCATTTTCTCCAAGGAGGTGGAACAAGTAAGATTGCATTCAATTGGTGCAAAGGTTAACCAAAAAAATCACCTCAGTCTCGGCTAGACACCTCTCATATGCATAGAGGTTGCAGGTTATCTACTCAGTCCTATTCTCTGTACATAACTTTTGGGGTTCAATATTTATTCTACCTCAGAGTGTGTTGAAAGGAGTAGAAAAAATATGCAGAGAATTCCTATGGGGTGTTTAGATCAGAAGAAAAAAGTGGCTTTGGTGTCATGGGAACAAATTTGCAAGCCAAAGAGATATGGGGGCTTAAATATTAGAAGTTGTAGGAAATGGGATATAGTTGTTGTAGGTAAGCTCATCTGGTTACTGAATATAGGTAAAGAAGTACTTTGGGTAAGGTGGATTCATGATGTATATATGAAACAAAATAGAGATTTTTGGTCATATCAGGCTCCTGCAGACAACAGTTGGTATTGGAGAAAATTAAACAAGACTAAAGGTAGGATGCTTACTTGGTATGAACAGGGACAATATATTCTTACAAGCAATGGTAGATATTCAATAATAGCAGGGTATTTAACACTGATAAATTTGAACAACAGACTTGATATTGCCAGTTTAATCTGGAATTCTACTATGGTTCCAAAGCATAGATTCATCACCTGGCTGGTGGTAAGGGGTAGGCTCCTAACAAGATATAGAATAATGAGATTGGGGCTTACACATGACATGGCTTGTTGCTTGTGTACTGATAATAGTATGGAGAGTATAGAGCACCTGTTTGTGCATTGCCCATGGCTTAAAGCTTTATGGACACTGCTCATTTGGTGGCTCAGGCAAGACTTTTCACTAGTTACACCACAGGGGGTTCTTACAAACATAAATAGTAAGCATTGGAGGAAAATAAAGAAATATGTTATGGCTGCTGCTTTGAGGGAATTTGTTTATCATACATGGGTTGCTCGAGTCTAAAAAGTGCATAGACAACAGAGTACAAAGATTGATCAAGTTCTGACACAGATACATGTGGAAATTAGGGGGAGAATAGGAAATTTTCAGAAAGCTAGAAAGTATAGAATGTCATACTCTTGGTTATAACACATTGCAAATAGCTGAGTTTTTATCTTTGTTTGAGGTCTCTTCCACTGCAAAGGTGGAGAAGATGCACTTAGTTTGTAAAATTGAAAGTTTTGTTAGTATGGTAATATTTCACATTGGTTACCAAAAAAAGACAGACATCTAAAAGCAAGAAATTAAAGCTAAGCATATTCCCTCCTAAAAATGAATCTAAGGTCGCAAAGTGAAATGAAAAGACCAGTTGAATTCATTATAATTATAGTCTTCATTGATTGTCCTGCTAGCATACATTATTTGTGAAATGCATCTGTCTCATATACTAGAATTCCCTGTAAGACTATATCTTCTGCAATTATTTAATTATTCTGATATATATAGTGTTGGATATTTGATGTTGGGAAAATAATTGGTTTCTCACAACTTGAATTTTATTATTACAAAGTAAAGACCCATTTCGGTCTTACAATCACACTCTTAACAACTCTCTTTGTTGCTCTCTCTTATTCCTCACTTGTTGCTTACTTCTGGAACACTTTATTCTTAAGCACTCACTCTTGATTTATTACTTGCTTGCTTGCTTTCCACACACATACAACTCAAATGGCCACCTCTATTTATAGGTGGTGACGGAAGAATCTAAGCTAAGGTATTTACTACTCTATTCTAGAATGTTCCTCCAACTACATAATTCTTGAACTAACATACTATAATATTTCTAGACCTCTCTTTCTAGAACAATCATTCTAGAGATCTTTCTTCAATTCTCTATAATTCTTGAATATTCTAGATTATTCTTGAAGTGTCTTGGATATAATTAAGTTGGTGCTGAATTCTTAACAGATAATAGTCTATGAAATTCCATAACTAACTAATTTTTCCCTTACATTATGAATTACAATCAGCTCTTACATGTATAAATGGCTCGACCATGATTCGAAATAGAAAATACCATTTTTTTTATTTCTAACATAATTTGAAACTAGAAAGAGGGAGGTGAATTACTCTTTTTCAATTTATCAGTTGAGTTACTATGTCAGTCAGTCAACTAACAAAACTGTATTAAGAAAGCCAATTGAATACGGTAAAGGAAATTGCTGAAAGGTAAATATGACACCAAATATTTTATATTAGTTGGGACCCAAAATAGGTCTTACTCCAGTCCCCTTAGATTGTAAGAGATTCTACTAGCTCATCTGTTGGTGAATAAAAATAGTACAAGATTCGAGTAAAGCTTTTCGGCTTATACTCACACTCTTTTTTTTAAATCACTTTTGATATAATGCTTCACCAACTATGTTTTTATCTCCTCTCTTTTTGAATACACAATAAACTTCAAAAGAATACAATGTTCGATAAAAGTAGAGAAAAGAGCTAGAGAAGGTTGAGACAAGTTGTTTGTCTCTTCCTTAATCTTCCATTCTTTAAATAGAGTAGGCTAGACTACAAGCGGTTTGGAAGATTCAAAACTAAAATGCAATCCAGGAGATTTGATCCTTTGAATGGGATTTGAAATATCCTATTTCCAAGAATAAGGTTTGACCATTAATTATGGTCCTTTCAATTAATGAGCCCGCGATCCCTTTCCTTAATAAAGGGATTCTTGATGCTTAGAAAGTCTTTCTTTCTATTACCAAAATATACTGATTAGACATTGCTTGATTCTTAGAAGATTGTATTAACATCTTTCCTTTGAGGTAGCCTTGAAGAATATTTCCATCTTTGTGATCGATTCTCCTTCCTTTTATTCAAGCATCCTTGTTAAGCCCTTTTTACCCTGTCCTTGCAAAGTTGTCATACATTAAAATTAGACACTATCAATCTCCCTCTTTTTGATAGATGACAACTTTTAGTCAATGTAGTCGACTTCCCTATTAAGCTCCTCCTGAGTAGTTGACTTGGTTTCCATGTTAACTCTCCCTAAGTAGTTGACTTGTACCTGCAGATTAGCCTACATATATTTCTCCCCCTTTGATATTAATAAAAAAGGAGGAGTGATTCACACTAACCAAAAAAACCAACATGCAGATTGAGATAACACTAGATAAAATTAAAAAAAACAAAGCATTCATGGGCTTATTCCCAGATACAAACAAAAAAATAGTTTGCAGATAGTTTCTAAACCAAAACACACTTAGACAGTCGGGGGTGGGGTGGGGTGGGGGAGGACGAGGGTCAAAACGAAGAAGGAAATAAGTCAAGGTGTTACTAGTGACATCCTTCAGGTTTGTGAACTGATCAACAATTGTGGTGGAGAGAGCATCAGTAACAGTCTGAATTTTGACAGCAATCTTCGCAGCTTCTTTAATCACTATATCCAGTTTCACTTGAATGCGAGCTACATCAGCACCAGTCTTTTTCCTAACATCCTTACTACCATCAAGCTGAAAATGAGTTGCTAGTAGGAGGTCATTGTGAGCATCCCGTTTTGACTCAATCTCAGTCATTTGATGGAAAACATCAAAAGACAATAAGGAAGAACTGGGATCAGGTGGAGGAGAAGACCTTTATTTTGGAGAGAAAGGAGAACCAATAGAGCACACATCAATCTTAGAAATCCAAACACCATCAGTGAGGACATAACTCATACTGACAAATGCTTTGGAGTTGTAGCATTACTTGACAGTAAGAGAAGGAACATCATCAAGAAGAATATTATTAGCCTCTAGAATATGGGTTATGAAAAGCTCATATGGAAGACTAGAAGGATCAAGAGCAGCCTCAATCATGTAATTGATAACGAATTAAAAGAGTTGTAACTTACACTAAGAGACAAGGCAATAAGTGAGGAGAATATCACGCTGAGACAAAGTAGATAGAGATCCCGCACGAGGAAAAATAGAAGTTTCCACAATGTGGGCAATAACACGATTTTCAAAAGATAGATACTTAGGGCTAAGAGTACAGGGCAGTGATTCAGAGGTTTCCAAAGTAATTACGCATCTAGCTTGCTCAAAAGGAATATCAAAATCAGACAGACAAGGACTTTTGGAGTAAGTAGAGTAACTTGAGCAATTAATACCAAAAATAGAGTCATGCGTAGCACAGTCAAGGAAAATTCTATTTCCCATCATGAGGGTTTCTAATTCATCAGAGAAAAAAGATCTGAGATTTGCATAGACAAGGAAAATATGGAGTTCATAAGCAACATTGGGAGTGGCGGAGAAAATGTTTGCCCAGCCCTGAACTTTGATGAGAGATTTAACAGGACAATAAAGGGATTCCAAGAGATCAAGATCGATGTGTATTCCATGAACAATAGACAGTTCGTTCATGGAATGGAATAAGGTTTTGTTAGAACGTCTCCAGAAATCAGTCTTGACATTTAAAAAACTATCGAATTCAAACTTTAACTTCATTTTAGAGCACTTAAAATTGTCAGGATCAAAAGGACGCTTCCCCATCAAAGATTGAGAAGAATCAGTGGATGCATAAGGAGTGTGAGACATATCAGATTCAAGGGGAACATGGGATGATGTTTTTTCCCTGCCATTAAAGTGAGAACTTTTTATGAGACCAAAGAAGAGGATTTAGGGTTTTTTTCCATGTTGAGAAGGTGGAGTGTGGTGGAGTAAGAGATGGAATAACCAAGAAACAAATATAAAGAGAGAGAGAGGAAAGATGAAATGATGAAAAGAAAAGATATGGAAAGATTTAAAGAGCTTAGAAGGAAGTGAAAAGGTGTCATGATTACCTGCTTGGTAATCGTGTGACTGGCGGCAAAAAGTCTTAAAGTCTTAAAAGAAAGTACATCTAATTAAGGAGAAACTATTAAAGTGGGTACATCACATAAAAAGCATTTAAATCAACTAATAAAGGAAATAAAATCAAGTGAATCTATTGTTCTAAAAAGGTTTTGTCATAATACCAAGAGATTTTTGAAGGGTGCAAAATCTTTCTTCCAATAAAGGTTTTATAAAAATAGTAACAAACGATAATTCAATATCACTTTTTAAAACATGATCTCTAATGAAATGATGTTTAATATCTATATGCTTTGTTGTAGGATGATGCACAGGATTTTTTGTTAGGCAAATAGAACGAGAATTATGACAAAATATTTTAACCAGCTTATCACAGAGATCATAGTCACTAAGCTGATGAATCATCCAAAGCAACTGTGCACAACACAAACCAATTGAGATTTACTTAGCTTTAGTGGTAGAAAGAGATACATAATTTTGCTTTTTGCTATTCTAAGAGATAATAGAGTCTCCCAAGAATTGGCAACTTACAGTTGTACTCTTTTTATCAATTTATCACATGTATAATCAGCATCTAAAAAACCTTTAAGCTCAAAATCATTAGACTTAGGATACCATAAACCAAAAGATTTAGTTCCAATGAGATATCTAATAATACGCTTGACATCAGTCAGATGGGATTCTTTCAGAGCTGACTGAAATCTAGCACATTTATACATACTGAACATTATATCTAGTTGACTGGTTGTAAGGTATAGTAATGAGCTAATCATCCTGATCATAGGTGCAAGTATACACTTATTAGTAAACTTCTACCCGCGTTTAAGCTTAGTTTTGAGGATAACTTGGTGTGTTTATATACATACTTAGTGTTCTTTGTGTATTTGTGTGCTAAGCCGCATGTTTAGAGTTTTTAAGGTGCATTTGAATCAATTCAAGAGCCAAAATGATCAAATAGAGATTAGACAAGATAACTAGTTAGGCCGGCCTAAGCTATGCTTGTTCTAGTGCACTTTTGATGAGCTTTATGGTGTTTTATGGCCTATTATTTGTTATGAGTTGTTGTAGGAGATGATTTTTGGAGAGCAAACAAGGCATCAAGGAGCTCAAACTAGGGTTCTTTATTCTTTTACTTTTTTTTCTTGTAGTTTTACTTTATGAATTCATTAACGGTGATTATTTGTAAACCTATGAGAGGTTAAACACCCTCTTTTTAGGGTTAAGGCTACAACATGATTGCTTAATTATGGTTTATTAGTTTGGTTTATATGTTTATCATGTCATGTGATTGTTCTTAAGTTCTTGCTGTACTATTCTAAAAAGTCGCAAACTTTAGGATAAATCTAAGTCTTTAGGTCAACTGACCACGGAATCCAAGAGATGGAACGAAGAGCGTAAGGAGTGTGGATCTAGTATTTACTTTGTTAAGAGAAGATTTACGGTTAGGATAGAGATATACCTAAACACCCCACTTGGTTAATAAAATGGGAAGATACATTAGTGCATCCGAATTAGAGACTCACATCCCCGCTCAATGATGTAGTTGTGAGTTTAATTTGGGTAGACGACTTAGAGGGTGACCAACCCCAAGTTATACTATCAACCCCGTAGATTAACAATCACGATAAACACCAACACCAGCTAGAAACCATAGTTATGCATGAATGTGAAGTAGATGTCTCAACCCTGGTACTCTCCATATATTATTTATAATTCAAATTTCATACCGTTGTTATTTCTGTTACTTAGTTTATAATTACAAATCTCATAATATTGTTGCAAACTCGCACTTGTTAAATTGATAAGTATAATTGGAACTAGAACTGAACTAACTTCAAGTCCTTTAGGTACAAACACCCGGCTCTCAAAAAGAGTCACTTTATTACTTGTTTGACCACGTACGCTTGCGTGTACAGAAGTCGCAACACATACCATGATATTTAGTTTCATCCACAGATTTACCTTCATTATAAACAACAAAAATATATGTGGAACTCATTGGAGTACAGGACGACTTTGCTTTATTCATTCCAAAATTAATGAGTTCTTTTGTATACTTTCCTTGACAACCAAAAGTCAGCCACGACCCAACCCATCGGATAGTGCCGGGTACCTACAATTACACAATCAATTCGTCCCATAAATTGTTTTAATACATCAAATATGTAAAATAAATACGAAAAATAACTACAACTGACTTCCCAGAACATAGCCTAAACCGGTACAAGAGCACTAGACAAGGAGTAGAGACATCCATGATACAACATCCATGTTGAATAGAGATGATAAGAGTTGTTGCTGAGTGATCGACAACGTTGCTATAGAAACTCCAACTAACCTGCACAATAGTTATATCCCCAATTGGAGATATAGTAAGTGTAACATCATTACAACCACACATACAGGTAGGCATCATCGGTCGACCAGTGTTTGAAATAAATAACACTTATAATAAATAGGTAGAAATCATAGTATCAAGTAAAGTTCTGGTTTCTAACCCCCCCAATTATACAATTGCTAGCACCATACTTTAGCATCTCTGTGACCTACTTGTCATTTTTTGTGTATTTTAGTCCCTTGATAAGCCATTCTACCTTACACTATTTCTCTACTTTATACAATAGATACAACAATATACATAACGTAAACACTATACACACAGGGGGAATAAGACTTATACATAAATCAGACATACCTTATCTTCACATTTTGCTATAATGTCAAATCACATCCATCAACATAACTGATCCACTCAAGGGACCACAATGTCTCATCAGATAATGGGTCTACACAAGGAACCATAACATATCATCAACATAACTTGGTCCACTCAAGTAACCATCAACCACATATAAATGTCAATGTTCAATCAATTCCATATGAATGAATATGAATGCAAAATGTACGCATCATCTCTCCTTATCCCTTCTCAGTTGTCTCATGAAAATCATCCAAATCATACCATACTAGCATGGTACCCGACCCATATTACATCATATCATATTCGTACCGATGTGATACCTGACCCATATCACAATAAATCATACTTGAATCAACGTGGTACCCGATCCATATTACAACATATCATATTTATACAAGCGTGGTACCCGACCCATATCATACTTATCATCACATCATCATCTCATCAATGTAAATGCAAGATGCTGTCAATAATTGTAAGTAAACCCTGAAGGAGAATTACAAACACCCAATCGAAATCAGATGCAAACAACAATGATCAAAATAGAACTTATAATTAATGAAAACCAAGTAATGCAGTCAATAATCACGAGTTTATCATTCTTGGTACAATAATTATTCACTAACAGAAGACATCACAAGTATGCCCAAAAGCCAGTTCACCACTTGCTCAATTGAACATTATCAAACTCAATTATCAATCACAAACATGTCCGAAGACTAATCAATCAAGTATCCATTTCAGGAGTGCAACTTCTACCAAAATTGATATTTATACTCTAATTCATCATTCTTTTCCAAATCAACTGGTAATTCAGTTACTAGCTAGTAACCCTTACATTCAACTCGTAACTATGTTTTTTAAAATGCTATCCCCTTTAGTCGATTATTCAACTACTCAACTCTATTCAACTTACGATTCTATCACTTGCAAAACTTAACCTTAGTTTTTTAAGTTATATCATCATATTCTCAGATTACAATCGATCCTCATAACTATGCAAGAATGTCTCCTACTTCAACCATACACAATATCGGGTTCACCCCTTTGTAAGATATTAGAGACTAGCTTTATGGATTAAGAGGTCACCTAGTTCTTCGGTTATTATTCACATTTACATATTAACTCTATAACCTATTAAACAAGTCATACAACCACAAACACCCATAAAGGGATACACACAAAAGATAATAACACACAATTATCTTATTAATACATTACTTTCATGTTTTATGCGTATATAACCTCTACTAATTCACAGGTACTCGATTTGGGTGACCGCGCTAACCCCCTAATTTTGCTGCCTATTCGTACTTTCAGGTTTAATACTCTTTACCCAAGCCATTTTGACTTGACCCTTCTACTCCCTCACTTAGAAATCAATCAACCCATTTTGGGATACCTTACCTTTCCACACTTGGCTATTAGCCTATCGATAAACGGTCCCGCCTACTTAATCAATCCTTACAACACTCAACATGAGTAACTTCACTATCATAGTCTTTACTTCACACTTACACCACATTACTACCTCTTAAATGTCACGGGTTATCTTGGGTTACTATTAACCACCGACTTAAACCTAAATTAGCTCTCCTCCCCTCTTTTTACTGTACTTACCCTATATTATGCTTGAAATAATTACATTCATTTAACTAATTATAGTTCTCACCAAATTCTATAAAATCATGCCACAAATAACGCACCAGCTGAGTACAACAACAATCCTTGATAATAATTAAGCCAACCAAATTCTTATTAATTTCATCCATCTAAACACCGTACTGTAACACCCTGTGCATTTACGAACCTAATTGATTACCGTAACGTTTATGGAATTAGTTAAACATGAGATGATTGGTGTATTACACATTTATTTTAGTGGGCTGAATTAGTCTTGTGATTATGGGCTCAAATGAGGCCCAAAAATTAAGCAAAAGACATGGCCCAAAATGGAAAATGACCCATTCTTCAAGTTGACCAAGTAAACACCTCATTTAATATGGTGGATTGGCTAAGGATGACCATGAGTACTATATAAAGCAATAAAAATCAGATTTTATTCACAAAAACACACATGTCTCATTCTAGATTTTTCCACAACATTCTCTCTTCTCTCAAACCCTAAGCTACTAATCCCTTTGGAAAAGATTATCGCTTTGCAAGATTTGGTAAGTATTTACTCTTATGGTTTTAATATATTATATGTATGAGAGGGTGTATAAATCATGTTGGTTATGTTGACAAAGTGTTGAGCAATCCACTATGTGTGAAACAGTCTACTTTTGCTTAATCGGTAAAGGGTTTTGCATTATAAAATTGAAAGTGGACTTGTGGTCTTGAAGGAAGTGAATTTGATGGATTAAATGTCAATATTTAAGATGTGGTTATGTCCCTAACTTTCTTTCTCTATGTGTATAAATTGTGGAATTGTTGTTATGAAATTGTGCATGGAACCGGTGGCGTATTGAAAAGAGAAAATAGTTTTAGTGATGTTCATGTGCATTTTGAAACCATGGTTGATAATTAGCATCAAAGCTTACCTAAAGTATGAAAATAGAAGCTTACTTATGGACATGGACCATTTATTACAAAAAAGGACCCAAAAGAGACCCATTTTGGCCGAACCGGGCATCCGCCTTCTCGGATGGGGCACCTGCGGGCGCAGATGCCAATGTAGGTGGCCCTGGACAAGGCCAATAGGCACCTGCAGCCACACCTACCTGCAGGCACAGGTGGCTTTACAGGTCCCTCCAGAACTTTGTTTCGATTGTTTTTGCTTCTCTTTGACCCCCCAATGCCCCTATACCCTTCTTGGATACTATAATCAACTCATGGTACCCTTTTAATGACTTTAAAGGAGTAGTACGAAGGTATTTTGGGTTTTATCAATTGTGGGTTGATTTTAATGTGTTATTGTGAAAGGTATTTAAGTGACTTGATGGGGGTAAATGTGATGTTGTGTTGAGGGGGAAGTGTAAAGTATACAAGTGGTGTGAAATGCTATCGGTTTATGATGTCTTGGTTGATGTGTGGCATATTTTGGTGTTGTTGGTATGGTGATGCAGTAAATGGTATTGTAAGAGGGTGAAATGACATTATATGGCAGTCACGTAGCTCATTGTCGTCTTATGCATTTGTAATGTAGTTAGCTGTTAATGTGAGCTTCGTTATGTACTTGTGTTGTAGAGTAACACGTAAGGAAGGAGCTGAATTATTGTATTCACATATTGGATTGTGTATTCATATTGGAAAGATAAGGTATGTAAGGTTTCTCTTTTCCGTATTTCTTGGGCAACTTCTATTGTTCTCATTTTCACCGAATTGGTTTCTATTCCAAAATGTTCTAAAGTGTCTCATTTCAGGTTTGTTATAAATCATTATTCACATGTCTCTTATTCATTGATCATTGTTCCAAAGTTCCAATAATGTTATGACCACCAATGTATCAATCTCACAAAAGTAAAGGAAAGAAGTAATGCATATATGGTTACTTTACGGTTCTTTGAGATCGGGTGGTAGCTCAAAGGGGTGGAAGCCTAGCTAGAGAAGATCCCAAGATTATTAGATCAGGGGGAAAGCTTAGTGGGGCAAAAGCCTAGCTCTATGCTGAACCTGCTTCATTGATTTATTGGTGGTAGCTCAAAGGGGCGAAAGCCTAGCTAGAGACGATCCCAAGATTATTGGATCAAGGGGGAAGCTCAGTGGGGCAAATGCCTATCTTGATGCTGAACCTGACAGGGGGTAGCCCAAAGGGGTGAAAACCTAGCTGGGGCCAAACCTACTTTATTGATTTATGTTATGTTATGTTATATTATGTTATGACCCACTGATCAGTTGGGGCTCGTGCATTATATGACGGTAATATTGATGGTAATGAACGTAAAAGCAAAGAAAGTAATGAAGGCAAAGTATATGGTTCCACACATACACAATGGTGGTTTATCAATATTGTCCACTCACTTGTATTTGATTCCATTGAAGTTCTTATGTTTCATACAGTTACTTATGGCCCTACATACTCAATACATTCTTTTATACTGATGTCCCTTGTGGGACTTACCTTACTTGCTGCAGGCACAGGAGCTAGTATACCTCTACAGTAGGATACTGGTCATCTGCAGACTGTTGGTGAGCTCCAGCTTGATTTGGGGCTTTTCAAGTCATGTGTACATATTGGTTTGGGTATTGTGTACTATAAAGCGGGGACTTGTCCCGATTTTAGGCTTGGGTTTGTATCTGTTAGAGGCTTTGTAGACGTTGTGGGACAAATAAAGGAATGTAAAGAATGTATACTTTTGACGTGGTGGCCCTAACAACCAAGTTTCATATCTATTGAATGTTTCTCCATGACTTTCGCCATTGGTATCTTGTATTTATATGTGATACAATGTTTCTCACTCAGGGACATGTATATGAATGTACATGTATATAGGTTGGTTCTCTCGGGGCCTTAACGGCTTCGGGTGCCAGTCCGCCTTAATGGGATTTGGGGTGTGACAAAAGTGGTATCAGAGCAGGTCGTCCTAGGGTATCTACAAAGCCTTGTCCGAGTAGAGTTTTGCTTATGGATGTGTTGTGCACTACATTTATAAGCAGGAGGCTATGGGGCATTTAGGAGTTGTCTCTTTTCTTCATGTCTTAGATCGTGGATTAGAGCCAATGTTGTAGGTGGAATCATATCTGACCATTGAAATTGGTTTTCTTTGTTATAGTAAAATGCTGATTACAAGACGAGGTAGGGGCAAAGGTAAGAAGGTAGACATGCTTGTCAGAGAAGGAACTAGTAGATCTCCACCTGACCAACTAGTCAAGGTGGGGCTGAAACTGAATTTGCATCGCGGGTATCTTCTCCTCTCCCATTTCTAGGGGGCCACAAAGGAGAGAAGTATCCCTAGAACCACCTGTTAATTCTACTGAGCAGGATCTAAGAAATGCGGTGCAAATGTTGACTCGTATAGTTGCTACACAAAATCAAGGACAAGTTGGTCCAAAGACAAGTAATAACAGTGAGGCTAGGGCAGCTAGTCGGTAAACACAAGATTTCCTGAAATTAGATCCTCCTACGTTCACCGAATCAGATCTTAATGAAGATCCGCAAGACTTTATAGATCAAATCCAAAGGGATTTGGATGTTATGCACGTATCTGGTGTAGAAACAGTTGAGCTTGCAACCTATAGATTTAAAGGAGAGGCTATACTATGGTATGAAGAATGGAAACGATCAAGGGGTGTTGGTGCACTTCCAGCTAGTTGGGAGGAATTCAAAGTAGCATTCCTTGATCATTATCTTCCATATGAGATCCGAGAGGCTCGTGCATACCAATTCTTAAATCTGCGCCAAGGAAATATGAGCGTCAGAGAGTACAGTCTTCGGTTTAACTCTTTGGCCAGATATGCTCCTAATGTGGTAGCTACTATGGCCGATAGAGTTCATCGCTATATGGACAGACTGGATCCATATTTGGTTAGGGATTGTACTATTGCTACTTTGAATAGGGATATGGATATATCCAGGATACAAGCCTTTGCACAGAAAATGGAGGATCAGAGGCAAAGAATAAGGAAGCAAGAATTTGAAAGAGGGCCGTCAAAGAGGGCTAGACCTATGGGACAGTTCATAGCATCTCAAGGAGAATTTAGACCTCGGGATTTTAATAGACTTCCTAGGCCATCATTTTCTTATCCTACGACAGGTACTCTATCCTAATTCCGAGGGTTTAGAGGTAGTCAAGTTGGGCAAAGTAGTGGAGTTCGAGGTTCACAAACATCGGGGTATTGAGAAAAAGGAAGTATGAACCAATCAAGGTTTGATCGTCAGCCGTATCAACACTGCGGGAAGCTTCATTTGAGTGAATGCTGATTTGGAATGAATATTTGCTTTTGGTGCGGTATGTACGGGCACATGGTGAGAGACTGCCCAAGAAGGGGCATGAGTAGTATGGCGCGACCTACTACGTCAGCCGTTGTGTCATCATCGTCAGGTGTACAACCTATTGTTCGTGGTAGAGGTGCTAGAGGAGTAGCCAGTTCTAGTGGAGTACAGAACCGTACCTATGCTCTAGTGGATCGGCAGAATTTGGAGGCTTCTCCTGATGTAGTGACAGGTACATTATTCGTCTTTTCACATAATGTATATGCATTGATTGATCCGGGTTCTACCCTATAATGTGTTACTCCATTGATTGCTAAAAAATTTGAAAGAACACCGAAATTACTAGTCAAGCCATTTGAAGTATCTACACCAGTTGGTGACTCTATTGTAGCTAAAAGAGTATATCGTAATTGTATAATGATTGTTTGTGGTTATGATACGTTGGCTGATATTATTGAGCTAGAAATGGTAGATTTTGATGTTATAATGGGTATGGATTGGTTGGCTTCTTGTTATGCCATGGTAGATTGCCACGCTAAGAAGATACATTTCCATTTCCCACAAAAGACCGTCCTTGAATGGAGGGGTAATGTTGGAGCACCGAGAGGTAAATTTATTTCCTATCTTAAGGCAAGGAAAATGATATCCAAGGGGTACATATGCCATCTAGTAAGAGTGCAAGACACCGATGTGAAGGCACCTATTCTTCAATCGGTTCCAGTGGTAAATGAATTCCTTGATGTGTTTCCTGAAGATCTTCCAGGTTTGCCTCTAGAGCGGGAAATAGAGTTCGGTATTGATGTGATTCCAGGTACTCAACCTATCTCTATTCCTCCGTATAGAATAGCCCCGGCAGAGTTACGGGAATTAAAGGAGCAATTAAAAGACTTGCTGGACAAGGGACTCATAAGGCCTAATATGTCCCCTTGGGGAGCACCAGTGTTATTTGTACGAAAGGAAGATGGCACATTGAGAATGTGAATTGATTATCGGCAACTGAATAAGGTAACAGTCAAGAATAAATATCCTCTCCCCAGAATTGATGATTTGTTTGACCAATTACAGGGTGCCAAATACTTCTCAAAGATTGACCTAAGATCGGGATATCATCATGTAAGGGTTAGAGAAGAAGATATACCAAAGACAACTTTCCAAACACGGTATGGTCATTATGAGTTTTTGTTGATGTCATTTGGGCTAACAAATACACCCGCAGTTTTTATGGATTTGATGAATAGGGTGTTGAAGCCATTTTTAGATGTGTTTGTGACCATGTTTATAGATGATATTCTGGGTTATTCAAGATCAAAAAAGGACCATGCTAACCACTTACGGCAGGTGTTATAGAGAAGATTTGTTGAAGGATTTTCTTCTATTGCTGCACCTTTAACAAAGCTAACACATAAGACAACCAAGTTTCAGTGGAATGATGCATGTGAGAAGAGTTTCCAAGAGCTAAAAGATAAATTAACGTCTACACCCGTGTTGGTACTTCTGAAAGGTATAGAAGGGTATGTAGTATATTGTGATGCTTTCATAGTTGGCCTAGGATGTGTACTGATGCAGCATGATAATGTAATAGCCTATGCCTCACGATAGTTGCGACCACATGAGAGAAATTATCCAACACATGATCTTGAACTAGCAGTTGTGATATTTACTTTAAAGATATGGCATCACTACTTGTATGGGGTTTATGTTGACATATATACCGATCATAACAGTTTGCAATATATCTTTAAGTATAAATACTTAAATCTGAGGCAACGGAGGTGGCTGAAACTATTAAAAGATTATGATACTGATATTTTATACCATCCGGGAAAGGCAAATGTGGTAGCCGATGCATTAAACCGCAAAGCAATAGGAGACCCTAATGGCCAGTTGACAAAAAAAGCAAGGTATAGTCAAGGATCTACACCAATTAGCCAGCTTGGGAGTTCACCTTCTTGAATCTCCAAACGAAGGGGTTATTGTGCAAAATGCGGCATCATCTTCATTAGTAGCTGAAGTGAAGGAAAAACAGTATGCGGATCCTATTTTATTACAGTTAAAAGAAACTGTACAACAAGGATTGACGAAGGCCTTTGATCTTACGTAAGAGGGAGTGCTTCAGTGCCAAAACAGATTATGTATACCTGATGTAGATGAACTAAGGAGGCAGATTATGACAGAGGCACATCATTCACGGTATTCTATTCACCTGGGAGCAACCAAAATGTACCATAATTTAAAAGAAATGTATTGGTGGGGTAATATGAAGAAGACCATTGCAGAATTCGTAGCCTAATGTCCAAATTGTCAACAAGTAAAAGTAGAGCATCAGAAGCCTGGAGGTAATATGCAATGTATAAATCTTCCAGTCTGAAAGTGGGATATGATCAACATGGATTTCATCATAGGTTTGCCTCGTACACTTCGAAAATTTGATTCTATATGGGTAATAGTTGACAGGCTTACCAAGTCAGCGCACTTACTACCGGTCAAGACCACCTACACAGCTGAGGATTATGCAAGTTTGTATATTAATGATATAGTTCGATTGCATGGAGTTCCAACCTCTATTATATCAGACAGAGGAGCTCAATTTACTGTGAATTTTTGAAAATCTTTTCAGAAGAGTTTGGGTACGCAAGTGAATTTAAGTACCACTTTTCATCCTCAGACAGATGGACAAGCAGAATGTACTATCCAAACACTTGAAAATATGCTACGATCTTGTACATTGGGCATTAAAGGCAGTTGGGATGATCCTCTATCGCTTATTGCATTTGCCTACAATAATAGCTATCATTCAAGTATCAAAATGGCACCTTACGAAGCTTTATATGGAAGGAAGTGTAGATCACCAATTGGATGGTTTGAAATGGGTGAAACTGCTTTAATTGGGCCAGATCTTGCTCCCCAAGCTATGGGGAAAGTTAAGGTGATACAACAGCAGCTACAAATGGCTCAAAGTCGACACAAGTCATATGCTGATGTTAGAAGAAGGGGGCTAGAATTTTCCATAGGTGATTGGGTATTCTTGAAAGTGTCACCAATGAAATGGGTAATAAGATTTGGAAAGAAGGGAAAGTTGAGTCCAAGCTACATAGGGCCATATGAGATTACCCAAAGATTTAATCAAGTTGCGTATGAATTAGTACTACCCCAAGAACTCTACACAGTTCATTCAGTGTTTCCTGTTTCGATGCTTCGAAAGTGCATCAAAGATCCATCTCGTATTGCTCCCATTGAAGATGTGCAAGTTACGAAAGATCTCACCTATGAAGAGATACCTATTACTATTCTGGATCGACAAGTTAAGAAGTTAAGGAATAAAGAAGTAGCTTCTGTAAAAGTGCTTTGGAGAAATCAACAAGTAGAAGAAATCACGTGGGAAGCAGAGGAAATGATGAAGTCTAAGTACCCGCATTTATGTCAAACGGAAGAACAAGTTCAAGATGTGGAGTTGGAACAATAGTAAGTAAGTATCTATAAGCATTACGTGTAAATGATAACGTGAAGGATAAACTTAGACTTGAATTTGTTTAGAGTGGATAATGTTACCAACATTCGAGGACGAATGTTCCTAAGGGGGGAGGATGTAACACCCTGTACATTTCCGAACCTAATTGATTACCATAACATTTATGGAATTAGTTAAACATGAGATAGTTGGTGTATTACACATTTATTTTAGTGGGCTGAATTAGTGTTGTGATTATGGGCTCAAATGAGGCCCAAAAATTAAGCAAAAGACGTAGCCCAAAATGAAAAATGACCCATTCTTCAAGTTGACCAAGTAAACACCTCATTTAATGTGGTGGATTGGCTAAGGATGACCATGAGGACTATATAAAGCAATAAAAATCAGATTTTATTCACAAAAACACACGTCTCATTCTAGATTTTTCCACAACATTCTCTCTTCTCTCAAACCCTAAGCTACTAATCCCTTTGGACAAGATCATCTCTTTGCAAGATTTGGTAAGTATTTACTCTTATGATTTAGTATATTATATGTATGAGAGGGTGTATAAATCATGTTGGTTATGTTGGCAAAGTTTTGAGCAATTCACTATGTGTGAAACAGTCTACTTTTGCTTAATCGGTAAAGGGTTTTGCCTTATAAAATTGAAAGTGGACTTGTGGCCTTCAAGGAAGTGAATTTGATGGATTAAATGTCAATATGTAAGATGTGGTAATGTCCCTAACTTGATTTCTCTATGTGTATAACTTGTGGGATTGTTGTTATGAAATTGCGCATAGAACCGGTGGCGTATTGAAAGGAGAAAATAGTTTTGGTGATGTTCATGTGCATTTTGAAACCATGGTTGATCATTAAAATCAAAGTTTACCTAAAGTATGAAAATAGAAGCTTACTTATGGACATGGACCATTTATTACAAAAAAGGACCCAAAAGAGACGCATTTTGGTCGAACCGGGCATCCGCCTTGGCGGATGGGGCACCTGCGGGCGTAGATGCCAATGAAGGTGGCCCTGGACAAGGCCAATGGGCACCTACATCTGAACCTCACCCACCTATGGGTACAGGTGGCTTTTCAAGTCCCTCCATAACTTTTTTTCGATTGTTTTTGTTTCTCTTTGACCCCCCAATGCCCCTATACCCTTCTTGGATGCAATAATCAACTCATGGTACCCTTTTAATGACTTTAAAGGAGTAGTATGAAGGTATTTTGGGTTGTATCAATTTTGGATTGATTTTAATGTGTTATTCTGAAAGGTATTTAAGTGACTTGATAGGGTAAATGTGATGTTGTGTTGAAGGGAAAGTGTAAAGTATACAAGTGGTGTGAAATGCTATCGGTTTATGATGTCTTGGTTGATGTGTGGCATGTTTTGGTGTTGTTGGTATGATGATACGGTAAATGGTATTGTAAGAGGGTGTAATGACATTATATGGTAGTCACGTAGCTCATTGTCGTCTTATGCATTTGTCATGTAGTTAGTTTTCAACGTGAGCTCCGTTATGTACTTGTGTTGTAGAGTAACACGTAAGGAAGGAGCTGAATTATTGTATTCACATATTGCATTGTGTATTCATATTGGGAAGATAAGGTATGTAAGGTTTCTCTTTTCCGTATTTCTTCGGCAGCTTCTATTATTCTCATTGTCACCGAACTGGTTTCTATTCCAAAATGTTCAAAAGTGTCTCATTTCAGGTTTGTTATGAATCATTATTCACATATCTCTTATTCATTGATCATTGTTCAAAAGTTCCAATAATGTTATGACCACCAATGTATCAATCTCACAAAAGTAAAGGAAAGAAGTAATGCATATATGGTTACTTTATGGTTACTTTATGGTTCTTTAAGACCGGGTGGTAGCTCAAAGGGGCGAAAGCCTAGCTAGAGACGATCCCGAGATTATTGGATCAGGGGGAAAGCTTAGTGGGGCAAAAGCCTAGCTCGATGCCGAATCTACTTCTTTGATTTATGGGTGGTAGCTCAAAGGGGAGAAAGCCTAGCTAGAGACGATCCCAAGATTATAGGATCAAGGGGGAAGCTCAGTGGGGAAAAAGCCTAGCTTGATGCCGAACCTGACAGGGGGTAGCCCAAAGGGGTGAAAACCTAGCTAGGGCCAAACCTGCTTTATTGATTTATGTTATGTTATGTTATGACCCACTGATCAGTTGGGGCCCGGGCATTATATGACGGTAATATTGACGGTAATGAACGTAAAAGCAAAGAAAGTAATGAAGGTAAAGTACATGGTTCCACACATACACAATGGTGGTTTATCAATATTGTCCACTCACTTGTATTTGATTCCATTGAAGTTCTTATGTTTCATGCATTTACTTATGGCCTTACATACTCAGTACATTCTTTCGTACTGATGTTCATTATGGGACTTACCTTACTTGCTGTAGGCACAGGAGCTAGTACACCTCCACAGTAGGATACTGGTCATTTGCAGACTGTTGGTGAGCTCCAGCTTGATTTGGGGCTTTTCGAGTCATGTGTACATATTGGTTTTGGTACTGTGTAATATAAAGCGGGGACTTGTCCCAACTTTAGGCTTGGGTTTGTATCTGTTAGAGGCTTTGTAGACGTTGTGGAACAAATGAAGGAATGTAAAGAATGTATGCTTTTGACGTAGAGGCCCTAACGACCAAGTTTCATATCTATTGGATATTTCTCCATGACTTCCGCCATTGGTATCTTGTATTTATATGTGATAGAATGTTGCTCACTCAGGGACATGTATATGAATGTACATGGACGTAGGTTGGTTCTCTTGTGGCCTTATCGGCTTCGGGTGCCAGTCCGCCTCAATGGGATTTGGGGTGTGACACGTACCCGAGGGCCTACTGCATGAGAACTCCCTACGTTACTATCCAAGTTATATGAATCTAACCCAAGTCTAATTGCTACAATACTAAAACCATAACCTACCTAGTAGACGAACCCTGCTGCTACTAAGAGGAGGTGGTTGTCCCGCACGTGCTAAGTATATTCCTGCATCAGGTTCCCGTCGTGTGTGCCTTGAACCGGCCTCATGAAATGAGGTCTTTGGAATCTCCTGAGTGTGGAGGTAGGGTTTATTCATAAGGTTTCTAATGGAGAAAAATGACCTAAGAGGCTGAAAAATAGAAAGGGGTTTTAATGAATTTTGGGATGGCTACTGCCGGGTAATTGCTGCAGGGATAAATTACGGCTACAGTGGTTAACCGACCGCTGTAGCAGTAGGCTGCAGATTGACCCATTATCTTTTGGATTCTCGTCCAATTACGTTGGGCCCTACTTTTTTTCCAAGAATTTTATTCTATCAAGTCTGGTAAGATTATTTTATTCATTATAAGATTTTCTGGAATATTTTTCAACATAACGACATTTTGGGTTGTTACATTAGATACTAATTTACCCATCGTTCATCCCCGAACGGTCATTAGTGAAGATGAGAGTTTTTAGCGCGATTCACAAAATTTGGCATGTACCACTGTTACAAAACTAACGCAACCTCCCATAATGCTAATATAGCTACCCAACTAGCCTATGCTCCCCGACCACTAAGCTCTAGGCACAACTTATAACTACTATAACACACGGTATATGATTCATAATAAAATTTATGCAATGGGTCATCTATAATACCCCAAACACCATATGATATTACAACGAACGAACATTTAGGGTGACAACAGAAATAGCGAAGGATAAAACTGTGTACCGCGGCAGTGGTAAAATTTTCTACTGCAGTGGCCCGAGGCTGTAACTTGGAACTTGGTCCCAGTTCAGGCCTTTTCACAATACACTCTTGGAAATTTGACACTTTGAACTAACCTCTTTACAGTAATTGCTATAAACGGAGTTCTACCAACTCATTTTACGCACCAAAAGTTTCCACGACTTTCTAAACTTGTCCTCTAACATGTTAATCACTAATATCCACCAATCCACATATCATGATCTACCATTCAGCACTAATTTACACAATGCTAGATTTTTAACCAAAACCACACTACCCTATGGTTGTCATTCCTATATTAGGAAAACGTTTAGCGGGGTACTTACACATTAATTAATGCTATCACATTACCACACCCCTAACACACCACTACTTATAGTAGTTTATTCGACTCTACGATATACCTCAACCTCCTAAGGGGAAATAACAACCAAGTATTATTATGTATCGACAGGAGGGATGTGGATATGCATAACACATCTAATAATTCTACCCCCTTAGTCGACCCTATAACCAATGATCATCAACCATAGCCAATCTAACTTATTTCACCCACCTTATCAACTCATGAGCCAACCACACAACTTTTCTCCCGTCCAAACCACTAAGGTTGTGCAAGGCAGCTAAGTTCATCTCAGTTTAACCAACTACTTATAAAGGCATCACTAGCAAGTCAACTTATTAACTAGGTTATTCACATAAGGATGACCGAATAGCACTTCAAGCCCATATATAATCATCAAAGATCGGACCACATAAGGGTCCCACTCTAATCATAAAAGATTTGGACCACACAAGGATCCTAAGCATATTGTCAAAACCAAATAGACTTCATGACATACCTCAAATCATACCCAACCTTTATGATTCACGGATATTCTTTTGTAACAACTTATCTTATATCGCTCATAATGATCATATATACTTAAGAGGTTCGACCATCAAACAACTAAGTAATAGTATGATCAAAACAATAACCAACCACATAAATAATATATGTAGCATTCTATCATACCACTTTTTCCTCATCAAAAAACCAGGCACTTGGGTAGTTCGTTATGATTCAGACAAAAGTCAAGAAATACTCTGAATCACGGAGAGATGAGACATATCTCAATTCGTGGAAATGAAGACACGCTTGGTATCACATCTAGTCCTCATAATTCCCTGGTCCCTTGGCCACACATCATCAAGCAACACATAAAACAAACAGTTGCCCTTAAGAGTTTTTAAGTATCACACAGTAAGTTACCATACACTACCATCAACAATAATACACATAACATATTTTTATCACATCATTTCCTCATCACAAATACTTAATACCATATCGGACAAAGCATAACAATTCACTTTCTATGTTTGTTATTGATCTCTATTGGTTGAGCGTCTTATCCCAACCTTTCCATGTTAAAAGATACCAATTGGGACCAACTAGTCACAATTGTGAAGATTGAGATACCAATTGGACTCAACCTGGGGATACGACCTTGGGATGGCCTGATAGGAAAGAAGAAAGTGAATAGATTCCTAGATACCTTGTAGCTTCCTACAAATTTAATGTGGACGTCAACACAACAATCCCTAGGACTCTATTAACATTTTCTCTTATACTGGGAGACCGGTAACCTGGGTTTGATACCATACTATCATGACCCAACCCACCTGATAGTGTCGGGCACCTACCTACACCTACCCCAGAAAGGAGAACCCTGAATAACTCAACATTCACACAATGAGGAAATTTCTATAATATTCACTTAGTCACTTTATATCTGCTATATGAACAACTAACCAACAACTGAAATATAATTACTCAATCAATTCATCCCATAACTTATTTTAATACATCAAATATGTAAAATAAATACAGAAAATAACTACAAGTGATTTCCCTGAACCTAGCCAAAACTAGTATAAGAGAACCAGATAAGGAGTAGGGACATCCATGACATAACATCCATGTAGAATAGAGATGAAAAGAGCTATTTCTGAGTAATCGACATCGCTGCTATAGGAACTCCAACTATCCTGCACTATGGCTATATCCCTGATTGGAGATATAGTAAGTGTAGCATCAGTGCAACCATACGTACTAGTAGGCATCATCGGTCTACCAGGGTTAGAAACAAATAACATTAATAATAAATAGGGAGAAATCATAGCATCAAGTAAAGTTTTGGTTTCCAAACCCCCAATTATACAATTACTAGCACCCTATACTTTAGCATCTCTGTATCCTACCTGTTATTTAACATTTTTATGTATCTTAGTCCCTTGATAAGTCATTACACCTTACACTGTTTCTCCACTTTATACAACCCCAATTCCCGCCTAGTACAGATAGATCTGCAGGATTCACTATATCAACACTTTGGGGCCACTGATGGTAATCGGGTTTCTAATTTCTTATGAGTCATGGTTTCTCTGTCTATGTATAATTAGATAATCAAATTTTGTTCCCTAGTCAGGGAAAATAGTCACAACAATATACATAATGTAAACACTATATACACAAGGGGAATAAGACTTATACATAAATCAGGACGTACCTTATCTTCATATTTTGCTACAATATCAAATCACATCCATCAACATAACCGATTCACTCAAGGGGACACAATGTCTCATTAAATAACGGGTCCACACAAGGAACCATAGCACATAATTAACATAACTCAGTCCACTCAAGGAACCATCAACCACATATAAATGTCAATGTTCAATCAATTCCATATGAATGAATATGAATGCAAAATGTACGCATCATCTCTCCTTATCCCTTCTCAGTTGTCTCATCAAAATCATCCAAATCATACCATACTAGCATGGTACCCGACCTATATTACATCATATCATATTCGTACCGATGTGATACCTGACCCATATCACAACATATCATACTTATACGGATGTAGTAGCCGATCCATATTAAAATATATCATATTTGTACCGGTGTGGTATCCGCCCCATATCATACTTATCATCATCTCATCATCTCATCAATATAAATGCAAGATGCAGTTAATAATTATAAGTAAAGCCTGAAGTCAAATTTCAAACACCCAATCAAAATCGTATGCAAGCAACAACGATCGAAACAAAACTTACAATTAATGGAAATCAAGTAATGCAGTCAATAATCACAAGTTTATCATTCCCGGTACAACAATTATCCACTAACAGAGGACATCACAAGTATGCCCGAAGGCTGTTCACCACTTGCTCAATTGAACATTATCAAACTCAACCATCAATCATAAATATGTCTGAAGACCAATAAATCAAGTATCTATTTTAGGAGTGCACATTCTACTAAAATTGATATTTATACTCTAATTCATTGTTCTTTTGCAAATTGACCAGTAATTCAATTATTATCAAGTAACCCTTACATTCAAGTCATAACTAAGTTTTCAAAATGCTATCCCCTTTAACCGATTATTCAACTACTCTGCTCTATTCAACTTATGATTCTAGCACTTGAAAAACTTAAACCTTAGTTTCATAAGTTATATCGTCACATTCTCAAATAACAATCGATCCTCCTAACTATCTTCTAGCAAGGATGTCTCCTACTTCAACCATACACAATATCAGGTTCACCCTTTTTTAAGATATTAGAGACTAGCTGTATAGATTAGGAGGTCACCTAGTTCTTCGGTTATTATTCACATTTACATATTAACTTTATAACCTATTAAACAAGTCATACAGCCAAAAACACCCGTCATAGGATCCACACAAAAGATCATAGCACTCAATTATCTTATTAATACATTACTTTCATGTTTTATCCACATAGCCTCTACTAATTCATAGGTACTCAATTTGGGTGACCACGCTAACCCCCTAATTCTGATGCCTGTTCATACTTTCAAGTCTAACACTCTTTACCTGAACCATTTAGACTTGATCCTTCTACTCCCACACTTAGAAATTTATCAACCCATTTTGGATACCTTACCTTTCCACATACCTGGCTATTAGGCTACTGATAAATAGTCCCACCTACTTAATCATTCCTTACAACACTCAACTTGAGTAACTTCACTATCATAGTCTTCACTTCACACTTACACCTCATTACCATCTCTTAAATGCAAGTCACAAGTTATCTTGGGTTTCTATTAACCACCGACTTGAACCTAAATTAGCTCTCCTCCCCTTTTTTTACCATACTTACCCCATATTATACTTTAAATAATTATATTCATTCAATTGATTATAATTCTCACCATATTCTACAAAAATCATGACACAAATATCGCAGTAGCTGAGTACAACAACAATCCATTATAATAATTTAGCCTAACCGGATTCTTATTAATTTCATCCATCCAAACACCATGCCCGAGGGCCTAATGAATGAGAACTCCCAAATTTTTATCCAAGTTATATGAATCTAAACCAAGTCTAATTGCTATAATAATAAAACCATAACCTACCTCAGAGATGAACCTTGCTGCTATGAGTGGAGGAGGTTGTCCCGCACGTGTTAAGCATATTCCCGTATCAGGTTCCCATCGAATGTGCCTCAAACCACCCTCATGAAGTAAGGCCTTTGAAATATCTTGGGTATTGAGATAGGGTTTATTCAAAGGGTTTTTGGTGGGGAAAAACTATCTAGAAGGCTGAAAAATAGAAAGAGGTTTTAATAAATTTTGAGATGGCTACTGTCGGGTTACCACTACAGCGGATAAACTACCGTTGCAGCGGTTAACATATAGCTGCAGACTGGCCCATTATCTTTTGAATTCTTGGCCCAATTATATTGGACCCCATTTTTTCCCCAAGAATTAAATTCTATCAGGTTCGGTAAGAGTACTTTATTTGTTAAAAGATTTTTCTGGAATGTTTTTCAACATAACGACATTTTGGGTTGTTACAAAGTCCCTTCAATTGACTGATAGATTTGTAGACCCAAGAATAAAGTTAACTCACCCATCATGCTCATTTCGAATTTGCTTTGCATTAACTTAGAAAATTCCTTGTATAAATCATCATTAGTATTTTCAAAAATAAAAGCATCAACATAAATTTGAATAATGAGATTTACAAAGGAGGTTCTTTTAATAAACAAGGTAGTGTCAATTTTTCCTCATCTAAAATCATGATCAGTTAAGAAATTGCTCAATCTATCATACCAAGCACTTGGTGCTTGTTTTATACCATAGAGAACTTTTGATAATTTTAAAACATAGTATGCAAAATTGGGGTTTTTAAAACCAGGAGGTTGTTTTACAAACACTTGTTCGTAAAACACTTTTTCTTTAATAAAATCATCTAAAAAGGCACTTTTGACATCCATTTAAAATAGTTTAAATCCTTCATGAGAAGTATATGCAAGTAAAATTTGAATAGATTCTAACCTTGCTACAGGTGCAAATGTTTCATTATAGTCGACTCCTTCTTATTGTGAGTAACCTTGAGCGACTAGATGAATTTTATTTTGAATCACCTTATGATGTGTCGGCAAATTGCGACTTCTTTACGCTATAAAGTGAGAGAAAAACACGTCCTCAATGCTAATTTGGAATAGATTTAATGATGTTTTGTCTTGATTTCAGGGAAGAGACCCAAACTGAGTAAGATGTCAAAAGAAAGAAAAATGAAGCAAAAAGATGAAAGATTTGAGAGAAAGTAGCACAAAATCATGATCCATGCAATTCGATGCATCGCCGAAGTGATTGGCGAATCGCCAAAAGTGCATCATTATCGTCGAAAAGAATAGAAAAGGCCAATAGGATAAGCGCAAATCGTGAGGCTAGTGCGACAATTGATGATATGTCAATCCAATCGGTACACCAAACTTCCCATCGCTGAAAAGACCAGAAAGTCACCCCTAAAGATCGTGAAAAAGATGAAACGGCATAGGAAAGCACCATTGGGCGAATCACCGATGTGTTCGACGATGGAACAAGTTGCGCTGAATAGAGTCGCAGTGTCTTTTCTATAAATACTTTGCCCATTTTTGCTGGTTATATTTAAGAATTTTGGACTCTTGTAATGGGGATATTTGGCATAGTTTACAACTTTGGAGGCTAGGGTTCTTCACCAACACCCTTGGAATTAATGATTTAAAGCTTTGTATTATTAATTTCTCAAACCTTTCTTCTTTTCCTTGTTTTGTATAGAATACTTGAGTCTAGTTGAATTTGATATTTGAGTATTTGTAGTTAGAGATAATGTAATGCTTATGTATTGAATTTGAGTTTTAATCCTATCTTATGCTTTCATATTTAGTGATTACTCTTGATTTGGAAATGGGTGTTGTTTATCTAAATTAATCTTGTGCTTTATGATTTCCATCCTAGTTGAGCTTGAAAAAGGATTTTAGAGTGGGTATTGCCCATTTACTTCGATTAGGCTTGAAAGAGCTAATCGAGGTAGGGAAGGGTTAATTTAGCACTATTTGGGATGTATGACCCATCTTATGGAATTTGTTGCTAGACATAGACAAATCCTAGTGTAGCAATAGATAGGAACTATTCATATTTACACTTGGATAGGGTTTGAAAGAATCTAGCCAAGAAATATTCGCCAATCGGTCGAAAGACATGGCAGATACTTGAGGTTCCAAGGCTAAATTGTAAAATCCGTGATTAAATCGAGAGTAGTTAATTGAATATGATGGATCATTGATAAAGTTGACTCCCCGTATTATGTCTCTTATTTACCATAGTTGTGAAAGACATTGATCACTTGTTCATATTTTAAATTGGTTTTATTTGTGTTTCATATATATCAACCCCCCACCCCCACCCACCCCCCAAAAAAAAACACTTGTATATTTGTTTGGATTTTAGCAAGTAACTTTTATTTCTTATTCTCTCAATCGCTAGTCACATTGTTCCCTGTGGATATGATCCCAACCCTAGTTGGGTTATTTATATTACTAGCGACCGCATACATTTATTTTTAGGGTGTACTTGAGTGTTATCAAAATGGTGCCATTATCGAGGAACAATTTTGCGTATTGAGTTAGTTTGAAATTTTAGCTTTCTTGCTTTGATTCGGACTTGTGAATGTGTTTGTGATTTTATTTTATTTTTTTGTGTTAGATTTTTGTTTTGTTATACTTGTTACTATGGCATCGTAGAATGAAAATGAGTTTGGCGGTTACAAATTTTATGTTAATAAGCCATGTCCTTATTGTGAAGGGCCCTACTTTTGGCAAAATTGTGAAAAAGCTCCCAGGAGAGAGGTGTGTGTACCATCTCAATCTTATATGAAGTCTACTTGTTTTGAATGTGATGGTCAAAGTAGACATAGTGATACTTTTGAAAATGTCGCTTCCTCCTCCCCAAGCTCTAACAAATTTTATAAATGTGCTTTTGAGTTTGATAGAAGCAATAATATGGAGTTAGAAGCACAAAGAGCCGATCATGAAGGCATCCAAGTAATGCTTCAAACTAACTTGGACTGGGTACCTAAAATGGGTGAGGAGGTACCCCTTATGCATCAATCCATTGCGGCATCAAAAGTAGGTAGTAAAGGAGAAGAAGACCCTTGTGAAGATGCCTTTCAAAATGAAGAAACATATGACAATTTGGAAATTGTGTGCCAAGAGTGGCTCTTGAATCGAGCTCAACATCTTGAAGCCTATGGAAAACTACGTGAGGGAATCTTCCTAATAAAGGATGATTTTTTCCAAATGCATGTTGAGAAATATCATGAAATGATCCAACTTGAGCTTTCTATTTATGATTTAAAGTCCAGTGTGAAAGTAAAACTTGAGGCATATGATGCTCCTCTTCAAGTGGTCAAGGATAATGAGTTCCAGTTGAGTTTCAATAAGGATGTAGTCAAGATTGATGTTGAAGAATTCATGGTGATTTGCCAACCCACCGAGCCAAAAATAATGCAAGATGCCGAAATTGATGAAATAATACTAGAGTTGATAAATAAAGCCAATCAAATCCTTTGTGAAGACTTTAGTTCATTTTGGAATGAGAATGTCAATAAACATGTAAATTCAGAAATGTAGAGGCTTAAACCTCATTCCAATCATTTTTTGACATTGTACTTGGTAGATGTGATGAAAATTGAAATAACCAGGCAAATGGAGAATTTTGGAGATGAGGGGAAAAGTACTTACATTTTAGAGTTTGTCATCCCAAGATGAAAAAATGACGTCCCTCACTTGAAGGCCAAGAAGTACAAGATGTTGTGTCTAACGAGTGGCCTATTAATTTTCCCACCAATGCCCAATAAGCCTAAATGAAGTTTTGATGTGAAATTGGATAAAAAATTCAAGTCTTCCAAATGGAGAGATAGAGTGTGTCTTGTTGTTTCCTTACATTTGCCCCACAAGCTTCATCGAAATCTTGATTTGAAGTTAAGCCGAAGATTCAAATACTCAAAGTGGAGAGATAAATGGTAAGGTGGTTTGCATCGTGCCGTGACGTTAAATCAAGCGTTTGATGGGAGGAACCCCATCATTCTAAAAAAATTTGCATTTACTTTTAAAATTTTAATTCTTAGAATAGCTTAGGATTTTATTTTTGACTAATCCATAAAATCTTAGAGTTTTTGAAAGTGATTTGAACAGGTTTGGATGCAAAACTTTGATGGGAATGAAACAGAAGCCCAGTCTGAGGAGGCTCCTAGTATTCCAATTTTTACACTAGTAAAGGCCACTCTTATGTCGATCTTCGCACCTAGTGTGCCTCAGGGAGCCCATTACCTCCTTCTCTACCTTAGTTTGCTTGCATTGGGGACAATGCAATATCTTTGCTTGCATTGGGGACAATGCAATATCTTTTAGTTGTGGGTGGAATAGCTTAGTTTTCATTTGAGTTTGCACTATTGATACAAGTTGATACAATTTTACCCTTATTGGGCGTTGATGAATATTGTGCGCCCTTGTCGAGTTTGAGCTTAATTTTGATTTCGTTGGATTAGTCATTCCGCTTGTTTTCACATCTAGATTAGTTTTTTTTTTAATCATGTTAGCTTCTTATAGTTTTTATTTTGATAGTTATTTTAGGTGACTTTATCCCAATGATAGATCGAGTGATGACATTCTTAAGGGAAAATTGTCGTGTTTGGGTGTTGGTATCGGTTGTGTAGGGGAAGTCTGAGTACTCGTAGCCAAGGTGAATTTGGATTGTGAGTTCTGCAATTGTGATGTATGAGTAGCCATTAAATAATTACCTTTGTTGGAGTCAAAACGTGGGATTGTGGCCTGTTTGGTGCTAATAGAGTTAATCCTGCATTGTGAAATATTGAAATGAGCATACCCCTTCAAAAAAAAATTATAAAAACAAATGCATGGACGTGAATGAAGTTGCGACAACGCCTTGACTCATTGTGTGGCTCTAAATTCATAGGTGGCAACAATGTGAAAAATGATTCTTTTGTTCTTGTTTAGGAAGTGAAACTGATCCTTCTAGAATAGTTTGCATACCATGTGTGGTGAGGTTTTGTTGAATAATTCTTGTGCTTACTTGTGTCATCTAGAACTTGCCCCATTGGTCTTTCAATGCTAGTCTTGATTGTGTTGGTTGGTGAAATGATCTTATGCCCTCTTTGTGACTTTTGAAAACCACTTTGCCTTAAAAGCCTACCCATGCATGAATGTTATCACTAGTTACCCTATTTGAGCCTAATAACCTTTCTTTGGCAACCACATTACAAGCCTTGAACCTTTTGAAAAATTTCCCTCTCTTCAACCATACCCTCCTTGAACTTGAAATTGCCAACTTGAGCCTAAAAAGTTAAGTTGAGGGTGTGGTGGAACTTGGAAGAGGTGATCATGTGCTGAGGTTTTGTAAGTGAGTGCCTTATGAACGAATCAAAGATTTAATAAATAAAAATGAAAAAGAAGAAGAAAAAAAAAGGGGAATAAAATGAGAAAAGAAGCAAAAAAAAAAAAAAGTTTTCAATAAAGTGGTGAACTAGAATGAAAATGATGGGCACTTGTGTTATGTGAAAATGAAGTGGCAAATGATCAAAGTTTGATTTATATTGTGTTTTGGGGAGTTCAAGGAAGGTGTATTCACTTTTATCCTATATGCTTATCCTACCCTTCTCCGAGCCTACATTACAAGCTAGAAAAAGTCCTTAGAGATCTTCAAACAAATGTTTTTGAGTTAGTGGCAATTGAAAATAAGGGCAAGCCTATGATATGATACTTATTTTCATTGGAAATTCGTTGTTGAGTGTGAGTTTTTGTGCATTTGTCCCTTGTTTAAGTGTTGTAAATATTGTGAAATTTGGGACTTTCTTTCTTGTGAAGGCATGTAAACTAGGACAAATTGGTGAAGTTGATAAATTCCTAAAATAAGGCAAAGGAGCATGTTTGATTGACCATTAATTATGAGTCATTTCTTGAGAATTGGTTGTTGTTACTTGATCATTCTTGAAACTCTATTGTGCTCTTGAAAGTGTGTTTGAAATTGAGGGAGTTGCTTGGGTAATACTCACATGCTTGTTGAATAATTGTTAGTACCAACCAAATTCAAAATCATGGTGCCTAATTGAAAAATATGATGTGAAAGTGTTGATGTTGACTTTTGAGCTTAAATTGATAGCCTCATTAAGTTTTGATTTTGTGTTGCTTGAGGACAAGCAAAGTCTTTAAGTTGGAGGTATTTATGAGTCGGCAAATTGTGACTCATTTTCACTATAAAGTGAGAGAAAAGAACATCCTCAATGCTAATTTGGCATATATTTAATGATGTTTTGTCTTGATTTTAGGGAAGAGGCCCAAAACAGAGCAAGATGGCAAAAGGAAGCAAAATGAAGCGAAAAGATGGAAGATTTGAGAGAAAGTGGCACAAAAGCATGATCCATGCAATTTGGCGCATCGCCGAAGTGATTGGGAAATCGTAAAAGTGTATCATTGTTGTTGAAAAGAACAGAAAAGGCCAATGGGATAAAGGCAAACCGGCGAGGCTAGCGTGACAATCGGTGATGCACCGATCCAATCAGCGTACCAAACTTTCCATCGCCGAAAAGACCATAAAGTCACCCCTAAAGACCATGAAAAATACGGAATGGCATAGCAAAGCACCATTCGGTGGATCACTGATATGTTCGGCGATGGAACAAGTTGTGCTGAATAGAGTCGCGGTGGCCTTTCTGTAAATACTTTGCCCATTTTTGCTGGTGATATTTAAGCATTTTTGTCCTCTTGGAACGGGGATCTTTGGCATAGTTTACAACTTTAGAGGCTAGGGTTCTTGACCCAACACCCTTGGAATTGAAGATTGAAAGCTTTGTATTGTTAATTTCTCAAACCTTTCTTCTTTTCCTTGTTTTGTATAGAATACTTGGGTGTAGTTGAATTTGATATTTGAATATTTGTATTTAGAGATAATGTAATGCTTATGTATTAAATTTAGGTTTTAATTCTATCTTATGCTTTCGTATTGAGTGATTACTCTTGATTTGGAAATGGGTTTTGTTTATCTAAATTAATCTTGTGCTTTATGATTTCCATTCTAGTTGAGCTTGAAAGAGGAATTTAGAATGGGCATTGCCCATTTACTTTGATTAGGCTTGAAAAAGCTAATTGAGGCTGGGAAGGGTTAATTTAGCACGATTTAGGACGTATGACCTATCTTATGGAATTTGTTGCTAGACATTGACAAATCCTAATGTAGCCATAGATTGGAACTATTCGTATTTGCACTTGGCTAGGGTTTTAAATAACCTAGCCAAGAAATATTTGCCAATCGATCAAAAAAACGTGGAGGATACTTGAGGTTCCAAGGCTAAATTGCTAAATTCGTGATTAAATCGAGAGTAGTTAATTGAATATGATGGATCATTGATTGAGTTGACTCCTCGTATCATGTCTCTTGTCTACCATAGTTATGAAATTCATTGATCACTTGTTCATATTTTAAATTGGTTTTATCCGTGTTTCACTTTTATATATCAAAACCCCCCAAAACACTTGTATCTTTGTTTGGATTTTAGCAAGTAACTTTTATTTCTTATTCTCTCAATCGTCAGTCACATTTTTCCCTGTGGATATGATCCCAACCCTAGTTGGGTTATTTATATTGCTAGTAACCGCGTACATTCATTTTTAGGGTGTACTTGAGCGTTATCACCTCACCTGATTCATTCATCTTGTTCCTGAAGACCCATTTAGTTCCAACAATAGAAGTGTTCTCAGGCTCTGGAACCATTGTCCACACATTGTTTTTATCAAATTGTTCAGGTTTCTCTTCCACTTCCTTGACCCAACTTTTATCATCTAAAGCCTCTTTTACCTTATTTGGTTCAAGTTGAGATATAAGTGCAACATTTGCACTTTTCTTGCTAGAGGCTCTTGTTTTCATTCCTTCCTTGGAATCTCTAATGATGAATTTCTTTTGATATTCAGGATCACTTCTCCATTCATTTGGAATAGTTTCTATAGCAAAATGGTCACCTGTAATGTCAGTCGACTTGGTTGACGCATCGACTTTGGTGGCAGTCGATTTGTTGATGAGTTGATTTCTATGGGAGTAACTTTTGCAATTTTATGAGTTGATTTCTATGGGAGTAACCTTTGCAATTTTATCCTATTCATCCTCATCATCTACATACTAGTATTCTCAACAATACGATTAGAATTATCAAAAATAACATGAACAGATTCTTTAACATAGAGAGTATGTTTATTGAAAACTCTATAAGATCTACTAGAGTTAGAGTATCCCATAAATATACCTTCATCACTTTGAGGATCAAAATTACTAATGTTGTCCTTACAATTATTATGAATAAAACATTTGCATCTAAAAGAATAAAAGTACCCAATATTGGGTTTCTTATTATTCCATAATTCATAAGAGATTTTCTTTAGAATTAGTCTGATGAGACACCTGTTTAATATGTGACAAGCAGTACTTATAACTTCTGCCCAGAATTTGTGAGGTAAAGAGTGTTCACAAATCACGATTCATGCCATGTCTTGCAGAGTTCTATTTTTGCATTCCATAACTTCATTTTGCTGAGGGGATCTTGGAGAAGAGAATTATAAGTATAGACTTGACTGTTACAAAATGGTTCAAATTCTTTGTTCTTAAATTCTCCTCCATGATCACTTCTTAAAGCAGAAATATAGTAACATTTGTCCCTTTGGACCTTTTCACAGAAAACTTTAAAATTACTTAAGATAGCATCCTTGTTAGATAAAAACATAACCCAGGTGAATTAAGAATAATCATCAATAATAACAAAGGCATACCTTTTACCTCCAATGCTAGCTGTTCTAGTAAGACCAAAGAGGTCCATGTGAAGTAGTTGCAATGGTTTAGTAGTAGAGACAATATCTTTGACAGGAAATAAATTTCTAGTTTGCTTACCAAGTTGACATGCATCACAGATGTGAGTCTTTTTGTAATCTAATTTAGGAATTCTAGTGACTAGCTCATGCTTGGCTAACTTTCAATAAGTCTCATGCTTGCATGACCAAGCTTTTTATGTCAAACCCAAGGATCTTCTGATATGAAGGCGAAATAGATGTGATATTCTTCCTTTTGATAGAATCCAGAACATATACATTTCTGTGTCTATTTCCAGGGAGAAGGGGTTTTCCAAGCTTTGCAATGATACATCCATCCTTTTTAAATCTTACCTCCAAACCAGCATCACATTGATGACATATACTCAGAAAATTGTACTTCAAGCTTTTAAAAAGATAAACATTAGTAATATCTTATGATTCATTAAAAGATATAGTACCAATACATATTACTCTGCCTTTGAAATTGTCTCCAAAGTTGATATCTCCTCCATCATAGTCAACAACATATTTAAATAAACTTTACTTTTATTTCCATTCATTTGATTTGAACAAACACTATCAAAATATCATTTCCATTTAGGCTTTGAATGGTGTTCCTGTAAAATAAATATATCACATTTTTTGGTACCCAAGTGTTCTTGGGTCCCTTGGAGTTAGTACTTGGATTGGTAGACTCAATTTTTAGTCTCCAAATCTATTTGCCAGGATTTCTTGAGCAAAATCTGCAATTATAAAATTTATGATTGGATTTTGCCAGAGTTATAACATGAAAAATGAGAGTATTTTTCAGTGGTTGAGTTGCTATGATAAGTATTATGACTGTGACTGGTTGTTCTGGTCGACTTGGTTGATTTAGTTGACAGTTGAGACCCTTCATAACTATAGTATTTGTTATCATAGGTGGATCTACCACTGTCAGATTTTTGGTTAGTGACTTGGAAAAAGTCAGTCAGTTGATTTGATCTGACAATACTATGACTGGGAGATTTTTTGTCACGCCTCAAATCCCCTTGGGGCGTACATGGCACCCGAAGCCGTTAAGGCCCGAGAGAACCATTCTATACGTTCACATACTTGTCATCAATGGGCTAGCATTCAATCACTTATGGTTACAACATATCAATAGTAGAAATCTAATAAGAACATTTATATAAACATGAGACATGGCCGTTGGAGCCATATGGTCAAAAAAAGGTACAACGTTCCTTCCTTTAACTATACAACATCTACAAAGCCTCTACCAGATACATAACCAAACCTACAGTCGGGATGAGTCCCCGCTTTATACATATGTAATACAATACCAAAATCAACATGTACATACGACTCGGAAAGCCCCGAACGAACTGGAGCTCACCAATAATTCGCAGATAACCCGCAGCTTACTGTGGAGGTCTACTATTACCTGTGCCTGCAGCAAGTAAGGTAAGTCCCCCAAGGGACGTCAGTACGAAAGAATGTACTGAGTATGTAAGGCTATAAGCAACTGCATGAGATATAGGAACTCAAATGGAATCAAATACAAGTGAATAGATAATACTGATAAACCACCTTTACTGTAATCGTGGAACCGTATACATTACATTAATTACTTCCCTTTCTCTTTCTTTACTTTTCTTGTCTTTATAAGGCATGCTATACATATACCCAACTGATCAGTGGTAACATAATCTGGGATCGTCTCTATGCTGGGCTATAAGCCCCCTCGAGCTGCCACCCAGAAATAATAATTCGGGATCGTCTCTATGCTAGGCTTTAAGCCCCCTCGAGCTACCACCCATAAATGGTAAGTCGGGATCGTCTCTATGCTAGGCTTTAAGCCCCCTCGAGCTGCCACCCGAACATAACCATATTGAGTTACTTACTTTATTTAATCTTTGAAGTTGTTATAGTGGTGGTTATAACATTATGGATCCTTCTTGGAAAAACAAAAGAGAACATCTGAAATTTGATAGTAAATGTGTATTGAGGTACTTTTAGAACATTTCGGAGTGGAAACTAGGTCATTAGCTAGGTAGACAATATATGATGCCAAAGGATACGGGAAAGAGTAACCTTACATACCTTAACTTCACACCACGTGATTACAAAGATTCAGCTCCTTCCTTACATGTTACTCTACAATACAAGTACGTAATGGAGCTACATTAAAAGCTAATCACATTATAGGTTTACAAGGCGGTAACTAATTACTTAACGGAAAGTAAAAATCTGTCCGACCACCCCAACACATAGTCTATTATTCCAACCTCCTTTATACTTTCACATAACTCTATTTCAGCTCCTACATGGCATCCCACTGCCTCACAACAACAATGCGACCAAAACAGCCCATATGTTGACATAGACATTACGAACCGATAGGATTACCTATCTAGTTTATCCTTTACATTTCCACTCCAACGAAACTCCATATATTTATCCCATAAGGTCACCCTACTGCCTCCCACAATAACATACCAAAAAACAGTCCACAACAGTTCCAAAATTCAGTTTAACATTACAAGAGAATATTCTCTTTTCATCACACCAAACGTTCCATTTACAAACACGTATAAACATTTCCATCAAGCCATACATAAAAATAAATGAACCAGGGGCAGAACCACACTTCAACACACTGAAATTTCATCCTCCAACTTCATTTCTTCAAGACCTTAAGCTCCTTTACAAGTCCAAACCACAAGGAAGACAAATTCATTAAAACTAACACAAGTGGACTGCCAACTAATTAAGGGACTGTCCTTCACATTTTAAACATAACCAACCTGATTTCCATACTTTATTATACATATATCACATTAATATACAAGGGTAAACACTTACCAAGGATTGAAAAGTGGAGGATTCACCCAAGAACCCTAGGGAAATTTGGGGCGGCTAGTAGGGTTAAGAGAGAGAGAAAAGTGTTAATTTTTTTGGACTGTTTTTCAGCAATGAATTAAATGGAAAAATGAGCTGAGATGACCTTTATATACTCCCTCATTGAACCGCCTACACATTCCATCCTTAGCCAAGTTTTTGGTCCAAAATAGTCCAAGTAGGTGATGCACCTACTTGGTTATTAAATCAGTCCAAATCAGTCCAAGTAGGTGATGCACCTACTTGGTTTGTTTCTACATGGATCACCTTTGTTTTGGGCCTTAATTAAACTTGGAGTTGGGCTGATCATCCTTTCCCTTTTAATTACTTAACTTGGGCCTCAATTGAGTCCATTAACATAGGTCCAAATGCAGCCCAATAGCTTAAGTAGATGACACACCTACTATCTCAATTAAGTCACGGAAGCACCTCACTTACGTTTTCCCCTTTTTCCAACGTCTCAATCCCTCTACCTTAATACACCACTTAACTCTAACTTTACGCCTAAGTACATCCTTGTTCTCCCAAGTTTAAATACTTTTACCCATGTTAGGTTGGTCGTAGAAGTTTCAAAAATGTACGGGGTATTGTACTTGAATCAAAGAACTAGTTGATCCATTACCTATTGCCACAAGTCCGTACCATTTTCCAGATAAGTGAAAGTAGTGTGTATAGAATACGGGGTGTTACATTTTTGAAAAATGTTGATTTTAATTTTCAATTCATCTATTTCTTCTTGAAGAAAATCATTTTCAATTTCACAAACTTCTAGTTTAATTTCACAGTCTTTTGTTTCCATTAGTAAAGCTTTGTTTTCATCTCAAACTTTATTTAAATCAGTTATGACATTGTATAACAAATTTTGCATATTAAGGCATTCATTGCAAAATTCAGTTCTTACCTGACTGGGTTCTCCAATAACTATGAAGTAGACATTTCCAATGTTATCATTTTCATTTTTAGAGTGGTCTTTATCACCCCAACTGCTAAAACCTTTTCACTTCCATTGAAGGGTCCTCTTCTTGCTTCTGGAAAATCATAAGCAATATGGCCATATATTCCACAGTTGTAGCATTTTTCCTCATTTTTGTTGTACTCAGTGATTTGCTTTCCTTTTACGTAGTTTGATATCCCTCTTCTTTGATTCCTTGATCTTCTGTAGTTATCAACAATTGTTCTAGTAATAAGATCAAGTTCATCTTCATTGAAGGAGTCAGCTTCTTCTTCATCATTTGTAGCTTTGAAAGCCACAGTTTTCTTCTTTTCATTTTGCAGTTGATCCTTCCTGTTTAGATGACCTCTTTCAAAGGCAATAGGATCTCCTCTCAATTCATCATAAGTTACTTTGCTCAGATTCATACTTTTAACTGCCACCACTTTGGAAATCCATTGAGGAGGCAAACTTTTGAGAATCCTAGTGATCTGATCTGTTACAGGATAGGTTTTTACTACTGGTTTGAGTTCACCAATGATTTTTCCAAATTGAACAAATTCTTATTCAATGGATTCTCCATCCTTCATCTTGAAGAGTTCATATTCATAGACTAATAAACTTTCAAGAGTTTGCCTGACTTTCTCAGTTTCTTCATAAGTAACTTGTAGTTTGTCCTACATTTACTTGGCAGTTTCACAACAAGATATCTTCTCATATTCTTCACCATTGATAGCACTATATAACATATTTTTTGCCTTTGAATTGACTTGAATGATCTCCATTCATTCATCAGTGTAATCCTCCAAAATTAGAATTTTTTCAATAAATGCTTGACTATCATCTGATTTCTTTTGTTGGTAGGAACAAGTGGAAGATCATCAAGCAGTGATATCTCTCCATATTTTCACATTATAGACTTTATGAAAGTTTCCATCCTTATCGAAAGATAATTGACGCTTAGAAAGTCTCTCTTTCCTTTGCCAAAATATGTTGATTAGATATTGCTTGATTCTTAGAAGATTGTATTGATTTCTTTCCTTTAAGGCAGCCTTGAAGAATACTTCCATCTATGTGATCGATTCTCCTTCCTTTTAATCAAGCATCCTTGTTGAGCCCTTTTTACCTAGTCCCTGCAAAGTTGTCATACATTGAAATTAGACACTATCATAATTGACTTTTGTATGGATTCTTGTGAATGATTTATTAGTGGTATCTTTTCAATCTGTCTGTGATTGTTTTCCTCTCTTTGTTTTCTTTTTTCATCTACTAATTTTCCTCTTTTCTGTAGGAGAGAACTTAGACATTGAGCTTGCTAGAAGCCAATGGGCATCCGACAAATAGTTGGAGTATTGTGATCTAGGTTTGTTGTATTTCGAGTTCTCCTTCATGAAGAATGGAATGGCTTGTTTTTTTTCGGTTGTGAAACTTTTTGCAACTTTCCTATTCTGTTATGGTTGTATTTGCTTTGTTTCATTCGTGTGAAAGTGTTGCTTTCATCTATCACTATTTTTGTTGAAAGACACATTACTCCCAACTAGGGCTAGGCATATTTCGGTCGAAACCAAAAAAATCGACTGAACCAATTTTTTTTAATTTCGATTTTGTTTTTTTGGTTAATTCAGTCAATTTTGATTTTGAATTTTAAAATTTTAGTTATTCGGTTCGGGTTTTGGTTTTTGTTAAAAAAATCCAGTTAATCGAAAAACCAAATTTTAGATAATAATATATACTAATACTATATACATTTGGTATACATTTAAACAACCCAGTACCCATCAGGGCCCAGGTCGGCAGGCCTAATTTTATTACTCTCAAATCCCAATCTTCCATGGCCCAACCCATTACCCAATCCCTAATATACCACAATCTCACACACAATCGTCGATTTGCCAACAATCATAGACTCTCTCATCTCATCTCTTTCATTGACTATTTTATCTCATTCGCTGATAGTCGATGCCACTGCCCACCATCGCCGACATCTAATGCTGCAGCCTACTACCACCGACATCCGACACCACAGCCCACAAGATTCAAGAGAAATTAAAACAATTATTTGTGTTTGTTGTATTGTTGGATACTGGGTTTCTGACTTTCTACTTCTAATTGTGTTAATTTTGTTTAAGTCGTGTAAATTTTTGATGTTTTTATAGGCCCAATATCTTATATCTAAACTGAAAAAACCAAACCAAAATTATGAAAACCGAACTGAACCAAATTTATTTCAGTTCGATTTAGTTAATAAATTTTCAAACTAACAAAATCAAACTGAATTTCCCAAACCAAACCGAACCGATCGAATTCCCAACATTACTCCCAACAAACGTGTTATTGCAAGTTTTATTAACCTGGTATCTTAGCTTTGCAAGTTTTATTAACCTAGTATCTTATCTTTCAGATGAATTCTAGTTAATTATTTTTTGATTTTGAAGGTTTCAAGTTCAAATTATGAATCCATACTACTATAAAATGAGTGATATATCTTGTTGAACCCTCTCTTAAGCAATTCATTCCTGTAATGTCAGTCACTCGAGGCTCAGACTGCAACTGAACATCTTTGGATTACCACTAATTGGGATGAATCTCCTTAACTGGAGCAAGTAAATTTTAGATTATTACTTTACCTGAGCAAGTAAATATCATTGTATTTAGTGATTTAGAGCAAGTAAATATATTGATTGGCTTAAATCTGTGGCTATAAGCATTTAAGTGATAAATTAGTTATAGCACCCAAAATACATTATAATAACAAGAAACTCCAGAATAATAACCAAAAAATAAAAATTAGAATATTTACCAAATAGAAAAGAAGAACAAAGAGTAGCAGAAAAATGTTTTGCTACAAGTATTGCTTGTTAGAATGAAAAAAGTAAGTTGCTTTCTAGTTTAATTCAATCAGAAAATTATCAGGATAATACATTAATCGCTTCTAATCTTGTGTTTAGAAGCTTATTTAAATAGTCTTAAGATTAGGAGTGACCTTTTATGAATTGAAGTTGTTGTACCATGGTGGTCTTGGGATCGATTTGGACTTTCTAAATTAAGTGGCGAGCAGGTCTCCACAAAAGATATCCGTGGTGAGTTTTGAGATATTTGTTTAGCTCCTGTTTATCCATGGTGACTAGAGTTAAGTCGCGTGAAATAGTAATAATGTTCTTGCGAATATAAGCTTGTTATCAAGGGTGTGTTCAGTATGAAGGAAAATATTTTTCAGAAAAAGTAACTATTTTTTTGACTTATTTTCTTTTGTTATCCTAAAAGTATTTATGTATAATCTATACAAATACTATGGGAGGTGAGGGTGGAGGTAAAGGGGTGGAATGGTGGGGATAGGCGTTACAGGGGTCGGGTGAAGATGAGTTGTGTTAGAGGGTGGAGAGGACACAATCAATATGGATTGTCACTTACATAACTTGTTTTCACTACTTTCCATTAGAGAAGTTATTTTTCTCATTTTTATCGAACTTGTTTTCCAAAAATTTAAACAAACCAAACATTAAAAAAAGTCAAAAAATCTCCCTACGGAACACACCCTAAAACTACCACTTTTTCTGGTGACACCTAAAGGAGTTGCCACAGAAAACATTTTTTGTATTGCTTTCACGCGGTACTAATGCAGTGCACCCTAACCCCAACATGTGAGTCCGACTTTGCTAATACTCATGCAAGTACGTAAAAATGGTGTTTTAGATAATATGATGGTATACAAAACCTATAATACTATTTGTGTATAGAACTTAAACTCATCTTGCAGATATATGGTTTCCTAATGTAAACTTGAAACCTTCCAATATAAAATTAACTAGAATTCATCTGAAAGATTCCAAGTTGTAAGTAAAACACATAACACTTTATTGGAATGGAATAACATGTATTTCAACAAACAATGAAAGATAAAAACAACTGCTTTACAAGAATAGGGAAAGAAGCAAATAGTTTTACAATTGAGAAAGAACACACTCCACATGATCAAAAACTCCAAAATCAAGGGAGCACTCTTTTTTTACACTTCTATAAATCATAATTCTTGAATAAGCAAAAGATAAACAGGTTTTATTTATTGGATAATCTTATCAGATGACAGGGCGATGGAAACATGAAATACCACAACATCATACACATGACCCCAGATCAAAGTCCCAATTCTCTCCTATAGAATTGAGGAAAATTAGTAAATGAAAAAAATAGTTGTGTGGCCGCGGACTGTACGTGCTATAATACAAATGAATTTGACTGACCTTTCAGCTTCACTGTGTGGCCGTGGATTCAGTTTCAGGAGGAAATATGTTGAACTTGGATTTTATGTTTTTAGATGTCTTACTGTAATGCCCCGAATGTTTGAATGTCTTATTAGAGCATAAAAATGAGCTTATATGACCTTTATATCTAGTAGAAATTATTTGGGATGAGTTTGAGTACGTCAAAGAAAGTTTGAGCATAGAAAAGTGGTCATGCATTGCGCAGAGGGAGGTCGGGACCTAGTCCCCACGCCGTGCTGCAACTTGGGAGGGTCTTCTATTTTGATTCTATGGTAGTGCCCGCATCACGCAGGTGGGGGTCGCTCGTTGGACTATGCGCCGTGCCCACCTTGTCGCCTGAAGGGATTTTGTTTTCTTTTAGTATTTTAAGGGCATTTTGGTCTTTTTCTTGATTAAAAACCATTTTCCACCTATGCTAAATGACCCTAAACCCCTAATTTCGTATTTCATTCCCAAAAACACATTCTACTTTTTCCCAAAACACTAAGAGGCAAATCAACAAGGGTTCAAGCTTCAAGGTTAAGAATTCAAGATTTCTCAAATTCCTTCCGTCAAAAAGGCATGTTGAACACTCCCTACTTCAACTACTATTATAAAGTGTGAATTTAATTAGTATTTATGTATATTATGTTGATGGTTTGAAGCTAGGATTGAGGGTTTATTTATGAAAAAACTTGATATAAATTCCCCTTTTCTTTATGAATGGAGTTTTAATCTTTGTTTAGGGTTGTTGAGACTAAAATGGCTATTTGAAAATGACGAATCTTCATGTCTTGAAATTGAATGTTAAATGGATGAATATTTAAGCCATGATTTATAAGTCTCTTGAAAGCTTTGAGTTGCATAAGGAATATCAATGTTTTCCCCGTCCTTTGTATCATTAAATGTATTCTGTTATCCAAATGATTTGGAATTGTTATGGGAAATTCAATTATGATAATGCTCATGATTTTAAAGGTGGGATTTTAAAGTCTAAAATATTTAATAATAACGATTTGGCATGATATGGGTGACTTACAAGTCTTGGTATGACGATACTAAAATGTAAATGTCTTAATGAAAGTCTCCACGGGTAAATGTTATGAAAATACTTTAATTTGGGCTTAAAGAGAATTATTTAGTTCACCAAGAAGGTGTAGTCCTTGTGACCCAACACCTGAAACCACATTCGCAGACGTGGGAAGGTCCAGTCCTGAAAAATAGATGACTGTTGTATGCTTACTACGCTCAGTAGTATTACAGTATATACTTATGTTTGGATTGGACAATTACGTTATCTTAATCTATGCAGCAAACATGGATTGAGGTCCCGCTAGTTGGGTACGAACTAGACCCATATAGCCCGTGGGTTATATTTCTTTTATGTTTTAAGTCACTTGTTTCTCATTTCTTTTATGATAGATTTATGTTATGAATTTTATGAATTGTTATATAAATTGCTTGGGTCGCACGCTAGCACTCATTGTACTGACCGTCCTCGGACGCTACATCTTTTCATGATGTAGGTTCCGAAGCATTTCCCCTTGATCCTGCTCATCATTAGGATTCATTCAGGACAACAGCTAGCAAGTGGTGAGCCATTCATTTTTCTAAGGGAATATGTTCCTTTTCTTTCAGTTAGATTTGGGCTATCCCATTTTAATGGTATTTGTCGGGACTATGTTCCGACTTAGGATTTTCATTCATATTGTTAGAGTCTTCATAGGCTGAGTTAGACAAAAAAATTTATGTCATATTTCAAGACTTGGGTTTTGAATTATTATTTAAGGTGAACTTCATATCTTATGGGCCTATTTTCACACTTTATTATGACTATACTTATGGTGATATGCTAAGGGGTTTTCTCGGGCCTTTATTGGTCTGGGATGCCCGTCACGTCCAGGGCCTGGGGTCGGGTCGTGACAAACTTGGTATCAGAACAAGATTCAAGATCCTAGGGTGTTTATGAAACCGTGTCGAGTAGAGTTCTTTTTAGGGGTGTGTAGCATGCCACACTTATAAGGGGGAGGCTACAACACATTTATGAATGTTTCCCTTTCTTCATGTTCCAAGTTCATGCCAGATAGTTTAGTTCTAAGAAAATTCTTCTGACTCCTACTTTTTTCACACATTTTAGATCATGCCTCCAAAAAGGACTAACAGCCAAAGAACTTCATTTGGAACCTCTATCCCCACCGAGGAAAATGCTTAAGAGGTCCGCCTTACTCATGGGATGTAGACTTGTAATAGAGTCCAAACTTCTGGTCTGACTACTCCTGTTGGGGTTCCACCGGCCCCAACTAGTCCTCTACGAGCTCCCAAAATTGGTACCAACCATACTCAGTCCCCACAACGTGATGTTTCTAATATTGAGTTTAGACAGACCATTAAGATGCTTGCACAGATTGTGTTGTCTCAGTCTCAGTGGTTAGGTGATACTGGTTCCACCTCAGGTTCGTCAGATGTTACTAGGGTTGGTCAGTTTATGCGGCTAAACCCACCGACCTTCACGGGATCCAAGATAGAGGAGGATTCTCATGAGTTTGTTGATGAAATAGAGAAAATTTTTAGGGTTATGCATGCTAGCGATACTAAGAGAGTGGAGTTTGCAACCTACCAGTTGAAAGGGGTGGCTTATTAGTGGTATGATGAGTGGGATAATAATAAGGGTGAAGATGTTGAACCAGCAATTTGGGAAGATTTTTTTGTGGCCTTTCCCGATCACTTCTTTCCTCAGGAGTTGAGGGAGACTAAGGCTGAGGAGTTTGTGAACTTGAAATAAAGAAAGATGAGTGTTAAGGAGTATACACTGAAGTTTACCCAGTTGTCTCGTTATGCTCTAGAGTTGGTGTCTAACATGAGGGCTCGGATTGTTTCTGGTCTTTTCGATGATTTGATACTAGAGAGTAAAGGGGCGATGCTGAACAATGACATAGATTTATCCAGGTTAGTATTCTACATACAGCAGGTTGAGGATGAAAAGAAAATGTAGGTTGAGGCCGAGGAGCGGAAGAATAAGAGGGCTAGGCCAATAAATCAGGATGCAAGCTAGCAGCAAGGTGGTAAAGGGGGAAGGCAATGGTTTAAAAAGAAATCTTGGGGTAATACTCATTCATCAGCTAGTGCACCAGCCCCTAAGTCTTCGGGTGATCAATAATTCTATCCTAATAATGGCCCCAGGATGCCGGGTACTCAGTCTCAGGCCAGTGAGGTGTAGTCAGCTCCACCTTATCCTCCTTACCACACTTATGGGAAGCTCCATCATGGATTTTGTCACTTGGGTAAGGGTGTGTGTTATAATTGTGGTCATATTGGTTATTTTTAGTGGGAGTGTCCTTCAACAAAGGGAACTTTAGGAGGCAATAAGGCCCAAACTACTACTTCTTCGGCCCAACTCAAAAGGGGGATACTGCTGGTACAGGCAAGAGTCGATCCCAAAAATATTCTTGATCCCAAAAATTGTGGCTGTGAATTTTGGTTTTGATCCCAAAAATATTTTTGAACCCTTCTCAGTTTCTACCCCTGCTGGTGAGTCCATTATTACTAGGAGGGTCTATAGAAATTGTATTGTGTCTATTTTTCGTTGGGATATTGTGGTGCATTTGGTAAGGCTTGATATGGTAGATTTTGATATGATTCTGGGGATGGATTGGCTCCACTTTTTTTATGCTACTCTGGATTGTAGAACCAAAAAATTCACTTTCCATTTTCCAAGTGAATCGATCCTTCAGTGGGAAGGTAGCCCCGTAGTACCAAAGGAAAGGTTCATTTCTTATATTAGAGCCCAAAAAATGATTTCAAAAGGCTATTTGTACCATTTAATTTGGGTTAAGGATGCTAGTACTAAGAGTCCCTCACTCCAGTTCATTCCTATAGTCAATGAATAAGTCTTTCCCGAAGATCTTTTCAGAATTTCCGCGGACAAAAAATAGACTTAGGGATTGATCTCTTACCCGATACTCATCTAATCTCTATTCCATCATATAGAATGGCTCCCGCGAAGCTAAAAGAGTTAAAAGATTAGTTGAAATATCTCCTTGATAAAGGTTTTATAAATCATAGTGTTTCTCCTTAGGGTGCTTCGGTACTTTTCGTGTGCAAACAAGATGGGTCTCTTCGTATGTGCATTGATTACCGCCAGTAAAATAAGGTTACGATGAAAAATAAATATCCTCTTCCCAGAATTGATGACCTTTTTATCAGTTTTCGGGTGCTAAATGTTTCTAAAAAATAGATCTCTGTTCGGGTTACCATCAGTTAAAGGTTAGGGAAGTTTATATTCCCAAGACCGCATTTCAAACCCTTATGGCTATTTTGATATCCTGGTTATGTCCTATGGTCTAACTAATGCCACTACAGCCTTCATGGATCTTATGAATAGGGTGTTAAAGCAGTTTTTGGACTTTTTCGTTATAGTGTTCATTAGTGACATCCTAGTTTACTCACGAAGTGAGGAAGAGCATGCCAATCACCTTTGGATTATTCTTCAGACCCTTAAAGATCAAGAGTTGTATGCCAAATTTTCCAAAAGTGAATTTTGGCTAAGTGCTGTGACTTTTCTTAGTCATATTGTGTCTAGTGAAGGGATTAAAATGGATCCTCAAAAGATTGAGTCAGTGAAGAAATGGCCTAGATCGACAATCCCAACTGATATAAAAGGCTTCTTGGGTTTGGCAGGATACTATAGGAGGTTCGTGGAAAGTTTTTCTTCTATAGATACTCCATTAACAAAGTTAACTCAGAAAAGGTGAAGTTCATGTGGTCCGATGCTTTTGAGGGCAGTTTTGAGAAGTTGAAAGATCAATTGACTTCTGCCCCTGTTTTGACGCTCCTCGAGGGTACTGAAGGATTTGTAGTGTATTATGATGCATCCCTGGTGGGAATTGGATGTTTACTCATGTAGCATGGGAAAGTTGTGTCTTATGCTTCCAGGCAACTTAAAGTACATGAGAGAAATTACCTGACTCACGATCTTGAGCTGGCGACTGTGGTTTTTACACTCAAGATTTGGCATCACTATTTATATAGGGTGCATGTGGATATTTTCATTGATCACAATCATCTAGGTAAATCTAATATAGTTAAAGATGCTCTGAATAAGTTTTCCATAGAGAGTCTTTCTCATGTTGAGGAGGAAAAGAGAGGTTTAGTAAAGGACATCCATTGGTTTGCTAATTTAGGAGTCCAACTTTTGGACTCGAAAGATGGGGGAGTGATTGTTCATGAAATGGCTAAGTTATCCCTAGGTGCTGAAGTTAAGGAGAAGTAGGCTAATGATCTCATACTTATGCAAATCAGGGAAGATGTTGGTCAGCAAAAAGTAGGCTTTCGAGATTAGAGGAGATGGTGTTTTACAGTATCAAGAGAGACTGTGTATTCTCGATATTGATGGGTTGCAAGAGAGGATCTTCAACGAAGCCTATGTCTCCAGGTATACCGTTCATCCCGTCTCTACTAAAATGTATCATGACTTGAAGGAGATGTATTGGTGGAATAATATAAAAAGGGATGTTGCAAATTTTGTGGCTAAGATTCCAAATTGTTAATAAGTCAAGGTTGAGCATTTAAGGCCTGGTGGTACTTCCCAAGACATAGTTATTCCCATGTGGAAATGGTAGATGATAAATATGGATTTCATCACCGACCTCCCGCGTTCTTGCAACCAATATGACTCTATTTGGGTCATTGTTGATAGAATGACCAAGTTTGCTCATTTTCTTCCTATGAGGATGACTTATTCAGGAGAGAATTATGCTAAGCTGTACATTCAGGAGATTGTTAGATTACATAGATCACCCGTGGCCATTATATCGGACATAGGTACGTAATTTTCTTTGCAATTTTTGTGGTATTTTCAGAAAGGTTTTCTCATGCAAGTGAATCTTAGCACTACTTTCCATACTCAAATGGAAGGGCAAGTGGAGCGTACCATTCAGACTTTGGAGAATATTCTAAGAGCCTGTGTTATTGATTTAAAGGGAAGTTGGGTGGACCACTTGCCTCTTATTGAGTTCGCCTACAATAATACTTATCACTCTAGCATCCAGATGGCACCATTAGAGAATCTTTATAGTAGGAGGTGTAGATCACCAACTAGATGGTATGAAGTGAGCAAAAACTAGATTTTTCGGGCCAGACCTTATGCACCAGGAAATGGAGAAAGTTAAGGTTATTAGAGAGAGGCTTAAGACCACTTAAAGTCGATAAAAGTCCTATACAAATGAGAGGCAAAGAGAGTTGGAGTTTGGAATTAATGATTGGGTGCTCTTAAAAGTCTCTCCTATGAAAGGAGTGATAAGGTTTGGGAAAAAGGATAAGCTCAGTCCTCGCTACATGATCCTTATCAGATTTTGAGAAAGTTTGGGAATGTTGCTTATGGGTGATCAGTTGTTTGTAGTCCCTATAGAGGATATTAGCGTGAAAGATTCTCTGTCCTATGAGGAAGTCCCTACAGAGATCTTGGATAGACAGGTTCGAAAGTTGAGAACCAAGGAAATAGCTTTGGTGAAGGTATTGTGGAGGAATCAAAAGGTGGAAAAGGCCACTTGGGAATTGGAAGATGACATGAAAACTAGATATCCCTCCTTATTCGCATCTTCTGACGAGGTTGATTAAGGTGTCAATCCTAAACTTACCTTCAATTCCTTTGTATGTATTTCTTAATGTTCTATGTGAATCTTTATATCATGCTAAGAGTGTCCTTGATCATCATTCGGGGATGAATGATCCCAAGGAGGGATAATGTAATGCCCCATATGTTTGAATGCCTTATTAGAGCGTAAAAATGAGCCTATATGACCTTTAGATTAAGTAGAAATTGTTTGGGATGAGTTTGAGTAAGTCAAAGGAAGTATGAGCACAGAAAAAAGGTCGTGTGTTGCACCAAGGGAAGTAGGGACCTAATGGGTCTCGCATCATGTAGGTGGGGGTCATGCATTGGGCTGTGCACCGCGCCCCCTCCCTGTCGCCTGAAGGGATTTCATTTTCTTCTAATATTTTAAGCACTTTTTGGTACTTTTCTTGATTAAAAACCGTTCCCCTTCTAAACTAAATGACCCTAAACCCCTAATTTCGTGATTCATTCCCAAAAACACATTCTACTCTTCAACAAACACTAAGAGGCAAATCAACTAGGGTTCAAGCTTTAAGGCTAAGAATTTAATCTTTTTCAAATTCCTTCCGTAAAAAACGTATGTTGAACACTCCCTACTTAAACTACTATTATAAAGTGTGAATTTAATTAGTATTTATGTATATTATGTTGATGGTTTGAAGCTAGGGTTAAGGGTTTATGTCACGCCTCGAATTCTAAGGGGGCGGACTGGCACCCGAAGTCGATAAGGCCTAAGAGAACCAATCTTCATTCTCATACACTCCTGTGCATGCTACTCAATAAACATCACCACCACAAATAGATACAAGATGCCAATAGAGGAATTCATGGAAAGTACATGATAATTATGACACTTGGCCGTTGGGGCCATCAAAAGAAAACATACGTTCTTTACATTTTCTTCATCTGTCCCACAAGATCTACAAAGCCTCTACAGATGCTAGACCATAACCAACCTAGACTAGGGACAAGACCCCTCTATATACACATATACAATACCAAAATAAATGTACATAACGACTCAAAAAGCCCCGAACCAACTGGAGCTTACCAAAGACCTTCAAATGATCCGCAACATACTGAGGAGGTATACTAGCACCTGTGCCTGCAGCAAGTAAGGTAATTCCCACAAGGGACGTCAGTACAAAGAATGTACTGAGTATGTAAGGCTATAAGGAATTGTGTCAATACATAAGAACTTCAATGGAATCAAATATAAAAGAATAGTCAATATGCATAAGTCACCATTCTGTATATGTATGGGAATATGTACATTTCGTGGATTACTTTCTTTGCTTTTACGCTCATTCATTCATTCATCACTCACTTCTTTATTCACTACTCATCCTTTCATTCTTACAATGCTCGGACCCCAAGCTGATCAGTGGGTAATCAACAGTTTTCGGGATCGACCCATGCTAGGCTTTTCTTTTTCCCCTGGGATACCACTCGTAGTAGCGGGATTGACCCATGCTAGGTGTTCTTTTCACCCCTGGGATACCACCCGAGATATTGGGATCGACCCATGCTAGGTATTTTAACCCCTGGGATACCACCCAAGAACAGAGACTTCATTACCTCACTTCTTAGTCTTTGAAATAGTTCATTCGATGATTAAGTCATTATTGGAACTTTTGAATATAACATTATTGGAATTTTGGAGCCATGTACACAATTTGGTGACACACGAATAACAATAGATCAAGAATAAGGTATATATGATTAACAATAGATGATAAGCTGAAATGAGATGCCTTAGGATATTTCGAAAATGAGTAAGTACAATAACAAGGTGAATACTACATGCTGCAGAAGGATACGGAAAGAGTAACCTTACATACCTTCACTTCCAAGTATGAATACACAAGACTATATATGAACACAATAGTCCAGCTCCTTCCTTACTTTTCACTCTACAACACAAGTACATAACGGAGCTTACATTAACAACCAACTACCTTCAAGTGCATAAGACGACAATGAGTTTCATGTTTGCCTTACAATGTCATTTCCCCCTTTACAATACCATTCACGGAATTGTCATACTACCAATACCACAACATGCCATACATTGACCAAAGAATTACAAACCCATAGCATTTCACACCAAGTTCATCCTTTACGTTTCCTCATTAATACGATGTCACAATTACTCCACCAAGTCACCCCAATACACTTCATAACAGTATATCAACAACAATACCACAATTTATACGTATAGAAAAATAACAAGTTAAGGAACATAACCACACCATACATGTTGATATTTCATCCATACCATGCACTTTCATCAAAATCTCAAGTCCTTTTTCAAGTTTAAATCACAAAGATGGCACATCTTTTAGCAAAAAGCAAAAGTTCCCTATTCAACCTTGCCAAGATAACCATCATGATCTACGCCATCTCTAATGTATATAATATATTAAATCACAAGAATAAACACTTACCCAAGCTTGCAAGGTGATGATCTTGTCCAAAGTGTCCAAGGAAAATGCTTGCCTTAGGGTTTGGAAAATAGAGAAATGTCTAGAAAGGCATGTGTGAGTTTTGGAATAAAAATCTAATTTCTTTGCCTTTATATAGTCCTTTTGGTAATACTTATCCAATTCTTGGCATTTAATCCTATGTTTACTTGGTCAAATTTGAAGAATGGGTCATTTTCTCCTTTGGGCCTTGCATTTTGGCTTCATTTTGAGCCTCAAATTGAGCCCATTTACACATGTCAACTTACCCCACCAAATTCGATGAATGATTCACCATATATCTCATGTTTAAATAATTTCATAAATGTCACTAAAATTTCAACTCACGAGATTCATGTTCGTAGCCTCAATCCCAAGGACAAGCAATTCTAGCCACTCATGGCTTAATTGAACATAATTTGATAAAATAATTATGACGATGACTTAACCCCAACTCGGATGCGAAAATTACTCAGGATTAGTCCTACTACGATGAAATAATGTCACCATAACCCAAGAGTCTTCTTTATAGACTAATAATCGTAGAAGAAATCGGGCAAAAAGCACCCCGGCACGCTCCCGGGCGCCCCAAAGACTTCGCTGAAATTTCAGCATTTGAAAGGTATGCAGGGGAGGCCTGGAATGCCCTTGGGTGAGCCCCCTTGCTGCCTGTGACAAAAAATTTTGGCCAGAAGCGGCCTGGCACGCCACCTGCAGCGCCCCACACTTAATTTTTGATTTCGACTTTTGTTTGCGGATTTGGTTGGATCTTTCAAGTCCCAACCTTTTGAGTGCCTCTTATGTTTAAGATCCTTTGCTTGGATGTCTTTTAAACCTCGTTTTTCACCCCACCAATGCTCCACAAATTCACAACCAGAACCTACTACAAAGGTCTAAGCACATTTACTAGCACAATATCAAATGTTCCATCCATAACAATGCAAAATACATACTTATTGCTCTCGAACCTAGGGTAGCATGGTTCAAGGTTGTCAAGTAGAGTCGGGAAGGTACGGGGTGTTACATTCTTCCCACCTTAGAAACATTCATCCTCGAATGTTAGTACCATTATCCAATTTACACAGATGGATCATTCCTCATGTGATCATATAGACACATAATGCTTTATAGATACTTACTTCGTCATGTTATCATATACCCACAATACTTGGAGAGACTTACTTCTTCATGTTAATTATCATATACACACAATGCTTAAAGACACTTACCTGTTATTCCTCCATTTCCGCATCTTGAACTTTCTCTTCCATTTGAAAACTACTTCTTTATTTCTTAATCCTTTCACTTACCGATCAAGAATAATAGTAGGTACTTATCCATATGTGATATCCTCCATAACTTGTACATCTCTCCCATGTATTTTTGAAGCATTGAAACACAGAACACTGAATAAACTGTGGGGAGCTCTTGGGGTAGTGCTATTTTGTATGCAACTTACCCAAGTCTTCTGATACTTTATTACGGACCCATATAACGTGGACTCAACTTTCCTTTCTTTCCAAATATCAGTACCTCTTGTATCGATTACACCCTCAAGAATACCCAATCACCTATGGCAAATTCAAGCCCTCTTCTCCTAACATCAGTACATGACTTGTGTCGACTTTGGACCATTTGTAACCACTATTGTATCACCTTAAATTTCTCCATAGTTTGATGAACAAGATGAAAGTAGTTTCATCTGCGTCAAACCATCCCATTGGTGATCCACCCTTTCTTCCATATAACGCTCTATAAGGTGCCTTTTTGATATTCAAACGATAGCTACTATTGTAAGCAAAGTCAACAAGAGGTAAATGGTCATCCCAACTACTGTTAAAGTCCTATATGCAAGATCGTAACATATTTTGAAGTGTTTATATAGTGCGTTCTGCTTGTCTATCTGTCTGTGGATTTTAGCTTTATTTGGAATCCCAAATTCTTCTGAAAAGATTTTTCCAACAGCATGCAGTAACCTGAGCTCCCATGACTGATACAATAGAAATTGGAATCCCCTGTAACCATACCATTTCTTAACATACAACTTTGCATAGTATTCAGTTGTATAAGTGGTCTTGACAGGTAAAACATGTATTAAATTGATAAGCCTGTCAACTATCACCCACATGGAATTAAATTACCGAAATGGATGAGGCAAACTTGTGATGAAACCCATGTTAATCATATCCTTCTTCCAAACTGGAAGATTCCTATATTGCATATAACCTCCAGGTTTCTGATGCTCTACTTTTTACTTGTTGACAATTCGAACAACGAGTTACAATTTCTGCAACGTTCTTTTCATGTAACCTTACCAATACATCTCTTCCAACCCATGGTACCTTTTGGTTGCTTTCGAATGAATAGAATTCCGTAAATTGAGAATGACAGTACTCCCTCTTACATAAGATCAAATGCATTTGTCATAGAATCTGCACACCGCTTTTCTTTCATCTTAGCTACAAATGAAGACCCTATCACATTTTACACTATAATTCTTTCATCTAGAGTCCCAAGAAGACGAACTAGCCACCTTGACTATACCTTGCTTTTCCGTAAACTGACCCTTAGTGTTTCCTAGTGCTTTGCAGCTTAATGCATTGATTATCACATTTGCTTTTCCCGGATGGTATAAAATATTACTAGCATAACCTTTAGTAATTCTAGCCACATCAATATGAACCCCATACAAATAGTGGCGCTATATCCTTAAAGCAAATATCACGGCTGCTAACTCAAGATCATGTATGGGAAAGTTTCTTTCATGTGATTGCCTTGAGGCATAAGCTATTACATTATCGTGCTACATCAATACACATCCTAAGCCGACTTCTGAAGCATTACAATATACTGAATACCCTTCTGTGCCTTCGGGAAATACTACTACAGGTATAGACGTCAATTCCACTTAACAAATTTTATTTTTTTTAGCTCTTGGAAACTCTTCTCACATGCATCATTCCACTGAAACTTTATTGCCTTGTGTTAGCTTCGTTAAGGGTGCTGAGATAGAAGAAAATCCTTCAACCACCAACTAATCCAAGAAAACTATGAATCTCTGTAAGCGTCGTAGGCCTTAGCCAAGTTTTTACCGCTTCTATCTTTTGTGTATCAACCCTTAATCCTTCATCCTACACAATGCGACCCAAGAACGCTACAGATTTAACCAAACTCACATTTAGAGAACTCTGCATATATCTTACGGTCACGAAGAATCCGTAACACCTGTCGTAAATGATTAACATGGTTCTCTTGTGATCTTGATTAAGCTAAAGTATCATCTATAAACACTATCATGAACACGCCTAGAAATGGCTTGAACACCCTACTTATCAAATCCATGAAAACTACTGGTGCATTTGTTAGTCCAAGTGACATAACGAAAAAAAATACATAATGACCATACCGTGTTCAGGAAGCTGTCTTGGGTATATCTTTTTCTCTAACCCTGACTTGATGGTAACCCAATCTCAAGTTAATCTTTGAGAAGCATTTGGCACCCTATAACCGATCAAATAAATCATCATGTCTGGGGAGGAGATATTTGTTCTTAACCGTTACTTTATCCAGTTGCCAACAATCAATACACATTCTCAGTGTACCATCTTTCTTCCGTACAAATAACACTGGTGCACCCCAAGGGGACATATACTAGGCCTTATCTTATAAATCCCTTGTCCAACAAGTCTGTTAATTACTTTTTTTTAATCCCCGTAACTCTGCTGGGGCCATTCTATACGGAGGAATAGAGATAGACGGAATGCCTGGAATCACATCAATATCATACTCTACTTTCCGTTTCAAGAACCACATCCAGGAATTCATTTACTACTGGAACCTCTTGAAGTGTTGGTGGCTTCACATCAGTATCTTTCACTCATACTATGTGACATATGTACCCATTTGGGTATCATAGGAAATATCTTTTACTCTTGGTGCTTCCACATTACCCTTCCATGTGGAAAATGAAAATGTAACTTCTTAGTTCGGCAATCTACCGTGGCATAACAAGAAGCCAACCAATCCATACTCATGATAATATCCAAATCTACCATTTCCAGTTCAATAAAATCAACCAGTGTGTCATAACCATAAACAATTACCCTACAATTATGATATACTCTTTTAACTATCATAGATTCACTAACTAGTGTAGATACTTCAAATGGCTTAACTAGTAATTTTGGTGTTCTTCCACATTTTTCGTAACCTATGAAGTAACATATGATAATGTAGAACTCGGGTCAATCAATGCATATACCTTATGTAAAAATATGGATAATGTACCTGTATCTACATCAGGGGAAGCCTCCGAATTCTGTCGATCCGCTAGGGCATAAATACGGTCCTGGGTTCCACTGGAACTAGTTGCTCCTCTAGAACCTCTGCCGCACCCGATAGGCTGCGCACCTCGACCTAGAGGAGGCATTGATAATGGCGATACGACGGTTGGTCCCATAAGTCGTGCCATACCGCTCGTGCTCCTTTGTTGACACCTTTTCCTTACATGTCCCGACATACTACACCAGTAACAAACATTTGTTCTAACCCGTCATTCACCTGAATAAAAATTCCCTCAGCGCTGGCACAGCTGACGAAAAAACCTCAATTGACTCATATTTCCCTGTGCTTGATACCCCACTGTCCGCGAATTTTAAACCTCACTTCTTTGCCCAAACTGGTTTCTTCTAAACCCTTGGAATAAAGGGGGAGTATTTTCTGTGGAATGGGAAAATGATGGCCTAGGCGGTCTAGGAAAAACTTGAGGCCTAACTTCTTCTTGGGACGCCATAAACTGTCCCATAGGTCTAGCCCTTTTTGATGGCCCTTCTTCTAATCCTTGCATCCTTATCCTTTGCCTCTGCTCCTCCATCTGCTGCGTAAAAGCTTGTCTTTGAACTTGTGTAACAACTACACGGGTCAATATTTACACCGCACTCATTAAATCCTGCTCAATAGTATTATCGGGCAGTTCCAAATATACTCCTCTCCTTCTGGGTTCTTCTATAAATGGAAGAATAGGATAAGCCTGCGATACGAACTCATTTCCAGCCCCACCTTGATCAACTTGCTCAGGTGGTGCTCTACTAGTTCCTTCTCCGACAGCTCTATCTACCGTCTTACCTTTTCCCCAATCTTTTCGTGCCATCGGCATTTCTATTATAACACAAGACAAAAACACAATTCCCATGGTCAGTTATAATTCCACCTATACTTTGGCTCTACTGCACGATCTAGAAATGAAGGAAAGAAACAACTACTAAATGTCCCGTAGCCTCCTACTTATAAATGTGGCGCGCAACACATCCATTAGTAAGACTCTACTCAGATACAGCTTTGTAAACACCTTTAGGACGACCTGCTCTGATACCAATTTTGTCACGCCTCGAATTCCAACAGGGTAGACTAGTACCCGAAGCCGATAAGGCCCAAGAGAACCAATCTCCATTCTCATACACTCCCGCACATGCTACTCAATAAACATCACCACCACAAATAGATACAAGATTCCAATTGCCGAAGTCATGGAAAGTACATGATAATTATGAAACTTGGCCGTTGGGGCCATCAAAATAAAACATACGTTCTTTACATTTTCTTCATCTATCCCACAACATCTACAAAGCCTCTACAGATGCTTGACCATAACCAACCTAGATTCGGGACAAGATCCCACTCTATACACATATACAATACCAAAATAAATGTACATAACGACTCAAAAAGCCCCGAACCAACTGGAGCTTACCAAAGACCTTCAAATGATCCGCAACATACTGAGGAGGTATACTAGCACCTGTGCCTGCAGCAAGTAAGGTAATTCCCACAAGGGACGTTAGTACGAAGAATGTACTGAGTATGTAAGGCTATAAGGAATTGTGTCAATACATAAGAACTTCAATGGAATCAAATATAAAAGAATAGTCAATATGGATAAGTCACCATTCTGTATATGTATGGGAATATGTACATTTCGTGGATTACTTTCTTTGCTTTTACGCTCATTCATTCATTCATCACTCACTTCTTTATTCACTACTCATCCTTCCATTCTTACAATGCCCGGACCCCAAGCTGATCAGTGGGTAATCAACAGTTTTCGGGATCGACCCATGCTAGGCTTTTCTTTTTCCCCTGGGATACCACCCTTAGTAGCGGGATTGACCCATGCTAGGTGTTCTTTTCACCCCAGGGATACCACCCGAGATATTGGGATCGACCCATGCTAGGTATTTTAACCCCTGGGATACCACCCAAGAACAGAGACTTCATTACCTCACTTCTTAGTCTTTGAAATAGTTCATTCGATGATTAAGTCATTATTGGAACTTTTGAATATAACATTATTGGAATTTTGGAGCCATGTCAACAATTAGGTGACACACGAATAACAATAGATCAAGAATAAGGTATATATGATTAACAATAGATGATAAGCTGAAATAAGATGCCTTAGGACATTTCGAAAATGAGTAAGTACAATAACAAGGTGAATACTACATGATGCAGAAGGATACGGAAAGAGTAACCTTACATACCCTCACTTACAAGTATGAATACACAAGCCTATATATGAACACAATAGTCCAGCTCCTTCCTTACTTTTCACTCTACAACACAAGTACATAATGGAGCTTACGTTAACAACCAACTACCTTCAAGTGCATAAGATGACAATGAGTTACATGTTTGCCTTACAATGTCATTTCCCCCTTTACAATACCATTCACGGCATTGTCATACCAACAATACCACAACATGTCATACATTGACCAAAGCATTACAAACCCATAGCATTTCACACCAAGTTCATCCTTTACGTTTCCTCATTAATACGATGTTACAATTACTCCACTAAGTCACCCCAATACACTTCATAACAATATATCAACAACAATCCCACAATTTATACGTATAGAAAAATAACAAGTTAAGGAACATAACCACACCATACATGTTGATATTTCATCCATACCATGCACTTTCATCAAAACCTCAAGTCCTTTTTCAAGTTTAAATCACAAAGATGGCACATCTTTTAGCAAAAAGCAAAAGTGCCCTATTCAACCTTGCCAACATAACCATCATGATCTACACCATGTATCATGTATAGAATATATTAAATCACAAGAATAAACACTTACCCAAGCTTGCAAGGTGATGATCTTGTCCAAAGTGTCCAAAGAAAATGGTTGCCTTAGGGTTTGGAAAATAGAGAAATATCTTTTAGAGAAATGTCTAAAAAGGCATGTGTGAGTTTTGGAATAAAAATCTGATTTATTTGCCTTTATATAGTCCTTGTGGTAATCCTTAGCCAATTCTTGGCATTTAATGCTATGTTTACTTGGTCAAATTTGAAGAATGGGTCATTTTCTCCTTTGGGCCTTGCATTTTGGCTTCATTTTGGGCCTCAAATTGAGCCCATTTACACATGTCAACTTAGCCCACCAAATTCAATGCATGATTCACCATATATCTCACATTTAAATAATTCCATAAATGTCACAATAATATTCAACTCACGAGATTCATGTTCGTAGCCTCAATCCCAAGGACAAGCAATTCTAGCCACTCATGGCTTAATTGAACATAATTTGATAAAATAATTATGACGACGACTTAACCCCAAATCGGATGCAAAAATTACTCAGGATTAATCCTACTACGATGAAATAATGTCACCATAACCCAAGAGTCCTCTTTATAGACTAATAATCGTAGAAGAAATCGGGCAAAAAACACCCCGGCATGCTCCCAGGCGCCCCAAAGACTTGGCTGAAATTTCAGCATTTGAAAGGTGTGCAGGGGTGGCCTGGAAAGCCCTTGGGCTCGCCCCCCTGCTTCCTGTGCCACAAAAATTTTGGCCAGAAGCGGCCTGGTACGCCACCTGCAGTGCCCCACACTTAATTTTTGATTTCGACTTTTCTTTGCGGATTTGGTTGGATCTTTCAAGTCCCAACCTTTTTATTGTCTCTTATCTCTAAGATCCTTTGCTTGGATGTCCTTTAAACCTCGTTTTCACCCCACCAATGCTCCACAAAGTCACAACCACCACCTACTACAAAGGTCTAAGCACATTTACTAACACAATATCAAATGTTTCATCCATAACAATGCAAAATACATACTTATTTCTCTCTAACCTAGGGTAAAAATGGTTCAAAGTTGTCAAGTAGGTTCAGGAAGGTATAGGGTGTTACAGTTTATTTATGAAAAGGTTGATATAAATTCCCTTTTTCTTTATGAATGGAGTTTTAACCTTTATTTATGGTTTTTGAGACTAAAATGGCTATTTGAAAATGATGAATCTTCATGTCTTGAAATAGAATGTTAGATGGATGAATATTTAAGCCATGAATTTTAAGTCTCTTGAAAGCTTTGAGTTACATAAGGAATATCAATGTTTTCCCCGACCTTTATATCATTGAATGTATTGTGTTATCCAAATGGTTGGGAATTGTTATGGAAATTCAACTATGATAATGCTCATGATTTTAAAGATGACGTTTTAGAGTCTAAAATATTTAATGATAATGATCTGACATGATATGGGCAACTTGCAAGTGTTGGTATGATGATACCAAAATGTAAATGCCTTATGAAAGACTCCACGGGTAAATATTATGAAAATATTTTAAATTAGGCTTGAAAAGAATTATTTAGTTCACCAAGAAAGTCTAATCCTTGTGATCCAACACCTGAAACTGCATTTACCGACGTGGGAAGGTCCTGTTCTGAAAAATGGATGATCGTTGTATGCTTACTTTGCGTAGTAGTATTACAGTCTATGTTTATGTTATGATTGGCCAATTACGTTAGCTCAATCTATGCAGCAAACATGAATTCAGGCCCCACCAGTTGGATACGAACTGGACCCATATAGCTCGTGGGTTACTAAAGGTTAGTGTAAACTCCATAATTCAGGATTAAAGGTTTTCAAGTGATTATATTTCTTTTATGTTTTAAGTCACTTGTTTTTCATTTCTTTTATGATAGATTCACGTTATGAATTTTATGAATTGTTATATAAATTATTTGGGTCCCTTTCCTTGGGTCGCATGCTAGTACTCATCGTACTGACCGTCTTTGGATGCTACATCTTTTCATGATGTAGGTTCTGAAGCATTTCCCCATGATCCTGCTCAGCATTAGGATTCATTTGGGATAACAACTAGCAAGTGGTGAGCCATTCATTTTTCGGAGGGCACATGTTTCTTTTCTTTCAGTTAGATTTGGACTATCCTATTTTAATGGTATTTGTCAGGGCCATGTTTCGACTTAGGATTTTCATTCATATTATTAGAGGCTCTATAGACTGAGTTATACAAAATATTTCATGTCATATTTACATACTTGGTTTTTGAATTATTATTTAAGTTGAACTTCATATCTTATGGGCCTATTTCCGCACTTTATTATGACTATGCTTATGATGATATGCTAAGGGGTCTTCTCGGGCCTTTATTGGTCTAGGATGCCTATCATATCCAAGTCCTGGGGTCGGGTTGTGACAAACTTGGTATCAGAGCACGATTCAAGATCCCAGGGTGTTTATGAAGCCATGTCGAGTAGAGTACTTTTTATGGGTATAAGCGCGCCACGCTTATAAAGGGGAGGCTACAAGACATTTAGGAATGTTTTCTTTTCTTCATGTTCCAAGTTCGTGCTACATATTCTAGTTCTAAGAAAATTCTTCTGACTCCTACTTTTTTCCCACGTTTCATATCATGCCTCCAAGAAGGACGAACGGCCAAAGAACTTCAGTTAGAACCTCTATCCCCGCTGGGGCAAATACTAAAGAGGTCTGTCCTACTCACGAGATACAGACTCATAATGGAGTTTGTACTTCTGGTTTAACTGCTCCTGTTGGAGTTCCACCATCCCCAACTAGTCCTCTAAAAGCTCCTAGAATCGGTACCAACCGTACTCAGTACCCACAACGTGATGTTTCTAATGCTGAGTTTAGACTGACCATTAAGATGCTTGCACAGATTGTGTTGTCTCAGTCTCAGCGGTTAGGTGATACTGGTTCCACCTCAGGTTCCTTAGATATTACTAGGGTTGGTCAGTTTATGCTGCTAAACCCACCGACCTTCACGAGATCCAAGATAGAGGAGGATCCTCATGAGTTTGTTGATGAAATGGAGAAAATTTTTAGGGTTCTACATGCTAGCGATACTAAGAGAGTGGAGTTTTCAACCTACCAGTTGAAAGGGGTAGCTTATTAGTGGTATGATGAGTGGAAGAAGAATAGGAGTGAAGATGTTGAACTAGTGGTTTGGGAAGATTTTTCTGCGTCCTTTGTCGATCACTTCTTTTCTCAATATTAGAGAGAGGCTAAGGTTGAGGAGTTTTTGAACTTGAAATTGGGAAATATGAGTGTTAAGGAGTATGCACTGAAGTTTACCCAGTTGTCTCGTTATGCTACAGAGTTGGCGTCTAACATGAGGGCTCGAATGAAGAAGTTTGCTTCTAATCTTTCTAATGATATGATACTAGAGATTAAAGGGGTTCTGTTGAACAAAAAAATGGATTTATCCAGGTTAGAAAGAAAAGAAAAAGAAGGCTGAGGCCGAGGAGCGGAAGAATAAGAGGGCTAGGCCAACAGATCAAGATGCAAGCCAGCAGCAAGGTGGTAAAGGGGGCGGCCAATGGTTCAAAAATAAATATTGGGGTAATTCTCATTCATCATCTAGTGCACCAGCCCCTAAGCCTTCAGGTGATCAGCAGTTCCCACCTAATTACGGCCCCAAGATGCAGGCTACTCAGTCTCAGGCCTGTGAGGCTCAGTCGGCTCCACCTTATCCTGCTTGCTTCACTTGTGGGAAGCTCCATCATGGATTTTGTCACTTGGGTAAGGATGTGTGTTATAATTGTGGTCAGATTGGTCATTTTCAGCAGGAGTGTTTATGTCATAACTGTTTGCATATCATAACTGTATTTGTATATATTTATATTGTTTAGAGTTGATTATATTTTTGCAAGAATCAAAATACACATGTAAAATTACAATAAATTGTATTGTATTACACTTGTTGTTTTGAAATACAATTCAGAAAATATTTTGGCCCTTCTTATAACATTCACCAAAAAATGAAATTATGATCATTTATGACCTGACCAGGGTATGGTCAACGAAGCACCATCGAATACACCATCTGTTGGTGCCCACATATCGACTCAAACGAACAATCGTAGTAACCAAGGCACAACTAAATATAGTCATTCAGACAATATTCATGTTGTAGAGGTAATTCAATAAATATTTTTTGCATCCCTGTAACCACTTCTCTTTCATTACATTAACATGTATTGATCTTAGGTGTATTTATACTCCCAAGTGTCATTATTCATACACATTTAGCTTAGTTTTGAGGATAATTTGACATGCTTGTGAACCATAAAGAGTATATATGTGTATCTGTGTGTTAAAGTACTTGTTTATAGTGTTTAAGTTATATTTGAATCAATTCAAGAGTCAAAATGATCAATTAGAACTTAGACGAGGAAACTAGTGGCGCTAGCTTGAGCTATGCTTGTTCTAGTGTCCTTTGATGTGTTCTATTGGGTTTTATGGACTTATACTTTTGTTAAGATGTTGTAGGGGACCATTGGAGGAGCTAAGTAAGCTAAATCAAGCATACAATCAAAGCTTAAGACGCTCGGGATCAAGGGATAAGAGCACGAGAAGATTGGATGTGAAATGATAGAGCCTTAGACAAGAGGCGCGTCGCACCCTCCACCACCCATTGGGAGGCTCATCTCACCCTACAATACGCATAATGAGGGGATATTCACACATGATAGGTAGATTAGCTACTGGTTTGATCCCGTATTGATCTTGCGTCGTGCCTCTACTCCCACGCAATGGAGGATGCGACGTACCAAGTCCCAAACCCGTCCGAAATTGATTTCTAATGTTGTTTCAAGTTGGGGTAAAGTTGTAATTGATTGGGATTCGATTAGGCACCTCTTGGATTACTAAAATCCCTATAAAATGAGTACTTGTCCACAACTAAAATGAGGATTCACCTTATACATGAATTGGAGAGCAAATCAGAAGGCAAGGAGATCTACACTAGGGTTTTGTTCTCTTTACTTTTCATTCTTGTAATTTAAAGTTATGAACTCTATTTTGGAGATTGTTTGTATGAATATGAGTGGATACACACCCTCATTCTGGGGTTACGGCTAGAACATGATTGTTTAGTGTTTTATCCCCTTTTTAGGCTCGAAGGAATGGAAAAAACAATGGTTTTTGACTTTTCAAACTATTTCAAAACTTTAAAGAAAATTTCGAAACAATTTAAGAAAATACAGAGTCACCACTTGACTTTTTATAGAAAACATCAAGAAAAACTATAAATATTTTAAAGATTTGAAAATAGAAACAAACCCTTAAAATTAGAGAAAAATGGGTAAGGATTCTGGTAACGCCTTGAGAAGGTTTTTAAGGCACTCAAGAAGAATCCGCGAAAGCGGTTGACCAAAAAGACAATTTGACTGATTTATAAAAATGACCAATTTTGAAAACATGACTAATTTTGTAAAATCTTGAATTCATTTTTTGCAAATACGGCATTCATTCTATTCACGTGAAAAGTAGTCTACTTAAATTAGGAAAGAATCTGTGTAAACAAACCCAACTTTAGACTTAAGGGAAAATAAGATTTACATCCTTAACAAAGAAAGACCAATTTTAACTTGAAAGGACCAATTTATTAGAAATAACACCTTTGGAGTTGAGTTTAAAACAATATCGAATTTGATAAGTCATGAAGCAATTAGCGATAGACAGCTTGGATTTTTCTTTCAAAGAAATTATTTAATCTTTAGAATTTTCTAGGAAAAATCATCTTAATCTATATAGATTACTAATCACATAAACAAAATAAATGCCATCTCTTGATTTCTTAAAGACTTGTTCCAAAGGAAAAGTAAAGATATTATTTTATTAACTCAAAATATTAGACTACGCGACAAACGATAATTAAAGAAAAATATAAAGATAGAACAAAATAACAACTCAAAGGGGATTTATCTAGATTTTAACCAAATTTAAGAGTTTGTACACATAAACATTCAATTACAAATAAATAAAGGAGAGAAGTTTTGGATTCGGGCCCCTGATTTGGCCCATTAGAATGTGGCCAGCCTTTGGGCTTAATCTTTATGGACTTTTAAGTCCAAATAATCTGCGTATATCTGTTGTATACTGCAACCCTTCTTCTTCACATTTTTTGTATATTTATTGTGTATATGACTATATTTCAGTCACGTATACACATCGTTTGGTTCTCCAACTGTATGCTTGCTTCCCTTTCCTATTTTTTCTTCTTTGGACCTGTATGTGACTGCCTGCTTTGTGTATACTGGCTGTATTCCAGCCCCTGTTTTCTCAACAAATCAGTCCATTTTGGACTTTGTTGAAGCTTAACTCAACGCTATTGGGCCTTTCATGCCCAACGGAATGCAAGACACGAGTCCAAGTGGACTCGAATAAGGGTGGTTCATGCAAAATATAAAAGGGAAAGGATTAGAAATTAGTGACAATTCCAAAATTCGATAAGTGAGAAATGGAATTAGTAAGAGCAACAAGAGGAACATTTAAATTCGAACAAACCAGTAGGCTTAATCTTAGGCAATTAGACTAACCAAGTGCAAAATTACTCAATTTTGAAAACTATGATAATATGACAACTTACTTATTCGTGTTGACAGTAAGGTTATCACCCAATTTTGAGCCTCAAACCATTGTTCACTAAAAAAATTCCTTTAGTCTACATAATATCCTTCCGGTAACAAGAAAACCTTTATACAAAAGCAATGACGCAAGATAGAATTATAAACTAAAAAGAACACATTTCCATAACCCAAATTATTGAAGACCTGAGAAAATTGCTATGTTGATCATTAACCAAGACGCAAACTTGGTCTTGATTTCACAACCAAAGGTCACAATAAAGAGAGGGAAAGGAGCAAGAAGCAACTAAGATAACAAAGCTCCTCAAGAAAAGCTACACTCCCTCCTCAAATTCTCTAAGACGAAAAACAGTGATTTATAACCCTCTTAAATTTATCAAGCTTCGAAACTTAACGATCTCGAACAATCAAACAAGAAAATAATACAAATAGACAACTTGATATTTATCTTTAAACATTGTTAAGCCTCAAAAATACATAAAGAAATCATCTTCAACTTTTATGATTAATAAACAATGCTCCCCGACTATGAAATACTATTCCACAACTCACATAATGACCAACAAAACTTGAGATTTTTCCAACCGTAAACAAATACACCTTCAATTGTTAATCTTAGGACCTCTCTCAAATATAACATTATGTAAATGCAAACAAGACCAAACCACGTAACTAATCTACTTACTCATTACGTCCAACAACAAATTAAAACGAAACCTTAAATTTCATTCACACATCTACTAATTTCAAAGTAGAAAAGTGTAAAAAGATGAAATTTTTACCTTTTTTGGAGCAGTGAATTGGGACTACGAGCCTTGCCGATGGACTTCCACCACCGGAGTTTTAATTCCATCTCGTCGGAGTTTAACTTTTTGTCAGAATTGAGTTTTCAAGGGTGTTTCTTTTAGGATTTTTGGTTACGTAGGATTAGAAGCATGTGCCTCCTGAATCCTCAAATTTTTCCCCAAAAAATCCACCCTCAATCCTTAACTCACACTCTCTATTTATAGGAAAATATGGGGTTGTTTGGGGGGTGGAAATGGAGGGGTAAAAAATGGAATTCGATCAGGAATTTTTGAATTTCAAAATCTGGATTAGCTTTGGAACCTTCAGCTTGGAATCAATGAACTTGTACCAAATCAAGGTCGAGTTCCAAGTGAATTTTTGGGGATTTTGGGGGGGAAAATGAATTCCCCCATAGCCACTAGAAATCGAACAAAGTTGTATCCCAATGGTATGAATTTGAACGTTGGTAGGGTGAGCTGGAGAGAATCGTACGAATTTGTACGAGGTAGACAAAATTTGAAGATAATTCTTGAGAAAAATTTGAAATAATACCATTTGAGGAATCTATCTAGAACTTTTTCACGTACTACGGCTCGTGCAAGGCACGTTGGGGTTAAGTTGTTTGTTGTTGGTGTGGAGAAGAGGGATTATAAGGTGGGCCAGGTCGTTTTGGGTGCTTGTTTGGGCTGGGGCAGTGGCTTAAAGGGAATGGGCTGGTAGGGTGATTAAATGGTGGGCCTGGGTCGATTTTTAGGATTTAAAGGGTAGTGTTAGGGATTAAATTGGGAGAGGGTAGATTTAGGTCATTTATTAAATAACCCAACTATTAGGAGATTAGTCAATTACCTTCAAATTTAACTAAATTGAAAGTCAATTAGCCAATTGCATTGCAATTGTGGCCAAATTGACTTCAATCATGGCCAAATTTAATAAATTGGCTAAATTGCAACATAATTCGATACGAATTATCAACCGGTTTGATCCCGAATTTCTTGATTTAATAATATCAAATAAATATTTTCCAAATAAATTACTTTTAAGAAAAAATTATATATTTAAATCAAAAGTCTACCCGTTTGAACAATTTTCAAGACGAATTTTGAATAAAGACAATTTTTGTTAAAATAATTATTAAGTAAATAAATTATACGATCTCGTATATATAAATACAAAAATGTATAATATTCACTCAAATGATAAAATTGACCCAAATAAATATTTCAGAAATTTCATATCTAGATAAAATAACTATTTCAATTTTATTTAAGATCGAAGTAATTCAGGATTAAACCTAGTCGTGGAGGGAAAAAATTAGGTGTCAATAACTTCCCCCTCCCTTTGGTTAGGGTGAATGCGAGTAATCCTGGGTAAATGGAGTTTGACGGTCCTAATTTTGTCCGACCATGGATTCGTTTCTCGAAAGAGGTTGGTTTTTGCATGAACATTCAAAGAATTATGGCTGAGCCATGGTATTGGATTTCCTACATATCTTAGGTTGCATGAGAATTTAGGCCACTTTTATTTCATTGTCACTCCACGAATCCCATCGAGACATGATTGGCACCCATAGCCGATAAGGCCCGAGAGAACAAACCTTTGCCTATGTTCAATCATCTGCATGCCATAAGGAACTCATAATCACATAATGGCTATAGATACCAACAATGGAATTCATGTAACACGATATATATATACATATGCGAAACTGGGCCGTTGAGGCCACCAAGTCAAGATCGACATATCCCTTTTACATTTGTACACCCACAACCGTCTACAAAAGCCTCTAACAATGCATTGACCAAAATGAACTAAAAGTTGGGACAAGTCACCGCTTTATACAACATGTCCAACACCAAAAAATATATACAACAGTGACTCGGAGAAGCCCCGAACTAACTGGAGCTCACCAAAGATCTGCAGCAACTGGCAAACTACTGAGGAGGCCTACTAGAACCTGCGCCTGCAGCAAGTAAAATAAATTCTCCAAGAGGGGTCAGTACGAAGAATGTACTGAGTATGCAAGGCCATATGAAACTTGTAAGATATGTAAGTATGTCAAAGAACTCAAGTTCAAATGCATAACCAATATAGAGAAGTCACAATGTAGATGAGTCACTATTTTGTACTTTGGAGACCATGTATATTTCATTAGTTTCTTTGCGTCTTTGCTTCCATGATTATTCATCTTTGCCTGTGACTTGTGATACCCGGGCCTCGACTGAACAGTGGGTTTTAACATAACATCATGTTATGTTGGGATCGGCTCGAGCTAGGCTTATGCCCCTAGAGCTGCCACCCTATGAATTAATGTATATATCGGGATCGGCTCGAGCTAGGTTAGTACCTCTAGAGCTGCCACCCATATCATATTTCAGGTTTGGCTCGAGCTAGGTTATTACCCCTAGAGCTTCCCCCTGTCAGGATCAGTCCGAGCTAGGCTTATGCCTCTAGGAATGCCCCCTGTTTTGGGATCGGCTTGAGCTAGGCATTTTCACCCCCAAAGCTACCACCCATACTTGATCATTAACCACATATGCATTACATTAATCTTTACTTTGAGATTGCAACCATGATAGTCATAATTAGACTTGAAACTTTTGGATCATTAGCCAATGAGTGAGAGACATGAGAATAACTTGGCAACACAACATTATTAGAACCATAACATCATTAGGACCATTGGACAATAATCCATGAACAAGAGACATAAGTATAATCACTATTGGAACATTGGAACATAACCTTATTGAACTTTTGGGACATTAACCATGACTATGAAACATGAGATTCACAAATGATCAATGAGTAGAAAATATATGACAATGACCATTGATAATCGGATATGGGATACCTTAGTACATTTTGGGATAGGACTAGTGAAATGCCAATGTGAATACTATTTGCCGCAAAAAGATACGGACAAAGTAACCTTACATACCTTGTACTCTCAATACGGATATACAATCCTAGATGTGCATACAATAGTCCCGCTCCTTCTTTATATGTCACTCTACAACACAAATACATAACAGGATTCACATTAACCATCAACTACTTTACACATGCATATAACATCAATGAATTATATGTTTGCCTTTAAACATGTCATTTCCCCTTGACAAAACCATTGATAAAATTATTATTCCAAAAATTCCATAATATTCCCAACATTGACCAATACATGATAATTGATACATTTCACCACAACACTTCTCCTTTACACTTTTTTATCCATACCACATCACAAATAATCCATCAAATTACCTTAATACACCTCATAACACATATCGGGCAAAATCTCACAATTTACACTTATAGACAATAACAAGTTTAATATCAAAAATAACACCATATATGTTCATATTTTGTCCATACCATGCTTTTTCATCAAAGGGACAAGGCCTAATTCAAGCTTGAATCCCATGTATCACAAATCTTAAACCAAAAACACAAAGTACCATGTCCAACATTTCCAAGCACAACCAACATGATTTACATACTCTTTCATGCATATAATATCTTAATCTATAACAATAATCACTTACCCAAGCTTGAAAAGTGATGATCTTGCTCCAAAATTGACTTTGAGTTCTTTAGGGTTTGAGAGAAATGGTTGAGAAAATATCTAATAAGGCATGAGATTGTCAAATGAAGAAAAATATGATTTTTGGGCCTATTTATAGTCCTTGGGGCCATCCTTATCCATTCTTGGCATTAAATGCTTTATTGACTTAGTCAATAGAAGATTGGGTCATGTGACCCATGTCTTTTGTCCCATTTTGGGCTTTTATTGAGCCCAAATCACTTAACCCAATAAAATCAATAATTTCTCGTGTTTAAGTTGTCTTATACGTATTACAATAATATTCCCACTCATGCTATTCATATTCGTAGCCTCAATCCCAAAAACAAGTGATTCTAGCCACGTTTGACTTATTTTGGCCTTAAGGGCAAAACTGTCATTTTGACCCCAAATTTGTTCTCGAGTAATTTTATCATACCAATATAATATGTCATTCATTTCATGTATATACTCATGGTTGTTTAAGAAACGTGGCAAAAATCGGCTCGGTACGACCCCGGATACCCTTGGGACTTAGAAATTTCCAACTTTCAAAAAAGTGGAAAAACCAGCGTGGCACGCCCTTGGGCGCGCCAACTTGCTGCCTATGGACTAAAATTTTTAGCCCAGAGCAGCGTGGCACGGTCCCAAATGCGCCCCATACTTAGATTTTTTGAAAATTCTGTTTTTCTACTTTTCTTCGCGGGTTTGGTTAGATACTTCAAGTCCTATTCTTTAACTTACTCCTTAACCTTAATATACTTTGTTTAGAGGTACTCTTAGCCTCATTTTAAACCCCACAAATTCTCCATGAAAATTGCAAAACACCTTCTATGCAAGTTTAATCACATATACAAGGGCCAAATTCAATTATCTCATCAATAGCATTACCAAATACATACTTATAGTTCTCGATACCTAAGTAAACATTATTTAATGTCGTCAATTAGGGTTAGGAAGGTACGGGGTTTTACATTCATAAAGCTTGATTTTTAAAGAATTCACAAGCTATCTCAGTTTTAAATTTTGGTGAAATCAAAAAGTAGGGGAATAAGAGGTGATTGGGGGAAGGTGAAATGCAGTCGAGTTTTCAACACACATCCCAGCCTACATATCCCAGAGGTTCGGGGAATCAGACTATTTTTAGTTCGACTCAATCGATTGAAAAGGTAGTCTTTTATTTGAGACGACCTTTAGCTCAAGATAGGTGACGAACAGTTGAGCTTGGGAGAAAAGGCTTTCAATTATCTCAATTACAAATATGGGGCCCTCCCACCTATAAGTATTATCTACATGGACATAATTCCCAAAGTTCTGGGTATATGGTCACCCGAATTTGAGGAAATGAAAAATTACTTTCGGTGTGAGTTTAGAAGTACTTCGGAAGTGAAACTGAAACCAAGAATACCAAAATACCCACATGCCTTATGATAGGGGTGTGGTTTGATGGCGGTGTAAGTGTCCTTTAGGTTGCGTCCAAAGAGTTTGATATTCCTCTTCGGACTATGTCCTAGTTCGCTGCTAAGAAAAAATTCCACGTTGTGCTACGTCTTTTTTGGAGTCATTCGCACCTGTGGTTTTGGTTTGAGATTTTCACCCTCTCGGATGCTCTCGGCAACATCTCAAACAAAAATTATTAGCGATAAACATAATTCACTAAGGGGTAGAGTCTTTTACCATATTCCTGCGTGAATTATTTCCAATCAGTAATGTCATCCTTTCCTGTCCCTGCTTTTGGAAGACAATGGTTTCCATAATAGTATAGGTACAACAACCATCTCGATTGTTGTATATGATGGACCTTTGGCAATTGACTCTTTATTCAAAATGGGGTGGCTCTCTTAGCCACCGACGACATTTTGGGTAGAACGATCTCGGCAATCGTTTGATCTTTTGTTTGATAACCTTCTTGGCTATCGGTATGATTTTGTATATGACCTCAGATAGGTCCTGTGCATTCTTAGTATCGATACGACTTATAGAGATCCCTTAAATCGTCAATCTTTGGGTAATCTCGTACATCATTCGATGTTGGATATGAGGCGGCTTATAGATATCCTTTAAGTTGCTAGCTTTGGGTGATTCTTCACATTATTCAACCTTGGATAAGAGATGACTTATAGATATCCCTCGAATCATAAGCTTTCGAGCAATCCTGCACATCATCTAACCTTGGATATAATATGGCTTATAGATATCTCACAAATTGTTGGTCTTAGGGTAATCCTGTGCATAATCGATCTTAGATATGGCGCGACTTATTCAGACCTAACAATTTAGTAATATTGCATATTCTCTGGTAAGGATTTAGTTGTGGCTTATGGAGAACCTTCGAGCTGTCAATTTTTAGGTAATCTCGCATACTATCCGATTAGGATGTCGTTGTGACTTACGAATGACCTATGGACTATCAACTCGCAGGAAATCTCACACACTGTCCGATCTCGAATATTGTGACTTACAGATGACTTTCAGATTGTGAATTCCTGGGAAGTCCAGCTTGTCATCCATCTCCAGATAACGACTTAAAGACGTTCTTTCGGATCATCTACTTCTTCAACTTCAATATGTTGATGCATCCTAATGCTGGCACATGAAGTGTTAAAATATCCTCGATGCCGGCTATATTGCCTTTTGTGTGGTCAACAGATATAAAATGCGGAGATATCCTCGACGCCAGATTATTTCATCTTCGCGTGGTCAACGGATATAGGTGCTCCAAAGCATCTTCCAAAGCCAGACCTTATCGTCTTGCATAGTGAGCGGTTGAGGAGACTTGTCTAAATGGCATGATGTCCCTCTTGGTGATGGTATGCATGGGATGAAATGGCCCTCTCGGTGATGACATACGATAAAATGAAATGGCCCTCTCGGCATGTTATGTGATGGAATAAAATGGCCCTCTCGACAATGGTATGCAAATGGATGAAATGGTACTCTTGGCATGGCCCTCTCGGTAATGATATGCAAAATGGATGAAATGGCCCTCTTGGTAATGATATGCAAAATGGATGAAGTATGCCTCTCGGCGGTGTTGAAGAGAAGATTCACCTAAGTTCATTTGTCAGGTTGTTGGCTTTTGCATATACCTGTACTCAAGGTCAAAGGTTAGTAGCCACAGTGTCGCTCTTGTTAGCGACTACGGTCAAACTTTTTGAAAGTTTAAAAGATAAATATTTAGAATCGTAATTCGAATGACTTAGTCTGTTATTGACCTCTTCCCTTTGAGGGGATACCATAACAACAAGTCCTTTGAATGTGAACAAGTGTCTGCAATCCCTTTAGGGGAAGTTTGAATACCGCTTACGAATGTGATATGTTTGTTTCGCCCCACGATGAATCTTGAGGAGGAAATATTTGCTCTTCTTCTTAGTTGGTGATCCTTTTGGTCATTCCATTGTTGTGCCAACTCTTTTACATGCACCTGCGCTCAGGGTAAATATTTAGTAGACACAGAGTCGCTTTTGCTAGCGACTATGAAAAAACTTTGAATAAAATATTCATAGCGAGGATGAGATGCTTTTGTTTGACATCCACATCTTTTGAAGCCGGATAGACAAATCAAGAGGCCCTTGATCCTGAATGATTTATTCAACCCATCTTTGGAGCTGCCCAAGAATACCGTTCTTGAGCATTATACGCTTTTGGTGCGGTTCTTGATTTGCTCAGGGGATTTTGAGAGAGACCTTATTTATGTACGGTGATCCCTTCATCCACAGAAAAATTGTTAGTTTTGGGAGAAACTACTCCGCGTTGACCTGCTTAGATCTCTGGTTTGCTCCTTGCCATCTTTCGGATGTTCGGCCCTGACTCCCCATTTAAATCGATGCAAGGCAAAACTAGTCAAGTTGAAAATATTTATAGATTTTCAAAAATAGTTAGGGTTTTGAAAACATAGATTTGAAAAACTTGTGTAAAAGATTTAGAAAAACTCTGTCAGTCATGTCATGTGCTAACTCAATGAACGTCTCCCGCTTGAGGCCTGGCCATGTTTGACATCTAATGGAAGATCTCCGAAAACTCATTGTTGTTGCTGGGGGAGTCCAATAGCACAATTTTGCAGAAGCTTGACAAAGCTGGGGATTTAGTCTATCTAGACTCCTTCGCAGCTGGTGATTTAGAAGTTTGGCATGAGCTCTCGGTGTTGGGGAATTTGGAATTCATTCTAAAGTATTAGTGGAAATTTTGAGGATTTCCTAAAAATTTCTGCCCCAGTTAGATACTATTTGAGATGATCTCGACTTTTGGGGAATTCGAGACTTTCTCCCAAAATCTTTGTTGGTCTTCATTCTCTTTGCCAAAGGATGATCTTCTTCTTCGAAATTTTTGAGATTCATTCTCGAAAATTCTGCCCCAGTTTCCATTTCATGGGGTGATATGACCAAGCTGTTGGAGCACCTACGTATCCCGTTGAAGCAGGAATCAGGTCAAACGTAGTTCAGGACTACATTAGGGGGGATATAGAAAACAATCTAAAGGGTTGACTAAAACCGGCATAGGCCACCTACGTATCTCATTCTTGAGAATTCAGGTCATCACGTAGTTCATACATAAAAGAGAAAGATAGATTTTCCTAAGGGGTTGACAGAAGCCAACATAGGCCGCCTACGTATCTCATTGTTGAGAATTCAGGTCAAACGTAGTTCATACATAAAAGAGAAAGGATAAATTCTAAGTTATTATAAAGCATTAAACGATTGCATTCATAAAAGTGCGATTACAAATAAAGGAAACATAGAGAAAAGACTATCTTTAGAAGTAGTATCTTTTCACCGCATCAGAGTTGACTGATTCCAGCTACTCTTGGTTGTCCGCTTCGGGCAAAACCATGATACTTCCATCAACTTGGTGCAAATTTCCTTTTGTGTTTATCTTGATGAAGAAGGGATCAATCGTCTATTTCTTTGGATTGAATTCTGGGTTAATTGATGACTCGTGGGACACAATGTCTGCACTTGGTTTTGGTATACCATCATAATACCATGCAAATATGTCAATGTATTCTTCGAGCAAGTTGATGAGTTCTCTTTTCTGTGCTTCTGTCAGGTGAACACTAACTCTTGTTTCCTTAACTTTATCACGGCCCTCTAGATTGACCACTTCAATTTCTTCCAGGTTAGGCTTTGATGTGTCATGGTTACATGGCACTGTTGATGCTTAAAACAAGGAAAATATGCAATAACTTGGGTGTGTTTTGTTGGTATGATGTGGTTTCTGTCCTATTTGTAGGAAAACAGGTTTTAAAGGCAAAATGAGCAAAAGAGGAAGAATAAAGCCCGAGAACAAAGTATTGGAAGAAGAAAGAACAAGAGGCTGCAAAAAAGGAGTAGTCAGGCCATAAGTCACGTGGCGTAGAATCCACTCACACCACGTGAGTGGCTATCGTGACTCAAGCCCAGAGACTGAAAAATCAGCCTGATTTCCACAGCAGGGGTCATGTGGCGTGACTAACACCCACGTGACGTGGAAGCTTGCCGTGATCCAACTTCTGAAGACCACAAGTTAAGCCTGATTCCCAAGACATCAACCTACGTGGCGTGACTTGGTTCCACGACACCAAGTCACGATACCGTGGAAGTTGCCGACTCTGTTCTCCTATTTGGTTTTGGATAGGACTAGTTTTGTATCTATAAATACCCCTATGTAGTCCTAAGTGCGGGAGTTGGAAAATTTACTACTTTGAGAGTTATTTCATACTGTTTGAGACATATATTTGGTTTTGTATTCACAAACCCTAATTTGAGTTTTATTGATAATTGAAATTTTAGTTTTCCTTCATTCTTGTGATATGATAATTATGTTTTCATCCTTGAATTATTCTTGTGTTCTTACAATTATGAGCAGCTAAACCTATCAACTAGGGTTGTGTGAACCATGAGGAATTGACGAAACCAGTTAAGTGCAAAGCAACTTTGTACTGTTGTGTATGCATGTATTGTTGTTTCCTTTGTTGTGATTGCTTTTCTAATGGTTGCAAACGTTAGAAACTCGCCTGTATTCTAGACTTGCTCGAGAGAGAGGTAGAGATTGGTAAAAGGAGATAACAACAGAGATTTGAAGCTAACAACCTTCATCTAATAACCGGAGCCTTAGCGGGAATGGTTATCTGAGATCCAGGACAAGGGTTAGTAGTGCGACACTCGGAGTCCGAGAGTAAAATAGTGAAATTCGTCTAATGAAGGTCGAGAGACAGTTAGATAAACTTAACTTGTTATATTTTGCATGCAGTGCAGCGGGTCAATCTTGTTAAGCACAAGTAACCGGTGGAGTTAAGGAATCATTGGGGATCATAGTCCTAGTGAATTTCTCTTATTGTTTACAAACTCAATACAACCAGCAATCGTCATTGTTACTATTCACTAGCAAAAAGCCCCAATTTTATTTACTTTCCAATTGTTCCATCTGGGATTATACTCATACTTCGACCTATTCCCTGTGGGATCGACCCCAACCTAGTTGGATTCTATATTTGATACAGCGACCACATTATACTTTTCTGGAGGTATATTTTGGGCGACATCAAATTTTGGCGCCGTTGCCTGGGAATACGGTTACGAAGTTGAACATTACTGGTTGGAGTTGTTTGGGTGTGTTTTTACATACTGTTGAGGGCATACGCCGGTGTATGCCAAATACTAGGAGTCACGGCAATCCCCTGATTCCACTTGATCTTGAAATCGAAAGGACTCTAAGAGCTAATCGGAGAATGGTGAATACTGAAGAAGTCTAGAATCCCGCAGCTGTGGGAGACATTCACAACCAGCCAATTCATCCGGCTGGTCAGGAAACAGCGGAACAAACTACTGCTCGATTAACATGAGAAGATCCTGCTAGACAAGCTGCTCTTAGACAAGCAGAAAGAGATAATCGAGCTATGCAAGAAGCAGCACATCGTCTGGCTGATGCTAAAGAGCGACAAAGACGATTAAGAGAACAATCGAGACAACATGTGCCTGCTTATGATGATCCTAAATATGAATATATGGCCTATTTTGAGCCAATCGAGAACGCTGCCATTGTTCCACCTGAGTCACCTCCGGGCACTAAGTTTGACATCACCAGTGCCATGATCCATCTTCTGAACTTGAAGGTCGTGTTTGCGGGTCTTCCTACTGATGATCCAAACATGCATGTAATGAATTTTGTGGGGGTCTGCACGTCATACAATCTGCCTGAAGTTGACCAAGAGGCGATACGATTGAAGTTGTTCCCATTCTCTCTTATAGGAGAAGCCACGATGTGGTTGGCTGAGCTGCCACGAGGTTCCATCACTACTTGGCAGGAATTGAGAAATCAATTCTTGGAAAGATTTTTCCCACCGTCCAAGATACTGCAGTTGAAAGATGAGATCTATAATTTTAGACAGCTTCATTCGGAAGCACTCTATGAAACTAGGCTGACATTTAAAAAGAAGCTGCAGAACGTTCCAAATCACAGGATTAGTGGCCGAAATTTACTTAAAATCTTCTACAGAGCTTTGAATATCAACACAAAGGGGGTAGCGAATACTATCACTGGCGGAGCATTCATGAGTCTGAGATGGGACCAAGCTTCTGAGATATTAGATCGTGTCACTAAAACCAATCGAGGATGGCATACTTGGGAGGCAGATACACCGGCTGGAACATATTTTATTGGAGCTTCAGCAACTCAAAGGGCTTTGGATGAATCTGTGGCGCAAGAGGTTGCTCAGTTGAGGACAGAAATTGGCCTTCTGGCCAAACACATAGCGTCCAGAGATGCGGAGAAAGTGCATGCCGTAGGTGCACAAAGTAAATTGGCTAGACATGAAGCTAGTGAGTCTGATGAAGAGGCGAAGTATCTAGATCGCGAAGTGGCGGGTTTCCGAGCCAAGGGCCAAGGGTCTAATCAAGACTCTTGGAACTCAAGGCAAGGGAATCAAGGTCGGAACTATTATGGAGACAGCTACAACAAATTGGGATACAGAGATCGAGAACGGGACCATGATGGTGATTGGAGGCGGAAGGATGATAATCAAGAAAAGAATGACATATATGTACCACCTGGAAGGCGTGATGAGGAGTCTGGAAATTCAAAAATGGAGGCACTCCTAAATAAATTGGTCAAAGGAGCCGAAAGTCAGGAGAATTGCTTGAAAGAGATTCGGACTGACATTTCGGGCATAAGTCAGAAAGTGGAGTCTCATTCAACTGCCATTAAACAGTTGGAGCAACAGTTTGGGAAAATTTCATTGGCACTGAATCAACTTCAGCCAGGCACCCTTCCAAGCAATACCGTCCAGAATCTGAAAAATGATAGTCACTGTCTCGCTATTACTATTAGAAGCAGAAAGTGCACGACAGATCTACCCATTCATGAAAGACTTGGTGACAAAGAAAAGAACGGTCAGTTTTAAGCCAACAGATAGCATTCATCATTGTAGTCCAGTTGCTTCACGGTCCTTAGTTGAAAAGAAGGAGGATCCAGGAGCTTTCACAATCCCGTGTACTATTGGGTCCTACGATTTTGCTAAAGCACTGTGCGATTTGGGTGCTAGCATCAACCTAATGCCATTAGCCCTGTTCAAGCAATAGGGGTTGGGAGCACCAAAACCAACCTTCATGAGACTTCTCATGGCCGATAGAACTGTGAAAAAGCTAGTTAGCATTCTGTACGATATTTTGGTGAAGATTGCCTCTTTTATATTTTTGGCTGATTTTGTGATTCTCGATTGTGAAGTTGACTTTGAGGTTCCCATCATATTGGGAAGACCATTTCTTTCCACGGGTCGTGCATTGGTTGATATGGAAACAGGGCAGCTGAAATTTAGATTGAATGATGAACAGGTTACTTTCAATGTCTGTCGGTCTATGAAGCAGCCAAGAGATAAGCGAGTGATTAGATGCGGTTGATGATAGTGAGGTTGTTGTGTCCATTGAAGAAAGGTTGGGAGTAGAACCGCTGGCTGCCGTGATCATGAATTTTGAAGACAATGGTATAGAAGACTATGATGAGATGGTGGGTGCACTCGCGGGTAGAGGAGCATACGCTTATGCTCCCAAGAAACTAGATCTTGATTTGAAGAATAGGGTAACTCCACCAGCTCGTCCAACTATCGAGGAGCCTCCAGTTTTAGAGCTTAAGGCTCTTCCGGCCCACCTTCGCTACATATTCTTGGGAGCGAACAATACCTTACCAGTGATTATTTCTGCGAAATTGGTGGATTGGCAAGTAGAGGCTTTGGTTTCAGTTTTGAGAAGATTTAAGAGGGCCATTGGTTGGTCCATTACTGATATCATAGGTATTCCACATGGTATTTGCACTCATAAGATCCAGCTTGTTCTTGAGTGCATACCGAGCATTGAGCACCAGCGTTGTCTGAACCCACCTATGCAAGAGGTTGTGAAGAAAGAGATCATCAAGTGGTTAGATGCAGGAGTGGTTTATCCTATTGCTGATAGCAAATGGGTGAGCCCAGTTCAGTGTGTGTCGAAAAAGGGAGGAATTACTGTGGTTCCAACGACAAAAATGAGTTGATTCCATACGGGACCAAACGACCCAAAGACCAAGAGAAGACCACTTTCACTTGTCCATACGGGACGTTTGCATTCAATAGGATGCCTTTTGGTTTGTGTAATACACCAGCCACCTTCCAACGTTTTATGATGTCTATTTTCTCCGACATGGTGGAAGACACAATCGAGGTTTTTATAGATGATTTTTCTGTGGTGGGTGACTCGTTTGAGGGTTGTTTGGCACACCTTGCTAATGTGCTACAAAGATGCGAGGAGTGCAACCTAGTGCTGAATTGGGAAAAATATTACTTTATGGTTAATGAAGGTATCATATTGGGGCATCAGATTTTGAAGAACGGCATTGAGGTGGATAAGGCAAAAATCAAAGTAATTGAGAAGCTACCACCACCTATCTCCATAAAAGGTATTCGAAGTTTTCTAGGTCATGCTGGTTTTTATAGAAGATTCATCAAGGATTTCTCCAAGATTGCACATCCCTTGTGCAGCATTTTAGAGAAAGAGGTGAAGTTTGTGTTTGATGAAGCGTGTCTTAAAGCGTTTGAGTGTCTTAAGGAGAAGTTGGTTTCAGCCCCTATTATTGTGTCACCGGATTGGACTAAGCCTTTTGAGGTTATGTGCGATGCTAGTGGAGTGGCTTTGGGTGCAGTCCTTGGCCAAAGACGTAAGAAGATACTACACCCAATATACTACGCTAGCAAAGTGCTTAATCTAGCTCAAAAGAACCACACTGTGACTGAGCAGGGGTTGTTGGCCGTAGTATTCACTTTTGAGAAATTCAGATCTTACTTGATTGGTACGAAGGTGATTATGCATACAGATCATGCAGCCCTTCGGTATCTTATGTCGAAAAAGGATGCTAAGCCAAGACTGATTCGGTGGGTACTTCTGTTGCAAGAATTTGACTTTGAAGTCAAGGATCGTAAGGGGATCAAAAATCAAGTAGCTGACCATCTTTCACGCCTTGAGGATGAGGCCATGCTTAAATTGAAGAATGATCTTGAGATTGATGATACTTTTTTGGATGAGCAAGTACTGGCAGCATCCCAAGACTTAATCCCTTGGTTTGCTGATTTTGCCAACTCTTTGGCAAGTGATCTAGTCCCGGAAGATATGACATATCAGCAGAGAAAGAAATTCATGCACGAGGTAAGAAAGTTCTTCTGGGATGAGCCGTATTTGTTTAGGGTGTGTGCTGATGGCATAATTTGAAGATGTGTCCCAGAGTCTGAAATGATAAGTATTTTGGAGGCGTGTCACTCATTTCCAGTTGGGGGTCATCATGGAGGTGCACGGACCGCCCATAAAATCTTGCAATGTGGGTACTACTGGCCCAGTATCTACAAAGATGCTCATGACTATGCCCGTGCTTGTGACCGTTGTCAAAGGCAAGGTAATATTTCACGCAAACACGAACTTCCCATGACAACTATACTTGAGCTTGAATTGTTCGATGTATGGGGAGTTGACTTTATGGGTCCTTTTGTGAGCTCACATGGAATGAAATACATCTTGATAGCGTAGCCGTTGACTATGTTTCTAAGTGAGTGGAGGCAATTGCGCTTCCTAATAACGAAGGGAGAAGTGTCACAACTTTCTTGAAAAAGAACATATTCTCATGTTTTGGGACACCCCGAGTTATTATTAGTGATGGAGGATCCCATATTTGCAACCGTCTGTTCAAAGCCCTTCTTGAGAAGTATAGTGTCAAACATAAGGTGGCAAAACCTTACCATCCTCAGACAAACGGGCAGGTGGAGGTGTCAAATCGCGAGATTAAGTCCATTCTGGCAAAAACAGTCAATGTAAATAGGACTAATTGGGCTCGACGACTGGATGATACGTTATGGGCATATCGGACGACTTTCAAAACACCAATTAGTGCATCACTATATCAGTTGGTATTTGGAAATTCTTGTCATTTGCCCGTTGAACTAGAACATAAAGCTTTGTGGGCGTTGAAAAGGGTGAATTTGGACTGGAGTGAAACAGCCCAATTGCGACTTGAGCAGATGAATGAGATAGATGAATTTCGTCTCCGGGCTTATGAAAGTTCAGCATTGTATAAAGAGAAGATAAAATTGTACCATGATCGTCGAATTGAGAACCGCGAATTTCACCCGGGCGACTCGATTTTATTGTATAATTCTAAGCTTCGCCTGTTTACTGGAAAAATAAAATCCAAATGGTCTGGCCCATTCACTGTCGTTCGGGTATTCTCACATGGTGCTATTGAGCTAAAAGGAGTAGATAATGTCCTATTCAAAGTCAATGGACAGCGTGTTAAGCATTATGTAGGAGTTCCGGAAGAGATAAGGACGATCGAAGAACTTGAACTTGATGAAGTCTGAGTAGTCAAGTCAGCCATGTCGTACCGCGACGTTAAATCAGGCGCTTCATGGGAGGCAACCCATGGGCTAGTTGGGGAAGTCTGAGTATCCAAGTTAGCCATGTCGTGCCGCGATATTAAATCAAGTGCTGATTAGGAGGCAACCCAATATTTGTTATGCGGAGATCGGATTATTGAGGAACAGTTAGCTGAAAATCACAGAATTTACCGGAATGGGTGAAATATCATCCACGACATGACTCACGTCATATGAGGGAATTATACGCCATGTGGTTGGTATCGTCAAAATCAGAGAAAAATTCCCAAGTTCTGAATCTATTCCACGGAATGCATCCACGTGACGTGGATAGTATCCACGCCACGTGATTGTGTCGTTGAAATCAGAAACTCAGGACAGTCTCAGAACATCAGCCACTACAGACCTCACATCACGTAGGTCACACCCACGTGGCGTGGGTTATGTCGTGAAACATAAAAAGCTTCAGAAACCCAAATCTGACCCGACCCAGGTCCATTTTTCCAAAATAAATCTGGATCTTTTCTTCTTTACCCGATATATATCCGAACCATTTCCCTTCTTTCCCCACTTTCAAATTCTTCAACTAAAACCCTAAAATTCCAATTTTCTCTTCTTCTCCCCATTAAATCCTAATCCCTACCTTCTCAAACTCCAAGAAATCCAAAATCCCTTTTCCAAAACTCACAAAATCCGACCCCCCATTCGAAAATCCGACACCCAAGTCTAAAAATCCAAATCAAATATACCAAACCCGACCTAAATCCGACCCAAATACCCATAATTTGATCAAAAATCCGCTACCATGCCTCCAAAATCCAACCCCAAGAGTGACCACCTTGATGCCTCATCCCGGATTCAAACCAAAAATCCAGATTTACCGACCCGTCTGCGAGACGAACCAACTGAGTCTGAGCCAAGTGGTTCTGTGGAGGAATTTGATATTAGTCATGATGATACTGCTTTAGTCCCTCGGGCTACGATGTTACAGACGCGAGCCCGAGCGGCTGCCCGGGTAGCAATTCAGTCGGCCCCACCACCTATTGAGCCAAGTGTTTTGGCTGAGTCTTTTGAGTCCGCCCCCCATTTTGAAGAGGGGGAGGATGGTTCTACATCAGGCTCTGCTGATGATGCTACGGGTCAGGGTACTTCTACAGCGGAGGCTACGGCTTCTATTTCAGGTTCTGGTGCCCAGAGTGCTCCAAATCCCTCGTAGAGTACTGAGATTCAGCGTTGGTGTGTGCAGGGCATACGTCCCTTCTATGATAGAGATGTTGAATTGACTGAGAGAGGGGTGTGTCAGAGGAGCATTATGGAGGAGCCACGGTATCGGGTGGATGAGTTGAGGACCTTGACTGATATATGGCCTGTCTTTGAGAGATACGGGTTAGGTTGGATGGCGCAGCCTTCTGGTCGATATAGCTTGGAGTTAGTCCAAGAGTTTTATGCCTCGTATGCTGCGTCCGTGGATTTGGGCATTCCTATTGGGCAGAAATTTATTTTACAGCCATTTTTGACCCATGTCATGGTTCGTGGTACCCGTGTGGATATTTCAGAGCAGACCATTCACCACTTCTTATTTGGGGCTGACCGTCCACTTCCCGCATCGACTGCTGAATATGATCATAGAATGGACACTATCAGAGATAGGGTTAAGTTAAGAGATGCGGAGCAGAAATCGAAACTGCTTAAATGGATTGCAGGGTACATAGCCGAAGATAGTGTGGCAGCTGGTTGGGTGACTGGGAAGCTGGACATCAAAAAGTCCACGCTTTATTTTGCTGGTAAATTCTGGTGGTCCGTGGTTCGGCATCGATTGGGTCCAACCAATGCTGATAACTCACTCACATTGGACCGAGCTGTAGTAGTAGCCAGCATCTTAGCTGGTTATGAGATTCCTTTTGATAGATACATAGTCCGAGAGATCCACGAGCGGGCGTTCAGAGATCACACGAGTATCCCCTTTCCATGCTTGATCCAAGGGTTGTGTGATAGGGCAGGGGTGGCCAGGATACCTGCCCTAGACCATTATATCAAGGTGACCCACATTGCGTGCATTAGGCTGATGCAGCAGAGGGGTTCACTCCCCATTATTCCATGAGGGTCACAGCCGTCTGAGTCATCGGGTGCAGCCCTGGATGAGCCGAGTAGTACACCTTTGCCTATTTCTGCACCAGTTAGGGTACCTATACAGACTGAGGGCTTGGTCCCTATTGATGATGGGATACCCAGTATTAGTGCCCCTCCAACTCCTGCTGGGATGGTTTCAGTATCGAGAGACTTTCTGCAGCAGTTGGTATACAGGCAGACGGAGATGTTTGAGCGCCAGGCTCATACTGAGACTCAGATGGCTAAGTTGGTATACCAGCTTAAGCTTTGGGTTCGATCTACAGTAGAGGCTGCGGACACTAGGGTGGAAGCTCGGATGAATGCAGCGATGGACCAGTTTATGCTGGGATTACATGGGCGGATTGATAGTTTTGAGGAACGTATGGCCTCCCGATTGAGTGCTGCACCGAGCCCTGATATGGTTGGCCTGACCCAAGAGGTAGCTGCGTTGAGAGAGAAGGTTCGGGCACTGGCATCGAGTAGCACTCCCATTATACCACCTATGCCTGTCCCGACCTCCGTGCGACTAGCATTTGAGGTTGATTTGTTTGCTATGAGGAGCCTCTGATGGATAGAGGCAAGAGACCCCGCAGTCTGGAGGAGCGGGGTGAGAGTGATGCTGAGTATAAGAGTGATCTGCGGAGGGCTATTAAAGCCTCCCGGGTAGAGTACCATGCGAGCCAGATTGAGGCGGAGCAGAGGGCACGTGGTGTATCTGCTAGTCAGGCTGTCCCTCCACTGGATGCACCTACTACTGCACAGTCTGATGATCCCGTTGCTGGCGGGCCCACTTCTAGCGCTTAAGGCGCCACAGGTATGTCTTCACTCCCTTGTATTTGATTTATATTAGTGCATTGAGGGCATGGGGGTGTACACCACTTAGGGGTTTTTGTTGCCGTGTTTCTTTTCCCCCGAGTGTGCTATCATAGTAGAACCGACATGTTTAGGATGTTATTGTTGATGTTTTTATGTTTCTTGCTAAATTAGGAGAAAAATGAGAGAACTGTAGTGCAGTCCAATTTTGGATGATTTTTATGTGCTTTGACTATTAAGGATACCCCTCCTAAAATTTCTGTTTTTGAATTATGTGAATAGCATGCTTGTGTGTGACAGCTGTTGGATCTTGTTATGGCACTAGAATTATAGGCAAATAACCGTAGCTAGCATTGCATGAACGGATAGATAATAGTTGGTAATACAACCCTGTGCTATGTGTGTGTGAGGTCATTACTTAGTTAGCTGTGTGTGTGCGATCCAGAACTTGCCCGGTTGGTCTTGCTTAAGTTAAAGGATAGGGATTAGAAAAGGATCATAGGCCGTTTTTGAAGAAAGTCACTTTTAGCCTAAATACCAAACCAAATGAAGAAGTATCCCTTGATCCCGACTTTGAGCTATAATTGTCCTATTTCTTTCATTAGCCTATTCGCATTCCCATTTTAATCACAATGAACCTGTCTTGGCCCTGGTCCCTCCTTGGACACTGTGTACCTCAACTCAGGCAAATCGCCTAAGTTGAGGGTGGCAATTATAGGGGTGCGTAGATTGAGTTGGGTATGAAGAAGAGTTAATAAAAGAAAAAGAAAAAATAGATTTGGGTGTGAAGAAGAGGAAAAAAAAAATGTATATGTGTTTAAAGTTTGAGAAGAAAAATCACACCCAAAATTTGAAAATAAAAGAATGGAGAATAAGGGAGAATGAAAATGAAAAACTTTGGAAGTTGGAGCCAAAAATAGTGTAGTGTCAAAGAGGGTTGAGTCACTATACCCATATTCACCATACCGTCCCTAAGCCTACATTACAAGCCGAGTAAAGTCCTATAGTGATCCTAGTCCGATTGTCCGAAAATGAAGGCATAGAAAATAAGGGCAAGCCTATGGTATTTCATGCACACTGTTTTAACTTCTTTGTGAGCGTGAGTGTTTTGACCTCGTCCCTATGTTGATATTCATTAGTATACTGAGAGTGCATGGGACTTCTTTGATTGCGAGAGCACATGGGTTGGATAATTAGCTGCTAGTTGTTCGAGAAATGCCAATTGCATATACGCTTAGTGTTTGTGCGTAATTTGGTGCCATCACTTGATCCCTTCTGTGTCATGATACTATGTTGCTTATATAAACACTTTGGTTTTGCTTTGAAAGTAGGAGGGGTCAAAAAGGTTTTGTGTCAAAAGCAACGAGTAGACTGCCATGGGTCCCTTAGGTTTCTCTTAGTTAAGCATTGTGTTTGTGTACTTTTATTTTGTTCGCCTGAGGACATACAAACGTTCTAAGTTGAGGGTGTTGATATGTCATGGTTACATGGCACTGTTGATGCTTAAAACAAGGAAAATATGTAATAACTTGGGTGTGTTTTGTTGGTATGATGTGGTTTCTGTCCTAATTTGCAGGAAAACAGGTTTTAAAGGCAAAATGAGCAAAAGAGGAAGAATAAAGCCCGAGAACAAAGTATTGGAAGAAGAAAGAACAAGAGGCTGCAAAAAAGGAGTAGTCAGGCCATAAGTCACGTGGAGTAGAATCCACTCACATCACGTGAGTGGCTATCGTGACTCAAGCCCAGAGACTGAAAAATCAGCCTGATTTCCACAGCAGGGGTCATGTGGCGTGACTAACACCCACGTGACGTGGAAGCTTGCCGTGATCCAACTTCTGAAGACCATAAGTTAAGCCTGATTCCCAAGACATCAACCTACGTGGCGTGACTTGGTTCCACGACACCAAGTCACGATACCGTGGAAGTTGCCGACTCTGTTCTCCTATTTGGTTTTGGATAGGACTAGTTTTGTATCTATAAATACCCCTATGTAGTCCTAAGTGCGGGAGTTGGAAAATTTACTACTTTGAGAGTTATTTCATACTGTTTGAGACATATATTTGGTTTTGTATTCACAAACCCTAATTTGAGTTTTATTGATAATTGAAATTTTAGTTTTCCTTCATTCTTGTGATATGATAATTATGTTTTCATCCTTGAATTATTCTTGTGTTCTTACAATTATGAGCAGCTAAACCTATCAACTAGGGTTGTGTGAACCATGAGGAATTGACGAAACCAGTTAAGTGCAAAGCAACTTTGTACTGCTGTGTATGCATGTATTGTTGTTTCCTTCGTTGTGATTGCTTTTCTAACGGTTGCAAACGTTAGAAACTCGCCTGTATTCTAGACTTGCTCGAGAGAGAGGTAGAGATTGGTAAAAGGAGATAACAACAGAGATTTGAGGCTAACAACCTTCATCTAATAACCGGAGCCTTAGCGGGAATGGTTATCTGAGATCCAGGACAAGGGTTAGTAGTGCGACACTCGGAGTCCGAGAGTAAAATAGTGAAATTCGTCTAATGAAGGTCGAGAGACAGTTAGATGAACTTAACTTGTTATATTTTGCATGCAGTGCAGCGGGTCAATCTTTTTAAGCACAAGTAACCGGTGGAGTTAAGGAATCATTGGGGATCACAGTCCTAGTGAATTTCTCTTATTGTTTACAAACTCAATACAACCAGCAATCGTCATTGTTACTATTTACTAGCAAAAAGCCCCAGTTTTATTTACTTTCCAATTGTTCCATCTGGGATTATACTCATACTTGGACCTATTCCCTGTGGGATCGACCCCAACCTAGTTGGATTCTATATTTGATACAGCGACCACATTATACTTTTCTGGAGGTATATTTTGGGCGACATTAGGCTTCTTGCGGTTTTCAAATTCTTCCAAATCCTCTGTTAACTGTTCCTCATTGTAATTTTCCCATTCATTGTCATTTGCCTCACTTTGTTCGTTTTGCTCTTGACATGACATGATATTGGCAGGTTTTAAGTCATTATTATAAACAAATAGACCAAGTCAGATAATAACAATATAACACCAAATAAAAAACTAAGAATAACATAACTCAAAATAGTTTTCAAGATAAAGGGAGGCCTTTTTATTGAAAATTGGGAAATATTTACAAACTATGGCTCATGACCCGTACAAGTGCGGGCCCACGACTTTTTTTAAAATTTGTAAAATGCAAAAGAAAATTTTGAAAGATAAAAGGGTGGATCGTGGGGCCTCCTTCGGATCATCATCGATTTTCAAAAACTACAAATTTACCCCTTCATCTACCACAGAGGGCAAGGAGTCATGAGCAGAGTTGATGTCCAATTTTGCAAAGTTTCTCTAGGTGCAGCCTTCCTTACTCCACTAGTCTTCGGGAAATCTTCTATTATAGCCTTGCAGCCTTCGAACAAAATTCCTATCCCATCCCCCAGACCATCATCCATCGACATCTCGCGTATAGGAAATGACTGATACAGAAGTGGCAATGGCTTGGCCAGACCTATCTTTGTCCTTTTCTCATCCTCGTCCTCCTTTGTCGGCTTGTATCCTAGTCCATATTTGAAAGCTCATTCTGGAATCACGATCGACTCAATGATACCCTCCAAGTTCTTTCCTAGGCCTCGACCAGGCTCGAACCTATTTTTTAGCATCACAGTTGCCATCATCTTATAGATAAAAGGCATGGGCGTCTGGGATGTTGGGTTCTCTTCAGCAGCATTCACGATTTCCATCGCATAAAAGTTACTGCCCTTTGGAATATCTTCAATCATAGGTACATAACCATTGGGGTGACTCAAGTGACTCCCTTCACCTTGAATGACCACCTCGTGGCCATCCCAGATGAATTTCAATAATTGATGAAGAGGTGATGAAACCACTTTTGCACCATGGAGCCACAGCCTCCTGAGGAGCATATTGTAACTAGGATTAATATCCATAACATGAAACTTAGTCTTGAACTCGACGGGTCTCATTTAGATGTGCAGATCAACTTTGCCTATAGTGTCCCTCTGTCCTCCAGCGAAAGCTCACACATTAACATGGCTTTGACGGACCTTTCCCAGATCGTAACCCATTTAAGTCAAGGTGGCAAGGGGACAAATGTTCAGATCAGATCTGTCATCTATCAGAAGTCGATTAATCACATGGTCACGATAAATAATAGAAATGTGCAATGCTTTTTTATGCATTATGCCTTCAAAAGGTAACTCTTCTTCACTGAATGATATGTGATGACTTCCTACAACGTTACCTATAATTGCATCTAGATTTTTAACACTCGGGCCAACGGGCACATATGCTTCATCTAAGACATTCAACAAAGCTTGTCGGTGGTATGGAGAACTCATTAGCAATGCCCACATGGAGATCTGTGCTGGAGTCTTTTCTAGATGCTTAACAATTGAATATTCTTTTGGTTGTATTCACCTCCAAAAATCTTCGGCCTCTCCTTCAGTAATCGGCCTCTTCTGTGAATCCTTCTTGTAAGAGTCGTTGGCTAAATTTTCAGGAACATAGCATCGCCCAAATCGAGTCATCCCATGAGCGATCGTAGTATGTACAATAAACTCTCTTCTGGCTGGTGTTAGAGCATATGCCTGAGTTGGCTCTGCCATCACCACAAATGGGGGCCTTTCATTGACACTTAAAACAGCCACGGCCTTCTCTATCTTTTCTACTTCTTCTCTCTTATTGGGCTTTCCCAAATCAACCTTAGTAATAGTCTTACTAACCGCCCATTCATCTTCTATTTCGATCATGTTAACCATAGCCCCTCCGTGGTTAGGCAACGAATTACTATTGACATTTGGAGCTGGTGTTTGAAGAGTAATGACTTTATAATCAATCAGGTCATGGATCTTATGTTTCAAATTAATGCAATCTTCGATACTGTGGCCGACTCCTCCAGAATGATAGGCACAGTTTTGATCAGCATGGTAAAATTAGGAATTGGTATTGGTGGGTTTTGGTTGGACAGTCTGGATATAGTCGGCTGCTCTTAATCTTTTGAAAAGCTGAGTGCGACTTTCAGCCAGTGGTGTGAAGTTTCGAGGAGGTTTGTTTTTAAGGTTTGAACGAGGAAGGTTATTTTGATTGGTGGGAGGTGGTACTTGATGATAATTTATAGCTATGTGGACGTTAGCCTGGTGATTTGTGATGGTGGTTTGGACATTAGGCTAATAATTTGGCAATGGAGTTTGATATTGTGGTAGGATATTTGACTATGGAGCTTGGTATTGAGGTAGTAAATTTGGGTGTGGAGCTTGGTATTGAGGTAGGACATTTGGCTGTGGAGCTTGGTATTGAGGTTGAGCGCAAAAGACGGATTGAGGACTCGGAGGTGGCGGAGAAGAGAGGGTATTCCTAGGTTTGAATTTCCTTTTCAATTTAGTAATAGAATCAGTGGATACCACAGTCACGTCTTCTCTTTTCTTCCGAGGGAACCCAAAGGACCCAGCTGATGTTGTAGTCTGGATAATTTTTCCTATTCGAATGCCTTCTTCGAGTGATTCACCAATCTTCACCAAATCTTTAAAGGTTGCATGAACTGCAGACACCATTTGAGTATAGAACTCTCCTTTCTAAGCATGAGAAAATACCACCACCATTTCTTCCTCAGTCATAGGAGGTTTCACCTTCATGGCTTCCTTTCTCCAACAATAGGCATAGTCTCGATAGTATTCGCCATTCTTTTGCTTGATCCTATTCAGTGAATGTCAGTCCGAAACTATCTCTACATTGTATGCAAACCTATCGATAAAGTCTTTGGCCAGGGCCCTCCAGCCAGACCATTTTCTCAGTTCTTGGGATGTGAACCAATCCAGAGCTTCGCCGCTTAAACTTTGGCTAAATAGATGCATTTGCAACTCCTCATTTCTTCCAATTTCGACCATTTGATCACAGTATCTCCTTAAGTGAGCCATGGGATTTCCAGTATCATCGAATGTTTCAAATTTGGGGACCTTGTATCCTTCTGGTAGGTCTACACCGGGGTGGACACACAAATCATCATAACAAATGCCATCATTATCTCCTACTCCATGAGACTTTTTGATTCTCATAATCTCTTCATTCATTGTAAGCAGTTTCTTCTCATACTCGGCCCTCCATTCTTTTTCTTTCTCCTTATAATGGTCTACCTCAGGATTAGGAAGAGGATTATAGATATCGGGAGATGTGACGACATGGAAAGCAGTTGGGGGTATAGGTCAGATGTGAGATGGATTTGGGATAGTGGCAGAAGGGTTTTGGTATGCTGAAGTATGATTTTGAGGATGAACGAAAGTTGAGTTGTAGCCAAGAGGGACATTTTGGGGGTTAAAGGTATTTTGTGGAGTTTGAGAGTGGTTCTGTGGGATTTAATGATGTATTTGTGGAGTAAGGGAAGGATTTTTTGGATGGTAAGCATTTGGGTTATTGTCACAGTTGGTGTTTTGAATGGGTGTAGTGTGAGCTTGGTGAACCAGTGGATTATTGATAATTAGATCTGTGGGAAGTTGAGAGGCGAAAGTGGATGAAATATTATTCGGGTGATTCTCAAGGTCAGGCGTGTTGAGAGGAGGGGTTTGGAGTGGAGGACCTTGCCCTCTTGGGACAGGAGCATTAGCAGTGATAGCCAAATTTGCCAAGTCTCTGGTACGATTCACCTCTTCTTGAAGCATTTCCAGCTTTCTTGCGAGTTCAGCAATCATCTCTCTTTGTTCTGCTATAACATTGTCCCTGATGGCCAATGCGTTATCGTCGTCGCTTCCAGTCATATTCGAATAATGGTTAGGGGATGAGATTTTGCGAGCTTTTGATCGGGTAAAGTAAGGATGTTCAGCCAGTTTATGACAACACGGAGTAGTTTCTATTATCTGTAAAATAAAAACAAATCAAAGGTCGATGTGTTAGATCCTGTTAGTAATAAATAATGCAAGATAATTAGGCAGAAAGTAAACACATAAAGTTATTTTCATCATAAGCAAATTGATCCACGGGGTATTGACTCAAAAATTTCAATGAATAGGATTTTGCTCATCGATTTGGGATAAATGAGTTTGCCAGGAAGATTGATTGTGAAATGCCTTCTTCTTCTTCATCCTTATGCCTCTTTTCATAAAGTAAGGGGAAACAAAACTTTTTGAAGATAAGGACCAAGCCGGAAGGCTGCCTACGTATCCCACAAAGGGGAAATCAGGCCCTACGTAGTTCAAAAAGTTGAGGGAAATCTTCATTTATTACACTTTTGTTGGGAATCATTACATTTAGGAAAACATGATAACAGAACAACATCTAAAGGAAAAACTTAACAACTAGCTTCTAGATAAGTGTGGGTGTTCCCGCTTCATTCTACTCCTTCGATCTATTGATCTTCTAAGAGTGAAATCGCGGTAATTCTAACTCGACCCTTCTAGCTTCCACCAGGAGTTCCAACTCTATTTTGAAAGCATGACAAGTCTCTAAGTCATGCCCCCCTCTTCCTCCATGATAGTGATAGACTTTCTTGAATTTCTTCCAAGCTTTTGACATCATGTTTGGCTTTCTTTCTACTGGCTCTAAGGTCTTGGCATAGATGAGCTTTGAGTAAATATCATGATAGGCTTCTTCAAACTTTGTGAAGTCATATTTGTAAATCTACACCTCTTCAGTGATAGGCATGCCTGGATTGATATGGTCACGTGCGAGAATGGTCTGTGACCCCCATGGGCTATTTATCTGGCCATTGTGGATCATGCTGCAAATTCTGGATTTCAGAGCGATGCATTCATCGATGGTGTGGCCAGGTTGTTATGGATGGTATGAGTATTTCCTGTGGGCATCTCTAGAAAATCCTTCTGTTTGGTCAGGTAGAAGAATTCCCATATCTCTTAGAGTATGATAAACTTTCGAGCACGTCATGACCCTGGGGCTCCTAGAGGATCCTCTAAAGTGAGCTCTGAGGATGATCTTTTCACTTCCTGGCCTAATCCTAGTTGGCCAAACGACGTTCCCTTTTAGCTTAGCCCAATAGTCATCTCTCACTTTTGGAAATAGGACTTGCTCCATGCTTTCTTTCTCATGCTCTTGGTTGAATCTTCAACCTTGTACTTAGCAGACTCTTTTTCTTGTGCGATCAACTATTTGACCTTAGCAATTTCCCTGTCAGTCTGATTGATCTTCCTAACCACTCTCTTGGTTTCTTTCTTTAGCACCTTTTCCACTAGGGCTAACTCCACTATCTGTCTTTTCAATTGACCGGCTCTTGAGTCCATGATCAATCTTCCTGAAAGAGTAGGAGCAGATCTTAGAAAGTTAATAAAGAATGGTTGAGGTTTTTCTGGGAAACTTGGGATACCCAGAGTGTTTGATCGGACTTTTGTTTAGTGGGTGTATATTTCTGCCTAAAAGGCTCTATGAAAAATGGGATTAGATCAATTTTCCTTTAATTCAAATCAACATAGCACGTATAAGTAAATAAAACAGTTATATCACACAAGCATATTATAATAAGCACGTATCCTAATTGGGTGACCCTTTTGAGCCAAGGGTTGGCCTAACGAGTTTGAAGGAAGTATATGCCTTTTAAAAACAAATCTATTATCCCCAAAATAACGTTTTCATAAATATCCAAAAGGGCATAAATGCCTACAAAGTAGCAAAATGAGGGACACAATCTTTAGGGAAAAGGGAAATAATAGTGCAAGAAAGACAGTCCCACGTAGGGGATAATAAATGAAGATACTAGCATCCGGATGATTCCTCATCGGTCTTTGCCTTTTTGGATTTGTCCACCTCATGACATATGCGATATCTATTGGCGATCAAGTGACTTCCACATAATTGCGCTCTACTCTCGTAGGTCATTTTCCCTATGCTATCAATTTGGGAAGCCATACAATCATCCAAACTGATCAAACACTGTCTGGTATCACCCACCTCTTTTTTGGCTCGCTTTAACTCTTCCCTTAATTGATGTATGGTCGAAACATCCTCCCTATGTTTCCGCTAATGAGCAATCTCATTTGTTTGGAACCTATTTTGAATCCTGTGAAGCCGAATCTGATGCTCTGATTCTACATCAACAATTTGTGTGGGCACATTCGGACCAGGTACCAATGTTCCTGCGAGGTTCTTCTTCAACCATTCTTTGTATGTATCACTAACCTCAAGTTCAACCCCAATACTAAAAGATATTTCTCTGATCTTTCTTTCCTTCCACCCCTGAATAATAAATTCTTTGAGCGGTGTCTTGCCTTTCCCATATTCGGTGATGAATCTAGCCGTGGGCTCTGTTTGTGGTGTTTCCTGCTTGATTTCAAACTGTCTGAGAACTCTGACGGGAATATAAGAATGAGTCCCTCTAAGGACGGCGAGTACTAAAAAAGGCTGTTTATTTCCTCAAATTGTGTATTTCCCTAGATTGAGGTGTTTGATTGACCATTGGACATTGTCGTCTCTCAATTCCCCGAATTGCTTGAACTAAAATTCCAGAGTTTTTTCCCTCTTATATCTGTTTATAGTCAACCACATGTTATGGGATAAAAGAAGATCATACCTTGTCAGATGGTCCATTTTCTCCATTCTAGGATCTTTCAACAAATGTTTCATCATCCACCATTGCAAAATAAGATTGCATCCCTGGAAGAAACGGGCCCCCTTTTGACAATTTTCCAAAGCTCGATACATTTCTGTGACGATAATCGGAGCTAAAGTATGGAATACCTTAGAAGTGTCGTATTCCAACCCATAGAAGAGGGCATGTGTTACCATAACGATGCTTGGATGAATAGTACCATTCGATCCTTGCAGAAATACCATGGTTCCAAGTAGACTCACCGTGAAAGCAAATGCCCTTCTATCCTTCCATTTTGACTCAGACGCGAATTCACGCCTGAACTTTTGGAAAGAATTGAATCTTCCAAACCTGTAGTACAACTCACGAAAAGGAATATTTGGCCCATCAAGCTTCCCTAGCCAGGTATCATCTACGATCAAAAAGGCATCCTTGATCTTTTGACTGTTCCATATGTCCGGGACTAAAACATTGTTGTCCGGGGTCTTTTTCCTTTTGTTGTACATGTGGATGCTTTCATAGCTAACTACCACTTCTACGACAGTAGGGGTCAATTCAACTTCGCCAAAGCGAAATATCATGTTGTCATCATCCCAGAATTTTGTCAACACATGAATCATCTCAGGCCAAACATCCATATCTAGAAGTGAAGGTATATGACTGATATGCCTCTTAATAGTCTTCTTATCTTCCGGACACATGTAGGCCCACCAAACCTTAAGGAAATCATCTGGTTTGGTAACCATTTGAATCTTCTAATGGGGAGTGGTTGAGCTATTCCTACACAAAAGCAAACAAAGTAAGCCTTTCCCCCCACCCCGAATGATAATGGATTAGATTAATTGGTATATACTCCTTCAACACATAAGCATGATTCGTCTGTGATTGACTCGTGGTCAATAGACGCAGGGTAGGTTTTCTAAAGGGCCCAATACCCCCTCAGGTATGGGTCGTCCTAGGAATATGCCTAAAAAGGTTTTGGTTTCGCTCTATCCTAGATATCTATAGTGGGCTTTGACCAGGTTCCCAAGTGGACAACCTGGGTTTGGAAATACAAACAGCCATTGGACGCCTAGTGTACCAATAAACTGTTTTATTTCCAACACTTTCATTTGGAATTGATCAATAGAGGTCGCGACAACCGCGAAACCCCAAACAATTAAATATCAATGAGGAAGTATGCCATGAATGCAATCGATAGATATTATCAAAAGATATTACTAAATTAACACAGTTATTCAAATAAGGTCAAATAAATCAGTCAAACAATCTAAAATTTGGTTAGAATCTTGATTAAGTTCCCCAGCAGAGTCTCCATTTCTGTTTTATCCCCTTTTTAGGCTCGAAGGATTTGAAGAAACAATGGTTTTTGACTTTTCAAACTATTTCAAAACTTTAAAGAAAATTTCGAAACAATTTAAGAAAATACAGAGTCGCCACTTGATTTTTTACAGAAAACATCAAGAAAAACTATAAATATTTTAAAGATTTGAAAACACAAACAAACCCTTAAAATTAGAGAAAAATGGGTAAGGATTCTGGTAACGCCTTGAGAAGGTTTTTAAGGCACTCAAGAAGCATCCGCGAAAGCGGTTGACCAAAAAGATAATTTGACTGATTTATAAAAATGACCAATTTTGAAAACATGACTAACTTTGTAAAATCTTGAATTCATTTTTTGTAAATACGGCATTCATTCTATTCACGTGAAAAGTAGTCTACTTAAATTAGGAAAGAATCTGTGTAAACAAACCCAACTTTAGACTTAAGGGGAAATAAGATTTACATATTTAACAAAGAAAGACCAATTTTAACTTGAAAGGACCAATTTATTAGAAATAACACCTTTCAAGTTGAGTTTAAAATAATATCAAATTTTGATAAGTCATGAAGCAATTAATTAGCGATAGACAGGTTGGATTTTTCTTTCAAAGAAATTATTTAATCTTTAGAATTTTCTAGAAAAAATCACCTTAATCTATATAGATTACTAATCACATAAACAAAATAAATGTCATCTCTTGATTTGTTAAAGACTTGTTCCAAAGGAAAAGTAAAGATATTATTTTATTAACTCAAAATATTAGACTATGCGATAAACGATAATTAAAGAAAAATATAAAGATAGAACAAAATAACAACTCAAAGGGGATTTATCTAGATTTTAACCAAATTTAGGAGTTTATACACATAAACATTCAATTACAAAGAAATAAAGGAGAGAAGTTTAGGATTTGGGCCCCTGATTTGGCCCATTAGAATCTGGCCAGCCTTTGGACTTAATCTTTATGGACTTTTAAGTCCAAATTATCTGCGTATATCTGTTGTATACTGCAACCATTCTTCTTCAAGTTTTTTGTATATTTGTTGTGTATATGACTATATTTCAGTCACGTATACACATCGTTTGGTCCTCCAACTATATGCTTGCTTCCCTTTCCCATTTTTTCTTCTTTGGACCTGTATATGACTGCCTGCTTTGTGTATACTGGATGTATTCCATCCCTTGTTTTCTAAACAAATCAGTCAATTTCGGACTTTGTTGAAGCTTGACTCGACGCTATTGGGCCTTGCTGGCCCAACGGAATGCAAGACACGAGTCCAAGTGGACTCGAATAAGGGTGGTTCATGCAAAATATAAAAGGGAAAGGATTAGAAATTAGTGACAATTCCAAAATTCGATAAGTGAGAAATAGAATTAGTAAGAGCAACAAGAGGAACATTTAAATTCGAACAAACCAGTAGGCTTAATCTTAGGCAATTAGACTAACCAAGTGCAAAATTACTCAATTTTGACAACTATGATAATGTGACAGCTTACTTATTCATGTTGACAGTAAGGTTATGACCCAATTTTGAGCCTCAAACCATTGTTCACTAAAAAAAAATCCTTTAGTCTACATTATATCCTTCCGGTAACAAGCAAACCTTTATACAAAAGCAACGACGAAAGATAGAATTATGAACTAAAAAGAACACATTTCCATAACCCAAATTATTGAAGACCTGAGAAAATTGTTATGTTGATCATTAACCAAGACGCAAACTTGGTCTTGATTTCACAACCACAGGTCAAAATAAAGAGAGGGAAAGGAGCAAGAAGCAACTAAGATAACAAAGCTCCTCAAGAAAAGATACACTCCCTCCTCGAATTCTCTAAGACAAAAATAGTGATTCATAACCCTCTTAAATTTATCAAGCTTCAAAACTTAACAATCTCGAACAATCAAACAAGAAAATAATACAAATAGACAACTTGATATTTATCTTTAAACATTGTTAAGCCTCAAAAACACATAAAGAAATCATCTTCAACTTTTATGATTAATAAACAGTGCTCCCCGACTATGAAATACTATTCCACAACTCACATAATGACCAACAAAAATTGAGATTTTTCCAACCGTAAACAAATACACCTTCAATTGTTAATCTTAGGACCTCTCACAAACATAACATTATGTAAATGCAAACAAAACCAAACCACGTAACTAGTCTAATTACTCGTTAAGTCCAACAACAAATTAAAACGACACCTTAAATTTCATTCACTCGTCTACTAATTTCAAAGTAGAAAAGTGTAAAGATATGAAATTTTTACTTTTTTCGGAGCAGTGAATTAGGACTACGAACCTTGACGATGGACTTCCATCACCGGAGTTTTAATTCCAACTCGTCGGATCTTAACTTTTTGTCGGAATTGAGTTTTCAAGGGTGTTTCTTTTAGGATTTTTGGTTACGTAAGATTAGAAGCATGCGCCTCCCGAATCCTCAAATTTTTCCCCAAAAAATCCACCCTCAATCCTTTACTCACACTCTCTATTTAAAGGAAAATATGGGGTTGTTTTGGGGGGAAAATGGAGGGGTAAAAAATGGAATTTGATTAGGAATTTTTGAATTTCAAAATCTGGATAAGCTTTGGAACCTTCAGCTTGGAATCAATGAACTAGGACCAAATCAAGGTCGAGTCCTACGTGAATTTTTGGGGATTTTGGGGGGAAAAAATGAATTCCCCCATAGCCAATAGAAATCGAACAACGTTGTACTCCAATGGTACGAATTTGAATGTTGGGAGGGTGAACTGGAGAGAATCGTACGAATTTGTACGAGGTAGACAAAATTTGAAGATAATTCTTGAGAAAAATTTGAAATAATACTGTTTGAGGAATCTATCTAGAACTTTTTCGCATACTACGGCTCGTGCAAGGCACATTAGGGTGAACGAACGGAGGGAAGTAGAGGGAGATCGACGAATCGGTGTCATTTTAGAGAGGAAAAAGGGATCGTTTGGCTGAGTTGTTATCGTTGTTGTTATGTTGTTTGTTGTTGGTGTGGAGAGGAGGGGTTATAAGGTGGGTCGGGTCATTTTGGGTGCTGGTTTGGGCTGGGGCGGTGGCTTAAAGGGAATGGGCTGGTAGGGTGATTAAATGGTGGGCCTGGGTCGGTTTTTAGGATTTAATGGGTAGTGTTAGGGATTAAATTGGGAGAGGGTAGATTTAGGTCATTTATTAAATAACCCAACTATTAGGAGCTTAGTAAATTACCTTCAAATTTAACCAAATTGAAAGTCAATTAGCCAATTGCATTGCAATTGTGGCCAAATTGACTTCAATCATGGCCAAATTTAATAAATTGGCTAAATCGCAACATAATCCAATACGAATTATCAACCGGTTTGATCCCAAATTTCTTGATTTAATAAGATAAAATAAATATTTTCCAAATAAATTACTTTTAAGAACAAATTATATATTTAAATCAAAAGTCTACCCGTTTGAACAATTTTCAAGACGAGTTTTGATTAAAAATGATTTTTGTTAAAATAATTATTAAGTAAATAAATTATACGACCTCGTATATATAAATACAAAAATGTATAATAGTCACTTAAATGACAAAATTGACCCAAATAAATGTTTCAGAAATTTCATATCCGGATAAAATAACTATTTTGATTTTATTTAAAACCGAAGTAATTCAGGATTAAACCTAGTCGTGGAGGGCAAAAAATTAGGTGTCAACATTTAGTAGTTTGTTTTATTCATTGACATTGTTTCTCATTCGATTATGCTTTTGTTCTTGATTCTACTATTTTGATGTCTGATCAACATTAGAACAGATGAGTGATTCATTCATGAACTGATCATGGGATTATATGAATTGGACGAAGAACTTAAGGAATAAGATCATCTCTAGTGTAAGTTAGGGTTGATTCGCAACTAGGATAGACGTATACCTAGGAGCCTTGTTTGGTCATGACGGGATGATTAATGAACGCACTTGAATTATGGAATCACATCCCCCACTCAATGATGGAGTTATGATACCATTTCAAGTAGACGGTTTAGAGGATGACAATTCTCGAATCAACACTTAACCCCAAAACCCATAAACCAAGAAATAAAGATCATTGAATAGAATAACTACCACGCATGATTGTATCGAATGTCGTAACCCTGGAATTCTCCATATATTGTTCACAACCCGAATTTCTTATCATTGTTAATTTTAGTATTTAGTTATAAAAAATAAAACTCAACTTCTTTTTGGTTACAACTCGCACTTGTTTACTTTGAAATAGTAACGCTTAAATTAGATTGCTTGTTAAACACAGGTCCCTGTGGGTTTGACATCAGGCTCACGAAGAGTTACTTTATTACTTGAAACGACCATGTACACTTGCGTGTGTGCTTGGGAGCAATAATTTTTTGGCGCCGTTGCCGGGGATCGAACCTGGGTCACCGGCGTGACAAGTGGGAATACTCACCACTAAAATTGCTTACACCCAAATAGACAGACAAGTAAGTTAAGTCTACAATTGCCAATGAAAAGGGTAAGTCTGAGTACCCAAAGGAGAAGCTGGTTGAGCAACCTCGCAACAGACCACCACCTTTCCCTCAAAAGTTCAATAAAGCAAAGGAAGATGCTTGTTTCAAGAAGTTCTTTGACACGTTCAGAGAGCTTCACACTAACCTTCCTCTTATAGATGTGTTACAGGGAATGCCAAAGTATTCTCAGTACTTGAAATATGTGGCAACGAATAAAAGGAGGCTGGGTGATATTGAGACGATGGCACTTACTAAAGAGTGCAGTTCTGTGATCATGAGCAAGAAACCTGAAAAGCTCAAGGACCCTGGGAGTTTCACCCTCCCCATACAAATTGGTGAAAGTGATGTTGTCCATGCTTTGAGTGATTTATGGGCAAGCATCAACTTGATTCCCCTTTCAGTTTTTAATACTCTTGGTTTAGGAAAGCCAAGGCCCTCCTCAGTGGTGTTACAAATGACCGACAGAACATGAGTGGTGCCCGAAGGAATCATAGAAGATGTTCTCATTAAGGTTGGTAAGTTCATTATTCCAGCTGACTTTATTGTTTTTTATTATGATGCAGATGACAGGGTACCAATCATAGTGGGGCGCCCATTCTTGGCCACTAGTGGAGCATTGATAGATGTGAGAGAAGGCATACTCAAGATGAGATTGAATAATGAAGATGTGGTATTCAGAGTGTACAAATCACTCAACACACCCTCACACTATAGAGATATATACATGATCATAGCTATGAAAGTGGATGAGTATGGGGTGGAAGAGTGCAAACCACCAATTACTTTTTCGAAATCTCTCATAAAGTTTCCCAAATTGACAAATAAGCCTAAACCTGAAAAACTTGAGTGGCATGCTGAAAAGGTAGGTGTAAGAAAAGATGCATACCTCAATCATGAGCAATTGAGAGGTCAGAAAAGAAGGAGAAGATAGGCTCCAAGTAGGAGGAAGAGGATGAGAGAATGTGAATAATGAAGTTGTGATTTGAGTCATGCCACGATATTAAATCAGGTGCTGCTTGGGAGGCAACCCAAGTTAAGGTAGTATTTTTAGTTTTTGGTTTTTATTTAGTATCACCTTTGTTTATGTTTTGTTTGTTTTGTTTTACATATTAGGGGAAGTCTGAGTACCCAAAATCTAAGCTAAGGAGCATCAGAAAAACTGAGTGTGGGGTCCCTTGGACCTCTTTGATGGATTATGATGCTACTAGCTAGGCATAGAGGCCTCAAGGAGTATTTCTATCCTTACTTTTAAGTTGTACTTTGGGGACAAAGTGTGATTTTAAGTGTGGGGTGGGAAATCTTCCGATTTGGTTAGGGTGGAGTGTGCTATAAGAGTATTTTGGTTATTTGTTTTTGCTCATGTTGCTGAAAAATTTGAAAAATACAAAAAGATTTTGTTTTAGTAATTTGTTTTTGGTTTCTTTTAGGGAAACACTTCATCAACCTCTCGGTTTTTCTTTTCAGTTCTTTTTCGAGGGGACGCCCTTTGAACCCAGTATCCTTTTTATTTTTTTTAGGAGTAATTTTTAAATTTTAGAGATGATTTTGTTAGATGCTATGCATGATTACTGGATTACAAGTTGGTGTTTAATTTTGAAGCATGTGTAGTGAATTGAATGACTACTGTGAGACACCTAGGCTCAATTGTTTGACTCTTGTTTGATGTTAGCTTAATGTTAAATTCTTGCTAAGTGCTTGGTTTAGAGTATATAGAGATCCATCTTGATTTGAACATGTGCTATGTGAGTGAGATTTTTGTGATATTCCATGTGCATATTGATGTCTAGAACTTGCCTGGTCTGTTTACAAAGCAAAATAAAGGGTGTTGAGTTTAGGAGATGATATAGGCATTTCTTTGATAGCCATTTTTTATACCTCACTTTATCTATCCTTTTTGTATGATCCTAGTTAGCCCTGTTGAACCTTTAGCCTATTCTTTGGTATCCTTGTATGTAGCTTAATCCTTTTCTTTGAATTAACTGTAATTTGATCCAAAACTCCTAAGCGCTTTATTTGAGAAATTAAGATGTTAAGGAGTGTAAAAATGGAAGAAGGAGAAAGTAAAATTGAAGCCCTAGGTGAATAGCTTTTGGTGTATTAAAAAGGTTTATGTATGGTGGGTGGGGAGTAATGTAATGAAAAGAGAAATTGATCCAAAGAAGTGAATCTTGTGTTGATAGCAAATACTCCTTACTTATTATGTGTAAGATAGCTTAAAAGGATGAGGCAAAACAAGAGAGAATTGGGGAGATGAAAGTGGTGTGAAATAGGTTGGTTGGAGATGATCTTAATAAAAATTGCAGTGTATTAAACCGCTTAGGGAAGATAGTTATTCTTAACCAAATAGTTCCTACCCGTCCATTAGCCTACATTACAACCCTTAAAGTCCTACTTGATCTTGAGCTTTGACACTCGAATATTAGTGGAGTACTACACTAAGGGAAAGCTTATGGTTCATATTATGTGTCATGTTAATTCTTTGTGAGAGTGAGGGAAATTTGATTCTTACACCCATTCTTGTGTTAAATGGCATACTTGTGAAGTGAATATGGGTGACTCTCTTGTGGTGAGGTCACATGTTTGATGATATATAGGTGACATATATGATCTCTTTGTTGAGTAATATGCATGAGTTTGCCAACTTGATAGAGTCAATTCTTGAGGCTAGGAAGTTTTGAAGTAGTATTCATGTGTTTTGAAGTTGTAATATGACATGCCGAGTGTAGAACTTGCTATTCATATGGCATGTGTGGTTTTGGCTTGAGTGTCTTAGTAGTAGTAATTTTGTTAGAATATTCTTTGATGGTGATTTATGTAAAGAGTTGTTCGAGGACGAACAAGGTTTTAAGCGTGGGGTTGTGATCTTGGGTGTATTTATACTCCCAAGTGTCATTATTCACATGAATTTAGCTTAGTTTTGAGGATAATTCGACATGATTGGGAACCATAAAGAGTATATATGTGTATTTCTGTGTTAAAGTACTTTTTTTATAGTGTTTAAGGTACATTTGAATCAATTCAAGAGTCAAAATGATCAATTAGAACTTAAACGAGGAAACTAGTGTCGCTAGCTTGAGTTATGCTTGTTCTAGTGTCCTTTGATGTGTTCTATTATGTTGTATGGACTTATGGTTGTGTTAAAATGTTGTAGGGTACCATTGTAGAAGCTAAGTAAGCTAAATAAATCCTACAACCAAATCACAAGATGTTCGGTATCAAGGGACAAGAGCACGAGAAAATTGGACTCGAAATGAAAGAGTCTTGGACAAGAGGCGTGTCGCACCCTCCACCACCCATATTGGGAGGCACGTCACACCCTCAAATATGCATAATTAGAGGAATGTCACACATTTTAGGGCGATTATCTACTGGTTTGATCCTGTATTGAGCTCGCGTCGCGCCTCCACTCCCACACGATGGAGGACGCGACGCACCAAGTCCCAAACCCGTCCGAAATTGATTCCTAATGTTGTTTCAAGTTGGGGTAAAGTTGTAATTGATTGGGATTCTACTTTTGAACCTATTGTATGACTAAAATCCCTATAAAAGTAGTAATTGTCCATAATTAAAAGGATGATTCACCTTACACACGCATTGGAGAGCAAGGGAGAAGGCAGGGAGATCTACACTAGGGTTTTGTCCTCTTTACTTTTCATTCTTGTAATTTAAAGTTATGAACGCTATTTTGGAGATTGTTTGTATGAATATGAGTGGCTAAACACCCTCATTCTTGGGTTATGGCTAGAACATGATTGTTTAGTAGTTTGTTTTATTCATTGACATTGTTTCTCATTCGATTATGCTTTTGTTCTTGATTCTACTATTTTGATGTCTGATCAACATTAGAACAGATGAGTGATTCATTCATGACCTGATCATGGGATTATATGAATTGGACAAAGAACTTAAGGAAAAAGATCATCTCTAGTGTAAGGGTTGATTCTCAACTAGGATAGACGTATACCTAGGAGCCTTGTTTGGTCATGACAGGATGATTAATGAACGCACTTGAATTATGGAATCAAATCTCCACTCAATTATGGAGTTATGAGACCAGTTCAAGTAGACGGTTTAGAGGATGCCAATTCTCGGATCAACACTTAACCCCGAAACCCACAATTCGAGAAATAAAGGTCATTGAATAGAATAACTACCATGCATGATTGTATCGAATGTCGTAACCCTAGAACTCTCCATATATTGTTCACAACCCGAATTCCTTATCATTGTTAATTTTAGTATTTAGTTATAAAAATAAAACTCAACTTCTTTTTGGTTACAACTCGCACTTGTTTACTTCGAACTAGTAACGCTTAAATTAGATCGCTTGTTAAACACAAGTCCCTGTGGGTTCGACATTTGGCTCACGAAGAGCTACTTTATTACTTGAAATGACCACGTACACTTGTGTGTGCGCTTGGGAGCGACATGTATTTAATTTATTACAAATACATATCGTTATTAATTTCATAAGATATGTATCTATATATTTTGTTGTCGTAAAAATAAAGGACATTGCTGGTGGAATACGATTTGAAAACCATCAAGCTCTGTATGCAATGAATCTACAAGTTCCTAAAGTGTCAATAGTAAGTACTCCAATCACTGAAATTCAGTCGCCAAGCCATGCAGAATCACCGGTATTTATCCCATTTACAGTTGTATACAATAGTACCGTTATTTTTCTCTTTATTTGATTCACTTAAATACTTCATTTTACATTTAAAATAACTTTATTCTCATATTTTTAAGGTGTTTGAACATTAGATGAACACTGAGGCACCTATAACTACCGATGGTGGAGTATCCTCGGATGAAGTTAAGAATGTCAATTACGTTGTGTCTGGAACAGTTGATACAAATATGCAGGAACACAAAGATATCATTAGAACATATGACCAGATTATGGATGTAGTCCATATTTAGGCAGTACGCATTACTAAACCAAAAAGTGATCTAGTGATAACGGATTCACAATTTTTTATTCCCGATGAGCTGCTACCAAGCCTCAACATGGAGAGAAGGTTAATCTTACATTCCTCGAGCACTGCCCAAGAAGAAACACCAGCACCCATGCAAATATGTCAGCGTCCATCTAAATTGAATATATCACCGTATTAGTCCAAATTTAATTCAGAAGCTGGTGAATACAAATACATTCCGAAATATTAAATGTGAATTTCTTTCTAATGCTATTTGAATATGTATCTACCTTCATATTTATTCTTTTTTATAAATTATAATTTTTTATATTTTGTATTTATGGTACTATAGATCAACTATGAATTTTTACTTCACTCCATAGCTTGTACATATAAATTAGTTTTTCTTAATTTGTGCTCCTTTTTTACGTAGCTCATCAGGGGGCAACCCGTATTTATTGAAAAGTATCCACTTGTGTCTGATTTCCTCTATGGGACACAAGATAAAAATCTCCAAAATAAATTCAGCAAGTGGGTTCGGGAAGATCTCCTCGCTAAGCATGATAAGAGGTATTTAATGAAAAACCATTAGTATTTTATACTTTTGGCACAAAAAAATATAGCAAGGGAACAGAGAGTCGATATAAGGTTAACAATTCAACTTTATCACCTATCATGCACTTTGGAATTTATACAATTAAAGACAAAAAATTGATTCTATGTGCCTGCATATAAGGATCAGCCACTGTCCGACTCTGTAAGTATAAGATATTTTTGAATTTAATGTTCCATTCTCAATATCTATAAATTCTAAAAGTATTATAGGTATTGTTTTCCCCAGCACATTGATTTTATATCATACTATCTACGCAAGAAGTGCAAGTGTGGCCCCTCCGAGCACATACAAATTCACCACTGTGATTGTAATTTCTTCACCATAATTTCAAGCATATTTAAAAAGTATCGAGCTGATCTACAATCATAAACAAGGGCGTTGCATGGTCAAGAAGATCAAATTCATGAATATGTCGATGGTTATAGTATGCATGCTACAGTTCCTTGGCACACAGTTGACCAAGTTTTTATTCCAGTGAATATTGAAGAGGAACTCCATTGGGTGCTCGTTGTGGTATCATTTGAAGAAAGGTGAATTTTAATATATGATTCTTTACACTCAGACGGTCATGATGTCATTGTCCATCATATCCCAGCTTATACCAATGTACCTTAAAGACATTGATTTCTACAACAAAAAAGGCATAGACCATGCAATGAACATCCAAAATTCAAAGGTCATGAAAAATCATAGTTTTTCGATGTCTCTTATGTGGAAGATTTACCTCAACATTCTAGTGGTAGTTTGTAAGTATCGTAAAGTTATTTGTTTATTTATTCTTATAATCAAATTGTATCACAATTTTTGTTTATACTTCATGTGTAGGGATTGTGGTCTGTATTTGGTGACCTATGCAGAGTACTTGAGTTATGGTGCAGTAGTCCTATCTGAAAGCTTAAAGGTTTTGATCATTGTTGACCGATTGTGGTGGTTGATGGAATTTACTTGAGGGAAACATGCAATGGAACCTTCGTTTCAGCTAGCACTATGGATAGAGCAGGTTATATTTCTTTGTTTTAACTTCTTACAAATATAAGTTGTACTTAGTTTATGTTGTATAGTAAGCAATTTGTACATGAGTTAATTGCTCCATCCATAGTGTTAGCTGAAACAAAGGTTCCATTGTATGTTTTCTCAAGTGACTATCATCAACCACCACAATCAATCAACAATGATCAAAACCTTTAATAAAAGCTTGCAAATGGGACTAATGCACCATAACTCAAGTACTTCGCATATGTCACCAAATACAAATCACAATCCATATATATGGAGTATAAACAGAAATTGTGATACAATTTAATTGTAAGAAAAAATAAACAAGGGACTTTACGATACTTACAAGCTACCACTAGGCTGTTGAGGTAAATCTTCCACATAAGAGACATTCAAAAAATTTGATTTGTCATGATCTTTGTATTTTGGATGTTCATCGTAGTCGATGCCTTTTTTGTTGTAGAAATCAGTGTCTTCAAGGTACATTGGTATAAGCTGGGATAACTTCTCAACTTCATGATGGACAACGGTATCGTGACCGGCTGAACGTAAAGAATCATCTATGAAAATGCAACTTTCTTCAAATGATACCACAGCGAGCACCCAATGGAGTTTCTCTTCAATATTCACTGGAATAAAAACTTGGTCAACTATGTGCCAAGGTACTGTATCATGCATTCTATAACTATTGACATATTCACGAATCTGAGCTTCTTGACCATGCAATGTCCTTGTTTCTGATTTTAGATTAGTTCGGTACTTTCTAAATATGCTTGAAATTATAGCGAAGAAATTACAATTAAAGTGGTGAATTCGTATGTGATCGGAGGGGAATACTTGCACTTCTTACGCAGATAGTATAATATGACATCAATGTACTGGGGCAAAAAATACATATAATACTTTTAGCATTTATATATAATGAGAACGAAATATTAAATTCAAAAAATATCTTATACTTACAGCGTCGGACAATGGTTGATCCTTATATGCAAGCGCATAGATCAATTTTGTCTTCAATTGTATAAATTCCAAAGTGCATGATAGGAATAGAATCAAGAGAGTACCACTGAATTTTTCAGCTCAATACAAGCTAAACACAACATTTGTATTTGAATTTCAAAACAACAAGTGAAACACAATATAGTATATTATATTTGTTCATATGTATTTTGATTGTAGAAAAATATAGGCAGATATAAGCAGATACACATATAGTTATGAACACATACATTTATGATATGAAAAGATTCAAATACATACAGTAAGTTGTATTTTGAATTTGACAAAATATAAACAGAATAAATAGATCCCTCTTTTTCTTTAAGGATTGTAAGTGTATAGAGTAAACCTTCTTGTCGATCTTGTTTCCTTTGATGGCATTCAAAATCAGCTCAAATTTTCCATCTACCTATTTGCGAATTTTCTTCACCTCGTGCCTGACCTGAAGTCGATAGAATGGGAATTAAAAATAAAGGAGGGATCTGACAAAGATGTTGTCCATGTACTATGTTTTACTAACCTACTTTTTCAACTATTCAAACTCTTCCCTTGACACCGGGTATTCTTCTGATCTTAATAAATGTGGTACATTAGTCGACCCTAAAATGTTTTTTTGCCTCGCCGCCTAATTAAAAATACATACAAGTGATTGTTTATGTACCAATCTTGTGATGTATTCCTTCATGGCCGGTGACTTTTCAGCACAGTGCAGTGGTGTTTGGATCACTTGCTGTTTTGTATCCAATTTTAAGGATGGCGCAGCAGATGGCTGCTACTTCAATTTCTTTTTTATGGGTGATACTGAGGGACTAAGAATTTCTTTTTCTTTGCCAAAAATACTTGATGGTGGTGGTTCTGAAAATCATCATCTAAAATGGATGGTGCATTAGTTTGGACATTATGCATTTCTCCACTTGTTTGAACATGCTCGTGTGGAATCTGAAGGATTGCAAGTTCAGTGGCAGTTGGCTCGATGTTCCTATAAACAATCTGTAACAAGAAATCAATTCAACAATTAAAATTTGTGCAATTATATATATTGAATGTATATACGAACTTTCAAATACCTTCTTGTTCCCCTCATTGAACATATGCTTCATGATGTAACTGAAGTAAGAACGATCCCTTTTTGTCTTCTAGTTGAGCAGTCGTGGAATTGCATCTCCAAACTTAACTGCAATCTCTGAGTCTACCTTGGAACAACACATATATCCATACTTGTATAACGATTAGCATACAGTGAATGGAGTAGAACTTTCCAGTAGCAGTCAACTTAATGGTATACTTTGGGCCATACCTTTGAACGTTATAGAACCCCATGGATAAGACACATACTGACCACTCTCCACCAGATCAAAATGCCTTCGTGGGATTAAGGTGGATATCTTTTCTTCTACTAGATTGTAGGTGTGTATGAAAAACAGAATACCAAATTTAAAGCATCACCGTCGTTGTTTAATCATTTCGTAATTCTAAATTTAGTAAACAACATGTCTTTTGAGATTGTATTCTAACCCTCAAAAGATTCTGTGAGTAGCCTATTAGGCTCCTCCGTGTCAAATACAAAATTAGCCTTGTATGACATACAATTCAAACCTGATATTATGAAAAACACCCGAGGGGTGAAGCATAGTGTAGTGCCATTAGCACGAATCAAGATAGCATCGGTACAACTACCCTTAATCTCTAAGGACATAAAACATCTAAACATATGTTTGGAAAAAACCAATGCTTCATTTTTAAGTACATACCAAAGATGGTCTCCTCATGAAAACGCCTAAAAACCTCAACACTTAGCTTCTCCTTCAATATTTCCATTGTATTGTTGATTTTGTATCAAGACGTGTGCGGTGCATTTTTGGGAAGTTTCCTATCCATGATCATTTTACCATGGATCACCTTTGAGAAAATATACAACAAGAAATAGACATAAAAACTTAATCAAAAGCATAATGGTAGAATATTAAATGAAGAACAAATACTATTATTTGTGTATATATACCTTTTAGATACAAATATCAAATTTTAAATACAATTGTGAGCATGTTATAGGTATACAAATACATATTGGATATGATTAAGTTGCCTTGTATTACAAATACATATTGAAAGTATGGTAAAAATTCAAATAATAATACATTTACACAAAAATACAAATACATTCTAGAAGTGTACAATAAAGGACATTTACACAGAATACAAATCCAAATATATTTAGAGAAGACATTGTTAAACCTTTTAACAATGATGACATAACAATGTAAAATACTAATGTAATAAATACAAATAGGCATAATTAGAAAAATACATATACAAATACATGTACGAATAATTGAAATATCTCTTCTTCAGCAACATCCTCTTCTTCGGCTTCAGATTCAGAATGATTTTCCAATTTTGCCTTTAAATTCTTTCTCACATAAGAAATATCTCTGGTTTTCCTTTTCTTTTTTTTTTGTTTCTATGATTTCAGCCATTTTCTTGGAATAAAAATGGTGCTTGGATCTAATCTCTTCAACCTGAACCAATGTTCTCATAGCGGAAGCAACAGATCCTGCATTTTCTAATAGTGCTTGATATATATCCAAACTAAACGAAGGAGCATCATCAAATTTAGCATGAATAGAAGGTGTATCTCTTGTAATCCTCTAAGATAGTGTGTGTTCTTCCATTAAAGCAGACCTCCACCTCTACTAAGACTAAAAATTGAATTAAAAAATAAAAACAAATTCACACAAATACAACTACGAGTAAAATGTATTTATGGATAAAATCCATAATTAATGATAAATATTAGATACCTTATTTTGTGGAGATCTTGATTTTGAGAGGAAGAGTTGCTGAAATCATTTGAAAAAAAAATCCCTTGAGAAATGGCTTAAAATTTGGTAAACGGGGAGAGAGAATGAGTTCAAAATGGAAGAGAGACTTCCAAGTAGCGTAAAAAAGGGAGCATGATACACAGGAAATTGTATTAGAGTAAAAAACACGGGCCTAATTAAAATAATATTATTTTAGTTATTGATTATAATTTTTTTAAAGTATTGTTATGAGTCATAATTAAGGGCTTAAGTTTCTTATGCCCCGTAGTTTTTTCATGAAACAATAATAACATACCCAATGAAATTCCACTAGTGGGGTCTGAGGAAGGTAGAGTGTACGCAGACCTTACCCCTACCTCGTAGAGGTAGAACGACCATTTTTAAAAAAACCTTGGCTCAAGTACAATGAATCAAAGTGAGAAAAAAAAAATGCAAGGTCATACTACAAGGAACCATATCAACGAAAAATAATAATGCAATAATCAAAACACAATAAATAACAGATGATAATAGACAGAGTATCAAAAGCAAAAAACTACAAGAAAATGGCTAATACTTTGGATGCAAAGAAGCAAGAAAATCAAACCCTTATTGGGTATTAAAGCATACCTGCATTACTTCATGGCATTTTTTAGGTAATTAAGAACTGGTCTGGGTTGAAAAGCCTGTTGATTAGTTTCACAAAGTTTTTTCACTTTCTCATGAATACTTTTAATCTCAGCTTCAAATGCATTAACTGTGGTAAGATTTCCAACATCAATGAACCTTCCCACGCTATTTTTATCGCAATGTAATTTCAATTGAACCAAGAATTTATCGATGATATCCTCAGTTTATGTAGTACCCTTTTTTGTATCTCATGTACCAATTGTTCCTATTGATTACTTTTTGTCATGGACTTAGTCTTCCACTAAGCACACGTACGGTACTTGACAATTTGCTCACGCTCTTGCACCACTTCCTCACATTCTTGCTATGCCAAGTCAGCCTAAGACACTAGAAATTTCTAAGAGAATGGAAGAAAGAACACAAGAGAATTATTAGGAAGATTTGTATTAGAGAGAACTTGGAAGATTTTCTTGATGGTTTTCCAAATGAGTGTCCCTCTATTTATACTACTCATCTAGAGGCTAAAGTGTAAATAATAATTGTTGTACATGTCCATAAATATTTACACTAAGGTCCCTTCTCTAGAACTCTCTACATGCCTAGAATATTCTAAGGGCCTTCTATGCAATTCTACGGAATTCTATATTCATCCATGAGAAATCCTCATACTTCTCTAGATACTTCTATAAGTGATAGGATCTTACTTTTGTAAGCTTTTACATGGGAAAAAAGTGTACCAAGAGGCACTTATGTGGCATGATAACATAGTGGATCATCACACTCTCCCCCACCTGATGTTGCAACGACTGTGGCACACTCCTGCTGCATAAACTCCCAGATCTTTTCTTTTAATTGGGATAAGTCTCATATTATTCCCATGTGGCTTCCTCCAATGATTACCCCTTCCAGTGGACAAGGAACATTGCAGTGGCCTTTTTCCCTTACTTTCACCTGGCTTGGTAGTCAATGATAACCTCAATCTCCCAATCATACGAAGTGGTGATAGTGATAGTCGCACGATGCGACTGACATCTATTTGGTTCATCCTTTTCTTTATGGTACGGCTTAAGTGTGCTGGCATAAAAGATAGAATGGATCTTAAGATGCGGAGGCATATCAAGCTTGTATGAAATCTTTCGCACCTTGGCAAGGATCCTAAATGGTCCTTCGTACTTGCAAAACAAATTTTGGTGCATGCCCTATAGTGCCTTGAATTGTCTCAGGTTAAACTTCACCATGACTATGTAAAAACTTCACCATGACTATGTCCCCAAATCTATAATCCGTGGAACGCCTCTTGTAGTCCGTAAATTCTTCATCCACGTATCTGCTTTGTCCAAATAAGACTTAGCAGTGTCAAGTTGCTCCTCCCAACCTTTGGCCATATGATAACTCCCAAACTCTTCCCCTCAAATACGGCTGGTAGTAAATTAGGGGTTTGAGGTTGTTTGCCTGTGGCTAGCTCAAATGGCGTATGTCTTATGGATTCACTCCGTTGTAGGTTATAAGAAAATTGGGCTATGTCCAAGAGCTTTGTCCAATCCTTCTGATGCACGCTTACTTAATCTCAAGTAGCACTCTAGTAAGGCATTGACCCACTCCGTCTGTCCATTTGTCTATGGGTGGAAACTAGTAGAGAAATGCAGCTCCATGCCAAGTATGTGAACAACTCTCTCTAAAAGATTCTAGTAAAGAGGGGGTCTCGATTACTGATGATATGCCTCAGTAATCCCCAATACTTTACTGCATTCTTAAATAATAGCTTGGCAACTTCTTTAGTTGTGCAGCCTGGTAAGGCAGGCATAAAAATGGTATATTTAGAGAATCTGTCTACGACCACCATGATAGTACCATAACTATCAAACTTTGATAAACAAGTGATAAGTCTATGGTCACGCTCTCCCATGGACGCTTTGCGACTGGTAATGGCTCCAAAAGTCCTCTGGGCTTCTTCTGCTCAACCTTGCCTTGTTGGCACACTAGACAAATCAGCACATAACACTATATATCCTCTCATATGTGCGACCAATAATATACCAACTCAACCAAGGCCCTAGTGCGATGTTGACCTAGAAGATCGGCCCATAAGGTGTTATGACTTTCTTTCATAATACGAAGCCTGATGTCTCCAAAATTTGGTGCATAGACCCTCTAACTTGTGGTGAGTAATAGACCATCTTCCACCCAAAAATGCCTTATCTTGCTTTGGGTGGCTAACTCCATAAGCTAGTTGGCTACTAGATCATGTTGCATGCCTTTTTTTATGGCCTCTAGGATGTCACAACTTGCTAAAGTGATGGAAGAAAGTGCGTCCTTCTAACTCAAGGCATCGACCACGAAATTACCCTTGCAAGGCTTATACTCTAGCTTGTAATCAAACTCGGCCAAGAAGTCCTTCCATCTAGCCTACTTTCGTGTAAGCTTCTTCTGCGTCTGAAAGTAACTAGTGGCCATGACGTGTCATGGTCTCATGGAACTTTTGATGCTCAAAAAAAGGAAAATATGCAATAACTTAGGTATGTTAGGTTAGTATGATGTGTTTTCTGTCCTACTTTATAGATAAATAGGTTATGGAGGCAAACTGGAGAAAAAGGGAAGAAGCATGCATTAGAATGGAGCATTTGAGGAAGAAAAGAGCCAAATCAAAGCTGGGGAGTGTCCCATGTCATGGAATCACGTTACGGGAGTGGACTCACATTACGTGAGTGGACCCATGCCATGTGGGTGGACCAACACCACGTGAGTGGACCCATGCCACGTGGGTGGGTACCACAGGTCAACTCTTGTAGACTGGAAGAAAGGCTGCTTTCCAAGTCAGGGACTCATGGAACGTGAGTCAACCCATGCCACGTGGATTGATGTTGTGAGTCAACTCCTGAAGAGTGAAACAAACCCCATTTTCCACTATAGGAACCCACGTGACAAGACTTGGCTCCACGACACCAAGTCACAAAACCGTGGAAAATTGCAGACTTCGTTTTCCTGTTTTGTTTAGGATAGGACTCACCTTGTATCTATAAATACCCCTTTATTGTCCTATATTCAGGAGTTGGCCAGTACATTGTTTTGAGAGATATTTTCTATTGTTTTTGAGTTCATAAACATATTATTGATTTTGTAATCTTGGAACATCGATTCTAGGGTTTTATTGATATTGAGATTTCAGAATTTTCTCTTTACTGTGAGTTTACAATTATGTTTTCATCATCGAATTCTTCTTGTGTTCTTGCAATCATGAGTAGTTAAACCCATTAACTAGGGTTGTGTGAACCATGAGGAATTAACAAAATGGATTAAGTGCAACGCAATTCTGAATCGTTGGGAATGCATGTATTGATATTACCTTCATTATAATTAATCTTCTAACAGTTGCATAAGTTAGAAACTGACCTGTATTCTAGACTTGCTCGAGAGAGAGATAGAGATTAGGAATAAGGAATAACAACAGAGATTTGAAGCTATCAACCTTTATCTAATAACTTGAGCCGTAACAGGGATAGTTATCTGAAATCCAGGACAAGGGTTAGTAGTGCGACACTCGAAGACCGAGAGGAGAAGAGTAAAATTTGTCTAACCAAGGTCAAGAGATGTTTAGATGAACTTAACTTGTTCGATTTTGCATGCAACGCAGTGGGACAGTCTTGCCAACACAAATAACTGGTAGAGTTAAGGAATCATTAGGGATCATAGTCCTAGTGTATTTCTCATATTGATTACAAATCCAAAAATCAACAATCATTACTGTTATTACTTACTCACAAAAAAAATAAACCCCAGTTTTATTTACTTGCCAATTACTCAGACTAGTATTCGACATAATTTCATCCTAGTCTTGTGGGATCGACTACAAGAAGCGGAAAGAGCACGACCAACCCATCTATTTCTATGGATAATGATAAGAAAGATGAGCCAGTGGTGGGTGATGAAGAGGTTGAGATAGAGCCAGAAAATTTAGCAGTAGACAACAATGCAGCTCATAAACCCCACAGTATTAATAAGAAAGTTGAACCTAAAAAGAGGAAGGAGAAGGAGGTTCCATAAATATTGAAAAAGATCCCACGACCTTCTTCTCCCGTTTCTCAAAGGTTGAAAAGGAAGGTTGAGAAAGGTAAATACCAGAAGTTTATTACAATGTTAAAAGAGCTATCGGTAAATATCCATCTTGTTGAGGCATTGGAGCAGATGCCCGATTACGCGAAGTTCATGAAAGACTTGGTGACAAAGAAAAGAACTGTCAAGTTTGAGCTGACAGATAACTTTCATCATTATAGTGCAGTTGCTTCGTGTTCTCTGATAGAAAAAAAGGAGGATCCAAGAGCTTTCACAATTCCTTATACTATTGGGTCGTACAGCTTTGCAAAGACACTGTGTGATTTGGGTGGTAGCATTAACTTAATGTTGCTAGCCGTTTTCAAGCAGCCAGGGTTGGGAGCACCAAAACCTACTTCTATGAGGCTTCTTATGGCAGATAGAACTGTGAAAAAACTGATGGGCATTCTGCACGATGTTTTGGTGAAAGTTGTATCTTTCATCTTTCCAACTGACTTGGTGATTCTAGATTGTGAAGTTGATTTCAAGGTTCCTATCATTCTGGGGAGACCATTCCTTGCCACTGGCCGTGCGTTGGTTGACATGGAAACTGGGAAGATAAAATTCAGGTTAAATGATGAACATGTTACTTTCAATATTTGTCATTCCATGAAGCAACCAAAAGATATGCGGGTGATTTCAGTAATTAATATGCTTAATGAGAGTGCCATAGTTGTTCCAATTGAAGAAAGGTTGGGGGTAGAAGCTCTTGCGGCTGTGGTTATAAATTTTGACAGTGATGGTATTGAGGAATACGATGAGATAGTTGGAGCGCTTGCTGGTAGGGGATCCTACACTTACACTCCGAAGAAATTTGATCTCAATTTGAAGAATGGGGTGACCCCACCAGCTCGCCCTTTTGTTGAGGAGCCTCCAGTCGTAGAGCTTAAGGTTCTTCCTTCTCACCTTTGTTATGCATTTTTGGGAGCCAATAACACCTTGCCCGTAATCATTTTTGCTGAGTTAGCAGGATGGCAGGTAGAAGCTCTGGTTTCGGTATTGCAGAATTTTAAGAGGGCCATTGGTTGGTCCATTACTGATATTATAGGGATACCACCCAGCATTTGCACTCATAAAATTCAGCTTGTTCCTGAGTGTATACTGAGCATTGAGCAGCAACGTCGTCTGAACCCACCTATGCAGGAAGTTGTGAAGAAAGCAATCATTAAGTAGTTAGATGCAGGCATAGTTTACCCCATTGCTGATAACAAGTGGGTAAGCCCAATGCAGTGTGTGCCGAAGAAGGGAGGAATCACTGTGGTTCCAAATGACAAGAATGAGTTAATCCCAACTAGGCCAGTCATCGGATGGAGAGTTTGCATGGACTATCAAAAGCTAAATTCTTGGACCGAAAAGGATCACTTTCCCATGCCTTTCATGGACCAGATGTTGGACCATCTTGCTGGAAGGGGGTGGTACTATTTTCTTGACGATTATTCAAGATATAATCAATTTTTATTGCTCACGAGGACCAAGAGAAGACCACGTTCACCTGCCCATATGGGACTTTCGCGTTCAAAAGGATGTCATTTGGGTTATGCAATGCACCAGCCACTTTTCAGGGTTACATGATGTTTATTTTCTCCGACATGGTGGAACACACTATCAAGGTATTCATGGATGATTTTTCTGTAGTGAGAGATTCTTTTGACTACTGTCTGGCCCACCTCGCTAATATGTTACAAAGATGTAAATAGTGAAACTTAGTGCTAAATTGGGAGAAATGTCACTTTATGGTTAAAGAAGGTATTGTATTGGGACACCAAATCTCAAAGAAGGGTATCAAAGTAGACAAAGCAAAGATTCAGGTAATTGAAAAATTACCCCCACCATTCCAATTCATACCACCACCACTCCAATTACAAGAAAATTCAAAAATCATTCAGCTCATAACCCCAAAAATTCCAAAACCTTAAAACCCCAAACTCAAACCAATTTTGACCCAAACCCGACCTATTTTATCCGAAATACCGCCAAAATTTAACCCCAAACACGGAGATATGGGTTCATCTTCGAGAATCTGCACTAAAAACCCTGAATTTTTGACTAGGTTGCGCAATGAACCTTTGAGGTCAAATGAAAGTGAATCCGAGGAGGTGTTTGAGATTTCTCATGATTCTGTACGTGTACCTCAAACAACGAGGTTACAAACAAGGGCACAAGTTGCTGCTCGGGCAGCACTCTAGCCTATTCCACAGCCCCTGTAACCTGTAAAACCGGTTGCTCCTGATCAATCTACTGATTTCGCCCCCAGTCTGATGAGGGCTCGAATGCTTTTATAATCGATGATGATCAAGACGATGATGTATCTGGGTCTAAGAAGCATGCTGAGGGTACAGATAAGTCTGCATCCAGTGAGAGTAGTACAGCTGCGGGGATAGCTTCTATCTCTGATACTGGTGGCCAGGGTTCGACTACCCCCTCCCAAAGAGCTTTGAATGCACGTCAGGTCACAGCTCCAGTCCAAAGGGATAACAGGAGGTGGTGTGTTGATGGGATGAAAGACATTTATGATAGGGATGCCGAACCAACTGAGTGGGGTACATGGAAAAGAAATATCACGGAGAAGGCTCGATATCGGATAGAAAACGTGAATGCACTGCCTGAGATTAAGACATTGTTTAATTGCTATGGATTTGGGTGGATCGCGGAGCCTTTGGGCAGCTATAGCCGTGAGTTGGTTTGCGATTTTTATGCTTCGTATGCTATGTTGGTAGCATTGACTACACCTAATGAGTAGAGATATCGGGACCAGCCACCACTGACTCATATTTTGGTTCATGGCACCATAGTTGACATATCCGAGGGATGATCCACAGGTTCTTATTTGGAGCAAAAAGAGAGATTCCCACCACGACTGCTGAGTTTGATCACCGAATGAAGACGATGAGAAATAGGACTAAGATGAGGGACGCTAATCAGCGGTTGGAGTTACTGTGGTGGATTGCAGGTTACATAGCAGAGGATGGTGCAGATGCTAGTTGGGTTGTTGGGAAGCTCTACATTAAGAAGTCCTCGCTTCACTTTGCAGGACGGTTTTAGTGGTCGATTGTCAGGCACCTTTTAGGTCCCACTAATCCTGATAATTCACTCATACTTTATCAAACAGTGTTAGTATCAAGCATTCTGGCAGGTTATGATATTAACTTCACTCGATACATCACTGAGGAGATCCATGAGCATGCCTAACTTCACCAGCATTCCATTTCCATGTTTGATCCAGGGCTTATGTAATACTGCTGGTGTGGCCTCCATACCTACATTTGATCATGATATTGAGGTGACCCATATTGTTGATATAGAATTGATGCAGCAGCGGGGGGCTAACCCAATTTTTTTTATAAGGTCTCAACCTTCCACGTCATCTGGCGCAGCCCTTTTTGAAGGGCTTGGAGATAAAGAGGAGCTGATTAGTACTCCAGCATCGGTGAGTATGCCTGAGCAGATGTGTGTACTTGCTGAGGCCACAGGCCCGGTGAGTGATGCGATTGCAGGTACTGCAGCACCACCGCCCCCATCTAGTATGGTCTCAGTTTTGAGGGACTTTCTGCATCAGTTGGTTGATAGAAAGATGCAGATGTTTGAGAGGTAGGCGCACACAGAGGCCCAGATGGCTAAGTTAGTAACCCAGCTTAAGCCATGGGTCAGTTCCACGGTAGAGGCTTCAGAGGTTAGAGTTGAGGCCTGTATGACTACGGCCATGGATAGATTTATGAGAGAGATGCATGGGAAGATTGATAGTTTTGAGACACGAATGGCAAATCGAATGAGTTCGATATAGATTCCTGATATAGTAGGGTTGACACAGGAGGTGGCTAAATTGAGGGAGGAGGTTAGAGATATGGCACCAAGCAGCACCCCTGTTATTCCACCTATGCTTGTACCAGCTCCGATGATGCCAACTTTTGAGGTGGATTTATTTACGGATGAAGAGCCACCGATTAAGAGGGCCAAGCGGCCACATAGCCCAGAGGGTCAACAGTTGAGTGGAAATGGTTTTGGCAGGGACCAGAGGAGGGCTATGAAAACCTCTCGAGTTGAATATCACCTCAGTCAGATCGAAGATGAGCAGAGAAACTTGGGAGCATCTTTTAGTCAGCCACATCCCCCACTGTCAGCCCCTAGAGTTGAGCCCAGTGAGCATGCATAGGATCATACTGTGGATGGGCACACATGCGATGCCTAGGGCACCTCAGGTATGTCTTCACTCCCCTACACTTATTCTATTGATAGATGTGCACTAGGGACAGTGCACCATTATTTAGTTGGGGGTAGGGGTATACCACCACTTGGGGTTTTTGTTGCCGTGTTTTATTTTTCCCCAAGTGTGCTATCATAGTAGAACCGGCATGTTTAGATCATTATTTATAGTATTTATGTGTTTTCATGATTAATTAGTAGAAAAATAGGGGAACCTTAGTGCAGTCCAATTCTGAAAGTATTTTGAATGATAATGATGCTTTTTGATTGTTAAAAGACACCCCTCCTGAGAGTTTTATTTTGAAATGTGTGTGTAGTATATTAGTTTGTGACAGTTGTTGGATCTAGTTATGGCACTAGTACTGTAGGCAGAATGACTGTAGCTAGCAATGCATGAACTGGATAGGTAGTAGTTGATAATGTAACCCTGTGCAATATGTGTATGAGGTCATTACCTAGTTTACTTTGTGTGTGTGACCCAGAACTTGCCTGGTTAGTCTTGTCTAGGTTATAGGATAGTGGTTAGGAAAGGATCATAGGCCATTTTTGAATAAGTCCACTTTTAGTCTAAATGCTCGACCAAATGAAATAAATATCTCTTGATTCCGATTTTGGGTTGTAATTGACCTATTTCTTTCATTAGCCTATTCACCTTCTTATTTTGACTTACAATGAACCTGTCTTGGCTCTTGTCCCTCCTTTGACATTATGTACCACAACTCAGGAAAATCACCTAAGTCGACAGTGGCTATTATAGGGGTGCGTAATTTATCTTGGATATGAAGAAGGGGTTAGAAAAAGAATAAAAATAGATTTAGGTGTAAAGTAAAAAAAAAAGGGTATGCTTTGAAGGTATGAAGAAAATCACACCCAAAATTAGAAAATGAATGAAGGAGAATAAGGGAGAATAAAATAAGAATGGTTGGAAAGTGAAGCCAAAAATAGTGTAGTGTCAAGGAGGGTTGAGTCACTATATCCATATGTACCACACCCATCCTTAAGCCTACATTACAAGTCGATGAAAGTCCTATAGTGATTCTAGTCCGACCGTCCGAAAAACTAAGGCATAGAAAATAACGGCAAGCCTATGGTATTTCACGCACACTGTTTGAACTTCTTTGTGAGAGAGAGTGTTTTGACCTAGTCCCTACTTTGATATTCATTATTATACTAAGAGGGACTTTTGTGTTGTGAGGGTACATGGGTTGCATTGTTAGCTGTTGTTTGTTTGGATCATTTAATTTGCAGCTATGTTTAGTTATTTGTTCATAATCTGATGCCATCATTTGATCCCTTCTGTATCATGATAATAGGCTGCATTTATACACAATATGGTTTTGATTTGCAAGTTGGAAGGGTCAGAAAAGTTTTGATGCCAAAAGCAATGAGTCGACTTCCATAGGTCTCTTAGGTTTCTCTTAGTTAAGTCGTACGTGTTTATTTAGTTTTGTTCGCCTGAGGAGATGTAAACGTTCTAAGTTAAGGGTGTTGATGTGTCATGGTCTCATGGAACTTTCAATGCTCAAAACAAGGAAAATATGCAATAACTTGGGTATGTTTGGTTGGTATGATGTGTTTTCGGTCCTACTTTGCAGAGAAATAGGTTATGGAGGCAAACTGGAAAAAAGGGAAGAAGCATGCATTAGAATGGAGCATTTGAGGAAGAAAAGAGCCAAATCGAAGCTGGGGAGTGTCCCACAGCATGGACTCATGTTACATGAGTAGACCCATGCCACATAGGTGGGTACCATAGGTCAACTCTTGTAGACTGGAAGAAAGGCTGCTTTCCAAGTCAGGGACTCATGGAACGTGAGTCAACCCATGCCACGTGGATTGATGTTGTGAGTCAACTCCTGAAGAGTGAAACAAACCCCATTTTCCACTATAGGAACCCACGTGACAAGACTTGGCTCCACGACACCAAGTCATCGTATCATGGAAAATTGCCGACACTATTTTCCTATTTTGTTTAGGATAGGATTCACCTTGTATCTATAAATACCTCTTTATTGTCCTATGTTTAGAAGTTGGCCAGTACATTGTTTTGAGAGATATTTTGATTGTTTTTGAGTTCATAAACATATTATTGATTTTGTAATCTTGGAATATCGATTCTAGGGTTTTATTGATATTAAGATTTCAGAGTTTTCTCTTTATTGTGAGTTTACAATTATGTTTTCATCATCGAATTCTTCTTGTGTTCTTCCAATCATGAGTAGCTAAACCCATTAACTAGGGTTGTGTGAACCATAAGGAATTAACAAAACAGGTTAAGTGCAATGTAATTCTGAATCGTTGGGAATGCATATATTGTTATTACCTTCATTATAATTAATCTCCTAATAGTTGCAAACGTTAGAAACTCACCTGTATTCTAGACTTGCTCGAGAGAGAGGTAGAGATTGGGAACAAGGAATAACAATAGAGATTTAAAGCTACCAACCTTCATCTAATAACTTGAACCGTAACAGGGATAGTTATCTTACATCCAGGACAAGGGTTAGTAGTGCAACACTCGGAGACTGAGAGGAGAAGAGTGAAATTTGTCTAACCAAGGTCAAGAGACGTTAAGATGAACTTAACTTGTTAGATTTTGCATACAATGAAGCAGGACAGTCTTACCAGCATAAATAACTGGTAGAGTTAAGGAATCATTGGGGATCACAGTCCTAGTGTATTTCTCATATTGATCACAAATCCAAAAATCAACAATCATTACTGTTATTACTTACTCACAAAAATAAACCCTAGTTTTATTTACTTGCTAATTACTCAGACTAGTATTCGACATAACTTCATCCTAGTCCCTGTGGGATAGACCCCAACCTAGTTAGGTTCTATATTTGATAGAGAGACCGCATTATACTTTTCTGGAGGTATATTTTGGGCGATACCAAATTTTGGCGCCGTTGCCGGGGACTACAGTTACGGAGTTGAGTATTTTGCTTGTTGGAGTTGATTGGTTTTATTTTACTATACTTTTAAGGGCACACACCAATGCATGACTAATACTAGGAGTCAAGGCAATCCCCTGATTCCACTTCATCCTAAAATAGAAAGAACTATGAGAGCTAATCGGAGAATGGTGAACACCGACAGAGTTCAGGATCCCACAGCCCGGGAGACATTCATAACCAACCAATTCAGCCAGTTGGTCATGAAACAGTAGACCAAACTACCGCTCGATTGACATGGGAAGAGTAAGCTAGGTAAGCTGCTCTTAGGCTAGCAGATAGAGATAATTGGGCTACGCACGAAGCAGCACAGCGTATGGCTGATGCTGAAGAGAGATAAAGAAGACTGAGGGCATACTGAACACCCCAAAGACCACATATGCCAGTTTTTGATAATCCTGAAGAAGAGAATGTGGCTTATTTTAAGCCGGTAGAGACTGGTGCCATTATCCCACTAGAATTACCTCAAGCCACTAAGTTTGACATTACAAGTGCCATGATACACCTTCTTAACTTGAAAGGCGTATTCGCCGAACATCCGACGGATGATTCGAACATGTACTTGATGAACTTTGTGGGGGTCTGTACTTTGTATAATTTTCCTGGAGTGGACCAAAAGGCTATTCGGTTAAGATTGTTTTCGTTCTCTTTAACAGGAGAAGCAACTTTGTGGTTGGTCGAATTACCACGATGCTCCATTACTACTTGGCAAGAGTTGAGAAATCAATTTGTGGAGTGATTTTTTCCACCCTCCAAGATGCTACAGTTGAAGGATGAGATTTAACACTTCAGACAACTATGTTCTGAAGCACTTTATGAGATATGGCTAAGGTTTAAGAAGAAGCTGCAGAATGTTCCAAATCATAAAATGAGTGGCAAGAGTTTACTTGAAATCTTCTACAGGGCTTTAAATGCAAATACTAAGGTTGTAGTAGATACTATCACTGGCGGAGCATTTATGAGTCTGAGGAAGGAACAATCTTCAGAGATTTTAGATCGTATCACTAAGACCAACCAAGGATGGCATACTCGGGAGGCAGATACACCTGCTGGTACATACACTATTGGAGCATCAGCAGCTCAATGGGCGTTGGATGAGTTTATAGCTCAAGAGTTTGCACAACTGAGGACAAAAATTAGTTTGTTAGCTATATAGATTAAGGCTAGAGATGCTAAGAAGGTGCATGTCGTAAGTCCACAAGGCAAAACACCTAAGCATAATGATTATAAATCTGATAAGGAAGCTAAGTACTTGGATCGAGAAGTGGCGGGTTTTTGAGCCAAGGGCCAAGGGTCTAATCAAGACTCTTGGAACTCGAGGTAAGGGAATCAAGGTTGGAACTATTATGGAGACGATTATAATAGGTCAAGATATAGAAACAGAGAATAAGATCGTGATGGAGACTAGAGATGAAAAGAGGATTACAAGGAGAGGAGCGGTGCTTATGTTCCACCAGGAAATCGTGATACTGACAACAAAAATTCATGAATGGAAACCCTTCTTACCAAATTGGTTGAATGATCAGAAAATCAAGAAAATTGCTTGAAGGAAATTAGGGCGAAATTTCGGGAATAAGTCTAAAAGTTGAATCTCACTCAACTGCCATAAACTAGTTGGAGCAACAGTTCGGGCAGATATCGGTGGCATTGAACCAACATCAATCAGGCACTCTTCCAAGTAACACCATCCAAAATCCTAAAAATGGCAGTCATTGTTTAGCCATTACTACAAGAAGAGGAAAGAGCACGACCAATCCATCTATTCCTGCGGATAATGATAAGAAAAATAAGCCAGTGGTGGGTGATGAAGAGGTTGAGATGGAGCCAGAAAATTTAGCAGCAGACAACAATGCAGCTCACAAACCCCACAGTATTAATAAGAAAGTTGAATCTGATAGGATAAAGGAGAAGGAGGTTCCACAAAAATTGAAAACTATACTACGACCTCTTCCTCCCTTTCCTCAAAGGTTGAAAAGAAAGGCTGGGAAAGGTAAATACCAGAATTTTATTACAATGTTAAAAGAGCTATCGGTAAATATCCATCTTGTTGAAGCATTGGAGCAGATGCTCGATTACACGAAGTTCATGAAAGACTTGGTGAGGAATAAGAGAACTGCCAGTTTTGAGCAGGCAGATAACTTGCATCATTGTAGTGCAGTTGCTTTGCGTTCCCTGGTAGAAAAGAAGGAGGATCCAGAAACTTTCACAATACCTTGTACTATCGGGTCGTACAATTTTGCAAAGGCACTGTGTGATTTGGGTGGTAGCATTAACTTAATGCCGCTAGCCATTTTCAAGCAGTTGGGATTGGGAGCACCAAAATCAACTTTTATGAGGCTTCTTATGGCAGATAGAACTCTAAAAATGCCAATGGGCATTCTTTATGATGTTTTGGTGAAAGTTGCATCTTTCATCTTTCCAGTTGCCTTTGTGATTCTAGATTGTGAAGTTGATTTTGAGGTTCCTATCATTCTGGGGAGACCATTCCTTGCCATTGTCCATGCATTGGTTGACATGGAAAATGGGCAGATGAAACTAAGGTTAAATGATGAACATGTTACTTTCAATGTTTTTTGTTCCATGAAGCAACCAAAAGATATGCGAGTGATTTCTGTAATTGATACGCTTGATGAGAGTGCCATAGCATTTCCAATTGAAGAAAGGTTGGGGGAAGAAGCTCTTGTGGCTGTGGTTATGAATTTTGACAGTGATGGTATTGAGGAATACGATGAGATGGTTGGAGCACTTTCTGGTAGGGGATCCTACACTTATAGTCCGAAGAAACTTGATCTCGATTTGAAGAATAGGGCGACCCCACCAGCTCGCCCATGTGTTGAGGAGCCTCCAGTCTTAGAGCTTAAGGCTCTTTCTTTTCACCTTCGCTATGCATTTTTGGGAGCCAATAACACCTTACCCGTAATCATTTCTGCTGAGTTAGCAGGATGGCAGGTAGAAACTCTGGTTTCGGTATTAAAGAATTTTAAGAGGGCCATTGGTTGGCCCACTGTTGATATTATAGGGATTCCACTCGGCATTTGCACTCATAAAATTCAGCTTGTTCCTGAGTGTATACTGAGCATTGAGCACCAATATCGCCTGAACCCACCTATGTAGGAAGTTTTGAAGAAAGAAATCATTAAGTGGTTAGATGCAAGCGTAGTTTACCCCATTACTGATAGCAAGTGGGTAAGCCCAGTGCAGTGTGTTCCAAAGAAAGGAGGAATCACTGTGGTTCCAAATGACAAGAATGAGTTAATCCCAATGAGGCCAGTCACCGAATGGAGAGTTTGCATGGACTATCAAAAGCTAAATCCTTGGACCGAAAAGGATCACTTTCCCATGCCTTTCATGGACCAGATATTGGACCGTATTGCTGGAAAGGGGTGGTACTGCTTTCTTGACGGTTATTTTGGATATAATTAGATTTTTATTGCTCCCGAGGACCAAGAGAAGACCACGTTCACCTGCCCATATAGGACTTTCGCGTTCAAAAGGATGTCGTTCGAGTTATGCAATGCACCAGCCACTTTTCAAGGTTGCATGATATTTATTTTCTATGACATGGTGGAAGAAACTATTGAGGTATTCATGGATGATTTTTCTGTAGTGGGAGATTTTTTTGACGACTGTCTGGCCCACCTCACTAATGTTTTACAAAGATTTGAAGAGTGCAAATTAGGGCTAAATTGGGAGAAATGTCACTTTATGGTTAAATAAGGTATTGTATTGGTACATTGAATCTCAAAGAAGGGTATCGAAGTATACAAAGCAAAGATTCAGGTAATTGAAAAATTACCCCCACCGATTTCTGTGAAGGGGATTCAAAGTTTTTTAGGTCATGTTGGCTTTTATAGAAAATTCATCAAGGATTTCTCTAAGATTGCACATTCGTTATGCAAACTTTTGGAGAAAGAGGTGAAGTTCATGTTTGATGGAGAGTGCCTAAAAGCATTTGAATGTCTGAAAGAGAAGTTGATTTCAGCTACTAGCATTGTTACACCAGACTGGACGATACCATTCGAGGTTATGTGTGATGCTAGTGGAGTTGTTTTGGGTGCAGTCCTTGGCCAAAGATATGAAAAGATTATACACCCTATTTACTATGCTTGCAAGGCACTTAATCCAGCCCACAAGAATTACACTGTGACTGAGCAAGAGCTGTTGGCTGTGGTTTTTTCTTTTGAAAAATTTTGATCTTACTTGATTAGTACGAAGGTGATTGTACATACAAACCACGCCGCACTTAGATATCTTATGTCTAAGAAGGACGTTTAGCCAAGGCTGATTCGGCAGGTACTTCTACTATAAGAATTTGATTTTGAGGTCAAGGACCGAAAGGGGACTGAGAATCAGGTTGCAGACCACCTATCACGCCTTGAGGAGGAAGCCATGCTCAAATTAAGGGATGATCTCGATATTGATGATACTTTTCCAGACGATCAAGTGTTAGCAGCATCACAAGACTCAATCCCATGGTTTGCAGATTTTGCCAAATTTTTGGCAAGTGATGTAGTCTCGAAAGATATGTCGTACCAACAATGGAGGAGATTCATGCATGAGGTGAGAAAATTCTTCTGGGATGAGCCTTACCTGTTTAGGGTATGTGCAGATGGTATGATTCGAAGGTGTATCCCAGAGGCCCAAATGATGAGTATTTTGAAAGCATGTCATTCATCTCCAGTTGGGGGTCATCATAGTGGTACGCGGACTGCGCACAAGATCTTACAATGCGGGTATTATTGGCCCACAATCTACAAAGATGCCCATGACTATGCTCGGGCCTGTGACCAATGTCAAAGACAAGGGAATATTTCACGCAGACATGAACTTTCTATGACAACTATACTTGGGTTCGAATTGTTTGATGTATGGGGAATTGATTTTATGGGCCCCTTTGTGAGCTCACATGGGATGAAATACATTTTGGTAGCTGTTGACTTTGTTTCTAAGTGGGTGGAGGCGATTGCGCTTCCCAATAATGAAGGAAAAAGTGTCACTGCATTCTTAAAAAGGAACATATTTTCATAATTTGGTACACCCCGAGTTATCATTAGTGATGGAGGATCCCATTTCTGTAATCGGTTGTTCAAAACCTTACTTGAAAAATATGGTGTCAAACATAAGGTTGTAACACCTTACCATCCTCAGACGAGCGGGCAAGTTGAAGTGTCAAATCATGAGATTAAGTCTATTTTGGCAAAGGCAGTGAATGCCAATAGGACTGATTGGGCAAGAAGATTGGATGATGCACTATAGGCATATCGAACTGCATTCAAGACACCGATTGGTGTATACCCATATTAGCTGGTATTTGGTAAATCGTACCATTTGCCTGTCGAACTTGAATATAAAGCGTTATGGGCATTGAAGGGGCTGAATCTGGAATGGAGTGATACGGCTAAATTGAGACTAGAGCCGATGAATGAGATGGATGAATTTCATCTCCGGGCTTATAAAAGTTCAGCACTGTATAAAGAGAAGATGAAACTATATCATGATCGGAGGATTGAACGACGAGAGTTTCACCCGGTAGATTCGGTGCGGCTCTATAACTCCAGGCTTCGCCTTTTTCCTGGAAAACTGCGGTCTAAATGGTCTGGACCATTCACTGTTGTTAGGGTATTCCCGCATGGAGCAATTGTGAAATAAAAGGTGATGATAATGTTCTATTCAAGGTAAATGGGCAGCGTGTAAAGCACTATGTGGGAATCACGAAAGAAATTAGGACATGTAAGGAGCTGAGTCTTGATGAAGTCTGATTAGTCAAGTTATCCATATCGTGCCGCAACGTTAAATCAGGCACTGCTTGGGAGGCAACCCATGGGCTAGTTAGTGCAGTCTAAGTATCCAATTTAGCTATGTCGTGCCGCGACGTTAAATCAGGCGCTACTTGGGAGGCAACCCAAAGTCTGAGTTGGTTATGATCTGACTATTGGAGGATGCGAAGGATAAGTTAGCTGGAATTAAAAATATTGAACTGAAAATGTCAGTACAACCCACGACAGTGATTCACGTGTCGCAAGTTCATCCACGTTACGTGGGTATGTACCATGAAAGTCAGAGAAAATTATTCACATACAGAACCCGACCCACACCAGGGACCCACATGATGTAGGTAAAACAATGAGGAGTAGGTCAGTATCGTGGGAATCAGAGATTATTTGTGGTTGTAGAACCCGACCCACGACAGAGACCCATATGATGTGGGTCAACCCAGGTGGCATGGGTTGGTATCGTGAAAAGCAAACCCGAAATTAATTATCAAGATCCGACTGACCCAACCCTAATTTTGGGCTACCCCTATAAAATCCAATACTACTCGGTTACAAACTCCAAAAAAACTCGATCCTCCAAGCCTCCACATACGTGATTTCTTTCCCCAATTCATCCAAATTAACACTTTTTATCCTATAATCAATATAAATCTCAAGTACCAACCATTCCAATTTGTACCACCACCACTCCAATTACAAGAAAATTCAAAAATCATCCACCACATAACCCCAAAAGTTCTGAAACCCTAAAACCCCAAACTCGAACTAATTTTGACCCAAATTTGCCCCAAACTCGACCTATTTGATCCTAAATGCCACCAAAATTTAACCCTAAACAAGGAGATATGGGTTCATCTTTGAGAATCCACACTAAAAACCCTGAATTTATAACTAGGTTGAGTGATGAACCTTCGGGGTCAAATAAAAGTGAATCCGGGGAGGTGTTTGAGATTTCTCATGATTCCGCACATGTACCTCACACAACGAGGTTACAAACTAGGGCACAAGCTGCTGCTCGGGCAGCACTTTAGCCTATTCCACAGCCCCCTCAACCTGTAAAACCAGTTGCTCCTGATCAGTTTTTTAATTTCGCCCCCCAGTCTGATGAGGGGATGGATGCTTATGCAAGCTGTAATGATCACGAGGATGATGTATCTGGGTATGAGGAGCATGCTGAGGGTACAGAGAAGTCTGCGTCTGGTGAGAGTAGTGCAGCTGTGGGGACAACTTCTGTCTCCAATACTGGTGGCCAAGGTTCGACTACCCCCTCTCAAAGAGTTTTGAATGCACGTCAGGTCGCAGCTCCGGTCCAAAGAGATAACAGGAGGTGGTGCGTTGAGGGGATGAAAGACATTTATGATAGGGATTCCAAACCAACTGAGTGGGGTACATGGTGAAGAAATATCACGGAGAAGGCTCGGTATTAGATAGATGAGGTGAATGCACTGCCTGAGATTAAGACATTGTTTGATCACTATGGATTTGGGTGGATCGCAGAGCCTTTGGGCAGCTATAGCCGTGAGTTGGTCCACGAGTTTTATGCTGCGTCGGTAGCGTTGACTACACCTAATGAGCAGAGATATTGGGACCAGCCACCACAGACTCACATTTTGGTTCGCGGGACTAGAGTTGACATATCCGAGCAGACGATCCACAGGTTCATGTTTGGAGCAGAAAGGGAGATTCCCACCACGACTGCTGAGTTTGCTCACCGCATGGAGACGGTGAGAAACAGGACTAAGATCAGTGATGCTGATCAGCGATTGGAGTTACTGTGGTGGATTGCAGGTTATATAGCGGAGGATGGTGCAAATGCTAGTTGGGTTACTGGGAAGCTAGATATTAAGAAGTCCTCGCTTCACTTTGCAGGAAAATTACCGACTCTGTTTTCCTGTTTTGTTTAGGATAGGATTCACCTTGTATCTATAAATACCCCTTTATTGTCCTATGTTCAGGAGTTGGTCAGTACATTGTTTTGAGAGATATTTTCCATTGTTTTTGCGTTCATAAACATATTATTGATTTTGTAATCTTGGAACATCGATTCTAGGGTTTTATTGATATTGAGATTTCAGAGTTTTCTCTTTATTGTGAGTTTACAATTATGTTTTCATCGTCGAATTCTTTTTGTGTTCTTGCAATCATGAGTAGCTAAACCAATTAACTAGGGTTTTGTGAATCATGAGGAATTAACAAAATGGGTTAAGTGCAAAGCAATTTTGAACTGTTGGGAATGCATGTATTGTTATTACCTTCATTATAATTGATCTTCTAATGGTTGCAAATGTTAGAAACTCGCCTGTATTCTAGACTTGCTCGAGAGAGAGGTAGAGATTAGGAACAAGGAATAACAACAGAAATTTAAAGCTATAAACCTTCATCTAATAACTTGAGTCGTAACAGGGATAGTTAGCTGAGATCCAGGACAAGGGTTAGTAGTGCGACACTCGAAGACCGAGAGAATAAGAGTGAAATTTGTCTAACCAAGGTCGAGAGACGTTTAGATGAACTTAACTTGTTAGAATTTACATACAACGCAACGGGATAGTCTTGCCAGCATAAATAACTGGTAGAGTTAAGGAATAATTGGGGATCACAGTCTTAATGTATTTCTCATATTGATTACAAATCATAAAATCAACAATCATTACTGTTATTACTTCTCACAAAAAAAATCCAATTTTATTTACTTGCCAATTACTCAGACTAGTATTCGACATAACTTCATCCTAGTCCCTGTGGGATCGACCCCAACCTAGTTGGGTTTTATATTTGATACAGAGATCGCATTATACTTTTCTGGAGGTATATTTTGGGCGATACCAAGACACATTGTCAATCTTGACCATGAACCTCGACCCGAGCAAGTAATGTCTCCATGTATGAAAGCAATGCATAATAGCAATCATTTTTTTCTCTTGCACAGTGTAATGTCATTCTGTCTCATTCAACTTACGGCTCTTGAATGCTATAGGATGCTTATCCTACATCAAAACACCTCCAATGGTAAAATCAGATGCGTATGTATGCACCTCATATGTCTTGGTGAAGTCGAGCAATACCAAGACTGGCGCTGCTGTCGCAGCTACCTTAAGACCTTCAAACATCTTTTGACAATGTTCCATCCAAATCCATGGCTTGTTCTTCTTTAGAAATTCAGTCAACGGTGCTGCCTTTTGCTACTGATGAATCGACGATAGTAGTTAACAAGTCCAAGGAAGGACTTCAACTCGATTACTTTTGTAGGTGCCTCCCACTCCTGGATAGCTCGTACCTTAGTTAGCCTCGTCTATGTGTAGTTCACCACTACTTATGACATGGCCTAAAAAGTGCACCTTTGATTGTGCAAACTCACACTTTTCCCTCTTGATGTATAACTCATTCTCCAGCAAGAGTTGGAAAACCTTCTTTAAGTGCTCTACATGCTCCTGCAAGGTGTTGTTATAGATGACTATATCATCCAAGTAGACCACCATGAATTGATCAAGGTAGGGATGAAAGATATTATTTATGAGAGTGAAAATTATAGCGGGTGCATTGGTTAAGCCGAAGGGCACCACCAACTATTTGAAGGCTCTATATCTCATCACACTTATTGTCTTCAGTTCATCCCCTTCTGCAATGTAAACCTGGTAGTAGCCTTTGAGAAGATCCACCTTGGTAAAGTACTTGGCCTGCCCAAGTCGATCAAATAGGTCAGCTATGAGTGGTATTAGATATTTTTTCTTAACCGTGACCTTATTAAGTACCCGGTAGTCTATACATAAGCGCAATGATCCATCCTTTTTCTTTTGGAACAACACCGGTGTGCCAAAGGATGCTTTGGATAGATGGATGTGACTATCATCCAGTAGCTCTTTCAATTGCTTCCTAAGCTCCTCTAACTCAGGGGGTGCCATACGATAAGGGGCAAATGCTAGTGGTTTAGCCCCTGGATCCAACTCAATCTTGTGATCTACTTCACGCCTAGGAGGCAAATTAGGTAGCTCATCATACATAACATCTTTGTTATCCTCGAGTAGCCTTTCTATGCAAGGCGGTAATGTCTCTTGGGAACCCTTATCTTCCTCCAAACTTGTAATGGTTTCCATGAACGTCGGTTCTCTCATATTAAGCCCATTGACTAACTGAATAGCAGAGAGTTATACTTAGCTCTGACTGTGCGGTATAGATACTGTATGCACCATGCAAGCTCTTTCATATTCCAATACTAAGAGACGTTGGAGGTAGGGGTCAATCAAAGTATGGCAGTGTCTAAAGAATCTTATCCCAAAACAATATCAAGGATATCCATTGTTATGGCGATAAAGTTTGTCATATCTTTCCAATTGCCTAACTTCATACCAACCCCATTAACTACACCATAAGCATTTTGTGGCTCGACATACACCGTGTTGACACAGGAATTAGATAGAGTGAGTTTCAACTCTAACCTTTTTACTGCAGCCTCGGTCATAAAATTGTGAATTGCTCCAGTGTCCACCAATGCACGAGCGGGCTTGTTATTGATGGTGAGATCCACATATTGATTTTTATTTTCATCCGGCTAGATAGATTACTTCTTGACAGCTCTGCATAGTCCTATCATACCAAATTGTGCTGCACATGAACCTTTAATTTATGTCTTCTCTTTCTGCTTGCGCATCATGGCATTTATACTTTTTAAGTTGGGACAATTCCTGAAGTCGTGCGGTCCTCCATATATGTAGCATCCCTTCTTCTTGACCTGCACTTTTTTTTTGGCGTAGCTCTGGTGACCATTCATTTTCTTGAAATCAAACTTATTGGCATCTTGGGTCTTAGAGCATTGTTGGTAGGTGTCTTTACTTTTGCCACGATCTCCCCCACATTTGATATTGCTACCTTTGGACTCCTTACCTTTGTTTTTTCATACTTGTCATACCTAAAAACCATCAATGACTCAGCCTCCATGATGACCTGGTCTATATTTGTGACTTGTCAGCGTTGCGACTCTTGCTTAGCCCAATTCTACAACCCGTCCATGAAGTGGAACAATAAGTCATCACTTGTGAGGTTGGGAATTTAAAGTATGAAGGTGGTAAACTCCTTGATGTAGTCGCGTATTCTCCCTCTCTGTTTCAACTCTCTAAGTTTCTGTCTTGCCTCGTACAAGATATTATTTGGGAAGAACTGACGCTTGAACTCGACCTTAAATTGATCCTACATATTAATAGTTCATGTACCTCTATCAACATCAGTCACTTTCCTTCTCCACCACAGTATGGCAGTCTTGGCTAGATACAACACAGCGGTGTTGATCTTGGCTTTGTCGTCGCTAACTTTTCCATGCTTGAAATAGTTCTCCAAGTGCCAAAGAAAGTTCTCTACCTCATGTGTATCAAGAACCCCTTTGAACATTGGTGGCTTGGGAGCCTCAATCTTAGTCTCCCTCATCACAACGGTATTCCTGCCTGCTTCAGTCTCGTCATCATTGACCTGCTACTCGAATATTTCTACCTTTCCTTCATGGCATCGATAGTGCTCAATGCCTCAATGAGTCTGAACTCTAAGGTAGTGATGGTTTGTCGTAGCTCTACCTTGGCCTACGTATGCCTCTTCAAGTCATTTTGGATGCTCTCAATCTCTTTAAGAATATGCCCTTCAAGAATGCCAAGGGTGCCCTTCACTTTTCTTAAATATTGGCCAAAGATGTCGACGGCGTCCATCCCTGCATTAACCTTCATGACCCACTCCTTACCGAGCGAAACATCCTCCGGCAGGACCTCTACTTCATCCTTGCTCCCCTCCATGGTAGATGGTTCCTTGGATGTAAGCCCTTCACTTAACACAACCTCGAGCAGCACCTCCTTGCTCTTGTTGGCGGCATTCTTCTTCTTGTTATGGGCTTTCTTGCCAATGACATCTTAGGTGACGTTGGACAGGGTGTTAGCAACATTGAATTCTCCGTCATTTGTCATTCTCTTAGTTACAACCTGACTCTGATACCATGTTGTCACAGACTTAGTCTTCCACTAAGCACATGTGTGACACTTGACAATTTGCTCACGCTCTTGCACCATTTCCTCACGTTCTTGATATGCCAAGTCAGCCTAAGACACTAGGAATCGCTAAGAGAATGGAAGAAAGAACACAAAAGAATTATTAGGAAGTTTTGTATTAGAGAGAACTTGGAAGATTTGCTTGATGGTTTTACAAATGAGTACCTTTTTATTTACATTACTCATCTAGGGGCTAAAGTGTAAATAATAGTTGTTGCACAAGTTCCTACATATTTACACTTAGGTCCCTTCTCTAGAACTCTCTACATACCTAGAATATCTAATGGCCTTCAATGCAATTCTATGAAATTCTATATTCTTCCATGAGAAATCCCCATACTTCTCTAGATACTTCTACAAGTGATAGGATCTTGCTTATGTAAGCTTTCACATGGCAAAAAGGCGTGCCAAGTGGCGCTTATGTGGCATGATGACATTGCAGGTCATCACATGTTGCTGTGAAACTTTGTTGCATCATCAAGAAAGGCTTTCAGGGGTTGAACTTCTTCCAATAGATTTTTGAATTCGTCGTCAACGCCTTTAATTACCTCGATATTATCACTTAATAACTGTAACAAGTTCTCTACCAGAAAATTCACCACTATGTCTACCATATTAACAAATGTGCTAGAGGATAATACTTAGTTTTAGTACTCCCTCCATTCCTTTTTATTTGCTCCATTTGAGTTGGGTACACCCCTTAATAAATCTCTTACTCCTATAAAATTAAAGTAATTTTACCAATATACCCCTAATTAAATTGTATACCTCTTTCCAAATCAATAATGATTACATTTATTGAACAAGGGTAAAATAGGAAGATTTTGTTCAAACTACTCTTGAAAGATTAAAGGAGCAAGTATTTAGGAATATATGCACAATCCAAATGGAGCAAATAAAAGGAATGGAGGGAGTAATGATGAAGAATGGTAAAAGAAAAAAAGAAGTGGACTCTTTCTTTTGAATTATTTAACCAAGCCTTTCTGAATAGTACTCCCTCTGTACCTAAATACTCCCTCAGTTCATGTTTACTTGTCACATTACGTTTCTCAAAAGTCAAACTGCATGAACTTTGACCAATATTTAAGATATATTTTTTTATCATATTAATATAAGAAGCATTGCAACTTATAGCATTTTTCATATAGTTTTCGTACATCTAAATTTAAAATTTAAAATATTAAATTAAGCAACTTCAATTTAGATTCGAAGTTTAGTCAAATTGGCTTTCATAAAGTAAAACGTGACAAGTAAAAATAAACGGAGAAAGTAAGTGATGTTAGTCTTTTTATTTTGTTGGTCTCTTTATTCCTAATTAGTGTCGTCCTTACTAAAATGGATATTACTTAATACTCCCTCCGTTCACAAAACCTAGGCATAATTATTTGTTTGCTTCCACTTTTATCCTTAGTAATAAATATGGAGAGATATTAATATAATGCAAAAAGGATAAGCACTAAATAAAGATGAGTAATAAATAAGGGTAATTTAGTCAAATTACTTTCTAGTTAAAGCTTTTCTTAAGGGATGTGCAACTTAAAAATGTGACAAGTAAATAGGAACAGAGGGAGTACTTGTCATTTCACAAAATCAAGGCATAATTACTTGTTCTTTTCCTCCTTTACGCTTAGTCATAAATATGGAGAACTATCAATATAATGCAAAAAAGAGAAGTATTAAATAGAGAAGAGTAATAAATAAGGGTAATTTAGTCAATTTAGCATGTAATTAATGTTTTTTCTTAAGGGGAGTGCAAACAAAAATGTGACAACTATTTAGGAACGGAGGGAGTACTAAATAACTGGTATTTTAGATAATCAAGAAGGCATTAATGATATTTTTTTAATTTTACCCTTCTTTAAATAAAGAGAATTTTACATACCCAAGAAACTACTCAAGAGTTACATTTTTTCAAGATACGTATTTATTAAGTGTAAGTTAGTAGTACTACTCTTTGCTTTCTAGAAATTAGTCATTTCTTAAGAGATGTGTTTAAGCAAAAAATGTCACTACTCCCTCCGTTCTATATTAGTTGGTCATTTTCCTTTTTACATGCATGTTAAGAAATTATAAATAAATAGGTAATTTTACTAATTTCCCCTTAAAAAACTTCTTGGGAACTTTACAAACAAGTGTGAATTCTTTCAAAAAGAATTAATTGCAAGGGTAATATGGGAAAAAATTAATTAATGCTTTCTTGATTTAGTAAGATGGACAACTAATATGCTTTCAAAATAGTTGGCTTCTTTCTAAAAATATTTGTTTCAATTTAGTTGTCTCATTTATAAAATTAAGAGAATTTTATTATGTTCTTCCAATACTACCTCTATCATTAAATGACTACACAAAGTGTATATACTCAAATTTATCTTTTCAAAGTATAATTAATAAGGCTAATTTGGTAAAATAAACCCCTAATAAATATTTTCTTAAGGGGAGCGTCAAGTCAACAAGGGTCAACTATTTTGAAAAGGAGGGAGTCTAAGAATGCCAGTTATTTGCGCGAAAAAAAAATATTTGCAAGTGGACACCATAATTAGTCTGTGGCCTTTCGATGTTTTTAAGGGTTTGTTTTTGTATGTATGTTTTTAAGGTTGTTTCTTGGAAATTTGGACATACTTCCCTCTAGATTCGTCTTGTTTGGACTAGCTAATTGACCAATACTAGACTCCCATTTCTCAATTTATGTGTCGTTCTTCTGCAGGAGTTATGTTAATCTTCTCTATATTATTTCAATTTTATTGAGTGTCATCTAAGGGACGAGCCGACGAGCAATATGAGAGATTTTTCAAAAGTTGTATATTGTGTATTTGTGTATTTGTGTTATTGTCTCTCCTTCAAAAGAATAACATGAGAAGAGACCGTATTTAAGATTTAGATTTTATGAGTCATTTTTTAGGATTCTTAATTTTAAACTCATTATATTATTAAAATTCAACAACAAAGTGTAATTTGACGATGCAAGCTGCCTTTCACATTGCTAGTTCTATGATATAATAGAATAACAAATTGTTGGTTGGTGGCACTATTTTATAGTTCTATGATAATAATAATAATAATAATAAACTATTACGAATCTGTCCACGATGGAGGATCCAATTGATATAATGTCAAATTAAATTTGGGATCCTGGTTAAAGGGATGATTATGTGCATTAAAGATGCTTATATATAGAAAGTTACCAGTTTCAAAAAAAAAAAAAAAAGATGCCTATATATAGAAGATAGAACTACTCCATTAGGGTTATGCTAAGATTTATGTTGTTTTCTTTTTTCATTAGCTATTTTGTGATTGCCTCTGTAATCTCCCTTTTCTATTTTTCTTTTTGGTTACTTGATGAACGATTTGCTTGTAAGTTCCATTATTGATCAATCCAAGCTTTTAGTTTGTTACATAAACTGTTTGTTGGTGGCACTATTTTATAGTTCTGTGGTAATAAATAATAATAATAATAAACTGCTTGTTGGTGGCACTATTTTATAGTTTTATGATAATAATAGTAACAATAATAAACTATTTGTTGGTGGCATTATTTTATAGTTCTATGGTAATAATAATAATAAACCGCTTGTTGGTGGCACTATTTCATAATAATAATAATAATAATTTTAAAAAAAATTGCTTGTTGGTGTCACTATTTTATTATTTTCTACCTGGATAAAGACTTGAAAACGTGTGAAATGATGGGGAGGGCTGTACTGGTAAGTGTTATCATCCACAAATTCAAACTACAGGTCAGTTTGGACATGATTTTAAATTATGATTTGAAGCCTAAATGTGCTTTTGTGATAGATTGCTTTCTAGGCCATAATTAACGATTAAGTGATGAAGTAAAATATTGACTCTCTTACATGTCTTGAGAGACATATTTCCAAGCCTGGACATTAAACGAAAGGAACTATATGACTGAAACGATTAAATGTTTGAGAACCTATACATTGCAGAGCAAGCATATGAGCCTTGAGTTATTTATACTCTAGTGCCCAGAATGCCTTATGAGATCATCAATGTGAATGAATGTTAAAAGAACCTCTATCGGTGAAATACGAATCTTGGGTCAGGAGTGTCAATTGAATCTCACTGTTGTGTGTATATGAAACTTAACTATGGAAGGTGGTAAAAATAGAGCCTGGTAGTGGATGATGTTACCTACCATGTTATGAATCATGGTGCATTGTTATACAGAGCCTAATAGTGGATGATGCTATCCGTCATGTCGTGTATCGTGGTATTTGGCATAATAGTGAATGATGTTACCGCCATGTTAACCATGGTGCATTATTATGTACAGATCAGTAATGAATGATACTATCCACCGTATTGCAATCCGCAATGCATTGTGTGGTATACCCATTCTCTATGTTTGAAATGAATTGCGAACCCTCGTGTGATTAATTTGGCTTCAGGTTGCATTTATGCCCTCCAACTTTGGATGTGCACTAGTAGGCACTTCAACTTGTATAAAGTTGAACAAGTAGACACACACATCCTCCGTGGCATCTACATGGCAAGCTCACTGGAATTGCTACTTAGGACGCATGTGTCTACTTGTTCAACTTTATACAAGTTAAAGTGTCTACTTGTGCACACCCAAAGTTGGAGGGCATAAATGCAACCTGAAGCGAGTTAAAGGGCACATTTATCTATTATGTCATTGTAAAATAAAGCCAATGTGAGCTAGAGATGTAAGGTAATGAAAGGGCCTAATGTGAACCAAAGAGTCAGTGACATGACGAAGTACAACGTAAGTTAAAAGCAAAGGTCAGTTGCTTGAACCCTGTTTTGTTTTGTTCCTCAGTATTGCCCTATGAGGCCCTCTGTCTCAGTTACTTTGGTTAATCGTTCCAGGTATATAAAAGTACTTTCTCATACTCCCTCCGTCTCATAATAGTTGGCATGTTTGCTAAAAAAAATTCTCTCAAAATAGTTAGCATGTTTAAAAGATCAAGAGATAATTAACCACTTTTTTCCAACTCTACCCTAAGTAATAATTATTCTAGAATTAAGAGGAACGTAAATAGATAAAGATTAAAGAATTAATAAGGGATATATTAGTCAAATCACACTCCTAATCAATTTTTCCTTAAGAGTTGTGCAAAATCTATGCATGCCAACTATTTTGAGACAGAGAGAGTAGTAAATAAGTTACTAAGACATTATCTCATAATGATTGCATATATGCCGTGTATGTATGTTCATGTAGAATTGGTCTGCTCGATCAAATTAAAGCACCGTCGGTCCCCCTCACCCAGATTTGGGGCATGACTGTACCAGGTTACCAGCAACTAAATGAATGAGCAAAGTATAATTTTATCTATTTATTTTTGTTAGAACTGACAATTTTATTAATACAAAAAGTAACTTTACAAAACAAAGAGCTGACCCTTCTCCAATCTACAGAACATGAAGCTATTATCTAGAAACCATACAACATCAAAGGTATATCAACCAATTCCTACATTACAGTGCCTTCTTCTAGCATCATGTTAAGGGAGCCTGTGAAGCAGCTGTAACATAGTCTTCCATTTTGGAAGGTCCCTTCCTCGAATGTGTATGTGAAAGGTGATCTCTTTGCTGATTCTGTCACTATGAAAGTGGCTAGCTTGAAATCGAATGCCATTTCTTTCCCTCCATATGATGTATACTCCCATTGCAAAAACACAACTTACGCTTGCACCCTTTCCTGTCTTCTTCCTTACAATGAGCAAAGCATAATTGAGCTTGTTTGTCATGATTCTTGTGAGTAGAAGAAAACTGAGATACCACAACTTGCGCATCAGCTGTTGACACAACTATTGTACATAATGCATTGAGGCATTATACAACAGACCTGATATTATTCTGGTGTTTTAACATACTGGAGACCATCAAATTAAACATAGAACGCCTTGCCCATTGGCTGTTAGTTAAATGACAGCAGTTCTTCATTGCTCAATTACCATTTGTAGATCCTTGTCTATCACTCCTAATCTATATCGCTTGCCCATGCATGAAATGCCGTTCATCTGCAACAGTATTAACACATGTTCTGATTAACAAGGAATGTGTGATCAATAGAGTCAACAGCAATACCTTGAAGTTCATAAAACAGTGCATGCACGAACAGCAACATTAGGCTCAACCATTATGAAACCAGATCGACATAAGCAGTAAATTAGAGGCATATGGAAAAAACCATAAATTTTCAGTTCCTTATGTTGTTACTATTGTTATTCATTGTTATATCTCAACGCATCAGGACATACGTAAGTTGTGTAAGGCAGAGAAAAGACAATGCATGCTTTGTTGAGTAAAGCTACTGAGACCAAGATAAGATAGTGGAAGACTATTATCCAAGCATTCGAAGTACAGACACATCCAGTTGCTATCCATCCAGATTGTTAATCCTTCTATATACCTGAAGAAGTTTTTATTTGTTTCCCCTTAAAATTTAAATAATTTATTCTTCCATCAAGGAGGTGGGTTGAATGACTAAACAGTGCCAGAAATAGATAAAGGTCCATTAAAATGGTGGGTTTTTCAGGATATATGCGCCACTAGTAGGTGAATCATGATTGTGATAGAAGCAGAAAGGAAAGCATTGAGCCATTGGAAGAGTAGGAGACACCAGCTTCACTGTTATGGCACTTCCAGGCAGTAAAGGGGGAGGGCAGAGAGAGAGAGAGAGAGAGAGGGAAAGGACACAATTGGAATATATCTTGAAAAATACTGCTTCCTCAGTCCCCCCAGACAATGGTACTACTACTATTTAAGGAATCAACATTTTTTAAACTAATATCTTTTAACAGTTTCCAAATATATTCAAGTAAAAAAAATTGTGATCGAAAGTACTCCTATTTAGCTTCTAAATATGTCAATTTTACTTCAAAAAGATTAAGGAATTGAAGTCCGCGAAAAAGGTTGAGCATTAACCCATTTGAAAAGAATGCCCCACATCAGACAATTGAGGCAAACTGAATATCGGCCCTATTATCTGTTCCTTCTATCTACTAGTCCTAAACTCTTCCTGCCCCAAAAAAGCATTTACCAGCAAAAATAGCAACCCCACAACCAAAAGATTGTGGGATCAAGGCAAAAGAAAAGAAAAAAAAATGTAACAGCAAGCACCACAACCAGTGAACAGTTCTTGCTTAACACAATCCATACAATCTACATACTTGAAAGTTCCTCATGAAAGGTTTCGGGAGAAGGGAAAAGAACTACATTGGCATTAAGTCTCAACGAACGCCAAAAACTTTTAGTTGATCCCCATGGTAAGGAATTTTCACATGAGACACTAACTGATAATTTTTTTTTGAGAAAAGGGTAACATTGTATTCACACCAAAAAATTCATCATCCAACAAATGATGAATTGGAAACTTACATCCCACAGAGTGGTGGGCACACCCCAAAAGAGCATTCTTTACAAGTTTCCTATGAAATCAACTAAATCTATTATCTCCCCAACCATAATTTGTTTACACCAAAAATACAAAAGGCCTATACAATTCATTCTAATCTTATGTAAGTTAGCCTTCTGTCCTTCAAAACATCTTGTATTTCTTTCTTTCCACAGGGTCCACCATATGCAGGCTGGGATGGTTCTCCACCCGTTTTCTCTTTTTCCTCTACTTCCAATCTCTTTCCAACTACACAGCAGTTCCAGTGTTGTTTTAGGCATCAGCCAACTAACTCCTAGCATACTCAGAAACATATTCCATAGACTTTTTGCTACCTGACAGTGAAGAAATAGGTGATCATTAACTTCAGCTTCCTGTTCACACATGGTACATCTTGAACAAATCTGCCATCCTTTCTTTTGCAAAACGTCATGGGTTAAACATGCTTTCCTACAGACCAACCAGGCAAAACATGCTACCTTAGGAGGACTTCTGGTCTTCCAAACTAGTTTCCAAGGCCAGCTGTTAAGCATTGTCTGATTTGTGTTGAGCTCCCAATAGCAAGATTTAACAGTGAACATGCCCTTGCTATGAAGTTTCCACTCAGGTTTATCAGGCTCCATAGAAAGTCCTGGGAATGAGTTTAAGACTCCCAGTAGACTGGCTACTTCTTCAACCTCCCAATCATTCAATGCTCTTCTAAAAAGCAAATTCCAACCCTGTTGACTCCATACTTGAGAGACCATGACATTTCTTTGCAAGCTTAGATTGTACAGATGAGGAAAGATGCTCCTCAAGTTGTCCTCTCCAATCCACACCTCATTCCAGAAAGCAGTTTTCAAGCCATTTCCCACGTTGATTGAGATGTTGTTGCTAAATGAAGTCCATAGCCTTCTTATGGTTTTCCAAAGACTACACCCAAAAGTGCCTCCAACCTCCTTAGTAGTCCACTGAGTGAGTGAACCGTACTTCCCTGCTATATATCTTCTCCACAGAGCCCCTTCTTCTGAACAATACCTCCAAAGCCATTTCTGGAGAAGAGAACTATTTTGCTTGTTGAGATTCTTCAAACCCAAACCCCCTTGCTGACTACTAAGGGTTAGCACATCCCACTTTACCAAATTGTACCCTTTTTTCTCCTTGTTACCTTGCCAAAAGAAGGATCTTCTCAACTTGTTGATCTTTTTTTCAATGCTTTTAGGAATAGGGAATAGGCTCATCATGTATGTGGGAAGTCCATCAAGAACTGACTTGGTGAGAGTCAACCTACCTCCAAGAGAGAGGTATTGACTCTTCCATCTAGATAGTTTCTTCTCACTTCTTTCCAATACTCCATTCCAAACTTGTAATTCTTTGTTCTTAGCACCCAGTGGCAGCCCTAGATACTTTGTAGGTAGAGATTCAACTTGACAACCCAGAATATCAGCAAGACCTTGCAGATTCTCAACCTGGTTTATAGGATAGATGTGACTTTTCAACCAGTTAACATGTAGGCCTGATATAGCCTCAAAAATTGTAAGAATGACCCTCAAATGTCTTATTTGATTTTCATCTGCTTCACAAAAGATTAAGGCATCATCTGCGTAAAGCAGATGGGATATTACTAGTTCTTCCCCTCTCCCTGTTTGAGCACTGAAACCTTTCACCCAATTGTTTGCCTTTGCTATCTTAAACATGTGATTCAGTCCTTCCATGGCTAACAGGAACAAAAAGGGCGACATAGGGTCCCCTTGTCTGAGACCCCTATGTGATTGGAAGAAACCCTCTGTATTACCATTTATTATTAGAGAAAACTTCACACTTGTGATGCACATTTTGATCCAGTTGATCCACCTGCTACCAAATCCCATGTCTTTTAGAATCTTAAGTATAAAATTCCAATTGACATGGTCGTAGGCCTTTTCAATGTCTAACTTACACAGAATCCCTGGTTTATTTTGTTTAACCCTTGAATCTACTAATTCATTAGCCAGCAAAGATGCATCCAGGATTTGTCTACCTTTCAGGAAGGCCATCTGATGTTCATCTACTAATTTCCCAATAACTGTTTTGAGCCTTTCAGTTATGAGTTTAGAGATGATTTTGTAAACCCCTCCTATCAGGCTGATAGGTCTAAAATCCTTCAGTTCCACTGCCCCAGACTTCTTAGGAATTAATGCTATGAGGGTAGCATTAAGGGATTTTTCACAAACACCCTTCTGATGGAAATTATGAATGGTTTTCATCAGATCTTCCTTCAGTATACCCAGCAAACCTTGAAGAAATTCATTGTGAATCCATCAGGACCAGGAGCTTTATCTCCATCACATTGTTTGATTACTTGCAACACCTCTTCTTCTGTAAAAGATCTCTGAAGCCACTCATTCTCTTCCAATGAAATTGTACGACAACCAGTCAGTTCAAATGAAGGCCTCCAAAATTCAGATTCTGTATACAAGTTGGAATAAAATTCTATCATAGCCTTTTTAATTTCATTAGGCTCCTCAACTTCCTCACCCCTAACCACCAACCTGTCAATCGTATTGCATCTTCGGTGTGATGTTGCCAATCTTTGGAAGAACCTGGTGTTCTTATCTCCTTGCTTCAACCAAAGAGCTCTTGATTTTTGTCTCCATTTTTCTTCTTCCTGCCGGGCCAAAACCTCTAATTCCACAAGTATTGTTGCCCTGACCATCATCTCATCTTGGGATAACTCTCTCTCTTCCTGAATGTTATCCAATTCAGACAGCTCTTCTAGTAGGCAATTCTTTCTGTTGACCATCTCAAAGAAGGTTGTTTTGCTCCACTCTTTCAATTTTTGCTTCAGCATTTTCAATTTGGCACTTAGTTGAAAATCCGGGCACCCTTCAACTTTGAAACCCATCCACCATCCCTGCACCAACTCCTTGAACCCATCCACCTTTAACCACCAATTCTCAAATTTGAAATAAGAGTGTCTTCTTTCCCATTCTCCGCATTCCAAAATTATAGGGTTATGATCAGATGATACTCTGGGCAGGATTCTTTGCCTAATGTTCTTGAAGCTTTCCTCCCATTCCATTGAATATAGAAACCTATCTAATCTTGCATTATTCTGATGATTGGAGCCTCTGACCCAAGTGTATTTGCCCCCAATCAGAATTGGATCGTGAAGTTCAAGATCTTCAATCCATTTGTTAAAATCAGCCATTACATTAGTAATTCTAGAACATCCCCTTCTTTCCACCATGTGTCTAACGGTATTAAAGTCCCCCCCTGTTATCCAAGGTCCTTCCGATAGACTTTTCATTGTAGCAATTTCCTCCTAGCAATCCTATTTCTTTTGTCTGATGTGAGGAGCATAAACCCCAGTAAAAGACCAGCAAAAAGAGTCCTGAACCGCTTCAAAGTTGAAGGTGATTGAGAAATTTCCTTCCTCAACTTTAGTACCCTTCCATACCCTGCTATCCCACATTACTAGGATACCCCCTTTGCTACCATCAGCTTCAATGAACCCACATCTCATCCATCTACATGGCCAAAGTTGAAATGCCACTCCATCTACTCCCTTGTTTACTTTAGTTTCCTGTAAACATACCACATCAGCCTTCCACTTTTGTAAGCAAGTCTTAACCAGATTTTTTGAAGTCCAACTGTTAAGACCCCTTACATTCCATGTCAAAATTTTGACTTTCATTTAATATTTAAACTCAGTTTCCTCCCCCTATTTCTTGTCCCTTCCACCTCCTTATTGAGACTAGATTGTAGGTTTTTTGGTTCATTCTTACCCATTCCTCTGCTCTTAGGTGTTGCACTGCTTTTGCCTTGTTTCATGTTATCAATCATCATCTTCCTCTCATCAATTCTCATGAGAAGAGCCAATGTTTCGCTCTCGAATCCCTCAAAAGCCACTCCATAGGTGTTGCTCAACTCCAATATATGTAAATTCACCCAATTAGATGCCTCTGTTTCAGCAAATCCATGTTCTGAAGGGGTCTGCATTGCTACTGGTTCAGGTTGATGTATCTGTTGGATCTGCATTGTAGCTTCTCTTGCCGCCGGTTGTTTAGGATTTTTTGATAGATCTATCTCCTGTGGTTGCTCAATTATTTCATCCTCCTTTGCGTTGTGACCCCTCGATTGTGATTGCATGTATGAGATCACTTCTGTTGTTGGTCCTTGTGCACACCTTTCCTTCGTCTCCTTAGCAGAAGAGAGTTCCCAGTTCTTCAAGGCTGTTAGGAAGTTTTCAGCTAAGTTTTTTATGTCTTTAATTCCTTTTAATGAGAGCACCTGCTGGTCACATGAGTCTTTAGTAGGAGAAGCCCTGGGAGTAGTTGGCTCTGATGAGATTGGGCCCAAAAAGTTTTTGAGGCCCAAATTTCTATTCCCAGAGTTGCTGGCCCACTCTTTTACTCCACTAGACTCAGGTAAGTCACGTGCCTCTTCACATGTCCTCTGTCTTGTCTCTTTCAACTGTGCCGTGTCAGTTTGTACTTCTTTACCCAACGGATCTTTACCAGCAGACTTCTGGGTAAAAGGAGTGACTAATCTCCCTTCTCCGACAAAGACCCTCACCGGAATTTCAGCCCATATTTGCATCGCGAAGATGGTACCATTATTTTCAACTTTCATCTCCTTCGGAATCTTGTTGCCGTCCCCACGTACACGAATTCTCGCCCATTTGAGGTGATTCCGGAGTGTTGTCTCCTCCTCTGTTTCCATCCATCCCCCACAGCCATCTCCGATGGCCTTGAAAACCTTATGTGACCAGAGATGAAGTGGAAGATCTATTATCTTTACCCAGGTTGATTCGACTCTGTTTTTCGGCTCTACAGTTCCCACTAAAGGATTCCACCAGTTGAGTTTGGCTGGTACTTTCTTCCATTCCCAGATCCCTTCCATGACCTGCTCCGCCATTTGCTTGGCGGTGAACTCGAAGAGAAAGAGTCCTCTTCCCATTTCATAAGTATTCAACCCATGAGCTTTTTTCCATACAATATTGGACCATTTCCGAATTTCTGAAAGTGTTGCATCTACATTAAACTCCCCTACCAAACTCCTCTTTAGCACTTCATTGTGATTGCATAAAGAGTCTTTAATGCTAATGATTCCTTCCTTCAGCAACACCCCATCAACATTTAATTCTCTACCATCACTATTTCCCCATTTAAAGCCTCTGACCATTTCAGAAAAAGGGAGGTTATCGTCTATGAGCCTATATCTCTCCATGCTTTGATTTGTCTTGTGGCATTCTATAAACCTTGCCACCTTCATTGCGATTTCTGACCATCCTGCATTGAAGGTCAATTCCGGGATAATGAGAACTGACCTTCTTCTCCCCCTTATGTTTATTAGACTTATGTATCTTCCAAACTTGTTGAAGTTCCTGGCGCAAAAGGTCTCAGAGAGATCTTCTGTTTTTCTCCATCTACGAACTTTGTTCCCCTGGGCTTTGGAAGCTTCATTTAGAGTCCGTACTATCCACTCCATAGTTCTTTTGCTGAAGGTTGTTCTTGTGATTGTATTTCTGCTACGTTCTGTCCACTCATACCATATTCCAGAAGTCCCTGAGATTTTCTCTATGTCGTAGGATTTGAATCCAACTGCAAAGTAAATGGTGTTGTCCATCGGAAGAGGGAAAGAAAGAAAGGGAGAAAGAGAGGTTTTCCGGTGGCCAGAAGGACCACCGGAGGGGAGGAGAGAGAGTCTGGTTGGGAAGGGATTTAAAAAAATCTCGGACTAAGTGCCTGGGAGCAAAACCACTTTTTCAATTTGGTATTAATTTTTTTCACTAACTGATAATTACTTATGGTTTTATTCAGATGAGAACGTGTTATTTAAGGATAACTGACGAAAAGTCAGAAGTGCGCAGTCAAACTTCATAAAATTCGTGATCCATATATCAGACGATGAAAGAATCTCATCAATGATCTAAACTAGGATTTGAAGCTATGAGTTACATGGTAGCAGTTTCAGATTACTCATAATCCACATTGAGACCAATTTTAAGGTATTAGACTAAAAGCAAGGGAAATGGAATGCAGTACAATGGCATTCAATTGTAGTATATTAGTATCAACAGTTTTTAGTCCAGCTAAAGGTGTTATGTGTGGTCCTTACAAATTATGAAGAGTGCAACATGCAGGAAGTCAATATAAGATGGGAGAAAGTGCTGCTCGTTGTTTACGGTTAGTTAGCTTGAACATCGTAATATACCGTTAAGCACACAACTCAAATGGGATAATATACAGCAAGTTACAGTCTATTTTCTATAAGGCATAGGATGCAGCATTCTGGGATCAAGGCAATATTTTATAGTTGCAAAAGAGAAGAGTAACAACAGTATAAGCGCCACAACCAATGAACAGTCCTTGTTCAATATAAATCCATACAATCAACATACTTAGACTCACTACTGAAAGTTCCTCATGATTAAGGTTTAGGGGGAGGGGAAGAGAACTTCATTAGCATTCAGTCTGCCAAAAATTTTAAGTTGATCCCCATGGGAAGAAATTTTCACATGAGAAATTAACTGATAATTACTGGAAAGTAGAATCACTTGTAGTTTTATTTACATGAGAATGTGTTACTTGAGGAATAACTGATGAAAAGTCAGAAGTGCGCAGTCAAAATTCATAAAAGTCAAGATCCTTATTTCAGACGATCAAAGAATCTCATTAATGGTCTAAAGTACGATTTGAAGTAACCATAAGTTACATGGTAGCAGTTTCAGATGACTCACAATCCACATTGAGACTTTCCAAGTCCTTGACAAAAAGCAAGGGAAATTGAATTGATGTACAATGGCATTCAACAGTTTTTAATCCAGCTAAAGGTATGGTCCTTACAAAGTATGTCGAGTGCAACTTGCAAGAAGCCAAGATAAGATGGGAGAAGGTCGTGCTGGTTGTTTACGGTTAGTTAAACTAAATAACGTCATACACCGTTAAGCACAGAACTCAAATGGGATAATATACAGCAAGTTACAGGTAATAAGGCAGAGGATGCAGGGTTTTGGAATCAAGGCAAGAGATTTTAGTTGTTAAAAATAAGTGACAACAGTATAAGCACCATACCAATGAACAGTCCTTGTTCAACACAATTCATACAATCTACATACTTGGACTCACTACTGAAAGCTCCTCATTATTAAGGTTTCCAGAGGAGGGTAAGAGCTTCATTAGCATTCAGTCTCAATGAACACCAAGGACTTTTAGTTGATCCCCATTGAATGATATTTTCACATGAGACATTAACTGATAATAACTGGAAATTACTTATGGTCTAGTTTAGATGAAAATGTGTTACTTGAAGAATAACTGATGAAAGATCAGAAGTATGCAGTCAAAATTCTTAAAAGTTGAGATCCTTATTTCAGACGATGAAAGAATCTCATCAATGATCTTAAGCAGGACTTGAAGTAACCATGAGTTACATGGTAGCAGTTTCAGATGAGACACAATCCACATTGAGACCCATTTTGCAGGTCCATGACAAAAATCAAGGGTACAATGAGACATTCAGTCATATTATACTAGTAACAACAGTTTTTAGTCCAGCGAAAGGTTTTGTGTGGTCTTTCGAAAGTATGAAGGATGCAACACGCAGGAAACCAGTATAAGATATGGAGAAAGTGCCGGAAGTTGTTTACGGTATCATAATATACCATTAAGCAAACAAACCCACCCACAAAAAAAAAGGAAACCAAAATGACCGAAATATGAAGTTAAGACTTTGTAAAGAGCCATATCATAAAGTTATTCAATCCAAATACATTTATGATGAAGACTAAAATGAAAAACAAATAGAAAATCACTTGGCACAGTTCGTACCGCTATCTCCATCGGATATCTCTCCAAGCCTCGAAATAGCCTCCAGAAGTTCTAGTTCATGCTCCTGAATAATGTAAAGCAGTAAAGACTTCTTGTGAGATTAACGAGTGAGCAGAACATCACTACAAAGTTTAGTGCCACTAACCTTCAGCACTTTCTTTGCCTTCTCAGCCTCCAGAGGGTCTGGATGAGTGGCACCAAAGACCCTCTCCACCTAACCACACTCACAGAGTTAATGAACAAATGCAGAAAGGTAATATCTTTGTGTGCAGCAGATATCAAACTACTGTTACCTCAATAATCAACGTATCAGTGCGAAGTAACTGAATATCATCATATCCCTTCTTTCCTATGCCATTATGTGATGGTGGAAAATCTGTTTGAGACTGAGTTTTAGTCAGACCTAGGTTTCTACCTGCACCTGGAGCACTATCACGTCCAACAGGTTTATTCACACCATGCCCTGATCCAATGTAATTTCCATGATGAGAAACTTCAGGATCTTCACCCTCCCACTGGATATCCTCCGGAGAGATCTGTCAAAGAAGAAAAATAATTTAAAACCTTGAAAAAACTCTTCAAAATAAACTAAATCATGTTGAAAGACAAAGCTGATTACACATGTCAGAATCAGGAAGGATAAGTAAATGATAAATAGGTGCTAAATACAGAGTTGACTATCAGGCGATTCCTAGTTTTTAAGCAACAATTAGGAGCACGAGGCATGTTTCACAGTTTCAGAAGCATATCAGTGACTGTCCAAGACCTGCAGATGAATATCATGCTAACACCAGTCACATTACAAGCCAATGATACATAGCATGAACTAACTTGAAAGATCTACATCAATGTTTCTTGGCACCACCCTCATAAACGAATAGGAAATGGATTCACCAACAAAACATGATAGAGTTATTAAATTCGGTCGATTTTATCGCTTAGAGAGGTGAAGTTATTGACATGAGGTGATCTGGCGAGAATCAATGGATTATTTTGATATGATTAATGATGGGGAAAAAAGGAGACCTTTTGCTATTTGAGTATGAGGATTCTTTACATATGCTTTTCTTAAGCGTGTCAATGATCCAGCTAGCCGCTTGTCTTACGAAATTGATACAATACTACTTTTTTTTAACTAATGTATTGCTTATAACCAAAATTAGAATTGTTTGAACTGCCAATTGTATTGGTTTCCACTCAGTATCTATCAAATTAAGTTTATGTTTCATACTTTATTTTCAAGAAAGATGTAAAAAAAAATGATATTAGGATGTCTCATTTGTTATATAGAAAATAACAAGCTTTAACTAACATGAAAAAACCATTATCGCTATAAAATCAAGAACCTATTAATATTAGAGAAACATTGTTAATATGAGAAACACTAACTTTTGAAAGTACACCTACTATTTGAATATTTTGTTGGTTCTTTTTGTAGGTGCAAGTAAGCTTTATCTACCATTAAAAGGAATACATCATTGGTTTGCAAAAATATATTTCAATAGTGTATGCTAGATGCTGAAACCAGTAATTTTAATCACTCGATATTAGTAAAATAGATTTTGGCATTGCTCGTAAAATGTATGATTCACCTAGACGGGCTTTGCAGTTTTTTCTATGCTTTTCGATTTTAGAAACACAATGAAATGCTACAAAGTTGAGCAAAATGCTTCAGATCATGAGAAAATAGCATCAACTTACCTCTGCAAGGTTAACCCATTCCCATCTCATTTGCACTACCCCTATCATAAACAAGAGCATGTCTACCCTGCAAATGTGCATCAAGAGACTTCAGAATCCAACCACAAGAATTATTAAATAATTAATAATATACAACCATGAAATCCTGCACACCTCAGCTGTGTTACAATCAGTTATGACTGCTTCATAAAAATTATTGTCATCAGGCCATCTAGTTCTCACTTTCCTTCCAATCAATGGATCAAATGATGTTGTTTCAGCAGGTTCAGAAACTCGGTTATCGAATTGGCCTCTTCCAGATGGACCTAAGGAAGGATACTGCATTTTTGTTGAAGTTGCACCAGGCATAATCTGGCCCTATGAAGATGAAAATAGAAGTAAAATACTCAAAACCAGAGAATAATTCAAAAAATGTATGGTAAACTTGCACATCTTTTAGAAATATCTGACTTACAGATTTATGTTTTTTTCCCTTGGGCCCCATCATAGGCTTTCTCTTGGCAGCGAATGAAGATGGCTGGTTTGCCGCAGTCTCAGCTGGTGGATGAAAAGTAGGAGATGGTCCAGCAAAGGAGTGAGAAGGTAAAGATGGGGCTATCTTTTGTTTCCTCCGTGAAGTTGAGACAGAAGGACTGGGTATTGGATCATGAACAGCTTGACCAGTACCAAGCATACCAGATATTCTCCACTCAAAAAAATAGTCAGAGTAACTCTTGACTGCAGAGAAAACACAGAAATATCCAAGAGGTAGCCTGGAAAAGAGTTAGCTACAAATCTAACCCTAGTCTTCGGATAATGTCATCACCATTGACTCTACCAAGAAGTTCTCGATGTTCCTCATTGGACAATCTTAACTCTTTTCGTAACTCAGTTAGGAGACTTTCCTTCTCCTGAAGAAAACACATTCATTGAGCAACCATTTAAACCTGATCAAACAAAATCAACTATTGGATTCACTAACATATTTAAAAAAAATGGTACCCAAGTAATGGCATCAGCTTGAGCTTTAAAGGCTCTTAGAACTGAACTGTATGCTTCTTGCTCAAGTTGATGAATTTGCACCTCCATGTCAGTTTCACCATACATCCTCACATAGGGTACAAAGCCCATCATAGCAGGTCTGCCATTTCCGGCAATGCAGTCATCACCTCTTGGGATCCTACTCTGAAGTGACGGAGGAAGATCATCATCTGTTCCAGCAATAATTGGCAAGTTTACGTATTAGAGTACACTAATGATAGTTACAGTGCCATATGTATCACAAAAGCACCCCAAAAAAAAACTCACAAACCTCCTTGTGCCTAGAATAACAATGATCACTTTCTGTCAACGAAAGACCTCTGGAACTAATATTTAAACTGCAGCAGGTGCAGGTGCACCCAACAAAAGATTCCAAACTAAGATTTAAATTCCTTCACGGGATTACAAACTCAAAATGCATTTTCTTTAAGACTCTTAATTCTGCCTCGAGATTCTTTTTTCTTTTCCTTGTAATTCTGCCTAAATTAAGAATCTTGAGGCAGAATCACAAGCAGAAATGAATCTTAAAGAAGCATTCATATCCAAATCATAATTCAAGAACCTAACTACTTTGAAATTCGGATGCATTATGACAAATGAAGTGTTGTCACTAAAAAGGTAATTCATTACCTCATTGAAAACACATTAAAATTTCTTAAAAGAAAATAAGGATGTGTTCCGTCATTTACTTGTGTTTGGTTGGTCAAAAATTTTGGAAAATATTTTCTTTAGTAAAACAAACACCTTGAAAATAAGGAAAATTACTTCCAAATGAAAGTAGGGAAAACAAGTCGCATTTCTCCTCCCATACTCACAACCCCCCACCCGTCACACCCCCAACCGAACCCCCAACCTGCCCCACCCTCTTATCTCCACCCCTACCCTCACCGAACCCACCACCTGGTGCCCTTACTCCCCTTGACCTACCCCACCCCAACCCTACCCTAGATTCATTAGTTTGTCTTAGAAATATACAAATGCTTTTAGAATAATATTTTTCATTTGCATACCGAGCACAAAAAAAAACAATTTAAAAACCACTTATTTCCTTGGAAAACATTTTCCTTCACACCCCATAAGTTTAAATTCCACAGACGAAAAAAAAAAGGCACAAAAGCAAGAAACTAAAGACATAGCAACACCACACAAAGTTAAACATGTTGTAAAGTAGAAGTTATTAAAGAAAATTCTTTCTTTAAAATTATCTAAAATGTTGAAGGGGAAGAACAATGCACACTATAATTCTACTAACCCTAACACCAAACCAAACTGTAAAACCCTTATTGAGACTTAAAAATGCAAAGAAAATTAAATACGTAAGTATTAGTTAAAGAAAAAGCTGACCGCTGCTATCGTACGGTGGCCGGTAGTCCATAGCCAGCTTAGTACTACTAATAAAATGTACTACACCAAAGAGTATGGAGTCGGAAATTTTGAATCCCGACTCCTTTTCTACTTTTGTTTTTTATCGCTGTGTTGGAAGTAGAAGCACGTGTGGAAATGTGGACAAACGGAACGGGAGTTTTAGTGCACCGACTTTGACCGTCCTTTTGAACTTTTGAAATTTTTTAAAAAAATTTGATTTTCTTGTTCTCAAGAGTGTGGCCTAATAGTCAAATGAAGTGAGTTGAGAGTCTTAAATCTCACATTCAAACTTATATATCCTAGCATTGGTAGACAAACTTATATAATATTTGTTGCTGATGGAGGTGACAGATATTTTGTAAATTTAATCGAGGTGTGCGAAAACTAGTCTGAATACCACAATTACATATTAGTATTTTTTGAGAAAGGTAACTTACCACAATAATATATATAAAAAACGGAGGAGGTACATTCTTATGAAGGGATTATTGAATTTTAAAGAAGGCTTAATACATAGTTAGCCTCTTAAACTTGGAAAATTACATTAAGACACTCGACCTAAGTCTTCTAACTCCTAATAAAGAGTTTCAACTAAGAGGAAATGTCATTTTTGTTCCCTATGTTATAGCTTTATTCTATTTTTGATCCTTGTGTAATTCAACTAAGCATATTTAATCTTCTATTAGCGTATTTGTGTGTTATTTTGATCTCTCAAACTAATAGAAGTTAAAAACTTAACGGAACCAATATTTTTATTCAAATAAGAAAGAGGAAAAAGAAAAATAAAATTAAGATTGAAAAAATGACTCAAAGGTAAATTCTTTAAGGATTAATTGGGTTCTACGTTCTTCTTCTTCCCAATTTCAAGGTAAAAAACAGAAGATCCTTGGTCAATTTTTCTAAGAGATCTTCTTGCTAGAAAAGTTTGTTTAAATTTTTTTGTTATAGCTGCGGAGTTAGTATCTTAAAAGGTCATTGAACTATTGGAATTGCTCCAATAAAGTCATTGAACATTGTTTTGCATCAATAAAGTCACTCAACTTAAGGCTTTTATCTTAAAAAATCACTCAACTACATTTATCATTAAAATAAATTTGATATGGCAAAATAAATTATTTTTTTATATATATGTAAAAATTGACCCCACAAAAATTTTAAAAACTCATTATGCTTTTTCTTTCAAAAATTCAAATAAAGTGAATATTTTTTTTATTTTTCATGGTCAAACGCTCATTAACGACTTTAAAATAAACCGAATGACCAAATAAACAAATGTAATTGCACGAAATATTATTTTCAGCCCCTGACTTCAAAGCTTTTCATTATGACATCTGAACAGGTTCAACTACAAATTAATTAAGTCTTTTTTTACTCTTGCATGTTGGTAATTTAGGTATGGAAAGCACTTCAAATTCTTCATAATGATGCAGGGGTCATGTTCTAGTACAAACTTTTTTATGAAGTTTCAGTTCTTTTTTAATGAAACGGAGATTTTATTGATGAATATTTGTGACTATGATTTTGCTCTTCTCTTGATTGTTTTCTCCTTGCGATGTAACGTGGGGTGGCGGCTTTGACAAATGCTCCCTCCGTTCGAATTTACTTGTCACTATTTTTCTAATTTGATTTTCATTTTTACTTGTCATTTTTGACAAATTAAGAAAAGACAAAAAAAAAAAATCATGTTTTACCCTTAGCATTAATTATTTATTCTCCAAATCATTTTTCAATACCTATTATCAAACATCAATTAATAGGGATAATATGGTAAAGTCACTATACCAATCATTATTTTTTTAATAGGTGTGCCAAGTCAAATGTGACAAGTAAATCCAAACGGAGGGAGTACATATTTGATGTCCATCACATACATACAAAAACCATAGGTGATTCTACTATTAATTTGTCCAAGTGGGCAAATCTAGTTGCATGTAGTTGTGCTTGTGGGACGTAGTTAGGCCCCGTGAAATTAGTTCAAATGCACTCTAATTGACTCATAACCACGATTAACCAAATGACAAGCTTCTATTTGTGTTTTTATGTGTTTATTTAGTAAAATTTTCGATAAAGCAGTATCGGATGATACTACTTGACATACAGTGCTTTCAACCTGTGTTTGACAAATTAATTCTAACTTATCTCTTTTCACGTTTATCACCCTAAGATAAGACGCATAATATAATCAAAAAATTCAGGAAAAACGATTTATTATTATAAATAACCATTCATGAAACCTACATGAGTACTATAAGAAGAGATTGGCATGAACTGATCATTTCATATAAAATAAAAAGGTGAAAGCGTGTACCTAAAGTTCAATATAATACATGTTAGAGAAAATGCATAAAAAAAACCCTAAACTTGTCATGACAACTTACTTTAGCACTTAAACTTAATGGGTGTTTATATACTCCCCTTAATAACTTTGAACTGAATTATTTTCAACCCTTCGTGCCTCGGACCACTGCGCGTGTTGCCATATCAAAACAAAGCGGGTTAATGACTAAATTTAACACATTATTTATTTATTTTTTAAATTTTATTAAAGGAAAATTGAAAATAATGGTGTTATTACACCTACAAGAACCCTAATTTTTTCTCATCTCCCCCATCTTCAATCAACTCAACACCCGACATCTTCTACAACCCAAGATTTGAAATTTCTTAAAGAACCCTAATTTTTACTTTATTATTCTCATTAATCCGCTCTTACTCGTTCGGAAAAAGGTATAATTTTCATCTCTCTTTTTAAAAAAAATTTGAATTTCTTGTCATGTTTCTTCTATTATCAGTTTGTTTTTTAGTTTATGTAATTTCTTGGAATGAATTTTTTGTAGTACACCATGAGACCAGTTAACTTGAGTAAGTTTTGTATGGAGGATGATGATTTTGCTTTGAACCAAGAAGTTCGATGCAATCATGGATTTGTGTTGCCTTTGAAGACATCTTGGACTTCGAGAAATCCCGGTAGAAGATATTAGGCATGTTATTATTATGGGGTAAAGATAAGATTTTTCTCTCATTTCCTCATTTTATTATCCCGGCTGATCCAATTGAACATTGATTTCTTTCTTTTTAATCATTGAAGGGTCCAAGATCTTGCGACTTTTGGTGTTGGAGGGATAAAAAAGATATTGATCCGAGGTCTAAATTTGTAATCCCTAAATTAATTGAAAAATTAGGTGAGCTTGAAAATTTAGTGGAATCATCTCAATATAACAAGCATACATCAGTCAATGAAGTTGAGAAGTTGATTGAGGAAGCTTCTGAAGAAGTTGATAAGCCTAGAGTATCCAAAAAAGATGATAATTGTGTAGATATGAAATTGAAGAAGTTGGAGGAGGAGATTGAGAAGATGAAAGAAAGAGAGAAGTGGAGAAGTAACATGGCTAAAGGAAGGACTAAGGATAATGCAGTCATCTTTATTGTGTTTTGCTGTTGTGTTGTTGTTATAGCTATTAGCCATTGGTTTGGGATGATCTATGTGAAGAAAGACTCAATAAGGTTACCTTAGGATTTGGTGTTGTTAGATGATCTAAAGGTGTGTATCATCGTTTATTTTGAAATGAATTTGATCTTTTGTAATCATTTTTGACTTGTCTCTCAATATAAGGTAGTTCTTTGTCTGTGTATTATATTTGAAATTGAGTAAATTTTATTTGTATTTTCGTGTATGACAAATTGTTTATAATGCTTTTGATCCAATTATGATATCTTGTGGGATTACAATGGGATGTTGTTCTTATTGGACTGACAAATATGATATCAATACAAGAAAATTGTTATCAATATGTAGATTCAAAAGTGCAATCTTAGCTACACGAAATTGCTAGAAATCATATTCACCAAAGTGCAGACACAACTACATAATTATCTCAGAAAAACAGTGTGGTCACAATTGCACAATTGTTTGAAAAAATACATCATAATAGTGCAGTCACAGTTGCATAATTAACAGAGACATTGTCAATACATTGCAGTCACAACTGCATAATTGTTTAAAAAACAAATCAAAGTAGTGCAGTCACAGCTGCATAACTAACAGAGACATTGTCAATACACTGCAGTTACAACTACATAATTGTTTAAAAAGACAGATCAAACTAGTGCAGTCAAAGCTGCATAATAACAGAGAATAACATTGCATTGCAGTCACAAATGCATAATTGTTTCAAATCAAAACAGTGCAGTCACAACTGCATAATTGTTTTTCAAAAAAGGCAGATTCAATCACTAGACAATTGTTTGAGCAAATCATTCATCAAATAAACAGCAGTCACAGCTGCATATCAGTCACTACTGCTTCTTCTACTAGACAGTTAATGAGCCTGTTTGGCTCTTATGATTCAATTCAGCAGCTTTGGACCTTGTCTTTATCCTTTTTTGTGCTCTTATTTCTTGAAGTCCTTGTTGGGTCACAACATTATTCCCTTTCCATTTCACACCTGATCTTGGTTTGTGATGCCCAAGAGTTCCAGTCACTATAGAGGAGTTCAAAGGCATTCCAGGCTGTAGTAACAAGAAGAGAATAAATTATCTTAGACATTTGAACATTGGCTTGAAAATTGAAAAGTGTGAAATTATTTAACTTACACTATGGATTGTAAAATCATTTTGTGTATGTAGCACCCCCATCCCAACCATCCTTGGCCTTTTAAAAGTTGTCCCACTACCCCTACTAGCAACACCACCAACATTAGATGCAACAGCAGGAGTTCCTCTACCCTTTTCAGTGACACCAACAGACCCTCTACCCCTTCCATTGACACCAACAGACCCTCTTCCCCTTCTAGTCACACCTACCACATTAGGAGTAGGACCAAATCCTCTTCCCCTTTCAGTCACATCAACCACATTAGGAGTAGGAATAAATCTTCTTCCCCTTCCAGTCATAGTAACCACATTAGGAGTAGGTGTTGCTGCAGCAGCAGCCTACAATATAATAAAAAAAATTAATAATGATTAAGTGAACTATTTGTAAATAAATAATCAAAATAAATTACCTGTTTTGTAGAACCTCTTGGTCTTCCTCTTCCTCTACTTGTACTTGGTTGAGATTGACTTGTTACTGCAGAAGAACCAACACTTGAAATTGTTGAACTTGTTCCTCTTTCTCTACCAGTAGTAGCTTTTGCACCCAAAGGACAACCCCTCTTATTGTGGCCCTTGACATGACAATTGCTGCAAGTCATCTCAACACCTCTTTTAGATAACTTTACTGTCTTGTTTTCAGTCTGCTCTTTCCTTCTACTCTTAGTAGGTCTTCCTGGCAATTTTCTAATCTCAGGTGGTATAACAGAAAGGTTGGTTGATTGTGGCCACATTTTCATTCCAGTGACAGGCTGAATGAAGTAGCTATAGGTCTTGAGGTAAGTTTCTTTGCTATACCAATGTGCAACATAGTGAATAGGCTCTAATCTTCTAAAATGCAGTGAAGCTATAGCATGACAGCAAGGTATACCCTTTAGTATCCAAGATCTACAAGTACAAGTTTTGCTACTCAAATTCACTATAAAGGTATTACCCCAAATGTCTTTAACCTCAAAACCATATTCACCATTCCATTCAAGTGTACACTTCATTGATTTTGATGTGTTCTCTTCCAATACTTTTAAGGCCATTGGGGAAATATCAGTTATCAAAGTATGAGAGAACTCCCTCAACTGTCCAATTCTTCTCATCATTTTGACCCTTATTTCCTCAAGCATTGTGATTATAGTCTTGTGTCTTGGCCCCAATAGCCATGAATTAAAGCATTCAGCCATGTTGTTGTCAACACTATCACAACAGCTAAAAGTTTGGAAGTAGGCCTTCGACCACCTTTCAATGTTGTACCACAGTAGATCATCACATATCTTGTCACCTAACAACTCCATATGATCTAGATTTATTCTCAACTCTTGCTCATATGTAGACTTGGCATATCTCCAAAAGCAATTTCTTCTTTCAATGCCTTTCCAATCTTTGGACCAATTAGCAAGAATGTGTCTGCACACATTCTTTGTTCTGCATTTGGCAGGAACTTATGAATTGCATTGTCAAGACCCTTCAACAACATATAAAAAGATTAGGTGATGTAATAATAACGTAGTTAAAATCAGATAATGAATAAGAGAGAAAAAATTACCTTCTGCATATCAGAAAGGGTTGTCAATTATGTCCCATCTCCAAGCTCAAGATCATTCTTTACAAGCCTAATAAACTATCTCCAAGTGAAGTTATTTTCAACTTCAACCACTGCCCAGGCCAGTGGTAGCATCTGGTTGTTCCCATCTTTACAAACTGCTACAAGCAATTGACCTTTACAAACACCTTTCAAGAAGCAGCCATCAAACCCAATACATCTTCTACATCCAGCTTTGAATGCTTTCTTCAAAGCATCAAAACAAATATAGAATGATTGAAATCTTTTTCTCCCACCTTCAAGTGTTTCTTCACTAAGTCTCACCACACACGTGCTTCCTAGATTAGTCTTCAAAAGCTCATCTCTATAATCCAGTATCCTTTTAAATTCCTCCACATGATCACCCATAATCTCTTGCAAGACAATATTTCTAGGTTTTCTTGCCACAGTTCTTCCAACATACACCTCCAACTCCTTTTTCACTAGATTTTGCAACAGAAAAACTCTAATACCAGGCTCAGAAATAATTCTATCCTTGTACCTCTCAGCTAAATACTTTGAATTGACTAATTTATTTTTGGTTGTGGCAGTGCATTTATGAACTGGAATATACTTTTTCACAACAAAATCCCCTGTCCTTGAATCATGACTACCAAACACTAACCATGGACAACCATCTACATATTTTACCCTTACCCTAGTTGGTTCATTAACATACTTGTCCAATTCTATATGTTCTTGAACTGCATACCCAGTAATAGCTTCTCTGAATTGCTTAACATTTGCAAAAGCAAGATCAGTTTCCCAGACAATTAACCTACAAGTAGGATCAAACACAAATCTTTTTTTAGGTCTTTTTGCTCTCCTTGCTTTTTTCCCAGTTGAACCTCATCTTCATCATCAGCATCTACATCAGTGTCTATTTCAAAACTAGCCTCTTCATCTGAATCAAAGTATGGCTCATCACCACCTATCTTATCCTCTAGAGTATTTTTTTTTTCTTGGATAAATACTCATCATATCCAATGTCAACTCTCTTTTTGCCTAATTTTACACCTTCAGCTCTAGGACCCCTTTCTTTCTTCTTTTTATATTTAGCAACTCTTTTTTATTCCCTCAAAGTCCTAACCTCCTCATGAGCATCACTACCATATTCATTATCAACTTCATCAAGCAAATCCCCATAACCCGAATCTTCACTATCTTTACTTGCACTTTCCTAATCAGATCCAAGTATTGGAACATCAAATGCAGTAACAACAGGAGCTCCACCTAACTCCTCCCCAACACCAGTAGAAACTCCACCTAAGTTCTCCTCAACACCAGTAGAAGCACCACCTAACTCCTCTCCAACACTAAAAGAAGCTTCACCTATAGTAAGTTCTTCAAACCCTAAATTCTGACCACCCTCACATGTTTGAGCAGACTCTTTATCAAAAGAAGCACTAGATTCTCCACCCACATGGGTTACATATTCAAGGGCGAGGGGGACCACATCAGGCTCTTCAATAAAATGTGACACAAATAGTTCAACAATAGCTCCATTTTTTAGTTGGGGTACAATACCCAAAATATCCCTATCACATGTAACTTTAACCAAATGAGCAGATTTAGGTGGTCTAATATAAACCATACAAGAGGAACAATTATATCCAATTTCTTTAATATATCCTACAAATTCAAAGTAAGAGAACTTATCAACATCTGCATCAAAACAATCTGTGACAATACCTCCAATGTATTTAATACGAGGTTTTTGTTGTAATATTCCTCCATGGTGAAACCTTAAGGTAATGTACACAAAATCCATTGTCAATGTGCAAAAAAGTCAAAAAAACACGAGCTTTAGAAAAAATCAAAAATGAAAAATTGAAAACCCCTAAAATCTTTGAAAATCGACTGGGTAAAAATCATAGACTATGCAAATGAAATATACCTCCACGATTTCAGTGTTTGCCTATAAACACTTGGAAGAAAAATACCTTGCGATTCAATGAAAACCCCCTCAACGATTTCAGTATTTGATTTTCAATGATTTCGTGATCAGGTTTTCTTTATCGTTTAGGATTTTTAGGAAAGAGAAATCACGGGTATCGATTAGATTTAGGGTATTTGTTTGAGATTTGAAGCGGATCGGGTTTTAAATTAGGAACGGGTTTTGATCGGATCGGGTTTAAATTGGAAAAGGCTTCATTAATGACGTGGACGAAGTAAAAAATGCGTAGTGCTACAACACTTAGCCTTGACCTGGTCGGAGACACGAAGGGTTGAAAATAATTCAGTTCAAAGTTATTAAGGGGGGTATATAAACGCCCATTAAGTTTAAGTGCTAAAGTAAGTTGTCATGACAAGTTTAGGGGGGCGTTTATGCATTTTCTCTACATGTTATCCAAAGGATCAAATTGCTAGCTAGCACTACGATGTTGGACGTATACTACCACGAAAGTGGGCGATTTCGTAACCAGGGGACGATTTTTAATTAGGCACCCTATATTTTAAAGTACGATATATAATTAATGTACTATTTTCTTTATTAAGTAATGCACAATTACATCTTTAAATGTCTATGAAAAATAACATCTTATAAAATTTCAAAAATAAAGAAGTTCTTGCTATTAGTTGCTATCTTTAGAAATTTATTGGATTCATATTATATGACCAAAAATATATTATTTTATCATGTCAAATTTTTTATTACAAATATAGTTGAGTGATTTTTTAAGAGAAAAAATTTAAGTTGAGTGACCTTATTGATACAAAACAAAGTTTAATGACTTTACTAGATAAATTCAATAGTTGAGTGATCTTTTGAGATATTAACTCTACAGTTGCGATATTGTTAAATTATTTTTTAACTTATATCATCATGAAAGTTATGAATCTATCCATACATATTTGTCCATCCCTCCAAAAGTACTAAGCTAAAGTATATTTTTCAAATATAAAATTATCGAAAAAGATAGCAGAAGAGTTGCTAGTAATGTAATATCCATTAACGGACAAAAAAGACAAGATCCATTTTTTTTTTGTACATGAAGAGCGTGAGAGACAGAGGAACGGGGGAAGGGAGGGTAGAGAAACTTTTTGTGCCCATATGATTTTCATTTGGAGGGATGACCTGACGATGGACTGGATCTTCATGGCTTCTTATCACCGGACAGCGTTCGTGACATATTATTCTTCAATTTTTGTTTTCTCTAATTCTTAAAATTAACAAAAATAATTATTTTGTTAAATTTGTAACTTCAGTTAGTTTGAGGGATCAAAATAGCACGTATATGCTAATTGAGGGGTAAATATTCTTAGACGAATTACATGAGGACTAAAAATGGAATAAAGCTATAACACAAGGACCAAAAATGTCATTTCCTCTTCAATTAAACACTTTCAATTCAAAATTTGAAAGAAAAAAATTGCACGTGTTTTCATTCATCTATTAGACAGTTAAGTTAACCACATAAATTATGTCCTCTCTTTTAATTATACTAGTTTTTTGATATGTGCGTTGCACGTGTATGCTGAGTTATGTAGTGCACAGTTTGGTAAATTAATATCAATGTTAGTATTATGCTTAACTCATCTGCAACCCCTTAAAGTTGTTTGAAAAATTCACTTAGACACCTCAACTCACACTTGTACCTATTGAACACTTAATAAATTTGTACCAATTTGACACAATAGAAAATCTGTTAAAAACTGAAAGTGAGTGTAACTCACACGTCAATATCATAATACGTGGACCAATGATTTAATGTCACGTGGCATTAGATTCAAATAATATTTTTTTAAAAAAGTAACTTTATTTAGATAAATAAAAAAGACAAAGAAAATAAAAAATTATATTTTTTAACTAATCTCTTCTTCTCCAGCGAACCTCACTCCCTTTTCCATCGACGCCGGTGCCAGCAGACACCATTGCCCCCCCCCCAACCTACCCCCACCTATGGTAGCCCCTCTTTTTTCCTTTCATTTTGATAGCATCACAAACTCTTAACTATTACTTTCACCTTCTTCTCGACTACTAACCATTCACCACAGTTACAAAAAAGTAACAACGAACTTTCACCGAAAAAAAATTAATGTGTACCACTCTTATTGGAAAAAATGGAACTTTGCCAGAAACTTCTTTAAAACTTAAATCTATTTTTTCCGATGAACAAGTGCAAAGAAATATTTTTTTTTTTTTAAAAAAAAGCAGAAGAAGAATTGAATAGAGAGGGAGAGATAGGGGGAATGGGAAAAGATTAATTGCAGGGGAGGGGTAGGGAGGAGGAAGACGGTGTTCCTCCTTTTTTTTTAATTTTTGTTAATCATTTTTTAAATTAATTTAGGTGTAAAATCTAGAAAAAAAGAAGTAAAAATGTTATTTAATTTTTTTTTCCGCTCTCAAAGAGCGTGAAACTCACTTTTTTTACCATGTCAGTATTTTGTGTCTAATAGAATGATTTTTGAATAGTTAGTGTGTTCAATAGGTACATGTGTGGTTTGAGGTGTATAAGTGAATTTTTCAAACAAATTTAAGGGGCCGAAAATGACTTAATAACAAAGCTGCAAGTACATAATTGACTTGGAATGACTATTCAAAAACCACCTCTATTTGTGAGTATCACTTCCCGATACTGACAACAGACAATTACCATGTTATTAAACAAATATGAAAGAATAAGGTACAATTTTTTATAAATGATCAATGTAAAACATGATATATGTTTTTGGTGTGTATGAGATGTTTCTTAAAGAAATTTTACACCTTTAATTTAGTTAATGTTGGGTTCAAAGTGAAAGTGAATGGAAAATGGAGGAAAGAAAATGGAGGGAAAAATGAAATGTGTATTCACTTTATAAAAGGAATGTTCTCCCACATTGGTGAGAGAAAGGAAAATTCATGTGCTTAAGTATAGAAGCATTCCTTCGTGTGGATCGTGAGGCAAAAACAAGGCAAGCCTCGCGCCATCATCATCGTCGGCTCGTCGTTCGCTTGGCTTCGACTTCGGCTTCTGATTCGTCAATCGAGAGACTATATTTTTGGACAAAATTTATTTGAAATTTGAGTTTTAATGATCCAAAAATTCAATATGAAATTTCTCCATTGGCGGACGCACCCGAGCATGTGCGAACGCATATCACAACGTACCTCGAAGGGACGCGACCCTTCGAGGCACTGTTTGATAACGAAAAGGTGACATGCGCGTACACCTGGCGACCTGCAGACGCAGGTGCCAACTCAGGTCAGCCTGAAGTTTTTGTTTTTGGACAAAATCTGACATGCGGGTGCATGTGGGCCATCTACAGGCGCAGGTAGTCCCGACGGTACTAAACAGTGCGATTTTTCATGAACCATTGCTTTCTTTCTGAAGCACCGCCTTTTGGCTATAAATACCTGATTTTTTTCCTCAGGTAAAGGCACAAAATTTTGAAGTAAAAAACACTTTCTCCTTCTTGAAAAACTCAAATGTGATCTATAAATCGTTGAGCAAGTTGTAGTTCAGCAAATTTGAGGCACCATCATATGTTGAAGTGAATCATTTTATCCTGGGAGGATATATTCCATTAACCTCGGGTACTTAAGGGGAATAAATTCCTTAAGGACACCCCGTGAATTCTGTGGACTTGATTCTTCTATTTCGTCTCCTTCTAAACGTTGGTTTTGCATTTTCCATAAAATAGTTTAAACTTCATTTTGATAGTTCATAATTTATTTAAACTTGTGTTTGAAGTTGTTGTTGTAAATACAGATTTTGTACCCAGAGACAACAATCTTAAGAAATTTATAATCTGTATTTTTTGGTTCCTGGAGATTAAAACTATTTGGTTTTCTACTCCGTTTGAATTTTTTGGTTCCTGGAGATTAAAACCATTTGGTTTTCTACTCTGTTTGAACTTGATAGTGGTTTGAAGATATAAGAACTTCATTGCGAGTCAAAGTTCATTCGGTTGACGATTTGAAGAATATAAAAACTTCATCGTTAAAGTAGAAACAAGTTGTTTAAAGTTTAAGACTTTATTGTTAGTATTTGTGATACTAAGTTGTTTGTCTATTTGTGACAGAACAAATGACTAGTGAAAATCAAGTCAATGATGGAATGACGAATGTTGCAACAACTAACATTGCTACTTCAAGTCGTTCGAATGTTGTGCCTGCCATGGCACCAGCCGAAAAATCAAAAAAATATTCTGGTATTGATTTCAAAAGATGGCAGCAGAAAATGTTCTTTTATTTGACTACTTTGAGTCTGCAAAGGTTCATCAAAGAAAGCGTTCCTGAATTGCCGGAAGAAACTCTCGAAAAAGATTGCTTCGTTGTGACAGAAGCTTGGAAACACTCAAACTTTTTATGTAAAAATTACATTTTGAGTGGCCTACAAGACGATTTGTATGACATGTATAGCAATATGAAGACCTCGTGGAACTCTGGGATGCTTTAGAAAAAAAGTATAAAACAGAGGATGCCGGAATAAAAAAATTCATTGTTGCAAGATTTCTGGACTTTAAGATGGTAGACAGTAAAGCTGTAGTTACCCAAGTCCAAAAGTTGCAAGTAATCATCAATGATATCCTTGCCGAAGATAGAATTTCATTTAATACCTTTATTAAACATTTTGAGAATGTTCTAAATATTCACTTAACGTTGATTGTAAGTTTGATTGTGAATGATGTTTTCCAAGTAGCTGCAATAATCGAGAAGTTACCATATTTGTGGAAGGATTTCAAAAACTACTTGAAGCATAAACGCAAGAAGATGTTTGTCGAAGATCTCATTGTGAGGTTGAGGATTGAAAAGGATAATAAGGCAGCGGAAAAGAGGTCTCGTGGGAATTTAACAATAAATGGAGCAAATATTGTTGAAGATGATCCCAATAAATCAAAGAAAAGAAAGAAAGCATCTGGACAACAAGGTAATTCTCCTAAGAAGAAATTCAAAGGAAATTGCTTTCATTGTGGTAAAGTTGGCCACAAGTGTGCTGATTGTCGGGCTTCGAAGAAGGGCAAGAAAAATGATCAAGCCAACATGGCTGAATCCAAAGAGGAAATGGATAATCGTTGTGCCATGCTTTCGGAATGCAATCTAATTGGTAATCCTAGAGAATGGTGGATGGATTTTGGTGCCTCCCTCCACGTGTGTGCCAATAAATAACTATTTGTATTATATGCTCCAGCTCAAGATGATGAGAAGATATTTATGGCAAACTCCTCTACGGCAAAGGTTGAAGGAACATGCAAGATTTGCTTGAAGATGACATCCGGCAAGGTGGTGAGACTAAACAATGTCCTTCATGTTCTGGAGTAGCGAAAGAACTTAGTTTCTGCTTCACTTCTGACTAAGAACGGATTCAAATGTGTATTTATTCCCGACAAAGTTGTAATTAGTAAAATGAAATATAAGTAGGCAAAAGTTACCTCATCGAGGGCCTTTTAAGATCAATGTAATGACTCTTGATATGAATAAAAGTTATGGTTCTTCTTACTTACTTAAGTCAACTGAATTATGGCATGACCGTTTAGGACATGTCAATTATAAAACCTTGCGAAAACTGATTATTTTGAAAGTTTTGCCTAACTTTGAGTGCAGTAAATCAAAGTATCAAACATGTGTTGAATCTAAGTATGCTAAACATCCTTATAAGTCTGTTGAATGGACTTTCAATCCCTTAGACTTAATTCACACATACATTTATGACATAAAGTCAACACCATCTCGTAGTGGGAAAAAGTATTTCATAACTTTTATTGATGATTGCACTAGATTTTGTTATGTTTATTTGTTGAATAGTAAGGATGAGGCAATAGAAGCATTTAGGAAATATAAAACTAAAGTTAAAAATCAGTTGGATAAAAAGATCAAAATGATAAGAAGTGATAGGGGTGGAGAGTATGAATCTCCTTTTGCGGAGATATGTTTAGAAAATGAAATTATCCATCAAACTACGGCCCCGTACTCACCTCAATCGAATGGATTTATGGAATGGAAAAACTGGACATTGAAGGAAATGATAAATGCCTTTCTTATAAGTTCAGGTTTACCGCAAAACTTGTGGGGGGAAGCTATCCTTACAGCAAATCGAATACGCAATCTAGTGCCCTAGAGCAAGACACAATCAATTCCATATGAAAAATAGAAAGGAAGGAAACCCAACTTGAAATATTTCAAAATGTGGGGGTGTCTAGCCAAAGTCCAAGTTCATTTACCCAAAAGGGTGAAAGTAGGGCTAAAGACTGTAGACTGCGTTTTCATCGGATATGCTAAAATAGTAAAGCATGTTGATTTTTGGTTCATAAATCCGAACATCTGGATATCCATGATAATACAGTAATTGAATTAGATAATGTTGAGTTCTTTGAACATATTTATACATATAAAACTAGACATGAGTTGTCTAGTGAAGGGTCTAAATGACCAAGGGATGAACTAATGGAGAATGTACTTAATGAAGAGAATCCAAGGTGTAGTAAACGTCAAAGAACGTCAACTTTTTTTAGATCAGATTTTTATAACATTTCTTCTTGAAAATAAGCCTCAAACATTCAAAGAAGCGATGTATTCTGCGGACTCATCCTTTTGGAAAGAGGCAGTCAATAGTGAGATTGATTCAATCTTGAGCAACCACACTTGAGAATTGGCTGATCTTCCTCCAGAAAATAAACCTTTAGGTTCTAAATGGATCTTAAAAAGAAAAATGAAAGTTGATGGTACTATTGACAAATACAAGGCAAGACTTGTTGTGAAAGGATTTAGACAAAAAAAGGCCTTGATTATTTTGACACATACTCACTAGTAACAAGGATAACGTCCATTTGGATGTTGGTTGCATTAGTTGCAGTATATGGTCTTGAAATCCATTAAATGGATGTGAAAACTGCATTCTTAAATGGAGAATTAGAGGAAGAAATTTACATGGAACGACCCAAGGGTTTTGTGGTTCCTGGTAAAGAAAGAAAAGTGTGCAAACTTGTTAAGTCACTTTATGGACTAAAGCAAGCACCCAAACAATGACATGCAAAGTTTGACCAGACCATGTTGGCAAACAGATTCAAGATAAATGAAAGTGATAAATGTGTTTATATTAAAGACATTCCAAATCACAAAGTCATTGTTTGTTTGTATGTGGATGACATATTGATCATCAATAGAGACATTTCTGACATAAATGCTACAAAACGAATGCTTGAAAGCAAGTTTGATATGAAAGACCTTGGAGTTACTAATGTGATCTTAGGGATAAGAATTCATAGAACTCCACAAGGATTGACATTGTCACAGTCTTATTATATTGAAAAAGTACTTGACAAGTTCAAGTATTTGGATTTCAATATTGCCAAGACTACATTAGATATGAGCTTTGCACTTCAAAAGAATGAAGGTGAAAGTGACTCACAATTGGACTACGCAAGAGTGTTGGAAAGTTTGATGTATATCATGAATTGTACGCGACCAGATATAACATGCGCTATTAGTAAATTGAGTCGGTACACGAGTAATCCCAATCAAACTTATTGGATGACAATGAAAAGAGTTTGGGGGTATCTAAAACATACTCAAGACTATGCTTTGCATTATAACAAATATTCTGCGGTGATTGAGTGATATAGTGATGCAAATTGGATCACTGGATCAAATCAAGTAAAATTCACGAATGGATATGTATTTACTCTTGGTGGAGGAGTAGTCTCATGGAAATAATCCAAACAGATATGTATTGCCCACTCTACAATAGAATCTGAATTTATAGCGTTAGATTAAGCTGGTGAAGAAGCTGAATGACTCCGAAATTTCTTGAAAGATATTTCTTATTGGCCCAAACCTTTGGCTCCAATATGCATACACTGTGATAGTCAAGCTGTAATAGTAAAGGCAGGAAACATGATGTATAACGGTAAATCTTGTCATATAAGATGGAGACATAATACCATTAAAGAACTACTCTCTAGCAAAATTATCACAATTGACTATGTGAGGTCAAAAGATAATGTGTCGGATCCACTAACAAAAGGCCTATCTATAAGGAGTTGAGAGATCATTAAAGGGAATGGGTTTACGGCCTAGGACAAGTCATCACGGCGGTAACTCTACCTAACAGACTGAAGATCCCAAAAACTAGGTTAAAGGAGATAAAACAAAGTTGTGACTGACGGTTCAACGTTGTCAGTTAACTCAACCTATTCTCATGATGAAAACAATGTTCAGGAAACAAGGATAAGGCTTATGGTTTGAAGCTTTTTAATGGTTTCTAAGTTTGGCAGGTATGACCAAATAGTTTGATCATACCTGCCAAACTATTTAGGAATCACCTATACGTACCTTGGAGGATTAAACATTTAAGAATCACCTATGTAAGGGTGAAGTGGAAGCCGCTTCAAGGAGAATGATAGTAAAGGCCTATTCTCTAAGTTCTCTTGAAACTAGATTGTGTTCATGGCTAAAACGAACAAAACCATGAGAACTATAAACGGTAAAAGGTTGGTTGTGTGACTTGTGTTATCTAGGTGTACATTAAAGTTCGACGGTTCAAAGATATCACATATACCGATTGACCGAGTGCATCCGATGCAAGTTCACTACGAAAAGTTCAAAGGGAAACCTATTTATCCAGATGCAATTGGTCTTTGCTTAAAGATCACACACTTGTCCGTATATTTTTTTAATGAAATAGCCATTTCCCATTCATGTGGGAATTGTTGGGTTCAAAGTGAAAGTGAATGAAAAATGGAGGAAAAAGTGAAATGTGTATTCACTTTATAAAAGGAATGTTCTCCCACATTGGTGGAAGAAAGAAAAATTCTTATGCTTAAGTATAGAAGCACTCCTTCATGTGGATAGTAAGGCAAGAACAAGGCAAGCCTCGAGTCGTTGTCGTCGTCGCTCACTCGGCTAGGCTTAGTCTTCGACTTTGAATTTGTATTTGTATTTGGATTTGTCAAATGATCGATCGAGAGACTATATTTTTGGACAAAATTCATTTGAAACTTAAGAGTTAATAATCTAAAAATTGAGTCTGAAATTTCTCTATCTGAAGACGCACCCGAGCATGTGTGAACGCATGTCACAACGCACCTCGAAGAGAAGCGGCCCTTCGATGCACTGTTTGATAACGGAAAGGTGACATGCGCGCTCACCTAGCGACCTGCGGACGCAAGTGCCAACACAGGTTAGCCTGAAGTTTCTGTTTTTGGACAAAAGATGACATGCGGGTGCAGGTAGGCCATCTTTGGGCGCAGGTGGTCCCGACGGTACAAAATAGTGCAATTTTTCATGAACCATTGCTTTCTTTTTGAAGCACCACCTTTTGGCTATAAATACCTAATTTTTTCCTCAGGTAAAGGCCCAAAATTTTGAAGTAAAAATCACTCTCTTCTGCTTGAAAAACTCAAGTGTGATCTATAAATCGTTGAGTAAGTTCGTAGTTCAGCAAATTTGAGGTACCACCATTTGCTGAAGTGAATCATTTTATCCTGAGAGGATGTATTCCATTAACCTCGGTTACTTGAGGGAAATAAATTCCTTATGGATACACATGAATTTGATGGACTTGATTCTTCTATTTCATCTCTTTCTAAATGTTGGTTTTGCTATTTTCCAGAAAATATTTTAAACTTCATTTTGATAGTTCATAATTTGTTTGAACTTGTGTTTGAAGTTGTTGTTGTAAATACAAATTTTATTTTCGAAAACAACAGTTAACGTCCCATGAAGAGGCTTTACTCGGTCTATTATAAAGTTACCGTTTGACTCAATTAGGCAAGAAAAATTACCAGCATAGTTAATGATTGCTTGAATAGATATAAATATGTGTGAGATTAAACAACCAATTGTAGCAACATTTAAAAATCAAATAGAAATGGTGGTTATATTAGTAAATAATATGAAGGAATTACACCTCTCAAATAAATTTAATATCTATGCTTTATAAGAGTTTGCAATATCATATTATTAAAATAATTTTTTTGTAAAACAATTATACACAAAAGAAAATAACATGAAACATCTCTTTATTATCCACTGTCTGTGAGGTCCCAATACACTTGATCTTCCTTATTATGATTGCCATTTGCCAATATCAATAGTACAGATGTGATCACAAATATCAATAGGTTAAATTTTGTTGTAACTTATTCCTGTTCCATTTGCCATCCTTGATAAAGTTCCTAACTGTCATGACCCAAAAACTACGTCATGATGGCACTTGTCGCGGTTCAGCCATGACAAGTGAGCCAATAACCTAAAAGGGAAAGAATACAGATAATAAAGGAGAAATAAACAAAGGCAACACTTCTAGAACGGAGTCAGGCCAATACAAGTACAATAATATGAATAAGTCTAAAAGAAATAACATAAAATCTCCCAAAATCTGGTGTCAAAAGTGTAGAGCATCTAATATAATTCGAACATCTGAAAATACTACATATGTCTATCTCTGATAGCAAATAAAAACATAAGATAGGATAGAGGAGGTCCGGAGGTCAACTCTGGTCCCAAGAGCAACCCAGTACCTCGATCACAGTCTCCAAAAAGCATGATCAGCCACTACGAGTCATACTCGTACCTGGATCTCCATCGAAAGGGCACGGTAGGAGTGAGTACGATCCACTTGTACTCAGTAGGTATCATAGACCGACCAAGCAAAGTAGACAATAATACAAGTAAAGAAGACTATGAGCACGTCACTTGCAATCAGAAAAGCTCCCAAACGGTAGCTTACACCGTCTCTACTAATAGTTCTAATATAATAATGAATTGAAACAACAAAAAACATACACACAAGGTATACGAAAACTAAATACAAGTCAAGGAAGACTAAAGGAATCACAAAAGATGCATATGCAATGCAATGCAATAACGATGATAGGGTGAAACAGTGAAAGTCATCGCATGACTTTCTGTATACACCTACTGAGCTCGCAGCTCTGCAATAGGGCACATGAAGGGTTAGCAACCCATATACTATAACTCATATCTCAATCTCAATCTCAACCCACCTCTCAGACTCATGTTCACTGAGAGGGTTTTTATGAAAATGTCTCATTTTCTTTCAAAAATAGTGTTCCTCAATGGTACCAGCTTTTCATGATGTATATAGATGGAATGAATATTTAATGTTCACAATCAAATCAGTATGAAGATATCCAATCAATTCAGTACAAATATATAAGTGAGCCCAGAATCAACTCAATATGTCCATAATTCATGATTATCAACTCTAATTAGGTACCATTGGAATAAATGCACGTAAGACATCGTTAATATCATATTAACCGCTAACTCAAATTTTTCTATCATGATAAGGCAATTAATGCTCATTAAGGCCTATAATAATAATTTAAGCCCCCGCACAGGAATCATATCTAGAATAAGACATATAAATACACAAATAAGGCCAATGATGTCAAATAGGTCCCCCACTCGGGGCAACACTCAATATCAAATATCACAAGTCAACAACTACCGAATATAAGCCCCCACTCGGGCACACCAGTAATAATACTCTCAAAAATATAAACCCCATATTCATTTTCCCCAACCCATAGTATAATTTACTTATTTATTTACTATCCAACTCAATCTGAAAGAAGTTAAGTCATAACCTACCTCGAAATGACAAAATCCGAGCCTAAAGTCCTTCAACACGGAGCTTTTCCCTTTCGAACGACATCAAAATCAACTAAAACATACAAATATGACATCTACGCATTAAAAGAAAGCCAACAATACCCATATTGACAATATTTAAATCGGGTCCAAAATGGACTTGAAAAATGAGTTTGAAAAAAAGAGGGGTAAAATTGGAATTTTTCTTTAGAAACACATTTCAAGGTTATAGGTGTCTATAGTTGAAAACTATGCAAAAACAATTTTAAAATGAGGTCTAAATTGAAGAAAACTCATATTTAAGCTTTACAGGCAAAAACCCAAAAATTCCATTTTGAAATCAAGATTTAAAGGTGTTTTCGAAGATATAATTGATAGGAAATAATGGGAAGATGATTTAGGAGCTTACCCAAGTAAGAAAGGTGATAAAACCCTAGGAAATCTCCTCTTCCCGAAGCTTGGAGGTCCAAAAATGGAGAAAAATTGTGAAATTGAAGTATTTATACTGTTCTGTGAACAGTACCTCGCGAACGTGGTCAACCCTTCACGTTTGCAAAGGTCAACCCTGACCGGCCATTAAAATGTCTTTCGCGTTTGCGGACAAGGCTTTGTGTTCGCTGATGAATCAGGCCTTCGCATTCGCTACAACCTTGTCGCAATCGAGAAGAAGGAAAACACCCTTCTCCGCATTCTCTGCCAAGGCCCGCATTTGCGAAGAAGGTTTTTCACATGCACCAGATATCAGCAAATGTTGATTTTGGTGCAAGTCAACCATTCTCTAAATAGGTCCTCAGGATTCACTCGGGATCTGACAAAAGTAAACCATATTGCTACTGGGCTAAATTCAACGTTCCGGACTCAATGGCGACGTCAAATTTTCAAAAAAATATTGTTTTTAATAAATTAATACCTGGGTACCCTTTTTCACTATTTTTCCACACGAAGGGTCAAAATACAAAATAAAGGTCCCGAACCCGAACCAACGACGCTACTAATCCAAATTATATATTTTGGATCTGCTGACACAGTCCAAATCGTCCTCCAAGACTCGAAACATGAAATTTTGATTGAAGTCAACTATTGGCTAATAAAGCCTCAAACTTGCTCAAATCACTCCTTCCAACACCCTAAAATCAACATGTAGCAACTATGAGGAAGGAAAAAATGGTCAAAACATGAAAAAGGCTATTTCCATAAAAATAGGTCTTTGCAATATCCACCGCTAAGACTCTAGTTCGTTCTCGAACTAAAAAGCAAAGAAATACCTGAGTCGGAGAAAAGCTGAGGGTAACTACTACGCATATTGGAATCGACCTCCCAAGTAGCTTCCTCAATGGAATGGTGTCTCCACTAAACCATAACTACAGGAATATCCCTAGAACTCAATCGTCTAACATCCCTAGCTAAAATGGAGACTGGTTCCTCAATAAAAGTTAACCTCTCATCTAACTGGATCGAATCCCAACGTAACACATGTGACTCATCCGGAATACAACGTTGGAGCATAGATACATGAAAAACTAGATGAACGACTGAGAAATCTGAAGGTAAGGCTAACTCAGAAGCAACCTCCCCAACTATTCGAAGAATCTCAAAAGGTTTGATGCACCTCAGGCTAAGCTTACCCCTCTTCTCGAATCTCATCATGCCCTTCATGGGCGACACATGAAGGAAAACCTAATCTCTAATACCAAACTTCAAGGCATGGAGTCTGCAATCGGTATAGCTCTTTGGCCTACTCTGGGATGCCCGAAGCCTATCCTGAATCACTCAAACTCTTTCCAAAAACTCGCGAAGCAATTCGGTACCACGGGGTCTAGTCTTAGAAGTTTCAAACCAACCAATTAGAGATATACAATACCTGCTATACAATGCCTCAAAAGGTGCCATCTCAGTACTCAAATGGTAGCTATTATTATAGGCAAACTCCACCAAGGATAAATGTTGCTCCCACTGACCTCCAAAGTCCATAACACACGCGCAAAGTATGTCCTCCAAAACCTGAATAGTTCACTCTGACTAACCGTCGGTCTGGGGGTGACAAGTTGTACTAAGGTCAACCTGAGTACCCAACTCTTCCTGAAACGTCCTCCAAAATCTAGAAGTGAACACTGAACCTCTGTGGGCACTCCATGAAGATGAACTACCTCTCGAACATAGATACGGGCTAACCTCTCGGCATCGGATGAAATTTGAATAGGGATGAAATAGGCTGATTTGGTCAATTGGTCCACGATGACCCAAATACTATCTGAACCACGAGAAGTACGACGTAATCCACTCACAAAGTCCATAGTGATCTGCTCCCACTTTTACTCTAGAATGGGTAATTCTGAAGCAAACCACAGGACCTCTGATGCTCGGCCTTCACCTGCTGACAACACAAGCAACTAGCTATGAAATCCGCTATATCTTTTTTTATACCACACAACCAGTAAAGCTGCCTCAAATCATGATACATCTTAGTCACTCCAGGATGAATAAAATATCTAGAACAATGTGCTTCCTCCAACATCAATCTCACCCATCCACCAACTCTCGGCACACAAACTCGAACACCAATCCTCAAAACACCATCAGGATCAAGTGAAGCCTCCTTGACTTCGCCACTCAACACCATATCCCGAATCATTCTCAAACCATCATCGTCAAACTAGTGAGCTCGAATCTGCTCCATCAAAGACGACCTAGCTTACAAAAGCTAAAACACGTCCAGGTGCCGAAATATCAAGCTTAACTATCTGGTTAGCTAAAGATTAAACCTCTAAGGCTAAAAGCCACTCCTGAGTCAAGAGATGAGCTAAACTCCCCATACTAGTCGACTTCTGACTCAAGGCATCCGTAACCACATTAGCCTTACCCAGATGATACAGAATAGTGATGTCATAATCCTTAAGCAACTCAAGCCAACGTCATTGTCTCATATTAAGCTGTGAAGAAGTACTGAAGACTACGATGATCCGAGAAGATCTCACAATGAACTCCATACATGTAGTTCCTCCACAACTTCAATACAAACACAACTGCGGCCAACTCCAAGTCATGGATAGGGTAATTCTTCTCGTAAGGCTTCAACTGACGAGAAGCATAAGCAATCACCTTACCCTCTTGCATTAGCACTGCACCCAAACCAACACCAGAAGCATCACAAAACATGATACACGCCCCCCCCCCCCTCCCCCCGGGCAAAGTCAAGATAGGAGACGAAGTCAATAACTCTTTAAGCTTGTAGAAGCTCCTCTCACATGCTTCTGACCACTGAAAGGTAATATTCTTCTGAGTCAGCTGGATCAAAAGAGCCGTAATAGAAGAGAAACCCTCAATAAAACATCGATAATAACCCACCAAACCAATAAAACTCTAAATCTCAGTAGGGCTAGTGGGCCTAGCCTAATCATGAATCGCCGTAATCTTGGCCGGATCGACCATAATACCATCCTTGGTCTCCACATGACCCAAGAAAGAGATAGAATCCAACCAAAACTCACATTTGGAGAACTTAGCATACAATTTCTCATCACGCAATCTCTAAAGTAAAGTCCTCAAGTGTCTCACATGATCGGCCTCATTCTTGGAAAAAACTAAGATATCATTTATAAATACAATCATAAAGGAGTCGAGATACGGTCGATACACCCAGTTTATCAACTACATGAACATTGTTGGGGCATTGCTCAACCCAAATGACATGACCAAGAACTCATAATGGTTGTATCAAGTTCGAAAAACTGTCTTTGGAACATTCGAAGATCTAATCCTCAACTGGTGAAACCCAGATCTCAAATCAATCTTAGAAAACACGGAAGCACCCTGAAAATGATCAAATAATCATTAATGCAAAGAAGAGGATACTTGTTCTTAACTGTAACCTTGTTTAACTGCCGATAATCAATATACTTGCGCATGGAACCATCCTTCTTCTTCACAAATAAAACAGGCGCACCCCAAGGAGATACCCTAGGTCTAATGAAACCCTTACTCAACAAATCTTGCAACTGCTCCTTTAATTTTTTCAACTCAGCCAGGACCGTCCTATAAGGAGAAATAGAAAGGGGATTGGTGGCCGGCTCCATATCAATAGCAAAATTGATATCACGATCCGGGGGCATACCAGGCAAATCCATAGAAAATACATCCATAAACTCGCGAACAACCCAAATAGAATCTATGGGAGGCGTTGAGGCTCTAGTATCACGAACATGAGCCAAATAAGATAAATAACCCCTTTCTACCATGCGACAATACGTAGAAAAGATATAACTCCCTTCGGACCCAAATCAAGCGTACTCTTCCAAGCTAACCTTGGCACACCCGGCGTAGCTAAGGTCACGGTCTTGGCATAACAGTCCAAAATAGCATGATAGGGAGCTAACCAATCCATACCCAAGATAAAATCAAAGTTAACCATATCTAGGAGAATCAAATTTACCTAAGTTTCATCCCCCGCAAAGGTAACCACATAAGATTGGTACACCCGATCTACCACTAAAAAATCTCCTATGGGGGTAGATACATGAAGAGGAATAGCAAGGGGATCACATGCAGCAACAAAACCAGAAGCAAAATATGCAGACGCATAGGATAATGCAGATTCAGGGTCAAATAGTATGAAAGTAGGTCTATAGCAAATCGGGACGATACCAGTAATGACTGCATCAGAGGCCTCCGCCTCAGGTCTCCCAGGTATAACATAACACTATCCACGTCTACTCCCAGACTGAGTAACCTCACGACCACTACCACAAGCTCCCCTGCGTCTACCTCGAGCACCTCTAGCACCACCCCGACCACTCTGTGAACCACCTCTGACTGCAGAAATAGGAGTAGGGCAAAGTTGAAGCTAAGATCCCTGCTGAGGAGGTCCAAACACACGTCAAGGGAAATATTTAGCTACATGGCCAAACTGATCACAAACAAAACATTTTCTACGGTCTGACTCAATCTGAGGAGATGTAGATGAACCAAAACGATCACCCTGGCTTGAAGAACCAAACTTGGAACCTCCACTCGCATGACCTGATACCTGGCTACCAAAAGCTGCAAGACATGAAGGTCTACCACCTGATCCCTACAACGCAGCCTGAACTGGCCTACCATGATAACCACGGAAACCTCGACTAGAGATATCTCTACCTCGGGAGGCTTGTCCGCTAAACTCACCCTAACGATGTACCTTTTTGATGCCTTCCTGAGTAGCCTGGATAATAGACTCGATCATCTTGGCATGCTCAATAATACTCTGCAAAGAAGATCCTGAAACTACCATCTAGGCTATAGCCAACTGATATGAACCATCTAACCCCTTCACAAACTTCTGAATCTTCTCAGACTCGATGAAGATACTAACGGCTAAATATCTGGATAGAGCATGGAAATGTGCCTCATACTCGGCAATAGACATGGAGCCCTGCTCCAAATAATCAAACTTATCCCTCATCTGATCTCTCAAGCTATATGGTACAAACCTCTCCAAGAATGTCTCAGAAAACTGAGTCTAAGTCATAGCAGGCGATCCTAAAGGCCTACAACTGGAAAGTGAACTCCACCAATCCCTAGCCACATCCGTCAACTGATAGGTAGTATAAGCAACTCCATGAGACTTAGGGGATCTATGATTATGTAACTTCTCCTAGCAATCAGTCAGAAACTCATAGGTATCCTCGCCAATAGCACCACTGAATTTGGGTGGACCCAAGCGGATAAACCTTTCAAAACTTTTCTGATCAGCAAAAGACATCACCAAATCTGAAACAACTGGAGAGATAGTAAGTCTAGTAGGCAAAGAGTCCATACATGGGGGGTACCATAGATGTTGGTTGTACCCCAAAAGCAGGAATACCATAAGCAGATGTTGGTACAAATTGCGAAATACCACTCAAAGTCTGAGGAACACCCGATACTCTAAAAGGAACACCATCCAATCGACTCCAAAGGCGAATCAACAAATCCTGAAGTACTGGGGTGTCAACTGAACCCTGTGGGACCTGAGCTGGCCCCGTACTCCCTGTTTGAGAATCATCTCTTGTATACTCCACCTCGAGCTTGGGAGAGGCCTCCCTAGTACGTCCTCTGAGTGGGGAAGCTCTTCATGTCCGTCCTCTACCTCTGGGCCATCCACGACCCCTGCCTCATCCATAAATTGAGGCTCCCCAATTGGGTGCCGGCTCAGCATCCCTAATATCTCTAGACCTATCCTCACCATCTGCGTAGAATGAATGGAAGACAAGTTTAGAATATTGGGTACGAGCAACCCGTACGATAAGAAATCAAATTAGAGAAGTTTTTTCTAAAGAAATCTCATAGCCTCTCGAAGATAGCTATGGACGTCTACGTACTGATTCACGAGACTCTACTATACATCCTGCTCTTACACTTATAAGACCGATGAATCTGGCGCTCTGATACCAATTTTTCACAACCTAAAAAATAGGTCATAATGGCACTTGTTGCGACTCAGTCCTGACAAGTAAGCGAATCACCCAAAAAGGAAAAAATATGAATAATAAAGGAGAAATAAACTAAGGCGAGGCTTCTAGAACAAAGTCAGGCCAATACAAGTACAATAATATGAATAAGTTTGAAAGAAATAACATAAAATCTCCCAAAATCTGGTATCAAAAGTGTAGAGCATCTAATACAATTTGAATATCTGAAAATACTACATAAGTCTGTCTTTGATAGCAAATAAAGACATAAGATAGGATAAAGGAGGTCCAGAGGTCAAATCTGGTCCCTAGAGCAACCCAGTACCTCGATCACAGTCTCCGAAAAGCACGATCAACCACCACGAGTCATACTCGTACCTGGATCTGCACCGAAAAGGCACGATATGAGTGAGTACGATCCACTTGTACTCAGTAGGTATCATAGACCGACCAAGCAAAGTAGACAATAATACAAGTAAAGAAGACTATGAGCACGTCACTTGCAAACAGAAAAGCTCCCAAACGGTAGCTCACACCGTGTCTACTAATAGTTCTAATGTAATAATGAATTGAAACAACAAAAAACATACACACAAGGTATACGAAAACTAAATACAAGTCAAGAAAGACTAAATGAATCACAAAAGTTACATATGCAATGATGATAATAGTGTGAAACAGTGAAAGTCATCGCATGATTTTCTGTATACACCTATCGAGCTCGCAGCTCTGCAATAGGATCCATGAAGGGTTCGCAACCCGTATACTATAACTTATATCTTAATCTCAATCTCAACCAACCTCTCTGACTCGTGTTCACAGAGAAGGTTTTTATAAAAATGTCTCATTTTCTTTCAAAAATAGTGTTCCTCAATGGTACCAGCTTTTCATGATGTATATAGATGGAATGAAGATTTAATGTTCACAATCAAATCAGTATGAAGATATCCAATCAATTCAGTACAAATATATAAGTGAGCCCAGAATCAACTCAATATGTCCACAATTCATGATTATCAACTCTAATTAGGCACCATCAAAATAAATATGCATGTAAGTCATCATTAATATCATATCAACCCTTAACTCGGGTTTTTCTATCATGATAAGGCAATCAATGCTCATTAAGGCCTATAATAACAATTTAATCCCCCGCATGGGCATCATATCTAGAATAAGGCATATAAATGCACAAATAAGGCCAATGATGTCAAATAGGACCCCTACTCGGGCAACACGCAATATCAGTTATCACAAGTCAATAATCATCCAATGTAAGCCCCTACTCAGGCACATAACAGTAATAATACTCTAAAAAATATAAGCCCCGTAGTCATTTTTACCAACTCATAACATGTTTTACTTATTTATTAACTACTCAACTCAATCTGAAAGAAGTTAAACCATAACATACCTCGAAACTACAAAATCTAGGCCTAAAGTACTTCAACACAGAGTTTTCCCCTTTCGAATGGCCTCAGAATCAACTAAAACATACAAATATGGCATCTACGTATTAAAAAAAAGTCAACAACACCCATATTGCCCATATTTAAATAGGGTCCAAAACGGACTTGAAAAATGAGTTTGAAAAAGAGAGGGGTAAAACTAAAATTTTTCTTTAGAAACACTTTTTTCAAGGTTATAGGAGTTTATAGTTGAAAACCCATGCGAAAACAAGTTAAAAATGAGGTCTAAATCGAAGAAAAATCATTTTTAAGATTTACCGGCAAAAACCCCAAAATTCAATTTTGAAATCAAGATTTAAAGGTGCTTTCGAAGACATAATTGATAGAAAATAATGGGAAGATAATTTAGGAGCTTACCCAAGCAAGAATGGTGATAAAATCCTAAGAAATCACTTTTTCCCGAAGCTTGGAGGTCCAAAAATAGAGAAAAATCACAAAATTGAAGTATTTATACTGTTCTGGTAACAGTACCTTGGGAACGTGGTCAACACTTCAAGTTAGAGAGGGTCAATGTTGACCGATCGTTAAAATGGCCTTCGTATTTGTGGCCAAGGTTTCGGATTCACAAAAGTTGATGACTCAAGCCTTCGCATTTGCGACAGCCTTGTCGCGTTCATGAAGAAGGAAAACACCCTTCTCCGCATTCGCTACCAAGTCCCGTGTTTGCGAAGAAGGTTTTTCACCTGCCCCAGATATCAGCAAATGCTGATTTTGGTGCAAGCCAACCATTCTTCGAATGAGTCCTCGAAATTCGTTTGGAATCCGACAAAAGTAAACCATATATGCTACTAGGCTAAATTCGACATTCCGGACTCATTAGTTATGTAGGATTTTTGAAAAAAGATTGTTTTCAATAAATTACCCCCGTGACCCCTTCTTCACTTTTTTTCCAAACGATGTGTCAAATTGTAAAATAAAGGTCCCGAATCCAAACCAACCATGCTACTAACCTAAATTCAATATTTCGTATCTGTTGGTGTAGTCCAAATCGTCATTCGAGACTCGAAACATGAAATATTGAACAAAGTCAACTATTGGCTCATAAAGCCTCAAAACAACCTCAAACTCGCTCAAATCACTCCTGATCGCATCAGGAACCATGCCAACCATCCCTACACCCCAAAACCAACATGTAGCAACTATGAAAAAGGGGAAAATGGTCAAAACATTAAAAAGGGTAGTTCTACAAAAATAGGTCTTTACACTAACCATCATTTTTGGGTTTTTAGCAGCTCCAGGGATTTAATGAGCAAGAGATCCTTGCTTGTCAAGTTATCCCACCAAATGCATGACGTTAAGTTAATCTGTCAAATCATATGGCTCTCTGCCACCTCTTTTACCTGGAGTATATACTTCCAAGCATGAGAGTTTCCTGAAGCCACTTTTTATCAATCAGATGAGATCGAATGCAATACTTGTTTCTTACAAAGGTGGACCACAATGAAGAAGTTGTTCTTAACCTCTGTCACATTTTACTAATCTCCTTCATGCTCCTAATTCCTATTCCTTCTTCCTCCAAAAGAAACACAAGCTGATTCATAAACTTTAATGATATTTCCTGTGATCCTGGCTATTGCCCCAAAAGAAGTTAATAAGTTCCTTTAGAATCACCTCTTTCGTCATTTATTTTTAGTATTTAGTATTAAAAATACCTAGCTTATGGAGCATATAAAAATTGTGCATCTCTTGTGAAAGAATTGGACATGAAGCTATTTATTTTCCTTATTAAAAGCTTCAAACCAGTTTCCTATGATAAACACACTAACTCCATACTACTCCACCCGTGAATCATCCTACTAAAACAAACATTTAGAGCAAACCCTTGTGTTATCTTAAACTCATTACATCATAAAAGACATTAAAGGTCGTTTTATGTTATCTTAAACTATTGAAAAACTCAAGAAATAAGTGAACGCATGTAAGGCACACCCTTTTTGAAGCAAGAAGATTCTCATTTATTTCTCAGTTTAGAAATATGAGAGAGTAAAATAAGCAATCTGGATACTAAAGCTTCCATTATGCGTGGGGTCCAGAGAAGGGACAGACCACAAGAGTCAATTGTACGTAACCTTATCTTGCACTTCTACTAGAGGTTATTTTCACTGTTTGAACCTGTGACCTTCTGGTCACATGGCAACAACTTTACCAGTTAGTCCAAGGCTTCCCTTAAGAAATATGAGAAAGTGAGACTAAGTATTAAAAAAAATATTTATTAATAAAAAAACTAAAAAATATTTTAGCATTTTTAGTACGTGAATGCTAGTCAGAAGAAAATATTTATAGGAAACCTACATCAAAGAACTGACAATCCCATTCATTACAGAGCGTTCAAAAACATAGAAAAATAGGCTAAAATATCAATTGTCATTATTCAGTCTTATATTTCACCAAATGCTCTTATAGAATATTCTTTCACCTTTAAAACTAATGAAAACAAAAGAGAGTTCAACCTCGATAGTAGTTTTAGATACTCCCTTCAACTGTTACATAACAAAAGTAATAAAAGGGCAACTGAGTCAAATGTTGATGTGGCTGGACCAATGTTGATGTGGTTAACAGAAAAGGGTAGTTAGAAGAGTTAGTTAAGAGTTAGTTGGGAAATGCACAGTCAGCTAAGAAGAAGAGCAGTAGCAGTTCACATATATAGCAACTATCATTGTAAATGATTCATTCATTCAGTTAATAAGAAATTTCTTCTCTTGTTCTACAATTCTTTTCTCTATTACTTCTCTGTTAGCTGTTCAGGGGTTATTCCAGTCCATTGATACCTTAAACTTACAAATTTGACCTAATTCAGTTTAGGTATCCTCCATTTGGTATCAGAGCCAGGTTCATCGGGGGTTGAGACGATGACTAATCAGGAATTGAGATATGATGTTGATAGTTTGCGGAATCAATTACAGATGATGGGAACGACCATGGAAGAAATTCATCAGATGGTGGGGAAATTGAACCAAAATTAAAATTGCGCTCTACCAGAGGAGGTGAATCACAATAATGGCGGACACTATGTGAATGCGGGAGAATATCATAATGTAGCGAATACTCGTTACACAAGGGTGGAGTTTCCAGGTTTAATGGGGAAGATTTGTGAGGATGGATCCGCAGGTGCGAGTAATTTTTCAAGGTGGATGAGACTCCTGATGAGTTGAAGGTTAAATTGACAGCTATCAACTTGGAAGGAAGGGCACTACAATGGCATCAAACGATGCTGAAAATAAGGTAGGGGCGACTTCCAATTTGGAGAGATTATGTTCGTGCTTTGGGATTGAGGTTTGGGCATACCCTGAAGAATGATCCCATGGCGGAATTGGTAGCCTTGCAACAGGAGGGAAGTGTTCAGGAATATCTTGATAAGTTTGATGAATTGCTTAATCAGGTGGATTTGACGGAGGGACAAGCTATCAATTATTTTTTGAATGGGGTGAAGCCAAAAATCGCAGTGCAGATTAGAATGTTGGCACCTTATACCTTGATGAAATCCTATAACCTTGTAACATTGGTGGAACAGTCGTTGCTGCTACAAGGACAATCCTTTCTAAAAAGCTTTAAGGCTTTGTTGCCTACTCCAGGTAATACTTGGAATTCAGTTCACAGGAGTCAATATAGGGGAGAAGGTAGTCAAGGGGTGTATAGAGGAAAACCTACAGGATTGTTAACTAATAACATTTGGAATGGAAAAAATGCACTCTACAACTCAAAAAGGCTATCCTCGTAAGAGATGGATGTAAAAGGGCTAAAGAGTTGTGTTTTTGGTGTGATGAGAAATATAACTTTAATCATAAATGCAAGAAGAAGAATAGTTGTATATTCTTAAAGTTGAAGAATATATGGGGGAGTATGAAGAGGGTAGTGAGGAGATGGAGCACTTGAATTTGGTAGAGGAGGAGGATCATAGGGAATCAAAATTGAACCCCCAAATGTCAGTTCATGCCATGAATGGAACATTAGATTATAGAACAATGAGAGTGAAGGGGTCTGTTAAGGGGAAAATGGTGCATGTGTTGGTGGATTCTGGTTCTATATATTATTTTATGGACATTAATGTTACCAAGAAGTTAGGTATAAAGATTGACACCATTCCTTTATTTTTAGTAGCTGTGGCAGATGGTAGCAAGGTACATAGCCAGTCTATGACTCAACAGGTGAGATGGAAGATTCAGGGGTTGGATTTTCAGGCTGATATATTGGTAATTCCATTAGGAGGGGCAGATGTTGTATTGGGTATTCAATGGCTCATCACCTTGGGGGATATTAAGTGGAACTTCAAGCAGCTTAGGATGGATTTCCAGATCCCAGGGAAGAAGATTTCACTAAGAGAAAGCCCCCTGGTGCATCAAAGGTAGTGAGCACTCAGAAGATGCAGAAGATATTGGGCAAATTGCTCAACTAAGTATGCTATCTGTAGCATTTATACAGAGTAGACAAGAAGGTTCCACCTGTATGAGTCTTCAACCAAGCAGTATCCTTCCATATTTGCAGTAGCTCTTAGATAATTACTCTCTCTTGTTCGAAGTGCCTACATAGTTACCTCCTAGAAGAAGCCATGTTCATAAGATTATCTTGAAGGATGGTGTTCCACCTGTGAATGTGAGACCCTATAGGTATGCTGCAAGCTAGAAAAATGAAATTGAAAGAATGATTAAAGAAATGCTGGAAACTGGAGTTATAAGACCAAGTGTAAGTTCTTTTTCTTCTCCCATAGTTATAGTTAAGAAGAAGGATGGATCCTGGAGGCTATGCATTGACTATAGACAGTTAAATAGTTATATTGTTAAGGACAAATTTTCCATACCTCTGATAGAGTAACTGCTGGATGAGTTGGGAGGTTCCATGTACTTTTCTAAGCTGGATCTAAGGGCAGGCTACCACCAGATCAGAATGGCTGAGGCTGACATTGAGAAAACTACTTTCAAATCTTATAATGGTCATTATGAATTTGTGGTGATGACATTTAGCCTTACCAATGCACCATCCACATTTCAGAGTCTGATGAACTCAATATTCAGACCTTACTTAAGGAAGTTTATATTGGTATTCTTTGATGATATCCTAATCTACAGCCCCTCCTAGTCAACTCATTTACTGCATTTGGGACAACCCTATGAGGTACTTAAGCAACACACTTTAGCTGTTAAGCTTAGTAAGTGATCTTTTGGTAGAAAAGAAGTAGAGTACTTGAGTTCATGTTATCACTCAAGAAGGTGTAGCAACTGATCCTGACAAGGTAAAATGGATGAGAGAGTGGCCAGTTCCTAAAACCATTAAACAACTGAGAGGGTCTCACAGGGTATTACAGAAGATTTATGAGGGGTTATAGGCTCATGGCCAAGCCTTCAACTAATATTTTGAAAAAGGACAAGTTTGAATGTTCAGAAGAGGCAACAGTGGCATTTGAACAATTGAAACAAGCTCTGTACTCAACACCATTGTTAGCACTTCTTGATTTTTTAGTATATTTCACTATTGAAACTAATGCAAGTGGGCATGGTATTGGAGCTTTTTACTGCAATTGAAACTGATGCAAGTAGGCATGGTATTGGAGCTTTTTTACTGCAAAAAGATCATTCTTTAGCCTATATGAGTAAAGGGTTAAGTATCAAACACTAGCAACCATCAGTATATGAGAAGGAAATGATGGCTATTTTGGCTGCAATTGACAAGTGGAGGCCCTACCTAATTGGTAGGCATTTTTTCATAAAAACTAACCATCAAAGCCTGGAATATTTGTTGGAGCAAAGGGTGTCTACTCTTAGCCAACAAAAATGGGTGGCTAAACTCATAGGGTATGATTACACTATATTCTATAAGAAAGGAAAAGATAATGTGGTGGCAGATGCTCTTTCCAGGTTTTCTTGTGAAGGTGTGAAGATACAGATACTCTCTATAGTTACTTCAGATTTTCTGACTAGGATCAACACTTCATATGTAGGGGATACACACCTGCAACAACTGCTATCCTAATTATCAACCAATTCCCGTGCAAACCCTTTATATCTCCTGTCTGATGGAGTGTTATATAAGAAAGGAAGAATTGTGGTGGGAAATGGCAAGCAGCTAAAAGATGATATTCTTCATTTCTTACATGATGGAGTTGTAGGAGGTCATTCAGGCATGGCTTATACACTACACAGATTGAGACAAATATATTTTTGGAAGGACTAAAACAGTATGTCTATAATTATGTGAAGTAATGCATTGTTTGTCAATAATGCAAAGGTGAGAAAGTGAAATATCCAGGCTTATTGCAACCTCTACCAATTCCTGATAAAGTCTGGTAGGATATCAGCTTCGATTTTATTGAAGGCTCCCTAAGTCAAACAATAATTCTATAATCTTGGTAGTAGTAGATAGGCTGAGTAAGTATGCTCATTTCATCAGCTTACCCCACCCTTACACAACTTTTATAGTAAAGTGATAGAGACAGCATCTTTTTGAGTAAATTCTGGCAGGCTCTCTTTGCAGTTCAAGGTGTTACATTGCACCGTTCCTCAGCTTATCATCCCCATTCTGATGGTCAGACTAAGACTGTTAAAAAATGTGTTGAATCCTATCTAAGGTGCATGTACAATGACAGGCCCAGGGAATAGGGTCATTGGTTACCACTTGCTGAGAGGTGGTACAACACCACATTTCAGTCTGCTACCCAGTTGACTCTTTTTGAGGTTCTCTATGGTCAGAAACCTCTACTACACCTCCCTTACATCTCTCATAGCTCCATGGTTGATCAGGTGGATAGGACTTTGTAGGCTAGGGAGAGCATTATCAAGTTATTGAAGCATCACCTAGCTCTAGCCCAGTCTAGAATGAAGGCTCAAGCAGATAAGAAAAGGAGTCCAAAAAGTTTTGATGTTGGTGACATGTTGTTTGTTAAGTTGAAACCATATAGACAGATGTCTCTCAAGGGTCACTCCTATCACAAGCTCAGTCCTAAATATTTTAGACCCTTCAAGGTCTTGAAGAAGGTGGGAAATATTGCTTATCAGTTGGATCTCCCTCCTCATGCTAAAATTCATCATACACTCCATGTATCCCGGCTAAAGCTACAAATAGGGTCTGTTCATGTGGTCCCTGATCTTTCCATATCCTTGTTTTCTCATAGACACCTTGTATTGGAACCTGAAGCTATTCTAGAAAGTAGACAAATTCAAAAACACAACAGGTCAGTTACTCAAGTGTTGGTGAAGCGGTTTAACTGTCTCCTGATGACAGTATGTGGTTGGACTTCCATTCATTTCAACAACAGTTTCCTCAGTTTATCCTTGAGGACAAGGACTCTTGATAGAGAGGGAAGTTGTTACATACCAAAAGTAATAGAAGGGCAAATGAGTCAAATGTTGGTGCGGCTGGACCAATGCTAATGTGGTTAACGTAAAAGGGTAGTTAGAAGAGTTAGTTGGGCAATGCACAGTCTGCTAAGAATAAGAGTAGTATTAGTTCACATATATAACAACTATCATAGTAAACTATTCATTCATTTAGTTATTAAGAAATTGCTTCTCTTGTTCTACAATTCTTTTCTCCATTACTTCTCTGTTAGCTGTTTAGGGGTTATTCCAGTCCATTGACACCTTAAGCTTACAGATTTGACCTAAGTTAGTTTAGGTACCCTCCATCAACCTTTATTTCAATTTACATGTCGTAGTTACAACTGATTTGGACAATCAAAAAGATATTTTCAGGAATTAGTAATTGAAAGTAAAATTCTTATTTGTGAGAGAGTATTACTATCCGTTGAGCGAAAATTATTGACTATGATTTTTATTCAATAATATACCACATCAACATAGGAATTTGAGGCTTGACGAAGGTCTAATTGAACTTTTTGAATTCCATAACCTCCCTTCTGAAGTGATGAACTACCTGCAGGTATGGTGACAACAATAAGTTCTACCATTATAGAATGGTAATTCAGTGCACATGGGACATCAAAACTGTGATTCTGAATACATTTTTTGTGAGTACCCCTGTTAGATGGAATAAGCCTAGCATTGGTGTGATAAAAATCAATATCGGGAGTAGTTATTTCAGCGACACCCAAAAAAGAAGGACAGGAATTATGGTGAGAATTGATCACACTAGTGATCTCATTAGAGCCTTCTCAATACCAGTTGCATGTAATAGCAACAATTTGGCTGAAGCTCTAGCGGTCAATGATTTGAGGCCAAAATTATATGTTTTTAGTCATTATTTGCTTTACATGTAGTATTTTTATTTGTCCTTTCTGAGTATTATATGTTTTTAGTCATTATTTGCTTTACATTTAGTATTTTTATTTGTTCTTTTTGAGTATAGATTTTATGGATTGTACCTAATATTATATTTTAATGTGTATGATTAAAATGGTGTGAAGATGATGAGATTTGGAGCCAAAACAAATTAAAGACGAAAGATTATAGAAGGAAATCAAGCAGACAACTTAATAGAATAAATTTAATAAAATATTCAAAAGTGACCATTTGAATTGCAATTTGTAATTACGACCAAATCAGTATCTATCTGCCATATTGGCGTGACACACAACATGTGCTCCATTTTATCAGCGTGTCGCGGAGGAGGCTATGTGCTGATTTTAATTTTTCCAGTCCATTTTGAATTTAGTTATTTTATTTGAGGCTTTTTTCTACACCTATAACTATTCATAAAATCAGTGTTTACACAACTTTTGACCTAGAGAGAGCTAGGAGTCGCCGTGGAGGCCGAAGAATTTTGATTTCATCTTTTCTTCTCCTTTATTATTTATTTTTACGTTATTTCTTTGGATGATTTGTTGTAATTGCTCCATGTCTATGTGGAGTTAAACTTCTCGTTCTAGGATTATGGTAGCTAACAACGTGATTGTTTAGTAACTCTTGATTCAATTTGTTTGATTATCATAATAGTTGTTCTTATATTCTTGTGCTAACTATTTTAATACTTAGCTACCATTAAAATAAATTTATATTCTTATTGTGAACCCGGAAAGAGAATAGATAAGATAGAACGAAGAATATAGGGAGTAAGATCTTTACTTTAGTAAAATAAAGAATTAATTTGTTGCTCGGATAGAAATATACCTAGATCGCCTTACTTGGTTACAAAACAGGAAGATATATAAATGCATTCGGATTGGGTTATGACATCTCCACTCAACGATGTAGTTGTGAGGTCAATAAAAATAGACGATTAGAGGTTCGAAAGACCATGATCATATAATCAACCCCGCAAATCAATAACTAGATAATCAGACAAGTTGATGAAATTGATACTCGACATGATTGTTAGCGAATCCATAATCCTAGATCGATTCATTCATTGATTGCTTAAAAATTTGCTCTTTTTTTGGTTAATTGTTCATTAGTTATTTTTTATATTCAAGTTTAGTTTATTCACAAATATATCTCTGCAATTCAATGCTTAAATAGATAATTAGTCTAATTTAGTAAATAGTTAATCGATAAGTCCCTGTGGGTATGGTATCTGGACTCTCAATCCTATATTACTTTTACGACCGCGTACACTTGCGTGTACGTTTGGACACAACAACCAATTATGGGGTTAACTAGTGCATTCAACAGGGTTATACTAATCTGTATATTGAGTTAGACTCCCTTGTTATCATTGTAAATTATGAATCTTGGGCCTAACTCAACATCAAAGCTAGCTCATTAGGGAAGAATTGTCCAAGTCCATATAGGGAGACCAATTGTCCATCCCTTTTTCGAAGTGGTACTCTTAACAATTACTAATATGTTGATCAACCAAGACACTGACAATTTAAAACTCAAGTATATTGTTACTCGTACTGCTCGTTTTCTTTCTCACACTACATTCCAAATCACTCATTGTTTTAGAGAGGGCAGTCAAGTGGCTGATTTCTTTGCAAACTGGCAGCTGCAAGTGGTAACAGGACCTTCTATCACTCTCAATATGACCTTCCTAGATAGGCAAAGGGGGGCTGATTTAACTTTATAAATGGCAAGTCCCAACTTTTAGAACAGGGTCTGAGAAAAGTATTTTTTTTGTTATCTAAGTTTCTTTGTTGAATATGGAAAGGAATTTGTATAGGTTACATCCTTTCCTTAAGATTGTTTATCAATCTTCTTTTGTAGATTAGAGGCAAGGTTCCATGTCCCTCTCTACTCATTGTAATCTTATTACTTAAATCTAACATGGTAGGGGTCAAGCCAACCCCCCCAGACCTTAAGCTCACAACCTAATGGTGATGGATTATTGAAAAAATATATATCAAAAGAATTATTAAAGGCTTCAAAATGCTTTACTGCATGTGTAAAAATATCTGATTGGATATAATATGTAACATGAATAATTAACATTACCATGCATTTATGTACACCTAGCTAAGGTGTCCATATTGTAATCTTTTGTATCCATAGAATTACAGTTTCACAAAGATGTTGTCCACAAATATCTCTAAATCATCACACTTGTGTTGTCATGTGGGAGATATGGAAAGCAATGTGAGCGAACAAATATGAACAAAGATATGCAGTATCTGTCATCAAGTTCTTTTTCAAGTTAAAGTGGCTATGGGAAAAAAAATTAGTACTATGGAACATCGCTGAACATGGAACCAAGTGTGCCACATTGCTGAAAATTGTAGAACTCCTTTGAATAACATCATGGTTAGCTAGCTGAAACCTCATGAGAATACTTGAAAGCTCAATATCAATGGTAGTTATATGTTAGATCATAACAAAGCCGGGGCCGGGGGAATTGTTAGAAATAGAAATTGCGATATGGTTATGGCTTTTGTTTACCCAATCTAATTCTATACTAACAATTTTAGTGAAGCTCAAGCCGACTAGTATCTCATGGTGATGTGAACAATAAGTGAATGGATTAAGGTTGAACATGACTCCATGATTGTAGTAGATATGATCAATGGAGTTCATAAAGCCCCATGGAAGCTACAAGATATCATCGAGAAGATTTAACAAAAGAAATCTCAAAGAAACATCCAAGTTAAAAATTGTTCAGGGAGAGAAATAAAGTAGCAGACGCACTTGCCAAACATGCCACTACAATTCAAGATGCTAAGTTTTACATCCTAGAAAATGAACTTCCAAAGAAGCAAAAGGTCCGCTTTGTATGGACAAACTACAGCTGCCTACTTTTAGGAGAAAAGCAAAAAAACACTCTTCCTGATTTTATAATCCTCCTTGAGGTTCTTGTTGTACTGGTGGTATGGTGTGTTTTAGCTTGCTTCAGCTTTTTCTTCTTCCAGTGCACTGAGCACAAGTTGTTTCAGGCCTTTGACCGAGAAAGATTGGAGTCTTAGCACTTTATTTAGCTGTATAACCAGTTTTTGTTTCATGGAGGTAAGGTTGTCATATCCCCCTCTAGTTCTTGTATTTTGCAATGAATAATAAACATGGTAGGTCTAAGACAAACCCCCACCAACTCGAGAGTAGATAGTGGGTGGATGGCGTAACTTTAAAAAAAAACCTAGGACACGTACAAAAAATGTTAAGTATCTCCCAGTCACAACGCTGCATTTGTTACCAGTTTTGATCACTATAAGACATGAATTCCAATATCTAATTTCCTAAAAGCAGTGTCATTAGAGCAGGATCATGATAATAAGTTTTCATACTTCTTTTTTTATTGTAGTCAAGTAATGATTGTGCAATCAAGAGTTTGGCAATCTTCACTGTCTAAAATATATGGGCATTGAAGATGAGATAAATGAAGTAGAGCAGGTGAAACACAACAAATAAAATAGGCTAAAATTTAAAAAAATCTATTAAAAAAATGACACGATATACAATAGTGAAGGGGTCTTTTTTTGGATTCTTAGTACGATAAGACTCTTAATCATCCTCGTCAAATGCGACTTTTCATTTTCTTCGTTTGTTACAACTTTTTCTTATCCACATTTAAACTATCCCGATAACGTCATTAGCCATTTATATTAAACTTGTCCACTTCTACTTTGGTTGTACAGAATCGGACAACAAAGAAACATATAAATAGAACATGAAAATAAAACATAGACAGAGTGATAAACAGAGAAAGAAGAAAGGAAAAACTAACCAAAACCCAACACTGTAGATTCATAGTCAAAGTAAGACGTGACCAGTGAAATTTGAGAGGAAACAAAAAGTACATGAGGCGTGTATAAGGCATAAAACAGTGGCAATGCTTTGTGTGTAACTGTTAGGCGTTAGGTCTATCTGGCATTAGTTTTCCCCCTCTTTAAAAGGACATTTAGATTCTCTAGTGCAGATAACAAAGTTATCACCGGTACTATAGCAGTTCCAAGTGAAGGGACTTACAACTAGAATTCCTAGACAGAATAAGAAAAATGGAAAGCCATAAAAGTATCTAATAAATGGAAATAGAGAAGTAGAAAGCCGTAAAAGTATCTAAGTTTAATTCATTCTTCTGTGATCTGGCCGAGCTTTAACAACGGAAGTCGATGGAAGCAATATTGACAATGATAGAATTTGAACATAAATTTCAATGGCATACACTTTTTGAAGTAGATGTCTAATCACAAAAACTTGTAAGTGTGGTGATTGAGAAGTAACAAGCATACATGTTAGCCTAATAGGGCAAATGGAAGAGAAGATGAAAGACGACTCTGTTTTTAAAAGAGATTAAACGGTGCAATTCTCGAGTAATTATGGTTGAGACGTCTGGTCGGAAGTGTGTGTTGGTGTCTATTCAGGATTTTGCAGCGCTACTGTATTGGGTTGTAAAACGTAATGGAATGGGGTATTTTTGGAATTTAGTTAATTTCATTTTAAATAAATGAGTTAGGGATATTTAAGTAATTTCGCTTTAAAATTAGTGAGTTCGTGCTTTTAAGGTAGTATAGATAGATATAGAAGATGCATCAACCTCAAGTAGAAAATTCATGATATTTTATAGCTTATTTAGACGGGTGCTTATAATTAAAGAAAATGACATATTTTATGTGGTTTAAATTAACTACCTAACATACGAATGGGAACACATGCAAAGAAATTTCAAAAATTTGAATCGAAAGTGTCTAGTTGAAATACTTAAGTTGAGGTATTCAATTGAAACGTCGCTTAGTTCGAGTGCATAGATGGAATATCCTAACAAGTTTAAGGGGCTAGTCATGAATTAAGCCTTTAAAGAATTTCAAATATATCCCCCTTTCTTTTTATTTTTTTTAAGTAATTTAATATATTGTTCATAATTATATTTATAAAATAAATAGAAAAGAAAATACCAAATTGAAAATTGAAAGGTAGACTAGAGAGTGTTCCCTTTAACTTTTCATAAACCCTAAACCTTAGCAGTCAAAAATCCCCTGTGCAGTGGAAGAGAAAGAAGCATCAAATTCTTGCGAAGAGTGCAAGTCAAGTTCATGGAAATACAAATGCCCTTCTTGCTTTATACGAACTTGTAGTCTTCCTTGTGTCAAAGCCCATAAGGAAAAAACTAGCTGTACTGGCAAAAGATCCCTTATTCATGTCATCCCTTTGTCTAAATTCAACGATAACATCCTTTTATCAGGTTTTGTTTCTTTATTTCCTTCTTACTCTTTATTTTGTGAAATTTCGTCCTTTTATTAGTTTGGACTCATCTAAGATTATTTACTTTTATTCCAATTCATCACTAGGCCATGCTTTTGATTATTACACTTCGGTAGGGATGGCAGGCGGCACCGGCCCGGTTTTAGGCTATGCGGCGGGGTGAGGCGGGTTGAAGTCTTTGTGAGTTTATGTGGGTTTGCCCTGCACCCGCGCCATTGCCATTCCTACACTCAGGGACCGTTTGCTAAGTGGGATAAGGAAAATAATTCGGGGATAAAATTTGGGATTAGCCTTATCCCAATTTTGGTTTGAGGTATTAACTAAGTTTGAAACTATTTTATCCCATCATTTTATATGGAATTACTATCCCATATAGAAGTGGAATAAAATAGTCCCATAGGATATCCTAAAACAGTGTACGAAATGATCCTTAGGGTTTGTTGGTATGGGACATTTTCTAGGAAATACCCAAGGGTGTGACCTAGTGGTCAATGGCGTGGGTTGAACATCATGAGGTCTCAGGTTCAATTTCCAACCGAGACAAACACTAGGTGATTTCTTCCCATCTGTTCAAGCCTTGGTGGACAGAGTTACCTGATATTTGGTGTTGCTGGTGGGAGGTAGCAGGTATCCCATGGAACTAGTCGACGTGCGCGCAAGCTGGCCCAGACACCATGGTTATCCAAAAGAACAAAGGAACATTTTCTAGGAAAATAAGTGTTTTCTTACTTATTTTTGTGTGTTCGGTATGCAAATAAAAAATATTATCCTACAAATATTTGTATATATTTAAGGTAATACTATGAGGATGGGGTGGAGATGTGGAGTAAGGTGATGGGTGTTGTGGTGGGGGAGGGGGTTGTGGGGGGTGGGGTGGGATGTGGGGACCGGGTTTGTGTGAGGTGAGTGGTTGTAAGGGTGGGGAGGAGACAATGCACTTGTTTCTCTTACTTTCATTAGGAAAGTCAAATTGATTATTTTCAAGAAGCTTGTTTTTCTAAAGAAATTCCAAATTTTTTGACCAACCGAACATAAGAAAATATGAAAACATTTTCTCCTTACCGAACACACCCAAGCAATTTTCGACAAAGGCAATGTTTTTTGATGTGCCATTTATTATCTGATAAAGATGATTTTGTTGTTCCTACTTATGGAAGGGGGTCTGGAGCTCTTTGTTTGATCAGTCTATCAAGTTCGTCAAGTTCTATGGTTGATTTTGTGCATAAATGTGGAAGAGTTGTTTGTATTTGAAAAACTTTCTGGGCTCTGAAACTGAACTTATGTCTTGTTAACTTGCGCCTTGTGAATTTTGTCAACTTTTGCCTTGTCCGACAAATATTTAGAGAACTAAGAGGCATAAAGCAGAACTTATACCTTGCGAATTTACCTTGTGAATTTTATCGTGCAAATTATTTTTTGCCTTGTAAGTTGTAAGATATAGCTTATACCTTGTGATTTTTCTTTTTCGATGTCAACAAATTTTCGATCATTTTATTGTTATTTAAGGTATTGAAGGGCAAAAAATAAAGATCACAAATTTGAGGTGCAAAAAAAATAAAAATTCTCTATCACACAAGTTTTCCTCTTATTTTTTCTCTCTAATTGTTATGATTGTTCAGGATTTTCTCTGGAACTGGTTGCTCTTAACAATGTTTTTTTTTTTTTTTTTGCTTGAAAGTCTATGAAATGGAATTTTTAAAATCAATCTGTCACTTTTGAACCGTGTGTTTGAAGATATTCTTGCAGTAGGAACACTGTGTGTGTAAAAAGTTATTGCAATTGTTGAATAAGGTAGGGAACACGTAAGAGGGAAGTTACTGAAAATATTGGAAGCTTTGCGCTAGGAAGTTGACAGTTTGGCTTCATAGTCTTCCGTCGTTCTTTTTGTTCCCTTTTCTCCAAAGATTGAATATTTGTTTTGAGATGACATGCTGCTACAGGTTTCTGATGAATGCTTTTGGAAACTTTTTCTTCGGCATATTATAATATGCTTGAGTATGTTAAGAGGGTTGCTGAATCTGCTAAAAGAATGAGACAGGAGCTATGTGGCTACACTCGTTTTAGGCTTCCTATCTGTCTGAAGAATCTTTTACGAGCTGCTTCTGGTCGTAGGACCAAAATACTTTTCCTATCAAACGGAATGTCAAAGAGAGAGAAAAATCAAACTTACTACAACAAAAGGTTTGGTCTCATGGAAGTGGCTTGTGCTTTGATTTAATGGTGCATACATTTCATTTGCATAATAATGGTATACTTGGAATATAAATATCCTTAATTGTTTTAAGATTAGATGGCCTATGTTTGTTTGTCAGTCTTGTTCTTGTCTGAAGTCCATAAGCTGGCTGTGACAATGCACGCTTCGGATCCATTTAAAAAAAAAATCTATTTCACAAAATGCATGACCTGGGTGCTCACATTGTGTGCTTGTTCTTTTGGTGATATGATTATACATCTTCTCAATAATACAGGACAAAGCCCTAGAAATTACTAGGTATGGTATCCCCTTAAGCCAACAACTTGGTCAATTGGTTCCTGTCTCAACCTTTTGTTTTCTATCAGAAAATTATCGTTAACTGCATATACCTTTGGAAAGTATTTCCTTTTTCTTCTGCGAATTTCTAGCTTTCTCATCTTGGTCTTCATGAGAAATACAAGGCTTACATGAATTTGACATTGGAGTTATCCTTATCTTTATACAGTTTTTTGCATCTCCTGGATGTCAAGCAACAAACTACTTTTTTTGTCAAAGAAATTTCTTGAATACTTGCAGTTCGATAGTTCTGCTTAAGAACATTCTTGGGAGGTGTTATCTGGAGCCAATGAAGAACATTACTACTTTGAACAGTGATACGTATGAAAAGGACAGATTCACCAATTTTATGATACATTAGCAACTAACCTGAAAAATTAAATCCCTTAATATAAGGTAGAAATCAAGGAACCCCTTAATATAAGGCGAAAATAAAGGAATGTTTCTTTGTTTGATTAACTTTATTTTATTACTCCCTCCATTTCAAAAAGAATGACCTAGTTTGACTTGACACGGAGTTTAAGAAAATAAAGAAGACTTTTGAATCTTGTGGTCCTAAATTAAAGTTATGGCAAATGTATCAAAATGCCCTTTAATCTTGTGGTCTTAAACATGCCATGTGGAAAGTTGGAATTAAAGTGTTGCCAAAAAAGGAAGGGTCATTCTTTTTGAAACGGACTAAAAAGGAAAGTAGGTCATTCTTTTTGAAACGGAGGGAGTACTATTTAAAAATAATAAATTCATTAATTTCATTAATATAAGATAAAAACATGTATATCTTGATTGTGTAATTTAATTAATTTCATTTTATTACTCTTTAAGATAATAAATTCATTAATTTGATGTATCAATTATCAATTTGATGTATCCAACCAACTAAAGACTTAGATACATGTGTATACAGTTGCACACATACACATTCATATGTATCATGAACACGTACTAACCTCCTAGATACATAAAAAATTGATGAATTTTGATACAACATGGATATAAAAAAATTCATATATATCATAGAAATGGGGTAGGTATTTTAGTAGATGAAGAGCTGAAGGGGCAGGTGGTGGAGGTTAAGAGGGTCAACGATAGGTTGATGTCGATTAAGTTGGTCATTGAACAAGGTCTACGTTGAACGTTATTAGTGCCTACGCTCCGCAAGCGGGCTTGGACGGGGAGGAGAAGAAGAGTTTTTGGATGAGGTGGTGAGGAGCGTTCCGAGCACTGAGAAACTTTTCGTAGAAGGGGATTTCAATGGGCATATTGGGTCTTTATCGAGAGGCTATGATGATATGCATGGAGGTTTCGGCTTCGGGGAAAGGAATGAAGTAGGAGCTTCACTTTTGGATTTTGGTATGGCCTTTGGGTTGTGGGTAGTGAATTCGAGCTTCCCGAAGAAGGAGGATCACCTTATTACCTTTCGTAGTTTGGTGGCCAAGACTCAGATAGACTTTTTGCTCCTTAGGAAGGGTGATAGAGCGCTATATAAGGACTGTAAAGTCATACCTAGCGAGAATCTTTCGACCCAACATAATCTTCTGGTGATGGACTTGGAAATCAAGAAGGGCATAAAGAAGAGGGGTGTGGAGGATCGACCTAGGATTAAGTGGGGTAGCTTGACTTTGGCCCGTGCTTTGGAGATTGGAGATAAGTTGACGGCAATGGGGTCTTGGGAGAGTAGAGGGGATGTGGATAGTATGTAGGAGACGACTGCCAGTTGCATCAAGGAGCCAACTAGGGAGGTATTGGGTGTCCCGAGAGGTTGATCTGGCAAGCACCGAGGGGACTGGTGGTGGAACGACGAAGTTAAAAGGAGGGTGGAGACTAAGAAGGTGGCCTATGCAAAGTTGGTTGAGATCAAGGATGATGAGGAGAAGTGGACGAATAGGGAAGAGTATTATAAGATAGCTAGGAAAGAGGCTAAGTTAGCGGTGACGGCGGTAAGAAAAAACTTTCGAGAGCTTGTATGCGGCTTTATAGGAGAAAAATTGAGATAAGAAGTTGTATAGGCTTGCCAAGGCTAGGGAGCTGAGGGCCTGTGACCTTGACCAAGTGAAGTGCATCAAGGGGGAGGATGGCAAAGTGTTGGTGGAGGATGCCCTCATTAGGAAAAGGTGGCAGTCCTATTTCCATAGACTTGGAGCACTCGGAGAGGTGTCGCGATTACGGTTATTGTAGGCATATCAAGGTTGAGGAGGTCAAGGGTGCTATTCATAGGATGCGTAGGGGTCGGGCGACTAGGTTAGATGAGATTTTGGTGGATTTTTGGAAGAGCACCGGCGGGGCAGGTATGGAGTGGCTGACAAGGTTGTTTAACATCATTTTTAGGGTGGCGAAGATGCCCGAAGCTTGGAGATGGAGTACGATGATTCCATTATATAAGAACAAGGGGGATATTCAGAGTTGCAACAACTATAGGGGTATCAAGTTGTTGAGTCATACTATGAAGGTTTGGGAAAAGGTGGTAGTGTTGAGGCTGAGGAGGATCGTGACTATTTTCGAGAATCAGTTCGGTTTAATGCCAGGTCGCTCGACTACTGAGGCCATTCACCTCTTGAGGAGGTTAGTGGAGCAGTTTAGGGAGAAGAGGAAGGACTTGCACATGGTGTTCATTGATCTCGAGAAGGCGTACGACAAAGTCTCCAGGGAGATTATGTGGAGGTGCTTGGAGGCTAGAGGTGTACCCGTGGCGTACACTAGGTCTATTCAGGACATGTACGACGGAGCGAAGACTCGTGTGAGGACGGTATGAGGGGATTCGGAGCACTTTCCTGTTTTGACAGGGTTGCACCAGGGATCATCTCTTAGCCCATTTTTATTTGCCTTGGTGATGGATGTTTTGACGCGGCGTATTCAAGGGGAGGTGCCTTGGTGTATGTTATTTGCTGATGATGGTATACTTATTGACGAGACCCGGGGAGGAGTTAATGATAAGTTGGAGGTTTGGAGACAGACCCTAGAGTCTAAAGGGTTTAGGTTGAGCAGGACTAAGACGGAGTACTTGGAATGTAAGTTTAGTGATTTGATGCAGGAGACTGACGTGGTAGTGGAATTGGATTCTCAGGCCCTTCGGAAGAGGGATAGTTTCAAGTACCTTCGGTCTATGATTTAGGAGGATGGAGAGATTGACGAGGATATCACGCACCGTATTGGTGCAGGGTGATTGAAGTGGAGGCTCGCTTCGGGAGTCTTATGTGATAAGAAGGTGCCTCCTAAGCTTAAAGGTAAGTTCTACAGAATGGCAGTCCGAACGGCTATATTGTATGGAGTGAAGTGTTAGCCAGTTAAGAACTCCCACATCCAAAAGTTGAAGGTGGCGGAAATGAGGATGTTGAGATGGATGTGTGGACTTACCAGGAAAGATCGGGTTAGAAATGAGGTTATTCGAGAGAAGGTGGGAGTGGCTTCGGTGGAAGACAAGATGCGGGAAGTGAGGTTGCGATGGTTCGGGCATGTGATGAGGAGGTGCACGGATGCTCCAGTAGGGAGGTGTGAGAGGCTGACTATGGATGGTTTTAGGCGGGGTAGAGGTAGGCTGAAGAAATATTGGAGGTTCCAGCTGAAGTCCTTTAGCCGTTAGTCCATTTTGGAGGAATGATCTGCAACGTGGGAAAATTAAGAGTTAGAAGAATTTTCTTAGAACTAGACTTTCTAGCATGAACTAGAACATGAAGAAAGTGAACCATTTCTAAATGTCTTGCAGCCTCCCCTTTATAAGTGTGGCGCGCAACACACCCATAAAAGGGACTCTACTCGACACGGCTTCGTAGACACCCTAAGACCTTGAACCATGATCTGACACCAAGTTTGTAATGACCCGAGCTTAGGCCCTGGACGTAATGGGCATCCCAGACCAATGAAGGCCCGAGAAGACCCCTTAGCATTTCATCATAAGCATAGTCATAAATAAAGTGCGGAAATAGACCCATAAAATATGAAGTTCAACTTAAATAAAAATTGTAAAACCAAGTTTTGAAATACGACAAAAGGACATTTGTCTACATCAGTCTATGAAGCCTCTAACATTATGAATGAAAAATCCTAAGCCAGAACATGGCCCCGGCTATACCATAAAAACAAGATAGTTAAAGTCTAGATGAATGAAATCATATGCCTTTCGAAAGACAGATGGCTCACCACTTGCTAGCTGCTGTCCCGAATGAATCCTAGTACTGAGCAGAGTTATGGGGAAATGCTTCAGAACCTACATCATGAAAAGATATAGCATTCGGAGACGGTCAGTACGACGAGTACTGGCATGCGACCCAAGGAAAGGGACAAGCAATTTATAAAGCAACAACAAAAACATACCAGTGTATTCCCACCGGGTGGGGTCTGGGGAGGGTAAAGTGTACGCAATCCATACCACTACCTCAGATGAAGTAGAGAGACTGTTTCCGATAGACCTCCGGCTCAGAACAGATAACAATAACAAGCAAAAATCATAAAAACAAACAATAAAAAAGAGATAACACATCGCTAGATAATAAAAGAAGCAGGACACCCACAGAGTAATACTATAGACTATTTATTAGAAATCACAAACATCACCAAAACAACACGAACAAGAATCTTCCAAAAAACAGCAGGCACAGATACAAACAAACACTCCTTCCTACTGATACAAACACCTTCCTATCCACTAACCCTCTACTTTAATCCGCGTCCTCCACACTTTTCTATCAAGGGTCATGTCCTCTGTAAGCTGTAACTGCTCCATGTCATGCCTAATCACCTCCCTCTAATATTTCTTCGGCCTACCTCTACCCCGTCTAAAACTATCCACAACCAGCCTTTCACACCTCCGTACTGGAGCATCCGTGCACCTCCTCATCACATGTCCGAACCATCGCAACCTCACTTCCCGCATCTTGTCTTCCACCAAAGCCACTCCCAACTTCTCCCGAATAATCTCATTTCTAACCCTATCACTCCTGGTAAGTCCACACATCCATCGCAACATCCTCATCTCCGCTACCTTCAACTATTGGATGTGGGAATTTTTAACTGGCCAACTCTCCGCTCCATATAACATAGCCCGACGAACGACCACTCTGTAGAACTTACCTTTAAGCTAAAGAGACACCTTCTTATCACACAAAACTCCCGAAGCGAGCCTCTATTTCAACCACCCTGCACCAATACGGTGTGTGACATCCTCGTCAATCTCGCCATTCCCTTGAATCATAGACCCTAGATACTTGAAACTACCCCTCTTTTGAATGGCCTGAGAATCCAGCGTCACTACCACATTAGCCTCATGCGTCAAATCACTAAACTTACATTCCAAGTACTCCGTCTTAATCCTGCTCAACCTAAATCCCTTAGACTCAAGGGTCTGTTTCCAAACCTTCAACTTATCATTAACTCCTCCTCGAGTCTCGTCAATCAGTACCACATCATCAGCAAATAACATACACCAAGGCACCTCCCCTTGAATACGCCGTGTCAAAACATCCATCACCAAGGCAAATAAAAACGGACTAAGAGTCGATTCTTGGTGCAACCCTGTCAAAACAAGAAAGTGTTCTGAATCCCTTCTTACCGTCCTCACACGCGTCCTTGAACCGTCGTACATGTCCTGAATCAACCTAGTGTACGCCACGGGCACACCTTTAGCCTTCAAGCACCTCCACAGAATCTCCCTGGGGACTTTGTCGTACGCCTTCTCAAGATCGATGAACACCATGTGCAAGTCCTTTTTCCTCTCCCTAAATTGCTCTACTAATCTCCTCACTAGGTGAATGGCCTCAGTAGTCGAGCGACCTAACATGAAACCGAACTGATTCTCGGGAATAGTCACGGTCCTCCTCAGCCTCAACTCTACCACCCTTTCCTAAACCTTCATAGTATGACTCAACAAATTGATACCCCTATAGTTGTTGCAACTCTGAATGTCCCCCTTGTTCTTATATAATGGAATCATCGTACTCCATCTCTAAGCTTCGGGCATCTTCGCCGCCCCAAAAATGATGTTAAACAACCTTGTCAACCACTCCATACCTGCCCCGCCAGTGTACTTCCAAAAATCCATCAGAATCTCGTCGGGCCCAGTCGCCCTACCCCTACGCATCCTACGAATAGCACCCTTGACCTCTTCAACCTTGATACGCCTACAATAACCATAATCGCGACACCTCTCTGAGTACTCCAAGTCCCCCAACACGAAACTTTTGTCCCCCTCGTCGTTCAAAAGTCTATGAAAATAGGACTGCCACCTCCTCCTAATGAGGGCCTCCTCCATCAACACTTCGCCATCCTCCCCCTTGATGCATTTCACTTGGTCAAGGTCACGGACCCTCCGCTCCCTAGCCTTGGCCAAGCTATACAACTTCTTATCCCCGCCTTTCTCCTTTAAAGTGGCATACAAGCTCTCGAAAGCTGCTGTCTTAGCCGCCGTAACCGCTAACTTAGCCTCTTTCCTGGCTAACTTATACTCCTCCCTACTCGTCCGCTTCTCCTCGTCATCCTTGCTCTCAACCAACTTGGTATAGGCCACCTTCTTAGTCTCCACCTTCCTTTTCACTTCTGCATTCCACCACCAGTCCCCCCGGTGCTTGCCAGATCGGCCTCTCGAGACGCCCAACACCTCTCTAGCGGTCTCCCTGATACAACTGGCAGTCATTTCCCACATACTATCCACATCCCCTCCACTCTCCCAAGCCCCCATATTCATCAACTTCTCCCCTATTTTCAAAGCACTGGTCAAAGTCAAGCTACCCCACTTAATCCTGGGCCGATCCTCCACACCCCTCTTATAAAGCAAGTCATAAAATTCATAACATACATAAAAATATAGAAAGTCTGGGTCAAGTAATTTAAAACGTAAAGGCAACTATTTGTAACATTAATTCTGAACTATGTAGTTTGCACCGACATTAAGTAACCCATGGGCTATATGGGTTCGGTATTCCCCCAACCGGCTGGGCCCCCAATCCAAATTTGCCGCATGAATTGAGATCAACATAATTTAGCCATCATAAGGATAAATATTATAAGGTCGTTCCATTATGGACCGAACCACCCCTACGTCGGCAAAACATAGGTTTCAGGCATTGGGTCACGAGGACTTACGCCTTCTCGGTGAACTACACAATTCCCTTTAGGCCCAATTAAAACATTATTCATAAACATTTATCCATAGAGTCTTTCGTTAAGACATTCACATTTTGGTATCGTCATACCAAGACTTGCAAGTCATCCATATCATGCCATATCACTACCATTGAACATTATAGAATCTAAATCCCGTTTTTAAAATCATGAGCAAAATCATAATTGAGTTCCCATAAAAGTTTCAAAGCATCTTATTAATTCCATACGTTCAGTAGTACAAAGGACGGGGAAAACATTTATGTTCCTTGTTCAACTCAAAGCTTTTAAGAGACTTAATAATCATGGCTTCAACATTCATACATTTTAGCATTCAAATTCGAGATATGAAGGTTCATCATTTCAAATAGCCATTCTAGTCTCAAAACCCCAAATAAGGATTTGAAAACCATTCGTAAAGAAAAGGGAAAATTAATATCAAGCTTTTCGTAACAAAACCATCACCCTAGTTTCAAAACCACCAACATAATATACGGAAATACTAAATAAATCAACACTTTGTAGTAGTAGTTGAAATAGGAGGTGTTCAACATACTTTTTTACGGCAAGGGTTTTAAGAAAGCTTGAGATTTTGGCCTTAGATCTTGAATCCCTAGTTGTTTTGCTCCTAAGAGTTATGGGGAATGATGGAGTATGTTTTTAACTGATAAATGTTGAACTTAGGGATTTGGGATCGCTTAGTATAGGTGGGGGACGATTTTTAACCATGGAAAGGACCATAATACCCTTAAAATAACGTGTTAAAACGAAATCCTGTCAGGCGAAACGGGGGGGTGCGGCGCACACCTCAAGGCATGGCCTCCCCCTGTGAGATGCAAGGCCCATCGTGAGGCTAGGTCCCGTGCGACGCATGGGCCACCGCGGGGTCGAGGCAATGGACCCTTGGGATGGTCTGTGCGACGCGAGGCCAAGGCACGACCTCCTAGCGCGCGACACATGGTCCCATTTCACGTCCTGAACTTCCCCAATGCTCCCAAACTCATCCCCAAATATTTTCTACTCATTCTAAGGGTCGTATAGGTTCATTTCTAAGCTTAAAAGGGACATAGTAACATACGGGGCGTTACAAAAGGAGATGTCAATTCACCGGCGGGTGGTGTTGATGGTGGAACGGAGGAGAAGAGAGCGAAGAGGAAGATGGAAACAAGTCTGGTGGTTCCTGTTGTTTTTTGGCTGTAATGGAGGAGAAAAGGCTATGGAGATTTTTGCTAAGAAAATATTTGAAAGATAAATATGCGTTAAAAGGGGCGAGTTTGGAGGAGTGAAGGCTATATAAGTGGAACGTGTTATGTATCAAGTTCTAAGAAGAGAGAAAACCTAAATTATGGGATTATACAACAACAACATACCCAGTGTATTCCCACAAAGTGGGGTCTGGGGAGGGTAAAGTGTATGCAGTCCATACCACTACATCAGAGGTAGAGAGGCTGTTTTCGATAGAAATTATGGGATTATATGTAATTATTTTAAAGATGTGGAATAATAAGTATTAATGGTAAATATGGGTGTTCATTGTTTGGTTCGCAAACCAAACCAAACCGACTAAAAAACCTGACATTTGGTTAGGTTTGGTTTGATTTGATTTTAAATTTTAAAAACCGACAATATTTGATTCGGTGATGGTTCTACATAGAAAAAACCGAAAAAATAACCAAACCGAAAAATTATATATATAAATTTTATAATTATTTGAATATATTATATTAGTTTTTCATAAATAACTTAAATATTTTATACATTTTAATCATTAATTTGGTTTTAGTATACTTATTTCACATGCACTACAACACTTTTAAATCCAATTTCTTAAAAATATGTCTAAACCTGCACTCTAAGTCGAATTATCTAATTGTATATATGTGGTGTGGTTGTTGTTGTATATATATGGTGTGGTGTATTGTTAGTTTTTAATTTTCTTTGCTAAGGCATCCGTCTACTCTTCAATGGCTTGCCCCTTTGATATTTTTAGGGTTGACCATTCTATTTAAAGATGTATATTGCTTCTATGGATGTTAGACACGTGAAGCGAAAGAACCTCTTTAGTTATGCAAATATTGTTAAAAATAATAGAAGATTCATATATATTCATCTTGTATATGAATCTATTGATAGTAAAGAGAAATTTATTGATTCCTAACGTTCATTTGAAATAGTTGTATCATGTCCCATTATTTAACTATTATCAATTTATCATTAGCTAATCATAAACCGAAAAACCGAACCAAACCGATGGTTTTTATTTTATTTGGTTTGGTTTTAGAATTTTAAAAACCGACTTAATTGATCTGGTTATGGTTTTAACCAAAAACCGACCCAAACCAAACCATAAACACCCCTAGTTTGAACAGTAGTTAAATCATGGGTGCTGACTTGATTGTTCTTATTATTAGTACTCTATCATCAATTATCTTCCTCTTTATCTTTTCACGTGCTTCCCCCTTTTACAAAGTTACCCCCTCTGGGCTTTTGTTATTTTACGCTTCTGAGATTCTGGAATTTTTCTTAAATGAATAACAAACTCTTTTGTTTATTCCCCAGGGAGAAGTTCATATCTTGGACAATTGAATGGCGTTTTCATTTGACAGATATTGTGTTGATTGATCATGGGTATATATCCTTCATAACTAATTTCCTTTTGCTCCCTAAAATTTTTCTCTCATGTTTTGATCTACATAATATTCCTCTACTGACTGCCTTGGAACTAATTGCTTTTGTTGCAGAGTGCATGAAAACACAAGCCTCTGCTGCCTGATTGAGAATCATTTGAAACCTGGCCCTTGGAATCATCCACTGAGGCAATTCTGTGAAGTTCCACTGGATTCTCTTAAAATTGTTATCCGAAAATCTCCGAAGGTCTCTTCTGATATCTTGGGACTTGTTTCATATGATTATATTCTTGATGTTGAACAACCTAATGTTGCAGCAAATATGTTCACTGCTTGCTTGGTGTCAATTTCCCTGTAATAGATGCATGACATGAAATATGTTTTATAAAGAGTATTCAATTGCGTAGATAATTCTATCCTAAAGTCAAGCTGTGATAACTAAATGTGTCATTTTATGCAGCAAAAGATCAGCTTGCTATTTCCATTATGCTTATTTTCTTTATAAGTTACAAATATATTTCTCTTTTGTGTAGGCTAATTCTATTTCCTTTTCATTTCTTATCCTTGGGGATAATTTGGTTGACTTCAATACCGAATGACAAGTAGCATGCTGTGTTGTTATTTTTGGTCTTTGACTCTTTGCTTTGTTTTATTTTTGAGGCATAGATTTCTTATTATTATTTTTGTAACTTTTGTCTTTTGAGGATATATAATCTTCAAATGGTTTATTTTTAGTTAATACGGCCAAAGAAAAAGGATGGAGTCTGATTACTTTGTTTGGTTGCAGGGCACAAAATCATCTTTTTATGAGTTGGATATAAAGGCTTCTCTGCGTGAACAGTTAACCAATAAAGTTATTCTTGAGTACCCTGTCATTTATGTTTTTCTGCCGTCTCACAGCTGTGATTTTGAAGTAATCCGAGATCCTGTCCCTCTTAAAACGGAGCAAAATGTGCCTGGTTGTGATAGCCCACGCCCCAAAGGAATGATGTTCAGGGAAGAGGATATAGAAGATGGTAAATCTTTGGACCCACACGTTTCAGATCTCTTGAATCATACCCACTTAAATGTAGCATCCAAGTCATCTTCCAATAAGGAAGAGACTAACAAGTTGGTAGTAACAGCGGGCCAAGGTGTCAGATCATTTGTAAATGAACCTGCTAATGAAGATGACCAAGGTATATGTGATACATACTCGGATCTTGATTTGGTTTATTCCTATATGAAAGAAAATGATCTTTGGGCAAACGAGGATTGTGCATATTTGAGTGAAGTTTTACCTGTGGATGAAGAGATCTGGAGGAAGGAGAGATAACATTCAAGCCATCTACTAGAGAAAAGGAGTCTAACAAGTCTGTATTAACAGCGGGTCAAGGTGCCAGATCATTTGTAAGTGGACATATTAATGTAGATGAAGATATATGTGATGATGCATATTCAGATCTTGATCTCTTTCATTCATTTCATTTGAATGAAAAGGTCCCGGGGGAAAAAAAGGATAGTACATATTTGAGTGAAGTTTTACATGTGGACGAAGAGTTGGAGGAAGGAGAGATGGCTTGAACTTTGCTTTCCCGGATCCTTGCTGCTAATTGTACTCGAATGCAGTAAGAATCGAGTCATATTGTCATGGTACTCTGGTATTCATTCTCAAGTGAATAGTTGCTTCTTGTGCATTACTTGCATAAGAACTTAAATAGCGAAATTTCTGAACTATGGGTCTGGTGAGAAGAATCATAACCATATTCTGAGGGTCCGTGGCTCGGATTCTCTTACATCCCTTTTCTTTGAAGTGTGAAAGATCCACCAGATGGTGGTTGTTGGTGAGATTTTAATTATAGTGTTGTTTTCAACAATGAGACGGTTGTAAAATGAGATCAGTCAGATTGCGGAATTTGCGAGCTGTTCAGTTTTCCAGTTCAAGCTGTGATGTCTGCAGTAATATTTACGGAAACTTGTTAAATGTCAACTTCTTGACTCAGTTACCACCTGAAAAGTATAATCAACCAACTATTTTTTATGGCAATGGTGGTTCTCTTTCTGGTTGTCGTAAGTCTTCTTCCTTTCACAGGTATTTGTTAGTCTTTATGCGTTTTAGTTATTTATACAGATGATATATAGTATTAATTTTTTTAAGGCGACACTATATAGCATTATCATCACAGTGAATTTCGTTGATTCGATTGTTGATCTTTTTTCTCTAAAAGTTCTTTTACGTCTCTTATGTTATTGCCTATTGGTTTATTTTTCTTATATAAGTTATCAATATTAAAAGCTTCTCGTGATGTTACATGTGAATGTTATAGCTACAGGCGTATCCAAAATTATAATTATAAGACCATATGTATTATAATATGGTCTCTGTAAGGCATCTTGGGGTCACTGTTGCCCTTTGTTTTGATTTTGCACCGAATAGAATTGATCTTTGTATCAAATGAGTACCAAAAGGTATTATACATTTCAAATCGACCAAACTTAGCTCTATAGAGTCAAAATTAGGGCTGCGAGTAAATTTGTATGTTATCTTGTCCATTTGATTCTTCGGTCTCTCCCTAGTACTTCATAGTCAACCTCATACCTTCGTACTAGGGTATTCGTGCATCTCTTCACATGTTCAAACTATCTCAATCCTACCCCTCATAACTTGTCCTCCATCAAGGCTACTCCCACCTTGTTCAAGCTATCTTTATTTCTAATTTTATCTCTCCTAAGATGACCACACACCATCTCAACATCCTCATTTTCCGCAATTTTTATTTTTTAAAAACATGAGAGTTTTTGACTGACCAATACAATGCTCCATATAATATAGTCGGTCTAACCACCACTTTGTGGAACTTGTCTTTAAGTTTTGGTGACACCTTGTCACACAAGACTAAATAATAAGAGTAAAAAATAATATTTCTAAAAGTATATTTTTCCAAATAAATGGACACCAACAAGCAAAATGCAAAAAGTTGCCTGAGATAAGAAAAGAAAAAACGGTGGACGTTTGTTTACATCCTTTAATTTTTGTTAAAATAAAGATGCGAAAACGAAAAACAAAAAATCAACTTTTGGGAAAAATTTCCACTTTCTTTTCTATTATTCAATATTCATGATATTACATTCTTATATAGACTCCACAGGTGCCCTAAGGCTTCCCCCCTTTTTTTTAAAATCCCAATAGCACTTTCTGTCCGAATAGGACTACAATAATTCATTTTCCTAATTAGATTACAATTACATAATTATCATAAATATAATTTGTCATATTTACTTCATTACCCCCTCAAGCTGGAGCATGAGGATCCCAAATGCCCAACGTAACTTGCCAAGTAGATGTTTATATTATGACTTGCCCAATGCCTTAGTAAAAATATCAACTAATTGTTCATTCGTGAGAACATAGCTTGGAGATATACGGCCGGCTAGTAGTTCATCCCGGACATAGTGACAATCCACTTTAATGTGTTTGGTTCGTTCACGAAATACTAGATTTCTTGCTTTATATAACGCCATTTGACTGTCACAATGCACATTAGCTAGATGCTCATGATCCACACCCAAACCGTTGAAGATACCTTTCAACTATTTAAATTCACAAACGGTCATAGCTATTGACTGGTGTTCTTCTTCTGTTGTAGAGCGAGAGACTACGAGCTGCTTTGTGATCTTCCATGATACATGTGAATTTTTAAGCGTAATAAACCACCCAATAAGAGATCTCCGCATCAATGTGCCTCCTTCAAGATCTGCATGAACTGAGATAATGTATGTATACAGTATGACAACTCTGGTCGGGTGAAACATAGATAGATAAGACAAACAACCAATCGTTAGTACCGCTCCGGGTCTGGAAGGTCTGAGTTATCGGCCATTCTGTTTTAAGGGTGTGCCTATTGGTTTAGCTCCCAACAATTCGGCCTCAGTGATGATATCCAAGGCATACTTTCGTTGACACAGAAATATTTCGGTAGGACCCTAGGCAACCTCAACACCTAAAGAATACTTCAAAGTACTCAAATCCTTCATGTGAAAACACTGGTGAATATAGTCTTTAAACTATTCAATGACACTGTGTTCATTTTTAGAGATACTCAAGTTGTCCACATAAATTAATACATTAATTTTCACTTTACCTCGGTGTAAGGTAAAGAGATAATAATCCGAGTGCGATTTTTCAAACCCATACTTAGTCAAAGCATTTGACAGTTTTGCAAACCAACACCGTGGTGCTTGTTTCAACCCGTACAAAGATTTTAAAAGCCTACATACCATCTCCGAAGAGTTAATTTGAAATCCTTGCGACAACTTCATATACACTTCTTCCTCGAGGTCACCATGTAAAAGTTATTATGCATGTCCATCTGATATAATTCCCAGTTCTGTGCTGCAACAACAACCAAGAATGTCTGAAACATGGCCATCTTAACCATCAAAGTGAATGTAAGAGCCGTCATCTAACTCTTGTGGGCGCGTGAGGATCGAACAAAAAGACTTAAAATGGCTAAAATCAAATTAAATAGTCCATGTGTCAGTTTTCAATTGGAGATTATATAATTAATTCAATTTTTTCTATTTTTTTATTATTCTTTCCCCCTTTTTGATATCACCATACCTATTTTATCAAGCTTTTCTCAAAGTCCTTCAACGGCGTTCCTTCAAATTTTGCCTGTACGAGCTCCAAACCAATTTGTAGCTACCGATTTATGCTTAGCCATCTACGAACCGTTTTTCGCAACAACAATCATCTAATTTACAACAAATTTCTTGATTTGAAGCTTAAAAATGGAGGTTAACTTTCTTCTTGAACTCTTCACATTTTCTAGCCAAAAAAAAAAATTTGAACGACAATGAACCAACAACTAGTGAATCCCAAATTTCACCTTTCAAATTTCTTCTAATCAGTTTGGTTGTTTGAGTTTTCGCTCAACCCAACAATTTCAACAAATTTAAAGAAAACGAATCAATTTTGCCAGGTGAGTCTTTTCAAGAAAAATTTCCGATGAGAAAGATGTGTTTTTTTTTTTTTTTTTTTTTTTTTTTTTATCATCATAAAACAAAATCCCAAAACTTGAAGCTCACCCAATTAAAATTACATAAATTATTGTTAAAACGCCAAATCAACATGTTCAAACTTAAGAGTCTAAGCAAATAAAACCACAAACTATTAAATAAGGACTAAATCACAACTGCATATTATTATAGATTCTATTCTTCCAGGGAAAATGATCTTTATTGTATGTTGATGTTGTGTATCAAATATGCCAAAGATGGTTGAGGAAGAAAGGAAGAAGGAGAAAGAGGAGTTTTTTTTAAAAAAAAGATAAATGTTGAAATACATGTGTCAAGTGTGTATGTTTCAACACAACAAGACACATAACTGGTTGAGATGTTTTAGGGTGAAATTAATTTTTTTTTAAAAAAGTTTTTTTTAGGGGGGGGAGGGGGGGTTGGTAACTGGGTGATAGGTTGGGGAGGGTTTTAGCCATTTTCTCAATATTGTTTTGTAAATACTTATATTATTAATATTTTAAAATTTAAATTTAAATTAATAAAATTATAAAAATACTATTTTTTAAAAAAGTGGGCTAGCCCGTCGAGGCTTGCAGCCCACACAATGATGGGTTGGCTTGATGTTTTTTGGCACATCATAATGATGGGCCAGCCCGACCCAGCCCGTCAAGTTTCAAAGCCTGTGTGGGCTAGCCCGAATAGGCAGGGTCAGTCGTATTGACACCTTTAGTGAATATTTTGTTGTATTCAACTCCTTCCACATGATGGTTGCCACGGATAACCAACCTTGACTTGTATCACTCAATTGTACTATTCGAGTGATACTTGATCTTGTAAACCCCCGACACCCAAACACCTTCTTATTCATAGGTAATATCTCTATCGGCCATGTTTCATTATCTTTCAATGCTCGAATATGTTATTGGTTTACTTTCCTCCACTGCTCATTTCATGTCTTTCGCAAAATCCTTCGGTTCACTCTCCATGGTAGTAACTGCAAGAAAATTCCTATGTTACAAAGACAAGGTATCACAAGTCTGGATTTACTCATTCTGAATACCCCTGTCTGAATTTCTTTATTGTGGTTCTCTCATGTCCGAAATTCTGTCCGATATTTCTTGTTCCATACATCATCTACATATTCTTCCTTAAAAAAGATTCTCTCTATTTTTCGTTGACATCCCCCAGTTCTCCTCCTTCTTTGTTCAAGTCCCTCTTGTCATATAGCTGATCTCTTTCAAGGACTCCCTATTTTCATTTAATTTGGAGGCAAAATGGAATTTAGTCTCATATAAGTTTATGAGATAAATTATTCCTTATTCTCCACATCATACAACTTCCTCCCTTTTTTTCATAGTGATATCTTACAATATACCTTTACGACTTCGACTTTCAAACTTGTCTCGCGTTCTTCCTATTTTGTGCGCATAACACAATGATCCTAGCACTCTGACATGTTCATACCATGGTGTCGTTTCGCGTAGAGCTTCATAGGGGGTTTTCCCATTTAGTATGGAGGATGGTGTCCAATTAATCAGGTAACTTGCGGTTAAAACACATTCTTCCAGAAATAGTATTGGAAGATAACTTTGAAAACTTAATCCCATGCCACCTTTAGAATGTTACGATGTTTCCTTTTCGACCCTTTCATTCTGTTGTGGGGTTCCCGTACAAGATATTTGAAAATGAATTTCATGTTTAAAGAAATAATTTTCATATATGTGCATGCAGTTTCATATCACTTCTGACTGTTTTCACATGGTTGAAAAATCATCAATTTACCAATGCAATGAAGTTTTGCAATACTTGAGAAACTTCTTTCTTGTCAATCAATAAATAAATCTACATTGTCCGAGAACAATTATCCACAATAATAAAAAAAAATACGAAGCACCATAAGAATAAGGGTCCTATAAGGTCCCCATAAATCACAATGAATCAATTCAAAAATCTTAGTGGCTATATTATCACTGGAAGAAAAAATACTTCAGTTTTTTTTTTCTTAGCATATTTCACAATCTCCATCTAATCTGTCACTATTTTTCTTTAATTCTAAAACAAAAATTAACTTTATCACTTGTACTGAAGGATGTCCTAGTCGCTTGTGCCAAAGACAGAACCAATCCACAACTGTTGCCTTCATATCCCGGATTTATGACACATTCCTGAAATAGTAAAGTCCATTTTGATGTTCACCCACTTCAATCAGCTTCCTTATGGCGGGGTCCTATATATCACAAATGAATTTGTTAAATGTGACGTTGCAATCCAAATGATCAATTAATTGCGACACAAAAATTAAGTTGCATGTTAAATTCGAAACATAAAGGACATCTTTTAGGCATATCGAATCATTCATCATAACAGATCCCTTATTGGTGTCCACCGAGTTATTCTGTTTGAAAGTCCACCCAACATTTCAAAATTGTCCCATTGATTGCACAGTCCTTCCGGATTACCCGTCATGTATTGGCGTCCCGGTGTCAATGATCCACAATTTATTTTTAGGCTTACCATCCATTTGTCTTTTGAATTTAATCTTTGTGATTTTAACATCCTGATCATAGTTCGTCAATCCTCAAGGCTTAGTTTTGGGGGTTCCATCTGGCCTATGTTCGTCGATCAAATATTCGCTGCTCTTCCATCCTTAGCTATTACGTATTAGCTCGGTAATTTCCCCTTCCTTGACCAATTCTCATACTCCTCTCTGGTGTTATGATTCATGTTTACCTCGGCGTCATATTTTTCCCTCATACTTTGGATTATTTGTCCACCATTCTGGATATTCCACGAGTTGGTAGCATATTCTAGAGTCATGCCCTGGTGTCTTGCAATGTGAACAAATCACATTATTTCTCCTTCCTTATCCTTGCTCTCCTCCTTGTACTGCAAAGGCCATGGTTTCATTCCGATTATCATTCCCACGAGCGACTCTTGTCACCCATTCCTTTTGTACTAGTTTTGAATAGACTCTATTCAAGAATGATAATGGGTGCTGCACGAGTAGCTTAGACCTCACCATTCTGTATGTTGCTTCATCCAATTCCATGAGAAAAAGTTAGTTTTTAGTGTTGCTCCCAGATTACAAGCGCACTTTCCGCAAGTAAATGTTGAGATCTGCGCTTAATTAACCAATTCCACCTATGACTTTGCTAGTTTACCATAATAATAAAATATGGACATACCCTTCTGCTTACATCCGACCAGTTTAATATTCAATTGCTGCATTCGGGGACCGTTCACAGTCGCAAAATGATCTTGGATACTTGTCCGTAATTCTTCTTCTTCCTAGCTCTTTATGTGGTATAGTTGACCGAAGCGTAGGTTTGATGGTGTTGCACATCCACAACACCAATAATGAGTTTATAGCCCACTAGTCATGCATATCTGTAGACTCCTCATATGGCTTTTTGAATGTTCGATCAACAAAGTCAATTCTCTCCCTTGCTCTTAAGGCCATCCTCATGGATCTAGCTCTTTGCTCATAGCTTTCTCCATTCAATAGGACTTGTGTAATTACAATTCTCATATTTTCATTTTCGGTGGGATCATATGGTGTGATAGTCTTTCTTTGATTCTTGTCTTCTTCGACAATAATCCTCTTTGCATATCTCCAATTGTTCAGCTATCATATCTTTATATTGTCTCTTTAAGGTTTTTCATTTCTCCTTTATTGTGGCTCTGATACCATTTACAATAAAGATGTGAAAATGAAGAACAAGAAACAAACTTTTATGAGAAATTTCCTCTTCCTTTTGAGTTATTAATATTCACAATATCACATCCTTATATAGTCTTCATAGCCAAGCTAGTGCTTCTCATTTCCCTATCCGATTATGACTATAACAATTTTTTCCCTAATTAGTTTAAAATTACATAATTACCATAAATATTATTTGCCATACTAACTTCATTAAACATTATTATTTTTCTCTTTTTTTATTTTCTTTTTCTCTTATTCAAATTCACATGTAATGACTTAAATGAATTATTATGGTGTTTTAATTAAATTATATTTTGATTTAATTAACTGTTGCGGTCCATTGCACAAGTTATTATAAAATTTAGGCATAAATTGAGACACCTTCCTTTAGGTCTCACATTGTAACTCTAAATTCACTTTACCTTTTTTTTTTTTTTTTTTTTTAGAAATTCTTTTAATTTACTTATATTGATATAAATTTTTTACAAATTAACTAATTTTCCCTTTCTATCATTAAATTATTTTAATTAAATAGATTTATAAATATTTTATTGAACAAATTCTTGACAATTAAAAGGTAATTCCCTCTCCTTTTAGCCCATTTGGCCAAACTTCTAAAATTAACTTATTTTGAAAAATGCTTATTCCAAAAGTGCTTTTCAAAAAGTACTTTTGGTGAGAAACAATTTCTGTTTTGCCAATAAATTTAAAAAGCACTTTTGAGCAACAATTAGTGTTTTTCCAAACTTTTAAAAGTATTTTTAAGTGTATTTTTCTCAAAAGTATTTTTCAAATAAGTGCACTTAAAGAGAAGTTATTTTTTTTTAGCTTCTGAAAAGCTGCTTCTGCTACTCCCCAGAAACACTTATTTTCTCCCAAAAACTTGGCCAAACACCTTACGCTTTTAATATAAGCACTTTTGAGAAAAATAAGCACTTTTGCCAAAAAATTAGCTTGGCCAACCAGGCTATTTGTCTTTGTTGGGTCAGTAATGTATAATAAATCAGTGAACAACATGAAATAAATATCTAAAGAAGAAACATAATTAGGGAACCATAGGAACCTCATGAAAAAGGATTATATATAGTATAAACAACATAAATCTCACTACTATGGGAGCTAATTACTCCATATCCCATATATTTTCAATATTACACAAAATTTCAAAATATTGCTAGCCGGATACATAATATGTAATATCAGATACATTTTCAATGTATTATGCCCATAATTAAATCATGATACATAAGTTAGTAGGTTGATTGTTATGTATCACGACCATAATTAATTCAGGATACATAAGTTAACTCATGATACATCATCTCACACACAAATTTCTTTGGATACATTACTTTTCGGATACATAATTTTTGGATACATTACTTTCCGGATACACATAAAGTAGTCCCGTATGAAATTCAGAAAACATTCATAAAATATGGAATGTGATGTAATTTAATAAAAGATATGTGATATTATGTAGATATGGTAAGATTATTAGTGTTGTGATGTAATTTTTCTTTATATATGCTAATGGAAAGGAAGTACACAAGACATAATTAAACTAAGAGTGTGTTTGGCATGGAGGAATTTTTTTTATTTTTTTCTATTTTTTATATTTGATTGGTCACAATGTTTGAAAAAATATTTTTTTTAGAAAAATAAGTTATTTAAAAAATGGAGAAAATGAATTCCCTAATGAAATAGGGAAAACAATTTCCATAAGTGATATCCTAGTTTATTGTTTAGATCTCCTCCCCACCACCCACCACTCCCGTACCCTCGCTTCCCATCCTATTTCATGCCATAATGTTTTACTAGATTGAATATACATACTCTAATGATAATATGAATTTATTTACTTAGACCTCATTTGTTTGCACTTAATAGAGGTTTGAATCTGAATGGTTCAGACCTTAGGCCATTAAGTGCATTTATTTTCATTAAGATTTAAGCACTTAATTGGTCTGAATCTGTCGTAACCATTAAGATCTAGAACAAAGTTTTAATACCATTAGGGGGTATTCTTGTATGGATGATATTCACCACAACTCTATCCACAATCACTAGTCACCACCACTTACCACTTTTGCCATCACAACCAACACCACTATTACAGTCGTCAACCACATCAAGCACCACCACCAACCACCGTCACCGCCAACCACTACTATCAGTTACTACCACAATACCACCTCTATCATTATAATTATATCCATTGTCACCACCATCACCGCCACCTCCACCACAACTGCGTCCAATTCCTATACTAACCAAATCTACCATCACAACTAGCACCGCCGCCAACTACCACTAATGCGCTGTTAACCACCACACATTCTTCAACCACCACCACCAACATTGTCACCATCGGCCCCACCTCCACCACTATCAGTCACCACTACCAGTACGGTCAATCTCGACTACCAACCACCTCCAGCATCACAAGTAAAACCGCTGCCAACTACCACACATTCTTCAGTCATCATTATCAACATCGTCAACTACTAACATTAACCAACTTCATCATCACAAAGCCATCACCAACACTACCAATTGCCACTATCATGACAATCACTAAAACAAAAACCACCTCTACGAATCACAACAACCACCGCCAACATTACTAGCCACTAACACCAACCATTACCACCACCACTACCATTACAAACCATCTCCATCATCACTACCAAACATAAATGTTTCATTTTTAATCAAATAATAATTTTATTTTATTAAATTAAATATTTTTTTAATATATAATTATTTTCTTATTTGAATGATATTTTTAATATTATATTTACAAATAAATAAATTATGCAAATTCAGATGTTGAAAAACAAGCAGTTGTTGCGACCCAGCTATACACGCAAGTGTACGTGATCGTTCAAGTAGTATAATGGCTCCTTTAAAAGAGCCGGATATCTAACCCAAGGGACTTTCGTCAACAGAAATCAATTTTAAACGTCAAATAGTAATTAAAAACTAGTGTTCCGAAAAGGAAGAGGGATTTGTTACTAAAAATTAAATGATTGCGGACTATAAACTACTATCTTCGCTACCGTAACTTCAGTTTTCGCAAATATGATTTAAAAGTCAATAAAAAGTAAATTCTCAGGGCTAAGGCATTCCGAACGTCATCTCTTGAGCATAATTGTTACTGGTTTAAGCAATTTGAGTCGTTTATCTTGGTTATTGATCACGAGGTTAATGCTACGATTATATTCGTCAACAAACTATAACCTTCTACTAGAAATTGGAAACCTAACTACATCATTGAGCGGTGATAGATTTAACCAATTCTAATGCCTTTAAGCTATCTTCTCGTAATTGAACAAGCGCAACGGATTAGGTACCTCTCGGTCCTAACCACATATCAATCTCTTGGAATCCCTTCCTCGAGAAAAGATCACGCTTCTTATATTCCACATTCTATCTCTTAGTTTCTCGCTCGAGCTCACCTCAAGACAAGAGATTTATTTCAATGGTGATCAAGCATTAAAATAGTAAAATTAAGAATATAAGAATAACCAATAAATGATAAATTTCAGCAAAAACCAATAAAATTTAACTCAAGACATTCATGCTCATAGCCTCAACCCCCAGAAAGAGGAATTTTAGCCACTTATAACTTCAATTAACATCATAAAGTGATAAAATACCATAAAAAGAAATAAAAACTGAAAAGAAGAAGAATGAAACCTAATTTCAATGCCAAAAAATGCCCAAAATAGTCTAGTGATGATGGAATCCCCATACAATAACCCAAAAGCCCTATTTATAGACAAAAACTCGAGGCAAAAATTTGCCAAAAAGCGGCCCGGCACGCCCTTGGGACTTAGGCAAATTTTTGCCTTTGAAAAGGTGTGCCCAAGCGGCCCGGCAAGCCCTTGGACGCGCCCCTGTACTGTCCACTTGAGTAGAATTTTCGTCCAAAGCGGCCCGGCACGCCAGTTGGCGCGCCTGGCACTTAGATTCTGATTTTCTTCCTTTTTTTGACTTTTCTTTGTGGATTTGGTTGGATTCTTCAAGTTCAAATCCTTGGCTTGCCTCTTATCTTCAATATCCTTCGCTCGTAGCTCCTCCACGCCATAAACGCTCCAAATAGTCGTAAATTCCACCTACAAGGGTCTAATCACATTTGTTAGCACAATATCACATATTCCATCAAAACCATACAAAATACATACTTATTGCTCTCAAAACTAAGGTAAACATGGGTTAAAGTCGGCAATAAGGCATATAAATACGCCTTAGATCAACAGTCTTAATCGTTCAGTATTCAGATCTAAAGACAACATCTTAATTATTCAGATGTGCATTCAGATTCAAACATCTTAATCTTAATGAAAACAAGTGAGGCCTTACTTAAGAAACACTAGAAAATAAGTAAGAAACCCACTTGTTTTCAAAAAAGCAATTTCTAAAATATATTTTCCATAGCACCCAAGGGTGTGACCTAGTGGTCAATAATTAGTTGACAACCATGAGGTCTCAGGTTTTAATCCCAGCAGAGACGAAAATACTAGATGATTTCTTCACATCTGTCGTATGGAATTAGTCTAGGTGCGCGCAAGCTGGCCCGAACACCATGATTATCAAAATTTATTTATATATTTTCCATAAAAAACATTTTCCTTCATACCAAACACATTGAAAGCCGGTATGTGGCTAACTCTTCAACAATATTCTCTGTCGTCCTGATTCTTATGAATTTCTTTCTTGTGTTTTGTAGTTAAATGTTAAAACCATATTCATATGTTGAGCAACTCTAATTTCAATGTTCAATATTCGTGTTAAAAAATAAAATCTAAAGAGAGATCTCTGAAATTATTCCTAAAATTTATGTTACACTATTAGTGCTTTCAGAAAACAATCAAATAAATTCAAACAATGTGGAAAAATCATGTAATTAGTAACTCACATTTTATAAACTCTTACATGTAATACATAGATAACATGTAAATAATCGCCCTAAATTGTAAAATAAATGCAAATTCTAATTGATTTTTTTCCATTATTTCTCCTCACTTTTTTTCTTTGAAGCTTAACTTCTTGGTGTAGGCGGGCTAGCATGGTGCAATGGATCTGGTCCCATAGGAGCTTCTCTAAGGGATGATCTAAAATCTCTTGAAGTTTTCAACTCTGCCAAAGATTGAAAAATCTCTTTAATTTTCAGCGATTTGGTTGAAAGATTCTCAACCCGAATGGCTTCAATTGTTATTGATGTACTAAGGAGTACAAAAGAGGCAAACAACAAAAATAGGGGAAAGCGATTCATGTTGAAATTGAAATCAATGTGGCTTTGCTTAGTATTTGTTGGTCTTTTGCTCTTCTGATTCAGTCATTATATAGTGTTTATTTTAGATACTAACCAAAATTCCTTATAACATATAGGGAAATTAACTAATGGTAAAAGATTTGATTTCATCTTATAGTAACATATATACCATATAGGTATATTACTGAATTATTCAAATTGTCCCATGTTACCTATTTTGTAAACAATGCGCAGCTACTAGTGTTGTCCCCGGAATCAAATTTAAGATATTTATCACAATGGAAAAGTAAAATATTTTTCACAACTATGAATAAGTGCATTGGTGGAACTTTTTTATAGTCCAAAATAAGTAAAATTTTCAAAATTCAAGAGTATATTAATTATTTTCTTTTTAGAGCCATCCTTCTTTTTAACGAGGGTGCTAACTAATTTTAAGAATAGTTCGGGAAGAATCAAAAAGATAATACTCCCTCTGTTCCTAATTAGTTGTCGTCCTTACTAAAAATAGATGTTCCTTAATACTTGTCATTTCACAAAACCAATGCATAATTAGTTGTTTGTTTCCACTTTTACCCTTAGTAATAAATATGGAAAGATATTAATATAATGCAAAAAAGAGAAACATTAAATAAAGATGAGTAATAAATAAGGATAGTTTAATCAAATTACCTTCTATTTAATGTTTTTTCTTAAGTGGTGTGCAACTTAAAAATGTGACAACTAATTAGGAACGGAGGGAGTATTAAATAATTACCCTTTAATTTATGTCCTTAAATATCTTTCTTGAGGGGTGTGCCACAACCCCAACACTTCACTTATATTGAACTAGGGGGAGTACTTAAAGAATTACCTTTTATTGTCAGTTAAACGAAGGGTGTTTATGAAACCAAAGCAAAGATTTCATAATTGGCACTCCCTCCGTTTCAATTATTTTTCGTTTTAGTGCATTTAAAAAAGAATGTATTTTTCCTTTTTAACAATCTTTAATTTCAACTTTTCATATGTCATATTTAAGAATACAAGATTAAAGAACATGTAGACAGTGAAATTTTATAGATAAATTTATATTAGATTTTGGATTAAATCTTAAATTCATGATATATTGACCGTTTCAAATTATTGGTTAATATAGTTGGATTAATAATAAAGTTAAAATTATATAATTTAAATGAGGCCCAATTATATTTAGGCCAGTCTGTTTAAGTTGACAGGATGAGCCCAACTCATGCTCTTCAAGCCCAAGGTCCGCTAGAATTACTTAGAGACCAAAATACCCCCAAGCCCTAGCACACGCTTATATAAAGGGGTCTTGACCAAAGAAAGAGACATACAAATACATATACACATAGAGAGAAGCTCTGCTCTTAATTTGTGATCCGCAAGTCTTCCGTATATCAAGAAGTCTTCATCTCCAAGTGGTGATCCGCAAACCTCCATACCTCTACGATTGTGAACGAAGCTCGACTACACATTCGTGGTGAAATTCTGACAAATATTCGGTCAATCAAAAAAAAAATCAAAGGACTTGAGGATAAGAATCAGATGATTACATCTTTTTATTAAAGATTTTATAAAGATTATAACCCCGTGCATTATTTTGAAATAAAATACTATTGTTTGTCGCTATTTTTCTTTTCTTGATTGCTATTTTTCAAGAAAGAAACTTAGTCGCTTACAAATTGACACGCCCAGTGCGACAATCTTTACCTCTCATGTCTTCTCTTAAAAGTTTAAAATTTCAATATGACCGCAATGAATAACAACCCTAAATTGGATGCTATTGAGGATGTTGACTCTACAAATGGCTTGAAAATTGCCATAGAGATTGTTGGCCGAATTTGGAGTAAAGCCGAAATACTGGAACAAAAGGTTCTTCATGTACCGTCCCAATCATATCATATTTTTGGTTCATTTTCTCCAAAAGAAAGATCCTCTCCGTATATGCTAGAACAAGGGAACAATATTACTGAGGTGGTAGAAAGAAATTTGGCTCGACTAAGGATGTCACAAGAATGCCATCTCCAGTACAATGATCCTGTAATGACCCTCTTCATCGTTATGTGTAAGTCCTACATTTTAAATCTCGTGTCTAAATTCCTTCCAGTTTGGAAGTTACAAAATTCATGCTAGACTAGTTTCACCCCGTTCTGGAGTGAGGGATAGTCTAGAGAAATCTGAGAATGATTTAGACTAGTTCGGTGGGAATGGTGTTAATTTTCAGTTAGCTAAGGCGATAAGAAACTCATAGAATTTTAGAGAACTGAATTGGGGTTAGTAGAACTCCCGAAATTGACCTTAGCTTAAAAAGGCATCGTTTGGAATGTCCCAGGATCAAAGTATGTTTTAAAAAGTGAGAATTTTGGGTGAAGACGGACTTACTGTCTCGTCGATGCCACTATAGCGATTGGCACACCGCTATACCGCTATAGCGGTGGTCAAGGGCGGTCAATGTCGCTATAGCGGTACCGCTATAGTGGTTTGGTACCGCTATAGCGCTAGAAACCACAGTTTAATGGGATTTCCCCCTCAAAATAGTTTATATTTTCTAAACTCATTTTGGGACAAGAAAAGGGCGATTTAGGGCGAAAATCATCTGTTTTCCTCCGTTTAACTCGTTAAAGTAAGGATTTTATTCCCTTTAACTTGTAATTACTTACTAATCCTTAGAATCCTTAAATTATGGAGTTCGAGGAGGGGTTTAAGGTGGATTTTTGGATGATTGCTGGTGCGGGAGGGGGGGATAAGTATTAGGTTAATGAGTTTTGTTTATTAACCACGAAATTGGCCTTGTATTCCGTTAATTCACTGAACACTTCATGAAATCGGTAGTTTTAGATGAATTACGGAGAAAATAACTCTAGAACGATAAGGGAACGATCATGAACTGACCTTAGGGGGATGGGGGTGAGTTATAAATTCTTCCATGTTTGGTCATTTCATTAATACGGTATTTGTATATATGTTTTAGACCACGAACAAGCAGAAAGGGCACGGAAAGGCAAAGCTCTGGCTTAGAGTTGTGCAAGCTTGGTTCGAGGTAGGTGATGGTGGTGTAATTAATTCAACTTGTATTATATGTTCATATTAACTACCTTGTAGTGTGATTGGTTAATGTATGCTTATGGGTGTGGTCCATGCATTGTTTACTTGCTTTATGACTTGGCCTGCCTTTTATTGTATATTGTGGAATGTTTCGGTATTTGGGACGTTCTCACAGGTTATGGTTGGATTAAGGATTACAGACATTCATGTCTGGGGTTTTAGTACATGGATGGTAATTGTCCACTGCAGGTCATGGCTAGAGGGTGGGTATATAACCGTTAACATGTATATACGAGTTACAAGGTATGTAATGGTGTGACAGTTCCTTGAGTGGACTGGGGAAACTGTAATTGCTATGTTTAATATTAGCTTATTTATCTTTACTTGAATTGACTATCTTTGACTTGGTGATATTTGTTGACTTGTTGGTGTTGCCTCTTAAATGCCAATTGTACTTATGTGCTGAATGTATAATGTGGGAGCATGTGTTAGCTAATTGTATTATATTTTAGTTAAGTGTCCATATTTTCATCCTGGGTTAGCCGATGAACCTACCGGTACACTGTACTTTATTGTGTGCTAATACTACACCTGCATTTACTTCTGTGAGTGCAACATATATTCCAGCGGATTCTTCGAGATCTCACTTGTGACTCAACAACTGATTTCTGAATTTCAGGGTGAGCAGCATATCCGGTCCACCATGAGATCTATCTTCCTTGGACATTGTCCTTTGTTTGGGCTTGTTACTTTCCTTTAGTTTTGGGGGTTGCATTCCCTTTTGACATTGGTAGTATGTTTTGGTACATCGATTTTTGGGTTCTAGGAGATTTCAATTTGGGATTTTGTTTCCGTATTTCTTAAGTTGTTGGATTGGCTACTTATTAAACTATTTATGGGATAGTTTTCGTATTCTACCTAAGTGTTGTTCAATGCTTCCGGGGTTATTGGTTCTCCCACCGGGTGAGTAGTGTGGGTGCTACTCACGACGGATTTGGATCGTGACAGATCCCTTAATGCAGAAAAGTGGTGATGTCTTGAGCACTAGATCTTCTTCAATGCTACCTTATGTCACTTCTCAATCCAAGCTCTATCTAACTGATTATCCATACTATTCTTTGTCCTCTGTGGCAGTAGTTCAAGTTATGGCGACCAAAGTTTCCACTTTAGAAGAACAACTTGAAAATTTGATGAAAGTAGTTGAAGGCTTATCAAAGTGCATAAAAGGTCAAGATGCCCAAATTATCAAGTTGATGAATATGATGGAGAGCATGGAGAAAGGAGGATCCACTCAACCACATGTGAAACTTCATGAAACACAAGACAAAGGAGAGTCCTTGACAAAACAAGAAACAATGATCAAGGAGTTTCAAGTGTCCACAGAAGGTATGATTCTTGCTAATCAATTGAAGGGCTTCATCATGAAGGCGATCAAAGATAAATCTGAGTCCATATTCAAATCTTCTCTCACATATGTAAATTCGCATATGCAAAGGATTGATAACTTAAAGATGCATGTTAGCTATCAACTTCCTACGTTGCAGCAATTTGACAACATGGGAAATCCAAAACAACATGTAGCACACTTTATCAAAACTTGTAATAATGCTGGAACATACAGTGATCATCTTGTCAAATAGTTTGTTCTATCCCTCAAAGGAAATGCTTTCAATTTGTCCACGAATCTCGAATTTGGTTCCATCGATAGTTGGGAGCAGTTGGAGCAAGAATTTCTTAACCATTTTTATAGCACAAGGATCATTGTAAGCATGATAGATCTTACTAACACGTGCCAAAGAAATGATGAGCATTCCATTGGCTTCATCGATCCATGAAGGAGTTTGAGCCTTAATTTCAAATACCGCCTTAGTGAAACTTTAGGGACTGAAATATGCATCCAAGGTATGTATTGGAATCTTCGTTAGATATTGCAAGGTATAAAACATACGACATCTGAAGAACTAACAACTCGTGCTCATGATATAAAACTGAGTATGGCTACATAGTGGAGATCATGGGCTGCCCGACTTCGAGCTTCATCAAGAAAAAGTATATGATATTGAAGATGAGGGCAAACTTTCATCCAAAACTGAAACTGAAGAGTCTATGTAGGCTGAATATTCCTCGATGCATGAGCCTAAACTGCAAGTTGAAACGCTTCCAATGTACGTGTCTAAACTTCAAGATAAAAGAACCTAAAAAATATGTCATGCATGAAGCTCGTCAAATTGAGCTAAATTTTCAAGTCAAGAAGCTCCTCAAATTCAAGCTAAAGTCTTCAAATTGTGATGCTCCTAGACGCACGAGCCTAAATTGTACGTCATGAAGCTTCTTAAAATCGAGCCAAATCATCAAGTTTCTTAGCTCTTCAATTAAATCAAGCTAAATTCTCGCCTTACAAAGCTCTTCAAATTCGAGCTAAATTCTCAAGTTACAACGCTATGCAAAATTGAGCAAGTCTTGAAGTCACAAAAGCTCTAGAAAATATGCTAAATCATCAAGTTGTTACTCTTGATCACATTTGTTTAAACTTTTTATGGTCCCCAAAAAAAGTTTACTAGGTTAAAAACCTTGAAAGAGGGGGCCTAGGTAAATTAGAATATAAAAAAATTCACGTTTTCTGAACTATGTTATGACTTGATCCCCTTCACTGAGGTATGCATGCGCTTAGAGTTACATTCTAAGTTCAATCGCTCAAGTTTAACAAAAAAGGTGTGGCATGATGTGGTCACCAAAATTAAAGTTGGGGATATCATATTAATCATTTCAAATGAGGATCCATATTGTCACAACCAAATCGGTCATGATTGACACCCACTCTAACCTATGGCGGGAGAACCTTAATTAATCCGAACCCCTAAGTAACCCAACACCACATTTACATTCACTTCACACTAACTTCATCATTAAATAAGTTTAAACCTGTCTTTATTAAATTGTTAAGAAATCAACATCAACAACCAAAATAATCCAACCACTAATAGAGTGTAGAAACCTCTATTTATTACAATCTCCGGGACCTGAAGTCACCGTATAAGAACATCTAAAAGAGAATCAAGTCTAAAAGCAAAATGATTATCCAAAACAAGGAATAAATAAGGAGTATCTTAGTCCCGAATCAAGGGACATGAACATAAAGTTGAAGATCCAAAGGCTGCCCGATCATGGTGCTTGCCCTTGAAACTGAATCTGGAACTGCTAGCTAAAGGCGAGGTCTTGTCTCAAACACTGAAATATTCTCTTCGCTCAATAAAAAGAAGAGTACTGGTAGCATTGATCTAAGGCGTATTTATATGCCTTATGGCCAACTTTAACCCATGTTTACCGTAGTTTTGAGAGCAATACGTATGTATTTTGTATGGTTTTGATGGAATATGTGATATTGTGCTAACAAATGTGATTAGACCCTTGTAGGTGGAATTTGCGACTATTTAGAGCGTTTTTGGCTTGGAAAGAGAGGCTTGGAGGAGCTACGAGCGAAGGATATTGAAGATAAGAGGCAAGCCAAGGATTTGAACTTGAAGAATCCAACCAAATCCGCAAAGAAAAGTTGAAAAAAGGAAGAAAATTAGAATTTAAGTCAGTTGGCGCGCCGAGCCGCTTTGGACGAAAATTCTACTCAAGTGGGCAGCACAGGGGCACGCCCAAGGGCATGCTAGGCTGCTTGGGCACACCTGTTCAGAGGCAAAAATTTGCCTAAGTCCCGCCCGGGCCATTTTTTGGCAAATTTTTGCCCCGAGTTTTTGTCTATAAATAGTGCTTTTGGGTTATTGTATCATTATTCCATCATCACTAGACTATTTTGGGCGTTTTTTGGCATTGAAATTAGGTTTCATTCTTCTTCTTTTCAGTTTTTATTTCTTTTTATGGTATTTTATCACTTTATGATGTTAATTAAAGTTATGAGTGGCTAAAATCCCTGTTTTTTGGGGTTGAGGCTATGAACATGAATCTCTTGAGTTGAATTTTCTTGGTTTTTGCTGAAGTTTATCATGACTTGGTTATTCTTATATTCTTAATTTTACTATTTTAATGTTTGATCACCATTGAAATAAATCCCTTGTCTTGAGGTGAACTCGAGAGAGAAACCAAGAGATAGAACGTGGAATATAAGAAGCGTGATCTTCACTCGCGGAAGGGATTCCAATAGATTGATATGCGGTTAGGACCGAGAGGTACCTAATCTGCCGCGCTTGTTCAATTACGATAAGATAACTTAAAGGCATTAGAATTGGTTAAACTTATCACCGCTCAATGATGTAGTTAGGTTTCCAATTGCTAGTAGAAGGTTATAGTTTGGAGACGAATATAATTGTAATATTAACCTCTTGGTCAATAACCAAGATAAACGACTCAAATTGCTTAAACCAGTAACATTTATGCTCAAGAGATGACGTTCAGAGTGCCTTGACCCTGGGAATTTACTTTTTATTGACTTTTAAATCATATTTGCAAAAAATGAAGTTACGGTAGCGAAGATAGTAGTTTATAGTCTGCAATCATCTAATTTTTAGTAACAAATCCCTTTTCCTTTTTGCAACACTAGTTTTTAATTACTGTTTGACGTCTAAAATTGAATTCTGTTGACGAAAGTCCCTTGGGTTTGATATCCGGCTCTTTTAAAGGTGTAATTATATTACTTGAACGATCACGTACACTTGCGTGTATAGCTGGGTCGCAACAAGCATCAGTACAACAACAACGTACTCGTAGGCATCATAGGTCAACTCAACCCGACACCATACGAATAAGTAAATGAAATAGATGTAAAACGATCATCACAGAACTCATAATCAAAGACAAATAGGCAATCATGACGTTTCACTTTAAGGGAAAATATAAACTCATACTCATATAACTTTACACTTAGTCATGTTCAGCAACAAGTTGCAACACAGACAATATGATTATAAGTGGTCATTCAATGCACATGAATGAATACATATATGTTGGATGTGTGCACCATATCTTTCTCTTCTCATTCTCATCAACATCAACATCATCTCCTCAACATTATCCTCTATTAACATCACAATTATTACCTACCTTATGAACATCATGGGTTGCATATTAACATCATCACCATCACCATCAACTCAATAATATCAACATGAATGAATATACAATGACGTCATTAATTATAAGTAGTACTCGAAAGACATCACAATATTCAATTCACATATAGGCATGAGTCAAATAAGTCTAGTTACTACAATAAACTGTAACCTGCCTCGAATCCTTCCTCAAAGTCACCTTTAAGCCACACGTTTGCCTTTTCCTTCCCGTTCAACCCATTCTTGATCTATGACAACAAGATTACACTCTCATGTTATCAATTCATCTCCTTTATACTAATACGAATTTAAACCACTGATTTAACCATAAACTTTCCCTATTTCATCCTCTTAGGGTTTTCTGTCCCAAAAATCTCATAAATCCTACTTGAATTAGCATGAACAACCGCAATTCTATACCCATTAGTGTTTTCTAACACTATAGGATCATCATCTGTTGATTTTACACTCATTCCCACAATTTTACCCCAATTTCATAAATTAGGGAAAGTCTCAAATTCCACCATAAATTTGTTTCTTAATAATTTTAAGAGATTATGAGAAGTAATTCAAGTTTAACATATAATAACTGTAATGACCCTCCAAGTCAATTTCTGTATTTCCATATTATTTCAGTGTTTAGAGCTCTCCCATAGCTGCCTCAAGTCATTTATGACTTGCTGGAGCTTACAGTTTGGTTACCAGGCAGTTCGTTTGATTTTTAGAGCCAATTCCCTATTTTAAAGTCTTTACTATTTAAATTTTGCTACCGGGCCTAAACTTAAGGTAAACAACCTCGTATGCCAATTCTGAAAGTTCCACCAGCTTCAGAACATCGATTTTAGACTAAGGGTACCCTTGGTTTGGGTCTCGAGGCTCCCAGACTCGTTTTGGGCTATTGGGTGGAAAGTGATGAAAACAACCATTTGGGTGTGGGATCCACTTTTCATCGAAACGACCCCGGATGGGAATTTTAATTGCGCCGTTGAGTTTGAAATATTGAATTTGTTAGGGTAGCATAGTTTGTTTGCATTCACGGGATTCCAAATGAATCCCGAGGGTGCGTCAGAGACTTGGCAAAAACCAAGTCATAGCTGGTGCATGCCTTCAACTGGTGAAACCGCTTAAGCGGGCCTTTGGCATCTTAAGGGAGGTCACTTTAGCAGTAAGCAATGATCCCTGATTAACCGCTTTAGCGGAGACCATATCGCTTTAGCAGACGCCGCTTAAGCGAAATTTGGTTCGCTTTAGCGGAGGTCAGCCTAGGTCTTTGGACCGCTTTAGCGGCCAAGTGGGTGCTTTAGCAGTACCCCAGTGCATTTAATCCTTTTTCACATATTTTTCTCTCATTTTCTCTGTTGAGAGCATTAAGGCCCTAGAGAGATAGTGAGAGAGGGGAGGCGATTCTCAGGAGATCAACGGAGGTTGGAGAGTTTGTCAAAACTTTTTTCCCTCGTCTTAATCCTTGTAAGTTCCGCCTAATTTCTTGATAGATTCTCCGTTTTAGGTTTAAATACCTAATCCATTTATGGGTTGATTTTGGATGTGTTGGAGCTTGGAATTTACCCATTCTTGAGCGTAAATAACCCTTGAGCCTTGAGGGACGTTTTGATGATTTTAAATTTATGATTCCGTAAGCAGGCCCCACATGAGATTTTTAGCTCAATTTTAGATCCAAAGCATATTTATGCAATATAAGTATCATTATTCTCGTATTACTGAGTAGATTGTTATTATGATAGCGTGGCATCGTGCAAAGGCTTCTTAGGAGGGAAAAGCCCTAATTTAGTGGACTTTATCGAGCATTCTTGGCGTCCAGGTAGGATAGGATTACCTAACTTATAGATTGAGATTTATTATGATATTAGTATGATATTGTGCTAGTTTTGGGTTGGAAGTTATGGTTTGGTTGCTTAGTTAGTGGAGTTTGATTTATTTGGCAGATTTGTGAGCCGTTTTGGGGGTAAAATCGACCCATTTACCCTTCCATTAGGTCACATGATGCTTTTAGGCTTTATTTAGACTTATGTAATAACTTGTAGTGGAAATTTGAAGACTTAGTCATTTTCTGATAGTAATCGCCTTAGTATGGACTTTCGGGTTATAAGAGGGCTCCGTCGGCCCTCTTTTAGGTTGGGTAATCTCTTTTAGCTCCTCGTAGGCTTAGGAGGATTTCGTTTGCAGCATTATAGTTAATCTTGAACCTTAGGCTATATAGCTTTTACCTAGTTCAGGGCTAGGATATTTGTTGTGACTTTAATCTATTAAAGATCAGTTCGAGTCCAGCATCTATGATATGGTTATGGTATTAAAGATTGGTTCGAGTATGGTATCTACAATATGATTATGGTATTTAAGACTGGTTCAAGTTCGGCACTTTATGATTCATCTATGTTATTATGAATTGAGTTTGAGTCCGGTATTTCGCAGTGCGAAGAGTTTCATGGATATGGGAGTATTGGTTGGTTATATCATGCTTAGAGTCTATAGATCTCTTCTTGGTTGTATCCATTGGGCTTATGGGGGCTCGTTTGGATTAGTCTTCTCTTGTTTGCACCTTCTAGGCTTATGGGGGCCTAGTTAGGTTATAATTAGTTTACTTTAATTTTGGTATCGCATGTTTAATTATTTCTCTTTCCTGCGTTGGAGCATGATCTCAGGTTTTCCCCTTCGTCCTTGACTTAGCTTACATTCTCGCATTTTATTATGCTTTTATTATGATTTAGCTTAGTCGGTCGATGATGCCTACTGAGTACCCATTGTTTTGGTACTCATACTGCACTTCTACATCCTTTTCTGGTGCAGATTTGAGTACTAGCTGTCGTCACTGATATTCCTTCCAGCTTGCTTACAGCATCCGGAGATATGGTGAGCTTTCAGAGCTGGAGCTGATCTTCTCTCCTTCCTAGATTTTGGGACAGTCTTTACATTCGAGACTATCTGTATATTGATACTACTAGTACTCTTATTCTTTTGATTACTGGCTCTTGTACTGGCCTTACCTGGTCGTGGGATGTTTCTTTTGTTCTTTCTCTTTTCTGTTTGGTATTTTAGGATTGTATTCATACTTATATCGCCTTTGATCTTATTTTATGCTTATTTTTTGGTATTTATCCAGTTTTCCGCCTTTTATCCCATTACTTATCATTTTGGGCTATGATTTGGCTTACCTACTAATGGGTTATGGTAGGTGCCATCATGACTTTAAAAATGGGTTGTAACAATAACTTACCTCCAAAGATGAAAATATCCTAATTTCTATAGAAAATTGCCTTCCCCAGAGCTCCTTTGAGTTTTTCAGAAAGTGGTGAATGAAAAATATTATTTTGTTTTTAAAACTGTCAGATATTCCGTATTATCACTGCAGCAGTAAAGTTCATCAGTGGTTTGCAACTTAAAACAAGTATCCACTATGGAGGTACCTTTTTCTACTGCAGCGGTTACTTTTTCTGCTGCAGCAGTTCTAGGTAGAAAATTGGGACCTCTCTTCAGTTATTTCCATTTTACAACACGATCCACGAATTATGACATCGCGAACCAACTCCTCCACAGAAAACTCTATAACCGGAGTTTTATAACTCCATTTTAAGTGCCAGAAGTTGCTACGGATTCCCAAACTCATTTTCCATATTAATATTAACACAAACACCACTACCAATACTCACCTTAGTACCAAATTTATTTTGACTAATACACCCTAAAAAATTGTCCAAAACTAAACTAGCCCTGAATTTTTCAAAAATCGACTAAGAGAAGATTAAGTGTAAATTTTGCCCCTCTTTCAGCGTAATGATAATTTGGGCCATTACACATATATAGATGAAAAGAAATAATTTGTAGCAAAGTATAAAGAATATTTTATTGCTTCAATCTTAAGAGAATTTGGTACATCCATGATTCGAAGAAAAGGATGAAAATATCTATACGTCATCCTATACAAAGAATCTAAGTCTCGAAGGCAGTGGAAGCCATAAATTATTACAACTTATCTTAAATACTATCAAGTTTGAGTTATTCCTTCAAATGATGACTCCACTAAAAAGGGAAGAAAAGTTTGCATCGATGAATCCAACGAGAATTATGCATCCATCGTCGGTACTATTGTAGTATTTGTAGGTTGATTTTTGAAAGAGCAAGTAGTGGATGAGTCAAAAACTTCAAACTAAAGTTAAGAATTTCTTCGGTGAGAGTATGCAAAATTAAAGAGACGAGAATGACAACTTGTGATTTAGACACTCCTAGCTTAGGATATGAATATTGCGGCTAGAGCTTCCAAAGTTGAAAAGTCATTACGGCAGATCCATTGATTAACTCAAAATTTAATTCAAGCTGATCCCAAAAAAGTTTAGCTCTATAATTTTAGATGTCGCACCTTTTGGAGCCTAGTTTCTTCAGAATCAAGAGGATCTCAATTTTGTCATTCCTACATTAAAAAAAATATATTTTTATGCGGAGATGCGCCAAGTATTTGTTGGATGAAGTTGGAAAGAAATACACCAAGTGGTTTCTCACCAAGCTTGCGGTCATCTCTTGTAAACCTGTAATAAAAAGGGTGATGATATACTTCATTGTGCCAATGATATGGTTCAAGTTAGCATGGTGAAATTTTTGCCATATATATGTTTTGTCTCATCATGACAAATACAGTTCTAATTATTTAAAATTTAGAGCCCTCTCTGACTTAGATGTTGAATATAATTCTCCACCAATACAGAAATTAATATGCGGCCCTTTGTTTGCTTCTCATTCTCCTTCGCCGATCAGCAGAAGGTGTTTTCTCTATTTTTCCCCAAAGTTTAGACCAAGAATTCACCAAGCACATATTTGGCGAACTAAAACAAGAGAACACCTCATGCGCTCTCTCGTCAAGAATAAAATTTTAGGGTGTACTCTACGTCAAGTCAAAAATAAGGATGTTGCATCGTCAAAGTTAGGAAGGAATACTCCAAGCCTCTTTCTCACCAAGCTGCAAGGTTGAGATGGGTAGATGCTTGAGAATCAAGGATGAAATACGATTCCCTCAAAAAACCCTTGCGGAAGGATGAGGTACGTAACATATTTGCTCGCTAAGGATGTAGTGTGGTTGCTGCATGTCTCTCTCTTGCCAAGCTATAAGAGGATCAAACGGATCCTGATTTAGACTCTCCAATCTCAAGCGATAAATTTTTCAACAAGACTGCACAAAATTATAAGATCAAAATTTAAGATTTAGAGCCAACTTGGCTTCCATTAATCTAGAAAGATTTTTGCCTTAATTTTTGGATATGTTGTACCGTTTGGCGCCTAGTTTCTACAGAATTAAGTCGCTCGTTATTTGGATTCTCCTACTCTAAGATATGGATGTTTTGATGAAACTGTACAAATCTGTCAAACAAGCAGGTCAGATTTATAGCCAACTTCAAAAATTTATTGCAGCCCATACTGAAGGAATTTTGCTTTAATTTTTACGTATATTGTAGCCCTCGGAGTCTAGTTTCTATGAAATCAAGTCATTTGTCATTTGGATACGTCTACACCAAGGTACAGACGATTGATTAGACTGCGTAAATTTGTCAAACAAGAGGGTCAGATTTGTAGCCAACTTCAAAAATGATTGCGGCCCATTCAGAAGGAGTTTTGCCTTGATTTTTTGATATGTTGTAGACTTTGGAGTCTAGTTTCTATGAAATAAGTCGCTCATAATTCGGATTCTCCTAAGCCAAGGTAAGAGCATTTCGATGAGAATGCACATATCTAAAAAAAGAACAACCAGATCTGAAGACCAACTTCAAAATTAGTTCCCATCAATTTAGAAGGAGTTTGACTTTGATTTTCGGATATGTCGTAGTTCTACGAGTCTAGTTTCTTAAAAATCAAATGTATCATGATTTCAGCATTTTTATGAAAAGATATGAATTTTCTACCACATGTGTGCTGAGCTGAGGAGAAAGTGACGAAAATAAAGTTCAAAAAATTACCTGATAGAGATGGAGAACGAACTTGACGATGCCGCAAATTGACAATCAACCACCGTAGAAACATGGGTATTTATAGATGTCACTGACATAAGTTTGGTTCCTATCAATTATGGAAAATTATAGTTATGAAAAGTTTCCATTGAAACCAAATTTTGGAAAAATTCCCCTGAAACCAAATTATGAAAAATCTCCATTGGAACCAAAATTATGGAAAGTTTCTATTAGAATCAAGTTATGGAAAGTTCCCATTAAATTATGAAAATTTTTGTTGGAACCATACTATGAAAAATCTTCATTGGAATTGGATGTACGAAAAGTTTCCATTTGAATCAAATTTTTCGTTAATATTTGTTCAAATTCCACTTCATTCAAGTCACCGTTAGCATGAATGCAAGCATCATTCCTTATATGTTGCTACAGATTATCATGACTCAAGAAAGGTAAAGTGACTATCGTCATTGTGGTCAATTATTAGCTACCCGCATCATCAGGACAAGCTCATTGACGCAATTCTTGCTCTCAAGATGCCATGTCCGTACTGTTGGGAAACAAAAGAATTGACACTTTTAGGGTCTTGATAACATCTTTAGGTACAAGACTTGTTTTTTCCCGCCATTAAATGACAAAGGAATATTATGCAATAATCCTCCGCAAGATGAGAATACTTTAACAAAAATGAGCCGGCAAATAATTGAAAGTCAAGCGGATCTCTTGCAAATTAGAGAATTCTACCAAAAAGACTCTGGCATATATGAACTTGGATAACTTCAACAAGTCGACATAGTCATTTCTTGTGAAGTTTCATATATTCCACAAGAAGTCAACTACATGAAAACAAATTATTTCGCGAATACTTCAAGTCTTGTCTTTAAAGGTTTGATAAGTGATGCACCTTAACAAGCCTTGAAGCAGGGGGCATTTGCAGACAGTGAAATTTTATAGATAAACCCATATTAGATTTTGGATTAAATCTTAAATTTATGATATGTTGACCGAGTCAAATTATTGGTTAATATAGTTGGATTAGTATTTAAGTTAAAATTATATAATTTAAATGAAGTTCAATTATATTTGGGCCAGCCTGTTTAAGTTGACAGGATGAGCCCAACTCATGCTCTTCAAGCCCAAGATCCGCTGGAATTACTTGGAGACCAAATACCCCCAAGCTCTAGATCAGGCCTATATAAAGGAGTCTTGACCCAAGAAAGAGACACATAAATACATATACACATAGAGAAAAGCTCTGCTCTTCATTGGTGATCCGCAAGTCTTTCGCATGTCAAGAAGTCTTCATCAACAAGTGGTGAGCCACAAACCTCCATACCTCTATGATTCTGAATGAAGCTTGGCTCCACATTCGTGGTGAAATTCTGAAAAAAATTCTATCAATCAAGAACAAATCAAAGGACGTGAGGAGAAGAAACAGAGGATTACATCTTTTTATTTAAGATTTTATAAAGATTGTAACCCCACACATTATTTTTAAATAAAATATTATTGTTTATCGCTATTTTTCTTTTTTTGATTGCTATTTTTCAAGAAATAAACTTAGTCGCTTACAAAACATTCTAATACATTTTACTTATTCTTAGTATAAGACCACAAGAATCAAAAATCATTTTTTATTTTTTAAATTTCGTGTCAAATAAAAATAAGAAAATAAATCAAAAAGGAGGAAGTAAAATAGAAAAGAATAGAATATTAAAAGTGATAAGAAGAGCTTCTTAAAATCATCAAACTTCTTTCTTCACCCTCTTTAACAATTCTCAGTGATTGACCCCCTAATATACCATTTATGACCTCTCTATTATTTTTCTTTTTTCTTTTTGGTTAACTGGATAATATATTACTTCAATCGGGTTCGATAGGCCTGTCTACTGAGCTAGGCTTAGTTGCATTACTATTACATACTTTGATATAGTTCTTTCAAAGCTAGTTACTAGGATGTCTGATCATACTATACTTGCAACTTACATCGGAGGAACTACAAAAATATTGGTGTCACCATATTATTTCTTCTTGGCTCCTACTTTGGCTAGAGCATTTGTCATCTTGTTTTGATTCTGTACCTATGCTGAATCCTTGCCTTCCTAGCTTCTCCATTAGTGACATGTATTCATTAATAATAGCATTATACAAGCAATTACTAGAGTTAAGAATGTATATGACTTCCTTTGAGTCAATGTTGATTTTAATGGGCAAAAAATTATGTTCTTAAACTAATTATAAGAATTTTAAATAGAGCCTTGAATTCCACCTTAATTATTGGTAGCCATTGGGATTCTTTTTGAGAATATAATGATCTTGTCACCTATGTTGTTTCTAATGACACCTTGTATTCCTACTACTCTAGAATTTCCTAAAGAGGAGCTATCAGTGTTGAGTTTGTACTCTCCTCTTATAGGGGGATTCCATTTAACATTTAAGGGGTATACTGGAGCTAAAGTTGTTGCTATAGTTTTTGGGATGTGTGAATTAAATAGCTTCACTATAGCTTTTCTCAAACGAGGCTTCATTCTGATTATTATTGAAGAGGCTGTCATTCTTGTTCTTCTAAATGTTCCAAAGAGAGAAGGGGATAAGAATGTCCAAGTTGATGATATTGTTTTACTCCTTGTTACAGTTTGCAATGGAAAAGGAGTTGGGATCAAGGGGTAAAGGAACGAAGTAGTTCCTAATGAGGTTGTACTAGAAGGAGTGAGTGAAGTTAAAACCCTAGATGATATTATCATGTCCTTAGTAGGGTGATTGCACTACTTGCAAGCTTGCTCAGTGTTAAGGCCAATGGAATTAAGGGTTTTATTGCAAGAAAGTCTGTCATGATCGGTAAACCAAAGAAAGAATTTAGTTTTGTTGGGGACTTTTAGTTTCTAGATCCATAGGAAGTTCTTATTGGCATCACCGTCAATGGCTCCTTTTGTCTTGGAAAAGATGAAGTTATTTAATCTCCAGATGAGGGTTTGTCTGGTAGCTTTTTGATTGGCAAATAAAGAGCTTTTGAGTTTTGATGGTTTGAATTGTCAGATTAGGGAAGACAAAGTTGAGGTGTTGGAAGTTCCATACCCCATTTTGCAGACATTAGAGAGCTTAGTGTTCGCGTCATGTTCTTAGAGTGGACCTTGGATGCTTTCTCTAAGAGGTTAATGGTTGGACAACCATTTATCCATTAGGAAACTGATGTTATCCCTTTACTCTATAGATCTTAATGATGCTTCTATTCCACTTCCATATGTTCTCCAGATGCACTCTTCTCCAGTGCCTTATGTTCCCTATAACATTGAGCATCCCTTATATTATGAGGGTACACCATTCAGTACTCCTCAGATGCATTCTTCTTCAGTACCTTCGGTACTGCCATTCACTATTCCTCAGACCTATTCTACTTTGATGCCTATTCTAGTCATGCCTCCACCACAGGTCTACTCTCTATCCACATCATATACTCCTTCCTATATAGTTCATCTTCCCACCTATCCTGTTTGCGACTTAGAGATAGCAGATCTGAGTAAGACTTACATACATTTACACCACATCTAACCCAACCTTATAGACTTTCACCACTGGCCCCGGCCCTTAATCGAGACATGATGCATCAACATCGATAGTTAGTGAGCTTCAATCAGGGTATAAAGGCAGTCTTGGTAGGTTGGTGATCGAGACTGATGGAGTTGGGTAAGTTTGTTTTTCATAATTGATTTATTCAATTTTTTTTATATTAATAATTTATGACTTGACATTTTTATTGTCTTTTTGCATTTTCTATCTAGGAATTGAGAGCACATATTCTCTCAAAGAGAGCATTCAAAGGCTTTATGATCAGCCTTATACATCATGGGATGAAATTCCATCCAGAACACGACAAGACATGTTTAATCAATTAAGATATATAATTTAATAATTATTTTGTAATGTTTTACGATAAACTCATCGTAATATATCATCCAATGTTAGCAATTTGATTTGCAAGCCTTGTGTACTTGGCTTTCACAACACACGAAAATTGTCACGACCCCAACCCATCACGAATGGCACCCACACTAACCCTCTGGTGGGAGAACCAATTGGCCCAACTAACTAAATCCAACACTTAGACAAATTTTGAAATAAACTAGTTACTTCATTAAATAAGCAATGTCTTAAAGTTTTCTAACAATAATATCAAGTGCGGAATTAATGTAAGTCTAAATAATCCCCTAGAATCTGAAAGTCATTGTATCAAAATCAATACAAATGTCAATAAAAAGGGTTCAACCCAAAACAACTAAAAATATCCGAGTCCGAAATAAATGGACTAGAAACTAAGGAGATGACTCATGGCTTCTCGGAAGATGTATCTCACTCGTGAGTTGGAATGCAATCTGCTCTAAAGCTGAGGTCTCGATGCAATCACCGAAAAATGCTCTGCACTCGACAAAAAGAAGAGTGCGTGTAGTATTAGTACACAAGAAATAACATTGTACTGATAGGGTCATCGACCAGCCTAAAATAAGAAAAGTGAACAAGCAACCATAACTTAGTAACACAAGAACAATCATGAGCACCTACCATGTATTTACCTCAAGTTTATGACACTTAAACTTATTCAACAACACCATAGAATTCAGTTAAGTACAAGTCAAAATGGACCCCAACTTAAGTCAAGACCATGACTACCAACAAGAATCCAAGTCAACAAACCATGACTCAATAACAATATGCTACGCCTTGTCTCAGATACATAAGTAAATAGACAATAAAAGAGATAGGTAAAACATTTGTAATTTAGCCCGGACCACTCAAGGATCCAATCCAACAACAATAATAACAATAATCATAAATCCCGATTCTCGCAAGGAATCAAATACAACAAGTAAATAGATAACTTTGGTTCACTCAAAGAATCGTCACACTCACCAATTCCTTATACACATATGCTAAGGTTCTTATGGTCGCCCACTAGCCATGACCTGCAGTGGATGAGCTCTTGTCCATGTACCAAAATTCCAGACATCTAGTGCCTGCCACCCTTATATCAGCCAATCCCATGAAGATATCCAAATACCGGTACGTCCCAGGATAATAATTTGATATCACAACAATCACAACCACAATGAAAACAACAACCACACGTGTATAATTAACAAGCTTTCAATATAACCTTATTGCATGTGATTAACACTTAGGCTATCATTTAACCATTTACTTACTTTGAACATGTATTTTAACATGTATACGAAGGAACAATTAACATGTACACATTAATCAAGCTGGGTTTCAACTATATTAAACCATCAACTACCTCAATCCAAGCTTGCACCACTCTTTCTGCTTGGTTGTGGTCTAAAACAACAATATGATCATAATTTAGACAATGACCTAGTATTTTTGAGGATTACAACCTAATCCCATAACCCCTATGTTAAATTCATGAACATTCCTCCCATTTTAGGGTTTTCTATCATCATTCCACCTTAATTCTATCAATTTCATGGATTAAATGGTGAATTCTCAGCATACAATCATAAATAAACTATTTTTAACCAAAACCCAAAATTTTTCTACTCAATTCACCCACTTGCACTAGAAAATCACTTAGGTCAAGTTAGATCATCCCCAAAACCTTTAAACTAGTGATTCTATGAGCCAATAATCAAAAAATTTGTTAATGGAAAGGGTTAGCTTACCTTTACGATGAATTTTGATAGAAAGTAGGTGGAATTCATCCCAAATTGCCACAGCTATCCCCAAAATGAAAGTAGAATGAAAATAATATTTTTGGGGTATTTTTTGTATTAATCTGTGTATATCTCGCTATAGCGGCCCTATCCCGCTATAGCAACCATACTATAGTGGGATCCATCCGCTATGGCGGGATTTACCAAAGTTGACTCCCATTATAGCGGGAAATTTTTTGCTATAACAGCTAGTGGTAGCAGCCTACAACCCACTATAGCAGGGTAGATGAGGCAGTATCTCAGAATTTCTCCCAGTTTTGCCATTTTCTCAACACACCCTCAGATTTTGACATTTCAAACCAACCCTTTTACGTCAAATTCGATATTCAGAGTTCTACTCACCCGAATTCATTTTCGAAAATTCCTACATATTTTTTATCATCTTAGCTATTATAAAATTAATTTAAAATATATAATGTTTAACTAATCCATTCCTAGATTACCCTAAACCATACCATGTTTGGATTTCATCCAAGATTATCCTAGCCTGAAATTTCTAACTCTTGATCAACTTTTGGCACGCTAGACTTACCCATAACGATGAAAAGAGTCATTAAAACAGATACCAATTTACCCATCGTTCATCCTCAAATGATCAAATGAGAAAAATAATGCAAGTAAGAAAGAGAAGAGTACTTATATCCTCAAACAAGTGAGGGTACTTATCTCGCATGGCCCTCTCAGTTTCCCAAGTCGCTTCTTCCACAGGACGACAGTTTCATTGAACCTTTACAGAATGAATTTCCTTCATCCTCAATTTTTGAACATCTTGATCATGAATTGCAATTGTCTCCTCTTTATACACAAGATTTTTGTCAAGTAACACTGAGTCTCATTTGATGATATAATCACCATCTCCATGGTATCTCTTGAGCATCGACACATGGAATATCGGGTGGACCCCTGACAGGCTTAGTGGCAAAGCTAACCTATAAGCTACTGGGTCTATATCATTATAAACCTCAAATAAACCAATATACCGAGGGCTAAGCTTATCCTTCTTATCAAACTGCATCACTCACTTCATAGGAGATACCTTTAATAACACTTGCTCACCGAGTTTGAAAGACATGTCCCTTATCTTGCAATCCACATACTCTTTTTTCCTACTTTGGGCTGCCAACAACTCCCCTTGAATGAATCTCACCTTCTCCTGAGCTTCCTTCACCAAGTCTGTACCCAAAGGCTTCACATCACTAACTTCAAACCATTCTATGGGTGATCTACACCTTCTCCTATAAAGTGTTTTGAATGGAGCCATATCGATGCTAGAATGGTAACTATTGTTTTATGAAAACTCACACAACGGTAAAAACTTATCCCAATGACCACCAAAATCAATCATACAAGCCCTTCACATATCCTCAAGCACCTGGATAGTCCTCTCTAACTGTCCGTCAGTCTGAGGATGGAAAGCAGTACTGAAAATTAAGCTTAGTGCCCAACTTTTCATGTAAACTATCCCAAAACTTAAATAAATTGGGTACCCCTATCAAAAATGATAGAAACTAGCACCCTATACAACCTCAATATCTCCTTGTTATAAATCTTGGCTAACTGCTTCGAGCTGTAATCCACTCTAACTGGAATGAAATGAGCTAACTTTGTAAGACTGTCCATAATGACCCAAATAGAGTCATGCTGCCCCAAGGTCTTCGAAAGACCTACTATGAAATCCATGGCTATCCTCTCCCATTACCACTTAGGAATGGGCATCCTCTGAAGTAACACTACAGGCCTTTGATGCTTGTATTTCACCTGCTAATAATTATGTAATTTAACATATACTCCACTATATATCTTTTCATCTCGGGACACCAATAAAGCTATCTCAAGTCACGGTACATCTTAGTTGTACCCGAATAAATAAAGTACCAAGAACCATGAGCTTCTCGAGTAGACCAAAAATTATATCACCAACCCGAGGCATGCAAACGCACCCTCTTACCATCAACACCCCATACACATCAAGTTTGGCATCAGAAACTTCACCGCTCACTACCTTGTTTTGAAGTTTATTCAAATTCACATCTTCAAATTGTCTTACCTTGATTTAATCAAGGAATGTTGACCTTACCTCAACACTAGCCAACACTCCACCCTTTTCAGTAACACCAAACTACATGAACTGTGATGCTAGAGTTTGAATCACTCTAGCCAAAGGTCGCCTTGACACTCTCAAACAGGCTAGACTACCTATACTTATTACTTTCCGGCTTAATTGGTCTTCCACTATATTGGCTTTGCTCTGATGGTATTGGACGGTCACATTATAATCTTTCAACAATTCCATCATCCTTCTCTGTCTCAAGTTTAAATCCTTTTAGGTGAAAACATGTTGTAAGCTACGATGGTCTGTAAACACCTCACACTCGACACCATATAGGTAGTGTCTCCAAATTTTAAGTGCAAAAATCACTATTGCCAACTCCAAATAATGGGTTGGATAATTCTTCTCATGAGGCTTCAATTGCCTTGAAGCATATGCAATTAAATTCCTGTCCTGCATCAGCACAACACCCAACCCAGAGCGTGAAGCATCACAAAATACAATAAAGTCCTTACCTTCAATTGGCAAGGCAAGAATGGGGGTTGTAGTCAAGAGAGACTTGCACTTTTGGAAGCTCTCCTCACACTTATCTGACCATACAAATGGCATCTCTCTCTGGGTTAATCTTGTCAGGTGAGTAGCTATGGAGGTAAAATTCTTGAAAAACCTGCGATAATAACTAGAAAAATCCACAAAACTTCTAACTTCAGTAATAGAGATAGGCCGAACCCAACTCTTAATAGCCTTAATCTTTTGGGGATCTACCATCACCCTCTTTTCTAAAACCACATGCCCGAAAAAGGCAATAGAAGACAACCAAAATTCACATTTAGAGAACTTAGCATACAACTGCTTCCCCTTTAAAATCCCTAAAACAATACGAAGATAGGTGACTTGCTTGTTCCTCCTTACTCTTGGAGTAAACTAAAATATCATCAATAAAAACAATCATAAACGAATCCAAGAAAGATTTAAAGATACCATTTATCAAGACCATGAAAGTTATCGGTGCATTAGTCAACCCAAATAACATCACCAAGAACTTGTAATGCCAATACCGAGTCATGAAAGTTGTCTTGGGTATATCCTCAGGCCAAATTTTTAACTGGTGATAACCCGACCTCAAGTCTATCTTGGAGAAAACTGAAGCATCCTCTAACTTGTCAAAAAGATCATCTATCCGGGGTAAAAGGTACTTATTCTTAATGATAACTTTATTCAACTGCCTGTAGTAAATACACATTCTCACGCTACCATCCTACTTCTTAACGAACAACACTGGATCACCCCTAGGTGAAGCACATGGATGAATAAATCCCTTATCAAGTAACTCCTATAACTTAGTTTTGAGTTCCCTCAACTAAGCCAGAGCCAATAGATAGAGAGGGATAGAAATGGGGCGAGTTCCTGGCTCCAAATCAATACAAAAGTCAATGTCCTAGTCTGGAGGCATACTTGGCAAGTCTATTGGAAACACCTCCTAAAATTCTGACACCACGAGAACTGATTCAATAGAAGGGGACTCTGCACTAACATCTCGGAGATGTGCTAGAAAGGCCGAACATCCTCTCCTAACTAGCTTCTTAGCCCAAATAAAAGATATAATTTTCAAAAGTCTCAGTTTATACACACATTTCCACTCTAACATATCCATCCCAGGAATCTCTAAAGTCACAGTCTTAGCATTATAATTTAGAACAGCATGGTACGAAGATAGCCAAGTCATACCCAGGATGATGTCAAAATCAAGCATATCCAAGATTATCAAGTCTACCCAAGTTTGGAAACCATAAACAAAATAGAACAAGTACGGTTCACATAGTTCACTACCATAAAGTCTCCAATCAGAGTAGACACATATACATGGGAGTCAAGTATATCACAAATCAAGTCCAATCCCAAGGCAAATCTAACAGATACATAAGAATAAGTGGAACATGGATTAAACAAAACAGTAGCCATCAGGTCACAGAAGAAAATAATACCTATAATAACGACATTGAAAGCCTCGGCCTCAGTATTTCCTGGAAAGACATAACAGTGAGCTCTATCATAAATATGGGTAACCTCATTAGCAGGATGTGCACCACCTCTCCCTGTATTACTACCACCTCGATTTCCACCATGGCCTCTCTGATGATTACCCCGCCCATCTTGTGGATGACCCTTACTCTTACCATCACCTTCACCACCTCTACCAGCAAGAACCACAGCTCTAGCCTTTTGTTACCCTTGAAAACTAGCCTGTCTCTGAGGATACTCTCTCTTAAAGTGCCCCATAACACCATAAGTATAACAACCTCGATCTAGAGAAGGCCTATTAGCCGAAGAATAAGAATCCTTTGGCTTCTAGCAACTGAGAGTTGCTGAGTGGCCCCTGACTGATCCCCTGTAGAAGCAAGCAGAGCTGACTGAATAGGGAAAGTCGGATTGATGGCTATGATCCCTGGAGTAAGATCCACCAAAGTTACCCGCATTTTGGGACTTTTTTGATAAAACCTTGGCCTGACCAACTTGCTTGACCCCTTCTACCTTCTTTGCATAATCAACAACCTCATTAAAGGTCTTTCAGGTCGAAGTCATATGAACAGATAAAACCTGTAACTCAGTGTTCAGGCCCTTCATAAACAACCAAATCCTCTCATCTTCTGTACTAAGTAACTGAGTAGCATAATGGGAAAAAGCATGAAACTTGGTCTCATAGGCCGCAACAGACATATTGCATTGCTTAAGAGACAGAAACTTATCCTTCTTGCGATCATGAAGAGTACGAGGTACATACTTCTCCAAAAATAGGGTATGGATCTGAGCCCATGTAAATGGAGGTAAAGCTGGTGACCGACACTCCGTATATACCCTCTACCACTACTTTGCATCACTTTGCAGTTAGAAGGCCACGAACTCAACACCATGCTGCTTCACAATACTCATTTTATGCAGCCTCTCGTATTAATCAATAATGAACTTAAATACATCCTCAGTCTCAGAGCCAATAAAAGTAGGAGGTTTTATCTTTAGAAATTTAGTTAGCATATCATGTTTAGTCCAGGTCATGATAGGGCCTAACACCGGGCGAGGGAAAATCTCAATAACCAGGACTTCACCCATTCTAGGAGCAACTATGGCAGTCGGCTGAACACCTAGAAATTGATAAGCAAGGATGGCCACAGTATCGGCCAACCTACTTAGAAAAGAAAACACATGTTGAATCATCTCCGAAAACATCAGGGGAAGAATAATATCAAGTGCAGAATTAATGAAAGTCTAAATAATCCCTTAGAACCTGAAAGTCAGTGTATCAAAATCACTACAAATTTCAATAAAAAGGGTTCAACCCAAAACAACTGAAAATATTTGAGTCTGAAACAAATGGACTAGAAACTAAGGAGACAACTCATGGCTTCCCAGAAGATATAGCTCACCCTTGAGTTGGAATGCAATCTGCTCTAAAGCTGAGGTCTCGATGCAATCACCGAAAAATGCTCTGCACTCGACAAAAAGAAGAGTGCGTGTAGTATTAGTACACAAGAAATAACATTGTACTGATAGGGTCATTAGCCAACCCAAAATAAGAAATGTGAACAAGCAACCATAACTTAGTAACACAAGAAAACAACCATGAACACCTACCATGTAAATTTACCTCAAGTTTATAATACTTAACCTTATTCAACACCACCATAGAATTTAGTCAAGTACAAGTCAAAATGGACCACAACTGAAGTCAAGACCATGACAACCAACAAGAATCCAAGTCAACAAACCATGACTCAATAACAATACGCTACGTCTTGTCTCGGATACATAAGTAAATAGCCAATAAAAGAGATATGTAAAAATTTGTAATTTAGCCCGGACCACTCAAGGATCCAATCCAACAACAATAATAACAATAATCATAAATCGCGGTTCTCTTAAAAAACCAAATATAATAAGTAAATAGATAACCCCGGTTCACTCAAGGCACCATCACACTCACCAATACCTTGTACACACATGTTAAGGTCTTATGATTGCCCACTAGCCATGACCTGCAGGGGATGAGCTCTTGTCCATGTACCAAAATTCCAGACATCTAGTGCCTGCCAATCTTATATCACCCAATCCTGTGAAAATGTCCAAATACCAGTACATACCACAATAATAATATGATATCACAACAATCACAACCACAAAGAAAAAAACAACCACACTTATACAATTAACAAGCTTTTAATATAACCTTATTGCATGTGATTAACACTTAGAATATCATTTAACCACCTAATTACTTTGAACATGCATTGTAACATGTATACGAAGGAATGATTAACATGCACATATTGATCAAGTTGGGTTTCAACTACATTAAACCATCACCTATCTCAATCCAAGCTTGCACCACTCTATTAAACTTGAGCCTTGCCTTTTTGTACAATTTCCACTTGGTTGTGGCCTAAAAGCAACAACGTGATCATAACTTAGACAATAGCCTAGTATTTTCGAGGATTACAACCTAATCCCATAACCCCAAGGTCAAATTCATGATCATTCCTTCCATTCTAGGATTTTCTTTCTTCATTCCACCTTAATTCTACCAATTTCATGGATTTAATGGTGAATTCTAAGCATGCAATAGTAAATTAACTATTTTAAACCAAAACCTAAAGGTTTTCTACTCAATTCACCCATTTACACCAAAAAAATCACTTAGGTCAAGTTAAATCCTCCCCAAAAACCTTAAACTAGTGATTCTATGAGTTAATAATAAAAAAACTAGTTAATGGAAGAGGTTAGCTTACCTTTACGAAATTGTTTGATGGCAAGTAGGTGGAATTCGCCCCAAATGGCTATAACTATCCCCAAAATAAAAGTGGAATAGAAATAACATTTTTGGATATTTTTTGCATTAATCAGCATATATCCTGCTATAACAGCCTCACTATAGCGAGATCCGCCCACTATAGCGAGATTGACCAGAGATGACGTTTGCTATCATAGGAAAATTTCTGCTGTAGCGGCGCAGCAGTAGTGGCCTGCCACCCTCTATAGTAGGGTAGGTAAGGTACAAACTCAAGATTTCTCTTAGTTTTTCCATTTTTGCAACACACCCTCAGATTTTGACATCCCTAACCAACCTCTTTACGTCAAATTCGATATCGGGAGTTCTACTCATCCAAATTCACTTTCGAAAATTCCTATGGACTTCTTATCATCTTAGCTATCATAAAATAATCTCAAAATATAACCTTTAACTAATACATTATTAGATTACCCTACACCATACCATGCTTGGATTTCGTCCAAGACTAGTCTAAAATTACTAACTCTCAATCAGACGAAAACTTTAATCTAACTTTTGGCACGCTAGACTTATCCATAATGATGGAAAGGATTGTTACAAAAATATTTTCCATGACCTACAAGAGGAAGAGTAGTTTGGGGATGCTCAGAAGAATAACAAGAAGCATGAATAGATTTTACCTTATTTGGGATGTTCTACAAACATATTGGAGAACCTTAGAGATTTTAGCTATGTCTGAAAATGTAAGAGAGCTAGGAGGAAATAAAGGTGACTTGTTGTACACTAAGGGTGCAAAGATCCATGGAATGATACATAGGGACTTGATAAGTAATATTATTAGTTTTATAATTTATATGATTCTATAAATTTGATTAAATTTTATTTGATTATATTTGATTAAGTTTTGTATGGGACCTAAAAAATTAGAGCGTGAGCTGACTCAAGATGAGATCTTTCGAGCAACTCAAATAAAAAAGAATGAGTCAGATTCGGATTAATGGGTCAAGAAATGGCTTAACAAGCCAATGTAAGTTTAAAAAATTAATTATAAGATAAAAAAAATGGGAAAAAGGTAGTCGGGTGCACTATAGCTCCTTCTATGTGCGAATTCAGGAAAGGGTTGAACCACATAGGTTTATTGTACACAACCTTACCTTGCATTTATTCCAGAGATTATTTTCTCAGCTTGAACCCATGACCTCCTGGTCAATTGATAGCAACTTTACCAGTTACTCGAATGCTCCCATTCTATACTAACTTTTATGTTTAATGGGTCTCAGGTATCCAATCAATTAATCCCATAAACCGCGGTAGCTTAAGTAGAAATAAATATAACAACTAATTATAAATAGTGCTTGACTAAGTACAAACAAACTTAGACAACCCATGATGAGACAACTAAACCTCTATTGAATGTTGCTACTCAGATCTAGACTGAACATGTTGCTGAGGGGAGACAAAGGGAAAAGTCTACGGTCTAAGCTTAATGAACTTTTTTTTTTTAAGAGTTTATCCTTATATATATTAGTTGTAGTAGAATTATAATTGAGATTATTCTATATTATCTGAATCTACACATGCTATAAGATCGTATAATAAATATAAGTCCTAAGGGTGAGCAAAATCATGCCTTACTCTTCTATTCTCGTCTTTCATCTTGGTATCAAGACTTTTTATACTGTTATTTATCCAGAGACGGGGGTCTATCAGAAACAGACTGTCTACTTTATCTGAGGTAGTGATATAGACTGTGTACACTTTACCCTCCCCAGACCCCACTTTGTGGGAATACATTGGGTATGTTGTTGTTGTTTTTGTTGTTTTTGTTGCATCTTGGTATCAAGAGCTATACGATTTTATTTTCAATGGCCACAAAAATCTCCTCCTCCTTTTCCACTCTATAAATTTGAATCAATCTTTTCTTGGTCTTCCAATTCCCCCTCCAACAGTTTTTAATATCAAAGATTTTGTCCCTATTGAATTGATATATTCTCATCTTTCATCTCTTTGTTCAACACAATTATTCCTAAATGGAAGGTGTTGGGTCTTCATGCTAGACTGATGAGGTTGTTTGTATTCAGACCGCTACTATGTCACAACAAATTGAACATCTTACACGTGCGTTAGAAAATTCAAAAGTAAGATGGATTGTTGAAAATCAGAGCATGTGCGCTATCATCGACTCACTCAATGCACATGTGAATAGCCTGGTTGGATGTAGCATGCATGGTGTTCCCCATTCTTCTCCTACCTTAGTTGATGAAGAGAACTCTAAGGATAAAGTGTGTGTGTTGACCGAATCCCTTAGTCATTAGAATTATTGTGGAATATTAAAAATAACTTGAAATTTTGTATATATTTGAAGTTTTGAATTTTGGTAGACTTCGTAGATTCTTTTGATATATTTTTACTTTTTAATTTGATATTTTGAATTGATATTTATTATTATTGTTGATGTTGTAGCTCATTTAGAATTGATTTGATAACAATTAGTACTGGTTTTTATATTGAATTGCTTTTTATTTTGGCAAGTGGGATGGGGTCCGTTAGTCCATCAATTTTTCTGAAAACAATCAAATGCAGAAATCTGGAAAATCGATCCTGTCCATCGGTGTGCTTTTCATATCCAAGAACAAATTGACAGATATGATCAATTTTCTTAAATTTTTTAATTATTTAATTGGTTAAAAATATTTTTAATAAATAAAATAAAATAAAGAAAACTGAGACTGTCCGTTGGTTGTAAAATAAAAATACCAACCTCGTGGAATTTAATAAAACTAAGAATGTCCCTCGATTAAAACTAACCCTATTAATCGATTATTTAAAGACGATACATCAAAATCCGATATTGTTGAGTGTGTCAGTTTGGCGTTGATTTGGCTTAATATTCCAACACTTTTGGATGGTCTTGATCCCCATTTTTGAGACAATTTTTAGTAGTGGTGGTCGTAAGTGCCTCTCTGATAGCCACTATAAATACATAAAAATCCAACTTTTTCTCTCATTTTCTCTTATTCCACTCGACTTTAAGGGCTCTAAAACCCCGTTCCTCTTATCCTAAGGCTAAGTAAATGATATCCAAGGCCTTTGAATGTTATTCCATCAATTATTACATGATTCTAACACCAATTCCTCTTCAATTTTCCAGCGGAATCAAGCATTCACCACCCAGTGCTCAAGTGTAGACTTTGAGCTATATTTCTTTAACTACGTTATTTCTTCTTCCCACTCTTTTGCATGGGTGTATATTATGTTATTAAGACTACTTCAAGGTCGGGATACTATCCTCGGGACTTATGAGATAGTGCTTGAAATTCATGAGTATGAACTATGACCAAAGTAGAAGGGACGCGAGGGTTGTTTTTTAGTTGAAGATGGTTGGAGTTATTATGGTTGGCCTCATATTGTGTTTTGAGTTATTGGTTAGTTTTAAAAGTATAGGGGTGTCTAAGAAACCCACCATTAGAATACTCGAGAACCATTATCCTCCCGGTGTGTGATAAATTGTCCTTATGGCTTTGGGTTTTGTAATTAGACATTGATATAATTGGTTACTATCGTCGTTATTCTTGTAGATTATATCTTAGGAATTTTGACTAGTGGTAGTAATTATTAGCTGGGAATTGAGGCATGTAAGGCTAAATCATTTTCTCTCCCAATATGACAATGATCACCCTCCGTATAATGGTTCTCGCCCCAATGAGTTTATGAAATCTATTATTCTGTGGAATAATATGCATTCTTAATAAGATGAATCATCCATGTATATGTACCACTTTTGAATCACCGATATTTAGTTGGACAATATTATAAAAAATATTTTCTATAGCAAACAAGTTCTTTAAAATGAGAAAAATTATTGGATGTATGGAAACCAAGTTCCAGGAGTGGTATTGCACAATATTTGTATTCTTCCCACCCTTTAAAACACATTGTCTTCTCCCTGAAACCACCTCACCCTCACCTGTCATAGTATATGTCTAGATGTATAGACTATATACAGCAACAACAACGTCCCAGTGTAATTTCACAAGTGGGGTCTAGTAGAATATATGCAGACCTCACCTCTAACTCATAAAGGTAGAGAGGTTATTTTTGATAGACCCTCAGCTTAACTGGTAGCTGCCAAATAATCTAAAAAGAGAGATACACATAAGGGGCAATCACAATACAAAACTAATCAAAATGGAAAGCGCTACATGATATGAGCATGGTTAGCTTGGAGTAAATTAGGAGGGGTTTCCACATATGGATAATATATTGGAGCCCGAAGGAAGCCATGGAGCAACAAATACACAAGGTCATGGGCGATCAATATGCCACTTGGGCAATTAAGAAGGGCCCTTGTGGATTATTTCCTAAATAACCACTTTTGAGCTATTTTGTAATAGGCTATTTGTACAAAGACAATAACTGTAAATAGTTGCCTTAGCCATTTTTACTCTTAGACTGATGAATTGAAAATTGAACTCCTTTGAGAGTGTAGGGCAAAATCCCTTTAGTCTAGTTTAGTGTAGCTAATCTAGGTTAGTGATGAGTGGATTCTCATTGTTGATTTAAAACTCTTTTGCTTGATTGTTCATCTTGAGTCACTCATTGAGGATTCTAATTTGTTTATCAATTTCTAGATAATCAAGTTCTCTTCCTCCTTGGTTAATTGAATTCCATTAGCCATTTTTTTCTTCTATTTCTCATCTCCATTTCTTCTATTCTCATCTCGATTTCTTATCTATCCTTATTTTGTGTTGTTAATTCCATATTTTTGATATAGATTCTATTCGTCTGATTAGGATCATTATCATCTTAGTATTAGAGCCTAGGCTAAATGATTATTTCAACAATTCTAAATCCTAGCACATAAATCTGAAAATTCAAAAAAAAAAATAAAATTAGGTCAAAAAATTTGAAATAAAAAAAAAATCATGTGATTCGTGTTTTTGTTTGAGTTTTCAACACAAGATTCGTATTTCTCTAGTATTTCTAAATCTAAAATTTGGCTTGATTTTGAGTTGTTTGGAAATTCCCTATTGTTGAAGGTCAAAAAGATTGAAGGTGATGAAGTGGGTTTGTTGATTGAGGCAAACTTAGAGGTTCAATTGTAATGGGGTTTATAATCTAAAATTTGAAAGCAAACAGAGTTAAATTTCACTAGGGTCAATTTTGGAGTTCATGGGGTTCTTCACGGTTTGAAGAAATTGCAAGTGGATTTGATATTCGAGAGCAATTGGTGTGGAATTGGAGCTTAAAAATTATTGGAGTTTATTTGTGTTGTTGAAAGGAGCTCGTGTTTAAAATTTTGTGTCAACAGGAGCTCATTTGATTAAGGTTGAATTTTTGAATTTTCATGATGTTCTTCATAGTCTGAAGATGGTGGAAATGGTTTATTTTCATCTTGGAATTGAAGGCTAAAAATTATTGAGGTTTGTTCATAATGTTGAAATGAGCTTGGTGTTTAAAATTTCGTGAAAATTGGAGTTAAATTGAATGAGTTATGATTTTTTGAAATTCATAAAAGTTCTTGATGTTCTTCTTGTAATTCTTATATTGCTAAGGAAGAATCTTCAAAAAGTGGTGTTTAATCTAAAAAGAAAGGAAGGAGAAAGTGTTAAGGTGTTTGTAGGCCCAAAGGAGCACAAAAAAGAAGCTAAAAATTTGAAAAAAAAAGAGGATTTTTTCAGCTTTTTTCATGGCCAATCAGTGGCTGCCAGCAGTACGTGGACTAGCCCAGGCCTCCAATCAGACCCAGCATCACGTCAGTGACAACTGCCATTTGTACACGTGACCTGCATCAGATCCGTATGGACCAGTTACAATGCTCCACATCAGTAGTCGAGCAGTGACCTTTGCCATATTAGCCTCACGCATCCCAGCTGGCTCCCACTTCAGCAGCCGTCCAACCTTTGTATTCCACGTGAGCTGCCAGCCAAATTGGCTTCCGCCCCAACAAAGTGGCTTTCACCTAGAAAATGGCTCCAGCAACCTGCAAATCAACTGCAACAGCGAGCCAAGCCTTTTAAAGGTTATTTTCAAGTTTTTTCTTCACTTTTTGAAGCATTTTCTCCATGGATTTCAATCCAACTTCTTCCCAAATAATATTTTTAGTCCAAATCTTGGTAAATTAGTTTCTTTTATTAATTTTACCCTTTCTTTTATTAGTTTCTAAATATTATCAAGTTCTTTGAGTCTGATTTTTTTTCTTGTGCTTTTGTTTGTGTGCTTTTCTAGTTTTATTTCGTTGTTAATTTCTTGATTCAAGTCTGTTAGTTTTAATTGACTCGTCTGTTCTTATTTGAACAAAAATCTATTCTTCCACAAAGAATAAGTTACCTTATGAATTGATTGGACAAAGGTAATTCTCTATCAACTTTGGGAAGACACTTTAAGTGAGTTGAGAGTTTCCACATATGAGAGGCATGAGGAATTTTGCTACTAGCTTGTTTATTGAGTTTTACAGGTAGGATGGAAGGATCAATAGGCCATGAAAGTAAAGTGAACTCAAAGTTTCAAGATATGCATGTTTCAAAAAGACGAGTTCTTGAAACAAAAATGATCATTTGTGGGAAAGCGGAGCTTAAAGTTATGATGGATGATTAAAGTGTTCTAAACTCTATAACCCCCTTAAATGGTTAGCATGCTCGGGTTGCCTTTCTGTCCAAAGCAAAATCCTTTTGTTACTCGAATGGGATATTCAGTTGATAGGAGAGTTAAGGTACCTATTTCACTTAGGAATTATCAAGAGGGGGTTTGGTGTGATGTAGTGCCCATGGATGCTTGTCATATGTGTTTGGGAATTCTATGGTTCCAAAATCATAGACTTCCATATACATAATATTGGTACTATTACATCATGGATCTTCAAGGATAACTTCTCTTCCCACCAACATTCTCTAATGAAGTAGATGCAAGTGAAACCATTACCAAATTAAGGATAAACTATACTTCATTGAGGAAAGATTATGCTTCATCGAAAGAAAAGATGGATGATTACTCTCGACTAATTAAGAAGGCCAAGTCATTATTTTAAAAGAGGCAAGTTACGCATCATGAAGTTGAACCTAAGGAGTTGCCTTTAGAGGAAAAGCATGCTACTTCTTGTGAGGTTGGTACTAGGGAGTTGAAAATGCAAGTCAACACATCCACTCCTTATGTATCAAAGTGGAAGCTAGAGTTGAAGGGATCTCCAAACCCTTCACAAGGGATCCTTAGCATGACTAATATGAATGATAAACATAGTGGTGTGTCTTATAATGTTGGAAGTGTAGCCACTCTTGAAGGCTACCAATTGTTTGAAAATCCACTATGGTGTGATGACACATTTTTCAATGGCAGAAATCTCTTCTTGGAATATGATAATACATTTATTGGAAGGGATGGTGTTCAAAAGTAAGGTAGGCTATGTGCTACAATTATCCCTTCATGTTTATGTGTTCCCATTCTTGGTCAAGGTTTTAATGTGGTTAAATCAACAAGTGAACCTTCTCATGAGAATACATTAGATGAAGTTGACTTGTGTGACACCTTTCTATATTATTTGGTTGCATATGATGATACTTATACCTTTGGGTGGAGTATGTTGTGTGAATATACGAGTGACAATGGGGCATATGGGTGTTTACCTAACCCATTTTCATGGAATCTCTTTCCATTTAACCCCGGTAATAAGATGGAATATGGCACTTGTGATGTGTAATTTGGTCAAAATGACATGCGAGTTATGACTTGGAAGAGTCCAAAGATGCTTAAGACTTCTTGTCAGCTTCATAAGGTTAAACCATTTAAAGTATCTAATGGGACTCTTGGGAGCACGCTTAATACCATGAATAGAGGGAGCCCAACTTCATGGGAGGACCATTTGTTTTGGATTGAATTGGTTTCTAATTGAATCCTCAACATCTCTAGTGGCATGACTTCATTTGTTAACTCACTTCCCATGGGAAGTTGTCTTAAAAGAAAGGGTAATGTGCACCTAAATGTCATGATTCCCTTCTTGGGTGTTTTAACTTGTAGTGATTTACTTGCTAGATATCTTGAGCATGTTGGTACTCTTGTATATGGTAACACCTTGCATGAGGCTCATATTCTTGTGTCCTTTCTCTTCTACCTCTTTGCATATGATGGTGTCCATGTTTGTCTTGGTTTTGTGTTGTTTAGAGGTAGGGATTTCTTGGGTTGGTCCATTTGCTTTTGTGACCAAACTATGAGGGTCTTTCATATCTTTGACCCCAATAAACCATTATGGGTATTTGAACTAATGGTGAAACCATCTTTGGTATAGTTTTATGGTGGAATAGGGAAACAATTGTGTCTTAGGACCTTTGTGGTTTCTTTGTTCCAAGATATTTCTCATAGCCGGATCCTTTGCTCTTATTGAACACAAAGGATTCTTGGTTGTATTTCAAATTTGTGCCACCTTAGCATGATGATATTGGTGTTAACCCTTGTGCTAACCCTCATACAATGAGGATTTCTTGATTGCTTGTTATTCTTATATTTTTGGAGCCCGCAGAAAGCCATAGATCAACAAATACACAAGGCCATGGGTGATCAAGATGCCATTTAGGAAATCAAGAAGGGCCCTTGTGGGTTATTTCCTAAATAGCCACTTTGGGTTATTTTTATAATAGGCTATTTGTGCAAAGACAATAACTATAAATAGTTGCCTTAGCCATTTTCATTCTTAGACTTTGATGAATTGAAAATTAAACTCCTATGAGAGTGTAGGGTGGAATCTCTTTAGTCTAGTTTAGTGTAGCTAATCTAGGTTAGTGATGGGTGGATTCTAATTTTTGATTTAGAACTCTTTTGCTTGATTGTTCATATTGAGTCACTCATTTGTGGATATAAATTTGTTTCTCAATTTCTAAATAATTAAGTTCTCTTCCCCTTGGTTAGTTAAATTCAATTAGCCTTTATTTTTTTTATTTCTCGTCTACATTTCTTTTATAAACATCTTAATTTCTTATCTATCCTTATTTTGCATTGTTTAATTCCGCATTTTTGATATCGATTCTAGTTGTCCGATTAAGATCGTTATCACTACCCAACAAATAATAGAAAGGATAATAACAAAAATGAAATACTGCAATAATTGGCACACAAAACACCAATGAAAGCTAAAATCAAAGCTCAAGGAACTACAAGCATAATGCTAATAATACTAAAAAGGTGAGAGTTTCAAGAATAACCATCGAGGCTATCTCTCAAGTGAAAGTGCAAGAGGGGGTGGTGGTGTGAATTGCTATTTTTCATTTCTGTAACACCCCAAAAATCTCTTCGTGTTTGTATAGCTTAGTGTTTCCTTTTCGGTCTTTACATGAACTTGTTTGACCTAAGTATTGAGTGGGAAGCATTTGAAAAAGAATAAAGTACTTAGGCGAAATCAGTCCCGAGCGTCGCAACGATCAAAAGTTGGTCACTGCGCTGATCCAAAATTTTCTTAACAGTCCCCACCGATGCATCAACCAAACGTTGACCGCTGCAATAGGCTACCCCTGAAGCTTTTCTTAAAGTGTGATTTTTAGAATTTTTCTCCCATTCTCAAAGATTCCAAACCCTAGCATGACTATTCTCTCCTCTCCACTTCATCCCACATCAATGTAGTCTATGCCATATAATTCTAGATATTTTCAAGTATTTCTAACATCAAAATATGGATTCTTAATAAATTCTATATCATAATCATATGGTTTTCAAGAAAACCCATATGAAGATCTCAAGAATAAAATCTTGAAGTTCTTTTTCTTCTTCAAAAAAGTTTGATCCTTCTTCAAGTAATTTGGAGAATCTAAGGTACGTAGAACATTCCTTTTGAAATCTAATTTTGAATCTATGGCTTATAAATCTTTATGCACGTATATGTATTTCGAATATTGATTTAGGGATGCAAATTATATTATAAAATTATGAGAGAATGCTTGAACTTGCAAACCTCTTTTCTTGATATCACTTTTGGTTATTTGATGAATTAAATTGAAGGAGGTCACTTTAACTGTGGTATTTCCCTTTCTTCTAAAGTGGATGATATAATGTTCTTGGGTTAAAATCCTTACTACTTGATAAGCTTCTTGATATACTAAAGCTGTGATGAAATAAGATGAATTGACCTATGCTTAATTGTTTATACAAGATTTTGAGAAAATTGTGGCTCCTAGATGGTTAACGATATCTGTAAAGGATTTAAATGGTCTTCAAAAGAAGTTTTACATGATCCTTAAATGACCCTTTATGTTCAATCCTTTTTTTATGGTGGGGCTAAAGAGTTATAAATGTTTGCGATCCTTAAAAGAGATGGCATGAGTGGCTTGCAAGTCTTGGTATGACGATACCAATTTAACGAATGCCTTAAGAATGTTAAATATCCCTAAAGAATGATTTTCATGATTTGAAAAGGCTAAACGATGGGCTTAAAGAGAATTAGATGATTAACTAAGAAGGTATAAGTTTGAAAGGCTTATTACCTGAAATCATATTTTGCCGAAGGGGGAATAGTTTGTCCTGAAATATGGATAGCCACTGCATGCTTGATTCGCTCAGTAGTATATAGTATATGATATGATATTATATGATATGCCTTAGTTCATGCAGCAAACATGGATTGGGGGCTCCGCTGATCTAGCAATGGTCAGACCCACATAGCCTGTGGTATAAAGAGATGTCGGTGATACCATCTAGTTCAGAATTAAAGAAAAGAGATGTGTTTATTTTTCGATTTTACTTTGAAGTTTCTACTTATATTCTTTTTATGTCTTGACTTCTACTCTCATGATTATTTTATATTAAGCTTGTCTTATCATTTTTTGTTCTACATACCAATATATTCCACGTATTGACAATCCCCGGGCACTACATCATTTCATGATGTAGGTTCAGAGATACGTTCTCAAGGTGTTATGCAACATTAGATTATCGATTCAACTTTTGATTTGGTGAGCCCTCTATTCTTTGAAAGGCAGATTTCATTTAGACTCCCTAGTATTTTCATTCATGGTATTGTCAGGGCCTTGTCCCATCTTAGACAGTTCTTTATGTTTAGAGGCTTTGTAGACCTAACTTAATGTTGTTTAAATTTTTTTATCTCAAATGTTTCTATTTCAAATACTTTGAAATCCCTTTAACGATATTTTGAATGGATTTTAATGGGTCTTTCTGCAAATATTTTATTAAATGCTCATGATGAATGCTAAGAGGTTCTCTCGAGTCTTTATTGGCTTGAGTTCCTGTTACGTCCAGAGCCTAGTCTTTGGTCGTGACATACTTGGTATCAGGGCATAGAGTTCAAGTATCCTAGGGTGTCTATGAAGCCGTGTCTACTAGAGTTTTGCTTATAGGTGTGTTGTGTACCACACTTATAATCAGGAGGCTATAGGGCATTTAGGATTTATTTCTCATTCTTTCATCCTCCTGATTGTGCAATAGAGTTGTCCATAAGAAAGCTTCTCTAGATTTATGTGTTGCTTCAATTCCACCGACTATGGCTTATCTTTAAGGTGATAGAAGTACAAAAGTTAAGATTTCTAACGATATGATCCTTTCAGATAGAGTCACCAAAAATTTATGAAACTGTACAAGGACTTGAGAGGATTTCATTAGTGCATCAAAATCTATTGATTTAAGTGTATACCCCTATCTTCAAGAATTGTGTGGTTGAGTCAAGGTGAGACGTGTATTCAAACCCTTTTAAAAATTGTATTTCAAATGACTCGCTTAAAGGGGAAGGTGTATAACTAAGTGTTGGAATAGTATTGCCACGCAGGAGGTAGTATAAATTAGGGTGTTATGAGCTATGAGCAGTAAGATGATCCCAGAGCCAGAGATATGAAATCATAAGTTAAGAAGCTTGAGAGTGAAGGTAGTGATTGATTGGAGAAGGTAGCTAAGTCGTGTACCCATTAACTCAGTGATGGGTATGGTATGCCCTTATGAGTTCATGTGTATAGGGATACCCCGTTGTGTCGAGTGTTGTGATTATAGATCTTTTCATAGAATAGGTTTGTAAACCTAGGATGGTGACCTTTGAGCTAAGAGGGAGATAATGAGATATTGAACCAACACAAATCTCAAGTTTAGGAAGCGGTGAGTTTCAGAAAAGGGTTATGTTGTGTTCCAGAGTGATCCGTTCTCTTTCTAGAATGTACCTCATACTTTTTTAAGAGGGTACTCTACCTATTTCTTAAGCATTCCATCCATGATTATGTCTAAGATTCAAATTTCCCGATGCACACTCGCATCTATACTCTGTCCCTTTAACTGGAAGTAATAATATTTCTTATACGATCCAAGTTTTCATCTAAGTTTTCAGATATCCAAGTATGATGTTGGAATGCTCATGATTTATAAATTTGTATCTTATGATATACTCATTCTTAAACAACTCTACTCTACACTATATTATGAACTTGTATCATGTCTATGTCTAAGGTCCAAACATTTTGTGCAAATTCATATCCATGCTTCACTCCTCGAGCAAGGAGAAAATATTTCATATGGTGATTCCAGTTTCACCATGGTATTCTATGATCCAAACTTTTGTTATCCAGCTCATGATCTATGAACTTATATTCTTGGTATGCTTGATTTTCTTAAGAACTCATGCTTGTCTTGAACTCATGTCAAGTTATGTCTATGTCATATTTACCTTATATTCATTCACTATACGTTTAATATATGAAGAAATCGTGCCTATTATACCTTTCTTCATAGACCCTTTCTTGAGTGTCAGGGCTCAAGAAAATAATATAAGTTGTGATTGGACAATACTACTCCTATCTCGAATCCTCATACTCTAATTCCTCAGTGATTTTCCTTATGGTTAATAGTGGTGACGATTGTCTATGAGTAATGTGTTGTATGGGTGGATAGATGTCCTTTGTTGTGAAGATCATAGGATGCATGTTCCAGCTAAGGTTATAGACGTAGAAGAAGGGTGAATGAAGATTTGTTGTAAGTAATAGTTAGAAGGGGATGTGTGATGTGACTTCACGTTGAAGTGATTGAATTTATGATATTGGGTGTGGAAGATAATAAAGTGGGTGTAGTACTAAGCTTGAATTTCATAATTGATTTATGTGGGGACTATTGCATTAGGTGGCTGGCGACTCCTTGATTCGAGCGTGAGGTTGTCCAATTAAGGTGATATGAAGTACTATTCTTGTAGGGGGAAAGTTCCTAAGGTGATATAGGCTATAGAATCCCATGACTTAGACTAGAACGGTCTTATTTTATGCGGCACTTTGTACCTCCAGATTAGGCTTGAACATGGAAATAATATGTAGTTAGACTCAAACTCTAGTATAGATGTGTTCATGTGGTATACATATATAAATTAGAAATGATGAGGTATGGTATTCAGAAGAAAAAGAATAGTTGAGAAGTGTTGCTAAATCTAAAGGCTAGTAGCCATATCATTTAAGGTGGGGATACTTCTATTCCTACGTCCAACAAAACCTTATTCCATGTCATGTATCAATCTTAATTCTTGCTTATGATTTCCAAAAGTTCATGCCTTACATTACTATGATTGTGTTTTGTAGAACTCATGTCCTATATCATATCTATGCCAAATCCTATATATATCATGATTCGTGCTAAACCGAATTACGTGATGTTTTCATGAAACCTCTCATAATGTATGAGAGTCAAAAGTGAATTCTTGATATAAAGTTGTATCCCTTATGTCTATACATATAGTGCTTCAATAGGTCCTTAGCCATTATTTGAGGACAAATGATCCCAAGAGGGAGATATTGTAACACCCCAAAAATTTCTTCGCTTTCGTATGGCTTAGCGTTTCCTTTTCGGTCTTTACATGAAATTGTTTGACCTTAGTATTGAGTGGGAAGCATTTGAAAAAAATAAATAAAGTGCTTAGGTGAAATCAGTCCCGAGCGTCACAGCAGTCAAAAGTTGGTCACTGCGATGGTCCAAAAATTTTCATAGAAGTCTCCACTAATGCAGCGGCCCAAAGTTGACCACTACAGCGGGCTATCCCTGAAGCTTTTATTTAAAGTGCGATTTTTAGAATTTTTCTCCCATTCTCAAGGATTCCATACCCTAGCATGACTATTCTCTCCTCTCCACTTCATCCCACATCAAGATAAGTCTCTCCCATGTAATTCCAGATATTTTCAAGTATTTCTAACATCAAAATACATATTCTTAAAAAATTCTATATCATAATCATAGGGTTTTCATGAAAAACCATACCAAGATCTCAAGAACAATTCTTGAAGTTTTTCTTTTTTTAAAAAAGTTTGATCTTTCTTCACGTAATTTGGAGCATCTAAGATATGTAAAACAATCCCTTTGAAATCTAATTTCGAATCTATGGTTTATAAATCCTTATGTACATATATGTATTTTGAATATTGATTTAAGGTTGCAAATTATATTATGAAATTATGAGAGAATGCTTGAACTTGCAAACTTCTTTTCTTGAAATCACTTTTGGTTTTTTAATGAATTGAATTAAAGGAGGTCACTTTAACTATGGTATTCCCCTTTCTTCTAAAGTGGATGATATAATGTTTTGGGTCATAATCCTTACTACTTTATAAGCTTCTTGATATACTAAAGTTACCATGAAATAAGATGAATTGACCCATGCTTAATTGTATATACAAGATTTTGAGAAAATTGTGGCTCCTAGATGGTTAACGATATCTATAAAGGATTTAAATGGTCTTCAAAAGAAGTTTTACTTGATCCTTAAATGACCCTTTATGTTCAATACTTTTTTATGGTGGGGCTAAAGAGTTATAAATGTTTACGATTATTAAAAGAGATGGCATGTGTGGCTTGCAAGTCTTGGTATGATGATACTAATTGAACGAATGCCGTAAGAATGTTAAATGTCCCAAAAGAATAGTTTTCATGATTTGAAAAGGCTAAACAATTGGCTTAATAAGAATTAGGTGGTTAATCGAGAAGGTATGAGTACGAAAGGCTCATTACCCAAAACCGTATTTTACCGACACGAGAATGGTTTTTTTTCCTGAAATATGGATAACCACTGTATGCTTGATTCGCTCAGTAGTATGCATTATATGATTTGATATGATACACCATAGTTCGTGCGCTAAACATGGATTGGAGGCTCCACTGATCGATCAATGGTCGGACCCATATAGTCCGTGGTGTAAAGAGATGTCGGTGATACCATCTAGTTCAGAATTAAAGAAAAGAGATGTGTTTATTTTTCAGTTTTACTTTGAAGTCTCTACTTATATTCTTTTTATGTCTTGAATTCTACTCTCATAATTATTTTATATTAAGCTTGTCTTCTCATTTTTCTATTATGTATACCAATACACTCCACGTATTGATCATCCTCGGACGCTACATCATTTCATGATATAGGTTTGGAGACACATTCTCATGGTTTTGTGCATTGTTAGATTATCGGGTCAACTTTTGATTTGGTGAGCCCTCTATTCCTTGGAAGGCAGATTTCATTCAGGCTCCCTAGTATTTTCAATGATGGTATTATAGGGACTTGTCCCGTCTTAGATAGTTTTTTATGTTTAGAGGCTTTGTAGACCTAAGTTAATGTTGTGTAAATGTTTTTATCTTAAATGTTTCCTTTTCAAATACTTTGAAATCCCTTTAATAATGTTTTGAATGAATTTTTAATGGGTCTTTTCGCAAATAATTTATTGAATGCCCATGATGAATTCTAAGAGGTTCTCTCGGGCCTTTATTGGCTTGAGAGCCTGTTACATCTAGGGCCTAGTCTTGGGTCATGACAGTTTCCTTAGTAGAATATTCAAGATTGTCAGTCGACTGACAGACAAAGAACTGTAAACACAAATATTGGAAAGTAAAGAACTGTAATGTAAATGACACAAGATGTTTTATACTGGTTGGAATCCAATATGGATCTTACATCCAGTCCTCTTGGGTTGCAAGGGTGTTCTCTTCTAAGTCTTTGCAAAGGCTTGGGTTTGGTACAACTTTGAGAATAGAAATCCTACTACTACTCTCAATCTTTTTCTTCTCTCTTCTTCTCTTTTTCTCTCAATCTTTTTCTTCTCTTTTTTTTTATTTTTTTTCTTTGATACAATGCCTCACCAATAATATTTTTCTCTCCTCTTTTTTTTTGTTACACAATAAAACACTAAGTGATACAACGCTTGTATAAAAGTAGAGTAAAGACTAGTAGTTGGCTAAGACTGTTTGTGTGTCTTTTTAGGAACTCCAATGGCTTCTTAATATACTGGAAAAAACTAGCCATTAGAGGATTTGGAGAGATGGAAACCCAAAGAATTTTGATCCTTGGAAAGATAAGTGAGAATTCCCTTTCTAAGAATAAGAAAAAGTCACACCTTGACTTTTAATGGAAGATTTGAACCTTCAAATGTCTTTCTTCTTGAAATCTTGAATTGAGTCTTGGACTTTTGAATTTGTTTAATGAATGCTCCTAGTTTCTTGGAGCATTAATTCTTTATTCTGTAAGCGATGTCTCAGACTTCAAAAGGTTCTCTTTGGAAGTTACATCTTTTTCTTGAATATTTATTCAATGTTGAATCAATTATTGTTGCTTCTTGGTATTTGATAATTCTTCAATAGTTGCTGCTCCATCTTTGAATGTGTTTTCCTTTTGGTATTCCTATACACAGAACCAAGTCATCATTAAAATCAAACCTCAACAATCTCCACCTTTTTTATGATGAATTTTTTTGAATGTAGTATACTTCCCTTTTTGGTTGACTTCAATGTAGCCCCGCCTAAGTCTACTACTCAGGTAACTAGTCAACTTCTTCCAGGTTTTTGTGGTGTGCTTTTTCATAACATCCTTTGAGTCGACTCATGATAGTCAACTCTTTTTGTATTTTAATAGCTCCCCCTATATATATGCATATATCTATTCTACCTCTTTTGACATTATCAAAAAAGAAAACGCAAATAAAAATACGATACCAACATATATTATAGGATAATATGGTGGAGAGACAAAACAAAACATGTTTTGAGCTTATGCTCAGGTACATTCATACAAAACAAAACATAATAAATAGTCATAAACAGTCACACATATCGCAGAGGCTTCTAGGATTGCTTGGGTCATAACAATGAAAGAAGTAGGAGATAGTGTTCACACATCCATCCTTGAGACCTGTGAGCTGAGTAGAGAGGGAGGTGGATAGAGAGTCACAGTTATCCTGAATCCTGGAGGCAACCTTGATAGCTTCCTTGATTACTTGATCCAACTTTATCCTAATGTGTGCAACATAAGTACCTGTTTCCTTGGTGTACCTTCTACATCTGAAAGTGAGTAGCTACCAACAAGTTTTTTAGTTCATCAACCCTTGCTTCCAAGGTAGTCAGTTTGTCGAGGATGGAGCAAAAAGAGAAAGCAGAAGGAATGTCTGTATGAACAGGAGGGTTGGAGGAGGAAGGAACAACATGAATATCCCCTTTGACTTTCAGAGACCATGAATTTTTAGAGTGAATATACCCCGTACTGATAAAAGCCTTTGAATCATAGCATTGCTTTACAGTAATGGGAGAAAAGTCATCAAAGCAGATGTGATTAGCTTCTAAAATTCTAGTAATAAGCAATCCATAGGGAAGGCTAGATGGGTTTGAAAGAGATTCAATCATGTAGTTGAGAATAAAGGAGGACATCTTGAATTTACGCTTATTCACCAGACAGCAGGTCAACAGAGTACCCCTTTAGGACAAGGTGGAGTGAGAACCAACACGAGAGAATAAAGTGGTTGCAATTATGTGAGCCAAAACATAAGTTTCAAAAATCAAAGCCTTTAGACCTAACTGAGAAGGTAAATCCCTAGTAGAGTTCAAAGCAAGGGTTTTCTTAGCCTAATCAAAAGAGACCTTAAAATCAAAAGGCCAAGAGTTTTTGGTAGAGGGACAATAACTAGAGCACCAAATTTGAAAGATGGAATCAAACAAAGAACAATCAAGAATTGTTTTCCCAAAACAAGAGTTTCAAATTCATCAAATGTTGAGAATCTGAGATTTGCATAAAATAGGTGCACAAGAGTTTTAAAAACAACCGTTGGAGAAGAGAAAATGTCATCCCATCCTTGAAGTTCAAAGAACTCCTAAACATGACAATGGACAGATAAAAGAAGATACAAATCAATAATCCTACCATGTACAATAGTTTTATCCTTGAGAGATTTGAATAGGGTTTCATAAGACGAATTCCAGAAATCACTCTTAACATCAAGAAAGCTTTCGAAATCAAACTTGATTTTCTTTTTGAAACCACTGGAGTAATTAATTAGTGAACAGTATTTCTCAAGTTTTGGATGAGAGGAGACAGAAGAAACTTCTGGAGGAGACTCAGTCAAATAGTTAGAATCAACAGGAACCGGTGAAGAGGCCTTGCCTTTTCCTTTGCTTCTAGAACTTTTTCCAACAGATGAGGAAAAGGTTTTTTTCAACATTTTGAGAGATATGGGGAGTAAGTCAAAAAAGTTTGAAGTGAAAGAGAAAGAAACAGAAGGTGAATATAAAAGAAATTTGGGAAGATAAAGGTGAAGGGGCGAAGAAGAAGGGGTGATGGATTGATGTGAAAGGGTGGCAGGTTTAAGGGAAATGAAGAGGTGTAATAATGGATTTTGGGGGAAAGAGACTGACACACTCCAAGAAAATATCGGCAATTTCAAAAAATGAATTAAATGCAATGCTGACAATTAATGAAAAAATAAAACTCTATTTTTGACAAGGATTTGAAATAATCCCAAGAGATTTTCGTAAAATACAAATCTTTCTTCCATGAGAGGCTTAGTAAAGACATCAGCAAGTTGAAATTCAATACCAATGAAAGAGATTTCAATATTTTCCTTAAGAACATGATCTCTAATAATTGAAATGATGCTTAATATCAATATGCTTAGCCCTTGAATGATGCACATGATTTTTTGAAAGACATATAACACTAGAATTATCACAGTAAATAGGAACAAACTTAAAATCTAAATCATAATTACTTAATTGATGAATTATCCACAATAGTTGAGAATAGCATTGCCCAATGGAAATGTACTCAGATTTAGTGGTTGATAAGGATACACAACCTTGCTTTTTGTTGTTCTAGGATATTAAAGATTTTTCCAGTATTTGACATGATCCACTAGGTTTTTTTTCTATCATCTTTGTTTCCTACATAATCTGCATCTGAAAATCCTTCAAGCTTAAATTCACTACTTCTTGGATACCATAATCCCAAAGATGTAGTGCCAACCAGATATTAAATTATTTTTTTAACAGCTGTAAATGAGACTCTTTGGAAACTGACTGATATCTAGCACACCTGCATACACTGAACATGATATCTGATTGGCTAGTTGTTAGGTATAATAAATAACCAATCATATCTCTGTATTTTGATTCTTCCACTGGTTTTCCTTCATCATCCTTTTCAAGAGAACATGTGGCACTCATAGGAGTTCCTAAGGCTTTTGCATTTTTCATGCCAAAAATTTGAATTAATTCTTTAGCCTACTTGCTTTAGCACACAAAAATACCTTTGTCATATTGATGAATTTGAAAGCTCAAAAAGAAGGTTAACTCACCCATAATGCTCATCTCATATTCACTTTGCATAAGCTTAGAAAATTCCTCGCAAAGAGAAGCATTACTACTACCAAAAATAATATCATCAACATATATTTGAATAATAAGATTTCCAGTAGAGTTTCTTTTAATAAAAAGAGTAGTGTCAATTTTTCTTCTTGTAAATCAATGTTAACTTAGAAAAGTACTTAGTCGATCATATTAAGTTCTAAGAGATTGTTTTAGACCGTAAAGTACTTTGGATAATTTGAACACATGATATGAAAAATCAAGATTTGTAAAACCAGGGGGTTGTTTAACAAATACTTTTTCTTCTATGAAACCATTTAAAAAGCATTTTTGACATCTATTTGGAATAGTTTAAAACCTTTATGACCAACATATGTAAGAAGTAATTGGATTGATTATAACTTTGCAACAGGAGCGAATGTTTCATCATAGTCGACTCCCTCCTGTTGTGAATAACCTTGAGCAATCAGACGATCTTTGTTTCTAATCACTTTTTCACCTTCATTCATCTTATTTCTGAATATCCATTTAGTTTCAATGATAGAGGAATTTTTAGGTTTAGGCACAAGTGTCCACACTCTATTCTTTTCAAATTGATCTAGTTCATCTTTTATTGCAGATACCCATTCATTTTCTCTTAGAGTCTCATCAATTTTCTTTGGCTCTAATTTTGATATAAAAGCAATGTTTACAGATCTTTTGCGAGATGCTCTGGTCTTCATTCCTTCTTCTGGATCACCAACAATGAATTTATTTGGATAGTTTGGTTCTCCTCTCCATTCATTTGGAATGACTTCTGGTTCAGTTTGTTTTTCAATCAACTTTGTATCTGGATCGATTGTCTTTGAAAGAGAAGTGGCAACTTAGGTGTTTGTCCTTCCTCATCATCTGTATTATATATTTTCTCAACAAAGTGGTTAGGATCATAAAAAATAACATGAACAGATTCTTCAACACATAAAGTACGCTTATTATAAATTCTATAAGATCTACTGAAGTTTGAGTAACTAAGAAATATACCTTCATCGTTTTGAGGATCAAACTTACCAATGTTGTCCTTACCATTATTATGAACAAAACACTTGCATTCAAATGGGTGGAAATAACTGATATTTGGTCTCTTTCCATTCCATAATTCATAAGGAGTGTTTTTTAGAATAGGTCTGATGAGACATCTATTCAAGATGTGATATGCAATACTTACTGCTTCTGCCCAAAAATGATGTAGTAGAGAATGTTCGCAAATCATTGTTCGTGTCATAGCTTGAAAAGTTCTATTTTTTCGTTCAACCACTCTATTTTGTTGAGGGGTGCGAGGAGATGAGAAGTTGTGAGTGTATCCTTGCTTATTGCAAAAGCTTTCAAAAGCTTTGTTCTCAAATTCTCCTCCATGATCACTTCTTATATAAGAAATGTAGTATCCTTTGTCTCTTTGTACTTTTTCACAGAAAAACTCAAAATTCGTTAAAGTATCGTCTTTGTTAGATAAAAATATAACCCAAGTAAAATGTGAATAATCATCAACAATAACATACACATATTGTTTACCTTCAATACTTGTTGTACTTGTGGAACCAAACAAGTCCATATGAAGTAGTTGTAGGAACTTGGTAGTAGTCACAATATCCTTTGCAGTGAAAGAGTTTCTAGTTTGCTTACCTTTCTGGCATGCATCACAAATGTGATCCTTGGTATAATCTAGTTTTGCCAGTCCAAGAACTAAATCAAGCTTTGTAAGTTTCTCTATGAGTCACATGCTAGCATGATCAAGTTTTTTGTGCCATACCCATAGGTCCTCAGACATATAGGCGAGACAAATATATTCTTTACTCTTCTTGATGGAGTCCAAGATGCAGACATTTCTGTCTCTATTTTCAGAAAATATAATTTTCCCTGATTTATCTTCTATTATGCAATCTATTTTTTTGAACTTGACTTCAAGATCAGCATCATATAGTTGACTGATGCTTAGCAAGTTGTATTTCAATCCCTTCACAAGATAAACGTTAGTGATATCACATGATTCATTAAAAGGAATAGTTCTAATACCTATTACTGTTCCCTTGGAATTGTCACCAAAATGAATGCTCTCTACTTTATAATCAGCTACTAATTTGAATAAGTTCTTATTTCCTATCATATGATTTGAACACACACTATCAAAGTACCATATTGTTTTAGTTTTTGAATGGTGATTCTGCAAAAAAAACTTGTTACTTATCCGTAGGTACTCAAGCCTTTTGGGGTCCTTTTGAGTTAGAGTTTGAATCATTTGATCCATCTTTAGGTCTCCAAATCCATTTTGAAGTACTGTTCATACGAAACTTACAATTGTAATGTTTGTGCCCAAATTTTCCACAATAATAATATGAGAAAGAAGAGTATTTTTCAATGATTGATCTTGAATGACAATAATTGCGATTTGTACTCTTCATCGACTTTTCAGAGCTAGTTGGCTTGGAGGACCTATCAAATCTATAATACTTGTTACTAGATCCAGGTTTATCACTGTCAGATATTTTATCAGTGGACTTGTGTGAAGAAGTTAACTGATTTGATCTGACTATATTGTGACTGGGTGATTTTTGTAAACTATTTATTTTGATATTTAATTTATCAATTTCTTCTTGTAAAAAATCTTTTTAAATTTCACACACTTCAAGTTTTATTTTTCAGTCTTTCCTTTCTCTTAACAAAGCTCTATTTTGATCATGAATTTTGTTTAAGTCAGCTATGGCTTGATCTAACAGTCCTTTCATATTAGAGAAATCATTGCAAAAGTTAGTCCTTACGTCACTTGACTTTTCAATTGCCATGAAGCAGACATCTCCAACATTGTTATTTTTATCATCTGAATGATCTTCATCACTCCAACTACTGAATGCACTATGCTTCGAGTTTCCTTTAGAGGATCTTTTCTTCTCTTCAGGACAGTCATTTGCAATGTGGCCATATTTTCCACAGATATAACATTTTCCATCATTTTTGTATTCAATCATCTTGCCTTTTGAGAAATTTTATCTACTTTTTCTTTGATTTTTGGATTTTCTGAAATTATCCACCACAGTTCTGGTGATGAGAGTAATTTAATCTTCACATAGTGGTTCCTCCTCTTCTTCATCAGTTGTGGCTTTGAAAGCCACAATTTTTTTCTTTTTTTCATCTTGATTTTTGTTTAGATGATATTTCTAAAAATCAATGAGATCTCCTCTAACTTCATCGTAAGATAAAATGTAAAGATTCATGTTTTTAAGAGCAATTACCTTAGAGATCCATTGGGAGGTTAGACTTATGAGAATTATAGTATTTGGTTTGATATAGGATAGATTTTTCCAGCAGCTTTGAGTTCACCAATGATTTTTCCAAAATGAGCAAAAGTATCTTCAATCGATTCTCCTTCATTCATTTTAAACAACTCATATTCATAGACTAATATTCCAATGAAGGTTTGTTTGACTTTTTCTGTTCCTTCATAAGTAACTTTCAATTTATACCACATTTCTTTAGCAGTGTCACAACAAGAAATATTTTCATATTCTTCATCACTGATAGCATTATAAAGCACATTCTTTGCTTTTGAGTTTATCTGGATAATTTTTATTTATTCATCAGTGTAATTCTCAAGAGATGAAATTACAACATTTAATGGTTGACCATTTTTAGTATTTATCATAGTTTTTATTGAAGGAGGGATAGGTAGATCACCAAGTTTGATAACTCTCCAAACTTTAACATCATTAGACTTAATGAATATTTTCATTCGAAATTTTCAGTGGGAGAAATGCTTGCCATTGAAGTAAGGAGGTCTTGTTTGGAAAGTTCCTTCTTGAAAAAGTGCTCCAATTGTTGATGGTTGAGCCTTGATCTTTTCTCATTTGCTATTAAGCAATTTAATGTGAGTCCTTGCTCTGATACCAATTAAAAGTGCAAGAGGGGGGAGGGTAAATAGTCGACTATTCAAGATAGTCAGTCGACTGATAGACAAAGAACTGTAAAAACAAATACTAAAAAGTAAAGAACTGTAATGTAAATGACACCAGATGTTTTATACTGGTTGGAATCCAATATAGATCTTACGTCTAGTCCCATTGGGTTGCAAGGGTGTTCTCTTCTAAGTCTTTGCAAAGGTTTGAGTTTGGTACAACTTTGAGAATAGAAATCCTACTACTACTCTCAATCTTTTTCTTTTCTCCTAATTTTTTTTTCTCAATCTTTCTCTTCTCTTTTTCTTTCTTTGATACAATGCCTCACCAACAATGTTTTTTTCTCCTCTCTTTTTTTGTTATATAGTAAAATAATAAGTATTACAATGCTTGTATAAAATAGAGTAAAGACTAGTAGTTGGCTAAAACTGTTTGTATATCTTTTCAGAAACTCCAATGGCTTCTTAATATCGTGGAGAAAACTACCCGTTGAAAGATTTGAAGAAATGGCAACCCAAGAAATTTTGATCCTTGCAAAAGTAAGTGAGAATTTCCTTTCCAAGAATAAGAAAAAGTCACACCTTGAATTTTAATGGAAGATTTGAACCTTCAATGCCTTCCTTCTTGAAATTTTGAATTGAGTCTTGGACTTTTGAATTTATTTAATGAATGCTCCTAGTTTTTTGGAGCATTAATTCTTTATTCTTTAAGCGATGTACCAGTCTTTAAAAGGTTCTCTTTGGAAGTTAAATCTTTTTCTTGAATACTTCTTCAATGTTGAATCAATCATTGTTGCTTCTTGGTATTTGATAATTCTTCAATAGTCGTTGCTCTATCTTTGAATGTGTTTTTCTTTTGGTATTCCTACACACAGAACCAAGTCATCATTAAAATTAAACCTCAACAACAGAGAAGCGAGAGAACACTCAACTATCAACTAAGTTTTTATCCTAATACGTGACCTCCAAACGCTCTTATCTAAGGGCACGTCCTCGGTAATGCTAGATCATATACAAATATTTTAAATATCATTTTTTTTTTATATATCGAACACAAAAAAAAAGAGAATAAAAAGTCCACTTATTTTTTTAAAAAACATTTTCCATCGTGCCAAAAATACCACAATCTCAACAATATATATTTTATACATGGCTGATTATTGAGGTTCCATCCAGGTTATTGATTAACACAGATCATGTGCAAACAATCTAGAAGACTCGAATTATTGGAAGAACGTGTCACGTGGCATTGATTTAGTTGACTTACAAGTAGACATTGCTGGCATGTTTATGTTACCAACGCACAATCAGATCTTCATTTTTAACTTAAAAAAGAAATATCCCTTCTATTAATAAATAATATTACTTCTAGTGATGTTTACTTGAACATATGGTACCTCCATTTCAATTTGTTTCTGATTTAATGATACGGGTGTTTAAGAAAGTAAAGAAAATTTTTGAATCTTATGTTCTTAAATTAAAGATACATAGAATATATTAAAATATTATTTTATCTTGTGGTCTCTTAAACATGTTACATTGAAAGCTAAAATTAAAGCAAAACAAATAAATAAAAATGAAAAATGGGAAAAGTATAACCTTTAATTTATTGTATTGTGCCATTTTTGTCCATATAATAAATAATTGTTAAATTTAATTAATCTCTAACTGTGTATTGGGAAAAGACCCGCGAGTGTTATCGAGTGGGGTTATGGCGCCTTTGCGAATAAGTAATACGTAGCGAGTCAAGGGTATGACACTTTCGATGGAACTCCACCTAAGAGCGTCTCAAGAAAGACATCATCGTAGAAGACACCTTCGTGGAAGGACGAAGATGACGTAGAGAAAAAAGACAGGGGACAAAGACATCATCAGAACTGACAGGTTCACAGATATACAGTGTACCAATCTAATCAAGACAACAAATAAGGGCTAGCATCCACAACAGATAGGACGCCTGGCATTGCGCTATTAGCTACAATACTATAGGAAACCCTCTACAGAGGGTTACTAGTCATCCAATGTAACATATAAATAGGGAATTCTCTTCACTTGTAAATCATATGGAATCAGATCTTCAGTAATATAATACTCTCTTAGCTTGTAATTTAAACACTACTTTCTCTCTTTACTTTTCTTGCTCGTTCTAGCTCTTGTGGAAGGAATCGGCCTAGAGATCGGTGGACATCGTTTGGGACCTCATCTCATTGAACTATTTATCGCTTTTTGCTTTTTTACGCTTTTTTCTTTTTATTACATAAACAATTAATTCGTTGGTGAACGAACGTAAACAAAAATAGATTTAATACGCATACTCTTGACCTCACAATATAAATTCAACTTTACCATTTTAAGGATAAACAAACTGGTGATTAAGGATATATCTACAGATGAGAGATGTTATTGGCAGAATGTGTCAAGTATTGGTTGACTTAAAAACGTGCAATCAGATCATGTGATTTGACATAAAAAAAGATTGCTTCGTGATTCAACCACTTCAGGGTCATTTGGGTTGGACGCAAGTTATGAAGGAATTAATAATAAAGAAAATGTTTAACCAAAAATTAGTAGTGTAGCGATTGTTTATGATATAATGAAAGAGTTGTTATTCGGTGATTAATAATGAATGCATTCAGTAATACGTTTGAAAAAATGTTACACGTAAATGAATAGTATAAGAGGATATTTTTGTTTTTAACTAGTTTACTTCATGCATTACTAATATATATATTTTCAGTTCGTATTTTATCCAACAAAAAATAATATACAAATTTTCACGTTATACAATATGTTATTTAGTATTGAGACCCGAATATTATATTATCTTATGCGGAATTTGTCACGATCCAATTTCTCAGGTCATGATGACGCCTACCCTAACTTACCAGTAGGCAAGCCAACCCATAGTCCGGAACGACTAGGAGCGGATTAACCATAAGAACCGAAGATAAGATCAAATGCAAGAAGAAGAGAGTCCAAGGAAATACAACAGAATACCCCAAGACTGGTGATGCTAGTACAAGAGCCACTAATAACCAAGAGTACAAGAAAAACATAATGTAAGTTTATGTAGAACCATCTTTGAGATGCAATGTAAAGATCAGTTCAGCAAAAGAGGGAGAGTAGGCACAACTCCGAACGTCTGAAGCTCACCTCAGGTCTCCGGTCCATGATTGCTCCAAAAGATGCACAAATCAGCGGCGAAAACTCGTACTAAGAATTGCAGGGTGCAGAAGTGTAGTATGAGAACCAACACGAGGTACTTAGTAAACATCGGCCGACTTAGCTCCAAAGACAATGCAAATATGAATCACATGTAAAACAGGTGTAAGCAGTGCAGGTAACTATCTATAATAGGAGATATCACAATGCTAGGACTATAAGCCAAGCTAAGGGTAGCTAACATATACTATCACCCTACAGGTATCTTGAGACTAGGCTATACCAACAAAAGGCTAGTCCCCGTACTGTGGTGTAATGAAGAAGAAGACATGGGATAAACAACGCATATATGAAAGAAAGGTATACAAATGATATATATTAGTAATAGGAAGGAAGAAGTGTATGAATATGGATATATATATATACACACACCACCACGGGGACAACTGGTTATATAGTGTAAATATAACTATGTTGGGTTGGGCTAACTAAAGGCAGCGGGCCCAGTATATCAAGAATCATGACCAACCAAGGGAGCTAATCCTGACATAAGAAAGGTCCGCAAACAGGGTATGTAGGTCTGCCTATAAGGCTCAGCATACCTAAAGCTCACCCTAAACGTAAGTACCAAATCAGGGATACTCGAGTCCCCAGGTGTCCAACTATAACTGACAAGTGTCGATCCCACCGGAGCTGTAATCACCAAAAAGCCATAGTCAAGTAGTCAGAATCTAACCGGCCAGTCCGAACACATCATCTCCAAATTGGCTATTATCCCTCCTCCAGCAAGCCAGAAAGGCACACACTGCAAACAAAACCCGACTTGGACCCCATAATCTGGAGGGACACTAAAACACACGGAACCACCTAATCGGGCCCTCATAAACCACGGTGGAACACACAAGTGAGAACCATACTGGTGATAGGCGATGCATGCAATGAACAGAACCATAACCAGAACTGATTGTTGATGCCAAGTGAAACCAATACCAAGTTCAAGCAAACCAAGTGTATACACCCCCTCCACTTCACCTAGCTCGCAAGGTGACCAACCTCTTCCGGTACTATAGCTCTCGGACAGAGGACTTCCATAATCACAGCCCAGAGCCATATGTCATATCAGTAGCTCGGAGACCAAATACTTCATAATCATGTAACCACAACCGCCGGATTCGAATCGGATCCGCAGGGTAATAACAAAGGCCTGATAAATCACAACATTGAACCACTACCAGACTCAAACTGGAACTAATAGTCAATATAACCATAACCAGCGCTCCTAACGGAGGTCAATCTCAATATAAGTCAATGCTAGATCCCGCCGGAGCTCCTAGGTGCAACATAACTAGTGGTAAACCACGAGTCCTAAACCCACAACCACCCATATATATATATACCCACCCAGGTATCTAAGACTATAGCCTCAAGCTATTAAGCCAAGCTATAAATCTCTCTGAGGGTAATGAAACTAACTAGGCATTCTAACCAGCCTAGGCATACTCAGGTCTGGGGTAAAACCTACTGATATACATGTGTTATCTAGATCCGAGAGACGACCGCATAAAGCTATCTACCTGGGGAAAAAAAGCAGTGGGGCGTCCTACCGGGCCTTACAACTTATTCTAGTGATAAAGCCCCAAAGTGCTGATAAGGGGCCAAGTCTAACCCTAAGGCAGCTATCTATCAATAAATGGGAATTCAAACCTAACCTTCGACGATAGGGTCACTAATCTGCTACATGCGCGAACTACGCGTAACCAATGCATGCCATCACCAGTATCCACACAAGTTAAGGTAAGCACCCACATATCCATAGACCGACTCACAACTCCTCAACAGGGTGTAGGGGAACTAACCTGGTATCCATGGTCTCGTAGCCAAGACCTCGGGGCGAATAGAATAATATATGACATGATCACAAGGTATATACGTAAGCAGGAACCCAGACATGAGACCAATCAGATGCATATCATACAACCAGGTATACACTATCAAGGTATGACATCAAAGATGTGTATCATACTACCAGGGAAGCATAATCAGGTAAATACCAGTGGAACTGGCAGATAATGCCCTAGCACCTATAATAAGGATCTCCAAGACCAATCTAAGGTAACTTATAATACACGACCAATCAGGTCTTCTAATATACCGAAGCTAGGGCAGGTAGTCTAGGCTAAGGTTCATATAATAATCATGTTGCGGTGAAGGCCGTAAAGTATAAGCCAAAAGATAAGTCAAGCAGCCTAGGTCACACCCCCGTCTAACACATAATCAATATCAAACAAGGTCTAATAGAACACAGTAGACCGAAGCCTACCTGGACGCCGGCGAAAGCATATCCACGAATCAGCTACACAAGAGCTTTCTCCTTTCGAAAGGCCTCCAATCGTTGCAACGATATCACTATAGTAAACTACAAGTCAAAACATGAATATCGACACCCATATTGCACTAGGTCAAAAAATAATCAAACAACCGATATGGGGCCCGCTTGTAAAATTGCAAAACCAAAATAGTCACAACGTCCCAAACTACCTCGTGACCAATAGTCACAATTACCATAACTAAATTCGAGCCCAAATAATAGCTCAAACACCAATAACAATAGCAACACGACCAACATAAACAAAAACAACCGTAAAACCAAGAAAATGTATCATAGAAATGACGAGAACGAAGCCATGAACTTGAATCCAAGAAGACCCAAGCTCAAACCTCAAAGAATAAGCTCCAACATGAGCTTAAAGATGCTGCCATGGTGTTTCTAAGGACTCTCCACCATTTGGAAATGATTCAAAATATGGACGACTATATAAATAGGCTGCAGGTGGCGCTAAGGCGCACCCATGGCCCTTAAGTGCATGGCCATGGCCGCTTAAGCGCATGGCCATGGCCCAAAAATGGCTAAGTCTGGGCCTTTCCGACTATGTTCTCAGGATTGATTCGAGATCCCGTGCAGACAAACAAACTATGCTACCTGACTAATTTCAATGCTTCAGACTCAATAATGCTGCTGACATTTCTATCAGAGGTTGTTTCGACAAGAATTGGGGCCCACGCCCCAAGGGCTGACATAGCAAAGCCAACGATCAGCCTGTAGCCCAAAACAAGTTCGGGAGCCTCCAGACCCAAACCAAGGGTCCATCTAGCCTAAAGTCGACGTTTTGGATCCGCTGAGATGGTAGAAATGGCATCCGAGGCTATATAACTGGAGTTTATACCCGAGACCCATATCCAATTACCTGAAACCTCTAAACAAAGAAATGACTCTAAAAGCTAAACGATCTGCCTAATGACTGAACCGTCAATCCCAGCAAATCACAAATGACCTGGGGCAGCTATATGAAAGCTCTAAGCACTGTAAGTACATGTAAATGAGGGAAATGACCTGGAGGTTCATTACAACATCCACTACTAAAAGGATTTTTATCCCCAAAAGTTAATGGATAGAAAGAGCCCAATGCTTCAAGGGAACGAGGTACTGGGTTGCATGCTCTGATCAAGACTTCCTAGATAACCTCTATCGCAAACTAACGCCTCCAAGGGATCTTGCTGCAGGTATTCCTTTATTTTTCACACTCCGTCCAACCAGAAACCCATAAAAGGCAGCCAACCAACTTCCAGCCACAATCGGCGCCGCTGAGACACGCAGATCATCAACATAGCACTCTAATGTCACATCAATACCTGCACAATCCAAATAAAAACCCAACCAAATGAGGGACAAATTAATGTATGAGTTATGCTACTTACTTCAAACTCCAAGTCTAATCTCTGAAACTGCCTATACTGTACTGCATCGAGTATCGTTTGGGTCTAGCCCGCAAAACCACATCATATGACCCTCAAAATATTGGAGCTGATATACTAAAAATACAGTATGGTAACCATACAAGAAAGCCTACTATGTGCTATCTAGCTATCCATACTATACCAAAGGCTGAAAATCAAGTCTTAGAGTCGTAGAAATCAGTACTGCATTCCAACTAGCTGAGTTGAAGACAATAAGGCCGTACCAAAACCCAATAACTGCCTCATATTCACCTGCGGCGGCCAATATATATCCAACACTTTCCGCAAGAGCTGAAACTGAAGCATAATCGACGAACGTAGTCCTATAGAGGAAAATCCTATCTGAGGGACAATTCACTACTAAGGACACAAGAAACAATCACATCTGTTGTAGACATAAACCATCGAGATAAAACCAAGATCCCACCGCGGCTGCAAAGGATAGCAATGGTGTTAAAATTCCCAATAACTCATAAAGTGACATCTTAGCCTAAATTTGGCTCCATTAATACCCATAACAATCCGTGACAACAACTACTCACTTCCAGAGTGCATCCACACAGGTTGCCAACAAATGCTACACCACATAAGCCCCTAAACAGGGTTACTCCAGGGAACATACAAGGCTAGACAAACAGCAAATAGGAAACCCCAGAATTCTCCCGTCTAGCCACTACCAGCTTAACTAACCAAAACTTGTGCCATAGAAAGGGGATAGGGTACTCATTTGACACTAATACCAGTACCAACAACCACCCGAAATTAACTCAAACCAACCCAAAGGGTAGCCCTTAACTGACAACACAAGAGGCGAGCTATCGGAGCTAATCGTCGAAATGAGAATCACAAGAAAAGGGAGACAGACTAGATATTACTAGTCCACTATAGGTTACACATAAGCCTATCATAGGTTAGGACAACGTCAATACTACAACAACATGAGGTACCAGTGACATAAAGGTAAAATGTTCCCAATGTCAGGTCAATATCAAGACTAACCACAATATAAGGTGTTGGTGGCACGAAAAAATAACACATAACCGTTACCAGTCTAAAATCATACCAGGGCCAATAGGCCACAATAGAAGGGGTTCTACCCTAGATTACATCCCTAAGAAATATACCGTATCGATCTATCTAATCCACTACTAAAAGAGATCAACTACGGGGATAGTCAAATATATAAGAACCAACACCGAGGAACACATAATCAATATAACACTACCAGGACACATAACTACTCAAGCATACAAAAGATCATATAGTCAGCTCAAAGCATATAATTACCTATGGGTATGGAAACCCCGACATAACTCCAATAGAAACTAGAAAATAGAAACCAACACGCACCTAAAGTGGTGAAATACGAAGATATAGCATTTGGCTTGTCTGAAGAAATACGAATCTGAGTGCATCTGCTCTCATACTGAGTCTCTAAATGGCCAACTGACACACTAGGCGTACCACCACTATCTGAATTTATCGTACCCCTGAGAGACTGATCTGGTTGAGCTGACTGCTCAATAATCCCGCATCGAGGACACTCTTTGGACCAATTACCAACCTTATCACAAGCATAACACGCTCCTGAAACTCTCTGCCGCACTATACCAGCTGATCCAGAATGGCCGCCACGACCTAAAGATGTAGATCGAATACCCCATAATGCCTGACCAAAACTCTGTCCACTCAGAGGCACTACCTGAACTGACCTAATATACTACGGACAATGCTGACCTCTACAAAAAGAATCCCTATCTACAGAAGGGACACCACTACCACTATGTTGTGGACGCAGTCTACTACCGCCTACCTCTGTATGTCTCAAGACAAACCCTCTCTATAATCCTTACATGCTCCACAACCTAAGGAAAACAAATCTCAGATACTATCAAATGCTCCAACGCCAGGCAGAGCAATAGAGTCAACCCTCTGATAAAACTACACACCATCTCGTGCTTTGGGAAACAACATAGAGGTATAGCTGGCCCACTCCAAAAACCTAATCTCCCACTCCAAAAACCCAATCTCATACTCAGCAACTAATGGAGAATCCTGTAGAACACCAATAAACCTAACTCTGTCCTAAAAACCACTCGACACACCAGGCACCACCTCCGGTTGTAAAATATCCATAAATAGACTCGAAATACCCAACATAGAATCTTGAGATGCTGAAACAGTCACAAGCTCTGTCGAAGTCTGAGCTGGCCCCAAATGCTCGGGCTGATGTTGAAGATCCTTATAAACACCATCTCACTGGTCTGACTCTGAGCTGAAACACTGGCAACATGAGTAGAAGTCCCATCGGCGTCTATCGGTGACCTCGCACTGTCCATCTAAAGAAGAGTAGAGTCAAGGAGATATCTAGGAGTTGGAAAAATCAAGTCACACGACAGAGAATCAAGAATCCATACTTTCCTAGGAATGCCCTATAGCCACCCGCAGAGAGGACACAGACATCATCATACCGATCCGTGGAACTCTACTAGGCACTTGTTATTGTACCAACTACACCCATAACCTATGCTTTGATACCAAACTGTCACGACCCAATTTCTCAGGTCATGATGACGCCTACCCTAACCCACCAGTAGGCAAACCAACCCATATTCTAAAACGGTTAGTAGCGTACTAACCATAAGAACCGAAGATAAGATCAAATGCAAGAAGAAGAGAGTCCAAAGAAATACAACAGAATACCCCAAGACTGGTGATGCTAGTACAAGAGCCACTAATAACCAAGAGTACAAGATAAACATAATGTAAGTATATGTAAAACCGTCTCTGCGATGCAATGCAAAGATCAGTCTAGCAAAAGAGGGAGAGTAGGCATAACTCCGAGCATCTGAAGCTCACCTTAGGTCTCCGGCCTATGATTTCTCCGCAAGATGCTCAAATCAATGGCAAAAACTTGAATTAAGAACTGTAGGGTGTAGAAGTGTAGTATGAGTACCAACACGAGGTACTCAATAGGCATCGGCCGGCTGAGCTCCAAAGACAAAGCAAATATGAATCACATGTAAAACAGGTGTAAGCAGTGCAGGTAACTATCTATAATAAAAGCTATCATAATGCCAAGACTGTAAGCCAAACTAAGGGTAGCTAACATATACTGTCACCCTAGAGGTATCTTGAGACTAGGCTATACCAACAAAAGGCTAGTCCTCGTACCGTGGTGTAATGAAGAAGAAGACATGGGATAAACAACGTATATATGAAATAAGGGTATACAAATGCTATGTAGTAGTAATAGGAAGGAAGAAGTGTATGAATATGGATATATATATATACACACACCACCACGGGGACAACTGGTTATATAGTGTAAATATAACTATGTTGGGTTGGGCTAACTAAAGGCAGCGGGCCCAGTATATCAAGAATCATGACCAACTAGGGGAGCTAATCCTGCCATAAGAAGGGTCCCTAAATAGGGTATGTAGGTCTGCCTATAAGGCTCAATATACCTAAAGCTCACCCTAAATGTAAGTAACGAATCGGGGATACTCGAATCCCCAGGTGTCCAACTATAACTGACAAGTGTCGGTCCCATCAGAGCTGTAACCACTGAAAAGCCATAGACAAGTAATCAGAATCTAATCGGCCAGTCCGGACACATCTTCACCTAACTGGCTATCATCCCTCCTCCGGCAAGCCAGAAAGGTACACACTACAAACAAAACCCGACCTGGACCCCATAATTCTGAAAGACACTGAAGTACATGGAACCACCCAACAAAGCCTCCATAAACCACGGTGAGACACACAAATGAGAACCATACTAGTGATAGGCAATGCATGCAAGGAACAGAGCCGTAACAAGAACTGATTATTGATGCCAAGTGAAACCAATACCAAGTCCAAGCAAATCAAGTGTATACACCCCCTCCACCTCACCTAGCTCGCAAAGGTGGGTCCCACGATGACCAATCTCTTTTGACACTACAGTTCTCAGATAGAGAGACTCGCAGGGGATGTAAAAAGTCCGCATACACTGCCTGGTCCCAAACCAGGACTTTTATTATCATAGCCTAGAGCCATATGTCATATCAGTAGCTCGGAGACCAAATGCATCATAATCATATAACCACAACCGCTGGATTGGAACTGGATCCTCAGGGTAATAACGAAAGTCCTGATAAATCATAACTGTGAACCACTACCAGACTCAAACCGAAACTCATAGTCAATGTAACCATAACCAGCGCTCCTAACGGAGGTCAATCTCAGTATAAGTCAATGCTAGATCTTACCAGAGCTCCTAGGTGCAACATAACTAGTGGTAAACCATAAGTCCTAAACCCACAACCACCCGTATATATATATATATACCCACCCAGGTATCTAAGACTACATCCTCGAGCTATTAAGCCGAGCTACAACTCTCTCTAAAGGTAATGAAGCTAACTAGGCATTCAAACCAACCTAGGCATACTCAGCTCAGGGGTAGTACCTACCGATATACATGTGTCATCTAGATTCGAGAGACGGCCCCATAAAGCTATCTACCTGAAAAAAGGCAGTGGGGCCTCTTATCGGGCCCTACAACTCATTTTAGTGATAAAGCCTGCCCAAATTGAGGCTAAGGTTCCACACTCCTGACCCAAAGTGCTGATAAAGGACCAAGTCTAGCCCTAAGACGGCTATCTATCAATAAATGGGAATTCAAACCTAGCCTCCGATGGTAGGGTCACTAATCGGCTACTACATGTGTGAATTACATGTAACCAATGCATGCCATCACCAGTAGCCACACAAGTCAAGGTAAGCACCCACATATCCATAGACCGACTCACAACTCTTTAGCAAGGTGTAAGGGAACTAACCTATTATCCATGGTCTCATAACCAAGGCCTTGGGCCCAATAGAATAATATATGACATGATCACAAGGTATATCCATAAGCAGGAACCCAGACATGAGACCAATCAGATGCATATCATACAACCAGGTGTACACTATTAGGGTATGGCATCAAAGATGCATATCATACTACCAGGGGAGCATAATCAGGTAAATACCAGTGGAATGGGTAGATACTGCCCTAGCTCCCATAATAGGGCTCTCCAAGACCAATCTAAGGTCACGTATAATACACGAACAATTAGGTCTACCAATATACCTAAGCTAGGGTGGATAGTCTAGGCTAATGTTCATATAATAATCATGTTGCAGTGAAGGCCGTAAAGTATAGGCCAAAAGATAAGTCAAGCGGCCTAGGTCACACCCCCGTCTAGCACATAATCAATATCAAACAATGTCTAATAAAACATAGTAGACCGAAGCCTACCTGGATGCCGTCGAAAGTATATCCACGAATCATCTACACCAGAGTCTTCTCCTTTGGAAAGGCCTCCAATCGTTGCACTGATATCACCAGTAAACTACAAGTCAAAACATAACTATCGACACCCATATTGTACTAGGTCAGAAAATGACCAAACAATCGACGTGGGGCTCACTTGTAAAATCGCAAAACCAAAATTGTCACAATGTCCCAAACTACCTCGTGACCAGTAGTCACAATTACCATAACCAAATCTGAGCCCAAATAATAGCTCAAACACAAATAACAGTAGCACCACCACCAACATAAACGAAAACAACCATAAAACCAAGAAAACATATTGTAGAAATGATGAGAACGAAGCCACGAACTTGAATCCAAGAAGACCCAAGCTCAAACCTCAAAGAATAAGCTCCAACATGAGCTTAAAGATGCTTCCATGGTGTTTCTAAGGTCTCTCCACCATTTGGAAATGATTCAAGAGGTGGAAGCCTGTATAAATAGGCTACAGGTGGCGCTAAAGTGCTCTTATGGCCACTTAAGAACCCAGCGCTAAAGCGCTATAAGTGGTCGCTTAAGCGCTGCCCACCACCCTACCGAGTGGCCACTTTAGCGTGCTTTGGGTGGCTTATGTGCCCATGCGCTAAAGCCAACCCTTGGCCGCTTAAGCACCTGACATGGCCGCTTTAGCGTGCCTAGGTCCGCTTAAGCTCATAGTGCTAAGGCGCACCCATGGCCGCTTAAGCGCATGGCCATGGTCCAAAAATGTCTAAGTTTGGGCCTTTCCGACTATGTGCCCGGGATTGATCCGAGATCCCGTACACACAAATGAACTATGCTACCCAACTAATTTCAATGATCCAAAATCAATAACGCTGTCGGAATTTTCATCAAAGGTAGCTCCGACAAGATATTCATATAAGATATTCAATTAAGATGGAAAAAATATGTAAAGAGTAAATGAACCTTATAATAGATTGATTGTAAAATATTTTAAACTTACAAGTTACAAGGTTGCAATTACATTTCACTAATTTCACAAATTAAAATTGAAAAATGAAAATTAAATAGATTAAATGTGAATTCTACAAATTTTTCATCATTTTGTTTTTGAATTCACCCATGTTAACATTAACTGGAATTGGCTGAGGATAGTCAAAACCAACAAAATAATCAAAGGCATGGATTGAACTTGATTGAGTTGAATTCTCTCTTGAAGTTATTATTCCTTCAAGATCTTCTTCGTCTTCCGAATTCACGAACATTCCTTGAGTTCTTCGTTCCGCTCTAATCCAGTCTCTAAGACAAACTAGAATATTCATGGAATTGCCTCTAAATGAGTGTCGGTTGTCTCCAATCTGCTGCCGTAGTTGACTAAAAGTGCTCTTTGATGCAACGATTGACTATTGTCTTTCATTGTTCTTCCACCATTCCAGCGTGTTGATTTGTCTTGTAGGATCCTCTGTAGGCTGTCTAAGATAATAATTAAGCTCATTCCTATTTACGATTCTTTACGATGAAGGCTGCAATCTAGATCAAACTAACTGATTAGAAATACCATAAGCAGGCACACCATGTGACTGTCTTTTGAAAGATGATGGTTCGTCAGAAGGATGGGGAGCGGGAGTAATATATGACGGTAAAGAATTGTCAAGTAAATCAACATAATGATAGTATAATTTTTCCATGTAACTATTCGCATCAGACATAGCCGTAAACAAAGAAGGTTCTTCATCAACCTTTATTTCTAAAACAGAATAAATAAGAGAAGCAAATTCGTACATGGTGTTATATTTCATATATACATGAATTTATTATATCACCAACTAAGAAAATAGGGGGAAGCAAATAAAAATATTTTTTAAATTTATCCATCATTGCTTCAATAGCATATTTGTAACCTGATTTAGATTTATATTCTAGGAATAAAGATATGTCAGCTATATAAGCTAAAATATTACAAACATTAGAATAATAAGCACCCGAAAATTCAATCATAGATAAATAAAATTTTTACAAAAAATTAACAGCATCATCAATTTTAGCCTAATCTGAATCTTGTAACATAAGCTCAGGAAAAGAACTAGCAAATTGGTTAAAGTCATAGTAATATGAACATTATAAATATTGTAAGTATTTAAGAAATCATAAGTAGAATTCCATCTAACATCTATTTCTTCAGGCATTAATCTCGTCTAAGTCCACTTTACTGACATTTTCTTTTAAATTCTAAAAGTCTAAGCTTTCTATTATTTTCTTGAATAAAGCCGATTGCATGCCTAATTTTTTCAATAGAAGACTCAAAAAAAAGCAAGACCATCTTTTACAATTAAATTATATATATGGCAAGCACACTTAACATGAAATATTTCTGGTAACAGTGGAGAAAGTTCAATTTTTAACAGGTTAATAGTAGCATTGTTGTTAGATGCATTATCAAAAGATATACATAAAACTTTACGGTCAATACCATAATATCTTGCAACTTTGTAATAAATTCAGAAATAAATTGCATAGTATGTCTACGGTCTTCATCATACAAAAATGCTAAAATAGATTTTTGCATAGTAAAATTACTATCTATCCAATGACAAGTAATTGTTAAATAATCATTTTTATTAACAACACGATCAATAGCAAAAGTTAGAGCAACTCTACATGAAAGATTTAAATAATGCATATAAATAGTAAACATATTGTACGTAGAGTCTAAAAATATCGGACCGACAAGTACTTCTAGGAATACCATCAAACATAGAATTATAAATTAACTGAATAATGAATAAAAGCTACAGAAGAAGCAAAAGAGAAAGGCAAACAGCCCACATCTATCATTTTTGCTAATTCTTCACGATCCTTCATTTTACTATACGTCTGACTTAGTTTATCGGTTCTTGGATTCAATCTAGTTTGAGTCGGCCCCTCCAACATTCCCACCATCTTTAACCTGTTGTAGCTCTGCTTGGTGATTACCTTGCAAATGTCTCATCAATTGACTCATACCCCCTTTATTATCCCCGGTCTTATGCTCATATTTTTCCTATCAAATATTGCATTCAATCTTAGTAGTTATTTCTATTCGAGTATAAAAATTTCACACAATATTAATTTTTTCTTGAGATTTTACAGGGGGCCGGAGAGAAAGATTAACCGATTCAGATTGAACATTAGCATTATCGAGTGTAGCATCAACATCATCATCATTTTCATCTACGTCTACAGTATATACTTCATTCTCTTCTTCTATACCATAATTTTCTTGGACCTCTAAATAATTCATATCGTGAGCACCTACACCTATTTCATTCTTAAAGGGTTCACTAATTGGTACTGGAGGCACACGAGTATATTGAGTATTTGAACTACCTCTACCGAAATCGGAGCCAATTTATTTCTTACTATCACTACCACTTTCGAGACACAAATTTCTAACACTTTTACCGACTTTCCTTAATATATTCATTTTAATAATTAAACTAACAAATATTCTAAAAACACAAAAATAATACGAATAATATTAAACAAACAATAAACTAATTAAAACTTAAAAGTAAGAGATGGAACGTGTCACGCCCCGAGTCCCATCGAGACATGATTGGCACCCTTAGCCGATAAGGCCCGAGAGAACCAACCTTTGCCTATGTTCAATCATATGCATCTCGTAATCATAACCACCATTTCATAATAATATGCAAGACGAAGAAAGGAGAACATGGGACATATTTATACATACATATGAAACTTGGCCGTTGAGGCCATCCAGTCAAAACAACATATGTCTCTCACACTGTTACACCCACATCGGTCTACAAAAGCCTCTAACAAGAGCATTGACCAAAACAAACCAAAAGTCGGGACAAGTCCCCGCTTTATACAACATGTACAATACAAAAACATATATACACTCGGACTCGAAGAAGCCCCGAATGAGCTGGAGCTCACCAAAGAACCGCTAACACTGGCAATCTACTGAGGAGGCCTACTGGGACCTGCGCCTGCAGCAAGTAAGGTAAATTCCCCGAGAGGGGTCAGTACGAAATAAGTACTGAGTATGCAAGGCTCAGATGAAACTGTACAACACATGAATATTTCAAGGAATATGTCAATGAACTCAAAACATATGAATAAGCAATGTGAATAAGTCACCATGTTACGTTTTGGAAACCATGTGGATTGCTTTCATCACTTTCTTTATCACAATGCTCACATGTCATGACATATCACAATGTGCCCGGGCCCCGACTGATCAGTGGGTCTTTCATATCATCATATAGGGATCGAGTCGAGCTAGGCTTATGCCCCTAGACTTGCCACCCTTGGGATCGAGTCGAGCTAGGCTTACGCCCCTAGACTTGCCACCCATAAATCCATATCTCGGGATCGAGTCGAGCTAGGCTTACGCCCCTAGACTTGCCACCCGTACTTGATCATTGACCACATTTGCATTACTTTGTTCATTACTTTGAGATTGATACTTTGATAATCATAACATCACTTTGGAACTTTGGAACATAACATTGTTGGAAACTTTGAATCATTGACCAATAAGTGAAGGACATATGAATAAATATCAATGAGAAATAGAACATAACTAGCACCATGATACCATTGGAACCATTGGACAATAATCCATGAACAAGAGACACAAGTATAGGCACTATTGGAATATTGGAACATAGCCTTCTTTGAACTTTCGGAACATTAACCATGAATATGAGAAGTGATATTCACAATGGATCAATGAGTAGGAAATATAAGACAATGACCATAGATAATTGCATATGGGATACCTTAGTATATTTCGGAATAGAACTAGAGAAATGTCAATGTGAACACTATTGGCCGTAGAAAGATACGGACAAAGTAACCTTACATACCTTGGATTCGCAATACGAATCTATAACCTTAGATGCGTAGACAATAAGCCCGCTCCTTCTTTATGTGTCACTCTACAAATATATAACGAAATTCACATTAACCACCAATTACTTTACAAATGCATACCATGTCAATGAATTACATGTTTGGCTTTAAACATGTCATTTCCCCTTGACAAAACCATTGATCATACTATTATTCCAAAAATTCCATAATATTCCCAACATTGACCAATACATAAAAATTAACACATTTCACCACAATACTTCTCCTTTACACTTTCTTATCCTTAACACATCCCAAATAAGCCATCAAAGCACCTTAATTCAACTCATAACACATATCGGCCAAAATCTCATAATTTCCACTTTTTGACAAGAACAAATTTAATGCCAAAAATAACACCATACATGTTCATATTTTATCCATACCATGCTTTTTCATCAAAGGCACAAGGCCTAATTCAAGTTCAATTCACCAAGATAGTATATCTTACACCAAAAGCAAAATACACTATTCATCACTTTGCCAACACCACTAGCATAATATACATAATCTCCCATGCATATAATATGTTAATCCATGAGGAGAAATACTTACCAAGGCTTGGAATATGTTGATCTTGTCCAAGGAGTCCAAAGGGATTATTTGCCTTAGGGTTTGGAAAAGAGAGAAATGTTTTAAGAAAATATCCAAAAGTTATGAGAGCTTTTGATAATAAAATCTGATGTTGGGGACTTTATATAGACCCAAGGTCATTCTTAGTTCCATGTGGCATTAAGGGATATGTGCAATTGGTCCATTATTGCAAGAATGGGTCATTTCCTCCTTGGGCCAAGTCTTTTAATCCCATTTGGGCCTAATTTTGGGCCCAATCATACATATCCATGCAACCCAAAGATTTCATGTATTATTCACCATATATCTCATGTTTACATATTTCTATAATGTCACGACAACATCCTCTTAAAAGATTCTCATTCGTCGCCTCGATCGCAAAAATTGGAATTCTAGTCACCCTTGGCTTCATTGAACATTTTGGATCACTATTCACATTTTATGATTTGATCATGTAGGAGTATGTAGGAGTGTATTGAAGTGTTTGACTCTTATGCTCCATGAAATCACAACACACCTCCTACGACGATCTAATCGCACATGTTACGTCCGATATCAAATGTTTCCCCAATGACACTATAAAACACATATGCATGGCATCTCAACACCTATGTAGATATGCTCCCAAGGTATCAAGTGAGATTATAAAGTACGGGGTGTTACATTCTTCCCCCCTTAGAAACATTCGTCCTCGAATGTTAACAACAGTGTCTTATATACAACAAATACATCTTTACTCTAACATACCTATACACATTCACATAATGCTTTTAAATACTTACTTGTTATTGTTCCACCTCCGCACTGTGAACTTCTTGGTCCATTTGGAATAAGTGGGGATACTTGGATTTCATCATTTCTTCCGCTTCCCACGTGATCTCCTCTACTTGTTGATTTCTCCACAGGACTTTTACGGATGCTATGTCTTTATTTCTCAATCTCTTTACTTGTCGATCTGGGATAGCAATGGGCACCTCTTCATAAGTGAGATCCTCTGCCACTTGAACATCTTCTACGGGCACAATACGTGAAGGATCTCCTATGCATTTCCGGAGCATCGACACATGAAATACCGGATGGACTGACGAAAGGTCCTGGGGTAGTGCCAACTCATACGCAACTTGACCAAATCTTCTAATAATTTCATATGGGCCTATGTAACGTGGACTCAATTTTCCTTTCTTTCCGAACCGCATTACCCCTTTCATCGGTGACACCTTTAAAAATACCCAATCACCTATGGCAAATTCAAGCCCTCTTCTTCTCACATCGGCATATGACTTGTGACGACTTTGAGCCGTTTGTAACCGTTGTTGGATAACTTTAACTTTCTCCATGGCTTGGTGAACAATATCTGGCCCAAGTAAAGCAGTTTCTCCTGCTTCAAACCACCCAATTGGTGATCTACATTTTCTTCCATACAAGGCTTCATAAGGTGCCATTTTAATACTTGAATGATAGCTATTGTTATATGCAAATTCAATAAGAGGCAAATGGTCATCCCAACTACCTTGAAAATCCAACGTACATGCTCGTAGCATATCTTCAAGTGTCTGAATAGTACGTTCTGCTTGTCCATCAGTTTGAGCATGGAAAGCCGTACTCAAATTCACCTGAGTACCTAAACTCCGCTGAAAAGATTTCCAAAAGTGTGCTGTGAACTGTGCTCCTCTGTCTGATATAATAGAAAGTGGAATACCATGCAATCGTACTATCTCCTTTACATACAACTTTGCATAATCCTCAGCTGTATAGGTCGTCTTGACTGGTAGAAAATGCGCTGATTTAGTAAGTCGGTCCACTATGACCCATATGGAATCAAACTTCCGCAATGTACGAGGCAAACCCGTAATAAAATCCGTATTAATCATATCCCACTTCCAGACTGGAAGATTGATACATTGCATGTAACCTCCTGGTTTCTGATGTTCCACTTTCACTTGTTGACAATTTGGGCACTGCGCGACAAATTCTGCAATGTTCTTTTTCATGTTGCCCCACCAATAGACCTCTTTCAATTCATGGTACATTTTAGTAGCACCTGGATGAATGGAATAGCGCGAATGGTGCGCCTCTGTCAGTATTCGTGTCCTCAACTGATCTACATCCAGTACACATATTCTCCCTTGACATTGAAGCACCCCTTCCGGTGTAATATCAAATGCCTTGGTCAAATTCTGCTGCACATTCTCCTTTAGCTGCAATAAAATAGAATCTGCATACTGTTTCTCTTTCACTTCAGCTATCAAGGAGGATTCTGCTGCATTCTGCACCATAACTCTATCATCTGCGGTTTCAATAAGGCGAACTCCCAAGCTGGCTAATTGATTCAAGTCTTTGATTATCTCACGCTTTTTATTCAACTGACCACTAGTGCTTTCTACTGCCTTACGGCTCAATGCATCAGCTACTACATTTGCTTTGCCTGGGTGATAAAGAATATCAATGTCATAGTCTTTTAAAAGCTCTAACCACCTTCGTTGCCTCAAATTGAGTTCCTTCTGCTTAAAAAGATATTGCAAGCTTTTGTGATCCGTATAGATGTCAACATGAACACCATATAAATAATGACGCCATATCTTTAAAGCAAAAACTACCGCTGCCAATTCAAGATCATGTGTGGGATAGTTTTTCTCATGTGGCCGCAACTGTCGTGAGGCATATGCTATCACCCTGCCATGATGCATCAATACACATCCGAGACCAATCCCGGAAGCATCACAATACACTGCATAGCCCTCTGTGCCTTCAGGAAGAACTAACACTGGTGTAGAAGTCAACTTATCTTTCAGGTTTTGAAACCCTCTTTCACATGCATCATTCCATTGAAATTTAATTGCCTTGTCAGTTAACTTTGTCAATGGTGCTGCAATAGAAGCAAAACCTTCTACAAATCTTCGATAATAACCTGCCAAACCCAGAAAACTGCAAATCTCTGTGGGTGTCGTAGGTCTTGGCCAATTCTTCACTGCTTCTATCTTTTGGGTATCAACCTATATGCCTTCATCTGATACAATGTGACCCAAGAACGCGACTGATTTCAACCAAAACTCACATTTGGAGAATTTTGCATACAACTTACGCTCACGGAGAATTTGCAACACTTGCCGTAAGTGATAAGCATGGTCTTCTGGTGATCTTGAATAAACAAGGATGTCATCTATAAATACTGTCACGAACACGTCTAGGAATGGCTTGAACACTCTGTTCATCAAATCCATAAACACAGCCGGTGCATTTGTTAGCCCAAATGACATAACTAAAAATTCATAATGGCCATACCGTGTTCGGAAAGCTGTCTTGGGTACATCCTCCTCTCTAACTCTGACCTGATGGTAACCCGACCTCAAGTTAATTTTTGAAAAACACCTGGCACCCTGTAACTGATCAAACAAATCATCAATGTGAGGAAGGGGGTATTTATTCTTGATCGTTACTTTATTCAGTTGCCGATAGTCGATGCACATTCTCAAGGTGCCATCTTTCTTGCGTACGAATAATACCGGTGCACCCCACGGGGACATACTAGGCCTAATGAAGCCTTTATCCAATAAATCTTTCAACTGCTCCTTCAATTCACGCAGTTCCACTGGAGCCATTCTATATGGAGGGATAGAAATAGGCTGAGTGCCTGGAATCACATCAATGCCGAATTCCACTTCCCGTTCTGGGGGTAAACCTGGAAGATCCTCTGAAAATACATCAAGAAATTCATTGACGACCGGTACAGACTGTGGAGTTAATGGTTCTGCATCATTATCTTTCACTCGTACCAAATGACATATGTATCCCTTGGCAATCATTTTTCTGGCTTTCAAATAGGAAATAAATCTTCCTCGTGGTGCCCCTACCTTACCCTGCCATTCTAGAACATTTTCCTGTGGAAAACAAAATTGCACCTTCTTGGCCCGGCAATCTACCGTAGCATAACAAGAGGCCAACCAATCCATTCCCATAATTACATCAAAATCCACCATGTTCAATTCAATAAGATCGGCCAACGTATCATGACCACACACAGTTACCACACAGTTACGATACACTCTCTTTGCAACAATATATTCACCAACCGGTGTAGACACTTCAATTGACTTAATTAATATTTCCGGTGTCGTTGCAAATTTCGCAGCAACCAATGGAGTAACATAGGAAAATGTAGAGCCTGGGTCAATTAATGCATATACATTATGTGAGAATATGGATAATGTACCTGTGACGACATCTGGGGAAGCCTCTGAATTCTGGCGGTCCACCAAAGCATAAGTGCGATTCTGGACCCCGCTAGTACTGGCTCCTCCTCTGGTACCTCTACCACGACCAATAGGCTGCACCCCTCGGCCCTGTGAAGGAACCGATGCTGAAGACGCAACAGCCGACCCAGCTGGTCGTGCTATACCACCCATGCTCCGCTGTGGACATTCTCTCGCTATATGTCCCGGCATACCACACCAAAAGCAGGCATTCATCCCTGTTCGACATGTACCTGTGTGCATACGCCCGCAGTGCTGACACTGCTGACGAGGGAAACCTGCTGACTGTGATCCATGACCCCCACTACTCTGTCCAGCTGAACCACCTCGAAACCCTCGAGACTGAGAATAAGCACTCCCTGTGGAATAAGAGAATGACGGTCTAGGTGGTCTCGGAAATATGCGGGGCCTAGATCCTCCTTGGGACATCATAGGTGGTCCCATAGGTCTAGCCCTTTTGGACTGTCCCCTATCAAATTCATGTACCCTGCGTCTCTGTCTCTGATCCTCCATTTTCTGGGCGAAGGCTTGTATGCGAGCAATGTCCATGTCCCTATTCAAGGCCGCAATAGTGCAATCTCTTACCAAATATGGCTCTAGTCTGTCCACGTATCTATGGACCCTGTCTGTCATCGTAGCCACAACATTTGGCGCATATCGAGCCAAGGAATTAAATTGCAAGCTATATTCTCGGACGCTCAAATTTCCTTGACGGAGATTTAGGAATTGATCCGCACGTGCCTCACGGATCTCATAGGGCAAGTAATGATCAAGGAAAGCCACTTTAAACTCTTCCCAAGTAGGTGGATCTGTACCAATGTCACGGGATTTCTTCCAATCCTCATACCACAATATTGCCTCTCCCTTCAACCTGTACGCAGCAAGTTCAACTGTCTCTACCCCTGTCACATGCATAACTTCCAATGCCCTCTGAATTTGATCCACGAAGTCCTGTGGATCTGCTTTTGGATCTGCCCCTGTGAATATAGGAGGGTCCAGTTTCAAGAAATCCTGTGTTCTGCGACTTGCCATTCTAGCCTCATCATCATCATGTGCCATAGCACCAGCTCTTCCCTGGCTTTGTGCCGCCACTAACTGTGTCAACATCTGTACAGCATTCCTAAGATCCTGATCTGTGGCATTTGTCGGTGGTTCCACGGGCACTTCCCTTCTTCTCGGCTCTTCTGGAGCTGAAGAAGTAGAAGAAGCTCGCGTTGCGAACTCAGTTTCAGCCCCACCTTGAGCAACTTGTTCAGGCGGTGGTCTACTTGTTCCTTCACCAGCAATTCTATTGATCAGCTTACTTTTACCTTTTCCTCTTCCTCTTCTAGTGTTCGGCATTTTGACTATACCAAAGAAAAACAATTACCAAAATCAGATACAATACAACTGACAACATTGGCTCTATTGCACGATCTAGAGTGAAGGAAAGAAACAACATCCTAAATGTCCCGTAGCCTACTACTTATAAATGTGGTGCACAACACATCGATAAGTAAGACTCTACTCAGACACGGCTTTGTAGACATCCTTAGACCGACTGCTCTGATACCACTTTTGTCACGCCCCGAGTCCCATCGAGACATGATTGGCACCCTTAGCCGATAAGGCCCGAGAGAACCAACCTTTGCCTATGTTCAATCATATGCATCTCGTAATCATAACCACCATTTCATAATAATATGCAAGACGAAGAAAGGAGAACATGGGACATATTTATACATACATATGAAACTTGGCCGTTGAGGCCATCCAGTCAAAACAACATATGTCTCTCACACTGTTACACCCACATCGGTCTACAAAAGCCTCTAACAAGAGCATTGACCAAAACAAACCAAAAGTCGGGACAAGTCCCCGCTTTATACAACATGTACAATACAAAAACATATATACACTCGGACTCGGAGAAGCCCCGAATGAGCTGGAGCTCACCAAAGAACCGCTAACACTGGCAATCTACTGAGGAGGCCTACTGGGACCTGCGCCTGCAGCAAGTAAGGTAAATTCCCCGAGAGGGGTCAGTACGAAATAAGTACTGAGTATGCAAGGCTCAGATGAAACTGTACAACACATGAATATTTCAAGAAATATGTCAATGAACTCAAAACATATGAATAAGCAATGTGAATAAGTCACCATGTTACGTTTTGGAAACCATGTGGATTGCTTTCATCACTTTCTTTATCACAATGCTCACATGTCATGACATATCACAATGTGCCCGGGCCCCGACTGATCAGTGGGTCTTTCATATCATCATATAGGGATCGAGTCGAGCTAGGCTTATGCCCCTAGACTTGCCACCCTTGGGATCGAGTCGAGCTAGGCTTACGCCCCTAGACTTGCCACCCATAAATCCATATCTCGGGATCGAGTCGAGCTAGGCTTACGCCCCTAGACTTGCCACCCGTACTTGATCATTGACCACATTTGCATTACTTTGTTCATTACTTTGAGATTGATACTTTGATAATCATAACATCACTTTGGAACTTTGGAACATAACATTGTTGGAAACTTTGAATCATTGACCAATAAGTGAAGGACATATGAATAAATATCAATGAGAAATAGAACATAACTAGCACCATGATACCATTGGAACCATTGGACAATAATCCATGAACAAGAGACACAAGTATAGGCACTATTGGAATATTGGAACATAGCCTTCTTTGAACTTTCGGAACATTAACCATGAATATGAGAAGTGATATTCACAATGGATCAATGAGTAGGAAATATAAGACAATGACCATAGATAATTGCATATGGGATACCTTAGTATATTTCGGAATAGAACTAGAGAAATGTCAATGTGAACACTATTGGCCGTAGAAAGATACGGACAAAGTAACCTTACATACCTTGGATTCGCAATACGAATCTATAACCTTAGATGCGTAGACAATAAGCCCGCTCCTTCTTTATGTGTCACTCTACAAATATATAACGAAATTCACATTAACCACCAATTACTTTACAAATGCATACCATGTCAATGAATTACATGTTTGGCTTTAAACATGTCATTTCCCCTTGACAAAACCATTGATCATACTATTATTCCAAAAATTCCATAATATTCCCAACATTGACCAATACATAAAAATCAACACATTTCACCACAATACTTCTCCTTTACACTTTCTTATCCTTAACACATCCCAAATAAGCCATCAAAGCACCTTAATTCAACTCATAACACATATCGGCCAAAATCTCATAATTTCCACTTTTTGACAAGAACAAATTTAATGCCAAAAATAACACCATACATGTTCATATTTTATCCATACCATGCTTTTTCATCAAAGGCACAAGGCCTAATTCAAGTTCAATTCACCAAGATAGTATATCTTACACCAAAAGCAAAATATACTATTCATCACTTTGCCAACACCACTAGCATAATATACATAATCTCCCATGCATATAATATGTTAATCCATGAGGAGAAATACTTACCAAGGCTTGGAATATGTTGATCTTGTCCAAGGAGTCCAAAGGGATTATTTGCCTTAGGGTTTGGAAAAGAGAGAAATGTTTTAAGAAAATATCCAAAAGTTATGAGAGCTTTTGATAATAAAATCTGATGTTGGGGACTTTATATAGACCCAAGGTCATTCTTAGTTCCATGTGGCATTAAGGGATATGTGCAATTGGTCCATTATTGCAAGAATGGGTCATTTCCTCTTTGGGCCAAGTCTTTTAATCCCATTTGGGCCTAATTTTGGGCCTAATCATACATATCCATGCAACCCAAAGATTTCATGTATTATTCACCATATATCTCATGTTTACATATTTCTATAATGTCACGACAACATCCTCTTAAAAGATTCTCATTCGTCGCCTCGATCGCAAAAATTGGAATTCTAGTCACCCTTGGCTTCATTGAACATTTTGGATCACTATTCACATTTTATGATTTGATCATGTAGGAGTATGTAGGAGTGTATTGAAGTGTTTGACTCTTATGCTCCATGAAATCACAACACACCTCCTACGACGATCTAATCGCACATGTTACGTCCGATATCAAATGTTTCCCCAATGACACTATAAAACACATATGCATGGCATCTCAACACCTATGTAGATATGCTCCCAAGGTATCAAGTGAGATTATAAAGTATGGGGTGTTACAGAACGATAATACCAAATTGCTGAAGTATCTGAAAGTTGATCAATTGAGTACTTTTGAAAATTTCCATTTGATATTTTTAATTGCAAAATAATATAATATAATTGAGCACTTATGAGATAATTAAAATAATTGAGAGAGATTGAGAGAATGAGATTGTAAGTTGTGGAAAAATAATTTTTGAAATGGTACCTATTTATAGAATTTTTTTTTAAAATGTTAATTTTTTTAAAAAAATTTAAGCCTAAAAGGTTGTTTTGGTCGTTGGACCAACAACATTATAACTGTTAGCCTCCAACGGTCCAAAAACAGCCTTTTCTGGCGGCCCAGTGCACTGTTGTCATATATAAGAAAAAAAAATTATTAACCAGATCGCTGCACCTGCGGTCCTGGGCCGGTCTGTCGGGCTACCTGTCGTGTCCGACTCAGCCCCCTTAAACCCCCCCCCCCCCCGGGCCCGTTAACTTTATTGGGTCCGGGTCACCTCCGGTCTGGTCTTCTAGTGGGACGGGATCGGATCGACCCGGCCCATTTGACACCTTTAGCAAGCATACATGAAAAACTTTCAGACTCACACGACTGAAAGTTTAGTTAATTTTCACATATGTATGACTAACATCCAGATATACTTAAAAAATTAAAAGGATGCTAAATAAGGTTATAGATTTATTGTTATTTTGACAAATTGATGATGGAGAGTCTCGGGAGCTCCTCACTCTTTAAATGTTTGACGAATAGCTTGTATAGCGTGATCATGATGCTGGGCTTTAATAATCATGCTTAAAGCCTTAATAAGTTATGACATAAAAATTAAATGTGACTGCATTTCAAGCTATAATAGGAAACTACGCACGAACCGAACGCGTACACAATCTGGATATTCTGTAATAGTATTGTTTAATGCACGTCCGCGGGTGTTGTTTTTAATATGAGTACTTCCTCCGTCCCATTATATGATACTTTTTTACTTGACACGGTATTTAAGAAAAAAAAGAAGATTTTTAAAACTTTGTGGTCTAAAATTATCCTTGAATATTTGTGTGGTTGTAAATTATTTTATTAAAGATAAAAGATAAAAACTTTCTAATTATAGTAAGTAACATTCTTTTTGAGACAGACTAAAAAAAAAAGTGTGCTGGGATGGAGGGAGTAATATTTATATGTTTAGTTTCCTATATATAAGGGTCCTAACATGAACAAGAAACTTGAAGCATTAGTAAAAGAAGCAAAACCAACTACAATGGCTATCAGAAGACTCTTGATGAGTTTTTGTTCCTTTTACATTGTAGTAATTCTTCATCTTTTTGCTCTTACCAATGCTGCCGCGCCAGTCCCCGCGAAGCGCTTTGTGGCGCCTTTTAACAAGACAAGTTTCCCTTCTGATTTCATATTTGGTGCTGCTTCAGCTGCTTATCAGGTAATCTATAACTTTAACACAAAGTCCCCATATCTGTTGGTTCATATATACTTCAAATTAAAAGTGTTCATTACTTTTGACTGGTTGGGGAATGAACTGGTGGTCTGCTTATATGGACTTGAACAATCCTTCCCTCATGAGTTGGTTTTTGAATTGAGTTAGGCCCAAGTGTCATATCTTTACACGATTTAAATTATGTAAAAAGTAATATATTGAGATTAAATAGTTGGTTTTTAGTTTACTGAATAAAAGACTGATACAGTAATCTAGACCTACTATATACTACAAGAAAAAGAATATTTAGCGAGGGAAATTCCGTCGTTCAAAGTCTTATTCCAGTTGCTATTTGTCAACATCGACCGCAAAAGATCTAGTCGTGGTGGTTGCTATAAGTCTCGACGTTAAAGTTAAAGATTAGATTGAAAATTCAATTGTTATACTTCCTTTCAAGACCAAAGTTTCCCGACGTTGATTATCGTTCCGGTCATTAAAGATGTTTGATCATGGCAACAAATCTAGTCTTTTAAAGTGTTTTTAGTGACATAATGTTAGAGTGTGTAAGAGTCTCACATTGGTTGGGGAATAGACTGGTGATTTACTTATATGAATTTGGGCAATCCTCCCATCATCATGAACTAGCTTTTGGGGTTGAGTTAGGCGCAGGTGTCATATTTTTACACATAATTTCACCTCTAATTGTATGTTGACTTAAATTATATAAAAAGTAATAAAAATGTGTGTATATATATATAATAGGATCACACAAATTTTCTACTCATTAACTTTAGATCTTGGATTCTCCTTTGCAACCTCCAAAGTCAGAGCGACTAACTAAATATTGATCAAACGGTGTTTAATCTGTCTGTATCGATCCTATGACCAAAGTTGCACGGACTCTTCATTTTCAATGCTGTACCCGTATCGGATTCTCCAAAAATTCACTATTTTTGGAGAATCCGACATGCACCCATTATCATTTTTGAAGAGTCCGAGCAACATAGCCTATGACATAGTTGGTTTTTAGTTTACTGAATGAGAAGACTGATACATACAATAATACATACCTAAAAGAAATATGCATGGTAGCTAGCCCATACTTCCTTTGTTCAAATTTATATGACACATTTCCTTATTTAGCAAATATTTAATGACACCATATATCAATATGTTACCCCTATTGATCACACTTATTTGACAAAAAAATCCACAAAGGTGTACTCTTTTTAATGATAATTTTGGAACACTGAAAAGTCTTCGTATATTTCTTAAATTTCATGTCCATTCAAACTACATTAGTACTCATTATATATATTGGGACGGAGGAGTAATATATAATATATATACTCATGAGATCAAATTATATTTTTCTAATTTTTTTGCTTGAATATGCAGATTGAAGGAGGAGCTCGTCTAGGAGGTAGGGGACCTAGCATATGGGATACTTTCACGCACAAGCATCCAGGTTTTTATCTATCCTTTCTACCTTAACCATCCGTTGATCAATGGTTCGATAAATTTATTGTTAAGTAATTAAGTCATTTTCTTTGTTTAGAAAAATTAGAATCAGAAGAAAGATAATTTTCTGAGATAATAATTATTAGTTGAGTAAGAAGCATTTATTTTACTCTTCTATGTCTATTAAGTGTTTTGATCCTTGCGCCGATTCTCATTTTTCGTCTTTTCTTTTGTGTGTCGAGCAAGTTTGGAAAGAAGGTTCCCCATTGGCTTTGTATGAAATATCCTATCTTCTAGGTGTAAGTGGGCCATAGATTGTGAGTGAGCTTTCGAGGAGTAGATGTTGTTTTTGGATACAAATATCTGTATTTTTTTTAATCACTAAGAACTTCAACTTTAAGTTCAAGAACAAGTTCAAGAACAATAAAGAAGTTCAACAACTTCAAACACAAGTTCAACAATAATTAACTATCAAAATGAAGTTTCTACTATTTTCTGGAAAATAGCAAAACCGTAAGAAAGAAGATGAAACAGAAAAGTTAGAATCAAGTCCACCGAATTCACGGTGTGTCCTTAAGGAATTTATTCCCCTCAAGTACCCGAGGTTATGGAATCTTTCCTCCCAGGATAAAATGATTCACTTCAGTAGAATAGTGGTACCTCAAATTCTACCGAACTTCGAACACACTCAATGGTTTGATTGATCACACTTGAGTTTTTGAAGAAGAAGAAGATGTTTTTCTTTCAATAATTTTGTGCCAATACCTGAGGAAAAATCAGGTATTTATAGCCATAAAGAGTTGCTTCCGAAAAGAAACAATGGTTCATGAAAAGAGACAACTTTTCTGGAATCGGTGCCGACCCATCTGCGCGCGCAGGTGGTCCATCTGCGGTCGCAGGTCGCCTAATGGCAATTTCCAGAAACTTCACTGGTTTCTGCGATGGTCACCTGCGTCCGCAGGTCATCTTTTCGCATGAACCAGTGTGTCGTTTGCCTCGAAGGGTCGCATCCCTTCGAGGTGCGTTGTGACATGCGTACGCAAATGGAGAAAAATTCATTTCTTATCAAATTTTTGGATTAAACTATCAACAATTCTCAAGTTTCAAATAAACTTTGTCCAAAAAGATAGTCTCTCGATCATTTGCCAAATCCAAATCCAAATCCGAAGCCGAAGCCGAGCCGAGCGAGCGACGACGACGGCGCGAGGCTTATCTTGTTCTTGCCTCACTATCCACATGAAGGGGAGTGTTCCAATATAAACACTAAGAAGTTTCTTTCTCCCACCAATGTGGGAGAATTTAACTTTCTTAAAGTGAATTTTTTAATTCATTCACTTTCCCTCCATTTTTCTTCCCTCCATTTTCCATTCACAATACACTTAGAACCCAACAATCCCCCACATGAATGGGGAATGGCTATTTCAACAAAGAATATACGGACAAGTGTGTGATCAACAAACAAAGACTAATTGCATCTGGATAAGTAGGTTTCCCTTTGAACTTTCCATAGTGAACTTGCATCGGATGCACTCGGTTAATCGGTAGATGTGATATCTTTGAACCGTCGAACTTTAATGTACACCTAGACAACACATGTCACACAACCAGCCTTTTACCATTTATGGTTCTCACGGTTTTATTCATTTTAGCCATGAACACGACCTGGTTTCATGAGAGCTTAGAGAATAGGCCTTTACTATCATTCTCCTTGAAGCGGCTTCCACTTCACTCTCACATAGGTGATTCCTAAACGTTTCAATCATATAGATCAAACTATTTGGTCAAATCTGCCAAACTTAGAAACCATTAAAAGACTACCAACCAGAAGTCTTATCCTTGTTTTCTGAACATTGTCTTCATCATAAGAACGGGTTGAGTTTATTGACAATGTTGAACCGTCAATCACAACTTTGTTTGATCTATTTGAACCTAGCTCTTGGGATCTCCAGTCCGCTAGGTAGAGTTACCGCTGTGACGACTTGTCCTAGGCCGTAAACCCATTCCCTTCGATGATTTCTCAACTCCCTCTCTAGATAGGCATTTTGTAAGTGGATCTGACACATTATCCTTTGACTTTACATAGTCAATCGTGATAATTCCACTAGAGAGAAGTTCTCTAATGGTATTATGTCTCCGTCTTATATGACGAGATTTACCGTTATACATCATGCTCCCTGCCCTACCTATTGCCGCTTGACTATCACAGTGTATGCATACTGGTGCCAATGGTTTGGGCCAATAAGGAATATCTTCTAAGAAATTCTGGAGCCATTCAGCTTCTTCACCGGCTTTATCTAATGCGATAAATTCAGATTTCATAGTAGAGCGGGCAATACAAGTCTGTTTGGATGATTTCCAAGAGACTGCTCCTCCACCTAAAGTAAACACATATCTACTCGTGAATTTTACTTCATTTGATCTAGTGATCCAATTTGCATCACTATATCCTTCAATTACCGCTGGATATTTGTTGTAATGCAAAGCAAAGTCTTGAGTATGTTTTAGATACCCCAAAACTCTTTTCATTGCCATCTAATGAGTTTGATTGGGATTACTCGTGTACCGACTTAATTTACTAATAGCGCATGCTATATTTGGTCGTGTACAATTCATGATATACATCAAGCTTCCCAACACTCTTGCATACTCCAATTGTGAATCACTTTCACCTTCATTCTTTTAAAGTGCAAAGCTCACGTCTAAAGGAGTCTTGGTAATATTGAAATCCAAATACTTGAACTTGTCAAGTACCTTTTCAATATAAGGAGACTGTGACAATGCCAACCCTTGTGGAGTTCTATGGATTCTTATTCCTAAGATCACATCCGCAACTCCAAGGTCTTTCATATCAAACTTGGTCTCAAGCATTCGTTTCGTAGCATTTATGTCAGAAATGTCTCTACTGATGATCAACATGTCATCCACATACAAACAAACAATGACTTGGTGATTTGGAGTGTCTTTAATGTAAACACATTTATCACATTCATTTATTTTGAATCCATTTGCCAACATGGTTTGGTCAAACTTTGCATGCCACTGTTTGGGTGCTTGTTTTAGTCCATAAAACAACTTAACAAGTTTGCACACTTTCCTTTCTTTACCAGGAACCACAAAACCCTCAGGTTTGTTCCATGTAAATTTCTTCCTCCAATTCTCCATTTAAGAATGCAGTTTTCACATCCATTTGATGGATTTCAAGACCATATACCGCAGCTAATACAACCAACATCCGAATAGACGTTATCCTTGTTACTGGCGAGTATGTGTCAAAATAATCAAGACCTTGTTTTTGTCGAAAGCCTTTCACTACAAGTCTTTCCTTGTATTTGTCAATAGTACCATCAGCTTTCATTTTCCTTTTGAAGATCCATTTAGAACCTAAAGGTTTATTTCCTGGAGGAAGATCAACCAACTCCCAAGTATGGTTGCTCAAGATTGAATCAATCTCACTATTGACAGCCTCTTTCTAAAAGGATGAGTCCGCATACGACATTGCTTCTTTAAACGTGAGAGGATCATTTTCAAGAAGAAATGTTACAAAATCTGATCCAAAGGAAGTCGACGTTCTTTGACGTGTACTACGCCTTGGATTCTCTTCATTATGTTCATTCTCCCTTGGTTTATCCCTAGGTCGTTTAGACCCTTCACTAGACAGCTCTTGTCTTGTCTTATACGGATAAATGTGTTCAAAGAACTCAGCATTATCTGATTCCATTACCGTATTCTCATGGATATCCGTATGTTTGGATTTATGAACCAAAAATCGACATGCTTTACTGTTTGTAGCATATCCGATGAAAACACAGTCCACAGTCTTTGGTCCTATTTTCAACCTTTTAGGTATAGGAACTTGGACTTTGGCTAGACACCCCCATACTTTGAAATATTTCAAGTTGGGTTTTCTTCCTTTCCATTTCTCATATGGAATAGATTGTGTCTTTCTATGGGGTACTCGATTGAGTATTAGATTTGCTGTAAGGATAGCTTCCCCCCACAAGTTTTGCGGTAAACCTGAACTTATTAGTAAGGCATTCATCATTCCTTCAACGTTCGGTTTTTCCTTTCCGCAATCCCATTTGATTAAGGTGAATACGGGTCCGTAGTTTGATAAACAATTCCATTTTCCAAACATATCTCCGCAAAAGGAGATTCATATTCTCCACCCCTATCACTTCTTATTATTTTGATCTTTTTGTCCAACTGATTTTCAACTTCAGTTTTATATTGCCTAAATGCATCTATTGCCTCATCCTTACTATTCAACAAATAGACATAACAAAATCTAGTGCAATCGTCGATAAAAGTTATGAAATACTTTTTCCCACCACGAGATGGTGTCGACTTCATATCACAAATGTCTGTGTGAATTAAGTCTAAGGGATTGGAATTCCTTTCAAAGACTTATACGGATGCTTAGCATACTTAGATTCAACACATGTTTGACACTTTGATTTACTGCACTCAAAGTTAGGCAAAACTTCCAAGTTAATCAGTTTTCGCAAGGTTTTATAATTGACATGTCCTAAAAGTTCATGCCATAAATCATTTGACTCAAGTAAGTAAGAAGAGCCAGAACTTTTATTTATATCAATAGTCATTACATTGATCTTAAAAAGGCCCTCGGTTAGGTAACCTTTGCCTACATACACTTCATTCTTACTAATTACAACTTTGTCGGAAACAAATACACATTTAAAACCATTCTTAGTCAGAAGTGAAGTAGAAACCAAGTTCTTTCGCAACTCCGGAACATGAAGGACATTGTTTAGTGTCACCACCTTGCCTGATGTCATCTTCAAGTAAACCTTGCCTGTTCCTTCAATCTTTGTCGTGGCGGAGTTGGCCATAAATATCTTCTCATCATATTGAGCCGGAGCATAAGATACAAATAGTTCTTTGTTGGCACACATGTGGCGGGTGGCACCTGAATCAATCCACCACTCTCTAGGATTTCCAACAAGATTGCATTCCGAGAGCATAGCACACAGATTGTCCATTTCCTCTTTGGATTCATCCATGTTTGCTTGGTCCTTTTTCTTGCCCTTCTTCGAAGCCCGACAATCAACCGACTTGTGGCCAGCTTTGCCACAGTTAAAGCAATTTCCTTTGCATTTCTTCTTAGGAGGATTGCCTTGTTGTGCTTGTGCTTTCTTTGTCTTCTTTGATTTGTTGGGATCTTCTTCCACAATATTTGCTCCATTTATTGTAGAATTCCCACGAGACCTCTTCTCAGCTGCCTTATTGTCTTCTTCAATCCTCAACCTCACAATGAGGTCTTCAACTGACATCTCCTTTCGCTTATGCTTTAAGTAGTTTTTAAAGTCCTTCCACAAAGGTGGTAACTTTTCGATTATAGCAACTACTTGAAAAGCATCGTTCACAATCAAACCTACAAAAAAGGTTAAGTGAACATTAATAACATTCTTAAAATGTTTAACAAAGGCATTATTTAAAATTATACCTTCTGCAAGGAGGTCGTGAATAATGACTTGCAACTCTTGGACTTGAGTAACTACAGCTTTACTGTCTACCATCTTAAAGTCCAAGAATTTGGCAACAATGAATTTCTTCATTCCGGCATCCTCTATTTTGTACTTCTTTTCTAAAGCATCCCAGAGTTCCTTTGAGGTTTTCATCATGCTATACACATTGTATAGATCATCTTGTAGGCCACTCAATATGTAATTCTTACATAAAAAATCCGAGTGCTTCCAAGCTTCAATTACTACAAAGCGATCCTTTTCCAGAGTATCCTCCGGCAATACAGGAACACTTTCTGTGATGAACTTTTGTAGACTCAATGTAGTCAGATAAAAGAACATCTTCTACTGCCAACGTTTGAAATCAACACTAGAAAATTTTCCTGGTTTTTCCGCCGGTGCCATGGCATGAGCAGCATTCGTACGACTTGAAGTAGCAATGTTGGTTGTTGTAACATTCGTCGTTACATCATTGACTTGAATATCACTAGCCATTTTGCTGTCACAATGAGACAACCAATTTAGTAGTTTAAATACTAACAATAAAGTTTTTAAACTTTAAACAACTTGTTTCTAGTTTAACGACGAAGTTTTTATATTCTTCAAATCGTTAACCGAATGATCTTTGATTAGTGATGAAGTTTTTATATCTTCAAATCACTATCAAGTTCAGACAGAGTAGAAAACCAAATGATTTTAATCTCCAGAAACCAAACAATACAGATCAATAAATTCCTTAAGATTGTTGTTTTCGGGTACAAATATCTGTATTTTTTTTAATCACTAAGAACTTCAACTTTAAGTTCAAGAACAAGTTCAAGAACAATAAAGAAGTTCAACAACTTCAAACACAAGTTCAACAATAATTAACTATCAAAATGAAGTTTTTACTATTTTCTGAAAAATAGCAAAACCGTAAGAAAGAAGATGAAACAGAAAAGTTAGAATCAAGTCCACCAAATTCACGGTGTGTCCTTAAGGAATTTATTCCCCTCAAGTACCCGAGGTTATGGAATCTTTCCTCCCAGGATAAAATGATTCACTTCAGTAGAATAGCGGTACCTCAAATTCTACCGAACTTCGAACACACTCAATGGTTTGATTGATCACACTTGAGTTTTTGAAGAAGAAGAAGATGTTTTTCTTTCAATAATTTCGTGCCAATACCTGAGGAAAAATCAGGTATTTATAGCCATAAAGAGTTGTTTCCGAAAAGAAACAATGGTTCATAAAAAGAGACAACTTTTCTGTAACCAGTGCTGACCTGCGGACCCATCTGCTGGCGCAGGTGGTCCATCTGCAGCCGCAAGTCGCCTAATGGCAATTTCCAGAAACTTCACTGGTTTCTGTGATGGTGACGCAGGTGACAACCTGCGCGCGCAGGTCGTCTTTTCGCATGAACCAGTGTGTCATTTGCCTCGAAGGGTCGCATCCCTTCAAGGTGCGTTGTGACATGCGTCCGCAAATGGAGAAAAATTCATTTCTTATCGGATTTTTGGATTAAACTATCAACAATTCTCAAGTTTCAAATAAACTTTGTCCAAAAAGACAGTCTCTCGATCATTTGCCAAATCCGAAGCCGAAGCCGAAGCCGAAGCCGAGCGAGCGACGACGACGGCGCGAGACTTGTCTTGTTCTTGCCTCACTATCCACATGAAGGGGAGTGTTCCAATATAAACACTAAGAAGTTTCTTTCTCCCACCAATGTGGGAGAATTTAACTTTCTTAAAGTGAATTTTTTAATTCATTCACTTTCCCTCCATTTTTCTTCCCTCCATTTTCCATTCACAATACACTTAGAACCCAACAGTAGAGGCATTTGAGAAATCAACCCCTCCCTTTTAATATGATGGGCAGTGGCGGAGTCAAAATTTTAATTAAGGGAGTTCAAAATATGAAGAAGTAAATATACAAAGAAGCCAAAGCGCTTTCAACATCTACTATATATACCTAAAATATAATTTTAACCATATATAAATAGTGTAATTTTCTTCTAAGGACGGTCAGATAACCCCTCGGCCCTATCTGACTCCGCTCCTAATGAGATCAATGCACAAAGAGGTTAATTATAATTGGTAAGAAATAAAAAGAATAAAAAAAAAAAGTTGACTCTAATGATTTGATAAAATTATCTGAGAGTTGAAGTTGAGTAGGTATATATAACAATTAAATAACTTGATCATCATTAGAGATACGTACGTTCTCTAGAAAAAGTGCTAATCTACCTTTGATTTGTTTATTATATAACGTAAACTATGCTACATTAGTAATGGTTATTTTATCTACCTTTGATTTGTTTATTATATAACGTAAACTATGCTACATTAGTAATGGTTATTTTATCTACCTTTGATTTGTTTATTATATAACGTAAACTATGCTACATTAGTAATGGTTATTTTACATACATATTATCTAGATTAACATGAAGAATAACTTTCAATGTTCTTGGGAAGCCCTTGGCTAGCTTGTGTCAGTTAGTTTGTAATTAATTAATGTTTACTACCTCCGTCTCATAGTAGTTGATTACTTTCACTTGTAGCACGCTACTTAAGAAATCATAAATAAGAAGAATAGTTTTACTAATTTACATTTTAAAATATTTTTTTAGAACTTTACAAACTTATTTTTACACTTTCAAAGAATATTAATTGTAGGAATAAAATGAATTTTTTTTAATTAATTTTATCTTGATTTAATAAGTGAACAAGTAATTTAGGATATATATTTAGTAAGGTGATCAACTAATACGAGACGGATGAAGTAGGCGACTCGTTCAGCAGTTAAAACATGGCGTGGACAGCGCCGGCAAATCATATATACTATTTTTTATTTTTGGAGAAAATAATATAATATAGTTGAATTTGACATATAGTATAATTTACAGTATGATTTTGAAGAAAACCATATCTGAACATATACATGTTACCGTGGACTATTTCGTTTTTTTTTAAAAAAAAAAAATGGTTGAACATGTCTCATAGTTTTAGATAATGAGCTGAGTTTCTTATTAGTTGGAGACAAAGACGAATTTAGAATTTAAATATAAAAGAATATTAATAATATTAATAGCTTATTTAGCTAAGTTTATTTTTTTTTCAGAAGTATTTATTTTTTCTAAAAAGTGCTTATTTTATGAAAAACAAAACAAAACTTGGTTTCAACTCCTTCATTTTAGTCAAATAAAATTAGTGTTATTAAAATAATGAAGTATCAACCGTGTACTTATTCTTTAGAAGTGGTGACTATTTATTTTAACTGTATAACTTAGCGTTCTGTTACTTTTAGTCGCATAAAAAAGATTTAATCAAAACAATGGAGTCGTTGCAATTTTGTACATCTTTTATATTTCTTGTTTAGATGTAATTACTATTTATTCCTACAGTTATTTATTTATTTTGTTGAGCCAAATCTATTAAGAAATTGGTTAGAGCTCCTTTATTTTTAGCAAAATAAATTTTTTAGCAGGATAGTAAATTAAAGTTTCAAATTTACAATTAACATTATCTTTTTTAGGTGTAATGACTATCTGTTTCAAAGATGAATAAAAAATCTATAATAAGAAATTAGCTAAAATTTCCATTACTTTTAGTAAAAAAAAAATTGAAGTTCAGTCAAAAATCTTTTATTATGTTGACCTAAAGAAAATTTAAAAAAATAGATGGTAAGGAATTAGAGGCTATCAAATAGCCAAGTTAAGGGATAATTAAAAGTATAAAAAAGACATAAAGGCGCTACTGAAGTTGTCTCGAATTTTCAAAAAGACGCTAAAGTTTGCGGGGTTTCTATTACTCCCTTAAACAATTTTAAAGTGATATTAGTACACCTTTTTAAATCAATCCTAATTTTGAGGAAGAAAATATCTTTCACGCACCAATCACTGATGAACTAATGTCAAAAGTAAAAAAAAAAAAAAAAAGGAAAAAAGAAAGAAAAAGAACTAATTTTATAAATAAATTAAAAAAAAAAAGGTTCTCCCACCCCTCACCCCTTCCCTCTCCCTTCTCCATCGTCTCTAAACATTCTTTTACCAACTACAAAACCCATCATGACTAATCACTATTTTGCCATTTCTTTACTTTCAAATCATTGAAAATAACTCATATATCTTTCATGTACTTCACTGTCGACATTGCATTAGAATTCACGGACCCAATACCTATTCCATGGATGCATTTTCTTGTGGGAATCCTTAGATCCACTTGACTATAAAGTGAAAATTATCTAGGACCAAAATATATGGATGAATTCTGGAAAAAATTGATTTTATTTGGTATTAAGAGACCTATTTACTTGATTTCTGATAAATCATCATGGACCAAATCGGATAAAGATTCACTGAAAAAAATGCTATCGCTGACGATCACTTTTTTATTATTTTTCATCTTCATTTTTTCTTTTCGTTAAATACAACTAAAGTCCATTGATGTCTATTAGAACCACTCCGTACCAATATAGGAAAAAAAAAATAAGAGGGAAAAAAGCACCATCAATGGTCGAAAAATCAAACTCCGGCCACCAGAAAATTCACCTTCATTTCTCTAATGAAGAAGAAGGTAAAAATAAAATAAAAAAAATAGAAAAAAAGTAAAATAAGAAAAAATAATTAGAAAAATTCTTTTAATACAAAAATCTGTCAAATTAATTGTTTTGGTCATTTTTTTTTGCTCCTCATAAGGAGAGTGTTATATACCCACCATGCTAAATAGCCTTAAAAGGTTGTAATAATACTACTTCAGAATTGTTCAATGGGGGTAATAGGGACCCCACAAATTTTAAGTGTCTTTTTGTAATTTCGGAACAACTTCAATGATGATTTTATGTCTTTTTTCTTAAAACTACTAATAATTTAGAGGGATCTTTAGATATTCTGCCCAATTAAAACCAAACTGGTGTTTTAGGTTATACACGAATGACATAAAACTAAAAAGAAAATGTAAGTGGATGATAAAACTAATTCTCCCCGACATATACAGATTTTTGACCCTTTATTACATTTCTTGGGTCTGCTAAGTGAACCTCACTGTCATACTATTTATTTTCATTATCGATCTATATTTGATTTAGAGTAATTGCCCTCTCTTAACAATATATTATCCTTAAATTGCAGAAAAAATCTTTGACCGTTCAACCGGAGATGTTGCTGTTGACTTCTATAACCTTTACAAGGTATATATGGCCTGCTGCAATTTAGATTTTTTTAGTCAGTACTAAAAACTCACACGCATTCGGTGTATATATCAAACTAATGTAATTTATCATGATTAAGTGATTAAATGAAGTAAAATACATATTAATTAATCATGGTTGAGTAACATGAACTCTAAATTTAAACACATGGCATGCATATATTGGCTTGGTATATACATTGGGTGTGGGTAATTTTTACGGGTAATACTTACCCGTATCCCAACGAAGTCCACAACAAAAATAGTTCTTTTTAATTTTAACTAATTATTGAGTATGCAGTGTATACTTAATACTCCCTCCGTTCGCTTTTACTTGTCAATATTTTCCTAATTGAATTTCTATTTTTACTTGTCACTTTTGACTTATCAAGAAAAAACAAAAGAATTTTTTCTATTTTACTTTTAGCATTAATTGTTTATTCTTCAAACTATTTTCAAAACATATTACTCTAAACATCAATTAATAGGGGTAGTATGGTAAAATAGTCATATCAATAATTGTTTTCTTAATGGGTGACATGTGTCATGTCAAAAAGTGACAAGTAAAAACGAACTAAGGAAATATATAATGACTATATAATCAGTGTATATGTTGATATTGTTTATACATTTAGTATACATTAAGTATACACCAACGACGACTGCGCGTAAATTCTTTATAAAAAATTAAAATTTAATGGGCATTGCAGGAAGACATACGTCTGCTTAAGGAAGTTGGCATGAAGGCATTCAGGTTGTCCATCTCCTGGTCTCGAATTTTACCATGTAAGGATACTTTCCTGTACATGTAATTCACTTGTTCAACATACTCTCTCCGTTTCAATTTACGTGGCATCTTTCGGATTTCGAAATTTGAACAAGTCTTTCTTCATATAATTTCTTCATATATCTTTTAAATATCTTGAATTATCAATTATTATGCTTAATAATTCTCTACCTAAATAAATGGTCAAAATTATATTGTTTGACTCTCAACTCTCAAGGGTAAATTATACCAAATAGACATGTAACATAATTCAATATAGAAATGCATCCCCTGTATTTTTAAATCAAATATTTATGCTCCCTATAAGCTTAAACAAATATTTAGCTTAAAATATATCGTTAGCTATATTAAAATATCATTTGTAATGCACATTAAATTACAAGTAAGGCTTTCTGCCTATTTGATTAATTTTATGTAACTTAAGAGGATAATATTTTTGTCGAAAACTTTTATTCAAACCTTTGATAAAAAAGAATAGAATGAACATCTTCTAGACATGAATGATGAATCTTTGAAAACTCTTAATACGAAATGTATACAAGTTATCACTTCATTTAATTTACCAATTCTTAATAATTATTATAACTTTCTTGCACTTTAACGCATGTATGATAGTTGTATTTTTTTAATTTTTTTTGAAATTCTAATATTTGATAACATAGGATTTTCTCATCTTTATTTTAGTTAATTTGTTCATTTAATTATAGTTTCACTTCAAATTATCTTAAATTTACTAGTTAAATGTATCTTCGTTCTGTGGGATTATAATTATATAAAGAGTTTGAACATTTTTCTTTTCACAAATAGCGATAACACCATTATATTTGTGTACAATTTTCATAATATAATGAGTGTGAGTTCTAAATTTTAAAGTACAAAGGAATATATCTTCAATTGAGTCATATCACATGGACTTTTTGTGTAATTCAAAAAAAAAAAAAAAAGAAGAAGAACAAACTAACTGTCATTACTGAACTGAAACTTTGTTTCAGATGGGAAAGTAAGCAAAGGAGTGAATCCAGAAGGCATCAAATTCTACAACAATGTCATCAATGAAATCATCTCCAATGGTACTAATTAATAACTTTTTATCTCATTCAGTTAATATAACCCTTTTAGAAATTGATGAACGGAATGAATCCTGCATCGATGAAGGAAGGAGCTTGGGTTTCTCGTCCTTCATCGATGTGGAATTCATTTCATTCATCAGAAATCATCATATGGTTCCTAACTTTTCTTTTAATTTCTTCAAAGGTTTGACGCCATTTGTGACGCTTTTTCATTGGGACACACCACAAGGCCTTGAGGACGAATATGGAGGGTTTATGAGTTCCAAAATAGCGTAAGACGTTCTAAGTATTCAATTAGAAAGCAAACCTTTTCATTTAATTTTTTTTCACAAAAGAATCACACACTATTACCTGATAAAATAATTGTGCGATATTATGTTTTTAATTACTTAATTATATTATGTTTGCACCGCCTCATGTATGTGCTTCTATTTTTTTTTTTAATGAGTCAAACTCGTTAATATTTTTAGTTAGTTGTTTTAGTAGAGATAAAATTTTAAGCTAAGGCCTCTTATTTGGTTTGATACCATATTGAAACTGTATGATTGTTTCATGTAAAATCTTAAATTATTGAAAATAGTAGCACAATATTTCTTGAGGCACAAACACTAAAATGATAGTAATATTTTGTTGTGTTGTTCTACTATAGTGATTTCATCTTCTAGAGTAGACATCGAAACTGATCATTTTGATTATTTAATTATATTATGTCTCGACTAAACGTGAAGTTGTGTCTGATGCGTTCAGGGAAGACTATGGTCACTATGCGGACATTTGCTTCAAGGAATTTGGTGACAGAGTAAAGCACTGGATCACTTTGAATGAACCATTATCTTATAGCATGAACGGATATGCAAGTGGTACCTTTGCACCAGGAAGATGTTCCAGTTATGTTGGAAATTGTACAAAGGGTAATTCTGCCACTGAGCCATATATTGTAGCTCACAACTTGCTTCTTGCCCATGCAACTGGTGTTAAAGTATATAGACAAAAATATCAGGTATGTAAGGCCACACTTTTTTTTTTTTGAGTTTACTTAATATACATTGTCGGTGTAAACAATTTTTTTTTTTTTTTTTTTTTTATGTTTGTAAGGTTATCTAAATGATACTTACAAGGAAGCCTTCTTAAAATGTGAAACTTGTAATTTAAAAAATAAGACATAGGTGACATGTCTTATTTTTTAAATAATTTAAGACCTATTACAAATGGAAATTTGACTTATAATTATGAGATATTAAAGTCACAAAAAGTGATTAAAGAACAAGTCCGCTATTCAAAAATCCTTAATTTCTTTCTTCTTATATCAAACATAGTTGTGTGGGGGTGTATAGTTCTTATTTAATGATCTACAAACTTGCTGATGTTTTTAATTTCAATTTGACATTTGCATTCTTTTTATTTTGTGACAATTTTCAGAAAACCCAGACAGGGAAGATAGGAGTCACTCTGGTAACTCACTGGTTTGTGCCTAAAATCAAGACTCCTCTAGGACTCAAGGCCCCTCAAAAAGCACTTGATTTTTTCTTAGGATGGTAAGTTTTTCACACTGCACTCCCTTGTTTTATTATGCCCTTGAAATACTGGCGGAGCCAAGATTTTGGGTTTAAAATATGAAGAAATAAACACACGAGGAAGCCTAGAGAATTTAACATCTATTATTACATATACATTAAAAAAAATAATTAACCATATATATGCAGTGTAATTTTTCGCGAACCTCCTTGCACCTATGTAGCTCTGTCCCTACCTTGCAAACTCTTTGTTATTATGGGGATGTCGAGTCCCTTAAGAGTTTCGACTCACCCCTCTCCAAATCCAACATACGGGAGTAAGTTTAACGACTATTCTAGATTATAATTAATTAACATATACCTCCATCTCGTTTGATGTGAAGGTATTAATATTTGACAAGTCAAAAATAGAGTTATTTCTCTGATTATAATTTTCTCAAAGTTTTTAAATATTTTATATTATTACGTATGTCGACTTATATATATTTGTCATGTAATTTTCAAATAAGTATATAATTCTCATTATAAAATTCTTGAAAAATCAATGCATTACACCGGAAATTAGGTGGTTTGTTCATCATACTCAGAATTCCATTCACATAAATTGAAATGAAAGGAGGAATTTTTAGTGCGAATAAAGTTTTTTTAGATCATTTGGCCAATTTTTATTGCTTTGTCAAATTAATGTTCATGCAATTTCTATATCCAATTAATCATTATATATTTTTGTATAGGTTTTTGGATCCAATTACATATGGTGATTATCCAGCCAGCATGAGAGCTAATGTAGGGCGTAGGCTACCAAAATTCACACCAGAGCAGAAAAAGTTGGTGAAAGGGTCAATTGATTTTTTAGGAATGAATTACTATACTACACAATATGCATCTCCATTGCTATCTGTCCCTAGAGTTAACCTTAGTTATACCACAGATGGTCATGTTGATATGACTAGTAAGTCATCGAATTCATTCATTTTGAGAGAATTTTGTTCATTATTTTTTGAGTTAACGATCAAAGACACATGTGAAGTATGACGATTTTCAGAGTTTTCTATGTGAAGTATCAGGGGTTCACTTGTTTTTATCTGAACTATCACCAACTATTTATCAAAATACACCACAACTAATTGGGTTGTTCAAATACACCATAACTAATAGTTGGTGATAGTTCAACTAAAAAAACTGAACACCTGATAATTCAGGTAGACACCCACAAAAACGTGATACTTGATGTATTCTTTTATCAGTATTTATTTTTTACATTAAAGTACATTTGATATTTGCTTAATAAAATTGGGTTGTTTTTGGTTCCTTCAGTCAAAAAATTATATAGTCTGCTTATTTTGTTGATAATAAAAAGTCCATTAGATTTTTGAAATTTAATTTTGTGGATGGACAAACACTTTTCAATTCTACTAATAGAAAGTTAAATCTAGTTGGCCAACTATCACAGAAACATTTCAAAATCTAGTTGGCCAACTATCACAGAAACATTTCTAACAATTTGTATTTCATCATTCAGCACAAAAGGATGGAAAGCCTATTGGCACACCGGTACTAATTCTCTCCTTCTCTCTTATCCTTTTTCATCGGACACATTTTTTTAATCAAAGAATAATTAGTTATTAGTGTGGTTGATTTATATTTTTGATATTGGCTTGCAGACTGCTCTGAATTGGCTATTCATTTATCCAAGAGGAATATATGACCTCATGATTTACCTCAAGCAAAAATACAAGAATCCTCCCATCTACATCACTGAAAATGGTAGTTTTTTAATTTGGCATAGTAAATAAATGTGTCCTTTAACTTGGTTTCAGTTGACATTCATGCCCTCCAATTTTGGGTATGCACAAGTAGACACTTAAACTTGTATAAAGTTGATCAAGTAGGTACACACGTCATACGTGGCATCTATGTGGCAATTCATGTGAGATTGTCACGTAGATGTCAAGGAGAACGTGTGTCTCTATTTGTGCACATTCAAAGTTGGAGCGCATAGATGCAAATTGAGGCCAAGTTAAAAAGCATGGCTATGTATTATGCCTTTTAATTTCAACTAAAACTACTTTAAACTATTCCAACCCAAAGGCCTTTTTTTGGTCTTCTTTTTTTAGTTCACCGAATTAGTTGTGTTAGTTTTTTAACTAAAAACATCTTCATCTTCATGTTGACATTATATGTTGCAGGAATGGCAGATGCGAACAACAGCACATTGCCACTTAAACAAGCCCTTAAAGATGATATGAGGATTAGGTATTATGAGGGACACCTCTGGTTTCTATCAAAAGCCATAAAGTACGATTTTCTTTCTTTCTTGTCCATTTTGTTTCTCCTTTTTTTGTTTATTCTGCCTATTTTAAATTTAGCTAGCGTTTGATCATAATTTTTTAGAATAAATTTTGAAAATTTATCTTCAAAATATGTTCAGTCATAAAATTTGACCAGATTTTAAAAATCAGTTATTCAAAATATTTTTAAATTTTCAAAAACCGTCTCAGACCAATTTTGAGTTTTTGAGACTTTCACTGACCAACCAAACTTTAACGGGGCGTTTGACCATAAAATTTTTTTACTTTTTTTCGGAGTTATGTTTGGCCATAAATTCTAGAAAATTTTGTTTTCACTTTATTCACTTTTTAAAAAAAAATTCAAAAGTTCCGAAAACAACAAAAATGTGTTTTAACCCCATATTACTCACAAAAATAAAAAAAACAACTATAATATATTTCATGATCAAACATAACTCCAATTTCCAAATATTATTTTTTACTTTAAAAATAAAAACTACTTTTTTCTATTTTCATAGTGAAACATAGTCAAATGCCTATTAAATCTTTTCTGAGTAAATGTATGTCTAAAGAAAATTTCAAAACTCAAATTTTTAAATTTCAAGTTTCAACTTTAAAATCTATAGTCAAATAGAAGCTTAGTTCTGCATTAATTATTGGCAGGGCGGGAGCAAATGTGAAAGGACATTTTGCATGGTCATTCTTAGATGACTATGAATGGGATGCTGGTTTCACTGTCCGATTTGGCATCACATTTGTTGACTACAAAAATGGACTTAAAAGATACTACAAGAAATCTGCTTACTGGTACAAGAAGTTCCTCTTGAAGAATAATGGCAAATAAATATGAGTTTGTCACGTGTCGTCGACATTTTTTCTGCGATTTTTTCTTTTTAGCTGGAATTACTCGAGTCTTGAAAAAGTGTTGATGTGATTGTCTTCTCTTCGGATGTCTTGTGTCATTGGAGCTTCTCACATAATTCAGTTGATGAGGTAGTAGTTTTCTTGACTGAAAAAATATTCATTGATGTTTTAATAATAAGTGGGGAACGCCACTATAATTTGTACTTGGGTCAATGATATCCTGCTAGTTTAAAATGTGTTTGTACTAAAGCTCCATTTGGACATGATTTGAAATCAGGTTATTTAAAGTTGAAATTTTGTTTGCACATTTATTAAGTTGTGTTTTTTAATAAACATGAAAATCTTATAATTTATAAAAATTATCAAAACTTTCTCAACTCTTATATAATTTTATCAAATGAACAAATTATAGTTCATAAACAAGGTATCAGAAATATCCTAAGACGTCGAATTAATAAATCACATATCTTCATGTTCCTTTTATTAAAAAATTAGTGAATATAACCACGCTTCGCGCGGTATAATTAGAACCAATTAATTGAGAAGTAGTAGCTTTATGAATTTAGTCTACGTAAAATTTTCAAGTAGATGAAAAAAATAAGAGTCTAGAGCCTAAAAGATAACTTTTTTTTATCAAAAATTTCAAAGGGGCAACAACCATGGGTGTCTCGTCCATTAGACCACTTAGGCAATTGCCTAGGGTCCCAAAATTACGGAGGCCCCATATTTTCATGTAAAAATAGTGTGTGTATATATATATATATATATACACACAAATTATTGCAATCTTTTATTAACATAAAAAGAAAACAACTCATATTCTTCGGGAAAAAAAAAAACTAAATAGAGTTTTATATGAAATTTTCTTTAGCACAAAAAAGGGAACACCTATATTACTATGATGTGACCGTTTGGGGCATGGGAAATAGAAAAATTAGTTGAAAAAACAATGTCTTAATCTTGAATATTCCCTAATGCATAATAGTCACTCTGACATTGATGATTTAGATTTATTTTCTGAATTAAAAGTGTTAATTAAGGGAAACAATAAAAGTAGCATATAATAATGTGATTGATATACATAGTCAGATCGATAAAACGACTTGATTCATCTCCTAATGCCTATTTGCTTATAGAATAATGTTGACAGATCTTGTTGCGGTTGCGCCTCAACCGAAAGAAGTTTTTCATAATAAAACTTGATATAGTCTTACCTAAAATCAACAATGTCTCAAGAGAGATTGAGTGGATTAGTTATATTGTCAATTGAAAAAGAATTATTAGAAAGTATTGATTATAAAAAAAAATATTAGTAATTTTACATCTCAAAAAGCTAGAAAAATAAATTTTAAATATATATATATATATATATAAAATTTAAGATAAAGCCCCTCATAAGAGTTTCGCCTTATGCCATCGATATGATTGAGACGTCCCTGGCAACAACAAATCAAAACAAACCAAACCAAACCAAAATGGCAAAAACGTAAGGGGCTTCACGCCTTAGTAGAAAAAATCAATAACGATTAATTTATTAAGCTAAAACGTGACAGTCAATACGCCTTGCAAAGTATGAACTGCCACACATCTTAATACCACATGTATTCCCTTGACAAGGCGTGAAGCTCTGTAGTCGCTTCACGCCTCGCATATTTGTTGAAGTGTTACCTAATTACTACTCCTGTTCCAATCAAATATTATATTGGCAGGAGTTAAGGTGGGTATTTTCATGGGTAGTAAGTGGTCCAATAACTGTGATTTTTTTCATTCAAGTCACATACATAATTGTTGAAAAACCCAATAATTCTGATGAATCATAATTTTTTACTCTATATTTAACTATTTTAATCTAATAAATACATAATCAATTAAAAAAGACCACCAACTTTTTAATCTTTCAATGAGTGATAATCCACAAATCTTTTACCACCATAAGGTGAGTGTTTTCATGTGAGTTGTTGTCTCAAAATTTAAAGAAGATATACTCTAAGAAAATTAACCTTTGCATGTTGCCTAATTTAATTCAAATGGCAATTATAATTTGGTACGATAACATAATTATGAGTATATTTTCTTTTATGAATATGTTTTCAATTTATATTGGATTCTTTGCCGAATTTAATTAATTAGAACAAAAATCATGCATTTTTTTAAACAAATCTATATATGAGAATTTGCATGTGTTAGAATGGCATGCATCCTTGTTCCGCACCAAAAATGATGCAACTAATTTTTGGTGTAAATAAATATATATAAAAGGAATCATGTCACTTGAAATTTTGGAAAAATTTAAGACAAATTTATATGTAAAAAGTTGCATAAAAAGTGCTTCAAGATAGTTTCTTTTTGTAGTTAAAAATAGGATTACCCCTTAAACTTATTTAAAAAATTCACTTAGATATCTTAATTAATTCATTTTTCTATTAGACACTTCAATATTAAGAAATGTGTAGCTATTAAATATAAAATGGTCATGAGGCCAAAAAATTATAGAAGTGAGACTGACACGAGGGTCTTATAACAAAACGATGAAAAAATTTATGACATGTGGCATGTGGATCCAAATAATTATTAAAACTAAATTTTAAACCTTTTAAAAAAGAAAAATATCTTTTAAATATATTCACCTAATTTTATTTTTTTAAAAAAAAGAAAATCTTAATTTTATACCCACCCACACCCAACTTCCCACGCAACCCCCCACCCCCCCACCCACCCCACCCAAACCCCCAACCCACACCCATCCCCTTTCTTCCTCCTTGGAAATCCCTGCAACTGCGTCTCCCATTTTTTTCATCCATCTTTCTCTTTCTTCCCAGATTCTCCCCTCTTCCCTTTCATCTTCCTTCCTTTAAAATTCAACAATTCTTCCTTCACCTGTGATAGCTCCTGGTTGACTGTCAATTCTTCCTTTCTCCTTTTTTTTCCTTTCACTTTCTCTTTATTTCTTTTGTTTTCAAAAAAAAATTCTTGGGAAAAGGGTTCTTTTAGATTAAAGAAGCATTAGGATTGGCTTTAATTTTAGAAAAATATGAAGATTGCTAAATTTTCATGGCTATTCGCCGAAAAAAGTTACATTCGCGGCAATTTTTTTTTTTTTTTTTTTTGTTCATCTATTTAATTCTATGTTTTAATTTAAGGACTGCATAGTAATTTATGAATAAAAGTGGATTAGCCCATACTGCTGAAGCTGCCAAAATAAGGCTAATCTTTGCACTTGTTGCTGAAAGAGAAGAACCGGCGGAAGGGGGTGGGGGTGGGGGATTTGAAAATAAAAATAAATGAAAAAGAAAAAAGAAGGAATGTTTTAAATGATAGTAATTGTGGATGATCATAAGGTCCATAACACCTATGTGTAACTCCTCCTTTAAATATAGTAACTCCCACACCTCCACCACCTCTTCTTTTTTCTTCTATAATCCCATAACCTTCTCCACATTCTCTTGAGTTAAATGTCATGTTTATGACACCCCTTTAAGTTCCTCAATGTAATGCTATAAATAGAGGATTTGAGGATGATGTTTGATACACTTGAAAGAAAATTACATTATAATATTGTTCTTCTTGTCTTCTATATTGCTCTTGTTGTTCTTTTCTTTTTCTTCTTGTTCTTGATATTAAAATACGTTATCAGCACGAAGTTTCTTACAAGGTTTGCTACTATAATATAAAAATTATGTTTATCTTCGGATTCTAAATACAAATATATATTTGCACTAATGTTCTGTCTAATGAGCAGTTATTCGATTAACTAATTTTAATGTTTTCAGTGCTTATGTAGTATGATAAAGGACAAATATAGTATGTTATATTTGTCTAGTGTTAATAGAAAAGATTTTATACACTTTTTCATATATTATTCTCAATTTCTAGTGAGTGATTAAAGATTCTATTAAATCTAATGTGTGTTTCATTGTTATTCACTGTTATCTGGTGTCCAACCTTATGTGAGTCACGCCATTTAAGTTACTGTTTTTTTTGGGTAAGAAAAATATATACCGTAAGTTTCTTTTGTCAATTGTTCCTGTCGATAATAAAAAAAGCTACTGTTTTTCAGATTATGTTATTGTATTTTTATTTAACTAAATTATTTTTTATGATAGTTTTCATCATGTCAAATTTATCAAAACTTGAGTTTGTGGCACTTGATATCTCCGGAAAAAATTACCTGTCATGGGTTCTGGACGCTGAAATCCACCTAGCTGCTAAAGGTCTTGATGCTACCATTACCCAAGATAATGCAGCGTCGAGTCAGGATAAGGCCAAGTCTATGATTTTCCTTCAGCATCATCTGGATGAAGGATTGAAGGTTGAATACTTGACAGTGAAAGATCCACTTGAATTGTGGACTGATTTAAAGGGAAGGTATGACCACCTAAAGGCCACGGTATTGCCAAGAGCTCGTTACGAGTGGATGCACTTACGGTTTCAAGATTTTAAAACCTTAGTTGAATATAATTCTGCTGTATTCAGGATTGCTTCCCAATTGAAATTATGTGGGGAAACTATTAATGATGAGGATATGATGGAAAAGACACTTACTACTTTTCATGCCTCAAATGTGATATTGCAGCAGCAATATCGTGAAAAGGGCTTTCAGAAATATTCTGAATTGATCTCATGCCTTCTGGTGGCTGAGCAACATAATGCCCTTTTAATGAAAAATCATGAATCTCGTCCCACTGGAGCAGCTCCATTACCGAAAGCAAATGAGGCAGAAGTACATGGCCAGCCTGAAAGAAGGCAAAATCGGGGTCAAAATAATGTACGTGGACGTGGCAATGGCAGGGGAAGATATAATAATCGTCGTGGTAGTGGTACCTATAAGGGGAGAACCAAATGAGTTCTCAAAACAATCCTTCAAGAGGTGTTTGTCATCGTTGTGGCATGAAAGGCCATTGGAAGAATGAATGCCCGGCACATGAGCATTTTGCTAGGCTTTATCAAAATTCTTTCAAAAGAAAAGAAAATAAAGGTGGTGCCTTTTCTAATGTTCGAATGGAGTCACACTTGACTTTTGAAAATGGTGTTGAGGCAGGACCTTCACAAAAATATGCTGATGATGCCAAGACAAATTTGGCTTTGAAAGATGATGATTTTGATGGTTTTGATGATATTACTCATTTGGAAGATGAAGATTTTTTTGGAGATCAAAACTGAAGTTTGATCAATTTATTGGGGAAATAAATTATGTTTTTTTTTTTTTTTTTTTTTTTTAATAATTATTATCTAGTTTTCCCTTATGTTGTTTTTATTTTCAAAAAAAAAAGTTTTTAAGTTTTCTTGCAAGGTTGATTAGATTTCACATTTCTTATGATGTATTTTTCTTTTATGAAGATAAATAAAATTTCCCCAATCTTCAATTGGATCCAAGATGAGTAATGGAGATATGTGTCTTCTTGATAGTGCTACAACTCACACTATATTAAGAGAAACAAAATATTTCTCTAATTTGATTATGAAAAGGGCCTATGTTAGTACAATATCCGGTAGTACAAAATTAATTGAGGGCTCTGGAAGAGCAACTTTATTACTACCTGGGGGAGCAATATTGACCATTGATAATGCATTATATTGTAGTAAGTCTCAAAGAAACTTGTTAAGTTTCAAAGTTATTCGGCAAAATGACTATCACATTGAGACTGCAAACGAAGGAAAGGTTGAATACCTTTATATTACTACAATAAAATCAAAAAAAAGTTTGTGCATGAAAAATTACCCGCACTTTCTTCTGGGTTATACCATACAAGAATTGGTATGGTTGAATCACATGTCGTAGTAAATAAAAGGTTTACAGGTTCCAATGATTTTATCATTTGGCATGACCGGTTGGGTCATCCCGATTTTAATATGATGCGCGGAATTATTGAGAATTCGCATGGGCATAATTTAAAGAATCAAAATATTCTTCAATCAAAAGAATTCTCTTGTGCTGTTTGTTATCAGGGAAAGTTGGTTATTAAACCATCAACAACTAAGGTTGGGGTTGAATCCCCTGCATTTCTGGAACGTATACAGGGTGATATATGTGGACTAATTCATCCTTCATGTGGACCTTTTAAATATTATATGGTCTTGATAGATGCATAGACAAGATGGTCACATGTGTGCTTATTATCAACTCGTAATATAGCTTTTGCGAGATTGTTGGCTCAAATAATAAGATTAAAAACACAATTTCCAGATTATGCAATAAAGACTATCCGTCTTGAAAATGCTGGTGAGTTTACATCTCAGTCCTTTAATGATTATTGTATGTCTACTGGGATAAAAGTTGAACATCCGGTTGCTCATGTTCATACTCAAAATGGTCTAGCAGAATCATTGATTAAACGCCTTCAATTGATAGCTAGACCAATGTTAATGAGGACAAAACTTCCTATTTCAATACGGGGGCATGCTATTTTGCATGCAGCAGCACTTGTGCGCATAAGACCAACCAGTTATCATGAATTCTCCCCATTACAATTGGCTTTTGGTCAGGAGCCAAATATTTCTCATCTCAGAATTTTTGGGTGTGCGGTATATGTTCCAATCGCTCCACCACAACGCACAAAGATGGGTCCCCAAAGAAGGCTGGGAATATATGTTGTGTATGAGTCTCCATCTATTACAAAATATTTGGAACCTATGACTGGAGATTTATTTACGGCAAGGTTTGTTGATTGTCATTTTAATGAATCAGTATACTCGACATTAGGGGGAGAACATAAGCAGTTGGATAAGAAGATAGATTGGAATGCATTATCACTATCTCATTTAGATCCTCGAACAAATCTATGTGAGCAAGAAGTTCAAAAGATGATTTATTTGCAACATGTTGCAAATCAACTGTCAGATGCATTTACTAACCTTCCAAGGGTTACTAAATCTTATATTCCAGCTGCAAATGCTCCTATTCGAGTTGATGTCCTGGTAGGACAAAGTGTTCATGCAAATGAATCTAGGCCACATTTGAAACGTGGTAGACCAATTAGTTCCAAGGATAAAAATCCTTGAAAAAGAAAAGGAATAAATGATTAAAATGATCATGATATGGTGGCAATTGCTTAAAAAGAGCCTCAAGACATAAAAAATGATAAGACCACCAAGGAGGTTCAAATACCTGAAAATAATGAGAATGAATAAATCTCAATAAGTTATGTCTCGACGAGAAAAAGGTTGAATCGAAATAATATTGTGGTTGACAATATTTTTGCTTACAATGTTGCTACTGAAATAATGCAACAAGATGAGGATTTGGAACCAAAATTTGTCAATGAATGTAGACAAAGAAATGATTGGTTAAAATGGAAGGATGCAATTCAAACGGAATTGACTTCACTTGAAAAATGTGAAGTTTTTGGACCAATAGTCCGAACACCTGAAGATGTCAAGCCAGTGGGGGTACAAATGGGTTTTTGTATGAAAACAAAATGAAAAAGTTGAAGTCGTAAGATATAAAGCACGACTTGTGGCACAAGGTTTTTCGCAAAGACCTGGCATTGACTATGAGGAGACATATTCTCTTGTGGTGGATGGAATTACCTTCAGGTACGTAATAAATGTGGCAGTTTATGAAAAGCTTGATATGCGCCTAATGGATGTTGTCACGGCATATTTGTATGGCTTATTGGACAACGAATTTTTTATGAAAATCCCAGAAGCATTCAAAGTGCCTGAAGCATATAAAAGTTCGCAAGAAACTTGTTTAATAAAGCTTCAGAAATCCTTATACGGATTGAAACAATCAGGGCGGATGTGGTACAATCGTCTTAGCGAATATTTGCTAAAGGAAGGGTACAAAAATGACCCTATTTGCCCTTGTATTTTTATAAGAAGGTATGGATCTGAATTTGCTATAATAGTTGTGTATGTTGATGACTTGAATATCATTGGCACTCCTAAAGAGCTTTCAAAAACTGTTGAGTGTTTGAAGAAAGAATTTGAAATGAAAGATCTGGGAAAGATTAAATTTTGTCTTGGCCTACAGATTGAGCATTTGACAAAAGGAATTTTTGTCCATCAATCAACATATACTGAAAAGGTTTTAAAACAATTTTACATGGATAAATCACATCCGTTGAGTACCCCAATGGTTGTGAGATCACTTGACATAAATAAAGATCCATTTCGACCTCAAGAAAATGATGAAGAGCTTCTTGGTGATGAAACTCCATATCTTAGTGCAATCGGGGCACTAATGTATCTTGCCAATAATACTAGACCAGATATTTGTTTTGCGGTAAGTTTATTGGCAAGATTTAGCTCTTCCCCAATAAAAAGACATTGGAATGGTGTCAAACATATATTCAAATATCTTCGGGGAACCATTGACTTGGGATTATTTTATTCAAATGAATCCAAGTCAGAAATGATTGGCTATGCAGATGCAGGATACTTCTGATCCACATAAGGCTCGGTCTCAAACGGAATATTTGTTTACATATGGAGGCACATCTATATCATGGAGTTCAATGAAGCAAACACTAGCTGCAACTTCTTCAAATCATGCAGAAATTATTGCCATTCATGAAGCAAGTCGGGAGTGTATTTGGTTGAGATCAATGACTCAACATATTCAGGAAATGTGTGGATTTCCTTTGAATAAGGATATTCCAACTATATTGTATGAAGACAATGCTGCATGTATAGCTCAGTTGAAGGGAGGTTACATTAAAGGAGACAGAACAAAACACATTTCACCAAAATTCTTTTTCACTCATGATCTTGAGAAGAAACGTGAAATAGATGTTCAACAAATTCGTTCGGTCGATAATTTGGCGGATCTGTTCACTAAAGCATTACCAACCTCAACATTTGAGAAGCTGGTATTCAAGATTGGGATGCGTCGTCTTCGAGAAATGAAATGATGTTTAAATCAGGAGGAGTAAAGTACGCACTGCACTCTTTTTCCCTTAGCCTAGGTTTTGTCCCAATGGATTTTCCTGGCAAGGTTTTTAACGAGGCAGCAAACAATGCGTATTATGTCAATGGTCATCCAAGGGGGAGTGTTGTAAATGATAGTAATTGTGGATGACCATAAGGTCCATAACACCTATGTGTAACTCCTCCTTTAAGTGTAGTAACTCTCACACCTCCACCACCTCTTCTTTATTCTTCTATAATCCCATATCCATCCCCACATTCTCTTGAGTTAAATGTCATGTTTATAACACCCCTTTAAGTTCCTCAATGTAATGCTATAAATAGAGGATTTGAGGATGACGTTTGATACATTTGAAAGAAAGTTACCTTATAATATTGTTCTTCTCGTCTTCTATATTGCTCTTGTTGTTCTTTTCTTGTTCTTCTTGTTCTTGATATTAAAATAGGAAAACATTATTTTAAAAGTATAGAACAGAATTTACTGCATGATCCACGCGCTTAACAATATGTGCACATCACTTTTTGTGCCACATCAGTATAAATGTTTAATAGGTACACATTTCTTAACATTGGAGTGCCTAATAGGAAAATGAATTAATTGAGGTGTCAAAGTGAATTTTCTGAACAAGTTTAAGGGGTTAATGAAAAAAAATACTTTCAGTAAATATAAATTGGAGGAGGAGATTATTTAAAAATAAAAATAAATGAAAAAGAATAAAGAAGGAAAACATTATTTTAAAAGTATAAATAGAATTTAGTGCATGACCCACGCGCTTAACAATATATGCACACCAGTTTTTGTGCCACATAAGCATAAATGTTTAATAGGTACACATTTCTTAACATTGGAGTGTCTAATAGGAAAATGAATTAATTGAGGTGTCAAAGTGAATTTTCTGAACAAGTTTAAGGGGTCGTTGATGACTTAAGCCTTAAAAATATTTGACAAAAAATGCTTAAAGAAAAAAAACACTTTCAGTAAATATAAATTGGAGGAGGGGATTAGTTGAATATAAAAATAAATGAAAAAGAAGAAAGAAGGAAAATATTATTTTAAAAGTATAAAATAGAATTTACTGCATGACCCACGCACTTAACAATATGTGCACACCATTTTTTGTGCCACATAAGCATAAATATTTATTAGGTACACATTTCTTAACATTGGAGTGCCTAATAGAAAAATGAATTAATTGAGGTGTCAAAGTGAATTTTCTGAACAAGTTTAAGGGGCCGTTGATGACTTAAGCCTTAAAAATATTTGACAAAAGATGCTTAAAGAAAAAAAAACACTTTCAGTAAATATAAATTGGAGGAGGGGATTATTTGACAATAAAAATAAATGAAAAAGAAGAAAGAAGGAAAGCATCATTTTAAAAGTATAAAATAGAATTTACTGCATGACCCACGCGCTTAACAATATGTGCACACCACTTTTTGTGCCACATAAGCATAAATGTTTAATAGGTACACATTTCTTAACATTGGAGTGTCTAATAGGAAAATGAATTAATTGAGGTGGCAAAGTGAATTTTTTGAACAAATTTAAGGGGCCGTTGATGACTTAAGCCTTAAAAATATTTGACAAAAGATACTTAATGAAAAAAGCACTTTCAGTAAATATAAATTGGACCAAAGCAAATGGTACTCGATATGATAAATTGATAATTTTAAAATTTAAAACTAGTAAAGAAACAAATAGCCAATTAAACAACTACATTTCAAATCCCAAACTAGTTGCTATTAATTAAATTTTCAGTTAGTATTCAGTAACATTATGGTCAAATACAATGTAACATGTAAATAATACTACGAAAAATGTAGGCACTTTTGGGGTACGCAACCCACTAAATCTTGGATTTGTAAATCAAAGTTAAGGCGTGGTGTTATTCACGCCTTATAAGACGTGAGGCAGTACACTCCTTGCTAGGCGTGTTCCTTTTCACGCCTTATCAAATATAACTAACGACTCCATTATTATTTATACTAAGATGTGGCTTGCCCCACACCTTTATCCTTTTGGTTTTTTTTAAGTATTTGTTGCCCATTGGAAATTATTTTCATCTGCCTTTAGTAAATGAAATAGGTTCCACAAGGATTCCAGGTCGACAAACTAATACTAAATTAAAGCAATTCTGTATGGCCTTATATATTTTGGAGATTCCCCTGTACATTATTCATACAGATCTTTGGAGATGTTGTATCACATGCAGCAATTTCCATGGTGACAGCAACAGCTAACGTATTGCCTGAATGCCCATCAACAAGTTTAAATTGTGCAACTTTTCAGACTTCCGTGAAGTTCTCCATCTGATCAAGAAGTGTCTTGGCATTGCTCTTCAGAATAGTATAATAGATCTTAGCGTATAGTGATCCTCTCGTTTTTCTAAATTATATTTATACCTCTTGCGTAATTTTACTATTTTTGACAGCAAAATCTTTGACAAAATTGATTATGTGCCTTGTGATCTGATGTGTGTTTCATTATCTAGTGTGACAAACTGCAATTCTTTGAGAATGCTTTTTTCTAACTGAAGTTCATTTAGACGAAAACATGCTTTGGACTCTACTCACTATCTGTCCCTTAATTGTCAATTTCGATTTTCATCATTGAGGATTGTTTTGGATTGGAAAATATTGGGCCGCTGAATCTTCGAAAAGATAAATTCGGTTTCTTGGATTGGGGTTGGTTGGGGAGAAGCAGTGAAGAGGCGAAAATAGCCAACAATATGCAGAGACCAGAAGCATAGCTACAAATGCTAAGCTGGAACGAAGTTCTTTCCATTATTGAAGGCTCATAACTAGAGTATTTCTGTGCAAATTTTGCTCTCCGGGGACTTCTATAAGATTAAACTTCATACTCATAGACGACATCTGAAAAAAAGAAAAGAGTTGCAAGATATACCGTAAATTAGGTCACATAAAACACCAATAACTCTTATGTCTTAAGTAATGGAACATAGATATTATTATTTAGCAGTTACTTGCAATTTAGAATAAAAATGATGCAGATTTATGCAGAAGACCTGTAATAAATATCCTTACTATAGTCCTACAAATTCCCAGTCAACAAGACCAATTCTCCTAAAATCTATTTATTGCTTTTGATCAATACAATGTGACCAAAACATACCTTTACTAGTACTAGTATTGGCACCATGTAACACTCAATTTTATCATTCAGATTTAACCACAAATTGACACAAATTAGCTGAAATTGCTCAAGTACTGATAGTTGCAATTTCACTTTTCACTTAACAGGGCCTTGTTGATAACAATCAAACTCAGTGTTTATCTTCAAAGACTCTCTACCTACACCAGTTCAGGAACTGAGTCAAGTCTGTCCATTTTCTTTTGACAACCATGAATTGAGTTAGTCTACATCTTTAGCCATTCGTTACTTCCATTCCACATCTCTCTGTGGAGCTAAGCTAATCATCTCTGTCAAGACGCGCAAATTAGCTCTCACAACATCACAACCACCAACACACACCAAACAAGACATTCTTGAAGATATGACAGAGCACGTGAACGGATAAAGAGAAACACCGTATTTTTGATCTAAACAAAAGAAAATGACAGGAACCTAAGATTAAGGCCTAAATAGTCAAAGTTAGACGAAACTGTCACCAAGAAAAGGGGGAAGCAAGAACCATCTAATAAACGTTTCACCACTACTCTGGCGGCAGACATCCATAAACCTCGACAAAACCAGAGACTTTCAACTGATGTACCCAATTCTGAGTTTCAGTTTTAGCATATAACATGATGGAAGTTTGACATTTGCAGTAGAGACAGAAAATGTGAGTTGGGTAAAGAATCAGATTGCAGTGGTGTAGGAGCACTGTGACTTGAAAGAGAAAAGAGTAAGAAATCACATAGAAGCAGGGAGCAAGGAAAAACAACATAGTTGTGGCCTGCCAAAATCATGTCAAGGAAAAGGGGTAAAATAGAATGGTGAATATCAGCTTCTATTTAAGCCACTAAAGAACCAACAACAAAAACCATCAATAGAGCTCCACAAAGTTTTTGAAAATCTAAGATAAACAGCTATCTTGGCATTTGTTTAAAAAATTGTAAAAACTGTGTTCTCATACTCAGTGTTTGAGTTTTTGTTAACTTTGTTTATTTGAGTCGATTTTGCAAAATAAAAAAAGTTTTAAATATTTTTGAAGGTTTCCAAATTCAGTTTTTCAAATCTTAAAACAAAAGTACTTTTTTTGCAGAAACAACTCAAACAAACAGAGTTTGCAAAAAACTTCAAAAAGAATCTGTGTTTCCGAAAAAAGGCCTCCTAGACTGACGAAAATTATCCTTGAACATAAAAACCATAAAAGGGAAAGATGTCTTTAGTAGATGCAACATGAATTGTAGCATATAATCGAGAATGTCACAAGAACAACTAAGAAAAGAGAAGTAATATGCGACAACAGTAGAATCTTCCAGCAAAAATCCTAAGGGTATAGTTTAAGACATGGTGTCTAAAGGCATTTTGTCCTTCTTGCCTACTCAGAAGTTTCTACATTCAGTATAGGTATGATTGTAAAGATAACTATTTTTTAGGACATTAATAAATCAGTACCAGAGCTGAAAAAAATTCATGCAATGAACAATTGTACAAGGGAGGTTAAAGAGACAGGTCTTATGTTAAAACCACAGTATAAGAAATAAAAATTACAAGTATGGGCCTTTAAACTCTTTAATTTGCATGGTCAGAAGAAGAATGGTGCGTTACTTGAGCGTCTTTCGTAAACAACCTCTCTACCTCCATAAGGTAGGGATTGCTGTAAATCTTACAGAAAATACTCCTTCTGGGACACTTGTAATGAAATTCACGTAGTTTGAGGCATGTCAGACACTGTCCTTAAGGATATTTCACCCGGTATATGTGTATCCCCCAGGATTCAACAAACTCTTCTAGTATAAACCAGGGGCCATAATTGGTAAGAATCAAAGACAAGGAAAGGACGTAAGAGAAAAAGGATATGTGGGTAACACTCAAGCTAATGAAATTGTGGGCAATAAGGGGCTAAAACCCTTACCTCCCAATTGATTTCAACAACTCAAATATTAACCCTACTTAAAAAAATCAAAGGAAACCAAAATAACCACAAATGGATGACATTCGATTAATCAAGCAAGAAGAAGTTATCTAATAATTCCAAGATTTCACTACTAATTACATACTAATTACCAACTATGAACTACACTAATGCTAGGCTTCACCTAGAAATTACAAGCTTCAAAGCTCAATATTCAACAAAGTCTACTCTTCCAAATGAAAAAGATCCTATTTATACTAAGAAAACAAAGGAGACATTGGTTTTTTATAATATTGCCCTTATTGAGACAAGGGCCTTGTTTGGTTGCCTTCCGTATCAATTCTTGAATTTAGGAGGTAGCCACTTGCACAAATGACCCCTTTTCTTCATCCACTTTACTCCCACGAACTCCCAAGCTTCCTTTTTCATGAACATCGTACGTGTCATCCATGTCATCCATGCTAGGGTCGTCCATGTCATCCGTGTTAGTATCATCCTCCCCTTTTTGAAAAGGATTCGTCCTCAAATCCAAACCTTGAAAATACATGAGAAAGACGAACAACCAAAATATCCTCAAAGCATGAGGGTTAGCATGAGGGTTAGAAATAATATCGTCGTGCCAAGGAGGCACAAATTTGAAAGACAACCAAATATCCTTTACTTTCAATAAAAGCAACTCATCATACAAGGTGCAAAGGTTTTGATTATGATAAACGTCAAGAGACAAGGAAAACACAAAGGTCTTTGTGGCATCAAAAATTCCAAAAGGTGGTATCATATCTAACTTTGGATCCATAAGATACATTTATTTCATCGTGTCCCAAGAAGACCACACCAAAAGTGGTACAATCACCTATAAGGGTTCATCCGGGTCAAAGAAGTGCAAGAACCATATACCTCTACCTCTATAGTGAACAGATCCCATACCAACATGGGTATCATCGTAATAAAAAATAGGTAGTAGAGAAAGGTGCTACTAGCATGAACCTCATCTACGGTACTCTAAGAGTTAAGAGTACCGGTAGATAAGAAGAGGAGTTCTAAACACAAAGCCACCCTCTCTATCAAACACTTTTCAAGAGTCCAATTAGAAAATCTGACTTGCCCAACCCTATGAAGGTGACAGCAGGTTTTCACTAACCATGGACTCTCCCACAATTGAACAAGAAACTTAGCATCCACTAGTTGAGGTCCACACAATTCAAGCACAAGTGTGTCAAACAAGGATGCAAGTATATCTACAACTCCCAAGATGGGCAATGACATGTTTGTCTTAGAGTTCACAAGAAGGAGACCACATATGCGTAAAAGGTCATCATAAGAAAACAGGTAATAAAGAAAGGAATGAAAAACGTTCAACTCATCTTGAGGGTTCTCAATTGCAAATACACTCTTTAAGGCTTGAATGATAACAAGAAGCATTCACAATTTGGATCACAAGATGATAAGATAAGGCGCTTCAAGTAAACTTTATTGTCCTTTCTTAAACAATCTCCCGGAGAGAGTGTTTCAACACATTAAGTCATGCCACTTGAGATGTTGAGAGAACTATAGGACAAATCTCTTATATTCATCATTCTTAGCATGCTCCTAAGAGTCCATCCTAACATCTCGACTTGTCCATCCATGTGAGTGAAACAAGGAGTAGGACACACAAATTGGGTATCAAGTATATACATTGGACTCTTCTCCAAATAACAAGCATAATTAGCATCCAAAACTTGGAGCTCACATAATTTAAGCACAAAAGAAATAAACCATGAAAGAATCTTAGAGACTTCAATCTTCTCATGGTAGGGTAGGATATTACTCATTTCCAAGATCCTACTTACCATAAGGAAGATATCATCATTGCTCCAAGGATTACTAAGAATAGGAGGGGATAGGTACATACCTTTGGAACAAAGCTTGGAACTCATTTTCTTTCCCCTCTCACTTGCATCACAAGGACCTTCCTCACATGTACAATCTTGGACCAATAGGCTTGGTCCACCTACTTCCTTGTAGGAGTTTTCTTTAGATCCATAGGGTTATATGTTTCACCCTTTTCCATCAAGTATCCATCAATCCATGCAAGTGTGTTCTTGTTCCTCTATTGAGTCAATTCTCCATTGTCCACTCTAAGGTAGGGATCCTTAGAAATGAGCTCCATTACGCCTTTCTATCCACAAGTGTGAGGAATTCTCTTCAAATCCTCCTTTGGTACAAGTAGGCAGTCTTCACTTTTAACCTCCACCTTTTCCTCAACGTAAAAAGGGTTTTCATACACCATCAATTTGGAATCATACTCAAGTATAAGTCCTCCCCTCTTAATAAGGAAAGTAAGTTTAACCTTTTCCTCAATTATTTCCACTTCATCTCCCGAGGTCACTCCCTCATCCTCACCTTTATGTTCCTCTTCCTTACTTTTTTCACCATAATCATAATCGTCCTCGATTCTATAACCATCCCGAATAGTCATAATTACCCTCCTATTAGGACACTCACTAGCAACATGTCCCCTCCCTTGACATCTAAAGTATTGAATGGTAGAACGTCGAGGAAAGTTAGGTTTAACTGTCAAGATCCAAAAATAGGTCATGATGACATTTATCTTGGCTGAGCCTTGATAAGCGAGCCAATCACCCCAAACTGACAAAGAAAAAACAAAATCAATAATAACATAACCCAAATGTGAGACTTCTAGAGTGAAGTCAAGCCAATACGAAACATAATTAAAATAAAAGTCTGAAAGAAATCTCATAAAACCCCAAAATTTGGTGTTAAAGTGTAAGAGCATCTAGTGCATAACAGAATCTGAGATACACGTCTATCTCTGAGAATGAAATAAAGATGTAAAGTAAGATAAGAGGAGCTCCGGAGTTGGATCTGAAAATCCTATAGTACCCAGTACCTCGAACACCGCTCCAAAATACGCATGAGATCAGCCAGCACGTCCGATACTCGTACTCGAATCTGCACCGAAAGGGCACAGTAGGGGTGAGTACGGTCCACTTGTACTTAGTAGGTATTGTAGGCTGACTGAGCAAAGTAGCAAATAAGATAAGTAAAATATACTATAAGAACGTCACCTGCAAGCAGAAAACTCCCAAACGGTAGCTCACACCAACTCCACTAACAGTTCTAATATATGAATACACAAAAATGGAAACAACACATATATATATACAAAAGTACATAGAAACTAAGCACAAGCCAAGGAAACTAGGGAAAATCAAGCAAGATGGGTATGCAAATGCAATGCAATGTGGATGGGATGAATGATGAAAGCCATCACATGACTTTTCGTATACACCCCGAGCTCACAGTTACAAGGTAGGACCCATGGGGTGTTCGTAACCCATATACTATATCCCAATCTCAATCTCAACTCATCTCACCTCTCCGGCTCATGTTCACGGAGAGGATTTTCATAAAAGTATCTCATTTTCTTTCAAAAATAGTGTTTTTTAGTGGTACCAGTATCTCATGAATGTATATGTATGAAATGAGGATGTAATACTCACAATCAACTCAATATGATGATATCCAATCCATCCAACACGGATATATATATACTCAATATGTCTACAATTCATGATTCACCAACTCTAATTCGGCACCATCAGAATAAATATGTATGTAAGACCTTATTAATATTATGTCAACCCCTAACTCGAGTATTTATCATGATAAGGGCAAACAATGTTTGAATAAGGCCTATATTAGCAAAATAAGCCCCCCGCATGTGCATCATATCTAGAATAAAGGCATTTAGATGCACAGATAAGGTCAATGATCTCAAATAAAGCCCCCACATGGGCAACACATAATATCAGATATTACAACCCAACCAAAACAGAATATAAGCCCCCAAACGGGCACACGATAGTAAAAATAATCTCGAAATATAAACCCCATAGTTATTTTCCCCAACTCATAGCATGCTTTACTTATAACATACCTCAAAGTAGAACCGCAAGTCCGCAAATACTCAATAAGAAGCCTTTCTATTTTGAGCGGTCTCAGAACACTCCTAATCTATCAAAAATAAATAATTCATATGTAAATGAGTTCAATTTATACTCAAGTCTCAACTTTGATTTCAATTAATAAATCAATCCTCGTATTTCCTAAATTTCAAGCTTTTGGCTAAGCCTCAATTTATTCAAGTATCATAAATCTAATGATTTTCATGGGATATAATACATCTAGTATTTAATTATGTGTACCAACAAGTCAAGTCTTGAATCAAAGTGTGATAACCGTGAGAAAAATCTACAACTAAAGGCAATTAACTAAGTATGCAACTTCCACCACAAAAAGAAAAGACAAATAAGATAATTAGAACCTAGAACCATATGTCATTGGTTCCCTTCTAAACCCTCCAATCAGTCCTTATTATTAGCCACCAAAAACTATCACCTAACTATACCAACACTATGATGCAGCATATCACCAATTTACATTTCAAAATGCAATTTCACCCAAACATTCGACCTATCAAACTAATAGAAACAAACCCACATCGTTGGCATCAACAATTTTCCATATATAAAATCCTTAGCAACCAAGCACTATAATAATAATAATAGTATGTTACTCATCATCCAAGCATAATTATAAGTGTACAAGGTCTTGGGAAAATATAGTTAGTTACCTGAAGCTTTTGTTGTTCTCTTCCTCTTGGCAGAGAAGTCAACTTCGAGTGAATTTTGAGCCACCACCCGTTTAGAGAAATGACTCAGATAAAAATATAGTCCTCTTTTTTAACCCCTAATATAATTAGCTATGTATTACATAAGCTATGGGCTTGGCCCATTAACTATCAATCAAAATAATTATTTAAAACACTTAATTTCTCTTAAACGTGGGCCAAGGTATTAAATAAATTATGGGTTTGGCCCATGAACCACCAACTAAATTACTCAAATAAAATCTCTCGTTATTTAAATAATCGAATTTAAATAAATAGCTTAAATTTCCTAGATAAATTTTACAAGAAGTCTTTTAGAAAAAAGGAGTTCTAGCGTTCAAAATTACATCGAAAGCCTCGAAATTTGAACTGATCACACTACTAACCCAAAATCCACAACAAGGGTTGTTACATTAGCCATCACTAAAACACAATTCCGTCCTCGAACTAATAAGCAAATAAAATACCTGGAGCAGTAAAAAACTTAGGGTAACTACTACGCATGTCGGACTCGAATTCCCAAGTAGCCTCCTCAATAGGACAGTGTCTCCATCGAACATTGACTATAGGAATAGGAACGGAATCATCTAACATACCTGGCTAAAATAGAGACTGACTCCTCAACAAAGGTCAACTTCTCATCCAACTGAACTGAATCCCAACGAAGCACATGAGACTTATCCAAAATATAGCGCCGAGGAAAAGATGCATAAAAAACTGGATGAACGGTCGAAAAATCTGGAGGCAAGGCCAACTCATAAGCAACCTCCCCAACTGTCCAAAAAATCTCAAAAGGTCCAATATATCTGGGGCTAAGTTTTCCCCTCTTCCCAAACCTCATCACACCCTTCATAGGCGACATACGAAAAAAGACTCGATCACCAATCCCAAAATTCAAGGCACGAAGCCTGCGGTCCACATAACTCTTTTGCCTACTCTGGGCAGCCCGAAGCCTATCCTGAATCATCCTAACCCTGTTCAAAGACTCGTGAAGCAAGTCAGTACCAAGGGGTCTAACCTTTGAAGTCTCAAACCAACCAATAGAAGATTGAAATGCCTACCATACAAAACCTTGAATTGTGCCATCTCAATACTCGAATGGTAGCTATTAATATAAGAAAGCTTCGCCAAAGCCAAATGTTGTTCCCACTGACCTCCAAAGTCCATACCACATGCGCAGAGCATATCCTCCAAAACCTGACTAGTCCGCTACTACTGACCATCAGTCTGGGGGTGGAAAACTGTGCTAAGGTCAGCCCGAGTACCCAACTCCTCCTGAAAGGTCTGCTAGAAGGTAGAAGTGAACACTGAGCCACTATCTGAAATAATAGACACGGGTACCTCATGAAGACGAACTATCTCACGAACATAGATACAGGCTAACTTCTCAACACTGGATGAGATATGAATAGGGATGAAATGGGCTGATTTGGTCAACCGATCCACAAGGACCCAAATACCGTCAGAACCACAAGAAGTATGAGGTAACCCCATCACGAAGTCCACAGTGATCCTCTCCCACTTCCACTGAAAAATGGGTAATCTCTGAAGCAAACAACCCGATCTCTAATGCTCGACCTTCAGCTGACAACACAGGCAAGGAGCTACAAAATCTGCCACATCCTTCTTCATACCAACCCACCAGTAAAGCTGCTTCAAATCGTGATACATTTTGGTAACACCTGGGTGAATGAAATATCTAGAACAATGAGCCTCTTCTAAGATCAATTTCACCCAATCACCAACTCTCGGCACACATAATCTGCCCTTAATCCTCAAAACTCTAATAGAATCAAAAGATGTCGCCCTAGCCTCGCCCCCCATCACCTTATCCTAAATCACCCTAAAATTATCATCATCAAATTGGTGAGCTCGAATCTGTTCCATCAAGGAAGATCTAACATCAACAAAGGCTAGAACACGCCTAGGTGTCAAAATATCAAGCCTAACTATCTGGTTCGCTAAAGACTGAACCTCCAGGTCTAATAGCCACTCCTAGGTCAAGAGATGAGCTAAATTCCCCATACTAGTCGACTTTCGACTCAAGGCATCTACAACCACATTTGTCATGCCTGGATGATACAAAATAGTAAGGTAATAATCCTTAAGCAACTCAAGCCAATGCCTCTGCCTCATATTAAGATCTCGCTGACTGAAGAAGTACTGAAGGCTACGATGGTACGAGAAAATCTCACAAGGAACCCCATACAAGTAATGATGCCACAACTTCAACACAAACACTATAGATGCTAACTCCAAATCATGGGTAGGGTAATTCATCTCATGAAGCTTCAACTAACGAGAGGCATAAGTAATCACCATACCCTTCTACATCAACACTGCACCCAAACCAACGCCAGAAGTATCACAAAACACGATAAAACCCACCCCTTTTTGGGCAAGGTCAAGATAGGAGCTGAAGTCAACAACTCTTTGAGCTTTTGGAAGGTCTTCTCACACGCATCAGGCCACTCAAATATCACCTTTTTTGAGTTAACTTGGTCAAAGAAGCCACAATAGAAGAGAAACCCTTAACAAAACACCGATAATAACCTGCCAAACTGACAAAATTCTGAATCTCAATAGGACTAGTGGGTCTAGCCTAATCACGAATCACCGCAATCTTGGCTGAATCAAACATAATATCATCCTTGGTCACCACATGACCAAAGAAAGAGATAGAATCCAACCAAAACTCACACTAAGAGAACTTAGCATACAACTTCTCATCACCCAACCTCTGCAGTACATTCCTCAAATGCTTTACATGGTCGGCCTCACTTTTGGAATAGACCAAGATATCATCTATAAATACAATTAAAAAGGAGTTGAGGTACGGTCGAAACACCCGGTTCATCAACTCCATAAATGCTGCTGGGGTATTGGTTAACCCAAATGACATGACCAAGAACTCATAATGACCGTATCGAATCCGAAGAGCCATTTTCGGAACATTCGAAGCTCTAGTCTTTAACTGATGATACCCATATCTCAAATCAATCTTGGAAAACACCGTAGCACCCTGAAGCTGGTCAAAAAGATCATCAATGTGAGAAAAAAGATACTTGTTCTTAACCGCCACTTTGTTCAACTGCCTATAATTAATACACATATGCATAGAACCATTCTTCTTTTTCACAAACAGGATAGGCGTATCCCAAGGAGATACACTAGGTCTAATAAACCCCTTACCCAATAAATCCTGCAACTGCTTCTTTAACTCCGCCAGGGCCATCCTATAAGGTGGAATAAAAATAGGCTTGGTGCCCGGCTCCACATCAATAGCAAAATCAATATCGCGATCCAGAGGCATACCAGGCAAATTCGTAGGAAACACATCCATGAACTCGTGAACAACTCGAATAGAATCCATAAGAGGAGGTGAGGCAATACTATATCACGACTATGAGCTAAATAAGACAAGCACACCCTCTCTATCATGTGATGAGCACGTATAAAAGATATAACACCCTTCGTACCCAAACTAAGCTTACCTTTCCAAGCTAACCTCGGCACTCCCAGTGTAGTTAAGGTCACGGTCTTGGTATAATAGTCTAAAATAGAATGATAAGGAGCTAACCAATCCATACCCAAGATAACATCAAAATCAACCATATCTAGGACAATCAAGTCTACCCAAGTCTCACGGCCTGCAAAGGTAACCACATAAGATCGATACACCCGATCTACTACTAAAGAATCTCCTATGGGGGTAGAAACATGAAGAGGAATTGTAAGAGGTTCACACACAACACCAAAACCAGAAGCAAAATATGTAGACACATAAGAGAATATAGACCTAGGGTCAAATAACATGGAAATAGATCTGTAGCAAATCGAGACGATACCTGTGATAACAACATTAGAGGCCTCTGCCTCCGATCTAGCAGGTATAGCATAGCACTAACCACATTCGCTCCCAAACTGAGTAACTCCGTGACCACCACTATGAGAATATCTACCTCTACCTAGAGCACCTCTAGCAGCACCCCTACCACTCTATGTACCACCCTTCACTGCAGATACAAGAGTAGGTCTAAAAACACATCGAGGATAATCCTTGGCCACATGGACAAAATCATTACATACAAAACATCCTCTACGTCCTGACTCAATCTGAGGAGGTACGGCTGAACTAGAATGACTACCCTGGCCCAGTGTCTGGCTATCTGAAGTCGCTGAACCTGAAGTTCTACCACCTTATCCCTGTAAAGCGGCCTGAACTAACCTACTATGATAACCATGAGAGCCTCTACTCGAGAAATCTCTACCTCGGGAGGTGTGTCCACTAAACTTACCATGACGATGCACCTTCTTGGTGCCTTCCTGAGTAGCATGAATAATAGACTCAGTTATTTTGGCATGCTGAATAATACTCTGGAAAGAAGCCCCTGAAACTACCATCTGAGCTGTAGCCAACTAATAAGTACCATCTAACCCCTTTATGAACTTTCGAATCCTCTCAGACTCGATGGAGATGCTAGCGGCTGAATACCTGGATAAAGTGTGAAAATGAGCCTCATACTCAGCAATAGTCATGGAGCCATGCTCCAAGTGATCAAACTCATCACGCATATAATCTCTCAAGCTAGACAGTACAAATCTCTCCAAAAAGGCCTCAAAAAATTGAGTCCAAGTCATAGCAGGCGAACCAAAGGTCTACAACTCGCATACGACCTCCACCAATCCCTAGCCACATCTGTCAACTGATAGGTAGTATAAGCAACTCCATGAGATTCAAGGGATTTAAGATTATGCAACTTTTCCTGAAAATCAATCAAAAACTCGTAGGCATCCTCGCTTATAGCTCCACTAAACTTGAATGGACCCAAGAGAATAAACCTCTTAAATCTCTTTTGATCATCAGAAGACATAGTTGTAGCCGAAGCAATCAGAGGGATAGTAAGTTTGGCAGGCAATGAATCCACATGTGGGGATACCATAGATGAAGATTGTACTCCCAAACTAGGAACACCATAATCGGATACTGGTACAGAAAATGGAGCACCACTCGAAGTCTGAGGAATGCTATAAGTAGATGTCTGTACAGAAAATGGTACAACACTCGAAATCGGAGGAATGCCAGGTGCACTCAAGGGAAAACCCTCCAAATGAGTCAATAAACGAATCAATAAACCCTCCAAAAATGGGGTAGTAGTACCCTGTGGAACCTGAGCTAGCCCTGCATCCTCCGCACGCTCAACCTCGAGCTTTGGGGAGGTCCCCTAGCTCTATCTCTGATCGGGGCAGCTCCTCATGCCCGTCCTCTACCTCCAAACATTCCGCGACCCTACCTCACCCTCTAGTCTGGGCTCCATCCTCGGTTGCTGGCTCAGCATCCCTAGCTTTACGAGATCTAGTACTCATCATCTTCGTAAAAAGAGTGAAATACAAGTTTAGAACATAGGGTATGAATAACTCCCATGATAAGGAATCAAATTAGAGAAGTTTTTCTCAAAGATATCTTATAGCCTCTCGAAGATAGATACGGACGTCTACTTACCGATCCGTGAGACTCTACTAGACATCCTGCTCTTACACTTATGAGACCGGTGAACTTGGCTGCTCTGATACCAATTTGTCAAGACCCAAAAATTAGTCATGATGACACTTATCACGGCTGAGCCTTGATAAGCGAGCCAATCACCCTAAACTGATAAAGAAAAAACAAAATCGATAATAATATAACCTAAATGCGAGGCTTCTAGAGTGAAGTCATGCCAATACGAAACATAATTAAAATAAAAGTCTAAAAGAAATCTCATAAATCCCCGAAATCTGGTGTCAAAGTATAAGAGCATCTAGTACAAAATATAATCTGAGATACATGTTTGTCTATGAGAATGAAATAAAGACGTAAAGTAAGATAAGAGGAGGTCCGAAGTTGGCTCTGAAAATCCTAGAGCACCCAGTACCTCAAACACCGCTCCAAAATCCACATGAGATCAGCCGCTATGTACGGTACTCGTACTGGATCTGCACCGAAAGGACACATTAGGGATGAGTATGGTCCACTTGTATTTAGTAGGTATCGTAGGTCAACTGAGCAAAGTAGGAAATAAGATAAGTAAAATATACTATGAGCACGTCACCTGCAAGCAAAAAAGTCCTAAACGGTAGCTCACACTGTCTCCACTAACAGTTCTAATATATGAATACACAAAAATAAAAACAACACACATATATATATACAAAAGTACATATAAACTAAGCACAAACCAAGGAAACTAGGGAAAATCAAGCACGATGTGTATGCAAATGCAATGCAATGTGGATGGGATGAATGATGAAAGCCATCACATGACTTTTCGTATACTCCCACCAAAGCTCGCAGCTACCAAGTAGGACCCATGGGGGGTTTGCAACCCATATACTATATCTCAATCTCAATCTCAACCCATCTTACCTCTCTAACTCGTGTTCACCGAGAGGATTTTCATAAAAGTGTCTCATTTTCTTTCAAAAATAGTGTTTTTCAGTGGTACCAGTATCTCATGAATGTATATGTATGAAATGAGGATGTAATACTCACAGTAAACTCAATATGATGATATCCAATCCATTCAACACGGATGTATATAATGAGCCTAGAAATCAACTCAATATGTCTACAATTCATGATTCACCAACTCTAATTAGGCACCATCAGAATAAATATGCACGTAAGACCTCATTAATATCATATCAACCCCTAACTCGAGTATTTATCATGATAAAGACAAACAATGTTCGAAGAAGGCCTTTATTAGCAAAATAAGCCCCCCGTACGGGCATCATATCTAGAATAAAGACATTTAGATGCATATATAAGGCTAATAATGTCAAATAAAGACCCCACACGGGCAACACACAATATCAAATATTACAACCCAACCTCAGCATAATATAAGCCCCTACATGGGCACATGATAGTAAAAATAAACTGGAAATATAAACCCCATAGTTACTTTTCCCCAACCCATAGCATGCTTTACCTATATATTAGCTATCCAGCTCAATCTGAAAGAATATAAGCCATAACCTACCTCAAAGTAGAACCGCAAGTCCAGAAATACTCAATAAGAAGCCTTTCCCTTTCGAGCGGCCTCAAAACACTCCCAATCTATCAAAAAGAAATAATTCATATGTAAACAAGTTCAACTTTATACTCAAGTATCAACCTTGATTTCAATTAATAAATCAAACCTCGAATTTCCTAAATTTCAAGCTTTGGGCTAAGCCTCAATTTATTCAAGTATCCTAAATCTAATGGTTTTCATGGAATATAATACATCTAATATTTAATTATGTATACCAACAAGTCAAGACTTGAATCAAAGTGTGATAACCGTGAGAAAAATCTACAACTGAAGGCAATTAACTAAGTATGCAGCTTCCACTACGAAAAGAAAGGACAAATAAGATAATTAGAACCTAAAACCATCTGTCATTGGTTCCATTCTAAACCCTCCAATTATTCCTCATTATTAGCTACCAAAAACTATCACCTAACTATACCAACACTATGATGCAGCATATCACCAATTTGCATTTCAAAATGCAATTTCACCCAAACATTCGACCTATCAAACTAACAGAAACAAACCTACATCGTTGGCAGCAATAATTTTCCATCTATAAAATCCTTAAAAACCAAACACTATAATAATAATAATAGTATATTACTCATCATCCAAGCATAATTATAAGTGTACAAGGTCTTGGGTAAAAATAGTTAGTTACCTGAAGCTTTCGTTGTTCTCTTCCTCTTGGCATATAAGTCAACTTCGAGGGAATTTTAAGCCACCACCAGTTTAGAGCAATGACTCAAATGAAAATATACTACTCTCTTTTAGCCCTAATATAATTAGCTATGTATTACATAAGTTATGGACTTGACCAATCAACTATCAATCAAAATAATTATTTAAAATACTTAATTTCTCTCAAACATGGGCCGGGTATTAAATAAATTATGGGCTTGGGCCTATGAGCCACAACTAAATTACTCAAATAAAATCTTTCGTTATTTAAATAATTCATCTTAAATAAATAGCTTAAATTTTCTAGATAAATTTTACGAGAAGGGTCTTTTAGGAAAAAGGAGTTCTAGCATTCAAAATTACATCAAAAGCCTCGAAATCTGAACTGATCACACTACTAACCTAAAATCCACCACAAGGGTTGTTACCTTATCCACCACTAAAACACAAGTTCGTCCTTGGACTAAAAAGCAAATAAAGTACCTGGAGCGGTAAAAAGCTGGAGGTAACTTCTACGCATGTCGGACTCGACCTCCCAAGTAGCCTCCTCAACAGGATGGTGTCTCCACCAAACCTTAACTCTAGGAATATCTCTAGAACGCAACCGTCTAACACCCCTAGTTAAAATAGATACTGACTCCTCAACGAGGTCAACTTCTCATCCAACTAACTGAATCCTAACGAAGCACAGAAGACTCATCCAGAATATAGCACCGAAGCATAGATACATGAAAAATTGGATGAAAGGCTAAAAAATCTGGAGGTAAGGCCAACTCATAAGCAACCTCCCCAACTGCCTAATGTATCTCAAAAGGTCCAATATATTTGGAGCTAAGTTTTCCCCTCTTCCCAAACGTCATCACATCCTTCATGGGTGACACACGAAGGAAGACTCGATCGCCAATCCCAAACTTTAAGGCACGAAGCCTACGGTCGGTATAACTCTTTTGCCTACTTTGGGCTTCCCGAAGCCTATCCTGAATCATCCGAACCCTGTCCAAAGACTCGCGAAGCAAGTCAGTACCACGGGGTCTAACCTCTGAAGTCTCAAACCAACCAATAGGAGATCGACAACGCCTACCATACAAAGACTCGAATGGTGCCATCTCAATACTTGAATAATAGCTATTATTATAAGCAAGCTTCACCAAAGCCAAATGTTGTTCCTACTGACCTCCAAAGTCCATAACATATACGTGGAGCATATCCTTCAAAACCTGAATAGTCTGCTCAAACTGACCATCGGTCTGGGGTTGAAAAGCTGTGCTAAGGTCAACTCGAGTACCCAACTTCTCCTGAAAGGTCTGCCAAGTGAACATTGAGCCTCTGTCTGAAATAATAGACACGGGTACCCCATGAAGATGAACTATCTTATGAACATAGATACGGGCTAACTTCTCAGCACTGGATGAGATCTGAATAGAGATGAAATGGGATGATTTGGTCAAACGATCCACAATGACCTAATTACTGTCTCACCACGAGAAGTAAGAGGCAACCTAGTCATGAAGTGCGTAGTGATCCTCTCCCACTTCCACTCAAGAATGGATAATCTCTGAAGCAAACTACCCAGTTTCTAATGCTCGGTCTTCGCCTGTTGACAACACAAGCAACGAACTACAAAATCTGCCACATCATTCTTCATACCACCCCACCAGTAAAACTGCTTCAAATCATGATACATCTTGATAACACCTGGGTGAATGGAATATCTAAAACAATGAGTCTCCTCTAAGATCAATCTCACCCAATCACTAACTCTTGATACATATACTCTGCCCCCAATCCTCAAAACTCCAACAGAATCAAGAGATGTCGCCCTAAGCTCTCCCCTCAACACCTTATCATGAATCACCCTCAAACTATCATCATCAAATTGGTGAGCTAGAATATGCTCCATCAAGAAAGATCTAGCATCAACAAATGCTAGAACACGCCCAATTGTGGAAATATCAAGCCTAACCATCTGGTTCGCTAAAAATTGAACCTCCACGGCTAAAGGCCACTCCTGGGTCAAGAGATGAGCTAAACTCCCCATACTAGTCGACTTCCGACTCAAGGCATCCACAACCACATTAGCCTTGCCTGTATGATAAAAAATAGTGAGGTCATAATCCTTAAGCAACTTTCTTTAAACCTTAGAAGTGTGACCTTGATAGTGTTTAGGCCTCGTTCTTGATCATTCTTCTCCCCAAACCTATATCCTATATTTCCAACCCTATCTCCTCTATATCCCATCCTATATCCTCTATTTTCCATCCTATCTCCTCTATTCCCATATTCTTGACCTCCCATGCCTTGTCCCCACCTCATGTCCTGAGGCTGGACTCCTTCCTTGGCATTCCATAACCATCCCTACCTCCATGCTCCCAAAACTCTTTGTTGTTGATTTCATCATTCATTTCATCATAGAGGGGATTTTGGAATTGCTAGTCTTAGTAGGGCATTTGTGGTGCGTTTGGTAGAGGTGATATGTGGGATTCAAGCAAGGATGCATTCGATGCGTTTTGGATTGTAGTTTGGTATTGAACTTGTTGTACCACAAAAGAATGGTTCTCTTATGGAGGATAATAGGGTTGTGGACGGGGATGTGGTGTAGCTTGTCTTGGATGGTTTGGAGCAATATTTGTTTGGAAAGTAGGTTATTTGAAGTTTCGGGTTTGATTTTGTGGAGGGTAACATAATTAGTGGGCTTGTCCAGAATTAATGGTGGTGGATTGCATCGACGCCCTCGTTATCTCTTCATTTTCTAATTGAAGTGATTTCCCTCTCTCCACCCATACCAATTTTTCCTCTATACCTCCCATTCATTTCGGCTCTCATTCTATTCATGTCCGCTATTTGTTTAGAGAGGAGGGTAATAGCCTCCATGATATGATTCGAACCCTATCCACTTAGACTTGTATTAGTCATCGTACCTACAAAACTCAACAAAGAATATTAGTAGTAAAAGCCTCATGTCACTCGTATGTAAACTCTCAACTCACCTCCTATAGCGTCATCTCAAAATTGGTAGTGAACTAGCTTCGCCTGATCAATTCAAGTTCACCTATCCTCTGTGGTGGAGTGGATTTTTGTTACACTTGAAAGAAGGAAGACTTGATTAAAGCTAAAAGGAATTGAATCAAGAAGTTTATCTATGAATTAAGATGAGAAAAGTCAAAGAAAAGAAGCACGAAAGAAAATGGACTAAAAAAACTAAGTAACAAAATTACTTGTGTTACTTAATTTGATGAATCAAAGAGATAATTTGATGCTTTAAAACTAGTTAACAAGTGATTAAATATGTTAATTACTTGTTAAATAGCTGAGAAATAAAGGAGAAAATTTTTTAAAAAATAATCATGAAGTTTGGACACTTAGAAAAATTTTTGGGTCCCAAAACCTTAGGACCCTAAAAAAAACTACGTGTCAAAGTCTGAGAAATTTCAGCCTCTGAATCTTCCCTTCACGCGCCAGATCAGGCGACTTGGCTTGGCTAGTGAGTCCTTTGTTGACGCGGCTGCATGCTGGTTGGCTGTTAGCATTGATATGGCGCTGCGTTGGTGGTCAACAATTGACTTTGACCGTTGACTGCTGACGTGACATGTCCACGTGGAATTTTCAATATATATATATATATAAAAAAAAAAAAAATTCAAATTTCCACAAGTGGACCTACCAACACTTGACCAACTTTGACTTAAAATTTTTTTGGATCAAAGTGTACTTTTTCTATCTTCTCCTTCAAGAACAAGATGAAGAAGTTCAAAAACACCAAAAACACACACCAAACCCTAAAACCCTTAAATCAACTCGGAATTGACTCAAAATATAGGAGTAGCTTCCCCACGACTTAGGGAACAAACCCCAATGAATTTTAAGCCCCAATTTCTCTTCAATCAACAAACCCACTTTCCAAATTTGAAAAGAAAACCCTTTAATGATGGCTTCACTTCTATAACTCCGAATTGAATGAAATTTGAGATTTAGGCGCACAAGACACTATGGAATCAAAATCTAGTGTCAAAAAACAACAAATCAAAAAAAAAAAATCAGATTTTTTTGGGATTTTTGAATGATTTTTGATTTTTTTGGATTTTTGAAAAGATCAAAATCCCTAGATTTAGATTTGTGAAAACAAACCTAAACCTAGGCTCTTGATACCAAAATAAAAGAATCAAAGACAAGGAAAGGAAATAAGACAAAAAGAATATGTGGGTAACACTCAAGCTAATGAAATTATGGGCAACAAGGGGCTAAAACCCTCACCTTTCAATTGATTTCAACAACTCAAATATTAACCCTACTTAAAAAATCAAAGGAAATCAAAATAACCACAAATGGATGGCATTCGATTAATTAAGCAAGAAGAAGTTATCTAATAATTCTAAGATTTCAATACTAATTTGATGGCACCTAAAAAGGTGGCCACCCCTAGGAAGAGGGATGTGTCCCGGATTGGCCTTGGTGGGGGTGAGGGTCGGGTTCGTCCCCCCTGGTTCAAGGCCTATAAAGGGTGGGTTGCTCCTTCCACTATCAGCTATAGCTTTTAGTACAGTTGGTTAGCGGTTCACTCTTAAGGTTTGGTATCAGAGCGGAGGTCGCGGGTTCGAATCCCACTTACACCATGCGCAGGTTCGAGGACGAACCTTTTCCAAAGAAAGGGGGAATGATGGCACCTAAAAAGGTGGCCACCCCTAGGAAGAGGGATGTGTCTCGGATTGGCCTTGGTGGGGGTGTGGGTCGGGTTCGTCCCCCCTGGTTCAGGGCCTATAAAGGGTGGGTTGCGCCTTCCACTATCAACTATAGCTTTTAGTGCAGTTGGTTAGTGGTTCACTATAGCTGATAGTGGAAGGCGCAACCCACCCTTTATAGGCCCTGAACCAGGGGGGACGAACCCGACCCCCACCCCCACCAAGGCTAATCCGGGACACATCCCTCTTCCTTGGGTGGCCACCTTTTTAGGTGCCATCATAATTACATACTAATTACCAACTATGAACTACTCTAATGTTAGGCTTCACCTAGAAATTACAAGTTTCAAAGCTCAATATTCAACAAAGTCTACTCTTCCAAATGGAAAAGATCCTATTTATACTAAGAAAACAAAGAAGACATTGACTTTATACAATATTGCCCTTAATGAGACAAGGGCCTTCTTTGGTTGCCTTCCTTGTCAATTCTTGAATTTAGGAGGTAGCCACTTGCACAAATGACCCTTTTCTTCATCCACTTCACTCCCACGAACTCCCAAGCTTCCCTTTTCATGAACATCGTACGTGTCGTCCATGCCATCTATGCTAGGGCCGTCCATGTCATCCGTGCTAGTATCAATAATCTAACAAAGATTTATATTAAGAAATCCCATCACTCAAAAATGGAGAAGATGATATTTTGTTTCTTTGTTTTCTATCTCTATTTTCCACTCCTTCCAAAGTGAGGGACCATGGGAATTTATAGGCTTTAGAAAGGAGGTGAGGCAAAATACAAGTCTTCTAACATTATAGAAAGAAAACGTCCCCAATATTAAAGAGAAATAAAAGGACTATTAAGAATATTTTTAATAATGAGGGCTAAGAATAGTCAAACAACTTGAATATAATATTTCAAATTGTCTATTAATTCTATTTCACAAATGGGCATATAGAATATGTTTAACTTATTTTTGAGATAAGAATTATTTTTCTAATAACCCCTACATATCTCAAAAATAATAATATTTAGGAATAAAATAAATAAGAAGTTTTGCTGGGTTTCCACATATGAGTACAATGCTTCAAATATGGTGTCCTTAGACTATGAACCAGACCTAGATAAAACAAGATTGAACTTACAGAATAATTGGTGAATTTTAGAACTTCTATGAACCAATAATTCTTTTGTAAGCTCGTGGTCTTATTCTATCATATTATACCCGCACAATCTTTGTCGTTATTACAGTTTTGAGCTAAGAGGCCATATGCGTGTCCTGGTATTCACGAGTGCTCTAGAAATCTGTCTCAATTTCATAGGAGCGGCACCACTCCACATTCATATAGGTCCAATCATCAAGTATATTCTGCAGAGCAATATACCACCTATAAAGTATATGATTTGGATTAAGAGTATAACTCAACCCTCAATTTACCTTGCAGCACTGCACTATATTCACACATCATAGGAGGGACATTATTTTTATAGTGCTTACTTGATTAACTAATGACTTTTTACTACCCATATGGACCTAATTCATGGGATCTCCAATCAAATAGGTTGGGTTACCATCATTGTTAATCTTCTCAAATGACTAAAGTCTTACTCCCCTCGATGTTTCTTTTAGTCCGTGAATTGATCAGATTCATCCCGAATACACATAATTTATTTACGTAAATAATTTCATCTCATAGCAGATGTTTTATAACATTATGTCTCAAACATATTTATCTAAATTTACCATTAAAAATGTTGGTTTTATTCCAATTGGAATACTCACTAAGAGTTCTCTTAATCACTTAGTCTCATCACCAACCAAATCCACAACAAACTAATTCTATTTAGTTGATTTTTATGTTATCACACCGTCATCAATAATAACTCATAATCACTATTGATTATCATGAATCTATTATATGCAACATGTATTGTTGTCAATAAGAGGATGAGCGTTGCTATGTCAAAGCCAGAATTGAGCTTATTTCTCAGTGGCGGAGCCAAAAAATTTATAAAGGGTGTGAAAAATTTTAAAAAGTAACTAACAAAATTTTTTAGTGAATTGGTTTACATGCATCCTGCTCAATCTAGTGACTTTACCATGAACACCATCAATAACTTTTTTTTCACTAAATGCAAGAACTGTAGGAAAAGATAGTAGCGGACTAGAAGAAATTCTCGTAGTTGCATAAGGGAGACGTTGAAAACATTTATTTCACTGGTTTGGATTGCTTTTGCTTATAAAAATATACGATAAATTATATTAAATAAAATAATAATTTTATAATGAATGGGTCGAGATTTTACTGAACACATATCACACTTTCAATAATAAATAACACTTATTTATCATATTTGTACTTAAATTAAAGTTGTTTTCAATCTATCGATTTTGCTACTTCTTAATTTTAATAGACGTGAGTTAAATTTCTATTGTTTTGATAGAGAATGTGTGATAATTATAATCAAAAGTTTTAAATCTCCTAATACACCTATGAAACTATGGAAGATATTAACCCCTTATTAACTTTTTCGGACCAAACCTCCTAATAACCTACTTAGAAGGAAATGAAAAATACAAAGGTATATGTGTAATTGCATATAAGATTTTCTTCTTATTCTTTGGATAATAACTTATTTGAAATATTATTTTATATTTAGTATAAATAAATATCCAAATTAAAGTTTTAGTTAAATTTAATTTTTTGAAATAAAATTTATATATTTGAAAACTACATAAAACGTATCATAAATTATAATAATTAATAATTTAAAATATTTAAAAGACATAAAAAGCTTTTGATAAAACTAGAAGTTGATTCTCAAAATTTCAATAGTGCCATATAAATTGAACGAAAAAAATAATCACTAATATCTAATGACTCTAAAGAAAAAAAGTCAAATATAACTTTGCTTGGAGGGAGTGGACGTGGGAGACAGGTAATTGAAAAGGAATTAAATGGAAAGCTAAATTAGTGAGATTAGGTGGACCCACAGAAGTTTTTGGAAAGGGTTGGTTTGAATTATAAGATTGATTTAAAAAAAACAAAAGAAGTAAAAATATAACGGGATTCGAACTCCTGACCACAACAACACTTTTGAACAACATTGTCGCTGTGCCAAGAACTGCACCTATGTCAAGGGTGTGCAAAACTTAATATATGTTAGGATTGAATAAATTTTGACTTATATACACAGTGTTATTTTTCGACGAATGGTGTTCACTTGCACACCCTCGACGGGCTATAGCTCCGCCCTTGTTATGTCTTGTGCTAGCTACTTATAGCACCACAAACCCAACTCCCCTCATTCATGTCACACATAACATCATTGCCGCTTCATACCCACAAACTTTCTGTGTCAAAGAAGACATCATCAAACTTTGTGTCATAATGTAAGGCTGTAAACATTTCCCCAACTCAGCAAGCATTACTACTCATATTCTAGTACCACGAAAAGTTCACTACGTTTAAAATTAATATTATCACCAAGAAAAATAATAATAATAATAAAAAAAACATCAAAGAAAATTTTCTTTTCTATTGCTCCTTTAATCACTATTTCCAAACAACAATAACATGAGAAATACTATCATTTTTTAACCTTAATAAGATACCCCTACACTTTCAAATATTTCAAAATAGAGGAATAACTTTTTCATAGTTCATAAAATTTCTAAATTTGTATTCTTAATTTCAATACAAACCCCACACTGATAAATATTTCAGACTAATAAATGTAGATAAATAAAAAACACACAAATAATAACATGCTAATTTGATAGTTTATCACATTGTCCATCAGCTTGCCAATAACAACAATTTATCGATCGACTTTCAAAGATTAAAATTTCACTTACCAATAACTATTTCAAAGTCATAATATAACTGACAATTTCAAATGCCAACCATCTAGAAATAGAAATCAAGTATTAATATTTTCATCCATCACTTAAAGAATATCAAGCACAAACAAAATCATGACTACATCCTCATCGTCCACAAAAACTTTATTTTGATTAACACTTTATCAAACTCAAATAAAATCTTCATCAAACTTTTTCAAATGATCTCATAAACATCAAGTTGGTTCAAATAATTAGGAACATCTACCACCTCAGTTAATGACAATATATTTTTTTATATGTGAGTTTAATAAGAAGAACTTTTTCATTCTAAGAACTTGAGTAGTTCTAGAATCACCAACATAAATAAATCATTCCTCTTCTTCAACTTGGGTGTATGACACAAATTAATTTTGGTAGCACATATGCTTGCTAAACATCAATGTCTAACACCCAATCTTTACATATTGGCCACAAGATTTGGTAGGAAAATGACCACAATAATTTATAACATCCACTTAAATAAATTTATTTTTAATTAGCGGGATTATCATTTCTCCTAATCTTCTTCAACATTAAGGAGTATATAGCCTAAATTTATCACACACAAATATATTTAAAATATAGATGTGAAGTATCGCCACGTACCTTATTAGCATGACCACAAAGATTTAATCATCCTCCACAATACTAACCTTTATAGTAATTTTTTTTTCTTTTGACTGCTGAAAATTCTTGCGATTGAGCCTTTCGGATTCCATGCCAGTGAATGACAACACCCATTTATTCCTATCACTAGACTTTCTTCACCATCTGGTAGTGACCAATGAATTAATATACTCCACTTCCCATTTAAAATGCCTTGTTGTTGCTGCCATCGCTGACCTTCTAGAGGAAGTTTCAAGCAACACCAGTGGCAACAACAATAATAACAACCACCTTAAGGAAGCCATATTGTAAATAAAGTGAACTAGTAACAAACTCAAAATCCAAGCTACTTTCATGAACCACCGGGTAGACAGGTATCAAAACTAAAAACAAGTAATTTTCTCCCTTCATTATACTTCACACAAAGATTAGACTCTATACAATTGACAGAAGTGTTGTAGTTTGTATTTTCCGTAAAATCAGAATGTGAGGATATCCTTAAGATTGTTGTAAATCTTACAGAAATTACTCCTTCTCGAACACTTGTAATGAAATTCACGTAGGTTGAGGCGTGTCAGACACTGTCCTTAAGAATATTTTACCCGGTATAGGTGTATCCCTCAAGATTCAACAAGCTCTTCTAGTATAAATTAGGAGTCATAATCTAACAAAGATTTATATTAAGAAAACCCAACACTCAAAAATGGAGAAGATGACATTTTGTTTCTTTGTTTTCTATCTCTGTTTTCCACTCCTTCCAAAGTGAGGGACCAAAGGATTTTATAGGCTTTAGAAAGTAAATGAGACAAAAGACAAGTCTTCTAACGTTATAGAAAGAAAATGTCCCAAATATTAAAGAGCAATAACTAAGACTTAGGGGTGTGCAAAAACCGAATCGATTAATAAATCGAACCGATAAAATTGTTATTAGTTTATTGTTATTGAGTTAATAATTTTTTAATGATTTTGTAATTTTTTTTATTGGGTCATTGGTTCGGCTTTGATTTTTTTACAATAAGAATATACTAAATTACTACAAACCGAACTAAACCGACCTATGCACACTCCTACCAAGACTAATAAAGATTTAAGTTGTCAATAAAGGACTGTTAAGAATCTATATATAATTAAAGGGAGAGGACAAAACCTCTCCATTAAGTCAAGTGTCAGCCTTTAAAATTGACACATGTACTTATTTAGGACAAGCAAATTAATTAGGTAAGAATTACATAGTATTTGCTTTCATTTTTAACAGCTTTTCAAAAAAATCAAATTCAAATTTGCAGTTACTTTAAATTTTTATTGTGTTTTAATTTTTAGGATTTACAGAATACTAAGAGACCAAAAAAATAATAACTTAAAAAAATTTCTACAATTTTTTTGATAAAAAGTAACTGATTTTAAATATGAATTATATAAATACATTTTTTTTATGTTTGAGTTTTCAAAGATAAAAATATTGACCCAAGTGTGTATCATATAAATCATCCATTTACAAACATTTATTTTGGTTAGTTATTATCTATTGCTTTTTCTGAACAAATATTTATTCAAAATTTAAATATTATACAATACGTCACATACACTACCTATACACTAAATGGGTATATTGGCATCAGTACACATCTTCCTTCAATCTCTTTATTTATCAAGGTACCAACTTTAAATTAATAGGATAAATTAATAGGATATGATGCAACATCCTCATTAAACCAAACGTCATCATAAAAATCAGCCATCTGTATTGAATAACAAACATTTACATATGTTACTATTTTTACATTAACATTTAAAAATTTATTTTTCAAACAAACAAAAATTATCTGTCTTTACATTAAATAATCACATTTTTAAAAAACATTTACAATTTCAAGTGTTTATATTGGCATAGTACACATCATCGGATAAAATCTATCTTTTGCAAGTTACCTACTATAAAATTCAAAATATGAAAACTATAGAATCCTTATTCGACTTGGGAATTTAAATTCTAATTATAATATAAAGTTTTCAAATTAACAAGTTACCAACTCCAATTTTAACTCTTTTACCACCCACTTACAGTTTTCTATCAAAACCTAAGTAATATTTTACTTCATTAAAATGTTTAATGTGTTTTAATATCTATAACCCTATTTATTTATTTATGAATTCTTTAATTACTCATGACATCTTATATTTTATTTATTCTGTTTCCTACGGTTTCCATCAACATATTACACAACTGCTCACTCTACTTATCCAGGATTGTAACCCCCCCCCCCCCCATTTTCCCTCTCTTTCATCTACAACTTCAATTCAAATACTAATATAAATTGAACCACTGATTCTCCCGTAAACCACTTCAACTCTTATAAGCCTTACCACATTCTACAAATACCTATAAACTTTTGTCAAAATGTCAGACTTCATCAACAGCATAACATTAATAAAAATGCATTGGAAGTTGAAAGTTTTAGTTGATCGTTTTAATCCTGATGTTTTATATGCAATTGAAGTGATTCTGCAAGATGAAAATGTATCCTGCTTTGTTTAGCATCTCTATAATTCTGATACTCAGTTTGTTAAACTCATTTTTCAATATTTTAATTTCATAGGTTATTTTTTGGGGGGGATCGGATACAAGCTTCTATATGCAGTTCTGTGCTTATACGTGGTTTATATCAAATGGAGAATTTTATAGTATGTAAAAATACTAACAATTTAAGGGCCACAACTCATAAGTTGAAGCTTAATTTTACACTACGAACAACTATTACTGAAAAATCAGATTCATCCTTCCCAATGAAGTTCTTTGATTTCCGACCTTTCTCACACTTGGTAAATAAGGTTTCTGTGAATGAATCAGAATTATTTGGTCAGAAAAATATCACTTTCACTTTCTATGTATTACATTTTATACTACTAATATTAACAAATTTTAATATTTTAGTTGTTATTGGAGAAATTATCAGTTTCGGTCAGATATAGACTCACAATATAGGAGGAAATTCCCGGAAGTTCATGAATGTAGAAATAGAAGATGATGAGTAAGAAAAATTACCTATTCGTTGATTATTTATGGAATTTATATTATAATATTTACATAAGTTGTATCTTTATTCTATTTTGCAGAAATAAGAGGCTATCATCTACATTTTGGGGTGAATTTGTTGTTGTGCCTCAACTTCTAAGTACTGACAACCAACATAAGTTGTATCTTTTTTCTATTTCACAGAAATAACAAGCTATCATCTACATTTTGGGGTGAATTTGTTGATCAAATTATGCCTCAACTTCTAAGTACTGACAACCAACCAGTTGTTATTGTTCTACAACTTATACAGGCACATAAATTTCAAGGTAATAATATTTGTTCACATTCACATTTATTTAATAAAAAAATTCAATGCAACTTACAGATATTATTTGACAGATTCCTATACTGTGCGCAATACTTGAAATGCCTCAAAGCTGTGGATTAATCCAACTGATGATCAATCTGAAGAGTTTAAAAAATGATTTATTATACATTTATGTCGTCTACATAGACGTGTATGTTCAAACAACAAAGTACTTCTTCACTAATTTCTTACATTTTAAAATTATATGTATGCAGATTACTTTCAGTTCGTGATAGAAACTCCAACAGATTAACTCATAGCATCTCTCAACAAAGTAACTCTGTCTCAGATGAATTATCTAAAGGCACTTTACAAGTCAAGATAGTTTCAAAATTGTTACAGATTAGGAAAGTGAATACACTATTTTTTTTTAATAATGTTTAAACATTTTTAACTGTTTATTCTTCTCCCTGCTTTCCAATATTTTTAAATAAGTGTTTTGCTCTTTTACTTCATTTTTTGATGTTCCATTTTGTTTCATTTTAGTACGCTGTTTATCCAGTTGTTTTAACTTTTTATTCTTCTTCCATCCAATTTTATTTGTGTTAATGTATGTTTACTTTTCCACTTCTGTATCCATGTTTTCTAAATGTATTATTAAACTTTATGTTTATTGTTATCCTCTTCACTTTCCAATTTTCAAAAATTGTTTTGCTATTATAATTGCCTAAATTTCTTGCTAAGTGCAATAATTAGATCTGTTTCACATCTATACTCTTATCATGATATAATTTTATTAAACCTTTACACAGGAAGACTCTTAATGTTGTATTATTTCCACTACTGAATTGTTAAATCTAGACAATGGGTGGTCATATATTGGATGCAATAAGTGTCGAAAAGGCTAAAAAAGGTGAAAAACACTTATGTTTGTACAAACAAAAAATGTAATCATGAAGATGCCACTGCAGTTTACAGGTAAACATACAACTTTTTCACTAATACTTTGAAACAGAACTTTATATTAAAAAAAAATAAACAACTATTTAGGTACATGATTCAAGTTACGGTCATGGACGGTACTGGCTCTATTTCATTAATGATTTGGGACACTGACACAATGTCTCTAATTGGCAAGTCTGTAAATGACTTGAAAGAAGGATTACTTTAGGTATATATATAAAATATATAGATTACATCAAACAAATTTGTTATTTAAAGAACAACTAACACAACAATTATACCTACAATACTAGCAATGATGATGGCCTTTCTTATCCGATGGAACTGAATAATATTCTTCAAAGAAAATTCCTCTTTAAGGTGATTGTCAAGACTGAAAACATTCATAACTATGATGACGTATACAGTGTTCTTAAGCTTACAGATGATCAAGAAATATTCTCCTGACGAATCAGATACCTCCATTGTATGTAAACTTTCCTCAAAAAGTTCTACTCATTTACTTATATTTCCATACTTATATTTTTTTTAAACTATGTTTACTAGGACCCTGACTTCAACAATACTCAAGATTTATATGGGGAGAAAGGGTTCAAGGTAATTACATCGCATACCTTTATATTATCTACAATATGACGCATACAATTTAGTTATACATCTTGATAGATATATGGTGTCTAATTCACTGTTAAGGACTTTTGATTCTATATTGTTCAAGCTAAGTTGAAATTTCTAATTGCTTCCTTTTAAAATTCAATAGGAATCCACAGACGACAGTGACATGTTATCTCCTTTGAAGACGTTTGCAAAGAGGACTAGATCATCCAAAAAGGATAAATCAGTCATAGTTGATGAAGATGTACATTGTCAACTCTCAAGCAACAAGGTTCGCAGAAGTGTTAAAAAGGAAAAGACATCATCATTAGCTGTCTTTAAATGACTTTTGTTACGTTCTTTCTGTAGTTTAATATTTTTATATTAATCTAGCAAGTTCTTAGGAATAGTGACTTTTATCAATAGTTATTTGTATCCTGTTAAGTTTTTAAATTTCAGACTTTTTTTATTAAATACAATCCAATATTTGTCTATGTTCCATATATACTCTACGAGCCTCAGACACAAATTTAATGAAATTTATAACATAATAGAGGTGTGACATTGTCAATATGAATATGAACAAGTTATGTAGGCAATAAACTCTTAATATCAAGAATTAGATAAGGAACATAAGAGCACTTATGAAAAGTCATTTTCCATAAAAGAACTAACCAGTGCACCAAGAAGTTCCGCAATAACCACTTATAAGTTCTGAACTTGCTGCTTAATATGTGACATTGATGAAGCATCAACATTGCCACTTCCCTTGGACATATTTGCTGGTGCTTTGGGGGATCAATTAACTACATGTAAGAGGAGAGGTAAGTTGCTCAGCTTCTTCCTCCATCCTGTCAGCCAAATGAATCTCATTCGCAACATAATTTGCCTTGTTGTTGTTATTTATTAGAGTATTGAGGTGTGACACTATGAATATGAATATGAAATAGCGATGTAGGGAGTAAGCTCTTCATGAAATATAAATAATTTGGTATGGAACATAAGAACAATTATAAAATTCCAATATTAAACTTAAAAACTTACTAGTGAACCAAAAAGCTCCGCATCAAGACCTTAAAAGATCTGCACTTGCTGACCAATATGTGATAGATATGAAGCACCGAAAATAACACTAACCTTGTACATATTTGCAGGTGCTTTGGGTCATCAATGTACTATGTGTAAGAGTATATGTAATTTGCTCACCTTCTTCTTCACCATATCAACCTAACGACTCTCATTAGTAATATTTTTTTTGATGTTTTTGATGTATTTATCCAACATCTTTCGCTACCTGATGCTGTACTTTTAATATAGCTTCTACAGGTGCCAAAGATACAAATTTAACTACATTTGTATCATTTCTAGGGGTCAGTTGTCTTTCATTAAGCTAAAACTCATTCTTCCCCCGTTGTAAGGTTTTTAGAATTCCTCTATAATCAACACCTGAATCTAAAACATGTGTTTAGTTTATGAAGAACTGTTATTCAATTAATATATATGCTTGAAGCTAAAAACAGATGAAATGATATTAATTTTACCAGTCAAATCTTTCAGCTAAAAGATTTTATCAAGACTGTTTGACATTTGATTTGTGCCTTTTTAACACCTAAATATTAAACATGACATCATATAAAACCTTTTCATTATGAAGTTCAGAAATGGAAACTGAAAATTAAATTTGGATGTCAATGTTGTATCAGAGTTGGATAGATAAAAGAGCTCCTCGAAACACCTAGCATATAAACCACGATCGTGGCTTGATCCTTCCTGCATAAAGGAGGAAATGTGAGGAACCAACATTAATTTCAAACCAATAGCTTAAAATAGTTGGGTATTTGGCAGATCAAAACTTTGATAAAGGCCCAAGGTATTCAATGTGTCTCAATTATACCATAAGCATTCAAATTTGAATACTGATACCAAGTATACAAACTTTGAAAATTAACCTCCTACTAGAAAGGTTTCATAAGACTTTATGAAGTTAAACCTTGCCCAGCTTAAAACATCAGAATAGGCAGTTTTCCAAAATGCATAAAGAGAAGAAATGTATAAATCGTTCAAAATAAATAGATGAACAGAAAAAGTGAACATACATAAGAGATGAGTGAGAGACCATTGTGTGGGTCTTTCCTTAGTGTGCTTGCCAATAAGAAAATATAGCCACATTGTATCCATCAAATGCTGACTGAACAAATGGTTGAACATCACTAAAAAGTCCAACTGCACAAAGAGAAAATAAATTTCAACATAACTATATTTCACAGTGTAAATTACACCTCATTATAAACTTCGACTAACTTTTTGCTTCTAACTTTGGAAATCCAAAGTTGTACATGATCACATGTATAGCTCCATGCCTAACATAATCAACAAAAAAATAAGTTTGTCACATATTTAGTGTTGGCATGATTCTTAGTTAATAACATGAGATGATAAATACAAAACTGTAGATATAGAGGCCTTGGTTTTTCTCCACAATTACTTCAAGAATAAGGCTTGCACAACAATTTGGATCTAACAATTGCAGATATGTTTTTTTTGTGCGCACTCCTCAATTCAAGATGTTTTATTATTATTGAACAATTGCTGAGCAACTTAGCAATTACAATTAAAATAGGGTCATAATAAGTCTAATTTGATTAAAATGAAACCATTAAGAAAAGTTTTCAAAGTGGAAACAGGTGAGTTGGAACATTTAAAGAAATGTGTTGCAGCTTGGTAGCATATTAGTTTTGGGTACAAATATGTTACACATTCAATTACCTTCATCCCTACCTATTAATATTACTTTGAGCAGCAACAAGCGATCAACTGAGATAGATTCTGATCCATGTATTTATGGGAATACTTATCAGAACGGATACAAGACTTAGGATCATTATAAAAAGTCAATATTAAACATAAGAACTTACCAGTAAACCAAGAAGCTCCGCATCAAGAACTTAATAATCTGAATTTTCTGCCAATATGTGATGGATATAAAGAACTAGCAATAACACTACATTGGGCTTAATTGCAGGTGCTTTGGGTGATCAATTTACTACGTGTAAGAGGATATGTAAACTGCTCACCTTCTTTTTCCAACATGTCAGCTTAACTACTCTTATTCGTAACATTCTATCTCCCTATTTTTGATGGATTTATACCAACCTCTTAGATTTCCAATGATGTACTTTCAATATAGCAGCTACAAGCGCCAAAGATAAAATTTATCTATATTCTGATCATTTACTAGTGCCACCAGTTGCCTTTCAATAAGCTGCAACTCATTCTCACCCCGTTGTAAGATTTTTAGAATTCCACACTTATTCAACACCTGATTTAGAGCATATGTATTAGGTTATGAGGAACTGTGACGTTCTAGTGACTAAACATTGTGATAATGAGTTGCCTCATGCAATGACATCAGATTAAACTTGACTAATCTGACACAATGTTAATTAGAAACTGAAACAGGCATTAGGAGATCTAAAATAACAGCAACATCCAGTTGCCTGTGGGCTATTAACTTTTCCTTTGCATTATCCACTTCCATTAATATATTAGTTCCATAGAATACAGATACTGCTTGACAATCTAAGTAAGAAACTGTGTGACAATACAATATCTACTTTAGTAGGATCAATCACTGAAGGGCATCATGGTACACTAAACTAATGTTATATGCAGGGTCCAAAAAGGGCCGAGCCAAAGTGGGCCTACTATACGGGTTCTTACCATGATTTTTTAAAGATTTTTAACTACACGAATTGTATCCATAACCAGAAAGTTGTATAGTTTAAATAATTTCCATACACCAACTCTTACTGTGCGATAGAATAAACAATTATGAGAGTTGTAAATGTTACCGTTCTCAAAAAAATTTAACGAAGTTGAACAGAGAGAGATTTAGAAGTCATATTGGTCTAGGCAACGCATGCACATCTACGGAAGACGAAAGTTATAAGCTTTAGCATTATCGTAATAACTTTTCTCTTCTTGCATTTATTCACACGATTTTGAAAAATGTTTTTCTTCAACTGAAGGTATATCATAAACAACATCTCTACCCTACAAAGGTAGGGTTAAGGTCTGTATAGGCCCTTTCCTCTAAGATCCTACAAAGGGATGTGCTGCAGCTTGGTAGATCATTAGTTTTGGGTATAAAATGTCACGCATTCAAATACTTTCATCCCTACCTATTACTGTTTCTTTGAGCAGTAACAAAAATTCAACTAAGATGGATTCCAATCCATGTATTTATTGGAATACTCATCAAAATGGATAAAAGACTTGGGATCATTATAAAAAGTCAATATTAAACATAGAAACTTACCAGTGCACCAAGAAGCTCCACATCAAGAACTTATTAGTTCAGAACTTTCTGCCCAATATTTGATGGATATGAAGCACCGACAATACCTCTTCCCTTGGGCATAATTTTAGGTGCTGTGTGTGATCAATTCTATGTGTAAGAGGATATGTAAGTTGCTCAACTTCTTTTTCCAACATTTCATCCTAACGACTCTCATTTGTAACATTATTTTTCCCTATTTTTGATGTATTTATACCAACCTCTTAGATTCCCAATAGACTTTTAATATAGCAACTACAGGTGCCAAATGTAAAAATTTAACTACATTCTGATCATATTCTAAGGCAACCATTTGCCTTTCATAAAGAAACAACTCCTTCTCACCCTGTGTAAAGGTTTAATAAAAGTATATCATGATAAGAGTGTAGATGTGAAACAAATCTAGTTACTGCACTTAGCAAAAAATTTAGGCAATTAAAATAGCAAAATAATTTTTGAAAATTGGAAAGTGAAGAGGATAACAATAAACATAAAGTTTAATAATACATTTAGAAAACATGGATATAAAAGTGGAAAAGTAAACATACATTTAAACAAATAAAAATTGGATGGAAGAAGAATAAAAAGTTAAAACAACTGGATAAGCAGCGTACTAAAATGAAACAAAATGGAACAACCAAAAATGAAGTAAAAGAGCAAAACACTTATTAAAAAAATATTGGAAAGCAGGGAGAAGAATAAACAGTTAAAAATGTTTAAACATTATTAAAAAAAATAGTGTACTCACTTTCCTAATCTGTAACAATTTTGAAACCGTCTTGACTTGTAAAGTGCCTTTAGATAATTCTGAGACAGAGTTACTTTGCTGAGAGATGCTATGAGTTAATCTGTTGGAGTTTCTATCACGAACTGAAAGTAATCTGCATACATATAATTTTAAAATGTAAGAAATTAGTGAAGAAGTACTTTGTTGTTTGAACATACACGTATATGTAGACTTAGCTAAATTCTAGTAGCTAATATTTGGTGTGACTGCTAAAGCGTTCAATGAGCCTCTTTAGCGCTAGCCGCTTTAGCGGCCTCAACCATTTTTTTGGTGACCGCATAAGAGGTCAAAGTGCACATTAGCGGTAGCCTCTTAAGCGGCCAGGTGTCCGCTTTAGCAGCACCTGAAGGCTGATAAATTCCCTTTTTCACCGGATTCTCTCTCATTTTCTCAACCATTTTCCAATATTATTGAGAGATTGAAGAGAGAGAAAGTGTGGGGAATCTTCCATTGAAGCTTTCAAAGTGTGGGGAATCTTCCATTGAAGCTAAGGTAAGTTAGCTCATCACTCCTTGGTCATTATTCATCTTACCCATTGAATTTCGTCCCATTTCATTGTAAATGCTTAGAAATTAGGTCATTGAAGTCCTAATTTTTGGGGACTGATTTGGGACTTGATTTGTATCCCCATTTGTGCTCAACTTTTTAGCACACATTCCTTTTCCTTCGAAGGACCTCGTGATGGATTCAATTTTGGGATTCTTTTAGCGGGCCCCACAGGCCCATTAGTGACCCAATTTTAGGCCTGGAGTATTATATTATAATATGGGTATCATTTTATTTGTAATGACATATAGGTTACTATTTTGATAGTGTGACATCGATGTGGAATCATGGAGCAAGGACGGATGAATTGTGAAAGATTTAAGTATTGTAGTTCGGCATCGAGGTAGGCTTCGATCTACTTTTTTTTATGAGATTATGTATAGTATAGATTGCATGCTAAGTAAGGACCATAGGATAGAATTATGGCTAGTATACCATGGCGTAGCCTATTTTAGGTATTTTGGGGTAGAAATGTGACCCGAACCATAGTATAAATACTTGTTATAGCCATAGAGTCCTATTGCCCTTAAATATAAGTATGTCAACCACAATTTATGATTAAGTATCCTTTGGTACGAGACTTACCATTTGACTTACCAATTCAGGAGGTTTTTCCCTGATTAGATCCTTGTGGTGGCTTTATGCGAGACCTTGCAATGTTGGGTATATGTTATTGGGCCCGAGACCGTGATTATGAGACTAGTTGGACTCTAGGTGAGTATTCTACTCTTAACAAGGGTGTGATTAACATTTATAGATGCTTAGGCACTGATGGTTATATTGTTTGGATATTAGTAATGACATGCATACTATCTAGCTCATTCATGCTCATTTAATGGTACGATTCCGACTAAAACCTTGATTTTACTACTATTTCCAAAAAGGGATTTATTCCTATTTTTCACTTTAAATATGAATTGTTTTATCACGGGAATTATACCACCTTATTTACTGAATTATGAAATTTAGAAAATAAAAATGATGTTTTAGAACTTCGACCAAGGGTGATTTCGATCCATTATTTATCCACTCAGTTTACCACTACCATTTACTTCGGTCGAGGGATATTCCTACCCTTTGTACATGATTATGATGATTTAGTCCCGAGCATGATCTCAGGCATTGGATTTACTAATTTATAACCTTTTAGTCGCAATTCCAGTCTGTGCACTAATTTTATCTCTCTCTCTCTACGATACTGGATGGAGTAGATGAATTATGATGATTATTAGAATTCTTGGACAGGGACCACGCAATGTATACGGATTTCCCAAATTCGCTAGGGGGCCCCTATGTCAGAGAGCAGTCGTGTCGGAGAAGGATGGTCATCATAGGTCCTTCATTTGCTAGCTAGGTGAGCTGGAGGAGGTGTATATACTTGGTATGGTACTTGGTACTTATGGTTTGAGGTGATGGAACTTGTTTGAGTTCGATGTCTACGATATGGTTTACTATTGGTTTACATGCATTCATTCATGTGTATTGCCTATCACTAGTATAGTTGTTTGGCGCCTATATTTATTGGCCTTATGGGGGGCTGTATATGGACATGTTATGGTTGTTTTTTGCTGAGTGTTTTCGTGAACTTTCTAGGCTTATGGGGTCCGGTTAGGTACTTGTTTGCCTGGACTAGCCGGTTACTTTATTATTGATTATTATTGTTAGTTCGTGGCAGGTTGGTTATGGACTGGTACCTGAGATTGGAGGTACGTTTCTGATTTCTTTATCCTATTGGCAAGTTGTATTATTTATCCCAGGATTTGTCACCCCCTTATGGTAGAGGCTTGATGATGCTAGTGTAGCTCCTTTACTTGGATAGGGACCTCGAGATGTTAGGTTGACTCCTCAGGAAGTTACCTTTGAGTTAGCCTTATATGTATACATATATGCATGTTAATACCATATATCCCTCTTTTTTTTGATCTATTCATATTGTATATGTACCCTTTGGCCTAGTATATTACTATATATACTTCTTTCTATATTTATTCATGTATTGGCTAGGGATATACGGTATTGTACTTTAGTTCCTGAATGTTGTCAGGATAGGATAGTTATCCTTATTGCTCCATTAGCACTGTTATGCTGAGTTCCTTGAATATTTGCCTGTAGTTATTTTCATTTCTTACATGTCATTTTATGCTTACATTATTTCTGGAGCTTAGTAGGCCGTTGCCTACTGAGTACCACGTGTTTGGTACTCATACTACACTTTTGCAGCCTGCAGGTTATAGTATGAGTTATCGCCATTTATGTGTGTATATCTTGCAGAGTAGCTATGGATCAGAGACTTGGGGTGAGTTCCTGACGTTTTGGAGTATCCCTACTCTTTGTCTTATTGTAGATTGTTCTCTATGTTGTATCAGAGATGATTTGTATATATATACTTTTTTCCTGTATTTCATTTGTACTCCTATTGTATTAGAAGCTCTTATACCGGCTCCACCAGGTTTTGGATTTATATTAGCCTTGCTGTTATATTTATTTTGTTGTTTCCTTTATTTCTATCTGTAGTCCATTACTAGCTGTTCCGGACTACGGGTTGACTTACCTACTTGTGGGTTATAGTAGGTGCCATTATGACCTGAAAAATTGAGTCGTGACAATTTTTTACTAGGTTTAAAATAAGCTATCATTATTGCAAGGTTTTTATTTAAATTAACATTATTTATATAACAAGAATGATTAAAAATATACGGATTACATTTTTTTTATAACATATGAGTAGCAGTTGATGATTCCAATATTAATGATGATGTACCAGGTATTTGACTGCCTCAACTTTTCAGGATTTGGTGTTAGGGGTTTCAAGTCTATTTTTGGATACCTCCCAGCTAGAGGTGATGTTGGGTCCATCGAGTAGTTCTCAGACCAGAATTGGAATTATTAGTGTTCAACTGGGTTTTTTTGTCTATTTCAGAGTATGGGATTGGGTTTCTCGTGTGGGCCAGACATACTCCTATGTTATTTTCTACTGAGCACGAGATGGTGTAGAGATTTATCAGAGGGTTGACTTTACCACTTCGTTTGGCTTCAAAGCATTTGATAGAAGTTGGGTCTCCTTTCTCTGAGGTTGTTGATCATGAGAGGGCTACAAAAAAGGCTTTCTTTGAGGCGTATGGAGGTGGAAGTAAGAGACTATGTCAGCAGTTCATTGTTAGGGGTATTCCGCTAGAGGTCAAAATCTTCCCAGCAGAGGCCAGCCTCATCTGCAACCTATTAGACCTGTACAGGTAGCACCTCAGCTTAAAGATAGCCTTCAGGTAGATCATGATGGCATCAGTGGACAGAGTTCTGGTCATACATCACAGAGTATTCGGTCTAGGTCTTTAGGCCATGACGACCATTCTGGGTCAACAGGTTTAGTGCCTCAAAGTATTCCAGGAGCATGTTTTGATTATGGTGAGGTTGGTCATTGGTCTAAAGATTTCCCCAGGCATGATTTGTTCAGCCAGTTGGGGACAACTCGTGTTTCTCACAAGGTTAAAACTTTAGGGGTTTGTTATGACTGTAGATAGATCGGTCGCTGGTCCAAGGAGTGTTCCCGACGTGGGTTTATTGGCCATTCGATTCATCCACATCAGTCCCGCATTGTTATGGCACCTTCAGTTAGAGTTAGTGCACCTAGTGCCTCAGATGGTCATTCAGACGCTCAGTACGAGTTCGGACATGCTCAGATTCATACTCCTTCGAGCACACCTGATTTATGATTTTGGATTTCCACCATGATAGGTGCACCTTCGATTTTCTTCCTTTAGTTTCTATTTGATTTGTGTTGGGGTTTTCATACCTATCAATAATTATACGTCGTCGTATTTTATATTTGATATTGTATGCCTTTGTGTAGGTTTATGCATATATGACTACCCCCGTAGATGATTCTTTAGTAGTGAATCGAGTGGATCAGTGTGGTATTGTTCTAGGGGTGTAGCATTTGGGTTAAAGTCCCATTTTTCCTTAGCATATTGGCTTTGTTATGACTGTAAAGTGGATCAGTATCGTGTTTCCCTTGGGGGTAAGCATTTGGGTTTGAGTCCCATTTCTTTTGGCATATTGGCCTAATTATGGCCCTAGAATGGTACTTGTTGTTGATTTTTGTTTTTATACCACCTACATCTTATGCTATTGTTATTATGGTCATTGGTTTGACCTTTACCGATTCTTAGTTGATAGACGACTAGACTAGCATTATCTAATTAGTATTTTTCCTTCCTTGTGATTCTTATTTCGTTGGATTTGTTAGCTACCTCGGTTGGTTTGCCTTTCCTTTCTGTTAGCAAGGTTGGCTATTGATCGGACTGTGAGAATGAAGGTAAGCTTGACCTTCCAGGGCTTTGTTATGATTTTAGCATTGGTAGCTTTCTTCTATAACCTATTTCTTTTGGTGATGCACTTGGAATCTGTTCTTTGGATTTGGATAGTTCATGACCCGATAGTGGTCTTGTTCTTGATGTTGATTTTGAGTTAGGGTTGGCGATTTGGCTCTATCACCCATTTTTGAGATTAAGAGGTCTGAGACTTATTTTCTGAATTGGGGATTCATCTCCTGGTAAGCATGTTGATCTTGGTTTTGGTATGGAATTGGATACTCCATTCTTCCTGTGCTATGGTTTATGGTTCAGCTGAGTTAAGGTTGATATAATTGGGAGAATTTAGAAAATTCTCAGTTCGGCACTTATTCGGCCTTACATGACTCCGCGGAGTGCTTCTGCTTGATGATTTGAGCCTATGGATATTCGTTGACATGGATTGAGTATTGGTTTGACCAAATCCATGATGAAGTTATATTTCACCGAGTTTGAGTAAATGGGTAATTTCAGAAATTCCCGTTTAGACTTTTGTTCGGCCTGATATGGTTTTGTGGATTGCTTCTACTTAATTTTATGTTCTTGGTTACCAGTTGTTGGTTACCAAAGAGGGAGTCTTTGCGAGTGAGTATTTGTTGCCATTGATTGGCTATTGGATTTGGCCAGATGTTGGTTGGATTGTATAGTCCGAGTTTCTTAAGTTCTGGCTCTTACCAGTACTATTTGCAACCTTGGCGAGTTCTTGCTTATGCCTTGTTGCATTATGCACTCCAGCCATGATGGAGTTGATTGGTTGCCTCTCTATCATGTTGTCTTCCCTAGTTGGGATTATGTTCTTCGACGATATTTTAGTTTCAGCCTTGCGGAGATTGATGGGCATATACTTGATTTCTGGTAGCGGGGTCGGTTTGAGTATTGGGACTTCGTAAAGGCTTGTTGGCTCTAGTTGTGGTTCTTGACCTTATTGGTATGGCAGCTTGAAAGTTAAAATGGCTTTTGGAGTTTGGATGCTTACTCGTCAACAGGATCAATTTGGATAGTTGAGAGCGAGTAATTCAGCTTCAGTGATAGGGTTTTAGCTTGAGATTGCATAACTTGGTTGCAGCCCTTTTTCTAGATTTGCCTCCGTTGAGCATTCATTCATAGGCTGGCTAAGCTTACTCCTTGCCTACCTTTTCGGTTCTTTTCAGTCCAGATAGTCTGGGCTTGATTGATGCTCGGAGGATAGTTTGTTGGCACATGGTATTGGTTTCTACTGCTTTTGACCTTGGCTCTCAGTTTCCATCATAAGTTTGGATTGTCTACTCAGCAAAAAGTGTATGCTTAAGTTGGGCTTAGCATGGCTTTATCCACAGTTGGTGGAACGTCCTGGAGCCAATCATTCAGTTTTAAGAGATTGGTGCTTCGAACTTTTGACCATCAGTGTCGAAGGTCATCCAGACCAGTTGTAGCTTTGGCCTAATTATGCAGACCTTGGTCACCTCTGTTTGTGCATCCTGGTAGCACCTTATGGGCTTATTCTTGCGCTTTCCATCATGGATTTTTGGTAAGTCAGCTTCAACCTTTCGAGGACGGTGTATTGTGATTGTGTGGACAGGACTCAAATGACACTTTGTGTGATTCTGAATAGATGGCAGGTTTGGAAAGGCAAAAGAAGGTTAAGTTTGGATGTTGGAGTTGTAGCATGATCTTGGACTTAGATTGCCTTTAGCTTGACTAAGTTTCTGCTTGTATCGATTTGATGTCGGCGTGTTATAGTTTGGTTTGTGTGCATCAGCCGTTCTCGGTTCAATTGGAGGCCAGTTGGTTTTTGAGTTTTAGTTTTGGTTGTTTGGAAAACGGAGTAAGGAGTTGGTTGAAAAAGGGATACCTTGGGTGAAATCCCTTTGAAGTGTTGCTTCTGCTTAGAGGTTACTTGGGGAGTCATGCTTGAGGCATGCGGGCCCAGTACCTTGTCCTCTCGAGCTTTTGGGCTTTTTCTATCCATTAACTTTTTTCAGACGAAAGTTCTTTTAGTAGTGGATATTGTAATGACCCTCCAGGTCATTTTCTAGTTTTCAAGCATTTCTAGTGTTTTGAGCTTGCCCACAGCTGCTACAGGTCATTTATGACTTTTTGAAACTGTTGGTTTGGTTATCGGATAGTTCGTTTGGATTTTAGACTCCTTTCCCCGTTATAGAGCTTTCGTTGTTAAGGATTTTGTCTCGGACCAAAACTCCTAGTAGACAATCTCAGATGGAAATTCTGACAGGGCCATTAGCTCTGGAATGTTGATTTTGGGCTAGGGGTACCCTTGGTATGGGTCCCAACGCTTCCAAACTCGTTTTGGGCTATTGGATAGATTTGGTAAAAAATAGAATTATAGGTGTGGGCCCCACATTTAATCGAAATGACCTCGGATAGAAATTTTGATGGTTTTGTTGAGTCCAAAATGTCAAATTTGGTATGGTTTCATAGTTCATTTGTGGGTACGGGGTTCCAAACGAATTCCGAGCACTCGATCGGAGTCCATTTTGGACTTAGCTAAATTCTAGTAGCTGATATTTGGTGTGACCGCTAAAGCGGTCAATGAGCCTCTTTAGCGGCCTCAACCATTTTTTCGGTGACCGCTTAAGCGGTCAAAGTCCGCTTTAGCGGTAGCCGCTTAAGCGGCCAGGTGTCCACTTTAGCGGCACCTGAAGGGTGATAAATTCCCTTATTTACCTGATTCTCTCTTATTTTCTCAACCCTTTTCCAATATTATTGAGAGCTTAAAGAAAGAGAAAGTATGGGGAATCTTCTATTGAATCTAAGGTAAGTTAGCTCATCACTCCTTGGTCATTATTCATCATTTTACACGTTGAATTCCGTCCCATTTAATTGTAAATGCTTAGAAATTAGGTCTTTGAAGTCCTAATTTTTGGGGACTGATTTGGGCTCCGATTTGTATCCCATTTGTGCTAAACTTTTTACCACGCATTCCTTGTCTTTCGAAGGACCTCGTGATGGATTCAATTTTGGGATTTTGTTAGCGGGCCCCACAGGCCCATTAGTGACCCAATTTTGGGCCCGGAGTATTATATTATAATATGGGTATCGTTTTATTCGTAATGACATGTAGGTTACTATTTTGATAGTGTGACATCGATGCGGAATCTTGGATCAAGGATGGACAAATTGTGAATAATTCAAGTATTGCGGTTCGGCATCGAGGTAGGCTTCGGTCTACTTTTCTTTATGATATTATGTATAGTATAGATTGCATGCTAAGTAAGGACTATAGGATAGAATTACGGCTTGTATACCATGGCTTAGCTTATTTTAGGGATTTTGGGGTAGAAATGTGACCCGAACCATAGTATAAATACTTGTTATGGCCATAGAGTCCTATTGCCCTTGAATATAAGCATGTCAACCACATTTGATGATTAAGGATCCTTTGGTATAGCAATTTGGGAGGTTTTTCCCTGATTAGATCCTTGTGGTGGCTTTATGCCTTTGATTATTGCGGTTGCCCGGGGTATGAGACCTTGCTATACGGGTATATGTTATTGGGCTCGAGACCGTGATTATGAGACTAGTTGGACTCTAGGTGAGTATTCTACCCTTAGCAAGGGTATGATTATCATTTATAGACACTTAGGCACTGATGGTTATATTGTTTGGATACTAGTAATGGCATGCATACTATCTGGCTCATTCATGCTCATTTAGTGGTACGATTCCGACTAAAACCTTGATTCTACTACTATTTCCAAAAAGGGATTTATTCCTATTTTTCACTTTAAATATGGATTATTTTATCATGGGAATCGTATCACCTTATTTACTGGATTATGAGATTTTGAAAATAAAAATGACGTTTTAGAACTTCGACCGAGGGTGATTTTGGTCCATTATTTATTCACGCATTTTACCACTACCATTTACTTCAGTCTAGGGATATTCCGAACCTTTGTACATGATTATGATGATTTAGTCCTGAGCATGATCTCGGGCATTGGATTTACTGATTTATATCCTTTTAGTCGCGGTTCGAGTCCGTGCACTGATTTTATATCTCTCTCTATATGATACTGGATAGAGTAGTTGGATTATGATGATTATTGGAAGTCCTGGATAGGGACCAGCAGTGTATACGAATTTCCCAAATTCCCAAGGGGGCCCCTATGTCAGAGAGCCATCGTGCCGGAGGAGGATCATCATAGGTCCTTCATTTGCTAGCTAGGTGAGCTGGAGGAGGTGTATATACTTGGTATGGTACTTGGTACTTATGGTTTGAGGTGATGGAACTTGTTCGAGTTCGATGTCTACTATATGGTTTACTATTGGTTTACATGCATTCATTCATGTGTATTGCCTATCACTAGTATAGTTGTTTGGCGCCTATATTTATTGGTCTTATGGGGGGCTGTATATGGACATGTTATGGTTGTTTTTTGCTGAGTGTTTTCGTGAACTTTCCAGGCTTATGGGGTCCGGTTAGGTACTTGTTTGCCTGGACTAGCCGGTTACTTTATTATTGATTATTATTGTTAGTTCGTGGCAGGTTGGTTATGGACTGGTACCTGATATTGGAAGTACGTTTCTGATTCCTTTATCCTCTCGGCAAGTTGTATTATTTATCCCAGGATTTTTCACCCCCTTAGGGTAGAGGCTTGATGATGCTAGTGTAGCTTCTTTACTTGGCTAGGGACCTCGAGATGTTAGGTTGACTCCCTCAGGCAGTTACCTTTGAGTTAGCCTTATATGTATACATATATGTATGTTATTACCATATATCCCTCTCTTCCTTGATCTATTCATATTGTATATGTACCCTTTGGCCTAGTATATTACTATAATACTTCTTTCTCTATTTATTCATGTATTGGCCAGGGATATACGGTATTGCACTTTAGTTCTTGAATGTTGTCAGGATAGGATAGTTATCCTTATTGCTCCATTAGCACTGTTATGCGTAGTTCCTTGGATATTTGCCTGTAGTTATTTTCATTTCTTACATGTCATTTTATGCTTACATTATTTTTGGAGCTCAGTAGGCTGTTGCTTACTGAGTACCACGTGTTTGGTACTTATACTACACTTTTGTAGCCTGCAGGTTATAGTACAAGTTATCGCCATTTATGTGTGTATATCGTGCGGAGTAGCTATGGATCAGAGACTTGGGGTGAGCTCCTGGCGTTTTGGAGTATCCCTGCTCTTCCTCTTATTGTAGACTGTTCTCTATGTTGTATCAGAGACGACTTGTATATATATATACACTTTTTTCCTGTATTTCACTTGTACTCCTGTTGTATTAGAAGCTCTTGTACCGGCTCCACCATGTTTTGGGTTTATATTAGCCTTGCTGTTATATTTATTCCATTGTTTCCTTTATTTCTATCTGTAGTCCATTACTAGCTGTTCCGAACTACGGGTTGGCTTATCTACTGGTGGGTTATAGTAGGTGCCATCATGACCTGAGAAATTGAGTCGTGACAATTTTTTACTAGGTTTAAAATAAGCTACCATTATTGCAAGGTTTTTATTTAAATTAACATTATTTATATGACATGAATGATTAAAAAAATACTGATTACATTTTTTTTATAACATATGAGTAGCAGTTGATAATGCCAATATTGATGATGATGTACCAGGTATTTCTTTTCTGTAAAGAAGGTTTTAGACATAAAAATATTGAATTTTGAATTCAAAACATAATGCTATAGTAATACAAGTGCAGAAAATAATGATATGGGTCAAGATGAAGATGAGTATGAAGGTATGTCGATAAAAACACAAATAACATTTTATTCATATACAATTTCTGTTTGTATAAAGTATAATTTATATGATGCTAATATTATATTTTATAAAGGCTGATCTAGGATATGCAAGTACTGATGATGAAGGTATGAATATTTGTTATGGTCTTTTATATGTAATAAATAGTCATGACAAAACTTAACAACTAAATATAATCTTACATTTGTATTTTTGATCAACAGATTACTGGAATATAGGAGATCCAACATATGAATGTGAACATTGTGGTGCTTACTCTTGGTACGAAGAAAGGATCAAGAAGAAGTTAAAATCTAAAAGACCCGAGTTCTCTTTGTGTTGTCTCCATGGAAAAATAAATCTACCCAAATCAAATAAGCCTCCTCCAATTTTAAAACAGTTATTATTTGGATCAGGTGACAACAAATCTTTTTACCGTACTTGAATAATAAATGTAATACAAGAATACATCTTCATTCACCAATTGTTAATTATGCAGGTCCTAAAAGTAAATAGTTCAAAGATGAAATTATAAGTGATAACTCAATGTTCTCATTTACATCAATGGGAGAAAAAGTTGATGCTTCAATTAACCAAACAAGAGGACCAAAAACATTCAAACTATCTGGACAAAACTATCATCAAATTGAAAGTTTATTGCCTCCCCTAGGATCCACTCCAAAGTTTGCACAATTATATATTTATGATACGGAAAATGAAGTGCAAAATAGAATTCATGCATTAAGGTTAGCATTCACTTGTTCTTTATTTATTATACGTTTGAATAATCTAATAAATTAACTAACTTATAATTATTTTATAACACCTACTATTATGCAGTCGTGGTGAAAGCATAAACCAACTTCATGCTGAAATTGTTCATGATCTAAAGCAATTGCTTGATGAGCAAAATGCCTTGACAAAATCATTTAGAATGGCAGGAGATAGATTTCAAGAAGATACTCACTCCAATGTTAGATTCAGATTGATAGAAAAGCGAAACTATGATGGAAGAAAATACAATTTGCCAACGGTTTCAGAAGTTGATGCTTTTTGGTGGTTGGAGATTTTGAAGTATCGATATGTGATAGAGACATTGTTCTTGATACCCAAACTGATCAGCTTCAAAGAATAAATAAGTTGAATGCTGCTGCATATTTAGCTCTACAATAGATATTACTCTTTCCACATAGTGAAGATGGATACAGAGAGGACATTCTTTTAAATGGAAAGATGAATCAAGTCGAGGAAAAAAATTTGTTAGCATGCGTGAATTTTTTTCATACAAAATTCAAGAGAGAAATGACGAAGACGAAGTACCAACAATTGTAAACTCAAGAAGATTATTCCAACAATTCTTGATAGATGCATTTACAATGGTTGAATCCTCCAGGTTGAAGTATATTAGAACTCATAAAAAACAATTGCGTGTTGCAATGTATAAAGGATTAGAAGATGCAACATTACATGGAGAGATAAATCCTTCTTCTCATGATAAAAGGGTAATCTTATCATCCAGCTTTACGGAAGGTGCAAGATACATGATTCAAAATTATCAAGATGCTATGGCAATTTATAAATGGGCTAGATATCCAGCTCTATTCATCACATTTACTTGTAATCCAAAGTGGCCTGAGATTATCAGATTATTAAAGGGTAGATACTTACAACCAGAAGATAGCCCCGACATTTTAACAAGGGTGTTCAAAATCGAATTAGATTGTTTAATAAAGGACTTGAAAAAGAAGAAAATATTTGGAGTAGTTAAATCAGGTATACAATTCATGTTTTATGATAACTTACGAATACAATTATAATTTTTTTTTACAAGAAAATGTATTTATCATGTTGACAGATTATTTAAACAATTTGATAATTTAACTTTCGCTCACTCTTAGCATGCTTGATTAATCTCTATTTACAAGTTTTTTAACTAAAAAAGTAGATTTGTATTGTTCATATTTCCAGCAACTTTTTGACTGGGTTACCTCATATCTCTTATTGTACATATCTTTACTGTTGTGCTTAACAAAATTACATAAACTATATTATATTTGGTGCAGTGATATATACTATTGAATTTCAAAAGCGAGGATTACCTCATGTGCGCATATTGTTGTTTCTTCATAATAAATGTCCAACTGTGAGAGACATAGGTCAAATAATTTCAGTAGAAATATCGGGTGAATTGGTTGATCCTCATTATTACAAGATCGTGGAAAAACTCATGATGCATGGCCCATGTGGTTTTGCTAGGAAATCATCTCCTTGCATGCAGAATGGTCGATGTTCAAAACACTTTCCCAAGAAGTTTGTAGTAAATACCATAATTGATGAAGATGGATATCCGATTTATAAAAGAAGGGAGGATGGTAGAACTATCAAGAGAGTGGGTATTCATTTGGATAACAGGTATGTGGTGCCACACAATAGATATTTGTTATTGAAGTATGGTGCATATATTAATGTTAAATGGTGCACTCCAGCAAAATTGATAAAGTACTTATTTAAGTATATAAATAAGGTAAATGATCGTGTAACCACAGTTTTTTCACAGTGTGTTCATGAGAAAGATTCAACAAATGTTGATGAAATCAACATGTATTATGATTGTCGATATATTTCTCCCTGTGAAGCTGCTTGGAGAATTTTTGGATTTCCAATTCACCTTAGAGAACCTGCAGTATATAGGCTTTCATTTCATCTACCTAATGAACAATTAGTTATTTTCTCTGATAATGATCCAATTGATTATGTTGTCAATAAACCAAGTGTAAAGGAATCACAATTTTTAAGTTGGTTTGAGGCAAATAAGTCAAATGAAGCAGCAAGAGAATTAACTTATGTAGAATTTCCTCTAAAATTTATTTGGAATAAAAATTTCAAAGAGTGGAAAGAAAGAGAGAATTCTGCCTTTTTTATTGGTAAATTTTTTTTTGTACCGCGTGAAAGTGGAGAGCTATATTACCTCAGAATGTTTTTGAATATCATTAAAGGTTAAAAGTGTTATGACGATCTTCGCACAGTAAACAATCAAGTTCATCTTACTTTTAGAGGTGCATATTACGCATTGGTTTTTTAGATGATGACAGAGAATATGTGGATGCAATAAAAGAAGCAAGTAACTAGGGAATGCCATCTTATCTTAGGCAGTTATTTGTTATGCTATTATTATCAAATTCAATGTCTTGGCCTGAATTTTTCTGGGAGGCAACATGGATTTTATTATCTGAAGATATCCTACATGAAGTAAGAAAAAATTTGGACAATCCAGGTACACAAATCTTTCATTTTTTATCTATTATTATACATATTGACGTGTATATTCTTTATAAGTATTTTCACTAAATTGGCGAGATAATTCTTTCAAAGGAATAAATATTCAATATTAAAATTGACAAAATAATTCAGTAGATTCTTTCAAAGAGAGCAAATATTTACATAGGCCAATCTTTTAGAGGAAACAAATATTTACACAGGCCTTGAATAAAGTAAAATCAGTAAATTCTTTAAATGTTATCCGCATTTTAATGATATAAGTACCTTCTGTATTGATAGGTTTCTCTACATTTTATAAAATATTATCTGTGACTAATTGTTTGTTTTACCAGGGCAGATCTAACAAATGATGAACTGAAGTATCGGTGTTTGTAAAAGTTGAAAAATTTATTAAGAGATTGTGGAAGAACCTTTCAGGATTTCCCAAAAATGCCAACACCAACTTATAATGCAGAACAAGTGGACATTACCAATAGACTCACCCTAGATGAACTGCGTTATAATAGAAGCTCTATGTTTAAGGAGCATGAAGAACTGTTGGATAAATTAACATTGGAGCAAATGTCAGTTTATCACAGATCATAACAGCAGTGCAGCGAATCAATAGAGGATTCTTTTTTTTTTATATGGTCATGGAGGAACTGGAAAGACTTTTATTTGGAGAGCTTTGTCTTCGGCCATAAGATCTAAAGGAGAAATTGCCTTAACAGTTGCGTCTAGCGGGATTGCATCACTTTTATTACCCGGTGGACAAACAACTCATTCAAGATTTCAATCCCACTCAATGCAACTGAAGATTCAACATATAATATTAAACAAGGTAGTCCTCTTGCAAGTTTGATTGTGAAGACAAAGTTAATTATTTGGGATGAGGAACCAATGATACATATATATTGTTTTGAAGATCTTGACAAAATTCGAAGAGATATTCTTAGATTTGAAGATGGATCTAATTTGGAGCGGCCATTTGGAGGTAAAAAGGTTGTTCTAGGCAGTGACTTCAGACAAATTTTACCGGTCATTCCAAAAGGTAGCAAACAAAATATTGTTAATGCTATCCTTAATTCTTCATATTTATGGGTTGACTGCCTATTACTAAAGCTAATAAAATATATGAGGTTAGAAGGTAATCAGGTGGAATCACATTTGAATGATCTAAGAGAATTTGCCAATTGAATTTTAGCAATTGGAGATGGTATGATTGCTAATTCAGTTGATGAAATTGAAAAAGTTCACATCCCTGATGATCTTCTTCTTAATAATTCTGACGACCCAATTATGCCATTGTGGAGAACACATATCAAGATATTTTTTCTCATTGCAGTGAGATAACATACCTATAGAAAAGAGGAATTCTGGCACCCACTCTTGATATGGTAGAATCAATCAACGAACTCATGATTTCACTAAATCAAAGTGAAGGAACAACATTTTTCACTTCCGACACAATCTGCATGTCGGAAGACACATTTACAGGTTTGGAACAAGTACATACGCTTGAATTTCTAAACACTACAAAGTGCTCTGGAATACCAAATCATACCATCACTTTGAAGGTTGGTGTACCAGTGATGTTATTGAGAAATATAGATCAATTTTCAGGGCTTTGTAATGGAACGAGATTAATCATCACTAGAATTGAAAATTGGGTTATCAAAGCAAAAGTTTTATCAGGAAATATGACTGGACAGAAAGTGTTCATACCAAGGATGTCGTTGACTCCATCTGATGTAAGAATACCTTTTAAGTTCCAACGAAGGGAATTTTCAATAGTTGTATCATTTGCAATGACTATAAATAAAAGTCAAAGAAAATCTTTATCTCATGTTGGGTTATTTTTAAAGAAATCGGTGTTCACACAAGGTCAACTTTATGTTGCACTATCAAGGGTCACAAGAAGACAGGGATTAAAGATTTTGATCTATGAGGAGGAGGGAGAAATTTCAAATGAAGCAACAAATATAGTGTTCAAAGAAGTTTATCATAATTTGATTGGAGAATGAATGCAAATCATCTTCAAAGTTCAGAATGGATTAAAAAATAAATTCAATTTGTTTAGGGTAAATTGACTTTTTCAGGGCATAGCAGAAGGTTAGGTAGTGATGTAAGTTATTTATGTGTATAGTAGCCATCTTCAGCATTCCCTTTGTACAATCTGTTAGGACATTTAAATATTATGAATAATTTGGTTAATTTCAGAATTAATTTGATGTAACACTATTGTCTTTAAATTTTCTGTAATTTTATGTGTTAAAATACTCTTTTAATTTTCTAATTAAACTAATAGATATTTCTCACAAAATCAAGGCTTTTGAGAAAAATCAAAACAACATGAAAAACTAAATCAAGATAGAAAAATGAAAAGACAACTAAAACACCAACAAACAAAAAAAAAAAAAGAAAAGAAAACAACACTAAATTATAGAATAATACACCACTCTTAGTCAATAATGACATAATATTTACCATAAATTCATCAATACAACAACAGAAAGGAACAAAAACATACCAGAAGTGTCACGCCCCGACTCCCAACGAGGCATGATTGGCACCCGTAGCCGACAAGGCCCGAGAGAACCAAGCTGTGCTTCTATACATTCATATGCATGCCATAGGAACACCACTATCACACAAGAGCATGAACGACTAAAATCGGAAATTATGGAACATGTGACATATATATATACACAGTTGAGAAACTTGGCCGTTGAGGCCATCAAAATAAGACTCCATGTGACATCTTATATACATACACCCACATACGTCTACAAAAGCCTCTAACAAATGCATTGACCAAAGACAACTGAAAGTCGGGACAAGTCCCCGCTTTACACAACACATACACCACCAAAATACATATACCACTGTGACTCGGAGAAGCCCCGAACTAACTGGAGCTCACCAATGAATCCTCACACAAATGATAACCTACAGGGGAGGCCTGTTGGTACCTGCGCCTGCAACATTTAAAGTATGTTCCCCAAAAGGGGTCAGTACAAAAAAAGTACTGAGTATGTAAGGCTCAGATGAAACTGTACAACACATGAATATTTCAATGAACTCAAGATAAATGAATAATCAATGTGAATAAGTCACCATTTGCATTTTTGGAAACCATGTGTATTGCTTTCGTTACTTTCTTTGCTTTCTTTAATACAATGCTCAATGATCAATACGTGTGTCACACTGTACCCGGGCCCCTACTGATCAGTGGGTCTTTTCATGACTTATCATCATGTTGGGATCGGGTCGAGCTAGGCTTATGCCCCTAGACCTGCCACCCATAAATCAATGCTTCGGGATTGAGTCGAGCTAGGCTTACGCCCCTAGACTTGCCACCCATAAATCAATCATTAACCACATTTGCATTACTTTGATCATTACTTTGAGATTGATATCTTTACTTGTGAGAGATTGATAATTTGCTTATGAGAGATTGATACAATGATAGCCATATCTTTATTTGGAACTTTGGATCATTAACCAATGAACGGAAGACATATAAGTAACAATATTAGAAAACAAAATACCGAATGGAAACATAACACTATTGGACCCATTGGAAAATAATCAATGAACGAGACACATGAGTATAAACACTATTGAAACTTTGGAACATAACCTTATTGGGCCTTTGGAACACTATTCATGAACATGAGACATGAGATGCACAATTAATCAATAAGTAGGAAGCATATGACAATGACAATTGATAATCGGATGTAGGATACCTTAGCACATTTCGGTATAGGACAAGTGTAATGCCAATGTGACTACTATTTGCCGCAGAAAGATACGGACAAGGTAACCTTACATACCTTGGATTCGCAATTCGAATATATAATCCTAGAGGTGCATACAATAGTTCCGCTCCTTCTTTATGTGTCACTCTACAACACAAATACAATACGGAATTCACATTAACCACCAACTACATTACAATTGCATACAATGTCAATGAATTACATGTTTGCCTTTAAACATGCCATTTTCCCTTAACAAAACCATTGATAAAATTATTATTCCAACAATTCCATAATACTCCCAACATTGACCAATATATGATAATTGACACATTTCACCACAACACTTCTCCTTTCCACTTTCTTATCCATATCACATCACAAATAATCCATCAACTTCCCTTAATACAACTCGTAACACATAACGGCCAAAATCCCAAAATTTCCACTTATAGACAATAACAAGTTTAATACCAAAAATAACACCATACATGTTCATATTTTGTCCATACCATTCACTTTCATCAAGACATCAAGTCACCTTTTAAGTTTAATTCACAAAAATGACACATCTTTACCAAAACACAAAAGTGCACCACTTACACTTTTAGGCATAACCATCATGATATACATGCTCTCCCATGCATATAATATATTAACCCATAAGCATAATTACTTACCCAAGCTTGCAAATGAATGATCTTGCCCCAAGAAGTTCTTTAGGGTTTGAGAGAAATATTTGGGAAAATATCTAAAGAGGAATGAGAGATTTTAGTGAATAAAATCTTATTTGCCCCTTTATATAGGCCTCTCATGTTGTCCCCCCTTTATATAGGCCTCTCATGTTGTCCTTAGCCAATTCTTGGCATTTAATACAAGTTTTACTTGGACAATATTGGAGGAATGGATCATTTTCCTTTGGGCCCATGTATTTTATTCCATTTTGGGCCTCACATTGGGCCCAATAACACATCTCAACTTAGCCCACCAAATTTCATGTGTAATTCACCACATATCTCATGTTTCAATAATTCCATAATGTCACGACAATATTCTCTTGCGAGATTCTCATTCGTCGTCTCAATCGCAAAAATAAACATTCTAGTCGTCCATGGCTTCCTTGAACATTTTTGATAACTACTTGTGTTTCATGGTTTAATCATGTAGAAGTATGTAGGAGTGTATTGAAGTATTTGAAGCTTTACCAATGCTCAAAGAACTCCAAAGAACCAAAAGAAAACATCTAAGAATCGACGTAGAATCGCGTTACAAAACGAGCGCGGAAGGGCACAATATGTTGTGCCTTGCGCCACTTGCTGCAAAGCAAGCAGTGGCGCGAGATCCTGCTGCCCTCTGAATCAGGTGGCTTGCGCCACACACCCTGAAACAAGGAGTGGCGCAAGTCTTGGTACTTTGCTGAATTTTTCGGCCACTTTTTCCAACACTTGCATATCGTCCAATACCCTATCAAAACACTATAAAATACTTACTTAGTGATATTAATCATCAAGTAAACATGACTCCAAGTCACCAAATGAGGTTGGAATATGTACGGGGTATTACAAAATTTCCCCACGAACTCACAAAACACCTCCTACGAAGGTCTAATCGCATATACGTGGCCAAATTTCAATTTTCTCGTCATTAGCATTACCAACTACATACTTTTATCTCTCGACACCCAAGCAAACATTATTCAACATCATCAAGTAGGGTTGGGAAGGTAGGGGTGTTACATTCTTCCCCCCTTAGAAACATTCGTCCTCGAATGTTAGTAACATTGTCTCATTGTAAAAACTTAAGTCGAGGTGACTCCTTCACATTATCGTATACACATATAACACTTGTAAAGACTTAGTTATTATGATTCCAATTCTGTATCTTGAACTTTTCTTTCATGTACAATGATTCCATTATTTCTTTGGCTTCCCTCGTAATTTCTTCTACATGGATATTGCCTTTACGGAAGCTACTCCTTTATTTCTTATTGCTTTCGCTTATCGATCTAAAATAACAATAGGTAAGACTGAGTACCTTTTCAAATGTGAGGTCCTCTGTAATTTGTACATTTCCATTGGCAACAATACGGGATAATTTCCTATACATTTTCAAAGCATCGAATATAAAATACTGAATGAACTGTGAACAGTTCCTGGACTAGTGCCAATAGATACACAATTTGCCCAAACCTTTGGACAACTTCTCCCTCTTTTTTTTTGCCGAATCTCATTATCTCTTTCCATTTGTGACACTGTGTAAAATATCCAATCACTTACGGCATATTTTAATTCCTTTCCTTTAAATATCGGCATATGATTTGTATCGACTGTGGGCCATTTGTAGCTGTTATTATATCACCCTCACTACCTCTGTAGCTTGACAACCACAATCTGAAGCAGATTTCATCGGTTGTAACCCATCCAATTGATACTCTATCTTTTCTTTCACATAAAGCTTCGTAAGGCGCCTTTTGATACTCTTCGCAATTTCAGTCAAATTTTCAAATGTTCATATAATGCACTCTATTTTTCCATCCATCAGAGGATTACAAGCCGTACTTACATCCACCTGTGTACCCATGCTTCACTGAAAAGAGTTCCAACATTGTGTAATAAAGTAAGCTCTCCTATTTGGTATAATAGTGAGTGGAATCCCATGTAATCGTACTATCTCCGTAACATACAACTTTGTATAATGTTCAACTGTATCGGTGGTCCTAACTAGTAGGAAATATGCTGGCTCGGTGAGCCAGTCAACTATTACCTATATGGAATCAACCTTCGCAGTGTACGAGGTAACCCTGTGATTAAATCCATGTTATTCATGTTCCACTTCCAAACTGGAAGGATAAAATAGTGCATAAACCATACAGACCTCTGATGCCATACTGTCAATCAGTGACCGCTTGGACATTGAGCTACAAGTTCTACAATGTGCTTCTCAAGTATCCTTACCAAGACCTCTTTGCTACACCATGGTACATTTTGGTTGCTTCCGAGTGAATGAATTACTGTGAACGATGTTCTTCTGTCGTAAGTCATCTTCTTAACTCATCTATACCCAGTACACACAATCTACACTGCCGTTAAAGTACTCCCCCTTGTGTTTACTCAAATACCTTTGTTGAACTTTGTTGTACCTTCTTTTTCAATTGAACTAAAACTATAACTTCATTTTGCTTTTTCCTTTATTTCAGCTGTCAATGAAAATTCCGCCACATTTGACACTATATTTCTTTCATCAGGAGTTCCAAGAAAACAAAAACCCCTATTGCTTCATTGATATAAATTTCTTGACTATATCTTTCTTTTCTGTGAGCTGTCCATTCAGACTTTCTACTGACTTGCAGCTTAATGTATCAACTATCCCATTGCCCTTTTTTTTTTTTTTTTTCTGAATGACACAAGATACCATTGTTCTAATCTTTTAATAGTTTAAGCCACCTTAGCTACCTCAGATTAAGTCCGTTGGTTTAGAAATATATTACACTTTCTTATGAACAGTATATATGTCAGCATGAATCCCTTACAAATATTGACACCATAACTGTAAAGCAATATCGCGGCTTCTAGCTCAGGGGCATGTGTTTGGTAATAATTTTTGTTCTCATGTGGCCGCACTGTAGTGATGCATATGCTATTACCTTATCATACTACATCAATATACATCTGAGGCCAACCCCGGAAGCATTACCATACATTGCATAACATTCTTATGCCTTCGGGAGACACTTAAAACTGGTGTGGAAGTTACTTTATCTTTCAACTCTTGGAAACTTTTCTCACATGCATCATTTTACTGGAACTTAATTGCCTTGTGTATAAGCTTTGTTAAGGGTGTAGGTATAGAAGAAGATCCTTCAACAATTCTCATATAATGATCAACCAATCTAAGAAAACGATGGATCTCTGTAAGCATCGTAGGCCTTAGCCAATTATTTACCACTTTCATCCTTTCGCGTAGCAACTTTCATTTATTCATCCTAGACAATGCATGGTCCTCTTGTGAGTTTTGAATACCATCACCGAACATGGTCACACACATATTGAAAAGTGTCTTGAACACCCTATTCATGAAACCCATAACAACTGTAGGTGCATTCGCTAACCCGATTGACATACCAAGAATTCATAATAACCATACCATGTTTGTAATGTTGTCTTGGGTATATCATCAACATTCATTTTTTTTCATCTTCATTTGTTTCATCATTTCACCATTTTTTTCTAACCCCGTAACTGATCAAACAAATCGTCAACTTTGGGGAGGGAATATTCATTCATAATGGTTGTTGATAATCGACACACATTCTCAACGTACTGTCTTTCTTTTGTACAATTAACACTGGTGCACCCTAAGGGAACATACTAAGTCTTATGACTCCCTTGTTCATCACGTCTTTCAATGTTTTCTAAAAAAAAATTTCATAACTTTGCCGGGGCCATACTATATGAAGAAATAAAAATAGGCTAAGTACCTGACATCACAGTAATACTAGCTCATACATCGAGGAATTCATTTACCACCAGAACTGATTGAAGAGTTGGTGGCTTCACATCAGTATCTTTCACTTTTACCAAGTGACATGTGTATGCCTTAGAGTATCCTTTTACTTGCTTTACTATGGGGAACAACTTTTTCCTCTTAGTGCCCCCACATTTCTTCTTTTGGGGAAAACAACAATATAACTTCTTAGTTCGGCAATCTACTATGGCACAATCCCTTTATAACATTAAAATCCACTATTTTCAGCTCAATAAGATCAACCGGTGTCTCATGACCACAAACAATTACTATGAACTTAAGATATACTCTTTTAACTATCATAGATTCACCGACTGATGTATAGACTTCAAATGACATAACTAGTAATTTTGGTGTTCATTTTAATGTTCAAAAATTAATAAAATAACATAAGCTAGTGTCGAATATGGGTCAATCAATACGTGTACGGTACCTGTAGCTACCTCAAAAGAAGCCTCATTTTGTGGCCCGACATACCACACCAATAACAAACATTCAGCCCAAACCTACATATCCTTTTCTGTTGCCTCTGAGAGTGCAAAAAAACCTATATTCTGACTATATCAATATCTCTTTTCTAGATCGCAAGGGTACAATCCATCTGTCCATATACCGATGCATTCTATCGATCATAATGGTTACCACTTTTGGAGTATACCTAGCCACAGAATTAAACCGAAGATTGTACTTTCTGACACTCATAGTTTTTTTTTAGCAATACTTTAGCAATTGATCCTCATGAGCTTTTCGTACCTCATATGAGAGGTACTGGTCAAGGAATACCGTTTTAAATTCCTCCCAACCAGCCGGAAGTACATCAATACACAATCACATGCATATCATCTAGATCCCTTTTGATTTGGTCAATAAGGTCCTGTGGGTCTTCATTCATATCCGACTCGGTGGACGTGGGAGGGTTTAATTTCAGAAAATCCTGTGTTCGACGACTAGCTGCCCTAGCCGCACCATCATCACTCGTCATTGGGCCAGCTTACCAATGACATTTTACAACAACTATCTGAGTCAACAGATACACTACATTTCTTAAATCCTGTTTAGTGGCATGTATAGGTGGTTCTACGGATACTTCTCTACCTTTTGGCTAAGAGAAACCCGTATAACAAATTCCATGTCAGCTCCACCTTGACTACCCTGGTCAAGTGGTGGTTTACTCATTTCTACTTTGGCAGGCATATCGACCTGCTCACTTTTGTCTTTAGCTTGTCTGATACTCAACATTTGACTATACAAAAGAAAACCAATGTCAATACGTACATATGTGTCCACCTACAACTTTGGCTCTACTGCACGATCTAGAAGTGAAGAAGAGAAACAACTCCTAAATGCCTCGTAGCCTCCTGCTTATCAACGTGGCGCGCAACACATCCATAAGCAAGACTCTACTCAGACACGGCTTTGTAGACACCCTTAGAACGACCCGCTCTGATACCACTTTTGTCACTCCCCGACTCCCAACGAGGCATGATTGGCACCCGTAGCTGACAAGACCCGAGAGAACCAAGCTGTGCTTCTATACATTCATATGCATGCCATAGGAGCACCACTATCACACAAGAGCATGAACGACTAAAATCAGAAATTATGGAACATGTGACATATATATATACACAGTTGAGAAACTTGGCCGTTGAGGCCATCAAAATAAGACTCCATGTGACATCTTATATACATACACCCACATACGTCTACAAAAGCCTCTAACAAATGCATTGACCAAAGGCAACTGAAAGTCGGGACAAGTCCCTGCTTTACACAACACATACACCACCAAAATACATATACCACTGTGACTCGGAGAAGCCCCGAACTAACTGGAGCTCACCAATGAATCCTCACACAAATGATAACCTACAGGGGAGGCCTGTTGGTACCTGCGCCTGCAACATTTAAAGTATGTTCCCCAAAAGGGGTCAGTACGGAAAAAGTACTGAGTATGTAAGGCTCAGATGAAACTATACAACACATGAATATTTCAATGAACTCAAGATAAATGAATAATCAATGTGAATAAGTCACCATTTGCATTTTTGGAAACCATGTGTATTGCTTTCGTTACTTTCTTTGCTTTCTTTAATACAATGCTCAATGATCAATACGTGTGTCACACTGTACCCGAGCCCCTACTGATCAGTGGGTCTTTTCATGACTTATCGTCATGTTGGGATCGGGTCGAGCTAGGCTTATACCCCTAGACCTGCCACCCATAAATCAATGCTTCGGGATCGAGTCGAGCTAGGCTTACGCCCCTAGACTTGCCACCCATAAATCAATGCTTCGGGATCGAGTCGAGCTAGGCTTACGCCCCTAGACTTGTCACCCATAAATCAATTATTAACCACATTTGCATTACTTTGATCATTACTTTGAGATTGATATCTTTACTTGTGAGAGATTGATACTTTGCTTATGTGAGATTGATACAATGATAGCCATATCTTTATTTGGAACTTTGGATCATTAACCAATGAAGGGAAGACATATGAGTAACAGTGTTAGAAAATAAAATACCGAATGGAAACATAACACTATTGGACCCATTGGACAATAATCAATGAACGAGACACATGAGTATAAACACTATTGAAACTTTGGAACATAACCTTATTGGGCCTTTGGAACACTATTCATGAACATGAGACATGAGATGCACAATTAATCAATAAGTAGGAAGCATATGACAATGACAATTGATAATCGGATGTAGGATACCTTAGCACATTTCGGTATAGGACAAGTGTAATGCCAATGTGACTACTGTTTGCCGCAGAAAGATACGGACAAGGTAACCTTACATACCTTGGATTCGCAATTCGAATATATAATCCTAGAGGTGCATACAATAGTTCCGCTCCTTCTTTATGTGTCACTCTACAACACAAATACAATACGGATTTTACATTAACCACCAACTACGTTACAATTGCATACAATGTCAATGAATTACATGTTTGCCTTTAAACATGCCATTTTCCCTTAACAAAACCATTGATAAAATTATTATTCCAAAAATTCCATAATACTCCCAACATTGACCAATATATGATAATTGACACATTTCACCACAACACTTCTCCTTTCCACTTTCTTATCCATACCACATCACAAATAATCCATCAACTTCCCTTAATACAACTCGTAACACATATCGGCCAAAATCCCAAAATTTCCACTTATAGACAATAAAAAGTTTAATACCAAAAATAACACCATACATGTTCATATTTTGTCCATACCATTCACTTTCATCAAGACATCAAGTCACCTTTTAAATTTAATTCACAAAAATGACACATCTTTACCAAAACACAAAAGTGCACCACTTACACTTTTAGGCATAACCATCATGATATACATGCTCTCCCATGCATATAATATATTAACCCATAATCATAATTACTTACCCAAGCTTGCAAATGAATGATCTTGCCCCAAGAAGTTCTTTAGGGTTCTTAGGGTTTGAGAGAAATATTTGGGAAAATATCTAAAGAGGAATGAGAGATTTTTGTGAATAAAATCTGATTTGCCCCTTTATATAGGCCTCTCATGTTGTCCTTAGCCAATTCTTGGCATTTAATACAAGTTTTACTTGGACAATATTGGAGGAATGGATCATTTTCCTTTGGGCCCATGTATTTTATTCCATTTTGGGCCTCACATTGGGCCCAATAACACATCTCAACTTAGCCCACCAAATTTCATGTGTAATTCACCACATATCTCATGTTTCAATAATTCCATAATGTCACGACAATATTCTCTTGCGAGATTCTCATTCGTCGTCTCAATCGCAAAAATAAACATTCTAGTCGTCCATGGCTTCCTTGAACATTTTTGATAACTACTCGTGTTTCATGGTTTAATCATGTAGAAGTATGTAGGAGTGTATTGAAGTATTTGAAGCTTTACCAATGCTCAAAGAACTCCAAAGAACCAAAAGAAAACATCTAAGAATCGACGTAGAATCGCGTTACAAAACGAGCGCGGAAGGGCACAATATGTTGTGCCTTGCGCCACTTGCTGCAAAGCAAGCAGTGGCGCGAGATCCTGCTGCCCTCTGAATCAGGTGGCTTGCGCCACACACCCTGAAATAGGGAGTGGCGCAAGTCTTGGTACTTTGCTGAATTTTTCGACCACTTTTTCCAACACTTGCATATCGTCCAATACCCTATCAAAACACTATAAAATACTTACTTAGTGATATTAATCATCAAGTAAACATGACTCCAAGTCACCAAATGAGGTTGGAATATGTACGGGGTATTACACAATTTCCCCACGAACTCACAAAACACCTCCTACGAAGGTCTAATCGCATATACGTGGCCAAATTTCAATTTTCTCGTCATTAGCATTACCAACTACATACTTATATCTCTCGACACCCAGGCAAACATTATTCAACATCATCAAGTAGGGTTGGGAAGGTACGGGGTGTTACAAGAAGATTCAATATACAACACCAATTTTTCAGAAAGAAACAAAAACATACCAGAAGATTTAATATACAACACCAATTTTTGGGTAACTTATACGTGCCATTCCAATATATATTGGATCAATCTCAGTTGCATCAAGTTGCATGGTCAAATCAAAAAAGAAAAAGAAAATAGAAGGAAGAATGGAGCTTATCGAGCATTGCTAAGGCCACAAAATCAGGAACAAAATAGATAGACCGAGAATCTCTCAGTCATCGGCTGAAATCCAACAACAAACAATTTCTATTGAGTCGAACTGAAGAATTCTTTAACCTTCTAGCTTTCAATTCCTTTATATTAGTTACAAGGCAAAATGACGATTTGAATCAGTAAAGAAGAAGAAAAAGTATCCAAAAATCGAAGAGGAAAATGAAGGATCTACAATTTTTTTCACCCATGGAAGTAGGCATCAACGATGGAGATAAATAGGAAACTATTTGACTTTTTCAGACAACAAACGCTGACACTCCCATGGTTTCCTATTCTAGATTCATCTATATAAGAATTATATTTTATTATTTATTTTGTTCACCTTTTAACTTGGGCTGCCTTATGGGCTGGATCTTTTGGTTTATTTTGGACCATATTTTCATTAAATAAAATCAGCCTCTTGAGGGGAAAATAGTGAAATTTTATTTTATTATATTTATTACTCCCTCCGTCACATTTTAGTTGGTTATCTTACTAAAAATAAATGTCCAATATTAGTTGATCACTTACTAAATCAAGATAGAATTGATTAATTTTTTTTTTTCATTTTACCAATACAATTAATTAAAATTTTAATGTTCATTCCTATACCCAATGACTATCATTAATATGGGTAAAGGGTAAAATAGTAAAAACTATCACTCCATTTATGATTTTTTAATACAGTGTAAAATGGAATGCACCCAACTAAAATGAAACGGAGGGAGTACTAATAGCATAGAGCCTAGGACCCACATGCACCTCCTTTTAAAAAACGAATCTTACTTTTTGGACTTTGTCATTCTTTGTCCTTTTTTAAAATTTCGATATATGTTTATATTTTATTGTAATTTATTGTATTAGGATTTTGCTCAATGTAAACTATCAAAAATTAAAAATTTGTTTAGTAAAATTCAATAGAAGTATATTATAAATTTAAATGATTAGTAAGCAAAAAATTAGATACAAATATGACATCCAACTTATAGAAATTGATCATTTATGTCATACATTAAAAGTTTGCACATTTGTGTCGCTGTCATAAACAATTTGATTCATCTATGTGACTATCATTATGAAAATGATTTATTCGCCCTATTCTTTTTAATGGTGATTTTAATATCACCAAAGGTTCTACATTTTGTCAATATCTATTTAAGGAGCCTAATACGGATACGGACTCTACGTGGGCTATTAAATTTTGATTGCTTTTGATGTAATTTGGACATATGTCCACTTCTATGTTTAAGCTTTTTATTTAATGTATTTGGACAACTTTCATTTTTTAAAAATATAACAAAATAAGTTAAGTATATTTTATTATAGATAAAGATTTTATGATTTAAGATACTTGAATAAGATATTGCGATTTGAAATTTTTTGAAATAATACGTCAATTAGGATTCGCGTACGTATACTATAGTTCCTTAACAAATAGGGAACATAAGTGGTAAAATCTAAACTTGTTGAGCCCCCTGTGATGGTATTCGAGACTCTATCAATCGACACAAATAAATCATTTTTCCACTCGATCTTTCCCAAAAGACAAATTAAGTATTTTGCACACGTGCGATAATAACTACCCCTCAATTACAATACTTTGATTTTGAACACCATTGTCGTTGCCACTCCATTAAAGAGAGTCATAGTCCAGTATTTTTTTTAAAAAAATAATTGTTTCTCTACTACTAGAAATTCTCTATATTTTTTTCTGAGATATAAATCTCCGAGAATACCAAAAGATTCATAGCGTACATTGGACATAATTAAACGTACCAACAAGACAAAAACTCAGCAAGCATGCTAGAGGGGGAAATCAGTGAATCCCTGCTTCAAACAAAAGATAAAATGAGAGTGAGCAATGAGCTGGCCATAGAAAATGCACAACAATGAGCTACTACACACAAAGCTTATCAATTTACAATGAAGAAATATCAACTTAAAGTCCCACATTCCAAAGTTAATTTTGCACACTTTCAATACTTAATGAATGCAACTACAGAGTGAAGAAAGATCTACGTTGAAATTTTCCACACACTGTAGAGTTTTGAACCCTTCATGTACGATGATCCAAGAAAATCTCACAACGGACTCCATACAAGTAATGCGTCCACAACTTCAACACAAACACAATTGCGGCCAACTTCAAATCATGGGTAGGGTAATTCTTCTCATGAGGCTTCAACTGACAAGAGTCATAAGAAATTACCTTATCCTCCTGCATCAACACTGCACCCAAACCAACACCAGAGGTATCAAAAAACACGGTAAAACCCGCACTCTCCTTGGGCAAAGTCAAAATAGGGGCTGAAGTCAACAACTCTTTGAGCTTTTGGAAGCTCTTCTCACAAGCATCTGACCACTGAAATACCACCTTTTTTTGAATCAATTTGATCAAAGGAGCCATGATAGATGAGAAACCCTTTATGAAATGCCAATAATAACCCAGCAGACCAATAAAACTCTGAATCTTGGTAGGAGAAGTAGGTGTAGCTCAATCATGAATCGCTGCTATCTTGATCGGATCAACCATGATACCATCCTTGGTCACCACATGACCCAAGAAAGAGATAAATCCAACCAAAACTCACACTTGGAAAACTTAGCATACAACTTCTCATCACGCAACCTCTAAAGTATAATGCTCAAATGCTTTACATAATCAGTATCATTCTTGGAATAAACCAAGATGTTATCTATAAATACAATCACAAAGGAGTCGAGACATGGTAAAAATACCCTATTCATCAACTCCATGAATGCTGCAGGGGCATTGGTCAGTCCTAAAGACATGACCAAGAACTCATAATGACTGTACCGAGTCCGAAAAGCCATCTTCAGAACATTCGAAGCTCTAATCTTCAACTAGTAATACCCGAATCTCAAATCAATATTAGAAAACTTGGAAGCACCCTGAAGCTGGTCAAACAAATCATCAATGCAAGGAAGAGGATACTTATTCTTAACCGTCACTTTGGTCAATTATCGATAGTCAATACACATACACATAGAACAGTCCTTCTTCTTCACGAACAAGAAGGAGCACTCCAAGGAGATACACTAGTCCTAATGAAACCCTTACTCAACAAATCATGTAACTGCTTTTTCAATTCTTTCAGCTCAACTGGGGACATCCTATTAGGGAAATGGAAATAGGCTTGGTGCCCGGTTCCACATCAATAGCAAAATCAATATCACGATCCAGAAGTATACTAGACAAATCCATAGGAAACACATCTATGAACTCACAAACAACTCAAACAGAATCCAAAGAAGGTAGTGAGGTAACTCTGTGAACTACCTCTTATTGCAAATATCGGAGTAGGGAAAAGCTGAAGCTGAGAACCCTGCTGAATAGGTCCATATACACATCGGGGAAAATCCTTGGCCAAATGGACAACCTCATCATATACAAAACACCCTCTACCACCTGACTCAATCTAAGGGGGCACAGACAAACTAAGATGATCGCCTTGTCCCAAAGAGCTGAAATTGAGACCTCCATGACCTGACACCTGGCTACCTGAAGTCGCAGAACTTGAAGGTCTACCACCTGATACCTATAAATCAGCCTGAACTGACCTACCCTGATAACCACAAGAACCTCTACTCGAGAAATCTCTGCTACGGGAAGCGTGACCACTAAACTCGCCCTGACAACGTACCTTCTTGGTGCCTCCCTGAGTGGCCTGAGTAACAAACTCGGTCAACTTGGAATGCTCAATAATACTCTAAAAAAGCCAATGAAATAACCATCTTATAGTAGCCAACTAATAAGGACTCTCTAATCCCTTCAAAAACTTATGAATCCTCTCAGATTTAGTAGAAATACTAGTGGTAGAATACCTGGATAAAGCATGGAAATGTGTCTCATCCTCAGTAATAGACATGGAGCGCAGCTCCAAATGATCAAACTCATCACGCATATGATCTCTCATGCTATATGGCATAAACCTCTACAAGAAAGCCTCAGAAAACTAGGCCCAAGTCATAGCAGGCAAACCCAAAGGCCTACAATTGGATAAATATCTCCACCAATCCCTAGCCACATCCGTCAACTAATAGGTAGTATAGGCAACTCCATGAGACTCAAAGGATCCAAGATTATATAACTTCTCTTGGCAGTCAATCAGAAACTCATAAGCATCCTCACCAATCGTTTCACTGAACTTGGGAGGAGCCATATGAATGAACCTCTTAAACCTCTTTTGATCATCAGAAGACATCATTAAACCCAAACCAACTGGAGGAATAGTAAGTCTGATAGGCATTGAATCCTTACATGGGGGTACCGTAGATGATGGTTGTACCCCTGAAGTAGGAATACCATAAGCAGATGCCAGTACAGATGGCGAGATATCACTCAATGTCTGAGAAATACTAGGTACACTCAATGGAATAACCTCCAAGCGACTCAGAAGGTGAGTCAATAGATCCTGACGTAATAGGGTATTAATTGAACTCAGTGGAACCTGAGCTGGCCCTGTACCTCTCGTTTGATAATCATCCCTGATATACATAACCTCAAGCTTAGGAGGCCTCCCTAGCACATCCTCTGGTTGGGGCATCTTCTCGTGCCCGTCCTCTACCTCTGTGTCGACCATGACCCATGCCTCATCGTTGGACAAAGGCCTTCATATCGGGTGTCGGCTCAGCATCCCTTATATCTCTAGACCTAGTTCTCACCATTTATGCAGAAAAGAATGGAATACAAGTTTAGAATATTAGGTATAAATGACCTGCACGATAAGGAAACAAATTAGAGAAGTTTTTCCTAAAGATATCTTATAGTCTCTCTAAGTAGGTATGGACGTTTACGTACCGATCCGTGAGGCTCTACTAGACATCCTACTCTTATATTTATGAGACCAATAAACCTAGTGCTCTAATACCAATTTTTCATGACCCAAAAGCAAGGTTATGATTGCACTTATCATGGTCCAGTCTTAGTAAGTAAGCCAATCACCCATAGATAAATAAAAATCAGAAATAACAATAAAATAAAAATAAGGCAAAACTTCTAGAATGAATTCAGACCATAATATAGATAAATATGGAAGTCTGAACAAAATATCATAAGTCCCAAAATCTGATGACATAAGTGTAGAGCATCTAAACAACCATCTGAATACTGAATAACATAGAATCTATCTCTGAGTCATAAGTAAAGACAAATAAAGAAAGATGAGGTCTGAATCAACCACGAACTCTGGATCGTATCAGTACAAAATCTGTTCACATGGGCATCACATAATATATAATAGCTTAAAAATCACATCGCACAGTTATTTTCTCCAACCCATAGCATGCTTTACTTATTCATTAACTACCTAGCCCAGTCTGAAGAAAGTTGATCCATAACCTAACTCAAACGACGAAAATCCAAGCCTAAAGTCCTTCAACATGGAGCCTTCCCCTTTGAAATGCCCTCGGAATCAACTATAACATTCAAATATAGCATCTACGAATTAAAAAAAGTTAATAACACCCATATTTCCCATACTTGAGCCTGGTCCAAAATGGGTTCGACAAAAAAGCTCTAAAACAAAATGGGTACAACTGGAATTTTGTTTTAGAAATATCTTTCCCAAGGTTAAAGAAATCTACAATTGAAAACCCATGCAAAAATGAGTTAAAAATGAGGTCCAAATCGAATAAAACTATTTTTAAGCTTTTTCAAAAAAATCCTTAAAATTCCATGTTAAAACCAAGATTAAAGTGTTTTGATGATATAAATCAATATAAAGTAATGGAAATAAGGTTTTTGAGCTCACCCAAGCTCAAATGGTGATGAAAACCTTAAAAATTTCCCAATTCCAAAGTTTAAAGTCCAAAAATGGTGAAAAATCATGAAATGGGGTTTATATATAGCGGTGGCCGCTTAAGCGGCTAAATGGGCGCTAAAGAAACTATCGCTAAAGTGGCACCAGGTCGCTAAAGCAACTATCACTTAAGCAATGCCTGGCCGCTAATGCGGCTATCTCTTAAGCGACGCCTGGCTGCTAAAGCCGCTACCACTTAATCGATCCTTGGCAGCTTAAGTGGTTGCACCAGATATTAGCAATTGCTGATTTTGGTACAAGCCAACAACGCTCCTAACGAAACCTCAAGATTTAATTAAGACCCTATAGAAACAAACCATATATTCTACCAAGCTAATTTCAACGTTTCGGACTCAATGGCTACATCAGATTTTTGGAGAAAAGATTGTTTTCAACAATTTAACCCCTGGGACCTCTTTAATGCATATTTTCAAATGAAGGATCGAAATACAAAATAAAATTTTTGAACCCAAATCAACCTTGCTACTAACCCAAATTTGAAATTTCAAACATAATGGAACTGTCCAAATTGTCATTTGACACTCAAAATGTCAAATATTGACCAAAGTCAACTATATAGCTTTTAAAGCCTCTAATAACCACAAACTCTCCTAAAACATTCCCAATCGTATTGGGAATCATGCCAACCATCCCCACACCCTAAAATTGACATGTACCAAATACAGGGAAGGGTAAAATAGTTAAAATACATAAAAAGAAAGGTTTTACACTTCAGGTCATTACAACCTCCTCATGACCTTGTAGTTCACATGTGTGACAATACTTTGGCATCATGCTATATTGAATATTTATTGATTGCACTCTATTTTCTTTTGTATTACTATTCAGTACCTCAATCTCCACATGTCTAGGTAATTTAGCAGGCAAATCCACTTGAACTTTAGCTCTCACACAACTAGGGTGAGTTTTATTAATATTAGCCCTATCTATATAAATTGGCTTTCTATAATAACCCTCATTGTGATTTTTATTTTTTTTTGTGTTTTGACTATTTTTTTGTCTCCTATTGTTGCTTTATCTCATTTATGAGTTATGAGGATGGTTTGCATGATCCCTGATGCGTTCATAAGTGATTTATATGAGTTTATGGTGTTGAATAGCCTTAAAGTGATTAGTTTGACTTTGGTCAATATTTGCTGATCCAAGCTTTGGATGGTGATTTAGATAGTTCCATCTAATCCAAAATGTTGATTCTGGGTTATTAGCATTGTTAGTTCAAGCCCCGAGCCTTTAATTTACATTTTGACCTCTTAAATGGAAACTAGTTGAATTTAGCCTAAAAGGGGTCCTAGGAGCTAATTCATTGTAAGCGACCTCTTTTAAAAAATCCGATGATTCCATTGAGTTTAGAACATTAAATTTAGCCTAGTAGAATATTTAGATTTTTTCTGTGAGGTCCCAAATAATCCTGAGTGTCCGTTTGGAGATATTTCTACACTTGGTTTCAGCTAGTTTTGGATGTTTTCTAATGCATGGACCTTCTTCATTGTGATCGTGAGTCTTAAGGTTATGATAATGATGTGTTTTTGTCTTAGCCATCACGATTGTGATGGTGGGTACTGCAATTGCGAAGAGTGGTTAGTGGGCCGGGTTAATTTTTGGTCATCGTGACTGGACCCTCATGACCGTAATGGGTCTGGGTTGGGTTACCTCGTGATTGCATGGTTAGTGGCTTCAATAATAATGAAGGATATAACTGTACAAAATTTAATTCCCTTGTTGTCATAAAACCTTATTTCCTCCTATTTTAGAGCTTGGGAGCTCCGGTTGAGACGATATCAAGTGGATTTTTGAGATTTCTTCATAGGTAAGTTTCCAAACCTTGAATTTGTATTTTATCAACAATTTTATCATAAAACCATCTTCAAATCCTTTCTCTTAACCATGATTTTGGGGTTTTTACCCATTAAAATATAAAATGAGTTTTTCTTCAATTTAAAGCTCGATTTCAACTCATTTTTGGATGGGTTTTCAAATTTAGACTCCTTTGATATGGGGAACATGATTCTTAAATAAAATCCTAATTTTACCCTTGTATTTGCAAAACTAATTTATAAAGTGATTTCTGATGCGAAACCAAAATATATCGATATAGGTATCGATGGACTCCTCTTGACTTGTAGATGTCATATTTGATTAGGTTGGACATGTCTGGTGATGATTCGAGGGAGTAGAGCTTTCAATTGATTCTTTGGACTATGTTTGGCTTTGTGAATCTTCTTTAAAGGCAAGTTGAGATGTACCTTGACATTTTCTGAAGTGTTTATGTATTGTATGTTTGTTTGCTTGTGTATTGTGAATAATTTAGGGTTTAGGGGTCCTTTTTAGGTGAAATGGTGAGCATCTTCATGGGTACCAGAGTCTTTTGATGGATTATAGTTATATAATTGTTTACCTTAGTTACCCTTGCTACTTGAGAATACACTAAGAGTACATTGGAGATAGATGACTTGTTGACCATAAATAAATTGATAGTGAGTAACTATTTAAGAGCTTGAATCATGCCTAGTGGATATTTGATGTGATGATTGGGGTTTAGAAGATACTTAGAGTATAAATAAACTTGTAATAGTTGTTATCAGGGTTTAGTATCTCTTATTAGAGCATATTATTAACTAGAGTAGATCTCCTTTTAGTTATTTAGTCTAATGATGTCATATTTGGGAAATATAAGACTTATCACATGGATTATGCTAGGTACGGGTAAGTTTCACTATATAATGTTGTTTGGATTGTTTACTATTTTTGTGTTGTCCAAGTGGGGGCTTAAGTGAATATTATTATTGACTTGAGAGATTATTATTATTGTGATGCCTGAGTGGGGGTATGAATTGATATTATTGACCTTATTTGTACGTTAATTTACTTATTATTATTGTGATACCCGAGTGGGGGCTTGACTTGGTATTATAGACCTTATTTGAGCATTAGATTACCTTATCATTATAGTGATGCCCTAGAGAGGGGCTTGGATTTAAATGATATCATTGATGTCTTCCATGACTATTTATTCCAGTGGTGCTGTGCAAGGGCTTATATCATGAATAATTATCATATTGAGTTGATTTTGAGCTCATTTATAACTTTATTGAATTGATTATTATCATCATACTGATTGGTTGTGAGCATTACATCCTCATTTCATCCATACATATTTATGAGATTTGGTACCACTGATTTTGAAAGAAAATGAAACTCTTTATAAAACCCTTGACTGTGAATTACGCCAGTATGGTGATTGAGATATGAGATTGAAATTTGAGAAAGTATATAAGTTGCGAACTCCCATGGGTCATGTCTTGCAGTGCTAAGGCTTAGAAGGTGTATATAAGAAGTCATGTGATGGCTTACATCATCATTACCCTACCATCATTGCATTGCATTGCATCATTGTATTTTTCTTATTTTGTTGTTGCCGTGTACCTAGTTTAGTTTATATTGCATTTGATTATTGATTATTTACTTTTGAATTGTATTATCTCTATTGAACCTTGTTTGTTATATTATGTATTGAGCATTCATTTCACTATATTACATCATATTATACTACCTCTTGGTTGATTTGGGAGTTGATACATTTATGAGACGTGGGGTATGGCTTTGGCTTGATTAGTGAGACATGTAGTGTCACACCTATTGGTAGCATGATATACACATAATTATACACTCTTACTACTTTATCCTAGATTATTGGTTAAACATGATAATTGAGCATGATATACTGTTAGTGAGTCTCCCTTATAATAACTTCTTTGTACATGTTGATCATAAAAATGACTAGTGTTGACTCACATGGATTATTTTTCCAATAATTGAGCATGATATACTGTGTTAGTGAGTCTCCTTTATAATAACTTCTTCTTACGTGTTGATCATAAAAATGACTAGTGTTGACTCACATGGATTATTTTTCCTACCTTATAAATTGATATTCCTATGACTATTGTGTTGGGATATCCTGTTAGGATGAAGTGGTGTATTTATTGGTTGTAGATTGATTGGGTGACTTGGGTAGTTTGGGTGGTGGTCCTTCCCATTACTTTGGATTAGGGTTGGTTATCGACGATGCTTACTGAGTACAAGTGTTTCGTACTTACTCTTGCTTTTCTTTCCTTTTTCTTTTTTTCTGCACCCCATTCAGTTATTGGTTTGAGAAGCAGATAGTAGATTGTGTTCCCTCAGTATTGATATTGCAGAGATCAAGGAAGTGGCTGATGTTTCACTGAGCTTACCCAGATCTTTCTTTATTTACCTTACACATTTAAGATACTTTTGATTATTGAAATAATTCTGTATTAGAGGCTTGTACTAGTGACAACCAGGCCTGGGATGTATCTATGAATTATTATTTCATCTTCAAATATTTTGGGATTATTTTATTCTTCTTCTTCAGCTTCTGATTTACTTTAATTAGCGAGTTTGGGTTGAGAAAGACCTACCTGTATTGAAGGATGTGATAGGTGACATCACATACTCTATTTTGGGTCATGACAAATTGGTATCAAAGCCCCAGGTTCATTGGTCTTATTAGTACAAGTCGAGTCTAGTAGAGTCTTACAAATTGGTGTGGAGACATTCGTCATCTATCTTCGAGAGGCTACATGACTTTAGGATAAATTTGTTTCTTCATTCTATGTCATGTGTTCATAGCTTTGTGTAACTCAAAACCATTTATTAACTCTCTCACAGATGGTGAGGATGCATTCTTTCTTAGTAAAAGATTCAGTACACGTTCCTTTGATATGTGGCAAGAGGAAAGGTCGAGACAGAGGTCAGATTGGAACATCTAGACCAGCTAAAGGTTAGGTTGGGATTACCTCTTCAGGTTCTAGAGTTGCTAGTAATGTTGGGTCTATCGAGTTAAAGGGGTTGAGGCCAGTGCAGTCACCACCTATGATCATGACCATACCTAAGCTTGAAGATTGCTTGATACAAGGGTTGAGTTACCTTGAGAGGGTGGCTTCTATTTTGATTCAACATGCTACTTCACGACTTTAAGCTCCAGATGCATATTTGACAACAGATAATTACCCAGGAACGTTCCATATCCAGTGACCTTACCTTTTATGTCCATGAAGGGACATAGTAGGTATGTAGAGTTCATGAGGATAGATCCTTCTCGATTAGATAGAGATCCTAGGTTTGATGCTTATATGTTCTTGCTTGGTCACCGCAAGAGATTGTGCATGTCAAGCTTGGTGGACTCCAATGGAGTAGATTTCATTGCCTTCAGTTATCTGGACCAACGAGACAGTGGTGGAGGATGTTGGTAGAGAGTAGTCCTGTTGGGTTACCTCCTCTTTTATGGGATCAATTTACTCGAGAGTTTCTAGAGGAGTTTGAGTAGGGACATATGAGACCTATATTCCAGAGGCCCCATGGACTTAATAGCAATAGGAACATGTATGGTAGAGGGCAAAATCCTTGTGTTATTGGCAAAATCCTTGTGTTATTCTCAAAAAGGGTTAGATTGTGGTGGCCGATCTGGTCCTTCAAGTACAGTTCAGCGGACTCCTACTTCTTCAGTTTGCTTCACATATGGAGATTTCAGGCACTATAGGAGGGATCTCCCACAACATAGATAGAGAGATGCTTCCTCAGTTGCTTTGAGAGATAACAAGTATCAATATCATGTTCCACAAAATGGACTCGAGGCAGGAGTTTCTCGTACAATAGCCACAGGTATGGTTTTTATACGCCTTTGATTTGTCTTGGTAGTTTTTTGATTGTGGGTCTATATTCTCCTATGTGTTTATTTATTCAACATTAAGTCTTGATATGATTCATGAGTTTTGCTGGGTCTATTGATATTGCTAAACATAAATTCTTCTTTAGTGGTGGATAGGGTGTGTCGATCCTATGTTGTGACTCATTTAGAGTATATCATCGAATTAGATTTGATTTCTGTAAGTATTTTGGGTTTTGGTGTATTTGGGTATAATTTTCTCGATGTATATATTGTGGAATAGTGGTGAATCAATCGTAGGTTTTGGCATATTAAGATTGTAGAATGTATTAGACTTGTGGAGTAGATGATTCAAAAGGATTGCAAGTAAAGGATTTTGGTTAGATAATGGTAGATTTTCAGGCACTTATGCCTAGCAATTTGCTACCTCCTTAGTAATTGACTTTACTTGCATGGAAAGATTTATGGTGTTGAAACACTCCTCGATTAGACTTAAAGGATTTTAACTTATAGGGAATTTTGATATGTTCAAAATTTAGCTATGGGTCTGAGTTAGAAATTTGAAGTCCTGACAGTCTGGTTCATCAGTGGCTTATGAGGAGTCTAGCAGTAATTTTTCCAAGATTTAATTTGTGATTTTGGCGTCTGTCAGTGATACATAGTGATTGTTGCACTTCTTTTATGGGTTGGCTGTCCCTGATATGATGGGTTGCTTATGTGTGTATGATTAGAGAGGCTTTTTGTTCTACCGGATTTTGAAAACTTTGGATTGATTAATATCATCTGCGTAGTGAGATTGCATGGGTTATTATGATGAGTTACATGAGAATTTGGTGCCATTTTTAGTGTTCATGACTATGGTATATAAAGTTTTATGATGACTCTCGATTGCCTCAAAGGGGTTGAGCATAAGGATATGATAATTTAAATAGTGAACTAAGCTTGCTAAGTGTGACTTTTGAGGTTTTGTGTGGCATTGATATCGATTTTTGGCCTAGTTCATTCATCTTAAGAATGTTCTGCTATCTGATTAGATAGTTATGGTATCAGCCTTGAGTAGGTTGAGTTAGTATTTTGGTGACTGTATATGTGGTTTCATGGGTTCCTTGGCATTTTGTGGGTCTGAGGATGATTTTGGTGCAGTCTGTAACTTGTGGTGTCTCTGCCAAATTTAGGTTAGCCGGGTATGTGACTTCTATCATGATCAGCTCACTTTTTGGGTATAGAGGAAGTTTGAAATAAAGGAACTCAACTTCATTAAGAAATTTGGCCTTAGATGCTAGTGTTGTGACCTTGCGAGTCAATATATGAAAGAGTACTGGTTCTATAGTGAGACCGGTAGTTTATAGTTACGACTCCGCTTTAGATTGCTTGTAAGGTATTTGAGGGTATTTTCTGTCCTTTGCCAGTTTGACACTTTTCTTACTTGTACGTTCGAGGACGAACATGAGTCTTAGTGGCGAATAATGTAAAAACTCACATTGTGATTTTTAGAAATTTCTATGTTTTGACCATTTTGTCCTCCCCCGCAGTTGCTTTATCTCATTTATGAGTTATGGGGATGGTTTGCACTGTCCCTAATGCATTTGGGAGTGATTTATATGAGTTTGTGGTTTGGAATAGCCTTAAATTGATTTGTTTGACTTTGGCCAACATTTGGTGATCCAAGATTTGGATGGTGATTTGGAAATTTCCATTAATTCGAAATGTCAATTTTGGGTTAGTAGCATAGTTAGTCCAGGCCATGAGCCTTTACTTTGCATTTTGACTTATTAAACAGAAACTAGTTGAATTTAGCCAAAGAGGGATCCCGGAGGCTAATTTGTTGTAAACGATCTCCTTTTGAAATTCCAATGGTTCCATTGAGTGTAGAGTGTCAATTTTAGCCTAGTAGCATATTTTGATTATTTTTGTGAGGTCCCGAACGAATCTCGAGGGTCCGTACGGAGACATTTCTGAACTTGTTTTCAACTGGTTTAAGCTGTTTTCTTATGCAGGGACCTTGTTCATCGCGATCGTGAGGTTTAAGGTCATGATTGTTATGTGTTGTTGTCTTAGTAATCGTGGTCACAATGGTAAGTACCGCAATCGCGAAGAGTGGTTAGTATGAGACTTATCGTATGGATTAAGCTAGGTCCGGGTATGTTTCGCTATATAATGTTGTTTGGATTGTCTACTATTTTTGGGTTGCCCGAGTGGGGACTTATGTGAATATTATTATTGACTTGAGAGATTATTATTATTGTGATGCCCGAGTGGGGGCAAAAATTGATATTATTGTCCTTATTTGTGCATTAGTTACCTCATTATTATTGTGATGCCTGAGTGGTGGATTGACTTGATATTATAGGCCTTATTTGAGTATTAAATTGCCTTATCATTATTGTGATACCCAAGAGAGAAGCTTGGATTTAAGTGAGATCAATGATGTCTTAAATGACTATTTATTCTGGTGGTGCCATGCAAGGTCTTATATAATGAATTATTGTCATATTGAGTTTATTCTGTGCTCATTTATACCTGTATTGAGTTGATTATTATCTTCATACCAATTGGTTGTGAGCATTACATCCTCATTCATCCATACATATTCATGAGATTTGGTACCACCGAGAAACACTGATTTTGAAAGAAAATAAAACACTTTATAAAACCCTTGACTGTGCATTGTTCTGGTAAGGTGATTGAGATATGAGATTATGATTTGAGAAAGTATATGGGTTACGAACCCTATGGATCTTGTCTTGAAGCGTTGAGGCTCGGAAGGTGTATACAAAAAGTCATGTGATGTCTTACATTATCATTATCCCACCATCATTGCATTGCATTGCATTTCATCATTGTACTTTCCTTATGTGGTTGTTGTCGCGTACTTAGTTTTCTTTATATTGCATTTGATTATTGATTATTTACTTTCATATTGAATTATCATGATTGAACCTTGTTTGTGACATTGTGTATTGAGCATTCATTTCACTACATTACATCATATTATACTACCTATTAGTTGATTTAGGAGTTGATACATTTATGAGACGTGGGGTATGGCTATTGTTTGATCAGTGAGACATATAGTGTCGCACCTATTGGTACCATGATATACACATGTACATGTCTCACCTATTAGTAGCATGATATACACATTATTATACACTCTCACTACTTTATTCCAGATTATTGGTTGAACATGATAATTGAGCCTAATATACCGTGTTAGTGAGTCTCCCTTATAAATGACTTCTTTTTACGTGTTGATTATAAAAATGACTAGTGTTGACTCACTTGGATTATTTTTCCTACCATGTATATTGATAATCCTATGACTTTCTTGTTGGGATACCCTGTTAGGATAAACTGGTGTATTTACTGGTTCTAGATTGATTGGGTGACTTGGGTAGTTAGGGCGGTGGTCCTCGCTATCACTTTAGATTAGGGTTGGTTATCGATGATGCTTGCTGAGAACACGTATTTTGTACTCACTTTTGCTTTTCTTTCCTTTTTCTTTTATTCTACACCCGTGCAGTTATTGGTTTAAGTAGTAGCTAGTAGATTGTGTTCCCTCAGCGTTGATGTTGTAGAGATCGAGGTAGTGGCTGACATTTCATAGAGCTTTTTATTTATCTTATGCTTTATCCTCATTTAAGATACTTTAGATTATTGATAACATTCTGTATTAGAGGCATGTACTAGTGACAACCAGACCTGGGATGTATCTTTGAATTGTTATTTCATCTTTAAATATTTTAGGATTATTCTATTCTTCTTCTTCAGCTTTTAATTTATTTTAATTATCGAGTTTGGGTTGGGATAGACTTACCTGTACTGGAGGGTATGATAGGTACCATCACATACTCTATTTTGGATTATGACAATTTTCCACAGCAAAAGTCAATGAGAACATGGATTCCTTCACAAAAAAAGTTGGAGGTAGATCAGGGAAGAATATCCAAGCCATAGCTTAGGTAGTCTTCGCATTTGATTTAAATTTGGTATCATAAATGAGAGGCCTCATTTGATATGCCACTCCATATTTTGCCATTAATGCAGTATACATTTTTTGATAGAATGTTCACAAAATCCTCCATCAAGCTAAACCTCACCAAAATATGTCTGTTTATTAGGAGTCCAATTTTGCAATCACCTTTCACTTTGCATTGTTTAGGAATTTGAACTCTAAGGTCCTCCAATTCTTGCCAACTGTATGAGAATTTACCAATTACTGCCAGTTGTAGATCCTCAAGTACATTCATCTTTTGCACCTCTTCTTTTGTTCAAGCCACTCTTGGAAATCTGTTCTTGTATTCCACTAGTTTCATGGAAATTGACAAGAATAGGCTTATTACGTTGTTGTAACAAATTGATCGTTTTCATTAAATCCATGAATTTCAATTTATTCTTATTCACTTCTTCAATATCTTTTGAATCCATGCTAGGAAAAACAATAGGATCAGTAGGAAAACTAGGTATTTTGGGAGAATTTGGGTGGTATAGTTTTGGGAAATAATAGGGGGATGTGAGAGAAATTCTGGCCAGCCCTATCAATTTTACTAGTGGCCAGACCAATCAGACCAGCGGTGGGAAACTAGGGTTTAGGAATAACTAGCACCTCTTTTGGAAGCTTAATTCATTTTTCCTCTGTATTTTGAGTTGACAAGATTGACTCAGATGAATATTGCATTTTAGTTGTCTGACGAGTGTAAGGATAGCTTCCAAGATCTCAAGACCTTGTTAACTTCGGCACCTATTTTGACCTTACTTGTTGATGGTGAAGGTTTACTGTTTATCGCAATAATTCATGAATCGACCTAGGTAGTGTGTTGATGCAGAAAGGGAAGGTGATAGCTTATGCCTCCATATAGTGGAAGGCCTATGAGAAGAACTACCCCAATCATGAATTGGAGTTAGCAGCAATAGTGTTTGTTTTGAAGTTGTGTTAGAATTATTTGTATAGGGTCCATTGTAAGATCTTCAATGACCATCATTGTGTACAGTACCTCTTCATCTAGAAGGATCATAATCTAAGCCTGTGCAGGTAGTTTGAGTCGCTTAAGTATGCAACATTTCAATTCTCTATCATTGAGGCAAGGCAAATGTGGTGGCTTTGAGCCGAAAGGCTTTAAGTATGGGAAGTTTGGCTTTTTTTATAGTTGAGGTTTGTCCTTTTGATTTGGACATCCAATCCTTAGCTAGTCAGTTTGTTTGAATTGATATTTTTTGTCAGTACTCGAGTCTAGTCCCTAGATGTAACATGCACCCAAGCCATTACTAGCCGGAGAGAAGCTTAGCTCACATCATGAGTATCTAACAAAAAGTAAGGAAGAAATCCTGAAAAAATCATAAGGTAAATGTGGATGTGAAACCCTTTTCAAAACTGTTTAAGTATTTAGAACATAAATATGGGAGAATTTCCCAAAAGATTGAATAAGATTGAAAATATTTGAAATGATATCAACATAGGTATATGAAGCCTCTAAATATCCTAAATCAATAATTATGTTAGGACAAGGCCCTGACAATACCATAAAATTAATAACAAAGTCTGAGATCATAGTGAACTATGTCGTTTGAAAGATAGAGGGCTCCCTAATAGCTGATACGTCGAGTCCTAATGCTCCACAAAATCACAAATGTATGTATCGAATGCTACATCAAGGTTAATACAATGAGATGTATTGGTGGATAATACTGGTGAGGGAAGCATAACATAAAATATATTTATGAAACTGAAAACATAAACTGAATGGGGGAAACAGAGGACATTATGGACATAAATCATCAACTTAAAAGAATAATTACCATTATTTATTTTACTTATTAACTAGATGGTATTATTGACATCATATATACACCACGAGTAATGTGGGTTCGATCAATACTCGACTGACAGAGCCCCAATCCACTTTTGCCGCAAGGATCAGAATATAACATCATATAGGCCTCCATAAATCATTCCTATAGAGGAAACATCTAAGGTTGTCTGAATTACAGAATGAACCATCCCTACATAAGCAAAACATAGGTTTCAGGTGTTTGAACTACGAGGACTCACACCTTCCCAGTTAACCATCTAATTCTCTTTAAGCCCATATTTATTCATGTTCATCTCATTAATAATCTTCTAAACATAGCTCATCTTTATCTCATCAACCAACCGTTAAACATAAAGAGTTTCAAGTCATGATGGTATCATCATACCAAGATTTACAAGTCATCTATTCATAGCTCATAGAATTATTATGGAGGTTATGGGGATTCTTATATTTCATGAGTAAAAATCATACTTCATAAAAGTTATTGAAGGCCATTCAAAACAAGTTTCATGAGTAAAAATCATACTTCATAAAAGTTATTGAAGGCCATTCAAAACACTTGTTAAAAGTCTTAATAGTGAAACAATGGTAAGGCAACCAAATCACCAATAAAAACCATCTTCAAAATCATGTTCATATCAAATGGGTTATAGATTTTTGTAAATAAAAAGGAAATTCATCATAAAACATAACTTGAAATAAACATAATCTTTTTCAACCCAAAATAGGAATTTAAGGAACTAATGTACCAACCCAATTCACAATTCAAAATAAGAGAGTAAGCATAAGCATTTATTGGCTATAGTTTACCACTTTCTTTTTATTAAAAAAGCTAAATTGGATTATTAGATTTTGGAAAATAGTATTCTGAATGGCTAGTTGATACCAAATTCCTTACTTTCTAACCTATGCCAAATCCAACTGAACTTGCCTATTTACTACCTTTTGTTTCAATCCAACTTATAATTTTTTTTGTATTAAATTCAATCATCAAAGATATAAATTCAGTGGACCGTCTGGCCTATTCAAAATTAAAAACTAATCTTGATATATGAAATTTTGTAGTTGAACTTCCTGATTGTTCAATCAAGACAGATAATGGCAACAAAGAAATAAAGACAATATTCAATATTGTGAAAATAATTTGTAAGGTATCAAGCATCTCCATAACCTCTGTGTGGACCGCACATATGATCCTACAGACATTTTGAGTCACTTGCCAATTGTTGTAAAATGTTCATGTTCACAATCAACATATAATTCTTTAAGTATCACAATGTTAATTTTTTTGATACCACCATAATTTATTTTATTTTTATAAAGTATCCTTTTTATTTTTTTGTTGTCCGCAATTCCTTGAAATACAATACATGCATAGCTGCGTAGGAAAAGTCATTAGTGTGCTTGAATTCTGAGTCTACACTCTATACCTTGTTCTAAGCATATCAATTGACAAAGTAAAATTATTTCCCCATAGGGGTGGAAGATTAGCATCCGTATTAAGGCTTTCTATTCATTGAAATGCTCTTTTCAAGGGCTTAACCTAATTCTAATTGTCCCATTAATATTTCTAACAATGACTTAATCCATCTCTCATGAAATTATATGAAAGTATGATCGATTCAGCAAAAACTACACAGGGGACGTATACTAGTAAAAGTAGAGAGATCACATAGTGTAGTCAAAAAAGAATTCAGTAGTGCAGCCAAAAAAGAATTCAGGCTAGTGACAATCGTTCTTATAATTCTACTTCTATCCCTTAAATTTATACTACTGACGATATCCATGAGCCTAGCCCAATGAATGCTTCACTAAGCAAGCCATGCAGAAGACATAATTTGTCATGTCTATAATTTTCTAGTTATAGAGATTTTCACACCCCTGGCAGATCTTGAACCTTAGATGACTCTCCATTAGTATTTGTAATGATATGTTTCATTGTTACTGAATTATCTATGGTGAAGGCATGAAATTTGGAATTTTCATTTCCAATATGAATCTGATTCCAAAATATTAATTAATTTGTTCATTTTAATACCTCATGCTTTCCGACTAAGATTTGAGCTTTTCGATGCATTAAAAAGACTTGTATCTGAAGAAATTTATTTGTTCATAGGTATTAAGGTCAATTCCTTAGTGTGGGAATGCATTAGACATGAACTAAGGTCTTACAAAACCCATACCACAATGTTGAGTTAAAAGTGTCTTTATTGATTGAGTTTGATATAAGTTTCTAGAAGGTCAACTTCAGATGAGCACCTCTCCTAGAATATGAAAATTTACGTGGCCCAAGACCTACCAAAGTAAAGGTCCTTGAGTCTTCTTTCCAATGCCACCGATCGTATGTTAAACCTATTCCAGAGTAAAAAGTTATGTTTGTTTTATTGAAAGGTGTCTGTACTAGAAAGCTGGGTGTCACTGTAAAAGGTCGCTGTAGTGATCTTCAGGCCACTATAGTGAAGTTCTGTCAGTTTAAATGCCTACTTTTTCTGAGTTTCAGGCCATAAACTCAAAAGCCTCATTCTAAAATCTTGGAGGGGTAATTTTCCCAAGGCTAGGATGAAAATTCTTCGTTGGGGTAAGTTTTTCTATCAACTTCTTCATCTATTAATCCAATAACATCTTGGAATTATTATAGTGATCATTAATGGTGGAATTGTGGATTCTAACCCTAGGTTCATGAGATTGTGGGGAAAACTTATGGGTTGTTGTAATATCACCTAGAATTATTTCTAGATTGTATATGTACCCTTTCTATCATGAAATTGTTATTCTAAAACATGAATTATGGTGGTTAGGAACCTTGAGTACTATAAGGATGGTACCTTTAGCATAAATACTTCTTAAAAGGGGTAATGGTAGTAGAAACTCCATTAATTGAGGTAAGGTGAGTAATGTAGACTTAGTAATGGTGGAATGACCCTTGGGTAATGTTATAGAAAATGAGGTTGGGTGGATAAAATATAAAATTAATGATATCTAATACGTGTGGTAATATGCTGATATATGAATCCTTTGAGGTGTGATATATATTTGTAAGACTTTTGTGTTGTGTTATAAAATGAATAGGGTCAATGTGGTTAGTGATATAAGGATTGTGTATTTTAAGAAAAATATAATCTCTAGTTAATAATACTATAGTAATCTGTTGTGTGTGGTATGTTTTGAGTTACATGCCCTCCTTGTTGTAAATTAACCTAGTGTGTTGAGTGTTAAGGGGAAAAAGAAAAGTGATGTTCTATCATAATAGTTTGAGAGAGACTTTGCTAGATACTATACAATAAACTGTTGTAAGATAAATAAACTAAGGTAACTATCATCTGTGGAATATTAACAGGCGGTCTAATTGTGGTAGATGATTAGGGCTGGAAAGTTTTAGGAGTTAATGGTGTTGTAGCTAAGGATGAATGGTAGACGTGCAGAAGTACATATATATGTATATATTTATATAATTGTATTTTAGACTCAATTTAATTGTATGTGTATTCTTAATTGATTAGCTCTTGTTTAGTCTTCGGATATACTTGTGGTTGATGAGTTGTTTTTTATAATACTGGAGTGAATAAGCAGTTGATTTGTCCTTGGGAAATGCTTGTAAATAAAAAATTAATGACTAATGGTTAATATGAAAGAGTCATTTAATAATAAACTTGCAAAGTGAATTGTACCTGCAATTAGTACATTGTATGATGTTGTAAAATAATTAATGCTGATTGCATAATCTATTGTTTGAATTGGTGGATTGAGTTGGTATAAGGGTTGGGATGTTGGAATAAGGGTGGCAAGACACATATTATATCTATTCTAATTTTGGTACATGGACTGAGATCGTCCCCTACAGGTCATGGCTAGTAGGTAAAATTAAGTCCCATAGAATATGTGTACACTTTATGTTATTGATAGGAGAGTTTGATGGTTCCTTGAGGGGATCGATTTATATTATAATGAGGTATTATGGTTCCTTATGTGGACCAATCCTTGATGTGATAATATGATAATGAAATTGTTGATGTCCTAAATGGCAAGGTTGAAACAGGTGTAATTTACCCTTATGTGAGATTATGAATATAAGCATTATTTATGCTTACTTGATGAGTTGAATTTTTAATTGATGACTGATATGCTTATTTGATGGCTGGAATGTCTACTTGAGGATTTGAATGCTTATTTGATGACTAAATTTATACTTGATGATCTTATAATTTTAAATTGATAACCATATAACCTGGTTGTTGTGCATAAATATCATATTGATGGGTTGCCTTGAGTTCTGGGGCGAGAGTTATGATGGTTGACATTTGATGTGAGAAGTGATGTATAATTAGTAAGGTAAAGTGTGGAATGGTTATAATGGGAATGTAGGTGGTATAGATGCCCTACTAATAATGATTGAGTTTAATTAAGTCAGCGAGAATAATTTTGAAAATCTTATTATGTAATGAGAGGGAGAGAGAGATAACCTAAGTGGGTGAAATTGATACAATTTAAATTATTAGTTGTCATGTTTATCTTAGTAATTTTATGTAGTGTTGCATGATCTAAGTTTGGTCGGCCGATGATACCTACTAGTACATGTGGTTGTACTGATACTACTCTTGCTAAAACCTTTTTGAGGTGTAGTCCTGTTGCAGGATCAGTTAAGGTTTCTTATGTGAAGTAGCGAGTATTCATCAACAGTTTCTACTCACCCTATTCCTATGGTAGGAGTTGTGTTCTTTTGTTGTAATTTACTATATTATAAGCTCTTGTACATGTTTAAACTAGGTCCTTGGGAAAATGTTGTTCTTTTATTTTATTGTAAAAAGTATTGTAAGATTTCATTAGTAATTCAATGGTTTAATACATTTATTTTTATTGACTTTCACTTGTTTATGGTTGGGCGGTACAAGGTTCTTCTATCTAGATAGATTAGAGTAGGTTTTCGCATGATTCTCGTAGTTGGGTCGTGATAGTTGGTATTAGAGTCTAGGTTATCGACCTCACAAGTACAAGAGCAAATGTAGCATAAATTCCTATGAATTGGTGTACGTCCACCCTAAATCTTCAGAGAGATAAGAGGCAATCTATGAATTATTTTCCTTCCTTCTTTTATGTCGTACAGTTTTGATTCATCGGCCATTGGATTTAGTCCAATTGGTATCAAGCCAATTTCAATTGGTATATAACTGTGAGAGTTGCAATAAAATGTGAGTATTGATTTTCGTGAAGTGTTCATAGTAAGTGTTGCTTGAAATGTTGAGAAAATTCCTTTTGTATTAAGATTATGAGATAATAACGAGGGGTGGTGGGTCTAAGTACCCTTCTGAAAGCTTCCCTCTATGAGAGGACTAGTAAAGCCTCGAGATAAGTGATCTAAAACTTAAGAGCTTGTATAGTTGATTTTCGATCCAAGACTAGAATTAATATGTTGTGCTTGGATAATACCTGAGTTAGCATGAAATTGATCTTTATACATTCGAGTGAACATGGTTGGTAAATTTTTATGCATCCTTTCTGTGGAAAAACCTAAAATTGGATTATATTAGAGGGTCACCTATGATGTAACTAGAAACCTAGCATAATTACATGATTAGTTAAAAAATTCACGGTTATAATTAATCAATTTCTATGTATTCTTGAAAGGTATGTTAATTCTGTGGAAATTGTTTCTTGTGGTTCGAAACCCGGTGCCTTGATAGGAAATTCTAGAGATGGAGCCCATTTAATGGAATTTTGTAACCTTAGTAAGGGATGTAAACTAGGATTGGATTTGTAAGTGAACAATAACAATTGTGGAGTATTAGATAATGAAGATGTGCTCAAGAATATGGTCAATGTAAGTAAAGATGTGGCCTAGTATAAAAACGGGTGAGTTTAGTATAATTGTTATGGAAGTTGAATGATGTTGTTTAATAAGGTATGATCTATGTTGGTGAGTACCATGTTTGTTGATGGTGATGGTAGAGAGTGTCCTTGAATTACAATATCTTTTCTTGGTATAACTTATGCACCTTGATATTGTTGCCACATTCCTATTATAGTAGTTAGGGGGTTAGAGGTGCTTTAGTGGATGAGTGGAAGTGTTGCAGCTACTAATTGGTTATTGACTTGTCACACCCCGAGTTCCAACGAGGCGTGATTGGCACCCGAAGTTGATATGGCCCGAGAGAACCAATCTTTGCTCATGTCCACTCATATGCATGTCACTCAATAAGCAGAACCATCACGTAGAGATATAAGATGTCAATTGCGAAAATTATGGAAACATGCAATTTATACATATAAGGAACTTGTCCATTAGGGCCACCAAGTCAAAAAGGATATACATCTCTTACAATACATCTCTTCCATTCATTTTCCCACATATGTCTACGAAGCCTCTAATAGATACATAACCATGCTTATGCAATATTTACATAACAACACAAAAACCCATGTACACATGTGACTTGGAGAAGCCCCGAAGCAACTGGAGCTCACCAATACTCAGCAAAAGATCAGCACCCTACTGTGGAGGTCTACTAGTACCTGCGCCTGTAGCAAGTAAGGTAAATTCCCCAAAAGGGGTCAGTACGAAGAATGTACTGAGTATGTAAGGCAAATAGTAACTGTGCAAGATATAAGAACTTTCAGGAGTTCAAGTACAAGTGAATGATTAATGTAAAATAAACCATGATTCTATGTACATTTGGAAACATGTATCTTTCTTTCTTTGCATTTGCATTCATTTGTCATTAACCATTATCACGTGATACCCGGGCCCCAACTGATCAGTGGGTTATAACATATCATTGGGATCGTTCCATCTAGGCTTACTCCCCTTAGAGTGCGATCCATGAATAATAATAGTAGGAGCCTTCCAGCCGGACTTATGTCCCTTAGATTGCACTCCCCAATTGAACAATTATGCATTACTTCTTTACTTTTGAGAAATCGATACATTGGTTACTATTGCATTATTGGAACATTTGGAACAATAGTGGAATATTTGTAATAATATTGGAACATCTATGTAACACATGAATAATAAGTGATCAACATATGAGGACCATGTGAGTAACAAGATAACTACTTGAGTTGGACTACTTTTGGACATTTCGGACTAATACAAGGACATTGCCAATGTAATCAATATGAACTGCAGAAGGATACGGACAGAGTAACCTTACATACCTCGTCTCTTCAATATGAATATACAATCCTATATGTGTACACAATATTCCAGCTCCATCCTTTCGTTTCACTCTACAACACAAATACATCCCGGAGCTTATATTAACAACTAGTTACCAAGTGTACAAGACGACAATGAGCTATATGACGGCCGTATAACGTCATTTCACCCTTTACAATACCATTTATGGCATTGGAATATCAACAATACCACAACATTGACCAAAATATCACAACCCAAGAGCATTTCATATCAAGTTCATTCTTTACATTTCTTCATTAACACGACATCACAATTACTCTATCAAATCACCTCAATACACCTCATAACAACATATCGGCCAAAAATCCCATAATTTACACTTCTTAAACTTATGGAAAAATAATGAGTTTAGAAACATAATCACACCATACATGTTGATATTTCATCCATACCATGCACTTTCATCCAAATCTCAAGTCACTTTTCAAGTCCAATTCACAAAAATGGCACATCTTGAACAAAAAGCAAAAGTGCCCTATTCAACCTTGCCAACATAACCAACATGATCTACACCATACCTCATGTATATAATATATTAAATCACAAGAATAAACACTTACCAAAGCTTGAGAAATGAAGATCTTGCCCAAAAGATGACTTTGGGTTTGAAGAGCGAAAAGTGAATTGTTTATAAAATTCTAGAAAAGTGATGTGTGTCTTTTGAAATAAAAATCTGATTTTCCACATATATATAGGCCCTCAAGTCTTCTTGGCATTAAATTCCATGTTTAATTGGTCAATGGTAGAAGAATGGGTCATTTGGCCCATGCTTTTGGCTTCTTTTGGGCCTTAATTGAGCCCAATAACACATATCCATTTAACCCATCAAATTCAATGTTTAATACATCATACATATCATGTTTAAATAATTCCATAATGTAACGACAATATGCACTTACGCTATTCACGTTCATAGCCTCAATCGCAAATATAGAAATTCTAGTCGCTCATGGCTTCGTTGAACATTTTTGGTAATGACTTGTGTTTCATGATTTGATCATGGAGGAGTATATTGAGGTATTTGAAACCTTAAACATGAGTAAATAAACACCAAAGATCCAAAATAAACCAAGAAAGAATCGTCGTTGAAATGCGTCGCAAAACGAGCAAGGGAAGGACCAAAATGTTGTGCCTTGAGCCACTTGCTGCAAAGCAAGCAGGGGCACAAGAATTGCCTGCTCTCTGAATCAGGGGACTAGCGCCACACCCCCTGAAACAGGGAGTGGCGCAAGTTTGGCCATCTTGCTGAATTGTTTTCTACTCCGTCTAATTCTAGCGTATCATCCAATGCCCCATCCAAACACTACAAAATACGTACTTAGTGATCTTAATCATCAAGTAAACATGACTCCAATTTACCAAATGAGGTTGTAATATGTATGGGGTATTACATGACTGGACATATAAAGGGGACCTAGTGGTTGATTCACGTAGTTGGCGTAATAAAAGGCTGGCATTTGGCTGGATAAAATACAGAAAATTCTTATAAAATGAACTAATCTTATGTAGATATGGTTGAATTACGTGAATTTAGCGCTAGTTGCTATGCATTGATATGACCCCATGATAGTTGTATGGAATTATAGGTTCATATATAAGATAATAAAATTATGGGATCACGTAGGATGAGATCTGACTTAATTACCTTTAAAAGAGCATGTTCAAGTGGCACTTGGGTTGAATAGGAAAATAGGGTGAAGTAATGTCACGTGAGAGTGATTTTTGTAGATGAATGAGGTTGGGTAAATTAATAAACCTATGATGGTGCAGCTAGGGATGAGTGGTGAGCGTGTAAAAGTACATACGCATAAATTTATATAACTGGAAGGATGTTTGTAAGAGTTGAGTGGGACAAGAATTATTATACATGGTTATGCATATTCATACCACTCTTATTGTTGTATAATGATCCTTGGTTGATATTATTTATCTAGTTGTTTTTAGATTCATATTCTTATTGGGATAATGGAAAAATGGTTACGACAAATGGCTATTGTAAGTTATTACATTGTTAAAGCATAAGTACCCTACTAGGCTTTTTCCTAGAATGTGAATGAAAGACACCGGGGTACTATGGTTTGAGTTAAAAATCTGGTATTCTGTAGTTTAGTGTTGAATTGTAGCTTGTGGTGTAATGATTGGTAGTGATGAGTTTATTGAGGGATAGTAGATTGATATAAGTGTTCCAGAGGAAGTTTTGAAATGGCAAATAGGTTCTTAGAATCTCGGTTATAGAGGTTGTCATGTTGGGAGAAATCTATGATATCTAAAATTAAGGTGTGTCTAGTGAAATGGGGATAGAGTTGAAGTCTTCCTGACTTTATACCTAAATACCGCTACAACAGAAGGGGACAACGCTGCAGTGAGCGATAAACCACTGCAACAGTGGTATAGTTAGGCAGGAGGGGTCGCCGCAGTGGCCAATTTCCACCGAAAGAATTCATCCTTAGATTGTTTATCAAAGAAAATAAGTCAGGTAAGGTACAATATAAGTGACCCTGAGAGTAATGTCCTTTTACTTCAGACCTCGTGCTTCTCCTCTTCACCCAATGCCCATTCGGGAACAAACAGATGGTAAATTGGTATCTAATGTATCGACCCATTTTGTCGTTACTTAATTATCTACATTAAAGGCATGAAAAATTTAAATTTTCATTTCCAATATAAATTTGAGTCCAAAACTACAATTACTTTGTTCATTGTAACATTTCAGGCTTTCAGGCTAAGATTTGAGCTTTTTGATGCATGTAGATAGACTCGAAGCCAATGAAATTTATTTATTCAGAGGTATTAAGATCAATTATTTAGTATGGGAGTGCATTATACATGAACTAATGTCTTACAAAAGCCCTAACACAAAGTTGAGTTGAAAGTGCCCTTATTAATTGAGTTTCGGTATAAGTTTCTAGTAGGGTCAACTTCAAATGAGCACCTCTTCTAGAATATGAAGAGTTATGTATATCAATACCTACCAAGTTAAAGGTCTTTGAGCTTTCTTTCCAACTCCATTGACCATTTGTTAGTCTGATTTCGGAGTAGAAAGTTATGATCATTTTACTAAAAGGTGTCTATGCTCAGAAGCTGGGTGTCGCTGTAGTAGAAAAAGGTTACTGCAGCGAACCTCGGGCTGCTACAACAAAGTTTGGGCAGTTATATGCCTATTTTTCCAAGTTTTAGGTCATAAACTTTACCTCGTTCTAAAACCCTAGAGGGGAAATTTTCCCAGGACTAGGATGAAAATTCTTCGTTGAGGTAAGTTCTTCAATCAACTTCTTCATCTATTAATCCAATAACACTTTAAAATCATTAGAATGATATTTAATGATGGAAATGTAGGATAGAACCCTAGGTTCATGAGATTGTGGGAAAAACCTATGGGTTGGTGTAATATTACCTAGAATTATTTCTAGATTGTAAACTAACCTTCCTAGCATGAAATTAATATTCTAAAATATGAATTGTGGCGGTTGGGAACCTTGAGTTCAATAAATATGGTACTCTTTGCATGATTACTTCTTAAATCGGGTAATTAGAGTAGAAACTCCATTAATTGAGGTAAGGTGAGTAATGTAGAATTAGTAATGGTTGAATGACCCTTGGGTAATGTTATAGACTATGGATAAGGGGTGGATTAGTGGGTTTGAGTTCTGAATGTGTTTTTTTGAAGAGTAAATGTTTAATTACTCTTATAATTGCTTGTTTATTAGATGTTGAATGTTTCGAAGAGTAAAGGGAAAGATAGAGCATTCGTGGTATAGCGTTCTTGTTACAGCAGCTTGGCCTCGAGGTAGGTTATGGTTTATGAGTAGTAGACTCAAATTAGCGAAACATATGCGCTGTGTAGAATTGATGGGAGAATACATGATTAGGCCTTCAAGCATGGTTGTCATGACTTGAGCTTACACCCTGGATGTAACACAATGCATTAAGAGACAAGTGACCCCAAGCTAACCCGTGGCATGACATAACACTAAACATTTTAAAATAAATAAGACTGAGCGGAAGCTAAATTGAATTAAATATAAGGTATGAGAAAATCAAAACAAATCTCTAAAAAACATAAATTAAGTTTGAAAAGAAATACCAACTGAATAAGTTGAAGTGTCTAACTCTATGTCTGAAAGCCTCTACTACTAACTAGATGATGGGACAAGTCCCCAGCTAACTCAAAATACTGAAAACTAAAATATGGAGAAATAACCAAAATGATCACTCATCCTTGGATGATGAGGACTCAACCTAGGTAGTTGCTGATATAGCACTTGATCGTACTAGCTTCAATGCTGAGACTGAGCACCCAAACCTATATCATAAAATGATACATCATAAAAGAAGATATATGGTCAGTACTTTGAATGCACTGAGCATATGAGAGATGCACTATAAATACTAAACATGCTGGAAATACTGTATGATATAGAACTATACTGAGTACAACTCGAGTTCAAAGAACTATACTATAGTACAATGACCCAATAATGATATACATATATGCTGATATGCAAAGATACCTTGAAATGTCATACTACGATGCAAGTAAAAATAAATCGAGGGTCATGTACAAATATAGTGTGCCTATGTCTGTGGGAGAGTCTACTAACCGACATAAATCACTTGAGCTAACATGGAGTCCAATGTATATGCCCATCAAAAGGACCTAAAATACCTTGCTAGGGTATAACAACTGCTAGGGTATAATGATATGACTGACGTGATCACTAAACTGATGCCCAATAAGGGGATAAATAAATCTATAGTGGCATGTAGTTCATGGACTTTGGGTGAACTAGAACCCTAGTCCAACTCGGTGCTAAGTACTACTTCCAATTGATAATATAATGATTACTTATATAAAACTAGTATTTTGAAAACTGGGTAAGAACTTAATAATCTGAATTATTTCTAAAAGACTCTATACTGAAAATTGATCACGCTTGTTCATACTAAAAGTCTAATAGTCTGAAAAATGACTTGAAAAAATAGTTGAGACATATGAAATTTACTTGGAATTATGATTGTATTCAATTCATACAGTATTATATCATACTGGATGGGAAATCATGGAAAACATGTCATAATAATATAGAAATCATGAGAAGACTAGAATTTAAGGGAAATCATAAACTGAGTATGAACCCTAAATTTTATTCATGGTAAACTGGAATTTACTGAGTTATTTTGAGACACAATGGATGAAAGGATACCTATTATTGAAATCCCACATACTTGGAGTCTAAAATTTTGTGCTAAGAGCTTGAATCTTGAACCTTGAGAAGAGCCCTAAGTTTCTTGACTTTGAGAGAGTTTAATCGCTTTTATGATTCTCTTTCTAAGTGTTTCTGATAGAATGAGGGAAAAGGGTCAACTAATCCACTTAAATCACACTTAAAATAACCCCAAACAACATGGTTTAGTATTAGAATTTAATAAAAAGTCAAAAATACCCCTGATTAATGTAACTAAAATATTTGGGTTTAGTCGTTATGGGTCCATGGTACGAATTATACTATCTTGGGGCATGACTGCATTCTCTCAACTCGTGAGGCCTACCTATGAGTAGTGTCAAGGACTTGTGGCCCTTGAGAGAAAATGCTATCTCTCGGGTTCCTTATCAGTACGAGTCACTTAATGACTCACAGTCTAGTCTCACTACTCGTGCCCTCAAGTCATGGCAACTTGGAAAAATTTCTATCTTTTTTGGTCTTTGTTCTACTACTCAGAATGAGTCAACCCATGACCCGTGTCCTTACTGTATGAATCATATAATGGGTCATTTAGGTGAAGATTTCTGGAACTGCTGACTAATTTTTTTATTAACGCTAAGTTTACGTACAAGGAACTTTTGTGGTTTTACAATGGTTTTGGGTGGATAAAACATGAAATTAATAATATTAAGATCTAATACGTGTGGCAGTATGCTGATATATAAATATCTTGAGGTGTGATATGTCTTTGTATGACGTTCATGTTGTGTTGTAAAATGAATAAGGTAAAGTGGTTAGTGGTGGAAGGATTGTGTATTCATGTAATATATAATCAGGAGTTAATAATATAATGGTAATCCATTATGTGTTGTGTGTTCTAAATTACATGCTCTCCTCGTTGTAAATTGACCTAGTGTGTTGATTATAAAGGGGGGAAAAGGAAGTGATGTTCTATCATAAAGGTTTGAGAAATACTAGGCTAGATACTATAGCATAACCTATTGTAAGAGGAATAAACTGAGATTACTATCGTATGTGGAATATTAATGGACAATCTAATTACGGTAGAGCATTAGGTGTGGAAAGTTTAAGGACTTAATAGTGTTGTATTTAGGGATGAATGGTAGATGTATGGAAGTACACATATATGTATATATTTATATAATTGGAGTTTAGACTCAATTTGATTATATGTGTGCTCTTAACTAATTATCTCTTTTTTGGTCACCGGACATACTTGTGGTTGATGGGTTGTAGTTGATAATGCTAGCATGAATAAGCTATTAATTTGTCCTTGGGACATGCTTTTAAATGACAAATAAATGACTAATGGTTAATATACAAGGGTAGTTTAATAATGAACTTGCAAAATGAATTGTACTTGTGATTTGTACATTGTATGATGTTGTAAACTGATTGATGCTAATTTTATAATCTACTATTTTAATTGGTGGATTGAGGTACTATAATAGTGGGGTTGGGGGGTTGGAATAAGGGTAAGAAAACTTAAGGTGGAATAAGGGTGGCAAGATACATACGATGTCTATTCTAAGTTTGGTACATGGACTGAGCTCGTTCCCTGCAGGTCATGGCTAGTGAGAAAAAATAAGTCCCATACTATGTGTGTACACTTGATGTTGTTAATGGAAGAGTTTGACGATTCCTTAAGTGGATCGATTTATGTTGTGATGAGTGATATGCCCAAATTACACCACAAAATAAAAATATAAAGTGTTCGCTGCCAAATATATAACCCAACTAGGTTGGGATCGAATCCACAGGGAATAAGGTGAAAATTATGCCTTGTGTGGTTAAGTTGATTACCAGTCAATTATTGTCATGAAAATGGGGGTTTGGGAAAAGTGTTGTGTATTCAATTTCCAAGTATGTTTATGTAACAATAGTGGAATTTCAGGAAATGTAATTAGTTAATAGAGAGAACTAGGTCTGTGTTCACCATATTTTCATGACATGATCGAGTCGCTAATGGTAATAGACTTTTCTAGTGCAAAGAATGCAAGGCTATTCATTACTTTAGTACATCCAAACATTTCTCAACCTAATTAGATGATTTTCACTCCAATTCTCTCGAACTAAGAGTGATAAAAATGCAAAAATTGATAATTTCCCCAAGTTGGTTAATCTTATTATAACATAAACCATTAGATGGGGGTTGTAAACCCCTAATCCTTGGTATTAATTCTTTTTCCTAGCTTTAACCTCTTTACTCAAGCAAGTTATACCTAAGGAAGGTTCTAATATTTGCAACCATTAGAAATTGGTTAATATGAAAGAATTAACAATGCACACGTTTGTACTATACAAATCTACACCAACATTAACCCTAACATTGTCAATTAACCATAGATACCACAACCCTGGCTGTGGGGTTTATGCCCTTATAGCTTTTGAAAAAAGCAAAGACATATAATTGATAAGATAAAGCATAAACTTACTCAAAAGATATCCAAACTTCCATTGTATTTCAAAAACTAAGTTTGAGAGCTTAAATCTCCACAAGAAACGTAAAAGTAACATATGTTTTTTCTCAAAAACACTGAATAATAATAACAACCCTAACAGTACCTATTTCTAGAACAAGGAGTTAAAAACCAAATTAAAATTAGAGAAAATGATGTCTTGCATCTAACGGTCAAGTCGATGGCCTATCGGCTGGGTGACGGTCTGCCACTTCCTCTATTGCAGCTATCCAGTAACATTTTCTAGAAATCTACTTAAGCCCCATGGTCTAGGCGATGGTCTGTTGAGTTACCAATGGTCCGTTAGATTCTTCATCACTTGAGGGCTTTCACTGAGTCAATTTAATTAAGGCCGATGGCTTAGGAAATGGTTCATTAGGAGGCTGACGATTCGTCAACTCAGTTGTCGACTAGTCAACAACTTACATACCATTATATTTTTGCCACATGATTGAGGATATGGTCCATCATAGGGTTGATGGGTCCTTCTATCCTTTTAGCACAAGTCATCCTCTTTCTTGTCTTGGCACATTTTCCTACAAATGAGACAACAAAACGATCACATCCAACAAAAGTTGCTTAAGAACTTGCACTTATTCATGGTTAAAAGTATCAAATGTGTCATCAAATACTGGCACATCAACACCATTAACTTAGAACTTTCACTTGTCCTCAAGCAACAAGACACAACTATACTAAAAATGATGCGAAAGAAAAAGAAACTTAGGACAAACTACGACAATCGCGAAACTCTTTTTTAATTCACCTCAAAAGTACAACCATCTTATATTTCTAATTACAAAATAGGTGTACATGAAATCACTTATACATATGTCTTAAGAGGATCCAACGATGACATTGTGATATCAATGAACAACTTGCATACACAAATGACAGTTACTCTAATAGTGCATCCAAGTGCCCTCACCATAAAGAAGTTCCATACACATAAGATTTATTTAAATTGGTACTGGAACAAATTCGCTCACTCTCACAAAGAAGTTAAAATAATGAATACACAATACCATAGGCTTGCCATTATTTTCTATGCTTCAGTTTCCAGACAGTTGGACTAGGATCACTATAGGACTTTTTCGGCTTGCAATGTAGGCTTGGGGATGGGTATGGTATATTTTGGAATTAATGACTAAGCACTCCTTGATACTACACTACTTTTTCTTGGAATTAATGACTAAGCACTCCTTGATACTACACTACTTTTTCTCCACTTCTGACCAATCTTTTCCCCCCCTATTCTTCGTTTATTCACTTTTTTCTTCTAGCACCAGTGCGCCTTTCTTTTCAACACAACTTTTTTTTCTCTTTTTTTTTTCGCACAAGCGACAATTTTTTTGCCTCTTTCATCATTAGTATTTTATTTTCACACCCCATTCTTCCTTTTATACCCCTCTACAATGGTCACCCTCAACTTAGGTGATTTGTTTGAGTTGAGGTGTACAATATTCAAGAATAGACCAGGGCCAAAACAAAGGTTCAAAGGAGCCTCTACAGTAGCCACCCTCAACTTAGGCAATTTTCTGGATTTGAGGTACACAATGTCCAAGGAAGAACTAGGGACAAGACAAGGGTTTCAAAAAAATTGTGAAGGTGAATAGGTTAATGAATAAAAAGGTTAATTAGGTTTAAAATTTAGGAACAAGGGACAAATTACATCATTTGGATAGTCATTTAGGTTGAGTGGACTGAAATCAAGCATGGCCTTTGATATTTTCCTAATCCACTATCTTATGTCCTATGCAAGATAAACCACACAAGTTTTGAATTGCTTACACAAAGAAAGAACTATACAAAAGCAGCTCACACACACTTGGTATAGAATAGCACAATCAACTATTACCTATCAGGTTCATACCTTAGTTAATCAATAGTTATCATATACATATACACCTAATTTCATGCAAAGAAACATAGTGATTAAGACATCATAACAGATACACACATGCCACATAAAATTTTGAGGGGTCTTTATTTTACAAACTAGATGATTTCAAAACTGACTGCCTAAGTTGACCTCAATTTTTTTTTACAAACACAACCACAACACATAAATACTAAATATTAGAAACATCCTAAACATGTCATTTCTACTAAATAGTACACCTGAGGGAAAAGAAATATGGCAACAAAAACCCTCAGGTGGTGAATCACACAGGTATCCCCACCCCCTATCAAAAAGCTATGCATTGTCCCTAATGCAACATAAAATAAAATGATAAGGTGTTAGAGGGAGGATTTACCTATGGTAACCTAGGTGCTCGTGTCTAGTAACATGGAAGTGGGCTGCAACATCTACCGCAACATCATCAATAATGGTGCCAATAGTGGTCGAAACACTCAAGGTAACAGGTGGTAGAGAGGAAGACTCTACCATCAAATCTACATCACTAGTGCTTTCTGGTGGCATGTTAGAAGAGGATCCAATAACTCAAGCCCTCATCTCTTCCTCTTTCTTATCTCTTTCCTCTATCGAATTTTTTTGTGCTTTCTTTAATGCATTCTTTTTTTTCCTCTTCCTACTTTTTTTGGCCTTTGTTGGATCCTTATATTCTCATTGCCTATTACCCTTGGCTTTTAGAGGTCTTCCCATCAAATAAATTAAGGATTCCTCTTCCTCCAATTCATCAATATTCAGAATCGGGAATACTATAGAGGGTCTATTTTGAAGCATTGTAATTTTATCTCGGGACTTTTCTAACTCAACTTAAATTTAGCCAAATATAGTACAATCATTGCTTTTAATTGCTTATTTGTCCTCCCTTCATATCATTAATGCATCCATAAAGGCTGACATATGGCACAAGTGCAACCTCAATAGCTTTTTCAACAAACAACTAAAAATGTTCCACAAATACCTTTAACTGCAGTTCAAACCTTCGATACCTCTTAACCCATTTCATAAAGTTCTGTGGAATCAATAGGTACTCTGAATTAATTATTGTAGCAGATGTTGTGTCAGCTAACTCAGTAGCTGGTGTGGTTTCTTTAACACCTGAGGTAGATTGGGTAGTCACTGGAATATTGTTGAGAGCTAGCTCTATGCCTGTGGCATCTCTCGACACCTCAAAATGAGTACCTTATGTAGCTTGATTACCAGAGCTGAAGAATTGAGGCACTATCTTATGCACTTGTAATTCATATTTGGTCTCATCTCTAGACCTCTTGATGTCCTGCTTCTTTGACACTGTATCCTGTTCATTAATACGTACTAACACTGGCACTTGAGCATCTTAACACAACTTAGTGATGAGATATAGGAATAGAAGAGAAGTAGAGTTCTTTATTACTCGAATCCTTATTTTATTAGCTATGAGTATGCCAAATTTCATCTTAAGCCCCAACATCAAACTAGCCACTATAACTGCTCTATCTTCAATTAACTGGTTGTCCCATCTAGTAGGACTCAAACAAATATGAACCACTATCCATGAGAACTTAGCTATAAAGTTCAAAGATGCCATATAGATCTTTTCTTTCTCATTTGTCAGCCATGCTAGTTGACCATCAGCCTAAAATTGAGCTAACTACAGATAGTGATTATACTTTTTCCTTATTTTGTGATCAAAATCTGTAGTATTACTGGTGGAAAAAAATTAGGCCCATATAGAAAGTGGTTGATCATCCGATCTAAAATGTCTATTGGAACTCCATAGACTTGAACCCTATTCAATATTGGTAAATTTGAAGGTTTCTAGTCTTTCTTGTGTTTGATATTAAGAGTAAAGGCATAGTTCACATAGAATTCACAATTCATGGTAAGTAATAGTACCCCAGTGTTGTGCTTGTCTACCCAGGCCATAATAATTAAACCATCATTCAGTTTTGGGGTGTTTAATAAGATATGAGAACATAATTCTGATCTCCTCAGTAATTGGTCTTTTGAGGTTACCATTTTTCGTCGTTATCAGGCCATCTTGAAAGTACTTATATGAGCCATTCACTTGCCAGCGTATTCCTTTACAAAACTCTAGAGTTTTGCACTTGATGACATAGCCCAAAATGGGCATAGGGTCCTCTTCTGGGATCTTGGTGGAATTCATACCAATCTTATTATCTACATCTGAGCTTTAACCTTCCACACTAGACTCGCTATTACAGGAATCATCTCCCTTGTTAGACTGGGGAGCATTTTGTTGTTATATAGGATCTTGTCTAGTATGGTAGCCTTACGGTTCCTCTACTTCTTGGACCTCTTGATTGAATTCATCTCGTAGTGCATGAGTTGTGGTATCCTTTATGGACCTTTTGTGGGCTCCTCCACTTGTTGGTTGGAATTTTGGAGCCATAAATACCTATGGAGGGGTAATGTTAGAATCAAACCAATAATATACAAATAGAAAATGAAAGGAAGTTTTATAACATTCTTTGACCTGACAGTACATCACCTGTGGGATGGTCTATTGGTCAAATTTTACACCTTAAATAGTGTGTGAAGAGCAGTTGACAGTTAAATTAACGCTCCATCACCTATGGGATGGTCCTTTGGTTAAACTGTCGCTCTTACCTAGTGTTTAGGTTCCAGTTAACGGTTGAGGCGACGGTCTTTTGAGTGGTTGATGGTCCATCAGCCAAGCCGTCATACCTAAATAGTGTCAATTTTCATTTTCAAGGAAGTGACTGGTAAATTGATGCTCCATGGACCATGTGACGGTCTGTGGGCTTACCCATCGCCTTAAGACAGTTTAATACCAAGTCTATGGACCTTCAAATTATTTAAATTTTCTCTATACAATTAAGGTTACGATCTCATACGTAAGGTAAACTCATTGCATGATAAAATATTTTGCAATTATCTAGTCTATGAAGGGTTACTCAGACTTCACCCATTCATTAACCATCAATTTTAAGATTGAGTTTGTGGGTAACATAATTTTTCAAGAATTTCATTTCCAGAATTTAAAAATTTTGTTGCCTTCTGACTCATACCTTGAACGAGATGTATAGATGAAACAATTGAAAATTTTGTGACCTAGCAATTGATTATTCAAAGGAAAACACAAGGAACCGATTTTATGGTTATAATGGGTACTTGCAGAGGTTAGGAAAGTTATATATGGAGTTGAAGGTGGGAGTTATGGAAGAGAAATGGTTCTTTGGTTGTGGGTAATGAACTTGAAGATTGAATGAAGAGAAATTAACACACTTTGAAATGGTTCTCTTTAAATCTCTTAGGATTTCATTGGGTCGGTGTATTTTTGGGTTGGATCACATTTTGTTTTGTTGGGTTTGAGTTGGAATGGCATTGGGTGGATGGTGATGGGTTAGATTTTGATTGGGTAATGGTGGGGTAGGCTTAACATAGAGAAAAAGAAACTTAAGGGTAGGCTTAACATAGAGAAAAAGAAACTTACATGGGCCTGATATTGGTAATATAGTTTGTCGAGTGCCCGATGGTCCATCAGGAAAGCCATTGGGCTTATCCAGAATGTTCCTCAATTGAATGATAATGGACGGTCAAAGCGATGGACTATCTCAAGGTTGATGACCCTTGGATTTGTATGTCGTCCTTAACCAGAATGTCTCCCAATTGATTGCTCGGTGATGGTTAAGGAAATGGTCCGTCGGTTGCCTGATGGTCTGTAGCTTTTCCCGTAAGCCTTATCCAGAGTCAACCTTTAATAAGTCCTAAAGTGAAGGTTGGTTCGACGGGCTATCAGCTTACCCACGGACCATCACATAAGCTGTCACTTCACTCCAGTTTTAAAGTTTTCACCTCTATACTTCAACACACACATCAACCATATCAAAGAGATAAAACTCAACACAAACCAGTTTAACACACAACAATCATGGGTTGCCTCCCAGTAGCGCCTGATTTAATTTTGTACCATGACTCTTGTACCTTGATTTAACATAAAGTCAATGCCCATACATTAAACAATTCAAAATTCTATGACTGGGATCATGGGTAGCTCATGCCTTCGTGATATAGCTCCCTACCATTGGCATTGGTCACATACCTTCCCAAACTATTACACATCTTGGTGGATTATGATCCTAGTAATACCCATATTGCAATATTTTTTGTACTGCGCACGCACCACTATGATCCCCACAAGGGATTAATGACATACTTCCAGTATACTCATTATGTCAACTTATGGAATGCATCTTCTTATCAAATTATCATCACAAAGCTAGAATAGATAGAGCTCATCCCAAAAATTCAGATCTCACGACATCATATGGCTAACATGATAGTTTGCAAAATCAACAAACCAAGGTACAAAATCATTGGAAGCCATAAATACATGTTCATTTGGGAAGGAGTCATCAATCTCTAATTCATCCATCAATTTTCTCTCATCTTCAAGTGTAGACAAATGGGTAGCAACTTTATTCTCACAAGCTTTACGATCTTTGACTTCAAAGTCAAACTTTTGAAGCAAGAATGCCCATCTAATCAACTGTGGTTTTGGTTATTTCTTATCCATGAGGTATCTCAAGGAAACATGATCTGTGTGCACCACAACTCTTGTGCCAAGCTATTGTGCTTAATATTTCTCAAAGGCTAACACCACCGCAAGCAATTCTTGCTCGGTCATAGAATAGCTCTTTTGTGCTCCATTCAATGCCTTGCTAGAATAATAAATTAATTGAAAGATTTTCTCCTACTTCTGAGGCAATACATTACCAAGCACCACACCACTTGCATCACACATTATATTAAATAGTTTGGATCAGTTTGGAGCAACAATAATAGAAGTAGAGGTAAGCTTTTCTTTGAGGCACTGAAATGCCTTCAAACAAGATTTATCAAACAGGAACTTAACCTCCTTCCCCAATAGCTTGCAAAGAGGATTGGCAATTTTGGAGAAATCCTTTATAAATCTCTAATAAAAACCTGCATGGCTAAGAAAACTCTGAACCCCCTTTATAGAGATTGGTGGAGGTAACTTCTCAATCACTTTGAATTTTGCTGGGTTGACCTCAATATATTTTTTAGATATCTTGTGTCCTAGAACATTGCCTTCTTTCACCATGAAGTGGCATTTCTCCTTATTCAGTACCAAGTTTGTTTTCCACGAACTGCTGTAAGACCTTGCCATGATTGGCAAAATAGTCTTCAAAAGTATTTCCAACCACAAAAAAATCATTCATAAACACTTCCCTGGTGTCCTCCACCATATTCGAGAAAATGGACATCATACACCCTTGGAAGGTGGCAGATACATTACATGAATTGAAGGGCATGAACTTGAATACAAATATACTGTAAGGGCATGTGACTAAAGTTTTCTCTTGATCTTTTAGTGCAACAAAAATCTAGTGTTACCCAGAATAACCATCCAAGAAGCAGTACCAACCTCTGCCTTCTAATTGATCTTACTTCTGATCCATGAACGATATTGGGAAATGATCTCTAAGTATCCAAGAATTAAATTTCCGATAATCCATACATACACACCAACCTGTGTCTAGACTAAGTGGGATCAATCAATATGCTCATTTGGTACCATAATTATACCTACCTTTTTGGGGACGTATTGCATCGTACTTACCCATTTTCTATTTGAGATGGGATACACTACCCCTATATTTAACCACTTCATAATATCTTTCTTCACCACCTCTTACATCAATGTATTAAGTCTGTGTTGGTGCTCTATGCTTGGTATGAAATCCTCCTCTAAATAAATTTTGTGAGTGCAAATTCTAAGAGGGATTCCAATGTTGTCGGTAATGGTCCACTCGATTTCCCTTTTAAAATGTCTTAGCACTGAACAAGTGTCTCAACCTGCCTCTCAAATAAATTAGCCACCACAATAATAGGTAGAGTGTTGTTCTCTCCTAAGAAAGCTTAGCGTAGATGACCAAAAAAAATTTCAATTCAACATCGATAGTTCTTCAACTGAAAGCTTAGCTGGAGGGGTAGGTCTTTTCTTTAAATCCAATTCTAACTTCTTTGGAGCATATGAATAGGAACCCATCCCATCCAAGGCCTTCACTATCTTGTCATAATATTTGATGTTATCATCATTGAAGTTCGTCATCACTGTAGCTAAAGTTCCAAGAACAAACCTTTATTTAATGGGACCTCAATCACCCCTTCATCCATAACATCTATTTCATAGACAAGATTTATATCCCTCAGTTGCTTCATGAACTAACAAACAATGAATGTTACTTCCTTTTTGTTCAACCTAAACTTCAGTTCATTGCTCTCCATGTTAATCAAGGCTCTGCCAATCGTTAAGAAGGGTCTTCCCAAGATTATGGGATCTTCAAAGTCTACTTCACAATTGAAGATCATGAAATCAACAAAAATATAAAGCTTTCCACCTTTAATAGCACATCACATAAGATCCCAAAAAGTGTTTTTACCAAATGGTCAGCCATCAATAGCTGCATTGTCATTGGTTTGGGTGCTCCCAAGCCCAACTATCTATAAATAGCAAATAGCATCAAGTTGATACTTGCACCAAGGTCACACATTATCTTAGACAAATTAAAAGCTCTGTTGGTGCATAGAATAGTGAAAGTACTGGGATCTTCCTTCTTTTGAACCAAAAAGCGTGAAGCAATCGCATTATAATGGTATGTTTTCAACATGTTCAAAACTGAGTGTTCTCTTCTTGGTGATCAAGTCTTTCATACACTTTGTGTAACCTGATATTTGCTCTAATGGCTACACCAATGGAATATTAACTGAAAACTGCTTCAACATGGAAATAAACTTATGAAACTTATCATCTTTCGCTTTATTTTTTATATGCTAGGGAAATGAAGGTAGTGGTCTAGGAATTTGAGTCATAGGCTTTGCAACCTTCTTTTTCTCCATATTTTTAAAATTCTCATCTTTAAGATTTGTAGATTTCTTAGCATCTACAACCACATCTTCAATAACAGCCGACTTCAGAGTTAACCAAAACTCTTTATTCAATAACATCATCTACTGGAATTCAGAAATCGAAAACAACATCCTCTTATTGTTCATCAATAATGGGTACTGAATTCGAAAACACTTTCCCACTTTTGGTCATGAAAGCAATGCATTGGCCATCATTTCTCATATTTTGGATAGTGTTGCTAGGCAATGTCCTATTCTTCCACTGACTCAAAGCTTCAGATATCTGACCTATTTGATATTTTAGTTATTTGATGGAAGTGGAGTGTGAGTCCACTAGTTAGCTAATTTTTGAGATATCACACTTTATCTCTTGAACAGTGGAGTGGGTGGATTCGACTATTTGCAACACCTTATCCAGCATATCTTCCATCCTTGAACTCCCTGAATCAATACTAGTTCGATCACAATTTTTGGGATGCACGTAAAGACCACTTCGTTCATTCTTGTTCTTCAAATTGCTTTGATATCTATCCTTATAACCAACTCAGTCATAATAATTATCCTTCTGGTAGTTCCAACCTTGGTTTCCTTAGGCGTTAGCCCAAAAACTCATCGTATGGTTGTTTAGATAATTATCCTTCTCCTCGGAATCTGACTCAGCTACTTTTCCTTGTGAACCTACAATATTCACCTTTTTAGCACCACTTGTTAACAAATGTTTCATAAGCAAGTCCATATGTGATTTCATATGGGCCATGTCTTAGCCACACTCCTCTTCTCTTCGACGTTGTTTAGAAGACATAGCCACCGAGTATGTATCACCTGCAACCTTAGAGTCTCTAGTATACCAAACTCTGTTGGTTTTATGAGCCTGTCTAAGATAACAAATGCATCAACACAAGTTTGGGACATGAAGGACCCCAGTGGCATTGTTAGTTATCGGCTTAGTTATCAAATTCAAAGACCTATAAAAAGTCTCCATCAGAGGCTCATTTGTCGGCTTATGATTGAGAAATTATTTCAAATTCTTATTGAACCATAGCTATGCTTCATGTAATTCTTCTCTAGGCAGCTGCCTGAAATTAATTATCTCATCTGTCAGCAGCAATATTCTAGAAGGTGAAAAGAAAATTTCTAGAAAAGCTCCTTTCAACTCCCTCTAGTTTGTGATTGAATCATGTGGAAGCTTTGTCAACCCTAAGGTTGCTTCTCCATATAGTGATAATAGAAACAACCACAAATGAATGGCATTTAGACTAACTCCAAGAAGGTTATAAGACTTGTAAATACCAATGAAGTTCATTAAATACAGGTTCAGGTTATCAATAGCTATGCCTCTAAACAAACCCTTCAGATTTAATAATTGGACCATAGTACTGGTAATATTGAACTTTGCTACATAAGCTAGTGGATGAGGTATGATAGACCCAGAGCACCAATCCCATCCAAATCAGCAGCATCTTCATCATCCACATCAAAGGGCAAAGCTGATCACTATTATACTCTAGCTCTTTATTGTTGACGTGTATTGGTAGGGGAAACATTATCAACATTCTTCCCATGGATGTCGTGACCAACAATTTCTTCATCTTTATTGTTAGGAGCATTTTGATTATTGGGAGCATTTTTATTATTGGCCCTAGACTGAGACTCAGCAACCTATTATAGCCTTTCTGCTTCATGCTCTTGTTCATACATCACTCACCTAAGATTATTCTTAATCTCAAGTTGTAAAAAAGTAATGGTTCACCCCGACTTTGGGTTTTAGGCATGCATTGAATTGTACCTTATATAAATGGAAACAAAAATAAAAGTAAAATTAGGAAATAAGATGAAGAGTCAAATAAACACACTGACTTAATATATAGCTGTATTCCCTAGCAATGGCACCAAAACTCTATACGTCTAAATTACACCTTAAAATAGAAGTATAAAGTGTTCACTGTCAAATATAGAACCGAACTAGGTAAAGGTCAAATCTGTAATGACTCTCCAGGTTATTTTCTTGATGTTCAGCATTTTAAGTCTTCCCACAGTGGCCAAAGAATATTTATGACTTGCTAGAACTATCGGTTCAATTATCGGATAGTTCATTTGGGTTTTAGACTCATTTCCCTGTTTTAGAGCTTTCGCTTTTAAGGAATTGGTATCAGACCAAAACTCCTAGTAAACAATCTTGGATTATAATTCTGACAGTACCATCAGCTCCAGAATGTTGATTTTAGTCTAAGAGGACCCTTGGTCCGGGTCCCGAGGCTTTCAGACTTATTTTGGGCTATTAGATAAAATTTGGTTAAAATAGAACTATAGGTGTGAGCCCCACATTTAATTGAAATGATATCAGATGAAAGTTTTGATGGTTCTGTTGAGTTCAAAATTTAGAATTTGGTATGGTAGCATAGTTTGTTTACACGTACGGGGTTTCGAATGAATCCTGAGCACCCAATCGGAGTCCATTTGGACTTAGAAATATCTGATGCCTCAAGTTGCTAGTGCAGCCGCTTAAGCGGTCAAAGGACTACTTAAGCAGTAGCCTCTTTAGCGGGAAGGCCATCACTTTGGTGATACTGACCAGCCGAGCCATTGTCGCTTTAGCGACCATCATATCGCTTAAACGATAGTCGTTTTAGCGACCTTGTGTAGCTTTATAGATACTTGGTTGCCCAGCTAAGGGTCGCTTTAGCGATCCTTTTCGCATAAACGGACTTTGCATTAGTGACTAGGGTGTCATTTAAGCAAACTCCGCCTCTCCTAACCCATCACTTTAGCAATCAATCATCGCTTAAGCAGTAGTCGGTTATGCAGCGACTGCTGGTTTTAAAATCCCCTTCTTCACTAGATTTTCCTTATTTCTTTAGGGTTTTTTCACCATTTTTGAGAGCTTAGGACTCATAAAAGTATGGAAAATCATTCATTGAAGCTAAGGTAAGCTAGTTCAACACTCCTTGGTCATTTCCATTATTTTTCTCGTCAAATTCTGTCCTTTTTCATTGTAAATTCTTAGAAATTAGGTCCTTAATTCCTTAACTTTGCGGGCTGATTTGGGTATCGATTTGTACTCCATTTGTGCTAAACTTTTAAGCACACATTCCTTGTCCTTCGAGGGACTTAGTGACAAATTTAATTTTGGGATTTAATTTATGGTCCCCACAGGCCCATATTTTACCCTATTTTGGGCATGGAGTTTTATATAGAAATATGTGTATCATTTTACTCCTGTTAACATATAGATTATGATTTTGATAGTACGACGTCATTTTCAAGATCGTGGAACAAGGGCAAGCAATTTATGGATGGTTCGAGATTGTGGTTTGGCTTTGAGGTAGGCTTCGGTCTACTTTTATCTATGAGATGGTGTTATGTATAGGTTGCATGCTAGTTAGGGGTGATAGGATATGTTTATAAATAGTATAGCATGACTTATACTATTTGGGAATTCGGGGTAGACATGTGACTCGAACTTTAGTATAAATTACTCGTTATGCTCATAGAATCCTATTACCCTTGATTAAAAGCATGTTAACCATAGTTTGATGTTAAGGCTATTTTAATATAAGACTTACCATTTGACTTAGTGATTTGGATAGTATTTCGCTGATTAGAGCCTTGTAGTAATTTTATGTCCTTGATTATTATAGTTTCCTAGGTTATGAGGGTTTATTATGTTAATTATATTGTTGGGCCTGAGGCAGTAGTTATGATACCAGTTGGACTCCAAGTGAGCATTTTATCTTTAAAGAGGACATGATTCTAGTTTATAGATGCTTAGGCGCTTATGGTTGTATTGTTTAGATACTGGTGATGGTATGCAAACTTTTAGGCGCATTCATGCTCACTTAGTGGTACGTTTCCAGCAAAACCTTGATGTTTACTACTGTTTTCCAAAAATGGATTTATTCTCACTTTTCACTTTTAAAATGGATTCTTTTATAACGGGAATCGTACCACCTTACATAATGGACTATGAGCTTTAGGAACTAGATGTGCTATTTTGGAAATTAGATTGAAATAGATTCTGTTCTAATATTTATCCACTCTTTTGCCACTATTATTTACTTCGATCGATAGAGATTAGGACCTTTTCTATGATATTTTGTTGATTTAATCCCGAAGTTGATCTCGGGCAATAGATTTAAAGACATACACTTTATTAGTCACGGTTCGAGTCTGTACACTTATTATATTTATATATATCTCTGGGGTACTAGATGGAGTAGATTTATTATGATGGTTATTAGAAGTCCTGGATCGGGACCAGGCAGTGTATACAAATATCCCGAGTCCCCTATGGGCCCCTTCATCTGTGAGCCTCAGTGCCAGAGAAAGATGGTCGCCATAGGTCCCTCATTTGCGAGCTACTGAGCTGGAGGAGGTGCATACACTTGTTATGCTGTGGCACTTGGATTGGATATGGTATCTCTGGTTTCTGTTATATTCAGTCATTCATATGCATTGTCTATCACCAATATAATTGTTTGGTGCCTATATCTATCGGTCTTATGGGGGGCCGTATAGGTACATGTTATGATTGTTGTTTGTTGATTTTCTGTTTGTGCCTCTCCGAGCTTATGGGGGCTCGGTTGGGGTTATTGGTTGTTCGAGCTATTTGGTTAATTTTATTTAGTTATTATTGCATAGCTCGTGGCAGGTTGGTTATGGACTGGTACTCGAGGTTGTCGGTATGTTTCTGATCCCTTTCCTTTTCTATGATAAATTACATTATCGATATTTACCTCACAGTTAGACATTATGGTTAGGGACCCTAATCATGCTAGTATTAGCTTCTTTATTTAGCTATGATCCTCGAGATGTTAGGTTGGCTCCCTCAGGATATTACCTTGAGATTTGTCCTATACATTTATATATATATATATATATATATATATGGTACTACCATATATCCCTCTCTTTCCTTATCTATTCATATTGTATATGTATTCTTTGGCCTTCTATTACTACTTTATATCCTTCTTTCACTCTTCAGTTGTATATTGGCTAGTTATATATGGTATTCCACTTTAGTTCTTGAATACTCTTAGAATAGGATAGTTTATCCTTATTTCCCCATTAGCGTTATTATGCTTAGTTTTTTGGATTGCTGCTTGGAGTTATATGTGTGCTTTACATGTTATTTATACTTGTATTATCTTTGGAGCTCAGTTGGTCAATGCCTACTGAGTACCACATGTTTGGTACTCATACTATATTTCTGCAGCCTGCAGGTCATAGTATGAGTTCTCGCCGTTGATATGTTCATCGTGTGAAGCAGCCATGGATCAGAGATTTGGGGTGAGCTCCTGGTGTTTGGAGTATTCATATTCTTCCTCATATTGTTAGTTTGATCTCTATTTTGTATTTCAGAAATGACTTTGTATATATATTGACTCTGTACTCCATTTTTTACTCCTGTTATATTAGAAGCTCTTGTACTGACTTTACCAGGTCTCTGGATTGTAATCTATATTATTCCCTTTATTAGACTCCTTTTTTGTTGTTTTCTTTATTTTTCTCATTAGTCTGCTACTAACTGTTTTGAACTACGGGTTGTCTTATCTACTGGTGGGTTATAGTAGGTTCCATCATGACTTGAGAAGTTGGGTCATGACAAATTGGTATTAGTGTCTAGGTTTATCGATATTGTTGGTGCAAGAGCTAAGTGTCTAGTAGAGTCCTGTAGATTGGTACGAAGACGTCTGTATCCTATCTTCGGGAGGCTATAGGGAATTTTTAGGAAATTTTATTCTTGACTCATTGTCATTTGTTCGTAGTTCTATGATCCTCTAGTACTTATTTTGACTCTACTCTTTTACAGATGGAAAGCATGAGGATGTCGATAGATGCTGACGGTACTTTTGTGCATGTTACCAGAATTTCAGCTCAGCATCGGACTAAGGAGTTAGAGATTAATATTGAGGATTTTCATCATCAGCCAGAGGGTTTAGGCCCAGCCTAGGCTCCGATAGAGTTTGTGAATGCCTCAGCTTTTCCAGATACTATGTTGGGGATTCTAAGTCCTTTGTGGATACTTCACTGTCAGTGGTGGTCCTTGATACATCGAGTGGTTCTCAGGCCAGAGTTGGGTTTGTTGGTATTTAATAGGGATCTTTATTAGTTTCAGAGTATGAGATTGGATTTTTGGAGTGGGCTAAACACACTCCACTGTTATTTCCTACAAAGCATGAGATGGTGCATGGGTTTGTTAGAGGATTGACTTTACCACTTCTCTTCGACTTGGAGCATTTGGTAGTAGCTAGGTCTACTTTTATTTAGGTTGTTGATCATGTGAGGACCATAGAGATGGCATATATTGAGACCTATGGCGGTGGAGGTAGGAGGCCATATCATCAGTAAACTGGTAGTGTTATTTTGTCTGGAGGTCGGGATCCTCCCAGCAGAGGTCAGCCTCACTTGTAGCCTACCAGGTCCATACAGGTAGCACCTCATGTTATGGGGGATTCTCATGTAGGTCATGGTGGTTACGTTGGACAGAGTTCTCTCAGACATTGTAGATTATTCGATATAAATCATTAGGCCGTGGCGGCTATTTTGGGCCAGCAGGTGCAGTGCATTAGAGAGTTCCAGGGGCATGTTTTGGCTTTGGTGATATTTGTTATTAGTCTAGGGGAGTGTCCCTAGCATGAGTTGGTCATCCAGTTGGGGTCAACTTATGTTTCTTGTCAGGTTAGAGCTTTAGGAGTTTGTTATGACTGCAGAGAGATCGGTCACTGGTCTAGAGAGTATCCCCAGTGAGGAATTATTGAGCAGTCAGTGAAGAAAGATCAGTCTCACAGGGTTGTGACACCTTCGATTAAAGGTAGAGCACTTAGTGTTTCAGTTGGTCGTTCAGACGCTTAGTCCAGGTTTGGACGTATTCAGATTTATACTCCTACGGGCAGTCAAGGACCATGACTCCGGACTTCATTATTATAGGTGTCCCTTTGAATTCCTACCTTTAGTTTCTATTTGAGTTAAGTTGGGGGTTTTATACCCATCGATGATTATATGCCTTGGTATTTTTTTATAGGTAGTTGTATGCCTTCGTGTAGACTGTATGCTTATGTGACTATTCCCTATAGAAGATTTATTTTAGTAGTAGATTGAGTGGATCAGTACTATAATTTCCTAGGAGTGTAGTACTTGGGTTAAAGTCCAATTTCCCTTTGGCAATTTGGCATTGTTGTGGTCGTAGAGTGGTAGTGGTTGTTGTTTTCACTTTTGGTGCCATCGGCACTTTATACTGGTGTTACTATTGTAGTTTTTATTATTGTGGTTGCTAATGATTCTTACTTGATAGATGGCTAGACTAGCGTTATCTAGTTAGAATTCCCCTTCCTTGTGATTCTTATTTGTTGGCTTAGATAACTCGGTTAGTTGGTTTTCTCTCTTTTAGTGAGGTGAGGTTAGTTATTTTCTTTTTCTGTTAGCAAGGTTGGTTGTTGAGTGGGTTGTGGAGGTGAAGGTAAGTTTTACCTTCTATGTTGTGGTTCTATACTTGGAAATTCTATTCTATTACCCGTTTCTAATATTGAAAGGTCTAGGACTTGCTTTACTAGTTTGCTGGGCTGTCGAGGTTCGAGCATTGTCTATCCCTTTCTATAGCCATTTCTGAGGTTGATAAATTTGAGATTTTTTCTTACAATTTAGATAGTTCATCGCTCGGTAGTGGTCTTGATCTTGATGTTGATATTGAGTTGGGTACTCTGCTCTTGCTATGATGTGGTCCATGATTCAGTTGAGTTAAGGTTGAAGAAAATGGGTGAATTCAAAAAATTCTTATTTCGGTAGTTGTTCGATTTTATGTGACTTTGCGGAGTGCTTTTTCTTGGTTATATGTGCCTATGGGTATTCGTTACCATAGATCGAGTATTGGTTTGACCAGATTCAGGCTGAGATGGTATTTTTTGAGTTGCTTGAGATTTGGCTACCATAAATACTCTTTGCAGCCTTGGTGAGTTCTTGGTTATGCCTTGATGGTTATGCCCTTAGCGGATGTGGATTTGATTCCTCGTATCTTTGGCCTATGGTCCTCCTAAATCGTGATTATATTCTTTGGCAATATTTCAGTTTCAGCCCTTGCGAGAACCATTGGGTATATGCTTGATTTCAAATGGATTGATTTGGATGTTTGATCTTTAAAAAGACTTGTTGACTCCAGTTGTGGTTTTTAACTTGTTTGAATGACGGCTTGAAAGTTATGATAGCTTTTGGAATATGAATATTGCTCATCAGCGGGATCAATTTGGATAATTGAGATTGAGTAGTTTAACTTTGGTGTTGAGATTATAGTTATGGATTACATAATTTGGTTGTAGCCTCTGTTTCAAAATTTGATTCAGTTGAGACTTCGTCGATAGGTTGATAAAACCTACTCGTTACCTACCAGTTCAGTTTACTTTAGTTAGGATGTAGTGTACTTGATAGATGCTCGGAAGATGATTTATCGGCACATGGTATTGGTTTCTACTGCTTTTGGCCTAGATACTCAGTGTTTGTCAGAATTTTGAAATGTCTTCTTAGTAGAAAAAGTGGCTTAAGTTAGGCTTAGTATGGTTTTACCTATAGTTGGCGGGGAATTCTGAAGCGGATCATTTAGTATCGATAATGTGTGCTTCAGACTCATGATTATTGATTTAGAGGGTTATTCAGACCAATTATAGCTTTGGCTAGAGATCGCAGGGTTTGATCATCACTATTTATGTGTCTAGGTATCACCTTATGGGCTTATTCTTATGCTCACCGGTATGGATTTCAATAGATCAGCATCAGCCTTTTGAGGTTAGTGTGATGTGATTGCATGAAGTGAACTTGGATGATATTTTGTGCAACTCAGAGTAGGTAGCAGGTTTGAAATGGCAAAAGAATGTTGGATTTGGGAATTTGGATTTGGTTGCATGGTTCATGCCTTGGGTGGTCTTCAGCTTGATTGAGTTTTTGCTTGGTTGTACTTGTATCCATGTGATGTCAGTATGTTGTGGTTCGGGTTTGCGTATTCCAGTCGTGCCTGGGTCTGTTGGAGGCTAGTTGGTTGTTGAAGATGAAGTTGGGCTATTTAGAAAGTGGAGTAAGGAAGTTGGCCAAAAAGGGATGCCTATAGCAAAATCCCTTGGAAGTGTTGTTTCTGCGTAGAGGTTATCTGTGGAGACATACTCACGGGCGCAGTACCTCATCCTTTTGAGCTTTCGGGCTCTTTCTATCCGTTGACTATCACAGATGAAATTTCTTTTAGTAGTGGATATTGTGATGACTCTCTAGGTTATTTTCTTGATCTCTAGCATTTTGAGTCTTTCCACAGTGGCTACAAGTCATTTATGACTTGCTGGAACTGTCGGTTCGGTTATCAGACAGTTTCTTTGGGTTTTAGGCTCATTTCTCTATTTTAGAGCTTTAACTGTTAAGGAATCGGTCTAGGATGAAACTTCTAGTAAATGATCTTGGATGAGAATTCCAACAGCACCATCAGCTCCAGAATGTTGATTTTAGGCTAAGCGGGCACTTGGTCCGGGTCCCGAGGCTTCTAGACTCATTTTGGGCTATTGGATAGAATTTGGTTAAAATGGAACTATAGGTGTAAGCCCTATATTTAATTGAAACAATCTCGGATGAAAGTTTCGATGGTTTTGTTGAGTCTGGAATGTCGAATTTTGTATGGTACCATAGTTTGTTTTTTGTGCATGGGATTTCGAATATCCCGGGCACCCGGTTGGAGTCCATTTGAACTTAGAAAAATAATACCTCAAGTTGTTGGTTTAGCCGCTTAAGCAGCCAAAGGACTGCTTAAGTGGTAGCCACTTTAGAGTCAAGGCCATCGCTTAAGCAATGCTGACCAACCGAGCCATAGTCGCTTTAACAACCATCTTATCGCTTAAGTGATAGTCATTTTAGAAACCTTGTGTCTCTTTAGCGATACTTGGCTGCCTAGCTGAGGGTCGCTTTAGCGATCCCTGTCCGCTTAAGCGGACTTCGCTTTAGTGACCAGGTTGTTGCTTAAGTGAACCCTGCCTCTCTTGACCCATCGCTTTAGTGAACAATCGTCCCTTAAGTTGTAGTCACTTAAGTTACCCGGTAGTCACTTAACCGGCGACTGCTGGTCTTAAAATCCCCTTCTTCACCCGATTTTCCCTCATTTCTTTAGGGATTTTTCCCCATTTTTGAGAACTTTAGACATGGGAAAGTGTGGGAAATCATCCATTGAAGCTAAGGTAAGCTAGTTCAACATTCCTTGGTCATTTTCCATTATTTTGCCTATCAAATTCCGTCCTTTTTCATTGTAAATTCTTAGAAATTAGGTCTTTAATTCCTTAACTTGGCGGGCTGATTTGGGCCCCAATTTGTATTCCATTTGTTCTCAACTTTTGAGTACACATTCCTTATCCTTCGAGGGACCCCGTGACGTATTTAATTTTGGGATTTCATTTATGGGCCCAATGGGGCCATATTTTATCCGATTTTTAGCCCGGAGTTTTATATAGCAATAAGGGTATCGTTTTACTCCTATTAATATGTATATTATGATTTTGATAGTACAACATCATTTTCGAGATCATAAAGCAAGGGCAAGCGATTTGTGGACAGTCCAAGATTGCGGTTCGGCTTCGAGGTACGCTTCGGTCTACTTTTCTCTATGAGATGATGTTATGTATAGATTGCATTCTAGGTAGGGGTGATAGGATATGTTGATGACTAGTATAGCCTGACTTAAACTATTTGGAATTCATGATAGAAATGTGACTCGAACGTTAGTATAAATTACCCGTTATGTCTATAGAATCCTGTTACCTTTGATTATAAGCATGTTAACCATAGTTTGATATTAAGGATCCTTTAATATAAGACTTACCATTTGACTTAGTGATTTGGATGGTATTTCCCCGATTAGAGCCTTGTAGTGGTTTTATGTCCTTGATTACCATAGTTTTCTGGGTTATGAAGCTTTATTATGTTAATTATACTGTTGGGCCCGAGGCCGTGGTTACCATACCAGTTGGACTCTAGGTGAGTATTTTATCCTTAAAGAGGACATGATTCTTGCTTATAGGCACTTATGGTTGTATTATTTGGATACTGGTGATGGTATGCATACTTTTAGGCACATTCATGATCACTTAGAGGTACGATTCCAGTCAAAACCTTGATTTTTACTACTGTTTTCCAACGAGAGATTTATTCCCACTTTTCACTTTTAAAATGGATTCTTTTATAACGAAAATCATACCACCTTACTTAATGGATTATGAGCTTTTGAAACTAAATGTGCTATTTTGAAAATTAAATCGAGATTGATTTCGGTCTGACATTTATACACTCTTTTACCTCTATTATTTACTTCGGTCGAGAGAGATTCCGACCCTTTCTACGCTATTATGTTGATTTAGTCCCGAAGCTGATCTAGGGTAATGGATTTACAGACTTACACTCTTTTAGTCACGATTTGAGTCCGTGCACTTGTTATATTTATATATATATATATATATATATATATATATCCGATAATAGATGGATTAGATTGAATATGATGGTTATTAGAAGTCCTGGTTTGAAACCAGGCAGTGTATATGGATATTTCGAGTCCTTTATGGGCCTCTTCGTCTATGAGCCTCAGTTTCAGAGATGGATTGTCGTCGTAGGTCCTGCCTTTGTGAGCTACTGAGCTGGAGGAGGTGTATACACTTGTTATGTTGTGGCACTTGGATTGGACATGGTATCTTTGGTTTCTGTTGCAGTCATTCATTAATATGCATTGCCTATCACTAGTGTAATTGTTTGGTGCCTGTATCTATCAGTCTTATGAGGGTCTATATAGGTACAAGTTATGATTGTTGTTTGTTGATTTTTTGTTTGTGCCTCTCCAGGCTTGTGGGGGCTCATTTGGGGTTCTTGGTTGTCTAGGCTATCCAGTCACTTTTATTTGGTTATTATTGCATAGCTCATGGCAGGTTGGTTATGGACTGGTACCTGAGGTTGTTGGTATGTTTCTGATCCCTTTCCTTTTCTATGGTAAATTACATTATCGATAGTTACCTCACGGTTAGACATTATGGTTAGGGACTCTGATTATGCTAGTAGTAGCTCCCATATTTGGCTATGATCCTCGAGATGTTAGGTTGGCTCCCTCAGGATATTACCTTGAGATTAGTCCTATACATATATATATATATATATATATATATATATATATATATATATATATATATATATATATATATATATATATATATATATATATGGTATTACTGTGTGTCCCTCTCTTTCCTTATCTATTCATATTGTATATGTATTCTTTGGCCTTTTATTACTATATATCCTTCTTTCACTCTTTAGTTGTATATTGGCTAGTGATATACGGTATTGCACTTTAGTTCTTGAATGTTGTTAGAATAGGATAGTTTAGCCTTATTTCCCCATTAGCATTATTATGCTTAGTTTCTTGGATAGTTGCATGCAGTTATATTTCTGCTTTACATGTTAATTATACTTGCATTATCTTTGGAGCTCAATCAGCCGATACCTACTGAGTATCACGTGTTTGGTACTCATACTACACTTCTGCAGCCTGTAGGTTATAGTATGAGTTGTTGCCGTTGATATATGCACCGTCCAGAGCAGCCATGGATCAGAGATTTGGGGTGAGCTCCTGACGTTCGGAATATTCTTGTTCTCCCTCATATTGTTAGTTTGATCTCTATTTTGTATTTAAGAGAAAACTTTGTATATATATTAACTCTGTATTCCATTTTGTACTCCTGTTGTATTAGAAGCTCTTGTACTAACTTCACCAGATCTTGAGGTTCTAATCTATATTAGTCCCTTTATTAGATTCTTTTTCGTTGTTTCCTTTATTTCTCTCATTAGTCCGCTACTAGTTATACTAGAGGGTTATAGAAGGTGTCATCATGACCTGAGAAGTTGGTTCGTGACAGAATCCCATAGGGAATAAGGTGAAAACCAAGCCTTATGCTGTTAAGTTGACTACCAGTCAATTATTTCCATAAAAATAGGGTTTGTGAAAAGTGTTGTGTATTCAATTTCCAATTATGTTTAAGTAAAAATAGTGGAATTTTAGGTAATGTAATCAGTTAATGGAGAGAACTGGGTCTGTGTTCACCATGGTTTCATGACATGATTGGGTTGCTAATGTTAATAGACTTTTCTAGTGCAATGCATGCAAGCTATCAATTACTTTAGTACATCCAAATATTTCTCAACCTAATGAGGTGATTTTCACTCCAATTCTCCCGAACTAAGAGTGATTAAAATGCAAAAATTGATAATATCCCCAAATTGGTTAATCTTATTACATCATTAACCATTAGATGGGGGGTGGAAACCCCATAACCTTGTTATTGACTCTTTTTCCTAGATTTAACCTATTTAATTAAGCAAATTAAAATCAAGGCAGGTTCTAATATTTGCAACCATTAGAAATTGGTTAATATTAAAGAATTAACAATGCACACATTAGCACTATACGAATCTACACCAACGTTGACCCTAACATTGTCAATTTATCATAGGTCCCACAATCCTAATTGTGGGGTTTATCCGCTCATAGGTTTTGAAACAAGTAAAGACATAGAATTCATAAGATAAAACATAAACTTACTCAAACAAAATCTAAACTTCAATTGTATTACAAAAACCAAGTTTGAGAGCTTGAATCTCCTCAAGAAATGTTAATGTAACGTATGTTTCTCTCAAAAATGTTGAATAATAATAATAACCTTAATAGTAGATATTTATAGTGTAGGAAATTAAAAACCAATTTAAAATCAGAGAAAATCCTACCTTGTGTATCACGGTCAAGTCGACGGCCTATCGGCTAGGCAATGGTCCATCACTTCCTCCGTCGTAGCTATCCAGTAACATTTGCCAGAAATTTGCTTAAGCCCCATGGTCTGGGGGATGATCCATCGAGTCACCAACGGTCCTTCAGATTCGTCATCACTTAAGGTCTTTCACTAAGTCAATCTGTTTAAGGCTGATGGCTCGGTTCGTTGGGAGGTTGATAATTCGTCAACATAGTCATCGACTAGTCAACACCTTACATCGCATTCTGTTTACACCGTACGATTGAGGCAATGGTGCATCACAGGATTGATGTCCCTTCTTATTTACCATTCCTTTCATTTTTTTAGCACAAGTCACTCTCTTTCTTGCCTTGACACATTTTTCTGCAAAATGGGACAACAAAACTATCAAAGCCAATAAAAGTTGCTTAAGAAATTGCACTTATTCATGGTTAAAAGCATCAAATGTATCGTCAATTGACGACACATCAATGATTTATTATGGTTTCTTATGTGGACTAGTCTTTGATATGATAATATGATATTGAAATTATTGATGTCCTAAATGTCAAGGCTGAAATCGGTTTAATTTACCCTTGTGTGAGATTATCAATATGAGCATTATTTATGCTTACTTGATGACTTGAATGTCTAATTGATGACTTATATGCCTATTAGATGACTTTAATGTCTACTTGATGATTTGAATTCTTATTTGATGATTGAATGTATACTTGATGACCATATATGTTTAAAATTGATAATTGTATGTCCTGGCTGTTGTACACAATTCCCATATTGTTGGGTTGCCTTGAGTTGTGGGTGGAAAGTTATGATGGTTGCCATTTGATGTGAAAAATGATGTATAATTAGTGAGGTTAAGTGTGGAATGGTGATAAGGGGAATGTAGGTGGTATAGATCGCCTACTAATAATGATTGAGTTTAATTAAGTCAGCGAGAATAATGATGGAAATACTCTTATATAGAGAGAGAGATAACATTAGTGGGTGAAATTGATGCAATTTAAATAGTTAATTGTCATGTTTATCTTGTTGATTTTATGTGGTGTTGCGTGATCTAATCCTGGTCGGCTGATGATACCTACCAGTACATGTGGTTGTACTGATACTACTCTTGCTACATCTTTTTTGGGATGTAGTCATGTTTTAGGATCAGTTGAGGTTTCATATGTGAAGCGACAAATATTCAACAACAACTTCTGCTCATCCTATTCCTACGTTGGAAGTTGTGTCTTTAGTTGTCCTTTATTGTTTAGAAGTTCTTGTACACACTTAGACTAGGTCCTTGGGAGATGTTTTTATTTTATTATATTGTAAAAAGTATTGTAATATCTCGTTAGTAATTCAATGATTTAATAAATTTATTTTTATGACTTCCACTTGTTTATGATTGGACGGTATAGGACTCTCGTATCTAGATAAATTAGAGTAGGTGTCCGCACAATCCTCCTAGTTGGGTCGTAACAGTACTTGACTTCTTAGGTGTTGTCACATTCTATAGTTTATACTCTGGATATCTGCTCAGTTTCCCAGGTTACCAAATGTCAGTTGGATTAAGACGTAAAGTAGCGGGATCAAGTTCAAACGATCCCTCAGGTACACCCTCCTTTTCAGTTCCAGTCGTTCTGAATGATGGGATTTGATATGTACTTACCATGTTTTTTTGGGTCAGAGCTCCAACTAATATCCCATGTTTTAAAAATAGGCCATGTCTCCCTTTTAATTTCCTGTGATATACAATGAATTAACCTCTCTTACCCTTTTTGCAGTGCACTAGATGAGAGAATATGAGGAGATCATTAGTGATTGAGAACTCCCACGCCTAAATTTCCCACAACCAGTAGACAACTCTACCTCTGCCCACTCTATGTCTCCTTGTCATCTGGATTAGTTACTGCAGTAATTTTCCGCATAATGAGTTACTACAGTTAGGAGAATTTGAATTTTAAATTTCTGTTAGATAGATTAGTTTGTTTGAATTTTTAATTATGTAGTTCTTTAATTGTTAGTTGACTATTTTAAGCCCTCCTATGCTTAAAAAAACTATTGAGAGACATTTTCAATCAATAATATTAACCCATTTTTAAAAAAAAATAAAAAGTGGTATCTAAGGCATCATTAATCTTACAGGATATTTGAGTTATTCTAAAAAAACATTTTTAACCCATCAGGGTTATATTCAATCCATTTTTAATTTACTTGGGCTACTCTCAACACATTTTTAACCCATTAGGGCTCTTTTACAATCCATTATTGACATGTGCTTATTTTCAACGTGAAGACTATTTTCAGCTAATATCAATTTTTATCCACTTTCCAACCATGACAAGCAAAATTCTCTCTTTCAATGCCCCACAATTTTTCACTGGCAAAAACGATCAGAATTGGTAAGTGAAACTGAAATCACATTTTGAAACCTATATTTTATGGGATATTGTAATGGAAGAAAAATTCTTACAACAATTCCCTTCAAATCCTTTCATTATCTAGATGAAAGCACTTTCAACAAATTAAGATTATTGGGTGTATTTTTAAACACAAAACCAAAAATAGAAAAAGAAAGAAGAAGAGAAACATTAATATAAAAAAGTACAAGTTCAAAAACAATCAAAAGAATTCAGCACCAACGATCAAAACAAAAATTGGCTATTTAAGTTGGTTGATAGATAGATTAGTTTGTGGAGATATTTTAATTTGTTTGAATTTTGAATTACATATCTTTTTATTATTATAAGTTGGCTATTTAAAGCCCTCCTATGCTTAAGAAATATTTCAATTGATTCCATGAAATCATAGGCACACAGGAACTCTTAAGAGATACAGCTAAGAGTTGCAAGAAGGAGCAATCATGACAACAAGTGAAAATGAAGCACAATGAAAATCATACAAGATAATAATAGAAGCTCAGATTAGCAACCAAACACTACTCAAGCTATTAATACCTTAGATGTTCACTAAACTTGTGGGGATATTCCATCAAAGTCATTTTTGTTCTTTTTAAGACAATAAAATCATCCAACTTAAGGGAATATACTATCAAAGTCACTTTTAATTTTGTAGGAGAACAAAGTCATCCATTATTGCCTTTTGACTTAGAAAATATATGACACATATTTAACATATCATATTATATTAAAATTTTATTTAGTAATAAAACATATTTAATTCATGATTATTTTATTTTAACACATTGTCCAGACCTTGAAACCTTTTTTTCTTGCACTCATTTACTCTTGATTGTGAAATGGAATAACTATAAATTTAAAACTGAATCATTTTAGTTGCCAATCAAAAGTGGACTAAAGTTTGAGTCATTTTATCAATATGAAAATGGATATCAATCTTATTGATATTAATATTGTTCTCTAAACAAGGTAAACAACATTTAAACATATAATTATAATTTGAAGTTGAGTTACTTTGAGGCAAATTCAATGAGAGTTCTATAAGTTCAACTGAACTATACATGCATATAAAAAAAATATTTAAAATGCATAAATATAATAAAATTTCAATCATTTTGGCTTTAATTTTAAAAAATTATCCATCTTGTATTCATAACTCACTATTTCAACTAATTAGGATTTGCTCTGTACATGCTCATTAATTAAAAGGAGAAGCGCACCCCCCTAAACTAATAGTCCTTTTCATTTTTAAACATTATTTATAATATAAAAATAAGTTTTATTATTAGAGATAATATTTAATAGGATATGATATGTTAAGATGTGTCTTATATTTTGAGTCAAAAGGAAATAGTTAGATGACTTTGTTGTCCTAAATAAAATAAAAGTGACTTTGACAGAATATCCCCATAAATTGAGTGATCACATGAGGAATTAAGTTGCTATTGTGGCAATTCATCGAACACTTAGTGTGTGCGAGATTTAAGCTTTGTTAAAAATGTTGTTTCACCATACCCTCCTTACTCTTAGCTCAAAGCAAAAGTACAAAATCTTTATGATTTACAAGTTCTCTCATCAAATTCCATCATTCAGAATGTGTCACGACTCGAGTCTACACCCTGGACATGACAAGGAATGTCAAGAACCGTCATGATGGCACCTAGCCCAACCAAACCTTGGTTGCTAAACCTAACTCCATAAGTGATTTGAAAGACGAAAAATAAGATAAATAATAATCAAATACGAGACTTTAGGATAAAGTCAGACCAATAATATAAATAAACTCCAAAATACAAAATCGATACAACTCCAATCCCAAAATCTAGTGTCATGAGTAAAGAGCACTATAAGACCAATATAGTCTATAAAAATACATAAAACTCTGTCTCTGAATGCATAATAAACACAACATAATGATAAAGAGGAAGTATGGAACATACTCCGGACGAGGAGCTCAGCAGTACTCTGAAACACTCTCAAATCGGCACGAACTCAGGCACCGCGGGTCGCACTCAAATTGGGACCTGCACCAAAAGGGTACATAAAGTAGGAGTGAGTACGGTTCACTTGAACTCAGTAGGCATCATAGGCCAGCCAAGCAAAGTAGAAATCTAAACATATAAAGGAAACTATGAGCAATGCTTCCACCTGCATACAGAAAAGTTCCCAAAAGAGGCTCAAGCCGTACAACTCCTAAACAATATAAACAATACAACTACAATAATAGTATAAGAGTAACTACACAATAGATATACATAAAAGAAAGGCTAAATTACACGCTATCTATCACATAAGAGAAATGCAAGTAATGAAATGCAATGAAATGATAATGATGTAATGTCTCAATGTCACCGCGTATAGACCTTCGGAGCATAAACTTCTTGGAGAGGACCCATGGAGGGTTCACAACCTATATACTATGAAAATATCATCAATCAACCTTACTGGCACATCCATTGGTTAAGGTGTTTTATAAAGTGTCTCATTTCTTTCCAAAATAGTGTTTTTTAGTGGTACCAATTCTGTGAATATGGATGAATGAATGAGGTAGAGTCTGAAATAGCTGATGTCTTCAACAAATAGTGTCTAAATTGTGCAATGCTTCTGAATCAAACTCTATGCCTGAATCATCACTAGCATTAGGGTCTTGTGTGAATTGTTCCATTGTTGGGTCATAATCTGGGTTTGAATTTGGAACATCAGAGTCTTCTTCTTCTGGCTCTGGCTTGATAATCATGTATTTAGTCTCTTCTTTGGCCACATTAGGAGTGACATCTTTTAAAAGTTTCATTAATGTTTGTACAATAATATTTTCAATTGTCTTTTATATTTCTTTTCAGGAATTAATTGTAAGTCTAAATATTCTAACTTTTTTAAATTTGTTACTTTATCTATTTTGTCTATCCTAGTGCTATCCAGATTGGTCTAGTTTTATACCACTCTAACCACTTTTTATGCTCTTCTATATCGCCTTCTATACCTTGTAATTCCCAATAAATTTTACTCTCTACTTGATCGAGGAGGATGCAAGGTCATACCTAGTTCAACATTATATAATGAATTAACTTAATAAAAGTATAAATAAGCTCAAGTTACCTCAAATCTTAATAGATCATGATACAAGCCATCTCATGACAACACAATAGTAGAGAGTCATATAAGACATTAATAATATCAATTCAACTCCCCACAAGGATATCACAATAATAATAAAAGAAAAATAATGTTCAAACAAGACCAATACCAGCCCTCGCACGAGAATCTAAATAATAATAATCTCTCAAGTCAATAAAAAGATTCACAAAAACTCCCACACGGGGAATATAATTAAATAATGATATCAAGATGAATCTCAAGATAAAATCCCCAACCCATAGCATACTTTATATGAATGGTTGACTACCAAGCTCAGTCTGAAGAAAGATAAGTCATAACCTACCTCGAAAGTCAAAACACAAGCCTAGACCACCCAAAAAGAAGTCTTTCCTTTCCATGAGGCCTTGAAACAAACCTAATCTATAAAAAAAGTGATCTACACATCAATAGAATTCTAATAGCCACTTTCAATTCGAGTCCAAAAACACTTCGAAAATTGACCCCAAAATAAAAAGAGAATTTTTTTTTAATTAAATTATCATATTACCCATACTTTAAGGGTTCTAAATATGAAAACTCATCGAAAAAAAAGTTTAAATCAAGCTTAAAATCATTGAAAAACTATTTTCTCACTTTAACGAGTAAAACCCAAAATCTCAAGTTTAAAATTCAAGTTTTAAAGGTGTTTAAGCAATATAAACAATGAGTAATGATAGAAATTAGGTTTAGAAGTTTACCCAAATAAGTTTAACAAAAAAGTCCCTTTGAAATCGCCTATCCCGAGGTCTCAAAGTCACATAAATGGTGAAAAATAGAGAAAATTACAAAAATGGAGGTTTAAAGACTGTTTGGGTGAACAGTGCACCTATCGCGAATACGGTCAGTCCCTTGCAATCGTGAAGTCTACAGACCCGTACCAACCGCGAAGGTGATGGACCAGTCACATACGCGTTGAAGGGACAGACCCAACTCGGACCAAATAGCCCTTCGTAAATACGGTCCCACCATTGCATTCACGAAGGAGAATAATTTCCTTCTCTGTGAACGCGGTGGCAAGGATGCGAACACAAAAAAAGCCTAGGGCCAACACCGGCAGCCTCACCAACAGTGCTTTAAGGCTCAAAAAGTCTCAAAATAGACCCTCGAGATTTATTCGGGGCCCCACAAAAATAAACCAACAATGCTATTAGGCTAATTTGACATTTTAGAGTCAATGAAACCATCAGATTTACCAAAAGAGGTCATTTTCAACAAGCTAACCCCCAAGAACCCCTCTTGGCTAAAATAACTAGTTTCTCATCTGAATGCTCAAAACTCAAAATAAAGACTCGAAACCCAAACCAACCACACTACTAACCCAAAAATAATATTCCAGATCTAATGGAACTGATAAATTTGCCATCCAACGTTCGAATAAAAAAATGTTGACCAAGTCAAATATAACACTTTAAGGCTACTCAAAACCTCAAACTCACATAAATTATTCTCGAACGCTTTAGGAACCATGTCAACTATCCCCACAACTCATAAATGATATGAAGCAGCCATGGAAAAGGGAAAAATGGTCAAAATACATAAAAAGTAAAAAATATAATGAGGGTTGTTACATTATCCATCACTAAAACACGCATTCATCCCTAAATGAAAAGTAAAAAAAGTACCTAAATCGGTAAAAAGTTGTGCGTATCTACTCTGCATATTGGAATCAACCTCCCACATAGCCTTCTTAATCGGGAGATGTCTCTACTGAACTTTTACAAAATTAATACTCTTGGATCTCAACTTTCTAGTCTTCCTATCCAAAATAGCAATACGTTCCTCCTCAAAGGACAAATAATGATCTAATGCAACTAAATCCCATCGGATCACATGAAAATCATCGGGACAATATTGCTTCAACATCGAGACATGGAATACTAGATGAACCACGGACAGGTTCAGAGGTAGATCCGACCTATAGGCCATATCTCCAAACTTCTCAAGAATCTCAAAAGGTCCAATAAACCTTGGACTAAGCTTTCCTTTCTCCCCAAATTTCATCACACCCTTCATGGATGATACCTATAATAAAACCTACTCACCAAGTATGAATGCCACATCATGAACCCACCGATCAACATTATTCTTTTACCCACTCTGGGCAGCCACAAGCCTTTTTTGAATCAATCTTACTTGATCCATCGAGTCTCTTAATAAGTCGGCACCCCAAGGTCTAACCTTGAATGAATCAAACCATCCAATAGGGATCTACACCTCATCCCATAAAAAGACTCAAAAGACACCATCTGAATGCTGGAATGGTAATTGTTGTTGAGAGGCAAACTCTGCTAAGGCAAGAACTAGTCACAATGACCACTAAAATCCATAACACACGCTCTAAGCATGTCCTCTAACACCTGAATGGTTTGCTCTGACTGGCAATCCATTTGAGGGTGAAATGTCATGCTCATCTCAAGCTGAGTACCCAACTTACTTTGCATAGAACTCCAAAATTTTAGGTAAACTACATACCTCTATCAGAAATAATAGAGATAGGTACACCATGAAACCAAACAATCTCTCGAATGTAGATCTTCGCCAACTTCTTCGTATTGTAATTCACCTTTACAAGTTCAAAGTGCATTGATCTAGTCAACCTATCTATAATTACCCAAATGGAATCAAACTTCCCCAAAGTCGGGGGTAGACCAACCATAAAGTCCATAATGAACTACTCCCATTTACACTCAAGTACAAGTATCCTCTACATCATATCACCTAGTCGATGATGCTCATACTTCAGTTGTTGATAATTTAAACACTTGACCACTAACTCTAGAATGTCTTTCTTCATCCCACACAAGCAGTAGTATTGCTTCAAGTCATGGTATATTTTAGTTGCTCCTAGATGAACAAAATACCTCAAATAATAAGCCTCCTCCAAGATCAGTCTAATCCAACCACCAACTCTCGGCACACAAACATGATCGCTAATCCTCAAAACACACTTAAGATCAGGATATTCCATCTTTGCCTCACCACTCAACACTTTACACGAAGCACTCTCAATGTCTCATCATCAAACTATCGAGTTTGAATCTGCTCCATCAATAAGGATCTAGCCTTAACATATGCCAAAACACACCCAGGTGTTGAAATATAAAGTCGAACCAACTAGTTAGCTAAAGACTGAACGTCTAAGGCTAAAGGTCGCTTCTATGCCAAATGATGTTCCAAATTTCCTATACTCGCCGCCTTTCGACTCAAGGCATCTGCTACCATTCTACCATAGATAAGTTTTTAGCAATTTCTAGGAATTTAATGGAGTAACTCAAGTTTAGAACGTAAAGAAACCTTAGCTCCAAAGATAAAACTCCCAAAATTAGTAGAAAATCGCCTCTCTCTAAGCTCTGGAATGTTTTTCAGAAAGTGGGAATGAAAACATGTTTTTCGGTTTTTAATAACTGGAAACTCTATTTTTATCACTGTAGCGGTGAATCTGCCACTGCAGTGGCCCGTAGGCCAAATAGGGTTGTCGCTGTTGCGGCAGTTTTACCGCTGCAGCAGCCCTAAGGCAGTAACTTGGGACCTGGTCCCAATTTAATTTATTCCATAACATACCTCTAGAAATCCAACATACAAACTAACCCTTTTACGATAATCTCTATAATCAGAGTTTTATTAACCTATTTTATGTACCAAAAAATGTTACTACTTCCCAAACTTGACCTCTAACACAAAATCAAGTTGAACTTACTAACCAATGCTCAAATTAATACAAGATTTCTCTCGACCACCACACCCTCAATATACGCCTAAGACTAAGCTAGCCCTGGATTTTCAAAAATTTATCTTAGGGATAACTAAGCGAAGGTTTACTCTCTATTCCAGCATAACAATGATTTGGATCATTACATTAGATACTAAATTACCTCTCATTCATCCCCTAACGACACCCATCCCAAAATGGTATAATAAATTTCAAGAGTAATTACCCGAGTTCATGAAAAAGTGTGGATATCGCTTGCGCATATACGCCTCCGTCTCCTAAGTTGCTTCCTCAACCAAACGGTTCATCCACTAAACTTTCAAAAATGGAATGACCCTGGTTCTCATCTTTCTTACAATATAGCAATTGGCTCCTCTTTGTAAGAGAGGTCCTTGTAAAGCAATTTGGAGTCCAAACAAATAATGTAATCTCTATCACTGGGGTACTTATTAAGCATGGACACGTGGAATACCAGATGAATCCCAAACAAGCAAGGAGGCAATGCCAACATATAAGCCATTGACCCTACTCAAATCAATACCAAATTTCCTAAACCACCTGATGTGTCATGGACTTACAACATTTTTTATGCTTAAAATAATGTATATTTGCAAGTATAAAGGTGTTTTTATGTGGATATGATGTGTTTTAACTTATTTATAGGTCGAACCAGTCTAAAGAACAAAAGTACATGGTTTTGGACTTAAAGGCATCAAACGAGGACATTCCGCGACCATGGGAGCTGACCACAATCGTGCCATGGCTATCGTGGAATGATACATGAAAAGCAACATTCAGTAGTTGGTTAGACAAAGGCTTCCCACGATCGTACTTCAATGTCATGATCGTACTTTTTGATTGTGGGAAGGAAATTCAGAAGTAAGGGTTTTAGATATTAGGTGCCATGAGGATCAGAAGATGACATCTCATGATTGTACCTAGAAATAATGAGGTCGTACTGAGGATCGTGAGAGGAAAATACAGAAATAGTGCAAGTCAGAGGTGGATCCTAAGAGAGGGTTTCACGATCTTGCCAAGGAGCCACAAGATCATACTGAGAACCGTACCATCTAAGATCTAAAAGATGACAAAGTCCAGTGCCAACTTACGAGCACCAAGGATGATCGTGGGGTCAAACCACGATCGTACTTTCCATTCGTCTAAGGCACCGACTCAACAATTCATGTTATATTTAGGATAGGTTTTATTTTATCTATAAATACTCCTATGGGATCTTTTGTACCAGTTTACACATTATTACTTTTTATTACTTTGTTCTAAGATCTTAAGACATAGTTTTATTCTTGAAAACACAAATATCGATTTGTAGGGTTTTAATTCAACTAGAGTTTTTCATCTTATTCTTGTAAGTTTCATAATTATGCCTTCTCATCAGAATTCTTCTCCTGTTTTTGCAATTATGAGCAGCTAACCATCACAACTAAGGTTGTGGGAATCATGATAGATTAACAAAGTAGTGCTTATAGTATGAGGTGATTCTCAAAAGGTGTTTAGGCATGTATTGTTATTCTCTTCAGATTGATTGTTTTTTGGTAGTGAGCAACGTTAGAACTCGCCTTTTCTCTACGTTGGACTTTAGCAAGGGTAATCGAATAGGAAAAGAGAATCAACAACAAGACTTGAAGCTATCAACCTCCATTTGATTAGACTTGAACTGGTAAATGGGAGGGACTAAATTGGGATCATAGATAGGGGTTAGTAATGCAAAACCTATGACATATAAACCTTTGTGCTTGGGGATAGTCATCTACAAAAAGCACAGCATAGTTGGTTAGATGATACATAACCTATCAATTTTGCATGTCGAGCATCATAAGAGATCACTGAGTACAAAGAACCTACGGAGTTATGAAGTTATTGGAGAACACATCCCTAGTGCCTTTTTCGCATTGATTGCAAATCCAAAGAAATCAGCAGTTGTTACTATTGAATTCTTTATTTACAAAATCCCCTCTTTTATTGGAGATTGTTATTGATTGCTTAGACAGACATCTTAATTGATATTTTAACCTATTCTCTGTGGGATCGACCCCAACCTCATTGGGTTAAGTATTTGATCAGCGATCGCTTTATACTTTATTGTGAGGTGTAATTTAGGAGACATTAAATTTGGAGCCATTGCCGGGGAATACGGTTGTGGAGTTGATTGATTGTGTTTGTCTAGCTGTTGGTTTCTATTTCCTCATTTTACTTTTATTTTGTTTTTAAGGCGCACACCGGTGTATTCCTAACACTTAGAGTCAAGGCAATCCCCTGATTCCACTTAATACTGAAATTAAGAATACTTTGAGAGCTAATAGAAGGATGGTGAATGAGGGAGTTCATATTGAAAGAGTTTTGGACCAAGGGTTTCAAGACCTAGGACTTCAAGAAATTGTGGATCAAACTACTATTTGATTGATGGCTGAGGAAAATGCACGAAAAGAATCTGCCAAATAGGCAATTAAGGGAAAAAGATCTAGACAAGCTAAAGTAGACTGTCTAGTCATAGTTGACGAGCAAGAAAGGAAGAGAATTTATAGTAGGCAACAACCTGTACAATAGTATCTTTCTCATTATGATGATGCAGAAGACGAGCAAGATTTTCTAGAACTGGCTGAAAAAGAAGCTATCATTCCACCAGAATTGCCTCAGGGAACTAAGTTTGACATCACCAGTGCTATGATACAGTTGTTGAACTTGAAAGGGGTATTCACTGGCCTTCATACTATTGATGCGAACATGCATGTGATGAACTTTATAGGGATTTGCAATTACTATAACCTACCTGGAGTGAGTCAAGAGGCGATTAGACTGCATTTCTTTCCTTTCTCTCTAACGAGGGAGGGTACGTTATGGTTAAAAAAGTTGCCACGTGGATCTATCACTACTTGGAATGAGTTGCAGACTCAGTTCTTGGATTGATTTTTGCCACCTTCCAAAATATTACAGTTGAAAGATGAGATCTATAACTTCAGGCAGTTACATTCGGAGGTGTTATACAAAACCTGGGTAAGGTTCAAGAAGAAGCTATAAAATGTCCCTAACCACAGAATATCAGGCCAAAATTTGTTGGAAATCCTCTTTAGAGCTTTAAATTATAATAACAAAACTAAACACTATCACAGGTGAGGAATTTATGAGATTACATTGGGATCAGGCTTCAGAGATTCTAGATTGAATTACTAAAACCAACTGGGGTTGGCATACTCAAGATGAAGACGCACTTGCAGGCACCTATATGATTGGGGAATCTGAAGAGTAGAGAGCGATAGATGATTCGATCGCTCAGGAGGTAGCGCAGTTGATGACTAAGCTTATCTTATTCACTAAATAGTTTACAATAGCTCAAGGAGCAAAACTGATAAACATAGTTGGTTCACAAGGTAAGGCACCTAGGCACGATGAGTTAGATTCTGATGAAGAGGACAAGTATTTAGACAATTAGGTGGTGGATTTCTGAGATAAGGTTCTAACCAAGACAATTGGAACTCTAGCCAAAGGAATCAAGGTCGGAACTACTATACAAATAACAATAATAATAGGTATGGGTATAGAGACAGGAGTTAGAGATAGTGATTAGAGGAGAAAGGATGACTACAAGGATAAAAGTGACCGTTAATTCCACTTAGGGATCAAGATTCTGGTTCAAGCAATTCAAGAATGGAAGACATGCTAGCAAAAATATTGAAAGGGGTAGTGAAAAATGACAAATGCCTTAAGGAGCTGAGAGCAGATATTTCAGGCATGAGTCAAAAGGTTGAATCTCATGCTACCACCATCAAGCAGCTTGAGCAGCAGTTTGGTCAAATATCCACGACATTGAGCAACACCATTCCAAATCCAAAGAATGATGGTCATTTCTTGGCCATTACTACTAGGAGTAGTAAAATGACCGTTGATCAACATATGTCCGTGGTTATTGAAATTGAGGTAGAGCCGGTGATTGTAAATGATGAGAACAAGGTTGAATCCAAAAATTTGGTTGTGGATGAGAAGGCACCTGAAAAGCCTCTAGCTGATAAAAAAAAGGCTAATATGAAAAAAAGAAAGGAAAAAGAGGTCACAAAAATATTAACTCCCATCCCATGACCTCTTCCTCTTTTTCCTCAAAGACTGAAGAAGAAAGCTGAAGAGGAAAAGTATCAAAAGTTCATCTCCATATTGAAAGAGTTATCGGGCAACATCCCTCTAGTTGAGGCTCTTGAACAAATGTCAGGTTACGCAAAGTTTATGAAGGATTTGGTGACTAAAAAGAGGATTATGAGCTTTGATCTAGTTGACAATATATGCCATTATAGTGCAATCACCTCTCAAACATTGGTCGAGAAGAAGGAAGATCTTGGAGCATTCACGATTCCATGCACTGTTGGATATTTCAACTTTCTAAAAGCTTTGTGTGATTGGGTGCTAGCATTAATTTGATGCCGCTAGTAGTATACAGTCAGTTTGAGTTTGGGTTCGCCCAAACCGACTTCAATGAGACTTATCATTGAGGATTGGGAATCTTATGTGATGTTCTGGTGAAGGTGGCATCCTTTATTTTTCTGGTTGATTTCATCATCCTTGACTGTGAGGTTGACTTTAAGGTTTCCATTATTTTGGGGAGACTATTCCTTGCAATGGGATGTGCGTTGGTTGATATAGAGAGTGGTAAAATGAAGTTTTGATTAAATGACAAACAGTTTACCTTCAATGTATGCCAATCCATGAAGCAACCAAAGGATATACGTGTGATTTCAGTGATTGCTACTGTCACGCCCCGAATCCCATCGAGACATGATTGGCACCAGAAGCCGATATGGCCCGAGAGAACCAACCTTTGTTCATAAACATTCATATGCATGTCCTCGTATAATTCTCATTATTGCTCATATAACTATGCGGAAGTCATGGACATGGAAACATATGTCATAGCTATATATGTAAAACTTGGCCGTTTGGGCCATCAAGTCAAAACGACATGTACCTTCACATTTATACACCCACATCTGTCTACAAAAGCCTCTAATAAATGCATTGACCAACATGAACTAAAAGTCGGTACAAGTCCCCGCTTTATACAACATGTACCAAATCAAAAAACATGTACAACAGTGACTCGGAGAAGCCCCGAACTAACTGGAGCTCACCAAAGATCTGCAACACTGACAATCTACTGTGAAGGCCTACTAGTACCTGCGCCTGCAGCAAGTAAAATAAATTCCCCAAAAGGGGTCAGTACAAAGAATGTACTGAGTATGTAAGGCCATATGAAACTTGCAAGATATGAAAACATGTCAAAAACTCAAGTTCAAATGCATAACCAATATAGATAAGTCACAATGTAGATGAGTCACTATTCTGTACTTTGGAAGCCATGTATTTTACATTCGTTCTTTCTCTTGCCTTTACTTTACTTTTACATTGCTCATATACTGTTAGGGCCCTCATCATGCAGGTGTTCATTTCACCCCATGGATACATCATGCAGGTGTGTTCTTTCAACCCATGGATAAAATCATGTCATCATGCAGGTGTTCTTGCACCCCATGGATAAATGGCCATCATCATGCAGGTATTCTTTTTACCCCATGGATAAGATCATGTCATCATGCAGGTGTTTGCACCCCATGGATAAAATAACATCATCATTATACATTGCTTTGCTCTTACTTTATTTCATTACTTTGAGATTGATACTTCAACTTGTGAGAGATTGATACTTTGATAGTCATAATATTGTTGGAAGCTTTGGAACAATAACCAATGACCTAGAGACATGTATATAAACATTCTTGGAAACATAGCCTTCATAGAAACATAATACTGTTGGAACCGTTGAGCAATGATCAATGAACAAGATACATGAGTATAATCACTATTGAACCCTTGGAACATAACCTCATTTGACTTTTGGAACATTACTAATGGATATGAGACATGTGTAGAACTCTATTGGAACTTTGGATCATGACACTAATTGGAACACACCCATATACTTTACCTTACTCTTGTACTTTATGAGATTAACACCAGCCAAACACGTACTTACATGCACATCTCACTTCACCCTTTTATCTCATGAGATTGACAATTTCACTTATGAAGTATATTTATACTAACTTGCACATCACCTCTCTTATTACTCTTATGAGATTGATACTCTTACAATGGGCACAAGGATAATCATCATACCATAGGACTCATAACATGATTGGAACAATGATATTCAACTAAACAAGCTCTCTTTACCTCATTGCTCTTATTGGGATAATTCTCTTAGGATCTACAACATATGACAACTTAAGAACTTCCGCCCATAAATAAGAACTAAGTGATTCATGATTCGTATAGGAGTAAAACACATATGACTATAAATATATCAACCCTAGTTGGAATACTATAGAACCCCCTTGGTATAGTACACTTTTGGAACCTTAACATAATGATCACTAAATACGATACATGTGGATACTAACTATTCACCACCCTACGATGCAATACCTTAGACCATTTGGAACTTTTGACATATTAGCCAATGAACGTAAGTCAACCAATGGACATGAGTCAATCAATAAACATGAGTCATACAATTCACCATTGACCAATGAATAAGGAACATATGAGTATCTCTAGCCAACTATCGAATATGAAATACCTTAGAGTATTTCGGAATCAAGTGAGTGCTATGACAGTGTGAACATCATATGTTGCAGAAGGATATAAAAGTAACCTTACATACCTTATCTTCCCAAGGTAAGTACACAATCAAATATGTGAGCGCAACAATTCCGCTCCTTCTTTACGTTTCACTCTACATCACAAGTGCATAACAAAATTCACATTAACCACCAATTCCTTTACAAATGCATATAACATCAATGAGTCACATATTTGCCCTTAAACATGCCATTTCCCCTTGACAAAACCATTGATAAAATTATTATGCCAAAACTTCCATAATATTCCCAACATTGACCAATACATGAAAATCAATACATTTCACCACAATACTTCTCCTTTACACTTTCTCATCCATAACACATCACAAATAATCCATCAAAGTACCTTAATACAACTCATAACACATATCGGCCAAAATCCCATAATTTCCACTTTTAGACAAGAACAAGTTTAATACCAAAAATAACACCATACATGTTCATATTTTGTCCATACCATTCACTTTCATCAAGACATCAAGTCACCTTTGAAGTTTAATTCACAAAAATAACACATCTTTACCAAAACACAAAAGTGCACCACTTACACTTTTAGGCATAACCATCATGATCTACATGCTATCCCATGCATATAATATATGAATCCATAAGCATAATTACTTACCCAAGCTTGAAAATGAGTGATCTTGCCCCAAAGATGACTTAGGGTTTGAAAGAGCCCAAAGGGAGCTTTCTTGAAATGTCTAGAAAATGAGAAAATGTGATGTGTGTCTTTATGAAATAAAATCTGATTTTTGTGACCCTTTTATAGCCACTAACTCATCCTTAGCCACTCTTTATAGTATTAAATACTATATCTAGAAGGTCAAGGGAAGAATGGGTCATTTGACCCTTTTTTGGCCCATATCTTTTAGTCCATTTTGGGCCTCAATTTGGGCCCAATAACACATCTCAACTTAGCCCACAAATTTTCATGCATAATCCCTCATATATCACATGTATAAATAATTCCATAATGTCACGGCAATATTCTCTTACGAGATCCTCATTCGTCGTCTCGATCGCAAAATAGGAATTCTAGTCGCTCATGAGTTCATTAAACATTTTTGGTAAATACTTGTATTCCATGGTTTGATCGTGTAGAAGTATGTAGGATTATATTGAAGTGTTTGAAGCCTTCACAATGCTCAAAGAACTCCAAAGAACCAAAAGAAACCATCTAAGAATCGTCGTAGAATTGCGTCGCGAAATGAGCTCGGGAAGGCAAAATGTTTGTTCCTTGCGCCACTGCTGCAAAACAAGACAGTGGCGCAAGAAATGCACCCTCTCTGATCTCAGGGGCTTGCACCACACCCCCTGAAACAGGGCAGTGGCGCAAGTTACCATGTGTTGCTGAATTTTTCGGCAATTTTTCCAACACTTGCGTATCGTCCAATACCTTATCAAAACACTATAAAATACTTCCTTAGTGAGTTTAATCATCAAGTAAACATGACTCCAAGTCACCAAATGAGGTTAGAATGTGTACGGGGTACTACATAAATGCTTCAAGAAGTCACAAAACACTTCCTATGAAAGGCTAATTGCATGTACGTGGCCAAATTTCAATTTTTCTCATCTTTAACATTTCCAAATACATACTTATAACTCTCGACACCTAAGTAAACATTATTCAATGTCATCAAGTAGGGTTGGGAAGGTACGGGGTGTTACAGATACAAGCAATAATGATGCATTAGTAGCGCCTGTTGAGGTGAGGTTTGGAGTTGAATCACTTGCAGCTGTGATTATGAATTTCAAAGGTGATGATATTGAAAGGTTCATATAATTTTGCACCAAAGAATTTAGATCTTTATTTAAATAATAAAGTGACTATAGGAAGTTGAACAAATGGACTAAGAAGGATCACTTTTCGATGCCTTTTATAGATCAGATGTTAGATCGTCTTATTGGAAGAGGATGGTATTGTTTTATTGATGGTTATTCGGGTTACAATCAGATTTCTATTGCTCCCAAATACCAAGAGAAGACTACTTTTGCTTTTTCATTTGGGACTTTTACATTCAAGAGGATGCCTTTTAGTCTATATAATGCACCACCAACCTTTCAGCATTGCATGATGTCCATCTTTCCTGACATGGTTGAGGACACTATTAAGGTATTTATGGATGACTTCTTGGTTGTTGGTTATTTGTTTGATGATTATTTGGCACATCTTTCTAGTATTTTAAGGAGATGCGGGGATTGTAACTTGGTGCTAAACTGGGAGAAGTGCTACTTCATGATCAAATAGGGAATAGTGCTTGGTCATAATATTTCAAAGAGGGGGATTAAAGTTGACAAGGAAAAAATTGAGGTGATTGAAAAATTGCCTCCACCAATCTCTGTGAAGGGTATTCATAGATTTTTGGGGCATGCTGGATTCTATCAAAGATTCATCAAGTACTTCTAAAAAATTGCAAATCCTTTATGTAAGTAGTTGGAGAAGGAGGTGAAGTTTGTGTTTGATGATGTGTGTTTGAAGGTATTTGTGTGCGTGAAACAGAAGTTGATTTGAGCCCCTATTATTGTATCACTTGATCGGTCCATGCTATTTGAGGTTATGTGATGCTAGCGGAGTGGAACTAGGAGCAGTCCCAGTCCAAAGGCAAGAGAAGATCTAACATCCTATCTACTATGATAGCAAAGCGCTTAACCCTACTCAAAAAAATTATACTATGACCTAACAAGAGTTGCTTTTTATGATGTTTGCATTTGAGAAATTTTGATGTTATTTGCTTGGCACAAAAGTGATTGTGCATACTAACCATGCAGCTCTTAAGTAACTAATGGAAAAAAAGGATACGAAGTCGAAGTTGATTCGTTGGGTACTATTATTATAAGAATTTGACTTTTAGGTCTAGGACTAAAAAGGGATTGAGAATCAAGTGGCTGACCATTTATCACACCTTGAAGAAGAGTCCATCCTAAAACTAAAGAAAGAGATTGATATTGATGATGCTTTTCTGGATGAGCAGGTATAAGCTGCATCGCAAGATTTGATTTTATGGTTTGCAGATTTTGCCAATTATTTGGTAAGTGATGTGGTTGTTGAAGACCTATCATTTTTGCAATGTAAGAATTTTATGCATGATGTGAGGAAGTTCTTTTGGGATGACCTTATTTGTTCTTGATATGTGTGGATGGACTTCTTCGAGATGTGTTCCTGAGGTTGAGATGATGAGTATTTTAGAGGCATGTCACTCGTCACCAGTTGGGGTCATCATAGTGGTGCACTGACTAGGCACAAGATCTTTCAATGTGGGTACTATTGGCCTACCACTCATAAAGATGCACACAACTATGAAAGGGCTTGTGACCAATGCCTAAGACAAGGAAACATCTCACAAAGGTAAGAGCTTCCAATAACCGCTATCCTAGAGCTTGACTATTTGATGTATGGGGTATTGACTTCATGGGCCCCTTTGGGTGCTCAGATGGTATAAAGTATATATTGGTGGTTATGGACTATGTTTTGAAATGGGTGGAGGCAGTTGTGCTTCCAAACAATGAAGGTAAGATTGTCACAACATTCTTGAGAAAGAATATATTTTCCAGATTCGGCACACCAAGGGCTATCATTAGTGATGGAGGCTCGCACTTCTGCAATCATCTATTAAAATCCTTGTTTGAGAAGAATGGTGTGAAACATAAGGTGGCAACACATTACCATCCTCATACAAATGGGCAAGTTGAGGTCTCCAATCGTGAGATCACGTCCATTTTTGCAAAAACTGTGAATGCCAATAGGACGAACTAGGCTAGAAAGTTGGATGATGCATTATAGGCTTATCGAACAGTATTTAAGACCGCTATTGGTGTGTCTCCATATCATCTTATGTATGGAAAAGCATGCCACTTGCTTGTCGAACTTGAACTTAAGGTATTATGGGCATTGAAAAGGTTGAATCTAGAGTGGAGTGATACGGCTAAGATGAAATGGGAATAGTTGAATGAGATGGATAAATTCCATCTCCGTGCCTATAATAACTCAGCCTTGTACAAAGAGAAGATAAAATTGTATCATGACCATAGAATTGAGAAAAGAGAGTTCACCGCAGGCGATATGGTATTACTATGTGATTCAAGGTTGAAGCTATTTTTGGGTAAGCTAGAGTCGAGATGGAAGGGGCCGTATAGAGTGGTGACAGTGTTCCCCTATGGTGTAATTGTGCTTGAAAATAAAGTGGGCCAGAGGTTTAAAGTAAATAGACAAAGGGTGAAACACTATATCGGTAAGGTTGAAGAGGTTAAAGTGATATGTGAAGTGAATATAGCTAGAGCTTAAGAAATCAAGCACACCCGAGTTGTACCATGATGTTAAATCAGGCACTTCATGGGAGGCAACCCATGGGCTAGTTGGTGAAGTCTGAGTAACTAAACTAGTCACATCGTACCGCAATATTAAATCAAGTGCTGCTTGGGAGACAACCCAATGATTTTGTACTTATTTTTAATTATAAGGTAATGTGTGCTAAGTGTGCAACATAATGCAAAAAAGAAACTGAAGTACTAGAACAAATACTGAACCCATGAAAGGGTTTCACAATTGTGGGAAGGTCCAGAATCGTGGGTATAGTTGTCTACATGAAGTCCAGAGGAATGTGTTTTAGGAGTTATCCTAGATTAGGCACAACGATCGTACCTAGATGTCACGATCGTGGTATCAATCGTCTGAGCAAACTACTGAAAAACTTCTTTTAGGTGATTGAACCTATGATTTTAAGGAACGGTTGTGGCTCCATTTCACTATCATCCTTAAGCTTCGTAGGTTCACAGGCAAGTTTTCTAAACTCTCCTAGTACGAAAACATACCACAATAGTGGTTTGATTCCACGATCGAGAGTACGAGTCGTTTGTTGGGTCCAAATGTTAGAATAAAATTTGATCTGACCCAGCCTAACTCGGTTTTAAATTCCCAATTATCTATGCCCAAAGACCCAATATGACCCAGTTCTCATTCAACTCAATTTCACATACAATTATACGATCAAAAGAGTAAAAATATGAAATTGTACCTCTGATTTGCGTGATTTAAGACGAGAATCAGCTACTCCCTCAAGTTTTCAAACTCTACAATCCTCCAAGCACTTACAATCTCAGTGAACCATCATAAGTATTTTTCATGATTTATAATTATCTCCATGTGCTAAAGTTAACCAGGAATGAGAGCTTAGCTGAGTTCGGAGGGAGTAGTAGAGCTAAAATTGCCCTAAGTTTTGTAATCTATGTGATTGTTGTTTGAATGATTGAAAAAAGAGGGAAGTTTGAGTACCCTTTTTGTTAAAATATGGACAATTAGGGTCAATAAGGGTCAATTCGATGTTTTTGAGTTGATTCAATATCAATTATCAATGCACAATCCACGACACAACCCACGATTGATGTGTCATGATTTCATGGCACTTTTAATGCTTAAAACAAGAAAAATATGCAATAACTTGGGTATGTTTGATAGGTATGATGTGTTTTATGTTCTATCTTGCAGGAAAATAGGTTTTGGAGGTAAAATGGAGAAGATGGGAAGAAGCATGCACTGGAATGAAGTTTTTGAAGACAAAAGAGAGGAGTTGAATTTCACAGAAGTGACCCACGGACCGTAGGTGGACCTATGCACAGTAGGTCAGGTCCGTGAGTCAACTTCTACAATTGTGCATAGAGGTCTGATTCCTACGACCTGGATCCACGGTCCGTGGGTTGATTCCACGACCTCAAGTCACGGTCCGTGGAAAGTTGTCGACTTTTTAGTCCTACATGTTTTAGAATAGAATTCGTTTTATATATATAAATACTCCTATGTTTTACTATGTTAAGGAGGTGATTATTACATTATTTGAGTTGTGTATTACATTGTTTTAAGGTTCATAAACACATTGATCTTGTAATATCAAACATCGATTGTAAAGGTTTGATTTAAATTGAGATTTCAGAGTTTTATTCTTCTTGTGAGTTCATAATTATGTTTTCATTATTGAATTCTTCTTGTGTTCTTGAAATTATGAGTAGCTAAATCTCTCAACTAGGGTGGTATGAATCATGAGGAATTAACAAAATGGGTTAAGTGCGAAGCAATTCTAAATAGGTGTGACTGCATGTATTGTTATTTCCTTCATTATAATTGATTTTCTAACGGTTGCAAAAATTGGAAACTCACCGATATTCTAAACTTGCTCGAGAGAGAAGTAGAGATTTGAAAAAGGGAATAACAACAAATATTTGAAGCTATCAACGTTCATCTAATAACTTGAGCCATAACAGGGATAGTAATTTGAGATCAAGAACAAGGGTTAGTGGCACGACACTTGGAGACTAAGAGGAGAAGAGTGAAATTCATCTAACCAAGGTCGAGAGACGTTTAGATGAACCTATCTTGTTAGATTTTGTATGAAATGCAGTGGAACAGTTTGCCAGCACAAGTACCCAATGGAGTTAAGGAACCTGGGGATCACAGTCGTAGTGCCTTTCTCGTATTGATCATAAATCTGACGATCAAAAATTGTTACTGTTACTATTTGTTCACAAAACCTCTCCTTTTTTACTTACTTGTCAATTACTCAGACAAACACTCAATAGAATTTCGTCTTATTCCCTATGGGATTGACCCCAACCTAGTTGGTTTTTATATTTGATACAGAGACCACGTTATACTTTCCTGGATGTATAGTTTGGGCGACATCAACGATCATTGGATCATTGTACGATCGTGGGTTAGATCACTGTGGGTGCCAGTTTTTCAAGTTTCAGGAGTTCATCAAACGATCACATCCCACAACAGCCCTATCTTGATACGATTGTGGTATGTCATTTTCTGATGTTACAATTCCCCAGTACTTTTGAAAGAGACTTTCTACTAACGAAGGTACGATCGTACCTTCACATCACGATCGTAGAAAGGCTCTTCTGTTTGAATAATTGTATACCTGGTACTTTTTTTTCTAAGACTAACATTTGTCCGTACAGGTATGATAACGCTCAAGTTATACCTCAAGAGTACAAGCGATCGTTGTCAATATAATTACCCAACTCAGAGTCTGGATCGAATCCACAAGGAATGAATGTGATATCTTTCACCTCTAAGTGTCAAAAGAAACTAGTACTAACATGTGATGCTATAAGAATGATGCGTAAAAGTAAATGGGGGGTTTAGTTTATCAATTTCTAATTATCAAAGTAATCGAAGTTTGAAATTCACAATTCAAAGATTAGAGAAATAGAGTTGAAATTGAGTGTAATACGGGACTTGGGGTTATGCTATTGTAAGAGTGAAAGGATGTATATGTGATTGAATATTTGTCTAGATTTAGCTAAGAGTTACGGGTAGGCTAGATTATAAGTACTTAGTGTTGATTTGTCAATCAAACCCCAAGATATCACAAGTGGGTTCTTTCAAACACCTCACAAGTGTGTCTATATAATCAATCTAATACCTCAATTAGCGTCTTTATGTCTAAGAGACACTATTAAATGATAAATATCAAGTTATTGTTTACTCCTATTCCTCACCCTCATCCCCTTTGTCAAGGATGATAAAAGTTCTAGAGTTAATTAGAGCTTGCAACCTCTAATTTTAGATTGAAAACATGGAATAGGAATAATACCCACAACAATTATTTAACTAGGAAGACAAATAAACAACACCTATATAATTATCACATCTTACTCAAGCATAACCCCAAGCAAAGAAATTAGCTACTCATAGAAAGAGAAAGAGGAAAATTACCCAAGTTCTCCTCCCATTGTTCCATTGAACCAAAGATTATCACAAGATTTAAGATACAAATTAAATAAAAAGAAAAAGAAAGTAACTAATTTCACTCTTAGTGTTTCTCTCTATGTTATCAGGCTTCCAAAAATGCAAAAGATGAGTTCTAGAGCTGAAAACCCCTTTTTAAAGCCCCAAATTCATGCTCCTCAAAATTATGGGATTGACACCGCACTGGTCACCTGCTGGCGCAGGTGCTAGCGCAGGTGGATGGCCTGCACTCGCAGAACCCTTAACGCATATGCCACTGCCTCAGCTCACTCTTGCCACCTGCGTGCGGCAGCTCATGACATACGTGCGCATGTGGCTTCAAAACTTCCAATATGTTGGTTTTAAGCTCCTTTTCTCCACTTCTCGCATCCCAATTGACTCGTATGGATATCTCGACCTCATATTTTCTCATTACCTGCACAAAATATCTATATAACATGATAATTACATCGAATCAATGCAAAATAAGAGATAATTCAAGCTTAAACATGTTAAGAAGATGGTAGATTACCAACTTATCAACCACCCAAACTTAAACTATTGCTTGTCCTCAAGTAATCAAGAATGTTCACAATGAAAAAGGGTGTTCTTAACTATAAAACAACCACAAGAGACTACACTAGACAACTAAGACTACAAAGTTCAATCGGTTCCTCCAACAAGTCATGACAAACAAGCAAATCACGTTTTTCCTTTCAAGAGCCAGTTTTCCTCAAGAAAGGGTGTAAGAAATAAACAAGTAAGTGTTTCAAATCGAGATGCTTCTCGAAGTGTGACACAAGATTTTTAATGATTGCCTCAATTTCAATTTGCGGTTTGTCTTGCTCATTTTCTCCAATTGAAAGTAAGACATCACTCTCCACTTTAAGGTATAAATGCCTCTCACTTGCAAAAGTTTTATACACTCATACAAAACAATGTAATTCACAAGGAGCATAAAGATAGAAAGAAATTTCGCTCACTCTCACAAAGAAATTCAAGTACAACAAGTAGAACCATAGGCTTTCCCTTTGTGTTATTCGCCACTAATGGAGACCTACAAGGTTTGAAGTCATCAAGGACTTGCGGGCATTGATGAAGGTTAGGGTGAGGGAAAGGATTTATGGATCAAGTGATTAGAAGATCTCCCTAAACACAATCGCTTTATCACTTCTTAGGCCCACTTCTTTCAATTTTTCCACTTTATTCGCCCTAGTTTGTTTTGCCTTTGCTATTTTTGATCTCTAACCTCCTTTTGCTAAACATCCGCAAGAACTTCCCTCTATATTTGCTTTTTCAGTTCTTTCAAGAGACTTTCTACTCCTTAGCCATTCATGCCCCTCTTTTCTTCTTGAAAGCCTTTGTACTTTTCTCGAATCACTTCTAAGGGCTAGGCTCTATGCTCTCATTTGCGAGCACATTTCTTGTCTGATGAAGCATTTAATAAGACAACCAAGCATATACCTCTCTTAACAATCTTGCACATTTCCTTTCCCCCAAACTTAGATTTTGAGTCCATCTTAATCATTCTGACAATCATATATCTCCAAACTTAAGCATTTGCCTACATTGACCCATATTAAAACCATGTGATGTGTTTACTGCGGTTGGGTAACAAAACAGGGGTTTGGAAAAGGAAAAAATAGGGTGTCATAGTATGGTTATATCCAAGAAAAAAAAATTGGGAAGATGTTCAAATGGGTTAACTAGGGAAAAATGTCAAGGTGGGATTTAGGTCATGTGACGGTTCAAGAATTGCCTCCGGTCATCCTCCAAACCAAGCTTGTTCTCAGATTTCGCCTTGAATACACATGTGGCAAGTTATAGACTACCATGTATGCACAAGAATTGATCAAAAACCTTACCACATAAGGCACCCTATTTCTTAAAATAGAAAGCTAGTCTTCCAACCAATTTGAGCAAATGAACTTGACAAACTACTCCGAGTCGGAAACTCTTCTTTTGTGAAGAAAGAGCCAAAAACTGAATTAAAAGGTCACAACTCAAGAGAAAGCTTGAAATCGCTTTGCTCTTTCCTTTTCAAAAACCACTTTCAAAGACTATTTTGCTTGCCACGACAAATTTTGGAGGGTACTTTTTGAACTTTTTCAACCACCACTTGACTCTAACTTAAGACAATGGGCATTTCCCCTAAGAATGTCGCCCGATCCATCTATAATGGGGGAGTACCACTCGATTTAACAAAGAAAACAAAATGAAAAAAAGAAGATCCTCCTTAGGAAAGAACTGAGTTTCGAAGAAAACCCTTAGAGTTAATTTGACACGTATAGACACAAGGCGAATAGAACGATATGCATGTTTAAAATAGACATCACCCAAACAAGAATCGATATGAGAACAATGACATCTGGGTCTCAACTAATAACAATCACATAATACGGGCCCAACAAGGGAAATATCCAAATTAAAATCATAAAGAAGGCCCAGCGAGGGCAATATCTAAATCAACAACATATAGAAGGCCTGACAAGGGCAATATCCGAATCAACAACTCAAAGAAGGCCCAACAAGGGTAATATCTGAATAACATCATGAAATAATATTAGATAACATCAAATAAAATGCCCCACCCCCCAACTAAAGATCATTGCATTATCCCCAATGCAACAATGTAGAATGAGAAAAGAGGAGGCTAAAGACTCTCTGAGGCGCACTAGGCACGCAGATCTATATCATGTGATGACTGTAACTAAACTGCAGCTGAAATATGAGAAGCCTCCTTAGACTGGGCTCCTGTAACTGCAACTGAAGGAATATGTACCTCCTCAGAGGCTGAGAGCTAGAACTAGCAAGAACCATACTCGAAAGCTTCTCCTCAATGGATTGTCTCTTGGCCATCTCTACCTGTTGGGCCTTAAAAATCCCCCACACTAAAATCAATCCCTATCTCCTCTCCTATAGTAGAATACCCGAACAAGTTGTCAAATAGTAAGACTGGACTAGTAGCAACCTGTGGGATGCTAACATGGGCATCATCAAGAGTGAAGGAGGGTTGGAACAACTGGAGATCCGAACACAAGCAATCAAGGTAATTCCTAAAAGTAGCAACCACCTCGCTATCCCCTCTGGCCTCAATCGCGGATAATCTCCGCTCATAGTCTAACATTTAAGCACATAGAGGCCCAAGACTCCTCTCAATAGCCACCTGAATAAAATGGGGGATATCAGCTAGAAATCGAGATATGGAAGTGTCGTTTCCCAAGGTCATGGGGGAAACCTTAGCAAATGTCATAGTAGAAGACCGTAGAGGCTGGGTAGACTGAGTAGTGCTCGAAGGAGACGGTGTCTGAGGTGGATCAATAACCGAAGTAGTATCACTAGTGATCAGTGGAGCATCAGATGCATGTAAAGTCAGAGGGGAGATACTAGTGCCCTCAATAATAGGCATTTCTCCCAAGGACAAACAGGAGATATCACCAATCTTTCTTTTCGTTCCCACTGAATTGTCATCATCTTGACTAGTACGAATATCAATAACTCCGGTGCATTTTATTTTCTTGTCAATCTTAGGGATTAGAGGAACCTTGTGAACAATGCATAATGTGGATATAAGAGCAGAAAAAGGTAACAAAGTGCTCGATTGTTTTGATCTGTGCTTGATCACTTCGGCAATAATCTATCCCGGATTAACATCTAATTTATCCATGATGCACCCAAAAATGATAGCCCTTTCAATGGTGACGTCATTATAAGCAACTGATTACCTACAAAGCCAAGCCCATACTTGGCTTGAATAGAAAGAACCCTCCTTTTGATTTGTCCCAATCCATTGGCCCAAAGAGGAAGGCCCTCGGCGATTATTCGGGCAAGCCAAGGAAAATGGAGATGCCCACCTAGCACCCGCATATTGCATTCAATCCCGGGTGCGTACTCACAATCAAAATAGAGCATGTTTATCGCGGAGGCAGAACAAGGCTCCTCAACCCCTCTAACAAGCACACTAGGCAAACAAGGTTGGTGCACCACCAGTGGTTAATACTTGTGTTGGTTGTGCCGGATGACATAAGAGGCATAAAATTCTCTGACAAGATCAGGATGGTAAAAATTGGGAGGAAATTCGGGATCCAGATCCATAAAGACTTCCCAGCCACACTTGTTGACTTGTCTTATGATATCCGGGAAGTGATCATGAACACCTTTCAAGCTAAACACTTTTTTAGGATTGAAACGCCGAGTGTGAACCCATTCATCATATAATTCATTCATAGCCTCGATTCCAAATTGGATTTTGTCTACATCCTTAGCTAATCCCTTTGAAAGATCAAGTGTATTTTGAACATCGGGGATAATAGGAGCTTCTTGTTGTATCGATGCCTTTTTCTTGGAAGTAGTAGATATAGCCTTGTCTTTGTCTTTGGTGTGATCTTTCTTTGCACCCCTCAGCATCGATTTCCATGGAGTCATCCCTAAAGAGAACACAAAAGAACCAAACAAAACAAAAAGACAAAGGTAAAATATATTTTTGGATTTTTTTTAGTAGATATCATAAAAGAAAATAAAACTATGCTAAATGAGGTAAATGCAAGGAAAAATGTTATATGAAAACACATGGGAGTAAATAAGCACGACTAACCATCAAATACTACCTACTTAGCCTTGAAGTGCACAAGTAACCCATGACCCACACATGAACAAAAATGACGATTTACCCTTAAGAATGGCATCATCCTATCTATCATATGGCAAAGCATATATTTTCGTCAATGGGTTTACTTGTATTTCCCCCTCGAGTTCTACACAAGACAACCAAAGCACACACTATACCTACTTTGAAATATCACACTCCTTGAAATACTATGTAACTCACATTATAACTCAAGAATTAACCAAATGAATTCCCCAAATTTGAATTCATTAACTACTAGCAAAAATCATGCCAACAACCCCTCATGGGCATTTCAGCAAGAACTTGTTGCACATTACAAAATGGACTTGGTAAATAAGGGACATGACACCTTAAAAATATTCCAAGCTACACTTCTCAACCATAAGAATTTTAAAATGATCATTCAATGATGGAATAGTACTCAAAATATGCACAAGAAACCTCAACTAGCTCTCTTAGATCATCCATAAAGAGAAAATACAAAGAAAAGTTTATGTGGGAATTTTATCAAACACATGGGGTACATAAGGTTGGGTAGTCATGAATTCCCCAATTTGCATATAAAAAATAACACCCATTCCAAATAATCCTAAAAAACATCAATGTTACTTGAAAAGCAATTAAAATAAACCAAACCATCACAAGAAACGAGCATAAGATATGGTTCACCATTTTAACCCAAGAGAAATTGAGTAAAAGTTGTAAAAAGTGAGCTAAACCAAGTCAAGATGCAAGATAATGACAAGAAAATTGCAACATTAAGGTCCCCGGAGTTGCAGTTGATGATGTGTGAGTGTTCTCTTGAAAGAAATTTTGAGAATTTTTGAAGTGTGATGAAAGAGAAAATTTTAGAAAAGAGAGAAGGAGAATCGGGTTTGTGTGTCTGTGTGTGGGGTGGATGTTGAAATTATATGGGAATAAGAGAGGGTAGTGTTTTTTAAAAATTAATGGGTCAGCCCAAGTCGGGTCGACCCAACAAATTAAGTGGAAGACAGTTGGAGCACCGACCCCACCTGCACCCCACCCTGTGCATGCATGTGGGGAGATGCGCACGCAGGTGATCAAAGGCGGGCTGGGCAGATTACCAGGGCGTGCTTTACTTGTCACCAGCGTTGGCCAGCCTGCGCACACATATACCTAGCCTGCGCCCGCAGGTGAATATAATGGCATGAGATAGTTAACGTGTTGGCAAGGCCACCTGTGTTGGTCAGCCTGTGCACGCATGTGCCTGTCCTGCGCCCGCAGGTGGCTATTTTCCCTCAAACCAGTGTGTCACCTTCACCTGGTAACCACATTCGCCCTGACATGCATGGGCATATGGGCATGTGCGCTAGCAGGTGCCTGATTTAGGCCAAAATAGTGTGTCACAGCTCCCATACTTAGAATTTTTCACCTGCATTCACCAAAATTAGCTAAACTTAGTAATCAAACAAATAGAAAGTGACAATAAGTAAGCTTGGGTTACCTCCCAAGAAGCTCCTTGTTTATTGTCGTGGCACAATGTTGTTCCACATCATCAAGCATTCTTAAAATGGAGCAACTCAACTTTAGCAGCTCCGGGTCCACCCACATAAAAATATTTTAGCCTTTTACCATTCACCGTGAACCTCCTCTTCTTGTGGTCCTCCAACTTGATAGCCCCACTAGGATAGACATTAACTACCACAAACGGAGCCGAACACTTGGATTTTAGCTTATCCGCAAAGAATTTTAACCATGAATAGAAGAGTAGTACTTCATCTCCCACATGAAACACTCTTTTCAAGATCTTAGCATCGTGTGATTTCTTTATTTTATTCTTGTATAACCCCGAGCTCTCATACGCCTTAAGTCGAAACTCCTCTAACTTATGAATTTGGTCTACTCTTGACTTGGAGGCACCCTTCCAATTCATATTCAACTTACGCAAGGCCCACAATGCTTTGTGCTCCAATTCAACGGGAAGGTGACAAGCCTTTTCGAACATCAATTAATAGGGCGACATGCCAATAGGAGTCCTGAATACGGTCCTATATGCCCAAAGAGCATCATCAAGTTGTCTTTCCCAATTCGTACGTTTGAAATTTATGATTTTCTCCAAGATTGACTTTATCTCCCAATTGGAAACCTCCACCTGACCACTCGTTTGAGGATGATACGGGGTAGCCACCTTATGCTTCACCCCGTACTTATCAAGTAAAGCACCGAATATGTGGTTACAAAAATGAGAGCCACCATTACTAATGATGTCTCGGGAAGTCCCGAATCTCTTAAATATGTATTTCTTTAAGAAAAATGTGAAAATTTTACTCTCGCTGGTCAGCAAGGCAATGGACTCTACCTATTTGGACACGTAATCAACCGCCACCAATATATACTTATTACCATACGAGCTCACAAAAGGGCCCATAAAATCAATACCCCACACATCAAATAACTCCACCTAGAGATTAGGCCTCAAGGGCATCTCATGCCTCCTTGAGATACCACCATGCATTTGACATTGCATACAATTTTTCAACCATTCATAAGCACCATGGTGGATGGTAGGCCAATAATACCCACTCTGAAGAACTTTAGTGGAGGTTCTCACACCACCACGATGGACACCAAATGGAGAAGAATAGCAAGCCTAAAGAATGGATTTCATCTCTTTTTCTATAACACAATGACGTATAACTCTATCCGTACATTCCATAAAGAGATAGGGTTTGTTCCAAAAGTATCTTTTCACATCATGGAAGAATCTTTTCCTTTGATAGTAGCTCAACTCATCGGGAAGCATTCCACTCACTATATAGTTTGCAAAGTCCGCATACCATGGTGGTGTGCTCCCCTTTAAGCTCATGACGAGCTTATTGGGAAACGTATCATCAATTTCAAAATTTACCCAATTTTCTTCATTTGTTTTGAGACGTGATAGGTGGTCCGCTACTTGGTTTTCACAACCCTTTCGATCCTTCACTTCAAAATCACATTCTTGAATTAGTAGAATCCACCTTATCAATCAAGGTTTTGCTTCTTTATTGGCCATTAGATACCATAAGGCGGCATGATCGGTGTGTACAACAACTTTGGTACCTAATAAATATGCCCAAAACTTTTTGAACCCATAGACCACAGTCAGTAATTCTTGCTCCGTAATGGTGTAGTTATTTTGTGCATCATTCAATGATTTACAAGCATAGTAGATAGGATGAAAAAGTTTATCCTTTCTTTGGCCAAGCACATCCCCCAAGTCAAGTCCACTAGCATCGTACATGAGTTCAAATTGTTGTGACTAATTTGGACCATTTATAATGGGGGCGGAGACAAGTTTCTCCTTGAGGCAATTGAATGCCTTCAAACACTGACCATCAAACTCAAACTTAGCTTCCTTCTCAAGAAGCTTGCACATAGGATGAGCAATCTTGGAAAATTCTTTAAATAAACCTCCTATAAAAAACTGCATGGCCAAGAAAGCTTCTCACACCTTTTATGGATATTGGAGGAGGAAATTTTGAAATAACCTCCACTTTTACTTGATCAACTTGGATTCCCTGGCCCAAGATTTTGTGCCCAAGTACAATCCCCTCTCTCACCATAAAGTGGCACTTCTCCCAATTCAAGACAAGATTATTTGCCACACACTTTTCAAGCACCTTCTCCAAATGTTCAAGGCAATCCTCAAATGTATCTCCAGCAACCAAAAAATCATCCATAAATACCTCCATAGAATCCCCCACCATGTCTGAAAAGATAGAAAGCATACACCATTGAAAGGTAGCAGGTGCATTGCATAGCCCGAAGGGCATGCTCTTGAAAGCAAAAGTTCCATAAGGACAAGTGAAGGTTATTTATTCTTGATCTTCGGGGGCTATTAAAATTTGATTGTAGCCCGAGTATCCATCGAGGAAGCAATACAAAACCCTTCCCACTAGCCTATCAAGAATTTAGTCCATGAAGGGCATAGGAAAATGATCCTTCTCGGTCCATGAATTCAGTTGCCTATAATCAATACACACTCTCCAACCCGTGACTGGACAAACGGGTATAAGATCATTATTTTTGTTTGGGACTATCGTGATACCACCTTTCTTGGGAGTACATTGAATGGGACTTACCCATGTACTATCCAAAATAGGATAGACTACACCCGCATCAATCCACTTGATGATTTCTTGCTTTACAACTTCTTGCATCAGAGGGTTTGATCTTCTTTGGTGTTCTATATTTACTATAAACCAGGGCTTAAGTTTGACCTTGTGGGTACATATATCGAGTGGAATTCTACTAATATCAGCTATGGTCCATCTAAGAGCCCTAATATACCGTATCACCACTAATTTCAATACCTCAATTTACCAAGGCGACAAGTTTCTGTAATAATAATAGGTAGAGTCTCACCTTCTCCCAAGAACATATAACGGAGGTGAGGTGGCAATGGTTTGAGCTCAATTTCTGGTGGATCTTTAATAGAAGGCTTTGCAGGAAGAGTTTCTCAATTTTTCAAGCCAAGGTCCAACTTGCAAGGATTTTTTGTGTAGGACCCAAGGCCTTTCAAAGATGCATATACTTCATCATATCCTTCAATCCTCTCGCTTTCAAGATTCCACAAGACTCCTACCAAAGGTTCATGAACAAAGTCAATTTCCAAAGTATTAGCCACTTCATCGTCAATCACATCGATTATGGAGACAACTTGCAAATCTATAGGTTGCTTCATAGACTTGCAAACGCTAAATGACACCTCTTCATTGTTTACTCAAAATTTTATTTCACCGCATTCAACATCAACTAGAGCCCAGCCGGTAGCCAAGAATGGCCTACCAAGAATAATGGGGACCTCATGGTCAATTTCACAATCCAAGATCACAAAATTGTCTGAAAATATGAAATGGTCCACCTTTACAAGTACATCATACAACACACCCACAGGTTTTTTTATAGAATGGTCGGCCATTAACAGCTTCATTGTTGTTGGCTTTAGATCACCCAAGACTAACTTTCGAAACACGCTAATGGTATCAAATTAATACTTTCCCCAAGATCACATAAAGCTTTCCTAAATTTATGCACTCTAATAGTACATAGGATGGTGAATGCTCCCAAGTCATCCTTCTTCACAACCATTGTGCTAGACATAATAGCACTACAATTATGTGTCACTTCAATTGTTTTGAAGTCCATGATTTGCTTCTTTATTACTAAGTCCTTCATAAATTTAGCATACCCGGGCATCTCTTGTAGGTCTTCCAATAATGGTATATTTACCAAAAGGTTGCTAAATTTAGAAAGGAACTTCTTGAACTTTGAATCATTTTCCTTCTTCTAAAGCCTTTGTGGGAATGGGGGACGAATTTTGACTTGTGGCCTTGAGACAATCGGGTTTTCATCCGATTTTGAATTACTACCATCAAAAACTTGTGGTTCTACGTCACTTTCAACCTTCTCTTCCACTTCTTTCGGCTTCTCAACACTTTGCTCTTTTGACATAGGAGTTTCATCGTTTGAATTATCAAGCCGTTTTCTCTTTTTGCTCATTTGTCCTCCAATACCATTATTACTAAGTTCATCATCAAGATTTACAACATCATTCTCAAGAGTTCTCCCACTTCTAGTGACAATTACCATGATGTGAGCATCATTTTTTGGGTTCACAACCATATCACTAAAAAGGCCTCCTCTTTGTCTTTGGTTCATTTGGGAGGAATGTTGACCCATTTGAGTTTCAAATTGCTTTATCGAGGCCAAGTGTGATGTGACATTTTGATTGAGATGCAACAATTCACTTTTCATTTCTCTTAATATCTTATCACTTCCTTCAACACCCAAAAGGATACGAGCAAGCACATCTTCATTCTTATACTTCTCCGGATCAATAGAAGTTGCTTCTTTACCCTTAGCTAGATCATGTAGAGGAACATACCTATCATAGTCCCAATCTTTATATAGCCAATCATGGTCCCTATCCTTATCCCTTCATTCTCGATCTCTATCACAATCATTCCACTCACAATCTTTCCAATTGTGGTCTTTATCCGTCCAACCTTGATTCCCGCCTTTCCTTTGATAGGTGGGGTAGGAACCCCCCATTTGATTTGACATAAAATGGATTTCTTCATCAAGATTTTCCACGTCATCATCATCATAGGTCTTACCACCCTTGGAAGCAACGACGTTAACCATCTTTGGTGTTGAACCCATTACATGTTTGGTAAGGAGTTCTAGTTGTGTCATCATTTTTGCCATACTCTCATATCACTCCTCATCCTTTTTTCTTTGCTCTTGGCTCACAAAAGATGCGGAGGGAGCCCCCACGGCCACCTCAAAATCTCTAGTATGCCAACCTCGACTTTGCTTAGTGACTTGGTCCAATAATGTTGATGCAACACTATAAGTTTGTTTCACCAAAGATCTCCTGGCCGCATTGTCCACACCCATTTTGTTCAATTGATCTAATGCTCGATAAAATATTTGGAGGAGCATCTTATTCGAGACCTCGTGAGTTGGACATTGCATCAACTTCTTGTTTAACCTTTGCCAAGCCTCATGTAATGGTTCGCCATTCAATTGGTAGAAGTTAATAATATCATCTCTCAATTGTAACATTCAAGATGGTGGAAAGAATCTATCCAAGAATGCTTTCGTCAATTCCACCCATGTAGTTATTGAACCTTCTGGCAATTTCCTCAACCACAAAACGGCTTCGTATGTCAATGAAAAAGGGAAGAGCCTCAATAGGATGGACTCTTATGATATGTGGGAAATATCAAGTGACATGCATACATCAATGAAATTCATCAAATGAAGGTATGCGTCTTCATGTGCTTGACCCCCAAATAATCCCTTCATTTGAAGGAGATGGAGCATTACGCTAGTAACATGAAACACTCAGTTGCCTTCCGCGGGTGGGATGCAGATGGCACTAGCTCTCTCGGTATCTCCCAAATGGTCTTCATCCTCTGAATGTCCATCAAATGAAGCGGTATGACTACTATTTTGACTCATTGATTCGTGAAGACTTTGGTAATCACCTAAAGAGAACAAAAACAACAAATAAAGTAAACTTACACCACAACAAACACAAGTAACTTAAAACACTAAAAAGAATGAACGCTATGTTGCATTCCTCGGCAACGGCGCCACTTTTGATAACGCTCAAGTTATACCTCAAGAGTATAAGCAATCGTTGTCAACATAATTTACCAACTTAGAGTCAGGGTTGAATCCACAAGGAATGAATGCGATAGCTTTCACCTCTAAGTGTCAAAAGAAACTAGTACTAAAATGTGATGATATAAGAATGATGTGTAAAAGTAAATGGGGGGTTTAGTTTATCAATTTGTAATTATCAAAGTAATCATAGTTTGAAATTCACAATTCAAAGATTAGAGAAATAGAGTTGAAATTGAGTGTAATACGGGACTTGGGGTTATGCTATTGTAAGAGTGAAAGGATGTATATGTGATTGAATATTTGTCTAGATTTAGCTAAGAGGTACGGGTAGGCTAGATTATAAGTACTTAGTGTTGATTTGTCAATCAAACCCCAAGATATCACAAGTGGGTTCTTTCGAACACCTCACAAATGTGTCTATATAATCAATCTAATACCTCAATTAGCATCTTTATGTCTAAGAGACACTATTAAATGATAAATATCAAGTTATTGTTCACTCCTATTCCTCACCCTCATCCCCTTTGTCAAGGATGATAAGAGTTCTAGAGTTAATTAGAGCTTCCAACCTCTAATTTTAGATCGAAAACATGGAATAGGAATAAAACCCACAACAATTATTTAACTAGGAATACAAATAAACAACACCCATATAATTATCACATCTTAGTCAAGCATAACCCCAAGCAAAGAAATAAGCTACTCATAGAAAGAGAAATAGGAAAATTACCCAAGTTCTCCTCCCATTATTCCATTGAACCAAAGATTATCACAAGATGTAAGATCCAAATTCAATACAAAGTAAAAAAGAGTAACTTATTTCACTCTTAGGGTTTCACTCTATGTTATCAAGCTTCCAAAAGTGCAAAAGATGGAGTTCTAGAGCTGAAACCCCCCTTTTAAATCCCCAAATTCACGCTCCTCAAAATTACGAGATTTCTACCACAGGTGTCAATGTATGTAGATGGCCTGCGCGTGCAGAACCCTCAATGCAGACACCACTGCCGTGGCTCACTCTTTCCACCTGTGTGCGCAGCTCATGATATGTGTGCGCAGGTGGCTTCAAAACTTCTAATATGTTGGTTTTAAGCTCTTATTCTCCACTTATCGCATCCTTATTGACTCATATGGATATCTGGATCTCATATCCACTCATTACCTGGATAAAAGGCTATATAACATGAGAATTACATCTAATCAATGCAAAATAAAAGAAAATTCAAGCTTAAACATGTTAAGAACCTGGTAGATTGCCAACTTATCAAGGTACTATGGCACCAAAGATGGTCAAGCAGATGCAAAAGGAAATCTCAAAGAAGCGGGCACCCCAAGGCACACCTCCAGCCTCAGATAGTGAGTCTGAAGAGTCTAGTAATTTTGAGGTCAAATTTTCTGAAAGTACTTCAGATGATCAGCATACACCTTGGACCACTAGGACCAAAGCTAAGAAACTTGAAAAAACTTAAGGACAATGCTACACCTTCTACTGCTTTGGTGCCCAAAGCTACTCCATTTGAACCTTTCCAGTCGGAAGAGGGAGGTTGAGACTCAACTGAACCCAAAGTTGAGCAAAATACTAAGGAGATAAGTTCCTTGGAGGAGGAAAAATCCAACCCAAAATCCTCTGACAGGCCTGCTGCAGGCAAGCCTCAAAGTGGTCAAACCCAAGGTGATGGTTGATCCCAAATGCTCGAGACTACTATCTTGACTGGGTTTCCTTAAACAATAAAGGGAACAGGAAGAGGAGCATCCAGGAAGAACACCACATGATATCCAAGGCACTTTAATAAAGTTCTGAATTGGACCAGGCATTCAAAAAGTACAAGTTGGAGTGGATGTTTAAGCCACTGGACACTTATGTGGCTGAGTTAGTAAGGGAATTCTATACAAACTATGCCACAACTCTAAAAAACATGGATCCTTCTGGGAAGGAGAAAGACATAAGCAAGAAGCCAAGACTAGACATAGTGATTGTGTGGGGTAAGTTGGTTGATATATCGGTAAAGAAAATTTCAAAGTTGTTATTTGGTGATGAGTTCGAGCCGACAGCGGAAACTCCTGAATATGACTACCAGATGACCGAACTGAAAAAGTTAAAAAAGTTGGCTAGTGAAGACAATCTTATGCACTTTCAATGGTTGGAGAGCCACATTGCGAAGGCTAAGAAAAATGTAACATGGGTAAATGGGTCAACAATCTACAAGCACTCATTGAGTTTCACCTACAAGGAATGGTGGTCCATTGTCAGGCATCATTTAGCACCGACCTCAAATGAAAACATACTTAGTACTGACAACGCTGGCATGGTAGCCGCTTTCAAGGTAGAATTAGAGATGAATATCTCATGAATTATTACGGATGAGATACGGGAGAGGGCACAATTTTTTCACATTAGTCTACCCTTCCCAAGTTTGGTGACATCATTGTGTTGGAAAGCTTTGATACCATCTATTCCTGCAGTGGACAATATTATTAGGCTGACAAAGATTGCAGAAATCACTTTGATTAAGAATTTATAGAATTTGATTGCTCAAGCTCGAGGCTATTTTCTAGATTTGTCATCGCAGGCAACTGAGTGAGCTGCACAGGCTACTGATATCATAGTGTCTATGGTCGGAGCCACTTTATCATATTTTTCTAAACATCCCACAACATCTTTGGGTGTATTACAGTCTATGCCAGTAGGCTATACTCTTATTTCTACATCCTTGTTGGAGCAGATTATGAGGACACATGCTTTTCATGATACGAGGATTAAGAAACTAAAAGTCGAGGTAAAACCCTGTATGAAGAATGAGATTACTGCAACTGTGCAAGGTATGCAGACCCGCTTGGATAGTATTGAGAGCTAGATGATGGCTAGGTTAGAGGAGGTTTAGGCACCATGCATGAGCACGTTCATATCTGAGTTGGACAACTTGCAAAAGGCAGTGAATGATCTTTCTGCTAGACACTTTCTAGTTATGCAACCCCCTCTAATCCCTACATGGAAAATTTTTGAAATTGAGGTACCATACTTCTATACCCAGGCCTTGACAAATGTGGGTAGGGTTAAGTGTATAGAGGAGTCGGCAGATGAGATGGGTGATGAGTCATAGCCCAAAAATAAGAGACAAAGGGCTGATAGAGAAGTGAAGAAAAAGTAAAAGGATAAGAAAGGAAGGAAGAGGAAACATAAGCATAGCAAGAAGGCGATAACTTATGCTATTGAGAAGAACCTTGAGTTGCCTATTTCTGATAGGAGTGAGGCCCCGTCTGATATTGTTACTACTATAGCTATTAAGGTGGCAGTTGCGAATGGTGGGGGTATAGAGAATGCTCCCACGAGATCATATATAAGTATATTGGCCGCCACCGGTGCCAACTTAAGTACTAGTGCCACAGCCACAACCGTGGCTACTACTGATGGAGAGGTTGGAGAGGGTGCATCTGTGACCCCAACAGACCATTCGACGACAAGCATCTAGTGTGCCATAGGTATGTCCCTTTCCCTAGTTTTCTATTTTCTTTGCTTTCGTGCAATAGAGATATTATATGATTTCTAAGTTGGGGTGGGGTGTACCATATCCGAGGGTTTTTGTTGTTGTGTTTCTTTTCCTTCGGATGCCCTATCTGGTTAAAACCGACATGTTTAGTTATTTTTATTTTTATTTTTATTTTTGTAATTATTTTGTTTTATGTGTGTAACTGAGAGAAAAATAGGAAAACCTGGTACAATCAAAATAAAATGTAGCATGCAAATTGTTTTGAATATTTTAAGAATACCCCTCCAGAAAATTTTGTGTTTTGAATGAGAAATGTTTTGAAAATTTTTTGTGTTGTGTGCTGACTTGAATTATGACCAATGTTTGTATCTCGTCGTGCCATTAGGATTATGAGTGTCATAACTGTAGCATAATGGTGCATGAACCGGATGGTAGTAATTGTATGTGTAGCCCTGAGCAAAGTGTGTGTGAGGTTTTACCTAGTCAGTGTGTGTGTGCGATCTAGAACTTCCCCAATTAGTCTCGCCAAAGTTGTAGGGAAATAGGTTAGGAAAAGATCATAGGCCGTTCTTGAATAGTCCACTAAAAGCCTTAAAAGGCTACCAAATAAGAATAGTATGCCTTGATCCCAAATTTTGAGCCTAAAGAGACCTTTTTCTTTGAACTAGCCTATTCACCTTCCCAAATTGTTTACAATGAACTTGCTTTGGCCCTGGTCCCTCTTTGAACATTGTGTACCTCAACTCAGGCAAATTGACTATGTTGAGGGTGGCTATCATAGGGGTGCGTAAAAAGGTTGGGTATATAGAAAAAATTTGTAAAATGAAAAAAAGGAGATTTGGGTGTGGTATTGTGTGAAAAAAAGGGAAAAAAGAAGAAAAGTTTGAAAAAAAGAGTAAAGAGAAAAAGGAAAAAATAAGAAGAAGAAACCGCACTCGGGGTCTGAAAAGATGAAAAAGGAAGAAAAACAAAAAAAGTAGGAAAATGGAGCCAAAAATAGTGTAGTGCCGAGGAGGAATGAGTCACTTTATCCATATGTACCATACCCGTCCCCAAGCCTACACTATAAGCCAATAAAAGTCCTATAGTGATCCTAATCTAACTGTTTGAAAAACTAAGGCGTAGAAAATAAGGGCAAACTTATGGTATCAAATGCGTACTTTCTGAACTTTGTTGTGAGAGTGAGTGATTTGTTTCAGTCCATATCTTGATATTTGTTATATATGATAAGTGTTAGGGACTTTTTTGATGTGAGGGCTTAGGGGTTGCACCGTAGTTTGCATGTTTGGGTAGTGTCATTTGTTAGCATGCTAGGTTGTCTATTGATAATGTAATTCCATTACTTGATCCCATTGTGTCATGATGAAGAGTTTGTGCATACACAACAAATGTTAGTTTTGATGGTAAAGGAAGATGTTGAACTTGTGTTTTGGTTATTGCGTGCCTGAACTGGTTTTGTGAAAGTATGACTGTCGTAGTGATTTTATTTTTCTCTGGGTTAAGCGTCGTTGTAGTTTAGTTATCTTTTGTTTACCTAAGGACATACAAATGATCTAAGTTGAGGATGTTGATGTTTCGTGGACTTACGGTACTTTCAATGCTTAAAACGATGAATATTTGCAAGTATGAAGGTGTTTTTATGTGTATATGATGTGTTTTTGGATATTTGCAAGTCAAACCAGTTCGGAAAAGGAAAGTGCATGTTTTTGGGCTTTGAGGAATCATATGGAGACAATACACAACTGTGGGAGCTGACCACGATCGTACTATGGCTGTCGTGGGATGATACCTGAGAAGCAACATTCAATAGTTGGTCAGACGAAGGCTTCCCACAATCATACTTCGATGTCACGATCTTACCTAATGATTATGGGAAGGAAATCCAGAAGTGAGGGTTTCAGATATTAGGTTCCATGAGAATCAGATGATGAGATCGTATGAGCATACCTAGAAAGAACGAGGTCGACTGAGGATTGTGAGAGGAAAATACATAAACAGTGCAACTTAAGGGTGGATCTTACTAGAGGGTTCCACGATAGTAGCAAGGAGCCAAGAGATCGTACTAAGAACCGTACCAGCTAAGATCTAAAAAATGACAAAGTCCAGTGCCAACCTACAAGCACCAAAGACGATCATGGGGTCAAACCACGATCATACCTTCCTTCCATCTGAGGTACCGACTCAGCAATTCCTGTTATATTTAGGATAGGTTTTATTTTGTCTATAAATACTCCTATTGGGTCTTTTATACCAGTTTACACATTATTACATTTTATTACTTTGTTCTAAGGTTTTAAGGCATATTCTTGCTCTTGAAAACACAAATATCAATTTTTAGGGCTTTAATTCAACGTGAGATTTCGGAGTTTTTCATCTTATTCTTGTAAGTTTATATTTATGCTTTCTCATTAGAATTCTTCTTGTGTTCTTGCAATTATAAGCAGCTAAACACTACAACTAGGGTTGTGAGAACCATAAGGAATTAACGAAGTAGTGTTTGTAGTACTAGGTGATTCTCAAAGAGTTTTTAGGCATATTGTTATTCTTTTCAGATTGATTGCTTTCTAGTTGTGTGCAACGTTATAACTCGCCTTATCTCTACTCTGGACATTAGCAAGGGTAATCGGATAGGAAAAGATAATAAACAACAAGACTTGGATCTATCAACCTCCATTTAATTAGGCTTGAACTAGTAAACGGTAGAGACTAAATTGAGATCATAGATAGGGGTTACTAATGCAAAACCCATGACACATGAACCTTTTGTGCTTGGGGATAGTCATTTACAAGGGGCGTAACATAGTCAGTTAGATGATACATAACCTATCGATTCTGCATGTCGAGCACCACAAAAGATCACTGAGTACAAAGAACCTATGGAGTTATGAAGTTATTGGAGAACACAGTCCTAGTGCCTTTCTCATATTGATTACAAATACAAAGAAATCAGCAGTTGTTACTATTGAATTGTTTATTTAAAAAAAAACCTCTTTTACTGGAGACTATTATTGATTGCTTAGATACACATCTTGATTGATATTACGACCTATTCCGTGTGGGATTGACCCCAATCACGTTGGGTTCTGTATTTGATCAACGACCGTTTTATACTTCATTGCGAGGTATAATTTGGGCGACATCACTACCACACCCTTAAAATACGCCTAAGACTAGGCCATCCCTGAAGTTTCAAAAATTTGTCAAAGAGAAGACTAAGCAAAGGTTCTGCGATCTCTATTTTAGCGTAACAGCGATTTGGATCATTACAAAGATGGTCACCTGTCTTTTGCCACTTCTCATATACATCCAGTAAAATTAAATAGTTATAAGTGTATATAATCACTCTCTCTGCAAAATATACATTCTTTAACCTAGCTCCTCCACAGAGCTTAAGGTTTCATTTTCTATTTCACTCCTTATGAGGTTCTTTCTACATCTATCTCACTGCTTTATTTTTTTTAGAGGCATTAATAGTAAGCAACTACTTGAGCTAATCATCAAGGATATTATATAATCATCTACATCTGAAGATTTAGATGAGCATTCTTTTGCTTCACATATCCTATTTTCCCCTATATCGTTACCAGAAGTATCAGAAATTATTATTGGCAACATTTTGAAAGTAAGTTGACAATATTGGTTGTCCAGCAAATTATTTAGCCTATCCGAAACTTTTGCAGCTTCAACCTTAGCTGACAGAGCTTCCTTGACCCTAATGTCGACATTAATCCTAGCCATAATGGTGGTATTGTGGATAGACTCAAAAGCAATGGTAGAAATGACAATCAATTGTTTAGACAAATGGAGGTTGATTTCAATGGTGTTATTAGGATCAATAGGAGTAACATAGAAGAAAGTGAAATTAGGATTAGAACAAAAAGGGCACAAGTAACCAGGGAAGGAGGAAGCAGCATCAAGGACGCAAGAGAGGTGTAAGATAGAGGGGTATTTTAAGCAAATGGAACTTTGGTGAGAGGTAGGAGGATTGTGGAAGAAGACATCGAAGCAGATGGGATAGAAGGAACCGTGGTGGGATTCCAATACACAAGAGGTGCAAAGATAGTAGTGGAGACATATGTAGTGAAGAAGGTGAAGGATGAAAGGATGAGTGGCAACACAAACTGCACATCGGCGGTCAAAAACACCTTCATATGGTTGCTCTCCACCTGCTGCAACATCAAAAAAAATAATTTGCTCTATCCCTATGGCCTATCACAATCGTAATCAAAATTTCACATTTATTTAGACAGGTTGATATAGGAAACTTGTTGAGATTCTAAGTACCCAACCCCCTCCTTTCTCTCTTATGCTCTCTGAATGCATTCATGACTGATTGAAATAGCTACATATTTCTGTTTTTACTTAGAAATCGTGAAATCTAACACTTATTTAAATGGACTGATATAGGAAACTTGTTGAGATTCTAAGTATCCAACCCCCTCCTTGCTCTCTTATGTTCTCTCAACTCATTCATGACTGATTAAAATAGATACACACTTCCTTTTTTAATTGGAAATTGTCAAATATCACACAAATTTGTTCATGTTATATATGGAGCAGCCACTTCTCTTCTCTCTATCTATTTTGTCTTGCATTATAGATTCCCCTTACGTTGGACGTGATTGTTGTGTGGATATTTCCTAGTAGAACCCTCGTTAGCATTTTTTTTACATAAAAAGACAACATGCAACTACTTATACTCCAGTTATGTGTTTGTTAGGTATTATTTCATAATGTTTCGTATTGTATTATTTTAATCAATACAATGATTGAGTAGATTGTATTGTCTTTCATTACATAATGTCACACATCAACAATTTGAAGGATAAATGTACAAGAAAAGCAATGTACGGGGTAGAGCTACTACAGAAAGCTATGGTAAAGGATAAAAAATAATTATTAAATAATTAGTAAAGACAAAATGAGGAAAGAAAATAACGTAATGACGCAATCATATCAAATCAGTGTTACACAAAATGAAACTTTTTGCCATTACCTAACGATAGAATTACCAATACTATACAATAAAATTTAAGTAATAACTAAACAAATATTGTAGTTAAACTAACAATACAATACAATTCAATCAAAAAAATGCTCGTATCTAGGGCCATGTCCTTGGCATATATTCATATGAAAAAGAAAATATTCAAAAAAAGTGAAAAACAAATAGGAGCCAGAAATTACCTGTTTGTTATGTACAAAAGCAACTGATTAGGGGCAAAGAACTTCAAATTGATATGAACTAGTTGACCATGGTTGCGATCACCATTAAAGGGTTACCGTTTTCTTTTGGGAAACTAAAGAAGAGAGAAAATGACAAAAATGATTAAAAATAAGTTTAGGTTTATAATAGTACGGGTGAGCTGAGTACTTTTTGGCCATTTACTTGGGTCAAATTTTTTATTTCTGTCCTAAAATAAGCTGAACTTAATATTTTATCCTCTATAAGAAAAGTCTAATAAAAATTGTTGGGTTCAAGTTTCAGGGTCAGGGTTGAGTTTTAGGGTCAAATATGGGTCTCGAGGTTAGGATTGGGTCTAGTCTAGGGACTAGAGGTCAGTGTCAGGTTGGAAATGGGATTCTTTGTTGGGTAGGAATATGGGTTTGAGTCATAGTATTGTCTAGATTAAATGACTTTGGGATAATATTTTATCTTTGCCAACCGAACATCAAAAAATAAGTAAGAAAATCACTCGTAAAGAAACTTCTAGAAATAACATTTTGCGTCATTTAAAATAGACTCTTAAGCTACAACCTACAATGATAAGAAGCTAAAAATAGAACAATGATGTCACGACTCAAATCCCATTGGGGCGGACTGGCACCCGAAGCCGTTAAGGCCCGAGAGAACCAACCTATGATCGAGTACATTAGTATGCATGTCACTAAGTGAAAAACATTCTGTCTCATATGGATACAAGATATCAATGACGAAAATCATGGAAATTCATTCAAATAGATATGAGACTTAGTCGTTAGGGCCACCACGTCAAAAAGCGCAAGGCATTCCTTCGTTTAACTTACAAAGTCTACAAAGCCTCTAACAGATACATAACCATGCCTAAAGTCGGGATAAGTCCCAATTTTATACAACTGTTACACAATACCCAAACAAGTATGTACAAGTGACTCGAAAAGCCCAGACCCAATCTGGAGCTCACCAATAGTCTGCAGATGACCTGTATCTTATTGTGACTGCCTACTAGCTCCTACCCCTGCAGCAAGTAAGGTAGGTCGCCCAAGGGACGTCAGTACGAAAGAATATACTGAGTATGTAAGGCCATAAGTAACTGTATGAAATATAAGAACTCAAATGGAATCAAATACAAATGAGTGAACAATATTTATAAACCACTGTACTGTATATGTGGAACCATGTACATTACATTCATTCCTTTCCTTTTTACGTTCATATCAATATCAACATCAATCATACAATGCCCGAGACCAACTGACCAGTGGTAAATAACATTGGGATCGGCTCGAGCTAGGCTTATGCCCCCAGAGCTGCCACCCATAAATCAATAAATCAGGTTCGGCTCGAGCTAGGTTTTCACCCCCAGAGTTGCCCCCTGTATTCAATAAATCAGGTTTGGCTCGAGCTAGGCTTTCGCCCCCAGAGCTGCCCCCTGTACACAACCAAATATGTATTACTTCATTTATTTACTTTTTGTGAGATTGTTACATTGGTGGTCATAACATTATTGGAGCTTTGGAACAATAGTAAATGAATAAGAGACATGTGAATAACAATTTATAACAAACCTGAAATGAGATACTTTAGAACATTTCGGAGTGGAAAAAAGTTCGGTAACAATGAAAATAGTAGGTGCTGCCAAAGGATACGGAAAGAGTAACCTTACATACATTATCCTTCCAACGTGTGACTATAACAGTTCAGCCCTTCCTTAAAGCGTTACTCTACAATACGAATACATAATGGAGCTTACATTACAAGTTCACAAGGTGGTAATAAACTACTCAACTACCATATAACTTTATTCCACCCTCCTATAATACAATTTACTGCCTCACCAAACCAATAACACCGAACCAGTCCACTTATCAACTTAGATATCACAAACCAATAGGAATTCACACCAAGTTTATACTTTACATTTCCTCCTCAACACATCGTCACATTTACTCCATCAAGTTACCTAAATAACTTTCACAACAACACATTAAAAACAATCCACAATTGGTACAATCCAAAATGCCTCTGAACTACCCCCTTGGAGCTTTCCAAAGGGTACCATGAGTTAGTGAATGCATCTAAGAAGGGTAGAGGGGCCTAGGGGGGTCAAAGAGAAGTAAAAACAAGCTAAACGAGGTTCTGGAAGGACCTGCGGAGCAACCTACGCCCGCAGGTGGTGAGGTGTGGCCGCAGTTGCCCTTTTGGCCCTGTCCAGGGCCACCTGTAAAGTCACCTTCGCGGGCAGGTGGCTCATCCGCGAAGGCGGATGCCCGAATTGGCTAAAATCTATAAGAGTAAACACTTACCAAGGCTTTCAAGGGGGAGATCTTGTCCAAAGGGGTGGTTACTTAGGGTTTGAGAGGAGAAAATATTTCTTGGAAAAATCTGGAATTTCGCAAGTGTTTTATGGTGAATAAGAGCTGATTTTTCAGCCTTATATAGTCCCTATAAACCACCTCTCTTTATTTCATCCTTAGCCAAACTTTTGGTCAAAGATAAGGTGTTTACTTGGTCAAATTATGAATGGATCATTTCCTTTTGGGCCATGTCTTATTTGCTTAATTTTTTGGGGCCTCAATTGAGCCCATTAGCACAATATTAAGTTAGCCCAATAAAGTTAGTGGATAATTCACCAACTATCTCAAGTTTAAATAATTCCATAAATGTTAAGGTAGTAAAATAAGTTCGAAAATGTACGGGGTGTTGCATCCTTCCTCCCTTAGGATCATTCGTCCTCGAATGTTAGTAACGTTATCCAATTTAAACAAGTTCAAGTCTAAGGTCATTTTTTTTTTCATACTATCACATACACATGATACTTGTATATACTTACTTGCTATTTCTCCAATTCCGCATCTTTAACTTTCTCTTAAGTTTGAAATAAATGCGGGTACTTAGATTTCATCATTTCCTCAGCTTCCCATGTGATTTCTTCTACTTATTGACTTTTCCAAAGAACTTTTACAGAAACTACTTCTTTATTTCTTAACCTCTTAACTTGTCGATCCAGAATAGCAATAGGTACTTCTTCATAGGTCAGATCTTCTGTAATTTGTACATCTTCAGTGGGAGAAATACGATATGAATCTCCTATGCACTTTCGAAGTATTGAAACATGAAACACTGGATGAACTATGGAGAGTTCTTGGGGTAGTTCTAATTCATACGTAACTTGGCCAAATCTTTGGATAATCTTATATGGCCCTATATAACGTGGACTTAATTTTCCCTTCTTCCCAAATCTCATTACCCCTTTCATTGGTGATACTTTCAAGAATACCCAATCACCTATGGCAAATTCTAGCCCCCTTCTTCTAGCATCGGCATATGACTTGTGTCGACTTTGGGCCGTTTGTAGGCGCTGCTGTATCACCTTAACTTTCTCCATAGCTTGATGAACAAGATCTAGCCCAAATAAGGCAGTTTCACCCGCTTCAAACCATCCAATTGGTGATCTACACTTTCTTCCACATAAAGCTTCATAATGGGCCATTTTGATACTTGAATGATAGCTATTATTGTAGGCAAATTCAATAAGAGATAAATGATCATCCCAACTACCTTTAAATTCTAATGTGCAAGCTGGTAGCATAGCTTCCAGTATTTGTATAGTACGTTCTGCTTGTCCATCTGTTTGAGGATGAAAAGTCATTCTTAAATTCACTTGGGTTCCCAAACTCTTCTGAAAAGACTTCCAAAAGTATACAGTAAATTGAGCTCCCCTATCTGATATAATAGAGATTGGAATTCTATGTAGTCAAACTATCTCTTTAACGTACAACCGCACATAATCTTAAGCTGTGTAGGTGGTTTTGACCGGTAGAAAATGTGCTGATTTGGTAAGCCTGTCAACTATTACCCATATGGAATCAAATTTCCGAAGTGTACGAGGCAAACCTGTGATGAAATCCATGTTGATCATGTCCCACTTCCAGATTGTAAGATTTATACATTGCATATAACCTCCAGGCTTCTGATGCTCTACTTTTACTTGTTGACAATTTCGACATTGGCTACGAATTCTGCAATGTTCTTCTTCATGTTACCCCACCAATACATTTCTTTCAAATCATGATACATCTTGGTGGCTCCTGAATGAATAGAATATCGTGAATGATGTGCCTCTGTCCTAATCCGTCTCTTTTGCTCATCTACGTCTGGTACACATAATCTACTTTGGCACTGAAGCACTCCGTCTAGTATAGATCAAAGGCCCTTGTCAAACCTTGTTGCACATTCTCCTTCAACTGCAGTAAAATAGGATCCACATACTGTTTTTCCTTTACTTCAACTACTAATGAAGATTTTGCCGTATTCTACACCATATTTTCTTCATTTGGAGTTTCAAGAAGACGAACCCCCAAGCTGGCTAGTTGATATAGATCCTTAACTATACCTTGCTTTTTCGGGAGCTGGCCATTAGTGCTTCCTATTGGTTTACGGCTTAATGCATCGGTTACCATATTTGTTTTTCCCGAATGATATAAGATATTGATATCATAATCTTTTAGTAATTCCAGCCACCTCCGCTGCCTCAAATTTAGGTTCTTCTGCTTGAAAATATACTGCAAACTCTTATGATCAGTATATATGTCAACATGAACCCCATACAAGTAGTGGCGCCATATCTTTAAAGCAAATATCACAACTGCTAGCTCAAGATCATGTGTCGGATAGTTTCTCTCATGTGGTCGTAACTGTCTTGAGGCATAAGCTATTACATTATCGTACTGCATCAATACACATCCTAAGCCAACTCCTGAAGTATCACAATATACCGCATACCCTTCTGTGCCTTCTAGAAGTACCAATACAGGTGTAGAAGTCAATTTATCTTTCAGATCCTGGAAACTCTTCTCATATGCATCATTCTATTGAAACTTGGTTGCCTTGTGTGTTAGCTTTGTTAAAGGTGCCGAAATTGAAGAAAACCCTTTAACAAATCTTCTATAATAACCTGCCAACCCGAGAAAACTACGAATCTCTGTAGGTGTCGTAGGTTTTGGCCAATTCTTCACAACTTCTATCTTTTGTGTATCAACCCTTATTCCTTTATTAGATACAATATGACCCAAGAATGCTACAGATTTTAACCAAAATTCACATTTAGAGAACTTTGCATATAACTTACGATCACGAAGAATCTGTAACACCTTTCGTAAGTGATTAGCATGGTCCTCTTGTGATCTTGAATAAACCAAAATATCATCTATAAACACTGTCACGAACACATCTAAGAATGTCTTGAACACCCTATTTATCAAATCCATAAAAACTGTCGGTGCATTTGTTAGCCCAAATGACATAACTAGAAATTTAAATAACCATACTGTGTTTGGAAAGCTGTCTTGGGTATATCTTTTTCTCTAACCCTTACTTGATGATAACCCGATCTCAGGTCAATCTTTGAGAAACATTTGGCACCCTGTAATTGGTCAAACAAATCGTCAATTCTGGGGAGGGGATATTTATTCTTGACTTTTACCTTATTTAGTTGCCGATAATCAATACATATTCTCAGTGTGCCATCTTTCTTTCGTACAAATAACACTAGTGCACCCCAAGGGGACATACTAGGCCTTATGAATCCCTTTTCCAGCAAGTCTTTTAATTGCTCCTTCAATTCCCGTAACTCTGCTGGGGCTATTCTATACGAAGGAATAGAGATAGGCTAAGTGCCTGGGATCACATTAATACCAAACTCTATTTCCCATTTTGGAGGCAAACCTGAAAGATCTTCAAGAAATACATCAAGGAATTCATTTACCATTGGAACTGATTGAAGAGTTGGTGGCTTCACATCGGTTTCTTGCACTCTTACTAGGTGACATATGTACCCCTTGACTATCATTTTCCTTGCCTTAAGATAGGAAATAAATTTACCTCTCGGTGCTCCAACATTACCCCTCCATTCAAGGACGGTCTTTTGTGGTAAATGGAAATGTACCTTCTTAGCTCGGCAATCTACCATGGCATTACAAGAAGCCAACCAGTCCATACCTATTATAACATCAAAATCTACCATTTCCAGCTCAATAAGATCATCCAATGTATTATGATCACAAACAGTGACCATATAATTACAATAGACTCTCTTAACTATAATAGACTCACCCATGGGTGTATATACTCCAAATGGCTTAACTAATAATTCTGGTGTTCTTTTGAATTTTTCAACAATCAATGGAGTAACATATGACAGGTTAGAACCCAGATCAATCAATGCATATACATTATGTGAAAAGAGGGATAATGTACCTGTAACCACATCAGGAGAAGCCTCTAAATTATGTTGATCCGCTAAAGCATAGGTACGGTTCTGTACTCCACTAGAATTAGCTGCTCCTCTAGCACCTCTACCATGCCCCATAGGTTGTACACCCGATGATGATGATGCAACAGTTGATCCTATAGGTCGCGTCAGACTACCCGTGCCTCTTTGTGGGCACTCTCTCATCATGTGCCTTGACATACCGCACCAAAATCAAACATTCGTTCCAAACCGGTATTCACCTAAATGAAACTTCCCACAGTGTTGACACGGCTGATGAGAAAACCTTTATTGGCTCATACTTCCTTGTTCTCGATACCCCGCTGTCTGTGAACCTTGAATCCCACTATTTTGCCCAACTTGACTGCCTCTAAACCCTCGAAATTAGGATGGAGTAACTGCTGTAGAATAAGAAAATGATGGCCTAGGCGGTCTATTAAAAACCCGAGGCCTAAATTCTCCTTGAGACGCTATGAACTGTCCCATAGGTTTAGCCCTCTTTGACGGTCCTCTTTCAAATTCTTGTGTCCTTCTCCTTTGCCTCTGATCCTCCATCTTCTGTGCAAAAGCTTGTATCCTGGCTATATCCATGTCTCTATTCAGAGCAACAATAGTACAATCCCTAACCAAATATGGATCCAATCTATCCACATACCGGTGAGCTCTATCTTCTATAGTAGCTACTACATTATGAGCATACCTGGCCAAAGAGTTAAACTGAAGACTGTACTCTCTGATGCTCATATTCCCTTGATGAAGATTTAAAAACTGGTCTGTACAAGCCTCTCTAATCTCATATGGAAGGTAATGATCAAGGAATGCCGCTTTGAATTCTTCCCAACTAGCTGGAAGTGCACCAATACCCCTCGATCATTTCCAATCTTCATACCATAATATAGCCTCTCCTTTTAGTCTATATGCTGCAAGTTCAACTGTTTCTGTACTAGATACATGCATAACATCTAAAGCCCTTTGAATTTGGTCCATGAAGTCTTGTGGGTCTTCATTAATATCTGACCCGGTGAATGTAGGAGGATCTAATTTCAGAAAATCCTGTGTCCGCTGACTAGCTGCCCTAGCCGCACCATCATTACTTGTCGTTGGGCCAACTTGTCCTTGATTTTGTACAACAACTATACGAGTCAACATTTGCACCGCATTCCTTAAATCCTGTTCCGTAGCATTAATAGGTGGTTTTGGAGAAACTCCTCTCCTTCCTAGCTCTCCTGGAAATGGAAAAGTAGAAGAAGCCTGCGACGCTAACTCGTCTTCAGCCTCACCTTGATGAACTTGTTCAGGTGGTGATTTACTGGTTCCTTCTCCGGAAATCATGTCTACCTTCTTACCTCTACCCCTACCTCTTCTTGTAATCGACATTTTGCTATAACGAAAGGAAAACAATTTCAGTTGTCAGATATGATTCCACCTACAACTTTGGCTCTATTGCACGATCTAGGAAATGAAGAACAAAAACAACTCCTAAATGTCCCATAGCCTCCTGCTTATATATGTGATGCACAACACATCCATAAGCAAGACTCTACTCAGACACCCTAGGATGACCTGCTTTGATACCACTTTTGTCACGCCTCAAATCTCATTGGGGTGGACTGGCACCCGAAGCCGTTAAGGCCAGGCCCGAGAGAACCAACCTATGATCGAGTACATTCGTATGCATGTCACTAAGTGAACGACATTCTGTCTCATATGGATATAAGATATCAATGACGAAAATCATGGAAAGTCATTCAAATAGATATGAGACTTGGTCATTAGGGCCACCACGTCAAAAAGAGTAAAACATTCCTTCGTTTAACTTACAACGTCTACAAAGCCTCTAAAAGATACATAACAATGTCTAAAGTAGGGACAAGTCCCCGCTTTATACAACTGTTACACAATACCAAAACAAGTATGTATAAGTGACTCGGAAAGCCCCGACCCAATCTGGAGCTCACCAATAGTTTACAGATGACCTGTATCATACTGTGATCGTCTACTAGCTCCTGTGCCTGCAGCAAGTAAGGTAGGTCCACCAAGGGACATCCGTACGAAAGAATGTACTGCGTATGTAAGTCCATAAGTAACTATATGAAATATATGAACTCAAATGAAATCAAATACAAATGAGTGAAAAATATTGACAAACCACCATACTGTATATGTGGAACCATGTACATTACATTCATTCCTTTCCGTTTTACGTTCATATCAATATCAACATCAATAATATAATGCCCGGGACTAACTGATCAGTGGTAAATAACATTGGGATCGACTCGAGCTAGGCTTATACCCCCAGAGCTGCCACCCATAAATCAATAAATCAGGTTCGGCTCGAGCTAGGTTTTCACCCCCAGAACTGCCCCCTGTATCCAATAAATCAGGTTTGGCTCGATCTAGGATTTCGCCCCCAAAGCTTCCCCCTATACTCAACCAAATATGCATTACTTCATTTATTTACTTTTTGTGAGATTGTTACATTGGTGGTCATAACATTATTGGAGCTTTGGAACAATAGTCAATGAATAAGAGACACGTGAATAACAATTTATAACAAACCTGAAATAAGATACTTTAGAATATTTCGGAGTGGAAACAAGTTCGGTAACAATGAGAACAATAGGTGATACCAAAGGATACGAAAAGAGTAACCTTACATACCTTATCCTTCCAACGTGTGACTATAATAGTTCAGCCCTTCCTTAAAGTGTTACTCTACAATACGAATACATAATGGAGCTTACATTACAAGTTCACAAGGTGGTAATAAACTACTCAACTACCATATAACTTCATTCCACCCTCCTACAATACAATTTACTGCCTCACCATACCAATAACACCAAACCAGTCCACATATCAACTTAGATATCATAAACCAATAGGAAGTCACACCAAGTTTATTCTTTACATTTCCTCCTCAACACATTGTCACATTTACTCCATCAAGTCACCTAAATACCTTTCACAACAATACATTAAAAACAATCCACAATTGGTACAATCCAAAATGCCTCCGAACTACCCCCTTAGAGCTTTCCAAAGGGTACCATGAGTTAGTGAATGCATCTAAGAATGGTAGAGGGGCCTTGGGGGGTCAAAGAGAAGCAAAAACAAGCTAAATGAGGTTCTGGAAGGACCTGCGAAGCAACCTGTGCCCGCAGGTGGTGAGGTACGGCCACAGGTACCCTTTTGACCCTGTCCAGGGCCACCTGCGAAGTCACCTGCGCGGGCAGGTGGCTCATCCGCGAAGGCGGATGCCCGAATTGGCTAAAATGAGTCATTTTTTGTCCATCTTTGTAATAAATGGTCCATGGCCACAAGTCAGCTTCTCGTTCTCATATTTTAGGTTAAATTTGATGCCAATGAACAATTATGGTTTCAAAATGCACATGAACATCACTAAACTATATTCTCCTTTCACTACACCACCGGTGCCATACACAATTTCACAACAACATTTCCACAAGTCATATACAAGGAGGAAACAAGTTAGGAATATAACCACATCTTAGCATGTTGAAATTTCATCCATCTAACTAACTTCCTTCAAGACTTTAAGTCCCCTTTCAAGTTTAAACCACATAGAAGAGAGAAAGAATTTGCATGTATATATAAAAAACCCGTAAAAGAAAAAGAGATCCAAGTAGCAAACAGACAGAATCAAAGAGGTCAAAAAACAATCATATACGAATGTTATCATAAACAGGAAGACTATTTCTTATGATCCCACGTTATTTTCTAAACAACTATTACAAGCGACAATCAAATTGGCCAGCAATTACTCTAGATATTCATGATGCAAAATAATAACTGTGAACTTTTTGTTGCCTTCTTAACAAATTAAGTCTCATCTTATTTGTTCATTCTTTGATTCAGTGGAGACTTATCAGCTTACTTCTATGCAGTGGTGACGGCTCTGACCAATATGAGCAAGATGGAGAGTAGAAGCTGTTGGAAAAATGAAAAAAAAATTCAACCTCTCAAAACTGAGGTTTGTAGCTAAACTTACCCTGCCTTCAACATCTTTAGTATGTGCATCTATATAGGAAGCTATTGAACCATTATCTAGTTTAGTGAATATGTCGCACTCCGCACGATACTAAAGAACCAACAATTAAGAATATCATTTAATTTGTTTTTCGTGCACTTTCTAAATATCTAACCATAACTCATAAAAGGAAAAAAGAGTGTCAATTAACAAATCTGCACTACAAATTTAATGTGCTAGCGTAGTCTTAATTCATTACTATTCATAAGTTCATCGTATGATGTACAGATGCAGGTCTGGAATATATGTCTTCTTACCTCGAGTACTGCCATCTCAAAAATTCATAGAACCAAGATTCTTGCCCTCATGCACCAAAGAGGAGGCACCCTAAAAAGTAAAAAAAATAAAATGCTGCTGTGAATGACACCAACTTCCTTAAGACCCAAACATGTGATTCCATGCTTCTTCCCTGATTGCTTTCATGAACTCAAAAGGATTATCTGCCAACATGGCTTCTGCAGCAAAAGTGAGATTCAAATTCACTTTATTAATTAAAGCAAACTCACATCGGCCTCTTCTAGCAAGTATGACGAAAACCTGTAATTACATTATGGTATGATTATAAGCACATTTATTCTTTTATAAAGAACAATGATAGCTTTCAGTATCAATATTCCTCAGTCTAATCCATACCACAACCTTTCAGCTTGTCTTCATTTTTTTTTAATCCCGATAGTCCGTATTTTCAAAGTACATGATAAGAATGTGAGAATCAGAAGAATCGATCATAATCATTTTTTGCACAATAAAAATACTATATGTTGTATGTTAATACAATAGGAGACATTATAATTTTAATAGTTTTGCACATTACGTAAGACATGTGACAGTTGAAGTCCTACTTATCTTTCACATTTTTTGAACAGCAAGATGAATAATAAGACCTGTAAGAAATAATCAACTTTTAAAAGATTTGCATGAAAAAGGATATCAGAAAAGTAAATAGCTAGAGAGAGACTGAAACATTCCATAGGATTTTTATAGATCTGAGAAATTTATCAAAACAACCATGTGTATTTCCATAAAAAACATAATTTAGCATTGAAATTAAATCCATCCAATTGAAAATTCTTTTAACATAAGATTTTTTGTGTATGCTGGATAAACCTTCCCCTATGAATGTTGAGACATGTGTTTAACTTTAAGACTTATTATTAACTAATTGAAGGACTTTGGGAGTTTGATCCCACACCACCATGACCTTTGCTTTCCTGGTCTTAAGGTTGTGAAGAGATGATTAAAGGAGAATTAGATTCCAAGCAGCCTGTTTTTGTATAACAAAGTGGATCTAAAATTTCTCTAAACTTGAGTCCTCAAATTTAGGAAGGCGAAATATGTCCTTCGAGCGTTATAATTTTGAAATAAGGAACTTTCTGACTAAGAAGTAACATATGTAAGAATATCTTATTTGTTTTTGATTAAAAGCATATCTCTAGTCAGAGGTGGTGGTTGATGTAACCCTACAATATATTACATGGCATGTGTTTTTTATATTTCAAAATGATATGTGGGAGAAAGCAGAAGAAGAGAAAGGGATACATTACCAACATGGAGTAGTATTTTTTGGGTTGAAATCTTTAGCAGCTCTTATGCCTTTCATTGAAGACCTACAGTAGAAGAAAAATCCAAAATAAAATTGTATAACAGTCTACAAACAGCATTAAAAAGCTATGAATTGTATGAAAGTTATTGCCAGCAGCATTAACTTTCACTGCCAATCTAAAATTGAAAACACCAGGAAATAGTGGAAAAAGAAACCTCAATAATTGTATGGGATTTGACATTATCATAACACCATCCCAAAGTAAGATCTAAGAACTCAAGGCAAGTGTTTGGCAAATACTCATGATACAACTATTCAAAAGGAGGAATTTTCATTTTCCACTTATTAAAACTGCAAAATAACTAAAAGGAAAAATAGAAGAATAGATATCTCAATTTTGAATAAATTAATGAAGTTTCAAGAGTAACAGTTGTAGGCGCTTGTTCGTCTTCTCCAAGCAAATTTATGAAATCACGAAAAGTTCTTGCCTCTTGGAGATATCAGATTTTCCATCATTATCCAAAAACTTCAAATACACAATAACTAAAATAAGAAGTAACATGTATAAATGAATCATTGGAAGTTTCAGGGTGACCTCTAGGCCCTCATTCTACACCTCTACACATCTCTTCTACAAAGTCATAAATAACTCAAATACACGAAGGAATAAGAAATTATTTAACACGATAATAAGGAATAAATGAAGTGTTTCAACAAAATAATCATCCAAATTTAAAATGAACAGTTGAAATTGAGAAGCACAAATGGTTTACTTTTTTCTCACAATTACTTAAGTAGGGAACCCAGACTTGATCGTAGAGAGTGATTGCTAAGACATGAAAAGAGGAAGAGTGATTGCTAAGACATGAAAAGAGGAACTCAATGCAAAAATTAGTTAAATTTGAACAGTTAAGCCACCATCTGAGAAATAAAATATTAGCAATACAATTACTAATAGCATGTAACCCCGGAAAACACTGAACTGCGAAATTGAAACCCCAAATTTAAACTTTATAGAGCAAGTTAATCTAATGGTAAAGATCCATGTAATAAGATATGAAAACATAATTAGAACAATAGGGACAGTATAAAGCAAACAGATGAAACTCTCAAATGGAAATAGGCAAGGAGAAAGGAAGAGGAAAAGAAACCTTCAATTGCAATTGAGATTACTGCAGAATTTTAGAAAAATCTTCAGTTGTGATTGAGGAATTTTTGGAGGGATGTTTCTTTCTGGTGAATTAACTAAGCAACTTCTCGAGTCTCGAGTTAAAAAGGAGATAATAAACCAATATAAATCCTGGCCATTGGCAGGTGCCACATCAGCGGGCCTAAGTCCGTCTTTTATATATATATATATATATAAAGAGAGAGAGACCACTCCTGAACAATATAAACGACACTTCATCCAAGAGCACCACCAAATACTGTTCCATCTCTCTCCCAACTCTTCATCCTATTCACCCTTTTCCTCGATTGAAGTTGAATAACTACTAAAATTGAACAATCACATCTCTAATGCTCTCCGTGTTCTTCTTCTCTTTGCTGTAAACCCCTCCAAACATCCCAGGTATTCTACTTTTCCTTTCTCACTCAAATTCATTGAAACTATCAAACTGAATACCACAAAACTTCACCATTTTCTAATCATTATTTTTAGACTTAACTTCACCATTTTCTAATCTATTGTTTAGACATCGCCTAATTCACATACTTTGTCGTTTTCTTTTTTTTTTTTTGTACGCTTTGTCGTTATCAAATTTGAATGCTTATTGTTTTTTTGTCGTGCCCAGCCTCTCTTACCTTCTGGGCTTTCTTCAAGGAGTCTTTCACACTCTCTTTCAGGGCTTACAATATCCCAACACACTCAAACTTTTGTATCTCAGAAATTGAGATGTTATTTTTCTAAAACTCCAATCCTTTAAGTTTAAGAATGTAACTTTTTATATTCCTTCAAAGATTAAATGAATCTCATAAATGGAAAACAAATAAGAGAAAGATGCAATTATGATTCTGCAGTAAACCTAATTCAAGGGGAAAATTGAGAATAGAAAATATAAAGATACATGAAACATCAAATAATCAAGCGAGAAATCGATAATAAAGATACAGGAAAATCAAATAAATATGGAAAAAAAAGAACTTCAAAACTTAAAATGAGGGTAGGGAAGATTTACCTCTGTGGGGAGGAGTAAATTTGGGCAGAATCCCAAACCGAGAAGAATAGAACTTTTACCTTATCCACATAGAGGGTAGTAATTCCTATAAGAAATTAAATGTTACAGCCAAATAGAGGTAAAAACGATTAAAAAAAAAATTCTTTCCGATTAACAACCCAAAAAAAGTATGATGTATAAACTTACTTCAACCCTTTTAGAGAGAGTTTGAGATTTGAGAAAGGTGGGGAAGAAGATGTAGAGAGGTTAGAGGAAGTGAGCAGTTTTGATTGAAATTAGTGGAAGAGACGCCATTTTTAGAATTTATAATGAATAAACATGTCTGTTAGATTTTTTTTTCTCTGGAACTGACCGAAAAAAAAATGAGAAAATATAGGCGCAAAGATATTTGAGAATTCTGGATAGTGAGGTGTCCCACGTGGTAGGATTAAGTCTCTCTTTTATATATATATATATATATATATGGTGATAGTTCAAATAGGAAAAGGGAACAACTACTAGTTGAAGTGTGAAACTTGCAAAAAAGATAATAATTCAAATGTGTTTTTGATTAAGGGTGTGAAAAAACCAATAAACCGAACCCAAAAAAATGTTATTGGTTTATCGGTATCGGGCTATTTATGGTATGATACATTTCTACCATTAGACTATTGGTACTTGTTGGTTTAAGACTATATTTTATTTTATTTTATTTTATACTCTTTAAATTTATTTTTTCATGAAAAATACCGACCTTCGGAGGTCGATATTTTTTTCAAAAAAAAGTTTTAAAAAAATAATAAAAATCGACCTCTGGAGGCCGATATTTTTCAAGATTTTTTGTATTTTCTCATTTTTCGAGCTAAAAAATTGACCTCTTTATTAAAAGGAACATAAAAGTATTTTTTAAGAGATCAACTATTTGCAATAAATTTAAAGTGATGAAAAATATATTACAATCACAAATAAATAAAAAGAAAGATTTTATTCATCAAGATTGTGAGTATAATTCTCCTCCCTTGATTCTTCTATATAAGTTTTTCCATGATTCAGGGGCTATTAGTAGTGTATTTCTCAAATAATGTAGGATAATTTGAATCTTCTTACAATATACTTGATTTCTAGGAACACCGGGTGATTCCTTGTTCTCTCTATGAATATCCCAAGAGTTTATGAAATTTTGAGATTTCTTTTCAAGAGAATAAGTTAAATAAAGGTGTGAGCAACGATTTAGAGTAAATTAGTCTCTAGAAATCCTAACAGAGATTGAGCTTGTTTTATAGAGTCATATAAAATTTCAATGTCCATAAATGCCCCCTACTTCAAGACTTGTCGGAGTGCAGACTTGATAAAACTCAAAGACGAGACTTGAAGTACCTATAAAAATGAAGGTTCCATCTTTGCAGCTTTGTAGCTCAAGATTTGCATATCTGATTTGTGAGAGAAGAGATGAAAGGTAGATTTGGTACATCAAGTGTGCCAATTTATTTACAACGAATTTTAAAGTGATGAAAAATATAGTATAATACAAATAAATAAAAAAGAATAATTTTATTCATCATGATTGTGAGTACAATTTTTTTCCTACTTTGATTCTTCTCTCTAATTTTTTTTCGTGATTCAGGGATGTTGTAGCAAATTTCTCAAATTTATGATGAGTTAGACCTCCCTGCAATATATTTGATCGCTGGAAACGTCGGGTTGTGGCTTTGACAACAACAATATTTGATGCATTGATCTCTGTATGAATATTCCAAGAGTTTATGAATTTTGAGATACATCTTCTAGGGAATATGTTACCTTTAATAAAGGCGTGACCTGGGGTTTAGGATAGATAACTTCCAAAAACCCTAACAAAGATTGAGCTCATCTTGTAAAGTCTTACAAAATTTCAATGTCTACAACAACCATCACCTAACTGAATGAAATAGGCTGTATTCACAATAAATTGGTAGAGTTTCAGAAAAAGCTCACAAAAGAAATGGTGAAAGGGATAAACCCTATGTACATAAGCTCCCTCAGGGGATATCAAAAGTGTACAATTTATCTATTTTCATATTCCTTTGAAGGAGTTTGTAACTATATCTTCTTCTAAAGGTAGAAATTAAAGTGCATTCTAGGAATACTGCAGTTAACACCATAATTAGCCATCTTATTTGTAACTATATTTCCCTATTCCTTTGTATATAAAATTTTGCATTATATCTTTGAGCTGCTATATAGTGTCCCATACGTTCCAGGGGATTTTGGGTTTGCCAGTAATCAAAATGAATAAGAAATTCAGAATCACATTCTACTTCTATCAATTTGATGTCATTATTATAACACCATTCTATCCCAGTAAAGAATGCAAAAGTTCCAACAGTGTTATTTGATTGTTCACCATAGGTACGCTCTACCACTGAGCTAATAGCGCGTCATACGAGCCTCCCACTGGGCCCACTGATTAGTCACACTTGGACTGAGACACGACCCAGACTATCTGCTTGGCAAATGAGTTGATTATTCAGGACATTCTGTCATTATATGGGTCCTTCACTTTCATTATGTTGTGTTTGGATTTGTTGGAATTATAAGAAATTTTGAAGTATTTTGGCCTCTCTTATATCTCATAAACCAATCTAGAAGGAGGTATGAGATAATTAAGATAAGGTAAGGAAATTTCTTGTTGAGCTATGTATGGATTCGAAATTGTAACCAATCATCACCCATTGGTTCTATTACCATTTTATTGAATTAACTGATTGATGTGTCTATTCCTCTTACTACAGGAAGCTTACCTAGCCAACACTTAGATCTGGCTCTACCCAAACTTTTCTAATCTCTATAGAAAATATTTTGATTGGAAAGTTATTCGTTTTTTTGTTAGACAAATATATCTATTATGCGCCTCTGCATTTGATCATCCTCCCTTCTTCATCTCTAATAATCCCTCCTCCACCATTTGATCCTGGGTAACGCCAAGAGCTACAATTAGAGTTTATCTCAACATAATCATGTGTAAGACTATTCCATTTAACAACAACGAAATTGATAATTGGCTCTGTTAGGTAAATAATATCACAAAGATGTCTCCAGTCTATGAAAGGATATATCATCTTGAACTTTTTATGTCTATGATGTTAAGCTGTTGACAATTTTGAATAATCATGTTGTAAGAGCTCATCTTCTTTTTTTTGATAAAGCATAGTAGTTCATCTTCTTGTTGTCAAATCTGCCTTTGCATATTGCTTTCCAACTATTTTATATATATAATGTGTGGGTAGAGTTAATTTCATCACAGATTTATTGCTCTTCTTGATCCACTAATTAATGAGCTGGAGAATCTAATCAAATACACAGTTTGCAGGATCATTAAATTCGTTTCACTAGTCAAACAGTGTAATCACATACAAAGATTACACTATATAAATTCACAGTCTATAATCGAGTACCTGTTACAAAAGTTTGTTTCAATTATTTCCTTGAAGACACAGTTCTCCTTGGGAATCTTCACAGAGAGTTATTTCAGAGGAGGAGTTTTTTCTTGTTATTGTTTAAGAAAGAAAAGAAGCGTCTGTTTTCTTTTTTAGAGAGAAGCCTCGTTTGTTTCTATTAAAAGAAACTATTTATAATTCTAAAAAGGACACAACTCTTCAAATAGTTGTGTCTCTTCCCTTTTATTTAATAATATAAATATATAAATAATTATATATTATTTGTCTCTTAATATGGATCCGAGTTGACCCACAGGAGTGACCCGACCCAGTTTTCTTCATCTCCCGCTCACACATAGTGGGTCAACTCTCATTCCTATTCTGTAACATTCATACTTAACGACTAAACCGTGTGACCAGTGCATACTTCGAGAGCTTCATTGCTATACATCTGTGAGGAATATACAACATCTCAATTAATGAAACTTAGAGTAGATTATAGTATGCAATATCCTAGATTATTTATCACATTCATATTTTGCATCATCTCTTTTTCTTAATTTTGAGTTCATCATTATGTTTTTTTCTCATACACAAATACAAAGGACCGGTCAATGAACACAATTAATATGAAAATACTCAATAATATTCCTCATCTCAAGAATCTCTTAATCTCAACGTGATATGCTTTTCTAGAAATGTCCCGCCAGACTGAATCAACCATGATCTCTTGGCAACATACTAAGATAGCAAACACCAAATTGAATCTCAAGAAAATAATTAAAGTCATGAGGGTACAATGTAGAAAATTACTTATAATTTTCAGGGTTTCACACGATAGCAAGAAGAGACCAAACTTATATTGCCCTTATGGGTTACTATATGCATACATGGTATGAAATATGTATTCCAGTATTGATTGCTTTCCCTTGGAGCATATGTCTTTTATAAATTAAATACTATGCAGATGATAGTTCAGACAACTAATGTCTAACTTTGAGTTCACAAATCTACTCAATCATTTTATTCTTCAGAACTCATATCTGGCATTAGAAACAGACTAACATATTTTAATCACATATGATTAAACATAATCTAACTAACACATTCTGATTATAAACTTCCAGCTCTCTTTTATCATCACTTCAGACAATAATAAGCTTATAACTGTTTCATCTTTACTTGTCACTTAGACAATAAAGGTGATTGCCTATGTGAATAGGCCAATCTTTTTTTCTGTTTGACATACTTTTTATCCTTAGAAATATATGTACACCACATAAAAATGATATATGTATATGAACCAACAAGAATGAAAAATTAGACATAAACCATCATTAACTTCAATTATATGAATTTACATGAACATAATTGGAAAAAATAAAATATAAATACATCAGCATCTATGTAAACCCAATGACTTTACATATCTTTCATAAGCATCACATACTATGGGTTTCGTTAAGGAATCTGCTATCAATTGATGCGTAGATATGTATTTCACGTTCACTTTCTTTTGTACAACTATGTCTCTTACAAGATTATACTTTATGTCAATATGTTTCGTCTTCCCATGATACTTAGGATCGTTTGTGTAGGCTATTGCTGCCTGACTATCACAATTTATTATGACAAGTTCAACAACATTATTATACACACCCAAGTGGACCAGAAAATGTTTAAGCCAAACAACTTCTTGCACATCAAATGAAAGTGCTACGAACTCAACTTCCATCATAGATAAGGCTATACATGACTGCTTCTTGCTACTCCATGATATAGCGTCATTGTAAATCAAGAATGCATATCCAGAGGTGGATTTTCTCTCATTTAAATCTCCTCCCCAATAAGTATTAGTGTAACCTTTGAGTTGCAGATAATTTCCTTGATAACATAAGGAATAGTCGAGTGTGCCTTTGAGATACCTCAATATCCTTTTAACCGCTTTTTAGTGTTGCGGTCCTGGGTCGGATTGATATCTACTAACTATCCAAGGCATAACAAATATCAGATCTAGTACACATCATAGTATACATTAGACTTTCGATTACGTTGGCATAAGAAACCTTTTTCATTTGTTCCTTCTCTTGTGGAGTCTGAGGACACATCCTTTGATTTAAAGCTTCACTTTTAGAAACTGGAGTGTTTATGGATTTTCAATCTTGCATATTAAAGCACTCAAGAACTTTCTTCATGTAAGGTTCTTGTGAAAGAGATAACAATCTTTTTGAAAGATCTCTTGAAATTTTAACTCCAAGAATGTATGACGTTTCACCTATATCTTTCATCTCAAAAGTATATGATAACCATTCTTTTATTTCTTTTACATACTCGATGTCACTTGCAGCTATAAGTATGTCGTCTATGTACAATGATAAGATCATAAACTTGTCTTTTGATCTTTTGATGTATACACAGTGATCTTCATGAATTATAACGAAACCATATGATATTATCGCATTATGGAAATGTAAGTACCATTGTCTAGAAGATTGTTTCAGGACATAAATAGACCTTCGAAGTTGACATACTTTATTTTCTTCACCTTTTTTTACGAAACCTACAGGTTGTTCCATATAGATTTGTTCTTCTAGTTCTCCATTAAAAATGCAGATTTCACATCTATTTGATGCAATTCAAGATCCAACATAGCTACTATAATCTTATTGAAGTAAAACGTACAACAAGTGAAAAAGTTTCTTCATAATCAATTCCTTTATATTGAGTGTACCCTTTAGCTACTAGTCAAGCTTTAAATCTTTTGATACTACCATCTGGCTTACGCTTGATTTTGAGAATCCACTTATTTCCAATAGCTTTTCAGCCTATAGGTAGATCAACTAATTCCCACACTTGGTTAGATTTCATTGACTCCATTTTCTCCTCTATTTTTTAACCATTTTTCTTCAGCGGGGTATGTAAGAGCCTCATTTATGTTTCTTGGCTCTTCATCATCCGGAGTAACTATAAATGCTTCTCCTTCGATCTCAAATCGAAGATAGGGAATTTGTGGATGACTTGTTGGTCCATGTTGAGATTGACAATTAATTTATCAATTGATAATTTACTCCCACTCAGACCAGCAATATCACTAGGATTTGTGAAAATAGGAATTGATCCATTATCATCAACATGACTCCAACTCAAATCCATTTGAATGTTGGTAGCGGAAGCGGTCTGCTTTATAGTTTCATAAAGAGATAAGTCTTAACCTATCTCACCTTGATTAGGAATATCATTCTCTATGAATGTAATATCACGTGACTCAACTTCAGTTACAGTGCCACTATCTTGTTCACCTATGAACACATAACCCTTAGACTGTTCAGAGTATCTTATAAAGATACACTTCCTTCCCCTTGGACCTAATTTTCCATATTGGGAAGAAGGGTTATAAATAAAAGCAGCACAATTTCAAGGCTTTAAAATGCTCAAATCAGGCTTTCGTTTAGTCCATAACTCATAAGGTGTAGTTGTAACTGATTTAGAAGGGACACGATTAAGTACAAATGCAGCAGAGAGCAACGCATCACCCCAATAGGTGATTGACAATTTTGCTTGTGCCATCATTGACCTAGCCATTTCTAACAAGGTTCTACTTCATTGTTCCACAACACCATTTTGTTATGGAGTGTAAGGAGTAGTTAATTGTCTTTGAATTTCCTTTTCATCACACAGTCATTTGAACTCATTAGACAAATACTCTCTTCCTCGATCGGTTCTTAGAGCTTTAATTTTTCTATCCAGATGATTCTCAACTAAGTTCATAAACTTAATGAAGCAACTCAAAGCTTCAGATTTATGAGAAATCAAATATACATAACCAAATCAAGTAAAATCATCAATGAAAGTGATGAAGTAAATAGCACCATATCTTGCCCTTACATTCATTGGACCATATATGTCAGAATGAATTAATTGCAATGAAGTGTCAGATCTTGTGCCTTTTTCAAAGGATTTTCTTGCAGTTTTTTTGACTAGGCAAGATTCACAAGTAGACAATTCTACTTTATCTGTTGTGCCAAACAGACCTTCTTTAGTTAAGCGATTCATTCTTTATTGACCAATATGCCTAAGCTTAGCATACCATGTATTTACATCATTCTCAAAATTAGAAGTAGACGTAAATAAGGAAAAACTATATTATTCTTATTGGGACTTTGTATAACATCCAGTATAAAAAATCGATCATTAAAATAACCAGTACCATATTTTGTCTTGACCAAATACAAATCCATACCATGTTCATGAAAGAAAAAATTAAATCCCAACTTAATCAACATTCTGACAGAGACTAGATTATGACATATTATTGGGATAAATAATACATCATGTAGATATAGAGTTCGGCCACCACGTATTTCAAGTTTGCAGGTACCAATCCCTTTTACCTCCTCTCTGGAGTTATTTCCTACATACACCTATTTGAATCATTGTGGGATTCATCGAAAATCTACAAAATCTCTTTTCATCACTATGTGCTCGGTGGCTGTTGAGTTTACAATCCACATAGAAAGTGATTCAGTTAAAAAAGTAAAATAAGAAACATTTACATCCCCACGTAAATTATTAATAAGGTTGTGTATCATTTTAGGCTCAGGACAATCACGAGCAAAGTGTCCCTTGTTCTCACAGTTGTAGCATTTGAGCTTAGTAATATTCACCTTTTTCTTTTTCTTTGGAGGAGAAATATTTTCTTCTCCTTGGTGATTAATATTAAGCTTTTTAAGCCTTTTTCTTCTCCCTTCTTTTGAGAAAATTCACTACGCTTGCGTTTTTTATCGTGTTCATGTTTTGAACCTGAACTAGTCATACATGCATTTTTAGCGACATTTTCTACTCTGAGGCGCTCTTCCTCGAGTTCAAAATGACATTTAGCATCTTCCATAGTTTTGATACTAACATTGTGGGTTAAATGCATTTTCATGTTTTTCCAGCTTTGGGGTAGAAAGCGAATCACAACTTGAAGTTTTTTCTCTTCGGTTAATACATGACCGACATCTTTTAGTTCATTCACCATATTTGACATATGGCGTAGATGCTTATGCATAGTATGATCAGGGTGTTTCTTATTAGAATCAAACTTAATAGTAAGAATCCTTGACTTAGCAACTGAAGTATGACCAAATTTTTCTTTTAATGCGGACCACATGTCCTTAGCATCGTCATACTGTCCGAATTCTCTCATAATATCATTATCCATACTGCTCAGCAACGTTATGCAAGCAAGAGAATTTTTCTTTTTCCAAGCCTGATACGCCTCAAGATCTTTCAACATATTGGGGGGGTATCACCATTTTTGGGAAGTGTCATAGACACATTAAGAGCTTCAAGGGCCTCTTACTCTTCCATGACATGTTAGATTTTCATACTCCATATTTCATAGTTATCACCGTTAAACTTATCACATTTATTAAGCTCGGCGACAATGTTTTTTGTAGCAGTTGACATACTGATTTAAACAAGTATAAAGTATCACAAGACAACTATGTACATTATTATAGCCTAAATTCATATATATAAAAATTCTTAAAATAATCAACTATGTCAATATTCATTTCACATAAGGTCCAGAATCGAAAATTCACTAAGTTCCCAATCTTCATCTAAATTCCAATATGTCATAAATCTAACACAATCAATCATCTAAGAATGACTTATTTTAAATTACATAAATTCAAGATTAAATGAGCATAAATTCTATAACAAATATAGAAACATTTAATGATAATAATAACATAAATAGTTACTCCCTCCGTTTCAAAATAGTTGGCCCTTATGAACTTGACACGTCCATTAAGAAACCAATAATTAGAGGTGCATTTTACTCTTTTACCCTTATATGCCCTTGAAAATTCAATAATCAGTGCAATGATTAAACATAGAAATTTGGTGCAATTACTCCATTCCATGCATGCATCACGTCTAGAACCTGTAGATTTAGAATTGAAAATACCATTGGTAACGCTACACATTTAATGGTAGTTTTGAAAATGTTAAATTGTATACTTTCAATAATTTTGAAAAATGTGGATGTACTTAATACTATCTAGGGTATGATGGGAAAAATATATACAAAATAGTCTTGATTTTATAACTTGGACAACTAAATTGAAACAAATATTTTTAACAAGAGGGCTAACTATTTTGAAACGGAGGGAGTAAATTTAAATTTTACACATGTACACATTGAGCCTTTGCTCAACCCCACAATCTCATTAAATAAACAAATGGTTAATGAAATATAAATGCAGCCACACAAACTGCACGTAAACCCAAAAAAATAAGCATGGGTTCCTCTACCCCACTGCTTAGCCGCCAATCCTTTAAAACATCTTCGTGTAAATTAATGTACGGGCGGATTCAAGAATGAACTTGAACACCAGGATTTTCACAAAAAATTACAGGCAGGTGACATGTCTCCTTTTTTTTTCCCGCATAAAAAAAAAAATCAAAGCCAAGAAAATTCATTGTAATAAAAAAACGACTGTGAAGGTCTTCTCTGTCAATTTATTTTGTGGATTACATAATCCCTTTTCAAAAAAAAAAAAATTCACAGAGAAAAAATTTATCTAGATTACAAAGGAGTTGGTCATATTCTCATATCCCATATATTATATTCAATAATGCAAGAATAGCACAAAAAATCTCTGCCTCTTTCTGCATTTTTTTTTCGAAGAAGACAATAAAAAAACTTAAAAGTTTTATCTCCCTTCTCTTAACACTTTCTCCTTAAAACAGGCAAAAACTTTTCGGAAGTAGTCACATATAACACACAAACAACAGAATACAAAATTCATACAATTTGTAAATTTTCCGAAAGAAAAATAAGACTAGGAAAAAACAGATAAACCTGTCTCTGATACTGATGAAGAATCTAATCAAACATATAATTTGCAGGATCGTTGAATTCATTTCACTAGTCAAACAGTGTAATCACATACATAGACAAACTACACTGTATAAATTCATAGTCTATAATTGCGTACCTGTTACAGAAGTTTGTTTCAATTATTTCCTTGAAGACACAATTCTCTTTGGGAATCTTCACAGTGAGTTATTTCAGAGAAGGATTTATTTCTTATTCTTGTTTAAGAAAGAAAAGAAGCGTCTGTTTTCTTTTACAGAGAGAAGCCTCTTGTGTTTCTATTAAAAGAAATTATTTATAACTTTAAAAGGGACACAACTCTTTAAATAATTGTGTCTCTTTTTTTTTATTTAATAGTATAAATAATTATATATCATTTCTTTCTTAATATAAATCTGGATTGATCCATATGGGTGACCGACCCAATTTCCTTCATGAAGCTATGTCTGATGATAGCAGTATTGTTGTTGATCCCAAAAAGATTGCAGGAGTGAGTCCAAATTGTTTTGCTAATGTCTGAGTCCAAATTGTCTTGCTAATGTCACTGTTGTGATAGAGATGCTCTTTCACTTTCTTGGTCAGATATCAGAAGTGGCTATCAAAATGAGCCATGATATGGCTAAAGTGATCAAAATAAATTACTAGTTTATTTTGTTACCAAAATAAGCTAAACGCTATAAATTATAGCGTTTTATAAAAAAAACTTAACAGTATCGTTAACTTCGTCCGTTTGAAAAAACAGTTGTAAAACGCTATTTTAAATGACGTTTTGCGAAAAATAAAACGCTATAATTTATAGCGTTTTACTAAAACGACGTCGTTTTATTAAAATGCTATAAATTATAGCATTTTATTTGTAAAAGTTTTAAAAAAATGCTATAATTTATAGCGAGATGGGGGCACAACAACTTTTTTTTAGTGTTTGAAACTTTTATAAGTAAAAAAAATGAACGGGGTGAGTATTAGTGTTTTTTTCCCTTACATTTTCTGTGCAAAAAGCAAATTTCTTTCTTTTGATTACTGATATTTATCTCTGACCACTCTCCTTCCCTATTGGTTCTTTATTTCCCACTAGATTCAACTTGGCCCCTCCCCCCCTACGCCCCAACCCCCAACCCCAATCTTCTTGATTGCTTCCCTTTACTAAATAAAAATAAACAAAAAGCCAAATATAACCTTTGCTCATGTTATTTTCTCTCCTTTTATGGTTTAAATAAATACTAGGTGTTTCCATTAAGTTGAGAAAAAACATAACAACAGCTTAGGCAGTTGGGCATTTTCCCCCTTTCTTGCTTTAATCTTGGGTATCTGAGAAAAAAAATTTATTAAAAAAAACATATAGTATTAGGGGTGGCTTAAGCATATTCGTGGCCTAAGACCAAAATCAAATGGATGTTTTAATTTTTTTATAATTTTTTTTATAAAGTCTATATTTAAAATTATATAATCGAGTTCTTCTAATAATTCTTTTTTAACTAATAATATAATCAATGTATTTTATTATTTTTGAGGTGTAGAACTCTAGATATATCGAACTTCTTATAATAATTCTTTCTTTTTATATAAAAATTTCATTTTTTCTACAAATAACATTTAATATTTTTTAAGAAAAATCTACAATCTATTATTACTAAAAAAAATGAAGCCCTTCAAATTCGGGAGCCTAAGGCGAAGGCCTTTTTCCCGAAAGGATAGAGCCACGCCTGTATACTATATGGAAGCCCCTCGTATATGTCTAGTAAGATATAGAATATCTATTTACACAGATCCCTATGGCTATGATGCAACATTGATTGCTGAAACTCATTCTCTTTGTTTAGCAGCGTTTTTTAAAACTTTTACAAACAAAACGCTATAATTTGTAGCGTTTTACTAAAACGATGTCGGTTTAGTAAAATATTATAAATTATAGCATTTTATTTTTCACAAAACGTTATTTAAAATAGTGTTTTACAACTGTTTTTTCAAACGGACGAAGTTAACGGTACTGTTAATTTTTTTTCATAAAACGCTATAATTTATAGCGTTTAGCTTATTTTGGTAACAAAATAAACTAGTGGCTTATTTTGGTCACTTTGACCATATCATGGCTCATTTTGGTCGCGACTTCCAGATATCAGGTAGCATCCAGCATGAACACTTGGAGGCTGGGTCAGTTGAAAAATAAATGGACCAGTTAAAAATAAATATATTTGTCTTTTTATATTTTTTTAAAAAAGATAAACTATTTAATAAAAAAATATAGATCTGTTAGTAAAAAAGGTATATTTACACTATTTCATAGACAACGAGGATAAATTTGCTCCGCTTTTTAAACAGATAGTATATCTATTCTAAATCACAAAGTTGAAGGGTATATTTGTCCCTTTTCCCTTTTATAATATGTATTTCAGCATTTGTACATATCGTAGTTCACATATTTGTATGTGAGTCCGGAGCTGAAAGGGACAATTTTTCAACACTACGAGCCAAAACGGACAGTCCTTAAATTTATGTAACAAAAGGGACAGTGCACCCATTTTTGAGCGAACTAGTAGTTACTACCGTTAACTCCGTCAAGTGTTGATGCAATGAAAAAAAAATTAAAGAGGTTCGCCCAAAAACTGGCGAACCCCATTTTGATATTTTTTTTTTTATAGTTTGCCCATTTAATTTGTGGGCAAACTACAATTCAATTTTTTTTTTTTTTTGGTAGTTTGTCAACACATGGAATCTCGTCCACCCCCTATATTTCAAATATTAGCAACTCTGATCGGATAATTAGCCATGTAGATAAAATCATTTAACTTTTGTCTAAATTCCAATATTGAATATATGAATTTTCTGAAATTTAATTCACACACGAAAAGCATAAGTATATAATTAATACACACAATATAACAAACTTTACGTCTTCAATTTTTCGTATCTATGATTGGTATTGACTTTTTTATGCGCGCACTCGTGCATAGTGAACTTATCTTATTCCGATCGGGCGTATTCGAAATTTGAACTTTATAATAATTAGGTTCATAATGAAATATTTAGTGAACTTTTTTTAATATATAGACAAAATTTAAATAAAAGTTATTGGGTTCACGTAAAATCATAATCGACTCTCTATACATATAATATAATAAATTAAACATTTCCACCCCAAAATAAACTAACCCTAATGGTGTCACTCATTATTTTTTCCTTATTTGAAATTTAAACGAATAACTATTTGTTAAAAAGAAAGTGTTCCCTGAACTTTTTATAGTGAATGTTGCTTATAGGAATTAGTCAAATTTTGTAAGAAAGAACACCCACAATGCAACTATTTATACTACTTAAAAAAAACAAATTTTTTAATTGTAGTTTGCCCACAAATGGGCAACTATAAAAGAAAATGTTCATAGTTCGCATGTATTGACAAACTATTAAAAAAAAAATTGAATTGTAGTTTGCCCACAAATGGGCAAATTATAATTTTTTTTTTAATCAAAATGTACTGGCGAACCCCTTTAATATTTTTTTTTTCAATTGCATCAATACTTGACAGAGTTAACTATAGTAACTACTAGTTCGCTCTAAAATGGGAGAACTGTCCATTTTGTTACATAAGTTTAAGGACTGTCCGTTTTGGCTTTTAGTGTTGAAAAACTGTCTCTTTCAGCTTCGAACTCTTTGTATGTCCATAGAAAGGGTAGGGAACCTTTAAAAAATTTGTATGTCATAGAAATGGTAGAGAACTTCTAGTAATAAATCCAAAATTAAAAATGTCTTCAAACTTCGAAAGTGTTAAACTCAGATTTATGTTTGAAAAATTTTAACTTGAAATTTTGTGAAAAGTTTTAAAAACATATAGGGAACCTTACATTCATAATACAGCATATAAATCCTATCTATTGTGAGAATACCCCAAACGTTCCAATAAGTCAACAATGATAACACTTTTTGCCTTGGAAAAATAACCCTACATACTCAGTACAAACTGATTTCTTTAGGAACTAGACCTTTAACAAAAAACATTGATACAAGAGGAGCGGGATGCACAATACAAAATATTCACTATATTATCGCTGTGAACACCAGAAGAACTATTCATAATCCAATAACCCAAAAAGTCCGCAACTTCAGTAATCATCAGACATATCATCGGACATGTCATCAGACAAATCCTCATCCCTACAAGCCTCAAATGAAAATTCAAGACCTGCCAGAGAGTCATGAGGGTGCTTCACATCTTTAATCTGCCCGGAAATTCTCCTACTCAAGACTTCGTTAAGGCTAACATATTTGCACAGACGCAAGTCAAGAGATACAAGATGAGGACAACTATCAAGAGTAGCTTGGAGGCCTTTATTTGTCATACTGTTCCCAATGAGATGGAGGTGGTGCAAGGGAGGCAGGTTTTTGGCAATAGCTAGAGCCTCTTCATTTTTTTCATCTTCGTTATCAGAGTCATCGCCTGATCCCATATACAATGACTTATCAAATTCAAACGACTTCAACTGTGGGCAAGAGCGTCCAAGAGCTTCAATGCCTTCTATCGTGATGGCAGTGTGCGTCAGACTCAACTCCTCCAACAATGGAAGCTTTTGAACTGCTTTAACAAAGCTGTCACATACCTTAAAATAGCAACACGCAATACTAAGCCTCTTCAGTTTTCCTGATCTGTTGAACAAAAGTAGAAATGAATCAATGGATGTGCCTGGTTATTGAAACAATATCACCAAACACAATCAGGCCTAGTACAGAAGACTAGTGCAAGGTATATAATACTCCCTCCGTCACAATTTAAGTGTCTTACTTTCCTTTTTAGTATGACTCTAAAAGAGTATCTCTTTCTATATTTACTAAGTTTTAGTCCACACTTTATTTATGCTTTACGCTTAAAGACCCAATGGATCTTAGAGCTTTTATGGGCTTTTCACTTTTGATAACACTGACAGGCGGTGGGTACCATTTGAAAGACCTAGTCATGATTTACTTTCATAACAATGTAGAGATTAGAGGGTTATTTTTATTGAAATACAAGAGAAAGGGTTCATCATATATTTCTCGAATGTTGATCTTATTTACAGAGAAGTTTAACAGAGCATGTATCCACAATTTTTAGGACCTATTCACATGATACATGTGTAGTTGACATAATCCAATGTATGTCCCATGAATCTTTAAATGTTGATGTTCCTCCACAAGTAAGCTTAACTGAACATGGATTACACATTTCTGGTAGCTTTTGGCGTCAAGTTGCTTAGTCCTATCTTCCTTCTACCGTACCCTGGAATATGTGAAGTGTGTTTCCTGCCACCCATGGCCTTGTACATCTCTTATACAAATCTTTTGAGAATAATGTTCATCATACAATAGTCTTTAGTTGTTTAAAGATTTGTTTAATCTTTTAAATCTTCTAGTCTTCCACTTGCCATGTAGGATGTTTGAATTGGATGAGAGATCACAAATGAAGAAAAAATGCAAATATGTATGTTTAGTCCAAGACCAGTAATAATAAGCATGACTAACAAATATATGGACAAAGAAATTAAAAAAAATTATTATAAAGTGAAATATCAATTGTTTAGACAGCCTCTTTAGGAGAGGCTCATTAGCAATGAAAAGTTTGACTTAGAGCCTTGATGACGACATTGAATCGTACATTAAGCGAGGCGAAGTGCTCAAACATGTTTGAGCAGCCTTTGACAACACTGCTGCCTCTCACCCGGTTATGAATCTATAGTTGAATAAAATTCACACAAAAATGAAGCATCTAGAACTTAAACATATGGCTGTTTGTCTTAAAAAGTCTGGCAGGTGGCTATTAATTACCATTTTAACATTGTGCTCAGTCAAACTAGGACAAATATGGTACATTACCATTAGGAAGTTCTTCCAACTATTCTCCTTTCCAGATTAACTTTTGTACACAGTTTAACATATAAAACTATACTAATCAATGTAAAAATTCATCATAAAGTCAACGTATATAAGTTAAATTCCCCTCCATGTAGATACACTCCCATAGAGATGATTAGACAAGACATGATACAAAATTACAGCTTACCGAGGACATGATCTTAAATAAGAGGTTGTCTTGCTCATCCTTACATACTGGTAGTCAGTGGCGGAGCCAGAAATTTAATCAAGGGTGTTCAAACTTTAAGGGAGTAAAAAAATATTTTAGCTGAATGGGTGCCCAAAACTTTTTTATTTAACTGATGAGTGGCTGCACCAAAATTTACGTTTAGATTACATATCGTTTAATTATCAAACTATCAATGGTATAAATCAAAACTAATAGAGAAAAATAAAAAAAAAATAATTTTAGCTGCTGGTTGAATTATATACAGAACAACATACATCAAAACTAATGTAAAGAAATAAAAAAAGAATAATCACACATGCGACATAAAAAGAAAATTAGTAACTACTCCTTTAAATAGGCACAGAGTCATACACCTATAGGTAATATGTAAAAAGAAATAAAAAACTTCCTCTAGTCCATATTAAGAAAAACATTTAAGGACATTAATCAAAGGCTACTTTTCACTATTATCCTTTTGATTATTCTCAAACTATTTTTTCTGGAAAATATAAAGTAGTTAATAACCTCATTAAAATGAAAGATAAATATGGAAAAAAGTCTCAAAATTCTCTTGAAATTTAAAAAATCCACTTATTTTGAACTTAAAAAAATTCCAACAATTCATTTTGGTAAGTGTGATCATGGGATAAACTTTCATGGTATTAGTAAAAACTCAAAGCAAAATTGGTGGTTTGAAGTGTTTGAATAACTTGGGTTAAGAGGTGTGAATTTTGAAATAAGCATGATTTTTGCCCGGTTAAAAAGGAATTATGGTTATTATGTGTAATCAAAACTCAAAAGTAAGATACTCATTGGGCGGCTATTGTTAAAATGACTTAAAAAGATTTGCTAAAAACGCAACCATCAAAAGTCGAACCACAGATGTCTGTGGCGGCTTAAATGAACACGCTTGCCACTAGGCTATCGATCTCAGTTGTAAAAAAGGGTGTTCATTTTTTTATATATCCCGATAATACAGAATATTTTACCTATATGCACAGTGTAATTTTCCGAAGAAGGGTGTTCGGCTGACCACCCTTCCTTGGCTGTAGCTCCGCCCCTGCTGGTAGTCATAGGATTTCTGCTGTAGCTTTTTGGTCCTTCGATTTTTGTTACTCTCTACTTCGATTAGCGCACTCTTTTGTTATAGTTATATGTTCCTTTTTATAGAATGCTTTGTTATGCTTCCTTAGTATTTTGCCATGATTTCTTCACCTCCATAATTCTTTTTGACATGCTCTAATATGTTTGCCGAGGCTTTATCGGAAACAGTCTCTCGACCTCCCAAGGTAGGCTTAAGGTGTGCACACTACCGTCCCTCCCCAGACCCCACTTGTGGAATTACACGGGAAATGTTGTTGTTGTAAATGTGTCTCCAATCCACACTAACCAAGGAAACCACACCAAACTCTTCCAAATTCAAAAAATAAAAATGAAAAGGCTACATCCTAAAATTTAGGGCACGAAATTACCTTTCTGCAATGTACCGAAACAACTTATCATTGGAAAAGTAGTGCAAATTGATATCAACAAGTTGACCTTAGCCGCAATCAACGGCACGACGACACATTTTGTCTAAGTGGTACACCATTTCTCCATCATTGGGCATGTTAATGACTCGCCATATTGCAGGTTCCTTACATATTCGCCTCCATGTAGTGCATACTTTCCGTGCTGTCTTTATTTTATGATTCATTGCAAAAAGTCCCAAGTCCCATATTGGTACTACAAAGTATTGGTGTGGGATATTTATAGCCTTGGGCTCTCCCACCTTAATAGCTAGCTTTTGGGGTGTGGTTCTCCCTGGGTTATAACAGTGGTATCAAAGCCAGTCATCACCCGCCGTGCCTGGGATGGTGACGCCGGTATGACAGTGTTCGGTCGGGGCTAGTAATGTCTAGCGCACAGTCGTCGAGGTGATCGAAAAGGGAGGGCTACCTGGGAAAGAGCTACTTGGAAAAGAGCTACCTACAAAAAGTAGAGTGAAAGCTACCCAGAGTGGAGCCGTCGAGGACGATGGATGCGGAGCGTGGTAGTTTGTTATGATTCATTGCAAAAAAGTCCCACATCGGTACTACAAAGTATTGGTGTGTGGTATTTATAGCCTTGGGCTCTCCCACTTTAATAGCTAGCTTTTGGGGTGTGGTTCTCACTGGGTTATAATAGTGGTTCGGCCGGGGCTAGTAATGTTTAGCGTACAGCTGTTGAGGCGCTCGAAAAGGGCTACCTGGGAAAGAGCTACCTATAAAAGTAGAGTGAAAGCTACCCAGAGTGGAGCCGTCGAGGACGACGGATGCGAAGCGTGGTGGTTTGTTATGATTCATTGCAAAAAGTCCCACATTGGTACTACAAAGTATTGGTGTGGGGTATTTATTGCCTTGGGCTCTCCTACCTTAATAGCTAGTTTTTGGGGTGTGGTTCTCCCTGGGTTATAACACTTTAGTAACTCTTCAACGCCAAGTCTCTGTAATATGTTTTCCCGTATACCTTCTTGCAGTTCCAACCATGCCGGCGTTTTCTCCATCTGCCGTTTCTTACTTTTACTTGTTTATTTTCTTATTCATTGTTTTCTTTTTAGGGTTCGGAAAGATAAGGAGTCGTTGCTCATTTCGTGTTTGATTGAAAGGAAAACAAATATGAATTTATTTAGTATCTTTTTGGAAAGCCACTTGGAATTGATGTAATTACTAGAGTAGTAATTATCATCCTAGTAATTATGATGACCTGTTTGTTTGTCACAATGTAATTACAGTATAATTACAAGTGTACTGTTTGGTTGCACAAGTGTAATTACATGGTATATTAAATTTTTAAAATAAAAATTTAATTATCAAAAACTAAAAATGTATATTAGACAAATAAGAATCTTTGTAAATGATATTAAATTAAATATTTAAGATATTGATATTGTCTTTTGACAAAAAAAATTAATATTATAAATATAATGTCATAAAATTATTAAAACATTTGACAAAAAGATAATCTTTCAATTCTAACTAAAAGTAAATGACTTGCAATGTGAAATATCAAGTCAATACTAGTAAAATGAATAAGTTGAAACTAAAAATATAAAATAAGTTCAAAATTCAAAAGAAAAAAATTAACATAATACTCTTATGTCAAATTTCAACATAAAGTATATAATTATGATTCAAAAGAAAAGGAAAATGTAAGTCTATAACTTAATTCAACAATGAATTCTACTTTAATTTAAAAATTAGAATAATAACAAAATTATGCTAAATGAAAAAATAAATAAAAAATAGATATTACGAACAATTGTATGAAATTGCAAGAAGTAAAGGTTGGGAAATGAGGAGGAAATGAAATATAAATAATATAAAATAAAAAATTTATTTTTTAAAAATATTAGAATAATAATAATAAAATAATTAAAAATAATAGAAATAAAAAAATTAAAACGAAAAATATAAAAATAGAAATAAAAGAAAGAAATTAAAAAGTATTCAGTTTGTAATTACACCATGTAATTACCAGCAATTCACAGCTCCCCACGTGAATTGGAAAGTGAAATTACACTCTGTCAATTGCACCTAATTACCTGCTGACCAAGTAATTACCTGGCCAACCAAATATGCCAAACTGTGTAATTACACCCAATTACTCCAAATCCAATTCCCAGGGTGGCTTTCCATACACGCCTTAGGCTATGTTTGGTACAAAGGAAAATAGAAAATAAGTTGGTTTCTTACTTATTTTTAGTGAGGTTATAAGTAAGTAAAAAAAAAAGTTATCGCAAGAATATTTATATGTAATTTAGCAAAAGTTAATACAAGTGCGAGGGTGTGGGGTGTGGGCTCTTGGGGTAGCGGGGGTGAGATTTTCAATGGGCAAAATCATTTTTCTCCTCCCATTTTAGAAAAATAGATATTTTTTGGAGTTAAGGATAAAAAATATAGGGGATGTGCATCGGTGGGTCGGTTCGGTTTTATGTAATTTTTTATTTTGTTATCGATTTTCGGTTTGTAAATAGGCTAAATCAATAACCAAACCAATAAGATATTCATTATCGATTTGTGATTTATCAGATTTTATCTTTAACGGTTCGATATTTTATTTCACCGATAAGAAAATGCTCCTCTATTTATTTTTCTTTCTCTTATTTTCATTTGTTCATATATATATATATATATATATATATATATATATATATATATATATATATATATCTTCATACATAAAAGCCTACACAATTTACAAGTAGAAGCAAATTCAAATACATTATTACTAAAATAAACTTGTTTTCTTTTTGATTAAGTAGGAGACTTGAGTGCAGTAGCAACGACAACGACCTCTCAAAAAGAAAAATAAGATCGGTTTATAATTTACACTGATGAATAGAACCCCACCAAGACAACGAATTTAGAAAGAAACAATATGACAATACCAAGACAATAACTATAAAATGCGAAAAACCGTAGGGTATGTATTTAAAAGGGAAATGGTCATAGTTGCCCCTATACTCTTAGAAAATGATCATATTTGCCCTTCGCTATACTTTTTGGTTATATTTGTCCTTGCTGTCCAACTTTGAACACATATTTTTTCTTGGGCTGTTAAGTCCTATGACCTCACTTTCATTATCCTACGTGGCGCCTATGTGGATATATTTCTATCACAGTTAAAAAACTTATTTTCTATTTAAATTACAAGCCGACCCAACTCTTGTTAAAATCTGACCCACCCAATTTGAAGACCCATCTAACCCAACTCCGATACCTTTTCCACAGCTCACTTTTCCTTCAAAACATTCAGACCTCCAATATTGTAGGCTCCATCAGATTCTCCACCCAAGCTGAAGCCCAAGGACCATTCTTTGAATGGTTTGAGTACAGGAAATTAAATGGAATGTCCCCCATAGTGGGTGACTTTGTATTTTTGTCCCCCATAAGAAAAGTCTTTAAAGACTAGCCTTCCTTCATTTTTATGTATAGAACAAGTACATTTTTTCCCCTCTATACCTCTAATGTTTTACTTTTTCCATGCTCATTTGTCCCTCAACTTTTTTTTTCTTCTTTTTTTTCTTCTCTTTTTTACTGTTACTTGATTTTTATTTTTTCTTTTCTCTTCTCTTTTTTTTCTTGTTTTAATTCATTTGTCTCAACATTTATTTTTTATTTTATTTTATTTTATTTCTCAAACATTATTTATTTTTCATTTCTCAAACATTATTTATTTTTCATTTCTCTTTTTTTAATTAATTGTCTCAACCTTTATTTTTTTTTAATTTTTTTCTTTTCACATTTTTTTTCTCAACTTTTATTTTTTTATTTTTTTTATTTTTCTATTTTCTTAACCTTTGTTTTTTTCTTCTCTTTTTTTTTTTCTCAGTCTTTATTTTTTTTTATTTTTCTATTTTCTTAACCTTTGTTTGTTTCTTCTCTCTTTTTTTTTTTTTTTTTTCTTTTTTCTCAATCTTTATTTTTTTCCTTCTCTTTTTTCTTTTTTCTCAGCTTCTATTATATTTTGTTAATGAACAGAAAGTTGGATAATCCGCAAAAAAAATCTTCTTTCTTTGATATCAAAGTAAACTTAAGGGCGTGACTTGTCATTTGGAAGTCCTTTGGGATAAGTCTTGCCTCTAAGGAAAGAGTTATAGAACATTAACTTGTTGTTTGTAAATCCTTGAACTAAGTCTTGCCTCTACGGAAAGAGTTATAGATATCTCATAAATTAAGCCATAGTAAAATAGTGTTAACTCTCTTGCCCATGGGGAGTAATTTGTTTCTTTGGGAGATTCTTGGGCTAAGTCTAGTTTAAGAGGCCAGACTTATAGAGCATCTCATAAATCAAAGACACACTGTGGTAGTGCTAACTTTTGCCCATGGGGGAGTAAAACTTATTTTTTGAAAGTCTTTGGGCTAAGTCTTGCCTCTGAGGGAAGAGTAATAGAATATCTCATAAATCAAGACACAATGTGGTAGTTTCAACTCTTGCCCATGGGACGTAACTTGTTGTATGAAAGTCCTTGGGCTAAGTCTTGCCTCTAAGGCAAGAGTTATAAAACATCTCATAAATAAAAACATAATATGGTAGTATCAACTCTTGCCCATGGGGCGTAACTTGTTGTTTGAAAGCCCTTGGTCTAAGTCTTGCCTCTAAGGCAAGAGTTATAGAACATCTCATAAATCAAGACACAATGTGGTAGTGCCAACTCTTGCCCATGGGGCATAACTTGTTGTTTGAAAGTCATTGAGCTAAGTTTTTCCTCTAAGGCAAGAGTTATAGAGCATCTCATAAGTCAAAACACAATGTGGTAGTGTCAACACTTGCCCATGGGGCGTAACTTGTTGTTTGAAAGTCCTTGGGCTAAGTCTTGCCTCTAAGGCAAGAGTAATAGAACATCTCATAAATCAAGACACAATGTGGTAGTGTCAACTCTTGTCTATGGGGCGTGACTTTTGTTTGGAAGGAATCAAAGAAAAGAAAAGAAAAAAAATAAAGGTTACGGGAAAATAAAAAAATAAAGAAAAAATAAAAAATAAAAGTAAAATAAAGGTTGATAAAATTAAAAAAAATCAAAGAAAATGAAAGAGAGAAAAAGAAAAAAAAAATAGAAGTTGGGAGAAGAAAAAGATTAAAAAAATAAAAGAAAAAAAAATTGAGAAAAAATAAAAATATAAAGAAAAAATCAAAATAAAAATAAAATAAAATAAAGGTTGAGAAAAAAATGAGAAAAAAGAAGACAAGAAAAAATAAAAACCAAAGAAAAATTAAAAAGAGAAAAAAAAATAGAAGTTAAAAGGAGAAAAGGAGAAAAGGAAAAAAGGAAAAAAGGAAAAAGGTAAAGGTTGAGAATTTTTTTTTTTAAAAAAGAGAAAATAAAATAAAAATCAAAGTATAATAAAACAGAGAAAAAAAATGAAGTTGAAAGATAAATGAGTATGGAGAGTTGTTTAAAAATATTTGATATATAGAGGGACAAATATGTATTTGTTCCATATATAAAAAAGAAGGAAGACTAGCTTTGTAAGACTTTTAATACGGGGGACAAAAAAATAAAACCACCCACTATGAGGCTATTTATGTAGTTTACCCGTTTGAGTAAGTCTATGGTATATGTCTGATATTCTATTCAAGTATTCAAGACTTACAATTTCACCCGCAAGCTTGGCATTGGACTTTGAAACAGAAGTCAGAACAATTTTGATTTAGTTAACATTAATTAATTCATTAGCTTCAAAATCTAAATAATACAAGCAGTAATGTCATGTCATGTACACCATAAAGCATCTACTGTATAAGAAATCCAACTACCTTAAGATTTAAATGTACATAAATTCTCTTCCAAGGGAAAAAAGATATCAGTACTAAAATTCACTTAAAGATAGAAATGCATGAAACCTACATTCCAGAGGAATTTGATGTTTGTGTAACCATACAACCAATAAACAAGAATTGCGCGTGAAAAAGTTTTATGAAGATGATAAAACTCGGTTATCTTTCACGGAGGAGTTCTTCCTCAATATATACACGATGCTACACAAAGTGTAGTTGAACACCAACTCTCTAAGAGATAAACTATACAATTCTAATCAAATGTAAAGAGATAAACTATACAATTCTAATCAAATGCAAATACATTAACGTGACTGTTATGGCGTCCTAACATGACCCCACAAGCTGAGCAGTGACTCTCCAACTGTAAGCTTAGAGCGCAGGAGATGAAACCGATGGGAAGGAAGGCTCTTGGTGAAGATGTCTGCTAACTGATCCAAGGAACTGATGTAGCAAACGTCCAGGTCTTTTGAGGCGACTTCCTCTCGAACAAAATGAAAATCCAATTCAATATGTTTGGTTTGCGCATGAAAAATAGGATTGGTAGTGAGGTAGGTAGCGGACAGATTATCACACTATAGCGTGGGAGCTTGAGGAAGAGAGACATACAGCTCTTGAAGAAGTTTCTGTATCCTGGTAACTTCGGCAGTAGCCGCAACTAAGGCCCTATATTCAGCCTTGGTACTAGATCGTGCAACCACTCGCTGTTTCTTTGAGCTCCATGACACTAAATTGGGTCCAAGAAATAGACAATAACCATAAGTAGATTGCCAATCATCTGGGCAACCAGCCAGTCTGCATCTGAGAAGGTCTGAAGTGGTAAAGAGCTAGCGGAACACAAGTGCAAGCCGAAGTTTATGGTTGCCTTTAAATAGCGCAACAAGCATTTCATAGTAGTGAAATGAGACTCCAGAGGTTTATGCATGAATTGGCATAATTTTTTGACAGTAAACGACACATCTGGATGCCTGATGGTTATATATTGAAGAGCTCCTATCAAGCTGCAATACAGTGATGGATCAGAAAACGGTGAACTCCCATGTTGAGACAATTGAAGTCCTGTGACCTTAGGTGTGGCAATTGGCTTTGCACCATCCATATTGGCAAAAGCAAGGAGTTCTCTAATGGATTGTGACTGAGTAAGGGTAAATCCAGTGGTCTGATTATGTACCTCAACACCAAGAAAGTAGTGGAGCTAGCCGAGATCTTTTACAACAAAGACATTAGACAGTTGAAGAACAAGACTTGCAATGAACTCAATAGAGCTTCCTGTAACAATAAGATCATCTACATACACCAATATAATAGTAATATGGCCATCACAATTGCGTATAAACAGATACGTATCAGATTTAGAAGGTACAAAATTGAGTTCAAGCAATTTCGAGCTGAGCCTCTCAAACCATGCCCGAGGTGCCTGTTTAAGTCAATAAAGGGCTTTGTGAAGCTTGCACACATGGTTGGGATATTTTGGATCAGTAAATCCAGGGGGTTGAGACATCTATACCTCTTCATGTAATTGCCCATGAAGAAATGCATTTTTGACATTGAGCTGCTGTAAAGACCACCCTTTGGACAGAGCTAGAGATAAAACCACTCGGATAGTTGTAGGCTTCACCACGAGACTGAATGTTTCATGATAGTCCACTTCAGCCTCTTGGCTAAATCCCTTTGCCACTAAACGGGCCTTGTAACGCTCAATGGAGCTACTAGGATTGAGTTTTAACTTAAAAATCTATTTGCATCCCACAACATTCTTTGCCGCGAAGGATGGAACAAGGGACCAAGTACCATTTTGCAAGAGGTCTTTATACTCTTCTTGCATAACCTTTCGACATTTTGGATCCATGTTGGCTTGAGTAAAACATGTAGGTTCAAGTGGAAGGGTAGATGGAGGCAAAGGATATTTTGTGGCAATGTAAGCTTGGGGAAGTTGCGATTTGGCCTTACTCCTGGTGACCATAGGATGAGGTACAAAGGATGTGGTCTGAGCAGCCGGTGGTTGAGAATTATGAGAAAAGATAGGAGTATCAATAGTTACTGGAAGATCAATGGTAAGGTTAATAGCCAAGATGGAAGACGGAGACATATCAGATTGGACCGAATAACACACAGGTGAGCTTGACGATGGACTTGGCGACGAAGGATTTGACGAGTTTAACGATGGAGTTGGCGAGGTAGCAGCTGCTATGGAATTATTATTGGAAGTAGTGATTTTTGAAGAGAAATTACAAGGAGCAATGATGGTCAAAGAGGTCATGACAGTAGACTCAGAGGTCGGTGTTCTATTTGAAGTCAAAGATAAATTAGCAAAGGGAAATTGTAACTCATCAAAAACCACATGCCGAGAGATATATATTTGAAAACTAGGGACATGTAGACACTGATATCCTTTATGATTACCACTATACCCCAAGAAAATACATTTTAAGGATCGAAATACTAGTTTGTGAGAGTTATAGGGATGAAGAAAAGGGAAACACGCGCAGCCAAAAGTTTTCATGAAATGATAATCAGGAATCTGGTTGAACAACTTCTCATAAGGTGAAACGTTATTGAGCGAGGATGACGGGATATGATTTATAGTGTAAACCGCAGTAGAAAAAGCATGATCTCAAAAGGTGAGAGGAAGGGACACATGTGTGAGAAGCGTTAAACCCATTTCAACAATATGCATATGTTTTCTTTCGGCAGTACCATTTTGTTCATGGGTATGAGGACAAGATAAGTGATGAACGATCCCCTATCGAGTAAAAAAGGTGGATTTCTATATTTGCCACCCCAATCAGATTGTACCACTTTTATATGACGCTCAAAGAACTTCTCGACTTGATATAGTGACAGGTACGTTATCTATATTTGTACCTAATGACTATGCATCAATTGATTCGGGTTCTACCCTATCATATGGGACTCCATTGGCTGCGGGAAAATCTGAAGGAACACTGGAAGTATTAGTCAAGTCATTTGAGGTGTCCACGTCAATTGGTGAATTTATTATAGCTAAAAGAGTATGTCGCAATGGTATAGTAAATGTTGTCGCAATGGTATAGTAAATGTTGTGATCACGTTACATTGACTAATCTTATTGAGATGAAAATGATATATTTTAATGTTATAATAGGTATGAATTGGTCGGCTCCTTGTTAGGCCACAATAGATTGCCGAGCAAAGAAATTACATTTATAACCTTCAGATTCCAAACACTTTACCTTTACTCATTATCACTTCGATTACTGAAGTATAAATTCCGCAATATTCTTAACATGTAATTTTGTCAATAAGTCGCTTCCAAATCATGGTACATATTGATTACTCCCTACTAAATAGCATATCATGAATGATGTGCTTTACCATAATGCATTTATTTAGCTCATATATATATCCGATACATAAAATCTTCCTGACACTTCAATCCGTTGCCTATAATTAATGCACATTCTCGACGTGTCATCTCTCATCGGTACAATTTACACTGGTACACCCTACGGGGGTAGACTAGTATTTTTCACATTAGTAGCTTTAACATTAGTATCCTTCACTCTGACTGAGTGAATAACACATTTGTGGAAATCTTTTTAGAAGAAGTTGGGAACTCAAGTGAATGTAAGCATCGTCTTCAGACAGAGGAACAAGCAAACCGTACTATTTAAGCATGGGAAGTTAGGTCTATATAGCATAACTTATAAGATGGTTCGAAGATGTGGTCAAGTCGTATATGACTTTGAGGTATCCCAAGAACTCTTTACAGTTCATTCAGTATCTCATATGCGCTGTTTTGAAAATGAATAAAAGATTATCCCGTGTTGCTCCCAGTTGAAATACACCAGTTACGGCAAAATCTCACATATAAAGGAAGTACGGCTTACCATTCTAGCTTGATAAGCGAAAGCAATAAGACATAAAGAAGGAGCTTCCGTAGAGACCAAAGAAATAATGAAATCTGAAGTTCTCGTAAGTGTTGGATACGAAAGAAAAAGTTCAAGATGTGGAATTGGAATCATAATAAGTAAGTCTTTACAAGTATCCTATGTGTATATGATAATATGAAGGATTCACTTCGGCTTAAGTTATTACGACGAGACAATGTTACTAACATTTGAGGACGAATGTTTCTAAGGGGGGAAGGATGTAACACCCCATACATTCCCGACCCTAATTTGATTGATTGGTGACCTAGGATATAATTATAAACCTTAGCTACACAAGCACTAAGTACATGTGTTGCATTGGTTTCAGATAGAACAATTGATATCGTACTAGTCAATATGACTAAAATTTTGTATGAGGATTTGGAAACTTTTTGGAACATTTTAGGAGCGATAAATGACGCTTGAATGACTCCTAAACAAAGGATATTAAAGGTAAAAAGTAAGCTAAAGAATAGAACTTGAAGTAGCTAGCCAAATCCGCAAAGAAAAGTCGAAGAAACGAAAAATAAAAAAAAATTGGCAGTGGAGCGCGCCCAGGGGCGTGCCAGGCCGCTCTGGGATGAAATTTTTAGCCCAGAGGCAGCACTGGGGCGCGCCAAGCGGCGTTCCGAGGTGGTTTTCTCCAAAATTTTTCTTCGACTATTATGATGTGTATAAGACCTATAAGTCATGGTAGCATTACCCCATCATAGTAAGACTATTATTAAGCGCGTTTAGCATCCGAATTGTGGTTAATGCTTCGTCACAAGTATTTTGACAAATTATGTTCAAAGAAGCCATATGCGACTAGAATTTCTATTTTTGCGATTGAGGCTACGAGTAGGAATCTCGTAAGTGAATATTGTCGTGACGATTATGGAAATAATTAAACATGAGATATATGATGGATTACACATTGATGTTAGTAGGTTAAGATGATATGGGTTATTGGGCCTAATTTGAGACCCAAAATGAGCAAAAACATGAAAGGCCCAATGGGTCAAAATGACCCATTCTTGCCTTGACTTGTCAAAGGTTGGATTAAATGGATAAGGATGACTTTATGATGTTATAAAAGGTGGAAAAAAAAATCAGGTTTTCATTCATTAGACCCACACATCACATTCTCTCATTTTCTAGAATTCTCAAGAAAGCTTCTCTTGGCTCTTCAAACCCTAAGACATTTTTGGACAAGATCATCATCTTCCAAGCTTGGGTAAGTGATTATTCTTGTACTTTAATATATTATGAGCATGAGAGATTATGTAGATCATGTTGGTTATGCTTGGAAGTGTTGGACATGTCACTTTTGGTTTTTGTTAAAAAGATGTGTTATCCTTGGGATTGTAACTTGAATTATGACTTGAGGTTTTGATGAAAGAGCATGGTATGGATAAAATATCAACATGTATGGTGTGATTATGTTATTAAACTTATTATTTTTCTATAAGTGTAAATTATGGGATTTTGGCCGATATGTGATATGAGGTGTATTAAGGCGACTTGATGGATTAATTGTGATATGGTGTTCATGAGAAAGTGTAAAGGAGAAACTTTGTGGTGAAATGCTATTGGTATGTGATGTTGTGGTCAATGTATAGAATGTTATGGTATTGTTGGCATGAAAAGGCCATGAATGGTATTGTAAAGGGTGAAATAATGTTATAGGGGACTCATGTAACTCATGGTTGTCTTATACACTTGGAATGTAACTTGTGGTCAATGTATGGCATGAATGGGGTATTGTTGGTATGACAATGCCGTAAATGGTATTGGAGAAAAGGAAATGACATTTTAAAGATGAACATGTAACTCATTGTTGTCGTATGCAATTGTAAGGTAGTTGGTGGTTAATGTTGGTTCCGTTATGTACTTGTGATGTAGAGTGAAACGTAAGGAAGGAGCGGAATTATTGTGCTCACATGATGGATTGTGTATTTACATTGGGAAGATAAGGTATGTAAGGTTACTCTTTCCGTATCCTTCTGCAGCACATAATGTTCATATTGACATTACACTTGTCCTATCCCGAAATATGCTAAGGTATCTCATTCAGGTTATATATATATATATATATATTGTTATCCACACGTTTCGTATTCATTGACCGATTGGTATTCATATGTCTCTTATCCATGGACTGAAATTCCTAAAGCTCTCATAATGTTGTTGTAACTACTAAAAGAAACTGTTTCAAGGAAAGTGACGACGTAAGGAGAATCTATTCATTCCTAAGTCACGTATCTCTCATTCATTAGTCGTTGTTGTTCATGAGTTACCTAATTACGGACATGGTTCCAATAGTGTTATGTTTCTAATAATGTTATGTTTCTCACAATGTTTATTCACATGTCTCTCACTCATTGGTTAATGATCCAAAGCTTCAAGTAAAGTGGTCATAACGTTGAAATTTCTAAAAGAACTATCTCAAAGAGAGAAGATGTAAGAAGAATCTATTTATTCTTGAAAAACATTTTTCTCCAATCATGTCATGTTCCAAAGTCTAAGAATATTATGATTATCCTTGTACCAAGCTTTCACAAGTAAAAGTACCAATCTCATAAGAGTAAGAAGAGAGGTGAAGTGCAAGTTAATATAATTATTCCTCATAAGTGAAGATGTCAATCTCATGAAGTAAAGGAGTGAAGTGAAATGTGTGTATGAGTGTGTGCTTCAGTTAATGTCATGATCTCTAATGTGTCACTTTCATAACTATGTAAAGGAAAGGGTATTGTAAAGAAGTAATGTGCATATGGTTACTATATGCTTTATTGAGTATGGATCACAATCTAAAGGGTATAAGTTCAAGATGGTATAACCCCAATATTATGCTATGGTATTATTACGGTATATATTATTATCCACCTATAAGGTGATGAGCGGTATATATTATTATCCACCTATAAGGTGATGAGCGGTATATTATATTATCCACCTATAAGGTGATGAGCGGTATATATTATTATCCACCTATAAGGTGATGAGCGGTATATATTATTATCCACCTATAAGGTGATGAGCGGTATTATATTATTATCCACCTATAAGGTGATGAGCGGTATTATGTTATTATCCACCTATAAGGTGGTGATCGGTATTATATTATAACCCACCTAGAAAGTGATGAATGGTGTTATATTAAAATCCACATAATGAAGATAGTTGTAAATGAAAGTAGAGTATATCCCTTGCATAAATTTAGAGCTAAAGGTAAAGGTTAGTATAAGACTGATGACGGTAAGACTGAATGACCAAGTAATGAAATAATAGAAGTAATGAACATGGTTCCACATATTCAGGACGGAAGTATATCCATATTGATTATTCTCTTATGCTTAATTTCTTGGAAGTACTTATGTATTATTATAGTTTCATATGGCCTTACATACTCAGTACTTTCTTCGTACTGACCCCTCTTGGGGGACTTACCTTACATGCTGCAGGCACTGGTGTTAGTAGATCCCCGCAGTAGGTGACGAGATATCCGCAGATTGTTGGTGAGCTCCAATTGATCCGGGGCTTTTTCGAGTCATTATGCATATTGGTTTGAGATTGTATATGAGTATAGAGCGGGGTGTGTCCCGACTCTAGGTTTGTCATAGTCATGTATCTGTAGAGGCTTTGTAGACTTATGTGGGAAGCTGAATGTAAGATATGTACGTTCATTTTGACGTGATGGCCCCAACGGCCAAGTTTTATATATTGCACATATTGACATGACTTCCGCCATTGATATTTAATTACATGAGATAAAATGAGATTCATACGCGATCATACATATGAGAGTACATAAGCGAAGATTGGTTCTCTCGGGCCTTATCGGCTCTGGGTGCCAGTCCGGTTCGAATGGGATTCGGGTCGTGACACTAGTACTAGAACTAGAATTAGAAAATGGCAATTTGTCACTCTTGCCATATTAGCAAGAAGAACAAACATTAGACTGAGGACTTGATTGACTGGTAAAGAAAGAATCCTAATAATATTATTGACTGATCGTAGAGACGAGTGACCTAAACGACTATGCCATAGATCAAAAGATGACTTGGAGACATGGAAAGCCTGTGATTTATTTGATGAAGAAAGTTGTCTGAGTAAATAGGAAGCAAAGATACGATAAAGGCCATGCTCAAGAGTCCCACGCAGTAGTACTTTCCCTATTTCCCGATCCTTCACAAGACAAAAATGAGGGTGAAACTCAAATATAACATCATTATCCAAAGTGAACTTTGCTACACTAAGTAAATTCTTGGTAATTTTAGGCACCAATAATACATTAGATAAATGTAAAGGTCGACTAACTGTAGGTAAGGTAGCATTACTGATGTTGCCCAAAATATGCCTCCTAAGAAGTATAAAGCGGTCACTGTCAAATATAGAACCCAACTAGGTTGGGGTTGATCCCACAGGGAATAGGTAGAAGTCTGTTTAGAATACTAGATGGAATAATTGGAAAGTAAGTAAAACAGGGGGGGTTTTGTGAATAAAAAGTGACAGTAACAATCGCTGGTTATATCGAGTTTGTAGACAATGAGAAAAATACACTAGGATTGTGATCCACAATGATTCCTTAACTCTACTGATTACTTGTGCTAACAAAATCATCCCGCTATGTGGCATGCAAAATCTGACAAGATATGTTCATCTAAAAGTCTCTCGACCTTTATTAGACGAATTTCACTCTTCTCCTCTCGGTCTCCGAGTGTCGCACTACTAATCCTTGTCCTGGATCTCAGATAACTATTCCCGCTAAGGCTCAAGTTATTAGATAAAGGTTGATTGCTTCAAATCTCTGTTGTTATTTCCTTTTCCCAATCTCTACCTCTCTCTCGAGCAAGTCTAGAGTACAATCAAGTTTCTAACGTTTGCAACCATTAGAAGAGCAATCACAATGAAGGAAACAACAATACATGCATACACAACAGTACTGAATTGCCTGACACTTAACCAATTTCGTTAATTCCTCATGGTTCACACAACCCTAGTTGATGGGTTTAGCTACTCATAATTGTAAAAACACAAGAAGAATTCAGAGATGAAAACATAATTATGATCTCACAACCATGAAGAGAAACTAGAATCTCAATTATCAATAAAACTCGAATTAGGGTTTGTAACTACAAAACCAAGAATATGTTTATGAACTCCAAAACAATTTAAAATAGCTCTCAAAACAATATAATGAATAATTCTCGCAAATAGGACTATACAAGGGTATTTATAGATACAAAGCTAATCCTATCCAAATCAAAATAGAAGAAAAGAGTCGGCAACTTCCACGGTATCGTGACTTGGTATCGTGGAACCAAGTCACGCCACGTAGGTTGGTGTCGTGGAAATCAGGCTCAATTATACATCTTCAGAAGTTGAGTCACGCCACGCTTCCACATCACGTAACTGATAGTCACGCCACGTAGGTTGGTGTCGCGGAAATCAGAACCTGTCTTTGATCTTCTAAATTGGACTCACGCCAGCTACTCACGTCACGTGAGTGGCAGTCACACCACGTGAGTGGTGTTGTGGCTCCATCTCTGGTGCATATTCTTGTTCTTTCTTCTTCCGACACTTCGTTCTTCGGCTTGATTCTTCCTTTTTGATCATTTTGCCTTTAAAACCTGTTTTCCTGCAAAGTAGGACAGAAACCACATCATACCAATAAAATACACCCAAGTTATTGCATATTTTCCTTGTTTTAAGCATCGAAAGTGCCATGTAACCGTGGCGCATTAACACCCTCAACTTAGAACGTTTGCATGTCCTCAGGCGAACAAAACAAAACACACATATACGATGCTTGATTAAGAGAATGCTACGGGACCTATGGCAGTCGACTCATTGCCTTTGGCACAAAACTTTTTCGACCCCTACTCTTGGCAAATCAAAACCAAAGTGTGTATACAGGCAGTAAAGTATCATGACACAGAAGGGATCAAGTGATGGCACCAGATTATGCACAAACAACTAAGCATATATGCAAATGACATTTTTCGAACAACTAGCAGCTAATAATGCAACCCATGTACTCTCACAATCAAAGAAGTCCCATCCACTCACAGTATACTAATGAATATCAAAGTAGGGACGAGGTTAAAACACTCACTCTCACGAAGAAGTTAAAATAGTGTGCATGAAATACCATAGGCTTGCCCTTATTTTCTATGCCTTAGTTTTCGGACAGTTGTCTTAGGATCACTATAGGACTCTACTCGGCTTGTAATGTAGGTATGGGGACGGGTATGGTATATATGGATATGGTGACTCAAACTTCCTTGACACTACACTATTTTTGGCTCCAACTTTCAACCTTTCTCATTTTTATTCTCCCTTATTCTCCTTTATTTTATTTTTAAATTTTGGGTGTGATTTTTCTCAAACTTCACAACACAACTCTTTTTTTTTTTTTTAATCTTTTTCTTTGCAATTTCTCTTCTTTTCACTTTTTTTTTCTTCACACCCAAACCTGTTTCCCCTTTTTCTTTTATTTACCTCTTCTTCATACCCAACTCAATCTACGCACCCCTATAATAGCCACCCTCAACTTAAGCGATTTGCCTGAGTTGAGGTACACAGTGTCCAAGGAGGAACCAGGACCAAGACAGGTTCATTGTAATTAAAATGGAAAGGTGAATAGGCTTAATGAAAGAAATAGATCAATTACGGCTCAAAGTCGGGATCAAGGGATACTTATTCATTTGGTTTGACATTTAGGCTAAAAAGTGGACTTATTCAAAAATGGCCTATGATCCTTTCCTAATCCCCTATCCTCAAATCTTAGGCAAGACTAACCGGGCAAGTTCTGGATCGCACACACACAGTTAACTAAGTAGTGACCTCACACACACATAGCACAGGGTTGTATTATCAACTACTACCTATTCGATTTATGCAATGCTAGCTACAGTTATTTGCCTATAATCCTAGTGCCATAACAAGATCCAACAGCTGTCACACATAAACATGCTACTTACACAATTCAAAAATAAAAATTTTCAGGAGGGTATCCTTAACCTTCAAAAAGCATAATTTTTTTTTCTAAATTGGACTGCACTACAGTTCCCTTATTTTTCTCCTAATTTAGCAGGAAACACATAATAATGTAAATATAAACCTAAACATGCCGGCTCTACTATGATAGCACACTCGGGAGAAAAGAAACACGATAACAAAAACCCCCAAGTGGTGGTACACCCCCACCCCCAACTAACAATGGTGTACTGCCCTCAATGCACTGCTATCAATAAAGGGACAAGGGAGTGAAGACATACCTGTGGCGCCTTAAGAGCCGGAAGTGGGCCCACCCATAGCAGGATCATTAATCTGCTCAGTAGTAGGTGCATCCGAAGGAGGGGCAGCCTGACTAGCAGATGCACCACGTGCCCTCTGCTCTGCCTCAATCTGGCTCGCATGGTACTCCACCCGGGAGGCTTTAACCGCCCTCCGAAGATTACTCTCATACTCAGCATCACTATCGACCCGATCCTTCGGACTGCGGGGTCTCTTGCCTCTATCCATCGGAGGCTCCTCGTCAGAGAACAAATCTAACTCAAATGCTGGTCACACGGAGGCCTGGGCAGGCATAGGTGGTATAATAGGAGTGCTACTCGATGCCAACGCCTGAAACTCCTCTCTTAATGCGGCTACCTCCTGGGTCAATCCGGTCATATCAAGACCTAGTGCAGCACTCAACTGGGAGGCCATCCGTGCCTCAAAACTGTCAATCCTCCCATGCAACCCCCGCATAAACTGATCCATCGCCGCAGTCATCCGGGCCTCCACCCTGGCCTCCATAGCCGCTAAGTGGTCCTAACCCAAGGCTTAAGATGGGATACCAACTTAGCCATCTAGGTCTCAGTGTGAGCCTATCGCTCAAACATTTTCGTCTGCCGATCAACCAACTGCTGTAGTAAGTCCCCAGAAACAGAAACCATACCATAGGGAGGTGGTGGAGTGGTAGTACTAGGTACCTCATCATCAATAGGGCCAACACCCTCAGTCTGTATAGAAATAGTCTCACGTACCCTAATCGGTACCGAAATCGGCATAAAAGTACTAATCGGCTCATCTAGGGCTGCACCTGACGACTCTAACAGTTGCGACCCACGAGGAAGAATGGGGTGAGAACCCCGCTGCTGCATCAAACCAATATCGGCAATGCGGGTCACCTCTATGTAATGGTCAAGGCTAGGTATCCTAGCAACACCCACCCTGTCGCATAGGCTCTAGATCAAGCATGGGAATGGTATACTCGTATGATCTCGGAAGGCCCGCTCATGGATCTCCCAGATGATGTATCTAGCAAAGTGAATCTCATAGCCAGCCAAGATGCTGACTACCACCACAGGCCGGTCCAATGTAAGTGAGTTGTCAGCATTATTTGAACCCAACCGATGCCGAACAACGGACCACCAGAATCTGCCAGCAAAATGAAGCGTGGACTTTTTGATGTCCAGCTTCCCAGTCACCCAACTAGCCGCCACACCATCCTTGGCTATGTACCTCACAGTCTATTTAAGCAGCTCCAACTTCTGATCCGCATCTCGCATGCGAACTCTATCTTTGACAGTGTCCATCTGATGATCAAATTCAGCAGTCGAAGTCGAAAGTGGACAGTCTGCCCCAAATAAGAAGCGGTGAATGGTTTGCTCTGAAATATCCACGCGGGTACCACGAACCAAGATGTGCGTCAATAAGGGTTGATCCCTAATCCGCTGCCTCACAGGAGTACTCAAGTCAACAGACGCAGTATAAAAGGCATAAAATTCTCGAACTAACTCTGAGCTATAACGACCAGAAGGCTGCGCCATCCAACCCAATCCATATCGCTCAAAGACAGGCCAAATATCAGGCAGTGTCCTCAACTCCTCTACCCGGTATCGGGGCTCCTCCATAATGCTCCTCCAACACACACCCCTCTCCGTCAGCTTAGCATCTCTATCATAAAAATCACGCATGCCCTGCACACACCACTGCTGAACCTCTCCACTCTGTGCGGGAGTTGGAGCACTCTGGGCACCAGTACCAGAAATAGAGGCTGTAGCCTCCGCTGCAGATGTACCCTAACCCGTAGCATCATCCACAGAACCTGACTCAGAAGCATCCTCCCCCTCTTCAGACTGGGGGGCGGACTCAGAGGACTCATCCAAAATAATCGACGCTATCGGTGGTGGGGCTGGCTGAAGTGCATCCCGAGAAGGAGCTTGGGCCCGAGTCTGTAATCTCGTGGTACGAGGTACCAAAGCAGTATCATCATGGCCAATGGAAAACTCCTCCATGGACCCACTGTTATCAGATTTCGTTGGTTCATCACACAGACGGGTTGGGTTTTCAAGATTTTTTGTGCAAATACGGGATGAAGAATCAAGATGGTCACTTTTGGGGTTTGATTTGGGAGGCATGGTAACGAGTTAAGGATTGAATTTTGGGTATTTGGGTTAGATTTGGGTTGGGTTTGTGGTGTTGGATTCGGGTCAGATTTTGGGATTATGGGTTGGGTTAGGTCGGATTTTGGTATTATGGGACTGATTTTAGAATTTTATGGGTAATAGGGTCGGATTTGGATCGGTTGTTGGGATTATGGGACTAAGCTTCGAAATTGGGGTTCGGATTTTGGGTTGCTAAGTTGAGAAAGTTGAGGGTGTTTTAGAAATTAGGGTTTATGAGGAAGAACTCAAAGTAGGGAAATAATGGGGTGTGATCGTGTATTTGTATCGGGTAAAGAAGAAGACCCAATTTTGATTTAGAAAAATGGGATCGGGTCGGATCGGGTTTGGGCCATCTGCAGAGTTTAAATTTCACGAAACCACCCACGTGACGTGGGTTGGACTCACGTCATGTGGCCCCTGGCATAGATGAGATCCTGAGCCTGAAAATTTCTTCTGATTTCCATGATACAACCCACGTGGCGTGGGTTGGACTCACGTCACGTGGGTCCTCTGTCGTAGGTAAGATTCTAAAACCTGAAACTTGTCTCTAATTTTCATGGCACCATCCATGAGTCGTGAGTTGACTCACGTGACATGAGTAGTGGCGTGAATTGTACTGAACCAATGCAGGTAAATTTTGTGACGTTACTAACTGCTCCTCCAATACTCAGATCTCCACATTACAAAATCTTGGGTGCCTCCCAATCAACGCTTGATTTAATGTCGCGGCACGACATGACTAACTTGGATACTCAGACTTCACCAAATAGCCCATGGGTTTCCTCCCATGAAACGCCTGATTTAACGTCGCGACACGACATGGCTAGCTTGACTGCTTAGACTTCATCAAGCTCGAGTTCCTCAACTGTCTTTATTTCTTCCGTAATTCCCACACAATGCTTAACACGCTGTCCATTGACTTTGAATAGAACATTATCTGATCCTTTTAGTTCAATAGCACCATGTGAGAATACCCTAACCACCGTGAATGGGCCAGACCATTTGGACTTTAATTTTCCAGCAAACAAGCAAAGCTTGGAATTATACAGTAGCACCAAATCTCCCGGGTGAAACTCGCAGTTCTCAATTCGACGATCATGATACAATTTCATCTTCTCTTTATATAATACTGAACTTTCATAAGCCCGGAGACAAAATTCATCCATCTCATTCATCTGCTCAAGTCTCAATTGAGCCGCTTCACTCCAGTCTAAATTCAACCTTTTCAATACCCACAAAGCCTTATGTTCCAGTTCGACGGGCAAATGGCAAGAGTTACCAAAAACCACCTGCTATGGTGATGCACCAATTGGTGTTTTGAAAGTAATTCAATATGCCCATAACACATCATCCAATCTTCGAGCCCAATCAGTCCTATTGGCATTAACTATTTTTGCCAAAATAGACTTGATCTCACGATTTGACACCTCAACCTGCCCGCTTGTTTGAGGATGGTAAGGTGTTGCCACCTTATGTTTAACACCATATTTTTCAAGCAGGGCCTTGAATAGATGATTGCAGAAGTGGGATCCTCCATCACTAATAATAACTCGGGGCGTACCGAATCGTGAGAATATGTTCTTTTTCAAGAATGCTGTGACACTTCTTCCTTCGTTATTAGGAAGCGCAATTGCCTCCACCCACTTAGAAACATAGTCAACGACTACCAAGATGTATTTCATTCCATGGGAGCTCACAAAAGGACCCATAAAGTTAATTCCCCACAAATCCAACAATTCAAGCTCAAGTATAGTTGTCATGGGAAGTTCATGTCTGCGTGAAATATTCCCTTGCCTTTGACATTGGTCACAAGCGCGGGCATAATCATGAGCATCTTTGTAAATACTGGGCCAGTAGTACCCACATTGCAAGATTTTATGGGCAGTCCGTGCACCTCCATGATGACCCCCAACTGGAGATGAGTGGCATGCTTCCAAAATACTCATCATCTCGACCTCTGGAACACATCTTTGAATTATACCATCAGCACACACCCTAAACAAATACGACTCATCCCAGAAGAATTTCTTACCTCATGCATGAATTTCTTTCTTTGCTGATACGACATATCCTCTGGAACTAGATCACTTGCCAAAAAGTTGGCAAAATCAGCAAACCAAGGGATTAAGTCTTGGGACTCTGCCAGTACTTGCTCATCTGGAAAAGTAACATCAATCTCAAGATCATCCTTCAATTTAAGCATGGCCTCCTCCTCAAGGCGTGATAGATGGTTAGCAACTTGATTTTTGGTCCCCTTACGATCCTTGACTTCAAAGTCAAATTCTTGCAATAGAACTACCCACTGAATCAGTCTTGGCTTAACATCCTTTTTTGACATAAGATACCGAACTTCATAGTTTTTATGCACAATCACCTTCGTACCTATCAAGTAAGATCTGAATTTCTCAAAAGCGAATACTACAACCAACAATTTTAGCTCAGTCACAGTATAATTCTTTTGAGATGGATTAAGCACTTTGCTAGCGTAGTAAATTGGATGTAACATCTTCTCACATCTTTGGCCGAGGACTGCACCTAAATCCACTCCACTAGTATCGTACATAACCTCAAAAGGCATAGTCCAATCAGGTGACACAATAATAGGGGCTGAAACCAACTTCTCCTTAAGACACTCGAATGCTTTTAGACATGCTTCATCGAACATGAACTTCACCTCTTTCTCCAAAAGTTTGCATAAAGGATGTGCAATCTTAGAGAAATCCTTGATGAATCTTCTATAAAAGCCAGCATGACCTAAGAAACTTCGAATGCCTTTTACAGAGATAGGTGGAGGTAGCTTATCAATTACCTCAATCTTCGCCTTATCCACGTCAATGCCATTCTTTGAAATCTGATGCCCCAATACGATACCCTCGTTGACCATGAAGTGACATTTTTCCCAATTCAGAACTAAGTTGCACTCCTCGCATCTTTGTAGCACATTAGCAAGGTGTGCCAAACAACCATCAAACGAGTCTCCCACAACAAAAAAATCATCCATAAAAACCTCAATAGTGTCTTCCACCATTTCGGAGAAAATAGACATCATGTAGCATTGGAAGGTGGCCGGTGCATTACACAAATCGAAAGGCATCCTCTTGAATGCGAATGTCCCGTATGGACAAGTGAAAGTGGTCTTATCTTGGTATTCGGGGGCAATAAAAATCTGAGTATACCCTGAATAGCCATCAAGAAAACAATACCATCCTCTGCCAACAAGACAGTCTAACATCTGATCCATGAAGGGCATAGAAAAATGATCTTTCTCAGTCCAAGAGTTCAGCTTTTGATAATCCATGCAAACTCTTCATCCAGTCACCGACCTCATTGGAATCAACTCATTTTTTTCATTTGTAACCACAGTTATTCCTCCCTTTTTCGACACACACTGAACTGGGCTCACCCACTTACTATCAGCAATAGGGTACACCACTCCTACTTCTAACCACTTGATGATCTCTTTCTTCACAACCTCTTGCATTGGTAAGTTCAGACGACGCTGGTGCTAAATGCTAGGTATACATTCAGGAACAAGCTAGATCTTATGAGTGCAAATGTCGGGTGGAATACCTATGATATCAGCAATGGACCAACCAATGGCCCTTTTAAATCTTCTCAATACTTAATCCAGAGCCTCAACTTTCCAATCCACCAATTTAGCAGAAATAATCACAGGCAAGGTATTGTTGGTTCCCAAGAATGTGTAGCGAAGGTGGGACGAAAAAGCCTTAAGCTCTAAAACTGGAGGCTCCTCAATAGACGGAAGAGCTGGTGGGGTTACCCTATTCTTCAAATTGAGATCCAGTTTCTTTGGAGCATAAGTGCATGCTCCCTTACCAGCGAGTGCACCCACTATCTCATCATATTCCTCAATACCATTGTTATCAAAATTCATAATCACGCCCGCAAGAGGTTCGACCCCTAACCTTTCTTCTAGAGATACAACAACATCAATATCATCAACTGCATCTATCAGTAAAATCACCCGCTTATCTCTTGGCTGCTTCATTGAACGATAAACATTGAAAGTGACCTATTCATCATTCAATCTGAATTTTAGCTGCCTTATTTCTATGTCAACCAATGCACGACCAGTGGCAAGGAATGGTCTTCCCAATATGATGGGAACCTCAAAGTCAACTTCACAATCAAGAATCACAAAGTCAGCCGGAAAGATGAAAAACACAACCTTTACCAAAATATCATACAGAATGCCCACCAGCTTTTTCACACTCCTATCAGCCATGAGAAGTCTCATAGAGGTTGGTTTTGGTGCTCCCAACCCCAACTATTTGAAAAAAGCTAATGGCATTAAGTTAATGCTAGCACCCAAATCACAAAGTACTTTAGCGAAGTTGTAGGACACGATAGTACAAGGAATTGTGAAAGCTCCTGGATCCTCTTTCTTTTTAACTAGGGAACAACGCGAAACAACTGCACTACAATGATGTATGTTATCTGCTGGTTCAAAACTAACAGTTCTCTTCTTTATCACCAATTCTTTCATGAACTTCGCATAGCCTGACATCTGCTCCAATGCCTCCACAAGAGGGATGTTTACTGATAGCTCCTTCAACATTGTGATGAACTTCTGATATTTGCCTTCCTCAGCCTTTTTTTTCAACCTTTGAGGAAAGCGAGGAGGAGGTCGTGGGATAGTTTTGAGCACTTGTGGTACCTCCTTTTCCTGTCTCTTTTCAGATTTTGCCTTTTCGCTGTCATCAAGATGATTTGGAACCATGTCGCCTTTTGAATTATCCAGCTCTAACTCAGCTTCTACATCAATAACCATTGGCTCAGTAGTCTTACCACTATCGGCAGGTATAGGTGGATCTGTCGTGCACTTCCCGCTTCTAGTAGTAATGGCTAGACAATAACTATTATTCTTCGAATTTTAGACGGTATTGCTTGGAAGGGTGCTTGGCTGACGTTGATTCACTGCCAATGATATCTGCCTAAATTGTTGCTCCAACTGTTTAATGGCAGTTGAATGAGACTCCACTTTCTGACTTGTTCTCGAAATGTCAGTCGTAATCTCCTTCAAGCAATTTTCCTGGCTCTCTGCCCCTTTGACCAGTTTATTAAGAAGGGCCTCCATCCTTGAATTTCTAGACTCCTCATCACGTCTTCCTGGTGGTACATAAAGGTCATTCTTCTCTATATAATCATCTTTCTGCCTCTAATCACCGTCATGGTCTTGTTCTTGATCTCTGTATCCCGATTTGTTGTAGTTGTCTCCATAATAGTTTCGACCTTGATTCCCTTACCTTGAGTTCCAAGAGTCTTGATTAGACCCTTGGCCCTTGGCTCGAAAATCCGCCACTTCTCGATCTAGGTACTCCGCCTCTTCATCAGACTCACTATCATCATGTCTAGATGATTTACCTTGTGCACCTACAACATGCACCTTTTCAGCATCTCTGGTCACTATCTCTTTAGCCAGAAGACCAATTTCTGTCCTTAACTAAGCGACCTTTTGAGCCACAGATTCATCCAAAGCCCGTTGTGCTACTGAGGCTCCAATAACATATGTGCTAGCAGACGTATCTACCTCCCAAGTATGCCAACCTCGATTAGTCTTTGTGATACGATCTAATATTTCTGAAGCTTGATCCCACCTCATTCTCATAAATGCTCCACCAGTTATAGTATCTGCTACAGCCTTAGTATTTATATTTAACGCCCTGTAGAAGATTTCAAGTAAGTTTCTACCACTCATCCTATGATTTGGCACATTCTGTAGCTTCTTCTTGAATATTACCCATGCCTCATAAAGTGCTTAAGAATGTAGTTGTCTAAAGTTGTAGATCTCATCCTTCAGCTGCAACATCTTGGAAGGTGGGAAAAACCTCTCCAGAAATTGATTTCTCAATTCTTGCCAATTAGTGATGGATCTTCGTGGTAATTCTTCCAACCACAAAGTCGCTTCTCCTGTTAGAGAGAATGGAAATAAACTTAGTCGAATGGCATCTTGGTCAACTCCAGGCAAATTATATGAAGTGCAGACCCCTACAAAATTCATTACGTACATGTTTGGATCATCCGTAGGCAAACCGACAAACACACCCTTTAAGTTGAGCAGGTGAATCATGGCACTGGTAATGTCGAACTTAGTGCCCGAAGGTAACTCAGGTGGAATGATGTCACCAGTCTCGATTGGCTCGAAATAAGCCATATCTTCATCTTCAGGATCATCATAAAAAGGCACATATGGTCTCGATTGCACTCTCAGTTGTCTTTGTCTCTCTTCAGCCTCAGCCAGTCGCTGTGCTACTTCTTGCGTTGCTTGATTATCTCTTTCTGCTTACCTAAGAGCAGCTTGCCTAGCCTGTTTTTCACGTGTCAATCGAGCGGTAGTTTGGTCTGCTATTTCATGACCAAATGGCTGAATCGGTTGGTGATGAATGTCTCCCGTAGCTGCGGGATCCTGAACTCCTTCAGTATTCACCATTATTTGATTAGCTCTCAGAGTTCTTTCAATTTCAAGATCAAGTGGATTCAGGGGATTGCCTTGAATCCTAGTATTTGGCATACACCGGCGTATGCCCTCAAAAGTATGTAAAAAAAAAACAAAACCAATCAACTCCAACCAGTAATAATCAACTCCATAACCATAGTCCCCGACAACGACGCCAAAATTTGATGTCGCCCAAAATATGCCTCCTAAGAAGTATAAAGCGGTCGCTGTCAAATATAGAACCCAACTAGGTTGGGGTTGATCCCACAAGGAATAGGTAGAAGTCTGCTTAGAATACTAGATGGAATAATTGGAAAGTAAGTAAAACAGGGGGGTTTTTGTGAATAAAAAGTGACAGTAACAATCGCTGGTTATATCGAGTTTGTAGACAATAAGAAAAATACACTAAGACTGTGATCCCCAATGATTCCTTAAGTCCACTGATTACTTGTGCTAACAAAACTGTCCCACTATGTGGCATGCAAAATCTGACAAGATATGTTCATCTAAACGTCTCTCGACCTTGATTAGATAAATTTCACTCTTCTTCTCTTGGTCTCCGAGTGTCGCACTACTAACCCTTGTCCTGGATCTCAGATAACTATTCCCGCTAAGGCTCAAGTTATTAGATGAAGGTTGATAGCTTCAAATCTCTGTTGTTATTTCCTTTTCCCAATCTCTACCTCTCTCTCGAGCAAGTCTAGAATACAGGAGAGTTTCTAACGTTTGCAACCATTAGAAGATCAATCACAACGAAGGAAACAACAATACATGCATACACAACTATATTGACTTGCCTGGCACTTAACCGATTTTGTTAATTCCTCATGGTTCACACAACCCTAGTTGATGGGTTTAGCTACTTATAATTGTAAGAACACAAGAAGAATTCAGATATGAAAACATAATTTTGATCTCACAACAATGAAGAGAAACTAAAATCTCAATTATCAATAAAACTCAAATTAGGGTTTGTAACTACAAAACCGAGAATATGTTTATGAAATCCAAAACAATATAAAATAGCTCTCAAAATAATAAAATGAATAATTCTCGCACATAGGACTATACAGGGGTATTTATAGATACAAAGCTAATCCTATCCAAATCAAAATAGGAGAACAGAGTCGGCAACTTTCACGGTATCGTGGAACCAAGTCACACCACGTAGGTTAGTGTCATGGAAATCAGGCTCAATTATACGTCTTTAGAAATTGAGTCACACCACTCTTCCATGTCACGTGACTAATAGTCACGCCACGTGACTGCTGGTGTGGAAATCAGAACCTGTCTTTGATCTTCTAAATTGGACTCACGCCAGCCACTCACATCACGTGAGTGTCAGTCACACCACGTGAGTGGTGTCGTGGGTCCATCTCTGGTGTAGATTCTTGTTCTTTCTTCTTCCGACACTTCATTCTTGGTCTTGATTCTTTCTTTTTGATCATTTTTCCTTTAAAACCTGTTTTCCTGCAAAGTAGGATAGAAACCACATCATACCAACAAAATACACCCAAGTTATTGCATATTTTCTTTGTTTTAAGCATCGAAAGTGCCATGTAACCATGGCACATCAATTACCAAAGTGAGAAATTGTCAAACCTGTGCCATTACCAATATGAATTTTATCGCTTCCTAGATACTCTCCTTGTACCACCATATTCTGCATATCATTAGTTAAATGATGAGTAGCCCTAGAATTCTGATACCGATTCGAGTCTCCAACCATAGAAGGTTGTGCATTGAGAGCATCTATGTGCGATTTGGATGGAGCTTGATAGGCATAGTCAAAATGATGGTAGCAAATCAAGGCAAAGTGACCAAACTTATGGCAAACATGACATTGATTTCGGTTGGATGAGTTAGTGCGACGCCCCTGACCTCGTCCTCATCCATATCTGCCACTATAAGCTTGATTGTTATTAACATTAGTAGGCTTTTTAAAGGCATTATCATCCTTACTATTGTTGTACTGTCTAGCAGACAAATTGGCTTGGCCTAATCCTTGTTCTATACTTGTTTTCTGTTCCAAATGATAATCTTAACTTAAAAGCAAGCCATGAAGATCAGCTAATGAAATTAACTCGGCCCTAGTAGTGACCGAGACAACCACATCATCATATTTTTGTCCAAGTCCTCCAAGAATATATAATGCAACATCATCATTAGTGACAGGGTGTGCCACAACTACGAGATTATCGACATAAGTCTTCATCTTGAAAATATTCTACCATGGATGAGTTGCCTTTCTTTGTGGTTTGTAATTGCAGCCTTAGTTGCATTATCCTAGCCTTGGATTGCGATGCAAACATCGTCTCAATAGCATGCCAAACAGTCTGAGATGTCGAACAACCGACTACTTGGGATAAAATCCCTTCGATGAGAGTTGAGAGAATCCAACTCAATAAAAGTTGCTCTTGTTTGATCCATAAACTATATGCTGGATTGATAACCACGTCGTTTAAGGTTACTTCACAAGAGCTATTTGGAGTTAACTTTGGAGGGAACTTGTGTGTACCATCCACATATCCCTCTATTTTGTGACCTCTTAGAACTGGGAGAATTTGTGATTTCCATATAATATAGTTATGACAGTCTAATTTGAGAAGATAGTACTGATTAACGTTGGTTGGAAGCGGTGAAAAGTTCTGGGAAGGGGTTTACGAGGTGATACTGGTAATTGAGGGAAGTGTCATTGTGAGACGTGAGTTTTCTCAAGGCTCCGATACCATGAAAAGGTTTTATGAAGATGATAAAACTCGGTTATCTTTCACGGAGGAGTTCTTCCTCAATATATACATGATGCTACACAAAGTGTAGTTGAACACCAACTCTCTAAGAGATATACTATACAATTCTAATCAATTGTAAATACATTAACGTGACGGTTATGGTGTCCTAACAACGTGGATAATTTTCTTGTAACTCAACACTGTTTAGAAAATGATTTTCAATATTTGATGTTTGAAGATAAAGTGAGCTGAGAAAAGGTACAGAAGTCGGGTTAGATGGGTCTTCAAATTGGGTGGGTCAAATTTTAACAAGAGTTGGGTCGGGTAGTAATTTAAATAGAAAATAAGTTTTTAATTGTGATAGAAATATATCCACATAGGCGCAACATGGAATAATGAAAGTGGAGCCATATCACTTAACAACCCATGAGAAAATGTGTGCCCAAATTGGATGACAAGCCCAAATATAACCAAAAAGTATAGCGAAGGAAAAATATGATCCTTTTTTAAGAGTACAGGGGCAAATATGACCCTTTTCCCTATTTAAAATCTAAAGCCAACATTATATAACTAGGGATAAAAATATAATACATAAATCCGAATTAAATCATGAGGATCTTAAATCATGTGCTCCCCTTATATGATCACACATTTCACTAGCATTTGATTGTTTGATATCTCACTCACATTTCATAAGTTTAGGTATATGATTCTTGCTTAAATTCCTTAATTTATGTGTTCTAATTGTCTAAAGAAGAAAATGAGGAAGACTACACTATACTAAAATAGTCTTCACTAAATTACATGTCCAAGAGAGGAGTTTTATTTGTCATATTCTTATTTCATGTGTTATATCTATACATTATTTTGGTTAGCCGATAGATTTTGTATAGTTCTATTTACAAAGGAAACTACAACAATTTTTCTTGGGAAATTCCAGGGTTAATCAAGCCATTAGCTATATCTTTCATTTGAGGACAAATGATCCAAAGGGGGTATGAAGTAATGCCCGGACACTTAAAAACATATATGACCAGCTTAGCATTGACGAAAGTAATTAAACTTGAGATAGTAAGGAGGTATTTGAGCTTAAAGTTAAAGTTAAGTGTGAAGTTAAAGTAGAGGGATTAAGATTTTGGAAAAATAGGATAAAATAAGTGAGGTGCTTGCTTGACTTAATTAAGCTAGTAGGTGACAGGTAGGTGCATCACCTACTTAGACTATTGGACCAAATTGAGGCCTATATTAATGGACTCATTTGAGGCCCAAATTAAGTAAAAGAAAAAGGGAAGGCTGACTAGCCCAATACCTAAATCTTTCTAAGGACCAATATGATGTGATCTAACTAGAAATAAACCAAGTAGGTACATCACCTACTTGGACTTTTTGAGTAGCTTAAAGAGCCAAGTAGGTGCATCACCTACTTGGACTATTTTTGACCAATATGTGGATGGAAATGAGTTAAAAAGAGGTGGTCTAGAATTCCCCTTATCAGATCAATATTGGCTTATCTTTTTACTCACTTTTAACATACAAAATTCTGATTTTAACTCCAGCTCTCTCTCTCTCTCTGTTTCCTCTCAAGATTCACACAACGTCACTAGTTCCCTTAGGGTTCTTAATGGTTTCCTCTCTTTTCCAGCCAATGCAGTGCTCTTCCCAAGATGGTTACCTCATTTTCTTACTGTTATAAAAGGTTTTTCTCTCCTTCTTTGGTTCAAGTTGAAAGAAAATCCAAATTCATAAAAGAGTACAAATTAAGAGGATAAAATTCTAGAATTTTGAGGTAAGGATTTTCCCCAATTTTGTCCCTCCTTACATATATTTTGGTGCAAAATTTTGTGTGTGTTTTGTTCTAGAACTCATAGGGTGGTGATTGGAAATATTCTCCTATTATACTAAAATAAATTTTGGGACTATTTTAGGTTGTTTTGTTTGTATTATTGTTGTGAAGTAATTGGGTGACCTTATATAGTGGTTGTGTAAGGTTGTATTGAGGTGGAAATAAAGGTTGTGATCTTGGGGGGAATGGTCTGGTAGTTTATGGATGTTCGACAATCATAAATTGCTCTCTTTAGCTTCAATTGTGAGATCACTTGGGCATTTTAAATGTAATTATGAGATCACTTGGGCATATTGCAGGCCATATTGTGATGTTTAGGTACTATTTTGTATCAATAGGATAAGAAGGTATAGTTGGATAGGTGGAGAAGTCATGGAATCCCCTTAAAGGATAGAAACACTTAAGGGTGTACTGGTACACCACCAAATTGGATGTTGCATGAGCTTACTGCCCCCACACTTTTATATACTATTTTGTCTGTATCATGGAACCAATGGAGTTTTGGGGAACCCAATATGAATGTTGTATGATGTATAGATGGGATTAGAGGAGAGAGGGTTGGAAGAACACCACTGATTTAATAAACTACGGGCTTACTTCCTGGCTACTATATTGGTGAGGCCAAGTATCCCAAATTTTTTATTAGCAACTAATACTAATTTTACCACCTATTTCATTGTAGATTAATAATATGAAGGGAAAATAGTTAATTCGTGGTAATATCTGAGTTGTACAGCAAGGTATGTAAGGCTGTTTGATTTTTTATTTCTTTGGCATGAATCCAACACTTGTGTTACAAAGTAAGCTTCCTAAGTGCTCTTGGTAGTAAATGATACATAGTGGAAGTATATGATCACCAATGTAGCTAATGATCTCATTCCCACTCCTTAGTACCTTAAAGTGCTTCAAGATGAGTTTATTACTAGATCTACGTGCTTACTCTATTAAGTATTAGCATGAAAGGCTTAAACCTTTTTTATAGTTAAAGCACAAACCCTCATCACATGTTTCTCTATCATGAGTCAATAAGATCCTAGATTACACATGGTAAGTATGTTCATTTGTTGGGTACACAGTAAGCCCACTTACTGCCAACTTACAACAATTGTTCTATTTAATCATATACTTCATTTTCTCACATGTGTACATGTTCCCTTCATTTATTACTCCCATTGTCTTACTCTAAAATTTTAGCTCATTGAATCATTACTTGTTCTGGTATATAGATATATGTCCTAACTTGGAACGTGTACTATCACTAAGTTGAATCTGTCCACGTGATTCATTAGTTCCCATGTTTATGTAACACTTTCATTTGATATCATTACTAAGTATTCAACCATCATATCACTGCATAGAGTCCATATCTCTTGGCTTGATGAGTTAAATGTCTCCACTTGATATATGTTTCAAGTTGAGCTGTCAAAATGCTTATTGTGTCACATAAGCTCCTAATTATAACGTTGGTGTTACAGTTGCTTCCCATATTATTGTTACTATCTTAAGTCCATATTTGCATGTATCCTACTATGGTTTGTTGTCCCAAATATGAATAACACTATGGCCACCAAAAGAACAATGCCACCAAGAGAACAATCTCAAAGATTAAAGGAAAAAGGTAAAGTGAATCTACATAATCATGGGTGGTAGCCCAGGGCCAAAAGCCTAGCATGGGTCGATCCAAAAAGTGAATTTACATATTTATAGGCAGAAGCTCAGGGGAAAAAACCTTACATGGGCTGATCCCAATTTATGTATTTATGGGTGGCAGCTCAGGGGTTAATACCTAGCATGGTCCCAATTTATGTATTTATGGGTGGCAACTCAGGGGTTAATACCTAGCATGGGACAATCCTAATCTATATATTTATGAGAACCATATCCCAGGGGTTAAAAGGCCTAGCATGGGTAATCCTTTTCTACCACTTATCAGTTGGTCATTATATCACATGCCCTACAAAGTTATGAAAAAAAGAAAAGTAAAGCAAAGAAAAGAATGCAATGCACATGATTCCACAAGGGTAAGTTAAGGTGGTCTTTCATCCTTGCCTATATGTTCATGTATTGAAAACTAATTTCATTGAGATTTTGTTTTACATAGGGTTACTTCATGCCTTACATAGTCAGTACATTTCTTCGTACTGATGTCCCTCACGGGGGACCTGCATTCCATGCTGCAGGTACAGGTTCTCCGCTAGTAGATCTCCCTCATTAAAGCATAGGAACCTCATTAGTTGTGAGTTAGCTCCATGTTGATTCAGGGCTGTTTTAGCATATATATTTTGATAGTGGTACAGTCTTGGATCCTATTAGAGGCTTTATAGACACTGTAAAGGTGTTATATGTATTTATAGTTTGATTTGCCATTTGTACTAGTTTAGCTAGTTGGTTGATGTTGTATGTATAAGCTCCTCATTAGAAATCCTATTTGTATAGTGATTATTTTGCTCATCATGGGTCATTCATACAGCATGTGCTCATATGGTGCTTGTCCACCTCACCAAGGCTTAAGGTGTGACAGTTCTCCTATCGAAGGTTTAGTGTGGGTGTCACTCAAGACTATTTGGGTTGTGACAAAGTAGGTATTAGAGCCCTAGGTTCATAGATCTCATTATACAAGGACATGTCCAGTAGAGTTTTAGAACGGTAAAGAGACGTCTATACTTTTCTTCAAAAGGCTATAGGACACCAGCAAAACTCAATTTCTTCTTACTTTCATGTTGTTACTTGATTCCAATTGGTATTTGGTGATCAAAACTAGTATATGACCTCTTTCTCTATTATTCTCACAGAACACATGTATTAAGAGCAAGAGAAGAGGCACTCAAACCAACCATTGGGGCTGTGGTTCATGGTAGAGGGCATGTTAGAGGAAGGAGTGTAGTGCTCACCTAGGGCAAAGCTCAGGCAACTACAGGACCTACTCAGGAAAGGTCAAAATCTCCTCCCCACAAGAGGATATTCCTAAAGTATCAAAGGGAGAGACAGTACCAGTTCAGGGGGTGGCCACACCAGTTTAGGGAGGTGGAACACTAGTTCAGATATTGTCAGATATGATTCAGCAGGTCTTGAGTTTATAGAGAGGTTAGAATGGCTTGGGGCTACCCCTGCAGTTCCTGCAGTGCAGCATCCAAGAGTGTAGTATGCTACCGCCATAGCTCCAATGAAGCTTCAGAGAAGGGCATCTACCCGAGACATATAGCAGTTCTAGTCATGATCGAAGATAAGCATAATTTATTCTGTAAGATGAAGCCTCCAGTATTCCATGGTTTAAGACTGAGGATGCATATGAGTTCATTATTGACTGCCATGAGCGACTCCATAAGATTGGAGCAGTTGAGAGGTATAGAGTTGAGTTTGTCACCTTTCATCTTCAGGGTGATGCCACATTGTGGTTGAGGGCCTATGTGGAGTGTAGGGCTATTGGGGCACCTCCAATGAATTGGAATAAATTCTATTCGTTCTTCTTAGAGAAGTATGTATTTTATACTTTAAGGGAAAGGAAGAGAGATAAGTTCATCAATATTGAGCATGGGGACTTAGTTAGTTGCAACCTCTGAGGATCAGTTCCATCAAGTCTCCCATTATTCATTAAATTTGTTACATAATGAGGAGGAGAGGATTTGTCGTTCTGTTAAGGGGTTGAACACATGCCTCAAGATTTTAGCTCATCCTGATTATTGGATTCTCTTAGCATCCCTATAGGTGAATCTGGATTGAGCTAATATTAATTACTTACTTCATGGTCCAAGAGGCAAATCCAGTGTCGTGACCTAAATTACGAGGTTGTGCAAGCACCTTCTCTACGCTAACTAGATAGGAGAAGCCTTACCACCCAATCATTTGTTATGCAAAAATTTCTAGAAAACAACCATTATTTAAATAATCAATTCAATATAAATACCAAAACTTAATTATAAAATAAGGACCTTTACAATTGCTTAACTTAAAATGTTACAACATTACCTAAGGGCCTAGTATAGACATGTATAAGAGTTTCTAACAAGAATGGAAGCAGACAGTATAAGACACAACTTCAGCCCGAGAATGAGATGAAAAAGTTGCTAATGAGTACTCGCCACTCCAACTACGAAACTTCTAGTCAACCTACAACACACCTTCATCCCTAAAAGATGTACCAAGAGTAGTATCAGTAAACCACACGTACTGGTAAGCATCATCGACCGACTAGTATTTGTTCACAGAACACTATATAGAAATCAACAAAATCAATAATAACAATCTCACAATTATTTTAGCACCAAAGTTCACATTCCTTAATGTGACTCCTTAATGTTTTCATAAGTTCCCCACATATCTTTCTTAATTCAATTAAATCTATCAATTACGTTCAATATTATGCTTCAATTAGGATAAGTTTTGCTAACTGTTAACATGACCACTGACATCATTCTTAAGAGAATATGAATTCAACTAACGTTTCAGCCAACTAATGAACTTCCTTAACACCACAAGGAATACAAATAGCCACAACAATGATAGTATCCTACAAATTAGATAAGGCAAGTACAAAAGTATCTTGATACACAAAAAAAGGTTTTTCTCAATTAAAATCCCAAATTCAGCTACACAATTTAAGCAACAAGGACACATAAGTCACAACAATTATAAGAAATAACCACCAACATAATACATGTAAGTCATAAATCAAACATATCGAGTAATAAGAAAATCAGCAATTATAGAAGTCACCTCACAACATGGATCTACATACATATCAACCTAACAAAACACATAATCTTTGTATCTCATCAACTCATAATATGTACCCACTCATCTCATAATTGCTCTTTCATATGTATACACATGTTAATGGGTCATATAATACCAATAGTCATGACCTGTAGAGGAAGCACCAGGGTCCATGTACCATACCAGCGTGGTACCCAATCCATAATAATAATAATAATATATTGTACTGATGTCGTAACCAATCCACAATAATAATAATTATATCTTATACCGGTGTGGTACCATATCTATAGTAATATTGCTAGTCCAAAAGCTCACAACGAACACAAGCCACTCATCAATCAGAATGTTTATTTCCATATTCTTACCTTCCTCAATATATTAATATGATCCCACACCCTGTGATCTTTTAGGGTAGTACAACCAGTACACAATATCACAATGCACTTCAAAATCAACAACAATTCCATGGTATCAGCAATAAACAACTTATTGTTTAAGAAGTAATAAATCATCCATCAATCAACCACAAATATGTCTGAAGATACTACTCACATTAGAAGCATAGAAGAGATTAACTTAAGTCTAACTCTAATCAAGCACTCAAAAGTTCATTCACTTACCCAACCATCATTATTTATATCAAGGACCGGTGGATTCAGTTACTAGTATATTGACCCGTATATTCAAGATGCATTATTAGGTTTATAAAACCACTTCATTAGCCATTTATTTAACTATTCGACTTCATTCAGCGCATGATTCTATCTTTAGTTATAAATCCTACACATATGACACTCTAGCAGTAAGCCAGGATTTCTTTTAAAACTTTTATGTTTTGACACCACTTCCCCTTTTATAAACAACTCACATAATAATATTACACTAGGAAAATGATGCTATCAAGACATGCATGCCATCAATTTCACCCCTTTTAGTTATTTAAAAGTAGTTTTATATATTACATGCAAACATAATTTCTCCATCGTCACCTACATTAACCTTATCATATCGCATATCATCATGGAAGTCATACAAGCACATCCACCTCAAGAGATTTATATATTAACATATTAGCCTATTTTAGATCTTTTACCTTAATTCTATATTTTTTTCATCCAAACGCTATGCCTGTATGCCTAATCATGCTTCTCTCATCAATTCTATATTATGCATTTGTTTGCTAATCACAGTATACTACTCATAAAATCATAGCCTACCTTAACTCTAAGATGCTCCCACATAATGAATGCAACCTTGTTCCTTATTCATGATATAGCAATTTTGATGGAGAATCCACGAGGATAATGATTGTACAACCCAAAAATTTCTCATGCTTAAACTCAGACTTAGATCAAGAAAATAGTAGAAAAGTTCAAGCCTCATACCAGTATGACTCAACCTATGAGTCATATAGTTAGACCATGAGCCATACCATGACTCATGGTTTACAACACAAGACAGCCCTATCTTGCTGGTTACCACGACTCATGGTACGAGTTGTGGATGATTGTACGAGTCATATAATGACTCATACTAACGGGGACTATAGAGTTGTCAAATTCACCCAAGGACCACGACTCACTATATGAGTAGTGGTATCAAGGTATGAGTCATACTACGACTTGTGGATCCCTTTTTCTAAACTGAACTAGCTCAGGTCCAGGAGACCACGAGTCTCAATACAACTCATGGTATCAACCTACAAGTTGTATAGTGACTCATAGGTAGCCATTCTAAAAACACTCCAATAGGGTCTCAGGGACCATAAGTCAGACCACGACTTATGGTACCACAGTATAAGTAATATAATGACTCATGAGATGCAGTTCTGGCAATTTTAAAGTCATTTTCAAAAGGGTAAATCAATCTTTCCCCCTCTCCTATGCCATATACTATGTCGTTTCATACTCTTTCAAGTTAGTTTAAAGGTTAAAGAACTGATTAGACTCTCACTCTTACGCTCTAACACTTAGAAAATTCGAAAACCTTTTTGAAGCAGTAAATACTAGGGTTCTTCTCCAAGTGTAAATTCTCTAACTTTTAGCCTAGATTTCTCAAGCCATCAGGTATGTGGGTATTCAATAAGGGTTTTCTTTCACCCTTATTTCTATAACCTCAACTTTAAAATTATGGTTTTCATGATTTGCAACTTAGGGTGTATATCCAATTGTATTAATTTTAATAATTTTTAGTTCTAGCATGTTTCTCATGATTTTCTATCTTGCACAGTAATCCTATACATGATTTTATAGACTTAGTTATTATTTATAACCTTGCTACACGATTTAGCATGACTTACACGTAATTGAGCATGCTTTAGATAATTTCAACATGAATTGATCCTTGATCATAGAATTTCAGTTAATTAAGCATGACTAGAATTAGTATTTCCAGAATTCCAACTAGACAGATGAATGAAACTAGATTTTGCTTATTTTCAGAGAGTTCAATTATTGTGAGCTAATAGTATATTATTTTGGGAGAAGTATTTAGCATCAAGCGGATATTAATTCCAGATAGCCCAAGTATAAGAACTATATTGTTACCGTAGGTTAAGGGTCCTCTCTAGTTGAGAGTGAAATCTTTAGCCTGAATAGGCTTAGTTAGTGAATCCACACCAGACAGGTTCAATACTTTTATTGGTCGGGTAGAGGGCACCCTCTCAATAGGGGTCGTATATTAGACTACATGTTAGCTCACATGGTTTATGTCGTTACTAGAAAATCTCACAGAAATGATTTAAGTATGTCAAGTGTATATAACCCACCAATTTTCAGCATTGATATGATAGTTATGACTTATTTACATGTTTTAGTTTCCCAGCATGAATTACATAAATTGCGGGTTATTGTTCATCAATTTATAGATTTTTAAATGATTTGGTTATGTCATCATGATTCCAACTTTTAAAATATTTTACCTGTATTATTACATGACCTGCATATCTCACATGCTCAGTACATCCTATAGTACTAAACACATACTTTTCTCTTGCGTTATATCCTATCATGATATAGGTTCAGGAAATTATTATCAGCCACATAACTAGTTTGTTTCTAGATTTTACCCTCAACAGACGTGGTAAGTCCTCACCATCCAAGGACGTAGTTCAGTTTTATTTTGTCCTTATTCATGTCAGACATTACTTTTGGTTTTCAGTTATTTTAGAGTTAGTTGGGGTCCTATCTTAGTAACATATCATTTTAGTAGAGGCTTTCAAACATAGTCAGATAGTGTAATTTCCTTTTGGGTTTTCAAATTGTTATTACCTAACTCCAGTTATTTTTAGTTTGCCCACTTTACTATGTTTATACTTCCACACAATGTTTTCTGTATTCATAAATTTTCAGTAGCATGCCAGTGCTAGGGATTGGCTTGGGACTACTTATTTTTATAAGTACCATATTTCATCCATGAGTTAAGACTCCGGGCGTGACAATGATGGGTATGTGTTCCTTGAGATCCTTGCCTCTCCATTATGGTCGTTGTAGCTTAGGAATAGCCTTAGGGACATTTTAGAAGAGAACACTTCTTTTTAGAATAAGTGTTGAACAAAAATAAGTTTAATTCGTATGTTTATTGGTCCGATACTGCTACAGTGTCCACCTCATCACTACAACGGGCTCACTCTAGCAGGCAAGGGACCACTGCAGCAGCCCTAAGCAAGTCGGGACCACTCTATTAATCCTACACCCACAATGATCTTTAAACAAAATAAATGGTTAATCTTGGCTCAATTTTGAATCGGTGTAAATTTTTAAATTTTTCATATTCCTACCACGGATATTTCAATAATCACTAGATAGGTCGTTATATTAGATACCAATTTACTAACCGTTCGTTCCCAAATGAACATTGGTGATGAGGAGCAAGAGGTCAAAATGTTTGGAGGAGATTACTCTTAGGATTGATGTTTTCCATATATTAAACCCTAAAAACAATTACCCGACCTTTTTATTAATTTTTTTTTTATAATATTTAATGCACGATTTGGTATTATGCTCAAATCAATTTTTTTGCGTGCATTAATAACTCAGGAAAAGGAAATTAGGTACTCGAATTCTTACAAAAATCTACGATGTATGGAGGGAAAGGATTTAGCAAGATCATGCGACAGCATAAGAAAATCATGGTGCAAGTTCAAGGGTGGCTACTGCAATAGTGATACCCTTGCTACAACGACCTCGCTACATCAGAGCATGGGTCACTGCAGTGATCACTAGGTTGTTTTAAAAGGGAGAGTGGGGGAAGTTTAATTTCTCACTTTCCAAATTCCACACTTTCTCAAACTCAAAACTCTCTCTCCGCCATTCTCTCCTTACATTAATTTTTCAGGTAAATATCTCTATTCTCATATCTATTCATCATTTGTAATTCGTAACTTGCTTAGAATCAATTGAATTACAAACATAATTGGGTTTTTGCACAAGATTTTGTTTTGCCCTTATAGGAAAGAAATCCCAAAGAATGCTAGTTCATTTTACATTCTCAATGCTCCTATAGAGTTCTAGGCACAAGAATTTTGGAGTTCATGAGGGTTTGAACTCAAATATGAAGTGGGGTAGGTGAAGGGGTGTTCTTTAAAATTTTTTGAGTCATTCCGGCTTGATTTGGGTGTTAATCACCCTAAGAACAATGTATTTAAGACACATACTACTACAGTATAATCTATTAGGCTAAAATCATTAAATGAAGCAAAAACTTGAAAACTCCATTATTGGGGGTGCGGTTCGATTGGGGAAGATGGTACCGCTACAATGAGCTACAACTCGCTATAAAGGTGCCACTATGGCGAGGATCATCTCGATATAGTGAACTTATTGTAGTACCAAGATGCCACTGTAGTGGTGGTCTGGCAGTGTACTACCAGGAGGGATTGAAATTTTTTAAACAACTTTTTACTGTTCCTTTGCTTTTATGCTTAATCTCTTATGGAATTTTAATGAAATCATTATCTAACGAACTTCTTTTCCTTTTTTGAGATACTACTACTACTACTACTATGGCCTGAGGTGAAATTATTACTTATGAGAGGTTCATTAACAACAAATGCAAGATTAGGTTTATGGAACTGAAGGTTAGGGGGATCACATATTGAATGGGGGTTTGTGATGGATAGAGTAGAAGAGGAGGTGTATGAATTTTATAACTGGCTATAGAAGGTAGGTTGGGACCGTTGGTGGAGCCAACTCATGAATGAAATAAGAACTATGAAGGAGTTCTATGCCATGCTTCCTACTATTGATTGGGATATAGAAAACCCAATCATTTTCATCTGGGACGTGTACGTCCAATCGGGGTATAGGTGAATAATACAGCTTTGGGGGTGCCAAATCCCTCGAATGACAGATATAGGACAAAGGAGATTAAGAGTGATAACCAGTGGTTAGATAATAGCCTAGTAGTGGAGAGTATGAGGGAGAACACTCCTTGGGTTAATAACTACAGAGCAATCAAGAGCACCAACTTTACTCTTGATTCCCAACGATGGTTGAACTTGGTTTTCAGGAGGATTCGTCTTTCTGGAAATGTCACTAACTTGACTTACCCGTGGGTGTTAGTGATAGCTTATATCCTGGACCGAGTGGACATGAATGTGGGCAAGCTTTTTGTGGAGGAATTGAGAGCCTTTTTCTAACATAAAGGATCTATTTTTGCCTTTTCTAATTACTAATTTATGTCAGAGAGAGGATGTGCCCAAGGAAGGGAGTTACTCTTCAATCAGGTGTGATGCATCTTTTGACCCATTGAGGGTGAAGGGTGCACTGCAAGATGAGAGAGAAGGAAGTGGAACTCACAAGGGTAGGAGAGCTAAGACTGAGGCTACACAGACTGTGGGCCCTTTCAAAAACTTGGAATCAGACTTGGCTACGGTCAAGAACTTTCTAGAAAAGTTGACGGTGCCTCCTAGAGAGTCCTTTTCATCCAGTACTACGGGACTATTTGATCTTCATAGGGCCTTTGATACCTTTCCCCAAGCCCATGTAGTGCTTGGGCAAACATAAAAGAGGAGAACAAGAAGCGGCTCTCTCGGGACTAGTTTTTCTTCCATATATGGAAGGGAATGAAGACTATAATAAAGACATTTATTCCGAATGAGAAGGTTCCCATAGTGTAGAGGGACAATGCCTAGGAGTTCTTCTTCTTCAGTTGGATAGATTAGGATGGTTCTCATACTCCAAACAGCAGAGATGATGATGGAGCCACCAGTTAGGTCTCTACATATTTATCTCCCTCTCTGTATTTCTGTTGTTTCATAATCTATTGGTTCCCTTGTAGGGCCTTTTTTAAACATTATATACTTTCTCCTATTTTCAAATATTTTTTATTGTTATCTATTTTTAGTTCCATTAGTGGAATCTTTGGGAACTATGGACTTGTTTGTAGGTTGGTACTTTAATGATGTCGTATTTTGCATTAGAAATTGCTCCAGAATTATGTTTTGGAAAATGAGGTCTTTGAGGTAGGAACTGAGGCTAGCTACTGCCTAACACCTGTTGCAGCGGTCCGTCACTCACTATTGCGATCCTTCTATAGAAGAAAAAGTGTCCGCTGCAGCGGTCCTGACAAGTAGGCCTAGCTCAGCTACGATAGGCAAGCGACTAGTACAGAGGTAACCCCACCACTGCATTAGACCTAAGCCAGTAGCTCAGGGAAAAATGATATTTTTATCCCCCTAATTCAACACAACATCACCCAACATAACATTGTTGTTCAAATTACTCCACAGATGAATATAACTGCACGAGCCTTTTGTTTTAGGCTACTAGTCTTGAGAATTCCATTATCTTAACTATTAGGGAAAATTGTGGCGGGATACACAGACCGACAAACTCCGTTTTTATTATTTTATCAACATAAAAAGGTTTTATTAAAAATAAATACACCAAAGATCATCATAATCTCAACATATACTGATTTTTATTATCGGTTGAACATATAACAATTAACCAAATAGTTTCACCACAATTCATACAACCAACCGTAAATCTTGACTCCTTTTACCATATACTAATTTTGAATGGCTAAGTCCCAATTGCAAATCCATCAAGATACCAATTGGAATTAATTAGGTTCCAATTGCATTCTGTGAGATAACAATCGGACTCAACCTAGGTAGACAACAAAATGAGATAGCATTATAGAAAAGATGAAAAGGAATAACTCTAAGATGCCTCATAGATTCCCGAGGATTTGATGTGGACATCTACACACCAATCCACAGGACTCTACTTGACATTGCTCTTGTACTTGTGAGACCGATAACCTATCACTTTGATACCAACTAGTACGGCCCAAATTATGGGTTGTCTGGGTACCTACTCTATTCTAACTAGATAGGAGAACGCTTACCACCCAATCATTCGCTATGCAAAATTTTCTTGAAAACAACCATTCTATAAATAAACAATTCAATTTAAATACCAAAATGTAATTATGAACCAAGGACCTTTACAATCGTTTAACTTAACATGTGACAACATTACCCACGGGCCTAGTCTAGACATGTACAAGAGCTTCTAACAACAATGAAAGTAGACAGTAAAATATGCAACTTCAGCTCGAGAATGAGATGCACAAGTTGCTGATGAGTACTCGACACTCCAACTATGAAAATTCCAGTGAACCTGCAACACAACTACATCCAAAAAAAGATGTAAAAAGAGTAGTATCAGTACACCACATTTACTAGTAAGCATTGTCGGTCGACTAGGATTAGTTCACGCAATGTTATTTAGAAATCAACAAAATCAATCATGACAATCTCATAATTAGTTTAGAACCAAAGTTCACATTCCTTACGGTGACTCCTCAATGGTTTCATAAGTTCCCTAAGTATCTTTCCTTACACAATAAACTCAATCAATTATGTTAAATATTATGCTTCTATTAGGATAAGTTTTGCTAACCATTAACACGACCACTGACATCATTCTACAGAGAACATGAATTTGACTAACGATTCAACCAACCAATGAACTACCTCAACACCACAAGGAATACAAATAGCCACAACAACAATAATATCACACAAATTAGATAAGGTAGGTACACATGTATTTTGACACACAACACATAGTTTTTCTAAATTAACAAATCACCTCAACCCAGCTACAGAACGTTAGTAACAAGGACATATATGTCACAATAATTATTATAAAAAGCCACCAACATAATTCATATAAGTCATAATCAAACATATTGTGTCAAACAAAGCTCTACAATTGTAGCAGTCACCTCACAACATGGATCTATGTCTATATCAACCTCACAAAATACATAATCTCTGTATCCTATCAACTCATAATACCCACTCATCTCATGACCGCTCTCTCATCTATACACACATGCAAAGGCGTCTTATTTCTACCCAATAGTACCAGGATCCATGTACCATCTTGGTATGGTACTCGATCAATAATAATAATTGTAATATATTGTACCGGCATGGTACTTGATCCATGATAATAATAATAATAATAATATATTATGCTGGTGCAGTACCTGATCCATAGAAATACTGTTTATCGGTAAGATAACATCGAACACGAGCCACTTATTAATCAGAAGGTTTATTTCGACATTATTACCTTTCTCGAGATATCATAATATGATCCCACACTCTATGATCTTTTAGGATAGTACAACAAGTACACAATATCACAACATATTTCAAAATAAATAATAACTCCACGGTATCAACAATCAATAACATATTCATTCAAGTAGACAAATCATTCATCAATCAACCACAAGTATGTCTGAAGGCCAAACAATTTTCTATTCATATTAGAAGTATAAAAGAGACTATATTAAGTCTAACTCCAATCAAGCACTCATAAGTTCATTCACTTACCTAACCTTCATTGTTTATATCAAGGACCGATGGATTCAGTTACTAGTATATTGACCATTATATTCAAGTCATTAATAGGTTCATAGGCACCACTTCATTAGCCGTTTATGTAACTATTCAACTCATTTCAGCTTATGATTCTAACTTTAGTTATTCATCCTATACAGATCATACTCTAGAACTTAGCCTGGCTTTCTTTTAGAACTTTTATATTATGACACCACTTCCATCTTCATGAATAACTCACAGAACAATATTGCAACATGCAAATCATGCATTCAAAACACGCATAATAACAATTTCACCCTTTTTAGTTATTAAAAAGCTAGATTTATAGATTAAATATAAACACAATTTCTACATCATCACCCACATTCACCTTATTCATATTACATTTCATCATGGAAGTCATACAAGCACATATAACATATCAAGGTATTTATATATTAACTTATTACCATCCATTTTTGAGCTTTTATGTTATTCTATATTTTATCTATTCAAATGCAATGCCCACAGGCCTAATCATAATTCTCCATGAATTCTATTATGCAAATGTTTGTTAATCCCAGTCTACTTCTTAGAAAACCACAGCCTACCTTGATGCTAAACTGCTACAACAGAATGCATGTACCTTTATTCCTCATTCCCGATCTAGCGGTTTTGATGGAGAATCCACGAGGATAATGATGGGGTCATATTCCTTGCGAGCCTTGCCTCTCTATTATGTTCATTCTGGCTTGGGAATAGCCCTAGAGGCATTATTAGAAAAAAACATTTATTTTTACAATAAGTGCTGACAAAAAATAGGTTTTAGTTCACGTGTTTAGTGGTATGATACTGCTATAACTGCCACCTTATTGCTATAATATGCTCGTTGTAATAGTCAAGGGATGCTGCAATGGCCTTAAGCAGACTAGGCCCACTCTTTCAATTCTACACCTGTAATGATCGTTAAACAAAATTAATTGTTAATCCTGGCTCAATTTTGAATCGAGGTAACTTTTTAAATTTTTCATATTCTTACCATGAATATTTCAATTATGATTGGATGGGTTGTTACATCTAGAGGTTGTATATGGACCTCGTGAGTCTTTCATGGGTTCCATTAATTATATAGAGCAACAAGTTTATACAGATAGGATAGACATGTATTATATTCATCATCATCATTATCCCATTGGATGGCATAGTTGGCATCATACCCATTTGAATATTTATTTTGATGTGGTGACTAGTTGATTGATTGCACAATGATATTCCCTTAATGTTGTTGTATTTGGTTTGAGTTGATTCTTTTGAAATTAGATGGTTCTCACCATCACATTGAATTAGGGTCAGTCGATGGTGCTACTGAGTACATGTGGTTGGTACTCACGCTTATTTTTTTTTGCACCTTACATGTAAGTACTAAACCAGTAGTCCCTAAATGTTGATTTGTGATTATCTAATGATTTTTTCAAAGATTCCTGAGGTAGACACTGTTGATCCCATAGACTGCTGGATCTCATCTATCTCTATCTTTATGCTTATTTTGCATTTTGAGACACTTTAGACTCATTATTTTTTTTCATTATTTTATAGTATTATACCTTGTGAGTTCCATTTCTTGGTATTTATATTATATTTTGTTGAGGCTTATTATCATTATTATTAGCTACATTGTGTTTTTACCTTATTATTTACTATTTGGTTTTAGGTTGGCTTCCCTATCACCAGAGGGGGCGTGATAGGTTCCATTACGATCAAGTTTTGGCTCATGAAATTGAATGCTATGACTCAAAGAATGCCTACACCTTAGTGGAAGTAGGAGCGTATCACTATGGACTTTGTGGTTGGTTTGCCAGGACTTTGGGGAAGTTTGACTCTATTTGGGTGATTGTGGATAGGTTGACCAAGTCAGTCTATTTTGTACCATTAAAGATTAACTACAATTTTGAGAAGTTGGCTAAGATCTACAGTTTGGAGATAGTTCGATTGCATGGTGTGACCATTTCCATCACTTCTAATAGAGGTACTCATTTTACATTGCACTTTAAGAGTTCTATGCAGCAAGATTTGGACACACAGTTGGAGATGCGTACAAATGTTCACCCATAGATAGTTGGTTAGTTAGAGTGGACAATTTAAGTATTGGAGGATATGGTTTGAGTTTATGTAATTGACTTTGGTGGTTAGTGGGACCACTCTCTTACTTTGTTGGAGTTTGCCTACAGCAACAGTTACCATTCTAGTATTAAGATGACACCATTTGAGGCTTTGTATGGGAGAAGGTGTAGATGTTAGGTTGGTTGGCCTGATTTATTTGAGGTTAGGCGATAGGGTACAGACATGTTAAGGGATTCTATGGATAAGGTAAAGTTGATCTAGGATCAGTGTCACTACCCAAACCTGTCGTGAGTGGCACCCACACTACTCACTCGGTGGGAGAACCAATAACCCTGGAAGCATTGAACAATACTTAGATAGAATATGAAAACTATCCCATAAATAGTTTAATAAGTAGACAATCTAACAACTTAAAAAATGAGGAAACAAAATACCAAACTGAAATCCCTTAGAACCCGAAAGTCGACGTACCAAAACATACTACAAATTTAAAAAGGGGATACAACCCCCAAAACTTAAGGAAAGTAACAAGTCCAAACAAAAGACAATGTCCAGGGAAGATAGATCTCATGGTAGCCCGACTATGTTGCACACCCTGAAATCAGGAAATCAGTTGCTAAAGTCACACGTGAGGTCTCAAAGAATTAGCTGGAATATGTGCTACACTCACAGAAGTAAATGTAGGTGCAGTATCAGCACACAAAATAAACACAGTGTACTAGTAGGATCATCGGCTAACCCAAGATGAAAATATGGATATTTAACCAAAATATAGTACAATTAGCTAACACATGCTTACACATTATACATTCAGCACATAAGTACAAATGGCATTTAAGAGGAAACACCAAAAAGCCAAAAAATATCACCAATCCAAAGATAGTCAATTCAAGTTAAGATAAATAAGCTAATATCAAACATAACAATTATGATTTCCCTGGTCCATTCAAGGAAAAATCACACCATTACATACCTTTAACCCGTACATATATGTTAAGGGTTATATACGTACCCTCTAGCTATTACATGCAGGGGACGATTATCGTCTATGTACTAAAACCCCAGACATGAATGTCTGTAATCCTTAATCCAACCATAACCTGTGAGAATGTCCTAAATACAAAAACATTCCACAATTTAAAATATAAAGCAGGCCAAGTCCTAAAGTAAGTAAACCACGCATGGACCACACCCATAAGGATACGTTAACCAATCACACTACAAAGTAGTTAATATGTATAATACAAGTTGGATTAATTACACCACCATCACCTACCTCGAACCAAGCTTGCACAATTGTCAGAACTTTGCCTTCCCGTGCCCTTTTCGCTTGTTCTTGGTCTAAAACATATATACAAAAACCGTATTAACAAATGATCGAACATGGCAGGATTTATAACTCACCCCCATCCCCCTAAGGTCAGTTCATGATCGTTTCCTTATTGTTCTAGGGCTATTTTCCCCATAATTCACCTAAAACTACCTATTTCATTAAGTGTTTAGTGAATTAACGGAACACAAAGCCAATTTCATGGTTAATAAACAAAACCCATTAACCTAATGCTTATTTTCACCTCTTGCACTAGCAATGTCACACCTCGAATTACAACAAAGCGAACTGGCACCCGAAGTCGTTAAGGCCCGAGAGAACCAATCTTCATTCATGTACACTCATATGCATGTCACTAAAGGATCAACACTCTATCACATATAGATGCAAGATGCCAATGGCGAAAATCATGGAGAACATGTGATATAGATGAAACTTAGCCGTTAGGGCCAACAAGTCAAAAGCATACATTCCTTACAATTTCATCATTTTCCCCACAACGTCCACAAAGCCTCTAACAGACACAGACCCAAACCTACAGTCGGGACACGACCCCACTTTATACAACATTTATACAATACCAAAAACAAATGTACATAGTGACTCACAAAGCCCCGAACTGATCTGAAGCTCACCAATAATCCTTAGATGACCCGCAACCTACTGTAGAGGTCTACTAGCACCTGTGCCTGCAGCAAGTAAGGTAAGTCCCCCAAGGGACGTCAGTACGAAGAATGTACTGAGTATGTAAGGCTATAAGAAATTGCATAATACATAAGTACTTTAATGGAATCAAAACAAGTGAGTAATCAATATGGATAAGCCTCCGTCTGTATATATGGAACCATGTAAATTACATTCTTTACTTTACTTTAGTTTTACGCTCTTCATCATTATCATTCATTACTTCATCTTCTTTGCATTAAGAAATTGTAAAGCATGTGATAAACAAGTGACCAACTGATCAGTGGTAAAAGAGGATGACCCATGCTAGGTATTTTCACCCCTGGGATACGGTCCTCATAAATACACAAATCAGGATCGACCCACGATAGTCTTCTCTTTCGCCCCTGGGATGCCACCCATGATATTGGGATCGACCCATGCTAGGTGTTTCTTCCACCCCTGGGATGCCACCCAAGAATACTCAAACAATTATACATTACTTAATTTCTTTACTTCTGTGAGATTGATACATTAGTAGTCAAAACATCATTAGAACTTTGGAACCATGTCCACTATTATGTGACACATGAATAACAATTGATCAATGAAAAAGGAACATGTGGATAACAATAGATGACAACCTGAAACGAGATACCTTAGAACATTTCGAAATGGAATAAGTACAATGACAATGTGAACACTATATGCTGCAGAAGGATATGAAAAGAGTAACCTTACATACCTTATCTTCCAAATATGAATACACAACCCTATATGTGAATACCATAATCCATCTCCTTCCTTACGTGTTACTCTACAACATGAGTACATGATGGAACTCACGTTAACAACTAACTACATTGCAAGTGTATAAAACTATAATGAGCTACGTGAATGCTATATAGCGTCATTTCATCCTTCTACAATACAACTCACTGCATCACCATACCAACAACACCAAAACATTCCACACATTGACCAAGACATCATAAACCAATAGCATTTCACACCAAGTTTATCCTTTACACTTCCTCATTAATACTACGTCACAATTACGCCATCAAGTCATCTCAATACCTTCCACAATAACATATTAACAACAATCCATAATTGATATAATCCAACATACCTCCGAACGACCCCTTAAAGTCATTCAAAAGATACCACAAGTTGATAATTGCATCCAAAAAGGGTATAGGGGCCTTAGGGGGTCAAAGAGAAAAAAAAACAACCAAAACCAAATTTTGGACTGGGCTGTGGAGCCACCTGCACCCGCAGGTGGATGATATATGGCCGAAGGTTCCCCTCTGTCCTTGTCCAGAGCCACCTGCATCGGCATCTGAGCCTGCAGGTGCTCCAGATGCGAGGGCGGATGCCCGTTTCAGCCTCCAGGGGTCATTTTAGGGTCTTTTTTTGTAATAAATGATCCATGGCCATAAATAATATTCTATTTACATCTTTAAAGTCAAATTGGATGCCAAAGAACAACCATGGTTTCATAACACACATGAACATCACCAAAACTACATTTTCCTTTCTATTCGTCACCAATTTCATACACAATTTCACAACAACAATTCCAAATGTTATACACAAAGAGAAAGCAAGTTAAGGATATAAAAACATATTAAATGTTGATATTTAATCCACCAAATTCACTTCCTTAAATACCACACGTCTACTTTCAAGTTTAAAAGGCAAAACCCTTCACCGATTTAGCAAAAGTAGACTGTTTTACACATAGTGAACTGTCCAACACTTTGCCAACATAACCAACATGATTTATACAACATATTAAGCATATAGTATACTAAACCATGAGATTAAACACTTACCAAATCTTGCAAGAGGATGATCTTGTTCAAGGGAGTGATAGCCTAGGGTTTGTGAGAAATTTGAAACGTCTTGGATAATTCTAGAAATGGCATGTGTGTTGTAATGAATAAAATATGATTTTTGTGCTTTATATAGTCCCTCAAGTAATCCTTAGCCACACTATGGACAATAAATGTTATGTTTACTTGGTCAACATTAGAATGGATCATTTTCCCTTTGGGGCCATGTCTTTTGCTCCATTTGTGAGCCTCAATTGAGCCCAATGGCACAAGAATAATTCAGCCCACCAAATTTAATTTATAATACCCCAAAATTCTCATGTTTAAATAATTCCATAAATGTTATGGTAATCAACTAGGTTCGGAAATGTACAAGGTGTTACATCCTTCTCCCCTTAGAAACATTCGTCCTCGAATGTTAGTGACACTATCCAATTTAAACAAATTCAAGTCTAGGAGCATTCTACATGTTATCATATATATACATAATGATTATAGATACTTACTTGTTATTCGTCCAATCCTGCACCTTGAACCTTCTCTTCAATTTGAAATAAATGAGGGTACTTGGACTTCATCCTTTCTTCAGCTTCCCATGTAATCTCTTCTACTTGTTGATTCCTCCAAAGTACCTTTATGGAAGATACTTCTTTATTCCTTAACCTCTTCACTTGTCGATCCAGAATAGCAATAGGTATCTTTTCATAGGTGAGATCCTCCATAACTTGTACATCTTCCATGGGATCAATACGAGATGGATCTCCTATGCACTTTCAAAGCATCAAAACATGAAATACTGGATGAACTATGGAGAGTTCTTGGGGTAATGCTAATTCATACGCAACTTGCCCAAATCTTCGGACAATTTCATATGGTCCTATATAACGTGGACTCAACTTTCCTTTCTTTCCAAATCTCATTACCCCTTTCATCGGGACACCTTCAAGAATACCCAATCACCTATGGCAAATTCGAGCCCTCTTTTTCTAACATCAGCATATGACTTGTGTCGACTTTGGGCCATTTGTAGTCGCTGTTGGATCACTTTAACTTTTTCCATAGCTTGATAAACAAGATCTGGCCCAAGTAAAGAAGTTTCACCCGCTTCAAACCATCCAATTGGTGATCTACACTTCCTTCCGTATAAAGCTTCATAAGGTGCCATTTTGATACTTGAATGATAGCTATTATTGTAGGCAAATTCAATAAGAGGTATATGATCATCCCAACTGCCTTTAAAGTCCAACATGGAAGCTCATAGCATATCTTTAAGTGTTTGGATAGTACGTTCTGCTTGTCCATCTGTCTGAGGATGAAAAGACGTACTCAAACTCACTTGGGTTCCCAAACTCCTCTGAAAAGATCTCTAAAAATGTGCAGTAAATTGAACTCCCCTGTCTGATATAATAGAGATCGGAATCCCGTGTAACCGTACTATCTCTTTAACATACAACCTTGCATAATCTTCAGCGGTATAGGTGGTCTTGACTGGTAGGAAATACGCTGACTTGGTAAGCCTGTCAACTATTACCCATATGGAATCAAAATTTTGCAGTGTACGAGGAAAACCTGTGATGAAATCCATGTTAATCATGTCCTACTTCCAAATCAAAAGATTGATACACTGCATATAACCTCAAGGTTTCTGATGCTCCACTTTTACTTGTTGACAATTTGGGCATTGAGCTACAAATTCTGCAATGTTCTTATTCATGTTTCCCCACCAATACATTTCTTTCAAATCATGGTACATTTTGGTGGCTCCCGAATAAATAGAATACCGTGAATGATGTGCCTCTATCATAATTCGTTTCCTTAGGTCATCTACATCCGGTACACACAATCTACCTTGGCACTGAAGTAATCCCTCTTGCGTAAGATCAAATGCCTTTGTCAGACCCTATTGTACATTCTCTTTCAGCTGTAATAACATAGGATCCGCATGCTGCTTCTCTTTCACTTCAGCTACTGATAAAGATTCTGTCGCATTTTGCACAATAACCCCTTCGTCTGGAAATTCAAGAAGCCGAACTCCCAAGCTGGCTAGTTGATGTAGATCCTTGACTATATCGTGATTTTCCGTCAACTGGCCACTAGTACCTCCTATTGCTTTGCGGCTTAATGCATCGGCTACAACATTTGCTTTTCCTGGATGATACAGGATATCAATATCATAGTCTTTCAATAGCTCAAGCCACCTCCGCTGCCTCAGATTTAAATCCTTCTGGTTAAATATATATTGCAAACTCTTGTGGTCAGTATAGATGTCAACATGAACCCCATATAAATAGTGGTTCCATATCTTTAAAGCAAATACCACAGCTGCTAACTCAAGATCATGTGTGGGATAGTTTCTCTCATGTGGTCTCAACTGTAGTGAGGAATACGCTATTACATTACCATGTTGCATCAATACACACCCTAGGCCAACTCTGGAAGTATCACAATATACTGCATACCCTTCTGTGCCTTCCGAAAGTACCAATACCGATGTAGAAGTCAATTTATCTTTCAGCTCCTAGAAACTTTTCTCACATGCATCATTCCACTGAAACTTGATTGCCTTGTGTGTAAGCTTTGTTAAAGGTGCAGCAATGGAAGAAAACCCTTCAACAAATCTTCTGTAATAACCTGCCAACCCAAGGAAGCTACGAATTTTCATAGGCGTCGTAGGTCTTGGCCAATTCTTCACCGCTTCTATCTTTTGTGTATCAACCCTTATCCCTTCATCTGACACAATGTAACCCAAGAATGCTACGGATTTTAACCAAAATTCACATTTAGAGAACTTTGCATACAACTTACGCTCACGAAGAATTTATAACACCTGTCGTAAGTGATTAGCATGGTCCTCTTGTGATCTGGAATAAACCAGGATGTCATCTATAAACACCGTCACGAATACGTCAAAATGGCTTAAACACCCTATTCATCAAATCCATGAAAATAGCTGGTGCATTTGTTAGTCCAAACGACATAACTAAAAATTCATAATGGACATACCGTGTTCGGAAAGTTGTCTTGGGTATATCTTTTTCTCTAACTTTAACTTGATGGTAACCCGATCTCAAGTCAATCTTTGAAAAAACATTTGGTACCCTGTAGCTGATCAAATAGATCGTCAATTCTGGGGAGGGGATATTTGTTCTTGATCGTTACCTTATTCAATTGCCAATAGTCAATACAGATTCTCAATGTGCCATCTTTCTTCCGTACAAATAATACTGGTGCACCCTACCGGGACATACTAGGCTTTATGAACCCCTTGTCTAATTGCTCCTTTAGTTCTTACAATTTTACTGGAGCCATTCTATACGATGGAATAGAGATATGCTCAGTGCCTGGCATCACATCAATACCAAACTTTACTTCCAAACCTGGAAGATGCTCAGGAAATACATCAAGAAATTCATTGACCACTGGAACCGACTGAGGAGTTAGAGGTCCCACATCAGTATCTTTCACTCTTACTAAGTGACATATGTACCCCTTGGCTATCATTTTCCTTGCTTTAAGATAGAAAATAATTTTTCCCCTCGGTGCCCCTACATTACCCTCCCATTCAAGAACATTCGCTTGTGGAAAATAAAAATTTACTTTTTTAGCTCGGCAATCTATCGTGGCATAACAAGACGCCAACCAATCCATACCCATTATGACATCAAAATCCACCATTTCCAGTTCAACAAGATCGGCCAACGTATCATGATCACACACAGTTACTACATAATTACGATATACTCTTTTTGCAATAATAGATTCACCAACTGGTGTAGATACTTCTATTGACTTAATTAATAATTTTGGTGTTCGTTCAGATTTTGCAGTAAGTAATGGAGTAACATATGATAATGTAGAACCTGGATCAATCAATGCATATACATTATACGAAAATATGGATAATGTACTTGTGACTACATCAAGAGAAGCCTCCGAATTCTATTGGTCCACTAGAGCATAGGTGCGATTCTGGGTTCCACTAGAACTGGCTACTCCTCTGGCATCTCTACCACGACCAGCAGGCTATACACCCCTACCTAGGGAAGGAACCGATGATGATGATGCAACAGTTGATCTCGTAGGTCGTGCTATACCACCCGTGCCCCTTTGTGGGCATTCTCTCATCATGTGCCCCGATATACCGCACCAAAAGCAACCAATCGTTCCCAACCGGTACGTACTCAAATGAAATCTACTGCAGTGCTGACACGGCTGACGAGAAAATCATGCGGTCTGCAAACCTCGAATTCCACTACTCTGACCAACATGGCTGCCTCTAAACCCTCGAAATTGGGATGAATTACCTGCTGTAGGGGAAGAAAATGATGGTATCAGCGGTCTAGGAAAAATCCCAGGCCTAGATTCTCCTTGGGATGCCATGGACTGTCCCATAGGTCTATCCCTCTTTGACGGCCCCCTTTCAAATTCGTGCGCCCTTCTTCTTTGCCTATGATCCTCTATTTTCTGTGCAAATGCCTGTATTCTGGCTATATCCATATCTCTGTTCAAGGCAGCAATGGTACAATCTCTTACCAAATATGGATCCAACCAATCCACATACCGATGAACTCTATCGGCCATAGTGGCTACCACATTGGGAGCATATCTGGCCAAAGAGTTAAACTGCAGACTGTACTCTCGGACGCTCATATTCCCTTGACGAAGATTTAAAAATTGGTCTGCACGAGCCTCTCGAATCTCATATGGAAGATAGTGGTCAAGAAATGTCGCTTTAAATTCTTCCAAATTAGGTGGATTTGCACCGATACCACGAGATCGTTTCCAATCTTCATACCATAATACCGCCTCTCCTTTCAATCTATATGTCGCAAGCTTAACTATTTCTATACCAGTCACATGCATAACATCTAAAGCCCTTTGAATTTGATCTATAAAGTCTTGCGGATCTTTATTCAGATCCGACCCAGTGAATGTGGGAGGGTCTAATTTCAAAAAATCCTGTGTCTGCCGACTAGCTGCCCTAGCCGCACCATCATCACTTATCGTTGGACCAGCTCATCCCTGACTTTGTGCGGCAACTATCTGAGTCAACATTTTCACCGTATTTCTGAGATCTTGCTCAGTAGCATTAACAGGTGGTTCGGCAGGCTCTTCTCTCCTTCTAGGCTCTTTTGGAGCTGGAAAAGTAGAAGAAGCCCGCGATACAAACTCAGCATCAGCCCCACCTTGACTAGCTTGGTCAGGTGGTGATTTACTTTTTCCTTCTCCGGCAAGCATATCTACCTTCTTACCTTTGCCCCTACCTCGTCTTGTCATCGGTATTTTATTATAACAAAGAAAACCAATTACAATGGTCAGATATAATTCCACCTACAACATTGGCTCTATTGCACGATCTAGAAATGAAGAAAAGAAACAACTCCTAAATGTCTCGTAGCCTCCTACTTATAAATGTGGTGCACAATACATCCATCAGCAAGACTTTACCCAGACACGGCTTTGTAGACACCCTTAGGACAATCTGCTCTGATACCACTTTTGGCACGCTTCGAATTCCAATGGGGTGGACTGGCACCCGAAGCCGTTAAGGCCTGAGAGAACCAATCTTCATTCATGTACACTCATATGCATGTCACTAAAGGATCAACACTCTATCACATATAGATGGAAGATGCCAATGGCGAAAATCATGGAGAACATGTGATATATATGAAACTTAGTCGTTAGGGCCAACAAATCAAAAGCATACATTCCTTATAATTTCTTCATTTTCCCCACAATGTCTATAAAGCCTCTAACAGATACAGACCTAAACCTACAGTCGGGACACGTCCCCGCTTTATACAACATTTATACAATACCAAAAACAAATGTACATAGTGACTCGAAAAGCCCCGAACTTATTTGGAGCTCACCAATAATCCTTAGATGACCTGCAACCTACTGTGGAGGTCTACTAGCACCTGTGCCTGCAACAAGTAAGGTAAGTCCCTCAAGGGACGTCAGTACGAAGAATGTACTGAGTATGTAAGGCTATAAGAAACTGCATGATACATAAGTACTTTAATGGAATCAAAACAAGTGAGTAACCAATATAGATAAACCTCCGTCTGTATATATGGAACCATGTACATTACATTCTTTACTTTACTTTACTTTTACGCTCTTTATCATTATAATTCATTACTTCATCTTCTTTGCATTGAGAAGTTGTAAAGCATGTGATAAACAAGTGACCAACTGATCAGTGGTAAAAGAGGATGACCCATGCTAGGTATTTTCATCCCTGGGATGCAGTCCTCATAAATACACAAATCAGGATCGACCCATAATAGTCTTCTCTTTCACCCCTGGGATGTCACCCGTGATATTGGAATCGACCCATTTCCACAATTATGTGACACATGAATAACAATTGATCAATGAATAAGGAACATGTGGATAACAATAGATGACAACCTGAAACGAGATACCTTAGAAAATTTCGGAATGCAATAAGTACAATGACAATGTGAACACTATGTGCTGCAGAAGGATACGAAAAGAGTAACCTTACATACCTTATCTTCTAAATATGAATACACAACCCTATATGTGAATACTACAATCCAGCTCTTTCCTTACGTGTTACTCTACAACACAAGTACATGACGAAGCTCACGTTAACAACTAACTACATTACAAGTGCATAAAACGATAATGAGCTACGTGAATGCTATATAGCGTCATTTCATCCTTCTACAATACAACTCACTGCATCACCATACCAACAACACCACAACATTCCACACATTGACCAAGACATCATAAACCAATAGCATTTCACACCAAGTTTATCCTTTACACTTCCTCATTAATACTACGTCACAATTACACCATCAAGTCATCTCAATACCTTTCACAATAACATATTCACAACAATCCATAATTGATATAATCCAACATGCCTCCGAAAGACCCCTTAAAGTCATTCAAAAGATACCACAAGTTGATAATTGCATCCAAAAAGGGTATAGGGGCCTTAGGGGGTCAAAGAGAAGCAAAAAGAACCAAAACGAAATTATGGACTAGGCTATGGAGCCACCTGCGCCCGCAGGTGGATGACATGCTGCCGCAGGTGCCCCTCTGGCCTTGTCGAGAGCCACCTGAGTTGGCATCTGCGCCCGCAGGTGCTCCAGATGCGAGGGCGGATGCCTGTTTCAGCCTCCAGGAGTCATTTTAGGGTCTTTTTTTTGTAATAAATGATCCACGGAAATAAATAATCCTCTCTTTACATTTTTAAGGTCAATTTGGATTCCAACGAACAACCATGGTTTCACAACACACATGAACATCACCAAAACTACATTTTCCTTTCAATTCGTCACCAATTCCATACACAATTTCACAACAACAATTCCAAATGTTATACACAAAGAGAAAGAAATTTAAGGACATAATCACATATTACATGTTGATATTTAGTCCACCAAATTCACTTTTTTCAAGACCACACATCTACTTTTAAGATTTGAAGGCAAAACCCTTCACCGATTTAGCAAAAGTAGATTCTTTTACACAGTGAACTGTCCAACACTTTGCCAACATAACCAACATGATTTATAAACCATCTTAAGCGTATAATATACTAAACCGTGAGAGTAAACACTTACCAAAGCTTGCAAGAGGATGATCTTGTTCAAGGGAGTGATAGCCTAGGGTTTGTGAGAAATGTGAAATGTCTTGGATAATTCTAGAAATGGCATGTGTGTTGTAATGAATAAAATCTGATTTTTGTGCTTTATATAGTCCCTCAAGTCATCCTTAGCCACACTATGGACAATAAATGTTATGTTTACTTGGTCAACATTAGAATGGATCATTTTCCCTTTTTGGGCCATGTCTTTTGCTCTAACTTTGGGCCTCAATTGAGCCCAATGGTACAAGACTAATTCAGCCCACAAAATTTAATGTATAATACCTCAACATTCTCATGTTAAATAATTCCATAAATGTTACGGTAATCAACTAGGGTCGGAAATGTATGGGGTGTTACAAGCAATCATTCAAAAATCCACCCTAAAGCCCTTCTCCAACTCCGTAATTTAAGGATTCTAAGGATTAGTAAGTAATTACAAGTAAAAGGAAATGAAATCCTTACATTAACGAAGTTAAACAGAGGAAAACTGATGATTTTCACCCTAAATCGCCCTTTTCTTTTCCCAAAATGAGTTTAGAAAATACAAACTATTTTGGGGGGAAAATCCCAATAAACTGCGGTTTCTACCGTGATAGCATTACTAGACCGCTATAGGGTAGCCAACTGTTATAGCGGAGTTGACCGCTCTTGACCACCGCTATAGCAGTAATTTCTCTGCTATAGCGGTGTCGACAAGACAGTAAGTTTGTCTTTACCCAAAATTCCCACTCTTTACATCACACTTTGATCCTGGGACATTTCAAATGATGCCCTTTATTCTAAGGTCAATTTCGGGAGTTCTACCAACCCAAAATCAGTTCCGTAAAATACTAAGGGTTTCTTATCGCCTTAGATAACTAGAAATTAACACCATTTCTGTCGAACCAGTCTAAATCATTCCAAGATTACCCTAGACTACCCCTCGCTCCAAAATAAGGTGAAACTAGCGTAGCCTAAATTTTGTAACTTCCAAACCAGAAGGAATTTAGATACGATATTTTAAACGTAGGACTTACATGTAACTACAAACAAGATTGTTACAATAGATACCAATTTACCCATCGTTCATTCCTGAATGATCAAATGAGAAAATATTAGGCCAAAATTAGAAATGAGAAGAGTACATGTGCCCTCAAACAGTTGAGGGTACTTTTCCCGCATGTCCTTCTCGATTTTCCAATTGGCTTCTTCCACCAGATGATGCTTCCATTGAACCTTCACCAAACAAATTTTCTTCGTCCTCAACTTATGAACGTCATGATCTAGAATCATTACAGGTTCCTCCTTATAAGCCAAATCCTAATCCAAAAGCACTGAATCCCATTTAATAATGTAGTCCCCATCTCCATGGTACCATTTCAACATAGAAACATGAAATACTGGATGAACCTCCAACAAACCCACTGGTAGAGCTAACCTATATGAAACTGGACCTACTTCCTCAAGAACCTCGAAGGAACTAATATATCGAGGGCTAAGCTTGCCCTTTTTACCAAACCTCATGACTCCCTTCATGGGAGACACCTTAAGTAGCACTTGATGCCCAACCTTGAAGTATATCTCCCTTACCTTTTGGTCCGCATACTTTTTTTGTATACTTTAGGCAGCTAACATCTTAGTTTGAATAAACTTCACCTTTTCTTGAGCCTCCTTCACTAAGTTGGTGCCCAAAGGTTTGACATCACCCACCTTAAACCACCCAATAGGTGGCCTGCACTTCCTCCCATAGAGTGCCTCAAACGGGGTCATATCAATGCTAGAGTGATAATTGTTGTTATATGAAAACTCACATAATGAAAGGAATTGGTCCCAATGACCACCAAAATCAATCACACAGTCTCTCAACATATCCTCTAGCACCTGAATTATCTGCTCTGACTGACCATTAGTCTGAGGATGGAAGGCAGTGCTAAAAGCAAGCTTGGTGCTCAACTTTTCATACAACCTGTCCCAAAATTTGCAAGTATACCTTGCATCCCTGTCTGAAATGATAGAAAGTGGCACCCCATGAAGTCTGATGATCTCCTTGATATATATTTTTGCCAACTACTGAGAGCTATAATCTACCGAAACTGGCAACAAATTAGCTGATTTCGCCAGTCGATCAACTATCACCCAAATAGAGTCATACTTCCCCAATGTCCTAGGAAGCCCCACCACAAAGTCCATAGCAACTTCCATATAGGTATAGGCATCCTCTATAGTAAGCCTGCAGACCTTTGATGTTCATACTTTACCTGCTGACAGTTGTGACACTTGGAAACATAATCCACTATGATCCTCTTCATCCCCGACCACCAATAAAGTTTTCTCAAGTCGCGATACATCTTGGTCATACCCAGATGAATAGAATAATGTGAGCCATGGTCCTCTGAAAGTATATCACTGATCAAGTCACCAACCCGAGGAACACATACCCTTTCTTTAAACCACAACACCCCTCCAGTGTCGAGAGTAGCATTCGTCCCCTCCCCGCTCACTACCTTATTCCGAATTGCATTCAACTTCTTATCCTCGAACTGTTTGGCCTTAATTTAGGCCACAAATGTTTATTTTACCTCTACACTAGCCAATATTCCACCCCAGTCCGAGACCCCAAACTACATGCTCAAAGATGCTAGATTCTAAAACTCTCTACTAATGGCCTCCTGGACACTCTCAAGAATGACAAGCGGCCCATACTTACGGCCTTTCGGCTTAATGCGTCTGCCACCACATTGGCCTTACCCTAATGATACTGAATAGTCACATCATAGTCCTTAAATAATTCCATCCACTGTCTCTACCTTAAGTTCAAATCCCTTTGGGTAAACACATGTTGCAGACTATGATGGTCCGTGAAGACCTCAAACTTGACACCATAAAGATAGTGACTCCAAATCTTCAAAGCAAAAATTACCGTTGCCAACTCTAAATCATGGGTTGGGTAATTCCTCTAATAAGTCTTCAACTGCCTTGAAGCATATGCAATTAAATTCTTATCCTATATCAACACAACAACCAAACCCAAAAGTAAAGCATCACAAAACATAATAAAGTCCTTACCTTCAACCGACAGGGAAAGAATAGGCGTTGTAGTAAAGAGTATCTTGAGCTTTTGAAAGCTCTCCTCAGACTGGTCTGACCAAACAAAAGGCACCTTATTTAGAGTCAACCTTGTTAAGTGCGTTGCAATAGCTGGGAAGTTCTGGATAAACCTACGGTAATAATTGGCAGGACCCATAAAGATTCTTACCTTGGTCACTGAACTAGGCCGAATCAAACTCTTAACTGCTTCAATTTTCTGAGGGTCCACCATCAATCCCTTCTTTGAAACAACGTGCTTCAAGAAGGCAACTAAAGACAACCAAAATTCGCATTTGGAGAACTTAGCAAACAACCTCCTTTCTTTCAGAATTTCAAAAACTATACGGAGATGGTCTGCATGATCTTCCTTAGTTTTGGAGTACACAAGAATATCATTAATAAACACAATCACGAAGGAATCCAGAAAGGATTTAAAGATGTCATTCATCAAACTCATGAAAGCTTCATATGTATTAGTCAATCCAAAAGACAATACTAAAAACTCATAATGACCATATCGAGTTCTAAAAGCTATCTTTGGAATATCCTCCGATCTAATTTTTAACTGATGATAACCTGACCGCAAATTAATTTTTGAGAAAACTGTTGCACCCTGTAGCAGATCAAATAATTCATCTATGCGAGGCAAAGGATATTTATTTTGGATGGTGACCTTATTCAACTACCTGTAATTGATACACATCCTTATACTACCACCCTTTTTCTTGACAAAAAGAACTGGAGCACCCCAAGGTGAAGCACTTGGATGAATAAAACCCTTGCCAAGCAGTTCCTGCAACTGAGTTTTGAGTTATCTCCACTCTGCAGGAGCCATTTGAGAAGGCAGAATATATAGACGGTGAGTTACCGGCTCTAAGTCAATGCAGAAGTCAATATCCCTATCCGAAGGCATACCCGATAAATTTGAAGGGAACACATCCTGGAACTCAGAAACTATCTAAACTGACTCAATAGAAGGGGACCCTACACTCACCTCCCAAAGATGATCTAAAAATGCTAAAAAAATCCTTCCCCACTAGCCTCCTAGCCCAGACATATGATATATAACCTTTACCTATTTGGCCTTATATGCTCCCTCCCATTTTAGTTCCTTCATCTCAGGCATAACTAGAGTAACTGTTTTGGCATTATAATTTAAAACAACATGATATAGAGATAACCAGGTCATACCCAAGATTACATCAAAGTCCAACATATCCAAGATAATTAAGTCTACCCAAGTCTGAAAACCCACAAATAAAATAGGACAAGACCGATAAACATGGGTAACTACCATAGACTTCCCAACTTGAGTCGACACATGCACAGGATAATTAAGAATATCACAAACCAAACTCAGACCCATAGCAAACTAAATAGACACATAAGAATAAGTGGACCCCAAATCAAATAAGGCAGAAGCCATCTGGCTACAGATAGAAATAGTACCTATAATCACTGCGTCAAAAGCCTCGAAATCAGTCTTTCCCTAAAATGCATAACAATGGGCCTGGTCATTAATCTGAGGTAACTCTCTACCCGACTATGCTCTTGCGCCACCGTTACCATGACTACCTACCTGATTTGCCCATCCACCCCATTGATGACCCCTGCCATTACCCTCTCCTCTACCTGCTGGAACCACAGACTAAGCCTGCTGCTGTGGCTAGACAATCGCCTATCTGATCAGACACTCCCTCTTAAAATGACCAACAACACCAAAATGATAACACCCATGCTCCATAGAAGGCCAACTAGTAAAAGAATAAGAAGCTCCTTGGCCTCTAACAACCTGAGTCTAAGAAGGTCCTTTAGTCGGTACCACAGTAGAAGCTGGCATAGCTGATTGAATAAGGTGAGCTGAAAGGCCTGTTGGCCCTTAGAATAGGATCCACTGAAATTCCCAACATTTCAAGACTTCTTGGTTAACATCTTAACCTGTCCCACCTGCACTACACCTTTTAAATTCACCACATAGTCCGACACATCATTAAACCCCTTTCCAGTAAAAGTCATCTGCACAGTCAAAACCTGAAGATCATAATTCAAGCCCTTAACAAAGAGATGAATTTGTTCTTCCTTAGTAGTCAACAATGGAGTAGCATAGTGAGATAAGGGGTGAAACTTAACTTTATAAGCCGCAATAGTTATATCACCCTATTCCAAAGTCAAAAACTCATCCTTCTTATAATCACAGAGGTCACGGGGTATATACTTATCCAAAAACAGGGCATAAAACTACACCTAAGTCAAAAGAGGCAAAATAGGTGACCGATATTCAACATATGCCCTCCACTACTGCTCTAGTAGAAAAGTCACAAACTCAACCCCATATTACATCATAATACCCATCTTGTGCAATCTCTCACAGAAATCAATAATAAACTTAAAAGCATCCTCAATTTTGTACCCTGAAATGTAGAAGGTTCATCTTCAAGAACTTAGTCAGTTGTTCATGTTCAGTACCAGTCATCACAGAACCCAAAATCAAATAAGGAAAGGCATCTATTCCCGAAGTTTCATCCATCCTAGAAGCCATAACAATAGTAGGGTACCCAATTAGAGACTGGTAAGCTGAAATAGTGGGGGTGGCTCCATCCCCAGCCAACTCGCTCAGAAAAGCTAACACTTGCTGAATGACCTCAGCAGACATGGGAGATAGAGCTGCAACCCCAACTGGTGCCACCACTTCGGGCTCCATCTCTTGCTTCTCTGCTGCTTCCCTTTACTAAAAATAATCTTGAGATGGGGGAGGATATATTGCCCTCTCATTAGACTGACTAGAAGTTGTGTGAGCTTTTCCCTCTAGGATGTGGCTCATCTCCATTCTCTCCTTCCTCTCCCCCTCACTCATCCCCTTACCCTCACGACTGGCTCCTCAGCTAGACTGGTCGGTGTGGGAGCTGTTGCTTAGGTTCCTTTAGACCTAGTATTCACTATCTGCAGACAAAAGAGTGAAGAGATCAGATACCAATTTGGATGACCAGATACCAATTGGAATTAAGTCATAGCATGAAAGAAGAAAGAAAGACAGATTTCCTACAGCCCTATAGCCTCCCGAAGAAAAGTACAAACATCTCCATACCATTCTGTGAGACTTTACTGTACCCGTTTTGGTACAATGAGATTGATGAAACCTAGGCTCTGATACCAAGTTTGTCATGAACCAAACTTGTCCTGAATGGCACCCACACTACTCACCCGGTGGGAGAACCAATAACCCCAAAAGCATTGAATAACACTTAGCTAGAATATGAAAACCATCCCATAAATAGTTTATTAAGTAGCCAATCCAACAACTTAAGAAATGTGAAAACAAAATACCAAACTGAAATCCCGTAGAACTCGAAAATTGATGTACCAAAATATTCTACGAATGTCAAGAGGGGATGCAACCCAAAAACTAAAGGAAAGTAACAAGCCTAAACAAAGGACAATGTCCAGGGAAGATAGATCTCATGGTAGCCCGGGTATGTTGCTCACCCTAAAATTTGGAAATCAGTTGCTGAAGTCACAAGTGAGGTCTCGAAGAATCAGCTGGAATAAGTGATGCACTCATAAAAGTAAATGCAGGTGTTGTATCACCACACAAGATGAAAATATGGACACTTAACCAAAATATAGTATAATTAGCTAACACATGCTCACACATTATGCATTTAGCACATAAGTACAAATGGCATTTAAGAGGTAACACTAAAAAGTTAACAATTATCACCAAGTCAAAGATAGTCAATTCAAGTCAAGATAAATAAGCTAATATCAAACATAGCAATTACAGTTTCCCCGGTCCACTCAAGGAACCGTCACACCATTACATACTCTGTAACCCGTACATATATGTTAAGGGTTATATACCCACCCTCTAGTTATGACCTGCATGGGAAAATTACCATCCATGTACTAAAACCCCAGACATGAATGTCTGTAATCCTTAATCTAACCATAACCTATGAGAACGTCCCAAATATCAAAACATTCCATAATTCACAATATAAAGCAAGTAAACCATGCATGGACTACACCCATAAGAATACATTAACCAATCACATGACAAAGTAGTTAATCTGTACATATAATATAAGTTGGATTAATTACACCACCATCACCTACCTCGAACCAAGCTTGCACAATTCTAAGCCAGAGTTTTACCTTCCCATGCCCTTTCCACTTGTTCATGGTCTAAAACATACATATAAATACAGTATTAATGAAATGACTGAACATGGCGGGATTTATAACCCACCCCCACCCCCCCACCCCCACCTCGAAGGTCAGTTCATGAATGTTTTCTTATCTTTCTAGGGCTATTTTTCCCTTAATTCACCTAAAACTACCAATTTCATGAAGTGTTTAGTGAATTAACGAAACACAAGGCCAATTTCAGGGTTAATAAACAAAACCCATTAATCTAATGCTTATTTTCACCCCTTACACCAGCAATCATCAAAAAATCTGCCCTACAACCCTCCCCGAACTCCATAATTTAAGGGTTCTAAGGATTAGTAAGTAATTACAAGTAAAAGGGAATGAAATCCCTACCTTAACGAAGTTAAATGGAGGAAAATTGATGATTTTCACCCTAAATTGCCCTTTTCTTGTCCCAAAACTAGTTTAGAAAATATAAATTATTTTGGGGGGGAATTCCATTAAACTATGGTTTCTACCGTTATAGCGGTAGCCGACAGCTATAGCAGTGTTGACCACCCTTGATCACCGCTAAAGCAGAAATTTCTCCACTATAATGGTCACTATTATAATGGTGTACCAATTGCTATAGTGGTGTCGACGAGACAGTAAGTTCATCTTCACATAGAATTTCAACTTTTTACAATACACTTTGATCCTGGGACATTCCAAACAATGCCCTTTACGCTAAGGTTAATTTCGGGAGTTCTACCAACTCAAATTCAGTTTTGTAAAATCTCACGAGTTTTTTATCACCTTAGCCAACTAGGAATTAAAACCATTCCTACCCAACCGGTCTAAATCATTCCCAGATTTCCCTACACTACCCCTCACTCCAAAATTGGGTAAAACTAGCCTAGCCTAAATTTTGTATCTTCCAAACCAGAAGGAATTTAGACATGAGATTTCAAACGTAGGACTTACATGTAACGAAAAAGAGGGACGTTACAATCAGATTTTGATAGCTCAAAGTAGACAAAAGATTTATGTTGAAAGAAGAGTTCATGACTTGGGTTTCATGGATGGTGAGCAAGTTTTGTTGGAAGTGTCACCCATGAAGGGTGTGATGGGATTTTATAAAAAGGGCAAGCTTAGCCTGAGGTTTTTTGGCTATTTTGAGATTCTTCGGCTAATTGGAAAGGTGACCTATGAGTTATATTTAGCTCCAATTCATTTAATTGTGCAGCTAGATTTTCACGTTTTGATGCTGAAGAAGTATCATTTTGATGGTTCTTATGTAATTCGGTGGGACTCTATGTATTTTGATCAGAATCTGACATTTGAGGAGGAGCCCATGGCCATTTTGGATAGGCAGACTAGGAAGTTAAGATCTAAGGATAAAGATACAGTGAAAGCTCAGTGGAAGCATCATTCGATTGAGGAGGCTACATGGGAGACACAGTCAGACATGCAGAGTAGATATCCCCAGCTTTTTAATGGTTTAGGTACCTTCCTTACTCTTATGATTGAGGATGGATGCATGTTTTCACTACAACATTTAGTCTTTTGTCCCCCCTAGTAAAGTATGGCCTAAAGTAGCAAAAAGTGTGGCCTTTGATCAAAGGTCATGCTTTTGGCCTTTAAGTATGATGCGCCTGATTTAATGGCTTGTTATCTAAAATAGTAGCAACATCTTTCTTTGCTCCTAAAGGAAAACCACAATTAGGAAATAATCTGCAAGTTTGTGCATCATCCGAGCAACATTCATCATCATTTCGAGTCTTCTATTAAATCTAGTGCATACGCCTTCATGCAAATATCTAGAGCACAATGTTAAAAAATCTTCAACCATATATGCCTTTTCTATAGATCCTTCTACATAATTTTTGTTGCGGACATACGATTTAAATGTACATATATCTCTTTCATAGGGATACATCCATCAATTCTGAACTGGACCTCCTAATCTCACATTATTCACCAAATGAATCATTATATCAAAAAATGTAGGAGGAAAAATTCACTCCAATTGATTTATTGTTTCTCTGATCTCTACTTCTAAGCAATCTATTTTTTCCAATGTGATAACTTTTTGACATAAATGATGAAAGAAGTAAATCAAATGAATTATCGCAATAGCAACATGATCAGGAAGGATGTTTTTTATTGGTATTGACAGCAAGTAATGTAACATGAAATAAGCATCATGGGTCTTATAACCAGATATTTTTCCTTCATCTAGTTGTAAGCACCTAGATATGTTAGAGACACTACCATCAGGCAACTTTGTTGTCTTTAGAATTTTGTAGAAAATTGATTTCTCTCCATTAGTCATTGAGAATCACGCTTTTGCCATATTTGTTCTCTTACCATCCGCTGTATCTTTTGGATGAAGGTTCTTTCTAATTCCCATCTCTTTCAAATCATAATGAGCCTTTGCATGATCTTTTATTTTGCCAAAAATATCTAAAAGAGTTTCAATTATGCTATCAACTATGTTCTTCTCTATGTGCATTACATCAAGGTTATGGGGTAAGGGGTTGTGCTTCCAATAAGACAAAAGATAAAAGATTGAATTTTTTTTTTCCACAGACCATCATTTGATCTCTTTCTATGCTTCCCAAACACATTGCTCATGTTTTGTAAGTTATTCAACGTATCAGTTCCGGTTAGTAAAGGCAGAGGAGGCCTATATTTAGTTTTTCCATTGAATGATCTTTTGTTAGATCTCTACAAATGATACATCGATAGAAAAATACGATGATCCATATAGAACATCTTCTTACTATGTTTCAGAGAGAAAGAATTAGTGTCAAACTTACAACAAGGGCAGACCATTTTTCCTTTTGTACTCCAACCAGACAACACATCATATGTAGGGAAGTCACTGATCATACACATAAGAGTTGCTCTCATTTGAAAGGTTTAATTTCTTTAAGCATCATATGTTTGAACTCTAGAATTTCACAAGAAATTTAACTCATCTATCAATAGTTATAAATAAATATCAATGTCATTTCCAGGTGATCGGGGCCTAGGAATAAGTAAAGACAAAATAGAGTATTCTAGTTTTAAGTACATCCAAGGCAGAGACTTATAAACCATTAACATAATTGGCCATGTGCTATGAGATATACTCAAGGTCCAAAATAGATTGAATCCATCACATGACAATCCAAGTCTCAAATTACGACAATCTCGTGTGAAATTTGAATACAACCTATCAAAGTCTTTCCATGCTTGACCATCAATAGGATGCCTTAGCTTTCCATCTTTTCAATGCTCCTCGCTATGCCTCCTCAATGAATCTGTTGCGTTTGAGCAAATAAATAGCCTTTTAAGTCTAGGAATTAAGGGAAAGTGTCTCAAAATTTTGCTGGAACGTGATGAGATTTTTTAAAAGGCTCAACAACCTCACTGTCTTCTTCAGAAGGTTTAATATATCGAGAAACTCTGCAAATATGGCAGAATTCATCATCCTTAAGGTCATTCCAAAAGAACATGCAATAATTGGGACACGTATGAATTTTCTCATAGTCAAAAGCGAGATCCTTAACCATAGACTTGGCCTTATTGTAGGACGGAGAAATGTTCAACTTGGGCATGGCCTCTTTTAATAACTCTAAAAGAGAAGTGAATGATTCATTGCTCCATCCATGTAGGCACTTCAACAAATATAAATGCATGGTGAATGATAATCTAGAGAATCATTTACAATCGATATATAGTTCTTAGCTAGCCTCTTCAACTAAGTTATAGAATTTCTTGGCATCTTTATTTGGACCTTCATAAACTCCTTCAATTTGTGCAACATGTATAAATTGATCATTCAACAACCCATCAATATCATCACATGGGTCATCCATATGATCATCAACATCCAACTAGATTTCCCATTCCTCGTGATTGAACCATCTTTTATAATTTTCAATAAATCCATGGTCTATTAGATGATTATACACTACATTTCTTTCCCATCAATAGGCATTGCTGCAATGATCATATAGACACTGAATTTGTTTGCCTTGAGGCTCTCCATAAGTGTAAGCAAAATCTAAGAAAAAATCAACACCATCAATATACTCTTGGGCATACTAGGTAAATCCATCCAATCCTTGGATAGAACATTTAAGTTCCTAAAAACCTAACATTATAGTTAAATTTTCCAATATACAAAAACATTAATTACTGCATACTTTAATTCTAACAGTCAGAAGCAAGTTATCAAAATCATGTGTTGGAATTTCTTACCTAGTCATAGCTTTTATGCTAAGCCAAACCCAAGTTTAAATCGACAACAAATCCAATTTCTCCTTCTCCTGTGTATAACAAACTTAAGTATGCATTCTACATATTTTCCTACACCTAATTACACATAAAAATGAAATCAGGTTGCTTTCGAAAGACACATATTTTAGCTAGTCGGAGATACAATAAACTATCTGTATAGGTTTACTAACAGTAAAGTAAATGAAAATAGTTTACTAAATCACACAGTATAGGTTAAATGAAATCAGTACACTGAATTACACAGAAGAAGCAAATGTTTAAGCACTCTTGAATTTCAGACAAGCTCAACAACTTTACCAACTCATCTCTTTACTAATTTAAAAGGGATGTAGACAAATAATTTGATGATAAGACATACTTAGAAGCTTATGAATCCTAAATGAACTAATCTAGATTAAGTAATTTTAACAAAAAGCAGGTTCAGGTTATAAACAGGATTTCAACTTAAAACATGTACAATACTTAATTTACTTCAATCTTTGTCTAGTTTAAACCTAACTTAGATTTTCATGAAGTAAAGGAATGGAATGGAGCAATAAATGTAAAATAACATTAGAGTATATTGCTTACAAATGTAAAACAAGGTGATGATTTCCAGCAGTTTCCCAAGAATCAGATGTTCCAGCAGTTCTAACTTTCCTAAATGACTAGGTTGAATAAAGCGACAATCTGCAATATCAGTGAGCAAGCAGTTAAAAAACAAAGAAGATAAGAGTCAATCGAAATAAGTCAATAAAATCACTTGGACGGAGTTAGTAAGTTGTACGCCTTTTTATTTCCAACTCAATCGGTATTAGGATGTTCCAAAATACTCATATTAATATCTTAAACTCCTTGACAAGACTCAAACACCATCAAATAATATAAAATATAAAACGGCTAAGACTCAAACACCATCTGCTTATGATTTTTATAAATGCAACCGAATAGAAATGTTTACAAATGTGTTTCTAATGATTTCTGTAAATGGAACTCACAAGCTCTGAACCTCCTATCACCACAAGTCACCTAACAAGTCCACAAGCAAAATAGACATGTAATTTCTGTAAATGTCTATACATATAATTTCTATAAGTGCCTTTTTTTGGTAACAAATAGAGCACTAAATCCTATCACCACCTTTAATTAGAGACATGCAGTAAGGATAAAAATCTATAACCAAAATATGCATGCAATAAACCCACAAGCAAAATAAGTTGAGCTGAGACTTCCACTTTAATCACTGAGCTGAGCCGAGCTTAAAGAATTAATTTCTACCTTCTTTAGCTGAGCTGAGATTTCTATGCGAACTGAAATTTCCACATGAACTGAGTTGAGTTGAGATAAAATTAGAAGAAATTTGATGGATTCGATGAATTTGAGCTGAGCTGATATTAGGGTTTTATGAGAGAGACATTGAGTGATATATTTGTTATGTCTGAAAGAGAGAGTGAATGGTATATTTTTAGTTTTCTCATTTATTTTTGGCCAATAATAAATTGGAGGGAGAGTGAAATATTTTGGAGGAGAATGAAATATTTTAATAAAATTTTTAGGCCACACTTCTAAAGTGTGGTTTTTGAATTGTAATAATAACACACTTAAAAGTATGGTTGTATGTGTAAATAAGTGTTGCTAATTAAATCATGATTTGGCAACGCTTATAAAGTGTGGCCTATACCATTAAAGACCACACTTCCAAAGCGTTGCCAAAATTAACGTGGCCAAAAGCTAAAAACTAATGCTACGCTTTGAAAGCGTGGTCTTTAATGGTGTAGGTCATACTTTACAAGCGTGGTCCAGATATAGTGTGGGAAAGAAACAAAAATGTTGTAGTGTTTAGTGGTAGATCATGTAACAATCCTCATAGTAATTTTTTGCCTTTTGGTGTGTTTTGATTGTTTTACCCCTCCCATAGTTATATTATGGTATTTGTGGTCTGTGGGAGTGGGTGTTATTGTTCTTGAGGTGGTTGGTTATGTATAATGTGTATTTTTCATTTTGGAAGGTTTTAAAATTGTTATGGTTGACTTTGGTCAACATTTGGAGATTTAGAGGTCGTTTGGGAATTATGTCAGTTTCGCTAGCTCTGGCTTAGTAGCACTATTGGTTTGGGCCCTAAGGTTTTTAAATGGATTTTGAATAGTTGGTTGGATATTTGGAAGTTTACAGCTTAGAATTGACTTTGGTCAACATCCATTGATGACCATATTCGTTTGAAAATCTGACAATTGTATTGATTCTGAAATATAGATTTTAGTTTAGTAACATAGTTGGTTTGTATTCACAAGGTTCCAAATGAATATCGAGGGTCCATTAGGTGAAATTTTGATTCTTCTTTGTTGGCGTTAGTTGTTTGCTAGTGTCGGTGCATCTTGCTCTTTGCTTTCATGAATGAAAGGTGAGCCGAGTCATTGCAATCACAATGGGTGGTCCACATTCATGAAGGAGAGGCTAAGTTGGGTTGGTCCAAGTCTAGAGTAGTTCTACATGACCACGAAAGGACTATCATGAATGTGATGGGTTCAGATTGGGTACCTTTGTGAATGCAGCGGGTGTCCCATGTTCATGAACAAGGGATCACTAGACCGATTTAAAATTTTCATTTTTGGTCCAAAACCCCGTAACTCAAATTTGGAAGCCTGGGAACTCATTTTGGGGAGATTCAAAAGGTGATTTTAGAGATTTGTTTATAGGGTAAGTTTCTTATACCATTTTTACATCTTCTCCAATGATTATTTCATGATTTCATCTTCAAATCTTGGTTTTTTAGCTTGAAAATTTTGTGGTTTTCTGATAAAGTTAAGAAGTGGTATTTTGATGTTTTCAAGTTTGATTTTAACTCCATTTTTTATGAAATTTCAAATTTGAACTTTGTAAGTTATGGGTAACGTGATTTTTTATATAAATTTCTAATTTTTCCCTTGTGGGCTAGGGCTTGACTTTTGAATTGACTTTGTGGACTCAGATTAGAAGTATATCAATATGAGTGTCTACTATTTATTTTTTTTAATGTAAAATCAGTATTTGACTAGATTGTGCTTGTTCAATGGCTCTTCAGAAGGTCAAGCTTTGATTTGACTTTTTGAGCTTTCTTTAAGGTAAGTTGAGACTTTCTTAGACCCTATTTTGATGTGTTTATATGTTAGTTGTGTGTAAAGGGAGCAATGGTGATTTGGTGGTCCCGTATAGGTAAGATAAAGAGCATCTATATAGGTACTGATGTATTATGAAGGGAAAACAATCAACTTATTTATTGTTTAGACTGGGTTTCTGAGATCTTTGACATTTGTGCTATATTTTCCCAGTAATTGAGTTATTGTTGCCCTGATTTACTTATTAGCATGCTGGGAGCATGGATTTTTTTATAGAATATTGTCATGGACATACTGTGATGTAAGGATTTGTTGTTGATAGTTATGGGATTGTACTTGTACTATTATTATGCTATTTTCCATATTTCCTCCTCCCTTCATATGCATATTATCATATTTTCGTTGGATTTTCTCCGTGGCCTTCTAGCGGATTTAGAGATTGTGATTCATTGGAGGCACTCATATTAATAGAATTCTATTTGTGGCTCTATGGAAAGATCCAAATTGAGTTGATATTGGTTATTTACTCTATGGCCCTGGAGGTGGATCTGAAGTGTGTATAAGGACCTCACGACTCTCTCATGGGTCCTAGCTAGCAATAAAAAGTAGTGAGTGTATACAAGTAGGACAGACATGCATCATATTCATCATCATTATTTCTCTATTGGATAGCGTGGCATGCATCATACTCATCATATCTATTTGTTTGTTTTGTTATGGTAAGTAGTCGAGTGATCATGCAAAGATATTCCCTTCTTGATTTGAGATATTGCTTTTTTGACTATGTTCTGGTGCCTTGCTGTTTTATGCGGGATAATTGAGTATTCTATTGTTGTTGGACTGTTAGACTAGGTGTGGCATTCATGAGTGCATGTGTATTTGGTTTGAGTTAAATTTTGTGAAATTAGATGGTCCTCGCCATCACATTGAATTAGAGTTGGTCGATGATGTTGTTGAGTACGTGTGGTTTGTACTCAAGCTTATATATTTTCTGCACCTTACGTGCAGGTACTGAGCCGGTGGTCCTCAGATGTTGATTTATGATTATCTTGTGACTGCTTTTCGGAGATTCCTGAGGTAGTGATTGTTGATCCCAAATACTACTGGATCTTTTTTATCTCTATCTTTATGCTTATTTTGTATTTTGATACACTTTGGACTCATTCATTATACTACTTATTTTATAGGCTTGTACCATGTGACATCTACTTCTTGAGATTGGTGTTATATGTAGTTGAGACTTATTATCATTGTCATTAACTACTTTGTGTTTTTACCTTGTTATTTATTGTTTGGTTTTTTCATGATCCAAAAGTCGATGTCTTGATGGCACCTACCCTATCCCAACCCTGGGTAGGTAAGCCAACACCAAAATAGTTTTAAAAATGCAGAATAGAGATAATAAACCCAATACGAGACTTCATAAGGAAGTCAGGCCATAATATAAATAACAACAATATTTGAATCCGAACAAAAGACAACTCCAAAGCCCAAAATCTGATGTCATGAGTAAAGAGTACTAATAGTGACAAAGAGTATGAAAATACATGTCTGTCTCCGAAAAGAAAAACAAAGACAATAAATATAGATGAAGTTCAGAATCAAGCCCTAAACGAGGAGCTCACCCGTCCTTCAAATCAGCCTTGCTCATCGCACAATCTCACGCCCCACGAATCACACTCAAACTATGATTTTCTCCAAAAGGGTACAGAAAGTAGGAGTGAGTACTTGTACTCAGTAGGTATCATAGGCCAACTGAGCAAAGGAGAAAACTAAACAAGTAAAGAATACTATAAGCATGCTTCCACCTAAATACAAAAAAGTTCCCAACGGTGGTTTAAACTGTATCTCTTAACAATTCTACAAGAACAATATCTATAAAAGGGTAACTACACATGGATATATAAGACAAGGCTAAATACACGAAAACAACACATAAATAAAAGTGTAAATGATGCAATGCAAGGCAAATGTAGCGGGATGATGATGAAGTAAGCCATCACATAGCAACCCCCGTATGACCTCGTATACACCTTTCGAGCATAAGCTTCCGGGACAGGACCCATGGGGAATTTGCAACCTGTATACTTTCACAATCTCAATCTCATATCACAATCAACCATGTAGACGAAATCTTCAATCAAGAGTTTTATAAAGTGTTTCATTTTCTTTCAAAAATAGTGTTTTTCTATTGTACTAATTCCATATATATGGATGAATGATATGAGGATAAATGCTCAATAACCAATACAATATCATATGTAATGAATCAAGTCAATGATGGTATCAAATGATCTCAAATCTCCTCAATATCTCAATAAATCATGATATAAGCCATCACATGGCACCACGGTAATGAATAGTCATGTAAAACATTAATAATATCAATTTAAGCCCCCAACTCGGGAATCACAATAAAGATAGATGGCAAATAATGCTCAAACAAGACTATATCAACCCCCACTCGGGTTTCACCACAATAATCACCTCTCAAGTCAAATATAATGCTCATATAGACGTCGGCCCCACTCGGGCATCAGAAAGATAATAATATCTCAAGTCAATAATTTAACTCAAATAAGCCCCCACACGGTCAGTATGATAAAATAACTATCTCAAAATATGAATCTCATGATGCAATCCCCAACCCATAGCATATTTTACATGAATAGTTAACTACCAATCCTAGTATGAAGAAAATTGAACTATAACCTACCTCAAAAAGCCGAAACACAAGCCTAGACCATTCAACACAAAGCCTTTCCTTTACAAACGGCTTTGAAATGAACCAAATCTATCAAAAATATAATCTACACGTTAAAAGGAGTCTAACAATATCCATATTGGCTACTTTTATTCCGGGCCCAAAAATAGTTTGAAAATTGACTTAGAATTAAAAAAGATAAAACTGAAATTTTATTTAAGAATTATGTTCCCCATACTAAGAGGTTTCTAAATTTAAAAACCCAAATAAAAACAAGTTGAAATTGGACTTGAAATCAGAAAAAATAAATTGTACTTTATCTGGTGAAAACCCCAAATCCCAACTTGAAAATCAAAGATTTGAAGTTGTTTTGAAGATGATATTAACAGGAAATGATGAAAATAGGAGTTTAGAGTTTCCCACACTAGATTGATGAAATTTCTCTTTGAAATCGTCCAAGAACCGAGTTCTCAAAGTCTAAAAATGGTGAAAAGGGGGTTTTTGTCGAGAAAAGAATTTAAATTCTACCTAGGTATATTTTATTCTTTGCAAACGTGAGCCCCAGGTTGCGAACGTGAAGAAAAACTCGACCCAAGTCTCGCTATCACGGTCAAACCATCGCGATCGTGATGAAAACTGACCTAGACCCGGACCATTTATCCCTTCGCGAATGCGGTCACTACCCTGCGATCATGATGAACTAATTAGGCGAGCCTTCACGAATTCAGTCCCACCATTGCATTATTTCCTTCTTCATGAATATGGCTAGGGCCGCGAACGCGAAGAAGGACTTCATCAGGCACCAGAAAACATAATTGAACCCTCAGGATTTGTTTGGGACCCCCAAAAAATAATTCAATAATGCTACTTGGCTAATTTTGATATTCGAGACTCAATGGAATTATCAAATTTATGAAAAGAGATCATTTTCAACAAGTTAACCCTTGGGACTCCTTAAGCCTAAGTTTAACTAGCTTCTTGTCTAAGAGGTCAAAACTAAATATAATGGCTCAGAACCTAAACCAACTATGTTACTAACCCCAAGTCAGCATTCCGGATCTAATGAAACTGACAAAATGACCATCCGATGTTGGGATCACAAAATATTGACCAAAGTAAGGCTTCTCAAAAGCTCAAACTCACTCAAATAACTCCCAAACGCTTCGGGGACCATGTCAATCAACCCCACAACTCATAAATAGCATATATCAACTACTGGAAAGAGCAAAACTGTCAAAACACAGCAAAAGCTAAAAATCACAACCAGGATTGTTACGGATTTTAGGTTGGCTTACCTATTGCGGGGTGTGTGCTAGGTGCCATCAAGAGTGAGTTTTAGATCGTGACATTTTGAAAATTCAAATTTTCTTGTTTGCATTAAATTATAATAGATGTTCTTTATAAATTGTTGTGCTGATAATCTTATTGTTCTGACATGCAACATATAAAAGATCTAGAGTTAAGTGAAGAGGAATGGAGTTAATATCTCAAAAGGTCATTAAACTTTAGGAAATTATCTAGCAAAGTCATTAAACTTTGCTTTGTATCAATAAAATCACTCAACTTAGGGCTTTTATCTTTTAAAATCACTCAACTACATTTATCATTTAAAAATTTAATATGGCAAAATAAATTATTTTTTATGTCATGTAAATATGGACTCATATTAAAGAATTTAGTCCTTATTATTATTATTATGAAATTAAAAGGATTCATAATGGAGAAGTAGTGAAGGTAATGGAGATGTTAATATAGTTAGCAGTAGTGACGGTAATGGAGATGCAAATATACAACTGTTAATCCAGATGTAATAGTTTAATTTTATTTATGAAATATCCCTTTGACAAAAAAAACTTAAATGGATTAAAAAAATGTTCTTTAACATATTGGAAATGGTTTAAAATTTTTCTTTTTTCCATTTATTTGGATAAAAAGTGCGCCTAATGTTAATCTTTAAGTCTAAAAATGCCCCTCTTTTAACAAAATCTTATGTACAACAACAACAACAACACACCTGGTATATTTCCACAAAGTGAAATCTAAGGAGGGTAGAATGTTCGCAGTCCATACCGCTACCTTAGAGGTGAGGTAGAGAGGTTGTTTCTGATAGTCGATAGACTCCCCACTCGAGACCAAACAACATAGGATAATTTTATGGATAATATATAATTGTTTAAAAGTAAATATGTGATATTCTTTTTATTGGTCCACATACAATTAAACTCAAATTCATTTACAATCCAACCTAATAATCCAAACTCATTTTTAAAAGGTCCAACACTTCTTCCTGTCAGCCTAAAAAATTACACTATTTTATTATTTATACTATTTTTTTTGATAGGAAAGAAATAATGTATATTAACACAGACTAAACTGAATTCAGTATCCAAGATTACCTAACAAGGGGAAACAAAAAAAAAGAATTATATTCTTACAAAAGTATGCAGGTACAACTAATTAACTGTGAATTTTCCTCGAAGTATGAGGATGAATCTCTATTCACTGTGAATTTCCTCGAAGGTCCTATGCTGGATCACTTAGACGAGGAGGAAGAAGTTTGGATCGGTTTGCTTCGAGTTTAATTACACGTGGACAAAAAAAGAGAGGTATTTTTAGACTTAAATTAATGTTGATGGCATTTTTTATCAAAATAGGTGGAATTAGATATTCTAAAACCATTTATAATATGTTAAACATTTTTACCTTACTTTTCCGTAATAATACTAAGGAATAAATAATAATAATAATAATAATAATAATAATAATAATAATAATATTAATAATAATAACTAATAAAGAATAGATTTTTTAATGAGGTCCATGTTTACATGCCATAAGAAATAATTAATTTTGCCATGTTAAATTTTTAAATGATAAATGTAATTGAGGGATTTTAAAAAATAAAAACTTTAAGTTGAATGACTTTTTTGATACAAAGCAAAGTTCAATGACTTTGCTAGATTATTTCTCAAAGTTCAATGGCCTTTTGAGATATTAACTCAGAGGAATGCCGTTCTTCGTGTGAAGACCTTAACAATCAACAAAAAATTAAGCTTACACCGTAAAAAGTTAAACTCCATATGTACAATTACTACTTTGAGGTAAAACTTCTACCTACTTAACTCAACACATGATTTTATCTTTTTTCCTTTTTGAAAGATAGACAATCTACATAAAAGTAATCATAACGACTAATGAAATTGGTCAATGCTTATTTTACTTTCATTAAAGTTATGATGTGTGTATAATAATCTTATTGCATACTATTACAATAGTTGGAGTTCGTAATTGCATAACAAGGCTAGAAAAGTGTGTGTATGTGGGTGGGTGTATATATATATATATATCATTGTGGCGATTCTTTTATTGTTATATACCAATTACAAGATGTATTATAAAGATGATTCTTTTTACCACTGTAAGTGTGTGACTCATTTGTGACTTACCGTCTGCGAGCCATCTCCGTATACTACTCACAGTTATCTCGCCATGTTTGATTATTGTTGACCACTTCCGCTCCTGGGACATAGGATCTGGCTCTGCATCAACTTTCTTTCATATTTGGTCTTCCTCGTTCTTTCACCGGTAAAGTATCTGCCTGAAAAAATCAGGTGCACTCGTTCATTTACACCGGTAACCACTAGGTTAACTCGATCGCTCTCATTTAACTATTTTGTTTTACGTTTCTTTACTATCTGTTGTGTATTTTCATTGTTCATTTTCGATTTCTGTCTCGTTTCTTCTCCTGCCATACAATTTCGCCAATCTCTCGATTTGCTTTTTTTGTAGTTACCTTACTGTTCATCACTGTTTTTTGCTCTTGTCTAGCTATTCTTCTTAGCATATAATTTAGTCAATCTCAATTCAGTTTCTCTTGTTGTGCTGTTTGTTGCAAGTTTCTTGACTGTTTTGTTGTGCATTTTCTTATTTCATTATTGTTATTACATTGGATTGGTATATTTACTTCCCGTTTATTTGCTCTGGCCTTAGCTTCTTGATTCTTGTCTTTAGTTTTAGGTGTATTCTAGACTCTCCCCTTGTTTTAGTATTAACTCTTGACAAGTTTTTGTTTGCTTTAGTGGCTTGGGTGATAGATAGCCTATACACTTCATACTATTCATTTTTATGTCTTTAGGATGATTTATTAATTCTCTTTCATGTCTATCAGCTAAACTTGTCTTTAGGATAATTCTTTCATGATTGTTGTTATTCAAATATTAATTTCAATTAATTCGTTTATTATATTGGTTACTTGTCTAATATTGGGCATAAGTATTTGATTGTTTGATCAGCTATCGAATATCATCTATGAATCTTGAATTAAGGTGGACAGTGGGAATTCAAGATTACAATAGGATTAAATCGAGCAAGTTCTTAACCCTGGCATAGGGGAGCGAATTCTCACATAGGATAGACATATACCTAAATTGCCTTGTTTGATTTATTTGCAGGATTTATAAATGTGTTCTGGTTCTGGTTCACGACCATAGACACATAAATGTGAATGTGACTTGAATAGGCAAGGATGAACTCGAAAGATTCTTACGAGCAAGTTCTTAACCCTGGCATAGGGGAGCGAATTCGCACATAGGACAGACATATACCTAAATTGCCTTGTTTGATTTATTTGCAGGATTTATAAATGTGTTCTGGTTCTGGTTCACGACCATAGACACATAAATGTGAATGTGACTTGAATAGGCAAGGATGAACTCAAAAGATTCTTACGAGCTATATTAACCTTGTTAACAAATAATTCAAATAAACTACCAAGCTGAATCAATTGAAAAATACAATGAGATTGTTAGGTAGCCCATAGCCCTAAATAGATTTCATCTCATTATTAACATAAAATCTAATTTTTCCTTATTATCGTTCATTGTTTATTTTCTTTATATTTTTAGTTAGTCTTTAATCCAGTTAAGGATAAATCACAAGTCCTTTTGGCTTCGACACACATTATTCAATAACTTTATTACTTATACGATCACATATATTTGTGTGTGCATTTGAGAGCAGCAACCAGTGTTTTTAAAGGCAAGGGGAGTAAGGTGAAGCGTTTTACATATTTTTTAAACTAATATAATTAGAAATAAATATTTTTAGAAAAGATAAATCACCAAAAAAAAAGTAAAACTACATCAAAATTATTAAAAAAAAAGAAGTGAAAGATGTATCTAAAACTGCTACAGCCAAAAAAAAAAAAATTAACCAAAGCCACACAATACAACCAATATATAAAGTCAATTTTTCATATAATAAACTATTATATGTCCTCAAAAATACAAGTTTGTCTAAAAAAGAGTACATAATTAATCGACCCCCACCTTTCTGTTACTCGATCAGTATATTTACACACTCATTTACCACATATTGTATTTTAAAAGAAAATAAAAAAAGTAAATGACTTGAAAATCAGTCACTATGTAACTTGAAAAGAACTAAAAGAAAAGAAAGAAACTAGGAAGAAGAAAGTGTGTACCCAGTACCTTTTTGAGTAGCGGCGCCGTCGATATCCACCGACAACTATGTTTGAAACTGTGACATTTAAGTTTTTTTTTTTTACTTTTGATTTGAGTATTTACCGTATTTACCAATTAGATACTTTAGTATTATGTTTAAATTAGTGATTTAATAGGAAAAAATTATTTTTCTTTGTAAAGTTTTCTGGGCTTACGTCCAATTTGCGCCTCACGCTTAGGCGAACGCCCCATATAGTGGAGCATACCTCTTTCGATACTTTCGCCTCTCCACAACGCCTCGATGCATTTGTTTTATGCCTCGCCTTGCGAACTCCTTTAAAAACACTGTCAGCAAGAGTTAACGCTTTATTGGGCCAATACGATAGGAATCCAAATAAATCAAGTAAGTAAATTTGAACACCGGATAAAAGAAATGTTAAATGATCTCTTCTCATGTATGAGTACATTTTGATACATTTTTGTGAATATATATAAATTAAATATAAGTCAGATAAAAAGATTGGTAAAATATTTAGTCAAACTTGAAGAAAATATTGAACATTACATTCAAACTGAGTTCCAGTCAAATAAATACACAAAAATTTTATATTCCCCAGAGAGAAAGCAAAAGGATAAAGTTGATTCCATATTGTTCATCCAATTACAACGAAAAGAATGAGATCCTTGGTGTCCATTTCAATGTTATAAACCTTGGAAGAAAGAGGCTCCACAGGATATGTTGCATTATTTGACATTGCGCTATCGCCAGAAGCATCATGTCCGTTGGTAGGGGGATGATAATACAAGCCGGAGGTTTGGGGATAATGTGCCCGAATCCTATTGGCGATTTTGACACCCGCATCCAACATCTCCACGTACTTACCCATCTCCCCGGCCTCTTCTTGCTTCCTCCGGCCAAATTTTGGAATTTCTTAGAAAGATGAGAGACAGGGAAATGACAAGGAATAAGAAATAAGAGACAAAGAAATTAGAAGGTATAGCACACGTAACCCCCCCCCCCCCCCTTCCTCCTCCCCCTCCCCCTCTTTTAAGACAATCCATCAAATATTGGAGGGCCACAAAAATACAAGCGTCGAGGTTAAGGGAATATAGGTGTCTGGCCACTTTTTTATTTGTTTTGTATTGGGGATATAGGTGTCTGACCGCTTTTTTATTTGTTTTGTATTTTAAACCTTTTTGGAGGGTGAAGATGGTGGCATTTCATCTCTTTCACTAGATACATTGTTGTCACTGTCTATACTTCTTAAAAAATTTTAGAATTAGTTTGTGGATAAATTATGTGAAGGAAGACTAGTAAGATTGTGGATACAAAATTCTAATAAAATCATATGCTCACTTTCCACTCCATTTACTTGTACTTTTTTGTCATTTTAATTAGTTTATTTACAATATTGCGCATTGTTGCCTATTGGGAACAACCATTACGAATTTTCCTATACAAGTATATATCTAAAAAAGAAAAATATTAAAACATATATGTACTAATTCACGATTCATGTGTTGCACGTGGATGACGAATGTGACAATGCGTAGTATTATAAAATAATATTAATATTATTAAATGTTGAACTTTTTTATGGTAATGTAATTTTCGGATTCCTTCACAATAATGTTATTGTTAATGAAAGCAATTTCATCTTCTTTTCTTTTTTTTAAACTGAAGAGTAGTTTGTAGCTATTTCTAACTTTTTATGAATTGAAAAGTTTTTAGAGTTAGCACGATCTAAGCATCCAATAATAATGTATCCTTTAATTTTTCAACGTGATTATTGAAAAGTGTTTCTTAATTTTATTCCCGTGTCAATGTTTTAACTAGCACTTGATGTTACAAAATAAATACGGAAAAGGGATTAAAAAAATGTCCTTAAACTATGTGAAATTGAACAAAATGCCCTCTAATAATGGTTTGGTCCAAAAAGCCCTTGTTGATACTTTTGGGTCAAAAATATCCTTTTCCTAATAAAAATATTAATTTTTTTTTAAAAATATTTTTTAATAATAAAAATATTGTAATTTTAAAGAACTCACTTCTTATTTCTTTTCTTTTAAAATTTCTTTAGCTTGTACAAAAGTGGGAAGTAATCCTTTTTTTTCTTAATCTCATTTTATTAATTAAAATAGAATAACCATATGCACTTTTTAAACTGATAATATAGGTCAAATATATAAGATCATGGTAGCCTCATCATAATTTTAATTTAAATAATAATAAAATTATTTTTTCTAATAAATAGAAAATATTTGTACTTCTTAATCTTTTCTGGATTGAAGTAGGATAAGCATTTTCTAATATATTCGAAAATGATTTGGAAATAAAATATTTCCTATTTTATAAGGAATTTTTTTTTATTGTTATCTAAATGAAAATTAATGATGAGTAGTATAATCTTATATATATATGAAAACTAATGATGAGTTACAATATTTTAATTAGGAAAAGGGCATTTTGACCTAAACGTAACATTAAGAGCATTTTTGGACCAAGCTATTGATTGAAGACTTCTTCAGCTCAATGAACCCAGATCTGCCTTGCTTCCATGGATCTAAATGTCTTAACTTCCACCTTGATAAAAGAAACGAGATTTTTTGTGGAACAATTTACCCTCACTCCTCTCTTCTCAGCAGGTTCAGCTTACGAGAGACTGATACCACTGCTAAAGAAGAGTGAAGCAAAATATCCATCATCCAACATTCACTTGTAATCCCAACTTTAGGTAAACGCCACCTGCTATTCTCTCTTGAATTGTTGTAGGACGAAGTTAACAATAGAACTTGGTTAGAATATGTTACATTGATTGTTTGCTGTTGTGTAGTCTCCTATTGCGATTATTAGACTATTCTCTGAATGGTGTGATTGTTGTTAATGTTAAAACCTTTGTTTTGATACCTCTTGATTCAGAAAATAGGATTTGCACTTTTTGCAAATTAGTCAAGCTTTGCCTTCTGTTGGAACCTCCTAAAAAGGTGTAAGAATTATTTCTGGTGTACCTACAAAAAAGAAAATATGATTAGCAAAATATTCTGCCAGTTTGTTTTCGTACCTGAAGGTGTGCTCCCCTCTCACGTTGACCTCTACTCTAGACCTCAAAAAAATTGATTCTTTTGACTTCCATTGCAATGCCCCAAGGTACTTCTCATATCCCATCTAGTACCTTTTTAAGAGTGAGGGAATCAATTTTCTAGAATCACAAAAAAAGGTGATGAGTGATACAGTATTCCAAACCAAGTCTCATAGCCAATGCTTCAGCCATTAAAACTGTAATGACCTATTCCGTCGATACTAAAGGCACCTCACTTATGGGCATGGGGTATGGGGATTTCTAGAAATTACGATCTCGAACTAGTACGAATTAACTTAGCTAAAAATTTGAAAATTTGATATTTGGGTCGGGCTGACGTCATCTCGCTATAGCAGCTCTGTGATAGCCGTCGACCGACCGCTATAGTGGAACGCCGAAGGTAGAAACCAGACCCCATTCTTATTAATTATCTCTCTCCTCTTCAATTGTGAAAAGGACGAATGAGGCTTCTAAACCTCCCCCCCCCCCAGGGTTGCTTTATGGACATGGAGCAATAGAGAGGGGGAATATGCTTGAATGGGGTAAAATTCATTGTTTTCTCACGGATTTCACACTGGAAATCACTAGCACGAAGTCAAAAGCTCGCGTTCATGCCCAGTAGCAGCTGGTTGGCATCCAGGTAGGCTAATTTTAACTGAGTAGTTCAGAACTGGATTAGAAAACACAGGCATGTCGTAGATTAATGGGAGATGTCACGTTTAGGCCTGCGGGCATGGTGTTGGGATGGATAAAAAGGGTAAAAATCTGGTTGTTTGAATATAAACTTGATGCTACTTGTGATATTAAAATATGGCAATTAATTAATGTGCATTGTTATTGATGTTGATCACTCATGAATGTTTATAACGGTATTGTACCCGAAAAATGGTATAGAACCCAATTAATGCCTAATTAATGGTGGATGGTAGTTGGTGTTGGGGGATTTCGAAGAATCTATGGTGGTAACCAGAGAAAGGGGAGTCTTGTTAAGATGTTAGTGTTAGGATGGATGGTAGGGTGTACTATAGAGCGGACCTTTGGTGTGTAACTATACCTTAGACATTGCAAGTCCTGACAAAGGACCCTCCCCCCTCCCCCACCAAATGATAAATGGATTATCGGTAATGGTTTGATGTAGTTGAAACCCAATTTATTTTATGTGTGCATGTTAACTGTTTCTTTATATGCTTGTTACAATGTATGTTTACGTAAAGTGAATGGTATATCTTAAATGTTAATCACATGTAATGAAATTATATTAAAAGCTTATTGGTTTTACAAGTGTGATTATTGTTCATTGTGGTTGTGATTGTTGTGAAATCTGTAATTATTGTGGGATGTACCGGTGTTTGGACATCTTTACAGGATTTATATTATTATTATAGGATATACCGATATTTGGACATCTTTACAGAATTAGTTGATGTACGGTTGGCAGGCACTGACTATCTGGGATTTTGGTACATGGACAAGAGCTCATCCCCTGCAGGTCATGACTAGTGGACAACCATACGACCCTTAGCATGTGTCTACAAGGTATTGGTGAGTGTGATGATTCTTTGAGTGAACCGAGTTTATGTGTTATCTGATATTATATTTTGTACCTTGAGTGGACCGAATTTATCGTGGACTTCTTATATTTGTATTGTTGATTAGTTACATTTGGGTTCCTTGAGTAAATCGGGATTTATGATTACTGACTTGTTCATTGGATGGGATTCTTAAGTGGTCCGGACTAAATTGCGATGATTGACATATCTCTTAATTGTCTATTTATTTATGTATCTGAAATAGGGTTAGCCTATTATTGATGAGTCATGGGTTGTTGACTTGGTTGATGCTAAAAGTCGGAGTCTTGACTTGAGTTGCTGTCTAGTTTGACTTGTACTTGCTCCAACACTGTGGTGTTGCTGAAAAGGATAAGTGTTCATATTTAAGATATTACTTGAAAGGTGTTCACTATTATGCTTGTGGAATAACTATGGTCTTTGATCTACTGGTTGATATTGTTAAAACTGGGTAAGCGGGGTGTTGTTGTTTTTTTGTTTATTAAATGAGGTGTTGTTGTCTTGTTATTTAATTTCTCATAACCTTATTTGAAATCCCTAACTAGGCAGGTGTTTATGCATAACTAGAATAACGAAATACGGATAAGTGTTACATAAGAATCTGAAATGACGGGTTGCTAACGGTGGAAAACCATTGAAGCTAAGTATGGTTGAGTTCATAATTAAATAAAGGATAAGTCATGACTTGATGACACTGTGAGAAGGTAGTGCTTAGAGTTGAATGTGATAAAAGGAAGTTGACTTACAAATTAGAAAGACTAGTAAAAGCTATGGGAGGTAAAAAATTAAGGGACGTAAGGTCTTTGACTAAATAAACTCTTAAGTTACATACTTCTTTTCAGATATTTATGTGATGCTTATGTGATCTGATTCGGGTTGATCGATGATGCTTACTAGTACATATTGTTTGTACTAATGCTACTCTTGTTATAACCTTTTTTTAGTGTATAGTCTGGTTACAAGATCAATAGATATTTCATACTTGATGTGGTAATGATCTCCAACAACTTCTACCATTGTTTTTTACGGTGGAAGTTGGGTCATGTGTACCATTTCACATTTTCTCTTAGTAGCTCTTGTACCTATTTAGACTAGGTCCTTGGATAAAGTATTCATTTTTGTACTTAAAGGTGTGTAATCAAGTTGTAATAAATAAAGAAATTACATGTTCCTTAATGACTTCCTCACGTATTTGAAATTGTTTTGTAAGGGTTGTCCTATCTAGATGGATTAGAGTAGGTGCCCACACGATCTGGTTAGTTGGATCGTGACAGTTGGCATCAAAACCTAGGTTACCGATCTCAAAGTACAAGAGAAAATGTCGAATAGAGTCCTGCTGATTGGTGTGTTGACGTCCATATCTAATCTTCAGGGAGCTATAGGGAATTCTAAGAAATTATTTCACTTCTTTCTCTCTTTTCGTACGGTTTGTATGCTTGATTGTATAAGTTGAATCCAATTGGTATCTCCTGATTCCAATTGGTATCGCAACAAAGTAAATAGATGTCGTTTGACTCCATTTGGAATGACACAAGCAATGGAACTGGAACTGAAAAGGTTCTAGTTGGTATCTGGCCATAAAGGTGGTGTAAAATTTATGGATAATCAGCTAGTAGTTATCCATGAAGCGAATAAAGGATTAATAAAAAGGACTTATTTTATAGATGAAACCTTGGGATTGATACTTATGTGGATTAGGATTGCTTGAATGACTATGAATTTGTGAATTGTGATGGGTCATAACTTGGTTATGTGTTGATGGCAAAGGAATTGTTTGTTATGTGGTTTAAGTGGAAAATTGTATGCTAAATGTTAGGCAACTATGTAGATTGTTGGTCTGGTGGATGCAGATCTTCATCTACCTAGTGGAAGATTGCTGGTTTGAGAACATTCATCTATCCATATGTCTTTCTATTTGTGGCTTCTCATGTTACTTTCCTTTTCTTTCTTTCTATTTGTTTTCCTTTATTTTGCTTCTGTTTATCTTTTGGATCGGGTGACTTTAGGACTCGGTTTGTACAGATTGAGTTTTTGTTTTAATAAATAAGCCTTTGAGCTCCCTTTTAACCAAAAAAATTTGATAAAATGATAAGGGGAAAATGGCATATGATTGTGGAAACTCTCATTTCAAGCAGTTGGTATATGAATAAGTACCCTAAAAAAGGGGCTATTGTTGCATGATAGCAGGTATCATTGCAAGAAAAATCTTCTTGTGATTCATAATTGTGATTAAAGTAATGTGATGCTAAGTGGTTGTTTCATGAATTGTTGGGTTCGGTCTTGGGATTATAATGTAGACCATAGTGCAATTTCATATTCTATTTCTAAAAAAGAGAATGGAATAAAGATATTTACAGAGAACTAAGAATTTTTGGATTGCTACTGTTTGGCCGCCATAGCGGCACTATCTCGCTACAGTGAGCTTGCTATAGCGGGAATTTTTCTACTGTAGAGGTGTCGTGATTGAGGCTTGCAGGCCACTATAGTGGGAAGGGCTGGGACAGAATCCATGCCCTATTTTTCCCTTTTTTTTTTCACTTCCGACCTATATTATTCATTAATTTAAGCTATGAGCTACCACATGATCTATAAAAATTGTATATAGCAAGTTAAAAAGCACGCATTCAATATTAAGTTGTTAAAACTAGCATCCATGTGTGAATAAATAAAAAGGAAAAAGGAAAGGGAAATATTGTTTGTTACATGCCCCAAATGAGGGCAACCCAAATCAGAGTATCACTATAATAAAAGGGGGGTACTGAGCTGACATGCACCAGGGGCCTAGCTGGATGCCTTATCATCATCACGGTTTGCAGGGGTAGGGCATTTTCCTTCCGCATCACTCAAGAATGAGAGCTCATGTATGTCCTCCAACTCTAGCTGGGGAAGCTCTTTGTCAAGGACAACACACTTGAACATGACCTTTATGGTCTTCCACATCCGTGCGAGCATGCGGTCCAGGGAGCACCTCCTCATCTTCTCCTCGTCGAGCACTCTATGGAGCACTGCAAAGTCCTGGGCGATGGGAGGTGGGGCTGTGGAGATAGAAGGAGATGTACCCTAGAGAGGCAGGTTATGCTCCATATATCTCCTCATGGAAGCCAAGTCCACCTCCAGGAGGCTGTTGGAAATTCGGGGCTATAAGGGAGAGGCATCATCATCATCATCCGCTTCCTCTACGGCCCGGCTGCTCTCGGCCTCACCCACCTTGATTTTATTCTTGCTCTTGGAAAATACCACCTTCACCTGTAGGGAATGGAAGGGTATGTTAATCTCTTCGTCCCTATCAGCTTACTCCCTAGGTACCCCAGCACGCCTGCACAGCTCAAAGGCCAGTTCGGGAAGGTAGGGACCCTTATTGTTGCCATGGTAGAAGTCCTTCCACTCCATCACTATTTGTGCCCCTATATTCAGTGGCATACCCCATATGTCACAGACCACCATCAGGGCCCGAGGATAGGTCACATCAAAAGTGTTGTTCGATGGACGAATACTTTGGGTCACCAGGTTCAACCACCTCCGAGTATCAGAAGTGAAATAAGTGCTCCTAACCCCCTTAGTAGTGGGCCAATATATATGGTCTCTGTCCTTCTCCACAATCAGCGTGTCCTACAGCCACTTCATGTCCATATCTCGGGCCATAGAAATCCCCAATAAAAATCCTCTTTTTACATACCCTCCAAAGAAAGAATGATATTTTAAAAGGTACCTTTTTATCCATAACAACTTGTAGACATGCTACTTATCCCCTTTCTGCCTCAATAGATCCCAAGCACTCCCAATTGAGAATTTACATGATTAGTTTAATATCCACCATGACTTATCCCACTCTTTAGTGTCCTTCATAACTTCAATTTCCTTGTGAATATTGTTGCATAGATCCTCAGGAAACAATTAATGTAGCAAAGGATCATTCCATTTACCATGAAGCATAAGTTGTTTCACATCCTCAAAAGAGTATTTATTAGCATTATGAATAGGCAAATAGTAGTACAAAGCTCCTAATTGTGTCCAGTTATCAAACCATATACTGCATGACCACACTTTAGCTGCCACCAAATCTCCTGATCTATACAATTCCTAGCCTCTGATCGATACAATTTCTAGCCTCTAGCATGTATTTCCATGTCTGAGAACCCTCTCTCCATTCAACCACTTGAGGTCTATATCTTTTACAATAGTTTTTTCGTATAAAAATTTTCCACATCAACTTTTTGGTTCTAAAAATCCACTACAACTTAGCAAAAAGAGCTTTTGAGATATCAAAAAGGCATCTAAACCCCAAACCTCTCTCATCTATTGGTAAACAAATCTCAGACCATGATGCCCAATGCTAATTTTGAACTTCATCTATAGAATTCAAAAGAAATTTAGCAAAATCTCTATGAAGATTATGTAGGATACATTTGGTAGGTATTATAGCATACAACAAGTATATGGGAACACTTTGCAACATATTATTGATTAATACAGACTTACCCCCAAAAGAAAGAAGTTGACCTTTTCAGGCCTGTAGCTTGTTTTGCACCTTCTTCATGATGAGAAGTTGTTTTCTCTTCTTAGCATGCCCAATTGGGAAGCCTAGGTATGTTAGAGGAAATTTACCTCTGTTGAAGCTAGCGTAATCTTCTACCTCTTGAATAATAGCATGTGCAGTCTTATTGTATACAAAGAATGAGATTTTTTCTTTGTTTATTTTCTACCCTGACTTCTTCTCATACTCCCCTAGAGTCTCCACAATCAACTAAAGAGTATTTTTGTCAGCAGCAACAAAAATAATAGTGTCATCAATATATGCTAAATGATTGATGTTATCATTATCACTTAGGCATCCCAAAACTCTTGAATTCATTATTATCAAACAAATTATTCAGAGCTCTATAAAATACCTCTGCATTTAAGATGAAAAAACTTGGGGATAGAGGGTGTCCTTGCTTAACACCTCTAGAAGAATGAAAGAAACCCTTAGCTTGACCATTAATAAAGATAGAATACCAGTTATTTTCCACCAACCTCCAGAGCTTGTCTACAAATAAAGAGTTTAAGCCCATCTTCTCCAGAAGATTAGTAAGGAACCTCCAATCCATCCTATCATAAGACTTGGACATATAAAGCTTAATTACCACATTTGTAGACTTACCTCTCTTCCTACTATCAACAAGTACCTCCTGAGCTACTAGAACATTCTTAGTAATGTTTCTCCCTTTCACAAATCCATATTGATTTTTGAAATAATCTTGGGCAGAAGACTTTCTTGTTTATCATAGAAGACCATTGAGATGACTTTATTCAGGAAATTACTCAAACTAATAGGTCTCAAGTAAGAGAAAGACTTCACGATCACTTTCTTGGGTAATAAAACCAAATTAGTGTGAGTAATGAATTTGGAAAGAGTATGTCCTTTAAAAAAAAGCCACCACTGTGGTATGTAAAATGGCATGAAAGAACATGACATAACATAAACATGAAACTAAAATCATAAGTATAGGAAAACATGACATGGGAGAGAAATATAGGCATAGATCATCAATTATTGGAGATAAGTACTTTCATTAGCACTTTAGGTCAATGTCGGAGTAGATGGTGAAACTGACATAAATACTTATATACCCTATGATCTACGTGGGTTTGACAATTGCCCAATCTACTAGGCACCTAACCATGTTTGTCGTGTGTCTCGGTATGGTCTAGATATAATAATATAAAAAGCATGCAGAATCATCCTTTTTGAGAAAAAATAAGTGTTGTCCTAATTAATGGAATGATTCAAAACCTATATCGGTGTAACACCCCGTATAATCCCAACCCAATGTGATGACGATAAACAATGGGTACTTCGGTGTCGAGAAGCCATAAGTATGTATTTGGTAATGTTAACAATGAGCAATTTGAAATTTGGCTCCGTACCTGTGATTAGCCTTTCATAAGAGGTGTTTTGTGATTTTTGTGGCGCATTCGTGGGGTTCAAAATGAGTATAATAGGACCTCTAAACAAAGTATATTAAGGTTAAGAAGTGAGTTAAATAATAGGACTTGAAGTATCTAATCGAACCCGCGAAGAAAAGTCGAAAACAAAAATTTTGGAAAAAGAATAAGGAGGGGCGCGCCCAGGGGCGTGCCACACCGCTCTGGGCTGACATTTTCAGTCCATAGGCAGTAAAGGGGTGCGCCAGGCAGCGTGCCACGCCGCCCCTGCGCACCTTTCAAAAGTTGGAAATTTTGTTTAAGGCCCAAGGGTGCCCGGGGACGTATCAAGCCGATTTTTGCCACGTTTCTTCTACAATCATGATCATATAGATGAAATAAGTAAAGTATCACATTGGTATGATAAAATTACTCGAGAACGAATTTGGGGTCAAAATGACGATTTTGCCCTTTTGGTTAAAATGGGCCATACGTGGCTAGAATCGCTTGATTTTGGAATTGAGGCTACGAGTGTGAATAGAATGAGTGGGAATATTTTTTTAACACGTATGAGGTGATTTAAACACGAGAAATTATTGATTTTATTGGGTTAAGAGAATTGGGCCCAAAAAGGACCCAAAAATGAAAAGAAGACATGGCCCAAAAGGGGGTCAAAAGACCCATTCTTGTGTTGACTTGTCAATAATGGAATTAATGGCTAAGGATAAATTTAAAAGGTTATAAAGGTGGCCAAAAAATCAGATTTTAATTCATTGTACACACACATGCTTTTCTCTCATTTTCTAGAAATTCCCAAGAACACTTCTTTGGCTCTCAAACCCTAAGGCACTTCTTGAAGCAAGATCATCATATTACAAGCTTGGGTAAGTGATTATTATTGTACTTTAACATATTATAAGCATGAGAAAATATGTATATCATGTTGGTGGTGGTTGAAAATGTTGGACATGGCACTTTTGGCTTTTGTGAAAGATGTGAAAACTATGGGATTGTAACTTGAATTATGACTTATGACTTTGATGAAAGTGCATGATATGGATGAAATAACAACATGTATGGTGTTATTATGGTCTTAAACATGTTCTTTTTCTATAAGTATAAATTATGGGATTTTGCCGGATTTGTTGTTATGCGGTGTATTGAAGTAATTTGATGGAAGAATTGTGATGTGGTAGTGATGGAAAAGTATAAAATATGAGCTTGGTGTAACATGCCATTGGTTATCATGTGTTGGTCAATGTATGGAATATTGTGGAATTCTTGGTATGATGATTTTATAAATGGTGTTGTCAAGGGGGGAAATGACATGTTCGAGTTGAACATGTGACTTATTGTTGTTGTATGCCATTATAAGGTTATTGGTGGTTAATGTTGGTTCCGTCATGTATTTATGTTGTAGAACAAAACATAAGGATGGAGCGGGACTATCATATGCACATCTAAGATTGTGTATTCGTAAGTACGAATACAAGGTATGTAAGGTTAATCTTTCCGTATCCTTCTACAACATATTGTTCCTATTCACATTAGACTTGTTTCAATTCCGAGAGCCTTGAAGTATATCAATTCAGGTTGACATATATTGTTATCCATATGTGTCTTATTCTTAGATGACTTATGATTCACTTATCTCTTGTTCCTTGATTGAAGTTCCGAAGATGTCATGACGTTCTAATTCCTAAAAGAACTATCTCAAGAGGGTAATAGTATAAATGAATCTATGTATTCTTGAAAAGCATTTTCCAATCATGTCATGCTCCAAATCCTATATTGTGAGGATCATCTTAGTATCATTCTCATAAGAGTAATAAGAGAGATGATGTGCAAGGTAGTGGGATTATTACTCATAAGTGAAGATGTCAATCTCATGAGTTAAATGCATGAAGAGAAATGTGCATATAAGTGTGTGCTTTACTGTCATTATCTCTAGGGTGTCATTTTCCTAGCTAGACAAAAGGGGTATAAGATTGTAAAGAAGTAAGGCGCTTGGGGTACTAGATGTTTCATTAGGTATGGATCACAGTCTAAAGGTTATAAGTTCTAGATGGAATAATTCCAATACTATGCTATGTTAGTCACTATAGACCACCAAAGGTGGAGGGCCGGTACTATATGCTTACTTATATAAGATCTCATAAGAAGTAGAAAAAGTGTTCTCTTGGAAGTAGAGAAACGAGGTAAGGTATATATGTGTGTTTCCAATAGCATCGTGATCCTCAATAGGTCATACAAGTGTGTATATTCTACCTCCAAGTTCCGGGAATGTGATGTTCTAAAGGCTAGTAATGTTATGATTCTGTTTGTACCAATCTGGTAAAATTTGAGGTATAATTATGTCATTATCCATGGGGTGAAATGAACACCTGCATGATGGTTCTCTATACATTATCCATGGGGTGAAATAAACACCTGCATGATGGTTCTCTATACATTATCCATGGGATGAAATGTACACCTGCATGATGGTTCTCTATACATTATCCATGGGGTGCAATGTACACCTGCATGATGGGTCTATGAATTTCCCACTGATCAGTTGGGCCCGGGCGGTATATGCTTACTAAGTGATTAAGTGAAGTAAGGTAAGGTAGAGAAGCATGTAGGGTGGATGTATGATACCCCACCCATAGAGTGGATGTAGGTTATATTATTAATCCACCAAGAGAGTGGGTATGTGTGGATGAATGTTATTCTTTCGTAACTTACTAACCGAGTAGTAGAACAATAGTGGTAATGAGCATAGCATAGAAGCAAGAAATAAATCTCTTGTATAGAGAAGAGTCTCATGAATAGAGGAGAAGAGTCTCTGGAGTGTAGATGCATAGGACAGATAGTATAGGACAGATATTCGATGAATAGTAAGGATATATATAAAAAAATGAATGTCCTAAAATGTTCATAACGAAAGCAATAGACAAGTTTCCAATTAGAATGACGGTTTACCCATATTGAAAATTCTCTCATGTTTATTTCATTGACATTCTCATGTATGATGTAATTTGTCTAGCCTTACATACTCAGTACATTTCTCGTACTGACCCCCTCGGGGGACTTACCTTACATGTTGCAGGTACAGGTATTAGTAGACCTCCTCAGTAGACTGTGGATCAGTTGCAGAAGTTTTGGTGAGCTCCACTTGATTCAGAGCTTTCTGGGTCATAGTTGTATATTCATTTTGATGCTGTAAAGGTGGTATAAATAGATGTATCTGTTAGAGTCTTTGTAGACATATGTGGGTATATGAATGGAAGGTGTGTGTTCAATTCGACGTAATGGCTCCAACGGCCAAGTTTGATATTTCTATTTATGGCATATGTTTCCAATTTATGTCTTCCGCATAGTTGCATGAGGTATAATAAGATTCATATGCAGATATACATACGAAGAGTCATGAGCAAAGATTGGTTCTCTCGGGCCATATCGGCTTTGGGTGCCAGTCCGGTCCGAACGGGATTTCGGGTCGTGACAAAAGTGGTATCAGAGAAGTTCGTTCTAAGGGTGTCTACAAAGCTGTGTCTGAGTAGAGTCTTGCTTATGGATGTGTTGCGCACCACATTTATAAGTAGGAGGCTACGGGACATTTAGGATATGTTTCATTTCTTCACTCTAGATCGTGCAATAGAGCCATTGTCATAGGTGGGATTACATCTGACCATTGTAACTAGTTTTCTTTGATATAGGAAAACGCCGATGACAAGACAAGATAAGGGCAAAGAGAAGCAGGTAGACATGCTCGCTAGAGAAGGAATGAGTAACTCACCACCCGGCCCAGTTAGACAAAATGAGGCTGAAACTGAATCCCCAGAATCACCTGTTAATGTTATGAAGCAAGAGTTACAAGAATTGAAAAATGCAGTGCATATGTTGACTCAAATAGTGGCTGCACAAGCTCAGGGATGAGCTGGTCCAATGACAAATGATGATGGTGCGACTAGGATAGCTAGTCGGCGGACACAGGATTTTCTAAAATTGGATCCTCCCACATTTACCGGGTCCGATCTTACTGAGGATCCGCAAGACTTTGTAGATCAAATTCAAAGAGCTCTCGATGTTATGCATGTGACGGGTGTAGAATCAGTGGAGCTTACAACTTATAGACTGAAAGGAGAGGCTATATTATGGTACGAAGATTGGAAATGATCCAGAGGTATCGGTGCAAATCCATCTGGTTGGGAGCAATTCAAGGAGACATTCCTTGATCACTATCTTCCATATGAGGTCCGCGAGGCTCGTGCGGATCAGTTTTTAAATTTGCGTCAAGGAAATATGAGCGTCAGGGAGTACAGTCTTTGGTTTAATTTGTTGGCTAGATATGCTCCTCATATGGTAACAACTATGGCCGATAGAGTTCATCGGTATGTAGACAGATTGGAGCCAGATTTGGTAAGGGACTGTACCATTGCTGCGTTAAATAAAGATATGGATATATCCAGAATACAGGCCTTTGCGCAGAAAATGGAAGATCAGAGGCAACAAAGAAGAGCACAAGGGTTTGAAGAAGGGCCGTCTAAGAGGGCTAGATCCACGGGACAGTCTATGACGTCCCAAGCAGAGTCCAGGCCCTGGAGTTTTAATAGACCGCCTAGACCTTCATTTTATTATTCCCCGACAGGTACTTCCTCTCACTTCCGAGGGTCTAGAAGTTTCAATCAAGCCGGGCAAAGTAGCGGGGGTCGTGGTTCAGGTTCACAGACGATGGGATCTTTTCGCCTGCTGTGTCAGTATTGTAGATGATTTCATTCAGGTGAATGCCGGCGGGGGACGACTAGTTGTTATTGGTGCGGTATGACAGGGCATATGATGAGAGACTGCCCACGACGAGACTTGGATAATGTGGCGCAACCTGCGGGATCGACTGTTGTATCACCACCATCGGTCCCTTCCCTAGGAAGAGGTGTTCAGCCTATTGGTCGTGGTGGGGATATTAGAGGAGCAGCTAGCTCCAGTGGGACCCAAAATCGCACCTATGCTCTAGTAAACTGGCAGAATGCGGAGGCATTTTCTGATGACGTTACAGGTAAATTACCATATTTTCACATGATGTATATGTCTTGATTGATCCAGATTCTATCCTATCGTATGTTATTCCATCGACTACTACGAATCTAATGGGACATGGGAGGTTATTAGTTCAGTTACACGAACGAAACTCTATCTGTCAGGAAATTGAGTATAGTTAAAGGAACATATCGTAATAGTATATGAAGTGTTTGTGATTATAGATGATTAAGTACTCTTCAAAGTGTTACTCATGAAAGGTATAAAGGAATTCAGAAAGAAGGGAAAAAAATTTACCCTATACAACATGCCATGTGATATTGTTGGAAGTGTATAATAGTTTCCTTTCATATTGTTCCCATTGGAAATATCCAAAGTTCGGGGGATCTCACTAGGAACAGATAGCTATGGCTATTCTAAACTGACAAATGGGAAGGTGAATAAATAAAGATGTACATTTGTAAGAATCCTTTGGAGAAATCAACAAGTCGAAGGGATCGCATGAGAAGTTGGAAGAAAAGTCACAAAATGTGGACGTGGACCACTACTAAGTAAGTATCCATGAGCCTTAAGTGTTTATGTGTACGTAGGCTAATATAGAGATGCATTTGTTATCGTTGAAGCGACATCGTTAACATTCGAGGATGAATGTTCCTAAGGGGGGAAGAATGTAACACCCCGTATACTCCCAACCCAATGTGATGACGATAAACAATGGGTACTTCGGTGTCGAGAAGCCATAAGTATGTATTTGGTAATGTTAACAATGAGCAATTTGAAATTTGGCTCCGTACCTGTGATTAGCCTTTCATAAGAGGTGTTTTGTGATTTTCGTGGCGCATTCGTGGGGTTCAAAATGAGGATAATAGGACCTCTAAACAAAGTATATTAAGGTTAAGAAGTGAGTTAAATAATAGGACTTGAAGTATCTAATCGAACCCGCGAAGAAAAGTCGAAAACAAAAATTTTGGAAAAAGAATAAGGAGGGGTGCGACCAGGGGCGTGCCACGCCTCTCTGGGCTGACATTTTCAGTCCATAGGCAGTAAAGGGGTGCGCCAGGCAGCGTGCCACGCCGCCCCTGCGCACCTTTCAAAAGTTGGAAATTTTGTTTAAGTCCCAAGGGTGCCCGGAGACGTATCAAGCCGATTTTTGCCACGTTTATTCTACAATCATGATCATATACATGAAATGAGTAAATTATCACATTGGTATGATAAAATTACTCGAGAACGAATTTGGGGTCAAAATGACGATTTTGCCCTTTTGGTTAAAATGGGCCATACGTGGCTAGAATCACTTGATTTTGGAATTGAGGCTACGAGTGTGAATAGAATGAGTGGGAATATTGTTGTAACACGTATGAGGTGATTTAAACACGAGAAATTATTGATTTTATTGGGTTAAGAGAATTGGGCCCAAAAAGGACCCAAAAATGAAAAGAAGACATGGCCCAAAAGGGGGTCAAAAGACCCATTCTTGTGTTGACTTGTCAATAATGGAATTAATGGCTAAGGATAAATTTAAAAGGTTATAAAGGTGGCCAAAAAATCAGATTTTAATTCATTGTACACACACATGCTTTTCTCTCATTTTCTAGAAAATTCCCAAGAACACTTCTTTGGCTCTCAAACCCTAAGGCACTTCTTGAAGCAAGATCATCATATTACAAGCTTGGGTAAGTGATTATTATTGTACTTTAACATATTATAAGCATGAGAAAATATGTATATCATGTTGGTGGTGGTTGAAAATGTTGGACATGGCACTTTTGGCTTTTGTGAAAGATGTGAAATCTATGGGATTGTAACTTGAATTATGACTTATGACTTTGATGAAAGTGCATGATATGTATGAAATAACAACATGTATGGTGTTATTATGGTATTAAACATGTTCTTTTTCTATAAGTATAAATTATGGGATTTTGCCCGATTTGTTGTTATGCGGTGTATTGAAGTAATTTGATGGAAGAATTGTGATGTGGTGGTGATGGAAAAGTATAAAATATGAGCTTGGTGTAACATGCCATTGGTTATCATGTGTTGTTCAATGTATGGAATATTGTAGAATTCTTGGTATGATGATTTTATAAATGGTGTTGTCAAGGGGGGAAATGACATGTTCGAGTTAAACATGTGACTTATTGTTGTTGTATGCCATTATAAGGTTATTGGTGGTTAATGTTGGTTCCGTCATGTATTTATGTTGTAGAACAAAACATAAGGACGGAGCGGGACTATCATATGCACGTCTAAGATTGTGTATTCGTAAGTACGAATACAAGGTATGTAAGGTTAATCTTTCCGTATCCTTCTACAACATATTGTTCCTATTGACATTGGACTTGTTTCAATTCCGAGAGCCTTGAAGTATATCAATTCAGGTTGACATATATTGTTATCCATATGTGTCTTATTCTTAGATGACTTATGATTCACTTATCTCTTGTTCCTTGATTGAAGTTCCGAAGATGTCATGACATTCTAATTCCTAAAAGAACTATCTCAAGAGGGTAATAGTATAAATGAATCTATGTATTCTTGAAAAGCATTTTCCAATCATGTCATGCTCCAAATCCTATATTGTGAGGATCATCTTAGTACCATTCTCATAAGAGTAATAAGAGAGATGGTGTGCAAGGTAGTGGGATTATTACTCATAAGTGAAGATGTCAATCTCATGAGTTAAATGCATGAAGAGAAATGTGCATATAAGTGTGTGCTTTACTGTCATTATCTCTAGGGTGTCATTTTCCTAGCTAGACAAAAGGGGTATAAGATTGTAAAGAAGTAAGGCGCTTGGGGTACTAGATGTTTCATTAGGTATGGATCACAGTCTAAAGGTTATAAGTTCTAGATGGAATAATTCCAATACTATGCTATGTTAGTCACTATAGACCACCAAAGGTGGAGGGCCGGTACTATATGCTTACTTATATAAGATCTCATAAGAAGTAGAAAAAGTGTTCTCTTGGAAGTAGAGAAAAGAGGTAAGGTATATATGTGTGTTTCCAATAGCATCGTGATCCTCAATAGGTCATACAAGTGTGTATATTCTACCTCCAAGTTCCGGGAATGTGATGTTCTAAAGGCTAGTAATGTTATGATTCTGTTTGTACCAATCTGGTAAAATTTGAGGTATAATTATGTCATTATCCATGGGGTGAAATGAACACCTGCATGATGGTTCTCTATACATTATCCATGGGGTGAAATGAACACCTACATGATGGTTCTCTATACATTATCCATGGGGTGCAATGTACACCTGCATGATGGGTCTATGAATTTCCCACTGATCAGTTGGGCCCGGGCGGTATATGATTACTAAGTGATTAAGTGAAGTAAGGTAAGGTAGAGAAGCATGTAGGGTGGATATATGATACCCCACCCATTGAGTGGATGTAGGTTATATTATTAATCCACCAAGAGAGTGGGTGTGTGTGGATGAATGTTATTCTTTCGTAACTTACTAACCGAGTAGTAGAACAATAGTGGTAATGAGCATAGCATAGAAGCAAGAAATAAATCTCTTGTATAGAGAAGAGTCTCATGAATAGAGGAGAAGAGTCTCTGGAGTGTAGATGCATAGGATAGATATTCGATGAATAGTAAGAATATAAAAAAAAAATGTCCTAAAATGTTCATAACGAAAGCAATAGACAAGTTTCCAATTAGAATGACGGTTTACCCATATTGAAAATTCTCTCATGTTTATTTCATTGACATTCTCATGTATGATGTAATTTGTCTAGCCTTACATACTCAGTACATTTCTCGTACTGACCCCCTCGGGGGACTTACCTTACATGTTGCAGGTACAGGTATTAGTAGACCTCCTCAGTAGACTGTGGATCAGTTGCAGAAGTTTTGGTGAGCTCCACTTGATTCGGAGCTTTCTGGGTCATAGTTGTATATTCATTTTGATGCTGTAAAGGTGGTATAAATAGATGTATCTGTTAGAGTCTTTGTAGACATATGTGGGTATATGAATGGAAGGTGTGTGTTCAATTCGACGTAATGGCTCCAACGGCCAAGTTTGATATTTCTATTTATGGCATATGTTTCCAATTCATGTCTTCCGCATAGTTGCATGAGGTATAATAAGATTCATACGCAGATATACATACGAAAAGTCATGAGCAAAGATTGGTTCTCTCGGGCCATATCGACTTCGGGTGCCAGTCCGGTCCGAACGGGATTTCGGGTCGTGACAATCGACAAATATAGTTTTAGGAATTCTTTATTTATATTTATGCCTACTTGATTAACCATCTAACTCTCTTAAAGCTCATATTATTTATGTTGTAGTCATTTTGACTTATATTCATAAGTTAGCCACTTTAGTCTCATAATCATAAATTTGCTACTTTAGGCTCATAATCATAAATTAGCATCTTTAGGCTCATAATCATAAGTTAGCCACATTGGGTTCATGATTATACATTCCAACCTTTCAATAGCTATGTTTGATATTCATGGAAGATAGTATCTCTTTGACATAGTTCATGAGATAAAGATTTTTATGACATTATGAAGGTTATGTAGATTTTGGAAAATTCAAGTCGTTTTAACCTAGTTTATAGTTAAGTTGATCATATAATGCTATTAAAAGCCTATTCAAGAAATTTCATTTCATAAGATCATAAATTAGAAAAATCATATCATAAGTCATTGAGTATGTATTTTGAAAAGAGTTCAATGTTTAGAGTTCATAAGGGATCATTGGATTTCATGAGGATTACAAGATTACATACCAATCATAAATTCATGTGATTCATGGTTTCCTTATATTCATAGACTTCATAAGATTCATATAGATCATAAGAATCATAAGTTTGTTATTCTTTTGAGAAATTACAAAAAAAACTTAGCATTAGCATAGGGTCACAGAATTTTCATTAACCTTCATAAGTTCATGAGTTCATGTAGAAGAATCCAAAGATAAGATAGAATAGGGTTATCATAAGATAAGAGACATGGGTAGAGATTTCATGAGATTTTCTTGAAGAATTGAAGAGATACCATAATCATTAGGGTTTTAGTCTAGCCCTAGCTTTTTCTTGAGAATCATTCTATGTAGCGGAATTGAATTCGTATGTATTGCATCGGTAGGATAACCCTTACATACCTTAAAGAATGGAGAAAGTTAGAGAAGAACTTGTGGATTCCCTTACTTGGATCCTTTAAACCCTTCTTTGAGTTTAGGGAGAGAATAAAGGAGTACTGCAATAGTTTCTGAGTGTTTTCCCTCAGTGAAAAGGATAACAAGTCGTGGGTAAGTGTTACATAATAAGGGTATAATAAAAACACCTTTATTAAAATGAGGAAAAAAAGAAACAATGTTTTTGGCTGTGAAAGGGCTGGGGTATTGTGCCACCCAGCACATCAACCTACAGAAAATAAATATTTTGAAGTTTTGGGGTTGGGGTAGCAGGGTGGCCATCGCCTCAGCTTGCTGATGCCTAGTAAAATGTCCATATGATTTTACTCGAAAGTTGGATTGATGAGCGATTGGTGGTGTTCAAAACTAATCTCAAAGAACTTTAATTTTGTAGGTGTTGGACCATGTAACTCTTCATATTCTAGGAGTAATGCTTGTTTAAAGTTGATCTTAGTAAAAACTTATAGGAAAATGAAATCGGTAGGAAGGCTTTCAACTCAACTTTGTGCTAGAGGTTTCTTATGGCCTTAATTTCATCCAATACACTTTCCACACTTAAGAACTGACCTTTACACCTAGGTGCAAATAAAAAAAATCATTGACTTTGAGTCTAACTACATACGTAGAATGGTTTAAATCTTTTCCCAAAAATTTAAGGTGTTACAATTTCTCCCCCTTGGGATCATTTGTCCTCGAATGATGATCATGGACATAAATATAAGCTAACTCTAAAATCATCCAAAAGTCTTCATAGAGTTTCATTGATGTACGGAACTAACTCAATCTCTAAATGACTATCAGCTGGCTAGAAACACTACCATAAGTCTCATAGGGCATCCAAAGGTGCATAAATATGAAGAACTACATAGGAACATTAACTTGGCCCTTATTGGCCTCTAAATGCATGGAGAAGGAAATCCCTCCCGAAACTTACTTTGCTCTTCATTAATCAAAATAGACATCCTTCTCATGAGGAATTTCATAACATTCTGAGGAAAAGAATCATAGGCAAGAGTCATACGATACGTCTGAATATGAAACATTAATATGGCCTGAGTATCTTAGTCATCTGGCATAGGTTCATAGAGCATGAAATATACTTGGACATAAATCTCATTTGATCTGAAGCTATATGATATGAAACATGAGTACGTTGGGCATGGAGTAAAAATAGGACTACATTTGCATTAAGTGATACAACTGACAATCTTTGATCTTCGAAACACATCTCAACTATGTCTTCTCCTCAAAATACCACACTTCATCATTTACAACTTACAATTCTCACATGTGCACATATAGATACTAAAGTTTGAGTCTAACTGCATGCTCTTACCATGTTCAAACCCAACTTAAAGGTACTAAGTGCTACACCATCGTGCTAGTCTAAATTACAGGATTCTATATTATATTTCACGTAGGAACCTTCATTTTGATCGTTGCTATGCTCTTTTATTTGTTCTAAAACTCGACAAAGTATCTTTTGTATCTACATTTATCCCCTAGAATACTACTTACTATCACAAAAATCAACCAATCTCAAGTTCTAATCAAGAGGTCATTAGTCACATAATACGCTTGTCTATATGTTTATCAATCATGACATTCAAGACTATCTCTATATTTATTACTTGGTTTATTATTGCTAAAACTACCAATGAATCTTATTGTCTTCCCTAGCATCACTATAACACGAAACTTCATGAACTTCTACAATGAGACACCAAATATTCTCATCTAACTTTTATGCATAACTAATCCTTATTTCTATTTCATCTACACTTATAACTTTATATGGAATAAGCACACTACAATGGTCACAAAAAATTAACATCTATTCTCTCCCATTTAAACCATTTCTTAGTTACTTTCCTCACCACTCAACATATCATTAGTGGGAATCATGAAGGGAATAAAGTATGAGTAGGAACTATATGAAACAATAATAGTGGCCTATCTCTGGATCGTATTCATAGGGAATGAATTGAGCATCATTAGGTAGAGCACAAGTACAACGATTAAGAGGGACACTATTTACTCTTGACTATTACTTATTGTAACCTTGACACTCAAAATAACGCCTATGGAGTAAGGTAAAATAGGCATGATTACTTTATAACCAAGGACATAAAGCGTGAATAGTGAGTTATTCTGGACATAGACATGACATAACCATACATTACCAGCATAGGTGGACGTACGCAGGTCTTAGAGCAAAGAAATCAAAAACATAAATCATTCGAGTCATCTATTCTAAGCATATACATGACATAATATGATTTCACTAGCCATCAAGGGCATACCTTGAGTTTATAGGATTGAGCATACTGTGAAACATGAGTTCATATATCATGAGGTGAATCACATAATTCTTGAATTGCTAAAATCATAGAGTAAAACTATGATCTTTGCTTGAAGCAATTAGTTCTCATTCTAGAAGCAGAGCATGGACAATAATCTATAAGAAGTGTATGAACTTTAGTCATGGGAATGACGCAAATATGTATGACATGAGTAGAGTATCATCTTGACTGAAGTACAAGGAATACGTTAGGATAATAATGGATCATTGTCTCATCATAGTTCCTTATGAAACTCTTTACTAGTTGAATATTAAGACCTGCTCAGTTCTTTACCCTATCATCTCCCTCTTAACTTAAAAGTAAACATTCTATGTCTGTAGACCTACTCTCTAAATTGAGCTGTAATTAAGTTACTCTCCATGGTTGGGGTACCACGATACACATGAATGCTAAAATCTCCCTTGAAGACTACATCTATAGATTATAAGATTCTGGCTAGGACTTCATTCTTAGATATCTCTTAAATTCCCCTTTTCCTCTAAGGTTACCACTATAGGATTCATACTCTTACTTTCTTACTAACACCATGCCTCCAAATCACTATCTACCCATTTCAAAAGGATTAAAACTATTCTAAGAGGATCAACATCTTTTGTCTTATCTAAAAACCCCTCGAACCAGCTCTTAGGGATACCATATAATTCATATTTTATATTATCTACACTTTATCAACTAAAAAATACTACACTACACACATTTATCACTTTTGGAGCTTAGAATCTCATGTAACAACATACTACCTTGGTACACATCTTTCTTTCTAACACACAAGGCTCTTTTTCCTTATCTAATGACTTAGCCATCATTCACTTATTCATCTCTAGTCCATATATAAACCCTTCTTACACATTCACACTTTCCATAATTTATCAACATAAACTCTTCCACACATCATATCAATCCTACAAGATTAATTTCCCAAAACTAGTTCTATAACCCTCATACTGCCATCTTTTTCACCATTGTGATCATCAAAGTTAAGGCTTAGTGTCTAATACTAATCATGGGTGGCAAATCAAAGAGATACTAGTTCATTGAGAATTCATGATGAAGTAGTCGATCTTAGTTACAAAATCTACCCAATGGTAGTCTACAATAACATTCACCTTTCACAACAATATCATATCTCCTTACTAATTTCTTAGACATTCTTTGCCTAAACTGGATTCATAATTTTATGTATGTTATGGGGTCCTTTCCTCAAATTCACTAAGTATATCCTAAGTCTGTCAATTCCTGACTACTTATCCTCTCATTCACATCCTATACTTGATCTTCACTAACACAATGACATGTCATCATGAACTTCTTCCCTAGTTCAAGTATTCTCTAAGTCATCTTAACCAACAATCACTTCTCTACTTACTACCAAAAATATTTACACAAGTCTTGATACATCTTAGTCAAAACCAAAGGATACACTACCCCATTACTAATTAAAGGGATGTATACATGACTCTAGGTACAAACTTCAATCAATCATTATCCCCACTTTTGGCTTCTATACTTTGGATTTCATATTTCTGGATCTAAGATCATTCTACTATTATGGCTTACAACACCCTAAACCACATTATCTCTTGGGTACAACACTACACAAGGAATGAGATATACATTTTCCAACTTAAGGGCACTATCCACATCGAAATTTTAGAAGGGGTTCCTAAGAGTACATCCTATTGTAGTCTCAACACATGATTCATATAAACAAGAGGGCATTCTTTTCAATCAATAGACATAAATGAACTAATGGGCTCCTCTCAAACCCTTGTGTAGTCTCTTAACTTTCTGATAGATCTTTTTAAGAGCACAAAATAGGTAGGGATCTGATCTTTACTGCTTTTCTCACCTTAAAAATGAGGCATTTTTTGAGGAATTAGAGCAACGCATAAATTTGGATAAGTTTTGTATGGCATGGTTTTATTGCATGATCTAAGTATGATATAATTGGAAACTTTTCTTAAATGTTTGTAGTCCTTTATTTATTGAAGTGAGGCCCTAAAAATCATGAATGAGATACTAATGACATGGCTTTATAGACTCCTCAGGATACTTGAACTCTATGCTAAGATACCAAGTTTGTAACACCCTGAGCTTAAACTCTAAGAATGTTTGGTCCCAATGTCATTACTGGCTAGAGATTACCCATATCTGTCAATGAGACATAAGCATTCATCTAACATGAGAGATATTTTAAAATCAATCTTGATTCATTAATTAGAAAATTTAATGTTTCATAAATATGGTGACACAAAGGTTAAAACTGAATAACTTGAACGTGACAACTAACTGTATATGAAGCCTCTAAAATCTGAGAAAATAATATCTACTGGGACAAGGCCCAATCATACTCTTATTGAACTAGAACATAGTGACTAACATAAACTAATCCCCAACAAAATAGGGAGGGATCACCAATGGCTAAAAATGAGTACCTTAATGATGCGCCTAATTGTGAGCTTAAGTACCTTAATATGCATCATTAAATGATAGAGAGTCAAATGACACAAGTACATAGAATGTACAATATATGTAAAATAGCAGGAACGAACATGAAATATCATAAAGATGAAAATAAAAAAATGAGTATAGGAAAACATGACATGAGAGACAAATAGGGGCATTGATCATCAATTGTTGGAGAGAAGTACTTTCATTAGAATTTTAGTTTAATGTGGTAGTTTATGGTGTAACCAACATAAATACATATATACACCAAAAGATACATGGGTCTGATCACTACTCGATAGGCACCTAAGCACAAATGTCACGTAGGTAGATATGGTTTATATATAACAACATAAAAAGCATTCATAATCATCTTCTTTGGAGAAAAATAAAAGGGCTCTCCCAAATTAATGGTACAATCCATAACTACCTCAGAAAATATAGTTTCAAGCATTCATCCTTTAGACTTATGCCTTCACAGTTAACCCTTTAACTCACTTAAGCTCATATTATTTCTGTTTAGTTATTTTGACTATGTTCATAAGTTAGCTGCTTTAGGCTTATAATCATAAATTATCCACTTTAGGCTCATAATCATAAGTTTACCACATTGGGTTCATGTTCACACGTTCTAACCATTCAATAGCTTTGTTTGAGATTTATGGAAGATAGTATCTTCCTGTCATAGTTCATAAGATAAGGATTTTCATTACATTATGGAGGTTATGTAGATTTTGGAAGATTCAAGTTGTTTTAACCTAGTTTATAGTTAAGTAGATCATATAATATCAAAAGCATATTCAAGAAAGTTTATATCATAAGATCATAAATTAGAAAAATCATATCATAAGTCATTGAGTATGCATGTTGAAAAGAGTTCATTTTTTGGAGTTCATAAGGAATCATTGGATTTCATGAGGACCACAAGATTACATACAGATCATAAATTCATGTGATTCATGATTTCCTTAAATTCATAGACTTCATAAGATTCATAAAGATCATAAGAATCATAGCTTATGGTTAAGGAGATCATATGATCATATCAAAAAAATAGACAATAAAGTTTATATCATATTATCATAAATTAGAAAAATTATATCATAAGTCATGGAGTAAGTATTTTGAAAAGAATTCATTATTTGGGGTTCAAAATAGATCATTGGATTTCACGAGGATTGTAAAATTTCATACCAATTATAAGTTGATGAGATTCATGTTTTTCTTAGATTCATAGACTTCATAAGATTCATAAAGATCATAAGATTCATAAAGATCATAAGATTCATAAGTTCATTATTCTTTTGAGAAATCATAAAAATTTAGCATTAGCATAGGGTCACATAACTTTCACTAACATTAGTGAGTTCATGATTTCATGTAGAAATATCCATGGAAAATCATATAGAACAGGGTTATAATGAGATAGGATACATAAGTAAAGATTTTACAATGTTTTTCTTAAGAAAATGAAGAGATCGAACAATCATTAGGGTTTTACTCTAGACTTAGCTTGTTCATGAGAATTATTCTATGTAGTAAAAATAATCTGTAGGTATGAAATAGGTAGGATATCCTTACATACATTAAAGAATGGAGAAACTTGGCGAAGAAGTTGTGTGTTCCCTTGCTTGAGCCCTTGAAACCCTTCTGTGAGTTTGAGGAGAGAAGAGAGGAGTAATACAGTAGTTTTTGAGTGTTTTTATTTATTAAAAGGGGTTATAAGTCATGTATAGGGGTTACATAATATGGGTAGGTTGAAAATACCCATATTAGGATGAGAGAATAAATAAAAACAAACAAATTTTTTGATAGGCAAAGGGTTGGGGCACCGCGTCACCAAATATGCCTACCTGCAAAATTTCAACATTCATAAGTTTTTGGGTTGTGCAGCATAGTGGACATCACTCCATCATGTTGATGCCCGATAAAACATAAATTATGTTTCACTCAAAATTAATATTGATGAGTTTTCGGTGATGTGTCATGATTTTACGACACATTGGATGCTTAAAATAAGGAATTTTTGTATGTACTTAAATATGTTTCCATAGATATGATGTGTTTTTGGTATATGTGTAGGAAAATAGAGTTTGGAAGAAAAATGGGAAAATATAGTACATTTTGACAAGTGTAGGCTCGTGAAGATAGACCATGACTCGTACTCCCTTAGTACGAGTCACACTGTAAATCGTGAATGCTGATCAGAAGATATGAAAGTTCATAGGATATTACGAGTTAGTGTATAACTCATGGACCAGAGTACAATGAGGTGTACAATGAGGACTGCGAGTGCGTAAGTTGTCCCACTTACCATAAGACCTTCTACAACTAATGAACCATTATACGAGTCATACTGACAAGTCATTGAAGATGGCCTGCAATTTTACAAGTTGGACTCTATACCACGAGCCAAGTCTATAAACCATAATTCAATACCATGATTCGTGATATGACTCATGAAAAATTGAGAAGTTTTGGCCAAATGATGATGTAACACCCCGTACCTTCCCAAACCTACTTGATGATGTTGAATAATGTTTGCTTGGGTGTCGAGAGATATAAGTATGTATTTGGTAATGCTAATGACGAGAAAATTGAAATTTGGCCACGTACATGCGATTAGACCTTCGTAGGAAGTGTTTTGTGAGGTCGTGGGGAATTTGTGTAATACCCCGTACACATTCTAACCTCATTTGGTGACTTGGAGTCATGTTTACTTGATGATTAAGATCACTAAGTAAGTATTTTGTAGTGTTTTGATAAGGTAATTGGACGATATGCAAGTATTGAAGTAGTGGCCAAAAAATTTAGCAAGGTGCTGAAACTTGCACCACTCCCTGTTTCAGGGGGTGTGGCGCAATCCACTAATTCAGAGAGGGTGCATTTCTTGCGCCACTGCCTTGCTTTGCAGCAGTGGCGCAAGGCACAAAGATTTTGCCTTCCCGGGCTCGTTTCGCAACGCAATTCTACGTCGATTCTTAGATGGTTTCTTTTAGTTCTTGGGGAGTTATTTGAGTGTTGTTAAAGCTTCAAATACCTCAATACACTACTACATACTCCTACATGATCAAATCATGAAATATAAATAGTTATCCAAAATGTTCAATGAAGCCATGGGCAACTAGAATTCCTATTTTGGCGATTGAGACTACGAATGAGAATCTCGTAAGAGAATATTGTCGTGACATTATGGAATAATTTAAACATGAGATATATGGTTAATTATACATGAAAGGTGATGGGCTAAGCTATATGTGCAATTGAGAACAAAATTAGGGCCCAAAAAGGAATAAAAGACATGGCCCAAAGGGCAAAATGAAAGGTAATGAACGCAATGAACACAATGTACGCAATATGCATGTTTCCAAATGCTTATAAAGAAATGGTTTATTTACTTTGACTACTCACGTGTGTTTAACCCCAATGAAGTCTTTATGTTATCTATAGTTTCATTTGAGCCTTACATATTCAGTACATTTTTCGTACTGACCCCTCTTGGGGAATTTACCTTACTTGTTGTAGGCGCAGGTACTAGTAGGCTTCCACAGTAGGTTTCCAGTTGTTGCAGATCATTGGTGGGCTCCAGTTAGTTCGGGGATTCTCCGAGTCACAGTTATACATATGTTTTGGTGTTGTACATGTTGTATAAAGCGGGGACTTATCCCGACTTTTAGTTCATTTTGGTCAATGCATTTGTTAGAGGCTTTTGTAGACGGATGTGGGTGTTTAAATGTGAAGGTACATGTCATTTCGACTTGATGGGTCAAACGGACAAGTTTTACATATATAGCTATGACATATGTTTCCATGTCCATGAATTCCGCATAGTTGCATGAGAAATAATGAGATTTACATGAGGACATGCATACGAATGTTCATGAGTAAAGGTTGGTTCTCTCGGGCCATATCGGCTTAGGGTGCCAATCACACCTCGTTGGGATTTGGGGCATGACAAAAGTGGTATCAAAGCGGGTCGTTCTACGGGTGTCTACAAAGCCGTGTCTGAGTAGAGTCTTACTTATCGATGTGTTGCACGCCACATTGATAAGCAGGAGGGTACGGGACAGTTAGGAGTTGTTTCTTTCCTTCACTTCTAGATCGTGCAATAGAGCCAAGGTTGTAAGTGGAATCATATGTGCTCAATGATAGTGGTTTTCCTTTATAGAGAGGTTGTACACGGAATCATAACTGACCAGGGGAACTATTTTTTTATGTGTTTGATTAGAAATGCCAATGGCAAGATAAGGTTGGGGAAACGGAAAGGAGATAGACAGGATTGCCGGAAAAGGAACCAGTAGAGCACCACCCGAGCAAGTTGATCAAGGTGGGGCTGGAAATAAGTTGGTATCACGGGTTTCTCCTACTCTTTCAATTCCAGAGAAATTGTCCAATACTGTTATTGTGCAAGATTTAATAAGTGCGGTGCACATACTGACCCGTGTAGTTGCTGCACAAACTCAAAGACGAGTATTGGAGCAGCAAATAGTGGAACAAAGGTAAAATAGAAGGACACAAGACTTTGACGAAGGGCCGTCAAAAAGGGCTAGACCTGAGAGGTGGTTCATAGCCTCCCAAGAAGTATTTGAGCCTCGGATGTTGCATGAACCATCAAGGCCATTATTTTATCTGCTTATAGCAACTGTTCCCCCTCTATTCCAAGGGTTTAGAGGCAACCAGTTTGGGCAAAGAAGTAAGAGTCAGGATTCACGAATAGTGGGGTATCGAGGACAAGAAAGTAGGAGTCATTTAAGACCTGTTCGTCAGCTATGCGAGTGCTGCAGGAAGTTTCATGCAGGTGAATGCTGGTTCAGAATGAATGTTTGCTATTGGTGTGGTATGCCGGGACATGTGAGTAAAAGGTGTCCACAGAGGAGCACGAGTGGTACGACACGACTTATGAGACCAACTGTCGCATTGCCATTATCGATGCCTCCTCCAGGTAGAGGTGTACAGCCTATGGGGCGCGATAGAGGTTCGAGAGGAGCATCTAGTTCCAGTGGAACCCAGGACCATACCTATGCCTCAGCGGATCAATGGAATTTGGAGTCTTCTCCTGATGCAGATACAGGTACATTATTAGAATATTTTTTTTTCCATAAGGTAAATGCATTGATTGACCCAGGTTATATATTATCATATGTCCCTCCATTAGTTGTTGCAAATTTTTATCTGAAAGGACACCAGAAATATTAGTTAACCCATTGGAGGTATCTACCCCAAACGGTGAATTTAGTAGAGCTGAAGGAGTTATTTGTGGTCCTGATACGCTGGTTGATCTTATTGAACTGGAATGGATTTTGATGTTACAAAGGGATTGTTCTATAATTGAGTGCCGAGCTACGAAATTACATTTTACATTTCCCCCAAAAGAGTATTCTTGAATGGCAAGGGTCATGTGGGGGCACCAAGAGGAAAATGTTATTTTCCTTATCTTATAACGCAAGGAAAATGATACCCAAGAGGGTACATATGTCGCTTGGGGATAGCGAAGGATACTAATGTGGAACCACCAACTCTTCAATCGAGTTTGGTAGTACATGACTTCCTCGATATAGGAATGAGTAGATAATGATATGATGTCAAGCACTTAGCCAAGTTGTCTTCCTTCATAGGGCATGGCTCCGGTAGAGATAAAGAGCCTAAGGGCGAAATTACAAAACGTGATGAACATGGAAGTCCTAAGACCTAGTACATTCCCTCGGGGTGCATCAGCGGTCACTGTAAAAAAATAAAAAGACTGTGTATATACTAGTGGCAAAGGCATAGGGTGACAGCTAAGAATCAATAGTTTCTTCCCAGGAGTGATGATTTATTTTGATCGGTCTTCCTAAGGATTACCCTAAGAGCGGGTAAGCATCAAGTAAGGGGTAGAGCATCCAAATATACTCAATGTAGCCTTCCACACAAAGTATGGCCGGTATGAATACGTAGTTATGACATTTGAGCTGACAAATGCTCCAGTTGTGTTTATGGGTTTACTGAATAGGGTGTTCACGACACTTTTAAATGGGTGTGTGACCATGTGTGGCGATGGTATTCAAAATCACTAGAGGACTATGCAATTCATATTGCATCAAGTGTTAAATGTGTATACGATAACGTGAAGGATTCACCTCGACTTAAGTTGTTACATTGAGCCAATGTTACTAACATTCGAGGACGAATGTTTCTAAGGGGGGAAGAATGTAACATACCGTACCTTCCCAACCCTACTTGATGATGTTGAATAATGTTTTCTTGGGTGTCGAGAGATATAAGTATGTATTTGGTAATGCTAATAACGAGAAAATTAAAATTTGGCCACGTACATGCGATTAGACCTTCGTAGGAGGTGTTTTGTGAGGTCGTGGGGAATTTTTGTAATAATCCGTACACATTGTAACCTTATTTGGTGACTTGGAGTCATGTTTACTTGATGATTAAGATCACTAAGTAAGTATTTTGTAGTGTTTTGATAAGGTATTGGACGATATGCAAGTATTGAAGTAGTGGCCGAAAAATTCAGCAAGGTGCTGAAACTTGCAACACTCCCTATTTAAGGGGGCGTGGCGCAAGCCACTGATTCAGATAGGGTGCATTTCTTGCGCCACTGCCTTGCTTTGTAGCAGTGGCGCAAGGCACAAAGATTTTGCCTTCCCGGGTTAGTTTCGCAACGCAATTCTACGTCGAATCTTAGATGGTTTCTTTTGATTCTTGGGAGTTATTTGAGTGTTGTTAAAGCTTCAAATACCTCAATACACTCCTACATGATCAAATCATTAAATATAAATAGTTATCCAAAATGTTCAATGAAGCCATGGGCAACTAGAATTCCTATTTTGGCGATTGAGACTACGTTTGAGAATCTCGTAAGAGAATATTGTCGTGACATTATGGAACTATTTAAACATGATATATATGGTTAATTATACATTAAAGGTGATGGGCTAAGCTACATGTGCAATTGGGCCCAAACTTAGGGCCCAAAAGGGAATAAAAGACATGGCCCAAAGGGTAAAATGATCCATTCTTCCACTTTGACCATATTTAATGCCAAGGAATGGATAAGTATGACTTGGGGTCTATATAAAGGCCCCAATATCAGATTTTTATTCATAGAACACTCTCATGCCTTTTAAAGATATTTCTCAAACATTTCTCTAGTTCCAAACCCTAAAGCAAATATTTCCTTTGGACTCTTTGGTGAAGATCATGCTATTCCAAGACTTGGTAAGTATTTATTCTCATGGATTAACATATTATATGCATGTGAGATTATGTATATCATGATAGTTATGTTGGCAAGGTGGTGAATAGTGTATTTGTGCTTTTGGTGAAAGATGTGCCATCTTTGTGATTTGAATTTGAAAAGAGACTTGATGTCTTAATGAAATAGCATGAGCATGGTATGGATAAAATATGAACATGTATGGTGTAATTTTGTTATTAAACTTGTTATTTTTCTAAAAGTGTAAATTGTGGGATTTTGGCCGATATGTGCTATGAGGTGTATTAAGGTAATTTGATGGATTATTTGTGATGTGGTGTGGGTAAGAAAGTGTAAAGGAGAAGTGTTGTGGTGAAATGTATTGATTCTCATGTATTGGTCAATGTATGGAATATTGGGGGATTTTTGGAATAATAATTTCATCAATGGTTTTGTCAAGGGGAAAGGGCATGTTAAAGGCAAACATGTAACTCATTGATGTTCTATGCATTTGTAAAGTAGTTGATGGTTAATGTGAATCCCATTATATATTTATGTTGTAGAATGACACATAAAGAAGGAGCGGGACTATTGTATGCACATCTAAGATTGTATATCCGTATTGAGAGTACAAGGTATGTAAGGTTACTCTGTCCGTATCTTTCTGCTGCAAATAGTATTCACATTGACATTACGCTTCTCATGTCTCATATTCATGGTTAATGTTCCAAAAGCTCAAATAAGGTTATGTTTCAATATTCCAATAGTGATTATACTCATGTCTCTTGTTCATGGATTATTGTCCAATGGTTCCAATATTTTTATGTTTCCACAAAGGCTATGTTTCCAATAATGTTTATTTGCATGTTTCTCACTCTTTGATTATTGATCCAAAACTTCAAATAAAGTTGTGACTATAATTGTATCGATCTCTCATAAGCAAAAGTATCAATCTCTTACAAGTAAAGGTATCAATCTCAAAAGTAAAGAAATGAAGTAAGAATAAAGTAATGCATATTGGTTGTGTTCATGGGTGTTATCCATGGGGTACAAATACCCGCATGATGATGTTACTTTATCCATGGGGTGCAAAGAACACCCACATGACGATATGATCTTATCCATGGGGTGAAAAGAATACCTGCATGACGATGTTCATTTATCCATGGGGTGCAAGAACACCCACATGATGATATGATTTTATCCATGGGGTGAAAAGAACACCTGCATGATGAGGGCCCAGACAGTATATGAGTGATGTAAAAGTAAAGTAAAGTAAAGGCAAGATAAAGTAATGAACGCAATGTACGCAATATACATGTTTCCAAATGCTTATAAAGCAATGGTTTATTTACTTTGACTACTCACGTGTGTTTAAACCCAATGAAGTCTTTATGTTATCTATAGTTTCATTTGAGCCTTACATATTCAGTACATTTTTCGTACTGACCCCTCTTGGGGAATTTACCTTACTTGCTGTAGGCGCAGGTACTAGTAGGCCTCCACAGTAGGTTGCCAGTTGTTGCAGATCATTGGTGGGCTCCAGTTAGTTTGGGGCTTCTCCGAGTCACAGTTGTACATATGTTTTGGTGTTGTACATGTAGTATAAAGCGGGGACTTGTCCCGACTTTTAGTTCATTTTGGTCAATGCATTTGTTAGAGGCTTTTGTAGATGGATGTGGGTGTATAAATGTGAAAGTACATGTCGTGATGGCTCAAACGGCCAAGTTTTACATATATAGCTATGACATATGTTTCCATGTCCATGACTTCCGCATAGGTGTGGTGCAAGCCACTGATTCAGAGAGGGTGCATTTCTTGCGCCACTGCCTTGCTTTGCAGCAGTGGTGCAAGGCACAAAGATTTTGCCTTCCCGGGCTAGTTTTGCAATGCAATTCTACGTCGATTCTTAGATGGTTTCTTTTGGTTTTTGGGAGTTCTTTGAGTGTTGGTAAAGCTTCAACTAAATCAATACACTCCTACATACTCCTACATGATCAAATCATGAAATATAAATAGTTATCCAAAATGTTCAATGAAGCCATGGGCAACTAGAATTCCTATTTTGGCAATTGAGACTACGAATGAGAATCTCGTAAGAGATTATTGTCGTGACATTATGGAATTATTTGAACATGAGACATATGGTGAATTATACATGAAAGGTGATGGGCTAAGCTACATGTGCAATTGGGCCCAAAATTAGGGCCCAAAAGGGAATAAAAGACATGGCCCAAAGGGCAAAATGATCCATTCTTCCACTTTGACCACATTTAATGCCAAGGAATGGATAAGTATGACTTGGGGTCTATATAAAGGCCCCAATATCAGATTTTTATTCATAGAACACTCTCATGCCTTTTAAAGATATTTTTCAAACATTTCTCTAGTTCCAAACCCTAAAGCACATATTTCCTTTGGACTCTTTGGTGAAGATCATGCTATTACAAGACTTGGTAATATTTATTCTCATGGGTTAACATATTATATTCATGGGAGATTATGTATATCATGATAGTTATGTTGGCAAGGTGGTGAATAGTGTATTTGTGCTTTTGGTGAAAGATGTGCCATCTTTGTGATTTGAATTTGAAAAGAGACTTGATGTCTTAATGAAAGAGCATGAGCATGGTATGGATAAAATATGAACATGTATGGTGTGATTTTGTTATTAAACTTGTTATTTTTCTAAAAGTGTAAATTGTGGGATTTTGGCCGATATGTGCTATGAGGTGTATTAAGGTAATTTGATGGATTATTTGTGATGTGGTGTGGGTAAGAAAGTGTAAAGGAGAAGTTTTGTGGTGAAATGTATTGATTCTCATATATTGGTCAATGTATGGAATATTGGGGGATTTTTGGAATAATAATTTCATCAATGGTTTTGTCAAGGGGAAAGGGCATGTTTAAAGGCAAACATGTAACTCATTGATGTTCTATGCATTTGTAAAGTAGTTGATGGTTAATGCGAATCCCGTTATATATTTGTGTTGTAGAGTGACACATAAAGAAGGAGCGGGACTATTGTATGCACATCTAAGAGTGTATATCCGTATTGAGAGTACAAGGTATGTAAGGTTACTCCGTCCGTATCTTTCTGCGGCAAATAATATTCACATTGACATTACACTTCTCATGTCTCATATTCATGGTTAATGTTCCAAAATCTCAAATAAGGTTATGTTCCAATGTTCCAATAGAGATTATACTCATGTCTCTTGTTCATGGATTATTGTCCAATGGTTCCAATAGTGTTATGTTTCCACGAAGGCTATGTTTCCAATAATGTTTATTTGCATGTTTCTCACTCATTGATTATTGATCCAAAGATTCAAATAAAGTTGTGACTATCATTGTATCGATCTCTCATAAGCAAAAGTATCAATCTCTTACAAGTAAAGGTATCAATCTCAAAAGTAAAGAAATGAAGTAAGAATAAAGTAATGCATATTGGTTGTGTTCATGGGTGTTATCCATGGGGTACAAATACCCGCATTATGATGTTACTTTATCCATGGGGCGCAAAGAACACCCACATGACGATATGATCTTATCCATGGGGTGAAAAGAATACCTACATGACGATGTTCATTTATCCATGGGGTGCAAGAACACCCGCATGATGATATGATTTTATCCATGGGGTGAAAAGAACACCTGCATGATGAGGGCCCAGACAGTATATGAGTGATGTAAAAGTAAAGTAAAGTAAAGGCAAGAGAAAGTAATGAACGCAATGAACGCAATGTACGCAATATACATGTTTCCAAATGCTTATAAAGCAATGGTTTAGTTACTTTGACTACTCACGTGTGTTTAAACCCAATGAAGTCTTTATGTTATCTACAGTTTCATTTGAGCCTTACATATTCAGTACATTTTTTGTACTGACCCCTCTTGGGGAATTTACCTTACTTGCTGCAGGTGCAGGTACTAGTAGGCCTCCACAGTAGGTTGCCAGTTGTTGCAGACCATTGGTGGGCTCCAGTTAGTTCGGGGCTTCTCCGAGTCACAGTTGTACATATGTTTTGGTGTTGTACAGTTGTACATATGTTTTGGTGTTTTGGTCAATGCATTTTTAGAGGCTTTTGTAGATGGTTGTGTGTGTATAAATGTGAAGGTACAACTCATTTCGACTTGATGGCTCAAACTGCCAAGTTTTACATATATAGCTATGACATATGTTTCCATGTCCATGACTTCCGCATAGTTGCATGAGAAATATTGAGATTTACACGAGGACATGCATACGAATGTTCATGAGTAAAGGTTGGTTCTCTCGGGCCATATCGGCTTCGGGTGCCAATCACGCCTTGTTGGGATTTGGGGCGTGACAGATGAGAAGTAAAAGTCATGATCTAAAGCCCACAAGTCATAATCCCATCGTATGACTCGAGGGTTATTGCCAACTCTACTTTCCTAGTTCATTTTGGATATATTTTGTTTTGTCCATAAATAATTCCCTTATGTCTTGCTTTACAATCTACAAACCCTAAATAGTTTGTTACATATTGTGTTTCTTGAGAACAACTACTCTCTTATTTTTTGAGCAATAACATCCATTATTTCTTGATTATTAAGTGTTCTTCAATAATTCAAGATTCTGGATTTATTCTATTCATATAGTAAGTTCATAGTTATGATTTCTTCTATAAAATTTGATTGTGATCTTGCAAATATAAGTAGCTAAATCTCATAACTAGGGTTGTGGGAATAATGATAAATTAATAAAATTGGTTAAAGTACTTAGTGACTCTTGAACGGTCTTCATGCATGTATCGTTCTTCTCTTTGTATTGATTGTTTTTTAATGAGTGCATGCATTAGAACTCTCCTTAATTCTTACTTGCTTGACCATAGAGGTAAAGAATAGGAAAAGAGATTAATAATGGAGATTTGAGTCCATCAACCCTCATCTAATAGCTTGAGCCTTGTCCAGGGATACCTAAGTTATGATTAAGGGTAAGAGTTAATATGCAAACACTCATAGGCTTAACTGGTAATTGAGTGAAATTCATTTAATATAGGCCAAAAGTCATTTAGGGGAACCTAACTTACCAATTTTACATGCTAAGCACCAGGATATATCACTATTATGCTATGCTTACTGAGTTATGAAATTATGGGCAACACAATCCTAGTCCATTCTCACTGATTGTTACTGTCACGACCTGAGACTACCCCCTAGTCGTAACACGGTGCTTAGAGTCACAAGTGACCGCAAGCTAACCTATATCCTGGCATGACACTAATAATACCAAAATAAACTGATAATCATTGATGCGGAAGCTAGCAATTTGAATAATATATAAAACTAAGCCCAGATGAAAATATCTAAATACAAACCCATGAAGCTAAAAAAGTAATCTATCTAATTGTCTGAAAGCCTCTAAGTAAGGTGAATTGCTAGGGCAAGCCCCCAGCTAACCCTAACTGACTGAAACTAAAATTACATGAAATGAAATACTAATAACTAATCCTCGAATGATGAGAACTCACCAAAACACTATTGCTAAAGTGGTAGGAGATCGTACTAACAGCGAGCGGGATGATGAACGTCGAAACCTATATTATAAGACAATATAGCGCAAAGGAAAGTATGTGGTCAGTACTTTGAATGTACTAAGCATATGAGATATGCATAGCTAATATAAACTGGATATGCAAAATATGACATACTGAACTGAACATGGAACTGAGGCATGTGAACTGATGCAATGACCAAGTAATAAACATGTAACTATTTAATATTGTACTTAATAATTAACTGAATATAAGGTCAATACAAGATTTGAGTCTAAAACATGGGAGTTAATGTAACCAGCATAGACCATATGAGCAACATAGAATCCAACTTGTAACCCAAGTTCGGAGGATGTTCAATACCTTGCCAGGGGTAGAGAACCATGATTTTGGCATGATCACTCATGAGCCCATTTTGGGTAAAACATACTATCATACCTTTGGTGGCACATATTTCTAGGACTGAAGTTTAGCTGAACCCTAGTCCAACTCGGTGCTAAGTATTACTCCTAACTGAATATAGCTGATAGCTCTTGAAAATGTTGTACATAATCAAGGATTCCATACCTGACTGTCATACTACTAGTGAACTTTACTTTTATAAGAAAATTGATCCACGATCATTGATAGAATTCTGGATACTATACGAATCGGGAAACTTACTTTTGGGAAAAAGTGTTCAAGAGCGTTGATAGCATTCTAGATGTCATGCATGTCATGTGTCTTACTTTTATGAGTAGAAGCTCTTGCTTATGATATGAGAATGCATAGTTATATATCTAAATTATATATTTTTGAACATTGTGACTTGTAATTTTATAGGAGATCTGAGATGGCTGGAGTAAAATGCATAAGAGAAACATATGAAGGCTAAGCTTTGGAATGTCTTTAGAAGAGAAACATATGAGGGCTAAGCTTTGGAATGACTCTATAAGGCTGAACCTAAATAGTAATTCTTAACTCATGAAAATGCTAATATTCTGATAGTATTTATTATCCAAAAATATTTTTTAGAATACACTTTATCAGAAAATTACTCTACGGATTTGCAAAATAGATAACACTGAAGTTCACTGATTCTGATGTCTGAGACTAAGTTATAGACACTTTATCTAAGAGTATCCTAAAATATATGAAACTAAAGGACTGAGTATACAACTGACAATGCATGGTATCCTAGATCATCGAGTGTTCATAATCCGCCATCACTTAAGAATGCAACTAATCATGACACATATACAACCTGAACGTGATAAGAAATTTCATAGCTTAAACCCAAAATTAGTAATCTGTCAACGTATGGAGAATTCATAACTATGTGAATGTACTCACCTCAGAATTTTTGGGAGAACATGTACTCATAGACTAATTAAAGTAAGAGAATGAGACATAAAGGAATTTCATACTTTTCATGGAAACCCTAAATTGAGAAATGTTTTAAATTGAGAATTTGAATTCACGTTGGGACTCAATGGGTGAAAGTATAGACAATGATGAAATCCCACATACCTAAGAGTGAAAATCTTGGTGAATTCTTTGAATTTGGAGCCTGAAAGTGAAGAACCCTAGTTCTTGCTTTGGAAGAGGAAATCACATATTTCTCTATTTTCTCTCTATGTGTCGACTGAATTTTAAGTTACTGGGGGATTTGGGGTAATTTAATCTTATTAATCAGCCTTAGGATAACTTAAATGACATAGTTTTGGTGTTAGAAGAGTGGGAAAAGACCAAACAACCTCCTTGAAAATGTTATAGCAGTACATAACAGTCACGTCTGACGGTTCGGGTGATGAACCATCAAACCCTTGACTAATCGTCACTTCGATCCATCACAACATGACCAAATGTTGGTCTTACTGGTTAAGACTAACGACTTTCCTTGACGGCATCACAAGTGCAATGGTTCGTCACACCGAGCCGTCACACTCTAGCAGACAGACACCCTCTGGTAAATTGAGCATAACTTTTTACTTCGGTAATGGATTAACAAACGGTTGGAGGTGTTGGAAACAAGACTCAAATAACTTTAATTTGATAGGTCCTGTGCTCCAAAAATCTTCATATAATAGGATTCATGATCATTTGAAGTTGACTATAGAAAGATTCTTTGCAAGAAATCAATCGGTAAGGAAGGTTTCAACTTGTCTATGAGCTAGGAGTTACTTGTGGATTAATACATGAATAAATCACTCCTCATACTAACAAAACGCAAAGTTTGGTTCTACATGTACTTGAAGGATAGTTCTAATCGTATTTTGGATATTCGGGGTGTTACAATATTTCCCCCTTGGGGTCATTCGTCTCTGAATGAAACTAACTATGCTAAAAAGATAGGGAAAGAGATGTAATCCCAACAATGAATTTTAATAGTTGAATACTGATATGATAATTGAGTCCATAATTGAAACATGGATTGAACTAAATTCATGGATACATCCTATGTCATGAGAGTAACTTGGTGACATGGGATTGAGAGAAGTAATAAAGGGGAAACTAGGCTGGGAATAAGACTCCACCATATTTACACATACAATGAATGCACATCAGAAATTGCATGGGATAGGCACTGATATACACTTAAGAGAGTACGGCTAGAAGGAAAGAGAGGAAGTCACTAGTATTATCTGCCTAATCTCTGAACTGAACCACTGGTTATACAGACTGACCCCTATTGAAAATTTAGGACTCAACTAAAGTATTCATGACTAAAAAGTATGCATGGAACTATTAATAAATGGATATTTGTATGAAATTTCTGATAGTCATTGAGAAAGGGACTTTGTTTCTTTCAATGCTCCTTGTTATAAATTTTTGTTGCCTCTAGGGGAAATGAATCACGTGCATGATCTAGGTGGTACATCTGACTAGGGAAATTCTAACATGGTATGATCATCCTGTCCCACTGATCTGAGTTCATAAAAAAAAAAGAAAATGGTATAGATTTGACCATGAGACACTCTTGCTCTGAAATTCTGCAACATGCAGTAAGAGTGTCCTGGCCCTAAAGGAATAATAGGAATACTAAGATTTTAGCAAAAAGTTTGATAACTTCTAACTTAGCATCACTCTTTCACTGCACAACACTACACCTTATAGGATTCACTTTAAATTTTCTTCAAGGTACACTGTCTAAGGCTGCTAAAGGTTAAGTGTCCACATGTTTTTATCATGTTTGAGCCTACTTCGAAGCACTAGGTATTTCTCATAAAATGAATGTGCTAGTCTTAACTACAAAAATCAAAACTCTATACACACTAGGGTCAAACTTTACACTACTAAATCTAAGTTCTAATCAAGGGTTCACTATCCACCCACACCAAAATATACAAGGTACATCCCCAAAGCATCTAAGACTACCGGTCAGTTGTCACCAACCCCACTACCATAGTATACTAAATGTCACATAAAGTCTACTAGGAAGTTTTAGAGTAAGAGGGATACTACGGAATCATGACTTAGGGAGTTTCATAACTTTGACACTCAACTGGAGTCTGATGAGTACAATATAGTATGAATAAATTTGTTCATGTAGATAGGTCTGAGGATGCACCTGATGTATTATGATTTCACTAATCACCAAGAATGTATTATAAGTACACGGGACTGAGCATGCTAAGAAATCATGGATGCATAAGTCATAAGTTTCATGGTGTGAGACTAATATTCATGGGCTTATGGAGTGTAATTTGGATTTTTGAGCAAGAGAGACTATTACTCCTTATACTAGGAACTAAGAATAGACATACATCCGTACAAAGTACGTACATTAGAATGACTTAAGGCAGGAGTAAAGTGTCATAATTATGTAAGTATAGTGAATAGGCTAGGATGAGAATGGGTTTATACTTCCAGCTATCTCTATTCTAGAACCTACTAACATTACTACCTAAGTTTCCAAAACCTGACTAGTTCCATACTCTAGCATCTCCCTCTTATATCACAGTCACCATACTAAGTCTAAAAGTTTTCCTTTTTCACTATTCTCTAGCTAAACTCACTCAAACGATTAAGGCATACAATTTAGGATCCAATCTGATTATGTACTTCCTCCTAAAGGCTAAGAATATTTCTCATCTGCGAGCCTTGATCTTAATATTCCTATTTCTTCTAAGGGCTGAAGTAGGCTAAATTCGTGGTATACCACCTATACCTTCTAATAACCTACTAAACATGTGAGGAACTACTTCACACAACTCTTTCTTTCTATTATCCACCTTACTACTACTTCTCAACATCACAACTTTGTTCTAAACTATTACTATTCACCAATATGGGAGGATAAGGGCTGGGGACTATAAATGCATGAAGGAGAAAATACAAAAAATACCCCACTCGACCTTAGGAGAACCATTCTGACTCAGTTGACTGGAGAGCAAATGGGATTCATTTAAGCTCTGACCACAACCTGCACTAAAAAAAGGACCCTTTTGATTTGGGCTACCTAGTGGGACTTTTGAAAAAGTAGGCTGAGCCTGCTGGCAAACCTATCTGCCCTTTGTTGAGGCTACTGGATGGTCTTTCAAATTGTGTCCTATTTTACCACATCCAAAACAACCTTCACGGCCTGCCATACACTCATTTATGTCATTCTTGCCATACTTGTTGTAAGGGGGGGGGGGATTTTCCCCTTACAATATTTTTTTGAGGATGAGAGCTAGATACTCCCTCTTTCTGATCAAAACGAGCCATGGGGGACAGATATGAAGTAATAGATGATGATAGTGCTGGAGCTGATGACCTTTATGGAAAAGAAGATTGGTTCCCACTAGCGATCTTCTAACGATTAGAGTTACCATTCCTTGGTATGACCCTCTTTCTCTCTCTTCTTCTCATTTTGCCAACAGAATTTGCAAGGACTACAACCTGTTGATTTAATTGAGCGTTCATAGCTCAAGCTAATAATTGGATGGCATCATAAAACTATGTATTAGAAATATTAGCACTTGCAGGTTAATTGACTGGTGCATAAGGGTTACCATTTTGATCAGTATTCTGACTGATCTCTTTTTGAAGAGAAATATTCTAAAACACGTAAGGCACAAATTAGAAGGATAAATAGAGTTAAACTCTATCACATGATATTATCATGAAAGAAGTGAAACTTTCCTAAAATATTTCATAGCCCCTCATTCATAAATGTGGCGCGCTTCACACCCATGAACAAACCTCTACTTAACGCAACTTTCAGACACCCTAGGACACTTTAGTCTTGATGCTCTGATACCAAGTTTGTCATGAACCAAGACTACCCCTTAGTCGTAACACGGTGCTTAGAGTCACAAGTGACCCCAAGCTAACCCATGGCCTGGCATGACACTAATAATACTGAAATAAAATAATAATCGTTGATGTGGAAGCTAGCAATCTGAATAATCTATAACACTAAATACAAATAAAAATATTTGAATACACACTCATAAAGCTGAAAAAGTAATCTATCTGATTGTCTGAAAACCTCTAAATAAGATGAGTTGCTGGGATAAGCCAGCTAACTCTAACTGTCTAAAACTGAAATAACATGAAATGAAATACTGATAAATAGTCCTCGAATGATGAGGACTCACCAAAACACTGTTGCTGAAGTGGTAGGAGATCATACTAACCACGAGCAAGATATTGAATGTCGAAACCTATATTATAAGACAATATAACATAAAGAAAAGTATGTGTTCAGTACATTAAATGTACTTAGCATGTAAGATATGCATAACTAATATAAACTGAATATGTTGAATATGACACGGTGAACTGAACATGGAACTGAGGCATTTAAACTAATGTAATGACCAAGTAATAAATATGTAACTATTCAATATTGTACTGAACAAACTGAATACAAGGTCAATACAAGATCTGAGTCTGAAACGTGGGAGTTACTATAACCGACATAGACCATATGAGCAATATGGAATCCAACTTGTAACCCAAGTTGGGAGGGTGTTCAATACCTTGCCAGGGGTGGAGAACCATGATTTTGGCGTGATCACTCATGAGCCTATTTGGGGCAAAACATAATATCATACCTATGGTGGCACGTACTAATAAGACTTAGGTTTTGCTGAACCCTAGTCCAACTCGGCACTAAGTATTACTCCCAACTGAATATAATTGATTGCTCTTGAAAATGTTGTCCATATTCATGGATGCCATACCAGACTGTCATACTACTAGTGAAATTTGCTTTTATAAGAAAATTGATCCACGATCATTGATGGCATTTCGGATACCATACTAATTGAGAAACTTACTTTTGGGAAATAGTGTTCAGGAGCTTTGATGGCATATCTGGATGTCATGCGTGTCATGTATTTTACTGTTATGAGCCAAAGCTCCTGATTATGATATGAGATGCATAATTATATATAAATCATATATTTTATAACACAGTGACTCATAAGTTTATGGGAGACCTGAGATGGCTGGAGTAAAATGCATAAGAGAAACATATGAGGGCTAAACTTTGAAATGACATAAGGATGAACCTAAATCCTAATTCTTAACTCATGAAAATTCTAATAGTCTGATAGTATGTAATATCCAAAAATATTGTTTAGAATATACTTTACCAGAAAATTACTCTGAGGATCTGCAAAATAGATAATACTAAAGTTAACTGATTTTGATGTCTGAGACTAAGTGAGAGACATTTTATCTGAAAGCATCCTAAAATATATGAAACTGAAGGACTGAGTATTCAAATGATAATGCATGATATCCTTGGTCATCAGATGCCCATAACCCATCATCACTGAAGAGTGTAATTAGTCATGACACCTTATATAACCTTAACACGATAAGGAATTTCATAACTTTAACCTAAAATTAGTAATTTATCAACATATGGAGAATTCATAACTACGAGAATGTACATACCTTAAAATTTATGGGAAAACATGTACTCAAGGACTAATTAAAGTAAGAGAATGAGACATAAAGGAATTTCATACTTTTCATGGAAACCCTAAATTAAGGAATGTTTTAAATTGAGAATTTGAATTCACTTCAACACTCAATGGGTGAAAGCATACCCAATGATAAAATCCCACATACCTGAGAATGAAAACCTTGGTGAAACCTTTGAATTTGGAGCCTGAAGTTGAAGAACCCTAATTCTTTCTTTGAAGGATGAAATCGCTTGTTTCTCTATTTTCTCTCTATGTGTCGATTGAATTTTGAGTTAATGGGAAATTTGGGGTAGTTTAGGCTTATTAATCAGCCTTAGGATAGCTTAAACAATGTATTTTTGGTGTGAAAAGAGTGGGAAAAGACCAAACAACCTCTTTGAAAACTTTATAACAGTGCATAACAGTCCTGTCTGATGGTTCAGGTGACGAACCGTCAAATGCTTGACTAATCATCACTCTGAACTGTCAAAACATGATCTAATTTTGTATTTCTAGTTAAGCCTGATGGCTTGCCTTAATGGGTTTTCACAAGTGTGATGATTCATCACACCGAGCCGTCACACTTTGGAAGGCAGACACTCTTTGGTAAATTGGGCATAGCTTTTTACTCTAGTAATAGATTAACAAACGGTTGGAGGAGTTAGAAAGAATACTAAAATACCTTTCATTGGGTGGGTCTGGAGATATAAAACTCTTTATATCCTAGAAGTTATGATCATTTGAAGTTTACTATAGGAAGATTCATCACAAGAAATCAATCGGTAATGAAGGTTTCAACTTATCTATGAGCTAGGAGTTACTTGTGGCTGTAATACACGTCTAAACCACTCCTCATACTACTAAAACACGAAGTTTGGTTCTATATGTACTTGAAGGATGGTTCTAATCTTAACTTGGATTTTAGGGGTGTTACAGTTGCACACCACAATTTAATACTCTGTTACTTGTTATTGAAAGCTTACAAACTATTTTCTTGTACTTCAAAATTAAGTGGTTAATAGTTTAAATTATCGCATTCACCTACTTCTAGATATATTCCCTGTGGAATCGACCCCAACCTAGTTGGGTTCAATATTTTATTCAATGACTATTTTACACGTCATTGCAAGGTGTGATGTGGGTGACACCGATCGGTGGAGTTGGAAACTAGATTCAAAGACCTTTTATTTGGTAGGTAATATGCCATATTACAATTCATATTTTAGGATGAATGTTTATCCAGAGTTGACTCTAGTAAAAATTTATACAAAAACTTGATTAGTAGGAAGGCTTTCAACTCAACTTTGTGCTAAAAGTTTCTTATGATCATAATTCACATATAATACACTTCCCACATTTAAGAATAGAATTTTACACCTAGGTACAAATGAATAAATTCATTGGGCTTGGGTCTAACTACATACGTGGGACAATTCAAATCTTATTCCAAAAGTTTGAGATTTTGTAGTTGTACATGAGATTCTAAACTTTAAAATACTATGTGTGCCTAGTTTAATATTCTTAAGTTACATAAGGTGTAGAAATGCTATGTATACCCTTTTATGGTGTCCCTAAGTGTCATGCCTCAAGTCTACACCCTAGATGCACCTGTAATCTGGTATGGCATAACTATAGAATGACATGAATAAAATTGATACGAAACTAAAATCATGGGCTAAGTTTATTAATAAGAATAGAATAAAATGATACAAAGGTTTAATAAATAAAATAAGGAATCTTTTGAAAACTGATTAGATCTGACTCAACTTGATTGTTTGTCTATGAAGCCTCTACTACAGACTAAATACTACTATCATTATAAAATAAAAGAGCATACTAATAATTGGATGACTGATAGGTCCTCTGCAATGATGAGGAATCACTCAAAGCTAATAGATGAAGCCTATTGAAGAGTATGATTACGTACCTATATATCTGTAAGCTACATCATAAAATGATGTAGCACAAGGAAAGTATGTGGTCAGCATAGGGAAGATATTGAGTATGTAAGATTAAATCTAAACAACTAAATCATATGTTTAATAAACTTTAGAAACTAAATGAGTTTCTCATAATTATAATCAATAAAATGAGAGGTAATGGAGCTAACCTCATAAAATAAGGATTTCTGAGGGTGAACTTTCATAATTTGATAATATAAAATTGTATCTGTGGCTTGATCCAAAAGTATGGCTAAAAATGAAATCAGAAGAATCATTATATCTATTACTGCATAGGTAAGCAAACCAGTTCAACTATGTAAAACAAATAACAAGTATTTAAGTGGAGTTTCTTACAACTGACATACACCATGTGAGCTTATGATGTTCAACATCTAACCTAATTGGAAGGGATGCTCTAAATATTGCCAGGGTATAGAACATTTTTGTCTAATGTGGATCTACTACCGAGTCTCTTTGTCTAAGGGGAGTAAGCAGTCTTGTGGTGCTTCAAACCTACAATGACATGTAGTTATGGGACTTCAGTTTTAGGACCCGCGTCCTCTCGGTGATAAATAATCCTCCCAAAACTATAATTATATTCATATGCTCATAAATAATAAATCGTTTGTATTTCTCAAAGCAAAGTATAAATCTTTACTAAAAATTATCTTTCAATAACTATGCTCAAGAGCAACTCTTCTATGAGTCTATATCACTTTTTTAAAACTTTGTGTTAACTAAATCTTTTCTCAAAACATGTTATGAAATAAGATTCAGGAAATTTTATGAGAATTATATACATAATTGAAAAGAAACTATGATGAGAACCTTCTAAATCCATAGACCCTTTCGAACACATACTAGAATATCAATAGGTGAAAAAGATTTCAACTTTCATAAATTACTATAGCTTTTCAAGGTTGGGTATTAATAAAATCAACCTAAATTATAAAATAAGAAAAATTATGGATATGGGTTTAAAAACCCTAACTTTACACTTCTAATCAATATACTTTGTAACGGATGGTGTGAGGATGAAAGGAATTCCTCACTGAATTTTTACGTACATGAGAAAAAGACAAAAACTTGAAAGACAATTTGAAAGAACCTTGCTTGAAACCATATGCTTGACTTCTTGAGGAAATCTTTGTTTTCATGAGGTTTGAGAGAAAGAGAATGAGAATATTAATGTAATAGTGCAAAGTCTTTGATGTTTTAGGGGATTTAAGTCAGGTTTGGGAGGTTATATGTGGGTAAAAGGACCAAAACATCTCTAATTATATAAAGGAGGGGGGAAATTTCCCAACTGAGAGGGGCTAGAGTGGCCTGCCTCTAATTGTGGAAGCCTGCCTTTGCATACCTCCCAACATGGAGGTAAACTAGCGTTTCCTCTAGTTTAAGTTGTGGTATGGTTCCCAATGCAGGGACCCTTTGAATGTGGAACATAGGCTACTCTCAAGTCTAAAAACTCATTTCTAAGTACCAAAACATATGCAAATGGTTTCTAATTGATCTAAGGGCTACTAGACTTAAGCTCAAAACAACCTAAGAAACTATATGGACATGACAAAGTTTTTAAAGGCGTTACAATATCTCCCCTTTAGGATCATACATCCTTGAATAAATGTCAAAGCTAGAGTGAACATATGGGTGGGGAAAACCAAGATTTATTTAGCCTATCTATGCTATATATTCTTGCATGAACTAAACTGTACTAACAAAAAGGGTCTGGATATCAACATTAAGAAATGTGGAAGCATGAGCTATGAGTGAAAGAGGATAGCATAGGCATAAAAACTCATAGAAGAACCTAAACTTGGCCAATAAAAATAGAACTCTCCTTCAAAACTCATCATTCATATGAATAACCATCCTAGATGTCACCCTCATGGGAACTTTCATAACATTTTGAGGGAAAAATTAGAGGCACGATTCATCTGAGATATCTTAATTTGAAACTCTACCATAACTTGAGTATCTTAGTTATCTGACATATTTTCTTAAGATATGAGCGATATAGATTGAACATAAGTCACACTCTTTTTGAAACTGTATGACATGAGACATGAGAACATTAGGCAAGAAGTAAGAATAGAACTACTCTCATCTTAAGCTATATGACCAGTGGCCATTAAGCTTAGCAACCTCAAGGTAAAGGTGGTTCGTGATTGGGCTAGGGCTACTTCTTCTACTGAGATCTAAAGTTTTATTGGGTTATCACGCTACTATTAGTAGTTTGTGCGGGGCTTTCCTACCATTATAGCTCCTCTGACTAGTTTGACCTAGAAGAATGTTGCTTTTCTGTGGTTAGATGAGTGCGAGGAGAGCTTTCAAAAGCTCAAGACTTCATTGACTTTGGTTCCTATGCATGGGTTTTATTGTGTATTGTGTTGCTTTTGAAGTTGGTTTGGGTGGTATGTTGATGTAAAGGGATAAAATGATAGCTTATGCCTCCAAATAATTGAATACCCATAATACGAACTAGCCTACTCATGACGTGGAGTTAGCAGAGGTAGTGTTTGTGTTAAAGTTGTGGCGACATTATTTGTATGGAGTTCATTATGAAATCTTTACTAATCATCATTGCCATTAATATTTCTTCAGTTAGTGGGACCTTAATATGAGACAATGTATATGGTTGGAGTTGCTTAATGATTATGATATCACAATTCTTTATCATTTGATCAAGGCAAATATAGTAGAAGATGCCTTGATTTGAAAGGTGGTGTGCATGGAGAGTTTGGCTTTTCGTACAACTGAGGAGCAACCTTTGGCTTTAGACATACAGTCCTTGGATAACAAGTTAGTTCAACTTGATATTTTGGCACGCAGGTGGGTTTTGGCTAATATTGAGGCTAGATCCATGTTGTTGGAGCAGATTTAGGCTCGGTAGTTTGATGATGATAAGTTGAGGGTGATTCATGATAAATCATTAAGTGTCAATACGAAAGAGGTATTTCTTAATATGAAGGGATGTTTTAAGGATTAGGGGTCAAGTTTCTCTATCAAGGGTTAGTGATTTGATCAGACTGATATCGAAGGAGGCTCAAAGTTTGAGATATTCTATCCATCTAGGAACAACAAAAATGTATCATGACTTAAAGGAGCACTATTAGTAGGGTGGAATGAAGAAGGATATTATGAAATTTGTGTCTAGGTATTTGAATTATCAGCAGGTGAAGTATTAGCACCAGACACCAGATGGTGTGATGCAGTGGATGCCTATGCCAGAGTAGAAATGGGAGAGGATTACTATGGATTTTATGGTTGGTTTTCCTCAAACTTTTGGGAAATTTGATTCTATTTGGGTTATTATTGATAGGTTGACAAAATTATCACACTTTGTAACTGTGAAAATAAACTATAATGCAGAAAAGTTGGCCAAGATCTACATTTGTGAGATAGTTCAGTAGCATGGCGCGACCATTTCTATCATGTCAAATAGAGGTACTCAGTTCACTTTGAATTTTTAGAGTTCTATGCAGTGAAAGCTGGGCACTCTATTAGATATGAGCACAACATTTCACCCTCAGATTGATGGGCAGTTGGAGAGGACTATTCAGGTGTTAGAGGACATGTTTTGATGGTCATTTGGATCAATTTCTATTAGAAAAGTACCTGAACTGGCAAAAAGCTGAGGAGGCTACATTAAGTCTGGTATGTGGAGTAGATATCCTCATCTTTTTGCCAGTTCAGGTACTTTTCTTGCCTTTACGTTCAAGGGATGAATGTGTGTTTTTAGTGGTGGATGATGTAACAATCATTGTGGTGATTTTTGGATTTTTTATGTTTTTACTATTTTACCCCTTTGTATTTGTGAGTTGTAGGAGTGGGTGGTGTGATTCTCGAGATGTTTTGTTTAGGTTTATGAGAGTTTTTTGGTTTTCGAATGGTTTTAAGTTGATATAGTTGACTTTGGTCAACATTTGGTCATCCAAGCATCATATATAAATTTCATCAATTCAATCAGCTCCTAATATTTATTTTGGGTTAGTAGGGTTCTAGTGCATTTTCGAGCATTTAGACAAAAGGTTGGTTTTAAGTTGCCTAGAGTTGGTTTTGAGTAAACTCATTGATAACGACCTTCATTGGTGTTTTTAATGGTTCCATTGATTCCAAAATGTCAAAATTATCCTAGAAGCATAGTTGATTTATTTTTGTGGGGTCCTGAACAAATCTCGAGGGTCTGTTCGAAGAGATTTTTTACTAGGCCAATTGTTGTCGCACAGCTGCTGGTGCACCATGCCTTCCTTCTTTACATTCACGGGGCTAGGGTCGAGTTTGCAAAAAAGCACAGGTTTTGGTCATCTAGAATAAGAGGGGGGGAGCTGCATTCATGAAGGGATAGATCTGGTCCGGGTCAGCATTATATAACACCTTATACTTTGTTATGCCTTGATCCAGACTTAGCGCAGAAAAACTATACTAAAATTTGTAGTCCCAATGAACCATGATTTAGTGTAAGACTCGTGGTATCATCTCACGAGTCATGAGATGACTCGTGAACTCAAGTCCCAAATTTGTATAACTCCTAATCTCCCACTAGTTGATGTATGATACGTGGAACAAACGATGACTCATACTGTCAACTCATGGAAGCTAATACAAAATGTTGTCAAATTCCCTCCAGATATCACAAGCCATAGTATGACTTATAGTATCATAGTACGAGTCGTACTCAGCATTCGTAGACCCCTAGCTAGTGAATGATCAAAAATTGTCTCAGGGACCATGAGTAAGAGTATGACTCATAGATCCATTGTACGGTCGTACTATCGACTCGTGGAACTCAAGTCTAGATCCTATTCAAAGTGGTCTCAAGAACCACGAGTTAAACCATGACTCGTGGATTGACCTACGAGTCGTGGAGTGACTCATGGACCACTGTGACTGGAAATTTTAGAACAATTTTTAAAGGGAAAATTAGTCTTTTCCTAATATTTTAAGCCCTATACTATGTTGTTTTGCATTCTTTTAAGGGGGATTAAATGATAATCTATCAGTTGTACTCTCATTTACTCAATTAAAATGTACAAATTTAGGAAATAACAAGCTCTCAAATCCCTCAAAGCAAATGTTTAGGGTTCTTTCTCCAAACTCAAAGTTCAAAGCTTCTAGTCTAGGTTTCTAGGCTATCAGGTATATGGAATTTCAGCAAGGGTCTCCTTTCATCCTTATGCCCCAAAATGTCAAATTTTCATTATGATTTTTATGACTTTATGATTTAGAGTTTATACCCAATTATGCATATTTCCTGAAATTTAGTTTCCTTATGACATTTTATGACTATTGTTCTTGGTTTTATCAATTATGCATTATTTCACTAGTCCCAAATTAGTTATTATGCTTGAAGAACAATTATGCATGATTTGATAGATTTTAGTCTATTTTAGTATAATCTGGTAGGTTTTGAACACAAGATCCTAGAATTCAGTAAATTTAGCATGACTAGTTCCAATATTTTAGAAAATTAGTAAAACAATAAACTTAACTAGTTCATGCTTTATTTTAATACATCAATTTATATTTATGAGCAGCTAGTAATACAGTTTTGGGAAAGGTATTTAGCACAGAGTAGACACGGGTTCCAGATAATCTAAGTCCCAGAACTATGTGCCGACGTAGTTAATATTTAGTCCTTTGAGGCTCAATTTAGTAGTTCCACCTCAGTTCAGGTTCTATACTGATGGCGAGGTATTGACCAGCCCTCCCTGATGTGGGATAGATGTTGGACTCCAAGTTTGCTCACATAGTTTATGTCGGTTAGAAGAAACTCCCCAGAAAATGATTTAAGCATATCAAATGTACATGAACCAATAGCTTTCAGTACAGAAATTATTAATTTACACATATTTAAATGATAAAACTTTCCAGTCCTTATTTATGAAATATATGGGTCATTGTACTTCAGTTTATACAAGATTTACCTGATTTTAGTTCTATAGCATGATTTGCATACTTATTCGTAACTTGCTTATCTCGCATGCTCAGTACATTCAGATGTACTGACCACATACTTTCTCTTGTGTTCTACCTTATTTATGATGCAGATTCAGGTGCTCACTCTCAGCCATGCAATTAGATACACTCCCAGTACTCATATCAACATACTTGGTGAGTCATCATGACTTGGGGAAAGTTGGAGTTTATATTCAATCTTTTCAGTTTCCAATATTTGAGTTAGCTCGGGACTTGTCCCAGCAACTCGTCTTCAGTTAGCAGAGGTTTCATACATAGTTAGTTTTCTTTAGTTGGGTCAGATTTTCATGTCAGATACTTCAGTATATTTTTTTTGAGACTTTCAGTTAATAAAATTTCCCTTATCTTTTCATGAGTTATGCTTCTGCCCAATATTTCAGTATTTATGTATATCAGTTTTTAGTAATATGTCAGTACCAAGGGTTTATTTGAGATCACTTGTGGTTCAAAGTGCTGTATCTCATCCAGGATGTAGACTCAGATCGTGACATGCTGACTGATAAAGCTCAATCACACCCAAGAAAAATGTACGCGGTCGTTAGCAATATATTTACCCAACTACATAGTCGGGGTCAATCCTACGAAGAACAATGTGACTAGCAATTAAGAAAATAAGAAATAAAAGTAACTCACTCGAATCCAAATGATTGATACAAGTATTTTTTTGGAGGGTGGGGTTTGATATAAAACGAACACACAAAGATAAAAATGATTAAAAAGGATAGGAGTGATTGATGGCCTTCCCAAGCAATGAAAAACAAGGAATTCGTAATGGGGAATCAATTAATATCAACAATCCATTGTATATAACTAAATTACTAACTAACTAATCATGGGTTAAGAAATTACCCTTGGAACCTCGAGTATCCACTAATGTCTCTCGACTAGAAGGCAAATATTTCTTAACTAAATTGTCTCAAATCTTAACCAAGTGACAACACAAATAGTTTCAATTTTAGGCTACGCTAGGAATTTCCCTATCTATTGTTTAATTTCATTAGATAGGACATACACCCCGAATCATGCTAATTAACCTTTCTCAACCTCAATTAATTCTTTTGAGCTTAATCGAAGTAAATGGGTGAGTCCTCAAAGCATGGAATTAATTAGATAAACACAAACCCATACATAAACTAGCAAGTATTTAATTAGTTCAAAAGTAAAAGATGTAAATCAAAACCTAAATAAAATATTATCACTAACTACAATGTTCAAGTTTGAAATAACTAACTATAGTCAAACCCAAATATTCAATACAAATCAAGGAAATAAAGAAAGGATTAAAGAATTTGTCACTACAAAGCTTTCACTCTTCAATTCCAAAGGTGTGGATGGTGTCAATTAGCCTCCAAGCTTGAGAAAATAGCCAAAGATGATTTGCAAGGAGGCTAGAATCGAGTTATATATGGATTGGGATTTAATTGTGAATTTCCAAAATTACCCTTGACGCCAGACTAAATTCCTTCTATGAGTGCGGATTGGTTCCATGCGTGTACAAGTTCGCGTGTTCAGTTATCCCCTGTGTGCACGAGGGTGCATGTGCAGAAGTGCCAGTGCATGAGCATACACCAAAATTACTGCTTGCACTGTCCCTCTTCATTTCATCTCCATTTTGACTCATTTTCCTCTTGATTCCACTTTAATTGCTCAAATCTCCTTCTAAACTCAAGATATCTGAAATATATTCAATTCAAAAGTAAATTAACATTATATTATACATTAAAATGTAAAATTATAAGAAAAGAAATATAAATAAGTGGTAAAATTACCACTTATCACTGACCCTATGCATTCGCGACCGGTTCATTATGTTCGCGGTGGAGGGTTTTCCAAATCAATATAGAAGCCACATTTTTTAACTTAGAACCAATTTTCAAAGCATGAAGGCTTAGTTTTGGATGGTTTCAAATATGTTTTTCAAGATTTCTTAATTGGATGAGCTTCTAAACTTGTATTACATCATTACCCATCAATTATTTTGTAGTCTCACTTTCAAATTATAGTTTTTAAACTTGGAATTTTTGGATTCTTTTTTGATAAAATGAAATAATGATATTTCAACGATTTTTAACTCGATTTCAACTTCATTTTTTATGAGATTTTAGATTTGAACTTCATAGACCGTGGGTAAATTGATTTTCTACAAATATTTCAATTTTGCCTTTTTATTTTTTGGGTTGAATTTTGGACCCAGAACAAAAGTAAATATGCGTATAAATGGTCTCGTATTTAAATGTAGAAGCTATTTTGATACATTGGGAGCATTTTGAGGTTGGTCGGAAAGGGAAGGCAACTTGTTGAGTTTTTTCGGGCTTGCGGTTCTTCTTCGAGATAGGTAATGGCTTAACTTTCTTCAAACATAATTTAGGTAGGGGTTTATCGTGTAAATTATTCTATATAATGGGTAATATATGGATTCTTACACTATTTGGATTAAATCTTATTATAGTGATGCCTGTGGGGGGGCCTGTGTTCATTTCAGTAATTATTTGAGCTTATTCTTATTATTGTGATGCCCATGTGGAGGCCTGTATTGATGTTGATAGCAAAGGGAGTTGGATTTTATCATTGTAATTCCCAGAGGGGGCTTGTTCTGTGTTACATTATGATTTGGAAGTATAGACTCATACTTGATTTCCTATTTGGTTGATTTCATGCATTTTAGAATTGTAACTAAGTCTAGCATTTTCTTGTACATGCATAATCATTATATTGGAAAAACTGATTTTTGAAAGAAATGAAATTATTTTAGTTCCATCGAGTCCGAATCACTGAGTTACTAATGAAAATGATTTTAGTTTCAGTTTGAGTCCAAATCACTAATATATTAATGAAAGATGACTTGGTATATGGTTAGCATCCCATACATTGCATTGCATTGCCTTGTGATACTTTATATTTGTTACTTCATGTTAAGATGATTTTATGATATTATACTTGATATTGAACTGCTTGGACTTTTCTATGTGTAGGTTATATAAGTAAATAGTATTCTTTACTTGATATCATTGCCTACTGGAGTTATTATTACTATTATCATGTTTACCTAATTGTTTATGTTGATATTCTGAATTATTGAGTTAAGGTTTACCTACCACGATTGGGTTAGGATAAGTGTCATCACAGTCTATGGATTTTGGATCGTGATAGTATGATTAATAGATTAATAAAATAAAAGCTCAAACAAGTAAATTGAAAGAAAGGAGAAATAAAATAGGATGTCAACATATGCCCCTTCTTTGCTCAAAAATGATGAAATAAATGTCGGGCATAGAATGTTCGGGAATGATGGTAGATGATGACTTTAAACTATGACGCACTTAAAGCATGATAATCATAAAGTAATTCCTTGGGACATGAAATGATGTTTGAAAGCCATAAAAATAATTTCTACAAGCCATGAAAATGATGTCTTTATACTATGAAACCTTCGGAACATGATCAACATAAACTAAATCCTTAGGTCATGAAATAATATTTGCATTTCATGAAAATCATACCTTTAGATAATGACCCCTCTAGATCATGATAAGTAGAAATAAATCCTTAGGCCATGAAATAATGTTTGCAGGCCATGAAAATAATGTCTTTGGACTATGACTCCATCTAGCAATTAAATGATTACTAAAAAGTGTATTTGAATACAATTTAGTTGCTCCAATATAATTTCAGGCTCAATTCAAATCCTAGGCTAAATGTAAATCTCAGGCTCATTGCATATCTCAAATTTAAATGCAAATCTCAGACACAAATGAAATTCTTGGGCTCAATGCACTTCTCGAGTTTAATATAATTATTGGGCTCAATGAAATCTCAATCAAATATAATTATCAAGCTCAAATGTAATTCTCTGTCCCATATGAAATTTTTGTGCTCAATGCAAATCTCAAGCTCATATGTAATTCTTGAGCTCAATGTAAATTTTGGGCTCAATGCAATTTTTAGGCTTAATGAAATTTTTAGGCTCATTTGCAATTCTCGAGCTTGATGTAAATCTCAGGATCAAATAAAATATTCAGGCTTAATGTAATTCTTATGCTTAATGCAATTTTGGGCTCCAATGCAATTCTCAAACTCAATGCAAATCTATGGTTCAATGCAATTTTCAGCCTTAACACAAATCTCAGGCTCAAATGTGAATCTCAAACTCAATGTACTTCTCAAGTTCAATATAATTCACTGCCTCAAATGCAAGTCTCCTACTCAATCCAGGTCAGTAGCCTAGTGCGATCAGAGTTGAGGAGATGGAGTAGCTTAGACTTTTTGCCATATTAGAAGATGACTAGATCATCCTTCAATGATGGATTTTTTAGTGTTGTGAGACAGTTCCTGTAACGACCATTTCCATCGTTATGTATAAGCTTTCCATTAAAAGTCCCATGTTAAAATACTTCCTAGATTTGAAGTTATAAATTTCAGGCTAGCCTAATTTCGAACAAAATCAGAATGAGGTATGTTCTAGGGAAATTTGAAAATGATACAGTCAACTTTGGTGGTGTTTGTTTTTATTTCTAGGTAGATAAGACGATAAGGAACCCGTAGAATTTTATGGAATTGAAAATGGATAAGTAGAACTCCCGAAATTGATCTTAGCGTAAAGGACATTTTTTGGAATGTCCAGGTTTAAGGTGTGTTGTGAAAATTGAGATTTTTGGGTGAAACTAGAAATTTTGTCCAGTCGACGCCGCTATAGTGACCGTCGCTATAGTGGAGAAATTCCTGCTATAGTGATGGTCAAACCTGGTCAACGCCTGCTATAGCAGCAGGTGCCGCTATAGTGGCGAAATTCACAAATTTAATTAATTATTTAGCTAAAATAGTTTATTTTTCAAAAACTTATTTTGGGTTAAATGAAGGGCAATTTCCACCAGTTTTTCATCATTCGGCTTCGTTAAGTAAGGAATTCATCCCTGTTAACTTGTAATTTATAATTATGCCTTAGAATTGCTAAATTATGGAGTTCGGGGAGGGTTTTAGGGATGATTTTGGTTGTTTTCTGGTGCAAGGGAAAATGTTAAGCATTAAGTTAATGGGTTTAGATTATTAACAGTTATTTCACCCTTGTATTCCGTTAATTCACTAATTTATCCATGGAATTTGTAGTTTTAGGTGAATTACGATAGAAAAGCCCTAGAACGGAAGGGAATGATCATGAACTTGGCCTTAGGGGTTGGGTGTGAGTTATAATTCCCAACATGGTAGGTCATTTCATTAATTATGTGTTTATATGCATGTTCTAGACCAAGAGCAAGCGAAAATTACATGAAAGAGCAAAGCTCTGGCTTAGAGGAGTTGTGCAAGCTTGGGTTGAGGTAGGTGATGGTATTATAGTTTAATCATATTTGTGTTATATGTGCATGTTAACTACTTTATAGTGTGGCTTGTTAGTGCATGTTGTTTGGTGTGGTCAATGTAAGAATTTTGCATTGTTGTATGATTTTGACCTACCTTATTTCTAAATGTGGAATGTTTCGGTATTTGGGACATTCTCATGGGTTATTGGTGAAACAAGGTTGGGATACACTTGTGTTTGAGGTATTAGTACATGGATAGAAATTAACCCCTACAGCTCATGACTAAAGGGTAGATGTATTACCCATAGCGTGTATGTACGAGGGTCAGGTGACTTTGACGGTTCTATGAGTGAACTGAGAAATATATTTATATGCTTGGTAGTTGTTCTAACATGTATTTACTTGGCTTGACTAAACGTAACTCCGTGATATTTTGTTGACTTGTTGGTTTTTAGTCCTAAACTGTTATTTGGCTTTTTATGTGCTAAGTGTATGTTAGTTGAGCATGTATTCACTTGTTGTAATATATTTTAGTTAAGTGTTCATATTCTCATCTTGGGTTGGTCAAATGACCCTACGATACCTCACTTGTGATTCCAGCGGTTGACTTCAGATTTCAAGGTGAGTGGAATATTCGGGCTACCATGAGATCTTTCCTTTATGACATAGTCCTTTGTTTTGGACATCATGCACTTTCATTCAGTTTTGGGGTTACATCCCCTTCTTGACAATCTTAGATGTTTTGGTAAGGACGACTTTTGGTTCCTAGGGATGGTTTTATTTTGTTAAGTACAATGTTCCGCAATTAGTTGTACTTTCAATTTCTCTTTTAGACTTAGATATTTACTGATGGGTTAGGTTTAATTATTTCTTTTAAGTGTTGATTATGAGTTGGTATTTGGGGTAGATGGTTCTCCCACCGGGTGAGTAGTTTGGGCACCACTCACGACGGGTTTGGGTCATGATAAAATTAGTATCAGAGCCTAGGTTCGTCGATCTCGTCGTACCAAAATGGGTCCAGCAGAGTCTCACAGAACGGTATGGAGACGTTTGTATTTTTCTTTGGGAGGCTATAGGACCTTAGGAAATCTGTCATTCATACTTCTTTTGTGCTATAACTCGATTCCAATTGGTATCTGGCGATCTAAATTGGTATCTGATTTCTTCACTTTTTGTCCACATATGGTGAATACTAGGTCTAACGAAACCTGAGCAGCAGCCCATGTACTGATCGCTCCAGCTGAGTATCCACCTATATGGGGAAGAGGATGAGTGAGGGGGAGAGGTATGAGAGGAAAGAGATGAGCCACACCTACTAGGAGTGAAGTTCGAGCAGCTGCTGTCCAGGTTCATGAAGGGTCGGTATTCCCTCCCGTACCTCAGGATCATTTTGAGGAAAGGAAAGTAGTAGAGGAACAGGGAATAACGCCCGAGGTGGAGGCACCAACTGGGGTTGCAACCTTACCTCCCATGTCCACTGAGGTTGTTCAACAGGTGTTAGCTTTCTTGAGTAGGTTGGCTGGTACTACAGCCACTCCTACTATACCAATTTTTCAGGCTTCGATTTTTCACCCTACTGTTGCTATGGCTCCAAGAATGGATGAGGCTTCAGGTACAAATGCTTTTCCTTATTTGATTTTTGGTTTTGTAATGACAGGTACTGAGCATGATCTGCTGACTACGTTTTTGAAGATGAAACCACCTACTTTCCAGGGTACTAAGTCTGAGGACGCTTTTGAGTTCATTATTGACTTTTATGAGAGGTTGAAAAAGATGGGTATTGTTCAGCAGCATGGAGTTGAGTTTGTGACTTTTCTGTTGGAGAACGATGCTAAGCAATGGTGGAGGGCGTATGTTGAATGTTGATTATTGTTTTTGCCTCCATTGACTTTGGTACAGTTCCATGCTTTATTTTTAGAGAAGTATGTACCTCTTTCTCTCCAGGATCACAAGAAGGATGAGTTTTTGGTCTTAGAACAGGGTGATATGTTAGTTGTAGCTTATGAGGGTAAGTTTCATGCTTTGTATCGCTATGCTACTCAACTGTGGGCTATTGAGGAGGAGAGGATTCGATGCTATGTCAAGGGTTTGAACTGTTATCTTCAATTTTTGACTATTCATATGACTTCTGTAGGGAAAAGGTTCAATGAGGTGTCAGATTATGTGAAGAAGTTAGAGGGGGTTACGCAAGCAGGTCAGGCTAAGATATTAGCCAAGAAGTCCAACAATGTTGGGAATTTCAGTGGGTCTTATTCTAAGGGGCACAGTCAGTAGACGTATTCAAGTCACCCTATTCAGTCAACCTTTCCAGCTTCTACTGTGGTTCCATCTAAGGTTTCTTCCCAAGCACAGGTTGTTAGGGTCCAAGGGGCTTCTTAATCTTTTGTCAGTCGGCCTTCTCTCGAGTGAGGGTATTTTTATTGTGTTGTTGTTAGTCACTTTAAGAGGGAATGTACTGTGAGACAGGCAAATGTTGAAACATAGAAGTAGAGACTCAGACTATAGTTCCACTGGGTAGAGAGGGAGGATAAAATAATACGGGTCATCCACAGGGTGGACGGGGAAATCAGGCAGGTGGTCAGGGTGGTCAAGAAAATAGCAGAGCAGGGGGAGGAGCACAGCTGGAGAAAGAGTTAGCTCAGATTAATGACCGGGCTCACTGTTATGCATTTCCAGTAAAGACTGATCCCAAGGCTTCTGATGTGGTGATCACAGGTACTAATTATGTTTGTGACCCGATGGCATCTATTCTATTTGATCTGGGGTCTACTTATTCTTATGTATTTGTTCAGTTTGTGGTGGGTCTGAATCTGGTTTATGATCTACTTGATTTCCTTGTTTATGTGTCTACTCCAATTGGTGAGTCTGTGGTAGTAAGCCATGTTTACCGTTCTTGTTCTGTATTATAGGGGGGTTTCAGACTTGGGTAGACTTAATTATTCTGTATATGTTAGATTTTGATGTAATTCTGGGTATGACCTGGTTATCTCTATATCATGTTGTTTTAAATCGTAATGCTAAGACAATAACTCTATCTATACTGGGAATGGATAAACTAGAGTGGGAGGGAGTGTATAAGGCCAAACCGGTGAGGATTATATCATTTGTCTAGGCTAGAAGGTTAGTGGGGAAGGGATGTTTAGCATTTTTAGCACATCTTCGAGATATGGGTGTGGGGTCCCCTTCTATAGAATCAGTTTTGGTAGTTCCAAATTCCAAGATGGGCTTCCTTCAGTCTACCGAGTATGCCTCAAGATAGAGATATTGATTTCTGTATTGACTTAGAGCCGGGTAGTCGCCCTATATCAATTCCTCCCTATCGAATGGCTCTAGCAGAGTTGAGGGAACTCAAACCCAAATGCAGGAACTACTTGACAAGGGTTTTATTTGTCCAAGTGCTTCACCTAGGGGTTCTCCAATCTTTTTTATTAAGAAGAAGGATGGTAGTATGAAGATGTGCATTGATTATAGACAGCTGAATAAGGTTACTGTCAGAAATAAATATCCCTTGCCTCATATAGATGATTTTTTTGAAACAATTGACTTGCGGTCGGGTTATCATCAGTTAAAGATAAGACCATAGGACATACCTACGATAGCTTTTAGAACTCGATATCCATTATGAGTTTCTGGTGATGTCTTTCAGGTTAACTAATGCACCTGCAGCCTTTATGAGTTTGATGAATGATATCTTTAAGTCATTCTTGGATTCTTTTGTTATTGTGTTTATTAATGATATTCTAGTTTACTCTAAGAGTAAAGAGGATCATGCAAGTCATCTTCGCATAGTTTTGGAGACTCTAAGGGAAAAATGGCTATTTGCTAAGTTTTCAAAATAAGAATTCTGGTTGTCTTCAGTTGCCTTTTTGGGGCATATGGTTTCTGAAAAGGGGTGATGGTGGATCCCCAGAAGATTCAGGCAGTGAAGAATTGGATTCAGCCTAGTTCAGTGACCGAGGTAAGGAGCTTTGTGGGCCTTACTAGTTATTACCGCAGGTTTGTCAATAACTTCACATCCATTGCAACACACTTGACAGAGTTGAGTTAGAAGGAAGTACCATTTAACTGGTCAGATCAATGTGAAGAGAGCTTCCAAAAGCTCAAGACACTCTTGACTGCAATGCTTATCCTTTCGTTGCCGGCGAAAGGTAAGGAATTTATAGTGTTTTGTGATGCTTCACTTTTGGGCTTGGGTGTTGTGTTGATGTAGGATAGGAATGTGTTTTGATTTTGCTTTGAGGCAGTTGAAGCCTCATGAAAGGAACTACCCAACCCATAACTTAGAGTTGGCAGCGGTGGTGTATGCATTAAAGATTTGGAGACACTATCTTTATGGTGTCAAGTGTGAGGTCTTCACAGACCACCGTAGCCTGCAGCATATGTTTAGTCAAAGGGATTTAAATATAAGGCAACAGAAATGGATGAACTGTTGAAGGATTATATGTGACAATTCAGTATCATCTGGTTAAGGCCAACGTGGTGGCAAATGCATTGAGCCAAAAAGCTATAAATATGGGTAGCTTATCATTCTTGAGGGTATCCAGACGACTGTTAGCTACAGAGTTTCAAAATCTAGCTTCTCAGAGCATGCAGTTTGGAGTCTCAAACATGGGTGGAGTGTTGGCTAGTGTTGAGGTGAAGTCAACATTTTGGGACCAGATTAAAGCCAAGCAATTTGAGGACAAGAAGTTGAGTGCACTCCAAAATAATGTGGTGCGAGGAGGAGGTGGCGTACGCCACTCTTGACACGAGTGGGGTGTCATGGTTTGAAGGACTGTTATGGTTTCCTCAGTTTGATGTTTGATTCATGATGTACTCTCAGAGGCCCATGGTTTGCGTTATTTTATTCATCAGGGTACGACCAAGATGTATCGTGACTTGAGACAGCTTTATTGAAGGCCCAGGATGAAGAGGGACATAGTGGATTATGAGTCCAAGTGTCATAATTGTCAGCATATAAAGTATGAACATCAAAGGCATGTGGGGTTACTTCAGAGGATGCCTATACCTATGTGTAAATGGGAGCATATTGCCATGGATTTTGTGGTGGGTCTTCCTAAGACCTTGGGAAAATATGACTCCATTTGGGTAATAATGGATCGGTTGACGAAATCAGCTCACTTCTTATCGGTTTGGGTAGACTACAGCTCCCAACAGTTAGCAAAGATATATGTTAAGGAGATTGTGAGACTTAATGGGATGCCACTTACCATCGTTTCTGATAGAGATGCAAATACACTTCCAAATTTTGTGACAGGTTACATAAGGAGTTGGGCACCAAGCTCATATTTAGCACGACCTTTCATCCTCAAATAGATGGGCAGTCGGAGAGGACGATTCAGGTGCTAGAGGACATGTTGAGGGCCTGTATGATTGATTTTGGTGGTCATTGGGACCAGTTCCTTCCATTGTGAGGGTTTTCATATAACAAAAGTTATCACTCCAGCATTGATATCCCACCATTCGAGGCACTCTACGGAAGAAAGTGTAGGTCACCTATTGGGTGGTTAGAGACTGGTGTTGTTAAAACTTTGGGAACTGACTTGGTGAAGGAGGCTCAAGAGAAATTAAGGTTCATTCAAACCAAGTTGTTGGCTGCTTAAAGTAGAAAGAAGGAGTAAGTGGACCGTAAGGTAAGAGACATGGACTTTAAGGTTGGTGAGCAAGCTTTTCTTAAAGTGTCTCCCATGATGGGAGTCATGAGGTTCGGCAAGTGGGTCAAGCTCAGCCCTCTGTATATTGGTCCCTTTGAGGTTCTTGAAGTTGTGGGTCCAGTTTCTTACATGTTAGCTCTACCGCCGAGATTGTCGGGAGGCCATCCGATATTTCACGTCTCTATTATCAAAAGGTACCATGGGGATCGAGACTATATCATTAAGTGGGACTTGGTTCTTTTAGATTAAAATTTGGCTTACAAGGAGGAGCCAGTAGCGATTCCAGATCGGGATGTTCGAAAGTTGAGGACGAAGGAAATTTGTTCGGTTAATGTCATGATCCAAACTAGTCGTGAGTGACACCTACACCACTCACCCAGTGGGAGAACTAATAACCCCGGAAGCATTGAACAACACTTAGATAGACTATGAAAACTATCACATAAATAGTTTAATAAGTAGCCAATCCAACAACTTAAGAAATGCAGAAACAAAATACCAAACTGAAATCCCCTAGAACCCAAAATTCAATGTATCAAAACATACTACGAATGTCAAGAGGGGATGCATCTCCCAAAACTAAAGGAAAGAAACAAGTCCAAACAAAGGACAATGTCCAGGGAAGATAAATCTCATAGTAGCCCGGATATGATGCTCACTCTAAAATCAAGAAATCAGCTGTTGAAGTAACAAGTGAGGTCTCAAAGAATCCACTGGAATATGTGTTGTACTCACAGAAGTAAATGTAGGTGTAGTATCAGCACACAAAATAAACACAGTGTACTGGTAGGGTCATCGGCTAACCCAAGATAAAAATATAGACACTTAATGAAAATATATTATAATTAGCTAACACATGCTCACACATTATACATTCAGCACATAAGTACAAATGGCATTTAAGAGCCAACACCAACAAGTCAACAATTATCACCAAGTCAAAGATAGTCAATTTAAGTCAAGATAAATAAGCTAATATCAAACATAGCAATTACAGTTTCCCCGGTACACTCAAGGAACCATCACACCATTACATACCTTGTAAACCCTACATACATGCTAAGGGTTATATACCTACCCTATAGCTATGACATGTAGGGGACAATTACCGTCCATGTACTAAAACCCCAGGCATGAATGTCTGTAATCATTAATCCAACCATAACCTACGAGAATGGCCCAAATACCAAAATATTCCACAATTCACAATATAAGGCAGGCCAAGTCATAAATCAAGTAAACAATGCATGGACCACACCCATATGCATACATTAACCATTCACACTACAAAGTAGTTAATATGTACATATACTACAAGTTAGATTAATTACACCACCATCACCTACCTCGAACCAAGCTTGCACAATTCTAAGCCAGAGCTTTGTCTTCGCATGCCCTTTCCGCTTGTTTGTTGTCTAAAACATACATACAAATATCATATTAACAAAATGACCGAACATGGCAGGATTTATAACTCACCCCCAGCCCCCTAAGGTCAGTTCATGATAGTTCCATTATTATTCTAGGGATATTTTCCTTGTAATTCACCTAAAACTACTAATTTCATGAAGTGTTTAGTGAATTAACGAAATGCAAGGCCAATTTCATGGTTAATAAACAAAACCTATTAACATAATGCTTATTTTCACCCCTTGAACCAGCAATCATCCAAAAATCTGCCCTAAAACCCTCCCCAAACTTCATAATGTAAGGATTCTAAGGATTAATAAGTAATTACAAGTAAAAGCGAATGAAATCCTTACTTTAATGAAGTTAAATGGAGGAAAACTGATGATTTTCGCCCTAAATCACCCTTTTCTTTAGAAAATATAAACTATTTTGGGGGAAAAATCTCATTAAACTGCGATTTCTACTGCTATAACGGTACCAGACCGCTATACGCTACTACTATAGTGGTAGCCGACAGCTATAGCAGCGTTGACCGCCCTTGACCACCGCTATAGCGGTAATTTCTCCACTATAATTGTCACCGCTATAGCGGTCACCACTGTAGCGGTGTACCAACCGTTATAGTAGTGTCAACAAGATACTAAGTCCTTCTTTACCTAGAATTCCCACTTTTTACAATACACATTGATCCTGGGACATTCCAAACAATGCCTTTTTATGCTAAGGTCAATTTCTGGAGTTCCACAACCCAAATTCAGTTTCGTAAAATGCTATGGGTTTATTATCACCTTAGCTAACAAGGAATTAACACTATTCCCTCCAAACTGGCATAAATCATTCTCAAATTTCCTTAGACTACCCCTCACTCTGAAACTGGGCAAAACTAGCCTAGCCTGAGTTTTTTAACTTCCAAACCGAAAGGAATTTAGACACAAGATTTTAAATGTAGGACTTACATGTAACAACAAAGTGGGTTATTACAAAAGATATCAATTTACCTATCGTTCATCCCCGAATGAACAAATGAGAAAAAATAGCCCAAAATGAGAAATAAGAAGAGTACCTGTGCCCTCAAACAGTTGAGGGTAATTGTCCCTCATGTCCTTCTCAGTTTCCCAAGTGGCTTATTAAATCAGATGATACTTCCATTGAACCTTCACCAAACAAATTTCCTTCATCCTCAACTTACGATCATCACGATCTATAATCGCTACAGGTTCCTCCTCATAAGCTAAATCCTTATCCAAAAGCACTGAATCCCATTTAATAATGTAGTGCCCATCTCAATGGTACTGTTTCAACATAGAAACATGAAATACTAGATGAAACCCTGACAAACCCAGTGGTAGAGCTAACATGTATGAAATTAGACGCACTTTATTAAGAACCTCGAAGGGGCCAATATATCTAGGGCTGAACTTGCCCTTTTTACCAAACCTCATAACTCTCTTCATGGGAGACACCTTGAACAACACTTGCTCCCCAACCTTGAAGTACATGACCCTTACCTTTCGATCTGCATACTCTTTCTGTGTACTTTGGGTAGCCAATATCTTAGTTTTAATAAACTTCACCTTTTCCTGAGCCTCCTTCACTAAGTCAATGCCCAAAGGTTTGACATCACCCACCTCAAACCACCCAATAGGTGACCTGCACTTCCTCCCATAGAGTGCCTCAAATGGGGTCATATCAATACTAGAGTGATAACTGTTATTGTATGAAAAATCACACAACGGAAGCAACTGGTCCCAATGACCACCAAAATTGATCACGTAGGCTCTCAACATATCCTGTAGCACTTGAATTATTTGATCTGACTGACCATCAGTTTGAGGATGGAAGGAAGTGCTAAAAGCAAGCTTGGTGCCCAACTCTTCATGCAACCCATCCCAAAATTTGGAAGTATACTTTGCATCCCTGTCTGAAATGATAGAAAGTGGCACCACATGAACTCTGATGATCTCCTTGACACATATTTTTGCCAACTACTGAGAGCTATAATCTACCTGAACTAGCAAGAAATAAGCTGATTTTATTAGTTGATCAACTATCACCCAAATAGAGTCATACTCCCCTAATGTCCTAAGGATCCCCACCACAAAGTTCATGGCAATATGCTCCCACTTTCATATAGGTATAGGCATCCTCTGTAGTAAGCCCACAGGCCTTTGATGTTCATACTTTACCGGCTGACACTTTTGAACTTGGACACATAATTCACTATGTCCCTCTTCAACTTTGGCCACCAATAAAGTTGTCTCAAATTATGGTACATCTTGGTCATGCCCGGATGAATAGAATAACACTATCCATGGACATCTGAAAGTATATCACTGATCAAGTCACCAACCCAAGGAACACATAACCTTTTTTTAAACCACAACACTCATCCAACGTCGAGAGTGGCATCTGTCCCCTCCCTGCTCACTACAACAAATGCTAATTTAACCTCCCCACTAGCCAATATTCCACCCCTGTCCGAGACCCCAAACTGTATGCGATCTAAGGCGTATTTATATGCCTTATGGTCGACTTTAACTCATGTTTACCTTAGTTCTGAGAGCAATACATATGTATTTTGTATGGTTTTGATGGAATATATGATATTGGGATAATGAATATGATTATACCCTTATAGGTGGAATTTATGACTATTTGGAGCATTTATGGCTTTGAAACCGAGGCTTGGAGGAGCTACGAGCGAAGGATATTGAAGATAAGAGGCAATCCAAAGAGTTCAACTTGAAGAATCCAACCAAATCCGCAAACAAAAGTCGACGAAAGGAAGAAAATCAAAATTTAAGGGCCTGGCGCGCCAAGGGGCGTGCTAGGATGCTTTTGGTAAAAATTCCACCCAAGAAGGAAGTAGGGGGGCGCGCCCAAGGGTGTGCCAGGTCGCCTGGGAATACCTTTTCAGAGGCAAAATTTGCCTAAGTGCCAGGCGCACCCAAGGGCGTGCCGGGTCGTTTTTTGGCAAATTTTTGCCTCAAGATTTTGTCTATAAATAGGGTTTTTGGGTTATTGTATCATAATTCCATCTTTAATAGACCACTTTGGGCGATTTTGGGCATTGAAATTAGGTTTCATTCTTCATCTTTTCAGTTTTTATTTCTTTTTATGGTATTTTATCAACTTATGTTGTTAATTGACGTTATGAGTGGCTAAAATCCCTCATTCTTGGGTTTGAGGCTATGGACATGAATCTCTTAAGTTGATTTTATTGGATTTTGCTGAAGTTTATCATAAATTGATTATTCTTATATTCTTAATTTTACTATTTTAATGTTTGATCATCATTGAAATAAATCCCTTGTCTTAATGTGAGCTCGAGAGAGAAACTAAGAGATAGAATGTGGAATATAAGGAGCGTGATCTCTACTCGCAGAAGGGATTCCAAGAGATTGATATGTGGTTAGGACCGAGAGGTACGTAATCCACCGCGCTTGTTCAATTACGAGAAGATAGCTTAAAGGCATTAGAATTGGTTAAACTTATCACCGCTCAATGACGTAGTTAGGTTTCCAATTTCTAGTAGAGGGTTATAGTTTGGAGATGAATATAATTATAACATTAACCTCGTGATCAATAACCAAGATAAACGACTCAATTTGCTTAAACCAGTAACAATTATGCTCAAGAGATGACGTTCGGAGTGCCTTGACCCTGGGAATTTACTTTTTATTGACTTTTCAAGCATATTTACGTAAACTAAAGTTACGGTAGCGAAGATAGGAGTTCATAGTTCGCAATCATTTAATTTTTAGTAACAAATCCCTTTTCCTTTTCGCAGCACTAGTTTTTAATTATTGTTTGACGTCTAAAATTGATTTCTGTTGACGAAAGTCCCTTGGGTTCGATATCCAGCTCTTTTAAAGGAGCCACTTTATTACTTGAACGATCACGTACACTTGCATGTATAGCTGGGTCACAAAAATTTTTGGCGCCGTTGTCGGGGACTTTCAAATAGATAGATTTCAATTATTGACATTTTTACTTTAATTTTCAGCTAAGTGTTGACAAATTGATCTTAGCTGTTCTATTTTGCAGGCTTACTTCATCTGAACGCTGGCAAGGAATAAAGATTTGGTAACCCCGTAGTCTGAACCTGAAAGATACTTTCGTAGATTAAGGAGACAGGCTGCAGATTACCCAACCCCACAAGTCGAACTGGCTGACGAAGGCATATGGGGTGATCTCATAAGAATTGAAAAACCAGTTGCGGATAGACGTGAACCGATAGTAATGGCAGTTAGGATAGTTCACAACGTGGTAATCCCACTCGCTACTAATGTGACCTTCAGTATTCTAAAATCGGCAGTTGGAGGTAGATTTGAGTTGAAACAGAACATGGTGCAACTCTTGCACTCAAATGGACAGTTTACAGGTCTTGCTCATGAGGACCCACAGAGTCACATCCATAATTTTTTGGAGATCAGTGACACATATATTCCTGCAGGTGTGTCTTCGGATTATATGAGACTTACTTTGTTCCCCTTTTCTCTATTGGGGGAAGCAAGAAGGTGGTTAGATGCAGAGCCGGCTAATTCTATCACTACTTGGGATGATCTTGCTCGAAAATATTTGATAAGGTTCTTTTCGTCTGGAAAGACAGCAAAGCTGAGGAGTGAGATATTGAGTTTCAGACAGAGAGATGATGAGAATCTGTACCAAGCTTTGAACCAATTCAAATCCATACTGAGGGATTTTCCCCATCACCACCAAGCTAATGAAGTGTTGGTGCATACTTTTATTGAGGCTCTCGACCCCAACACTAAAATTCTACTTGATTCAGCTGCAGGTGGACAGGATTTAGAGAAGACTTATGATGAATTATATTCTTTGTTGAATCATATTTCGCAGGGAAATCCAGATTGGCATGGTGATAACTCTAGAAATTCTACAAAGAAGGTTGTTGGGAAACTAGATGTGGATGCAGTCACGACATTATCTGCCCAAATTTCAGCTATACAAAACATGATGAATAATCACTTCAGCAGTTTGAATTTGGGGCAGCAACAAGCTCCCATAAATGCAGTACAGCAACAGGGTTCTGTGATGAGTGTATGTGGAAACGGGGACCATACCAGCGAGTTGTGCAGTGCAAATCCGGATTTCGTAAATTTTATGGGTAATGCCCAAAGAGGAGTTGGAGCACAGAATTATGGAAATACTTATAATGCTGGGTGGAAAAATCACCCGAACTTATCTTGGGGAGGTAATCAGAATCAATATAGACCTCAAGGATATGCACCACAATACAACCAACAATAGGGTCAAGAAAATCAAGTGGGTGCTAAGCCTGGAGATATGAGCATGGAAGATATGTTAAAGCAGATTATGGCAGAGCAAGCTAAGCTGGCAGCAGAAGTGAGAAACAATCAGTTGGCTACTCAAAATTTGGAGAAGCAAATTGGTCCGTTAGCAAATGCACAAAATACTAGGCCTCAAAGAGGTCTTCCAGGTGATACCGAGCCAAACCCAAAGCAGGTGAATGCTATTATTACTCGTAGAGGTAAGCAGTTAGAGGATATAGCTCCACCAGAAAAAGAATTGGAGCCGACAGTAGTTGTGGTTGAAGACGAACAAGTTGAGTCTGCCAAAAGCTCCAAAGATGATAAATTGATACATAGTGTAAAGTTGCCTCCTCCTTTTCCTCAGTAGTTCAAGAAGAAGAAGGAAGACGAATGCTTTGGTAAGTTCATTGAACTACTTAAACAAGTACACATTAATTTTTCTCTTGTGTATATCTTGCAGGGTATTCCAAAGTATGCTAAGTTTGTGAAAGATATTATGGCAAACAAGAGTAGATTGACAGAGTATGCCATAGTTGCACTGACTGAAGAGTGTATCTCTCGTATGCAAAACCGGTTACCAACTAAGCTGAAGGATCCTGGAATCTTCACTATAAAAATTACTCTGGGAGATCGTGTATGTGCTCGTGGGTTGTGCGATTTGGGGGCTAGTATAAATCTGATGCCCACTTTGATTTTCAAGGAGTTGGGTTTGGGTCGTCCTAAGCCTACTACTATTATTTTGTAGCTTACAGACTGATCCGTGACTAGACCTGATAGTATTGTTGAGGATGTTCTGGTTCAAGTGGGTTCGTTGATCTTTTCGGTTGATTTTGTGGTGCTGAATTTTGAGCCTGACCCAAAAGTCCCATTTATTTTGGGGCGTCCGTTTCTGGCCACATGAGGTGTGATAATTGATGTAGTAGCAGGGAAACTGACTATGCGAGCTCATGATAAAGTTGAGGTTTTTGATGTTTATAGGGCTTTGAAGTTACCAGAAATTTGTGAGAACTTGTCAGCTATTACAACTATAGATTTGGTGGTTGAAGACATCCACACTTTGTCTACAGATCTGTTGGATAAAGTTTTGATGGGGAAAGATATTTTTGGTGATGCGAAAGCTATTGATATGGTGCAGGTTCTTGATCTTATGGGCATCTATGCCAAAGAGGGTGGATGGGAACCTTTAAATCATCCACTTGGTCCTCCAACCAAGCCATCAATTGAGGAGGCACCAAAGCTTGAATTTAAAGAACTTCTGTCTCATCTTCAATATGCTTTCCTAGGTGATAATCAGACCCTTCCTATTATTCTTGCAACAAATTTATCAAGGGAACAAGTTGAGGCAGCATTGGTGATACTCAAACGAAGAAAGAAGGCTATCGGTTAGCAGATGTCTGACATCCATGGTATTAATCCGGGTTTATGCATGCATAAAATTTACATGGAGGAAGGGCATAAGCCAAGTGTGCAACACCAACGACGCTTGAATCCAGTAATGAAAGAAGTGGTAAGGAAAGAGGTAATTAAGTAGTTAGATTCGGGCATTGTTTACCCTATTTTTGATAGTACGTGGGTTAGTCCAGTACAGTGTGTTCCAAAAAAGGGTGGTATGACGGTGATCACGAATGATAATAATGAGTTGATTCCTACAAGGACTGTGACTGGGTGGTGTATTTGCATGGATTACCAAAAACTAAATGATGCTACGAGGAAAGACCATTATCCAATCCCTTTTATTGATCAGATATTGGATCGTTTATCTGGGCAGGAATATTATTGATTTCTTGATGGGTATTCCGGATACAATCAAATTGCTATAGATCCTCATGATCAAGAGAAGACTACATTCATATGCCCTTACGACACTTACGCTTTCAAGCATATGCCCTTTGGATTGTGTAACGCACCGACTACTTTTCAGCGTTGCATGATGGCTATTTTCTATGACATAGTGGAGGAGTTCGTAGAGATTTTTATGGTTGGATTTTTAGTCTTTGGTAACTCTTTCGAGGTATGTTTGCAAAACCTTGATAGAGTCCTTGCTCGGTGTGAAGAAACTAATCTTGTTCTCAATTGGGAAAAGTGCCATTTCCTAGTGACGGAAGGTATAGTTCTTGGACATAAAGTGTCAAAGCAGGGGTTCGAAGTTGATAGAGCAAAGATTAAAGTTATCGAGAAATTACCTCCACCTGTGTCGGTGAAAGGGGTGCGTAGTTTCTTGGGACATGCTGGGTTCTACAAACGGTTCATTAAAGATTTTTCCAAGATTGCACGTCCCATGTGCACACTCTTAGAAAAAGATGTTAAGTTTGTCTTTTGTGAGTCATGTGTGAAGGCATTTGAGGTATTGAAGAAGAAGTTGGTGGAGGCACCTATCCTTATTGCTCCTGATTGGGCTTTACCATTTGAGCTCATGTGTGACGCAAGTGATGTTGCAGTGGGTGCAGTTCTTGGGCATCTGAAGAATAAGATATTTCACTCTATTTATTATGCAAGCAAGACCCTTGGTGCAGCCCAAGTGAATTATACGATGACTGAAAAGGAGATGCTAGCTTTGGTGTATGCATTTGATAAGTTTAGATCATATTTGGTGGGTACTAGCATCATTGTATACACGGACCATGCTGCAATACGGTATTTGTTCAATAAAAAAGATGCGAAGCCACGGTTTATTAGATGGATCTTTTGTTACAAGAGTTTGATTTGGAGATTAAAGATAGGAAGGGGTCAGAAAATCAGATTGCTGACTATCTTTGTAGACTTGAAAGCTCGACACATGTAGTTGATGATGGGCGTATTTGTGAGGAATTTCCAGATGATAAATTGTTCGTTTTGGGTTTAATGAGTTGCCATGGTATGCAGACATTGTGAATCTATTGGTAAGTAGGCTATTTCCTCCTGATTCGAGCCCTCAACAAAAGAAGAAGTTATCATATGAGGCACGTTCTTATATTTGGGACGAACCTTATTTATTCAAGCAAGGGCCTGATCAAGTAGTAAGAAGATGTATTCCGGATGTGGAGGTGAAACAGGTGTTGGAAAGATGCCATGCATCACCTTATGGTGGTCATCATGGTGGTGAACGCACAACCCAAAAAATTCTGCAATCAGGTTTCTTCTGGCCTTCTATATTTAAAGATGCTCATGCATTTATGAAGAGTTGTGACCAATGCCAACGTATGGGGATGATTTCAAAGCGACATGAGATGCCCTTAATGGGAATCAATACATACTTGTCGCACTGGATTATGTGTCTAAGTGGGTAGAGGTTGCTTCTCTTCCTACGAATGATTCCAAGGTTGTGGTTAAGTTTCTTCAAAAACATATCTTTACGAGATTCGGAACTCCAAGAGCTATTATTAGCTATGGAGGTTCACACTTAATAAATTATTGGGTGAAGAGTGTGTTGATGAAATATGGTGTTAGACACAAGGTCTCAACAGTGTATCATCCTCAAACAAGTGTCCAAGTGGAAGTGTCTAATCGCGAGATAAAACAAATCTTGCAAAAGACGGTGAATACTCAGAGGAAAGATTGGTCACTCAAGCTAGATGATGCTCTTTGGGCTTATCAAACTGCGTATAAGAATCCTATAGGGACTTCTCCCTATCATCTTGTCTTTGGGAAAGCATGTCACCTCCCGGTTGAGCTTGAATACCGAGCATATTGGGCAGTAAAGAAGTTGAATCTAGATTCGGGGTTGGCTGGTAACAGGAGGTTGTTGAAACTCCATGAGTTGGAATAGTTTTGTTTCCATGCATATGAAAATGCGAAGATCTACAAGGAGAAAACGAAGTGATGGCACGACAAGCATATTCTCCCCCGCACTTTCGAGCCAGGCCAGTTGGTACTTTTGTTTAACTCGAGACTTAGGTTGTTTCCGGGCAAGCTAAGATCTAAGTGGAGTGGGCCTTTTGAGGTAAGTCGCACAACTCCTCATGGTACAGTGTAAATTTTGAATAAAGAGGATGGTACTAGATTTATGGTAAATGGCCAGAGATTAATGCACTATTTTGGTGAAGAAGAGAAGCAGAAGGAGGACGTGCTTCACCTTGATAATAATTGAGTTGAGTGTGGTCGATCCGCAACATTAAACCAGGCACTACATGGGAGGCAACCCATGAATGTATTGTAATAGTTAGGATTTATAAAGTAAAAATACAAAAAGAAGAGTCGTGCCATGACCAAAACTAAGGCGCTTGATGGGAGGCAACTTATCTCTTTTAAAAAATTTCTTTTCTAACATAGTTCTAGGATTTTGTGTTTATGCAGAGACACACGGAGCATTTTGCCATGAAAATCCATGAGAAAAAGGTAAAATTGGTGGATAGATGATCATTTGAAGGTACCGGTAAGGTAGGACATGTTTCGGAGTGAAGTTTTGCATCTTGGGACTTGAAAAAGTCCTAAATTATGTTGAAAAATGGGAAAAATGCCCAAGTATGATTTTGAGCACAGAGGCGTGCCAGGCCACTAAGGCCTGAAATTTGTTTCACCTAGGCAGTGGGCAGGCACGCCCCAGGGCGTGCCAGGCCACTCCTGCCCCATATTTTTGTGAGATTGGCAGTGGGGTAGCACGGCAAAGGGCGTACCGGGCCGCTACCCCCTTAAGTTTTTGGTAATTTTTTTTAACAAGAAAAACCCTGCCCTACCCAAACCACCCCACCCCCTATCCTTTAAATCTCCAAATCTTCTCTTTATTTCTGACAAACCTTCTCCAAGTCAACACCTAAGGTACGATTTTTCTATCCCCAAAATCAAAATTTTTTTCTTACTTCTCTCTCCTCTTGCCCACAAATAGCTCAAATTCTCACCTTCTCATCTTTGGGTTGGTAATTGGGAATTAAGTGATGCGGGGAAGTCTGAGTACCCTACACCCATATATTTTGACTTGGTGCTAAGCAACTAAGCTTGGGGTGGCCCTTAAAGCCAACACACATTGAGTTGGTTAGCTATCTTTACGTGGGGAATTGACTTGTTTGTGGAACTTTATCGTAGGTACAATGTCAGAATCTAATGTGGCTACTTCCAGTTCTCACAGGCAAAGACGGTCAGGAAATAAGATCCCCGCGGCTCCCCCAGTCCCGAAGGGCCAGAAACGCAAGTATGGGCTTAATGCTGTATCTAGTGCTGGCAAAAGTTGGTATAAAAGCCACCCCGAAGCCAAATACTTTGCGTATGAATGCATTGATAGGGCCAGTCTAGCTCAGACTTACCCTAAGATATTGGCTCGTATTGTGTAAGTAGGTATGGGGTTCATCTTCGACAGGCCTATGAATTGTAACCTTCATCTAGTGAGGGAATTGTATGCTAATTGGAACCCGGATGCACCTACCATCTCGGTGGTTATACGAGGGTCGGATTTTATACTTTTATTCCTTGGGCCTTAATGGATTATTGGGAGTAAACACTCGGGCTAGTCCCCACGACCTACTCAGGATGAATGCTAGGCCTCCCTATGCAGAAATTTGACACACTCTTTGCGGCCAACGTTCGACAGTGAGATGGTTGCGCCATCACAAAAAAGGGTACCACATGAGTATACCCTATGGTCATTTCAATAAAGAGGCGCGAATTTGGTTGAAGATTGTGTGTTGTTGCTTGATTCTGGGTAGCCACATGACGAATGTTACGCGGGATCGTGTATGTCTGGTGTATGCCCTCATAACTGATGTGGAAATTGATATAGGTTCTGTGTTGCTGTCGGCTATGCGCCGAGCTCTTTTACAAGGAGGTCTTCGATATGCTTTTGGTGGTATATTGACTGAATTGATGCGAGCATTCGAAGTTCCCGAAGAGGCATTTGATTATCATCCTCTTATGGTGCAGACACTTGTGGATGTCACCCAAACCAGGGCACCTGATGCACTCGGCCCCACTCTCACCTTAGCAGAGTGTCACGCTCGGGATGACGGAATTTTAGCCCATATGTATGGGTTGTAGATGCTTCGGCACAGGACTAGGGGTAGGCCCTCTACGGCGGAAGAGCTGAGCCAGGTTGAGAGGGATTATCCTCTTAACGAGCATGCCATGGCATTGTTGAGAATTGGGCCTGATTTTGTTGAGCCTGTGGATGATGATATCCCCACAGATGAGAATGAACGCCAGACCGATTCCGATGATGATGAGGTGGAGGTGGATGATACACCGCTAGCAGTCCGCGGATCGGAGGACGACGATTTCCTTGACTGACCAGGGAGCTCCTTACACCCTACTCTTGCATTGTTTAATTTTTGTAACATTGGGGATAGTGCTAATCTTTTAAGTGTGGGGTGGGGTGTTATGGGATTCCTTTGTATGTATGTATATGTGTGTTTCTGTATGTTTCTAGTTGTTTTATTTTGGGTTCCTTAGCCTTTGTTTTCATTTCTTTTACTAAGGATAGTCCCTTTGAACCGTAGAAAACCACAAAAAGATTTCAAATTTTTTTATTTATTTTGGTTTTGGTTTTTATTACTTTTGAGTCTCTTTTAGTCATAGGATTAAGGGCTTTGCTCTATGATGGATGGATGACGACCGTCTTAAGAGCAAATTAGTCATGTATTGTTGGGTGTTCTTTCTTGCTATACAATTTGGCATACACGTGTTAAACATGCTAGGATATACAATAGCAAGTGTTGAGACACCTAATGCTCACTTACTCGACTTGATAAGTTGCTTAATGTTGAACTTGTGCACGACTTCGTATAAATTGTATGGTGAGCCTGCTTCAGTTAAATATGTACCATGTGTGAGTGAGGTTTTTGTGATATTCCATGTGCATAATGATGACTAGAACTTGCCCGGTGTGTTTGCAAAGAGAAATAAAAGGTGTTGAGTTTAGGAGATGATATAGGCATTTCTTTGATAGCCATGTTTTATACCTACTTTATTTACCCTTTTTGCATGATCTTAGTTAGCCCCGTTGAGCCTTAGCCTATTCTTTGGTAGCCTTACATGTAGCTTGATCCTTTTCTTTCAATGAACCATAATTTGATCCAAAACTCCTAAGCGCTTTAATTGAGAAATTAAGATGTTAAGGAGTGTAAAGAAAAAGAAAAAATTGAAGAAGGAACAAGTGAAATTGAAGCCCCAAGTAAATAGCCTTTGGGTGTGTGAAAAAGTTTATGTGTTGTTGGTAGGGAGTATGGTAATGAAGAAAAAAAAAGAAGAAGTGAATCATTTGTGATAGCAGTTACTCCTTGCCTATTATGCTTATGCTAGCTTAAAGATATGGGACAACACAAAAGAGAGTTGGGAAGATAAAAGTGGTGGAAAATAGGTTGGTTGAAGGTGGTCTTAATGTAATTTGTAGTGTATTAAAGCGCTTAGGGAAGATAGTCACTATTCTTGACCAAATAGTTCCTACCCGTCCCTTAGCCTACATTACAACCCTTAAAAGCCTACTTGATCTTGAGCTTTAACATTTTGACATTAGTGGAGTACTATACTAAGGGCAAGCTTATGGTTCATCTTGTGTTGCATGTGAATTCTTTTCGAGAGTGAGTGAACTTTTACTCATGCACCCATTTAATAATTACTTTGTGTGAAATATTGGGTGATTCTCTTGTGGTGAGGGTACATGTTTAGCAAAGTGCGGTGATCTATTGGGAACGTGGCATGCATAAATTTGTAACTAGTAAAGTTGTTTTGAGAGGATAGGTTGTTTCAATTGGCTATTCACTTTTTGGTGATACTAGCATGTTAGTGCATAATTTGATGAATGTGGTTGTGTAGCTATGTAGGAATACCTATTGTGTATCGGTTGTCTTGAGTCGCCCGGGTTTGAATGTAGTTATTGTTCGAGGACAAACAAAGGTTCAAGTGTGGGGTGGTGATCTAAGGCGTATTTAAATGCCTTATGGTCGACTTTAACTCATGTTTACCTTAGCTTTGAGAGCAATACGTATGTATTTTGTATGGTTTTGATGGAATATGTGATATTGGGCTAACAAATATGATTAGACCCTTGTAGGTGGAATTTGCGACTATTTGGAGCATTTATGGCTTGGAAAGCAAGGCTTGGAGGAGCTACGAGTGAAGGATATTGAAGATAAGAGGCAAGCCAAAGAGTTGAACTTGAAGAATCCAACCAAATCCGCAAAGAAAAGTTGACGAAAGGAAGAAAATCAAAATTTATTTTGGCAAAAATTCCACCCAAGTAGGCAGTAGGGGGGCGCGCCCAAGGGCATGCCAGGCCGCCTGGGAGCACCTTTTCAGAGGCAAAATTTGCCTAAGTGCTAGGAGTGCCCAAGGGTGTACCGGGCTGCTTTTTGGAAAAAATTTACCTCAAGATTTTGTCTATAAATAGGGCTTTTGGGTTATTGTATCATAATTCCATCTTTACTAGACCAGTTTGGGCGATTTGGGGCATTGAAATTAGGTTTCATTCTTCTTGTTTTCAGTTTTTATTTCTTTTTATGGTATTTTAACAACTTATGTTGTTAATTGACGTTATGAGTGGCTAAAATCCCTCATTCTTGGGGTTGAAGCTATGAACATGAATCTCTTGAGTTTATTTTATTGGTTTTTGCTGAAGTTTATCATACATTGTTTATTCTTATATTCTTAATTTTACTATTTTAATGCTTGATCATCATTGAAATAAATCCCTTGTCTTGAGGTGAGCTCGAGAGAGAAACTAAGAGATAGAATGTGGAATATAAGGAGCGTGATCTCTACTCGTGGAAGGGATTCCAAGAAATTGATATGTGGTTAGGACCGAGAGGTACCTAATCCACCGCGCTTGTTCAATTACGAGAAGATAGCTTAAAGGCATTACAATTGGTTAAACTTATCACCGCTCAATGATGTAGTTAGGTTTCCAATTTCTAGTAGAAGGTTATAGTTTGGAGACGAATATAATTATAACATTAACCTCGTGATCAATAACCAAGATAAACGACTCAATTTGCTTAAACCAGTAACAATTATGCTCAAGAGATGACGTTCGGAGTGCCTTGACCCTGGGAATTTACTTTTTATTGACTTTTCAAGCATATTTGTAGCGAAGATAGGAGTTCATAGTCCGCAATCATTTAATATTTAGTAACAAATCCCTTTTCCTTTTCGCAACACTAGTTTTTAATTATTGTTTGAAGTCTAAAATTGATTTCTGTTGACGAAAGTCCCTTGGGTTCGATATCCGGCTCTTTTAAAGAAGCCACTTTATTACTTGAATGATCACGTACACTTGTGTGTATATCTGGGTCACAACAATATGCTCAAAGATGCTAGAGTCTGAAACTCTCTAGCTAATGGTCTCCTGGACACTATCAAGAATGACAAGCTTCCCATACTTACAGTCTTTCGGCTCAATACGTCTGCCACCACATTGGCCTTACCCGGATGATACTGAATAGTCACATCATAGTCCTTTAATAATTCCATCCACCGTCTCTATCTTAAGTTCAAATCCCTTTGGGTAAACACATGTTGCAGACTACGATAGTCTGTGAAGACCTCACACTTGACACCATAAAGATAGTGTCTCTAAATATTCAAAGCAAAAACTACCGCTGCCAACTCTAAATCATGGGTTGGGTAATTCCTCTTATGAGGCTTAAACTACCTCGAAGCATATGCAATCACATTCTTATCCTACATCAATACAGCACCCAAACCCAAAAGTAAAGCATCACAAAACACAATTCTCTAAATCTTCAAAGTAAAAACTACCACTGCCAACTCTAAATCATGGGTTGGGTAATTCCTCTCATGAGGCTTAAACTACCTCGAAGAATATGCAATCACATTCTTATCATGCATCCACACAGCACCCAAACCCAAAAGTGAAGCATCACAAAACACAATGAAATCCTTACCTTCAACCGGTAGGGAAAGAATAGATGTTGTAGTCAAGAGTGTTTTGAGCTTTTGAAAGCTCTCTTCACATTGGTCTGACCAAACAAACGGCACCTCCTTTGAGTCAACCTTGTCAACTGAGTTGCAATAGCTGTGAAGTGCTTGACGAACCTATGGTAATAATTGGCAAGACCCACAAAACTTCTCACCTCGGTCACTAAACTAGGCCGAACCCAACTCTTAACTGCTTCAATTTTCTTAAGGTCCACCATCACTCCCTTCTCCGAAACCATGCTCCCCAAGAAGGCAACCGAAGACAACAAAAATTCACATTTGGTAAACTTAGCAAACAACCGCCATTCCCTCCGAATTCCCAAAACTATGCGAAGATGGCCAGCATGCTCTTCCATAGATTTGGAGTACACAAGAATATCATCAATAAACACAATCATGAAGGAATCTAGAAAGGATTTGAAGATCTCATTAATAAAACTCATGAAAGTTGCAGGTGCATTAGTCAATTCAAAAGGCATTACTAGAAACTCGTAATGACCATACCGAGTTCTAAAAGTTGTCTTTGGAATATCCTCCTAACTAATTTTTAACTGATGATAACCTTACCACAAATCAATCATTGAGGAAACTATTGCACCACCCTGTTGCTGATAAAAGAAGTCATCTATGCAAGGTAAAGGATATTTATTTTGGATGGTGACCTTATTTAACTACCTCTAATCGATACACATCCTCAAACTACCATCCTTCTTCTTGACAAAAAGAATCGGAGCACCCTAAAGAGAAGCACTTGGATGAATGAAACCCTTGTCAAGCAGTTTCTGCCACTGAGTTTTAAGTTCCCTCAACTCCGCAGGAGCCATTTGATAAGGTGGAATAGATATAGGGTGGGTGCCTGGTTCTAAGTCAATACAGAAGTCAATAGTCCTATCCAGAGGCATACCCGATAAATCTAAAGGAAACACATCCTGAAACTTGGAAACTATCGAAAATGACTTAATAGAAGGGGACCATGCACCCATATCCCAAAGATGAGCTAGAAATGCTGAAAACCCCTTCCCCACTAGCCTCTTAGCCCATACATATGATATAACCCTTATTGATTTGGTCTTATACACTCCCTTCCACTCTAGTTCCTTCATCCCAGGCATAACTAGAGTCACTCTTTAGGCATTACAATTTAAAATAGCATGATACGGAGATAGCCAAGTCCTACCCAAGATTACATCAAAGTCCAACATATCCAAGATATTTAAGTCTATCCAAGTCTGAAAACCCACAAACAAAATAAGACAAGACCGATAAACATGGGTAACTACCATAAACTTCCCAACTAGAGTCGACGCATGCACAGGATAGTCAAGAATATCACAAACCAAACTCAGACCCATAGCAAACTGAACAGACACATTAGAATAAATGGATCTCGGATCAAATAAGATAGAAGCCATCCGATCACAGACAAAAGTAGTACCTTTCATCACTGCATCGAAAGCCTTGACCTAAGTCTTTTTTGAAAATACATAACAATGGGTTCGGTCATTAATTTGAACTAACTATCTACCCAGATGTGCTTTTGTGCCTCTGTTACCATGACCACATGCCTGATTTACCCGTCCACCCCGTGGACGACCCCTGTCATAACCCCCTCCTTTACCAGCTGGAACCACTGCCCGATCCTGCTGCTATGTCTAGTTATTCGCCTGTATCACCGGACACTCCCTCTTAAAATGACCAATAGCACCACAATGATAACACCCATGCTCCAGAGAAGGTCGACTGATAGAATAATAAGAAGCCCATTGGCCTCTAACAACCTGAATCTAAGAAGGTCCTTTGGCCGGTACCACAATAGAAGCTGGTATAGCTAACTGAACAGGGTGAGCTGAAAAGGCTGCTGGCCCTTAGAAGAGGATCCACTGAAATTCCCAACATTTTAAGACTTTTTGGATAACATCTTTGCATGTCCCTCCTACACCATACCTTTTAACTTTTTCACATAGTCTTTCACATCATTAAACCCCTTTTTAGCAAAAGTCATCTGCATAGTCAAAACCTGAAGAACATAATTCAAGACCTTAATAAAAAGACGAATCCTTTCTTCCTCAGTAGTCAATAGCGGAGTAACATAGCGATATAAGGCGAGAAACTTTTCTTCACAAGCCACAACAGTCATATCACCCCTGTTCTAAAGCCAAAAACTCATTTTTGTTATGATCATGGAGGGCACGGGGTACATACTTATCCAAAAATAGGGCATGAAACTTCTTTCAAGTCAAAGGAGGGAAAATAGGTGACCTACATTTAACATATGTCCTCCACCACTGCTTAGCATACTTCTCCAGTAGAAAAGTCACAAACTCAACCCCATGTTACTTTACAATACCCATCTTGTGCAACCTCTCATAGCAATCAATAATAAATTCAAAAGCATCCTCAAATTCTATACCCTAAAACATAGGAGGTTTCATCTTCAAGAACTTAGTCAGCAGATCATGTTCAGTACCAATCATCACAGAACCCAAAATCGGGCGAGGAAAAAACATTTGTGCCTAAAGTCTCATCCATCCTAGGAGCCATAGAAAAAGTAGGGTGCACAACTGGAGCTTGGTAAGCTGGAACAGTGGGGGTGGCTCCAATCCCAGCCAACCCGCTCAAAAAAGCTAACACTTACTGAATAACCTCAGCAAATATAGAAGGTAGAGCTACAACCCCAACTGGTGTCGCCACTTTGGGCTCCATTTTCTACTTTTCTGTTGCTTCCCTCTCCTTAAAAATATCCTGAGGTAGGGGAGGGGATGCTTCCCTCTTATTAGCCTTACCAACAACTGTGTGAGCTCCACCCCTGGCGGGTGTGGCTCATTCTCGTCCTTTTCTTTCTCTCCCTCTTACTCATCCCCTTTCCTTTAAGGCTGGATATATAGCTGGAACGGCCAGTGTGGAGGCTGCTACTTGGGTTCCATTAGACCTAGTATCCATCATCTGCGAAAAAATGAGTAAGGAGATCAGATACCAATTAGATCCCCATATACAAATTGGAATCAAGTCATAGCATAAAAGAAGTAAGAAAGACAGACTTCCTAAAGCCATATAGCCTCCCGAAGAAACGTACAGACGTCTCCATACTGTTCCATGAGACTCTACTGAACCCATTTTAGTACAATAAGATTGATGAAACCTAGGCTCTAATACAAAGTTTGTCATGACCCAAACCCATCGTGAGTGGTACCCACACTACTCACCCTATATGAGAACCAATAACCCCAGAAGCATTGAACAAAACTTAGATAGAATATGAAAACTATCACATAAATAGTTTACTAAGTAGCCAATCCAACAACTTAAGAAATGCGGAAACAAAATACCAAACTGAAATCCCCAAGAACCCAAAAGTCGTTGTATCAAAACATACTACAAATGTCAAGAGAGGATGTAACACTTAAAACTAAAGGAAAGTAATAAGTCCAAACAAAGGACACTATCTAGAGAAGATAGATCTCATGGTAGCCCGGATATGCTGCTCACCCTGAAATCCAGAAATCAGCTGCTGAAGTCACAAGTGCGGTCTCGAATAATCCACTAGAATATGTGTTGCACTCATAGAAGTAAATGTTGGTTTAGTATCAACACACAAAATAAACACAGTGTACTAGTAGGGTCATCAGCTAACCCAAGATAAAAATATGGACACTTAACTAAAATATAGTACAATAAGCTAACACATGCTTACACATTATAAATTCAACACATAAGTACAAAAGGCATTTAAGAGGCAACATCAACAAATCAACAATTATCACCAAGTCAAAGATAATCAATTTAACTCAAGATAAATAAGCTAATATCAAACATAGAAATTACAGTTTCCCTGTTCCATTTAGGGAGCCTTCACACCAACACATACCTTGTAACCTGTGCATACATGGTAAGGGTTAGATACACACTCTCTAGCTATGACATGCAGGGGAAAATTACCTTCCATATACTAAAACCCCAGACATGAATGTCTGTAATCAGTAATCCAACTATAACCTGTGAGAACATTCCAAATACAAAAATATTCCATAATTCATAACATAAGACAGGCCAAGTCATAAAGCAAGTAAATTGTCACGCCTCAAATCCCAATGGGGCGTACTGGTACCCAAAGCCGTTAAGGCTCGAGAGAACCAATCTTCATTCATGTACATTCGTATGCATGTCTCTGTACGAACAACAGTCTATCTCATATAATGATAAGATACCAATGGCGGAAGTCATGGAGAACATATGCTATATATGAAACTTGGCCGTTAGGGCCATCAAGTCAACCTGTACATACATGCCTTCATTGTCTAACAATGTCTACAAAGCCTCTAATAGATACATTTACACAACCCTCCTACATTTGGGACAAGTCCCTGTTTTATACAACATTTACAAAACCAAATCTAATGTACACATGTGACTCGGAAAGCCCCGAACCAATTGGAGCTCACCAATGATCTGCGAATGACCCGCAACCTACTTTTGAGGTCTACTAGCACCTGCGCCTACAGCAAGTAAGGAAAGTCCCCCAAGGGACGTCAGTACAAAGAATGTACTGAGTATGTAAGGCTATAAGAAACCGTATGATACATAAATACTTCAATGGAATCAAATATAAGAGAATAGTTAATATGGATAAACCAACATTCTGTATGTTTGGAACCACGTACATTACATTCATTACTTTCTTTGCCTTTACGTTCATTCATCATTATATTTCATTACTTAACTTTATACTTCTTTGCATTAAGAAAATTATAAAGCATATAATAAACAAATGACAAAATGATCAGTGGTGAAAGAGGATAACCCATGCTAGGTATTTTAATCCCTGGGATGTGATTAACCTATGCTAGGCTTTTCTGTCGCCCCTGGAATGAGATTAACCCATGCTAGGATTTTCTGTCGCACCTGGGATATTACTGTGATATTGAGATCGACCCATGCTAGGTATTTGAACACCTGGGATACCACCCATGATATTAAAATTGTCCCAAGCTAGGTGTTTATTCCACCCCTGGGATGCCACTCAAGAATATACAAACAATTATACGTTACTTCATTCTTTCATTAGAAGAGTGATACATTGATGATTGTACATTATTAGAACTTCGAAACATTAGGCAATGAACATGAGACATATGAATCACAATTGGTCCTATGGGTAATACTATATGACAATACCTTTGGACATTTCGGAATAGAACAAGTACAATGTCAGTGTGAACAATATGTGTTGCAGAAGGATACGAAAAGAGTAACCTTACATACCTTATCTTCCCAATATGAATACATAAGCCTATATGTGAATACAACAGTGCAACTCCTTCATTACGCGTTACTCTACAACACAAGTACATAACGGAGCTCACGTTAACAACTAACTATATTAGAAATGCATAAGACGACAATGAGCTACATAACTGCCATATAACGTCATTTCACCCTTCACAATACATTTCACTACATTACCATACCAACAACACCACAACATGTCACATATCAACCAATACATCATAAACTAATAGCATTTCACACCAAGTTCATACTTTACGTTTTCTTATTAACAGCACATCACATTTACTCCATCAAGTCACCTCAATACCTATCACCATAACATATTAACAACCAGCCATAATTGATATAACCCAACATGCCTCTGAACAACCCCTTAAAGTCATTCCAAAGATACCATAAGTTGATAATTGCATCCAAGAAGGGTATAGGGGGCTTCGGGAATAAAAGAGAGACAAAAACATACAAAAAAAAATTCTGGACTTGGATGTGGAGCCACCTTCACCCGCAGGTGAGTTACATATGGCCACAGGTTCCCTTCTGTCCTTTTCCAGAGCCACCTGCATTGGCATTTGCGCCCGTAGGTGCTCTAGACGCGAGGGCGGATGCCCGTTTCATCCTCTAGGGGTCATTTTAGGGTCCTTTTTTGTAATAAATGGTCCATGGACATAAATAATCTTCTCTTTACATGTTTTATTTCAAATCGTATGCCAACTAACAACCATGGTTTCACAACACACATGAACATCACCAAAATTACATTTTCCCTTCAATACGTCCCCAATTCTATGATCAATTTCATACCAACAATCCCACAAGTTATACACATAGAGAAAGCAAGTTAAGAACATAACCATATCTTAAATTTTGATATTTAATCCATCAAGTTCACTTCCTTCAATACCACAAGTCCACTTTCAAGTTTATAAGTCAAAACCCTTTTTCGATTGCAAAAGTAGACAGTTTTACACATAGTGAACTGTCCAACACTTTGCCAACATAACCAACATGATTTATGCACTATATTAAGCATATAATATATTAAACCATGAGATTAAACACTTACCAAAGCTTTCAAGATGATGTTCTTGTCCAAGGGAGTGATGGCTTAGGGTTTGTGATAAGTGTGAAATGTCTTGGATAATTCTAGAAATGGCATGAGAGTTGTATTTAATAAAAATCTGATTTTTGTGCCTTTATATAGTCCCTCAATTCATCCTTATCCAACATTAAATGTGTGTTTACTTGTTCAACAAGAAAGAATGGGTCATTTCCATTTTGGGCCATGTCTTTTGTATAATTTTGGGCCTCAATTCAGCCCAATAACACAAGATTCATTTAACCCAACAAATTTACTGTGTAATACCCCAACAATCTCATGTTTAAATAATTCCATACATAGGATGGTACGCAATTAGTTTTGGAAATGTACGGGGTGTTACATCCTTCCCCCCTTAGAAACATTCATCCTCGAAGTTAGTGACATTATCTAATTTAAGCAAATTCAAGTCTAGGATCATTATTCATGTTATCATAGATATACATAATACTTATAGATACTTACTTGTTATAGTTCCGCTCCCGTATCTTGCACTTTCTCTTCCATTTGAAATAAATGAGGGTACTTGGACTTCATCATTTCTTCAGCTTCACATGTGATCTCTTCTACTTGTTGATTCCTCCAAAGTACCTTTACGAAAGCTACTTCTTTATTCCTTAACCTCTTCACTTGTCGATCCAGAATAGCAATAGGTATCTCTTCATTGGTTATATCCTCCGTAACTTGTACATCTTCAATGGGAGCAATACGAGATGGATCTCCTATGCACTTTTGAAGTATCGAAACATGAAATACTGGATGAACTGTGGAGAGTTCTTGGGGTAATGCTAATTCATAAGCAACTTGCCCAAATCTTCGGACAATTTCATATGGCCCTATATAACGGGGACTCAACTTCCCTTTCTTTCCAAATCTCATTACCCCTTTCATCGGTGACACCTTCAAGAATACCCAATCATCTATGGCAAATTCGAGCCCTCTTCTTCTAACATCAGCATATGACTTGTGTCAACTTTGGGCCATTTGTAGCCACTGTTGGATCACTTTAACTTTCTCCATAGATTGATGAACAAGATCTGGCCCAAGTTAATCAGTTTCACCCGCTTCAAACCATCCAATTGGTGATCTACACTTTCTTCCGTATAAAGCTTCATAAGGTGCCATTTTGATACTTGAATGATAGCTATTATTGTAGGAAAATTCAATAATAGGTAGATGATCATCCCAACTACCTTTAAAGTCCAACATGCACGCTCATAGCATATCTTTAAGTGTTTGGATAGTACGTTTTGCTTGTCCATCTGTCCGAGGATGAAAAGTCATACTCAGATTCACTTGTATACCCAAGCTCTTCTAAAAAGATCTCCAAAAATGTGCAGTAAATTGAGTTCCCCTGATGGATATAATGGAGATCGGAGTTCCATGTAATCGCACTATCTCTTTGACATACAACCTTGCATAATTTTCAGCTGTATAGGTGGTCTTGACTAGTAGAAAATGCGCTGACTTGGTAAGCCTGTCAACTATTACCCATATGGAATCAAATTTTCGCAGTGTACGAGGCAAATCTGTGATGAAATCCATATTAATCATATCCCATTTCCAAACTGGAAGATTGATACATTGCATGTAACCTCCAGGTTTCTGATGCTCTACCTTTACTTGTTGACAATTTGGGCATTGAGCGACGAATTCTGCAATGTTCTTCTTGATGTTACCCCACCAATACATTTCTTTCATGTCATGGTACATTTTTACCGTGAATGATGTGCCTCTGTCATAATTCATCTCCTCAGCTCATCTACATCCGGTACACATAATCTACCTTGGCATTAAGTACTCCTTCTTGCGTAAGATCAAATGCCTTTGTCAAACCCTGTTGTACATTCTCTTTTAGTTGCAATAACATAGGATCCGCATGCTGCTTCTATTTCACTTCAGCTATTAATAAAGATTCTGCCGCATTTTGCATAATAACCCCTTCATCTGAGGATTAAAGAAGACGGACTCCCAAGCTGGCTAGTTGATGTAGATCCTTGACTAAGTCTTGCTTTTCAGTCAACTAGCCACTAGTGCCTCCTATTGCCTTGCGGCTTAATGCATCGACTACCATATTTGCTTTTCCTGGATGATATAGGATATCAGCATCATAGTCTTTTATTAGCTCAAGCCACCTCCGCTGCCTCAGATTTAAATCCTTCTGCTTAAAGATATATTGCAAACTTTTGTGATCAGTGTATATATCAACATGAACCCACCATACAAGTAATGACGCCATATCTTTAAGGCAAATATCACAGCCGCTAGCTCAAGATCATGTGTGGGATAGTTTCTCTCATGTGGCCGCAACTGTCATGAGTCATACGTTATTACATTACTGTGCTATATCTATACACACCCTAGTCCAACTCCATAAGCATCACAATATACTGCATACCCTTCTGTGCCTTCCGAAAGTACTAATACTGGTGTAGAAGTCAATTTATCTTTTAGCTCTTGGAAACTTTTCTCACATGCATCATTCCACTGAAACTTGATTGCCTTGTGTGTAAGCTTTGTTAAAGGTGCTGAAATGGAAGAAAATCCTTCAACAAACCTTCTATAATAACCGGACAATCCAAGAAAACTACGTATTTCCGTAGGCGTCGTAGGCCTTGGCCAATTTTCCACCGCTTCAATTTTTTGTGTATGAACCAGAATTCCTTCATCTGACACAATGTGACCCAAGAATGCTATGGATTTTAACCAAAATTCACATTTAGAGAACTTTGCATACAACTTACGCTCACGAAGAATTTGTAACACCTGCCATAAGTGATTAGCATGGTCCTCTTGGGATCTTGAATAAACCAGGATGTCATCTATAAACACCGTCACGAACATATCTAGAAATGGCTTAAACACCCTATTCATCAAATCCATGAAAATAGTTGGTGCATTTGTTAGTCCAAACGACATAAGTAAAAATTCATAATGGCCATACCATGTTCGGAAAGCTGTCTTGGGTATATCTTTTTCTCTAACCCTGACTTGATGGTAACCCGATCTGAAGTCAATCTTTGAAAAAATTTTGGTACCCTGTAACTGATCAAACAAATCGTCAATTCTGGGGAGGGGATATTTGTTCTTGATCATTACCTTATTCAATTGCCGATAGTCAATACACATTCTCAATATGCCTTCTTTCTTCCGTACAAATAATATTAGTGCACCCCACGGGGACATACTAGGCCTTATGAACCCCTTGTCCAGCAAGTCTTTTAATTTCTCCTTGAGTTCTCGCAATTCTGTTTGAGCCATTCTATATGGGGGAATAGAGATAGGCTGAGTGCCTGGAATTACATCAATACCAAACTCTACTTCCCGTTCTGGAGGTAAACCTGGAAGATCTTCAGGAAATACATCAAGGAATTCATTGACCACTGGAACCGACTGAGGAGTTAGTGGTTCCACATCAGTATCTTCCACTCTTACTAAGTGACATATGCACCCCTTGGCTATCATTTTTCTTGCTTGAAGATAGGAAATAAATTTTCCCCTCGGTGCCCCTACATTACCCTTCCATTCAAGAACATTCGCTTGTGGAAAATGAAAATATAATTTCTTGGCTCGGCAATCTATCGTGGCATAACAAGAAGCCAACCAATCCATACCCATTATGACATCAAAATCCACCATTTCTAGTTCAATAATATCAACCAACGTATCATGATCACACACAGTTACTACGCAATTACGATATACTCTTTTTGCAACAATAGAATCACCAACTGGTGTAGATACTTCAATTGACTTAATTAATAATTTCGGTGTTCTTTCAAATTTCGCAGCAATCAATGGAGTAACATATGACAATGTAGAACCCGGGTCAATCAATGCATAGACATTATGCGAAAATATGGATAATGTACCTGTGACTACGTCAGAGAAAGCCTCCAAATTCTGTTGGTCCACTAGAGCATAGGTGCGATTCTGGGCTCTACTAGAACTAGCTACTCCTCTATCACCTCGACCATGCCCAATAGGCTGCACTCCTCTACCTAGGGAAGGAACCGATGATGATGATGCAACGATTGATCCCGTAGGTCGTGCTATACCACATGCACCCCTTTTTAGGTATTCTCTCATTATGTGCCCCGTCGCACCACACCAAAAACAAATATTTGTCCCCAACCGGCATTCACCTAAATGATACCTTCCGCAGCGCTGACACGACTGACGACGAGAAAATCCTGCTGTCTGTGAACCTTGAAGCCCACTACTTTGCCCAAAATGGCTGCCTCTAAATCCTCGGAATTGAGATTGAGTGCCTGTTGTGGAATAAGAGAATGATGGTCTAGGCGGTCTAGGGAAAACTCAAGGCCTAGATTCTCTTTGGGATGCCATAGACTGTCCCATAGGTCTAGCCCTTTTTTACGGCCCTCTTTCAAATTCGTGTGCCCTCCTTCTTTGCCTCTGATCTTCCATCTTTTGTACAAAAGCCTGTATTCTGGCTATATCCATATCTCTGTTCAAAGCAACAATGGTACAGTCCCTCACCAAATATGGCTCTAATCTTTCCACATATCGATAAACTCTATCTTCCATTGTGGCCACTACATTCGGAGCATATCGAACCAAAGTATTAAACTGAAGATTGTATTCTCTGACACTTATCTAAGAACTGATCCGCACGAGCCTCTCGGATCTCATATGGAAGATAGTGATCAAGGAATGCTGCTTTAAATTCTTCCCAATTAGGTGGATTTGCACCGATACCACGAGATCTCTTCCAATCTTCATACCACAATATAGCTTCTCCTTTCAATCTATAGGCTGCAAGCTCAACTGTTTCTACACCAGTCACGTGCATAACGTTTAGAGCCCTTTGGATTTGGTCCACGAAGTCCTGTGGATCTGCATTTGGATCTGACCCGGTGAACGTGGGAGGGTCTAATTTCAGGAAATCTTATGTCCGCCGACCAACTACTCTAGCCGCGACATCCTCACTTGTCATTGGACCAACTTCTCCCTGAGTTTGTGCAGCAACTATCTGAGTCAACATATGCACTGCATTTCTTAAATCCTGTTCAGTGGCATTCATAGGCGGTTCTGCAGGTACTTCTCTACCTCTTAGCTCTTCTGGAAATGGAAGAGTAGAAGAAGTCCGCGATGTAAACTCCTGTTGAGCTCCACCTTGACTAGCTTGGTCAGGTGGTGATTTACTCGTTCCTTGTATGCCAAGCATATCTACCTGCTTACCCTTGCCCCTACCTCGTCTTGTAATCGGCATTTTACTATAACAAAGAAAACCAATTACAATGGTCAGATATAATTCCACCTACAACATTGGCTTTATTGCACGATCTAGAAATGAAGAAAAGAAACAACTCCTAAATTCCCCATAGCCTCCTGCTTATAAATGTGGTGCACAACACATCCATAAGCAAGACTCTACATCGGACACGGCTTTGTAGACACCCTTAGGACGACCTGCTCTGATACCACTTTTGTCACGCCTCGAATCCCAATGGGGCGGACTGGAACCCGAAGCCGTTAAGGCCCGAGAGAACCAATCTTCATTCATGTACATTCGTATGCATGTATCTGTATGAATAATATTCTATCTTATATAATGATAAGATACCAATGGCGGAAGTCATGGAGAACATATGCTATATATGAAACTTGGTTGTTAGGGCCATCAAGTCAACCCGGACATACATGCCTTCATTGTCTGACAACGTCTACAAAGCCTCTAACAGATACATTTACAAAACCAAAATAAATGTACACATGTGACTCGAAAATCCCCAAACCAATTGGAGCTCACCAATGATCTGCAACTGACCCGCAACCTACTTTTGAGGTCTACTAGCACCTGCACCTACAGCAAGTAAGGAAAGTCCCCCAAGGGACATCAGTACAAAGAATGTACTGAGTATGTAAGGCTATAAGAAACCGTATGATACATAAATACTTCAATGGAATCAAATATAAGAGAATAGTAAATATGGATAAACCACCATTTTGTATGTTTGGAACCACGTACATTACATTCATTACTTTCTTTGCCTTTACGTTCATTCATCATTATCGTTCATTACTTAACTTTATCCTTCTTTTCATTAAGAAAATTATAAAGCATATAATAAACAAATGACCAACTAATCAGTGGTAAAAGAGGATAACCCATGCTAGGTATTTTAACCCCTGGGATGTGATTAACTCATGCTAGGCTTTTCTGTCGCACCTGGGATGAGATTAACCCATGTTAGGCTTTTCTGTCACCCCTAGGATGTTACTGTGATATTGGGATCAACCCATGCTAGGTATTGAACCCCTGGGATACCACCCATGATATTAGTATTGTCCCAAGCTAGGTGTTTATTCCACCCCTGGAATGCCACTCAAGAATATACAAACAATTATATGATACTTCATTCTTTCATTAGAAGAGTGATACATTAATGATTGTACATTATTGGAACTTTGAAACATTAGTCAATGAACATGTGACATGTGAATTACAATTGGTCCTGTGGGTAATACTATATGACAATACCTTTGGACATTTTGGAATGGAAAAAGTATGTGCTGCAGAAGAATACGAAAAGAATAACCTTACATACCATATCTACACAAGCCTATATGTGAATACAACAGTGTAGCTCCTTCCTTACATGTTACTCTACAATACAAGTACATAATGAAGCTCACGTTAACAACTAACTATATTACAATTGCATAAGACGACAATGAGCTACATGACTGACATATAACGTCATTTCACCCTTCACAATACATTTCACTACATTACCATACCAACAACAACACAACATGTCACACATCAACCAAGACATCATAAACTAATAGTATTTCACACCAAGCTTATACTTTATGCTTCCTTATTAACACCACGTCACATTTACTCCATTAAGTCACCTCAATACCTATCACCATAACATATTAACGACCACCCATAATTGATATAACCCAAAATGCCTCTGAACGACCCCTTAAAGTCATTCAAAAGATACCATAAGTTGATAATTGCATCCAAGAAGGGTATAGGGGGCTTCGAGGATCAAAGAGAGACAAAAACATGCAAAACAAAATTTTAGACTGGGATGTGAAGACACCTGCACCTGAAGGTGAGTGACATGCAGCTGCAGGTTCCCCTCTGGCTTGTCCAGAGCCACCTGCGTTGGTATCTGCCCCCGCAGATGCTCCAGACGCGAGGGCGGATGCCCGTTTCAGCCTCCAGGGATCATTTTAGGGTCCTTTTTTGTAATAAATGGTCCATGGCCATAAATAAGATTATATTTAAATGTTTTAGGTCAAATCGAATGCCAACGAACAACCATGGTTTCATAACACACATGAACATCACAAAAATTACATTTTCCTTTCAATACGTCCCCAATTCCATGATCAATTTCATACCAACAATCTCACAAGTTATACACATAGAGAAAGTCCATTAAGTTAAGAACCTAACCACATCTTACATGTTGATATTTAATCCATTAAGTTCACTTCCTTCAAGACCACAAGTCCACTTTCAAGTTTATAAGTCAAAACCCTTTTTCGATTTCAAAAGTAGACAGTTTACACATAGTGAACTGTCCAACACTTTGACAACATAACCAACATGATTTATACACATATTAAGCATATAATATATTAAACCATGAGAGTAAACACTTACCAAAGCTTGCAAGAAGATGATCTTGTCCAAGGGAGTGATGGCTTAGGGTTTGTGATAAGTGTGAAATGTCTTGGATAATTCTAGAAATGGCATGACAGTTGTATTGAATAAAAATCTGATTTTCTTGCCTTTATATAGTCCCTCAATTCATCCTTATCCAACATTAAATGTGTGTTTACTTGGTCAACATGAAAGAATGGGTCATTTCCATTTTGGGCCATGTCTTTTGTATAATTTTGGGCCTCAATTGAGCCCAATAATACAAGATTCATTTAGCCCAACAAATTTAATGTGTAATACCCCAACAATCTCATGTTTAAATAATTCCATGCATATGACGGTACGCAATTAGTTTTGGAAATGTACGGGGTGTTACATAAATAATGCATGAACCACACCCATATGCATACATTAACATATCATGCTACAAAGTAGTTAATATGTACATATACTACAAGTTGGATTAATTACACCACCATCACCTACCTCGAACCAAGCTTGCACAATTCTAAGCCGAAGCTTTGTCTTCCCATGCCCTTTCCACTTGTTTGTTGTCTAAAACATACATACAAACATCGTATTAACAAAATGACCAAACATGGAGGGATTTATAACTCACCCCAGCCCCCTAAGGTCAGTTCATGATCGTTCCCTTATTATTCTAGGTCTATTTTCCTCGTAATTCACCTACAACTACCAATTTCATGAAGTGTTTAGTGAATTAACAGAATGCAAGGCCAATTTCATGGTTAATAAACAAAACCCATTAACTAAATGCTTATTTTCACCCCTTGAACCAGAAATCATCCAAAAATCCACCCTAAAACCCTCCTCAAACTTCGTAATTTAAGGATTCTAAGGATTAGTAAGTAATTACAAGTAAAAGGGAATGAAATCCTTACCTTAACGAAGTTAAACGGAGTAAAATTGATGATTTTCTCCCTAAATCTCCCTTTTCTTGTCCAAAAACTTGTTTAGAAAATATAAAATGTTTTGGGGAAAAATTCTATCAAACTGCGGTTTCTACTACTATATCAGTGGTACTGCTATAGCAGCATTGACCGCCCATGACCACCACTATAGAGGTCACCGATATAACAGTGTCAACAAGACAGTAAGTCCATCTTCACCAAGAATTCCCACTTTTTACAACACACTTTGATCCTGGGATATTTCAAATGATGCCCTTTATGCTAAGGTCAATTCTAGGAGTTCTACCAACCCAAATTTAGTTTCGTAAAATCTTATGGTTTTTTATTGCCTTAGTTAAATAGAAATTAACACCATTCCCTCTGAACCGGTCTAAATCATTCCCAAATTTTTCTAGACTACCCTTTGCTCTGAAATGGGGCGAAACTAGCCTAGCCTGAATTTTGTAACTTCCAAACCAAAAAGAATTCAGACATGAGATTTTAAACTTAAGACTTACACATAACAACAAAGAGGGTCATTATAGTTAAGGTTCAATGGAATCATCGTCTGGTTGAGGAAGACACTTGGAAAATCAAGAAGGACATGCGGGACAAGTACCCTCAATTTTTTGAGGATATAGGTACTCTCTTCTCTCCTTGTTTTAGCCTATTTTTACATTTGATCATTTGGAGATGAACATTAGGTAAATTGGTATCTGTTGTAACGACTATTTTCATCATTATGTATATACTTTCTGTTAAAAGTCCCATGTTAAAATGCTTCCTGGATTTGAAGTTACAAATTTTAAGCTAGGCTAGGTTTAACCAAAATCAAAGCGAGTTAGGTAAATTCAGGAATGATTTGGGCAGGTTTGGTGGTGTTTATTTTGATTTCTAGTTAGCCAAGATGATAAGTAACCAGTAGGATTTTACAGAATTGAAATTGGATAAGTAGAACTCCTAGAATTGATCTTAGCATAAAGGACATTGTTTGAAATGTCCCCCGTTTAAGGTGTATCATAAAAATTGGGATTTTTGGGCAAAATTAGACATTATGTCCCATCGACGTTGCTATAGCGGCAGGCACGCCGCTATAGTGACCGTCACTATAGCAGAGAAATTTTTGCTATAGCGATAGTTAAACTTGGTCAACACCCACTATAGTGGCAGGTGCCGCTATACCGACGCCGCTATAGTGACGTATGTTGCTATAGTGGCGAAAGTCACAGATTTAATTAATTATTTTTCCAAAATAGTGTATTTTTCTAAAACTCATTTTTGGGTAAAGAAAGGGAGATTTAGGGCGATTTACACCAGTTTTTCATCATTCAGTTTGGTTAATGTAAGGAATTCATCCCCGTTAATTAGCAATTGATAATTATGCCTTAGAATTGCTAAATTATGGAGTTTGGGGAGGGTTTTAGGGATGATTTTGGTTGTTTTCTGGTGCAAGGGGGAAAATTAAGTATTAAGTTACTGGGTTTTGAATATTAACAGTTATTTTACCCTTGTATTCCATTAATTCACTAATTTACCCATGAAATTGGTAGTTTTAGGTGAATTACGGTAGAAAAGCCCCAGAATGGGAAGGGAATGATCATGAACTTGGCCTTAGGCGTTGGGTGTGAGTTATAATTCCCAACATGGTAAGTCATTTCATTAATTATGTGTTATATGCCTGTTCTAGACCAAGAGCAAGCAAAAATTACATGAAAGAGCAAAGCTCCGACTTAGAGATGTTATGCAAGCTTGGTTCAAGGTAGGTGTTGGTATTGTCGTTTAATCCAACTTGTGTTATATGTACATGTTAACTACTTTCTAGTGTGGCTTGTTAGTGTATGTTGTTTGGTATGGTCAGTGAAAGGATTTTGTATTGTTGTATGATTTTGACCTACCATATTTTTAAATATGGAATGTTTCGGTATTTAGGATGTTCTCACGGTTTATTGGTGAAACAAGGTTGGCATACACTTGTATCTGGGGTATTAGTACATGGACAAAAATTATCCCCGACAGATCATGGCTAGAGGGTGGATGTATTACCCATAGCGTGTATGTACGAGGGTCAGGCGAGTTTGTCTGTTCTATGAGTGAACCGGGAAATATATTTATATTCTTGTTAACTGTTTACTTGTCTAACATGTCTTGAATTGGCTTGACTAAACGTGACTCGGGATATTTTGTTGACTTGTTGGTTTTTAGTCCTAAACTGTTATTTGGCTTTTTATGTGCTAAGTGTATATTAGTTGAGCATGGATTAACTTGTTGTACTATATTTTAGTTAAGTTTTCATATTCTCATCTTGGGTTGGCCAAATGACCCTACCAGTAAACTATTGTTTTCTTGTGTGCTGATACTACACCAGCTCTACTTTTGTGAGTACAGTGCATATTCCAATGGCTCCTACGAGTCCTCACTTGTGATTCCAACGGTTGATTTCAGATTTCAGGGTGAGCGGCATAACCAGGCTACCATTAGATCTTTCCTTTATGACATAGTCCTTTGTTTTGGACATCATGCACTTTCTTTCAGTTTTGGGGTTGCATCCCCTTTTTGACATTCTTAGATGTTTTGGTACGGACGACTTTCAATTCCTAGGAATGGTTTTATTTTGTTAAGTACAATGTTCTGCAATTAGTTGTACTCTCGGTTTCTCTTTTAAACTTGGATATTTATTGATCAGTTAATTCTAATTATTTATTTAAGTGTTGATTATGAGTTGGTATTTAGGGTAGATGGTTCTCCCACTGGGTGAATAGTATGGGTGCCACTCACGGCAGGTTTTGGTCATGACAGTTCCCGAATTTAAACCTGCTTTCTATATTCAAAGAAAATTGTAATTTTAAAATGAAAAAGTTGACTCGTACCTTTGCTTTTCTTTTGTTTCTTATGGCTATTCTGATCTTATGGACTTTACTTGTGGTCCATTTAGGTGCCTTGAGATACAATTTCTAATGAAATTTTTGAGGACCTTTCAAAAAAAATTGGCTCAATTTATGACTCAACAAAATATTGTACTCCCAAGTAAATTAAGATGTATCTTTTATTGAATTTTTGGGGTCTCCCAAAAATTCTTCCCCAGAATCAATTTCAAATGAGTATTGAGGTCTTGAATGTAACACCTCAAACATTAAGGCTAGATTTGAACCATTCAAGACATGTAGATAGACTCGAGCCTGATGTAATTTTATTGTACCTATGAATGAAGGCCAATCCTTAAGTGTGGGAAGTGTATTAGATGTGAATTAAGGCATAAGAAACCCCTAGCACAAAGTTGAGTTGAAAGCTTCTTTACTGATTGAGTTTATGTATAAGATTTTACTAGGTACAACTTCAAACAAGAACTCCTCCTAGAATATGCAGAGTTATGTGGCCTAATAACTATAAAATTAAAGGTCTTTGAGTCTTCTTTCCAACTCCACCGATCGATCGTTAATCTGAGTCTGGAGTAAAAAATTTATAATTATTTCACCAAGAGGTAGCAATTTGGATGACTCACTAGAAACCATGTGCGGCTCGTTGTGCATCCGCACGCCCAGTGCACAAGGCCTTAATGAGAAGTTATTTAAGTCATTTTTCCAAAAAAAAATTTGTTATTTTGCCATTCCTTCAAGCCCTAGACTGGTTTTCTCTCCTTTCCTCATCCTCCTACACTAAGGTAAGCTTCCCTTATGATTTTTTTCATAATCATAGTTATTTTTATCATCTGAATATGGATCACTGACGAAATTCAATTATATAATCTTAGGGTTTTTAAGAAAAGTTTAATGAAGATTAAAAGAACTGAATTCTTTGAACTTCCTTCTAAATCTAGGGTTCCTCATTGATTTCTTGAAAAGTAACTAAGGTATGTAAGAATTCAATGAAGGAAATCTGTTCATCCCCATGTTCATAGTTTTTCAAGTATTACATTACTTGAATTTAAAGTTAGGGCTTCAAAACCCCAAATCCCCAAATTTCAATTACTTTATGTATTGTAATATTTTATGAAAGATATGCTAATGGGATTATTTTATGAACATTATTGTTATGATCTATTATCGATTCATAATTTATGCTTTGGGACTGCTTTGATAAACTTGAAAATTCTTATTTGATACTTCCACAGTTATATTATGATTTCATTAAATTTCCTCATATATAATTTGAAAATTATATTTTGAAAGAAGGCATAATTTGCTTGAAAATTCAGAACTTGATTAAGATTATTATTCAGACGTTGAGCATAGGCACACAACACTATAGTTTCATACTATAATTGAGCAAAGACTCACATTATGATTTCAGATATGTTACATGATAGAGGAATATTTAACACTGAGTGGGCATGTTTCAGATAACACATGCCCTAGAACTATGTTGCCACCATAGGTTAGGATAACACAACTAGTCGGGCAATTCCTTAGCCCAAAGAGGCTTATATTTTGGATCCATCACATCAGTTACATGGTCTTATACCCTTGAAAGGTATAGGGTAGCTTACCTATCCAGTTTAGAGGGTGGGGAAACAACGATCTCGTGTGATACACATGTATGTTGGTTGTAAGAAACTCCCCAAATCAGAAAAACTTAGTTATTTTCAAGAAAGATTATTTTGGCATAAAGCCTTCAGTTTTAAGATTAGTTTTATTTACAATGTTTTACTTTCAAATTTCCTCTGACTTAGTATCCAGTTCATCTTATGATTCAGTTATTTAGCTATCTAGCTAATCAGTTATCAGTTTTAGGTAAAAAATTTAATGTATGATTTATGGCTCCAAGACACCAGTTTTCTAAACGTTCTTTATAATGATTTGTATAACATTTTACATATTTCTCAGTCTCAGTTACTAGCTACTATATTCCAACTAATCAATTCTAGTACATGTCCCAATTTTTCAGTTAAGATCTTATTTTATGTTGTCAGCTTTGATTATTCTTTATTTAGTTACTGTCTATTTATTGATCATGCTCGACTTTATAGGTTGTTAGCTATGTTGTATTTACTATATCCATTTCCTACCTTACATGCCAATACATTCAATTGTATTATCGCTCTTTTTGTACTACATTTTTCATGATGTAGATCCTGGCATTCAGACTCAGGCTTGTAGTTATACATTTCAATAGCCCTGTACACTCAGTTTGTGGTGAGTCCTCTTTAAATATAGAGGACTTATATATGGTCATCAGTTGTCAGCTAAATCTTTAGTCACTTTGTTTGAATAAAGGTAGCTTGGGGTCTTGTCTCAATGAACACTAGTTGGTATGTTAGTAGAGGTTTCATAGATGCTAAGTCAGTTCTATTGTAATCAGTTTCAAATTAATTTATTTCATGTTTTAGTTATTGAAGAGTTTTATTTTATTTTAATTTATTACATAAGTTTATCTTATACCTTAAATCTCACAACTTCCACATTATCCATCAGTACATGTTCTAATTTCATATTAGATGAAGTGGTTCGAGTGGGACACTCGTGGTTTGCTTGGGTCATGACAAACTTGGTATTAGAGAACAGAGTTCAAGTGTCCTAAAGAGTCTATGGAGTCGTGTTAGTAGAATCTCATTTATGGTTATGAGGGGCCACTTCAATAAATAAGGAACAACATTTAAGAAAAGTTTTCCATTCTTTCATACTCTAGATTATGCAATAGAGTTGACCCATAAGAAACCTATGCAGATTTGTGCATTTTTCTAATCCCATCTACTATGCCTTATCTCCAAGGTAATAGAACCACTGAATTTTTGATTTTCTTTCAATGTGGTCCTTTCAGATACAACTATCAAAAAGTTATGAGAAAGTACATAAGCTAGAGGGGAGCCCACTAGTGCATTTAAGTCTATTAATTCAATAAAATACACCCTTGTTCATATTAATCATGTGTTTGATCAAAAGTAGGATGTACATTCAAACTCCTTCTCTAAAGCTTGTTTTAGATAACAACATCAAGGGGGAAACATGTATCTAGATTCTTGGGTAGTGTTGCTACCAAGGATATATTGTGATCTAAGATGTTGTGTTATAAGCCATAAGTAGATAAATGATCCCAAAGCCAAAAATATGAGGTCAGAAGTGTAGAATCCAAAAGTAGGGATAGTGATTGACTGAAGAATGTAGATTGTGTTATGTATCCATTAGGTAAGTGAGGGGATGATATGTCCGGAGGAGTTGGATAAAGTGTAGTAAGTTGTGTAGATTTCATGGTAGTATGTAGAGAAAGAGTTGTTGGTTAATATGGCTTAAAGTATGTCATTGCATTAGTAAAGATCAAATATGGGTTGTGAATGGAAGTATAAAGTGGTTAAAAAATTTATAGATCTAAGCTATAATTTGTGATTTTGAAGAGGAACCCCTTGATGCTTATGGATCTATGAATGTTGTTTAGACATGTAGATGGATAAGTAGTAGTGATGTGTGAAGGGAGAATGTACTAATAAATTGTAAAATTAAGATCGACTATTTTTATCATATGGTTTTGGTTAGTGTTTCTTGATTTTTTTCTAGTAGTTGTAAGTTGGTATAGTATGTGAGAATTTGTGTTGCTATCCATGATTAGTACTAGACACTAATCTTGAACTTTAGATGATCACAGTGGTAAGAATAATGATAGTTTGGGTGTAATGATAATAGCTTTCTAGAATTGATCTAGTAGACTTTACATAGCGTATGCAAGGGTTTAAGTTGATTAGTTTAGCGTATGCAAGGGTTTAAGTTGATTAGTTTACAGGGAGTGTGAAGATTCAAGTATGATATATATGTGTGACCCATAGATGAAACAATAAATTATGACTAATTCATTAGATATAGAAGAGACATAAGTACTAAAAATATAGATGTGTACCCAAGTATGTTATTACATGAGATCTTAAGATCCTATAGTGTTATCTGTGTCTAGCTTAGTATTCTGGGGTTGCTATGTGTGGAGAGTGCTAGATATGTATTATATGGTGTCTCTAAAAGATGAATTGAGAAGATTATAGATAGACTATGCTTAGTCTCTTAGTGTAGTTTTAAATTCCATTCGTTTGGGTGGATATGAATTTAGAGATGTGATGTTAGTAGACTAAAAAGACAAGACCAAATTGTTAAATGTTAGAGAAAGTGGTTATGTACATCTATAAGTGTAGAATTTATAGAACAATAACCCTAGGTGCATGAGGAAGATGACAAGTTTGGTATCTACAGATATAGTCTATCAGGGAGAGTCTAGCATTAACATGTATAGTGATACCTCCACAATGCAAAGTGATGTGTTTATATCTCAATTTAGAGAATAGGTCTACAGACTTAATATGTCATATTTTGATCTAAGGGGGAGATGAAAGAGTAAAGAACCAAGTTGGGTTTTAAGATACAACTAGTAATGAGTTTCAAAAAAGAGTTATAATGAGGCAACGTTCCATTCTTACTATAGAGTATTCTTGAATTTTAGTCATTATGACACCCTATTCATGTCTCGCATATCAGTATTATGCCCATGACCCAGGTTCATGCACTTTATATAGATTCATGTCCATTCTCGGTTCCTAGTATGTAAAGTAATAGCTTTGCTCAGTGGTTTTAATCTTACTCTATGAATCTATAAACTCCAGCCCTATGGCATGTAACTCATGATATATGAATTCATGTTTCTTAGTATGCTAGTCTCATGAACTCATGATATATCCTTAATGATTATTTAAATCATGCTACTTCGTGTCTATGCTCAGATTAGGTTCTTAAATAAGTCGTGCTTATGATCTCTTTGTTATAAGCTCTATGCACACCTTCCTATGATGGTGATGGATTGTTATTGCATGTTTATACAAAGACTCTTTAATCATGCTTTATGTGGTTTATATATGAAGTATTTGTACCTATAATACTTTGCTCCCCAAACCATATTTTGAGTGCCAAGGTTACTATAAGTGTAAGTCAGAACTGAACAATATCCCTCTTATTCCTAATACTCATACTCTAGTCCTTCAGTAGTTTCCACTATGACCTGATTGTGGTGTTGAAAACAACTGAGAAATGGTAGATGGCAGAGAGTAGATGTTCCTTATTATGAAAATTGTGGTGTGCTTGTTCCATCCAAGGTTATGTGTGAAGAAAGAGCAAGACAAGGTTTTGTTATATGTAATAGTTAGGTAAGAATATATGGTGTCTCTTTGTAGAGGTTCATGAAATTACAGTTGTAGAGATGACAAGGAATACAGAAAGGTTTCTTAGAAAATTTTAGCTACAAAAAAAGCCATGAAGTGGTTATTGTAATAGGCTTGAATATCATATTGATATACATGTGGACAATGGCTTTATGTGTCTAGTAAGTCCTTGATTAGAACTCGAAATTTATAGATTAAGGTGGTAAGATGAAGTAGTATTCTTGGGGTGATAGTTCCTAAGGAGACATAGTATAGAATTCAGAAACTTAGACTAGCACGGTCACCTTACGCGTAGCACGTTGTACCACTGAGTTAGGCTTGAATATGGGAACAACAAGCAGTTAGACTCAGACTCTAGCAGTTATTTTCTTGCATGAGAATTGTAAGTTAGAAATGATGAAGTATGGTATTTAGAGGAGAACGTAGTTGAGAAGTGTTGCTAAGCTTATAGGTTGTCAGTTGTTTCATTTATGACAAGATTAAACTTGTTCTTATTCCATGCCAAATGTACTCATGTTTCATGTCATATAGCTCAAGATCGAGTGTGATGTATGTCCAAATTTATGTCATTCGTACTCTATGAACCCATGTCAACAGACAAAGATACATAGGCGATGTTAGTGTTTCATTTTCAAGTATCTCAAATGACTCGGGCATACGACTCTTTTTCTCATATTGTTAGGAAAATTTCCATAAGGATGATATTTACGATAATGAACTAGGTAAAAGGTAAGTTTTAGGAGAGAGTTCCCTTTTTCATGTTTTAAAGAAGCGAATAGGGGCAAGTTCATGTCCCTATATATGTTCTTCATGTCTACGCTAGTTTCTCGCACTCATAACTCAAACTTATACATTCTTTAGTAGTTAATTGCTAAAACCTTATTGTACTAGTACAGTTCAGTCCATATTGAGGAATACAATTCCAGACATTCAATTGTAATCCATTTAGTTTAGGTCATACGTCTTCCTTCAAGCCAAGACCATTATTCAAGGATGAATGATCCCAAGAGGGAGATAGTGTAATACCTCCAACTTTCAGGCTAAGATTTAAACCATTCTAGGTATGTATATGAATTTTTATTATACCTAGGCATAAAGGTCAATCCTTAATTGTAGGAGGTGTTTTGGATGTGAATTAAGGTTATAAAAAATCCCTAGCACAAAGTTAAGTTGAAAGTTTCTTTACCAATAGAGTTTCTATATAAGATATTGCTAGGATCAACTTCAAACAAGCATTCCTCCTAGAATATGAAGAGTTGTGAGGCCCTATACCTACCAAATTAAAGGTCTTTGAGATTTCTTTCCAACACCACTGACCAATCATTAATCTGAGTTTGGAGAAAAACGTTATGATCATTTTACCAAGTAAAAATTTAGCCGACTAGTAGGAAGCCATGTGCAGCTCATTGTGCAGCTGTACACCCAGCGCACAAGGCCCTGACGCGAAATTATTTGAGTCAGTTTTTCCTAAAATTTTTCATTCTTTTACCATTCCTTCAAGTCCTAGACTGGTTTTCTCTCCTCTCCTCATCCTCCTACCCTAAGGTAAGCTTCCCTTATAATTTTTCCGATAATCTTAGTTATTTCTATCATCTGAGTACGGATTATTAAAGAAATTCAACCCCATAAATATAGGATTTTCAAAAAAAGTTCAACCAAGATTTCAAGAACTAAATTCTTGAAACTTCTTTCTAAAGCTAGGATTCCTCCTTGATTTCTTGGGAAATAATTAAGGTATGTAAGAATTCAGTAAGGGACATCTATTCATACACACGTCCATAGTTTTAAAAGTATTACATTACTTGAATTTAAAGTTTGGGTTTCAAAACCCCAAATCCCCAAAATTGATTAATTTATGTCTTATACTATTTTATGAAATATTTGCTAATGGGATTATAGTATTTTATAAAATTGTTGTTATACTCTATTATTAATTCATAATTTGTGCTTTGGGACTTCTTTGAGAAAATTAAAAATCCTTCTTTGATACTTCCACAGTTATATTATGTTTTTAATGAATTTTATCATATCTATTTTTTAAAGGCATACTTTGAAAGAAAGCATAGTTTGATTGAAAGTTTAGAACTTGATTAATATTTGATTCATACATTGAGCATAGGCTCACAATAGTACAGTTTCATAGTATAGTTGAGCAAAGACTAATATTATGACTTTATTTATGTTACATGATATGTTATGAGTAAAAGTATAGTTTTGAAAGGACAATTTAGCATCGAGCGGGAATGGATTCAGATAATATATGCCCTAGTCGGGCGATTCATTAGCACAAAGAGGCTTATGCTTTGGGTCATATTTTTATACCCTGGCAAGATATAGGGTGTATTGCTCACCTGTCTTAGAGGATGGGGACATCACGAGCTCACGTGGTGCCCACATCTATCACTTGTAAGAAACTTCCCAAATCAGAAAAATTGAATTATTTTCAAGAAAGATTATTTTGACATAAACCTTCAGTTTTAAGATGAATTTCATTTACAATGTTTTAGTTTCGGATTTCCTTTAAGACGTCGTATTTATTTCTACTTATTATTTTGGATATTCAATTCAGATTATGATTTTAGATATTCAATTCAGGTTATGATTCAGTTATTTAGATATCTAGCAACTCAGTTATCAAATTTAAGAAAAGGTTTTAAAGTATGATTTATAGCTCCAGGCTACCAATTTTCTTAAAGTTCTTTATAATAATTTGTATATCATTTTACGTATTTCTCAGTCTCAATTACTCATCTACCATATATTAGCTAATCAATTTTAGTACATGTCCCATCTTTTCAATTAAGATCTTATATTATGCTGTCAGCTTTGATTTCTCTTCATCAAGTTACTGTCTACATATATTGATCATACTCAGCTTTACAGTCTTTTAGCTAGATTACACTTACTATATCCGTTTCATACCTTACATATCAATACATTTAATTATATTGACACCTCTTTTGCACTACATCATTTCATGATGTCGATCCCGGTGTTCAGACTCAGGCTTGTGGTCAGACATTTCATTAGCCCTGTACACTCAACTTGTGGTTAGTCCTTCTTGCATCCAAAGAACTTAGATATGGTCATCAGTTTTTGGTTTAGTCTTTAGTCACTTTATTTACATAAAGATAGCTCGGAGTCTTGTCTCGGTGAACAATACTTAGTATGTTAGTAGAGGCTTTATAGACGGTCAGTCAGTTTGATTGTAATCATTTTTAAATAAATTCATGTCATGTTTTAGTTATTAAATTTTTTTATTTTAATTTAATTTATTGCATAATTTCATCTTATACCTTATATCTCACAACTTCCATATTATCTTTCAGTGCATGTTCAATTTCATGTCATGCCAAGTGGTTCGCTCGAATCACTTGTGGTTCTGAGTGTCAGTTATATCTAGGGTCTAGGCTCAGGTCGTTACATTGAGTTCCTAGTTCACTCTAAGGAAATTCATCTGATCAAAAGAAATGATTATCTGGATTGAAAATCAAAAACCTAAATCTGAAGTTGAGTAGGAATATAGAGGATAAAAAGCCTTGAGTATTGAATTATGGGATTCTTTTCAAATAATTGTCTCAATTTTATTATGAAAAGAAATGAGGCATGATCATGGATTGCAAGATATTAAGATTTGAAGTGCATTTTTAAGGTATATTTTGAGAAATCATATAGATAGGGATCAACTAAAAGATATAGCTAATTAAGTGTTAGAATGATAGGATTGTTTGGGTTGGATTAAAGATTATGACTAAAATTGACATTCAAATGCTAGACATCCTTTTGGACAAATAAATCAAAACAAACAGAAAACAAAAATGAACGTTGAATAACTTAAAGTTGAAGGAATAACATATAAGGTATGAGCTATTTTGGTAAAGAGAACTTTAGGCCGAATAGATGATCCAAAATACAGGCTTAAAGAGCGATTTGATATCAAAGTGCAGAAGATAGACTCTAATACAGGAGACCTAATGATGAAATTAATGACCTTGGATAGTTATTGTAATTCTGAAGAGCATGATATTTTCACACATACTAAAATGTTAAGCTATTAACTCTTATATACATATGAATACATATATATCCTGCACAACCAATAATAACTCAGTGGTTTGTATATTTCATATATATAAATGTGTCATATTAATTAGGCTTGTCCAATGTACAACTGGTGTTTATGCTATCATGTATATGTTTCATATAAGATCTGCCCAACCAATAATAATTTGGTCGTGTATATACTCATATAATATACTTGCCTGAGTGATATTGAGGACTTTTTTAGTTCTTTTAACAACTTAATACTCTCCTTAAAGTGACATAAGGCTATTGACTTGTAACAAACATTTGGGATACTTCTTCAAAACTTATTCATAATTGAATGCTTTTAACTACCCATACTTTCACATAAGCATCAAAAGAATAATTCAAGAATCTCTCTATGTTATGGACACTATGGACAACACATACTTCTATGTCATAATCAAGAAACTATCATGTCGAATAACAAACACGTGTAAGAAACTATCATGTCGAATAATAAACATGTGTAAGAATGACTCAATTATATAAAGAGATAGCTCAACCAGAGAACTATACATATAATTGTCTTAATGCCAACAAAGCAGTATCACTAAAAAGAAGGTTATTATACAGAAGACATACTAAACTCTTTAGTTCTCATGAAAAGAGCATTTAGGTAGGATGTGCTTCTTTTTATGTTCTTCTCATAACTATTAATGTGGAAGGGATTCATGCTGAAAAGGATAAAAATAGCCATTACATACTTTACTTCAATTCACTTAGAGATATGACAAACATGGCCCGTTAAAGCACCTTAATCTACAGTAACTAAAAATAGAACTCACATTAAGCTAAAGGATAGCTAGTACACAATTTATTTAGTGACAAGCTCAATTTTTTAAACTAAAAATTCAACACTCATTGATAATTCTACTTCTCTTCTAGTTGCATATCAACCACAATAATAGTTATATAGCTCATTCCCCAAAATTTCAGCCACAAAAATATTAGGGAAATACCTCACAACAACTAGCATCATATAACAATCCAAATATGATTTTTCGATCTTCTATTCGTATGTTTTAGCTTACATAGCTTAGCTATTACTTGAATTCACTCAAATAAAAACAAAGGGTGAGAATTATTATCTCAAAAGAGTAGAAAAACCACCTAAAATGAGATTCTTTCTCCTTGAAAAATCCTTCAAATCACAAGCAAAGAGGAGGAAAGAAGTACCACAATCTCTACAAACTTTCCAAGGGTGAAATCATGTTAAAATCTTGTAAATTTTGGCTTGGGTGGTAGGGGATCCTTTAGAGAGAATTTAGAAATATTTGGTTCTTCTTTAGGTGAAAATAATGGGTTAAAACAATGTAAGAATGATCTATATACAATTTGAATATTTCCATCAACCTAGGGGCCCACCTCAACCTAACTATTTGTGCAATCTCTCAAAAATAAAAATATCTCTCTACTACAACTTTGTATAAATGAAAATTTTAATATATTGTAAACTATACTCGTAGACCTTCAATTTTATGGGTGTATCGTCCTGTAACTCCAGGTAGATTGAGAAAAAAGTTATGTAACATATGACCCGAATTTCAGAGAAATATAAAGGTAACATGCAATAACTTTTACTGACTTTTATCTTACAACTTGCTTAACTTCAAAGCTTAACATAAGACCATTATAAAATTCAAATACCTAATAAAACATCCTTCCTAGCATACTAAGAACTCTTGTCTTACCTTAAAGATATGGGCTATAACATCTTCTATTCGCTTCAACTCCAACTCCCACAATATTTCATTTACCCATCCGGCTCATTTTGATTTACTTATGATGCATTATAACGTGAAAGTATTGGGTGTAACTAACATGAATACCAACTATCACTCTAATAGATGCAAATAATCTAGGAACTTATCTCACAAAGTATCTTTAAAAAACCTTCAACCGCTCTTATAATCAATGATTGTGATCTAGGGATTTGAAAGTTGATTCTAGTATTAACCCTTGTTAAATTGATATGTGTAGCAATGGTTTTGAGTAGAAACTCACCTTAAAGGATTTGGAGAATCCCTAGGGTATTTTCACTCTAAGACATTTGCCAAAATAGAGTGGGATTAAAAAAATATGACTAAATCCCATATTTATTATTTTCCATTGAATCCCAAATTATGGATACCACATTATGACTGTATGTTACCACATGGCCATATGTTGGCCCATATGTTTCCTTCCAACCCATGTTGAATTTGGAAAGATCATTATAATTATGTACGATCTGTGTAACAAACATGTGGCCTGCATGTTGGTTTGTATATCAACCACTACAGGTTCCCAGATTTTAACTCTTCGAATCTCATACGGTCCACATGTTGACCGTATATCCTGTATATGGTTCGTATATTGCCTCTGTATGTTAAAAACTAAAAACTTCATTTTACATGTGGTAGGCGTATATGTAGGCGTATGTCACTTATACAGCCTTATGTGGCCTCATCTATTGGCTTGCCAAATTCCAATTGCTAAGGTTTTGGATAAAATCATGTATATTTTACATATGGTCCGCATATCAAATGTACGACCCATATGTGGCCACTGCATGTCAACAAAAAAATAGGATTTTCAATGATTTTAGACAACGGAGTGTATGTATGACATGTGATTTGTATGTTGATCCGCATCTCAATGCATGTATCTTCAAACTTTTAAACTTCTTAGGACCTCACATACAAATTTAAATGTGGTTCATATATATGCGTATGTCATATCTGCGCCCATCTGTTCAACCGCATATTGACACAAATTTTCCAAATTGGTATTTTCACTTTTACTTATTTCTAGTTTTTTTGTACACCTAGTATATGCTAACATATCAAATTTAATGTATATCTACATATTATTTATCATTGGTTGGATCAAGCCACACAAAATTTTACACTTCAAATGGAGCCCGAATTTTTAAAGTGTTACATCTAGTAAGCGTTTGTCAATAGAAATCACACTAAGAATACTTAGCTTTGGTGTATTTATGAGAGAAATATTCTTCTCTCTAGAATCACAAACCACTTCAACAAATATCACAATCTTCCTCTTCTTGTGGCCTTGTATTTATAGGCAGAAATTTCTAGTTGTGGGTTTTGTATTCGAAGAGAGGCCGAGAGATTAGTTAATGTATGAACAGAAAACTGAAGGCCCAAGCCCTTCTTGAACTGACACTCACTTTGTACGGTATGCCATAAGTCATTCTATGTGTCTACCCTTGCACGCGTGTGCTGGGTTTCTCAAGCATCGGACATATATTAGTTTCTCTCCTATTTGACCTTCTTTCGTACATAGGGTCCCTCTCTTAGGCAAGTTTCCACTAGCAGGGGGTTCCTCTTTTCCTCTCTCATCCTCACATGGCTTCTTGCGATGCAAGCCTTTATACGAGGTTGCTTGCTTGATATGTTTTATTTTTTTATTTCTTGGCCCTTTTTAGCTTACAACATTGTATGACTTTTACAAGTACCCTTATGATCTCATTAACCTCATATGGGTTATATATTTCCAGACTTGCTTCTACATTTTAAGCCTAGAATTAACTTAATTTAAAAATATTAAATTACGGGACCTTACATCTTGTGACATTCAATAGCACCTCCCCAATAATGTTTTACATTGACCACTCACTATATATTTTCTCTCCGCGGTACACTAGCCTAGATACTGAATTGTCTACTTCTAGATTTCCTTTCTTTTTCGTCCTAAATCACTCGTATTCGCTTCACTTCATTCCTAATGCATCCTACACATAAAACTATTATAATTAGGATTAACCATTATGATTTACACTATGAACAATGATAAAATATTAAAACGCAAGTTAAGGAATACTCAAATACTGCTATTTGTAACCAAATATCAATAGAAACTACCTTTTTAGTAGTTAAACAAATACTAGAGCTAGTGGTCATGACGGTGGAGGTCTTCAAGGAGATGGTCTGGTGATGGAGTAGTAACAAAAAGTTTGAGGTGGAGGAGAAAGAAAAAAATAATTAAAAATAAGTCTTTTCACTCTTTCAAGGAAAGTGTGATACATACACCATGTCATGTCCTTTTTTTTACTAATTAAAAGAGAGGCTAAAGGTCTCCTTTATTAAAGCTAAAAGGACCATTTGGTATCTATAAAGGAAAGCAGGCCTTATCCAAAGGGACGCACCCAACCCAAAAAATGAAATATGGAAAAAGAAAAAAGCAAAGAAAAAGCTATAGAAACATCTAGACATAATTAAGAAAGTGGAAAGTCATTAAGCTTACTATCGGCGGAGTACAAGATGACGTCTGATTTCATCTTCTTCAGTGGGTTATCATCATTCGCTAGTAGCATCGCGACCATGGAAGAGATACTCCAACATAGAGGAAGTGTAGACGACAAAGATATGGACCATCCAAAATGTTTAAAACTTAACTCTGTGTGAAGTCGAGAATGTTGATTTCTATTAACCCTTGTGATTTTTGTGTTAGGTTTGCTTGAAATGTTGGGTCGATTCTATCACCCAACAACCAAAAAAATATCTCATTCATTGGGTGCTATGGTATTGGGCTCCAACACACTATGTCATGTCAACAATATATGTATAATAAATATATTTTTAACTAATATCAAGTGTTTGATAAGTCACACTCATAATTGTGCTTGAATAAAATTTTCTGACAAGTTCAAGGGAATACGTATGTATTGTTAAAAATAAATAAATGTTAAGCAAGGGACAAAGTAGGTGTTTTTCCATGACAACCTAATGGTTTGAAAAATTCCACTGTTTTACTAAGGACCAGATTCGGTATCAGGTCCCTATATGAGAAACCTAAAGAACAATAACAACACAAGATACATTTGCTGGAAAGAAAAGACACAAGATCTTTATGTGGAAACTCCTTGCTCAAGGGAGAAAAAAACACGACCTACCTCTAGTAGGATTTCACCAAAACTTCACTAAACACCAAGACACAGTTGATTACAAACTTATCCAATCTAGGAATTTCAAACTCTAAATTCCTAATCCTGGTTGAGTAACTCTACTGCAACATCTCTTCACAATAACTCTACTGTGAAAGATCTCTTTAGCTATCTCTAGCTAAATGTTCAAGAATTAATCCCTTAATTCCTAACTTCATGCAGTACCTGTACTCCGAACAATTCTTCACTATAGCCTTAAAGTGAAGACACCAATAGCTAACTTTAGCTACTCACCTTATCGAAAGGAATTAAAAAAACAACTACCCACATAGTACCTCAGGACGAAGAGTGAGTTTACAATTTAAACTCAGGATACAAAGATTTAATCAACCTAGAAACTAATACATTTTTTACGATGAGCAAGCTAGTTTTTAGGTTATTGAAGCTTTTTACTCAATGGTGAAAACCAGCAACTTTTGCAAGAAGAATGTCCGTCCTTTTGAGAATGTGTAAAAACTGGGTTTCTCTCCACATAATGATGTGTGTGTGTGTATATATATATATATATATATATATATATATATATATATATATGATGAACATTGGTGAGAAAAGGATTTCATTGGATAGAAAACAGAGACCACTATAATACACCACAATGCCTGCTGGTATGTCAGTACGAATCCAGCTGGCACAAATAAGCAAAATAGTTATTTATATAATCATTGCCTGCATAAATTAGCAACCAGGTCCATTTATCATATGATCAAAGCTTCATAGACTATTGTTGCATCCAACACATGCAAGTGTATGTGATCGTACAAGTAATAAAGTGGCTCTTACGAGCTGGATGTTGAACCCACAGGGACTTGTCGTTTAACTATTCAATAGACTAAACTAGTTCTTGTTTATTTATTTAAGCGATGGAATATAGAGATATGATGGTTTTAAAGTATAAACTAACTATGAACTAGACTAACATGATTAACTTGGGGTATAAACAATAACAAGGAGGATTCTAGGGTCAAGACATACTTCATAATCATGCATAGTTATGGTGTTTAGCCAGTGTTGGTGTTCATCGTGATTGTTGATTTACGGGGTTGATATTATAACTTGTGAATGGTCATCCTCTAAGTCATCTACCCAAATTAATTTTACAACTACATCATTGAGCGGGGATGTGAGTCTTTAATTCAGGTGCATTAAGCTTGTCACGCCTCAAATCCCATTGAGTCGGACTGGCACCCGAAGCCGATATGTCCTGAGAGAACCAATTTTTGCTCATGTACAATCATAGGCATATCCTCATATGAATCTTATTATACCTTATGCAACTAGGCGGGAATCATGGACATGGAAACATATGTTATATATATATTTATAAAACTTGGCCGTTGGGGCCATCAAGTCAAAATGGACATTTATCTCTTACATTCATAACCCACATATGTCTACAAAAGCCTCTAACAGATGCATCTATGAGACCAACTTAAATTCGGGACAAGTTCCCAATTTATAAAACATTTACAACATCAAAATAAATATACAACTGTGACTCGAAAAGCCCTGAACCAACTGGAGCTCACCAAAAAACTGTAAATGATCCACAGCCTACAGAGGAGGTCTACTAGCACCTGCGCCTGCAACAATTAAAGTAAGTCCCCCAAGAGGGGTCAGTACGAAGAATGTACTGAGTATGTAAGGCCATAATAAACTACATTATACATGCTAACAACAATGGAGTCAATATAAAAGAAATCGTCAAAGCGGATAACCCTCGTTTTATATGTGGAACCATGTAGATTTCTTCTGTTATTGTCATTTACCATCTTCCATATACCCCCTTATTCAAGAGAGAGTAACCTTTACTCAAGAAACTTCCCTCCAAGAGATTCTTCTATTCAAGAGATTCTTCTACTCAAGAGATTCTTTCTATTCAAGAGATTACGCTCATCATCATTATTATTTATCTACTTGGTTAGTAGGTTGTAAAATAACATTCAACCACCTTATCGGTGGGTTAATAATATAACATACATCCACTCTATTTGTGGGTTAATGATATAGCATACATCCACTATATTGGTGGGTTAATAATATAACATACATCCACTCTATTGGTGGGTTAATAACATACTTCCACTCTATTGGTGGGTTAATAACATACATCCACTCTATTGGTGGGTTAATAACATACATAACATACATCCACTCTATTGGTGGGTTAATAACATACATCCACTCTATTGGTGGGTTAATAATGTACACACCTTTCTTCATGTCTTACTTGGGAGAGATTGATACTTTTACTTGTGTGAGATTGATACATTGAGGATCATGGTAGTATTGGAAACACATATAAACGCCTTACTTCATTTCTCTACTTTCAAGAGATTGATATGCTCACTTGTTAGGAATAGATATATTAGCTCGCACTTTACCTCCTTCACTATTCTTATGATATTGGTACAAAGATATTCATAATATTATTAGACTTTGGAACATCACATGATTGGAAAATGCTATTCAAGAATAAATAGATTCTCTTTACATTTTACTCTCCTTGAGATAGTTCTTTTAGAAATTACAACGTTATGACATCTTTGGAATTTTAGTCAATGAATAAGAGATAAGTGAATCATAAGTCATATAAGAATAGGAAACATGTGAATAACAATATATTTCAACCTGAATTGATATACTTCAAAACCCCTTGGAATAGAACAAGCCCAATGTCAATGTGAACAATATGTTACAGAAGAATGCGGAAAGAGTAACCTTACATACCTTATCGTCTCAATATGAACACTCAAGCCTATACGTGAATAAAATAGTCACGCTCCTTCCTTATGTTTCACTCTACAACACAAATACACAACAGAGTTTACATTAACCACCAACTACCTTACAAATGCATATAACGATAATGAGTTACACAATGGCCTCGAAATGTCATTTCCCCCTTGACAACACCATTTATGAGATCATCATACCAACAATACCACAACATTCCATACATTGACCAAAATATCATAAACCACTAGCATATCACCTCAAGTTCATACTTTCCACTTCTCCATCAACACAACATCACAATGATTCCACCAATTCACTTCCATACACCTCACAACAACATATCGGCCAAAATCCCATAATTTACACTTATAGAAAAATAACAAGTTTAGGATCATAATCACACCATACATGTTGATATTTCAGCCATACCATGTTCTTTCATCAAAACCACAAGTCATCTTTTAAGTTTAAATTCCATAGATGACACATCTTTTTACAAAAACACAAAGTGCCATGTTCAACACTTCCAAGCATAACCAAAATGATATACATAATCTCTCATACATATAATATGTTAAACCATAAGAATAATCACTTACCCAAGCTTGAAAAATGATGATCTTGCTCCAAGAGATGACTTAGGGTTCTTAGGGTTTGAAAAGGAGAGAAAATATCTTCAAGAAATGTCTAGAAAAGCATGAGAGACTTAGAATGAAATAAAAATCTGATTTTTTTGGTATTTATATAGTACTCAGTTCATACTTAGCCAATACTTGTGCATTAAATTCCATATACTCTTGGTCAAATGGAAGAATGGATCATTTTCCTCTTGGGCCCATGCATTTTGGCTTCATTTTGGGCCTCAAATTGGCCCATTAACACATATTATCTTAGTCCACTAAAATCAATGTGTAATACATCATATATCTCATGTTTAATCAATTCCATAATTTTCACGACAATATTCACTCATGTCTAGAAGTTCAATGGAAGAATGGGTCATTTGGCCCATGTCTTTTTTCTTATTTTAGGCCTTTTATTGAGCCCAATTCACTTAACCCAATAAAATCAATAATTTCTCATGTTTAAATCATTTCATACGTGTTACAACAATATTTCCACTCACGCGATTCATATTCGTAGCCTCAATCCCAAAAACAAGTGATTCTAGCCACGTATGGCTTATTTTGATCGAAAGGGTAAAAACGTCATTTGGATGCCAAATTCGTCCACAGAATAATTTTACCCAAATTGGAATACCAATATAATACTTCAATCATTCCATGTATATGCTCGTGGTTGTAGAAGAAATGTAGCAAAAAGTTGCCCGGTACGTCCCCAGGCACCCTTGGGACTTAGAAAAATTTCCAACTTTTGAAAGGTGCGCACAAGCAGCCTGGGTCGTGCCACCTTGCTGCCTGTGCCCAAAAATTTTGGGCAAAAAGCGGCCTGGCCCAAAATTTTCAAAAAAATTTGTTCTTCGACTTTTCTTTGCTGATTTGGTTAGATACTTCAAGTTCTATTCTTTAACTTACTTCCTACCTTTAATATCCTTTGTTTGGAGGTCCTCCAAGCCTCATTTTTAACCCCACAAATGCTCCACGAAGTCACAAGACACATCCTACGAAGGTCTAATCACATGTACGAGGGCCAATATCAATTATCTCATCAATAACATTACGAAATACATACTTATGGCTCTCGACACCTAGGTAAAAATTGTTCAACGTCGTCAAGTAGGGTCGGGAAAGTACGGGGTGTTACAAAGATATCTTCCTATTTCATTAACCAAGTGGGGTCTTTAGGTATATCTCTATCCAAATCGAAAATTATCCTTTAACAATTAGGCCCTAACCGATGAAAGATATGATCCACACTACATGTTCTTCGTTCCCTCCCTCAACTCCTATGGTCAATTCATTTTGAGACTAGGATTTATCCTAAAGTTTGCAATTCCTTAGAATAGTTAAACAAGAACACAAGAACAACCACATGACTTTATAAACATATAAACCAACTATAAGACCATACTTAAGCAAGCATGTTGTAGCCTCAACCCTAGAAAGAGGGTGTTTAGCCACTCATAGTCATACAAAGAATCACCATAGATGATTTCAGAAAGTAAAACTACAAGAAAGTAAAGTTAAAGAACAAAGAACCCTAGTTTGAGTTCCTTGATGTCTAATCTCCTCTCTCCAGTCGTGTATGTTGTCCAAGATTGTGTGTAAATATGGTTAAGTCCTCCTTTTATAGTGCTTTAGGTCGTCCATAAGCTACCTCATATGAAACAGATGCATTTTCAACTTTGCCCCAACTTAAACAAGTGAAAAAACAACTTTGGGACGTATTTGGGGGGTAGGGGTACGGCGCGAGGCCCATCTCACACCCAGAAGGGTACGACGCACGCCCATCGTATGACCTATCTAGTAGCACCTTACCATAGAGGGTCCAGCATACACCTTCTCCCCTGATTTGTGGAGTGTGGTGCATACTCCCCCCCCTACCATGCATTGGAGGGTGCGGCACATGTCTCCTCATTTGCGTGAGGGTTCGTCTTATTTCTCCTCTCTTCTCCTCGTGCACTTGTGCCTTGTTTCCCCACTTCATGTGGATTGTTTGTAGGCTTAATTTAGATTCCATAGCTCTTCAAATGGTCTCCTACAACATATCATAACAAACATTAGTCCATACAACACAATCGAGCTCATCAAAGTACACTAGAACAAGCATAGCTCAAGCTAGCGACACTAGTTTTCTTTTCTAAGTTCTATTTGATCCTTTTGATGCTTGGCTTGTTTCAAATGCACCATAAACACTCCAAACATGTAAATTATCACACATCTACACAAACGCACACTTTACATTTCATACATCACATTAAATTATCCTCAAAACTAAGCTAAACGTGTATAGATAATGACTCTTAGTTGTATAAATACGCCTAAGATCACCACCCCCACACTTAAAGCCTTGTTCGTCCTTGAACAACTCTTTACATTAATCCCAATCAATGAAGACTCTAACATCACTACTTGAACTAAGACACTCAAGCTAGAACTATAATGACTACATGAATAGCAAGTTCTACAATAGGCATGTCATATTGCAATTGAACACAGGAATACTACTTCAAGACTTCCTAGCCTCAAGAATTGACTCTAGGAACTTTGCAAACTCATGCCCATTACTCAACAAAGAGATTATATAAGTCACTTATCCTTCATTAAACATGCACCCTCACCATAAGAGAGTCACTCATATTCACTCACAAATATGCCATTTATCACAAGAATGGGTGTAAGAATCAAATTCGACTCACTCTCACAAAGAATTCACATGTCACATAGGATGAACCATAAGCTTTCCCTTAGTGTAGTACTCGACTAATATTAGAATCACAAATCTCAAGATCAATTAGGACCTTAAGGGTTGTAATGTAGGCTAAGGGATGTGTAGGAACTATTTTTGTCAAGAGTAGTGACTAACTTTCCCAAGCGCCTTATTACATCACACTTCTACATTAACACATCTCCAACCAGCCTATTTTTCACCACTTTTATCTTCCCACCTCTCTTTTGTTTTGCACCATCTCTTTAAGCTAGCTTATACATCTTTAGCAAGGAGTATTTGCTATCAATACATGATTCACTTTGGATCAATTTTTCTTTTCATTACATTACTCCCAACCAACAACACTTAAACTTTTTCAAAACACCAATATCTATTATTTTGGGGCTTCACTTTCACTTTTTCCTTCTTTATTTTTTCACTCCTTAACATCTTAATTTTTCAACTAAAGCGCTTAGGAGTTTTTGGATCAAATTATGGTTAATTGAAAGAAAGGTAATAGGCTAAATATAAGGCTACCAAAGAATAGGCTAAAGGATCAACAGGGCTAACTAAGGTCATGCAGAAAGGGTAGATAAAGTAGGTGTAAAATATGGCTATCAAAGAAATTCCTATATCTACTCCTAAACTCAACATTCTTTATTTCGCTTTGCAAACACACAAGGCAAGTTCTAGACATCAGTATGCAAACATGGAGTATAACAAAAACCTCACTCACACTTGGCACATGTTAAAATCAAGAAGGATCCCTATAGAATCTCAACCAAGCAATTGCAAAAATTCAAATTTAAGCCAACATCACACAAGAATCAAATAAAACAACCTAAGTGTACCACAAAAGTCATTAAATTTTTCACAACATGCCTTAGAATTCAACACCAACTTGCATCAAGTAATCATGTGTAGAACCTAACAAGAGCATCTCTATTTATTCCTAATGACAAAAATTTTAAAATTACCCCTAAAAATCAAAAAGGATACTGGGTTCAAAGGGCTCCCCCTCGAAAAAAAATCTAAAAGAAAAATTGAGGGGTGGGTCAAGTATGCTTCTACTAAACGAAAAAAAAACTAAAAATAACCAAAGATAAAATCTTTTTGTAATTTTTTTAAATTTAGTCAAAAACTTGCAAATAAATAAAAATAAAAATCCTATAGCGCACTTCACCCTAAACAAATAGGAAGATTCCCCACCCACACTTAAAATCATACTTTGTCCCCAAAGTATAAATCAAAGTAAGGATAGAAATACTCCCTGTGGCCTTTAGGCCTAGCTAGTAGCATGTCAATTTCTACTTTTTCCATGAAGGCGTCCGGAGGACTCCATACTTAGCTTTCGCCATGCTTCTTAGCTCAAATTGTGGGTACTCAGACTTCCCCTAAATCTACAAAAACAAAGACAAAAAAAACAAGTGACACTAAAACAAAAATAAAAACTACTTACTACATATTGGGTTGCCTCCCAACACCTAATTTAACGTCGCGGCATGACCCATCAACTTTTTCCTCCACCTTAAGGATATGAATTTCACCCCCAATATCTCATCCATCTTTTTGCTTCACTTATAGGGTGGTGGTACAAATATAAAGGAACCAAGTAATGGATGGTGCATGTTAAACCACTTGGCTTTGAGGTGAGCCATGTTGTTTTGTTGCTTGTCTGGTGAAAATTAAAGATTGAAGGATTCTCGTTCCTTATCTTCACACTCCTCTACTAGTTCAGATGACTAAAAATACATGTCATCATCTAAACATAATGTAGAAAAGTGTTGTGAATGAATCCCAATACATCTCACTTTCAAACTTACACCATCTACAATATGCTTATTCTTATTCACCTTCTCAATGTCAACATCAATCAAAGACTAGTAGTCGAATGGTTGAAATTCTTCTTCCCTCTCCACAGACTGGCTAACATCCACAACTATAGGTGATTAGATATCAGACGTCATAATCTTTTTAGTTAATTGGTCATTCAAGTCACCAATATCTATGCCAAATTGATTTATCTCTTGTATAAATTCATCTCTCCCCTTACTTATTTGGGTTGCCATGATTGTGAGACCATCCCGAAGACACTCATGAATTTTCATTTGTTGCGTTTGCTCCATTAGCTAATCTTTATTTGTTTCCTTACCAATGTCACAAACAACATACTGATCATAATAGGGGTTCAGGGGAGTGGAATAAAAGTTGGGACAACCATTGCAATGACCATCCTGACCACCACATATATTGCATATATCTAATTCAGCAGATTCAGTAGGTGCAAACCACTCGTTTCCCTGAAAGTTATGACAAATACTCTCCCGATGGGGTTCTCCACAAAAACAACAAGAGTCATCACCATTCGACCACCATCTTTCCCAGGCCGACATATCAAGAAGAGTGAGAGAAAGTAAAAGAAAATAAAAAGAAAACTTTGTACAAAAATAAACTATGTACAACTAAAACAAATAACTAGAAAAAGTCTTATCTAGATGAACACTTACAACCGAAGTCCCCGAAAATGGTGCTAAAAACATGTTGCATCCAAGCGTACATGCAAGTGTACGTGGTCGTGCAAGTAATAAAGTGGCTCTTATGAGCCGGATGTCGAACCCACAAGGACTTGTCATTTAACTATTCACTAGACTAAACTAGTTTATTTATTTAAGCGGTGGAATATAGAGATATAATGTTTTTAAAGTAAAAACTAACTATGAATAGAGCTCATCAAAGTACACTAGAACAAGCATAGCTCAAGCTAGCGACACTAGTTTTCTCTTTTAAGTTCTATTTGATCCTTTTGACTCTTGACTTGTTTCAAATGCACCATAAACACTCCAAACATGTAACTTAACACACAACTACACAAACACACACTTTACACTTCATAAAGAACATCAAATTATCCTCAAAACTAAGCTAAACGCGTGTAGATAATGACACTTAAGTGTATAAATACGCCTAAGATCGACTATCTACCAGATCCCTTCAATAGGTTTGTCAATCATCATAACCGTACAGTACACGAGGCTTTGAATCTAATATTTTCCCCTTTTTTGATGATGACAAACTTAATTCGTTCTTCCCTTTCTTTTTTCCCTCACACTACGCTTGCATTTTCAGCTATTTGTTCCAGCAGTAGTTCCCCCTCATACTATGCATATTCAAAATAGTGAGCTCCCCCTTATACTATGCATATTCATAACAGTTATCCACTATGCATAGTAACAATAGTTATCTTCCCCCTTTTGGCATCATTAGAAAGAAATGCTAAACAAGGCTTAGAGAGACACAAATTCAGATAAAAATAGGGAAACATGAGTAATTACTAATAAGGGCAAACAAAAACAAGCAGACAAAATAGTCAATCCCAAGTCTTGCAAAAATAAAAATAAATAGTGCACATGTTCATTGTCTTAATCAAGAATTAACAAAAAGGGACTAAAAGTATGGAGGCATTTAAAAAGACTTAAGATGGGGAGGAAGTTGGTGGTTTTGACATGAAATGATTAATGCGTCTTAGGGTAGCCTGATTGTCATGAATGATTTACTGACTTAGCTCATCAAACCTCTTCTTGAGTTCTACATTCTCAGCAGTAAGTTGGTCATTCTGAGCTTTGAGATCTGCTAAGGCACTTGAACCAGCACCTAGTCCTTGAGTGTTCTGAAGGAGTTGAGCCTTTAAGACAGCAATTTTGGCTTCCTTCTCAGCCACGAGAGTAGTCATTTTCTCTAATTTTATGGAAATTTTTTCTTGAGCATTAATCAAAATGGATACAGTAGAAGCCGTCCCTACTCCACCTTTCTTGGGTACACACTCATAGTCTTCCAGAGTTGAGAGATCAAAACTCTATTTATATGTAGAAAATATTCTCGAGTTGTGCTTTACCCCAAAGTGATCAAACACTTTTGAGAGAAGATAACCATACCCAAGGCCATGATCCTTAGAGTTGTAAATCTTGATAATATGTTTAATTATGATTCTTGGAAGATTTACTTGAACACAATAATTGAGTAACTCCATAAGGAACAAGTCTACAACTGATGCAACAGACCTTCCCTCCGATCTGGGAAGTAGCACTTTGTTCACCAGTTCAAACAATAATTGATATTCTGGTTTCATCTCCTTCTTTTTCAATTTTTTCCTCTAAGAATTATTTTAAACTTAGAAATATTATCAAGAAATTCCACCTATGCAACTTTTCCACCACAGTGTTGATTCCCACCACAGGAACTTTGAGGATTTCACTCAGGACTAACTCAGTTAAAACAAACTTGACATTGCTTACAATTGTAGCAAGGAAGTCTTTTTTTTTAGATCAACAGATCAGCATAAAAGTCCTAAATTTCTTTTTCATCCAACACACCAGGTTTCACAAATAGGTGTTTCCATCCTTGCACCTCTACCAGGGCTATCAGAGAATCTATTTAGAAAGATCAGTAATCTCAGGATCAAACTCACATCTATTTAGAACCTTTTGATGTCGTAACTTCTCACTTTTCTCCTCAAACTGAGGTTCTTTGGGGGAATGATGCACGCCCTTCTTCTATTTGGGCTTAGTGGGGGTTTCTTTTTCCATTTCTTCTGATTCTTTAGATCTCTTTCTTTTTGCAGACTTTGTAGTTTGTTGCTTCAAAGAGAATTTTTCAGAGGTTTTTCCTTTCTTCATTCTCAAGTTCTTTGGTCGTGTATATTCTTTCCCAGGAACTAAAACTTTATCATCAGTCTTAGACTTGTCCCTTTCTTCTAATTCTAGTCCATTCACAGAGGAGAACTCCTTCTCCAGAATAATTTTTTTCAACATTCTCCTTTTATTTATTGACTTTTGATTTGTCTTGAGAGCTGTATCCACAACCTTATTCATTTTGGACTTGGTTGTGCGACATGCTACCTTCTTAGGGTCTCTGGCCATTTTAGTAGTAGCAGATATGGGTTTCTTCTTAAACACAACAACAAGTGATATATCTTCATCATAATCTACCATAGTCAGAGGAGCAAGTATAGATGCACTATCCATAATTTCAGATAGAACTTGAGATAACGGGGTACCATCTAAACTAGGAGGAGATAAGTGAAAAAAGAATCCAAACTGTGATTTCTATTCAGCATGTTCATTTTGATCACTCTCCTTCTCACTCTCCTCCGCAGTGGTGAATTTTTTCACTAGATGGGTATTCTGAGTAGAGATCTCACAATCATTAGAGAAATCCTTTTTAACCACTTTTTTAGCAGTATTTTCTTCTTCTACATTCTCACAATCAAAAGTTTTTACATTAGAGGGACCATAATAAACATCAGGTTCCTTCATGATAGCATCTTTGCCATAAGGGTTCACAGTTTCAACTTTTTTCTCATTCGATATCGTCTGTGTCACATTTTTTTGACTTGACACCTCAAGTTCTTGATTCTCAATATTAACTTTGACCGCGTCTACAAGTATCTTTTTGTTGGATTCTTTAGATGGATTTTGAGATATTTTAGTCGGCAAGGAATTATCAGAACCTAGTGTTTCCTTTGTAGTTGAGAGAGGGGATGGTGGGGAGGCAATAGGATCCATTGACACAGAGGAGACTTTTTTTTTGGAAGACATCTTGAGAGAATACAAAGAGATAAGTATCAATGAGTGGTCGTAGTGAGCAAGAGTAGGGAACTGAAGAATTTTTTGAAAAGGGATTAGGAATTGAGAGAGAGAGAGGGAGTATATAATGGCTCAGAACTAATAAAGGGATGAGATCCATTTTTTAGTTTAAGAGGACATGTGTCTCCTTAGGAATTAGAGATGACATTTTATATGCCAAAACTACACCTCTTTTAAGAAGAATAAGTGGTCGCTGTCAAATATATAACTCAACAAACGTTGGGGTCGAATCCCACAAGGAATATGGTGAAAACTAAGTCGTTTGTGATTTAAGTGACTATTAGTCTGTAATTTCCATGAAATGGGGGGGGGGTTGTAGTAAGTACTTTTGACTCAACATATAATTTGTTTCAAGTAATGAGTGTTAAATTTTGAAATTAAGAATCAGTAGAGAAAGTGAACTAGGATTGTATTCCCCATGGCTCTTTATCACTTTCGGACTAATGTCAATAATGAATTCGCTTTAACACAAGGAAATGTCAGGAAATTGAGTTCAAATGTTCACCTAAACATTTCTCAACCTAATTAGGTAATTATCCCATTAATTCTTTCTAACTTAAAGAGATGGAAATCGTAAACTCAATTTTAGCCTCAAGTTAATTAATCTCGTTAGAGCATTACTTATTAAATGGAGGTTAAAAACTCTGAATCCTTATTGGTAAACTCTTTTCCGGGTTTTAACCTCTTATTTCAAGCAAGTTAAACCTATGGCTGGTTCTAAAGTTTGCAACCATTAGAAATCTGTTAAGATGAAGAAAATAGCAACATATTCATATGTATAATACGAATTTATACCAACATTAACCCTAAAATCATTATTTAGCCATGGATTCCACAATCCTAGTTATAGGGTTTTTATCCACACATAGTTAGTACAAAGAAGGAAGTAATAGATTTCATTATTAAAAGATGATTTCTTACAAAGATGAAACTCAAGCCTTCAATTCTTGACAAAAAAACCTAAGTAGTAGCATACAAAACCCCCAAAATGTAAATATCCAGAGAAAAATATCATAAAAATATTCTAAGTATCAAAAAATACCTATTCTAAACCCTAGACTAGATATTTATACGTTCTAGGAATTGGAAATTTGAAATTTAAATTCGTTGTCGCCTCTGCTTTAACTGTTTGCCTGATGGCTCGCCAAGACCATGATGTTTCATCATATCATATTGTCACATGACTTTAATTGGGGCATGAATTCTACTTGGGCTTGATGGTTGGTCGTGACGGCTCAACAAAAATGTGACGGTTAGTCAGTTGAGTTGTCACATGGATTCATTGGGGCATTGGTTCTGGTTGGGCTTGACGAATGGCATGACGACTTGCCAATGCCTTGACGGTTCATCAGCTGAGCCATCACGATGATGTTTATGATATTTGGTTCTGTAATGGTGTGGTGGTTTTCCTAAAAGTCCATCAGGCATGCGATGGTTCATCACATTAAACCATCACACTGTCTTTTTTCACAGTTTCCACTCTTTTTGGTCTTGGCACAATTTCCTGTATTTAAACATAAAAAAACACCAAATCTAACACCGATTGTTTAAAAACTAATGATTATTCTTGGTTAAAAGCATAAAATGTGTCGTCAATAGCCGGCACATCAACACCCTCAACTTAGAATGTTCGCTTGTCCTCAAGTAACCAAACAAAACTATACTTGACAGACACTTGAAGAACGAGAAAACAAAGTTAAACTGTGGAAATTAGTAAGCATTGTTCAGTTCCTTTCAACATTCACTCCTTTTTCATCATTTTTCAATCAAGCATATAGCAATCATCCAACATGTCAAAAATTATGGATCTAAGAATGTCATTAAGATATCAAGGAATAATTTGCATAAACCAAACTGTCATCCTAATAGTAAGTAATTAATAGTGCCTTTCTGATGACCTCACAACAAAGAAGTCCCACACACACATAGCATTTCAATTAGGGACTGGAAATATTCCACTCACACTCACAAGGAATTTCAAACAATGCACCTACAATGCCATAGGCTTGCCCTTACTATTCTATTTCTGTTCTTCAGAAGGTTGACCAGGATCACTACAGGACTTTTCATGGCTTGTAATGGAGGCTTGGATGCAGGTAGGATAAATTTGGGAATCGGTGACTAAGACCTCCTTGACATTAATGAACTCTATTTCCACTTAACTTAAAATTCTGCCCTTATCCATCTTTTTCTACTAATCACTCCCATTCTTGAGTGCAGCAATTCTTTTGGATCGCTTTTTCTTTTCTTTCTTTTTCTTTTTTTTTCATTCTTTTTATTTTTTTTTCTTTTTCTATTGCTCACACTCATTGGTTCTTGTTTATCCATACCCATTATTTTCATAAGCTATTTCACTTATCATATACTTCTACAATAGCCACCCTCAACTTAGGCAATTTGCCTGAGTTGAGGTGCATGATGTCCAAGGAGGGACCAGGGCCAAAATAGAGGTTCAAAGGTAAAAGATGGAAGGTGAACAATTGTTGAGTAAAAAGGTCTAAAAAGCTTAAAATATGGATCAAGGGATTTATTCACATCATTTGGACGGTCTTTTTAGTCTAAGTTGACTAGATTCAAATAGGGTCTGTGATCCTTTCCTAATCAACCGATACACAACTTTAACAGAATAGACCAGGCAAGTTCTAGATATATGCACAAAGTCAGAAAGATGCAACATAAGCTCACACAAACTTGGCACAAAAGAACACTTGTCAATACCCACTATCACAATGGAAAGTCAGCTTAAGCAACATTATTCCATCCATATACACTAATGACATTAGAAATCCAAAAAGGTTAACAATATGAGAACTAGCCACACATGCTAAAAAAATTCATCTTGGAGGGGTATCCATTTTCCAAAAATCAAGCAACTGATTACTAACAGTTTAACTTAAAAACACACAAAAGCAATAGCTCTAAACATGTCAGTTCTACTAGATAGTACACCCGAGGAAAAAACATAAAGCAATAAAAACCCTCAGGTGGTTACAGACTCACAGGCACCCCCACCCACATTAAAAAAATATGAATTATCCCCAATGCATACATACTATAAGTAAAGGCTAAGAGAAAGGAATACCTGTGAAGCCTTTACGCATCAAAATATAGCACATCTTTGGAGGCTTTAGCAGCCTCAGAATCAGGAACGGTGACACCGACGTGGACCGGAGTGCTCAACTCATCAACAACCATCTCAGTCTAAGGAGTGGGAGTAGCTAAAACATGTGTATTGGTCCCAACTCTAGGTATTGAACTAGAAGAAACCCTAGATAGCTGGTCTTACTCACGGTTTTTCCTTAAAGCCTCATCCTTTATTGAATCTTTCTTTGGTCTTTTCACAGCCTCTTCTTCTTCAGTTCACTTGCAGTATTTTCTTTTCTTTGACTTTTTCTCCTTACCACCCTCGATTGGTCTTTTACTGCAAGCTTTGAGGGGTCGCCCCATTAAATCAAGTATGGGGTCATCCTTCTCTAACTCCACTACTGTTAAGTCTGGGAACCCCATGGTAGAAGAACTTTATAGTGCGGCAATGTCAGTTTGGGCCTTTTTTAATTTGGTCGTGAACATAGCTAAATATGGAATAGACAGCTCTTTCAACCTATTGTTGACCCGCAACTCTATATCATCCATATGAGCATGCAAATTTGTATATGGCTTTAGTTCTTCCTTGATAGTTTGATCCATGAAGGGCTTGAATTTCTTAGCCCATTTCTATAACTACTTCTCAAACTTCTTCTGCTTTTTGACCATTTTCATAAAAAAATTTAGAGTTAACTGGAACTCTGAATACGTCGGTGGCATGAATGTTGTGTCAGCAGTCTCAGTAGTTGGGAAAGTAGCCTCAGCTCTGGATATAACATATTTACCTTATGGATAAATAGCAACTATGGCTAAGAGTATACCTAAAGGAGTGTCAAACGCCTCTGGAGTAGTTTGCGATTGAGGTCCAAATGATGGAGGTTTGTGGATCCACAACTCAAACTTTATATCATCTCGTGTTTTATTAATGTCTTGGGTTTTAGTGGCCACCACCTCATCATTAACCCCACTCAAAATAGATACTTTCGCAAGTTAACATAATTAGGTCACCAAATATGGGAATTGCAATGATGTTGCAGTTTTTGTAGCCCTTGCATACATCCCATCTGCAATCACTTGTCCGAAGTTCACTTTGAACCTCACCAGTAAACTAGTAACTAACACAGCCCTGATTTTATCCAGGTTGGCATCTCCTCCTGTGAGCATTAATCTGAATTGTACCACAGCCTACCAAAACTTAGTCGCGAAGTTTAATGATGACTTAGTTATCCTCTCCTTCTTATTGTTCAACGAAGAAGGTTCCCCATCAGTCAGCATTTGTGATAGACATGGTCGCTGTTGTAATGCCAATATTATTCTATGTTCATACTCTGGAGTGATAGCTGGAGGTACATAGGCTTGGCCATAGAGAATCCGATTATTTGTATGCTCAGAAATATCCACTGAAACCCCTCGAACCGAGAGTCTGACTAATAATGGTGTATCAGATGCATTTTTTCCCTTTTTGCATTATTTCTCAAGGACTTCCAAGTATTTTATGAAGAATTCATGAATCATTGTAGGGTATTAACTCCTAGGTGGCGTACTCATCCAACCTAAACCATATTCATTGAACTGTCGCTCAATATTTGGGGTACTCCGGCAATTCAGTTGTTAAAATCTGTTACTTCTCTACAAAGGGTCTCTTCAGACTTATCATTTTTGTTGGAAGAAGCCCATCTTGGTAATGTTTTTTGGATCCCTTAACCTTTCATCAAATGGATTCTCTAACCCCCGAGGCTTTGCTTTTGATTACCTTACCCTTTCCGACTTAGGTTCTTTTTCTAGACTTTTGGTAGCCTCAACACCACCTTCTTTATTTGGATTTGAGCTTGATCTATCGCTGCTTTCCCCATCACTATTGGATTCCCCACTTGATAACTTATCCTCCTTATCAAAATGGGAGGCATGAGCTTATTGCTTTGCATTTGCCTGGTATTTCAATCTCCTCGACCACATTCTATTCATCTCATAGTTTCAGGGTCGAGGAAGACCTGTCTTTCTTCCTTCATGCTCCACCACGTGATATAGGAAGTTTTGAGACATGTTACCTATGGAGGGAACAAACTATTTATTGTACAAGACAAAACCTTAAAATAAATGCTTGAAATTCAAAACTATTTGTACTTGATGATTTGGGGTAACGGTTAGTTACACTTATGATGGCTCGTCATCCCCAACCGTCAGTACCTTCTAGTTTATCAGTCAATATGTGACAGTTCACTTTGACGGCTCATCACAACCCTAGCAATTCATCAGATGACCCATTAAGCTAAGCCAGAATACTTAGGAGAACTTTTTCTTATGATGATTAAGCTTAGCGGTTCGTCACACTTGTGACTGTGTATATTCAAATCATCACCAACCATCCCTCCAATTAGACCTTTGAGATTCAACAACTGGATCATAGTACCAGTAATATTAAACTTTTCTCCAGGAGCTAGTGGTGGTAGAACAATGTCCCCAGTGGCAATAACCCCATCTAAATTAGCCTCATCTTCATCATCGAGGTCAAAGTTCATAACAGGTTGTTGTCGACCCCTAGTTCTCTGTTGCTTATGTTGGTTGGTAGGGGAAAAATTATCAATATTTTGCTTCTCAACATCGTCACTCAATTCATTAACACCCTCATTCCCAGGTGCATTTAGATTAGGTTGATTCAGTTGACTTACAGCAAGTTGTTGAAGTCTTATATCTTCACGCTGTTATGCATCCATATTTTGCCTCAAAATCCTTGAAAGTTCGGGATCGTAAGGTAACAATGGTTCACTCAAACTTCAGGTACTTGGCATGCACAAGTAAGTACCCTACAATTACAAAAATAATAAACAAAAGTAAAATTAGGAAATCTAACAAAGAATCAAGTAAACACAACAACTTAATAGACAGTCGTATTCCCCGACAATGGCGGTAAAATTTGATATGCCCAATTATACCTCCTTTAAAAAATGTAAGCATTCGTTGTCAAATATATAACCCAACAAAAGTTGGGGTCGAATCCCACATGGAATATGGAGAAAACTAAGTCGTTTGTGATTTAGGTAACTATTAGTCTGCGATTTCCAAGAAATTGGGGGGTTTGTAGTAAGTAATTTTGACTCAATGTTTGTTTCAAGTAATGAGTGTTAAATTATGAAATTATGAATCAGTAGAGAAAATGAACTAAGATTGTGTTCACCATGGCTCTTTATCATTTTCGGGCTAATGTCTATAATGAATTCGCTTTAACACAAGTAAATGTCAGGCAATTGAGTTCAAATGTTCACCTAAATGTTTCTCAACCCAACTAGGAAATTATCCCATTAATTCTTTTGAACTTAAAGAGATGGAAATTGTAAACTCAATTTTAGCTCTAAGTTGATTAATCTCGTTAGAACATTTCTCATTAGAAGGAGGTTAAAAACCCCAAATCCTCGTTGGTAAACCTTTTTCCCGGTTTTAACCTCTTATTTCAAGCAAGTTAAACCTATGGCTTATTCTAATATTTGCAACCATTAGAAATCTGTTAAGATGAAGAGAATAACAACACATTCACATGTATAATACGAATTTATACCAATATTAACCCTAAAATTATTATTTAGCCATGAATTCCACAGCCCTAGTTATAGGGTTTTTAGCCACGCATAGTTAGTAAGAAGAAGGAAGCAATAGATCTCATGATTAAAAGATGATTTCTTACAAAGATGAAACTCAAGCCTTCAATTCTTGACAAAACCCAAGTAGTAGCGTTCAAAATCCCAAAAACGTAAATCTCCAGAGAAAAATATCGTAAAAATATTCTAAGTATAAAAATATACCTATTCTAAATCCTAGACTAGGTATTTATAGGTTCTAGGAAATTGGAAATTTGAAATTTAAATAGGGTTGCCACTTTGCGTGACGGTTCATTACATTAAACCATCACATGATTTCAATTGGTGCATGAATTCTGCTTGGGCTTGACAGTTGGTCGTAATAGCTCACCAAGAACGTAACAGTTAGTCAGTTGAGTCATCAATGGCTTCATCGGGGCATTGGTTCTACTTGGACTTGACTAATAGTATGACTGCTCGCCAAGGCCTTGACAATTTGTCAGCTGAGCCTTCACAATGATGTCTACCAAATTTGATTTTGTAATGGTGTGGCGGTTTACCTGATGGTCTGTCAGGCATGTGACGGTTCATCACATTGAACCGTCATTTTGTCTTTTTGCACAGTTTCCACTAATTTTGGCCTTGGCCCAGTTTCTTGCATTTAAACACAAAACGACATCAAATCTAACACCGGTTGCTTAAAAACTCACGATTATTCTTGATTAAAAGCGTAAAATATGTCATCAATATCAAGATCACCACGTTTGAGTAAACAAAAGAGGAAATTATGCTTTTAGTAAAGAGGTGAGAGAGTAGAATGGCATGTTAACACGTGCACAATTTATTTTCTAAAAGCAAGACAGGGATGCTGACCTGTAACAGAGACCAGGCCTTTCATTATTCTCTCTGATTGTTCCCTTGTAGCATATAAATCCATGTACCCGCTCTTGATTAAAATGTATTCTGCAAGTGTGCATACCTACAAGGGTACATTGATAGAGTAAAAACACTACTCAAGACTTTACTTAGTATACCAGCCTTCTTTCCAAAAGATATATTGCCCCTTGAGATATCCTTGAGTGAGAGAAAAGAGAGCAATTATATCATCATATTCTTAGAGAAACCACTATTCATGAATCATTTTTGCATAAGTTGGTTGCCTTCTCTCATTCCTACCAATAACACAATTATTGATTAGATTTCGGAACCCAAAGAAGCTTGTGTCCCTTGTCATAGAAGAAAGGATAAATGAGGTTTCTTCTTACCCAGGCTGGTCGAATGGATTTCTTCACCGAGGGACCTGGTCCCTTGAGTTCCTTGATGCTTTCAACATATTTTAGGCTTCTCTCTCCAATGTTGATAGAAGATTGACAAATACTCCAGTGATGGTCCTTTATACTAGAGTGATTGCACAACTAATTGTAAGGCACATAAGTGAGCTTTCTATGAGGATTAAATAAATTTTTGTTCCTTTTGAAAACGAGACCTTCACAAAGACTAGATTTCAAATTACTTATTCCATCAAGATTTTTTTGAAGAAGTGGTCCATCAGAGAGATTTGTTGAGTTCCACATTTGTTTCAACCATTTTTCTCAAGAAGATTGTTACGTTCAAGAGAGGTTGCAAGATGTAAACTGATCTAGTTGAGTTTAACATCCAAATCAATCTGAAGGTCAATATCTTGTACCTTTCCTTTTGAGAAATTTTCAAAGCGATTTGAGAGCTTAATGTTTAAAGCATCATTTTCACTTTTAACATTCTTAAAGGCCTTTTCCAAATCATGAATTCTTGATGACATAGAATTCTCCTTCACTTCAACCTCATTTAAAATAGTGATTAACGAATCCTTTTCATTGACAAGTCCATGATATGCATCAATGAGCACATTAGTCAAGGATCTTAGCTCCTTATTGGAATATTTTTTTAAATTTTGTTGAACATCTAGAAGACTCACCTCATCATCCCCTTCTCCATCAGATTTGTCCATGAGAGAAACCTGGGAGTCACACCTTATGGGTTTATTTTCAAGAACCAACATGGAAGCATCTCAATCATCATTCCCTTCTTTATGTTTTCTTGAACTATCTCCTCGAGCAGCCAAGGCTTGCTTGACTATCTTATCAGCAACTTCTATTCTTCTAGACTTGTCAGGGACCTGGTGTCTTCTTTGGGTTTTCTCAGAACTACTATTTGTTTTCAACATCTTCTGAAACCTATGAGTGATATAGGCTAAGTCAGTGTTATCATTACTACTCGATTCTCTCCTTGAGACCTTAAGAACCATACTTTTCTCTTTCTTGGGATCCCTTCTTTCTAAATCCTATTGGCACTTAATCTATAAGTCTTCATTTTTCCAACATCCATTGTAATTTTTTGTAAGTCTTTTTTCTCCGAAATAGCATTCACTATGCTTTCCCAGGATGAAAGCAAGATGCTTAATTCCTTTCTTGCAAGTTTATACATCTGAATGTTTTCTCCCTCGTTCATATAAAAGAGCTTGTACTATATGGTAAGCATAGCAGTCTTTGATTGCTTAACTTGACTTGTTCCCTCATGGGCATTCTGCAATGTTTTCAAAATATCCTTTGCAGAGTCATAAGAAGATCCGATCGTACTCATTTGGTCCTATTCCACAAATGAGAATTTTTTTAGCCTTGAAATTTTTCTCAATCTTCTTTCTATCAGCTTCATTATAATCTTTCCTGCTCTTGGGACCAGATCAAGTAGTTTTACCTTCTTTGATTACCTCCATTGTCTATATAAATTCCATCACAAATGACATCTCATAGTGTGTTATCTTCGTCCATGAGGAAATCATGCATCCTTGTCTTCCACCACCCATAGTGTTGGTCGTTGAACCTTAGTGGTACGGTTGTTGATTGTCCTTCCTCAAGACTAGGTGGAACTACCATCTTGAACAGGATCCTTCCTAGGTGTTAACCTTATAGGAAGAACTGCTCTGATACCAATTGATGGTTTGCAAAATTCCATTATTGTACTATGGACCAGATTTGGTACCAGGTCCCTATATGAGAATATTGAAGAACAATAACAACAGAAGATAAATTTGCTGGAAAGAAAAGACACAAGATCTTTATGTGGAAACTCCTTGCTCAAGGGAGAAAAACCACGACCTACCTCTAGTAGGATTTCACCAAAACTTCACTAAACAGCAAGCCACAGTTGATTACAAACTTATCCAATCTAGGAATTTCAAACTCTAAATTCCTAATCTTGGTTGAGTAACTCTACTGCAACATCTCTTCACAATAACTCTACTATGAAAGATCTCTTTAGCTATCTCTAGCTAAATGTTCAAGAATTAATCCCTGTACTCCGAACAATTCTTCACTATAACCTTAAAGTGAAGATACCAATAGCTAACTTTAGCTACTCACCTTATCGAAAGGAATTAAAAAAACATCTACCCACACAGTACCTCAGGATAAGGAGTGAGTTTACAATTTAAGCTCAGGATACAAAGATTTAATCAACCTAGATGCTAATACATTTTTCACTATGAGCAAGCTAGTTTCTAGGTTGTTGAAGCTTTGTCTTCAATGGTGAAAACCAGCAGCTTTTGCAAGAAGAATGTCCTTTTGAGAATATGCAAAAATTGGGTTTCTCTCCACATAATAATGTATATATATAAGGATGAGCATTGGATAGAAAAGGATTTCATTTGATGGAAAATGGGGACCACTGTAATGCACCACAATGGCTGCTTGTATGTCATTACGAATCCAGTTGGCACAAACAAACAAAACTGTTATCTATGTAATCAGTGCTTGCACAAATTAGCAATCAGGTCACTTTTTCAGTGAGATCAATACTTCACAGGCTATCTATCAGGTCCCTTCAACGGGTTTGTCAATCATCAAAACCATACAGGACACAAGGCTCTGAATCCAACACAACCAAAAAAATTTCACTTTGTTTAGAATTTTGGGAGTTTGAGTTGTGTTTGGACATACCTTTTTTAAAAGACTTTTTAGAATTAGTGCCCGTTTGGCCATGAATTTTTTTTTATTTTTTCCAAAAAAAAATTCACTTTATTTCAAATACAACTCCAAGTTGGTTTATGGCCATGAGGATTACAAATACAACTTGCACTACAACATTTTAGTCTTTTGGCCACACTAAATCTGGACCACGCTTGTAAAGTGTTGCCTAAAACATATTTGGTTACGCTTTTAAAGCGTAACTATAGTTTTTAGATTCTAGCCACATTAATATTGGCAACGCTTTTAAAGCGTGGTCTTTAATTGTATAGGCCACACTTTATAAGCGTTGCCAAATAATGATATAATTGGCAACACTTATTTATACATACAGCTACACTTTTAAGTGTGGCATTTTTATAATTCTAAATACAACACTTTAGAAGTGTGGCCTAAAATTTTCATTAAAAAATTTAACTCTCCCTCCAAAATATATTACTCTCCCTCCAATTTATAATTGGCCGAAAAAATAAATCAAAAAATAAATATTTGGAAAGTAGATATTTTTACTCAAACCTACCAAATATTCTCACTCTCAAATTAGAAAACTCAGAACTCTCAAATCTGTCAAAGCTCCCATTCTCACTGTCAAAATTCTTCAACTGTCTAAGCTCAAATCCGTCAAATGTGAGACTAATTTCAGCTCAAATCCGACAAATTTCTTCTAATTTCACCTAATTTCAGCTCAACTCAACTCAAATTTCTTCTAATTTTGCTAATTTCAGTGGAGATTTCAGTTGTGTGAGCTAAAAAAGGTAGAAATTTTCATTAAGCTTCCTTTTAAGAGCATCTGGATTATATTTGCATCTGGGTTAATTGCATGTTTATTTTGCATCTGGGTTTATTGCATTTTTATTTTGCATCTGGGTTTATTGCATGTTTATTTTGCATCTGGGTTTATTGCTTGTGGGTTTATTGCATGTCTCTTTTGCATCTGGGTTTATTGCTTGGGGGCTTATTACATGTCAACTTTGCATTGTGATTTTTGCAAAAGCAATGGAAAGTTAACCTGATTATCTGTTCGGTCTTTCACAAAATATATTGTGCCCAAAGTGTAATATGGGTACTTTGCATCTGAGTAAATTTTTTTCTTTAATTATCTGATTTTTTCAATTTCCTACTGTCTTTGTAGTATTTTTCAAATAAATGTGTTGAATGATGTATAAAGTGGTTGTAGTTTAAGCTTTATAAGCTTCTTTGTACAAAGAAGATGGTATAGAATAGACTATTGTAGTTTGTAGGACAAAGATTATGGATAGACCTAAGGAACTTCACCCGAATAAACAAGTTAATGTAACACAAGATGTTCAAACAATTGAGAAACTGTTATTGATATTTCAGTTTGCTTCTCTCCTCCTTCCTCCATCTCTCCCATTTTCAAACTTTGTGACAGTAATTTTCAAATAAATGCGCTGATTGATGTTAAAATTCTTCTGTTCTCACTAAGGCTAAGAATCAATACCAAGTTCTGTTACTGAACATATCTGAATTTAATATATTGGGAGTCCAGTAGTGAAAGAATGTGAAGCTTCTATGTATACAGATGTACAAACTGGTGATTGTCGTTCATCAGGACCTTTTATGTTTCTTCGTGTTATTCCTTTTCTTTTTTGGTGTCTCTCTCCGCTGATTCTGTCTGAAGTAATTTTAGATTGAAATATGACTTTCGGAAGCGTTAGTTTATGGATTGTGCCAAGTAAACTTGGATATCATCGATAGGTTCTTCCTTGTGTAATTGATTCACTATTGTACAACTCTTTCTTAAATTTCCTACTACGGGTTGGTTATCTCCTCTTGTGCTCCCATCCCTAATTAAAAAAAGCAATGCTTCTATTTCATTAAAAAAAAAAAGACATTGTGTCAATATTGTTTGAGTCTTGGCTAGGAGTATTTGAAAGAAGAGTATTTCGGAACGTCCTAATATTGAATGAGTTGGAATTGAGAGAGTAAGAAATAAAATGGCGTACAACTTACTATAGAGTAATATTTTGGAAAGTCCTAATATTATTTTCTTTTGTTTCTAATTTATTGTAATAGAGTTCCTTTTCCTGTTGAGGTAGCTTGATTGAGATTGTTACTGCGAGGTTGTTCTGAAGGTTAGTTTTAGTTTCATAGATCCAGTTTGGCATTTATTCTTTTCCAGTACAAATGAAGTGTTAGATTAAAAATGTATGTTGTTAATTGGTTGTTCAGTTGTAACAGAATTAATGAATGTCTATGCTAGTCTATATATACTATATGAATACATACTATATGTTGAATTATTTCTATTTTCTATATTTCAATAGGCAGGTATTTTTAAAAACAAATTATTTCTCAATGATATCTTATAAACTATAAATGATGTTGCAGGCTATTGCTTTATTCAACCTAATCATTTTCCAACCAGAGGAGATTATTTAGGAAAGTTGGAACTGCTGAAACTTCTGATTTTTGGGGAACTGTTGAAACTGCTGGAACCTCTGATTTTTGGGGAACTGCTGAAACTTTCTCACCTTGTTTTACATTTGTAAGAAATCTACTCTAATGTTGCTTACTAGAGTGTATAAATTAGTATGTATTATTTAGTTAAATCTGATAGTATGTGATGGTACTAAATTAGATTGGTGATATATACTGCTTACACTTGCGTATTTCCTTTTTTTCTTCTTCTGAAATTGGCCCTCTCGCACTAGTGTATTACTGGTATACACTTTACAGTATAGACTCAGATAGAAGTTTTAGAATTTTTATTATCTTGCACTAGTCTATTATATGTGTATCCTTTTGATCCGCTTAATAGATTAACATCTCACCTAAGCATTTTGATTCCCTCTATGTCCAATAGTTGTGTAGCCTTGTACGTATACTGGGAGCTCACATGTCACTACTTTATTTTTATTTCTTTTGTTTCTCAGATTTCATCTACTTGTTATATTATTCAATGAGCGTATTAGTTTCTTAGATTGTTGAATCTGTGGGAACCTTCTCACCTAATCAAGTCCGCATGGACCTTTACTCATTCTAAAAATTTATGCTTAATCCAGTACCTACATTTCATGCGTATAGGCCAAATTATGCCTCAACTCAACCTTAACTTGAACAACTTGAGAGTTTATTCAAAATCTGTGTGAAGCAAGATCCGCGAGTAATTAGTATCCAGTCTCCAACATTTATTATGTGTTTCTTTCTAAGGAATATTAAAACTCTTAGGATCTATTTTGCGATTTATTTTTCTTTTCTATCACGTCCAAGTCATTGGACTTAGATTGCTATTTGAAGACATGCTTATAGATTACAATTATATACAAGTTGAAATCTCTAGAATCTGTTGAAGTCTTTCTATCTTGTCTAAAGACATAGCAATTATGCTCTCAAGTTTGAATGAATTGTACATGATTCTGTGGATAGGAGATCTCTTGTCACCCATCTCATCTGCAGTTATCCTTAGAAAGCATGCCCATAAGACCTATATTGTGATTTTATTTTGGTGTCCCTGTGTGTTTGTGTTGATAGGTATCTGAAGTTGTTAAACTGTTTAAACTTATAATTTCCTTGTATAAGTTTGGTGTAAATTTAAAGTACTTGGTAAGAATAGTTAGTTTGTTTGAAATTTTGTGAACTGAGTTAGGATCCCTGATGTCATTGTTCAGTTATAAAGGAATTGAATGAGCAGTCAGACAAAAATCAAAGTGGGAAGGATGAAACAACAGTGGAGGAAAAAACAATTGATTATGAACTGAGTTTTCTGTTTGTTTCACTGACTTTTGTTTTAGTTGGAATCTAAATACTGAAAGAGCTCTAAATGATTGGGAAATTGAGACTTTTAACAATGCTGCAATTACTGGAATCTTTTGGTGGATTATCTGATTGCCCTGACAGATTTAGATGGAGATTGAATAGCAAAGGGTCTTTTTTAATAAAATCCATTTACTGGAAATTGAATCAAAGACGGTCCTCTTTGAGTTAATCTTTAGATGTCAATTGCTGGTCCCAAGCTCCTTTTGTGTTTGTATATGCTATTTACAGAACATCTTTTTGACAGACTAAACTTCAAAATCATCAAAATTCTGGGGAAACAGCGGATGATGCATTCAGGGCAGTGTTTGGAAAGGAGCAGCCTGGTCGACTTAGATGTTATGGTAGATCAGTGACAGCTAGTTCTCTGGAAAAAAATAAGGAAATCAATAAGCTTAAACAAAAGCATGCCAATGAAGTCACTTCTCTTAAGGAAGAACTACATGAAATAAGAGAAGAAATGCGACATTTTTTTAGCCAATTGGTTCAAAACAACCCTGGATTAAATGTTCAAGATATACCAGGATGTGGCGGATCTAACCTTCCTTTACCTATTGATGCAAGCAGTGCACAAACTTTAAGAGGGCAAAATCTACCAAATTATTCTGGCTCAGCTAATGCTTCAGTTTCTGAGAAGGTACTTTATATTTCACATTCACAAGTTGGTTTCTTTCCTGGACTACTGCTTAATTACTTTTTCAAAAAATTTGATTTGGAACTGATGGGGGGCATGATAAGAGACGTGTTTGGCCCGCTTTGAAGACAGCCAGGAACTACTAGCACAAGATCACCCTTTCCTCTTGTTGAAGACAAGAATAAAAAGAAGGAAGCAGACAATCGATTCGGTAACCTTCTTCCTCTTTTAAACTGGAGCTCTGATTTGGGTTTGTAGATGGGAACTGGAGGAGGCTTAGGCTTTATGATCGAGGCCTCTGGTTTGGGATTGTAGAGTGAACTGGAGGAAGCTTTGATTTTGGTTTTCATTTGTAAATGGGGACTGGAGGAGGTGCACAAGCTTTCTATCTCAGCTTGTTGCAAGTAATTAGCCAAAAGTAATCCCTTTCTTTTCTTGAATTTTGTGGTAAATGCTAAAGCTTGTATTTTTAATAATACACCAATCACCTGTCTTCTCACAAAAAAAGGACTAGTTCATAAACTATTTTCTTTACAAGTAGGACAACTGTATAAGCTCTAGATCTCTTGAAAAAATATGGTTGTATAAAAATTATATCCCGAGGGACTTCTTGATGCCATGCGGGCTTCTTTTTTGGGGTTGATAGTGATTCATGATTTACATGTATTATATCGATTATAAGGAACCCCATTAATAATACAATCTTACTGTCAAAAGATCTATTGAGGTTTAGTAGCTTGAGTGGGCACAAGGCAACCTAGTCTATTGAGTGAATTTTGAGGTTCTGCTAGAACTCTACAATATCTTGTATTTGTAAAATAGAACCTCATGGCTTTCGTAGCTTACTCTCTATTGTATGCATAAGGCCTTGGTGTACTGGTGTATCCTCTTAAAAGATAAAGATCTTATCTATTGAATGCTAAGAGACTGCACAAAGTCACTTGCATAAAATATGCCCAGTGACTGTTTAAAAGTCACTAAATGAAAGTTCACAACCAATTCTCTTTTTTTTTCCCAGCAAGCTTGTTAGTTACTACAACATCAAGTTGGTTTTGCTTTTGATTTGTAAATGGGATTGGAGGAGGTGCACAAGCTTCGGTTTTGGTTTGGATTAGAGAATGTCATGTTATCACTAGTTGGTTAGGAAGTAGAAACCAAAATCTAGGAAGTATAATTTTCATGTTATCACTAGTTGGTCTTGTTACATTGAACATGACTTTTTTCTAACTTTTATTTTATTATGAATTTGTAGGGAAATGTCGGAGATCGAATTTGAATGGTGGTCACAAGTCAACTCAACCTATTGAAGTGAATGATAAACAATTTTTGAACTATTTTGATATATGTTCGAATACATTTTGTTTTGTGTAATGAAATTTTTCTTTAGTAATAATCTAAGAATGTGTATGTTAGTACATTTTGAATACATTGTTATTTTTGAATTTTGTTGCAAATGATCTATACATTTGAATATTTATTAGATAATTTGTGTTTGAGATCATTTATATATGTATGCATATAAATATATATATTTCTGACTATATATATGCAAATCAAAATCATTATTTTCTATTTATACAATGTTGCCACACTTCAAAAGTGTGGCTATAGGAATGTCAATTGTGTGTATGTACATAAGAAAAGGTTACACTTTATAAGTGTTGTTGTAAAAGAGGTATAGAAGGCTGCACTTTTAAAGTGTGGCCAGTAACAAAGCTAAGGCCACACTTTCCAAGTGTAGAATTATCAAATGAAACTGTTGCCAATGAAATGCTACAAAGTGTGGCCTTTGTAACTCATAGACCACGCTTTTTAAGTGTAGCTGCTATGGCCACACTTAAAAAGTGTGGTCTAAAGTCAATGGTTACGCCCTTTTAGTCCACCCCCGTAAAAGCGTGGCCTAAAGGCCAAAAGCGTAGCCTTTGATCAAAGGCCGCACTTTTTGCTACTTTAGGCCACACTTTACAAGAGTGGACAAAACACTAAAATGTTGTAGTGTTGGAGTTGTATTTGAAAAAGTAAAAACAAGTTAAAACTTGTTTTCACTTTTGTCACTCCCACTTCGCTCACAAAAATTCAAAAATAACTCCAATTTATATTCATGGTCAAATACAACTGCAACTCCAATTCCAACTCTAACTGTGAAAATATTTGGTTTTCATGGCCAAACGCCTACTAAGTGTACTTAAAAACAACTAAAAGGTGAAAAAGTGAAAACAAGTATTGAGTTGTTTTCACTTTTTCAAATACAACTTGAAGTTGTATTTAGAATTTTTATGGACAAACAATAATTTTTGAATAAAGTAAATAAGTTTTTGGAAAAAAAAAAAAGTAAAAAATTTCTTATAACCAAATAGGCCTAAATTATACTAATATATTTCAAACATGGAGAAATATTAGGGGTCATTTGGTTGGTGGAATTAGTTGAGATATCTCTGAGATTATTTTATTTCATGTTTTATACGTACATGATAACTTATCATATCATTTATATGAAAACGATGGAATAAAATAATCGTGAGACTAAATAATAAGTATTTATTACCATCTGTAGACTAAAATAATCACATAAAAGATCTCAAAATTATTACTTCTTCTATTTCAATTTATATGAGGTAGTTTGACTCGACACGGAGTCTAAGAAAGAAAAAAAGACTTTTCAAACTTGTGGTCTAAAATAAGTCATAGATATTTGTGTGGCTATAAATCATTTCATCAAGGGTAAAATGGATATTTTAAAGCTAAAATTTTACTAAAGGTAGAAATGTGTCATTCCTTTGAAAACTGATTAAAAAGGAAAGTGTGTCATATAAATTGGGACAGGGGGAGTATTATCTTATTTCTTCTAGAAAACGACCCCTCATCAGTGTTTTATTATTATATTAGTGAACAAATTCGTGCTTTGCGCGATTATAAAAGTCCTTAGTAATTTCTCTTTATAAATTTAATTAAGAATAAATATTAGTATAGTACAATATTCATTCAATTTAATTAGAAAATATAAAAATAATAATCAGTTAGGAGCAATAATCATTTAACCGGAAAATAAATAATTAGGAATACAGAAAGAGCCAACAAATTTTTGTTTCTTGATCACTAAGTATTTAATTTAACAATTTCTTCTACATGTTAATAGTTGCTTCTGCCTTTTTCTTTTTCATTTTATCACTTATTTTTTATCTTTTTAATTGCTCTATATATTGTGGCTTATATTTGGCCGATGATTGTTGAGTGCAAAGATGAATATAAATGATATATGAATTTCAGTGTTAGAGGAAATGTGAGAAAAATGGCCATCTCTTATTAATAAGTTAGATTTTGTATCTATTTCAAAATTTTAACTTCAAAACATCTTCTAAAACAATTTCTGAACAAATCTAGTTGAGAAAAATTATGTTTTTTCTTAAAGAAAAAATAAAAAACTAAAACAAACTAATTAGAATTAGGAAAATGTATATGAATTTAGAGAGCATTTAGATTAGGAGAAATTTATCCAACATTGAGGTAAATACGGGTCTAGACTCTTCGATGTATATGATGACATACTACAAAATACCAAAAAGTAGTAACAATTATTGAGTAAAAATCAATTATGAAATTCAAAAGTCTAAAGTTTTCAACCAAAATGTTTGCATACCTTATGTAAAAAAAAATATGGGTCCAGTTGAATATGGTAGGAATATATAGCATTTACAAATAAATTCAACTAACATAAAACATGAATCTCGCAAGACGATTGTGATTATAAAAAGTTAAACAAATAAAATAGTGAATATATATGCAAAGTGAAGATCAACATTCTTCCTTGGCTTCTCTATCTTCCTACACATAATACATAATTCTATTCCGATTTAACATAAAATAATTTGAAAACAAATTAAAACATGACCTGATATTTGTTGCTAGTGGAAGGTGACAGATATCTCGTGAAATTAGTCGAGGTGCATGCAACCTGGCCCAAACACCACAATTATCAAAAAGAATTAAAACAAGAATCTCACAAGTCAAATTCTTCCTTTTGCTTCTCTGCCTTCCTGCACATAATGCATAATCCTATTCCTATTTAACATAAATCAATCGAAAACAAATTAAGCAATTTATAAACAACAACGTTTACTTTTCATGCATAATATACAGAGGGAGCGCGAGCAAAAAAAAATTGAAAATTAGATATTTAGACATGAGCTTACAACTGCAAAATTGAAGCGCCGCATGACATATGAATGGAGAATTTGAGCAGAACTAATGAATTTGGGAAGAGATTAAAAGGCATAAATATTAATGTGTATTAATTGTTAAGCTTAATTGTGATTAAATAATTATTGATCCAGGGGCGGATCCAGGATTTGAAGGTTGTGGGTGCTCACTTCCTTCAGTGTAAAATTGCTAGCAATCACAGAGTACAAATGTATAGCTACTCGTACACATCAATAAAGAAGTAAATGATAATACAACGATTAATATTACCATCACTAAAAATAACTTCTAATCACAAGTCACAATGACCTACTAGCAATATTATCATTACAGAAAAAGACTTCTAGTCTTAAGTCATAACTGTGCTCGACGACTTTTCATATGTTGAAAATGATGAATAATAGCATCATTGCTTACACTTGTGAATATCTTACGCTCTACATAGCATACTAAACAACCATTCAAAAATTCATCACCAATACTATTACGAAGTTCATTTTTGATGTAGTTCATTGATGAGAAAGCCCGTTCCACAGAAGCAGTAGCAACAGGAAGAATGAGAGTCAACTTGACAAGCAAATAAACAAGTGGCCAAGTTTGATGCAAATCTGACTTAACCAACACTTTAGCAAGGTCACTAATTCCCTTCAAGTCGAAGAACCTCTTATCAGAACCTCGAGCATAAACTATAAAACTATCAAGCTGACAACTGAGATCACGAAGCTTGATGCTGTCAAACTCATTCATATAACATTCAGCCAACTTCATTATCTTGCTCTTATCAAAACTACCAAATGAATTAACTGGATTTAAACTAGCCATACCAAGAAGTAAGTCAGTACTTACAGCATTGAAACGATTATTAAGCTCCTGAAGATGCAAATCAATAACAGCATAAAAAATTTCAACCCGCAAATGATGAGAATAAGTAATATCAAGAGCTCTACGCTTCGACTTTCCAGGAAAGTAGCTAGCATCTTTCTCCGGAATAATTATATCATACTTTCCACAAAATGAAGAGACATCATCCATTAATGATTCAAATTCACTATCTCTCATATTTTGTAATCTTTGCTTTGTAAGAGCAACCAATCCCATAGCGTTGACAATATCTTGATCCATCCTTTGTAAGGAGGAGCTCAACTCATTTGTCATCATTAGAACTTTCCACATCAAGTGCAACATAAAAGCAAAGTCAAATTCCTTCATCGCGCTCACAAGGGTTTTAGCAAGAAGTTTATCAGTATAATTTGAACACCCACGTCCAACAAATTCAAGCACATGAATAACTGATGGAAATAGGACAATGAGGTTATCTAAAGTTCTATAGTGAGAGCCCCAACGAGTATCACCTGGCCTCTGAAGTCCGCGTTCTTGATTTAATCCTCGCCCTGTATGCACTTCACCTGATATGAGCAACTCCTCTAACTTTTCAGCCTGATGTTCCCGAAGCAAATCCCTGCGCTTAAAAGATGCTCCAACAATATTTAACACATTAGTAACTAAACAAAAAAAGTCATCTACATTTGCATTCTTCTTTGCAAGAGCTACAAGTGTTAACTGCAATTGGTGCGCAAAACAATGAATGCAATATGCTGATGAAGTTTCATTCAAAATCAAAGTCTTAAGACCATTTAGCTCTCCTTGCATGTTGCTAGCTCCATCATAACCTTGCCCACGTATTTGAGATGGACTTAATGAGTGATCTAATAGAAAAGAGTAGATTGCCTCCTTTAATGAACGAGCAGATGTATCACTAACATGAACAATACCAACAAATCGCTCTATCACTTCACCTTTTTTGTTAACATATCTCAGAACAAGTGTCATTTGCTCCTTGTGTGATACATCTTTTGATTCATCAACTAGTATCCCAAAATAATCTCCATCCAAGTCTTCAATAATAGCTTTGATTGTTTCTTTAGCACAAGAATCAACAATATCTTTTTGAATACTTGGAGAACACATCATTTCATTTTTTGGAGCGTTTTCTAAAATAATGCTTCCAACATCATGATCAATATCTCCATACCATTGCAAAAGTTCAAGAAAGATACCTCGATTTGAAGAAGATCTACTCTCATCATGTCCCCGAAATGATAACCCTAGTCTTAAGAGAAATCTTGTCACATCAACTGAAGCACTCAAGCGGCGTCGAGATTCACTTTTTTCTTTCTTGGAATGCTTGTCAAAGGATGTGAGTATTGACTGTGATTGATTCATCAAATCAAGCATTCTATTGAAACACTTGTTGTGAATACTATTTACATCTCCAACATGAGATCTAAATCTTTCAATAGCCTTGTTCCAAGCTTTAAAGCCAGTCTTTGTAAAAGCAGCATCACCCATATTTCCATGACTTTCACATTCATTTTTAAACAAATAGCAACACAAACAATATGCAGCATCTTTTGTTATGCTGTACTCCAACCACTTACGACCCTTAAACCAATTAGGACAAAACTGACGCATTTCTTTTCCAAACTTAGTTTTAGGAAAACGATGATCTGCAGGTTGGTAAGGCTTCTTTAAAATATAATATCTTCTAACACTGTCACATATATTAGGAAGGTATTTTGCGATGGGCTTTCTAATTCCTGGATCAGCTTCAAGAGATTCTAAATCAACATCTGAAATAAACGTTTCCCTCGGAATTTCTAGAGCTACGGATGAACTGGCAGATGGACGAGTAGAACTGGAACTTGATTTCCCAGTTTTCCCTCTCGTAACAAATTTATCCATATCGAGCACAATCTGCATTTGTTCAAAATTTAAATTTCAAATTAAGTAATTTAGCAAGATAGAAAAATATTTTTACAATTTTTGATAAGTATTGAAGTATTCAAAAGAATATTTTTTTAATCACAAAAATATTACATTCTTTCAGAGACTCTAAATCAAGTAACAAAAAAAGTATCTAGAATCTATTTTTTAGATTACTAACAATAAGCATGGAAAATTCCCAACCCTAAATTCCAAAATCATGCTTTTCAATATTTAACTTTAATCAAAAATCAAAATATCAAATAATATTACCTTGCTTTTTGTATTTGAATAAGAAAACTTGCTACAATTGTTGATGACATGCACTTGATAAAAGATAGTTGATGGGGCTGGAAGAAGGAGGGTTTTTGTTTTTTGGAACTTTAAAGAATAAGAAAAGAAAAGAATCCCATGAAAAAAAGGAAGCTAAAAAGGTCTTTTTTTTTTTTTTTTTAATAATAAAACAAAATTTTTAAGAAGTACAGTAAAAAGTCAAAAATTTAAAAAGTAGGAAAAAGCAATGTTAGCAACAGGCGGCTGTCAACTGTACTTAGGGAAATTAAATTAAAAAAAAAAAACGTGTGCAGCAACAGGCGGCTGTCAACTGTACTTAGGGAAATTAAATTAAAAAAAAAAAAACGTGTGCTACTACAAGGATTCGAACCCACACTGCTGCACCCATCAAGGTACTTAACTTCCACACCAGCACCAAAGCACCCATCAACCTTTTTTGTTTATGGGTGCTTATCAATATATTATAACCAATTTACTATATTTTCTATATAGATATACAAAAATTTTACCGGGGTCAATGGGTGCTCAAGCACCCGGCACGGACTACGTGGGTCCGCCCCTGTATTGATCCATGAACAAAAGAAATGAGAAAAACGGATGAAGAATTTGGAAAAGCATAATCATAAATATGTACTAATTATTCAGTTTAATTAGAGATAAAAGTGATTGTGGAGAGAATATACTCCCTCCATTAGGATTTACTTGTCACTATTTTTCTAATTTGATTTTCATTTTTACTTATCATTTTTGACAAATCAAGAAAATACAAACTTTTTTTTCGATGTTTTACCCATAGCATTAATTGTTTTTTCTCCAAATTAATTTCAAGACACAATAGTAAACATCATTTAATAGGGGTGCTATGGTAAAATAACCATATTAATAATTGTTTTTCTTAATGGGTGTGCAAGTCAAAATGTGACAAATAAAAGTGAACGGATGGAGTACTACTTTGTATTGTGTTGAACGGATTATTGCATAATAAACGACCACTAAACCATTAAATTAATGACAATGATTTTTGGATTTTTTAAAATAGAAAAAATTAAGAAAAATATCAAAAATTTGAGAAAAAAGATAAATGTCTTCCTTGTTTTTAGAAGCATGCTACATCGGCAACCCCATATTCCTCCTTTAGCATCGGCCCAATATGTATCAGTAGCTCTATTCCAATTTATGTGACGGTAAAATTTTGAGAGCCAAAAAAAAAATTTGACTGTAATTTATTATATTTTTTAAAAGTATTTTAATTAGTTAGTTATTGAGATTTATAATACTTTTTATGTAGTTTGTAAACATATAAATTATTCAAAATGCATTTACTCCCTCTATTCAAATTGATGTAATACTAATTGAATTTGGACATTTAACCAAATGTTTCTTTAACTGGAATTCTTTTAATGTTTTTTAAAAATAATTAAAGTTACTAAATATTGTGATTTATTACACTTTTTAAATATCCAAATATATAAATTATAGAAAAATTGTTTTTAATAATATAATATTTATCTTAATTTCTTTTTAAAGTATCAAAGGCTACCTAAAGATGAGAGCAATTTATTTCATCAATTGCAAATGCATTTGATTAATTTGATCAAAAAAATTGTTCCTACTACCCCAATTTATGCATCACTTATATATATATATATATATATATATATATATATATAAAAGAAATCATAAGCTAATAGCTTCAACTATTGTATGGACTTCTGATCTTAATACAGATCATCCAATGTATAAGGAGTTCATGGATTTATACAATTCAAGGGAAGAGACCTTAAACTTTTACCCTCAAAGGGAAGAGTCCTCGGAGACTATTAACAAAATCTCTGAGAGGTTTGCTCGCAAACCTGTTCAAATGATGTACTACTATCCTAGACCTACTCTTCAAGATGTACTTGATGTCGCCCAAAATATACCTCCGAAAAAGTATAATGTGGTCGCTGAATCAAATATAGAACCCAACAAGGTTGGGGTCGATCCCACAGGGAATAGGTCAAAGTGTGAGTAGAATATCGGATGGAACAATTGGAAAGTAAATAAAACTGGGGGGTTTATGTGAATATAAAGTGCTAGTAACGATCGCTGGTTGTATCAAGTTTGTAGACAATGAGATAAATACACTAGGACTGTGATCCCCAATGATTCCTTAACTCCACCGGTTACTTGTACTAGCAAGACTGTCCCGCTGCATTGCATGCAAAATCTAACAAGTTAGGTTTATATAACTGTCTCTCGACCTTCATTAGATGAATTTCACTCTTCCCCTCTCGGTTTTCGAGTGTCGCAATACTAACCCTTGTCCTGGATCTCAGATAACCATTCCCGCTAAGGCTCCGGTTATTAGATGAAGGTTGATAGCTTCAAATTTCTGTTGTTATCTCCTTTTCCCAATCTCTACCTCTCTCTCGAGCAAGTCTAGAATACAGGCGAGTTTCTAACGTTTGCAACCGATAGAAGAGCAATCACAACGAAGGAAACAACAACACATGCATTCACAGCGATACAAAATTGCTTTGCACTTAACCGATTTCGTTAATTTCCCATGGTTCACACAACCCTAGTTGATGGATTTAGCTGCTCATAATTGTAAGAACACAAGAAGAATTCATAGATGAAAACATAATTATGATCTCACGACAATGAAGAAAAACTGAAAGCTCAATTATCAATAAAACTCAACTTAGGGTTTGCGACTACAAAACCAAGAATATGTCTGAAACAGTATGAAATAACTCTCAAAATAATGTAATGTCTAAGTAGTGACCTCACACACACATAGCACAGGGTTGTATTATCAACTACTACCTATCCGGTTCATGCAATGCTGGCTACAGTTATTTGCATATAATCCTAGTGCCATAACAAAATCCAATAGTTGTCACACACAAGCATGCTATTCACATAATTCAAAAACAGAAATTTTCAGGAGGGGTATCCTTAATAGTCACAACACATAAAAGTTTTTTTTTTTTTTTCAAAACTGGACTGCACTACAGTTCCCTTATTTTTCTCCTAATTTAGAAAGAAACACATAAACATCATCAATAACATCCTAAACATGCCGGTTCTACTATGATAGCACACTCGGGGGAAAACAAACACGACAACAAAAAACCCCAAGTGGTGGTACACCCCCACCCCCAACTAAACATGGTGTAATGCCCTCAAAGCACCGATATCAATCAAATACAATGGAGTGAAGACATACCTGTGGCGCCCTAAGCATCGGAAGTGGGCACGCCCGCAGCGGGATCGTCAAACTGGTCAGTCGTAGGTGCATCTGATGGAGGGACAGCCTGGCTAGCAGAAGCACCACGCGCCCTATGCTTTGCCTCAATCTGGCTCGCATGGTACTCTACCCTGGAGGCTTTAACTGCCCTCCGTAGATCACTCTCGTACTCAGCATCACTGTCACCCCGATCCTCCGGACTGCGGGGTCTCTTGCCTCTATCCATCGGAGGCTCCTCATCAGAGAACAAATCAACCTCAAATGCTGGTCGCACGGAGGTTTGGGCAGGCATGAGTGGTATAATAGGAGTGCTACTTGATGCCAATTCCCAAACGTCCTCTCTCAATGCAGCCACCTCCTAGGTCAAGCCAGTTATATCAGCGCTCGGTGCAGCACTCAATTGGGAGGCCATACGTGCCTCAAAACTATCAGTCCTCCCATGCAATCCCCTCATAAACTGGTCCATCGTCGCAATCATCCGAGCCTCCACCCTAGTCTCCATAGCCTCCACAGTGGACCTAACCCAAGGCTTAAGCTGGGATACCAACTTAGCCATCTGGGTCTCAGTATGAGCCTGGCGCTTAAACATCTCCGTCTGCCTGTCAATCAACTGCAGCAGAAAGTCCCTCGATACTGAAACCATCCCAGCAGGAGGCGGTGGAGCACTAGTACTGGGTACCTCATCATCAATAGGGTCGGCGCCCTCAGTCTGTACAGGAATAGTCACAAGTACCCTAACCGGTGCAGGAACAGGCATAGGGGCACTACTCGGCTCATCCAGGGCTGCGCCCGTTGACTCAGACAGTTGTGACCCTCGTGGAAGAATGGTGTGTGAACCCCTCTATTACATCAGTCCAATATACGCAATGCGGGTCACCTCGATATAATGGTCGAGGGAAGGTATCCTGGCCACCCCCGCCCTATCACACAACCCCTGGATCAGGCATGGGAAGGGTATACTCGTGTGATCTCTAAAAGCTCGCTCGTGGATCTCTCGGATGATGTACCTCGCAAAATGAATCTCATAACCAGCCAATATGCTGGCTACTACTACAGCCCGGTCCAATGTGAGTAAGTTGTCAGCATTGGTTGGACCAAACCGATGCCGAACCACGGACCACCAGAATCTACCAGCAAAATAAAGCGTGGACTTTTTGATGTCCAGCTTCCCAGTCACCCAACTAGCCGCCACACCTTCTTCGGCTATGTACCCCATAATCCATTTAAGCAGCTCCAATGTCTGCTCCACATCTCACATCTTAACTCTATCTCTGACAGTGTCCATCCTATGATCAAATTCAGCAGTCGAAGCCAAAAATGGACGGTCAGCCCCAAATAAGAAGCGGTGAATGGTATGCTCTAAAATATCCACGCGGGTACCACGAACCATGAAATGAGTCAAGAATGGATGCAAAAGATATCGTTGTCCAACAGGAGTGCTCAGCATAAGAGGCATAAAACTCTCGGACTAACTCCGAGCTATATCGACCAGAAGGCTGCGCCATCCAACCCAAACCATATCTCTCAAAGACAGGCCAAATATCAGGCAGTGTCCTCAACTCCTCCACCCGGTATCGGGGCTCCTCCATAATGCTCCTCCGACACACACCTCTCTCAGTCAACTCAGCATCTCTATCATAAAAGGCACGCATGCCCTGCATACACCATCGCTGAATCTCCCTACTCTGCGTGGGAGTCAGGGCACTAGAACCGGACACAGAAGCTGTAGCCTCCACCGCAAAAGTACCCTGACACGTAGCATCATCTACAGAGCCTGACGCAGAAGCATCCTCCCCCTCTTCAGACTGGGGGGCAGACTCAGAGGACTCAGCCAGGAAAACTAGCTTGACAGGTGGTGGGGTCTGCTGAAGTGCTGCTCGGGCAGCCGCTCGGGCTCGCGTTAGTAACCTCGTAGCCCGAAGTACCAAAGCAGTATCATCATGGCTAATGTTAAACTCCTCCACAAAACCACTTTTCTCAGACTCAGTCGGTTCATCACATAGATGGGTCGATAAATCCAGATTTTTGGTGCGAATCCGGGATGAGGCATCAAGGTAGTCACTCTTGGGGTTGGATTTAGGAGGCATGGTAATGGGTTTGGGTCAGATTTTTGAGTGCAAGGGTCGGGTTTGGATCGGATTTGGGTTAGTGGGTTGGATCCTTGGGTAAATGGGTCGGATTTTTGAACTTTTGGGGGTCTAGGGTTCGGATTTTGGAAATTTTGGGGATGGGAGGTTCGAATTTTTGAGTTTATGTGGATGGGAGATTCGTATTTTAGAAGAAAGAATGGAAATTAGGGTTTTAATTAGAGGATTTTGAAAGAGGGGGAAATAAGGTAATGGGTCGGATTTATATCGAGTAAAGAAAAAGGGATCCGATTTTATTTTGGAAAAATGGGACTGGGTCGGGTAGGATTTCGGATACCTACAGAGTTTACGTTTCATGACACGACCCACTTCACGTGGGTGTGACTCACGTGACGTGAGTCATGCGTGGGTGAGGTCCTGGAGTTGTATCTGTTCCTCTGATTTTCACGATACCAACCACGTGACGTGGGTTAGACTCACGCCACGTAGGTCCTGACGTAGGTGAGGTTCTGAAACCAGACTTTTAACTTTGATTTTTATGATACCAACCACGTGATGTGGGTGTGACTCACGTCATGTGAGTCTTGTCGTGGATGATACTGAACCAATTTTGGTAAATTTTATGATTTTCAGCTAACTTCTCCTTAATAATCAGATCTCCGCATAACACAATCTTGGGTTGCCTCCTAATCATCACTTGATTTAATGTCGCGGCATGACACGGCTAACTTGGATACTCAAACTTTACCAACTAGCCCATGGGTTGCCTCCCATGAAGCGCCTGATTTAACATCGCGGCACGACATGGCTAGCTTGACTACTCAGACTTCATCAAGTTCAAGTTCTTCAATCGTCCTTATCTCTTCCGAAACTCCCACGTAATGCTTAACACGCTGTCCATTGACTTTGAATAGAACATTATCTTCTCCTTTTAGCTCAATAGCACCATGTGAGAATACCCTAACGACCGTGAATGGGCCTGACCATTTGGATTTTAGTTTTCCAGCAAACAGGCGAAGCTTGGAATTATATAGTAGCACCAAATCTCCCGGGTGAAACTCTCGGTTCTCAATTCGACGATCATGATACAATTTCATCTTCTCTTTATACAATGCTGAACTTTCATAAGCCCAAAAATGAAATTCATCCATCTCATTTATCTGCTCAAGTCTCAATTAAGCCGCTTCACTCCAGTCTAAATTCAACCTCTTCAATGCCCACAAAGCCTTATGTTCCAGTTCAACGGGCATATGGCAAGATTTTCCAAAAATCAACTGATATGGTGATGCACCAATTGGTGTTTTGAAAGAAGTTCGATATGCCCATAACGCATCATCCAATCTTCGAGCCCAATCAGTCCTATTTGCATTAACCGTTTTTGCCAAAATGGACTTGATTTAGCGATTTGATAACCCGCCCACTTGTCTGAGGATGGTAAGGTGTTGCCACCTTATGTTTGACACCATATTTTTCAAGCAGGGCCTTGAACAGGCGGTTGCAAAAGTGGGTTCCTCCATCACTAATAATAACTCGGGGTGTCCTGAATCGTGAGAATATGTTCTTTTTCAAGAAAGATGTGACACTTCTCCCTTCGTTATTAGGAAGTGCAATTGCCTCCACCCACTTAGAAACGTAGTCAACGGCTACAAGATGTATTTCATTCCATGCGAGCTCACAAAAGGACCCATAAAGTCAACTCCCCACATATCGAACAATTCAAGCTCAAGTATAGTTGTCATGGGAAGTTCGTGTCTGCTTGAAATATTCCCTTGCCTTTGACATTAGTCACAAGCGCGAGCATAATCATGAGCATCTTTGTAAATACTGGGCCAGTAGTACCCACATTGCAAGATTTTATGGGCAGTTCGAGCACCTCCATGATGACCCCCAACTGGAGATGAGTGACATGCTTCCAAAATACTTATCATTTCGGCCTCTGGGACACATCTTCAAATTATGCCATCATCATATATCCTGAATAGATACGGCTCATCCCAGAAGAATTTTCTTACCTCATGCATGAATTTCCTTCTCTTCTGATATGAAATATCTTTTGGAACTAGATCACTTGCCAAGAAGTTGGCAAAATCAGTAAACCATGGGATTAAGTCTTGGGATGCTGGCAGTACTTGCTCATCTAGAAAACTATCATCAATCTCAAGATCATCCTTCAATTTAAGCATGGCTTCCTCCTCAAGGTGTGATGGATGGTCAGCCACTTGATTTTCGGTCCCCTTACGATCTTTGACTTCAAAGTCAAATTCTTGCAACAGAAGTACCCACCTAATCAGTCTTGGCTTAGCATCCTTTTTCGACATAAGATACCGAAGAGCTGCATGATCTGTATGCACAATCACTTTCATACCAATCAAGTAAGATCTGAATTTCTCAAAAATGAATACTACGGCCAACAATTCCTGCTCAGTCATAGTGTAATTCTTTTGAACTGGATTAAGCACTTTGCTAGCATAGTAAATCGGATGTAATATCTTCTCACGTCTTTGGACAAGGACTGCACCCAAATCCACTCCACTAGCATCGCACATAACCTCAAAAGGCTTGGTCCAATCCGGTGATACAATAATAGGGGATGAAACCAACTTCTCCATAAGACACTCAAATGCTCTAAGACATGCTTCATCAAACACAAACTTCACCTCTTCCTCTAAAAGTTTGCACAAGAGATGTACAATCTTGGGGAAATCCTTGATGAATCTTCTATAAAAACCAGCATGACCTAAGAAACTTTGAATACCTTTTACAGAGATAGGTGGGGGTAGTTTCTCAATTACTTCAATCTTCGCCTTATCCACCTCAAAGCCATTTGTTGAAATCTGATGCCCCAATACGATACCCTCATTGACCATAAGGTGACATTTTTCCCAATTCAGCACTAGGTTGCACTCCTTGCATCTTTGTAGCACATTGGCAAGGTGTGCCAAGAAACCATCAAATGAGTCTCCCACAACAGAAAAATCATCCATAAAAACCTCGATAGTGTCTTCCACCATGTCGGAGAAAATAGATACCATACAGCGTTGGCAGGTGGCTGGTGCATTACACAAATCGAAAGGCATCCTCTTGAATGTGAACGTCCCATATGTACAAGTGAAAGTGGTCTTTTCTTGGTCTTCGGGGGCAATAAAAATCTGATTATACCCTGAATAGCCATCAAGAAAACAATACCATCCTCTACCAGCAAGACGGTCTAACATCTGGTCCATGAAGGGAATAGGAAAATGATCCTTTTCAGTCCAAGAATTCAGCTTTCGATAATCCATGCAAACTCTCCATCCAGTCACCGGCCTAATTGGAATCAACTCATTTTTTTCGTTTGGAACCACAGTGATTCCTCCCTTTTTTGGCACACACTGAACTGGGCTCACCCACTTGCTATCAGCAATAGGGTAGACCACTCCTGCATCTAACCACTTGATGATCTCTTTCTTCACAACCTCTTGCATTGGTGGGTTCAGACGACGCTGGTGCTCAATGCACTCAGGAACAAACTGGATCTTATGAGTGCAAATATCGGGTGGAATACCTATGATATCAGCAATGGACCAACCAATGGCCCTCTTAAATCTTCTCAATACTGAAACCAAAGCCTCTACTTGCCAATCCACCCATTTAGCAGAAATAATCACTGGCAAGTTATTGTTGTCTCCCAAGAATGTGTAGCGGAGGTGGGCCGAAAGAGCCTTAAGCTCTAAAACTGGAGGTTCTTCAATAGACGGACGAGCTGGTGGAGTTACCCTTTTCTTCAAATCAAGATCCAATTTCTTTGGAGCATAAGTGTATGCTCTTTTACCCGCGAGTGCACCCACCATCTCATCATAGTCTTCAATACCATTGTCTTCAAAATTCATGATCACGGCAGCCAGAGGTTCTACTCCTAACCTTTCTTCAAGGGACACAATAACCTCACTATCATCAACCGCATCTATCACTGAAATCAGCCACTTATCTCTTGGTTGCTTCATTGAACGATAGACATTGAAAGTAATTTGTTCATCATTCAGTCTAAATTTCAGCTGCCTTGTTTCCATATCAACCAAAGCACGACCAGTGGTAAGGAATGTTCTTCCCAATATGATGGGAACCTCAAAGTCAACATCACAATCGAGAATCACAAAATCAGCCAAAAAAATAAAAGATGCAACCTTCACCAAAACATCATACAGAATGGCCACCGATTTTTTCACAGTCCTATCGGCCATGAGAAGTCTCATAGAGGTTGGTTTTGGTCCTCCCAACCCCAACTGCTTGAAAACGGCTAATTTCATTAGGTTGATGCTAGCACCCAAATCGCACAGTGCTTTAGCAAAGTCGTAGGACCCAATAGTGCAAGGAATTGTGAAAGCTCCTGGATCCTCCTTCTTTTCTACTAGGGAACGTGAAGCAACTGCACTACAGTGATGTATGTTATCTGCTGGCTCAAAACTTACCATTCTCTTCTTTATCACCAACTCTTTCATGAACTTTGCATAACCTGGCATCTGCTCCAATGCCTCTACAAGAGGGATGTTTACTGACAACTCCTTCAACATGGTGATGAACTTCTGATATTTGCCTTCCTCAGCCTTCTTCTTCAATCTTTGAGGATAGGGAGGAGGAGGTCGTGGGATAGTTTTGAGCACTTGCGGTACCTCTTTTTCCTTCCTCTTTTTAGATTTTGCATTATCGCTATCATCATGATGATTTGGAATCGTGTCACCCTTTGAATTATCCGGCTCTAACTCAGCTTCTGCATCAATAACCACTGGATCATTAGTCATACTACTGTTGGTAGGCATAGGTGGATCTATCGTGTACTTCCCACTTCTAGTAGTAATGGCGAGACAATGACTATCATTTTTCGGATTCTGGACGGTATTGCTTGGAAGGGTGCCGAGCTGACGTTGATTTAGTGCCAATGAAATCTGCCCGAATTGGTGCTCCAACTATTTAATGGCAGTTGAATGAGACTCCACTTTCTGACTTATGCCCTAAATGTCAGTCCTAATCTCCTTCAAGCAATTTTCCTGGCTTTCACTTCTTTGACCAGTTTATTAAGAAGGGCCTCCATCCTTGAATTTCCAGACTCCTCATCACGTCTTCCTGGTGGTATATAAAGGTCATTCTTCTCTCTATTATCATCTTTCCACCTCCAATCACCGTCACGGTCCCATTCTCGATCTCTGTATCTCGATTTGTTGTAGTTGTCTCCATAATAGTTTTGACCTTGATTCGCTTGCCTTGAGTTCCAAGAGTCTTGATTAGACCCTTGGCCCTTGGCTCGAAAATCTGCCACTTCGCGATATAGATAATTCGCCTCTTCATCAGACTCACTATCATCATGTCTAGCCAATTTACTTTGTACACCTACATCATGCACCTTTTTCCACATCTCTGGCCTCTATCTATTTAGCCAGAAGACCAATTTTTGTCCTCAACTGAGTGACCTCATGAGCCACACATTCATCCAAAGCCCTTTGAGTTGCTGAAGCTCCAATAGCATATGTGCCAGCCGGTGTATCTGCCTCTCGAGTATGCCATCCTCGGTTGGTCTTAGTGACACGATCTAATATCTCAGAAGCTTGGTCCCATCTCAAACTCATGAATGCTCCACCGGTGATAGTATCTGCTACCGCCTTTGTGTTGATATTCAACGCCCTGTAGAAGATTTCAAGTAAATTCCTACCACTCATCCTGTGATTTGGCATATTCTGCAGCTTCTTCTTGAACCTCAGCCATGTCTCGTAGAGTGTTTTAGAATGAAGGTGTCTGAAATTGTAAATCTCATCTTTCAACTGCAGTATCTTGGAAGGTGGGAAAAATCTTTCCAAAAATTTATTTCTCAATTCTTGCCAAGTAGTGATGGAACCTCGTGGCAGCTCAGCCAACCACAAAGTGGCTTCTCCTGTAAGGGAGAATGGGAACAACCTTAACTGAATCGCCTCTTGGTTAACTCCAGGCAGATTGTACGATGTGCAGACCCCCACAAAATTCATTACATGCATGTTTGGATCATCAGTAGGAAGACCCGCGAACACACCCTTCAAGTTTAGCAGATGAATCATGGCATTAGTAATGTCAAACTTAGTGCCTGGAGGTAAGTCTGGTGGAATGAAGGCACCAGTCTCTATTGGCTCAAAATAGGCCATATATTCTTCTTCAGGATCATCATAAAAAGGCACATGTGATCTCGGTTGTTCTCTTAGTCGTCTTTTTCTCTCTTCAGCATCAGCGAGACGCTATGCTGGTTCCTGCATAGCTCGATTATCTCTTTCTGCTTGTCTAAGAGCAGCTTGTCTAGCATGCTCTTCTCGTGTCAATCGATCAGTAGTTTGATCCGCTGTTTCCTGACCAACCGAATAAATTGGCTGGTTGTGAATGTCTCCCGCAACTGGGGGATTCTGAACTCCTTCAGTATTCACCATTCTCCGATTAGCTCTAAGAGTCCTTTCAATTTCAAGATCAAGTGGAATCAGGGGATTGCCTTGACTCCTAGTATTTAGCATACACTGGCGTATGCCCTCAAAAGTATGTAAAAACACAACCAATCAACTCCAACCAGTAATAATAAACTCCGTAATCGTATTCCCCGGCAACAGTGCAAAAATTTGATGTCGCCTAAAATAGACCTCCGAAAAAGTATAATGCAGTCGCTGAATCAAATATAGAACCCAACAAGGTTGGGGTCGATCCCACAGGGAATAGGTCGAAGTGTGAGTAGAATACCGAATGGAATAATTGGAAAGTAAATAAAACTGGGGGGTTTATGTGAATATAAAGTGCTAGTAACAATCGCTGGTTGTATCAAGTTTGTAGACAATGAGAGAAATACACTAGGACTGTGATCCCCAATGATTCCTTAACTCCACCGGTTACTTATACTAGCAAGACTGTCCCGCTGCGTTGCATGCAAAATCTAACAAGTTAGGTTCATCTAACTGTCTCTCGACCTTCATTAGATGAATTTCACTCTTCCCCTCTCGGTTTCTGAGTGTCGCACTACTAACCCTTGTCCTGGATCTCAGATAACCATTCCCACTAAGGCTCCGGTTATTAGATGAAGGTTGATAGCTTCAAATTTCTGTTGTTATCTCCTTTTCCCAATCTCTACCTCTCTCTCGAGCAAGTCTAGAATACAGGTGAGTTTCTAACGTTTGCAACCGTTAGAAGAGCAATCACAACGAAGGAAACAATAATAATGTATTCACAGCGATACAAAATTGCTTTGCACTTAACCGGTTTCGTTAATTTCTCATGGTTCACACAACCCTAGTTGATGGGTTTAGCTTCTCATATTTGTAAGAACACAAGAAGAATTCAGAGATGAAAACATAATTATGATCTCACGACAATGAAGAAAAACCAAAATCTCAATTATCAATAAAACTCAACTTAGGGTTTGCGACTACAAAACCAAGAATATGTCTGAAATAGTATGAAATAACTCTCAAAATAATGTAATGTCTAACTCTCGCACCTAGTACTAAATAGGGGTATTTATAGATACAAAACTAGTCCTATCCAAAACAAAATAGGAGAACAAAGTTGGCAGCTTCCACGGTATAGTGACTTGGTGTCGTGGTGTCACGCCCCAAATTCCAATGAGGCGTGATTGGCACCCGAAGTTGATATGGCCCAAGAGAACCAATCTTTGCTCATGTACATTTATATGTCTCTACTCGTATAAATCTTATTAGATCTCATGCAACTATGAGGAAATCATGAACATGGAAACATATGCCAAATATATATATGAATAAGACTTGGCCGTTGGGGACATTACGTTGAACTGAACGTACATATCTTACATTCATATACCCACATATGTCTACAAAAGCCTCTAACAGATGCATCAACAAGACCAACTTAAAGTCGGGACAAGTCCCCGCCTTATACAACATTTACAATATCAAACAAATGTACAACTATGACCCAGAAAGCTCCGAACCAAGTGGAGCTCACCAAAACTCTGCAAATGATCCACAGTCTACTGAGGAGGTCTACTAATGCCTGCACCTGCAACATGTAAGGTAAGTCCCCCGAGGGGGTCAGTACGAAGAATGTACTGAGTATGTAAGGCTCATAAGAAATAGCATCATACATGAGAATGTCAATAGAATAAAATATGAGAGAATAGTCAAGGGAAATTACCTTCACTCAAGAGACTTGCCTCCAATGGATTCTTCTATTCAAGAAATCCTTCTACTCAAGAGATTCTACTATATGCAAGAGATTATTTCTTGCTTCTATGCTCATTACCACTATTATTCATCTACTTGGTTAGTAGGTTGTAAAAGAATAACATTCATCCACATACATCCACTCTAGTGGTGGGGTAACAATATCACATACATCTACTCTATTGGTAGGTTAACAATATAAAGTACATCCACGCTATTGGTGGGTTAACATACATCCACTCTCATGGTGGGTTAACATACATCCACTCTCGTGGTGGGTTAACATACATCCACTCTCATAGTGGGTTAACATACATCCACTCTCATGGTGGGCTTGCATACATCCACTCTCATGGTGGGGTAACATACATCCACTCTCATGGTGGGTTAGCATACATCCACTCTCATGGTGGGTTAACATATATTACCTACACATTTTCTCATTTCTTACTTGGGAGAGATTGATACTTTTATAATACATTGAGGATCGTGATACTATCGGAAACATAAATATATACTTTACCTTATTTCTTTACTTTCAAGAGATTGACACCTCTAATAGTAAGGGATAGATATGTTAACTCGCACATTACCCCCTTCATTATTCTTATGAGATCTTATATAAGTAAGTATATGATATCGGGCCTCCACCTTTGGTGGGCTATAATGAATAACATAGCATAATCTTGGGATTATTCCATCTTGAACTTATACCCTCTAGAATGTGATCCATACTCAGTGAAACATATAATAATCATGCGTGCATTACTTCTTTACAATCTTATACCCTTTACATAGTTATGAGAGTGACACATTAAAGATCATGACGTTAATTGAAGCACACCCTTATATATTACTTCACTCATTTACCTTATGAGATTGATACCCTTACTTGTGAGAGATTGGTACAAACATAATCATAATATTACTTAGACTTTGGAACATGATATGATTGGAATAATGCTATTCAAACTAAACAAGCTCTCTTTACCTCATTATTCTCGTTGGGATAGTTCTCTTAGAATTTACAATATCATGATGGCTTAGTAACTTCCGTCAATAAATAAGAGATAAGGGGGTCATAATTCATCTAAGATTAGGACACACATGAATAACAATATATGTCAACCCTAGTTGGAATACTATGGAACCCCTTGGTAAGATAACACTTTGAAACTTTTGACATATTAGCCAATGAACATGAATCAATTAATGGACATGAGTTATATGGTTCACCATTGATCAATGAGTAAGGAGCACATGAGGAACACTAGTCAACTATCGGATTTGGAATACCTTAGAGCATTTCAGAATCGAATAAGTACTATGACAATGTGAACATACATGCTGCAGAAGGATACGGAAAGAGTAACCTCACATACCTTCACTTCCAAGTATGAGTACAAGAGTCTATATATGAACACAACAGTCTCGCTTCTTCCTTACGTCTTACTCTACAATACAACTACATATCGGAGCTTACATTAGCAACTAGTTACTATACAGGCGTACAAGACAACAATGAACTATATGACTGTCGTATAACGTCATGTCATCCCTCACAATACAATACAATGCATTATCATATCAACAACACCATAACATTGCGCACATTGACCAAGAGATCATACATCAATAGCATTTCACACCACACTTACCCTTTATGCTTTTCTTTTCATCATTCCGTCACAATTACTCCTTCATAACAACATATGAACAACCATACATACTTAAAATAGTCTAACATGCCACCATACGACCCTTTAAAGTCATTAAAACGGCATCACAAGTTGCTAATTATATCCATAAAGGGTATAGGGGCCTTCGGGGTTCAAAGGGGGACAAAAACATGCAAAATGGGGTTCTGGAAGTGACCTGCGAAGCCACCTGCGCCTGCAGGTGGATGAAATGTGTCCAAAGATTCCCTTTGGAAGTATCTAGGGTCAACTGCATTGGCACATGCGCCCGCAGGTGCCTCACCTGCGAGGGCGGGTGCCCCTTTTTCGGCCAAATTGATCTCTTTTGGGTCTTTTTATGCAATGAATGGTCCATGATCATAAATAAACTTATTTTAACATATTTTTGATCATATTATATTCCAACAAGAAGCCATGGTCTCACAACACATATAAACATCACCAAAACCTCACTTTCTTTTGAATTTGTCACCAAATCCATAACCAAATTTACAATAACAATTCCAAACATTATACACAAGGATAAAACAAGGAAAGACTAGAATCACATCTCACATGTCAATATTGAATTCATCAAGTTCATTTACTTCAATATCACAAGTCCATGTTCAAGTTTACAAGACAAAAACCATCCTCCGATTTAGCAAACACAAATTGTTTTACACATGGTGACCTTCTCGCACTTCACCAACATAACCAACATGATATAAACCATCTTCCATGCATAAAATATATTAAACCATGATAATATACACTTACCAAGTCTTACAAGATAATGATCTTGGTCCAAAGGATGAAGGTCTAGGGTTTGTGTAATAATGGAAATGTTGTAGAGAATTCTAGAAAAGGCATGGGTGTCCAAATGAATTAAAATATGATTTGGTGACCCTTTTATAGTCCCTTGGAGTCTCCCTTATCCAATTCTTACCATTAAATGCATTGGTTGATTAGTCAATGGAAGATTGGATCATTTTGCCCCATTGGGCCTAGTCTTTTGTTCTTGTTTTGGGCCTCATTTGGCCCAATGGCTCATGACTAATTAATACCCAACAAATTAATATCTAATTCATCAAATCTCTCATGTTTAACTAATTCCATAAGTGTACACGTAGTCGTATAAATTCGACAACATACCGGTGTTTCACCTCCTACAAAGGTCTAATCCCATGTACTAGGCCCAATATCAATTATCTCATCAATAATATTACAAAATACAAACTTTGACTCTCAAAACTTGCGTAACCATTGTTCAACGTCATCATGTAGGGTTTAGTAGATATGGGGTGTTACACGTGGAACCAAGTCACGCCACGTAGGTTGATGTCGTGTGAATCAGGCTCAATTAGACGTCTTCAGAAGTTGGATCACGGCATGCTTCCACGTCACATGGGTGGTAGTCACGCCACGTGAATCCTGCCGTAGAAATCAGACAACTTTTTTCAATCTCTGTAGTGGACCCACGCCAGCTACTCATGTCATGTGAATGGTAGTCACACCACGTGACTTGTGTCGTGGGTCCCTGTCTTGTGCAGGTTCTTGTTCTTTCTTCTTCTGACACTTCGTTCTCGGGCTTGATTCTTCCTTTTTGATCACTTTGCCTTTAAAACCTGTTTTCCTGCAAAGTAGGACAGAAACCACATCATACCAACAAAACACACCCAAGTTATTGCATATTTTCCTTGTTTTAAGCATCAAAAGTGCCATGTAACCATGACACATCAGTACTAGTAGAGGAACAAGAGTTGGTTATATCCAACAGTTACAATGATAAGAATATCTATGAATGGAACATAGATGGTTATACCAAAATATAAATTTATACATTAGTTCATAGAATGATGATGTATAGTACTATTTGCAAGCAGAGTGAAAATAAGGATAGAAGCATTGCAGAAATGATTGTAGCTGGCTTTACTGGCCAACTAATAGGTTGGTGGGATAATTACCTAACAAGTGAACAGCGCGGGAATATTCTCACAGCCATCAAAACCGAAAATGGTATGGTGATGCAGAACACAGTGTATACCCTAATTATTAATATTATCGAACATTTCTCAGGTAGATGAAGGGGAGTTTTGGAGTAACTGGCAAAGTTGTTGCCATGTGACCAGGAGGTCACGGGTTCAAGCCTTGAAAACAGCCTCTGGCAAAAATGCAAGGTAAGGCTGCGTACAATACACCCTTGTGGTGGGGCCCTTCCCCAGACACCGCGCATAACGGTAGCTTTAGTGCACCGGGCTGCCCTTTTTTTTAATTTCTCAGGTAGATGGTCTGATGAGAGTGAGACCATTAGAACTTTGCTCCAAAATTTGAGTTGTAAGACTCTCTCATTATTTAGGTGGTATAAAGACACCTTTTTATCCAGAGTTATGAAATTATCTAGGTGTAATAACTCTCATTGAAAATCCAAATTTATTGATGGATTACCTATGCTTTTTGTTGAAAGAGTTAGGAAAACTCTGAGAGCAGGAGCAAATAGTACTGCATATGATAATTTCTCTTATGGGAAGTTAATTAATATTTCTACTCAAGAACGTTTATTCTTATGTAATAAGATTAAGCTAAATCAAGAAGCAAAGTCTCAATGAAAGGAAACAACTGGGTGAGTTCTATGAACAGTTTGGAATGGATATTCCAAAAGGAACCCATAAGAAATCTAAAGATCATAAGAGGAGAAAAGAAAAGCATTCCTCAAAGAAAGAATATTATAATCTTGATAAATATTATAAGCATCAGGAGAAAAGGTCTAAGAGAAATAGAGCCTTTAATAAGAGAAAGGAAATTGTAAAGTCCTCTGATAAGCCTAATGTTTGCTACAGATGTGGTAGAGTTGGTCATTATGACAAAGACTGTAAAATCAAGGAAAAGATAAAACTCCTTGATATTACTGATAAGATGAAGGATTCTTTATGTAAGATTCTCCTGAATTCCTCTCCAAAAAATAATCCAAAACAAAGTGAGTTTGAAGACTCTTCTACAGCAGAAGAGCTTAGAGCACTCCGAGAATTAAGGATTCTCCAGGATTAAGATTATATCACCTCATCCTTAGAAGAAGATTGTATTCCATGTCAATCAGTCCAACCTTATGGTAATTGGGAGACAAATGAATTTAATGGGATTTATTCTTAATTTAAGGATCTTAATATTAAGGTTCTTTAGGATGACAAGCTCATAGAGCTTTTAAAGGTAATTAAAGATCCTGAAATCAAGTCTCAAATTATTGAAAAAATGGATTCTTCGCCTGCTAGCAAGGATAAGCCGCATGAACCCTATGAAGGAACCTACTATATGATAGAGTTGAAAAAGATGTTACGAGAAAAACATCAAGCAGAGCATACTCCAACTACTCTTCAAAATTTGATTAAAGAGTTTGATAACCTCAAGGTAGGGATTAAATATCTCAAAAAGAATAATAAGGTGATGGATGAAAGAATCTTGAGTCTTGAGATGTCTAATATAGAAGATCAAGATTTGGATACAAATTTCCAGAATAAATTGGAAAATATTATTGATGAAGCTGAAACCTCAAAAACTAAGGAATTATTTTTGGTATCCTTAAAGGATAAGGATAAAGAAGAATTTCTTCAAGTTCCGGAGTTGATAACGTCTCAAAATTTTATACTAAAATTACTTTTTTAATTGATTACAATTTCAAAAAAGAATTTGCTACCCTAGTTGATAGCAGAGCAGATTTAAATTGTATAAGAGAAGGACTTATACCTTCTAGATACTTTCATAAAACTACTCATAGTCTCCGTAATGCTAGCGGAAGTAAAATAAAAATTGATTTTAAATTACCAAAAGCCTATATTTATAATAACAAAGTATGTATGCATGAAACCTTTATTTTGGTGAAGGATATTTCTAATGAAATAATTCTAGGTGTGCCATTTTTTATACATATCTTCCCGATTACTAGATGGGATGAAACTGGTATTACGGGAACTTATGATAATAAGAAAATACGGTTGGATTTTATAACTCAACCTTTTGATGAGTTTCTGAATCAAATAAAAGACAGAATACTGTCAAAAATTAAACAAATAGATTTCATAAAAACTTAAATAAATTGTTTATCTATAGAAAACACCTTGCAGGCTCTTAATTTAAAGGAGAAGATTGATCTCTTACAAAATCAGTTTATTTTACAAATTTGTGGATACCATCCAAATGTTTTTTGGGAAAGAAAAAACATGTGGTTAATTTACCATATGAAGAAGAATTTTTGGAGAATAATATCCCTACCAAGACTAGACCTTGTCAAATGAATTCTGAATATTTACAACTTTACAAAAATGAAATTCAATCTCATTTGAATAAAGGTTTAATAAGGCCTTCAAAATCTAACTGGTCATGTACTACTTTCGATGTTAATAAACAAGTAGGACAGGAACAAGGAGTTCCCAGACTTGTGATAAATTACTAACCCCTTAATAAGGTTTTAAAATGGATCCGCTATCCAATCCCCAATAAAAAGGATTTATTGGATAGACTCCATGATACTATTATATTTTCAAATTTTGATTTAAAATCTGGTTATTGACAAATTCAAATTGAAGAAAAAGATAGGTATAAAACTGCTTTTAATGTTCCAGTAGGGCAATTCGAATGGAATGTTATGCTCTTTGGATTAAAAAATGCACCTTTTGAATTTCAGAAGATTATGAATGATATTTTCATACCGCATAGTAATTTTATAATTGTGTGTATCAATGATATTTTGGTATACTCAAAAATGGTATAAACTCATTTTAAACATTTGAATTTATTTTTAAAAATCATTATTCAAAATGGCTTAGTAATATCCAAGCCAAAGATGTTTGTTTTCCAAATAAAAGTTCGATTTTTAGGACATTTTATTGAAAAAGGAAAAATTATCCCAATAAATAGGAGAATTTAGTTTGCTTCCAAATTTCCTAATATTATCACGGATAAAACTTAGCTCTAAAGATTTTTGAGAAGTCTTAATTATATATCTCCTTTTATAAAAGATTTAGCAGGGGACACTACTATATTATATGACAGGCTTAAGAAAAATCCTCAAGCCTGGACCAATGATCATACTCAAGCGGTCAAAAATATCAAGGCAAAAGTTAATAACTTGTCATGTCTTACTCTAGCCAATTCAAACTAGACAAAGATAGTTCAAACCAATGCTTCGGAGATAGGCTATGGAGGAATCTTAATACAGCATTCCCCAGAAGAAAAAAAGCAAGAATATCTTGTTTAATTTTATTCTGGTAAATAGACTACCAGTCAAAATAACTATGCTACTGTAGCTACGGAAATCCTCGCTATTGTAAAGAGTGTTATAAAATTTCATGGTGATTTATATAATCAGAAGTTCTTTATAAGGACTGACTGCCAAGCAGCCAAATTTATCTTCAATAAAGATATTAAACATGATGCTTCAAAACAGATGTTTGTAAGATGGCAGGCTTTATTGGCCCCATTTGATTTTAAAATACAATATTTGAAAGGATCGACTAATAATCTTCCTGATTTTCTTACTAGAGAACATTTGAGTTAATAACTTTTCTTTGTTGTCTCAGGATGACACCAGGGGTCAGAACGACCTATTTACCCGCCTCTAATAGAGAAAGGGGACGGGGATAAGGAAGAGGCATAGGTAATATCCTAGCCTAGATAAGAAACAAAAAGTTAATAACTTCAAATATTGCAGGGACTTCTGATCTTAATACAGATCATCCAATGTATAAGGAGTTCATGGATTTTATACAATCCAAGGAACAAAGGGAGGATAATAATCCCCCATCTTATTCCTCAGTACTGGCAGATGACAGTAATGAAAATACTGAGGTCTATTAATTGCAAGAGAAAAGGAAAGTTATACTTCTTTTGGAACATACAGGTCTTAAATGGAAAGATGATCCCTAGAAAACAATGATCAGGTATTTTAATAAAGCATTATATGCTGCTCCTACTTATAAATACAGGAGGCACTATGAGATTATACTCTCAGATACAGAATCTACTGAATTCCAGTATTTTTATTCTACTAATAGTAGAATTATTTTACTATTAAAAAAAATTTGGCTCCAGAAGATTGGGGTCTGAATACTTTTCAAGAACGGGATTATACTCACCCGAAAAATGAGGTCTCAGTTAAATATAATTATTGGGACTATTTAGACAGCTGTAATAAAAGTCTTTTGTATGAAAATCATAGTAAAAAACATTCTTGGTTTATAAAAATTTGTAGCCAAGTGTTTACACAAAATATTCCTGTATGGTTTTGCAAATGGTGGACTCTTTATGGTCCAACTATAAATATTTTACCTGAATCATACAAAAAACTTTATACCCAATGGGCTGATGTTTTTCCAAAGCTAATGGAGTTATAAAAAGAAAATATTTTCCTTGATGGCATGTCAGCCATGTATTTCTTTATAGAGTTTTAAATACCATGGATCATGAAATGGTCAGTTGAAGTTGATACAACAGAAGAATTCCCTTGCTTGGAAAAGGACTTTTATACAAAGTTCTAGAATAAAATGACCCAGAAAGGCAAAAAGGGAAACATTCATGGACAGCAGACCATAGATAGCATTCATACGACTATCGATAATCATACAATGATGCAAGAGTAAATAACTGGATAGGACGACACTAGTCCCTTTAAACATATCTCCAAAAAACTTCAAATGTAAAAGGGGATAATGTCTAAATCTGAAATCTTAGCTTCATACATGGAGGAGATTAAAAAGGATCTTCTAAAAAATCTGGACATAGAAACACCAGATAACATTTCCATGGCATCTATCAATCATACTGAATATGGAGATGAATTAGCAGAAGAAGCACAAAGTGATAATAGCACTGGAGAAATTGACTTGGACAATTTGGATCTACTCCTACAACAATTCAAAAGCAAGACGGAAGAATCTTCCACCCAACTAATCCAATAGAGGAAAAGAAAAGATTTGAGTAGAAGGCCCCATAGTATGAATTATTGGGGTTATACAAAAAACTTTAATAAAAGTAACAGGACCACATGGTTATAATTTTCTTGGTAGGGCCAAATGGTCACATTTTTCTTTGTCAGCCACATGAGGCCTTTGACATTTTCGTTTTCCTTTTTATCATATCGGCCATGCTTGGGCCCATTTACCTTTTGTATTTTGTTTGTTAGCTTGAGGAATCCATTATAAAAGGATTCATTAGGTATATGGAAGAGGCAGGTTTTAGAAACCCCACTCTCTCTCTCTTTCTCTCTATGTGTGTGTCTGTAAAAGAAGTTTGCCAATAAAAGTTTGAAGTTTTCTTTTAATCATCTCCTTCTCTCTGGTTACAACCTTAATAAGAAGGTGATTTATTTTTTTTATTTTTTTTTTTACTTCTAACATCTATTAGCGTAAATAAAAAGCTAATTTCTTTAAGTGTTGAACTATGTCATACCAGACTGTTATAGAGGAAGCTCCTATATTAAAGGAATGAATCTGAAGCTATGGTAGTGGTTGGGTAAGGCTTAAAGCCTCAGTTGGATGGTGTGGTATTATTATGAGAGTCATAACGGTAGTCCTGTGTTGCATTTCTAGCCAAGAGGAGGGCGTTAAGGGCTGAGTTGGGGCTGTGGTTTACTGTATCACCTGATTGAGGATTTATATGCCTGTAAAGTAGTTCCCAGTACCACCACCTTGAAAAAGATCTGCTTGTTTGGTATTAGAGCCAAGTTCTATAACAGTCACAGGTAGGTTGAGTTCAACACTGACTCTTAAAGATGAATATTATCAAGAGACGATCTACTATCAAAAACAGTAGAAAAGAGGAATTCAGGAGAATCATACATAAAGAATCCTTCATCTTATCATCAATATCAAGGAGTTTTATCTTTTCCTTCATTTTATAATCTTTGGCATAATGACCAACTCTGCCACATCTGTAGCAAGCATTAGGCTTATCAAAGGACTTTACAATTTCCTTCCTCTTATTAAAGGCTCTTTTTCTCTTAGTCCTTTTCTCTTGACGCTTATAATATTTATCAAGATTATAATATTCTTTCTTTGAGGAATGCTTTTCTTTTGTCCTCTTATGATCTTTAGATTTCTTATGGGTTCCTTTTGGAATATCCATTCCAGACCGTTCACAGAACTCACCCAGTTGTCTCCTTTCATTGAGACTTTGCTTCTTGATTTGTTGATTTAGCTTAATCTCATTACATAAGGATAAACCTTCTTGAGTGCAAATATTCAATTTTATACTGTAGATCTAAATCACTTTTATATAAATCACTTCTTATAATATATATATATATATATATATATATATAAACCATTTTATCTAAATCACTTTTATACTGGTATCAGAGCCTCAAGTTTCTAGGACCCTATTTATGAGACAACATAGAATAACAAAAATTTATCAACAAATGTATTGCTTAATCCGATTTAGACAAACAACTATAAAAGAAAGGATAATTTTCAAAAAGGCCTTAATAGTAAGATTAAAAAGGCTAGAAACAAACTACGAAGTAGAAATAAAATCACAAGTACCAGAAGTAATTTATTTAAAGAATTGGATACTTTGGGAAATACATAATTGTGAGTACGAAATCAATATACAACGTAACCATATCAATTGTTTGTTAAATAAGACTAAAGATATTCCTTTAGGATTGTATGAAAAGACACTCTTTTACTAGACAAATCATTATTAGATATTGATATATCAATAGAAATAAGAAACATCTAAGCGAATTAAAAGAAGGAAAAAAGAAAACTACTAATCATACAAAAAGAATCAGAAGAATTATTACAAAACCAAAGGATCCTTATAGGAATAAGAAATATACTTACTAACAGAGTTTTACTAACTATTAGTTGGGAGTTACAAGGATTGGATAACGAAATTTCTATAATCAAACAAATCATCGAAAAAGATAAAGTTTGGATACCTTTTTAAGATAAGTAACAAAATAGCTTGTTTAAAGAACCTAGACTATTTAGACTTAAAGAGAAAAAGTATAGAAGACTAAAAGATAACTCTTTGATTAGGTGTAATTTTACTAAAGGAGAACATATTCTACATAGTGAAGACCAACAGCTAAATACAATAACAGATTTAGTAATAAATCTAGGAGAAAATATCCATAGCGATAATAGCAGAATTGAAAAAAATTTAGAAACACTTGAAGACCTGTAAAATAAACAAACAAAGACCATTGAAAGATTAGAACAAAATTTTGATTTCTTAAAAATACAACAGTCAGAAATAGAAAAGAAAATACTTTTACTAATCAACAAAGTTGACCAAAACAAAAGTTCCCTAACAGAGGATTTAATAGTAAAGATAAAAATAGTTCAAAAGGAACTAAAAGAATTAAAACAAACAACAGAACAAATTAGGGATATAACTCTTTCATGAATGAACCTTTGTACCAAGAAATTCTAAATAAAGGAGAAACAATCCAAACAAATCCAGAAGGTTTATCCGACTACCAACCTCAAGGAAGAGCAGATCAAGTAATAATCAAACAAAATAATACCATAATTCTCTTATTACTAGAAATCAACAAAAAATTAGTAAAATTGGTAAAAGATAAGATACCTCTACAAAAAGATAACGATATAGATAGATTAATAGAACAGTTAAAAAAGGTAGAAATTACACCACAAAAAGAAAGAGTAAAGATGGTCAGAAAACAAAAACCATGGACCTTTTTCCAAGTAGGAGAAGAGCAGAAGAAGACAGACCAAGAACAAGTTTCACACAAAACAGAATAGATAATAATATAATAAGCAGAATAATGAACACATCCAAACAAAGATCTAGCCAACAAATAGACGAAGTAATAGACGTAGACAGGGATATACAAATATTCCAACAAAATAAACTAAAATTGCTGAACCCTATAATACTATATAGTGTAGGAACTTTCTCAAATAAGACTCGCTTATATAGACATTACAGAGAAGAACAAATGTGTGTTACGGATAATAATAGATATAATATAAATTTAATAAGTCAAGATTCTCTAAAAGAAATAAGAAGTACTAATATGAATTTAATGCACATGGGTTTAATTGTCATAGGTTTAAAAGGATTAACTAGAAAAAACTTAGGAACTAAGGTTCTAATCACTACCTATGACGATAGATGGACATACCCAAAAAGAGCTATTATAGGACTAACCGAAGTAGATATGTCAAATAATGGAGGAATTTTTTATTACAGCCCAGATTTTATGATAAATTCCTTAGAATTTGAAAAGTACATAAAAATAGGAATTCAGACTAAAGGATACGAAGACATGAATGAAGGAAAAAATCTATTAGCATGCGTAGGTTTCATAGGAAAAATAGCAAACAATAGCAACTCTAAGTTTAAACTTAAAGTAGAAGACGTAGTAGGGTTAATGGGAAATAAAGGAATAAAATTAAAGGAGCCCTTAAAAATAGATCCAAAAGTATATGCAAGACTAGAATGGAACCTAAAAAGTTTCAATAAGCAAGAAACTTTGAGACCTAGTGACCACTTAATGTGTACAAATAGTAAGGGACGGACATTCATTAGATTTACTGACTATAATACTTCAAATCAGAAAGAATTAGATGAGGAATTATAAGAATTAGAAGAAAGAGTAGAACTAATGAACGTTTAAATTATGTCAGAAGAAGAATGCGGAGTAGATATGGCTATAATAAAAGTAGAAACCATGTATAAAGAAAACAATAGGACGAAGATTAAATGTAAAGGATGTAAAAAAGGAGGTCTAGATATAGACCAAGTAAAAGAACATTTTAGAAGGTGTGAACTAAGAACAGATAATTACAGATATAAAGAAAATTGGTTTATAGAAGATAGTGATAAGGAAACCACGGTAAGTATCCAAGAAGAAGATACAGGTAAAAGTATTAAAGAATTTATGGAATCCATGTCAACCAGTTCAAGTCCGTTTCAAAAAACAACACCAATACACACGGTAGATACAAATACAAGAAATGTGCCAAGACATAGAGTATTTCGAATAAATTCAGAAATACAAACAAAAAATGTAAAACCAATAGGAAAAAGAATACCAATAGAAGAACTAATTAGACTCCAAGAAGGAGGAAGTAAAGGAAAAATACTAAATATAGCAGCACATGACCCACAATCCTATAATGTAGTAATAGATGTATGGAAAGGTATAGTAGTAGAAGGCTATATTAAGACTTATCCAGAAACAGATGCAGAGACAATGTATAGGTATATGAAGGCTTTTTTTAGGAGAATCAGCAAAAGGATTATGGGAAGTCTATAAGTCAGAATTCCCGCAAGAATTTCAAATATTAATAGCTATGGGACCTAACCTATATAATTTTACAAATAAAATACATAGCCTGATAATTGGAGAAGACCCAAATAGCGGTTTATTAGTATTACAAAGAAATTCTTTAGTAGAATTAGAACAATTAAGTATTAGTAGTTGGTATCATATAAAACCTTTTTAAAATGATTATTTCTACTATTGTACAATTAGTGGAAATGCGTTCAATCAAAACACAGGAAAAAAGCTTTTTAACAAGTTACCAGGAGCCTTAGGAAGGGAAGTAGAAGAAAGATGAAATAAGAAAGAAGGTGTGGTCTAAAATCCAGAAGCAAAATGGTCAATAGGACATAAAATACAACATATAATGGAAATCTTACAAGAAAAATGTACGTACCAAGATACAGATACAAAAATAGTTAAAACAAAGTGAGACAAATTTCTATAAAAGTATATATACTACACAAAGTTAAGATGATGATTACCAAAAAGGAAATAAATACAAGAAATATAGAAAATCTTTCCTCAAAAGACAAAGTAATATAAAGAAGAGAATATTATTTGAGGAAATCCTCAGCGAAGAAACCATATCTAGATAAAAATAGGCATGTAAGAAAATACAGAAATAATAGAAACTATAAAAACTCTTTAGAATGTTTCACCTGTGGAAGCATAGAACATCAAGCAAATACATGTCCAAAAAGAAATAACAGTAGAACTAGAAATTCCCAGTTAATAGAAGATTTTCAAGAAACTTTAATAAATGTAGACGAATACATGTCAGATAACGAAATCATATACTCCATCATGAGTTTAGAAGCCAAAGAACAACAAAGAGACTCATCAAGTTCTGAAGATGAAAATTTAATAAATGAGATAGGATTAGAAGGTTTAAATTTAAATTCTATAGAGTTCAATAATTATGATTTAGCTAACATAATAGAAGAATGTGTCCATAGGTTCGAAAGAAATAAAGGTCTAGACAATAACCAACACTTCATATGCAATTAGTACCCAAGCAAAAATAGAAGAGCAAAATGTAAAAGGTGCTATATAGAAGGATGTATTCCATGTATAGAAAAAACTCTAGGAAATCAAGTGTCACAACCCAATTTATGAGTCATGATGGCACCTACTATGTCCCACCAGTAGGTAAGCCAAGCCTTAGCCCAGAACGACAAGTAATGGGCGCAATGACGGAAGAATACAAAAGAACACAAATCCTGTCCATAAATATAAGTACGAAAATATAAGACTAAATAAAAAAGGGAGAAGACCAAAAGGAATCCCACGAGACCTGATAAGGCCGGTACAAGAGCCACTAACCAAAAGAATAAGAGTACTAGTAGTATCGATATAGAAATAGTCTTGAATGTAAAGACTGTCCAAAATAAAGGAAGGAGAGGTGGTCAGCTTCGGTTCTGAAAGCTCACCCTATCTCCGGATCCTGTAAGCAAGCTAGTTGGAATGTCCACGAAGTTGGCTAGTACTCGGATCTGCACCAGAAAAGATGCAGAAGTGTAATATGAGTACCAAAATAACGGGTACTCAGTAGACATTATAGCTCGTCTGAGCTAAATCTTAATAAGAGAATAATAAAATGCGAGGATGTAAAATAAGTCAAGGGAAAGGGGAAAACCTGAGAGCATGCTCTGACACAGGTAAATAAATAAAGAAGCATGTGATACCAAAATTAAAGTAGCTACTACAACCCAACTAGGCACCCATAAGCCTAGACGGTACAAACAAGAGAAGACTAATCTAAAAGATCCCCCATAAGCCCGATGGATGCAATCAAGGAATATACCACTACTATACTTATGAACCTCCCCGTACCACAACTCACCGGACACAAATTGGCCATAATACCAAGAAATAACCCATCAACACCGGATTTAAAATAGATTTCCCACCTCATAACTCACCACAAGTGCCGAACTTGAACCGGTAATTTAGTGCCATAAATAAATAGAGTCTGCCAGACTCGAATCGATCTTTAAAGGGCATAAACCAATAGAATATGCCGGACTCGAATCGGTCTTTAAATGCCATAAGTCAATAGAATATGCCAGACTCGAATCGGTCTTTAAATACCATAAATCAATAGAATAGGTTGTACTTGAACCGATCTTTAAATGAAATAAATCAATAGAATATGTCGGACTCCAACCAGTATTTAAATAAGCTCAAGATCATTAACCTAGCCCCGAACTAGTATATGCTATGTAGTCTAAGGCTCAAGATTAAGGATAATGTCGGGAAAGAAGGCCTCCTAAGTCTACAAGGAGATAAGTGCGATATTACAACCCCAAAGCATCAATTTACTTAAGGGAAGGATAAATGGGTTGATTATGCCTTCAAAACGGTCCTCAAATCGGCCAAATAAATCAACTTATACTATCTAAGCAACCAAACTTAAATTCCAACCCAAAACTAGTATAATATCATACTAATATCATAATTAAGCTAAATATATAAGTAGGGTAAGCCTAGCCTACCTGAACGCCGAAGAAAGCTTGAAAAAGTCTGCTAAAGTGGGGCCTATCCCTTCCGAGAAGCCTCCGCATGATGCTATGCTATCAAAATAATAATCTACTCATCAATATGAGAACAACAATACCCATATTGCATATAAATGCATCGGGTCCAAAATCGAGCAAAAAATCTCATGTGGGGCTCGCTTACGGAATCACAAGTTTGAAACCGTCAAAACTTCCCTCAAGGTTCAAGGATCATTTACCCTCAATAATGGATAAATTTCGAGCACAATAACATTCAAAATCAACCCATCAATGAACTAGGGTTATAACTTTAAAATGGGGAATTTACCGATAAATTAATGAAAACTTCCGATAATATTTGATGAGGAATCATTCCCACGCACTCTCCAACTCACCCCGAACACCCACGTATCGACCCTCTCACTCTCTTAGCTCTCTAGGGCATTTAATGGTGTTTGGGACTTATGGAAAATAAATAAAATCGGGTTTGGCATGTATATTTACTGCAAGGGGTCCCTTCATCGCAAACACAGGGACCCCGTTACGAATGCGACCCTGTACCAGAAGGACCCTTCACAAACGCGGTCAGTTGAACGCGAACGCAAACGACAAAGCTAAGTCGGCCAGGCCGGCTTACCCTTCACGAACGCGAAGGCCAGCTCGCGAATGCTATGGCCTAAAGACTTGGCCTTCAGAAACGCGGCCAAGGCCTCGCTAACGCGAAGGCCATTCTTGAACTGCATCAGCTGGACTAGGCAATTGCCAAGTTTCTGATCGGGCCCTTGGGATTCGTTTGGAATCCCGTGAATGTAAACAAACTATGTTACCCTATCAAATTTGACGTTCCAGACTCAACGGCGCAATTAAAATTTACATCCTGGGTTGTTTTGATGAAATATAGGTCCCACACCCAAATGGCCATTTTAACCAATTTTTACCCAATAGCCCAAAACGAGTCCGAAAGCCTCGGGACCCAAACTAAAGGTCCCCCTAACCTAAAGCAACATTCCAGATCTGATAAAATGGTCAAAATTGGCATACGAGGCCGTCTACTTGATGTTTAGGTTCTATATCCAAAGTTGAAAAATGTCGATTTCAAAATAGGGAAATAGCTCTAAAAACCAAATGAACTACCCGATAACCAATATATCAGTTCCAGCAAGTCATAAATGACTTAGGGCTGCTATGGGAAAGCTCTAAATACTGAAATAATATGGAGAAGTAGAAAATAACATGGAGGGTCATTACAACATCCACTCCTAAAAATACTTTCATCTATAAAGTAAAAGATCAAGAAGTACATGAAGGCTCAAATAGGTGAGGATATTGGGTCCACATCTCACTCTCGACCTCCCAAGTAGCCTCCTCCACTAGACGGTGCCTCCACTGGACCTTAACTACTGGAATCTCTCTAGAGCGTAACCACCTGACATCCCTGGGTAAAATGAGGATGGGCTCCTCTATGAATGTCAATCTCTCATCCAACTGAACCAAGTCCCACCGAAGCACGTGAACTCATACAGGATGTAACGCCGCAGCATAGGTACGAAAAATAGGATGAATAGTTGAGAAAACTAGGGGCAAGGCCAACTCATAAGCTACCCCTCAAACTGTCCAAAGTATCTCGAATGGACCAATATACTAGGGGCTGAGCTTAGCCTTCCTCCCGAACCTCATCATGCCCTTCATGGGTGATACTCGAAGGAAAACTCGATCACAAACCCCAAATCTCAAGGTACGAAGTCTACGATCAGCATAACTCTTCTGCCTACTTTGAGCTGCCCTCAACCTATCCTGAATCACCCTCACCCTATCCAAGGACTCACGAAGCAAGTCAGTGCCACGGGGCCTAATCTCTGAAGTCTCAAACCAGCCAATCAGAGACCGACAATGGTTGCCATATAATGCCTCAAATAGTGGCATCTCAATGCTCAAATGGTAGCTATTATTATAAGTGAACTCCACTAAGGCTAAGTGTTTCTTCCACTAACTTCCAAAGTTCATCACATACGCGCGGAACATATCCTCACGAACCTGAATAGTCTGCTTTGACTGGCTATCAGTCTAAGGATGGAATATGGTGCTAAGATCAACCTGAGTACCCAACTCCTCCTGACAAGACCTCTAGAAGCTAGAAGTAAACACTGAGCCTCTATCAGAAATAATGGACATGGCTACTCCATAAAGGTGAACAATCTCTCGAATGTAGATACGGGCTAACCTCTCGGCACTAAAGGAAATCTGAATAGGGATAAAATGAGCTGACTTGGTCAACCGATCTACGATGACCCAAACACTGTCAGAACCACGCAAAGAATGAGGTAGACCATTCAAGAAGTCCATAGTAATTCGGTCCCACTTCCACTAGGGAATGGGTAGCCTCTAAAGCAATCCACCTGGTCTCTGATGCTCGACCTTTACCTGCTGACAACAAAGGTAATAACCTACAAAGTCTGCAACATCTCTCTTCATGCCACTCTACCAGTAAAGTTGCCTCAAATCTCTCTACATCTTGGCTATCCAGGGATGAATAGAATATCTGGAGCTATTAGCCTCCCATAATATCAACTGAATCAAGTCTTCAACCCTTGGAACACAAACGCAACCATCAAACCTCAGAAAGCCCTTTGAATCAAGGGTAGCCCGACTGGACTCACCCCTCACAACCTGATCACGGATGTAACAAAGTCTACTATCCTCAAACTGGCGACTATAAATCTAGTCAAATAAGGTAGACCTAGCCTCAACACTAGCAAGAATCCTCTTAGAGTCCAAAATATTGAGACGAACCAACATGTTGGCTAAGAACGAAACGTCCAAAGCCAAAGATCGCTCTGAAGCTGAAATAGAAGCCAGACTACCTATACTTACCGTCTTTCGGCTCAAGGCGTTTGCCACCACATTCGCATTGCTCGGATGGTATAGGATAGAGATATAATAGTCCTTTAGCAACTCAACTCATCTAAGTTGTCTAGAATTAGGCTCTCTCTGAGTCATAAGGTGCTGAAGACTACGATGGTCAGTGTAGATCTCGCAATGAATACCATACAAGTAGTGTCTCCAAATCTTAAGCACTAAAACTACCGTCGCCAACTCCAAGTCATGAGTAGGGTAGTTGCACTCGTGAACCTTAAGTTGCCTCGATGTATAAGCAATAACTCGGCCCTGCTGCATAAAAAAACAACCCAAACCAACACCAGAAGCATCACAATAAACTGTAAACCCCTCGCCCTCAACAGGAAGAGTCAATATCGGAACTGAAGTGAGCAAGCTCTTGAGCTTCAAAAAGCTCAACTCAAAATCCTCGGACCACTGAAATGGAACCTTTTTCCTAGTCAATTGGGTCTTAGGCGATGCAATAGAAGCAAAACCCTTAACAAATCATCGGTAGTATCTTGCCAAACCAATAAAGCTATGAACCTCAGTCGGAGATGTAGGTTTGGCCCATTCATGAATAGCCTTAATCTTTGTTGGATCCACCATAATCCCATCCTTAGACACCACGTGCCCTAGGAATGTAACAGAATCGAGCCAAAACTCACACTTTGAGAATTTTCCATAAAGCCTATGATCTCTCAAAGTCTGGTGCATAATCCTCAAATCATGCTCGTGCTCCTCCCCACTCCTCGAATATACAAGAATATCATCAATGAAAACAATCACAAAGGAGTCCAAATAGGGCTTGAAAACTCGATTCATCAAATTCATAAATGCTGTTGGAGCATTAGTCAACCCAAAAGACATCACCAAGAACTCATAATGGTCGTACCGAGTCCTGAAGGTTGTCTTAGGGATGTTCTCAGGTAGAATCCTCAACTGATGGTAGCCTGATCTCAATTCAATCTTAAAGAACACTGCCGTAACCTGAAGATGGTTAAATAAATCATCAATGCAAGGCATAGGATACTTATTCATCACTATCACCTTATTCAGTTGCCTGTAGTCAATACACATACACATAGAGCCATCTTTTTTCTTCACGAACAAGACAGGAGCACCCCAAGGCGATACACTAGGCCGAATGAAAACCCTTACCCAAAAGATTCTGACGTTGAGAATTCAGCTTCTTAAGCTATACAGGAGCCATGCGGTAAGGTGCAATAGAAATAGGTCGGGTGCCCGTCTCAATATCAATAGCAAACTCAATATCACACTCAAGAGGAAGGCTAGGCAGGTCGGTAGGGAAAACATCGGTGAACTCATGAACAACTGGAACAGAATCAAGTGAGGGACTCTCAGTACTAACATCACGAACATAAGCAAGGTAAGACTTACAACACCTCGATACCAATCTCCTAGCCCGAATATAAGAAATAATCCCCATCGGTGCACTACTGAAAGAACTCTACCACACAACCGGGGGTATGCCAGGTATGGCTAAGGTATCGGTCTTGGTGAAGCAATCCAAGACTGTATGATAAGGGGATAACCAGTCCATGCCCAGAATCACATCAAAGTCCACCATATGTAACATAATAAGATCGGCTCGAGTATCAAACTCTTGAATAGTCACAACACATGATCTATAAATCTGATACACAACTAAAGAATCACCCACAGGAGTAGACATACGCAATGACATAGATAAAGGCTCCCATGACAACTCTAACCATGGTGCATAATAACCAGAAATATAAGAATAAGTGGATCCCGGATCAATAAAAGCAATAGCTAGCCAACAGCACACTAAAATCCTACCTTTAATAATAGCGTTCGAAAAATCTGCCTCCAGTCTACCAGGTACAACATATAAATGACCTCGCCCACCACTTGGTTGGGCGTCTGTCCTACCACCCATCCTACCTGCCTGAGAACATCCTCGAAAACCCTGAGGACCACCCCTGCGACCCTAAGCATCACACCTAACTGGATGAGGTACTGATCTGATCGGTAGAACACTCTGCGCTGCAGGCTGAATTGTCCCGCTTCGGGGACACTTTTTAGAGAAATAGACAATTACTCCACAAGTATAGCAAGGTCTAGAAACACCACTCGGTCTAGAAGATCCGGATGACCTGGAATAGCCACCACGACTAGAAGACCTAGAATATGCACCACTCGAAGACTGACCACTGCCTTGGCCATAAGAATGGCTTAAGTTGGACTGATCTCCATAAAAAATCAGAAGTGTTGCCTGAGCAGACCTACAGGACTGACCCTGGTGCTGATATGACTGACATGGAGGGTACCTACCCCGAGAACCTCTGCCTTTGAACTGTGAGCCATCATGGTTCCCACTGAAACTACCCGGATAGTGTGGCTTCTTATCATTGCCACATTGGGCCTCGCGATGTATCTTCTCCATAAACTGAGCATGATCAGAAACATCCACAAAAGATCTGCCCGCAGCAACCAAACTCTGAGTGGCCATGCGAATAGGAAGCCTCAATCCTCTAACAAAATACTGAATACACTCATACTCGGAAGGCAAGATCACAGTAGCATGTCTAGCCAACTCATGGAATCGCACCTCATACTCAAGAACCATCATAGAACCCTGTTGTAACCCTGTGAACTAATCTCTCAATCATTCATGAAGATTAAGGGGCATATACTTCACCAAGAAGACCTCAGAAAACTGAGTCCATGTCAAAGAGGGAGATCCAGCTGATCTGGAATCAAGAAAACCTCTCCACCAATGTCTAGCAGCCAAGTCCAACTGAAAAGTAGTGTAATCAACCCCACGAACCTCAACTAGGCCCAAATTATGGAGCCTAACCTTGCAAGCAGCCAGGAACTCAAATACATCCTCGCCTGGATCCCCTGTAAACCTCGGAGGAGCCAATCTCAGAAATCTACCCAACATCTTCTTCTCCTCAATAGACGTAGCAGGCTGGGCGACTACCGGCTGAGCAACTACCAGTGCTGGGGGAACCTGAACTCTGGGTACAACAGCTACAGGTTGCACCCGTACATTTGTACCACTCTGATCCGAAGACTGTGCACCATCAGACGGTGCACCACCAACTAATCCCAATAACTGGATCAAGGCATCTCTGAGTAATGATGAAGAAATAAACTCTGGTAGAGCCTGGGCTGCCCCCTGACCGACCAATGGTTGGGGTGGATGAACCTGTGGAGCAACCTCTACCTCAGGAGAAATGTCTGGATTTGGTGAAGGCTTTCTATCCCAGTCCCTAGCTGGGGCTACAGTTCTAGCCTTACCGAGATATCTGGGCTGGCCACTGCCTCTAGCAGGTGCCCTAGCAGCGGGCTCGAGGTCACCGTCACCCATCGTCGTAGCTCTCGTCCTAGCCATCTGCAAAAGAGTAAAGCGATGAGAACCTTAGAAACCAATACAGACTCGACGCACGAAATGAATGAAAAAAGTGAAGTCATCCTAAGAATGTCATGTAGCCTCCCGAAGATAATATACGAACGCCATTGTTCCAATCCGCGGGACTCTACTATACACTTGCTCTTGTACCAACAAAAACAGTAAACCTAGGCGCTCTGATACCAATTAGTCATGACCCAATTTCTGAGTCATGATGGCACCTACTATGTTCTACCACTAGGTAAGCTAAGCCTTAGCCCAAAACGATAAGTAATGGGCGCAATGGCGGAAGAATACAAAAGAAAACAAATCCTACCCATAAATATAAGTACAAAAATATAAGACTAAATAAAAGAGAGAGAAGAACAAAAGAAATCTCATGACCTGGTAAGGCCGGTAAAGGAGACACTAACCAAAAGAATAAGAGTACTAATAGTATCGATATACAAATAGTCTCGAATGTAAAGACTGTCCAAAATAAAGGAAGGAGAAGGGGGTCAGCTCTGTCTCCGAAAGCTCATCCTATCTCCAGATCCTATAAGCAAGCTGGCTAAAATGTCAACGATGTCGGCTAGTACTCGGATCTGCACTAGAAAAGATGTAGAAATGTAGTATGACTGCCAAAACAACGGGTACTCAGTAGATATCATCGATCGACTGAGCTAAATCATAATAAGAGTATAATAAAATGCGAGGATGTAAAATAAGTCAAGGGAAAGGGTAAAACCTGAGAACATGCTCTGACACAGGTAAATAAATAAAGAAGCACGCGATACCAAAATTAAAGTAGCTACTATAATCCAACTAGGCCCCCATAAGCCTAGAGGGTACAAACAAGAGAAGACTAATCCAAACGAACCCCCATAAGCCCGATGGATACAATTAAGGAATATACCACTACCATACTTATGAACCCTCCCATACCACAACTCATCAAACTCGAACCGGTACCATAATACTATGAAATAACCCATATACACCGGACTTGAATCGAATTTCCCTCCTCATAACTCACCACAAGTGCCAGACTCGAACTGGTAATTTAGTGCCATAAATAGATAGAGTATGCCGGACTCGAACAGGTCTTTCAAGGCCATAAACCAATAGAATATGCTGAACTCGAATCGGTCTTTAAATGACATAAATTAATAGAATATACTAGTCTCAAACCAGTCTTTAAATACCATAAATTAATAGAATATGCCAGACTCGAACCGGTCTTTAAATGACATAAATCAATAGAATATGCCAAACTCGAACCAGTCATTAAATAAGCTCAAGATCATTAACCTAGCCCCAAACTGGGTATATGTTATGTAGTCTAAGGCTCAATATTAAGGATAATGTTGTGAAAGAAGGCCTCCAAAGTCTACAAGGAGCTAAGTGCAATATTACAACCCCAAAGCATCAATTTACTTAAGAAAAGGGTAAATGGGTCGATTCTACCTCCAAAACGACCCTAAAATCGGCCAAATAATCCAACTTTTACTAACTAAGCAACCAATCATAAATTCCAACCCAAAACTAGCAAAATATCATACTAATACCATAATTAAGCTCAATCTATAAGTAGGGTAAGCCTAGCCTACCTGGAAGCCGAAGAAAGATCGATAAAGTCTGCTAAAGTGGGGCCTTTCCCTTTCGAGAAGCCTCCGCATGATGCCACGCTATCAAAATAACAATCTACCCATCAATATGAGAACAACAATAACCATATTACATATAAATGCATCGTGTCTAAAATCGAGTCAAAAATCCCATGTGTGGCCCACTTACAGAATCACAAGTTTGAAATCGTCAAAATGTCCCTCAAGGCTCAAGGATCATTTACCCTTAATAATGGATAAATTTCGAGCACAATAACATTCAAAATCAACCCATCAATGAACTAGGGTTGTAACCTTAAAACGGGGAATTTATCGATAAATTAATGAAAACTTACAATAATATTTAATGAGGAAACGTTCCCACGCACTCTCTAACTCGCTCCGAACACCCACATATCGAACCTCTCACTCTCTTAGCTCTCTAGGGCATTTAATGGTGTTTGGGACTTGTGCAAAATTAAGAAAATTGGGTTTGGCATGTATATATACTGCCTGGGGTCCCTTCATCGGGAATTCGGGGACCCCATCACGAACGCGACCCTGTACCAGAAGGACCCTTCGCGAAAGCGGTCGATCGACCGCGAACATGAAGGATAAAGCTAAGCCGGCCAGCTCGCGAATACAATGGCCTAAAGGCTTGGCCTTCACGAACGTAGCCAAGGCCTCGCTAACGCGAAGGCCATTCTTAGGCTGCACCAGCTGATGCTGCCTCAGCTGAACTTGGCAATTGCCAAGTTTCTGATCGGGCCCTTGGGATTCTTTTGGAATCCCGTGAACGCAAACGAACTATGCTACCCTATCAAATTCGACATTCCAGACTCAACGGAGAAATTCAAATTTCCATCCGGGGTCATTTCGATGAAATATGGGTCCCACACCTAAATGGCTATTTTAACCAATTTTTACCCAATAGCCTAAAACGAGTCTGGAAGCCTCGGGACCCGAACCAAAGGTCCCCCTAACCTAAAATCGATGTTCTGGAGTTGATGGAACTATTAGAATTGGCATACGAGGATGTCTACCTGATGTTCAGGCCCGATAGCCAAATTTGAAAAACTCTGATTTCAAAATAGGAAAATGGCTCTAAGAACCAAACGAACTGTCCGGTAATCAAACTGTCAGTTCCAGCACATCATAAATGACTTGGGGCAGCTATGGGAAAACTCTAAATGCCAAAATAATGTGGAGAAGTAGAAAATGACCTGGAAGGTCATTACATCAAGTTTTAGAACAAATTAATACAGACTATCCATAGTATAAGATAGACAAAAATCTAGACACGAAGATAGAATTATGGAAAGAAAAAATAAATAGTCTAGAAAGAAGGACAGAAAGATTAGAAAAAAGGAAAGAAAGGGTTATAGAAGAAAATGAAGAAGAACTAATGAATATATCCAATGAAAGCTTGATATGCAACGAAGATAAAAAAAAAAAAACTAAGTAATATTAAAGTTTTAGGTAAAATAAGGATACAAGATTACGAAATAGAGACATTACCTTTATTAGATTCAGGATGCACTCAAAGTATAATAAATAAGAAAATTTTGCCCGCACATCTAATACAAGAGTTTCAAAAACCCCAAACATCCATGCAAATGGATGGAACGTATAACATATATAAGCATTATGTACAAAAAGCAGTCATAAGTTTTGTTAATACTTGCACGAGTTTTTATAAATCCACTTATAGGTTAGATCATATATGGGTAAGAGATCTAAAAATAAGAGTAAACTTTGTATTAGGATTAGATTTTTTATTAAAAAATAATGGAAGTTGTCTCCTCTCTAGAGATGGACTCATATAATTTAAAAATGTTACTCCAACACCAACCTATTTTAAAGGCATACCAACACAAACGTATTATATTAAAGAAAAGACAGACATAAAACCGTCAGAAAAATGTGGCAAGGGTGATAATTTTACTTGCACCATTAAAAAAGAAAAGACAACAGAAATGTTAATCTCAGAAATTGAAGAAATAGACATAGTAGAACTAGAAAGACTAGAAGATTATGATGAAATAGGAAAAAGTTATAACCTAATAGGAATAAACAAAGATAACTATAATTTCACAAATGGAATAGAACAGATTGGAATAATAAAATATCAACAAGACTTACAAAAAATAATACAAACCTTAGATGAATTAGAAATAATAGGAGAAAAACCATTAAAACATTGAAATTCTAATCAAATAACTTGTAAATTAGAAATAATCAATCCTGAATACACTATAAAAACCGCTTCTATTGAATCAACAAATCAAGATTTAGAAGACTTCGAAATACAAATAAAAGAATTACTAGGATTAGGAGTAATAAGAAGATCTAAGTCAAGACATCGGTCCATAGCCTTTATGGTAAGAAACCACAGCGAATTAGTAAGAGGAAAAGCAAGAATGGTAATATATTATAAAAGGCTTAATGATAATACAATAATGGATGGATACAAATTACCAGACAAAATCGAATTGATAAATTGGATTTAGGGAAGAAAAATATTTAGTAAATTTGACTGTAAATCATGCTATTGGCAGGTTAGAATGCATGAAGATAAGCATAGAATGGACAATGTTTACTTGCCCAGAAGGACATTTCAAATGGCTACTAATGCCGTTTGGGCTAAAAACTGGCCCACGTATTTTTCAAAGAAAAATGGATAACATTTTTGGAAAATATAAAAATTTCATATTAGTATATGTAGACGATATCCTGGTATTTAGTAATAATTTAACAGAACATCTAGGACATTTACAGACGGCTTTTAAATTATTTATAGATAATGGCATAATAATTAGTAAAAAGAAAATGAACTTATGTAAGAATTACATAAATTTTCTAGGGGTAGTAATCAGAGAGGAAAAAATCAAACTACAACCCCATATTGATAAAAAGAGCCTAGAGATGCTAGATAAACTTGACAAGACAAAAGAATTACAAAAATTCCTGGAAATCCTTAATTATGCTAGACATTTTATTAAAGATTTGGGGAAAGTAGCAGGATCTTTGTAGTCAAAGACAACAGTAACAGGACAAAAATTCTTTAATACAGAAGATATTAAATTAGTACAGAGACTTAAAAACATGATAAAAAATATCCCAGATTTGGCCATGCCACTAGAAACAGACGGCAATTTTGAAGGATGGGGAGCAGTACTAAAGGCAAGAAACAATAAGTATAGTGACAAAAAAAGAAGAAAGGAGATGTGCCTATCAAAGTGGTAAATAATACAGAGAAAAAAGAGATAAGAGTAGTATAGACGTGAAAATATTAGCAGTAATACATGGGCTAAATAGTTTCAGACTATATATTCTAAATAAACCAGAAATACTGGTAAGGACTGACTGTGAAGCAATAGTAAAATTCCATCAGAAAATAAACATCAGGAGTAGCAGTAAAAGAAGATGGTTAAACTTTTTAGATGCAACGTCAGTATATAATATTCGTCTAGAACACATAAAGGAAAAGGAAAACAATTTAGCAGACCAACTCAGTAGACTTATTAAGAACTAATCTACATTTTTCAGAATGAATGCAGGAAAAGAAAAAGATGAAGCCTCATCAGACTTGCATCCCAAAGACTTGTATTTACAGACTTTGATGAGTAATACGCAATTTAGACCATAGACAATGCTAGACAATAAACGAATTGAAAGACTATGGTTCGAAAAACAAAATCTGATTTGCTATCCAGAATTTAAATGAGTTTCAAGTTGAAACAAGACGCAAGGATAGACAGACAACAAAGATGCATCATAGACAACTTATGGATATCGTACAACAAGACTCCCAGAGATAATAGTTATTTTATTGCAGTAATAAATGCTTTAAGCCAATATTTTACAGAAAAAAATCAAGACAAAAAGTTTAAATTTTACGTTATAATTCAGGGAAGAAGCCAAGGTGTTTTTCAGACATGGATACAGGTGATAGACGCCATAAAATAACACTCCACTCCACTTCTTAAAGGCTTCAATGGTTTTAATGAAGCCTTAGATTATGCGAGAGGAAACCTTGGGCCAAATTTCTATATAACCTTAGAACTCAAAAATACAACCATGTTCCCACAGTACAATATCAACAAAAGCAAAGACAAAATAATCTTTTGTGGAATGAAAAACTAGAAAAAAAAAAAAGAACTCTTGACCAGACAAATGACCATTTTACGTGACAGAGTTAAGATCCTTCATTTTGAATTAAGTTAAGCGCCATCAACTCAGAGTTCTCCATCTCTACCAAAAATGGATGAGAAAGGCATGCATTCCCCAATGAATGTAAATAAATCCACTACATGTAACTAGTACGGTTCAAACGGTAGCCTGTAAAGACATATCAAATCCGTTAATGGCTAACACTTTGCCAAAAAGTGATCGACGACTACCAGCAAGTTTTAAAGATGAAGGACCGTCCAGAGTAAAGAACTTGATAATAATAAAGAGAACTCTAAAGAAAAAGAAGGAAGATAAAAAAACAATAGTAAAAATGGTAGAGAATGCCCTTAAAAAATTACTCAAAAAAGAAACAAAAGAAGTAGTCACAACAGACCCAGAACCAAAATATGAATCTGAAGTTCCAGACACCAACTCAAAAAATTCAAGAAATTATGGATATGATCCAACATTACAAGATGCCCAAGACCCAAATGAAGACGCTGACTCAAGAGTAAGTTTTGATTCAATCTCTTTGCACAATCTAGATACATAGAAGAAGACAAAAACATTAACGTAAGAAGGCTTAAAGAAAAATTTCTCTACTTTGAAGTTCGAATTTAAGATCTGCCAAATGTTATAAATAAGACCATTCAGAAGACTGATGTAACACCCCGTACATTCCCAATCCTAACTTGATTAATTGGTGACCTAGGGTGTAGTTGTAAACCTTAGCTTCGGGAGTGCTAAGTACGTATTGTGCATTGGTTTTGGATGAGACAATTGATATTGTACTAGTCAATGTGTTTAGACTCTTGTATGAGGAGTTGGAAACTTTTTGGAACATTTTAGGAGCGATAAATGAAGCTTGAATGACTCCTAAGATTAGAACTTGAAATATCTAACCAAAACTGCAACAAAAAGTCGAAGAAAGAAATTTTTTAAAAAAATTTGGGCTAGGCGCGCCCAGGGGCGTGCCAAGCCTCTCTGGGCTGAAATTTTCAGCCCACAAGCAGCAAGGGGGCGCGCCAGGAAGCGTGCCAGGCCGCCCCTGCACACCTTTCAAAAGCTGAAAATTTTCTAAGTCCTTAGGGCATCCGGGAGCGTGCCAGGGTGCTTTTCGCCCGATTTCTTTTGTGATTATTAGTCTATAAAGATGAATCTTGGGTTATTATATAATTATTCCATCTTGGTAGGACTACGCTTGGACGATGTTGGCATCCAAATTATGCTTTTACCCTTTTATGTTCAATTAAACCATAAGTGGCTAGAATTGCTTATTTGGAAATTGAGGCTACAAATATGAGTCTCGTGAGTTAAATATTTATGTGACACTTACGGAATTATTCAAACATGAGATATATGATGAATTACACCTTGAATTTTGTGGGCTAAGTTGACATGTGTTATTGGGCTCAATTTAAAGCCCAAAGTGGAAATTAGAATTAAAGACATGGCCCAATGGGTCAAATGACCCATTCTCCCTTGGACAATCAAATATTGACCCAAAGTGTCTAAATATAACCATTTAATGAAGGCTATATAAGGCAAAAAATCAGATTTTTTATCAAAAAATATCTCATGCCATTTCTAGAATTTTCTCTCCATTTCCAAACCCTAAAACAATCAATTATTGGGCAAGATCATCATATTCCAAGCTTGGGTAAGTGTTTATTCTTATGTTTTACTATATTATGTACATGAGAGAGTATGTATATCATGGTGGTTATGTTGGCAAGGTGTTGAATAGTGCACTTTGGCTTTTTGCTAAAAGATGTGCATTCTTGTGAATTAAACTTGAAAAAGGACTTGATGTCTTGATGAAAGTGAATGGTATGGATGATATCTCAACATGTATGGTGTGGTTATTTTCATACCTTGTTATTTTTCTATATGAGTAAATTGTGGAATTTTGGTTATAAAATGTATTGGAGTAACTTGATGGGTTCATTGTGATGTGGTGTTAATGAGAACATGTAAAGGAGGAAATTGGTGTGAAAAGCTATTGGTTTGTGATGTCTTGGTCAATGTATAGAATGTTATGGTATTGTTGGTATGAAAAGGCCATGAATGGTATTGTAAAGGGTGAAATAAGGTTATAGGGGAATCATGTAACTCATGGTCGTCTTATACACTTGGAATGTAGCTTGTGGTTAATATTGGTTCCGTTATGTACTTGTGATGTAGAGTGAAACGTAAGGAAGGAGAGGAATTGTTGTACTCACATATTGGATTGTGTATACATATTGGGAAAATAAGGTATGTAAGGTTACTCTTTTCGTATCTTTCTGCAGCACATATTATCCACATTGACATTGTACCTATCCTAGTCCGAAATGTTCAAAGGTATCCCATTTCCGGTTATTAATTATTGTTACTCACATGTTCCTTATTCCTACATCAATTGTGTTTCACATGACTCATGTTCTTTGGTTAATGTTCCAAGTTCCAATAATGTTACAATTATCAAAAGTATCAATCTCTCACAAATAAAAATATCAATCTCTCATAAGTGAATGTATTAATCTCTCATGAGTGAGTGTATCAATCTCATAAAAGTAAGGAATGAAGTAATGTATATACGTGTTCCCAATGATGTTCCAATCACCAATGTATCACTCTCATAACAAAAGTAAAGAGAAGAAGCAATGCAAAGAAGTAATGCTTACATGGTTACTATATGGTTACTTTATGTTTCATTGAGTATGGATCAAATCAAAAGGGCATAAGCTCGGATGGAACAATCCTAATATTATGCTGTATTATTATTAGTATTATGTTATAAGCCACCTATAAGGTGATGAACGATATTATATTATAAGCCACCTATAAGGTGATGAACGGTATTATATTATAAGCCACCGATAAGGTGATGAACGGTATTATATTATAAGCCACCTATAAGGTGATGATCGGTATTATATTATAGCCCACCAAGTGTGGATGACGGTTACTATATTATGGCCCACTAATAAGTGGATGACTGCTAATAATGATGAACGTAAAGCCAAAGGAAGTATGTCACGTAATTGAAAATATGAAGGAATGTTATTTCACGAATAACAAATGATATGAATAAATGATCAAGTAATGGAAGTAATGAAAACAATGGAAGTAATGAACATGGTTCCACACATGCAAAACGGTGATTGATCCATAATGTTTATTCACCTGTATTGATCCCATTTGAGATCCTATGTTGCATACAGTTTCTTATAGCCTTAAATACTCAGTACATTCTTCGTACTGACCTCCCTTGGGGGGGCTTACCTTACTTGCTGCAGGCATAGGTGCTAGTAGACCTCCATTGTAGGTTGCGGATCATTTACGGTTTGTTGGTGAGCTCCAGTTGATTCGGGGCTTTCCGAGTTCATATGTACATTTGTTTTGGCATTGTAAAGGTTGTGTATAGAGCGGGGTGTTGTCCCGACTCTAGGTTTGTTATGGTTTTGTATCTGTAGAGGCTTTGTAGACGTATGTGGGAAGATGAATGTAAGAGACGTATGTCCATATTGACTCGATGGACCTAACGACCAAGTTTCTTATATGTATATATCACGTGTTTTCATGACTTCCGCTATTGATATCTGATATCTCTACGTGATAGTACTGCTTATTGAGTGACATGCATATGAATAGACATGAGCAAAGATTGGTTCTCTCGGGCCTTATCGGCTTCGGGTGCCAGTCCGCTTCGTTGGAACTCAGGGCGTGACAACTGAAGAGGCAGAGCGAAAACAAGAGAGAGACAGAACAATAGAGAACCAGGAAGAAATCATTTAGTTTTCATTTTTCCACTTAAAAAAAAAGAAGAGAGAGTTGTGAGTTTTGTAAAAAGTGTGAGTTTTAAATTTTCCAGTAGCTATAAGGTTTTTCGGGGACTCCCGAAAGGGAAACCTCTCTCCGTCTTAAGTCATGTAAGTCCCTTTATTTTATGTTTTTGTATTATTCTCCCATATTATGTATGCATTTAGTATGTTGTTAATATAATTAGATATTTGTAAAAGCTGTATATGTTTTCATTTATGTGCTATTACTCTTAGTATATGGTTAACCTCTTAATCTCTTAGTAATGACGATGGATTAACCTATAAATTCCTAGAAAGTTAAGGCTTTGAATGTCCACATTAAGGACGATTGGTTAAGACATATCCGGGGTGAGGTTAAAGAAGAAGTTACTAAGAACATAGGTTAAGGGAGAGAGATGAATATGGTAAGTAATATATATATATATATATATATATATATATTTATATTACTATTTAAAAACAGGAGAAAAATACAGAAATTAAAGATAGAAACTAATACATGACAAAAGAAACAAGTGAGAGAGAGAGTACTGAGTAGAATTTTACAAACTTACACAAACCCTGACGCAACACTCTATAGTATTCAACTTTCTATTTTATAATCATATTTATACTGTATATCTAAATCACTTTTATATAAATCACGTTTATAAACCTATATATATAAACCATTTCATCTAAATCAATCTAAACCTATATATATAAACCATTTTATCTAAATCACTTTTATACTAGTGTATATATATAATAGTAATAATATTGATGATTATTATATGGAGTATATATTATTATGTGAGAGAAGGGATGGACCTTACCTCTAAAACCATAGATAAATGATCATTTTTATTTTTTCCCGCATCACAATACATACACAACATACATACTGGTGCTTTGCGAATTTCGCCCCTCATCGTCTCGTTTGGAAAACTTCCAGTGCATTGGTATGGAGCTTCACCTCCTAGGCCCAGCTAATAAGCTATGCTGGTCGTACACCTTTGTCTCATCCTCCAACCCACGAAAACGACAAGTTTTGATTATGAAATCATCGAGTAGTAGTAGTACTACTTCACAAGGGCTGCAGAAATGTTCAAAGAAAAACCTTTCTCGTATTCTTAGAACAGAAGCCGCTATTAGAAGTATCGAGAGGAAAGCCAACTCAGAAAAGTACACCAACCTTTGGCCCAAGGCGGTTTTGGAGGCTCTCGATGATGCTATTAGGGACAATCGCTGGGACTCTGCTCTTAAGGTTAATTTACTAATTGAAATGTGCACAAAAGATTTTTTATTTTTTTTCAATTGTTAATATTCATACGTCATTCCTTGTTAAGGCTTCAGTAAATTTGTAAAGACAAGGGTTTTTTTTCACGAAACTATGTAAATTCAATTCAGTGAATTGAAGAGATAAAAAATCCAATAGAAAGAAACTTGAAACAGCAATTCACTCTCCGATGCCTCAGTGGAATAAAATGTTTCAGATTGTCTTTTCATTATTCTTATGAATTCTAAAACTGCAGGAAAACAGACAACTATAGAGCTTAACAATCATTCATTATTGTTGTTATTTCTCATGGTTTAAGGTTCATTGTGTCTCCAGTATTTAAGATTCTGATTCATGTTAGTCTGAAACAGACCATTTGTTTTCCCCTTTCAGTATTTTGAGTGGCCTTAACCTATTGCTTTTCTAGGAACAGAAAAGAGCAGGTGTAGTAAACACTACTCCAAATACTCAACAACGGACAAATTTATTGTATTAATAAACCCGAAATAGAGAACTACAATAACAAGAACTCTTAATAGATGGTAGAAAGAGATAGAATTAGACAGAAAAGGGATGAGAAGCCATAGAAGAATCAGAGATGAGAAGCATAGACTTGGCCTAAGCACAATACACAATACGCATAACCCTATTGTTCCCAAAAGGCCTCCTATTCATCAGCCCGGATCCCACACATAACCACTTAATATGGCATTGGGCTGCTTTTCTAGCACGGGTCTCAGCCCATTCATAACAGCAGGAACACTCAACAAGACTTGGCAATTGTTTTATGAAGCATTCTACAATTTTAAGAACATAAACATAGAGCAATTACTGATATACCAAATATTACAAAATTCAGATACTGATGAAACACTTCTCATTCTTTCTCTATTCATAGTAAATACAGATAATTGATTTTTTAATCTTGCCTTTGTGTATCCTTAGTTTTCATTCAGCTCTGATGATTTAAATTGGCCATAAAATTCCTTCTCTATTGCTTCCATGTATCGACTTGTAAGTGTCCATCGAAATTCTTATTCTTGCATTTTGGACATCCCCTTAATCTTCATGCTAGTCGTGGTGCATTCCTATCAGCGTTGTTGATTTATCTGCACCTGTGCAACAAAGGCTACATCCCAAAATATCATTGTCAGATACAGTTTTCTTGGTTACAAAATCAGCTAATTTTCACTTTCAAATAGTGCAACTGATCATCTTTCCTCGTGCCTTTTAGTGAATTGGAGTAACTTTCTAAGATTGGCTTGGAAAACTTCTTTTCAATCCCCTTCATTGTAAGCCTTTTGTTATTCTTCTGTTTAAACTCTTGATCACATGCTCGACTAGAATGGAGTTAAAAAAAGGGCAGTCCGGTGCACTAAAGCTACCGCTATGCGCAGTGTCCGGGGAAGGGCCCCACCACTAGAAAAATTGGTGAACTGTTGTGTATTTAAGGTTTAATATTTTAATTCTAAAGATGAAGTCATAATTAGTATTTCTTTCCGTTGGGTCGCATTGTTTTTCATTTATGAATCTTCCGTTGCATACATGTGTTGAAGCCTATGTCCCCAATAGTTTGGACTGAGGCTTAGTTGATTGACTCACCCAGAAGTCTATGTAGTTGTTACTGTGTTCCAAATTAAACTCATATTTGTTGTTTTAACAAGTTTTCTGACAGAAGTGTGTTCTTACTCCTAGATTTTCGGCCTTCTTCGCAAGCAACATTGGTATGAGCCAAGATGCCATACATATGCTAAGCTTTTGGTAATGCTCGGCAAGTGCAAGCAGCCAAATCAAGCTAACTTGCTTTTTGAGATTATGCTAGCGGATGGGCTTCAACCAACAGTAGATGTTTACACTGCACTTGTAAGTGCATATGGTCTTAGTGGCCTCCTTGATGAGGCGCTGCGAACCATTGATGATATGAAGTCAGTTAGTAATTGCAAGCCTGATGTGTATACTTACTCGATCCTTATTAAGTGCTGCACTAAAGTTCGTCGCTTTGATATGATTGAATACATTTTGGCCGAGATGCTGTATTTGGAAATTGAATGTACTTCTGTGACATACAATACCATAATTGATGGTTACGGTAAAGCTAAGCTGTTTGAGCTGATGGAAAGCTCCTTGACCGATATGATCGAAAGTGAGACTGCCTTTCCAGATGTTTTCACCTTTAATTCAGTAATTGGGTCCTATGGTAGCTGTGGGAAACTTGGGAAAATGGAGAAGTGGTATGAAGAATTCCAGGTAATGGGAATAAAGCCAGATGTTATGACATTTAATATTCTAATCAATTCATATGGAAAAGCTGGCATGTATCAGAAAATGGAGTCTGTACTTGATTTTATGAGGAATCGGTTCTATTCTCCAACAGTCGTGACTTACAATATTATCATAGAGACATTGGGGAAGGCTGGCCTTATTAAGAACATGGAACAGTTTTTCCTACAGATGAAGCACGAAGGGGTGAAGCCAACTTCATTCACTTATTGCTCTCTTGTCAGTGCTTATAGTAGAGCTGGACTTCTGGAAAATGTTGATTCAATCATGAGGCAAGTAGAGAATTCGAATGTAGTTCTAGATACTCCTTTTTTCAATTGCATCATCAGTGCTTATGGTCAAGCTGGCGATATAGAGAGGATGGTGGCATTGTTCTTGGAAATGCAGGTCAGAAAATGTAAACCAGACCACATCACATATTCTACCATGATCCAGGCGTACAGTTCACAAGGGATGATCGAAGCTGCAAATGACTTGAAGACTAAAATGATTACTTCTTGTGGTACTTTGGGTACTCGTACTATTTAGCCTCTGTTTCTCCTTGTGTATATCATTTTTGCTTCATAAAGTATGAATCCTCTAAGACTCACAGTTAGTAGCATAAAATCCAGCTATTTAAGTTGGCTCCATGATATTTCTAGCTAAATGCAGATGATTATATAAGGCAGTCGTATTCTCTAATAAATCAGCTTTTGTTTTTCTCTGTTATGTGTACTAAGTTACCATTCAATTGACTGCTTGATATCTGATACGTTGTTGTTACATTTTCTTAGAATCAAATGAATTGATCAGCGGTTAGTACAATCTATCTGCTACCGAAGGAAACCGTTCACTTGGGATTTTGTCAAGCAAAGTTGTGAAAGTGGGCAGAGTGTTATCTGCATGTGAGTTTGTAAGTGTGTAAGGTCTATTTTCTCTTGTTCACTACATCTGAGTTTTTGTTTCTGGGAACCCATCGTTACTCATTAAATGGCCTAACACTGAAACAACTTTAATATTTTCAGAATAGATTCATGTCACGACTTGCCTATTATGAACACATTGGGTGGAACAAATCCACCGAGAGCTGTCTTTCCTCTCTTTTTTCATTTTTTCTTTTGAAACTTCCTCTTTTTTTTGTTTTTTGGGATGTGAAATGTTGTTACTCTTTGCAAATTCTCTCTCTCTATGCATATCTGTATAATTACTTACTGAGAAATGACGTATCTATTTGAGTTTGAGTACTTCATAGTAACAATGTTATCTTGTTATCTATTTGTGTAGAAGGATGCTATAACGATTCGTAAATCAGATGGCATGAATCCAAGGAGAATAACATAGTGAGTCTATTTGCAGCACTGCAATTTCTCTTTCATGTTTCTGTTAACTTTTAAAGGCCTTAACCCACAACTAGACAGATTTGCAGCTTTTGATGCTGGAGAGGGAAGGATGTTATAGGGAGATGCCAATTTAAGGTTCCAAAAGCTCTTGCTAGGGAATAGTTTGGTGCAACTTTTCTGAGTAGCTTTACAGTTGTTTTGCCTGCATAATGTTATTTCGGGACTCTCTTTTTCTTGTGTTGACATATGTATATATAGGTAAGAGAGGGAGGGAGCAGTTAAAGTACTGGTGTTTACTATGTTCACGAAACAGCCAAATCGTGATGTGCTGTCTGCAGTGCAACGTCTGGATTCATCTTCTGTTGAAAACTCAGTGATGCTTGTTAACAGTAGTGGTTGATTATGATGAATAATTAACTCCTTGGTAACACGATGAGGAGCTACAATATTTCAGCAGTCACTGTGGGGTTTATCTATTGCAGTACTAGTAGTTGCAGCAAGGCCTTTTTTTTCTAATCATAACCATACATGGTTTTGAACAGGTCAGTGATGTAACAGGGCTTCTTTCAAAAGAGCAAAGCCATGGACAGATGGAGCATTATTAAGACACTTGCTGATTCTTCGTTCTGGTTGTTTTACCGCTTACTGGCTGCAAGTCTTGAGTAACAGATATATGGAGTAATGTAGTGTAAGATAGTTTTACCATTTACCAGCCCTTTGCGTTTTACTTGTTACTGGGAAATGAATTACAATACATGTTTGATATATCACTAAATACTTTCTGTGAATTAATTCAGCACAGATAATCCATTGAAAACTGCAGTTAAAGCTCAGTGACTTCACAAATGTCTTGTCGTGTCATTCTTTTGATCAATTCTCTCCAGTAACCAAGTTAAAGATAGAGATAACTTTTGCTGTAGGAAGCTACGGCCTCCAGGTACCCAATAACTGTGGCAAAATGTGTAAGGTGTAGAATTAGAAGTATTGCCACTGTCCAGCCTCCTTTGCATTTATGTTTAATTTGAGAAGTCTAAATATAAGTCCTATAAAAAACAAGAAAAAAGGAAGCAGTCTTTTACGACAAGGTTCTTGGTTAGAAAGTTTGAATTACTACTGGAATTGCAATGTTTTGCTCTTTAAGGGATATTATCAATGCTGATCCTGGTGGGGTTCTCGAAGAGACCCATAATTTTAATTTTAGGGGTGACAACTGTAGATTGTATGTAACCAATTATGTAACCGGGCTTCTTTCGGACCACAACTGTTAAGAGTACCATGTCCTTACGTGACCAACCATATACTACTTGAGCGGGTGAACGTTACTTTCTTAGAAGTGGATTAAAATGTCCAGACACCGTTTGAATCTGCTGCTACTTTCTTTAGAGCAGCAAGCACCAAACCTGTAGATAGACCTTATTGCAACACATGTACAACCACTTTAATTTTTGTATCGTAATAGGAGAAAGTTCTCCTTCAAGCTTTCAAAAGTGTCCTTCAAACTGACCTCTTGAGAAGTGAAATTGATGCCTAAGCTTTTTTCTCTTTCCTTAGACACCTGGAATGTTGGCACCATATGCAGCTCCTCTTTCTACCTACATCGACACTCAAGAATTTGAGATGCCAAAATTCTCTAGATAGTAGATCACTCGTAAGAGTTTACTAGCTAAGCTATAATCATTGAAAATGTTGAGTCAATTTCTGAAGTAATTTGAAGACTTCAAATTCTATGCATCTTTCATGTTTGTTTCCTTGGCTTCATCAAATTATACATTATAGTTACTTGATGTTGAGTCTAAATTTGAGTCGTCTCTGTTGAACAATGTAGAGTTAGTAATGAAAATGTCTGAGTTGTACGGAAATTATTTTTATTTTATACACACCAAGATTTGCTAAACTTGTTATAGCTAAGTGGGATATCACGTGTTGAACAACTCATAAATATCAAATACTTACTTCTCATGGATGATGATAGAAGGGTAGACCTCATATAGAATCTTCATAACCATTGGAGGAGGTTCGTATAAATTGGTAAAAAAAAGAGATCAACAGCCCAAGGACTCTTAAATTAGCATCAAAGACATGATAAGATAAGGGAGGTATGCATTTTCTTCCATGTAAAAATACTACAGATAACTAATATGAGTTCGTTTTTAAGGAGATCTAGATATCACTACCTTTACCTTTCAAAAAAAAGAAATCTGCATACTTAAAACATAGTCAATCTTCTATTATTGGCAACTATCTCATGTTAGGCTTTAGACTTCTTGTGATTTTCGATGTGTTTCAAGTAGAAAACACTACATTTCTACCTACTTGAAAGGTCCATCCTTCTGAACTAGGGGGAAATAAGGAGTGAAAAGCGCTAAAGTCATCTTTTGTTGTGACAAAATCTAGTCAAACTCCAGCATGGTGAGCTGCTCTTACAAAGAAAATAGAAAAAGTACAATCTCTGTTGAGTATCAAGGCTACATAGCATTGCTTCATTAAGACTCTGGAACCTAAATGATGGAAAAAAGTCCATACAGAACTAATGGCAAATTTTTTGCTTGCATATTTTCTTATACTGCATTATAGGAGCCTTAGTAAAGTCCTAGGCTCAACGGTCTTTAGGAATTTCTTGGCTCCTATAGGCTATAGCGCAGGAATTTCATGTGCTATTTGGGTCAATCAATCTGCATGGTCCATTCATGCCCATCTTCATCTCTTTTGCCTTCCACTTTTCTCTCTTCCTCCCAATTTTTATTGAAAAATTAGTCACGTCTCAAGCATCCGAAAATTTAATGCTATCTATAGAATTTGATGTTTGTTTGTGTGAAGAATACTGTTGAAGACATCAACAATCCTTAGAAATCCGGGTCATGACTTTTGGGGTTGTAAAGTGTCGAAAGCAAGTTTTTTTTTTGTTAGTTTTTATAGACCAAACAATATGTAGACTATATGTTTTAATTTCGAAATTTTGTTTGTTAGTTTTTGTAGGAAAATGATGGATGTGACTATTTAGGTGGAAGATAATGTTTCGACAAACCGAACTAGCACGTTGTTGTCGCGGTTGAGAAGGTTCCGGTAGACGCCGATATATACAACAACTTCACAAAGCAATATGAAGTTTGGAATGCAGTTTATGCTCATGGAAGATGAAGACGACAAGGATCTTCTTAGGACAATGTTAAAAGAATCGGAAGAAAAAAGAATCACTCGAAAGATATGCCTAGTAAAACTCAGCATGAGAGATAATTTGAAAAGGAAACTGAACGAAAACCATAAAAAAAATCAACCGTTTGTGCTGATTTATGGTTTCTTCTTGTTGTTTGTAATTTGGTAATGTTGCATAGTTGGTTAGGTTTATTGTTTTCTATGTAATATTTTTTTATAGTAGTCACACTTTTTTTATGTATTATGTATTGAAATGTATTTTTAATTCCAATGTGTTAATCATTTTCTAAAAAAATGTATGACATGTATGTAGTCTATATAATACTTGTCAATTCTAATATGTATAAACGACGAAAAAACAAACAAATAAACTAACAAAACTAAACGGACTAATTTTCATAAATTAATGTCTTCCATCATAAATTAAAAATGCAAATACAATTATATTATTCTTAATCACCAGGATAGAATAACTCAATAGTATCCTCAGATGAATAAACGTTTTTAAAAACATTTTCTCAAGATGTTAATTTGTATCGGTTTATGCTTCTTGTTCCTCGGTCAACTTGAGCATGTAAAATTTATCAGGTCTTATTATATTATATACATATCTAAGTTAATTTTAGTTTAGTACTTGAAAGATAGTCGAAGTAACAGGAAAACTAGAAGTAAAGAGTAGCAGAAGTAAATTACTGAGCTTAGAGAACTACTTCATTACGCCTTGATATTTCGTGGTGAGCGTAAACTATAAAATGGAAGTGAACACAAGGATGGAGGACTACACTGGTGGCCTCGTTGGTTTTCCTTTTCGTGCTTGTGTGAAGTGTATGCATGCAGGTGTGCTGATGCAAGACACATATGGGGAATGAAAAGGTAAAGAAGTGAGCTAATAGCCAAAAGCTATTTTATTAAGGCATACAGCCAATTAGTACATAAACCTCAACGATATCCAAACTCTTAACCGTGAAATGTAGAAATGACAACAGCTTTACGCTAATCTGGTGAAGGGAGAAATCCTAATACATAATGCAGTCCAAAATATCAGGTATCTAATCTTATACAGTATAATGTATACATCAGAAACCCGTCTAATTATCATCCTCATATAGAATCTGGTGATTGAACTCATTTACTCAAATTATAATGCTTGTCCACTTCTTCAGAAACATCCCAAGTGCAGCTCATTCCTTTGGGGAACTCAACCAAGTCACCTGCGCCTATCTCAACAGCCTGATTAGACCCATCAGGGTAAACCTTCACCTTTCCCTTCAGCAAGTAACATGTTTCTTTGGCAGAGTATGTCCACGGAAATTTGCTTGGAGGACAACCCCACCTATTTCACAAGAACGTCTCTACTTAAGAACCAGAAAAAAAATAGAGGGAGGGAGTAAACAAATATGTAAAACAACAGTCAGATTAAGCACAAGCCAACTTATTGTAGATTCTGGATGAGATAAAGTGTGACATATCTACTGATACAGAATTCCAGGATAGAAGGAATAAAAGAAGATAAACCACCCCAGCTTAAATAAGTACCCTATTTTAACCCAGTGTAAATTGTTTCTAAGCATCTTAAAATACCTTCTCTAGGTAAAAAAAAATGCTTCCCGAGGCAAGTAATTGATGCAGAAATGGAAGGTTCAGGCTTTCACTTATGACGATCCCATTCTTACAATTTGGCTGCTTAAACAATTTTAATGGGATTGTGCTGCTAAGGTGTGTGATGATAATCTTTTAGGCATCAGTCTGAATCGCAAACTATTATGCTTAGTAACTGCAGAAAGCTGCTTATCATCCCGTCCCCTCTTAGTTTTTCCTCCTTTGTTTATTTCTCTTCTATGCTAATTGAGTTTAATCCTATGAGCGGAGGGAAAGATTTTCTATTTCGCATAGCTAACAATTTTATATATCTACAAAGATCAGACAACTGGAAGCAGACAAACCAAAGATGCAGCATAGTTTTGAAACTGAGATACTTTGATCTGGAATATTTAATGTCAATAAGACTTCGAGTGGACCAACAACCTGATATCCACAATTTATAGAAAACAGTTCTCCCCGCTTCAAGAATTTCGCAGAGCTGTAGTGTGATAAAATGCCAAAAGTGTATTGTCATGAGGAACAATATTCCGGAAAATTTCTTGACCACCTTACCTCAGACATCAAAAAGAAAAACAAGGCAAAGCTTCTATAGGTATTTAACTATATGCAGGTTAGAAAGGCCAAAATATGATTTCAAGACTTGAAGCTAAAAGGAAATGTATTCCTTTTTGTTAGGATAAAAAATTAAAATTAAGCAACATTTCATGAGATTAACATGCTCAAATATGTGGACTAAATCCACTGCTACCCAAAAACACACTTTTAACTTAAAGTATTGCACCTTCCTTGAGCTTATGCATACTTGCCGGTGCCTGAATTTTCTTTTCTACAACATTCTCTACTTATTTGTCCCTGCAATGTTGATGATTAAGGTTTCACTTCATCCACCCTTGAGTTCTTAGAAGTGGAGACACAACAGAGATTTACGAACTTACCAAAGATGAATTGGAGAAATGAAGTCAACTGGATGTGTGGTTCATGGAGTCATCAATCAGGTAAAATGTTTCTGAAAAAGAGATGAGGAATTAAAGGCAAGATAATGGTTGGTAATTTGAACAAGATGAATATGGAGGCTCCTTGAGTTCATTGGCGTGAAGATAACGAGAAAGTTGCAGCGTTAAGTTTGTAGATATCAGGGATGGCGTGACTATTCTAACTTCTATGATAACAGCAATAACCATTGAGATAGCTTCTTCTTTCACTAAAAATAACTCTGGTGTGATGGAACAGCAACATATCCTATTCCCTTGCCACTATGGTCATCATGAGGTGATCTAGTGATTCTATAGATGAGAGTCAACATAAGAATTTGACTAATTTTTCAATTAGCGATTGTTTATTTATTCTGATATCCATCAGATTAAATGGAAGCTCAGATTTTGAAATAGACAGTAGGCGGATGCCCTGCGACTGAATTAGAGAAAACCTCAACATTAGATTCAAAGGAAGCTAAGCCTATCACTGCTGTGAGAATAGGGTTGTCCGCAGGAAATCAGATCGAGTCAATACAGTGATTTTTAATTTTTTTTCCCCCAATCAGAACCTGTCTGGATTCTCAGCAAATGAAAAGATAAACAACCACAAGGAACTCGGGAGATATAAGATTTGGGATCACTCACATTCCTTCTAATCGGTTCAAAGAGAAAAGGACACGAAATAATAAAGGCTCACTTTCATCTGTGCTCCCCCCTACACATATATTGGAGCAAGAGCGGCGCTAACTTTTGCACAGGATTGATTGGCTCACTCACTGGGACTGGCCTAGGATAGTTTAGAGGGGAGGTTACCCCAATTCTTTTCTTACCTCCACTTATTTGATGGGCTGCTCAAGGGATTATTGTGGTTAAACCCTTCACAACTTATCAATTGATGTAACCCTTTTAGTATGAATAGTTTATTGGTTTGGGCACATCTTGTTTAATTTCTTAGCATGATATTGGTAGGATGTGATTGAAACTTTATCACCGGCTCAAGAATGCACACCTTTGGCCAATTTGATTTGCAAGTGAACAAGTTCGACTACTGAGATAATGAGAGATTTATCTCCAAATAACAAGAGAAGACTAGATACAATCTTATTATTAAGTAACAAGATTGTCCCTAACTACAGTATCTTTGATTAAAAGATAAGGTTATGCACTACTTCTTTCTAGATAAAAATAAAAAATAAATAAAAATTATCATAATTAAATTGTGATCTTTCGGTAAGCTACATGAATTTCGCCCATCGTAGAGAACTCGACTCTGATGAGTGAGACTGTTGGTCCAACTCCAAAAGTGAGCAATATATCTCGTCCTTGTTGGTAGCATCAAGTGATGACCATTCCATCGAATAAATTTTTCTGCAAATTACCAGCTACATGCAGATTGAATTTCTCTTGTATAACCATACTAATGTTTCCAACTTCTCAAGAAATATCAAGCTTCCTTATTGTGGTCTCTACTTGAATGATGAAGAGGTGGATTGAAAATATTGGGTTGTTTTTAGAAGGTAAGCGAATGAGTATTTTCCGAGAAATGGGTGCTACCAGTGTAGCAAAATAATGAATTGGAGCAAGATATAAGAGCTAGATCAATTCACACAACATCTTTCATCAAGTATTTTCCCAAACAAAGTAATAAATGGTCCTTGTGCACCCAAGGGTGTGGCCTAGTATTCAATGAAGTGAGTTGAGAACCGTCTCAGGTTCGAATCCTAGCAAAGGCAAAAAACGCTAGGTGATTCTTCCCATCTGTCCTAGCCTTGGTGGACAGAGTTACCTGGTATCTGTTGCTGGTGGGAGGTGGCAGGTATCTCGTGGATTTAGTCGAGGTGCGCGAAAGCTGGCCCGGACACCACGATTATCAGAAAATAAAAATGGTCCTTGTTATGGAGTATGCAACACAAAACAAGCTAGACATTGGAGATAATAAAAACTAGTTAACAAGATAAGGGCAGATTATTATAATGTGGAGGGCTGATTATTATAATATTGTTCCCATTACTATTGAAGCTCAAGTAATCACTGGTGAGGTATTTCACATTCCAAGTCGGACATTGCGTCTGATCTCGTTTGTGTATGTTTTCAATACTAAGGATGAGAGAAATTGTTATGGAGTAGTTTAGTTCAGCAAAGCTTGACTTGTAGCCAAACCTGTTTCTTATCAAGAAGTGAAGATATGTTCTTGATTGATAGTAGCAAGAGTCCTGGGCCTGATAGCTATGAGAGTGGATTCTTTGGAGATTCTTGGGATATAGTACGAGCTGATATCTCTAATGCAGTTATTAAATTCTTTTAGAATGGTCAATTACTCAAGCAGCTTATTCAAATAATATTGCCCTCATACTTAAAATAGTTGTTCCTGAGGAAGCCAGTCAGTACAGGCCCATCTCATGTTGCAATGCACCTTATAAATGCATATCCAAGACCATTTGCCAAAAGTTGAAGCGGGCAATCACTAACATTGTAGCTGATTATCAGGCAGCTTCAGTCCAAGGGAGATCTATGGTTTATAATATGTTGATCTGCCATGATATCTCAAAACATTACAACAAAAAGGCTTCTCCTAGGTGTTTTATGAAGATAGACCTCAGGAAAATCTATGATATCATGAGTTGGCAATTTGTTGAGGAAGCTTTGTATGGCTATGGATTTCCACAGAGATTTGAGAGCTGGTCATGGCATGTGTAACCTCTCGTAAGTATTCTATTATGGTAAATGGTGAAGGGCATGGTTACTTTGCAGGGGAAGGAGTTTAAGGCAGGGAATCTCCTATATCCCCTCTAATATTTGTCCAAGTAATGGAATATCTGTCCAGGGTGTTGAAGAGCATGTGTTTGCTAATTGCGAGTAGACTACAACTGTGAGGTATGAATTGTTTAGATGGGTTGGTTTGCATATCCAAGTTGATGAAGTTAAGCTGGTACCGGAAAGGATCAAAAAGAAGCACGAGAGACAATTTCAAAAGGAGGTGTTGGCAGCAATTTGGGGGGCTATCATTCACCATACTGTAAGAGCTAGGAATTGGAAATTGTTCAAAGGATTAAGTGCACGTACAGAGCTAGTCATTATACAAGTTAAGAAGGAAGTGGTAGAGAAAATAGATCTTCTTAAACTGTCTAGGAAGTCACAGAAATGTAGTAGCTTGATTCATAGGCTCAACTAGTATTTTTGTTTGTTGGAGGCTTAATTTTTCGTAGCACCCTTCCTGGAAGCTGGTTATGATAATTAGGTGCTCTTTAGGTGTATTTGCTCTTGTTGTCCATTCTAGTAGTCCTAGTACTTTTCTAGTTTCTTGTTCTTCGATTTTGTTATCATCTGTTGCTTCGTGTAGTTTGATTATAGTATAATTTTGTTGTAGTTTTGTTCTACTACTATTTGTTGTTTTATTACTGTCTGTTGTTTCTTTTATTTCCATTACTTTTTTTTAGAACTGTTTTTATCTTGAGCCGGGGATATATAGGAAACAGCCGTTTTACCTCTGAGGAAGAGGTAAGGTCTGCATACACCCTACCCTCCCAATGACCACTTTGTGGGACTACACTGGGTATGTTGTTGTTGTTGGTAATATTTACAGTTGTTAACCAAAAATAAAATAAAATAAGGGCAGATAAAGCAATTATATCTAATTAAAAGATAAGATTATCTGTAAGTAATAAATGAAACATCATCTCTAACTAAAAGAAAGTTTATCTTTACATTTCTAACTAAAAGATAAAGATAATAACACTGCAGTTTCTTATTTAACTCATGAGGCAGTTCTGGTGAATTTTTGGTGAATCTTTCATTGTCTATATCACGGTTATACTAATGTATGCTGAAAAAAATAAAGCATTTTTGGCAAAAAATTTTAATCACAAATACTTTACCAATCAAAATAACTTAAAAAATTAACAAAAAGAGTGGAATCTCAATTGTCAGTGGACTCAAAGTATGAAAAGAATGCCTCTCAACACTGTTCAAAACTAATAAATACAGCCTCTTAAACCTTTAGGCAGGTTCAGAAATAAAATAGGGGTGCATTAATTTGGTAGTGACTGAGGGATGAAATTGGGGAAAGTTTTATCTTGTTCATATGATTGGGTGGATAATATAACTTTGTTTTGCCCCGAAAAAGCATTACCAATTCTCAAATACGTAAGGCATATAGAAATTGGTTACTGGAGGTGAGGGAGAAGTGTCAAACAACATCAAAAAAGGGTTACCGAGCAGTCCTTATGTTAGGGTTTAGAGAAGAAAAAAACATAGTAAATGAGAGACATACTTGGGCCAAGACCTGACTCCGAGGTCAGTGAGTTTAGATTCGGGAGGGTTGTTAATGACCTTGACTCCGGCTATCTCAGTGGCCATGCTGCTTGATTCCTTTTCAGCTGCTGCTCGTATTCTACTTTTACCCTTGCTACTTAATAATAGTAATGGACTTGTGTTGCGAAATTTGTGGGGTAACGCCTTTTTATTCAAATAGTACGAGTATCTATGACAATTAGCATTACTGATGATGCCCACTCCCCAGGTGCCACTCCCCACAGAAGCCATCCTTATATTCAATTTCTCAATTTCCTCTGCTTCCTTACTAATCATTTCATTTCTTATAAGTAACTAACTATCTACGTTTGCTTCCACTTGAATCTTATCATCATTTTGTAGGACCATATTGTTTGATTGACAGGGAAAATGTGGACGAAATTTCGTGTACCTTATTCCCCCCCACCCACCACGCCCCCCACCCCGGTTTTTCCGTTTGGATTGCATGGATAGAAATTAACTTCAAAGACTTATTTTTTAAATTTATCCCACCTTATTCGAATATATGTCAAGTCTCATGTCATGCTGTTTGCTCAAGAAAATTAAGACATTCAGTCGATCCTGCCAAGACACAGGATCGAGGCGTAACATAAGCGTAAACGATGATAAATTATAGAAGATGTCTAAATACAACAAAAGTAGGACGATACAATTGAAATATCCTAAAGACCTGGCAATATTAATTACAATCACCTAACTTAAAACATGTACAAAAGTCTGACACCACAATATTTAGGAAAAGAAGACAACCAAAATAAGGAGTAGTATCAGAGTTCAGTGTTGTAAATTGGTTGATAGGTTATCCCAAAGACTCCAAATGGCATAACCCATATCGCTCCACCATATCCAATTGGTAATCACAACAAAACCTGAACATAAGAGTACAACAAGTGTAAAGTGATATGAGAAACACATGTACTTAACAACATCATCGATCGATCCTAAACCGAAGTGATGGCGAGGACTGGTATTCACAATACTTGCTTCTATACTTTATCATATTCATATGAGTAAGATATAGGACAATTTCATTCGACAATTAAGCAACAGAATGACTACAATTAACTAAATATCATAAATTAGCAGTTGAAATAGATGATCACAGACCAATTCAACATTTCCTTACAAGCCCAATAAATCAGAGATTAAAAATGTAAATTCAACATCAGCTTAATAAACTCAACAACCTCAATGAGTAAGAAATATTGAATAAAATCCATTATAATGTCATCCTTTACAGCAACCCAAGCCAACCACAATATCAAACTTGTTGCATGTGTGCAACCCGAGCCAATCACCGTATCACAGAAATGAGGCAATATGACACAATGTTATTGTAACATCCCAAAAGTTTTCCATGCTTAAACTAAGACTTAGATAAGAAAACCAGCTGAAAATCAAAGTTTCCAGACCAGTACGACTCACTGTACTAGTCGTACAGTGAGACCATGAGTCGTGCTATGAATCTTAGTAGGCTGCCCATAATTTTTTGCAACTCCAGTCACCACAACTCATCGTACGAGTTGTGGAGTGAAAGTTGTGCAGTGACTCGTACTGATGAAGACCAGAGAGATGACATTTTCTCTTAGGGATCACGAGTCCAAACCACGACTTGTAGGTAGATCTCACGAGTCATGGGATGGGATCGTTCACCCAGAGCAGAACTTAAATCCAGGAACCACGAGTCAATTTACGACTTATGGAACCATTGTACGGTTCGTATGATGACATAATGGGATCAAGCAATGGCATTATATTACCAACATACAACCTAGACACATACCAATAACACTACCCAAACAAACAACAATCACTATGCAACCTATACACCCTCACATCAAAGAAGTACCCCACACTCAAAATATACAATGAATATCAGAACGGGGACTGAATTAAAGCCCTCACTCTCACAAAGAAATTCAGGTCGTGTGATGAAATACCATAGGCTTGCCCTTATTTTCAACGCCTTAGTTTTCTGGACAGTTAAATTAGGATCACTATAGGACTTTTATTGGCTTGTAATGTAAGCTTGCGGACAAGTATAGTAAATTTGGACTAAGTGACTCAACCCTCCTTGGTGCTACGCTACTTTTGACTCCACTTTTCAACCCCATTTATTTCTTTTCCTCTCGACTTTCAGACTTCGAGTGCAGTTTCTTTTTGCAATTTTTTTTTTTTTTTTTTTAATTTTCAAACTTTATTCACTTTTTTTCTTTTTTCTCCTTTTTAATATTTTCTTTCTTTTCAGACTTTACCACACCCAACTCCTTTTTTCTTACAAACTTCTTCTACATACCTAATTTTTTATGCATCCCTACGATAGCCACCCTCAACTTAAGAAATTTACATGAGTTGAGGTGCACAGTATCCAAGGAGGGATCAGGGCCAAAGCAGGTTCATTGTAATCTAATTGGGAAGGTGAATGGGCTAGTTCAATAAAAAGGTTTATTTAGTCTAAAAAAACTGGGATCAAGGTATATTAGATTCTATTTGGTAGGTATTTTAGGCTTATAGTGGACTATTCAAGAAGGACCTATGATCCTTTCCTAACTTGCTATCCTATAACCTTGGCGAGACTAACCGAAAAAGTTCTAGATTGCACACACACACCGACTAGGTCAGTATCTCACAACACATATGGTTTGGGGATACAAAAGGAGTTACTACCTATCTCATAGTTAGGCTACAGTTATCATGCCCGTAATCCTAATGCCATAATGAGATCACATTGGTCACAGCGGTGAACTCTTTTTTTTATATCTTTCGGTCATGGTATGCCTTCATCTTCTCTTTGTACAAAGCTGAACCTTTATATGTTCTCAGATGGAATTCATCCATCTCGTTCAGCTGCTCAAGTCTCACTTTTGTTACATCATTCCATGCCAAATTTAACCTATTCAGAGCCCATAATGCCTTATGATCAAGTTGATCAAGCAAGTGGCACACTTGCCAAACAAAAACTAATATGGAAAAACACCAATAGGAGTCTTAAATGTTGTTTAGTAAGCCCATAATGCATCATCCAACTTTCTAGCCCAGTCCATTCTATTGGCATTCACGATTTTTACCAAAATGAACTTGATCTCATAATTGGAGACCTCAACTTGCCTGCTTGACTGAGGATGGTAAGCTGTTTCCACCCTTTATTTCACAACATATTTTTCAAGTAGAGCTTTAAATAGACGATTGCAAAAATAGAAACCCTCATCACTGATGATGGCTCATGGCGTGCCAATTCTGGAAAATATGTTCTTCCTAAAAAATATTATCGCACTCTTTTCTTCATTGTTTAGAAGTGCAACTACCTATACCCACTTTGAAACATAATCAACAACAACCAAAATATACTTCATACTATATGAGCTCACAAATGGACCCATGAAATCAATGCCCCATAAATCAAATATCTCAAGCTCTAATATTAGGGTCATTGGGAGCTCTTGCCTTCATGAGATGTTTCCTGTCTTTGGCATTGGTCACAAGATCTTGTGTAGACATGTATATCTTTATGAATGCTGGGCAAGCAATACCCACATTGTAAAATTTTATGAGCAGTCCGCGCACCACTATGATGACCCCCAAGTGGTGAAGAATGACATGCCTCTAGAATACTCATCATCTCTATCTCTGGAACACATCTATGAATCAGGCCATCTCCGCAAATCCAGAACAAGTATGGCTCATCCTAGAAGAGCTTCCTCACATCATGCCTAAACTTCTTCCACTGCTAAAACGACAGCTCCTCAGGAACCACATCGCTTACCAAATAATTTGCAAAATTATTTCTAAGAAACAATCATGTTGTTGAGCCTAGGAGGGAAATTTCTATGATAAGTAAAAGGACCCACTCCTAGCCAATCATCCTAACAAAAACTGCAGGTACCAGACTTTAAAGACCACTGAATATGAGCCTCAACAATGACTTTGTTTTTCATCATATGCTTCCAAATAACAGATTGCCCTGTATCCCATTTCTTGGCAACTGGATTGGCCCTTTGGCAATACGTAGCTTTGAGAAAATCTCCCCACTGATTTTTTGAATCTTATAAGCCACCATTATTTATATTGTAGAGACAAACAAATATCCTCCAGTTCTCTCACACCAATTCCACCTTCTTCATAAGGAAAGCTGAGGGTTTCCCAAGAAGCCCAATGGTACTTCCTCTTGTCATTGTCCCATCACCAGAAAAAATCTGTAGAAAGGCTTTGAATTTGTTTGAGGGTAGTTTGGGTAGGAGAGATAGATACCAGAGTGTAAATATAAAGAGATTGTAAGACAGATTTAACAAGAGTAACTCTCCCACCATAGCTAAGCATCTTAGATTACCATCCTTTGATCTTAGAAATCACTTTAGAGACCATTTCAGTGAAGTAGATGATCTTCTAAACTCCTATATATAGAGGGCAACCAAGATATAGGACTTTCTTTATATCCGAAACCAGTAATGGTTTTGACTCTATCAATGATGTCTTGAGGAGTTTTAGTAGGGATCATGAAGTTTTGTCAGGGCAATGAAATTGGAATTCAAACTTAGGTCTTAACAACGCCTTCAATAAAGAAATTGTGAACCTCCCTGAACAAGTCGTCAATAAAAATATTCCAATAGTGATAATAAAAAAAACCTAGGAATCAAAAAATTAAAAGGATAAAGGAGTCACAGCCCCCAACCAAGGGAGTGGTTACGTTCACTATGTCCCCCTTATTCCCAACATGCTATGGTACCCCGTGGCTATCTCATGAGTATCTTCGATCTAAAACTTCACATCTACTCTCTCTGAGTGGATGAACCACGCCTTTGATATCACAAGAATATAGCGATCGAATAGCTATAGCTCAGCTGCTTTACATATTACACTGTATTTCCCAAAGGTGGCATATTGCAATCACATAGGTGAGTGATAAGCATTGGAGGTTTACCCGAAGGGCAGTGGGAAAAATATGGTTCCCATTGCATTATTGAGATCTATAGGGTGGTGGGTACTTCAGTTGTCTTGTATCAGGTGAAGAGAAGGGGGTGGTAGGCTTAGTAGGGCTCGAACCTACAATATCATGATTATGAGTTGTACGTTTCAACCAATTAAACTATAAGCCCCCACAGATCTCAACATGTAATTCTCTCACTTTGGGAAGAGCGGAAGGAAAGATAAGGCCTTTGTCCTATCTACTTTTTCCTCTTCCCAGGAATGAAGAATTTTTGAAAAAAAGATTTTCATTTTTTTCTTTTGTTTATATATTATTTATTATTATTATTATAAAAATAATATTCAACAAGTGGCCCTTTTGTGACTTAAACAACCGGTACACTTTTCGGCTCAAACAGGCAAGGGCTTTCTATTTGCTTGCAATGCCAACTGCTCGCCTTTAGTTAGAAGTAAAAGTAGAGGGCGTTGTTTCCCCACACTTCAAAAATTCTCTTCCAGTAAGCAAGATCTTTGATTGATGTGCTTGAATAAAGTTGATCAATGGTAGATGCTTGGAGCATTCTCTATACCTTAATTGAACTGCCCCGGTCCTAGCTCGGGTTCTTGCTTAATAAGGCGTCCCTTGTTTGCTTTTGGATTGGACTAAGCGATAATCCTTTTTGTGGAAGTAGACCTTTTCATTCTTCTCCTTTAATGCCAGTTGATAAGTATACTAGGGCTGGAATGCTCTTTTATAATGTATGTGGATTACTTGGTCGATTACCTGATTACACTAGCCTCATAGCCATCTCTTTAGCGTCCTGCCATTCCTTCTTGCAGGAAATCTAACTCATTCTAAGGTAGAGCTCTTAGAGTTATACTTAAAGTTAAAGGTAGTTCTTTAGTTAAAGCAAGGAGAGCAGAAACTGAGGGAAAAAACCCTATGTTCTAGGCTACTGAGATCGGAAATCATAACCTAAGTACTAAGTAACCAGCAAATGGGGATGCCAATCTTATACAAAAATACCGCTATCTAAAGTAACTTTATAGGGAGGCTGCATATAGCATTCTAAGATCTCAATACGAGAAAGAAATCAAACCTATAACCTCACTGCAGTGGCTTGTAGACTTGCTTTGCTGCAAAAAGATCAAGTGAAAACCTATTAGAACTGTGGGCCTCACTCGTCTACTACTCGACCTTAATTAACTATAGTTAGAAGGATCCATCCAATAGATTAATGACTTGCTTGGGTCATCTAAGAGGTAAGGCCTACTCCGATCGACCCTAACTTTCATTATTGAGCTAAAGGAGTTCCCTAGCCCTTCAAGTTTACATGCTGATCCCTTTATGATGGCATTCTTCTTCCTCTCTGACTTTACAATATTATCCGTGCTAGTTTGGTCTCTTGAATTAAGGTTTCCGATTGGATTGTTTATAAGTCTACTATACTCTACCATATTATAGAGAAAAAAATGTATGTTCATTCGAACATTGAGAAAGAAGGTTAAACCTAATTCGGTGTCAACACTTGACTGCCCGAAGGTCCTAACTAGCTTCAACTGAGTTTTTGGTAGGCTAGGAAGCATTTCTTTTACTCTTTTATGTCTATTATGTATTTTTATCCTTGCGCCGATTCTCGTCTTTCGTCTTTTCTTTTACGTGTCGAGCGAGTTTGGAAAAAAGGTTCCCAGTTGGCTTTGTATGAAGAATCCTATATTTCTAGCTCTAAGTTAGCCATAGATTGTGAGTGAGCTTTCGAGGAGTAGATATCTAGCGTCGAAATACTAGTGGATCAATTTGCCTTTATTTAATATAATTATTGAAAGGATAAAGAGGAAGAGATGCTTCTCACAAACAACAACTATCCATAGTGAGAGAGATCCATTGTATTTGTCGCCTACCTCTTTATAGAAATAGAATAGCATGCTAGAATCCCTAACCTAGAGCAACTATAAATATTGAATCAAGTCTCCGCTCTTCAGATCAGTTCATCTGTAGTTTAGGAATTCTGGTTAATTTTTCCTAAATATGACCTTCTCCTCCCATCAAGAGAGTTTCTTGTTCTTTTTCGAAAAAGGATAATGAGCTACAATGACATGAATTCAATACTAATAAAATATATTGACTACAAATTGAACTAAAGAAAGAATGTTGACTGTTCGACAACGTGAAGACCACAATCTCAATTTAGAATAATCAAATGCCCTTGAAGAGTCACATGGGCACCCCCACCAAGTAGAATAGTTATGATATCCCCATCAAGATCTAATTTTAAGAGGATACTATTTATTTCTTCTTCACATGGGCGCCTTAACTAAAGAAGCTAAACAGAAGGATCTCATTCCAACTTATCCTTTGCTGAATCTTTCCTTTGTCCTTCCTTTGAACTGGAGACAAAACTTTCTTATTCAACTATAGGGGTTAGCAAAGTAAAGAAAGATCAACACGTCTTCTTTAGAAGAATTTTCCTATATTAGTACATCAGCTGAATAGATATAACGCTAGGTAGCAAGATCCCCCATCGGGTTAAGAACCCATTTTTTTTCTGCCTCAATTGAAACTTCTAAGAGGCCAGGATTAGCTCCTAAATATAGTAGGATTAACTGGGCTTAGCTTATATAAATTCTCTTTAAACTCATTCAATATCTTTCTCGCCTTGTCCTGCTAACAACCTATGAATGTGCGCTTGTCGAAAATTATAACACCCCAAAAATTCAAGCTAAGATTAGAACCATGCTTCAAGTACATATAGTATCAAACATCATGTTTTGTTAGTATGAGAAGTTATTTAGACATGTATTAAGTCCACCAAGTAACTCCTAGATCATAGCCAAGTTGAAACCTTCCTTACCGGTGGTTTTCTTGTGAAGAATCTCCCTATAGTCAATTTCAAATGAGAATAAATCCTAGATTCTAAAGTATTTTTGAGCTCAAGACCCACCAAATGAAAGTTTTTTGACTCTTCTTTCCAACGCATCTAGTTTTCCCTTAATCCAATTTTGAATCTAAGAGTTATGGATATTTTAGTAAAATACTATGCAGCAGTCAGAAACTACGAATGCAAACCGCGATTGTGGTTAGAAACCACGACCATGCAATGGTCTCGTCAGAATGAAATAGACCCAAATACCAGATAATTGTCAAGTGTACCTACCAACCATGAAAGGGTACCACGATCTTTTCTAGAAACCACGATCTTGGGCAAAATCTTGGCTCCTAAAATTAATTAGGCTTGGACTTTCAACCTATGAACTAAGGTACGATCCTAGGTGGGTTCCACGATTATACCATGGCTTGTCTGATAAATTCCAGAGAGCCTCCATTCCATCCACCCAACTGCGAACACCACCCATGGTTGAAGGTGGGTCCTATGATCATGGGATGGTCTGTACGACTTAATTCCATAGATTTTCAGTTACATTTTATGAGGGGCTTTGCAGGCATTTTCCACTCTTTTAACATCAAAACTACGTTGTTTAAGCCACCCCAAAAATTATTATTAAGATTAAAATTACCTTAAGTCCCTCATTACTCAGAAAACATTCGACACTTAATCAGAAACAAGAGAAAGAGGTGATTTTCCTCCTCTTCAGGGCAAACTAGGGTTCTCCAATTTCAAACTCCAATTATAAAGATGTCTTAAAGGTTATAATCTCTAGGTATGTGGGCTTTCATTAATGGGTTTTCTTTCACCCATCGAGTCCCAAAGTTAACTCAATTCCTTAAGTTTAATTCACCTTTCAAGTTTAGGGTTTCCATGAAAAGTTTGAATTCCTTTAGCTTTCAGTTTCTTGCTTTGACTAAACCATGAATATATGTTCTCCTATAAATTTGAGCATCTTTACATACTCATGACTATGAACTCTCATTATATTGATAAATTCATGTTTTAAGGGTTTGAGTTATGAAATTCCTTATTATGTTCAGTTTATAGAATTGCTATTAGTAGTTGCATTATTTTGAGATGGCGGGTTATGAACACCCAATGACCTAGGATATCATGCATTGTCAGTTGAATATTCAGTCTTTCAGTTTTTATGTTTTAGAATGCTTTCAGATAAAGCACTTATCTTTCAATTTCAGAACATCATTATTGTTGAGCATTTCAGTATATCAGTTTATTTTCAGTTGGGAGTAGTACTTAGCACAAAGAAGATTAGGGTTCAGATAACCCAAGTCCCAAACTACATGGCACCATAGGTAAAAGGGGTCCTCGCCAATTGAAAATGTCTCCCTTTCCCTTAATAGGCTCATGAGTGAATTCACGTCAATCATGGTTCGTACCCTTGGCAAGGTATAGAAAACCCTCCCAACTTGGGTTATAGGTTGGATTCCATATTGCTCACATGGTCTTTGTTGGTTACAAAAACCTCTCACAGTTCAGTTTCAGACCTCGTTTGACCTCGTAATCAGTTTATTCAGCATCTTATAGTGTTATATGTTTATTACTTGGTCATACCATCAGTTTACAGATTTCAGTACCATGTTCAGGTCATCATGTCACTTTCAACGTATTCATTTTATGTAGTGTAGTGCATATCTCACATGCTCAGTACATTCAAAGTACTTACCGCATAGTTTTCTTTGCGCTATGTTATCTTATAATATAGGTTTAGACGTTCAGCACCCCAACTATATTAACTTGATCCAGCATTACTTCCGCAGCTATGTTTTGGTGAGTCCTTATTATTCAAGGAGCAGTTATCAGTATTTCATTCATTTTTTCTATTTTAGTTTCAGACAGTTAGAGTTAGCTGGGGGCTTGTCCCAGCAACTCGTCTTAGTAGAGGCTTTCAAACATAAAGTTAGATATTCATCATTGTGGTTTTAAATTTAGATACTATTGATTAGTTTTGATTTTTATTTCATCATTCATTTCAACTTCCACACAGTGTTTATATAAGTTATTTTAGTATTTATAGTGTCATGCTAGGCCATGGATCAACTTGGGGTCACTTGTGGTTCCAGGCACCGTGTTACGAATAGAGGTAGTCTTGAATCATGATAAACTTGGTATCAGAGCATCATGTTTAAAGTTTCCTAGGGTATCTTGAAGCCGTGTTAAGTAGAGTCTTATTCATGGGTGTGAAGTGTACCACACATATGAGTGAGAGGCTATGAAATGTTTTAGGAAAAGTTTCACTTCTCTTATATTCATGTCATGCAATAGAGTGTGAACTCTACTAAAATCTTCTTCTAACTCGTGCTCTACACATTTACGGAAAATGCCTCCCAGAAAAGCTAACAGAAGGATAAATGAAAATGGAAACCAGCAAGCACCACCATCCCCCACAGACCCTTTGAATGAGCAAGTCTCTCATGCTGAGTTCATGGATGCTTTCACGGTGTTAGCTCAGGCCAATCAATAGGTTGTTTCCCTTAACCCTATTGGTGCCACAATATTAGCTAGAGTCCGATACTTTACACGAATAAATCCTCCTGAGTTCTATAGTTCTAAGATCGAGGAAGATCCACAGGAGTTCCTGGATGATATCCAGAAGGTTACAGAGATATGGGTGTCAGTCCAATCGAAAGTGCTGACTTGACTGCTTATAAGCTAAAAGGAGTAGCTCACACACGGTTTAAGCAGTGGAAGGAGCATAGAGGTGCAGATATAGGTTCAGTAAAATGGGATGATTTTTTTGCTTCCTTTCTGGATAGGTTCTTCCCATTGAGTTAAGGAAATCCAAGGTTCAGGAGTTCATTAATCTGAAGCAGGAAAACATGAGTGTGAAAGAGTATTCTCTCAAGTTTACTCAACTTTCTAAGTATGCTTCGGTAATGGTTGCTGATTCCAGCCAATATGAGTAAGTTTGTATGAGGTATTTTTGAAGATATGGTGAAAGAGTGTAGGACTGCAATGTTGGTCAAGAAAATGGACATCTCTTGATTGATGGTTCATGCACAATAGATTGAGGAAGATAAGGTTAAGGAAAGGACAAGGAAAATATGAATAAGAGAGCTAGAATAGGGAACTTTGATTATTCTTAGCAGAAATTGGGTGGTGGTAATCGGTCTCAGTTTCAGTAGAGGTCTTTAGCCCCAGCACCATCATCTGCTATTGTTCCTTCCCTCATGCCCAGGTAAAATCAGAAAGGTAGAGCGCCAGGCTATAATTCTCATTTTAGTGCTTCCAATGGTCGTACTTTCCCTACTTGTAAAATGTGTAGGAAAAATCATCCTAAAGAATGTTTGATAGGTAAGGATGGGTGTTTTTGTTGTGGAATGCATGGTCATAGACTTTGATATTGTCAATCAGCTAAGAGAGGTGATTCTAGTGGACGCAGTCAGGCTACCTCTTCAGTAGCTCCAACAGGTCGCCCGACTCAGCAGGGTACCTCATCTAGTGTGACTGGCAGACAGTGTCAAAATAGGTTCTATGCCTTTCAGACCCGACAGGATCAGGAGTGTTCTCCTGATGTAGTCACTGGTATGTTACAGGTCTTTTATATTCATGCCTATACATTATTAGATCCCTGAGCCACACTTTCTTTTGTGACTCCTTATATAGCTGTAGACTTCGGTGTCAGTCCCGAAATACTTTCATAACCTTTCTCAGTCTCTACTCTAGTCCCGAAATACTTTCATAACCCGACACTCTTGCTATCCCTCAATTAACTATAGAAATAGAGTAGTCCAGTTTTAGTTTCCAAATGAGCCAGTTATAGAGTTGAATGGTAGTACTTCAGTGCTGTCATGCCCCGATCATACACCCTGGACGTAACAAGGCACCTGGAACCACGGATGATCCCAAGCGGATCGTTGGCCTGGCAAACTGTTCATAAAACTTAATTTTGAAAATATGCGGAAGCTAGAAATACAATTATGGGCTAACTCACTAGAAACACAATAAAGCTTTATTTGAAATATTGAATGTCAACTTGAAAAACAACAAAATAACCATTATCTTATGTCTAATGAAGCCTCTATGACTCATGAACTGAAAGAGTTGCTGGGACATGGCCCTGAGCTACCTTTATTGGGGACTAACAACAGAAATTGAAACTATCTAATACACTGGAAAATTAGCAAATCATTACCAAGTCCTCTGAATGCAAGGAGGACTCACCACAAGCTGATGTTGGGAAGGTCTAACGAATGGACTGGATGCAGTCCTGAGTCTGTATGCCCGAATCTACTTCATGAAACAATATAGCTTAAAAAGAGCGTCAATACTTTGAATGTATTGGTACATAAAAGAGGAAAGAAAACTGGAACTGTCATAACTTTGAAATTTAAAACATAACATATGACATAAGTAAATAGGTATGGGACCAAAGACTTCATACCTTTTCTTTCAAATTTGTTGGGGACTAGAGTAGTACAAAAGAATGAGTTATTCAAATACTTTTGACCTTTTCTTTCAAAGTTGTTGGGGACTAGAGTAGTACAAAAAAATGAGTTATTCAAAATATTTAAAACACATACAAACATAAATATTAAAACTCATGATACTTAAGCCAGAAAATAATTAATTGGCATGTCGTAGAAAACAACTTTAATACACTCATCATAAATACTAAGTAGCTTGAACAAATATTAAGTTTTCTAAATTGGGGGAGTTTATCTTAACCGACATAAACCATGTAAGCGACATAGAGTCCAATGTCTTGCCCACATTGAGAAGAGTCGTTCTACACCTTGCCGGAGTATAAGAGAAAACATAACCTATGGATCCAACTCTTAGCCCGAAGGCAAAAACCTACGGTGGCGACGTAGTTATAGGGCATGTGACCTCGGACACATACCCAACTTGGTGCTAAATAATCCTCCCTAAAAATATAATAGCTGCTCATATAATAAGTCTTAAAATATTTTCTAAAATCATACTAGTCTCTAAAATATCATATCAAGAAACATAGCTTTCTCTGTGAGTGTTGGATCTAAGTCGTTATAACTTACTCTTCTTTTCAAGATATGATAACATCTTTTCACCTTTCAAATCATAGTTCAATACATAAGGGTTTTTCATAGATTTTTCATAAATTGAGTACCTTTGAATATACTTTATAACAAGGCTATAATTAAGCCCATTAGAGCATGAAATCAACTTTCAATTCAAATCCCCAAGTCATAAACTTTTAAGTGAAACCTAACTCTTATAGATGGAAATAAAATATAAGTTCAAGAACGACATTAACTCGGGGAATAATTCACAATACTTAAAACGTATAGAAGAAAGTTATAACACAACTTAAGAACAACACTTAGAATATTTGTATCTTAAAATCTTAACTTGAAATCATGACTTAACATGGAATTATGACTCACTTATGGGGATGAACAGGGTTCCCCACGAAAGGTATTTCTCTTACGTACCTCGAAGATTAATGATGGGGAAGAACCCTTATGATTTGGAACCCTAGCTTAATTTTCCTTGCAACTTGAATGTTGAAAGCTTGAGAGAATAAGAAAGGTGAAGAGTTTATTGTGACTTATGAAATATGATTGAATTTGGATTTTATGGGGATTTAATAGACGTCATTAGGTTTATGGGATGTGGAAAGGACAAAATGACCTTTTTAATAATTTTCCGTTGGCCAAAACGCGGCCCAGTTCACTGCATTGCATCATGTTAGTAAAATGATCATAACTTTTTAATCGGGACTCAGATGGATGAACGGTTGGTGGCGTTGGTAAGAAAACTCAAAGATTTTTCATTTGGTGGGTCTTGGTTAGAAAATTCTACATATTTCAATAGTTATTCTCATTTGAAGTTGACCCAAGTTAAATCACATACTAAAACTCGATTGATCGAAATGCTCTCAACTCAACTTTGTGCTAAATGTTTCTTATGACCATAATTTACATCAAAAGAACTCATTACACTAGGGAATTGATCCTAACACTTAAATTTAATTGGAAACATTTGGTTTAAGGCCTTTACTCGTACAAAGAATAGTTCAAATCCTAGTTGAAATATTTGGGGTGTTACAATATTTGCCCCTTGGAATCATTCGTCCTCGAATGATGGTTAACACTAAGATGAAAGAACGAACCAAATTATTTTCAACACTTCTAAACCCTTAGGCTGTAAATACGAGTCAAGATGTTTCAATTTAAAATCAGGATATGTAGCCAAATGTGTAAAATAGACCCGAGTTCTTTTCGAGCATGAATACTATGACTTGGAAGACATGGAACGTGCCTAAGAGTGTATAACATAGGTAATCCCTTTTCTTCTTTCCATAGGGACTGATTTGTGGATTGGGAGAGAAAGTGCTAACACATGAAAGCTAGATTTGAGTAACGTCTCAACTAACATAGAGAGGAAATACGCAAGAAATATAAAACACGGTCATGCACAACCCAAATCTCTAAAAGAAACTCAATGACACTAAAACTAGCCTTTGCTTAACAATTCACCATCTCCCCCTTAGACTCAAGTCGATAACTTAGGACTACAACTATACCCATTTACTAAACCACCCTCACTAAAATCCACGGAAAAACATCACATCAACCATACATAATTTAGACCTCTAAAATCATCATTAGAACCCTCATATCACTCACTCGCCTAAGTTTTAAGCTAAAGAAACTCACGCCAAGAAATAGTGGGTTTGGGGACACTAAATTTCTACGCACAAGGAAAGTTAAACAACGTACCAGTCACAACATTGGGAGATTTTTTTGAATTCTGCTGACTAGTCAAGGAATACAATTAGTTTCGACCTCCACCTACTCCTGAAGTAGTTCCCTTCTGGGCAACTTGGCCTACTGGAGTGGAGGGTGCTGAACTATGAATCTTACCCTTATCATTTTGCCTTGCAACTGGACATTCCTTCAAGAAGTGACCCACTTGCCGGCATCAAAAGACCCGTCTATACCAATCTTACACTCTCCCGGGTGAGGCCTACCACACTTTCCACAAGAAGGATAACTAGACGACCTTTGAGCAACACTACCGTAAGACTGGAATTTAGGTGCAGGTGTAATAGCTGAAGATTGGGCTGGACCAGATGATCTCTTAGCAAATAAAGACCTGTTAACATTTTTATCATGGTTCACCTCATAGTCTGTTGATTTTGCCTTTTTGATCCGACGCTCCTAAACCTCTGCTTTCTTTTTCTTTTCCTCCTTTACCTGCTGAGCATGCACCACCAACCTAGAAATATCGATGTTATTGTTCAACATTGCCCTTTTACACTCTAGTTTCAGATCATCAGACACACCAAACACAAAGTTCCTCATTCTAGCCCTTATAGAAGACACCAACTCTGGAGCATAGCGAGACAATTGAGTAAACTTCAGAGCATACTCCTTAACACTCATAGTTCCCTACTTCAAGTTCACAAATTTCTCAGCCTTAGCTTCCCTTAACTCCTGAGGAAAGAAATGATCAAGAAAGGCCGTAGAAAAATCTTCCCAAACTGCAGGTTCAGTATCCTCACCCATAATCCCTTCCCACTCGACATACCACTAATAATCCACCTCCTTCAACTGATAAGCCGCAAACTCAACTCCCTAGGTATCACTGACATGCATAACCCTAAAAATCTTCTCCATCTCATCAATAAAATATTGGGGATCCTCTTCAACTTTGGACCCAGTGAAAGCAGGAGGGTTCAACAACATGAACTGACCGACTCTAGTAGTGTTTATAAAATTATGAGCAGAACCAACACTATCTGATCGAAGAGACTGAGATGACATAATCTGAGCAAGCATCTGAATGGTTTGCCTAAACACAATATTAGAAACTTCGCCCTGTGGGGGCTGAGCTCGAGTAGTACCAGATCTAGGAGCCCAAGGAGGATTAGTCAGGACTGGTGGGATCCCAGTAGGAGAAGGAGAATCAGTAGTATGGACTCTATTATGGGTCTGCCTCCCATAAGTAGGAGGCACAAATATGGCATTGGCCCCAGTTGGGACGCTAGAAGTTGCTGTTGCCCGCTGACCAAAAGTTTGCTTTGAAGGCATAATCTGAAATACGAAAGAGTAGGAGTTAGAAGACTTATCTTGGAATTTTAATTACTATGCACGAACTAGAACATCAAAGAAGGGAAACATTCCTAAGTGCCCTGTAGCCTCCTGATTATAAATGTGGCATACTTCACACCCATAATTAAGACTCGATTAGACACAACTTTATAGACACCCTACGACACTTAAACCTTGCATTCTGATACCAAGTTTGTCAGGCCCCAATCCTCCACTCTGGACGTTACAAGGCACCTGGAACCACGAATGATCCCAAGCGGACCCTTGGCCTGGCAAACTGTTCATAAAACTCAATTTTGAAAATATACGGAAGGTAAAAATATAATTATGGGCTAACTCACTAGAAACACAATAAAACTTTATTTGAAATATTGAATGTCAACTTGAAAAACAACAAAATAACCACTATCTTATGTCTAATGAAGCCTCTATAACTCATAAACTGAAAGAGTTGCTGGGACATGGCCCCGAGATACCTTTATTGGGGACTAACAACTGAAACTATCTAATACGCTGGAAAATTAGCAAATCATCACCAATTCCGCTGAATGCAAGGAGGACTCACCACAGACTGATGCTGAAAGGTCTAATGAAAGGACTGGCTGTGGTCCTGAGTCTGTATGCCCGACTCTACATCATGAAATAATATAGCGCAAAAAGAGCGTCAATACTTTGAATGTATTGGTACATAAAAGCAGAAATAAAAGTGGAAATGTCATAACTTTGAAATTTAAAACATAACATATGACATAAGTAAATAGGTATGGGACCAAAGACTTCTGACCTTTTCTTTAAAAATTGTTGGGAACTAGAGTAGTACAAAAGAATGAGTTATTCAAATGCTTCAAACCTTTTCTTTCAAAGTTGTTGGGGACTAGAGTAGTACAAAAAAATGAGTTATTCAGAACATTTAAAACATGTACAAACTTAAATAATAAAACTCATGATACTTAAGCCCCAAAATAATTAATTGGCATGCCGTAGAAAACAACTTTAATACACTCATCATAAATACTAAGTATCTTGAACAAATATTAAGTTTTTCTAAATTGGAGGAATTTCTTTTAATCGAAAAAAACCATGTGAGCAACATGGAGTCCAATGTCTTTCCCACATTGATAAAAGCCATTCTACACCTTGCTGGGATATAACAGTGAACATAACCTATGGATCCAACTCTTAGCCCAAAGGCAAAACCTACGGTGGCGACGTAGTTATAGGGCATGTGACCTCGGACTCATACCCAACTCGGTGCTAAATAATCCTCCCCAAAAATATAATAGCTGCTCATATAATAAGTCTTAAAACATTTTCTAAAATCATACTAGTCTCTAAAATATTGTATCAAGAAACATAGCTTTCTCTGTGAGTTTTGTCTCTAAATCGTTATAACTTACTCTTCTTTTCAAGATATGATAACATCTTTTCACCTTTCAAATCATAGTACAATACATAAGGGTTTTTCATAGACTTTTTGATAAATTGAGTACCTTTGAATATACTTTATAACAATGCTATAATTAAACCCATTAGAGCATGAAATCAACTTTCAATTCAAATCCCCAAGTCATAAACTTCTAAGTGAAACCTAACTCTTATTGATGGAAATAAAATATAAGTTCAAGAACGAAACTAACTCGGGGAATAATTCACAATACTTAAAATGTATAGAAGAAAGTTATAACAAAACTCAAGCACAACACTTAGAATATTCGCATCTTAAAATCTTAACTTGAAATCATGACTTAACATGGAATTATGACTCACTTATGGGGATGAACAGGGTTCCCCACGAAAGGTATTGCTCTTACGTACCTCAATGATTAATGATGGGGAAGTATCCTTATGATTTGGAGCCCTAGCTTGATTTTCCTTGCAACTTGAATATTGAAATCTTGAGAGAATAAGAAAGGCGAAGAGTTTATCGTGACTTATGAAATCAGATTGAATTTGGATTTTATGGGGAGTTAATAGACGTGATTAGGGTTATGGGATGTGGAAAGGACAAAAATGACCTTTTTAATAAATTTTCGTCGGCCAAAACACGACCCAGTTCACTGCACTGCGATATGTTAGTAAAATGATCATAACTTTTTAATCGGGATTGGATGGATGAATGGTTGGTGGCATTGGAAATAAGACTCAAAGATCTTTCATTTTGTGGGTCTTGGGTCACAAAATTCTACATATTTCAAGAGTTATTCTCGTTTGAAGTTGACACAAGTAAAATCACTTTCTAAAACTCGATTGATCGAAATGCTCTCAACTCAACTTTGCACTAAATGTTTCTTATGACCATAATTTACATCAAAATAACTCATTACACTGGGGAATTGATCCTAACACTTATATTTAATTGGAAACATTGGGTTTAGGGTCTTTACTCGTACAAAGAATAGTTCAAATCCTATTCGAAATTTTTGGGTTGTTACAAGTGTCTATAGGTTGGTTTGTTTCTTACCTCAAGGATAGAAAAATAACTTCCAAAGGGTGTATCTATCATTTTGTTCGGGTTAAGGATTCAAAGTCTGAGATCCTAACTCTTTAGTAAGTTTCTGTGGTTAATGAATTCCTAAAAGTGTTTCCTGAATATCTGCTTGGAGTTTATCCGGAATGAGAAATTGACTTTAGAATAGAACTCCTTCCAAATACCCAACTTATTTCAATTCCACCCTACAGAATGGCTCCAGCCAAGCTTAAGGAATTAAAGGAGCAGTTGAAAGACTTTGTAGACAAAGGTTTTATTAGGCCTAGCATCTCTCCATGGGTTGCTCCAATTTTTTTTTATATGCAAGAAAGACGGTTTTGTCTGAATGTACATCGAGTACAACTAGTTGAACAAAGTCATAGTCAAGAATAAGTATCTCATTTTCAATATTGATGACTTGTTCGACCAACTTTAGGGTGCCAATTGCTTCTCTAAGATAGACTTCAGAATTCGGTATGGTTACTTTAAATTTATTGTTATGTCTTTTGGACTAATGAATGATCCTTCAAATTTTATAGACTTGATGAACAGGGTGTTCAGTACTTGGACATGTTCGTCATTGTCTTTATTGATGAAATCCTCATTTATTCTTAGAGTGAGGATGAACATGCAGACCATTTGAGTATTATCTTACATACTCCTAAGGATCGCTTGATATTTGCTAAGTTCAGCAAGTGTGAATTCTAGTTGAAGTCAATTTCATTCCTTGGATATATCATTTTTGGTAAGGGCATTCAGGTTGATACTCAAAAGGTTGAAGCAGTTAGAAATTGGACTAGACCCATCTCTCTATCAGATATCTAGAGTTTCTTGGGTTTAGCTGGTTACTACAAATGGTTTGTTGAAGTATTTTCTTCTATTACCTCTCCTATGTCCAGATTGACTCAGAAAAAAGTCAAGTTTTAGTGGTCCGATTCTTGCGAGAAGAGTTTTTAAGAGTTGAAGACTCGACTCAACTCCGCTCTAGTTTTAACTCTGCTAGAGGGTTTAGATAGGTTTGTGGTCTATTGTGATGCTTCCAGAGTTGTCCTTGGTTGTATGTTGAAGCAGCATGGCAAGGTTATAGCATATGCCTCTAGACTACCTCATGAGAAGAATTACCCGACTCATGATCTTGAGTTGGCAGCAAAGGCTTTCACCTTAAAGATTTAGAGGCATTATATTTATGGAATTCATGTAGATGTTTTCATCGACCACAAGAGCCTTCAGTATGTGTTCATTCAAAAAGATCTAAATCTTTGTCAAAGGAGATGGCAAGAGTTGTTGAAGGATTATGATATGAGTGTCTTGTTCCATTCAGGTAAAGTCAATATTGTGGCTGAAGCTATTAGTAGGTTGTCGATGGGAAGTGTTGCTCATATAAAGGATAAGAAGAAAGAGTTAGTTTGCAAGGTTCACCATCTTGCTAGATTGGGAATTCGGTTGGTTGATTTAGCCGAAGGTAATATCTTGATTCAGAATGGTTTAGAATCTTCATTAATAGCTAAGGTGAAGGAAAATCAAGATAGTGATCCTATTTTGCTTGAGTTGAAAGAAGTAGTCCAGAGTCAGAAGGTTGAGGTTTTCTCCCAAGGAGGATATGGTTTTCTTCATTATTAGGGCAGACTATGTGTTCCAGATGTGGATGAATTGAGACAGTAGATGATAATAGAAGCTCACAGTTCTTGATATTTTATTCACCTAGGAGCCACTAAGATGTATCGTGATCTATGGAAAGTCTATTGGTGGAATGGCTGATGTGTCACGATCACATGACACTTTCGACGCTTAAAACAAGGAAAATTTGCAATAACTTGGGTATATCTTGTGGGTATGCTGTGTTTTCTGTTCTATATTGTGGGAGAATAGGTTTTGGAGGCAAAATGGACAAAAGGAAGAAATCATGCTCGAGAATGAAGTATCTGAAGATGAAAGAGTTGAGTCCAGTACCAGAGGAGTGACTCACGACAGGATTCACGTGCCGTGAGTCCACTCACGTGACGTGGGTCACTGTCGTGAGCCATCTTCAGAGATATTGAATGTTTTCTGATTCCCACGGAAGGTATCCACATGGAGTGACTCCACTTACGTGACGTGAGTGGGTGCAATGAATAGACTTCAGAGATTGTGTAGTGCTGCCTGATTCTCACGACAGGGACCCAAGTGACGTGGCTTGGTTCAATAATACCAAGTCACGATACCGTGGAAAAGTGCCGACTTTAGTCTCCTACTTTGTTTAGGATAACATTCATATTGTATCTATAATACTCCTGTATTGTCCTATGTGCGGGAGTTAGTCAGTACATTATTGTGAAATAGTTTTGTCATTATTTTGAGTTCAAAAACACATTATTGATTTGGTAATCTTGGAGCACTGATTCTAGGGTTTTATTTATCATTGAAATTTCAGAGTTTCTTCATTATTGTGAGTTTACAATTATGTTTTCATCCTTGAATTCTGATTGCGCTCTCGCGAACATGAGTAGCTAAACTCATTAACTAGGGTTGTGTGAACCATGAGGAATTAGCGAAATGGGTTAAGTGCAAAACAATTCTGAATCGCTGTGAATGCATGTATTGGTATTTCCTTCATTGTAATTGATCTTCGACGGTTGCAAACATTAAAAACTCGCTTGTATTCTAGACTTACTCGAGAGAGAGGTATAGATTGGGAAAAGGAAATAACAACAGAGATTTGAAGCTATCAACCTTCATCTAATAACTTGAACTTTAGTAGGAATAGTTATCTGAAATCCAGGACAAGGGTTAGTAGTGCGACGCTTGGAAACCTAGAGGAGAAGAGTGAAATTCATCTAACCAAGGTCGAGAGACATTTAGATGAACATATCTTGTCCGATTTTGCATGCAACGCAACGCGACCGTTTTGTCAGCACCAATAATCGATAGAGTTAAGGAATCATCGGGGATCAAAGTCCTAGTGTATTTCTCATATTGAAAACAACTTCAAAGAATCAACACTTGTTACTATCACTACTCGTTTACAAATATTTCCCCCTTTTTACTTATTTGTCAACTACTCGAACAAGAACTCAACCTACTTTCGTCCTATTCCCTGTGGGATTGACCCCAACCTAGCTGGGTTCTATATTTGATTCACCGACCTCTTTATACTTCTTAGCAGTCATATTTTGGGTGACATTAAATTTTGGCGCCGTTGCCGGGGAATACGGTTACAGAGTTGATTAGTTTATTTGTTGGAGTTGATTGGTATTGTTTTTCTATACTTTTAAGGGCACACGCCGGTGTATTCCCAATACTAGGAGTCAAGGCAATCCCCTGATTCCACTTGATCTTGAAATAGAAAGGACTCTGAGAGCTAATCGAAGAATTATGAATACCGATAAAGTTCAGGATCCTGCCGCCTTGGGAGACATTCATAATCAACCAATTCAGTCAGTTGGTCATGAAACAACAGATCAAACTACGGTTCGGTTAACACGAGAATATCATGCTAGACAAGCTGCTCTTAGGTAAGCAAAGAGAGATAATCGAGCTATGCAAGAGGCATCCCAGTGACTGGCTGAGGCTGAAGAGAGACAAAGAAGACTGAGAGCTCACCAACCACTTCAAAGACCCCATGTGCCAGTTTTTGATGATCTTGAGGAAGAAGATGTGGCCTATTTTGAGACAATAGAGACTGGTGCCATTATTCCACCAGAGTTACCTCAGGACACTAAGTTTGACACTACAAGTGCCATGATTCACCTGCTAAACTTAAAGGGTGTGTTCGCCGGTCTTCCTACTGATGATCTAAACATGCACGTGATGAATTTTGTGGGGGTCTGTACTTCATATAATTTGCCTGGAGTTCACCAAGAGGCTATTCGGTTGAGATTGTTTCCGTTCTCTTTAACAGGAGAAACTACTTTGTGGTTGGCCGAGTTACCACGAGGTTCCATCACTACTTGGCAAAAATTGAGAAATTAATTTCTAGAAAGATTTTTCCCACCTTCTAAGATGCTGCAGTTGAAGGACGAGATTTATAATTTCTGACAACTACATTCTGAAGTACTTTATGAGACATGACTAAGATTTAACAAAAAGCATCAAAATGTTCCAAATCATAGGATGATTGGTAGGAATTTACTTGAAATTTTCTACAGGGCTTTGAATGCAAATACTAAGGCTGTAGCAGATACTATCACTGGCGGAGCATTTATGAGTCTGAGGTGGGAACGAGCTTTTGAGATTTTAGATCGTATCACTAAGACCAATCGAGGGTGGCGTACTCAAGAAGCAGATACACTTGCTGGTACTTACGCTATTGGAGCATCAGCATTACAACGGGCTTTGGATGAATCTGTAGCTCAAGAGGTTGCACAACTAAGGACAAAAATTGGTCTGCTGGCCAAATAGATTGTGGCTAGAGATGCTGAAAAGGTGCATGCCATCGGTGCATAAGGTAAAATTCCTAGAAATGACGATTATGAATCTGATGAAGAGGCTAAGTATTTGGATCGAGAAGTGGCGGGTTTCCCAGCCAAGGGCCAAAGGTCTAACTAAGACTCTTGGAACTCGAGGTAAGGGAATCAAGGTCGAAACTACTATGGTGACAGTTATAACAAGTCGGGATATAGAGATAGAGAACGAGATCATGATGGTGATTGGAGGTGGAAGGATGATTATAAAGAGAAGAGTGGCTTATATATTCCACCAGGAAACCGCGATGCCGACTCTGGAAATTCAAAGGTTGAAATAGTTCCAAATCCTCATGATACTAGTAAAAAGGTGAAATATGAAAAGAGGCAGGAAAAGGAGGTCCCACAAAAGTTGAAGACTACCCCACGACCTCCTCCTCCCTTTCCTTAAAGGTTGAAAAAAAAGGCTGAGGAAGGTAAATATCAAAAGTTTATTACAATGTTGTAGCAGATGCCAGGTTACGCGAAGTTCATGAAAGACTTGGTGATGAAAAAGAGAACTATTAGTTTTGAGCTGGCAGATAACTTACATCATTGTAGTGCAGTTTCTTTGCGTTCCCTAGTTGAAAAGAAGGAGGACCTAGGAGCTTTCATAATTCCTTGTACTATCGGGTCTTACAACTTTTCTAAAGCACTTTGTGATTTGGGTGCTAGCATTAACTTAATGTCGTTAGCCGTTTTCAAGCAATTGGGGTTGGGAGCACCAAAACCAACCTCTATGAGACTTCTCATGGCAGATAGAACTGTGAAAAAACCAGTGGGCATTTTGTATGATGTTTTGGTAAAAGTTGCATCTTTCATATTTTCGGCTGACTTTGTGATCCTAGATTGTGAAGTTGATTTCGAGGTTCCCCTCATATTGGGAAGACCATTCCTTTCCACTGGTCATGCATTGGTCGACATGGAAATAAGATAGATGAAATTCAGGTTAAATGATGAACAATTCACTTTCAATGTTTGTCGTTCCATGAAGCAACCGAAAGATATGCAGGTGATTTTGGTAATAGACGTGGTTGAGGATAGCGATATTGTGGTGTCTCTTGAAGAAAGGTTGGGGGTAGAAGCTCTTGCGGCTGTGATTATGAATTTTGATAGCAACGGTATTGAGGAATACGATGAGATGGTTGGTGCACTCACTGGTAAGGGAGCACACACTTATTCTCCAAAGAAACTTGATCTCGATTTGAAGAATAGGGTGACCCCACCAGCTCGTCCTTCTATTAAGGAGCCTCCAGTTTTAGAGCTTAAGGCTTTTCCGGCTCACCTTCACTACACATTTTTGGGAGCCAACAACACCTTGCTTGTGATTATTTCTGCTAAATTGGTGGAGTGGCAAGTTGAGGCTCTGGTTTCAATATTAAGAAGATTTAAGAGGGCTATTGGTTGGTCCATTGCTGATATTATAGGAATTCCACCCGATATTTGCACTCACAAAATTCAACTTAATCCCGAGTGCATATCGATCATTGAGCACCAAGGTCATCTAAACCCACCTATGCAAGAGGTTGTGAAGAAAGAGATCATCAAGTGGTTAGATGCAGGAGTGGTTTACCCTATTGCTGATAGCAAGTGGGTGAGCCCAGTTCAGTGTGTGCCAAAAAAGGGAGGAATCACTGTGTTGCCAAACGACAAGAATGAGTTAATCCCAATGAGGCCGGTTACTGGTTGGAGAGTTTGCATGGATTATCGAAAGCTGAATTCTTGGACAGAAAAAGGTCATTGCCCTATGCCCTTCATGGATCAGATGTTAGACCATCTTGCTGGTAGAGGATGATATTGTTTTCTCGATGGATATTCGGGGTATAATCAGATTTTCATTGCTCCCGAAGACCAAAAGAAGACCACTTTCACTTGTCCATACAGGACCTTCGTGTTTAAAAGGATGCCCTTTGGTTTATGCAATGCACCAGCCACTTTCCAACGCTGCATGATGTCTATTTTCTCCGACATGGTGTAAGACACTATTGAGGTTTTTATGGATGATTTTTCTGTTGTGGGAGACTCATTTGATGATTGCTTGGCACACCTTGCTAATGTGCTACAAAGGTGCGAGGAGTGCAACTTAGTGGTAAATTGGGAAAAATATCACTTTATGGTCAACGAGGGTATCGTATTGGGGCATCAGATTTCAAAGAAAGGTATTGAAGTGGATAAGGCAAAGATTAAGGTGATTGAAAATTTAACTCTACCGATCTCCGTGAAAGGAATTCAAAGTTTCTTAGGACATGCAGGATTTTATAGGAGATTCATCAAAGACTTCTTGAAAATTGCTAACTCATTATGCAAACTTTTTAGAGAAGGAGGTGAAGTTCGTGTTTGATGAGGCATGTCTTAAAAAATTTAAGTGTCTGAAAGAAAAGTTGATTTCATCCCTTATCATTGTTTCACGAGATTGGAAAATGCCTTTTGAGGTTATGTGTGATGCTAGCGGGGTGGATTTGGGTGTAGTCCTTGGCCAAAGACGTGAGAATATTTTACATCTGATTTACTAAGCTAGCAAAGCACTTAATCCAGCGCAAAGGAACTATACTGTGACTGAGCAAGAGTTGTTGGCAGTGGTCTTTGCTTTTGAGAAATTTTGCTCTTATTTAATTGGCACAAAGGTCATTGTTCATATAGATCATGCAACACTTTGATATCTTACAAGATTCAGTGGCTACTTCTATTACAAGAATTTGACTTTGAAGTCAAGGATCGGAAGGGAACCGAGAATCAAGTTGCCGACCATCTATCACGACTTGAGGAAGATACCATGCTTAAATTAAGGGATGATCTTGAGATTGATGATAATTTTCCAGATGAGCAAGTACTGGCAGCATCACAAGACTTAATCCCTTGGTTTGCTGATTTTGCCAACTTATTGGCAAGTGATTTAGTTTCGAAAGATATTTTATATCAGCAGAGAAAGAAATTCATGCATGAGGTGAGAAAATTCTTCTGGGATGAGCCGTATTTATTTAGGGTGTGTGTAGATGGCATGATTCGAAGATGTATTCCAGAGGTCGAGATGATGAGTATTTTGGAAGCATGTCATTCATCTCCAGTTGGGGGTCATCATGGAGGTGTGCGGACTGCCCATAAAATCTTGCAATGTGGGTACTATTGGCCCAGTATTTACAAAGATGCTCATGATTACGCTCGAGCTGTGACAAATGTCAAAGGAAAGGGAATATCTCACGCAGACACAAACTTCCCATGATAACTATACTTGAGCTTGAATTGTTTGACGTGTGGGGAATTGACTTTATGGGCCCTTTTGTGAACTCACATGGGATGAAATACATTTTGGTAGCTGTCGACTATGTTTCTAAGTAGGTGGAGGCAATTGCGCTTCCTAATAACGAAGGAAGAAGTGTCACGACATTCTTGAAAAAGAACATATTTTCCTGATTTGATACACCCCGAGTTATCATTAGTGATGGAGGATCCCACTTCTGCAATCGTCTGTTCAAGGCCCTACTTGAAAAATATGGTGTTAAACATAAGGTGGCAACACCTTACCATCCTCAGACAAGCGAGCAAGTTGAGGTGTCAAATCGTGAGATCAAGTCTATTTTGGCAAAAACGGTGAATGCCAATAGGACTGATTGGGCTCGAAGATTGGATGATGCATTATGGGCATATCGAACTGCTTTCAAAATGCCAATTGGTGCATCACCATAGCAGTTAGTTTTTGGAAAATCTTGCCATTTGCCTATCGAACTTGAACATAAGGCTTTGTGGGCTTTGAAAAGGTTGAATTTAGACTGGAGTGAAGTGGCTAAATTGAGACTTGAGACGATGAATGAGATGGATGAATTTCATCTCTGGGCTTATGAAAGTTCAGCAATATATAAAGAGAAGATGAAATTATATCATGATCGACGCATTGAGAAACGAGAGTTTCACCCGGGAGATTTAGTGCTACTTTATAACTCCAAGCTTCCCTTGTTTGCTAGAAAGTTAAAGTCCAAATGGTCCGAACCATTAACGGTGGTCAGGGTATTCCCACATGGAGCAATTGAGCTGAAAGGAGCTGATAATGTGATATTCAAGGTCAATGGGCAGCGTGTAAAGCATTATGTGGGAATCACTGAAGAAATAAGGACATGTGAAGAGCTTGAGCTTGATGAAGTATAAGTAGTCAAGCTAGCCATGTCGTGCCGCGAAGTTAAATCAGGCGCTTCATGGGAGGCAACCCATGGGCTGGTTGGTGAAGTCTGAGTATCCAAGTTAGCTGTGTCGTGCCGCAACATTAAATTAGGTGCTACTTGGGAGGCAACCCAAGATCTGATGATATTGTGATTTGAGCATTGAAAGACAAGTTAGCTGAACTTCATAATATTGACCTGCAAACGTCCAGTACTACCCACGATAGGGTACCCACGTGACGTAGGTAGGCCCACGTCACGTGGGTGGTATCGTGAAAATCAGACGAAATTGACACCTGCAGAAGTGATCTACTCCAGATACCCACGTGACCCACATCACGTGGGTGGTATCGTGAAAAACAAAAATCTGCAGTTACCCGAGACCCGACCCGACCCGATCCAACTCTTCATATAATTCCATCTTCCCCTCATACCCGATCCAAACTCACTTTCAAATTACCTTTATCAACTTTAAACCCTAAACATACACCCTAATTTCCACAAATCACTAAATTAGAATACCTTAAATCCAAAATTCTCTTCATTCCCAAATACCAAATTCAAAATCCAACAAACCCTCATCACCTAAATCCCATAAAACCCAAAATCCGACCTAGACCTGAATCCGTACACCCCAAACCCAACCCAGACCCAAACCCATATGATACAAACCCAACCCATACGACCTAACCCAACATCATGCCCCCCAAACCAAACCCCAAACATGACCACCTTGATTCTTCGTCAAGAATTCGAACAAAAAATTTAGAATTTCAAACCCAATTGCGTGATGAACAGTCAGAGTCAGGAAAAGGTGGGTCCGAGGAGGTTTTTGATATTGGTACTGATTATACTGCACTAGTACCTCGTACCACAAGGTTAAAACTCGGGCACAAGCTGCTGTCCGGGCCACACTTCAGCCCATTCCACAGCCCGCCCAGCCGGCTGTTCCTAATCAGTCTTTTGAATCTGCCCCAGTCTGAAGAGGGTAAGGATGATTCAGTATCAGGTTCTGCAGATAATACTACAGGACAGGGTACTTCTGCGGCAGAGGCTACAATATCTATTTTAGGCATTGGTGACCAGAGTGCCCCGACTCCCTCACAGAGAAGGGATATCTAACGATGGTATGTTCAGGGCATGCAGGTATTTTATGACGGGGATACCGAGATTACTGAGCAGGGCATGTGTAGAAGAAGTAATATGGAGAAGCCTCGATGTCAGATAGAGGAGTTAAAGGCATTGCCTGATCTTTGGACTGTGTTTGAGCAGTATGGGTTTAGATGGATGGTAGAGCCTCCTGGTCGCTATAGATCAGAATTGGTCCAAGAATTTTATGCATCCTATGCTGCGTCTGTTGATTTGATCACACCTGTTGGGCAGCGGTACCGGGACCAACCACTATTGACTCACACTTTGGTTCGAGGGACCAGAATCGATATATCTGGGCAGACCATCCAATTCTTGTTTGGTGCAGACTGTCCATTTCCAGCTACGACTGCTGAGTTTGATCACCATATGGAGACTGTCAGAAATTGGATTAAAATGAGGGATGCTGATCAGAAGTTAGAGTTACTAAGGTGGATTCCTGGTTATATAGCAGAGGACGGTGTTGATGCTAGTTGGGTGACGGGGAAGCTAGATATAAAAAATTCCACACTCTATTTTGCTGGCAGGTTTTAGTGGTTGGTTGTTAGTCATCGGTTGGGACCCAATAATACTGATAATTCACTCACCTTGGACCGGGCTGTAGTGGTAGATAGCATCCTTGCAGATTACGATATTCATAGCACCAGGTACATTATTAGGGAGATCCATGAGCGTGCCTTTCAAGACTATACTAGTATCCCTTTCTCCTATTTGATTCAGAGCCTGTGTGATAGGGCAGGTGTGGTTAGGCTACCTACCATCGATCACTATATCGAGGTGTCCCGCATAGCAGATATTGGGTTGATGCATCAGTGGGGATCTAACCCCATTGTTCCACGAAGGTCTCAAACTTTTGAGTCATCAGGAGAAGCCCTTTTTGAAGGGCCTGGAGATAGAGACGAGCCGGTAAGCACACCTATGCCTATTCCTGTGTTGGTGAGAGTTCATGATACTGTTTATGTACCTACTGAGGGCACATGCCCGATTGACGATTAGGTACCCAGCACTACAACACCACCACCTCCTTCGGGTATGGTTTCGATTTTGAGGGACTTCCTACAGCAGCTGGTTGATAGGCAGACTCAGATGTTTAAGAGGCAGGCCCACACAGAGACACAAATGGCTAAGTTGGTATCCCAGATTAAGCAGGAAATTACATGGAATGTCCTCCATAGTGGGTGGCTTTGTATTTTTGTCCCCCATAAGAAAAGTCTTTAAAGACTAGCCTTCCTTCATTTTTATGTATACAACAAGTACATTTTTGCCCCTCTATACTTCAAATGTTGTGTTACTCTTTACATGCTCATTTGTCTCTCAACTATTTTTTTTCTTTTTTACTATTACTTGATTTTTATTTTTTCTTTTCTCTTTTTTTCCTTGTTTTAATTCATTTGTCTCAATTTTTTTTAATTTTTTTTCTTCTTTTTTTTTTCTTTTATTTCTCAAACATTATTTATTTTTCATTTCTCTTATTTTAATTCATTGTCTCAACCTTTATTTTATTTTTTTTTTCTTTTCACATTCTTTTTAATTTTTCTCAAACTTTATTTTTATTTTATTTTTTCCTCTCATTTTTTTTCTCAACTTTTATTTTTTTATTTTTCTCTTTTTTCTATTTTCTTAACCTTTATTTTTTTTTCTTCTCTTTTTTTTTTTCTTTTTTCTCAATCTTTATTTTTTTCCTTCTCTTTTTTCTTTTTTTTCAGGTTCTATTATATTTTGCTAATGAATAGAAAGTTGGATAATCCGCAAAAAAAATCTTCTTTCTTTGACATCAAAGGAAACTTAAGGGCGTGACTTGCCGTTTGGAAGTCCTTTGAGATAAGTCTTGTCTCTAAGGAAAGATTTATAGAACATCAACTTATTGTTTGTAAACCCTTGAGCTAAGTCTTGCCTCTAGGGCAAGAATTATAGAATATCTCATAAATTAAGACATAACGAAATAGTGTTAACTCTTGCCCATGAGGAGTAATTTATTTTTTTGGGCTAAGTCTAGTTTTAGAGGCAAGACTTATAGAGCATCTCATAAATCAAAGACACAATGTGGTAGTGCTAACTTTTGTCCATGGGGGCGTATAACTTGTTTTTTGAAAGTCTTTGGGCTAAGTCCTACCTCTAAGGGAAGAGTTATAGAACATCTCATAAATCAAGACACAATGTGGTAGTTTCAATTCTTGCCCATGAGACGTAACTTGTTGTTTGAAAGTCCTTGGGCTAAGTCTTGCCTCTAAGGTTAGAGTTATAGAACATTTCATAAATCAAGACACAATGTGATAGTGTCAACTCTTGCTCATGGGTCATAACTTGTTGTTTGAAACTCATTGGGCTAAGTCTTGCCTCTAAGGCAAGAGTTATAGAGAATTTCATAAGTCAAAACATAATGTGGTAGTGTCAACTCTTGCCCATGGGGCGTAACTTGCTTTTTGAAAGTCCTTGGGCTAAATCTTGCCTCTAAGGCAAGAGTTATAGAGTATCTCATAAATCAAGACACAACATGGTAGTGCCAACTATTGCCCATGGGGCATAACTTATTGTTTGAAAGTCCTTGGGCTAAGTCTTACCTCTAAGGCAAAGTTATAGAGCATCTCATAAATCAAGATTCAATGTGGTAGTGTCAACTCTTGCCCATGAGGCATAACTTACTGTTTGAAAGTACTTGGGTTAAGTCTTGCCACTAAGGCAAGAGTTATAGAACATCTCATAAATAAAAACACAATATAGTAGTGTCAACTTTTGCCCATGGGGCGTAACTTGTTTTTTGAATGCCCTTGGTCTAAGTCTTACCTCTAAGGCAAGAGTTATAGAGCATTTCATAAATCAAGACACAATGTGGTAGTGCCAACTTTTTCTCATGGGGCATAACTTGTTGTTTGAAAGTCATTGGGCTAAGTCTTGCCTCTAAGGCAAGAGTTATAGAGCATTTCATAAGTCAAAACATAATGTGGTAGTGAAAACTCTTGCCCATGGGGCATAACTTGCTTTTTGAAAGTCCTTGGGCTAAGTCTTGCCTCTAAGGCAAGAGTTATAGAGCATTTCATAAATTAAGACACAACGTGGTAGTGTCAACTCTTGCCCATGGGGCATAACTTGTTGTTTGAAAGTCCTTGGGCTAAGTCTTGCCTCTAAGGCAAAGTTATAGAGCATATCATAAATCAAGACTCAATGTGGTAGTGTCAAATCTTGCCCATGGGGCATAACTTGTTGTTTGAAAACCCTTGGGCTAAGTCTTACCTCTAGGGAAAAGTTATAGAACATCTCATAAATAAAAACACAATATGGTAGTGTCAACTCTTGCCCATGAGGCGTAACTTATTGTTTGAAAACCCTTGGTCTAAGTCTTGCCTCTAAGGCAAGAGTTATAGAGCATTTCATAAATCAAGACACAATATGGTAGTGCCAACTCTTTCCCATGGGGCATAACTTATTTTTTGAAAGTCATTGGACTAAGTCTTGCCTCTAAGGCAAGAGTTATATAGCATTTCATAAGTTAAAACATAATGCGATAGTGTCAACTCTTGACCATAGGACGTAACTTGTTGTTTGAATGTCCTTAGGTTAAGTCTTGCTTCTAAGGTAAGAGTAATAGAACATCTCATAAATCAAAACACAATGTGGTAGTGTCAACTCTTGCCTATGGGACGTGACTTGTTGTTTGGAAGGAATCGAAGAAATGAAAAGAAAAAAAATAAAGGTTACGAAAAAATAAAAAACAAAAGAAAAATGAAGGTTGATAAAATAAAAAAAAAATCAAAGAAAATGAAAATGAAAAAGAGAAAAAAAATAGAAGTTGAGAGAAGAAAAGGAAAAAAAAAGGTTGAGAAAAAATAAAAATATAAAGAAAAAAAGTCAAAAGAAAAAATAAAAGAAAATTAAATGTTGAGAAAAAAAAATAAGAAAAAAGGAGAAAAGAAAAAATAAAAACCAAAGAAAAATTAAAAAGAGAAAAAAAAAATAGAAGTTGAAAGGAGAAAAAGAAAAAAGGAAAAAAGGAAAGGTTGAGAAAAATTTTAAAAAAAAATCAAAGTAAGATAAAACAGAGAAAAAAAAATTGAAGTTGAAAGATAAATGAGTATGGAGAATTATTTGAAAATATTTGATATATAGAGGGGCAAATATGTATTTGTTCCATATATAAAAAAGAAGGAAGGGTAGTTTTGTAGCACTTTTGCTATGGGGGGCAAAAAAACAAAGTCACCCACTATGGGGGCTATTTATGTAGTTTACCCCAGCTTAAGCCATGGGTTAGGACCACAGTTAAGGCTGCAGAGGCTAGAGTGGAGGCCCGTGTGTCTGCATTTATGGATAAATTCATGAGAGAGATGCACGGATGGATTGATAGCTTTGAGGCGCGGATGGCTACTCGATTGGGTCCGGTACAGAATACTGGTATGGCAGCTTTGACACAGGAGGTAGCTGCATTGCGAGAGGAGGTTCACATTTTGGCACTGAGCAGCGCCCATGTTATTCCACCTATGCTTGTGCAGGCTCCGATGCGGCCAATTTTTGAGGTGGATTTTTTTGCCGATGAGGAACCTCCTATTGATAGAGGTAAATGTCCATACAGTCTAGAGGAGCAGGTGGATAGTGGTGACGAGTTTGAGGGTGATATCCGGAGAGCAGTTAAGGCCTCCATGATGGAGTATCATACTAGTCAGATCGCCCAGGAGCAGAGGACACGTGGTGCATCCTCTAGTCAGGCACCCCCTCCATCGGATGCACCTAGCAGAGAGCCCACAGAGCATACTGATGATCCCGCTATGGGCGGGATCACTTTTGGCACTTAGGGAATCGCAGATATGTCTTCACTCCCTTACATGTATTATATTATTAGTTGTGCACTATGGGAAGTGCACCATTATTTAGTTGGGGGTGGGGGTATACCACCACTTGGGGTTTTTTGTTGTCGTCTTTCTTTTCCCCCAAGTGTGCTATCATAGTAAAACCGGCATGTTTAGGTTTTTAATTGTAGTATTTATATGTTTTCTTATTGAATTAGGAGAAAAATAGGGGAACCATCGTGCAGTCCAGTTTTGAACAAGTTATACTGTTTGATTATTTAAAAGATACCCCTTCAGAAGATTTTATTTTAAAAATGTGTGTGTAGCATGTTAGTTTGTGACAAATGTTGGATCTTCTTATGGCATTAGGATTATAGACAAAATAACTGTAGCTATCATTGCATGAACCCAAATAGGTAGTAGTTGATAATGTAACCCTGTGCTATGTGTGTGTGATGTCATTACTTAGTTGACTTTGTGTGTGCGATCCAGAACTTGCTCGGTTAGTCTTGCCTAGGTTAGAGGATAGTGGTTAGGAAAGGATCGTAGGCCATTTTTGAATAAGTCCACTTGTAGCCTAAATGCCTGACCAAATATGCAATGAATATCCCTTGAACCCAATTTTGAGCCTTACTTGACCTATTTTTTTCAGTATCCTATTCACCTTCCCTTTTTGATTTATAATGAACCTGTCTTGGCCCTGGTCCCTCCTTGGACATTGTGTACCTCAACTCAGGCAAATTGCCAAAGTTGAGGGTGACAATTATAGGGGTGCCTAGATTGATTTGGGTATGAAGAAGGGGTAGTAAAAGAAAAAGAGAACAAATTTGGGTGGAAGAAAAAAAAAAAGAGAGAAGAAAAAGAATTTTTTTTTGTTCTGTAAGTATGAAGAAAATCACACCCAAACTCTGAAAATAAATTAAGGAGAATAAATAAGTATGGTCAAAAAGTGGAGCCAAAAATATTGTAGTGTCAAGGAGGGTTAAGTCACCATATCCATATATACCATACCCGTCCCCAAGCCTACATTACAAGCCGATTAAAGTTCTATAGTGATCCTAGTCCAACTGTCCGAAGCCGATTAAAGTTCTATAGTGATCCTAGTCCAACTGTCCGAAAAACTAAGGCATAGAAAATAAGGGCAAGCCTATGGTATTTCATTGTCACGCCCCGAAGTTCTACGAGGCGTGATTGGCACCCGAAGCCGATATGGCCCGAGAGAACCAATCTTTACTTCTGTACATTCGTATGCATATCCTCGTATGAATCTTATTATACCTCATGCAACTATGCGGAAGTCATAAACATGGAAATATATGCCATATCTATATATAGATGAAACTTGGCCGTTAGGGCCATCAAGTCAAAACGGACATTCACCTATTACATTCACATACCCACATACGTCTACAAAAGCCTCTAACTGATACATTTACAAGACCATCTAAAAGTCAGGACATGTCCTCGTTTTATACAACATTTACAACCTCAAAACAACTGTACAACTGTGACTCGGAAAGTCCCAAAGCAACGGGGGCTCACCAAAGATCCGCAAATACTGTCAACCTACAGTGGAGGTCTACTAGTGCTTGTACCTGCAACATGTAAGGTAAGTCCCCCGAGGGGGTCAGTACGAAGAATGTACTAAGTATGTAAGGCTCATAAGAAACTACATCATATATGAGAATGTCAATGGAATAAAATATGAGAGAATATTCAATGTGGATAAACCATCATTTTAAATGTGGAAACATGTATATTGCTTCTGTTATTGTTATCTTAGATCACTCATTTACATCCTTATTGTTCATAGAATATCTTTCATACACATTTTCACTCAAGGGAATTTTCCTTCACTCAAGAGATTCTTCTCCTCTTTTCAAGAGATTCTTCTATTCAAGGGATTCTTCTTTTCACGCGATTCATCTATTCAAGAGATTCTTTTATTCAAGAGTTTTGGATTAATAATATAACGTACATCTTCTCTATTGGTGGGGGAACATACATCCACTCTATGGCGGGAGAACATACATCCACTCTATGGTAGGAGAACATACATCCACTCTATGGAGGGGGAAAATGACAGGATCGGCCCATGCTAGGTGTTCTTTTCACCCCTGGGCTGCCACCCGAGAATTCTTATCAATTAAATCTCTTCTTATTCTTATTCTTCTTGAAAAAGGTTGATTTATTCACTTATGAGATACTGATACACTCACTTATGAGAGATTGATACATCTAGGATCGTGATACTATTGGAAACACACACTTTACTTCATTCCTTAACTTCATGAGATTGACTCCTTTACTTCATAACATCATTGACACACGTCCTCTTGTGAGAAAGATACATTTTCCAACCAATCATTACTTCATCCCTTCACTATTCTTTACATCATTCTAAGAGTGATAAATTGATGATTGTATATCATTTCCTTCTTTACTTTTATGAGATTGACTCATTGGTAGTCATATCATTGATAAAGCCTGGAACACATACATACATTACTTCCTTCATTACTCTTATGAGATTGGTACAAACATAATTATAACAATGTTATTGAACTTGGAAACATAACATGATTGGAAATACTACTCAAGCATAAATAGATTCTTCTTACACCTTACTCTCTTCGAGATAGTTATTTTAGGAATTACCACATTATGACAGTTTGGAACTTTAGTCAAAGAATAAGAGATAAGTGAATCACAATTCGTCTAAGGATAGGATACATATGAATAACATTATATCTCAACCTGAACTGGGATACTTTGGAACACCTCGGACATGAGTAAGTACCATAACAAGGTCAATGCGCTATGCTGCAGAAAGATACGAAAAGAGTAACCTTACATACCTTCACTTCCAAGTATGAGTACACGAGTCTATATATAAGTACAACAGTCCAGCTCCTTCCTTATGTTTCACTCTACAACACAAGTTCATAATGGAACTTTAGTTAACAACTATTTATCGTACAAGTGTACAAAATGACAATGAGCTATATGACTGCCGTATAACATCATGTCACTCCTTACAATACAATCCACTGCATTCTCATACCAAGTTCACTTCCTTCTAGACCACAAGTCTATGTTCAAGTTTACAAGGCAAAACCATCCTCCGATTTAGCAAACACAAATTGTTTTACATATAGTGAACTTCTCACACTTCACCAACATAACCAACATGATATAAACCATATTACATGCATAAAATATATTAAAATCTAACAATATACACTTACCAAGTCTTGCAAGATGATGAGCTTGATCCAAGGGATGAAGGTCTAGGGTTTGTATGAGATAAGGATGTGTTGAGAAAATTCTAGAAAAGGCATGGGTGTAACAAATGAATAAAATATGATTTTCCCTCATATATATAGTCCCCTAATGGTCCTTGATTTAGCAAACACTTGGTCCAATCATAATATAACAACTTGGTCTTGCAAGAATGGGTCAAGAATGGGTCATTATGCCCTTTTTGGGCCATATCTTCATGCTAATTTTGGGCCTCATTTAGCTCATTAACAAATTGTTAATTGAGCCCTCCAATTTAATGAATAATTCCTCATATATATATATATATATGTCCCTCAAGTCACTCTTATCCATCTCTTGGCATTAAATGTGTCACACCCCGTATCCCAACGAGGCGGACTGGCACCCGAAGCCAATATGGCCCGAGAGAATCAATCTTTGCTCATGAACATTCATATACATAACCTCGTATAAATCTTATTACAACTCATGCAATTATGCGGAAAACATGAACATGGAAACATACACTATATAAATATATCTAGGAAACTTGGCCGTTGGGGCCATGAAGTCAAAACGGACATTTGTCTCTTACATCCATAACCCACATATGTCTACAAAGCTTATAACTGATACATGAACACAACAACCCTATATTCGGGATAAGTCCCCGCTTTATACAATAATTGCAATACCAAAACAATGTACACAGGTGACTCGGAAAGCCCCGAACCAACTGGAGCTCACCAATGATCCGCGGATGACTCATAGCCTATTGTGGAGGTCTACTAACACTTGTGCCTGCAGCAAGTAAAGTAAAACCCCCAAAGGGGTCAGTACGAAGAATGTACTGAGTATGCAAGGCTATAAGAAACTTCATGAAACTAATAAAAAACCTCAACGAACTTGATTTCAAGAGAATAATCAATGTGGATAAATCATCGTTCAGTATGTGTGGAAATATGTTCCTTACGTTCATTATTCCATTTGCCTTTATGTCCGTTACCGTTAGTAGTTAGAGTAACCATCAATATGTAATGCAACCGTTAATATGCAACCGTCAATATATATATATAGAGAGAGCAGGTTCGGACCTTAGGGCTACCCCCTATCAGGTTCGGCATCAAGTTAGGCTTTTGCCCCACTGAGCTTCCCCCCCCTTGCCATCACTCGAAAGGAGTGAAACAGGTTCGGCATCAAGTTTGGCTTTTGCTTCACTGAGCTTTCCCCTTGATCCAACAATATCGGGATCGGCTTGAGTTAGGCTTGCGCCCCCACAAAGCTATCACCCGTACTCAATAAGTATAAGGAAAATATAAAGTAACCATAAGGAAATATATAAAGTAACCATAAGAAAAATATAAGGTAACCATGAGGAAAATATAAGGTAACAATGAGGAAAAATATAACGTAACAATAGGGGAATTCCTTCTTTCATTACTTCTTATTACTTCTCTCTTTTACTTTAATGGGATTGATACATTGGGGATCATACACTTATGGGAAACACATAACTGCATTACTTCAGTCTTTTACGTTCATGAGATTGATACTTTTGAAGTTGTAACATTATTGGAAGCTTTGGAACATAACATTATTGGAAATTGGAATCATGTCCATAATTATGTGAGAAATGAATGACAATAGATCAAGACTAAGACATAGACGATAACATGAATTGAGATGCCTTAGGAGATTTCGAAATTGAGTAAGTACCATGACAAGGTGAATACTAGATGCTGCAGAAGGATGTGAAAAGAGTAACCTTACTTACCTTGTCGTCTTACTACGATTACACAAGCCTATATGGGGATACAATAGTCTAGCTTCCTCTTTATGTTTCACTCTACAACACAAGCATACATTGGAGCTTACATTAGCAACTAGTTACTATACCAACGTATAAAACGACAATGAGCTATATGACTGCCGTATACCATCATTTCGTCCTCTACAATAAAATCCACTTCATTACAATGACAACAACATCATCACATTTCACACATTGACCAAGACATCATAAACCAATAACATTTTACACCAAGTTCACCCTTTACACTTCCTCATTAATACTACGTTACCTTTTCTCCGTCAAGTCACTCGATAGCTTTCACAATAACACTTTTAACATCAATCCATATTTTATACCATTTAAAATACCTCCAGGATACTTCTATATAGTCATTTAAAAGGTACCCTAAGTTGATAATTGCATCCATGAAGGGTATAGGGGTTTCAGGGGGCCAAATGGATGCAAAAACAAGAAGTTTGGAGTTCTGGGCCGACCTGCTAAGACACCTGCGCCCGAAGGTGGATGACCTGCACCCTCAGGTGACCTTTGTCAGTAGCCATATGCACCTGCGTTGGCACCTGCGCCCGCATGTGCTTCGTCTGCGAAGGCGGGTGCCCATTTCGGCCAAAAAGGGTCTCTTTTGGGTCTTTTTATGCAATGAATGGTCCATGATCATAACTAAAATTATTTTAACATATTTTTGGTCATATCATATTCCACCCATCAGCCATGGTCTCACAACACACATAAACATCACCAAAACCTCACTTTCTTTTCAATCCGCCACCAAATCCATAACCAAATTTACAACAAAAATTCCAAACATTATACACAAGAATAAAACAAGGAAAGACTATTATCACATCTCACATGTCAATATTGATTCCATCAAGTTCACTTCCTTCAATATCACAAGTCTATGTTCAAGTTTACAAGGCAAAACCATCCTCCGATTTAGCAAACACAAATTGTTTTACACATAGTGAACATCTCACACTTCACCAACATAACCAACATGACATAAACCATATTCCATGCATAAAATATATTAAACCATTATAATATACACTTACCAAGTCTTGCAAGATGATGATCTTGGTCCAAAAGATGAAGGTCTAGGGTTTGTGTGAGATAGGGGAATATTGGAGATAATTCTAGAATTGGCATGGGTGTCACAATGGAATAAAAATCTGATTTGTGCCCTTTTATAGTCCCTTTTATTCTCCCTTATCCAATCTTGGCATTATATGAAATGGTTGATTAGTCAAATGGAAGAATGAGTCATCTTTGCCCCATTGGGCCAAGTCTTCTATGTGATTTTGGGCCTCATTTAAGCCCAATGGCTCATGAATCATTTAATGCCCAACAAATTAATGGATAATTCATCATGTCTCTCATGTTTTACTAATTCCATAACTGTAAACGTAGTCGTATAGGTTAGACAACCTACGGGGTGTTACACCTCCTACGAAGGTTTAATCCCATGTACTAGGCCCAATATCCATTATCTCATCAATAACATTGCACAATACATACTTTTGGTTCTCGACACCTAAGTACCCATTGTTCAATGTCGTCAAGTAGGGTTGGTAGGTACGGGGTGTTACATTCTCCCCCCCTTAGAAACATTCGTCCTCTAATGTTAACAACATCGCCTTATGTTGCGGACTTTCTTAGCTCGGCAATCCACTATAACATGCTCACAAATAGGTTCTATAAAGTTACGATGTACTTTCTTAACTATAGTAGATTCATCAACAGGGGTCAATACTCCAGATGGTCTACCTAATAATTCTGATGTTCCTTCAATTCTGTAGAGGTCAATGGAGTAACCTATGATACTATAGAACCCAAATCAATCAATGCGTATATAGATACATGATGAAAACAACAGATAATATACCTGTAGCTACATCAAGATAAGCCTCCACATTCTGCTGACCAGCTAGAGCATAAGTACGGTCTTGTATCCCACTAAAACTGGCTGCTCCTCTAATATTGTTACCACGACCAACCGGCTGCACATCTTGGCCTAAGAAAGGAACCGATGATGACGGTGCAACGGTTGATCCCGCAGGTCGCATAATAATGCCCGTGCCCCTTTTTGGGCAATCTCTCACCATGTACCCGAACATACTGTACCAAAAGCAAATATTGGTCCCAAACCGGCATTCCTTTAAATGAAGCTTTCCACAGTGTGGACACGGCTGGCGAGGAGACCCCAATTGGTTCATACTTCCTTGCTCTTGATATCCCACTGGTTGTGAACCTTGAATTCCACTATTTTGTCCAATGTGACTGCCTCTAAACCCTTGGAACTGGGGTTGAGTGCCTGGTGTGGGATAAGAAAGTGATGGTCTCGACGGTCTACTAAAATCCCAAGGCCCAAATTCTCCTTGGGACACCATGTACTGTCCCATAGGTCTAGCTTTCTTTGATGGCCCCACTTCAAACTTATGCACCTTTCTTCTTTGCCTCTGATCCTCCATTTTCTGTGCAAAAGCCTGTATCCGGGCTATATCCATATCTCTGTTAAGAGCAGCAATGGTACAGTCTCTGACCAATGATGGATCCAATCGATCCACATACCGATGAATTCTATCAGCCATAGTGGCTACCATATGGGGAGCATATCTGGCCAAAGAATTAAATCGAAGACTATACTCCCGGACACTCATATTCCCTTGAAAATGATTTAGAAACTTGTCTGCGCGTGACTCTCGAATCTCATATGGAAGGTAGTGATCCAGGAATGACATTTGAAATTCTTCCCAGCTAGCTGGGGGTGCACCAATACCCCTAGATCGTTTCCAATCTTCATACCATAATATCGCCTCCCCTTCAATCTATACGCCACAAGTTCAACTGTTTCTACACCAAATATGTGCATGACATCCAAAGCCCTTTTGATTTGATCGATAAAATCTTGCGGGTCCTCATTAAGATCCGATCTAGTGAATATAGGAGGGTCTAATTTTAAGAAATCCTGTGTCCTTCGACTAGCTGCCCTAGCCTCACTTTCATTACTTGTCATTGGACCAATTTGTCCTTGATTCTGTGCCGAAACTATCTGAATCAGCATATATACTGTATTTCTTAAGTCCTGGTCAGTGACATTAACAGGTGGCTCAACAGGTTCTTCTCTCCCTCTTAGCTCCTCTAGAGCTGGAAAGGTAGAAGAAGTCCGCGATGCAAACTCACTTCCAACTTCATCGTGCTCAACCCGTCCAGGTGGGTAGTTACTCGTTCCTTCTCCACCAATCCTGTCTAGCTTCTTAGTTTTACCCTTGCCTCTTCTTGTATTCGGCATTTTTACTATAACGAAAGAGAACAAAATCAATGGTTAGGTACAATTCTATAACCTTGGCTTATTACACGATCTAAAAATGAAGAAATGAAACAACTCCTAAATTCACCATAGCCTCCTGCTCATAAAGGTGGTGCACAACACATCCATGAACAAGACTCTACTCGGACACGGCTATGTAGACACTTTTAGAAAGACCTACTCTGATACCACTTTTGTCACACCCCGTATCCCAACGAGGCGGACTGGAACCCAAAGCCGATATGGCCCAAGAGAACCAATCTTTTCTCATGAACATTCGTATACATGACCTCGTATAAATCTTAAAACACCTCATGCAATTATGCGGAAAACATGAACATGGAAACATACGCTATATAAATATATCTAGGAAACTTGGCCGTTGGGGCCATCAAGTCAAAACGGACATTTGTCTCTTACATCCATAACCCACATATGTCTACAAAGCCTATAACTGATACATGAACACAACAACCCTATATTCGGGATAAGTCCCTGCTTTATACAATAATTACAATACCAAAACAATGTACATAGGTGACTCAGAAAGCCCCGAACCAACTGGAGCTCACCAATGATTTGCGGATGAATCATAGCCTATTGTGGAGGTCTACTAACACCTGTGCCTGCAGCAAGTAAAGTAAAACCCCCAAAGGGGTCAGTACGAAGAATGTACTGAGTATGCAAGGCTATAAGAAACTTCATGAAACTAAAAAAAAACTCAACGAACTTGATTTCAAGAGAATAGTCAATGTGGATAAATCATCGTTCAGTATGTGTGGAAATATGTTCCTTATGTTCATTATTCCATTTGCCTTTATGTCTGTTACCGTTTGTAGTTAGAGTAACCATCAATATGCAATGCAACCGTTAGTATGCAACCGTCAATATGCAACCGTCAATATATATATATATATATAGATAAAGAGTAGGTTCGGCCCTTAGGGCTACCCCCTGTCAGGTTTGGCATCAAGTTAGGCTTTTGCCCCACTGAGCTTCCCCCCTGCCATCACTCGGAAAGGAGTGAAGTAGGTTCGGCATCAAGTTTGGATTTTGCTTCACTGAGCTTTCCCCTTGATCCAACAATATCGGGATCGGCTTGAGTTAGGCTTGCGCCCCCACAAAGCTATCACCCGTACTCAATAAGTATAAGGAAAATATAAAGTAACCATAAGGAAATATATAAAGTAACCATAAGAAAAATATAAGGTAACCATGAGGAAAATATAAGGTAACCATAAGGAAAAATATAAAGTAACCATGGGGGAATTCCTTCTTTCATTACTTCTTATTACTTCCCTCTTTTACTTTAATGGGATTGATACATTGGAGATCATACACTTATGGGAAACACATAACCGCATCTTTTAATTTAATGGGATTGATACATTGGAGATCATACACTTATGGGAAACACATAACCGCATTACTTCAGTCTTTTACGTTCATGAGATTGATACTTTTGAAGTTGTAACATTATTGGAAGATTTGGAACATAACATTATTGGAACTTGGAATCATGTCCATAATTATGTGAGGCATGAATGACAATAGATCAAGACTAAGACATAGATGATAACATGAATTGAGATGCCTTAGGACATTTCAGAATTGAGTAAGTACCATGACAAGGTGAATACTATTTGCTGCAGAAGGATACGAAAAGAGTAACCTTACATACCTTGTCGTCTTACTAAGATTACACAAGCCTATATGGGGATACAATAGTCCATCTTCCTCTTTATGTTTCACTCTACAACACAAGCATACATCGGAGCTTACATTAGCAACTAGTTACTATACCAACGTATAAAACGACAATGAGCTATATGACTGCCGTATAACGTCATTTTGTCCTTTACAATGCAATACACTTCATTAACATGACAAAAACATCATCACATTTCACACATTGACCAAGACATCATAAACCAATAACATTTTACACCAAGTTTACCCTTTACACTTCCTCATTAATACTACGTTACCTTTTCTCCGTCAAGTCACTCGATAGCTTCCACAATAACACTTTTAACATCAATCCATATTTTATACCATTCAAAATACCTCCAGGATACTCCTATATAGTCATTTAAAACGTACCCTAAGTTGATAATTGCATCCATGAAGGGTATAGGGGTTTCAGGGGGCCAAAGGGATGCAAAAACAAGCAATTCGGAGTTCTGGGCCGACCTGCTAAGCCACCTGCGCCCGTAGGTGGATGACCTGAACCCGCAGGTGACCTTTGGCAGTATCCATAGGCACCTACGTTGGCACCTGCGCCCGCAGGTGCTTCGTCTGCTAGGGCGGATGCCCGTTTCGGCCAAAAAGGGTCTCTTTTAGGTCTTTTTATGCAATGAATGGTCCATGATCATAACTAAACTTATTTTAACATATTTTTGGTCATATTATATGCCAAAAATCATCAATGGTCTCACAACACACATAAACATCACCAAAACCTCACTTTCTTTTCAATCCGCCACCAAATCCATAACCAAATTTACAACAAAAATTCCAAACATTATACACAAGAATAAAACAAGGAAAGACTATAATCACATATCACATGTCAATATTGAATCCATCAAGTTCACTTCCTTCAAGATCACAAGTCTATGTTCAAGTTTACAAGGCAAAACCATCCTCCGATTTAGCAAACACAAATTGTTTTACACATAGTGAACATCTCACACTTCACCAACATAACCAACATGACATAAACCATATTCCATGCATAAAATATATTAAACCATTATAATATACACTTACCAAGTCTTGCAAGATGATGATCTTGGTCCAAAAGATGAAGGTCTAGGGTTTGTGTGAGATAAGGGAATATTGGAGATAATTCTAGAATTGGCATGGGTGTCACAATGGAATAAAAATCTGATTTGTGCCCTTTTATAGTCCCTTTTATTCTCCCTTATCCAGTCTTGGCATTACATGAAATGGTTGATTAGTCAAATGGAAGAATGGGTCATCTTTGCCCCATTGGGCCAAGTCTTCCATGTGATTTTGGGCCTCATTTAAGCCTAATGGCTCATGACTCATTTAATGCCCAACAAATTAATGGATAATTCATCTAGTCTATCATGTTTTACTAATTCCATAAATGTAAACGTAGTCATATAGGTTCGACAACCTACAGGGTGTTACACCTCCTACGAAGGTCTAATCCCATGTACTAGGCCCAATATCCATTATCTCATCAATAACATTGCACAATACATACTTTTGGTTCTCGACACTTAAGTAACCATTGTTCAATGTCATCAAGTAGGTTTTGGTAGGTAGGGGGTGTTACAAAATGCATGGTTGATTAGTCAAATGGAAGATTGGATCATGTTTTGCCCCATTGGGCCAAGTCTTTCTTATGATCTTTGGGCCTCATTTGGCCCAATGGCTCAAGACTCATATAATACCCAACAATTAATTGCATAATTCTTCAAATCTCTCATGTTTAATTAATTCCCTAAATGTACACGTAGTCGTATAGGTTCGACAACATACGGGGTGTTACACCTCCCACGAGGGTCTAATCCCATGTACTAGGCCCAATATCCGTTACCTCATCAATAAAATTACAAATTACATACTTTTGGCTCTCAACACTTAAGTAAACATGTATATTGCTTCAATCAAGGGAATCTTCCTTCACTCAAGAGATTCTTCTCCTCTTTTTAAGAGATTCTTCTATTCAAGGGATTCTTCTATTCACGAGATTCTTCTATTCAAGAGATTCTTTTATTCAAGAGTTTTGGATTAATAATATAACGTACATCCACTTTATTGGTGGGAGAACATACATCCACTCTATGGCGGGAGAACATACATCCACTCTATGGTGGGAGAACATACATCCACTCTATGGAGGGGGAAAATGATGGGATCGACCCATGCTAGGTGTTCTTTTCACCCCTGGGCTTCCACCCGAGAACTCTTATCAATTAAATCTCTTCTTATTCTTATTCTTCTTGGAAAAGGTTGATTTATTCACTTATGATAGATTGATACACTCACTTATGAGAGATTGATACATCTAGGATCATGATACTATTGGAAACACACACTTTACTTCATTCCTTAACTTCATGAGATTGACTTCTTTACTTCATAACATCACTGACACACGTCCTCTTGTGAGAAAGATACATTTTCCAACCAATCATTACTTCATCCCTTCACTATTCTTTACTTCATTCTAAGAGTGATAAATTGATGATTGTATATCATTTCCTTCTTTACTTTTATGAGATTGACTCATTGGTAGTCATATCATTGATAAAGCTTGGAACACATACATACATTACTTCCTTCATTACTCTTATGAGATCTTATGATATTGGTACAAACATAATTATAACAATGTTATTGAACTTGGAAATATAACATGATTGGAAATACTACTCAAGCATAAATAGATTCTTCTTACACCTTACTCTCTTCGAGATAGTTATTTTAGGAATTACCACATTATGACAGTTTGGAACTTCAGTCAAAGAATAAGAGATAAGTGAATCACACTTCGTCTAAGGATAGGATACATATGAATAACATTATATCTTAACCTGAACTAGGATACTTTGGAACACCTCGGACATGAGTAAGTACCATAACAAGGTGAATACCCTATGCTGCAGAAAGATACGGAAAGAGTAACCTTACATACCTTCACTTCCAAGTATGAGTACACGAGTCTATATATAAACACAACAGTCCAACTCCTTCCTTATGTTTCACTCTACAACACAAGTTCATAATGGAACTCTAGTTAACAACTATTTATCGTACAAGTGTACAAAATGACAATGAGATATATGACTGCCATATAATGTCATGTCACTCCTTACAATACAATCCACTGCATTCTCATACCAACGACACCATAACATTCCACACATTGACCATGTTATCATACATCAATAGCATTTCACACCACACTTACCCTTTACGCTTCCTTATTATCATTCCGTCACAATTACCTTATCAACTTGTATCATAACAACTTATGAACAGAAATAAATACTTAACATAGTCCAACATGCCTCCATACTCCCCTTTAAAGTCACTAAAATGGCATCACAAGTTGTTAATTACATCCAAAAAGGGCATAGGGGCCTTCGGGGATCAACTAGAGACAAAAACACACAAAACCAATTCTGGGACTGACCTGCACTGCCACCTTCACCCAAAGGTGGCTGAAGTACGTGTTTAGGTGACCTTTGGCAGCAGACATAGGCACCTGCATTGGCATCTGCGCCTGCAGGTGCCCTCATCTGAGGGGGCGGATGCCCGTTTTGGTCCGAAATGGTCTCTTTTGGATCTTTGCATGCAATGAATGGTCCATGATCATAACCAAAATTATTTTAACATATTTTTGATCATATTATATTCCAAAAATCATCCATGGTCTCACAACACACATAAACATCACAAAACGTCACTTTCTTTTCAATCCGTCACCAAATCCATAACCAAATTTACAACAACAATTCCAAATATTATACACAAGGATAAAACAAGGAAAGACTATAATCAAATCTCACATGTCAATATTGAATCCATCAAGTTCACTTCCTTCAAGACCACAAGTCTATGTTCAAGTTTACAAGGCAAAACCATCCTCCGATTTAGCAAACACAAATTGTTTTACACATAGTGAACTTCTCACACTTCACCAACATAACCAACATGATATAAACCATATTCCATGCATAAAATATATTAAAAAATAACAATATACACTTACCAAGTCTTGCAAGATGATGAGCTTGATCCAAGGGATGAAGGTCTAGGGTTTGTATGAGATAAGGATGTGTTGAGAAAATTCTAGAAAAGGCATGGGTGTAACAAATGAATAAAATCTGATTTTACCTCATATATATAGTCCCCTAATGGTCCTTGATTTAGCAAACACTTGGTCCAATTATAATATAACAACTTGGTCTTGCAAGAATGGGTCAAGAATGGGTCATTATGCCCTTTTTGGGCCATGTCTTCATGCTAATTTTGGGCCTCATTTAGATCATTAACAAATTGTTAATTGAGCCCACCAATTTAATGAATAATTCCTCATATATATATATATAAGTCCCTCAAGTCATTCTTATCCATCTCTTGGCATTAAATGCATGGTTGATTAGTCAAATGGAAGATTGGATCATGTTTTGCCCCACTGGGCCAAGTCTTTCTTATGATCTTTAGGCCTCATTTGGCCCAATGGCTCAAGACTCATATAAGCCCCAACAAATAATTGTATAATTCTTCAAATCTCTCATGTTTAATTAATTCCCTAAATGTACACGTAGTCGTATAGGTTCGACAACATGTACTAGGCCCAATATCCGTTACCTCATCAATAACATTACAAATTACACACTTTTGGCTCTCGACACTTACGTAAACATTGTTCAATGTCGTCAAGTAGAGTTTGATAGGTATGGGGTGTTACATTCATGCACACTGTTTGAACTTCTTTGTGAGAGAGAGTGTTTTGATCGAGTCCCTAATTTGAGATTCATTAGTATACTATGCGTGTATGGGACTTCTTTGCTGTGAGAGTACATGGGTTGTATTGTTAGCTTCTATTTGTTCGGATAATGTCATTTGCATATAAGCTTAGTTGTTTGTTCATAATCTCATGCCATCACTTGATCCCTTCTGTGTCATGATAATATGCTGCCTATATACACACCATGGTTTTGATTTGCAAATAGGAGGGTTCGAAAAAGTTTTGAGGACAAAAGCAATGAGTCGACTGCCATAGGTCCCTTAGGTTTCTATTAGTTAAGCATCTTATGTTGGTTTTGTTTTGTTTTCCTGAGGACATGCAAAGGTTCTAAGTTGAGGGTATTGATGTGCCATGATCACATGACACTTTCGATGCTTAATACAAGGAAAATATGCAATAACTTGGGTATATCTTGTGGGTATGATGTGTTTTCTATTCTATATTATAGGAGAATAGGTTTTGGAGGAAAAATGGACAAAAAGGAAGAAATCATGCTCGAGAATGAAGTATCTGAAGACAAAAGAGCTGAGTCCAGTACCAGAGGAGTGACTCACGACAGGATTCACGTGCCGTGATTCCACTCACGTGACATGAGTGGCTGTCGTGAGCCATCTTCAGAGATGTTGAATATTGTCTGATTCCCACGGCAGGTATCCACATGGCGTGACTCCACTCACTTCGCGTGAGTGGGTACCGTGAATAGACTTCAGAGATTGTGTGGTGCTGCCTGATTGTCATGACAGGGACCCAAGTTACGTAGCTTGGTTCCACGATACCAAGTCACGATACCATGGAAAATTGCCGACTTTAGTCTCCTACTTTGTTTAGGATAGCATTCATCTCGTATATATAAATACCCTTGTATTGTTCTATGTGCGGGAGTTAGTCAGTACATTATTGTGAAATAGTTTTGTCATTATTTTGAGTTCAAAAACACATTATTGATTTTGTAATCTTGGAACACTGATTCTAGGGTTTTATTTATCATTGGGATTTTAGAGTTTCTTCATTATTGTGAGTTTACAATTATGTTTTCATTCTTGAATTCTGACTGTGCTCTTGCGAACATGAGTAGCTAAACTCATTAACTAGAGTTGTGTGAACCATGAGGAATTAACGAAACGGGTTAAGTGCAAAGCAATTCTGAACCGCTGTGAATGCATGTATTGGTATTTCCTTCATTGTGATTGATCTTCTTATGGTTGCAAACATGATAAACTCGCCTGTATTCTAGACTTGCTTGAGAGAGAGGTAGATATTGGGAAAAGGAAATAACAACAGAGATTTGAAGCTATCAACCTTCATCTAATAACTTGAGCCTTAGCAGGAATAGTTATCTGAGATCCAGGACAAGGGTTAGTAGTGCGACGCTCGAAAACTGAGAGGAGAAGAGTGAAATTTGTCTAACCAAGGTCGAGAGACGTTTAGATGAACATATCTTGTCTGATTTTGCATGCAACGCAGTGGGACAAATTTGCCAGCACCAATAACCGGTAGAGTTAAGGAATCATTGGGGATCACAGTCCTAGTGTATTCTCATATTGAAAACAACTTCAAAGAATCAACACTTGTTACTATCACTACTCGTTTACAAATATTTCCCCCTTTTTACTTATTTGCCAACTACTCAAACAAGAACTCAACCTACTTTCATCCTATTCCCTGTGGGATCGACCCCAATCTCGTTGGGTTTTATATTTGATTCAGCGACCACTTTATACTTCTTAGGAGTCATATTTTGGGCGACATCAATGGCATAAAGGAGGCTATCACGAAATTTGTGGCTAAGTGTTCGAATTGCCAGCAGGTTAAGGTTGAGCACCAGATACCTGGTAGTATACTTCAGGATATTAGTATTTCTACTTGGAAGTGGGAAGTGGTGAATATGGACTTCATTACAGGGTTGCCTTGTACTCATCGATAGTATGGATCTATTTGGGTTATCGTGGATTGAATGACTAAGTCGGCCCATTTCCTGCCAATTAGCATTTAGATTCGATCGAGGATTACGCTAGACTCTATCTTAGGGAGTTGGTGAAATTGCATGGAGTACCTTTGACTATCATTTTAGATAGAGGTACTCAGTTTACCTCTCGATTTTGGAATACTTATTTGAAGGGTCTTGGTACCCAGGTTCATCTCAGTACGACTTTTCATCCACAGATAGATGGTCAGGTAGAGCAAACCATTCAAACTTTGGAGGATATGTTAAGAGCATGTATGCTCGTTTTTAAGGGTAATTGGGATGATTATTTACCTTTGATTGAGTTCGCTTATAATAATAGATATCACTCCCGTATTTAAATACCCCCCATTTCAAGCACTTTTTGGTAGGTGGTGTAGATATCCTATTAGTTAGTTTGAAGTTGGTGAAGCTACCTTGATAGGGCCAGATTCAGTTCATGAGGCTATAGAAAAAGTTCAGCTGATTAGAGAAAGGCAAAAAACAGTTCAGAGTCGTCAGAAGTCCTATGCAAATGTGAGGAAAAAGAATCTTGAGTTTACTATTGGTGATATAGTTTACTTAAAAGTTTTACCCATGAAAGGGGTAAAGAGCTTTGGTAAGAAAGGGAAACTTAGTCCCCTCTATGTTGGTGCTTATAAGATTGTGGGTCGCTTTGGCAATGTAGCCTATGAGTTGGATTTTCCTACAGACTTAGCATCAGTACATCCAGTTTTTCATGTGTCTTTTTTAAAGAAACTCATTAGTGATCCTGCATTGGTTGTGCCTTTAGACAGTGTGGGTGTGAAAGATAGCTTTTTTTATGAGGAGGTCCCAGTTGAGATCCTTGATCGTTAGGTTCGTAAGTAGAGGAATAAGGAGGTCACTTCAGTAAAGGTTCTTTGGTGAAATCCGCTTGGTGAAATCCGCTTGTTGAGGGAGATACTTGGGAAACAGAGGCAGATATGATGACCAAGTACCCCCATCTTTTCTGTTCAAACTCAGTTCCATCTTGAGGTAATAATTTCCTCTTAATTAATTCTTTTCGTCTCATGTCACTCAGTTAATCTTATGTCACAAAATGCATTCTTAGGCCTAGTTTAGTCCATATTTTAGTTACAGACTCAATTATCATGTCAGTATTTAGCTCTTAGAAATTCAGTGTTGGGATTGCAACTCTTTTCCTAACTTTTCAACTTAGTTAGTTTCCATTTGGGGACGAATGACCCCAATTGAGGTATATTGTAACACCCCGAAAGTACAAGCTAAGATTAGAATCATACGTCAAGTATATGTAGAATCAAACATCATATTTTGGTAGTATGATAAATGATTTAAACATGTATTAAGGCCACAAGTAACTTCTAGCTTATAGCCAAGCTGAAACCTTCCTTACCGGTGGTTTTCTTGTGAAGAATCTCCCTAAATTCAACTTCAAACGAGAATAAATCCTAGATTATGAAGTATTTTTGAGCTGAAGACCCATTAAATAAAAGATATTTAAGTCTTGTTTGCAAGACATCCAGTTTCAGCTTAATGCGATTCCTGGACTATGAGTTATGGCCAATTTAATGAAGCACTGTACAGCAGTGAGAACGTACGAACGTAAACCACGATCGTGGTTAGAAACCACGATCGTGGTTAGAAAACACGACCGTACAATGGTCTCATCTGCTTGAAACAGCCCCAAAAACCTGAGAGTTGTCAAGTATACCTCCCAACCATGAAAGGGTACCACGATCTTGGCTCCTAAAGTTGATTCAACTTGGACTTTCAACCTACGAACCAAGGTACGATCAAAGGTGGGTCCCACAATCATACCATGGCTTGTCTTATCAATTCCAGAGAGACTCCAGTCCATCCACCCAACCACGAACATCACCCATGGTCATAGGTGGGTCCTACGATCGTGGAATAGTCCGTATTACTCAATTCCACAGATTTTCAATTACGTTTTATGAGGGGCTTTGTAGTTTTTTCCTTATCTTTTAACATTAAAACTACATTGTTTAAGCCACCCCAAAGCTGATTATTAAGATTAATATTACCCTAAGTCCCTCATTACTTAGAAAACATTCGACACTTAGTCAGAAACAAGAGAAAGAGACGATTTTCCTCCTCTTCAGGGCAAACTAGGGTTCTCCAATCTCAGGCTCCAATTTTAAAGATTTCTTCAAGGTTTTCATCTCCAGGTATGTGTGATTTCATCAATGGGTTTCACTTCAGCCATCGAGTCTCAAAGTTAAATTAATTCCTCAAGTTTAATTCACCCTTTAAGCTTAGGGTTACCATGAAAAGTGTGAATTTATTTAGCTTTCAGTTTCTTGCTTTGACTAAACCATAAATATATGTTCTCCTATAAATTTGAGCATCTTTACATACTCATGACTATGAACTCTCATTATATTGATAAATTCATGTTTTAAGGGTTGTCCCAACAACTTTTCTTAGTAGAGGCTTTCAGACATACAGTTAGATGTTCAACCTTGTGGTTTTAAATTCATATACTATTGATTGGTTTTGATTATTATTTCATCATTCAGTTCAACTTCTACATAATGTTTATATCAGTTATTTCAGTATTTATAGTGTCATGCCAGGCCATAGGTTAGCTTGGGGTCACTTATGGCTCTAGGCACCATGTTACGACTGGGGGTAGTCTCGGGTCGTGGAAGAAATCATCTTCAATCTTCGATTCCTAGTGCGCTAATTTAAGAACAAGCTCACTTTCATTCGCTTCCTACTGCTCCTGTTAATGCTATTGCAACCTTCTCTTTTGCTCCTTTGATACGTGCCTATTCAAAATTTTGCTTTATTTATATTCTTCCTAATAAGGTCATACTTTCGCTCTCTTTCTTTCATCAACTATTTTGACTATGAGAAAGCTTTTCATCAGATAGTCTTTAGTTCTTTTTGTAGGCCGAACATATTTTTCCTAAAAAGTCCTCACATGGTCAGAGAAGGCCCAATTATACCTATCTAAAAAAGAAATGCATAGAAGCTGAAAAAATAGATGCATCTTTCTTTTCAACAAGAGGAATCACAGCTGATTAGAGTGCTACCAAGTTTCATTTTTGGTTGCAACCCGAATTCCCGGGAGAATGAAATTCAAAGAGTTGAGAAATAAAGTAACCTCATCCAATGGCCTCCTTCCTCTCCTTTAGAGTTGAGACAATTCGTACCTTTCTAGCTGTCTATTTCAATCATGCCAGTTGTAGGAAAGCCCATCTTTTTTTTGCCTACTCCTAGTGCCTAAAAGCAAACAACTTCTACAATAGACAAGTCGAGCAGTCAAGCAGCAGGTTGAAGTCTTTGACTTTACAAGTCCTACTCTCAAGCAAAAGGCTAAGAGCGTTTGTTCCACTTCTAGATTGTTAGGGATAGGATTCATAAGACCTCTGATGCCCCGACTCTCAGTCTCAATCAAGTAAGAAAGGGAACCCTTTTAGCTACCAGATGGAAAATGATAGAGGGCAAACTCCTACCAAGTCTTGCGATGCTGCCAATACCTGCTCTTCTGGAAAAGTATCATCAATCTCAAGCGCATCCTTAAATTTCAGCATTGCCTCTTTTTCAAGGCGTGATAAGTGGTCAGCTACTTAATTATCAGTCCCCTTTCGATCCTTGACCTAAAAGTCAAATTCCTGTAACAGAAGTACCCAACGAATCAACCTCAACTTTTCATCCTTTTCTTTGCTATAAGATACCTAAGAGCAGTGTGGTCAGTATGCACAATCATCATCGTGCCAAGTAAATAAGATCAAAATTTCTCAAATGCAAAAACCATAGCTAGCAACTTTTGTTCAGTCACGGTATAATTTTTCTGAGCGAAATTAAGCGCTTTGCTAGCATAATAGATTGGATGTAGAATCTTCTCTTGCCTTTGGCCTATGATTTCTCCTAGCGCCACACCAGTAGCATCATATATAAGCTCAAATGGCATGGACCAATTAGGTGGCATAACTATAGGGGCTGAAATCAATTTATTTTTCAGACACTCAAATGCCTTAAAGCATGCATTATCAAAAATGAATTTCGCTCTAGTGTCTGTGTTGAAGAAGTTCAAGAGGGCCATTATATAGTCCATTATTGATATCATTGAGATTTTGCCTGGAATTTACACACACAAAATCCAACTTGAGACAGATTATGTTCCTAGTATTGAGCATCAATGAAGACTTAATCCGCCTATGCAAGAGGTAGTTAAGAAGGAGATTATCAAGTGGTTGGATACTGGTGTGGTTTATCCTATTACCAATAGTAAATGGGTGAGCCGGTTTAATGTGTACCAAAAAAAGAGGGAATCATTGTGGTTCCAAATGAGAAGAATGAGCTTATTCCTATGAGGTCGGTTACTGGTTGGTGAGTATGCATAGACTAAAAAAGATCACTTTCCTATGCCTTTCATGGATCATATATTAGACCGTCTTGCTAGTAGAGGATGGTATTGCTTTCTTGATGGTTATTCGAGTTACAATCAGATTTTAATTGCCTCCAAAGACCAAGAGAAAACCACTTTCACTTATCCATATGGGACGTTTGTGTTCAAGAGAATGTCATTTGGATTATGTAATGCTCTGGCAACCTTTCAGCATTGTATGATGTCCATTTTTTCTGACATGATGGAGGAAACTATTGAGGTAATTATGGATGACTTCTCGGTTGTTAGTGATTCATTCAAGGATTGCTTGGCCGATCTAGCTAGTGTCTTAAGGAGATGTGAAGATTACAACTTGGTGCTAAATTAGGAAAAGTACCACTTTATGGTCAAAGAAGGAATAGTTCTAGGTCATAAGATTTCAAAGAAAGGGATTGAGGTTGACAAGGCGAAGATTGAGGTGATTGAAAAATTGCCTCCACCAATTTCTGTGAAAGGTATTCAGAGCTTTTTAGGGCATGCTGGGTTTTATCGAAGGTTCATTAAGGATTTCTCTACAATTGTACATCTCTTGTATAAGTTGTTGGAGAAGGAGGGTAATAACTGACTCTCTGACAGGAGTAGAAACTGAAAAAGGCTTGGAAAGACTTTCTGGACTAGCACCAAAATTCACAGCAATAATTAAGGTTATAAAAGAAAGATTTGACCCTAAATCTAACAGCATATAAGCATAATCATAAAACACACGAAGCATACCAGTGACCACATCTGGGGAGCTCTCCTACTCCTGACAAGAAGATAAAGCATAAAATTAGTTCTGACACTGACCGCCTCCAGAATTAGATAAAGTACCCTACTGCTGAGTTGGGCGACCTAAATGGATGGTAGTGGACTTAACCTGAGGGAAATTATCCCTATTGCCCCTACCTGACAAAAGGGAAATCCTTCAGTCTGTGAACTGGTGTACCGCATCCAAAACATCCTTCCTTGCCATTCAAACATTCACCCGGATGATTCTTACCATACTTCCTGCAAGATGGGTAGGTACATCCCCAAGTAATACTATCTTGTGATCTAGTGGCTGATACCCTACCCTGATGCTCTTGTTAGGACTTGGGTGCTAACGTACAGGATAAAGATGGTGCGTGGACTGACGAACTGTTCTGAAAATGTAAGTAATTTCCCCCACCTAACCTGTGTTGACTGTACTTAAATTTCCAAGTCCTATCCCTCTTAGCCTCCTTCTCCTTCTTTCTCAACTTTTCTGTCTCAATCTACTGGGCATAGTTTATCAGTCGAGAAATATCCATGTCCCCAATCAGCATGGAAGTCCTACACTCATTGACTACCAAATTAGACACACCAGTAACAAACTTACTTATATGGTCCCTCGGATCATACATCATCTCTATTGCATACTTTGAAAGTTAAGTGAATTTGAGGGCACATTTTTTCACTGACATAGAGCCCTGCCTTTAGCTTCCACTTTAGCTTACCTCATCTCACGAGGAAAGAACCTGTCAAGAAAAGCTACCTTAAACATATTTTAATCAATTGGAGCTACATTCTCACCCTTACCTTCTTTTTACTGCTTAAACCAATCATGAGAAACATCTTTCAACTGATACAATGCCAACTCCACACTTCAGTGAAATACATAATCAAGGTAACTTTCTTTGTCTCATTTATAAAGTGTTGTGGATCCTCATCCATTTTATAGCCAAAAAACTCAAGTAGGTTTATCCTCATGAAGTCTCAGAACCTGGATGCCGCTAAGTTGTATTTTACTGTATTAGGGCCTCCACTTGTTGATTAGCCTATGATGTCATAGCCTGAGCCAACACCTGAAAGGAAGCCCAAAATTCAGCATGGGACACCTGTTCATTTAAAGGATCTGCAAGTGCTGGTGGTGCTGGTTGGTTCCCATTCCTGCTACCGTTAGCTCTATGAGGAGGCATTTTCTATAACGTGAAAAACACGAGCTAGAAGAGGGATAGAGTTAAACTCTAGAGCATGATAAAGATCATGAAAAAGGGAAAATTCCTAATAATGTCTCATAGCCTCTGAATCATAAGTGTGGCGCGCTTCACACCTATGAACAAGACTCTACATAACTCGGCTTGTTAGAATCCCTAGGACTTCTTAAACCTTAGACTCTGATACCAAGTTTGTAATGCCCTGATACTACCCCCTGGACGTCACACGGTGCTTAGGACTACAAGTTGCCCAAAGCTAACCCGTGTTATCTAGCTTAGCACTGAATCATATACAATCTATTTAAAGTCATAAACGGAAGCTATTATTTATTTAAAAGAAACATGAATGGATACGATGTATCAAGTTTGAAATCTATTAAGCATAAGCTGAAAACAATCCCAATACTGACAATAACTGAAAATGCTACTATTAGCCCATTTGGCCAAGCTTATTTTTTTCCAAAAGTGCTCATTTTTTTCTCAAAAGTGCTTATTTTAAAAAATTGAGATATTTGGTCGAGCTTATGGAAGAAAATAAGTACTTCTGAGGAGTAGAATAAGTAGATTTTCATAAGCTAAAAAAGTAGCTTTTTCCTAAAAGCACTTTCGAAAAAATATACTTAAAAGCAGTTTTAAAAGCTTAGCTAAACACTAATTGTTGCTCAAAAGTGCTTTTTAAATTTTTTTGGCCAAACACAAGCTTTTTATCAAAAGTGATTTTTGCTTTTTTGAAAAGCACTTTTCAAACTAATATGATTTTATAAGTTTGGCCAAACAGGCTATAATTCTAGACCAGCCTCTAAAATACTGAAAATTCATTGGGACAGACCCCCAACTGACCCAAATATCAAAGTCTGATCTGAAAGGAAACTAAACTACTGAAAAACAAGAAACATCTCCATAGCCATTGAAGCATGAGGACTCACCAATTGAACGGGAATAGGCATAGTGATCACGGTTAATTGTGACGCTGAGGGCGAACACCAAAACCTATATCATAATAGGATGCAGAGAACAAAAAGTATGCGGTCAGTACTTATGGAATGTACTAAGTATATGGGGGATTCATGCAACATATAAATATGCTAAAAATCATGAAATAAAGATGTGCATGATAAATATATATAAACTCACCATTTTTGTGAATAAAGCTAAAACTGAGGTATCATATACATAGAGAGTACAAAACGTAATTTGATTAATATAGTGAGCCATATATGCTTAAGTTTCTAAAACTGGTATATTATAGGAGATCCTCTAAACCGACATAAACCACGCTAGCTAAATGTGGAGTCTGCTGAATCGCCCCATCGAGAGGGTCCAATATACCTTTCCAGGGCATAAAGGCATGAATAAAGTGGAATCCAACGTATACGCCCCATTGGGAGGCTGCAATATACCTTTCCAAGGGTATAAAGGTATGACTGTTATGGATCTATTAACATAAAGCCAAAATGCTAGGTGAACCTATGGTGGCACGTAGTTCTAGGACTTGGGGTACGCTAAACCCCTATCCACTCGTTGCTCAATACAACTCCAAAATACTAAAGCTCATATGGTATAAAATTTATCATGAAATAAGCATAACCAATTTGTAAGTCTGAAAGCAAATTATGCTTTTTTTTCTGTTCATTTATTTAAACAAACTCATGTCATTCGTACAAGTTTGAGATCATGGGATTTAATCATGTCAAATATTTAAAATCATGCTAAAATCATGTAATGACTAATAACTTGTAGGATTTCATATTAAAACTAACAAATGGTAAAGTATGAGTTCAAACAAGTAAATAGAGTCATAATTAAATCATAAAGTTCATAAATTTAGTAAGATTGTAATTTCATAAGGAAGAATAAAATTTGAATTCATGAGAAATTGGGTTTTGAACCCTAGTTGATAGATTCATAAATCATTCAAGAAGACAATAGTTTTGGACACAACAACAAAAGAAAGTCCTTGTTGAAACCCCACAGATCTGAAAGAAGAAGATTCTAGGAGAAATTCTTGAACTTGGAAGCTTTGGAGTTATAGGGTTTGAGAAACCCCTCTCTTACATTTTTTGCATTTTTGTGAGAAGGAAGAAAAGAATTTTTGGAGATTCTATCGATGTTTTTATGATAAATAACCTTGATTAGGTGATTAAAGTTGTGGGGAGAGGTTTTGGGGTAAGGAAAGGAGCAAACTACCCCTCAAAAAACTATTTAAAAGTGCAGAGAAATCCCGTCTGATGGTCCAGGTGACATCCCGTCAACCCCCTGATGTCCCGTCACCTATACCATCAATTTTGCAAAATATTTTAAGCTTACTAGATAAGCTTGATGGCCCACCTTAATGGGTCATCACCCAAGTGAAGTCCAACTTAACGGATCGTCACTTCGATCGTCACTCTCTGGCAGATGGACGCCCTATGGTAAAATGAGCATAACCTTTTACTCTGGTATTTGTTTGACAAACAGTTGGCTGCTTTGTAAAGAAGACTCAAATACCTTTAATTAGGTGGGTCTTGAGCTGTAAAATCCTTCATATTCAAGGAGTTATGATCATTTTGAATTTGACTCAAAAATATTTTCACACTAGAACTTGGTCGAAAGGGGAGTTTCCAATTCAATTACCTGTTAGGGACTTCTCATGACCCCAAAACACATAAAAACCCACTATGAACATGTATGAACTTTGGGGGTGTTACACCAAAGCTCCCTCATTATCTTGTAGTCCTCACTCACTTGATAGGGTGTTAAGGGCATAAGAGTGTGTTTTGTCCTCCTAATATAAGTGAGTATTTGTTGAACTCCACTTGATATCGGACATTCCTATCTACTAGCCAAGGTGTACCAAAAAACATATGATGAGATTGAACTGTAAAAACATCAAACAACACCTCATATTGATACTTGCCAATGTTAAAATTCACAACCACTTGCTTGGTTGCCTCTACCTCATCATTCTAAAAGAGCCATTGAAGTTTGTATGGCTTGGGGTGCTTTGTGTAGGAAGATTCATTCTATCAACCTTAGTGCAAATCACCATATTAGTACTACTTCTACCATCAATGATTAAGGAATATACCTTCTCCCTAAACCTTGCATGGAATAGGCTCACACTTTGATCAACTTCCAGAAAGGTCCCCTGTGATTCGCTTTAGATCACGAGAGTTCAAACCCTTATTCAATTGCTCATCATCTACATTCAAGGTTGGTTCATCATGCCTACCCTTAGGTTCATCATAAATTTTCCCAATCTCAAATTCTATCACATTTTTAGCATAAAGTCCATCACACAAGATCATATTCAACCTCCTTTGTGACATTCTCTTGCAATATGTCCTTCGCTTTGACATCTATAACATTGAACAATAGAAGGAAAAGAAGATTCAGGTATATCATGATTACCTCCATAGGCTTGGTCTTTACTTCTTGTGTTATAGCTAGCTTGAATAGCTTGACTATTATCTTATAATAGGAAGACTCACCATATTGTAACCTATCCCTTGATCCGGAATAACATGATCACCATATCAATCACTTCAATCTTCACACCTTACTTTTTCATCCCTATACCTATATCTACTATCCCATTGACTTTGGTTCATACCAAAGCCTTTGGGTACTTCCTACCATCTATTTGGGTTAAGCTCTTCACACATCTCATTATAAGAGGATTTTGGTAATAGATATCTTGGTAGGTTACTTGTGGGTAGTATTGTTGGGTTGGAACATACGGTACATACAAGGATACATGTGATACATTTCGTGGAGGTGCTTGACTTCTAACTTGGTTTTCCACAAAAGAAGGACTCCTTTGTGATGAATGATGTGGTTGTGTATTTAGATGTAGGGTGACTTTTCTAACATAGTTCGGGTTCATTTGGAATGTAGCTTAAGGGTAGGTTTGGTTCCAGTTTGGTTGGGGGTAGTATAGGTTGGATTCTTGATTCGAGATCCTTCTTGTCCCTTCACTTCGACTTGTCGTAGGGAATATCCTTTCACTCATACTATCCTTCCTTTTCACCCTTTCCTCCATACCTCCAAACCTTCCATTTGTTTCAACTACCCTTCCATTCACATCGGTCGCTCGCATTGACACATTGGCATATGCCCCCATGTTGTTCATCGAGCTCCTTCCTCCATGGTTATAAGGAAAATGATTAGACATTGTACCTACAAAACTCAACACATGAGGTTAGTAATAAAAACCTCACGTCACTCGTATGTAACTCTCAACTCACCTCTGCGGCTTCTTCTCAAAATTGCTCATGATCTAGCTCCACTCAATAAATTCAAGGTCACCTATCTTTGTGGAAGAATAGATTCTTGTTGACCAAATGACGGACGACCCAAAGAACAAATGGAAAGAGCTAAGAAATATTCAACGAGATAAACAAGAAAAGCTAAGAAGGAATTAGCTTAAAATAATAACTCAACAACCAACTAACAACTAAGTAGATCAATTACTAGTTGGATATTAGTTTTAGGAATCAAGAAAAGTGTTTAAGGATCAAAGGAATGAAACTAGAAGTTAAAAACCTGAGATTCGTAGAGCATGATCCATAAAACATAGAGATGTTTTAGAAAATCGTGGAGCCATTTCTAAAATCATTGAGACATTTTCCAAAATTATGGAGCCATTTTCTCAAATCGTGAAGACGTTTTTCTCTGGCAGCCAAAATGTGGAGCCGTTTATCCAGAAACGTGGAGCTATTTAACAAATGTGGAGAATTTCTCCGAAAACGTGGAGACGTTTCTCCAAAAACGTGGAGCCATTTCAAAAATGTGGAGACATTTTTGGCAGCTTCTAGGATGAACTTTGGCTCAAAGTAGGCTGTTTCACTCCACAAAATATTTTGTGGAGACATTTCTTGGAGCTGAAATCTGAATTTTGTGGTCACCTTGTACTTCTCTTTGTCCTAGTACTTGTCCCTTTTGGCAAATTCCTTTGTACAAACAAGTACACCTCCTTGTCTTTTCCCTTTTTTGAATCAAACAACACCTTTTGAATATTCTTTTTCTTCAAGACATGAATTTTATGAAGAACACCAAGAACATTGATGAATTTCAAAAATCCATAACTTGTTCGTTTTAGTTTCAAATTCGACAAAATTTGAGATTCATGCTCCCCTTGCTATGGCGAACAAACCACAATAACTTTTAAGCTCCAATTTTGATGTAAAATTTTCAGATTTTTAAACCCATTTCAAAATATGAAGAACACAATAAACATTCAAAAATTCAACCCCAATCAAATGAGCTTCCGATTGACACAAAATTTTAAACACGAGCTCCTTTCAATACCATGAACAAAATCCAATAATTTTTACGCTCCAATTCCAAACCAATTGCTCCCAGAAATTAAACTCACTTGCAATTTCTTCAGGCCATGAAGATGATGAACTCCAATATTAACCCTAGTGAAATTTAACTATGTTTGCCTTTAAATTTTAGATCAAAGCTCCAATTGACTAGGAAAATAAACCCCAATACAATTGGACCTCCAATTTTACCTCAATCAACAAACCCACTTCATCACCTTCAAGCTTTTTGACCTTCAACAATGGTGAAATTTCCAAACAACTACAAATCAAACCACATCTTAGAGCCAAACTTCAAAAGCTATAGAGAACACTAATCTAGTGTTAGAAACTCAATCAAAGACTCGATTCAACTCTGAATTGAATTTTTTGTGAATTTTTGAAAATTTTCAATTCTTTTTTTGGGATTTTTGAAGTTATGAACCTAGGATTGAGATTCGTAGAAATGAAACTCTAGCCTAAGTTCTAATACCAAAATGATAACGATCCTAATCGAAATCTAGAATCAAAATGCGAAAAATTAAAATAAACAAAAGGATATCTAGAATTATCAAAATTCAATCAGATTTATGAGCAACAAAGGACTCTATACCTTCAAATCTTAATTGAATTCGATCAAACAACAAAAAAACTGACTCAATCAAAGATGAGAAAATAAAATTAATTCACAAAGAGGGAAACTCGATGATTGATTAAGCTAGAAGAATTTAACACGAGTAATTTAGAGAATCTACCCTAAACACTCAATCTATGATTATCAACTACAAATTACACTAATGTTAGGCTTCACCTAGAGAAACTACAAGCTTGAAAGCTCTCAAATGTTCAATTCATCAAAATCTAAGAATGAAAATGGCTAAGGCAACTATTTATAGTTATTGTCTTTTACAAAAATAGCCTACTACAAAAATAGCTCAAAAGTAACTATTTAGGAAATAACTCACAAGGGGCCTTCTTGATTGTCCAAATGGAATCTTGATCGCCCATGTCATTATGTATTTATTGCTCCATGGCTTCCTCTGGGCTCCAAGCTATCATCCATATGTGGAAGCCCTCCTAATGTGCCCCAAGATAATCATACTTGCAGTTTCCCCCAAATTTTATATTGTTATTCCCTTTTTATCATAACTATTTTGAAAGAACATGAAATGTTGATAGTGTAACTATCCAAGCAAACTTTGGTCAAACACAGAATGAACAACTACAAATTTGCTGGACTTCACTATTTAGGATGTTTCTTGCATTTGAGTTTGACAGATTTGTCAAAAAGGATGTGTACTTGATATAATGAAAACTGTAGAAAGATCCATCTTCAAGCTTTATTGAGTTTCTTTGCTCTCACTCATGCTATTAAGGGCAACCAGACTGTACACCTTAGTCAAATAAAAGAGATTGGTTAAATTAACATTTATCCATGCCTCTCTTCATGCATGCTCATAACGTGGCCTTTGAAAAGATGGATTTGTTCTTTCCTCTGCCTATTAAGACCCCTGCCATAATAGATCATGATTGACGATCTTGATATTAAGACTGCCAACAAAATTTTATTGTATAAATTAATAGTAAAAAAAAAAAAGAATTTGACATACATATTTCCTTTACCAAGTGATATTTTCAGTTCAATTCATAATACCATCCCCATTATACTTTATATTTCATCCATTATCAGTATCTTCTGAAGGAAAAGATTGATTAACCTCGAGAAAATTGATAAACTACTTAAACTATGGGCCATAAATTAAACACTTTGTTATGAACTAAGTGGATTAGAAAGCGTCAACTGTTGCATCATATTTGATTCTATAAGGTAGGTTATTTGAAGAAAGCTGGTTGGACTTTCATACAGATCGAACTCCTTCATATTGAGGGACTAATGGAGATTTTCTTTTCGTAATATATGAGTTACACATAGGCAAGGGTTAGAATTGAAAATAAACTCAAAATTGTAGATAAACTTGGAGGCAGTGACAAGGACAAAAGGATCACTGTGATCTATTATATCCTACTATGACTCTCTTCCTGTGATAAAACCTTCTTGAAGAACTACTTGCACCCCATCCTAGGCCTCTAGAGTTACAACAGCTAGCATCTAACAATAATTGATAGCTCATGTGAAGTTCATGTTATTTTTGTAATTTTAATGATTGACAAACCTCTTAAAGGGACCTGGTATGCAATGCTATCTTCTGTACAAGTTTGTTACGTGACAACTGTCCCTGTACTACTGTGTTAGTGGTATATGGCAGTAGTGCTGAGGTACACTGCAGTGGCTCTCCCCATCATCTAATGAGAATCAATCAAACAACTCTTATATATATACATCATCACATGGGAAGAAAACCCAGTATTTGCAAATTAGAATTGCCTTTCTTTCTGAAAATGTCATCGTTTACCTTTTCAGTGAAAAGCTTAGCAATCAAAGAATAACCTCCTCATAGTTAAAATGTTCTTTCTTCTAGGTTGATTGAGTCTTTTAGTCAGTGCTCTTTGTTGTTTTCCGGGTAAAAATTCTGTATTTAACAATAAGAACTTCAACCTTAAAGTTCAAGAATAAATTCAAGAACACCAAAGAAGTTCAAAAAACTTCAAATACAAGTTCAACAACTATGAACTATCAAAATGAAGTTTCTACTATTTTCTGGAAAATAACAAAACCATAAAGAAAAGAAATGAAACAGAAATATAGAATCAAGTCCACCGAATTCATGGTGTGTCCTTAAGGAATTTATTCCCCTCAAGTACCCATGGAATATATCCTCCCAAGATAAAATGATTCACTTCAGTAAATAGTAGTACCTCAAATTTGCTGAACTTCGAACGTACTCAATGATTTGATGATCACACTTGAGTTTTAAGAAGAAGAAGATGTTTTTCTTTCACAAATTTTGTGTCAAAACTTGAGGAAAAAGTCAGGTATTTATAGTCAAAAGGTGGTGCTTTAGAAAGAAAGCAAAGGTTCATGAAAAGATGCACTGTTTTGGAGGGTCGCGACCACCTGAGTCCGCAGGTGAAATTTTGCCAGAACCAGAAGCATCTGCATTTGGTTTTGGCTTAACCTGCGTTGGCACCAGCAGTCCGCAGGTCGCCAGGAGTGCGCGCAGGTCGCCTTTTCATTACCAAATAGTGCCTCAAAGGGTCGCGTCCCTTTGAGGTGCATTGTGGAGAATATTTTCGTTTTGGATTTTTGGATTAAAAACATCACTATTTTTCAAGTTTCAAATGAATTTTGTCCAAAAAAATAATCTCTCGATCATTTGACAAATCCAAATCCGAAGTCGAGCGAGCGATGACGACGACGGCACGAGGCTTGTCTTATTCTTGCCTCACTATCCACATGAAGGAGTGTGTTCCAATATATGCACAAGAAAGTTTCTTTCTCCCACCAATGTGGGAGAACTTTACTTCCTTAAAACTGAAACCACAATTCACTTCTTTCCTCTATTTGTTCCCTCTATTTTCCATTCACATTTTCACTAGAACCCAACACTCTTTACATTGTAAAGCTACTCCTCTTTTAGAGGCTTGTGTAGCTACCATCATTTCTTTTCATCCTTTGCAATGAGCTAATAGCTAGAGTTAGTTGTTAGTGTCTTCATGATAGAGCTATTATGAAGCAATGTTTACAATAGAGGTATTTTAAGAGTTAGGAATTAAGAATTTAATTCCTATATTACATAGGGTTGTAATCTGAAGCTTGCTCAGTTGATTAGAGAAGTGATTGGTGAAATCCTACGCGGTAGGTCGTGGTTTTACTCCCTTGAGCAAGGAGGTTTCCACGTAAATATCTTGTGTTTTTACTTTACTGCAATTTACTTTCTGTTCTTGTTTTAACTTGTCTTTCTAGCTTAGGGACTAGGTTGAGAATTAGGTCCCTAATACCGTGGTGGACTCATATTAGCCTTCAATAATACTCGCAAAATTTGTCAATTTTTGTCATTTCATTCTGATGAGAGCAGGTAGTTTGATGCTACCTTGCACTAATTCAAGTTAGAGAGAAATCTAAAATTCAAACAGATGCAGTGGATGCCTCTAATTGAGTTTGTAGAGCAGCCTCTAATCAAAGCAGATGACATGTTCAAGAAGATAATCGACATTTTCATTGCTCAACTAGGGAAGCGTTGTTGTGGATGGTCTGTCCATCAACTGGTTTTCAAATTAACTTGATGGCAAACTATCCATATTGTAATTTTACACACTGCTTCCTATGTTCCTTAAAACAACAAAATGGCAAAGAGTTGTCTTTTATTTATGTGATCTGCTGCAACCTGTAGGGAATTGACTCTGCAAATATATATTTTTCTGAGTGACTTAGTTTCTACAATGTATTTTCTTCCCTAAATGTATAGCTCATAATAATGGAAAATGAAGGACATGTGCTAAATGTTGAATGTACAACTTAAGAATGCTCTAAAATGTTTAAATGCAGATGCAGTGCCAGTCTTTTACAAATAAACAAGATGATCACACAACACAACTGAAACAAGAAATTACTGAGTGTACAATCAAGCAATCAAAATATTGGAACCAAAACACGAATAGTACAAATAAGGAACGGTTATTGGCAGAAAAAACTTAAGACACATGACAAGATATACATCACAACAAACTCGACCGATTAACTTCAGCTAGAAACTGTGCGTCTCTCTAGTGCCGGAAGTTCCTTCCTCTGCTTTCTTTGGTCCCTTGAATGAAGCAACCAAAAGTCAAGATCAACACACTTGTTAACATTTAATGATAAACCACTCATGCTAGTGTTATTAACAACACGTAATTTGATTGTGTTTGCTCTAACAGAAAATGTTTTCCAGAAATGACATATTTTTTGGTATTTGGCTGTCAAACAATATTTTCCAAGCAAAACATTTCCCAAACTTTTGGAGGGAAGTAATTATTTTCACAATTATCCCTAAGTCTTAACTTCACATCATTGCTTTAACAAACACTTAGGTATTATTGTCAGTCTTTACTACTTATTCCCTCAAACTCAATTTATGTGACAAATTTCGAATTTTGAAAATGAAATTTTTATGTTTGAATTCACAATCAAAATTAAAGAGTTTGACTCGAGAAATCTAAAAGATTTCACATAAATTGGGACATAAGGAGTAAATATTTTCACAAAACACTGTCCGCGTTGCTAGTATTTTCATCGGTCTTCAACAAAAAAAATATTTCAAAACGAAACAATGAAATATATTTCTAAGGAAAATACTTTTCAAAAAAATATATTCTGAAAATGACTTTTGGCATACCCCACACACCCTCAATCTCTTTTGGTAAAGCATATGTTTTTCCAGGTAAAGCTAAGAGTGGATCTAAAACCTTATAGAAATGATCATCGGGAAAGCAAGTAACCTGTATTTACTAAATCATGTTAAAGTTGAAACAAGGAGATGGCATGAGAAAATATACATAGCAAAGTTAAGTGGAAGACTGAGAAAAAAAATTAAAGAAAGAAGAAACCATGACTTGAGTGAGCCTTATCAGTGTGCCATGATGTTAAATTTTGTCTTCTAGTGTGTGAAGTCAACTAATAAATTAAGGACATATGTGACCTAAATTATTGAATGATAAGGTCATATCTGAGCTATATTATTAACGAAGGGTATATCTACTCAATTTTGAATACTTTATGGGCATATTTGGACCTTTTCTGTAGAATTTATGTCATCACTTTCAAACATCTCAAATTAAAATATTCTCCATTTTATGACTACCCTTTTTTTAGTTACAATATGTTAGATATTCGGTAATATCTAAAAGCTACAGCATATTCGGTTTGTCAAAATTTTTGAAAAATATTTTCTCTAGGAAACAAGTTTCTTACAGATAAGGATAATTGGCACATCACCTGAGATGCAGGGGAAGTCAACTTTGATCCTTCTGTCATCAGTTTTACCACCATTGGAAACAATGCTCTAAATTAGACTTGAAGTTGTCGTCATTCCACTCCAATTGGCTCCACCATTCTGATGATCCTCTTATTACTTTAATGTTCTTGGAGGTTTGAATAGAGAGAGGCAACTTCCTTATTTTAAAATGACCGCCTACGATAAGTATCTCCAAGTGTTCCCACACACTCTGTGGCTCCCCAACATTCCTAAGTTTGGTAAATATCTCAACCATAACTTCTGAAGTCTTGGAATTTCCAAGTTGGCAAGTGTTGCCTGACTTGAGCCGCATTGCACGAATAACTCTACCAGCTGGGGACAAAAGGCAATTGTAATTTCTTCCAAGTGCTTGGGGACAGAAAAAGTTCCACCAACGTTATAGAGGCATGTTAAATTTTTACAATAGGATATAGACAATTTGTGTAATTTAGAAAATCTTACACCCAGAAAATCAGAAACACTCTTTAAATTATCTACATGATAGAGGTGGAGATATTCCAGATTTGGCAAAGGGTCAAATATTCCACTTCCTTCTTCCACTGCTCTGATATCACAAGAACATCTGTCTATATCTAGTGCTTTTAATCCATCAAAACTGTTGTACACAATCAACTTGCTGAGACCCATGCATTCTTTCAAGTACAAATCTAAAGCAAAATGCAACATGACTAAGAGCTCTCCCTTACAGAAATTTTCACACTAGAAGACTCATATCATCTTTGATAGAAGGAATTCCACAACTAGATACATCTTTAATCTCGTTGGCAGTGTTGTTAGTTGGAAATCAACTTTACAGTCGATTATTGCTTTGTCTACAACCGAGGCAGAATATATGGCAGCAATGGAGGCAGTGAAAGAAACCATCTAGTTGAAAGGTTTGGTGGCAGAATTGAGTTTGGTTCAGCTGGAATCAACTCTAAGATGTGATAGTCAAAGTGCTACTCATTTGATTAAAAATCAAAGATTTCATAAGCACACCAAACACATTGATGTCAGATTCCATTTCATCCGAGATTCGTTGAAGAGGGAACTATCAAGGTTGCGAAGGTTATAACAGACGATAATGCTGCAGACATATTGACCAAGATAGTTCTGCTCGCCAAGTTTGCACACTGCAAGGACTTGGCGGGGGTATGCATCAACTGATGCAAATCTGGGAGAACAACTGCTAGGTGGAGCTAGTATGTTCAACAAAGGTTTGATTCTTCTTGTTTCTTACAACAGGGTTGCCCAGTAAGCTTAGAAGTTTTGGCCGAAGTTGTTCATACGCATGGTTGAAACGCAAACCAAGGTGTAGATTGAAAGAGTTGGTTTGATTTTTGTGGGGTCAAACCCATGTGGAAGAAAATTCCATGTACTAATTTACTTGGCTAGGAAATGAACTTGGAGGTCAAGCAAAACTTTGTGGAGGACAAATTTTCTATTTATTTTTCCTTTTCTTATTTTGTGCTTGGAGCCCAAGTTTAGCCATCTATAAAAGGATGGCCATTCATCATTGTTGAAACCATCCTAAAATTCATAGTTAAATACATTGTAAGAGTAGAGAGTTGAGAAGCAGTTCTCTTAGGTGTATTTGGGATATCTCCCCTTTCTCTGTTAACATATAAAAACAGTTGTTCTCTAGTGGACGTAGGATCAGTCGGATCTGAACCACGTTAAATCTTGTGTTCTTTCTCTTGTTCTTTATTTCACATTTTCGCTAACACAATCTAATAGAAAAAGAAGTCAAATTGTGTAAACATGAAATCTCATCAAAAGAAGTTGCTCCAAGAAGAGTCCCTGGTCCAAGAAGATACCTTCCATCTTCAATGCCTTCTTGCATATTTGACCTTCTCATTTCACTATCCAGTATATTTGACATTCTCATTTCATTATCCAACATGTTCAATTTTTTAATGCTAGGCAATTTGAGGAAAAATCTGTCACGCCCCAAATCCCATTGAGGCGTGATTGGCACCCAAAGCCGATAAGGCCCGAGAGAACCAATCTTTGCTCATGTGCTCTCATATGTATGTTCGCGTATGAATATCATTTTATCTTTTGTAATTAAATATCAATGGCAGAAATCATGGCAATATGTGCAATATATGAAACTTTGCCGTTAGGGCCATTGCGTCAAAATGAACGTACATCTTTTACTTTCATGATACCCTACATATGTCTACAAAGCCTCTAATAGGTACATGACCATGTCTAAACAATATTTACAATATCAAAACAAATACACAACTATGACCCTGAAAGCTCCGAACCGAGTGGAGCTCACCATAAACTCTGCAAATGATCACCAGTCTATAGAGGAGGTCTACTAATGCCTGCACCTGCAACATGTAAGGTAAGTCCCTAAGAGGGTTCAGTACGAAGAATGTACTGAGTATGTAAGGCCATAAGAAAACTGCATCAATACATGAGAATTTCAATGGAAATAATTATAAGAGAAACTCTATATGTGAAACCATGTACCTTTCTTTTATTATTATTTTCAATCATTCAATCATATCCTTATCATTCATATAATATCTTTCTTAATTACTTTCATTCAAGAGAATTACTTCCAAGAGATTGACTTTATTCACGAGCTTCCTCTACACAAATGATTCTTTCTTTTCGAGAGATTCTTAACATACATCCACTCTTTGGTGGGTTAACATACATCCACTCTTTGGTGGGTTAACATACATCCACTCTTTGCTGGGCAATAACATACATCCACTCTTTGGAGGGTTAACATAACATAGCATTGCTTCCTTTTCTTTCATTATTCTTTACTTCATTTCTCTTTCTTTTATACTATGAGTGGTACCTTGATGATAGAAACATTCTTGAAACTTGAAACACAACTATACATTACTTCACATCTTTACTCTTGTAAGATTGGTATCTTTACTTGTGAGAGATAGATACATTAACTTGCACATTACTTCTTTCATTACTCTTGAGAGATTGGTACATTTACTTGTGGGAGATTGATTCATTCACTTGGCATAACATTATTTGAACCCAACATCTTGGAACCATTGGAACAATAGTCAATGCATAAGAGACATGTGTATAACTCTATTGGAACTTGGGATCATTACATGATTGGGATAATGCTATTCCAACTAAACAAGCCCTTTTTACCTCATTACCCTCGTTGGGATAGTTCTCTTAGAATTTACAATGTTATGACAGCTTAGGAACTTCAGTCACTGAATAAGAGATGAGTGAATCATAATTCATCTAGGAGTAGGACACTTGTGAATAACAATGTATGTCTACCTTAGTTAAAATGCTCTAGGACCCCTTTGGACTGTAACCCTTTTGGAACCTTAGGACAATGATCACTAAATACGATATAGGTGGATATCAACTGTTCACCATCCTGAGATGCAATACCTTAGAACCCTATAGAACTTTTAGCATACTGGCCAATGATCATGAAACAACGAATGGACGTGAGTTATATGATCCACCATTTACCAATGAGTAAGGTACATGTGAGTAACACTAGCCATCTACCGAATACGGAATACCACTTTGGAATCGTGTCTACCCTACATCTATGATTTTTCTGTACTTTTTCCCCCAACCAACATATGTAACTTAATTTCTTTCTCTTGAGAGGTTGGTGTACTAGCTTGCATATCACTTCCTTTATTACCTATATGAGATCATCACCTTATAGGTAACATATAATATAATACCGTTCATCACCTTATAGGTGGCATATAATATAATACCGTTCATCACTTTATAGGTGGCATATAATATAGTACCGGACATCCAGCTGATCAATGGGCTATAATATAAACCAGACATCCAGCTGATCAGTGGGCAATAACCATACATATCATAATAATAATACCGGACATCCAGCTGATCAGTGGGCAATAGTCATATATATCATAATAATAATATCGGACATCCAGCTGATCAGTGGACGATAATATAATAACATAGCATAATATTGGGATTGTACCATATTGAACTTATGCCCTTTAGATTGATCCATACTCAATAAAATGTAAAGTAACCATGTGTGCATCACACTTCTTTACAGTCTTGTTCCCTTTTTCATAGTTATGAGAGTGATACATTATACCTCATAAGATTGATACTTTAACTTGTGTGAGATTGCTATATTGATAATCATAACTTTATATGAAACTTTGGGTCAATAATCAATGAGTTAGAGACATGTGAATAAACATTATTGGAAACACAATATCATTTGAAACATAACACCACCGGGACCATTGGAACAATAATCAATGAACAATAGATATGAGTATAACCACTATTGGAACTTTGGAACATAACCTTATTGGGCTTTTGGAACACTATTCATGAACATGAGACATGAGACATGAGATTCACAATTGATCAATAAGTAGGAAATCTATAACAATGACCATGGATAACCGGATATAGGATACCTTAGCACATTTCGGGATGGAACAAGCGTAATGTCAATGTGAATACTATTTGTCATAGAAAAATACGGACAGGGCAACCTTACATACCTTTAGTTCCAAGTACGAGTACACAAGTCTATATATGAATACAACAGTCCAGCTTCTTCCTTATGTTTCACTCTACAATACAAGTCCACAATGAAACTCTTGTTAACGATCATTTACCGTACAAGCGTACAAAACGACAATGAACTATGTGACCGCCATATAACTTCATTTCACTCCTTGCAATACAACTCACTGCATTATCATACCAACAACACCTTCACATTACACACATTGACCAAGATTTCGTTTAACAATAGCATTTCGCATCACACTTACCCTTTATGCCTTCTCTTTTCCATTCCGTCACATTTACGGGTATCAATTTGTCTCATAACAACATATGAACAACCATCCACATTTAATACAGTCCAACATGCCTTCATACGACACTTTAAAGTCATTAAAATGACATCACAAGTTGATAATTACATCTATGAAGGGTATATGGGTTTCGGGGGGCCAAAGGGATGCAAAAACAAGCAATTCGGAGTTCTGGGCCGATCCACTAAGCCACCTGCGCCCGCAGGTGGATGAACTGAATCTGAAGGTGACCTTTGGAAGTATCCAGAGGCACCTGCGTTGGCACCTGCGCCCGCAGGTGCTTTATCTGCGAGGGCGGGTGCCCGTTTCGGCCAAAAAGGGTCTCTTTTGGGTCTTTTTATGCAATGAATCGTCCATGATCATAACTAAACTTATTTTAACATATTTTTGATCATATTAAATATCAATGAAAATCCATGGTTTTTTAACACACAAAACATCACCAATACGACGTTTTCCCCTCACTTACGCCACCAATTCCATGAACAAATTTGCTACAACAATTCCAAGTGTTACACATAAAGGAGAACAAAGTAAAGACATAACCAAACCATACATATTGATATTCAATCCACCAAATCCACCTCCTTCAAGACCACAAGTCTATTCTCAATTTTATAAGACAAAACTCCTTGCCGATTTGAGCCAACATGTAGTATTTCACACATAGTGAATCCTCAACACATCACCAACATAACCAACATGTTTTACACCATATTACATGCATATCATATATTAAACCATGAGAATAAATACTTACCAAAGCTTGGAAATTGATGATCTTGCCCTCAAATGGTTGCTTTAGGGTTTGAGTTGAGAGAACAAATGTTGTAGAAAAGTCTAGAATGGTACATGTGTGATGATATGAATAAAATCTGATTTTTCCTTGCTTTATATAGCATTTAATGGTCACACTTATCCAACTAAAAGCATGTCCTCTTGGTCAAACACAAGAATGGATCTTTTCTATCATTTGGCCCATGTCTGCCATGAAATTTTGGGCCTCCATTGAGCCCAATGGCTCAAGACTTCTTTAGCCCACTACCTTCTGTGTATAATGCCTTATATATATATATATATATATATAGGTCCCTCAAGTCACTCTTATCCATCTTTTGGCATTAAATGCATGGTTGATTGGTCAAATGGACCAATATTGGAAGAATGAGTCAAATTGTTATATTGGGCCATGTCTTCTTGTTAATTTTGGGCCCAATGATGCAAGATTTATTCATGCCCACAAATTAATGTATAATCCATCAAATCTCCCATGTTTTACTAATTCCATAAAGGTATACGTAGTCGTATAGGTTCAACAACATATGGGGTATTACCCCCCTACAAAGGTCTAATCCCATGTACTATGCCCAATATCAATTATTTCATCATTAACCTTACAAAGTACATACTTTTGACACTCAACACTTAAGTATCCATTGTACAACATCGTCAAGTAGGGTTTGTTAAGTACGGGGTGTTATAAAATCCTTGGCCAATGCTCTCCAAATAAGATGCAGGCATATTTAATAGCCTCAGATTTGTCAACTTGTCCATTCCTTGCGGAAGACAACATAACCCTGTACCATCACAATCGAGCACTTGCAAATTGTACAGATTACTAATTATTGGTAACTCTTTCAACCAGTGGTAATATTGTAGTATTAGAGCACATAGATGCCATAAACTATTGATGGAAAAAGGCAGTGCTCTAATACCAGTATGACTCAGATTTAGAACTCTTAGAGCTAGAAATGCCGAAAAGAATTCCTGGGGTATTTTCTTAAGGGGTTTATTATCTTGTAAAAGTAAAGATGTTGTTTTGAGGCATTTCGTGAAGCAATCAGGTAGACACTCAATTTTGTTGCTTACAAAAGATATTCTCTTGACAGAAGTTGATACTTTAATACATGATATCTCAATCAACCCAATTCCAGCTTCAAAAATAGAATTGTGTTCATCCCCAAAGGTATTAGCTATCCATTCAGTGACAGCATGAACCACATCGTACATCTTCACACAATCCTCGTACTGCATCTTCACAGAATCCATCTTATGCGCTTCCGGCAAGCAGGCATCTTTTAGACTCTCAATCATTGTGATTCCCTTGTTGTAGGCTTCTTCATATGTGTCATGTTCACCGAGGATCCCCTATGTCCACCAGCAATGTATGAGATCATCTGGTTGAATAGCCACTGGATATAAGGAGCAATACAAGAAACAACTCCTTCACATGTTTGCTTCTTTGCTTTGAGGATAATTCAATACCCTGAGATTCTAAAGAATCAAAACTCCATTTGATGACCTTGTAAACCTTATCTTCGACAACTTTATTATGAGGTTCAGACATTCTAAGTGATTTCAATGCATCATCCCAGAGCTCAACTCTTGTCTTCCCTCTCATAGATGCTCCAATAATGCTGATTGTTAAAAGTAATCCATTGCACTCTCTTGCAATTTCCTTTCTGTATGGTTGAATATGCTCCAGATTGGCATTAGCTCCCGCATTTTTTTACAAACAGTTGCCAGGATTCATCATCTTCCAATGTGTAAACCTTCATTTTGGTGTCTGTTTTCATTTGCCTACAAACATAAAAAAAAAAAAAAGAGAAGTTATAATTACCTTGCATCTTACGAGGTGGTCTTCAGGTTGGAGTACACCTACATTTTCCAAATTTATAGCTTCCCAAACATCATCCAATATAAGAATGAAACTCCTCTTGCTTGAGCCTTTGATAGATTTTGCCTACAATGCTTTCTACACTTCCTTAGTTATCTACTTTTAGGTCTAATATGTTGGCAATTTGTGCTTGAACATTTCTTATGTTTGTTGGCGGTTTGGGCACTGTAAACCATACCACCACACTAAAAGACAATTTGGAGCTTGACATTGTAGCCTTTAGGAGCTTATTGTTCAGACTTTTCACCAGAGTCGCTTTGCCAATTCCTTCCATACCCCATACACCAATGATGCATACCTGAAAGGATTCAAATATCCAAAAAAATAATTTACCCACAAGTGAAAAATGCAACAATGGTCATATAGAAGAAATTTAGAATATTAGTGAAACAAGGAAGTAGGCTTGATCATTCAGTCATAATATATTGATCTCAAATTTGTTAACTTAATTGTAAAGCCTTGTAAGTGTCTGGGCTTACGTTTAGATAAATAATGGGCTAAAAAGAGTAACTAAAGTGCCCCGAGGGATATAAGGACCCACACTTTTTAAGTGAAGTGCTTGGAATTTTGCCAATAAATACATAATCTATGCTCCCACCATTCCTTTTTATTTGCTCCATTTGGGTTGGACACACCCCTTAATAAATTTCTTACTCCTATAAAATTAAAAGTAATTTTACCAATATACCCTAATTAAATTTTATACCTTTTTCCAAATCCATAATGATTACATTTATTGAACAAGGGCATAATAGAAAGATTTTGTTCAAACTATTCTTGAAAGATTAAAGGAGCAAGTATTTAGGAATATAAGCACAACCCAAATGGAGCAAATAAAAAGGAATGGAGGGAGTATAATACTAAAGCTCATGGAAATTACATCTAGTGTCCTCTAAAGTGTCCGGTCTTGATTTTTTGTCCCCCAAATATCTGGTCTTGATTTTTTGTCCCCCAAATTGTGTGGTCTTGCATTTTTGTGCCCCCTAAATAAGTTCTAATGTTTGCCTATAAGGTAAAACTTGTGGTCAATTGAGCAGGTTCACTGGCTTAAAATGTCCTGACATGTGCCTTATGGACAAGAGTCAGAACGTGTGTCTTATGAGCAACATATCTAAGTTCTAACATTTGTCTATAAGGCAAAACTTCTTGTTAATTTGTGTAGGTTCATTATTTTGAAATATTATGAATGTTTGCCTCATGGGTAAGAGTTAGAACGTGTGCCTTATAGATAAAAACTTATTAAGAGTGGCCAAAAAATAAGACCATCCCTTAAGCAGACCATTTTTGTAAGACTTTTTTATACAGGACAAGATATCAAGACCAACCCATTTTAGGGCCATTTTTGAACTTACTCCTTAGCGAAATGTTGTTAGACTTGTTGACACCTAATTTTTTCCCTTCCCGACTAAATTTAATCCTGAGTTTCTTCAGTTTAAATAAAATTAAAATATTTATTTTATCCGGATAAATGCTTTCTAAAATATTTATTTGAGTTGAATTTGCCATTTGAGTGATGAATTGTACATTTTTGTACTCTTGTATACGAGATCGTATAATTTTAGTCTCTTAAATAATTATTTTATCAAAATTAAATTTTAATCAAGAATTATCTTGGGAATTAATTCAAACGGTTGATTTTTGATCTAAATATAATTTGCTCTTTGAAAATATTTTATTTAGAAAATATTTATTTGATTTTATTAAACCAAGAAGCTCAGGGTTAAATCGATTATTGATTGGTTTTGAATGTTGATTTAATTTGGCCGATCTATTAAATTTGGGCATAATCAAAATCAAATTGGCCATAATTGCAATACAATTGACCAAATGATTTTCATTTGGTCTAAAATTTAAATGACATTGGCTAAATTTTAATCTAATGGATTATTTATGAAATGGCCTAATTTCTACCCTCCCTCTGTCAATTTAATAACCTAATTTCTAAATCCCTAATTCCTATTTAATCTACCCCTACTACCAGTCCAACAACAATTTCAACCGCCCCAGGCCCATTCCCACTTAACCTCTACCCAACCCAACATCAACCGACCCGACCCAACACTCCTTATAACTCTTCTCCTTCACCTCAATATCGACAAACAACAACAACAACTTTACAAAACGACTCCCTTATCTCTCCCATACGACGTAGACATCTCATTCTCTCTCCCTCCTCTTCAATTTCATACGAGTTCGCGTGCTTGGCTCGAGATGGAATCTCGTGGAAGCTTTCAGGTTCTCCACTCAAAATTATCCTCTTTATTTTTCAATTTTTATTCTGAAAATTCCTCAAAATGGTACAATCCAACAGCTCAGCATTATCCTTTGAGCGAATTTCCCTAAAAATCCTTACAATTTGATAGTCCCACATCGCTTGCAAACCCAAAATCCATGGGATTTTCATTCTATAAATACCTTTACTGTTTTCACTATTAGGTCAAGGCTCAGGGGTGAAAAAATCATGAGCAAAAAGCCTTGAGAGATTGAGAAATCACTCGAGCAGTAAGCGAAGGATTTCTAAATTAAAAGAAGATCTCCTCTGCTAAGTTTAAGTTTCTAGGCTAGAATCCTTGTAAGACTCCGTTGAGTATTGGATTCGGGCTAAGAAACAAGTGGCTTTTCTCGGTGGTGGAGTGATTCGGACGAGGCTCGAAGTTCCACTTTGCTAATCCAAGAAAGGTAAACTTTCATTTTGTCTGCTCTTCTTCTTGTCTCTCTTTTCTGTCTCGTCACAGTAATAGCATTTAAATTTTTTGTTTCGTAGTGCTGGTGGGATTATGTGCTGTAGAGGCTATGAAGGCCGTAGGATTCTGTGATGAAAGATATAACTGATATATCAATGTTCTGGCTATTTTGCTCCGAAGTTCTGGTTTTGCTTTCGTTTTGATGTCCTTTGTTGGCCTTAAAATCTTCACCCTTGAACGTTGTTTTTTCGATCACTGTTTTCTTATTAGTCAAATGCCATCATGCTTTAGTCTTCTTTTAGTCTACTGTTTTCATGATTGATACTTTCTTGTCTTAGCTTTTTGATTTTTGTTTTAAGATCAAATATTATTTGCTATGAATCTCGGGTTTTCGTTTTAGCTTAGAGCTTTCCTTTTCGATTGAGTCATTGTTTTGCTTTGGTCTTCTTTTGATTGCGTTGTCGAAATTTTTTTTTGCAGTCTTGCTTGGTCTTGAGTCTTTTTGTCTGATTTGCAGTATATAAGGCCATCCTTAAAGATTTCCTTTGTCTTACTTGTCCATAAGGAACATGGGGTGTGTTATATCAGATGTAGATAATCCGAAGGTCCCTCTATGACCTTTTTGACGCATATAAGTTCTCTTGAACTTGTCAAAGAGAGGGGAAGGACGAAATGGGTATAGTTAATTAGCTATGTAATCCCGGAAAGTATTTACCTAGTTTGTTCATTTAAGTTCATAGTTCTTTTTTATTTGCTTCTTTCTATGTGCTAAACTAGTATGCTAAACCCTTTAAGCTTTTATTGACTCGAATATCAAGTAGATGAGACGAAACATGTTATTTCGTAGTCAAGCAATCCTGGGATTCCTCTAGGACATTTTGACATTGAAGTCTTAATGACTTGTCAAGGAGAGGAATAGGATGAATATATTGATCAAAGCGATGCATCGCCTTATTTATTTTGTTCAAGTTCAATCCTTTGTTTCTAAGTGAATTTGTTTAAGCATATCTTAGTTTTTGCATAACATGGTGTCTTGAATAAAGTTTTGCTTTTAGAAGTGTCCAGTTCTTTTTCTTGATTCACTCACCAAGTTTCGATTCACATATGATCTCTATGTGTTCAAATTTTGACTTTATCCCTCTTTGGAATTGCCTATTCCATATTTTCCTAATTTTTTGGTTTGAGATGATAATAAATATAAGGCCAGGCTTTTTATATGTTCTAGCTTCCTCCCTTTTTCATTATGTTCAGTTTCCTTTTGAATGATGAGTGTTACTGCTCTTTTGTCTCCATTACCCTCTTTTTAGAGATGTTTTCAATTATTCACTAAGTTTACCAGTAGCCTATTTTGCCCTTTAAGTTTAATAAAAACCATCCAAAGGTGTTTAGTTCCCTCTTCCTTTGTGGATTGTGAGTTTGGTTTTCAAAATGTGGTCGTCCTTCTATGTCTTTTTTTTGAGATTATGTGTTTAAGTGAGTTATTGTGAAGAAATTCCACATCCCCTCAAAAATCATCAAAAAAATGTTTTCTTCCGTCCTGCTCATTAATGCGTATTATTTAATAAGTTAGCATACTTGTGATAATTTAGATTGTAATTCTTATTTTCTTTTATTTTGCATGTAAAATTTACTTTGGAGTCCAAATGGACTCCTCTCCTTTGCATTTCCAATGGGCTAAACGAGGACCACTTTCTCTTGGAGTCCAAACTTTCAGACCAAGTCCAAACGGGACTGATTTACAGTGATATACATCAGATATATGCTATATACAGGTCTTGGAAGCTGATATATAGGTTCAAGAAGTGAAAATTGGGAAAAGGAAGCAAGTATACAGGTTATATACACTAGTATACAATGTGGGTACTGCAAAAACATAAAGGAAAGATACTGATATACAGCTGGTATACATAGCTGAAAAATGGGCTAAAAAGGTCCAAATCTGGACAGATTTAAGTGTGCCCAAATAGGGGCCCAAATCTTAACTTTCTCTCCTTTTATTTGTAATTAATTTTGATTACTTGTTTGTATTAACACTAATCATAGTTTAATTTAGTTGAATTCCCATTAGAATTGCCATAGATTTTGCGAAAAATAATTCTCTCTTCAAAATTAGTTTAATTAGCTTTATTTCATCCTTCCGAATTTCGTAAGCAAATTTCTAGGTGGAGTAAAAATCATTTCATTTTCTCAAAACAATGAATTACTTTTCAAAATTAGTCAAATATAGTTTGTTTTCAAATAGTCCGGATAATCGCATGTTAGCGGATATTTTAGGTGCCTTAAAACCCTTCCTAAAATATTAATATGAACGCTTACCTAGATTCTCTAAATTCAAAGGATTTTATCTGTTTTTTTTCTTTTGAATTGTTTTAAAAGGTTTTCTTGACTTTTCCTAAATAAATTAAGGGGTGACTCTGTTTTAAATTGAGTTTCAAATCTTTTCCTAAGTTTTTGAATTCAAACCAAGTCATTTTCTCCGCAAAACAAGACTTTTTTACCTCTTCGAAAAATAGAGTTCACATTGCTCAATATAAATAGAATCTTCGCGTATGTTTGAAGCATTCCTGAAGGTGGGTAAACTTTTACTTGCCTTTCGGAATGATTCAAATATACATCACTAAGGTTAAAAAATTGCATCTGAAGTGCATGCAAAAACTCCCTTAAACGAATTTATTTTGCCAAAAAAGTTTTTTTATTCTTTTAATTTCAACATATCAACACCCAAATCTACTCAAAATAAGCTCAAGTTTGAAATATAAGTTCCATATACATCATAAAGAACAAACCACAACCATCAATATGTCAAACAACAACAAATCTAACAAACTCATTAACACCATTTTAATCTTTGTAAATATATATTGGTTTCAAGTATGAAACTCAAAACAATTAATAATTGAGGTGTGTTTTGATATATAGTTGATGATAGTTCAGGTAGAAAACTCACGCTTATGATAATTCAAATACGAAACTCAAAATATGGGATATTTTTGATGTATTGTGACACCCTAGCTTACGATAAGAGTCCCGTATCAGCAAAACATAGGAGAGATACTGGTATATAAGTAATTAAACGTACACCTTAGTGACATGTTTTAAAGTCGTGCTAGGCCCAGAGCAAAAAAATATCACTGGCAAGCTGGGCCGTTACAGATGGTATTAGATTCATCTTATGTCAGTCTTGTCGATGGTGGGTAAAAGTTCAACTAAGTTTAGGAAAGTTCGAGAAGGCGGGGACAAACCTCAGTACTGAGTATAGGCAAACCCCATGGAGTGGAGCAAATCTCAGCAAGGACGCTGAGTCCATAAGAAGGAGTGTATATGACATCCTCACTTAGGATAGAGTCCTACACTAGCAAAAGACAATAGAGATATTGGGTATATAAATAAGAAGGCCTGAAACTCTAGTCACATATTTTAAAGTCATACAGGTCTAAGCTAGACTAAACAATATCACTAGTGGGTTAGGCCATTACAATTTTTCTACCTTTACCCTTTGAACAATGGAAAACTACATAATCACCCATAAAACTCAAAACAGTTATTATTACCTACTAATTTATTTTTCTACTCATAAAACTAATTTATTTTATACCCCATTATGGGGCGGCTTGACCCTTGTCCTGTCTCAAGAAATGGGGAAGAATTTAATGGCAATGGGGGCTTGGAGGAATAGCGTGGATGTGGAAAACATGTGAGATAGGATAACTAGTCCATTAGGAAAACAACTATAGAGGTGCTAGGGGTTTTGAGGGGTAACTTTGGTGCTCATCAAGAGGATTGGTGGTGAAATGGAGAAGTCCAAGGCAAAGTGGAAGCAAAGAAGTTGTGTATGCAAAGTTGGCGGAGTTCAAGGACAAGGAGGAGAAACGGTTGAATAAGGAAAAGTATAATGCAACAAAGAAGGATGCTAAGTTAGTAGTTAAATCAGCAAAAACGACAACTTTTGAATGCCTATATGTAGAACTAGGGGATCAAAATAGAGATAAAAAGCTTTACAGGATCACGAAGGTGAGAGAAAGGAAGGCTCCAGTCCTGAATCAAGTGAAGTACATCAAGGATGATGAAGGAAAGGTGTTGGTGAAAAGACACTCATTAGAAAAAGATGGCAAGTATACTTCCATAAACTATTGAACGGAGAAAAGGGACAGAGACATTGTGTTAGGTGATTTAGAGCACTCTTTAAGACATTAGGATTTTAGATACTATAGGAGTATTAAGATTGAGGAGGTTAAGCATGCTATTAGTAGGATGAGTAAGGGAATCTGACCGGAGATTCTGGTGGTGTTTTTGAATAGCACAGACAGGTGCAGATGGAGTGGTTAATTGGGTTGTTTAATATCATTTTAAAATGACAAAAATATATGAAGAATGAAGGTGGATTACATGGTTCCATTGTACAAGAACAAGGATGATCTCTAAAAATTAAACAATTATATTGGTAATAAGTTGCTAGGCCACACTATGAAATGTTGGGAGAGGGTGGTGGAGGTGAGAGTGAGAAGGGGTGTGTCAATTTTGGAGAACTAGGTCAAATTTATGATGAGGCAATATACAAAAGAAGACATCCATCTTGTAGGGAGGCTAGAGGTGTATCGATGACTTACGTTAGGGAAATGAAGAACATGTATGATGTAGAGCTAAGACTCGAGTTAGAACGGTAGGAAGAGACTCAGAGCACTTCCCAATTGAGAAGCGCTTGCATCATGGATCAATAAGTAGATTATTTCTATTTTTCTTGATGATGGATGAATTGATGTGGTATATTCCAAATGAGGTGCCATGGTGTATTTTACTTGCAGATGATATAGTACTGATTGATAAGACACACAACGGAGTTAATGTTAGGTTGGAGGTGTAGAGACAAACTCTAAAGTCTAAAGGATTCAGGTTCAGTAGTACTAAGATGGAATATTTGGAGTGCAAATTTAGTGATGCAATGCATGTGACATGCGTGTAAGTGAGGCTTGACACACAGATATCCCAAGAGAGATAATTTCAAGTATCTCAGGTTTTTAATCTAGGTAGTACGGACATCGATGATGATGTCACACATCGTATGCTCGACATTGATGAAGTGGAGGCTTGCCTTGGAGTCTTGTGTGATAAAAATATACCACCTAAATTTAAAGGTGAGTTCACCAGAGCGGTGGTTATACCGACTTTGTTGTATGATGTGGAGTACTGAGATAGTTTGGGCATATAAAGAGGAGAAACACAGATTCCCCAGTGAGAGGTGCAAGAGGTTAGATATAGGGTACATGAGGAGAGGTAGAGATAGGTCAAGAAAGAATTGGGGAGAGGTGATTAGACAAGATATGACACAACTTCAGTTTATCGAGGACATGACCTTAGATAGAATATAAGGAGGTCATGGATTAAGCTAGAAATTTAGTAGGTAGTGAAGTGTTGTCTTGCTTTTTGATGGGTTTAGGCTTGATAGTGTCTGTCGTAATATTATCCTTATTCTTGTATGTCACGCCCCAAATTCCAACGAGGCATGATTGGCACCCGTAGCCGATAAGCCCCGAGAGAACCAAACTATGCTTTTATACATTCATATGCATGCCATCGGAAATACTACTATCACATAAGAACATGAACGACTAGTATTGGAGAACATGTGACATTTACATATATACATTTGAGAAACTTGGCCGTTGACGCCATCAAAACAAGACTTCATGAGTCACCTTATATACATACACCCACATTAGTCTACAAAAGCCTCTAACAGATGCATTGACCAAACAAGCTAAAAGTCGGGACAAGTCCCCGCTTTACATAACATGTACATCACCAAAACATATATACACTCTGACTCGGAGAAGCCCCGAATTAGCTGGAGCTCACCAAAGAACCGCTAACACTGGCAATCTATTGAGGAGGCCTACTGGTACCTGCGCCTGCAACAAGTAAGGTAAATTCCCCAAGAGGGGTCAGTACGAAATAAGTACTGAGTATGTAAGGCTCAACTGAAACTGTACAACACATGAATATTTCAATGAACTCAAAATAACTGAATAATCGATGTGAATAAGTTACCATTTTGCATTTTGGAAGCCATGCGTATTGCTTTCATTAATTTCTTTACTTTCTTTACAATCAATGCTTGTGTATCAATACATATGTCACAATGTACCTGGGCCCCGACTGATCAGTGGGTCTTTACATAACATAACGTTATTGCGGGATCGGGGCGAGCTAGGCTTATGCCCCTAGACCTGCCACCCATAAATCAATGCATCAGGATCAGGTCGAGCTAGGCTTATGCCCCTAGACCTGCCACCCATAAATCAATATATCAGGTTCGGCTCTAGCTAGGTTTTTCACCCCTAGATCTGCCCCCTGTCAGGTTCGGCTTGAGCTAGGATTTCTCCCCTAAAGCTGTCCCCTGATCCAATAATATCGGGTTCGGCTTGAGCTAGGCATTTTGCCGCCAAAGCTGCCACCCGTACTCAATCGTTAACCACATTTGCATTACTTTGATCTTTACTTTGAGATTGAAACTTTGGGATTGATACTTTACTTTGAAGCTTTGGGTCATTAACCAATGAATGAGAGACATGTGATTAAGCCTTATTGGAAACATAATCTTTGAGGAAACGTAACACTGTTGGAACCATTAGACAATAATAAAGGAACAAGATACATGAGCACTATCACTATTGGACCTTTGGAATATTATATGAAACATGTGGTTCACACTTGTTCAATGAGTAGTAGACTTGTGACAATAACCTTTGGTAGCCGGAACTAGGATGCCATAGCACATTTTGTAATAGGAAAAGTGTAACATAAATATGAGTACTATGGGACAAGGGAACCTTACATACCTTCACTTCCAAATACTAATATACAAGCCTATGTATGAACACAGCAGTCCAGCTTCTTCCTTACTTCTTACTCTATAATACAAGTTCATACCGGAACTTACATTAGCAACTATTCACTATAAAGGCGTACAAGACGATAATGAACCATGTGAATACTATATAACGTCATGTCACCCCCTTACAATACAATCCAATGCATTTCCATATCAACAACACCATAACATTACACATATTGACCAAAATATCATACATCAATAGCATTTCACACCTCACGTACCCTGTACGTTTTTCCCTTTAGTATTCCGTCGCATTTACTCCTTTATAATAACATATGAAAAACCTTATATACTTCATACAGTCCAACACACCTCCATACGATACTTTAAATTCATTAAAACGACACCACAAGTTGATAATTACATCCCAAAAGGGTATCGGGGCTTTCGGGGATCAACTAGTGACGGAAACACACAAAACGAATTCTGGAGGTGACCTGAGCTGACACCTTCACATGCAGGTGGTGATATGCGCGCGCATATGGCTCCTGGAAAATTCCAGGGCCTTCTGCGTTGGCATCTGCGTCCGCAGATGCCTCGTCTGCGGGGGCGGATGCCCGTTTTGGTCCGAAGTGACTTTTTTTGGGTCTTTTAATGCCATGAATGGTCCATGATCACAATCAAACATATTTGAACATATTTTTGATCCTATTAAACATCAATATTCATCCATGGTCTCACAACACACATAACGACACCCAAAACCACATTTCACGGCCAATATACCACCAAAACCATAACCAATTTCTCAATAGAAATTCCAAACACTATACACCATGACAAAACAAAGTAAGTCTATAATAACATCTCACATATCAATATTGATTACATAAAGTTCATTTCCTTCAAGATCACAAACCCATGTTCAAGTTTACAAGGCAACACCACTCTCCGATTTAGCAAACATGTACACTTTACACATAGTGAACTTTTTGATATTCCACCAACATACCCAACATCATATACACCATATATCATGCATAAAATATATTAAACCATAATAATAAACACTTACCAATACTCACCAAGTGATGATCTTGGCCAAAAGGATGAGAGCTTAGGGTTTATGGAAATATGGAGAAAATTCTAGAAAAGGCATGGGTGGCACAATGAATGGCAAATCTGATTTTTCATGCTTTATATAGGCCCTCAAGTCTCTTCTTATCCTTCCTTGGCATTAATGAAATGTTAATTGGTCAAATGGACCAAATTTGGAAGAATGGGTCAAAAAATCCCATATTGGGCCATGTCTTCTTGCTATTTTTGGGCCCAATAATTCAAGACTTTTAATGTCGAATATTTAATACCTAAAGCCCACAATTTAATGCGTAATTAATCAAATTTCTCATGTTTTCATATGTCCATAAATGTTACGGTAGTCAGCTAGACGTAGGAACGTACGGGGTGTTACATTGTAATTCCTTTTCATACCCAGTTTGATTTCATATACTCGAGCTGAGGGTCCTATGAAAATAGCCTGTCTACCTCCACAAAGTAGGTATAAATTTGCATACACTCTACCCCCAAATCTCACTTGTCAGATTTCACGGGAATGTTGTTGTAATTCTCTGTTATCTTATTTTTTTCATTTCTCCACTTCTTTCTCATTCTTTAGTTTCCTTTTTCATTATAATTTGATTCCATACTCATATTTGGCTCCTTCCTTTGGGTTTTCTTCTTATACTTTGTTTCTTGTCGCTTTTCTAATTTCATTTAACTCTTTTTTTAAGTTTTATTTGATTTTGTCTTCATAATCTAATTTCATTCATTTTTAGCTTCTTTTCTTTATTCTTATCAATAAGAAAAAGTAACACATATAGTAAACATTTGTTTACATTTTTTTAATATTTAGTAATATAATATACCTTTTTTCTTTCTTTTTTCTCTAAATTAGTTATTAGAACAACTCACACATTATATCTATTGTATCTTCTGCTTTTTTCCTTGAAATTTAGATCCTAACAGTACTGAACTGGAAAAAAAATAGCGCTCCTGTTTTTCTAGAGGAATTTTATCTTGCAATTATGTTCTTTGGTTGATACAAATTTATGTTAAAAATAGTGAGCACCCGTAACCATAAAATTTTAGACCTTCCATTGAATACACTAAATCGGTAGCAGTGAAGTATATTGTTGCAATATCTAGTATATATCATATGCTAACATGGCACCATAGAGAACTGGTTTATCCCTTCAAAAAGCCACTCATTGATCCTCAATGATACCTGGTATGCACCATACACTGATAGGGTATAATAGAAGATTGGTTCATTCCTTCAAGAAAAACACTCAGTCCTTTGTTGATACCAACCCGGTATATTTCATACAATGGTATGGTATCATAGAGGACAAATTCGCTCCTTTAAAAAATATACTACTCTGTCCACTATGATACTACCCTATATATATATATATCATATAGTGATAGTGTATCATAGTAGAGGAGTTCATTTATTTAAGAAAAACATTTGTTAGTTATCTACGGTATTCACATGGTATATATTATATATTGATAGGTATCCAACTTTTAATTCTACTCATTCGAGGTCCAAATATTTTGAAGAAAATAATTTCCTAGATCCTAAAAAATCTTATTTTCTTAGATGTGATATTGTCAAATAATGAATTGGAAAGTACTGGTTGAATAATCACGGGAGCTAGTCCCTTCCCTTTTAATAAAACACTATAAATAGGTAATGAAACGGATTTTACTTCTTAGTTAGGGACGTTGGGCTCAGATGGAATAGGTAAAGTTACATTCTTTTAAATCGAACCCCAAGTGAAGTTTCTTTTAGACAAGAAAATTGTGAATAAAGTTGATTCTTTGGGGTTTTATTGATGTAAATTGAACCCAAATTATTATGTTGATTGAGTTGTTGATAGTTGTTGGAAACTATAGAAGTTGACCTTGCTGTAAAGAAAGAATATTGAGGTGAGTTAAGACTTGTTCTTACTAAAGTTCTTTTTTTACGAAGTCATTACCACAAGGTGTTTTATTAAATGTTTCTAAATGTTAATGTAAGTTTAATTGAAGAGAGTAAGCTCACATTATCCATTATTTATTGAGCTAAGCCTTATATGTTATCAGCCTATGAAAGAGAAGTTCTTTCTTTTACTTTTATTTCTATTTATTCTTGTCTGAAACATGTAAAGATTCAACACTTATGCATTATAAGTGATGAATGTCATATTGTTCCCTTTTATGCCATGACTATGATAAAATTGAAATCTTGGAACTTTAATGTTGCTTTTGCAAAAATACGATATTTTTGAAAATTTAATTGAAATATATGCAAATTTTAGGTCTAGTCTTAAAACAGTTGCAATAGACTCACACATCTTCTTCTCTTCTTAATTCTAGGTTTTCAAGGTAAGTTCTTCTCTATCTTCCTGTTCAATTTTATCTTTTCTTTTCTCCTCTGTTTTATCTTCCTTCCTCTTCTTCTCTTCCTTTATTTTTTTTTTCTTTTCTCCTCTTTTATCGATTCGTTTTCTTTTCTTCTCTTCTATTCTTTGTTGCTGTTTTTTTTTTTTCATCTCTTCGCCTCTTTTTTCCAATTTTTTCCTCTATTCCTCTGGTAGTTTACTATTAGTTTTTTCCCTCTATTATTTACTTTTGAATTTAGGAATTGAAAGATTTTATTAATATTATTTCTATTTAGTTCTTGGTTATTTAACTTCGCAAATTTAATATTTTTTATTTTTGTATTAAATAGTGCTTAGTTGAAAATATTTTGCGCTTCACTTAACCCAACTCACTTCGGTGAAGTGAGTCCTCATTGCTTTTTTCCTCTTCTCACTTTCCAGGTTACGAGTGATCATACACTGATTGGTAGCATGGGCATAACGAGGCACATATGATTCAATTAGAGTCGTTTAAAGGACTACATGTAACCATATAAAGGGTTTACTAATAACCACAATTGGGTATAAGAAAAGTTCAGTCTACTAGAACAACCTAAAAGAAAGTTTAAGTGATTGTTTTTCTGCTTCACAATTGTACGATACTTTGCGTTAAATTATGACTTGTTTCCTCTCTTATTCCTTAATCACGCATGTTTTTATTCAAAATCTTGTTCTGACTTAAGTGATGAGAATGTTAAAACTCACTAAGTACCGCTAATGGTTACTGACACTCTCTTTGTAGAATATATGTCAAATAGATGCAGGTTTCATAGACGAGCAAACTACATGCAAGGTTGCTTTATCCCAAAAATTGATTTGGTGAGCTCCTCTCATGATCATGAAGTTTATTTTATTTTAATAAGAGAATTACATTCATTTATCTAACATTTGTTTTGGGGATCAGCCAGGAACTCTATGTCTTGCGTACTCCCCTTATATTTAAAGAATTGTTTGAAATAGAGTTTTTGATCAAAAGTATAAGTTATTTATTTTAAATGCACGTTGGTTATGTGATATTAAAGTATAGGTTGTAACAGTCAAGTTGGTTCGTTGGATCAAGTCAAGGCACTGGATGTCAATCATGGCTTGCTAACAATAGGTCGAGACTTTAATCTTCATTTAACCTCCTTAAGAAACGTGATAGTAGCACCATGTTAATAATAGAAAAAGAAATTTTATTTTGACTAAAAACCATTTTAAATATAAAATCTAACTAGACATGAATTAAGAAACTAACAACTATCAAATCGTAAAATATTTATAATTGAATCTTGGATTAATTCCAACATTACCTTATCATCTTCAAATAGTCGTAAGACTTTATTGAGATTCCTTGTTGCTGCAGACTGGACTTCTATTGATAGTCCGGGGATGAACTCAACTTTTTTCATCTGGTAATTTTCTACCACAAAATTGGATCCAAAGTTTTCTCCGACCACTATAAGACTGCAAAGTTGATCTCGGATGTTCTGTGCTAGATTGGAGACTTCTGAGCGAAGGCTGCATTTTGGATAACATTTATAAGCTAGCGTCTTAGCTGCTGCAATGCTTTCTTGCATAGATTCCCATTTTTTCTCCAGCTCGTGAACATCTTCTATCCACTTGATAACATCTAGTTTTGGTTTATAGCCTTCTCCCTCAACTCCTTCCATCTTGTCTTTAATAGCACCTCTAAACTTTCCTAGCTTCTCCATTTCCACCCTTAGATTTTCAATATTTGATGAAAAATGGACAATATTTTCAATCTTAGGATAGATGCATTTAGATACAAACTTCCCCACCTCAACAACAAATCCACCTACAACATTAAAAAGTACTTTCATTGAACAACTCTTGTAGTAAAGAAAGAAAAAATGTTTCTGATCAGAATGCTCTCAAAGATTATCAAGTGAAGCTCAACTGACTGCTTCTTCTTTCTTTAAGGGACTACTTAAGGAAAATCATTAATCTGTTTTATATTATTGTTGTGGAGTCTCTTCAATCTTGCTTAGATGGTAGAAGAATATTGTTTTTATTCTAAGAGCTACTTTAGACTGTCGTTCTTTTCTACTATAAATTTAAAACTATTCATTGATCCGTCCACTTTTAACCAGAGATCTTGGGCTCGAGTTTTTAAATGGAGAAACTTCTGGTAGAAAACATTGCAAATATAGGATGGTTAAGCTTAAAAAAGAAGAGGAAGAATATAACCTGTGATGAAGTTTCAAGATAAATCTTTAGTAAGTTTTTAATCAGTTGTTGTGAGCCTCTTTATCTTGTGTAGATGGAAGAAGAATGATTCCTTTTATTTTAATATAAGTACTTTGGACAACCTTTCTTTTTCCTACTATTTAATTGGCAAAGCAAAACATATATGAAGGAAAAGAAGATAAGGAATATTGCTAGCAAGAGAGTTTCAGATTATATAAATGATACTTTTGGAATTCCTTTATTCTTAAGAAATGAGTGAAGTAAGGGATTTCCCTATATATGTCTTCCGTTGTGGAAATTCTTGTATTTTTTTTAAACTTCTGCTTTGATTATTGGAAAATCTTGTTTAACCCATTCTAAACTTTTTGAATAGAATTATGTCATTATGTTTTTCTGTACAACACAAACTGTACTATCCTATAAGATTGGTCCTAGTTTTAGTGCTAAGAATCTTAATGTTGAACTCTTCAAATTCAAATCTTGGCTGTCTTTGACTTGAATTAATGCAAGGTTGCATAAGATGTCTGCTCTAGTCAGAATGAAATGATAGAAGATGAGAAATTGTTTAAATATTGATGTTAGATGTTAACTCATTAGAATTTTACCATGGGAAGAGAGTGTCTCATATTATGATACAAATAGGTCAATCTGTCTCTTCACAGGTTATTCCTTTTTAATTGGTCACTGTTGTTGGGGAACAATGGTAAAAACTCAATATCAATATTATTGTGGCTGAGATTGTAGGAAAACTATTATTTTTTTATCCCCACATTATTTCAAAAGAATTTATAAGAAAAAGAGTTTAACTTGCTGGATTTGCATGGACAAAATGCAGAAGGTTTGGTGTCTTCTGGACTATAAACTAAACTTAGATCTATAAAATTTAACTTACAGAATTACTGGTGAGATATAATATTTCTATGAACCAAATAACTCTTATTATAAGCCAGAGACTTTATCAATCACATTTTGATCGTAATTTTGTTGTTCAATGAGGTTTTGTGCCAATAGGCCATGCGCGTGCCTGGTATTCATGAGAGCTCTAGAGACTAAGGCCAAAATTCTCATAGGAACGACCTCAGTCCACTTCTCATATAGGTGAATTCATCAAGTGTACGTTGATTTAAATACACCATCCATAAGGACTATGAATTCATTAAGAGTTAATAACTCATCCCTTAATTTTAGTAGCAGTTCAAGCATTCTCAGTAAGTGCGCAGTGTCAATATCGACTTGTTATTACCCATATGAACCTACTTCATGAGATCTCCAATCACATAGGTTGGGTTACCATCTTTATTGACAATCATATTGGCCTTAACCCCATCTCTTTTGAGGTTTGAAGGATTAATTTTCTTCCCATAGGTTTAGTCAGTGAATCGGCCTAATTCAATTCTGACTTCACATAATTAATGGAAATTATTCCATCTCTCAGCAGTTTCTTAACAACATCATGCTTCAATTTCATATGTCTGCTCTTACAATTGTAAGATTTATTCATCGCAATGGCAATTTTGGCTTGACAATCACAGTGTATATACTCAGGAGGCACCAGATCATCCTTTTTTAAAGGGATATGTGGAAACAAATAATCCTTTTTTAAGACAACAGATCATCCTTTTTTTAAAGGGATATTAGGCAACAAATCATCATTTTTAAAAGGGCTATAAGGCAATAGATCATCCTTTTTTAAAGGGATATTCGCTAAGAAATTTATCAGCCACTCAGCCTCAGTATCATCTAACTCCAAAGCCACAAACTCTGATTCCATAGTCGATCTAGCAATGATCGTCTTCTTAGCTGATCTCCACGATACTGCACCCCTACCAAGGGTGAACACATAGTCACTAGTGGATTTCGTCTCATCTGAATTAGAGATCCAGTTTGCATCACAATACCATTATAAAGAAGAAGGAAATCCAATATACAGGATACCATAATTCATGGTTCCTCTCAAATATTTCATCAGTCTTATTGATCTTAGGCGTATTTGTACTCCGAAGTGTTATTATCTATGCACTTTTAGCTTAGTTGTGAGGATAAATTGATATGATTATTGAGTTGTTAAGTGTGTATATGTGTATTTTTGTGTTAAATTACATGTTCATAGTGTTTAAGGTGCATTCGAAACAAGCCTGGAGTCAAAACGTTTAAATAGAACTTAGATGAGGAAACTTGTGTCGCTAGCTTGAGCTATGTTTGTTCTAGTGTACTTTGATTTGTTCTATTGTGTTTTATGGACTTATGGTTATTGTAATATGTTGTAAAATAACAATGGATGGGCTATGTAAGCTAAATCAAGCCTACAAACAAGCCACAAGATGAGCGGGAACAAGGAACGAAAGCATGAGAAGGAACGGACGTAACCCCCACACATTGGAGGGGGCCATGCGCCGCACCTCCAAAAACATGGGAGAGGGACATGCAACTCACCTACCAAGTTGTGTGGGAGGGTTTAATCATCACCATTTATCACACCATTCTACTGTTTTGGGTGTGCGATGAGCCACGCGGCGCACCACCCCCAAATTCGACCCAAAGTAGGTTTTCAACTTGTTTTTAAGTGGGGGCAAAGTTGTAAATGAATGGGATTCATTTGGGGCACCTCATGGACGACCTAAATCACTATAAAAGGAGTAATTATCCATATTTATTCACACCTTGGGAATTACATAAGATTTGGAGAGGAGGAGAAGGCAAGGAAGGCTATACAATAGGGCTTTTCTTGTTTTAGTTTTCATTCTTGTAGTTTGGAGTTATGAACTCTTTTATGGAGATTTTTTATATGAATATCAGTGGATAAAAACCCTCATTCTAGATTTGATTATACAACATGATTGCTTAATTATGGTTTTATAGTTGGTATATTTGTTTATCAAGTCATGTGATTGTTCTTGCGTTCTTGTTTTACTATTCTAAAGCGTCATGAACTTTAGGATAAATCTTAGTCTCAAAATAAATTTACCATAGGAGTGGAGAGACGGAATGAAGAACGTAAGGAGTGTGGATCATGTTTTAATGGTTAGATATTAATTGTTAAAGGATGATTTGCGGTTAGGATAGCGATATACCTAAGCGCCCCACTTGGTTAATGAAACGGGAAGATAGTTTGATGCACTCGAATTAAAGACTCACATCCCCACTCAGCGACGTAGTTGTGAGATTAATTTGGGTAGATGAATTAGATTATGACCATTACGAAGTTGAATATCAACCCCGTAGATCAACAATCACGATAGACACTAACACCGGCTAGAAACCATAGGTAGGCATTAATGTGAAGTAAATGCCTCAATCCTGGAACTCTCCATATATTGTTTACAATCCAATTTACTTATCATTGTTATTTATATTTTTTAGTTATAAAAACAAACTAAATCTCTCTTGGTTACAAATCGCACTTGTTTAACTTGAATAGTAACGCTTGCATTAGATCGCTTATTAAACACAAGTCCCTGTGGGATCGATATTCGGCTCACGAAGAGCCACAGTATCACTTGTATGACTATGTACACTTGCGTGTGTGCTTAGGAGCTACACTTATTAATACAAACTAATGCTCTTTATTGGGATTATGAGTATATCTACTCAGTATACACACATCATAGGCTATATCAGGCCTAGTAAAATTCATCAAATGCATCAGACTCCCAATAATCTGAGCATATTTAGACTGAGCAACTGGGTCACCATTATTTTTTTTTTTCAATTTAGAGTTAGTATCATAAGGAGTGGCTACAGGAGTTACCTCCCAACATTCGAACTTCTTAAGAAGTCTTTCTACATAATTTTCTTGTGACAACATTATACCATCATCATTCCTTATAACTTCAACTCCCAATATCATATTAACTTCACCCAGATCTTTCATATCACAATTAGTAGACAAAAATAATTTGATACTTTGCACAATATTTAAACTTGTACCAAATATAAGCATGTCATCAACATATAAGTATATTATCATGTAATAATTGTCTACCACTTTTGTATAAATACATTTATCCACTTCAACAGAAGAAAAGCCATCTTTTATTAAGACTTGATCAAATTTCTCATTCCACCATTTAGGAGCTTGTTTAAGGTTATAAAGAGATTTGATCAATTTACAAATTTTATTTTCTTATCCAGAAACTACACATCCTTCAAGTTGAACCATATAAATTTCTTCTTCTAAATTACCATTTAAAAAAATTGTTTTTACATTCATTTGATGGATAAAAAGATTATGAACTGACACCAAGGCAATTAATATTCAAATAGAAGAAATTCTTCTCACTGGTGCAAATGTATCAAAATAATCAATATTTTGCTTTTGAGAAAATACTTTAGCTACTAACTGAGCTTTATATTTATCAATAGATCCATTAGGATTAAGTTTCTTTTTGAAAATCCATTTACAATCAATAGGTTTTGTACCAGGAGGTAAATCAGTTAAAATCTATGTATTATTTTTAAAAATTGAATCAATTTCAATTTTTATTGCCTCTTTTCAAAATTTAGCATCAGGAGATGGTACAACTTCAAAATAATTTGATGGTTCACTATCGACAAGAAAAGTTTTAAAATCATTTCCATAAGAAAAATATTCTTTTCTAGGCCTTTTACTCCTTCTCAGTTCCTCAATATTAGATGAAGACTCATTTTCTCTTTCAATAGGTGCATGAGAAACTTTATCACATAGTGGAAAAATATTTTCAAAGAATTCAACATGAATTCTTTGTCTTAATAATAGCATTGCTATCAAGCACATCACTTTTCAAAACAAGAAATCTATATGCAGCACTATGTTCAGCATATCCAATAAGCATGCAATCAACAGTTTTAGATCCTACTTTCCTCTTTTTAGGTTCAGGCAAAAGAACTTTAGCAAGGCAACCCTACACTTTTAAATATTTCAAATTAGGTTTATAACCTTTCCACAATTCATAAAAAGTTTTGCCAGTTCTTTTATGAGGAGTTCTATTTTGCAAGTGACATGCAGATAAGATAGCTTCACCCCACAAATTATAAGGTGCATTAGAGATAATTAACAAGGAGTTCATTATTTCTTTCAATGTCCTATTTTTCCTTTCATCTACTCCATTAGATTGAGGTGAATAAGACGAAGTTACTTCATGAACAATCCCTTCTTTTTCACAAAAAATATTTAAAGACAAGTATTCACTACCTCTATCAGATCTTATTCTTTTAATTATTCTACTAAGCTGATTTTCAACTTCAGTTTTATAAGACACAAAAGCATCAAATGCATCATCTTTACTTTTAAGCAAATACAACTTAATAAATCTAGAGAAATCATCAATAAAAGTCATATAGTATCTTTTACCACCTCTAGTCATAGTTTGTTTCAAATCACCCAAATCAGTATGAATCAAAGATAACAATTCAGTTTCTCTATTAATTAAAAAACATGACTTTCTAGTTATTTTAGCTTCAGTACATATTTCATACTTATCAAAATTATTTGAGTCTAAACCAGATATTAAACCAAGTGATTGCATATTCTTTACGTATTTAATTTTAACATGTCCTAATCTAGCATGCCATAAAGAAATAGACTCAACCATATAAGCAGAAGTAGATGCACTTTCACAAATATTGTTAGAAATACTAAGCACAAATAAGCCATGGTTACAAAATTCATTGACCATAAAAATATTATTTTTAGTCAATTTCGACTCATTATTTTCAAAACAACGTTCATTCCAACTTTTCCTAATAACCCCTCAGAAATCAAATTGATTCTAATATTAGGAACATGCAACACATTACTCAATGCCAGAGTTTTACCAGATGTGAGTGTGAGAAGAACTTTAGTAGTCCTTGAGGCCCCAAGATAAATAATTTATTCTCCCTTTTCAACTTGGGCGTATGACACAAAATCATTTTTCTTTATACAAATATGACTCGTACCATCAGAGTCTATCACCCAGTTTCTCGCATTATCCTCAATATTCATTTCTAAAATGACCGCGATAATTATAACATCCATTTCAGTCAAATTTATTTTTTGACTTAGCGAAATTGTCATTTCTTTCACATATTTTCTTGCATTGAGATGCATTTTTTATGAAGGTTTTATTATTAGCATTGGGCATGCAACCATGTTTATTTTTATACATGTATTCTTTGATACCATAAACTTCAGGTAAGATGACTGGAACAGGAGCAACCAGGGAAACACCAACATCAGTATCATCAATAATTTTGGGATCAATATTATATGCCATAGTTTCTTAAATTGTTGGGGAACAATGTAAAAATTCAATATTAATATTATTTAACCGTTAGCAAAATAATAACATAATAATATATAATAATATTACTAATCCAATAATAAAATTATAATTAATATAATAGTCCAGATATATTATGACAATAATATAATTACTTTTTAGCAAATAATGATACTGAAGATTAAATAAATATTATTACTAAATTATTTTAAGTAATATATTAATTATACTTGAGTCCTACTAGGCACTGTCCTAAGGAACTATTTCACCAGCGTGAAATGTTTCCCCAAGGTTAAACAAACACTTCCCTGATTAATTAAAGGATATCCAGGATTAAATAAGTCTTCCCTGATTAATTAAAGGATACAGGAATCATTAAAATTATTAATACTAATACTAGCAAGTTAGAAAAAGAAGCCAAAGAGGAAATAATAAAACAAGAAGAGATGGAGAACGTGATAGGATGACAAAAGAAAAGGAAAAAAGTTGCATGTATATTGCATGAATTTTTCTAAAGGAATTGTTGCCATATTTTAGGCAATAGAATCAAATGATAGCTTGGCAATTGTCATCATAGGTGTCAAAAGTTTTCACATGCATGTTGTAGACAGTGAAATTTTATGGACAAATCCATATTAAATTTGAATTAAATCTTATATTCATGATATGTTGACCAAGTCAAATTATTGGTTAATAAAGTTGGATTGAGTTTTAAGTTAAAATTATATAACTTAAATGAAGTCCAATTACATTTGGGCCAGTCTGTTAAGTTGACAAGACGAGCGCAACTCATGCTCTTCAAGCCCAAGGTTCGTTAGAGTTACTTGGAGACCAAAATACCCCCAAGCCCTAGCTCATGCCTATATAAAGGGGTCTTGACCAAACAAAAAAAAGAAACAAATACACAAACACACAAAGAGAAGCTCTACTCTTCATTGAGGATCTGCAAGCCTTCTGCATATCAAGAAGTATTCGTCTCCAATTGGTGAGCCGTAAGTTTCCATACACCCACGATTGTGAACAAAGCTTAGCTTCACAGTTCGTGGTGAAATCCAAACAATTTCCCGTTGATTCAAGAACAAGTTGAACAATGTGAGGTGAAGAATCAGAGGATTACATCTTTTTATTTAAGATTTTATAAAAGATTGTAACCTTGCGCATATTTTGAAATCAAATACCCTTGTTTGTCGCTATTTTCCTTGTCTTGATTGCTATTTTTGAGGAAAGAAATTTAGACGCCTACAAATTGGCACGCCCAGTAGGACAATCTTTACCTCTCTTCTCTTTTCTTCAAAGTTTAGTATAAATATGTCCGCAATAAATATCAACCCCAAAGCTGCTGCTATTAAGGATGTTGACTCCACAAATGGCTTAAAAATTGCCATGGAGATTGTTGGCCAACTTAAGAGAAAAGCCAAAATACTGGGACAAAAGGTGCTTCAAATACCATCCCAGTCATCTCATGTTTTTGGCTCATCTTCTCTAAAAGGGGTATCCTCGCTGTATATGCTAGAACAAGGGAATAATATTGCTGAGGTGGTAGAAAGAATGTTGGCTCGACTAAGGCTGTCACAAGAACGCCATCTCCAGTCCACCAATCCCTTAATGCAGAAAGATGGTGATGTCTTGAGCACTAGATCTACTACAATGTCACCTTGTGTCACTTCTCAATAAAACCTCTATCCAACAGATGATCCGTAATATTCTTTATCCTCTACGGTGGTAGTGCAAGAGATGGTGACTGAAGTTTCCACCGTAGAAGAACAACTTGAAAATTTGATAAAAGCAGTTGAAGGCCTATCGATGTGCGTCAAAGATCAAGATGCCCAAATTAGCAAGTTGATGAATATGATGGAGAGCATGGAGAAAGGAGAATCCACTCAACCACATGTGAAGCTTCATGAAATACAAGACAAAGGAGAGTCCTTATCAAAACAAGAAACAACGATCAAGGAGTTTCAAGTATCCGCAGAAGGTATGGTTCCCGTTGATCAGTTGAAGGACTTCATCATGGAGGCAATCAAAGATAAATCTGAGTCCACATCCAAATCTTTTCTTACATATACAAATTTGTATACGCAAAGAATTGATAACTTAAGGATGCATATTGGCTATCAACCTCTAAAGTTACAGCAATTCGACGGAAAGGAAAATCTGATACAACATGTAGCACACTTTGTTGAAACTTGCAATAATGCTGGAACATACGGTGATCATCTTGTCAAATAATTTGTTCGATCCCTCAAAGGAAATTCTTTCGATTGGTACACAGATCTCGAACCTGGTTCCATCGATAGCTGGGAGCAGTTAGAGCAAGAATTCCTTAATCGTTTTTATAGCACGAGGCGCGTTGTGAGCATGATAGAGCTTACTATTTCCCACCAAAGGAATGATGAGCAAGCCATTGACTTCATCGATCGCTGTAGGAGCTTGAGCCTTAACTGCAAAGACCGTCTTAGTGAAACTTCTGGGATTGAAATATGCATTCAAGGTATACATTGGGATCTTTGCTACATATTTCAAGGTATAAAACCTAAAACATTTGAAGAAATAGCAACACATGTTCATGATATGGAACTGAGTATGGCTATAAGTGGAGACCATGGGTTGTCCGACTTCAAGGCTCATGAACAAAAAGTACATGATATTGAGGATGGGGGCAAGCTTTCATCCAAAACTTATACCAAAGAGTCTATGTAAGTTATAATGCTCCTCGACACATGAGCCTAAACTGTAAGTTGAAATGCTCCTAGAAATACGAGCCTAAACTGCATGTCACAAAGCTCATCAAATTCGAGCTACATCTGCATGCTGAAATGCTCCTCGATGCATGAGCCTAAAGTACAAGTTGAAATGCTCCTAGAAACACGAGCCTAAATTGTATGCCATAAAGCTCATCAACTTCGAGCTACATTTGTATGCTGAAATACTCCTCGATGCATGAGCCTAAACTGCAAGTTGTAATGCTCCTTGACAAAAGAACCTTAAATGCATGTCATGAGGTTTGTCAAATTTGAGCTAACTTCAAGTCACAAAGCTCCTCAAATTCGAGCAAAGTCTGTAAGTTTCAAAGATCTTCAAATTCCAGCTAACTTTAAGTTAAAAAGCTCCTCAAATTCGAGATAAATTTCACGCTGAAAATCTCTTCGAATTTGAGCAAAGTCTTCAAGTTTCAAAGATCTTCAAATTCAAGCTAACTTGAAGTTACAAAAGCTCTATTAAAATGAGTTATCTTCAAGTGTTAAAGCTCTTCAATTTGAGCCAAATTCTCAAGTTACAAAGCTCTTCAAGTTTGAACCAAATTCTTGAAGTCATAATAAATTTTTAAGTCAAAAAAAAAAAACTCTTCAAATTCGACCTAATTCTTCAAGTAACAAAATCTCCTCAAAATAGAGCGGTCTTAAAGTTGCAAAATTTTCATGAAAATAAGATAAATCCTCAAGTTGAATCCTCCTAGCTCGGGATAAGAATGTTGCTGCCAGAGCATCCAAAGCTGAAAATTCATTGCGACAAATCTTTTGATCAACTTAAAATTTAATTCAAGATGATCTTAAAAGTATTTTAGTCTAATATTTGAGATGTTGCAGCTTTTGGAGTCTAATTTCCGCAAAATCAAGAGGATCTAAATTCCGTCATTCCTACATCAAAATAAATATTTTTTGCAGAGATGCACCAAGAACTTGCTCACTGGAGTTGAAAGGAAATACACCAAGTGGTTCCTGGCCAAGCATGTGGTTATCCCTTTTAAACTTGCAACAAAACAGGAGGGTGATGTATTCTTCGCTACCAATGGCACAATTCATCAAGTCAGCATGATGAGAGTTTTTTTTCATACATATATGCTTCACCTCATCATGACGAATACGGTTCTGATGCTTTAAAGTTTAGACCCTTTTTGATTTGGGTGTTGAAAATAAATCTCCAGCAATGCGAAAATCAGTATGTAGCCTTTGATTTACTTCTAATTCTCCTTCGCCGAGCGACAGAAAGATGATGCCTCATCTATGAAATTAAAAGATGCACGGAGAAAGTGTTTTGTCTACTTTTTTGCCAAATATTGGACTAAGAATTCACCATCTACGTCTTTGGTGAACTAAAAGAAAAGGACACTTCATGCGCTTTGCTTGTCAAGAATGGAAATTTGAAGTGTACTATCCGTCAAGTCAAAGATTAGGATGTTGCACCGCCAAAGTTGGGAAGGACTACTCCAAGACTTTTTATCACCAAGCCGCAAGGTTGATATGGGCAATGTTTGAGCACCATGGATGAAATGCGTTTCCTTAAAATAAAAACTTGCGGAAGAATGAGATGCATAATATGTTTGCTCACCGAAGACGGAATGAGGTTGCTCCAAGCCTCTCTCTTACCAAGCTACAAGAGGTAACACACCAGTTGGTACCTCTTAAATCATATGGATATTCCATGAACCTTCTCGATATGAAATAGAGAAAATTTACATCCTTGGGAAGACCTAGAAAACGGGAAGAAACAAAAAGGAGAAGTGCGCTCATGGATGTTGTCCAAAGTCAAGGCTTGCAAGATTTTATAGTCAACTTCAAAAATTAATTTCGGTCAATAAAAAAGGAGTTTGGCTTTAATTTTTGGATATGTTGTAGCTTACTAACTCTAGTTTCTATAAAATCAAGTCTCTCATCATTTGGACGCTCCTACGCCAAGATACAGATGTTCTGATAAAAGTGCACAAATCTGTCAAACAAGCAAGCCAGATTTATAGCCAACTTCAAAAATCGATTATGGCCAATTCAGAAAAAGTTTTACCTTGATTTTTAGATATATAGTAGATTTTGGAGTCTAGTTTCTATGGAATTAAGTCTCTCATAATTTGGATGCTCCTACGCCAAGATACAGACATTTTAATGAGACTGCACTGTTAGATGTATAGCCAACTTCAAAAATTGATTGCGGCCAATTAAGAAGAATTTTTTCCTTTATTTTTGAATATGTAGTTGTTTTAGGAGTCTAGTTTCTAGGAGATAAAGTCTCTCATCATTTAGACCCTCCTACGCCTAGATATGGACGTTTTGATGAGACTGCATAAATTTGTCAAACAAGCAGGTCAGATTTATAGCCAATTTCAAAAATCGATTACGGCCAATTCAGAAGGATTCTTGCCTTGATTTTTGGATATTTTTTAGCCTTACAAGTATAGTTTCAATAAAATCAAGTCTCTTGTTATTTTTACACTCCTTTGCTAAGATACAGATGTTTTGATGAAACTGCACAAATCTATCAAAAGAGCTTGTCAGATTTATAGCCAACTTCAAAAATTGATTACGACTCGTACGCAAGGAGTTTTGCCTTAATTTTTGGATATGTTATAGAATTGCAAGTATAGTTTCTATGGAATCAAGTCAATCATTGTTTGGATGCTCTTACACCAAGACGGGGCCATTTTGGTGAGATGTTACCAATCTGTGGAAAAAACCCAGCCAGATTCATCACCAACTTCAAAATATAATTGCTATTAATCAAGAAGGAGTTTGGATTTGATTTTAGGATACCTTGTATATCTACAAGTCTAGTTCTTAGAACATCAAACGTATCTTGATTTCGTTATTTCTATAGTAAGATATGAATTTTCTACCACAAGTGTGCTGAGCTGAGGAGAAAGTGACGAAAATATAGTATAAAAACTTACCCGAGAGAGATGGAGAACGAGCTTGACGATGCTGCAAATTAACAATCAACCACTGTAGAAACATGGGCATTTATAGATGTCAAAAGACATTGACATAAGTTTGGTTCCTACAAATTATGGAAAATTCTAGTTATAGAAAGTTTCCTTTGGAACCAAATTATGGAAAAATTTCCTTGAAGCCAAATAATGGAAAAGTTTTCATTGGAACCAAGTTATGGAAAAATTTCCTTGGAACCAAATTATGGGAAGTTTTCATTGGGACCAAATTATGAAAAAAAATTCCCTTGAAACCAAATTATGAAAAATTTCCATTGGAACCGAAATTATGGAAAGCTTCCATTAGAATCCAGTTATGGAAAGTCCTCATTAAATTATGAAAAATTTCCATGGAATCAAACTATAGAAAATTTCCATTGAAATCAAATTATGGAAAATTTTCATTAGTATTTGTTCAAATTCCACTACATTCATGTCACCGTTATCATGAATGCAAGCATCATTTCTTACATGTTGCTATAAATTATCGTGACTCAAAGAAAGTAAGGTGTCTATCGTCATCGTGGTCGATTATTAGCTACCCACATCATCAGGACAAGCTTGTTGATGCAATTCTTGATCTCAAGGTGCCATGTCCGTATAGTTGGTAACCAAAAAAAAAAATCGATACTTTTAGGGTCTTGATGATATCTTTTGGTACAAGAATTGGGTTTTTAAGCCGTCAAATGGCAAAGGAATATTATGCAATAATCCTACGCAAGATGGAAACACTTCAAACAAAAATGAGCCGACAAATGATTGGAAGTCAAATGGATCTCTTGTAAATTAGAGAATGCTACCAAAAAAGACTCTGGCATGTATGAACTTGGATAGCTTCAACATGTCAGCATAGTCATTTCTTGTGAAGTTTCAAATATTTCGCAAGAAGTCAACCACGTGAAAAAAATTTATTTCACGGATACTTCAAGTCTTATCTTTAATATGCACCTTAACAAGCCTTGAAGCAGGGGGCATTTGTAGACAGTGAAATTTTATGGACAAATCCATATTAAATTTGGATTAAATCTTATATTGACCAAGTCAAATTATTGGTTAATAAAGTTGGATTGAGTTTTAAGTTAGAATTATATAACTTAAATAAAGTCTAATTACATTTGGTCCAGTCTGTTAAGTTGACAAGACGAGCCCAACTCATGCTCTACAAGCCCAAGGTTCGTTAGGGTTTTTTGGAGACCAAAATACCCCCAAGTACTAGCTCATGCCTATATAAAGGGGTCTTGACCAAACAAAAAAGAGACACACATACATAAACACACAAAGGGAAGCTCTCCTCTTCATTGGTGATCCGCAAGCCTTCCGCATATCAAGAAGTCTTCGTCTCCAAGTGGTGAGCCAAAAGTTTCCCTACCTCCATGATTGTGAACAAAGCTTAGCGCTGCAATTCGTGGTGAAATCCAAAAAATATCCCATCGATTCAAGAAAAAGTAGAAGAACGTGAGGAGAAGAATCAGAGGATTACATCTTTTTATTTAAGATTTTATAAAGATTGTAACCTCGCGCATATTTTGAAATCAAATACCCTTGTTTGTCGCTATTTTTCAGGAAAGAAATTTAGACGCCTACACATGCTTCCACCTAAACTTCTCTTACCATCTTCTCCAAGTAACAAAATAACTTCTCCAATACACCACTTAATTGGCTTCTAAAATAAGTTTTTACATTTGGCTTTTTAAATACACTATAAATAAATTATTTTAAAATAAATAATATTTTTGCAACAACTGCCTCTAGGGTTTGCTCCATTTAAGGTTTGGAACAACTTTTGGATGTCTTTGTATGAGAGTTAGATTTGTAATCGGGAGATTTTACTCTAATTGGTTTTGGTCTAACTACAAAGTTTAAATTTTGTGCATTACAGTGTATTTAATACTACGTACTATGAATCGTTAAAAGATACTGTATCAAGTTAAAATATCCTCTCTTTTTTTAAAATGAGCACTTTGGAAAAAATAAGCATTTCGGCCACCCAAAAGCTTGGCAAAACATGCTAATTAATCTTTTGTTGCCTGTTTTATATCTCGTGTGCTTTTGTTGGATTCCTATTTTTATTTTTAAAGGAAATATAGAAAGAACAACAATAAAAAGTTTGAATTGTAGTTCTGAATCCCCCCCCCCCCTTTTTTATGATGCTACAAAATCTGTCACTAAAGGAATTTTTCAGTGTCTTATCAGATAAATGGTACACAATGTATCAGTTTTTGTTTCATTGCTCGACTGGGGACGCTTACTGTAGATTGTCAGTCCATCGATAGTTTTCAGATTTGATGGCAAACGGTTCAGATTGTACATAGAACTGTCAAGCAAATTAGTATCACAATCAAATTTCATGTTACAGTTGCGCTCACCTTCCATTTTGTTTTGGATAATGTAGGTACATAACGTTTAACACAATGACTAACATCAATTGGCTCATTTTATTTATTAGATATATTGTATGTCATTACTAACACCAGAAAGTTGTTGTTATGACCCCCTGGTATGGATCTAGTTATGGGACGGCACTATGAAATCTGATGTTTTCTTTCTACGACCTATGATGCTGGTTCGTTAAGAGAGAACCTGTAATCTCTTGAGTTAAAGTACTCAAAAACTAGAATATTTTCTGCTTACCTTTCATGGAATAAATTGTAACACCCCGTGCATTTTCGAACTTATTTGTCTACCTTAACATTTTGTCACACCCTAAGTCCCATTGAGGTGTGATTGGCACCCGAAGCCGACAAGGCCCGAGAGAAACAACCTTTGCTTCTATACATTCATATGTATGTCATAGGAAACACTACTATCACATAAGAACATGAAAGGCTAATATCGGAAACCATGGAACATGTGACATATACATATATACACATTTGAGAAACTTGGCCGTTGAGGCCATCCAAACAAGACTTCATGAGTCATCTTATATACATATACCCACATGCGTCTACAAAAGCCTCTAACAGATTCATTGACCAAAACAAACTAAAAGTTGGGACAAGTCCCCGCTTTATACAACATGTACATCACCAAAACATATATATACTCCGACTCGGAGAAGCCCCGAATTAGCTGGAGCTCACCAATGAACCGCTAATCACTGGCAATCTACTGAGGGAGCCTACTGGTACCTGCGCCTGCAGCAAGTAAGGGAAATCCCCCAAGAGGGGTCAGTACGAAATAAGTACTGAGTATGTAAGGCTCAAATGAAACTGTACAATACATGAATATTTCAATGAACTCAAAACAAATGAATAATCAATGTGAATAAGTCACCATGCTGCATTTTGGAAACCATGTGTATTGCTTTCATTGCTTTCTTTACTTCAATGCTTACTTGTCGTTACATATGTCACAATGTACCCGGGCCCCGACTGATCAGTGGGTATTTACATAACATAGCGTTATGTTGGGATCGGGTCTAGCTAGGCTTATGCCCCTAGACCTGCCACCCATAAATCAACATATCAGGTTCGGCTCGAGCTAGGTTTTCACCCCCAGAGCTGCCCCCTGTTAGGTTCGGCTTGAGCTAGGCATTTGCCCCTAAAGATGCCCCCTGATCCAATAATATCGGGATCGGCTTGAGCTAGGTATTTCGCCCCTGAAGCTGCCACCCATACTCAATCATTAACCACGTATGCATTACTTTATTCAGTACTTTGAGATTGATACTTTAAGGTTGATACAATGATAGTTATAATCTCACTTTGAACTTTGGAACATAACATTGTTGGAACCATGTAATCTTGGGAAAATAGTCAATGTATATGAGACATGTGAATGGTAATTTGATAAATGCATAAAGAACATGTGAAGAAGCATAATTGAAACCCGGAAATAGGATACCCTTAGCTTATGAGAGATTGACACTTTTGTGGCTCTAACGTTGTTGGAAACTTTGGAATAATAACCAACGAGTAATAGACATGTAACTAAAAATTATTGGAACTTTGAAACATTAGCCAATGACTATGAACTAAGAGGATCACCATTGACCCTATAAGGAATATGATATGGCAACTTGAATGGAAATACCTTTGGACATTTCGAAATGAAATAAGTATCATGTCATTATGGACAATATGCTGCAGAAGGATACAAAAGAGTAACCTTACATACCTTCACTTCCAAGTATGAATATACAAGCCTATGTATGAACACAGTAGTCCAGCTTCTTCCTTACGTCTTACTCTACAATACAAGTTCATACCGGAACTTACATTAGCAACTAGCCACTATAAAGGCGTACAAGACGACAATGAACCATGTGGCTACCATAGAACGTCATGTCACCCCCTTACAATACAATCCACTGCATTTCCATATCAACAACACCATAACATTACACACATTGACCAAAGGATCATACATCGATAGAATTTCACACCACACTTACCCCTTTATGCTTTTCCTTTTATCATTCCGTCGTAATTATTCCTTTATAACAACATATGAACAATCATTCATACTTAATACAGTCCAATACACCTCCATACGATACTTTAAAGTCATTAAAACAACACCACAATTTGATAATTACATCCAAAAAGGGTATCGGGGCTTTCGGGGATCAACTAGAGACGAAAGCATACAAAACCAAAATCTGGAGTGACCTGCACTGCCACCTGCGCACGTAGGTGGCTTAGATGTGCACGCAGATGGCCTCAGGAAAATTCCAGGTCCTTCTGCGTTGGCATCTGCGCCCGCAGATGCCCTCGTCTGCGGGGACGGATGCCCGTTTTGGTCCGAAATGCCTTTTTTTTTGGTCTTTTAATGCCATGAATGGTCCATGATCACAATCCAACATATTTGAACATATTTTTGATCATCTTAAACACCAACATTCAGCCATAGTCTTACAACACACATAACAACACCCAAAATCACATTTCACGGTCATTACGGCACCAAAACCATAACCAATATCACAATAACAATTCCAAACGTTATACACAATGATTAAACCAAGTAAGACTATAATCACATCTCACATGTCAATATTTAATCCACCAAATCCATTTCCTTCAAAACCACAAGTCCATAGTCAAGTTTACAAGACAAAACACCCTTCGATTTAGCAAACATGTACACTTCACTTATTGTGAACTTCTCAATGCTCCACCAACATAACCAACATAATATACACCATATGTTATGCATAAAATATGTTAATCCATAATAATAAACACTTACCAAGTCTTACCAATTGATGATCTTGTCCAAAAGAGTGACTTAGGGTTCTTGAGAGCAAAGAAGAAAATGTTGGAAAATTCTAGAAATGAGATGAGAGTTCAATGAGATAAAAATCTGATTTTTCCTTTATATAGTCCCTCATGTCTCTCTTATATAGTCCCCCGTCCTGAATACGTGGAACCATGTTCATTATTTCTATTAGTCTCATTACTTGATCAATAAGTCGCATCATTATCACTTTCTTATAACCATCTTCATGTTTATTTAGATCTATACTTTCATTACCGTTCACTCAATTAGTTAGTACTGGGTCTCCACCTTTGGTGGGCTATAATATATGAATATAATACCGGACATCCACCTTTGGTGGGCTATAATATATGAATATGATACCGGACATCCACCTTTGATGGGCTATAATATATGAATATAATACCGTACATCCACCTTTGATGGGCTATAATATATGAATATAATATCGGACATCCACCTTTGGTGGGCTATAGTATATGAATATAATACCAGACATCCACCTTTAGTGGGCTATAATATATGAATATAATACCGGACATCCAGCTTTGGTGGGCTATAACATATGAATATAATACCGGACATCCACCTTTAGTGGGCTACTTCTTCACAATCTTATTTCCTTGCCATAGCTATGAGAGTGATACATTAGAGATCATGACACTAAGCTCACACTCATATACACATCTCACTTCACTTCACTTCATGAGATTCACATCTTCACTTATGAGGAATAATTATACTAACTTGCACATCGCCTCTTATTACTCTTATGAGATTGGTACTTTTACTTGTGAAAGATTAGAACAAAGATAATCATCATATTATAGGACTTTGTAACATGACATGATTGGAAGAATACTATTCAAGCATAAAGAGATTCTCTTACATTATTACCCTCTTGAGACAGTTCTTTTAGAAATTCCAACGTTATGGCAACTTTCCTTGAAGCTTTGGATCATTAACCAATGGGTGAGAGATATGTGAATAAACATTGTGAGAAACATAACATTATTATCAACATAACACTATTGAAACCATTGGACCCTAATCCATGAACAAGGGACATGAGTATAACCACTATGGGAACCGTGGAACATAACCTTATTGGACTTTTGGAACATTACTAATAAATATGAGACGTGTATAACTCTATTGGAACTTTGGGTCATGACATGATTGGCATAATGCTATTTGACTAACAAGTCCTCTTTACCTCATTACTCTTGTTGAGATATTTCTCTCAGACTTTACCACATATGACAACTTAAGAACTTCCGTCCATAAATAAGAACTAAGTGGGTCATGATTCGTCTAAGAGTAAAATACATATAAATAACAATATATATCAACCTTAGTTGGAATACTATAGAACCCCTTTGGAATAGAACACTTTTGAAACCTTAGGACAATGAGCACTAAATAAGACACATGTGGATATCAACTGTTCACCAACCGGAGATACAATACCTTAGAACATTTGGAACTTTTGACATGTTATCCAATGAACCCGAGTCAACCAATGGGCATGAGTCATATGATTCACCATTGACCAATGAGTAGGAAACATGTGAGTAACATTAGCCAACTACCGAATACGAAATACCTTAGAGCACTTCGGAATCAAATGAGTACTATGACAATATGAACATCACATCCTGAAGACGGATATAGAAGAATAACCTTACATACCTTAGAGTCTCACTATGAAAGCACAAGATTATATGGAAATACAATGGTCCAGCTCCTTCCTTACGTCTTACTCTACAATACAAGTACATAACAAAGTTCATGTTAACAACCAACTCCCTTACAAACGTATAAATGTCACAACAAATCACATAGTTGCCTTAGAAAATTATTTATCCCTCTTACAATATCATTTATTTCATCGACATGCCAACAGTACCATATTAATTTACACATTGACCAAGACCTCATAAGTCAATGTCATTCCTCATCACACTTACCCTTTATGCTTTCTCATTATCATTCCGTCACATTTCCTTATGTCAATGTGCCTCAAAACAACATATGAACAACAATACATACTTCCCATAGTCCAAAATGCCTTCATACGACACTTTAAAGTCATTAAAACGACATCACAAGTTGCTAATTATAGCCATAAAGGGTATCGGGGCTTTTGGGGGTCAACTAGATACGAAAACACACAAAATCAGACCGGGGGGCTGACCTGCATTGCCACCTGTGCCCGCAGGTGGATGAAATACGCCCGAAGATTCCCTTTGGCAGCAGCCAGAGGCATCTGCGTTGGCATCTGTGCCTGCAGGTGCCTCCGTCTGCGCGGGCGGATGCCCATTTTGGTCCGAGAAGGTCTTTTGGGGGTATTTTTATGCAATGAATGGTCCATGATAATAAAAAAACTTATTTTAACATATATTTGATCATCTTATATGCCAACAATCAGCCATGGTCTCACAACATGCAATAACATCACCAAAACGACACTTTCCTTACATTACGTCATCAAATCCATGTTAACTTTTGCAATAACAATTCCAAACATTATACACAAGAATAGAACAAGTCAAGACTGTAATCACGTCTCACATATCAATATTGAATCCATCAAGTTCATTTTCTGCAAAACCACAAGTCCATAGTCAAATTTACAATCAACCACCCTCCGATTTAGCAACATGAAACATTTTATTTATTGTGAACTTCTCAATACTCCACCAACATAAACAACATAAGAAACACCATATATTATGCATGAAATATATTAATCTATCATAATAAACACTTACCAAGTCTTACCAATTGATGATCTTGACCAAAGGGATGAGGGCTTAGGGGATTGAGTTGAGAGAAAAATGTTGTAGAAATTTCTAAACTTGGCATGAGGATTTTTTGTTCATTAAAATCTGATTTTTTCCCCTTAAATAGTCCCCTAATGGTCCTTCTTTAACCACCCACTTGGTCCAATAATAATATAACAACTTGTCTCACAAGAATGGGTCACAAATGGGTCAAAGACCCCTTTTGGGTCATGTCCTCTTATTAATATTGGGCTTCATTTGGGCCCAATGACTTAAGCCCACAAATGTTAAATGCATAAATCATCAAAACTCTCATGTTTCATTATTTCCACAAATGCTACGGGAATTAATTAGACTCAGAAACTTACGGGGTGTTACATTCTTCCCCCCTTAGGAACATTCGTCCTCAAATGTTAGTTACATTGTCTCATTGTAATAACTTAAGCCGAAGTGGATCCTCCAATTATCATATACACATAGAGTAATTGTAAAGACTTACTTATTATGACTCTAATTCTATATCCTGAACTTTGCTTTCGTGTTCAAAACTTACGATTACTTTAGATTTCATTATTCCTCTGGTCTCCCTTGTGACTTCTTTTCATGTGTTCGTTTCTCCTATTGTGCTTTTACCTCCTTCTTTACTTCTTATTACTTTCGCTTATCGAGCTAGAATAGTAAGTTGTACTTCCTCACATATGAGATTTTTCCATAACTAGTGGATTTCCACTGGGAGCAACACAGAATAATCTCCTATACACTTTCAAAGCATCGCATATGAGATACTGAATGAATTGTAAAGAGTTCTTGGGATACCTCAAAGTCATATACGACTTGAACACATCTTCGAGCCATCTTAGAAGGTACGCTATATAGAATTAACTTCTCATGCTTAAACAATACGGTTTGCTTGTCTCTCTGTCTGAAGACGAAAACCATGCTTACATTCACTTGGGTTCCCAGAAACATTTCTACAATTGTGTTCACTTGGTAATCCTATCAATTATTGCCCATATGGCATCACATCTATTTCTTACCTTTACTAGCCATCCCTTCGATCACCGAAATATAAATTTCACAATATTCTTTTCATGTAATCCTGTCAATAAATCACTTCCAATCATGGCACATATTGATTACTCCCTACTAAATAGCATGTCGTGAGTGGTGGCAAATGTATTTCTTTAGCGCATATATATATATCCAATACATAAAATCTTCCTGACAGTTCAATCCGTTGCCTATAATTAATGTACATACTCAATGTGTCATCCCTTGTCGATACAATTTATACTGGGACATCCTACGGGGGTAGAATAGTATCTTTTACATTTGTAGCTTTAACATTAGTGTCCTTCACTCTGATCAAGTGACATATGTACCTTTCCATTCAAAATTCTTTATGGAAAATGAAAATAAAATTTCATTGCTCGGCAATCTATTGCGGCCTAACAGAAAGCCAACCAAGTCATACCCATGGTAACATTAAAATCTATCATTTCCATCGCAATAATATTCATCAATGTAACGTGATCACTACATTTACTATACAATCACGACATACTTTTTTTTTTTTTAGCTATAATAAATTCACCAACTGGTGTGGAAATCCCAACCGACTTAACTATTAACTCTAATGTTCCTTCAAATTTTCCCGCAATCAATAGAGTAACATCTGATAAGGTATAACCCGAATCAATTGATGCATATTCATTAGGTAAACATATAGATAACGTACCTGTCACCATATCAAGGAGGGCCTCTGAATTTTTCTGACCCCGTAGGTCGTGTCATACTACCCGTGGCCCTCTGTGGGCATTCTCTCTTCACGTGTCCTGGATTTTTACACCAAAATCAAACGTCCATCTCAAACCGGTATTCACCTGAATAAAACTTTCCGCAGTGTTGGCACTGCTGACAAAAAGATCCTGCTGTCTGCGAAACCTGTATTCCACTACTCTGCCCAATCGGAGTGCCTCTAGACCCTCGAAATGGAGGTGGAGTACCCGCTGTAGGGTAAGACAATGATGGTCTAGGTGGTCTTGGGAAAACCCGAGGCCTAAGTCCTCCTTGGGATGCCATGAACTGTCCCATGGGTCTAGCCCGCTTTGATGGCCCTGCCTCAGATTCTTGTATCCTTCCCCTTTGCCTTTGATCCTCTATATTTTGCGCGAAGGCTTGTATTCTGGCTATATCCATGTCTTTATTTAATGCAGCAATAGTACAGTCTCTTACCAAGTAGGGCTCCAATCTGTCTAAATACCTATGAACTCTATCGGCCATAGTTGCTACCATATGAGGAGCATATCTAGCCAATGAATTAAACCAAAGACTGTACTCCCTGATGCTCATATTTCCTTGATGAAGATTTAAAAACTGATCCGCACGAGCCTCGCGGACCTCATATGGAAGATAATGATCAAGGAATGCCACCCTGAATTCCTCCCAACTAGCTGGATTTGTACCGATACCTCTGGATCGTTTCCAATCTTCGTACCATAATAGCGCCTCTCCTTTCAGTCTATATGCTGCAAGCTCCACTGTTTCTACACCCGTCACATGGATAACATCTAGAGCTCTTTGAATTTGATCTATAAAGTCTTGCGGATCTTCATTAAGATCAGATCCGGTAAATGTGGGAGGATCCAATTTCAGAAAATCCTGTGTCCGCCGACTAGCTATCCTAGCCGCACCATTATCACTTGTCACTGGACCAACTCATCCTTGACTTTGGGCTACAACTATCTGAGTCAACATTTGCACTGCATTTTTCAAATCCTTTAACTCCTGCCTAGTAACATTAACATGCGATTCTGGGGATACTTCCCTCCTTTGTGGTCTCCCGGGAGAAGGGGGATGAGAAGGTGCCCGTGATGTAAAATCAGTTTCAACCCCATATTGACTAGCTGGATTAGGTGGGGATTTACTAGTTCTTTCTTCCGCTTGCATATCTACCTGCTTATCTTTGCCCATACCTTGTCTTGTAATCGGCATTTTACTATATCAAAGGAAACCAATTACAATGGTCAGATGTAATCCTACCTATGACAATGATTCTATTGCAAGATCTAGAATGAAGAAATGAAACAACTCCTAAATGTCTCTTAGACTCCTACTCATAAATGTGGCGCGCAACACATCCATAAGCAAGACTCTACTCAAACACGGCTTTGTAGACACCCTTTAGAACGAACTGCTCTGATACCACTTTTGTCACGCCTCAAATTCCAACGAGGCGTGATTGGCACCCGAAGCCGATATGGCCAGAGAGAACCAATCTTTGCTCATGTCTATGCCCATATGTATGTTCGCGTATGAATATCATTTTATCTCATGTAATTAATAAATAAATTTTTATGGCGGAAGTCATGGCAACATATGCAACATATGAAACTTGGCTGTTAGGGCCATTGCGTCACAATGAACGTATACACCTTATATTCAGTTTCCCACATACGTCTACAAAGCCTCTACAGATACATGACAATGAACAACCTAGAGTCGGGACAAACACCCCGCTCTATGCTCATATACGATCTCAACCAATATGCATAATGACTCAGAAAAGCCCCGGATCAACTGGAGCTCACCAATAATCTGCGGATATCTCATCTCCTATTGCGGAGATATTCTAACACCTGTGCCTGCAGCATGTAAGGCAAGTCCCCAAAAGGGGTCAGTACGAAGAAAGTACTGAGTATGCAAGGCCATATGAAACTATAATAATACATAAGTACTTCCAAGAACTTAAACGTAAGAGAATAATCAATATGGATATACCCCCGTCCTGAATATGTGGAACCATGTTCATTATTTCTATTAGTCTCATTACTTGATCAATAAGTCGCATCATTATCACTTTCTTATAACCATCTTCATGTTTATTTAGATCTATACTTTTATTACCGTTCACTCAATTAGTTAGTACCGGGCCTCCACCTTTGGTGGGCTATAATATATGAATATAATATCGGACATCCACCTTTGGTGGGCTATAATATATGAATATGATACCGGACATCCACCTTTGGTGGGCTACAATATATGAATATGATACCGTACATCCACCTTTAATGGGCTATAATATATGAATATAATACCGGACATCCACCTTTGGTGGGCTATAATATATGAATATAATACCGGACATCCACCTTTGGTGGGCTATAGTATATGAATATAATATCGGACATCCACCTTTAGTGGGCTATAATATATGAATATAATACCGGACATTCACCTTTGGTGGGCTATAACATATGAATATAATACCGGACATCCACCTATGGTGGGTTACTTCTTCACAATCTTATTTCCTTGCCATTGCTATGAGAGTGATACATTAGAGATCATGACACTAATCTCACACTCATAGACACATCTCACTTCACTTCACTTCATGAGATTCACATCTTCACTTATGAGGAATAATTATACTAACTTGCACATCGCCTCTTATTACTCTTATGAGATTGGTACTTTTACTTGTGAAAGATTAGAACAAAGATAATCATCATATTATAGGACTTTGTAACATGACATGATTGGAAGAATACTATTCAAGCATAAAGAGATTCTCTTACATTATTACCCTCTTGAGACAGTTCTTTTAGAAATTCCAACGTTATGGCAACTTTCCTTGAAACTTTGGATCATTAACCAATGGGTGAGAGATATGTGAATAAACATTGTGAGAAACATAACATTATTATCAACATAACACTATTGAAACCATTGGACCCTAATCCATGAACAAGGGACATGAGTATAACCACTATGGGAACCGTGGAACATAACCTTATTGGACTTTTGGAACATTACTAATAAATATGAGACATGTGTATAACTCTATTGGAACTTTGGGTCATGACATGATTGGCATAATGCTATTCAACTAACAAGTCCTCTTTACCTCATTACTTTTGTTGAGATAGTTCTCTCAGACTTTACCACATATGACAACTTAAGAACTTCCGTCCATAAATAAGAACTAAGTGAGTCATGATTCGTCTAAGAGTAAAACACATATGAATAACAATATATATCAACCTTAGTTCGAATACTATAGAACCCCTTTGGAATAGAACACTTTTGAAACCTTAGGACAATGAGCAATAAATAAGACACATGTGGATATCAACTGTTCACCAACCGGAGATACAATACCTTAGAACATTTGGAACTTTTGACATGTTATCCAATGAACCCGAGTCAACCAATGGGCATGAGTCATATGATTCACCATTGACCAATGAGTAGGAAACATGTGAGTAACATTAGCCAACTACCGAATACGGAATACCTTAGAGCACTTCGGAATCAAATGAGTACTATGACAATGTGAACACCACAACCTGAAGACGGATATAGAAGAATAACCTTACATACCTTAGCGTCTCACTATGAAAGCACAAGATTATATGGAAATACAATGGTCCAGCTCCTTCCTTACGTCTTAGTCTACAATACAAGTACATAACAAAGTTCATGTTAACAACCAACTCTCTTACAAACGTATAAATGTCACAATGAATCACATAGTTGCCTTAGAACGTTATTTTTCCCTCTTACAATATCATTTATTTCATCGACATGCCAACAATACCATATTAATTTACACATTGACCAAGACCTCATAAGTCAATGTCATTCCTCATCACACTTACCTTTTATGCTTTCTCATTATCATTCCGTCACATTTCCTTATGTCAATGTGCCTCAAAACAACATATGAACAACAATAAATACTTCCCATAGTCCAAAATGCCTTCATACAACACTTTAAATTCATTAAAACGACATCACAAGTTGCTAATTATAGCCATAAAGGGTATCGGGGCTTTTGGGGGTCAACTAGATACGAAAACACACAAAATCAGACCGGGGGGCTGACCTGCATTGCCACCTGTGCCCACAGGTGGCTGAAATGCACCCGAAGATTCCCTTTGGCAGCAGCCAGAGGCATCTGCGTTGGCATCTGCGCCTGCAGGTGCCTCCGTCTGCGGGGGCGGATGCCCATTTTGGTCTGAAAAGGTCTTTTGGGGGTATTTTTAAGCAATGAATGGTCCATGATAATAAACAAACTTATTTTAACATATATTTGATCATCTTATATGCCAACAATCATCCATGGTCTCACAACACGCAATAACATCACCAAAATGACACTTTCCTTACATTACGTCATCAAATCCATGTTAACTTTTGCAATAACAATTCCAAACATTATACACAAGAATAAAACAAGTCAAGACTGTAATCACGTCTCACATATCAATATTGAATCCATCAAGTTCATTTTCTGCAAAACCACAAGTCCATAGTCAAATTTACAATACAACCACCCTCCGATTTAGCAACATGAAACATTTCATTTATTGTGAACTTCTCAATACTCCACCAACATAAACAACATAAGAAACACCATATATTGTACTTCCTCACATATGAGATTTTTCCATAACTAGTGGATTTCCACTGGGAGCAACACAGAATAATCTCCTATACACTTTCAAAGCATCGCATATGAGATACTGAATGAATTGTAAAGAGTTCTTGGGATACCTCAAAGTCATATACGACTTGACCACATCTTATAGCCATCTTAGAACGTACGCTATATAGAATTAACTTCTCATGGTTAAACAATACGGTTTGCTTGTTCCTCTGTCTGAAGACGAAAACCATGCTTACATTCACTTGGGTTCCCAGAAACATTTCTACAATTGTGTTCACTTGGTAATCCTATCATTTATTGCCCATATGGCATCACATCTATTTCTTACCTTTACTAGCCATCCCTTCGATCACCGAAATATAAATTTCATAATATTCTTTTCATGTAATCCTGTCCATAAATCACTTCCAATCATGGCACATATTGATTACTCCCTACTAAATAGCATGTCGTGAGTGGTGGCAAATGTATTTCTTTAGCTATAATAAATTCACCAACTGGTGTGGAAATCCCAACCGACTTAACTATTAACTCTAATGTTCCTTCAAATTTTCCCGCAATCAATAGAGTAACATCTGATAGGGTATAACCTGGATCAATTGATGCATATTCATTAGGTAAACATATAGATAACGTACCTGTCACCATATCAAGGAGGGCCTCTGAATTTTTCTGACCCCGTAGGTCGTGTCATACTACCCGTGGCCCTCTGTGGGCATTCTCTCTTCACGTGTCCTGGATTTTTACACCAAAATCAAACATCCGTCTCAAACCGGCATTCACCTGAATGAAACTTTCCGCAGTGTTGGACTTCTGACGAAAAGATCCTGCTATCTGCGAACCCCGTATTCCACTACTCTGCCCAATTGGAGTGCCTCTAGACCCTCGAAATGGAGGTGGAGTACCCGTTGTAGGGTAAGACAATGATGGTCTAGGTGGTCTTGGGAAAACCCGAGGCCTAAGTCCTCCTTGGGATGCCATGAACTGTCCCATGGGTCTAGCCCGCTTTGATGGCCCTGCCTCAGATTCTTGTATCCTTCCCCTTTGCCTTTGATCCTCTATCTTTTGCGCGAAGGCTTGTATTCTGGCTATATCCATGTCTTTATTTAATGCAACAATAGTACAGTCTCTTACCAAGTAGGGCTCCAATCTGTCTACATACCGATGAACTCTATCGGCCATAGTTGCTACCATATGAGGAGCATATCTAGCCAAGGAATTAAACCGAAGACTGTACTCCCTGACGCTCATATTTCCTTGATGAAGATTTAAAAACTGATCCGCACGAGCCTCGCAGACCTCATATGGAAGATAATGATTAAGGAATGCCACCCTGAATTCCTCCCAACTAGTTGGATTTGTACCGATACCTCTGGATTGTTTCCAATCTTCGTACCATAATATTGCCTCTCCTTTCAGTCTATATGCTGCAAGCTCCACTATTTCTACACCCGTCACATGGATAACATCTAGAGCTCTTTGAATTTGATCTATAAAGTCTTGCGGATCTTCATTAAGATCAGATCCGATAAATGTGGGAGGATCCAATTTCAGAAAATCGTGTGTCCGCCGACTAGCTATCCTAGCCGCACTATTATCACTTGTCACTGGACCAACTCATCCTTGACTTTGGGCTACAACTATCTGAGTCAACATTTGCACCGTATTTTTCAAATCCTTTAACTCCTGCCTAGTAACATTAACAGGCGATTCTGGGGATACTTCCCTCCTTTGTGGTCTCCCGGGAGAAGGGGGATGAGAAGGTGCCCGTGATGTAAAATCAGTTTCAACCCCATATTGACTAGCTGGATTAGGTGGGGATTTACTAGTTCTTTCATCCGCTTGCATATCTACCTGCTTATCTTTGCCCATACCTTGTCTTGTAATCGGTATTTTACTATATCAAAGAAAACCAATTACAATGGTCAGATGTAATCCCACCTATGACAATGATTCTATTGCACGATCTAGAATGAAGAAATGAAACAACTCCTAAATGTCTCATAGCCTCCTACTCATAAATGTGGCGCGCAACACATCCATAAGCAAGACTCTACTCAGACACGGCTTTGTAGACACCCCTTAGAATGAACTGCTCTGATACCACTTTTGTCACGCCCCAAATTCCAACGAGGCGTGATTGGCACCCGAAGCCGATATGGCCAGAGAGAACCAATCTTTGCTCAAGTCTATGCCCATATGTATGTTCGCGTATGAATATCATTTTATCTCATGTAATTAATAAATAAATTTTTATGGCGGAAGTCATGGCAACATATGCAACATATGAAACTTGGCTGTTAGGGCCATTGCGTCACAATGAACGTATACACCTTATATTCAGTTTCCCACATACTTCTACAAAGCCTCTACAGATACATGACAATGAACAACCTAGAGTCGGGACAAACACCCCGCTCTATGCTCATATACCATCTCAACCAATATGCATAATGACTCAGAAAATCCCCGGATCAACTAGAGCTCACCAATAATCTGCGGATATCTCATCTCCTATTGCGGAGATTTACTAACACCTGTGCCTGCAGCATGTAAGGCAAGTCCCCAAAAGGGGTCAGTACGAAGAAAGTACTGAGTATGCAAGGCCATATGAAACTATAATAATACATAAGTACTTCCAAGAACTTAAACGTAAGAGAATAATCAATATGGTTATACCCCCATCCTGAATACGTGGAACCATGTTCATTAATTCTATTAGTCTCATTACTTGATCAATAAGTCGCATCATTATCACTTTCTTATAACCATCTTCATGTTTATTTAGATCTATACTTTCATTACCGTTCACTCAATTAGTTAGTACCGGGACTCCACCGTTGGTGGGCTATAATATATGAATATAATACCGGACATCCACCTTTGGTGGGCTATAATATATGAATATAATACCGTACATCCACCTTTGGTGGGCTATAATATATGATTATGATACTGGACATCCACCTTTGGTGGGATATAATATATGAATATAATATCGAACATCCACCTTTGGTGGGCTATAATATATGAATATAATACCGGACATCCACCTTTGGTGGGCTATAGTATATGTATATAATACCGTACATCCACCTTTAGTGGGCTATAATATATGAATATAATACCGGACATTCACCTTTGGTGGGCTATAATATATGAATATAATACCGGACATCCACCTTTGGTGGGCTACTTCTTCACAATGTTATTTACTTGCCATAGCTATGAGAGTGATACATTAGAGATCATGACACTAAGCTCACACTCATATACACATCTCACTTCACTTCACTTCATGAGATTCACATCTTCACTTATAAGGAATAATTATACTAACTTGCACATTGCCTCTTATTACTCTTATGAGATTGGTACTTTTACTTGTGAAAGATTAGAACAAAGATAATCATCACATTATAGGACTTTGTAACATGACATGATTGGAAGAATACTATTCAAGCATAAAGAGATTCTCTTACATTATTACCTTCTTGAGACAGTTCTTTTAGAAATTCCAACGTTATGGAAACTTTCCTTGAAGCTTTGGATCATTAACCAATGGGTGAGAGATATGTGAATAAACATTGTGAGAAACATAACATTATTATCAACATAACAATATTGAAACCATTGGACCCTAATCCATGAACAAAGGACATGAGTATAACCACCATGGGAACCGTGGAACATAACCTTATTGGACTTTTGGAACATTACAAATAAATATGAGACATGTGTATAACTCTATTGGAACTTTGGGTCATGACATGATTGGCATAATGCTATTCAACTAACAAGTCCTCTTTACCTCATTACTCTTGTTGACTTTACCACATATGACAACTTAAGAACTTCCGTCCATAAATAAGAACTAAGTGGGTCATGATTTGTCTAAGAGTAAAACACATATGAATAACAATATATATCAACCTTAGTTGGAATACTATAGAATCCCTTTGGAATAGAACACTTTTGAAACCTTAGGACAATGAGCACTAAATAAGACACATGTGGATATCAACTGTTCACCAACCGGAGATACAATACCTTAGAACATTTGGAACTTTTGACATGTTATCCACTGAACACGATTCAACCAATGGGCATAAGTCATATGATTCACCATTGACCAATGAGTAGGAAACATGTGAGTAACATTAGCCAACTACCGAATACGGAATACCTTAGAGCACTTCGGAATCAAATGAGTACTATGACAATGTGAACACCACATGCTGCAGATGGATATAGAAGAATAACCTTACATACCTTAGCGTCTCACTATGAATGCACAAGCTTATATGGAAATACAATGGTCCAGCTCCTTCCTTACGTCTTACTCTACAATACAAGTACATAACAAAGTTCATGTTAACAACCAACTCCCTTAAAAACGTATAAATGTCACAATGAATCACATAGTTGCCTTAGAACGTCATTTCACCCTCTTACAATATCATTTATTTCATCTACATGCCAACAATACCATAACAATTCACACATTGACCAAGACCTCATAAGTCAATGTCATTCCTCATCACACTTACCCTTTATGCTTTCTCATTATCATTCCGTCACATTTCCTTATGTCAATGTGCCTCATAAAAACATATGAACAACAATACATACTTCCCATAGTCCAACATGCCTTCATACGACATTTTAAAGTCATTAAAACGACATCACAAGTTGCTAATTATATCCATAAAGGGTATCGGGGCTTTCGGGGGTCAACTAGATACGAAAACACACAAAATCGGACCTGGGGGCTGACCTACGTTGCCACCTGAGACCGCAGGTGGCTGAAATTCACCCGCAGTTGCCCTTTGGTAGCATCCAGAGGCTTCTGCGTTGGTATCTGCGCCCTTATGTGCCTCCGTCTGCAGGGGCGGATGCCCATTTTGGTCCGAAATGGTCTTTTTGGGGTATTTTTATGCAATGAATGGTACATGATCATAAAAAAACTTATTTTAACATATATTTGATCATCTTATATGCCAACAATCAGCCATGGTCTCACAACACGCAATAACAGCACCAAAACGACACTTTCCTTACATTACATCATCAAATCCATGTTAACTTTTGTAATAACAATTCCAAACATTATACACAAGAATAAAACAATTCAAGACTCTAATCACGTATCACATATCAATATTGAATCCATCAAGTTCATTTTCTACAAAACCACAAGTCCATAGTCAAGTTTAAAAGACAACCACCCTCCGATTTAGCAACATGAAACATTTCACTTACTGTGAACTTCTCAATACTCCACCAACATAACCAACATAATATACACCATATATTATGCATGAAATATATTAATCCATCATAATAAACACTTACCAAGTCTTACCAATTGATGATCTTGACCAAAGGGATGAGGGCTTAGGGTTTGAGTTGAGAGAAAAATGTTGTAGAAATTTCTAAACTTGGCATGAGGATTTTTTGTTCATTAAAATCTGATTTGTTCCCCTTAAATAGTACCCTAATGGTTCTTCTTTAACCACCCACTTGGTCCAAAAATAATATAACAACTTGTCTCACAAGAATGGGTCACAAATGGGTCAAAGACCCCTTTTGGGTCATGTCCTCTTATTAATATTGGGATTCATTTGGGACCAATGACTTAATCCCACAAATGTTAAATGCATAAATCATCAAAATTCTCATGTTTCATTATTTCCATAAATGCTACGGGAATTAATTAGACTCAGAAACTTACGGGTGTTACATCTTCCACTTACAAGCCTTGGTAAGTGTTTACCCTTATATATTAATATATTATATGCATAATAGGTTGTGTAAATAATGTTGGGTATGTTTAAAAAGTGTTGAGCAGTCCACTTTATTTGTAGCAGTCCACTTTTGCTAAATCGGTAAAGGATTTGCCCTCTATGTGGTTTAAACTTGAAAGAGGACTTAAGGTCTTGAAGGAATTGAATTATATGGATGAAATTTCAGTATTTTTAAGTGTGGTTCTGTACCTAAGTCGTTACTCCTTGTGTATGACTTGAGGAAATGTTTATACGTAATTGTGCATGGAACGTTTGGCGTAGTGAAAGGAAAATACTTTCTTGTTATGTTAAAGTGAATTCTGGAACTGTGTGGACTATTTTTGGTATATTTTTGTGGAAGTTATTTATTTGAATTAATGGAATAAAAATGTGGAGTTGCATTGAGGTAAAAATGTGAAGTATGCACTTGGTAGGAAATCTTGTCGGTTTGTGATGTCTATGTTGATGTGTGGACTGTTTTGGTATTGTTGGTGTTGTGGGGAAGTAAATTGTATTGTAGGAGGGTGGAATGAAGTTATATGGCAGTATAAAGGAAGGTGGAATGATATACCATGTGTTTGGGATGTTGGATAGTTTTACTTCCCGTCAAGTATCTAATTATCGCCTTGTGAACTTGTAATGTAATTAGCTTTTAATGTTAGCTTCGTTACATACTTGTGTTGTAGAGTAATGATTTAAGGAAGAGCTGAATTGTTGTAGTCACATGTTGGAAAGATATGGTATGTAAGGTTACTCTTTTCCGTATCCTTTGGCCGTACCTATTGTTCACATCGTTACCAAACTTGTATCCACTCCGAAATGTTTTAAAGTATCTCATTTCAGGTTTGTTAGCGATTGTTATTTACGTGTCTCTTATTTGTTGACTATTGTTCCAAAGCTCCAATAATGTTATGACCACCGATGTAACAATCTCACAAAAATTAAAGAAGTGAAGTAATGCATATTTGGTTGAGTACGGGTTGTAGCTTTGGGGGCGAAAGCCTAGCTCGAGCCGATCCTGATTGATTATTGGATGCAGGGGGTAGCTCTGGGGGTGAAAACCTAGCTCAAACCGAACCTGATTTATTGAGTTATGGGTGGTAGCTCTGGGGGCATAATCCTAGCTCGAGTCGATCCCAATGTTATTTACCACTGATCAGTTGTTCCCAAGCATTGTATGATGTATATTGATATAAAGGTAAAAGGAAAGAATTGAATGTAATGTACATGGTTCCACATATACAGTACGGTGGTATATCAGTATTATCTAATCACTTGTATTTGATTCCATTTGAGTTCCTATATTTCATACAGTTACTTATAGCCTTACATACTCAGTATATTTTTTTCATACTGACGTCCCTTGGGGGACCTACCTTACCTGCTGCAGGTACAGAAGCTAGTAGACCTTCAAAGTAGGCTTCGGTTCATCTGCAGGCTATTGGTGAGCTCTAGGTTGATTCGGGGCTTTCCGAGTCATTTGTATATATTTTTGGTACTGTGTAGTAGTTGTATAAGGCGGGGACTTGTCCCGAACTTAGTCATGGTTATATATCTTTTAGAGGCTTTGTAAGCATTTTAAAGTCAAACGTAGAAGTGTCTTACCTTTTATACGTTGTGGCGCCCCAACAGCCAAGTCTCGTATCTATTTTGAACATCTTTACATGACTTCCATCATCGATATATTATATCTGCATATGGCAGAATTTTTGTTCACTTAATGGCATGCATATGAATGTACATGATCATAGGTTGGTTCTCTCGGGCCTTACGGCTACGGGTGTGTGTCTGCCCCAATGGGATTTGAGGAGTGACAAAAGTGCTATCAGAGCGGGTCGTCCTAGGGTGTCTACAAAGCCGTGTCTGAGAAGAGTCTTGCTTATGGATGTGTTGTGCACCACATTTATAAGTAGGAGGCTATGGGATATTTAGGAGTTGTTTCTTTTCTTCATTTCCTAGATCGTACAATAGAGCCAAAGTTGTAGGTGGAGTCATATTTAATCACTGAATTTGTTTTATGTTTTTGTTTCCTCATTATAGAAAAATGTCGTTTATAAGGAGAAACAATGGTAAAAGTAAGAAGGTAGACATGATTGCCAGAGAAGGAATCAGTAAATCACCACCTGAATGAGTTAATCAAGGTGAAGCTGAAAATGAGTTTACATCGCGGGCTTTTTCTACTCTTCCACCTCCCGGAGAGCCACGAAGGAGAGGAGTACCCCTAGAACCACCTGTTAATGCTACTAAGCAGGATTTAAGGAATGCGGTGCAAATGTTGACTTGTATAGTTGTTGCAAAAAATCAAGGATAAGTTGGTCCAACTACAAGTAATGACGGTGCGGATAGGGCAGCTAGTCGGCGGACACAGGATTTTCTTAAATTAAACCCTTCCACATTCATTGGGTCAGATCTTTATGAAGACCCACAAGACTTCATAGACAAAATTCAAAGGGCTTTAGGTGTTATGCATGTATATGGTACAGAAATAGTTGAGCTTGCAGCATATCGATTAAAAGGAAAGGCTATATTATGGTATGAAGATTGGAAACGATCCAGGGGTATCGGTGCACTTCCAGCTAGTTGGGAAGAATTCAAAGCAGCATTCCTTGATCATTAACTTCCATATGAGATCCGAGAGGCTCGTGTAGACCAGTTCTTAAATCTTCGTCAAGGTAATATGAGCGTCAGAGAGTACAGTCTTCGGTTTAACTCGTTGGCCAGGTACACTCCTAATGTATTAGCTACTATAGACGATAGAGTTCATCGGTATGTGGATAGATTGAATACATATTTGGTTAGGGATTGTACTATTGCTTCTCTGAATAGAGACATGGATATAGCCAGGATACAAGCTTTTGCATAGAAGATGGAGGATTAGAGGCAAAGTAGAAGAACACAAGAATTTGAAAGAGGACCGTCAAAGAGGGTTAAACCTATGGGACAGTTCGTGGCGTCCCAAGGAGAATTTAGGCCTCGGGTTTTTAATAGACTTCCTAGACCATCATTTTCTTATTCTAAAGCAGGTACTCCATCCCAATTTTGAGGGTTTAGAGGCAGTCAAGTTGGGCAAAGTAGTGGGGTTCAAGGTTCACAGACAACAGGGTATCAAGAACAAGAAAGAATAAGCTAATCGAGGTTTTCTCGTCATCCGTTTCAGCACTACGAAAAGTTTCATTTAGGTGCATGTCGGCTTGGGACAGATGCTTGTTTCTGGTGTGGTATGTCGGGGAACATAATGAAAGAGTGCCCACGGAGGGGCAAGGGTAGTATGGCGTGACCTACTAGATCATCCATTGCATCATCCTCATCGGTTGTACAACCTACTGGGTATCGTAGAGGTGTTCGAGGATCATCTAATTCTAGTGGAGTCCAGAATCGTATCTATACTTTAGCAGATCGACAGAATTCGGAGGCTTATCCTGATGTGGTTACAGGTACATTATCCATCTTTTCACATGATGTATATGCATAAATTGATCCGGGCTCTACCCTATCATATGACACTCCATTGGTTGCTGGAAAATTCAAAAGAACATCAGAATTATTATGTAACACCCCCTACATTTCCGAACCCAGTTGATTTCCATAACATTTATGGAATTATTTAAACATGATATTGGGGTATTATACATTAAATTTGGTGGGATGAATTATTCTTGTGCCATTGGGCTCAATTGAGGCCCAAAAATGGAGCAAAATACATGGCCCAAATGGAATTTGACCCATTCTTCAAGTTGACCAAGTAAGCACCTCATTTAATGTGGTGTATTGGCTAAGGATGACCATTAAAAGAGGATATTTAAAGGGACTATATAAGGCACAAAATCAGATTTTTATTCATTATAACACACATGCCAAATCTAGACTTTTCTCAAGATATTTTCTCTCTACTCTCAAACCCTAAGGCAACCATGCCTTGGATAAGATCATCATATTGCAAGATTTGGTAAGTGTTTAATCTCATGGTGTAGCATATTATAATCTTAATATGGTGTATAAATCATGTTGGTTATGTGGGCAAAGTGTTGGACAGTTCATAATGTGTGAAATAGTCTATGTGTGCTTAATCGGTAAAGGGTTTTGCCTTATAAACTTGAAAGTGGACTTGTGGTCTTGAAGGAAGTGAATTTGATGGATTAAATATCAACATGTAATATGTTTTTATGTTCTTAACTTGCTTTCTCTTTGTGTATAACATTTGGAATTGTTGCTGCGAAATTGTGCATGGAATTGGTGACGTATTGAAAGAAAATTATAGTTTTGGTGATGTTCATGTGTGTTGTGAAACCATGGTTTTTTGTTGGCATAAAAGTGACCTAAAATATTAAAAGAGAAGCTTACTTATGTCCTAGGACTATTTATTACAAAAAAGACCCAAAAGAGACCCATTTGGCCGAATCGGGCATCCGCCCACGCGTTTGGAGCACCTGTGGGCGCAGATGCCAACATAGGTGGCTCTAGACAAGGCCAGAGGGGCACCTTCAGCCGTATTTCATCAACCTGCAGGCACAGGTGACTCCACCGCCCATACCAAAATTTTGTTTTGTATGTTTTTGTCTCTCTTTGATCCCCGAAACCCCCTATACACTTTTTGGATGCCATTATCAACTTATGGTACCTTTTGAATGGATTTAAGGAGTCTTTTGGAGGCATGTTGGATTATATCAATTATGGATTGTTGTTAATGTGTTATTGTGAAAGGTATGGAGATGACTTGATGGAGTAATTGTGACTTGGTGTTAATAAGGAAGTGTAAAGTATAAACTTGGTATGAAATGATATTGGTTTATGATGTATTGGTCAATGTGTGGAATGTGGTGTTGTTGTTGGTATGGTAATGAAGTGAATTGTATTGTAAAGGGTGAAATGACGTTATATGAAAGTCATGTAGCTCATTGTCGTCTTATGCACTTGTAAGTTGGTTAGATGATAACGTGAGCTCCATTATGTACTTGTGTTGTAGAGTAAAATGTAAGGAAGAAGCTAGATTATTGTATTCACATATAGGACTGTGTATACATATTGGGAAGATAAGGTATGTAAGGTTACTCTTTCCGTATCCTTCTACAGTACATATTGTTCACATTGACATTGTGCTTGTTCCATTCCAAAATATTCAAAGGTATCTCATTTCAGGTTGTCATATAGTGTTACTCACATGACCAATTGTGATTCTCATGTCTCATGTTTATTGACTAATGTTTCAAAGTTCCAATAATGTACAATCACCAATGTAACACTCTTATAATGAAAGAACGAAGTAAAGTATAATTGTTTGTATATTCTTGAGTGGCATCCCAGGGGTGGGATAAACACCTAGCTTGGGTCAATCCTAATATTATGGGTGGTATCCCAGGGGTTAACATACCTGGCATGGGTCGATCCCAATATCCAAGTAGCATCCCAGGGGCGAAAGAAAAGCCTAGCATGGGTTAATCTCATCCCAGGGGCGACAGAAAAGCCTAGCATGGGTTAATCTCATCCCAAGGGTTAAAATACCTAGCATGGGTTATCCTCTTTTACCACTGATCGGTTGGTCATTTGCTTATTATATGCTTTACAATTTCTTAATGCAAAGAAGGATAAAGTTAAGTAATGAACGAATGTAAAAGCAAAGAAAGTAATGAATGTAATGTACATGGTTCCACATATACAGAACGGTGGTTTATCCATATAGATTACTCACTTGTTTTGATTCCATTGAAGTACTTATGTATCATACAATTTCTTATAGCCTTACATACTCAGTACATTCTTCGTACTGACGTCCCTTGGGGGACTTACCTTACTTGCTGCAGTCACAGGTACTAGTAGACCTCCTCAGTAGGTTGCGGGTCACTTGCGGATCATTGGTAAGCTCTAGTTGGTTTGGGGCTTTCTGAGTTGCTATGTATATTTGTTTTGGTATTGTAAATATTGTATAAAGCGGGGACTTATCCCTACATTAGGTTGGTTATGTCTATGTATCTGTAGAGGCTTTGTAGATGTTGTGGGACAAATGAAGGAAATGTAAGGGATGCATGCTTTTGACTTGATGGCCCTAACGACCAAGCTTCATATATATCATATGTTCTCCATGAATTCCGCCATTGGTATCTTGTAACTATATTAGATAGAATATTTTTCACTCAGGGACATGCATACGAATGTACATGAATGAAGATTGGTTCTGTCAGGCTTTAACAGCTTCGGGTGCCAGTCTGCCCCATTGGAATTCGAGGCGTGACAAAAGTTGTATCAGAGGAGGTCGTCCTAAGGGTGTCTACAAAGCCGTGTCTGAGTAGAGTCTTGCTTATGGATGTGTTGTGCACCACATTTATAAGTAGGAGGCTACGGGACATTTAGGAGTTATTTCTTTTCTTCATTTCTAGATCATGCTATAAAGCCAATGTTGTAGGTGGAATCATATCTTAGCATTGTAATTGGTTTTCTTTGTTATAGTAAAATGCCGATTACAAGACGAGGTAGGGGCAAAGGTAAGAAGGTAGATATGCTTGCCGGGGAAGGAACGAGTAAATCACCACCTGACCAAGCTAGTCAAGGTGGCGTTGAACAGGAGTTTGTATCGCTAGCTTCTTCTACTCTTCCATTTTCGGAAGAGCCAAGAGGTAGAGAAGTACCTGCAGAACTGCCTATGAATGCTACTGAATAGGATTTAAGAAATGCAGTGCATATGTTGACTCAGATAGTTGTTGCATAAACTCAGGGACAAGTTGGTCTAATGACAAGTGAGGATGGTGCGACTAGAGTAGCTAGTCGGCGGACACAAGATTTTCTGAAATTAGACCCTCCTACATTTACCGGGTCAGATCCGAAGGCAGACCCACAGGACTTCATGGACCAAATCCAAAGGGCTCTAGATGTTATGCACATGACTGGTGTAGAAACAATTGAGATTGCAGCCTATCGATTGAAAGGAGAAGCTATATTGTGGTATGAAGATTGGAAACGATCTAGGGGTATTGGTGCACTTCTAGATGGTTGGGAGGAATTCAAAACGACATTCCTTGATCATTACCTTCCATATAAGATTCGGGAGGCACGTGCAGACCAGTTTCTAAATCTTCGTCAAGGGAATATGAGTGTCAGAGAGTACAGTCTTCAGTTTAACTCTTTGGCTTGATATGCTCCCAATGTAGTAGCCACAATGAAAGACAGAATCCATCGATATGTGGACAGATTGGAGCCATATTTGGTAAGGGACTGGACCATTGCTGTTTTGAACAGAGATATGGATATAGCCAGAATACAGGCGTTTGCACAGAAGATAGAGGATCAGAGGCAAAGAAGAAGGGTACACGAATTTAAAAGAGGGATGTCAAAGAGGGCTAGACCTATGGGATAGTCTATGGTGTCCCAAGGAGAATCTAGGACTCGAATTTTTCCTAGACCACCTAGACCATCATTTTCTTCCACTACAACAGGTGTTTCATCCCAATTTCGAGGATTTAGAGGCAACCATTTTGGGTAGAGTAGTGGGCTTCAAGGTTCCCAGACAACAGGATTTTCTCATCAGCTATGTCAGCACTACGGAAGGTATCATTTAGGTGAATGCCAGTTGGGGACAAATGTTTGCTTTTGGTGTGTTATGACAAGGCACAAAATGAGAGAATGCCCATAAATGGGCACGGGTGGTATAACACGACCTACAGGATCCACCGTTGCATCATTATCATCCGTTCCTTCCCTAGGCAGAGGAGTGCAGCCTATTGGGCGTGGTAGAGGTGCTAGAGGGACAGCTAGTTCCAGTGGAGCCCAGAATCACACCAATGCTCTAGTGGACCGACAGAATTCAGAGGTTTCTCCTGATGTAGTCACAGGTACATTATCCATATTTTTGCATAATGTATATACATTGATTGACCCGAGTTCTACATTTTCATATGTTACTCCATTGATTACTGTGAAATTTGAAAGAACACCAGAATTATTAATTAAGTCAATTGAAGTATCTACACCAGCTGGTGAATCAATTATTGCAAAAAGAGTATATCGTAATTGTGTAGTAACTGTGTGTGATCATGATACGTTGGCTGATCTTATTGAACTGGAAATGGTGGATTTTGATTTCATAATGTGTATGGATTGGTTGGCATCTTGTTATGCCACGATAGATTGCCGAGCTAAGAAAGTACATATTCATTTCCCACAAACGAATGTTCTTGAATGGAAGGGTAATGTAGGGGCACCGAAAGGAAAATTTATTTCCAATCTTAAAGAAAGGAAAATGATAGCCAAGAGGTACATATGTCAATTAGTAAGAGTGAAAGATACTGATGTGGAACCACTAACTCCTCAGTCGGTTCCAGTGGTCAATGATTTCCTTGATTTATTTCCTGAAGATCTTACAGGTTAACCTCCAGAACGGGAAGTAGAATTTGGTATTGATGTAATTCCAGGCACTCAAGCTATCTCTATTCCCCCATATGGAATGGCTCCAACAGAATTGCGAGAACTGAAGGAGCAATTAAAAGACTTGCTTGACAAGGGGTTCATAAGGCCTAGTATGTCCCTGTGGGGTGCACCAGCATTATTTGTACAGAATAAAGATGGCACATTGAGAATATGTATTGACTATCGACAATTGAATAAGGTAACGATCAAAAACAAATATCCCCTCCCCAGAATTGACGATTTGTTTTATCAGTTACAGGGTGCCAAATGTTTTTCAAAGATTTACTTGAGATCGGGTTACCATCAAGTCAAAGTTAGAGAAAAAGATATACCCAAGACAGCTTTCCGAACACGGTATGGCCATTATGAATTTTTAGTTATGTCATTTGGACTAACAAATGCACCAACCGTTTTCATGGATTTGATGAATAGGGTGTTTAAGTCATTTCTAGATGTGTTCGTGACGGTGTTTATAGATGACATCCTAGTTTATTCAAGATCACAAGAGGACCATGCTAATCACTTATGATAGGTGTTACAGATTCTTCGTGAGCATAAGTTGTATGCAAAGTTCTCTAAATGTGAATTTTTGTTAAAATCCGTAGCATTCTTGGGTCACATTGTGTCATACGAAGGAATAAGGGTTGATACACAAAAGATCGAAGCGGTGAAGAATTGTCCAAGGCCTACGATGCCTATGGAAATTTGTAGCTTCCTTGGGTTGGCAGGTTATTATCGAAGGTTTGTTGAAGGGTTTTCTTCCATTGCTGCACCTTTAACGAAGTTAACACACAAGGCAATCAAGTTTTTGTGGAATGATACATGTGAGAAAAGTTTCCAAGAGTTGAAAGATAAATTAACTTCCACACCCATATTAGTACTTTCGGAAGGCACCGAAGGTTATGCAGTATATTGTGATGCTTTCGGAGTTGGTTTAGGATGTGTATTGATGCAACACGGTAATGTAATATCATTTGCCTTATGATAGTTGCGGCCATATTAGAGAAATTATCCCACATATGATCTTGAGTTAGCAGCTGTGGTATTTGCTTTAAAGATATGGTGCCACTATTTGTATGGGGTTCATGTTGACATCTATACTGATCACAAGAGTTTGCAATATATCTTTAAGTAGAAGGACTTAAATATGAGGCAGCGGAGATGGCCTGAACTATTAAAAGATTATGATATTGATATCTTATATCATTCAGGGAAAACGAATATGGTTGCCGATGCATTAAGCCGCAAAGTAGTAGGAAGTACTAGTGGCCAGTTGACGGAAAAGTACGATATAGTCAAGGATCTACATCAACTAGCCAGCTTGGCAGTTTATCTTCTTGAATCTCCAGACGAAGGGGTTATTGTGCAACATATAGCAGAATCTTCATTAGTAGCTAAGGTGAAAGAGACACAAGATGCGGATCCTATGTTATTGCAGCTGAAAGAGAATGTACAAGAAGGTTTGACAAAGGCATTTGATCTTATGCAAGAAGGAGTACTTCAATGCCAAGGTAGATTATGTGTACCGTATGTAGATGACCTAAGGGAATGAATTATGACAGAGGCACATTATTCATGGTATTCTATTCATCCGGGATCCACTAAAATGTGTCATGATTTGAAAGAAGTGTATTGGTGGGGTAACATGAAGAAGAACATTGCAGAATTTGTAGCTCAATGTCCAAATTGTCAACAAGTAAAAGTAGAGCATCAAAAACCTGGAGGTTATATGCAATGTATCAATCTTCCAGCCTGGAAGTGGGACATGATTAACATGGATTTGATCACAGGCTTGCCTCGTACACTGCGGAAATTTGATTCCATATGGGTGATAGTTGACAGGCATTCCAAGTCAGCGCATTTTCTACCAGTCAAAACCACTTATACAACTGAAGATTATGCAAGGTTGTATGTTAAAGAGATAGTGCGATTACATGGGATTCCACTCTCTACTATATCAGATAGGGGAGCTCAATTTACTGCACATTTTTGGAAATCCTTTCAGAAGAGTTTTGGTACACAAGTGAATTTGAGTACGGCTTTTCATCCCCAAACAGATGGACAACCAGAACGTACTATCCAAACACTTGAAGATATGCTATGAGATTGCATGTTGGACTTTAAAGGCAGTTGGTATGATCATCTACCTCTTATTGAATTTTCCTACAATAATAGCTATCATTCAAGTATCAAAATGGCACCGTTCGAAGCTTTATATGGAAGAAAGTGTAGATCACTAATTGGATGGTTCGAAGCGGGTGAAACTGCTTTACTTGGGCCAGATCTTGTTTACTAAGCTATAGAGAAAGTTAAGGTGATACAACAACGGCTACAAACGGCCCAAAGTCAATACAAGTCATATGCTGATGTTAGATGAAGAGGGCTCGAATTTGTCATAGGTGATTGGGTATTCTTGAAGGTGTCACCAATGAATGGGGTAATGAGATTTGGAAAGAAAGGAAAGTTGAGTCCACATTATATAGGTGCATATGAAATTGTCAGAAGGTTTGGGCAAGTTCCTTATGAATTGAAACTATTCAAAGAACTCTCCACAGTTCATCCAGTGTTTCATGTTTCGATTCTTCGAAAGTGCATAGGAAATCCATTTCATATTGATCCCATTGAAGATGTACAAGTTACGGAGGATCTCACTTATGAAGATATACCTATTGATATCCTGGATCGACAAGTGAAGAGGTTAAGGAATAAAGAAGTAGCTTCCGTAAAAGTGCTTTGGAGAAATCAACAGGTAGAAGAGATCACATGGGAAGCTGAAGAAATGATTAAGTCTAAATAACCTCATTTGTTTCAAATGGAAGAGAAAGTTCAAGATGCGAGATCGGAGCAATAACAAGTAAGTATCTATAAGCATTATGTATATATGTGGTAACATGAAGAATGATCCTAGACTTGAATTTTTTAAAATTGGATAATGTTACTAACATTCGAGGACGAATGTTTCTAAGGGGGGAAGGATGTAACACCCCGTACATTTTTGAACACAGTTGATTTTTGTAACATTTATGGAATTATTTAACATGAGATTGTTGGGGTATTATACATTAAATTTGGTGGGCTGAATTAGTCTTGTGCCATTGGGATCAATTGAGGCCCAAAAATGAAGCAAAAGACATGGCCCAAATGGAATTTGACACATTCTTCAAGTTGACCAAGTAAGCACCTCATTTAATGTGGTGTATTGGATAAGGATGACCATTAAAAGAGGCTATTTAAATGGAATATATAAGTCACAAAATCATATTTTTATTCATTATAACACACATGCCAAATCTAGACTTTTCTCAAGATATTTTTTCTCTACTCTCAAACCCTAAGACAACCATCCCTTGGATAAGATCATCATCTTGAGAGATTTGGTAAGTGTTTAATCTCATGGTGTAGTATATTATATGCTTAAAATGGTGTATAAATCATGTTGGTTATATGGGCAACGTGTTGGATAGTTCACTATGTGTGAAACAGTCTATGTGAGTTTAATCGGTAAAGGGTTTTGCCTTATAAACTTGAAAGTGGACTTTTGGTCTTGAAGGAAGTGAATTTGATGGATTAAATATCAAAATGTAAGATGTGGTTATGTTCTTAACTTTATTTCTCTTTGTGTATAACATTTGGAATTGTTGTTGCGAAATTATGCATGGATTGGTGAAGTATTGAAAACAAAATGTAGTTTTGGTGATGTTCATGTGTGTTGTGAAACGGTGGTTTTTTTTGGCATCCAAGTGACCTAAAATATGAAAAGAGAAGCTTACTTATGGCCTTGGACCATTTATTACAAAAAAAGACCCAAAAGAGACACATTTTGGCCGAACCGGGCATCCGCCCTCGCGTCCGGAGCACCTGCGGGCGCAGATGCCAACGCAGGTGGCTCTAGACAAGGCCAGAGGGGCACCTGAGGCTGTATGTCATCCACCTACGGTCGCAGGTCGCTCCACAGCCCAGTCCAAAAAATATTTTTGTATGTTTTTGTCTCTCTTTGATCCCCGAAACCCCCTATACCCTTTTTTGATGCAATTATCAACTTATGGTGCCTTTTTAATGGCTTTAAGGGGTCATTTTGAGGCATGTTAGATTATATCAATTATGTATTGTTGTTAATGTGTTATTGTGAAAGGTATTGAGATGACTTGATAGAGTAATTGTGACGTGGTGTTAATGAGGAAATGTAAAGTATAAACTTGGTATGAAATGATATTGGTTTATGATGTATTGGTCAATGTGTGGAATGTGGTGGTGTTGTTGGTATGGTAATGTAGTGATTTGTATTGTAAAGGGTGAAATGACGTTATACGGCAGTCATGTAGCTCATTGTCGTCTTATGCACTTGTAAGATAGTTAGGTGATAACGTGAGCTCCGTTATGTACTTGTGTTGTAAAGTAAAATGTGAGGAAGGAGCTGGATTATTGTATTCACATATAGGAATGTGTATTTATATTGGGAAGATAAGGTATGTAAGGTTACTTTTTTCGTATCCTTCTGCAACACATATTGTTCACATTGACATTGTAGTTGTTCCATTTCGAAATATTCAAAGGTATCTCATTTCAGGTTGTCATATAGTGTTACTCATAGGACCAATTGTGATTCGCATGTCTCATGTTTATTGACTAATGCTTCAAAGTTCCAATAATGTATAATCACTAATGTAACACTCTTATAATGAAAAAACGAAGTAATATATAATTGTTTGTATATTCTTGAGTGGCATCCCAGGGGTGGAATAAACACCTAGCTTGGGTAATTCCTAATATAATGGGTGGTATCCCATGGGTTAACATACCTTCATGGGTCGATCCCAATATCACAGTAGCATCCCAGGGACGACAGAAAAGCCGATCATGGTTTAATCTCATCCCAGGGGCGACAGAAAAGCCTAGCATGGGTTAATCTCATCCCAGGGGCGACAGAAAAGCCTAGCATAGGTTAATCTCATCCCAGGGGTTAAAATACCTAGCATGGGTTATCCTCTTTTACCACTGATCAGTTGGTCATTTGTTTATTATATACTTTACAATTTCGTAATACAAAGAATGATAAAGCTAAGTAATGAACGATAATGATGAACGAACGTAAAAGCAAAGAAAGTAATGAATGTAATGTACATGGTTCCAGATATACAGAACGGTGGTTTATCCATATACATTAATCACTTGTTTTGATTCCATTGAAGTACTTATGTATCATACAGTTTCTTATAGCCTTACATACTCAGTACATTTTTCGTACTGACGTCCCTTGGGGGACTTACCGTACTTGCTGCAGGCACAGGTACTAGTATACCTCCTCAGTAGGTTGCGGGTCACTTGTGGATCATTGGTGAGCTCCAGTTGGTTCGGGGGTTTCTGAGTCGCTATGTATATTTATTTTGGTATTGTAACTATTGTATAAAGCGGGGACTTGTCCCGACGTTAGGTTTGTTATGTCTATGTATCTGTAAAAGCTTTGTAGATGTTGTGGGACAAATGAAGGAAATATAAGGGACGCATGCTTTTGACTTGATGGCCCTAACGGCCAAGCTTCATATATATCATATGTTCTCCATGACTTTCACCATTGGTATCTTGTAACTATATGAGATAGAATGTTGTTCACTCAGGTACATGCATACGAATGTACATGAATGAAGATTGGTTATCTCGGGCCTTAACGGCTTCGGGTGCCAGTTCTCCCCGTTGGAATTCAAGGCGTGACAAAAGTTGTATCAGAGGAGGTCATCCTAAGGGTGTCTACAAAGCCGTGTCTGAGTAGAGTCTTGCTTATAGATGTGTTGTGCACCACATTTATAAGTAGGAGGCTACGGGATATTTAGGAAGTATTTCTTTTCTTCATTTCTAGATCGTGCTATAAAGCCAATGTTGTAGATAAAATCATATCTTACCATTGTAATTGGTTTTCATTGTTATAGTAAAATGCTGATTACAAGACGAGGTAGGGGCAAAGGTAAGAAGGTAGATATGCTTGCTGGGGAAGGAACGAGTAAATCACCACCTGACCAAGCTAGTCAAGGTGGCACTGAACAGGAGTTTGCATCGCTGGCTTCTTCTACTCTTCCATTTGCGGAAGAGCCAAGAGGTAGAGAAGTACTTGCAGAACCGCCTATGAATGCTACTAAATAGGATTTAAGAAATGCAGTGCATATGTTGACTCAGATAGTTGTTGCAGAAACTCAGGGACAAGTTGGTCCAATGACAAGTGAGGATGGCGCGGCTAAAGTAGCTAGTCGGCGGACACAAGATTTTTTGAAATTAGACCCTCCCACGTTTATCGGGTCAGATCCGAAGGCTGACCCACAGAACTTCATGGACCAAATCCAAAGGGCTCTAGATGTTATGTACGTGATTGGTGTAGAAACAGTTGAGCTTGCAGCCTATCGATTGAAAGGAGAAGTTATATTTTGGTATGAAGATTGGAAACGATCTAGGGGAATTGGTGCACTTCCAGCTGGTTAGGAGGAATTCAAAACAACATTACTTGATCATTACCTTCCATATGAGATCCGAGAGGCACGTACAGACCAGTTTCTAAATCTTCGTCAAGGGAATATGAGTGTCAGAGAGTACAGTCTTCAGTTTAACTCTTTGGCTTGATATGCTCCGAATGTAGTAGCCATAGTGAAAGACAGAGTCCATCGATATGTGGACAGATTGGAGCCATATTTGGTAAAGGACTGTACCATTGTTGCTTTGAACAGATATATGGATATAGCCAGAATACAGGCGTTTGCACAGAAGATAGAGGATCAGAGGCAAAGAAGAAGGGTACACGAATTTGAAAGAGGGCCATCAAAGAGGGATAGACCTTTGGGACAGTCTATGGTGTTCCAAGGAGAATCTAGGCCTCGAATTTTTCCTAGAACACCTAGACCATCATTTTCTTCCCCTACAACAGGTATTTTATCCCAATTCCGGGGATTTAGAGGCAGCTATTTTAGGCAGAGTAGTGGGCTTCAAGGTTCCCAGACAGTAGGATTTTCTAGTCAACCGTGTCAGCGCTGCGGAAGGTATCATTTAGGTGAATGCCGGTTGGGGACAAATGTTTGCTTTTGGTGTGGTATGACGGGGCACAAAATAAGAGAATGCCCACAAAGGGGCACGTGTGGTATAACACGACCTATAGGATCCACTGTTGCATCATTATCATCCGTTCCTTCCCTAGGAAGAGGAGTACAACCTATTGGGTGTGGTAGAGGTGCTAGAGGAGCAACTAGTTACAGTGGAGCCCAGAATCGCACCTATGCTCTAGTGGACCGACAGAATTCGGAGGTTTCTCCTGATGTAGTCATAGGTATATTATCCATATTTTCGCATAATGAATATGCATTGATTGACCCGAGTTCTACATTTTAATATGTTACTCCACTGATTGCTGTGAAATTTGAAAGAACACCAGAATTATTAATTAAGTCAATTGAAGTATCTACACCAGTTGGTGAATCTATTATTGCAAAAATAGTATATCGTAATTGTGTAGTAACTGTGTGTGATCATGATACGTTGGCTGATCTTATTGAACTGGAAATGGTGGATTTTGATGTCATAATGGGTATGGATTGGTTGGCTTCTTGTTATGCCACGATAATTGCCGAGCTAAGAAAGTACATATTCATTTTCCACAAACAAATGTTCTTGAATGGAAGGGTAAGGTAGGGGCACCAAGAGGAAAATTTATTTCCTATCTTAAAGCAAGGAAAATGATAGCCAAGGGGTACATATGTCACTTAGTAAGAGTGAAATATACTGATGTGGAACCACTAACTCCTCAGTCGGTTCCAGTGGTCAATGAATTCCTTGATGTATTTCCTGAAGATCTTCTAGGTTTACCTCCAGAACTGGAAGTAGAATTTGGTATTGATGTAATTCCAGGCACTCAACCTATCTCTATTCCCCCGTATAGAATGGCTCCAACAGAATTGCGAGAACTGAAGGAGAAATTAAAAGACTTGCTGGACAAGGGGTTCATAAGGCCTAGTATGTCCCCGTGGGGTGCACCAATATTATTTGTACGAAAGAAAGATGGCACATTGAGAATGTGTATTGACTATCGACAATTGAATAAGGTAATGATCAAGAACAAATATCCCCGCCCCAGAATTGACGATTTGTTTGATCAGTTATAGGGTGCCAAATGTTTTTCAAAGATTAACTTGAGATCGGGTTACCATCAAGTCAGAGTTAGAGAAAAAATATACCCAAGACAGCTTTTCGAACACGGTATGGTCATTATGAATTTTTAGTTATGTCGTTTGAACTAACAAATGCACCAACCGTTTTCATGGATTTGATGAATAGGGTGTTTAAGTCATTTCTAGATGTGTTCGTGACGGTGTTTATAGATGACATCCTGGTTTATTCAAGATCACAAGAGGACCATGCTAATCACTTACGGCAGGTGTTACAGATTCTTCGTGAGCGTAAGTTGTATGCAAAGTTCTCTAAATGTGAATTTTTGTTAAATTCCGCAGCATTCTTGGGTCACATTGTGTCAGATGAAGGAATAAGGGTTGAAACACAAAAGATCGAAGCGGTGAAGAATTGGCCAAGACCTACGATGCCTATAGAAATTCGTAGCTTCCTTGGGTTGGCTGGTTATTATCGAAGGTTTATTGAAGGGTTTTCTTCCATTGCTGCACCTTTAACGAAGCTAACACACAAGGCGATCAAGTTTTAGTGGAATGATGCATGTGAGAAAAGTTTCCAAGAGTTGAAAGATAAATTAACTTCCACACCCGTATTAGTACTTTCGAAAGGCACCGAAGGTTATGCAGTATATTGTGATGCTTCCGGAGTTGGTTTAGGATGTGTATTGATGTGTCACGGTAATTTAATAGCATATGCCTTACGACAGTTGCGGCCACATGAGAGAAATTATCCCACACATGATCTTGAGTTAGCAGCTATGGTATTTGCTTTAAAGATATGGTACCACTATTTGTATGGGGTTCATGTTGACATCTATACTGACCAAAAGAGTTTGCAATATATCTTTAGGTAGAAGGACTTAAATCTGAGGCAGCGGAGGTGGCTTGAACTATTAAAAGATTATGATATTGATATCTTATATCATTCAGGGAAAGCGAATGTGGTAGCCGATGCATTAAGCCGCAAAGCAGTAGAAATTACTAGTGGCCAGTTGACGAAAAAACATGATATAGTCAAGGATCTACATCAACTAGCCAACTTTGCAGTTCGTCTTCTTGAATCTCCAGACGAAGGGGTTATCGTGCAACATGCAGCAGAATCTTCATTAGTAGCTGAGGTGAAAGAGAAATAAGATGCGGATCCTATGTTATTGTAGCTTAAAGAGAATGTACAACAGGGTTTGACAAAGACATTTGATCTTACGCAAGAAGGAGTACTTTAATGCCAAGGTAGATTATGTGTACCGGATGTAGATGACCTAAGGGAACGAATTATGACAGAGGCGCATTATTCACGGTATTCTATTCATTTGGGATCCACTAAAATGTATCATGATTTGAAAGAAGTGTATTGGTGGGGTAACATGAAGAAGAACATTGCAGAATTTATAGCTCAATGTCCAAATTGTCAACAAGTAAAAGTAGAGCATCAAAAACCTGGAAGTTATATGCAATGTATCAATCTTACAGTCTGGAAGTGGGACATGATTAACATAGATTTCATCACAGGTTTGCCTCATACACTGCGGAAATTTGATTCCATATGGGTGATAGTTGACAGGCTTACCAAGTCAGCGCATTTTCTACCAGTTAAGACCACCTATACAGCTGAAGATTATGCAAGGTTGTATGTTAAAGAGATAGTGCGATTACATGGGATTCCACTCTCTATTATATCAGATAGGGGAGTTCAATTTACTGCACATTTTTGGAAATCCTTTCAGAAGAGTTTGGGTACACAAGTGAATTTGAGTATGGCTTTTCATCCCCAAATAGATGGACAACCAGAATGTACCATCCAAACACTTGAACATATGCTACGAGTTTGCATGTTGGACTTTAAAGGCTGTTGGGATGATCATATACCTCTTATTGAATTTTCCTACAATAATAGCTATCATTCAAGTATCAAAATGGCACCGTACGAAGCTTTATATGGAAGGAAGTGTAGATCACCAATTGGATGGTTCGAAGCGGGTGAAACTGCTTTCCTCGGGACAGATCTTGTTCACTCAGCCTATCTCTATTCCTTCGTATAGAATGGCCCCGACAGAGTTACAGGAATTGAAAGAGAAATTAAATGACTTACTGGAAAAAGGATTCATTAGGCCTAGTATGTCCCCTTGGGGTGCACCAGTGTTATTTGTATGAAAGAAAGATGGAATGTTGAGAATTTGTATTGATTATCGGCAACTGAATAAGGTAATAGTCAAGAACAAATATCCCCTCCCAGAATTGATGATTTGTTTGATCAATTACAGGGTGCCAAATGCTTATCAAAGATTGACTTGATATTGGGTTATCATCAAGTAAGGGTTAGAGAGAAAGATATACCCAAGACAGCTTTTCGAACACGGTATGGTCATTATGAGTTTTTAGTTATGTCATTTGGGTTAACGAATGCACCAATAGTTTTTATGGATTTAATGAATAGGGTGTTCAAGCCGTTCTTAGATGTGTTCGTGACAGTGTTTATAGATGATATTTTAGTTTATTCAAGATCAAAAGAAGACCATGCTAATCACTTATGGCAGGTGTTACAGATTCTTCGTGATTGTAAGTTATATGCAAAGTTCTCTAAATGTAAATTTTGGTTAAAATCTATAGCATTCTTGGGTCATATTGTGTCGTATGAAGGAATAAAGGTTGATACTCAAAAGATAGAAGCTGTGAAGAATTGGCCAAGACCTACAACGCCTACAGAGATTCGTAGTTTTCTCGGATTGACAGGTTATTATAGAAGATTTGTTGAAGGATTTTGTTCTATTGCTGCACCTTTGAAAAAGCTAACACACAAGGCAACCAAGTTTCAATGGAACAATGCATGTGAAAAGAGTTTCCAAGATCTGAAAGATAAGTTGATTTCTGCACCTGTATTGGTACTTCCAGAAGGCACAGAAGGGTATGAGGTATATTGTGATACTTCAGGAGTTGGCTTAGGATGTGTATTGATGCAGCACGGTAATGTAATAGCTTATGCCTCGAGACAGTTGTGACCACATGAGAGAAATTATCCGACATATGATCTTGAGCTAGCAGCAGTAATATTTGCTTTAAAGATATGGCGCCACTACTTGTATGGGGTTCATTGTGACATATATACAGACCATAAGAGTTTGCAATATATCTTTAAGCAGAAGGACCTTAATCTGAGGCAGCGGTGGTGGCTTGAATTATTAAAAGATTATGACATTGATATTTTATACGATCCGAGAAAAGAAAATGTAGTAGCCGATGCATTAAGACGCAAAGCAATGGAAAGCACTGATGGCCAGCTCACAAAAAAGCAAGGTATAGTCAAGGATCTACATCAACTAGCCAGCTTGGGGATTCGTCTTCTTGAAACTCCAAATGAAGAAATTATGGTGCAAAATGCGGCAGAATCTTTATTAGTAGCTAAAGTAAAGGAAAAATAGTATGCGGATCCTATTTTATTGCAGCTGAAGGAGAATGTACAACAAGGTTTGACAAAGGTATTTGATCTTACGCAAGAGGGAGTGCTTCAGTGCCAAAGTAGATTGTGTGTACCTGATGTAGATGAGCTAAGGAGATAGATTATGATAGAGGCACATCATTCACGGTATTTTATTCATCCAAGAGCCACCAAAATGTATCATGATTTGAAAGAAATGTATTGGTGGGGTAACATGAAGAAGAACATTGCAGAATTCGTAGCCCAATATCCAAACTGTCAACAAGTAAAAGTAGAGCATCAGAAGCCTAGAGGTTATATGCAATGTATAGATTTTCCAATTTGGAAGTAGGACATGATCAACATGGATTTCATCATAGGTTTACCTCGTACACTTTGAAAATTTGATTCCATATGGGTAATAGTTGACAGGCTTACCAAGTCAGCACACTTTCTACCCGTCAAAACCACCTACACAACTGAAGATTATGCAAGGTTGTATATTAAAGAGATAGTTCGACTACACGGAATTCCAATCTCTATTATATTAGACAGGGGAGCTCAATTTACTGCACACTTTTGGAAGTCTTTTTAGAAGAGTTTGGGAACCCAAGTGAATTTAAGTATGACTTTTCATCCTCAAACAGATGGACAAGCAGAACGTACTATACAAACACTGGAAGATATGCAACGAGCTTGCTCATTGGACTTTAAAGGTAGTTGGGATGATCATTTAGCTCTTATTGAATTTTCCTACAATAATAGCTATCATTCAAGTATCAAAATGGCGCCTTATGAAGATTTATATGGAAGAAAGTGTAGATCACCAATTGGATGGTTTGAAGTGGGTGAAACTGCCTTATTTGGGCCAGATCTTGTTCATCAAGCTATGGATAAGGTTAAGGTGATACAACAACGGCTAGGAACAACCAAAAGTCGACACAAATCTTATGCCGATGTTAGAAGAAGGGGCATGGAATTTGCCATAGGTGATTGGGTATTCTTAAAAGTGTCACCAATGAAAGGGGTAATGAGATTTGGGAAGAAGGGAAAGTTGAGTCCATGTTATATAGGGCCGTATAAGATGGTTCGAAGATTTGGTCAAGTTGCATATGAATTAGAACTACCCAAAGAACTCTCCACAGTTCATCCAGTGTTTCATGTCTCAATGCTTCGAAAATGCATAGGAGATCCATCTCGTATTGCTCCCACTGAAGATGTACAAGTTACAAAAGATCTCACCTATGAAAAAGTACCTATTTCTATTCTGGATCGACAAGTTAGGAGGTTAAGAAATAAAGAAGTAGCTTCTATAAAAGTGCTGTGGAAAAATCAGCAAGTAGAAGAAATCACATGGGAAGCCAAGCAAATACTGAAGTCTAAGTACCCGCATTTATTTCAAACTGAAGAGAAAGTTCAAGATGCAGAATTGGAGAAATAACAAGTAAGTATATATAAGTATTATGTCTATGTGATAATATGAAGAATGAACTTAGACTTGAACTTGTTTAGATTGGATAATGTTACTAACATTCGAGGACGAATGTTCCTAAGGGGAAAAGGATGTAACACCCCGTACATTTCCGAACTTATTTGACTACCTTAACATTTATGGAATTATTTAAACTTGAGATAGTTGGTGGATTACCCACTAAATTTGTTGGGATGAATTAATATTATGTTTATGGACTTAATTGAGGACCAAAAATTAAGTAAAAAGACATGGGCCCAAAAAAGGGGATGATCCATTTAAAAATGGACCAAGTATACTTAGACTTTTTGACCAAATAATTGGCTAAGGATGAACAAAGGAGAGTAGGTTTGGAGGGACTTTATAAGGCTGAAATTCAGCTTATTTTCAACACATTTTACTTTCCAAAAATCATAGTTTCAATCAAATATTTTTTCCTCTCTCAAACCCTAGCCACCCTAATTTTCTCCAAGTATTTTCGGACAAATCTTCCACTTGCAAGCCTTGGTAAGTGTTTAACCTTATATATTAATATATTATATACATAAGAGGTTGTGTAAATCATGTTGTGTATGTTTAAAAGGTGTTGAGCAGTCCACTTTATTTGTAGCAGTCCACTTTTGCTAAATCGGTAAAGGATTTTCCCTCTATGTGGTTTAAACTTGAAAGGGGACTTACGGTATTGAAGGAATTGAATTAGATGGATGAAATTTCAGTATGTTTAAGTGTGGTTCTGTAACTAATTAGTTAATCCTTGTGTATGACTTGTCGAAATGTTTATACGTAATTGTGCATGGAACGTTTGGCGTAGTGAAAGGAAAATACTTTCTAGTTTTGTTAAAGTGAATTCTGAAACTGTGTGGACTGTTTTTGGTATATTGTTGTGGAAGTTATTTATGTGACTTTACGGAATAAAAATGTGGAGTTGCATTGAGGTAAAAATGTGAAGTATGCACTTGGTGGGAAATCTTGTCTGTTTGTGATGCCTATGTTGATGTGTGGACTGTTTTGGTATTGTTGGTGTTGTGGGGTAGTAAATTGTATTGTAAGAGGGTGGAATAAATTTATATGGAAGTATAAAGGAAGGTGGAATTATATACCATGTGTTTGGTATGTTGGATAGTTTTACTTCCCGCCAAGTAGCTAATTATCGCCTTGTGAACTTGTAATGTAATTAGCTTTTAATGTTAGCTTCGTTGCGTACTTGTGTTGTAGAGTAACACTTTAAGGAAGAGATGAATTGTTGTAGTCGCGTGTTAGAAAGATAAGGTATGTAAGTTTACTCTTTTACGTATCCTTTGGTCGTACCTATTTTCACATCGTTACCAAACTTGTTTCCACTCCGAAATGTTTTAAAGTATCTCATTTCAGGTTTGTTAGCGATTGTTATTTACGTGTATCTTATTTGTTGACTATTTTCCAAAGCTCCAATAATGTTATGACCACCGATGTAACAATCTCACAAAAATTAAACAAGTGAAGTAATGCTTATTTGGTTGAGTACGGGTGGTATCTCTGGGGGAGAAAGCCTAGCTCAAGCCGATCCCGATTGATTATTGGATGCAGGGGGTAGCTCTGGGGGTGAAAACCTAACTCAAACCGAACCTGATTTATTGAGTTATGGGTGGTAGCTCTGGGGACATAAGCCTAGCTCGAGTCGATCCCAATGTTATTTACCACTGATCAGTTGGTCCCGGGCATTGTATGATGTTTATTGATATAAAGGTAAAAGGAAAGAAATGAATGTAATGTACATGGTTCCACATATACAGTACAGTGGTATATCAGTATTATCTATTCACTTGTATTTGATTCCATTTGAGTTCCTATATTTCTTACAGTTACTTATAGTCTTACATACTTAGTACATTTTTTCGTACTGACGTCCCTTGGGGGACCTACCTTACCTGCTGCAGGCACAGGAGCTAGTAGACCTTCACAGTAGGGTTCGGGTCATCTGCAGGCTATTGGTGAGCTCCAGGTTGATTCGGGGATTTTTGAGTCATTTGTATATATTTTTGGTACTGTGTAGTAGTTGTATAAAGCGGGGACTTATCCAGACCTTACTCATGGTTATATATCTTTTAGAGTCTTTGTAAACATTGTAAAGTCAAACGTAGAAGTGTCTTACCTTTTAGACGTTGTGGCCTCAACGGCCAAGTCTCGTATCTATTTTGAACATCTTTACATGACTTCCGTCATCGATATATTATATCTGCATGTGGCAGAATTTTTGTTCACTTAATGGCATGTATATGAATGTACATGATCATAGGTTGGTTCTGTCGGGCATTACGGCTACGGGTGCCTGTCCGCCCCAATGGAATTTGAGGCGTGACATAAAGATAGTGCTTAAATACAATTATGATGAGATAACAACTCTTAGAAACTAGGACATGACTTCCTTACATTACTAGAATGAGAAACTGCAAACTACTACAAAAAGATAACTACTACTGATGGAGAAACTGCAAAGAAATAACTACTGAAATACTGCAAATAATTACTAGTCTACTGCAACTAACTACTACTGTAAACCGTTGGAGACTAAGGAGGGATAACAGTTGTTCTGGTGTTTACTTTAAACTATAGGGTATCAACTTTGAAAATATGTTTTAGTTGTCAGTTGAGACCAAGTTAAGTTGTCTAGATGTGCATCTTCAAAGTTGGAGTGTTTAGTTGCCAGCTGAGGCCAAGTTTGAGCATATCTTTATGTATTATGCCAATTTCTAATGTATAAGAATGCTCTAAAATGTTATACATAAGCAACACCAGTTTATCACACAACACAACTGAAACGAGGATTACTTGGTTTACAGGCAAGCAGTCAAAATATCAGAACGAGATAGCAAAAATAGTACAAATAAGGAACCATTTTTGGCAGAAAATACTAAATATGTTTGAACAGTTTCATTGATTAAGTTTAGCTCAAAACTCTGTGTCTAGTTGAGCATGAGTGGAGCTCTACAGCAGTAAACTTTTCTACAATTCTATTATATCTTCTTACTCTATAATTGTTAAGAAGGAACTCAATTCCAGTTCAGAAAAAAATTACCAATAGTGGAAATAGCCACCAGTGGAGGCGATGGGGGCCAGAGCAGAGTAGAATCACTATGCTACCCAACTGAGGTGAGTACTTTGTAAATAAACAGAGTACATTATTCAACACGGCAGAGCAAGAAACATAGACACAGTCACGAAGGAGTAGAGGACTGAAATCCGAACAAACAAGTGCACAGAAAATCAGAGTTACTAGAGTATGATTGGATTACGTTTTTTGTTCTTACACTTCGTCGTCATATGTTTTGCTTAAAAGGAACACAGTTAAGTAGAAAAAACAACCCAATATGATGAAAATTGAAGTGCATGCAAAGCTGAAGTAACTTTGGAAGATTCAAAAAAAATAAGCCTAATATTTCAGCATATTCCTGTTAGTACTAAATAGTTCAAATTCACAAAAATCCACTGAAATAGTCATTGAAGTAACTTCTCCATGAAAATACATGCATTCAGTAGTTCGCATTCTCAAAAAACAGTGTGCACTTCTTCAAAAATTTTATGGTGGTATGAATGGTATCAACAAAGCATTTGACCCTTGAAGGAATTCAATACCGACTCAAAATGTAGCCAGAAGTATCAAAGTAAGAGTAGGAAATCATAATATGGATGGGGCATTATTTTATTGTTCAGCTAGTTTTAATTAGAAGAGGATAACAGATGCAAAATATTTGACTTTGTTTTCCCAAAATCACTCTTAAAACAGTAATCTTAGAGCTATAAATGACATGGATGTAAATTTAATAATTTTATAGCATATCAAGACTATTCGACACCTTCAGAGGACAATAAATGAAAAATTTGAGAAACAGAAAGAGGAAATACCTTTCACCGCTAACAAACAAGAAAATTGCAATAAAATATTGGTGTTATGAATGACAACTTGTTTTAATAAAAAGGACACACCTTCAACACTTTTGAGTTATCACTCAGCCATTAACATAGACCTGTGTGGTTCCATTGCTTGCATAAGGACTACGTTTCCTAGTAAACTACAGAATTGTGTTGTCTGGTTTCTCTATTTTCTGTTAAATTAAGAAGTCAATGTTGCAATTAACATTCTTACTTCCCAATAGGGTTTACAAGGAATAATTAGTTAAACTTCAATTAAAAAAATTACCTTTCCCCAAAGTAAACCATTATTCTCAATGTCTACCATCCGGGTTCTAAACTACCTAAACACATGTATTTTGACTTAGTGGACTGGTCATAACAACAACCTCAGATACGTGCAACAGGATCGACTCTATAGCAGGTGAGATGTACAGGCCTAGAGATCTTCTTGATTCGAAAGAGGTTCTGCTATAGATGTTGTGGGAATTGCACCACATTTAACATCAAGGGTTTTACTTTCGAAGCTCATAAGCGAAGGTGGTGGGAGATTTCAAATATTTTGAAGTTTTTTCCCCACCAATGAAGATTAAAGTAGGCCAATGAAACTAGTCCTTAGACTCATAATGAATCTTGCAATACTAAATTTTCATAGTATAAAAACAAAATCAGGATTTAGTAATATGAATAGAAATTACAAAACATTAGAGCAAGCTTTCTTACATGATGATTAGAGATTGAACACACTGTTACTTAGACATGAAGAACTACTAATAACTCCTAGGATACTGACAAGTGCAATCAAAGCCTTGTATATCACCTCAAACCAGTTTCAAACATAAAAATTACAAATGCTAAAGTATGTTGCAACTAATACAAACCATAGGGGCCCAAGGTTATCTATAAGAAAAGTCAACTAAAGCATGCGGAGAGGATCTTGGAAAGCTTAGGAACTCCTGTTCCATTTTTTCATAATCCAGAGACATATCACTCTCTTGAAATGAAGCAACAATGAAAAACTTTTCTAGCACAATTGCATGTTTGAGCAAATATTTTACTAGTGGCAGCACCGATCCAGAAAAGTTAAGGATCTTGATGGTCTTCAGGTGTGGAAGTGAGCCGTTAAAATTCTGAGTCTCAGACCTCCTGGTCTGTTCATCTTCATTTGTGTACCTAGACAGCAACTCCTATAGGAAAGAATCCACTATATTAACCAATTATATTCTCCTAAGATGGAAGTAGGAAGCCAAGAAGTTAATTGTGGATACAAGAAAAGGAGATGCATTTTAAAATACAAAGAATATCTCAAGTGCTTAGCAAATGTTACGATGTGGTATAGACGAACAAAAAAATATTTCAAAGCATCTGATCATTTATCCCCTCGCATCAAGGTGAGTACTATCTCTTGTTAAACATCAATTTCCAATAACTATCAAAAGTTTACTCATAGAGCCTATTTTGATAGTAACAACATGAAATTTCTTTCAAAGCAATGGAAGCTTAACTATTTTATGAAGGGAAATAAATTGAAAGAACAAAAAAGTTCTTCTGAAGTCTTACAAGAAAAAGAATTAATAAGCACGCAGCTGCAACAGATTTAACAAAGAGATAATCTTTAACATTTCGTACTAGAAAAACAGAACTTGAACAAAAAATTATTGATGCATTTGCACATTCCTAAGAGCTAAAATGGTTCTTGAATATCGTATTAGAAGCATGTTGGTGGAATCTGACTCTCTACTTATTGTGAATGTTGTCAACCCAATTCAAAAAATCTTCTTGGAAATATGAACCTATTATTGAGAAGATTAAGGAGTTAATTCATAGGTCGAGGTGACGGAGAAGTAAATTGTGTGGCTGATTCGTTAGTTGGATACAATTACCTAGTGGATGCAGATAACAACATTGTTAAGACTAGTGCCTCAAAAGTTGGAGATTAGTTGCACTTTCTACTGTAATTCAAAATACAGCTTAAAAGTAGGATTAAGTTTAACTAAATAAGGCTACAATGTTGCAGAATTTGATTTATTTCAGTTGCTAATTTTTAGGCTATAATTGCTGGAGATAATGATAACTTATTTCACTTCTTTCATCAAGCATTTTTAATTATGATATCATGTATAAATATGACAGTGGTTATTTCAATAAGCAAGCAACTTAACCTAGCCTTCTGTTCTTTCTTTTCTTTGTCAAGATCTATTTTTCTCTCCTCCAGATTGGTATCAGAGCATTGCCATCTTGAGGAACCTATGATAAGAGAGAACCAAAAACATAAGTTCATTCATCCAAAATCAATATACAACCATTCTTTAAACTGTTATCTTAACTATTTTATAGAAAATGGATTCTGAAACAAGCTTTTTAACTCCACCAGTCTTTAATGGTGAGAATTATCAAGATTGGGAAATTAGAATAACGGTTCATATTGAAGCACTGGATCTCTGGAAAGCAGTGGAAGAGGACTATGAAGTAACTTCTCTTGGAGATAATCCAACAATGAATTAGATAAAAATTCACAAGGAGAAAGAGACAAGGAAAGCTAAAGCCAAAGCTTGCCTTTTCTCTGTAGTATCCCCTTCAATTCTTACAAAAATTAAGCAAATGAAGTCTGCTGCAGAAATTTAGGAATATCTCAAAAAGGAATACCAAGGAAATGAAAGAGTGCAGACTATAAAAGTGATGAATCTGATTCGGGAATTTGAAATGAAGAGAATGAAAGAATCAAAAACTATAAAAGATTATGTAGATCAGCTACTCGACTTAGCCAACAAGATGAGATTGTTTGGTAAGGATTTTACTGATGAAAGAATTGTTCAAAAAATTCTTGTCACACTTCTTGAGAAATATGAAGCCACAATCTCTTCTTTAGAGAATTCTAAAGATCTGTCAAGTGTTACCTTGGCAGAACTTGTTAAAGCTTTGCAGGCATTGGAGAAAAGGAGAATAATGAGGAAAGAAGGTTCTGTTGAAGGTGCTTTTCAAGCTAAATCACAGAACAACAATTCATACAAGGGAAAGAAAAAGAACAAGAAGCAAAGGCCAGGCAATAATTACAACAATTAGGGAGGAAGTAATCCACCCCGCCCTCATTGCAAAAAGACAAACCACTCTCAACAGAAATGTTGGTGGAGTCCAGATGTCAAGTGCAACAAATGTGGTCAACTAGGCCACGTGGAGAGGGTATGCAAGTCACAAACACAACAATAAGAAGCCAAGGCTGCTGCAAATCAATATCAAGAAGAGCAATTATTTGTAACAACTCATTTTGCTAGCAAAAGCACTTCTGAGAATTGGTTAATTGATAGTGGATGCACAAATCATATGACCAGTGATCAAGAGCTCTTTAAAAAGCTAGATAGATCTATTATTTCCAAATTCAAAATTGGAAATGGAGAATACCTTGACGCAAAAGGCAGAGAAACAGTTGCAATTCAAAGCCTTGCAGGTTTGAAACTTATAACTGGTGTTTTCTTTGTTCCTGATCTTGATCAAAACCTCTTAAGTGTTGTGCAGCTACTTGAAAATGGTTTCAAAGTATTGTTTAAAGAAAAAGCATGTGTCATCAAGGATCCTGATAATAAGGAGATGTTCAAGGTCAAGATGAGAGGAAAAAGTTTTTCCTTGAATCTATCGGATGAGGAGCAAGCAGCAGTTGTCCGATTAGAAAATGATTCAAAATTATGGCACAAAAGACTCGAAAATTATCATCATGATGCCATACTCTTCATGAAAGAAAATCAACTCATAGAAGGTCTCCCAAGCCTTGAGAAAAATCTTTTGCAACTTATTCACACGGATGTAGGTGGACCTCAGAAAACACCATCTTTAAAGGGTAGTAAGTACTATATTGCCTTTATTGTAGATTATTCCAGATATTGTTGGACTTATTTTTTGAATTTTAAATTCGAGGTCGCTGATGTATTTTGGAAATTTAAGGCTTTTGTGAAAAATCAGAGTGGTTGCAGAATTCAGGTGAAAAGAACATATAATGTATCGAGTATACTTCAAAAACGTTCAACAACTTTTGTAATGAAGCAGGAATTGAGCATTAGCTAACGGCACCCTATACTCCTCAACAAAATGGAGTATGAAAAGGAAAAATAGGATGCTAATAGAGATGACAAGGTGTTTTCTCTATGAGAAAGGGCTGCCAAAGAAATTTTGGGTTGAAGCTACAAATACTGTAGTATTTGTTCTAAATAGATTGCCAACTAAAGCCTTGCAAAAGAAGAGATCATTTGAGGCTTTGTTTGATTACAAACCTTTGCTAACAAATCTGAAAATATTTGGCTGTCTTTGTATTTCTTATATACCTCAGGTGAAAAGACATAAACTAGATAAGAAGGCTAAACCTGGAATCTTTATAGGATACAATAGTCTATCAAAATCTTATAGGATCTATCAGCCTCAAAATGACAAACTGATTGTTAGCAGGGACTTCAAGTTAGTGGATAATGACACCTGGAGCTGGCAAGATGAAGAAAAGAAAAAGAATCTAGAATTTCTAGATGATAATGTTGATGATGTACCTATTAGAGGCATAAGAACACTTTATGATATATATCAAATGTGTAATGTTGCAATTCAAGAACCTGCAGGATTTATAAAGGCTGTGAAAGATGAGGAATGGAGATATGCAATGTAGGAGGAGCTCAAAATGATTGAAAAAAGCAACACATGTTAACAGACCATCACACAAGAAGTCTATTGGAGTCAAGTGGGTTTATAGAACTAAGCTCAATCCTGATGGTTCTATAAACAAGTACAAGGCCAGGCTAGTTGCAAAAAGGTATGCACAAATGTTTGGAGTAGATTTTTCAGAAACTTTTGCTCCTGTCACTTGTTTGGATACGATAAGAATTTTGTTACCATTAGTAGCTCAACAGGGATGGAAGATCCACTAGCTTGATGTGAAATCAACTTTTCTAAATGGCTACCTTGAGGAAGAAATCTTTGTAGAACAACCTGAAGGTTTTTCTATCAAAGGCAAAGAAGACAAAGTGTACCTGCTAAAGAAGGCATTGTATAGTTTGAAACAAGCTCCTAGAGCTTGGTATAGAAGAATTGATGCTCACCTTCTAAGCTTAGTCTTCCAAAAACCTCAACGAGTTTATTATCTATATTAGAAAAGAAGATTCTGATTTAACCATTGTCTCTTTGTATGTAGTTGATTTGCTAGTTACAAATAGCAATTTGGACTTGATCAATCAATTTAAGACTATCATGATGGAAGTTTTTGAGATGACAAACCTTGGTGAAATGTTCTATTTCCTTGGAATGGAAGTTCAACAAAACAGAAATGAAATCTTCATATGCCAGCAGAAATATGATAAAAAAATTCTCAAAAAGTTCAAAATTGAAGATTGCAAGTCTACTGCAACTCCTATGAATCAAAAGGAGAAGTTTTGCAAAGAAGATGAGCCAAAAAGGTTAATGAAGGACTTTACAGGAGCCTGATAGGTTGCCTAATGTACTTGATTGCAATGAGGCTGGATATTGTTTATCTTGTGAGTTTACTTTCAAGATATATGCATTGCACTAGCGAAATTCATTTTCAAGCAGCTAAATGTGTGATTCGATATGTCAAAGGTACTATTAATTTTGGCATAATGTTCAAAAAGACATCAGATTTTCAGTTTCATGGATTTTCGGATAGTGATTGGGCTGGTTGCTCAGATGATATGAGCAACACCTCAGGTTACTATTTTAGTTTTGGTTCTGGAATATTATCTTGGTATTCAAAGAAGCAAGATATTGTGGCTCAATCTATAGTTGAAGCAGAGTACATTGCAGTTGCTTTAGCTGTGAATCAAGCCATTTGGATTTGGAGAATCAAGTCATTTGGATTCAGAAGCTGTTGGTAGATTTTTTCATGGAGCAAAAGAAGAGCACTAAAATCCTTGTGGATAATGAAGCTACAATTTCAATTGCAAATAATCCTGTTTCTCATAGAAATACAAAACATTTCAAGATCAAGCTTTATTTCCTGAGGGAAGTGAAAAAGAATGGAGATGTAGACTTGGTGCACTGCAGAACTGATTTCCAGAATGCCGATATTTTAACTAAGTCTCTACCTAGAACAAGATTTGAGTTTCTCAGAGAAGGACTTGGTGTTGTTTCTCTTGATTCAAGGAGGAGTGTTAAGACTAGTGACTCAAAAGTTGGAGATTAGTTGCTCTTTCTGCTGTAATTCAAAATATATCTTAAAAGTACGATTAAGTTTTGCTAAATGAGGCTGCAATGTTGTAGACTTTGATTTATTTCAGTTGCTAATATTTAGGCTATAATTGTTGTAGATAATGATAGCTTATTTTACTCTTTTTACGAAGCATTTTCAGTTATGATATCATGTATAAATATGGCAGTGATTATTTCAATAAACAAGCAACTTAGCCTAGCCTTCTGCTCTTTCTTTTCTTTGTCAAGATCTGTTTTTCTCTCCTACAAACATTTTCAGCTTTAACTCACTATGAAGAGAAGCTAGAAGGAACTTAAGGATTGACACGTGGAAGCTCTTTTCCTTCATAACTGGAAAGAAAGCCCAAAGCTTATCTCCAATAATGCAACAAGAAGAACTTCCCGATTTGATCCTTCAATTAGCTCACCCGCATATTACTTGTCTCACTTTTTCTCCTTTTTAGTTCTTATCAAAAACTTACACGGGAGCAGAATCCACAAGTGAGAAGCTAATGCTGAAAAGCTCATTAACTACTTAAGCTAGTTATGTTTCAAATTGCAAATGAAGTCCTCATTTTGTTTACACATTAGAGTCTTATCTACCACACTTTTGTCAAAGATTAGACTTCCTTAATCTTCTCTATACTTGAGGATTGAACTGGAACAAGTCTTACTTTATTTGAACTAATAGGATGGTGTAAATAAGAAAGAAAATTCTTATTCTTTTTCCAAAAGTACTTAAGATCAGAAATGTTATATATATCTTCTTCCTCCACTAATAATAGTTTGACATGAATAACATGAAGCAACAAATATAAAGGTCTAAAGAAACTTACTCTAGGTTCAACATTGTCTCAGTCAATGACCAGTGCCTTAAGATCTAATGAGCTCTGTGGAAAGCAGCAAATTCCAGGGAAGTCCAACTGTTCAAAGGCTACATCAAGTTCTAAGAATTTCCGGCTTGATGGTGGAAATTTCCATCCTTTCAACTTCAAGATGGACAAGCACTTAGAAACAAAATAGACAAACTGGAATATGTCAAAACAAGGAAATATGACATACTTCATAAATGAAATGCAAATTGTTGAATAATTCATAAAAACAAATTGGACTATATGACTGTAATTTGCCACATCAAAGTGTCCATGGCTGGTTTGAGAATCCAAAGATGAACCTTTGAACACTTGGGAAATCCCATCAACACTACTTAAAATTGTTGCATGTTGTTTTATAAATTGCAAACTCTTTATCCTCACAGTTAATCATCCAATATTTTGTTCAAAAGATCTTGTTTCAACTTAGTTAATCCTAGATAGAGGGATGGTCAATTTTACTAAAGTGATGATCCAATAGCAAATAAAAAGTTCCCAAAAAGTGATTCTGAATTTTGGATAGTGAAATAACCCTCGATGCACCAGGATCCCAAGTTAAGATTCTCGACATTGGAAACGCTGTGAAAAAAGTTCCTCGAAACACCTAAATTCCTTTTCCAAGTTGTGCTCTTCTTCCTCAAAATCAAAATCTAAACAAAGCCTAGCAGTAACAAATGATGCCCCATTTCCCTGCCTGATGCGTATCTCACCGCATAACCCCCAAAGTTGCAAATTTTGAATATAGGGGGCTAATAATTCTAGCCAAAGGTCATGAGTATTATTTTAATAGCCACGTATAGTCAATTCTCTTAGCTTCACAGAGTTGATTTCTAGACGATGTATGTCCCCCAATTTTTCCAGTTCCAAGCACTCCAAGTTAGGACAACCGGATAGTACCTTTTCCATGGAGCCATCTGTGAATTCCACAAAAGCAATCAAAATAGAAACAAGACTACTCCACTTAACACAGCCAAAAGAGTTCAATTGGCAGTACCATAAAATCAAATTCCGCAATGACTTATTTTTATATGCAAATTGAGGAAACTCATATCTTCGGTGATTTGTAAAAAGTCTGAGTTAAAAATCTTCAACATTAGAAAGTTTTGTAGCAAAATGTACCCATAAATCAACATCTTTAGCATAATGCTCCTCGTACAAAAGTCGCCACACTCTGAATTTCCAGATTTTCCCCCAAGATCTCTAATAATAAAGTTCTATATGGATGGGAACTAGGTGCTCAAGAGTGTCCTTTTCACTGGCACTAATGGGGAAGTCGAAATCGAGTGATGCTGGAACAGATTTCATAGGAAACTACCACCGTTCAGACAATACACTGGTTTTCACAATTACATTATTGTTCTGCAACATAGAGAGGATGTGAATTAGGATTGAGTCGGGCAAATTGCAGAGTCCTCCGCCACGATTTTCGTCTGCATTTCCATGGAGTACAACTGCTACTATGTCTTCGTGGAGTAGGGTTTGTGGAGGTGTTGATTGGGTTAGCGGAATCAGGAAAGTTCCTTGTAATTTGGGCTGATTTCCCTTACACAAATATATAGTTGGGAAAAAACACAAATAGGCAATTTTTGAAAAAACTATTACATGTACATGGCAACATAAATTGACCATCAATTATGACATATAAAATATTAACTTCTATAGAAGATTTTAATATACAGAGAAATAATCTATCTAAATCATGTAAACAAGGATAATAATTAAAGATCAATCCCATTAAAATAGAAATAATATTAATCATCCATAAATCCCCATGTACTTTCCTACAAATTTCATTACTTAAGTTAGTAGACGCTACATTTGCTTAATAAAAGGAACTATAATGAAACATATACACATTATATTGATTTCAAACTGACCAAACTTGCATCACTTGGTTAGTAAAGGAAAATCCAGGTTGTAAATGTAATTCAGTCATAGCTTCATCATCACCATATGAAGAATAAGAAATGTTCAGATATGGATAGAACTTGTTCATAAACAATGTTTTCTTTTTACCTTCACTTTGATATGTAATAAACCATTAAAATTGTTCTCAAAATCTTGAGAATAAATTCACATTCTTAGTTAGACCACAACGATCAAGAGATTTATAAGATCTAATAAACTATAATCATTACCACTTTTAACTATTATCTCCAAATTGTCGCTAAAATTCACATATAATATTTGAACAGACACTCACTAAATTAACTACTGGTTATATTTTGTTTCTTGGTCAAAATCCTGTGAGTTGATCCTCCAAAAAGCAAAGAACAATTGCTCGTTCTTCCATTGAAGCTGAATTTCGGGCAGTTTCAAGTGCCCATGCAGAAAGAAACTGGGTAACAAATCTTAAAATTCAAAAAGTCCCAACTATATATTGTGAAAATGTTGGTGCGACGTATTTATGTACAAATCCTGTTTTTTCACAGTCACATGAAACACATTGCGGCGAATTTCCATTTTGTTGGCAAACAAGTTCAGCACAGGCAAGTTCAAGTTGTCCATATACATTCATAGACCAACTAGAAGATACTCTTACCAAGGCCTTGTTAGGACCAAAATAATCAGGTATCATGGGAAGCTAGCAAAGCAAACCTCGAAAGATCATGAATAAGAATACGAATGAGAAATATACCAAATGAGACACAATAATTTAATGTGGTTCGGTCAATCGACCTACAACCACAAAAGGAGATGAGCAATCCACTACATAAAATATAATACAAAATATTGAGAGAGACAACCTCACACAATTCACTCAGAATAAAAAGAGGTTCACACAAGCAACACCATAATACTTGGGTCTCACAAATTCTCCCCTTAAACAATACTCTCAAAGTCCTTATGACTATATTATGGATACTGCCAAATTTGAAGAAAGGAGCCTCTATTTATAGTCATAAACCTTTTCCTACAAGAGAACGGATTAGCCAATTATGAAAATATGTGTCTTCCTTTTTCCTAAAAGAAGAATCCAATTATGGTAAGAAAGTCAGGATAAAAACCCAACAATTCTCCCACTTAGCCTGAATTTCTGACAAAATAAATTTTCTCCACCTTCTTCACATTATCTTCAACAAGTTGAATCTTCATCTCCAAAATTTTCTCTATTAAATCTTTATCTCTACAAAGAATAACACTCTAATAAAATTTCTCAAACAAAAATCTTTATTATTGTCAAATAGGTTGTAGCTAGAACTGGACCCGCCAAGATGAACACCTATTTTTATCCTCACTCTGATATCACTTGTTATGACGGAAAGAGGCAAACAGAAAAACAAAGAAAGTAAAGAACACCAAGTTTAACATGGAAAACAACTTCAAATCGAAGGTAGGTAACAACTACGAAATCATAGAGATCCAAATAGCTCCACTATAACAATAAGAGGGTTACAATAGCTACAAAATGGTTACAGAACAATTGTCAAGCACGGAGAAGCAATAGCTACACCAATAAAAGTAAATCAAGAGAAATCACCCAAAATAGAGCTATTATTTGGGACTTAAAACTGGATGTTGAGGACCTCTAAATATGATCTACACCATTCAAATCAAAGAATAAGATGTTAGAAACACTCAGTAAAAATTATAGCCCGATTCAATGGTAAATAATCTGAAAATACGATCAGAAGGTAGCTGATCAGAGAGAAAAAACTACAACAAAAAGAACTCTCTTTCTCTCTTCTCTCATTGGTGAAAGGTCTCTCAAAAACTCTCTTATATGCTAATGTCTCTCAAATACAAATACCAATGAGCATGAATAATTCTTTCTCAAGTTGTCCTATTTATAGATTATGAGTAGTATTTTTTCCTAAAGCCAAACCAATTCAAAATAGGAATAGAAATCTGAATCCTATTCCAAATAAGATTGGAAATTTAAAAAGAGAATAGGATTAGGACATTGGCCTTTGGCTGGAACATGGGCAGCAGCCCAACAAAATCCTCCTCCATCCAAGGGGCCAAATGGATCTTCAAGTCGAGGAACTCAAGACAGGCTTCATGCCTGCCAAAGTTCTACAATACTCATGTTTCTTTACAACCACCACTTTCGTTAGCATATTTGAAGGATTTGTTGGGTTCTAAGTGATATTGTGAATGGAAAATGGAGGGAATAAAAATGGAGAAAAAGTGAAAATGTGTAGTTCACTTTTAAGAAAGAATGTTTCTCCCACATTGGTGGGAAAAAGAAACTTTCTTATGCTTATAGTGAAAAACATTCATTCATGTGGATAGTGAGGCAAGAACAAGACATGCCTCACGCCGTCATCGTCATTTGGATTTGGATTTGGAAAATGATCGATCGAGAGATTATCTTTTTGGACAAAATTCATTTTAAACTTGAGAATTAGTGAAGTTTTTAATCCAAAAATCTGATACAAAATTTTTCTCCATTTCCAGATACACATGGCGTGTGTGGACGCATGTCACGACGCATCTCGAAGGGAAGCGGCCCTTCGAGGCACTGGTTTGGAATGAAACAGTGACCTGAGCACGCACCTGGCGACTTGCAGATGCAGGTACCAGCACAGGTGCCACACTAACCGGGTAGAAGCTACTGATTTGTGTCAAATAGGCACCTGCAGATGTAGGCGGGCCACCTATCGGTGTAGGCAATCGTGTCATTCCAAAAAGCTGTAATTTTTCATGAACCATTGCTTCTCTTCTAAAGCACCACCTTTTGGCTATAAATACTTGAATTTTTTCTCAGGTATAGGCACGAAATTTGTGAAAGAAAAAAAATCTTCTTCTTCTTAAAAAAACTCAAGTGTGATCATCAAATAGTTGAGTGCGTTAGAAGTTCAGTAAATTTGAGATACCACTATTTGCTGAAGTGAATCATTTTATCCTGGGAGGATATATTCCATTAACCTCGGGTACTTGAGGGGAATAAATTCCTTAAGGACACACCTTGAATTCGGTGGACTTGATTGTATTCTGTTTCATCTCTTTTCTTTATGGTTTTGCTATTTTCAGAAAATAGTAGAAACTTCATTTTGATAGTTCATAGTTATTGAACTTGTGTTTGAAGTTGTTTGAACTTCTTTGTTGTTCTTGAACTTATTCTTGAACTTTAAGGTTGAGGTTCTTGTTGTTAAATTTAGATTTTGTACCCGAAAAATAACAATCTTAAGGAATTTATATAATCTGTACTTTGGTTTCTAGAGATTAAAACCATTTGGTTTTCTACTCTGTTTGAAATTAATAGTGATTTGAAGATATAAAAACTTCATCATGAGTCAAAGATCATTCGGTTGACGATTTGAAGAATATAAAAACTTTGTAACTAGAAACAAGTTGTTTAAAGTTTTAAAAACTTTGTTGTTCGTATTTGAGATACTAAATTGGTTGTGTCTTTGGGACAACAAAATGACTAATGAAATTTAAGTCAATGATGGAAGGTGAATGTTAAAGCAACTAACATTGCTACTTCAAGCTGTTCAAATGCTGCTCCTGCCATGGTACCGTCAGAAAAACCAGGAAATTTTTTTGGTGTTGATTTCAAATGTTGGCAGCAGAAGATGCTCTTTTATCTAACTACTTTGAGTTTACAAAAGTTCATCACATAAAGTATTCCTAAATTACCGGAAGAAACTCCGAAAAAGGATCTCTTTGTAGTAACAGAAGCTTGGAAGCACTCAGATTTCTTATGTAAGAATTACATATTGAGTGGCATACAAGACGACTTGTAAAACGTGTATATTATGATGAAGAACTCAAAGGACCTCTGGGAGGCTTTAGAAAAGAAGTACAAAATAGAGGACGCAAGAATGAAGAAATTTATTGTTGCCAAATTCTTGGACTTTAAGATGGTAGATAGAAAAGTTGTAGTTACCCAAGTATAAGAGTTGCAAGTCATAATCCACGATCTTCTTATAGAAGGTATAAATTTAGATAATACCTTTATTGAACATATTAAGTTTGATCTTGATATTCACTTAACCTTTGATGTAGGTTTGGTGATGAATGATGCTTTTCAAGTAGCTGCGATAATCGAGAAGTTACCACCTTTGTGGAAGGACTTCAAAAACTACTTAAAGCATAAATGCAAGGATATGTTTGTTGAAGATCTCATTGTGAACTTGAGGATTAGGAAGATAATAAGGCAGTGGAAAAGAGGTCTCGTGGGAACTCTATAATAAATGGAGCAAATATTGTTGAAGATGATCTCAACAAATCAAAGAAGAGAAAGAAAGCACAAGCACAACAAGGCAATCCTCCTAAAAAAAGTTCAAGGAAATTGCTTCAATTGTGGCAAAGTTTTCCACAAGTCTGTTGATTATCGGGCTCCAAAGAAGGGCAAGAAAAAGGACCAAGTAAACATGGCTGAATCCAAAAAAGAAATGGACAATCTGTGTGCTATGCTCTCGAACTGCAATTTAGTTGGAAATCCTAGAGAGTGGTGGATTAATTCAGGTGCCACCCGCCACATATGTTCCAACAAAGAACTATTTGCATCATATGCTCTAGCTCAAGATAATGAGAAGATATTTATGGCAAACTCCACAGCGGCAAAGGCTGAAGGAACATGCAAGGTTTGCTTGAAGATGACATAAGACAAGGTAATGACACTAAACAATGTCCTTCATATTCCGGAGTTACGAAAGAACTTAGTTTCTCCTTCACTTATGACTGCCTCATTTGTTTACACTTAATGGAGGTCTGAATTTGAATGGTTCAGACTTCAGACCATTAAGTGCATTTGTTTTTTATTAAGATTTTAGCTCTTAATATGTCTGAATAGGTCTTAATCATTCAGATCTGGAACCAAGTCTTAATATCATTAAGAGGTATTCTTGTGTTGGTTAATATTCACCACCACTCTGTCCATAATCACCAGTCACCAACATTAATCGCCTCTGCCACCACCACCATTGTCAACCACCAACAACCACAACTACTAACCACCAACCACCAACCACCATTATCAACCACATCTACCATGACAACCACCATTGACAACCAATATTGCTACCAAGCACTATTGTCAGCCGCTACCACACCTACCACCTCCATTATTCTAATTATATTCACCGACATCGCCTCCACCAACGCTACCACCATCATCAACCACTACCGGTATATCTCTACTAGCAACCAACTAATCTATCACAACTAGTACCACCGCTAACTACCACTAACACATCATCAACCTCCACACATTCTTTGGCCACCACCACTACCATTGTCACTGGTATCGCCACCTCTACTATCACTTCAACCGCTACCATCTCTACTAACAACCATAGCCAACATCACAGATAACAACGTCTTCAACTACCACCAACAAATGGTCAACCATCATGCATTCATTTTTCAGCCACCACAATCAACACCTTCAACTACTAACATCAACCAACTTCACATCACAACCACCACCACCACTACCAATCACCACCATCATAACAGTCACTACAATACCAACTATCACAATTATCACCACCAACATTACTAGTCACTAACATCAATCATTGCCACCACCACCACCATTACAAACCATCTCCACTATCACTAACAAACATAAATGTTTTTTTTTTCAATCAAATAATAATTTTATTGTATTAAATTAAATATTTTTCTAATATACAATTAGTTTTTTATTTGAATTGTATTTTTTATTATATATACAAATAAATAAATTTTGGACATTCAAATGTTGAAAAACAAACAGTCTTAATCATTCAGTTTTCAGATCTAGACACAACATGTTAATCATTCAGATGTGTATTTAGATTTAGACGTCTGAATCTTAATAAAAACAAATGCAGCCTAACAATGGATTCAAATGTGTATTTATTTCTGATAAGTTGTAATAAGTAAGAGTGAAGTATATGTAGGTAAATGTTACCTCACCGAGGGCCTTTTTAAGATCAATATAATGAATCTTGATATGAATAAAAGTTTTGGTTCTTCTTACTTACATGAGTTAACTGAATTATGACATGAACGTTTAGGACATGTCAATTATAAAACCTTGTGAAAACTGATTAGTTTGAAAGTTTTGCCTAACTTTGAGTGCAGTAAATAAAAGTGTCAAAAATGTGTTGAATCTAAGTATGTTAAGCATCCATATAAGTCTTTTGAAAGGAATTCCAATCCCTTAAACTTAATTGGATCTTCAAGCCGAGGAACTCAGCCAAAGGGCCAAATGGATCTTCAAGCCGAGGAACTCAGCCAAAGGGCCAAATGGATCTTCAAGCCGAGGAACTCAGGACATGCTTCATGCCTGCCAAAGTTCTACAATACTCATGCTTCTTTATAACCACCACTTTCATTATCATATTTGAAAGATTTGTTGGGTTCTAAGTAATATTGTGAATGGAAAATGTAGGGAAGAAAAATAGAGGGAAAATGAAAATATGTAGTTCACTTTTAAGAAAGAGTATTTCTCCCACATTGGTGGGAGAAAGAAACTTTATTATGTTTATATTGGAAACATTCCTTCATGTGGATAGTGAGGCAAGAACAAGACAAGCCTCGTACCATCGTCATCGTCGCTCGCTCGGCTCAGCTTTGGCTTCGACTTTGACTTCGAATTTGAATTTGGATTTGTCAAATGATTGATCGAGAGATTATCTTTTTGGACAAAATTCATTTGAAACTTGAGAATTAGTGAAGTTTTTAATCCAAAAATTCGATACAAAAATTTTCTCCATTTACGGACACATATGGCATGTGCGGACGCATGTCACGACGCACCTCTAAGATACGTGACCCTTCGAGGCACTAGTCTGGAATGAAACAGTGACCTGCATACGTACATAGTGACCTGCGGATGTAGGTGCCACACAGGCTGGGCAGAAGCTACTGCTTAGGGTCAAATAGGCACCCGCAGACATAGGTGGGCCACCTACGAGGGTAGGTGGTCGTGTTGTTCCAAAAAGCTATAATATTTCATGAACCATTGCTTCTCTTCTGAAGCACCACCTTTTGTCTATAAATACCTGAACTTTTTCGTAGTTATAGGCATGAAATTTGTGAAACAAAAAACATCTTCTTCTTCTTAAAAAAACTCAAGTGTGATCATCAAATCGTTGAGTGCATTCGAAGTTTAGTAAATTTGAGGTACCATTTTTTGCTGAAGTGAATCATTTTATCCTAGGAGGATGTATTTCATTAACCTCGGGTACTTGAGGGCAATAAATTCATTAAGGACACACCGTAAATTCAGTGGACTTGATTCTATTTTTTTTCATCTCTTTTCTTTATGGTTTTGCTATTTTCTAGAAAATAGTAGAAACTTCATTTTGATAGTTCATAGTTGTTGAACTTTTGTTTGAAGTTTTTTGAACTTGTTTGAACTTGTTTGTTGTTCTTGCACTTAGTCTTGAACTTTAAGGTTGAGGTTCTTGTTGTTAAATATAGATTTTGTAGCTGAAAAACAACAGGATTATCATCAGTGTGTATCTTCTCAACCTTAAATAATTTCTACTCCATAGCCATTCAGTGATACTTTCTACTAATATGCTTGGACTTAAAATGAAAAGTGGAGTGCTTCGTGAGATAAATAGCACTCTGATTATCACAAAATAAGATGAACCATGATTGCTCAAAGTCAAGATCTTTCATAAATTCTTTCATCCAAAGCAATTCTTTGGCACCTTCAGTGATAGCAATATATTCGGCTTCTATGGATAGAGCTATACACTTCAGTAGTCTATATTACCAAGAAATATAAGTCCCCCTACAAAAGTGATCAAATAACCGAAAGTGGATCTTGAGTTGTCAAGATTACCTCCCAAATCAGAGTCTGTGTAGCAAATACATTCAGGTTTGCCACTACCAATGCTCAATTTCTTGTCTGCAGCACCCTTCAAATATCTTAGTATCCATTTTACTACATCCTAATGTTCCTTTTTAGGATTAGAAAGAAATCTGCTAATAGTACCAACGACATGTGCAATACCTGATCTAGTACAAACCATAGCATACATCAAACTACTAACTGCAAAGGAGTAGGGAATACAAGACATCTATTTCTTCTATTTGTCAGTAGATGGACTCTAGATCATACTCAATTTAAAGTGTTTAGCAAGAGGAGTACTAACCACTTTCGGTTCTGTCATATTGAACCTCTTCAGTACCTTCTCAATGTAGTGCTTTTGAGATAATGATAACTTTTTTTTATCTCTATCACTGTGTATTTAGATGCCTAAAATTTTCCTTGTTGGCCCCCAGTCCTTCACTACAAACGATTTGCTCAACTCTTTCTTAAGGACTGTAATTCTAGATTTTTTTCTGCCAATAATCAACATATCATCCACATAGAGTAATAAAATAATGAAATTATCATTAGAGAACTTCTGAAAGAATACAGTGATCTCAAGAAGTTTTCTTGAATCCATGTTTTTCAATGAAAGATTCAAACTTCAAGTACCATTGTCTTGGGGCTTGTTTCAAGTCATACAAGCCTCTTTTCAATTTATAGACATAATTTTCTTTTCCTCTGACTACAAAACCTTCAGGTTGCTCCAAGTAAATCTCTTAATCTAAAACACCATGAATAAAAGAAGTCTTGACATCAATCTTCTCAACTTCTAAATCTAGACGTACAACTAAGCCTAGAACCATACAAATAGAAGACAATTTCACGACAGGGGAGAAAATTCATCAAAGTCAACTCCCTTTCTCTATCCAAAGCCTTTGACAACTAACCACTCCTTATATCTAGGCGTATACGTATGTTTTTCTTTCTTTACTCTAAAGATCCATTTGTTTGTTAGAGTTTTCTTACCTTTCGGTAAATCCACTAACTCATATATTTCATTCTCGTGGAGTGACTTCATCTCATCTTCCATAGCTTTTACCCACTCATCTCTATGAGTATCTTGCATGTATTAATCATAATCTCCATGTTCTCCCATGTCAGTCAAAAGTACATACTCATTTGGAGAGTAACATGTTGACTTTTGCTTCTCCCTAGAAGATCTTCTACAAGAGGTTTCAGGAATATCTGAAGTAGTAACCTGAGCAGGAGTTGGTTGTTAATCAACCACAATATCATTAATCAAACCATCTATAGGTTCTTTACCCTTTTGATCATCATCTGTATTATTATCTTGGGTTCCTTCATGTACAATAGATGTATCAGTAATAGGAACTGGATCAACATCGACTAAGCTCTCATTATTCTAAGAATCTTTTTTCTCAGTCTTCTCAATAGCTTCAATAGTTTGGTGTTCAAAGAACACCACATCATGACTTCTAATAAGCTTCTTATCAACTGGATCATAAAAGCGATACCCAAACTCAGTTTGACCATAACCAATGAAGATGCACTGCTTAGTTTTGACATTTAATTTTGACCTTTCATCTCTTGGAACATGCACAGGGGTGGATCTACCTTATTAGATAGGGGGGCCATGGCACCCGTAAGTTTCGATTAAAATTTATATTATATATGTGCATATCTGCGAATATTTGTATATATTAAGTCTCTAGCACCCAGATCACACAAGAGACATGTGGGTGCCATGCTTTAGGCTTATGTTTGAAGTCGTCATTGGGTTTATGGATCCGAGTTCTAACCCCAACAAAGGCATTCTTTTTTCATTCTTTTATTATTATTATTATTATTATTATTCTCTGCAGTAGTCTAGCCCATCACCTCTTTTCCACCTCTTTCTCTTTCCTATTTTCTCTCTTACATTTGCAAAATCTCTCCCTCCCATTTTCTTTCTCAAAATTTATTTAAATTTAGTTTATTTCTCTTTGTACCTTAGTTCATGGGCAATTTCTTCAATAAATTATTTGGAATGTTTTTTAGTTAATATATTATGTTTCTGTTTTAATGATACACTATTAATTTATATATTAGAGTATAATTTAATTAATATCTTTTATTGACTTTTGAAAAAAATTAAATGGCTTGATAATAGACATGTTGAATTGTTCTCATATATTAAAATTTGTAACCTTTATCTTTAAAAATAATAAGAATTATATAACTCGAGAATTAATATGAAAAACTTAATTCAAGAACAATAAAGGCAAACTAATACAATCAAACAAAAAATATGTAGTAATTAAGTTATTTTTAAAGAAAAATTACTTATTGCAGGAGCTCATATCAAGAATTTTCTTTTAACAATTTTATTCTAAAATATTATTTAAATCAATTTTAAAAGAATAAACTAAAATCAAACTTATTTGTCTATTTTTGAATAAAAAACTCAATCTAATCAACCGACGTCCGAAGCATGGTTTCTATTCGATTTTTGTCGCTAGTGATAAGAGTATATTTTATACATAAATTGATAGCACCCGCAACCATCAAATCCACCCAAAGACTTTCAAGCGATCATAGGAAACATCCTTAGTAGGGGTGTCAAATGGGCGGGTTGGGCTGAAATTAGAGATATTAAAATAGGTTGAATTAAAAATTGGGTTGGGTCATGACCAACCCATTTTAACCCCAAATTTACTTTGAGTTAAAATGGGTTGCGCTAAAATGGGCTAAAAACTGGGTTCGGTCTTGACCCGCTCAATTTGACCCATTTAATTTAAAGAATATTAACATATTGATCTGTATCTCTTATAGCTACAATTTGAATTCCAGCTCAAAAAATAAAAAACAAGTTCTTAATTTTGAAAAGAAAAGTCACCAAAACATTATACCAATGAAATAAAATATATTATGGATGTGTTAGGTATGGAGGAAAAATATTTTGCAAGAAATAATTATCCATGATTTTTTTTAAAAAAAATAAAAATAAAAATCTTTTTTTTTTTTTTTTTTTTTTTGTGTGTGTGTGTGGGGGGGGGGGGGTTATGAGTAATTAATAAAAGTGTATTTTTAGAGTATAAGGACCACATATTTGATTTATTTATTACTCCTAGTTGGTATACATTGAGTTTGAATTCAACCAAAAAAAAAAATGAGTTTGAATAATCTTTTTTTCTTGGCTGACTACCTATTCTGTTGTGATAAAAAAAAATTATTTGATTAAATTCGTTTCCAGTTCAATTATAGAAACACATCATGACAAAAATGGAAATAATCAGTATATGTCTGTACACCAATGGACCACAACCACAACCACATCATACCCAGTGTATTCCCACAAAGTGGGGTCTGGGGAGGGTAAGTGTACGCAGTCCATACCACTACCTCTGATGAGGTAGAGAAGTTATTTTCGATAGACCCCCGGCTCAGGACACCAAACAGTAAAAAGACATAGTAAAAACAAAAAAAAAACACAAAAATAAAAATGGAATAACACACCACTGTATACCAATGAAAATATTAAATTTTTTGGAAAAGACGATCCACGTACTAATTAGCAAAAAAATGCAAAAAAAAAAAGTTAATGAATTTTATTTTTAGTATTAAATTCAGTTAAAAATAAAAAAATTATGTGGGGTGGGTTGAAGTCTTTGTAGGTTTTACGCAGGTTTCCCCGCACCCGCCCCATTGCCATCCCTACTTGTTTTCTCCTCTTTCATTAAGAAAATCATTTTCCTTATTAAATGGGTTGAAGTGGAGAATGAATTGGGCTCAGTTGAAGATCTTTTTAAAATGGGTTGAGGCTTAATGGGTTGAGATTGAACCAAATTGTAAGTTATCTTGAGCCCAACCCATAAATATGGGGTTGGGTTGGGCGGGTTCACTTAATTTAGGCTCACTTTGACACCCCTAATCCTTAGCAAACCAAACTCCATTTGGAACATCACCATCCAAAGCAACTGCAAGATACAAATTGATTACATAAGCAACAGAGTTAAGTGCTTCACCCAAAAAGAATTTGGAAGTTTAGCCTCTGAAAGTACACATCTAACTCTCTCAACTAGAGTTCTATTCATCCTTTCTTCCAAGCCATTAAATTTAGGCGTCTTGGGCAGAGTTCTCTGATGACGAATTCCTTGTGATTTGCAATAGTTATAAAAGGGACCAATATATTCACCGCCATTGTCAGTGCGAATACATTTTAGCTTTCTCCCAGTTTGTCTCTCAGATAAGGCTTGAAATTGCTTAAACACATCAAGTACTTGATATTTGGATTTTAAAGGATATACCCAAAGGTTGTGAGAATGATCATCAGTGAAAGTTGCAAAGTAATGTGCATCACCTTGTGACTTCACTTTAAAAGGACCACACAAATCATAGTGTACTAGCTCCAATAGTTCAGGCTTTCTTGAGGGAAGATGACTGTAAAGAAAATCTCTTCTATTTCCTGGCTAAGCAATGAACACATCTTTTCACTTTTGCTTATTTGACACTAGAAAGCAAATTCTTCTTAGCATAACATGTGATCCCTCTCTTGCTCATATGATTGAGCCTCTTATGCCACAACTTCGATAAAGTATCACTTTCCACCAAATTTACAAAGTCACCGAGGATAGATCCTTGAGTCACGTATAAATTAGAATACTTCCTACCTGGAGCCATAACTAATGCGCTTTTGGAGAGCTTCCATTGGCCATTGAACAAGTCATTATGGTAGCCATCATCATCTAGTTTCCCTAAAGATATCAAGTTTAGAGGAATGTCTAGAGCATGCTTGACATTCTGAAGGACTAAAGGTGTACCAATATTAGTCTTTAAACAAATCGTGCCAAAATCGAACATCTTAACCTCACCAGCATTTCTCATCTTCAACATTCCATAGTTTAGAGAAGTATAAGATGAAAAGAAGTCTTTCCTGGGTGTGACTTGAGATGTATCTCCAGAAACTACTATCCAATTGGTATCCTAAGATAAAAAATTGATGACATTTTTATCACAAGCAAAGAGATGGTCATCTCGAAAAACAACAACAACATTGTTTCCATTATTTTCTTCTTTCTTTCCTTTTGTAGTTTCTTGCTTCAACCTATTGTAGAACCTTTTAATATGTCATTTCTTGCCACAATGATAGCATGGACGATTCTCATACCCTGACCTTGACTTGCTTCTGCTTTTATCTTTATTTCTTGAGTTGCTTGTTTTATCACTCCCTCAGTCTTCTATAAATAGAACATCTGAGTGTGAGGATTAAATTTGAGATTTTCTCCTTACTTCTTCATTCAAAACACCAATCTTGGCAAATTCCATAGTCACCTTTCCACTAGTAGCTGAATTTGTTAAAGAAACACGAAGGATTTCCCAAGAATCTAGTAAAGTATTAAGAATCCAAAGTCCTTCTATCTCTTCGTCGAAATTAACACTCATTCTATAAAGTTGATCAAGAACATCATTTATATGATCAAGAATAAGACTACCCTCCTTATATTTAAAGGTCATCAATTGCTTTAGTACGAACAACTTGTTATTGCCTTTTCTTGAAGCGTAAAGTGTCTCCAACTTTTCCCACAATATTATAGCATGTGTCCCATTCACAATATGATTATGAATATTGTCTTCAACCCATTTCCTTATAATATCCACGTACTTATTGGTGCTCAAATCCCAATTTGCTTGAGAATCCCAATTTGTACCAGTAATATTTTTGGGTTTATGAGCAACAAAAATGAGAAGATTCATCTTCTTCACAAATAGAAGTTCTTTCATCTTGCTCTTCCATATATTGTAATTGCTCTCATTTAAACATATTGTCTTGAGCATATTTGCCTCAATCCAAAAACCTCTCAAAGCAAACCTCGAAAGACTATGAATAAGAATACAAATGAGAAATATACCAAAAGAGACACAATAACTTAACGTGGTTTGGTCAATCGACCTACATCCACAAAAGGAGATGAGCAATCCACTACATAAAAGAGAGTATAAAATATTGAGAGAGACAACCTCACACAATTCACTTAGAATAAAAAAAGGTTCACACAAGAAACACTATAAGACTTGTGTCTCACAAATTCTCCCCCTAAATAATACTCTCAAAGCCCTTATGACTACATTGTGGATGCTGCCAAGTTAGAAGAAAGGAGCCACTATTTAGAGTCATAAACCTTTTCCTACAATAGAAAAGATTAGCCAAATATGGAAAATATGTTTTTTCCTTTTCCTAAAAGGAGAATCCAATTATGGTTAGAAAGTCAGGACAAAAACCAAACATGCCCTTCCCCAAACAGCCCTCAATGGCTACATGCTCAACTTAGGCGTTGTTGCACACTGCCTACCTTGAGGGGGGCGTATAAGTGCATTAGTTACTGTTTACTAGTTAGAATTAACTACTGCTGGTTTTTACTGTTTACTAGGTCTTTAGCAAGTTGTTAGGATTAGCGTTATCTCCCTTATTTGTGGAGTTAGCTTAGGAACTGTTTGACTCATCTGTGTATATTTGATCTACAACATTCTATCAATAATGTAAGCAAGCTCTTCTGCCTTCTATCTTGTTCTTATTGGTGGTGCTGTTCCTTGTTTGAGAGTTGGACCATTAAGAAACAGTAGCAGTACTTGTGGTGGATTGAGGCAGAGTATTTTGTTTGAGGAAAAGCTCGTGATCAATAAGCTTTTCAAACAGTTCAGCATATGAGATACGAGTGTCACATGGTTGAATTGCTGCTAAGATTTCTTGATATTAAAAATGAGTTTGGGGTTGGTTACAGGAGCTCTGCAGTTGCAATCTCATCGTAGAGAGATTAGACTTGGTTGAGAGAGTCCATTACAGAGAGACTCTCTTTGGTGAGATGACCGAGGTGATCTCGTCAGCTGAATATGCGAGTTTTGACTTATTGGCATAAGTAGTATAGAGGGAATTCCATGCTGTTTTGGAAGTAGTTGCAACATCTTCAATAGAAACAAGAGTTAGATCTACTGATGCTAAAATTACATTCTGGAATGATTGATCCTGACAAAACCTGTTAACATAATTGGGTTTGGCAATTGTCTGGTTGTTTGTGGTGGTGGCCTCGACAGGGGTAGGGATAGTCCCATTTCGATGTCCATAAAGATTGTGTCCTCTAATGAGCATGGACACTTACCTTATGCCTTCCACAGGGAGAAGTTATGTCTGTCAGTAAGTCTAATCGAAAGTTGGGTAATCAAGTTAAATTGAACAATAATGGTGGTGGTGTTGGTGGCATCGGAATTGGTAACCTAGGTGTGCCATTTGTGGTGGGTGGTTAACAAGAAATTTAGAACTCTGTGACGAGAAAAAACACTTTTGATACTAGACAAAGGTTTGATATGTAGTATCTGCTCTTTATATAGAGTAGATACAAAACTAAAAATGCAAGAAACTATTATAAGTCCTAAATAGTACAAATGACCAACTACAAATTTAGCAGATAGCCAAAATATAGGAAGCTAATAACAAACTCCTAAAATGAAGGTTAACATATACTATTTGTTAATAGTGTTGAGATAGAAGCAATGAAATTGGCGAATAAGACCAAATGCCGACGTGTTAGAATCAAACCTACTTTTAGTGAAAATACATGCATTGAATAGTTCACATCCTGTTAAAAAATTAGTTTGCATTTCTTCAAACTCTTATGTTGGTGTTAACAAAGCATTTCAATCTAAAAGGAATTCAATACCTCCTGCCCAGATTCTGACTAGAAATACAGCCAACAGTCTTAAATTAAGACTAGCAAATTCACAATACAAATGGGGAACTACTTTATAGTTCAACTAGTTTTAATTAGAATATGATAATAGAAAAAAAAATTAAGGCACATTTGACTTTCTTTTACAATAATCACTCTTAGAACACTAATCTCAGAGCTATAAATTAAATGATGACATTGATGAATATTTAATAACTTCATAGCTTATCAGTAAAACTACATCTCTTAGGGAGGTATGGGTAAGGTCTGTGTACCCCTCCACGAGGTAGGAGCAAGGTCAGTGTACACTCTACCCTCTCCATACCCCACTTGTTAGATTTCACTGGGTATGTTATTGTTGCTAGATGACACTTTCTTTAGTTGCAAGTTGCAACATATTACCTTTTTTGTCATCTTTTATCCTAATGTGAATATGCTTCCTTGGCTTCCTAGTGGTAATACATGCTACATAGTGCTCAACTAGAATAGATAAAGAAAAACAATTAACAAACACGTTAAGAGAAGTAACAAAAAATAAAAAGATACTGAAAAGAAAAAAAAAAGAAATAACGTACATTTACCAGAACACATTTTCTTTTAATCTTTACAGGTATTCTTGGTCAATCCCGAAGTAGGAAATATGCACAATTTTTGGCCAGTAACAGACTGTAATTAGATAGTCTAGAGATGGAAGATGGCATCCTTTTTACTGAAAGGGATTGCAATTAGGGAAATCTGACGGTTCTGGAAGCAATTGAAGATTACGACAATGATATACATAGCTCAGAGATTGAAGCAACCCTACAATGCAAATGGATCTATAACCAAATCAAGCTAATAAACAAGCAATTAGTAGAATTCCACAAAAATAACTGTCAAGTTATGTGGACAGTAAATTGTAACAATCCTAATAATATGTTTGGTTACACTGCCAATCCTAACAAATAAATAAACTACATAATCGCCTTGAAGGCATTCTAAATAAGATACACTTCCTTCCCCTTTTCCTAGTTTTGAGGTACCACTCGAGGTTGAGTAATGGAAATAATTTGAAGGAAACTTCATAATCGCCAAAGTTATCAGTCCAAATCTCTGAATATCCAAAACCAGAAAGTAATGTTTTAACCATTGTGCTATAAGATCCAAATATGACAAAAGTGATATTTCAACCATTGTTATAAAGATCCAACTACTGACAAAAGCTCAGTATTTTCTATCAAATGTACTCGATCAAACTTGAAATCAATACGATGTAACATGGCTTAAATAATGGAAGCAGACATTCAAAGTCTTCTTAAATTTTTTAAATTTCAGGCTTGATGTAACTCTCTTCAAGGCCTTGGCTACCTGATTGCCTTAGAACAACAACAAACAACAACATTGCCAGTATATTCCCATAAAATGGGGTTCGGGAAGGGTAAGTGTACGCAGTCTATACCACTACCTCAGAGATGAGATAGAAAGGCCGTTTATAATAGACCCCCGACTCAAGACAAAATAGTCTAGAAAAGAAACAGTAAAGGAACAAGAAACAATAGGTATTATTAACACACTTGATTACCTTAGAAGAGATGAAAAAAATGGAACAACTTTCATGATGGCAAATAATATTCCTGTCTGTAAGATTTGAGGGATAACATAGGTTAATAGACAAGAAAAGAGTGTCTTAATAGTCAAGTAATATGAAGAGTGAGATTTATGCCATGCGACTAGGAGGTCATGGTTCAAGCCGTTGAAACAACCTTTTGCAAAAATGCAAGGTAAGGCCCTTCGCTGGACCCTGCGCATAGAGAGAGCTTTAGTTACCGGGCTGCCTTTTCTAATATATAGATTGCTATTGAAATGAATTTCCAAAGGCAATAAACATACTACTGACATATATTAAGCTATCAACTTTCTGGAGCAAATATCTCATTTCCTACCTATAAGTATTTCATCCTGAACTGAAGAAGCTTTCTCAACTTCACTAATGCAATAGCTGCTACACACTGGTCAAAAAGATTTAGCAAAGAAAAAGAATTAATAACAAACAAGCAAAGAGAAGTAACCAAAAATCAAATGATACTAAAAAAATAGAATAACTTACATCTATCGGAGCACTACTTGTTTTTAATCACTTACATCTATCGAAGCACTACTTATTTTAATCATTACAGGTACTCTAAATCAATATTTATGGTGAAAAGATGAGAAACTTTAGGCCAATAGCCCAACTTATCGAACTCTAGACATGGATAGAGAAGTAGAGGCCCCACATTGCTCACTAAGAATTATAAAAGGAAAAGTATTAACAAGAAAGCAAGTGAAGAAAACAAAAATAAAGAGCTTGTGAGAAAAAAGAATAACTTACAGCTATCGGAGGGCATTCTTTTTAATCATTAAAGGTATTCCTCATCGATGACTATGGTGGAGATAGGGAAGAGGGTATTCATTTGATCCCCCTTGTCAAATTCTAAGAGCGGTTTGAGCAATAGGCAGTTGGAAATAGATAGTTTAGAGAGGGAAGAGGGTATTAATTTTACTGGAAGGGGTTGGAGATTACGACAATACTGTAAGGTCATCTCAGAGAGGGAGGAGGGCAGCTCTAATTCTGAAAGAGATTGGAGTTAATTGTAGGAGGATATGTATAGACATCAAAGCAAAGTAAGGTGCCGAAGACTTTGGGTCGGTAGTGAATAGAGATCATGATGGCAATATAAATGTATCTCAAAAAGAGACAAGGGAAGCCTTTCTTCCAGCAGTGACTGAATTTGAGGTAAATAAATAGTAGATACATATTCAAGAGAGGTGAGGCTTTTGAGAACTTAACTGCTTATTATTTTCAGATTGCGCAAGGTAAGTCTTTGAATAGAGCCATACAACTCCCAATTCTCATCTGCAATAATCTCTTTGTCACTGCCATCATGGATGATTTGTAACTCTCTGAGATAGGGGAGTCTCTACAAATGCCACTCCTTTCGGCCATTCACTAGTTTCTTACAATCAATGATCTCAAGTACTTCTAAATTGAAGGGAAATCCTCCTTTAGAAAGGAATTCTATTTATAGACATCCAAACAGTTGCAGACTATTAAGAGATGGAAGGAGTTCACACATACGTTCTGGAAGCCGCTTCAGCTTTCTGCTAATGACAATATTCAAATAAAACAAATACATCATTTGAGTCCTGCATGCTAACCAAAGTATTTCAATTTTCTAATAATCCTAAGTCACGACACTTTCAGTCATCGCAGTCTGACTCAAAAGACTAGTATGGCTGTGTCAACTACTTACACTCAAACTGCCTTCTCTTGAGACCAACTAAGAGGATATAGCATTTATAGAATCACATCCAGTTAGATCAAAACCCTCAAGAAACATGTTACAATATGCACTAGAAATCATCTTACCAACTGGCATTTCCAATTTCCAGCAATGAGATATGCTTATTCTCTTTAAGGTACTTAACAAAGTGCTAATAGGTAAGAAGGTAAGAGAATTATAATTAGTAATAAATAATTGAATAATCTTCTTCATTCCCTGAAGTTGGGATGTAAACAATTCAGCATCATCCAAGAGAACTCCAACCTTAGGAGAACTAACAACTTCAAACCATTTTAGACTTGAAATTTGGATAGGTGTCTCCAAGTTGAGTTCAGGACATCTTAAAATTTCTGCTCCTATCAGAGAAAAAATATATTCAAGAAACTTACTCGTTAAGTTAAGACAATCTCCAATTGAAAGGTACTGAACTGTAGGGAACTCTCCATTTCCTAGTAAGTGTCATTTCTTCCACTTCGGCATCTCTGCAAATTCAAGTTTCTCAAGAGAGTTAAAAGGATTTTTGGAGGAAGAACTACTATAGAATTCTTTTTTCACCTCTGCTATTTGACGCATCAACTTAATAGAAAGGAATTTCAAAGAAGGAAATTGTCCTACAACTAGCAAGGAATCACAGTCCTTGTTGTTGCCAATATACAATTTTACTAACTTAAGAAAGGAATAATCAGATAGCCAGTTTGGAAGTTTTATCCCTCTACATCCAGTGATTTATAGTTTTTTGATGTTTGTATTTTTTTGTAGCTCATCAAGTATGTCTCTTTCAGTCTGTGAATTATTGGTAATACTTTTACTCCACTCCAATGATAACTTTTCAACATGTTCCTTTTCCCTCATTTTGCCTTCAGAACTTCTATTCTATCAACCATATTTTGCAACTTTAAAACTGATAGAGATCCATACAAGTTGTGTAGTTCACCCAAATCTTCAATTCTCAAACCACTGCAACCACCTAAGAGAAATTTAGCTCCCACTAACACATAAAGGTTTTTCAACTTCCTAGGGTAGTGGCATCTTCAAATGAGAAGTGCTGCTAATGTCGAGGTGATTTAAGTTGATCAACCTTTCCATTTGTGATGGTAGCTCCTGAAAATATTTGCAAGATGGCAAGAGAAGTGTCTCTAAGTTTGTAACAACCCAAAATCCTAGCTAAGATCATAACTGTACTTCAAGTACATATAGAACCAAAATTAATGATTTGGTAGCATGGGAAGTGCTTTAGACATGAATTAAGGCCATATGTAACTCCTAGTTCATGGTTAAGTTGAAACCTTCCTTACCGATTGAATTCTTATATAGAATCTTTCTAGAGTTGACTTCAAATGAGTATAACTATTAGATTATTAGGAGTTTTGAGGCTCCAGAACAGCCAAATAGAAGGTCTTTGGGTCTTCATTCCAACTCATCTAATTTCATGTTAATACGATTCTAGATCTAAGATATATAACCATTTTAGTGAAGCACTGTCCAACAGTCACTTACGACGACCCTTCCAATAATCTTTGGTTGAAAGGACGATCGCTGGAGGTGCTCGTCTACATGAAACAGCCCTAAAATTCTGCAAGTTGATAAAAATTACCTCCTAGGCATGAAAGGAACCAACGACCATTGTTAGAACCAATGATCATTGTTGGCAGTTGTGGTTCTAAGATTTTCTTGGCTTGGACATCCAATAACAAACCAAGGAACGATTGTTGGCTCATCTGATGGAGTCATGCAAGCCATCAAAACCAACTTTCAACCAATGAGCCAACCAACTATTGTTGGTACAACCAACTATCGTTGGTACAACCAACTATCATTGGTACAACCAACTATCGTTGGTAGATCCAACGACCGTTGGAAGGTTCATCCGTCACAATATGTATATTGTTCAGTTACATTTTATGAGGGATATTCTAGTCTTTTTCCATTATTTAAACCCCTAAACTACATTATTTTAACTATTCTAAGGCTGATTAATAATCCTAAATTATCCCAAATCCCTTATTCTATGAACATTCAAGCGATACTTAGCAACTATAGAAAAAAAAGCTTTTTTCTTCTCCAAACAAGAATTAGGGTTCTTCCACTTCAGACCTCAAATCAAAAGATTTAGCCAAGGTTTTCACTCTCAGGTATGTGGAATTTCATCAATGGGTTCCCTTTAAATCATTGAGTCCCTAAGTAAACCCAATTTCTTAGTTTAATTCACCTTTCATAGCTTAGGAATTCATGAAAAGTATGAATTCATTGGTATTTCGGTTCTTCTTCAGGATGAACCTTGTACCCATGTATCCTATGAAAATTCAACACCTTTACATATTTATAATTCATGATTCCTTTGTATATTGATAAATTCATGATTTTAGACTTGTGCTATGTAATTTCACATCCCATTCAGATTATGAAAACTATCATAAATAGTTGCATTCTTAAGAGTGGAGGGTTATAAACACCGGATGACCTAGAATTTCTTGAATTTGATAGTTAAATATTCAGTCCTTTAGTTTCACATGTTTTATGATACTTTCAGATAATGTTTCTATTATTCAGTCTGAGATATCAGTATTATTGAGATTACCTATTTATCAGTATAATTCAGTTGGGAGTAGTACATATCATCGAGAAGACGTAGGGATGAAGGGTCACATGTCGGTTAGGCTGAGAGTTTTAGTAGAAGTCCATAAGTCCCAGAACTACGATGCCACCATAAGTTCTAAAGGGTCACCCGTCAGACCAGGCTTGATACCTTTGTCTTTTTGGGCATCAGTTTATGGATACACGTCAGTTAGTGTTCATAATATTGGAAAGTTACATGGCACCCTTCTAGCTGGGGATACAGGATAGACTATGTTTAGCTCAAATGGAGTATGTCGGTTAAGAGTAGCTCCCATAATTCAAATTCAAATAATGAATAACTTTGTATTCAGTTTATTCAACATATTATTATTCAATTACATGTTTATTTTCTTGGTCTTTGCATCAGTTACATTTCTCAGTTTCATGTTTAATTTATCCTCTCATAATCAGTTATTTAGTGAAGTGAATATCACATGTGCTTAGTACATTTAAAGTACTGACCGTTTAATTTCTTTTGTGCTATATTGTCTTACAATATAGGTTCAGACGTTCAGTACCCAGCTTATGGTTAGTACAATCTCGTATCACCTTAGCAGCAGAGTTAGGTGAGTCCTCATCTTTTGAGGATGAGATTTTTAATTACTTTCTTATTCTATCATGTAGTTTTCAGACAGTTAGAGTTAACTGGGGGCTTGTCCCAACAACTTATCTTATGTAGAGGCTTTCAGATAGACTGTTAGACTATGTTTTCAGCTTATGATTTTCACATTAGTATTGAGTTATTTTTTTATTATTTATATATTATCCAGATTGTTAGCTTCTGCTTAGTGCTTTCTAGATTATTTCAGTATTCATAGTGTCATGCTAGGACATGGGTTAACTTGAGGTCTTTTGTGACTCTAAGCATCGTGTTATGATGAGGGGGTTGTCTTGGGTCTTGACAAACTTGGTATCAAATCATCAGGTTTAAAGCATCCTAGTGTGTCTGAAAGCTGCATTAAGTAGAGTCTTATTCATGGCTGTGAAGTGCACTACACTTTTGAATGAGAGGCTATGAAATGTATTAGGAAAAGTTCCACCCCTTTTATGTTCATACCGTGATAGAGTGTGAACTCTATTTAACCTCCTTCCAACTCATGCTCTATGCTTTTATAAAAAAATGCCTCCCAGAAGAGCGAATATAAATGGTAACAAAAATGGGAATCAACAAGCACCACCAGCTCTAGCTCAGGGCATGACTACCCAGGTGAACCATCAGGCTATTATACATGTCAACCTACATGGTAATATAATAACGGCTAGAGTTTGGGATTTCACTTAGATGAATTATCTCGAGTTCCATAGTTCTAAGGCTGAGGAGGATCTATATAAGTTCCATGATGACATTCAGAAAGTCACTGAGATCATGGATGTCACTCTTGTTGAGAGTGGTGATTTGGCTACTTATTAGTTGAAATGAGTGGCTCACACTTAGTGTAAGCAGTGGAAGGAATTAGGGGTGTAGATGCAGGTCTAGTAGGTTGGAATGAGTTCGTAGCTGTATTTCTAGATAGGTTATTCCCACTTGAATTAAGGTAAGCCAATGTCTAGGAGTTCATTAAGTTGAAGCAGGGTAACATAAGTGTGAAGGAGTATTCTCTTAAGTTTACTCAACTTTCAAAGAATGCTTCGGCAATAGTGGTTGATTTCAGTGCCCACATGAGTAAGTTTGTATTGGGTATTTTTGAGGATATGGTTAAAGAATGTAGAACTGTTATACTTGTTAAGAAGATAGACATCTTCATATTGATGACTCATACCCAACAGATTGATGAGGAAAAGATTAAGGAAAAGGAAAGATAGAGTAAGAGGGCCAGAACAGGTAGCTTTAAATTTTCTTAGCAGAGGCCAAATTGTAGTAATCATTCTTAATTCTATCAAAAATTTTCAGCTCTAGCCCCATCCTCCGCTGGTGGCCTAGTGCCTAATTTCAGACATGAGTATTTGGATAGGGCACCAGGCTCTAAGTCCCACGGCAGTGTCACTAGTGGATGTACTCATCTTGTTTACAAGAAGTGTAGTAAGAACCACCATGGTGAGTGTATGGCTAGCAGTGGTAATTGTTTTGGGTGTGGTAAGACAGGAAACAGATTGAGGGATTGTCCATTAGCTTCACAGAGAGGTAGGGATGCTTGTCAACAGAATCAACCTAACACTTCAGGAGCTCCAACAGGTCGCCTGACTCAGCAGGATGCCTTATCTAGTACAGGTGGAGGTCAGTGTCATAATAAATTTTATGCACTTCAAACTCGACAGAATTAGGAGGGTTCCCCTGATATTATCACTGGTATGTTACAAGTCATTCATATTAATATATATGCCTTGTTAGTTCTCGAAGCCACACTTTCTTTCATGACTTCTTATATAGAAGTATACTTAGATGTTAGTCCCAAAATCCTCTCAGAACCCTTCTTAATTTCTACTCCTATTAGTGATTCAGTCATAGCCAGACGGGTATATAGAAATTACCCAGTCATAGTTTTACAGAAAGTCACCTCAGTTGATCTTGTAGAGTTAGATATGAATAACTTTGATGTTATTCATGGCATGGATTGGTTACATTATTGTTATGACTTAGTCAATTTTAGAAATAGAGTAGTCCAGTTTCAGTTTCCAAATGTACTCATCATAGAGTGGAAGGGTAGTACTTCAGTACCTATAGGTCTGTCTGTCTCTTACATAAAGGCTAGGAAAATGATTTCCAAAGAGTGTACGTATCATCTTGTTTGGGTTAAGGATTAAAATTTCTAGAAGAGAACCCAACTCTTAAGTCAGTTCCAGTGGTTAATGAGTTTCTAGAAGTTTTTCCAGAAGATTTGTATGGAGTTCCTCCCGAACAAGAAATTGACTTTGGAATAGACCTCTTCCATATACCCAACCTATTTCAATTCTACCTTACAAAATGGCTCCAGCTGAGATTAAGGAGTTGAAAAAACAATTGAAAGATCTCTTAGATAAAGGTTTTATCAGGCCCAACATATCTCTATGGGGTGATCCATTTCTTTTCATGTGTAAGAAGGATGGTTATCTTAGAATATGCATCGATTACCATCATTTGAACAAAGTCACAATCAATAAGTATCCCATTCTTAGGATTGATGACTTATTCGACCAACTCATGGTGTCATTTACTTTTCTAAGATAAACCTCAAAGCCAACTGTCATCAGCTCAGAGTCAGAGAATGTTACATTCCAAAGACAACCTTCAGAACTCGGTATGGTCACTTAAAATTTGTAGTTACGTCTTTTGGACTAACGAATGCTCCTGCAACTTTTATGGACTTGATGAATAGGGTGTTCAAGCAGTACTTGGATATGTTCGTCACTGTCTTTATAGATGACATCCTTGTTTATTCTCATAGTGAGGATAAGCATGTAGATAATTTGAGGATTGTCTTGCAGACTCTAAAAAATTGTCAGTTATTCACCAAGTTTAGCAAGTGTGAATTCTGGTTGAAATTGCTAGCATTCCTTGTTCTATTATTTTTGGCGAGGGCATTTAGGTTGATCCTCAAAATACCAAAGTAGTTAGGAATTGTCCTAGACCCATCTCTTTATCAGATATCAAGAGTGTATTGGGTTTAGTCGGTTACTACAAATGATTAATTGAAGGATTTTCATCTATTGCTTCTCCTATGTCAAGATTGACTCAAAAGAAAGTCAAATTTCAGTGGTCCGATTCTTGCGAGAAGAGTTTTCATGAATTAAAGACTTAACTCACCTCCTTTCCAATTTTGATTTTGCTAGAGGGTTTGGATGGGTTTGTGGTTTATTATGATGTTTTCTGAGTTAGCCTTGGTTGTGTTTTGATGCACCATAGTAAGTTTATAACATAAGCCTCTAGACAGTTCAAGCCTCATGAGAAGAATTATCCAACTCATGATCTTGAGTTGGCAACAGTTATTTTTGCCTTAAAGATTTAGAGGCATTATCTTTATGGGGTTCAAGTATATGTGTTCACGGATCATAAGAGTCTTCAATATGTGTTCAGTTAAAAAGAGTTAAATCTTCGTCAAAGGATATGGCTAGAGTTGTTGAAGGATTATGATATGTGTGTCTTGTAACACTCGAGCAAAGCCAATATTATGACTAACACTCTTAACAGGTTGTGTATGGGAAGTTTTGCTCATATAGAGGATGAGAAGAAAGAGTTAGTTCATGAAATTCACAGGCTTGCTAGATTTGGAGTTCGGTTGGTTGATTCAGCCAAAGGTAGTATTTTGGTTCAAAATGATTCAGAATCTTCTTTGATAGCAAAGATGAAAGAAAATCAAGATAGTGATCCTATTTTGCTTAAGTTAAAATAAGCTATCCAAAGTCAGAAAGTTGAGGTTTTCTCCCAGGGGGGAGATGGTGTTTTTAGTTATTAGGGCAGACTTTGTGTTCCAGATATGGATGACTTGAGATAGCGGAGGCTAAAAAAAGCTCATAGTTCTCGGTATTTTGTTCACCTAGGGCCACTAATATTTAACATGATCTATGGGAACTGTATTGGTGGAATGACATAAAGAAGGATATCACAAAATTTATGGGAAAGTATCTAAACTGCCAACAGTTTAAGGTTGAACACTAGAGACTTGGTGGTATGATTCAAGATATCAGTATTCTTACTTGGAAGTGGGAAGTGGTGAACATGTATTTCATTAAAGGGTTGCCTCGTACTCTCCGACAACATGACTCTATTTGGGTTATCATGGACCATATGACTAACTCATCATATTTCCTGCCAGTTAACACTTAAGATTCAGCTAAGGATTATTCTAGAATCTATCTTAAGGAGTTGGTGAAATTGCACAAAATTCCTTTAACTATCATCTTTGATAGGTGTACTCAATTTACTTCTCAGTTTTGAAAGATATTTCAGAAGGGTCTTGGTACCTAAGTTCGTCTCAGCATATCTTTTCATTTAGAGACAGATGGTCAGGAAGAGTAGACCCTTCAGACCTTAGAGGACATGTTGAGAGCTTGTGTGATCGATTTCAAGGGTAGTTAGGATGATCACTTGCTGTTGATTGAGTTTGCCTATAACAACAGCTATCCCTCCAGTATTTCAGATGGCCCCATTTGAAGCATTTTATGGTAAGAGGTGTAGATCTCCTATTGGTTGGTTTGAGGTTGGTGAAGCTACCTTGATAGAGATTGATTCAGTTTATAAGGCTATAGAGAAAGTTCAACTGATTATAGAGAGACTAAAAACAGCTTAAAGTCGTCAGAAATCCTATACATATGTGAGGAGGGGGAAGTTTGAGTTAGCAATTAGTGACTTGGTTTACATGAAAGTTTCACCCATGAACATGGTGAAGAGGTTTAGCAAGAAAGATAAACTCAGTCCCTACTATGTTGGTCCTTATATGATCTTGAGATGTATTGGCAATGTGGCTTATGAGTTAGACTAGCCCTCAGACTTAGCATCAGTGCATCTGGTTTTTTCATGTATCTTTATTGAAGAAATGCATTGGTGATATAGCCTTAGTTGTATCTTTAGAGAGTGTGGGTGTGAAAGATAGTCTATCTTACGAAGAGGTCCCAATAGAGATTCTTCACCGTCATGTCCGTAAGTTGAGAAACAAAGTAGTAACTTCAGTAAGGGTTCTTTGGAGGAATCCGCAAGTTGAAGGAGCTATTGGGAAGCAAAAGAAAATATGATAACGAAGTACCCCCCATCTTGTCCCTTCGAAATCAGTTTCAGCTTGAGGTAGTAGTTTTTTCTTAATTAATTATCTCAGTCTTATGTCACTTAGTTACTCCCATGTCATTGAGTGCATTCATGAGTTCAATTCAGTAAATGTTTCCGTTATAGATTCAGTTGTCATGTTAGTATTCAACTCTTAGAACTCGGTATTAGGATTGTAGCTCTTTTCCTATTCTTTCAGCTTAGTTAGTTTTCATACGGGGATGAATGATTCTAAAAAGGAGATATTGTAACACCCCAAAAATTGAGCTAAGATTAGAATCATACTTCAAGTACATATTGAACAAAAATTAATGATTTGGTAGCATGAGAAGTTTGTTAGACATGAATTAAGGCGCCATATTTAACTCCTAGCTCATAGTTAAGCTGAAACCTTTCTTACCGATTGAATTCTTGCAGAGAATCTTCCTAGAGTCAACTTCAAACAAGTATAAATCTTATATTACGAGGATTTTTGAGGCTCAAGACCCACCAAATTAAAGGTCTTTGAGTTTTCTTTCCAACGCATCTAATTTCTCATTCATCATATTTCAGAGCTAAGAGATATGACTGTTTTAGTAAAGCACTATCCAGCAGTCATTTACGACGACCCTCCCAACAATCTTTGGTTGAAAGGACGATCGTTGGAGGTGGTCATCAGTATGAAACAGCCCCAAAATCCTGCAAGTTGATAAAAATTACCTCCTAGCATGAAAAGAACCAACCGTTGGTAGAACCAATAATTGTTGGTGGCAGTCGTGGTTCCAAGGTTGGCTTGGCTTGGACATTCAACGACCAACCAAGGAATGATCGTTGTCTGGTCCAACGAGTCATCCCTTAGCTTGTCTGATGGTGTCCTTCAATCCATCAAAACTATCTCTCAACCAATGATCCAACCAACTATCGTTGGTAGATCCAACGACCGTTGGAAGGTTCATCCGTCACGATATGCATATTGTTCAGTTACATTTTATGAGGGATATTCTAATCTTTTTCCATTATTTAAACCCCTAAACTACATTATTTTAACTATTCTAAGGCTGATTAATAATCCTAAATTATCCCAAATCCCTTATTCTATAAACATTCAAGTGACACTTAGCATATATAGAAAAAAAAACTTTTTTCTTCTCCAAATAAGAATTTAGGTTCTTCCACTTCAGAACTCAAATCGAAAGATTTAACGAAGGTTTTCACTCTCAGGTATGTGTAATTTCATCAATGCGTTCCCTTTAAACCATTGAGTCCCTAAGTAAACCCAATTTCTTAATTTAATTTACCTTTCAAAGCTTAGGAATTCATGAAAAGTATGAATTCCTTGGTATTTCGGTTCTTCTTTAGGATGAACCTTGTACACATGTTTCCTATGAAAATTCAATACCTTTACATGTTTATGATTTATGATTCCTCTGTATATTGATAAATTCATGATTTTAGACTTATGCTAGGTAATTTCACATCCCATTCAGATTAAAGAAATTGTCATGACTAGTAGCATTCATCAGAGATGGCGGGTTATGAACACCCGATGAATTTGGTTCTATTGCATTGATAGTTGAATGTCCAGTCCTTTAGTTTCACATGTTTTAGGATGCTTTTAGATAAAGTGTCTATTATTCAGTCTTAGATATCCGTATTGTTGAGATTATTAGTTTATCACTATAATTCAGTTGGGAGTAGTACTTAGCACCAAGCAGACATAAGGATGAAGGCTCACATATTGGTTAGGCTGAGAGGTTTAGTTGAAATCCTTAAGTCCCAGAACTACAGTGCCACCGTAGGTTCTAAAGGGTCACCCGTTAGACTAGGCTTGATACCTTAGTCATTCGGGACATCAGTTAGTGGATCCACGTCAGTTAGTGTTCGTACTCTTGGCATGGTACCGATCACCCTTTTAGCTGGGGTTATAGGTTGGACTCCGTTTATCTCAGCTAGAGTATGTCGATTAACAGTAGGTCCCATAGTTCAGATTCAGATGTTGGATGACCTTGTATTCTATTTATTCAACATATTATTGTTCAATTACATATTTATTTTCTTGATTAATGTATCAGTTACATTCCTCAGTTTCATGTTCAGTTTATCCTCTCATATTCAGTTCTTTAGTGTAGGGCATATCTCACATGCTCAATACATTCAAAGTAATAACCGTATACTTTTTTTTGCACTATATTGTCTTATAATATAGGTTCAGATGTTCAGCACCAAACTCGTGGTTAGTAAGATCCCATATCACCTCGAGTCATCCCTTGGCTTGTCTGATGGTGTCCTGGAATCCATCAAAACTATCTCTCAACCAATGAGCCAACCAACTATCGTTGGTAGATCTAACGACCGTTGGAAGGTTCATCCGTCACTATATGCATATTGTTCAGTTACATTTTATGAGGGATATTCTAGTCTTTTTCCATTATTTAAACCCCTAAACTACATTATTTTAACTATTCTAAGGCTGATTAATAATCCTAAATTATCCCAAATCCCGTATTCTATAAACATTCAAGCGACACTTAGCAAATATAGAGAAAAAAAAATTCTTCTCCAAACAAGAATTAGGGTTCTTCCACTTTAGACCTCAAATAGAAAGATTTAACCAAGTTTTTCACTTTCAGGTATGTGGAATTTCATCAATGGGTTCCCTTTAAACCATTGAGTCCCTAAGTAAACCCAATTTCTTAGTTTAATTTACCTTTCAAAGCTTAGGAATTCATGAAAAGTATGAATTCCTTGGTATTTCGGTTCTTCTTCAGGATGAACATTGTACCTATGTTTCCTATGAAAATTCAATACCTTTACATGTTTATAATTCATGATTCCTCTGTATATTGATAATTTCATGATTTTAGACTTGTGCTATGTAATTTCACATCCCATTCGGATTAAAGAAATTATCATGAATAGTAGCATTCTTCAGAGATGGCTGGTTATGAACACCCGATGAATTCGGCTCTATTGCATTGATAGTTGAATGTTCAGTCCTTTAGTTTCACATGTTTTAGGATGCTTTTAGATAAAGTGTCTATTATTCAATCTTAGATATCCGTATTGTTGAGATTATTAGTTTATCACTATAATTCAGTTGGGAGTAGTACTAAGCATCGAGCAGACATAAGGATGAAGGCTCACATATTGGTTAGGCTGAGAGCTTTAGTGGAAGTCCTTAAGTCCCAGAACTACAGTGCCACCGTAGGTTCTAAAGGGTCACCCGTTAGACTAGGCTTGATACCTTAGTCATTCGGGACATCAGTTAGTGGATCCACGTCAGTTAGTGCTTGTACTCTTGGCATGGTACAGATCACCCTTCTAGTTAGGGCTATAGGTTGGACTCCGTTTAGCTCAGATGGAGTATGTCGATTAATAGTAGGTCCCATAGTTCAGATTCAACTATTGGATGACCTTGTATTCTATTTATTCAACATATTATTATTCAATTACATATTTATTTTCTTGATCAATGCATCAGTTATATTCCTCAGTTTCATGTTCAGTTTATGATCTCATATTTAGTTCTTTAGTGTAGGGAAGTACTAACTGTATACCTTTTTTTGCACTATATTGTCTTATAATATAGGTTCAGATATTCAGCACCAAACTCATGGTTAGTACGATCCCATATCACCTCAGCAACAGAGTTTGGTGAGTCCTCATTTTTTGAGGATGAGATTTATAATTTTATAATTACTTTCTTATTCAGTCATACGATTTTCAGACAGTTAGAGTTAGCTGAGGGCTTTTCCCAATAACTCATCTTATTAATAGGCTTTCAGACAGATAAATAGACTATGTTTTCAGCTTATGGTTTTGAAATCAGTATTGAGTTATTTTGGTTATTATTTCTATATTATTCAAATTGTTAGCTTCTGCTCAGTGTTTACCAGTTTGTTTCTGTAGTCATAGTGTCATGTCAGGCCATGGGTTAGCTTGGGGTCACTTGTGACTCTAAGCACCATATTATGACTAGGGGGTAGTCTCAGATCATGACATATACAGTCCACAAATAGATTCTGGCAAATTTTTAATCATTTTCCAAGAAATGTCCAAAAATCTTAGAGGTTTTAATTTGACCAATAAGACATCTGACAACTCCATCTCATAAAGAGACAATGATAGTGCCCTTAAGGATGTTAGTCTTGGCAATATGTTATGTCGCACCCTCTTTCCAAGGTAAAATAAGACACCATGCTGGACATTGATTGGAAGTAATGTCCTCAACTGCTCTAATTTTTAGAGGGGTTTCAACTTTTCAAAGTCAACACGATCTATTGAATAGGATATGTTCCAACTTTGGTCCAACATATGATATCTTTGTTTCTCTTCCAACCTAATACAAAGATTTGAAAATGCAAGGTGGGCCAAATCATTGACAAGGTCATGCGTTAAGAACGCCTCTACATCTCTTTTAGAAAACTCGCAGACCCTTTCAAATAATGATCTTGATCTCTACTCAAGAAAGTATTGGTTACCTGAATTCAAGTGTTGTACAAGACCATTATCAATCCACAGATGAATAACTTGTTCCTTGTAAAATTGATAATCTTTAGGATATATTGAACAATAAGCAAAACATTTCTTCAAATGTGCAGGAAGATCATTTTAGCTCAACATTAACGCTGGTAAGATGCTATGCGAACGACTTGGAAGATCCCATATTTCACTTCTTAAAATGTCTCTCCACTCTTCTACTATTAATTTAGAGCGTAAAATACCAGCAAGTGCCTTTAGAGCAAAATATGATCCTTTGCACTTGTGTGCGAATTGTTTCCAACCACTTCAAGTGATGTATGTTCCTTAGGATCCCTATTTTCTCATGAATATTTTCTGATCTAATAAAGCCCAAGAGACTTCACTAGATAGAGTTCCTACTTTGACTGCCTCACTACCCTATCAAGGCAGCATTCTCCTTACGTATCGTCACAATGATCTTGATTCCTATATCTCCTTGTACAAAAGTATTTCTCAAGTCATCCCACTCATCATAGTTGTGATTCCAGACATCATCTAAGAAAATAAGAAACCTTTTGCCTTTTAAGCTTTCCTTCAGTTTGATCTGAAGCTGATTAAGATTGTTATTAACCATACAGTCAGTTGAGCTGATTTCTTACGGTAGCTCTTTTGTTATTCTGACAGCATCATATGGTTCAGACACACAGATCGAAGTTTTCAAACCAAAATGGTCTTTCACCTTCTCATCATTGTAAACCGCTTTAGCCAGTGTTGTATTGCCCACACCGGCCATTCCAACAATAGGAATTACAGTCAGATCTTTTCCATTTGCATCCTCAGACAATAAATGGTCAGTGAATTCCTTGATTTTGTTCTTCTTACTAAGGATATCGGATTCATCAACCAAAGAAGTTGAAGGTCTTCTACTTTCATGTTTACCCAAATCAAAATGATCCTTTAATCCAAGGAGACCGATTTAATTTTCCAACACCTCCAATGTTTCAACGGTATCTTCCAACTTCTCCTTTATGTTAAGAAAAGAAATCATCACTCAAGCATAAGTTGAGGTCACTTACTTGCTGGTTGCTTGTTTCTGCAAGATTTTGACGTTGACCTTCCACTTTAAGCCTCAAAGCCTCATAATTGACTTGTTCTATCAAGTTTTCAGCACCTTCCAAAATACACTTAAGCTTATTAAACCACTGGATGACATATGGATTTCATGCTTGCTTATTCTCTACATCACTTAGCAAAATCTGAAGACCAAACAAAATGTCCTCCAGCTTCTTTAAGAGACGAATATGATGCTTATGTTTCTGACACATCTTGAGCAGATCACCCTGATGAGCAAGCCTATCAAAGACAACATTCAAAGATGAAGAGAGAAATTCACCACCAACCTCTAAGCCAATCTCCATTTCTGAATTATGAAAAGAAAAATAAGGACTAAGAGTAATTTTTGAGAAGATAATGTTTCTATCTTCAAATACTAAGAACTTTATTTTTTACTTGTTGAATGCTAGTTGTCTTAGTTGTAGTTGGTACAACTATGCTTTACCTGCAGTCTACAGCTGACAGACATAGAAAAAAAAAGTAAAACCGTCATTTTTTCTCTTTTACAAAAGTATGGCAAGTTTAAGACCACAAGATTTCAAGGACTACATACATCTTTAATTTAAGATCACAAGGTTCAAAATTCATCCTTTATTTCTTAAATTCCGTGTCTAATCAAACTAAGACACTTAAATTGGGATGGAGGGAGTACATCAGTTGTGCAACAATGTGCTTTATTCTCTATATTGACTATTGGGTTATTGAAAAGTAGTGGAAAAGGACTACAACATGGGGACACAGAATGCCAAGACAGCACAAGTTGGGCCAAAAAGTAATTAATCCAGTTCAATTGTCACCAACCAACTTACCCATCTTAACTACACAAACAAACCTAATATGACTCAATAGGAAGGGAGGAGGGAGGGCGAGATCATGGTTGTTTCCAGGAAATAATTTAGAGGTCATTGGTATGTCGTATTCTAGTTCTAAAATACACTGGGTATGTTGTTGTTATATATATACAATGCCAACAAAAACAACTATAGATGGACAATGAAATTAAAATAACTGTTGGTTCTGTTGTAGTTTCCTTTGTCAATCTAGAGAAGATTCATGACTATTTTCATTTTTGTTGTGTCATAAGTCATAACTCAACTGCCACTCAACATCTACCAAATATAGTGCTATAGATTTCAATGTTGATAACATATGAGCAGGACATAAAAAGGAAATAGGCAAACTTCCTAATTCTATTATGCCAAAAGTAATTGCAATTATATCATTTCCTTTTTATATTAAGTTATTCGAAATGTATCACATTTTTTAATATCATTAATTGTGTGATTTACTTCAAATAAGTGTGCGCCTCACTTCTCATTTATTATCACTTTAAAAACAAGGTTGGCATTACTGATTCAAAAAATAAGAAGAGGCATTCCGTGAAATACCAGATCATGCAATAGTTTTTCAACTTTCTGTTAGCTTTGAACTCAATGACAATATCTACAGGGCAAAATAAATGAAAGAATTTTTAAGTAAAGAAGTATGCCGACCACTCATAAAATTGGATTAGTTAAATAGCCCATTAATAAACCTCTGGAAAACAGGATCAACGTTGTAGCGTATATCCCTCAAAAAATGAGTGTCCTCCCACTGACTATTATCTGGAACAGTCTGTACAAGTCCAAATTGCTATACCATGCATTTTGGCATGTGATCCTCTACTATGTTTTGACAAATGAGCGGCACAGACGCCATCCACACTAGTAGTCCACAGGAGCACCACTCTGGTAAATTGGTTATGATACCAGAGGCAAATCTAAAATTTCAAAAAAATGGGTGCACCATAGACAACAGATGAGACAAGTCATGTAATTTCCGCAATTAGTAAGCAGAAAATATGAAATAATTAGTTCATTCTTTAACCAAAGTGCACCAAAGCATTTCTATTTTGATGAGTTCCCAAGTTGACATTCAGTCAAATATTCAACATATATAGACTATAATTCATAATTTTGAGAAGGAAGCATGGGGTCATGTGAACCATAATTATATATATACACAAATCTACCACTGTATGATACCCTCATAATAGGGTTGCCACATGAACTACAACAACAACTTACCTAGTGAAATCCCACAAGTGGGGTGTAGTGAGGGTGGTGTTTACGTAGTCTTACCCCTACCTTGTGAAGGTAGAGAGGTTTCCAATTGTCCTTCTATTCAAGTAAAGCATATCTAAATCAGTAAGGAAAGGAAATACAAGTTGACATATGAACTATATATTAAAATAAAATGACAATTCATTCAAGTTAATGTTAGAAAAATCACAGTAATGTGGAATGAAAAAAGTGTAAATGCAGGTCTTAATCCCTCCTGATCAGGTTTCATAGTATAAACTAGTCCCTGTACATCGGCAAGAAGTGGCCAGCCTCGATGTTGCAGTCCACACTTCTTCCCCACTTCAGTATTTGAATGTGTTCTGGTAATTTTGGTTTAGTATGCCATTAATTCATTTTTACTTTTGTTCAAGTGTTTTGGTAATCTTGGTTTAGTCTGCCATTAATTCATTTTTACTTTTGTTCACATATTTTGGTAATCTTGGTTTAGTCCGCCATTAATTCATTTTTACTTTTGTTCACCAGTTCACCAAAACTTACGTCTGGCACTTCAGTATTGTGTGCTGCTACTCAAAACTTGCACATTAAGTCTTGGCTAAAGTAGTTCAAAAGTTGCCATTGTTGTAAGAGACAAGTCTAAATCACATTGTCATTACAACAGAAGACATTGAGGCTCTTGGACACTATTACTCAAGGTTGAAGATGTTTGCAGTAAGAACATATGTTATAATATGGAATCAGGTGAACAAAATAAATGATGTTTCTCTCGCTATTGCTAAAAACCTACATCCCTTACACCACCTTCAGATCCTTGGGAATAGCATGAAAAATGAAGTCCTTGAAGCTATTCTTGGTTGCTTTCCTAATCTTGTATCACTTAACCTTCGGCTGTGCAAAAATGTTAGCCTCAACAAATTCCTGAATGGGAGAATTTCTAGACAGATTAAAAATGTGAAATACCCTCATGACTCTCTGACAGAGTTTAAAGTTATGTTTTAGCCATACAGATGCACTTAACAAAAAATATAGCTGATGATTACTTTGGTGTTTTAGAAAAGATCTATAGTGGTTTTGTTTCTAGTATTAGCCTTATTCATGAAAATGTGAACTCTTTCTGGTCATTGGCTTACAAACAGTTCTTACAGAAACTCTCAATAGAAGAATCAACATAAAAATGTCAGCCTTTCGATTCTAGAATCAACATTATTGAATTTCATTATTTCTTCCCAAGCTACCATATCACCTTGCCCTCATATCCAAAACATTAAGTGGTAACTACACCTGAACATGGCTTCATCAAGCTTAATACTGATGGAGCAGCTGGTGTCCCATGCCATCCAAATGGATTCGAGGTTCCACTGATTTGTTCCCCTGTACTTGAATTTGAAGTCGCTGCACTCTTACTCTATTTACAAAGAGTGAAAGAATCCAACCTGTCTCCACTACAGATAGAAATAGGTTCTCAGGTAATATCTCTTACAATTAATTTCTGATTGCAGATTATTGATAAGGACGTTAGAGAACGTGGAACTACTTAGACACGAGTGAAGAAAATAATGTGGTAGATGTCAAACTATGCAGCAAGCACACATGAAGAAAATGATGTGGTAGATGTCAAACTATGCATCAAGCACACATGCAAAGAAGAATTTCAGAAGAAACATTGATCTTCATTTTATATATTATGATAGAGATTACAAAATAGAGAGAGAATTTCTGTAATGTGAAACTTGCTAACTGACTCTGCACTAACTACTCTCACCTATATATACACACCTACAACTAATATCATAAAAAAATATCTTCTAACTAACTACCTCCTCATTAATTCATAACGGACTATTAGCAGCTGACACATAGCTGACTCCAACTCAACGATTAGCTATCTCTTTGTTGTATTCTCTAATAGCCCCCTTCAAGCTAGGAGGTAAAGATGTTCTTCATTCCTAGATTGGACACATGGTGATTGTGTTGTACTCTGCTTGACCCTGTGGTTAATAGATCAGTTGGCTGCTAAGTGGAACAGAGATAATGAATAATCACTTGACCATTTAGAACCTTTTCTATGAAAATGACAATTAACATTAATATATTTTGTCCTCTCATGAAATATCGTATTGGCAGCTATTTGAATAGTAACTTTGCCATCACAATGCAAAGGAACAGGTAAAACCAAAGGAACCTCTAGTTTCTAGAACAAACCAATAATCCATGTGATATCTTCAACAGTAGATGCCACACTTCTATATTTAGCTTCTGCTGAACTTCTGGAAATTATAGATTGTTTCTTTGACTTCTATTATAATATGGAATTTCCATAATTGACCAAGTATCCATTGATAGATCTCCTAGTATTGACACAAGATCCCCAACCAGCATCACAATAGGCTTATAAAGAACCACTAGTAGGTTATGCTACTGGAGAATTCCCAGGTCTAGTGATTGCTTCACATATTTCATGTAATGCCCCATACTTTTTTATGTCTCTTTAGAGCTTAAAAATGAACCTATATGACCCTTAGGTAGAGTAGAAATCATTTGGGATGAATTAGGGAACGTCAAAGATGTTTTGGACGTGATTCTAGGCCCCGTGCGTCGCGTCGAGGGAGCCCATGCCATGAGGTTGGCGCCGCACAGCCAAGCAGGGAAGCCTACTAGTTTGCCTCCACCCTGGGTTGCACGCCGCGTAGGTGATTAATGTGCGATGGGGGGCGGATTGTGCAACCTCCCTTCCTGACGGGATTAATATATGTTAGGGGCATTATGGTCCTTTTCTTGGTTAAAAACCATCCCCCACCAATACTAAACTACCCCAAACCCCTAAGTTACAAACATTATCATTCATAACTCACTCCCTTCTTCCTCAAAACATTCTTAGAAGTAAAAACATCTAGGGTTTCAATTCAAGGCTCAAAAGTTAAGTTTTCTCGAATTTTCTTCAGTCGAAAGGTATGTTAAACAAACCCCTTTTGATTAAATCTATTAGTGGTTGATTTCCCAATTACAAAAATGGGTTTTATATGAATTTTGAATGTTGGTTGTTGTATGGTTTTTGAAAGGAGAATTTACTTAAGCTTAAGAACCCTTTCTATGAAATTGCTTTTAGATTGTTATTTGAACTTGAGGATTTAGATGACTATTTGAATTATGAAATCTTTTATGATAAACTTTATATTGGGGCATGTTGAAGACAAGAAATCATGTTTTTTTTCTTTGTAAGTCTCAATTTATTACTCAAGTATTGATTTTTAGTAGAAGAAAAGATAACTCAATGTATCTCATGGTTTCAAACAACAGTGAAGTTTAAATGTTAAATATTTAAACCCCTTTAAGGGATTTTCAAATGAGATGACCTAAGACTTCAAATGATGGGGCTAATGAGTTGTCCACTAAATGAAGAGATTATGGCATGATGTTTATGTATTGCAAGTCTTGGCATGACGATACCAAATTATGATTATCCCTAAGAAAGACTCATTATATGTTAAATGATAAATGTTTATGAAGATTTAAGAATTGGGCTTGAAGAGAATTATGTAGTTCACCAAGTAAGTCTTTGGGACCCAATGCCTAAAATATGTGTTTTGCCTATATAGGGATGGTTCTCTCCCTAAAGGGATGAACTTATGATGTTCCCTCTACGAGGATGATACGTTATGATGGTGAAATTAGGTTCATCTCAATTTATGTATCAAACATGGATTGGGATCCTATCGATTTGGCGAAGATCGAACCCATATAGCCCGTGGGATGCCTAAGGTCGGTGAAACTACATAGTTCATGAAAAAAGCTTAATAAATGGTTACGTTTTTATTTTTTGATTCACTTGTCCATATCCTTCTCTATTGTGATTTATGTTATGAATCTTATGACTTGCTTTGTAAAACTGGTTTGTCCCTTCCCCTGGGTTGCATGCCAGTACTTGTCATACTGACCATCCCTGAATGCTATATATTTTCATGATTTAGCACTAGGATTCTCGAGACAGCAAGTAGCAATTAGTGAGCCCTCCCTCATTCGAAAGACGTATAGTTCCTATTATCTAGAATTTGGATATTCTATTTTATGGTATCATTGGGGCCATGTCCTGACTTAAGATTTTCATTCATGATGTTAGAGGCTTCATAGAATGATGTAAACAGATGTCACTGTGTCGTATTTCAAGATTTGTTTTTAAAATTTCTTATTTAAGTTGAACTTTTTATCAATGGGTCATTTTCTGCACTTTAGTAATGAATATGCTTATGATGTTATGTTAAGGGGTCTTCTCAGGCCTTCATTGGTTTGGTATGCCTATTACGTCCAAGGCCTAGTGCTGGGTCATGAAAAACTTGGTATCAGAGCACGGTTCAAGTGTCCTAGGGTGTTTAATAAGACATGTCGATTAAAAATTTTTTTATGGGTGTGTAGTGTGCCACACTTATAAAGGGGAGATTGCAAAACCTTTAGGAATGTTTTCTTTTCTTCATGTTCTAGTTTGTACTAGAAAACTTAGTTTTAAGAAAATTCTTCTAAATCTTAATTTTTCCCACCTTTCAGATTTTGCCTCCAAAAGAACTACCGATCGAAGGACTTCAGCTAGAACCTCCGTCTCCACCAAGAAAAATACTGAAAAGGTCCATCCTAATTATGGGATGTAAACCCGTAATGGAGTACGTACTTCTGGTTTAATTTCTTCTACTGGATTTTCACTGGTCCCGACTAGTCCTTCATGGGCTCCCAGAACCGATCCCATGCGTACTCAATCCCCATAGGGTGAGGTTAATAATGCTGAGTTTAGGCAAACCATTCAGATGCTTGTTCAGATTGTGTTATCTGAATATTGCTGGCCAGGTAATGTTGAGTCTGCCTTTGCTTCCTCATACACTAATAGGGTCGGTCAATTCATGTGGCTAAACCTACTGATTTTCACAGGATCCAAAGTTGAGGAAGATCCTCAAGATTTAATAGATGAGATAAAGAAGATTTTTAGAGTAATACATGTCAGTGACACAGAGGGAGTTGAGTTGGTGGCTTATTAGCTGAAGGGTATGGCTGATGTGTCATGGTTACATGGAACTTTTGATGCTTAAAACAAGGAAAATATGCAATAACTAGGGTGTGTTTTGTTGGTATGATGTGGTTTCTATCCTACTTTGCAGGAAAACAGGTTTTAAAGGCAAAATGATCAAAAAGGAAGAATCAAGCCCGATCAGAAGAAGAAAGAACAAGAACCTGCACAAGATAGGGACCCACGACACAAGTCATGTGGCGTGACTGCCACTCACGTGACGTGAGTGGCTGGCGTGGGTCCACTACAGAGATTGAAACTGTTGTCTAATTTCCACTGCAGGAATCACGTGGCCTGACTACCACCCACGTGACGTGGAAGCATGCTATGACTTAACTTCTGAAGACGTCTAATTGAGATTGATTCCCGCGATATCAACCTACGTGGCGTGACTTGTTTTCACGACACCAAGTCACGATACCGTGAAAGTTGTCGACTCTGTTCTCCTATTTTGTTTTGGATGGGATTAGTTTTGTATCTATAAATACCCCTTTATAGTCCTAGGTGCAAGAGTGAGACATTACATTATTTTGAGAGTTATTTCATACTGTTTCAAACATATTCTTCGTTTTGTAGTTACAAACTCTAATTTGAGTTTTATTGATAATTGAGATTTTGGTTTTTCTTCATTGTCGTGAGATCATAATTATGTTTTCATCTCTGAATTCTTCTTGTGTTCTTACAATTATGAGCAGCTAAACCCATCAACTAGGGTTGTGTGAACCATGAGGAATTAACGAAATGGGTTAAGTGCAAAGCAATTTTGAACTGCTGTGAATGCATGTATTCTTGTTTCGTTCGTTGTGATTGCTCTTCTAACGGTTGCAAACGTTAGAAACTCACTTGTATTCTAGACTTCCTCGAGAGAGAGGTAGAGATTGGGAAAAGGAGATAACAATAGAGATTTGAAGCTATCAACCTTCATCTAATAACCGGAGCCTTAGCGGGAATGGTTATCTGAGATCCAGGACAAGGGTTAGTAGTGCGACACTCAGAGACCTAGAGGTAAAGAGTGAAATTTGTCTAATGAAGGTCGAGAGACAGTTAGATGAACCTAACATGATAGATTTTGCATGCAACGTAGCGGGAAAATCTTGTTAGCATAAGTAACCGGTGGTGTAACACCCCGTACCTTTCCATCCCTACTTGACAACATTGAATAATGTTTACTTAGGTGTCGAGAGCCATAAGTACGTATTTTGTAATGTTATTGATGAGATAATTGATATTTGGCCTCGTACATGTGATTAGACCTTCATAGGAGGTGTCTTGTGACTTCGTGGAGCATTTGTGGGGTTAAAAATGAGGCTTGGAGGACCTCCAAGCAAAGGATATTAAAGGTAAGAAGTAAGTTAAAGAATAGAACTTGAAGTATCTAATCAAATCCGCAAAGAAAAGTCGAAGAACAAAATTTTTCAAAAAAATTAGGGCCAGGTGCGCCAAAGGACGTGCCAGGCCGTTCATTGCCCAAATTTTTTGTGCATAGGCAGCAAGGTGGCACGTCCTTGGGCGTGCCAGGCTGCTTGTGCGCACCTTTAAAAAGTTGGAAATTTTTCGAAGTCCCAAGGGTGCCCGGGGACGTACTGGGCCGCTTTTTGCCACATTTCTTCTACAACCACGAGCCTATACATGGGATAATTAAACTATTGGAATTCCAATTTGGTAAAATTATTCGTGGATGAATTTGGCATCCAAATGACGTTTTTACCCTTTCGGTCAAAATAAGCCATGCGTGGCTAGAATCGCTTGTTTTTGGGATTGAGGCTACGAATATAAATCGCATGAGTGGGAATATTGTAGTAACACGTATAAAATGATTTAAACATGAGAAATTATTGATTTTGTTGGATCAAGTGAATTGGGCTCAAAAGAGGCCCAAAATGAGGCAAAAGACATGGGCTAAAATGGGTCAAATGACCCATTCTTGCCATTGACCAAGTAAACATGCTATTATTGGACCAAGTGTGGCTAGTGATGAGTTGAGGCACTATAAAAGGGTCACAAATCAGATTTTAATCCACAAAAAACACACATAACATTTCTAGACTTTTCCAAAAAAATATATTCTCTGTCTACTCTTCAAACCCTAAGGCAATCATCTCTTGTGGACAAGATCATCATCTGTCAGGCTTAGGTAAGTGATTATTCTTATGGATTAATATATTATATGCATGGGAGAGTGTGTAGATCATGTTGGTTAGGCTTGGAAGTGTTGAACATGGTACTTTGTGTTTTTGTAAAAGATGTGTTATCTATGGGATTGAAACTTGAAATATGACTTGTGGTTTTGATGAAAGAGGATGGTATGGATGAAATATCAACATGTATGGTGTGATTATGGGATTTTGGCTGATATGTTGTTGTGAGGTGTATTGAAGTGAATTGATGGAATCATTGTGATGTCGTAGTGATGGAGAAGTGTAAAGTATGAACTTGGTGTGACATGCTAGTGGTTTATGATATTTTTGTCAATGTTGGGCATGTTGTGTTATTGTTGATATTACAATGCCGTAAATGGTATTGTAGAGAAGGAAATGACATTTTAAGGGCAAACATGTAACTCATTGTCGTTGTATGCATTTGTAAGGTAGTTGGTGGTTAATGTAAACTCCATTATGTACTTATGTTATAGAGTGAAACATAAGGAAGGAGCGGGACTATTGTATTCACGTATAAGATTGTATATTCGTATTGAGGAGATAAGGTATGTAAGGTTACTCTTTCCATATCCTTCTGCAGCATATAGTATTCACCTTGTTATGGTACTTACTCATTTCCGAAATGTCCTAAGGCATCTCATTTCATGTTATCATCTATTACTAAACATATATACCTTATTCTTTATCTATGGTCATTCATGTATCACATAATTATGGACATGGTTCCAAGTTCCAATAATGTTATGTTCCAAAGCTTCCAATAATGTTACAACTTCAAAAGTATCAATCTCATGAACATACAAGACTGAAGTAATACATTTATGTGTTTCCAATAAGGTTATGATCCCCAATGTATCAATCTCATAAGAGTAAAGGGAAGAAATAATCCAATGAAGTAATGCAAGAAGTATTTCCAATATGGTTACTTTATATTTCCTTTATACTTATTGAGTTCGGGTGATAGCTTTGTGGGGGAGCAAGACTAACTCAAGCCGATACCGATATTGTTGGATCAGGGGGAAGCAAAAGCCAAACTTGATGCCGAACCTGCTTCACTGATTTTCGGGTGATAGCAGGGGGGAAGCTCAGTGGGGCAAAAGCCTAGCTTGATGCCGAACCTGACAGGGGGTATCCCTAAGGGCCGAACCTGCTTTATTTATTTATGATATATTATATTATTCTCCCACTGATCAGTTGGGCCCGGGTTATATATATATTGACGGTATTATATTGACGGTTAGATATATATATATATATACATATTTACGGTTCTAACTACTAACGGTAATGTACATAATGGCAAATGAAATAATGAACGTAAGGTACATATTTCCACACATACTGAACGATGATTTTTCCACATTGACTATTTTCTTATCTTGGTTTCACTGAAGTTCGTATCTTGTATGAAGTTTCTTATAGCCTTGCATACTCAGTACATTCTTTGTACTGACCCCTTTAGGGGACTTACTTTACTTGCTATAGGCACAGGTGTTAGTAGACTTCCACAATAGGCTATGAGTCATCCGCGGATCATTAGTGAGCTCCAGTTGGTTCGGGGCTTTCCGAGTCACATGTGTACATTATTTTGGTATTGTAATTATTGTATAAAGCGGGGACTTGTCCCGACTATAGGTTTGTTGTGTTCATGTATCGGTTAGAGGCTTTGTAGACATATGTGGGAAGGTGAATGTAAGAGATGTGTGTTCTGTTTGACCTGATGGCCCTAAAGGCCAAGCTTCATACATTGTATAATTTTTCCATGACTTTCGCCTAGTTGCATGAGGTATAATAAGATTCATACGAGGATATGCATACGAATGTACATGAGCAAAGATTTGTTCTCTTGGGACATATCGGCTTCGGGTGCCAGTCCACCTCGTTGGGATACGGGGTTTGACAAAAGTGGTATCAGAGCAGGTCGTCCTAGGGTGTCTACAAAGCCATGTCCGAGTAGAGTCTTGCTCATGGATGTGTTGTGCATCACATTTATGAGCAGGAGGCTATGGGGAATTTAGGAGTTGTTTCATTTCTTCATTTTTAGATCGTGCAATAGAGCCAAGGTTATAGAATTGTACCTGACCATTGGCTTTGTTCTCTTTCGTTATACTAAGAAATTCTCATTACAATAAGAGGCAAGGGTAAAACGAAGAAGCTAGACAGGATTGGCGGAGAAGGAACTAGTAACTTACCACCTGAACGGGTTGAGCAAGATGAAGTTGAAAGTGAGTTTGCATCGCGGGCTTCTTCTACTTTTCCAGCTCCAGAAGAGCCGAGAAGGAGAGAAGAACCTGCTAAGCCACCTGTCAATGTCACTGACCAGGATTTAAAAAATGCAGTACATATTTTGATTCAGATAGTTGTGGCACAGAATCAAGGACATGCTGGTCCAATGACAAGTAATGACAGTGAGGCTAGGGAAGCTAGTCGAAGGACACAGGATTTCCTAAAATTAGACCCTTCTATATTCACTGAATCGGATCTTAATGAGGACCCGCAAGATTTTATCGATCAAATCAAAAGGGCTTTGGATGTTATGCACATATTTGGTGTAGAAATAGTTGAACTCGCAGCCTATAGATTAAAAGGGGAGGCGATATTATGGTATGAAGATTGGAAACGAGCTAGGGGTGTTGGTGCACCCCCTGCTAGTTGGGAGGAATTTAAAATGGCATTCCTGGATCACTACCTTCCATATGAGATTCGGGAGGCACGTGCAGACCAATTTTTAAGTCTTCGCCAAGGGAATATGAGCGTCCGGGAGTACAGTCTTCGGTTTAATTCTTTGGCTAGATATGCTCCCCATATGGTAGCCACCATGGCAGACAGAGTCCATCGATATGAGGACAGATTAGAGCCATATTTGGTGAGGGACTGTACCATTGTTGCTCTGAACAGAGATATGGATATAGCCCGAATACAGGCTTTTACATAGAAGATGGAGGATCAGAGGCAAAGAAGAAGTTTAAAGTGGGACCATCAAAGAAAGCTAGACCAATGGGACAGTACATGGCATCCCAAGGAGAATTTGGGCCTCGCATTTTTCATAGACCGTCGAGACCATCACTTTCTTATCCTATAGTAGGCACTCAACCCTAGTTCCAAGGGTTTAGAGGCAGTCACGTTGGGCAAAGTAGTGGCATTCAAGGTTCACAACCAGTGGGGTATCGAGAGCAAGGGAGTATGAACCAATCGGGGTTTTCTCGCCAGCCATGTCCACTGTGGAAAGCTTCATTTAAAGGAATGCCGGTTTGGGACCAATATTTGCTTTTGGTGCGGTATATCCGGGCACATGGTGAGAGATTGCCCAAGAAGGGGCACGGGTATTATTATGCGACCTACAGGATCAACCATTGCACCATCATCATTGGTTCCTTTCTTAGGCCAAGGTGTGCAGCCAGTTGGTAGCGGTAGCGGTACTAGAGGAGCAGCCAGTTTTAGTGGCACACAGGACCGTACTTATGCTCTAGCGGGTCAGCAGAATGTGGAGGCCTATCCTGATGTAGCTACAGGTACATTATCTTTTTTTTTTCATAATGTATATACATATGCATTGATTGATCTGGGTTCTACAGTATCATATGTTACTCCATTGACCGCTATGAAATTAAAAGAACATCAGCATTATTAGTTAGACCATCTGGAGTATTTACACCTGTTGGTGAATCCGCCATAGGTAAGGGATTATATCGTAACTGTATAGAACCTGTTTGTGAACATGCTACGGTGGATTGCCGAGCTAAGAAAGTCCATTTTCACTTCCTACAAACGAACCGTCCTTGAATGAAGATGTCATATTAGAGTACCAAAAAGGGTAAATTTATTTCCTATCTTAAGATAAGGCAAATGATATCCAAGGGGAGTCATCAGATCTAGTATGTTCCCTTGGGATGCACCAGAATTATGTGTATGGAAGGAAAATGGCACATTGAGAGTATGCATGGATTATTGGCAACTGAATACGGTGACAATTAAGGATAAATATTCCCTCCCCAAAAAGTGATCATTTATTGGACAAATTATAGGGTGTCAAATATTTCTCAAAGGCTAACTTGAGCTCGGGATATCATCAGGTAAGACTAAACAATGATGAGACATCACGCCATTCTTGGGTATGTATTTATGCAGCATGGTAACGTAGTAGCTTATACCTCAAGATAGTTGTGACCACCGAGAGGAATTCGCCAACACATGATATGGAGTTAGCAGATATGAGAGTTGCTGGAGAAAACAAACTATATACATACATGGCGCCACTATTTGTATGGGGTTCACGTTGATATACTGATCACACAAGTTTACAATGTACCTTTTGGCAGAATGTACTACATAAATATTTGAAGACATGCTATGAGTTGGACATTGTATTCTAAAGGTAGTTAGGATGAACATCTATTGCTTATTGAGTTTGCCTACAATATTACCCGTCATTCAATTATCAAAATGACACCTTTGAAGCTTTGTATGGAAGGAAGGAAAGTTGGCCCTATATAATGTATCATATAAGATTACCCGAAGAGTTGGGTAAGTCGCATATAAGCTGTCACGACCCCAAGAACTATCCACATGTTTCGATGCGTTGAAAGTGCATATGACATCCATCTTGTATTGACCCCATTGACGATGCATATGTTACGGAGGATATTACCTATGAGGAGATACCTATTGCCATTCTGGATATACAAGTGAAAAGGTTAAGTAAAGACGTAACTTCCATAAAAAGTTCTTTGGAGAAATCAACAAGTCAAAGAAATAACCTAGGAAGCTGAAAACAAATGATGAGAACAAGGTACCCATATTTGTTTCAAATGGATGAAAAAGTTCAACATGCGGAAGTGGACTAATAACAAGTAAGTATCTATGAGTATTAAGCGTCTATGTCTACGTATGCTAATATAGAAATGCATTTGTTGTAATTGAAGCGACATCGTTAACATTCGAGGACGAATGTTTCTAGGGGGGGAGAATGTAACACCCCGTACCTTTCCAACCCTACTTGACGACGTTGAACAATGTTTAGTTAGGTGTCGAGAGCCATAAGTATGTATTTTGTAATGTTATTGATGAGATATTTGATATTGGGCCTCGTACATGCGATTAGACCTTCGTAGGAGGTGTCCTGTGACTTTGTGGAGCATTTGTGGGATTAAAAATGAGGCTTGGAGGACCTCCAAGCAAAGGATATTAAAGGTAAGAAGTAAGTTAAAGAATAGAACTTGAAGTATCTAATCAAATCTGCAAAGAAAAGTAGAAGAACAAAATTTTTCAAAAAAATTAGGGCCAGGCGCGCCAGAGGGCGTGCCAGGCTGCTTGTGCGCACCTTTCAAAAGTTGGAAATTTTTCGAAGTCCCAAGGGTGCCCGGGGACGTACCGGGCCGCTTTTTGCCACATTTATTCTACAACCATGAGCCTATACATGGGATAATTGAACTATTGGCATTCCAATTTGGTAAAATTATTCGTGGACGAATTTGGCATCCAAATGACGTTTTTACCCTTTTGGTCAAAATAAACCATGCGTAGCTAGAATTGCTTGTTTTTGGGATTGGGGATACAAATATAAATCGCGTGAGTGGGAATATTGTAGTAACACGTATGAAATGATTTAAACATGAGAAATTATTGATTTTGTTGGATCAAGTGAATTGGGCTCAAAAGAGGCCCAAAATGAGGCAAAAGACATGGGCTAAAATGGGTCAAATGACCCATTCTTGCCATTGACCAAGTAAACATGCTATTATTGGACCAAGTGTGGCTAGGGATGAGTTGAGGCACTATAAAAGGGGTACAAATCAGATTTTAATCCACAAAAAAAACACATAACATTTTTAGACTTTTCCAAAAAAATATCTTTTCTCTCTACTCTTCAAACCCTAAGGCAATAATCTCTTATGGACAAGATCATCATCTTTCAAGCTTAGGTAAGTGATTATTCCTATGTATTAGTATATTATATTCATGGGAGATTATGTAGATCATGTTGGTTAGGCTTGGAAGTGTTGAACATGGTACTTTGTGTTTTTGTAAAAGATGTGTTATCCATGGGATTGAAACTTGAACTATGACTTGTGGTTTTGATGAAAGAGCATGGTATGGATTAAATATCAACATGTATGGTGTGATTATGTTATTAATCTTGTCATTTTTCTATAAGTGTAAATTATGAGATTTTGGCTGATATGTTGTTGTGAGGTGTATTGAAGTGAATTGATGGAATCATTGTGATGTCGTGGTGATGGAGAAGTGTAAAGTATGAACTCGGTGTGAAATTCTAGTGGTTTATGATATTTTGGTCAATGTTGGGCATGTTGTGGTATTGTTGATATGACAATGCCGTAAATGGTATTGTAGAGATGGAAATGACATTTTAAAGGCAAACATGTAACTCATTGTCGTTGTATGCATTTGTAAGGTAGTTGGTGGTTAATTTAAACTTCATTATGTACTTGTGTTGTAGAGTGAAACATAAGGAAAGAGCAGGACTATTGTATTCACGTATAGGATTGTATATTCGTATTGAGGAGATAAGGTATGTAAGGTTACTCTTTCCGTATCCTTCTGCAGCATATAGTATTCACCTTGTTATGGTACTTACTCATTTCCGAAATGTCCTAAGGCATCTCATTTCATGTTATCATCTATTGCTAATAATATATACCTTATTCTTGATCTATGGTCATTCATGTATCACATAATTATGGACATGGTTCCAAGTTCTAATAAGGTTATGTTCCAAAGCTTCCAATAATGTTACAACTTCAAAAGTATCAATCTCATGAATATACAAGACTGAAGTAATGCATTTATGTGTTTCCAATAAGGTTATGATCCCCAATGTATCAATCTCATAAAAGTAAAGGGAAGAAGTAATCCAATGAAGTAATGCAAGAAGTATTTCCATATGGTTACTTTATATTTCCTTTATACTTATTGAGTACGGGTGATAGCTTTGTGGGTGCGCAAGCCCAACTCAAGTCGATCCCGATATTGTTGGATCAGGGGGAAGCAAAAGCCAAACTTGATGCCGAACCTGCTTCACCAATTTCTGGGTGATAGCAGGGGGGAAGCTCAGTGGGGCAAAATCCTAGCTTGATGCCGAACCTGACAGGGGGTAGCCCTCAGGGCCGAACCTACTTTATTTATTTATGATATATTGTATTATTCTCCCACTGATTAGTTGGGCCCGGGTTATATATATATATTGATGGTATTATATTGACGGTTATATATATATATATATACATATTGACGGTTCTATCTACTAACGGTAATGTACATAATGGAAAATGAAATAATGAACGTAATGTACATATTTCAACACATACTGAATGATGATTTTTCCACATTGACTATTTTCTTATCTTGGTTTCACTGAAGTTCGTATCTTGTATGAAGTTTCTTATAGCCTTGCATACTCAGTACATTCTTTGTACTGACCCCTTTGGGGGACTTACTTTACTTGCTACAGGCACAGGTGTTAGTAGACCTCCACAATAGGCTATGAGTCATCCACGGATCATTGGTGAGCTCCAGTTGTTTTGGGGCTTTTCGAGTCACATGTGTACTTTATTTTGGTATTGTAATTATTGTATAAAGCGGGGACTTGTCCCGACTATAGGTTTGTTGTGTTCATGTATCGGTTAGAGGCTTTGTAGACATATGTGGGAAGGTGAATGTAAGAGATGTGTGTTCTATTTGACCTGGTGGCCCTAAAGGCCAAGTTTCATATATTGTAAAAGTTTTCCATGACTTTTGCCTAGTTGCATGAGGTATAATAAGATTCATACGAGAATATGCATACGAATGTACACGAGCAAAGATTGGTTCTCTCGGGCCATATCGGCTTCGGGTGCCAGTCCTCCTTGTTGGGATACGGTGTGAGACAGGTGGAGTTAAGGAATCATTGGGGATCACAGTCCTAGTGTATTTCTCTTATTGTCTAAAAACTCGATACGACCAGTAATTGTTAATGTCACTTTTTATTCACAAGAACCCCCCAGTTTTACTTACTTTCCAATTACTCCATCTAGTATTCTAAACAACTTCGAACTATTCCCTGTGGGATCGACCCCAACCTAGTTGGATTCTATATTTGACAAGCGACCGCATTATACTTCTTAGGAGGCATATTTTGGGCGACATCAAATATTGGTGCCGTTGCCGGGGAATACGATTACAGAGTTGATTATTACTGGTTGAAGTTGATTGGTTGTGTTTTTACATACTTTTGAGGGTATACACCGGTGTATGCCAAATACTAGGAGTCAAGGCAATCCCTTGATTCCACTTGATCTTGAAATCGAAAGGACTCTGAGAGCTAATCGAAGAATGGTGAATACTGAAGTAGTTCAGAATCCCGCAGCTGCGGGAGACATTCACAACCAGCCAATTCATCCGATTGGTCAGGAAACAACAGATCAAACTACTACTCGATTGACGCGGTAAGAGCATGCTAGACAAGCTGCTCTTAGACAAGCAGAGAGAGATAATCGAGCTATGCAGGATGCACCACAACGGTTGGGTGATGTTGAAGAGCGACAAAGACGACTAAGAGAATAACCGAGACCATATGTGCCTGTTTATGATGATCCTGAAGAAGAAGATGTGGCCTATTTTGAGCCAATAGAGACTGGTGCCATCATTACCCCAGAGTTACCTCCGGGCACTAAGTTTGACATTACTAGTGCTATGATCCATCTGCTAAACTTGAAGGGTGTGTTCTTGGGTCTTTCTACTGATGATCCAAACATGCACGTAATGAATTTTGTAGGGGTCTGCACGTCGTACAATCTGGTTGGAGTTAACCAAGAGGCGATTCGGTTGAGGTTGTTCCTATTCTCCCTTACAGGAGAAGCCACTTTGTGGTTGGATGAGCTGCCACGAGGTTCCATCACTACTTGGCAAGAATTGAGAAATCAATTTTTGGAAAGATTTTTCCCACCTTCCAAGATACTGCAGTTGAAAGATGAGATTTATAATTTCAGATAGCTTCATTCTGAAGCACTCTATGACACATGTCTGAGGTTCAAAAAGAAGCTGCAGAATGTGCCAAATCACAGGATGAGTGGTAAGAATTTAGTTGAAATCTTCTGCAGGCTGTTAAATATCAACACAAAGGTGGTAGCAGATACTATCACTGGTGAAGCATTCATGAGTCTGAGATGGGAGCAAGCTTCTGAGATATTAGATCGTATCACTAAGACCAATCGAGGATGGCATACTCGGGAGGCATATACGTCGGCTGACACATATGCTATTGGAGCTTCAGCAGCTCAAAGGGCTTTGGATGAATTTTTGGCTCAAGAGGTCGTTCAGTTGAGGATAGAAATTAGTCTTCTAGCTAAACAAATAGCGGCCAGATATGCGTAAAAGGTGCATGCTATAGGTGCACAAAGTAAATCGACTAGACATGATGATAGTGAGTCTGATGAAGAGGCAAAGTACCTAGATCAAGAAGTGGAGGGTTTTCGAGCCAAGGGCCAAGGGTCTAATCAAGACTCTTGGAACTCAAGGCAAGGGAATCAAGGTTGAAACTATTATGGAGACAACTACAACAAATTGTGATACAGAGATCGAGAACGAGACTGTGACAGTGATTGGAGGCGGAAAGAGGATTACAGAGAGAAGAATGACCTTTATGTACCACCAGGAAGACGTGATGAGGAGTCTGGAAATTCAAGGATGGAGGCCCTTCTTAATAAACTGGTCAAAGGAGCAGAAAGCCAGGAAAATTGCTTAAAGGAGATTAGGACTGACATTTCGGGCATAAGTCAGAAAGTGGAGTCTTATTCAACTGCCATTAAATAGTTGGAGCAACAATTCGGGCAGATTTCATTAGCACTAAATCAACGTCAGCCAGGCACCCTTCCAAGCAATACCATCCAAAATCCAAAAAATGACAGTCATTGTCTCGCCATTACTACTAGAAGTGGGAAGGGCACGATAGATCTACCTATTCATGCCGATAGTGGTGTGACTAATGAACCAGTGGTTATTGATGTAAAAGCTGAGTTAGAGCCGGATAATTCAAAGGATGATATGGTTCCAAATAATCATGATTATAGCGATAATGCAAAATCTGAAAAGAGAAAGGAAAAAGAGGTACCAAAAGTGCTAAAAACTATCCCACGATCTCCTCCTCCCTATCCTCAAAGATTGAAGAAGAAGGCTGAGAAAGGAAAATATCAGAAGTTCATCACCATGTTGAAGGAGCTGTCAGTAAACATCCCTCTTGTAGAGGCATTGGAGCAGATGCTAGGTTATGCAAAGTTCATGAAAGACTTGGTGACAAAGAAGAAAACTATCAGTTTTGAGCCAACAGATAACATACATCACTGTAGTGCAGTTGCTTCGCGTTCCCTAGTTGAAAAGAAGGAGGATCCAAGAGCTTTCACAATTCCTTGTACTATCGGGTCCTATGACTTTGCTAAAGCACTGTGTGATTTGGGTGCTAGCATCAACCTAATTCCATTAGCCGTTTTCAATCAGTTGGGGTTGGGAGCACCAAAACCAACCTCTATGAGACTTCTCATGGCTGATAGGACTGTGAAAAGGCCGGTGGGCATTTTGTATGATGTTTTGGTGAAGGTTGCATCTTTCATCTTTTTAGCTGATTTTGTAATTCTCGATTGTGAAGTTGACTTTGAGGTTCCCATCATATTGGAAAGACTATTCCTTGCCACTGGTCGTGCTTTGGTTGATATGGAAATAGGGCAGCTGAAATTTAGATTGAATGTTGAACAGGTTACTTTCAATGTCTGTCGTTCAATGAAGTAGCCAAGAGATAAGTGGGTGATTTCAGTGATAGATGCGGTTGATGATAGTGAGGTTGTTGTGTCTCTTGAAGAAAGGTTGGGAGTAGAACCTCTGGCTGCCGTGATCATGAATTTTGATGACAATGGTATTGAAGACTATGATGAGATAGTGGGTGCACTCGCTGGTAAAGGAGCATACACTTATGCTCCAAAGAAACTGGATCTCGATTTGAAGAATAGGGTAACTCCACAAGCTCGTCCGTCTATTGAGGAGCCTCCAGTTTTAGAGCTTAAGGATCTTTCGGCCCACCTTCGCTACACATTCTTGGGAGCCAACAATACCTTGCCAGTGATTATTTCTGCTAAATTAGTGGATTGTCAAGTAGAGGCTTTAGTTTCAGTAGTGAGAAGATTTAAGAGGGCCATTGGTTGGTCCATTGCTGATATTATAGGTATTCCACTCAGCATTTGCACTCATAAGATCCAGCTTGTTCCTGAGTGCGTATCTAGCATTGAGCACCAGCGTCGTCTAAACCCACCAATGCAAGAGGTTGTGAAGAGAGAGATCATCAAGTGGTTAGATGCAGGAGTGGTTTACCCTATTGCTGATAGCAAGTGGGTGAGCCCAGTTCAGTGTGTGCTGAAAAAGGGAGGAATCACTGTGGTTCCAAACGACAAAAATGAGTTGATTCCAATAAGGCTGGTGACTGGATGGAGAGTTTGTATGGATTATCGAAAGCTGAATTTTTTGAATGAAAAGGATTATTTTCCTATGCCCTTCATGGACCAAATGTTAGACCGTCTTGCTGGTAGAGGATGGTATTATTTTCTTGATGGCTATTCGGGGTATAATCAGATTTTTACTGCCCCCGAAGACCAAGAGAAGACCACTTTCACTTGTCCATACGTGATGTTCATATTCAAGAGGATGCCTTTCAATTTGTGTAATGTACCGACCACCTTCCAACGCTGCATGATGTCTATTTTCTCCGACATGGTGGAAGACACTATCGAGGTTTTTATGGATGATTTTTCTGTTGTAAGAGACTCGTTTGATTGTTGTTTGGAACACCTTGCCAATGTGCTACAAGGATTCGAGGACTGGAACCTAGTGCTGAATTGGGAAAAATGTCACTTTATGATCAATGAGGGTATCGTATTGGGGCATCAGATTTCAAAGAATGGCATTGAGGTGGATAAGGCAAAGATTGAAGTAATTGAGAAGCTACCCCCACCTATCTCTGTAAAAGGTATTCAAAGTTTCTTAGGTCATGCTGGTTTTTATAGAAGATTCATCAAGGATTTCTCCAAGATTGCACATCCCTTGTGCAAAATTTTAGAGAAAGAGGTGAAGTTTGTGTTTGATGAAGCATGTCTTAAAGCATTTGAGTGTCTTAAGGAGAAGCTGGTTTCAGCCTATATTATTATGTCACCGGATTGGACTAATCCTTTTGAGGTTATGTGCGATGCTAGTGGAGTGGCTTTGGGTGCAGTCCTTGGACAAAGACGTGAGAAGATATTATATCCGATTTACTACGCTAGCAAAGTGCTTAATCCAGCTCAAAAGAATTACACTGTGACTGAGCAGGAATTGTTGGCCGTAGTATTCGCTTTTGAGAAATTCAAATCTTACTTGATAGGTACGAAAGTGATTGTGCATACAAACCATGCATCTCTTCGGTATCTTATGTCGAAAAAGGATGCTAAGCCAAGACTGATTCAGTGGGTACTTTTGTTACAAGAATTTAACTTTGAAGTCAAAGATCTTAAAGGGACCAAAAATCAAGTGGCTCACCATCTATCACACCTTGAGGAGGAAGCCATGCTTAAATTGAAGGATGATCTTGAGAAGTACTGGCAGCATCCCAAAACTTAATCCCGTGGTTTGCTGATTTTTCCAACTTCTTGGCAAATGATCTAGTTTTGGAGGAGATGACATATCAATAGAGAAAGAAATTCATACATGAGGTAAGAAAATTCTTCTGGGATGAGCCATATTTGTTCAGGGTGTGTGTTGATGGCATAATTCGAAGATGTGTCCCAGAGGTCGAGATGATGAGTATTTTGGAAGCATGTCACTCATCTCCAGTTGGGGGTAATCATGGAGGTGCACGGACTGCCCATAAAATCTTGCAATGTAGGTACTACTGGCCCAGTATTTACAAAGATACTCATGATTATGCTCTCGCTTGTGACCAATGTCAAAGGCAAGGGAATATTTCACGCAGACATGAACTTCCCATGACAACTATACTTGAGCTTGAATTGTTCGATGTGTGGAGAGTTGACTTTATTGGTCCTTTTGTGAGCTCACATGGAATGAAATACATCTTGGTAGCCATTGACTACGTTTCTAAGTGTGTGGAGGCAATTACGCTTCCTAATAACGAAGGGAGAAGTGCCACAACTTTCTTGAAAAAGAATATATTCTCACGATTCGGGACACCCCGAGTTATTATTAGTGATAGAGGATCCCACTTTTGCAACCGTCTGTTCAAGGCCTTGCTTGAAAAATATGGTGTTAAACATAAGGTGGCAATACCTTACCATCCTTAAACAAGCGGGTAGGTTGAGGTGTCAAATCGTGAGATCAAGTCTATTTTGGCGAAAATAGTTAATGCCAATAGTAATGATTGGGCTCGAAGATTGGATGATGCGTTATGGGCGTATCGGACTGCTTTTAAAACACCAATTGATGCATCACCATATCAGTTGGTTTTTGGAAAATCTTGCCATTTGCCCGTCAAATTGGAACATAAGGCTTTGTGGGCGTTGAAGAGGTTGAATTTAGACTGGAGTGAAGCGGCTCAATTGAGACTTGAGCAGATGAATGATATGGATGAATTTCATCTCCGGGCTTATGAAAGTTCAGCATTGTATAAAGAGAAGATGAAATTGTATCATGATCGTAGAATTGAGAACCGAGAGTTTCACCCGGGAGATTTGGTGCTACTGTATAATTCCAAGCTTCGCTTGTTTGCTGGAAAACTAAAGTCTAAATGGTCCAGCCCATTCACGGTAGTTAGGGTATTCTCACATGGTGCTATTGAGCTAAAAGGAGCAGATAATTTTCTATTCAAAGTCAATGGACAGCGTGTTAAGCATTATGTGGCAGTTACGGAAGAGATAAGGACAATTGAAGAACTTGAGCTTGATGAAGTCTGAGTAGTCAAGCTATCCATGGTCGTGACACGACGTTAAATCAGGCACTTCATGGGAGGCAACCCATGGGCTAGTTAGTGAAGTCTGAGTATCCAAGTTAGCCGCATTGTGTCACGATGTGAAATCAAGCGCTGATTGGGAGGCAACCCAAGATATTGTTACGTGGAGATCTGATTATTAGAGGAGCAGTAGCTGAAAGTCGCAAAATTTACCTGCAGTGGTTCAGTACCAGTCATGCCATGTCTCACATCACATTACTAAACTCACGCCACGTGGATGGTGCCATGAAAATCAGAGACAATTTTCAGGTTCCAAGATCTTACCTACGGTAGGACTCACGCGATGTGAGTCTAACCCACGTCACGTGAGTCGTAGAGTGGAAATCAAAAGATCATTTTAGACTCAGGATCTACCTACGACAGGACCCACATGACGTGAGTCCAACCCACGTCACGTGGGTTGTACCGTGATATTTGAAGTTCCAGATGGACCAAATACTACCCGACCAGACCCATTTTCCTCAAAATAAAATTGATTCCCATCTTCTCCACCAGATACAAAATCTGAAAAGACTCCGTTATTTCTATGCTTTAAATCCTTCTAATTAAACCCTAATTCCCATCTTTCTCTACTCCATCGACCAAAATCCGACACTCCCATCACCTTATTCACAAAATCCGAACCCCCCTCCCCCGCGCTCTAATTTGCCCAAATCCGATCCCATTATAGAAAAATCCAATCCAAATTACCTAAAAATTTTGAAAACCCGACCTCCACACCATAATACGATCCAAAACCGACCCATATACCCAAAATTTGACCCAAGCCCATTAACATGCCTCCCAAATCAAACCCTAAAAGTGACCATCTTGATTTCTCATCCCGAATTCGCACCAAAAATCTTAATTTACCGACCCGTCTGCATGATGAACCGACTGAGTCTGAGAAAAGTGGTTCCATGGAGGAGTTTGACATTAGCTATGATGAAACTGCTTTGGTACCTCGGGCTACGAGGTTACAGACGTGAGCCCGAGCGGCTACTCGGGCAGCACTTCAGCCGACCCTACCACCTGTCTAGCTAGTTATTCTGGCTGAGTCCTCTGAGTCCACCCCCCAGTCTGAAGAGGGGGAGGATGCTTATGTGTTAGGATCTGCAGATGATACTACGGGTCAGGGTACTTCTGCGGTGGAGGCTACAACCTCTGTTTCTGATTCTGGTGCCCAGAGTGCTCCGACTCCCGCGCAGAGTAGGGAGATTCAGTGATGGTGTGTGCAGGGCATACGTGCCTTTTATGATAGAGGTGCTGAGTTGACTGAGAGGGGTGTGTGTCCGAGAAGCATTATGGAGGAGCCCCGATACCAGGTGGAGGACACTACCTAATATTTGGCCTGTCTTTGAGAGATATGGATTGGGTTGGATGGCGCAGCCTTCTGGTCGCTATAGCTCGGAGTTATTTTGAGAGTTTTATGCCTCTTATGCTGTGTCGGTTGACTTAAGCACTCCTGTTGGGCAGCGATACCTTTTGTAGCCATTATTGACCCACACCGTGGTTCGTGGTACCCGCGTGTATATTTTAGAGCAGAACATCCGCTTCTTATTTGGGGCTGACCATCCACTTCTGGCTTCGACTGCTGAATTTGATAATAGGATGGACACTATCAGAAATAGAGTTAAGATGCAAGATACGAAGCAGAAATTGGAGTTGCTTAAATGGATTGCGGGGTACATAGCCGAAGATGGTGTGGCGGCTGACTAGGAAGCTAGACATCAAAAAGTCCACGCTTTATTTTGCTGGTAGATTCTGGTGGTTTGTGGTTCAGCATCGGTTGGGTCCAACCAATGCTAACAACTCACTCGCATTGGACCGGGATGTGGTAGTAGCCAGCATCTTGGCTGGTTATGAGATTCATTTTGCGAGGTACATCATCCAGGAGATCCACGAGCGGGCTTTCAGAGATCACACAAGTATACCCTTTCTATGCCTGATCCAGGGGTTGTGTGATAGGGCGGGGGTAGCCAGGATACTTGCCCTCGACCATTATATCGAGGTGACCAGCATTGCAGATATTGGACTGATACAGTAGAGGGGTTCACACCCCATTCTTCCATGAGGGTCACATCCGTATGAGTTATCGGGCGCAGCCCTAGATGAGCCGAGTAGTGCCCCTATGCCTATTCCCGTACCGGTTAGGGTACCTGTGACTATTCCTGTATAGAAGGAGGGCGCTGGCCCTATTGATTATGAGGTACCCGGTACTAGTGCTCCACCACCTCTTTCTGGGATGGTTTCAGTGTCTAGGGACTTTTTGTAGCAGTTGATTGACAGACCCACACTGAGACCCAGATGGCTAAGTTGGTATCCTAGCTTAAGCCTTGGGTTAGGACGACTGTAGAGGCTGCGGAGCCTAGGGTGGAGGCCAGGATGACTGCAGCGATGGATCAAATCATGCGGGGGTTGCATGGGATGATTGATAGTTTTGAGGCACGTATGGCCTCCCGATTTAGTGCTGCACCGGGCCCTGATATGATCGGCTTGACCAAGGAGGTAGCCATTTTGAGAGAGGAGGTTCAGGCACTGGCATCGAGTAGCACGCCTATTATACCACCTATACCTTCCCAGTCCTCCGTGCGACTAGTATTTGAGGTAGATTTGTTCTCTGACGAGGAGCCTCTGATGGATAGAGGCAAGAGACCCCACAGTTTGAAAGATCGGGGTAATAGTGATGCTGAGTACGAGAGTGATCTGCGGAGGGAGGTTAAAGCCTCCCAGGTGGAGTACCATGAGATCCAGATTGAGGTGGAGCAGAGGGCGCGTGGCGTATCTACTAGCCAGGCTATCCCTCCATCGAATGCACCTACGACTGAGCACGTTGATGATTTCGATGTAGGCAGGCCCACTTTCGAAGCTTAGGGCGCCGTAGGTATGTCTTCACTCCCTTGTATTTGATTGATATCGGTGCATTGAGGGCATTGCACCATGTTTAATTGGGGGTGAGGGTGTACCACTACTTGGGGGTTTTTGTTGTCGTGTTTCTTTTCCCCCGAGTGTGCTATCATAGTAGAACCGGCATGTTTAGGTTTATATTTACATTATAATGTGTTTCTTTCTAAATTAGGAGAAAAATAAGGGAACGGTAATGTACTCTAGTTTGAAAATTATGCTTTTTGAAGGTTAAGGATACCCCTCCTAAAAATTTTGGTTTTGAATTATGTGAATAGCATGCTTGTGTATGGCAGCTGTTGGATCTTGTTATGGCACTAGGATTATAGGCAAATAACTGTAGTTAGCATTGCATGAACCGGATAAGTAGTAGTTGATAATACGACCCTGTGCTATGTGTGTGTGAGGTCACTACTTAGTTAACTCTGTGTGTGCGATCCAGAACTTGCCCGGTTAGTCTTGCCTAGGAAAAAGGATAGGGATTAGGAAATGATCATAAGCCGTCTTTAAATAAAGTCCACTTTTAGCCTAAATGCCAAACCAAATGAAGAAGTATCCTTTGATCCCGACTTTGAGCCGTATTTGACCTATTTCTTTCATTAAGCCTATTCACCTTCCTATTTTAATTACAATGAACCTGTCTTGGCCCTGGTCCCTCATTGGACATTGTGTACCTCAACTCAGGCAAATCGCCTAAGTTAAGGGTGGCTATTATAGGGGTGCGTAGATTGAGTTGGGTATGAAGAAGTGGTTAAATAAAAGAAAAAGGGAAAACAGGTTTGGGTGTGAAGAAAAAAAAAAAAAAGTGAAAAGAAGAGAAATTTCAAAGAAAAAGAAAAAAAAGAGTTGTGCTGTGAAGTTTGAATTAAATGACACCCAAAATCTGAAAATAAAAGAACAGAGAATAAGGGAGAATAAAAATGAGAAAGGTTGAAAGTTGGAGCCAAGAATAGTGTAGTGTCAAAGAGGGTTGAGTCACCATACCCATATGTACCATACCCGTCCCTAAGCCTACATTACAAGCCGAGTAAAGTCCTATAGGGATCCTAGTCCAACTGTCGGAAAACAAAGGCGTAGAAAATAAGGGCAAGTCTATGGTATTTCATGCACACTGTTTTAACTTCTTTGTGAGCGTGAGTGTTTTGACCTCATACCTACGATGATATTCATTAGTATATTGTGAGTGCATGGGACTTCTTTGATTGTGAGAGCACATGGGTTGCATTACTAGCTGCTAGTTGTTCGAGAAATGTCAATTGCATAAATGCTTAGTTGTTTGTGCGTAATCTGGTGCCATCACTTGATCCTTTCTGTGTCATGATACTATGCTACTTGAATACACACATTGGTCTTGATTTGCAAATATGAGAGGTGAGAAAAAGTTTTGTGTTAAAGGCAACGAGTAGACTGCCATAGGTCCCTTAGGTTTCTCTTAGTTAAGCATTGTGTATGTATATTTTTATTTGGTTTTCCTGAGGACATGCAAATGTTCTAAGATAAGGGTGTTGATGTGTCATGGTTACATGGCACTTTTGATGCTTAAAACAAGGAAAATATGCAATAACTTGGGTGTGTTTTGTTGGTATGATGTGGTTTCTGTCCTACTTTGCAGGAAAATAGGCTTTAAAGGAAAAGTGATCAAAAAGGAAGAATTAAGCATGAGAACAAAGTGTCAGAAGAAGAAAGAACAAGAACCTGTACAAGACAGGGACCCACGACACATGACTGCCACTCACGTGACTTGAGTGGCTGGTGTGGGTCCACTACAGAGATTGAAACTGTTGTCTGATTTCCACAGCAGGAGTCACGTGGCGTGACTACCACCCACGTGATATGGAAGCATGTCGTGACTCAACTTCTAAAGACGTTTAATTGAGCCTGATTCCCATGACATCAACCTACGTGGCATGACTTGGTTCCACGACACCAAGTCACGATACCGTGGAAGTTGCCAACTCTGTTCTCCTATTTTGTTTTGGATGGGATTAGTTTTATATCTATAAATACCCCTGTATAGTCCTAGGTGCGATAGTGAGACATTACATTATTTTGAGAGTTATTTCATACTGTTTCAAACATATTCTTGGTTTTTTAGTTACAAACCCTAATTTGAGTTTTATTGATAATTGAGATTTTGATTTTTCTTTATTGTCGTGAGATCATAATTATGTTTTCATCTCTGAATTCTTCTTGTGTTCTTACAATTATGAGCAGCTAAACCCATCAACTAGGGTTGTGTGAACCATGAGGAATTAACGAAATGGGTTAAGTGCAAAGCAATTTTGTACTGCTGTGAATGCATGTATTGTTGTTTCCTTCGTTGTGATTGCTCTCCTAACGGTTGCAAACATTAGAAACTCGTCTGTATTCTAGACTTGCTCGAGAGAGAGAGGTAGAGATTGGGAAAAGGAGATAACAACAGAGATTGAAGCTATCAACCTTCATCTAATAACTGGAGCCTTAGCGGGAATGGTTTTTTGAGATCCAGCACAAGGGTTAGTAGTGAGACACTCGGAGACCGAGAGGAAAAGAGTGAAATTCATCTAATGAAGGTCGAGAGACAGTTAGATGAACCTAACTTGTTAGATTTTGCATGCAACACAGCGGGACAATCTTGTTAGCACAAGTAATCGGTGGAGTTAAGGAATCATTGGGGATCACAGTCCTAGTGTATTTCTCTTATTGTCTACAAACTCGATACGACCAATAATTTTTACCCCCCAGTTTTACTTACTTTCCAATTACTCCGTCTAGTATTCTAAACAACTTCGACCTATTCCCTGTGGGATTGACCCCAACCTAGTTAGGTTCTATATTTGACAAGTGACCGCATTATACTTTTTAGGAGGTATATTTTGGGCGACGCCAATGGCTTACCAATGGTATGATGAGTGGGAAAAAAATTAGGGGTGAAGATGTTGAACCTACAGTTTAGGAGGATTTTTCTACGACCTTTATTGATCATTTATTTCCTCAAGAGTTGAGGGAAGCTAAGGCTGAGGAATTCATAAAATTGAAGCATGGAACTATGAGTGTTAAGTAGTATGCTCTGAAGTTTACTCGGTTGTCTCGCTATGCTCTAAAGTTGGTGTCTACTATGAGAGCCAGAATGAGGAAATTTATGTTTGGTGTGTCCGATGATGTGAAACTAGAGTGAAAAGGGGCAATGTTGAACAATGACATGGATATATCCAGGATAGCGGTGCATGCTCTGCAGGTGGAGGATGAGAAAATGAAAAAAGCTAAATCTGAGGTGCGTCAGAGTAAGAAGGCTAGACGTGCAGATCAGGAAGTGAGCCACCAGAATAATGAAGAGTGGCAAACACTCTTTCAGGAAGAAATTTTTGGGGCAACGCTCATTCATTCGCTAGTGCACTGACACCTAGGCCTATGAACGATCAGTGTTCCCAACCTCATAATGGTCCCAAAATGCAGGGTGCTCAGTTTTAGAGCAGTGTAACTTAGTCAACTCCGTCCTATCCTTCTTGCCGCACTTGTGGAAAGCTTCACCATGGGATTTATCGCATGGGTAAGAGTGTATGTCATTGTTGCAGGAAGCCTAGTCATATTCAGTGAGAATACCCATCGTCAAAGGGTGTATTTGGTGGGCAATAAAGCTTCAACTTCTACTTCTCCAGCCCCATTTTCAATGGGTGCTACTTCAAGGACAGGCGGGGGTCACAAATGTCTATATGCCTTATATTTACTCACCAGGAGTCTAAGGCCTCTCCATATGTTATCATGGATATATTACAGATCTTCTCCCGTTATTTTTATGTGCTAATTGATCTTGTGACACCTTGTCTAAGTCCCTTTATGTGGCTGTGAATTTTGGTTGTAAACTTGAAAATATATATGAACACTTTTCAGTTTGTACCCTTGTTGGTGAGTCCATTATTGCTAGGAGGGTCTATAAAAATTGTGTTGTGACTAGTTTTTATCGGGATACTATGGTGGATTTTGTAGAACTTGATATGGTATATTTTTATATCATTTTGGGGATGGATTGCTTCACTCTTGTTATGCTTGCATGGATTGTAAAATCGAAAAAGTCACCTTCCATTTTTCTAAAGAACTAGTTAAAGATTGGGAGGGTAGCCTGTAGTACTAAAGAAAAGATTTATCTCTTATCTTAGAGCCTGAAAAATGATATCTAAAGGGTGTTTGTACCACTTAGTTTGGGTCAGGGATTCTATTACTGAAAGTCCCCCACTCCAGTCTGTTCTTGTGGTCAATGAATTTCCTGAAATCTTTACTAGAGACCTTCCTGAAATTCCTCTTTATAGGGAGATAGACTTTGGAATTGATCTCTTTACTGATACTAGACCAATTTCTATCTCACCATATAGAATGGCTCCTGCAAAGTTAAAAACAGTTGAAAGACCTTCTTTATAAGGGTCTTATCCATCCTAGTGTCTACCCTTGGGTGCCCCTGTGCTTCTCATGTGCAAGAATGATGGGTCTCTTCATATGTGCATATATTATATTAAGTAGAATAAGGTCACTATGAAAAATAAGTACCCTCTTCCCATAATTGATGATCTCTTCGACCAGCTTCAAGGTGCTAAGTGTTTATAAACTTCTATTCAGGTTACCATCAGTTGAAAGTTAGGAAAGATAATATTCTCAAGACTGCTTTTTGAACCCGATAAGGCCATTTTTAATTTTTGGTTATGTCCCTTGGTTTGATTAGCACACCTGTAGCCTTTATGGATCTTATGAATAGGTTTTTTAAGCAATTTTTGGATATATTTGTTATAGTTTTTATTGATGACATCCTATTTTACTTTTTGAGTGAAGAAATGCATACCAATCACCTCTGAATCATACTTCAGACTCTCAAGGATCGAGAAATATATGAAAAATTCTCCAAGTGTGAATTCTGGTTGAGTTCCATGGCTTTTCTCGGTCACATAATTTCTAGTGAAGGAATTAAGGTGGATCCCCAAAAAATTGAGGCTATGAAGAAATGACCTAGTCCCACTGTAACACCTCATACCTTCCTAACCCTACTATGTATACTTAGGTGTCGAGAGCTATAAGTATGCATTTGGTAATGTTAACGTTGAGGAAATTAAAATTTGGCATCATACATGTGATTAGCCCTTCATAAGAGTTGTTTTGTGATTTTTGTGGCGCAGTTGTGGGGTTCAAAATGAGTCTAAGAAGACCTCTAAACAAAGGATATTAAGGGTAAGAAGTAAGTTAAAGAATAGGACTTGAAGTGTCTAACCAATCCGCGAAGAAAAGTCGAAGAAATGAAAATTTTGAAAAAAAAGAGGTGGGGCGCGCCCAGGGGCGTGACGGGACACTCTGGGATAAAATTTTTAGCCCACAGGCAGGCGCGCCGAGCTGCTTGTGCGCACCTTTCAAAAGTTGGAATTTTTCTTAAGTCCCAAGGGTGCCCGGGGACGTATCGAGCCGATTTTTGCCGCGTTTCTTATACAACCATGAGCCTATACATGAAATGAGTGACGTATTATGTTGGTATGATAAAAGTACTCGAAAGCGAATGTGAAATCAAAATGACGATTTTACCCTTTTGGTCAAAATAGGCCATACGTGGCTAGAATCACTTGTTTTGGGGATTGAGGCTATGGATATGAATAGCGTGAGTGAGAATATTGTTATAACATGTATGAAATGATTTAAACATGAGAAAGTATTGATTTTATTGGATGAAGTAATTTGGGCTCAATAAAGCCCAAAAATGAAGAAGAAAAGCATGGGCCAAGAATGGGTCAAATGACCCATTCTTCTTTGACCAAGCAATAATTGAGAAAGGGACTTTCAAGGCCTATAAAAGGGGCACAAAATCAGATTTTTAATACAAAGAACACACATGCTTTTCTATCTTTTTTCTTGAGAATTCTAGAACACCTCTTTTTGGCTCTCAAACCCTAAGCCATCTTTGGATCAAGATCATCATCTTCCAAGCTTAGGTAAGTGTTTATTATTATGGATTAATATATTATATGCATGGGAGAGTATGTATATCATGTTGGTTATGCTTGGAAGTGTTGTATATGGCACTTTGTGTTTTTGTAAAAGATGTGCCATTTATGGAATTTAAACTTGGAATATGACTTGTGGTTTTGATAAAAGAGCATGATATGGATAAAATATCAAAATATATGGTGTGATTATGGTCCTAAACTTGTTATTTTTCCATAAGTGTAAATTATTGGATTTTGGCCGATTTGTTGTTGTAAGGTGTATTGAATCGAATTAATGGAACCATTGTGATGTTGTGGTGATGTAGAAGTGTAAAGTATGAATTTGGTGTGACATGCTAGTGGTTTATGATATTGGTCAATGTTGAGAATATTGTGGGATTATTGGTATGATAGTTTTGTAAATGTTATTGTTGGTGTGATAGTTTCACACATGGTATAATCAAGAGGGAAATGACATGTTAAAGCCAAACATGTAACTCATTGTCGTTGTATGCAGTTGTAAGGTAATTGGTGGTTAATGTAAAATCCATTGTATATTTGTGTTGTAGAGTGAAACATAAGGAAGGATCGGGACTATTGTATTCACGTATAAAATTGAGTGTTCATACTGAGATGATAAGGTATGTAAGGTTACTCTGTCTGTATCTTTCTACAACACATATTGTTCATGTTGTCATTGTCCTTGTTCCATTCCGAAATGTTAAAAGGTATATCATTTCAGGTTGTCATATGTTATTATTCTCATGTTTCTTCATCATGGACCAATCATGAATCATATGTCTCTTAATCATTGATTGAAATTCCAAATCTTCCATAATGTTATAATTATTACCAAGTATCAATCTCATGAACATAAAAGAATGAAGTAATGCATCTATGTATTTCCAATAAGGTTATGATCCCCAATGCACCAATCTCATAGTAAAAGAGAGAAGTAATGCAATGATGTAATAGAAGAAGTAATTCTTTCATGGTTACTTTATATTTTCCCTCATGGTTACTTTATATTTTCCTCATGGTTACTTTACATTTTCCTTATGGTTAACTTATATTTTCTTTATACTTATTGAGAACGGGTGATATCTTGTGGTGGTGCAAGCCTAACTCAAGCTGATCTCGATATTGTTGTATCAGGGGGAAAGCTCAGTGAAGCATAAGCCAAACTTGATGCTGAACCTGCTTCCTTGTTTTCCGGGTGGTAGAAGGGGAAAAGCTCAGTAGGGCAAAAGCCAAGCTTGACGCCGAACTTTATTATATTCACTGGATCAAGGGGGAAGCTCAGTGAGGTAAAAGCCAAACTTGATGCCGAACCTGCTTCCTTATTTTTCGGGTGGTAGCAGGGGGAAAGCTCAGTGGGGAAAAAGCCTAGCTTGATGCCGAACTTGAGACGGTTGCATATTGACGGATGCATTGCATATTGACGGATGCATATTGACAGTTGCATTGCATATGGACGGATGCATTGCATATTGACGGTTGCATATTAATGGTTATACATTATTGACGGTTCTAACTGTTAACAGTAACGGGCATAAAGGAAAATGGAGTAATGAACATAAAGTACTTATTTCCACACATACTGAACGATGATTGATCCACATTCTTGACATCAAGTTCATTGAGGTGTTTAAGTTTCATGAAGTTTCTTATAGCCTTGCATACTCAGTACATTTTTCGTACTGACCCCTTTGGGGGACTTACTTTGTTTGCTGCAGGGACAGGTGTTAGTAGACCTCCACCATAGGCTACGGGTTATCCGCGGATCATTGGTGAGCTCCCAGTTGGTTCGGGGCTTTCCGAGTCACATGTGTATATTGTTTTGGTTTGGTAATTATTGTATAAAGCGGGGACTTGTCCCGACTACAGGTTGTTGTGTTCATGTATTGGTTAGAGGCTTTGTAGACATATGTGGGAAGGTCAATGTAAGAGAGGTGTATTCTGTTTGACTTGACGGCCCTAACGGCCAAGTTTCATATATTGTTAAGTTTTCCATGACTTCCGCCTAGTTGTACGAAGTATAATAAGATTGATATTAAAATATGCTTGCGAATGAATAGGAGCAAAGTTTGGTTCTCTCCGGCCATATCGACTTTGGGTGCCAGTCCGGCCCGAATGGGATTTCGGGTCATGACACCCACAACCCCAACTGATATTAGGAGTTTATTAGGTTTGGAGGGCTATTACAGGAGTTTCATGGAAATTTTATCTACCATATTTGCCCCACTAACAAAATTTTCTCAAAAGAAGGTAAAGTTCCTGTAGCCTGACACTTGTGAGGGCAATTTTTAAAAGTTAAAAGATCAGTTGACTTTTGATCCTATTTTGACCCTACTTAAGGTTACTGAGGGGTTAGTGGTATATTGTGATACATCCCGGGTGGGACTTGGTTGTGTTCTTATGCAGTATGGCATGGTTGTGGTATATGTTTCTAGACAACTTCAGGACCATGAGAAAAACTACCTGACCCCATTACCTTGAGCTGACGACAGTGGTTTTTGCACTCAAGATTTGGCGTCATTCTTTATATGGAGTGCATGTTGACATCTTCTCAGATCACAAGAGTTTGCAATATAATTTCACGCAGAAAGAGTTGAATCTCAGGCAAAAGAGGTAGCTTAAGCTATTGATGAATTACGACATGAGTTTGCAGTATCACCTAGGTAAGGCTAAGGTAGTTGTTGATCCTCTTAGAAGTTTGTCTATGGGTAGCCTTTCATGTGGAGGAGTAGAAGAGAGGAGTGCATGGTGAAATTTTTTCAGATCACAAGAGTTTGGAATATGTTTTCACACAGAAAGAGTTGAATCTCAGGCAAAAGAAGTGGCTGGAGCTATTGAAGGATTACAATTTAAGCTTGCACTATCACCTAGGCAAGGCTAACGTAGTTGCTGATGCTCTTAGAAGGTTGTATATGGGAAGCCTTTCTCATGTGGATGAGGAGAAGAAAGGATTGGTGAAGGATATTCACCGGCTTGCTAACTTGGGAGAGTTTAACTTTTGGACTCTGAAAGTGGAGGAGTGATTGTTCACGAGGTGGATAAGTCTTCCTTGAGTGCCGTAGTGAAAGAAAAAAATATTAATGATCCCATACTTATGCAAATTAAGGAGGATCTTGTCCAATAGAGGGTTTTAATTTTTGAGACAGGAGGACATGGCATCCTATGGTACAAACGGAGACTATGTGTACCTGATATTGGTAACTTGTGTGAGAGGATTATGACTGAGTCCCATGTTTCCAGGTATACTGTTCACCCTGGTTCTACTAAGATGTACCATGATTTGAGAGAGAGATATTTATGGAATAATTTGAAGAAAGATGTTGCTAAATTTGTTGCTAAATGCTCTAACTGTCAACAAGTTAAGGTTGAACATCTGAGGCCCAGTGGTACGTCTTAAGCCATAGCAATTCTGTTGTGAAAATGGGAGATGGTGAATATATACTTTATCACAGGCCTTCCGCATGCTTGAAATTAGTCCGACTCAATTGGGTCATTGTTGATAAAATGACCAATTTTGCTCACTTCTTGCCTATGAGGACGACTTATTTGGTAGAGGATTATGCAAAGTTGTACATTCAGGACATTATTGAATTGCAGGGTGCGCCTGTATTGATAATATCTGATGGAGGTATGCAATTTACTTCTAATTTTTTGAGAGATTTTTAGAAAGGTTTAGGCACGTAAGTAAACCTTAGCACTGCCTTTCATCTTCAAACGGGTTGGCAAGTGGAGTGCACTATTCAGACCTTTGAGGATATGTTGAGAGCCTGCATTATTTATTTTAAGGGTAGTTGTATGGATCACTTGCTTCTTATATAGTTTGCTACAATAATAGCTAGCGCTCTAGCATTCAGATGGCCCCATTTGAAGTCCTTTATGGTAGGAGATGTCGATCACCTATTGAGTGGTACAAAGTAGGTGAAGCTAGATTGTTGGGACCCAATCTTGTGCATCAAGAAATGGAAAAGGTTAAGTTTACTTAAGAGATGCTAAAGGCCGATCAAAGTCATTAAAAATTCTATGCTGATGTGAGGTGAAGAGAGTTGGAGTTTAGGATTGATGATTGGGTGTTCCTGAAAGTCTCTCCTATGAAGGAAGTGATAGGGTTTGGGAAAAGAGTGTGCTAAGCCGTCGTTACATTGGTCCTTACCAAATTGTGAGGAAGATTAGAAATGTTGCTTATGAGTTAGAGTTACCCGCAAGTCTGGCATCGGTTCATCCTGTGTTTTATGTTTCTATGCTCAAGAAGTGTGTGGATGATCATTCTCTTGTGGTTCCCATAAAGAATATTTGCGCGAAGGATTCCTTGTCCTATGAAGAAATGCCTATAGAAATTTTGGATTAACAAGTTTGGAAATTGAGGACCAAAGAAGTAGCTTTGGTGAAAGTTTTGTGGAGGAATCAAGAAGTTGAATAAGTTACTTGGGAGTCGGAGGAGGACATGAAGGCTAAAAATCCCTTTTTGTTCTCGTCTTCGGATGAAGTTGTTTAAGGTACCAATCCTATGCTCCTCTTTAATCTTTTTGTATTCATACCTTAGTGTTTATGCGTAGATGAAATCTTAGAGTCTTATGATTCATGCCTAATTGGATACAGGGGAAACACCTCTTCAACTTTGAGTAAATATACAGCTATAGGGGAAACACCCTGAGTATGTGTGACAATAGCTTTGTGCAGATGGTAAATCCTAGACATATTGACCTTATCGAATTGTTCCTTCAAATCAGACCATACCAGTGCTGCATTCGACCTAAATAATATACCACTTACAAAATATATCACGATCCAAGACTAGGCCCTTGACGTAACGAGCACTCAGGACCAATAAAGGCCTGAGAGAACCCCTTAGAATATCATCATGAGCATTTTATTAACATTTGTGGAAAAATACCCAATAAAGAAAAAAATCCAACTTAGACATTAAAGTGACTTATCCAAATCTGAAATAAAACAATGTGACATCAACTACGTAAGTCTATGAAGCCTCTAACTTGCGAATGAAAAACCTAAATTGGGATATGGCCCTGAGAATACCATAAAACTGAAAAGAACAAAGTCTAATATGGAAATCATATGCCTTCTGAAAAATGGATCACTCACCACTTATTGAAGTTGTCCCAAACAAATCCTACTGTTGAACAGAACCATGAGAAAATGCCTCCGAACATATCTCATGAAGTAATGTAGTGTCCGGGGATGGTTAGTACGATGATTATTGGTATGAAACCCAGGGGAAGGGACAAAGTAGTTTAGAAAACAAGTCAAATAACTGAACCTAAGTCATGAGATAGGAATATGAATAGTAACTCAAACTATAAGACAAAAATATTTATTACTTTAGTTCTGAACTAAGTAGTATCACTGATATTAAGTAACTCACGAGCTATATGGGTCCGGTCCATAGCCAATCAGCAGGGAATCAATCCATATTTTCGGCATGGACTGAGATATACTTCAATTAGACCATCATATTATCCTCATAGAGGGAATTCATAAGGACGTCCAGTTAAGGAGCGAACAATCCGCATGTAGGCAAGACATAGGTTTTAGGCGTTGGGTCACGAGGAGTTACACCTTCTTGGTGAACTACATAATTCTCTTTAAGTCCATTTTACTATATTTTTGTGAACGTTAACCATTTGCCATATTATAAATCTTTCGTAGGGGCAATCATTAAATTGGTATAGTCATACAAGGACTTGCAAGCCATCCATATCATGCCATAACATTATCATATTATTCATTATTTTGTTAACCCCATCATTGAAGAATAAGTGTAAACACATTTGAATTATTAAAGGATTAAGAGTTTATCATGAGTTCAACATAAACCAAGGGATGGGTTAGTTCCTTCATTCCACCAAAACCACAACTTAGATGAACCAGTGATTTGTAAAAAGAAACATTAGTTATTTACTGCAATAACCCATAATTCATGACTTGGAAATAAATGAATTAATTTAGTTCAAATGACATGTTCAAATCTCGATTCAAGTAGGAACTAAAATAATCTTATGGAAAAGTATTCGAAAGTTTCAATCCTTTAACATCTTATGAATACCATCCTCAACCTAGTTCATAAATCACATATGAGTATACATAATACTAAAATCATATATTATACTTTATGTTAAAGAGGGGGTTGTTCATCATACCTATTGATGAAGAATCGGAAGACGAACCTTGAAGATTGACCATAGGATTAGCTTTTGGAAATTTGAGTTTTCTAGGACTTAGAGAAAATAAGAGAGGAGGTCTTAATCAATTTAGGGATAATAGGAACATAGGGAAATGTAATAGAGTAATATGGGATGTTTCCATAATGTAAAAAGACCAAAACACCCATAAAATAGTGAATAAAATAAATTTTCGTCAGGCGAATTGGGAGTGTGCGGCGCACCCCCATCGTACGCCATCCCCTGTACGGTGCACAGTCCATACCGGAGGTGAACAAGTGAGTTCCCCCACTTGGTTTTGCAATGCAAAGCCTAAAGCTTAGCCTCCTACGATGCGACACACAGGTCCATTGTCACATACAAACCTTCCTTAATGTCCTCAAACTCATCCCAAACGATTCCAACTCCATCCAAGGGTAATCTAGGTCCATTTTAAGATTTAAGAAGAAATTACAAGTCACGACTAAAGTATGGGTTGTTACATTATTCCTCTTCGGATCATTCATCCTCGAATGATGGCGAAGGACCTTTTAGCACGGCGTAAGGATTTACATTTAGCCTTATAGATCCATTTTAAGTCTTTAAGCATCAAGGAAAGTTTCATAACAACATCAAACCATTGAGATAAACATGATAGGATTTACATTTAGCCTTATAGATCCATTTTAAGTTTTTAAGCATCAAGGAAAGTTTCATAACAACATCAAACCATTGAGATAAACATGTATCATGAGACTTTAGGATTTCACATAAGCACATACACTAAGGTATGAATATGAAATAATTAAAAATGGGCATAGGATTGGTACCTTCAATTACATAATTCGGAGACATAAACAGAAAAGTATATCTAGCCTTCATGTCCTCCTCCAATTACCAAGTAGCTTCCTCTATCTTTTGATTCTTCCATAAAACTTTTACAGAAGCTACTTCTTAGGTCCTAAATTTTCAGACATGATGGACTATAATCTCTATAGGAATCTCTTCATAAGTCAAGGAATCCTTCACACCAATGTTCTTACAGAAAATACAAGAGAATGAATGCCCACACACTTCTTGAGCATAGAGATGTGGAACATAGGATAGACCTATGCCAAGCTCACTGGTAACTCTAATTCATAATTAACCTTCCCAATCTTTCTCACAATTTGATAAGGACCAATGTAACGAGAGTCGAGATTGCATTTTTTTGCCAAATCTTATTACACCTTTCATAGGAGAGACTTTCAAAAATACTCAATCATTAATCTTGAACTCTAACTCTCTTCCCCTCACATCGATGTAGGACTTTTGTTGAATTTGGACAGTCTTTAGTCTCTCTCTAATAATTTTAACTTTCTCCAACACTTGATGAATAAGATTGGGCCCCAATAATCTTGCTTCACCTACCTTATACCATCCAATAGGTGATCAACATCTTCTACCATATAAGGCCTCAAAAGTAGCTATTTGGATACTAGAGTGGTAGCTATTATTGTATGCAAACTCAATAAGAGGTAAGTAATCTACCCAACTACCTTTAAAATCAATACCACAAGCTCTTAACATATTCTCAAAAGTCTGAATGGTATGCTCCGCTTGTCCATCCGTTTGAGGGTGAAAAGCAGTGCTAAGATTGACTTGAGTACCCAACCCCTTTTTAAAAGATCTCCAAAACTGAGAATTAAATTGTGTACCTCTGTCATTTAAAATCTAGACAAGTGCGCCATTCAACATAACAATCTACTGAATATACAACTTCACATAATCCTCTGCAGAGTAGGTCTTTCTCACAGGCAAAAATTGAGCGGAATTGGTCATTCTATTAATAATGACCCAAATAGAGTCATACTGGTTGCGAGTGTGTGGTACACCTGTGATAAAATCCATTTTTACCATCTCCCATTTCCACACCATAATTGCTATATCTTGAGACGTACCACCAGGCCTTAAATGTCCAACCTTAACTTGCTGAAAATTCGAGCACTTAGCAACAAAGTTAGCAACATCTCTTTTAATATTATTCCACCAATGTATTTCCCTAAAATCATGGTACATGTTAGTAGAACCTGGGTGAATAGTATACTTGGAAACATGGGCTTCAGTAAAAATCCTCTCACGGAAACCATCAATATCGGGAACACATAACTTCCCTTGGTACAACAAGATGTCATCTCCCCCTATCTCAAACACCATCTCCTTCTGTTGGGCAACTTTCTCCTTAATCTGCATAAGTATGGGATCATTAACTTACTTGCTTCTCCTTAACTTCGGCACGTAAAGATGATTTAGCCAACTCATGGAATAATCACTCCACTATAATCAGAATCTAAAAGTCAAACTCCTAGATTATCAAGCCAATGAATATCTTTCACCAGCCCTATCTTTTTTTCCTCCACATAAGAGAGACTACCCATGTACAACCATCTAAGAGCATCAGCAACTACGTTAGCCTTACCTGGATGATAATGCAGGCTCATCTCCTAAGCCTTCAATAATTTACCTCCTTTGCTTGAGATTCAATTCTTTTTGCATGAAAACATATTGTAGATTCTTGTGATCAGTAAAGATGTCCACATGCACTCCATATAGATAGTGACACTAAATTTTTAGTGCAAAAACCACCGCTGCAAACACAAGAACATGAGTTGGGTAGTTTTTCTCATGATCCTTAAGTTGTCTAGAAGCGTATGCCACAACCTTGCCATGATACATAAGCACACACCCAAGTATGATCTAGGATGCATTATAATATACCACAAACCCTTTAGTACAATCAGGTAGGGTCAAAACTAGAGCAGAAGTCAAATGATCCTTTAGTTTCTCAAAACTACCCTCGCAAGCATTAACTTTACCTTCTTCTGTGTTAACTTTGTCAATTGGGAATCTATAGAGGAAAAACTTTCCATGAACCTCCTATAATATCCTGCCATATCCAACAAGCTCCTAATAGAAGTCAAAGTCACGGGTCTAGGCCATTTCTTTACCGCCTCAACCTTCTGGGGATCCAACTTAATTCTTTCGCTAGAAACAATGTGACTGAGGAAATCTACAAAACTTAGCCAAAATTCACACTTGGAGAATTTGGCGTACAATTTCCAACCCTTAAGGGTCTGAAGTACAATTTAGAGGTGATCTGAATGGTCCTCCTCACTCTGGGATAAACCAGAATGTCATTGATAAAAACAATGGTGAAATATCCAAATACTGCTTAAATACCATGTTCATAAGGTCCATAAAGGATGTAGGAGCATTAGTTAAACCAAAAGACATAACCAGAAATTTAAATTGACCATACCGAGTTCTAAAAGTAGTTTTAGGAATATTAGCTTCCCTAACCTTCAACTGATGGTCACCCAAATGGAGATATTTTTTGAAGAAACACTTAGAACCCTGGAGTTGGTAAAAAAGATCATCTATTTTGGGAAGAGGGTACTTTTTTTCACTATAACCTATTCAATTGTCAATAATCTATGCACATATAGAGAGAACCATCTTTCTAGCACACAAAAAGTATGGGAGCATCCCAAGGAGAGACACTAGGATGAATAAAGCCTTTATCAAGGAGTTCTTTCAATTGCTCCTTTAACTCCCATAACTTTGCAGAAGCTATTCTATAAGGTGGAATGGAAATTGGTTGAGTATCGGGCAAAAGATCAATTCCAAAGTCTATTTCTCTATTAGGAGGAACTCCGAGATGATCTTTCGATAATACCTTGGGAAATTCATTAACGATAGGAACGGATGGAGTGGGAGACTTTTAGCACTAGAATCTTTGACCTGAACTAAGTGGTACAAACACCCTTTGGATATCATTATACTAGCCCTGAGATAAGGGATGAATTTGCCTTTTGGAACTACGGGGCTACCTTCTATTCTAGGACTGGTTCATTAGAAAAACGGAAGGTAACTTTTATGGTTCTACAATCCATAGATCCATAATAAGAATAAAGACAATCCATCCCCAGAATGACATCAAAATCTACCATGTCTAGTTCTACCAAATCCACCATAGTATCCTAATGAAAGATAGTCATAATATAATTTTTATAGACCCATATAGGAATAATGGGATCAACAACAGGGACCACAACCAAAATTTACTGCCACATAAAGGGACACATAAGATAAGGTAAAACTAGGATCAAGTAACACATAAGCATCACTAGAGAAAATTTGTATCATACCCATGACAACATTTGGCAAGGCCTCAGAATCCTGACAAGTAGATAAAGCATACAGACGGTTACTACCCACACTTGATCCAGAAGTAGCACTGCTTACAGCTGGAGCTGAAGAAGTAGAAGCTTAGGCCTTATTGCCCCAGTAAGTTCCCTAGATAAGGGACACTTTATGAAAATGACCTTGTTACCCACAATTGTAACATACATTCTTACTCATATGAGAAATTCCATGGTGAAGCTTTCCATAGGTATGGCAAGGAGAATAGGACGGAGTTGATTGGGTTACACTACCATGAGACTGGGTAACCTGCTGAGGCTGTTACTAGGCTGGAATTGCTGATCACTCTTAGGCCTGGGTGTAGGTTCACTAGCAGATGAATGAGCATTCCCCTAAGATTTCTTTTTAAAAAGTTGCCTACCACTCTTATCATTATTCTGGTGGCTTGCTTCATGGTCTGCTGGCCTATCCCTCTTACTCTATTTCTCCTTAACTTGAGCTTTATTCTTTCCCTCATCCTCTACCTATTGAGCATACACTAACAACCTAGCTATATCCATATCATTGCTAAACATTGCCACTTTACACTCAATCACAACATTATTAGAAATACCAGACATAAACTTTCTTATACTGGCCCTCATATTTGACATGAATTCTAAGGCATACCAAGATAGCTGGGTAAATTTTAAAGCATACTCCTTAACACTCATCTTTCCTTGCTTTAGATTCATAAATTACTCGGCCTTAGATTCCCTCAACTCATTATGAAAGAAATGATCAAGAAATGCCTCAGAAAAATCTTCCTAGACAGTAGGTTCAACATCCTTACCCCTAAGCCCCTCCAACTGATCATACCACTGATAAGCCACACCTTTTACTGATAAGCTGCCAATTCAACCCCCTCTATATCGCTGGTATGCATAACTATGAAAATCTTCCCCATCCCATCAATAAAATCTTAGGGATCCTCCTTAACTTTGGATCTAGTGAATATGGGAGGGTTTATTTGCATGAACATACCAACCCTAGTAGTGTCTGCGGAATCATGAGTAGAACCAACATAATTTGAGCAAGCATGTGAATAGTTTGTCTGAACTCAACATTAGTAAAATCACCATGAAGGGTCGAGTCTGAGTAGGGCTTGTTCTGTGAGCCTTTAGAGGACTAACCGGGATGGGTGAAACCTTAGTAGGAGCAGTCGGTCTAGAAGTACAAATTTTACTATGGGTCTACATCACATGAGTAGGATCGATCTCTTTAGCATTTGACCCTGTAAGGATGGAGGTTCCAGCAGAAGTCCTTTGTTTGGTAGTTCTTTTTGGAGGCATAATCTGAAACATGGGAAAATTAAGAGCAAAGAAAAATTTTCTTTCGAAAAAACTTTCTAGCACAAACTAAATCATAAATGAATCAAAACATTCCTAAACATCTTATAGCCTCCCTGTTATAATTGTGGTATGCTACACACCCATAAAGAGGACTTTACTCAACATGACTTTGTAGACACCCTAGGACACTTGAACGCTAAGCTCTGATACCAAGTTTTTCACCATCCAAGACTATGCCCTATACGTAACAAACACTCAGGACCAATAAAGGCCCGGGAGAACCCCTTAGAATATCATTGTGAGCATTTTATTTACATTTGTATGAAAATACCCAATAAAGGAAAAATCCAACTTAGACATTAAAGTGACTTATTCAGATCTGGAATAAAATAATGTGACATCAACTACGTGAGTCTACTAAGCCTCTAACTTGCGAATGAAAAACCTAAGTCGGCATATGGCCCCAACGATATCATAAAATTAAAAAGAACAAAGTTTAATATGGAAATCATATGCCTTATAACACTCACCACTTGTTGAAGTTGTCCCAAACATATGACAAATTCCACAGTGAAGCTTTCCACATGTGCGGCAAGAAGGATAGGACAGAGTTGATTAAGCTACACTGACATGGGACTGGGTACTATGTTGACACCATTACTAGGCTGGAATTGCTAATCACTCACGGGCATGGGTATAGATTCACTAGATGATGAATGAGCATTCCCCCAAGATTTCTTTTTAAAAAGCTGCCTGCCACTCTTACCATTATTCTGGTGGCTTGCTTCATGGTCTTCTGGCCTATCCCTTTTACTCTATTTTTCCTCAACTTGAGCTTTATTATTTTTCTCATCCTCTACCTATTGAGCATACACTACCAACCTGGATATATCCATGTCATTGTTAAACATTGCCCCTTTACACTTAATCACAACATCATTAGAAATACCAGACATAAACTTCCTTATTCTAGCCCTCATATTTGACATCAATTCCAAGGCATAACTAGATAGCTGGGTAAATTTCAAAGTATACTCCTTAACACTCATTTTCCCATGCTTTAGATTCACAAATTACTCAGCCTTAGCTTCCCTCAACACATGATGGAAGAAATGATCAAGAAAGGCCTTAGAAAAATCTTCCTAGACAGTAGGTTCAACATCCTCACCCCTAAGCTCCACCAACTGATAATACCACTGATAAGCCATAACTTTCACCTGATAAGCTACCAATTTAACCCTCTTTGTATCGCTGGCATGCATAACCATGGAAATCTTTCCCATCTCATCAACAAAATCTTAGAGATCCTCCTCAATTTTGGATCCAGTGAGTACTGAAAGGTTTATTCCCATGAACTTACTGACACAGGTAGTGTCTGTGGAATCATGAGCAAAACCAACATTACCTGACCAATAAGATTGAAATAACACAATCTGAGCAAGTATCTGAATAGTCTGTCTGAACTCAACATGACTAACATCACCCTAAGGGGTCGAGTCTGAGTAGGTCTTGTTCTGTGAGCTCTTGGAGGCCTAATCGGGATGGGTGAAACCCCAGTAAGAGCAGTTAGGCTGGAAGTATGAATTTTACTATGGGTCTATATCACATGAGTAGGATGGACCTCTTCAGCATTTGATCCTGTAAGGACTGAGGTTCTAGTAGAAGTCCTTTGGCCGGTAGTTGTATTTGGAGGCATAATCTGAAACATTGGAAAATTAAGAGTAAAGAGAAATTTTCTTACGACAAGACTTTCTGGCATGAACTAAATCATAAATGAAGCAAAACATTCCTAAACATCTTATAGCCTCCCCATATAAGTGTGGTACACTACGCACCCATAAAGAAGACTTTACTCGACATGGCTTTGTAGACACCCTAGGACACTTGAACTCTAAGCTCTGATACCTACGTAAGTATACGAAGCCTCTAACTTGCAAATGTAAAACCTAAGTCGGGATATAACCCCGAAGATACCATAAAATTGAAAAGAACAAAGTCTAATATGGAATTCATATGCCTTCTGAAAGATAAAAGGCTCACCACCTGCTGAAGATGTCAACAAGAAATCCTACTGCTGCATAGAACCACGAGAAAATGCATCAAAACTGTAACACCCCGTGCCTTCCCACCCCTATTTGAAGACGTTGAACAATATTTACTTAAGTATCGAGATGCCATGAGTATGTGTTTTATAGTTTCATTGATGAAAAACTCGATATTGGGCCTAATATGTTGAGTCGGAGGTGTCTTGTGACTTCGCGGAGTATCTGTGAGGTTAAAAACGAGGCTTGGAGGACCTCCAAACAAAGGATATTAAAGGTAAGAAGTAAGTTAAAGAATAGAACTTGAAGTATCTAACCGAACCCGCAAAGAAAAGTCGAAGAAACAAAAATTTTAAAAAAAAGGGGGTGGGGCACGCCCAAGGGCGTGCCAGGCTGGTTGTGTCCACCTTTCAAATGTTGGAAATTTTTCTTAATTCCCAAGGGTGTCCGGAGACATACCGGGCCGATTTTTGCCACGTTTCTTCTACAATAACGAGCATATACATGGAATGATTGAATTATTATATTGGTATGGTAAAATTACTCGTGAACGAATTTGGCATCAAAATGATGGTTTTACCCTTGTGGTCAAAATAAGCCATACGTGGCTAGAATCGCTTGTTTTTGGAATTGAGGCTACGAATATAAATCCCATGAGTGGGAATATCGTCGTAACACGTATGAAATGATTTAAACATGAGAAATTATTTATTTTATTGGGTTAAGTGAATTGGGCTCAATAAAAGTCCCAAAATGAGAAAGAAGACATGGGCAAAAATGGGTCAAATGACCCATTCTTCCCTTGACCTTCTAGATATAGAATTAAATGCTATAAGAGTGGATAAGAATGGAATTGAGGGCTTATATAAAGGGCCAAAAATCTGATTTTTTATTCATTACAAACACCCAGGCTTTTCTATCTTTTTCTAGACAATTCCAAGAAAACCTCTTTTGCTCTCAAAACCCTAAGGCACTTCTTGGAGAAAGATCATCATTTTTCAAGCTTGGGTAAGTGATTATTCTTATGGTTTAACATATTATATGTATGATATATTATGTAAATCATGTTGGTTATGCTTGGAAGTGTTGAACATGGCACTTTGTGTTTTTGTAAAAGATGTGTCATCTATGGAATTTAAACTTGAAAGATGACTTGTTGTCTTGATGAAAGTGCATGGTATGGATGAAATATCAACATGTATGGTGTTATTATGGTCCTAAACTTGTTATTTTTCTATAAGTGTAAAGTATGGGATTTTGGCCGATTTGTTGTTGTGAGGTGTATTGAAGTGATTTGATGGAATAATTGTGATGTTGTGGTGATGGAGAAATGTAAAGTATGAATTTGGTGTGACATGCTAGTGGTTTATGATATTGGTCAATTTTGGGAATATTGTGGGATTATTGGTATGATAATTTCATAAATGGTATTGTTGGTGTGATGGTTTCACACATGGTATTGTCAAGAGGGAAATGACATGTTAAAGCCCAACATGAAACTCGCTATCGTTATATGCATTTGTAAGGTAGTGGTGGTTAATGTAAATTCCGTTATGTAGTTGTGTTGTAGAGTAAGACGTGAGGAAGGAGCTGGACTATTGTGTTCATGTATAGGATTGTGTGTTCATATTAAGACCATAACATATGTAAGGCTACTCTTTCCGTATTCTTCTGCAACATATTGTTCATATTGACATTGGGCTTGTTTCAATTCCGAGGGGCTTTGAAGTATAGAAATTCACGTTGACGTATATTGTTATTCATATGTGTCCTATTCTTAGATGACTTATGATTCATTTATCTCTTATTCATTGATCGAAGTTCCAAAGATGTCATAGCGTGGTAAATTCTAAAAAAAACTATCTCAAGAGAGTACTAATGTAAGAGAATCTATTTATTCTTGAATCGCATTTTCCAATCATGTCATGTTCCAAAGTCCAAGAATATTATGATTATCTTTGTACCAATCTTTCACAAGAAAAAGTACCAATATCATAAGAGTAATAAGAGAGGTAATGTGCAAGTTAATATATCTAGTCCTCATAAGTGAAGATGTCAATCTCATGAAGTAAAGGAGTGAAGTGAAATGTGTATATGAGTGTGCTTCAAATAATGTCATGATCCTTATTGTCTCAATCACTCTTAAGAATGAAAGTAAGAATAACAAGAGAAAGAAGTAATGTATAATTAATGAGTATTCATGGGTGGTATCCCAGGGGTTAAAATACCTAGCATGGGTCGATCCCAATATCACGGGTGGTATCCCAGGGGCGACATAAAAGCCTAGCATGGGTCGATCCCGATACATCCCAGTGGCGATATAAAATCCTAGCATGGGTTATCATGGTACATCCCATGGGCGACACGAAAGCCTAGCATGGGTTACGATAATATCCCAGGGGTCACAGTACCTAGCATGGGTTAATGACATCCCAGGTGCAACACAAAAGCCTAACATGGGTTCACATAACATCCCAGGGGTCAAAGTACCTAGCATGGGTTAATCTCATCCAAGGGGCGACAGTACAGCCTAGCATGGGTAGAACAATAAAGATGAATAAATATGAAGACAAGAGAAGTAAAGAACGTAATATACATGGTTCATCACATACAGAAAGAGAGTTTATTCACATTCACTATTTCCCTTATATTGACTCCATTATTATTGTTATTATGTATGATGACTTTCTTATGAGCCTTACATACTAAGTATATTCTTCGTACTGACCCCCTCGGGGGACTTACCTTACATGTTGCAGGTGCAGGCATTAGTAGACCTCCTCAGTAGGCTGTGGACCATTTGCAGATCTTTAGTGAGCTCCAGTTGCTTTGGGGCTTTCCGAGTCACAGTTGTATATTTGTTTTGATGTTGTAAATGTAGTATAAAGCGGGGACTTGTCCCGACTTTAAGTTGGTCTTGTAGATGCATCTGTTAGAGGATTTTGTAAACATATGTGGGTATATGAATGTAAGATGTACGTTCATTTCGATGTGATGGCCCCAACGTCCAAGTTATATATATATATATGGCATATGTTTCCATATCCATGACTTCCGCATAGTTACATGCGGTATAATAAGGTTCATACGAGAAAATGCATATGAATGTTCATGAGCAAAGGTTGGTTCTCTCAGGCCATATCGGATTCGGGTGCCAGTCCGGCCCGAATAGGATTTCGAGTCGTGATAAAAGTGGTATCAGAGCAGGTTGTTCTACGGGTGTCTACAAAGCCGTGTCTGAGTAGAGTCTTACTTATCGATGTGTTGTGCACCATATTTATAAATAGGAGGCTACGGGACATTTAGGAGTTGTTTCTTTTCTTCATTCTAGATCATGCAATAGAGCCAATGTGGTTAGTGGAATCGTATCTAACCATTGGACTTGATTTTCTTTATTATAGTAAAATGCCAATGAAAAGAAGAGGTAGAGGCAAAGGTAAGCGAGTGGATAGGCTGGCCGGTGAAGGCACAAGTAAATCACCACCTGACCAAGCTAGTCAAGGTAGAGTTGACGCTGAAATTGCATCGCAGTCTTCCTCTACTTTTCCAGCTCCAGAAGAGCCAAGCGGGTAGAAAAGTACCTGCAGACCCACCTATGAACGCCACTGATTAGGATTTACGAAATGCAGTACATATGTTGACTCATTTAGTGGTTGCACAAATACAGGGATGAACTGGTCCAATGGTAAATGAAGATGACGCGGCTAGAGCGGCGAGTCGCAGAACACAGGACTTTCTAAAATTGGACCCTCCTATATTCATTGGGTCAGACTTGAAAGCAGATCCACAGGACTTCGTGGATCAAATACAGAGAGCTTTGGAGGTTATGCATGTGTCCGAGATGGAAACGGTTGAGTTGGCGGCCTATAGATTGAAGGGCGAGACTATATAGTGGTATGAGGACTGGAAGAAAGCTCGAGGTATTGGTTCAAACCCACCTACATGGAAAGAATTTAAAATGGCATTTCTGGATCACTATCTTCCCTATGAGATCCATGAGGCTCGTGCGGATCAGTTTTTAAATTTGCATCAAGGAAATATGAGTGTTAGAGAATACAATTTGCAGTTTAATTCCTTGGCTCGATATGCTCCCAATGTGGTGACCACAATGGAAGATAGAGTCCATCGATATGTGGACCGATTGGAGCTGTATTTGGTATGAGACTGCACTATTGCTGCCTCGAATCGAGATATGGACATAGCTAGAATACAGGACTGTGCACAAAAAATGGAGGACCAACGACAAAGAAGAAAGACACAGGAACCTGAGGAAGGGCCAACAAAAAGGGCTAGACCTATGGGCCAGCAGTCTATGGTGTCCCCAGGAGAATCTCGATCTCGAATGTTACCGCCTAGACCCTCATTCTCTTATTCCACAGCAGGTGCTCACTCTCAATTATGAGGGTATAGAGGTGGTCCATCTGGACAGAGTAGTGGAGTGCAAGGCTCAAAGACAGTAGGATTTTCTCGTCCTCCGTGTCAGCATCGCGGAAGGTACCATTTAGGTGAATGTCGGTTGGGGACAAATACTTGTTTTTGGTGTGGCATAGCGGGGCATATGATGAGAGAATGCCCACAAAGGGGTGCGAGTGGTATAGCACGACCTACAGGATTAACCGTTGCATCATCAGCATCGGTTCCTTTCCTAGGCAGAGGTGTTCAGTCTATCAGTCGTGGTAGAGATTTTAGAGGGGCAGCTAGTTCTAGTGGAGCCCAAAATCGCACCTATGCTCTAGTGGACCGGCAGAATGAGGAGGCATGTCCTGATGAAGGTATAGGTATTTAGGTATATTACCATATTCTTACATGATGTATATGTATTGACTGATCTGAGCTCTACTCTATCGTATGTTACTCCATCAGCTACTACGAATCTAATGGGACACTGGGGTTATTAGTTAAGTCAATGGAATATCTCTATCTGTTGGTAAATTTAGTATAGTTAAAGGAACATATCGAAATGGTATAGTAGATGTTTGTGATCATATATGATTAAGTACTCCTAAAAGCATCACCAATAAAAAGGAAGGGGATTTGGAAAGAAAGGATGTGAAATTTACCGGAAGCGCATAAGAGTTTCATTTCATATCGTTCCCATTGAAATACCTATTCTTATTCTAGACCGACAAGTGAAAAAGGCTAATAAGTGAAGACGTACTTTTTGTAAGAGTTCTTTGGAGGAATCAACAAGTCAAAGAGATCACATGGGAAGTTGGAAAAAAAAAATAAAAATGAAAATGATGAAATCGACGTACCTATTTTTGTTTCATACAGAAGAAAAAAGTTCAAAAGTTCAAAAGTGGTACAATAACAAGTAAGTATCGATGAGTATTAAGCGTCTATGTCTACGTATGCTAATATAGAGATGCATTTGTTATAATTGAAGTGATATTATTATCATTCAAGGACGAATGTTTCTTGGGGGGGGGGAGAATGTAACACCCCATACCTTCCCAACCCTATTTGAAGACGTTGAACAATGTTTACTTAAGTGTCGAGATGCCATGAGTATGTGTTTTATAGTGTCATTGATGAAACACTCGATATTGGGCGTAATATGTTGAGTCGGAGGTGTCATGTGACTTCCCATAGTATATGTGAGGTTAAAAATGAGGCTTGGAGGACCTCCAAACAAAGTATATTAAAGGTAAGAAGTAAGTTAAAGAATAGATCTTGAAGTATCTAACCGAACCCGCAAAGAAAAGTCGAAGAAACAAAAATTTAAAAAAAAAAGGGGGTGGGGCACGCCCAAGGGCGTGACAGGCCGCTCTGGGATAAAATTTTTAGCCCACAGGCAGCAAGGTGGCGCGCCCCAGGGCGTGCCAGGCTGGTTGTGTCCACCTTTCAAATGTTGGAAATTTTTCTTAATTCCCAAGGGTGCCCAGAGACATACCGGGCCGATTTTTGCCACGTTTCTTCTACAACCACGAGCATATACATGGAATGATTGAAGTATTATATTGGTATGGTAAAATTACTCGTGAACAAATTTGGCATCAAAATGATGGTTTTACCCTTGTGGTCAAAATAAGCCATACGTGGCTAGAATCTCTTGTTTTTGGAATTGAGGCTATGAATATAAATCCCATGAGTGGGAATATCGTCGTAACACGTATGAAATGATTTAAACATGAGAAATTATTTATTTTATTGGGTTAAGTGAATTGGGCTCAATAAAAGTCCAAAAATGAGAAAGAAGACATGGGCCAAAATGGGTCAAATGACCCATTCTTCCCTTGACCTTCTAGATATAGAAGTAAATGCTATAAGAGTGGATAAGGATGGAATTGAGGGCTTATATAAAGGTCCAAAAAACTGATTTTTTATTCATTACAAACACCCAGGTTTTTCTATCTTTTTCTAGACAATTCCAAGAAAACCTCTTTTGCTCTCAAAACCCTAAGGCACTTCTTGGAGCAAGATCATCATTTTTCAAGCTTGGGTAAGTGATTATTCTTATGGTTTAACATATTATATGTATGATATATTATGTAAATCATGTTGGTTATGCTTGGAAGTGTTGAACATGGCACTTTGTGTTTTTGTAAAAGATGTGTCATCTATGGAATTTAAACTTGAAAGATGACTTGTTGTCTTGATGAAAGTGCATGGTATGGATGAAATATCAACATGTATGGTGTTATTATGGTCCTAAACTTGTTTTTTTTCTATAAGTGTAATGTATGGGATTTTGGCCGATTTGTTGTTGTGAGGTGTATTGAAGTGATTTGATGGAATAATTGTGATGTTGTGGTGATGGAGAAATGTAAAGTATGAATTTGGTGTGACATGCTAGTGGTTTATGATATTGGTCAATTTTGGGAATATTGTGGGATTATTGGTATGATAATTTCATAAATGGTATTATTGGTGTGATGGTTTCACACATGGTATTGTCAAGAGGGAAATGACATGTTAAAGCCCAACATGAAACTCGTTATCATTATATGCATTTGTAAGGTAGTGGTGGTTAATGTAAATTTCGTTATGTACTTGTGTTGTAGAGTAAGACGTGAGGAAGGAGCTGGACTATTGTGTTCACGTATAGGATTGAGTGTTCATATTGAGACGATAACGTATTTAAGGCTACTCTTTCCGTATTCTTCTGCAACATATTGTTCATATTGACATTGGGCTTGTTTCAATTCTGAGGGGCTTTGAAGTATAGCAATTCAGGTTGGCGTATATTGTTATTCATATGTGTCCTATTCTTAGATGACTTATGATTCATTTATCTCTTATTCATTGATCGAAGTTCCAAAGATGTCATAGTGTGGTAAATTCTAAAAAAACTATCTCAAGAGAGTACTAATGTAAGAGAATCTATTTATTCTTGAATCGCATTTTCCAATCATGTCATGTTCCAAAGTCCAAGAATATTATGATTATCTTTGTACCAATCTTTCACAAGAAAAAGTACCAATATCATAAGAGTAATAAGAGAGGTAATGTGCAAGTTAATATATCTAGTCCTCATAAGTGAAGATGTCAATCTCATAAAGCAAAGAAGTGAACTGAAATGTGTATATGAGTGTGCTTCAAATAATGTCATGATCCTTAATGTCTCAATCACTCTTAAGAATGGAAGTAAGAAAAACAAGAGAAACAAGTAATGTATAATTAACGAGTATTCATGGGTGGTATCCCAGGGGTTAAAATACCTAGCATGGGTCGATCCTAATATCACGGGTGGTATCCGAGGGGTGACATAAAAGCCTAGCATGGGTCGATCCCGATACATCCCAGGGGCGATATAAAAGCCTAGCATGGGTTATCATGGTACATCCCAGGGGCGACATGAAAGCCTAGCATGGGTTACGATAATATCCCAGGGGTCACAGTACCTAGCATGGGTTAATGACATCCCAGGGGCGACACGAAAGCCTAACATGGGTTCACATAACATCCCAGGGGTCAAAGTACCTAGCATGGGTTAATCTCATCCCAGGGGCGACAGTACAGCCTAGCATGGGTAGAACAATAAAGATGAATAAATATGAAGACAAGAGAAGTAAAGAACGTAATATACATGGTTCATCACATACAAAAAGAGAGTTTATTCACATTCACTATTTCCCTTAGATTGACTCCATTGTTGTTGTTATTATGTATGATGATTTTCTTATGAGCCTTACATACTAAGTATATTCTTCGTACTGACCCCCTCGGGGGACTTACCTTACATGTTGCAGGTGCAGGCATTAGTAGACCTCCTCAGTAGGCTGTGGACCATTTGCAGATCTTTAGTGAGCTCCAGTTACTTTAGGGCTTTCTGAGTCACAGTTGTATATTTGTTTTGATGTTGTAAATGTAGTATATAGCGGGGACTTGTCCCGAATTTAAGTTGGTATTGTAGATGCATCTATTAGAGGCTTTTGTAGACATATGTGGGTATGTGAATGTAAGATGTACATTCATTTCGACGTGATGGCCCCAACAGCCAAGTTATATATATATGGCATATGTTTCCATATCCATGACTTTCGCATAGTTACACGAGGTATAATAAGGTTCATACGAGAACATGCATACGAATGTTTATGAGCAAAGGTTGGTTCTCTCGGGCCATATCGACTTCGGGTGCCAGTCCGGTCCAAATGGGATTTCGGGTCGTGACACAAACCTACATCATGAAATGATGTAGCATCAAAGGATAATCAGTACGACAAGTACTAGTATGTAACCCAGGGGAAGGGACAAAGCAATTTATAAAACAAGTCAAATAATTTAACATATGTTATGGGGTAGGAATATAAATAGTGACTCAAAATATAAGACATAAACATATGTTACTTTAGTTCTGAACTAAGTTGTATCATCAACATTAAGTAACCCACGGGCTATATGGGTCTTGTCCATATGCAATCAACGAGCCCTCAATCCATATTTGCTGCATGGACTGAGATATACATCATTTAGTCCATCATATCATCCACATAGAGGGAAATCATAAGGTCATCCAGTTAAGGACCGAACCATCCCCATGTCGGCAAAACATAGGTTTCAGGTATTGGGTCATGAGGACTTACACCTTCTTAGTGAACTACATAATTCTCTTTAAGCCTATTTTATTACATTTTCATGAACGCTAACGATTTGCCATAATTTAAATCTTTCATAGAGGAAATCATTAAATTGGTATCATCATAGAAAGACTTACAAGCCATCTATATCATGCCATAACATTATCATATTATTCTTTATTTCGTTAGCCCCATCATTGAAGAGTAAATGTAAACACATTTGAAATTCATTAAAGGATTAGGAATAATCATGAGTTCAACACTTTTACAAAACCAAGAGATGGGGTAGTTCCTTCATTCCACTAAAACCAAAACTTACATGAACCAATGATTTGTAAAAAGAAACATTAGTTCTTGACCCCAATAACCCATATTCAAGACTTAGAAATAAATAAATAAATTTAGTTCTAATGACATGTTCAAATCTCAATTCAAGTAGGAACTAGTATAATCGTATGGAAAAGTATTCAAATGCTTAAATTCTTTAATCTCTTGTGAAAACCATCCTCAAACCTAGTTTATAAATTACATACGAGTATACATGATACAAAAATCATATATTTATACTTTATGTTAAAAAGGGGTTGTTCAACATGCTAATTGACGATGAATTCAGAAGAGGAACCTTGAAGATTGACCTTAGGATTAGCTTTTGTAACTTTGAGTTTTCTTGGACTTAGAGAGAATAAGAGAGGAGGGTTTAGTCAATTTAGGGATAATAGAAACGTAGGGAAATGTTTTAGAGTAATAGGGGATGGTTTCCATAATGTAAAAAGACCAAACCACCTTTAAAATAGTAAATAAATCAAAGTCCCATTAGGCAATTTAGGGGGGGGGGGGCAGCACCCTCCCATCTCACGACCCTCCCCTGTATGGTGCATATGCCATAACAGAAGTGAACTAGTGAGTTACCCCGCTTGGATGTGCGATGTGATGCCTAAATCTTAGCCTCCTGCAATGCGATGCTCGGGTCCATTATCACATCCAAACCTTACTTAACGTCCCCAAACTCATCCCAAACGATTCCCACTCCATCCAAGGGCAATCTAGGTCCATGTTAAGATTCACAAAGGCATGACAAGGCATAATTAAAGTATGGGGTGTTACATTATACTTACTTACATTGCTCATAATCCATGAAATAACCATCACATTACATCGATCCCAGTTTATTTTCTCCAAAACATCCTTGAAATTATCTTTACTGATGATTCTATCAATAAACCGCAATTTGTTCATTGTAAGAAAATTCAACTGCATCGGACGAATCCACAAAGTATGATTCTCCATTCTAACGAGTTGTATCCCAATTTGTACAGCCCCTGTTACATCGGAAGGAGTAAGATATAAGAGATGATCATGATCGATTTTTTTGCCATTGTTCTTCAAATTGAGCTTTATATTTGATAAAAATCAAAGAAAAAACTGAAAAACTGTAAGTTGGAAATCAAAAAACTAGGAATTCCAATCCTCAGGATCGCACGATCCGCTCTAATACCATGTTAAACTAAGTATCAAGCACACATGCAAAGAAGAATTGCAGAAGAAACATTGATCTTCATTTCATATACTGTGAGAGATATTACAAAGTAGAGAGAGAATTTATGTAATATTGAATATGCTAACTAACTCTGCACTAACTACTTATACTTATATATACACATCTAAAGCTAATATAATAACAAAATATATTCTAACTAACTGCCACCTCATCAACTCATAACTGACTATTAACAGCTGGCACATAGCTGACTCCAACTCAATTATTAGTTATCTCTTTGTTGTATTCTCTAATAGTAGATTCCCTGGAAAATCATGGCATAAATCTAGCCTTAGAATACACTACATTATTATAATCCTCCCACCTTTATTCTACTTGCTTCCAATAAGTAGGAAGAAGTCAGTTAGGGTAGGGCCTCAACCCATTTTATCCAAACATTTTTTACTAGACTAGTACTTCATATTGGTCTTGGTCTGCTTTGACAATGCTTTTTGCAATTGGAATTTTTAGCATTAGGATTGATTCAATTGCTTTTGTTTATCCTATTTTTTCCATTATCATGAAAGCAATTGTTTAGCAGGGTGAATTTTCATGCATGTATCTTCTATGATCAAAAACACTTTGCATATAATGACTTGCCTCCATATAATGTAGATTTAGGCAACACAACAGGACTAGCCAGCCCGTAGACCTAAAAGAATTTAGTCATATGCTTGATTAAATAATATGTCAAATTATCGCATTTCTTAAAAATGTAATGTCCAAAGACAATCTATTAATCAAAGTAAAAAAAAACTAGGATCATATCGATATTGGATTGTTACAGCATCATAAAAACTCTATACAGTTCATCAATAAGGCTAATCACTACAAGAGATCATAAAGAGAAGGAGCAAAATCCTGACATATATATGAGAATACTTGCAGACACTAAAAAGGAAAAATATAATCTATCGGTGACAAGACTAAAGAAGATTAATCCTAGAGCACTAGAAGAAAAAGAAATAGGAAGAAGCAATGACAACTCAAATTAAAGAAGCTCAATTGCTAATACTTCATTCTAAAATGCTCAAATTTCATATAGGTTGACAATAGGTATGCCTCAATCCCAAACAAGAAGGAGACAAATATAAGAATCCTCAACATGATATCCACCCCACAGACTACATCTCCAATATACAAGCATTGGTTATCAAGGTAACCTTCTCCATCGGTACAGCTAGAGCACCTGAATTCACAGTAAGCGCATCAAAGGGGTACAAAGAATTTCTTTATTAAAAAAATTCACAGAAGAAACAAATAATTTACTAGGTATATTACTTGGAAGTTGGAACAAAGTTAAAGCAATTTTAAGTGACATGATCCTAGTTAAGTATGTTTACCTACACTTGCTTTCTATAAAAAGTGATATATCACAATTGATAGATATTATAAGAGAAAGTAGGCAGCATAGAGATACCAGGATTTAATTCTCAAAGAATCATGTTAAATTAGTAGTTTCTCTATTTCGAATGTAGAATCATTTCACAGATACCACTACACTACTAAATACTCCACATGTTCTACCAAGCAAATACTTGCAAAAAGCCTAATACCTCAAAACAAATGCAACCACCATGTAAGTGCTGAAACAAAAGACATTTTATCTTTTTTTCCACATTCTCAGCCAATAAACACAAAAAGGAAAGATGATGAAATAACTCTGGCATAGAAATACTGTGTTTTGACCATAAGGAAATTACGATTTGATACTCGGTGCCAACCTATGTTAGTGGAGTCATCAGTGTCAAATTTAATCATCATAATCACCATGTCAGATTTTCTTTAAGTGATTCTCACACGTTATTAATTCATTTTATATTTATACATATTAAATTATATAATTTTTTTATATATATTATTTGGTGATAATATTTGAAAAGATTTTTAGATGAGGTTGGACTCTTAGATTACTTATCCTTTGATAGGAAGGATTAGAAGTCTAGTAACAGTGGGGTTCCAGGACTGGCTAGTTATAAAAGCTTGTGTTTCCATCATACCAGACTACTTCAGAAAAGATATATCAGATGCAGTCTTGAAAACTCTCTCTATTGTTTTTCTTTCTTATTGGTGTTTTAGGCTTAAGGTATTACTAAGTTGCATTTGATCATCATGGCTAGAGGAGATGGTAATCCTAAATTTTTCTGCATTCATATGTGTATATTCTTTTATATGCATATGTATTTAAGTATTTTAAAATCTAACAGTTGGTATCAAGAGCCACCCTCTATGCTACTTAGATTCGTGCATATATTGATTATATGCTAATATTTAAATTGTTGCACAACGAGGGATTTTATTCTTAGAGAAATACATGGCTGCAAGTACGGAACAAATTAAATGGTCTAATTACGGTTGGGTTCTAGTGATGAAATGTGAATGAAAAATGAAGGTAACAAATTGACGGAAAAGTTGAATTGTGTTTTCAATTTAAGGAAGAAGTGTTCTTCCACATTGGTGGGAGAAAGTGTAACACCCCGTACATTTCCCAACTTATTTGACTACCTTAACATTTATGGAATTATTTAAACTTGAGATAGTTTGTGAATTACCCACTAAATTTATTGGGCAGAATTAATATTATGCTAATGGGATCAATTGAGGTCCAAAATTAAGTAAAAAGACATGGGCCTAAAAAGGGAGATGATCCATTTAAAAATGGACCAAGTATACTTAGACTTTTTGACCAAATAATTGGCTAAGGGAGACCACAAAGAGGTGGTTAAGGGGGACCTTTATAAGGATGAAATTAAGCTTATTTTCAACACATTTCACTTGACAAAAATCATATTTTCAATCAAACATTTTTTCCTCTCTCAAACCCTAGCCACCCTAATTTTCTCCAAGAATTTTTGGACAAATCTTCCACTTGCGCAAGCCTTGGTAAGTGTTTACCCTTATATATTAATATGTTATATGCATAATAGGTTGTGTAAATCATGTTGGGTATGTTTAAAAAGTGTTGATCAGTCTACTTTATTTGTACCAGTCCACTTTTGCTAAATCGGTAAAGGATTTGCCCTCTATGTGGTTTAAACTTGAAAGGGGACTTAAGGTCTTGAAGGAATTGAATTATATGGATTAAATTTCATTATGTTTAAGTGTGGTTCTGTACCTAAGTCATTAATCCTTGTGTATGACTTGTGGAAATGTTTATACGTAATTGTGCATGGAACGTTTGGCGTAGTGAAAGGAGAATACTTTCTTGTTATGTAAAAGTGAATTCTAAACTGTGTGGACTATTTTGGTATATTATTGTGTAAGGTATTTATGTGACTTTATGGAATAAAAATATGGAATTGCATTTAGGCAAAAATGTGAAGTATGCACTTGGTGGGAAATCTTGTCGGTTTGTAACGTCTATGTTGATGTGTGGACTGTTTTGGTATTGTTGATGTTGTAAGGCAATAAATTGTATTTTAGGAGGGTGGAATGATTTTATATGGAAGTATAAAGGAAGGTGGAATGATATACCATGTGTTTGGGATGTTGGATAGTTTTTACTTCCTGTCAAGTAGTTAATTATCGCCTTGTGAACTTGTAATGTAATTAGCTTTTAATGTTAGCATCGTTACGTACTTGTGTTGTAGAGTAATGATTTAAGAAAGAGCTGAATTGTTGTAGTCACACGTTGGAAAGATAAGGTATGTAAGGTTACTCTTTTTCGTATCCTTTGGCCTCACCTATTGTTCACATCGTTACCGAACTTGTTTCCACTCCAAAACGTTTTAAAGTATCTCATTTCAAGTTTTTTAGCAATTGTTATTTACGTGTTTCTTATTTGTTGACTATTGTTCCAAAGCTCCAATAATGTTATGACCACCGATGTAACAATCTCACAAAAATTAAAGAAATGAAGTAATGCATATTTGGTTGAGTACGGGTTGTAGCTCTGGGGGCGAAAGCCTAGCTCGAACCGATCCTGATTGATTATTGGATGCAGGGGGTGAAATCTAGATCGAGCCGAACCTGATTTATTGATTTATAGGTGCTAGCTCTGGGGGAATAAGCCTAGCTTGAGCCGATCCCAATGTTATTTACCACTGATCAGTTGGTCCCAGGCATTGTATGATGTATATTGATATAAAGGTAAAAGTAAATAAATGAATGTAATGTACATGGTTCCACATATACAGTACGGTGGTATATCAGTATTATCCATTCACTTGTATGTGTTTCCATTTGAGTTCCTCTATTTCATACAGTTACTTATAGCCTTACATACTAAGTACATTCTTTCGTACTGACGTCCCTTGGGGGACCTGCCTTACTTGTTGCAGGTACAGGAGTTAGTAGACTTTCACAGTAGGGCATGGGTCATCTGCTATCTATTGGTGAGCTCCAGGTTGATTCAGGGCTTTCCTAGTCATTTGTATATATTTTTTGTACTGTGTAGTAGTTGTATAAGGCAGGGACTTGTCCCGACCTTAGTCATGGTTATATATCTTTTAGAGGCTTTGTAGACATTGTAAAGTCAAATGTAGAAGTGTGTTACCTTTTAGACATTATGGCCCCAACGGCCAAGTCTCGTATCTGTTTTGAACGTCTTTACATGACTTTCGTCATCGATATATTATATACGTATGTCGCAGAATTTTTGTTCACTTAATGGCATGAATATGAATGTACAGGATCATAGGTTGGTTCTCTCGGGCCTTTACGGCTACGGGTGCCTGTCCGCCCCAATGGAATTTGAGGCGTGACAAAAGTGGTATCAGGGCGGGTCATCCTAGGGTGTCTACAAAGCTGTGTCTGAGTAGAGTCTTGCTTATAGATATGTTGTGCACCACATTTATAAGCAGGAGGCTATGGGACATTTAGGAGTTGTTTCTTTTCTTCATTTCCTAGATAGTGCAATAGAGCCAAAGTTGTAGGTGGAGTCATATTTAATCACTGAATTTGTTTTATGTTTTTGTTTCCTCAGTATAGCAAAATGTCATTTACAAGGAGAAACAAGGGTAAAAGTAAGAAGGTAGATATGATTGTCGGAGAAGGAACCAGTAAATCACCACCTGAATGAGTTAATCAAGGTGAAGATGAAAATGAGTTTGCATCATGGGCTTCTTCTACTCTTCCACCTCCAGGAGAGCCAAGAAGGAGAGGAGTACCCCCAGAACCACCTGTTAATGCTACTGAGCAGGATTTAAGAAATGTGGTGCAAATGTTGACTCGTATAGTTGCTGCACAAAATCAAAGACAAGCTGGTCCAACTACAAGTAATAACGATGCGCATAGGGCAGCTAGTCAGTGGACACAGGATTTTCTTAAATTAGACCCACCCACATTCACTAGGTCAGATCATAATGAAGACCCACAAGACTTTATGGACTAAATTCAAAGTGCTTTAGATGTTATGCATGTATCTGGCATAGAAATAGTTGAGCTTGCAGCATATAGATTAAAAGGAGAGGCTATATTATGGTATGAAGATTGGAAACGATCTAGGGGTATCGGTGCACTTCCAGCTAGTTGGGAAGAATTCAAAGCAGCATTCCTTGATCATTACCTTCCATATGAGATCCGAGAGGCTCGTGTAGACCAGTTCTTAAATCTTCGTCAAGGTATTATGAGCATCAGAGAGTACAGTCTTCGATTTTGTTAGGTATTGTACTATTGCTTCTTTGAATAGAGACATGGATATAGCCAGGATACAAGCTTTTGCACAGAAGATGGAGGATCAGAGGCAAAGAAGAAGAACGCAAGAATTTGAAAGAGGACCATCAAAGAGGGCTAAACCTATGGGACTGTTCATGGAGTCCCAAAGAGAATTTAGGCCTTGGGTTTTTAATAGACCGCCTAGACCATCATTTTCTTATTCTACAACAGGTACTCCATCCCAATTTTGAGGGTTCGAAGGTAGTCAAGTTGGGCAAAGTAGTGGGGTTCAACGTTCACAGATAGCAAGGTATCAAGAACAAGGAATAATAAGCCAATCGAGGTTTTCTCTTTAGCCGTGTCAGCACTGCAAAAAGTTTCATTTAGGTGTATGTCGGCTTGGGACAGATGCTTGTTTCTGGTGTGGTATGTCGGGGAACATAATGAGAGAGTGCCCACGGAGGGACACGGGTAGTATGGCACGACCTATTGGATCAGTCGTTGCATCATCCTTGTTGGGTGTACAGCCTACTGGGTGTGGTAGAGGTGTTCGAGGAACAGTTAATTCTAGTGGAGTCCAGAACCGTACCTATGCTTTAGCGGATTGACAAAATTTGGAGGCTTCTCCTGATGTGGTTATAGGTACATTATCCGTCTTTTCACATAATGTATATGCATTGATTGATCCGGGCTCTACTCTATCATATGTAACTCCATTGATTGCTGAAAAATTCAAAAGAACACCAGAATTACTAGTCAAGCCATTTGAAGTATCTACACCAGTTGGTGAATCTATTGTAGCTAAAAGAGTCTATTGTAATTGCATAGTAATTGTTTGTGATCATGATATGTTGGCTGATCTTATTGAGATAGAGATGGTAGATTTTGATGTTATAATGGGTATGGATTGGTTGGCTTCTTGTTATGCCACAGTAGATTGCCGAGCTAAGAAGGTACATTTCCATTTCCACGAAAGATCATCCTTGAATGGGGGGGTAATGTTGGAGCACCGAGAGGTAAATTCATTTTTTATCTTAAGACAAAGAAAATGATATCCAAGGGGTAAATATGCCATATAGTAAGAGTGCAAGATACCGATGTGAAGCCACCAACTCTTCAATCGGTTCTGGTGGTAAATGAATTCCTTGATGTATTTCCTAAAGATCTTCCAGGTTTGCCTCCAAAACGGGAAGTAGAGTTTTTTATTGATGTGATTACAGGTACTCAGCCTATCTCTATTCCTTCGTATAGAATGGCCCCGGTAGAGTTACGGGAATTGAAGGAACAATTAAAAGTCTTGCTAGACAAGGGATTCATAAGTCCTAGTATGTACCCGTAGGGTGCACCAGTGTTATTTGTACGAAAGAAAGATGGTACGTTGATAATGTGTATTGATTATAGGCAACTGAATAAGGTAACAGTCAAGAACAAATACCCCCTCCCCAGAATTGACGATTTGTTTGATCAATTACAGGGTGTCAAATGCTTCTCAAAGATTGACTTGAGATCGGGTTATCATCAAGTAAGGGTTAGAGAAAAAGATATACCTAAGACAGCTTTCCAAACACGGTATGGTCATTATGAGTTTTTAGTTATGTCATTTGGGCTAACAAATTCACCAGCAGTTTTTATGGATTTGATGAATAGGGTGTTCAAGCCGTTCTTAGATGTGTTCGTGACAGTATTTATAGATGATATTCTGGTTTATTCAAGATCAAAAGAGGACCATGCTAATCACTTACGGCAGGTGTTACAGATTCTTCGTGATCATAAGTTATATGCAAAGTTCTCTAAATGTGAATTTTGGTTAAAATCTGTAGCATTCTTGGGTCATATTGTGTCGATGAAGGAATAAGGGTTGATACTCAAAAGATAGAAGCTGTGAAGAACTGGCCAAGACCTACAACGCCTACAGAGATTCATAGTTTTCTCGAGTTGGCAAGTTATTGTAGAAGATTTGTTGAAGGGTTTTCTTCCATTTTGGCACCTTTAATAAAGCTAACGCACAAGGCAACCAAGTTTCAGTGGAATGATGCATGTGAGAAGAGTTTCCAGGATCTGAAGGATAAGTTGACTTCTGCACCTGTATTGGTACTTCCATAAGGCACAAAAGGGTATGCGGTATATTGTGATGCTTCAAGAGTTGGCTTAGGATGTGTATTGATGCAACACGATAATGTAATATCTTACTCCTCAAGACAGTTGCGGCCACATGAGAGAAATTATCTAACACATGATCTTGAGCTAGCAGCTGTGATATTTGCTTTAAAGATATGGCGCCACTACTTGTATGAGGTTCATGTTGAGATATATACCGATCATAAGAGTTTGCAGTATATTTTCAAGTAGAAAGACCTAAATTTAAGGTAGCGGAGGTGGCTGGAACTACTAAAAGATTATGATATCGATATCTTATAGCATCCGAAAAAAGCAAATGTGGTAACCGATAGATTAAGCCACAAAACAATAGGAAGCAGTGATGGCAAGCTCACAGAAAAGCAAGGTATCATCAAGGATCTACATCAACTAGCCATCTTGGGGGTTCGTCTTCTTGAAACTCCAAATGAAGGAATTCTAGTGCAAAATGCGGCAGAATCTTCATTAGTAGCTGAAGTGAAGGAAAAACAGTATACGAATCCTATTTTACTACAGCTGAAAGAGAATGTACAACAAGGTTTGACAAAGGCATTTGATCTTACGCACGAGGGAGTGCTTCAGTGCCAAAGTAGATTGTGTGTACCTGATATAGATAAGCTAAGGAGACGGATTATGACAGAGGCGTATCATTCACGGTATTCTATTCATCCGAGAGACACCAAAATGTATCATGATTTGAAAGAAATATATTGGTGGGGTAACATGAAGAAGAACATTGCAGAATTCATAGCCCAATGTCCAATTATAAACAAGTAAAAGTAGAGCACCAGAAGCCTGGAGGTTATATGCAATGTATAGATTTTCCAATCTGGAAATGGGACATGATCAACATGGATTTCATCACAGGTTTGCCTCGTACACTTCAGAAATTTGATTCTGTATAGGTAATAGTGGACAGGCTTACCAAGTCAGCACACTTTCTACCCGTCAAGACCACCTACACAGCTGAAGATTATGCGAGGTTGTATATTAAAAAGATAGTTAGACTACACGGAATTCCAATCTCCATTATATCAGACAAGGGAGCTTAATTTACTGCACACTTTTGGAAGTCTTTTCAGAAGAGTTTGGGAACCCAAGTGAATTTAAGTACTGCTTTTCATCCTCAAACAGATGGATAAGTAGAACGTACTATACAAACACTTAAAGATATGCTATGAGCTTGCGTGTTGGACTTTAAAGGTAGTTGGGATGATCATTTATCTCTTATTGAATTTACCTACAATAATAGCTATCATTCAAGTATCAAAATGGTGCCTTACGAAGCTTTATATGGAAGAAAGTGTAGATCACCAATTGAATGGTTTGAAGCGGGTGAAACTGCCTTATTTTGTCCAAATCTTGTTCATCAAGCTATGGAGAAGGTTAAGGAGATACAACAGCGGCAACAAATGGCCCACAGTCGGTACAAGTCATATGCCGATGTTAGAAGAAGGGGGCTAGAATTTGCCATAGGTGATTGGGTATTCTTGAAAGTGTCACCAATAAAAGGGGTAATGAGATTTGGGAAGAAGGGAAAGTTGATTCCATATTATATAGGGTCGTATAAAATTGTCCGAAGATTTGGTCAAGTTGCGTAAAATTAGAACTACCCCAAGAACTCTCCACAGTTCATCCAATGTTTCATGTTTCAATGCTTCAGAAGTGCATAGGAGATCCATCTCATATTGCTCCCACTGAAGATGTACAAGTTACATAAGATCTCACCTATGAAGAAGTACCTATTGCTATTCTGGATTGACAAGTTAGGAGGTTAAGAAATAAAGAAGTAGCTTCTGTAAAAGTGCTTTGGAAAAATCAGCAAGTAGAAGAAATCACATGGGAAAGAGGAAATCTGACTCCATTCCTGACTAGAGAAGGGAATGCGGTGAATCACCAGTTTGGATCGCAACTCAATCATAGATGATGGAATCATCAAAGATTTGACCTTTTCGAACTCTGTCAAGTCTAAGTACTCTCATTTATTTCAAACCGAAGAGAAAGTCCAAGATGCTGAATTGGAGCAATAGGAAGTAAGTATATATAAGTATTATATGTATGTGATAATATGAAGAATGAACTTAGACTTGAAATTTTTTAGATTGGATAACGTTACTAACATTCGAGGATGAATGTTCCTAAGGGGGGAAGGATGTAACACCCCGTACATTTCCGAACTTATTTGACTACCTTAATATTTATGGAATTATTTAAACTTGAGATAGTTGGGGAATTACCCACTAAATTTATTGCGATGAATTAATATTATGCTAATGGGCTCAATTGAGGTCCAAAATTAAGTAAAAAGACATGGGCCCAAAAAGAGAGATGATACATTTAAAAATGGACCAAGTATACTTAGACTTTTTGACCAAATAATTGGCTAAGGGAGACCACAAAGAGCCGGATAAGTGGGGCCTTTATAAGGTTGAAATTCAGCTTATTTTCAACACAGTTCACTTGCCAAAAATCATATTTTCAATCAAACATTTTTTCCTCTCTCAAACCCTAGCCACCCTAATTTTCTCCAAGAATTTTTGGACAAATCTTCCACTTGCGCAAGCCTTGGTAAGTGTTTACCCTTATATTAATATATTATATGCATAATAGGTTGTGTAAATCATGTTGGGTATGTTTAAAAAGTGTTGACCAGTCTACTTTATTTGTACCAGTCCACTTTTGCTAAATTGGTAAAGGATTTGCCCTCTATGTGGTTTAAACTTGAAAGGGGACTTAAGGTCTTGAAGGAATTGAATTATATGGATGAAATTTCATTATTTTTAAGAGTGGTTCTGTACCTAAGTCTTTAATCCTTTTGTATGACTTGTGGAAATTTTTATACGTAATTGTGCATGGAACGTTTGGCGTAGTGAAAGGAGAATACATTCTTGTTATGTTAAAGTGAATTCTAAAACTATGTGGACTGTTTTGGTATATTATTGTGAAAGGTATTTATGTGAATTGATGGAATAAAAATGTGGAGTTGCATTGAGGTAAAAATGTGAAGTATGCACTTGGTGGGAAATCTTGTCGGTTTATGACGTCTATGTTGATGTGTGGACTATTTTGGGTTTTTTTGTGTTGTGAGGCAGTAAATTGTATTGTAGGAGGGTGGAATGAAGTTATATGGTAGTATAAAGGAAGGTGGAATTATATACCATGTGTTTGGGATGTTGGATAGTTTTTACTTCCCGTCAAGTAGTTAATTACCGCCTTTTGAACTTGTAATGTAATTAGCTTTTAATGTTAGCTTCGTTACGTACTTTTGTTGTAGAGTAACACTTTAAGGAAGAGATGAATTGTTGTAGTCATGTGTTGGAAAGATAAGTTATGTAAGGTTACTCTTTTCCATATCCTTTGGCCGCACCTATTGTTCACATCGTTACCGAACTTGTTTCCACTCCAAAACTTTTTAAAGTATCTCATTTCAAGTTTGTTGGCAATTGTTATTTACGTTTCTCTTATTTGTTGACTATTGTTGTTACAAATATCCAATAATGTTATGACCACCGACGTAACAATCTCACAAAAATTAAAGAAATGAAGTAATGCATATTTGGTTTAGTAGGGGTGGTAGCTCTGGGGGCGAAAGCCTAGCTCGAGATGATCCCGATTGATTATTGGATGCAGGGGGTAGCTCTGGGGGTAAAAATCTAGCTCGATCCAAACCTGATTTATTGATTTATGGGTGGTAGCTCTGTGGGGGCATAAGTCTAGCTCGAGTCGATCCCAATGTTATTTACCACTGATTAGTTGGTCCCGGGTATTGTATGATGTATATTGATATAAAGGTAAAAGGAAAGAAATGAATGTAATATACATGGTTCCACATATATAGTACGGTGGTATATCAGTATTATCTATTCACTTGTATTTGTTTCCATTTGAGTTCCTATATTTCATACAGTTACTTATAGCCGTACATACTGAGTACATTCTTTCATACTGACGTCCCTTGGGGGACCTGCCTTACTTGTTGTAGGTACAGGAGCTAGTAGACTTTCACAGTAGGGTATAGGTCATCTGCAGGCTATTGGTGAGCTCCAGGTTGATTCGGGCCTTTTCGAGTCATTTGTATATATTTTTGGTACTGTGTAGTAGTTGTATAAGGAGGGGACTTGTCCCGACCTTAGTCATGGTTATATATATTTTAGAGGCTTTGTAGACATTGTAAAGTCAAACGTAGAAGTGTCTTACCTTTTAGATATTGTGGCCCCAATGGCCAAGTCTCGTATCTATTTTGAACGTCTTTACATGACTTCCATCATCGATATATTATATCCGTATGTGGAAGAATATTTTTTCACTTAATGGCATGAATATGAATGTACCCGATCATAGGTTGTTTCTCTCGGGCCTTTACAGTTACCGGTGCCTGTCCGCCCCAATGGGATTTGAGGCGTGACAGAAAGGAACTTTTTCATGCTTAAATATAAAAGCATTCCTACATGTTGTTACTGAGGAAAGAAGAAATCAAGCCTCACACCATCGTCGTCATCACTCGATCGGCTCCGCTTCGGCTTCAAATTTGGATTTAAATTTAGATTTGAAAAATGATTGATTGAGAGACTATCTTTTTGTACAAAATTCATTTGAAACTTGAGAGTTAGTAATTCAAAAATTCAATCTGAAAGTTCTCTATTTGTGGATGCACACGAGCATGTACGTACACATGTCACAATGCACCTTGAAGGGACGTAACCCTTCGAGACACTGTTTGAAAGTATAACAGTGACCTGCGGGCGTAGATCACCATATGTGGATGTATATGGGCTCCGTAGGTTAGACAAAAACATTCTATTTTTTGACATAAGCAGCTTGCAGCCGCATGTGGCCCATCTGCGACTGCAGATGGAGTCTGCAGGTTGGTGACGGTCTAAAATAGTGTGTCTTTTCAAGAATCATTGATTCTTTTATGAAGCACCACCTTTTGGCTATAAATACCTAATTTTTTCCTTAGGTATAGGAATAAAATTTTGAAGTGAAAACACTCTTCTTTTTTCAAAAAACTCAAGTGTGATTTACGAATCATTGAGTGCATTCATAGTTTGACAGAGTTTGAGGTACCACTATTCTGTCGAACTGATTCATATTATCTTGGGAGGATATATTTCATAATCTTGGGTACTTGAGGGGAATAATTTCCTTATGGACATACTATGAATTTGGTGGACTTGCATCTCCCAATATTCATCTTTTTCTAAACATTTGGTTTTGCTATTTTCTAGAAAATAGTTTGAACTTCATTTTGTTGTTGTTCATAAGTTGGGTTGAACTTGTTATTGAAGTTCAAAGTTGTTAATACAGTGTTACATCTTTATTTGATTGTTCACACTTTAGTTTGAACATGTGTTTGAAGTTATTGTTGAAAAATACAGATTTTACTAATCCCGAGAAACAACAATCTTAAGAAAATTATTAAGTACTTAGTTAATCTCTATTGAGTATGATTTTTTTGAGACTAAAATCTTTTGATTTCTACTCCCTAGGTTAGAGGAATATAAAAACTTCATAGAGAAATTGGATTGGGAATTCGGTTAGAAGAATATAAAAACTTCACCGATTCATTGAACTCTTTGTATTGGTTTCTGGAGTTTAAAACCTATGGGTTTTCACTCTATTTGAATTTTATTCTTATTTGAAGAACATAAAAACTTCGTCAAGTTTCAAAATTCATTCGGTTGATGATTTGAAGACAAAAAAACTTCATTGTTGACTAGAAACATGTGGTTTAAATATTAAGTCTTTATTGTTAGTATTCTGAAATACTAAATTGATTGTCAAAGCTTTACAGGAAAATGACGAATGAAACTAAACAACAATTTGATTCGATTGTGAATGGTGCAGTCCCAATGACAACCAACGTTGCGTCATTAAGCTGTTCAGATGTTGCTCTAGCAATGACAACGGCAGAGAAACCAAAAAAAAATTCTGGTATGAACTTCAAAGAATGGCGGCAAATAATATTAGTTTGGCTGACCAAACTCGAAACGCAAAAGTTCATAAGTAGAGATCCTCATGTACCTGAAAAAGGAATGTTTGAAAACCAATTGTCTGGTTTGGAAAATCTTGTGATTTGTCTTAAGATAGAAGAGGACAATAAGTTGCACGAGAAATCAACAATGATGGATGTAAATCTTGTTAAAGATGATTCTATACATAATAAGAAGAGGAAGAAATCTTCTGGACAAAAGAAAGAGCAGAACCAGAAAAAGTTCAAAGACAAGTGCTACAATTGTAGTAAAATTGGCTACGAAGCTCTAAATTATCAAGTTTTGAACAAGAAACAAAATCAGCTAAAAATGTTGAAAGCAACTGAAAAGATTTTAAATCTATGTGATATCATCACTGAATACAATCTAGTTGGAAATCCAAATGAATAGTGGTTTGATTCAGGAGCCACACAACATGTTTGTATGGACAAAGAAGCTTTGGCTACTTATGATACCACTGGTTCCAAAGAAGTGATCTTCATGGGAAATAATGCAGCAACTAAGGTTGAAGGAAGTGGGAAAATATTCTTAAAAATGACTTCTAGCAAGAAGTTTGTTCTCAACAATGTTTTTCATGTTCCTACTATTAGGAAGAACTTAGTGTGCACAACACTTCTCATTAAAAACTGGTTTAAATGTGTGTTTATTTAGGAAAAAGTTGTAATACGAAAGAATGAAATGTATGTAGGAAAGGGATACCTCAATAAGGGCCTTTTTAAACTTGATATAATGGTTTTTGAAATGAATAAAATTGAGGCTTCTTCTTACTTGCTTGAGTCAAATAAATTATGGCATGAACGTTTAGGACATGTCAATTACAAAACCTTACAAAAACTGATTAGTTTGCAAGTTTTGCCTAAATTTGAGTGCAATAAATCAAAGTGTCAAACATGTGTTGAATCTAAGTATGCTAAGCATCTGTATAAGTCTGTTGAAAGGAATTCCAATCCCTTTGACTTAATTCACACAGACATTTGTGATATAAAGTCAACACCATCTCGTGGTGGAAAAAAATATTGCATAACTTTTAAAGATGATTGAACTAGATATAGTTATGTTTATTTGCTGAATAGTTAGGATAAAGCAATAGAATCATTTAGGCAATCTAAAACTGAAGTTGAAAATCAGTTGAATAAAAAGATTAAAATGATAAAAAGTGATAGGAGTGGAGATTATGAATCTCCTTTTGTAGAAATATATTTGGAAAATGGAATTATCCATCAAACTACTGCCTGTACTCACCTCAATCAAATGGAATTGTAGAAAGGAAAAATAGAATGTTGAAGGAAATGATGAATGTCTTACTTATAAGTTCAGGTTTACTGCAAAACTTGTGGGGGAAACCTAACCTTACAGCAACCTGAATACCCAATAGAGTGCCCCATAGTAATAAACAATCTATTACATATGAGAAATGAAAATAAAGTAAAACCAACTTGATATATTTCAAAGCGTGGGGGTGTCTGGCCAAAGTCCAAGTTCCTATACCCAAAAGGGTAAAGATAGGACCAAACACGATAATTGAATCAGATAATGTTGAGCTCTTTGAACAAATTTATTCATATAAAACTAGACATGAGCTATAAAGTGAAGGGTCTAAATGACCTAGGGATGAACCAAAGGAGAATTTACTTAATGATGAGAATCCAAGGCGGAGTAAGCAACAATGGACGTCGAATTCCTTCGGATAAGATTTTTGTAACACCTCGTACATTTCTGAACCTAGTTGATTATCATAACATTCATGGAATAATTTAAACATGAGAATGTTGGGGTATTATACATTAAATTTGGTGGGCTGAATTAGTTTTTTGCATTGGGATCAATTGAGGCCCAAAAATGGAGCAAAAGACATGGCCCAAAAAGGGAAAATGATCCATTCTAATGTTGACCAAGTAAAAATAACATTTATTGTCCATAGTGTGGCTAAGGATGACTTGACGGAATATATAAAGCACAAAAAATCAAATTTTTATTCATTGTAACACACATGCCATTTCTAGGCATTTCCAAGATATTTCTTTTATCTTCCAAACCCTAAGTCATCACTCCTTTGGACAAGATCACTCTCTTGCAAGCTTTAGTAAGTGTTTATTCTTATGGTTTAGTATATTATATTCTTAATATGGTGTATAAATCATGTTGGTTATGTTGGCAAAGTGTTGGACAGTTCACTATGTGTAAAACAGTCTATTTTGCTTAATCGGTGAAGGGTTTTGCCTTCTAAACTTGAAAGTGGACTTGTGGTCTTGAAGGAAGTGAGTTTGATGGATTAAATATCAACATTTAAGATGTGGTTATATTCTTAACTTGCTTTCTTTGTGTGTATAACTTGTGGGATTGTTGTTATGAAATTGGTCATGGAATTAGTAGTGTATGGAAAGGAAAATGTGGTTTTGCTGATGTTCATGTGTGTTACGAAATCATGATGGTTCATTGGCATCCAAGTGACCTAAAATATTCAAAGAGAAGCTTACTTTTGTCCGTGAACCATTTATTAGACAAAAGGACCCAAAAGAGACCCTTTTTCGCCGAAATGGGCACCCGCCCTCGCAGACAGGGCACCTGCGGGAGCAGATGCCAACGCAAGTGGCCTTGTACAGGTCCAAGGTCACCTTCGGCCTCACTTGAACCACCTGCGGGCGCAGGTGGCTTCGCATGTCAGCCCAGAACTTCGTTTTGCATGTTTTTGTCTCTCTTTGATCCCCGAAGGCCCCTATACCCTTTTTTGGATGTAATTATCAACTTATGTTACCTATTGAATGAATTTAAGTGGTAGTTTGGAGGCATATTGGATTATATCAATTATGGATTTTTGTTAATATGTTTTTATGAAAGGTATTGAGGTGACTTGATGGAATAATTGTGACGTAGTGTTAATGAGGAAGCGTAAAGGGTAAACTTGGTGTGAAATGCTATTAGTTTATGATGTCTTGGTCAATGTGTCGAATGTTATGGTATTGTTGGGATGGTAATGCAGTGAATTGTATTTTAAAGGGTAAAATGATGTTATAGGGTAGTCATGTAACTCATTGTCGTCTTATGCACTTGTAAAGTAGTTAGTTGTTGACGTGAGCTCCGTTATGAACTTGTTTTGTAGAGTAACACGTAAGGAAGGAGCTGGATTGTGGCATTCACATATAGGGTTGTGTATTCATATTTGGAAGATAAGGTATGTAAGCTTACTCTTTTCGTATCCTTCTACAGCACATAGTGTTCACATTGTCATTGTACTTGTTCCATTCCGAGATATTCTAAGGTATCTCATTTCAGGTTTTCATCTGATGATATCCACATGTTCCTTATTCATTTATCAATTGTTATACATGTGACACATATTTGTGGACATGGTTCCAAAGTTCCAATAATTTTATGACTATCAACGTATCAATCTCTCAGAAGTAAAGAAATGAAGTAATGTATAATTGCTTGAGTATTCTTGGGTGGCATCCTAGGGGTGGAAGAAAAACCTAGCATGGGTCAATACCAATATCGTGGATGGTATCCCAGGGATTAAAATACCAAGCATGGGTCGATCCCAATATCACGGGTGGCATCCCAGGGGCGAAATAAAAGCCTAGCATGGGTCGATCCCGATTTGTGTATTTATAAGGACCGCATCCCAGGGGTGAAAATACCTAGCATGGGTCATCCTCTTTTACCACTGATCAGTTGGTCACTTGTTTATCACATGCTTTACAATTTCTTAATGTAAAGAAGGATGAAGTAATGAATGATAATGATGAAGAGCGTAAAAGTAAAGTAAAGTAAAGAATGTAATGTACATGGTTCCATATAAACAGACGGAGGTTTATCCATATTGATTACTTACTTGTTTTGATTCAATTAAAGTTGTTATGTATGATGCCGTTTCTTATAGCCTTACATACTCAGTACATTCTTCATACTGGCGTACCTTGGGGGACTTACCTTACTTGCTGCAGGCATAGGTGCTAGTAGACCTCCACAGTAGGTTGCGGGTCATTTGCAGATCATTGGTGAGCTCCAGTTGGTTCGGGGCTTTTTGAGTCACATGTGTACATTAGTCTTGGTATTATGTAAATGTTGTATAAAGCGTGGACTTGTCCCAACTTTAGGATGGTTATGTACATGTATCTGTTAGAGGCTTTGTAGACGTACATGGGAAGATGAATGAAAGAATGTATGCTTTTGACATAGTGGCCCTAACGGCCAAGTTTCATATATATCATATGTTTCCCATGACTTCTGCTATTGGTAATTTGTATCGAAATGAGGTAGAGTGATGTTCTTTTAGTTACATGAATATGAGGGTACATTAATGAAGATTGGTTCTCTCGGGCCTTAACGGCTTCGGGTGCCAGTCCGCCCCATTGGAATTCGAGGTGTGACAAAAGTGGTATCAGATCAAGTTGTCCTAAGGGTGTGTACAAAGCCGTGTCTGAGTAGAGTCTTGGTTATGGATGTGTTGTGCACCATATTTATAAGTAGGAGGCTACGGGACAGTTAGGAGTTGTTTCTTTTCTTCATTTCTAGATCGTGCAATAGAGCCAATGTTGTAGGTGGAATTATATCTGACCATTGTAATTGGTTTTCTTTGTTATAGTAAAATGTCAATGACAAGACGAGGTAGGGGCAAAGGTAAGCAGGTAGATATGTTTGCCGGAGAAGGAACTAGTAAATCACCACCTGATCAAGCTAGTCAAGGCGGGGCTGACGCTGAGTTTGTATCGCGGGCTTCTTTTACTTTTCCAGCTCCAGAAGAGCCTAGAAGGAGAGAAGAACCTAACGAACCACCTGTTAATGCTACTAAGCAACATCTCAGAAATATGGTGGAAATATTGACTCAGATAGTTGCTGTACAATGTAAAGGATGAGCTGGTCCAATGATAAGTGATGATGGTGCAGCTAGGGCAGCTAGTCGGAGGACACAGGATTTTCTGAAATTAGACCCTCCCACATTCACTGGGTCAGATATGAATGAAGATCCTCAAGACTTTATAGATCAAATTCAAAGGGCTTTAGATGTTATGCATGTGACTGGTACAGAAACAGTTGAGCTTACGGTATATAGATTGAAAGGAGAGGCAATATTATGGTATGAAGATTGGAAGCGATCTCATGGTATCGGTGCAAATCCACCTAATTGGGAAGAATTTAAAGCGACATTTCTTGACCACTATCTTTCATATAAGATTCGAGAGGCTCGTGCAGACCAATTTTTAAATCTTCGTCAAGGGAATATGAGCGTCCGAGAGTACAGTCTGCAGTTTAACTCTTTGGCTAGATATGCTCCCAATGTGGTAGCCACTATGGCCGACAGAGTTCATCGGTGTATGGATAGGTTAGAATCATATTTGGTAAGAGATTGCACCATTGCTTCCTTGAATAGAGATATAGATATAGCCAGAATACAGACATTTGCACAGAAGATAGAGGATCAGAGGCAAAGAAGAAGCGCGTACGAATTTGAAAGGGGGTCGTCAAAGAGGGCTAGACCTATGGGACAGTCCATGGCGTTCTAAGGAGAATCTAGGCCTCAAATTTTTCCTAGACCGCCGAGACCATCATTTTCTTCCCCTACAGCAGGTACTCCATCCTAATTATGAGGGTTGAGAGGCAGTCATATTGGGTAGAGTAGTGGGATTCGAGGTTCGCAGACCACAGGATTTTCTCGTCAGTCATGTCAGCACTGCAGTAGGTTTCATTTGGGTACATGCCGATTGGGAACGACTGGTTGCTTTTGGTGTGGTATATCGGGGCACATGATGAGAGAATGGACACAAAGGGGCACGGGTGGTATAGCACGACCTACGGGATCAACTGTTGCATCGTCATCATCGCTTCCTTCCCTAGGTAGAGGTGTACAGCCTGCTGGTCATGGTAGAGGTGCCAGAGGAGCAGCTAGTTCCAGTGGAGCCCAGAATCATACCTATGCTCTAGTGGACCTACAGAAGTTGGAGGCTTCTCCTGATGTAGTCACAGGTACATTATCCATATTTTTGCATGATGTATATGCATTGATTGACCCAGGTTCTACATTGTCATATGTTACTCCATTGATTGCTGCAAAATTTAAAAGAACACTAGAATTATTAATTAAGTCATTTGAAGAATCCACGCCTGTCGGTGAATCTATTATAGCTACGAGAGCTTATCATGATAGCGTAATTACTGTTTGTGGTCATGATACGTTGGCCGATCTTATTAAGATGGTGATGACAGATTTAATGTCATAATGGGTATGGATTGGTTGGCTTCTTGTTATGCCACAATGGATTGTCGACCTAAGAAAGTACATTTTCATTTTCCACAAACGAATGTTCTTGAATGGAAGGGTAATGTAGGGGTACTGAGAGGAAGATTTATTCCCTATCTTAAAGCAAGGAAAATGATAGCCAAGGGGTACATATGTCACTTAGTAAGAGTGAAAGATATTGATGTGGAACCACTAACTCCTCAGTCGGTTCCAATGGTAAATGAATTCCTTGATGTGTTTCCTGAGGATCTTACAGGTTTACCTCCAGAACGGGAAGTAGAGTTTGGTATTGATGTAATGCCAGGCACTCAGCCTATCTCTATTCCACCGTATAGAATGTCTCCAGTAAAATTGCGAGAACTGAAGGAGTAATTAAAAGACTTGCTGGACAAGGGGTTCATAAGGCCTAGTATGTCCCCGTGGGGTGCACGAGTATTATTTGTACGGAAGAAAGATGGCACATTGAGAATGTGTATTGACTATTGGCAATTGAATAAGGTAACTATCAAGAACAAATATCCCCAGAATTGACGATTTGTTTGATCAGCTACAGGGTGCCAAATGGTTTTCAAGGATTGACTTGAGATCGGGTTACCATCAAGTTAGAGTTAGAGAAAAAGATATACCCAAGACAGATTTTCGAACACGGTATGGCCATTATGAATTTTTAGTTATGTCGTTTGGACTAACAAATGCACCAGCTATTTTCATGGATTTGATGAATAGGGTGTTTAAGCCATTTCTAGACGTGTTCGTGATGGTGTTTATAGATGACATCCTGATTTATTCAAGATCACAAGAGGACCATGCTAATCACTTACGACAGGTGTTACAAATTCTTCGTGAGCGTAAGTTGTATGCAAAGTTCTCTAAATATGAATTTTGGTTAAAATCCGTAGCATTCTTGGGTCACATTGTGTCGGACGAAGGGATAAGGGTTGATACACAAAAAATCGAGGCGGTGAAAAATATACCAAGGCCTACGACGCCTACGTAAATTCATAGTTTTCTTGGGTTGGCAGGTTATTATTGAAGGTTTGTTAAAGGGTTTTCTTCCATTGTTGCACCTTTAATGAAGCTAACACACAAGGCAATCAAGTTTCGGTGGAATGATGCATGTGAGAAAAGTTTCCAAAATTTGAAAGATAAATTAACTTCCACACCTGTATTAGTACTTTCGGAAGGCACCGAAGGTTATGCAGTATATTGTGATGCTTCTGGAGTTGGCCTAGGGTGTGTATTGATGCAGCACGGTAATGTAATAGCGTATGCTTCAAGACAGTTGCGACCACATGAGAGAAATTATCCCACACATGATCTTGAGTTATCAGCTGTGGTATTTGCTTTAAAGATATGTCGCCATTATTTGTATGGAGTTCATGTTGATATATACACTGATCACAAATGTTTGTAATATATCTTTAAGCAGAAGGATTTAAATCTGAGGCAACGGAGGTGGCTTGAGCTATTGAAAGACTATGATATTGATATCTTGTATCATCCAGGAAAAGCAAATATTGTAGCTGATGCATTAAGCCACAAAGAAATAGGAGGCACAAGTGGCCAGTTGACAAATAAGCACGACATAGTCAAGGATCTACATCAACTAGCCAGCGTGAGAGTTCGTCTTCTTGAATCTTCAGATGAAGGGGTTATTGTGCAAAATGCGGCAGAACCTTTATTAATAGTGGAAGTGAAAGAGAAGAAGCTTGTAGATCCTATGTTATTGCAGCTGAAAGAGAATGTACAACAGGGTTTGACAAAGGCATTTGATCTTACACAAGAAGGATTACTTCAATGCCAAGGTAGGTTATGTGTACCGGATGTAGACGAGCTGAGGAAATTAATTATGACAGAGGCACATCATTCACAATATTCTATTCATCTGGGAGCTACCAAAATGTATCACGACTTGAAAGAAATGTATTGATGGGGTAACATAAAGAAGAACATTGAAGAATTTGTAGCTCAATGCCCAAATTATCAATAAGTAAAAGTAGAGCATCAGAAACCTGGAGGTTATATGCAATGTATCAATCTTCCAGTCTGGAAATGGGACATGATTAATATGGATTTCCTCACAGGTTTGCCTCGTACACTTCGAAAATTTGATTCCATATGGGTAATAGTTGACAGGCTTACCAAGTCAGTGCATTTCCTACCAGCAAGACCACCTATATAGCTGAAGAGTATGCAAGGTTGTATGTTAAAGAGATAGTGCGATTACATGGGATTCCATTCTCTATTATATTAGATAGGGGAGCTCAATTTACTGCACATTTTCGGAGATATTTTCAGAAGAGCTTGGGTACACAAGTGAATCTGAGTACGGCTTTTCATTCTCAGACAGATGGACAAGCAGAATGTACTATCCAAACACTTGAAGATATGCTACGAGCTTGTACATTGAACTTTAAAGGTAGTTGGGATGATCATATACCTCTTATTGAATTTGCCTACAATAATAGCCATCATTCAAGTATCAAAATGGCACCTTATGAAGCTTTATACGGAAGGAAGTGTAGATCACCAATTGGATGGTTTGAAGCGGGTGAAACTGCTTTACTTGGTCCAGATCTTGTTCATCAAGCTATGAAAAAAGTTAAAGTGATCCAACAGCGGCTACAAATGGCTCAAAGTCGACATAAGTCATATGCTAATGTTTGAACAAGAGAACTCAAATTTGCCACAGGTGATTGGGTATTCTTGAAGGTGTCAGCGATGAAACGGGTAATGAGATTTGGAAAGAAATGAAAGTTGAGTCCACGTTATATAGGGACATATGAAATTGTCCAAAGATTTGGGCAAGTTGCGTATGAATTAGCATTATCCCAATAACTCTCCACAGTTCATCTAGTATTTTATGTTTCGATGCTTCGAAAGTGCATAGGAGATCCATCTCGTATTGCTCCCATGGAAGATGTACAAGTTATGGAGGATCTCACCTATGAAGAGATACCTATTGCTGTGCTGGATCGACAAGTGAAGAGGTTAAGGAATAAATAAGTAGCTTCCGTAAAGGTACTTTGGAGAAATCAACAAGTAGAAGAGATCATATGGGAAGTCGAGAAAATGATGAAGTCCAAGTACCCTCATTTGTTTCAAATGGAAGAGAAAGTTCAGAATATGGGATCGGAGCAGTAACAAGTAAGTATCTATAAGCATTCTATATATATATATATATATGGTAACATGAATAATGATCCTAGACTTGAATTGTTTAAATTGGATAATGTCACTAACATTCGAGGACGAATGTTTCTAAGGGGGAAAGGATGTAACACCCCGTACATTTCTGAACCTAGTTGATTATCATAACATTTATGGAATCATTTAAACATGAGAATGTTTGGGTATTATACATTAAATTTGGTGGTCTGAATTAGTCTTGTGCATTGGGCTCAATTGAGGCCCAAAAATGGAGCAAAATACATGGCCCAAAAAGGGAAAATGATCCATTCTAATGTTGACCAAGTAAACATAACATTTATTGTCCATAGTATGGATAAGGATGAATTGAAGGACTATATAAAGCACAAAAAATCAGATTTTTATTCATTGTAAGACACATGCCATTTCTAGACATTTCCAAGATATTTCTTTTATCTTTCAAACCCTAAGTCATCACTCCTTTGCACAAGATCACTCTCTTGAAAGATTTTTTAATGTTTATTCTAATGGTTTAGTATATTATATGCTTAATATGGTGTATAAATCATGTTGTTTATGTTGGCAAAGTGTTGGACAGTTCACTATATGTAAAACAGTCTATTTTGCTTAATCGGTGAAGGGTTTTGCCTTCTAAACTTGAAAGTGGACTTGTGGTCTTGAAGGAAGTGAGTTTGATGGATTAAATATCAACATTTAAGATATGGTTATACTCTTAACTTGCTTTCTTTGTGCGTATAACTTGTGGGATTGTTGTTATGAAATTGGTCATGGAATTAGTAGTGTAAGGAAAGGAAAATGTGGTTTTGGTGATGTTCATGTGTGTTGTGAAACCATGATGGTTTTTTGGAATCCAAGTGTCCTAAAAAATGCAAAGATAATCTTACTTATGGCCTTGGACCATTTATTACACAAAAGGACCCAAAAGAGACCCTTTTTGGTCAAAACGGCCACCCGCCCTCGCAGACAGGGCACCTGCAGGCACATATGCCAATGCAGGTGGCCCTGGATAGGGCCAAGGGTCACCTGCGGACGCACCTCAATCACCTACGGGCACAGGTGGCTACGCAGTTCAGCCCAGAACTTCGTTTTGCATGTTTTTGTCTCTCTTTGATCCCCGAAGGCCCCTATACCCTTTTTTGGATGTAATTATCAACTTATGATACCTATTGAATGAATTTAAGGGGTCGTTTGGAGGCATGTTGGATTATATCAATTATGTATTTTTGTTAATATGTTGTTTTTAAAGGTATTGAGGTAAGTTGATGGAATAATTGTGATGTAGTGTTAATGAGGAAGCGTAAAGGGTAAACTTGGTGTGAAATGCTATTGGTTTATGATGTCTTGGTCAATGTGTCGAATGTTATGGTATTTTTGGGATGGTAATGCAGTGAATTATATTTTAAAGGGTAAAATGACGTTATAGGGCAGTCATGTAACTCATTGCCGTCTTATGCACTTGTAAAGTAGTTAGTTGTTGACGTGAGCTCCGTTATGAAATTGTTTTGTAGAGTAACACATAAGGAAGGAGATGGATTGTGGTATTCACATATAGGGTTGTGTATTCATATTTGTAAGATAAGGTATGTAAGGTTACTCTTTTTGTATCCTTCTGCAACACATAGTGTTCACATTGTCATTGTACTTGTTCCACTCCGAAATCTTCTAAGGTATCTCATTTCAGGTTGTCCTCTAATGATAGCCACATGTTCCTTATTCATTGATCAATTGTTATACATGTGTCATATATTTGTGGGAATGGTTCCAAAGTTCCAATAATGTTATGACTATCAACGTATCAATCTCTCAGAAGTAAAGAAATGAAGTAATGTATAATTGTTTGAATATTCTTGGGTGGCATCCCAGGGGTGGAAGAAACACCTAGAATGGGTCAATCCCAATATCGTGGGTGGTATCCCAGGGGTTAAAATACCTAGCATGGGTCGATCCCAATATCACGGGTGGCATCCTAGGGGCGAAATAAAAGCCTAGCATGGGTCGATCCCGATTTGTGTATTTATGAGGACCGCATCCTAGGGGTGAAAATACCTAGCATGGGTCATCCTCTTACCACTAATCAGTTGGTCACTTGTTTATCACATGCTTTATAATTTCTTAATGCAAAGAATGATGAAGAGCGTAAAAGTAAAGTAAAGTAAAGAATGTAATGTACATGGTTCCATATATACAGACGGAGGTTTATCCATATTGATTACTCACTTGTTTTGATTCCATTAAAGTTCTTATGTATGATGCAGTTTCTTATAGCCTTACTTACTCAGTACATTCTTCGTACTAACGTCCCTTGGGGGACTTACCTTACTTGATGCAGGCACAGGTGCTAGTAGACCTCCACAGTAGGTTGCGTTTCATTTGCATATCATTGGTGAGCTCCAGTTGGTTCGGGGCTTTCTGAGTCACATGTGTACATTAGTCTTGGTATTATGTAAATACTGTATAAAGTGGGGACTTGTCCCGACTTTAGGATGGTTATGTATATGTATCTGTTAGAGGCTTTGTAGACATATTTGGGAATATGAATGAAAGAATGTATGCTTTTGACATGGTGGCCCTAACGGCCAAGTTTCATATATATCATATGTTTCCCATGACTTTCGCTATTGGTAATTTATATCAAAATGAGGTAGAGTGATGTTATTTTAGTGACATGCATATGAGGGTACATGAATGAAGATTGGTTCTCTCGGGCCTTAACGGCTTCGGGTGCCAGTCTGCCCCATTGGAATTCGAGGCGGGACAATTTTGTAACAGTTTTTCTTGAAAATAAGCCTCAAACATTCAAAGAAACGATGTCGTCTATGGACTTATCCTTTTAGAAAGAGGCTGTCAATAGTGAGATTGATTAAATCTTGAGCAACCATACTTGGGAGTTGGTTGATCTTCCTCCAGGAAATAAACCTTTAGGTTCTAAATGGATCTTCAAAAAAAAAAAAATTGATAGTACTATTGACAAGTACAAGGCAAGACTGGTTGTGAAAGGCTTTAGACAAAAAGAAGGCCTTGACTATTTTGACACAGACTCTCCAGTAACAAGTATAGCATCCATTCTGATGTTGGTTGCATTAGCTATAGTATATGGTCTTGAAATCCATCAAATGGATGTGAAAACAGCTTTCTTAAATGGAGAATTGGTGAAAGAAATTTACGTGGAACAAACCAAGGGTTTTGTGGTTCCTGGTAAAGAAATAAAAGTGTGCAAACTTGTTAAGTCACTTTATGGACTAAAGTAAGCACCCAAACACTACCATGCAAAGTTTGACCAAACTAAGTTGTTAAGTCACTTTATGGACTAAAGTAAGCACCAAAACACTTTATGACATATTAATCATTAGTAGAGACATTTCTAACATAAATTCTATGAAGCAAATGCTTGAGAGTAAATTTGATATGAAAGACCTTGGAGTTGCTCATGTGAATTTAGGGATAAGAATTCATAGAACTCTACAAGGGTTGGCATTGTCATAGTCTTATTACATTGAAAAGGTACTTGACAAGTTCAAGTATTTGGATTTCAATATTGCCAAGACTCCATTAGATGTGAGCTTTGCACTTCAAAAGAATGAAGGTGAAAATGACTCACAGTTGGACTATGCAAGTGTATTGGAAAGTTTGATGTATATCATGAATTGTACGCGACCAAATATAGCAAATGCTATTAATAAACTGAGTCACTACACAAGTAATCCCAATCAAACTCAGTAGATGACAATAAAAAGAGTTTGGGTATCTAAAATATACTCAAGACTATGCTTTGTATTATAACACATATCCTGTGGTAATTGAAGGATATAGTGATGCAAATTAGATCGCCGGATCAAATGAAGTAAAATCCATGAGTGGATATGTATTTACTCATGGTAGAGCAGCAGTCTCTTGGAAATCATCCAAACAGAAATATATTGCCCGCTTTACAATGGAATCTGAATTTATCGCGTTAGATAATGTCGGTGAAGAAGCTGAATGGCTTTGAAATTTGTTGGAAGATATTTTTTATTAGCCCAAACCTTTGGAACCAGTATGCATACACTGTGATAGTCAAACTGCAATAGGTAGGGCAGGGAGCATGATATATAATGGTAAATCTCGTCATATATGACGGAGACATATTACCATTAAAGAATTACTCTCTAGTGGAATTATCACGATTGACTATGTGAAGTCAAAGGATAATGTGTCGAATCCACTTACAAAAGGTCTAACTAGAGAGGAAGTTGAGAGATCATCGAAGGGAATGGGTTTAAGGCTTAGGACAAATCATCACAGTGGTAAGTCTACCTAGAGGACTAGAGATCCCTAGAGCTAGGTTCAAGGAGATCAAATAAAGTTGTGACTGACGGTTCAACATTGTCAATTAACTCAACCCATTCTCATGATGAAGAAAATATTCAGGAATTAAGGTTAAGGCTTATGTTTGAAGCTTTTTAATGGTTTTTAAGTTTGGCATGTATGACCAAATAGTTTGATCTATAGGATTAAACATTTAGGAATCACCTATATAAGGGTGAAATGGAAGCCGCTTCAAAGAGAATAATAGTAAAGGCATATTCCTTAAGTTCTCATAAGACCAGGTAGTGTTCATGGCTGAAATGAACAAAACTGTGAGAACCATAAATGGTAAAAGTCTAGTTATGTGACTTATGTTATCTAAGTGTAGACTAAAGTTTGACAGTTCAAAGATATCACATCTACCGATTGACCGAGTGCATCCAATACAAGTTCACTATAGAAAGTTCAAAGAAAAACCTACTTATACAGATGCAAGTAGTCTTTGTTTGTAAATCACACACTTGTCTGTATATTTTTTGATGAAATAGGCATTCCCATTTATGTGGGGGGATTGTTGGGTTCTAGTGAATAAATATGAATAAGAAATGGAGGGAACAAATGGAGGAAAAAGTTGAATTGTGTTTTCACTTTAAGGAAGAAGTGTTCTCCCACATTGGTGGGATAAAGAAAATTTTTCATGCTTAAATATAGAAGCATTCCTTCATGTTAATAGTGAGGCAAGAAGAAAGCAAGCCTCGTATGATCGTCGTCATCGCTATCTCATCTCGGCTTCAGCTTCGAATTTGTCAAATGATCAATTGAAAGATTATCTTTCTGGATAAAATTCATTTGAAACTTGAGAGTTAGTGATCCAAAAATTCAATCTAAAAGTTCTTTATGTGCGGATGCATGTCACAACGCACCTCGAAGGGACACAACCCTTCAAGACACTATTTGAAAATGGAAAAGTGACATGTGGGCGCAGGTCACCATCTGCGGATATAGACGGGCTCCACAAGTGAGACAAAAACATTTTGTTTTTTGACATAAGTGACTTGCAGTGGCATGTGTCCCATATGCAACCGTAGATGGACTCCGTAGGTTGGCGGCGGTCTGAAATAGTGCGTCTTTTCAAAAACCATTATTTCTTTTCTGAAGCACCACCTTTTGGCTATAAATACCTGATTTTCCCCTCAGGTATAGGAATGAAATTTTGAAGTGAAAACACTCTTCTTCCTAAAAACTCAAGTGTGATTTATGAATCGTTGAGAGCATTCGTAGTTTGACAATGTTTGAGGTACCTATTCTGTCGAAGTGATTCATCTTATCTTGGGAGGATATATTCCATAACCTCGGGTACTTGAGGGTAATAATTTCCTTAAGGACACACTGTGAATTCGGTGGACTTGAATCTTCTAATCTTCATCTCTTTCTAAATATTTGGTTTTGCTATTTTCTAGAAAATATTTTGAACTTCATTATTTTTATTGTTCATAAGTTGGGTTGAACTTATTATTGAAGTTCAAAGTTCTGAATACAGAGTTACAACTTCATTTGATTGTTCATAGTTTAGTTTGAACATGTGTTTGAAGTTATTGTTGAAAAATATAGCTTTTACTAAACTCGAGAAACAACAATTACAATATTAATTACATGTCTATAAAATCAATGATCTCGAGTGACAAGGAGAAGTAAACTTGTTGGGTTCGTGTTAATCAGGAGATACAAATATCTCAAGATCACTTTGGTTTGAACCAATTTGGTTCTTGAAAGTGTGTGAAATTTATGCTTGATTATGATTATTGTAATAGATATTATTTGCATGTATATATATATAAAAATATCAATTATTATGATTTAATACTTCCCGGTGAAATTTAAATGTGAAAATCACCTTGTTGTTTAGCATGTTGACTGAGATGATAGTAATTGTCTGTTAGCCTGATAGCTTTTAAGGAAATAATGACATTTATTTATTGAAGATCATGATAAGGTCTAGGTTAAGGTTGATTTTAAGGGAATAAATAAAGAATAAGAAAGAGTAGACTTTTATAAAGAGGTTTTTAAACTCTCAATGAAAATTTTTTGTTAGGCTAACTGGATAGTCCAAATTATGAATTTACTTTCCTTGTTCACTTTAAGTGTAACAACCAAATTCGTTGTTACTAGGAAATACCTGAATATTAGTGTGGAGAACGGATATTATTGGGATTTTAGTAGTAATTTACGTGAGGCCATGTGTGTTAAAATATCAGAATTTAAAAGATGTTGAGTCGGGCTGACATCAGCCCACTATAGAGGAATTTATTCCGCTTTAGCGGTGCCACTATAGTGGTGCGCATGCCGCTACAATGGGATGACGCAAACCAGAATACCCACTTAAGTGGTTTTTAATTCTTTTCTCTACTTAGGTTAATATAAACGACGTGGGAGGCTTCAAAAACCTTAAGGGTTGCCTCCCATGTCTTGGAACCATAGAGAAGAGAAGAAAGGGGTGCAGATGGATGCAAACTCATGGATTTTCAAGGGTTAGTGTGTCCGTGATCTTGGAAAGATTGGAATTTACATTTGTTCACTCTTCCTGCAACTGGTGACATCCAAGTAAGCTAAGGTTAATTGAGTAGCATAGACCCGGGTTAGAGAGCATGAATGTAATGTAGATGGATGGAAGACTGTATCTCTAGGACATGGAGTCAAGATGGCTAAAATCAGTTAAATTTTGGGTAATGTATGAGTATGGGCTGTTTGTATACCTTATTATGATATGTATGGTTATGCTATGAATTTTATAGTTCATTATTGTAGACCCGTGTTTGGGATAGTGAAAAGGGCAAATTACCGGCTATTAGTCAAACCTTAAAAGGAAGAGATGATACCATATTAGGGTGGAGAGTTTTCGAATGTTTTGGGGTGGTGATCCTTATCATAATTTTTGGAACATAGCATTGTGGATGTGTCGTGATCAAGGCCCTAACTGATAGTGTAGGTGGATGTATTGTAGCTTAATCCAATTTGTGTTATATGTGTGTGTTAACTACTTGTAGTGTGGCTTGTTAGTGCATATTATTTAGTGGTCAATGCAAAGGATTTTACATTGTTGTATGATTTTGACCTACCTTATTTCTAAATGTGGAATATTTTAATAATTGAGACTTTCTCACAATTTATTGGTGAAACAAATTTGGCAGACACTTGTGTCTGGGATTTAGTACATGGATGGAAATTATCCCCTGCAGGTCATGTGTAGAGGGTCGATTTATCACCCATAGCGTGTATGTATGAATGTCTGGTGATTTTGACGGTTCCTTGAGTGAACTGGGGAATATACTTATATGTTTGTTATATATTTTGGGAATTCTTGTTATTAGAGTCATGGTATGTTGACTTGGATATTGCTAAAAGTCAGGGTTTTTGACTTGATCATTGTTTGACTTGACTTATTGTCTCTTGACTTATCCTGACATAGCCTGACTGAACTTGACTTAGTGATAATTTGTTGACTTGTTGATTGAATATCCTAAACAGCCTATTTGATTCTTTATGTGCTAAGAGTATGTTAGATTTGAGTATGGATTAACTTGTGGCACTATATTTTAGTGAAGTGTGGCTGTCTTACAACTTAAGAATTAATTCTTATCGTGGTTTGACTCATGATACTGCCTTGAGTGGTGTAATGGCCAAGAAGGTTAGGATTGAGTAAAGACTTCTAAGTCAGCGGGATAGGAAGAAGGTTGGGTGTGAGTTATGGATTAAGTCTGATTTAATGTTCGGGGGGGGGAGGACATGGTGAATAGCTTACATATCCGAATGGGCCTTCTCCAGGTGTGCTATATGACTTATTAGGTTCTTGACATAGGTTTAGGGCTTTCCCCCTAGTTCTACCCTTATTCACGGTCTAAAGATTACCAAAGGTTGATTAACCATTAACTAGTTCTATCATACTCAACAGATCTCCATCAATGGAGTTTTAAATCTAAAGGTCCCATCTTTATTGAATTCAAGGTCCCCAACTATCAAAATTCATATTTTAGAATAACAAATTCGTACTAGGAATCGTTAGTTTACAATCTAGAAGTAATTCTAGGTAAAAATACACATACCCATAGGTTTTCCCCATAATTGCGTGAACTTAGAGTTCTAACCCCCAAGAATTTCTCCATTATAATTATTCTAGAAGAAGAATGAATTAATCGATGTTAAAAGGGAGTAAAAATATTACCTCAACAAAGAATTTTCATCCCAACCTTGAGAAAATTTCCTCTCTAGGGATTTGGAATGAAGATTTTGAGTGTATGACCTATAATTAAGCCAAAATTAGGCTTATATAATGCTGTCATCCCGCTATAGCAGACTGAGTCCCGCTATAGCGGCCTCAGTTTTTCAACATGGACAGTCTTCAGTAAAATGGCCATAACTTTTTATTCCAGAAGCAGATATACAAATGGTAAGTGGAATTGGAAATAAGACTCAAAACTCTTTAATTTAGTGGGTATTGGGTCCCATAAAACTTCATGTTCGATGAGGAGTGATCATTTGAAGTTGACCGTAGTTTAAACTTGGCCAGAAACTCAATCGATAAGGACACTTACAACTTAACTATGTGCTAGGAATATTGTATGACCTTAATTCATATATGATGCACTCTTATACTAAAGATTTGATCCTACCACCTATGATGAATGAGACTCTTATATATTTACCATAGATACTTTCAATAACGACAAAACATGTAATTACATTAGATACCAATTTACCATCCGTTCGTCCACGAATAGACAAGCACGAGGTCAGAATTAGGAAGACACAACTTTCAGAGTTGCTTATATTGAACCTTACTTACCCACTTGCTATTGTTTATCAACTAAACCACATTATATACTTTTCTCTTTATCGAGGATTTTCAAGACAAGAATATATGGAGCCAAACATTTACGCACATATTAGTTATTTCTTCCACCGTGGTCTAAGAAAGAAACCTTGAGATTTTCTAATGAGATAATATCTAAATTCAGAGAAAACTGAACATTTACTGCATTGAGCCCGTTATAGCGGTTTGATTCCCAATATAGTAGCGCCGCTATAGTAGGATCTGCCCGCTATAGCAGAGCTGACCAAAATTGACTTCCACTATAGTGAAAAATTCCTGCTATAACGGGATCATGGTAGTAGCTTGCATCCCGCTATAGTAGGTTAGGCAAGGTAGAAACTTTGGAAGCTTCCTCGTTTTACAATTTCTACAACACAATACTCAGAGTTTGACATTACAAACAAACCCTTTTACGCCAAATGCTATATCCGGAGTTCTACTAATCCAAATTCCATTTTGAAAGTTTCTATGGGCTACTATGTCCCTCACCTATGATGATATCACCTTAAATTCATCAAACACTACACCTCGAGACACCAAATATCTCTAAATCATACAACACAGGATTTTCATTGGAACCCACTCTAGCCTGAGATTTTATCAACTCTAGTTCCAGGGAAAACTCTACATAGGCACTTACACCCTAACTAATGCTATAACGAAGACAACAACACCAAATAATACACCATGATTTCCTCTCGAGACCTCTATTTTATAACTTTTTTCCACAACTCCATGATCAACATACAAGAATAAATCATCTAGAGTACAAACACTAACCAACACACTGCTATGGGTTTCATTAACACATAAATTCTCCACCAGTCTACCATAACTCACATTAGTCCATTCAACCTCAACAATCAATCTTTTATAAACAAACCATCTCATTAGTTATCACCCAAGGACAAGTTATACTCATTTAGCCTCATAACTAGCTTACGGTTAGTCAAATTACCGACTCAACATACCTTAACCACTCAAAGAGAAATAACAATCAAGTATTATCATGTAACAATAAGAGGGATATGAATATGAATAAATGCATAAAATAACTCTTCTCCCTCAATTGACCCTACAACTAAGGATCATCAATCATAATCAAGCTAACATATTTCACAAACCTTATCAATTCAATTACTCTGTATTCAAGGGATACTATTAGCCGATAATTATTCCTATACAATAAGTATATAAGTAATGTCAAACCATTATTAGCCAATTATAAACCATTTTGTTAATCAACACCTGAGTGAGTAGTTTTTCCAATAGGCAATTACAATTGCCAGGTTCACAAATTGTCATGACCCGAGACTACTCCTAGTCGCAACATAGTGCTTAGAGCCACATGTGACCCCAAACTAACCCATGTACTGGCATGACACTAAGAAAGTTGGATATAACTGAAATATACTGGGCAAAAGCTAAACTCAGAATGATATATTAATAATTAAAATTAAACCAAATACTGAAGTCAATATGGGAATTATCTAACATAACCATAAAGCTAAAAATCTAACTGTCAGTCTAAAAACCTCTAACAAAGATGAGTTGATGGGACAATCCCCCAGCTAACTCTAAAGTGTCTGAAACTATAATGAAATACTAATAAAAGACATAAACTCTTATCCTTGGATGATGAGGACTCACCACTATCAGCTGCTAGAAAGGGTACTAGAATGGATTGACTATGGGGCTAATGTTGAGTGTCCAAACCTATATCATAATAGGATGCAACATAAGAAAAAGGTATGCAGTTTGTACTTTAAATGTACTGAGCATGTGAGATATACAAATAAAATAGTAATAAATACTAAAATTTTATACTGAGATATAAAACTAAATTGAATCATAATGACCCTATCTTAGATGATAAACATATGTATAAACACTAATATTAAATCATAAATCTGACAAGTCATTAGTTTAAGCAAATACAACTGAATTAAGGATCATGTACTATACTGAGTCTGAAAATGTATAAGGTTCTCATAAATGAGATAGATCATGTGAGCAATATGGAATACATCCAGTAATCCAAGTTGGAAGGGTGTTTTATACCTTTGCAATGGTAAGAACCATGACTAATGTGAATTCACTTGTGAGCCCATACAGGCAAAGAGAGATACTCTCAATTGGCAAGGACCCCTTAATCTATGGTGGCATGTTGTTCTGGGACTTGGGTACACTTAACCCTAATCCAACTTAGCACATTGTTCTAGTACTTGGGTATGTTGAACCCTAGTCTAACTTGGTGCTAATTACTACTCCCATAATCATGTACATATGCTCATATTTATTCTGACAGCTGAGTAAATTACATAAACTAGTTCAATTTACTATAGCTAATAATGACTGAGATCATGGGACTAGTTATATTCAATTACTATCTATGAAAATCATAATAAGCATTATATACTAAATATTTGTCTTAAATCATGCTTTGCATAGGTGTTTCATGTAAATTATTCAAGAATCTTGGATCGTGTGTTCATAATACGCCAACATATGAAAAAGCTTTGGTTAAAAATGTATAAACTGATATCAGTAACCATAACATATTTAAAACATCACTTACTAAAAGAAATCATAAATTGAGATTGTAACACCCCGTACGTTTCTAAGTTTAGGTGACAATCGTAACATTTAGGGAAAAATGAAAACATGAGAGAATTGATGAATTTTGTATTGAATTGTGGGCATTTAATAAGTCTTGTAATATTGGGCCCAAAAATAAAGCCCAAAATATCAAGAAGACATGGCCCAACATGGGGTTTTTGACCCATTCTTCCACATTTTGATCCATTTGACCAAATCAACATTTCATTAAATGCTAAGTAAAAGATAAGGGAGACATGAGGGACTATATAAAGGAAAAATCAGATTTTTATAGCATTGAACTCTCATAACATTTCTAGATTTTTCCAACATTTTCTTCTTTGCTCTCAAGAACCCTAAGTCACTCTTTTGGACAAGATCATCAATTGGTAAGACTTGGTAAATGTTTATTATGATTTATTAATATATTTTATTCATAATATATGGTGTATATTATGTTGGTTATGTTGGTGGAGCATTGAGCAGTTCACAAAAAGTGAAGTGTGCATGTTGCTAAATCGGAGGGTGTTTTGTCTTGTAAACTTGACTATGGACTTGTGGTTATTTGAACTTGGTGGAGTAAACATTGACATATGAGAAGTGATTATAGTCTTAATTTTTTTTATTCTTGTGCATAACGTTGGGAATTGTTGTTGCGATCTTGGTTATGGTTTTGGTGTCGTATTGGCCGTCAAATGTAGTTTTGGGTGTTGTTATGTATGTTGTGAGACTATGGCTGAATTTTGGTGTTTAATATGATTAAAAATATGTTCAAATATGTTTTATTGTGATCATGGACCATTCATGGCATTAAAAGACCCAAAAAAAGTCATTTCGGACCAAAACGGGCATCCGCCCCCGCAGACGAGGGCATCTGCGGGCGCAGATGCCAACGCAGAAGGCCCTGGAATTTTACAAGGGACATCTGAGCGCACATATCATCCACCTGCGTGTGTAGTTGGTAGTGCAGGTCACCTCCAGAATTGGTTTTGTATGCTTTCGTCTCTAGTTGATCCCCGAAAGCCCCGATACCCTTTTTGGATGTAATTATCAACTTGTGATGTCGTTTTAATGACTCTAAAGTGTCGTATGGAGGTGTGTTGGACTATGTTAAGTATGTATTATGTTTCATATGTTGTTATAAAGTAATACTTACGACGGAATGATAAAAGAAAAAGCGTAAAGGGCAAGTATGGTGTGAAATGCTATCGATGTATGATCTTTTGGTCAATGTGTGGAATGTTATGGTGTTATTGATATGAAAATGCAGTGGATTGTATTGTAAGGGGGTGACATGACGTTATATGGTAGTCACATAGTCCATTGTCATCTTGTACACCTATATAGTGACTAGTTGTTAATGTAAGATCCGATATGAACTTGTATTGTAGAGTAAGACGTAAGGAAGAGCTGGACTATTGTGTTCATACATAGGATTGTGTATTCATACTTGGAAGTGAAGGTATGTAAGGTTCCTCTTTCCGTATCCTTCTGCAGCATATAGTGTACACTTTGTTATGGTACCAACTCATTTCTGAAATGTACTAAGGTATCCTATATCCGATTATCAATTGTCTCCATTACATGTTTCCTACTTATTGGTCAATTGTGAATCTCATGTCTCATTTCTCATGTCCATGAATAGTATTCCAATAGTTCCAATAATGTTATGTTTTCAATGAGGTAATGTTTCCAATAATGCTATTCACATGTCTCTCACTCATTGGTTAATGATCCAAAGTTTCCAGTAAAGTTATGACCATCATTGTATAAATATCAAAGTATCAATCTCAAAGTAATGAATAAAGTAATGCAAATGTGGTTAATGTTTGAGCACGGGTGGCAGCTTTAGGGGCAAAATGCCTAGCTCAAGCCGATCCCGATATTATTGGATCAGGGGGCAACTTTAGGGGCGAAAGCCTAGCTCAAGTCGAACCTGACAAGGGGCAGCTCTAGGGGCATAAGCCTAGCTCGAGTCGATCCCGATGCATTGATTTATGGGTGGCAGCTCTAGGGGCATAAGCCTAGCTCGAGCCGATCCCAACATAACGATATGTTATGTAAAGACCCACTGATCAGGAGGGGCTCGGGTACATTGTGACACATGTATTGACAAGCAAGCATTGAAGTAAAGAAAGCAAAGAAAGTAATGAAAGCAATACACATGTTTTCCAAAAATGCAAAATGGTGACTTACTCACATAGATTAGTCATTTGTACTGAAGTTCATTGATATGTTCATGTGTTATATAGTTTCATTTGAGCCTTACATACTCAGTACTTATTCCGTACTGACCCCTCTTGGGGAATTTACCTTATTTGCTGCAGGCGCAGATACCAGTAGGCCTCCTCAATAGATTGCCAGTTGTTAGCGGTTCATTGGTGAGCTCCAACTAATTCGGGGCTTCTCCGAGTCAGAGTGTATATATGTTTTGGTGATGTACATATTGTATAAAGCGGGGACTTGTCCCGACTTTTAGTTTGTTTTGGTCAATGCATCTGTTAGAGGCTTTTGTAGGCGCATGTGGGTATATGTATATAAGTTGACTCATGATGTCTTGTTTTGATGGCCTCAACGGCCAAGTTTCTCAAATGTGTATATAGATATATATGTCACATGTTTCATGTTAGTATTTAAAGCTCTTACATGACTATGGGTTTCTTATGGCATGCACATGAATGAACATAGGCAAAGCTTGGTTCTCTCGGGCCTTATCGGCTACGGGTGCCAATCCGTCCTGATGGGATTCGGGTCATGACAGAGATAGTTGAGTTCTTTCCCTAATTCATGGTTGTTCATGAAGACTAAACATGAAAACATATTTGGGAATAATAGTGAAAGGAGGCTCTCATTGAATACACACATAACTGGAGATTGGAGAATTTAGGTTAAGAACCTTAGACTGGAGCCTTTGGAGAAGAATCCTAACTCTAGAGGCTTGCGAGAAAAGAGTCACTTTTTTTTATTTCTTATTAGTGTTGAGAGTGAATGAGGGGAATTAATCGACTGATCCCCTTTATTTCCCCCTTAGAGTAGTCTTAAACGACATAGTATAGGGGTTAAAAGAGTGGGAAAAGACCAAAAAGCCCCTGAGAAAACATATCTAAAACTGATGTACCCAATCATCACGAGTCACGCAATGAGTAATCATGACTGGCAACGACTCATCATTAGACTAGTTGTGACTATGTAGATTTCCACTGGTCTGACAATGACTGGACACAATGACTCATTGTCACTAATGATATGCCATTGTGTGGATTTGTTGGGGTTGGGCTAAAATTTCAACTTTCAGTACTTTCTCACAACGAGCACTGAATAAAAGTCATAGGGGATGGTAATGACTCATTTCCTTGAATCGTTACCCTTGGAGGATTTTTCATCTTTCAAGACTTGGGAGAATTTCACTCAGAAGAAGTGGCATGATGACTCATTGTGTCTCATTAATGGTTCATCCCTTATAGTTGTTGCCACTGGGGAAAATACATTCTGTAGGACTTTGGACTAAGTCCTGAGAACGACTAACCCAACGAGTCATGAGGTCTGGCAATGACTCGTTGCCTAAATCATTCTATGAAAAAATTTCTGATTTTAATCTAATTTTCTGTCTTAATTCTAAAATGGAGTCTTAGAAACTTATGGGGTGTTACAATATCTCCCCCTTGGGAACATTCATCCTCGAATGAAGATTAACTAAACTAAAAGGGTAGGAAAAGACTTGCAATCCCAACACTAAGTTCTAAAAGCTGATTTTCTGACATAACAACTGATTTTTCTGACTGATACATGACTAGACTAAATTCATATAATATGAATGCAACTAAGACATGAGAGCAACTGAGGGACATGAAACTGAGAAGAATACTAAGGAGGAAACTATTACCTCAAGCTGGAACTGAATTCAAAAGGAAAAGATGAGGGTATTTGGTCATTATATTTGCTTCTGCTTCCCAAGTAATTCCCTCAACAAGTTAATTCCTCCAAATAACTTTTACTGAAGTGACTTCTTTGTTTCTCAACTTACAAACCTGACAGTTCAAAATCTCAACTGGAACTTCTTTGTAAGAGATACTATTTTTTGAATCCACGCTCTCTAAAGGAACAATTGAAGTTGGATCACCAATGCATTTCTTCAACAGAGACACATAAAAAATTGGATGTACTGATGCTAAGTCTATAGAAAAATCTAACTCATAGTTCACATTGAAAATGTGCCTCAAAATCCTATAAGGACCAACATAGCGGGGATTGAGTTTCCCTTTCTTGCTAAATCTCTTTACCCTTTGTATGGGTGAAACTTTTAATTAGACCAAATCATCAATCGCGAACTCAAGCTCCCTTCTCCTCACATCTGCATAGCATTTCTGATGACTCTGAGTTGTTTTCAGCCTTTTTCTAATCAGCTGAACTTTCTCCATAGCCTCATAGATTGAATCAGGCCCTATCAAAGTAGTTTCACCATCAAACCAACTAATAGGATATCTACACCTCCTACCATAAAAAGCCTCAAATAGAGCTATCTAAATATTGAATGATAGCTATTAGTATAGGCAAACTCAATCAACGGTAAGTGATCATCCCAACTACCTTTGAATCAATCACATAAACTCTCAATGTGTCTTCTAAAGTCTGAATGGTCCACTCTACCTAACCATCTATCTGTAGATGAAAGTTGTGTTGAGATAAACTTGTGTACCAAGAGCCTTTTGAAATGACTTCCAGAACTGAGAAGTGAATTGAGTACCCCTATCCAGAATGATAGTAAAAGGGACTCCATTAAACTTCACCAACCCTCTAAGGTAAATTCTGGCATAATACTTGACTAAATCTAAAGTATAAAATGGTAGGAAATGTCCTGACTTAGTCATCCGATCCATAATAATCCAAATAGAATCATGTTATCGATGAGCACGAGGAAACCCTGTAATGAAATCTATATTCATCACTTCCCACTTCCAAGTAGGAATACTAATATTCTGAGTCATACCACCTGGTCCTTGGTGCTCAACCTTAACTTGCTGGAAATTTGAACACTTAGCCATAAATTTTGTGATATCCTTCTTTATGCCATTCCACCAATAGACTTCTTGTAGATTACAGTACATCTTAGTGGCTCTTGGGTGAATACAATATCGAGAACTGTGAGCTTTCATCAACATCCATTATCTCAATTCATCCACATTCAGAACATATAGTCTGCCCTGATAATGAAGAACACCATCTCCCCCTTAGGAGAAAATCTCAACTTTCTGGATTTGGACTGCTTCCCTCAACTTGAGAAAAATAGTATCGCTCTTTTGTTTTGGCTTCATCTTGACTACTAAAGAGGATTTTGAACCATGACACTACCTTCGACTGAATCAACCAACTGAACTCCCAACCTAGCAAGCCTGTGAATCTCGCAAACTAATTCTTTCTTCTCATCCTTTACATGAGAAACACTACCCATTAACAACTTGCTAAGAAAGTCATCCACTACATTTGCCTTACCCAGATTGTACAAGACACTTATATCATAATCTTTCAACAACTCTAGCTATCTCCTCTGACGAACATTTAGATCTTTTTGACTGAACACATAATGAAGGCCCTTATGATTTGTGAACACATCTACATGAACCCCATAAAGAAATGCCTCCAAATATTTAAGGCAAAAACAATTGTTGCCAACTCAAGATCATGAGTCAGGTAATTCTTCTCATGAGGCTTGAGCTGTCTAGAAGTGTATGCTATAACCTTACCTTTCTGTATTAACAAATAATCTAGGCCAACTCCTGAAATATCACAATAAACTACAAACCATATGGACCCATTGGTAGAGTCAAAACAGGAGCGGAGGTGAGTTAAATCTTCAACTCCTCAAAACACTTCTCACAAGAGTCGAACCACTGAAATTTGACTTTCTTCTGAGTTAATCTGGTCATAGGAGAAGAAATAGATGAAAATCCTTAAACAAACCATCTGTATTAACCATCTAAACCCAAGAAACTCCTAATGTCTAATGGAGAGATAAGTCTAGGAAAATTCCTAACTGTTTTGGTCTTTTAAGGATCAACCTGAATGCCCTTACCAAAAATAATGTGACCAAGGAATGCCACTGCTTTAACCCAGAATTCACATTTGCTGAACTTAGCGAATAACTAATGATCTTTGGGAGTCTGCAAGACAATCCTCAAATGGTCTGCACGTTCATCCTTATTTTGAGAACAAATGAGAATGTCATCTATAAAGGCAATAACAAACATGTCCAAGTACTACTTGAACACTTTATTCATAAAGTCCATGAAAGCTGCAGGAGCATTCATTAATCCAAAAGACCTAACAATAAATTCATAGTGACCATATCGAGAATATAAAGGTTGTCTTCAAAATGTAACGTTCTCTGACTCTGATTTGATGATGGCTAGATCTAAGGTCTATCTTTTGAAAACAACTGGCACCCTGAAGCTGGTCAAACAAGTCATCAATCTGGGATTGATATACTTATTCTTGATTGTGACTTTGTTGAACTGTCGGTAATCGATGCATATTCTGAGGGACCCATCTTTCTTATGCACGAAAATAACTAGAGCACCTCATAGAGAGATGTTGGATTTGATGAAAACTTTATCTAAAAGTTCCTTTAACTATTCCTTTAATTTATTAAGCTTAGCTGGAAGCATACTGTAAGGAGGAATTAAAATAGGCTGAGTATCTAGAAGGAGATCTATTCTGAATTCAATATCCAGCTCAGGAGAAATTTTGGGCAGATCTTCTGGAAACACTTCTAGGAATTTGTTAACTACTGGAACTGACTAAAGAGTTGAGGTCTCGGACTTTGAATCCTTAATTCATATAAGATGATAGATACACCCTTTTGAAATCATTTTTCTTTCCTTCAGGTAAGAAACAAACTAAATTATAGGCACTGAAGTACTACCCTTCCATTTTAAGACTGGTTCATTCAGGAAATGAAATTGGACAACTCTATTTCTATAGTCAACTGAGGCATCATAGGAATATAGCTAATCCATCCCTAGAATAACATCAACATTAATCATATCTAATTCCACAGGATCAACTAAGGTAACTTTCTGGGAAATTGTGATTGGGAAATTTATGTATACCCATCTATCTATGACTAAGTCACCAACAAAAGTAGAGACTGGAAAGGTTCTGAAAGGGCTTTGGGATTAACACTGAAGTCTACTACTATATAGGGAGTCACGAAAGAAAATGTGGCTCCGGGATCTAACAAAGCATAAACATCAATATGGAAGACACATAACGTACCAATGACTACATCAAGGGAACCTTCTTGATCATGTCAAGTCTATAATGCATAGAACTTGTTCTGACGCTGACCACCACCTACACTAGATGAGGCACTCTGCTGAGTTGGGTGACCTGCTGGGCCTACTGAAAAAGTAGCCTGAGTATGACTACTGCTATTACCCCTCTTGGCTGATGGACAATCTTGAGGTCTGTGACCTGACTTCCCACAACCAAAGAACCCATCCTTACCTATCAACCATTCTTTGAGATGGTTCTTCCTACACTTCTTACAAGTTAGGAAAGTACATCCACTGAAAGCACTATAATGGGACTTAGAACCTGGCGTTCAACCTTTCTAATCATGCACAGGTATAGGAGAGAAAACACTGGTAGATGATGGTGCTGGAGTTGAATATATCTACTAAAACTGAGAGTGTTTACCACCATCTGACTTGGCTAAGAAAAATCAAAATTCCCTGTTCTAGCTCTTTTATTCATATTCTCCCTTTCCTTTTCCTTAATATTTTATTCCTTGATCTATTGAGCATGGGTCATAAGTATAGAGATATCCATATTTTTGACTAACATAGCATTCCAATACTCCTTAACCACTATATCGGAGACACCTGAAATGAACTTCCTCATATGGGCCCTTGAATCGGCCACTATTGGTGGAGCATACTTAGAGAGTTGAGTAAACTTTAGAGAATACTCCTTCAATACTCCTTTATAGTTATGTCACCCTACTTCAGATTGATTAATTCCTGACCATTCCCTTCCCTTAACTCAAGTGGGAAGAGCCTGTCCAAAAACTCAGTCACAAACTCATCCCAATCCACTGGACCTGTATCTACATCTCTATCTTTCTTCCAATATTTGCACCAAGTCTGAGCCACTCCCTACAACTGATAAGCATCTAAGTCTACACTCTCAACTGGAGTGATACCTATAATCTGAGTGACCTTCTGAATCTTATCAATAAACTCTTGTGGATACTCATCTACCTTAGAACAATGGAACTCTGGAGGATTTATCCAAGTGAAGTCTCAAACTTTCGCTACAGTTGTATTCCATTCAGATTAACAAGTACAATGGCTTGCTAATTTATCTAAATAATTATTGTTTAAGCAAGCACCTAAAAAAGAGCCCTGAACTCAGCATGGGGACTTGTTCGTTCAGAGGGTCAGCTAGAGCTGGTGGAGCTTGCTGGTTTCCATTTCTTCTTCTGTTTGCTCTTTTGGGAGGCATTTTTCTGTAAATGCGCAGAGCATAAGTTAGAAGGAGATTCAATAGAGTTCACACTCTATCCCACGACATAATAATGAAATAAGTGAAACTTTTCTAAAATATTTCATTGCCTCTCACTCATAAGTGTGGTGCACTTCATACCCATGAATGAGACTCTACTTAACGCGGCTTTCAGACACCCTATGACACTGTAAAACTGATGCTCTGATACCAAGTTTGTGAAAACGAGAGACTGCCCCTTAGTTGTAACACAGTGGTTAGAGCCATGTATGACCCCAAGCTAACCCATGGCCTAGCATGACACTAAGAAAGTTGGATATAATAGAAATATACTAGTTCATAAACTGTCACGACCCGAGACTACCCCTAGTTGCAACATAATGCTTAGAGCCATGCGTGACCCCAAACTAACCCATATACTAGCATGACACTAAGAAAGTTGGATATAACAGAAATATACTGGTCAAAAGCTAAACACTGAATAATATAATAATAATTAAAATGAAACCCACTACTGAAGTTAATACGGGAATTATCTAACATAATCATAATGTTGAAGTCTAAATGTCTACATGAAAACCTCTAATAAAGATAAGTTGTTGGGACAAACCGCCAGCTAACTCTAAAGTGTATGAAATTGTAATAAAATACTGAAAACAAGCCATAACCTCTTGTTCTCAGATGATGAGGACTCACCACTGTCAGCTGCTAGAAAGGGCACTAGAATGGATCGACCGTAGGGCTAATATTGAGTGTTTGAACCTTTATAATGAGATGATACAGTGCAATAAAAAGGTATGCAGTCAGCACTTTGAATGTACTAAGCATGTGAGATATTCAAATATAAAATATACTGACAAATATTGAAATTGTATACTGAAATATAAAATTGAACTAAAGCACAATGTCCCTATCTAAGATGATAAACATGCGTATAAACACTGATATGAATTCATAAATATGAAAAGTCATAAATTAAGCAAATAAAACTTAATTAACGGCCATGTATTATACGTAGTCTGAAACTGTAGGAGGTTTTCATAACCAACAAAGACCACGTGAGCAACATGGAATCCAACTTGTAACCCAAGTTGGGAGGGTGTTCTATACCTTGCTAAGGATAAGAATCATGACTGGCGTGAATTCACTCTTGAGCCCATTCAAGCAGAGGGAGACACTCTCAACTGGCGAGGACCCCTTACCCTACAATGGCACGTAGTTCTAGGACTTGGGTATGCTGAACCCTAGTTCAACTTAGGGCTAAGTACTACTCCCATGATTATTTACAAATGCTCATATTGATACTAAAATCTAAGTAACATTTATAAACTAGTTCAATTTACTATAACTAATAATGACTAAGATCATGGGACTAGTTATATGCAATTACTATCACTGAAAATCATTATAAGCATGGTATACTGAATACTTGTCTTAAATCGTACTTCACATAGGTTTTTCGTGTAAATTATTAAAGAATCTGGGATCGTGTGTTCATAACACGCCAACATATGCAAAAGCTTTGCTTGAATCATGTATAAACTTGTCACGCCTAGAATTCCAATGGGGCGGACTGGCACCCGAAGTCGTTAAAGCCCGAGAGAACCAATCTTCATTCATATACACTCATACGCATGTCACTCAATAAGCATCACCATCACATAGAGATATAAAATGCCAATAGCGAAAGTCATGGAAAAACATGTGATATATATGAAACTTGGTCGTTGGGGCCACCATGTCAAAAGCATACGTTCCTTACATTTCCTTCATTTTGTCCCACAACATCTGCAAAGCCTCTACAGATACATGGACATAACCAACCTAAAGTCGGGACAAGTCCCCGCTTTATATAATATTTACAATACCAAAACAAATGTACAATGTACATAGTGACTCGAAAAGCCCCGAACCAACTGGAGCTCACCAATGATCGGCTAATGATCCGTAACCTACTGTGGAGGTCTACTAGCACCTGTGCCTACAGCAAGTAAGGTAAGTCCCCCAAAGGACGTCAGTCTGAAGAATGTACTGAGTATGTAAGGCTATAAGAAACCGCATCATACATAAGAACATCAATGGAACCAAATATAAGAGAATAGTCAATGTGGATAAACCATTGTTCTGTATGTGAGGAACCATGTACGTTATATTCATTACTTTCTTTACCTTTACTTTCATTCATCTTTATCGTTCTACCCATGCTAGGCTTTTCTATCGCCCCTGGGATGAGATTAACCCATGCTAGGTATTTTAACCCCTGGGATGTGATTAACCCATGCTAGGAATTTTTGTATCCCCTGGGATGTTACTGTGATAACCCATGCTAGGCTTTTCTATCGACCCTGGGATGTTACTGTGATAACCCATGCTAGGCTTTTCTGTCGCCCCTGGGATGTTACAGTGATATTGGGATCGACCTATGCTATGTATTTGAACCCCTGGGATACCACCCATGATATTAGGATTGACCCAAGCTAGGTGTTTATTCCACCCATGGGATGCCACTCAAGAATATACAAACAATTATACATTACTTCATTTGTTCATTAGAAGAGTGATACATTGGTGATTGTACATTATTGGAACTTTGAAACATTAGCCAATGAACATGAGACATGTGAATCACAATTGGTCCTGTGAGTAATACTATATGACAACCTGAAATGAGATACCTTTGGACATTTTGGAATGGAAAAAGTACAATGTCAATATGAACAATATGTGCTGCAGAAGGATACGGAAAGAGTAAACTTACATACCTTATCTTCACAATATGAGTACACAGTCCTATATGTGAATACAATAATCCAGATCCTTCCTTACATTTTACTCTACAACACAAGTACATAACAGAGCTCACGTTAATAACTAACTACCTTACAAGTGCATAAGACAACAATGAGTTACATGATTGCCCTATAACGTCATTTCACCCTATACAATACCATTCACGGAATTGTCATACCAACAATACCACAACATTCTACACATTGACCAAGACATCATAAACCAATTGTATTTCATGCCAAGCTTATCCTTTATGCTTCCTCATTAACGCTACATTGCAATTACTCCATAATGTCACCTCAATACATTTCATAACAACAATCCCACAATTTATACCATAACAACAATCCCACAAGTTATACCCATAGAAGAAAAACAAGTTAAGTACATAACCACATCTTTCATGTTGATATTTCGTCCACACCATTCACTTTCATCAAAACCTCAAGTCTCCTTTCAAGTTCAAGTCACATAGATGACACATCTTTTAGGAAAAAGCAGAAGTGCACTACTCAACACTTTTAGACATAACCATCATCATCTACACCATCTCTCATGCATATAATATATTAAATCACAAGAATAAACACTTACCCAAGCTTGCAAATGAGTGATCTTGTCCAAAGAGTTAGTAGCTTAGGGTTTGTGAAAGATGAGAAATATCTTGTGGAAATTTCTAGATTTGCATGTGTGTCTAAATGAATAAAATCTAATTTTTTCCTTTCTTTGACTTTTCTTTACGGGCATTAGCACAATATCAATAGTCCATCAAACACAATACAAAATATGCACTTATTTCTCTCAAAACTAAGGTAATAAGGCATATAAATACGCCCTATAACACCAATCAAATAAGGTCGAAAATGTACGAGGTGTTACATCCTTCCCTCCTTAGAAAACATTTGTCCTCGAATGTTAATAACATCTTCCCATTTACAACAAATGTATCTTTATGTTAGCATATATACATATACACATAATGCTTATAGATACTTACTTGTTATTGCTCCCCTTCCACAATTTAAACTTTTTCTTCCGTGTGAAACAAATATGGGTACTTTGACTTCATCATTTCTTTAGCTTCCCATGTGATCTCTTCTACTTGCTGATTTCTCCAAAGTACCTTTACGGAGGCTACGTCTTTATTCCTTAACCTTTTCACTAGTCTATCCAGAATAATAATAGGTATCTCCTCATATGTGAGATCCTCCGTAACTTGTACATCATCAATGGGAGCGACACGAGATGGATCTCCTATGCACTTTCGAAGCATCAAAACATGAAATACTGGATGAACTGTGGAGAGTTCTTTGGATAGTGCCAATTCATACGCAACTTGCCCAAATCTTCGAACAATTTCATATGGCCCTATATAACGGGGACTCAACTTCCCTTTCTTTCCAAATCTCATTACCCCTTTCATCGATGACACCTTCAAGAATACCCAATCACCTATGGCAAATTCGAGCCCTCTTTTCCTAACATTAGCATAGGACTTGTGTTGACTTTGGGCCGTTTGTAGCCGCTGTTGATTCACTTTCACTTTCTCCATAGCTTGATGAACTAGATATGGTCTAAGTAAAGCAGTTTCACTCGCTTCAAACCATTCGATTGGTGATCTACACTTCCTTTCGTATAAAGCTTCATAAGGTGCCATTTTAATACTTGAATGATAGCTATTGTTGTAAGCAAATTCAATAAGAGGCAAATGATCATCCCAACTGCCTTGAAAATCTAACGTGCAAGCTCATAGCATATCTTCAAGTGTTTGGATAGTACGTTCTCCTTGTCCATCTGTTTGAGGATGAAAAACCGTACTCAGATTCACTTGTCTACCCAAGCTCTTCTAAAAAGATCTCCAAAAATGTGCAGTAAATTGAGCTCCCCTGTCTGATATAATGGAGATCGAAATTCCATGTAATCTCACTATCTCTTTAACATACAACCTTGCATAATCTTCAGTTGTATAGGTGGTCTTGACTAGTAGAAAATGCACTGACTTGGTAAGCCTATCAACTATTACCCAAATGGAATCAAATTTCCGCAGTGTACGAAGCAAACCTGTGATGAAATCCATATTAATCATATCCCATTTCCAGATAGGAAGATTGATACATTTCATGTAACCTCCAGGTTTTTGATGCTCTACCTTTACTTGTTGACAATTTGGACATTGAGCTATGAATTCTACAATGTTCTTCTTCAAGTTTTCCCACCAATACATGTCTTTCAAGTCATGGTACATTTTGGTATCTCCTAGATGAATAAAATATCGTGAATGATGTGCCTCTGTCATAATTTGTCTCCTCAGCCCATCTACATCCGGTACACAAAATCTACCTCGGCATTGAAGTACTCCTTCTTACGTTAGATCAAATGCCTTAGTCAGACCCTGTTGTACATTTTCTTTCAGCTGAAATAAAATAGGATCCGCATCCTGTTTCTCTTTCACCTCAGCTACTAAGGAGGATTCTGCTGCATTTTGCACAATAACCCCTTCATCTGGAGATTCAAGAAGATGAATTCCCAAGCTGGCTAGTTGATGCAGATCTTTGACTATATCTTGCTTTTCCGTCAACTAGTCACTAGTGCTTCCTACTGCTTTGTGGCTTAATGTATCGGCCACTACATTCGTCTTCCCTGGATGATATAGAATATCAATATCATAGTCTTTCAATAGTTCAAGCCACCTCCGCTGCCTCAAATTTAAATCCTTCTTCTTAAAGATATATTGCAAACTTTTGTGATCAGTGTAGATGTCAACATGAACTCCATACAAATAATGGTGCCATATCTTTATAGCAAATACCACAGTTGTTAACTCAAGATCATGTGTGGGATGGTTCCTCTCATTTGGTCGCAACTGTCATAAGACATATGCTATTACATTACCGTGCTGCATCAATACACATCCTAGGCCAACTCTGGACGCATCACAATATACTGCATACCCTTCTGTGCCTTCCAAAAGTACTAATACGGGTGTGAAAGTTAATTTATCTTTCAGCTCTTGGAAACTTTTCTCACATGCATTATTCCACCGAAACTTGATTGCCTTATGTGTGAGCTTCGTTAAAGGTGCAACAATGGAAGAAAACCCTTCAACAAACCTTTGATAATAACCTACCAACCCAAGGAAGCTGTGAATTTCTGTGGGCATCGTAGGCCTTGGCCAATTTTTCACCGCTTCAATCTTTTGCGTATCAACCTAAATTTCTTCATCTGACACAATGTGACCCAAGAATGCTATGGATTTTAACCAAAATTCACATTTAGAGAACTTTGCATACAACTTACGCTCACGAAGAATCTGTAACACCTGCCGTAAGTGATTAGCATGGTCCTCTTGTGATCTTGAATAAACCAGGATGTCATCTATAAACACCGTCACGAACACGTCTAGAAATGGCTTAAACACCCTATTCATCAAATCCATGAAAACAGCTGGTGTATTTGTTAGTCCAAACGACATAACTAAAAATTCATAATGGCCATACCGTGTTCGGAAAGCGGTCTTGGGTATATCCTTTTCTCTAACTCTGACTTGATGGTAACCCGATCGCAAGTCAATCTTTGAAAAACATTTGGCATCCTGTAACTGATCAAACAAATCATCAATTCTGGGGAGGGGATATTTGTTCTTGATCGTTACTTTATTCAATTGCCGATAGTCAATACATATTCTCAATGTGCCGTCTTTCTTCCGTACAAATAATACTGGTGCACCCCACAGGGACATACTAGGCCTGATGAAGCCCTTGTCTAGCAAGTCTTTTAATTGCTCCTTCAATTCACGCAATTCTGCTGGAGCCATTCTATATGGAGGAATAAAGATAGGGTGAGTGCCTGGAATCATATCAATGCCAAACTCTACTTCCCGTTCTGGGGGCAAACCTGGAAGATCGTCAGGAAATACATCAAGGAATTCATTGACCACTGGAACCGACTGAGGAGTTTGTGGTTCCACATCAGTATCTTTCATTCTTACTAAGTGACATATGTACCCCTTGGCTATCATTTTCCTTGATTTAAGATAGGAAATAAATTTTCCTCTCGGTGCCCCCACATTACCCGTCCATTCCAGAACATTCGTTTGTGGAAAATAAAAATGTACTTTCTTAGCCCGGCAATCCATCGTGGCATAACAAGAAGCCAACCAATCCATACCCATTATGACATCAAAATCCACCATTTCTAGTTCAATAAGAGCAGCCAGTGTATCATGACCACACACAGTTACTACACAATTACGATATACTTTTTTTGCAACAATAGAGTCACCAACTGGTGTAGATACTTCAATTGACTTAATTAATAATTTCGGCATTCTTTCAAATTTTGCAGCAATCAATGGAGTAACATATAACAATGTAGAACCCAGGTCAATCAATGCATATACATTATACGAAAATATGGATAATGTACCTGTGACTAAATCAGGAGAAGCCTTCGAATTCTGTCGGTCCACTAGAGCATAGGTCCGATTCTGGATCCACTGAAACTAGCCACTCCTCTAGCACCTCGACCACACCCAATAGGTTGCACTCCTCTACCTAGGGAAGGAACCAATGATGATGATGCAACGGTTGATCCTGTAGGTCGTGCTATGCCACCTGCGCCCCTTTGTGGGCATTCTCTCATCATATTCCTCGACATACCGCACCAAAAACAAACATTTTCCCCCAGTCGATATTCACCTACATGATACCATCTGCAGCGCTAACACAGCTGATGAGAAAATCTTGCTGCCTGTGAACCTTGAAGTCCACTACTCTGCCCAAAATAGCTGCCTCTAAATCCCTAGAACTGGGATAAAGTACCTGTTGTAGGGGAAGAAAATGATGATCTAGGTGGTGTAGGAAAAATCTGAGGCCTAGATTCTCCTTGGGACACCATAGACTGTCCCATAGGTCTAGTCCTCTTTAATGGCCCTCTTTCAAATTCGTGTACCCTTCTTCTTTGCCTCTGGTCCTCCATCTTCCGTGCGAAAGCCTGTTTTCTGGCTATAGCCATTTCTCTGTTCAAAGCAGCAATAGTGCAGTCCCTCACCAAATATGGCTCCAATCTGTCCACATATCGATGGACTCTATCTGTCATTATGTCCACTACATTCGGAGCATATCGAGCCAAAGAATTAAACTGCAGACTGTATTCTTTGACACTCATAGTCCCTTGGCAAAGATTTAGAAACTGGTCTGCACGTGTCTCCCGAATCTCATATGGGAGGTAGTGATCAAGAAACGTCGTTTTGAATTCCTCCCAACCAGCTGGAAGTTCATTAATACCCCTCGATCTTTTCCAGTCTTCATACCATAATATAGCTTCACCTTTCAATCTATAGGCCGCAAGTTCAACTGTTTCTATACCAGTCACGTGCATAACATCTAGAGCCCTTTGAATTTGGTCCACGAAGTCCTGTGGATCTGCTTTTGGATCTGACCCAGTGAATATTGGAGGGTCTAATTTTAGAAAATCATGTGTTCACCGACTAGCTACTCTAGCCGCGTCATTCTCACTTGTCATTGGACCAGCTCGTCCCTGAGTTTGTGCAGCAACTATCTGAGTCAACATATGCACTGCATTTCTTAAATCCTGATCAGTGGCATTCATGGGTGGTTCTGCAGGTACTTTTCTACCTCTTGGCTCTTTCGAAAATGGGAGAGTAGAAGGAGCCCGCGATGCAAACTCTTATTCAGCGCCACCTTGACTAGCTTGGTCAGGTGGTGATTTACTCGTTCCTTCTCCTGCAAGTGTATCTACTTGCTTACCTTTACCCCTACCTCGTCTTGTCATCAGCATTTTAATATAACGAAGAAACCAATTACAATGGTCAGATATGACTCCACTTACATCATTGGCTCTATTGAACGATCTAGAAATGAAGAAAAGAAACAACTCATAAATGTCCCGTAGCCTCTTACTTATAAATATGGTGCACAACACATCCATAAGCAAGACTCTACTCAGACACGGCTTTGTAGACACCCTTAGGATGACCTGCTCTGATACCACTTTTGTCGCGCCTCGAATTCTAACTGGGTGAAATGGCACCTGAAGCCGTTAAGGCCCGAGAGAACCAATCTTTCTTCATATACACTCATACGCATGTCACTCAATAAGCATCACCATCACATAGAGATATAAGATGCCAATAGCGAAAGTCATGGAAAAATATGTGATATATATGAAACTTGGCTGTTGGGGCCACCATGTCAAAAGCATACGTTCCTTACATTTCCTTCATTTTATCCCACAACATCTACAAAGCCTCTACAGATACATGGACATAACCAACCTAAAGTCGAGACAAGTCCTCGCTTTATACAATATTTACAATACCAAAGCAAAGGTACATAGTGACTCGAAAAGCCCCGAACCAACTGTAGCTCACCAATGATCGACAAATGATCCACAACCTACTGTGGAGGTCTACTAGCACCTGTGCCTACAGCAAGTAAGGTAAGTCCCCCAAGGGACGTCAGTACGAAGAATGTACTGAGTATGTAAAGCTATAAGCAACCGCATCATACATAAGAACATCAATGGAATCAAATATAAGAGAATAGTCAATGTGGATAAACCATCGTTCTGTATGTGAGGAACCATGTACGTTATATTCATTACTTTCTTTGCCTTTAAGTTCATTCATCTTTATCGTTTTACCCATGCTAGGCTTTTCTGTCGCCCCTGGGATGAGATTAACCCATGCTAGGTATTTTAACCCTTGGGATGTGATTAACCCATGCTAGGCATTTCTGTCGCCCCTGGGATGTTACTGTGATAACCCATGCTAGGCTTTTCTATCGCCCCTGGGATGTTACTGTGATAACCTATGCTAGGCTTTTCTGTCACCCCTGGGATGTTACTGTGATAACCCATGCTAGGCTTTTCTATCGCCACTGGGATGTTACTGTGATAACCTATGCTAGGCTTTTCTGTCGCCCCTGGGATGTTACAGTGATATTGGGATCGACCTATGCTATGTATTTGAACCCCTGGGATACCACCCATGATATTAGGATTGACCCAAGCTAGGTGTTTATTCCACCCATGGGATGCCACTCAAGAATATACAAACAATTATACATTACTTCATTTGTTCATTAGAAGAGTGATACATTGGTGATTGTACATTATTGGAACTTTGAAACATTAGCCAATGAACATGAGACATGTGAATCACAATTGGTCCTGTGAGTAATACTATATGACAACCTGAAATGAGATACCTTTGGACATTTCGGAATGGAAAAAGTACAATGTCAATGTGAACAAATGTGCTGCAGAAGGATACGGAAAGAGTAACCTTACATACCTTATCTTCACAATATGAGTACACAGTCCTATATGTGAATACAATAATCCAGATCCTTACTTACTTTTTACTCTACAACACAAGTACATAACGGAGCTCACGTTAACAACTAACTACCTTACAAGTGCATAAGACGATAATGAGTTACATGATTGCCCTATAACGTCATTCACCCTTTACAATACCATTCACGGCATTTTCATACCAACAATACCACAACATTCTACACATTGACCAAGACATCATAAACCAATAGTATTTCACGCCAAGTTTATCCTTTACATTTCCTCATTAACGCTACATCACAATTACTCCATCAAGTCACCTCAATACGTTTCATAACAACAATCCCACAAGTTATACCCATAGAAAAAAACAAGTTAAGGACATAACCACATCTTACATGTTGATATTTCATCCACACCATTCACTTTCATCAAAATCTTAAGTCTCTTTTCAAGTTCAAGTCACATAGATGACACATCTTTTAGGAAAAAGCAAAAGTACACTACTCAACACTTTTAGACATAACCATCATCATATACACCATATCTCATGCATATAATATATTAAATCACAAGAATAAACACTTACCCAAGCTTGCAAATGAGTGATCTTGTCCAAAGAGTTAGTAGCTTAGGGTTTGTGAAAGATGAGAAATATCTTGTGGAAATTTCTAGATTTGCATGTGTGTCTAAATGAATAAAATCTGATTTTTTTTCCACTTTATATAGCCCCTCATGGCCATCCTTAGCCTCACTTGGGTCAATAATTGAAGTGTATACTTGGTCAACATTGAGAATGGGTCATTTTCCATTTTGGGCCATGTCTTTTGCCTAATTATTGGGCCTTAAATTGGGCCCAATTGCACAAGATTAATTTAGCCCAACAAATTTAATATATAATACCCTAACAATCTCATGCTTAAATAATTCCATAATTGTGAAGACAATATTCAACTCACGAGATTCATGTTCGTAGACTCAACCCCAATAATAAGCGATTTTAGCCACTCGTGGCTTAATTTATCATAAATTGATAAAAATTATAAAAAAATAAAAATGACAAAGAATTAACCCTCATTTGGATGCCAAAATAGTCCAAGAGTAGTCCCACCAAGATGGAATAATGATACAATAACCCAAGAACTCTATTTAGAGACTAGTGGTCGGAGAAGAATTTTGGCAAAAAGCGGCTTGGCACGCTGCCTAGCACGCCCCTGTGCTGCCCATACCAGAAAAATTTTGGCAGAAAGTGGCCTGGCGCACCCCTATGCTCCCCATACCAAAAAAAATTCTATCAAAAGCGGCCTGGCACGCCCCTGGGCGCGCCTGACACCAAAAATCTGATGTTCTTCCTTTATTCGACTTTTCTTTGCGGGCATTAGCACAATATCAATAGTCCATCAAACACAATACAAAATACACACTTATTGCCCTCAAAACTAAGGTAATAAGGCATATAAATATGCCCTAGAACACCAATCAAATAGGGTTGGAAATGTACGGGGTGTTACAAAATTGATATTAGTAATCATAAGATATTTAAGAACATCATTTACTAAAAGAAATCATAAATTGAGATAATTGAGTTCTTTCCCTAATTCATTGTTGTTCGTAAAGATTGAACGTGAAAGCATATTTTGGAATGAGAGGGAAAGGAGGCTGTTATTGAATACCCACATACCTGGAGATTGGACAATTTAGGCTTAGAACCTTCGACTTGGAGCTTTTTTAGAAGAACCCTAACACTTGAGGCTTGAAATAAAAGAGTCGTTTGTTTTCTGATTTCTTCAAAGTGTTAAGAGTAAATGAGGAGAATTAATTGACTAGTCCTATTTATCCCCCCTTAGAGTAGTCCTAAACGATGTAGTGTAGGGGTTAAAAGAGTGGGAAGAGACCAAAAAACCCGTGAGAAACCGTAACTAAAACTGTTGTACCCAGCCGTCACAAGTCAAGTGATGAGTCATCGCTATTGATAATGACTCATCGTCAGACTAGTTGCGGCTGGGTTGTTTTTCTCTGGTCTAGCGATGAATTGACATAATGACTCATCGTCACTGATGATGGGTCATAGTGTGGATTTGTTTGGGCTAGGCTAAAATGTCAACTTTTAGTACTTCCTCAACACAGGCACTGATAACGAGTCATAGGGGCTGGAAATGACCCGTTTTCATGAATCGTTACCCCTGGGAGAATTTTTCATATTTCAGGATTTAGGAGAATTTCACTCAGAATGAGTGACGCGATAACTCATCATGTTGGCAACGGCTAGTCCACTGGAGTTGTTGCCTTTGGGGAAAATTCCATTCTTCAGGACTTTGGACTAAGTTAGAATGACTGACCCAACAAGTTGTAGGGTCTGGAAATGACTTGTTGCCTGATTCATTCTGTGAAAAAATTTCTAGTGTCAATCTGGTTTTCTGTGCTATGTCTGAAATGGAGTCTTAGGAACTTATGGGGTGTTATACGTACTCAAGAGAACCTAGTTCCACCATAATCTCTCAATTACTTCATCAACTACACATTATCATCACAATACAAGTAGTTTACTAAATCAACAATTAAAACCACTAAGTTAAACAAAGTCTGACATTTAAATATGTATGTCACCTCAAACAGACAATAACGCCCACACCAAACATGCAACTTATCAACACATCATTCAACTTTCATACCAAGGGCTACTACATCCACCCTATCAACTAGCCTTTTCTTCTTATTATTATTTTCCAATTTACATAATTCAAGTAATAGTTGTCAAGAAAGTCACACAACTATAAACATTTATTAAAGAATCCATATAACACATATTAATACAAAAATTCAGGGTTATTTATATAGTTTTCATGTTATAATCTATCCATACATCATATTACCATTGACTCGATAAGAAACACCTAACATCACAAGTCACAACCAATCAATCAACACCAAGTAATCATATATATTAGTTGCTTACGTATCAACGTGACTCTTATAGCTAGATACCAATTGGAATCATCTAGATTCCAATTGTAAAATCACCAAGATACCAATTGAAATCGGCTAAATACCTATTGAACTCATCGAGGTACCAATTAAAATTGATGAGATACAAATTAAACTCAATCGAGTGGACGATAGATTGAGATAGAATGACATGAAAAGAGGAAGGGAAACAATTCCTAGAATGCCTCATAGCTTCTCGAAGATTTGATGTGAACATCTACAAACCAATCCGCAAGACCCTACTCGACATTTGCTCTTGTACTTGTGAGACCTGAAACCTACTCTCTGATACCAACTGTCATGACCCAACTAACTGGATCACGCGGGTACCTACTCTAATCCACCTAGATTGGAGAATCCTTACCACCTATTCAAAACACATGCAAAAGTCGTTAAATAATTTTACTAAGATCTCAAAATCTAACAAGTATTACAGCCTATTTTCAAAATACAAAGAGTAAAAATGCCCCTCCCAAGGACCTAGTCAAGGTATGTACAAGAGCCACTATAAAATGCACAATGAAAATGACATAACTTCTACCATGAAAATAGAAAGAGCTAAAGTTGATGTTTATCACTAGCCGCACCACACAGAGAAATCTAACTGACCCTGCATCAACCAAGACTCTTTCATACATTCACACTCTATTAGTTTTAAGTCTATTCACCATCACTAAGTTCTTTCTACCACAATTATCACATCGACTTTCATTTTCACACTTAAAGTATACACTAAATCCATCAGCCTATTTCCATACTAGGATCTCATTATTAATTAGGTATTTATTCAATCCAACCATCACACCAGAATGCAATTACAATAATTACTCAAGTATTTAAGCTTAATCAATTTTAACCATGCATAGCTACCATGAATTTGGTACAACCAGTTAGTCTGCCCTTAAGCCATCAATGCCAACCAATCAAGTTACTTAATCAACTGAGCCATTTTAGTTGTCAATTACACCATTAAAGTTTGATTTCCTTATAATTAATGCAACCATTATCATTATTTTCCTGTTCACTAATGTACAAAAAGTAAATATAGCACCTTGTTAAGTAAATCACAACAAGTCTACACTCAGGCAAGTATACACCCAATCACTATTCATTAGCGAGACTTTTTTCTTATAATCAACTTTAGTTGTTCTTTATTTCATGAAACTCTTTCCCAATTATCCAAGCACAATTCTTATCATGAATGAACAAGTAAAAGTCAAGGAGTCAAATTATCAGCAACAATTGGACCGCACAAGGATCCTTATTAACCAGATAAGCCAGACCGCACAAAGATCACCAAATAATAATATCAATAAGAACGCATAAGGATACCAAATAATCATATCAATTAGACCACACAAGGATCCAAAATAAGCATATAAACTAGAACACACAAGGATCCCCAATTATCATACAAATCGAACCATAAAAAGGATTTCAAATATCATGTCAATTGGGTCACATAAGACTCCAAATATCATAGTGATTCAATAGACCACATAAGGATCCAACTGATCATATAAAACACCATACCACACAAGGTGTAATACCCCAAAAATCTAAGCTAAAATTAGAACCATACTTCAAGGACTTTTAGAACCAAACTTTATGTTTTGGTAGTGTGGGAATTTATTTAGACATGTATAAAGGCCACAAGCATCTCCTAGCTCATAGCCAAGTTAAAACCTTCCTTACCGATTGTTTTCTTGTGAAGAATCTTTCTATAGTCAACTTCAAATGAGAATAAATCCTAGATTCTAAAGTGTTTATAAGATCAAGACCCATCAAAGAAAAAGGTCTTTGAGTCTTCTTTCTAAAGCATCCAATTTCTTGTTAATATGGTTCCGAAGATAAGAGTTATGTCCATTTTAGTGAAGCATTATCCAATAGTCAGATCCCACAAATCATGGTACAATCGTGGTTAGATTGTACAACCGTACCATGCTTTTGTTTGCATGAAACAACCCCAAACATCCTCAAGTTGACCAATCTACCTCAAAACCACAAAAGAATACCATGATCTTGGTTATAACCCATGATTGTAGGTACAATTTGGGTCCCTATGTTGATTCGGCTTGGACTTCCATCTACGAACCAAGGTACGATCATGGTAGGGTCCCATGAGTCATACCATGGATCGTCTAATGGAGTCCAGAGAAGCCTCCAATCCAGAAAATAACCCACGAGTACCACCCAAGATCATAGGTGGGTCCATGATCATGGGATGGTCCGTACGTCATGTTCTGCAGCTTTTTCCGTTATATTTTATAAGAGGCATTCCATTTTTTTCCCACTATTTAGATCCATAAATTATGTCGTTTAAGTTGACCCAAAGCTTTTTATTTAGCCTAAAATTACCCTAAGACCCTCATTACTCAAAAATTATTCGACACTTAGAGAAAAAAATTAAAACAGGCAATTTCAACTTCTAAAACAAGAATTAGGGTTCTTCAATCTCAAGCTCTAAATTCAAAGGATTCACCAAGGTTTTCACTCTCAGAGTATGTGGGATTTTATTATTGGGTTTCCTTTCACCCATTGAGTCTCGAAGTGAATTCAAATTCTCAATTTAAACCATTTCTCAAGTTAGGGTTTGCATAAAAAGTATGAAATTCCTTTATGTCTCAGTCTCTTTCTTTAATTAGTCCATGAATACATGTTTATCCATAAATTCTAGTGCCTGTACATTCTCATAGTTATGAATTTTCCATATGTTGATAAATTACTTATTTTGGGTTTGAGCTAAGAAATTTCTTATCATGTTCAGGTTATATAATTGTCATGATTAGTTGCATTCTTCAGTAAAGGCAGGTTATGAATACCTGATGACCTAGGATGTGCATTATGAGTTGAATACTTAGTCCTTCAGTTTTCATAATTTAGAATGCTTTCATATGAAGTATGTATTTTTCAGTTTTAGAACATCAATATTGTTGAGCATTTCAGTATATCAGTTTACTTTCAGTTAGGAGTAGTACTTAGCACCGAGAGGACAGGGGTTTGGATAACCCAAGTCCCAAACTACGTTTCGCCATAGCTTAAAGGGGTCCTCGCCAGTTAAGAGTGTCTCTCCTACCCTTAATGAGCTTATGAGTGAATTCACATCAATCACAGTTTGTACCCCTTGGAAAGATATAAAACACCCTCCAAACTTGGGTTATAGGTTGGATTCCATATTGTTCACATAGTCTATGTCAGTTACAGAAACATCCCACAGTTTAGCCTCAGACCTCGCTTGATCTTAAATACAGTTTATTCAGCATCTTATATTGTTACATGCTTATTACTTGGTTATTGCATTAGTTTATAGATTTTAGTACCATGTTCAGTTTATCATGTTACTTTTAGTATGTTCATATTATAGAGTGTAGTGCATATATCACATACTCAGTACATTCAAAGTAATGACAACATGTTTTTTGTTGAACTATATAATCTTATAATGTAGGTTCGGACGTTCAGCATCCTGATCGTGGTTATTTTGATTCAGCATCACTTCAACAGCAGGGTTTTGGTGAGTCCTTATCATTTGAAGACTAGTTATCAATATTTCATTTTTTTATATCATTATTTTAGTTTTAGACCATAGAGTTAGTTGAGGACATGTCCCAGCAACTCATCTTCTTTAGAGGCTTTTAGACAAACAGACAGATAGATTATCAGATTCAGCTTATGGTTTTGATATTTCATTATTGACATAGCTCTTTATTATTAATATGTCATTTCAGTATAGATTTTGCATAGTATTTCATCATTTATTTCAGTATTCTTGGTGTCCTGCCAGGACATGGGTTAGCTTGGAGTCACTTGTGACTCTAAGTACCATATTATGAATAGGGGGTAGTTTAGATTCATGACAAACTTGGTATTAAAGAATCAAGTTTAAAGTGGTCTACGGTGTTTCAAAGTCTTATTAAGTAGAAAGTGGCCTAGGGTGTTTGAAAGTCGCGTTAAGTAGTGTCTTGTTCATGGGTGTGATGCACGCCACACTAATGAGTGAGAGGATATGAAACATTCTAGAAAAAATTTCCCTTCTTTTATGTTCTTTTCATGCGATATAGTGTGAACTCTACTAAAACCCTAATCTAACTCCTGCTCTACGTGTTTATAGAAAATACCTCCCAAAAGAGCCAATAGAAAGAGAAATAGGAACTTAAATGGTAACAGAAATGGGAACCAGGAAGCACCACCAGCTCCAGCAGACCCTTTGAATAAGCAAGTCTTCTATTCTGAGGTCAGGGCTGCTTTCACAGTGCTAGCTCAGGCCATGACCACTCAGGTTAATAAGAAGGCTATTACCCCGGTCAATCTTACTTGTAACATTGCAACAGCTAGAGTCTGGGACTTTACTTGGATGAATCCTCCTAAGTTATATGGTTCCAAGGCTCAAAAAGATCCGTAGGAGTTTCTGGATGATATTCAGAAGGTTACTAATATCATGGGTGTCACTCTAGTTGAGAGTGATAATTTGGCTGCTTATCGGTTAAAATGAGTAGCTCACACTTGGTGTAAGTAGTGGAAGGAGGATAGAGGTGCAGATGCAGGTTTGACAGAATATGATTAGTTTGTGACTTCTTTTATGGAAAAGTTCTTCCCACTTGAGTTAAGGGAAGCCAAGGCTAAGGAGTTCATTAATCTGAGGTAGGGCAACATGAGTGTGAAGGAGTATTCTCTTAAGTTTACTCAACTTTCTAAGTATGCTCCAGCTATGGTTGCTGACTCTTAGGACCATATGAGTAAGTTCATGACATGTGTTTCTGAGGATATGGTTAAGGAGTGTAGAATTACGATATTGGTCAAAAAAATGGATATCTCCAGGTTGATGGCTTATGTGCAATAGATTGAGGAGAAAAAGATTAAGAAAAGGGAGATAGAGATTATTAATAAGAGAACTAGAATAGGGAACATTGATTATTCTAAGCAGAAGTCGAGTAGTGGTAATCACTCTTAGTTTCAGTAGAGATCTTTAGCCCCAGCACTATTATCTACTATTGTTCCGCTCTCTAGGCCCAGGAAAGATTAGAAAGGTAAAGCGCAGGCTCTAAGTCTCATTTTAGTGCTTCCAATGGATGCACTTTTCCAACTTGTAAGAAGTGTGGGAAAACCCATCTCGGAGAATACTTGATAGGTAAGGATGGGTTTTTTTGGTTGTAGGAAGCTAGGTCTAGACATTGAGGCTGTCTATCAGCCAAGAGAAGGGATACTAGTGGACGCACTCAGGCTACCTCTTCAGCAACTCCAGTCAGTCACCCATCTCAGCAGGGTGCCTCAGCTAGTGTAGCTACTAGACAGCATAAGAACAAGTTCTATGCCCTTCAGACTCGATAGGATCCGGAAGGTTCTCCTAATGTAGTTATCGGTATGTTGTGAATTTTTCTTATTGATGTTTATGCATTGTTAGATCCCGAAGCCATACTTTATTTCATGACTCCTTATATAGCAGTAGACTTTGGTTTCAGTCCTAAAATCCTCTCATAACCTTTATCAGTCTATACTCTAGTCGATAATTCAGTCATAGTGAGATGGGTATACAGAAATTGCCCAATTACAATTTCTCAGAAAGTCACCTCAGTTGACCTTGTAGAGTTAAACATGTCCAATTTTGATGTTATCCTTGGCATGGATTGGCTACACTCTTGTTATCCCTTAATTGATTGTAGAAATAGAGTTGTCCAGTTTCAGTTTCCAAATGAGCCAGTCATAGGTGGAAGGGTAGTACCTCAATGCCTATAGGTTGGTTGGTCTCTTACCTTAAGTCTAGGAAAATGATTTCCAAAGGGTGCATCTATCATCGTGTTTGGGTTAAGGATTCAAAGTCTGAGACCCCAACTCTTGAGTCAGTTCCAGTGGTTAATGAATTCCCAGAAGTGTTTCCCAAAGATCTGCCCGGAGTTCCTCCCAAGCATGGAATTGACTTCTGAATAGATCTCTTTCTAGATACCCAACCTATTTCAACTCCACCTCTAAGAAAGTATAAAATAGTCACTGAATCAAATATAGAACCCAACTAGGTTGGGGTCGATCCCACAGGGAATAGGAGGAAGGTCTATCGAATGTTTGTCTGAGTAATTGGCAAGTATGTAAAAAAAAGGGGTTTTCTAAGCAAATAGTAATAGTAACGATTGTTGATTTTTGTATTTGTAATCAATATGAGAAATACACTAGGAATGTGATCCCCAATGATAAGATCAAAATTTTTCAAAAGCAAAGACCACTGCCAACAATTCTTGCTCGGTTATAGTATAATTTTTCTCAGCTAGATTAAGTGTTTTAATAGCGTAATAAATCAGATGTAGAATCTTCTCATGCCTTTGGCCAAGGACTGCACCAAAGGCCACGCAGCTAGAATCACACATAACCTCAAATGACATCGTACAATATGGAAAAATAATGATAGGGGCTGAAATCAACTTCTCTTTCAGTCACTCGAATGCTTTTAGACAAGCCTCATTAAACACAGACTTTATCTCCTTCTCTAAAATCTTGCATAATGGATGTGTAATCTTACAGAAATCCTTGATGAATCTTCTATAGAACCCCGCATGTCTGAAGAAACTTTGAATTTCTTTAACTGAAATAAGTGGAGCTAGCTTTTTAATCACCTCAATCTTGGCTTTGTCAACTTCAATACCCTTCTTTGAGATTCGATGCCCCAATACGATGCCCTCATTAACCATAAAGTGACATTTTTCCAATTTACCCCTAAGTTGCACTCCTCGTATCTTTGCAACACATTAGCAAGGTGGGCCAAGCAGTCATCAAATGAGTCTCCCACAATAGAGAAATCATCCATAAAAACCTTAATAGTGTCTTCCACCATGTCAGAGAATATGGACATCATGCAATGCTAAAAAGTGGTCGGTGCATTACATAAATAGAAGGGCATCCTTTTGAACGCGAACGTCCCATATGGACAAGTGAAAGTGGTATTCTCTTAGTCTTTGGGAGCAATAAAAGTATGATTATACCCCGAATAATTGTCAAGAAAACAATACCATCCTCTACCAGCAAGACAGTCTAACATCTAATCCATGAAGGGCATAGGAAAGTGATCCTTTTTGGTCAAAGATTTAAGCTTTCGATAATCCATGTAAACTCTCCATCCCGTAACCGACCTCATTGGGATTAACTCATTCTTGTCGTTAGGAACCATAGTGATTCCTCCTTTCTTTGGCACACACTGTACTGGGTTCACCTACTTGCTATCAGCAATGGGGTAAACCCCACCCACATCTAACAACTTGATGATTTCTTTCTTCACAACTTCTTGCATATATGGGTTTAGACAACATTGGTGCTCAATGCTTGGTATGCACTCAGGATCAAGCTGAATTTTATGAGTGTAGATAACTGGTAGAATCCCGATAATGTCAGCGATGGACCAACAAATGGCCCTCTTAAACCTTTTCAACACTGAAACAAGAGCCTCTACTTACCACTCCACTAACTTAGCAGAAATAATCACGGGCAAGGTGTATTTGGCTCCCAAGAATGCATCACGAAGTTAAGACAGAAGAGCCTTAAGCTCCTAAACTAGAGGCTCCGTAATAGAAGGACGAGCCGGTAGGGTCACATTATTCTTTAAATTGAGATCAAGTTTCATTGGAGCATAAGTGTATGATCCCCTACTACGAGTGCACCAACCATCTCATCGAACTCCTCAATACCATCACTATTAAGAACGATCATGTCACTCTTATCAACCATATCTATTACAGAAATCACCCGCATATCTTTCGGTTGCTTTATGGAACGACAAACATTGAAAGTGACATGTTCATCATTCAACCTGAACTTCATCTTCCCAGTTTCTATTTCAACTAATGCACGGCCAGTGGTAAGGAATGGTCTTCCCAAGATAATGGAAACCTCAAAATCGACTTCACAATCTAGAATCACAAAGTCAGCCAGAAAGATGAAAAATTACAACCTTCACCAAAACATCATGCAAACTATCTATCGGATTTATACACTAGGATTGTGACCTCCAATGATACAGTAGAATTCAAATCTATGTTGCTATTTCCTTTTCCCAATCTCTACCTCTCTCTCGAACAAGTCTAGAATACAGGCGAGTTTCTAACATTTGCAACCGTTAGAAGATCAATCACCATGAAAGAAATAACAATACATGCATTCACACCGGTTAAGAATTGCTTTGCACTTAACCCATTTCGTTAATTCCTCATGGTTCACACAACCTTAGTTATGGAGTTTAGCTACTCATGATTGAAAGAACACAAGAAGAATTCAATGATGAAAACATAATTATAGACTCACAAGAAGAATAAAACTCTGAAATCTCAATATAAATCAACACCCTAGAATCGATGTTCCAAGATTACAAAATCAATAATGTGTTTATGAACTCAAATAATGAAAATATATTCCAAAACAAAGTAATTGACTAACTCTAAATATAAGACAACATAGGGGTATTTATAGATACCAGGTGAATCCTATCCTAAATAAAGTAGGAGAAAAAATCGACAACATTCTACTATTTCGTGACTTGGTATCGTGGACCCAACCCACATCACGTGGGTCCATCTCGTGGAACTAAGGCTATTTTACAACTTTCAGGAGTTGACCCACGGTACCAACCTATGTGGCATAGGTCGACTCACGGGACGTGAGTCCCTACCGTGGGTTACTCCCCCGGTTTCAACTTGGCTCTTTCATCTTCCAATGCTCCAGTCTAGTGCATACTTCTTCCCTTATTCTCCATTTTGCCTTTATAACCTATTTCCCTGCAAGATAGGACAGAAAGCACATCATACCAACCAAACATACCCAAGTTATTGCATATTTTTCTTATTTTAAGCATCGAAAGGGCCATAAAACGAAGGCACTCAACAACCTCAACTTAGAACGTTTGCATGTCCTCAGGCAGAAAAAACAAAATAAACACAATTGATGCTTAACTAAGAGAAACCTTAGAGACCTACGGCAGTTGACTCATTACTTTTGGCACCAAAACTTTTTGACCCTTCCTATATACAAAGCAAAACCACGGTGTGTATACATGCAGTATATTATCATGACACAGAAGGGATCAAATGATGGCATCAGATTATGAACAAACAACTAAGCATATATGCAAATGATAATATCCAAACAAATAGCAGCTAACAATGCAACCCATGTACTCTCACAACAAAGAAGTCCCATAAACTCACAGTATACTAATGAATATCAAAGTAGGGAATGGGTCAAAACACTCTCTCACACAAAGAAGTTCAAATAGTGTGCATGAAATACCATAGGCTTGCCCTTATTTTCTATGCCTTAGTTTTTCAGACAGTTGGACTAGGATAACTATAGGACTTTCATCGGCTTGTAATGTAGGCTTGGGAACGGGTGTGGTACATATAGATATGGTGACTCAACCCTCCTTGACACTACATTATTTTTGGCTCCACTTTCTAACCATTCTCATTTTATTTTCCCTTTTTCTCCATTTATTTTCAGATTTTTGGGTGTGATTTTTTTCATACTTTCAAAACACAATTTTTATTTTATTTTTTATTTTTTTTGCAATTTCCATTTATTTTACTCATTTTTTTTCTTTTCTCTTTTTGTTTCACACCCAAATCTGTTCTCTTTTTCTTTTACTACCCCCTTCTTCATATCCAAGTTAAACTTTACACCCCTATGATAGCCACCTCAACTTAGGAGATTTGCCTGAGTTGAGGTACACAATGTCCAAGGAGGGACCAGGGCCAAGACAGGTTCTTTGTAAGTAAAAATAGAAAGGTGAATAGGCTAATGAAAGAAATAGGTCAACTAAGGCTCAAAATTGGGATCAAGGGATATTTATTTTATTTGGTCGGGCATTTAGGCTAAAAGTGGACGTATTCAAAAATGGCCTATGATCCTTTTCTAACCACTATCCTATAACCTAGGCAAGAATAACCGGGTAAGTTTTGGATCGCACACACAAAGTGAACTCGGTAATGATCTCACACGCACATAGCACAGGGTTATACTATCGACTACTACCTATCCAGTTCATGCATTGCTAGCTACAGTCATTCTGCTTATAATACTAATTCCATAACAATATCCAACAACTGTCATAAACTAACATACTACACACACAGTTCAAAACAAAATTTTTAGGAGGGGTGTCCTGTAAACAATCAAAAAGCATCATTATCATTCAAAACATGTTCAAAATTAGACTGCCCTAAGGTCCCTCTACTTTTCTCCTAATTAAACATGAAAACACATAAATAATATAAATATCAACCTAAAAATAACAACCTAAACATGTTAGTTATACTATGATAGCACACTTGAAGGAAAAGAAAACATGGCAACAAAACCCCCCAAGTGGTGGTATACCCACACCCCCAAAAAAAATAATGGTGCACTGTCCTCAGTGCACAGCTATTAATGTGATAAGTATAAGGGAGTGAAGACATACTTGCATCACCTTAGACAGTGTATGTGGGCCCATCCATAATGGGATCATCTATATTCTCTCTGGGCTCCACGCTAGGTGCTGACAGTGGAGGGGGTGGCTGACTAGATAATACACCCAGTGCTCTCTACTCATAGGCAATCTGGTTGGCATGGTACTCTGCCCAGGAGGCCTTAGTCGACCTCCATAGATTACTCTTAAAATCGTCTCCACTATCAGTCCGACCCTCAGGACTCTGTGGCCTCTTGCCTCTAGCAATAAGAGGCTCCTCGTCAGCAAACAAATCCACCTCAAAAATAAGTGTTGTAGGTACCAGTGTTGGTATGGGTGGAATGATAGGAGTATGGCTAACTGCTAAATCTCAAACCTCTGCCCTCAACACAGCCACCTCCTTTGTTAATCCCGTCAAATCCGATATATGGGTCTCTCTGAATCGGCTACCCATCCAGTGCTCAAAACTATCAATCCACCCATGCAGCTCACGTATAAACCTCTCCATAGAACAGTAATGTGAGCCTCAACTCTAGACTCTGAAGCATCTATTGCAGTTCGAACCCATAGCTTAAGTTGAGAGACCAACTTAGCCATCTAGGCATCTGTGTGAGCCTGTCGCTCAATAACCTATGTCTGTCTATCCACTAACTGCAGCAAAAACTCTCGCGAAACTGTAACCATGCCAGATAGGGGTGGTAGTGTGGTAGTTCCTTTTGCCCCCTCATTAATCACCAGTCTTATGCCCTCAGTAGGCAACCTCTCAGTCTCAGGCTCACTAACTGGTGCTGAAGTGTTAACCAGTCCCTCTCGATCCACTTGTTATACAAAAAGGGCGGCGCCTGATGAAGTAGAGGGATGAGACCCTCTCTGGGATATCACCTCGCTGCTACATCAACCCTATATCAGTTATGCGAGTCACCTCAATGTCGTGATCTAGTGCAGGGATTGTAACCACGACAGCAATATTACATAGGCCCTGAATCAGACAGGGGAAAGGGATGCTGGTAAAGTCTCTAAAGGCGCACTTATAAATCTCATCAATAATGTATCCGGTGATGTTGATATCATATCCGGCGATGATTCTCGCTACCAGAACTGCTCGATCAAGAGTAAGTGAATTATCTGCACCCATGGGACCGAGACGGTGCCGTACAACTGACCACCAAAACCTACCTGCAAAGTGAAGTGAGGACTTCTTAATATCCAACTTCTCAGCTACCCATCTTGAATCTATGCCATCCTTAGTGATATACTGCACAACCCACCATAGTACCTCTAAGCACTGATTGGCATCCTTTATTTTGTTTCTATTTTTAACCGTCTTCATGAGGTGATCAAACTCGACAGTACTAGCTAGAAGTGTACGTTTGGCACCAAACAAGAACTTATGGATAGTCTGATCGGATATGTCTACTCTGGTACCACGAACCAAAGTGTGAGTCAATGGTGGTTGGTCCCGATATCGCTACTTATTTGGTGTGATCAATGCAATTAAAATAGTATATGACGCATAAAACTCACGGACCAACTCTGGGCTGTAGCTACTAGAAGGCTCCGTCATCCACCTAAATCCATAGCGATCAAACACTGACTTAATCTCGGGTAGTGCCTTCAACTTATCTATCTGATAAGGGGGCTCCTCGACGATATTTAATTTACACGCACCCCGCTCATTCGGCTCTACATCCCTATCATAAATGGCCTTCATACCCTGAATTCACCACCTCTTACTTTTTCTTCGTGCTGCAGCTGTGGCCCGTTGTGCAGCCAACTGTCTTTGTGAGAAAGTCATGGAATCCTGGACACTAGTACCGAAAACAGATGATGTCTCATTAGCCTCACCACTACCTCCAGACTCAAAATCATCTGCACCATCAGCAATCTCATCATTCCCAGGTGCATCATTCTCATTTCCAGTATCACCGGTTGCAGAAGCATCCACCCCCTCTTCAGACTGGGGGGGAATCAGATGACTAAATAGTTTTTACTGGTGTGGCAGGTGGCGGGGGTTGTGTAGTAGGCAGAGGTGCACCCCGAGCTATAGCCTATGCCCTAGTTTTCCTTGTGGCGTGAGGCACAAGAGAAGAATTATCCCTAGCGATCCTATAAACCTCTTCGGAGCCACTTTTCTTCGTCTTCGAAGGCTCATCTAGCAGCCTTGTGGTGAATTTTGGGTTCTTGGTGTGGATTCACAAAGTGGAACCCATATCTCTGCATTTGGGATTTCATTTTGAAGGAATTTGGTTCAAATGGGTCTGGTTTATGTTGGGTTAGGTTGGGTCAGGTTTGTGGGTCGAGGGTAAAGGTTGAATTTAGGGTTTTCAAAATTGGGGTGTTTGGGGATTTAGGATTTTCAGGTATTAGGAAGTTAATATGGATGAATTTATGTGTTGGGTACTTGGTAAAGTTAGTGAATTTAGGATTTGAAGTGTGAATTTGTAGCAATTTGTATTCAAGGGATTGGCTCGTTGGAGGATTGTAAAATTGGGTTTAGGCTTGTAGATCGAGTGGTGTTGGATTTTATAAGACATAGGAAAAATTTTGGGTTGTCGGGTTGGATTTTCAGATGCAAAGTATTTCTAATTTTCACTGTACCAACCCACGTCACGCAGGTTGACGTACAGGACGTGGGTATCCGGTGTAGATTGTGTTCCTGAAAACATAAAATTTCACCTGATTCCTATGGCACAGACCCACGTCAAGTGGGTCTACCAACGTCATGTGGGTCCTAGGCGTGGGTTGGATTCTGCAACTTGAACATGTAGTTTGATTTCCACGGTACAAACCCACATCACGTGGGTTGACCTATGTCACGTGGGTTGACCTACGTCACGTGGGTCTCCATCGTGGTTTAAGCTGCACACTTTTTAGGTCTCATATTTATTTTCAACTCATCTGTTCTGCATCACCATCTTCCCTCGACAAGGAACAAATCACTACTGCTATCAATCCTTGGGTTGCCTCCCAAGTAGCGGTTGGTTTAACGTCGCGACACAACATAGCTAGGTTGGTTAATCAGACTTCACCAACCAGCCCATGGGTTACCTCCCATGAAGCGCCTGATTTAATGTAGTGGCACGTCACAACTCCCTTGACTACTCAGACTTCATCAATACTACACTCCTCACACATCCTTATTTCTTCCATGGTTCCCACATAGTGCTTTACACGTTGTCCATTGACCTTTAATAGAACATTGTCATCACCTTTCAGCATAATTGCTCCATGCGGGAATACCCTAACCACCGTGAATGGTCCAGACCATTTGGACCTTCATTTTCGAGGAAATAAGCGAAGCCTAGAGTTATAAAGCAATACCAAATCTCCCGGGTGAAATTCTCGTCGTTCCATTTTTCGATCATGATATAATTTCTTCTTCTCTTTATACAGTGCTGAACTTCCATAAGTCCAGAGATGAAATTCATCCATCTCATTCCTCTGCTCTAATCTCAATTTAGTCGCTTCACTCTATTCCATATTTAACCTCTTTAATGCCCATAATGCCTTATGTTCAAGTTTGACAGGCAAATGGCACGACTTACCCAAAACCAGCTGATATGGAGATGAACCAATCGGTGTCTTGAATGTGGTTCGATATGCCCATGATGCATCATCAACCTTCTTGCCTAATCAGTCCTATTGGCATTCACAGTCTTCACCAAAATAGACTTAATCTCATGATTTGACACCTCAACTTGCCCGCTCGTCTGAGGATGGTAAGGTGTTGCCAACTTATGTTTGACACCATATTTTCAAGCAGGGCTTTAAAAAGCCGATTACAAAAGTGGGAACCTTCATCACTAATGATAACTCGCGGTGTATCGAATCATGAAAATATGTTCATTTTCCAGAATGTTGTGACACTCTTTCCTTCATTATTAGGAAGCGCAATTGCGTCCACCCACTTAGAAACATAGTCAATAGCTACCAAAATGTATTTCATCCCATGTGAGCTCACAAATGGGCCCATAATATCAATTCCCCATACATCAAACAATTTGAGCTCAAGAATAGTTGTCCTAGGAAGTTCGTGTCTGTGCGAGATGTTCCCTTGTCTTTGACATTGGTCAAAAGCCCGAACATAGTCATGAGCATCTTTATAGATGGTGGGCCAATAATACCCATATTGTAAGATCTTATGAGAAGTCCGCTTACCTCCATAATGACCCCCAACTGGAGATGAATGACATGTTTCTAAAATACTCATCATCTCGACTTCAGGAATACACCTTCGAATTATGTCATCCACACCCACCCTAAATAAATAAGGCTCATTCCAAAAGGACTTTCTCACCTTATAAATCAATCTCTTCCTCTACTGATACGACATATCTTCTGGGACTAGATCACTTGCCAAAAAGTTTACAAAATCTGCAAACCAGGGGATTAAATCTTGTGATGCTGCCAACACTTGCTTGCTTGGAAAAGTATCATCAATATCAAGATTATCCCTTAATTTAAGCATGGCCTCCTTCTCAAGGCGTGATAGATGGTCTGCAACTTGATTCTCAGTTCCCTTTCGATCCTTGACCTCAAAATCAAATTCTTGCAATAGAAGTACCCACTGAATTAATTTTGGCTTAGCATCCTTCTTTGACATAATATATCTAAGTGTTGTGCGGTCTATATTTGCAATCACCTTCGTACCAATCAAGTAAGATCAAAATTTCTCAAAAGCAAAGACCACTGCCAATAATTCTTGCTCGGTTACAGTATAATTTTTCTAAGCTAGATTAAGTGCTCTGCTAGCTTACTATATCGGATATAGAATCTTCTCACGCCTTTGGCCAAGGATTGCACCCAAGGCCACACCACTAGCATCATACATAACCTCAAATGGCATCGTCTAATCTGGCAAAACAATGACAGGGTCTGAAATCAACTTCTCTTTCAGACTCTTGAATGCTTTTAAACAAGCCTCATTAAACACAGACTTCACCTCGTTATCTAAAAGCTTGCATAATGGATGTGCAATCTGAGACAAATACTTGATGAATCTTCTATAGAACCCTGCATGTCCCAAGAAACTTTGAATTTCTTTAACTAAAATAGGTAGAGGTAACTTTTCAATCACCTCAATCTTGGCTTTGTAGACATCAATACCCTTCTTTGAGATTCGATGCCCCAATAAGATACCCTTATTAACCATAAAGTGACATTCTTCCCAATTTAGCACTAAGTTTCACTCCTCGCATATTTGCAACACATTAGTAAGGTGTGCCTAACAGTCATCAAATGAGTCTCTCACAACAGACAAATAATCTATAAAAACCTCAATAGTGTCTTCCACCATGTCAGAGAAAATGGACATCATGCAACGCTGAAAAGTGCTCGGTGCATTACATAAATTGAAAGGCATCCTTTTGAACGCGAACGTCCCATATGGACAAGTGAAAGTGGTCTTCTCTTAGTCCTTGGGAGTAATGAAGATCTGATTATACCCCGAATAATCGTTAAGAAAACAATACTATCCTCTACCAGCAAGACGGTCTAACATCTGATCCATGAAGGGCATAGGAAAGTGATCCTTTTCGGTCAAAGATTTAAGCTTTCGATAATCCATGTAAACTCTCCATCTCGTAACTGACCTCATTGGGATTAACTCATTCTTGTCGTTAGGAACCATAGTGATTTCTCCTTTCTTTGGGACACACTGTACTGGGTTCACCTACTTGCTATCAGCAATGGGGTAAACCCCACCCACATCTAACAACTTGATGATTTGTTTCTTCACAACTTCTTGTATATGTGGGTTTAGACAATGTTGGTGCTCAATGCTTGGTATGCACTCAGGATCAAGCTGAATTTTATGAGTGTAGATAACTGGTGGAATATCGATAATGTCAGTAATGGACCAACCAATGTCCCTCTTAAACCTTTTCAACACTGAAATAAGAGCCTCTACTTGCCACTCCACCAACTCAGAAGAAATAATCACGGACAAGGTGTTGTTGGCTCCCAAGAATGTATAGTGAAGGTGAGACGGGAGAGCCTTAAACTCTAAAGTTAGAGGCTCCTCAATAGAAGGACAAGCCGGTGGGGTCACCCCTTTCTTTAAATCGAGATCAAGTTTCTTTGGAGCATAAGTGTATGATCCCCTACCAGCGAGTGCACCAATCATCTCATCGTACTCCTCAATACCATCGCTATCAAAATTCATAATCAAGGTCGCAAGAGCTTATACCCCCAACCTTTCTTTAATAGGAATGACCATGTCACTCTCATCAATCGTATCTATTACAAAAATCACCCGAATATCTTTCGGTTAATTTATGGAACAACAACTATTGAAAGTGACATGTTCATCATTCAACCTGAACTTCATCTGCCCAGTTTCCATGTCAACCAATGCATGGCCAGTGGCAAGGAATGGTCTTCCCAAGATAATGAGAACCTCAAAATCAACTTCACAATCTAGAATCACAAAGTCAGTCGAAAAGATGAAAGATGCAACCTTCACCAAAACATCATACAAAATTCCCACTGGCTTTTTCACAGTTCTATCCTCCATAAGAAGTCTCACAAAAGTTGGTTTCGGTGCTCCCAATCTTAACTGCTTGTAAACTGCTAGAGGCATCAAGTTAATGCTAGCACCGAAGTCACATAGAGCTTTTGCAAATTTATAGGACCCAATAGTACAAGGAATTATGAAGGCTCCCGGATCTTCCTTTTTCTCGATAAGTGAACGAGAATCAATTGCACTACAATGTTGTAAATTATCTGCAGGCTCAAAACTGACAGTTCTCTTCTTCGTCACTAAATCTTTCATGAATTTCACGTAACCTGGCAACTGTTCTAAAGCCTCGACAAGAGGAATTTCTATCGATAACTCTTTTAATATTGAGATAAATTTCTGATATTTATGCTCTTCAGCTTTCTTTTTCAACCTTTGAGGAAAAGAAGAAGGAGGTCGAGGAATTTTTTTGAACACTTGAGGGACCTCCTTTTCCTTCCCATTATCAGATTTTGCCTTTTTGTCAGCATCATGAGTCTTTTTACTTACATCACCCTTTGAATTCTCTGGCTCTATCTCAGTTTCTATATCAACTATCATCGGCTCATCTTTCTTACCACTATCCACAGGTATAGATGGGTCAGTCATGAACTTCCCGCTTCTAGTAGTAATGGCCAAACAATGACTATCATTCTTTGGATTCTATATGGTATTGCTCAGAACGGTGCCTGGTTGAACCTGGTTCAATGCCACCGATATCTTACCGAACTGTTTCTTGAACTGCTTAATAGCAGTCAACTGAGATTTTACTTTTTGACTTATTCCAAAAATGCCTAACCTAATCTCCTTCAAGAAACTCTCCTAGCTCTTTAACCCTTTAACCAGTTTATTAAGAAGAGCTTCCATTCTTGAATTTCCATAATCAGCTTTGTGGTTCCCCGGTGTAGCATATGTGCTAATCTTCTCTTTATAATCACCCTTTCACCTCCAATCACTATCACAATCTCATTCTCTGTCTCTATATCCTGAATTGTTGTAATTGTCTCTATAGTAGTTCCGACCTTGATTCCCTGGCCTTGAGTTCCAAGAGTCTTGATTATACCCTTGGCCTTTGGCTCAGAAAGCCACCACCTCTTAATCCAATTACTTAGCCTCCTCATCAGATTCATAATCATCATGCCTAGGTGTTTTTCCTTGTACACCTACGACATGCACATTCTCAGTACCTCCAGCCACAATCTATTTGGCTAGCAATCCAATTTCTGTCCTCAAATGTGAGACCTCTTGAGCTACAGATTCATCCAAATCCCGTTGTGCTGTCGAGGCTCCAATAACATACATCCCAGCAGGTGTATCTGCCTCCCGAGTATGCCATCCTCGAATGGTCTTAGTGATACAATCTAAAATCTCTGAAGCTTGTTCCCACCTCAGAATCATAAATGCTCCACCAGTGATAGTATCTGCTATAGCTTTGGTATTGGTATTTAAAGCTCTGTTGAAGATCTCAAGTAAATTTTGACTATTCATCCTATGGTTTGGAACATTTTGCAACTTCTTCTTAAATAGTAGCCAAGTCTCATAAAGTACTTCAGAATGTAGTTTTCTGGAAGTATAAATCCCATCCTTCAACTGTAGCATCTTGAAGGGTGGGAAAAATCTCTCTAGAAATTGATTTCTCAACTCTTGCCAAGTAGTGATGGAACCTCGTAGTAACTCGGCCAACCATAAAGTCATTTCTCTTGTTAGGGAGAATGGAAATAATCTCAACCAAATAGCCTCTTGGTCAACTCCAGGAAAATTATATGAAGGGCAGACCCCCATAAAATTCATCACGAGCATGTTTGGATCATTTGTAGGAAGACCGGCAAACACACCTTTCAAGTTTAGCAGGTGTATCATGGCACTTGTAATGTCAAACTTAGTGCCCTAGGTAACTCTGGTGGAATAATGGCACCAGTCTCAACCGACATGAAATAATCCACATCCTCTTCTTTAGGATTATCATAAACTGGCACATATGGTCTTTGAGGTGGTTGTTGCACCCTCAGTCTTCTTTATCTCTCTTCAAGTGTAGCGAGATGTTGTGATGCTTCTTGCATTCCTTGATGATCTCTATCTTTTTGTCTAAGAGCTGCTTGCCTCGCATTTTCCTCAGTTGTTAATCGAGTAGTGATTTGTTCTACAGTTTTATGACCAACTGGTTGAATTGGCTGGTTATGAATATCTCACGCGGCTGCGAGATCCTGAACTCCATCGTTATTCACCATTCTTCGATTAGCTCTCAGTGTTTGTTCTATCTCTGTATCAAGTGGAATTAGGGGATTGGATTGACTCCTAGTGTTGGGCATACACTGGCATGTGCCCTTAAAAGTATAGAAAAATAAAACCAATCAACTCCAGCAAACAAACTAATCAACTCTTTAACTGTAATTCCCCGACAACGGCGCCAAAATTTGATGTCGCCCAAACTACACCTCCAAGAAAGTATAAAGCAATCGCTGAATCAAATATAGAACCCAACTAGGTTGGAGTCGATCCTACAGAGAATAGGACTAATGTTTATCTAAGTAATTGGCAAGTAATTCAAAAGGGGGGGTTTGTAAGCAAATAGTAACAATAAAGATTGTTGATTTTCGGGTTTGTAATCAATATGAGAAATAAACTAGGACTGTGATCCCCAAAGATTCCTTAACTCCACCGGTTGCTTGTACTGGCAAACTATCCTGATGTGTTGAATGCAAAATTTAACAAGATATGCTCATCTAAACTTCACTTTGGACCTTGTTTAGATGAATTTCACTCTTCTTCTCTCGATCTCTAAGTGTCACACTATTAACCCTTGTTCTGGACCTCAGATAACTATCCCTGTTATGGCTCAAGTTATTAGATAAAGGTTGATAGCTTCAAATCACTATGTTATTTCATTTTCCCAATCTCTACCTCTTTCTCGAGAAAGTCTAGAATACAGGAAAGTTTCAAACATTTGCAACCGTTAGAAGATCAATCACAATGAAAGAAATAACAACACATGCATTCACACTAGTTCAGAATTGCTTTTCACTTAACCCATTTCATTAATTCCTCATAGTTCACACAACCCTAGTTATGGGGTTTAGCTATTCATGATTGCAAGAACACAAGAAGAATTCAATGATGAAAACGTAATTATGGACTCCTAAGAAGAATAAAACTATGAAATCTTAATATAAATCAAAACCCTAGAATTGATATTCCAAGATTACAAAATCAATAATGTATTTATGAACTCAAAATAATGAAAATATATTCCAAAACAATGTAATTGACTAACTTTAAACATAGGAAAACATAGGGGTATTTATAGATACAAGGTGAATCCTACCCTAAACAAAGTAGGAGAAAAAAGTCGACAACATTCGACAGTTTTGTGACTTGGTATTATGGACCCAACCCACATCACGTGGGTCTATCTCCTGGAAATTAGGCCATTTTACAATTTTTAGGAGCTGTCCCACGGTACCAACCTACGTGTCATAGGTCGACTCATGAGATATGAGTCCCTGCCATAGGTCACTCCTTCGGTTTCAATTTGGTTCTTTCATCTTCCAGTGCTCCAGTCTAGTAAATGCTTCTTCCCTTATTCTCCATTTTGCCTCCATAACCTATTTCCCTGCAAGATAGGACAGAAAACACATAATACCAACTAAACATACCCAATTTATTGCATATTTTCCTTGTTTTAAGCATTGAAGTGCCATGAAACCATGGCTCATCAAATGGCTTCAGTCGTGCTTAAGGAATTAAAGGAACAGTTGAATGATCTTTTAGACAAAGGTTTTTATCAGACCAAATATCTCTCTGTGGGGTGCTTCAGTTCTTTTTGTGCCCAAGAAAGATGGTTCTCTCAAAATGTGCATTGACTAGCATCAGTTGAACAAAGTAACAATCAAAAATAAGTATCCCATTCCCAGGATTGATGACTTTTTCGACCAGCTTCAGGGTGCCAATTGCTTCTCTAAAATAGACCTCAGATCTAGCTAACATCAGCTTAGAGTCAAAATGTGACATTCCAAAGACAACCTTTAGAACTTGGTATGATCGCTTCAAATTTGTTGTTATGTCTTTTGGACTTATGAATGCTCATGCAGCTTTTATGGACTTGATGAACAGGGTGTTCAAGCAGTACTTGGACATGTTCATCATTATCTTTATTGATGACATCCTCGTTTATTCTTGGAGTGAGGATGAATATGTAGACCATTTGAGGATTGTCTAGAAGACTCTTAAAGATCACCAGTTATTCTCTAAGTTTAGCAAGTGTGAATTCTAGTTTAAATCAGTAGCATTCCTTTTTCATATCATTTCTAGCGAGGGCATTTAGGTTGATCCTCAAAAGAACGAAATAGTTAGGAATTGTCCTAGACCTATCTCTCCATCAGATATTAAAAGTTTCTTGGGTTTATCCAGTTACTATAGATGGTTTGTTAAAGGATTTTCCTCTATTTCTTCTCCTATGTCCAGATTGACTTAGAAGAATGTCAAGTTTCAATGGTCCGATTCTTGTGAGAAGAGTTTTCAGGCGTTAATGACTCGTCTCACCTCCGCTCTAGTTTTGACTATACCAGAGGGTTCAAATGGGTTTGTGGTTTATTGTGATGCTTCCATAGTTGGCCTTGGTTATGTGTTGATGCAACATGACAAGGTTATAACATATGTCTCTATTTAGCTCAAGCCTCATGAGAAAAATTACTCGACTCAAGATCTTGAGTTGGCAGCAGTAGTTTTCTCCTTAAAGATTTAGAGGCATTATCTTTATGGGGTTCATGTAGATGTATTCACGGATCACAAAAGCATTTAGTATGTGTTCAGCCAGAAAGATCTAAATCTTTGTTAGAGGATATAGCCTGAGTTGTTGAAGGACTATGATATGAGTGTCTTGTACTATCCTGGTAAAGCCAATGTTGTGGCTGACGCTCTTAGTAGATTGTCTATAAGATGTGTTGCTCATATTAAGGATGAGAAGAAAGAGTTAGTTCGCGAGGTTTATCGGCTTGCTAGACTGGGAGTTTGGTTGGTTAATTCAATCGAAGTTAATAACTTGGTTCAGAATATTCATTGATAGCTGAGGTGAAAGAAAAGCAAGATAGTGATCCTATTTTTCTTAGGTTGAAATAAGCGGTCCAGAGTCAGAAGGTTGAGGTTTTCTCCCAAGGGGGAGATGGTGTTCTTCATGGTCAGGGCAAACTATGTGTTTTAGATATGGATAACTTGAGAAAGTAGATGTTAATAAAAGCTCATAGTTCTTGGTATTCTATTCATCCAGGATCCACTAAGATGTATCATGATCTACGGGAAGCCTATAGGTGGAATGGCATGAAGAAAGATATCACAAAATTTATGGCTAAGTGTCTAAATTACTAGCAAGTTAAGATTGAGCATCAGAGACCTAGTGGTATGATTCAAGATATCAGTATTCCTAATTGGAAGTGGAAAGTAGTGAATATGGACTTCATTACAGGGTTTTCTCATACTCGCTGACAATATGATTCTATTTGGGTTATTGTGGACCAAATGACTAAGTCAACCCATTTCCTACCAGTTAACACTTCAGATATAGCTGAGGATTATGCTAGACTCTACCTTTGATAGTTGGTGAAATTGCACGAATTCCCTTTCGCTATTATTTTAGATAAGGACACTTAGTTTACCTCTCAATTCTAGAAGACTTTTCAGAAGGGTCTTGGTAACCAAGTTCATCTGAGTATGGCTTTTCATCTGCAGACAGGCGATCAGGCAGAGCGGACCATTTCAACTTTAGAGGATATGTTGAGAGTGTGTGTGATTGATTTCAAGGGTAGTTGGGATGATCATTTTCCTTTGATTGAGTTGCTTATAATAATAGTTATCACTCCAGTATTCAGATTTCCCTATTTAAAGCACTTTATGGTAGGAGGTGTAAATCTCCTATTATTTGGTTTAAAGTTGGTGAAGCTACCTTGATAGGGACAAATTCAGTTCATGAGGCTATAAGGAAAGTTCAGCTGATTAGAAGAAGGCTAAAAATAGCCCAGATCCGTCAGAAGTCCTATGCAGATGTGGGAGAAGGGAGCTTAAGTTTGCTATTGGTGGTTGGGTTTACCTAAAAGTTTCACCCATAAAAGGGGTGAAGAGATTCGACAAGATAGGGAAGCTCAGTCCCTACAATGTTAGTCCTTATAAGATTATGGGTCCCTTTGACAATATGGCCTATGAGTTAGAGTTTCCTGTATACTTAGCATCAATGCTTCCAATTTTTCATATGTCTTTGTTAAAAAAATGCATTGGTGTTCCCACATCGATTGTGGCTTTAGAGAGTATGGGTGTGAAAGATAGTCTCTCTTATGAAGAGGTCCCAGTTAAGATCCTTAACCATCAGGTTCGTAAGTTGAGGTATAAAGAGGTTGCTTCAGTAAAGGTTCATTGGCGGAATCAGCTAGTTGAGGAAGCTAATGAGAAAGTAGAGGCAGATATGATGACCAAGTACCACCATTTTTTTTCTTCAAATTCAGTTCTAGCTTGAGGTAATAATTTGTCCTTAATTAAATCTTTCCATTTCATATCACCCAGTTATTATCATGTCATAGCATACATTCATGAGTTCAGTTTAGTCCATGTTTCATTTACAAACTCTGTTATTATGTCAGTACTCAGCTCTTAGAAATTCAGTGTTGGGATTGCAGCTCTTTTCCTAACTTTTCAACTTAGTTAGTTTTCATTCAGGGATGAATGACCACAAGGGGGAGATATTGTAACAACTCAAAAATCCAAGCTAAGATTAGAACCATGATTCAAGTAATTATATAACCAAACTTTATGTTTTGGTAGTGTTGGAATAGATTTAGATATGTATTAAGGCCACAAGTAACTCCTAGCTCATAGCCAAGTTGAAAACTTTCTTATCGATTGTTTTCTTGTGAAGAATCTTTCTATAGTCAACTTCAAACAAGCATAACTCCCATATTCTGAAGTGTTTATGAGATTAAGACCCCAACTAAAAGGTCTTTGATTCTTCTTTCCAATGCATCTGATTGTTGGGTAATCTAGTTTTGAAGCTAAAAGTTATGGCCATTTGAATAAAGCACTGTCCAACAGTGAGATCCGACAAACCATGGTACGATTGTGATTAGATTGTAAGACCATAACATGCTTTTATCTGCATGAAACAGTCCCAAACACCCGCAAGTTGAGAAACCTACCTCCTAACCACAAAAGGAACCCACGATATTGGTTAGAACCCACGATTGTAGGTACGATCTTAGTCCCTAAAGTTGATTCGGCTTGGACATCCAACTACGGACCAAGGTACGATCATGGTAGGGTCCTATGAGTCATACCATGGCTCATTTGATGGAGTCCAGAGAAGCCTCTATTCCAGCCAACAACCCACGAGCACTACCCATGATTGTAGGTGGGTCATACGATCATGGGATTGTCCATACGTCATGCTCTACAGCTTTTTTAGTTATATTTTATAAGGGTCATTCCAGTCTTTTCCCATTATTTACACCCCTAAACTATGTCATTTAAGCTATCCCAAAGATGATTATTAAGCCTAAAATTACCCTAAGTCGCTCATTACTCAGAAATTATTTGACACTTAGAAAAAACAAGAAAACAATCAATTTCATCTTCCAAAACAAGAACTACGATTCTTCAATCTCAAGCTCCAAATTCAAAGGATTCACCAAGGTTTTCACTCTCAGGCATGTGGGATTTCATTATTGGGTTTCCTTTCACCTGTTTAGTCCCAAAGTGAATTCAAATTATCAATTTAACCCATTCCTCAAGTTAGGGTTTCCATGAAAAGTATGAAATTCCTTTATATCTCAGACTCTAGCTTTAATTAGTCCATGAATACATGTTTTCCCATAAATTCTAGTGATACATTCTCATAGTTATGAATTCTCCATATGTTGATAGATTACTTATTTTGGGTTTGAGCTATGAAATTCCTTATCACGTTCAGGTTATATAATTGTCTTGATTAGTTGCATTCTTCAGCGATGGTGGGTTATGAACACTCGATGACCTAGAATATCATGCATTATTAATTTAATACTTAGTCCTTCAGTTTTCTTGATTTAGAATGCTTTCATATGAAGCACGCATCTTTCAGTTTCAGAACATCAATATTGTTGACCATTTTAGTATATCAGTTTACTTTTAGTTAGGAGTAGTACTTTGCACCGAGAGGACACGGTTTTTGATAACCCATGTCCTAAACTACGTGTCATCATAGGTTAAAGGGGTCTTCGCCAGTTAAAAGTGTCTCCCTTTCTCTTAATGGACTCACGAGTGAATTCATGTCAATCATGTTTCGTACCCATGGCAAGGTATAGAACACCCTCCCAACTTAGGTTACGGGTTGGATTCCATGTTACTCACATGGTCTATGTCAGTTATAGAAACCTCCCACAGTTTATTCTCAGACCTCGCTTGTCCTTTTATCTAGTTTATTCAACATCTTATATTGTTACATGTTTATTACTTGGTTATTGCAACAGTTTACAGATTTCAGTCCCATGCTCAGTTTGTCATGTGACTTTCAGCATGCTCAAATTATAGAGTGTAGTGCATATCTCACATGCTCAGTATTTTCAAAGTACTGATTGCATACTTTCCTTTACTCTATATTATCTTATAATATAGGTTCGTACATTCAGCATCCCGATTGCGGTTAGCTTGAATCAGTATCACTTCAGCAAAAGCATTTTAGGGAGTCCTCATTATTCGAGGACTAGTTATCAGTATTTCATTTTTTTAATATTTATTTTAGTTTCAGAACTTAGAGTTAGCTGGGGACCTTATCCCAGAAACTCATCTTCTTCCAAGGCTTTCAGACAGACAGACAGATAGATTATCAGATTTAGCTTATGGTTTTGATATTTCAGTGTTGACATGGGTCTTTATTATTAATATGTTATTTTAGTTTAGCTTCTGCTTAGTTTTTATCATTTATTTTAGTATTCTTAGTGTCATGCCAGGACATGGGTTATCTTGGGTTCACTTGTGACTCTAAGCACCGCGTTACGACTAGGGGGTAGTCTCGGATTGTGACACAAGGGTTCTGTCAAACTCTCTGAATAGTCAAGTGTACATACATGCTATGGTTCTTATAATTGCCAACTAGCCATGACTTGAAGGGGATGAGATTTTTCCATGTCCAATTGTAACTAACATATAGTGCCATAAATAAACGGCAACTAAGTGCCATATCAATCATAACAGGCATCAAGTTTTGTCCATCCTTATCCCAAACTAGTGTTATGACCCTATTATCCCCCATGGTATTATTTCATCCTTATTACACAACCCCACATTTATACCATCGATAATCAACCCATTTAATCACAAGACAGCATATTCACAATAATATTCCAACAAATAAACAATAACTAGCAAATTATAAATCCACACTTGCATAAATAACTTCATGTTTTCACATCAACAAGATAAGACAGTAATATAACAACCGTTTCACTCGTTACTTAGCTTATTCATCATTTATCAAGAATTGTAACAAGTATAAAACAATTCACCAAAGAGAACATAATCAATCAAGTGGAGACTTAAACATTCCACTACAACCTATTCACATCTAGGTTAAACTAATTATTGTGAAATAGCAATATAGGTTCAATTAACACACCTTGCTTCTTTAATACCATACACTTCTACTCCACCCTTCAACACATCAATTTTTCCAGCCTATCTCATAGCCATTCAATCTTCACTATCACACCACTAAGGTTCTTATAGCTGGAACATTGTTAAACATCATCACTCATTTACACAAGGAGTTTTACATGCACAATAAAATCATAAATAACCATACATAAATATTACAAACATGGATTATATCAATATAATTAATAAATCGATTATTACCAACCATACTACATGCCCGTGGGCCTAATCATGAAATCTCCCGTCAACTATATTATGATTACATATTTTAATCAAGGTCTACTACACGTTAAACCTATCCTACCTGGATGCCAAGCTGCTACAACAAGTAAGCTATACCATGGATGCTCTTTATTTTCTTCACGTTTCCAAATGTTAAATGATCTAATAAACAAGCAATTATAAGAGTAATTTATCAACTACTCTTCAAACAAATACTTTGAGAATTCAAACCCACTAGTTCCACCCTTATCCACGGTCTACAAGATTATCCAAGGATTGATTAATTATTAACTAGGTCTATCATAGTCAACACATCTCCATTGAGGGAGATTTAAAGTTAAAGGTCCCATCTTTGTTGAATTCAAGGTCCCCAACTATCAAAATTCATGTTTTAGAATAATAAATTCATACTAAGAATCGTTAGTTTATAACTTAAAAGCAATTCTAGGTAAAAATATACATACCTATATATTTTCCCCATAATTTCATGAACCTAGGGTTCTAATCCACAATAATTTCCCCATTCTAAAGATTCTAGAAGAAGAATGAATTAATCGATGTTAAAAGGGAGTAAAAATCTTACGTTAATGAAAAATGTTCATTCTAGCCTTGGGAAAATCACACATATATGGATTTGGAATGAATTTTTTGAGTTTATAACCTGAAATTCAGCAAAAATAGGCTTATATACTGCCCGCGTCCACTCTGCACGGACAATCTTCAGTAAAATAGTCATAACATTTTACTCCGAAAGCGGATTAACAAAAGCTTGGTAGCATTGGAAAGAAGACTCAAAGATATTTAATTTGGTGGATATTGGGTCCTATAACTCTTCATATACTATGAGGAGTGATCATTTGAAGTTGAACATATTTTAAACTTAGCTCAAAACTCAATCGATAAGAACACTTCCAACTTAACTTCGTGCTAAGGGTATTGTATGACTTTAATTAATATATAATACACTATCCTACTAAATAATTAATCATAACACCTATGATGAATGATAATCTTATACTTTTACTATAGATATTTTCAGTAACGACGAAACAGATCTTTACACTCAGGCTCGCCTCTTCTTCCCTCCTTACTAGAGCCTCCATTGTCCACAACTTTTTCTTTATTGAAGGGGGGGATTTGATGTGCGGATGAGACACACAAATGAGAAGAATATATATATATATGGTTATATGGAGGATTAATACTTTTACACAGTGATTTAATTAATAAATAATTTATTTAATTTTTATAAAGGTGGAATTTTTATCCACGTGGATTGCCACTTGGCAAGATTTTCTAATTAAAAGAGAAAGTGTAGCAAACACACCATCACATATTATTTGAGGTGTGTTTATCAATCTAATGAGTGATAGTTTAGGTATGAAACTCACACTCCCAATAGATTAGGTGTGTTTCTTATACTACCCCTCATTATACTTCAGTCCAAATATATCCCTCTCGATATACTTTGAGTCTAAATATACCCCTCTCGTTATATTCTCGGTCCAATAGATCCCTCATTATACTTTTATGTTGATTTAACACCCCCTCCCCCCACCCCCTTCCTTTTTCTTATAAAGATGATTTACCCATATTTTTTTACAAATGGATATGAGATGAGCTTCAAAATAAAATATCTCATCACCAAATGTAAATATTTGTGCGATTCACTTTATAAACAATATCACATATTTCCATATCCAACCCACTCCCTCGATTCATACAAAAATAATATCATATATTTTCAATTTATACCCCTATCATCTAAACCTTTCCTTGGCCTAACAGCAGATAAACTTCTTTACATGGAATTTTTGGAGTTTCGATAGATAAGAAAATTTATTTTTATTCTGCCATCATCTTTTGGTCTGACATCAAATCTTAAAACTTATACTTGAAATAATTAGATAAGGAAGATTACCATAGATAAATGTAAGAAAATAATTTTCATGTCTGATAAACAAATCATTAATGTAAATTGGAAAGTATTCAGAAATAAGTGGAGCAAAGACTTTAAAGAGTTTGGATTCATGAGAAGTGGATCATTAAAAAAGAGAAGAAAAAGAAATAGAAGATGACAAGAAAAGAAAAGAACTTAAAGTGGAGGGAATTGAGATGGTATAAATAGGTGGGTGTCAAAATAAGGGTAAATCATCATAAAATTATAATGAGAGAGGTATATTTGGACCCAAAGTATATAGAAAAGTGTATATTTGTACTGAAAATCTAACGTGGGTATATTTGTAACAACTCTTGTTGTGATTTTTAACTTTTTCTATGTTTTTACCATTTTTCCCTTTCCTGTTGTTGTTATATAATATTTATGGGTTGTAGGGATGGTTGGCACGGTTACGGAAGCGTTCAGGAGTGATTTGAGTGAATTTGAGGTATTGAGTACCTTGAAAGTGATTAGTTTGACTTTAGTCAACATTTTTTAATCTGAGCATCGATGGTGAATCTGTCAGTTTCATTAGATTCGGAACATCAATTTTAGGTTAGTAGCGTGGTTAGTTCGGGATCCAAGCCCTTATAGTGAGTTTTGACCTCTTAGATGAGAAACTAGTTAAATTAGCCTAAAAGGGAGTCCTAGGGGTTAACTTATTGATAACAACCTCTTTTACTAAATTTGATGGTTCCATTGAATCCAGTGTGTCAAAATTTGCCTAGTAGCATTATTGCTTTATTTTTGTGAAGTCTCGAATGAATCTCGAGGATTCGTTTGGAGGATGTTGGATCACTTCCCTTCAACAGAATTGTTGTATCTGGTGCAGCAGCTGGTTATTCATCGCGATCGCATGGCCTTGTGTCACGATAACAAGTCTTTACTAAGTTACTCATTGCGAACACATGAGGGGTTGACCGCGATTGCGAAGAGTTATTCTAGTGGACCGGGTCGGATTGTGCATCGTGGTTACGAGGCCCACCTCTCACTATTGTGATGAACAATTTAATCCTGGTCAACATTGACCTCTGCAATCATATGGTGGGAGCCTGGACTACGAGGTACTGTGCATATGAATAGTATAAAACCTTTTATTTCTTGATTTTTCACCAATTGTTTGCTTAGAAACCTCGCGATTGGGGATTTCAAAGAGATTTTTTCATAAAAAGTGGTTGAGTAAGCTTATAAACATGATTTCCATCTTTATCCATTGATTTTATCTCAAAAACAACTTCAAAACTTGGATTTTTGGGGTTTCACTCGGTAAAGTGACAAAAAGGGTTTTCTTCGATTTCATTCTTTATTTCAACTTGTTTTTCTATGGGTTTTCATATTTAGAATCGTTGAAGTATGGAAAACTTGATTCTTCAATAAAATTCAATTTTTACCCATTTTCCTTTGGGGTTGATTTTTGAACTATTTTTGGACCTGGAACAAAAGTAGCTAATATGGATATTATTATACTCCCTGTGACGTGTAGATTATGTTTTTGATAGATTGGTTCATTATGAGAATGCACAAAAATTAAAACCTCCTTGTTGAAGGGTCCAAGCTCATGTGTTGGCTTTTCGAGGTAGGTTATGGCTTAACTTTCTTTAAACCGGGCTAGGTAGTTAACCATTCATGTAAAGTATGTTATGGGTTTGATATTTTATCGTGAGATTGTTATTTTATTTAGTTGTCCGTGTGGGGATTTATTTGAAATTTTTTTTTTGTCGAAATTAAAAGATTCCCATTCAACTAGTTATCATTGTAAGTACAAACTAACTCTGTTGGACTCTAGATATAGTATTCTAAAACCAGCAAAAAAAAATCATGCATAGACCTATAAGTATGTACAATGCTAAAAATATCAGTAGGCTGCCAGTGGCACCTTCGAGGAAGGGTACATTAGTAGCCCTCTTCATTTAGCAGAGGTCCACCTATCTATACGTTGCCCTTTGATAAATATTTGTAGAATGATTTCTCCAGTAATAATTGTATTTCCTCTGCTCAATTGCTAAAATCTTCTATTATTTTGTTCCATCCATACCTGGTACATTATTGCTGCAAAAGCAGCCGCTAACATGTCACCTCAAACACTGTGGTGTCTCACCAGGTTGTTCAACCAATGAACTTCATGTGCCCAGTTGCCTATTTTCCTGGGAGTTCCTATCCAACGAAGAATATAATTCCATATGAAGTTTGTATATGGGCCTTCAAAGTAGAGATGTGTATGAGTCTCCACATTAGTCGTATTACACAAAACACAATCTAATGGCACTTGTATTCCACATCTACTTAATCTATCAACTATGAAGAGTCTTTGTGTAATTCCAGCCACAGCATAAACTGATGATGAGGCTGCATACCCTTAGTCAATACAAAAGTTTTCCATCGAGCTTTCTGAAAGTGTGGTAGAAGCTCATTATATGCTTTTCTAATACTGAACTTGTCCTTGTTTATGTACCCATTCAGAACAAAGTTGTGATGGAGGTTCCCATCCATTCAAGTTCTTGCATCAAACACTTTCCAAATTAACATGCTGGCTTGCCATGGTGTGTCCACTACAGACCAATCCACACTCTTTATGTAATACGTATGGACCCAACACACCCACAACTTCTCCTTTTTCTTGGCTACTACCCACAATAGCTTAAAATAGAAGCTTTGTTCTAAATAAAACAGTTCAGCACATTTAATCCTCCCATGGACCTCGGCTGACAGATTGTATCCCAACTAATGGGTGGCCTTCTCGTATATTCATTAGAACCTGTCCACAAGAAATTTTGACATACATTGGTAAACATGGTAAGAATCTGCTTAGGTATCAAGAACACTTGCACCCAATACGTCTGCATCTCAAACAAAACACTTTTGATTAATTGGACTCGTCCTCCATATGTTAAAAACTTTGTACTCCAACATTTTATCATTGCAATAATTCTATCTACAAGGGGCATACATTGGCTAATGGTTAACTTCCTTGAAGACAGTGATAATCCCAAATATTTAAAGGGGAGTTCTCCAAGGGAAAAGTGTGTTTCATTTAATATGTGTTCTTTAAGGTCCCTTGAGATCCCAGCTACATAAAAGGAACTTTTCTCCATATTAGCCTTCATCCCTAAAACACTTGAGAAAGGTACAATCTATCTACTATAAGCAGGATAGACACGTTCTCAACCCTGTAGTATAAAATGATATCATCAGCGAAGCAACTATGTAACAGCTGCAGTTTGTCATACCTTGGGTGATACTTAAACTTAGGGTTGCATTTGAGTTATTTGACAGATCTATTGAGATACTCCATTGCCAAAACAAACAAATAAGGGGACATAGTGTCTCCTTGTCGTATCCCTCTTTTTGCTTGGAACTTAGTTGTTAAACCACCATTCATCATAATTGAGTAGCTCACAGAAGTCACACACGGCATAACAAGTTCTATTAGCTTCTAAGGTAGCCAAAACTCCAATAAAATTGTCCTAAGGAATGGCCACTCAAGTGAGTCATATGCCTTTCTTATATCAACCTTGATGAGACACCTCGGAGGCAGCTCTTTTCGAGAATATCGTTTAATCCATTCATACACTAAGATCACATTATCCAATATATTCCTTTCTTCTATGAATGCAGATTGTGAAGGACCAACAAGAAATTCCACCATTGTCTTCAACTTGGCAGTAAACACCTTTGCAATAAGCTTATAAATGGTGGAGCAGCATGCTATGGGCCGATAATCCTTAACATATAAAGGATTTGGACCTTGGGAATCAACATAATGGTAGTGCAATTGACTACCTTTAAAAATTTCACAGATTAGAAGAACTGCAAGACAATATTTTTGAAATTCGCACCTACCACATCCCAATGAGCTCAAAACAATTCAATTGGATACCCATCTATCCTTGGAGATTTATCTACAGGTATCTCTTTTAAAGCTTTCAGCAAATCGGCTATAGTTACTGGCCTAAGTACTAACTGTTGAGCTAATATGTGACATAGTCCATCCCTGCAAACATTCATATCCACACACGACAGGTTAGATGCAGCTTCTCCCTATAGCTTTTGGAAGAATTGAACAAACTCTTGTTATACTTGAGTATGATTAGTTAATTGCATACCCTCTTCACTAAAAATACTAGAGATCCTAGTTTTTGCTTGCCTTGTTTTCGGATGCGCATAAAAGAACTTAGAATAGAGTCTCCCGCTGCTATCCCTAATTCCCTTGATTTTTGACAAAGTACTTTCTCATTTATATCATCCCACTTGTATATCTGGTTTACCAATTCTTTTTCTGTATTTAGTAGATGGTCATTGAAATAATCAATATTAAGCTTATCTTGAATTTTCTTTAGCCGGCATTTCAGGCTCTCCAACTTTTTGTCAATTGAGGAATATTCTCTGCTCATTCCTTTAACTACAACCTCCAAAAGCTTGAGTTTTCTCCATATTACATAAATCAGATGCCTAAAGATTAAGCCATGCATGTGTAAGTATGAACAAATTCAGACTGTGAAACTGTGAATGGCTCATTAAATCAGTTATAGTTGGCTTATGTGAATATTATTATTGACTTGAGAGATTAGTATTATTGTGATGCTCGTGCGGAGGTTTTAATTAATATTATTGATATCTTTTATGACTCTTTATTACTGTGGTTCCATGCGATGGCTTATATCATGATTGATTGAGATTTGAGGAGATTTGAGCTCATTTACACCATTATTGAGTTGACTCATTACATGATATTGTTTTGGTTATAAGCATGCATCCTTATTTCATTCATCCATATACATTAAATTGGTACCATAGAGAAATGCATATTTTTGAAAGAAAATAAAACACTTTATAAAATGTCTTGACCGACTGATGTGCTGGTAAGGTTGATCGACTCTATATACATGGGTTGCGAACCCCCCATGGGTCATATATTGGAAGTTTATATGAGGTGACATTGAGATATTTCATCCATAACATACCATTGCATTGCAGCATTTGCATTTCTCTTATATTGTTTGCTACTTGTGTAGTTTAGTCTTCCTTTATATATCAGTGTGTATTTATTCTTGTACAATTATTATACATGTAGATTTGTTAGGAGATATGATTTGATCCATCGTTGAGAACTTTTCTGTATGCAGGTGGAAGCGTGCTCATAGTATCTTTAACTTGTTTAGTTTTCTGCTTTGCTCGGTCAGCCTATGATACCTACTGAGTACAATTGGACGTACTCACTCCTACTTTCTGTACCCTTTCGATGTAGATTCCGAATTGAGTGTGACCCGCTGAGCGTGAGATCATACTGCGTTAAGGCTATTTTGGAGCACTTGTGAGCTCCTCATTCGGGGCTTGATTCCAGACTTCATCTTATCTATCTTGTCTTTACTTTATTATTTAGAGACAGAGTTGTGTATTTTTTTACTTTTTATCAGTATTATTGCTCTTTATTCATGACACTAGATTTTGGGTTGGAGTTGTATTTATTTCAGTTTCAGATTTGTTCTCTCTCTCTCTCTCTCTTTCTCTCTCTCTCTCTCTCTATATATATATATATATATATCTTTTTGGTGTTGGGCTTACCTACCTGAAATTGGGATGGGGTAGGTGCCATCATGACCTCGACTTTTAGGTCGTGACAATATTTAAACTATTTCTAATAGTACATGAGTATATTTGGACCAAAGTATAATGAAAAGGATATATTTGGACTGAAAGCATAATGAGGGGAATATCTAAACTATTTCTAATAGTTCACTGGTATATTTGGCTCTTCTCCATTTATTATTTATACTATATTTTTTATATATATGCACTATCTCGTATCTTATTTTTCTTGGAAGTTTATCCTATTTTAATATGAAGCAATATTTTTCACTCTTACGGTATATTATTCTGGAAAACTTTTCGGACATTGAATTATTATAATTCGAACATTTCTTAAAAAGTTCTCACAAATTTCACTCCTGATTCCCCATAAAAAATTAAAAACAACTCCAATTTATATTCATCTGCAAACACAACTTCAATTTTTAAATATCATCTTTAATTTCTTTTTCAAATACTATTTTTTTCTAAATTTCACAATTTTTATGTCCAAACGCCCATTAAATTAAATTATCACTAAATATAAAAAGTATCATTCTTTTGAGACTAATTAAAAAAGAAAGTGTCTCACATGAATTGGAATGAAGTACTATATAAAATAACAAAGAAAGAAATAAAAATGATATTAAGCTGGGAAAATAGGGTTATGACCCATTATTTAGCATACATGATCCGGTCCATCTTGTTCATTGGAGATAGTCTCCGCCTCACAAAGATAAGAGGTAAGGTTTGTGTACATCATACCCTCTCCAGACCTTGCTTGTGGAATAACATGAGTATGTTGTTCTTGTTTTTGTGTCGTCCATCTTGATCCAAGTAAATTTGAAATAGGTTGTAACCCCCTAATTTAACTCAATTCGTCATGTTTGACACCTTATCGTGAAGCGTATTAAGATGAACATTGCTTAATATTTTTGAATATATATATATATATATATATAAATATATATAGTCGTCCATCTTGATTCAAGTAAATTTGGGATGGGTTCTAACCCCCCCCCCCCAATTTAACTCAATTCGTCATGTTTGACACCCTTAACGTGAAGCGTATTATATATATAGCCGTCCCGTCCATCTTGATTCAAATAAATTTGGGATTGGTTGTAACCCTGCCCCCCAATTTAACTCAATTTGTCATGTTTGACACCCTTAACGTGAAGCGTATTATATATATATATATATATATATATATATATGTGTGTGTGTGTGTGTGTGTGTGTCTATATATATATATATTATTATAAAATCGTGAATATAAATGTTGGTTGACCAAAATATCCTTCAAATGTTGAACGACTTTTTTACCCTTAATGAGTTAAGTATTTCTTTAAAACATAACTTCATGTTGCATAAAATTATAATTTTTAAAACTTTGCTAATTAATAATCTGAATTCATATTGGATTCGGATTCTACTCTCAAATCTCAATCGTGTTTACAACATCACGTTCCACAACTAAATAAATCTTAATCGTGTTTTCAACATCATGTTCCACAACAAAATACTAAGGTCCATAAAAATTACACATAGACAAAAATCATTTTAACCACCACCTCTTGCCAATATATGAAGGTTTATATAACTCAAAATTTTTGTTTGCATTAACTGTTTGAAGTCTTGGATATATGATTAGCCAATCATAATTCATAGAGATCATCAAATTCAAAGAGTTATGTTCATGGTTCAGCCTTATTTTTTAAGTTCTCTAATGCAAATAAGTAAGATATTATTTTTTTAATGAAGATTTAGTTGTATGTTTCTAATAAATTAGTCAAGTTAGGTGATTTTGTTAATTTTAGCAAATTGAGGGTATATATTATATTTAAAAAGTATATCTAAATTCTAAATAGTATTTGCGAAATATATAATCAAATATAACTCCAACTTCAAAAATTCAAATTACTCAAATTAGATGATTTTGTTAATTTTTAAAAATTGTGGGTATATAAAAGAAAAAATACATTCAAATTCTATCCGGGATCTCTAGTGGGATGTCGAGTTTGGCGATCGAGGTCGACTCCAGAGTCGAGTTAGAGGTTGAATCTCAGGTCAAGAGCAGGGTTTGCTTTGAGGTTGGGAGTCGAGTTTTAGGGTTTGGAGTTAGGTCAGGAGTCGATCACGAGTCAGGGTACAAATCGGGTCCTATGTCGGATCAAGAATCAGGATCTCAGGTCATGTGTCAAGTCGGGGTCGAAAGTTGAATTTTAGGATTTAGAGTTGGGTCAAGAGTCGAGTCATGAGTTGGGTACAGATTTTGGTCCCATATCGGGTCAACAATCAAGATATCAGGTTATATGTAGAGTCGGGAGTTGGGACCTGAGTCGAGGTTGGAATCTAATGTCAGGATTGGGAGTACATTTTTGTACCTCATAAAATAAATTGATATAGTTATTAATAATTATCTAATATATTTTACGATGATTGAGATTGAGAAGAGATAACGTTCAAAGCACATTCATAGATACTAGTACTATACTAAAAATGGGAAGCTACAAGGTGCAAAGTTGGATTACCATTTTACCCTTATATTAAATTAAAATATTAAAAAACATCTACTAAATTAAATATTCTATCATTAATTAAGAAAATCATCCTATCGATTTTTTAAAATTGCTTATGAAAAAAATAAATGAAAAGTCTTACAACAATGAATCATGTATTTACAAACGGGTGGATTAATTTATTTGTCATTGCCACTTATTGATGCTATTCAGTACTCTAGAATGGACACATACGCTGCATAATTAAAATTTGACAATAATTAAGAATTTATATGAGTATACAAATAGATGGATTAATTTCCTTGCAATTACCACTAATTGCAGCTTATTCAATACTCTAGAATGGCTTTTCATCTTCCTATACCAATTCAATGTTTTGTAGATATATTATTTTCAACTTCCGCAGTAAGCCTTTAAAATTTTATAAATTGCCAAATCAGTGAATCGTGGTAAATTCATTGATGTTCTCTTCTGGAGTTTTAGTACCACCACTCTTCTTCTTCTTCATTATTCATATTTGTTAAGAGTAGAAGTAGAAATCAGCATTAGGGGCAATGCAGTCTTTACGAGTAGTTAGTTGCTTTCAAGTTGTTAGTTATAACTAACTAGTGGCTAGGTAGTTATCTTAGTTAGTTAAACCTATACTTGTTAGTGTAGTATAAATACCTACTAGTTGTATCATTTACTCATTCAATAAATAAGATCACTACTATTTTTTTTCATTTCTACTCTATTTTGTAACGCTTCTCTTCTCCTTCTTTCTCTCTTCTTCTAGAATGTGCCTATGGTGTCAAATGCACCTAAACTAATTACATGGTATCAGAGCTATGAAGCTAGGAACTCTAGCTAAGTGTTGTTCAATCTGTGAAAGGTGTAAAGGTTCAAGATCAGGCTGACATTGATCAATCTTGAACCAAGATTTTGTGTTGTTTGTGTGAAATTCATCTGAAATTCTTCATCTGTGACTGATTTTGTTTTCCCTTAGAGTAGAATAATGGAAAATTCTAAAAGGGTTGTCAAATTAGGTGGGTAAATTGGGGCTCTAAACACGGCAATTGACTACAATCATCCCATGTTTCTCAGTCCAGCTGATGTAAGTGGCATTTAAATCATTTCCTTCCAACTAACAGGTATTGAGAACTAATTTATTTGGTTTTGATCCATAAGAATTGCTTTGTTAGGAAGAAACAAGTTGGGGTTAGTTGATGGAACCTGTACCAAAGATAAATTCACTACAGAACTGGTCAATGGGAAAAGGTCAATGCAATTGTATTTTCTTGGATAATGAACTCTGTGTCTAAAAGCTTACTTGGTGGTATTATGTATGCATTTGTGGCTAAAGTAGTTTAGGATGATTTACATGAAAGATTTAATAAAATTAATGGCGCTAGGACTTTCAATTTACATAAGGAGATTGCTATGTTTACACATGGCAGTGCATCTGTATCTATCTATTTCTCCAATTGAAGGATCTTTGGGAAGAATTTGAGGCCTTGGTGCCTGCCCCTGGTTGTGACTGTGATAAGTCAAGAGACTTTGTACTACATTTGCAAAAGTTAAAGTTGTTTTAGTTCTTGATGGGATTGAATGATGTCTATATTCAAGCAAGAAGTTGGATTCTGCTTATGAATCAATTGCCTACTGTTAATCATGCTTATTCCATGATTCTGAGTGATAAAGCCACAAGTATGTGGTCAATACTGCAGGGATTCTTGGAGCTAATCCTATCATGAATTCAAGAGGTTGTGACATTTCTATGTACTCAAGGAACGCAATTGGAACTGGTCAGTATCAGAAGTTCAAAAAGACCTATAATATTCAGTGTGAATTCTGCAAAGTTAAGGGATACACTAAAGATAATTGTTGGAAGATTATTGCGTATCCAATTGATTTCAAGAACAGTAAGAAACCGAAAGTTGATGGTAGTGCAGCATATAATACATTCTTCGATCAAGATGCTCTCTCAGTACAGGCTTCTTATTCTCAACCTGTGTTTCAAGGTGTGACTGGTCAAAACAGTCAGGGTTCATGTGTTTCAAGTATAGGACAATGTTCTTATTCTAATGGACTAGGAGGACAACAAGTCTCAGGCCTGCAGATGTCTCAAATAAGTCAAATGTGGGGATTGCAGCTTTCACTAAAGAACAGTGTGATCGTGTCACAACCCTTAAGTTGAGGTCATAATGGCACTTACCAAGACCCAACCTTAGTAAGTATGCCAAATACCCAAAAAGGAAAGGAAAATCAGAATGTAAATAAAATAAGATAAACGAAATTTCTAGAATGAAGTCAGGTCAACACACATATATATAAAGCAAAAGTCTGAATAAAATACCATAAACCTCAAAGATACAAGTGTCATAAGCCTAAGAGCACTAGTACAACTCAGAATAACTAAAATACATAATTGTACCTCTAAAAAGTAAGCAAAGACAGCTAAGATAGAGTGACGTCTAAAGTCTACTCCAAACTCATGGACAATCACCACACAAGATTAGCTGTTGAGTCTCGTACTCGAGCTAGGATCTGCACTGAAGGGCACAGTGGGGGTTAGTACGATCCACTTGTACTCAATAGGTATCATAGGCCGACTAAGAAAGGCAGAAAATAATACAAGTAAAAGATACTATGAGCACGTCACCTGCAAACAGAAAAATTCTCAAATGGTAGCTCACACCGTCTCCAATAATAGTTCTATAAAATAAGATCGATATAGGAATGACTGAACATAAACAGATATATGGAAACTAAGTACACATCGTGGGAACATAAAAGAAATACAAAAAATCCATATGCAATGCAATGATGATGGGACCATGATGAATGATTGAAGTCATCGTATAACTTTTTGTATACACTTATCGAGCCTCAGCGCTCTAGAGATAGGACCCATGGGGGGTTCGCAACGTATATACAATTTCCATAATCTCAATCCACCTCTCCGACTAATGTTCACGGATCAAGGTCTATAAAATGTTCCATTCACCACTCCGACTATTGTTACACGAATCAAGGGTTTTCATAAAATGTCTCATTTTCCTTTGGATCAGTGTTTCTCAATGGTACCAATGTCTCATTTAATATGTATATATGAAGTGGGGATGTAATTCTCATAACCAATCAGTATGAAGATAATAATCCATTCAATACATGTAAAAGTGAGCTAAGAATCAACTTAATGTGTCGATAATTCATGATATCAGTCCTCGCTTGGCACCACTAGAATAAATAGTTATGTAAGACATCATTAATATCATTTCAAACACTTAACTCGGGTATTTCTATCATGATAAGGGAAAATAATGCCAAAATAAGGCCTATAATATCTATTCAAGCCCCCACTCGGACGACACAACACGAAAATATGGCAAATAATGCACAAGTAAGGCCTGAAATCATCAAATAAAGCCCTCGCACGGGAAACACGCAACAAATGATATCTCATGTCCACACTAATAAGTATATAAGCTCCCACATGGGCACACAACAGCAATAACAATCACAAAATAATATTTCCATGGCTAAATTTCCCATACACATAGCATGATTTACTCATTTATTAATAACTCAACCCAGTCTGAAAAAAGTTAAGTCATAACCTACCTCGAAGTGTCGAAATCCAAACCTAGAACCTTCAATGTGGAGCCTTCCCCGTTCGAACGGTCTTGGAATGAGCTAAAACATACAAATATAAAATCTACGCATTAAAAGAAAGCTAATGATACCCATATTGAATATATTTAAGATGGGTCCAAAACGGGTTTGAAAAATGAGTTAAAAAATGAAAGGGGTAAAACCAAAATTTTATTTCAAAAACATGTTTCCCAAGATTATAGGAGTCTATTGTTGAAAACCCAAGCGAGGCTCAAATCGAAGAAAAACCAATTTAAGAGTTTACCGGCAAAACCCCCAATCTCTAGAGCAAAATCATGATTAAAAGGTGTTTTCAAAGATATAATCAATAGGAAAAGATAGGAAGATGAATTAGAATTTTCCCAAGCAAGAATGGTGAGAAAAACCCTAGAAATCGCCTATTCCCAAATCTTGAAGGTCCAAAAATAGTAGGATTTGCAAAAAATAGTATTTATACTGTTCTGTGAATAGTACCCTATAATCACGGACCCCACCTCGCGATCGTGAGGATCAACATTGATCGGCAATTAAGCTGGTCATCGTGATTGTGTGGGAAAGACCTGGTGACTGCGATGCTCAACCCGACCTGGTCCAATAATTAACCCATCTTGATCGTGATACCACTGCCATGCAATCGCGATGAAGGTTGTCATCGAGACTCGCAATCGCGACGAAGGGCCTAATGCACTAGAAAATGCGGCACCAGCAGATTTTCCAAGTAAAGAATTATCTCCGAACGACCCCGAGATTCATTTCGGACCCCACTAGAACAAACCATTTATGCTAATAGGCTATTTTCGATGTTTTAGACTCAATGGGGACGTTGAATTTTCGAAAAAAAGTTGTTTAAATCAAATTAGCCCTTGGGACCCTTAAAAGCTTATTTTAACTAGGTTCCAAATGAAGGATCGAAATGAAAAATTAAGGCTCCACGCCCAAACTACCCATGCTACTAACCTAAAATCGACATTTCGGATCTAATGGAACTGTCTAAATCGCTATCCGACACTCAAAACATGAAATGTTGACCAAGGTCAAATTAATGGCTTTTAAATCCTAGAAGAGTCTCAAACTCTCCCAAATCACTTCCAAAAGCCTTGGGTAGAATGCCAACCATCACCACACCTCAAAATTAATATGTAACAACTACGGGGAAGGGCAGAATGATCAAAACACATTAAAAGGAAAATTTCACATAACAGGTTGTTACATTATCCACCACTAAAACACTAGTTTGTCCTCGAATGAAAAGCAAATGGAAAACCTAAAGCGGTGAAAAGTTGGGGGTATCTACGACACATGTCGGACACGACCTCCCAAGTAGCCTTCTAAATAGGGAGATGTATCCACTGTACTTTCACTGACTCTATACTCTTAGACCTCAGCTTCCTAGTCTGTCTGTCTAGGATAGCAATAGGATCCTCGTCAAAGAAAAAATCAGGGTCTAACACAATGGAGTCCCATAGAATCACATGGGTGTCATCAGGATGGTACCTCTTTAACATGGAGACATAAAAAATAGGATGAACAACCAATAGATGTGGAGGCAAAGCTAGCTTATATGCCATATCACCGTACTTCTCAAGGATCTCTAAAGGGCCAATGAACCTCGGACTAAGCTTCTTTTTATTCCCAAACCTCATCACACCCTTCATAGGTGAAACCTTTAACAAAACTCAATATCCAATCATATATGATACATCACGAGCTCGATGGTCGGCGTACCTCTTCTACCTACTTTGGGGAGCCAATAGCCTTTGCTGAATCAGTCTCACCCGATCCATCAAATCCCTTAACAAATTTGTACCCCAAGATCTCACCTAAAATGAGTTGAACCATCCCATGGGGGATCTACACCTCCGCCTATATAAAGCCTCAAAGGAACCATCTGAATAATTGAATAGTAACTATTATTGTAGAAGAACTCCGCTAGGGGCAAGTACTGGTCCAAATAACCTGCAAAGTCCATAACACATGCCCAAAGAATGTCCTCTAGCACCTAAATAGTCCTCTCGGACTGACCATTGGTGTGGGGATGAAAGGTTATGCTCAAATCAAGCTGAGTACCCAACTCACTCTGAATGGTACTCAAAAAGCTCAAAGTAAACACTGGACCTCTATCGGATACAATAGAAACAGGGACACTATGCAATCGAACAATCTCTCTAATGTAGATCTTAGCTAACTTCTATGCATTGAAACTCTCCTGCATATGAATGAAATGCGATGATTTTGTCAACCAATCCAAAATCATCCAAACTGAGTCAAACTTCCCCAAAGTCGGGGGTAAACCCTGTATGAAATCCATAGTGATCCGCTCATATGTCCACTCGAGAATGGGCATCCTTTGTATCGTACCACCTGATCACTGATGCTCATACTTCACCTGTTGGCAATTCAAACACTTAGCCACAAACTCCACAATATCCTTCTTCATGCCACCCCATCAAATAATAGTGCTTCAGATCATGATACATTTTGGTCGCTCCTGGGTGAATGGAGTATCTAGAATAGTGGGCTTTCACCAAGATCAATCTCACCCATCCACTAACTCTTGGCACACAGAACCGGTAACTAATCCTCAAAATACCATCAGAATCAAGAGATGTCGCCTTAGCCTCGTCACTCAACACCTTATCATGGATCACTCTCAACCTATCATCATCAAACTAGTGAGCTCAAAACAGCTCCATCAAAGAAGTTCTAGCCTCCACGAAAGCTAATATATGCTCGGGTGTCAAAATACCAAGCCTGAACATCCAAGGCCAAAGGTCACTCCTGAGTCAAGAGATGAGATAGACTCCCCATACTAGTCGACTTCTGACTCACGGTATCTGCAACTACATTTGCTGGCCTAGATGATAAAGAATAGAGAGATCATAATCCTTAAGCAACTCAAGCCAACACTGTTATCTCATATTAAGATCTCGCCAAGTAAAGAAGTACTGAAGGCTACGATGATCCGAGATAATATCACAATGGACTCCATATAGGCAATGTCAACATAACTTCAACATGAAGACAACACTGCACCCAAACAAACACCAGAAGTATCACAAAACACGGTAAATCCCATGCCCTCCTTGGGCAAAGTTAAGAGAGGAACCGAAGTCAACAACTCCTTGAGCTTTTGAAAGCTCACCTCATAAGCGTTCGACCACTGAAAGGTAATCTTTTTCTGAGTCAACTTGGTCAAAGGAGCCGCAATAGAAGAGAAACCCTCTACAAAATGCCGATAATATTCCACTGAGCCAATAAAACTCTGAATCATGGTAGGACTAGTGGGCCTAGCCCAATCACGAATGGTTGCTATCTTGGCTGGATCAACCATAATGCCATCCTTGGTCACCACATGACCTAAGAAAGAAATAGAATCCAACTAGAGCTCAAACTTGGAGAACTTAGCATATAACTTCTCATAACATTATCTCTTAAGTAAAGTCCTCAAGTGTCTCACATGATTGGCCTCATTCGTGGAATAAACTAGGATATCATCTATAAATACAATCATAAAGAAATAGAGATACGATCAAAATACCCAATTCATCAACTTCATGAATGTTGCTAGGGCATTGGTCAACCAAAAGTACATGACCAAAAACTCATAATGATCGTATCGAGTCCAGAAAGCCATCTTCAAAACATTCAAAGCTCTAATCCTCAACTGGTGATACCCGAATCTCAAGTCAATCTTGGAAAATATCGAAGCACCCTAAAGCTGGTCAAATAAATCATCAATGTGAAGAAGAGGATACTTATTCTTGATGGCTACCTTGTTCAATTATTGATAGTAAATACACATATGCATGGAACTATCCTTCTTCTTCACAAATAAGACAGGAGCACCCCAAGGAGACATACTAGGTCTAATGATGCCCTTACTCAACAAGTCTTACAGTTACTCCTTCAAATCCTTCAACTCAACTGGGGCCATCCTATAGGGAGGAATAGAATTGGTGTCTTGCTCAACATTAATAGCAAACACGACATCATGATCCGGAGGCATACCAGGTAAATTTGTAGGGAACACGTCCTGAAATTCCCTAACAACTTGAATGGAGTCCAAAGAAGGTGGTGAAATAGCACTAGTATCGTGAATGCAAGCCACGAAAGATCGATATCCTTTTTCAAACATGTGGCGAGCATGCAAAAAAAATATAACTCCCTTCGGACTCGAATTAAGAGTACCATTCCAAGCTAACCTTGGCATACCTAAAGTTTCTAAGGTCACGGTCTTGGCATAACATTCCAAAATAGCATGATAGGGAGCTAACCAATCCATACACAAGATAACATCAAAATCAACCATATCTATGATAATCAAGTCTACCCATGTCTCACGCACCGCAATTGTAACAACATAAGATCGGTACACCCGATCTACCACTAAAAAATCTCCTACTGGGGTAGAAGCTGTAATACCCTATATCCTACATGTACTAGTTCTACTTATATGTCACTTGATATGGTATGGGTAATGGACTCGATTTCCTATATGACTAGCGACGGTAAGATGGGTTGGAAGGAACTGCCCGTACATTTTAATGTGACACGACTAAGTTAACGTCGATGTAACTATTTAAACTTAGGATCGTGAGTAGGTATTTGAATCTAAAGTTTACTAAGTTAACGTCGATGCAACTATTTAAACTTGGGATCGTGAGTAGGTATTTGAATCTAAAGTTTAAAGTGACCAAGTGTACACAAGCTGTAGGTTAAATTAAAGGGATTAAAAACTGAAAATGGAATTAACTATTGAGGTGCTTGCTTGACTTAATTAAGCTAGTAGGTGAATCACTTACTTGAGATATATGGACCAATTTAATGGACCCAAGGTTATAGATCAGATTTGGGACAAGTTAAATATGCCAAAGAGGTGTATTACCTACTTAAGTTAATGGATCAGATTAAGGCCTATATTAATGGACTCTTTTAAGGCCCAAACTAAGTAAAATAAAAGTAGAGGAGAATGGGCAGCCCAACACCTAAAATCTGCCTAAAACCCCAATGAGTTGAAGGTCCATTTTAGACATTGATAAAGCAAGCAGGTGTATCACCTACTTTGACCTTTTGAGCAGTTTGAACCCTTAAGTAGGTGCATCACCTAGTTGGACTAATTTGTGGCTAAAAATGGAGTTGAAATAAGAGGTTCTAGAGAGATTAATATAAGACCAATATAGCTGGTCTTTTTGCTCATTTTTAACACAAATTCCAGCCTTTAACTTCAGCTTTCTCACTTTTTTCTCAAGGCTTAAAACAGCAGCCCATATATTCCTCTTAGGATTCTTGAAGAAACCCTCACCTTTGCTAGCTAAGGTAAGTGAAAATACTTATGGATTTAGCTTGATTCTTCTATTGGAAACTAGTCTGCATGTCTATATTCAATAGCAAGCTTCATAAGTTCTCCTTTTAGTCAAATAAGATCCATATGTTATTTCAGCTCTTAGGCAATTCATTTATGTACAAACTTCTCCCTACCTCATTGTTACTGCATCAAGTGTTTATTCATGTCTTTACTGGTGGACTATTTTCCCAAAGCTCAATAATGTCATGCCCACCAAAGTAACAATCTCAAAGTTAATAAACTAAGAAACGCAAATTTGGTTATGTACGGGTGGCAGCTCAGGGGCGTAAGCCTAGCATGGGCCGATCCCTATTCATTTATATATGGGTGGCAGCTCAGGGGTGTAAGCCTAGCATGGGTCGATCCCAACTTATGTATTTACCACTGATCAGTTAGTCATTTGCATCACATGGCTTACAAAGATTATAAAGTAAGAATGGTAAGTTGAAGAAAAGAATGTAATATACATGATTCCACATATACAGGTAAAGGTGGTCTATTATGGTTTACACTGGTTCGGATTTCATTTGAGCTCTCACTTTACATATTAGTTACTCTTTCCCTTACATATTTAGTACATTCTTTCGTACTGATGTCCCTAACGGGGGAACCAGCATTTCATGCTGCAGGCACAGGTACTTTAGCTAGTAGACCCCTCTAGTAGGAGTACAGGACATCCAGCGGCTATTGGTGAGCTCCAGGTTGATTCGGGGCTTTCCGAGTTTGTTATATATGTTTTGGTATTGTATAGTAGCTAAGTGTAAGGCGGGGACTTGTCCCAACCTTAACTAAGTTTATATCTCTTTTACAGGCTTTGTAGACAGTAAAGTGAAGTGTGGTTGTGCCTTGTCTTCCAGTCATTATGGTCCCAACGGCCAAGTCATTTATATATAGTTTTGGGCTTGACTACGTGGTTTATTTTCATTAAATCTTAATATCAATATTTGGCAGCATCTTTAAATGCTCCTGGCAATGAATGGTAAGTACAAGGTTATGGGTTGGTGCTCTCGGGCCTTTACGGCTATGGGTTTCGGTCCGCCCCAATAGGATTTGAGGCATGACAGAAACACGAAAAGGCACAGCAAGAGACTCATATACAGCATCAAAGCCACTAGCAAAATATGTAGACACATAGGAGAATGTAGACCTAGGGTCAAATAACATGTAACCAGGACCATAGAAAACTGGGACAATACCTGTAATAACTGCATCAGAGGCCTCTACCTCGGGTATCCCAGGTATAGCATAACACTGACCACGTCTGCTCCCAGACTAAGCTACCCGAGGTCCACTACCACGAGTTCCCCTAGCTCTGCCTCGAGCACCTCTAGTACTACCCCTGCCACTCTGTGAACCACCTCTGACTGTAGAAATAGGAATAGGGAAAAGTTGAAGTTGAGAACCCTACTGGGCAAAACTAAGCACACGCCGAGGACATTTTTTGGCCAAATGACCAACCTCATGACAAATATAACACGCTCTACTACCTGACTTAATTTGTGGAGGACCAGAAGAACTAGAATGACCGCGTTGGCCCGATGAACTAAAACTGAAACCCTCACCCGCATGACATATACTTGGCAACCTGGAGCTGCAGAAAGGAAAGGCCTACCACCTCATCCATGTAAAGTTGCCTGAACAGTCCTACCATGATAACCACAAGAACCTCTACCGAAGAAATCCCTACCTCATGATGTATGTTCACTAAACTCACTCTACCGGCTCACCTTCTTGGTGCCTCCCTGAGTAGACTGGGTAATCAACTCAATCAACTTAGTATGTTGTACAATACTCTAAAAAATATCTCCTGAAACTACCATATGAGCTATAGCTAAATGATAAGAACCATCCAATCCCTTGAGAAACTTCCTAATCCACTCTAACTTAGTGGAAATATAGGCGGCAAAAAATCTGGATAAAGCATAAGAGTATGCCTCATACTCAGCAATAGTCATGGATCCCTACTCCAAGTGATCAATCCCTCAAACTATAGATCTCCACCACTATCTAGCCACATTGGCCAGTTCTCAACTAATAAGTAGTATAAGCCACTCCATGGGACTCAAGGGACCCAAGGTTATGCAACCTCTCCTGGAATTCAATCAGAAACTCATATACGTCCTCTCTAACTATAGCACTAAACTTGGGAGGAGCCAAGTGGATAAACCTTTCGAGCCTCTTCTGATAATCAGAAGACATCACAAGACCCGAAACAACCACAGGAACAGTAAGTCTAGTAGGCAGTGAATCCACATGTAGGGGTACCATAGAAGATGGTTGTATCCCTAAAGTTGGATACCATAAGAAAAAGCTGGTACTGATAGTGAAATACCACTCGAAGTCTGAGGAATACTCGGTACACTCAAAGAAACACCATTTAAACAACTCAAGAGATGAATCAATTGATCCAATAGCACTGGGGTGTCAATCAAGCCCTGTGGAACATGAGCTAGTCCCGCACCCCCTAACTGATAATCACCCTCATCATACTTACCCTCAGGCTTGGGAGAGGCCTCCCTAGCATGTCCTTTGACTAGAGTAGTTCCTCATACCCTTCCTCTACCTGTGGGTCATCCACAACCCCTACCTCATCCCCTGACTGTGACTCCAACATTGGGTGCTGACTAAGTATTCTTAGCATCTCTGGACCTAGTCCTCACCATCTGCATAGAAAAGAGTGAAATGCAAGTTTAGATATAGGGTATGAACAACCTGCACGATAAAGAATCAAATTAGAGAAGTTTTTCTTAAAGACATCTTATAGCCTCTTGAAGATAGATAAGAACAGCGCTACGTACCGATCCACAAGTCTCTACTAGGCATCTTACTCTTACACTTATGAGACCGATTAACCTAGCACTCTAATATAAATTTGTCATAACCCTAAAGTTAAGGTCATGATGGCACTTACCGAGATCCAGCCTTGGTAGGTAAGCCAAATACCCCAAAAGAAAAGGAAAATTATAATGCAAATAAAACAAGATAAATGAGACTTCTAGAATGAAATCAGGTCAACACACATATATATAAAGTGGATGTCTGAATAAAATACCATAAACCGCAAGGATACAAGTGTCATAAGTGTAAAAGCACCTAGTAAAACTCAAAATAACTGAAATACATAACTGTGTCTCTAAAATGTAAATAAAGACAGCTAAGATAGAGTAAGGTCTGAAGAATGCTCTAAACTCATAGAACACACCAGTACCTCAAAAGAATGACAATCACCGTACATGATCAGCTATCACGTCTCATACTCAAGCTAGGATCTGTACCGAAAGGACATAGTAAGGGTGAGTACAGTCCACTTGTACTCAGTAGGTATCATAGACGGACTGAGCAAAGAAGAAAATAATACAAGTAAAAAGATACTATGAGCACGTCACCTATAAATAGAAAAGTTCCCAAATGGTAGCTTACACTGTCTCCACTCACAGTTCTATAATATAAGATCGATACAGGAACAACTAAACACAAGCATGTATATGAAAACTAAGTATACATAGAAGGAACATAGAAGAAGCACGAAAATGCATATGCAATTATGATTGGACCATGATGAATTATTGAAAGTCATCGCATGACTTTCTGTATACACCTATCGAGCCTCAGTACTCCCAAGATAAGACCCATGGGGGGTTCGTAACTTATATAAAATTTCCATAATCAATCCACCTCTCTGGCTAATGTTCATGTATTAGGGTTTATAAAATGTTCCATTCACCTCTTTGGCTATTGTTCACCGATTAAGGGTTTTCATAAAATGTCTCATTTTCCTTTGAATCAGTGTTTCCCAATGGCACCAATGTCTCATAAAATATGTATGTATGAAATAAGGATGTAATGCTCATAACTAATCAGTATGAAGATAATAATCCATTCAATAGAAGTATAAGTGATCTTAGAATCAACTCAATGTGTCGATAATTTGTGATATCAGTTCTCGCTCGGCACCACCAGAATAAATAGTCATGTAAGACATCATAAATATCATTTCAATCCCCTAATCTGGGTATTTCTATCATGATAAGGGAAAACAATGCTCAAATAAGGTCTATAATATCTATTCACGCCCCCACTCAAATGACACAACATGAAAATATGGTAAATAATGCACAAATAAGGCCTAAGATCATTAAATAAAGTCCCCGCACACGCAACACATAACATATGATATCTCAAGTTCATAGAAATAAGCATATAACCCCCCCCCCCATGGGCATTTAACAACAATAACAATCACGAAATAATACTTCTATTGCTAAATTTCCTATACCCATAGCATGATTTACTCATTTATTAACTACCAAACCTAGTCTGAAGAAAGCTATGCCATCACCTACCTTAAAGTGCCAAAATCCAAGCCTAGAACATTCAACACGGAGCCTTCTCCTTTCGAATGGTCTCAAAATGAGCTAAAACATACAAATATAGAATCTAAGCATTACAAGGAAGTTAATGATACCCATATTTACTATATTTAAGACAGGTCCAAAATGGGTTAGAAAAATAAGTTCAAAAATGAAAAAGGTAAAGCCAAAATGTTATTTCAAAAATATGTTTCCCAAGATTTAGGAGTCTACAGTTGAAAACCCATTGAAAATGAGCTGAAAATGAGGCTCAAATCGAAGAAAAAACAATTTAAGAGTTTATCAGGAAAACCCCTAATCTCTAGTTTGAAATCATGATTAAAAGGTGTTTTTGAAGATATAATCAATAGGAAAAGATGGGAAGTTGAATTAGAATTTTACCCAAGCAAGAATGGTGAGAAAAACCCTAGAAATAGACTATTCTCGAAGTTTGAAGGTCCAAAAATAGTAGAATTCACGAAAAGAAGTACTTATACTATTATGTGAATACTGCCTCACAATTAAGGGCCCCACCTCACAATTGTGAGGGTCAATATTGACCGATAATTAAGCTGGTCATCATGATCGTGAGAGAAAGGCCTCGCGACCGCGATGGTCAACCCAACCTAGCCCACTGATTAACCCATCGAGATCGTGGTACCACTACGATACAATCACGATAAAGCTTGTCATCAAGGCCTGCAACCATGACACGTGTCCACACGATCGCGACGAAGGGTCTAATGCACCAGAAAAAGTTGTACTAGTAGATTTTCCAAGTAAAGAATTATCTCTAAACGAACCCTCAAAGTTTATTTGGGACCCCACTAGAACAAACCATATATGCTACTAGGCTATTTGTGACATTCCAGACTCAATGGCAATGTCAGATTTTTGAAAAGAAGTTGTTTACATCAATTTAGCCCTCGGGACCCTTAATAGCTTATTTAAACTAGTTTCTGAATAAAGGATTGAAATGACAAATAAAGGCTCCAAGCCCAAACTAACCATACTACAAACCCAAAATTGATATTTCGGATCTAATGGAACTGTATAAATTTCCATTCAGCACTCAAAACATGAAATGTTGACCAAGGTCAAACTAATGGCTTTTAAAACCTCTAAGAGTCTCAAACTCTCCCAAATCACTCCAAAACATCTCAGGAAGTATGCCAACCATCCATATACCTTTAAATAAACATGTAACAACTATGAGGAAGGGAAAAATGGTCAAAATACATAAAAAGGAAAATTTCACATAACAGGTTGTTACAGATCAGATTGTACAGATGATCAACTAGCATAAAAAAATAACTAATACACATGACTCTGCTAATGCATCAGGTATTAGTAATGCTTTTTTGGTGTCTTATAAAGTTCAAGAGTGGATAATTGATACAGGTGCTACAAATCATATAGTGTCTAATTTGAATTTACTTGAAGGAAAATTAGTAGTTCAACCTATAGTGCCTAAGAAAGTGTATCTACCAAATGGTGATACAACCTTAGTAAGATATATTGGGAGTTTTTTTTTTTGAAAAATGAGAATTTCATTACTGATGCATATCATTTGCTCGAGTTTTAATACAATTTACTATCAGTGCCTCAAGTGACCAAAGAGTGGAAGTGTTCAGTAACTTTTTTCCTAATTTCTGCGTCTTTCGGGATCTCTGTACTAGAAAGGTAAAGGCAATTGATAGATTGGAAGGAGGTTTATATCTACTAGTGGATCAAGATGACAAGAATACATTCAAGGTGATGGCTTGTGAAAACTCAAGTGGATCATGTATGAGCAAAGAAATAAGTAGTAAAGCAGAAGTAGATCTGTGGCCATATGATATTTGGTCATATTTCTACTAATGTACTGCAAAGATTAATCTCTGAGAAGGTTCAAGTAATATATTATAGTATTAGACAATGCACAATATGTCCTAGTACAAAACAACGTAGACTGCCTTTTACTTTTAGCAGTTTTAAGGCTTCAAGTTGTTTTAATACTGTTCATATGGACTTGTGGGGTCTTTATTAAGTTTCCACTATAAATGATGAAAGATTTTTCCTAACTATTGTACATGATTTGGCAAGGTTTACATAGGTATATTTACTGAAGTTAAAATCTGAAGCATGTATGTTGATTCAACAATTCATTGCTTATATTAAAACTCAGTTTGACAAACTTGTTAAGGTGGTTAGGATACATAATAGGATTGAGTTTGTTAATTTTATATGTAGTGAGTTGTTTAATGCTTCAGGTATTGTGTATCAAACAACTTATGCTTACACACCTCAACAAAATGGTGTCGCTGAGAAGAAGCACAAACATATTCTTAAGGTAATAAGAACACTAAGGTTTCAAGCAGGAATTCCTATACATTTCTGGGGCTATTGTGTTTTAGCTTCTGTATATATCATAAACAGACTTCCAAGTTCAGTTCTAGAGTATAAAACACCCTATACAAGACAACATGGAAGATAACCAAATTATAGTCACCTCAAAGTCATTGGTTGTCTTTGCTATGCTAAGGTGGTAAATGAACATGATAAGTTGATGACAAGAGCTAAATCTACTATGTTTCTAGGATATTCTAAGGTTCAAAAGGGTTTATATGCTATATGGTATGGTCAATAAGGTGGTGTTTATTAGTAGGGATGTGTCATTCAGGGAAGATGTTTTCCCTTCAAGCAACAGAATAGTCAGACTGACTATACACATTATTTGTTTCATATAGAGTCTCCACAGACCTTTTTTTTTATGCACGGGTTCAAATACAGTATGAGTTTCTGTCTCATGATATGTCACAGCAGCCTGAGGGTGATGCATCTTAAGTTCAACAGCCAAACCAACATAATGATATACATGGAGAAGTAGTACCAGTTGAACCAGTAGTGGTACAAGATCAAAGAAAATTAACCAGATGAAGGAAGCCACCAGTTTGGATGACTGACTTTGTATCTCTTAACATTCATAAAGAGGTACCTTATCCCACCTCAAATCATAATTCTTATAGTGGTTTGTCTGATAACTATAAGGAGTTTGTTTCATTATTTTCTATTGTTACTGAGCCTACTACATATTCAGAAGCCTGTAAAGATCCTAGGTGGATAGCTGCGATGAAAAGTGAAATTTATGCTCTTACTTCTACTCATACTTAGGATCTTGTTCCACTGCCCAAAGGAAAAAGACCTATAGGGTGCAGGTAGATCTATAAGATAAAGTATAACGCTTCAAGTGATATTGTAAGGTTTAAGGCTAGGTTGGTAGCTAAAGGATACAGCCAAAGAGAAGGCATAGATTACAAAGAAACATTCTCACCAGTTGTTAAAATAAAGATAGTTAGAACTGTGTTAGCTACTGCAGCAAAAAAGAAATGGTTTGTGCATCAGATGGATATGTATAATGCATTCTTGAATGGCAATCTCACTGATGAAATATACATAAAGTTACCTGAAAGATTTGCCGGCTAGGGGAGAATACAGTATACAAACATGTAAACTCCTTATGTGGATTGAAACAAGCTCCTAGAGAATGAAATACAAAGTTTTCAGATGCCTTGTTAAAGTTTCAGTTTGTCCAGAGTAAGTATAATCCATCTCTGTATATGAAGAAGACAAATAAAAGCATTGTACTGATATTGGTGTATGTTGATGATATGTTGATCACTGGTGACAGTCTAGAACTGATAGAAGAAACAAAAGCAACGCTATAACAAGCATTTAAAATGAAACATCTTGGAGAATTGAGATACTTTCTTGGTATAGAGTTTGCTAGATCTGAAAAAGAAATTCTAATGCATCAAAGAAAGTATGCATTAAAAATATTATCTGAATTGGGAATAGGAGCAGCCAAGCCTGCTGTGACATCTATTGATTACAATATGAAGTTGACTACAAGAGAGTTTGATGATCATGTTAAACATCTATAACCAGGTGATGATCCTTAATCAGAACAAGAAGATTATCAAAAGTTGATTGGGAAGTTACTTTATCTAACAATGACTAGGCCAGAAATCTCTTTCAGTGTTCAAACACTGAGTCAATTTCTCCAAGACCCCAAGAAGTCTCATTTAGAAGCAGCATTGAGAGTAGTAAGATACATAAAAAATCAACCAGGGCAGGGCATCCTCCTGTCTAGTAGTGCTAATAAACATGTAAGTGCTTATTGTAATGTTGACTGGGCATTATGTCCTCACACTAGAAGGTTTATTTCTGGTTATCTTGTGTAGATTTGTGATTCAATAGTCTCTTGCAAGTCAAAAGATAGGCTACTGTGTCAAGAAGTTCAACTAAAGCTATGTTTAGAAGTATGGCAGATGTAACAGTTGAGTTAAAATGGATTCTAGGCTTGGTGAAAGAGATTGGCCTTGATATAAAACTTCCAACAGAGATATATAGTGACAGCAAGTCACCTTTATAGATAGCAGCTAATCCAGTCTACCATGAGAGAACTAAGCATATAGATATTGAATGTTATTTTATCAGAGAGAATCTTACAAGGGATAGTTTCAACTAGCTACATATCAACACAATAACAGCCTGCAGACTTGTTTACAAAGGGACTTAATAGAGTACAACATACTTACCTCAGCTCTAAGCTAGAAATGTATGACATATTGATGTGCCATAATTTCAGGGCATTTTCAATGCTTAAAACAAGTAAAATATGCAATAACTTGGGTATGTTTGGTAGGTATGATGTGTTTTATATTCTATCTTGCAGGAAAATAGGTTTTGGAGGCAAAATGGAGAAGACGAAATGAAGCATGCACTAGAATGAAGTTTTTGAAGACAAAAGACCGGAGCTGAAAATCTCAAGAGTGACTCACGACCTGGACCCATGGTCCGTAGGTCCACCTACGGTTCGTGAGTCATGACCGTGCGTCAACTCCTAAAAGTTTTCATCGAAGTCTGATTCCTAAGGTTTGGACCCACGGTCCAAGGGTTGAATCTACGACCTCAAGTCACAGTCAGTGGAAAGTTGTCAACTTTTTTCTCCTACTTTATTAAGGATAAGATTCGCTTTGTGTATATAAACACCCTTAGGTTGTCCTATGTTTGGGAGTTAATTATTACATTATTTGATTTTGTTATTACATTATTTTGAGTTGTCTATTACATTATTTTGAGGTTCATAAACACATTGATCTTGTAATCTAAAACATCAATTTTAGGGTTTTGATTTATATTGAGATTTTAGAGTTTTATTCTTATTGTGAGTTCATAATCATGCTTTCATCATTGAATTCTTCTTGTGTTCTTGCAATCATGAGTAGTTAAACCCCATAACTAAGGTTGTGTGAACCATAAGGAATTAACGAAATGGGTTAAGTGTGAAATGATTCTGAACCAGTGTAACTGCATGTATTGTTATTTCCTTCATTATAACTGATCTTCTAACGATTGCAAATGTTGGAAACTCGCCTGTATTCTAAACTTGTTCGAGAAAGAAGTAGAGATTAGGAAAAGGGAATAACAACAGAGATTTGTAGCTATCTACCTTCATCTAATAACTTGAGCCGTAACAGGGATAGTTAATATGAGATCAAGAACAAGGGTTAGTAGTGCAACACTCGGAGACTGAGAGGAGAAGAGTGAAATTCATCTAACCAAGGTCGAGAGACGTTTAGATGAACCTATCTTATTAGATTTTGCATGCAATGCAGTGGGATAGTTTTCCAGCACAAGCAACCGATGAGGTTAAGGAATCTTGGGTATCACAGTCCTAGGGTCTTTCTCATATTGATCACAAATCAGACAATCAACAATTGTCACTGTTGCTACTTGTTTACAAAACCGCCCTTTTTTACTTACTTGCCAATCACTCGGATAAACACTCGATAAAATTTTGTCTTATTTCCTGTAGGATCGACCCCAACCTAGTTGGGTTCTATTTTTGATTCAACGACCGCATTATACTTTTCTGGAGGTATAGTGTGGGCGATATTAAATTGTGGCGCCGTTGTCGGGGAATACGGTGATGGAGTTTGTTGACTTTGAATTGCTGGAGTTGATTGGTCTTACTTTTCTGTCTTTTTGAGGGTACACGCCGGTGTATCCCCAACACTAGGAGTCAAGGAAATCCCCTGATTCCACTTGATACAGAAATAAAAAATACGCTAAGGAAAAATTAAAGAATGGCGAATACAGACGGAGTTCAGGACCCCGCAGCCGGTGCAGATATTCACAATCAGCCACCAATTCACCCAGTTGGTCATGAAACTGCTGAACAAATCACTGCTTGATTAACGGCTGAGGAGAATGCGAGACAAGAAGCTCTTTGACAAGCAGATAGAGATCATCAAGGAATGCAAGAGGCAACACAACGTCTTTCTGCACTTGAAGAGAGACAAAAAAGATTGAGGGTGCAACAACCACCATAAAGACCATATGTGTGTGTTTATGATGATCCCAAAGAAGAGGATGTGGCTTATTTAGAGTCAGTTGAAACTGGTGCTATTATTACATCAAAGTTACCTCAGGGAACTAAGTTTGACATTACAAGTGCTATGATCCACCTGCTAAACTTGAAAGGCGTATTGGCCGGTCTTCCTACAGATGATCTGAACATGCATGTGATGAACTTTGTGGGGGCTTGCACTTTATATAATTTGCCTGGAGTTGACTAAGAGGTTATTCGGTTGAGATTATTTCCATTCTCCCTAATAAGAGAAGCGACTTTGTGGTTGGTCGAGTTACCACGAGGTTCCAGCACTACTTGACAAGAGTTAAGAAATCAGTTTCTGGAGAGATTTTTCCCACCCTCTAAGTTGCTACAGTTGAAGTATGAGATTTATACTTTCAGACAGCTACATTTTGAAGCACTTTACGAGACTTGGCTACGGTTCAAGAAGACGTTGCAAAATGTTCCAAACCATAGGATGAATGGTCGAAATTTACTTGATATCTTCTATAGAGCATTAAATACTAATACCAACGTTGTAGCAGACACTATCACTGGCAGGGTATTTATGAGTCTGAGATGCGAACGAGCTTCAGAGATTTTAGATTGTATTACTAAGACCAACCAAGGATGGCATACTAGGGAGGCAGATACACCAGCTAGGACATATGCTATTAGAACCTCGACAGCATAAAGGGTTTTGGATGAATCTATAGCTTAAGAGGTTGCATATTTAAGGATAAAAATTGGCTTGCTAGCTAAACAGATTGCAGTTGGGGGTGCTGAGAAAGTGCATGCCATAGGAGCACAAGGCAAAAACCCTAGGCATGATGATTACGAATCTGATGAGGAGTCTAAGTACTTGGATCGAAAGGTGGCGAGTTTTCAAGCCAATGGCCAAGGGTCTAATCATGACTCTTGGAACTCAATGCAAGGGAATCAAGGTCGAAACTACTATGGAGACAATTACAACAAGTTAGGATATCGATACAGAGATCGAGATTGTGAAGGTGATTTGAGGCGAAAGGATAATTACAAAGAGAAAAGTGACGCATATATTCCATCAGGGAACCACGACGCTGACTTTGGAAACTCACGAATAGAAGCCCTTCTTAATAAACTGGTTAAGGGGTCAGAGAGCCAGGAGAGTTGCTTGAAGGAGATTAGGGCAGACATTTTGGGAATAAGTCAGAAGGTAGAATCTCAGTCAACTTCCATAAAATAGTTGGAGCAACAGTTCAGGCAGATATCGGTGGTATTAAACCAATATCAACTAGGCACTCTTTTAAACAACACCATCTGGAATTCGAAGAATGATGGTCATTTCTTGGCTATTCCTACTAGAAGTGAGAAGAGCACGATGACCTATCTATGCCTGTGTATAGTGATAAGAAAGATAAATCGGTGGTAGTTGATAAAGAGACTAAGATAGAGCCAGAGAATTCAGAGGTTGATGATGAAGCAGCTTACATGCCCCAAAATATTGATAAGGAAGCTAAGTCTGAAAAGGGAAGGAGAAGGAGGTTACTCAAGTTCTAAAACCCATTCCACGACCTTCTCCTCCCTCAAAGGTTGAAAAATAAAGCTGAAGAGGGTAAATTCCAAAAATTTATTTCAATGTTAAAGGAGTTATCGGTAAATATCCCTCATGTCGAGGCTTTAGAGTAGATTCAATGTTACGCAGTTCATGAAATATTTGGTAAAGAAGAAGAGAACTGTCAGTTTTGAGCTGACAGATAATTTGCACCATTGTAGTGCAATTGCTTCTCATTCACTTGTCGAGAAAAAGAAAGATCCGGGAGCCTTCATAATTTCTTGTACTATCGGGTCCTATAACTTTGCAAAGGCACTGTCCGATTTGGGTGCTAGCACTAACTTGATGGTTCTAGCCGTGTTTAAATAGTTAGGATTCGGAGCACAAAAACCTACTTCAATTAGACTTCTTGTGGTAGATAGAACTGTGAAAAAGACGGTTGGCAGTTTTGTATGATATTTTGGTAAAGGTGGCATCTTTCATCTTTCCAACAGACTTTGTAATTCTATACTGTAAGGTTGATTTTGAGGTTCCCATAATCTTGGGAAGACCATTCCTTGCCAACGATCGTGCATTAGTTGACATGGAAACTGGGTAGATGAAGTTCAGGTTGAATGACGAGCAGGTTACCTTCAATGTTTGTCATTCTATGAAGCAACCAAAAGACATGCATGTAATTTCGGTGATTGACACATTTGAAGAAGCAGATTTGGCTATTCCTATCAAAGAAAGGTTGGGGGTTGAGACCCTTGCTGCCGTGATTATGAACTTTGATAGCGATGGTATTGATGAGTATGATTAGATGGTTGGTGCACTTGCTGGTAGGGGATCATACACTAATTCTTCAAAGAAACTTTATCTTGATTTAAATAATAGGGTGACCCCATCGGCTCGTCCTTCTATTGAGGAGCCTCCAGTTTTGAAGCTTAAGGCTCTCCCGTCTCACCTTTACTATGCCTTATTGGGAGCCAACAACACCTTGCCCATGATTATTGCTGCTAAGTTAGTGGAATGGCAAGTAGAGGCTCTTGTTTCGGTGTTGAAAAGGTTTAAGAGGGCCATTGGTTGGTCCATTGCTAATATTATCGGGCTTTCACCCGACATTTGCACTCATAAAATTCAACTTGATACCGAAAGCATACAAATCATTCAGCTTCAATGTCGTCTGAACCTGCCAATGCAAGAAATTGTGAAGAAAGAAATTATCAAGTGGTTGGATGCGGGTGTGGTTTACCCCATTGCTGATAGTAAGTGGGTGAGCCCGGTTCAGTATGTGCTAAAAAGGGTGGAATCATGGTGGTTCCAAATGAGAAGACTGAGTTGATCCCAATGAGGCCGGTAACAGGAAAGAGAGTTTTCATGGATTATCGAAAGCTAAATTCTTGGACCCAAATGGATCACTTTCCTATGCCCTTTATGGACCAGATGTTAGATCATCTTGCTGGAAGAGGATGGTATTGTTTTTCTTGATGGTTATTCAGGGTATAATCAGATTTTCATTGCCTCCGAGGACCAAGAGAAGACCGCTTTCACTTGTCGACATGGGACGTTCGCGTTCAAAAGGATCCTGTAACACCCCATACTCTCCCAATCCTATGTGATGACGTCGAACAATGGTTACTTAGGTGTCGAGATGCCATGAGTATGTATTTGGTAATGTTAATGATGAAAAAAATTGAAATTTGGCCTTGTACATGTGATTAAACTTGCATAGGAGGTGTTTTGTGATTTTTGTTGAGCATTTGTGAGGTTTAAAATGAGGCTAAGAGGACCTCTAAGCAAAGGATATTAAGGTTAAGAAGTAAGTTAAAGAATAGGACTTGAAGTATCTAACCAAACCCGCGAAAAAAAGTCAAAAAACAAAATTTTCGGAAAAACTAAGGCCCAGGCGCGCCAGAGGGCGTGCCAAGAAGCTCTGGGCCAAATTTTTGTGCCCAGAGGCAGCAAGCTGGCGCTCCCAAGGGCGTGACGGGATGGATTTTTCAATTTTTCGAAAGTTGAAAATTTTCTAAGTCCCAAGGGTGCCCGGGGACGTATTGAGCCAATTTTTGCCACATTTCTTCTACAACCATGAGTATATACATGAAATGAGTCAACTATTATATTGGTATGATAAAATTACTCGAGAACGAATCTAGCGTCAAAATGATGATTTTACCCTTTTAGTCAAAATAGGCCATACGTGACTAGAATCACTTGTTTTGGGGGTTGAGACTACGGATATGAATAGCGTGAGTGAGAATATTGTTTTAACGCGTATGAAATGATTTAAACATAAGAAATTATGAATTTTATTGGGTTAAGTGAATTGGGCTCAAAAAGGAGCCCAAAATTAGAAGAAATCATGGGTCAAGAATGGGTCAAATGACCCATTCTTCCATTGACTAATGCAACACATTGCATTAAATGCCAAGAGTGGCTAAGGATGAAAATTAAGGGCCTATAAAAAGGGTCAAAAGGCTGATTTTATTCAAGAGAAATACACATGCTTTTTCTATCTTTTTCTAGAGAATTCTCAAGAAAGCTTCTATGGATCCCAAAACCCTAAGGCACTTTTGGAGCAAGATCATCACTTTTCAAGCTTGGGTAAGTGATTATTGTTATGGATTAATATATTATATGAATGGGAGAGTATATAAATCATGTTGGTTGTGCTTGGAAATGTTGGACATGGTACTTTGTGTTTTTGTATAAGATTTGTGACCCATGAGGTTCAAGCTTGAATTATGACTTGTGTCTTTGATGAAAGAGCATGGTATGGATAAAATATGAACATGTATGGTGTTATTTTGTTATTAAACTTGTTATTTTTCTATAAGTGTAAATTGTGGGATTTTGGCCGATATGTGCTATGAAGTGTATTAAGGTGAATTAATGGACTATTTGTGATGTGGTGTGGATAGGAAAGTGTAAAGGAGACGTGTTGTGGTGAAATGTATTGATTATCATGTATTGGTCAATGTTGGGAATATTGTGGGATTTTTGGAGTAATAATTTTATCAATGATTTTGTCAAGGGGAAATGGCATGTTTAAAGGCAAACATGTAACTCATTGACGTTATATGCATTTGTAAGGTAGTTGGTGGTTAATGTGAATTTCGTTATGTATTTGTTTTGTAGAGTGACACATAAAGAAGGAGCGGGACTATTGTATACGCATCTAAGAGTGTATATTTGTATTGAGAATACAAGGTATGTAAGGTTACTCTGTCCGTATCTTTCTGCGGCAAATAGTATTCACATTGACATTACGCTTGTTCCATCCCGAAATGTGCTAACATATTCTATATCCGATTATAAATGGTCATTACCATATGTTTCCTACTCATAGATCAATTGTGAATCTCATGTCTCATATTCATGGATATTGTTCTAAAAGCTCAATAAGGTTGTTTTCCAAAGTTCCAAAAGTGATTATGCTCATGTATATTGTTCATGGATGTTTGTCCAATGGTTCCAATGGTGTTATGTTTCCAATAATGTTTATTCACATGTCTTCTATTTTGGTTATGGTTCCAAATCTTCCAAAAATGCTATGTCAAATGAATGTATCAATCTCTCACAAGTAAAGGTATCAATCTCTCAAAAGTAAAGAAGTGAAGTAATGCATATGTGGTTAATGATCAAGTATGGGTGGTAGCTTTGGGGGCATAAGCCTAGCTCAAGCCGATCCCAGGATCAGGGGGTAGTCCTAGAAGCATAAGCCTAGCTCGGACCGAACCTGACAGGGGGAAGCTCTGGAGGTATAAACCTAGCTCGAGCCGAACCTGATATGTTGATTTATGGGTGGCAGCTCTAGAGGTAAAAACCTAGCTCGAGCCGATCCCAATATATTGATTCTTAGGGTGGCAGCTCTGGAGGCATAAGCCTAGCTCGAGCCGATCCCAACATAACGATATGTTATGTAAACCCACTGATCAGTCGAGGCCCGGGTATCACAGGTCACAGGCAAAGATGAATAATCATAGAATAAAAAAAAGTAATGAAAGCAATACATGGTTCCCAAAGTTCAGTATAGTGACTTATCCATATTGGTTATGCATTTGAATTTGAGTTCATTGACATGTTTACATATCATACAATTTCATTTGAGCCTTACATACTCAGTACATTCTTCGTACTGACCCCTCTTGGGGAACTTACTTTAAATGCTGCAGGTGTAGGCACTAGTAGATCTCCGCAATAGGTTGACAGTAATTGTAAATTTTTGGAGAGCCCCAGTTGGTTCGGGACTTCCCAAGTCACAGTTGTAAATTTGTTTTGATATTGTAAATGTTGTATAAAGCGGGGACTTGTCCCGAATTTAAGTTGGTCTTGTATACGCATCTGTTAGAGGCTTTTGTAGACGTATGTAGGTATATGGATGCAAGAGATGTATGTTCACTCGACTTGATGGCCCTAACGTCCAAGTTTCACATATTGTACATGTTTTCCATGACTTCCGCCATAAGCATTTTATATATTATCAGTTACATGAGATAGTATGATGTTCATGTGAGGATATGCATACGAATGTACATGAGCAAAGATTGGTTCTCTCGGGCCATATCGGCTTCGGGTGCCAGTCCGGCCCGAATGGCATTTTGGGGCGTGACAGAGCCCTTCGATTTATGTAATGCACCGGCCACTTTTCAGAGCTGCATGATGTCCATTTTCTCCAACATGGTAGAGGATACTATAGAGGTTTTTATGGATGATTTTTCCTTAGTGGGAGACTCTTTTGATGACTGTTTGGCCCACCTCACTAATATGTTGCAAAGATGTGAATAGTGCAACTTAGTGCTGACTTGGAAAAAGTGTCAAGAGGGCATTATGTTGGGGCCTCGAATCTCAAAGGAGGGCATTGAAGTCGACAAAGCAAAAATTGAGGTGATTGAAAAGTTACCTCCACCTATTTCTGTGAAACAAAATCGAAGTTTCTTAGGTCATGCAAGTTTCTATTGGAGATTCATCAAGGATTTCTCTAAGATTTCACATCCATTATGCAATCTTTTAGAAAAGGAGCTGAAGTTTGTGTTTAATGAGGCATGCCTGAAAGCGTTCGAGTGTCTGAAAGATAAGTTGAGTTCAGCCCCCATCATTGTCTCGCCAGATCGGACGATTCCATTTGAAGTTACGTGTGATGCTAGCGGAGTGGCCTTGGGTGCAGTCCTTAGCCAAAGGTGTGAGAAGATTCTACATCCAATTTATTACGCTAGCAAAGCACTTAACCCAGCCCAGAAGAATTATACTGTGACCTAGCAAGAGTTGTTAGCAGTGGTATTTGCTTTCGAGAAATTTGCTCTTACTTTATTGGCACGAAGGTTATTTTGCACACAGACCATATAGCACTTAGACGTCTTATGTCAAAAAAGGACGCCAAGCCAAGACTGACTCAGTGGGTACTTCTATTGCAAGAATTTGACTTTGAGGTCAAAGACCGAAAGGGGACTAAGAACCAGGTTGCAGACTATCTATCACGCCTTGAGGAGGAGGCCATGCTTAAATTGAGGGATGATCTTGATATTGATGATACTTTTCCAGACGATCAAGTGTTGGCAGCATCACAAGATTTATCCCTTGGTTTGCAGATTTTGCCAACTTTTTGGCAAGTGATATAGTCCCAGAAGATATGTCGTATCAGCGGAGGAAGAGATTCATGCATGAGGTGACAAAATTCTTCTAGGATGAGCCTTATTTATTTAGGGTGTGTGCGAATGGTATAATTCGAAGGTTTATTCGGGAAGTTGAGATGATTAGTATTTTGGAAGCATGTCATTCATATACAGTTGGGGGTCATCATGGAGGTGCGTGGATTGCTCATAAGATCTTACAATATGGGTATTATTGGCCCACCATTTATAAAGATGCTCATAAGTATTCTCGGGCTTATTACCAATGTCAAAGACAAAGGAACATCTTGCGCAAAAACGAACTTCCAATGACAACTATTCTTGAGTTCGAGTTGTTTGATGTGTGTGGTATTGACTTTATGGGCCCATTTGTAAGCTCGCATGGGATGAAATACATTTTGGTAGTTGTTGACTATGTTTCTAAATAGGTGGAGGCAATTGCGCTTCCTAATAATGAAGGATGGAGTGCCACGGCGTTTCTAAAAAAGAATATATTTTCACGATTTAGAACACCCAGAGTTATCATTAGTGATGGAGGATCCCACTTCTGTAATCGGCTGTTCAAAGCGCTGTTTGAAAAATATGGTGTCAAACACAAAGTGGCAATACCTTATCATCCTCAGAAGAGGGGGCAAGTTGAGGTGTCAAATCATAAGATTAAGTCTATTTTGGCGAAGACTGTGAATACCAATAGTACTGATTGGTTGAGAAGATTGGATGATGTATTATGGGCATATCGAACTACATTCAAGATGCCGATTGGTGCATCCCGATATCAGTTGGTGTTTTGTAAATCTTGCCATTTGCCTGTCGAACTTGAACATAATACATTATGGGCATTAAAGAAGTTGAATCTAGAATTGAGCAAAGTGGCTAAATTGAGATTAGTGCAGATAAATAAGATGGATGAATTTTTTCTCTGGGCTTATGAAAGTTCAGCGATGTACAAAGAGAAGATGAAGTTATATCATGATTAGAAGATTGAATGAAGAGAATTTCACCCGGGAGACTTGGTATTGCTCTATAACTCCAGACTTCATTTGTTTCTTGGAAAACTATGGTCCAAATGGTCTAGACCGTTCACTGTGATAAGGGTGTTCCCGCATGGGGAAATTGAGCTAAAAGATGATGACGATGTCCTATTCTAGGTTAATGGTCAGTGTGTGAAGTACTATGTGGGAACTACGGAAGAAATAAGGTAGTGTAAGAAACTTAGCCTGGATAAAGTTTGAGTAGTCAAGGGTGTTGGGTCGTGCCGAGACGTTAAATTAGGGGCTTCATGGGAGGCAACCCATGGGTTGGTTGGTGAAGTCTGATTAACCAACTTAGTCACATCATGCCGAGATATTAAATCAAGCGTTGCTTGGGAGGCAACCTAAGGACTGATAACATTTTTGGATCTGATCATTGTAGGGTGCAGATGACAGTTGAGTTGAGAATAAAAATGTAATCTATAGTGTCCAGCTCAACCCATAGTGGTGACCTATGGACCTTAGGTCAACCTACGGACCGTGGGTCAGTTTCGTGGAAATTAGAAGGAATTTTCAAGTTGTGCATTCCAACCCACGCCTGACACCTATGGACCGTAGGTCAACCTACTAACTGTGGGTTTGTTCCGTGGAAATCAGACCCAAATTTTCAAGTTGTGGATTTCAACTCACGCCCGACACCTATGGACCGTAGGACGGTTTTGTTGAACTCAGACGGTCCAAACCCAACCCACCTATAAAATTTCTAACCCGACCCACTATCTAAAATCCTATTAAAACCCATATAAACCCTAAAACCCGATACTCAAACCCCGCAAATACGTAATTTTCCATTGTAATTCATCAAATATCCCTACTTCAAATCCTAAATTCAACTAAATCCCAAATACCAACCCTCCAATTCATCCATTCCTACCTACCAAATAGCCGAATCCCTAATACCTACAGTGCTGAAATTCCTAAATCCCCAATACCCAAAGTTCCAAAATCCCAATTCCCAAAACCCTATAAATATAACCCAACCCATTTACTCAAACCCAAAATCCAACCCGACCCCCACCCACTCAAGACCCAAACCACTCAAAAATGCAACCAAAAGGGAATCCCAAGCGAGGTGATATGGGTTCTACGTCAAAAATCAGAACCAAAAACCCAGTAATCAAGTCAAAGCTTCGAGATGAGCTCTTGGATCTGGAGAAAAATAAGTCCAAAGAGGTTTATGAGATTGCTAGGGATGATTCTGCTATTGTGTCTTATACCACGAGGAAACGAACTACGGCACAGGTTACAGCCCGGGCTATACCTCAACCTACTACACAGCCCCTGTCACCTACCACAACGGTGACTCCTACTCAGTTATCTGATTCTTCCTCCCAGTCTGAAGAGCGGGAGAATGCTTCTGCGATCAGTGAGACTGGCAGCAGGTAGGATGCACCTACGACCGATGAGAATGGAAAATATAAGGATACTTTGGAGTCTGGGGATAGTGGTGAGGACGCTGAGATAGCTTCTGTTTCAGGTACTGGTGTCCAGGATTAGACGACCTACTCACAAAGACAGTTGGATGCACATCGGGCCACCTTGATTGTACAATGGAAAAACATGAGGTGGTGTGTTTAGGATATGAAGTCTATATATGATAAGGATGTGGAGCCTACTGAGCGGGGTTCGTTTAGGAGAAATATCATAGAGGAACCCCGATTTAGGATAGATGATTTAAATGAGATTCCCGAGATTAAGACACTATTTGATAAATATGGCTTTAGGTGGATGATGGAGCCTTATGGTAGTATAGTCCAGAGTTGGTACGTGAGTTCTATGCCTCGTATGCTGCTTTGGTTGATTTGATCATACCTTCAGAGCAGTGAGCTCAGGACCAACCACCGTTGACTCACACTTTGGTTCATGGTACACGGGTTGATATATTAGAGCACACGATACAGAGGTTCTTGTTTGGTTCCAGCCATGAGGTTTTGACAAATAAAGCTAAGTTTGATCACCGCATGAAGACGGTGAAGAATATGAACAAAATAAAGGATGTGGATTAGCGGTTTGAGCTATTATGGTGGATTGCGAGTTATATAGATGAGGATGGGGTAGATGCTAGATAGGTAGCAGAGAAGTCAGACATTAAGAATTTCTCACTCTACTTTATGGGCAAGTTTTGGCGGTCGGTTGTACGAAACCATCTCGGTCCCACAGGTACTGATAATTCTCTTACGCTTGATCGAGCAGTTTTAGTGGCGAGCATCATGGCAGGTTATGACATCAACTTCATCCGCTACATTATTGAAGAGAATCACGGGTGAGCTTTTTGAGAATTCACCAGCATTCATTTCCCATGTATGATTCAAGGTTTATGTAATATTGCTGGTATGGTCACGCTACTTGGGGTTAATCACCACATTGAGGTAACCCGAGTGGCTAATGTAGGGTTGATACAGCATCGAGCCAACCTAATTTCATAAAGGAGGTGTTATCCCTCTACTTCGTCAGGAGTGGCCCTGTTTGAAGGGCATGTGGATCGAGTAGACTGTTAGCACCCCAGCACCTGTTAGTGAGCCAGAGTAAATGAGATAGACTACTGAGGGCACAAACGCCATGCTTGATGAGGGGGCGACAGCCACCACTACACCATTACCCTCGTCTAGTATGGTTTCAGTCTCGTGAGACTTTCTGCAGCGGCTGGTGGATATAAAGACACAGGTAATTGAGCGGCAGACTCACATAGAGGCCTAAATGGCTAAGTTGGTTGCTCAACTTAAGCCATTGGTTAGGACTTTGATAGAGGCTTTTGAGGTGAGAGTTGAGGCCTGCATGACTACTGCCATGGATAGATTTATGTGAGAGTTGCATAGGCGGATTGATAGCTTTGAGAAACAGATGGGTAACCTATTGCGGGATGCCCATATTCCAAACTTGACGAGTTTGACATAAGAGATGGCTTCTTTAAGGGTAGAGGTTGGAGCTTTAGCAGTCAGCCACACTCCTATCATTCCACCTATGCCGACATTGGTCCCTATAGCACTGACGTTTGTGGTTGATTTATTTATGGATGAGGAGCCTCCTATTGCATGAGGCAAGAGGCCACGGAGTCCCGAGGACTAGACTACGAGTGGAGACGAGTTTGAGAGTGATATGAGGAGGACAACTAAAGCCTCCTGGGTAGAGTTCCAGGTTAGCCAGATTTCCCATGAGTGGAGAGCCCTGGGTTCATCTTCTAGTCAGCCACTCCCTCCATCGTCAGCACCAGGCGTAGAGCCTAGAGAGTATATAGATGATTTTAATATGGAAGGGCCCACATTCGATGCATAGGGTGCCGCAGGTATATCTTTACTCCTTTACACTTATCATATTTATAGTTGTGAACTGAGGGCAGTGCACCATTATTTAGTTAGGGGTAGGGGTATACCACTACTCGGGGGGTTTTGTTGTCGTGTTTCTTTTCCCCTAAGTGTGCTATCATAGAAGAACCAGCATGTTTAGGTTGTTGTTTATGTTTCATTATGTGTTTTAATGTTTAGTTAGGAGAAAAATAGGGGAACCTTAGGTGCAGTCAATTTAGAACGAACTTTGACGGATAATGATGCTTTTTGATTGTTTAAAGGACACCCCTGCTGAAAATTTTATTTTGGACTGTGTGTGTAGTTGTGTTAGTTTGTGACAATTGTTGGATCTTGTTATGGCATTAGTATTATAGGTTGAATGACTGTAGCTCGCAATGCATGAACTGGATAGGTAGTAGTCGATATTGTAACCCTATGCTATGTGTGTGTGAGGTCATTACCTAGTTCACTTAGTGTGTCCAATCCAGAACTTGTCCGATTAGTCTTGCCTAGGTTAAAGGATAGTGTTTAGAAAAGGATCATAGTCCATTTTTGAATAAGTCCACTTTTATCCTAAATGCTTGACCAAATGAAGTAAATATCTCTTGATCGAGTTTGTGCCTTAATTGACCTTTTTTATTTCATTAGCCTATTCAATTTTCCATTTTGACTTACAATGAACATGTCTAGGCCCTGGTCCCTCCTTGGACATTGTGTATCTCAACTCAGGCAAATCGTCTAAGTTGAGAGTGGCTATATAGGGGTGCATAGTTTGACTTAGGTATGAAGAAGGGGTTAGTGTAAAAAAAAAAAAAAATAGATTTGCGTGTGAAGAAGAAAAAAATAGAGTTTGCAAAAAGAGAAAAAGAAAAAAAATATATTGAAATTGTAGAGAAAATTACACCCAAAATGTGAAAATAAATTAAGAAGAATAACGGAGAATAAAATGAGAATGATTGGAAAGTGGAGCAAGAAATAGTGTAGTGTCAAGAAGGGTTGAGTCACCATATCCATATGTACCACACCGGTCCCCAAGCCTACATTACAAGCCGATGAAAGTCCTATAGTGCTCCTAGTCCAACTGTCCAAAAAACTAAGGCATAGAAAATAAGAGCAAGCCTATGGTATTTCATGCACACTGTTAGAACTTCTTTGTGAGAGAGAGTGTTTTGACCCAGTGCCTACTTTGATATTCATTAGTATACTGTGAGTTTATGGGACTTATTTGTTGTGAGAGTACATGGGTTGCATTGTTAGCTGCTATTTGTTTGGATATTGTCATTTGCATATATTCTTATTTGTTTGTTCATAATCTGATGCCATCACTTTATCCCTTCTGTGTTATGATAATATGCTGCATGTATACACACTATAGTTTTGATTTACAAATAGGAAGGGGTCAAAATTTTTGGTACCAAAATCAATGAGTCGACTACCGTAGGTCTCTTAGGTTTCTCTTAGTTAAGCATCGAATGTGTTTGTTTTGTTTTGTTCACCTGAGGACATGCAAACATTCTAAGTTGAGGGTATTGATGTGCCATGATTTCATGGCACTTTCGATGCTTAAAACAAGGAAAATATTCAATAACTTGGGTACTTTTGGTAGGTATGATGTGTATCTGTTCTATCTTGCAGGAAAATAGGTTGTGGAGGAAAAATGGAGAAGACAGGATGAAGCATACACTAGAATGAAGTTTTTGAAGTCAAAAGACCGGAGCTAAAAATCTCGAGAGTGACTCACGACCTAGACCCACGGTCCGTAGGTCCACCTACGGTCCATGAGTCACGATCGTGGGTCAACTCCTGAAAGTTTTCATCAAAATCTGATTCCTATGGTTTGGACCCACTGTCAGTGGGTTAAATCCATGACTTCAAGTCACGGTCTGTGGAAAGTTGCCAACTTTTTTCTCCTACTTTATTTAGGATAGGATTCGCTTTGTATCTATAAATACCCTTAGGTTGTCTGTTGTTTGGAAGTTAATTATTACATTATGTGAGTTTGTTATTACATTATTTTGAGTTGTCTATTATAATGTTTTGAGGTTCATAAACACATTGATCTTGTAATCTCAAACATCAATTCTAGGGTTTGATTTATATTGAGATTTCAGAGTTTTATTCTTATTATGAGTTCATAATTATGCTTTCATCATTGAATTCTTCTTGTGTTTTTGCAATCATGAGTAGCTAAATTCCATAACTAGGGTTGTGTGAACTATGAGGAATTAATGAAATGGGTTAAGTGTGAAGCGATTCTGAACCAGTGTGACTGCATGTATTGTTATTTCCTTCATTATAATTGATCTTCTAACGCTTTCGAACATTGGAAACTCGCCTGTATTCTAAACTTGCTCAAAAGAGAGGTATAGATTGGGAGAAGGGAATAACAACAGAGATTTGAATCTATCAACCTTCATCTAATAACTTGAGCCGTAACAGGGATAGTTAATATGAGATCAAGAACAAGGGTTAGTAGTGCGACACTCGAAAACCGAGAGGAGAAGAGTGAAATCAATCTAACCAAGGTCAAGAGATGTTTAGATGAACCTATCTTGTTAGATTTTGCATGCAACGCAGTGGGACAGTTTGCCGGCATAAGTAACAGGTGAGGTTAAGGAATCTTGGGGATCACAGTCCTAGTACCTTTCTCGTATTGATCACAAATCCAACAATCAACAATTGTTAATGTTGCTACTTTTTTACAAAAAACCCTTTTTTTACTTACTTGCCAATCACTCGGACAAACACTCGATAGAATTTTGTCCTATTCCCTGTGGGATCGACCCCGATCTAGTTGGATTCTATATTTGATTCAACGACTGCATTATACTTTTTTGGAGGTATAGTTTAGGTGACATCACATGTTCACTCCTTCCTAGCTTGAGGGGGAGTGTTAAGGGTAGAACAAGAAATCAACATTATGGGCAATGTAGTCTTTACAAGTAGTTAGTTGCTTTCAAGTTGTTAGTTATAACTAACTAAAGGATAGGTAGTTATCATAGTTAGTTAAACCTATACTTGGTAGTGTAGTATAAATACCTACTACTTGTATCATTTACTCATTCAATCAATAAGATCACTACAATTTTCTTTCATTTCTACTCTATTATGTTACTCTTCTCTTCTTCTTCTCTCTCTCTTCTTCTTCCTTCTTCTCGACTGTGTCTATGGTGTCAAATACACCTAGACTAATTATAATATTCAATATGGTTGTCTTCTTTATACGTCTTTCAATGGTTGCATTGATATTGCTCATATATCAGGTCTGAGCTTAACCATCTATTTAAGTTATAATTATGCTTGGTTATTAGGGATTCTTGGGCTGCTAATAGTTATGCCATGGAACAAGAGACAACAGATGTAGTTAAAGATGATACTGGCATAAACAAATGAAAAAAAATATATGTTCATCTCACACATTGGACATCTTTGTTCAACATTTAGGCTGCTAGCTCTACCTTCTATTTTTTTTTTGAATTTAGTTACTCAAGTTTGAGTATTATTAAGATGTTTTATGTGTCTGATTTGTAGAAGAGGAGGTGGCTTTGTTAGTTGCAGGGGAAGTGCAAGACTTGTTTATAAAAGGTGTATTCTTAGTTGTCTTAAAGAATTCTTTATGAAAACAAAAGATGAGCTTGGAAATGAAAATAAAGAGCCTAGCTCGTGGAAAGTGAAAGAAATAAGTCGAAAAGCATGAGAAAAGTGGGTATGAATGGCTAGTAAGTTGAAAGTCTCTTGAAATAATCAAAGAAATGAATAAAAAGGAAAAGCTCAAAAGTGTAATTAGCGAAGGGATGAAAAAGAAATGGGGAAATGAAAGAAAAGAAAAGAAGGTGAATAAGGTGGAGAATTTGAAAGAAATGGGCCTTAGAGATTGTTTAACCGATTATGTTTAGGGAGGTTCGCAAGTCACTTAATCCTTAAAGTTCCCTCCTTAACCCTAGCCTACATCAATGCCTACAAGACTTGACAATTCCAAACCTTGTAGATCTATATTAGTGGCGAATGACACAAAGGGCAAGCCTATGGTTCTACTTGTTGTACTTGAATTTCTTTGTGAGAGTGAGTGGGAATTCTTTTTAGCTCTATATTCCTTGAGATTTGCATTATGTTATATGAGTGGAACAAACTCTTTCTTGTGAGCAGCACTTATACTCTAAAGTGGAGAGTAATATCTTACTTTTAATTAGGGAAAAGCGAGCAAGACAAGCTGCAAAGTGAATTTGAGGAAATTTTTGAAAGTCTAGTGTCAAGACTTTAGAAGCACCTTGTTCTTAAAACTCTTACTTTTTGATGTCCGCTACCTTTGAAATGAAATCTGGGAAGGAGAAGTGTTAAATGCTTGTTTGCCATGACTTGTTGTGAGAACCGATTAGACTTTGTGATCTATTCGTATAGCTTAGTGTGTTGTGTTTGCTTTGGAGTCAAGATTAATATCCTTTGTTGTTGGAAAGGTCCTTACTTGCTTGAGGGCAAGCAATAGTTTAAGTTTGGAGGGTTGATAAGTTTGCATTTTGCCAACTATTTAGTCTCTTTTAGCTTGAATTATTATCTTGTTTTCTTTGATTTGATGCATATCTTATGTTAAAATGCTCACTTGTGTAGGTAGTCGATGAACTTGAGGATGAGCTAGCCATACGAGTCAAGAAGAGCGCAAGAATGAAGAAAAATGACTTAGAATGATGCATGGAAGGAAGACAAGGATTTGGATGGTCATATGCTCCAGTATCTTGATATATGCCCCCACATGTGAGAGGGCATCTCAGTACACAAAAGATCTGAAAGAGACTACCTTGGCATGCGTGGCCACATGCGCCCGCACCTGGGCATATGCGCCAGCATGTAAGGTGCGCATATGGTAAGGTAGTGAAGCCACCTGCGTGCACTTGGCCACATGCACTGGCATATGCGCCAGCATGTGCCAGGTGCTATGGCATTTTTGTAATTATCTATTACGCATTTTTCCAGATATAAAAGGGATTTTTCATATCTGAAACTCCATCTTTTGACATTTTTTGAAGTCTAAAGCTTGTAATTAAAACCCTAAAGTGGGAGTTTAGTGCTTGTGCTTGATTTTTTGCTTAGAATTTGGAATTTATCTTTGAATATTTGGAATCTATGGTGAAATTTAATGAGAATATAGGTATATTTCCTTCTTCTCTTGTTATAAGTAGCTAAATCCCCAACTTGGGATTATGCATGATTGAGTTGTAATTTGTGTGTGGGTAGTTCTCATTTGTCTAGATAATCAATTAATTGTTGAGGATTTTATCGTTACTCCATGTTTTAACCTAAGATTATAGGTTGCAAACTCCAGTTTTGCTTAGAATCCTTTTCATCCTTGACAAAGGGGGGAAGGGTGAGGAGTAGTGATTAACAATAACTTGATTTTATCATTTAATATTAGATCTTAGACATAAGGCTACTAATTGAGGTATTTGGTTAATTACAAGGAAACATGTGTGATGTGTTTGAAAGAACCCACATATGAAATTTCAACGTCTTATTGAAAGATTGATATTGAAACCTATAACCTAGCCTATCCGCAATAATTAGTTGAATTTAGGCAAATTGGAACTTACCTATGCATATATTCGCACTCATAAGGACATAACCCCAAGTCTCTCTTACTCTTGATTACACACTTTAGATTTCACTTTTGCAAATAAAATTTAAAAATTAACTATTTGAACATGAAATCGATTAAACAAGCCCTCCGTTTTACTTTATTATATTATTTTAAGCATTGCATGCCATCTCATAGTCACTTGTGACACTTGAGGGTGAAGCTATCGTTATCATTCCTCGTGGAATCCACCCCGACTCCAAGTTGGGTAAAAATTATATTTCTATCAACTGCATACATATTGAGGTGTATTTTGAGCGTTATGAATCATGGACCTAGATCATATTACTCATCGTGATCGCGAGGTGGAGTTAATGATAAGTTGGATGTTTGGAGACAAACCTTAGAGTTTAAAGGGTTTAGGTTAAGCAAGACTAAGATGGAATACTTAGAGTGCAAGTTTAGTGATTTGACACATGAAACCGACGTGGTAGTGAAGCTGGATTCCCTGGCCATTCGAAAGAGAGATAGTTTCAAGTTTCTTAGATCTATGATTCAGGGAGATAGAGAGATTGATGAGGATGACACACACCGTGTTGGTGCAAGGTGGTTGAAATGGAGGTGTGCCTCGAGAGTTTTATGTGATAAGAAAGTGCCTCCTAAACTTAAAGATAAGTTCTACAGAATGGCAGTCCGATCGGCTATGTTGTATGGAGTGGAGTGTTGGCCAGTCAAGAACTCCAACATCCAAAAGTTGAACGTGGCAGAGATGAGGATGCTGCAATGGATATGTGTACTTACTAGGAAAGATAGGATTAGAAATGAGATTATTCGAGAGAAGGTAGGAGTGATATTGGTGGAAGAAGAGAAGCAAAAGTGAGGTTGAGATGGTTCGATCATGTGATGAGGAGATGCACAAATTCTCCAGTACAGAGGTGTGAGAAGTTGGCTATGGATGGCTTCAGGCGGGGTAGAGGTAGACTGAAGAAATATTATAGGGAAATAATTAGACAGGACATAAAGCAGTTACAGCTTACTGAGGACATGACCCTAGATATGAAGGTGTGGAGAACACAAATTAGGGTATAGGGTTAGCGGGTAGAAGTGCATCCTTGCTGGTAGGAAGGAGTGATTTATTTGTACTTGTGCCTATAGTCGGAGTGTTATACGTGTGTCTTATAGTTTTCTGTTCGCGGAGTTTTGGTGATGTGTATGATTTTTGGATAGATTGTGTATAGTATTACTCTATAGGTGTCTTGTTTTTTTATTATTTAGTGGTGTGTTATCCCATTTTGTTTATTTTTTATGGCTTTTATGCTATTATCTGTCCTGAGCCAGGGGTCTATTGGGAACAACCTCTCTACTTTGTCTGAGGTAGTTGTATGGACTGCGTATACTTTACCCTCCCTAAACCCTATTTTTTGGGAATACACTAGGTATGTTGTTATTGTTGTTGTTGATGACGATGTGGGTCACTGCGATCACAAAGAGTTAAATAGTGGACTCGATTGGGTTGCTCATCTCGGTCGCGCGAGGCCCAGCTCCGCGATTGCGATTACCAATTTAGCTCCACCCAAAATTTGACCCTCGCAATCTCATAGAGAAAGCTGCAATCGCGAGGTATTATTCATAGAACAATATAAATAGTCTATTTTTGTGATTTTTTTCCATCTTCGCCAGTTTTTAGCTTGGAGAGCTATGTTTTAAGAGGTTTTAAGGGAGGTTTTCATCAACTTGGATTTGGTTAAGATTCTAAAACTATTTTTGGTCATTTCCCTTTGGTTAAATCATGTTTTTATCTTCAAAACTTGAATTTTAAACTAGAAATTTTGTGGTTTTACCCGGTAAAGTGAGAAAAATGGGTTTTCTTTGATGTCAAGCTTGATTCCAACTTGTTTTTAGTGGGTTTTCATATTTAGAATCCTTGAAGTATGGAAACTTGATTCTTTAATAAAATTCTAATTTTACCCTTTTTTCCTTCTAAGTCAATTTTCAAACTATTTTTGGACCCAAACGAAAGTAGCTAATATGGGTATCATTAGACTCCTCTTGACATGTAAATTATATTCTTGATAGATTGGATTTGTTTCGAGATTACACGAAAAAGGAAAAGCTCATTATTGAAGGGTCCAGACTCATGTTTTGGCTTTTTGAGGTAGGTTATGGCTTAACTTTCTTCACACTGGGGGGTTGGGTAGTTAACCATTCATGTAAAGTATGTTGTGAGTTTGGGATTTTATTGTGAGATTCATATTTTGAGATTGTTATTTTATCGTGTTGCCCGGGTGGGGGCTTATGTAAATATTATTAGTGACTTGAGAGATTATTATTATTGTGATGCCCGTGCCGGGGCTGGTATTGGTCTTGTTTGAGAATTATTTTCGCTTATTATTATTGTGATGCCTAAGTGGGGGCTTGAATTGGTTTTATTGATGTCTTACATTACTCTTTATTACTGTGGTGCCATGGGATGGCTTATAGCATGATTTATTGAGAATTAAGGAGATTTGAGCTCATTTATACCATTATTGAGTTAATTTGTTACATGATATTGTTTTGGTTATGAGCATTCACCCTCATTTCATTCATCCATATTCATGGAATTGGTACCATAGAGAAACACTAATTTTGAAAGAAAATAAAATACTTTATAAAACACTTTGACCGAGGGATATGCCAGTAAGGTTGATTGATATATGAGATTGTGATAGTATATGGGTTGCGAACCGCCTTTGGGTCCTCCTCCTGGAAGCTTATGCTAGAAAGGTGTATATGAGGTGATATTGAAACATTCCACCCCTATCATACCATTGCATCTCATCACTTGCATTTCTCTTATGTGTTTCTTATTGTGTAATTTAGTCTTCCTTCATATATCCATGTGTAGTTATTCTTACATTGTTATTATACTTGTAGAATTTTCAGGAGATACGGCTTGAGCCACCATTGGGAATTTATTTGTATGTTAGTGGAAGCATGCTTATAGTATCTTTTACTAATTTAGTTTTCTGCTTTGCTCGATCGACCTATGATGCCTACTGAGTACAAGTGGACAGTACTCACTTCTACTTTCTGTACCCTTTTGGTGCAGAGTTTGAGTACGACCCGTAGAGCTTGAGATCGTGCTGCGTTTAGGCTATTTCAGAGTACTGGTGAGCTCCTCTTTTGGGGCATGAATACAGACTTCATCATATCTATCTTGTCTTTATTTTACTTTTTAGAGATAGAGTTGTGTATTTCTGTATTCTATGTCAGTATTAGTGCTCTTTACTCATGACACTAGATTTTGGGATTGAAGTTATATTTATTTCAGTTTCAGATTTGTTCTATATATATTTAACCTGACTTTGTTTTAAATTCTCATATTTAAGTGTTATTTATTTTCTTTCCGTATTTATATCTCATTTGGGTGTTGGGCTTACGTACCAAGGTTGGATTAGGGTAGTTGCTATCGTGACCTCAAATTCTGGGTCATGATAAATTGGTATTAGAGTGCTAGGTTCACCAGTCTCATGAGTAAAAGAGCAAGATGTCTAACATAGTTCAGCGGATAGATACATTGACGTCCGTATATATCTTTGGGAGGCTATGAAATGTTTTTAACAAAACTTCTCTAATTTGATTCCTTATCGAGCATATTGTTTGTACCAATATTATAAACTTGTATTCCACTCCTTGTACACAGACAGTGAGGACAAGATTAAGAGTTGTTAAGGATACTAAGACAGCATTCGCTATTGGAACCCCAATCAGGGAGTGAAACAGGGGTCGTGACCGATACAGAGGTAGAGGCTGGGCACGAAGAGCGACTCCAGCTAGAGGACGAGCTAGAGCATCCTCTCCTGAGCCTAAGATTAATCATGATGAGGAGATCCTTATCAGCCAGAGGATGTGGAACCATCTCAAGCCCCTCAGGGTTTTGTTATTACTCTAGTGTTGCAGGATGTGTTGATTTATCTATTGGACCGTTTGGATGGCATTCCCCAAATTGGTATTCTACCAGGTACATCGGATGGTTCTCAGACTACATGAGGTGTACAACTGCTAGGGAAGGCTCCTACTCATAGTTTTCAAACTCTCAGGACATAGCCAACTGTTGTTGTGGCCCCACATATTGAGACATTGCCTGCTAGACTTATTGTTTCTCTTATAGCACTAGGTCCTATGATATCTCCCGATAAGAAGAACAGATTCGAGAGATTTATCAAATTGGCCCCTTCCAAGTTCAGTGTTGCTATTTGTGAAGATGCTCATAAGGTTTTGATTGATTGTCAGGAGAGGTTGCATAACCTCGGTTCACTTAAGTCCCATGGTGTTACTTACACTACCTACTATTTGACTGATATGGCTAGGCAGTGGGGCAGATCTCTTATTAGTTGTAGACCAGTGGGTTCCCCTTCTTTGATATAAACCTAGTTTTTTAAGACTTTCCTAGAGAGGTATGTGCCCTTTAGCTTGAGAGACCAGTGGAGAGATAAGTTTGATCATTTGGACCAGGGCTCCATGACTATTGTAGAATATGATGAACGGTTTTATATATTGTCCAGCTATTCCATTTCTAGCATTTCCACAGAGGTTGATAGGATTAGGAAGTTTGTCAAGGGTTAGACTAGTTATTACCAATTAGTGACGGCTCAGTTAGTGATTTTTGGTGGTTCTTTTTAAGAGTATAGTGGATCATGCCAAGATGATTAAGAGTATTCACCAAGGTATTCAGAATGGTGGTACCAAGAGGATACGCCGTCAAGGAAATTTCAACAGTCATTAATCCTTAAATAGGGGTTTCTCCAGTAGAGGTTCTCATGATTACCACGGCAGGCCAGTTCAGGCAGCCTTGCAAAGTTTAGGTAGTAGGTTTACTGGTTCTGAGACTTTGAGTGGTCAGAGATCAGGCCATGAACATTGAGGGTCTCATTTTGGTTCATTAGGTTCTGGGCCCTCTCAACATGACTCTTCTAGTAGGGGATATTTTGTTTGTGATGATTTTAAACATTTAGCTAGGGATTATCCCTATCCTACAATTGATCCTCCCCAGCATGGTTCTCAGCTTTAGCTTTGTTCGACTCCAGTGTTTGTAGTTAGAGGGGGTGCATATGGCAGTAGAGGTAGTTCTAGAGATACCAGAGGTAGGACTCAGGGAGCTTGTGGTAGTATATGATGAGTCACTTAGTCTAGTAGCGGACGTGATCAGTATTATGCTTTTTGTGGGAGACCTAAGCTAGAGGCCTCTAATGCAAATATTACAAGTATCATTCCAATTTTCCATCGCCTTGCTTCAGTACTGTTTGACCCTGGGTATACATTCTCTTATGTGTCTATATATTTTTCTACTGGTATTGATATTATGTATGAGTCCCTTGCTATGCATATTCGTGTTTCATCCCTCGTAGGCGATTCTTTAGTGGTGGATCGGGTGTACTGATCATGTGTGGTGACCTTTTTGGGGCATGAGACTTGGGTGGACTTGATTATCCTTGATATGATTATTTTGATGTCATACTGGGTATGGATTGGTTAGCTCCTAATAATGTTATTTTGGATTATTTTTCCAAGATCGTAACCTTAGCTACTCTGGGTGTGCCAAGATTAGAGTGGAAGGATACTACTAGTTCATGTCCAAAGGGGGTTATATCTTTTTTACATGCTCGTCGCATGGTAGGGAAGGGGTGTCTTTCTTATTTTTCCTATATATGTGATACTAGTGCTGATTTACTGCCTCCCTTGGATTCTGTGTAAGTTGTTAGAGAGTTCATGGATGTGTTTCCTATGGACTTACCTGGTATGCCTTTGGATATAGATATTGATTTTGCCATTGATGTTGAGCCGGGCACTAAGCCTATTTCTGTTTCTCCCTATAGAATAGCCCCGATAGAACTAAAAGAATTAAAGAAGAAATTATAGTATTTGTTAAGTAAAGGTATCATCAGATCGAGTGTGTCTCGTTGGGGTGCTATTGACTTGTCTGTAAAGAACAAAGATGGATCCATGCACATGTGTATTAATTATCGACAGCCTAACAAAGTGACTATCGAGAAAATGTATACTCTTACTTGCATCAATGATTTATTTTATTAGCTTCGAGGTTCTATAGTGTTTTCTAAGATCGACTTGAGATCTAGTTACTATCATTTGAGGTTTAGAGCTTCAGATGTTCCAAAGATAGCTTTTTGGACATTGTATGGCCATTATGAGTTCTTGGTTATGTCTTTTGGGCTGACTAATGCCCCGACAACATTTATGGAGTTGATGAACAGGGGTGTTTTAGGCTTTATCTTGATTCTTTTGTAATTGTGTTCATCGATAATATCTTGGTTTATTCCATGAATGAGGCTGAGCATGCGAAGCATTTGAGGGTCGTACTTCAGAGATTGGTAGATGAGAAGTTGTATGCCAAGTTCACAAGTGCGAGTTTTGGTTGGATTCTATTTCTTTATTGGGTCATGTAGTGACCAAGGATGGTATTATAGTCGATGCAGCCAAGGTGGCGGTGATTCGCGATTGGTATAGACCTACTACTCCTACCAAGATTTGGAGTGTTGTTGGGTAAGTAGGTTATTATCGGCGATTCGTGCAGGGCTTCTCTTCTATTACTGCTTCTTTGACTAAGTTGACTTAGAAGAAGATTATTTTTCAGTGGCACAAGGAGTTGTTGACTTAGGCTCCTATATTGACTTTACCAGATGAGGGTATGAGTTTTACTATATTTTGAGATGCTTCCCTAGTTGGCTTTGGTGGTATGTTGAAGAAGAAGGGTAAGGTGATTGCCATGAAGGTTCATGAGAAGAACTACCCTACTTATGATTTGGAGTTAGCCGCAGTTGTGTTTGTGTTGAAATTGTGGAGACACTACTTGACTGGATTTCATTGTGAGATTTTTTCTAATCATCGTAGCCTTCCGTACTTCATCACTCAGCGAGATATTAATATGAGACATCGTAGACGGTTAGAGTTGCTTAAGGATTATGATCTCATTATTCTTTATCATCCGAGTAAGGCTAATATGGTAGTGTATGCCTTGAGTCGGAAGGCAGCGAGTATGGGGAGTTTGACTTATCTTTTGGTAGAGGAGCAGCCTATAGTCTTAGACATTCAGTCTTTCGCTAACCAGTTGGTTCGACTTGATATTTCAACACCTAAACCCGTTTTGGCATATGTTAAGGCTAGATCTTCATTGATGGAGCAGATTCGAGCTCGACAGTTTGATGATACGAAGTTGAGGGTGATTCGTGATAAACTATTGAGTGGTGAGGGAAAGATGGCATCTGTTGATCCCGAGAGTGTTTTGAGGATTGGTGGTCGTGTTTGTGTATAGAGAGTTGGTGGTAGGATTAGACTGATCTTGGAGGAGGTTCATTGATAAAAATATTCTATTCAACTAGGAGCGGCTAAGATATACCATAACTTGAAGCAACACTATTAGTGGTCTGGGATGAAGAAAGACATTATGGAGTTTGTGGCCAAGTGTTTGAATTGTCAGCAAGTGAAGTATGAGCATCAGCGACTCGGTGGTACTATGTAAAGGATGTCTGTTTTCGAGTGGAAATGAGAGCGGATCACTCTAGACTTTATGGTTGGCCTACCCCCGACTTTGGGGATGTTTGATTCCATTTGGGTGATTGTGGATAGATTGACTAAATCAGTGCGCTTTATACCTGTGAAGGTGACTTATAATGCGAAGAAGTTGGCTAAGATCTACATTCGAGAGATTTTGCGGTTAGATTGGTGTTCCTATCTCCATTATTTCTGATAGAGGTACTCTGTTTACCTCCAAATTTTGGAGTTATATGCAGAGTGAGTTAGGTACTCAGCTTGAGATGAGCATAACTTTTCACCCTCGAAGGGATGGACAGTCAAAGCGGACCATTCAGGTGTTAGAGTACATGCTTCGAGGTGTGTTATGATTTTGGTGGTCATTGGGACAAGTTTTTGCCCTTAGCGGAGTTCACCTACAACAATAGTTTCCATTCCAACAATCAGATGGCGCCTTTTAAGGCTTTGTATGGGTGGAGGTGTAGACCCCCTGTGGGATGGTTTGATTTGTTTGAGGCTAGGCCTGAGTGCACCGATTTGTTAAGAGACTCGATGAATCGAGTGAGGTTGATTCTGTAGAGGCTTGTGGCCGCCCAGATTAGGCAGATGAGTTATTCTAATCGACGGGTTCGTGATATAGCATTCATTCTTAGTGAGCGGGTTTTTTTGAAGGTATCACCCATGAAGGGTGTGATGAGATTTAGGAAGAAAGGAAAGCTTAGTCTAAGATTTATTGGACCTTTTGAGACTTGAGAAGAATGGAGATGTGGCCTATACTCTAGCTTTGCCACCACATTTGTCAATTGTTCATCCGATAATCCATATCTCTATGTTCAAGAGATACCGTCCAGATGATACTCATGTGATCCGGTGGGATTCATTTGCATTAAATCATGATTTGTCCTTTGAGGAGGATCTATTGTTATCCTAGATAGACATACTAGGAATTTGAGGTCCAAGAATATTAATTCTATAAAGGTTCATGTCATGACTCAAACGGTGAGGTCATAATGACACCTACCCCAACCCAACTATGGTAGGTAAGTCCAACACCAAACAAGAATAAAGATGTGGAAAATAAATATATGAAACCCAAAAACAGTCCAAATCTCGGTAGGAGTAGTAGGTCTAGCCCAATCATGAACCGTCGTTACCTTGGCTGGATCGACCATAATACCATCCTTGGTCACTACATGACCCAAGAAAGAAATAGAATCCAACCAAAACACACACTTGGAGAACTTGGCATACAACTTCTCATCTCTAAATCTCTGAAGTACAGTCCTCAAATGTCTCACAAAGTCAGCCTCATTCTTGGAATAGACCAAAATATCATCAATGAACACAATTACAAAAGAATCAAGATAAGGCTGGAATACCATATTCATCAACTCCATTAACACTATTAGGGCATTAGCCATCCCAAAAGACATAACTAAGAACTCATAATGGTCATACCACACTCGAAAAGCTATCTTCGAAACATCTAAAGCTCTAATCCTCAATTGATGGTAACCAGATATCAAGTAGAACTTAGAAAACACTAAAGCACCTTAAAGCTGATCAAACAAATCATCAATTCGTGGAAGAGGATACTTGTTCTTGATAGTCACTCTGTTTAATTATCGATAATCAATACACATGCACATGGAGCCATTTTTATTCTTCAAAAATAAGTAAGCACCCCAAGGAGACACACTCATTCTAATGAAACCTTTACACAACAAATCCTGTAGTTGGTCCTTCAATTCCATCGGGGCAATTCTATAGGGAGAAATAGAAATGGGCTTAGTGTTCGGCTCAACATCAATGACAAAATTAATATCTCGATCTAGAGGCATACCAGGTAAGTCCATAGAAAACACGTCTATGAACTCTCTACCAACTCACACAGAATCCAAAGAAGGTGGTGAAACCACACTAGTATCACGAACATAGGCCAAATAGGAAAGACGCCCATTTCTTATCATGCAACGAGCATGTAGAAAAGATATAACACCCTCGAACATGATTTAGGAGCACCCTTCCATTTTAACCTCAAAATACCAAGTATAGCTAAGAACACGGTCTTTTCAAAACAATCCAAAACCGCATGATAAGGAGCCAACCAATCCATACCTAAAATGACATCAAAATCAACCATATCGAGGATAATCAAGTCCGCCAAGTCTCATGACTAGAAAAGGTCACAACACATGATCAGTACACCCAATCCACCACTAAAGAATCGCCTACGAGAGTAGATACATGAATAAACATGGAAAGGGTCTCACATATAGAATCAATACTGGTAGAAAAATATGCAGACACATAAGAAAATATAGACCCAGGGTCAAACAGTATTTTAGGGGGATGATGGCAAACTGGGACGATACCTATAATCACTGCATCAGAGGCCTCCAACTCAGGTCTTCCAGGAAAAGTATAGCACTAACCACATCAGCTACCAGACTGAATGACTCCTCATCTACCACCACGAGCTCCCTGAGCCCCACCTCTGGTACCTCTCGAACCACATCTAACTGCAAACACTGGAGTCAAACAAAGCTAATCTGAAAACTTTGCTAGGATGGATCAAAAACACGCCGGGGACAATCCATCGCTAAATGACCATACTCATCACACACAAAACTTTCCCTACTAGAAAAATCACTCTAAAAGAGCCCAGAAGGACTAGAATGCCCTTCATAAATCGATGAACCAGAATGAGACCCTCGACTTGCATGACCCGGTATCTGACTACCCAAAGCCTTATAACCCATAGACCTACCACCTTAAATCTTCAAAGCTACCTAAACCGATCTAACATGGTAACCATGAGAACCTCTGCCAGAGAAATCCCTACATTGGGATGGATGACCACTAAAATTGCCATGTCGGCGTATCTTCTTAGCACCACCACTATGAGTACCCTGGAAAATAATCTTAATAAACTTAGCATGATCCACGATACTCTGAAAAGAACCATCCAAGACCACTAGCTGAGTTGTTGCTAGCTGAAAATAACCATTCAAACCCTTACAAACTTCTTAATCTGCTCAGGCTCTATGGAGATACTAGCAGTGGCATACCTATTTAATGTATGAAAGCATGCCCCATATTCTGGAATAGTCATGGAGCCCTGCTCCAAATGATCAATCTCGTCTCTTAACTGGTCCCTCAAGCTATAAGGCACAAACTTCTCCAGAAAAGTCTTAGAAAAATGGGTCCATGTCAACTTAAGGGAACCCACTGGTCTACAACTGACAAGAGATCTCCACCACTGCCTAGCCACATCAATTAACTGGTAGGTAGTGTAAGCAACACCGTGGGACTCAAGTAAACCAAGGTTATACAACCTTTCCTGACAATCAATCAGAAACTCATAAGCATTCTCACCAATAGCACCACTAAACTTGGGAGGGGCCAATCGAATAAATCTTTTGAATCTATTCTGCTCCTCAGCAAACATCTTAAAACCAGGAGCTATAGGTAGAACAACTAGTATAGTAGGTAAATTCCCAATATATGGGGCTACCACAGTAGCTGGTTGTGCCTTGGGAGTCTAAAAAACCAATAATAAGAACTTATCCTGGCGAATGAATACCTCTTGTAGTCTGAGAACCATCCAGTGAACTCAATAGAATACCTGTCTGGGGAATGCAATCCAAACAACCCAAAAAATGAATCAGCAAATCCTGTAGCACTGGAGTAACAACAAAATCCTGAGGGACTCGAGCTAGTCCCACATCCTTTGGCTGATAAACAGCCTCATCATGATCAATCTCAGGCTTGGGAGAGGATGCTCTGGCTCATCCTCTAGCCGAAGTCGCTCTTTATGCTCAGTTTTTACCTCTGTCTCGGTTGTGACCCTTGCCTCACCCTCTAACTGGGCTCTAATAGTGGGTGCTAGCTCAACATTCTCAACAACTTTAGATCTAGTCCTTACCATGTACACAAAAAAGAGTGGAATACAAGTTTAGAATACTAGACATGAACAATGCACACGATAAGGAATCAAATTAAAGAAGTTTTCCTAAAAATATCATATAGACTCCCGAAGATAGATATAGACGTCAACATATCTATCTACGGGACTATATTAGACATCTTACTCTTTTACTCATGAGACTGGTGAACCTAACGCTCTGATACTAATTTATCATGACCTAAAAGGTGAGGTCATGATATTACCTACCCCAACCCAACCATGGTAGGTAAGCCCAACACCAAACAAAAATAAAGATGTGTAAAAAATAAATGAAACCCAAATACATGACTTTATCATAAAGTCAAGCAATATATATATAGACAGAGAGAGAACAATATCTGAAACTGAACAAAATACAACTCTAATTCCAAAATCTGGTGTCATGAGTAAAGAGAATTAAATCTAATAAAGAGTATGGAAATACACAACTTTGTCTCTCAATAATAATGTAAAGACATAATAACTATAAGATGAAGTCTGGGAAGAGGCTCTGATTTGGGAGCTCACCAGTACTTTGAAGATGCTTTAATAAGCATGAACTCAAGCTCCATGGGTTACACTCGAATTAGAATCTGCATCGAAAGGGTACAGAAAGTAGGGGTGAGTATGGTCCACTTGTACTCAATAGGCATCATAGGTCGACCGAGCAAAGCAGAAAATTAAACAAGTAAAGGATACTATGAGCAGGCTTCCACCTGTATTTAGAAAAGTTCCTAATGGTGGCTCAAACCATATCACATAACAATTCTACAAGTATAATAACAGTAGAAGACTACACATAAAGTGTATATATAGGAAATCTAAATACATGACATCAAACACATAAAATAAATACAAGTGATGCACTGCAATGCCTATGATGTAATGTCTAAATATCACCTCGTATACACCTTTCGAGCAAAAGCTTCTAGGATAGGACACCATGGGGGGGGGGGGGCGGGGTTGCAACCCGAATACTATCATAATCTCATATCTCAATCAATATTGCCAGTACATCTCTCTGTGAAGGGTTTTATCAAGTATTTTATTTTTTTTCAAAATTAGTGTTTCTCTGTGGTACCAATTTAATGTATAAGGATAAATGAAATTAGGATGCATGTTGTTCCCTTATATATTCCATGAAAGGGATAAATTGCATTTATTTTATGTATTTGATATCATGTATTTAACCTTCCTTTATATATTCGTGTGTAGTCTTATACTGTTACTATACTTATAGAATTGTTAAGAAATAAGACTTGAGCTGTCGTTGGGAACATTTTTGTATGCATGTGGAAGTGTGCTCATAGTATCCTTTACTTGTTTAGTTTTATGCTTTGCTCGGTCGGCCTATGATGCCTACTGAGTACAAGTTTACCATACTCACTCCTTCTTTCTGTACCCTTTCGGTGTAGATTCCAATTGAGTGTGACCCTATACCTTAAGATCATACTTTGTTGAGGCTGTTTCAGAGTATTAGTAAGCTCCTCGTTCGGGGCATGATTCCAGACTTCATAATATCTATCTTTTCTTTATTTTACTTTTCAGAGATAAAGTTGTGTATTTCAGTATTCTATGTCAGTATTAGTGCTCTTTACTCATGACAATAGATTTTGGGATTGGAGTTGTATTTATTTTAGTTTTAGATTTGTTCTATAATATATTTGACCTGAATTTGTTTTAAAGCCTCATATTTAGGTGTTATTTATTTTCTTTCTGCATTTATATATTTTTTGGGTGTTGGGCTTACCTACCAAGGTTGGGTTAGTGTAGGTTCCATCATGACCTCAAATTCTGGATCGTGACATTTCTTGAGTGTAGAATGTGTTCCAGAGACTTCGACACGACCTCATACCTAGCATTCGCAGTTGATCAATTCGAGGGTGAGCTACTCTTATTCTGGCTGCCATGGATCTTCATAGTTACATTTGTTCCTTCTTCGAATAAAGTGTTGGTTAGTGATCTTTGGATTATTCTAGACCTTATTTTATTTAGTGTCCTCTATATGATTGAATTTCGAATTTTGGGGATGTCTTAGTTAGACTTCCGCACTTTATTTATTTAAGTTGAGATTTATTATTATATTACCATATTTTGTTAAATGAATAATTAAGGCTTGGGTTAGAGGGTTCTCCACCTGAGGGTTAGTGTGGGTGCCACTCATGGTCATTTAGACCGAGATAATATCATTATTATTGCGAAAATAATATTGCCAATTATATACATTCTTGTAGTGACTTATATGAAGGTTGATATGACACCTTCCATCCTCATCACCTAAAGGTGTTGTGTGCAGTTATCATCTTTGACACAACTTCCTCTAGCATAAAATTTTTCTTTCATACATCCCCTTTACTCTTGGGTGATGACGTTGGCCTCTTTGCGGGAGGTATCAATCTTTATGGTATCTGTCATCATTGCCACTTTAATTATTTAGGGCTCGGTCTCTCCTTGCATGTCTGCTTTAGACATTTTCTTATGAAGAGGCCTGGTCATTTCCTTTTTCTGATTCACATTCCTCCAAGTGTTAGAAAACATGCACATTTAACATGATCAAAGAGTTAGGCAAACCTATAGTGAGAGGGTTGTTGAGTTGGTCACGAGCGATTGGACTGTTACGAGTGGCTCTAGATATGACTGTGGTTTTTGGCGGCTAAAACCTGATGACCTAGAAAAGAGTTGAAGTGATAGATCGAAATAATATCATAATTGTCTATACCCACATACGATGCCAAATTGTTTTCTGGAAAAATTATAGGTATGCAAACAAAGTTAAAATTGTGAAATGGGATTAAATACAAGTGAATTAAAGTCAATCAAACTCCTTTGATTTTTTGGCTAGGTCAAGGAAATAAGAATAGATCAAACAATATTGACTAATCAAAGAACAAGAAATCTGAATAGTAAAATGTAAGAACTAGAGCAAGAAATAAGGAGATCTATGTATTATTAGAACACAATCTTGATTACGTATTATAAGATAAAAATGAGACGTCTTACTCTCCCATGCAAGGGATAACTTAAATGACAAAAAGGCTATGAATACTTTCGCTAAAAGGCTACTCTATTCCCAAGGAAAAAAGACTACTCTAAAGATTACTTGAATAATGACATGTGTAAAAAAAAGTTGTATTGGGCTCGAGGCTGATTGGTTTCCAGCCTGAAATCATTACCGACATACCCTAGACAAGGCGAAGAAACTGGACCAGGAGGAATAATAATATGATGGGGCTGATGAGCCGGCAAACTATGACTCATTTGGCCTGAAATGGTAAGAAATCATGTCCTCAATGCTAATTTGAATGCATTTTAATGTTAATTGGGTTTAATTTCAGGGCTAAGGCCAAAAAGAGGTCGAAATAGAACAAAAGGCAAAAGATGGAAGATTACAGCTAAAAGCGCACAAGAGCATCGCCTGGGACAATTGGTGCATCTCCAAAGTGGCATGCGTATTGCCAAAAGGTACATCCCATTGCTAAATATACTAGTTCAGGCTAGATCCAAAGTTGAACAAAACGGCGATGAGAAGAACAATTCAGTGCACCGCTGAACGGATCAGTGAAGCTCAAGACCCATTGCTAATAGTAATAGATGTCAGCCCATAGAGCTTAATACAATGTCAAATCGGTGATCAACCTGCAATTCGATGCATCACTGAGTTGTTCAGTGATGGATAAGTTCTCAATCAAATTGGATGTGGTGACATTTTTATAATTTTGAGGCCCATTTTTGTTGAAGCTATTTAAGCCTTTTTGGCTTATTAGAACCATATGTTTTGTCATATCTTGAAGCTAAAGCTTGTAATTGAACCCTAGTTAGGATCTTAGTTGCTTATTACTAATTTCTTACTTGTGTATTTGGATTTTGTTTGGAAACATTTGGATTCTATGGCAGCTTTGAATGATAATACAGGTATATTTTTCTCTTGTTATGAGTAGCTGATTTCCCAAGCTTGGGGTTATGCATTATTGAGTGTTGATTATTGTGTGGGTAGTGATTATTTACCTTTATATTCGATTGAATGTTATGATTTTAGCTAAATCTATATATTTCAACTTAAGAATTGAGGTTGTAATCTCCATTCATGCTTATATCCCATGTTTTTCTTAAAAGAAAAGACACGAGTGGATAGATTTAGTTGACGAAGACTTGAGAACTTCTCATTTAATAGCTAGTGCTAGAAATAGACTAACTAATTTGAGGTTATTGTTTGCTTGGTATCGTGTATATATGGGTTTTTGAAAGAAACCTTTATGAAATTTGGTGGTAGATTGAAAGATTACCTCTAATACCTAAGACCAAGCCTATTCATGACTATCAATTGAATTTTAGGTGCACTTTCACTTACCCATACTTATAATCACTCTTAAGAAGGCATAACCCCAAGTACTTCTACTTATTGATTACATTCTCTAGCATTGCTTTGACAAACCAACATCAAATTGATAATTTGAACATGAAATCCTTTTACATTAAACCCCCCATTTTTACTTTTTCACATTGTCTTTAGCATTACGTGCAAATAATTAGTCACTTACAATACTCGAAGGTGAATCTATCGCCTTCATTCCCTGTGGAATCGACCTCGACTCAAAGTTGGCCATAAATTATATTGCTAGCGACTGCATACATCTAGAGGTGTATCTTGAGAGTTATCAAAATGGCGTCGTTGCTGGGGAATGAAACATAGCATTCATTCAATGTAGTGTTATAAGTTACTTTTGTTAGCCGTAGAGTAAACTTTACTTTATTTGTTGTTTTTGTCTTGTATAGAGGATAATTTGAGTCTTCACAATGCAATGAGTCTACACGGTAGTGATGTCGCTTCCTTTAATGGACATCTTGATGATGAGGATCACTTAGGGGATACCAAAAGGGCAAGTGCAATTCGCATTCTACCCGTGGAGGGTAATAAAGTAGTTCACGTCATAAGTGTGATGCGCTTCTTTCTCCAAATAAAGGGCCTATTTGGTGGTCAAGCTCACGAGGATGCAAACTTCCACTTTAAAAACATTATAGATGTTTGCCTCCCTTTTGACATTGCTTATATATCACAAGAGTCCATTCAGATGAGGCTCTTCCTATATTTATTGATGGGTGATGCAGTATTGTGGCTACGGGAATTAACCAGGGTGTTATAACATATTGGGTTGAGTTGAAGAAAGCTTTTCTAGACCGATTCTTCCCATCATCCCGCATGCTTTAATTGAGAGATGAGATCATAAACTTCCAGCAATTGAGTGGTGAACCATTGCATGCAGCATGGTTGAGATTCAAAAAGAAGTTATTACAATGTCCAAACCATGAGGTGCCCAATAATATGCGTTTACAAATTTTCTATTGAGCATTAAATCAATTGAACAAGATGGTAGCAGACAATGCAGCTAGAGGATCTTTGATAAACCAATCTTGTAAAGTCCCTTTGGGATTATTGGATCAAGTGACAAAGTAAAGTAGAGCATGGCACACACGAGATATCGATTTGGCCGTGGGGGTTCCCTCCATGTCTTATGTGATCCAAGAGCAAAGGAATAAAGATGAGAAAAGAGAAGAAAATATGGTCAAAGTGATGAAACAATTAGATCTCCTCACAAAACATGTAATGGTTGTAACTCTAAAGGCAACCAATGTCATAGTTACAAAGGGGATGAAAGCATATAAAGATGATGATGTGGAGTCTCTTGATGAAGAAATTTGGTATGTGTCGAACCAAACGGGGGGTTCCCAACCTACCTATCAAAGGCAAGGCAGGAATCAAGGTTGGAAGAAAAAGGATCATGATTAGAAAGACCGTGATTGGAGGGACCGAGATTATGATAGGGATTAAAGGGATAAGGAGAGAGATAGGGATCGTTGTTAGAGAGACAAAGAGTGTATCCATGATAGATACATCCCTCCTTATGATAGGCAAAAAAGTAAAGAGACTACCACCGTGGGGCCAAAAAATTATAAGAAAGAAGATATGCTTGCTTGTATACTTATGGGAGTTGAAGGGAGTGACAAGATATTAAGGGAGATGAAGAGTGAATTTTTGTAACTTAATCAAACGGTCACTTCACATTCAGGATCCATCAAGCAACTTGAAATGCAATTGGGCCAAATCTTGGCTCATCTTAACACAAGGCAAAAGGGTGGTTTACCTAGTGACATCTTGGAAAATCCAAAAAATAATGCTCATATCATATAAATTGTCACTATGAGTTGTAGGAATCTTGGTAATGATGTTGTGAATCTTGATGATGACTCCAATGAGATGAGGGTAGAAAATTAAGTGAGCAGAAAGAGAAAGCGGCTTGACAAGTCGAATGATAAAGTCCCTATTCCAAATGAGCCAAATATTGAGAAGCCGAATGAAGTAGAAAAGAAGGTTGAAAGTGAAGAGATAGCTCAAGCGGTTGATGATAATGTCTCAAAATTAGAGGACATTTCGATTGTTTCAAAGCCGCAAGTCAAGATCCCTCCATCATTCCCTCAAAGGCTCAAAAAGAAGGAGGATAATATAAAGTTCAAGAAATTCCTCTCAGAATTAAGCAATGTATCGGTTAACATTCCTTTGTTGGAAGCTTTTCAAGAGATGCCCGAGTATGCCAAGTTCATGAAAGACTTGGCGACAAAGAAAAAAATAATGGACTATGAAATAGTGGAGATCTCGCATAGTTTTAGTGTTATTATGTCGAGCAATATGATGGTCAAGAAAGAAGACCTCGGTGCATTCACTATCCCCTACACCATTGGGGTATATCAATTTGGCAAGACTTTGTATGACTTAGGGGCAAGTACAAACTTGATGCCTCTAGATATATTCAAGAAATTAGGATTGGTTTCTCCAAGGCCCACAACCATAAGGCTTTTAATGGCGTATCAGTCCATCAAACAATTGGTGGAAATTCGATATGATGTGCTTATTCAGGTTTAAAAATTCATATTTCCTGCTGACTTTCTGATCCTAGATTCTGAGATAGACTAAAAAGTTCCTATTATCATTGGTAGACCTTTTCTTGCTACCAGGAGGGCATTAGTTAATGTGGAATGTGGAGAGATAAAGTTTAGAGTGAATAATGAAGAGTTTCTTTTCAATGTTTGTAGGTCCATGAAGCAACCAAAGGACTTGCAAGTGATCTCTGTGATTGACATAATTGATGATGAGGTGGCCAACGCTATGGAAGTGGATTTCATTAGCGAGCCACTAGTGGGAGTGTTATGGAATTATAGAAGTGAAGAGGTTGAAGAGTATGATCAAGTTGTAGCTTCATTGATGGGTCTTTTCTCTTACACCAAGAATCCATGCAAATTAGATCTTGACTTGAAGAATCGAGAGACTCCTCCCGTAAAGACTTCTATTGTGGACCCACCATAACTTGAGCTCAAACTATTACCACCACACCTTCGCTATGTTTTTTTGGAGGAAGGTAATACCTTACCCATTATTATTGTAGGAGATTTGTTACTATGGCAGGTAGAAGCATTGAAGTCAGTTGTGAAAAATTTATTCGGGCTATAGGGTAGACTATTTCAGATATTATTGGGATTTCTCCCAACATTTGTACTCATAATAAAAAATTAGAGACCGTTATGTATTGTGTTCTGAGCATCAATAGAGACTTAACCCTCCAATACAAGAAGTGGTGAAAAGGGATATAATCAAGTGGTTGGACGTGGGCATTGTGTATCCGATCTTAGATAGCATATGGGTAAGACCGGTTCAATGCATTCCGAAAATAAGAGGAATCACAGTGGTTCCTAATGAAAACAATGAGCTTATTCCCATAAGACCAGTGACTGGTTGGAAAGTATGCATGGACTATCGGAAGTTGAACTCGTGGACGGAGAAGGACCACTTCCCCATGCCATTTCTCGATCAAATGCTTGATCAATTGGTGGGGTGAGGGTGGTATTATTTCTTAGACGGATACTCCGATTATAACCAAATTTGTATCGCACCTGAAGATCAAGAGAAGACTACCTTCACATGTCCATATGGTATGTTTGCCTACAAGCGCATGCCCTTTAAGTTATGCAATGCACCTGCCACTTTTCAAAGGTACATGCTATCGATCTTTTCGAATATGGTGGAAGACACTATGGAGGTTTTTATGGATGATTTTTCCATTGTTGGTGATACCTTTGAATCATGACATGAACACTTAGGCAAGGTGCTTGAGTAATGTGTTGAAACTAATCTTGTATTTAATTTGGAAAAATGCCACTTTATGGTAAAGGAGGGCATTAAATTTTGGCTCAAGGAATTCAAGTTGACCAAGCTAAAGTTGAAGTCATTGCCAAGCTACCCCCTCCAATATCCATGAAAGGTATTCGAAGCTTTCTTGGGCATGCCAGTTTCTATAGACGGTTCATTAAAGATTTCTCTAAGATTGCTCATTCGATGTGTAAGCTTTTGGAGAAGGAAGCAAAATTTAAGTTTGATAGTGATTGCATGAGGGCATTTAATTTCCTTAAGAAGAGTCTTGTGTCGGCTCCTATCATTGTAGCCCCGAATTGGTCACAACTCTTTGAATTGATGTGTGATGCAAGTGGCCATGCATTATATACGATGTTAGGACAAAGAAAGGACAAGCTTTTTTATCCCATGTACTATGCTAGCAAGTCCTTAAATAATGCACAACTAAATTATACGGTTACAGAACAAGAGTGCTTGCTTGTCGTAGTCTATGCTTTTGAGAAATTTCATTCCTACTTGTTGGGTATAAAAGTCATTATGCACATCGATCATACAGCCCTGAGGTACTTGATAGCTAAAAAGGAGGCCAAACCTCGATTGATTAGGTGGATTTTGCTACTTCAAGAATTTGATTTTGAAGTTAAGGGTCGAAATAGATGTGACAACCAAGTAGCGAACCACCTATCTTGCCTTGAGTCTAACAAAGAAAAGTGGGGTGAAATTGAGATTGATTACACATTTCCCGATGAGCTTGTCATAGCTCTACAGGGAGTATGCTACTATGGTATGTTGATTTTGTGAATTATGTGGTGAGTGGGTTGCTCCCCGATGATTTGAACCATTATCAAAGGAAACACTTTCTCCATGATGTGAAAATGTATTATTGGGATGAACCTTATCTCTTAAGGGAGTGTGCGGATGGAGTGATACGTCATTATATTATAGAGAATGAGATGAGGCCTATTCTTGAGGCATGTCATTCATCACCAATTAATGGTCATCATAGTGGTGTGCATACAGATGCAAAGGTTCTCCAAAGTAGATTTTACTAGCCAACTTTATTTCGTGATGCCCATGAGTTAGTGCGGTCATGTGAGCAATGCCAAAGGATAAGTGGGATCTTAAGACAATATGAAATGCCCTTAAAACCTAGTTTGGATGTGGAGTTATTTGATGTATAGGGGTTGGACTTCATGGGACCCTTCGTGAGCTTGTATGGGAACCACTACATCTTGGTAGCATTTGATTATGTTTCCAAATAGGTCGAGGCCATCACCTTGCAAGATAATGAATCTAAAAGTGTTACTCAATTCTTAAAGAGGCACATTTTTACTTGGTTTGGGACATCCCATGCTATCATAAGTGATGGGGGTTCTTATTTTTGTAATCGATTTTTTGGTTCTTTACTTGCTAAATCTGGAGTGAAGTATAAGGTGGCTTCTCCATACCATCCTCAAGCCAATGGGATAGCAGAAGTGTCCAACCGAGAGATAAAGAGATAGCATAATGCCAAAATTCTTAAAAGAGAGTTCAAAAGTGGTGATGATTTCCTAGTGTTTAACTCAAGGTACAAGTTATTTTTGGGTAAGCTCAAAACTAGATGGTCGGGTAGGTGGTTCAATGGTTTCCTAGTAAATATATAGAATTAAAAGATGACACAAGATCCCGATTCATGATGAATGGCTAACGAGTTAGACATTATCATGGGATATCACCGGAAGCAGATTTCTTGGAGGTGATATACCTCAATGATGCGTGATTGATGAAGAACAACGTCGTGCTAAGATGATAACTAATGCGCTTCTTGCAAGGTAACCAAAGTTTATTTTTGTTATTTTAAATAATGTGTGTTGATTGGTGCAGGTATGTGATAAAGTTGGAATATGGGAAACATGCAAAATCACAAGTCGGAGAAGAAAAGGTTAGGAGATCATGCACAAAGATCCAGGGAAGAGGCTTTGGTGATGCACCAATCCCATCGGTAAATCACTGAAGCCCTTCACCGAAATTAATCTCCTAGCCTAGATGAACTATCAAATTTAATGATGGATTATACCTTTCGGCGTATTACCAAAAAATTTGGCAAAGGGTCATCATCACCAAAGTGGATCGCTATCTAGGTGATTCCAAAGACTGTTAACTATTACATTTGGTGGTAAAATCACACATCAGTGCATCACCGATGAGTTCGAAGTAAGACATGATATTGCTGAAAGGGTCGGGTTTAATGAAGTGATGGTTTGACTTCTTTGACCCTTGACATTTCATTTGCTTTTGACTCTTAGTATTAGTTAAACATATCACTATTCTCCCTTTCTCTCTTCTCTTTCACTTTCTTTGATTAACACACACCCTCACAAGCATACACATACACTCATCCTCTTTATCACTAGTCAACACTACCATACGAGAACCACCGTCATTGGGATTGCATGCCATATTAATCTATTCTCTTCAGTGATTTCTTGCTAAAGTTTGAAGGTTAGAATCTATTTTATTTTAAAATATAATTATTATCGATGTTGTCCATGTTTAGATTTAAATTTTTGTGTTGGGCTTGTTATTGATAAAGTTTATTGTGCGAATGATTGGAGTTTGTGTTGGAATTGTAACTTTGAAATAGCATTCTTGTTGAATTTTGGTACTTAAATGCATAATTATTAGTCATGTTTGCATTGTGGATTGATTGTTGATAAAATGGGTGTCAAAAGAGTTTGAGTTTAGTTGATAGAATTTGAAAACGAATGATTTTGACCAATGATAGATTGAGTGACGATGTTCGTAAGGGAAAAATCATCGTATTATGGTTTAATTGATGAAACCAGAGGAAGTCTGAGTACCCATGGTCATTGGGATTGAAATTTCCATTGATGGCTTGAAATCGTGACAGTCACCTTGGGGAAGATGACTATCGACGATGGGTTGAGAATTTCGGTGATATGCCAAATGTCGTGGCTTATTGCTAAAATGCTCCCCATATCGCCGATAGACATAGTAAATGAGGCTAATTAAAGTGAGATTCAACGATACCTTAGCGATTCGGCGATGCTCGAGAAGTATTGCCCAATCCTTTGGTATATCACCGAAATCCCACTTTCCTACGCCGATCAACCCCCTTTATTTCTGTCCCAATTGGCGATAGCCATGTGTATCGCTGAACTATTTGGCGATGCACTGATTTGTTCAGTGATGCTTTTCTGGATAAATTCTTTGGTGTTGTTTAGCTAACTTTGGCCAAGCCATTGCTACTTTTATGTGCAGATATGCCTAGGAATAAATGTGTGGCTAAAAAGCAAGCCAGTTTTCCTCCTCCTACCTTAGAGGTTGCAAAAGGGGTAAAATTAAGGAAAAAACTCAAGCGGAGAGAGTTTATAAATGAAAAAGGGTGGATGAGAGTGCAAACAAAGCACCATAGTTGAGGAAGAAAGCTCAAAGCACAGTTCCAACTCCGATAGGTATAACCTTGAGTCCTTGGATGAAGGGAACACAACACCTATCCATGAACCATTGCCTACTCCCGAGGCTGCTCCACCAAAGAAGAAGAGGGTAGAACAACCCTGTACTGCTACAACAAGGCCTCCACCCTATCCTCAAGGAGGTCATAGATTCCTCAACTGGATCAAAGTTCCCAGTCAAAAAACAAACATTGAAGAGCAGAGATTGAGCCTTGATGGGATATAAGGCAAACCCCCTCGGGTGTTAGATGTCATACGGTATAATAATTTTGAGCGGTTTACTCAGCCACTAAAATTGTATGTTGAAAATTGGGTACAAGAGTTTTATGCAGCCTACAAGAGATTGTTGCTCGAGAAGCGAAGGAAGGGTAAGCCTTAAGAAACTTGTGATATGGTGAAGGTGAGGTGTTTCAATGTTAAGTGTGATGGCTCCATAATCAATAAAGTCTATGTGGCAAGCTCGATTCACATCACTACTTTGCTACCCGTGCCTTGAGGAATATCAATGATCTTCGGGGATCGCTAGCCCTTTTGCTTAGCGATGCGACACCTAAATGGATCACTCTAGGGACACCTATAGAGAAATATGATATAAGCATGGAAGCTCGATATTGGGTTAGTTTTGTGTGCAACAACATATTGCCATCCCAAAATGAATATATTCAGGTGCACCCGCGGGAAGTGCTTGTAGGCACAATTATGGTGAAGGAGAGACTTAATCTGGCTATGCTCATCTCCCCAGATATTACTCATTAGGCCCAACAAAAGCAGACCTCCCTTTTCTTCTCTTCCCTTGTTTGATCATATAGCTTTGTCGTCGTGCTCGGGTTCCTTTTGATAAGAAGAAAGATTGTGAGTATTTCCCCACCTCTACTATTGATATTACTCACCTTGAGATTGTGCAGAAGTGAAAAAGAAGAGAGTCATGGTGGAAAATTTCCAGACAATTGATTTTGACTCTCTTGATAGTGGTGCCAGCCAACCCACTCCTACTACTTCAGCTCCTTCCCCACCAGTGCCCTCCACAAGTCCCTCTACTCAGCCTCCCAGACCCACAATTTCTAAACCTCGTCCATCCACTACTCTGGGCACACCAAGGGCTTCACTAACTCAAGCTGACATTGTCCGGATGAGACAGTTAGCCTATTAAAATGATGCAAGGTCATCTAGATTGGAGAGGGAGATTCCTTGAATGATTGCTGATGTGGTGAAATCCACAATGGTACTTGTTCATGATGAGTTACAGGGCATACAGAAGACCCTGCATATTTATGGTACAAAACTAGATGAGTTGAGTGCCACTGCTTGCTATTCCTAATGATGTTGTGACAAAGTTGCAGGTTGAGCTAGCTTCCCTTCAGAAGCATGTAGATGAGCTTTGATTCCCCAACTTGATACATTTATGGGGAGCTTCATCTAAGACACCAGCTCCAGCTCCAGCGCCTGTTCGTGAAGATGAGCCAGTAGCAGAGGAGGAGGATGACAATGACCGTGCTTCGGATGAGGATGTTGATGATGCTGAGATCAAGGGTTATTTTGAGGAGCAGGTCTAGATTAGGATACAGGTCGAGTCTCAGGTTGCTGCACAAGTTGATGAGCAGGCTGATAGACAGGACGGATGATGTGATTTTTGTTGCCGCATTGGAGAGGTCGATGCATGAGACTACACAGATTGGGAAATCCAATTCAACTGCTCTTATAGAGATTGTGGACTCTACTAAATTCACCCCCCCCCCCCCTCCCAGGAGACACTTGGAGTTGAGATGGGCACTAATGCCCAGACAGTGGCCACTTCTGTGAGCCAGTTACTGCCTCGGGCTTAGCCATGTTCAGGAGGACCCTTACTCTCACTCTCCTATACTTCTTTTAGTCCTATTACATTGAGAACAATGCACATTTTTGAGTTGGGGGTGGGGTGTTTATTTTTGGCTCTGTAATATTGTGTTCTTGATATTTAGTTCTTTTGATACATTATTCTAGATACTTTTCTTGGTATGTGGTGATGACTGCGATTTAGATATTTCATTAGGCTTGTAAATTTTGAGTGTGTGGTGTGTGATTTTTTATTTTTATTTATTTATTTACTTTATTTTTAGCTTTATAGTTCGTAGTTAGTTGCAAATAAAATTTCTTTTTAGCATGCGTACTTAAGAGAAAAAGTGTGTTGACAATAGAACACTTTGACTCAAATGATACTCTTGGGGAGATGTTCACATGCTCAACTCTTAAAAATGATGAATCATAGTGCATTGCTCCATTTTTCAAAAATGTGCCCCTTTTCAAAAATTTACTTTGGCTTAGTTTAACTAGTTAGGCTCTTATCATTTGTGAACACCCGTATCTTATTTAGACTACTTGAGTAACTTTCTAGATATGTGCTATGAATGTGGTACATCAATTGAGAAATGGTGCTTCGAGTATGCGATTGAGTGCCGTGTGTGGGTGAGAATTCATCTTGATCTTGATCAATGAGTCCACCTAGAACTTACCCGGTTGCTCTAAGTTTAAAGAAAAGAGTGTGCGATGTTGGAGAAATGATCTTAGGCCTTTGATTGAGAGTGAACCTCCAATTTGACCAAAATAGCCACCCCATTATGAGTTGAGTGGCCAATTTTGTCCGTAATTAGAGCCTTGGAACCTTTTTTCTTGGGTAACCTCATTACAAACCAAAACCCATTTTTCAAAGCCCCCTCTTTTGAACCTAACCCTTCTTAAAGTGTTGAGGTGAGACCAAAAATCAACTTAGGCTTTTGGTAGAGATCCCGGGTGGGATTTGTGATAAGAAGTTCATGAATTTAAGGACCAATCACTTCCATCCCTCCTTGTTATCCTATTATTCTTTGTGAATAGTTAAAAAAAAAAAAAGAAAGAAAAAAAAAAATGACAAAAGACTCCAAAAAGAGTTGTAATGGTGTTAGCATATTAATAAGAAGTTTTTGTGTTGAAAGGATAGGAGGGGGAAAATAGTTTGAAAACCTTTGAGAGTTGGTCCTTGGTATGATTTGAGAAATAAGCTTTAGGAAATAAGTGTTGGTCCTTGGTATGATTTGAGAAATAAGCTTTAGAAATAAGTGTAATTGAGGTCTCATTAGATGCTTCGAGAAGGTAGAGTCACTATAACCTTAACCTTCCTTACCTTACTCGTTACCTACGTTACAAGCCGAAGCAAGACCTTGGTGATTTCCAAAGCAACACGCTTGTATGTCGTGAAGTGGAGCTTATGAGCAAGCCTATGGTGTGGTTCTCATGTGCATGATCATCTTTTGAAGTGTGAGCTTATGGAGCTCAATACAATGTCAAATCGGCGCGCAACCTGCAGTTTGGAGCATTGCGAGTTGTTCGGCGCTGGATAAGTCCTCAACCGAATTGGATGCGGTGGCATTTCTGTAATTTTGATGCTCGTTTTTGCTAAAGCTATTTAAAACTTTTTGGCTGATTGAAACCCTATCTTTTGTCCTATCTTGAGGCTAAAGCTTGTAATTGAACCCTAGTTGGGATCTTAGTTGCTTATTACTAATTTCTTGCTTGTGAATTTAAATTTTCGTTGGAAACATTGGATTCTATGACAGCTTTGAATGAGAATATATGTATAGTTTCCTTTTCTCTTTTTATGAGTAGCTAATTTCCCAAGCTTGGGGTTATGCATTATTGAGTGTTGATTATTGTGTGGGTAGTGATTATTTACCTTTATATTCGATTGAATGTTATGATTTTAGCTAAATCTCTGTGTTTCAACTTAAAAATTGAGGTTGCAAACTCCATTCATGCTTAGATCCCTTCTTTTGCTTGAAAGAGAAGACAAGGGTGGAGAGATTTAGTTGACGAAAACTTGAGAACTCATTTAATAGCTAGTTCTAGAAATAGACTAACTAATTTGAGGTTATTGGTTGCTTGATATCGTGTACAGATGAGTGTTTGAAAGAAACCCTTATGAAATTTGGTGGTAGATTGAAAGATTACCTCCAATACCTAAGACCAAGCCTAGTCATGACTATCAATTGAATTTTAGGTGCACTTTCACTTACCCACACTTATAATCATTATAGCACGTCCCCCTTTTTTTTGACTATCTAGAAAACTTCAAATCAAGATGTCATACTCCGCCAACTACGCTTGGTTAAATCTTCTCTTATGGCCTTCACCCCCGCTCGAAAATAGAAGACATAACTCCCAGTACTTCTACTTATCGATTACATTCTCTAGCATTCGCTTTGACAAACCAACATCGAATTGATAATTTGAACATGAAATCCTGTTACATTAAGCCCCCCATTTTTACTTTTTCGCATTGTCTTTAACATTACGTGCAAACACTTAGTCACTTACAACACTCAAGGTAAACCTATCGCCTTTATTCCCTGTGGAATCGACCCTGACTCCAAGTTGGGTATAAATTATATTGCTAGCGACTGCATACATCTAGAAGTGTATCTTGAGTGATATCAGGGGTTTCATTGGATATATTAGGATGTTGTTGACCTCGAAAATCTCTCGACTTCTAACTAAGCATGGTGAGAGATTTTCTTCACGGATCTGATTCTAGCTCCAATCCATGTTTCCACGTGTGGAACCTCAACCAATCCTACTATCCATATAGCTCGACTTTTTACCCTATAGGATGCCCTATGCGAAGTTGGAGAGAATAATTTCATCGTTTGAAATTATCCTTTGGTTAAATGAGAAATTGAGATGGTTCAGTTTGACTTGGAAAAAAGAGAGAGACCGGGAGAAAAAAAAGAAAAAGAAAAGAAGGGAACCGAATCCAAAAGATCATTTCAATCCCAAAAGTATCATGCCCTAAAGAAGAAGACACCCTTCTCTCTCTCGTATTGGTCGAATTCACCGAATACCACCAATAATCTTTAATGTGCTTCCATTCCCAACTGTCTCAACCTTTAAGATGAAAGGAGTTTAGTCGATACACCTGAAAATATTCTAACAAGGAGCTGAAGGGTTTCTGCTGTCTGAAAGCGGCTGCTCTGTGCAATTTTAATGACGTAGGTTGATTTTCCGGCTCTTCAATTCACTTTTCCTTCTATCAATAATGCTCAAAATAAATTACTATTTGATTTTTGCGTGCAGATTAGTGTTGAACTTGCCTATAAATAGAAACGTTCTCGTTATTTGATCCTATTGCCTATTCATGTTGGCAAAATTATCAACACATTTTTGAGATGATCCTTGTTCGAAATTTTACTTGAATCGGGCTTTGTTTATTAAGAAATAGATTCAGCTTCAAACTGAATTAGAAATTATTTGTTAGGGATTCAAAGTAATTGACACTTCTAACACAAACAGACACTGAAGTCCGTTTTTTCCCTTTTTTTTTGTTTTTTTTCATTTAGGGATATCTGCAATGCACCGTGTAGCAAGTGCAGGCAACACATCCAATTCGGTGCGGGCTCGGAAGGAGAAGAGGTTGACTTATGTTTTAAATGATGCGGATGACACTAAGGTGACTGTTGTCTTACTATTTCAGCTTGTGTTGTGCAATTATCTGTTTTCCTTTTCTTGTGTTGCTCGGATTCTTCAAAAATATTGTCCTATGTGTGTCGCATCCTCCAAATGCTATGCAATGGAGGATGCAACAACATTTTTTTGAGGGTTCGAGGGACATACCTGTGCAGTAGTAGCTGCAAAAGCTGAACTCAGCAGAGTGGAAGTTACTAGAATAGTCAATAAACAGCTAATAAATAAACTGGAGTTTCTTAGGTTTCCCTCAATTTGCTTACCATTTGTTTTTTTCTTTTTGGAGCATTACCATGTGATTTGTGATCATCAATTGTCTTCCGCATTGAAGTTGGATGCTTTTTCTGTTGAGTTATCCAGATGATATCTTTGAAGTCTTTTCTGGAATTTGTGGATATTTATTGTTTGGATGTGATGAGCCATGCCACTACAAGGCGAAGGATCTTAGTTGAGTTTTTACATTCTTAGCAACTGTCCTATATATATATATATAATCAGATCTTTCTTGGTCTGAAATTTAGGAAGAGTGGGTTCGCTTCACCAGCTAAGATTCGTACTCATGACGTGCGCTTAGCGTGGAATAGTGATGTGGGTTGCGCCTCTACTCTTCCATTTAAATACTAGACTTGGTTCACTATCTAGGATTTGAACTCATAACATGCGCCTACTACACATTCGGCGCTATGCTACCTTTGACGTTGAAGCAAAGCCTTTGGGCCAACTTTCTTATGCTACTTATAGCGTCTAACACCGTTCACGCGAAAAAATCAAATGTGCATCACGCTTCTAAGAACCTATAGGTCTGGAATTTCATTGCCAGAACATAAACAACATACACATGCTCTTTCTATATATATATATATATGTGTGTGTGTTTTTATCTATGTTCAGTTGGACTGATGGGCAATCTCTTGAGGAAGAAAAAGAAGAGAAAATGAAGCTGTGCAGTAGAATCAATGTAAAATAATGGGCAACTTCTTGAAGCATGTTCAAGTTTAGCTTAGGTTATATGAGTCCTTTGCATTTAAGTCTTTATGTCGTTACTGGTTAAAGGTTCATCTGCTATTTACGTCTTCAAAGAGGTTTTTCTCCCTCAACTTTAGTCGTGACTTATTGTAGTAGCTACTGGAATGAATCTTAAGTTGATACATATTTGGCATTGTGGTAGAGTTGGATGATGTTGACAAGTCGAGAATGAGTCTTGTCATTAGAGGACAAGTGTCATGATCCGTTTTCTGATCAAGCTGTGATCGACACCCAATGCCTTTACATGACTGAGCGAACCTTCTTAGCTTTTATACTCTCTTTCTACTCACGATATGTTGGGGAATTTATACAACTCTTTACTCAGTTTTCATTCCATGAACGTTTGTTTGGGGTTGTATGAACTTTTGTTTAAGGAAGAAGTCGGGTGGAGATCAAAACTGGGGGGTGGGTGGGTTAGCTTTCGGTCAGAGGGGAGGGGATGTAGGAGTGGTTGGAAAGGGCTGTAGGGGAAGAGGAGGTGTGGGAAGTGGTGCAGGGTTGTGCTGGTGATAAGGCTCCGGGACCAGATGGATTCACTTTAGCTTTTTTCCAACAGTGTTGGAGGATAGTAAAAGGTGAGTTGTTGGAGACCATTGTAGAATTTCAAGAAAGTGAAGAGTTTGAGAAAGTTTGAATGCTTCTTTCATCACCATTGTGCCAAAGAAGGAAGAAGCAACGAGTATAAAGGATTATAGACCTATTAGTCTAGTAGGAAGCATTTACAAGATTATATGTAAGGTGCTTTCTAACAAACTTAAGAAGGTCTTGGACGAGACAGTGTCCTCTTCTCAGAATGCTTTTTTGTAGAAGGAAGACAAATACTAGATGCAGCTTTGGTGGCAATTGAGGTGGTTGATTCCCGGAAGAAAATATAAATTGAGAATTTTATGTAAGCTAGATCTCGAGAAAGCTTATGATCATGCCAATTGAGACTTCTTGGATTACATTATGATGAAGATGGGCATTGGAGATAAGTGGAGGAGATGGATCAAGTTTTGCATTTCTTCTGCCAGATTCTCTGTATTGGTAAATGGAAGTCCCTGTAGTTTCTTTGGGAGTTCGAGAGGCTTGAGACAAAGGGATCCTTTATCTCATATGTTATTCATTTTGGTAATGGAAGCTTTGAGCAAGATAATGGACAGAGCAGTCAGTGGAGGTCTCTTGAAGGGCTTTAATTCTTCATTTAGAGGGCAGAGAAACGTGACTGTTACGCATCTGTTGTTTGCAGATGATACTTTAGTCTTTTGTGATGGGAATGTGTCCAGTTAGATTTTTTGAGGTAGTTCCTTATCTAGTTTCAGGTGGTGTCAGACTTAAAGATCAATCTTAGTAAATATGAAGTCACATCGGTGGGAGCAGTAGATAATATTGAGGAGATTGTTCAAGTGTTAAATTGCAAGGTGGGTTATCTACCTACCATATATCTGGGACTACCTTTGGGAGTTTCTAATAAAGATCTCTCATTGTGGAATTCAGTGGTTGAGAGAGTCGAGAAACGGCTAGCAAGATGGCAAAAGAGGTATCTGTCGAAAGGGGGAAAGGAAGTTTTGATCTAGAGCACTCTTTCTAGTATTCCTACATTTTTCAGGTCACTTTTGCAGGCCCCTGGCAAAGTGATTGAAAGATTGGAAAGACTTAGCGTAACTTCCTATGGGACTCAGCGGAAGGCACTAAGAAGTTTCATCTTGTGAATTGGAGAGTTGTCACATCTCCAAAGGAATGGGGAGGACTTGGAGTGAAAGATCTCCAGGTGTACAACAAAGCTTTGTTAGGAATGTGAATCCGGAGATTCGGGATGGAGGAAAATGCTTTATAGAGAGAGGTGGTAGTGGATAAATATGGTATAATGAAGGGTGGATGGAGGACTAGAAACATTGTAACTCCGTTTGAGTGTGATTTGTGGAGGGGTATCATGAAAGGGTAGGAAGGTTTTTGTCGACATATCTATTTTAAGGTTGGAGATGGAAGTAGGATTAGTTTTTGGGCACATAAGTGGTGTAAGGAGATTGAGTTGAAGGAAGCATTTCCTAGTTTATACCGCGCTTCTTGCCAGAGAGATGACAATCCAATAAATTTGCAGGTCTCATGAGGGTGTTATTCACTGGGATTTAAGATTTAGAAGGAACCTTCATGATTGGGAGATGGAAGAATTTCACAATTTGTTAAAGCTTTTGTATGGGCTAGACACATCAAACACCTTGTTGCATGCATGGAGGTGGCAGGAGATTGGTGACAACTTATTCATAGTTAGCTCTTTTTATAAGAGGTTGCTAGTGAGAGGAGAAGGTGCCTTTCCTTATGACTCCGTTTGGATCCCTAGAGCACCAAGGAAGGTGTGTTTCTTTGTTTGGTTGGTGGCTAGGGATGTGATATTAACAACGAAAAATCTGAGAAAGAAGAAAATCACTCATGTCAGTTGGTGTTTCATGTGTAAAATTACCGGTGTAAGTGCAGATCATCTTCTTTTGCATTGTAAGGTGGCTAGTCGGTTATAGGGGTGGCCTTAAACTTGTGTTAGACACAATGGGTCATCCCGGGTACAAATTTTTTTGATAAGATAAGTTTATTTCATTCATAAACAAGGCCGAGTTGGCTATATACAAAGAAAAAACCAAAAGGTAAAGAATCTACAAAATCTAATTCTCTACAAAGTCTACCCATTCTTCTATACAACTAGGGATTTTATGGGTGCACCAAAAGAAAATAAGAGACCAGAGGCTATTCCTCACTTGAGAAAAACTCAACTATACCCCCTCAAAAGCTCTCCTATTTCTCTCATTCCAAATAATCCATATCAATGCAAGAGGGACCAAATTCCATGCCTTACGCCTTCTCCTCCTATTCCCGCTTCTCCAACAAAATATTAGATCTTTCACAAATTTTGGCAATAACCCAAGAAACTCCGTACCAACGAAGCATATCCCACCATAATCTCTTGGTAAAGACACAATGTATGTGAAGATGATCCATTTCTTCCCATGTCTCCTTACACACGTAACACCAGCTGACACAAACAACCTTATGCTTTCTAAGATTTTTCGCTGTCAAAATCACCCCTCTAGATGCTAACCAAGAGAAAAAACACACCTTCCTCGGCACCATCGCTATCCAAATTACATCACATGGAATCACAACCTCTTCCCTAATTAGGAGTTTCTCATAGAAAGATTTAACAGAGAAAACTCCATTGTTCCTCAAACCCCACCACGAAGCATCAGGTTCATCCACCAAATTGACTTGCCTGTGAAGGATGACCATCAATCTTTGGAGCTTGGTTACCTCCCAATCATGGAAATGCCTTCATGGGTACAGTGAAGGAGGCTTTGCAAAGTAGGACTCTTAAAAGGAGGAAGGAAAGACCGAGAGCATAGAGCGTTGCCCCTTTAGCAATCATGTGGGTCATCTGGACAGAAAGGAATAGGAGGCTTTTGAAGGGGTGAAACTTGATTTCGTGGAATTAAAGAGTAGTGTTTTGTACCTAGTTTACTTTTGGTGTACTTGTGAGGTCCCAATTTGTATAGAGGATTGGACCTCTTTTGTTGAGAACCATATTTTGGTGTAGGTTCCCTTTTTTTGGTATACTAGTCAAGTGTACATGCTTTGCACATGTGTCTTGCGTTAATAAATAAATATAATTGAATAAAATTATTAAAAAATAGCAATTGACGTTAAAATAAATGCTATATCTATTTTAAAAATATAGTTTGACACCGTAAGTATCTCATGTTAATAAATAAAATTATATATAAGAACAAAATTATTAAAAAGTAGCAATTGACATTAAAATAAATATTATATTTCTTTATAATAAATGTGTATCCCAAATATGTTAACAAATGAAACTGATTAAATTTTTTTCTTTTTTTTTGAGAATGTAACATTTGCATTATAAACCAACACTTAGGTAGTGCTGAAAACCCCTTTACAAAAGTATCTAGTTAAATAAAAGGCTCCTCAACCTAGCAAGACTCTCAAACCTCTAGGATGTGTTCTGCCTCTACAGGGGAGCTTTTTATACACCAAAAACAGAAAAGCAAAATACAGTCAGTTTTGATCTGTTGTAAAGTTCTGCTTCTATCTTCAAAACTTCTAGCATTCCTTTCCCACCAGATAGTCCACCAGATACTAGCTGGAATGGTCCTCCAGTCAGCACTATTCTTTGCTCCCATTCCTGCTTCCTCCCAACTAGATAGAGTGTCAACAATCTTGCTAGGCATTACCCATTGTATGCCTCTGAGATTGATGAAAATCTTCCATAGCTGGTTAGTGATCCTTCAATGCAAAAATAGATGTCCCACTGTCTCCGCTGCCTCTCCACACAAGCAGCAGTTTGTGACTAAAATTATATTCCTCTTTCTCAAGTTTTCATGTGTTAGTACAGCCTCCTTTGCTAGCAACCATGAGAAGCATGCCACCTTCAGGGGAATTTTAGAATTCCAGATTTGTTTCCAAGGCCACCTGCCAGGTTGTGTCATTGACCTGTTTAGGAGTTTGTATCCGGAGCTAACTTTGTAAGTTCCATTGCTCTGTTCATTCCACCACATTCTATCCCTCCCCTCTTTAAGTCCTTGGAATGATTCAAGCGCTTCAAAGAGTTCAACCATTCTTGGAATTTCCCAATCATTCATTCTTCTCCTGAAGCTTAAGTCCCATCCTTGTGAAGACCACAAATCAGCCACTGACCTATCTTTGTGTTGAGCTAGTTCAAACAAGTTGGGGAATATTTCTGAAAGACTTTTATCACCTAACCACCTATCTTTCCAGAAGCTAGTTTTGCCACCATCATAGACTTTGATGGTGGTGTGGCTTTGCATGATATGCCACCAGCTCCTGATTGACCTCCAAACTGTTACGCCATAGGGATTGGTTGCTACCTTATTAACCCATCCATCCTCCTCCCCATATTTCTTCCTGATCACATTCTTCCATAGAGATTGAGATTCATGAGCATATCTCCACAACCACTTTAGTTTCAAGGCTTTACTCTGATTCTTCAAATTTTTGATACCCAGGCCTCCCTGCTTTTTACTGGTTATGAGTACTTTCCACTTTACAAGGTGATACCCTTTTTTGATTTTGTTGCCTTGCCAAAAAAAGGCTCTCCTGATTCTGTCCAGCCTCTGTACAACACTTGCTGGGATTGGGAAAAGGGTCAACATATAGGTTGGGAGAGCATCAAGGACTGCATTGATAAGTGTAAGTCTGCCTCCCATAGATAAGTATTGTGCTTTCCATCTGGACAGCTTCCTTTCACATTTTTCTAGAACATTATCCCAGATTTCTATTGATCTTGATTTAGCCCCCAGTGGCATCCCTAAGTAAATGGAAGGTAGGATGCCCACTTCACCACCCAAGATTGAAGCCAAGTATTCTATGTCTGATACGGGATTGATGGGGTAAATATGACTCTTACTCCAATTGATATGCAATCCCGAAATTCCTTCAAAGAGTACCAGGATAACTCTTAAGTATTTCAACTGTTCTTCATTTGCATCGCAAAATATCAGGGTCTCATCAGCATATTGAAGATGAGTCACCTCCAAATAATTTGCATTGTTGGTACCCACCTCAAAACCAGATATCCATCCTTTGTGTTTTGCTGCCTTTATCATATTATTAAGACCCTCCATAGCTAGAATAAATAAGAAAGGAGATAAGGGATCTCCTTGTCTTATTCCCCTTTGAGCTGAAAAGAAACCTTCAGGTGCCCCATTAATGAGGACAGAGAACTTCACACTGGAGATACAAAAATTGATCCATCTAATCCACTTCTCACCAAATCCCATTCTTCTAAGTATATTCAGCAAGAAACCCCAGTTAACATGGTCATAGGCCTTTTCTATATCCAGTTTACATAGAATTCCAGGCTTTTTTTGTGTCATTCTGGAGTCCACTGCCTCATTTGCTATCAATGCAGCATCCATGATCTGTCTCCCTCTGATAAATGCCATCTGCTGAGAATCTACCACCTTCTCCATTACCCCCTTGATTCTTTCAGTCAGTACTTTAGACAAAAGCTTGTAAAAACTGCCTATCAAGCTAATTGGTCTAAAGTCCTTCAACTCTTTAGCCCCTTTCTTCTTAGGAATCAGAGCAATGTATGTGGCATTGAAGCTTTTCTCAAACATCTCATGTTCATAAAAGTTATGGAAAGCTTCCATGATGTCACTCTTTACCACATCCCAACATTTGATAAAAAAACCCATGGTGTAACCATCAGGTCCAGGAGCCTTATCTGTTGCACACTTTTTCAAACAGTTGTGTACTTCCTGTTCCTCAAACCTAGCTTGTAGTTGGGTCTTTTCTGTTTTTGAAATTGTTGGACAGTTAGTCGTGTTCCCTATTGGTCTCCTCCTTGTTGTCTCTGTATATAATTCCTTGTAAAAGTGAATAATTTCCCCCTTAATTCTGTTTGGCTCCTTCACAGTTTCTCCTTGGACTTCTAAAAGATCAATACAGTTGCTTCTCTTGTGGGCATTCGCTGCATTGTGGAAAAATTTAGTGTTGTTGTCACCCTCTTTCAACCACAAAATTCTGGACCTCTGTCTCCAAGCAATTTCCTCATTCTTGATTAACTCTTCATACTCCATAAATGTTGTTGCTTTCTCTTCTGCCTCTTCCTCGGTAAGAGCTCTGCTATCCACTAAGGAATCTAAACTTGCCATTTTGTTGAGCAAATTGGTTCTTTGGACTTGCAGGTTTCCTTTTTCCTTTTTACTCACAAAGGAAAATAAGATGATATGGGTTATAAGATATTTAAATAGGTATAAGATTATCATGAAAAAGGTTTACTTTAAAGCTCTTCAAGTTGGATATCCTCAATATTTAAGAATCTGCATAAACACCAAATAAAAACAAAAAAAAAGAAGAGAAATACTTATCTTATTGAATACAATACGTAAGAAAACAAACAACTATTAAAACATGTAATTTCATATTACTTTGGCTTTGAATTTCTACCATTTTGAAACGTATGAGACAAAACAATTGAACGACAACATCGGGATGCATATTAAAAAGCATAAATCTCAATTTCTTCGTGACTAATCAATTGACCCACAAATAATCGATAAAATAACTAAAAACTATTGAGAGAATAATTTCCTCCTAAATAATAAATTTAGGTTAACCATCTAACTTTCGAAAACAATAAAATCGTATGTTAAGTAAATTGATAGAAGTTATGCCTCAATTATTCGTGTTCTTTTGAAGCTTAGAATCTGAATTGAAATTTTCAACCTTGCGCATTCTTCCGAGCAAGGTCACAACCTAGCAAATATAAATTATGACGTTTAAAAAAATATGAACCAATTTAAACAAAAAATAAAACCAATTTAAACAAAAAATAAGGATAGAAATTCAAAATACCAGAAAGCACACATAAAAAATTACATATGTAGGCTAACCAAAACAACGTTTAAAAAAACACAAAGAATGTAACAAAATATATGAAATTTCAAAGACAGTCAAGCAGAAAAACTCATAAGTTAAGATTGAAAAAGAATGGGAACCAACTTTCTTGAAGGGAAGAAAAACATATAGTAACAATCTTCTGAGTAATTGAGAGGCGGGGTTTTTATTTTGAGGACTTATTGTTCTATTTATAAAGGTTCTTTGCTTTGTACTTTTGGAATGAAATCAAATTGTAAGCCTATTTGAAGTAAAATTAAATTTTGTCCTAAATATTAGGACAATAATTAAATGAAAGTTATTTTAGGAAAAGAGTGAAAAGACGATTTTGTCTATTGGGGTATCTTTTAATGAAGGACAAAAAGTTCGAATCACTTTTCTAAGAGTCTTTACACTTTTAATATATTGTAGGTGTATATGGGGTTTCCCCATATCGTTAATAAAATTATTTACCTTATAAAAGAAAAAGTTTTGCCATTCCATAGTAAAACTAATTAATTCTATTCTATTCTGTATTTCTGTAAACTGAAATTGTTCTTCTCTCTTTCTTTTGATAAACTTTAAAACTTTAAGCCAAAATTAAAGTTGTTCTCATACCATATAAACTGTATTATGAGAGAAGTAACCATAATCCCAAAAGTAATGTGAACTGTTCATGAAGCCTTTATATGAAAGTAGGGCGGAATGCCCAGGACATGTATTCCCTGGTTAATCCTTAAATTGAATAAATAAAAGAATAAACTGAAGAAATAATGAATTTGGTGGGAGGTGGCAGGTATCCCGTGGAATTAGTCAAGGTGTGTGCAAGCTGGCCCAGACACTACAGTTATAAACAAAATAATGAATTTCCATGGGGAGAAAAAGCGGAGCTCACCAATAATCTTTCTGGACTGAGGGTGATCCTAGCCTGTAGTATACTCGTCTTCAATACTTGTCCCTGCAATGACAAAGTCAACGTAGGTTCCCCGGAAAAAGAACGTGGCTACGACTTCCTTGCCACACACTAAGTGTCATGAAGCCTTTATATGAAAGTAGGGCGGAATGCCCAGGACATGTATTCCCTGGTTAATCCTTAAATTGAATAAATAAAAGAATAAACTGAAGAAATAATGAATTTGGTGGGAGGTGACAGGTATCCCGTTGAATTAGTCGAGGTGTGTGCAAGCTGGCCCAGACACTACGGTTATAAACAAAATAATGAATTTCCATGGGGAGAAAAAGCGGAGCTCACCAATAATCTTTCTGGACTGAGGGAGATCCTATCCTGTAGTATACTCGACTTCAATACTTGTCCCTGCAATGACAAAGTCAACGTAGGTTCCCCGGAAAAAAGAACGTGGCTACGACTTCCTCGCCACACACTAAGTGTCATGACTCCCTCATTAAGGCTGGAATAAGACCTGATAAAAACATGAATGCATATCCAGAAAATTCTTTAAGTACATGAAAATCTGAAATTTGGCATGCTGTTGATAATGGCCTGGAATAGTGGCAATGTGCTGGAGACCATCAAGGAGGCAGTTTCTTCTTGATTTGGCTGCTTAGTTCCATATCACATGAAGAAGTTGGACTTGGTCAAGCTGCCCAATTTTTTATCTCCCCTCTGATGCTTCCTTCTAAAGTATGTCTTCAAAGATGGGGTTGTATTAGTGCACTCCTGAAAAGGTGCCTTGTCCTCGAGGCGGAAGGAAGGAAACTGTCCAGCAAGTAAGTCATAGTCTTCCCAACTAGCTTCTTCAGCAGTATGATATCACCATTGAAAGAGTAATTCTAGAGTCGGAATCCCAGATTCTTTCACCCAACGGTGCGACAACACTTTTTTAGGCTCCACCATGTATTCCAAATCAGCAGAATGCAGTAAAGGTGGAGGGATGGAATATCAAAATAGCCATGAGCCGGATGAAGCAATGAGACATGTAAAATTGAATGTACTTTTGCTAATGGAGGTAGCTGCACTTCATAGGCAACATGACCTACTTTGCAAACAATTTTATATGGACCAAAATACAAAGGTGAAAGCTTCTCATTAGACTGTTTGGTTAGACTCTTCTGACGTTTAGGCTGTAGACAAAGTAGAACACCATCACCAACACTAAAAGGCAAATCACAGAACTTGGAATCAGCTTGGGTTTCATGCGGGATTGAGCCTTCAGAAGGTTGAAATGCAACAACTTTAACAACTGGTCATGGGCCAGGAGTTGCTCTTCAAGATCAGCAAGTTAGTTTCACCAGGAATAAACGGATGCAATGGTGGAGGTTCCGTTCCATACACAACCTGAAAAGGGATCATATTGGTAGAGGAATGGCAGCCCGTGTTGAAACAATGCAAGGAGTGGACTCCTTAGAAAAACTCTTCGTCTTTTCAAAATTGTGAAGTTTTAGCTTCTCTCCATAACTTGTATCATTCTGGTGACTTGGATAAAGACTTACTTTTCCCTTTTATTCTTGCGTCTTTTCGAAAATTACTATTGTCATTTGTTTTATCTCCCTTGTCTCGTCTTGTTTGTAGTAAAGTATCATTGGTTTGGGGGGGTGGGGGTGGGGGGGTGGGGGTTGAAGGTTCCTGAACAAAAGGGAACAAATATTATTTGATGATATTTCACATTTGAAGCTTCTGTTGATGAAGCGGTGCTTTTAACTTCACCTCTTGTGGTGTCTCTGAAATATAAGTTGTTTTGTCAGCCTGTTATCTTGAAGATAGTTCGCCTTTCCTTAAGCATTTCTGGCTAGTTCATCATTCATGATTATATCTGACAAACTATATGAATTTGCAGCTTTCTATCTGTGATCTCTGCAAGCCTCCTACAAGTTCTTTTTAGGTCGTTCATTTTAAATACTCTACTCAGTGATTGCTTACTGTGGTTTCTTTCCGTTTCTGTCTCAGCATTGTGCAGGTGTCAACTGTTTGGCTCTGTTGAAGTCGTCCTCGCCCGGTGGGTCTGAGTACCTATTTACCGGGAGCAGAGATGGCACATTAAAGAGATGGACATTGGCTGAAGATGGTGCCACCTGCTGTGCTACATTTGAGTCTCATGTTGATTGGGTACTGTTTAAATCCATTTTCCTCCCTAGGTCTTGTATTGTAGTAGCTTTTTGACTCCCACAGCACCAGTTCAGTTTAATACCATATGGTACATAAGAATCAGTTGACTTTGACGAGGCTGCACCAGATAGTTTCTCTCTTTCTCAATGAAGGTCACCACATACTATTTTCAAGTACTTTATGCAGTGGCCCATCTTAGTATGGAATTCAGTTTGTTCGATGGGAACTTCTCGTTCATTGGGATATGCCTGGATGTGCCATTGCCTTTCCTCCTAATGCTAAATCTTTTGTTATGTAACTCGCTGTTGTCATATTTTGTTAGTTATGTTAATTATGCATTAACTTAGCGGTTGTATTGTAATTCATAAATCTTGCAGGTAAATGATGCTGTTCTTACCGGAAATAACACATTGGTTTCATGCTCCTCAGACACCACTGTCAAGGTATTTATATTCACTTCTAAATTTGGCATTCCTATTTGCTTACAAATTTTTACACGCATCTATTATTTTTCTTTATGCAACTTGTTTTCTGAAAATTTTTTCTTTTGTTTTTGGGAAATTTCTGTTGGATCATCAGGTATGGAATGGCTTATCTGAGGGATCTTGTACCAGGACACTTCGTCAGCACTCTGATTATGTCACTTGCCTTGCTTCAGCAGAAAAAAATGTGAATTCTTCTGCAACACTTTTTGGCATTATAAAAATTGCAGTGAATCTCATTAGCTTCAATTGAAAGTAGGGCTTGAATATTCAAGCTGAATGCAGACTTAATTAACTCTACTTTCTGACTCCATGTCATTATCATTAATGATAGAGCAATGTTGTTGCATCTGCTGGCCTTGGTGGTGAGGTTTACATATGGGATCTTGAAGGTGCACTTTCCCCAACATCTAAGTCAAGTGATGCAACTGAGGAAGACTGTTCAAATGGTGTCAGTGGTTCAGGAAGTTCACCGCCTCTTACAAGCATCTGCCCTAATAGCTTGAGCAACACCATTTCCTTGCACACCCAGCCTCAAGGATATATTCCTGTGCCTGCAAAAGGCCATAAGGAGTCAGTATATGCATTGGCAATGAATGACAGCGGATCCCTTCTTGTTTCTGGTGGAACTGAGAAGGTATATTCTGGTAGTTAGGTTAGTTTTTAATCTTTCAAAATGTACAGTTCCTAAATTACCAAAGCAGCTGTAGCAGTAACAACTTTCTGAGTTTCTTTAAGGTTGTGCGTGTCTGGGATCCGAGGACTGGTTCAAAGACCATGAAGCTAAAAGGTCATACAGATAATATTAGGGCGCTACTTCTTGATTCTACTGGCAGGTATGTTGGAAAAATTGATGCTATAAAGATATTTTGATAGGTTTTTAGGCTCACATTGCCAATTGTTATTCATCTAGAAGCATTTAGCTACCAACTGTTATACGTAGTTGATATACTCCGATAAGCATGGTGGAAGATGGATTTGGATACATAGGTTTAGCGAAGTATCGTTGATGCATGTTACTTGACACTCGAACACTATAAAGAGGAGCTGATGATGTTCATTTCCTCCAACTTATGAGGGTGGCAGATAGCGTTTTTAATGGCTTGCTTAAAGTGCGCTCCAGCCTTGGTGGTTACTGAAGCTCAGATAGTGTGCTTTGCCTCACTCAATTGGCGCTTTAGTGTAGGCATGAAGGTGCTTAGGCATTGCACCTTCACCAATAGGTTTTGTCTTTAAGGAAGCAATACACGCGCGCGCGCGCGCACACACACACACATATATATATATTTCTTAATTATAGGGAATGGGGCCCGGATCTTTTGCGTCTCCAAGAGACCAAAATGGAAATATTGACAAATGCGATTGCTAGAAGTTTATGGTGGGGATGAATGAAGTATGTTTAGGTGCTAATGTTAGGGAATGCATGGGGTATTATGATAATATGAGATGAAAGAAAATTGGAGGTTGTGGAGGTAAGTAAGGGGGAGTTCATGACTGCAGCCCGTATTAAGTCTTTGGAGAGTGGGGACTTGGGGGAGTGTATGGACCAAGGGGGAGGGATTGAAGGAAAGCTGCTGGGAAGAGATGACCACTTTAATGGAAGAATGAAAGATACCTTGGGTGTTAGGGGAGAATTTTAATACGATAAGATAACCGGAGGAAAGGATAGGTTGCAGGATGATGTCCAGGGCCATGGAAGAGTTCTCGGAGTTTATTGATAATCAATGTCTTATTGATCTCCTATTGACAGGGACTAACTTCAATAGTGATTTGTGAACTCGTATTGATCAAACAACTATTGGAAGAATTTGGGTTTGGTAAGATTGGTTAGATTGAACTTATTTGTGACAAGCAAGCTATACTCATGTTGCATCCTGTCCTTTGTTTCAGGAGAGGACCAAGAAAATAGAAATTGATTGTCATTTTGTCAGAAAAAAGATACTCTATGAAGATTAATGTTACAATGCTCCCAAAGAAAATCTGTGAAGATTTTGTAATGAAATCCGTGAAGGCGAATGATCAACTTGCAGATATATGAACACCGTCTTGTGTTGGACCTTGGACTAATCATATATGTAGCAAGCTGGCACATCCGACTTGTATGCACCACCTTTAGGGGGTATATAAGAGAGATTAAAAAAGTATTGTATAAGAACTAGAATAAGTTAGAGATTATTTCCTATAGCTATGTAACTTTGATATTCCTTCCTATTTATGAACAGGTGTACATCACCATTTAAATACCCTATAGCTTGAGGGAATAATCGAGCTATGCATTTTCTATATTCTTTTCATGTTTCTTATTTCTCACAAAGTTCATACTTTGATCTGTAAGGGTCTGTTTGGAAAGCCACATGGTAATTGGAATTGGTGTAATTATTAGGGTAGGAAATTACACAGCCTAGTAATTACACAGTATAGTAATTATAGTAACCTGTTTGTTTGTCATAATGTAATTACATACGTATTGTTTGGTTGCACAAGTGTAATTACACAATTAGATTAAATCTAAAAGGTAAAATTTAATTATCAAAATTAAAAATTAATATTTAACAAATGATATATCTTTTTAAATGATATTAAATTAGGTAGAGATACATATTGTCTCCTGAAAATATATTAATTAATAAATATATATATTCTTAATTAATATTATAAAAATAGCTGATATATATTTTTCAAAATATATTAATTTATTCAATTATAACAACTAAAAGTACAATTTTTGGAATGCATGTTTGACAAAAAGATTAATATTATAACTATAATACCATAAAATTATTCAAATATTTGACAAAAAAATCTATCAACGAATGGCATGCAATGTATAATTACAAATCAATACTACTAAAGAAAATAAATTGAAATAAAAATATACCACAAATTCAAAAAAAAATTAAAATTAACATAATACTCTTAACATAACTGAAGTAAATATAATCCAAAAGAAAAGGAAAAGTAAGTCTATAACCTCATTTAATAATGAAATTCTACTTTGAAAAACTAAAATAATAGCGCGGCTATGATAAATGAAAAAAAAAATAATGAAAAATACGCGCAATTATATGAAATTAAAGGAAGTAAAGGTTGAGAAATTAGAAGAAAGAAAATAATATTTTAAAAATAAAAAAAATTAAAAATTAAAATAATAGAAATAAAAATAATAAATTAAGAAGAAAATATTAAATAAAAACAAAAAAGAATTAAAAAAAAAGTAACCTTGTAATTACAATCAATTTTACTTCCCCATAAGAACAAAAGTGTAATTACTCCCTCCCAATTACACCCAATTCCCTGCTAACCAAGTAATTACTTGGCCAAACAAACATGTCAAACTGTGTAATTACACCCATGACCCAATTACACTCAAATCCAATTCCCAAGTTGCTTTCCAAACAGGCCCTAAGGGAATATAGAAACTACTTCTGGAATAATTACAATTAGATTAATGTTGATGTATAGCTAAAAGTACCAGTAAAGCTACTGCTAATCAGAGTAACTTAAAGACACCACAGAGAACACAAAGGACAAGAAATCACTAAATTTTATAAATTCAGTCACAAAAAAAAGCAACCATCTCTAGCTTGAAAGCTGGTTAGGTTACCCTGAGAACCTCTTTGGCTATTTCAACTGTTCTACCGTATTTTTCTCTACAACGAAGTCTATGGCTCATAGTCTTTCTGCTGCCTTTGTCTTCCATTTCAAGACCTTACAGGTTACACTTGTAGCCCACATTTATGCAACTACTCCCTCCATTTCAATCTAAGTGTCTTACTTTTCTTTTAATCTCTTTAAAAACAATGCCTCTTTCTATATTTTTTTTTTGAAACTGGTAACAGTAGTATGTATTTCATGCAACAGATCAGTACTAAGAAGGTACTGAAATCATATTTACAAAAGGATTCAACTAGCTCTATGATCCTATGTCTATAATGAGTCTAGTACATCAATAATAGAGACAGGATCATTAGAATAAAACTGATTACACCAAAAACACAGGATCAAGATACAATTCAACTTGATCTGCTGTGTACTATTTTCTATATTCTCAAAACATCCAGAGTTCCTTTCTTTCCAGATTGTCCACCATATGCAAGCAGGGATGATTCTCCATCTGCTTCTACTTTTTGCCATCATTTCCACTTCTTCCTAGCTTTCTAGTGCCTCTGTGATCCTCCCTGGCATAGATCATGAGATGCCTTTAAGGTTTAAAAACAACCTCCACAGATGTCCTGTGACTTCAATGAATGAACAAATGATTTACCGTCTCTGCTTTCTCACCACAGAAGAAGCACCTACATAAAGTCATTCCTCTTTTCATCAGATTATCTTGTGTGAGCACAACCTCTTTAGCTAGCAACCAGACAAAGCAAGCAACTTTGTGTGGGATTTTGGGCTTCCAAATGTATTTCCATGGCCAAATGTTTTGTTGTTGAATAGGAAGGTTTAACTTCCTGTAGACTTTGCTCACCTTGAATTTGCCTTTGTCACTGCCCTGCCACCTTAGCTCATCTTCAGCTTCATGAAGCCCAGTAAAATGCTCTATTGTTCCCAGGAACTCAGCCACTCTTTGAACTTCCCAGTCATTGGGATGTCTTCTGAAGGTAAAGCTCCACCCTTCATTAGTCCACAGGTCTGCAATGGTTTTCTGTTGCTGCAAAACCGATTGTGAATATCTGGGAAAATTGTTTCCAGCTTGCCTGCCACATGCCAATCATCATACCAGAAGGATGTCTTTTCCCCATTGTTCACTTTGACCTTGGTATTTTCCTTAAACACACTCCATAGAGCTCTGATGGATCTCCACAGATTGACCCCATAAGGACTAGTGACTTCCTTGGTCATCCATTTATCTTCTTCTTCATATTTTGCCTCAATTACTCTCCCCCATAAGGATTGCTTGTCATTTGCATATTTCCACAACCACTTCATTCTCAATGCTTTATTATGATTGTTTAAGTTCTTGATAACCAACCATCCATACTTTTTATCCACTATCAAATCCTCCCATTTAACTAGGTGGAAGCCCTTTCTTTCTTTGTTTCCTTGCCACAGGAAATTCCTCCTAATGCTATCCAATCTGTTGGTTATGCCTTTTGGTACTGGAAAAAGAGACATCATATATGTGGGCATTGCATCTAGGATAAAGTTAATGAGAGTAAGCCTGCCCCCAATGATAGGTATTGTCTTTTCCACCTTGCCATTTTCTTTTCACATTGTCTTTTCCACCTTGCCAGTTTCTTTTCACATTTTCAATCACAGAATTCTAGATTTCTGAGGACTTTGATTTAGCTTCTAAAGGCATTCCTAGGTATGTGGTTGGTAAAGAGCCAACTTCACCACCTAAGATTGCATTCAGAACCTCCAGATTAAGGACCTCATTAATGGGGAATAAGAAGCTTTTCCTCCAATTGATGTGTAGTCCTGATATCCCTTCAAAGAGGACTAGGATGATCCTCAAAAATCTAAGCTGCTCTTCGTCTGCATCACAAAAGATGAGCGTATCCTCTGCATATTGTAAATAAGTCACCTCCAAGCTCTCGTTTCCTTGTCTTGACACATTAAAACCTCTTAGCCATCCATTTGTGTTGGCTGATTTCGCCATGTTGTTGAGACCTTCCATCGCTAGTAGAAACAGAAAAGGAGACGAGGGGTCACCTTGCCTGAGGCCCTTCTGAGCGCTGAAGAAACCTGTTGGTGTCCCATTGATTAAAACTGAGAAGTTCATTGTGGAGATGCAATGTTTGATCTATGACTCTCCAATTCCAACATTCTGCATGGCTTGTTTAGGACCACAAGATTCAGAGGGTATTTTGGTACATTACACATATTTTTAGTTTAAAACACAAGATTTGAAAGTCTTTCTTTTCTTGAACTCCGTACCTAGTCAAACTAAGGCACTTGAAATTAAAACGGAGGGAGTATATTTTTCTTTTTCCCCTTTTTATGTTCAAATTTGGATAAACAATTAATCAGTTGGGCTCTGGATGTATTTTATTTGTCGTTTACTTAGAAAACTTTGTGTTTGTACTATGTTGCCCCAAGAAAGATTGTTTTTTCTTCTTGATGCATGTGCCAAATTGTACAAAAGTAGAAACATAGTTCTCAATTTTTTATCGTTATCTTCTGATAGAGACCAAATGTTTTTTATTTTTACCTGAGCCATCAGAAAGTAACATTTTTATTTTATCTCATGTGGGTTATTAGTCCTTCTTGGTTTTGAGTTCCTACGCTTGTTGGCTTTTGGCAGTTCTCTATTGCATATGAAGATTGAGCATTAATGCTTGCTGTATTTTGTAAATGTGATTTGTTGGGTTTTTTTAAATGATGGCCTTATCTTGTATTTTTTGTAGGTTCTGCTTATCTGGGTCCTCTGATTCCATGATTAGGTAAGGAGTGATTGCATCATACACGGGGTGGTGGTGGGTTGTTGAATCTTTAAGTTCTGCAAGTTGATGAGAAACATGCAGTAAACAATGTCTGGCTTCACTATATTCATCATATTTATTGTGACTAGTTACTCATTGTTGTCCAAATCTTGCATTTGTTATTTGCACATTTTGTTTTATATAGAGTTGAATTTTACTCTGCCTTCAATATTAGATTATGGGATCTGGGTCAGCAGAGGTGTGTGCATTCATATGCGGTGCATACTGATTCTGTATGGGCACTTGCTAGCACTCCAACATTTAGTCATGTTTATAGTGGTGGAAGAGATCTCTCTGTAAGTGGACTGTTGCAACTTATCGAACATGCTTTGTCTTGCCAATTTCTTTACCCATCTTCTTAGACTTCTATGCTTACTTAATTATCCTCTTGACAAAAAAATGCTTGTACTTGCAGTTGTACTTAACAGATTTGGCAACAAGGGAAAGTGTCTTGCTTTATACAAAGGATCACCCAATTTTGCAGTTAGCATTGCATGGTGATAGCATGTGGGTGGCCACAACTGATTCTTCTGTACATAAGTGGCCAGCAGACGCGCGTAATCCCCAAAAGGTTTTCGAAAAAGGGGGTTCATTCTTGGCTGGAAACTTGTCCTTTTCCAGAGCAAGGGTTTCATTAGAGGGATCTACACCTGTGAGTTAACTTCAACATACCTTTATTTCTTTTCTTGATGTTACAGCTGTCGTTCCTGAATACATGTGCAATTGCAGTCATGGGTTCAAAATAGTTTCTGTTTTTCTGTATGGCCATTATGATGAATTGAGCTTCTGAGACTTGGAAACTGGAGCCTGTTAAATGAGTAGGAAATGTTAAAATTTTTTGTTGTCAAATGTTTTGTTCATGAGGAAGTTGCCAGGATTCTGGGGACTGAAGTTGCTATTATTAAATTGAAACAAAACTACCTATAGGCATCATCTAAACCTAAGAATCTGTGATTGTCAAGGATAACTAGAAGATTCTCAAAACTGAAGAGGTGATGTGATTGTACATGAAAGGAAAAGATCACAGGGAAAAGGAGGGGGCTGAAGCTATGGAATTCAGTTGTTGTCTTCAACGTTATTTGTCATTTCATACTAGTTTCCAGCAATAACTTCGTAATGGAACTATACATGCATGATTTAGTTGAATCCACTATTAATTTTCTTTTTATTAGTAAAGAATTTTGTCATATTGGTTATCAAAATTCAAAAAGAATATGGATATAATCTAACTTATTAGAGTAGATGATGACATTTTATTAGAGTAGATGATGACATTTGTGAAATGCTTAGGCTATTACCCACTTTTTATTAGAATTTGATGCATGTTATAGAATTTTGATGTCTTGAGTCCTGTGCAGGGGAATCCATAATCTAACTGGTTATCGTAGATGATGACTGTTGTAAAATGCTTGGGCTATTATCCACTTGTTATTAGAATTTGATGCATGGTATATAATTTTGATGTCTGAGTCCTGTGCAGTGGACTAGCTCTGTTGTTGAAAGTTCTTTGGCTATATTACTGATAAACGATTGATGGTGCTACAAGTTTGTCTGTGAAGTTGTATGCCTGGTGTTCATGTTAATGTAGTAAAGTGGCTTACTCTAATCCTGTCAGTTGGTGTAGGGAGAGGAGCTATTGGGGAAGAATTGTAGAATGAGTCAATGGATTAGTATGTCCTTAATTACTATCTTGGAAGAATATTGAACAATGAATTTTGATCCTTTTTTGTGGTTTAACCATCTGGTTTTCAGAATCTACTGTTTGAGTAATTCAGATTCACCGCATAAGGAAAAGTGCTCCCTGCTAGAAACTCGATCATAACAGTAAAGAATTCTACCCATCAAAGGTTTCCCACTCAAGTTAAAAAAAAACTATCTGTAATTGATTGATAACATTAGGTAATATATCAATTTCCTTTAACAATTAACCCCGTTCGGTTAATTTGTCTTTAAATCTTGTTGAGTCAAATTAGTTAATGCAACTCTTTATAGTAATTTATTAATAACTTAGGTACTATATCAGTATCCTTCCATAGTCATCCTAGTAAATTTTGGGCTGGAAAAAAGTAGAAGGCATTTTGTCTTTAAATCTTGTTGAGTTAAAGTTGAAGTCCTCAAATAATTGACTGATAACAATCACTACAACTATTACCAACTATTGTGGTGGGATAGATAGGATTCTTCTTGCCTTAATCGGCAATATCCTGTTCGAGCCCTGGATGTGGAAAAAAATGTTGAGATGGAGCACTCCCCCCCTTTAAATGGGTCTTACACGGCACTAACCAAAATTAGTAGGGGCCTGGATACAAGACACCGGGTGGAAAAAAAGATTGATAACAATCTTTCTGTTTTATCACTACTCTTATCTCTACCCTAATTGTTTTTGTGGCAAATCGAGGATAGAAAAATAGTGAAGAGGACTATTCCACTTAATATGTACTGCAATGTCAGCTATATCGACTGTTAATTTTACAATTCAAGGGATATGTTAACCATTACACTAGGCAACTGAAATGGATTTTGCATTTAGATTTGATGAATTAGAACTTTAAAATCTTATCATTGAATTTATTACACTTTTGTAGAGGTGCGCGCAAGCTGGCCCGGACACCACGGTTATCAAAAACATAAAGAATTTATTATACTTTTAGAATTATGGGTTTGAAGTTTAATTTTTTGAAAATTTAAGAATTTTTGCATAGATATTTAGTTCGGTTACGTTGAATCCGTCTCATAAGTAATGAAGTTAATAATTCCATTGACGCATAAGGACAAAAGAAGTTTAAAAAGGCAAAAGATAGAGAGACAAAAGATGATTTATGAATTAGATGATTTGGCACCAGGTTTCATCTAAGAGATTAAGTGGCATAAAATAGCCCTACACTTGATCACAAAAAAGATTAATATGTCCTTTTTACTCTCTTTACAATTTGGGTAGTTTTGTGGCCATGTTTCCATTTTTGCGTCCACAGCTTTTTCTTTATATTAGATTATTATGATTATTCATATATAGCTGGTGCATCTTACATGCAATTGCTCTTTGCTTATGCAGATCAGAAGTTGTAGTCAGATTATAAGTTGACTATTCTTTTTCGTTTTGTGCCCCTCCATCATTAATAAGCCCTTCTTCCTTTCCAAAGATAATACATTAATCTTAAGAAAGTCAAGAATTGGATAATTTTGCAGTTGCCTGTCTATAAAGAACCTTCCTTCAGCATTTATGGAACTCCAGGAATTGTGCAGCATGAGATTCTAAACAACAGAAGACATGTCCTGACCAAGGTAAAATGATCTTTTGCATTGAATTGTGTGGCTAATGGTGTTCTATTCTTAATGAGGTTATATTATATTTAGAAAAGTATCATTTGTAATCTGATACTGGATTATGCCTTTGAAAGGATACTGCTGGTACAGTTAAGTTGTGGGAGATCACAAGAGGGGCTGTAGTTCAAAACTACGGAGAGGTTAGAATGAAATGTTCTGAGATCTATTTAGCAACAATTCCATGTGCGGAGGATACATTCTTATTTTTCTGAAATGATGACGATTGTCTTCTTCTGCTTTTAATTTTTTTTTTTTTCTGTTGTGGCCTACCTTTATTATGTGTTTTTACCTTGCCTTTACTTTTTTTTTTTTTTACCTGATTATTTTTGGTGTAGGTTTCATTTGACAAGAAAAAGGATGAATTGTTTGAGATGGTAAGGACCAGAATGCCGTTGTAGCAATTCTCCTACTTTTCAATGAGTTTTTCTGATACCTTTTGCTTATTCAGGTAAGCATCCCTGCATGGTTCACTGTGGACACTAGGCTCGGAAGCTTGGCTGTACATTTGGATTCTCCACAATGCTTTTCTGCTGAGATGTACTCTGCTGACCTCAACATCTCTGGGAAGCCCGAAGATGACAAGGTATTTCCTGATATGAACCTTCTGTTTACAGTTCACCATAGTGGTTCCAGTTCCCATATCCGCATTCATTCATTCACCTTGCTCCCTTCTATTACCTGATTTACGCTCCTCTAGCTCTTTTTCCCTGTAAGTTTGTTTATTAAGGACTGGGAAAGATGAAAGTCTAATAGGGATGGATACGTCATTTCACTCCTCTTGAGCAATTAGTCCGCATCAAATTGATTTACTCCCTCCATTCCAATTTAAGTGAACCTATTTGACTGGACATAGAATTTAAGAAAGAAATGTAGATTTTTGAAACTTGTGCTCTTAGTGTTAGACATACCATAAGATTTGTGTGACTATAAGAATTTTAGAAACATATGATCTCAAAAATCCCATAACATTTGTGTGGGTATAAAAGCTTCTTATTAAGAGTAAAATGGGAACTTTAAATTAAATTGTTTCCAAATTTAGAAAGCAGTTTTTCTTTTTGAAACGGGGTAAAAGGAAATAGGTTCACATAAACTGAAAGGGAGGGAGTATATTATGAGAGATAAATAGATTGGTAGCATGTTTGTATAGATGAACAGGACAGTTCATTAAAAGTGGTCCACTCATACACTTTCCTATAGTTTTTGAAACCAACTAGGTGTGACATCAATGAAATGACTTTGATTTATCAGAAAACTAAATTGGCAAAAACTTATTTGTCTTAAAAAACTTCTATTATGTCATTTGTTGTTGAATCTATATTATTCAGATCACTGGAAATATTTTGATATTAAAGTGTTATTTACCTTCTTTTTCCATGATTATCTGATTACTTCTCTTACCGCAAGATAAGTTTGATATGATTGTTAATTAGAAATTTCTTTGCAATTCATTCGTCAGTCTTTGGATTTTTTTTCTTTACTTTTTTGCATGTTTGGGTAACTTTGATAAGTTATATTTACATTTGCCGAAATAAATATTGCAGCACAACCGTCTCAGAGACATTCTTGCTGTTCCATAAAATGTCTGTAATAGCTTAGAAATCTTGCAGCCCCTCAGATATCTTACCTGAGGCCTGGAGATGATGCAAATTGCTAAGTAGTTTACAATGCATTCTTTGTAAAAAACTCCTTCCTCCACTCTCCCCCCAAACCAAAAGCTACGGGCAAAAAAGCTACCTCTCTTGCCGTCCTTAAGACATTTTACCTGGCCCAGGGAGATATTGCAAATTGCTAAGATTACTAAGTAATCTACAAGGCATTCCCTGAAATAAACCCCTTCTCCCTCCGCTCTCCCCCAAACCAAAAGCTGAGGGCAAAGCAACTACCTTCTCTTGCAGAGTTGCAGTCTCTAAGACATCTTACCTGTGTGCAGGGAGATACTGTAAGTTGCTAAGTACTCCCTCCGTTCCTAAATACTTGTAGTCCTTTCTAAAAATAGATATTCCATAATACTTGTCATTTTAGAAAATTAAGACATAATAAGTTGTTTGTTTACATCTTTACCTTGAGTCATAAATATGGAGAAATATTAATGTAGTGCAAAAAAGAAAAGTATTAAATAAAGAGTAATAAATAAGGGTAATTTAGTCAAATTACCTTCTAGTTAATGCTTTTTTAAGGGTGTGTGCAAACCAAAATTATGACAAGTATTTAGGAACGGAGTGAGTAATCTACAAGGCATTCCTTTGAAACAAACCCATTCTCTCTCTAACCTCCTCCTCCCCCCCAAAAGCCAAAAAGCTAAGGGTAAAACAACTGCCTTCTCTTGCATAACAACCTACCCAGTTAAAAAAATGTACTGAATTGGACTTTGAGTATTCTTCGTTCCTAATTAGTTGGTTTATAATTGGTTCTCCTTATTATTGGGCATGTTTGGTCTGTGTAGATAAATAACTCCTCTTCATGTATCTTCGATGATAGTGAAGGTTTGACTGTTCTTTTAACATAAGATTTTTCATCATGAAAATAGTTAAAAGGTATGTGACAGTACTTATGGACTCAGGAATTATTATAGAATGACCTGAAATTTTTCTGTTATTTGTCTCATTCTGAAGTTCACTTTTGATTTCAGGTTGTTGGTATTTTCCTAATTTGCTTTTTTTCCTTTAAAAGGCTTACAATAAAGTTCCTAAGGAGGTACTTTGGAGGCGTACACTAGGGAAACTAAGAACATGTACGATGTAGCCAAGACCTTGGTCGGACAGTGGAAGGTGACTTAGAACACCTTCCCGATGTGATGGGGTTGCATCAGGGGTCAGACCTTAAACTCGTTCCTGTTTGCCTTAGTTATGGACGAATTGTTACGACAAATCCAAGGGTAGGTGCTGTGGTGTATGTTATTCGCAGATGACATAGCATTGATTGACGAGACGCGCATCCGAGTTAACTATAGGTTGGAAGTTTGGGATAGGCCTTGGAGTCTAAAGGTTTCATGTTAAGCAAGACTAAGATAGAGTACTTGGAGTGCAAGTTCAGTAACGTAACGCATGGGGCGGAGGTGGAAGGGGAGATCAATCCACATGTCATACCTAAGAGAGGAAGTTTCAAGTATCTTGAGTCAATAATCCAAGGAGACGGTGAGATTTACGGTGATGTCGCACATCGAATTAGAGGGGGGTGGGTGAAATGGCAGCTCCAGGGTACTATGTGATAAGAACGTGTCTCCAAGACTTAAAGGTAAGTTATATAGAGTGATAGTTAAACGAACATTGTTGTATGGGGCAAAGTGCTGGCCAATTAAGAGCACTTACCTTCAGAAGATGAAGGTTGCAGAGATGAGGATGCTCAGATGGATGTGTGGGCATACTAGGAGAGATATGATTAGGAATGATGTTATACCAGGGAATGTGAGGAGTAGCCTCCGTGGTAGACAAGATGAGGGAAACAAGACTGAGATGATCAGAGCATGTGAAGAAGAGGTGCTCAGATGCGCCAGGAAGGAGGTGTTAGAGTAGTAGGAGTTGGGAAAGGTAGAGGAAAATCCCATCGAATTTGCCCAAGTTATGGAAGTAAATTGTTAGAATTGACCTAAACCCCTTAGATATATGCTCAATTCTGGACAGAAAGTCGTCCATCATCTTACTACTCCTATCATCAAAGCACTTTATTGTTATGTATTCCTCGCTGAAATAGGTTTCCACCCTCGAAAAAGGCCTTGTTCTTTGGAAGATCTATCTCTTGCCTGGTACTGCATGGTTCCACTCTGCAAGAACCCCGAATCATTCTCTTGAAGCTCATCTTCTTCATCATAAATGATTCGCTCGTCCCGAAATGACCTGGACCAATAGGGACCTTTCGATACAATCAAATAGAAAGCCAAAGGGCGCCATATTCTAGGAGCCCAAACTATGTGATTGAATAAATCCTCCTGCGGGTCAAGGGCTCCTTCTCCCTCCCCTTTTTCAAACTCCGGTTCATATTTTTTATAGAGTAATGTAGGCCGAAAGAGAACTTTGGGGTTGGGGTTGGGGGTGGGGGGAGGTGATTAGACAAGACATCACACAATTTCAGTTGATTGAGGACATGACCCAGATAGGAAGGTTTTGGAGGTTGAGGATTTGGGTAGAACGTTAGTAGGTTGCCGAGTGTTGTCTCACGTTATGTGGGAGATATAGGGGACTAGCCTTCTCTCCTCCTCTCCTCCTTTCCTTATTTGGTAGTATTATTTAGTAGTCGCGTAGTCTCTTATTCTGCAATATGTGTTAGTGTTCTGTTGCTTCATTTGCTTTGTATCTGGATTTTTTGCTGTCATATTTTTCTTGCGACCCTGCTTCAGTAACTTTTCTTTTGAGGCGAGGGTCTACCAGAAACAACCTCTACCCCACAAAGGTAGGGATAAGGTCTACATACATCCTACCCCCAAGACCCCAATTGTGGGATTCCACTGGGTTTGTTGTTGTTATTGTTGTTGCTTATTTTTTCCTTGTGGATTTCTAAGTTGTTTTTACTTCTTGTGTGTTACCAATTGTCTAGACGGTGGGCAAATTTCGGTTAAAATCATTGAACCGATATTTTGACTTTTACGACCAGTTTCGGTTTGAATGTTTTGAAATTTTGGTTATTCTTTTTGGTGTTTGGTTTCTCAGAACAATTTCGGGTAACCAAAAAAACAAACTTATAAGCATTTTATTTTTCAGCCCCTCTTCAAGAAAACCAAGGCTTCATTTCTTTCCCCACTTTAGACATGCCCATTCCTCACTGTTGCAGTTCAATTCTTTCCTTGCCTAGTAACCAAAGACCCAAAATGATGTAAGGGTATTATTGTTTATTCATCACATGGTATATGATTCATAGGATGGTTGCAACAGCGACGAGGATCGGAGAAGGGGAGAGAAAGATTAGAGAGATAGAGGTCAGAGGTGTAGATACAGAGAGGACTAGAAACAAGTTAGACACTGAGTAAAGAATGAGTGAGAAACTGAATCGCCATTTCTGCTGCACAACCCTAGCTCTGTAATTAGAAATGGAATGGTGGGTGAAAGGGTTTCTGTGGGTTTGCACCAAGTAGAAAACAACCTGAAAATGAGGGGCTTTGGGTTTATCAATTTTGGCTGAAGTTCAGTTCCGTCCTCCTTAAAGAAGTGCTACTTTCATTAAATATGTTGAGCAAATAAAAATAAAGTTAGAATAAGCTCTATAAACACTTCTGTCTTACTAGTCGAGGCATCATTTTAAGCCCGTGTTGGTTTACTTTTCCAAACTGAAAAATCGAAAAACTGAACCGGCTGAGTGCCAGCCCCTACAAATGCCTGTGCTTTGCATGTTGTATAACAAGTGCAATGGATAGATGTTGGAACCAATGTTGTGATTAGTCAGTTATATCAATAAAGTTTGATTGATTCACTCACACAAAGGATGAACAATTTTTGTTTGTTGGCCTATTTTAATTATAGGTCAATTTGGCACGAGAAACACTTAAAGGGCTGTTGGTCTACTGGTTAATCAAAAGAATTCAGAAATTTGGATCCCAATTGTCAATCAATGGAGAAGTCCCATCTGGAAAAGATGTGTCTACAAGGATTTTGACTGCATCTAGAGTGGAAATAGACGGTAGTGGTGATAATGATTCTGCAGTGTTCCCCCCCTTTGAATTTTCAGCAGCATCTCCTTCATCCATCATGACTGAGGGCTCTCAAAGTGGTCCTTGGAGGAGAAAGATCACTGACTTAGATGGAACTGAAGACGAGAAGGACATGCCTTGGTGGGTTATAGACGGCGTGATGAACAATCGGCTGCCTCCAAGGGAAAATACCAAGTAAATATCCAAAGCTGCATATTTATTTTATTGACAATCCTTGAATTGCATGTTTGAATCATATAGTAGTTAAGTTTTAACATCAAGTCTTTCAGGAGTTTTGAAAGAGCAATCTGCTGCTAATTTCTGTTATTTCTTCCAGTTGCTTGCGCCACATATGCTTAAAGCAGAGCTATTGATGTGTTCCTTCTGGCTGTGATAAATTACTTTTGTATAACCCATTTTTTATAAAATGGTTTGCAGATGTAGCTTTTATTTGCATCCATGTGAAGGTTCTACTGTCCAGATCCTTACTCAAGGCAAACTGAGTGCACCTCGCATATTAAGAATTCACAAAGTAAGCATCTTTAGTTTGATATCAATGCGGAATCAATTTGTTGTCCTGATAATAGTGGGTCCTTGTTGGCTACTAATTACTCTGTCTTACTGTCCAAATTACTGGGAGACTTGCACTTTTCCTTTTCCTGGACACCTCCTACTGAAACACCACAGCTAATTTGTCTAAAACAACTCTTAATATAGATAGGAATATCTTAAGGAAATCACTATCAACTGCTCAAGAGTGGAAGGAAATTTGAGCTTCTTTTCAGATTTGAAAACACTAAAACATCATGTTTTAGTTCTCAAAGAATGATATGTGAGTATGGAAGCTAGAACCTGTGGCATGGCTTGTTAAACACGAGGGGAAGGAGCTTAGTTATTGATAAGGTAAGGTAATTTATTAAGAGTTCGAAGGAGGTATTACAGAGGTAAAAAAGAGAAGTTCAGATCATCTCAAACACTTGTAACATTAAAGCTTCCAAAAAATCCAAATGAAAAGTTGGGATTGTCCAGCGTATTGCTCCTACACCATGTATTAACAGATTGAAGGCCTCTATACTTTTCAAAAGATGGAATTTGTTTCTTTCCTTCAAAACACCTATTATTTCTTTCCAATACATCCACATGATGCATAATGGGATAGTTTGCCAGATTTGCTTCTTTTTTCCAATCCTCTGTCCTTGCCAGCAAATTAGTAACTTCTCACATCTGGAGGCAGCACCCATGTGACTCCCAAATTATTCAAGAAAAGAAACCAAACCTGCGAAGAAAAATTGCAATGAAGAAGATGGTTGTTGGTTTCCAGGGAAAGGAGCAAGGTTAAGCAAGTTAATAAGATAAGGAGTGTGATTAAGAACTATAGGAGTTGGAATGTTATCAGTCATTTTTTGCATTTCAGCATATCTTTAATGAAGTAACTATGTAATTTTGACTAATATCATGCACCACATAGATAAGTTGTCCAAGGTTCCTTTCTTTTGTTATTTTATTCTTAAAAGATTTCACATCATCCTAATAAAGTCATTTTACATAGATACTAGCCATATCTCCATATATAGTTTCAAATGGATAACAAATCTAACATTCGACTAGGGTCATACCTGACAACCTCAGTCAAATATGTGTAACATAGCAGGAGACATGCACCCATTGGATGATGAGGACAGAAAATGATGTAAAAGAACGGATTATAATAGCACCCAAGGATGTAGCCTAGTGGTTAATGAAGTGGTTTGATTCACTCAGCTCTTCTATTATCGATTCAAAATGAAGAGAGGATAAATAGAAGTTTGTGCAAACCGTGGTGACTAAAGCAGATCTTTGGACACCATAGGGATGGAGTTTCAACTTCAGGAGACAACTAAATGACTGGGAAGTAATGAGGTTGGCAGAATTTCTCAACACTGTTGAACATTTTAATGGACTTTAGGCAGAGGAGGATGTGTTGTGGTGGAAAGGTAACAACAAAGGACTTTTTAAAGTAAATATAGCTTATAGGATGATGGACCAACCAAGTCAACAGAATCTCACATGGCCTTGGAAAGAAATTTGGAGATGCAGGATTCCGTATAAAGTTTCTTGTTTTATATGGTTGTTAGCTAAGGAAGCAGCCTTGACTCAGGATAATGTAATGAAAAAAGGGATAATCTTATGTTCTAGGTGTTTCCTATGTGGGGAAACCTCAGAAACTGTAAACCATCTATTTCCACATTGCAAATATACTCAGCAACTTTGGAGGATGTTTTTGAGTCTCAAAGGCATATCCTGGACTATGCCTAGGAGAGTCATTGAGGCATTAAAAAGCTGGGAGGAGGCAGGTGTCCTTGCAAAAGACAAGAGCTAGATGGAGAATTATCCCTGCTTCAATATGGTGAGCAATTTGGAAAGAGAGGAACTCTAGATATTTTGAAAGCATAGAGAATAGTGTGCGGAAAGTTGAACTAAACTGCATTTTGTTATGTTTTTGGTGTAATCAATTATACTCAAATGACACTGTCTCTATAACTGATGTTTTAGACTCAATATAGACGTAGAGCAGTGGAGTTTGGAGTGCATCTGTATGTAAGGTCAGAGTACAACCCATGTACTGTTGTGATATAATACAAAGTTACCAAGTTCAAAAAAAAAAGTTCAAATCCCAATATAGACAAAAAACACAATGTGATTTCCTCACATTTGTGTAACTCCTGTTGGTCTGGACACCACCATTATCAGAAAAAAGAACATAGAATAGATAATATTCAATTGAAAATTGAAAAAGTGAAGGAAACTGACCACCCATTTTTTGACATTATACCTCCACTATATAAAATGCTCGCACAATTAGAAAAAGAGAGATAGAGAGAGGTGCAATCCTTGAATCGAGGTAGTATTAATTGACCATTTGTGAGATACTGATACAACTTTTAAATTTTGGGCTCAAAAGGCAAGCAAGTTATGTCAGCTCAAGTTGAAAGAGCTCCTCAAAGTTTCATTGGTTCAGCTTTCTTTGATCCTATAATCATCCAGAAATGATCTCTTCTTATATACAAATTGATTCCTGGTATTAATCTACACTTACAGAGGATAAACAATGGACATCTCAAAATGTTACTGATTTTCTTCTCCAGGTTATCAATTATGTCATAGAAAAGATGGTTCTTGACAAGCCTTTGGATAGCATAAACTCGGATGGGACTTTTGCTCCTGGTATGCATGGAACTACTGGAGGGGATGACTTATTCCGGACTGGGCCGAAGCCTTGGCAAAAGCTTAAGCCATCCATAGAGATCCTGTGCAATAACCAGGCAAGTTCGGGTTCCTGTTTCTGGGTTTGAGATGCTTCACATATTAAGATTTTAATATTATGCAGTGTTGTAGTTTTCTGCTTCATCTTTATATTCTAGATCCGAGCTTCTTAAATATGAACTTTTAGCAATATATCCCGTAACGTCATTACAGATTCACAAAGAAAAAAGAGAGATTGACTTTGCCACATCAATCTTTTGTATATGTTGCCTTCAAACACAATTGCCCAATTGGGGATATGTTCCAGGTTCTGCTCACACTGCATTCTGGTTAAATGAAATTTTATTACCTTACCAGGTTTTATCCCCTGATATGAGCTTAGCAACTGTCCGGGCCTATATATGGAAGAAACCTGAAGATCTTGTACTTAATTACCGTGTGTTGCCGAACAAGTGACAGAACTGAAAGTTATAAGGTATGCTTTATTATTTTCGTTCCACATATTGTCCAAACAGGCAGTATCACCTTTCAGTCATGCCAAACTCTTGAATAATCATGCTCAACTTACCAAACCATGCTTGAGAAGACTTCTTCAGAGTTCAGACCATATACAAATCAACCTAAACCAGCATACAAGATTACTGAACTTCCCTGAGTGGAAAAACATGGTTTTGCTCCATGTGTTTCATCCTCAAGATGCTTGCAAATAAATAAATTCTTGATATCAACTCGTGAAGATGTCAATGGTGAACAACATCCATGGACAAAAAAAGGCGTAAAGAAGCAATTTTTACCATGTGATAGAATGTATCACATAATGTAACATTGGAAGAGATTAGGAAAAAAATAGTAGAGAAAAGAGATATTATTACCAGAAATATGGTAGGTGCTTGAGTCGATGATCGAGGATCCAAGATAAAGGATTGAGAACTTACGCGCCTTATATTGAGGGAATTCAATATAGCGAAGTAAAGGAATCAACGACCATTCTAAGTACCAAATCCCATTTTTTGGTTAAATTCTGGAAAAAGAATTACTGGCAAATCTTGCAACCAGTTGGATAGGTCGCAAAGTTGTGTTCATCCTTCAAGTTTAAAGAATAATGAGAAAATCTGACCCAAAAACTAACAAAATGAAAAAGCACATTGGAACCTAACTAGTAAGACCTCTAAAAGTTTAAGTGCATGAAGAGAGCCAAAAGTATGACTAGTAGCCTCGGGCAAAGAAGTTGACCTCAACAGAGAATAGTAGCCCGTCGGAAGGTCATTAGAAGCTGTCTCCCAAGTAGGCATGTGAAATGGACCTCGTCAAAACATTATGGTCAGCACGTGAAGTCACATCCAAACTTCTGATGACAGCGTGCTTCCTTGGTTTGTGCTTGCAAGAAGTTTTTCGGCCTTGTGGTGGTGTTGGTTTATGCACAACATACATGGAAATTAAGAAAAACTCGGATAGTCGCACAATTGCCCCAAAAATGCACAACTCTGATATTTTCTCTTCCCGAATGTTGCTGTGTAACTGCACATCAAATAATCCTCACCATGGCTCTAATACTATGCGATCAAAATAAAAGATGCGAGAGAGAATATTGAATAGTATATGAAAACTATGTTCTTATGCTCACATCTTTTTATACCCGTTCTTTCAATTTACATGACTATCTACGGGATGTTAGACATCAGTACTATATTATTTCAAGTATAAAAATTTAGTCTTAATCATATTCAGCTATATAACATCTATTTTATGCATTGGATGGATAATTGCTTGTGGTTGGTGGACGAGTAGGAATTGCTCCAGTCCAGCAAAGGATTGTTAATAATTAGACCCCTTACCTGTGCTTTGTAAAGGCTCAAAAGGTAATATTTATTATTTGGTTTAGCAGGATTATGAGTTTGTCTTGTTTTCCAGTTAGTGCTTCTAAAGAATCCGGGCAATTTAAAACCGAGTTCAGTCAGTTCTGTGTTGGTACGTAACAAACCAAAAAGGTAATTTGGTGTTTCGTTGTGAATGGAAATGTTGGATTCTTGAGAAGCCGTTAGCTGAGCAAACAGCAAAGGCTAACTAACATAGGTTTTGAAGTGTAGGCAACATCCTATGTTTTTCTATTACATGATATATGAGAACTTTTTTCTGAAAGACTAGTGGAAAACCAGTAATATTAGATGGGTAATTTTATTTTAGAATATGGAGGCATGTGCTTGTGCATCTGCTCATTCCTTCCCTCCTTGTTTTCTGCAGGTTCGGAGTGGATTGAGGTAATGGAGCTGTCCGTACTTCTTCTGAGGGTAAGCAGTCTGCTGCGGTGCTTGCTGCTGGCATTATTTATTGCTTGCACATGGGGGAACCAGATGGATGGATTCATTTGCAAAATTTCAATGGCAATCCAATTTTACCATTTGCCTATTGAATGATGGTAAATGGTTTTGTCAAACCCTTAGAAGAAATGGAAGGTTTCTATGGCTAGTAGGTCAATGCATAGTTTATACAAGCTGAGATTGCATGTGGTATAGGTTTTCAGTTTGTAGGGGACAAGACATGAGATTAGATTTTAGAAGAATTTTTTAAGGAAGGTTTGTAGATTTGTATCGGAAAAAAGGTTTGTTTGTTCTGGTAGTCTTGCACGAACCACAGTGTAGGAACGTGAGTAATTTATTTGGAAATAAAATGTTCTTTCCGGCCAAAGTAATATACGTATTTCATTTCTTTATTGTTTCATCTGTATTGTAAATAACCTCTTTTATCAGTTTCCTCAATTTGGTGCTGAGGATCTGCTGCCGAGCAGTTGTAAACCAAATGATTTTGATACAAAACCAATGAAACAGTAGCAAGGACAAAGAAAGAAAGTGCAGGCAGGAAAATAAGCCGAGGAACTAAGCTAAGTACAGTACAACTAGGTGATGAAATTAGCTCGTGAGGGCAGGTGAGGCATTGTGTCGTCGAACAAAAAGAAATTTGCTCAACTTATCCAAGTTTGGACTGGTCGTTGTTGATCCATCCATTTATTGGCTCAGCCCATAAAAAAATTGGCCTGATATATGGTTTAAATTGACCCATGAGATATCTTATCAAATACTCCCTCCGTCCCATTTTATGTGACCTACTTTTCTTTTTGGTCCATCCCAAAAAGAATGTCACATTTCCTTATTTGGTAACTTTTTAAAAGCACAATTACTCTTTTACCCTTATTGGTCCCACTTATAAGGCCCCACTTAATTAAAAATAATAATAATACATTTTTAATAAAGGGTAATTTAGTAAACATCACCAAGTCTTCCCTTATTTATTAAACTCCGTGCTCAGTCAAAGTAGGTCACATAAAATGGGACGGAGGGAGTAATTTTTAAAAAATGTTTTTTTATTTAAAATGTTATATATAGCCATAATAAAGAAACACAATAGTTTTGTTACGCACTAAATAATTATAAAAGAGCAAACAGTAACTCCTCATTTTAACTTGAAATTAAGAACAACCACAAAAAGAAGGGCGGATCGATTACTCGCCCATTAATTAACTCAACTCATTTTGACTCATCCAAGTTCAGTTCAACCCACCCATTTGACACTCCTAGTTATGAATAAAGGGCGATTTTCATTGACGATTTTAAAATGGGAAAATCACTTATACCCTTGAAGCCGTAGCTAGAATCTTCACAGCTGCCAAGCAAATTAGATTGGGAAAATAATTATTTTTGTCCCTGCGTTATGACTTAATTATGATTTTGATCCTTGTGATATTTGACTTCTCACATTTAACCTTTAATTAATTAAAGTGAGTGATTTTAATCCTTTTACTAATGAAAGTTATCTATTTTAACAGACCTGTACTATTATGAAGGGCAAATACGATATTATAACAAAAAAACACTTTTGTACAAACAAAAAATCCTCAATATACGTGCAAATAGTAGCCAGTTTTTCCACTTCCTTACATTTACAGTTTACCTTTATATGATTCTTTTTCACTATTTTTGACACTCCTCTCTTCCTCGCCTACATCAATGATCGAAGCTTTAGTCATACCTCCTAATCTATCTCTTTCAACCCTAGTTTTTCTCTTTCTATAATAGCCCTTTTTCTTTTTCTTTTCTCCATCAACAACCATTGAAGAAGCAATTTTAACTTTCTTTAACTTGGGTTCCTTAGCAACCAAACTCACCTCATGCCAACCTTTTTCACTATTATTTTTACACTTAATTGGATTTTTACCAACTGGGTTAGACCCATTTGCAATAGGATTTTGATTATTTTGTGAAATTGAGTATTGTTTCTTTTCTTCATTTTCTTGCTGCTTTCTTTGTTTCTCTTTTAAGCCACCATTCTTGGAGATAGGCTATGGCAATGTAATTTGAAGGGAGAGAAGGGTATTTCACTTAATCAACTACTCAAGCTATTGAAGATCAAAATCGAAAAAAAATTTAAACAAATCAACAAGAATAGTGTTGAAATATCACATGATTGATTATAAAAATAACGAAAAGCTCTTCGATTTGATGGATGGAATTTTGATTAATGATTTTGCACTGTAGAGGCATCGAAAAGTGTGTCTGTAATAAATGATAATAATAATAATAATAATAATAATAATAATAATAATAATATATTATTTACCGTATTTGTCTTTCACAAAAGTACAAGGTCTGTTAAAATAGATAAACACCATTAGTAAAAGGATTAAAATCACTCAATTTGATTAATTAAAGGCTAAATGTGAGAAGTCAAATATTACAAGGATCAAAATCATAATAAAGTGATAACACAGGGACGAAAATAATTATTTTCCCAATAAGATTTCATGCGTTTGCTACAAACCGTATCGTCACCGTTTGACCATGCGAGATGAAGACATAATTTGAAATTATGAGATGAAGTTGAAGTTTTGTTTGGACATGCAATTTGGACTTTTTATGTTGTATGTTTTCTCATGAACATAAAAACCTCATAAGTTGTGAAAACTATCAAAATTGCCCCAATTCTTTATACAATCTTACCAAATAAGCAAAAGTTTATAACAAAGTATAATGCACTATCACAAAACTATTATAAAAAAAAAATACAACATTTATTAATTAAACTTTAGTTCAATAAAAAAAGTAAAATTGAACATGAGTTGTAGCATACTACTCTTTAATATAATCCTCCCACATAGTATGAACAATCTCCTCACGTTGAGCTTGTATTTCTTGATCAGATAACCGAGAAGACGAACCAACATTTTTACTTTGAGTCGTTTGTTGGTCAATATCATTAGTAACTATATCTTCATGTTCATGTACTGTGAATATTTCATCACTCCTTTGGTATTCTCGCAAATTTTTTTATAACACTGAACAAGCTATGACAATTGTCACTTGTGTGTCAATATCATAATGGTTCATGCCTTGTTTCAATATTCGAAATCTACTTTTCCAAGCTCCAAAAGTTCGTTCAATCACATTACGCAGAGATGAATGCCTAAATTTAAACAGTTCTTTAGCATTCTGAGGCTCTCTTTCACTTTTTCTGTAATCTTGCAAATGATAACGTCTGAAATTCCAAAATCATCTTGACAAGTTATATGCATTGTACTCTAATTTTAGAAAAATATAACAAAATAAATAGCGGTAAATGCGAACATAAATGATTTATATCTACAACCAAATCAGCTATAAAGCATTTTCATAGAAGTAAAAAATTTAAAGAGTAAAGAATAATTAACTCACCTTAAAAATGATAGAATACTTGGTTAATTTTTGATCTCCCTTTGTTGTTTAAATGGACTGAAATATGAATTTTTTTTGTGGCACTTTGATTTTACTTACATAGCTGTATGTTGTGATTTAGCTAACACATGTCTATAGTTACAGTTCTGCTCAATGTTGGTCATTTGGATGATAGGGGCGTGTTATAAATAATGGAGGGTAGAAGTGGTGAATTAGGAGTTGGTGTAAATAAATTAATTACTCAACAACCATTAGATGTGAGTACTGGAAAAACAGTAACTGCATATTACTATTGTCAAGAAAATTGACTTTTCAATTTCATGCCATAGTGGTAGCTGGTAAGAGTCTTATCTCTTTAATTCATTATGAAAAATTATATTTTTTAATGAATGAATTTGAAAAAATTATATTTTTTAATGAATGAATGTTTTAATGGTAAAGTAGGAGTTGATTTGAAGTAATAATAAATTTTATGTTAGTAAGAGTAACAATTATATGAGATATAAATGGTTTAAAGAGTAATAATATGAACTATAAAATTTATTTACATATAAATAAATGGTTATTAAATACAAATGGTGGAGTTTTTTTTTTTTTTTTTTACAAAATATAAACTTGTGGGTTAACTTTTGTATTTGAAAAATCACAAATCATGATTTGAAGTTCCCAATCATGCTTTTTGGAGAATTTGGGATTTCATGTCATGATATGAAATCATGACAACATAGCAATACCAAACGTTGATTTCATGTCATGATTTCATATCACAAACATGAAATCGCATGTCCAAACGCCTACTAACTTGCCTAATCTATAATTTATGAAACTGAAATTTAAAACTAACAAGGGTCAAATTGTAAGCTGACCACACTCTTTCTTAACGAACTAATCAACGTTAAGTCCACCCACAGAAGCTTAGTGTACAACCTTTCAAAGCTTTCTTCTTCTTTACTGACTGCTTGATTTGTGTCATTTCCTCTCCCTTCCTTGTCCCCGAGGAAGAAAAATCTAGAAATTTGATCTTTATTGCTATATGATCTTCCCATGTACCTTGTTCCTTGGGAATCTCCTTCCACTAGACTCAAAGGACACATCGCCTTGTTACAGAAGATTGGTTAAATGTATCAGGTGCAACATGACATATTGTTAGTTGAGAAACATGGAAAATGGGATGAAGAGCAACATGTGTAGACAACGATCACTTCTAAGCCACAACACCAACTGTAATATTTGATATGGGCCACAACCCCGAGATATTACTACGGCAAAGGATGAACGAAATTCTACATCTCTGATTCAAATTTCTCTCGGTTCATCCACTCTTAAGGAATTACCAAACCATTTTGACCCATCACCCATTCCAGTATAAATGTTTAGTCAATCAAATAATATATAGTAAATGGGTCGGTATGAAAATAAATGAATTAATGAGTCCTAGAAAGTCTATGAAATCATGTCTAGTAGAGTCTTACTTATGAGTGTGTTGCGCACCACACTTATTATTAAGAGGCTACATGGACATTTCAGAAAATGACCTTTCATGTGGGTCCTTTAATTTTCATAAGATATAACCCCGAGGAGGAGTCCCAAAATTTTATTGATGAGATTCATAGGACTCTTTGAGTCATGTATGCTTTCGAGATCGAGACCATTTTATTAGCCTCTTATTAGTTGAAAGATGTTAAAGTAGCATGGTATGGATGTATGATGTCTATCGAGGGGAGAATGCACCTCCATCAGTTTGGGAGGAATTTGTTGAGGCTTTTATTGTCCATCTCGTACCCTTGGAGATCAGGGAGACCAAATCGTTGGAATTTGAGGGGCTTAGGAAAAATGATATGAGTATGAGGGAGTATTAATAACGTCCAAATACCCCTCTTGAAAAGAAATGTAAAAGGTCGTTTGTAATATATTTACCCAACTGAAGAGTTGGAGTCGATCCCACAGGGGACAATGTAAAGGTCGATTGAGAAAATAAGGAATTAAAACAACTCAGTCGAATTCAAATAATTGATACAAGTATTTTGGGGTTTTTTTGATATAGAAAGAAACACACAAAGATAGAAGTAATTAAAAAAAGAGAGAACTGTCAAAAATACACCTAAACTATCCTCTTTTTTGAGTTTCATACGTAACTATTGAGGGTGTGAGAAACACACCTAAACTATCACTCATTAGTTTGAGAAACACATCTCAAAATGAATAAAAATTAATTAAAATATTTAAAAAATGAAGAAAATAATGGGTTAGCAAACAAGAATAAAAATATGCCTCATGGACTTATTTTTAATAGCTAGACACACCTAAAGAGTTTGTAAGCAAATATTTGGTTTAGTCAGCTTTTAGGTGTGTTTCTTAAACTAATAAGTGATAGTTTATGTGTGTTTCTCAAACTAAAAGTGATAGTTTAGGTGTGTTTTAATTTCAAAAAGTATAGTTTAAGTGTGTTTCTCACTCTTCCATTAGTTTAGGTGTGAAACTCAAAAAAAGGAATAGTTTAGGTGTGTTTTTAGTACTTCACTCTTAAAAAAATGATAGAAGTGATCAATGACCCTCACAAGCAGGGGAAAATAAGGAAATTGGTAACGAGAAATCAATTTATATCAAACGATCCATCGTAAGTAACTAACTACTTCTAATTAATCATGGGTTAAGCAATTACCCTTGGAATCTCAATTATCCACTAACGCCTCTCGATAAAAAGTGAATATTTCTTAGCGAGTTTTTCTCGAACCTATCTAAGTGACAACAAAAGGGGAGCTAAGTGACAAAAAAAAGGCATACCAATTCTAGGTTACACTAGGATTCTAATATTTTTATCTCGAATCCATTAGATGAGGGTTAAGGCCTCAAATTGTGCTAATTAACCTTTCCCAGCTACAATTTCCTCTCTCGATTCAATTGACGTAAATGGGCAAGTCCTAGCCTCCTAGGGTTGATCACTCCCTTTGAAAAGCAATTAAATCATAAGTATTAATTAGATAAACAAGATTTATTTCATAAATAACAAGTATTCAATTAATACACAAGCAAAAGATAGAAATCAAAACCCAATATTGATATGTCTCCAACACAATATTCAAAACAAAAATTAAAAACTACACCCAAATATAATCACTACAAAGTAAGGAATTAAAGAAAGGATTAAGGAATTTCTCTGTTAAGTTCTTCCAATCTTCAATTCCAAGAGTGTTGATTGAAGAACCTAGCCTCCAGGCTTGATAAAATAGCCAAAGATATGTTTCAAGGAAGCTGGGCCGAGTTTTATGATGTTTGGGATTAAAAACATGAATTTTTAAAACTACCCAGACGCCTGACACATTCCTTCATCACAATTGCGAGGCGTTGACTTTGACTTGGCTGCTATCGCATGAAATTCCTTCAAGATCATGAAGCTTTGACCCTCTGTTGACTATGATCGAAACCCTATGAGTCACGATAGTGAAGACCTATTTCCTGCCAGGTCCACATTTTTTTGTTTCAACTCCATTTTTCCTTGTTTATACTCTTTTTAATCAAAATTCTTTCTAAATCTCAAAATATCTAAAACATACATAATTCAAAGGAGAATTAACCTCATATTATAGATTGAAGGAACACATACATAAGAAAAGAAACATTAATAAGTGGCAAAATCACCACTTATCAACACCCCAACTTAAAGACTTTGCTTGTTCTCAAGCAAATAAAAAATCTAAGACTTATTGAGGACTATCAATTCAAGCTCAAGTACCGAAATTATTATTTTTCACTTTCTATTCTCCCATTAAGCACAATGATGATGATTTTCGTTGGTACTAATTGTTAGTCAACAAACATGTGAGTCTTTCCCAACCAACTCCCTCAATTCAAAGCACAACTTCAAGAATGCAATAGAATTTCAAGAATAAACAAGTAACAACAACTAATCCTCATGAAGTAACTCAAACCACTAGTTAACCAAATATGCTCCTTTGACTCATTTTTGGAATTTATCAATTTTACCAATCTATCCTAATTCATATGCCTCCATAAGAAAGAAAGTCCCAAACTCATAATATTTACAATAGCGATACAAGGAACAAATTCACAAAATCACTCACACTCAACAAAGAACTTCAAATTCCACAAGTATCATACCATAGGCTTGCCCTTATTTTCATTCGCCACTAACTTAAAAGTGCTCGATTGGAGATCTTAAAATAATTTTTTCTTAGCTTGTAATGTAGGCCTAAGGAAGGGTAGGATAAATATTTGGGATTAAAGGGAATACACCATCCTCGAACACTACGCAACATTTTTCATTTCAAACTTTGATCATTTTCCTCTTCATTTTCACACAACACAATGCACTTCACTTTGAATTCTAGCTTTCGGCTTATTGGCAATCTTCTTTTTCTTTCTTTTCTTTCTTTTAATATATTGATTCTCTTTTTCAATTTCTTCTTTCCTTTGACTCGCTCTTTTGGTAATTAAGTTCAAACCCACAATGCATTGATCATTTTCTCTCAAGTGCTTTTCCACCACCCCCAACTTAGGGTTTTAGCTTCACAATCACATAGTTAGAGTTCAAGGAGAGAATGATTCAAAAGAAGGAATTTCTCAAAAACGATAAAGGTTTGTAATGTTGTTTCCAAATAAAAGGTATCAAGGTCAAATGGGGTTAACTAGTGATAACATTTGTGAAATGGTAGACTTTTAAGGCTAAAGTGGCTTCCAAAAATCACAAAAATGGCCTAAGATCATCTCTCTAACCAATTACAATCAATATTAGCATTGAAAGACTAACCATGCAAGTTCTAGATGACAAAAGTAAGCATAAGAATTATTCAACAAAGATTCACCACACATGGCAAACTATTCAAGATGGATCAATTTCACTTCCTAGACAAGAACAAGTGGATCCATATTTCATAATTCAAAGTATCACCATATGATGAATTAAGAGTCACAATATTGGATCAAAGAAAATTTTGATGAGTGAAAAAGTTGTCGAACATATGCAAGGAACATGTATCTACTACATGTTCCTCTTAGGCAGAGTCCAACTAGGATAAGGAGAAGGTCAACCAAGCAAAACGTGTGGATAATACATGTTTAAGTTGAGTCCAGCTTGCATAAGACTTCCTTACATAGAAGAGTTATACATGGAAAGGAATATCAAGGAAGGTCGGAAAATGAAGTCCAAAAAGGAATAAGATTCCTCAGAAGGAAAGTAGTTTACTTAAAAAAGAAAGAGACTAAGAGATATGTAAAGACAAAGAGTTTCACAAAAAACCCTATGCATTTATAGAGAGAGATAAAAGTAGAACACAATCAAATAGAGGGAGTTCATATTTGAGAGAGTTCTGATTGAAGATCCAAGTACAGTCAATACAAAGAAATAAGATTGAAGAACCTGTTCGATAGGCTTATGTTAAATAGTTCTTGAATCAGTTTTATTGGATTATTTTTATTGAGTTGTAATATCTTGCTTTCATAGTTTAGAGCATACTTCAAGTTGAGGAAAACTAGAAGTTGGGTTCAATAATCAAGGGTGATTGTTGATTTATAGGAATTAGAGTTTAGTTCCTAGAATTGTAAGCATTGTAATCTAAAATGTGTTAAGGCTTATTGTTTTAGTAGAGTCTGGGTTAAATCCTGCAGGGGTGCGGGTCTTAGTTTTTGTCCTTTTGAGCTAAGGTTTTCCATGATAAAATACTATGTTATTACTTTGCTTGCTTTACTTTACATAGTTCAAGTTATCGACAAAGGAACATATAAAATAACCAGTTCCTTAGGCAAATTAGGGGGTTAGTATTCTAACAATTGGTATTCGAGTGGGTTGTCTTAATAGAGTCTAATAACTCAAGATAAGATCACTATGAATTTCGTACCTCCTATTGGACACGGCGAAGGACAACACATCATCATACCATCACTGTTCAATAAACTGTACTACTTATGCTGGAAGGCAAAAATGGAGGATTTCCTTCAAGTAGAGGATTATTAGCTTTGGACCAGAGTCAGACATGGTCCAAGGATTCCTATGATAAAGGATGCTGAGAATAAGGATATTCCCAAACCCAAGGATTAGTATGATGAAGCTTATTACAAAATGCTTGGGAAAAATGCTAAAGCCAAGTGCATCTTTGTGTGTGGGCTTGGACCTGATGAGTTTAACCATATTTCAGGTTGTACTACATCCAAGCAGATTTGGACACTCTGGTGAATGCTTATGAAGGAACCTCTCAGGTAAGGAAATTTATAATTTCCAGGTTATGCACTGAATATGAAAGCTTCAAAATAAAGAGTGGAGAGTCACTATAGTGGTGAATGAGTTGGTATACATATGAAAAGTGTACACCACTGAGGAATTGGTTAACAAAGTGCTTAGGACTCTTCCTAAGTCTTGGAAGATCAAAATCAATATAATCAAGAACGCAAAGGATCTGCCAACCATGAATTTAAATGAGCTGGTAGGAAATATGAAGACCTACGAAATGAATGTCAATGGCTCAAAGAAGGGAGAAGGAAGCAAGGAAAAAACAATGTCTCTCAAGGAAACTAAGAGTGATGAATCTAACCTTGATGATAAGGACATGACCCTAATTAGCAGAAACTTCAAAAAGTTCTTCAAAAAAGAAGAAAACTATGGAAAAAAAAGGACATACTCAAGAAAAGAGAAAATTATAAAAATAGGGCAAACTGGTTCTTGTTTCAAGTATGCAAAAACTGACCATCAAATCAAAGATTGTCCCATGTTAGAAATTGAGAGGAAAAAGGAGAAAGCTGAAAAGGAATAAAAGAAAAGAGAAATGTCAAATAGGAGGAAGAAAAGGAAAACTACTAAGGCTATGTTAGCTACATGGGGAATAGGTTTTGATGACTCAGATGAGGATGCCACAGAAAATGTTGCTTTAATGGCCATGTACGATTCCGAGTCAGACTCAAAATCAAACACTGAAACAAAAAAGGTCTTCTTGAATTAAAAGATAAGCTAAGATTGTTCTCAAGAAAAAATTATCTTCCTTTTTGATAACTCTCATAGAAAATTTTCAAGATTTAAATGAGAAAAGGGATCAGTTTTTGGCATCCTTAAACAGTCTAAAGTATGAGTATGTTGATCTTGAAAATCTCAGAATTAGTCTGGAAAAGGAAAAAATAATCCTTAAAGATATAGGTCCAACAACTTGATTTATTTACTCTCTCTCTAAAATCTAAAATTTTGAAATTGAGAGTCACTGGGATAGGGAAAAGTCAAATAGGTGATGATCAAGTCAGATGTGAACTGGATCTAAAGAATCTCAAAGATGAATTATACTTAGAAAAGGAGAAATCTAGGAGAATGAATCTTGAATTGGCTAGAACTAAGTATGAGCTTGAAAGGGAAAATAGATTAACTCAATCCTCAATGATTGTGACTCAACTTAGTGATAGAACTCATAGTGCAAAAGCTGGATTAGGTTTTGTCAAAGAGGCTCAAAAGAAGAACAATAATCTTTACACACATTGTGGTAACACTAGTCACACAAGAGTAGTATGGCCAGTAGCTATAGGTCAAATGAATAAGAACATTAAAGCTGCCATAAAAAGAAAAATCAATCATGTCAAGAAAAATGAAACCCATCATATGAACAAGTAAGTGAAAAAGAAAAAACTTGTAAATGCTTTGCCTAAATGGATTAATAGAGATCTCATTCATCATTTTGATCAAATGAAGACCCAAGCTAGTCTGTGTTCCTAAATCTAACCTCTAAATTTTACAGTTAAAAGTGAGAGGGAGAATGTAATATTAGTACATGAATAGTGTTTAATGAAATATTGGTACATGAATAGTGTTTACTAAATACATATGAGTGGAGACAAAAAGAAGTTTCTCTCACTTGCAAAAAATAAATAAATAGTGGAATGGTGGCCTTTAGAGGTGGAAAAAGGGCCAAATCGGAGTAGTTGGCAAAATAGGTAAGTCTGAAGAACACTCAATAGAGAAGGTGTACCATGTTGAAGGGCTGAACGACAACTTACTCAGCATATCACAACTTTGTGATAAGAGAAATAAGGTAACCTTCTACTCTACCAGTGTGGAAGTGATAAACCTGAAAACTAGGGAAACTGTCTTGACTGGACAAAGTTACAAGCATATGTAAACTGCTGATATCTCAAGCATTCCTGCTTAAAATATTGTATGTCTATGTGTGATGGACAATGATTGTTTGTTGTGGAACAAAAGACTGAGGCATGCCAATCATGGTCAGTTGAACAAACTCATCTCCATGGACTTAGTAATAGGTCTTTCTAAAACTAACTTCAAGGAAGACATGTTTATGCAGCAGTTGCCTGAGGTAAGAAGGTGAAATCATTTTTCAAATCCAAACATGCAATCAGATCAACCATATTCTTAGAACTAGTCCATATGGATCTATATGGTCCTATGAGAATAAGAAGCTGGGGTGGCAAGAGGTATGTGTTTGTACTAGTTGATGACTATAACAGGTTTACTTGGACATTTTTTCTTGCTTCTAAAGAAGATTCATATGAGGCATTCTGTACATTAGTGAGAAAACTGGAAAATAAACTTGACAACCAACTAGCAGCAATTAGATCTGACCATGTGAGTTTGAAAATGCTAAATTTATCAATTATTGCTCCTCACATGGTCTTGATCACAACTCCTATGCACCTAGGACTCCTTAACAAAAGGAGTGATTGAAAGAAAGAATAGAACTCTGCATGAAATGGCTAGGACTATAATGTTGGCTAGTAATGTTGCTGGTCAATTAGGCTGAAGCCATTAACACTGCATGTTACATAGTCAAAGATGCATGTCTAAACCTCTGTTAGAAAAAACTCCCTATGAAGTACTTAAAGACAGAAAACCTAACATCTTTCATATGAGAGCCTTTGGATGCAAGTGTTATATTCATAATAATGGAAATGACTTGTTAGAAAAAATTGATGCTAGAAGTGATGAGGAGCTTTTTCTAGGATATTTATCACATAGCAATGCTTATAGGGTGCTTGAGGATGTTATCTTTGATGAGAGTAGTATTATGGCTAACCACAATTTGTAGGATGATGATAAACTACCTAGGATTTTTTAATCAATTGTGCATGAACAAGTGAATGAAACTTGTCCTACCAACAGATTTAGAAAATGACAGAAATGACAAATAAGATGAAGGACACTCAACTGATCAGAGTATTGAAACTGTGAATAAGCCAAATAATAAGGATGATCAACCTAAGGAAACACAAGACTTGGTTCTCAGAGGATATAAGTATCAAGGATCTCATCCAATTGAAAAAATCTTCATTAATCTAAGATCTGGGATAACCACTATATATGGATTGAAAAATCTACGTGCTTTAAATGCCTTCTTGTATATTATCGATCCTAAGAAAGTTAATAAAGCCTTGCAGGATACAAATTGGATATTTTCCATGCAAGAAGAGCTCAACCAATTTGAAAGAAACAAAGCATGGCACTTGGAGCCAAGACTAAAGGGAAGAACCATCATTAGTACCAAATGGGTGTTCAAAAATAAGTTGGATGAGAATGAAACAATTACAAGGAACAAGGCTAGGTTGTTGGTCCAAGGATACAACAAGTGAGAAGGCATAGACTATGATGGGACATTTTCTCCTATGGCAAGATTGAAGGCATTCAAACTCCTCATAGGTTTTGTTGCACACATAGAGTTCACACTCTACCAAATGGATATGAAGAGTGCCCACATTTTTGTTTCATATGTAGGAAAATGTGCCAAGTAGAGAAATAATATTGAATATGCAAAAAAAAAGGACATGACAGCCTGCTTGATAAATCATGGAACCTAAGACCAGCGTCCCAATCATCATAAAGAGCCAATGTCTGAGGCCAGGTGTATGAAGGTTGACAAAAAAGGTAATGGGCCATCACAAGTTTGACGGAATGTCATAGAAGTCGTGGTCCACAGTCAACTAAGGACATTCATTGGATTTAAGTTATGTTTCACTTGATGAACCGTCACCTCAATGACGAACCATCACCTCAACTATGAGAATAGTTTCACCTTGAAGAAACATTCTGGAATCAAACAACGAACAAAGTGATGAACCGTCTCACAAACAATGGACTGTCAACCCAGCTGTGAGATGCAACGTAGTCATTTTCCTAGTATAATTAGGATTTGAAATTTCCCTGGACTATAAATACCTACTGTTAGGGCTTATTTTATTTACTTTTTATTTTTGGGGAAAGAAAGACAAGTACTATTACGTTCTTTGTGGTGTTTAGCAATTAACTTAAGATTTGCAATACAAATTCAGTTCTTATGACTTTATTTGTGTACGTTCTACTTCTGTTATGATTGTAAAATTAGAACTTGCCTTAGGTGTAAACTTGCTTGAGAAAAGAAGTTAAGGCTAGGAAAAGAATTTAATAACAAGGATTCGAGGTTTCTAACCCTTGTCTAATGGTTGGTGTTGTAATTAGACTGACCAACTTGGGGTAATTATCGTGTTTCGTATTATAATCACTTTTAGTCTAATAGGATTTGAGTGGTAATTGTCTGAGTAGGTTAAGAAATGCTTAGATATAGTAATGTCATTGATAACCTTACAAGCATAACATTAGAAGAGTCTACCATCATCAATGACCCGTTTGTGTTATGAAAGCATGGTGAACACAAACCTAGTTCTCTCTCATCACTGAATTCATTTTCTAAGTATTGCAATTGGAACTTGTTCACATTTGACATTAAAATGATACCACACTTTTAAAAACCCTCTTTATGAAAGTAATTGGCTATTTGTGAAATAACCACCTTGAACTTAGATTTCACATATTCCCTGTGGGATTCAACCCCAACTTTGTTGGGTTCTATATTTGACAACGACTGCTTTATACTTCACTTAGAGGTATAAGTTGGGCGTATTAAATTTTGGCGCCATTGTCGGGGAATACAGTTGTAGATTAAGTCAAGTGTATTTATTTGACTCATATTCCTTATTTCCTAATTTTACTTTTATTTGTTGTTTTTGTTTTCTATAGGGTACATGTTAGTGCATGCCCATACCCTAAGTCGCGGTGAACCTCTGATTTCCTATGACCCTAAGCTTGAAACTACTCTTATGAGGATGAATGCACAAGAGATTAAAGTAGTAAGGCTACAAAGATTGCTGAGGCTGAGGCTAGAATCAACAATATTAATATTGGGAATGCAACCAACAATAATAATGTAGGAATTATTGGTGATAAAGCTAACGAGGAGTATGTTGACAATGTCACAGCCGCAAACCATCCACATTAGATCTAGGTGACAACAACAATGTCCAATTATTCCATTTGATGTTGATGAGGAAGTTGAGGTTGATTTGGATGGGGTTGGAGCCATAGGTGCTATAGTTCCTCCACCACTAGTTCTGGGAGCTAAGTTCAATATTACAAGCACTATTATTCAGTTGTTCAATATGAAAGGTTTATTCAGAGGTGCCACTAGAGATGATTTAAACCTCAATTTAATCAACTTAGTTGGAATCTGGAAGTCATATGAACTACCTGGAGTCAATCAAAATGCTATACATTTGTGGTTGTTCCCTCTCTTATTATCTAGGGAAGCAAATTTATGGTTAAATGAGCTTCCACACGACTCCATCACTAATTGGAGGTAGTTAAAAAATGCTTTCCTAGAAAGGTTCTTTCCACCCTCCAAAATGTTGCAGCTGAGGGATGAGATAAAATATTTCAGGCAGCTGCCTAGAGAAGCATTGCAATAAAGCATGGTTACTGTTCAAAAAAAAACCTTAAACAATGTCCCAACCATAAGTTAGCAGATGAATATTTGATGGAGTCATTTTATAGGTCCTTTAACTTTGTGACCAAACCAATAGCTGATACTATCGCTGGAGGATCATTCATGTTACAGACTTTTGTGAGATCAGGGCATGGCCACTCATGAAAATGCAAATGGACTTGCTCATAAATTATTTACTTACAGGTGGTTCTGAAAAGGTAAACACTATGGGTTCACAAAATAAAGCAGCGAGACATGAGGAGATCTATTTTAACTCTGAGGAGAAGGCCAATTATTTAAAAAACCAAGGGGGTTTTCGAGCCATTGCCCAAGGAAACCAAGGTCAAAACAATCATAAAGATAACTATTATGATAGGGCTGGTTATAGAGATAGAGATCAGGGTAACTGGAAGAACAAAAAAAGTTATAAGAATGATAGAAGTGATTTATACGTGCTTCCCAGAGGTTATGATCAAACTAGTAATAATGTTGGAAGTTCAAAGATGGAAGATATATTGGCCAAGGTTTTGAGCAAGGTTGAATCCACTGACTTCGGTATTAAGGAGATGAAGAATAATATCTCCAATATTAGTCAATTAGTGGACTCACACTTCACTTCCATTAAGAAACTAAAGTACCAAATAGAGAATATGTCTGCAACCCTGAATCAACGAAAAAATGGTACATTGCCCAGTGATACTATTTAGAATCCGAGAAATAATGGGCAATACATGGCTATCATGAACAAAGTGGGAAGGTGTTACCAGAACCTATACCTATTGTTGATGAACAAGTAGGGGGTGTAGCCTCCGATTCAGGAGTGATAGTTGAGGAAGATATTGAAAAAGAAGTTTTGGCTAACCCTAAAAGGCCAGATGTTGCTGATGATATTTAGATGGTTGTAGACGAATCTCTAGTTGTTGAAGAAGAGTTTTCTGGTGTAAAAGGGAAAGGAAATAAGGTTTTAAATCCTTTGACTCTAATTCCCATACCCCCAACTCTTTTTCCTTACTGATTGAAAAAAAGATGGAAGATGAAAAGTTTCATAAGTCCATTCTACGTTGAAGCAACTGTCAGTGAATGATCCATTGGTTGAGGCACTTCAGAAAATTCTTGGATATACCAAATTTATAAAAGACTTGATCACTAAGAAGAGGACTATTAGCTTTGAGCCTGTTGATAACTTACACCATTACAGTGTGATTGCTTTGCGCTCTTTGGTTCAAATGAAGGAATATCCATATGCTTTCACCATTCTATGCACCATTGGAGAATTTAATTTCTCCAAGGCATTGTGTGATCTTAGTACGAGCCTCAATTTCATGCCGCTTGCAATATATAGGTAGTTGGGCTTGGGAGCCCCTAAAGTGATGATAATGCGACTATTGATGGCTGATCGTTCGGTCAAGTGGCTTGTGGGAATCTTATGTGATGTGTTGGTAAGGATAGATAATTTTATTTTCCCTGCCGACTTTATGATCTTGGATTGTGAAGTGGATTTTAAAGTTCCCATAATCTTGGGACAACCCTTCTTAACAACAAGCTTTGGTTGATATAGGGAGTGGTGAGATAAAATTTAGGTTTAATAATGAGGAGGTTGTATTCAATGTATGGAAGTCTATGAAGCACCCAAGAGATATGAGCGTAGGATTGATGATTGCTATTATTGATGGTGAGGTGTTGGAAGTGCCTATTGAAGAAAGATTTATAGTTGAGACTCTAGCTACAGTTATGATAAACTTTGATGGTAATGACATTGAAAATTATGATGAAATATTGAAAGCGTTGATAGGGATGGGGTCTTATTCTTACGCCCTGAAAAATTTGGATTTGGACTTGAAATATAGACCAACTCTTCCGGCTAAGCCTTCAATTGCAGAAACACCAGTGTTGGAGTTGAAAGTGTTGCCTGGTCACCATCGCTATGTGCTCCTAGTTGCAATTTCCTATCATTTTGGTGGCTGGCTTGGTTGAATGGTAGGTTGAAGCACTTGTGTCAGTACCAAAGCAGTTCAAAAAGGTAATTGGGTAGACTATTGCCTACATCATTAGGATCCTTCCAGGTATATATACCCATAAGATTCATTTAGAGAAAGACTATATTCCAAGTATAGAACACCAGTGCAAGCTAAAACCACTATTACAAGATGTGGTGAAGAAATAAATTATCAAGTGGTTAGATGTCGGTGTAGCATATTCTATTTCTAATAGTAAGTGGGTAAGGCTGGTGCAGTGTGTACCCAAGAAAGGAGGAATGACCACTGTGCCAAATAAGCAAAATGAGTTGATTCTGCTTCGTCTAGTCACAAGATAGCATGTATGTATGGATTACAAGAAATTAAACTCTTGGACACTTAGAAATCATTTTCTAATGCCATTCATAGACCAGATGTTAGATAGGTTAGTCGGCAGAGGTTGGTATTGTTTCCTTGATGGGTATTCTGGGTACAATCAGATTTTTATTACCCTCAAAGATCAGGAAAAGACTATTTTTACCTGTCCTTATAGGACCTTTTCCTTCAAATATATGCCGTTTGGGTCATGTAATGCACCTACCACTTTTTAGAGGTGTATGATATTAATTTTTCTAATATGGTGGAGGACATCATGAAAGTTTTCATGGATGATTTTTTTGTGGTCGGCGATTCATTTGAAGAGTGTTTATCTAGCCTTGGTAAAGTGTTACAATGGTCTGAAGAGACTACTCTGGTTTTGAACTAGGAGAAATGGCACTTAATAGTAAAAGAGAGAATTGTTTTGGGCCATAAATTATTAGAGAAAGTTATTGAGGTTGATCGAGCAAAAATAGAAGTCATTGCTAAGTTACCTCCACCAATCTCTGTAAAGGGGATTCAAAGTTTCCTTGGCCATATAGGTTTTTGTCAAAGATTTATTAAGGATTTCTCCAAGATTTCTAATCTTTTATGTAAACTGTTGGAGAAGGAAGCAAAGTTCTTATTCGATGAGGCTTGCTTGAAGGCATTCGAATGCCTTAAAGAAAAGTTAACTTCTGCTTCTATCATTATTTCTCTGGATTGGTCCAAACCATTTAAGGTGATTTGTTATGCAAGAAGGGTTGCACTTGGGGTTGTCTTTAGGTAAAAAGCGGGAGAAGATCTTTCACATAATCTATTATGCTAGTAAGGTGCTAAATAAGGCTCTGAAGAACTACACTATGACCGAACAAGAGTTTCTTATGGTTGTTTATGCCTTTGAGAAATAAGCGCATACTTACTTGGCATGAGAGTTATTATTCACACCAATCATACAACCTTGAGGTATATCATGTCAAAGAAAGATGCTAAACTAGGATTAAATAGATGGCTGCTCTTATTTCAAGAATTTGATTTTGAGTCAAATGAAAAGCTGTGAAAATCAAGTGGCAGACCTCTTAGCTAGGTTTGATAAAGAGGGAAGACCATAGGATGAGATAGATATAAATGAACCCTTTCCAAATGAACATGTATTGGCCTCCTCTAAATATCTAATCCGATGGTTTGCCAATTTTGCTTACTACCTGGCCAGTGATACGATGCTAGAAGAATTAACTTTTATCAAAGAAAGAAATTTTTGCATGATATGAGTAACTACTTTTGGGATGAGCCATACTTATTCAGGCTATGTGCTGACAATTTTATTAGAAGGTGTGTTTCGTAAGTTGAGGTGTTGAGCATACTTGAGGCATGCCATTCATCTCTTATAGGAGGTCATCATGGTGGCACACAAAGAACACAAAAGATTTTACAGTGGGGGTACTATTGACCCATAATCCATCAAGACACCAATGATTTTGTGAAGGCCTGTGACCCATGACAAACACAAGGAGCTATCTCTTAAAGGCATGAACTGCCTATGACTCCATTCCTTGAAGTCGAGTTGTTTGACATTTGGGGCATAGACTTCATGGGTCCTTTTGTGAGCTCATATGGTCAAAAATACATATTGGTTACAGTTGATTATGTATTGAAGTAGGTGGAAGCCGTGGAGCTTTTAGACATCGAAAGCAAGAGTGTGACTATATTCCTTAAAAGGAAAATCTTTTCAAAGTTTGGTACTCCTCGGCCAATAATTTGTTATGGGGGTTCACACTTTTACATTAAAGTTTTCATTGCATTTCTAGTGAAGTATGGAGTGAAGCATCACAAAGTTGCTACCCTCTATCATCCTCAAACCAGTGGTCAATTTGAGGTATCAAACCGTAAGATAAAGACTATTCTTGTAAAGACGGTGAATGCTAATAGGACAGATTGGTCTAGGAAGCTTGATGATGCTCTATGGGCACATCTAACAACATTCAAAATGACCATTGGCATGTCTCCTTACCAACTGGTTTTTGACAAGGGATGTCACTTGACTGTCGAGCTTGATCATAAGGCCTTATGGGTGCTCAAAAAGATTAACCTGAGCTGTATTAATGCCTCAAATTTGAGGCTAGAGCCGATTATAGAGATGGATGAGTCTTGGCAGAGGGCATATGAGAGAGTATCTCTCTAAAAGAGAGAATAAAATTATACCACGACTGATGCATCGAGAAGAGGGAATTCAATGCAGGTTATTTGGTGTTGCTATTTAATTCTAGACTATGCTTGTTTCTAGGCAAGCTTAGGTCTAAGTGGTCAGGACCTTTTAAAGTGACATAAGTGTTCCCTTCTAGAGCCATGGATCTTGAAAATCAGAAAAAAAAATGCTTTAAAGTGAATCGATTGCGTTAGAAACATTACTTCGGAGTGCCAAATGAGGTATAATTTTTGGAAATGGTGTACTTTGATAAAATTTGAGTAATCAAGGTACCCGAGTCATGTCGTGATGTTAAATCAGGCACTGCTTGGGAGGCAACCCAAGATTGTTGTATGTAAAATTTGGTTTGTCTTTTGTTTTTGTGTTTGATGTATGTTGAAGTGTGCAAGAGTAGGTCTCAACAGATACTTGATAAGAAGGATGGTTAGTTTGATGGGCTGTAAAAAACCTGATGGACCGTCGTGTCAACTGTCACTTGTTGATAGAAATGGGTAACATTCTGGAAAGCGTTGACGGTCAAGCTGAGGGACCGTCGATCTTATAGAACACCCTCATTTGATGCCACAAAATCCTACATTTTGACAATCTATGATGGTTTCACTGACGGACCGTATGGATTATGCCACATACTTGTTGACGGACCATCTAGTAAGAGATGATCTATGAAACTTAAAATATCAGAGTCCTAGGTAAGTTTTCTAATCTTTTTAATGACCCAAACTATTCCATACCCAATCACTCTCCAATCTATTTTCGACCTAGCCAATAAAAATCCGACCCAAACTAACCTAATTCCTACCCAAACCAGCCCACCCCCTACCTGATCTAAACCTAAAGGAATTTAAAAGAATCTATTTCAAATGTCTCAATTTTCTTTTCCCCTTCTAATACCCATCACCCACGATCAAAAGAACTCTTCTTCTTCCATAACTCCCAATCTCCCCTCCATATAACTCCCTTGTTCCCTTCAATTTGCATCACCACTATCATCTTTCACTAATTTCTGGCAAAGTTAAGTGTGATTTTTGCTAGGTTTATTACTTCCACCATATTTCTCCAATATGTTTTCTTTTGTTTATTGTGTAAATCCTGTATTATGTAGTTTGTGTTTGGTTTGAGTGTTGATTGTGAGTGATTTCACTTAGTGAGTCGGAGGGCATCATAATTTTCAAATTCTAGAAACGAAATTCTAATGACAATTGTGTTTCCCATCAACTCTAATTAATGACATGGATGATTAACAAAAAGGGTGAAGTCTGAGTAACCCTACCTTATACTGAATAATTGTGAACGTTTCATCACGTGATGAGATTTATGCCTCATGTGAGTATGTAACCTTAATGGTGTGGTTAAAACTACCTCAAGATGATGGGTGAGTCCATATATCGTCACATAGTCTATGGAGCATCAACTCACCCGTTATCTGCATATAATAAGAAATTTGTCACTGGATGGTGCAACATCTTGGATGACGGGCAGTCAACTTCACGACGGATTATCGCCTCCATCTGTCAACTGGCACTTACACATTGGATAGATGCAATGGCTTGGGTGACAGACCATCAACTTCATGACGGACCGTCGCCTCCATCCGTTAACTAGAACTTACACACCAGATAAGAGCGATAGTTTGGATGACGGGCCGTCAATCACTTGATGGACTGTCATGTACATAAAAAACTAGTTTTTGTATTTTTTTCATGCTTCTGTATATTACTTCTTGTACTGACGATATGCATCGATAGGTATGTCACACCCCAAACTCAGGGAGGTTGCGATTGGCACTTGGTACCACACTTGACCATGCGAATCGACTTTAACCAAATCAAACAACACTAGTGGGATATCAAGGCCAAACTGAATCAAAGGAAATACAATAGAGCTAAACTTAAATTCACAAAAGTATAATACAAGGACAATTGGGTTGTAACTGACTACCAGACTCATAACAGTTGTCCACAAGCCTCTAGGATTTAAATCGCTAATTACTAGTCAGGACAAACATTGAAATACCCATTAACTATGCAAAACCAAAGTAGAATCTAGACTCAGCAACTCCAGAAAGAATGGAGCATACCAACATCAACTGAATACGATCATACATAGCAAAGACCACTGTCCACCTAATAACCTACAGGTATGAATGTTGTGCTCCCCAGGCATTGAGGACATCAGTAGGAAAGAATGTACTGAGTATATAAGGCATAAAGTGACCATATGTAAAATAAGAGCTCAAATGAAATCAGGTATCAATGTATAACTGTATAGATAAGGATAGAAGACCACCTTTTTCTTATAATTATGGAATCATGTACATTGTATTGTTTACTTTACTTTATTATTCTTTGCTTTATAAACTTGTAAGGCATATGATATGAATGACCAACTGATTAGTGGTAATAGAGGATTACCTATGCTAAGCATTTTAATCCCTGGGATATGGTCCTTATAAATACACAAATCAAGATCGACCCATGCTAGTCTTTCCTTTCCCTCCCGGGATACCACCCGTAATATTGAGATCGACCTATGCTAGGTGTTCCTTCCACCCCTGGGATACCACCCATAAATATATAGATTCACTTCAGATCATTTTTTATCTTTAAGGTTGTTATTTTGGTGGTCATAACATTATTGATCTTTTGGAACTATATACATGTGAACAATATACCTGGGGTAGTGGCCATGACATAAGAAACAAATATAACATCAATGTGATACTTAGGAGCTTATATGGATCGATGAATTTTACTGGGCACAAGAATGTATACAATTGAGTTATGAAGGTCTGTGACAAGTAAGGACACTAGGGCATGTAGAAATGGTCCATGAAGGTTTAAAACAAGTGAGCAAGTAGTTCTACTTAGCACATGGTTCATTTAAAACACATTTAGACATTTCAAATGGGGGTATACGTGTGTTTCAAATGGAGACGTGTAACTTCTCAAATGAAGAGGTCGGACTATATAATAAATACTTACTAGGTGTTAACAAATAAAAGGGTACATGAACATGGGAGAACAAATAAAAGGGTACATGAACATGGGAACTATTTTGGCACGTTGGCAGATTCAATTTAAGAACAAATACATATTCCATGTAAGGACATACAACTGTACAATTGAACCAATAAGGACTCTATAAGGTCACAATATATCCTAACATGATGAAAGTGATATCGAAATAAGGAAACATTTGAACATGTGAAACAATATGAAGTATATTATCAATAGACAATTGGAGCATACAACACAATGAACATTTTAGATACACCAGTCGGTAACAAGAGTAAAAGTTCAAGTTTATACACAAACCTTACGTTTTTTAACACAAACGGTCCAACCATAGATTGAAGAGTTTAAATCGCAATCCAAACAATTATTTCAAGCTCCTCAGTTTATACATGACTACATACAACCTCGACACACAATTAAATAGCTATTGAATCTCCAATAATTCCAGTACACTGATATGAATCAAGATTAGTATCAGAAGTAGGTTTAGTTTGTGCAAATTACACTAAATCATCAAGGCAATAAACTTGGACAGCCCCACTGTCTAGTGTTATAACTTAGTTTTTAATAGGTAAACCACAAAACAAAGTTTTATAGCCTTCATGAAAGTTGTAGATATATATCTTGGGGTTGCAAAGAGTCTAGATTCAATGAAAGATACATTTTTCGAGAAGATATCATCAAAATACTAACAGTAGCACATAGGGGGGGGGGGGGGGTTCTAAATTGAAAAACTGGACAAAACTTGTTCTCTATTGTGTCCACTATTTCGAGTATATCACAACAAAACTAGCTTTTGTCATAAAGATAGAAGTTGTAGAGCTAGGTGTTTTATTTCCAAAACATATTTTTTCACTTAAAACAGAACTCTACACAACAAGATGTGCTATATTTACTAAACCCTATACAATTTCAAAAACGTTTTTAAGTTACTTACCTAGACCTCCTTTTTAGGCATTAATCTACAATGAGATAAGTGGTAAAGATAGTATTAATATCCAATCAACCAATAATTTGCCTGCACTCCCATAAGCTCGGCAGATGCCAATCATGATCACATGATAATGAATACAATGAAATGCAAAACTATCAATACCAAACAAATGGTAGCCTCATGAATCTTACCTACCCCTATTTCAGCTCATACAACCATCATAACTATCACATGACAACCTACTACTGATATCTCTAAGCCCATTCTATCTGTACCTGATTCATTTATCACCATAACACCAGTAAATTACCAAGCCTCCATAGGCCCCACACATAACTAACAACAATAAACCAAAGTCATATTACACAACCATATGAAATGCACTGCAATGTATGTAGGGTCGGCGTACACCCTAATCCCTAGCCTCAAAAGACGTGAAATGTATCTAGGCAACCAATAAGCAAATCAAACCACAACAACACTTTTGGCTAACCAACGGTTCATAATAGAAATAAGTAAATTACTATGTGGGTCGACAAGATCACCATGATATTTAAAAGCACGTAAATCACTATACGAGCCAACAATACCACCATGATATCTAAATATATGCAAGTAAAGTAGTATGTATTTACACTAAATAGGAATCCCACCAATAACATGTTTGTGGCCTTTGATTTCCCCATTTCACCACCACCTAAGATGATATCTACAACCTTAATTCGCATTGAGTTGGTTCTTTATTCGAAGTCTGATTGCCTAAGCAACGCCACATTGTTCCCGTTTTGGTAATTAATAAGTGATTGTTGGGGTTTTACTCCTATATTATCGTTCAATTATATTTTTTTCACATGCTTTGTGGTCTACGTTAACACTACTAGTAGAGCAAGTAATTTAATATCTAATGACATAAGGAACATTCAATTTCTGATGATATTCTCTAGTTAATTATGATCCCTTTTATATGAGGCCAATCAATAAGTATATCATACTTGCGAATTTTCAATGTCAAAATATTTAATGGTTGCTCCTTATTTTCCAACTAATAATAGACTAAAGATACTGCCTCCTAACACACGAGTAGGACGAAATGGTAAATGTACTGTAAGTTATAGAAATTGGCATCCAAATATATATAAAAAATATAATAGGTTTTGTTCTCATTTTAATTACTTCTGCATAATATTCAAATTCTATGAGTCATTTCAGAAGGCAAGATTTAAATGGAAAGAACAATCAGAAGGTCAAGTATTACTATATGACACTAAAGAATCGATTCTATAGTCCACAATTTGAATACAAAATCAACTTGAATACAAAATCAACATCACCCCAATATGAGTTTTTAACAAGGATAACACCAATTATAATTTAGAGACACCTAATATTCGACTCTTTCGATAGCACGATAGACCTGAAATTCACAAATCTTATAAAATCATGCCAAGAAAAGGAAGGAATAGCCTTAACATACCTTAACGTTTGCGTCACGAAGTCACCACGACTCCGGTCCCGCCCGTTGTGACTCAACATATAATAGCCCTTAATCTTCTTTTAACAATCCTAAAGATCCACCTCCATAATCGCTACAACTCGAGAATCTAAATGAAGAAGAACTAAGGAACTGGCCAAACATTGACAAGATTTAATTTGGAAATTACCCTCTCTTTAATGAATATATATATACACACGTATGAAAATAGTACCAATTGCACAATCATCTAGTGATGGAATTAAAATGAAACAATGCTTCCAGGGTCGGAATATACATGTAAGTCATATATATGACCCCCAACACCGTTATTAAGAAAATGATCAAAGTTAGTCATATAATTAAATGGAGAATTATGCAAAATATCTATGTATGGTACAACAACTATAACTTTGGACAAAAAGAATGATCTTGTTGAAGCTATATGTACACAACATATTTGGAGAATTATTTTCAAGCTATTAATATTGAAGAAGAAAATGAGAAATGGTATAGAAGCTAATTATATAAATATAATGACTCATCTCACAATTGACTTTATCAAATTGAGAAAGTGTGCCACCACTTAGTTAATGATTTGTTGTCCACTCCCTCCATTTCCACGTGGAGGGGAGGTGTCCATATAAAATATTTTCATCCTATTATATATGTACTTGGGTTTTGTATATGTTCGTGGTAAAATAAATATCATATCTTGAATATACCACAATTAATAGAAAATCATTTCGAATAAAGTCTACCTCAAATAATAATAAGTTTTTCAATATAATTAGACTTTCTAACTCAGTTAAAATAGTAATGAATTATAAAACTCTTTTAAAATAATTAAATATGCAGATGTATAACTAAATAATTTTTATAAATATTTCAAACATTTTAGGAGGGCAATGAAAATATAACTTTTTACCAAATTCTAATTTAAATCAAATATTTTTGAATATGCTCGGTATTAATAAAATTCTCAAATCTAGATTTGTAAGCCTACGACACTGGAAGAAGGACAACGTAAACACCTGGGGTGTTACAAGGTAATTATGGCTCCTAAATTAAAACCAACTCTAGGCGGGGCTCAAAGGGGATCCGAAAGAGCCACCTCAACCTGTCAACTCAAGGATTAACTTTTCGACTCTGAGAATGAGGTTGAGAAGGTTGAAGAAGCCCCAGCTTACCATACTAGAAAAAATGCAAGACAATAAGCTACTACTCCCCAGCTTGATGAGGGAGACGATTCTTTGGAGAATGAGTCTAGTATGGGAGGCTCAAGCTCAAAGCTGAATGATAAGAGTGGCATTGATGCCACCAAGAGCCTAGATGAGGACCGCAAGCCCATGAGGGGTGATGTGATCAAAAGTAAACTCTGAGATTTCGAGGCAGTATTCACTGGCAAGTGAAAGAATCAGATAAATATTTTCAAGAGGGCCTCTTAACAACTAGCAAGGGCAACATAAAAAAGAGTATTGATGAGAAAGCCAAGATTATCTCATCAGATCTTGCAAAGTATCAAGATTAAATGATGATTCAATCACTATGGCTTGGGGTGGATGAGCGAGGTACTAAGAAACTATTACCCTAATATGGTACTGGAATTTTATGCAAATTATGCAGCCACTCTTGACAACAACTGCAAAAAGGGACAAAAACCAACAGATTTTCCAACTCTTAATAGTATTCAGGTCTATGGGGTTACAATTGATATATCTAATCAGATGATGAATAGGCTTTTATATGGGCTCACTTTATGCCACCAGATAGGAGCTCAGATTATGTTCACAGAATGCATGATAGGTACAATAAAAGTTCATTGTTGGCACAAGTTTTGACTTTGGTTAGACTTTGTGGTTCAAAAATTCTATAGAAAAGATCTATAAGTCAACATTGACCTTCATAGCAAAGTTTTAGTGGGCAGTAGTGTGACTCCTCTTGGTTTCTACTGGAGGGGACAATCAATTAAGTGAGGATAGAGAAATCCTGGTGGCTAGTCTGATGTCTGGTTTCAAGTTGAACTTCGGTATTGTTATAGTGGATGAGATGAGGATTAGATCACTAAGGTCTACTACTTCATTACCATTTACATACCTTGTGACTCAGTTGTGTAGAGAAGCCTAAGTTCTAGTGTTAGCAGGGATAGATGAGGAGCTGATAACTTCTAAGAAGCAGGATATTAACAAGTCTTGAGATGAGATAAAATATGAGCTTTGGGTGCACAAGACAATGCCCCAAGTGTTTAGGCCTAATGGTCAGGCTCAGGGTAAGCCTGCAGTTCCTATAGAGGTATCGGGAGAAACCACAGGCATGAAGTTAGCTCTCACTATGGTTCTAGATACTACCTCAACACCCTGTACATCTGTTGCAACTGGCACCACTGCAACTTCAGACTTTACCGCTACTATTTCCAATGCATATCGGGCCTCATCTTATGCATTTATACCCCATAACTTTGTGAAGTGGGTAAAAGAGACTGAGAGGTTTTGAGTGTCAATTGAAGTTATATGCAGAATAGCTAGGATCATTTATGGATCAGGCCATTTTTGCTACACTTGCTACATATTCAACAGTTTGTGGTTGAATAGATGACATGGACGCACGGGTAAATGAGAGGTTGAAGGCTATAACCATATTTAGCTAAGTTTGCTGCAGAATTAACAAAGGCCCAAGCTGACATCTTTGAGTTGCAAGCTATACCTACCCAGGTGTTCGCAACTCCTATTATTGATGGGTTAGAAGAGAAGGATCCTACTTGACTAATTAGGCTAACCTCTCAAAGCCTCAGGAAAGAGGGTGCATAAAGAGGTAGAAGATTTGAAGCAAGATAAAAAGAGGGAAATGAGAAAGGAGAAAGGAGAAGAGAGACTTTGATAAAGCACAACAACTGTCAAAAGGGGAAAGAGATAAAGTAGAGAAGGATATAAGAGCTTAATTTAGTGAAGCCTTATCTAGAATAGCACATGAGACTACCAACCAAACTGGAGGAGTTGAAGCTATTGTATAGTCATAGACTCTAATTACTCCACCACTTGTTTCCATTGAGGAGAATACCACTTCTATCACCACAGAGGAGACTGGGGTTATAGCTACAACCCACACACCAGCATACAATGCCTAGAGTGGGATAGGTATGTTTCTGTACCTAGGCTTTATATTTTATGCATTGGGGACAATGCATGCTCTTTTTGATGAGGGTGGGGTGTGTTGTGTATGCCTCTTAAGTGTTTTTCTTACTGTTTTTCTTTTCTCGAGAGTGTTTCATTTATGTTGGACTGGCATGTTAGAATAAGATGTTTATTTTGTGTTTTGTTTTTGAGTCTGTAAATAGGTGTAAGGTAGTTAGGGAGACTTTGGTGGTCACATTAGAACAACTAGTTGAGTGTGATGTTGTAAAATGATAACCCTCTAAACTGTGCTTATTGTATCATTGCTTTAATTATTGACCTGTATGGATCAGATTTTGACATTGTGATTGTATTGGTACTAATAATTTGTGTAGTTAGACTGGTGCACCAGTTGATTGACTGATGATTAATAGTAGAGCTCTATGCCATGTGTGTGAGGTGTTTATTTATTTTTATGCTATTAGTTTGATCTAGAACTTGCCTTGTTTGTCTTGCTTAAACTATCTAAGGAAAAACTAGGTTAGAAAAGGATCATAGGCCTTTGTTGTTAAAATTTATTTAGATATAAAAGGCCTATCTAATACATGTATTATCCCTAGGTCCTCAAATTTGAGTTGTGAGACTCTTTCTTGATTATCTATAAGACCTGATACCCTTCTTTATGCAAGTAAACCCATTTTTTGTACCAGTTTCCTCCTTGAGCACTAGGATTTAAAACTTAGGCAAAATGACTAAGATGGGGATGGTACGGGTAGGGAGAACAAGTCAAGAGTAGGAGTAAAAAGGTTTTGTAACTAGTCGTGAATAAGTGGGTGTGGTATGTGTATATATATATATATAAATGATAAAAAAAATAAAAAAATAATGAAAATTATGCAGCAAAAAGAATTAGTAAATGTTAATAATAAACTACACCTAGAATATCGGTAGAAAAAGAAAAAAAAGGGGAAAAAAGGTGGGGCTGATTGAGAAATGTAGTGTTCAAAGAGGGTTAGTCACTATTCCATATGTACTATACCCATCATGAATCCTATATTAAAAATTTGGAAAAGCCCTGTAGTGATCCTAACCTGGTTCTCCAACAACATTAAGTATAAAAAATAAGGGCAAGTTTATGGTATCATTCTGGCAGCATTTGAAGTTCTTTGTGAGTGCGAGAGTCTTTGTTGCAGCCCCGTTATAAAATCTTCATTATATACAAGGGAATTTCTTTATGTAAGGGCATGGGGTGATATTCAGAAATCATTGGTTGAGATTCTATATGATACTGGTTTTGTACTGAGTTGTCTACTAGTAACATAATGTTAGTTTTTGATCCAAAAAAATTAGCTTGTTTAGCTTTGAATGTTGCATAGTGTCTCATGGAGAGGTATGGAATTGTGCATGCTTGCCTGGTTAAAGATAATGGACTTGCTATTGACTACGTGATTGTCTGATGCCTATAGGTTTATGACTGAGTCTTGTTTAAGTTACTTGAGGACAAGTAAGAATTCTAAGTTGGGGGCGTTGATGTGCCAGCATTTGATGCTTTTGACCATGAATTATTGCAATTTTTTAAGTAACTTTTTCTGGATTTGATTGCATTTTTGTTTCATATGTAGGAAAATATACCAAGGAGAGAAATAATGTTGAATATGTTGAAAAGAGGGACATGACAACCCACTTGATGAACCATCGACCCTACAACAGGCCATTATCCCAATCATCATGAAGAACCAGTCTCTAAGGCCATATGTATGCAGGTTGATAGAAAATGCAATGAAACAACACAAGATTAACGGGCCATTATAAAAACCATGGTCCATAGTCAACTAAGGACATTCATTGGATTTAAGTGACAGTTCACTTAACAAACCATCACCTTGATGACAAACCGTCATCTCAACCATGAGAATAGATACATCTTGAAGAAATATTCTGGAATTAGATGATGAACAAAGGGATGGACCATTACAAAGATGACAGACTGCCAACCCAGCCATGAAATGCGATGCAGTTATTTTCCTAGTCTAATTAGGATTTGAAAGTTCCCTGGACTATAAATACCTACTTTTAGGATTTGTTTTATCTACTTTTCATTTTTGGGAAAGAAATACAAGTACTATTAAGTTCTTTGTGGTGATTAGTGATTAAATCAAAATTTGCAATACATATTCAGTTCTTGTGATTTTGTTTGTGTAAGTTTCTACTTCTATTTTGATTTCTATGGCTGTATTTGTTCATGAAGATATGAGTGGCTAAAACCCACAACTAGGGTTGTGGGAGCCATAGTGAATTAATACTTTTAGGCTCAAAGATGGTGAAGATTTATATATTGCAAATGCTAGTATTTTTAATTACTTCGTCTTGATTAATTTGTAATGGTTGCAAAAATTAGAACTTGTCGTAGGTTTAAACTTGCTTGAGAAAAGAAGTTAAGGCTACGAAAAAGATTTAATAACAAGGATTTGAGGTTTCTAACCCTCGTCTAGTTGTTGATGCTGTAGTTAGACTGACCAACTTGGGGTAATTATTGTGTTTTGTGTTATAATCACTCTTAGTCCAATAGGATTTGAGGGATAATCATCTGAGTATGTTGAGAAATCTTTGATGTAGTAATGTCATTGATAGCCTTGCAAGTATAACATTAGAAGAGTGTTCCATCATTAATGACCCATTTGTGTTATGAAACCATGGTGAACACAGACCTAGTTCTCTTTCATCACTGAATTCATTTTCTGAATGTTGCAGTTGGAACTTGTTCACACTTGAAATTAAAATGATACCACACTCTTAAAACCCCCCTTTATGGAAGTAATTGGCTATTAGTGAAATAACCGCATTGAACTTAGATTTCACATTATTATCCGTGGGATTCAACCTCAGCTTCGTTGGGTCCTATATTTGACAGCGATCACTTTATATTTTACTTAGAGGTGTAATTTAGGCGTATCAATAACCTCCATACTTTCAAAGTATTGACTACCCTGACCATATTTACAAGCTTGATAAAGCCCGTTATAAACTTAAACAAGCACCTAGAGCATGGTATAATATGTTGTCAAAATTTCTCTTAGGCCATGGATACACAGGAGGTAAAATTGATAATACCGTATTCCTTAAAAACAAAAGGAAGGATGTGTTGATTGTGCAGGTGTATGTGGATGGCATCATCTTTGGATCCACTAGTAAAACACTCACCAAAGAGTTTGCAGATTTGATGAGCAATGAATTTGAGATGAGTATGATGGGGGGACTTAACTTCTTTCTAGGTCTCCAATAAAAAAACTCCTTTAGGAACAATGATTTATTAGCAAAAGTATGTGAATGAACACTTAAGAGGTTCAACATGGATGATACAAAGGTAATAGACACTCTCTTTGCTACAGCAACAAAGTTGTGTACGAAAGAAATAAGTACAATAGTGGAACAAGAACTGCATAGAGCAATGATTAGATCTCTTTTGTACCTCACAACCACTAGGCCTGATACAGTGTTGAGTGTGGAATTATATGCTAGGTTTCAAGCAAATCCTAAGGAACCTCATTTGAAGGCAGTCAAGAGAATCCTAGGGTACTTGAATAAGACAAATGACTTGGGGATATAGTATCCAAAAGGTAGTAACTTTGATCTTGAGAGTATGCAAATGTTGATTATGCAGGTGATTTGGTGGATAGAAGGAGCACCACAGGAATGACCATATCTTGGGATCATGTTTGATCTCTTGTGCTACAAAAAAAGCAGAATTATATGACGTTGTCAACTACTAAGGCTGAATATGTTGCAGCTGCCTCACTTTATGCACAATTACTCTGGATCAAGCAACAACTCAAAGATTTTGGGTTAATCATTGAGTGTGTTCCAATATTTTATGACAACACAAGTGCTATCAAAATTGCCAAAAATCTAGTTCAATATAAGAGGACAAAACACATTGACATTAGACACCATTTCTTGAGGGATAATATAGAGAAGGGGTTGATCTCTATGAATTTTTGTGCCACAGATAAGAAAATTGCTGATATTTTCACTAAGGCACTAGCAAGGGATCACTATGAAAGGAACATATTAAAACTGGGGATGATTAAGATTACATAAGCACCCCTCAATGACTGGATAATGAACACAGTACATATAGCACATTATTTTTTATGATCAGTCTTGTACATTCTGTTGTATGTCCCTATGTCATTTTTAAGGTCAAGCTCCTCATGCACTATAACATTGTATTTGCCTAGGTCACAGGAAAGTAGCTTGACAAAATTGGAGCTACATTAAGCATTATCCGCTGCTCAAAGGTATGTGCGTTATAGTTTTTCATAATTACAAATAAAATCAAAGTGCTTAACCTGTACCTTCCAACTATCCCAAAAAGAATCAAACCTCACCTATAACTCTATAATCATCACTTTTCCAAAAAGGACAAAATTCAATCCAATTATGAATTATTTTTTGATGAAGATGCCAGTATATGTCTAATTAGAGGTCTTCCCTAGGTAAAACTCTTCCACTTAAAGGACTTCTTATACATTTAAATGCCTATTTTTTTAAGTCCTATTTAAAGTCCACCTCTCATCTTTTTTCTTTTCTCAATCTCAAATCCTCTCCTTTTACATACCCCTTAAAGCCAAAATTCATCTTCCTTTCATTTTCTCTGATTCACAAGCCGTATACTCTAAGTCATCCTCATTTTTACACTCCTAAAAATCTAAAATCCCACTCACCCATCCTTCAAATCCCATAACTGATGATCTTGGTACAACTCCTATTGATTTTACATTTGAGATTGCTTATGAGGAAGGGTTTATTGATGCCTCTTATTCGTTAATTGTGTATGAGTCAGAGAAAGTTGTATTAAAAGTATCTGGAGGTAGTGTTAAGAGGGAATCAAGTAATGGTGTTGGTCTGGTTGATGAGGGAGTATTAGAGGATGGACCTCATGAGGGGTAACCACTGGGAGACCCTATAACTGAACTTTCTTCACCTGTTAGGATTATCATGGATGCATCTAGTTAGGAGGATCATTGGGGGACCCAACAGTCAAATTTAGTTCTTCTGTTGGGTTCCATGTAGACAAAGATCTAGGGTTGTTATCTCATGTTTTTGTGTCTAGGGTTGCTACTGAGGGTATAACACCTAAGGAACAGGTCGACACAACTTATTCCTTTGACACAACTCAAGAAGAGGAGCATGTTCCCATAGCTCAATTGGTCTCCAAGAGGGTCAGGTCAAGCCTAAGGAAGGATGTTAAAATTCCTACTAATTAACCCATGGATGACCTACCTACTCATACTTCCTAAGATGTTCGAGTTAGGGTGACTAGAAATATCAAAAGTGCACTTGATGATGGCTTAATTACCATGTTTTCTAAGAAACCCCATCTTGATGAAACCTCGTGTGTTCCTCCTAATGATGCTATTAAAATATTATATGAGAAGATTGACTCTACTGAGAAAAAAAAGGAAGGGTAAGAATGTGATGTCCCTCAAATAGTCTAAGAAATAGGTCAAGAAACATGTTTCTCCCAAGGTCCATGTCAAGTTGAAATTGGTTGATGAACCTACTAATAGTGATGCTGCTGCTGAGAGAGTACCCTCATCTAAATCTATTGTGGAGGATGATACTGATGATGAGGCTCTGTTGGGGATACTGAATATGAAATTGACAACTATGTCGATGTAGAGGATACTCTTGATGCTCGTACGACTATGATAGTTAATTCTGGGAAGGGAACTATCATTAGGAGGAGGTTGATTACTAGGTATGGTGGATTGGAGAAGGGTGAACTTGTGCTTCTCATTACGGCACAAGGTTTATATAAACTATTCCTTCAAGGTGATGAATAAAGGAAAATTGTTAGAGAAGAGAATAGGGAGTTTTACATCAATGCCACGGGTTTCTCCACTTCCATTACTAGTGCGGTTAGGGATGTTCTGTTACACTTACCTTAGACCTTCTTACTAAGGTGTTAAGGGGTTCCAAATGATAGTTGGTGCCACTATGTGAAAAGGGATTGGCCTCCACTTGATAGGCTTCCTTCAGCATTAGACATCACTAGAAAGTTTGCCAATGACCCTGATTTAGAAGTGCATGATAGGGTAGATAAGGGTATTATGCTTCCTTTGCACAAGTTGTTGATTTATGTTGTGCATAATATGATTCTTCCAAGGAACCAAGATGTAACAAAGCCAACTATATATGCCTCACACTTATGGAGTTGTTTGCATCCTGGGTCTATATAAACATACCTAGGCTGATGTTGTGTCATATGCATAGCATTTACAAGAAGGATAAAACCAAGCATGATTTGAGTTATGGCTATTGGTTGGGGGTTTGTTTTTGAGAATTTTGGGGTTCCTGTTAAGTCTTGGCAACTTTAGACCACTAGGGATGTCATTGTGGCTGTGAACCAGGCTATAGTACCTGCTCCTCAAAAGGGGACCAATGCTCTAGTACAGTGATTAAGAGCTATGTTGGATGCTAAGGATGAGGAAATTGCAGCACTTTATGCCTCTCACCTTTGAGCTCTTGATATGTTCCATATGTAGTATGGCTTGGAGAAAGATGCACTTGGAGAGGAGAATACTAGACTCCAATTTGAATTGGAGAAGGAAAAGGCCACTAAAATCTCAAGGGCCTTTTTGAGCTACTTAAGAAAAATCCTCACTCCTTCTCTCATTCTCCAGCCTTCCTAAAATCCTAACCCTCCCCTTCTTTACCTAATCCAAACCTTCCCTATTCTTAGAAGTGGTGCTTTATTTTATTTTTTATTTTGGATCATAACTGTAAGGTACTATATTACTGATCAATGGAAGTATTTTGTTTTAGTTTATAATGTTGGCTTTTCCCTTGTCTGGGCAAATGTTTGATATATCTAACCGAGTTCTTGCTTTTAAGTATTTGTATAGGTGATATCTCTAGTGGCCATGAGTGTTAAATTTGCTTTTATTAGTGAGCTATTAGACTTGACTCTTCTTTATAATGCCAAAAGGATAAAGTTTATGCTTGTGTAATGCTTATAACCCATTGTTTTGACCTGTCTTCTAACATGGCTCTTTTGCTTCTTTGCCTAGAAATTAACGTAAAACAGGTTGAACACAACACACACGTAGTAAGAGTTTTTCATTATCAAAAAAGGGGAATATTTTGGATTGAGGAAGATTTTGATGAGTGACAAAGTTGTGGAACGCATGCAAGGAATATGTATCTATTACAAGTTTCTCTCAGGCAGAGTCCAACTATGATAAGGAGAAGGTCAACCAAGCTAAGCATGTGGATAAAGCATGTTTAAGTAGAGTCCAGCTTGCATTAGACTTCCTTAGATATAAGTGTTCTACATGGAAAGGAATCTCAAGGAGGGTCGGCAAACAAAATCCAAAAAGGAATGGGATTCCTTAGAAGGAAAGTAATTTGATTGAAGAAGGAGGAGACTAAGAAATATGTAAAGACAAAGGGTTAAAAACCCTACGCACTTACAGAGAGCTAAAAGTAGAACACAATCAAATAAAGGGATTTCATATTTGAGAGAGTTCTGACTGAAGATCCAAGTACAGTCAATACAAAGAAACAAGATTGAAGAACCTGTTCCATAGGCTTATGTTAAAAAGTTCTTGAGTCAGTTTTACTATATTGTTTTTATTGAGTTGTAATCTCTTGCTTTCATAGTTTAGAACATACTTCAAGTTGAGGGACTCAAAGTTGGGTTCAATAATCAAGGGTGATTATTGATTTATAGGAATTAGAGTTTAGTTCCTAGGATTGCAAGCATTGTAATCTAAAGTGTTTTAAGGCTCATTATTTTAGTAGAGTTTGGGTTAAATCCTGCAGGGGTGTAGGTCATGGATTTTTATCCTTTATGAGCTAGAGTTTTCCATGATAAAATATTGTGTTGTTACTTTAGTTACTTTACTTTACATAGTTCAAGTTATCGATAAAGGAACGGATAAAATAACCTGTTCCTTAGGGAAATTAAGGGGTAAATATTTTAACACACAAAAAGAGTGAAAGAGTTTGTCACTAATATCATTCATTTCCATGCAAACTTGAATTTACAAAAATTTTGGAGGGGTATGCCCAATTAAACATTTCACATGCAAGACTAACTTTATTAGTATCAAACCAGCCATAATCTCACATTTTAACTCAAAAGGGCAGTAATAATAATGGTTACTCAGACTTGACCATAGCTCATATTAGGCTCGCAAACCCAATCTCAAACCACATAGGGTACTCAGACTTCTCCAAAGGACATCAACACCTAATAAAGTGACTACTTTCCTTAAGAAAGTTGTCAGTCAATCTGTCATCAAGAAAAGTCACTCAAAACTACCACACAAAGTAAAAAGAATCAAGAAATAAAAAAAATATAAAAATGACTAATACACAATCACATTAGTCACAACATGATCCCCACAAGGGCAATAACCCAATAATCACATGAATCAAGTTAGGTAAGGGCACAACAATCCAATATAAACATATCAAGTTCGACAGGGGCACAATAATCCAAAATTAATAGATTAAGCCTGAAAAGGGAAACCAATTATCTTAAAATAAAATCACAAATATACATGCCCAATCACAGATAAATTACCTAAACCCAATAAAAAATGTTGTTGTTCCCTCACTACATAATATCAAAGCATAAATAGATAGTAAGGGGGGCTCCCTGGAGTATGTATCAATCTGAACTGGAGCTAGTGCGGCCTTCAAGGACTAGGTCATCCTCCCATGCCTCATCATCTTCCTCGATTCCACAGAACTTTGAAAGTGTGATCATCATCTTTGTGAGGAGCTTGCTTTTCTTCTTTTGATGCTTTTTTAGATTTTTCTGCCTCCTTTCAACCTTTACCAAACTTTCTTTGAGGTACTACTGCTCGCGAGCTACAATTGTCAAGATTGGTCTACTAGGAGCATCTGTGTAGGTCATCTCAGATGGACAAGTAGAAGAGCTCTCTTCAAGGATTGATGGAAGGCCATCCACAAGCTGGCTAATCTATGCCTCTACGCCATGTACTTGGCTAGAGATGTGTTAGAGTGTTGGGGGTCCTGTCTGAAGTTCTGTAATGTACTTTGGACCTGAATCTGAACCAGGTAGCTCACTAGACTCGGGGAAGAGGCCAAAGGATCAATAAATCTGACGATATTCAATTGACCTTCCTTATCTCGATTAGGCCCTAGTAATTATTACTAAGCATTCTTTCTCACTTATGATATGTTCACCAACCATTAACACGTATTACTAACTCTTAGCGTCATTGATATTACATATACCCATTATCACCCCCAATAGTTTAATAATCATCAATTATTACTATTAAGTCACCTATCACAGATTCTCACCCACAACCCAATTTGACCCACCAACAAGGCATATTAGTATGTACATTAATCCCAGAAAACAAGGACACCATTAATAACCTGACTAAAAAATCGAACGCCCAATCACATATATATGGTTACTCAACAAACCATGAAATCAATATATCCATAATAACTTGTAGTACTCAAATAATTGGACACATCAAGTCAACAATCACGAAATATAAATCACCCAACAAACATATCAATATCCCAAACACAATGAACATATAAGTTAGCAAATAAAACATATCTAGTCATCACAAAATCCTACAATTATAAGCAGTCACATCACAAAATAGGATCTTGTCCACTGGTTTTATAGCTGAATATAGCTTTTGTACCTCATCTTTCTCACTCAATATCATATCAAGACTCGCATAATCACTCATCTGTACACAAATGCTAAAGGGTACTATTTATGCCCAACTAGCCATGATCTGTATGGGACAAGTTAGGGTCCATGTACCATACTGTCATGGTACCCACTTCATATCATAACCTCTCATCTATAAGCTCACATCAGACTCAAGCCACTCAACAATCACAATAGTATGTATATTATCAACTCTTTAATATATCTCTGTATGTTCTCATATCAACTATCTCTCAAGATAATACACATACACAAAATATAATAAGTGTACACCATTCTGAGAAGTCATTTAAAGACATACTTCAATTGTTATAAGCTTATTCATGCAAGCATATGTCAAGCTAATAAAAAATCAATCACAAATCATGTTTGAAGACCAATTAATAAGTTCATTAATATAGAACACATATAAGAAGCTATTTCAAGTCTAACTTCATGTATGCACCCTTAAATTCCTGTCAATTACTCAATAGCCATTACTATGCCAAGAACTCTTGAATTCAATTTCTAAGTGTGAGGAACCAATGTTAATTATTATTATCATACCCATGAATACTACCTCATTATCCTTTTATCAAATAGTTTATCAATATCCAACATATAACACCAAACCCTAGTTTATCCACTCTTTATCACAGATCATACATTAATAATTATATAGGTATTCCTCTTAGTACATTTATGTCATAATACAGCTTCACACATCATAAAAAAACCACATAGAAAAATTACCTCAAGGTGATCACATAATCAAGAACATAAACAAAAACATTTTATCAATTCCATAGTTCTTCCCAACCCATATCTTATTAGAATGGTTTATAGTTGAATTAGCACATCACCTCCCTCACTACTCACACTATTCCTAATTCATATTTCGAATATAGGATGATAACCATAATTAAATATACATACATATTCACACACATAGACTTTCTTATGCTATTCTCAGTTTATCCATACGTGCACCATGCCCAAAGGCCTAATCATGCTTTCTCCCATCAATTCTATGCAGTATATATGATTCCTAATCAATGTCAACTACTAATTAAACCATAAACTACCTCAACACCAAGATACTTCCATAGGATGCATGCAACCTTGCTTCTTGTTCTCGATCTAGAGTTTTTTTTATGGAGAATCTACGAGGAAGATGATAGAACCATATTTTCTGGAGATCTTCTCCTCTTTATTCTTGGTGTTCTATTATATAAATAACCATAGGGACATTTTTAGGAGAGAACTCCCTTGAAATAATAGTTGGAACGAGAAATAAACTTCTTAATTCAGGATTCTGGTTTTGCGGTCCTTGCTGCAGCGGGCTCACAATAGCAAAAAAAAGACCATTGCAGCAGACCTAGTCAGGTCGAAGCCACTTTCTTAAATTTATTTCTTCAACAATCACTAACGAACTAAATAGTTAACCCAAAATAAAACTCAAATTTGATAAGAAATTTGAATTCTTGCACCCTTATGGTAGATATTTCCAATAACGGCGGAATGAGTCGTTACATCATATACTAATTACACAACTATTCATCCCTAAACAAACTTGGGCAATAAGGAGAAAGAGGTTAGAACTGGAAAAAGTTACTTTAAGGATAATTATCCCACCTGACTTATATTACTCACCTTTATCGAACTAATCAACAGTTAACATTTGGCCTTCCTACACCGAGACCCTTTGGAACAAATAAATGCATATTTAAGTACTATACAAATTTTTGGCTTGGGGGAAGGGGAGAATTTCTTTCATACAATGACCTACGATACTCAAAAAAATAGGATTGAGCATCGACGTATAAGCTGCAAAATCATAACACAAAATAAGTCATGAGTTGTTGCAGCGAGTCTGTTGCAGCAGGAAACAAGCCACTTCAATGGGTTTCTTGACATATTAAGGGGCAAGATGGAATTCATTTCTCCACTTTTGCCAAAAACACAACCCTTAAACTTGAAAAATCCTCTCTACAACCTCCCCTCCTACTTTAATTTCTTCATGTAATTCTCCTCTTTAATGTTTTATTTTTATGTTTACAACTTCTAGTTTGCATCATTTACACCAGGTTTGCTTGATTAAATTGAAATTAGGATATTTGAGGGTAAGGGTTAGTTTGTGGTAGGAAAGTAAATCTGTAGCATGCTAGTTTATTTTACATTCTCAATGCTTCTACAACTTTCTTGGCATAAGATTTATGGAGTTCATGAGTGTTTGAACTTGAAGTGGGGTGGGGTAACTAGAAGAAGGTTCTTTGAAATTGTTATGCCCTAAGGCTTGATTTTGGTGTTAATCACCCTAAACACAAAGTATAGAAGTCATACGCCATGACACCATTCTCGATCTGTGCAAAAAATTGATAAAATAAAGCAAGAATTTGAAAATTCCATTTTCAGGGTCGGGATCTCACTTGGGACTATGACTTCATTACAATGGAGGTCATCCAGCTGTGGTGGAATCGCCATAGAGAGTATGGCCTTGCTATTGTGGTTCTGTCCACTATAGAAAATCCTTTCTTACTACATCAAAATGGTACCTTCTGTAGTAGAGGTCTAGAGGTAGTACACTTCCTGGGAAGGACTGAAATCTCTAAAAAAACTTTTTATATTTTCTTTGCCTTTATGCTTATCCTTCTATTAATTATTATTGAGAGCCTTTACTAACACGCTTCTTATTCTCCCTACAAGTGTTACTTATTGCAATGGATGTAAATAATGACATTCCTTATGAGTGGTTTGTCAGTGCTTAATGTAAGAGGAGGTAAATAGAGCAGAGAGTTTGAGACTTCACTTACAAGCGGGGCTTTGTAATGACGGGGGTAGTAGAGGAGATAACTAGTTGCAGGAGATGGGGTGGGGTCAACTATTAGAGCATTCATGTAGTAGTAATGAAAAATAGGTAAGGGAGGTCTATTTTATGCTCCCCACTGTGGAGTGGAGAGTTCCAAAGCCAACCATCTGGATTCGGGGCATAGACGGTCCCGATCGAGGCAACGATCATAAATAAAACTTGAGGGTTGCCAAATCCCCTAGAGGATGAGCTCAAGACTAGGGATGTAATGAACGATGGGTGGTGAATGGTAAAGACATTGGTGGTGGAGGGAAAGAAGGAGAAGATCCTATGGGTCAATAGCCGAACGGGGATCAAGAGTACCAACTTTAAACTTGGTGCTCGTAGGCTGAACTTGGTTTCTAGGAGGATCCATCCTTTTTGAAATGTCAGCAATGTCACCTATCCATAAGCATTAGTGGTGGCTTACATCTTGGATCGGGTGGATGTTAATGTGGGGTCACAAATTATGGCACAGTGGAGAGGCTTTGGCGCAAACAATCCAAAGGATCTACCCTTTCCTTCCTTGATCACCATACTGTGAGCGAGCCAGATGATGGGATCACCGAGTGTAATATGACCTTCAACCCATTGAGGGTGAAAGGTGTACAAGGGCACAGTAAGAAGAAGAGAAAGGTGAGTACTGAGGGTGAAAGTAGTAAGGGTCAGGAAGGTGGTGGAGTTGGGACTGGTTCTGCACAGCCTGCGGGATCTCTCGAGCATCTGTGATTGGAATTTGCTGAGGTCAGGGGATATGCTGATGAATTCTCCCATGGCTCCCCGAGAGTCTGCATCATCAAGTATTGCAGCCTAGCCAATGCCCTTCAGGGAACTTTTGAGTTCTTGGCCCAAGCCTATATACAACTCTGGGTGGATCTAGAAGAGGATAAGAAGATGAGGTTCTCCCAAAACAAGATGCTTGTCCAAATGTGGATGGGGGTCAAGACCCTCCTGAAGTCCCTAGCCCAGTACAAGAAAGTCCCAAAGGTGGAGGCGACAGATACCCAATAGATTTCATTCTTGAGCAGTTTGGATGAAGACGATTCCGATAATTAAAGCACCAGAAATGATGGAGCATCTAGCTAGTCCTCGGTATGGTTCATTCCCCACCCCTCACCCCCCTTTATTTTCAGGTATTGGTCATTTTGCCCTTTTAGGGCTCTTGTTAGACATTTTATTACATTTTCACACATTTGGATAATTTATGTTGTTTTTGTTATATGGGTGGCACTTTTAGGAAGGATGACCTTGTTTGTAGGCTGATACTTTTTATAAAATCATGCTATTGCATGACTGCAACTCTTTATATTTGTTCAAAAGTGAAGTCCCTAAATAGGGGACTGACCTAAGGCATTCTACCTCGTTGTCCACTGTGGCGGACGATCTTCCGCTGCAGCAAATGCACCGTGGTGAGGACTTATTCGCTTTGGTGGAATTCTGTTGTTTCAAATTTACAGTGCAGCGAACACATCTTCGTGGAAATGAGACCTCTAGCAAGAAACCTATTGCTACAACAAAGGGTAGACAAATTACAAGGCAACTTCTAACCTTCAAGTAGGCTCAAATCATTTTTGTTATATCGTTAACTCACAGAATAGTTTCAATATTATACAAATGCATCACCATTTATCAAAAATTTAGCACACGTAAGCATTACTATTGCTTCAACAAACAAAAATTAATATATAATATCAAATAATTATACAATCGACGCACAAATCAAGACATCTATTGCCAAATACCAATTTAAACCAACTAGGTTCCAATTCGAACTCATCAAGGTACTAATTGGAATCAACTAGATTCCAATTTGAATTTGTTGAGATACCAATTGGAATCGAGTAGATACCAATTAAACTCAACCCAGGTAAACAATAAAATGAGGTAGCATGATAGGAAAGAAGAAAGGAATAACTCCTAGATGCCTCATAGCTTCTCGAGGATTTGATGCAGATGTCTACACACCAATTCGTAGGACTCTACTTTACATTGCTCTTGTACTTGTGAGACCTAGTGCTCACAAGTATGATATATTGTAGGCACCTATTTGAATCTAAGTCAGCAGGAGAACTCTTTACTACCCATTCATTTTAAGCAGAAGTTCTTACACAACATCATTATTATAATACACAATTCAATGAAAACTCACATTCATACTGATAATTCTCAAACCCTTACAAGTCTTAATTCCATATTTAAAATACATAATTCACAATGACCTAGTCTAGACATATACAAAAGCTTTTAATAAAGAGTGAGGACAAAAAATAAAAGACACAACTTCCGCTTGAGGAATGAGATTCAAAAGTTGATGATAAATACTTGCCGCTTCAATCAACCTATAACACACCTACACCCCAAAAAGTGTGTAGCAAGAATAGTATCAGTACACTGCACGTATTGGTAGGTATCATTGGTTGACTAAGATTAGTTCATGCAATACGACATAGAAATCAACAAAATCAACATGACAAATCTTGCATCTTCACTTCGCACCCAAATTCATACCACTTATTACCACTTCTCAATAAATCTGAATATGTTCAATTTACATTTCTTATCTCGATTAAGCCCTATTAATTATTACTAAGCATTTTGTCTCACTTGTAGTAAGTTCACCAACCACTAACACATAATACTGACACTTAGCATCATTGATATTACCCATACCTATTATCACGCCCAACTGTTTGACAATCATCACTTATTACTATTAAGTTAGCTACCACAAATTCTCACCCACATCCCTATTAGACCTAGCAACAAGGCAAATTAGTATGTACACTCATCCCAGAAAACAAGGACACCATTAATGGCCTGACCAACCAATCGAAGGCTCAATTACATATTTATGGTTACTCAATAATGCAGGAAATCAAATAGCCCATGACAACTCGTAGTAATCAAATAATTTGACATATCAAGTCAATTATCACAACACATAAATCACCTGACAGACATATCAATGTCCCAAACACAATGAACATATAAGTCAACAAAAAAAACATATCAAGTCATTACAAAATCTAGCAATTATAAGCAGTCACATCACAAACCTGGATTTTGTCCACATTGGTTTTACAGCTGAATATAGCTTTTGTACCTCATCATTCTCACTCAGTATCATATTAGGAGTCACACAATCACTTATCTATACACACATGCTAAAGGGTCTTATTTCTACCAAACTAGCCATGACTTGCACTAGACAATCTAGGGTCCATGTATCATACTGGCGTGTTACCCGTTCCATATCATAACTTCTCATCTATAAGCTCCCATTATACTCGAGCCACTAAAAAATAAGAATAGTATCTATATTCTCAATTCTTCAACAAATCTCCGTATGTTCTCATAATCGGCTATCTCTCCGGATAATGCAACACATACATAAAATATAACAAGTGTACACCATTCTCACCAGTCATTTAAAGATGAGCTTCAACTATTATAAGCTTATTCATACAAACACGTCAAGCCAACAAAAAATCAATCACAAATCAGGTTCGAAGACCAATAAACATTTTTATCAATTCAGAACACCTACAAGAGACTATTTCAAGTCTAACTCCACGTAAGTACCCTTAAATTCCCCTCAATTACTCAATAACCATTACTATGTCAAGAACTCTTGAATTCAGTTTCTAAGGGTGACGACCCATTGTTATTATTATTATTACATTCACGAATACTACCTCATTATCCATTTATCAGACAATTTCTAACACCCAACATACAACACTAATCTAAGTTTATCCACTCTTTTTCATGGATCATACTTTAATAGTTATTAAGGTATTCCTCTTAGGACATTTACATCATAATACAACGTCACATGTCATAACAAAACCACAAAGACAAACTAGATCAAGGTGATCACACAATCAAGAACATACACCAAAACATTTTATCAATTCTACAGGTCCTCCCAACCCATATCTTATTAGACTGGTTTACAGTTGAATTAGCACATCACCTTTCCCTACTACGCACATTATCCCTAATTCTGATTCCAAACACAAGATGATAACTATAATTAAATATACATACGTATTCATACACAATCTTTCTTATGCTATTCTTAGTTTATCCATCTATACACATTTCCCAAAGGCCTAATCATGATTTCTCCCATCAATTCTGCATAGTATATATGATCACAAATCAATCTTTATAACTCATTAAGCCATAACCTACCTCGACGCCAAGATATTGTCATGGGATGCATGCAACCTTGCTTCTTTCTCTTTATCTAGACTTTTCTAACAGAGAATCTATGAGGAAGAGGATGGAACCACATTTCATGAAGAGCTTTTCTCTATTCTTGGTGTTATATCATTGAAATAACCCTAGGGTCACTTTTAGGAGAGAACCCTCTTGAAATAATAGATGGAACCATGAATAAATTATTTAATTTGGGATTCTGTTTTTGCAATCCTTGCTATAGCTATCGAATTCTCATTACAGCGGCCTCGCTGTAGCATAATAGGGATCGCTGCGATGGACCTAGTTAGGTTGAGCCCACTTCTTTAATTATATTTCTTCAAAAATCACTAACAAAATAAATGTTTAATTTGGACTCAATTTCAAATTTGATAAAAAATTTAAATTCCTACACCTTTATCGCGAATATTTCCAATAACAATGGAATGGGTCGTTAGAAAAATTACCTCAAACGAGTGGAAAATCAATAGCGAATACTCAGTCTAGAATTTTCATCAGAAAAAGATGCAAAAGTATAACATAAGTACCAAAACACATTGTATTTAGTAGGCATCATTGGCCGACTGAGCTCAGAAGAACAATATATAGTATAAAGTATAAATAAAACCAACAATTGTACATAGGGAATCTAAAAGAGATCTAAAATTCTACATCCCAGCAGAAACATAGATAAATAAGTAATTAGCATACACACAGTTTAAATAAATGTATAAATGTAAATAAATGAATGCAGTGTAGTATGAAATGAATGCAATGATGGATGTCTACCGTATATACCCCCTCCAGCATGCTGTTCTTGCAAAGGCGGGATCCATGGGGGACTTTTGAGATCCATATACAATGCACGAACTTGAATTGGGACTTCTAAATATAGTAAATGATAATTAATGGTCTGGACTCGAACCGGGACTAAAACTCAGTTTATCAGGTGCCCAAACTCGAATTGGGGTTAAAATCATCTCTTTCTTTCCATTCCTTTCTTTGAAAACTAAAAGTCCAAGTAAAAGTGTTACTTTCCTTATTTAAAGTCTGAAAACCTTGTTTTTCGTCAATTCCATCCATGTACCATGAAAATGTATGTATGTGTATGCTTGTGGAAATACAAGTAGGGATACAACATACAATAGAAGTCAATAAATGTAAATACACCCAAAAACTAAGGAAACATCCTCCCTTCCAACTACCATACTCAATCAGGAAGCCCCATCGACACTATCCTAGAACTGTAGGTCTCACAAACTCACAACATCAAAGTAGCCCAAAAAGAAACAAATACGGATGAAGCCGAATGCTAATACTAATACTAATGAACCCATTCTATCACAAAATTCTACCCCAGGCCTATGCTACGGATCCAAAATACGTATCTAAAACTAAGTAAGCAACCTAAGCTAAGTCTCTAAGGACTAAATAACCAACCAAAACTAAGGCTCAAACCCGAGCTCTTCTCTAAGCCACCCGAGCTAGCCTGATGACCCAAAAATTCAAGACAACCTAGTTAAATGGATATTTTCCCCAATCCAATAAGAATTTTATATGATTTAAGGTCTACCCAAGCAAAGTCTAGAAGAAGAAAAGTCATAACCTACCCAGAGGCCGAACAACAAATCCACGGACGATCATATGGAAGCCTTTCCTTTTCCTAGGGATTCAAAATTCTACCACGCTATCAAAAATATATTCTATATGTAAATACGAGAATAATGATACCCATATTAGAATTTTATAATTTAAGCCAAAAATTGGGTCAAAAATCGACCCGCGAGGCTTGATAATGAATTTTAAAATTTGAACCCACAATCACCTTCCCCTTAATGTAAGGAATACATGGTTAAAAATGGAACAAGAATGGAGTCCATTTCGGGGACCAAAATATCCCAAAAAAGTATGAGAAATAAAAAACTAAACTCAAAATTTAACGGAATTAAGAACGGAAATTGACATAATATTAGCAGAAAATACATGCGGGGTACAAGGAACTCACCAGAATGAATTGAGAGGAGATTCCCATAAGAAATTATCCCCCAAGCACAAATATTATTCAAGTTAGTGAAGAAAATGGAGGAAAAATGAATCTAGAAATAAATTATACTGCCGATGGGGTCTTCTTAGCAAATGCGGGGACCCCTTCGTGAATACAGGACCTCATCAGGTCTAACCATCACGAATGTGGTGGTACCTTCACACACAAAAAAAGGACCTGGTCCAGGTCCCAGCTGACCCTTCTTCACAAATACGGAGGGTCCTTTGCGAATGCAAATTGATCTTCACGAACGCGACGACCTAGCCACTAACGCGAAGAACAAAAAGGTCCTACACCAGCTGCTACACAATAATAAAATTCCAAGTCCAAAATGACTCTAAATGGACTCTCGAGATATGTTCAGAATTTCGTGCACCTAAACTAAATATGCTACCGAATTGAAAATGGCATTCCAGACTCAATAAAATCAACAAAATGACAAACGGAGGTTGTCTGGATGAAACATTGACCAAAGTCAACACTTTTCTAGTTTTCACTAAAATCTACCCAATCATCCAAAATGAGCCCAATATCTTTGGAACCCAAACCAAAGGTCCCTCTAACCCAAAATCTATGTTCTAGAGCTAAAAGAACAATTAAAATTTTCATCCGAGGCTGTTTACTAAAAATGTTGACTAAAGTCAAATTTCTTAACTTCAAAAGCTCCAAAATATAGAGATTGGTTTACAAAATGAATCAAACTTTAGGGGAACTAAACCACTAGTCCCAACAGGTCCCAAATAGACTGTCGCAACTATAGGAAGGCTAAAAATAGGGAAACCTGTGGAAATTAAGAAAATGACCTAGAGGGTCATTACAACATCCACTACTAAAAGAACTTTCATCCTTGAAAGTTAAGGAAAAGAGGGTACCTAAAGGCTCAAAAGGTGAGGATACCCAAGTCCACATGTCTTGGTCGGTTTCTTATGTAGCCTCCTCCACTAGACGGTGCCTCCACTATACATTAACTACATGAATTTCTTTTGGACCTTAATTTCCTTACTTCTCTACCTAAAATAGCAAACGCCTCCTCGTTGAAAGCCAAACTCTCATCCAACTTAATCAAATCCCACTAGAGCACGTGAGACTCATTTGGAACATACCATCTCAGCATAGACACATGGAATACTAGGTGAACATCCGAAGGAGCAGGAGGCAAGGCTAACTTTAAAGCAACAATACTAGGTGAACACCCGAAGGAGCAGGAGGCAAGGCTAACTTAGAGGCAAAATTCCCTACATGTAATAGTAGAAGCAACATTCCCTACATTCAATAGTATCTCAAATAGTCCAATATACCTAGTGTTGAGCTTACCTTTCTTCCTAAACCTCAACATACCATTTATGGATGATACACATAGAAATACTTGATCACTAACCCCAAACTCTATGTCTCATACCCTATGGTCGGTATAACTCTTCTACCTACTCTAAGATTCATAGAGTCTATCCCGAATAACCCAAACTCTATCCATAGAGTTATGTAATAAGTCTGTGCCCCATGGCCTAACCTCGAAGGCATCAAAGCAACACACCAAAGACCTGCACCAGCTACCATACAACTCCTAGAAAAGAGCTATCTGCATACTCAAATACACAAATGGTAGATGTTATTATACGTAAACTCTACCAAAGCCAATAACTGGTCCCACTGACCTCTGAAATCAATAACACAGGCCTGAAGCATATCCTCTAAAACCTAAATAGTCCACTCAAACTGACCATTAGTCTTTCACGCCCCGAATCCCATCGGGACGGATTGACACTCGTAGCCGACAAGGCCCGAGAGAACCAAGATTGGCCTCTATTCAATCATATACATGCCATAAGAAACCCATAGTCACATAATAACTTTGGATACCAACAATGGAATTCATGAAACGTGTGATATATATATATACATATACGAAACTTGGCCGTTAAGGCCACCAAGTCAAAAACGACATATACCTTTTATATTTATACACCCACATCCATCTACAAAAGCCTCTAACAAATGCATTGACCAAAATGAACTAAAAGTCGGGACAAGTCCCCGCTGTATACAACATGTACAACACCAAAACATATGTACAACTATGAATCGGAGAAGCCCCGAACTAACTGGAGCTCACCAAAGATCTGCAACAACTGGCAACCTACTGTGGAGGCCTACTAGCACCTGCGCCTGCAGCAAGTAAGGTAAATTCCCCAAGAGGGGTGAGTACGAAGAATGTACTGAGTATGTAAGGCCATATGAAACTTGTATGATATGTAAAGATGTCAATGAAATCAAATTCAAATGAATGACCAACATAGATAAGTCACTATTCTGTAATTTGGAAACCATGTATATTGCTTTTGTTACTTTCTTTGTATCTTTAATTCAATGATTATTCATCTTTGCTTATGACCTATGATACCCAGGCCCCGACTGAACAGTGGGTTTGTAACATAACATCATGTTATGTTGGGATCGTCTTGAGCTAGGCTTATGCCTCTAGAGCTGCCACCCTATGAATCAATATATATATATCGGGATCGGCTCGAGCTAGGTTAGTACCTCTAGAGCTGCCACCCATACAACAATTCAGGTTCGGCTTGAGCTAGGTTAGTACCTCTAGAGCTGCCCCCTGTTAGGATCGGTCTGAGCTAGGCTTATACCCCTAGGACTGCCCTCTTATTTGGGATCGGCTTGAGCTAGGCATTTTGCCCCCAAAGCTGCCACCCGAACTTGATCATTAACCACATATGCATTACTTCATTCATTACTTTGAGATTGATACCATGATAGTCATAACTTTACTTGAAACTTTGGATCATTAACCAATGAGTGAGAGATATGTGAATAACTTGGCAACATAACATTATTAGAACCATAACACCATGGGAACCATTGGACAATAATCCATGAACAAGAGACATAAGTATAATCACTATTGGAACATTGGAACATAACCTTATTTGAGATTTTGGAACATTAACCATGAATATGAGACATGAGATTCACAAATGATCAATGAGTAGGAAATCTATGACAATGACCATGGATAACCGGATATGGGATACCTTAGCACATTTTGGAATGAAACAAGCGTAATGTCAATGTGAATACTATTTGCCGTAGAAAGATACGGACAGAGTAACCTTACATACCTTGTATTCTCAATACGGATATACAATCTTAGATGCGTATACAATAGTCCCGCTCCTTCTTTATGTGTTACTCTACAACACAAATACCTAACGAAATTCACATTAACCACCAACTACCTTACAAATGCATATAACGTCAATGAGTTACATGTTTGCCTTTAAACATGCCATTTCCCCTTGACAAAACAATTGATGAAATTATTATTCCAAAAATCCCACAATATTCCCAACATTGACCAATACATGATAATCAATACATTTCACCACAACACTTCTCCTTTAAACTTTCTTATCCACACCACATCACAAATAATCCATCAACTTACCTTAATACACCTCATAGCACATATGGGCCAAAATCCCACAATTTACACTTATAGAAAAATAACAAGTTTAATAACAAAATAACACCATATATGTCCATATTTTGTCCATACCATTCTCCTTCATCAAAGGCACAAGTCATAATTCAAGCTTGAACCTCATGGCTCACAAATCTTATACAAAAACACAAAGTACCATGTCCAACATTTCCAAGCACAACAAACATGATTTACATACTCTTTCATGCATATAATATATTAATCCATAACAATAATCACTTACCCAAGCTTGAAAAGTGATGATCTTGCTCCAAAAGTTGGCTTTGAAATCTTAGGGTTTGAAGAAAATATCTTGTTTATTTGTCTAAAAGGCTTGAGACTTTGAAAGCAATAAAAATCAGATTTCTTGCCCTTTATATAGGCCCTCAATTCCATCCTTATCCACTCTTTAACATTTAATGAGGGGTTCTAGAAGGTCAAGTCAAGAATGGGTCTTTTGACCCATTTTGGGCCATGGTTTCTTTTAATTTTTGGGTCCTTTTTGGGCCCAATTCACTTAACCCAGTAAAATCAATAATTTCTCGTGTTTAAGTCATCTTATACATGTTACAACAATTTTCCCACTCATGCTATTCATATCCGTAGCCTCAATCCCAAAAACAAGTGATTCTAGCCACATATGACCTATTTTGACCAAAAGGGTAAAATCGTCATTTCGATGCCAAATTCGTTCTCGAGTAATTTTATCATAAAAATATAATAATTGACTCATTTCCTGTATATACTCATGGTTGCATAAGAAACGTGGCAAAAATCAGCTCGGTACTACCCCGGGTACCCTTGGGACTTAGAAAATTTCCAACTTTCGAAAAATTGAAAAAATCCATCCTGGAACACCCTTGGGCGCGCCAGATTGCTGCCTATGGGCACAAAAATTTGGCCCAGAGTGGCCTGGCATGCCCTCTAGTGCGCCTGGGCCTTAGTTTTTCTGAAAATTTTATTTTTCGACTTTTCTTCGCAGGTTCGGTTAAATATTTCAAGTCCTATTCTTTAACATACTTCTTACCCTTAATATACTTTGTTTAGAGGTACTATTAGCCTCGTTTTGAACCCCACAAATGTTCCACGAAAATCATAAAACACCTCCTATGAAGGTTTAATCACATATACGAGGGCGAAAGTCAATTATCTCATCAATAGCATTACAAAATACATATGTATGGCTCTCGACACCTAAGTAAGCATTGTTCAACGTCATCAAGTAGGGTTAGGAAGGTACGGGGTGTTACATTCTTCCCCCCTTAGGAACATTCGTCCTCGAATGTTAAGAAGATTGTTTCAATTACAACAAATGAATCTCTACATTAGCATACCTATACATAAACATTTAAGGCTCATGGAGACTTACTTGTTATTGCTCCACTTCCGCACTTTGAACTTCTTGGTACCTTTGAAATAGATGGGGATACTTGGATTTCATCATCTCTTCCGCTTCCCATGTGATCTCCTCTACTTGTTGATTTCTCCAAACGACTTTTACGGAAGCTATGTCTTTATTCCTCAATCTCTTTACTTGTCTCTCTAGAATAGCAATGGGTACCTCTTCATAAGTAAGATCCTCTGTAACTTGAACATCTTCAATGGGAAAAATACGAGATGGATATCCTATGCATTTTCGAAGCATCGAAACATGAAATACCGGATGGACTGAGGAAAGTTCCTGGGGTAGTACTAATTCATAAGCAACTTGCCCAAATCTTCTAATAACTTCATTGGGCCTATGTAACGTGGACTCAATTTCCCTTTCTTTCCAAACCGCATTACCCCTTTCATCGGTGACACCTTCAAAAATACCCAATCACCTATGGCGAATTCAAGTCCTCTTCTTCTGACATCAGCATAGGACTTGTGGCGACTTTGGACCATTTGTAACCGCTGTTGGATCACTTTAACTTTCTCCATAGCCTGATGAACAATATCTGGCCCAAGTAAACTCCTTTCCCTTAACTAGAAGAGTCAAATTGGTGCTGAAGTCAATAAGGCCATGAGCTTCAGTAAGCTTGCCTTACACTTAATGGGCCACTATAAAGGAACATCATTCCATGTCAATCTAGTCAATATCACTATAATAGAAGAAAAACCTTTAATGAGACATCTATAGTAACCCGCTAAACCAATGAAACTACAAACCTCGATAGGAGAAGTGGACCAAGAAATCATGAATTGCCTCAATCTTCATCGAACCTACCATAATCCCATCTTTGGACACCACGTGCACCAACAATGCTACAAAATTGAGTTAGAACTCAAAGATAACTTGGCATACAATCAACGATCTCTCAAAGTCTGGAGCATGATACTCATATTTCTCACGCTCCTCCATATTTCTCTAGTAGACTATGATGTCATCAATGAACACTATCATGAAAGCGTCTAAATAAGGCCTAAACACACAGTTTATAAAGTCCATGAATGTTGTTGGGGCATTGGTCAATCCAAAAGACATGACTAAGAACTCTTAGTGATCATAACGAGTCCTAAAAGTAGTCTTAGGTATGTCCATTGCTCTGATCCTCAGCTTATGGTAGATAAATCTCTAAGCAATCTTAGAAAACATGGCTACACCCTGTAGATGGTTGAATAGATCATCAATACACAATATGAGATACTTATTCTTAATAGTAACCTTGTTTAGCTAATAGTAGTCAATAAGCATATGCATAGATCCATCTTTCTTCTTAACAGACTATACAGGAGTACCCCATAAAGAAATTCTAGACCTGATGAACCCCTTAACAGAAAGTCCTAGAGTTGCTCCCTAAGCTCACTCAACTCAGCTATAGACATTCGATACAGTGAAATAAAAATGGGTCGATTGCCCGACTCAATGTCAATACCAAACTCAATATCTTGATTAGGCCTTAACCAGGTAGATCAGTAGGAAATATATCAGAAAACTCACAAACCATAGGAACAAACTCAAGTGAAGGAGTGTCACAGCTAGTATCATGAACATAAACAAGATAAGTTAAATAATCCTTCGCCACTAACCACCTCACCTGAATGTATGGTATAATCCCTCTATGTATATGACTATCAACACTCTACCACACAATCTAAGGGATACCTGTTATAATGTTCAAATACCCCTCTCCAAAAGATATATAGACAATCGTTGCGACATATTAACCCAACTCAAGAGCCGAGGTTGATCCCACAGGTAATAATATGAAGGACTATTGAGATAATAAGTAATTACGAACCACTCACTTGAATCCAAATAATTGATATGAGTATTTGGGGGGGGGGGTTGATATAGAATGAACACACAAAGATAAAAGTAATTAAAATGGATAGGAGTGATGGATAACCTTCACAAGTGAGGGAAAACCAGGGAATTCGTAATGGGGAATCACTTTATATCAAACGATCGATTGTAAGTAACTAAATACTACTAATTAATCTTGGGTTAAGCAATTAGCCTTGGAATCTCAAGTATCTGCTAACGTCTCTCGATCAAAAAATGAATATTTCTTAACTAGATTCTCCTGAATCCTAGCTAAGTGACAATGAAGATATTCAAAATATAGGCTACACAAGGATTCAACTATCTCTATATCGAATCCATTAGATGACGTTTAAAGCCTCAAATCGCGCTAATTAACCTTTTCCAACCTCACTTTTCTCTCTCAATTCAATTAAAGTAAATGAGCAAGTCCTAGGGTTGATCACTCCCTTTGAAAATCAAACTAAGTATGAAAATTAATTAGATAAACATAAACCCATTTCATAAATAACAAGTATTCAACTAATACAAAAGCAAAAGATAGAAATTAAAACCCAAATATTGTTTCGTATCAAACGCAATATACAAATTCAAAGTTAACAACTACACCAAAGATAAATCACTAAAAACTGGGAATTAAATAAAGAAAAAATAAATTCTCATTAATGTACATCCAATCTTCACTCCCAAGGGTGTTGGTTGAAGAACCTTAGCCTCCAAGCTTTAGAAAATAGCCAAAGATGAAAATAATATTTTCAATCTTCCTTTTATAGTTACACGTTTTTTTCACATCAAAATAAGGCCCAAAACAGCACCCCCCACCCCCCACCCCTCAATTTTTAGATTTTTAGATCTGCAATTTTAGTCACTTTTTGCACTAAAAGTCATTTTTCTCATTTTGTTCAATTTGACTTCTTTTTGACTTGGTTTCTTCCAATACTTTTTCAATCATAGAAAACCTACAAAAATAAAAGTAAATGATATTAGATGCACTATTTTCTCAATTAAATATATCAAAAATCTAAGATTAAAGAAAAGATAATTTGGTAAAATACCAACTTATCAACCCCACACTTAAACTATTGCTTATCCTCAAGCAATTCAAAACATCCAATTTACTTCAAAGGAACACAACATTTAAGTTGAATAGTGCACCAACATAGAAGTAAAAAAAATAACTTTAGGCATAAATACATGACTTTGATTGGTACCAATAACTAATTCAAAGCAGCAATAAATCACCAACAACTTCTCATAGTCACTTTTTATTTCAAGTGCTCAATTACCAAATCAATAAAAGTAGAAATCAAATCATGACACTATAGCTTAAAAACTTGTCTCTTTGTCATAAATAATTTTTTTTTATTCATTCTCCTCAATTGAAAAATGGAACAAATTCACACCTCAAATTTCCATGTGCCCTCACAATCAAGAGAGAATCCCACACTTCAAATCACATATGAAATATCAAATGAAAATAATTAACTCTCTCTCACACACAAAGAAGTTCAAATGCACTCAAGTAGTACGATAGGCTTTCCTTCATGTATGTCTCTATTAATGTAGACACACTTGGTTCAAAATTAATTAGGACTTAGAGGGTTGTAATGTAGGCTTTGGGTTAAGGTAGGATTCAATTATGGAAATAGTGACTCAAAATATCCCTAAGTACTACAGTTTGTAATGACAAGAACTCTATCTTCAAAAAAAAAATTCCACCCTCTTTTTGTCATTCTCATTTTACCAACTAGTCTTCTGTTTATTCACAACTCTTTATTCTTCCTTTCATTTTCTTTTTTTTTCTTTTACAAGTTAACAAGGAGTTCCCTTTTATTCTCTCTTTTTTCCCCAATAAATTAGAAGATGATTCCACTTTTTCTCATCATTTTTTTACTTTTCACCTTTCAAGCAATTAACACATTACAAATTAACAAACCATCATCCCCAAACTTAGGCTTTTAACCTATTTTATAATTTCAAAGCACCTCGAGAGGTCTGGTGCCAAAAGATAGAACAATTTAAGAGTAAAGATTAAAGATTGTAATGTGGTTGCCAACAAAAAGGTTAAAGGCTTAAAGAGGTTGATTAGGAAAAATATGCAAAGGATAGGTAATTTAAGGCACAAATGATCCAAGGAAGGTCTAATGCTATTTTTCAACCCAAGTGTAGCCTAGGATTTCACCTTGAAGCATATCCCGAACAAGTTCTAGACCATAAAATATGCAAAAGAACTCACAAGTAAATCTAACCACACATGGCACATGCAAACTCAAGTGGAATATGCATCCAAGATCCAATTAAAATAAATGAACTCAAAGAAAGTCACTCATAGCCTAAAGAGACAATTTAGTAAATAAAAGAGTCAAAAATTGAGTCTAAAAGTCACAATAAGAATCCTTACTTCAATCATCATTTTGTTTTTTTAAACATTAAGAATTCATATGCCAAGATTTAAATATGTTGGTATCTAGCAAGCCACACATGGGCCAAGGGGAAAAAATCACACGAAAATATTACTTTACTACTACACTAACTAAAACTACACCTAAACGAGACTAATTCCCTTAAGAAAGTTGTCACGCTCGATTCTTATGTCCCTAAGTAAGCTAAGTCAAGTGCTAATGGGTAAGCAAGTACTAACTTGAGGGAAACAAGGTCAAAAATCATCACTAGGGCCCCCCTAACCGGCTAAAATAACAAGAATTTACTAAACGAGTATCGAAACCATAAGAACCCACCCACAAATAGGACAATACCACACTAATACCATAACAGAGAAAAGTCTAAAAGAAAGGTAATCCTTGCCTACTTGAACACCATCGAAAGCACGTGAAAATCTCTATAACATAGCTTTTCCCTTCCAAGAAGCCTCCGACTGCTTCCATACTATTAAAATAATATTCTAGGTATCAATACAAGAACAACAATACCTATATTGCAAATTTACACTTCGGGTCAGAAATTAAGCTAAAAATCACCCGCAGACTTCGCTTGTGAAATCCAAAAATTGAAATAGCAAGTATGCCCCTCGGGATATAATGAACTTGTGCTCATAATTTGGGCATGACTAGCCCTAGAATTCTAGTTCAAAACAGCCCGTAAAGCTCGGGTAAAATCAAGGAATGAAACAAATTAAACAAAAATTAGACCAAAAACTTACGAGATAAAGACGAGGAAATGATTACTTTATGTATTCAACTCAATCCCAGCTTCAATTATTGATTACCTACAAATTTCTGAGCTCCCAATATCAATAATGGTGGAACAACACTCAGAAAATATGCAGAAAATAAAGGGATGGAATATTTATACTGCCAGGGGTCCTTCCACGTGAATACAGAACCCCGATCGGGATTGTCCTTTGCAAATGTGACCGGTCTATCACGAATGTGAAGAAGGATCCTGGACCGTCCAGGCCGACTTCCTCTTTGCGAACGCGAAGGCTCGCTCACGAACACGGAGGTCAAGATTCCTTGACCCTCACGGATGCGACCAAGGTCAGCCTCACAAATACGAAGACCAGAATACTTGACCCCCCAGAACGCATCCAAGGCCTCGTGAATTCAAAGGCCAATTTTCGCCTGCACCAGGTGCTATGTACCAACAACTTTGCTAAGTTGCAAAATCTCTGAATGAGCCCTCGGGATTCGTTCAGAACCCTGTGTGAGCAAATGAACTATGTTTACCTACAAAATTTTATATTTTGGACTCAACAAAACCATAAAATTTTCATTAGAGGTTGTTTCGACAAAAAGTGGGTCCCACACCCAAGGTTTAATTTTTATCAAAATCCTCCCAATAGCCCAAAATGAGCCCGGAAGCCTTGGGACTTGGGCTAAGGATCCCTCTAGTATAAAATCGACATTCCAGAGCTAAAAAAACTGTCAAAATTTCCATCCAAGGCTGTTTACTTGAAGTTTTGGCCTGAGACTATTTTTTCAACTTCAAAAACTCCAAAACAGAGAAATGGCTATAAAAACCAAACGAACTGCCCAGTAATTGAACTGTCAGTTCCAAAAAGTCATAAATAATTTGGGACAGCTATAGGAAGGTTGTAAATATAGAAAAGGTACAAAAAGGCAAAAAATAACTTAGAGGGTCATTACAACAGATTAACATAATGTTTTCTGTAACAAGTTTTCTCTCCCCAATCTCTACTTCCTTACAAATTGGTCAAATCTAAAAAAAAATAATTTAAAACTAACCTAAATTACCCCACATATACTTATATGCATCTACCAATATCGCTTGGTAACTCAGACTTCTCGGTCGAATGAAATCATCTCTCAGATAATTTATCGAACACATTGTAGGCGTAACTTTAAGCAGAATTGTTGCACCTATTTAGTGATTGAATTACCCTTCCATTTTCAGGGAATTATAGTTCAATGAAGAATAGTTACAATTCAATCATCCAACAACACAGTAATTTCACAATTTTAACCAAAATCCAAATAAGAAGTGAAAAGAAAAAGAAACAAGAAGAAAAATTTGCCGGGGTGGTGTGGTGGTGGTGATAAAATGAGAAGAGCAGAGGATAGAGTAGTGAGAGACTAACCTGGAGCTGTGATTGAAGATGCCTATGTTTCTTGGTGAGTGAAGGGTAAAGGATTGAGTGGTGTCTGCAAATGGTGCAGGGGAATGAAAAAACACTTCAGGTGTTTTAAACTAAAGCTGAAAAATAGCCCTACTTTGGATTTTCCTTACCAGTTCATGAGGCCATATGCCTATATTGCAATGCCAAAGACCCAAAAAGAGAATTTTCTCACTTTTGTACTATCACTGGTTTGCTCAATTTAATATGCAACTTCCCAACTCCTTTACTCTTTCAAATTAAATACAAAAATTATGAAATTTGGTACGACTACAAATGATTTAAAAAATTTACCTAATAATTAAAATTAAGAGATTGAAATGAAAGTTAAACTTACCACTATTCTCCATAAGCTTGATTGTTTCAATTTTCATCACATCAACCAAGCACAACGTTGAAAAACTGGTTGGAATATGGTTTAAGCCTCTCCATTTTTGAATTTGTATCTTTCTTGACATCCTTACCCCCAAATGAACTAGTGTCCTAAAAAATGATTTGATTGACTTTTTATTGCAACCCTAGTGTCATTTCATAAATTTTGGCATCATGCATTATTTTGGGCTAGATGGGTTGACAATTCACCATTAGCTCATGAAAATCTATCTTGACCTCTTCTTAATTAGGAATCAACTCAAAACCATCATCATTGACTATGTGAATTTGAGCATTACATACTTTAAACTTTTCATTCAATTTGCTCCCCAACTTCTCAATATCGATCAATTTCAAGTTGTTCTACCTCTTCACTTTGCTCAACATGTCTTTTGGAAAATTCTCCAACATTAGGAGGATTCTTTCACATTGTTTCCCATAGACTTCAAGTTGTTGAGTGTGGTTTAATAGCAAATCTTGGCTCACAATTTCATCTTTGTCAAGTTCTTCTCCATGTTGGGACTCAATCAAATCTTGCAAAAATCCATCCATGGAGAAATCCATGTTTTGGAAAACTTCCTCGTCTCCATATTGAATTTGGTCCAACCATTTAGTTTAGACTTCCCCACATCTTTCACTCTTTCCCCTTGCAGTTCTCAACTTCTCCTCAACTCCTTCCCTTTGAGAATTAGAGATTTCTTCAACATAATTTTAATCTTCTTCTTCAAGTTGAGCCACTTCCTCACCTCCACAACTTTCAATGTGGTAATCAATTATTGTGGTTCATTCTTTTGACTTGAAGTCTCTTCTTTGACAAATTCTTCTTGAAGAGTAGGCAATTTCATGTCACTTACAAGGAGATGTATTTTCTCATCCACTTTAGATACCCGAGCTAAGAGAGTTTGAAGCATTACTTGAATGCCTTCATGACAGGCTCTTTGTTCTTTCCTTTTCATATTATTTCTCCTATCAAACTCAAAAGCACAACTAGCATTTTCATTAGCATAACTAGGAGAGGGGGCATAATAATTAGGAAAATCGCTCAAATATCCATCTTGACCACCATACAAATAATTATGCCCATCATAGGATCGAGATGGTGGACACACTTCTCTCGCAGGGGCATTTTCACAATCTTGCCAAAATGTGGTACTCACAATATGGACATGGATTATCAAAATATGAATTGCAATTATCTTGCTCATTTTCATCCCAAGATTCCATAGTAACAAGAATAGCGAAATCAAAATCTAACTAAAACAAGAAACACAAGAAAATCACAAACACATATTTATAAGTTTGGACCAAAGAAAGTAAGCTTAAATCCCAAACTAACTCAATATGTCAAATTGTTCTCCGGCAACAACGCTATTTTTTATAACATTCAAATACAGCTCTCAAAAAGAGATGCAGACGATCATTTGCAATATATTAACCCAACTCAAGAGTCGGTGTCGATGCCACAGGAAACAATATGAAGGGCGATTGAGAAAATAAAGAATTACGAACCACTCACTCAAATCCAAATAATCGATACAAGTATTTTGGAGGTATTTGATATAGAATGAACACACAAAGATATAAGTAATTAAAATGGATAGAAGTGATCGATGACCTTCACAAGCGAGGAAAAACAAGGGAATTTGTAATGGGTATCAATTTATATCAAATGATCCATTGTAAGTAACTAAATACTACACTAATCATGGGTTAAGCAATTAGTCTTAGAATCTCAAGTATCTGCTAATGTATCTCGATCAAAACCAAAATTTCTTAACTGGATTCTCTAGAATCCTAGCTAAGTGACAATGAAGATATTCCAATATTGGCTATACTAGGATTCAACTATCTCTAGATCGAATCCATTAGATGAGGTTTAAAGCCTCAAATCAGGCTAATTAACCTTTTCCAACCTCAATTTCCTCTCTTAATTCAACTGAAGTAAATGGGCAAAACCAATGGTTGATCACTCCCTTTGGAAATAAAACTAAGCATTAAAATTAATTAGATAAACACAAACCCATTTCATAAATAGTAAGTATTCAATTAATACAAAAGCAAAAGGTAGAAATTAAAACTAAAATATTGTTTTATATTAACGCAATATTCAAATCCAAAGTTAACAACTACACCCAAGATTAATCACTACAAAACTGGGAATTGAAGAAAGGGAAACAAGTTCTCATTATTGTGAATCCAATTTTCACTCCCAAGGGTGTTGGTTGAAGAACTCTAGCCTCCAAGCTTGAGAAAATAGCCAAAGACGAAAATAATATTCCCAAATATTCCTTAAATACTTCCATATTTTTTCACATCAAAATAAGGTCCAAAACTTCCCTCAACTTTCAGATTTTTAGATTTGCAATTTTAGCCACTTTTTACAATTTTAGCCATTTTTCTCATTTTCTTCAATTTTACCGCTTTTTGACTTCTTTTGACTTGGTTTCTTCCAATACTCTTTTAAATCAGATAAAACCTACAAAATAAAAGTACATGACTTTAGATGCACTATTTTCTCAATTAAACATATCAAAAATCTAAGATTAAAAAAGAGATAAGTTGGTAAAATACCAACTTATCAACTTGGCATAACCAATGTAACGATCTTGGCAAAATAATCCAAGACCGCGTGATAGGCAGAAAACCAATTCATGCCAAGAATCACATCAAATCAATCATGTATAGGATAACTATATTTAACCAAGTGTCATAATCAAAGAAAGTTACCATACAAGACCGATACACTCGATCCACTACTAATGAATTATCTACAGGAGTAGCAAAAACACACTAGACAACTCCAAATGGGTAGCAAAGTAGGCAACCAAATAAGAGTATGTAGAACCCAAATCAAATAGCACAGAAGTTGGCTGATGACAAATAGAGATCGTTTCTATGATAACGACATCCGAAGCCGTAACCTCCAACCTACCCGGAAAAGCATATAGATGACCATATTTTACATCAGATTAAGTACCCACATGACCACCTAGTTTACCTGGCTGAGCTCCACCTCTAAAATCTTGGGGAATACCCCTATTACCATGTACACCACCTTTGGTAAGTGGCAGTGGAGCCTTGAAGGCCTGAACCTACAGAACCAATTGTCTGCCAAGCCTGCGCCTGGGGCACTCCCTAGCAAAATGGTCAACCTCACCATAATTGTAGAAATCTCTACCAATCATACCCTGTGAGAAATCCTTGCTGACTAGAATGACCACTATAGCGTGAAGACCCAGAATAATAACCCCATGAAGTCTGATTGGAGCTCTAAGCATTATGACTATTATAACCCATATGACCCCCATCTATTATCTGTAGCGCGGCCTAAAAAGTTCTACTATGTTGAAAGTACATCTGATAACCCCTACCTGGGAAACCCCTACCTTTGAATAAAGAACTACTAAATCTACCCTGATGGTGGAACCTCTTATCGCTGCCTCGGTAGGTCTCATGATATATCCCCTCAATGTTCCATGCATGATCAATCTCCTCCATAAATGTATGCCTGGAAGATACCATATGCCTAATGGCCAAACCAAGCTGAAGACTCAACCTTCTGACAAATCTATACACCTACCTATGCTCTATCGACATAATCATAGTAGCAAGTCTGGCCAACTCATGAAACCTTAACTCATACTCAAAAACTAACATAGAGCCCTGCTGAAGATCTATAAGCTTATCCCATAAACTCTCTCTCATACTATAGGGCATATACTTTCCTAAGAAGACCTTGTGCCTAAGTCATTGGGGGTGATCCAGCTAGCCTACACTTGAGATAAGCTCTCCACCACTATTTAGTTGACTCACCCAGCTGAAACGTAGTATAATCAACCCCATATGACTACACAAGCCCAAGGTTATGCAACCTCTCCTGATAGATCACAAAAAACTCACAAGAATCCTCTCTTAAGCACCCATAAACCTGGGAGGACCCAACTTGATAAAACAACCTAGAATTTTTTTCTCCTCAAAAGTAATCACTGACTAGCTATGATACGATGAGCAGTAACCGGCATCAAAAACACCTCTAATCAGGGAGCCACATTAGCAGGCTGCGCTCCTGAACCCTGAACACTAAGAGTCACTGCCTAGGCTGAAGTCTATGCCTCCTCTCTGACTGGAGGACCACTAGAAGTATAAGGCAACACCCCTGTCTGTGACATACCCTCTACGAAGCTCAACAGCTTCACCATATTGTCCTAAAGTATGGGTGTGGCAATAAACCTTGCTGGGACCTAGGTTGGCCCCAATCCTTCTATTGAAGTCGGTAGATTTTCTATCTCAACCTCTGGATTGGGTGATGACATTCTATTTAAACCTCGAGCTGGTTTTGCAGCTCATCCCCAACCTCGACCTTTTGATCGATCTTTGCCCCAACCCCAATAGAGGTCATAACTATAGGTGCAAGGGCCTTGGCCTCACCCACTGAAGACCCCATCCTAACCATCTGCGAAAGAGTGAAACAAGTGGGATTTTAGAAACTTATAGAAATAAGGTTCCATGATAAAGAGTCAAAAGATGGAATTTTTCTAAGAATGCCGTGTAGCCTCCCAAAGATAGGATACATATGTCATCGTACCAATCCACAAGAATCTACTAGACATTTGTTCTTGTACTAGAAATACCAGTGAACCTAGGCTCTGATACCAATCTATCATTACCCAAAATTGGGCCATGACAACACCTATTATAACCCTCTAGTAGGTAGGCCAACCCCACTAGCCATACATGAAAAACTAACTGCTAATGAGTGGAATAAAGAATAACAAAATTGTCAGGCCAACTATATAGATAAATGCAGACAGTAAAGGCCCATAAGTAGCAAAAGAGAAGAATAAAATATACAAATCATCCCCCAAGACCTAGAGTCACTAGAACAAGAGGTACTAATATCAGAAGTACTAATAAATAAGTATATAAATATACGAGTCTACCTCTGAGTATACAAAAATAAAGATAGTAACTATATGGAGGAAATGGATCTACTCCAAACGCTGAGAGGTCACCCCAAATCCAATCCAAAACAGCCTCCGAACGAGTGGAAAATCAACGGTGAATACTTGGGCTAGGATATGCATCAAAATAAGATGTAAAATTATAGCATGAGTACCAAAACATGCAGTACTCACTAGGGATCATAGGCCGACTAAGCTTAGAAGAAAAGTATATAGGATAAAGTGTAAATAAAACCTACAACCGTACATAGGGAAGCTAAAAGAGAGCTAAAAGTCTATATCACAATAGAAACATAGATAAATAAGTAATTAACGTACATACAGTTAGATAAATGTATAAATATAAATAAATGAATGCAGTGCAACAGTGGGATGAATGTAATGATCAATAACTACCGTATATACCCCCTCCAATATCCTATTCTTGAAAAGGTGGGACCTACTGGGGACTCGTGAGGTCCATATACAATGCCTAAATTCAAGCCAGGACTTCCAAAAATAGTAAATGATAAATAATGGCTAGGACTCAAATCGGGGCTAAAACTCAGTTTATCAAGTGCCCGGACTTGAACTGGGGATAAAATAATCTCTTTATTTCCATCCTTTCTTCAAAAACTAAAAGTCCAAGAAATGTGTTACTTTCCTCATTTAAAGTTGAAAAATTGTGTTTTTCTCATCAATTTCAGCCATGTACCATGAAAATGTATATATGAGTTTGCGTGTGCAAATACAAGTAGGGATACAACATACAAAAGAAGTCAGTAAATGTAAATGAGCCCAAAAACTTTGGAAAAGTCCTCCCTTCCAACTATTATACTCAATCACTAAGCCCCATCGACACTATTCTGGACCCGTAGGTCTTACAATCTCACAACATCAAAGTAACTCAAAAAGAAACTAATACGGACGAAGTCGAGTGATGATATTAATATTGAACCCATTCTACTGCAAAATTTGACCCTAGACCTAAGCTAAGGATCCCTAAAATATACCTAAAACTAAGTAAGCAAACTAGGTTAAGGCTCCAAGTAATAAATAAGCAACCTAAACTAAGGCTCAAACCTGAACTCTACTCTAAGGCACCTAAGCTAGCTCGATAAACCCAAAATTCAAGACAAACCAATTAAATGGATATTTTCCACAATCCAATAAGAATTTTATACGATTTAAGGTCTACCCAAACAAAGTCTAGAAGAAGGAAAGTTGTAGGCTACCTAGAGGTTGAATGATGGTCTACCCAAACAAAGTCTCAAAGAAGGAAAGTTGTAGGCTACCTAGAGGTTGAATGACAAATCCATTGACGATTTCATGGAAGCCTTTCTTTTTTGTAGGGATTCAGAATGCTACCACGCTATCAAAATTACATTCTATATGTAAATACAAGTATAATGATAACCATATTAAAATTTTATAATTTGGACCAAAAATTGGGTCAAAAATCGACCCTCGAGGCTTGATGATGAAATTCAAAAATTGAACCCATAATTACCTTCCCCGTAATGTAAGAAATACATGCTTAAAAATTGAACAAGAATGGAGTCCATTTCAGGGCCCAAAATAGCCCAAAAAGTATGAGAAATCAAGAAACGAAACTCAAAATTTAACGAAATTAAGAACAAAAATTGACATAATATTAGCGGAAAATACATGTGGGAGGTACAAGGAACTCACCAGAATGAATTGAGATGAAATTCCCATAAGAAATTATCCCCCAATCTCCAAAATCATTCAAGTTCGTGAAGAAAATAGAGGAAAATGAATCTGGAAATTATTTATACTATCGGGGGGTCCTCTTCACAAATGCAGGGACCCTTCGCGAATGTAGGACGGCAGCAGGTCTAACCATTGCAAACATGGTGGCTATCATAATTACAAAAAAGGAGCTGATTTGGGTCCTATTTGACCTTTCATTGCAAACACGAAGGGTTCTTCACGAACGCGATGACCTGGACCCAAATGAGAAGAACTAAAAGGTGTTGCACTAGTTGCTGCACACCAGCAAAATTCCAAGTCCAAAATGACTTTGAATGGACACAAACCAAATATGATACCCAATTGAAAATGACATCCCAAACACAATGAAATAGACGAAAAGGCCAACAAAGGTCATCTCGATGAAATGTTGACCGAAGTCAACACTTTTCCTATTTTCACTAAAATCCACCCAAGCGCCCAAAATGAGTCTGAAAGCCTCAAGACCCAAACTAAAGGTCCCCCTATCCCAGCATCCATGTTTCAAAGTTAACAAAACTGCCAGAATTTTCATCTAAGGTCGTTTACTAAGAATGTTGACTAAAGTCAAATTTATTAACTTTAAACACACCAAAATATGGACATTCATGTAAAACCCAACTGAAATTCCCAGGAACTGAATCACTAACCCCTGTAAGTCCCAAATAGTATGTAGCAACTACAAGAAGGCTCAAAATAGGGAAACCATGCAAAAATTAAGAAAATAACCTGAAGAGTCATTACACTAATGCTGGAAATACTGTACTTATTAGTACATCCAAGAATACAATGCCTAGAGAAAAGGTGTTTATGGGCATTTATGCTTTTCTTGTAGCCTAAAAATGGATGGATAAAGGGATATAGAAGGATAATTAGTTTAGATGGTGCATTTCTCAAGGGTGTATGTAAAGGTGAATTGTTGTCTTGTATTTCTAAGGATGGAAATAATCAAATGTACTATGTAGCATAGGAAGTAGTTAATAAAGAAACCAAGGACACATGGTCTTGGTTTACCACCAAACATGATTTGGAGTTGTCACGACCCAAGTAGCCTTGAGTGCCATCCACACTAACGCTCCTATGGGAGAACCATCTACCCAAAACCTTAACCAATTCATTTAACACAATGCAAAATAAAATAATAGCAATCTCAAAACTAATAGATTAAAATGCGGAAAACTAACTATTACAACCCCAAAATTCAAAAGTGATCGTACAAAAGACACTAAATAAAACCAGTATAGAGTAATCCAAAAATATCTAATCAACACTTTGACCAAAAAAGGAACAAATGTAACTAACAAGACCCATGGCAGCCTAAATAAGAATAGCTCACCCTTGAACTGAATCAACTATTTGTGCTAGATGTAAGGTCACGTAGAAGTTTTTAAAACACAGTCTGTACTTAATAAAAATAGTACAAGAGTAGTATCAGTACAATCACTATGTACTAGTAGGCATCATAGGCAGACTCAAAATAGAAAAAAGTATATCTGACAAATCAATAAAACAAGTAGACATGTACATCAACACATAATCATTAATTGCATCAACCCATCAAGTTACCCAATTTCCAGATTTATCCATACTGGCAACACAAAGGAAATATAGTTATCAATAAACATATTGATGTAAACAATAAAAGACATATATGTCATTACATAAGACATATCAAGTTATTTTGATCTTGTAATTACAAGCAGTCATACCACACCTATGGATATTTTCCACAAAGATTTCACGGTTGGATAGCTTTTATGCCTCATCAATCTTACTCTATGTTAGATCAGAACTCACAAGAAATATAAATATGTACACATATGCTAAAGGGTCTTATTTTTTTCCAACTAGTCATGGCCTGCAGGGGACAACCTAGGGTCCATGTACCATACTGGCATGGTACCCGCTCCATATCATAACCGTTCATCTGTAAGCTCACACCATACTCAAGCCACTCAACAATCCAAATAATATGTATATTCTCAACTCTATATATCTCAGTATGTTCTCATAATCAACTATCTCCCAGGATAATACAACAAGTACAAAATATAACAAGTGTACATCATTCTCACAAGTCATTTAAAGACAGACATCAACAATCATAAGCTTGTTCAAACAAGCACTTGTCAAGCTAAACAAACAACCAATCACAAATTATGTCCAAAGACCAATCAACATGCTTATCAATTTATAACACATACAAGTGACTATTTCAAGTTTAATTCTATATAAACCATAACCTACCTCGACTAAAAAATCTAAAATAATTAGCTAAACAATAGAAGCCTTTCCATTCCTCAATGCATCAGAATGCTCTTCAAACAATGCCTTGGGAGTTCAAACCCTCTAATTCCTACCCTTATCCTTAGTTAATAATGCAACTCAAGGTTAATTAATCAACTACTATCCCCACAATACTCACATTATCTAATTCATGGATCTTCTACTCCATTTATTCCCTTTTTAAGCAATATTATGCTAAAGGTTTCATCTTTATGGAACTCAAGGTTACCAATTACCATAAATTAAGTTTATGAACTATCAATGGTTACTAACAAGTTTTAATTTACACTCTAGAAGTCTTTCTAGATGATTTTACATCTACCCATAAGCTTTTTCATTCTTTTCATAAGTGATGTGTCATGATCACATGACACTTTCGATGCTTAAAATAAGGAAAATATGCAATAACTTGGGTATATCTTATGGGTATGATGTGTTTTCTATCCTACTTTGCAGGGAAATAGGTTATGGATGAAAAATGGAGATAAAGTAAAGAAGAATGCATAAGAATGGAAAAATTAAAGATGAAAGAGTCAAGGTGTAACCCCAGTGGTGAATCATGGCAGAGACTTACCTCCCGTGGGTACACTCACGTGACATGACAAGGTACCGTGGATCAACTTCAGATAGGTGGAATTACAACTTGCTTCCCACGACAGGCATCCACGTGGCGTGACTCAACTCACGTGACGTGAGTGGGTGCCGTGAATAGACTTCAGAGATTGTGTGGTGCTGCCTGATTCTCATGACAGGGACCCACGTGATGTGGCTTGGTTCCAAGATACCGTGGAAAGTTGCCGACTATAGTCTCCTATTTTATTTGGGACGGGATTCATCTTGTATCTATAAATACTTCTGTATTGTCCTATGTGCAGGATCTAGACATTACATTATTTTGAGTTAGATTTTTGTTATTTTTGAGTTCAGAAACACATTATTATTTTGTAATCTTGGAACACCAATTTTAGAGTTTTATTCATCATTAAAATTTCAGAGTTTCTTCATTATTGTGAGTTTACAATTATGTTTTCATCCTTGAATTCTTATTGTGCTCTTGCGAACATGAGTAACTAAACTCATTAACTAGGGCTGTGTGAACCATGAGGAATTAACAAAATGGGTTAAGTGCAAAGTAATTCTGAACCGGTGTGAATGCATGTATTGTTATTTTCTTCATTATGATTGATCTTCTAATGGTTGCAAATATTAGAAACTCGCCTGTATTCTAGACTTGCTCGAGAGAGAGGCAGAGATTGGGAAAAGGAAATAACAACAGAGATTTGAAGCTATCAACCTTCATCTAATAACTTAAGCCTTAGCAGGAATAGTTATCTGAGATATAGGACAAGGGTTAGTAGTGCGACGCTCGGAGACCGAGAGGAGAAGAGTGAAATTCGTCTAACCAAGGTCGAGAGACGATTTAGATGAACATATCTTGTCAGATTTTGCATGCAATACAGCAGGATAGTTTTGTCAGCACAAGTAACTGGTGGAGTTAAGGAATCATTGGGGATCACAGTCCTAGTATATTTATCATATTGAAAACAATTTCAAAGAATCAACACTTGTTACTATCACTACTTGTTTACAAATATTTCCCCCTTTTTACTTATTTGCCAACTACTCGAACAAGAACTCAACCTACTTTTGTCCTATCCCCGTGGGATCAACCCCAACTTAATTGGGTTTTATATTTGATACATCGACCGCTTTATACTTCTTAGGAGTCATATTTTGGGCGACATCAAATTTTGGCTCCGTTACCGGGGAATACGGTTACGGAGTTGATTAGTTTATTTGTTGAAGTTGATTGGTATTGTTTTTCTATATTTCTAAGGGCACACACCGGTGTATGCCCAATACTAGGAGTCAAGGCAATTCCCTGATTCCGCTTGATATTGAAATAGAAAGGACTCTAAGAGCAAATCGAAGAATGGTGAATACCGATGAAGTTCAGGATCCTGCTGCCTTGGGAGACATTCATAATCAACGAATTCAGCCAGTTGGTCATGAAATAGCATAACAAACTACGACTCGATTAACACAAGAAGAGCAAGCTAGATAAGCTGCTTTTAGGCAAGCAGAGAGAGATAATCGAGCTATGCAAGAGGCAGCCCAGTGACTGGATGAGGCTGAAGAGAGACAAAGAAGAATGAGAGCTCACCAACCACTTCAAAGACCACATGTGCCAATTTATGATGATCCTGAGGAAGAAGATGTTGTAACACCCCGTACATTTCTGAACTCACGCAAATACCCTAATGTTCATGGAATTAATTAAGTTGTGATAGATGGTATATTATTCATGTAAGTTATTGGTCTAAACTAATCATGTGTTAATTGGCTCAATTTAAGGCCCAAAATGAGGCAAAAGACATGGCCCAAAGATGGCAAATGCTCCATTCTTCCTTTTGACCAAGTAAACCCTCAATTATTTATCAAAGTGTGACTAAGGATAAGATTAAAAGTACTATATAAGGTGGAAAAATCATATTTTATTCACAAAAAGGGCACATGCAATTTCTAGACTTTTCCACCAAAAAGATATTTTCTCTCTACTCTCAAACCCTAAGGCAACTATTTCTTTTGGACAAGATCATCACTTTAAAAGCTTGGGTAAGTTTTTAATCTTGTGATTTAATATATTATATGCATGAGAGATTGTGTATATCATGTTGTTTATGTTTACAAAGTGTTGAGAAGTTCACTATGTGTGAAACAGTTTATGTTTGCTTAATCGGTAAAGGGTTTTTCCTTGTAAACTTGAAAGTGGACTTGTAGTCTTGAAGGAAGTTAATTTGATGGATTAAATATCAACATGTAAGATGTTTTTATGTCCTTAACTTTCTTTATCTTTGTGTGTAACATTTGGAATTGTTGTTGTGAAATTGTACATGGAACTGTGGCGTATTGTAAAGGAAATGTAGTTTTGGTGATGTTTATGTGCGTTGTAAAACCATGGCTGTTCGTTGGCATCTAAGATAACTTGATATATGAAAATATAAGTTTAATTATGACCATGGACCATTCATTGCGAAAAAGGACCCAAAAATGACCCCCGGAGGCTGAAACGGGCATCCGCATTCGCGGGCAGGGAACCTTTGGGCGTAGATGCCAATGCAGGTGGCCCTGGACCAGGCCAATGTTCACCTGCGGGTGTAGGTGGCTTCACAGGTCAGCCCAGAACTCCATTTCACATGTTTTTGCATCTCTTTGACCCCCCGAAACCCCTATACCTTTCTTGGATGCAATTATCAACTTATGGTACCTTTTAAATGAATTTAAAGGAGTGGCCTGGAGGTATTTTGAATGGTATCAATTATGTATTATTGTTCATGTGTTGTTGTGAAAGTTATTTAGATGACTTGATGGAGTAATTGTGACGTAGTGTTAATGAGGAAGTGTAGAGGATAAACTTGGTGTGAAATATTATTGGTTTATGATGTCTTGGTCAATGTGTGGAATGTTATGGTATTGTTGGTATGGTGATGCAATAAATGGTATTTTAAGAGGGCGAAATGACGTTATATGGCAGTCACGTAATTCATTGTCGTCTTATGCACTTATAATGTAGTTAATTGTTAACGTGAACTCCGTTATGTACTTGTGTTGTAGAGTGAAACGTAAGGAATGAGATGGATTATTGTATTCACATATAGGACTGTGTATTTATATTGGGAAGATAAGGTATGTAAGGTTACTCTTTTTGTATCCTTCTACAGCACATAGTGTTCACATTGTCATTGTACTTGTTCCATTCCGAAATGTTCTAAGGTATCTCATTTCAGGTTGTCATCTATTGTTAATCACATGTTCCTTATTCATTGATCAATTGTTATTCATGTGTCACATAATTTTGGACATGGTTCCAAAGGTCCAATAATGTTACGATTCCAAAGTTCCAATAATGTTATGACTATCAACGTATCAATCTCTCAAAAGTAAAGAAATGAAGTAATGCATAGTTGTTGGTTGTAAGAGAATGGGTGGCATCTCTAGAGGTATAAGCCTAGCTCGAGTCGAACCTGAGATTATTGGATCAGGGGGCAGCTCTAGAGGCATAAGCCTAGCTCAGGACGAACCTGACAGAGGGCAGCTCTAGAGGTAAGAACCTAGCTCGAGCCGAACCTGATATATTGGTTTATGGATGGGAGCTCTAGAGGTAAGAACCTAGCTCGAGCCAAACCTGATATATTGATTTATGGGTGGCAGCTCTAGAGTCATAAGCCTAGCTCGGGTCGATCCACACATAACGTTATGTTATGTTAAGACCCACTGATCAGTTGGGATCCGGGTATGATATGATTTAGGTAATGATGAATAAACATAGAAGCAAATAAGCAAAGAAAGTAATGAAAGCAATATACATGGTTCCAAACATACAGAACGATGGGTATCCATATTGAATATTCTCTTATATTTGATTCCATTGAAGTTCTTATGTATGATGCAGTTTCTTATAGCCTTACATACTCAGTACATTCTTCGTACTGATGTCCCTTGGGGGACTTACCTTACTTTCTGCAGGCACAGGTGCTAGTAGACCTCCACAGTAGGCTACGGGTCATTCGTATACTATTGGTGAGCTCCAGATTGGTTCGGGGCTTCTCCGAGTCACCTGTGTACATTTGTTGGGGTACTATGTAAATGTTGTTTAAAGTGGGGACTTGTCCTGACTTTTGGTTGGTCATGTCTATGTATCTGTAGAGGCTTTGTAGACGTTGTGAGACGAATGACGGAATGTAAGGAATGTATGTCCATTTTGACGTGGTGGACCTAATGGCCAAGTTTCATATATATATATATATATCATATGTTTTCCATGACTTTCATCATTGGCAATTTATATCTAAATGAGGTAGAGTGTTGTTCTTTTAGTGACAGGTATATGAGTACATATGAATGAAGATTGGTTCTCTCGGGACTTAACGGGTTTGGGTTCCAGTCCACTCCGTTGGAATTCTAGGAGTGACAGATGTGGCCTACTTTGAGCCAATAGAGACTGGTGCCATCATTCCACCAGAGTTACCTCAGGGCACTAAGTTTGACATTACCAGTGCCATGATTCACCTTTTAAACTTGAAGGGTGTGTTCACCGGTCTTCCTACTGATGATCCAAACATGCACGTGATGAATTTTGTGAGGATCTGCACTTCATATAATTTGCCTGGAGTTGATCAAGAGGCTATACGTTTGAGATTGTTTCTATTCTCTCTAACAGGAGAGGCAACTTTGTGGTTGGCTGAATTACCACGAGGTTCCATCACTACTTGGCAAGAATTGAGAAATCAATTTCTGAAAAAGTTTTTCCCACCTTCCAAGATGCTATAGTTGAAAGATGAGATTTACAACTTCAGATAACTACATTCTGAAGCACTTTATGAGACATGGCTAAGGTTCAAGAAGAAGCTACATAATGTACCAAATCATAAGATGAGTGGTAGGAACTTACTTGAAATCTTCTATAGGGCTTTAAATTCCAACACGAAGGCGGTAGAAGATACTATACTTGAAATCTTCTATAGGGCTTTAAATTCCTACACGAAGGCGGTAGAAGATACTATCAGTGGTGGAGCATTCATGAGTTTGAGATGGGAACGAGCTTTGGAGATATTAGATCGTATCACTAAGACCAACCGAGGATGGCATACTCGGGAAGCAAAAACGCCCACTGGCACATATGCTATTGGAGCCTCAGCAGCACAACGGGCTTTAGACAAATCTGTAGCTCAAGAGGTCGCTCAGCTGAGGACAGAAATGGGTCTTTTGGCCAAACAGATTGCGGCTAGAGTTGCTGAGAAGGTGCATGATGTAGGTGCACAAGGTAAAACGCCTAGACATGACGATTATGAATCTGATGAAGAGGCTAAGTATTTGGATCGAGAAGTGGCGGGTTTTTGAGCCAAGGGACAAGGGTCTAACCAAGACTCCTAGAACTTGAAGCAAGGGAATCAAGGTCGGACCTACTATGGAGACAGTTATAACAAGTCGAGATATAGAGATAGAGAACGAGATCATGACAGTGATTGGAGGAGGAAGGATGATTATAAAGAGAAGAGTGGTGTATATGTTCCACCAGGAAACCACGATGCTGACTCTGGAAATTCAAGAATGGAATCCCTTATCAATAAACTGGTGAAAGGGTCAGAGAGTTAAGAACAGTGCCTGAAGGAGATTAGGTCAGATATCTCGGGAATAAGTCAGAAATTAGAATCCCATTCGACTGCTATTAAACAGTTAGAGAAGCAATTTGGGCAGATATCGGTAGCATTGAACCAACGTCAGCCAGGTACCCTTCCAAGCAATATTGTCCAGAATCTGAAGAATGATAGTCACTATCTGGCCATTACTACTAGAAGCGGGAAATGCACAGCAGATCCATCTATAGATGTGGAAACTGAGATAGAGCCAGATAAGTCAAAGGTCGAAACAGCTCCAAATCCTCGTGATACTGGCAAAAAGGCAAAATCTGAAAAGAGACAGGAAAAGAAGGTCCCACAAATGCTGAAAACTATCCCATGACCTCCTCCTCCCTTTACTCAAAGATTGAAAAAGAAGGCTGAAGAAGGCAAATATCAAAAGTTTATTACAATGTTGAAAGAGCTATCAGTAAACATCCCTCTTGTTAAGGCATTGGAGTAGATGCCAGGCTATGCTAAGTTCATGAAAGACTTGGTGACAAAGAAGAGAACTATCAGTTTTGAGCTGGCAGATAACTTACATCATTGTAGTACAGTTGCTTCGCGTTCCCTAGTTGAAAAGAAGGAGGATCCAGGAGCTTTCACAATTCCTTGTAGTATCAGGTCTTACAACTTTCCTAAAGCACTTTGTGATTTGGGTGCTAGCATTAACTTAATACCGTTAGCCGTTTTCAAGCAGTTGGGGTTGGGAGCACCAAAACCAGCCTCTATGATACTTCTCATGGCGAATAGGACTGTGAAAAAATTGGTGGGTATTTTGTATGATGTTTTGGTAAAAGTTGCATCTTTCATATTTTCAATTGACTTTGTGATCCTAGATTGTGAAGTCGATTTTAAGGTTCCCATCATATTGGGAATACCATTCCTTGTCACTGGTTGTGCATTGGTCGACATGGAAATAGGGCAAATGAAATTTAGGTTAAATAATGAACAAGTCACTTTCAATATTTGTCGTTCCATGAAGCAACTGAAAGATATGCGGGTGATTTCGGTAATAGATGTGGTTGAGGATAGAGATATTGTCGTGTCTCTTGAAGAAAGGTTGGGGGTAGAAGCTCTCGCAGCCGTGATTATGAATTTTGATAGCAACGGTATTGAGGAATACGATGAGATGGTTGGTGCACTCACTGGTAAGGGAGCATACACTTATGCTCCAAATAAACTTTATCTCGATTTGAAGAATAGGATGACCCCACCAGCTCATCCTTCTAGTGAGGAGCCTCCAGTTTTAGAGCTTAAGGCTCTTCCGGCTCATCTTCGCTACACATTTTTGGGAGCCAACAACACCTTGCCTGTGATTATTTTTGCTAAATTGGTGAGGTGGCAAATAGAGGTTCTGGATTCGGTATTGAGAAGATTTAAGAGGGACATTGGTTGGTCCATTGCTGATATTATAGGAATTCCACCCGACATTTGCACTCATAAAATTCAACTTAATCCTGAATGCATATCGAGAATTGAGCACCAACGTCATCTAAACCCACCTATGCAAGAGGTTATGAAGAAAGAGATCATCAAGTGGTTAGATGTAGAAGTGGTTTACCCTATTACTAATAGCAAGTGGGTGAACCCAGTTCAGTGTGTGCTAAAGAAGGGAGAAATCATTGTGGTTCCAAACGACAAGAATGAGTTAATCCTAATGAGGCCGGTTACTGGATAGAGAGTTTGCATGGATTATCGAAAGTTGAATTCTTGAACAGAAAAATATCACTTTCCTATGCCCTTCATGGATCAAATGTTAGACCGTCTTGCCGGTAGAGGATGGTATTGTTTTCTCGATGGCTATTCGGGGTATATTCAGATTTTCATTGCTCCCGAAGACTAAGATAAGACCACTTTCACTTGTCCATACAGGACATTCGCGTTTAAAAGGATGCCCTTCGGTTTATGTAATGCACCGGCCACTTTCCAACGCTGCATGATATCTATTTTCTCTGACATGGTGGAAGCCACTATTGAGGTTTTTATGGATGATTTTTCTGTTGTGGGAGACTCATTTGATGATTGCTTGGCACACCTTGCTAATATGCTGCAAAGATGTGAGAAGTGCAACTTAGTGCTAAATTGGGAAAAATGTCATTTTATTGTAAATGAGGGTATCGTATTAGGGCATCAGATCTCAAGGAAAGGTATTGAAGTTGACAAGGTAAAGATTGAGGTAATTGAAAAGTTACCTCCACCCATTTCCATGAAACAAATTCGAAGTTTCTTAGGTCATGCTGGCTTTTATAGAAGATTCATCAAGGATTTCTCTAAGATTGCACATCCATTATGCAAACTTTTGGAGAAAGAGGTGAAGTTCGTATTCGATGAGGCATGTCTAAAAGCATTTGAGTGTCTGAAAAAGAAGTTAGTTTCAGCCCCTATCATTATGTGTGACACTAGCGGGGTGGCTTTGGGTGCATTCCTTGTCCAAAGACGTGAGAAGATTTTACATCCGATTTACTATGCTAGCAAAGTGCTTAATCCAGCTCAAAAGAATTACACTATGACTGAACAGGAATTGTTGGCAGTGGTCTTTGCTTTTGAGAAATTCAGATTTTACTTGATTGGTACGAAGGTTATTGTGCATTCAGATCATGCAACTCTTCGGTATCTTATGTCAAAAAAGGATGCTAAGCCAAGATTGATTCGGTGGGTGCTCCTACTGCAAGAATTTGACTTTGAAGTCAAGGATCGTAAGGGAACCGAGAATCAGGTCGTTGACCATCTATCACACCTTGAGGAGGAGTCCATGCTTAAATTAAGGGATGATCTTGAGATTGATGATACTTTTCCAGATGAGCAAGTACTGGCAGCATCACAAGACTTAATCCATTGGTTTGCTGATTTTGCCAACTTTTTGGCAAGTGATTTAGTTTCGAAAGATATGTCGTATCAGCAGAGAAAGAAATTCATGCATGAAGTGAGAAAATTCTTTTGGGATAAGCCGTATTTATTTAGGGTATGTGCAGATGGCATGATTCGAAGATGTATTCCAGAGATCAAGATGATAAGTATTTTGGACGCATGTCATTCATCTCCAGTTGGGGGTATTTAGAGAGGTGTGCGTACTGCTCATAAGATCTTACAATGGGGGTATTATTGGCCCACCATTTATAAAGATGATCATGATTATGCTCGGGCTTGTGACCAATATCAAAGGCAAGGGAATATCTCATGCAGACATGAACTTTCCATGACACCTATCCTTAAGCTCGAATAATTTGATGTATGGGGAATTGACTTTATGGGCCCTTTTGTGAGCTCACATGGGATGAAATACATTTTAATAGCTGTCAACTATGTTTCTAAGTAGGTGGAGGCAATTACGCTTCCCAATAAGGAAGGAAGGAGTGTCACGACATTCTTGAAGAAGAACATATTTTCATGGTTTGGTACACCCCGGGTAATCATTAGTGAGGAGGATCCCACTTCTGTAATCGGTTGTTCAAGGCCCTGCTTGAAAAATATGGTGTTAAAAATAAGGTGGCAACACCTTACCATCCTCAGACAAGCGGGCAAGTTGAGGTGTCAAATCGTGAGATCAATTCTATTCTGGAAAAAATGGTGAATGCCAATAGGATTGATTGGGCTCGAAGATTGGATGATGCATTATGGGCGTATCGAACTACTTTCAAGACACCAATTGGTACATCACCATATCAGTTAGTTTTTGGAAAATCTTGCCATTTGCCTGTCGAACTTGAACATAAGGCTTTTTGGGCTTTGAAAAGGTTGAATTTAGACTGGAGTGAATCGGCTAAATTGAGACTTGAGAAGATGAATGAGATGGATGAATTTCGTCTCCGGGCTTATGAAAGTTTAGCAAAATTATATTATGATCGACACATTGAGAAACGAGAGTTTCGCCAGAGAGATTTGGTGCTACTTTATAACTCCAAGCTTCGCTTGTTTGCTAGAAAGTTAAAGTCCAAATGGTCTGGACCATTCACGGTCCCACATGGAGCAATTGAGATAAAAGAAGATGATAATGTTCTATTCAAGGTAAATGGGCAGCGTGTAAAGCATTAAGTGGGATCACAGAAGAAATAAGGACATGTGAGGAGCTTGAGCTTGATGAAGTCTAAGTAGCCAAGCTAGCCATGTCATACCGCGACATTAAATCAAGAGCTTCATGGGAGGCAACCCATGGGCTGGTTGGTGAATTCTGAGTATCCAAGTTAGTCGTGTCATGCCGCGACATTAAATCAGGCGCTACTTGGGAGGCAACCCAAGATCTGATGATGTTGTGATCTGAGCATTCGAAGACACGTTAGCTGAAATTCACAATATTGACCTGTAAACGTTCATTACTACCCACGATAGGGTACCCACGTGACGTAGGTAGACCTACGTCACGTGGGTTGTGCCGTGAAAATCAAAGAAAATGTTTACCTTTCTGAATCTTACCTACGACAAGGTACCCACGTGATGTAGGTAGACCCACGTCACGTGGGTGGTTCCGTGGAAATCAGAAACTATATTTGTCCTTCTTAATCTTACCTATGACAGGGTACCCACGTGACGTAGGTAGATCCACGTCATGCGGGTGGTTTTGTGAACCTCAAAAACAGCAATAATTCGAGATTCGACCAAATCCGGCCCTTCATTCATATAAATTTCAGTATACTCCTCAAAGCTGACCCAAATCCGAATCCACACTCCTCTTTCTCAATTTTAAATCCTAAACATAAACCCTAATTTCCACAAATCACCAAATTCTCATACCTTAAATCCAAAATTCTTAAAATTCCCAAAGTCCACATTCACAATCCTCAAATTCCCTCACACAAATTTCGACTTTCCCCTACTCTTCATCCAAAACCCGTGAATCCGACCCTCCACAGACTCGAATTCAAAAACCCAGACCCGATATTGACCCCACCCAAATTGACACTCCTCAAATTCGACCCAAATACCCTAAAATCCGGCACAAACCCGATCCACTCAAGACCCAAATATGACCTACCTATTCATACACCCAACATCATGCCCCCCAAACCAAACCCCAAATGTGACCACCTTGATTCTTCGTCAAGAATTCGAACAAAAAATCCAAAATTTCCAACCCAATTACGTGATGAACCGTCAGAGTCAGGAAGAAGTGGGTCCGAGGAGGTTTTTGATATTGGCACTGATGATACTGCACTAGTGCCTCGTACCACGAAGTTACAAACTCGGGCACAAGCTGCTGCCCGAGCCGCACTTCAGCCCATTCCACGACATGTCAAGCCGCCTGTTCCTGATCAGTCTTTCGATCTGCCCCCCATTCTGAAGAGGGAAAGGATGATTCAGTATCGGGCTCTGTGGATCATACTACAAGACAGGGTACCTCTACGGCAGAGGCTACAACATCTATTTCGGGCACTGATGAATAGAGTTCCCTGACTTCCTCACAGAGAAGGGATATTCAATGATGGTATGTTCAGGGAATGTAGGTATTTTATGAAACGGATGCCAAGCTTACTGAGCGGGGCGTGTGTAGAAGAAGTATTATAGAGGATCCCCAATATCGGCTAGAGGAGTTAAAGGTATTGCCTAACATTTGGACTGCGTTTGAGCAGTATGGGTTTGGATGGATGGTGGAGCCTCCTGGTCGCTATAGCTCAGAATTGGTCCGAGAATTTTATGCATCCTATGCTGCGTCTGTTGATTTGATCACATCTGTTGGGCAGTGGTACCATGACCAACCACTATTGACTCACACTTTGGTTTGAGGGACCAGAGTCGATATATCTGAGCAGACCATCCACCGATTCTTGTTTAGTGCAGACCGTCCATTGCCAGCTATGACTGCTGAGTTTGATCACCGTATGGAGACTGTCAAAAATTGGATTAAAATGAGGGATGCTGATTATAAGTTGGAGTTACTGAGGTGGATTGCTGGTTATATAGCGGAGGACGGTGTTGATGCTAGTTGGGTGACTAGGAATCTAGATATAAAGAAGTACACACTTTTTTTTGCTGGCAGGTTTTGGTGGTCGGTTGTTAGGCATCGATTGGGACCCACTAATGCTGATAATTCACTCACCTTGGACCGGGCTGTTGTGGTAGCTAGAATCCTCGCCGGTTATGACATCAATATCGCCAGGTACATTATTAGGGAGATCCATGAGGGGGGTTTTCGAGACCATACCAGTATCCCTTTCCCCTGTTTGATTCAGTACCTGTGTTATAGGGCGGGTGTGGTTAAGCTACCTACCATCGATCACTATATCAAGGTGACCCGCATAGAAGATATTCGGTTGATACAGTAGCGGGGATCTAACCCCATTGTTCCACGAAGGTATCAACCATCCGGGTCGTTAAGAGCAGCCCTTTTTGAAGGGTCGAGAGATATCGAGGAGCCGGTGAGTACCCCAGCACCAGTGAGTATGCCCGAAACAGTGCATGTATCTGCTGAGGGCATAGAACCGGTGATTGATGATGAGGTTCCAGGCACTACCGTACCACTGCTCCCTTTTGGTATGGTTTCAATTTTGAGGGACTTCCTGCAGCAGCTGGTTGATAGGCAGACGCAGATGTTTGAGAGATAGGCCCACATAAAGGCACAGATGGCTAAGTTGGTATTCCATCTTAATCCATGGGTTAGGACCACAGTGGAGCTACATAGGCTAGAGTGGAGGCCCGTATGTCCGCGTCTATTGATAAATTTATGCAAGAGCTGCATGGACAAATTGATAGCTTTGAGGCGCGGACGGCTACCCGATTAGGTACGACAAAGAATTCTGGTATGGCAGCATTGACACAGGAGGTAGCTGCATTGCGAGAGGAGGTTTGAGCTTTGGCACCGAGCAGTGCCCCTGTTATTCTACCTATGCCTATTCAGGCTCCGATGCGGCCAGTGTTTTAGGTGGATTTGTTTGCCGATGAGGAGCCTCCTATTGATAGAGGAAAATGACCACGTAGTCCAGAGGAGCGGGTGGATAGTGGTGACGAGTATGAGGGTGATCTCCAGAGAGCGGTTAAGGCCTCCAGGTTGGAGTACCATACTAGTCAGATCGCCCAGGAGAAGAGGGCACGAGTTGAGTCCTCTAGTCAGGTACCCCCTCCACCGGATGCACCTAGAAGAGATCCCAGAGAGCATACTGATGATCCCGCTACAGGAGGGCCTACTTCTGGCGCTTAGAGTACTCCAGGTATGTTTTCACTCCCTTACATTTGTTGGATTGATAGTTGTGCACTAGGGGCAGTGCACCATTATTTAGTTCGGGGTGGGGGTATACCACCACTTGGGGGTTTTTGTTGCCATATTTGTTTTACCCCAAGTGTGTTGTTATAGTAGAACCGGCATGTTTAGGTTGTTATTTATAGTATTTATGTGTTTTCTTGTTGAATAAGGAGAAAAATAGGGGAACCGTAGTGCAGTCCAGTTTTGAACAAGTTATGTTGTTTGATTATTTAAAAGACACCCCTCCGGAAGATTTTGTTTTAAAATGTGTGTGTAGCATGTTAGTTTGTGACAGTTGTTGGATCTTGTTATGGTATTAGGATTATAGACAAAATAACTGTTGCTAGCATTGCATGAACCCAGATAGGTAGTAGTTAATAATGAACCCTCTGCTAGGTGTGTGTGAGGTCATTACTTAGTTGACTTTGTATGTGTGATCCAGAACTTGCCCGGTTATTCTTACCTAGGTTAAAGGATAGTGGTTAGGAAAGGATCATAGGCCGTTTTTGAATAAGTCCACGCTTAGCTTAAATGCCTGATCAAATGAATTAAGTAGCCCTTGGTCCCGATTTTGAGCCTTAATTGACCTATTTCTTTCATTAGCCTATTCACCTTCCCATTTTAACTTATAATGAACCTGTCTTGGCCCTGGTCCCTTCTTGGACATTGTGTACCTCAACTCAGACAAATCGCCTAAGTTAAGGGTGGCTATTATAGGGGTGCATAGATTGATTTGGGTATGAAGAAGGGGTTAGTAAAAGAAAAGTAGAATAGATTTGCTTGTGAAAAAAAAAATATAAATAAATTGTGTTTTGAAAGTATGAAGGAAATCACACCCAAAATCTGAAAATAAATGAAGGAGAATAAGGGAGAATAAATAAGCATGGGTGGAAAGTGGAGCCAAAAATAGTGTAGTGTCAAGGAGGGTTAAGTAACCATATCCATATGTACCATACCCGTCCCCAAGCCTACATTACAAGCCAATTAAAGTCCTATAGTGATCCTAGTCCAACTGTCCAAAAAACTAAGGCATAGAAAATAAGGGCAAGCCTATGGTATTTCATGCACACTGTTTGAACTTCTTTGTGAGAGAGAGTGTTTTGAACGAGTCCCCAATTTGAGATTCATTAGTATACTGTGAGTGTCTGGGACTTCTTTGTTGTGAGAGTACATGGGTTGCATTGTTAGCTGCTATTTGTTCGGTTAATGTCAGGTGCATATAAGCTTAGTTGTTTGTTCATAATCTCATGTCGTCACTTGATCCCTTCTATGTTATGATAATATGCTGCATGTATGCACACAGTGGTTTTGATTTGCAAGTAGGAGGGGTCAGAAAAGTTTTGAGGTCAAAAGCAATGAGTTGACTACCGTAAGTCCCTTAGGTTTCTCTTAGTTAAGCATCGTATATATTTGTTTTGTTTTGTTTGCCTGAGGACAGGCAAATGTTCTAAGTTGAGGGTGTTGATGTGTCATGATCACATGACACTTTTGACGCTTAAAACAAGGAAAATATGCAATAACTTGGGTATATCTTGTGGGTATGATGTGTTTTCTGTCCTACTTTGTAGGGAAATAGGTTATGGATGCAAAAATGGAGATAAAGTGAAGAAGAATGCATAAGAATGGAAAAATAAAGATGAAAGAGTCAAGGTGTAACCCCAGGGGTGAATCACGGCAGAGACTTACATCCCGTAGGTACACTCACGTGACGTGAGAAGGTACCGTGGATCAACTTCAGATAGGTGGAATTACAACCTGCTTCCCATAACAGGATCCATGTGGCGTGACTCAACTCACGTGATGTGAGTGGGTGCCGTGAATAGACTTCAGAGATTGTATGGTGCTGCCTTATTCTCACGACAGGGACCCACATGACGTGGCTTGGTTCCGCGATACCAAGCCACGATACCGTGGAAAATTACCGACTTTAGTTTCCTATTTTGTTCGAAATAGGATTCATCTTGTATCTATAAATACCTCTGTATTATCCTATGTGCAAGAGCTAGCTATTACATTATTTTGAGTTAGATTTCCGTTATTTTTGAATTCAGAAACACATTATTATTTTGTAATCTTGGAACACCGATTCTAGGGTTTTATTCATCATTGAGATTTTAGAGTTTCTTCATTATTGTGAGTTTACAATTATGTTTTCATCCTTGAATTCTTATTGTGCTCTTGTGAACATGAGTAGCTAAACTCATTAACTAGGGTTGTGTGAACCATGAGGAATTAACGAAACGGGTTAAGTACAGAGCAATTCTGAACCGATGTGAATTCATGTATTGTTATTTTCTTCATTGTGATTGATCTTCTAATGGTTGCAAACATTAGAAACTCGCCTGTATTCTAGACTTGCTTGAGAGAGAGAGGTAGAGATTGGGAAAAGGAAATAACAACAGAGATTTGAAGCTAACAACCTTCATCTAATCACTTGAGCCTTAGCAGGAATAGTTATCTGAGATCCAGGACAAGAGTTAGTAGTATGACGCTCGGAGATCGAGAGGAGAAGAGTGAAATTCGTCTAACCAAGGTCGAGAGACATTTAGATGAACATATCTTGTTAGATTTTGCATGCAACGCAGCGGGATAGTTTTGTCAGCACAAGTAACCGGTGGAGTTAAGGAATCATTGGGGATCACAGTCCTAGTGTATTACTCATATTGAAAACAATTTCAAAGAATCAACACTTGTTACTATCACTACTTGTTTACAAATATTTCCACCTTTTTACTTATTTGCTAACTACTCGAACAAGAACTCAACCTACTTTCGTCCTATTCCCTGTGGGATCGACCCCAACCTAGTTGGGTTCTATATTTAATACAGCGACCGCTATATACTTCTTAGGAGTCATATTTTGGGCGACATCAATAATCCTAGAGTTCTAACCCATAATTCCACCATAACAATCTACGTAGCGATTCCAAGGTGATAATAGATTACAAAGCGTAAAGAGTTATGGAATCACTTACCTCAACAAGAATTCTCACTCTAGCTATGAGAAAAATTGCCTCTCTGAAGTTTAGAATGAGTTTTTTGAGTTTGAGGGACAAAACCTAGATAAACTGACTTAAATGACATTTTGTCTATTCATCTTCTGTTGTGGTAACCAGTTTCTCACTGCAGCAGACTGCTGTGGAAAAATGGGGCTCGCTATGGTAGACCCTAACAAAATTCCCTCATTCTTCTATGGCGGAAGTCCAACCACAACAATAGTCTCGCTGCAACTGTAATTCTACTTTTGTAGCGGCTCTAAATAGTAGCTTGGATAGGATCTCATTCTACCCCTATTTCACAACATAATTCATAGACTTAAGACATAACGAAGTTATCCCAACATGGTAGACACTAAAATCACATGCTACGACCTTATTTTTCAATCTCGAATTTTCCTATGGAGGTCTAGGTCACAAGGTCACCCCCTAATGAAATGCAGCACAACAAACACAACACATGAATCACAAATCAGCACTAACACACATTATGCTAGATTTTTTCTTTAAACTATCCGATTTTGATATTTTATTAACCCAACTCACTAGGATAACTCTAGAAGGGTACTTAGGCCCTAACCTCCCTATAACGACTGAGAGGGTTGTTACATCAGATTCCAATTAAACAATTATTCATCCCCAAATGGACAAATAAGAAAAACAAGGGAAAACTTCATAATTCAATGAAGAGATGGGGAAACTTGCTACATATGTTTGATTCGGTCTCCCAAGTGGCCTCCTCAATAGGATGGATCTTCCACTGGAACTTCACAGACTCAATCTCGCTTGGCCTCAACTTGCAGACCATTCTATCTAAGATAGACACATGTTCTTCTTTATAGGACAATTTTTTATCAACAGGACCGAATCCCAGTAAATGATATAATTCCCATCAGCATGATACTTCATCAACATAGACACATGAAATATCAGATGAACTCCCGACAAACCTTGAGGTGAAGCAAATTCATAGGCTACCATCCCCACACGGTCAGAAATATCAAATGGCCTAATGTACCTCGAGCTGAGCTTACCTTTCTCACCAAACATCATCACACCTTTTATGGGTGAAACCTTGAGAAATACTTGTTCATCTATAATGAACTCCATATATCTAACCTTACGGTTTGCATACTCTTTTTTCCTACTCTGGGCTACTAGAAACTTCTTAAACTTTACTTTCTTTAGCAATTCTCTCAAAAGATTGATACCCCACAGTCTTACCTCAAATATAGTAAACCAACCAATGGGAGACCTACACTGCCTCCAAATAATGCCTTAAATAGAGCCATATCAATGCTCGAGTGGTAGCTTTTGTTGTACGTGAACTCTACTAAAGGCAAAAACTGGTCCCAGTGACCACCAAAATCTATCACACATGCATGAAGCATGTCCTTCAAGATTTGAATAGTACGCTAAGACTCCCCATTGATCTGAGGATAAAACATCTTACTAAGGTCCAACCTAGTACCCAACTAAATATACAATTTATTCCAAAAATTAGAAGTATACTGCATACTTCTATTGGAGATGATGAAGATTGGAACTCCATACAAATGAACCACCTCTTGAATGTAAATCTTGTTTAACTTATCTGCATTATAGGTTACCTGAACTAGGACTAAATGTGCTAACTTAGTTAGTCTACCAACGATCACTCATATGGAATTTTACTTCCCCAAAGTCTTAGGAAGACCAACCACAAAATCCATTTCAATCCTCTCCCACTTCCATTTAGTAATGAGCATTTTGTCAACCACCCTATTAGCATTACATAGGTAATACAAAATGTTAATATCATAATCCATCAGCAGCTCCATCTACCTATGCTGCCTTAAGTTCAAGTCTCTTTGCCTAAATTCATGTTGTGGACTACGGTGATAAGTAAACACCTCACAATAGACACCATAAAGATAGTGCCTCCAAATCTTGAGAGCAAATACTACCATTGCCAACTCCAAGTCATGTGCGAGATAGTTTTCTTCATGCACCTTCAACTGTCTAGAAGAATAGGCAATGACTTTCTTTTCCTGCATCAAAACAGCACCCAAACCAAAATGTAAAGTATCAAAATAAACAACAAAATCCTTACCCTTCACTTGAGATTTTGAAAGCTCTCCTCACACTCATCACACCACTGAAATGACACCTTCTTCTAAGTAAGAAGAGTCAGTTGGGAATCACTAGAAGCAAACCCTTTCACCAATCAACAGTAATAGCTGGCCAACCCCATAAAGCTACGAACCATAGTCACCAAATTAGGCCTAGACCAACTCTTAACTGCTTCTATTTTCTATGGATCAACCATAATCCCCTCCATTGAAACTACATGCTCCAAGAAGGACACGGAAGAAAACCAAAACTCACATTTAGAGAATTTAGCATACAACTACTTCTCTTTTAACAAACCCATGACCAAGTATTCTCATGCTCTTCCTTACACCAATATATCATCAATAAACATAATACAAATGAATTTAGATAAGGCTTAAAGATCTCATTCATCAAGCTCATAAAGAGAGATGGGGCATTAGTAAGGCTAAAAAACATCACTAGAAATTCATAGTGCCCATACCTGGTCTGGAATGCAGTCTAGGGAACATCATCAACTTGAATCTTCAGTTGTTGATACCAAAACCTCAAATCAATATTAGAGAAGACGAACGTACCCTAAAGCTGATCAAATAAGTCATCTATACAATAAAGAGGATATTTACTATAGATAGTGACCGTGTTCAACTGACAATAGTCAATGCAGAACTACATACTCTCAATTTTTTTTCTTAACAAACAACACAGGAGCACCCCATAGGGCGGAACTCGGATGAATAAACCCTTTGCTAAGCATATCCTACAACTGAACCTTCAACTTACTCTACTCAGTCGGTGCCATCCTATATGGAGAAAGAAAATAGAATGGGTACCAGAGTCTAAATCAATACATAAGTCTATATTCCAGTCTAGTGGCATACTAGATAAGTCCATGGGAAACACTTCTAGGAAATCACAAACCAAAAGAATCGACCCAATATATGGAAATCTGCACTGGTGTCTTGAAGATGTGCTAGAAATGCCAAACACCTCTCTCTATCAATTTTTTAGCATGAATATAGGATATGATCTTCTTAGGAACAGTCTATAGTCACCCTTCCACTCCATCCTATCCATACCCTATATAGCTATGGTTACTCATGACAATCTAAAATAGCATGGTAAGAAGACAACTAACTCATCCCCAACATGACATCAAAGTCTACCATGGCAAGAATTACTAAGTCGACCCTAATTTCATACCCTATGAATATAACAAGACAAGAATGGTAGACTTTATAAAAAATCATAGAATCACCAATAGGAGTGGAAACATGCACAAATACATTAAGAAAATCACACACCATATCCAATCCAACAGCAAAATAAGTAGACACATAAGAAAAAGTAGAGCCTAGATTGAACAAAATAGTAGCCATCCGGTCACAGACTAGAATAGTACCTATGATCACTGCATCATATGCCTCTGCCTCAGCTCTGTCTGGAAAAGCATAGAAATGAGCTCATCCACCTGCCTATGTGCTACCCCTACCGAGCTGAGTAACACCCCTACAGGGTTGAGTACCACCACTATCATTATGATAACTACCTCGGTTAGGCTGTATGCTACCTCTACCTTGAGTACCACCTCCTAGAAAGTCTTTCCAGAAGACACCAGCTATAGCAAAGAAAGTTGAAGTCCCATGTTCATCCCCTTAACAAATCTATGAATGCTCTCCTCCTTAGTGTGTAATAATTGTAAAGCACACCTAAAGAGGGAGTGGAAGTGGCCTTATATACAACAATAGAAGAACTGTCTGCTCAATGCTTGTATACTCATACTGCCTCATATCCCACAAAGTACGAAGAACATACTTCTCCAAAAAGATAAAGTGAAACTGGGTCCATGTCAATGAAGGCTATCTAACTGGCCTACACTCCAAATACGCTTTCCACCATAACTTCAGATCCCCATACAGTTGAAAGGTGACAGACTTCACCTTATATCACTCAACTACTCCCATCTTATGAATCATCTCATGATATTTGATAATGAACTCATATGCATTTTCTGCCTCAATACCATAAAAGGCGAGAGGCTTTATCTTAGGAAACTTATAGATAAATCATGTTTATCTTTGGTCATCACCAGCCCTATCACCTGCCTCAGGAAGATCCATGTCTCCAAAGCCTAATCCATATGAGAAGCCACAGCAACAGCATCCTGAACTCCCAGATATTGACCTATAAGAGTTATGGGTTCCACTCCAGTCCCTGCCAAACAGCACAACAAATCCTAAACCTGCTGAAGCACATCAAAAGTATCCACAATAGGTGCAACACCTACCTGATCTAGTGCCATTTCTTCCTCTACTGCCACCTCAAGAATATCCTCTAGTGGAGGAGGGGATTTTGACCTCTTCTAAGTCGGTTCTATGGCCCAAGCCCTGCCCTTAGTAAGCATTGCTCTCTATCCCCTACCCCTGGTGAGCACTGCTTCTCTAGTACATCCTCTACCATGAGTCAAGGAATTAGATGTCGATTTGGGTGCCTCTACTATTGCCTTATTTGCATGTGTCCTCACCATCTATGAGAGAAAATAACAAAAATAGTCTGATACAAATTGGATTGACATGTACGAATTTGACTCAAGTAATAGCATGAAAGAATGAACGAGTTGAGTTTTCCTAGTGTCCTGTAGCCTTTTAAAGTACAGACATCTCTGTACCATTCTACAAAACTCTACTAGACATGTCCTTTTACAATTAGATCGATGAACCTAAAGCTCTGATACCAACTTTGTCATGATCCAAGTGGCCATGAGTGGCACCCACACTAACCCACCAATGAGAGAATCATCTAACCCAAACCTAATTAACAAATTCATTTAACACAATGTAAAATAAAATAATAGCAATCTGAAAACTAATAGATTAAAATGTGGAAAACTAACTATTACAACTCCAAAATTCAAAAGTGACTGTACAAAGGACACTAAATAAAACCAATCTAGAATAATCCAAATATATCTAATTGACACTTTGTATGAAAAAGGAATAAATGTAACTAAGAAGACCCATGGCAGCCTGAATAGGAGTAGCTCACCGTCCACTCAAATTAACAGTCTTTACTAGATCTGAAGTCGTGTCAAAGTTTTTGGAACACAATATGTACTCAAGAATAGTACATGAGTAGTATCAGTACATACAATATGTACTGTTAGGAATCATAGGCTGATTCAAAATAAAAATAGGTATATCTCACAAATCAATAAAACAAGTAGACAAGTACATCAACGCATAATCAATAATAGCATCAACCTATCAAGTTACCCAATTTCTAGACTTATCCATACTGGAAACACAAAGGAGGTATAGTCATCAACTAACATATCAATGTCAACAATACAAGACATAGAAGTCATCACATAAGACATATCAAGTAATTTAGATCCTAAAATTATAAGTAGTTACACAACAACAATGGAACTTGTCCGCACTGATTTCACAGTTGGATAACTTCTATTCTTTATCAATCTCACTTTATGTCAGACCAGAACTCATAAGAAATATAAATTTGTATACACATGCTAAAGGGTCTTATTGCTGCCTAACTAGTAATGACTTAAAGGGGACAACCTAGGGTCCACGTACCGTACCGACGTGGTACCCACTCCATATAATAACCACTCAATCATTAGTTCAAATTTGACTCGAGCCACTCAACAATCATAATAATATGTATAGTCTCAACTCTTTAACACATCTCAGTATGTTCTCATAATCAAAGATCTCTCAAGCTAATACAACGAGTACACAATTATAAAAAGTGTACATCATTCTCATAAGTGATTTAAAGACAGGCGTCAACAATCATAAGACTGCTCATACAAGCATGTGTCAATCCAAATAAACAACCAATCACAAATTATGTCCAAGGACCAATCAACATGCTTATCAATTCAAAACATATACGAGTGACTATTTCAAGTTTAATCTCATATAAACCATAACCTACCTCAACCAAAGAATCTGGAGCAATTAGCTAAACAACAGAAGCCTTTCCATTCCTCAATGCCTCAAAAAGCTTATTTTCTAAAATAAACAAAGTGTAAGAGTAATTAATCATTTACTCTTCAAACAATGCCTTGGGATTCGAACCCAAAAATTCATACACTTATTCACAATTTATAATGCTACTCAAGGTCAATTAATCAACTACTAGCCCCATAATACTCACATTATCTAATTCATGGATCTTCTACTCCAATTATACCCTTTCTAATTTTATGCTAAAGATCTCATCTTTATAGAACCCAAGGTTCCCAATTTCCATAAATCAAGTTTATGAACCATTAATTCTTACTCACAAGTGTTAATTTACAATCTAGAAGTCTTTCTAGCTGATTTTACATCTAACCATAAGCTTTCCCAAACTTTTCATAGGCATAGAGTTCTAACCCACAATTCCACCATGACAATCTACGTAGTGATTACAAGGTGTTAATGGATTACAAAGCATAAAGAGTGATGTAATCATTTATCCCAACAAGAATTCTCACCCTAGCTCCAAGGAAAATTGCCTCTCTGATGTTTAGAATGTGGTTTTTGAGTTTTGGGACAAAACTCAGAGAAACTGACTTAAATGACATTTTTTCTATGCATCTTCCATAGCAACAACCTATTTATCACTGCAGTAGACCCGTTGTGGTGAAATGGGGCTCTCTACGATGGACCCTAACAAAATTCCCTCTTTTTATTATGGTGAAGCTTCGATCGCAACAATGGTCTTGCTGCAACGGTAATTCTACCACTATATCAGCTCTAAATAGTAGGTCGGGGAGGATCTCATTCTACCCCTATTTCATAATATAATTCACAAACTTAGGACATCATGAAGTTATCCTAACGTGGCAGATACGAAGACCATAGGCTACAACCTTAGTTTTAGTCTCACATTTCCTACGGGGGTCTAGATCACTAGGTATCCCCCTAACAAAATGCAACACCACAAACACAACACTATGAATCACAAATTAGCACTAACACACATGACACTAGATTTTAGCTTTAAACCACCCTACTTTGAAATTTTATTAACTCAACTCACTAGGGGAACTCTAGAAGGGTACTTAGGCCCTAACCACCCTATAATGGCTGGTAGGGTTATTACAGGAGATGACGCTAACTAAAGGTGAAGGACTGACAATGATGTATGATACGCAGAAGGTACAACAACACTTTCTAGTTAAATTTTTTTCAATTTTCTGTAGCACTTGCTATGTAACACTAATATATATCTAATGGTTTTTGTTTGATAAGGTCTTCATTTAGCACTTACTAAATTACTACAAAATGATGAGCTTAGAAGATCTGCTAGATATATATAGGCCAACTGAAAGAAGGACTGAAGTGGTAAGAAAGAATAAGAAAATTTTGATAGGTTGCCAGGGCACTATATGAGGTTCATTTACAATCAAAACATAATGAAATGAGTCTGTTAGGAGAAGGAATTTCGAAAGTATTGTTAAAGTACAATAAAGAGGCATGGTGTAGGGCATTTTCAAAGAATAGAGCAAGTGTAATGTGGTTGAGAAAAACATGTGTGAGACATTCAATAGTTGGATTTGAACACCTTGGTTCAAATCAATCATCACTATACTAGAGGAAATAAGAATAAAAGTCATGGAGAGAATGAATATAATGAGATAGTTTTCTAAAAAATGGGTAACTGATGTGTCACCTATGGCTATAGAAGTTCTTAGAGAGAATACTGAACATGCAGCCATATATGAGGTGAAAATTTGTTGTGCTTTAACTTTTTCAAATTTATTAATGAATTTTATTTTGTCAAAGCTTTTGACTTTAAATTTGAATATTGTGCATGTAGAAAAATGGTTTGACTGGTGGAACTTTGACTGCTGGAACTGCGAGCACCTACTGGAAAAGCTTGCACTAGTTCATAATCTTTTACAAGTGTTGCGACTACTACTGCTACGAGTATAATTGTTGCTCCAGCAGCTAGATGGCCTCTCACTACTTCAGTAGTTGGTAGAAGGCCTATAATTTCTACATTAGTTGGTGAAAGGCCTACAACTATCTCAGCAGCTGCTGGAAAGCCTACAACTGCCTTAACAGTTGTTTCAGTAGGTGGTGGAAGTACTGCAACTACTTCTGCAGTAAGTATGAGTGCTACTCAACCAACAAGTTAATTAGGTATTCAAAAGTCAACTATTGATGTTGGGGGCCCAAAGAGTAAAAGTAACTCAATTAAAAGAGATGGTGTAAATCCTAGATATCATAGACCAAGAAAAGAGAGGGCAAGAACACCTGGTTTTTGTATGCTATTTGGACCAGGTAGCAGTGTGATAGAGAGGGTTAGTATCCTATCATTTTAGGATATTTAGTTTATACTAGTTCATATCTAACTGAAATTTTTATTGTTTTGTCAGTCTAGAACTGCTAACAGTGTTACATAATCCTACATTGAAGAGTTCAGTGCCTACCAATATTAACCTTGGTTGCAAACCCAATGGACTAAAGTGGAGGGTAGAGCTGTCGTTACTCAAAGACATCTACAATAAGAGAGTAACAAAAGTACAAAATTTTCTACAAGCACTCAGTCTACAAGGATCCATGCCACACTAACCACTCAGGCCACACAGTAGACTTCTATTTTGTCTAACTTAGTTGCTAGTTGTTTTGTTAACATAATCCCTAACTGTTTTGATTCTAGCTTGATTCCCAACTGTTGTATTAAGTTGCTATGACAAATAATTTGTTTTTCCTCATGAATTTATGGTTTGATAAAAATAATTGTAAGAATTAATTCAAAGAATTATGTTTTTCAATCTAGTAATTATCATGTCATTACATTTCATTATTATTGTACATTGCAACTTAATACAAAAGTTCATTATCATTGTACATTGCAACTAAATACAAAAGATAAACTACAAATCATCAAAACATCTTAAATACAAAAGATAGAAACCAAATCACAATAATCACAACACTAATATCAATACTAATGTTCAATCTCCTCTGCCTTTCATGACTTCCATGTCTTCCCTACCTTCCTTGCCTTCCAAGATTTCCATATCTTCCGTACTCAACATTTGTTGATGGGTTCTTTATGTAGTATTGTTCTTGGCATGCTAAATCAGCTAGATCATCCCATCAAAAAAATCCACATCCATTACCAGTTGTATATTTTGATAGCTCTAAAACATTCTTCTAAGATTAGTTGGTTTCCTTGACATCTTAAGTTCATGTCACAACTCGAAACTGGGCCATGATGGCTCCTACTATAACCCCCTCTGTAGGTAAGCCAGATATAGTCATATACGATAAGCAATAAGCTAATGAAATAATAACAGAAGTATAAGAAAATAAATGGGCCAGCTATATAAATAAATACATACACACAGGCCCTCAAGTAGCTCAAGAGAATAAAATATACAAAATGACCATCCCCAGACTCGATGTCACTAGTACAAGAGCTACTATATATAAGAGTTGGAACTAGTTTAATGCATAGTTGTTCAAAAGTACAAAAATATTGATAGAAAATATAAAAGGAAATGGACAAGTCTCCGGATGCCAGGAGCTCACTACAAATCCAATTAGCATGTTTCTCCAAAAGAGTGGAATCGGTGAGGGTGGCTAGTACAAGGCTCTGCATCAAAAAAAGATGCAAAATTACAGCATTAGTACAAAAGACAGGTACTTGGTAGGCATCATAGGCCGACTGAGCATAGGAGACAAATATAAAATTTAAATTACACAAAAATTAATCTAGAATTCAGAAGAGTCCCAACAGTTTATAACGAAACATGACAATAATAGCATACTCACAATGTGTGTGTGTGTGTGTCTATATATATATATACATGAAAGATGTCAAGAATATGGAATAGTGGAATGCAATATGTAGCTAATGCAGTGAAACTCAGAATCTTACCTCGGGTCACCCAGAATCTCACCTCAGTGTAACAATGAAGAAACCAAATGGAAAAATACTGGACTCTTACCTTAGTTTGGGTAAGAGGTGGCATGAACTGAAGTCATACCCTAGATTTAGTAAAAACGTGGTAATCTCTTTTTAAAATGAAAATTTTGTATTTTCCCTTAGTACCAAGCCATAGTTCGTGCAAATGAGTATATATACCTAATTCTACCCTAGATACGAGAACCCTTACTACACAACCATTTATTTCATGCTGAAGTTAAAATAATTCTTATTCAACATTCTTTTAACTCAATTAGTTCGTACATCCTCAATTCAATACATTTGATATGTTAAGTAATGTGGAAAATAATCAATAGTGAATCCCCAGAAACTAGCCTAAACCGGTACAAGAGTACTAGACAAGGAGGATGGAAGTCTATGACACAGCATCCATGTAAAATCGAGAGGGCAGGAGCTATTAGATAATGATCACCATCATTGCTAAAGAAACCCCAATTGACCTGCAACATGGCTATATCACCCAAAAGGAGATAAAGTAAGTGTAGTATCAGTACAAACCACACGTACTGGTAAGTATCATCGGTCGACCAGGGTTAAAAACATATAATAACATATAGCAATAAGAAAGATCATGACAAGCATACAGGCTTAATAATTGAGCACACTTAACTTACTTCGACTTCTAACCTTATCACCTTTCTTTTGTTTAAGCAATATTCATTTACCCATAGGGCATGAACAACTACCTACCTTCTATGGATTCATCTAACCCTCAATTCTTACGCACTTATCTTATTATAACAACTCTATATATTTCTCTCTCTCTTTATCCTTAATCCTCTTTCATGGCAATACTCGCTCCCTATTATACTATAATTAACCATCGAAATTGCAACAACTAAGAAAATTACTAACCTCAACAACTTTACAAGAAAGGGAACTATAATATACATCAAATTTTCAACTCTATACACAGGAGAGCAATATTTATACAAAATTTAGGACGTACCTTATATTCACACTTTGCTTCAATGACTAATCCACTCAAGGAACCACAAAATCTCATCAATAACTGATCCGTACAAGGAACCATGAAATATCAAAAACATAACTCGGTCCGCTCAAGGAACCATCAACCATATATAAATGTCAATATACATTCAAATGCATATGAATGAATGTATGAATGCAAGATGTGCACATAATCTCATCTCTTTCTCTTTTCAATCTCATCAACATCATGAACATCATGATTTCAATATCAATATCGTCATCATCAACATCCATCATCATTAACATCAATATATGTATCAGCGTGGTACTCGATCCTCCAAAATCAAGTAATATCAATAATATGTATGAATATGCAATGCAGTCAATAACTATAAGTAGTGCCTGAAGGCAAATCGCAAACACCCAATTGAAATTAAATTCAAGCAACAACGATCAAAACAGAACTTATAATTAATGACAACTAAGTAAATTCAGTTATTAATCATAAGTTCATCATTCCAAGTAAACAATGAATATCCACTACCATGAGAAATTACAAGTATGTCCGAAGGCCAATTTACCATTTATTCAATCGAGCATTATCAAATCCAATCATCAATCACCACAGGTCCAAAGACCAATCAATCTACTGTCCATTTAGTAATTCACATTTCACCAAGGTTGATATATACATTCGAAATCATTATCCTATTTTATTCACTAATCTAACCCTCTTGTATTCACATTGGGATAGGCCAATTTCAGATACTAACTAATAATCCTTACACTTAAGTCATCACTAAGTTCCAGACACTATCCCCTTTAGCCGGTTATTCAACCAATCGGATAGATTCAACTTATAATTCTTGCTAGGGTCATCTACTTTTACACATCTTACTTCCTAGCACTTAACCCAACTTGACTTTAGGTTCTTAAGTTATATCATCACCTCATCTTATTACAACCAATCCTCCTAACTATCTTCTAGCCAGAATATACATAGTATCGGGTCCACCTTTTTTAAGGTATTAAGGACTAGTTCTTTAGATTACCAGGTTACCTAATCCTTCTATTATTATTCACAGTCACATAATAAACTCTATAAAATCATCAAGTAATTCGAGCAATTACAAACACCCATCAAGGGATTCATACCAAACACAATAACATACAATTAAGTAATTATTACACTATTTCCATGCTTTATCCATCCTAACTTTGTGTCCGCAGGCCTACACATGAAATCTCCCATCCACTACAGTTATTACATGCATCTAAACCAAGTATACTACACATAAAACTATAACCTACCTAGGCTCCAAGCTGTTGTAACAAGTAAGCTATATCACGGATGATCTTCCTTCTTCTTCACGTTTTTGAATGCTAAATAATATAATAAACAACAAGTATAAGAGTAATTAATCAATTACTCTTCAAATAAATACTTTGGGAATTCAAACCCACTATTCTACCCTTATTTATGGTGTATAACAATATCCAAGGGTCAATTAGCCACTAACTAGCTCTATCATGCTCAACCCATCTTCATTAATGGAGTTTTAAAGCTAAAGGTCCTATCTTTATAGAATTTAAGATCCCCAATCAACAAAATTCATGTTTTTGAACCATAATTTAATGAACTTATAGTTCTAAACCACAAGAGATTCACCATAATTCCCCATTCTAATGAGTCTAGAAGAATAACGGATTAATCGATGTTAAAGAGGAGTAAAATCTTACCTCAACGAAGGATTTCCATCCCAACCATGAGAAAATCGCCTATGTAAGGATTAGGAATGAAATTTTAGAGTTTATGGACTGAAAATAATAAAAATAAGCTTTATATTGCCCAGTTACCGCTGTAGTGGTTAAATTACCGCTGCAGTGGTTAATTTCTTAGCCTGAATAGTGTTCAGTAAAACGATCATAACTTTTTACTCCGAAGGCGGATTAACGAACAGTCAGATATGTTGGAAAGAAGACTCAAAGATCTTTCATTTGGTAATTATTTGTCCCCATAAATCTTTATTTTTAGGAGATATGCTCATTTGAAGTTACCCCTAGTTTAAACATATCTCAAAACTCAATCGGTACAAACAGTTCCAACTTAACTTTGTGCTAGGAGTATTGTATGACCTTAGTACATGTCCAATGCACTCCCATACTAAAGAATTAGTGCTATAACTTATGGTTAAGGAGGTTCTCATGCTTTTACCGCAAATATTTTCAGTAATGACGGAATGGGTCGTTATATATATATATATACATACTTATTTGCATGGACTATGGCTTGGTACTGAGGGAAATTACAAAATTTCATTTTAAAAAGAGATTTTACCATGAAAATGGACAAATATATCCATATGATAACCATAATCTATCAGAAAAATCCAATATAACACAACCTTGGGCCATAAGGCCTATAATCTCGATAAAATAGAAAACACCAAAAGAAAATGTCTCACAAAGGTTTTGGCCAATCACACTCCCATTCTAATGCAAGATTCTACCTTGATACCTAACCTAAGAAATCCTAATCTAAGCATAGTACTAAGTAAGCATCCTAAAGCTAATTCTCATGCAAGAACACTACATTAAAGCCCCTAATTCAGGCCAAGAGGCTAGAAATTTAAGATATACATACTCATACACAGCAATTTCCCTAGCCATCATGCAATTTATATCATGTACCATCTAACCGAGCTAAGTTTGAAGAAGAGAATGTCGTAACCTACCTCGGGGCCAAACAACAAGCCTTCACCTATCATAACAGTTCTTTCCCCTTCCGAAAGGAATCAGATCACTCCCAAACTATCAATAATGTAACCTATACGTAAGAACAAGACTAACAATACCCATATTGACAATATATAAATCGGGTCAAAAGTCGACCCTCAATGCACATCAATGAATATGGAATTTTTCTTTATAATTACCTCACACATAGGGTAAGAAACTCATACCCAAAAGTTGGTTGAAGATGGAATTTAATACAGGTACAAAAGCAGCCCTAAAAGTTCTTAATCAAAGAGGGAAATTTCAAGAATTTGAGGTTTAGTTTAACGGATAAGGGATCGAGAGAAAGCACAAAATCAACGGGAATTACATGAAGGAGGTAAAGAGAACTTACCCGCATTCAAGGTTGATGAAAATCCCACAAGAAATAACTCCCTTAAGCTCCCAAGTTCAAATTTGCAAATAAAAATGAACGTAAACACAAAGGAAGAAGATATATAATCTGCTAGGGGTCCTTCATCGCAAATGCGAGGACCCTTTTGTGATCACGGGGTCATACTGACCTGACCCATCTTAATCGCAATGGGGTCTTTGTGATTGTAAAGAACAACAACCTTCATGCTTTGCAATCAAGATGTACCCATCGCGAATGTAAAAGGTAAAATACCCCTGCACCAGAACTGAAAAACCAGCAAAAATCCCAAGCTACAACAAACTCTAAATGGACCCTCAAGATTTGTTTGGAGTTTCATGTATGCAAACCAAACATGCTGCCTAACTAGAAACGACATTCCAAATTCATTAGAATTATTGAAAAGCCAAAAGAGATCGTCTTGATCAAATGTTGATCGAAGTCAATACTTTATCAAAAATTTCAAAAATCCAACCACGCATCCAAAATGAGTCTGAAAGCCTCAGGAGCCAAACTAATGGCCTCACTAACCCAAAAAGCACCTTCTATAGCTAATAAAATGGATGAAATTCCCATCTGATCCCGTCTTCCTAAAATATTGACCCAAGTCAAATCTTTCTAACTTAAAGGCTAAAAAATGGAAAAATCACCAAAAACTCAACTAAATTCCCCGTTGGCCAAAAATACTCTATGAAAGTGTCAAAAGGGTAAAAATGGGAAAAACGCACGAAAAATATGAAAGTGACTAGGAGGTCATTACATCATCCACTACTAAAAAGGACTTTCCTCCTAAAAAGCCATAGTATAGAAGTTACCTCAATGTTAAAAAAGGTTAGGGTATCTGGTCTGCATTTCCAGCTCAACCTTCTAAGTAACCTCCTCAACTGTATGGTGCCTCCGGTGATCTTTAACTGATGATATATCCTTATACTGTCATGACCCAATTCCTCAGGTCATAATGGCACTTACCATAACTAGCTAGTAGGTAAGCCAACCCATAGTTCGAAACAGCAAGTAACTGACTAATCAGAAAAGCAGAAGCAAAATTGAATAAAATAAAGAAGATAAGAAGAAAGTAAATACATTCCCAAAACCTGGTGAAGTCAGTACAAGAGCTTCTAATATAACAGGAGTACGAAGTAAAACATAGAGTCAATACCTAGTATAATTTTTGTTGTAAAAGAATATCTTTTAAAAGTTAAAAGTGGGAATAAATCCCTTTTTAGAAAACAGTTGTAAAATTAAGGTTTTAATCAGAATCGTACCACTATTAAATATAAATGTGCCTAAATATATGCATGCCATCACCAGTATCAAAATAATACAACCATAAGCGCCTAAGTATCTATAAAATAGAATCATGTCCCCTTTAAGGATAAAATACTCACCTGGAGTCCAACTGATATCGTAACCATAACCTTGGGCCCAGGAATAAATAACTAGCATGATAATAGCACCATAATTCGGGAAGCTACGGTCCAAATCACTAAGTCAAAGGCACACCCTATACTAAAGGATCCTTAACATTAATCTATGGTTAACATGTCTATAATCAAGGATAATGGGGTTCTATGGCCATAACGAGTATTCTATACTAACGTTCGGGTCATAATTTTATCACAAATTCCCTAAATAGGTTAAGTCATAATATACTAGTCATACTCTTAACCTATAATCCCTACCTAGCATGCAATCTATACAATACACAATCTCATAGAGAAAAGTAGACCAAAGCCTACCTCAATGCTGAACTACAAATCTTGAACCGTTCACAAATCCCTCATCTTCACTTCACCATCTTGAAATGTTGTCACGCTATCAAAATCATAATCTACGCGTTAATAGGAGTGAAATGATACCCATATTACAATATAAAACTCTAGGCCAAAAATTAATTCAAAAATTAACCCATGGGGCCCGCTAATGAAATTTCAAATTGAATCCGTCATGAGGTCCCTCAAAAGACAAGGAATGTGTGCTCAAAAGTTGAGCACAAATGGAGTACAAATTAAGGCTCAAATCAGCCCTGAGAGATGGAGAAAATAAGAGGGAAAACAAGAATGAAACGGAGAAATTAGGCCAAGAACTTACGAAGAAATTAATGGGAAATGGTCACTTCATCATCCTCTACACATCCCAAGCTCCAATCAATGATTTCCCATAAGTTTCTTGAGCTCCTAGGGCTAAAATGGCATAAATGAGGCTTTGGAATGGCTGAAAAATTGGGGAAAAGAGATTATATAATGCCAGGGCAATGCCCTTCGCGAACACGGGCAACGTGTCGCAAATGCGAAGGTGAACCAGATCAGACTGTCGCAAACGCAACACTAATAGTCACGATCGCAAAGAAGAAGAATGGGTTAGGTCGGGTCAACCTTTATCGCGAACGCAGTGGAAGGCTCACGAATGCGATGGTCAATGACCTAACCCTTCGCGAACACGGCCTACCCCTCGCGAATGCAAAGGGTAAAATGACCCTATACCAGAAGTTGGGAAACCAGCAAAAGCTAAGTCCTGACGGACTTCGACCAAGGGGTCGGGATTCATTCAGAACCCCGTACAATGCTACCATACCAAATTCGACATTCCAGACTCAACGAAACCATCAAAATTTCAACGAAGGTCATTTTTACATAGTGAGGGCCCCACACCCATAGTTTCATTTTTACTAAAATTTAGCTAATAGCCCAAAATGTGTTCGGAAGCCTCGGGACCAGGACCAAGGGTGCCCCAAGCCTAAAGTTAATGTTCTGGAGCTAACAGCTCTGTTAGAATTTCCATCCGAGGTTGTTTATTAGGAGTTTTGGTCCGAGACCAATTCTTTAATATCGAAAGCTCCAAAATAGGGAAATGAGCCTAAAACCCAAACGAACTATCTGATAACCAAACTGACAATTTCAGCAAGTCATAAATGACCTATAGCCGCTGTGGGTAGGCTCCAAACACTGAAAATGCATGAAAATTGAGAAAATGACCTGGAGGGTTAGTACAATATCCACTACTAAAAGGAATTTTTTCCACGAAAGTCAATGGATCAAAGGAGCCCGAAAGCTCAAAAGGATGAGGTACTGGGACCGCATTCCCCGAGCAAGACTCCCTAGATAACCTCTAAGGAAAACCAATGCTTGCAAGGGATTTCACCAAAGGTATCCCTTTTTCACCGACCTCCTTACTTCACTTTCCAAATAGCCTAAATTCATCCTCAACAACCAACTAGCCTCCAACTGATCCAAGCATGACTAAAACACACAAACCCGAACCACAACATACTGACATCATATGGATACAAGCACAACCAAGTGAAAATTTTACCAAGCCAAAGCTAGCCCAAGGCATAAACCATGCAAACAACTCTAAATTCTAAATCCAACATTCTTTTGCCATTCCAAACCTGCTATCTACTCTGGCCTGCAGCGAATATCATCTGAGTCCTGACCACGCAATCACATCACACTAAACTCAAAAGACTGAAGATGATCTACTGAAAATCCATAATGGAAAGCATAAGAATAAGCCCATAAGATGCTACCTGGACACATAAATGGAGATGATCAAAGCTTACGATCTCTAGCCAAAGCTACAACTGGTCCGGATGACCCTTGAAACTAACAATCATGAATCCCAAGCATAATCTTTAGAAGCTGAACGATCCACTCTAGAATGCCCCACTGACAGTAGGTGAAACCACGCTAAGCCCAACTTAAGCACATTTTCTCTGCTGAGAAGACCTTCAAATTTTCTGACACACACTGAGAACCAAGGTCAAGAGCAGTAGAAACTAATACCGTGTACCAACGGACCATCTTCCGAGTATCTATCAAGTATAGTCTATCTGGACTGAAGAGAACCAAACTGTTAGGTAAAGAGTAGGCTTAGTCAACCTATAAATGAATGCTCAACTGAAACAAATTTGGAAATGGGGATGCAATCAAGTTAGACAATCCATAGCTATAATCTCAGCACTGAAACTAAACTACTCAATCTTAACTATCCAAACCGATCATATTGGCGTGTAAGCATCCATATGCCAAAATCTATCACAACTTCCAAACCGCCGTTCAAAATTGTCAAATCCAAGACTGAAGCCCACTAGTCTTCACGGATATCAAATACTCAAATCAATTTTACTATCATAAATCTAGCATCTACATAACGATCCCTGTAATGGTTGAAACTGAGATGTTACTGAAGGACAAAATCACAACTGTGGAAAACCACCGGCTAAAGATGCAAGCAATCAAATTCACATCTGTTGAAGGGCATAATGCATCAAGGCATAACCAGGAAATCACCAAGGCTACAAAGAGCACTAATGGTAACCAAATCTCGAGCGACTCGAAAAATACCATCTTAGCCAAAATCTAGTCAAACTAATACCTAACTGAGAAATTTTTGAATTCATCCATGTGAACCAAACATAACTCAACTGAACCATGAACCGCATCACAAAAAGAATGGAGTACCCATCTAAACATCAACACCAAATTCAAGACTACTATCGAGAGAGAAACCAAACAAACCGAAGGAACAGACTTCAACCTTATCAATAGAGAAGGGAAATCATCCAACCAAGGTTCTAAGCCAACGAACAGGAACCGCAAGAAAGGGATACTAACTATATAACACTAGTCTAGCCGTCTATCAAGTAAGAATCAATAAATGTCAAAACAATGACAATAATAACAATAGTATAAAGTGCATGTGGCACCAAAAATAAAAAAACACCAACCAATACCACTCTAGTACCATAACAAGGCCAATATGCCAAAGGAAAGGGACATTAACCCAAGTGCTACATCCCTAGAAAATCATCACACCGATCCACTCAATCCACTACTAAAGTAATTTATCTACGGGGGTAGTCAAATAAGCATAAATCTACACAAAGACTTACAACAATCAAAGTTGTAACATCATGGCATATAAGCACCGATGGGTATGAAACCCCAACTAAATTCAAATAGAAATCAAAGATAGTGAACCCAAAAGCACACCTATAGTGATGGGATCCAAAGTCATAACCCTGACATGTCCGAAGAAGTACAAATCTAAATGTCTAAATGACCAACTAAAACCCCAAGTGCACTACCTCTAACCGAAGGTGCCACTACTCTATGATATTGATCTGAATGCACTGACTGACCAATAATCCTATGTCGGGGACACTCTCTGGACCAATGGTTGATCTATCTGCAGTCGTAACAAACCTCTGAAGCTCTAACCTGGCGAGAAATATGAGTTGTCCCTAATTGGATGACCAACTCATGCATGGGGCACTCCCTAGACCAATGACCAACCTCACCATAGTCAAAATATGCTCCTGAAACTCTCTGATGCACTGCACCTGCTAACCTAGAATGGCCACCATGGCCTGAAGAACTAACCTGAATACTCTGCAATGTCTGACGAGAACTCTACCCACTATGACCACCATGACTGATTTGAGAGTCATTTATAATTTGAAGTGCTACTGTATAAACCTGATAGTCTACAAGTGAGGCTGACCTCTGTGGGGAGAATCCCGACCTCCAGATGAAACACAACTAACACTATACTACTAACATGGCGTCTTACCGCCACTTCCATACGTATCAATATATGACCTTTCTGTAGTCCTCGTATGATCAACAACATGAGAGAAAGGATACCCAGCTACTATCAAATGTTTTGTTGCCAAGCGAAATGGTAAAGTCAATCCTCTGATAAATCCACGTACCATCTCATGCTCTGTAGGAAATAAAATAGGAGTATGTCTAGCCCACTCAAGAAACCCAATCTCATACTCTAAAACCGATAAAGATCCCTGCTAAATACCAACAAACCCAACTCTGGCATAAGAACTACTCGATGTACCAGGCACCACCACTGTCTTTGAAGTATCCACAAAAAGGCTCGAAACCCCTAACATGGTATCTCGATAAGTCGAGTCAGTCATAAACCCTGCTAAAGCCTAGTCCGATCCCAGACTCACTGGCTGATGCTGAATATCTTCAATATCAATCTCTAACTCCCTAGCCCGACGCTGAGCTGTAACACATACAGAAGTCTTGTCTGCATCTATCGACAACCTCATGTTACTCAGCTGGGAAAGAGTGGAGTCAAAAGAATTACTTAGACGTTTATAGAAGTACGGAGACACGACGAGGAATCAAGGATAGAATTTCCTAAGAATGCCCCATAGCCTCTCAAAGATAGGATACAGACATCTCAGTACCAATCCGTAGGACTCTACTAGGCACTTAGCTCTTGTACCAACAACACCGGTAAACCTAGGCTCTGATACCAATTTGTTACAACCCAATTCCTTAGGTCATGATGACACCTACCATAACCCGCTAGCAGGTAAGCCAACCCGTAGTCCGAAACAACAAGTAATTGATTAATGAGAAAGATGGAAGCAAAACTGAATAAAAGAGAAAGAAGATAAAAAGAAAGTAAATACATGCCCAAACCTGGTGAATTTAATACAAGAGTTTTTAATACAACAGAAGTACAAAGTGGAATACAGAGTCAATACATATACAAAGTCGTCTCTGAAATACAAATAGAGATCAAACTAACTATATGAGGGAAAGCAGGAACACTACGTACATCAGGAGCTCACCCCAAATCTTCGATCCATGGCTGCTCTGTATGATGCACACATCAACGGCGAGAACTCGTACTATAATTTGCAGGATACAGAAGTGTAGTATGAGTACCAAACATGTGGTTCTCAGTAGGCATCGATCGACTAAGCTCCAAAGATAATGTAAGAAAAAATAATATGTAAAGCAGGAATATAAACTACAGGCAACTATTAAAGAAACTGAACATAATAATGCTAATGGAACGATAAGGATAAACTATTCTAACAGTATTCAGGAACTAAAGTGCAATATTGTATATCACCAGTCATTTTTAGTTATTTATAGTCATCGTGGGACTACACTGGTAATTAATTTTTATTAAATCAAACATTGTTAGTTAATATTTTTATTTTTTTACAAAGGCAAAAATATAGAAAGAGACAAAAAAAAGGAGATAATCAACCAAATAATAAAAATAAAATTAAGACAAAAAGAGAAACAAAGTAAATTTACTCAAAAAAATAATGTAATAGAAAAAAAAAAGAATAAGAAAAGAAGTTGGTTGCATAATTTAAGGAAGTCGGAAATTGATTGCACAATTTAAGGTCACAATTAATGGAGTTTTGCTACAATTGGGGAGGGGTGTAGTACGAGCAATTAGTTATAGTCGATTGGCTATTGTAAGGAGGTTGTCACGACCCAAATCCCATTCGGGCCGGACTGGCACCCGAAGCCGATAAGGTCCGAGAGAACCAATCTTTGCTCATGTACTCTCGTATGCATGTTTGCGTATGAATATCATTTTATCTCATGTAATTAAATATCAATAACGGAAGTCATGACAACATATGCAATATATAAAACTTGGTCGTTAGGGCCATTTCGTCATAATGAACGTACACATCTTACATTCAACTTACATCTCCCCACATATGTCTACAAAGCCTCTAATAAATACATGACCATGTCTATACAATATTTACAGAATGCCAAAACCTAATGTACACATGTGACTTGGGAGGCCCCGAAGCAACTGGAGCTCACCAACAATCTGCGGAGATCTACTAACACCTGGGCCTGCAGCATGTAAGGTAAGTCCCCCAAGAGGGGTCAGTATGACGAAAGTACTGAGTATGTAAGGCCATATGAAGCTATAATAATACATAAGTACTTCCAAGAAATTAAACGTACGAGAAATAATCAATGTGAATAAACCTTCAACCTGAATGTGTGGAACCTTGTTCATTACATCTATTATCTCATTACTTGGTCACTCATTCACATCAATTCAGTCGCAGCATCATCATTCTTATCATAACCTCCATATTTATATACTCATGCAAGGGATATAACCTCATCTCTTTTACAACTATCTTTATTATTATTATTCACTCAGCTAGTTAGTGATTCACAATACCTTATGGATCATCACCTTATAAGTAAGTATATAATACCGGGCCTCCACCTTTGGTGGGATATAATGTATATGTATATAGTACCGGGCCTCCATCTTGGTGGGATATATATAGTATCGGGCCTCCACCTTTGATGGGCTATAATATATAAATATATACCGGGCATCCACCTTTGGTGGGCTATAATAACTAACATAGCATAATATTGGGATTATTCCATCTTGAACTTACACCCTTTAGATTGTGATCCATACTCAATGTAACATATAGTAACCATACGTATATTACTTCTCTACAAATCTTATACCCTTTACATAATTATAAGAGTAACACATTAGAGATCATGACATTACTTGAAGCATACTCCTACATATATATTACTTCACTTCTTTACTTCATGAGATTGACATCTTCACTTATGAGGAATAATTATATTAACTTGCACATCACCTCTCTTATTATTCTTATGAGATTGATACTTTAACTTGTGAGAGATTAACACATTGAGGATCATGATAATATTAGAAACACACCTCAATATCTTGCTTCACTTCCTTACTTTCAAGAGAGTGATACGCTCACTTGTGAGGAATAGATATATTAGTTCGCACCTTATCTCCTTCACTACTCTTTTGAGATAGTTCCTTTAGAGATTTCAACGTTATGACAACTTTCCTTGAAGCTTTGGATCATTAACCAATGGGTAAGAGATATGTGAACAAACATTATGAGAAACATAACATTATTAGAAACATAACACTATTGAGACCATTGGACCATAATCCATGAACAAGATACATAAGTATAATCACTCTTAGACCATAATCCATGAACAAGAGACATAAGTATAATCACTATTGAAACATTGGAACATAACCTTATTGGGATTTTGGAATATTGACCATGAATATGAGACATGAGATTCACAATTGATCAATGAGTAGGAAACATATGAGAATGACCATTGATAATCGGATATAGGATACCTTAGCACGTTTCGGGATGGTACAAATGAAATGTCAATGTGAATACTATTTGCCGCAGAAAGATACGGACAGAGTAACCTTACATACCTTATCTTTCCAATGTAAACACACAATCCAATATGTGAGCACAACAATTCCGCTCCTTCCTTACGTTTTACTCTACATCACAAGTACATAATGGAACCAACATTAACCACCAACTACCTTACAAATGCATATGACAACAATGAGTTACATGTTTATCTTTAAAACGGCATCTCCTTCTCTACAATACCATTTACGGCATTAACATACCAACAATGTCCCATTCATGCCATACATTGACCACAAGCTACATTTCAAGTGTATAAGACAACCGTAAGTTACATGAGTTCCCTATTCACCCTTTACAATACCATTCATGGCCCTTTTCATGCCAACAATACCATAACATTTTATACATTGACCACAACATCACATACCAATAGCATTTCACCACAAGGTTTCTCCTATACACTTTCTCATAAGCACCATATCACAATTATTCCATTAAATTGCTTCAATACACCTCACAACAACAAATCGGCCAAAATTCCATTATTTACACTTATAGAAAAATAACAATTTTAGGACCATAATAACACCATACATATTGATATTTTATCCATACCATGCTTTTTCATCAAAACAACAAGTCATAATTCAAGTCACAATCCCATGGATAACACATCTTTTTCACAAAAACCAAAAGTGCCATGTCCAACACTTCCAACCATAACCAACATGATATACATAATCTCTCATGCATATAATATGTTTAAGTACAAGAATAATCACTTACCCAAGCTTGGAAGAGGATGATCTTGTCAAAAATGTCTTAGGGTTTGAAGAGCCACAAAGAGCTCTCTTGAAAATTCTAGAAGATGAGAGAAAGTGATGTGTGTGGATAATGAATTAAAATCTGATTTTTGGCCACCTTTTATAACCTCTTAAATTCATCCTTAGCCATTAATTCCATCATTGACAAGTCAAGGCAAGAATGGGTCATTTTGACCCATTGGGCCTTTCATGTTTTGTTCATTTTGGTCTCAAATTAGGCCCAATAACCCATATCAGCTTAACCCACTAACATTAATGTATAATTCACCATATATCTCATGTTTTAATAATTCCTTAATGTCACGACAATATTCTCTTACGAAATTCTCATTCGTCGTCTCGATCGCAAAAATAGGAATTCTAGTCGCTCATGGCTTCATTAGACATTTTGGATAACTATTTATGTTTCATGATTTGATCATGTAGGAGTATGTAGGAGTGTATTGAAGTGTTTGAAGCTTTAACAATGCTCAAAGAACTCCAAAGAACCAAAAGAAACCATCCAAGAATCGTCGTGGAATTGCGTTACAAAACGAGTGCGTAAGGACACAATTTTTGTGCCTTGCGCCACTGCTGCAAAGCAAGGCAGTGGCGCACGAAATCCTTGTCCTCTGAATCAGGGGCTTGCGCCACACCCCCTGAAACAGGGTAGTGGCGCAAGTTTCAGCACTTTGCTGAATTTTTGGGCCACTTCTTCAATACTTGCATATCGTCCAATACCTTATCAAAATACTTACTTAGTGATCTTAATCATCAAGTAAACATGACTCCAAGTCACCAAATGAGATTAGAATGTGTACGGGGTATTACCCAAATGCTCCACGAAATCACAAAACACCTCCTACGAAGGTTTAATCACATGTACGAGGGCCAAATTCCATTATCTCATCAATCACATTACCAAATACATACTTGTGGCTTTCGACACCTAAGTAAACATTGTTCAACGTCGTCAAGTAGGGTTGGGAAGGTACGGGGTGTTACATTCTTCCCCCCTTAGAAACATTCGTCCTCGAATGTTAGTAACATTGTCTCATCGTAAAAACTTAAGCCAAAGTGGATCCTTCAATTATCATATACACATAGAGTACTTGTAAAGACTTACTTATTATGACTCCAATTCCATATCCTGAACTTTTCTTTCGTTTCTAAAACTTATGATTACTTTAGATTTCAGTATTTCTTTGGTCTCCCTGGTGACTTCTTCCATGTGTTCGTTTCTCCTATTGTGCTTTTACGGAAGCTCCTTCTTTACTTCTTATTACTTTCGCTTATCGAGCTAGAATAGTAAGCCATACTTCTTCACATATGAGATTTTTCCATAACTAGTGGATTTCCACTGGGAGCAACACGGGATAATCTCCTATATACTTTCAAAGCATCACATAGGAGATGCTAAATGAACTATAAAGAGTTCTTGGGATACTTTAAAGTCATATACGACTTGTCCACATCTTCGAACCATCTTAGAAGGTATGCTATATAGAACTAACTTCTCATGCTTAAACAGTACGGTTTGCTTGTTCCTCTATCTGAAGACGAAAACCATGCTTACATTCACTTGGGTTCCCAGAAACATTTCTACAACTGTGTTAACTTGGTAAGCCTATCAATTACTACCCATATGGCATCACATCTATTTCTAACTAAAAAGAAGTAAGCCTATCAATTACTACCCATATGGCATCACATCTATTTCTAACTAAAAAGAATCTCTACATAGCCTATAACCTTCAGATTCCAAACACTTTACCTTTACTTGTTACCACTTCGATTACTGAAGTATAAATTTCGCAATATTCTTTTCATGTAATCTCATCAATAAGTCGCTTCCAAATCAAGTTACATATTGATTACTCCCTACTGAATAGCATATCGTGAATGATGTGCTTTACCATAATGCGTTTCTTTAGCTCATATATATATCCGATATGTAAAATCTTCCTGACACTTCAATCCGCTGCCTATAATTAATGGACATCCTCGCTGTGTCATCCATCGTCGATGCAATTTACACTGGTACACCCTACGGGGTAAACTAGTATCTTTCACATTAGTAGCTTTAACTTTGGTATCCTTCACTTTAGCTAAGCGACATATGTACCCTTCCATTCAAGAAAATTCTTTATGGAAAGTGAAAATGTAATTTCTTTACTCGGCAATCTATTGTGGCCTAACAAAAAGCTAACCAAGTCATACCCATGGTAACATTAAAATCTATCATGTCCATCTCAGTAAGATTAGTCAATGTAACGTGATCACAACATTTACTATACAATTGTAACATACTGGTGTGGACACCCCAACTGACTTGACTATTAACTCTAGTGTTCCTTCAAATTTTCCCGCAGTCAATAGAGTAACATATGATAGGGTAGAACCCAAATCGATTGATGCATATTCATTAGGTAAACATATAGATAACGTACCTGTCACTATATCAAGGAGAGCCTCTGAATTCTGCTGACCCCGTAGGTCGTGTCATACTACCTGTGGCCCTCTGTGGGCAGTCTCTCTTCACGTGTCTTGGCTTTATACACCGAAAGCAAACATCCATCTCAAACCAGCATTCACCTGAATGAAACTTTCCGCAGTGCTGGCACAGTTGATGTAAAGATCCCGCTGTCTGTGAACCCCGTATTCCACTACTCTGACCAACCTGACTACCTCTAGATCCTCGAAATAGAGGTGGAGTACCCGCTGTAGGGTAGGAAAATGATGGTCTAGGTGGTCTAGGGAAAATTCGAGGCCTAAATCCTCCTTGGGATGCCATGAACTAACCCATGGGTCTAACCCGCTTTGATGGCTCTGTCTCGGATTCTTGTATCTTTCCCCTTTGCCTTTGATCCTCCATCTTTTGCGCGAAGGCTTGTATTCTGGCTATATCCATATCTTTATTTAATGAAGCAATAGTACAGTCCCTTACCAAATATGGCTCCAATCTGTCTACATACCGATGAACTCTATCGGCCATAGTCGCTACCATATTAGGAGCATATCTAGCCAATAAATTAAATCGAAGACTGTACTCCCTGACGCTCATATTTCCTTGACGAAGATTTAAAACTGATCCGTTCGAGCCTCGCAAACCTCATATGGAAGATAATGATCAAGGAATGCCATCTTGAATTCCTCCCAACTAGATGGATTTGCACCGATACCTCTGGATCGTTTCCAATCTTCGTACCATAATATAGCCTCTCCTTTCAGTCTATATGCTGCAAGCTCCACTGTTTCTACACCCGTCACATGCATAACATCTAGAGCTCTTTGAATTTGATCTATAAAGTCTTGCGGATCTTCATTAAGATCGAATCCGGTAAATGTGGGAGGATCCAATTTCAGAAAATCCTATGTCCGCCGACTAGCTATCCTACCTGCACCATCATCACTTGTCACTGGACCAACTCGTCCTTGAATCTGGGCAACAACTATCTGAGCCAACATTTGCACCGCATTTTTAAATCCTTTAACTCCTTCCTAGTAACATTAACAGGCGATTCTGGGCATATTTCCCTCCTTTGTGGTCTCCCTGGAGAAGGGGGAGGAGAAGGTGCCCGTGATGTAAACTCAGTTTCAACCCCGTATTGACTAGCTGGGTTAGGTGGTGATGTACTAGTTCCTTCTCCCGCTTGCATATCTACCTGCTTATCTTTGCCCATACCTTGTCTTGTAATCGATATTTTACTATATCAAAGAAAACCAATTACCATGGTAAGATAAGATCCCACCTATGACAATGGCTCTATTGCACGATCTAGAATGAAGAAATGAAACAACTCCTAAATGTCCCGTAGCCTCCTACTTATAAATGTGGCGCGCAACACATCCATAAGCAAGACTCTACTCAGACAAGGCTTTGTAGACACCCTTAGAACGACCTGCTCTGATACCACTTTTATCACGACCCAAATCCCATTCGGGCCGGACTGGCACCCGGAGCCGATAAGGCCCGAGAGAACCAATCTTTGCTCATGTACTCTCGTATGCATGTTCACGTATGAATATCATTTTATCTCATGTAATTAAATATTAATAGCGGAAGTCATGACAACATATGCAATATATGAAACTTGGTCGTTAGGGCTATTTCGTCAAAATGAACGTACACATCTTACATTCAACTTCCATCTCCCCACATATGTCTACAAAGCCTCTAATAGATACATGACCATGTCTATACAATATTTACAGAATGTCAAAACCTAATGTACACATGTGACTTGGGAGGCCCCGAAGCAACTGGAGCTCACCAACAATCTGCGGAGATCTACTAACACCTAGGCCTGCAACATGTAAGGTAAGTCCCCCAAGAGGGGTCAGTACGACGAAAGTACTGAGTATGTAAGGCCATATGAAACTATAATAATACATAAGTACTTCCAAGAAATTAAACGTACGAGAAATAATCAATGTGAATAAACCTTCAACCTGAATGTGTGGAACCCTGTTCATTACGTCTATTATCTCATTACTTGGTCACTCATTCATATCAATTCAGTCGCAGCATCATCATTCTTATCATAACCTCCATATTTATATACTCATGCAAGGGATATAACCTCATCTCTTTTACAACTATCTTTATTATTATTATTCACTCAGCTAGTTAGTGATTCACAATACCTTATGGATCATCACCTTATAAGTAAGTATATAATACCGGGCCTCCACCTTTGGTGGGATATAATGTATATGTATATAGTACCGGGCCTCCATCTTGGTGGGATATATATAGTACCGGGCCTCCACCTTTGATAGGCTATAATATATAAATATATACCGGGCATCCACCTTTGGTGGGCTATAATAACTAACATAGCATAATATTGGGATTATTCCATCTTGAACTTACACCCTTTAGATTGTGATCCATACTCAATGTAACATATAGTAACCATACGTACATTACTTCTCTACAAATCTTATACCCTTTACATAATTATGAGAGTAACACATTAGAGATTATGACATTACTTGAAGCACACTCCTACATATATATTACTTCACTTCTTTACTTCATGAGATTGACATCTTCACTTATGAGGAATAATTATATTAACTTGCACATCACCTCTCTTATTATTCTTATGAGATTGATACTTTAACTTGTGAGAGATTAACACATTGAGGATCATGATAATATTAGAAACACACCTCAATATCTTGCTTCACTTCCTTACTTTCAAGAGAGTGATACGCTCACTTGTGAGGAATAGATATATTAGTTCGCACCTTATCTCCTTCACTACTCTTTTGAGATAGTTCCTTTAGAGATTTCAACGTTATGACAACTTTCCTTGAAGCTTTGGATCATTAACCAATGGGTAAGAGATATGTGAACAAACATTATGAGAAACATAACATTATTAGAAACATAACACTATTGAGACCATTGGACCATAATCCATGAACAAGAGACATAAGTATAATCACTCTTAGACCATAATCCATGAACAAGAGACATAAGTATAATCACTATTGAAACATTGGAACATAACCTTATTGGGATTTTGGAATATTGACCATGAATATGAGACATGAGATTCACAATTGATCAATGAGTAGGAAACATATGAGAATGACCATTGATAATCGGATATAGGATACCTTAGCACGTTTCGGGATGGTACAAATGAAATGTCAATGTGAATACTATTTGCCGCAGAAAGATACGGACAGAGTAACCTTACATACCTTATCTTTCCAATGTAAACACACAATCCAATATGTGAGCACAACAATTCCGCTCCTTCCTTACGTTTTACTCTACATCACAAGTACATAATGGAACCAACATTAACCACCAACTACCTTACAAATGCATATGACAACAATGAGTTACATGTTTATCTTTAAAACGGCATCTCCTTCTCTACAATACCATTTACGGCATTAACATACCAACAATGTCCCATTCATGCCATACATTGACCACAAGCTACATTTCAAGTGTATAAGACAACCGTAAGTTACATGAGTTCCCTATTCACCCTTTACAATACCATTCATGGCCCTTTTCATGCCAACAATACCATAACATTTTATACATTGACCACAACATCACATACCAATAGCATTTCACCACAAGGTTTCTCCTATACACTTTCTCATAAGCACCATATCACAATTATTCCATTAAATTGCTTCAATACACCTCACAACAACAAATCGGCCAAAATTCCATTATTTACACTTATAGAAAAATAACAATTTTAGGACCATAATAACACCATACATATTGATATTTTATCCATACCATGCTTTTTCATCAAAACAACAAGTCATAATTCAAGTCACAATCCCATGGATAACACATCTTTTTCACAAAAACCAAAAGTGCCATGTCCAACACTTCCAACCATAACCAACATGATATACATAATCTCTCATGCATATAATATGTTTAAGTACAAGAATAATCACTTACCCAAGCTTGGAAGAGGATGATCTTGTCAAAAATGTCTTAGGGTTTGAAGAGCCACAAAGAGCTCTCTTGAAAATTCTAGAAGATGAGAGAAAGTGATGTGTGTGGATAATGAATTAAAATCTGATTTTTGGCCACCTTTTATAACCTCTTAAATTCATCCTTAGCCATTAATTCCATCATTGACAAGTCAAGGCAAGAATGGGTCATTTTGACCCATTGGGCCTTTCATGTTTTGTTCATTTTGGTCTCAAATTAGGCCCAATAACCCATATCAGCTTAACCCACTAACATTAATGTATAATTCACCATATATCTCATGTTTTAATAATTCCTTAATGTCACGACAATATTCTCTTACGAAATTCTCATTCGTCGTCTCGATCGCAAAAATAGGAATTCTAGTCGCTCATGGCTTCATTAGACATTTTGGATAACTATTTATGTTTCATGATTTGATCATGTAGGAGTATGTAGGAGTGTATTGAAGTGTTTGAAGCTTTAACAATGCTCAAAGAACTCCAAAGAACCAAAAGAAACCATCCAAGAATCGTCGTGGAATTGCGTTACAAAACGAGTGCGTAAGGACACAATTTTTGTGCCTTGCGCCACTGCTGCAAAGCAAGGCAGTGGCGCACGAAATCCTTGTCCTCTGAATCAGGGGCTTGCGCCACACCCCCTGAAACAGGGTAGTGGCGCAAGTTTCAGCACTTTGCTGAATTTTTGGGCCACTTCTTCAATACTTGCATATCGTCCAATACCTTATCAAAATACTTACTTAGTGATCTTAATCATCAAGTAAACATGACTCCAAGTCACCAAATGAGATTAGAATGTGTACGGGGTATTACCCAAATGCTCCACGAAATCACAAAACACCTCCTACGAAGGTTTAATCACATGTACGAGGGCCAAATTCCATTATCTCATCAATCACATTACCAAATACATACTTGTGGCTTTCGACACCTAAGTAAACATTGTTCAACGTCGTCAAGTAGGGTTGGGAAGGTACGGGGTGTTACAGAGGTGTGAGAGGTTGGATATAGAAGGCATGAGGAGAGGTAGAGGTAGGTTGAAGAAGTATTGGAGAGAGATGATTAGACATGATATGGCGCGACTTCAGGTTACCGAGGACATGACCTTAGATAGGAGGGTGTGGGGTGCTCGTATTAGGGTAGGAGGTTAGTAGGTAGTGGAGTGTTATCTTGCTTCTCGAGGGCTTAGGTTGGTTTGTGTTGGTCATTTTACTAGTCGTACTATTGCAGTTCTTGTTTTTTATATATATCATTGTTTAGTGTGTTTCAATTATCGCACTATTTTGGTTTTTTTTCTTGTTCCTTTTTTATCTTTACTATTTCCTGATTTTCTGTACTTGGATCTGCTACACATAGCCAGGGGATCAACATCTACTTCCACGAGGTAGTGGTAAGTTCTGTGTACTCTACCCTTCCCGGACCCCACTTGTGGGATTTCACTTGGGTATGTTGTTGCTATTTGAAAAATTAGTTAGGGAGGGGACAAATCAAGGTAGTTAGTTTGCTATTAGGGTGTATTTTATGCACTTTTCCCTTGATTTATTGCTTCGTGTAATGCAAACAACTCAATTCGAACCCGGAATCAATGAATAGAAAATATCTAGTAATCTCAATTCCAAAATAAGAGAAGGGCAAGCGGAGCAGCCTGTCTGAAGTGACGTAATAGTAGGTACCAATTAAATATTTTTTTCAAAAAAACGTGGGTATAGGTCAAATGGAGGCAACCAAATAGGGGATCTCACAAAACTTTTACGTAAAATGTAACCTAAGCCATGAATATTGCGATGGTGAAGATTCTTAAAAAGTGTGATAAAGTGTACCAATTTGGTACTGCCAAAGGGGTAAAGAGTGAGGAGCTTGAGAAAAAAGGCGAGAGCAGGCATAGGTCAGCAAACAGATAATTAAATTGACAGAACAGTCTAAACCGAAAAAGAATTGGTACACAGACGTCTTCGTTCCTTTTTTGCTTTTTTTTCTCAGATAAACCCAGTATGCTAAGACGCTATATTATTTTAAAGTAATATGATATGTAGATTTACAGATTTCTGTGAAATCTTTCCTTGCAGTTGTTTACTTTTCTGCTCATTAAGTCACTCTATTGCTCTCCCCTGATTTGGGTTCCACAAGTACGCACGGATGCGCTTCTGCAGATGCTCCAAGCTAGCCACTCATTGCATTGAAGATGTTTTGCCAATCTTGTTGGCCTCGATTGCTTCTGTTGCAGAGTTCTGATGTACTTTTCCTATAGGAGGGATATCTAACATAGCATTTTGCATTCTAGAATCATGGTTAGGCATATGACTATTTTCTGGCGCTGGATAGTAGTGACATTTCAGGTCATCTTGTTCAGGAACAGCAGCGTCTGCTGATGAGTCAAAAAGACTACCAGTGAAAGATGGCAACATTATTGTCGATATCTCAGACATAGCTTGGAATAGCGGATTCAACCCAGTAACTCTTTTAACAGTTTCTTCAGCCATCTTCACCTACACATCAGTACATGAAGGAATGTTATATAGGTTTCTAATCGCAAAAGACTTCAACAATGAGGAAAGAGTGAAACAGAAGGATGATAGCACTTCTTTATCAAAAAAAAAAAAAAAAAACAGAAGGATGATAGCACAAAAGGCATAATACATAAGCATGCCCTTTAACTTGGCCTCAACTTGCATCTATGCCCTCCAACTTCGGATGTGCACAAGTAGGCACTTAAACTTGTATAAAGTTGAACAAGTAGACACACGCGTCCTATGTGGAATCTACATGGCAATCACACCCGAATTTCCACGTAGATGCCACATAGGACGCCTGTGTCTACTTGTTCAACTTTATACAAGTTTAAGTACCTACTTGTGCACACCCAAAGTTGGAGGGTATAGATGAAAGCTAAGTTGCGCGGACTCTTCACTTTCAATGCCGCACCCATGTCGGATTCTCCAAAAATACACTACTTTTGGAGAATCAGACACACACTTGCTGACATTTTTGAAGAGTCCGAGCAACATAGGATGAAAGTTGAGGCCAAGTTAAAGGGCACAATGATGTATTATGCCTAGCACAAATAACTAAAATTCTTTATCCCCAAATAAAATCCCAAGAAGTAAGATATATCTACTTCATGTTCTCTTATTTAGAAGAAGGAAAAGAGAAACTAACGCCGGGATGGAGTATTCTTCTGAACTACTACTCTATATCAGCTAGGTTTTCCTAAGTAGGTGCCAGTAATACAAGATAAGCTTGTGTCCAAATGTAATTTAAATAAGCCAGGTAGACTTGATTAAGAAGCACATTAGGCACTTCACCATCTAGAAACATGGAATGGCAAACAAACAGTAGCAAAAGTGTAACAGGAATTTTGAACTCGTTTAACTTCTGATCAATTGATAAAATTGACCACACCATAAGATATCCTTTTCTACTATGTTTACCTCACTTTTCTCCAACACAAACAAAAAGAATTTTGTTGAACCTGCTTTTCTGCAAACACTGAAAGTAGCCTACCTTTGCTCTCAATGTCTCAACATCTGCTTTCAGTACTCTATTGTCAACTGCTGCTTCATTGTGTTTCTGGCTTATGTCAGTCAAGCGTTTCAATAAAGAGGAGTTTTCTACTCTTACTTGAGAGACCTAACATGAATAAATTTTCATTAAACAAATAGTTGAAAGTAAATACTAACTGAAAGCATGACCCAGTAACGTACCTGTGTCTCTAATTCTGTCAGATGGGCCTGCTTTCTTCTTCTCGAGCGTCTAGCTGATTCTCTATTGGATAGCATTCTGTCGATGTGTTGGTACAAAATATTAGGATTATAACCAGTTAAACTCGCCAAAAACATATCAACAATAAGCTTCATCTCTTGGATGCCCAATGAATTTGTTACCATCGACATGATTTTAATTAGAAAAATATTACTAAACAAAGTCAAGTCCAAACAACTTATATTCATGACTCCACCTCTAACCATATCATATTCTGAGGACTTCAGTATTCATTCTGCATAAAACAGACTAGTAATCTTGTCATAAATGACACCTTCTCATTGAAGCTCTTTCCTTCAGAAGCGAATCAGAAAGAGCCATTTGTCCGTGGCAACTGCAATTGATAGTTTGATTCTGTGTTCTCTGAGATGGGTAGAACCAGTTCTTCAATCCAAGAATATCCTAATTGAACTTCGAGCTTTTAGGCCTTTGGCAAGGTCAAAGTATCTCCGTATCCCTTTAACTCTAAGTCTTCCACTTGAACTGTAGACTCAGGTACTTACGTACCCGGTGCATGGCATTTTCTTGTTTTAATATACAATAACTGAGGATGCAACGATAAGGACAATTTACCAACAAGAAAAATAGTAAACGACAATGTGACAATGTTACCACAACATCTGAGGATGCAATGATAAGGACAACTAGACTATCAGAAAAATGTACAGGTAAATGTAACAACATCGCAGTATCTTATCTTCGTACTCATTCACTATATAAAGCAATTCACTGGAAATAATATGTCTTAAATTGAAGTTATTGGAAGTGTATAATTTATTTTCACACAGTAACAGAGGCCTCTACAGTTACGTAATATATTAATGCAGTTGACCTCTCAGAGCATCGTGTCCTCCTAAATTAACTGTAAACAGGTTATAATAACTAAGAAGTGATTATATTGAGAGAAAAAAAAAAATCTAGCTCTAAGTTGCTGCTAGTGCTTACAAAATTAGGACTCCCTACACAGAACAAAAAGAAGGATTCTTTCTATACAAGTTCCTATACACAACTTCAACAACTCTAGTTTCCAAATATTGATATATTGGAGATCTAAGTTGCTCGGACTCAGGTGCGGATCTAGAGGTCGGATCCTTCATGATCTCAATTTTATGATTCGGAGATATGGATCCAGGTATGGATACGGGTGCGGGGTTTCGGTTAAATAATTCAAATATCTAAAAATAGAGTTGCAAAACCTAAATTATGAGATATTATATGTAAAACTTGAGGAGAAATATTGATCAAGAGGAGAATCCGGTAAGGAGATTAAAGGAAAATGAGTGACTTAGAAATTTCTATATACAAGGTATTCTATTTTCTTCAATTTTACTTCAGCTATTGTTTTGATTACAGAAATCATTAAATATGTCCGGACTTTCCCCGGTCAAAGTACCCAAAATTGGTTGACCAGTTCGGGTATGGATCCCACACACGTCGTGTCGACACGGGTGCGGCACCGAAAGTGAAGAGTCCGAGCAACTTAGTTGGAGATGGTCAAATTTTTTTTTTTGAAACTGGTAACTTTGTATTCATAACTATGTAGAAAAGTAGTACAAGGGTTGTACTACAACCGTATTTACATAATCCTATGATCCCAAGTCTATAATGAATCTAGAACATCAATAATAGAGACAACATCATTAGACCAAATCTGATTACACCAAAAGCACCGAGTCAATATAGAATTTAACTTGATCTGATGTATCACTATTCTTTAAATTCTCAAAACACCTAGCGTTCCTCTCCCTCCATATAGTCCACCATATACTAGTTGGTATGATTCTCCATCTGCTCCTGTTATTAGCCAGTATCCCTATCTGTAACAAAGGGGGATCGTATTGATACGGAGAATCATAATCACATACATTGAAATAAGAATTCATCGTAGAAACAAAAGGAAAATAGAAAAGGGAGGTTTCAGAGTACTAAAACTTTAGCTAAAAAAATAAAAGACAACTTCATAACATGAGCCCTAATAGGTTATATTCCTCTACTATATCTAGGCATCTTCCCGGGGTCCCATATGTAATTTGACATCTTTGCAAATAGGCCCTCCATCTTGGTTAAATTCATAACAATTCTCCCGCCCTTAATAAGAACCTTGTCCTCAAGGTTCGAGTATAATCGTACAAAGACCACGATGTTGTTATGTTCCTCTTTGTCAGTGTCAACAACCCAAAGAATTCTTCGGAAGCTTCATTATCCAAAGCAACTTCCAACACTGATCCTTCCTTTTGCTTTTCAAACCAGAGGATGCATCCACATCTAACAAGATTATCACCAAAGAGTTCCTTGGAAAATGAAGATGGCAGAACCAAAGGGCAAACATTGAACACCTGATGGAGCTTTGAGTTGAGAGCACTGTTAATAGGTGGATCAGATTCCTCTAAAGCAGTTTGTATTGGAGGCATTAGCACATGTAGGATCTCTGCAATCCAAGAAGCACTCCAAGGGATAGTCACTGTGAAAACCAACTTACATGAAATGGAGCTAGAGTAATTGTGGTAAACTTGCTTGGGTCTTTCAAGTACTCTTGCATTCTAGCAATCTTTTGGAAGGAGTATTTGTCTTTGTGACAATTACTAGAATAGTTGCGGAGGCATAGATGAGCACATGAGAAACATGATCAATAGTAAGATGTGTAAGAGCCATTGATAGAGCAAAAACATGTGTCAGTCCAGCTGCAAACTTAGCAACTAAGACCATTTTTGAGTGTTCAAGAACCCCAGAGCTAAGAGCCAAACTATTTGTTGTAAGAAGGATACCGAACTGGATGTTCTTGGAGAATGCTTCATACGAATTGCTGTGTTCCGCTCTATTCTCAGAAATGTCAAAGAACATCAAAATGCACTTCTTAACAACATTAGACAGAGGACCATTTGATTTGTGAAGGTCAAACATGATCGTCTCAGATAAAGAGAACACCGGATCACTGGACTTGGCTGTTTTATCAAAATTTTCAAATGCATCATTGCCTACTTCTTCCATCACAAGGCCACCAAGTTGCTCACACCCCAGTATAGCAATTAAATAATATGTAGCAGGAATATTAGTATGTGTATACATGATCAGGTTGATACCATCGGTTATATGGATATTGAGTATAGCAGGATCAAATGGATGAAATGAAAACGTGATAAATATAACAAAAGCTGCTGAGGAATAAGAAAAAGGTTGCACCTCAAGCCAAGTCCTTCCAGCACCCAACACAAAACCAGCTTCCAATGGCATATATTCATCGCAAAATTCATGTATTTGATTGGTGCATAGCACAATATTTGATTTAATCTCTTGCACAACCATCTCATCATGTAGCAATGTAACTTTTAAAATCTTACTATCCACACAACAGGCCACAATATATGCCCAATATGTCACTCAGATAGAGAGACAAAGCAGAGTTACTATAGCTGCTAACATTGGAAGTATTGTGAAAAGAAGTTTCCTCCACTCTTTCACCGAATCGGGTCCTGTATACCTCACCCAATACTTGAGATCTGTTGGGCCAATGCTTGACAGGAATTTGCCGTTAGGTACATATACCACCCATGAGTCATAATCATAGTCAGACAACCCTTCAATCTGACAAACAAGCATTAAAATTCCTTCAACTTGTTCTTGTTGTAGCGAAAGTGACGTCCAGTTCTTGAGAGAAGCCGCACATTCAGTCCATTCAAGTATTCGTGCAGGCTGAGAAATCACCAATTTCAGATTTAATTTGCCCTGCAAAATTCCCAATCTTACACCCAAAGTCGAAAGGCAACATAAAAGGCAAGTCTGGTTCTACTTGTTCTGATGAACAGAGCTCAATCAATAAAGATAAAATTATTGCACGTGCAATATAATCAGACAATGGACAGATATAAGATCTGAAGTTTCCACTCAAATTATTAGCAGGCTCTAATATGTACCTATCCACACTAATAGTCCTCTTGCAATCGACCTCAACATGCCTTAATTGATCAATTACGTACCTCTCCACACTAGAAGTAGCAGCCCGATCAAGAGAATACAAAAATGAGTTCGCTAGAGATATACCCAGTAGCTTGTAAGAATTAGAAAAACTTGTAAGGCTATCACTGCATTCAATTAACACTTCAACCTCACCTATATACTCAGAGCCATACAACATTGCAAAACATCTACTTCCTTTAGCAATTTTGTCAAACAGTTTAGGGGCATCTGATGAGGAACTTAAAGGATTAATCAAAAGAGGAGCACAACCTGAAGCATCCAAAAGTTCTTGCCCAGTCTCAGTCCAATTGGTCAAATAACAACAAATAGCAAGTAAATAATAGTCTTTCAAATAGACGCCAATATGCCCAACACGTAGTCGACCAATATGAAACTTCTTACCTAAGAGCTTAATTTGGTTGTATTGGCGAATGTCAAATGAATCACTTAACTGCCCAGTATCCACCCACTTGCAATCGTCAATGCTCAAAACAGGTAGAAGTGTGCTAATAGGTGCACTAGGACTATGAAATTGAGCAAAAATATCCCTCTTCGGCACTCTATCGAACACCTTGCAGTCATACTCTAGTGGTCACTTAACTGAGAAAGACAGAGGTGAAAATTCGAGCTCGGTAGCATCAATAGAAGCACTGGACAGAACGCCGGGAAAAATGTATGTTGGTATTGAATCTCCAACACCAAGAACAGGAAGCTCTGCATCCAAATGGGATTTCACTATATCAGCCACCTCGATGTTACTATCATCGAAAGCTGACTCTAGCAAAGCGGTGATAGTTGTAGCATCTGAAATCTCTGGAGCATCAATGGAAGTGGAGTCCAATTGCATCTCTTGAAGCACTGACCCCATGTGACCAAAGGTAGAGAGCATACGGGAGTTTCTTTCTTGCATCTCTATCACTAAATCCTGTATGGTTTTGATAGAAGTGGAGATTTTCTCCAAAACCGCAGGTTGAAAAGTGGGGTTCGGTGGTGGAGGTGGAACCGGGAAAAGAGGTTGCTGGAATGGGTGTGGAAATGAAGCCCAAGGAGATTCTGTTGGAACATTGCTGGGCACCCCAATGGTAGAGGAGGGACAACGAGAGCACCAATGTAACAAAGGGGGATCGTATTGATACGGAGAATCATAATCACATACATTGAAATAAGAATTCATCCTAGAAATAAAAGGAAAATAGAAAAGGGAGGTTTCAGAGTACTAAGACTTTAGCTAAAAAAATAAAAGACAACTTCATAACATGAGCCCTAATAGGTTATATTCCTCTACTATATCTAGGCATCTTCCCGGGGTCCCATATGTAATTTGACATCTTTGCAAATAGGCCCTCCATCTTGGTTAAATTCATAACACTATCTCTTCCCAGCTTTGTCTGTGTGATATTACCTGGCATGGACCAGGAAATACCTCTCAAGTTTAGGAACAACCTCCATAATTGCCTTGTAAACATACGGTGCAAAAAGAGGTGGGTTACAGTTTCTGCCTTCTCCCCACAAAACAAGCACCTCGGGCATAAAGTCATCCCCTTCTTCATCAAGCTATCCTGCGTAAGAACTGCCAATTTGGACAAGAGTCATACAAAACATAGCACCTTGTAAGGAATTTTAATCCTTCATATGTTCTTCCATGACCAGTTGATGCTTTGATTGTTGGGGAAGTTTAGTTTCTTGTAAGCTTTGTCAACCTTGAAAGAATCTTTCTCACTGCCCTACCGCCATAGCGCATCTTCTCCCTATTGTGTCCCAATGAACTGGCCAATAATGTTGAAAAATTCTGCCACTCTTGGAATCTCCCAATCATTGAATTGTCTCCTGAATGTGATATTCCATCCTTCAAGTGTCCACAGTTTTGCAATTGTATTGTGTTGCTGTAGTGCTATATTATAAAGGTTTAGAAATAGATTTTCCAGGATGCCTGGCTCATGTCACTGCTATTTTCAAAACCTTGTCTTTCCCCCATTTTGTACTTTGATCTTGGTGTTACTCTTTATAGCTCATTCCACAGAATTCTGATTGACCTCCAAAGATTTACTCCAGGTTGTGTAGTAACTTCCTTTGTCATCCACATATCCTCTTCTTCATCTTTTGCTTCAATAACTTTCCCCCACAATTGTTGTTTGTCATTTGCATACTTCCAGAGCCACTTCATTCTAAGTGCCTTGTTATGACTTCAGGTTCTTTATTCCCATTCCCCCATATCACTTGCCCATAATCACCTCCTTCCATATAACAAGATTGTACCCCTTTCCTTTCTTTATTTTCCTGTCATAGAATTTTTCTCCTAATTTTATACAGTCTGTCAAGAATCACTACTGGAGTTGGAAATAGTGACATCATGTACTTTGGGATGGAATCTAGCACAGAATTGATTAGTGTGACTGCCTCCAAGGGACAAGTATTGTTCCTTCCATCGGGCTAATTTCTTCTCACATTTTTCAATTACAGTATTCCAAATCTCAAATGATTTGGATTTAACTCCCAAAGGCATCCCCAAGTATGTGGTTGGGAGGGAACCCACCTGGCCACCAAGTATTGTATTTGTTAAGTATCCCACATCGGAAAAGGGATGAGTAATTGGTCTCCTTATATGGACTTGGGTAATCCTCCCCTCATGAGCTAGCTTTTAGGGTTGAGTTAGGCCCAAGATCCATTTCTTTACAGTATTCAACGCCTCCAAGCTATCCACATTGTTTATAGGATATAGGTAACTCTTTCTCCAGTTGATGTGCAGCCTCGAAATCCCTTCAAAAAACATCAAAATCACCCTCAAGTACTTGAGTTGTTCTTCTGCAGCCCCACAGAAAATGAGTGTATCATCTGCATATTGTAGATGAGTTACTTCTAAGTTTTCACTTCCCACTCTAGCCACATCAAATCCTCTGATCCAACCATTAGTATTAGCAGTCTTGACCATGTTATTTAAAAACTCCATTGCTTGAAGAAAAAGAAAAGGGAGAGAGGGTCCTCGTACCTTAGACCTTTTTGAGCTCTGAAGAAGTCTGTAGGTGCCCTATTAGCCAACACTGAAAAGCTTACCATTGAAATACAGTGTATCCACTTTTGCCCAAATCCTATCCTCTCCGGGACTCTCAATAGATAGCCCCAGTTCAAATAATCATAGGCCTTCTCTATGTCTAGTTTACACAAGATTCCTGTTTTTTTCTGACCAAGTCTTGTTCCCACGGCTTCATTAGCAATTAAGACATGATTTTTCTACCCTTGATAAAGGTCATTTGTTGTGAATCTACCACCTTCTCCATAACCCCTTTCAGCCTTTCAATAAGCACTTTGGAGAAAATTTTATAGAAACTTCCAATTAGACTGATTGGTCAATGTCTTGTGAGCATTTTCCACTTTGTGGAAGAATTTAGTGTTCCTATCCCCCTCTTTCAACCATAGGGTCCTTACAGCAGAGGTTGAAGTCTGAACTCCAGCAGAGAATATGTGTCAAGACGCGTAAGCTACAACACAGCAAGGGTCGATACGGATAACGCCTAGTATCAATAGTTTACGTCTAAGGACTATTGGGTATCTAATCCCATTCACTTCCCTAACTTTTGTCTATCTGTGTCAGTGTCGGCCCATAAGAGTGTTTTCGTCGTTGATGTTCTTTCCAATCTCTGGGCATTTCACCGCTCCACCAGAAATTCCCTCTGCCCCTACTGTACTCCATCTTGGTAGTTTCCACCGCATGTGAGACAGCGAACTTAAAAAGCCACCTACAGACGTTTCATGCCGAATCATTCTAGACAATACTTGCATCCTCTGTATTACCACGGCTACTGGCATAGAGTTAGTCGATGCTCATTCCCCAGATACCTTCATTGTTTGTTCTCCAGGAAAAGAAGTTCACCACCCATAAGCCTTCTACCTCTGGCGGCATTGCCCCGTCAGACTTTTGCCCATTACGGAAAATTCCCCAATGAGTGCTTGTAACAACATTGAGTGACCCCCCTCTCTGACACCAATACCCTAGGGATTACATATTGTGACAACTCCCTCTGCTACCTCGCTCTACAACAGGATAGTTTTCATGGCACTAGTTGAATTACTTGGAACCCTAAGAAACGATTGACTGTCTCTCGCTTTACTATACCGGTAAAGCAACAATTTCTCTCCAATATAAAACGTAAAAAAAATCATAAATATAAATATATCATGTATTCACATTATTAAATTGTTTATCCAATAAAAAGCACCAAAAGAATTTTTAATCTGTTATATTTACCTTAGTATGGAAATACTAATTTGTAAGTTGGATAGATGTTGTTCCCTTACAATTTAAAACTTAATTATTAGAGACTATTAACTGGTAAAATATTAGAAATAAAGAGTTGGGTACGACCAGGGAAAAAATTTAAATGAAGTTGCAAACTGTATTACCTCCTCACACGTTTCACATCAGTTGGATCCGTTGATTGAGTTGTTTCTGCTTCTCCTTCAGCTTCATCATCATCTGATTGCTCCCCGGATGAACCGCTGGTTGTTGACCTTAGCTGGATACCAGCTTTCTTCTGCACTGCAGGCAATGGGGGTATTCCAACTGGCTCACCAGCATCCTTATCTTGAACTTTTGCCAATTCTTGCCCAGATCCTACCCAAAAAAAAAAGGGAAACTGAAGAATGAACATACAACCTCGTTCAACATACATGTATCGTCTCTTACCCTGGGATTGAATGGATATCTATGTTCATTAATCATCTCAGTTATTTTCTGCGCATAACATGCTTTGGTGCTGATGAGATGCTTGCATTCTTAGATAAAGAACCCTAGAATTGGACTTCTGGTCCTTTAATTATTGAAAAGTTCAAATTTTGTTTTTGCTATATTTAATTAAGTAAATTTGAATTTCAATTAATTATGATATGTGCTTTTGATCCCTCTCTCCACTGATGGACTCCACAGATCTGTTTGGTTCTTATTGGATGAACCATAATTCTAGGAAAATATAACGTTTAGCTGATTTTCCTTTATATTTGGAGGAAAAGAAGTTTTGTTCTAATCACTTTATATGTAAGATATACGAATACAAGTACTGGAATAACACTCAATCAGCATAACATAAGACAGTCAAGTGAATCTATTAATAGAGGGAACAAAAGCGCATATTTCCTTTAGTTGAACTTATTATGCCTAACAAAATAAGAGTTTATCAAAAATGGGGACCCCAAAAGCACAATTTTTCCTAAGAACTAGGTCATATGAACTCATAAGTAGTTAAGCACATTGAAGAACAGAAAACAGAAGAAATGGAGAGGAGAATCAAGCTGGGCATATAGTTTGTCAATCAACTAATAGGGTGGAAATGAAGATCGCCGATGAAGAGAAACTAACTAGAAAGCTCTTGCGTAGGTTTTCATGAGTTAGACAAACCTCTCTAGCTACTAGACATGTGAAGCACAAAATCTTAGAGGATGCAATAACCTTCCAAATCTGTTTCCATGGTCATTCTCGGTCATCTCGGTTATTCCCCATTAAAATTGTATAGGCAGACATGACTGAAAAAATCCTGGTGCTAGCCCCTTTACAGATCACAGTCTTCATTGTACGAAATCCCTTGAATTTAATCAATTTGGCTCAACAATTCAGCGACTCTGTCCACTTCATAATTATGCAGTAATCTTCTGAAACTAAGATTCCAACACTGGTGTCCTCTTAACTTCTTCTACTCTAGCTTGAGGATTGGTTGCTAAAAGAAAAAGATCAAGATAATGGCTTTTTAGCAGATTATGTCCTTTCTCGTTATCAACTCAAAATATTGTTCTTCTACCATTTCCTAATTTGATTTCAGCATTCCTGACAAAACTGGCCCACAGAGAAAAGATTGTTTTCCATTTGCTAGTTCCATATTGGGAATTAATCTTCCTGGTGCGCAATTGGGGCCTCTGGACATATTTGACTGCTATCACCTTCCTCCAGAGAACCTGTTGCTCATTGTTATATCTCCATAACCATTTGAATAGGAGACTTTTCTATTGTGCATCCTCAAGTTTTTGACTCCCAACCCCTCTTTTTCTGTGCTTGCAATGATAGTCCTCCATTTCACCAGGTGAAAAGCTTTTTTCTCCTTGTTGCCTTGCCAAATAATGTTCTTTCTAAGGGAGCCCATCCTCTTTTCCACCTTAACTGGTAAGGAGATAGAGACATCACATATGTTATTTGTCCAATGCCAGTTCTCCATCAGCTTATGGAATAGATTGCTAACACAGATTCAAAGGCAAGCCTTCTCCCCTTCAGATTGGGACCTGTTCCTACAGTGGTGTATCCAGCATGGTAAAGGGAAGTCACAGTAGGCTCAAGTATTCAAAATCTTTCTATAAGAATGTGTATATCCCCTTTGGATTGAAAGGAACAACAGTGTGTTTGTGAAAAAGAGTAGTACTGTGGATATTTAGCTAAAGAGAGCCTACATTTCTATTGTTAGAGCCCATCCTGGCATTAAGAATGTCTTGCTTAACCTTAATTTCTGAGCTATAGGAATGTGTTAGAGCTGCTAGTAATTAATACAACCGCTAGTTACCCAACAAAAAAAAATCACATGTTGGTAATGAGTTCAATACACTGTAAACTAGAATTACTCAGCTCCTAGTGAGAGATATTGAAATTTTCATTCGGCCAGTCTCTTCTCACTTCTTTCTAGAACCCCTTCCCATATCTTTGAAGCTTTATGTTTTGCAGCCAAATCCAAACCAAGACAGGTAGTTCGCAAGCTGCCAATCACACATGCCAGAGTGCCTGCTAGGATGTGTAGTTGAGGAACCATGTCTATGGGAAAACGTTGGCTTTTTGCCGGTTGCCACGAAGGGTTGGAGTGCCTTCAAAGACAATGAGGATTAGCCGGATATGTTTCAGTTGCTCAACTTTAGCTTCACACAGATAAGAGAGTCAACAGCATATAGTAGATAGGATATGTTTGGGTTGCAGCCAGGACTATTAAAAGCCTTGAAGCCCCACATATCCATCCATTTACCCAGTCTAAGACCTCTTTGAGAAAATAAGTCCTCAGGAGAGTCATTTATCAGTACAGAGAACCTAACAGTACCGATGCAAAACCAGATCCAATTTAGCCATTTACTCCCAAAATCCACGTCCTTCGTGGTTTTGATCAAATACTTCCAAGGGACACTGATATGGTCAAAAGCCTTCTCTAAATCTAATTTGCATGGAATTCTAGGTTTGTGACTCTTCTATCTAGAGTCCACAAACTCATTTGTTATTAGAGTTGCATCCATAATCTGCCTCTAACTAATGAATGCAATTTGATGCTCATGAACTAAGTAATATATGACTGTTTTAAGCCTGAGTCAAAATCTTAGAAATGATCTTGTACACACTTCCAATGAGACCGATTGGTCTAAAGTCCCTTAGCTCCTTTCTTTTTTGGTTTTAAAGCAAATTAAGTTGCATTAATACTTTCCTCAAGGAGTTCCTTAGAATAGAAATTTTTCACTGTCTTCATTATGTCCTTTACAGTCTCCCAGCATTTGTGGAAAAACCCCATGGTGTACCCATTCGGCCCAGGTGCCACCTTATCAACAGCACACAACCTAATAGTAGTCAAAACTTCATTATGAGTTCTTTTCCTGACTGTCTATGGCCTGATCACAGTCTCTTCCAAAGGTCTTTACAATCATTCAGCCTCTCCCAGACAATCTTGGGCATTTTGAGTAATTAAATTCAAGTCTCCAAGGTTCAATTTTAGAATAATGATTCATATAAAACTGCAGGATCTCTCTTTTGATAGTCTTTGGATCAAAGATAGCTCACTATTAACCTCAAATTAGTCCAGATTGTTGACCCTTCTATGATTGTTAGACATTCTGTAGAAAAATTAGTACTTTTATATCCTTACGTAAGCCATAGCACTCTAGATCTTTGTCGCCGGGCTATCTCTTCATGTCTTGTCACTCCATCAAATTCCATTTCTAAACATGTCCTGGATGCAATTTCCTTATCAGTAAGTTTTTTTTGCTCTTGTAGCTTGTCTAACTTATGTACCTCCTCAAGTAAATCTGACTTCCATTTTTCAAGATCACCATAGTTCACAGAACTCCACTCCTTTAGCTTTCTTGTTAGCATCCTTACTTGGAGGATAGAATGTAATCAGGCATGCCTGTGACATCAAAAGAGTTCACTACCCATTGATCAACAACAACAACAACATACCCAGTGTAATCCCACCAGGTGGGGTCTGGGGAGGGTAAAGTGTACGCAGTCCATACCACTACCTCAGGTGAAGTAGAGAGGTTGTTTCCGATAGACCCCCGGATCACTACCCATTGATCATATCATTAAATCTTTCTGTCTCCGGCCACCAATTTCAAACTTGAAGTATCATTTCCATTTTTCCCAGTCACCACATTGTTGTAGAATGGGTAATTTCCCAGTCACCACATTGTTGTAGAATGGGTAAGTGGTCAGAGGATAATCTTGGCATTAGTGACTCTTTGATATTGCTGAATTCCTCATCCCACTCAGTTAAAACAGAAATTTGTCTAGTATTAAAGCTTTTATATGATTAGCTCCTCTGTACCATGTGAATATCCCTTCCGTCAAAGGGAGGTCAATCAACTACAAGTCATCTATGAAATCAGAAAACTCCTACATCGCTCTAGTATATCTTCCCCCACTCCTCTCTGGTGAAACTGCAATCACCACATACCACCCAAGGACCCCTGCACATCCCTGTAGAAGCTGCTACGTCTTGTCTCTCTTCTGTTGTTAGAGCAAAAAACTCTTGTGATGAACCGTGTGAAATTTTGAGTGACCAAAGATGTTTGCATGAGATCCATTGTGATCCACACACTTCCACAATCCCTTCCTAAATTTTCTTGTCCCACGAGAGTATAATATCCCCCACTCCTACCATTGGACTCCACACAGGCCCAATCGGTCCATCTGTTTCCCCATAGCTGCTTGACTTCTCTTGAAATCTCACCTTCCAAATTTGTCTCCTTAAAACAGTAGACATCTACATTCCATGGTATATTAATGCTTTAATAATCCTTCTCTTCGACTCTTCCCTCTCTTATTTAAACCCCTGACATTTTTTTTTTTTGAAATAGGTAACTTTTAAACCCCTGACATTTCATGATAAGGTTTCAAAGTTTCATTGGAAATCCATAAGAGTGCCCCCCATGCTCCTTGATCAATTCTGCTTAGATTTAATACCAAATTCCAATTTTTTAGCCGTTGTTGGGTTTTGGCATTGGTGTTTCTTGTCTATTTTCATGACTAGAGTTACTGCTTGCCATTCACACCCTTGAAAATCAATCCCATATTGTTTACTCATCTTGATACTATTTATATGCACCCACAGTAAACAGCTTCTTCCGCAACCTGATTCTGAATCTCCAGGGAAATGACATTCTTTCCTTCTCAGTTCTCAGCTTCATCAAACAAGATGATTTAGTTTTGATCGTTCTGCAATAATTGATCCTCCTTAATCTGACCCACAACCTGACTATTATCTAAATTTTCTGTAGCCATCTTATGCATGCGACTTTGGAAAGCTGAAGATGAAGTTTCCTCATTTTCTACTGTCTTTAGTAGTTATGGAAGTTGGAAGCACCTCTATAAGAGAGAGCTGAGCGATGTTCGCTTCTATTTCAATTCCAAACAGGACAGTCCTTGGGCCAAAAGGGTGGGTTATCTCTAATAAAAATTGCTTCAGTCTCATAGCTTGTTAGGCCAACAATTGGAATTACTTAATCCCGGCGTACTATGGCCCTTTTCTTTATTTTATATCCTGATCCAGAAGCTTGGCCTGCTGTCTTGGCACGTGTATTGCACAAGCTAGAATTTTGAACTTCTCTACTCTCTTGATTTCCACGTGCTTTGTCCCATCGGTTCCAACTACAATATGTCAATATTTATAGGTTGTATGTACTTAGAGAGGTTGACGCCTTTTTCGACAAACATCGAATTCCGGAAATTGTTGACAACCACCCAACGTTCACACCATAAGGGTAAGTTTTTAATTAAACCTTTATTCTCTACCTCTTATCTTCTTGGGTATACATTCTATTGGATTTTTAACCTTGATGCGAGTCCATCGAATGTGGTTTTTCAATTAGGTTTTTTCCTCCATTTCAAACTAGCCTCCACATTTAACACTTATGGCTTTCATTGTGTCACCTAACCACAAATTCATAGCATTCCAATTATCCAAACCCATACCCAATCTGGTTTCATTTTCGCCAGGATGCCGGCTGCCGATGGAGTCCACCATTTCAGATTTAGGATAGCTTCCCTCACGCCAGTTCCTGCCAGCACCTGCTCAGCCAGCCTTCTTAATGGAAACTCGAAAAGGAATTGAGCTCCATTCAGTTCGTAGACCCAGATTACGTTGTTCCACTGTTGCTGACCCAATTCTGGACAAAAGTTTTGGTGGGTATCTCGTCCATTCTCTAGAGAATCTACCAAGTACTAATCTGCTCAAGAGACCGTCATCTGCGACAGTAGTACCTAGAATTTTGATAGCACATTCCCCTGTTCAATCTGTTGAACTTCATTTGTTGCGGACCATTTACTCTCTTTTGTAGCTTGCGCGTGAGTTTTGTGAAAATGGCCACTAGGATTTTGCAAACCCCGCTATGTGGGAATATACTAGGTATGTTGTTGTTGGCCACTAGGACTTTGTAATAAATTCTTTTCTATTAATGAACTTTTCCAATTTAATGGCTAGTTCTTCCCACGCTGCTTTTAAGGCATTAAACGCCTTCTCTAAACAATAATCATAGAACGATTGTCTCCTTGTACTACCACTAAACTAATGAATCATCCAAAAGGAAAGGGTTGTACTTTTATGACTAGAAATAGGTAATGAGGCTATTCCTTATATTCCACCTATTGTACGTATTCCCTCTTGCCCTAGAAGCCTTGGGCAGCACTTCGCATACCCATGAAATGGCTTTCCTGCTCAATGTAATCCATCTCAGTAGTTGCTTTTGCTTTCTTCTCTCAAGCCAAGTTCCCAATGTTGTTTGCTTCTCAATGATTTCCTAGGACTTAGCTCCCGCCCTAAAGTATATTAAGTTCTCCATGGTATTGTTGTACACCACGTTTTTGCTTAATCACTGAAGTGATTGAGGAAAAACACAGTTTATCCGGTGGCAAGCACATCAGAATGCTGGATCTTTTGTCCAGGGAGTAGAGAAACCCAGTACCTAGGAATATGTGCCTGGGAGCATTTTCTCTCTCTTTCTGTTAACCATTTATTTGGTACTTTTCCCTATTCACAACAGGGCACTACAGTTAAAAAGTGTGCTTTCCAAAAAATTTTGAGATGTGTGACAGCACACTTAGGAGGATCGCACATCACCCTATTTCTCTTAAGTTGGGCTATTTTCTTATTTTGGCCTTTGTTTGGGTTGGAGTCTTTCCTAAATGGGGCTTAATGTGGTATTTACTATATATAGCCCTTTACTAGTAATTTAGTTAGATTATGGCTGAATTTAGACTTAGGAGATTTAAAAAAAACTTTTGTAGATCTGGAAGAACATCTTAGATTATCATTGAAATAGAGTATCTCCTTATGGCAATCCTCTATCCCATTGAAATAGAGTATCTCCTTATGGCAATCCTCTATCCTTCGTATCTTTTAATCAATGGTTTTAGCTTGGTATTTTATGGAGATGATAAGTTTCATATACTAACATCTTCCTTATTAACCAAGCCAGGGTCATAGATCATCTCAATTTCTCTTCCACCCATTGATTTTTTTCCTCTTCTACTATTGTTCGAGATTCTCTTTAATTACCATAATTGTGTGTAACCCGGTTATTGTAACTTTGGAACAACCAAATCTACATCAAACAAGTTTATAACCATACCACGGATTATTCATACTTGTTGGAGTGCAAGAACAAATGATTAGGAGATTCTGGAAATTTCACAAAAGTACCATCTGTTACACAAGTTAAAACACCCTCCGTAAAATCATCGTGTTAAGCATGCTTCTCGGTAGCAATTCATCCAGAAACAAGAAGCTTTACGAGAGCTTTTGTTTCCTATATCAGGTATCATGGCCACTTCTCTTCAGTTTCTTCTCCTCTGATTAGCATTATGTAGTAAGAGTGACCATGAATCTTCCATCATTTCTTGCTTTCTTATCGAGTTCAGCAATAATTTTCCATCGACCACTTATAGATCAAAAGAACTAAGCCACTCTTTATATTTCCATGTGAAAATTCTTCCTAAATTGCATGGTCTACTTTTGTCTTTGAACTATGCAATTGTAGCTTCATTGGTCACACCAATGCAGAAATTACCCTGCCAAAACCTGATAGTTCTTCCATTCCCACTTAATTAGGTTATGAAAGACATCCCTGCAAATGTTTAGAGCCAATATTATAAGCAGTAACGTATTTGGTGCTCCATTGACCTTCCATCTCATATTGAGTACATATTACCAGCTTAATTGTCTTTCCTGACCAAAATTGAACCCCCTATTTGAGTAGAAGGCTTTCGTTCAGTAGTTTCAGATTTTTTACCCCTAAATCTCCATTTTTCTTCATTTCTGACTATTGCCCAGTTCACTAGGTGAATATTGCTCTATTCTACATTGTCATCTCAGACGTAAGCCTCTTCTCAGTTTGTTTAATTGCATTCAAATTTTGTATGCATTTGTATCAGACGTATCATATCACTATCCTCTCTACAGGAAGAAGAAAGCATTTAGTGTGCCATTTAATTGGAACATCTCGTTGTGTTGATGCAAGTCCTGATCCATGTTAATCATCATTCCTCAATCCCCAATCTTATTTGAGAATGGGCCTCAAACCCCATAGTTTTCATTGTTTTCCATAGGAAATACAAGGTCATAATCCTCTCCCGTTTCAGTTTGCAAATCATTCCTTGTCCCCCCTCATGAATCCAATCACCTGTTTGCAACAAAAAACATTTATGATTTGTTTTCTGGCATGAAGGCATTTTGTGTAATTGATATTTTACCTTCCCCATCACTTTCTTGTATCTTTCATGTAGAACTTCTCCAAGAAAGTGTACCAGCTACTTACAAGGTTAACATGTCTAAAATCCTTTCAAGTATTTGGCTTCTTTCTTGACAATGAGAGGTGCATTCGAACTTGTTCTAGAATAGCCTTTCAAAAGTAAGCGTTTGAGCATGGCCATCATATCTTGTTCAAGATAATTTAGCACCTCTAAACAAAGGATATATTTAACCTCTTGCATTACTTTTGATCGCCAACTATACCTCCTCTTGGCCAAACCTCTACAACCATTCACTATCTTTTGTAGAGACGGTAGTATTTTCTCGAAACATCCATAGAATTTTCAGGATCTTCAGAGATTTACAACCCATAGATGTTGTTGTATCTTCGATTTCTATTCATTGCCTTCCGGAAAATTCAGTATTTACATCCCTCTTCCATGGCCATTAAAATCTTGAGCTCTGTATCCAATCTCCTAGTATCTTCTAATTTCCCGATCTCCTCAAAAACATTGACTTCTCTTCAATTCCCAAAACTTTAATATTATTCTGACAGCCCACAATTTATTTGCCAAAATTACATCATGCTTGTCCTGAACATTGTAGGAGGTCCACCACTCTTTTAGTTGGACCACAAAACCTTCAAAATTTAACCATATATTTTCCAATGTAAACCATGAATTTATCTTCATCTCCAACCTACACTAATAAAGGGTCGTCACAAGACTTTGGAAAGCACCCTTTACTTTAGCAATTTGAAAGAATCGTCCCATTCTGTTGAAACCACAAGTTGGTCAATTCTAAAAGCAGATTGATCCAATGTTCCTTTGAACCAAGTGAAGTTACCTCCATGCAGTGGTAGATTTAACAATTCCATAATCTTGGGTTTATAATTTTCTTGAATTTCAAGGTTCTCTGGTGATGTGAAGTAGATATGAAACCTGAGATTGTTAACTTGCAGAAATTGTTAACTTGCAGAAAAGACCAAGGCAGTGACATTGATATGATATAATACACACAAAATTTGCCTCATCCATGGAATTTCTGAAGTTATTGATGTTTGCAGAACATATGCAAGCAACCGTAACTATCACGAATCACCAGCAATTAAAACCAAAACACTCAAGTCAAACAGCAAAAAAACTATCTTACAAACATTTTGTAGCTCTTTGGACATCCACCATATATTTTTAAGTGGTATATGGCTCACTCCTAAATATCTATAGACTGCATACTGTGAGACATAAAACCAATGCTAGAAATATCATCTGTAGTATAGTCACTAGAACGCGGTGACACCAGCATCTGAAAACCAGCGCGATTCATAAATGAAAAGAAAAAAAAAAAAACTGGAAAAGGTATATTTGAATCGGTAAGACTAACCTTTGGGAGGAATCTGAGATCCAGAGAGCGATGCATTAGCTGCCAGTGATCCTTTTTCAGGTGGCAAAGAAGCCGAATCTTGAGATTTTACATAGCTTGCCTAAGGATAAAATTGCATTTACTGTTTTATTAAATCCTAAATGTGGACAAAACCCAAAAATGAGATGACGTAACAAAAGGCCAAAAAAAAAAAAATCCCTTGCAGTCTCCAAATCACATAGGGATTGGGTCCAATGATTCAATTAAATTAAAAAAAAAAAAAAAAAAAAAGGAGTCGATTTGCAGTTTTCCAAATCACTTTGCGGTTCCGCTCAATGATTTAATTTTAGAAAGTGAACATGTGGAATAAAAACGAATAAGAAATATAACATACACGAGTCAAAGCGAAGGCAACACACGCCAAATCAAGGCGTCTTTTGAGGAAAACCTGGTACTCATCGGAATCAATGGGAATATTGGGAGGAGGTTCAGAGGGAAACGATGCGATATTAGACATAGGCTTCGATTGATCAGCAATTAAATTATGATCCTTGATCTGCTGGGAGGAAGTAGTATCGGCCTCCTGAAGGAAACGCTGAAAAGTCCACTCCGATGAGCTCCTGTTCATCATCTTCGACGAAGAAGTGGCAGAAGAAGAAGAATCCAAGTCATGAGATACACGCATCGGCGGCGGCGATGACCATAACTGATCGGCAATGTCGTCCACGGAAAATACACTATCCATTCTCTCTCTTTCTCTCTCCTCCCTATTTAGAGAGAGATGAGTCTTTCAGACAAAGAGTTGAATCGCTAAATCTGAGAGTTCTGATCCTGATACATTCATCTATGCTATATGGGGTGGTTTGGTAGAGGGTATTAAAATAAAGGATTAAGTCATGACGATATTACACTCCAATCCTAAAAAAAATATACCTACAAAACACAAAATAACATATAACACATGTCATGCGTGTATCTCACAGACTAGTATAGGGTGTGCAAAATCGAATCGATTAATAAATCAAATAAATTAAAATGCTATTGATTTTTTTGTTATTGAATTATTGGATTAACAATTTTTAATGGTTTTATAAAAAAAATTATTGGGTTATTGGTTCTTTCAATTTAATCCTATTTAGTTCAGACCTAGGTTCTTATCTTACTTGGTCTATCCTTTGTTTTACTCTGTTCATCTCTTTCTCTTAACCTTTATTCTTAAGAACTGCTTCTTTAATCTCACCCTGGAAAAGAATGCGTCCTTCAGCTCTTTGGCCATGACGGACTTATATCCTAAAAATTTACAGATTAATCCATCGAAATTCTTTAAGAAATTAAGAGATTAACCATATACTAAGGGTAAACATAGGATGCTAGATATAAACTTCGAATATAGATATTGAACATGAATAGAGCATTAATATTCACATGATTCAAACATAATTTACAAACATGGGAGATTAATACACAGATCCACTAACAAACATAACCTACCTACATGGCGTAGATAGGATAGAGGTTTCCCTTTCGGGAGTCTCCGGAGTGCTCTTGGAATGAACTGGAAAAGAAAGAAAAACTCACACTTTTTACAAACTGTCACACTCTTTCTTTTTTTTAATATAAACACTCAAAATTCTCACTCTATTAGTTGAATAATTTATATTCAAACGCTTATGGTCGATTGTTCGATCATCTTTGTCTTGATGTATGAGGCTTATTTATAGAGTGCCTTGGACTTGAAATCCAGATTTCAAAACCCAAAAAGAATCTTCCTTTGCCAGTCGGATCCCCATCGTCACATGGCCTTGTGAAAATTTCTTCTTCAATTATTGCTCCACTATCTACCATCTACTTTATGTCTTTTTCAGGGAAACGTCATTGCTTACGTTCCCATTTTTTTGCGTCATTGCTTATGATTCTAACATACTGTATCTAGGTTATGCTATGCAATGCATTGGTATCGAAGCTCATGCCTGAGTCATCATCTTCATTAGGGTCTTGTGTGAATTGATCTAGTGCTGGATCATAGTCTCTTCAAAATTGATTTGAGTCTAAATTAGGAACTTCTGATTCTGGCTTTGGGTTTATCATTCCTTTAGTCTCTTCCCTTGTTGATGCTCTTGTTTCTATTAAGTCTTCGGATTGTATTTCCTACAATATTCTCTATATTCTTCTTGGTTTCTATTTGTCTTCTTGTTAATCCTCTAAGTCTTATTCCTTTTCTTTCAGATTTTGAGGTTTCCTCCAAGTCGAAACTCACAGGTAACCTTCTTACACTTTTTGGCAAAGTGTCATCCATTAACGAGTTTGAGTTATCTTTATCGGCCACTGTTTGAGTCGGACTAGCTACACCTTTACCTGATGTAGTAGGTCTATCTGCATTCATTGGGGAATGCACACCCTTCTTATCCATTTTAGGAAGAGATGGAGAACTCATCTGGAAAGTCTTTTCTGTTTGGCTTAATTCGAAATGGAGTACTTTAATTCTGTCTTGGAGTATGGTATTTTGTCTGAGAAGGTGTTCATTTTCTTGCTGCAACTTTTCATTCTTTAGATTTAATCTTTTGAAACCTTCAGTCATGGATGAACAATGGTCGTAGAAGATTATTTTGTATGTGCTTTTTCCAATATTGTATTGAGTATGGAAATGGTTCGTAATTCTGGAGCTACTAAAAAATTAGGTCCGAGATGTCCTCGAGCATAGTCTAGTGCTTCATTGAAGTCACTAAATCCTTTGAATAGAGGAGTTGGGCATCCTTTAATAGAGTCTATTACTTGTATACATGTTCCAAATATACCTTGTGTCCTGCCCTGTATCACTACATAGAATTTAAATCTTTTGTCTTGGTTCTTTTCAGTAAAATAATAGCTTAAAGCATTTAGTATTGCAATAAAATAATTGTTGTCTCTTGGCGTCTTATTATAGCATATCCACAGGTTATCCATTAGACATCTCTGCTACTTGTCTATTCTTGTATCTGCTTTCAACCTGAAACCCATGTTAGTAATTGGATAACAAATTAAATGTTGTGTACCAAAACAAAGTCTTTCTATCTGCTTATTTTCTAAAGTATGTTGTGGCCTGAAATGAGTATTGCTTAGAAGTGTCTGTAAATACATGTGTGTGTCTTGGGATGAAGAGGCTTCCGCCTTCCCCTTTCCTTTATTCATTCTGAAAACAATAAGAAAATAAGTTAGGGTTTAATTAGTCTACTAAGTTGATCTACAAGGCTATTTTCTTCTCCTTTTATATGTTCTAAAACTATGTTGTATATTGAAGTTGCGTCTACAAAATTTAACCATCTTCTTTTGCTACTACCTTTTTCATTCATTTTCTGATAGAATTTTACTATTGCCTCACAGTCTGTTCTTACTAGTATTTCTGGTTTATTTAATATACATAGTCAAAAACTATTCAAACCATAAATTACTGCTAATATTTCAGCATCTATACTACTTGTATTTCCTTTTTCTTTGTACTTACCACTTTGGTAGGCACATATCCTTTCGCTTTTCTTATCGCTATACTTATTATTTCTTGCTTTTAAAAGTGCTCCCCATCCTTCGAGGCATCCGTCAGTTTCTATTATTAAGTAATCTATTTCTAGTGGTAGGGCTAGGTCTGGAATATTTTTAACCATTTCTTTTAATTTTTGTACTAATTTTATGTCTTCTTGATTAAAAGATTTCTGACCTTTTGTTGTGGGTTTAGAGTAGAGTGGTCCTGCAATTTTTCCTAAGTCTTTGATAAAATGTCTTTTATAATTAAGAATGCCTAAAAAATTTTGTAATTCTTTTGTCTTGTCGAGTTTATCTGTCATTTCTATAATCTTTTTTGCAATATGTGGTTGGAGTCTTATTGTCCCATCTCCTATTACTACTCCTAAGAAATTAATATAGTTTTTACATAACTCTATTTTCTTTCTGCTAATTACTATTCCATGTTCTATGAATAGCTTAAAGACCATTTGTAAATGTCCTGAATGTTCTTTTAAGTTATTACTGAATACTAGTATGTCATCCACATACACTAAAACAAAATTCTTGTATTCTCTAAATATGTTATCCATTTTCCTTTGAAAAATAGGAGGGACTGTTTTTAGTCCAAATGGCATAACTAGCCATTAAAAATGTCCTTCTGGATAGGTGAAAGCTGTCCATTCTATGCTATCTTTATGCATTTTGACCTGCCGGTATCCTGACTTACAGTCGAATTTACTAAAGATTTTTTTACCTTGAATTATTTTTATTAGTTCTGTTTTATCTGGTAATTTATATCTATCCATTACTGTGTTATCATTGAGTCTTTTATAGTTTATTACCATCCTTGTCTTTCCTCTTGCTATTTCACTATGGTTTTGTACCATAAAGGCTGCAGATCTAGGACTTGATTTAGATCTCCTTATAACTCCTAAATCTAATAATTCCTTGATTTGTATTTCGAAATCTTTTAAGTCTTGATTTGTTGCATCTATTGAAGCCGTTTTTATGGTATATTCTGGATTTATTATTTCTAATTTAAATTCTATTTGATTAGATCCCCAGTGTTCTAGGGGTTTTTCTCCTATTATTTCTAGTTCATCTAGTTTTTGTACAATCTTTTGTAAGTCCTCTTGGTCTTTTATTATCCCTATTTGTTGGAAACCTTTTTTAAAATTATAATTTTCTATACTTGTATCTATTAAATTATAATTTTTTAATTTTTCTCTATTTCGTCTTGTATTATGAGTTCTTGTAATTCTTCCTCACCTAATTCTTGTATTTCTGATATCAAAGTTTCTTTTGTTTTACAGGTGCAGTCTTCGCCTTTGTCACATTGTACTGGATCTTCTTTTAGATTTTCTCTTAGATATCTATTTTTAGAATCTTGAGTTATTTTTGTATTTCTTGCTATTTTCCCCCCAAAATAGGTTGGAGTTATTGTAATATTTTTAGATAGTATTACCCCATCTCTGGATGTAAGGCAACTCCCATTATTCCTTAGCAAAAAATCTAATCCTAATACAAAATCCACCTTTATTTTTAGTTCTCTCGCCAGATGTAATCTAATTTATAGATTGGTTTATAGTTAGAACGTGTATTACTAAAACTTATTGATGCCTTACCTACATAGTTCTTATAAGTGTTATAGGTTCCATCCATTTTCATGGATATTTGTGGTTTTGCAAATTCTTTAATTACATGTTTTGGCAGGATGCTCTGGTTTATTATACTTTGTGTACATCCTGAATCTACTACCGCTAGTGTTTCTATTTCATAGTCTTGTATCCTTATTTTTGCCATGACTTTAATAGAACTTAATTTTTTGTATTCGTTACATATTATACCTTCAAAAGCTTCTTCCATTAGTTTTGTTTCGTCCATCGAAATTTCTTCACCTTTTTCTAGCTTAATTATTCTTTCTTCTAGCCTATTTATTTTATCTTCTAGAGTCTTTGTAGATGCTATATTTGATAGACCCTCTGCTCAAAAGAAGTGAAAACAAAATATTATTAAAAAGAAAATAACGATAACAAATAGCAAGATGAACAATGCAAATATAAATAGCTACAATAATATCTTTTTTGTTGAATACTTCAATTTATAGCAAATCATAGATTGTCTGTCAAAACTCATGAAAAGTTAAAAGTGTTTTTTTAAAAAATAAACAGTGCGTATTTTAGAAAGCTGAGGTGTTTGACCAAGTTTTTTAAAAAAAAAGTGCTTTGAAGTATAAACTGAAAAAAATAGATTTCTCATAAGTACTTTTGAAATCTTGACTAAACACAAAATTGTTGCTCTAATATTGATAAAAGTGCTTTTCAAGTGGATTAAACAAACATAAACTGTTATTCACTATTTATTATTTTTTTTAAAAGCATTTTGACAAAAAAATACTTCTTAAAAATAAGTGAATTTTAGTAATTTGACTAAACATGCTATTAATTACCATTTTTATGCTAATAACTTTATGAGTGAATCTAAAATTTTAAGTTTATTAATACAAAATACCATATATATCTCGTACATAAAGGGAGTTTTAGTACACCAGACTACCCTTTTTATCATATATATCTCGCTCTCTCGTGACAATAATTGCAAACTTGTAGATACTTTTTGAGAAAAATTTCATCCCCACACATTCTACAAATATATAAATTAGGATTAATCACACTTTTAGTTCCTCAATTATTAGTATGTTTTGATTTTAACTCTTCTAACATCTGACTAAACATCAATTCTATTAATTGAAATGTATATTTTTTTGTCACGATCCAATTTCTCAGGTCATGATGGCACTACTTTAACCCACCAGTTGGTAAGCCAAATCATAGCCTGGAACGACGAGTAACGGGCTAATAGGCGGAAAAGAGATAACTAAGAATGGAAAAAATAATAATCAGTGACAAATTGAAAATATATATACAGTGCACCATACAATAGAGGGAGAGGACAAAATGCATAAAAAAGAATCGCCCAAGATCTGGTAAGGTCAGTACAAGAGCCACTATACCAAAAAGGAGTATTAGACAGTGTCAAAATATACATCATAGTTTCAGAATATAAAAAATAAGACTGTCATGAAAGCAAAAGGAGAAGGATCAGATTCGTACTATGAAAGCTCACCCAAATCCCTGGTCAACAACACAACTCGAGATCTGCATCAACAACAAGGACTCGTACTAGGATCTGCATCAGAAAAAATTATACAGAACTGTAGTATGAGTACCAAAATATGGGGTACTCAGTAGGCATCATAGGCCGACTGATCTCAATTACAGTAAAAGCATAAATAAAGTGCTAGTGTATAAGGCAATAAATGAGGGTTAGAAATAGAATTATAGGCTATACTAAGCAAATGCGGTAAATCGAAGGTAAATAACTCAAACGCAGATCCTAGCTATAACCTAACTAGACCCCTATAGTCCAGAAGGTACTCACAAGGAGAAATAAACCCAACCGAGCCCCCATAAGTACGGTGGATACAAACAAGTGTAATACTAATACAAAGCCAAGTAAAATATTAAGAAAAGTAAAAGTGAGACAAGATGTGATATGCGTACCATATAATCCTCTTCCAGCCATAACCATGATCTTATGGGTCTCAAACCAAATTTTTCAACCCAAGATAAATAATAATATAATGTCGGACTCGAACCGAAACTAACAAAATATAACCAATATACTAGGTGCCGGACTCGAACCAGAACTCAACAGAATATAATCAATAAACTCGGTACCAGACTCAAACTGGAACTCATAGTAAGCAATACATAGTAGTAACCCATAATCATAATCCATCTCAAGTCCATCTAGTCAGTTTTCCCATTTTTAGAAGGTCAAATCCTTAAAGGAGAATCGGGTTCCATTTATTAAGTCAGAAGGCGCGAATTAAGGTCAAATACTAACTTGCTAAGGGTAACGAAGAAAAATAAGCTTATTATAACGACTAAGTCAACCTAATCTTAAGTAACAGTCTAACGAAGCGGTTCTGTAATCATTTAGGTCAAACTGGGCACTATTCTAAAACAACCTATCTTAAAAAGGCTGATAAAGCCCACTACAAGTCCCAAAAACCCAACCTAAGGCAAGAACCTACCCTAACATAGGCTAAGGATTCGCAATCCTGTCCCAAGGCCCTAAGTAGGCTAAATATACTCCTAAAGGATAAGCAGACACTAATTTAAGTGAAACAGGTCCGAAATATACCCCTAAAAGCCCCTAATCGGCTAAGAATAATAAGAAGTTACTAAATGAATATCCGAGCCATAAGAACTCACCCACAACTAGCACAATATCACACTAATACCATAACAAAGCAAAGTCTAGAAGAAGGGTAAGCCTAGCCTAACTGGAAGCCATCGAAAACATGCAAAAACCTCTATAACGGAGCTTTTCCCTTTTGAGAAGCCTCTGACTGTTGCCACGCTATCAAAATAATATTCCACGCGTCAAGACAAGAACAATAATACCCATATTGCGAATTTAAGCTCCGGGTCAGAAATTAAGCTAAAATTCAAATAGTGGGGCCCATTGATGGAATCGAGAATTGAGTCCGTCACTTGGTCCCTCTCAGCTCAAAGATCAGTTTCCCCAAAACTGAGCATGATCTGAGCTAACAAAAGTGCTAAAACAGTCCCAATAACACTCAAAAACTCAAACAAAAATAGAGAATTAACTCCAAATTAAACCAAAAACTTACGGAATAATAACGAGAAGAAGCTCACTCTAACGTCCCCAAGCTATTCCTAGCTCCAATTTTGTGATTATCCCACTAATTTTGAGCTCCCAATACTAATAATGGCATTTGCACTTAGAGAAATAAAGTCTGAACATGAAAATGGAACATATATATAACACTCAGTAGTGGTTGCTTAAGCGGCTAAAGGGCGCTTAAGTGACCCCCGACCGGTTGGCTAGCTTCAGCTAAAGCGATCCTGAGTTGCTTAAGCAGCTACTGCTAAAGCGAACCCAGGACTCTAAAGTGGCTACCGCTAAAGTGGGCTCCAGGCAGCTTAAGCGGCTGCACTAGCAACTTGACACTAGAAATTTTTGCTTAGTCTAACAGACTCCTGCTTGGAGTTCATTTGGAACCCCATGCATGCAAACAAACTATGCTACCCTACCGAATTTGACATTTCAGACTCAATGGAGCCATCAAAATTCCCATATTTCGACAGAATATGGGTTCACACCCAAGGTTTTATTTTTACCAAAATCCGCCCAATAGCCCAAAACGAGCCCAAAAGCCTTAGGACCCAGCCCAAGTGTCCCCCTAGCCAAAAATTGATATTTTGGAGCTAAACGAACAGTCAAAATTGGCATATGAGTCTGTTTACCTGAAATTTTGGCCCGAAACCATTTTTCTCAACTTCAAAAGCTCCCAAATAGGTAAATGGCTATAAAAACCAAACAAACTGCCCGGTAAACAAACTGTCAGTCCCAACAAGTCATAAATGACTTGGGGAAGCTATAGGAAAGCTCTAAACATATAAAAAGCATGAAAACGCTGAAAATGGCATAGAGGGTCATTACAACATCCAGGGTCATTACAACATCCACTACTAAAAGGACTTTTATCCACAAAATTAAAGAGTTAAGAAGTACCTGAAGGCCCGAACAGGTAAGGAACAGAGTCTGCATATCATGCTTGGTATACCAGGTAGACTCCTCGATCGGATGGTGTCTCCGCTAACATTAACCACCGAAATATCTCTGGGACACAACCTGTAACACCCCGTACTTTTTAAACCTCACTTGACACCTTGGGGTCATATCTACATAGGTGTTAATATGCCATGAATATGTGTTTTATAGTGTTATTGGTGAAACATTTGATATCGGACTTAACATGTGCGATTAGACCTTCGTAGAGGGTGTTTTGTGAATTCGTAATGCATTTGGGTGAGGCCCCGCACATGTTCTAACCTCATTTAGTGACTTTAAGTCATGTTTACTTGATGGTTAAGATCACTAAGTAAGTATTTGGTAGTGTTTTGATAAGGGATTGGACGATACACAAACATTGGATAAGTGGCCGAAAATTTCAGCAATATGCTGAGACTTGCGCCACTACCCTGTTTCAGGGGTGTGGCGCAAGCCACCTGCAGGCTGAAGATTTAGAGGGCAGTGGATTCTTGCGCCACTGCCTTGTTTTTCAGCAGTGGCGCAAGGCACAAAAGATGTGCCTTTCCGGACTCGTTGTGTAACGCAATTCGACGACGCTTCTTGGATGATTGTTTTTGGTTCTTTGGGGTTATTTGAGCATTGTTAAAGATTCAAACACTTCAATATAATCCTACATACTCCTACGTGATCAAATCATGAAATATGAATAGTGATCCAAAATGTCCAATGAAACCAAAGGCGACTAGAATGCCTATTTTTGCGATCGAAAGGACGAATGAGAATCTTTTAAGAGAATATTGTCGTGACATTATGGAATTATGTAAACATGAGATATAAGGTGAAAATTAGGCCCAAAATGGAATAAAAGACTTGGCCCAAATGGGTCATTTGACCCATTCTTGCCATGACCACTCCATTATTGCTCCCAAATGGCTAAGGATGACTTGAGCACTATATAAGGGACCCAAGATCAGATTTTATTGTCTAAAAACTCTCATGCCTTTGTGATATTTTCTCACATATTTCTTTAAGCTTCAAACCCTAAAGCAACATATTCCTTTGGACTCCTTGGACAAGATCAACATATTCCAAGCCTTGGTAAGTATCTATTCACATGAATTAACATATTATATGCATGGAAGATTATGTATATTATGGTAGATGTGTTGGCAAGGTAATGAATAGTGTATTTTTGCCTTTGGTAAAAGATGTGCTATCTTGGTAAATTGAGCTTGAATTAGGCCTTGTGCCTTTGATGAAAAAGCATGGTATGAACAAACTATGAACATGTATGGTGCTATTTTTGGTATTAAACTTGTTCTTGTCTATAAGTGAAAATTGTGGGATTTTGGCCGATATGTGTTATGAGTTGTGTTAAGGTCCTTTGATGGATTATTTGTGATGTGGTATGGATAAGAAAGTGTAAAGGAGAAGTGTTGTGGTGAAATGCATCAATTATCATGTATTGGTCAATGTTGGGAATATTATGGAATTTTTGGAATAATAGTATGATCAATGGTTTTGTCGAGGGGAAATGACATGTTTAAAGGCAAACATGTAACTCATTGACATTGTATGCATTTGTAACGTAATTAGTGGTTAACGTGAATTCGTTATGTATTTATGGTGTAGAGTGACACATAAAGAAGGATAGGGATCATTGTATACGCATCGAAGGTTGTATATTCGTATTGTGAATCCAAGGTATGTAAGGTTACTTTGTCCGTATCTTCCTACGGCAAATAGTGTTCATATTGATATGTCACTAGTCCTATCCCGAAACGTGCTAAGGTATTCCATATCCGGTTATCAAGGGCCATTGTTATATATTTCCTACTCATTGTTCATTTGTGAATCTCATGTCTCATATCCATGGTTAATGTTCCAATGTTCCAATAGTGATTATACTTATGTCTTTTGATCATTATTTTTTATTCCAATGGTTCCCATATTATTATGATTCTAAGAATGTCATGTTGCCAAATCATTCACATGGTTCTCACTCATTGGTTAATGATCCAAAGCTTCCAACAATGTTATGTTCCAAAGTTCCAAAGTAATGTTATGACTATCCAAGTATTAATCTCAAAGTAAAGATCAAAGTAATGCAAATGTGGTCAATAATCAAGTATGGGTGGCAAGTCTAGGGGCATAAGCCTAGCTCGACTCAATCCCAATGTATTGATTTATGGGTGACAAGTCTAGGGGCATAAGCCTAGCTCGACTCGATCCCGATGTATTGATTTATGGGTGGCAAGTCTAGGGGCGTAAGCCTAGCTCGACTCGATCCCGATGTATTGATTTATGGGTGGCAAGTCTAGGGGCATAAGCCTAGCTCGACTCAATCCCAACATGATGTTATGATATGAAAAGACCCACTGATCAGTAGGGGCCCGGGTACATTGTTATCATTGAGCATTGATATAAAGAAAGCAAATAAAGTAATGAAAGCAATCCACATGGTTTCCCAAATGCAACATGGTGATATCGGCTACGGGTGCCAATCATGTCTCGATCGGATTCGGGGCGTGACACAACCACCTTATATCTCTGACTAGAATAGAGATTGGCTCCTCCATGAAGGTCAATCACTCATCCAACTGAACTGAGTCCCATCGAAGCACGTGTGACTCATTCGAGATATAGAACCAAAGCATCGACACATAAAAATTGGATGAATAACTAAAATGGATAGAGGCAAAGCTAACTCATCAGCTACCTCCCCAACTCTTCGAAGGATCTCGAATGGCCCAATATACCTGTGTCACAAACCGAGACTACCCCCTAGTCGTAGCACGGTACTTCAAGCCATAAGTGACCCCAAGCTAACCCATGGCTTGGCATGACACTAAGAATACAATATAAAACTAAAGAATACTGTGCAAAAGCTAATACCTGAATGATATTAACAATAAAAAACAAATACTCCATATTGGAGTCCAAAATGGAATCATATAATCAAACTATAAGATGGAAACTACTGTTTGTCTGTCTGAAAGCCTCTACTAATACGAGTTGCTGGGATAAGTCCCCAACTAACTCTAACTGTCTGAAAACTGAAATAATAATAAAATAGAAATACTGAAAAAACTAGTCCTCGAATTATGAGGACTCACCAAACTCTACTGCTCAGATGATGCGGGATCGTGCTAACCGCGAGTTGGATACTGAACGTCTGAACCTATATTATAAAATAATATAACGTAAGAAAAGGTATGCAGTCAGTATTTTGTATGTACTGAGCATGTGAGATATGCGCTACTCTATAAATGCTGAACATGAGAGGACAAACTGATCATGAAATTGGGGCTTGTAGACTGATGCAATAACCAAGTAAATAAACATGTAACTGAACAATAATATGCTAAATAAACTAAATACAAGGTTATCCAATATCTAAGTCTGAACTGTGAGAGCTACCGTTAATCGAATACCCCATCCGAGCTAAATGAGGCCCAACTTATAATCCCAGCTAGAAGGGTGCTATGTACCTTACCAAGGGTATGAAAACTAACTGACGTGAATCAACTAAACTGATGTCCAAAAGGACTAAGGTATCAAGCCTGATCTGACCGGTGACCCTTTAGAACCTACAGTGGTGCCATAGTTCTGGGACTTAGGGACTTCTACTAAAGGTCTCAGCCTAACTGATGGGTGAGCCTTCATCCCTGCGTCCAGTCGGTGCTAAGTACTACTCCCAACTGAATTATACAGAATAACTGACAAGCTTAAAATTCTAATATCTGAGACTGAGATAGTAGACACTTTATCTAAAAGTATCCTAAAACATGTGAAACTAATAGACTGAACATTTAACCATTAATTTATGAGAAACTAAGTCATCGGGTGTTCATAACTCACCATATCTGAAGAATGCAACTATTCATGACAATTTCTATAATCTAAATAGAATGTGAGTTCATATAACACAAGTCCAACAATCATGAAACACCAATGTACTGAGGGTTCATGAATTATATATGTATAAGTGTTAATTTTCATGGGAAACATGTATTCATGGCTTATTCATGATAAGGAAGTGAAGTACAGAGGGATTCATACTTTTTATAAAACCCTAAGCTTTGAGGACTAAAATTAACTGAGATCTTGAGTTTACTGAGGGGATTAATGGGTGAAAGAAAATCCATTGATGAAATCCCATATACCTGGAGGTGAAAACATTGGTAAATCTTTAAATTTAAAGACTGGAACTGATGAACCCTAATTTTTGCTTTGGAGGATGAAATAGCCTGTTTATCTATTTTCTCTCCAAGTGTAGACTGAATTTTGAGGGAATGAGGGATTTGGGGTAGTTTAGGCTTAATATTCAGCCTTAGGATAGTTAAAATGATGTAGTTTAGGAGGTTAAATAATGGAAAAAGACTGATGTGCCCCTAAATAAACATAACTGAAAAAATTGGGTATCATGATGGACGAACCCACCAATGATCGTTGGATCTACCAACTATCATTGGTTGAGAGGGGACTTTGTTGGTTCTCTGGACTCCATCATACGAGACAAGGAACAACTCGTTAAACCCTCCAATGATCGTTCCTTGGTTGGTCGTTAGATCCTCTTTCTCGGGCCAACTAGTGACCACGATTACTACCAATGATCGTTGGTTCTACGAATGGTCGTTGGTCCCTTTCATGCCAATGAGGTGTTCTTATCAACCTTCAGAATTTTGGGGCTATTTCCTATAGACGAGCACCTCCAACGATTGTTGGATTGGTTGTGTTATCTCACTGCTGGATAGTGCTTCACTAAAATGGCCATATCTCTTAGCTTCAAAATCGAATTAACGAGAAATTTGATGCATTGGAAAGAAGACTCAAAGATCTTTAATTTGGTGGATCTTGAGCTTCAAAACTCTTCATAATCTAGGAGTTATACTCTTTTGAAGTTGACTCTAGAAAGATCCTATACAAGAATTCAATCGGTAAAGAAACTTTCAACTAAACTATGAGCTAGGAGTTACATATGGCCTTAATTCATATTTTAAGCATTTCTCATACTACCAAATAATTATGTTTGGTTCTAAATATACTTGAAGTACAGTTCTGATCTTAGCTTGGAGTTTCGGGGTGTTTCAACTTGAGGCTGAGCTTGCCCCTCTTTCCAAACCTCATCACGCCCTTCATGGGCGACACACAAAGGAAAACCCGATCACCAACTCCAAACTTTAAAGCACGAAGCCTATAGTCAGCATAACTCTTTTGCCTACTCTGAGTTGCTCGTAGCCTATCCTGAATAACCCGAACTATGTCTAATGATTCTCAAAGCAAGCTGGTACCCCATGGCTTAGTATCTAAACTCTCAAACCAGCCAACCAGAGATCGACATCGCCTACCACACAAAGCCTCAAATGGTGCCATCTGAATACTCTAATGGTAGCTATTATTATAGGTAAACTCCGCTAAGGCTAAAAACTGCTCCAACTAACCTCCAAAGTCCATAGCACAAGCATGAAGCATATCCTCCAAAACCTGAATAGTCTGCTCTGACTGTCCATCACTTTGGGGATGAAAAGGGGTGCTAAGGTCGACCTAGGTACCTAACTCCTCCTGAAATGCCCTTCAGAAGCTAGTGGTGAGCTGGGAACCTCTATCTAAAATAATAGACATGGGCACCCCATGAAGACAAACCACCTCTTGAACATAAATTTGAGCCAACCTATTGGCATATTAGGAAGACTGAATAGGTATGAAATGGGCAGACTTGGTCAACCGATCTACGATAACCCAAATGTTATCAGAACCACGAGAAGCACTAGGCAAACCGCCCATGAAATCCATGGTGATCCACTCACACTTCCACTCAGGAATGGGTAGCCTCTGAAGCAAACCACCTGGTCTCAAGTGCTCAGCCTTCATCTGCTGACAACACAAATATCGAGCCACGAAATCTACTATATCTCTCCTCATAGTGCTCTACTAGTAATGCTTCCTCAAATCACTATACATCTTAACTGTCCCAGGATGAATAGAATATCTGGAGCTATGAACCTCCTGAAGTATCAACTAAATCAAACCTCTTACCATCAGAACACAAATACAACCATCAAATCTCAAAATATCCTCAGAGTCTAAGGTAGTCCTCCTAGACTCGCCTCTCCACACCTGATATCGAATACCACACAATCAACTATCCTCAAACTACCAACCTCGAATGTACTCTAATGAAGTAGACTTGACCTCAACACTAGCAAGAATCTTCCTGGGGTATGAATCAACCTGTTGGCTAAGCGCTGGATGTCCAAAGCCAACGATTGCTCCTAAACTAAAAGGAAGGCCAAGCTTTCCATACTCACCGCCTTTCAGCTCAATGCATCCGCTACCATATCTGCTTTGCCCAGATGGTATAGAATAGAGAGATCATAGTATTTCAACAACGCAATCCACCCCCGATATCTCGAATTAAGGTCCTTATGAGTCATAATGTACTGAAGAACATGGTGGTCAGTGAATATCTCATAGCGAAAACCATACAAGTAATGCCTTTAAATCTTAAGTGCAAAAACTACCACAACCAAATCTATGTCATGAGTGGGGTAGTTGCGCTCACGCACCTTCAGCTATCTCGAAGCATGTTCTATAAATCCACTTTGCTGCATCAAAACACAACCTAACCCAACACCTGAATCATCACAATATACAATAAACCCTTCGCCCTCAACTGGAAGAGTTAGAATAGGAGTTGAAGTGAGCAAGTCCTTGAGCTTTAGAAAGCTCGCCTCACACCTGTGGACCACTGAAATGGAACCTCCTACCTAGTCAATCTGGTCATGGGTGCTGCAATAGAGGCGATTCCCTTAATGAGCCACCTATAGTAGCCTGCCAACCCAATAAAGCTGCGAACCTCGGTCGAAGATATAGGCCTAGCCCAATTCTGAATGGCCTCGGTCTTTACCGAGTCTACCATAATCCCACCCTCGGACACCATGTTCCCTAAGAATGCTACAGCCTTAAGCCGAAACTCGCACTTTGAGAACTTGGCATTAGGCCGATGATCTCTCAAAGTTTTGAGCACAATCCTCAAATATTGCTCGTGCTCCTCCCTACTCCTCGAATAGACAAGAATTCATCAATAAAAACAATCATGAAGGAGTTCAAATAAGTCCTGAATACGCAATTCATCAAGTCTATAAACACAGTTGGGGAATTGGTCAATCCAAAAGACATCACCGGGAACTTGTAATGGCCGTAGCGAGTCCTAAAGACTGTCTTAGGGATGTCCTCCGTCAGAATTCTCAACTGATGGTATCCAGATCATAAGTCAATCTTAGAAAATACGACTTTACCCTGAAGTTGGTAAAAAAGATCATCAATACGAGACATATGATACTTAGTCTTCACTGTCACTGTTACGACCCAAATCCCATTCGGGTCGGACTGGCACTCGGAGCCGATAAGGCCCGAGAGAACCAATCTTTACCCGTGTACTCTCATATGTATGTTTGCGTATGAATATCATCTTATCTCCTGTAATTAAATATCAATGGTGGAATGCATGGCAACATGTGCAATATATGAAACTTGGTCGTTAGGGCCATTTCGCCAAAATGAACGTATATGTTTTCCCTTCATGCTACCCCACATATGTCTACAAAGCCTCTAATAGATACATGACCATGTCTATACAATATTTACAAAATGCCAAAACCTAATGAACACACGTGACTTGGGAAGCCCCAAAGCAACTGGAGCTCACCAACAATCTACGGATATCTCGTCACCTACTGCAGAGATCTACTAACACCTGGGCCTGCAGCATGTAAGGTAAGTCCCCCAAGAGGGGTCAGTACGAAGAAAGTACTAAGTTTGTAAGGCCATATGAAACTATAGTAATACATAAGTACTTCCAAGAAATTAAACGTAAGAGAATAATCAATGTGAATAGACCTCCAACCTGAATGTGTGGAACCATGTTCATTACTTCTATTATTTCATTTCTTTTATTATTTCATTACTTGGTCATTCATTCGCATCAATTCAGTCGCATCATCATCATTCTTATCATAACCCCCATATTTATATACTCATGCAAGGAATATACTCTCATCTCTTTTACTACTATCTTTATTATTATTCACTCAACTAGTTAGTGATTCATAATACCTTATGGATCATCTCCTTATAAGTAAGTATATAATACTGGGCCTCCACCTTTGGTGGGATATAATGTATATGTATATAGTACCGGGCCTCCATCTTGGTGGAATATATAGTACCGGGCCTCCACCTTTGATGGGATATAATAAATGAGTATATAGTACCGGGCCTCCATCTTGGTGGGATATATATAGTACCGGGCCTCCACCTTTGATGGGATATAATAAATGAGTATATAGTACCGGGCCTCCATCTTGGTGGGATATATATAGTACCGGGCCTTCACCTTTGATGGGATATAATAAATAACATAGCATAGTATTGAGATTGTTCTATCTTAAACCTAACCATACGTACATTACTTCTCTACAAATCTTATACCCTTTACATAGCTAGGAGAGTAACACATTAAAGATCATGACATTAATTGAAGCACTCTTATATCCATATATTAGGCACCCTCTTATATATATATTACTTCACTCCTTTACTTCGTGAGATTAACATCTTCACTTATGAGAAGTAATTCTATTAACTTGCACACTACCTCTCTTAATACTCTTATGGGATTGATACTTCAACTTGTGAGAGATTAACACATCCACTTATGAGAGATTGATACTTTAAGGATCATGCTAATATTAGAAACATACCTCTATACCTTACTTCACTTCCTTACTCTTATGAGATTGGTACAAAGATATTTATAATACTATTGGACTTTGGAACATGACATGATTGGAGAATGCTTTTCAAGAATAACTAGTTTCTCTTTACATCTTACTCTCCTTGAGATAATTATTCTAGAATCACAACGTTATGACTCCGTTGGAATATACTATTATGAGGACTTTGGACCCATGTCCATAGTTAGGTAACTCATGAACAACAACGACTAATGAATGAGGGATATGTGACTTAGGAATGAATAGGTCCTCCTTATGTCATCACTTTCCTCGGAACAATTTCTTTTAGTAGTTACAACAACATTATGAGAGCTTAGGCATTTCAGTCCATGGATAGGAGACGTATGAATACCAATCGGTCAATGAATAAGAAACGTGTGGATAGTAATATACATCAAACCTAAATGAGATACCTTAGCATATTTTGGAATAGGACAAAATATGAACATTATGTGCTGCAGAAAGATACGGACAGAGTAACCTTACATACCTTATCTTCCCAATGTAAGTACACAATCAAATATGTGAGAGCAACAATTCTGCTCCTTCTTTACGTTTCACTCTACATCACAAATACATAATGGAACCAACATTAACCACCAACTACCTTACAAATGCATACAATAACAACAAGTCACATGTTTGGCTTTAACGTGTCATTTCCCCTTGATAATACCATTTATGAAATTGTCTTACCAAAAATCCCACAATATTCACAACATTGACCAATACATGATAATCAATACATTTTACCACAACACTTCTCCTTTATCCTTTCTTATCCATACCACATCACAAATAATCCATCAACTTACCTTAATACACCTCGTAGCACATATCGGCCAAAATCCCACAATATACACTTATAGAAAAATAACAAGTTTAATAACAAATTCACACCATACATGTTCATATCTTATCCATACCATCCTCTTTCATCAAAGGCACAAGTCATAATTCAAGCTATAATCCCATGGATAACACATCTTTTTCACAAAAATCCAAAAGTCCCATGTCCAACACTTCCAACCATAACCAACATGACATACATAATATCTCATGCTTATAATATGTTAAAGTACAAGAATAATCACTTACCCAAGCTTGGAAGATGATGATCTTGTCCAAAAATGCCTTAGGGTTTGAAGAGAAATATCTTGCTTTGGCTTCTTGGAAAAGTCTAGAAATGCTTGTGTCTTTGGGTGAATTAAAATCTGATTTTTCTTTGCCTTTTATAGATCCTTTAATTCATCCTTAGCCACTTTTCTCAATCATTGACAAGTCAAGGCAAGAATGGGTCATTTGACCCATTTTTGGCCCATGACTTTTGCTTCATTTTTGGTCCTCTTTTGAGCCCAATTCACTTGATCCAACAAAATCAATAATTTCTCATGTTTAATTCATTTCATACGCGTTACAACAATATTCCCACTCACGGGATTTATATTCGTAGCCTCAATCCCAAAAACAAGCGATCCTAGCAACGTATGACCTATTTTGACCAAAAGGGTAAAATCGTTATTTTGACGCCAAATTCGTTCTCGAGTAATTTTATCATACCAACATAATAATTCACTCATTTCATGTATAGGCTCATGGTTGTATAAGAAACGTGGCAAAAATTGGCTCGATACGTCCCCGGGCACCCTTGGGACTTAAGAAAATTTCCAACTTTGAAAAGTGGCCAAAACCAGCGTGGCACGCTGCCTGGCGCGCCCCTTTGCTGCCTCTGGACTAAAAATTTTAGCCCAGAGCGGCGTGGTACACTCTCTGGCACGCCCCACACTTATTTTTTTTGAAAATTTCATTTTTTGACTTTTCTTCGCGGGTTTGGTTAGATACTTCAAGTCCTATTCTTTAACTTACTTCTTACTCTTAATATCCTTTGTTTAGAGGTCCTCTTAGCCTCATTTTGAACCTCACAAATGCTCCACGAAAATCGCAAAAACACCTCCTACTCAAGGTTAATCACATGTACAAGGCCTAATTTCAATTTTTCCATCACTAACATTACCAAATAAATACGTATAACTCTCAACACCTAAGTGAACATTATTTAATGCCGTCAAATAGGGTTTGGAAGGTACGGGGTGTTACAGTCACCTTATTCAGCTACCTGTAATCGATAGACATACACATAGAACTATACTTCTTCTTCACAAACAAAAAAGGAGCACCCCAAGGCATGTCACTAGGTATAACAAAACCCCTTACCCAGAAGATCCTGAAGTTGAATATTTAGCTTCTTTAGCTCAGCATGAGCCATACAGTAAGGTACAATAGAAATAGGTTGGGTGCTCTACTCAAGTTTAATAACAAAGTCTATATCACGCTCAGGAGAAAGGCTAGGTATGTCGGTAGAAAAGATATCAGGGAACTCACTAACTACAGGAACAGAGTTCAAGTGAAGGACTCTCAATACTAACATCACAAACATATGAAAGATAAGCCATACACCCTCTCAATAATAGTCTCCTAGCTCGAATATAAGAAATAATCCCCATAGATGCGCAACTATAAGCCTCCTGCTATACAACCGGGGGTATGCTAGGCATGGCTAAGGTAACCATCTTGGCAAAGCAATCTAAGACAACATGATAGGGGGATAACAAGTCCATGCCCAGAATCACGTCGAAATCAACCATGTCTAACACAATAAGATCAACCCAAGTATCATACTCCCAAACACTCATAATGCATGATCTATACATTCAATCCACTACTAAATAATCACCTATGGGAGTAGCTACATGCATAAACACAAACAATGACTCTCAAGACAACCCTAAACGAGATGCATACTAAGTAGATACATAAGAATGCATGGAGCCTGGATCAAATAAAGCAGAAGCTGGCTGATGGCACACTGAAATCATACCCATAATGATAATATTTGAATCCTCACCCTCTAGCCTACCAGGAACAACATATAGATGACCCCACTCACCTCTGGATTGGGTGCCTACCCGACCACCTGGCCTACTTGCCTGAGGACCTACATAAGAACCCTGGGGACCACCCTTGGAACCCGAGCAACACCCCTAGCTGGGGGCGATATTGATTTGATCTGCAGAACACTCTGTGCAAAAGGCTCAATCATCCCACACCGGGGACACTTTCAGACGAAATGACTGACAACCCTGCAATCAAGTATGCCCTGGGCATTCTAACATGATGAGAAGGTCTGGCTACCCTAAAATGGCCACCTCAGCCTAATACACTGACTCAAAGCCCCTCAAAGACTGACCACTGCTCTGCCCGTTAAAATCACTATAACTAGGTTGACCCCTTCTAAAATTTATAATGCTGCCTGAAAAGGCCTACTAGACTGACCCTGAGGTTGATACGGCTGCTGCTAGGGATATCTTTCTTGAAAACCACTGCCCCTGAACCGTGAGCCACTATGGCTCCCACTGTAACTGCCCTACTGACGAGGTCTCTTATCGCTGCCCCTACGGGCCTCACAATGCAAATCCTCCATAGTGTGAGCATTAGACAACAATATCAACAAATGATCTACCCACAACTACTAGACTTTGAGTAGCCATACGGAGTAGAAGTCTCAATCCTCTAACGAAGCACTGTATTTTCTCATACTTAGTAGGTAGAATCATGGTGGCATGTCTGGCTAACTAATGAAATCTCACCTTGTACTCCGACATTGCCATAAAATCCTATTGTAACCCTGTGAACTCATCCTTCAAGCACTCACGCATGCTACGAGGCATATACTTCTCCAAGAAAGCCTCAGAGAACTGACTCCATGTCATAGAAGGAGATCCATCTGCCTTATAATTAAGATATCCCCTCCACCACTATCTCGCTGCTCTATTAAAATGAAAGGTGGTGTAATCTACACCATGCGACTCAACCAGGGCCAAATTGCGTAACCTCTCCTCACAGCTGGTAAGAAAGTCAAATACATCCTCCCCCAAGGCCACCGCAAACCTCGGTAGAGCTAATCTAAGAAACCGGCCCAGCATCTTCTTCTTCTCAGAAGTCATGGCTAGCTAGGCTACTGCATGCTATCGAACCACTAGTGCTAGTGGAATCTCTACTCTGGGAGCCGCAGCTACAAGTACGCCTTTATACCTAATCTACCCTGAGCTACCCATGAGCGGATGTCTGGGCCCTATTTGTCTGCTAGCCACTAACAATGCCTAATAACTATACCAAGGCATCACGGAGGATAGATGATGATGCAAATCATAGTGGAGCCTAGGCTGCCCCTATTCCACTGGCTGTTGTGGCGGCATATCCTCTGGTATATTCTCTCACTCAGAATCAATAATCGAATCTGGTAAAGGCTCCCTAGCCTAGCCTCGAGCTAGTGCTATAGCTCTAGCCTAACCTCGACCTTGGGTTCAACCTCTGCCTCTAACAGGTGCCCTAGTTGCAGGCTCGGGGCGCCCTCATCTCCCATCGTCATGGCCTGCATCCTAGACATCTACAAAAGAGTGAAACAAATAAGAATCTAGAAACCAATATAGACACAACGCATAGTAACAAATTAAAAAGGTGAGATTTTTCTAAGAATGTCCTATAGCCTCACAAAGATAGGGTACAAACGTCATCGTACCGATCAGCGAGACTCTACTATACACTTGCTCTTATACCGATGATACCAATGAATATAGACTCTGATACCAAACTTTCACAACCTAATTTCTCATTTCATGATGGTACCTAGTTTAACCCACTAGTAGGTAAGACAAACCATAGCCCGAATTAGCGAGTAAAGGGCTAATAGGTGGAAAAGAGATAAATAAGAACAAAATCAATAATAATCAACGACAAACTAGAAATATATATACAGGTGCACCATACAATAGAGGGAGAGGAAAAACGCATCAAAAAGAACCACCCAAGACCTAGAAAGGTCAGTACAAGAGCCACTATACCAAAAAAGAGTACTAGATAGTGTCAAAATATATATCATAGTCTCTGAATATACAAAATAAGATTGTCATGAAAGTAGAAGGAGAAGGATCAACTTCGGACTCTGAAAGCTCATCCAAATCTCCAGTCAATAACACAACTCGAGATCAACGTCAACGATGATGACTCGTACTAGGATCTGCATCAGGAAAAAAGATGCAAAAGTGTAATTTGATTACCAAAACATGGGGTACTCAGTAGGCATCATAGGCCAACTAAGCTCAATTACAGTAAAAGCATAAATAAAGTGTGAGTGTATATAAGAAGGCAATAAATGAGGGTAAGAAATGGAATTATAGGCTATGTTAAGCAAATGTGGTAAATCAAATGTAAATAACTCAAACGCCAAAATAAGTGCCTAGCCATAACCTAACCAGACCTCCATAAGCCCAGAAGGTACACAAATAGAGAAATAAACCCAACTGAGCTCCCATACGCATGGTGGATACAAACAAGTGTAACACTAATACAGGCTAAGTAAAATAGCAAGAAAAGTTAAAGTGAGCCAAGATGTGATATGCATATCGTATAATCCTCTTCCATCCATAACCATGATCTTATCGGTCTCAAACTGATTTTTTCATCCCAAGATAAATAATAAGATAAATTTTGGACTCGAACCGAAACTAGCAGAATATAACCAATATACCAGGTGCCGGACTCGAACCAAAACTCAATAAAATAGAATCAATAAACTCAGTGTCGGACTCAAATCAGAATTCATAATAAGCAATACGTATTAGTAACCCAGAATCATAATCCATCTCAAGTCCATCTAGTCATTTTCCCATTTTTAGAAGACCAAGTCCTTAAAGGAGAACCAGGTTCCATTTATTAAGTCAGAAGGTGCAAATTAGGGTCAAATACTAACTTGGAAAGAGTAACAAAGAAAAATAAGCTTATTGTAATGACTAAGTAAATCTAATCCTAAGTATTAGTCTAAAAAAGCGGTCCTATAATCATTTAGGTCAAACTAGGTGCTATTCTAAAATAACCTATCTTAAAAAGGGCGATAAGGCCCACTATAACTCCAGAATACCCAACCGAAGGTAAGCACCTACCCAAACTTAGGCTAAGTCTTTGTAATCCCGTCCCAAGCCCTAAGTAGGCTAAGTGTACTCCTAAAGGATAAGCAAACACTAATTTAAGGAAAACGGGGCCGAAATCTACCCTTAAAGCCACTAATCGGCTAAGAGTAATCAGAAGTTACTAAATGAATATATGGGACATAAGAACCCACCCATAACTAGAACAATATCACACTAATACCATAATATAGCAAAGTTTAGAAAAAGGGTAAGCCTAGCCTAACTGCACGCCGCCGAAAGCACGCGAAAATCTCTGTAATAGAGCTTTTCCCTTCTGAGAAGCCTCCAAATGTTGCCACGCTATCAAAGTAATATTCCATGCATCAAGATAAGAACAATAATACCCATATTGCAAATTTAAGTTCCGAGCTAGAAATCGAGCTAAAATTCAAATAGTGGGGCCCATCGATGGGATCAAGAGTTAAATCCGACACTAGGTCCCTCTCAGCTCAAGGATCAGTTGCATTAAAACTGAGTATGATTTGAGCTCAACAACAGCCCCAAAATCGTACCAACAACACTCAAAAACACAAGAACAAAAGTTGAGAATTAACTCAAAATTAAGCTGGGAACTTACAAAATAATAACAAGAAGAAGCTCACTCTAACATCCCCAAGCTATTCCTAGCTCCACTTTTATTATTATCCCACTAATTTTAAGCTCCTAATATCAATAATGGAGTTTTCACTTAGAGATATAAAGTCTAAAAACAAAAATGGATCATATATATAACACTCAGCAGTGGCAGCTTAAGTGACCATCACTAATTTGGCCAAAGGGCGCCTAAGCGACCCTGCCCGACTGGCCAGCTACCACTAAAGTGTTCCTGAGCTGCTTAAGAAGCTACCGCTAAAGCGATCCCAGGTTGCTAAAGTGGCTACCGCTAAAGCGGTCTCCAGGCCCCTTAAGCGGTTGCACTAGCAACTTGATACTAGAAATTTTTACTAAGTCCCAACGGACTCTGACCGCGTGCTCAGGATCCATTAGAAACCCTGTGCATGCAAACAAACTAAGGTAGCACACCAAATTTGGCATTTTAGACTCAATGAAACCATCAAAATTCCCATTCGAGGTCATTTCGATAGGATATGGGTCCCACACGTAAGGTTCCATTTTTACCAAAATCTATCCAATAGCCCAAAAGCCTCGAGGTCCAAGCCAAGGGTCTCCTTTTCCTAAAATCAATATTCTAGAGCTAATGGAACCACCAAAATTGGAATCTAAGGCCGTTTATCTGAAGTTTTGGCCCGAGGCCATTTTCTCAACTTCAAAAGCTCCAAAATAGGGAAATGGCTATAAAAACCAAATGAACTACCCGATAATAGAACTGTCAGTCTCATCAAGTCATAAATAACTAGGGGGCATTTATAAGAAAAAGCACAAAAATGCAGAAAATGACCTGGAGGGTCATAATATTTTTATCCTTTTACTTGTCAATATTTATAAATTTATCATAATTAATAACTGTGTCACAACTTAATTACCCATGAGATAAATTAATCTTGTATTGTCACTTTAAAATTGTCAGTAATATATTTCTAAAAATAATCCAAATATTACATATTTCCTACATAAAGGGAGAAAAACACACTTTTTAATTAATTGAAAGTTGAGTTTGATGTCATATCAAGGACTCAATACTTGTTCAGTCTACGAAGGATTCAGGTTATTAGTTCGGATCAGTCCCACTCTTTTAGCAATAAAATACGGAAGAATTTCCAATTCTCTAAGATGAGGCTACTACTATTGACCTGTCTTTAAGCCTTTGATTTGAATAATCAGGTTTTATTTCTGATGGACTTCATTTATTCTTTCTTCATGTGAAGATCCAAAAGCTCTTGACGTAGGGAGGTTTGGTCCAGTCTGTTCACCTCAATATGTAACTTATTTGAGACTAAAGTAGGCGAGGTAGATACCCACATCAAAGAGAAATCCAACCTCTTCCTCCCAAGCAGTGGGAGGAGCTAGGGCTCTGACCACGTACCTATTCAAGAATGAGCCGGCGACTCATAGGCAGTGGCTTGGTTAAGGGAACCTACCACTTCTAGAATGGAAGCTTTTCATTTACCTACAAATGAGAGCTTATTATAACCTTCCTTGTAGTACTGACTGGATTTTACTCATAGAGAAGGTGAAAAGGATCAATCTTACACTAAATAATATCCCAATCAAATGGGCTAAACCAACTAATGGAAGCTCTAAAGCAGTGGCAGAGCTTGAATTTTCACTAAGGGGTTCTAAATATAAAAAGTAAACACACAAAGAGGCATAAGGGGGTTCAATATCTACTATATATATGTAAAAAATCATTTTAACCATGTATAAAAATAGTATAATTTTCCACCAAACGGGGTTAGGATGAAACCCTGGGACCTTGATAGCTTCCACGTTCTCTAAAGGTAATCCTGTTCTAGGTGAAGGAGATGGTTGTTTGCGAAGAGATGATAATGGGAATTTAGTCATGAAAATACTACACCAATAAAGATATTTAGCGACAATTAGTTTCTGGTACTTGCTTGATTGCCGCTAAATTATGTTTTAGAGGCAATTATAAGTGAAAATTACATTTTAGCACTCTTTGTAAATGCCCCTAAAACCTACAGAGACATTAAATCCAATGGCAATTAACTAATACCTATAAAAGCTTTAGAACTCTTTATTAAAGTGCATATTTATTGCCATTAAAAACCTTTATTGTTGTAGTGAATTTGGCTTCTTTTTGGGATTACTGCACAAATAACATTGACGAAGCTACTGCTATTTTAACTGGTATGACCTGATGCATTAAAAATGATGTGCTTGACGTAATCATTGAATCAGATTCACTGATCATGATTTATTCCATCAATAGAAATAGGTCTTCTTACTAGCAAATCAAAAGTATTATAGAAAAGATTGATAGTTCGAAAAAGAAGGAACAAATCTTTTTTGCTCATTATTATAGAGAGACAAAATACTATCGCGAATGCAATGGCCAACTGAAGCCTAAATATTCAGGACACTACTTTCTTCATGAATGTTGCCGACCTTATTAATAAGGTGAGAGCCTCCGTGAGGATGGATAAGGATTAAATGATTAACTAGTTAAAATAGACTGTGCCATATTATCGAACCCTCTACAAAACTCTACCATGCTCGCATTTTCTTATGTTTTGAAGAGGAAAGAAATATCTCTACCTGCTGCCAACAGTCTTTCTTTGGAATTATCTGAATGGGTAGATCCTTCCATCCTGTTTGTTTAACAACTTATCCTAAGGTTTCCTTTCCAAGAACTCCCCTTCGACGATGGAAGAAGCAACCCATCTATTGTGGCAGGCAGATTTTTACCTACTTCACCAGGAAATTGTATATAGTATGTTTTTGTATAGGGTGGAGCTGTTATATTCTAACACTAGAAGCTGTAGTGGATAGGCTTGTTATTCCTAAGCTACATGTATTTTTTTTGTAGTTGCTAATAAATAGGTAGAGGCCATGCCTAACCTCAGACTACCTTTGGTGGATTAGTTTTTTTACAAAATAAAGTTGAATATGATGAGTCATTATCTAACAAACCGGAGTAAGAATTTAACAAATTGAGACATCAAAAAAGATAGTATATATATCCCTGTATAATCCTCGTCTCTATAAGTAAACGCATATTTAATATACCTGCTGAAATGATTAAGCTGCTACAATCACATGCCGTATATGTCATATATATCCCATACTGTGATTTACTACCTGCTTCCTACCTAGCAGCTATTATAGTTTCTATAGCAACCATCCTTAATCTATACTGTACAACTTAACAGATGATAGGTTGTATATGATTGCATTTGACATGACCTCAGATTCTTTAATTGAAGAAAAAGGCCCATTTTTATTTGTTGCTAACTGAGAAATCCTTGAGAGCCAGCAACATAAATATTCAAAACCTGGTGGTTAACGGATCCATCCTCCTTATAATCACTTAAATGCCAAACTCGTGTCCTTTGCAAGGTTCAACCAGTTATGTGCACCTAAATTTCACATCATATGTTGTGTTATTATAGACTAACTTTGTCTTTTTTCACCAGATTATTTACCAACATCCGACAAATGCATTTATAAGATCTCAAAATTTTCATTTGCATTTATAAGATCTCAAAATTTTCATTTCATTTCACAAGGTTTATCAGATCTGTGGAAGGCAACACATACCCTAGAGTTTTGACATATCATAGATTTAAACCTGATTGATACCATTTGCAGCTACCAAAATCCTGACTTACTCTAAAAATATAAAATATATCTGTATATATAAGTCTTAGGTAAATAACTTATCCGGTATTAAGAGGCATTTGAGAAAATCCTAAAACTGATCATAATTACTAAATTTCATGTGCCATAAAAATTAATTAACAATAAAGAAATTAACTTACAAATGTACAAATTATAAGACTGCCCTTGATTGCATCTAATTTTCCTTGAAGTTTAATTAGAATTTGTCAAATATATTTTCCTAAACGAAACCTTGTTCTCATTGGATGTTCAAAGTGTGCACCATCATATATGTACAATGTATCCCTACCTTTACCAACAAGGGTTGTGGTAGAGTGGTAAGTACTCCTTCATCCTTAACCAGAGGTCTTAGGTTTGAGTCCCTCTGGGTATGGAGTCGCCTTTGTTAGAGAGCGCTTTACCCCCCAATGTGGGACTTCCCGATGTGAATCCATATTTAGTCAGACTCCTATGTAGATACCGAATACCAGGTGGGAAACTAAAAAAAATATATTCTTGCCTTTCTCTCATTTGTGGTAGAATCAAATTATCTACATAATTAATAGGTAAAAAAACTGTAAATGCAGAGGTCAAGGATTTAATAATGATCTTTAATTAGTTTCTTGAGAATCCACATAGAGATTAAAGGGAGAAAGTTATTTGCCTTGTTTGTAGAGATTATGTTGAGTGAAGGGGAGTCTTAGAGTAACTGGTAAAGTTGTTACCAAGTGACTAGGAGGTAACGGGTTCAAGACTTTGAAACAACCTTTGATAGAAGTGCAAGGTATGACTACGTACAATAGACCCTTGTGATCGAGCCCTTCTCTGACCTTGCACATAATAGGAGCTTTAGTGCACTGGCTGCCCTTTTTTGTAGAGATTGTGTTGCAAAACTGATTTACACATAGAAAGGGACTTATTAAAAATGAAAAAGGATAAAAAATCATAATTAACAAATTCTTTTTTTAGTTAAAGGCGGGCATGAGGACCATAAATAAAATAAAAAGAAGGAGCACTTACAAATGGCCAGGCCTAATAATGACCTGGCTTAAATAAAATAGGAAATTAAATAAAGTAAAAGATAAAACTAAAATCTAAAAAGGGGAAAGCGAAGAGACATCGATGTCTCTAGAGATCAGTCACATCCAAAGCTCAAATTAGCCATTTCCATGGCTTTCTTTGATCCAATATGCTTCTAGTTGGTTCATTTTCTTCTCAAGGTCAACTCTTGCCTCGATAGACGAAGTACATCATCAAATTTAGCTACAAATTCTCAGTTCCATCTACATGTGTTGAGAGGTAGCTCATCCAACCTCAGCTAAGTCCATTTGCTTCTTTATGGTCTTCTCCTAGGTTTACTAATCCTATTTACCTCTAAATCAATGGATTGAACTTTATTTGAAGTTAATACCACCATAAAATCTAGATGTAAACACCTAGAAAATGACTAATTCATCTCTTTCTTATTGCAGGTGTACAAAATTTCCAGACGTGTGGTTCCATCATTGCAAAAAAGTAACTGCCTCAGACTTGATTTGTTATCGAGTATACACCCAAAAATCTCATAGGTGCGGATAAGCAAATCGATTGAAATTTATTTAGTCTGAGAATTAGTTTAGAATTTGTATTAATTTACCACCAGGTCTAGATATTTATCAGTATACCTATATGTTGAAAATCATTTGTTGTTTGTTGTTTGTTGTCTTCCCTATTAGTAGCCCACTTATGTGTAGAATTCTCTTTAATTCTTGTGAATATCTGAGCTGGTAATCACCCTGTTATAGCCTCATGATGCATTTTCTAGTACATTTCTAATATTTGGTACTCATTGCTTGTCTATTATTAAAATCTTTTTACCATTGCTGGGAGTGTCTTGAAATTGATCTATGTAATAGTCAACTGCAAAAGAAAATACAAGATTAGCCAAAATATTAGCAAGAGTATTTCCTTCCCAAAGAGAGTGTTGTACCCACATTGATATAGTATCCATTATTTCCATTATGCAATTAACTTCAACTGCAATGCTCCAAGGGATCCTCCATTCTCTTTTAAGAATCTAAATTAGGGCCAGAGAATCTGATTCTAATATCACATAATTTATAAGATTATCCCTGCAGTATAGTAAACCTTCTTTGATAGCCCTTGCCTCAGCCACTATATTAGTGGTATTTTGAATTCTTATACCCTTAGCCACCATAAATTACCTCCTAAATCTCTAAGACCAAAGCTAGCAGAACTAGGGCCAGAATTTCCCCCAGATGCCCTAACTGTATTGCACTTAACCCAATTCTTAGGAGGGGGAATTCATCTAACAATCTTGACAGCATAAACTGGACTATGTCTTTCCAAAACACCAACAATTTGTGGCTAGTTTTTGTTGTCAGAGATGATATTAAATCTACTCCTCATGAACTTCTTTATAGTATCAATAACTTCCCAAATTAACTTGCCCATTGAGTACCTCCCCCCATGTAGTACTGTGTTCCTTCTCTTCCACAAGAACCACAGTATAATAATAGGTACTACTTGAAACACCCCTTTAATTCTACTTTTATCAGTAATGCTCCACCATTTTCCAATTGCCTGCTTTATAGTCATTAAAGGGTTGAATCCTGCTGCCCCTGAGAAATATTTCCACACTGTTTGAGAAATATTCCCCCTCAAGAATAAATGCTCAATAGACCCCGCTTATTTATGTTCACAACACCTACAAAATTGAGAGATATTAGTATTCCAAGTGTGCATCACCTATGAAACTAATACCTTTCCTTTCCAAATTCTCCAAGATACGAAAGAGAATTTTAAAGGAAGGTCTTTTCACTATAACATTTTCAAGTCATCAATGATTTCCTCTTTTTGCCTCAATAGTTCCCAAGCACTTTTCACACAAAATAAACCAGTACTTGTGGCTGTCCACCATGGTTGATATGCTTGATTAAAATGTTTCCACTACCCTATATTATTCCTAATATGCTCCACTACATACTCAAGAACATAGTTCATCATCTCTTCAAAATTCCACCCCCTCAGTGAGGAGTACTTCAGTATCCCTCATTTGGTGGCAAGTGTGAACCTCTGACTGGTGTTTGAATAAAGGACCTAAGTTAGTCCAATTTTCAAACCAAATATTAGATGTGCCACCTTTAGGTTCCCACCATAGTAAATGTTCCAACCTTTCCCTATTCTCCAACATATGTTTCCACACTTGAGATCCTCCTTTCCATTCCACTAGTGCTGGGATTTATTTCCTGTAATATTTGTTCCAAAAGAAATTGGACCACTTATTGTTTTGAGTTCTGAGTCTCTACCACAATTTTCTTATAAAGCTTGAGAAACTTCAAACATAGACCTAAAACCAAGTCCTCCTTCATTTTTTGGTAGACATACTTTACCCCATGTTGACCAATATTTACTCCTACCTGATTCCTTATTGCTTCTAAAGAATTTTGCAAAGACTTTATGGAGTTACTTAATGACACAGATAGGAGGAACAGTAGCAGATAAAATATAGACAGGGATGCTTTGTAAAATACTAGTGATTAGCACCTCTTTACCTCCATATGATAGCATTCTACCTTTCCATGACTACAATTTGCCCTTCACTTACTCAATCAATTTAGAATAATGCTCCTTTCTCTTTCTTGTGTGAGTGATTAGACATCCTAGGTATTTTATAGGGAAACTTCCCCTTTTCATACCTAGAACATGTTCAACCATCTCAAAGGTGTTCCTTGCAGCATTTTTATGCTTGTAAAACAAACTTTTCTTAGTATTCACTTTTTGCCCTGACTGTCTTTCATACTCTCTTAGAATCTCCATAATCATCTACAATGATGTTTCATTAGCAGAAGAGAAAATGATTATATCATCAGCATATGCCAGATGGTTCAGATTTGAGCACCACTTAGGCATCCCATACCCTACAAAAAAATCATTCATGAATAAAGAGTTTAAAGCTCTAGTCAAGACTTTAGAAGAGAGAATAAATAAAGCTGGGGATAGTGTATCCCCTTGCTTTACACCTCTAGTAGAATGAAAAAATCCATGGGATTTTCATTTATCAATACTGATGAATAATTGTTTGCAACCAGCCTCCATATCATATCCACAAAGTACTCAGAGGACCCCATCTTCCTTAACACCTTCATAAGAAAGAACCATGAGACTCTATCATATGCTTTGGCCATATCAAGCTTGATTACCGCATTAGCTGGTTTCCCTCTCTTACTAATATCTGTGATTAGTTCTTGAGTAAGTAGAATATTTTCAATTATACTTCTACCTTTGAAAAACCCTGACTGATTGGTAGAGACAATCTATGGTAGCAATGCTTCATTTATATCATGAACAATCCTTGATAGAATTTTATTCACAAAATTACTCAAATTTATAGGTCTCAGATCTAAAAAAGTCTGAACTAGAGATTTTTTGGGAATGAGAACCAAATTAGTTTGAGTAATTGATTTAGGTAAAGAGTTACATTTGAAAAACTCCTGTACCATTCTCACAATATTTTGCCCAACAATATCCCAACAAACTTGGTAGAATTTACTTGATAGGCCATCAGGACCACAAGCACTCTCACCCTTGAGGTTGAAAACAACCTCTTTCACCTCATCATGGTCTGGAATTCTACATAATAGATTATTTTCTTCATTAATAACTAGTTCTGGGATGTGGGATTAGAAAGAAAAGGATGTAACATCTCTTTCTTATGTGAATTGCTTCTGATAGAAATCTATTGTAGCATTAGCAATCTCTCCTTCATCTTCTAACCAATCCCCTTGATGATATTGAGTTCTATTCACCTTTAGCCTCTATCTCCTCCTTTTCAAAACACTATGAAAGAATCTAGTGTTTTTATCACCATTCTCAAACCAATCATTAGCAGCTTTTTGCTTCCAGTATGATTCTTCCAGAGCAAGGTATTTGTTGTACTCAGCCTTGGCCAATTACATCACTATTTTATTTTTTGCAGAAGGGTCTTCATTAAATAATTTCTCCTTAATTCTGGAAATATCCTCTCTGATAAGCCATTGCTGAAAAATATCTCCATATGTCTCTCTACTCCACACAGTCACACCTTTTTAATCTTTTTAATCTTCTTCTTACAATCCAGAAAGGGGTTGGAAGAGTAATATATCTCCCAATTCAACCTCATAATTTCCTTAAAAGACCCATGAGAGGTCCAAAAGTTAAGGAACTTAAAAGGTTTACTGAAATTAAGAGCATCAATAAGGCATGAAACTAATAGAGGTGCATAGTCTGACCCATTTCTGGCTAGGTGTTCCACCTCTAAATGAACAAATAAGTCCTGGAATTCAGCATTAAAGAGCACTCTGTCAAGTCTTCCAAAGATACAATCATCTCCTGCTCTGCTATTCCACCAATTGAATGGGCTTCCCTTAAAAGATATTTGAGCAAGATCACATGATTCAATGAAAGATCTAAAGTCATCAGTGTCAGCATCTAAGACAGGCAGGCCTCCTATCTTTTCTTCACCATTCAATACCACATTGAAATCTCCACCAATGATCCATGGCTGGTTCATACCCTGAGCAATAGTTAAGAGATCATCCCACAAATCTAGCCTAAGGCTACTATCACAGTTGGTATATACAAGAGAGGTATAAAAATAGTAACCAGTGGCTGAATCTTATAGTTTTAAAGATAATTGCTGATTAATGTCACTTATAACTGTGACATCATGCCCCTGATTTATAAATACCCAAATCTGACCATTTCTGTTGTATTTAGATTCCTGCATTCTTAATCTATTTTTGTATCTGTTGATTTCCTATAATGCTGAAAAGGCTCAAGTAAAGCCACAAAAGCAAACTTATGATATCTATGAAACATTTGCACTCTTTGAAATGCATTTTGTGAATTTACTGACCTAATGTTCCAAATAAAAGACTTGATCATTTTTAGACTAATAAGAACTCACATTCCTCTTTGGTTGCACTTTAACAAGCATTGAAGCATCTCCATGACCTTGCTTTTTCCCCTTCCTAGCTGATTTAACTTCTTTGATTGATTTAGGGGACATGTCTGCATCCTTAAAGATGTAATCTTCATTTAGTGTATGCAATTCATCTACATTATCTTTGCTTATTGTATCTTTCAGTCTATTATCCACCTTATGAGTAATTATATCATGTAAAGCTTTATTGGGGGAGATACCAACATTTAAACTCCTATATTTATTCTCCTCATGTCCTTGGAGTTTGTAAGTGTGACAATACTTAGGGAGCATGTCATATTTGATTTTAATTTCTTACACCCTAGAATAATTAGTCTACTATTCACAACCTCAAGTTCAACAAAATCTAGTAATTTAGCAGCCAAGTCTACTTGTACCTTGGCCCTAGAACAACTAGGCCTAGTTTTATTAATAATTGCCATGTCAAGGTGTATTGGCTTACCAACAGAAGCAACCAAAGATAAAATAGATTCTTTCACAAAGAATGTAGGTTGTAGGTCGGGAAAGGAAATCCATGCCATATCCTGAGTTGTCTCTACTCCTGGTGTGAAATTAGTATCATATATAAGAGGCCTCATTTGATATGCTATCCCATCTTTTACAATTATGTAGTATACGTTCTTTGACAACATATTAACATAGTTCTCCATCCAATTAAATCTCATTAATATATGCCTATTCCTAAGAAAACCTATCTTACAATCCCCTTTGATATTGCATTGCTTTGGGATTTGTTTTCTAAATCTTCTAGCTTCGGCCACCCATAGGAAATTTTTCTATATCTGTAAGTTGCAAGTCCTCCATAATATTCATCTTATAAACCTCCTCCTCTGTCAATGTTATTCTGGGAACTCCCTCATTGTATGTGACTGCTTTCATTTCAATTGCTCCCACTGCGGATTTTAATGATTGCTGCTGAGGTTTAATCAAATCCACATACTTCGCTTTGTTACTAATATCAATTTCTTTACCATCATCTTGTTCCTTTATACCAGCATCATCGATAGACAAACTTTTAGGAGCAGTAGGCAAACTATTTTTTTTTGTGTGAATTTGGGTGATATAATTTAGGAAAATACGATAGGTGTGAGAGAGTAGTGGTGGAGATCTGGCCAGCCATTTTTGGATGACCAGTGGACGGACTGACCATTAGAGCAGTAGTGATTTAGGGTTTTCAATTAATTAGGGGTCGTATTTAGAGAGAGCCTGACCTAAATACTAAGATGAAGATAAAACATGGGGGTGGGGGGTGGGGGAGAAAATATGATACCTGGATTTATCTGGGATTCCTCGTTAAACAGTCTGAGCCAGTGAAATGCTATATAGATTTCTTCACCACACCACTTCAGAAAATTATAAATCTAATGAACAGTATTGAAGGAGATTTTTTTCTGAAATAGTGGTTGTATGGGGTTTATTTCAATATTTATTTGTGACTTGACTACTAATACGTGCACTTTACTTCAATATTATTTATTTTCTAAGGTTTCTTAAGCCATTAAATTAGTAGATTATGTATTAAAACACCAAAAGGATTTGAAATTTGAGAAATGAAGTGTAGGGGTAATTTGGTAATCTAACTTTTAACTTTGGGGCTTCCCACTTGTAGAATAAGTATGATGATATGATAAATAGATAAGTCCATTTTAATAGTATTGGATCCATGAAGATTTTGATGATTGACAAAGCTGTGGAACATGTGCAAGAAATGGGTTTCTACTACATATTCCTCTCAAGCAGAGTCCAACTAGGATAAGGAGAAGGTCAATCAAGTGAAGTCCCAAACAGCGAAAGCAGTGACGCGCGTTGATGGAGCGTGTTCAATTCAAGAGTCCATATTTTATAAAATTTTCTTACATAAATGAATTCTATATGGAAAAGATTCTCAAGGGAGGTCGAAAATAAAATCCAAAAAGGAATGAGATTCTTTAGAAGGAAAGAAGTTTGCTTAAACAAGGAGAAGACTCAGAGCTATAAATAGATAAAGGGTTTCACAGAGATTCTTATGCACTTATGCTGAGAGCAAAAGGGAAAACACAATCAAATAGAGGGAGTTCATATTTGAGAGAGTTTTGACTGAAGATCAAAGTGCAGCTAATACAAAGAGCCAGATCACAAGAACCTTTTCCATAGGATTATGCTTTACAGTTCTTTTGTTTAGTTTTATGTATTGTGATTTTGAGTTGTAATCTACAAATTTTCTAGTCTAGTGCCTACTTCAAGTTGAGGGCATTTCAAAGTAGGGTTCTTAACATTCAAGGGTGATTGTTGAAGTTATAGGAATTAGAGTTTAGTTCCTAGGATTGCAGGAGTTGTAATCTAAACTTTGTTGAAGGCTCATTTTGTTAGTAAAGTTGGGTTAAATAATGCAAGGGTGCAAGTCGTGATTTTTTACCCTTTGTGAGTCAGGGTTTTACATGATAAATATCATGCCATTTACTTTTACTTTCTTTTCTCTATCTCAGGTTAAGTTATCATATGAAGCAGATAGGTAAACATGTCCCTTAGGTAAGTTAGGGGGTCAGTATAATAACAAGTAGTATGAACAACATACCTAGTGTAGTCCTACATGATGGGATCTGGGGAGGGTAGACCCTATCATGTGTGACTTCACTGGGCATGTTGTTATTGTTGATACTATTCAAAAACACCTAGAAAAACTTTTAGAAACTTGACCTAACACAAATGGTTGCTCTAGTATCGAAAAAAAATACTTTTCTTATTAATTAGCCTATTAACATATTTTTTAATTAATTGAAAGTTAATTGCATGAGTATTTATCTCTAGGACAATAATAAGAATTTATCAATAACTGAGAGATCGCTATTTTAATCCTTGTCTATAAAGTAAAACGTCCATTTAATATACATGCTGAATAGATTAACCTGAGGCAATTTATCAAATTCAATCACATACTGCCTGCTTCCTACCCGCCATTTACCATGGTTTACATAAAAACCACTCTTTATCTACCCTTTGTAGCTAAATAGATGACATGTTACATATGGTTACAGTACATATGACATTAGATTCTTCAATTGAAGAACCCCCTCCCCCCCTCCATTTTTATTTGTTGATAATCGAGAAATCCTTGAGAACTAGCAACACTAAGATTCAAAGGGCTAAGAATGAAATCATACGACCTTCTAGAGGGAATTGTCACATGGTTGCTCCTTCTAGGATTCACCGTCGCTGCTAAGATATCCTCCACATCATCATTTGTGTTCATAACACTTATGCTATTACTTAAAGGACTAAAGACAAAGTCCCCCCAACCTTCTAGAGGGAATTCTCATGTGCTTATCTCCATAAGTATACCAAACTAGGACCACAAACAAGACACTCAAAGGACCATAGATGGATTTCCATAAGGACCATAGATGAATTCTCACGCACTTTCTCCTTCTACACCAAGTAATGAACCACTCAATGGATTCCAAAATTTAAGGTGAGTTTATCCTCATGGTAATCCATCTATGGTCCTTTAAATGTCTTGTTTATGGTTGTAGTTTAGTCTATTAATAGAGGTAAACACTTGAGAATTCCCTCTAGATGGTTGACAAATTTTATTTTTATCTCTTTATCCAATAGCGCAAGTGTTATGAACACAAATGATGATATGGAGGACAACTTGGCAGCAACGGTGGAGCCTAGAAGGATCAAGCGCATGAAAATTCCCCTTAGAAGTTTGGATGATTTCATTTTTAGCCCTTCGAATGTTAGTGTTGCTGGTTCTTAAAGATATAAATGGTATTGTTTTTCCTTAATTGGAGAATCTTATGTCATGTAAAATGTAACTATATGTAACATGTCATCTGTTTAGCTATACATGGTAGATTAAGGGTGGTCATTTTGGAAACCATGGAAGATGGTGGGTAGGCAACAAACAGTATGTACAATCACAGTATAGAATCTGATATACTGTCGCTGGTTGAACTATTCAGTATGTATATTAAATGACATTTTATTTATAGAGATGAGGATTATAATTGGTCTCTCAATTATTGATAAATTCTTATTATTATCCTTGAGATAATCACTCATGCAATTAACTATCAATTCTTAATATGTGTGTTAATTGGCTAATTAATTTGAAAAGTTTTTTTGCCAATACTAGAGCAACCATTTGTGTTTGGTCAAGATCCAAAAAGTGTTTCTAGGTGTTTTTGAATATTAGCAACATTAACAACATACCCGGTGTAGTCACACATGGTGGGGTCTACCCTCCACAGACCCCATTATGTAGGACTACATTGGATATATTGTCGCAGTTGTTGCTACTATTCAAAGACACTTATCTATTTATTGTTTAAAATAGCTTGGAAACACCTCAATTTTCTATGATAAGCACTTTTGTAAAAAATGAATGCAATTCTCAGAAGCTTAGCCAAATAAGTTGTAAGTTGCAAATAGATTTGCTAAGTATAGAAGTAATCAACTAAGGCACATATCGATAACCGTTCATTATTATTCACTGTATAAACAATCCATACATTATAATCCACATAACTGGTATGTGGAAACCGAACTACAAGTTCTATCCAAATTGAGAGGTAGGAAATCAAATACTATAGAGTCTTGACCGTGGGCTCTTAACTTATTATGATCATATGATAAATTGTTAAAGTACTTTAAAAAGTGGGTTGTTAAGGTATAAAAATGGAGAAAATTTATTTCCCTTAGAGGCATGAGGACCCAAGTTCGGTCTAACCCAACAACTTTAGTTCAAACATGTATTTGTTCACAAAGATTCACTAATTATGTGCAAAAATTAAGTTTAGAACCTTGTTACTAGCACCTAGTATAACTATACTAGAATTTAAAACCCATAAGGTTTGTTTCATATGAAAGATGGGATAGACAAAGTAATCCCATAGATTGGAATATCCCATGTGAGTAGTTATCATAACATATTTGGAAAATCTTATTCCATCATTATAGTGTAAATGGTTAGGGAATAACTAATCCTCCTAATCAAATGGAGTATAAAATAATCATGTATTTTATCCAAGTATTATTATCTTTTATTACTCATACAAAACTACCTTAGTACAGTTAAATAGATGATATGTTACATATGGTTATATTTCACATAACATCCGATTCTTCAATTGAAGAGAAAGAAACCCGTTTTAATTTTTTTGGTAATTACATGTGAAATATTTCCATGCCAACAAATGAAATTTACACCTAAAGAGAACCCAAATACTTGACTCCTTGGGGGAATCCAGTCTAGTGACCCTCAACAAAAAAAACTAATTATAATGTACTTATATTAATCTTGCACATCTCCTACCTCTCTTAGATGATCTAAACATGTACATCCTCTCCTTAATTAAATTTTTGCCAGTTGTATAATGAATCTACTATCTATCATGTGTCCTTTAAAGATTTTCTGGTTCCTGTCTGTCTATACTAAGTAGATAATTGCTCCATACACAATCGCCACTGCCACCTTATGGAACTTGTACCAATGCTTCTGGTTAATCTTGAGTCAAATGGTAGAGAAACATTCTCATATTTGAGACGCTCAACATGAAAATTAGATTTCTTCTTTAAGAAGGTCAATGAAATATGCCAACCTTCTAGAGGGAATTCTTATGTGCTTGCTCATTCTAGGCTCCACCGAGTCTGCTAAGTTGTCCTCCACATCATTATTTTTTTTATAACACTTGCGATATTGCTTAAAGGGATAATAGTACCCTCATCATACCATGTTTTAGCTGTCACAAGGTTTATTAGATATTTGGCAGCCAAAACATTCCCAGGAGTTTGACATATCACAGATCTAATTATGTTTGATACCTTTTGACGGCTACTAGAATTATGCCTTGCTCTAAAAATGCCCCATAATTAATGTTTTTGTTGAAATCCTGCCAACCAGTTACCTTAAACAACTTAACAATGAACCTAAAAAACAAAATCTAATGAAAACTAAGATCTAAGTTGTCTGTGGTTTATCTTTTATTTAATATCAAGTAAAAACTTACTCCAGTTACACAAGGAGAGTTCTGTGGATGTAAAAACTAATAGATTCACATTTAGCATAAATACTCGGAGCATAAGTTCTCCACCAATCTATCCTCATCCAAATTATCAAAATCCTGCTCATATCTGTACCCAAAAAAATAAAATGACAACAAAGCAAATTTGATAAAAACTAAGTGTAAAATGGTGAAATATAAAGTAATTACCTTGCCTACAAAGGAAAGAAATACGATGCAATGTTATCATCACTAGGCTCTAACGTATTGAAACTCTTAGGCCATATATTAGATTATGAAAGCATTTCAAAGTGAAGAAAAGATGAAAACAACTTTTCTTCTTCAAAAAACCTTTGGCATGCTTTGACTAAATATCTTATACTCTTTGTTCCATATGTTAAATTCACCCTTGCCAGAAAAAATGCAGGAAAATAGACATTTTCATTCACAATGCAACATTGTCCATATTGATATACTACTACCCAAGTGAATAATCAATATGTTGCTTGATGCATTTTGGATGAAGCAATAACTGGGAATGAGAACATGAGTTTTGCAACAACAACAATCAATTATCACCCAAGTGAGCTCACCAGATGACTGATGCTAATGAACAAAAGATTAAGCAACAAATAGTAATGAAAACAGGAGTTTTATAGCAACAACTGTCAGTTGTCCAACGTGTTGGATCTTATCATCCACAATTGAAGTTAGGAATACCTTTATCTTAACTTCATCAGACACTATCTCCTCAAGTATGTAATCTACATTATCCAACTAGAGTGACACCTAAAAATTACACAGATTATTAATGATATTCATCTTTTAGTTATTAGCATCAATTAACTAGTGGGCTCGCTTGGGTGATAATTGACTGCTATTGTTGTAAAACTCCTATTTTCATTGCCATTTACTGCTTCATCCAACACACATCAAGAGACATATTGATTATTCGCTTGGGCAATAATTTATCAATATGGACAGTGTTGTACTTTGAATGAAAATATCTATTTGCTTGCACTTTTTTTGGCAGGGGTGAATTTAACATATAGAACAAAGAGTATAATTTATTTGGTGAATTTTTTGCTCACTTATCAGTCAAAGAATGCCAAAGGGTTTCCAAAGAAGCAAACTTGTTTCCACTTTATCTTCATTTTGAAATGCTTACGTAATAAAATCTATGGCCTAAGAGTTTCAATACATTGGAGCCTAGTGATGATGTCATTACTTTGTATAAGAGTTTCAATACGTTAGAGCCTAGTGATGATGACATTACATGTATTTCTTTCCTTCGAAGGCAAGTTAATAACTTTATATTTTCACCATTTTACGCTTAGTTTTTATCAAAATTTCTTTGTAGTCATTTTATTTTTTCCCGTGAAGATACTAGCAGGATTTTGATAATTTGGTTGAGAAGATGATTGGCATAGAACTTGCTCTCCTAGCATTTATACCTAATGCAGACCCATTGGTTTTCACATCCACATAACTACCCCTACGTCACTGGAGTAAACTTTTACTAGCATTTATGCCTAGCCCGCTAGTGATAGTATCCGATTTAGGCCTAGCCCTGCATGATTTTAAAATACATCACTAGGGAGTAAGGCTTGCTTAATTTTATACCAAGCATCTTTTCTATTTTTTGCCGATATGGGACTTTTTATCCTAAGTTGGGGTGTCACATACACCCCCTCTTATGGACTCAGCGTCCTCACTGAGTTTTGCCCTACCTTATGGGATTTTTCTAGACTCAAGACTGAGGTTTGCCCTGCCTTACCAGGATTTTCCCAAACTCAGTTTGACCTTTGACCCATATCGACAAGGTTGACATATGAGTAGCTCTAATACCATTTGTAATGGCCCAATCCAGTAGAGATATTGTCCACTCTAGGCATAGGCCCACACTACTTTAAAACATATCGCTAGGGTGTAAGGCCTGCTTACTTATATACATAACATTTCTCCTATGTTTTGCCAATATGAGACTCCTTATCATTAGCTAGGGTGTCACATACACCCCCTCTTATAAAATCAGTATCCTCACTGAGGTTTACCTCACCGTATGGAATTTGCCTAGACTTAAGATTGAGGTATGCCCCATCTTATTGGGATTTCCTAAACTCAGTTTGAACTATGACCCATATTAACAAGGATAACATAGGAGTGCCTCTTATACAATTTGCAATGACCCAATCCATTAGTGATATTGTTCGCTCTGGGCATAGGCCCGCACGACTTTAAAATACATCGTTAGGGTGTAAGGCCTGCATACTTATATACCCAATATCTCTCCTATGTTTTGCCTATGTGTACTTTGTTTTGTAAGTTGGGGTGTCACATACACCCCTTTTATAGACTCATCGTCCTCGCTGAGGTTTACCCCGCCTTACTGAAATTTACCTGAACTCAATTCAAACTTTGGTCCGCATCGATAAGGCTGACATAGGAGTGACTCGGATACTATTTATAATGTCCCAACTCACTAGTGATATTATCCACTCTAGGGATAGGCCTGGATTACTTTAAAACATGTCACTTGGGTGTAAGGTCTGCTTACTTATATACCCGATTACTTATCCTAAGCTGAGGTATCATATACACCCCCTCTTACAGACTCAACATCCTCATTGACATTTGAACTACTACATAGGATTTGTGTAACAAACCTTTCAATCGTTATGGGTAAGTCTAACATGCTAAATTTGGGTTAAGGTTTTCCTTGAATTAAGAGTTAGAAATTTTAGGCTAGGCTAGTCTTGAATGAAATCCAAGTATGGTATGGTGTAGGATAATTCAGGAATGGATTAGTTGAGAGTTAAGTGTTTTGAGGTGATTTTATGATAGCTAAGATGATAATAAATCCGTATGAACTTTCCAAAATGAATTCGGGTGAGTAGAACTCTCGATATCGAATTTGACATAAAGGGGTTAGTCCGAAATTGCAAAATCTGAGGGTGTGTTGCAAAAATGGAAAAATTGGGAGAAATCCTATGTTTCTACCTTTCCTACACTGCTATAATGGGTGGTAGTTCACTACCATTACACCACTATAGCGGGAGTCAGCTTTGGTCAATACTGTCATAGTGGGCAGATCCCTCTATAGTGATGCCGCTATATCGGGATAGGGCTGCTATAGCGGGATATGCACTGGTTAATGCAAAAAATACCCCAAAAACATTATATTTATTCCACATTCATCTAAGGGCTAGGAGAGGTAATTTTAGGTAATTTCCACCTAAATTTCATCAAATTCCTTCGTTAAGGTATGCTAATCCCTTCCATTAACTAGTTTTTTGATTATTAATCCTTAAAATCACTAGTTTGTAGGTTTTAGGAAGGATTTAACTTAACCTAGGTAAATTTTCTGGTGTAATTAGTGAATTGGGTATAAAACCCTTGGGTTTTGGTTATAAGTTGTTAATTTACATTGCATGCTTAGAATTCACCATAATATTCATGAAATTGGTAGAATTAAGGTAGAATGATGCTACAAAACCCTAAAATAGGAGGAATGATCATGAATTTGACCTTGGAGTTATGGGATTAGGTTGTAATCCTTAAATGTTCTAGGTCATTATCTGAATTGTGATCATGTTATTCTGTTTAGACCACAACCAAACCAAAATTGCACGAAAAGGCAAGGGTCAAGTTCAATAAAGTGGTTCAAGCTTAGATTGAGGTAGGTGATGATTTAACGTAGTTGAAACCTAACTTGTTATATATGTGCATGTTAACTGTTTATTTGTATACTTGTTACAATGCATGTTCAAAGGAAGTAAATGGTTGAATGATATCCTATGTGTTAATCACATGCAATGAAGTTATATTAAAAGCTTGTTGATTGTACAAGTGTGGTTGTTTATTTTTATGATGGTTGTGATTGTTGTGATATTTATTGATTATAGTGGGATATACTGGTATTTGGACATATTCACGGGATTTATTTTTGTTATTGTAGATGTACCAATATTTGGACATCTTCACGAGATTAGTTGATATAAGATTGGTAGGCACTAGATGTTTCGGATTTTGGTACATGGACAAGAGTTCATCCCTTGAAGGTCATGGCTAGTGGGTGACCATATGACCCTTAGCATTTGTGTACAAGGTATTGGTGAATGTGACAATTCCTTAAGTGGACTGGGTTTACTTGATGACTTGTTATATTTGGTTCCTTGAGCAAACCAAGATTTATGATCATTGTTATTATTATTGTTGAATTGGATCCTTAAGTGGTCCGGGATGAAATTACAAGTGATTGACATATCTCTTTCATTGTCTACCACCTATGTATTTGAAGCTAGTTATTAACCTATTATTGATGAGTCATGGTTTGTTGACATGGTTAATATTAGTAGTCATAGTCTTGACTTGGAATTGTTGTCTATATTGACTTACACTTGACTGAGTTCTGTGGTGTTGTTTGAAAAAGCCAAGTGTCACATAATTAAATCCCAATTATATGCTAGGTGTTCATGGTTGTTCGTGTTTACTAAGTTACGGTTGCTTATTCATATTTCTTATTTTGCATTGGCTGATGACCCTACCAGTACGCTGTAGTTTTTGTAAACTAATACTACATGTGCTCTTCTTTTCATTGAGTGCAGAGCATTTTTCAACGGCTTCATCGAGACCTTAGCTTTAGAGCAGACTGCATTCTGACTCAACGGTGAGCTACATCTTCCGAGCAACTATAAGTCATCTACTTAGTTGTTTTTAGGATTAAACCCTTTTATTGACAATTGTAGTGTTTGGTTACAATGACTTTCAATTCTTGGGGTATATTAGACTTTTCTATTTTGCATTTGAATTTTATTGTTAGAATAATTTTGACTTATTGGTTTATTTAATGGAATGACTAGTTATCTTTAAATTTGACTAAGTGTTGGTATTGAGTATTTTGGTTGGATGGTTCTCCCACCGGAGGGTTAGTATGGGTGCCATTCGCGATGGGTTTGGGTTGTAACAAATTTGGTATCAAAGCCCTAGGTTTGTTGATCTCGATATACCAAAATGGGTCCAGTAAAGTCTTGCAGAACGATACAGAGATGTCTATACTTTTCTTTGAGAGGCCATATGACTTTATGAAATTATCACCTTCTTTCTTCTTTTGTGCTATAACTTAATTCCAATTGGTATTTGGAGATCCAAATTGGTACTGACCTCCTTTGTTCTTTTATTCGCAGATGGTGAACTAGAGCTAACAAAGCCAGAGCTGCGGCGCCCGCACCAATAGTTCTAACTGTGGATCTAGCTGTTCGAGGTGGAGGAAAGGGTAAGGAAAGAGGGAGAGGTAGGGCAGCACTCACCAGGGGTGGAGCTCGGGTAGTAGCTAATCATGCCTATCAACAATCTAAGACACCTCCCCCACCCCAAAATCAGAACAAGGAGGTTATGAATGAGTATGTTATGGAATAGAAGGAGGCATCACCAACTAGGGGTGCAACTCTTCCACCATGTCTTATGAGATTATTTAACAGGTACTTTCTTTTTTGAGTGTGTTAGCTGGTACTGGAGCCACTCCTACTATGCCTGCTTCTTATCAGTTTCTAGGCGCTCAACCGACTACCCCTCTTACCCCTAGGATGGGTGAGACCTTAGGGATTGAGATTTTCCCTTGTTCGATGTTAGGTCCTGTCATGATTGGGATAGAACATGAAATGCTGACTAAGTTCCTAAAAGTGAAACCTCCTACTTTTGTTGGTTCTGAGACTGAGGATGGATTCGATTTCATTTTTGATTGTTACGAGAGGCTGCATAAAATGGGTATTTTGGAGCAGCATGGTGTTGAGTTTGTGACCTTCCAACTACAAGGTGATGCAAAGTAGTGGTGGAGTGCATATGTTGAGTGTCGGTGTAACACCCCAAAAATCTAAGCTAAGATCAGAATCATTCTTCAAGTGCTTAAAGAACCAAACCTAATGATTTGGTAGTATGATAAGTGCTTTAGATATGAATAAAGTCCATAAGTAACTCCTAGCTCATATTTAAGTTGAAAGCTTACCTACAGATTGAATTCTTGTGTAGAATCTTTCTAGAGTAAAATTCAAATGAGTATAACACTTAGATTATGAGGAGTTTTGAAGATCATGACCCACTACATGAAAAGTCTTTGATTCTTCTTTCCATTGCATCTGATTGATCATTAATCCAATTCTGAAGCAAAGAGATATGACCATTTTAGTAAAGCACTGTCTAGCACTGAGATACCACGACCAATCCAATGACCGTTGGAAGAAAGGATGACCATCCTATGTCTCGTCTGTAGAAATCTATCCCAAAAGTCTATAGGGTTGAAAAAGTGCTTCCCTTGGCAATAAGAGAGACCAACAACCGTTTGAAGAACCAACGAGTCGTTGGTGGTCACTAGTAGCCTGAGATGAGTTACCAATGACCAACCAAGGGACGATTGGTTGGAGGAACCAATGACTGTCCCTTGGTTCATCTAAGGAACTCCAAAGAATCCATCAAGGATTCCCTTTTATCCAACTAGCCAACCAATGATCGTTGCTAGATCTAATGACTCTTGGTGGGTTCATCCGTTGCGATGCACAAATTTTTTAGTTATAATTTTAGAGGGGTATTCCAATCTTTTCCCATCATTTAACCTACTAAACTACTCATTTTAACTATACTAAGGCTGAATATTAAGCCTAAACTATCCAAATACCTCATTCCCTCAGAATTAGAGTGACACTTAGCAAAAACAGAAAGAACAATCGATTTACTCTTCTCCAAAGCAAGAACTAGGGTTCATAAATCTTCAAGTCCAAGGTTTTCACTTCCAGGTATGTGGGTTTTCATCAATAGGTTTCCTTTCCCATTGAGTCCCTAATAGAACCCAAATTCTTTGGTTCATTCATTCTTCAACGCTTAGGGTTTCCATGAAAAGTATGAATTCCCTTGTGTTTCAGTTCCTTATTATGATTAAGCCATGAATAGTATCTTTACATACTTATAATTATGAACCTTAAGTATATTGATTTATTTATAATTTCATACTTGTGTTATGTAATCTCATATCCTATTCAAATTATAGAAACTGTCACAAATAGTTGCATTCTTCAGAATAGAGGGTTATGAACACCCGATGACTTAGTTTCTCATGCATTGCTAATTGAATGTTCAATCCTCAGTTTCACATGTTTTAGGATGCTTTCAGATAAAGTGTTTGTTATTTTAGTCTCAGACTTTAGTATAAATAAGCCTATTAGTTTATCAGTATAATTCAGTTGGGAGTTACTTAGCACCAAGTGGACATAGGGATGAAGGCTCACCTACTAGTTAGGCTGAGACCTTTAGTAGAAGTCCCTAGTTCTAAAACTACAGAGCCATTGTAGGTTATAAAGGGTCACCCACCAGACCAGACATGATACCTTAGTCCTTTTTGACAACAGTTTAGTAGATCCACATCAGTCAGTGTTTGTACCCTTGGCAAGGTACAAAGCACCCTTCCAGCTGGGGTTATAGGTTGGACCCTATTTATCTTAAATGGGGTATGTCAATTAACAATAGCTCCCTCAGTTCTGACTCAGATATTGCATGACCTTGTATTCAGTTTACTCAATATAGTATTGATCAGTGACATGTTTATTTACTTGGTCATTACATCAGTTTACCCCCTTCAGTTCTATGTTCAATTTATACTTTTATATTCAGCATATTCAGTTTATATAGTGCAGTGCATATCTCACATGCTCAATACATTCAAAGTGCTGACCGCATACTTTCTTTTGCTCTAGATTGTATTATAATATAGGTTCAAACATTCAACATTCAGCTTGTGGTTAGCACAATCACGTAACCTCTCAGCAGAAGAGTTTGATGAGTACTCATCTTTCAAGGATTAGTTTTCAGTATTATTAGTTGATTATTATTTCAATTTTTAGATAGTTAAATTTAGCTGGGGGCTTGTCCCAACAACTTATCTTAGTAGAGGATTTCAGACAGACAAACTACTATTTTTAGCTTTATGGTTTATTAGATGATTTCCATTTTGACTTCAGTATTGGGTTGTGTTTTTGATATTATTATATCTTTTAGATTTTAGCTTCCGCTCTCTAATTCTTAATTTTATACAGTATTTTTAGTGTTATACCAGGACATGGGTTAGCTTGGGGTCACTTATGACTCGAAGCACTATGTTACTACTAGGGGTAGTCTTGGGTCATGAGAGTCGGTTACCAGCTTTACCTCCATTGACATGGGCTCAACTTCATGCTTTGTTATTGGTGAAATATGTACCCCGTACTCTTCATGATTGCAAGAAGGATGAGTATTTGGCTTTTGAGCAAGGCAATATGTCTGTTGCAGCCTATGAGGCTAAGTTTCATGCCTTGTACTATTATGCTACTTAGTTACTTGGTACAGAAGAGGAGAGGAGTTGTTTGTTTGTGAAGGGTTTGAACATTGACTTACAAGTTTTGTCTATGCATATGATTTCAGCTGGAAAGACTTTCAATGATGTTGCTGATTATGTGAAGAAAGTACAAGGAGTCAAACATGTTGGTTAGGCAAAGGTATTAGCAAAAAAATCCAGGAATGTGGGTAACTTTGGTGGTTCTTACTCCAGGGGTCATAGCCATCAGGCCTATCCAGTTTTCCATATTCAGTCAGCTTTGCCAGTTTTTATAGTGGGTTAGACAGAGGCCACTCAGCAACCCTCAGTTATAAGAAAACAAAGGGCTTCATATTTGTCGGCTAATATGCCTTTTGTAGATCGAGGTTGTTAGACTTGTGGTGTGATAGGGCACTTCAAGAAAGATTTTCATTAGGGACAAGCTAGTTTTTAAGGGAAGCAATAGGATATAGTGGTGGTTCTTGCTGGTAGAGGTAGTAGAGGTAACGGTAGAGGACGTCCATAGGGTAGAAGGGGTAATCATTGGGGAGGCTATGATAGAAATTGAGGTGGTGGTAATATAGGGAGAGGTGGTATGCATCATGCTAAGGAGGTTGCCCAGATTGATAATAGAGCTCATTGTTATGCCTTCCCATGCAAAACCATGACTGAGGCTTCTGATGCTGTTATTACAGGTACTATTCTCATTTATGACCGAATGGCTACTGTTTTGTTTGATATGGGTTCCATCTATTTATATGTATCTGTTAAATTTGCCTTGGGAATAGACTTGGTTTGTGATATGCTTGACACTCCTATAGATATGTCTACTCCGATTGGAGACTCTGTAGTAGTGACCCATGTGTATCGTTCTTGTTCTATCTTGTTTATGGGTTTCCAGACTTGGGTAGATTTGATAATCTTAGATATGCTTGATTTTGACATCATCCTAGGTATGACTTGGCTATCTCCGTATCATGCTGTTCTAAATTTTAATGCTAGGACTATGACCTTAGAGATGCTTGGGATGGATAAGTTAGAGTGGGAAGGTGTCTATGAGCCAAGACCAGTGAAAATTATATACTTTATTTGGGCTAAGAAGTTAGTTAGGAAGGGGTGTTCGGCCTTTTTGGCACATCTTTAGGATGTTAGTGCAGAGTCCCCTTCTATTGAGTCAGTTACCATGGTGTCAGAATTTCAAGAGGTATTTCCCACAGACTTACCTAGTATGCCTCTGGACTGGGGCATTGACTTTTGCATTGATTTGGAGCCAAGAACTCACCCAATTTCTATCCCTTTCTATTGAATAACTCAGGCTGAGTTGAGAGAACTCAAGACTCAATTACATAAGTTACTTGATAAGGGATTCATTCATCCTAGTGCTTCACCTTGGGGTTCTCCAGTGTTGTTTGTTAAGAAAAAAAAATAGTAACATGAGAATGTGTCTTGACTACAGATAGTTGAATAAGATTACCATCAGTAATAAGTATCCTTTGCCCCGGATAGATGATCTTTTTGACAAGTTACAGGGTTCTCTCCAGGATAGACTTGAGATCGGGTTATCTCTAGTTAAAGATTTGGCCTGAGGATATACCCAAGACAACTTTCAGGACTCGATATGGGCATTACGAGTTCTTGGTGATGTCCTTTGGGTTGACCAATACCGACAACCTTCATAAGTTTGATGAATGGTACTTTTAAGTCTTTCTTGGATTCATTCGTTATTGTTTTTACTGATGACATTTTGGTTTACTACAAGAGTAAGAAGGAACATGCAGGTCATCTTCGTATTATTTTAGGAGTTTTGAAGGAGGAGAAGTTGTATGCTAAGTTCTCTAAATATGAATTTTGGATATTCTTTATGGCCTTTTTAGGGTATGTGGTTTCATAAAAAAAGGGTGATGGTATATCAAGAGTTGGGTCCTGCCTAGCTCCGTGACTGAGGTTAGGAGTTTTGTGGGTCTTGCTAGTTACTATCGTAGGTTTGTCAAGAGCTTTGACTCCATTGATACTCATTTAACAAGGTTGACTCAGAAGGAGGTGCCATTTGTATGGTAGGACAAGTGTGAGGAGAGCTTCTAAGAGCTCAAGACTTTTTTGACCACAATTCCCATTCTTGCCTTGCCAATTGAAGGTAAGGAATTTATTATGTTTTGAGAAGCCTTTGGGCACAGACTTAGTGAAGGAAGCTCAAGAGAAGATGAGTTCATTCAAGAAAAGCTATTGGCAGTGCAAAGTAGGCTAAAGGAGTATGCGGATCACAAGGTAAGGGACATGTCACTCAAACCTGGGTAGCAAGTTTTCTTGAAAGTATCTCCTATGAAGGGAGTTATGCAGTTTGGCAACAAGGGTAGCCTTAGCTCTAGTATAGCTCTAGATATATTGGATTGTTTAAGGTCCTTGATGATGTGGGCCCGATATCTTACAGGTTGGCATTGCCACCAAGCATGTCAGGGGTTCATCCAGTATTTCATATGTCAATGCTTAAGAGATACCATGGGGATGGTGATTATATCAATAAATGGGATTTAGGTTTACCAGATAAGAATTTTGCATATGAAGAGGAACTAGTTGTAATTCTTGATCGGGATGTTCAGAAATTGAGGACAAAGGAGATTTGGTCTGTGAAGGTTTAGTGGAAGCATCGTCCTATTAAGCAGGCTACTTGGGAAACTGAGAGGGACATGCATGACAAGTACCCTCACTTGTTTGAGGATACAAGTACTCACTTACTTCTTACTTTAATGATGGGTAAAATTGTATCAATTGTAAAGACCCTTTCTGTCGTTACAGGTAAGTCTAGAGTGCCAAAATTTGGGTTAAGGTTTTCCCTAAATTAAGAATTAGAAATTTCAGGCTAGGCTAGCCTTGGACGAAATCCAAGTGTGGTATGGTCTAGGGTAATCCAAGAATGTATTAGTTGAGATTAAAGTATTTTGGGGTGATTTTATGATAGCTAAGATGATAAGAAATCCATAGAAATTTTAGGAAGTGAATTTGGGTGAGTAAAACTTCCGATATTGAATTTGACGTAAAAGGGTTGGTCTGGGATATTGAAATCTGAGGGTGTGTTGCAAAAATGGTGAAATTGAGAGAAATCCTGAGTTTCTTCCTTTCCTACCACGCTATAGCGGGCGGCAGACCGCTTCTACTGCACCGCTATAGCGGGAGTCAGCTTTGGTCAATCCCACCACAGTGGGCAGATACCACTATAGCGATGTCGCTATGGCGGGATGGGGCCGCTATGGCTGGATATGCTTTGATTAATGTAGAAAATACCCCAAAAATGATATTTTCATTCCACATTTGTCTAAGGCCTGGGAGAGGCAATTTTGGGCAATTTCCACCTAAATTTCATCAAATTTATTTGTTAAGGTAAGTTAATCCCTTCCATTGACTAGTTTTTTTATTATTAATCCTTAGAATCACTAGTTTTTTGGTTTTGGGAAGGATTTAACTTGACCTAGGTGAATTTTCTGATGCAATTAGGTAAATTGGGTAGAAAACCCTTGTGTTTTTGTTAAAAGTTGGTAATTTAAAATTACATGCTTAGAATTCACCATTATATTCATGAAATTGGTAGAGTTAAGGTGGAATGATGATAGAAAACCCTAGAATGGGAGGAATGGTCATGAATTTGACCTTGGAGTTATGGGATTGGTTGTAATTCTTATATGTACTAGGTCATTGTCTGAATTGTGATCATGTCATTGTGTGTGGACCACAACCAAACCAAAATTGCATGAAAAGGCAAGGCTCAAGTTCAATAGAGTGGTGTAAGCTTAGATTGAGATAGGCGATGGTTTAACGTAGTTGAAACCCAACTTGATTTATGTGTGCATGTTAACTGTTTATTCGTATACTTGTTACAATGCATGTTCAAAGGAAGTAAATGGTTGAATGATATCCTATGTGTTAATCACATGCAATGAGGTTATATTAAAAGCTTGTTGATTGTACAAGTGTGGTTGTTTATTTTCATTGTGGTTGTGATTGTTGTGATATTTGTTGATATTAGTGGGATATACCAGTATTTGGACATATTCACGAGATTTATATATATTATTGTGGGATGTTCCCTTATTTGGACATCTTCACGAGATTGGTTGATATAAGGTTGGCAGACACTAGATATCTGGGATTTTGGTACATAGACAAGAGCTCGTCCCTTGTAGGTCATGGCTAGTGGGCGACCATAAGACCCTTAGCATGTGTGTACAAGGTATTGGTGAGTATGACAGTTCCTTCAGTGGACGGGGTTTACTTATTGACTTTTTATATTTGGTTCCTTGAGAAAATCGGGATTTATGATCATTGTTAAATTGGATCCTTAAGTGGTCCGGGCTGAAATTACTAATGATTGGCATATCTCTTTCGTTGTCTACTACTTATGTATTTGAGGCAAGTTATAGTCTATTGTTGAGGAGTCATGGTTTGTTGGCTTGGTTAATGTTGGTAGTCATAGTCTTGACTTGTTATTGCTGTCGTTATTGACTTACACTTGACTGAATTCTGTGGTTCTGTTTGAAAAAGCTAAGTGTCACATAATTGAAGTACAGTTATATGGTAGGTGTTCATGGTTGTTCTTGTTTACTAAGTTATGGTTTCTTGTTAACATTTCTTATTTTGGGTTGGCCGGTGACCCTACCAGTACACTATGGTTTTTGTGTACTCATACTACATGTGCTCTTCTTTTGTTTGAGTGCAGAGCATTTTTAGACGAATGCGTCGAGACTTTAGCTTTAAAGCAGACTGCATTCTGACTCAGGGGTGAGCTACATCTTCCAGGCAGCCATGAGTAATCTACTTAGTTTCTGGTCTATTTATTTCAAACTCAGATATGTTTAGTGTTTTTTTGGGATTGAACCCTTTTATTGACAATTATAGTGTTTTGGTCCAATGACTCAATCCTGGGGGTATTTTAGACTTTTATATTTTCGCATTTGGATTTTATTGTTAGAATAATTTTGACTTATTGGTTTATTTAATGGAATGACTAGTTCTCTTAAAATTTGGCTAAGTGTTGGTATTGAGTATTTGGGATGGTTCTCCCATTGGAGGGTTAGTGTGGGTCCCACTTGCGATGGTTTGGGTCATGACAATTTGCCTAGACTCAGGACTAAGGTTTGCCCCATCTTTTAGGGATTTGCCTAAACTTAGTTTGAACTCTGACCCATATCAACAAGGCTGACACATCAGTGTCTTTGATACCATTTATAACGGCCCAGACCGCTAGTGATATTGTCCGCTCTGGGCCTAGGCCAGCATAACTTTAAAATGCGTCACTAGGGAGTAAGGCTTGCTTACTTATATACCCAGGATCTCTCCTTATTTTGCCGATGTAGGACTTCTTATCCTAAGTTGGGGTGTCACACCCACAAATAGCTTAGATCTTAGTTTTCATTTGGTTTTGTTTTTTTGGATTCCTTATTATGTTGTTTGAGGAAACTGGTTGGCATGATTCCAGCTTAATCACTACTTAAGGGGCATTTTTAAAGCGAGGAAAAATTCTAGTAGCTGTCAAATGGTATCAAACAAGATTAAATCTATGATATGTGAAATGGGACTTGATTAGTTGAAGCTTGCAAAGGGTTCCGAAAGAGGCATGAGGACCCAAGTATGGCCTAATCCAGCAGCTTTAGCATAAACCATGTAACTGTGCAAAAAGATTCACTAGTTATATGCAAAAATTAAGCTTAAAACCCAATTACTAACACCTAGTATCGTTATACTAGAATTTAAAACCCATACAGATCGTTTGGTATGGGAGATGGGATAGACAAAGTTATCTCATGTGATTAGTTGTCATACCATATATTTGGAATATCTTATTCCATCATACCATATATTTGGAAGTTGAGACTCACAATTGAGTAGACAGGGTTCTCTGTAGGTGCACGTTAAGTAACGATTGCTAACGTACGCCTGAGGAGATGATGCCTCGACGGACGAAAGCTATACCACGGCCGCCATAGGCGGTGATCGATGAAACAAAAGGGCAAACTGTAACTCCTAATTCCGACATCCCTCATATGCTAACTCTGATGAAGTTAGGAAGCTGGTTACCTGGTGGAAGTGGTGATTCAAGAGCAATTCCATTAGCGGAAAAGACGAAGTACGATTCTGATGAGGAAGCACCGGTGGAAACGAATGCAGCACGAAAGCTCACTTTCTCAGTAGGGTCTCAAAGCACCCCCAATTCCAAGGCTTATCAACCACAAACAACTGTTGATATAGTGAGGGGTAATCGACAAGTTCAAAATGGTATGGGTCTCTTATTTTATCCTTCGATAATAAAAAATGGGCATAAGATTGTGTAAGTTAACCCCATTAAGGAGAAAACTGAATGCAATAAATGGGAGAATGCGCTCATAGGTTTTGTAATTGTGGATTTGCCCAATTTTAAGGATATGCTGAAATTTGTATACAGTGTATGGAATTTTGTGGATGTACCTCGAGTATACCTTTATGATAAAGGATAATTTAATTTCCTATTGGACACAATCGAAGACAGAGACCTAGTAATGGCGTAAGGACCTTACACTTACAATAATAGACCTATGGTTTTGCAGAATTGGATCAAGGATTTTAAGTTTGAGCTGGAGATGCTTAGAGTTATACCACTATGGGTGATGTTCCCTGATCTTCCACTGTATTATTGGGTGGAGGAGAATCAAGGTAGAATTGCAAGTTACATTAGTAATCCTATTTGTGCAGATCGAATGACTGTAGAAATAGAAAGGGTGTCTTATGGTCGAGATTTGGTTGAGACTGACATTACACATCAGCTACCCTTCGAGATGTATATTAAAAAACCTGATGGCTCTATTGTCACTCAAGCAATCAAGTATGAGTGGACTCTACAGTTCTGTCATGATTGCATAAAGTAGGGAAACAAAGCTGGTGAGTGTGCTAAAGAGAAACCTCCCAATTCTGCCAAGAGATAACAAAAGAGAATAAAGCCAACTACACCTACTTGGCAAGCTAAGAATTTCAAGACCCAAGAGGATAAGCCACAAGGAGAGGAGAAAGGCAAAGAGAAGAGCTCTATGGTTGGCACAAACTAGATAGAGAATGAAACACCCTATTAGAAGATGGTGGGTTCCAGAACTAAGGACAAACAATCTGAACCACAACAGCAAGGTCAATATTTTGTAACTCACACCTCAAATACTTTTAATCCATTGCAAGAACAACAAAATGTACTATCATATTATCTTAACCGGGCAAAAGCACCTGCTCCTCCCATTGCCACATAATTATCAGCTCCTGGAATATTAGAGGGCTGAATCAGCTCTATAAGCAGAAAGAATGAAAGCTTTTCTGCTAAAGTATAGAGTAGATTTTATGGGTTGCTTAGAACAAATAGAGTGTCAATTCTTTTCTTATAATTTTAGCACAAATATATTGAGTCTTCCAAAAAACAACAAAAATATGTCGGTGTCTGAGTCTTTACAATCTTCATCGTCTGCGTCTAGTCCATGTAAATCTTTAGCATAATTACATATGTCTCCTATTCTCAGTAAAACTCTATCATGTAAATATGACTACCTATTTGAAGTAGATGTGTCTCCACCAGAAAATAAAATATGTTCCATATATCTACCTCTACTAAACCCATACTCAGCCTTTGTGAAGACGGTATGCAATCCGTGGCTACAAATCCGTTCTTTGGTTCAATAAAAGCCAAAGGGAGTTAAAGAGGAGTTAAAGAATACATTGCTGGATCAAAACTTGACCATCACCCAATTCTTGCAACCCAGGAGGAACAATTCATCACTCTGCAGATGCCAGAAGATTTTTCGCGATAGTGGAAAAGCTAAGGCTTTACCCATATACATTTTGGTGTCGTCACAGTTGTGCTGACTATCATGAAAGAAAAGGCCAGCCAGTTGTCGTGTGACTTTCTCTTCTAGATACCATATACAACAAGTACCAATATGTGAACTTAGGTACGTCGGAGATCACACTTAATGCCGGGATAGTCTTTGTCACTATATTTACCAACTTCAACATGTCCCTCTCTAATCCATATCTGATGGAGGTGTTAAAGATCTAGGTCCAAATACTTGGAGCTCCTCAAGCTAGAGATGCCATATAGGAAACTGTGCACTACCAGATAGGTTGGCGAGTCCAGAACCATGCTATGGATCTATCTCTTCTAGGTGGAGAAAATAGTTTGTTCTTAATTATAGATGCCACTTATGGAACCACACAGTGCACCCAGATCTCGAGTCAAATATCAGGGGAAGAACTTGTAAAAATTCATCCAGACTCATGGTTTACAAATTACGAGAAGTTGAGAGACCATCCTCAACCTCTCCAGTCCAATGAACCTACTTTTACCAAAAAGAATGACAACACAGTCACTATCAGTTTCAACCACTCTATCCTCAAGAAGTCTCATAAAAAAAACCTTTTCTATCCACACGTACCAACCTACTGACAATCTTCCCAATGAAAAGAACTTAGAAACCATCACTTGGTTCCTCAATAGCTTCATGAGTGGTCATGATTGGATAAAACACTTCAATTATGCGGGTCGCAACATGATGTGGCATAAATGTCCTTTTTTGAGACATTGCCCATGGAATATTAACTGTGACTGTAACGAATGCCGTAGGGATAATCCATCTAATACAATCCATCTAATACCATAACCTCCCAAACCATGAAAGAGCCCAAGCCCAAAATACTAATGATGTTCTCTTCCAGCTACAGTCACACAAATGACTTTCCACCAAACCAAAACTTTTAAAAGGATAACCTGATCCACGCTCCAAAAATTTTAGCAAAAAATTATATCCTACTAACGGGGGAAAAGATGTCCCTAAGTGACACAGGAGCAACTCTCAACTGATAATCTGAAAATGCCATGTGCCAAAATAGGATGCTATCCAGCATCATCCAATCCTTCAATAGTGTTGCTCACACACAGACTAAGTTGGTGAATAAGGTTGAAGTAATGAACAAGAAAGTAGAACAAACATCTACTCAGGATGATGGACTTATCCGATCATTAGAACTCAGGCTCAAAACATTGTAGTATGATATATGTCCACAGGCACCTCACTATCACACTTTTTTGACCAACAACAAAAGGAAATGGCTTCTCTGAAAGAACAAATCTAACAACAGATCTAACACCTGAAATACGGTAGATTCAAACCACAGAGAACCTAAATCTCACTACCAAAGCCAACTTTATTCGCTATGTCACAACATACATACTTGCCATCAAAGATGGGCCATAACTTTACCACTTTCCCTTCTAGTTCTCATGTGCCTATGTATTTCTCTCCAACGCTTCATTAAGAATAAGAATTCAACATTGCTAAGCTGGTATGGGAAAGAAAAGATGACATAAAAACCAAGAAAAAGGTCAATCCAACCTATAAATAGTCCAAAAGAAAGATGGAATTTAGCAAGAAAGACAGAGGAACCATGATAATCTCAGGTCATGACATCACCTTCCCTGATGATGACTTGATATTTTGGGCACCCGAAGTACCATACGAAGATAAGGAATGGATCTACTTGCTATGAGATGGTATTCTCAATAATGAATGGCTCTCTATGGATCATGGTTTCCCAGATCCAATTGATGACTTAATTCTCTCTGATCAGGTTGTTCCAAATCTCTATGGCCTGGAAATTTATGATATCCCAGATTTTGATCCTCAGGATCTAGATGATCATGATCCCACGATGGAATATTTATGATGCAAAACAAATATCTAGGATGTTGATTCCCCTTATAATCTGGAGGAACAACAAAGTGAATACTCATTCAACAGTGATCCTACAGACAAATATTCAGAAATTGGTGATAACTTTCCATCTGATGGATACATTAAAGACAGTGAAGACTCCTCAGGTGAGTCTCAAGAATATGTTGAAGAAACTCCTGAATCCTCAATTAAATCCCCAAAAGAATACTATCCACCCATGTTCATGAACAAATTCGAAGAACCAGAAGTCTCTGAAGTAGTTGACGATCAACATGGGATGATGGATGATCCAATCTCAGGGAGGAGGCCAGAACCCATAACAACAACAAAGAAAACTGTTGGAAATGGATTCCAGACCTTCACCCTCAACGATATCAAAGTTTCAGCCTAGCCTCAAAGGATCCAAGATTTCTATACTTTTATAGCAATAAAGAATCTGGCTGAAAGAGAAAAGTACATGATCCTGTCAGAATTTACTTCAAGATTCTCCAAAATTCTCAGAGATTCTCAAGCTAGGCAAAGATCCTATCCTGAAGTAAGACTTTGTATCATCACTGCCAAAGATACTAGCAGGCCACACAATGACAATTGTGGAGAACAAGTTCAAATCTATCACAGTCCCATAGGTAGGCTATATCAGGCAGGCCATCTTCCAGGCCCTGGATAGTATATGCATGAAGAGATCTGTACTGAAGCAAATCATTCAGAATAATACAGCTCTCGACAAAGCATGCAACAGAAATGATCTTGTCCCCAAATTCAACTGCCCTTGTTCCATCCGCCAGAAAAGATCCAAGATACAGATGTAGTTTAGGAGGTTCAAACTCCCATAACCTCTAGATGATAGGTTCAAGACAACCAGGTAAACCAGGTACTTCGGGCGAAGGAATCCTACCACTTACAAGAAGAATGACGGATGCTTTATTTGTAAAAAGCCTGAACACTTTGTGAGAAACTGTCCTTAGACCAAGAAGACAAAAGACTTAATCCAGCTCTTTGAAGAGATAGCAGGCCACACACGTATATATCTCAGTAGAGATGACGACCTAGAATTAGTCTTCTTAGTGGAGGATTTATCTTTAGATGTATATGAAGAATCAAGTGATATTTATGCAGATGATCTCTACCTGATATCAAGTACTGGAAAAGGCAACATCCACCTGATCATAGAAAAACTGGCAAGTCAAATTCTTATGTTCAACACATAGGAGATACTCTCTTTCGAAATGGCAGACCGCCCCCCAGAGTTATTCATGCAACATGTGAACCCTTTCAATCCATCCATCCTCATTGAAACGAGAAATTTCTATGAGTTGCAACTCTTCAGAAAATATAGAGGATCTATCCTAAAGCCATTCAGAGTACATCTGGAATATCCATTCTGCCATGTATTCATAGTGCTAGCTATTGAATTTCCACAAGTGCTCCTATGGCTATTCTGGTACTTATGCCACCAGTACCACATCCTCATGAAGTTTAAGTGTGTGCATTCAGGTACTTTGATTGAATCCAACCAGCTCTCAGAAGGTTCATGTTATGGTTTAAGCCATGACAATATTGGGTTCAATGCTTTAAAGATTCCTACGATGCTAAGGTATTCATGCTACATCATTTGGTGGGAATCATAAACCATGAAGTCTAAGCTTAGCCAAAAATTTCACACCACTGGAAATTTCCTGTATTAATCCTATCCTTGGAAGACGAATACTATGAAGCACAATAGTTTATCTTCCACCAAAATAGGTGCATTCCAAAAGAAATATGGCCAAAAGAATGGGGAAAATAGAACTATATCGATAACCATCTCCACTGGGACAAGGTACGCCAAGCAGCAAAGGAATATCAACCTCCGTATGAAATCACGAGAGATAAAGTCACCAATGCCATTAAAAGCATAAAGTTGAATATTTCACCATAGGAATGAGAATGAAACACAAAAAATTTGTCTAACAGGAAAGGTTACTTCACCAGATCACTAAAAAGAAGTTTGGAAGACAAAGAATGACTTAGGAAGAAGCACGATATCGACTGGTGGATGGAGAAAGGATATGCGAGCTCACCGTCATCACCTTCCAACACTCTTTACAATGATGATGCCAGATGACATGTGCAAGAAATTACTACTTACCATCAGCTTTGTGAAATTACCTACCAAGGTTTACCACGAAGCCCTCTGAGAAGGGTTTGCCTACAAACTACTTATCCATCTGCTTGGTAGACACCTGCAAGGAGTTTATCCACATGCTTGCAAGAAGCTTACAAGCTTCTCACCCACCTGGATGGAAGTCACCTACAAGATTCTTAGTCACCTGCTTACACATGCTGTCACATGCCAACAATATATTTAAATTTTCATTTTGTTAGGCTCCGTCACATGATTGTGTGGCCTGATTTGAATAAAGGGTGATATAATTTCATTTTTTTAGCAGAGGAGTTTGTTCCTAGCATAGAAGCGTGTTCTGTAACAAGGCTTTACAATGTTTAGAAGATAGGATAAGGCTTTACTATTTTTAGAATAGTGGGCCACGTGTGATAATGTCGTTTGTTTGTATTAGGGCTTTCTTCTCCTATAAAAGGGAGCATAGGTCTTTAGTTAGAGGACATCATTCTCTACATATAAAATCACTCTTGCTTAGTTTTTCTTATCAATAAAATGTTGGTTGGCTTAGTTCTCTCTCTTGCTCTTCTCTTCCAAAGTGATGGGTACTTTGGTCCCTTAGGTCGAAGTAGTGGGGTAAGAAAAGCACAAGGCAAGTGTTCTTATTGTTATTTCAATATGGATTCATAAGTCCTTTCCATTAATATGAAACGAAATTGGGTTGGTCCAACACAATAGCTTTCCGATTTACTTCTTATTTTATCGTAAAGCAAATAAATCCATTAGTTTGGTAGAAACTTGCTCCCACGGGACTGTCGAGGGCACTAAGGCCAGGGAGAGCCACTAAAGCCCATGTATGTCAAAGGTAAAAGTACTACCAAAAGCATGATTTAATTGTTTTAAAGACTGTCAAAGTCAAGCCATCCCGTTGAGTGTTGAAAAGTCTTTATTCTATGGCAAACCATCCTTTAGGGTAGAGGATACATATCCCCAGTCGTAAGAAAGCTATTGTGGTGTTGATAAAAGCTTTGATTTTGTATGTATGCTGCCTAGATGGATGTGAATCGCCTTTCATGTTGGATTCACGTCGATATAGGCGAAAACCATATAAAGTCAAAGCTTTCATCAATACTATAATAGCTTTCTTACGATTGGGGCTACACATCCTCTGCCCTAATGGATGGTTTGCCACAAAACAAAGACTTCTCAACCCTAAATAGGATGGCTTGAATTTTCCAGTCTTTAAAACAAGTAAATCTTACTTTTGGTAGTAATTTTTCCTTTAACATACACGGGCTTTAACAGTTTTCCCTAGCATTTGCACCCTCAACAGTCCTGTGGGAATAAGTCTCTACCCAACTAATGGATTTACATACTTTGTGATAAAGTAAAAAGCAAATTGGAAATCTATTGTGTTGGACCAAGCCAATTTCATTTCATAATCATGGAAAAGACTTAGAAATCCATATTGAAATCATAACAAGAACACTTTCCTTGTGCTTTCCTTACCGCATTACTTTTACCTAAGGGACCAAAGTACCCATCCCTTCGGAAGAGAAAAGCAAGAGAGAGAACTTAGCCAACAAAAATTTTATTGATAATCAAAACTATACAAGAGTGTTTTTAGGTGGAAAGTCATCTTCATGACTGGAGCCTGTAGGGGACATCATGAACATATTGGTTATAGGCTCATTTTTGGTTTGGGTGGTTTTATTTTTGGATAGAGTGCATGAGGTTGGCCAATTTTGGGGCTTGTATGATACAAGGAATTTGTACTTGACCGGATGGCTAAAAGAACTAATAGATGGATCTCTTTCATCATACCTCTTCTTGAATTCCCTATTGGAGTTTCCTCTGACCTTCTTCCTTCCTATTTTGGCTTTGGGCTAGCAGTATTCATCCCATTCCACATCATTCTCTTGACACCTTTTGCAGTCACAGTCTATTTTTCATGGACACTATCCTGTGAAAGGATGATATTTGAACCACTGCACACTGCACCCATTATTATTGAATTACTTTATCGAATCATGTTCGCTCATAAAGCTTGAGAGAAACCATTTTATAGTTTCCGAGTTCTCCTCCTCTAAAAGGTTATCTGAAGGTTGGTACATATGGATAGAGAAGGTTGTTTTATGGGGCTTCTTAAGATGAGAGTGGTCAAAACTTATAACAACTATATTTCCATTCTTTTTAGTGAAAGTGGGTTCAGTGGATTGGAGTGGTTGAGGATGGTCTCTCAACTTCTCATAATTTGTGACCCATGAGTCTAGAAGAATTTTGACAAGTTCTTCCTTGGATATTTTCCTTGGTATTTGGGTATATTGTGTGGTCCCATTGGTGGTATCAACGTACAAGAATAAAATATTTGCACCACCTGGAAGGGATAGATCCATAACATAGTTCTGAACTCGCCAGGCTATCTGGCAGTGAAGAGTTAACTGAATGACATCTCTAGCTTGAGGAGCTCCAAGAATTTGGACCTGTACATAAGGGGTTTCTATATCGATGATCATGTTTATTTCCTCTGTCAGTTCAGCTGTTTGTTAAAGCTGACCATCAGTGATATAATATGGTACTTGTTCAAGATGGTCATCAATGATGAGAAGCTGTGATTGACCATCAATGATGAGAGATGGTACATCCTTGGATACCCTTTATTCTATAGGGAAAATAGGATCGAGATCATTATCTATGTTAGGATGAGGACTGTTTTAAATTTCCAACTCTTCCAGATGTTGAGGAAATCTTATTTCATCCAAGAGTTAAGCAAACCTCTTGGCTTTCTTAGACTGAGGACAAGTTCTCACAAAGTGTCCAGTCTCATGGCAGATAAAGCATTTGTACTTGCCTAAAACCCTCCTCCTAGAGGATGACCTGGTGCTTTTGATAACCTTGGATTCATCATCTGGTCGCTTATGCTTTTGGCTCACCTATATTACATATACCTCTTGTGCCTTGCTTGGCGATTAGAGAGTTGAGAAGATCCATCTGGCATAGGGGCCGTGTTACATATTATACCATGGTTCAAGTTAATATCACCAGTTTTAGGACATCCATCTGTAACATTACAGTCGTATGAATTTTCTTTATGCTTTTTCAAAGTATTCATAAGATGAGATTCTCTATTGGAAGATGACTGCTTCACCATTGGATTATCATTCCTTACGACATAGGGATTTGGATCAATTTGGTTTGTGGGAATCAAGTCGGCAATCTGGTTTTGAAAGCCATGATCTGGTACTATGTTATCATCTTCAACAAGGCATTATTTCAGAGCGGCCCAATCCTTATCATCAAATTCATGATTAGGGATCGTCAAGTTATCGTCTGGAATAATAGGACTTAGATTTAAGAAGATCAAGTCATTGTTTGGATCAGTGTAATTTGAGATCATCATGTTTGCTGGATCAATAGCCTGAGTATCCATGCCAAATTCTTTTTTTATTTTGGCTTGTTTATGGGCTGTAAAAGCATTCTTTCTTTACCATGCGAGTTTGGAGATGTCAAACTCCTGGTCTTCTTGGGACTTTGGAGAGAAAGCCATGGGTATTGTTGAATCAAAAGGGAAAGTGGTAAAGGTATGGCCTATTTTTGGTGGTGATTATATCTCTGGCAATATGGGGAATAAAATCGCCTTTGGTAATGAGCTTTAGGTTCCCTATGGTTCAAAGGTGCCGTATTTCAGGTGTTGGATTTGTTCTTGTAGGGAAGCCATTTCTTTTTATTGCTGGTCAAAGAAGTGTGATAGTGAGGTGCCTGGTGGACATATATCATACTGCAAGGTTTGGATCCTGAGTTCTAAGGCTCGAATAAGTCCATCACGTTAAGTAGATGTTTTGTCTGCTTTATTGTTCATTGCTTTGACCTTGTATACCAACTTAGTCTGTGTGTGAGCAACACTCTTGAGGGATTGGACGATACTATATAGGATCCTAGATTGGCACATGGCATTTATAGATTGCCAGTGGAGAGTTGCTTCTGTGTCACTTATGGACATGTTTTCCTGAGTTGATAGGATACCATTTTTTGCTAGTATTTTTTAAGCGTGGCTCATGTTATCCTTTTCGAAGTTTTGGTTTGGTGGGAAGTCATTTGTGTGACTGAAGCTGGAAGGGGACATCATTAGTATTTTGGACTCAGACTCCTTTTTGGTTTGGAAGGTTATGATTTTTGATGGAGTATCCCCGCGACATTTGTTATAGTCATAATTAATATTCCATGGGTGATTTCTCAAAAAAGGACATCAATGCCACATCATGCTGCGACCCTCATGATTGAAGTGTTTTATCCAACCAGGATCACTCATGAAGCTATTGAGGAACCAAAAAATGGTTTTGAGGTTGTTATCATCTGGAAGATCATCAGTGGGTTGGTACATGTGGATAGAGAAGGCTATTTTATGAGGCTTCTTAAGATGGGAGTGGTCAAAACTGATAACGACTATGTCATCGTTCTTTTTGGTAAAAATGGGTCTGGTGGATTTGAAAGGTTGAGGATGGTTTCTCAGCTTCTCATAATTTATGATCCATGAGTCTTGAAGAATTTTAACAAGTTCTTCCTTGGATATTTGCCGCAGGATATGGGTGCACTGTGTAGTTTTATGAGTGGCATCTATGTTTATGAATAAAGCATTTTCACCACCTGGAAGAGAAAGGTCCATAGCATGGTTCTTGACTTGCCAAGTATCTTGTAGTACAAAGTTACCTTTATGGTATGTCTAGCTTAAGGAGCTCCATGTATTTGGACTTAGATCTTTAACGCCTCCATCAGATACGGATCAGAGAAGGATATGTTAAAGTTGGGAAATATAGTGACAAAGACTGTCCCGACGTTCAGTTGACCTCCGACGTAACCAAGTTTGCATATTGGTACTGTTGTATTTGGTATCTAGAAGAGAAAGTCACGCCACTACTAGCTGGCCTTTTCTTCTATGATACGTAAACGTAACACTGACAGCACCAAAATAGATATGGGTGAAGCCTTAGCTTTTCCACTGTTGTGGAAAATCTTCAGGCATCTGCAGAGTGATGAATTGTTCCTCTTGAGTCCCAAGAATAGGGTGGTGGTCAAGTTTTGATGCAGCAACATATTCTTTTACTCCCTTTGACTTTTGTTGAACCAAAGAATGGATTTGCAGTCACGGATTGCATGCCTTCTTCACAAAGGCTGAGTATGGGTTTAGTCGAGGTAGATATATGGAAGATATTTTATTTTCTGGTGGAAACACATCTACTTCATAGAGGTAGTCATATTTACATGGTAGAGTTTTACTGAGAGTTGGAGACATGTTTATTTTTGCTAAAGATTTACATGGACTAGACGCAGACGATGAAGATTGTAAAGACTCAGACACCGACATATTTTTGTGTTTTTTGGACAATAAAGACTCGATGTATTTGTTCTAAAAATTTAAGAAAAGACTTGACAAAATATTTGTTCTAAGATCTAAGGAAAATTACTAAGACACAAATATGTACAAGACTTTTATGGTAATAATAAAAACTAAAAGACTCGGGGCAAATTTGTAACTGGAGACTTAGACAAACTAAAAGTAAAGACTGAAAATATAAAGTTGTCACTAATATCAATAGAAATAGATCTTATGCAAATACTTGCTTCCTCCCTCCGAAGAGAGTGGGATGGCTCTGATACCAATATGAGGGGGCCAGCGGGGCACGACAAGATACACAGGCAAACATACCAGCTTGGATTAACAATACACTTCAAACTTTCCAACATGAAAGGCGATTCACGTCCACATATGTGGCAGCCATACGAAATCAAAGCTTTCATCAATACCACAAGAGCTTTCATATGACTGGGGCTATACATCCCTCTACCCTAAAGGACGGTTGCCACGGAAAAAAGACTTCTCAACCCTCAATGGGATGGCTTGACTTTGCCAGTCTTTAAAACAAGTAAATCTTACTTTTGGTAGTACTTTTCCCTTTGACATTCATGGGATTTAATGGCTCTCCCTAGCCTTAGCACCCTCAATAGTCATATGGGAACAAGTCTCTACCTAACTAACGGATTTACGTGCTTTATGATAAAGTAAGAAGCAAATTGGAAAGCTATTGTGTTAGACCAAGCCAATTTCATTTCATAATCATGGAAAAAACTTAGATATCCATATTGAAATTGCAGCAAGAACACTTGCCTTGTGCTTTCCTTACCCCACTACTATGACCTAATGGACCGAAGTACCCATCCCTTTGGAAGAGAAGAGCAAGAGAGAGAATTTAACCAACAAATATTTTATTAATAAGCAAAACTATACAAGAGTGTTTTTAGGTGGAGAGAGTGAAGCCCCCTAAATAAAGACCTATGCTTCCTTTTATAGGGGAAGAAAGCCTTAATACAAACAAACGGAAATCAAATACGTTATCACATGTGGCCCACTATTCTAAAAATAGTAAAGCCCTATCCTATCTTGTAAAAATAGTAAAGCCCTATCCGGGTACACACTCCTATTCTAATAAAAATGAAATTTACATCACCATTTATTCAAACTGAGCCCCTCAAGCATGTGGTGGAGCCAAAAAATACAAAAAACTGAATATGTTGTTGGCATGTGACATCACGTGCAAGCAGGTGGATAAGCAACTTGTAGGCGGCTTCTAAGTAGGTGAGTGAGCATCTTGTAAGCTTCTTAGAAGAAAGTGGGTAAGCTCCTTGCAGGCGTCTTGTAGGCAGCTGGGTAAGCAGCTTGCAGGTAAATCCTTCTAGGAGGGTTTCATGGTAAACCTTGGCAGGTAATTCCACGGAGCTCATGGTAAGTGGTAATTTCTAGCACATGTCATTGGGTGTCATCTTCTTATGCAGTGTTTAAAGGTGTCGACGGTGAGCTTGCATAACCTTTTTCCATCCACCAATCGATGCTATGCTTAGTTTATGATCGGAGGAGATTGATGGATGGTGCCATCACTTTCTTTTCCTTCGCTAAAGAGAGTTTTTTGGAGAATTCTTTCGGCCTTGATAGGAAATCTACCATAATGTTTTCTTTCCCTTTGAGATGTTTGACTTGAAACTTGTAGGGAGAAAACCATTGTGCCTATCAGTGAATTTGCTAATTTTGAGATGATCTTTGGATTTATTTGGACCATCTTTGACAAGACCCTCATATCCATCTCAATCAAGAATTCAATATGGATCAGGAAGAAGTTGAACTTCTTGATTCCATTTTGACAGCAAGGATCTCTTTAAATATGTAGTGATAGTGTTGTTCAGCATCCTTGAATTTTTCACTGGCATATCCACATATTTTTCACCGGCCATCTTTTTCTTCTAGAAGGACTACACTCCAGTAGTTGTCACTAGTGTCAGTCTGCAGTATCATTTTCCCATCCGAGGGAATGTTGAGAGTTTTGACATCCTTTGATATTCCTTTTATCTTTTGAACTACATCGTCCTGTTCCTTTCCCCAAGGTGGGGCATTTTTCTTCAGCATCTTTGTAAGTGGGGATTTGTATGTTGAGACATTGGGAATGGAATCTCGAACATAATTAATCACCCTAAGTAATTGCTGGAGTTGTTTAATTGAGAAATTAGAATCTGGAAATTTGAGTAGTTCTTGATAGATGTGTGAACCTGGGCTGTATGCTCCATGAGCAAAATGCATTCCCAGAAAGTCAATTTTATCTTTTGCAAGAGTCATCTTCTTTGTTGAGAGCATAATGCCGCATTCCTTCACCAAGCCATGAAATTGGAAAAGTAGGGCGAGGTGTTCCTCTAAGGTGTTGGTAAATAGCAGTATGTCATCAATGTAGACCAGTGACGTGTGGAGGATGGGGTGGAATATTTTGATTATGGCTTTTTAGAAAAGTGTGGGGGCTGGCTTGAGCCCAAATGGAATAAGCTTCCACTGGTAGTGGTTTTCAGGTATGCAACCTATTTTACCCTTGTCTTTCGAGTGTATGTGTAGTTTACAAAATCCAAATTTGAGATTGAATTTGGAAAAGTGGGTGGTTTTGGCGAGGTGTGAGATCAGGGTCAGCTTATTTGGGATAGAAAATTTGTCATCAAGAAAGAAGTGGTTTGGAGGTTGGTAGTTTATGACTAGGCGGAGCTTACCTCTAGTTTGTTCGGCTTTCTTGTTGACGTAAAATTCTTCACAAGCCCACTGGGAATTAGATGGTTCAAAGAGCCCAAATTCCAGCAGTTAGGCGTACTCCTTCTTTGGAAGCTGAAGATATTCAGGGTTCATGCCTGAATGACTTGCCTTTGTGGCGTTTATATTCTCATTTTTCTTGAATAGAAGCCTGATGAAGAATTTCGATTGAACCACAAAGGATTTGTGTTTTTCTTAATGAATTCTTTGTAAGATTCCGCATAAGATTCCTATATCAGTTGGTGTTTGATCTCCTTGACGGGGTCTCCTTCTTCAATCTGTAACAACCTTGGGATAATGGATTGTGGCTTGAATCTTCCCATGAAAGTTATTCCTTTGTTCAGGATCAGGAGTCAATCCCTGAGCTACCTGTATATAGCGAACAAAATGATAAGGTCCTTCTATGGGACATAAGAGCCAAGTAGTTTTATCCTATACTGCACGCTAGGGAAGAATTCGATCATGAACGGTTGCTTCGTGATAACCCTGGTTGTGAGGGTTCCTTTTGATGCGGTGCCAAAGTTCCTGAAGTGAGGAACCACCCATTGATCACTAGGGATAATACCTGGATCTAGCATTGAGACAACTACACCAGTATCCATAAAGGTAATAACTTATCCCACTTGGATGGATAGATCGTCAGTTGGACGTGAGTGGTTTCTAGATCGGTGATCATGTTAATTTCCACTATCAGCTTGGCTATTTGGTAAAGATGACCATAGATAACATGGGATGGTACTTTTTCAGAATGGTAATCAATGATGAGAGGCTGTAGTTGACCATCAATGATGAGAGATGGTACGTCCTCGAATACCCTTTCTTCTATATGGATGATAGGATCGGGATCATTATCTATGTCGGGATCCCATTAAGGGATAGTAGTTTATTGTTAATCTAAGCTGGTATGTTTGCTTGTGTGCCTTACCGTACCCCACTCACCCCTCATATTGGTATCAGAGCCATCCCACTCTCTTCGGAGGGAGGAAGCAAGTGTTTGCATAAGATCTATTTTCATTGATATTAACGCCAACTTTACATTTTCAGTCTTTACTTTCAGTTTGTTTAAGTCTCTAGTTACAAATCTATCCAGAGTCTTTTAGTTTTTACAATTACCATCAAAGTCCTGTACATATTTGTGTCTTAGTTGTTTTCCTTAGATCTTAGAACAAATAGTGTGTCAAGTTTTTTCTTAGATTTTTAGCACAAATATATTGAGTCTTTATTGTACAAAAAACAACAAAAATATGCCAGTGTCAGAGTCTTCACCATCTTTATCATCAACATATAGTCCATGTAAATCTTTAGCAAAATTACATATGTCTCCTACACTCAGTAAAACTCTATCATGTAAATATGACTACCTCTATTAAGTAGATGTGTTGCCACTATAAAGTAAAATATCTTCTATATATCTACCTCTTCTAAACCCATACTAAGATTTTGTGAAGAAAACATGCAATCCATGGCTGCAAATTCGTTCTTTGGTTCAATAAAATCCAAAGGGTGTTAAAGAATAGTTACTGCATCAAAACTTGACCAGTACCCTATTCTTGCGACTCAGGAGGAACAATTAATCACACTATAGATGCCAAAGGATTTTCCGCGATAGTGGAAAACCCAAGGCTTCACTAATATCCATTTTGGTGCCGTTATAGTTTCATTGATGTATCATGGAAGAAAAGGTCAGCCCGCCATGGAGCATCTTTCTCTTCTAGATACAAGATACAATAAGTACCAACATACAAACTTGGGTACATTGGAGATCACCCTGAAAACCGGGACAGTCTTTGTTACTATATTTCCTAATTTCAATATGTCCCTCTTTGATCCGTATCTGAAGGAGGCGTTGATGATCCAGGTCTAAATTCTTGCAGCTCCTTAAGCTAAAGATGTCATTCAGGTAGCTCTGCACTACCAGATAGCTTGGCGAGTCCAAAATCATGCTATGGATCTATCCTCTCCAGGTGGGGAAAATGCTTTATTCCTGAATGTTGATGCCACCAATGGGACCACACAGTGTACCCAAATACCAAGGCAAATATCTAGAGAAGAATTTGTCAAAATTCTTCCAGAGTCATGGGTCACAAATTAAGAGAAGTTGAGAGACCATCCTCAACCTATCTAGATTACTGCACCCTCTTTCACTAAAAAGAACGACAACACAGTTGCTATAATTTTTGACCACTCATCTCAAAAATACCCATAAAACAACCTTCTCTATCCATATTTACCAACCTTCAGATGACCTTCCAGAGGAGGAGAACCCAAAAACCATAAAATGGTTTCTCTCGAGATTCATGAGTGAACATGATTGGATAAAGCAATTTAATCATAATGGGCACATCATGCCATGGTTCAAATGCCTTTTCATGGGACACAGTCCATGGAAAATTGACTGTGACTTCAAAAGGTGTTAGGAGGATAATATGGAATTGGATGAATACTTTCATGCCAAATCCAAAATGGGAAAGACAAAGGGCGGGGGAAACTCCCACAGGGAATTCAAGAAGAGGTACGATGAACTAGATCCGTCTGTTGGTTCTCTTAGCTGTATGGGCTAGTACGAATTCCTTGTATCATACAAGCCCTAAAATTAGCCAACCTCACCCACTCCATCTAAAAATAAAACCACCTAAACCAAAAAAAATCTTAAAAATAATATGTTAATGATGTCCCCTACGAACTCCAGTCATGAATATGAATTTCCACCTAAAAACACTCTTGTATAGTCTTACTTATCAATAAAATGTTTGTTGGCTAAGTTCTTTCTCTTGCTCTTCTCATTAGAAGAGATGGGTACTTCAATCCCTTAGGTCGGAGTAGTGGGGTAAGGAAAGAACAAGGCAAGTGTTCTTGTTATGATTTCAATATGGATTTCTAAGTCCTTTCCATTTTTATGAAATGAAATTGGCTTGGTCCAACAATTATAGCTTTCTGATTTACTTCTTACTTTATCATAAAACTCATAAATTCATTAGTTGGGGAGAGACTTGCTCCCACAGAACTGTTGAGGGTGCTAAGTACAGTGAGAGCCACTAAAGCCTGTGTATGTCAAAGGGAAAAGTACTACCAAAAGCAGGATATACGTATTTTAAAGATTGGCAAATTCAAGCCATCCTGTTGAGGGTTGAAAAGTCCTTTTTTCGTGGCAAACCTTCCTTTAGGGTAGCAGATGCATAGCCCCAGTCGTAAGAAAGCTATTATGGTGTTGATGAAAGCTTTGATTTCGTATGGTTGCCGCCTATATGGATGTGAATCGCCTTTCATTTTGGAAAGTTAGAAGTCTATTGTTAATCTAAGGTACTTTGGTCCTTTAGGTCGGAGTAGTGGGGTAAGTAAAACATAAGGCAAGTGTTCTTATTGTGATTTAAATATAGATGTTGATATTCTTATGCTACCTGTCGAACCTTGTCCTAGTAGGGATAGTTATCGATGTAGTTCCATTTCCCCTATTCTGTTGGCCATATATCCTTTGGAATGAATCTATTTTGTTGGAAGATAAATTGTTGGGCTTCATTGTATTTGTGTTCCAAGGATAGGATTGATACATGAAATTTCTAGTTGAGTGAAATTTCCATCTGATCTTGGACCTCATGGTTTGAGATTCCCATTCGGAGGATGGAATATACCTTTGCATCGTAGGAATATTTGAAACATCAAACCGAATATTGTTGTGGCTTGAACCACAACATGAACCTTCTGAGATCCAGTTAGATTTGATCGAAGTGTATGAATACATCACACTTGAGCTCCATGAGGATATGATACTGGTAGCACAAGTATAAGAATAACCACAGGAGCTCTTATGGAAAGTCATTGGCTAGCGCTATGAACACATGGCAGAAAGGATATTCTGAATATACTTCGAACGACTTCATGATAGATCCTCCATGTTTTTTGAAGACTTGCATCTCATAGGAAATTCTCCTTTCTATGAGGATGGATAGATCAAAAGGGTCCACGCACTGTGCAAACAGCTCTTGGGGATAGTCTGCCATTTTAGAAGAGAGTATCCTTGATATGTTGAACATGAGAATCTGACTAGCCAACTTTTTTGTGATTAAGCAGACATCGTATTTTCCTACACTTGATATCAGGTAGAGATCATCTATATAGATTTCACCTGATTCTTCATAGACATCCAAGGAGAAGAGAGTGTCCTCCGTTGGTTCTTTCTCCAGCGAGAAGACCGATTCAAGGTCATCCTATTTACTGAGATAGATGCTTGTGTGATCTACTATATCTTCAAAAAGACGGATTGAGTCTTTTGACTTATTGGTCTAAGGACAGTTTCTTGCAAAGTGTCCAGGCTTTTTACAAATGAAGCATCCGCATTCTTCTTATAAGTGTTTGGATTCCTTCGCCTAAAGTACCTAGTTTGCCTGGTTGTCTTGGACCTATCTTCTATAGGTATAGGGAGTTTGAACCTCATGAATTGCAACTGTCTTTTGGATCTTATTTGGCGGCTCGAACAAGGGCAGTTAGATTTGGTGACAAGATCATTTCTGCTGCATGCTCTGTAGAGAGATGGATTGTTCTGGATGATCTGCTTCAGTATAGATCTCTTCGTGCATATGGTGTCCAGGGCTTGGAAGATAGCTTGCCTGATGTAGCCTACCTGTGGGACTGTGATGGATTTGAACTTGTCCTCCACAATCGTCATCGTGTGGCCTGCTAGCTTCTTTGGAAATGATGATACAAATGCTTGCATTAGGCTAGGATCTCCATTTAGTTTGAAGTAGATCTTCACCATCTTTTGGAAGTGGACATTAATGACATCTCTGTCAAATTACATACTCTTTATTTCAAAGAGCTGTCTCCGCAACTTCTCTTGTCTTTGGCCTGTATCTCCATAGAAGACCTTATCAGAGCCATCCAAATCTCTTTGGAGGTAGGAAGCAAGTGTTTGCATAAGATCTAGTTTCATCAATATACCAACTTTACATCTTAAATCTTTACTTTAAGTTTGTTTAAGTTTTTAGTTATAGATCAGTCTAGTGCCTTTCATTACCAGCATCAAAGTCTTGTAGATATTAATGTTTTAGTTATTTTCCTTGGATCTTAGAACAAATAGTGTGTCAAGTCTTTTCTTATAATTTTATCACAAATATATTGAGTATTTATTGTCTAAAAAAAACAAAAATATGTCGGTGTCAGAGTCTTTACCATCTTCATCATCTGCGTCTAGTCCATGTAAATCTTTAGCAAAATTACATATGTCTCCTACTCTTAGTAAAAATCTGTCATGTAACTATGACTACCTATATGAAGTAGATGTGTTGCCACCAGAAAATAAAATATCTTCCAAATATCTACCTTTACTAAACCCATACTCAACCTTTCTGAAGAAGGCATGCAATCCGTGGCTGCAAATCCATTCTTTGGTTTAACAAAAGCCAAATGGAGTTAAAGAATATATTGCTGCATCAAAACTTGACCAGCCTATTCTTGTAACTCAGGAGGAATAGTTCATCACTCTGCAGATGCCAGAAGATTTTCCGCGACAGTGGAAAAGCCAAGGCTTCACCCATATCCATTTTGGAGCCGTCAGAGTTGCGCTGACGTATCACAAAAGAAAAGGCCAGTCAGTAGTGGCGTGACTTTCTCTTTTAGATACCAGATACAACAAGTACCAACATGTGAACTTGGGTACATCAGAGATAACACTGAATGCTGGGACAGTCTTTGTTGCTATATTTCCCAACTTTAACATATTTTTCTCTGATCTGTATCTGACGGAGGCGTTGAAGATCCAAGTCCAAATATTTGGAGTTCCTCATGCTAGAGATGCCATATAGGCAACTCTGCACTTGGCGAGTTCAAAACCATGCTATGGATCTATCTCTTCCAGGTGGAAAAAATGCTTTGTTCTTAAACATAGATGCCACTCATGGAACAACACGGTGCACGCAGATCCTGAGGTAAATATCTAGGAAACAACTTGTCAAAATTCTTCTAGACTCATGGGTCATAAATTATGAGAAGTTGAGTGTCACACCCCGAATCCCATTGGGACGAATTGGCACCCGTAGCCGACAAGGCCCGAGAGAACCAAACTGTACTTATGTTCATTCATATGCATGCCATCAAAAACACCCTTACCGCGTAGGAGCTTATAATGCGAACAATGAAATTCATGGAAAATGTGACATATATACATATATGAAACTTGGCCGTTGAGGCCATCAAGTCAAAAATGACGTGTACCTTTTACATTTATACACCCACATCTGTTTACAAAAGCCTCTAATAGATACATTTACCAAAACTAAGTGAAAGTCAGGAAAAGTCCACACTTTATACAACATGTACAACACCAAAACATATGTACAACTGTGACTCGGAGAAGCCCCGAACTAACTGGAGCTCACCAATGATCCGCAACAACTGGCAACCTACTGTGGAGGCCTACTAGTACCTGCGCCTGCAGTAAGTAAGGTAAATCCCCCAAGAGGGGTCAGTACGAAGAATGTACTGAGTATGTAAGGCTCAAATGAAACTATATGATATGTAAATATGCCAATGAAATCAAATTCAAACGCATAACCAATATGGATAAGAAACTATACTGAACTTTGGAAACCATGTATATTGCTTTCTTTACTTTATTTGTTTCTTTGATTCTATGATTATTCATCTTTGCCTGTGATCTGTGATACCCGGGACCCGACTGGATCAGCTCGAGCTAGGCTTATGCCTCTAGAGCTACCACCCATGAATCAATATATATCGGGATCGGCTTGAGCTAGGTTATTACCTCTAGTGATGCCACCCATACCAACATTTCAGGTTCGGCTCGAGCTAGGTTATTACCTCTAGAGCTGCCCCCTGTCAGGATCGATCCAAGCTAGGCTTATGCCCCTAGGACTGCCCCCTGATCCAACAATCTCGGGATCGGCTTGAGCTAGGCATTTCGCCCCCAAAGCTACCACCCATACTTGATCTTTAACCACATATACATTACTTTATTCATTACTTTGAGATTGATACAATGACAGTCATAACTTTACTTGAAGCTTTGGATCATTAACCAATGAGTGAGAGACATGTGAATAAACATTGTTGGAAACATAACCTTCATAGAAGCATAATACTATTAGAACCATTGGACAATAATCAATGAAAAAGAGACATGAGTATAATCACTATTGGGACATTGGAATATAACCTTATTGGGATTTTGGAACATTAACCATGAATATGAGACATAAGATTCACATTTGATCAATGAGTAGGAAAACAAATGATAATGACCATTGGTAACCAGAAATAGAATACCTTAGCACGTTTTGGAATAGGACAAGTGTAACGTCAATGGGAATACTATATGCTGCAGAAAGATACGGACAGAGTAACCTTACATACCTTCACTTCCAAGTATGAATTCACAAGCCTATGTATGAACACAATAGTCTAGCTTCTTCTTTACATTTTACTCGACAATACAAGTACATATCGGAGCTTACATTAGCAACTAGTTACTATACAGGCGTACAAGATGACAATGAACTATATGACTGCCATATAACATCATGGCACCCCTTACAATACAATCCACTGCATTTTCATATCAGCAACACCTTAACGTTACACACATTGACCAAGAGATCATACATCGATAGCATTACACACCACACTTACCCTTTACGCTTTTATCTTTATCATTCCGTCACAATTACTCCTTCATAACAACATATGAACAACCATACATACTTAATATAGTACAACATACCTCCATACGATACTTTAAAGTCATTAAAAAGACATCACAAGTTGATAATTACATCCAAAATGGGTATAGGGCCTTCGGGGACCAAGACGATGCGAAAACATACAAAGCTGTACCTGGGGCTGACCTGCGAAGCCACCTGCACCCGCAGGTAGATGAGGTGCGCCTGTAGGTGGCTGGTGGCAGATGCCAGTGGCACCTGCATTGACATCTGCGCCCGCAGGTGCCCTCGTTTGCCGGGGCGGATGCCCGTTTTGGTCCGAAATGGTCTCTTTTGGGTCTTTTAAGGCCATGAATGGTCCATGATCATAACCAAACTTATTTGACATATTTGTGATCATATTGAACACCAAAAATCATCCATGGTCTCACAACACACATAAACAACACCCAACACGACATTTTACGGTCATTACACCACCAAAACCATAACCAATTTCACAATAACAATTCCAAACATTATTCACAAGGATAAAACAAAGTAAGACTATAATCACATCCCACATGTCAATATTTACTCCATCAAGTTCACTTCCTTCAAGACCACAAGTACATATTCAAATTTACAAGACAAAACCATCCTCCGATTTAGCAAACATGTAATATTTCACACCTTGTGAACTTCTCAATACTCCACCAACATAACCAACATAATATAAACCATCTCTCATGCATAAAATATATTAAACCATTATAGAAAACACTTACCAAGTCTTACAAGTTGATGATCTTGGCCACAAGGAGATGAGAGCTTAGGGTTTGTGTGAGAAAAAGGCTTTGGATAATTCTAAAAAAAACATGAGAGTCCAAATGGAATAAAAATATGATTTTCTCTTCTTTATATGGTCCCTTTATAATGAACCTCATCCACACACTTGGTGTGTTTACTTGGTCAATGGAAGACTAGGCAAGAATGGGTCAAATTCCCACTTGGGCCATGTCTTTCTATGGTTTTTGGGCTTCATTTTTGGCCCAATTGTACAAGACTTGTTAATGCCCACAATTTAATACATAATTCACCAAATCTCTCATGTTTCCATTAAATATTATGGTAGTCAGCTAGACTCAGAAATGTATAGGGTGTTATATTGAGAGACCATTCTCAACCTCTCTAGTCCACTCAACCCACTTTTACCAAAAAGAAAAAACAACACAGTCGCTATCAATTTCTACCACTCCCACCTTAAGAAGCCTCATAAAACAACCTTCTCTATCCACATGTAGTAACCTACTAATGATCTTCCGGATGAGAAGAACCTAGAAACCATCTCTTGGTAGCTTAATGAGTGATCATTATTGGATAAAACACTTCAATCATGAAGGTTGTAGCATGATGTGGCATAAAATTCCTTTTTTGGGACTTTGCATTGGAATATTAATTATGACTGTAACGAATACCGTGGGGATAATCCATCTAATATCATAACCTCCCAAACCAAGAAAGAGTGCAAGCCCAAATTACTAATGATGTCCCCTTCCATATCTAATCATACAAATGACTTCCCACCAGACCAAAACTTTGAAAAGGATAACATGAGCCATGCTCTGAAAATTACTGCAAAAAATATTATCTTATCAATGGGGGAGAAGATGCCCCTAGGTGACACAAAAGCAAATCTCAACTGGCAATCTAAAAATGCCATGTGCCAAAATAGGATGCTATCCAGCATTGTCCAATCCCTAGAGTGTTGCTCACACATAAACTAAGTTGGTGAATAAGGTCGAAGTAATGAACAAGAAAGAAGAAAAACATCTACTCAACTTGATGGACTTATCCAAGCTTTAGAACTCAGGCTCAAAACCTTGCAGTATGATATATGTCCACCAGGCACCTCACTATCATACTTTTTTGACCAACAACAAAAAGAAATAGCTTCTCTGAAAGAATAGATCCAACACCTGAAATACGATAGTTTCAAACCACAAAGAACCCAAAGATCACTACCAAAGACAATTTTATTCCCCATGTCACCACATACATATTTGGCACCAAAGATGGGCCACAAATTTACCATTTTCTCTTCTAATTCTCATGTGCCTATGTCTTTCTCTCCAACGTCTCATGAAGAACAAAAGTTTGACATTGCTAAGCTTGCATGGGAAAGAAAAGATGCCATAGAAGCCAAGAAAAAGGTTGATGCAGCTCATAAATACTACAAAATAAAGATGGATTTGGCGAGAAGGACAGAGGAACCATAATGATCTCAGGTCATGACATCACCTTCCTCGATAATGACTTGACATTTTGGGCACCCGAAGTACCATACGAAGGTAAGGAATGAACCTCCTTGCTATGAGATGGTCTTATCATTAATGAATGGCTCTCTTCGGATCATGGTTTCCTAGACCCAATTGATGAATTGATTCTCTCTGATCAGGTTTTTCCAAATCTCTATGGCCTGGAAATTCATGATATCTTAGATTTTGATCCTCAGGATCCAGATGATCATGATCCCATGATGGAATATCTGTGATGCAATAAAAATATCTAGTATGTTGATCCCCCTCATATTTTGGAGGAATAACAAAGTGAATACCGATTCAATAGTGAACCTACAAACAAATATTCAGAAACTAGTGATAAATTTCCAGCTGACAGATACATCGAAGACTCCTCAAATGATTCTCAAGAATATGTTGAAGAAACTTCTAAATCCTCAATTAAATCCCCTGAAGAAAAATATCCACCCATGTTCATGAACAAATCCAAGGAACCAGAAGTCTCTGAAGTAGTCGACGATCAAGATGGGATGATAGATGATCCAAACCCAGAGAGGAGGTCGAAACCCATAACAACGGTAAAGAAAACTGTTGGAACTATATTCCACACTTTCACCCTCTATGATATCAAATTTTTAGCTAGTCCCAAAGGATCTAAGATTTTTATACTTGGATGGCAATGAAGAATCTGGCTAAAAAAGAAAAGTACATGATCCTTTCAGAATTCACTTCAAAATTCTATGGAATTCTCAGATATTGGTGGAACACACTTGTGATTGTCGATAAGAATGCCCATCTCACATCCCAAGACTTTGCCTTCAATATTAGAACCTACAAGAGGTTTTCTAAGCAGATACAGGCCAGAGGTAGGAGAAGCTGAGAAGGAAACTCTTCGAGATGAAGTGCATATCATTAGATAGAGATGTCATTGATATCCACTTCTAGAAGATGGAAAGATCTACTTCAAGCTAGGCAGAGATCCTAGCCTAAAGTAAGCCTTCGTATCATCACTGTTGAAGATGCTAATAGGCCACATAATGATGATTGTGGAGGACAAGTTCAAATCTATCACAGTCCTACAGGTAGGCTACATCAAGAATTCCATCTTTCGGGACCTGGACATCATATGCATGAAGAGATCTGTACTGAACTAAATCGTCTAGAATAATCCAGCTCTCGATAGAGCATGCAATAAAATAATCTTGTCACCAAATCCAACTGCCCTTGTTTGAGCTACCAGATAAGATCCAAGAGAATGCTATAGATTAGGAGTTTTAAACTCCCTAGACCTTCGAATGACAGGTCTAGTACAACCAAGTAAACTAGTTACTTCAGGCTAAGGAATTCGACCACTTATAAAAAGAATGACGGATGGTTCATCTGCAAAAAACTTGGACACTTTTCGAGAAAATATCCTTATACCAAGAAAAAAAAAGTCTCAATCCAACTCTTTGAGAGAGCAGACCACACGAACATCTATCTCAATAGAGCCGATGACCTAGAATCAGTCTTCTCACTAGAGGAGGAATCGACAGAAAACACTCTCTTCTTATTGGACGTCTATGAAGAATGGGGTGACATCTATGCAGATGATCTCGACCTGATATCAAGTGCAGGAAAAGACGACGTCCACCAGATCATAGATAAGCCAGCTAGTCAAATTCTCATGTTCAACACATTAAGGATACTCTCTTCCTGAATGGTAGACTACCCTCCTAAGCTGTTCATGTAGTGTGTGGACCCTCTTTATCTATCTATCCTTATAGAAAGGAGAACTTTCAATGAGCTACAAGTCTTCAGAAAATATAGAGGATCCATCCTAAAATAGTTTAAGTACATCCAGAATATCCTTTCTGACATGTGTTCATAGAGCTAAGCAATAACTTTCCACAAGAGCTCCTATGGTTATTCTGGTACTTGTACCACTAGTATCACATCCTCATAGAGTTCAAGTGCGATGCATTCAGGCACTTAGATCAAATCCAATCGGATCTAAGAAGGTTCATGCTGTGGTTAAAGCCACAAAAATATTGGGTTCGATACTTCAAAGACTCCCACAATGCCAAGGTATTCATCCTATATTATCCGATGGGAATCTCAAACCACAAAGTCCAAGCTCAGCCAAAAATTTCACTCTGTTGGAAATTTCCTGTATCAATCCTATCCTTGGAAGATGAATACTATGAAGCCCAATGATTTATATTCCAACAAAATAGATGCATTCCAAAGGAGATATGGACAAAATAATGGGAAAAATGGAACTACACCAATAACCATCCCCACTTGGACAAGGTCTGCTAGGCTATAAAGGAATATCCACCTTCATATGAGATCACGAGGGATGAATTCACCGAACCCATTAAAAGAATAAGATTGAAAGTTACACCATAGGAATGGGAATGCAACACGTCAAATTTGTCCAATAGGAAAGGTTACTTCACCAGATCGCTGAAAAGAAGCTTGGAGGTAAAGAACGCCTAAGGAAAAAGAACGACGTCGACGGGTGGATGTAGGAAGGATACACAAGCTTGCCGTCACCACCTTCAAAAACTGCATGAAAAGATGAGACCAAATGACATGTACAGGAAATTACCACTTACCACCAGCTCAACGAAATTACCTACCAAGGTTTACCACAAAACCCTTTTAAAATGGTTTGCCTACAAACTGCATGGTAGACACCTACAAGGAGCTTACCCACTTGTTTGTAAGAAGATTACAAGCTACTCACCACCTACTTGGAATTCACCTACAAGCTACTCAGTCACCTACTTGCACATGCTATCACATGCCAACAATATATTTTGTTTTTCGCTTTGTTAGGCTCCGTCACATATTTTTGGGCCTAATTTGAATAAAGTGTGATGTAAATTTTTTTTTATTAGCATAGGAGTTTGTTCCTAGCATAAAAGTGTGTGCCCAAATAGTGATTTACTATTTTTAGAATATATGATAGGGCTTTACAATTTTTAGAATAGTGGGGCACGTGTGATAATGTATTTTATTTTTATTTGTTTGTATTAGGGCTTCCTTCTCCTATAAAAGGGAGCATAGGTATTTAGTTGGAGGACATCATTCTCTCCACCTAAAGACACTCTTGTATAGTTTGCTTATCAATAAAATATTTGTTGGCTAAGTTCTCTCTCTTGATCTTCTCTTCCGAAGGGATGGGTACTTCGGTCCCTTAGGTCAGAGTAATGGGGTAAGGAAAGTACAAGGAAAGTGCTCTTGTTGTGATATAAATATAGAGTTATAATTCCTTTCCATGATTATGAAACAAAATTGGCTTGGTCCAACACAATAGCTTTCCAATTCGCTTCTTACTTTATCATAAAGCACGTAAATTCGTTAGTTGGGTAGAGACTTATTTCCACAAGAATTTTGAGGGTGCTAAGGCTAGGGAGAGCCGATAAAGCCCATGTATATAGAAGGGGAAAGTACCACCAAAAGCTGGATTTACTTGTTTTAAAGAGTGGAAAAGTCAAGCCATTTGTGAATTGTAGAGTATGGATTATATTGAAACATAGCAAATTAGAAGTGACAATCCTTGCAGATTTAGATCAATTAGTAAGTTGTAAGGTGCAAGATAAGGATTGTACATTCAATTGTTTAATTATAATAGTTTTTGGCTTTAATTATAGGACACCTTGAGAATCTTAGTCCCTAGTGACTCTGATCCATGGTTTAGATTAGGAGACTTCAATGTTGTCTTATCTCATGAAGATAGACTACATGGAGACCCTGTAGTGACTTAGGAAACTATGGACTTCCAAACTTGTATTGATGACATAGAGTGGGGCAACTGTTTAAAAGAGAAAGACAATACAGTTGGTGTAACAGAAGGGATAGAGCTGCAAGAATCTATTCACATATTGAATGGGCATTTGGCAATGCTGCTTTGATGCTTAAGTACACTAACATTGAAACTGATTTTTTAGAACTAGGATGCTCTGACCATACACCTGTAGTGGTGGATACAGGAACTGCTTATGATCATAATAGAATACCCTTTAGACTATTAAATGTAGTGATGCAACAAAAGAATTTCCAAGACCTGGTGCGTGATAACTGGTTGGCCTATGTAAATGGAGTTCCAATGTTCAGCGTCTGGACTAAACTGCATAAACTAGCTCACCAATCCAAATAGCCACAGAAAAAATATACTTTAGTAGACCAGAAGCTACTGATATTAAAGGAAAAGCTGCAAGAAGTAAAAAAAGAGCATGAGTCTGGATTTGTTCAACCAACAACTAATTGAAAAAGAGAGAGACCTTCAGGAGATGATTGAAAAATGGGAAGGGGTCAATGAAAGAATCCTAAGACAAAGATCAAGAGCTACATGGATCACACATGGTGATAGGAACTCAAAGTATTTCTTTGTATATCTAAAGGCCAGTCAGTCCAGAAATAAGATAGTAACTATATATACTGAGCAAGATAGGAAACTTATAGAACCACATCTAATACAAGAGGAGTTATTGTCTTTGTTCAAGGCCCTATTGGAAAATGTTGTAGCTACTCTCCCTTGTATTAATATCAACATTGAAAGAGATGGTCCTTGTTTATCCTTATTACAACAACAGAGCCTCCTGGTACCTATTAGAGCTGAGGATGTCATAAAGGCTATTAAGGATTTACCTATGGACAAAGCTCCAGGAATAGATAGATTCAATGCTGAATTTTTCAAGAATCACTGGACTACTATAGTAGAGGAGGTAACTCAAGGCATCTTACAGTTCTTTACTACTGGTAAATTGTTGAAAAGTATGAATATCACTACTATTACACTGGTGCCAAAGGTGGCTGTGCCTACATATGTGAAAGAGTACAGGCCAATAGCCTATTGTACTACTATCTACAAAATGATTTCTCAGATTTTAACTGCCAATATTGAGATAGTGGTGGATACTATTATTAGCTCTTATCAAATTGCATTCATAGAGGGTAGGAATATATTAGATAATGTAATTATTGCTCATGAGCGTCAAAGTCTATTTAAAGAAGGGGGTTTCTCCTAGATGCACTATTAAGGTGGACATAAAAATGGCCTATGACTCTATAGAGTGGCCTTTCTTAAAGATCGTGTTGCTTGAATTTGGATTTTCAACTCAATTGGTGAATTTTATCATGGAGTATGTCACCACTATCCAATTCACAATACTAATCAATGGGGGGCTCACATCAACCTTTTAGGCTAAGAAGGAGATGAGACAAGGGGATCCCATTTCCCCTTATCTCTTTGTGCTAGTTATGGAATATATGCACAGAACCTTGCATTAGTTAAGACATGAGCCTCAATTCAATTACCACCCTAAGTGTTTCGTATATGCTTTGCAGATGACCTGTTTATATGTTACTGGGTAGTTATTGAGTCTATTAAACTGCTGGTTCATATATTTCAACATTTTTCTGAAGTCTCAGGATTGCAAGCAAACCTATACAAAAGTTCTATATATATTACAAGAGTGTCTGACCAGGTCATGAATCAGATATTGAGTGAGGTACAAATACAACAAGATGAGTTACCTTTTAAGTACTTGGGGGTACCCCTATCTACTAGGAAATTATCAATGCATCAGTGCTTGCTCTTGGTTGAAAATATGATAGCTAGAGTGAAATATTGGTCCTCAAAATTCCTATACTATAGTGGAAGGCTTCAGCTTATCAAAAGTGTGTTGTTGAAGATGCAGACTAATTGGGCACAAATATTTTTGTTGCCCAAAAATATCATCAAAATGGTGAATGTTGTATGCAGAACTTTTTTGTGGACTGGAAGCAATAAATGTTCTAGAAAAACACTTATAGCTTAGGAACTAATGTGCAAACCTAAGGCAACTAGTGGATTGAACATTATTGACACAGGTACATGGAATAAAACAACAATCTCTAAACTATTCTGGGCTGTAGAGTACAAGAAAAAGAAGCTATGGGTTAGGCTTGCTGGCTCATTAGGAAATTTTTTAAGGTAAGAACATGGCTTAATAGCAGCACTAGAGTGACTATCTTGATGTATACAAATGATTATACAATCAAGAAAGATTATATCTCCCTAAGACCTGTATATTCTCGGGTGGAATGGAGAGGTTTGATACAGGTGAAAGGTTTGTTTCCCAGACATCAATTTATAACTTGGATGGCTCTACAGAAAAAGTTGTCAACAATGGATAGAATAATTACATGGGGAATAGATGTGCAACCTGATTATGTATTATGCAGCACCAACCACATAAAAACCTTTGACCACTTGTTATTTTCATGTATATACTCTTCTTACTTGTGGTCTGCAATCCTAAGTTGGTTGGGATACAACAGAAAATTGAGGGATTGGAACTTTGAAGTAAATTGGATTATAAGTAGAACCAGAAATAATAGACCAAGAACTAGAATATTAAGGTTTAATACAACAAGAGGTAGCACCACACAGAGATTGAAGGACATGGAACTACAGTTGCATATTGAAGGCCAAAAGCATGATAAATGGAGGACTTATTTGACCAGACTAGTAGGATATCCAAGATAGTTGTAGTCAAGTTGATGTATTAGTGTTCTTTATTTTGTTTCTCTCTATAGTTATTCATGTATAGGTTTTTCTTTTGAGAGATAATTCAGAGTCCCAAAGAGTTAGTTGATTTGTACAGACTTATTTTGGTTGAATGGAAATTATTATTGTTGGACCAAAAAAAATCATTATAGTATAAATGGTAGGATCAGGGACTAATTAATACTCCTAACTAGATGGTGTATAAGATAATCATGTTTTTTTTATCACAGAATTATTATCCTTTATCACTCATACAAAATGACCCCATATAGTTGAAATCTTGGCGAGCACCTTCCCTAGATTTTTTTGAGTAAATCAATGCCAACAACATACCCAGTGTATTCTCACAAGTGGAGTCTGATAAAGGTAAGACACAAGGTGGAATTTATGAAGGTATTATGTACCCAAATCTTTTCCAAAAAAAGGCCTTATCCTTACTCTTTTGGGATAGATACGTTATTTTCTATAAACATCGTCAAATTAAAAATAGATTTTTCACATACCTGATCAATTGAATATTTGTTTTTCCATTGATATTAGGGCTTTAATTTTTCATCTTTCCCCAAAAAACCCATTATACTTTAATCCAAAAGCAATTCTTCCAATTGTCAGAACCGGCAAAATTATTGTCCTGCGTCAATATTGCGCTAAATAAACACATGAAGGAATTAGCTTTATAAATAAATGGAAGAAATTTAACCACAAAAATCTCTATCAGCAGATACCATCTCTGTAGAATTGTATAACTAGCTATAAAGGCAATTATGCCTCTATCATCCATAAATGGCACAAATATATCCTTTTTGGGAATTATATTATCATCTAAAAAGACAGTTATGCCTCCGTCATCCATTAATAGCTATTGTCATTTTATTGGGGAAGAAGCAGCTAGAAGCGAAGATTAGAGGAAGACAGAAAAATGGTACTCACAAGATATAACAGCTGTTAGGTTGTTTTTTTTTTGTGCGAAAATAGAAAAGTTGGTTATAATGGTACACAAAATGTAGAGTTGGGTTCATTTGAGTAACATAGTTGGGCTCGTTTGAGTAAAAAAGGAAAAATAGGGTTATTTTAAGTTTATTACTGTAATGGGCTGCTAATCGGGATGATTATTCCAAATATATCCTTTTTGACTGGCGAAAATAAAAAATTGATATAATTTTTTTTTCTAAAAGTAAAAGTCACTTAAGGATGGGTATAAAGTTCAGAGGTAGATTAGATTCTTTTCACAAAGTTCAGGGGTATATCTAATCCTTTTGATACATGAATTTTTTGTTTTTTTAAATTCAATGGATAATTTGGATTCATTGTCTGGATTACCAAATTTATTTTTTTGCTCATTTTCTTGCTAAATCTACCATAGATGTCCAAAAAAAATCTATGCTAATAAAAATAATAAATTTGTAAATTTAGGACTCAACTTGCCTTTTGGGTGAGGTGGACACCACATAGCATCCTACCTCACCACCAATTAACCATAATTTGAAATTTTTTCATTATTTTTTATTTTTTAAATTTTTTTCTTTTTTCTTTTTGTTTATTCACTTGTTTTTTTATTTCTCACATTTTCACACTAAAGATTGAAAGCAAAAAAGAAAATAAAAATGAAGAAATCTAAATAATGACAAGTAATAATTCATAGGTTCTTCAATCTCATTACATTTAATCATGGATTTTAAATTTGTCTTTCTATTGATTAGTGTATGAGCTTGCACCACTAAAGGAAAAGGAAGAAAAGGAAAAAGGAAAAACATACCCCTTAACTTTGCGATTTAGAGCGGATATACCCCCCGTTAAAAAAGAGCTCACCATGTAACAAATGGTGTATATATGCCCCCATCGTCTAACAAATGATGTGCAATTACCCTCTTCATTAACAGAGTACAACAACATAATACCCAATATAATCTCATAAGTGGGTCTTCGTTAACATACTGAATTTTAAAAAAAATTCTAAACTTGTTTTTAAAAATGCCATGTCTTAAAAAATTTGCTTACACCATTTATTTACCCCTCCACACCCGACCTAGACCTAACCTAACTAAAAATAATAGCCCCTCTTTTATTCAGGACCAATCCAATAGGAACTGGTTGTTTTTTCATTTGGGTTGGGTTTGGAGGGATGAAAACACCGGTAAGATAAGTTCTTATCGACATATGGCATTTTTGAAATTTAAAAACCAATTTTTAGAAGGAAAAACTACATGGCATAGCAAACATAAGCCTTCAATTATGACCCATAGCTATAGTTTCAAATAAATAACCCATAGCAACTGTAACATTATTTATAGTCTCCCTCTCTCTCGCCACTTCCCTCAATCTCTGCCAATCTCTCTTACCTCTCTCCTCCCTCTCCCTCTCTCTCTACCTCTCTCTCTTTCTAAGTAAATTCCTAGAACTCTTTGTGTTCGTGGGGTTCAGTAGATTTTTGGTTAGGTAGCCTTTTTGTTTTGGGGCTGAAATTATTTGATTAATTAGTTGATTTTTGGTATGGGTAGGTTTGATTTTCATTGATACGCAATGATAAATTTGTATTCTGTAACAACCATAGTTGTAACACAATGGCTTTAGAGGCCATTAGCTTGACCTCGGTCAACATTTTAAGTTTCGGGTCTAGATGGCAATTTGGATAGTTCCACTAGATCAGGATTATCAATTTTAGGTTAGGAGCATAGTTAGTTTGGGTCCGGAGATAGTTAGTTCGGGTCCAGAGTCTTTATTTTACATTTTGACCCTTGTTTCAAAAACTAGTTAAAATAAGCTTTAAGGGTCCTGGGGGCTAATTTGTTGTAAACGAACTCTTTTCAAAAATCTAAAGGTGCCAGTGAATCCAGAACATTCAAAATAGCCTAGTAGCATATATGGTTTATTTCTATGGAGTCCCGAACAAATTGCGAGGGTCCATTCGAGACTATTTTTCAAGTCCCAAAATGTAGGTTTGCAGTTTGTGGTGCAGCTCAAAAACCTTCTTCGTGTTCGCAATCCTCTAGTCGCATTCATGGAGAAGGAACAAAACAATCATCGTGAATGCAATGGTGGGACCATATTCCCGAAGGGTCATCTTTTTCGTGCATCGCGATCACAGAGACACAATTGCATTCGTGAAGGGTTATTTGATCTGGGTTAGGGTCAACCTTAATCGCAATCGTGATGGTACGAATATGATCACAGGGATCGGGTTGGGTTGACTTCATATTCATGGACTTGAGATCACATTGGTGAATGGTGTTTTACACCTGGACAAATTTAAAATAGGAAAGTTCAACCAAACCACCAATTTCTCTATTTTTTGACTTTGAGAGCTCGGGTATGGGCGATTTCAAGACGATTATCATCAAACATTCGTGTGAGTAATTTCTAAACCTCTATTCCATGTTTTCCCATTGATTTCCCTTCAAATTCATCTCCAAAACTATGATTTGAAACTAGAATTTTGGGCTTTATGTCGGTAAACTTTTAAAATGGGTTTTCATCCATTTAAACACTAATTTCAACATGTCTTCATGTGGTTTTTCAGATTTAGACTCCTTTTGACTTGGGTAACATGTTTCTAAAATAAAATTCCAGTTTTACCCCAATTATTTTGAACCCATTTTTCAAACTAATTTTGAACCTGATTCAAATATTGCTAATATGGGCATCCTTAGCTTTGCTTTGATCAGTAGATTATGTTTTTGATAGTTTTAGCTTGTACCGAGACCGTTCATGAAGGAAAGGCTCTATGTTGAAGGTCAAGGCTTGGATTTTTGGCATTTCAAGGTAGGTTATGGCTTAACTTTCTTCAGACTGGGTTGGGTAGTTAATGATCATATAAAACATGATATGGGTTAGGAAATTTAGTCGTGGGAGTAGTATTTCAAAATTATTATTATTATTGTGTGCTTGTGTGGGGGCTTATAGGCATATGGTGTTGACTTGAGAGATTATATTTGATATGATGCCCATGTGGGGGCTTTATTTTACATTCGTAGGCCGTATTTATGCATTAAATGCCATGATTATTAATGTATTACCCGTGAAGGGGATTGAATAGATATTATAGGCCTTTTTGAACATTATTTGTCTCTATCATGAGAGTAATGCCGGAGAAAGGGGTTTTTGAAATGATATTTTGATGTCTTACATGATTATTTATCTTAGTGGTTGTCACGCCCCGAATCCCATTGGGACGGTTGACACCCCTAGCCGATAAGGCCCAAGAGAACCAAACTGTACTTATGTTCATTCATATGCATGCCATCAGAAACACCCTTATCACATAAGAGCTTATAATGCTAACAACGAAATTCATGGAACATGTAACATATAGACATATATGAAACTTGGCCGTTGAGGCCATCAAGTCAAAAACGACATGTACCTTTTACATTTATACACCCACATCCGTCTACAAAAGCCTCTAACAGATACATTTACCAAAACTAACTGAAAGTCGGGACAAGTCCCCGCTTTATACAACATGTACAACACCAAAACATATGTACAACTGTGACTCAGAGAAACCCCTAACTAACTGGAGCTCACCAATGATCCGCAACAACTGGCAACCTACTGTGGAGGCCTACTAGTACCTGCGCCTGCAACAAGTAAGGTAAGTCCCATAAGGGACGTCAGTACGAAGAATGTACTGAGTATGTAAGGCTCAAACGAAATTATATCATATGTAATCATATCCCATTTCCAGACTGGAAGATTGATACATTGAATATAACCCCCTGGTTTCTGGTGCTCTACTTTCACTTGTTGACAATTCGGGCATTGAGCGACAAATTCTGCAATATTCTTCTTCATATTTCCCCACCAATACACTTCTTTCAAATCATGGTACATTTTAGTAGCACCCGAATGAATAGAATAGCGCAAATGATGCACCTCTGTCATAATTCATTTCCGCAGCTCATCTACATATGGAACGCATACTCTACCTTGTCATTGGAGCACCCCTTCTTGTGTCAGATCAAATGACTTTGTCAAATTCTATTCTACATTCTTCTTTAACTGCAATAGCAAAGGATCTGCAAACTGCTTCTCTTTCACCTCAACTATTAACAAGGATTCAGCTGCATTTTGTACGATAACTCCTTCATCTGAGGATTCAAGAAGACGAATCCCCAAGCTGGCTAATTGATGTAGGTCTTTGATTATCTCTTTCTTTTTCGTCAATTGGCCACTAGTGCTTTCTACTACCTTGCGGCTCAATGCATCCGCTACTACATTTGCTTTTCCTGGATGATAAAGAATGTCAATATCATAGTCTTTTAAGAGCTCTAACCACCTTCATTGCCTCAAATTGAGTTCCTTCTGCTTAAAGATATATTGCAAACTTTTGTGATCGGTATAGATATCAACATGAACTCCATACAAATAATGACGCCATATCTTTAAAGCAAAAACCACCGCTGCTAATTCAAGATCATGTGTGGGATAGTTTCTTTCATGTGGCCACAACTGTCGTGAGGCATATGCTATGACATTCCCGTTTTGCATCAATACACATCCGAAGCCAACCCCGGAAGTATCATAATACACTGCATAACCTTCGATGCCTTTGGGAAGTACTAAAACTGGCATGGAGGTTAACTTATCTTTCAACTCTTGGAAGCTCTTCTCGCACACATCATTCCACTGAAATTTAACTGCCTTCTGTGTAAGCTTTGTTAATGGTGCAGCAATGGAGGAAAACCCTTCCACAAATCTTCTGTAATAACCTGCTAATCCAAGAAAACTGTGAATCTCTGTGGGTGTCGTAGGTCTTGGACAATTTTTCACTGCTTCAATCTTCTGTGTATCAACTTGTATCCCTTAATCTGATACAATGTGACCCAAGAATGCGACTGATTTTAACCAAAACTCACACTTGGAGAACTTTGCATACAACTTACGCTCACGGAGTATCTGTAACACCTGCCGTAAGTGATTAGCATGGTCCTCTGGAGATCGTGAATAAACCAGGATGTCATCTATAAATACCGTGATGAACACGTCCAGAAATGGCTTAAACACCCTATTCATCAAATCCATAAACACAGCTGGTGCATTTGTTAGTCCAAATGACATAACTAAAAATTCATAATGGTCATACCGTTTTCGAAAAGCTGTCTTGGGTACATCTTCTTCTCTAACTCTGACTTGATGGTAACCCGACCTCAAGTCAATCTTTGAAAAACACTTGGCACCCTATAACTGATCAAACAAATCATCAATTCGAGGGAGGGGATATTTGTTCTTGATCGTTACCTTATTCAATTGCCGATAGTCGATGCACATTCTCAATGTTCCATCTTTCTTTCATACAAATAATACCGGTGCACTCCACGGGGACATACCGGCCTAATAAAGCCCTTGTCCAACAAATCTTTCAATTACTCCTTCAATTCATGCAATTCTACTGGAGCCATTCTATATGGAGGAATAGAGATGGGCTGAGTGCCTGGAATCACGTCAATGCCAAACTCTACTTCCCGTTCTGGGGGTAAGCCTGGAAGATCCTCTAGGAATACATCAAGAAATTCATTGACCACTGGAACCGACTGCGGAGTTAGTGGTTCCACTTCAGTATCTTTCACCCGTACTAAATGACATATGTAACCCTTAGCAATCATTTTCCTTGCTTTCAAATAGGAAATAAATCTTCCTCTTGGTGCCCCCACATTACCCTGCCATTCAAGAACATTTTCTTGCGGAAAGGAAAAATGTACCTTCTTGGCCCGGCAATCTACCGTGGCATAGCAAGAGGCCAACCAATCCATTCCCATTATCACATCAACATCCACCATGTCTAATTCAATGAGATCAGCCAATGTATCATGACCACACACAGTTACCACACAATTTCGATATACTCTTTTTGCAACAATACATTCACCAACCGGTGTAGACACTTCAATTGATTTAATTAATAATTCTGGTGCCTTTGCAAATTTTGCAGCAATCACTGGAGTAACATAGGATAATGTAGAACTGGGGTCAATCAATGCATATAAATTATATGAGAATATGAATAATGTACCTGTGACAACATCAGGAGAAACCTTTGAATTCTGTCGGTCCACTAAATCATAAGTGCGATTCTGGACCCCACTAGTACTGGTTGCTCCTCTGGCACCCCTACCATGGACAACAAGCTGCACACCTCAGCCCAAAGAAGGAATCGATGCGGATGGCGCAACAGTTGATCCTGCCGGTCGTGCTATACCACCCATGCTCCTCTGGGGACACTCTTTCATCATGTGCCCTGTCATACCGCACCAGAAACAAGCATTTGTCCCCACTCGGCATGTACCTGCATGAATACGCCCGTAGTGCTGACACTGCTGACGAGGAAAATCGACTGCCTGTGATCCATGACCTCCACTACTCTGCCCAGATGAACCACCTCTAAACCCTCGAAACTGAGAGTGAGCACCTGTTGTGGAATTAGAAAACGATAGTCTAGGTGGTCTAGGAAACATACGAGGCCTAGATCCTCCTTGGGACACTATAGATGGTCCCATGGGTCTAGCCCTTTTAGATTGTCCCCTGTCAAATTCATGTGCCCTTCTTCTCTGTCTTTGATCTTCCATTTTCTGGACGAAGGCTTGAATTCTCGCTATATACATATCCTTGTTCAAGGCAGCAATAGTGCAATCCCTTACCAAATATGGCTCTAATCTGTCCACGTATCGATGGACTCTATCTGTCATTGTAGCCACCACATTTGGAGCATATCGAGCAAAGGAATTAAATTGTAAGCTGTATTCTCTAACACTCAAATTTCCCTGACGGAGATTTAGAAATTGATCCGCACGAGCCTCACGGATCTCATAGGGAAGATAATGATCAAGAAAAGTTACTTTAAATTCTTCCCAATTAGGTGGATTTGCACCAATACCACGATATTTCTTCCAATCCTCATACCACAATATTGCCTCTCCTTTGAATCTATACACAGCAAGTTCAACTGTTTCTACCCCCGTCACGTGCATAACTTCCACAGCCCTCTGAATCTGATCCACGAAGTCCTGTGAATCTACTTTCGGATCTGACCCAGTGAATATAGGAGGGTCCAATTTTAGGAAATCCTATGTTCTGCGACTCGCCACTCTAGCCACATCATCCTCATGTGTCATTGGACCAGCTCGTCCTTGACTTTGTGCTGCCACTAACTGTGTCAACATATGTACTGCATTTCTAAGGTCCTGATCTGTGGTGTTCATTGGTGGTTCTGCGGGTACTTCTCTACCGACTGGCTCTTACGGAGCTGGAAAAGTAGAAGAAGACCGCGATGAAATTTCAGCATTTGCTCCACCTTGACTAGCTTGGTCAGGTGGTAATCTACTCATTCCTTCTTCAGCAGGCATATTTACCTACTTCCCTTTACCTCTACCTCTTCTCGTGATCGGCATTTTTACTATACCAGAGAAAAACAATTACCATGGTCGAATATAATTCAACTTACAACACTGGATCTATTGCACGATCTAGAAGTGAAGAATAGAAACAACATCCTAAATGTCCCGTAGCCTCCTACTTATAATGTGGTGCACAACACATTGATAAGTAAGAATCTACTCAGACACGACTTTGTAGACACCAATAGAACGACCTGCTCTGATAGCACTTTTGTCACGCCCCGAATCCCATCGAGACAGATTGGCATCCGTAGTCGATAAGGCCCGAGAGAACCAAACTGTACTTATGTTCATTCATATGCATGCCATCAGAAACACCCTTATCACGTAAGAGCTTATAATACTAACAACGAAATTCATGGAACATGTAACATATATACATATATGAAACTTGGCTGTTGAGGCCATCAAGTCAAAAATGACATGTACCTTTTACATTTATACACCCACATCCATCTACAAAAGCCTCTAACAGATACATTTACCAAAACTAACTAAAAGTCGGGACAAGTCCCCGCTTTATACAACATGTACAACACCAAAACATATGTACAATTGTGACTCGGAGAAGCCCCAAACTAATTGGACCTCACCAATGATCTGCAACAACTGGCAACCTACTGTGGAGGCCTACTAGTACCTGCGCCTGCAGTAAGTAAGGTAAGTCCCACAAGGGATGTCAGTATGAAGAATGTACTGAGTATGTAAGGCTCAAATGAAATTATGTGATATGTAATTATATCAATGAACTCAAATACAATTGCAGAACCAATATGGATAAGTCATCATTCTGTGTATTGGAAATCATGTTTATTGCTTTCATTACTTTCTTTGCTTCTTTGCTTCTATGATTATTCATATTTACCTGTGACCTGTGATACCCGGGCCCCGACTGAACAGTGGGTTTTAACATAACATGATGTCATGTTGGGATCGGCTCGAGCTAGGCTTATACCCCTAGAGCTGCCACCCTATAAATCAATATAGATCGGAGTCAGCTCGAGCTAGGTTATTACCTCTAGAGCTGCCACCCATACCAACATATCAGGTTCAACTCGAGCTAGGTTATTACCTCTAGAGCTACCCCCTGTCAGGATCGGTCCGAGCTAGGCTTATGCCTCTAGGACTGCCCCCTGATCCAACAATCTCGGGATCGGCTTGAGCTAGGCATTTTGCCCCCAAAGCTACCACCCGTGCTCAATCATTAACCACATATATGCATTACTTTATTTTTTACTTTTGAGATTGATACAATGATAGTCATAACTTTATTTGAAGCTTTGGATCAATAATCAATGAGTGGGAGACATGTGAATAAACATTATTGGAAACATAGCCTTATGGGAAACAAAACACTATTGGAACCATTGGACAATAATCAATGAACAAGATACATGAGTATAACCACTATTGGAACTTTGGAACACAACCTTATTGGGATTTTGAAACATTATCAATGAATATGATACATGTGATTCATAATTGACCAATGAGTAGGAAACATGTGATAATAACCATTGGTAACCGGGAATAGGATACCTTAGCACATTTCGAAATAGGACAAGTGTAACGTCAATGTGAATCCTATATGCTGCAGAAAGATACGGACAAAGTAACCTTACATACCTTCACTTCCAAGTATGAATACCCAAGCCTATGTATGACCATAATAGTCCAGCTTCTTCCTTACGTCTTACTCTACAATACAAGTACATATCAGAGCTTACATTAGCAACTAGTTACTATACAGTCGTACAAGATGACAATGAACTATATGACTGCCATTTAACATCATGTCACCCCTTACAATACAATCCACTGCATTTTCATATCAACAACACCATAACATTACACACATTGACCAAGAGATCATACATCAATTACATTTCACACCACACTTACCCTTTATGCTTTTCTCTTTATCATTCCGTCATAATTACTCCTTCATAACAACATATGAACAACCATCCATACTTAATATAGTCCAAAATACCTCCATACGACACTTTAAAGTCATTAAAACGACATCACAAGTTGATAATTACATCCAAAAAGGGTATAGGGGCCTTCGGGGACCAAGACGATGCGAAAACATACCAAACTGAACCTGGGGCTGACCTGTGAAGCCACCTGCGCCTGCAGGTGGCTGAGGTGCACCCGCAGGTGGCTGGTGGCAGATGCAGTTGGCATCTGCACCCGCAGGTGTCCTCGTCTGCGAGGGAGGATGCCCGTTTTGGTCCGAAATGGTTTCTTTTGGGTCTTTTAATGCAATGAATGGTCCATGATCATAACCAAACTTATTTTGACATATTTTTGATCATCTTGATTACCAAAAATCAGCCATGATCTCACAACACACATAACAACACCCAAAACTACACTTCACGGTTAATACGTCACCAAAACCATCACCAATTTCACAACAACAATTCCAAACATTATACACAAGGATAAAACAAAGTAAGACTATAATCACATATCACATGTCAATATTTACTCCATCAAATTCACTTCCTTCAAGACCACAAGTACATATTTAAGTTTACAAGGCAAAACCATCCTCCGATTTAGCAACATGTAACATTTCACACATTGTGAACTTCTCAATACTCCACCAACATAAAAAACATAATATAAACCATATCTCATTCATAAAATATATTAAACCATCATAATAAACACTTACCAAGTCTTACAAGTTGATGATCTTGGCCAAAGTAATGACTTAGGTTTCTTGAGAGACAAAAAGAAAATTTTGGAAAAGTCTAGAAAATGACATGAGAGTTCAAATGAAATAAAAATATGATCTATTTGGCTTATATAGTCCCTTTATAATGATCCTCATCCACACACTTGGTGTGTTTACTTGGTCAATGGATGAGTATTGGAAGAATGGGTCAAATTCCCACTTTGGGCCATGTCTTTCTATGGTTTTTGGGCTTCATTTTGGGACCAATTGTACAATACTTATTAATGCTCACAATTTAATGCATAATTCACCAAATCTCTCATGTTTCCATTTTTCCATAAATATTACGGTAGTCAGCTAGACTCAAAAACGTACGGGGTGTTACAGTGGTGCAGAGTGAGGGCTTATATCATGAATCATTAATATGTTGAGTTGATTTTTCGGCTCACTTATACCTTTATTGAATGGATGATTATCTTCATACTGATTGGTTGTGAGCATTTCATCCTCATTTCATATATACACTTCATGAGATATTGGTACCATTGAGAAACACTTTATAAAACCCTTGATCTATGAACAATAGCCAGAGAGGTTAATGAGAAACTTTACAAAAACCTTGATCCATGAACATCAGCCAGAGATATGGATTGAGATATGAGATTGAGATATGAGAAAGTATACGGTTTGCGAACCCCCATAGGTCTTGTCTTGAAGTGATGAGGCTCAGAAGGTGTATACGAAAAGCCATGCGATGGCTTACATTCATCATCATCACATCATTATTGCATTGCATTGCTTTAAATTATTGTGTTTTCCCTTATGTGTTGTTGTTGTGTAGTTAGTTTTCTTTATTGTCTTATTATCTTAGAGCTGTTAGTAGAGAAAATGTGAGTTACCATTTGGGGAACTTTTCTATTTGCAGGTGACTTGCTCATAGTATATTTTATTTGTATTATTTTCTGCTTTTCTTTGTTGGTCGATGATACCTAGTAAGTACAAGTAGACCGTATTCACTCCTGCTGTGCCTTTTCGATGCAGATCCTAGTTTGAGTATAACTCGCGACAACAAATTTTATGCTATCAGAGTTGATATTTAAGGTACTGGTATACTCCAAAGTTTGGGACTGATTTCAATCCTTCTCTTATGTTTGTTTTGTCCTTACTTATATTCAGAGATAGACTATTGTATTTTAGTAATCAGACTTTTATTAGATTCTCTTTCCACTTGTGACACCAGTATTTTGGGCTTTATTGTATTTTGTCCAAAGTTTATGATATTATATATATATATATTGGCTTGACTCTATTCTAGGAGTCTCGCATTTATGGGTATTTCTTTCATATTTTTGGTTGTCCTTTATTGTGTGGGTTTAGGTTTATCTACTAAGGGTTGTCCGAAGTAGGTGTCATTATGATCTCGACTGTAGAGTCATGAAAAATTAGTATCAGTGTGCTAGGTTCACCAGTCTAATAAGTGAAAGAGTAGGATGTCTAGTATAGTTTCGCGGATTGGTACGTAGACATTCATATCTATCTTTGAGAGGCTATAAGATATCTTTAGGAAAAACATCTCTAATTTGATTCCTTATTGTGCGGTTTGTTCATACCCAATGTTCTGTACTTGTATTCCATTATTTTCTACACAGATGGTGAGGACTAGCCAGAGATGTTGAAGATGCTGAGCGAACACCCATTGTTGGAGCCCCAATAAGGGGGTGAGGCAGGGGTTGTGGCTAGCCCAGAGGTAGAGGTCAGGCATAAAGAGTTGCTCCATATAGAGGACGTGCTAAGGAAGCCTCTCCCGAGCCTGAGATTGACTTTGCCGAGGATGACTATCAGATAGAAAATATGGGACCAGCTCAGGTCCCATAGAGTTCAGTTGCTGCCCCAGGGTTATAGGATTTGTTGATTCTTTTGTTGGGTCATTTGTATAGCGTCCCCCAGATAGGTGTTCCACTGGATGTGCTGGGTATTTCTCATACTCCAGGAGGTATTCTGCCATTAGGGCAGGCTCCTACTTATGGTTTTGTGACTTTAGGGGTACAACCATCTTCTATAATACCCCCTTGTATTGATTCACTGCCTACTAGAATCACTATTTCTCCTATTATTTTGGGACTTATGATGACTTTTGATAATCAAAAGAGAGATTCATTCTCTTGGCTCCTCCCAAGTTTAATGGTGTTATTGGAGATGATGCTTATGTCTTTTTGATTGAATGCAGGAGAGGTTGTATAACCTTAGATCTCTTGAGTCCCATGGAGTTGCATATACTACTTATCTATTGAATGACACATATAGACAGTGGTGGAGGTTTCTTGCTAGTTGTAGGCCGTTGAGTGCGTGTGCTATGACATGGACTCAATTTTTTGAGGCTATTCTGAAGAGGTTTGTACCTTACAGTTTGAGGGATAAGATGAGATATAAGTTTAATCACCTAGAGCAGGGCTTTATAACTATTACAGAGTATGATACATATTTTCATGCACTATCCAGATATGCCACTTGTAGTATCTCCATCGAGTCAGATAGGATCAAGAAGTTTGTCAGGGGGTTGAAAGGTTATTATCCGTTGGCTGCATCCTAGATTGTTATTCAGGAGATTTTTTTTAGAGCATTATAGATCATGCTAAGTTGATTGAGTCAATTTGTCAGAGTACTCAGGGTAGTGGTAGTGTTAAGAAGATCTGTCGATAGGGCGAGTTCAGTGGACATGCATTTTGAGGTAGAGGGTTCTACTAGAGAATTTCTTAAGGTTAACATGGTAGACTAGTTCAGGCATCCTTACAGCGTATAGATAGTAGGTCTATGGTTCCCATGGTTTCAGGAAGCCAGAGGGCAGGTAATGCAAGCAGGGGATCTAATTTTGGTTCATCAGGACAAGGAGGTCGTTCTAGTTCTTATGGGCTCCCTTAGATTGAGTCTGGTAGTAGAGTGTGTTATATATGTAAGGAGATTAGTCATATGGCAAGGGACTGTCCTCGGTATGTGTTTGGTTCTGCCTAGTAGGGTTCTCAGCTTTAGCTTTGCCCTACTCTTATTTCTACAGTTAGAGGTGGTTCATAGAGTGGCAGGGGTGGTACTAAAGGTGCTCGAGGTGGAGATCGTGGTAGTGGAAGTGGGGTTGCTCAGTCTAGGAGTGGACTTGGTCAGTTCTATGCTATACATGGGGGACCTGAGGTAGAGGCCTCTAATATAGTTATCACAGGTATCATCTTGGTTTGCCATCATTCTGCTTTCATGTTATTTGAACCTAGGTCTATATTCTCCTATATGTCTACATATTTTGCTACTAGTTTTGATGATGTACATGAGTCTCTTACTGTGCATATTCATGTTTCTACCCCAGTAGGAGATTCTTTAGTGGTGGATCGGGTGTATCAATCTTGTATAGTGACCTTTACGGTGAGACTTGGGTAGACTTGATTATCCTAGATATGGTTGATTTTGATGTTATCTTGGGTATGGATTGGTTAGCTCTCTATCGTGTGATTTTGGATTGTTTTTCTAAGACTGTGACATTAGCTACTCCAGGTGTGCCAAGGTTGTCATGGAAGGGTACGCCTAGTTCGGGTTTGAAGGGAGTTATATCTTTTTTGCATGCTTGTTGTATGGAATAGAAGGGGTGTATTTACTATTTGGCCTATATTTGCGATATTAGTGTTGCCTCACCGCCTTCTTTAGATTCTGTTCGAGTTGCTAAGGAGTTTTAGGACGTGTTTCCTACAGATTTGCCTGCTATGCCTCTAGATCATGATATTTATTTTGCTATTGATGTTGAGCAGGGCACCAAGCCCATTTTTATCCCTCCTTATAGGATGGCCCCGACTAAGTTGAAGGAATTGAAGAAGCAGTTACAGGATTTATTGGGTAAGGGTTTCATTGGATCTAATGTGTCTCCTTGGGGTACTCCTGTCTTGTTTGTGAAGAAGAAGGATGGATCTATGCGCATGTGTATTGACTATCGATAATTGAACAAGGTGACTATCAAGAATAAGTATCCTCTTCCTCATATTGATGATTTGTTTGACCATCTTCAGGGTGCTTCAGTGTTTTCTAGGATTAACTTGAGGTCTGGATATCACCAGTTGGGGATTAGAGCATTAGATGTTCTAACAATGAATTTTCATACTCGGTATGGTCATTATGAGTTTTTGGTCATATCTTTTGGGTTGACCAATACTCTTGCAACATTTATGGAGTTGATGAATCAAGTATTTTGACCATATCTTAATTCCTTCATGATTGTATTCATAGATGACATCTTGATTTATTCCAAGAATGAGGCTCACCATATGAGACACTTGAGGACTTTGCTTCAGAGGTTGCGAGATAAGAAGTTATATGCCAAGTTCTCTAAATACGAGTTTTGGTTGGATTCTATTTCTTTCTTGGGTCATGTAGTGACCAAAGATGGCATTATGGTCGATCTGACCAAGATAACAATGATTCGTGATTGGACTAGACCTACTTCTCCTACCAAGATTCGAAGCTTCATTAGTTTAGTGGGTTATTATCGGTGTTTTGTGGAGGGTTTCTCTTCTATTGCGGCTCATTTAACCAAGTTGACTTAGAAGAAGATTGTATTTCAATGGTCGAATGCTTGTGAGGAGAGATTTCAAAAGCTTAAAGAGTTGTTGACCATAGCCCCTATCTTAACCTTGCTCAAGGAGGGTGTAGGTTTTACCGTATTCTGTGTTACTTCCAGAGTTGGGTTGGGTGTTGTGTTGATTCAGGAGGGTAAGGTAATTATGTATGCTTCTTGTCAGTTGAAGCCTCATGAGAAGAATTACCCTACCCATGATTTGGAGTTGGCCATGGTGAATTTTATGTTGAAACTGTGGCGACATTACATGTATGGGGTCCATTGTGAGATTTTCTTCGATCATTATAGCCTTTAGTATTTCTTCACCCAGCGGGATCTTAATATGAGACAGCACTGATGGCTTGAGTTGCTTAAGGACTATGATCTCACTATTTTTTATCATCGGGCAAGGCCAATGTGGTTTCGGATGCCTTGATACAGAAGGCGACGAGTATGGGTAGTTTAGCTCATCTTTTGATCTAGGAGCGACCTTTTGCCTTGAAGGTTCAGGTTTTAGCTAACCAGTTGGTTAGACTTGATATTTCCATACCTGGGCATGTGTTAACCTTTGTTGAGCCTAGATTTTCCTTGATGGAGCAAATTTGGGCTCATTAGTTTGATGATGATAGATTGAGGGTGATCATGATAGAGTATTGAGCGGCGAGGCCAAGGTAGCATCTCTGGATTCTGATGGTGTTTTGAGGATTAGTGGTCGAGTTTGTGTGCCGAGGGTTAGTGGATGGGTTTGACTTATCTTAGAGGAGGTCCATTGTTCTAGATATTCCATTCACCTAGGAAAGGGTAAGATGTATCATGACCTAAAGTAGCATTATGGATGGGGTGGTATGAAGACGGATATTGTAGAGTTAGTGGCTAAGTGCCTAAATTTTACAGCATTTGATGTTTGAGCATCAATGACCGGGTGTTACGACTCAGAGGATGCCCATTCCAGAGTGGAAGTGGGAGCAGATCACCATGGATTTCATAGTTGGCCTATCCCCAACCTTGGGGAAGTTTGACTCTATTTGGGTGATTATGGATAGATTGACCAAATCAGTTTTGTACTTTTGAAAGCAAATTATAATGGGGAGAAGTTGGCTAAGATCTACATTAGGGAAATTGTTCGACTACATGGTGTCCCGGTATCCATTGTTTCAGATAGAGGCACTCAGTTTACCTCGAGTTTTTGGAGTACTATGTAGACTGAGTTGGGTACTCAACTTGATTTGAGCATAACTTTTCATCCCTAGACAGATGGTTAGTCTGAGAGGACTATTCAGGTGCTATAGGACATGCTTTGGGCATGTGTTATGGATTTCAGTGGTCATTGGTACTAGTTCTTTCCCTTAACGGAGTTCGCCTAAAACAACATTTACCATTCTAGTATTCATATGGCGCCTATTGAGGGTTTATATAGGCGTGGAGGTATAGATCCCCTGCAGGATGGTTTGACTCTCTTGAGGTGAGACCTTGGGGCACATATTTGTTGAGTAATTCGATGGATTGTGTGGGACTAATTCAATAGAGGCTAGTAGCTACCTAGAGTAGGCAGAAGAATTATGCCGACCATCGAGCCTGCGATGTAGAATTCATTATTAGAGATCAAGTTATGTTAAAGGTTTCACCCATGAAGGGTGTGGTGAGGGTTGGGAAGAAAGGGAACCTTAGTCGAAGGTTCATTGGCCCTTTCTTGATCCTTGAGAAGTATGGTGATATGACATCTAGGCTTGCTTTGCTTCACATCTTTCAATTTTTCATCATGTATTCCACGTTTCCATGTTGAAAAGATACCATTTGGATGATGCACATGTGATTAAGTAGGATTCTGTTGTATTAGACTATGATTTATCCTTTAAGGAGGAGCCCATTTCTATCCTTGACTGGTAGGCTAGGAAGTTGAGGTCTAAGAATATTGATTCAGTGAAGGTCAAGTGGAGACATTGCCCTATTGAGAAGGCTACTTGGGAGGTCTAGTCCGATATGCAGTGTAGATACCCCCAGCTTTTTACCACTTCAGGTACTTTATTTGCTTTTTAGTTTGAGGATGAACTAGTGCTTTAGTGGTGGATAATGTAACAACCATAATTGTAATTTTCCCCTTTTTATGTGCTTTTACCATTTTACCCTTCTCCATAGTTATTACATGCTATTTTTGAGATGTGGGGATGGTTGACATGGTCCCCTATGCATTCGGAAGTGGTTTGGGAGATTTTGAGACTCTTAGAGGCTTTAGAAGCCATTAGTTTGACCTCAATCAACATTTTATGTTTCGGGCGCCGGATGCAATTTGGATAGTTCCAATAGATCCAAAATGTCTATTTTAGGTTAGGAGCATAGTTAGTTTGGGACTTGACCCTTTATTTTGTATTTCGTTGTTTGGAAAACTAGTTAAAATAAGCTTTAAGGGTCTTAGGGGCTAATTTGTTGTCAACGACCTCTTTTCGAACATTTGATGGTGCCATTGAGTCTGAAATGTTTAAAATAGCCTAGTAGTATATGTGTTTTAGTTCTGTGGTGTCCCGAACGAATTTTGAAGGTCCATTCGAGGCTATTATTCAAGTCCTAAACTGCTAGTTCGCAATTTCTGGTGCAGCCCAAAAACCTTCTTCACATTTGCAAGCCTCTGGTCGCGTTCGAAAGCCTCTAGTCACGTTCACAGAGAAGAAACAAAATGTTCATTGGAAACACGATGGTGGGACTGCGTTCACAAAGGGTCATCTTCGTCGTGTATCGCAATCGCGGAGGCACAACCGCATTGGCAAAGGGTTGTTTGATCCGGGTCTGGGTCGGCCTTCATCGCTATTGCGATGGTAAGACTGCGATCTTGAGTCTTGGGTCGGGTTGACCTTCACGTTCGGGGCCTTGAGTTCGCGTTCGTGAATGGTGTTTTACACCTAGACAGATTTAAAATTGGGAATTTCAACCCAAACCCTAATTTCTCCATTTTTGGATTTTGAGAGCTCAGGTACGGGAGGTTTCAAGGTGATTATCATCAAAAGTTTGTGTGAGTAATTTATAAACCTCTATTCCATCATTTCCCATTCATTTTTTCCTTCAAATCCATCTTCAAAACTATGATTTGAAACTAGAATTTGGGGGGTTTTGCCAGTAAACTTTTAAAATAGTTTTTCATCAATTTAAACACATATTTCAACTCATTTTCTTGTGGGTTTTCAGCTATAGACTCCTTTTGACTTAGGAACATGATTCTAAAATAAAATTTTGGTTTTACCACTTTCATTTTCGAACCCATTTTTTGAACTAATTTTGGACCCGATTCAAATATTGCTAATATGGGTATCTTTAGCTTCCTTTTGATGCGTAGATTATGTTTTTGATTGTTTTAGCTCATACTGAGACTGTTCATGAACGAAAGTATCAACATTAAAGGTCTAGGCTTAGATTTTTGGCATTTTGAGGTAGGTTATATCTTAACTTCCTTCAGACTGGTCTGGGTAGTTAACCATTATGTAAAGCTTGCTGTGGGTTAGGGAATTTAGTCATGAGAGTAGTATTTTAGAATTATTATTATTATTATCTACCCGTGTAGGGGCTTATATGCATATGGTTGTTAACTTAAGAGATTATATTGATATGATAGCCATGTGGGGGCTTTATTTGACATTCGTAGGCCTTATTTGTGAATTAAATGCCATGATTATTGTTGTGTTGCCCGTGCGGGGGTTTGAATCGATATTATAGGCCTTTTTGAACATTATTTATCTCTATCATAATAGTAATACCCGAGAGAGGGGTTTTTTAAATGATATTTTGATGTCTTAAATGACTATTTATCTTGGTGGTGCCAAGTGAGGGCTTATATCATGAATCATTGACATGTTGATATGATTTTTAGGCTCAATTATACCTGTATTAAATTGATCATTATCTTTATACTGACTAGTTGTGAGCATTTCATTCTTATTCATATATACACTTTATGAGATATTAGTACCACCGAGAAACACTTTGTAAAACCCTTGATCAATGAAAAATAGCCGGAGAGGTGTATGAGACACCTTACAAAACCCTTGATCCATGAACATTAGCCAGAGAGGTGGATTGAGATATGAGAAAGTATACGGGTTGCGAACCCCCCATGGGTCCTATCTTGAAGCTTTGAGGCTCGAAAGGTGTATATGAAAAGCCATGCGATGGCTTACATTCATCATCATTTCATTTCATTGCATTGCTTTACATTATTGTGTTTTCCCTTATGTGCTGTTGTTGTGTAGTTAGTTTCCTTTATTATCTTATTATCTTAGAACTGTTAGTGGAGACGGTATGAGCTACCGTTTGGGAACTTTTATGTTTGTAGGTGGCGTGCTCATAGTTTATTTTATTTGTAGTATTTTCTACTTTGCCCAGTCGGCCTATGATACCTACTGAGTATAAGTGAACCATACTTTCAGTACAGATCCTAGTTCGAGTACGACTTGCGGCAGCTGATTTCATGCTATTAGAGTTGATATTCGAGGTAATGGTGTGCTCCAGAGTTTGGGGTTGTCCGATCCTCCTCTTATGTTTATCATGTCTTTACTTATATTCGGAGATAGACTATTGCATTTCAGTATTCAGACTTTGCATTAGATGATCTTTCCATTTGTAGCACCAGTATTTTGGGATTTATTGTATTTCATCCGAAGTTTATGAGATATATATATATTTTGGCTTGACTCTATTCTAGGAGTTTCGCATTTATGGGTATTTCTTTCATATTTTTGGTTGTCCTTTATTGTGTGGGTTTAGGCTTACCTACTCAGGCTTTCCCGACGTAGGTGCCATCATGACCTCGACTTTCGGGTCGTGACATATTCACTCCTAGGAATTGTATATTTGTATTCATTGATACAATTGTATTTGTTGATACAATTATATTTATTGATACACCATATTTTTCTTACACTAATGTACATTGATGATAGACATAAAACTTTGCCTATAATGGTGAAATGTAAAAGTTGTCCCACACACTAGTTCCATAAAAAAATGTAAAAGGTTGATTTACTATTTTCTCTTCATTAAAAGACTGTACAATAGACAATATTGTCATTTAATATTTTTTCAATATTTAAGACTATGAAATCTACTAAAAGTCTAAAGTATTACTTATCCTTATTCAAATTATGTCCTAATATTTAGGACTTTAATTCAATCAATACTCTAGTATAGACCAACTACTTTATTTCCGCAAAGCTTCAATGTTTTTGTTTTCATAAAAGAATTTCAGGCATGTCCTCAAATCTTCTTGAATTGGTAAGCTATTAAAATTTTTTACAAATATTTTTATATAAATGCCAAACTTTGACCAGATTCACCACTTTTTTCACCACATTATGCCAAGCACATATTGAGAAGCACAACATGAAAATTAGATTTCTTCTTTAGGAGGATCAAGAAAATCTACCATCCTTCTAAAGGGAATTCTCATGCTCTTGCTCCTTCTATGCTCTGCAAAGTTGTCCTCCACATCATTATCTCTGCCAGCCAAAATATTTCCAGGAGTTGACGTATCATAAACTTAATCCCATTTGATGCCATTTGATGGTTACTAGAATTCTTCCTTTCCCTAAAACACCCCATAAGTAGTGTTTCTGTTGGTATACTACCAACCAGTTTCCTCAAACAACTTAAAAATGAGCCCAAAATAACAAAATCTAATGAAAACTAAGATCTAAGCTGTTTGTGGCTTATTTTTCATCTAATATCAAGTAAAAACTTACTCCAGTGACGCAGGGGAAGTTATGTGGATGTGACAACCAATAGGTCTGCATTTGGTATAAATGCTCGGAGATCAAGTTCACCATCAATCATATCCTCAACTAAATTATCAAAATCTTGCTCGTATATGTACTAAGAAAAATAAAATGACTACAAAGCGAACTTGATGAAAGCTAAACGTAAAATAGTGAAAATATGAAGTTATTACCTTGCATTTGAAGGAAAGAAATACGTTGCAATGTCATCATCACTAGGCTCTAACGTGTTGAAACTCTAAGGCCATATATAATATTTCGGAAGCATTTCAAAGTAAAGATAAAGTGGAAATAACTTTTCTTCTTTGGAAAACCTTTGGCATTCTTTGACTAATAAGTGAGCAACAAGTCCACCAAATAAATGATACCCTTTGTTCCAAAAGTTAAATTCACCCGTACTAGAAAAAAGTGCAAGAAAACATACATTTTCATTCACAATACAACATTGTCCATATTGATAAATTATCTATTTATCATTAAGATAATTAGCAGCTATCCAAAGATCATATAAAACTGACTGGTGCACTTTTAAGAAATTCTTGTCAAAATTCATCAATTGGGTTTTCAATATGCCTTCCTCCTCCTAGTGTTTCTTCCAGTATACGATTAACTTTGCTATGGACATTAGGAAGGGGAATGACATTTGAAATGCAATCATCTTCAATCATGTTCTTGATGGCTTGTGACATAATGACTATGGCCTTGTCCAGTATGAATTCCTCTCCATCGCAAGTATTAGAGTTAAGAGCTTTGTTGAAGACTAGCAATGGTGAGAAATTCTTACTCGACGAGGCCATAGCTGTTAGGTCACAAGCCAATAAGAACATAGTTGAAGATGATTGCATTTCAAACATCATTCCCTTGCCTAATGTCCATAGTAAAACAATGATCAAAGTAATCAAATACTGGAAGAAACACTCAGAGAAGGAAGACGTCTCGAAAGACCAGTTGATGAATTTTGACAAGGATTTCTTAAAATACACCAGTCGGTTTTAAATGATCCTGTGTTAGCTGCTAATTATCTTAATGATAAACAGATAATTTATCAATATGGACAATGTTGTATTGTGAATGAAAATGCCTGTTTTCTTGCACTTTTTCTGGCAGGGGTGAATTTAACATTTGGAACAAAAAGTATAATTTATTTGGTGGACTTGTTGCTCACTTATCAGTCAAAGCATACGAAAGGGTTTTCGAAGAAAAAAAGTTATTTCAACTTTATCTTCATTTTGAAATGCTTCCGAAATCTGATCTATGGCCAAAGAGATTCAATATGTTAAAGCCTAGTGATGATGACATTGAAATGTATTTCGTTCCTTCAAAGGCAAGGTAATTACTTTATATCTTTACCATTTTACACTTAGTTTTCATCAAATTCGCGTTGTTGTCATTTTAATTTGCTCGGTATAGATACGAGCATGATTTTAATCATTTGGTTGATGTTATGAATTGGTGGATAGCTTGCTCTCCAATCATTTATGGTTAATGCGGACCTGTTGGGTTTCACATCCACAGAACCGCCCCTGAATCACTGGAGTAAGGTTTTGCTTGATATTACATAAAGATGACCCACAAATAGCTTACGTCTTAGTTTTCATTTGATTTTGTTTTTTAGGGTTCATTGTTAAGTTGTTTGAGGAAACTAGTTGGAAAGATTCCATCATAAACATTACTTATTGGGTATTTTTAGGGTGAGGCAGAATTCTAGTAGCTCTCAAATGGTATCAAACGGGACTAAATCTATGATACGTTAAATGAGACTTGATCAATTGAAGCTTGCCAAAGGGTTCTGAAAAAAAAATGAGGACCCAATGTTGCGACCCAGCAATACACGTAAGTGTACGTGGTCGTTCAAGTAATATAATGGCTCCTTTAAAAGAGCCGGATATCGAACCCAAGGGACTTTCGTAAATATAATTCAATTTTAGACGTCAAACAGTAATTAAAAACTAGTGTTGCGAAAAGGAAGAGGGATTTTTACTAAAAAATTAATGATTGCGGACTATAAGCTGCTATCTTCGCTACCGTAACTTCAGTTTTCGTAAATATGATTTAAAGGTCAATAAAAAGTAAATTCCCAAGGCTAAGGCATTCCGAACGTCATCTCTTGAGCATAATTGTTACTGTTTTAAGCAATTTGAGTCGTTTATCTTGGTTATTGTTCACGAGGTTAATGCTACGATTATATTCGTATCCAAACTATAACCTTCTACTAGAAATTGGAAACCTAACTATATCATTGAGCGGTGATAGATTTAACCAATTCTAATGCCTTTAAGCTATCTTCTCGTAATTGAACAAGTGCGGCGGATTAGGTACCTCTCGGTCCTAACCGCATATCAATCTCTTGGAATCCATTCCTCGAGAAAAGATCACACTTCTTATATTCCACGTTCCATCTCTTAGTTTCTCTCTCGAGCTCACCTCAAGACAAGAGATTTATTTCAATGGTGATCAAACATTAAAATAGTAAAATTAAGAATATAAGAATAACCAATAAATGATAAACTTCAGCAAAAACCAAGAAAATTTAACTCAAGAGATTCATGCTCATAGCCTCAACCCCAAGAAAGAGGGATTTTAGCCACTCATAACTTCAATTAACATCATAAAGTGATAAAATACCATAAAAAGAAATAAAAACTGAAAAGAAGAAGAATGAAACCTAATTTCAATGCCAAAAAAGCCCAAAATAGTCTAGTGATGATGGAATCCCCATACAATAACCCAAAAGCCCTATTTATAGACAAAAACTTGGGGCAAAAATTTGCCAAAAAGCGGCCCGGCATGCCCTTGGGCGCGCCTGGGACTTAGGCAAATTTTTGCCTCTGAAAAGGTGTGCCCAAACGGCCTGGCATACCCTTGGCTTGCCTCTTATCTTCAATATCCTTCTCTCGTAGCTCCTCCAAGCCTTGCTTTCCACGCCATAAATGCTCCAAATAGTCGGAAATTCCACCTACAAGGGTCTAATCACATTTGTTAGCACAATATCACATATTCCATCAAAACCATACAAAATACATACTTATTGCTCTCAAAACTAAGGTAAAAATGGGTTAAAGTTGGCAATAAGGCATATAACTACGCCTTAGATCACCACTCCACACTTGAACCTTTGTTTGTCCTCGAACAATAACCACACTCAAACCCGGGCGACTTAAGACAACCGACACACAATAGGTATTCCTGCATAGCTACACAACCATATTCATCAAATTATGCACTAACATGCTAGTATCACCAAAAAGTGAATAGCAAATTGAAACAACCTATACTCACAAACCAACTTTACTAGTTGCGAATTCATGCATGACACGTTACCAAAAGATCACCACACTTCACTAAACATGCGCCCTCACCACAAGAGAATCACCCAATATTTCAGAAAAGTAATTCTTAAATGGGTTCATGAATAAAAGTTCACTCACTCTCGAAAAGAATTCACATACAACACAAGATGAACCATAAGCTTGCCCTTAGTGTAGTACTCCACTAATGTCAAAATGTTAAAGCTCAAGATCAAGTAGGACTTTAAGGGTTGTAATGGAGGCTAAGGGATGGGTAGGAACTATTTGGTCAAGAATAGTGACAATCTTGCCTAAGCGCTTTAATACACTACAAATTACATTAAGATCACCTTCAACCAACCTATTTTTCACCACTTTGTCTTCCCCATTCTCTTTTGTTTTGTCACATCTTTTTAAGCTAGCTTAAGCATATTAGGCTAGGTGTAATTGCTATCAGCACATGATTCACTTCTTTTGGTCAATTTTTTTTTTTTTTTTTGACATTAATCCCTACCAACAACACATAAACTTCACACAACCAAAAGCTATTTACTTGGAGCTTCACTTTCACTTTTTCCTCCTTCAATTTTTTCTTTCTTTTTTTTCTCACTCCTTAACATCTTAATTTCTCAACTAAAGCACTTAGGAGTTTTGGATCAAATTACGGTTAATTGAAAGAAAGGATTAAGCTACATATAAGGCAACCAAAGAATAAGCTAAAGGCTCAATGGGGCTAACTGAGATCATGCAAAAAGGGTAGATAAAGTAGGTATAAAACATGGCTATCAAAGAAATGCCTATATCATCTCCTAAACTCAACACCTTTTATTTCGCTTTGCAAACACACCAGGCAAGTTCTAGACATCATTATGCACATGGAATATCACAAAAACCTCTCACACATGGCACATGTTTAACTCAAGCAGGCTCACTATACCGTTTATACAAAGTCATGCACGAGTTCAACATTAAGCAACTTATCAAGTCGACTAAGTGAGTATTAGATGTCTCAACACTTGCTATTGTATATCTTAGCATGTTCCACCATCATACTGGACGTGTATGCACAATTGTATAGCAAGCAAGAACACCCACCAATAACATGACTAATTTGCTCTTAAGACGGTCTTCATCCATCTATCATAGAGCAAAGCTCTTACCACTATGACTAAAAAAGACTCAAAGTAATAAAAAATAAAATAAAATCTTTTTGTGGTTTTCTACGGTTCAAAGGGACTATCCTTAGTAAAAGAACCAAAAACAAAGGCTAAGGAACCCAAAATAAAACAATTAGAAACATACCGAAACACACATATACATATATAAAAAGTAATCCCATAACACCCCACCCCACACTTAAAAGATTAGCACTGTCCCCAATGCTACAAAAATTAAACTAGGCAAGGGTAGGGTGTAAGGAGCTCCCTGGTCAGTCAAGGAAATCGTCATCCCACGGACTGCTAGCGGTGTATCATCCACCTCCACCTCGTCATCATCGAAATTGGTCTGGAGGTCATTCTCATATGTGGGGACATCATCATCCACAGGCTCAACAAAATTAGGCCCAATTCGCAACAATGCCATGGCATGCTCATTAAGAGGATAATCCCTTTCAACCTGGCCCAGTTCTTCCGCCGTAGAGGGCCTACCCACAATCTTGTGCCGTAGCATCTCCAAACCATACATACGGGCTAATATCCCGTCATCACGAGCATGCCGCTCTGCTAATGTGAGAGTGGGGCCAAGTACATCAGGTGCCTTGGGTTGGGTGACATCAACAGGTGTCGTCACCAAATGAGGATGATAATCAAAAGCTTCTTCCGTCACTTCGAATGCTCTCATTAATTTAGTCAATACACCACTAAAAGCATATCAAGGACCTCTTTGTGGACGAGCTCGGAGCATAACCGACAACACCATAGAACCTATATCAATTTCAACATCGGTCATTAAAGCATACAACAAACAGACTTGGTCCCTAGTGATCTCCGTCATGTGGCTACCCAAAATCAAGCAACAACACACAATCTTCAACCAAATTCGTGCCTTTTTATTGAAATGAGCATAGGTTAGACTCATGTGTGATGGCGAAGCCATCTCGCTGTCGAACATTGGCCGCAAAGAGTGGGGACTAGCCCGAGTGTGTACTCCCAATAATCCATTAAGGCCCAAGGAATCAAGTATAACATCTGACCCTCATACAACCACCGAGCTGGTAGGTGCATCTGGGTTCCAATTAGCATACAATTCCCGAACAAGATGAAGGTTACAATCTGTTGGTTTGTCAAAGATGAAACCCATACCCACTTGCACAATTCAAACCAATATTTTAGGGTAGGTCCGATCTAGACTGTCCCTATCAATACACTCATCCGCAAAGTATTTGGCTTCGGCGTGGCTTTTGTACCAATTCTTCCCGGCACTAGAGACTGCATTTAACCCATATTTCCAGTTCTGTCCTTTGGGGACTGGGGGAGCGGTTGGAACCTTATTTTCTGAGCATCGTCGCTTGTGAGAACTGGAAGCAACCACGTTAGATTCTGACATTGTACCTGTGACAAAGTTCCACAAGTATGTCAATTTCCCATGTAAAGATAGCTAACCAACTCAATGTGCGTTGGCTTTAAGGTCCACCCCACACTTAGTTGCTTTACACCAAGTCAAAATATGTGGGTGTACGGGTACTTAGACTTCCACTCATCACTTAATGCCTAATTACAAAGTCGAAACCATATACAAATTTAACATTCCCAACATAAGTTCCACAATCCCATAATTATCATTAGAATGGCTTACCTGTTTTACTCAAGAATTCAAACAATTTTCATACTCATTCAACAACATATGAGTTATATCAAGTGATTTAAACCATCAATTTTCTCAATCACTACCATATCAGCTAAACCAACTTGCAATTTATTCAACTAAAAACAAGATTAATAAGAACAACTTCACCGGAACTTCAAGTTCTCATTCAGGACACCACATAAGTTCCAACTCTAGCATAATACTCAAGGCAAACAACAAAGAGCAGACATGGCATCAAAAATTTGAATTTCAAGAATCCCCACAATTTCAAAATGCTGATAACAATCTAGAGAAAGAAAGCTTAAAGAAACATACCTTGATAGCTTTATGGAGTCTTGTAATCACAACCCAAAGATGAGAAGGTGAGAATTTGTGCTATGTGTGGGCAAGAGAAGAGAAAAGTAAGAGAGAAAATTTTTGATTGTGTGGAGAGAAAATCGGGTCTTGGTTATGGAATTGGGGAAGAGTTGTGAGGAATAAAAAGAAAATTGGGGATTTAAAAGTGATGGGGTGGGGTGGGTCGGGTATAATAGTCCCCCCTTTAAAAAAAATTTAGCCCAAAAACTTAAGGCAGGAGGGGCATGCAATGATAGGTGTCGAGCTTGCTCACTGCCAAGGCCACAAAAAAATTGGGCAGGAGAGGCCTGGCAGGCTAGGTGTCGTGCCTGCTCACTGCCAAGGCTAAAAAAATTTTGGGCCTAAGAGGCCTGGCACGCTTGCACACTGTCCATGCTAAAAATTTTTTGGGCAGGAGCAGCCCGGCACGCCAGGTACCACACCACATACTTAACATCATACCTGGGCATTTTTCCAAATTTTTCACATAATTTTGGGGCTTTTACAAGTCCCATGACGCAAAACTTAACTCCAAAACATGTCCTACCTTCCCGACACCTTCAAAAGATCATTTATCTCCAATTTACCTTTTTCTCTTGTATTTCCATGGCAAAATACTCTGTGTGTCTATGCATAAACAATAAATCCTAGAACTAAGTCAGAAAAGACAAAATTTTAAAAGAGATGGGTTGCCTCCCATCAAGCGCCTTAGTTTTGGTCGTAGCACGACTCTTCTTTTTGTATTTTTACTTTATAATTCCTAACTATTACAATACATTCATGGGTTGCCTCCTATGTAGCGCCTTGTTTAATATCATGGTTTGACCACACTCATCTCAATCATTATCAAGGTTAAGCACGTCCTCCTTGTGCTTCTCTTCTTCACCAAAATAGTGCTTCAATCTTTGGCCATTTACAAGAAATCTCGTACCATCCTCTTTATTCATGATTTCCACCATACCATGAGGAGTTATACGACTTACCTCAAAAGGCCCACTCCACTTAGATCTTAGCTTGCCCGGAAACAACCTAAGTCTCGAGTTAAACAGTAGTACCAACTGGCCCGGCTCGAAAGTGCAGTGGAGAATGTGCTTGTCGGCCATCGATTCATTTTATCCTTGTAGATCTTCGTATTTTCATATGCGTGGAAACAAAACTCTTCCAACTCATGGAGTTGCAACAACCTCCTGTTACCTGCCAAATCTGGATCTAGATTCAACTTCTTCACCGCCCAATATGCTCGGTGCACAAGCTCAATCGGGAGGTGACATGCTTTCCCAAAGACAATATGATATGGAGAAGTCCCTACAGGTGTTTTATATGCAGTTCGATAAGCCCAAAGAGCATCATCTAGCTTGAGCGACCAATCTTTTCTCTGAATATTCACCGTCTATTGCAAGATTTGTTTTATCTCGAGATTAGACACTTCCACTTGGCCACTTGTTTGGGGATGATACGCTGTTGAAACCTTGTGTCTAACACCATATTTATCCAACACACTCTTCACCCAATAGTTTATAAAGTGTGAACCTCCATCGCTAATGATAGCTCTTGGAGTTCTGAATCTTGTGAAAATATGTTTTTGAAGGAACTTCACCACAACTTTGGAACCATTCGTAGGAAGAGAAGAATCCTCTACCCACACTTAGACACATAATCCATTGCTACGAGTACGTATTGATTCCCATTCGACTTCGGGAAAGGGCCCATAAAATCCATCCCCTATACGTCAAAGATTTCAACTTCTAGGATATTAGTTAACAGCAGCTCATGTAGCTTTGCAATCATCCCCATACGTTGACATTGGTCACAAATCTTCACAAACGCATGAGCATCTTTAAATAGAGAAGGTCAGAAGAAACCTGATTGCAGAATTTTTTGGGTTGTGCGTTCACCACCATGATGACCACCATAAGGTGAGGCGTGGCATATCTCTAACACCTGTTTCACCTTCGCATCCAAAATACATCTTATTACTACTTGATCAGGCCCTTGCTTGAATAAATAAGGCTCGTCCCAAAAATAAGAACGTCTCATATGACAACTTCTTCTTTTGTTGAGAACTCGAATCAAGAGGAAATAGCCCACTTACCAATAGATTCACAATGTCTGCATACCATGGAAACTCATCAACCCCCCAAACCAACAATTGCTTATCTGGAAATTCCTCACCAATACGCCCATCATCAGCTACATATGTTGAGCTTTCAAGTCTAGAAAGATGGTCAGCAATCTGATTTTCTGACCCCTTCCTGTCTTTAATCTCTAAATCAAACTCTTGTAACAATAAAATCCATCTAATCAACCGCGGCTTAGCATCCTTTTTATTGAACAAATACTGTATTGCAGCATGATTTGTGTATACAATGACGCTAGTGCCTACCAAATATGATCTAAATTTATCAAATACGTATACCAAAGCTAACATCTCCTTTTCAGTCACCGTATAATTCACTTGGGCTGCATCAAGGGTATTGCTAGCATTATAAATAGAGTGAAATATCTTGTTCTTCCACTGCCCAAGAACCGCACCCACTGCAACATCACTTGCGTCACACATGAGCTTAAATGGTAAAGCCCAATCAGGAGCAATAAGGATAGGTGCCTCCACCAACTTCTTCTTCAAAACCTCAAATGCCTTCATGCATGACTCGCAAAATACAAATTTAACATCTTTTTCTAAGAGCGTGCACATGGGGCGTGCAATCTTGGAAAAATCTTTAATGAACCATCTGTAGAACCCAGCATGTCCCAAGAAACTATGCACCCCTTTCACCGACACAGGTGGAGGTAATTTCTCGATAACTTCAATCTTTTCTCTATCAACTTCGAGCCCCTTCTTTGACACTTTATGTCCAAGAACTATACCTTTCGTCACAAGAAAATGGCATTTTTCCCAATTGAGAACAAGATTAGTTTCTTCACACCGAGCAAGGACTCTATCAAGGTTTTGCAAACATACCTCGAAAGAGTTACCAAAGACTGAAAAATCATCCATAAAAAATCTCTACAAACTCCTCCACCATGTCATAGAAAATAGCCATCATGCAACGCTGAAAAGTAGCCGGTGCGTTGCACAAACCAAAGGGCATACGCTTGAAAGCGTAAGTGCCGTAAGGGAATGTGAATGTAGTCTTCTCTTGATCTTGAGGATCTATCACAATTTGATTATACCTGGAATACCCATCAAGAAAGCAATAATATTCCTGCACAGCTAAACGATCCAACATCTGATCAATAAAAGGGATTGGATAATGGTCTTTCCTCGTAGCATAATTTAGTTTCCGGTAATCCATGCAAATACGCCACCCAATCAAAGTTCTTGTAGGAATCAACTCATTATTATCTTTTGTGATCACCGTCATACCACTCTTTTTTAGGACACACTGTACTGGACTCACCCATGTACTGTTAGAGATAGGGTAGACAATGCCCGAATCTAACCACTTAATTACCTCTTTCCTTACAACTTCTTTCATTACTGGTTTCAAGCGTCATTGGTGTTGCACACTTGGCTTATGCCCTTACTCCATGTAAATTTTATGCATACACAAACCCGAATTAATACCATGGATGTCAGACATCTGCCAACCAATAGCCTTCTTTTTTATTTTGAGTATCACCAATGCGGCATCAACTTGTTCCCTTGATAAATTTGCTACAAGAATAATAGGAAGGGTCTCATTATCACCTAGGAAAGCATATTGAAGAAGAGACGGAAGTTCTTTCAATTCAAGCTTCGGTGCCTCCTCAATTGATGGCTTGGTTGGAGGACCGAGTGGACAATTTAAAGGTTCCCATCCACCCTCTTTAGCATAGATACCCATAAGATCAAGAACCTACACCATATCAATAGCTTCCGCATCACCAAAAATATCTTGCCCTATCAAAACTTTTTCCAATGGATCTGTAGACAAAGTGTGGATGTTTTCAGCCGTCAAATCTATAGCTGTAATAGCTAACAAGTTCTCATAAATTTCTGGTAGCTTCAAAGCCCTATAAACATCAAAAAACTCAAATTTATCATGAGCTGGCATAGTCAGTTTCCCTGCTGCTACATCAATGATCGTACCTCCTGTGGTCAGAAATGGATGCCCCAAAATAAATGGGACTTCCGGGTCAGGTTCAAAATTCAGCACCATAAAATCAATCGAAAAGATCAGCGACCCCACTTGAACCAGAACATCCTCAACAATACCATCAGGGTTAGTCATGGATCGGTATGCAAGATGAAAAATAATAGTAGTAGGTTTAGGACGACCCAAACCCAACTCCTTGAAAATCGAAGTGGGCATCAGATTTATACTAGCCCTCAAATCGCACCACCCACGAGCACAGACACGATCTCCTAGAGTAATTTTTACAGTGAAGCTTCCAGGATCCTTCAGCTTGGTGGGTAATCGGTTTTGAATGCGAGAGCTACATTCCTCAGTTAGTGCAACTGTGTCATACTCTGTCAATCTACTCTTGTTTGCCACAATATCTTTCAAAAACTTAGCATATTTTGGAATACCCTGCAAGATATCCACAATAGGAAAATTAATGTGCACTTGTTTAAATAGTTCAATGAACTTACCAAAGCATTCGTATTCCTTCTTCTTCTTGAACTTCTGGGAAAAAGGAGGAGGCAACTTTACACTATGGATCACTTTATCATCTTTGGAGCTTTTGGCAGACTCAACTTGTTCGTCTTCAACCACAACTTCTTTCGGCTCCAATTCTTTTTCTGGTGGAACTATATCCTCTAACTGCTTACCACTATGAGTAACAATAGCATTCAGCTACTTCGGGTTAGGATCGTTATCACTTGGAAGACCTCCTTGAGGCCTTGTATTCTGTGCATTTGCTAACTGACCAGTTTGCTTCTCTAAATTTTGAGTAGCCAATTGATTGTTTCTCATATTTGCTGCCAGCTTAGCTTACTCTGCCATAATCTACTTCAACATATCTTCCAAGCTCATATTTCCAGGCTTAGCACCTAATTGATTACCTTGACTCTGCTGTTGGTTGTATTGTGGTGCATATCCTTGAGGCCTATATTGATTCTGATTACCTCCCCAAGATAAGTTCGGGTGATTTTTCCACCCAGCATTGTAAGTATTTCCATAATTCTGTGCTCCAACTCCTCTCTGGGCATTACCCATAAAATTCACGAAATCCAAATTCGCACTGCACAACTCGCTGGTATGGTCCCCGTTTTTGCATACATCACACACCACAGAAACCTATTGCTGTACTGCATTTACAGGAGGTTATTGCTACCCCAAATTCAAACTGCTGAAGTGATTGTTCATCATGTTTCGCATAGCTAAAATTTGGGTAAATAATGCAGTGACTACATCCACATCTAGTTTCCCAGCAACCTTCTTTGTAGAATTTCTAGAGTTATCTGGATTTCCCTGCGAAATATGATTCAACAAAGCATATAATTCATCGTAAGTCTTCTCTAAAGCTTGTCCACCTACAGCTGAATCAAGTAGAATTTTAGTGTTGGGGTCGAGAGCCTCAATAAAAGTATGCACCAACACTTCATTAGCTTGGTGGTGATGGGGACAATCCCTCAACATGGATTTGAATCGGTTCCATGCTTGGTACAAATTTTCATCATCTCTTTATCTGAAACTCAATATCTCACTCCTCATCTTTGTTGTCTTTCTGAACAAAAAGAACCTTATCAAGAATTTTTGAGCAAGATCATCCCAAGTAGTGATAGAATTCGCCGGCTCTACATCTAACCACCTCCTTGCTTCCCCCAACAGAGAAAAGGGGAACAAAGTTAGTCTCACATAATCCGAAAACACACCTGTAGGAATATATGTGTCACTGATCTCCAGAAAATTTTGGATGTGCCTCTGTGGGTCCTCATGAGCAAGACCTGTAAACTGTCCACTTGAGTGCAAGAGTTGCACCATGTTCTGTTTAAGCTCAAATCTACCTCCAGTTGCCGATTTTAGAATACTGGATGTCATATTAGTAGCGAGTGGGATTGCCACGTAGCGAACTGTTCTAGCTGCCATTACTACCGGCTCACGTCTATCCACAACTGGGTCTTCAATTCTTATGGGATCACCCCGTATGCCTTCGTCAGCCAGTTCAACTTGCTGGATTGGGTAATCTGTAGCCTGTCTCCTCAATCTATAGAAGTATCTCTCAGGTTCAGACTGCGGGGTTACCAAATCTTTATTCCTTGCCAGCGTTCAGATGAAGTAAGCCTGCAAAATAGGATAGCAAAGATCAAGTTTTCAACACTTAGCTAAAAATTAGAGTAAAAATGTCAATAATTGAAATCTATCTATTTGAAAGTCCCCAAAAACGGCGCCAAAAAATTGTTGCGACCCAGCTATACACGCAAGTGTACTTGGTTGTTCAAGTAATATAATGGCTCTTTTAAAAGAGCCGGATATCGAACCCAAGGGACTTTCGTAAATAGAATTCAATTTTAGACGTCAAACAGTAATTAAAAACTAGTGTTGCAAAAAGGAAGAGGGATTTTTACTAAAAATTTAATGATTGCAGACTATAAACTACTATCTTCGCTACCGTAGCTTCAGTTTTCGCAAATATGATTTAAAAGTCAATAAAAAGTAAATTCCCAGGGCTAAGGCATTCCGAACGTCATCTCTTGAGCATAATTGTTACTAGTTTAAGCAATTTGAGTCGTTTATCTTGGTTGTTGATCACGAGGTTAATGCTACAATTATAGTCGTCTCCAAACTATAACCTTCTACTAGAAATTGGAAACCTAACTACATCATTGAGCAGTGATAAATTTAACCAATTCTAATGCCTTTAAGCTATCTTCTCGTAATTGAACATGCGCGGCGGATTAGGTACCTCTCGGTCCTAACAGCATATCAATCTCTTGGAATCCCTTCCTTGAGAAAAGATCACGCTTCTTATATTCCACGTTCTATCTCTTAGTTTCTCTCTCGAGCACACCTCAAGACAAGGGATTTATATCAATGGTGATCAAGCATTAAAATAGTAAAATTAAGAATATAAGAATAACCAATAAATCATAAACTTTAGCAAAAACTAATAAAATTTAACTCAAGAGATTCATGCTCATAGCCTCAACCCCAAGAAAGAGGGATTTTAGCCACTCATAACTTCAATTAACATTATAAAGTGATAAAATACCATAAAAAGAAATAAAAACTGAAAAGAAGAAGAATGAAATCTAATTTCAATGCCAAAAAACACCCAAAATAGTCTAGTGATGATGGAATCCCCATACAATAACCCAAAAGCCCTATTTATAGACAAAAACTCGGGGCAAAAATTTGCCAAAAAGCGGCCCGGCATGCCCTTGGACGTGCCTGGGACTTAGGCAAATTTTTGCCTCTGAAAAGGTGTACCCAAAGGGCCTGGCATGCCCTTGGGCGTGCCCCTGTGCTGTCCACTTGAGTAGAATTTTTGTCCAAAACGGCCCGGCACGCCAGTTGGCGCGCCTGGCACTTATATTCTGATTTTCTTCTTTTTTTTGACTTTTCTTTGCGGATTTAGTTGGATTCTTCAAGTTCAAATCCTTGGATTGCCTCTTATCTTCAATATCCTTCACTCATAGCTCCTCCAAGCCTCGTTTTCCATGCCATAAACGCTCCAAATAGTCGCAAATTCCACCAATAAGGGTCTAATCACATTTGTTAGCACAATATCACATATTCCATCAAAACCATACAAAATACATACTTATTGCTCTCAAAACTAAGGTAAACATGGGTTAAAGTTGGAAATAAGGCATATAAATACGCCTTAGATCACCCAAGTATGGCCTAATCCAGTAGTTTTAGTACAAACCATGTAACTGTACAAAAAGATTCACTAATTATGTGCAAAAATTAAGTTTAGAACCTAGTTACTAACACCTAGTATCGATATACCAGAATTTAAAACCCATAGGATAGACAAATTTATCCCATGTTTTGGGATATCCCATGTGATTAGTTATCACACCATATATTTGGAATATCCTATCCCATAATTATAGTATAAATGGTGGGATCAGGGACTAATTAATACTCCTAACCAAATGTGTATAAAATAATCATGTATTTTATTCCAGGATTATTATTCTTTATTACTCATACAAAATGACCCCATATAGTTCAAATCCTAGTGAGCACCTTCCCCAGATTTTGTTGAGTAAATCGAAGTCACAAGACACCACCACCAACAACAAACCCAATGTATTGTTACAAATGAAGTCTATCAAAGGTAACAAGGTGAATACCTAGACCTTATCCCTACCTTTTTGGGATAGAGAGGTTATTTTTGATAAAAATAGTTAAATTAAAACTAATTTTGCACATACCTGATCAATTGACTCTTTCTTTCTCCATTAATCCAAAAGCAATTCCTCCCAATGTCAACACCGACAAAATCAATTATCCTGCATCAATATTGTGCTAAATAAACACTTGAAGGAAATGACTTCATAGATCAATGGAAGAAATTTTACTGCAAATCTCTAATAGCAGACGCCATGCTTATGAAATTGTGTAGCCAACTATAAAGGTGGTTATGCCTCTATTGTTCATTAGTGACACAAACATATTTTTTTGATAAATCGTGTAATCAGCCATAAAGGCAGTCATGCCTTTGTCTTCCATTAATGGTTATTGTCATATTTGAGAAGAAGCATTGTAGAGGTGAAGGTAGAGGAAGCCAAAGACAATGATACTCCATAAGATAGGGGCTGCTAGGTTTTTTTGTGTGTCTGAAAATAGAAAAGTTGGTTATAATGGTATATGAAATGTAGACTTGGGCTAATTTGAGTAACAAAGGAAAAATAGGATATTTTAAATTCATTGTTGTAGTGGGACGATAATCGGGCTAATTATTCCAAATATATCCTTTTCGACAAGAAGAAATGAAAAACTTATTTTATTTTATTTAAATAAAAGAAGGGTGGGTATATTTGATACTTCTCGCAAAGTTGAGGGTTGATTCTTTTCGCAAAGTTCAGGGGGTATATCTAATCCTTCTCACTCATTTTTTGTTAAATCTATCGTAGATGTCCTAAAAAAATCTATGTAAACAGAAAGAATAAATTTATAAATTTAGGACTCAACTTGCCTTTGGGGTGAGGTGGACACCACATAACATCCCGCCTCACCACCAAATAGCTATGATTTGAAATTTGTTCATTAGTTTTTATATTTTTAATTTTTTTTTTTTCTATTCATTTCTCACACTTTCACACTAAAGAATGAAAGCAAAAAAAGAAAATAAAAACAAATAAATGTAGATAATGATAAGCTAATAATTCAAATGGGAGAGATTTATTTATAACTCCTTCACATCAAGAAGGCCTTCTTGGATTTCATTAAAATTCTTCCTGGGTTTTATTTAAATTTGTCTTTCTATTGATTAGTGTATGAGCTTACACCAATAAAGAAAAAGGAAGAAAAACAAAAGGGACAAATATACCCCTCAACTTTATGATTTAGAGCGGATATACCCCTCGTTAAAAAAGAGCTCACCATTTAACAAATGGTGCATATATGCCCTCACCGTCTAACATATGATGCACATTTACCCTCTTTGTTAGTAGACTAAAACAACAATATACCCTGTATAATCCCACAATTGGGGCCTCGTTACTAGACTACAACAACAATATACCCTGTATAATCCCACAATTGGTGCCTCGTTACTAGACTGAATTTTTTTAAAAAAAATTCTAAACTAGTTTATTTATTTCAAAAATGTCATATTGCTTCAAAAAATAACCTCATGCCATTTTTTACCCCTCCACTCCCAACCTAACTAAAACAAAACAGTCCCTCTTTTATTTATGTCACGATCTAATTTTTCAGGTCATGATGACACCTACTTTGACCCGCCAGTAGCTAAACCAAAATCATAGCCCCGAATAACAAGTAACGGGGTAACAGGCGAAAGGTGAGGAAAAGAACACAACAACAATAATAAGTAACCAAGAAGGGAATATATATGTATACACAAGCATGCTATACAGTAGATGGAAGAGGACAGAATGCCAAATTGAATCCCCCAAGACCTGGTAAGTTTAGTACAAGAGCCACTATGACAAATAGAGTACTAGACAGTGTCAAAATATACATCATAGTCTTAGAATATACAGAATAAAACTAATAAGATAGCAGAAGGAGGAGGATCAACTCTGGACTCAAAATGCTCACCCAATCTCCGATCAGCAGCACAACTCGAGGGTATCATCAAAGACGGTGGCTCGTACTTGGATCTGCATCAGGGAAAAGATGCAGAAGTGTAGTATGAGTACCAAAACCATGGGTACTAAGTAGACATCATATGCTGACTGATCTTAATTACATTAAAAGTATAAATAAAGAGTGAGTATGTAAACTAAAGTCAATAATAAAGGGGCAAGAACGAAAGTAATAGGCTATGCCAGAAAAATGTGGTAAATAGAAAATAACTAACTCAGAAGTGGAAATAAAAGCCTAATTGTAACCTAACTGAACCCCCATAAACCCAGAAGACCCACATAAGAAGAAATAAACCCAACCAAGACCCCATAAGCACGGTGGATACAAGAAAAGAGTAATACTAAAGTGAGGACAGGATATAACAACAACGAAAGTAAAACAATCCGAAATGTGTGATATGTGTTCCTTATACTCCCTTTCCAGCCATAAACACCACTTTATCCATGTTTACCGATTTCCTAACCCCATATCAGTAGTTTTAAGAATAATAAATGTCAAACTCAAACTGGAACTAGTAAATAATAACAGTATAGCATATGCCGGACTCAAACCGAAATTAAAAGATAATAATAACCAACATATTTAAATGCTGGACTCGAACCAAAATTCATAAGCAATTATAATATATAGATACCGAACTCGAATCGAAACTCATAACCAAAGCATTAGGTAGCAGTATCCTAGAGTTTTAGCCTATCTTAAGTCCATTTAGTCATAATCTCTAATTTTAGACGGCCCAAACTGTTAAGAAGAAGTAGATTCCAATTAATAAGCCAGAAAACATGATTTAAGGTCAAATACTACTGTGCCAGGGATAACAAAGCTAAATAGGCATATAATAATTTTCTAAGTCAACCCAAGCCTAGGTAATAGCCTAAGGAAGCATTTACGTGATCATTTAGGTCTAGAGAAATGTTTTTCTAAGCATTTTGTCTAAAAAGGGGTGGTGGGCCAACTACCAGTCCCAAAAACTCAACCTAAGGAAAACACCTGCCAAAACCTAAGCTAAGGCTTCTCAATTCCATTCCAAGGCACTAAAAGGGATAGGTCTAGTTTTAAAGGGTATTATAGACTAATATAAGGGAAAAAAGGGTGGAATTCTACCCGAAAAGGACCTTAACCGACTAATAAAATCAATAAACGCTAAAACAATATACGAACTATAAGAACCCACCCAAAACTAGCACAATATTCTACTAATACCATAAGAAAGCAAAGTCTAGGAGAAAGGTAAGCCTAGCCTACCTGGATGCCTCCGAAAGCATGCGAGAAACCTCTATAATGGGGTTTTAACCTTATGAGAAGCTTCCAACCATTGCCATACTATCAAAACAATGTTCTATACGTCAATACAAGAAAATTGCTACCTATATTACGAATTTATGCTTTGGGTTAAAAATTAGAGCCAAAAATGCAAAATCACGAAATTGAAATTGTCATAGCATCCCTCTCAGCTCAAGGATCATTTACCCCCAAAATTGGGCGTAATTCGAGCCCTATAACAACCCTAAAATATTCACAAAACAAATAAGAAAAATAGGATTTATAACTATAATTTAAACGGAATATGGTGCGGAAAATTTACGATATTAAAATGAGGTGTTGATCACTTAAACATTTCCAACCTCATCCCAGCTCCAATCCAAGATTATGATACTGTTTTCGAGCCTTGAAGGTCTCTATTAGAGGTTTAACACTTATAATATGAGCTGAATTTTGAGGAAAGAAATATATATAAACCCCCAGTGATGGACGCTTAAGAGGCTAAATGACCGCTTTAGCGGTCACTGCTTAAGCACCAAGAGGGCCGCTTTAGCGAACCCCGCCAAGCTGGCCAGCCTCAGCTTAAGCAGTCCTCAGTCGCTAAAGCGGTTGCACTAGCAACTTGGCACCAACCAAATTTTGCTATGTCCAAACGGACTCTGACCGGGTGCTTGGGATTCAGTCAGACCATGTACGTAAACAAACTAGGCTACCCTACCAAATTTAACATACCGGACTCAACAGAACCAATTAAAATTCCTATTCGAGGTCGTTTTGACAGAATGTAGGTCCCACACCCAAGGTTCTTTTTTTACCAAAATTAACTTATTAGCCCAAAATGAGTCCAAAAGCCTCGAGACCGGACCAATGATCCCCTAGCCTAAAATCGACATTCAAGAGCTAACGAACTGTCAGAATTGGAATCTGAGGCTGTTTACCTGAAGTTTTGGCCTAAGACCATTTTCATAACTACAAAAGTTTTGACCTAAGACCATTTTACCTGAATTTTATAGGGAAACTCTACTAAGGCTATAAACAGCTCCCACTGACCTCCAAATTTCAACACACAAGCACGGAGCATATCCTCCAAAACCTGAAAAGTCTGCTTTGACTGTTTGCTATTCTGGGGATAAAAAGTGGTGCTAAGGTTGACCTAGGTATCCAACTCCACCTGAAATGCCCTCTAGAAGCTAAAGGTGAACTAAGAGCCTCTATGTGAAATAATCAACACGGGCACCCCATGAAGGTGAGCCACCTCTCGAACATAGATTCGAGCCAACCTTTCGACACTGTAGGAAGTCTAAATAGTGATGAAATGAGCAGACTTAGTCAATCAATCTATGATTACCCAAATACTATCAAAACCATAGGAAGTACGAGGCAAACAACCTACGAAGTCCATAGTAGCCCGCTCCCACTCCCACTTAGGAATGGGTAGGCTCTGAAGCAAACTACCTGATCTCAGATGCTCAGCCTTCACCTGCTGACAACACAAACACCAAGCTATGAAATCCATTGTGTCTCTCCTCATACCACTCCACCAGTAATTCTACCTCACATCTCTATACATCTTAGTTGTCCCAGGGTAAATAGAATATCTAAAGCTATGAGCCTCCTGAAGTATCAACTGAATCAAACCTCCTACCCTCAGAACAAAAATATGACCATCGAATCTCAGTATAGCCTCAGAGTCTAAGGTAACCCTCCTAGACTTACCCCTCTGCACCTGACCTTAAATTTGACACAACCTACTATCCTCAAACTGTCGGCCTTGAATCTGCTCCAACAAGGTAGACCTAGCCTCAACACTAGCAAGAATCCTCCTAGGGTTAGAAATATCTAGTCAAATCATCATATTGGCTAAGGACTGTATGTCCAAGGCCAACAATCGCTACAAAACTAAAAGAAATGCCAAGCTCCCTATATTTACTACCTTCTGGCTCAAGGCATCCGCTACCACATTCACCTGCCCGAATTGTATAGAATAGAGAGATCATAGTCCTTCAGCAACTCAATCCACCTGTTCTATCTTAAATTAAGCTCCTTCTAAGTCATAATGTACTGAAAACTACAATGGTCAATGAATATCTCACATCGAAAAACATACAAGTAATGCCTCCAAATCTTAAGCACGGAAACTATCACTACCAACTCCAAGTCATGTGGGGGTAGTTGAACTTATGCGCCTTTAACTATTTCAAAGAATATGCTATAACTTAGCCCCGCTGCATTAGAACACAACCCAAGCAAACATTTAAAGCATCACAATTTATAGTAAACCCCTCACCCTAAATAGGAAGAGTCAGAATAGGATCTGAAGTGAGCAAGTCTTGAGCTTTAGAAAACTTGCCTCATAAATATCAAACCACTGAAATGGAACCTCCTTTCTAGTCAATCTGGTCATAGGTACTGCAATAGAGGAAAATTTCTTGACAAACCTCCTGTAGTAGCCTTCCAACCTGATAAAACTATGAACCTCAGTAGTAGATGTCGGCCTAGTCCAATCATGAATAGCCTCAATCTTTGCCAGTCTACCATAATCCTATCTTTTGAAAACACATGCCCCAAGAATGCTAGACTCAAGCCAAAACTCATGCTTTGAGAATTTGGCATAAAGTCGATGATCTCTCAAAGTGTGGATCACAATCCTCAAATATTGCTCGTACTCCTCTCTGCTTCTCGAATAGACAAGGATGTCATCAATGAAAACAATCATAACGGAGTCCAAATAAGGCCAGAATACGTGGTTCATCAAGTCTATAAACGCTGCTGGGGCATTAGTAAACCCAAAAAGACATCACCAAGAACTCGTAATGGTTGTAATGAGTCCTGAAGGCTGTCTTAGGGATGTACTGTTCTCGAATCCTCAACTGATGGTAGAAAATCTTAATTCAATCTTAGAAAACACTGCCGCACCCTAAAGCTAGTCAAATAGATCATCGATATGAGGCATAGGATACTTATTTTTCAAAGTCACCTTATTCAGTTGCCTGTAATCGATACACATATGCATAGAACCATCCTTCTTCTTCATAAGTGAAATAGGAGCACCCCAAGGTGATACACACATTTGGATAGACCCTTTACCCAACAGATCTTGAAGCTGAATATTTAGCTTATTTAGCTCGACAGAAGCCATATGGTAAGGTGACATAGAAATAGGTTGGGTGCCCAACTCAATATCAATAGCAGACGCTATATCATACTCTGGAGGAGGCTAGGTAGGTCTGTAAAAAATACATTGGAAAACTCACAGACTACAGTGATAGAGTCAAGTGAAGGACTCTCAATAATGACATCATAAACATATGCCAAATAAGCCAAACAACCCCTTGATACCAGTTTCTTAGCTCAAATATAAGAAATAATATCTGTCAATGCACTAATATAAGAACCCAATACACAATTGGGGGTATACCAGGCATGGCTAAGGTAACGGTCTTGGAAAACCAATCCATGGCCGCATAATAGGAGGATAACTAAGCCATGCCTAGAATTATGTCAAAATCAACCATGTCTAGCACAATAAGGTCTGACCGAGTGTCATGCTGCCGAACAGTCATAATTCATAATCTATATACCCGATCTACTACTATAGAATCACCCACGAGAGTAGCTACATGCAAAAGCACAGATACTGGCTCCCAAGATAACCCCAACCGTGGTGCATAATAATAAGAAAATAAGAATACATGGAGCCTGGATCAAATAAAGCAGAAACTAGCTGATGGCAGACTGAGATCATACCTATAATAACGACATCGAAATCCTCAGCCTCTAGCCTACCAGGAATAATATATAAATAACCCCGTTTTCCTCTAGATTAAGTGCTTACCCAACCACCTGCCCTACCTACTTGAGGACCTCCTCTATCACCCTATGGACCACCACTATAACCTTGTGTACCACCCCTAGCTAGATGTGGTACTGACTTGATTGGTAAGACACTCTATATAGCAGGCTCAATCATCGCTCACTGGGGACACTCTCTAGAAAAATGACCTACAATACCACATTCATAGTATGCCCCGGGCACTTTACTCCATCATGAAGGTTCAACTGATCTGGAATGGCCACCTTAGCCTGAATACCCCTCAAAGACTTACCACTGCTCTGCCTGCTAAAGTCATTATAACCAGGATGACTCTCATCTGAAATTATTGTGTTGTCTGAATGATCGTACTAGACTAACCTTGATACTGATATGGCTAATACTGGGGGTACCTACCTAAAAAACCTCTACCTCTAATCTTTGAGCCATTGTGGCTCCCACTGTAACTGCCCTGCAGACAAGGTCTCTTATTGCTGCCCCCTTAGGTCTCGCAATGTATATCCTCCATAGTATGAGCATAGTCAGTAATATCCATAAATGATTTATCTGCAGCTACCAAACTTTGAGTAGCCATACAAAGTGGAATTTTTAGCCCTCTGATGAAACACCGAATCCTCTCATACTATGTAGGTAGAATCATGGTGGCATGATTGGCTAACTCTTAAAATCTTGCTTCATGCTCTGTCACTGACATAGACCCCTAGTACAACCGTGTGAACTGATCCCCTAGAAGCTCATACAAGCTCTGAGGCATATACTTCTCCAAGAAAGCCTTAAAGAACTGGGTCCAACTTATAGAAGGAGATGTGGTTGGCTTATAATCAAGATATTCCCTCCACCACTATCTGTCTTCTCGATCGAACTGAAAAGTGGTGTAGTCCATACCATGCAACTCTACCAGGACAAAATTACACAATCTCTCCTCACAGCTAGTAAGGAACTTAAAGGCATCTTTTCCTAAGGCCCCTACAGACCTTGGTGGAGCTAATATAAGAAATCGACCCAACATCTTTTGACCCATAAAACTCATCGCTGGCTGGGCTGCTTCTGGATTCGGAACTACCGATGCTAGTGGAACATCTACTCTGGAAGTCGCAGCTATAAGCTACGCTCCTATTCCAAGCCCACTCTAGGTTGCTCCTTGTGCAGATGTCTGGGCCCCATCCATTGGCTGGCCACCAACCATACCCAATAACTCTACTAAGGCATCTCGAAGGACTATTGAAGATACAAACCAAGGGCCTGAATTTCCCCTGGCCCATAAAGTTATGGTGGCGGAATATCCTCTGGTGTAATCTCAGGTGCAGGATCAAGGACCAGATCTAGTGAAGGCTCCTGGCTTGACCTTGAGTTGGGGCTGCAGCTTAGGCCTAGCCTCGACCTTGGGGTTGACCTCTGCGCCTAACCGGTGCTCTAGTTATAGGCTTGGGGTCCCTTTCCCCAGCCGCTGTAGCCCACATCCTGGCCATTTGCAAAAGAGTGAAATAAATAAGAATTTGGAAACCAATACAGAAATAACATATGATAATGAACCAAGAAGATAAGATTTTCATAAAAATGTCTTGTAGCCTCCCAAATATAGGATACGAACGTCATCATACTAATCCATAAGACCCTACTAAACACTTGCTCTTGTACCGACAATACTGATAAACCTAGGCTGTAATACCAAACTATCATGATCCAATTTCTCAGTTCATGATGGCATCTACTTTAATCCGCCAGTATGTAAGCCAAAACCATAGACCAGAATGACAAGTAACATTCTAACAAATGGAAGGTGTGGAAAAGAACACAATAGTAATAATAAGTAACTAAGAGAGTAATATATATATACACACAAGCATGCAATACAGTAGAGAAAAGAGGACAAGGTACCAAAATGAATCCCCCAAGACCTGGCAAGGTTAGTACAAGAGCCACTATGAAAAAAAGAGTACTAGACAGTGTCAAAATATACATCATAGTCTCAAAATATACAAAATAATGCTAATAAGATATCAGAAGTAAGAAGATCAACTATGGACTCTAAAAGCTGACCCAATCTCTGATCAGTAGCACAGCTCTAGGGTATCATCAATGGTGGCGGATCATACTCAGATCTGCATCAGGAAAAAGATGCAAAAGTGTAGTATGAGTCCCAAAACCATGGGTACTCAGTATACATCATAGGACAACTGAGCTTAATTACAGTAAAGGTATAAATAAAGTGTGAGTATGTAAACTAAAGTCAATAATAAAGGGACAAGAATGGAAATAATAGGCTATGCTAGGCAAATGCGGTAATTAGAAAATAAGTAACTCAAAAGCAGAATTAAAAGCCTAACTATAACATAACTGGATCCCCATAAGCCCAAAAGGCACACACAAGAAGAAATAAACCCAACCGAGCCCCCATAAGAATGATGGGTACAAGCAAAGATTAATACTAAACTGAGGACATGATATAAGACCAGCAAAAGTAAAATGAGCCAAAATGTGCGATATTTGTACCATATACTCCCTTTCCAGCCATAACCACAACTCTATCCGTATTTACCAGTTTTCCAACCTCAGATCAGTAATAGTAAGGATAATAAATACCAAACTCAAACCAAAACTAGTAAATAATAATAGATAGCATATTCCAGACTCAAACAGGAACTGATAGATAATAATAACCAACATATATAAATGTCGGACACGAATCAAAACTCATAAGCAATAATAATATATAGATGCCGGACTCAAACCGAAACTCATAACCAAAGCATTAGGTAGTAGTATCCCAAAGTTGTAGCCCATCTCAAGTACATTTAGTAAGAAATTCCAATTTTAGATGGACCAAACCGTTTAGGAGAAGCAGATTCTAATTAATAAGCCATAAAATGCAATTTAAGGTCATATACTATTCTACCTGGGGTAATGAAGCTAAATAGGTGTATAATAATTGTCTAAGTCAACCCAGGCCTAGGTAAGAGCCTTAGAAAGGAGTTATGTGATCATTTAGGTCTTAAGGAGTGTTATTCTAAGCATTCTATCTAAAAAAGAGTGGTGGGGCCCATTACCAGTCCTGAAAACCCAACCTAAGAACCTAAGATAAGGCTTCTCAATCCCATCCTAAGGCACTAAAAGGGCTAGGTCGAGTCCTAAAGGGTAATTATAGACTAATATAAGGGAAAATAGGGTCGAATTCTACCGAAAAGGCCCTTAACCGACTAATAAAGTCAACAAATGCTAAAACAATATCTAGACCATAAGAACCCACCCAAAACTAGCACAATATTCTACTAGTACCATAATAAATCAAAGTCTAGGAGAAAGGTAAGCCTAGCCTACCTGAGCACCACCGAAATCATGCGAGAAAACTCTATAATAGGGCTTTTCCCTTTGGAGAAGCCTTCGACTGCTGCCATGCTATGAAAATAAATTTCTACACATCAAGACTATAAAATCGATATCCATATTGTAAATCTATGCTCCTAGTCAAAAAATTGAGCTTACAATCTCTCGTGTGAACCGCTTGAGGAATCACAAAATTGTAACCGTCATAATATCCCGCTCATCTCAAGGATCATTTGCCCCCAAAATTAGGCATAATTCAAGACATATAACATCCACAAAATAGTACCAAAATAAATGAGAAAAATAAGAATTTTAACTATAATTTAAATGGAATTTGATAAAAAAACCTTACTAGATTAAGACGAGAAGTTGATCACTTAAATGTTTCCAACTCAATCCCATCTCCAATCCAACATTATGCTACTATTTTTGAGCTCTCAAGGTCTCTAATAGAGGTTTTACACTTATAATATAAGCTGAATTTTGAGGAAAGAAATATATATAAACCCCAGCGATAGCCGCTTAAGCGGTTAAATGACCACTTTAGCGGTCACTGGTTAAGCACTAAGAGGGCCTCTTTATCAGACCCCGCCAATCTAGCTAGCCTCTGGTTAAGCACTTTCTTGTCTGCTAAAGAAGCTACCTCTTAAGCGGTCCTCAGTCGCTAAAGTGGCTACACCAGCAACTTGGTGCAAGCCAAATTTTGCCAAGTCCCAACGAACTCCGACCGGGTGCTCGAGATTCATTTGGAACCCCGTGCATGTAAACAAATTATGCTACCCTATCAAATTCATCATTCTGGACTCAATGGAGCTATCGAAATTCTCATTCGAGATTATTTCGACAGAATATGGGTCCCACACCTAAGGTTCCATTTTTACCAAAGTCCACCCTATAGTCCTTGAAAAAAATTGACATTTCAGAGCTAAAGAAACCGTCAAAATTGGTATCCGAGGCTGTTTACCTGAAGTTTTGGCCTAAGATCATTTTTATAATTCCAAAAGCTCCAAAACAGGAAAATGACTCTAAAAACCAAATGAACTGCTTGGTAATCAAAATTTCAGTCCTAGCAAGTCATAAATTAGTTGGGGCAGTGATAGTAAAGCTCTAAACATATAAAAAGAATAATAAAGTAGAAAATGAACTGGAGGGTCATTACAATTTAGGCCTAGTCCCGACCCACTTTATGATTGAATAGCTGAAGAATTGAGTTTTTCTCACTTGAATTGGATCTAGATGGATGAAAAAGTTAGTGAGGTAATTTTTTAAAGTCAGCATGACATTTTTGAAATTTAAAAACCAATTTTTAGAATTTTTATTAATTCAATCAATAAAGGTCTAGAGCTATTTATGAAAAGGGTAAATATGCACATTTGTTAGAGCCGGGGAGGGGGGAGTCTATATATATGCACCACTTTTTTAATGAGAGGTATATTCTCTCTAAGTCGCAAAATTGTGGGGTAAATTTTCTCCATTTTCCAAGAAGAAAAAAATATTTTTTACACGAACCTACATTCACGATAGACATAAACTTTGTTGATAATGGTGAAACATAAAAGCTAGCCCGGACACCATGGTCATAAAAAAAAATGAAAGAGGTTGATTTACTAAATTCTTTTCATAAAAGACCGTATAATAGAAAATATTATCATTTAATATTTTTCTAATATTCAGGACAATGAAATCAACTAAAAATATAAAGTTTTACTTATTAAGTTTTTCCTTATTCAAAGTATGTCCTAATATTTAGGACTTTAAATTAATCAATACTCTTGTATAATCCAACTTTCTCAAACAGCTTAACAATGAACCCAAAACAAAAAAATCTAATGTAAACTAAGATCTAAGCTATTTGTGGCTCAATTTTCATCTAATATCAAGTAAAAACTTACTCTAGTGACGTAGGGGCAGTTTTATGGATGTGAAAACCAACAAGTTTGCAATTGGCATGAATGTTTGGAGAGAAAGTTCTCTACCAATCATATCATCAACCAAATGATTAAAATCCTACCCACATATGTAAGGAGAAAATTAAAATGACAACAAAGCATATTTGATGAAAACAAAATGCAAAATGGTGAAGATATAAAGTAATTACCTTACCTTCGAAGGAATGAAATACAGTGCAACATTATCACTAGGCTTTGACATATTGAATCTCTTAGGCCATAGATCTGATTTCAGAAGCATTTCAAAGTGAAGACAAAGTGGAAATAACTTGTAATGATACTCTAGGTCATTTCCCATGTTTTTGTGCTTTTTTGCATTTAGATCTTTCCTATAGCTTCCTAAAGTCATTAATGACTTGTTGGGAATGATAGTATGGTTACCAGGCAATTCGTTTGATTTTTAGAGTTATTTCCTTATTTTGGAGCTTTTGAGGTTGAGAAAAGGGTCTCGGGTCTAAACTTTTGGTAAATGGCCTCAAATACTAATTTTGACAGTTTGCTCAGCTCCAAAATATTGATTTTAGTCTAGGAGGACCCTTTGTCCATGTATCGAGGCTTTCAGACTCATTTTGGGCTATTGGGTGGATTTTGTTGAAAATTGAAACCTTAGGTGTGGGACCCACATTCTATCGAAATGACCCCAGATGGAAATTTTGATAATTCTGTTGAGTCAAGAATGTCAAATTTGGTAGGGTGGCATAGTTCATTTTCATGTACGGAATTCCAAACCATTCTCGAGCACCCGATCGGAGTCCCTTAGGACTTAGCAAATTTGGTTGTTGCCAACTTTACTGGTGCAGCCGCTTTAGCGGCCTAGAGACCGCTTTAGTGGTAGAAACTTAAGTGTCTCAGGAATTCTTTAGCACTGGTTGGACAGCTGAGCCTGGGTCTCTTTAGTACCCTACTCGCCGCTTTAGCGGTCATTTAGCCGCTAAAGCGGCCATCGCTGGTGATATATATATATATGTCATTTTCTCAAATTCCAGCCATTGTTCTAAGTCAAAACCTCCATTTTACACTTGTTGGAGCTCAAATTTAGTAGCATACTCTTAAATTGGAGTGGGGTTTAGCTTGAGATCATTATAGTGATAACTCTTCATCGATATATCGTAAGTTCTAAATCAATCTCTATTTAAATTAGTAGTTAAAATTTGTATCTTTTCTCAAACCTTGCAGGACTATTTTGGTACTGAATTAGGCTCAGATTATTCCCAAATCTTAGGAAAAATGATCCTTGAGCTGAAAGGGACATTGTGACGACTTTGAGTTTGTGATTCTGTAAGTGGGCCCCACATGAGAGTTTTAGTTCAATTTCTGAGGTGGAGCATATATATGCAATATGGGTATCAATATTCTTTTCTTGATGTACATAACCTTATTTTGATAGCGTGGCAGCGGTTGGAGGCTTCTCGAAAGGGAAAAGCTCTGGAGTAGAGGATTGTTCAAGCTTTAAACTACGTCCAGGTAGGCTAGGCTTACCTTTCTCCTATACTATGCTTTATTATGGTCTTGGTGTAGTATTGTACTAGCTATGGGTGGGTATTTATAGCTCAATTTTTATTTTAGCATTTAGTACCTTATTTAGCCTGTTAGGTGCTCTTTTTGGTAGAATTCGGGCCCATTTTCCCTTAAGTTAGTATACTATTATACTTTAGGATTATACCTAGTGCTTTTAGTGCCTTGGTATGGTATTAGGAAGCCTTAGCCTAGGTTCAGGTATGTACTTGCCTTAGGATTAGTTTTTGGTGTTTGGTAGTGGGCCCCACTCTATTTTTTTAAGATAGAATAACCTCTGTTTGGACCATAATAATCACCTCATTGTCTGATTAGTCTATTACCATAGTTTTGGGTTAGATTAGGCACTGTTTTAAATTTAATCTTAGTTCACGCCTTTTGACCTTAGTAATCGGAATTTGCTATTCTTTAAAAGATTTGACCGCCTAAAATTCATTTATGTTTGCTAAATGGACTTGAGATAGGGTAAAACTTAGGATATTACTGTTGAGTTTAGGCTTATCAGTTCTGGTTTGAGTCTGACAATTCCTATACTATTATTATTTATCAGTTCTGGTTCGAGGCCGGCGTATGCTATATTGTAATCATTTATGAGTACTAGTTTGAGTACGACATCTGTATATTGATTATCGTTAACTAGTTCCAATTTGAATTCGACATTTATGACTCATTGGCTAATATTATGGTTATTACTGTGGTTATTCCATCTTTATAATATTGTTTCTCTTGTTAGTATCCACTGGGCTTATGAGGGTTCAATTGGGTTATTTTTCTTCTTAATTATGCTTTCTGGGCTTATAGGGCCCCAGTTAGGTTATAGTTAGACTTTATTTCTGCATTTGAGTACTTATTTTATCTATCTATCTATCTATCTATCTATATATATATATATATCACATCCGATTGGCATGATCTACTATTTCAGTTTCTGCTCCTTTATTTCTGAATTTAGTTTATATTTTTGCATTTTATTTATGCTTTTACTGTAATTTAGCCCAGTCAGCCTATGATTCCTACTGAGTACCCATTGTTTTTGGTACTCATACTATACTTTTACATCTTTTCCCTGATGCAGATTTAAGTACGTGTCACCGTCGCTGATGTTGTCCTCGGGTCGTGCTGCTGTTCGAAGATAGGGTGAGCTTTTAGAGACCGAAGTTGATCCTCCTCCTCCTGATGTAGTTGGATAGTATTTTTTTATATTCTGAGACTATGTTGTATATTTAGCACTGCCTATTACCCCTCTTTTAGCTTAAAGGCTCTTGTACCGACCTTACCAAGTCTTAGGGGAAACTCTTTTTGTTATTTTGACTTTATCTCTCTATTGTACAACATGTTTATATATGTGTATCATTGCTTTTATTTTTTTAGTATCTCGATTATATGTCCATTTCTTTCATTTCTTTTTTTCCACTTGTTAGCCAGTTACTCGCCGTTCTAAGCTATGGTTTGACTTACCTACTGGTGGGTTAAAGTAGGTGCCATTATGACTTGAGAAATTAGGTCGTGACAATTTGGCATCAGAGCCAAGTTCATAGGTATTATTGGTATAAGAGCAAGTGTCTAGTAGAGTCTCATAGATTGATACGATAATGTATGTATCCTATCTTCAGGAGGCTATAGGATGTTCTTAGGAAAAATTCACCTTTTTGGTTCATTTTCATACATTGAGTCTATATTGGTTTCTATATTCTCATTTGTTTCACTCTTTTGTAGATGGCTAGGATGTGGACCATGGCGGCCAGGGATTTATACCCCGTGCCTGCTGCTGGAGCACCAATTAGAGGTCGAGGTCAGGGAATGGCTACAACCCTAGTTTGAGATCAGGCTAGAGAGTCTTCACCAAATCCTATTATTGCTCCTGAGCCAGAGATAGCACCAGAGGGCCAGCCACCACAATAGCAGGTATGCCAAGGGGAAACCCAGGCCCCACCAGGGTTTATATCTTTTTTAGTGCTCTGCAATGCTTTGGTATATCTACTAGGATTGGTAAGTGGTCTCCTGATATATGGAGATCATACAGACGCCTAGGGTGGTATTAGTGTAGGCGCGCACAGTTGTGGTTCCTAGAGTAGAGGTCCTTCCAGCATCGGTAGTTTCACAGCTGTAACGCCTCAGGTGCTACGAGTACATGTATAGTCGGGGTACAAGGCTAAATGAAGGAAAACTGAAGAAACCTGTGTTGAAAACGAGCATGCGAAGAAGAATTGAGCCAAGTCACAGAAGTGACCCACGGCAGCAGTCACGTGGCGTGACTGACACTCACGTGGCGTGAATGGTGCCATGGAACAACTTCAGAGACATGGAAATTTGTCTTCTAATTTCCGCGACCCATCTTACGTGGCGTGACTGGTGTCTACGACACCAATCATGATACCGTGAAGTTTTGCCGACTTTATTGACCTATTTTGACTAAATGAAATATTTGAGTGTGGGGCTCATAAGGGTATTGGGCTGGATCTTTGTTCTGTATTTTAGGCCTAAAAATCATATAAGAAGACATGGGCCTAAACAAGTGAAGGAATTGACCCATTTGAAATGGACCAAATGTGTGGCCAAGGATCATTGGACTTGAGAGTCTATATAAAGGCACAAAAAAACAACATTTAATGCATAAACACTCCCATGCCATTGCTAGATATCTCTCAAAAATCTTCTTATCTCATAAACCCTAAGACAACAACACTTCTTTTAACAAGATCATCCCTTCACAAGCTTTGGTAAGTCCCTATTCTTATGTATTAATATCTTATATGCTCAGATGGCATGTATGTCATGATGGTTATGTTGGCAAGGTGGTGAATAGTGTATTTTTGGCTTTTGGTAAAAGATGTGTCATCTTTGTGAGTTGAATTTGAAAAGAGACTTGATGTCTTGATGAAAGAGCATGGTATGGATAAAATATGAACATGTATGGTGTGATTTTGTTATTAAACTTGTTATTTTCATATAAGTGTAATTTATGGGATTTTGGCCGATATGTGCTATGAAGTGTATTAAGGTGAATTGATGGATTATTTGTGATATGGTGTGGATGAGAAAGTGTAAAGGAGAATTGTTGTGGTGAAATGTATTGATTATCATGTATTGGTCAATGTATGGAATATTGGGGGATTTTTGGAATAATAATTTCATCAATGGTTTTGTCAAGGGGAAATGGCATGTTTAAAGGCAAACATGTAACTCATTGATGTTATATACATTTGTAAGGTAGTTGGTGGTTAATGTGAATTCCGTTATATATTTGTGTTGTAGAGTGACACATAAAGAAGGAGCGGGACTATTGTATGCATATCTAGGATTGTATATTCGTAGTGAGAATACAAGGTATGTAAGGTTACTCTTCCGTATCCTTCTGCAGCACGTAGTTTTAACCTTGTTGTTGTACTTATTCATTTCCGAAATGTGCTAAGGTACCTTATATCTAGTTATCAATGGTCATTATCACATAGTTCCTACTCATTGATCATTTGTGAATCTCATGTCTCATATTCATGGTTAATGTTCCAAAAGCTCAAATACGGTTATGTTCCAATGTTCCAATAGTGATTATACTTATGTCTCTTGTTCATGGATTATTGTCCAATGGTTCCCATGGTTTTATGGTTCTAATAATGTTATGTTGCCAAGTTATTCACATGTCTCTCACTCATTGGTTAATGATCCAAAGTTTCAAGTAAAGTTATGACTTTCATGGTATCAATCTCAAAGTAATGAATGAAGTAATGCATATGTGGTCAATGATCAATTACGGGTGGTAGCTTTGGGGGCGAAATGCCTAGCTCAAGCCAATCCCAAATCAGGGGGGGGGCAGTCCTAGGGGCATAAACCTAGCTCGGACCGATCCTGACAGGGGGCAGCTCTAGAGATAATAACCTAGCTTGAGCCGAACATGAAATGTTGTATGGGTTGCAGCTCTAGAGGTACTAACCTAGCTCGAGCCGATTCCGATATGTACATTGATTCATAGGGTGGTAGCTCTAGGGGCATAAGCCTAGCTCGAGCCGATCCCAACATAACTTTATGTTATATTTAAAACCCACTGTTCAGTCGGGCCCGGGTATCATAGGTTACAGTCAAAGAGGAACAATCATAGAAGCAAAGATACAAAGAAACTAATGAAAGTAAAATACATGGTTTCCAAAGTACAGAATAGTGACTCATCTACATTGTGACTTATCTATATTTGTTGTGCATTTGAACTTGAGTTCTTTGACATATTTACATATCTTAAAAGTTTTATATGGCCTTACATACTCAGTACATTTCTTCGTACTGACCCCTCTTGGGGAATTTACCTTACTTGCTGCAGGTGCAGGTACTAGTAGGCCTCCACTGTAGGTTGCCAGTTGTTGCAGATCATTGGTGAGCGCCAGTTAGTTCGAGGCTTCTCCGAGTCAAGGTTGTACATACGTTTTTGTGTTGTACATGTTGTATAAAGCAGGGACTTGTCCCGACTTTTAGTTCATTCTGGTCAATGCATTTGTTAGAGGCTTTTGTAGACGGATGTGGGTGTATAAATGTAAAAGGGATATGTTGTTCTTGACTTGGTGGCATCAACGGCCAAGTGTCGCCTATATATATATATCACATGTTCCATGAATTCCATTGTTTTTATCCAAAGCTATTATGTGATTATTGGTTTCTTATGGTATGTATATGATTGAATAGAGACAAAGCTTGGTTCTCTCGGACCTTATTGGCTATGAGTGCCAATCCGTCCTGATGGGATTCGGGGGATGATATAAGTGGTATCAGAGCAGGTCGTTCTAAGGGTGTCTACAAAGCCGTGTCTGAGTAGAGTCTTACTTATCGATGTGTTGTGCACCACATTTATAAGTAGGAGGCTACGGGACATTTAGGAGGTTGTTTCTTTTCTTCACTTCTAGATAGTGCAATAGAGCCAGTGTTGTAAGTTGAATTGAATCTGATCATGGTAATTGTTTTTCTTTGGTATAGTCAAAATGCCAATCACGAGGAGAAGTAAAGGTAAAGGGAAGCAAGTAGATGTGCCTGCTGAAGAAGGAATGAGTAGACTACCACCTGACTAAGCTAGTCAAGGTGGAGCAAATGCTGAAATTTTATCGCGGTCTTCGTCTACTTTTCCAGCTTCGAAAGAGCCAGTTGGTAGAGAAGTACCCGCAGAACCACCAATGAATACCACAGATCAGGATCTTAGAAATGAAGTACATATGTTGACACAGTTAGTGGCTGCACAGACACAGGGACGAACTAGTCCAATGGTGAATGAAGATGACACGGCTAGAGTAGCTAGTCATCGAACGCAGGACTTTCTAAAGTTAGACCCTCCTATATTCACAGGGTCAGATCTGAAAGCATATCCACAGGACTTTGTGGATCAAATTCAGAGGGCCTTGGAAGTTATGCACGTGACGGGGGTAGAGACAGTTGAACTTGCTGCGTACAGATTGAAAGGAGAGGCAATATTGTGGTATGAGGATTGGAAGAAATCCCGTGCTATTGGTGCTAATCTACCTACGTGGAAGAGTCTGTGAAGCACGTGCAGATCAGTTTCTAAATCTCCGTCAAGGAAATTTGAGTGTCAGAGAATATAGCTTGCAATTTCATTCCTTGGCTCGATATGCGCCAAATGTTGTGGCTACAATGACAGATAGAGTCCATCGATATGTGGACAGACTAGAGCCATATTTGGTAAGGGATTGCACCATTGATGCCTTGAACAAAGACATGGACATAGCTAGAATACAAGCCTTCTCCTAGAAAATGGAAGATCAAAGACAGAGACGAAGGGTACATGAATTTGACAGAGGACAGTCCAAAAGGGCTAGACCTATGGAATCATCTGCGATGTCTCAAGGAGGATCTAGGCCTCGTATGTTTCCGAGACCACCTAGACCATTATTTTCTCATTCCACAGCAGATGTTCACTCTCAGTTTTGAGGGTTTAGGGGTGGTCCAGCAGGGCAGAGTAGTGAAAGTCACAGATCACAGGCAACAGGTTTTCCTCATCAGCAGTGTCAGTACTGCGGACGTATTCATGCAGGTACATGCAGAGTAGGGACAAATGCTTGTTTCTGGTGCAGTATGATAGGACACATGATGAGAGATTGTCCCCAGAGAAGTATGGGTAGTGTAGCATGACCGTCAGGATCGGCCATTGCGTCATCAGTATTGGTTCCTTCTTTGGGCCGAGGTGTTCAGTCTGTTGGCAGGGGTAGAGGTACCAGAGGAGCAGCCAGTACTAGTGGAGTCCAGAACCGCACTTATGCTTTAGTGGACCGACAGAATTCAGAGGCTTCTCCTGATGTTGTCACAGGTACATTATCCATATTCTCAAATAATGTATATGCATTGATTGGCCCTGGTTCTACATTTTTCTATGTTACTCCATTGGTTGCTGCGAAATTTGCAAAGGCACCAGAATTATTAATTAAATCAATTGAAGTGTCTACACCAGTTGGTGAATATATTATTGCAAAGAGAGTATATCGTAACGGTATGGTAACGGTGTGTGGTCATGATACGTTGGCCGATCTCATTGAATTAGACATGGTGGATTTTGATGTGATCATGGGAATGGATTGGTTGGCCTCTTGTTATGCGACGGTAGATTGCCGGGCCAAGAAGGTGCATTTTTGTTTTCCACAAGAAAATGCTCTTGAATGGCAGGGTAAGGTAGGGGGACCAGGAGGGAAATTTATTTCCTATCTGAAAGCCAATAAATGATTGCTAAGGGTTACATATGTCATTTAGTACTGGTGAAAGATACCGAAGCAGAACCACTAACTCCGAAGTCGGTTCCAGTGGTCAATGAATTTCTAGATGTGTTTCCAGAGGATCTTCCAGGCTTACCCCCAGAACGGGAAGTAGAATTTAGCATTGATGTGAATCCAGGCACTCAGCCTATTTCTATTCCTCCATATAGAATGGCTCCAGCAGAATTACGTGAATTGAAGGAGCAATTGAAAGACTTGCTGGACAAGGGCTTCATTAGACCTAGTGTGTCCTCGTGGGGTGCACCGATATTGTTTGTGTGGAAGAAAGATGGCACGTTGAGAATGTACATCGACTATCGGCAATTGAATAAGGTAACGATCAAGAACAAATATCCCCTCCCTCGAATTGATGATTTATTTGATAAGTTACAGGGTGCCAAGTGTTTTTCAAAGATCGACTTGAGGTTGGGTTACCATCAAGTCAGAGTTAGAGAAGAAGATGTACCCAAGACAGCTTTTCGAACACGGTATGGCCATTATGAATTTTTAGTTATGTCATTTGGACTAACAAATGCACCAGCTGTGTTTATGGATTTGATGAATAGGGTGTTTAAGCCATTTCTGGACGTGTTCGTCACGGTATTTATAGATGACATCCTAGTTTATTCAAGATCACCGGAGGACCATGCTAATCACTTGTGAAGAGTGTTACAGATTCTCCGTGAGCGTAAGTTGTATGCCAAGTTCTCCAAATGTGAGTTTTGGTTAAAATCAGTTGGATTCTTGGGTCACATTGTGTCAGATGAAGGGATACAGGTTGATACACAAAAGAATGAAGCAGTGAAAAATTGGCCAACACCTACGACACCCACAGAAATCCGTAGTTTTCTTGGACTGGCAGGTTATTACAGAAGATTTGTGGAAGGTTTTTCCTCTATTGCAGCACCGTTAACAAAGCTTACACATAAGGCAGTAAAATTCAATGGAATGATGCGTGCGAGAAAAGTTTCCAAAGGCTGAAAGATAAATTAACTTCCACACCCATTTTAGTGCTTCCCGAAGGCACCGAAGGTTATGTAGTGTATTGTGATGCTTCCGGGGTTGGCCTCGGATGTGTGTTGATGCAACACGGTAATGTCATAGCATATGCCTCACGACAGTTTCGGCCACATGAGAAAAATTATCCCACACATGATCTTGAATTAGCAGCGGTGGTCTTTGCTTTAAAGATATGGCGACATTATTTGTATGGAGTTCATGTTGATATCTATACGGATCACAAAAGTTTGCAATATATCTTTAAGAAGAAGGAACTCAATTTGAGGCAACGAAGGTGGTTAGAGGTCTTGAAAGACTATGATATTGATATTTTTTATCACCCAGGCAAAACAAATGTAGTAGCTGATGCATTGAGCCACAAGGCAGTAGAAAACGCTAGCGGCCAGTTGACTGAAAAGCAAGAGATAATCAAAGATCTACATCAACTAGCCAGCTTGGGAGTTCGACCTATTGAATTTCCAAATGAAAGGGTTATTGTGCAAAATGCAGCAGAATCCTCCTTGATAACTGAAGTGAAAGAGAAGCAGTTTGCGAATTCCATTTTATTACAGCTAAAGGAAAATGTACAGCAGAATTTGACCAAGGCATTTGATCTTACACAGGAAGGGGTACTTCAATGTCAAGGGAGATTATGTGTACCGAACGTAGATGAGCTGAGGACATGAATTATGACAGAGGCGCATCATTCGCGCTATTCTATTCATCCGGGTGCTACTAAAATGTACCATGAATTGAAAGAAATGTATTGGTGGGAAAATATGAAAAAGAACATTGCAGAATTTGTCGCGCAATGCCCGAATTGTCAACAAGTGAAAGTGGAACATCAGAAACCAGGAGGTTACATGCAATGTATCAATCTTTCAGTCTGGAAATGGGATATGATTAATATGGATTTCATCACAGGTTTGCCTCGTACATTGCGGAAATTTGATTCTATATGGGTTATAGTGGACAGGCTTACCAAGTCAGCGCATTTCCTACCAGTCAAAACCACCTATACAGCTGAAGATTATGCAAAATTGTATGTCAAAGAAATAGTGCGGTTACATGGGATTCTGATCTCCATTATATCAGACAGGGGAGCTCAGTTTACTGTGCATTTTTGGAGATATTTTCAGCAGAGTTTGGGCACATAGGTGAATCTGAGTACGGCTTTCCATCCTCAGACTGATGGACAAGCAGAACGTATTTTTCAGACACTTGAAGATATGCTACGAGCATGCACGTTAGATTTTCAAGGCAGTTGGGATGACCATTTGCCTCTTATTGAATTTTCTTACAATAACAGCTATCATTCAAGTATTAAAATGGCACCTTATGAAGCTTTGTACAGAAGGAAATGTAGATCACCAATTGGATGGTTTGAAGTGGGTGAAACTGCTTTACTTGGGCCAGATATTGTTCATCAGGCTATGGAGAAAGTTAAAGTGATTCAACATCGATTACAAATGGCCCAGAGTCGACACAAGTCCTATGCCGATGTTAGAAGAAGAGGGCTCGAATTCGCCATAGGTGATTGGGTGTTTTTAAAGGTGTTACCGATGAAAGGGGTAATGCGGTTCGGGAAGAAAGGGAAATTGAGTCCACATTACATAGGCCCATATGAAATCATTAGAAGATTTGGGCAAGTTGTGTATGAGTTGCCACTACCCCAGGAATTTTCCTCAGTCCATCCGGTATTTCATGTTTCAATGCTTCGAAAATGCATAGGAGATCCATCTCGTATTGTTCCCGTAGAGGATGTTCAAGTTACGGAGGATCTTACTTATGAAGAGGTACCCATTGCTATCCTAGATAGACAAGTGAAGAGGTCGAGGAATAAAGACGTAGTCTCCGTAAAGGTACTATGGCGAAATCAGCAAGTAGAAGAGATTACATGGGAAGCAGAAGAAATGATGAAATCAAGGTACCCACAATTGTTTCACACGGAAGAACAAGTTCAAAGTACAGAAGGAGAGCAATAACAAGTAAGTTTATACCAATATGTCAATATTGTATGTATGTGTATGTATATATGATGTCTAATGAGATTGACATTTGTGTACCCTGGATATGCTATGAATATTCGAGGACGAATGTTTTTAAGGGGGGAAGAATGTAACACCTCAGGTGCTACGAGTACATGTATAGTCGGGGTACAAGGCTAAATGAAGGAAAAGTGAAGAAACCTATGTTGAAAACGAGCATGCGAAGAAGAATTGAGCCAAGTCACAGAAGTGACCCACGGCAGCAGTCATGTGGAGTGAGTGGTGCCGTGGAACAACTTCAGAGACATGGAAATTTTTCTTCTAATTTCCACGACCCATCCTACGTGGCGTGACTGGTGTCTACGACACCAGTCATGATACCGTAAAGTTTTGCCGGCTTTATTGACCTATTTTGACTAAATGAAATATTTGAGTGTGGGGCTCATTAAGGGTGTTGGGCTGGATCTTTATTCTGTATTTTAGGCCCAAAAATCATATAAGAAGACATGGGCCTCAACAAGTGAAGGAATTGACCCATTTGAAATGGACCAAATGTGTGGCCAAGGATCATTAGACTTGAGAGTCTATATAAAGGCATAAAAAATCAGCATTTAATACATAAACACTCCCATGCCATTGCTAGATATCTCTCAAAAATCTTTTTATCTCATAAACCTTAAGACAAAAACACTTCTTTTAACAAGATCATCCCTTCACAAGCTTTGGTAAGTCCTTATTCTTATGTATTAATATCTTATATGCTTAAGATGGCATGTATGTCATGATGGTTATGTTGGCAAGGTGGTGAATAGTGTATTTTTGGCTTTTGGCAAAAGATGTGCCATCTTTGTGAGTTGAATTTGAAAAGAGACTTGATGTCTTGATGAAAAAGCATGGTATGGATAAAATATGAACATGTATGGTGTGATTTTGTTATTAAACTTTTTATTTTCATATAAGTGTAATATATGGGATTTTGGCCGATATGTGTTATGAAGTGTATTAAGGTGAATTGATGGATTATTTGTGATATGGTGTGGATGAGAAAGTGTAAAGGAGAATTGTTGTGGTGAAATGTATTGATTATCATGTATTGGTCAATGTATGGAATATTGGGGGATTTTTGGAATAATAATTTCATCAATGGTTTTGTCAAGGGGAAATGACATGTTTAAACGCAAACATGTAACTCATTGATGTTATATACATTTGTAAGGTAGTTGGTGGTTAATGTGAATTCCGTTATGTATTTGTGTTGTAGAGTGACACATAAAGAAGGAGCGGTACTATTGTATACACATCTAGGATTGTATATTCATAGTGAGAATACAAGGTATGTAAGGTTACTCTTTCCGTATCCTTCTGCAGCATGTAGTTTTCACCTTGTTATTGTACTTACTCATTTTCGAAATGTGCTAAGGTACCTTATATCCAGTTATCAATGGTCATTATCACATAGTTCCTACTCATTGATCATTTGTGAATCTCATGTCTCATATTCATGGTTAATGTTCCAAAAGCTCAAATACGGTTATGTTCCAATGTTCCAATAGTGATTATACTTATGTCTCTTATTCATGGATTATTGTCCAATGGTTCCCATGGTGTTATGGTTCTAATAATGTTATGTTGCCAAGTTATTCACATGTCTCTCACTCATTGGTTAATGATCCAAAGTTTCAAGTAAAGTTATGACTTTCATGGTATCAATCTCAAAGTAATGAATGAAGTAATGCATATGTGGTCAATGATCAAGTACGGGTGGTAGCTTTGGGGGTGAAATGCCTAGCTCAAGCCGATCCCAAATCAGGGGGCTGTCCTAGGGGCATAAGCCTAGCTCGGACCGATCCTGCCAGGGGGCAACTCTAGAGGTAATAACCTAGCTCGAGCCGAACCTGAAATGTTGTATGGGTGGCAGCTCTAAAGGTACTAACCTAGCTCAAGCCGATCCCGATATATACATTGATTCATAGGGTGGCAGCTCTAGGGGCATAAGCCTAGCTCGAGCCGATCCCAACATAACGCTATATTATGTTTAAAACCCACTGTTCAGTCGGGGCCCGGGTATCACAGGTTACAGTCAAAGAGGAACAATCATAGAAGCAAAAATACAAAGAAAGTAATGAAAGCAAAATACATGATTTCCAAAGTACAGAATAGTGACTCATCTACATTGTGACCTATCTATATTGGTTATGCATTTGACCTTGTGTTCTTTGACATATTTACATATCCTACAAGTTTTATATGGCCTTACATACTCAGTACATTTCTTCGTACTGACCCCTCTTGGGGAATTTACCTTACTTGCTACAGACGCAGGTACTAGTAGGCCTCCACAGTAGGTTGCCAGTTGTTGCTAATCATTGGTGAGCTCTAGTTAGTTCGGGGCTTCTTCGAGTCACGGTTGTACATATGTTTTGGTGTTGTACATATTGTATAAAGTGGGGACTTGTCCCGACTTTTAGTTCATTTTGATCAACGGCCAAGTTTCGCCTATGTATTTATATCACATGTTCCATGAATTCCATTGTTGGTATCCAAAGCTATTATGTGATTATTGGTTTCTTATGGTATGTATATGATTGAATAGAGACAAAGATTAGCTCTCTCGGGCCTTGTCGGCTATGAGTGCCATCCGTCTCGATGGGATTCGGGGCGTGACAACAGCCGACAGTAGCCTAACCTGTTATGACTACGGAGGACAAAAAAAGCTTGGAAAATTTCTGAGATTGAATCCACCTAGGTTTATAGGGGCCCCAAGCAAGGATGTATTTAAGTTTTTAACTAGTTGTGAGGATAGGTTGTCTCACGCCCCAAATTCCAACGAGGCGGACTGGCACCCGAAGCCGCTGAGGCCCGAGAGAACTAATCTTTGATCAAGTACATTCATATGCATGTCTCTATATGAATTTCATTCTACCTCATATAACTATTAAATACCAATGGCGAAAGTCATGGAAACATATGCTATATATGGAACTTGGCCGTTAGGGCCATCGAGTCAAAATGGACATACATCTCTTACATTCATTTTCCCACATACGTCTACAAAGCCTCTACAGATACATGTACATAACCAACTTACAGTCGGGACAAGTCCCTACTTTATACAACTTTACAATATCAAAACAAATGTACACATGTGACTCGAAAAGGCCCGAACCAACTGGAGCTCACCCATGATCGGAAAATGATCCGCAATCTACTGTGGGGGTCTATGAGCACCTGTGCCTGCAGCAAGTAAGGTAATTCCCCCAAGGGACGTCAGTACGAAGAATGTACTGAGTATGTAAGGCTATAAGAAACTGCATCAATACATAAGAACCTCAATGGAATCAAATATAAGAGAATAGCCAATATGGATAAACTATCGGTCCATATGTTTGGAGCTATGTATATTACTTTCATTACTTTCTTTGCTTCTTTGCTTTTATGCTTATTCATCATCACCTGTGTCACAATGTACCCGGGCCCCAACTGATCAGTGGGTCTTAACATAACATAACGTTATGTTGGGATCGGCTCGAGCTAGGCTTATGCCTCTAGATCTACCACCCATAAATCAATATATCAGGCTTGGCTCGAGCTAGGTTATTACCTCTAGAGCTTCAACCCCTAAACAAATATATCAGGTTCGGCTCGAGCTAGGTTCTTACGTCTAGAGCTACCCCCTGTCAAGTTTGGCCTGAGCTAGGCTTATGCCTCTAGGACTACCCCCTGAACCAATAATCTCAGGATCGATTTGAGCTAGGCTTATGCCTCTAGAGCTACCACCCGTACTCTTGCAATCAACAAAGATGCATTACTTTATTTCTTTACTTTTGAGAGATTGACACAATGATAGTCATAACAATAGAGGAGCTTTGGAACATAACATTATTGGAACTTTGGATCATTTCCACAATTATGTAACACATGAGTAACATTTGATCAATGAATGAGGAACATGTGACTAACAATGGAGGAAAACCTGAAATGAAATACCTTAGAACATTTCGCAAAGGAACAAGTACAATGACAATGCGAACACCATGTGCTGCAGAATGATACAGAAAGAGTAACCTTACATACCTTGTCTTCTCACTATGAATACACAACGCTATATGTAAATACAACAGTCCAACTACTTCCTTACATTTCTCTCTACCACACAAGTACATAACAAAGCTCACGTTAACAATCAACTACCTTACGAGTGCATAAAACGACAATGAGTTACATGTTTGCCTTAAAATGTCATTTCCCCCTTTACAACACCATTCACGGCATTGTCATACCAACAATACCCCAATATGCCATACATTGACAGAAACATAACAAACTGATAGCATTTCACACCAAGTTAATCCTTTACACTTCTTCATTACCACAACGTCACAATTACTCTATCAAGTCACCTCAATACACTTCATAACAACATATCAACAACAATCCCACAATTTATACTCATAGAAAAATAAAAAATTAAGGAACATAACCACACCATACATGTTGATATTTCGTTCACACCATTCACTTTCATCAAAACCTCAAGTCTCCTTTCAAGTTTAAATCACATAGATGACACATCTTTTAACAAAAAGCAAAAGTACACTACTTACACATTTAGACATAACCATGATGATCTACATACTCTCCCATGCATATAATATATTAAACCATAATATTAAACACTTACCCAAGCTTGAAAATTGATGATATTGTCCAAAGAGATGACTTAGGGTTTGGAAGATATGAGAAATATATTTTAGAAAATGTCTAGAAAGGTATGTGTGGTTTTTGGAATAAAAATCTGATTTTTGCCTTTATATAACCCCTCAAGTCATACTTAGCCACTTCTTGGCATTAAATGCCATGTTTACTTGGTCAAATTTGAAGAATGGGTCATTTTCTCTTTGGGCCATGCCTTTTGGCTTCATTTTGGTTATTCAATTGAGCCCAATTACACATGTTAGCTTAACCCACCAAATTCAATGTATGATCCACCATATATCCCATGTTTAAATAATCCCATAAATTTCACGACAATATTCAACTCACGAGATTCATGTTCGTAGCCTCAATCTCAAAAATAAGAAATTCTAGCCACTAATGGCTTAATTGAACATAATTTGATAAAATACTTGTGACGAAGAATTAACCCCAACTCGGATGTCAAACTCTCTCAAGAGTAGTCCTACTACGATGGAATAAGGATACCATAACCCAAGAGTCCTCTTTATAGACTAATAATCGTCGAAGAAATTTGGCAAAAAGCACCACGGCACGCTCCCGGGCGCCCTAGGGACTTAGAAAAATTTCAGCTCTGGAAAAGGTGTGTAGGGTTGGCCTGGCACGCTGCCTGGTGTGCCCCTTTGCTGCCTGTGCAATAAAAATTTCAGGCCAAAGCGGCCTGGCACGCCACCTGGAGCGCCCCATACTAAATTTTTGATTTCTACTTTTCTTTGCGGATTTGGTTGGATCTTTCAAGTCCCAACCTTTTGCTTGCCTCTTATCTTTAAGATCCTTTGCTTGGATGTCCCTTAAACCTCACTTTTCACCCGACAAATTCTCCACAAAGTCATAAACACCTCCTACGAATGTCTAATCACATTTACTAGCACAATATCAAATGTTCCATCAATAACAATACAAAATACGTACTTGTTGCTCTCGAACCTAGGGTAAACATGGTTCAAAGTTGTCAAGTAGGGTCAAAAATGTACGGGGTGTTACATTCTTCCCCCCTTATAAACATTCATCCTCGAATGTTAATAACATCGTCTCATGTACAACAAATGCATCTCTATATTATCATATATATACATATACACATAATGCTCATAGATACTTACTTGTTATTGCTCCACTTCCGTAATTTGAACTTTTTCTTCCATTTGAAACAGATGAGGGTACTTGGACTTCATCATTTTTTTAGCTTCCAATGTGATCTCCTCAACTTGTTGATTTCTCCAAAGTACTTTTACGGAAGCCACTTCTTTATTCCTTAACCTCTTCACTTGTCTATCCAAAATATCAATTAATATCTCTTCATAGGTGAGATCCTCCGTAACTTGTACATCTTCTATGGGAGCAATACGAGATGGATCTCTTATGCACTTTCGAAGCATCGAAACATGAAATACTGGATGAACTGTGGAGAGTTCTTGGGGTAGTGCCAATTCATACGCAACTTGCCCAAATCTTTGAACAATTTCATATGGCCCTATATATCGGGTACTCAACTTCCCTTTCTTCCCAAATCGCATTACCCCTTTCATCTGTGACACCTTCAAAAATACCCAATCACCTATGGAAAATTCGAGCCCTCTTCTTCTAACATCAGCATAGGACTTGTGTCAACTCTGGGCCGTTTGTAGCTGCTGTTGGATCACTTTAACTTTCTCCATAGCTTGATGAACAATATCTGGCCCAAGTAAAATAGTTTCACCCACTTCAAACCATTCGATTGGTGATCTACATTTCCTTCTGTACAAAGCTTCATAAGGTGCCATTTTAATACTTGAATGATAGCTATTGTTGTAAGCAAATTCAATAAGAGGCAAATGGTCATCCCAACTTCCTTGAAAATCTAACGTGCATGCTCGTAGCATATTTTCAAGTGTCTGAATAATACGTTCTGCTTGTCTATCTGTCTGAGGATGAAAAGCCGTACTCAAATTCACTTGTGTACCCAAACTCTTCTGAAAAGATCTCCAAAACCATGCAGTAAATTGAGCTCCCCTATATGATATAATGGAGATCAAAATTCCATGTAATCGCACAATCTCTTTAACATACAATCTTGCATAATTTTTAGCTGTATAGGTGGTCCTGACTGGTAGGAAATGCGCTGACTTGGTAAGCCTGTCCACTATAACCCATATAGAATCAAATTTCCGCAATGTACGAGGCAAACCTGTGATGAAATCCATATTAATCATATCCCATTTCCAGACTGAAAGATTGATACATTGCATGTAACCTCCTGGTTTCTGATGTTCCACTTTCACTTGTTGACAATTCGGGCATTGCGCGACAAATTCTGCAATGTTCTTTTTCATGTTTCCCCACCAATACATTTACTTCAAATCATGGTACATTTTGGTAGTTCCTGGATGAATAGAATATCGTGAATGATGCGCCTCTGTCATAATTCGTCTTCTCAGTTCAGCTACATTCGGTACAAATAATCTACCTTGGCATTGAAGTACTCCTTCTTGCGTAAGATCAAATGCCTTTGTCAGACCCTGTTGTACCTTTTCTTTCAGCTGCAATAAAATAGGATCCGCATCCTGTTTCTCTTTCACCTCAGCTACTAAGGAAGATTCTGTTGTATTTTGTACAATGACCCCTTCATCTGGAGATTCAAGAATACGAACTTCCAAGCGGGCTTGTTGATGTAAATCTTTTACTATATCTTGTTTTTCCCTCAACTGATCATTAGTGCTTCCTATTGGTTTGCAACTTAGTGCGTCAGCTACCACATTTGCTTTTCCTGGATGATATAAAATATCAATATCATAGTCTTTTAAGAGCTCTAGCCAACTTCGTTGCCCCAAAATGAGTTCCTTCTGCTTAAAGATATTGCAAAATTTTGTGATCAGTGTAAATATCAACATGAACTCCATACAAATAATGGCGCCATATCTTTAAACCGAATACCATCGCTGCTAACTCAAGGTCATGTGTGGGATAGTTTCTCTCGTGTGGCCGCAGCTGTCGTGAGGCATATGCTATTACATTACCATGCTGCATCAATACATATCCAAGACCAACTCCGAACGCATCACAATAGACTACATACCCTTCTGTGCCTTCCGAAAGTACCAATACCGGTATAGAAGTCAATTTATCTTTTAGCTCTTGAAAACTTTTCTCATATGCATCATTCTACTGAAATTTAACTGCCTTGTGTGTAAGCTTCGTTAAAGGTGCAGCAATGGAAGAAAACCCTTCAACAAACCTTCTATAATAATTGGCCAATCCAAGAAAACTATAAATTTCCGTGGGCGTCGTAGGCCTTGGCCAATTTTTTGCCGCTTCAATCTTTTGTGTATCCACCGTGATGCCTTTGTCTAACATAATGTGACCCAAGAATGCTATGGATTTTAACCAAAATTCATATTTAGAGAACTTGGCATACAACTTACGATCCCGGAGAATTTGTAAAACCTATCATAAGTGATTCGCGTGGTCCTCTTGTGATTTGGAATAAACCAGAATATCCTCTATAAATACCATCACGAACACATCCAGGAATGGCTTAAACACCCTATTCATCAAATCCATGAAAACAACTAGTGCATATGTTAGTCCAAACGACATAACTAAAAATTCATAATGGCCATACCATGTTCGGAAAGCTGTCTTGGGTATATCTTTGGAACATGTCCACAATTATGTAACACATGAGTAACATTTGATCAATGAATGAGGAACATGTGACTAACAATGGAGGACAACCTGAAATGAAATACCTTAGAACATTTCGAAATGGAACAAGTACAATGACAATGCGAACACTATGTGCTGCAGAAGGATACATAAAGAGTAACCTTACATACCTTGTCTTCTCACTATGAATACACAATACTATACATGAATACAATAGTCCAACTCCTTCCTTACATTTCTCTCTACAACACAAGTACATAACAGAGCTCACGTTAACAATCAACTACCTTACGAGTGCATAAAACGACAATGAGTTACATGTTTGCCTTAAAATGTCATTTCCCCCTTTACAACACCATTCATGGTATTGTCATACCAACAATACCCCAACATGCCATACATTTACAAAAACATCACAAACTCATAACATTTCACACCAAGTTCATACTTTACGTTTCTTCATTACCACAACGTCACAATTACTCCTCAAGTCACCTCAATAAACTTCATAACGACATATCGACAACAATCCCACAATTTATACTCATAGAAAAATAACAAATTAAGGAACATAACCACACCATACATGTTGATATTTCGTTCACACCATTCACTTTCATCAAAACCTCAAGTCTCCTTTCAAGTTTAAATCACATAGATGACACATCTTTTAACAAAAAGCAAAAGTGCACTACTTACACTTTTAGACATAACAATCATGATCTACATACTCTCCCATTCATATAATATATTAAACCATAATATTAAAAGCTTACCCAAGCTTGAAAAATGATGATCTTGTCCAAAGAGATGACTTAGGGTTTGGAAGATATGAGAAATATATTTTAGAAAATGTCTAGAAAGACATGTGTGGTTTTTGGAATAAAAATCTGATTTTTGCCTTTATATAACCCCTCAAGTCATACTTAGCCACTTCTTGGCATTAAATGCCATGTTTACTTGGTCAAATTTGAAGAATGAGTCATTTGCTCTTTGGGCCATGCCTTTTGGCTTCATTTTGGGCCTTAAATTGAGCCCAATTACACATGTTAACTTAGCCCACCAAATTCAATGTATGATCCACCATATATCTCATGTTTAAATAATCTCATAAATTTCACGACAATATTCAACTCACGAGATTCATGTTCGTAGCCTCAATCTCAAAAATAAGAAATTCTAGCCACTCATGGCTTAATTGAACATAATTTGATAAAATACTTGTGATGGAGAATTAACCCCAAATCGGATGCCAAACTCGCTCAAGAGTAGTCCTAATACGATGGAATAAGGATAACATAACCCAAGAGTCCACTTTATAGACTAATAATCATCGAAGAAATTTGGCAAAAAGCACCACGGCACACTCCCGAGCGCCCTAGGGACTTAGAAAAATTTCAGCTCTGGAAAAGGTGTGTAGGGGTGGCCTGGCACGCTGCCTGGTGTGCCCCTTTGCTGCCTGTGCAATAAAAATTTTAGGCCAAAGCGGCCTGGCACGCCACCTGGAGCGCCCCATACTAAATTTTTGATTTCTACTTTTCTTTGCTGATTTGGTTGGATCTTTCAAGTCCCAACCTTTTGCTTGCCTCTTATCTTTAAGATACTTTGCTTGGATGTCCCTTAAACCTCACTTTTCACCCCACAAATGCTCCACAAAGTCACAAACACGTCCTACGAAGGTCTAATCACATTTACTTGCACAATATCAAATGTTCCATCAATAACAATATAAAATACGTACTTGTTGCTCTCGAACCTAGGGTAAACTTGGTTAAAAGTTATCAAGTAGGGTTTGAAATGTACGGGGTGTTACAAGTTGTATAATTTAAGCTTGGTAGAGGTGCGTGGTGTAGACTACGCCACTTTTTAGTTTGATCGGATAGCCAGATAATGGTGGAGTGGTTATATTGATTCTAGGCCAGCTGGGTCTCCTCCTATGACATGGACTTACTTCTTTGAGGCTTTCTTGGTGAAATATATGCCTAGCAGCCTGTGCAAGCATTTGAGAGATTAATTTACATCATTGGAGCAGGTTCTATATTTGTTGCTGAGTATGAGGTGAGGTTTCATGAGTTAGCTAGGCACACCACTATGATTCTATTGACTGAGTATGAGTGGATCCTGTTTTGTTAGAGGGCTGACACTTCCTCTTTGCATGGCTGCTCAGAGTGTAGTTGTTGTCGGCAGGACCTTTATGGATATTTCATTTTATGCCTAAATTATGGAGGAGATGACGAGGCCCAACAGGGTATGTATAGTAGGAGCCGCAGCTGCCCATAGTTTAAGGGCAGAAGGTTTCAAGGTAGGTACCCCCAGCAACAAGGTCTGTCCAGTAGGCCCATTTAGGCAGTGCTTTAGATTTTAGATGGGGGTAAGCCTAGTTATAGTGACTTTAGCAAACAAAGTGGTGGTCAGTCTTCAGGGGTGTACAACCAAGGTCTTTCTACCGAGGTGGCCATAATAGATTATCTGGACCTTCTCAACAGAGTAGAGTGCACGAGTCATCATATGATTATGATATAGTGGGATATTTTGCTAGAGAGTATCCCCAACGTGGGATGATTGAGTTGTCAGTGCATAGTATCCAACCAATTAGATCAGTATCACCTCCATTTAGGAGTGGTGCATAGGGTCATAGGGGTGGTCCCTAAGGTTCCAAAAGTTTTCCTAAGGTAGTCAGACAGGTGGTAGGGTAGGCACCTAGTCCAAAAGAGGATGGGGTCACTTCTATATTATTCCTGGTAGGTCGGAGGTGGAGGCTTCAAATTCTGTGATCAGAGGTACGATTGTAGTATCCCATTAGCCAGCTTCTGCTTTATTTGATCTGGGAACCACATATTCATATGTTTCTACTTATTATGCACCACCATTGGGGTTTTCATGGGAGCCTTTATCTGTGCCTTGGCAAGTAGCTATTCCCATAGGTGATTTTTTAGTAGTGGATCAGGTAGATAGATCGTGTTGTGACTGTTCGAGAGAAAGACACTCATGTTGACCTTATTGTGTTAGATATGGTGGACTTTAATTTGATTCCGAGCATAGACTAATTATCCAACTATTATACAATCTTGAATTTCTTTTCCAAGAACGTTACCTTAGCCATGCCTGGCATACCCTCAGTTATGTGATAAGGTTCATTTACCCATGCGCCGATGTGTATTATATCATACATTTGGGATAGGAGACTGACATCAAGGGGTTGTGTGTCTTATCTTGCTTATGTTTGTGGTAACAACACTAAGAGTCCTTCACTTGACCTTTTTCCTATTGTTCGTAACTTTCCTAATGTTTTTCCTAATGACCTACCTGACCTTTCTCCTAAGTATGATATAGAGTTTTCTATTGACCTCGAGCCAAACACCCAACCTATTTCAATGGTACCTTACCAAATGGCTCTTGCTGTGCTAAAGGAGCTAAATTTTCAGCTTTAGAATCTACTGTATAAGGTTTTTATTAGGCTGAGTGTATCTCTTTAGGGTGCTTCTATTTTGTTCGTGATGAAGAAACATGGTTCAATGCACATGTGTTTCTATTACATGCAACTGAATAAGGTGATAGTGAAGAATAAGTATCATATGCCTCGTATAAATAATTTACTTGTCTAACTTCAGGGTGTGGTAGTGTTTTATAAGATTGATTTAAGTTCTGGCTACCATCAGATGAGGCATCTGGTGGAGGACATCCCTAAGCCAGCCTTCAGGACTCGCTACAACCATTATGAGTTCTTGGTGATGTGTTTTGCGTAGACCAATGCCCCAACAACATTTATGGACTTAATGAACTGCGTTTTTAGGACTAGTTGGACTCCTTTATGATAGTTCTTATCGATAATATCCTTGTCTATTAGAGGAGTAGGTGGGAGCACGAGCAATATTTAAGTACTGTGCTCCACACTTTGAAAGTTCATAGGCTTTATTCCTAATTCACTATGTGCGAGTTATGGCCTGAGTCTGTAGCTTTCTTGGGCCACGTGGTATCCAAGGATGGGATTATGGTGGACCCAGTAAATATTAAGGCTATTCATGATTGGGCTAGGCCTACATCTCCAACTAAGGTTTACAATTTTATTCGGGGCTATTACAGGCGGTTTGTCAAGAGATTTTCTACTATTGTAATGCCTATGACTAGATTGACTTAGAAGGAGGTTCCATTTTAGTGGTCCAACGGTTGTGAAGTAAGCTTTCTTAAGTTCTAGGACTTGCTCACTTCAGTTCCTATTTTGACTCTTCCAATTGAGGGTGAGGGGTTTACTGTTTATTATGATGCTTCTGGTATTGGTTTTGGGGTGTGTTCTGATGTAGCGATTTATTTCATATGCATCAAGAAAGTTAAAGGTGCACGAGTGCAACTACCTCGCCAATGATTTGGAGTTGGTAGTGGTACTTTTTACGCATAAGATTTAGAGGCATTATTTGTATGGTGTTCGCTGTGAGATTTTCACTGACCACCATAGTTTTTAGTACATTATGACTCAAAGGGAGCTTAATTCGAGATAGCATAGATGGATTGAGTTGCTGAAGGACTATGATATCTCTACTCCATACCATCTGGGTAAGGCAAATATGGTAGCAAATGCCTTGAGCCTAAAGGCAGTGAGTATGGGTAGCTCAGACTTTATTTTAGTTTGTGAGCGATCTCTGGCCTTGGACATTTAATACTTATCCAACATGAGGGTTCCTCTTGATTTCTCAGACCCAAGGAGGATTCTTGCTAGTATTAAGACTAGGTCTACCTTGTTGGTGCAAATTCAGGGCTGGTAGTTTGAGGATTGTCGAATTTGTGGCATTTGAGATCTGTTATTCAGAGAAAAGTCTAGGAGGGCTACATTAGATTCTAAGGGTTTTCTAAGATTTGATGATCGCATTTGTGTTTGAGGGTAAGAGACTTGATTCAGTTAATACTTTGAAGGATCACAACTCCAGATATTCTATTCACCCCGGGATAGCTAAGATGCATAAATATTTGAGGTATTATTATTGTTGGAGTGGTATACAAAGAGATATAGCAAATGTTATAGCTTGGTGCCTATGTTGTCGGCAGGTGAAAGCCGACCATCTGGGACCTATTGGATTGTTTCAGAGGCTACCCATTCCTGAGTGGAAATGGGAGTGGATTACTATGGATTTCATAGGAGGTTTGACATGGTTTTGATACCATTTGGTTCATTGTAGATTGATTGACTAAGTCTTTCCATTTTATCCCTATTCATACTTTCTTCAGTTCTGAGAGTTTGGCTCAAATCTACGTTCGACATGTGGTTCGCCTTCATGGGGTGCCAGTGTCTATTATTTTAGATAGAGGCTCTCAGTTCATTTCTAGTTTCTGGAGGGCATTTCAGGAGGAGCTGGGTACCCATATTGATCTTAGCACTATTTTCATCCCCAGACTGACGGGCAGTCAGAGCGGACTATTCAGGTTTTAGAGAATATGCTCCACGGATGTGTTATGGACTTTGGGGGTCAGTTGCAGAAGTTTTTAGCCTTAGTAAAGCTTGCATTTAATAATAGCTACCATTCGAGTATTCAGATGGCAACATTCGAGACGTTGTATAGTAGGTATTGTCGATCTCCAATTGGTTGGTTTAAGACTTCAGAGGTAAGGTCCCACAATACTTATTTGCTTCGTGAGTCTTTGGATAGGGTTTGGGTGATTTAGGATAGTCTATAGGCAGCTCAGAGCAGGTAGAAGAGTTATACTGACCGTAGGCTTTGTGCCTTGAGATTCAGAGTTGGTGATTGGGTTTTTCTTTGAGTGTTGTCTATGAAAGGCGTGATGAGGTTCGGGGAGAGGGGCACACTCAACCACAGGTATATTGGACCATTTGAGATATTTTGGACAGTTAGGGAGGTAGCTTATGAGTTGTCTTTGCCTCCAACCTTTTAGCTATCCATCCAGTTTTTTATGTATTTATGTTGTGGTGTTATATTTTGGATGAGTCTCACGTTCTTTGGTGGGACTCGATTCAGTTAGATGAGTGGTTGACTTTATTGAGGAGCCATTATATATCCTAGCCAGAGATATCAAATGGTTACATTCTAGAGATATTCCTGTGGTTAAGGTTCAGTAGAGGCACCATCCAGTCAAGAAGGATACCTAGGAGACCGAGTGTGAGATGCATACCCAGTATCCCTACCTGTTCGAGCCTTCAGGTACTTCTTAATCCTTTACTTTTTGCAGACAAAACTTCTTTTAGTAGTGGATGTTGTAATAACCCTCCTAGTCATATCACACATTTTTGTTCTTATTCTGGGTTTAGAGTTTTCCTGTAGCTGCCCCAAGTCATTTATGACTTGCTGGGACTTAAAGATTGGTTATCGGGTAGTTCGTTTGGTTTTTAGAGCCATTTCCTTATTTTAGAGCTTTTGAAGTTGAGAAAAAGGTCTCGACCCTAAACTTAAGGTAAACGACCTCAGATGCCTATTTCTGACAGTTTTATCACCTTCAAAAAATTGATTTTAGGCTAGAGGACCCTTGGTTTATTATTGGGTGGATTCTGGTAAAAATCAAAACCGTCCATGTGGGACCAACATTCTATCAAAATGACCTTGAACTGAAATTTTAATGGTTCAGTTGAGTCTAGAATATCGAATTTGGTAGGGTAGCATAGTTCATTTGCGTGCATGGGATTCTAAACAATTCTCGAGCACCCGATTGGAGTCCGTTAGGACTTAGCAAATTTGGCTGGTGCCAACTCTTTGATGGTGCAGCCGCTTTAGCGACTTGGGACTGCTTTAGTGGTAGCTGCTTAAGCGGCTTAGGACCACCTTAGCGGTGGTTGGCTAGCTAAGGCTGGGTCGCTTTAGTGCCCTCCTCGCCGCTTTAACGATCATTTAGCCACTAAAGCGGCCATTGCTGGTGTTATATATAGGGTCTTGCTAACATACTACATGAAGGAAGTATGTTAGCAAGATACCTATTTTTATTTTTCCTAAAACAAACAAACATATAATTAGATACTAAGCAAAGAAAAGAGATAAACATGTTGTACAATAGAGGGAGAAAGACAAAATAACAAAAAGAGTTTCCCTCAAGACCTGGTAAGGTCTGTACAAGAGCCACTAAACCAAAAATGGGTTAATATATCGTGGAAAATATACAACATAGTCTCAGAATATACAAAAAGACTATACAAAAAATCAGAAGGAGGAGAATCAACTCCAAACTCTAAAAGCTCACCCTATCTCCAAACAACAGCATGACCCCAGGATAATATCAACGATTGTGACTCATACTCGAATCTGCATTAGGGAAAATATGTAGAAGTGTAGTATGAGTACCAAAAATAATGGGTACTTAGTAGACATCATAGGCAGACAAAGCTAAATTATAGTAAAAGCATAAATAAAGTGCGAAAATGTAAACTAAAGTCAAAAAGTAAGGAAAAGAAGTTGAAATAGTAGATTATGCCGAGCAGATGCAATATATATATATATGTAAAATAAGTACTCGAATGCAAAAATAAAGTCTAACAATAACATAATTGGCCCCGATAACCCTAGAAGGTACAATCAAGAAGAAAAATAACCCAACCGAGCCCCCATAAGCCTGGTGGATAAAAATAAGAGAAACACTATTATAGAGATGGAATAACCATAGTAATAACCGTAATGCGATCTAGTGAGTGATAAGCGTACCTGGAACTCCCTTCTAATCATAATCTCGAGTCTTATTGATCATTACACGGTCTATATCATCGATTTTCTTTGCTTAGTATCTCAATTATATGTCTATTTCTTTTATTTTCTTTTTTTTTCCACTGGTTAGCCCATTACTTGTTGTTTCGATATATGGTTTGGCTTACCTACTAGTGGATTAAAGCAGGTTCCATCATGACTTGAGAAATTGGGTCGTGACAGTTTGGTACCAGAGCCAGGTTCATCGGTATTGTTGGTAGAAGAATAAATGTCTAGTAGATTCCAATAGAATGGTACGATGATGTCTGTATCCTATATTATGGATGTTACATGACCATCTTAGGAAAATCTCACTCTTTTGGTTCATTTTTATGCTTTGAGTCTATATTGGTTTTAATATTCTCATTTATTTCACTCTTTTGCATATGACGCGGGACATGGCGGCTAAGTATTGGGACCCCAAGCCTATAGACATAGCACCGATTAATGGTTGAGGTTGACCTAGAGGTCTTGGTCTGGGCAGGGCTACAACCTCTATTTGAGATTAGGCTAGGGAGCCTTTACCAGATCCTATTATTGCTCCCAAGCCAAAGATAGCACCCGAGGGTCAGCCACCATAATAGTAGGTGGGCCAGGGGTAGCCCAGGCCCCACCGAGGTTTATATCTTCTTCAGTGCTCCATGATGCTTTGGTACAACTTTTGGGATTGTTAGGTGGTCCACCGACAAATGGGGACCAGACAGCCGCCCAGGGTGGTATTGGTTTAAAAGCGCAGCCTACAACTGTGGCTTTCAGAGTAAAGGTCCTGCCTGCATTGATAGTTCCACAGCCAGCAGTAGCCTTGCTAGTTATGGCTGCATAGGAATAGAAGATGTTGGCTGATTTATGAGATTGACTCCATCTAGGTTCACAGGGGTCCTAGGTGAGGATGTATTCGAGTTTCTGACTAGTTGTAAGGAGAGACTGCATAATTTTGGCTTGGTAGAGGTACGTGGTGTGGACTACACCACTTTTCAGTTTGATCAGGCAGCCAGATAGTGGTGGTGGCATTATATTGATTCCAGGCCAGCTGGGTCTCCTTCTATGGCATGGATTCAATTGTCCGAGGCTTTGTTGGTGAAGTATATGCCTCGCAGCCTGTGCAAGCATTTGAGATATCAATTTTTGTCATTGGAGCAGGGTTTTATGTCGGTTTTTGAGTATGAGGAGAGGTTCCATGAGTTGGCTAGGCACACCACTACAATTCTATCGACTGAGTATGAGTGGATCTGATGTTTTGTCAGAGGGATGAGACTTTCTTTTTCATGGCTGCTCAGAGTCTAGTTGTTGAGGTTAGGTCCTTTGTGGATATTTTTTACCATGCCCAGACTATATAGGACATGCATCATGAGGCCCAAGGGGGCAGGGACAAGAGGCAGCATCAGCAGGGCAATTATAGTGGGAGCCGCAGTGGCTCATAGTTTAGGGGCAAAGGTTTACATGGTAGGTACCCCCAATATCAGCATTATCAGCATTATGGTCAGTTTAGTTTGCCCATTTAGGCTGCACTTTAGGTTTTAGATGGGGGTCAGCCTGATTATAGTGACTTTAGTGGGTAGATTAGTGCTCAGTCTTATTGGGGTGTATAGTCTGTGTATTCCGATTGAGGTGGCCATTTCGGATCTGACGGACCTTCTCAATAGAGTAGAGTGCCTGGGGCATGTTATGATTGTGTTATAGTGGGCTATTTCACCAGAGAGTGTCCCCAGTGAAGGATGATTTAGCCTTCAATATAGAGTACCTAGCTGATCAGATTTGTACAGTCTCTATTAAGAGTGGTGCATTGGGTCGTAGGGGTGGTCCCCAGGGTTCCAGAGGTGGTCCTCAGGAAGGCCAGACAAGTGGTTGAGTAGGAACCCAGTCCGGAGGCAGATGCGGTCACTTGTATGCTATTACTGGTAGGTCAGAGGAAGAGTCTTCTGATACTGTGATCACTGGTATGATTTCAGTATGCCATTAGTCAGATTCTTCTTTATTTGATCTGGTCTCCATATATTCATATTTTTCTACTTATTATGCACCGCGGTTGGGGTTGTCTTGGGAGCCTTTATCTGTACCTTTGCGTGTAGCTACTCCCACGAGTGATTCTTTAGTAGTGGATTAGGTATATAGATTATGTTTGGTGACTGTTCGAGAGTATGACACTCAGGCTGACCTTATTGTGTTAGATATGGGGGACTTCAAAGTAATTCTGGGCATGGACTGGTTATCCCCCTATTATATGGTCTTGGATTGCTTTTCTTAGATCATTACCTTAGCCATGCCTGACATACCTCTGGTTGTGTGGTAGGGTTCTATTAGTTATGCACCAACGGGGATTATATCTTATATTTGGGCTAGGACACTGATATCGAGGGGTTGTGTGTCTTATCTTGCTTATTTTCATGATATTAGCATTAAGAGTGCTTCGCTTGACTCTATTTTTATTGTTCATGACTTTTCTGATATTTTTCCTACCAACCTACCTAAACTTCTACTAGAGCGTGATATAAAGTTTTTTATTGACCTGAAGCCACACACTGTGAACCAGAAATATGGTTCTATGCGCCTATGTATTGATTACAGGTAGCTGAATAAGGTGATAGTAAAGAATAAGTATCCTATGCCTCGTATTGATAATTTATTTAATCATTTTTAGGGTGCGATAGTGTTTTGTAAGATTGATTTGCGGTCTAGCTACTATTAATTGAGTATTCAGGTGGAAGACGTCCCTAAGACAGCCTTCAGTACTTACTATGGCCATTACGATTTCCTGGTGATGTCTTTTAGGTTGATCAATGCCCCAACAACATTTATGGACTTGATGAACTGTATTTTCAGGTCTTATTTGGACTTCTTTATGGTAGTTTTTATTGATGCTATCCTTTTCTATTGGAGGGGTAGGGAGGAGCACGATCAACATTTGAGGATTGTGCTCCATACTTTGAGAGATTATAGGCTTTATGACAAATTCTCAAAGTGCGAGTTCTGGATTAGGTTTATATCTTTCTTGGGGCACGTGGTGTCGGAAGATGGGATTATGTTGGACACAAAAAAGATTGAGGCTATTCATGATTAGGCTAGGCCTATGTCTCCGACTGAGGTTCACAATTTTATTAGGTTGGTAGGCTAGTACAGGCGGTTCATCGAGGGATTTGCTACTATTAAGCACCTATAACTAGATTGACTAGGAAGGAGGTTCTGTTTTAGTGGCCCGATGGTTGTGAGGTGAGCTTTATTAAGCTCAAACACTTGCTCCCTTCAGCTCCTATTCTAACTCTTCTAGTTGCGGGCGAGGGGTTTAATATTTATTGTGATGCTTCTGGTGTTGGTTTGGGGTGTGTTCTGATATAGCAAGTTATTTTATATACATCAAGGCAGCTGATGGTGCATCAGTGGAACTACCCTACCCATGATTTAGAGTTGGCGGAGGTAGTTTTTACACTTAAGATTTAGAGGCATTACTTGTATATTGTTTGTTGTGATATTTCACTAACCACTGTAGTCTTTAGTACATTATAACTCAAAGGGAGCTTAATTCGAGATAGAACAGATACATTGACTTACTGAAGGACTGTGATATCTCTAATCTATACCATCCAGGCAAGGTGAATGTAGTAGCAGATGCCTTGAGCCGGAAGGCAGTAAGTATGGGTAGCTCAACCTTCATTTCAGTTTTTGAACGATTATTGGCCTTGAACATTCAGTCCTTAGTCAACATGAGGGTTCTACTTGATATCTCATACCCCAGGAGGATTCTTTCTAGTATTAAGGCTAGGTCTACCATGTTAGAGCAGATTTGGGGTTGGTAGTTTGAGGATAATAGGCTTTGTGGCATTTGAGATTAGGTGTTGAGAGGTAAGTCCAGAAGGGCTACCTTGGATTTTAAGGGCATGATGTGTCATGGTTTCATGACACTTTCGATACTTAAAACAAGGAAAATATGCAATAACTTAGGTGTGTTTGGTTGGTATGATATGTTTTCTGTTCTACATTGCAGGAAAATAGGTTTTAGAGGCAAAATGGACAAAAAGGAAGAATCACGCTCGAGAATGAAGTATCTGAAGATGAAAGAACCAGGATCTACATCAGAGAGATGACTCACGACAGGACTCACGTGCCATGAGTCCACTCACATGACGTGAGTGGATGCCATGAGTCAACTTCAGAGAAGTCCAAAGTTGCCTGATTTCCACGGCACTGACCTACATAGCGTGACTCGATTCCACGACACCTAGTCACGGTACCGTGGAAAGTTCCCGACTCTATTTTTCTGATTTATTTAGGATAGGATTCAGCTTTTATCTATAAATACCCTATATTGTCCTATGTTCAGGAGTTAGTCATTACATTATTTTGAGATAGTTTTCATTATTTTGAGTTCATAAACACATTATTGGATTTTGTAATCTTGGAATGTCGATTCTAGGGTTTTATTCATAATTGAAATTTCAGAGTTTCTTCTTTATTGTGAGTTTACAATTATTTTTTCATCCTCAAATTCTAAATCGGTGTGAATGTATGTACTGTTATTTCCTTTGTTGTGATTGATCTTCTAATGGTTGCAAATGTTAGAAACTCACCTGTATTCTAGAATTGCTCGAGAGAGAGGTAGGGATTGGGAAAAGGGAATAACAACAGAGATTTGAAGTTGTTAACCTTCATCTAATAACTTGAGCCGTAGCAGAAATAGTTATCTGAGATCCAGGACAAGGGTTAGTAGTACGACACTCGAAAACAGAGAGGAGAAGAGTGAAATTTGTCTAACCAAGGTCGAGAGACGTTGGATGAACATATCTTGTTAGATTTTGCATGCAATACAGTCCGGATAGTTTTGCCAGCACAAGTAACCGGTGAAGTTAAGGAATCATTGGGAATCGCAGTCCTAGTGTATTTCTCATAGTGTCTACAAATCCTATAATCAACAATCGTTACTGTTACCACTTATTCACAAAACACCCCCCAGTTTTACTAACTTGCCAACTACTCAGACTAGCATTCTACATAATTTTGTCCTATTCCCTGTGGGATCAACCCAACCTAGTTGGGTTCTATATTTGATACAGCGACCGCATTATACTTTTCTGAAGGTATATTTTGGGCGACATCAAATTTTTTGTTGCCGTGTTTCTTTTCGTCCAAAAATGTTTTCTCTTTTTTTTTTTTACACTAACCCGTTCTTCATACCCAAGTCAAACTATGCGCCCCTATGATGGCCACCCTCAACTTAGGAAATTTGCCTGAGTTGAGGTACACAATGTCCAAGGAGGGACCAAGGCCAAGACAGGTTCATTGTAAGTCAAAATGGGAAGGTAAATCGGCTAATGAAAGAAATAGGTCAATTAAGGCTCAAACTCAGGATCAAGGGATACTTAATTCAATTGGTTGGGCATTTAGGCTAAAAGTGGACTTATTCAAAAATAGCCTATGATCCTTCCTTAACCACTATCCTATAACCTAGGTAAGACTAACCAGACAATTTTTGGATTGCACACACAAAGTGAACTAGGTAATGACCTCACACATAAATAGCACAGCGTTATACTATCAACCACTACCTATCCAATTCCTACATTGCTAGTTATAGCCATTCTGCATATACTACTATTTCCATAACAAGATCCAACAGCTTTCACAAACTAACATACTACATACACAATTTAAAACATAACTTTTCAGGAGGGGTGTCGTTTAAACAATCAAGAAACACAACTTGTTCAAAACTGGACTGCACTAAGGTTTCCCTATTTTTCTCCTAATTAATCATGCAAACACCTAAACATGTCGGTTCTACTATGATAACACATTTGAGGGAAAAGAAACACGGCAAAAACCCCTCAAGTGGTGGTATACCCTCACCTCCCACTAAAAATAATGCACTGTCCCAAGTGCACGACTAGTGATAACATAAGTATAAAGGAGTGAAGACATACCTGTGGCACCCTAGGCCCCGGATGTGGGCTCGCCCAATGTGGGATCATCAACATGCTCTTTGGGCTCTCTGCTAGGTGCATGTGCCTGACTAGAATTGGGTTGATACAACAGCGGGGAGCTCACCCAGTTTTTCCACGGAGGTCTCAATCTTTTGGGTCATCAGAAGCAGCCCTTTTTGAAAGGCCTGGAGATAGAGAGGAGCCGGTTGGTGCTCCACCACCAGTGAGTGTACCTGATACTCTTTGTGTACCTGTTGAGGGCACAGGCCCGGGGATTGAGAATGAGGTCACAGGAACTACAACACCACCACCTACCTCTGGTATGGTTTTAGTTTAAAGGGACTTCGTGCAGCAGTTGATTGATAGACAGACGCAGATGTTTGAGAGGCAGGCTCACACTGAGGCCTAAATGGCTAAGTTGGTATCCTAGCTTAAGCCATGGGTTAGGACCATGGTAGAAGCTGCAGAGGCTTTAATGGAGGCCCGTATGACTGCAACTATGAATCAGTTTATGAGAGAGCTGCAAGGGAGGATTGATAATTTTGAGGCACAGATGGCCACCCGATTGAGTTCGGCACAGATACCTGACATGGATGGAATGTCACAGAAGGTGGCTGCATTGAGAGAGGAGGTTAGAGATTTGGCACCAAGTAGCACTCCTGTTATTCCACCGATGCCCGTTTTGTCCCCGATGAGGCCGGTGTTTGAGGTGAATTTGTTTGCTGACGAGGAGCCTCTTATTGATAAAGGCAAGAGACCACGTAGTCCAAAAGATCAGGTTGATAGTGGTGATGAGTTTGAGGGTGATTTCTGGAGAGCGGTTAAGGCCTCTAGAGTAGAGTACCATACCAGGTAGATTGCTCAGGAGGAGAGGGCACGGGGTGCATTTTCTAGTCAGGCACATGCACCTAGCAGAGAGCCCAGAGAACATTCTGATGATCTCGCATTGGGCAAGGCCACATCTGGCGCCTAGGGTGCCAGATGTATGTCTTGACTCCCTTACACTTATTTTATCGCTAGCTGCACTGGGGATAGTGCATCATTTTTAGTGGGGGGGAGGGGTGAGGGTATACCACCACTTGGGGTTTTTTATTACCGTGTTTATTTTCCCCCAAGTATGCTATCATAGTAGAACCGGCATGTTTAGGTGTTTGTTTAGATTATTAGGTGTTTGCATGATTAATTAGGAGAAAAATAAGGGAAACTTAGTGAAGTCCAATTTCGAACAAGTTGTGTTTCTTGATTATTTAAAGGACACCCCTCCTGAAAAGTTTTGTTTTAAATTGTGTGTGTAGTATGTTAGTTTGTGAAAACTATTGGATCTTGTTATGGAATTAGTATTATATGCAGAATGATTGTAGCTAGCAATGCATGAACTGGATAGGCAGTGGTTGATAGTGTAACCCTGTGATATGTGTGTGTGAGGTCATTACCTAGTTCACTCTGTGTGTGCAATCCAGAACTTTCCTAGTTAGTCTTGCCTAGGTTATAGGATAGTAGTTAGGAAAGGATCATAGGCTGTTTTTGAATAAGTCCACTTTTAGCCTAAATGCCCGATCAATTGAATTAAGTATCCCCTGATCCCGAGTTTGAGCTTTAATTGACCTATTTCTTTCATTAGCCGATTCACCTTCCCATTTTGAGTTACAATAAACCTGTCTTGGCCCTGGTCGCTTCTTGGACATTGTGTATCTCAACTTAGGAAAATTGTCTAAGTTGAGGGTGGCCATCATATGGGTGCATAGTTTGACTTGAATATGATGAACGGGTTAGTAAAAAAAAAAAGAGAGACAGCATATTTGGGTGTGAAAAGAAAAGAAAAAATAAAGAGTTGTGTTTTGAAAGAATGAAAAGAATCACACCCAAAAATTTGAAAATAAATGAAGGAGAATAAGGGAGAAAAAATAAGCATGGTTGAAAACAGGAGCCAAAAATAGTGTAGTATCAAGGAGGGTTGAGTCACTATATCCATATGTACCACACCCGTCCTCAAACCTACATTACAAGCCGATGAAAGTCCTATAGTGATCCTAGTCTAACTTTTTGAAAAACTAAGGCATAGAAAATAAGGGCAAGCCTATGGCATTTCATGCACATTATGTGAACTTCTTTGTGTGAGAGAGTGTTTTGACCCAGTCCCTACGTTGATATTCATTAGTATTCTGTGAGTATATGGGACTTCTTTGTTGTGAGAGTACATGGGTTGCACTGGTAGATGCTATATGTTCGGATAATGTCATTTGCAGATATGCTTAGTTGTCTGTTCATAATCTGATGCCATCATTTGATCCCTTTTATGTCATAATAATATGCTGCATCTATAAACACTATGGTTTTGATTTGCAAGTAGGAGGGGTTAGAAAAGTTTTGAGGACAAAAGCAATGAGTCGACTGCCGTAGGTCCCTTAGGTTTCTCTTAGTTAAGCATCATTGTGTTTATTTTGTTTTGTTTCCTGAGGACATGCAAACGTTCTAAGTTGAGGGTGTTGATGTGTCATGGTTTCATGACACTTTCGATGCTTAAAACTAGGAAAATATGCAATAACTTGGGTATGTTTGGTTGGTATGACGTGTTTTCTATTCTACGTTGCAGGAAAATAGGTTTTAGAGGCAAAATGGACAAAAAGGAACAATCACGCTCGAGAACGAAGTATCTGAAGACGAAAGAACCAGGATCTGCACCGGAGAGATGACTCACGATAAGACTTACATGCCGTGAGTCCACTCACGTGACGTGAGTGGCTACTGTGAGTCAACTTTAGAGATGTCAAAGTTGCCTGTTTTTCGTGGCGCTGACCTACGTGGCGTGACTTGGTTCCACGACACCTAGTCATGGTACAATGGAAAGTTGCCAACTCTGTTTTCCTGTTTTGTTTAGGATAGGATTCAGTTTGTATCTATAAATACCCCTGTATTTTCCTATGTTCAGGAGTTAGTCATTACATTATTTTGAGATAGTTTTTCATTATTTTGAGTTCATAAACACATTATTGGATTTTGTAATCTTGGAACATCAATTCTAGGGTTTTATTCATAATTGAGCTTTCAGAGTTTCTTCTTTATTGTGAGTTTACAATTATGTTTTCATCCTCGAATTCTTATTGTGCTCTTGCAAACAGGAGTAGCTAAACTCATCAATTAGGGTTGTATGAACCATGAGGAATTAACGAAATGGGTCAAGTGCGAAGCAAATTTTGAACTGTTGTGAATGCATGTATTGTTATTTCCTTGTTGTGATTGATCTTGTAATGGTTGCAAATGTTAGAAAATCACCTGTATTCTAGACTTGCTTGAGAGAAAGGTAGAAATTGGGAAAAAGGAATAACAACAGAGATTTGAAGCTATCAACCTTGATCTAATAACTTTAGTTGTAGCAGGAATAGTTATCTGAGATCCAGGACAAGGGTTAGTAGTGTGACACTCGGAGACCGAGAGGGGAAGAGTGAAATTTGTCTAACCAAGGTCGAGAGACGTTTAGATGAACATATCTTGTTAGATTTTGCATGCAATGCATTGGGATAGGTTTGCCAACACAAATAACCGGTGGAGTTAAGGAATCATTGGGGATCACAGTCCTAGTGTGTTTCTCATATTGTCTACAAATCCTATAATCAATAATCGTTACTGTTACCACTTATTCACAACCCCCCCCCCCAGTTTTACTTACTTGCCAATTACTCAGACTAGCATTCTATATAATTTTGTCCTATTCCCTGTGGGATCGACCCCAACCTAGTTGGGTTCTGTATTTGATATAGCGACCATATTATACTTTTCTGAAGGTATTTTTTGGGTAACATCAGGGCATTCTGAGATTCGATGGTCGCATTTGTTTTTTGAGGGTTGGAGACTTGATTTAGTTGATACATTGGGAGACTCATAACTCCAGCTATTTTATTCACCCAGGGACAACTAGGATTTATAGAGATTTAAGGTAGCATTACTAGTGGATTGGTATGTGTAGATATATAGAAGATTTTGTGGCTCGGTGCCTATGTTGTCAGCATGTGAAGGCCGAGCATTTGGGACATGGTGGATTGATTCAGAGCCTACACATTCCTAAGGGAAATGGGAGCAGATTACTATGAAATTTTGTATGTGGTTTGCCTCGTACTTCTCATGGTTTTAATAGCATTTGGGTCATCTTAAATAGGTTGACCAAGTCTGACCATTTCATCCCTATTCAGACTTCCTTCAGTGCCAAGAGGTTGGCTTGTATCTATGTTCGAGAGGTTGTTCACCATCACGAGGTGCAAATGCCTTTTATTTCATATAGAGTCTTTTAGTTAACTTCTAGCTTCTAGAGGGCATTTCAGGAGAAGCTAGGTACCCAGGTTGATCTTAGCACCACTTTTCACCCCCAAACTGACGGCCAGTTGGAGCATACTATTCAGGTTTTTAAGGATATGCTCTGCACATGTGTTATGGACTTTGGGGGTCAGTGAGCAGTTTTTAGCCTTAGCAGAGTTTGCCTATATAATAGCTACCATTTTAGAATTCAGATGGTACCATTCGAGGAATTGTATGGTAGATGTTATCAATCTCCGGTTGGTTGGTTTGAGACTTTAGAGGTTAGGCCCGTTGGTACTAATTTCCTTTATGAGTCTTTGGATAGAGTTTGGGTTATTTAGGATAGGCTATGGTAAACTCAGAGTATCCAGAAGAGTTATGCTGATCGTACGTTTTGTACCTTGAGATTTAGAGTTAGTGATTGGGTCATTCTTCGAGTATCACCCATGAAGGGCATGATAAGGTTCAATAAGAGGGCCAAGCTCAGCCCTAGGTATATTGGACCATTTGAGATACTTCGGACATTTGGGGAGGTTACTTTTGAATTGGCTTTGCCTCTATCTTTTTCATCCATCCATCCATTTTTTCATTTATCTATGTTGTGGCGTTATATTCTAGATGAGTCTCACATGCTTAGGTGGGACTCGATTTAGTTGGATGAGAGGTTGACTTTTATTGAGGAGCCAGTATCTATCCTAACCAGAGATGTCAAACAGTTGCATTCCTGAGATATTCCTGTGGTTAAGGTTCAGTAGAGGCATTGTCTGGTCGAGGAGTCTACCTGGGAGACTAAGCCTGAGATGCGGACCCAGTATCCCTACATGTTGGAGCCTTCAGGTACTTCTTAATCCTTTACTTTTGCAGATGAAAGTCCTTTTAGTAGTGGATGTCGTAATGACCCTCTGAGTCATTTCCTGTATTTTCATGCTTTTTCCATGTTTAGAACTTTCCTATTACTGCACCAAGTCAATTATGATATACTGGGACTAACTTTTTGGTTATCGAGAAGTTCGTTTGGTTTATAGAGCAATTTCCCTATTTTGGAGCTTTTAAAGTTGAGAAAAGGGTCTCAGGCCTAAACTTCAGGTAAACAGCCTCGGATGCCAAATTTTACAGTTTCATCAACTTTGGAATGTCAATTTTAGACTAGATGGACCCTTGGTATGGGTCTGGAGGCTTTTAAACTCGTTATGGTGTATAGAGTGGATTTTGGTGATAACTGGAACATTGGGTGTGGGACCCACATTCTATCGAAACAACCTCAGATGGTAATTTTCATGGATCCATTTAGTCGGGAGTGAAGAATTTGGTAGGGTAGCATAGTTTGTTTGTGTGCGTGAGATTTCAAACCATTCCTGAGTATCCAGTCGGAGTCCATTAGAGCTTAGCAAATTTGGTTGGTGCCAACGTTACTGGTGCAGCAGCTTTTACAGCCTAGAGATTGCTTTAGCGGCTTGGGATCGCTTTAGCAGTATATGCTTAAGCGGCTTAGAATAGCTTTAGCGGTAGTAAGCCAGCTGAGGCTGGGTCACTTTAGCACCCTCTTCGCTGTTTTAGCAGCCATATAGCCGCTAAAGCGACCATCGCTGGTGATATATATATATATATGTCATTTTCTCAAATTCCAGCCATGGTTCTAACTCAAAACCTACTTTTTACACTTGTGGGAGCTCAAATTTAGTGGAAAACTCTTACATTGGAGCTGGGTTTAGCTTGATATCATTATAGTGATCACTCTTCATTGATATTTCATAAGTTTCCGAATTAATCTCCGCTTAAATTAGTGGTTGAAATTTTTATCTTTTCTCAAACCTTATGGGATTATTTTGGTGTTGAATTGGGCTTAGATTACACCCACGTCTTGGGGAAAATAATCCTTGAGTTGAGGGGGTACGTTGTGACAGTTTTGATTTTGTGATTCCACAGCGGGCCTTATGTGGGATTTTTAGTTTGATTTCTGACCCGGAGCATATACACATAATATAGGTATTGATAGTCTCATCTTGATATGTAGAACCTTATTTTGATAGTGTGGCAGCGATCGGAGGCTTCTCAGAAGGGAAAAGTTCTGGAATAGAGGATTATTTGAGCTTTCGATGGCGTCCAGGTAAGATAGGGTTACCTTTCTCCTAGATTGTGCTTTATTATGGTATTGGTGTAGTATTGTGCTAGCTATGGGTGGGTATTTATAGTTTGGTTATTATTTTAGTATTTAGCCGGTTAGTAGCCATTTTCGATAGAATCCAGGCTCGTTTTCCCTTAGGTTAGTATACTATTATCCTTTAGGATTAGACTTAGTGCTTTTAGTGCCTTGGTGCGGGATTAGGAAGCCTTAGCCTAGGTTCGGGTAGGTGATTGCCTTAGTATGGGTTTTTGGGGTTTGGTAGTGGACCTCACTCTCCTTTCTAAGATAGAATAACCTCTGTTTCGACCTTAATAATCACCTCACTATTTCCTTAGTCTATTACCTGGGTTTTGAGTTGTCTTAGGCATTGTTTTATGTTTATTTGGCTAAGTTACCCCGGGTAGTGTAGTGTTGACCTTAGATCGCTCCTTTCGGCCTTAGTAATTGGAACCCACTATGCTTTAAAAGATTTGACTACCTAAAATTGGTTTACATTGGCAAAATGGACTTGAGATAGGTTAAAACATGGGATATTGCTATTGAGTTTAGACTTATCCTTTCCAGTTCGAGTCCGACAATTCCTATACTGTTATTATTTATCAATTCTGATTCGAGTCCGACGGATACTACATTATTATCATTTATAAGTACCATTTCGAGTCTGACATCTACATATTGATTATTATTTACTAGTTTTGGTTCGATTCCGACATTTATGATTTATATGGATAATGATTTGGGATTAGGAATCCAGTAAGGACCGGTAAGACTCAAGATTATGATCGAAAAGGAGTTCTAGTTACGCTTATCACTCATTGGCTCGTATTACAGTTATTACTGTGGTATTCCATCTTTATAATAGTGCTTCTCTTGTTTGTATCCATCGACCTTATGGGGGTTCGGTTGGATTATTTTTCTTCTTGTATGTTCCTTCTAGATTTATGGGGGCCCAGTTAGGTTATAGTTAGACTTTATTTCCTCATTCGAGTACTTCTTTTATATATATATATATATATATATATATATTGCATCCACTCGGCATGATCTACAATTTTAGTTTCTACTCCTTTATTTCTGACTTTAGTTTACATTCTCGCACTTTATTTATGCTTTTACTATAACATAGCTCAGTTGGCCTATGATGCCTACTGAGTATCTGTTGTTTTTTTCACTTATACTGCACTTCTACATATTTTACCTAATGCAACTCTGAGTATGAGTCACTGCCTCTGACGTTATCCTCGGGTTGTGCTGTTGTTCGAAGATTGGGTGAGCTTTTAGAGTCTGGAGCTGATCCTCCCCCTTCTGATGTTTTTGGATAGTCTTTTTGTATATTCTGAGACTATGTTGTATATTTGTCACTGTCTATTACTACTTTTTTGGTTTAGTGGCACTTGTACCGATCATATCAGGTCTTAGGGGAAACTCTGTTTGTTATTTTGTATTCCTCCCTCTATTGTACAACATGTTTATATATGTTTATCATCGCTTTTCTTTGCTTAAAATCTCGCATAAATGTCTGTTTCTTTGATTTTCTTATTTTTTCGCCAGTTAGCCCATTACTCACTGTTCTGAGCTATGATTTGTCTTATCTACTGGTGGGTTAAAGTAGGTGCCATCATAACTAGAGAAATTGAGTCGTGACGAAACTTTTTTTTCTTCGAAAACCCATTGGCATGCTTTGACTGATAAGTGAGAAACAAGTCCACCAAATAAATTATATTCTTTGTTCCAAATGTTGATTTACCCTTGCCAGAAAAAGTGCACTAAAACATAAATTTTCATTCACAATACAACATTGTCCATATTGATAAATTATCTTTTTATCATTAAGACAATTAGTTGCTAACACAAGATCATATAAAACTGACTAGTGCACTTTCAAGAAATCCTTTTCAAAATTTATCAACTTGTTTTTCATGAAACCTTCCTCCTCCGAGCGTTTCTTCCAGTATTCGATTACTTTAATAATTGTTTTCCTATGGACATTAGGCAGGAGAATTATGATTGAAATGCAATCATTTTCAACCATGTTGTTGATGGCTTGTGACATAACAACTATGGCCTCGTCGAATATGAATTCCTCGCCATCACTACTTTTAGAGTTAAGAGCTTTGTTGAAGACAAGCAATGGCGAGGAATTCATACTCACCGAGGCCATAGCCGTTATGTCACAAGCCATTAAGAACATGGTTGAAATGATTGGGTTTCAAACGTTATTCCCCTGCCTAATGTCCATAGATGACCATAGCAAAACAATGATAAAAGTAATGAATACTGGAAGAAACACTCGAAGGAGGAAGATGCTTCAAAAGACCAGTTGATGAATTTTGACAAGGATTTCTTGTAACTACACCAGACAGTTTTATATGATCTTGTGTTAGCTGCTAATTATCTTAATGATAAACATATAATTTATCAATATGGACAATTTTGTATAGTGAATGAAAATGCCCGTTTTCTTGCTCTTTTTCTGGTAGGGGGAATTTAATATTTGGAACAAAGAATATAATTTGTTTGGTGGACTTGTGGCTCACCTATCAGTCAAAGCATGCCAAAGGGTTTCCAAAGAAGCAAAGTTGTTTCCATCCTCACTTTGAAATGCTATGGCCTAAGAGTTTCGATATGTCAGAGCCTAGTGATTATGACATTGCACTATATTTATTTCCTTCGGAGGCAAGGTAATTACTTTATATTTTCACCATTTTACGCTTAGTTTTCATCAAATTAGCTTTGTTATCACTTTAATTTTCTCTGTGCAGATACGAGCAGGATTTTGATAATTTGGTTGGGGATATGATCGGTGGAGAACTTGCTCTCCAACCATTTATGCCTAATGTGGACCTACTGATTTTCACATCAACAGAACTGCCCTTACATCACTGAAGTACGGTTTTACTTGATATTACATGAAAGATGAACCCACAAATAGCTTAGGTCTTAGTTTTCATTTAATTTTTGTTTTTTGGATTCATTGTTAAGTTGTGGGAGGAAACTAGTTGGCAGGATTCCAACAGAAACACTACTTATGGGGCATTTTTAGAGCAAGGCCGAATTCTAGTAGCAGTCAAATGGTATCAAGCGGTACCAAATCTGTGATAAGTGAAATGGGACTTGGTTAGTCAAAGCTTGCCAAGGGTTTCTGAAGAGGCATGAGGATCCAAGTGTGGCCTAACCCAACAAATTTAGTACAAACCATGCAACTGTACAAAAAGATTCACTAATTATGTGCAAAAATTAAGTTTAGAAATCAGTTACTAACACCTAGTATTGCTATACTAGGATTTAAAACCCATAAGGGTCGAGGGAAGCTCCAAAGTGTAAAGTTGGATTACCATTTTGTCCCTATACTAAATCAAAATTTGATTAAATATTTAATTAAATAATAATATTTTATTTACATAATGGAAAAATTTGAAGTCCAACAGTTGACATTATAAATTCCTTACTTATAACTATATGTTAGTATTCAATTAAAAAGAATAAAACGGTTGGATGCTTGGTTTACCTTATTGAATACAAGAAGACAAATACATTGCATTAGGAAACATTCATTTTAATGATGCTTAGCATTCTAAAGATATATACCTATATTTAACACAAAATTTCATAGATGATGATTCAACCAAAATTGAATCATATTTCAAGGCTTTAGTATATGAATATTGAATTGAATGGTTTAAATTTTCATGTTGTTGAAGCAATTGAAGGTGACAGAAATGCTACTCGCAAAACAAAAGTTGCAAGCATATCAACACATACCTCTTGGCTTTGAGAAATGAAGAAAATTTTGGAAGGCTAATGGTGGTAATTGCTATTTTTTTACATGCTGCCACTAAGAGAGATACAAAGTTGGTTCTTCCAAATTTATATGCATTAGGTGGTATATCTATGGTTGGAAAAAACTTTCTTTAGTTGTTCTTTAAATGTTCATCTCTTAAAATATTAGAAAGTAAGATTCATTGTTTTATTCTATATCACTGGTTTCTTTTAAATATGTTTTAATATCTATCTTTAGTATGTAATATATGTGTTATCAAAATCTTTTTGAGTACGTATTGTTAATGATTTAATTATGTGATGTCAAAGATTTCTATCATTTTTCTAAAATAATATCTCTAGAAAGTAGTAGTTTTTTTGTTTTTTTTTGATATTGTGCCTTTGAGAAATGGAGAAGACCTTGGGAGGCTTTTTATCAATATGACGACTATAGCACTATTGTGGGGGTCCTTCCAAATATCAATCCAATTTGTCTCGAATAATACTGGAAGTGAAAAGTCAATCACGAACCTCATATCAATTCCAAAAGCAACCAAATCTCCAGTTAAAGCTAAATCTTACGTGTAGTGGTTGCTAAAACTTTGTATCATTCTTTTGATCTTCTCTCTATGTTCTTATATTATTAGAACGTTCTTATTGTTATTCAAGGAAATATTGCTAAGGTTTTAAAAAATATTGCCAAGGGAAAAAATATAGTTGAACTTCTTAGAAACATAAATGTATGCTAAAAGTCAATGGTTGCTTAAGCTATCTAATAACAAATATATATTGTTTTGGCTGAAATTTATTGACAAAGTGAGAAAGCTGAAAATAGAATAGTTATGCATTCTTATTTATAATGGGATACTTGCTTTTGCGAAAAAGAAATAAATTACAATCCCTATTGTTTGAATATTTTCTTACTCAAGTATGTTAAATGTGTTAGCAATCGAATCAATAAAGGAACATTACTATATTTAACGTTTTTCATCTCTTTGTATAGTTGTTAAGTCTCATACTGAATATTTAGAGATACGCAAGTACACTAATTTATTGTATATTTTCTTTTTTAAGAATCCACACAAACGTTCCTACAAACATTATTCTACTAAAATACATTATTATTACATATAAAATATTTTAATAATTGCCACTAGATAAGGAAGGTACGTACATAAAACTATAATATAATATGACTTCTAACTTTATTCATAAGAGTTATTAAGGATATGTAATTTTTCTTACCTCTTATATATAAAATTTATTACAATAAATACAATAAATAAAACGGTACTTGAATATGGCAAAGAACTAACTTCTAATGACCCTAGATATATAAGGCTCAATAAACAAATAAATATAGATAATAAATTACAAAAAATCATAATCGAATTAAACGACTTATACGAAGAATATGAACATACAAGAATACCAGCATTAATAGATATAATCTCATATACAGAATATAAATATATTAATTAATTCAGAAAACAACAAGAATATAGGTATGCCAAATAAGTTGCCAAATACAAAAGTGACAAAACCAATAGAAATAAATTATTTAACAAAAAAGATTCAAAAAAGATATAGACAAAACGTTCAAAGAAAACAAAAACTTAAAGACATTACACAGATAATTAAAGATATAGACAACTTAAATAAAGCCATGACTAGATTAGTTATAGCAATAAACAAATTAAGTATAGCAATAAGACATCCATAAATGGATAAACCAAAATCAAGTAACCCAGTTTACAAAAATATAAATACACCAAAAATACTAAGAAAAGTAGAATTACTTAGAAAAATTATAGACATACGAAATGAACTTAACTACAGAAAGGATAGATTAAACTATAACATATTTGCAGGAGTAAATCCCCAATCAATAACAGCACAAAGAAAAACGATAACTGATTTAGAATTAGAATTACAGGTATTAGAACATAAATACGCATATGAATAAAGAAGAATACCCAGTAGAAGAAAAAACATTTATAGGAACAGAAGGTATACAAATAATCATAGTACACTCAAATCTAGGACGCAGATACAGAAAAATAGGAACTAAATTACATCTAATGCCAAACCAAAACTCAGCCAAACTGGAAGATAGTTTAACAAAAATGGTAAGATTACAAAAAGAAAATGGTGAAATAGATAAGAACCTAGAAATTGAAAGAATACGTATGGAAGCAAAAAAGGAAATAGAACAATTAAAACTTAAACAAATAAAAGAAGAACCACAACAAGAACTACCTCAAGAAATAAATCCGAGTATCCCACAAATGGATTTCGAACCATCTACAAAAATAAAGGAATTAGAAAAAGAATTAGCTTTACTTAAACAAATATATGCAAAGAAAGTCAGGGAAAGAGAAGAACGTCAAAAAATATATAAGGAAAAACAACTAGAAAAAGAAAAACAATTAGCAGAAGAATTGGAAAGGATTAAGGAAAAAATACAAATTGAAGAAACTAATCCAGATGTGACAGAAGAATTCACAACCTTAAGTATAAATAATATAGACATTATAGAAGATGATGAGCAATCCGAAAACCAGGAAATTAGTGAAACTTATACAGAAATTATGGATCAAATCAATAACACAGAATTGAACATAAATACAACAAATACTAAACCAAAAATAAATACCATAAAAGATGAAGCTAGTACCAGTAAAACAACATATGATAAAAGAAGATATAATAATCCAAGGACAACAGGACCAACCTATTGGACAGTTACAGACGATAATAGATATGAAGCAATATGGAACAGTAGGCTAAATACAAAATGGATACCTAATAAAATCCCAGAACAATCTCAATTTTTAGATTTAGATTGCGTAATAGATACTAATAAAACAATACAATTATGGATAGGACACCTTGCAAAACAACTAGTTGATAACAAAATATCCGTAGCAGATACGCTAGGATGTATAGAAAGAACATTAGTAGGATCAGCAAAATTATGGCTACATAACATAGCAGAAGACAGTAGGGCAACCCTAAGAAATAACAAAAACAAATATGGAGTAATCACAACATCAAACATAGAAATTCTAGACAAATATGAATATGGAATAAGGAATGAATTCGGAAGTATGACCACTGAACTAGCAGAACAAGAAAAAGATAGGAACCTAAATAGACAACTAATGAATAAATTATCAATATGTAATATGTGCTACACCGACCAATATACATGTGCCTTTAAAGATTATTATTATAAAGGAATATATACACATGAAGAAGCAGTAGAAATCAGAAAATTATATTTTGCAAAATTACCAGAACCCTTTAGTACAAAAATAATAGCAGATTGGGAAGCAGCAAGTTTAACAGATACCTTAGGAGCAAGAATAAAATATTTACAAACATGGTTTATCGGACTATGTGATGCTTACAAAGATAAACGAAAATTGGATAAAATATTAGACAAAAATATGGCATGTTGTACACAAAAAACAGCACCACAGTTTGGATGTAAACAATCCAACAAACATAGATATAAAAGTTTTAAATCTAAATACAAATATAAACAACCAAGGAAAAGATATTATGTAAAAAATTATAAAAAGAAAAGACCATATAAACCAAAGAAAAAATTATCCGAATGTACATGTTATAATTGTGGCAAGCTAGGACATCTAGCTAAAGATTGTCAAATACCTAAAGACATAAAGAAAAAACAAATAACAGAAATACAGATAAAAGATGATACGTATACCGAACTACCATACATAGATTATGATATGGAAAGTGAAGATAGTATATACGAAGTAGACGAATTAGACAATATCACAGATCTTGACGAGGATATAATAGAACAAATAGATAATGAAGATATAGACATAGAAGAGGACAACTATGACTGAGACTGAAGTAATTGAAAAAGAAAACCATCAAAATGAAGAAACCTCAAGCCAAAAAGTAATATTTGATACAAACATATTTAACCAAATTACAAAACAAGAAATATCACTAAAAATAGATAATGTTTTAGATGTACCCATGATAAAAAATTGGTTTAGAAAACCAAAAGAAGAATATTATGTTATAAGTCAAAAAGAACATACAGTAGATTGTAAATATGCAAAAGGAAGAGCAATGGTACCAATACTTAACAAAAAGGAACTCAATAAAGAAATACAAGCCTTAAAAACTAAAAGCGAAATAACCCACGTACATCTAGGAGCAATAGAAATATCAATAAAAGCATGTTTTAGAGAAGGAATAGATACCCCAATAGAACTTTACTTAGCAGATGATAGGATAAAATTCCCTATAGAAAAAAGTATTATCAGTGCAGTAAAAGGAAATCTAATATATCAAAAATTTAAATTTATAGTAAATCCAAATTATTCAGTAGCAATAAAAGATAAAAATATTGACAAATCCTTAGTATTATACTGGAGAATGTCAGGAATAGAACTAACACCAGGAAGTAAAATATTCACAGCAAGATGTAAAAATCTATATATCTTAACAACAAAACATACGGTAAAAGCAGTTAGTAAAATAGATAAGATAAAAATAGAAACACCATTTGACAATATAGTAACAACAATTGATAACAATGACTATAGTTATGATGAATTAGATATAAACAAAGAATTAGAAATCGTAAATGAAAGAATAGGAACATCAAAAAGAATAATGGATACCCCAACAACATCATCTAGAATGAGTACATCCAGAAGATTAGAACACGAAATACCTATGGAAATACAACCATACCATTATTACATAACAGGAATACTAGGCCAAAGAAAATATCTAATACTTATAGATACAGGAGAACAAGAAAATTATATTACCAGAGAACTGATATTAGAAAATGATATCACAATACAAGAACAAGGATGCCCAGATTTACCTAAAGAACTACGACAAACAAAAGAAATAACAACACAAGAGTTAATTATAGGAGGAATACCAATCAATATACAATTTACAATAACACAGATAAATACAAATATCATTTTAGGATTAGCTTGGCTAGAACAAGTTAGACCTTATAAAATAGAAGACAAACAACTAATAATTCATTATCAAAATAAGAATATTATAATTACCAGAACCATAGTAAAAATAAAATGACAAAAGTATATATCTTGGCAAAAATAATAGTAGAAGGATATAACGGTAGATATTATACACCAATGATAGATACAGGATCAGAAACTAACCTTTGTAGATATATTTGTTTACCAGAAACAAAATGGGAAAAACTAAAAGACCCAACAGTATTTACTGGATTTAATGATGAAGGAAGTATGGTTACCTATGTAGCAAAAAATATAAAAATTTAAATATGGGATAAAATATTAATTATAAAAACAATGTACAACTATGAATTTACAACTAGAGACATGATAATAGGAATGCCTTTTATAGACAATCTATACCCTCATATATTAACCAAAAAATATTGGTGGTTTACAACACCATGTAACCACAAAGTAGCAGCTAAAAGAGTAACTAATAAAACCAGGAAACCAACTCCATGGATTAAAGGAAGCGAAAATATAGTACAAAAATTAGAAAATAACCCCAACACAGAAAAACAAGTAGAAATAATAACCTTTTCTATAGACACATTACGACCGATACATAATAAACTAGAACTATTATATAGTGAAAATCCCCCTCAAGGATGGGAAAAACATAAAACTACTGTTACAATAGAATTAATTGATCCAAACAGTATAATCACCCAGAAACCACTAAAATATAACTTTAATGATTTAAAAGATTTTACCCTTCATATTACTGAATTACTCAACAACAACTACATCCAAGAAAGTAATAGCAAACATACTAGTCCTGCGTTTATCGTTAATAAACACAGTGAACAAAAAAGAGGGAAAAGTAGGATGGTTATAGATTATCGCAATTTAAATGCCAAAACTAAATCATACAACTATCCAATACCAAACAAAATATTAAAAATAAGACAAATCCAAGGATATAATTACTTTAGTAAATTTGACTGTAAATCAGGATTTTACCACCTTAAGTTAGAAGAAGAATCTAAAAAATTAACAGCATTCACTGTACCACAAGGATTTTACGAATGGAACGTACTACCTTTTGGATATAAAAATGCACCTGGAAGATACCAACACTTTATGGATACATATTTCACACAACTAGAAAATTATGTTGTATACATAGACGATATACTATTATACTCTAAAACAGAAGAAGAACATATACAACTATTGAACAAATTCATAAATATTATAGAAACTACAGGAATAAGTCTAAGCAAAAGTAAAGCAGAAATAATGAAAAACCAAATAGAATTCTTAGGAATACAGATAGATAGAGATGGAATAAAGATGCAAACACACATAGTACAAAAAATAATTGATTCAGAAGAATTGTTAGATAAAAAAAAGAAATTACAATCCTTCTTAGGATTAGTAAACCAAGTACGAGAATATATACCAAAGTTAGCAGAACATTTAAAACCATTACAAAAGAAATTAAAAAAGGATATTGAATATCACTTTGATAGTACAGATAAAACACATATACAACGGATAAAAGAATTATGTAAGCAATTACCTAAGCTATATTTCCCCGATGTAACAAAACAATTTGTATACATAGTAGAAACAGATTCAAGCGATCATAGCTATGGAGGAGTATTGAAATATAAATATTTAACTGAAACTATAGAACATCATTGCAGATATTATTCAGGATCTTATACAGAACCACAAATTAAATGGGAGATAAACCGAAAAGAACTATTTTCTTTATACAAATGCTTGTTTTCATTTGAACCATATATTGTATATAATAAATTTATTGTCAGAACAGATAATACCCAAGTGAAATGGTGGTTAACAAGACAGATACAAGACTCCGTTACGACAAAAGAAATACGACGACTTGTATTGAATATACAAAATTTTACTTTTACAATTGAAGTAATTAGCACTAACAAAAATACTGTTGCAGACTACCTATCAAGACAAAGCAACGCAGACAGAGCCAGAAAAAGATAGTACAATGGAAACTATGCTCAAAGCTATTACTACACTTTGTACCAAAGTGGAAAGTATCGAGCTAGAAGTACAAAAGCTTAAGATTAATGAAGTTAATCTGAAATCTAAAGCTATAGAAAGTCAGCCGCATGACTCAAAAACTGCTGAACTACGTCAATCGGAAGACGGTAAAAATCTAGATCTAGAAGGAGACGTTGAGAAACTCCCTAAAACTCATAACAAACTAGTTAATGCAGTTGCAGGTACAAGTACCAGTGCCAGTGCAGGAGCAAGCAGCTCAGGAACAACCAAACAACCTACAAAAAGACAAAATACCAATTTAAATAGTCAATTTATAAAACCTTTTGTCCAAAAATTACAACCTATAAATATCCCCAGTCCACAAACATCCACATATGCATCAAGTCTTAGTCAACATAAGCAACTATATAATTACCTCTCCAGAACATATATCCAAAATATCCACAGGATCCAGACATATTTAAATTTAAATCCAAGGTCTACCTCAACTACTGACCCCGAAAAAAACTATATTACCCAGAAACTACAAGGCTACAACAAACTAATTGCCCAACCGGATACCAATGCAAATTTAATAAAAACATGTTACGACTACGGACTATTGGCCACGGTATATACAAAAGACGGACATGAGATACAAAAAATACCAGAAATATATAATGCATTTTCTACCTACAAGAGGATAACAGGAGGATTATTTTTCTATATAAGATTCTACACAGCACCTACCGAAATATTATATGATGAAATAAAACCAAACATCCAAGTAGTAAAAATCGGACTTACTAGAGATATGATTATACCAGAAGAAATTGGAGCACAACCAGAAATACCCGAATTAGATATTCCAAGCTTCTATGCAAACAAACGAATTATTGGACTACAAGTAATCTTCCAGGAACTAGCTAACAACTATACAAATGGACATGCAATTTGGAGCTATTATTGCAGAAATCAAGTTATGATCTATGCAAATTCCCGAGAACTACACCAAGGAGATATGGAAGAAGTACGACAATGGATATGGACTTTACTAAAACCAGAAGATACGCCAACTACCAGAGCATTAAAAAAGGGATTCATTTCAAAAGATCTATTAACCAGATACTGTCACTTTATCGGACAAAAATACCCAGAACACCAATGTTCGAAATGCAACGGTGGAAATACAGTCAATATACCAGAAGTACAATTGGAATAAAATGTAAGACAGCTAGCAGATCAAGATAAGAAGAAAAGCTATGTAAGAAGAAAAGCTATGTACTATAGTTACTTTACTTTTTCTGTTTTATGTGTTTTAGTCGTAAAGTAGGAATAGTTAGATTCCTTCCTTACGCGTTTTCTTTTAATTATTAGATAGGATAGGATAAAGGAGCATAATGCTCTTTACGCGTTTTTGTAAAAAAGTCATAAAGTGCATAGTAACTAGTACTGTACACTAACGCGTTTTCTTTCTTTTTGCATTATTGAGGCTGCTTTTCGGAATAGCAGGCAAGCCTCCTTATGTATATATATATGGGAGAAGGCAAGAGAAAGGATCATCGACCCTTAACCCCTCTCATGTGCTGAGATCCCTAAGATAAATAAATAAAGAAACTTTTTATTAACTACTCGCTTTCAATAAGCTATGGATGAATCCAATATACATACCTCAATATCACATACCACGAAAGAAATAACAACTACGGTACACTCATATTTAATTATGTGTAACTAAATCTTATATTCCTGCTAATCTCTAGAATATTATTACTGTTTATCATGTAGTAGTTTGATTATGTTAAATTATTCAAGTAAGTTTGCTATGGTTAGGTAAGCTGAGAGTTAGGTAAGCCCAGACTAAGCCATCCTAAAGGTCAAAACCAGAAAAGGCTAGGAATGCCGTAAAGAGGGTAGTAGACCATTGTTGAGGCATTGTTAGGGAAACTTATTAAAGCTGAAACCCATAGTAGTGACACAAAGGATAATTAAACATACTAGATTACTAAGTGATAAATATAATAATAGGATTAGAGGTTAAAAGGAATATGATTTGCCTACACATAAGATGAAAAATATGACACAACCTAGTGAAAACATGGAAAGCTACCAGATCAAAACAACTAAGTATTTAATAAATGAAGATGAAAATTACAAAATACTACTTTTATATACACTAAAAAGTTTAGATAAAGATTCTATACAAAAAATATACAACTTGCTATTTACTCATGAAATCATAGACCTAATGAAAGAAGAATGGCTGGATAGCATATTAAACAACGATGAAGATGAAGATTATAGAAATAATGATATATATGACAATATAGACTCAGAAGGACACTTAGATTTTAACTAGAATAATGAACCAAGAACACCTAGAAAACTGGCAACGAACTATAAACGAATTAAGAGAAAGAGAAACCTTAATACAATATAACTTAGACAGCTATATACAAACCCAGAATGTTGCTTATCTAGATCTAATAGTAGAAGATATTAACCAAATATTAACACTAATTAGACAAAGAGATAATTATTACGAATCCACATTTATACAATGACTAAACAAGACAAAGACAAAGGACCCCCCCCAAAATACTGTTTGGATCAATTAATTCTATTGTAACAGTAGTTTTATGTTTTTCCCATCCTTGAAGGGGATTTTCACTATATAATAGTTCTAGTTTATTATGTATCGGTCGTAATGTGTCTATAGAAAAGGTTATTATTTATACTTGTTTTTCTGTGTTGGGGTTATTTTCTAATTTTTGTACTATATTTTCTTTGGTTTATATGGTCTTTTCTTTTTATAATTTTTTACATAATATCTTTTCCTTGGTTGTTTATATTTGTATTTAGATTTAAAACTTTTATATTTCTTAAATCGTTTTTTATATCTATGTTTGTTGGATTGTTTACATCCAAACTGTGGTGCTGTTTTTTGTGTACAACATGCCATATTTTTGTCTAATATTTTATCCAATTTTCATTTATCTTTGGAAGCATCACATAGTCCTATAAACCATGTTTGTAAATATTTTATTCTTGCTCCTAAGGTATCTGTTAAACTTGCTGCTTCCCAATCTGCTATTATTTTTGTACTAAAGGGTTCTGGTAATTTTGCAAAATATAATTTTCTGATTTCTACTGCTTCTTCATGTGTATATATTCCTTTATAATAATAATCTTTAAAGGCACATGTATATTGGTCGGTGTAGCACATATTACATATTGATAATTTATTCATTAGTTGTCTATTTAGGTTCCTATCTTTTTCTTGTTCTGCAGAAACTACAGGAATAAGTCTAAGCAAAAGTAAAGCAGAAATAATGAAAAACCAAATAGAATTCTTAGGAATACAGATAGATAGAGATGGAATAAAGATGCAAACACACATAGTACAAAAAATAATTGATTCAGAAGAATTGTTAGATACAAAAAAGAAATTACAATCCTTCTTAGGATTAGTAAACCAAGTACGAGAATATATACCAAAGTTAGCAGAACATTTAAAACCATTACAAAAGAAATTAAAAAAGGATATTGAATATCACTTTGATAGTACAGATAAAACACATATACAACGGATAAAAGAATTATGTAAGCAATTACCTAAGCTATATTTCCCCGATGTAACAAAACAATTTGTATACATAGTAGAAACAGATTCAAGCGATCATAGCTATGGAGGAGTATTGAAATATAAATATTTAACTGAAACTATAGGACATCATTGCAGATATTATTCAGGATCTTATACAGAACCACAAATTAAATGGGAGATAAACCGAAAAGAACTATTTTCTTTATACAAATGCTTGTTGTCATTTGAACCATATATTGTATATAATAAATTTATTGTCAGAACAGATAATACCCAAGTGAAATGGTGGTTAACAAGACAGATACAAGACTCCGTTACGACAAAAGAAATACGACGACTTGTATTGAATATACAAAATTTTACTTTTACAATTGAAGTAATTAGCACTAACAAAAATACTGTTGCAGACTACCTATCAAGACAAAGCAACGCAGACAGAGCCAGAAAAAGATAGTACAATGGAAACTATGCTCAAAGCTATTACTACACTTTGTACCAAAGTGGAAAGTATCGAGCTAGAAGTACAAAAGCTTAAGATTAATGAAGTTAATCTGAAATCTAAAGCTATAGAAAGTCAGCCGCATGACTCAAAAACTGCTGAACTACGTCAATCGGAAGACGGTAAAAATCTAGATCTAGAAGGAGACGTTGAGAAACTCCCTAAAACTCATAACAAACTAGTTAATGCAGCTGCAGGTACAAGTGCCAGTGCCAGTGCAAGAGCAAGCAGCTCAGGAACAACCAAACAACCTACAAAAAGACAAAATACCAATTTAAATAGTCAATTTATAAAACCTTTTGTCCAAAAATTACAACCTATAAATATCCCCAGTCCACAAACATCCACATATGCATCAAGTCTTAGTCAACATAAGCAACTATATAATTACCTCTCCAGAACATATATCCAAAATATCCACAGGATCCAGACATATTTAAATTTAAACCCAAGGTCTACCTCAACTACTGACCCCGAAAAAGACTATATTACCCAGAAACTACAAGGCTACAACAAACTAATTGCCCAACCGGATACCAATGCAAATTTAATAAAAACATGTTACGACTACGGACTATTGGCCACGGTATATACAAAAGACGGACATGAGATACAAAAAATACCAGAAATATATAATGCATTTTCTACCTACAAGAGGATAACAGGAGGATCATTTTTCTATATAAGATTCTACACAGCACTTGCCGAAATATTATATGATGAAATAAAACCAAACATCCAAGTAGTAAAAATCGGACTTACTAGAGATATGATTATACCAGAAGAAATTGGAGCACAACCAGAAATACCCGAATTAGATATTCCAAGCTTCTATGCAAACAAACGAATTATTGGACTACAAGTAATCATCCAGGAACTAGCTAACAACTATACAAATGGACATGCAATTTGGAGCTATTATTGCAGAAATCAAGTTATGATCTATGCAAATTCCCGAGAACTACGCCAAGGAGATATGGAAGAAGTACGACAATGGATATGGACTTTACTAAAACCAGAAGATACGCCAACTACCAGAGCATTAAAAAAGGGATTCATTTCAGAAGATCTATTAACCAGATACTGTCACTTTATCGAACAAAAATACCCAGAACACCAATGTTCGAAATGCAACGGTGGAAATACAGTCAATATACCAGAAGTACAATTGGAATAAAATGTAAGACAGCTAGCAGATCAAGATAAGAAGAAAAGCTATGTACTATAGTTACTTTACTTTTTCTGTTTTATGTGTTTTAGTCGTAAAGTAGGAATAGTTAGATTCCTTCCTTACGCGTTTTCTTTTAATTATTAGATAGGATAGGATAAAGGAGCATAATGCTCTTTACGCGTTTTTGTAAAAAAGTCATAAAGTGCACAGTAACTAGTACTGTACACTAACGCGTTTTCTTTCTTTTTGCATTATTGAGGCTGCTTTTAGGAATAGCAGGCAAGCCTCCTTATGTATATATATATGGGAGAAGGCAAGAGAAAGGATCCCCCAAGATAAATAAATAAAGAAACTTTTTATTAACTACTCGCTTTCAATAAGCTATGGATGAATCCAATATACATACCTCAATATCACATACCACGGAAGAAATAACAACTACGGTACACTCATATTTAATTATGTGTAACTAAAGCTTATATTCCTGCTAATCTCTAGAATATTATTACTGTTTATCATGTAGTAGTTTGATTATGTTAAATTATTCAAGTAAGTTTGCTATGGTTAGGTAAGCTGAGAGTTAGGTAAGCCCAGACTAAGCCATCCTAAAGGTCGAAACCAGAAAAGGCTAGGAATGCCGTAAAGAGGGTAGTAGACCATTGTTGAGGCATTGTTAAGGAAACTTATTAAAGCTGAAACCCATAGTAGTGACACAAAGGATAATTAAACATATTAGATTACTAAGTGATAAATATAATAATAGGATTAGAGGTTAAAAGGAATATAATTTGCCTACACATAAAATGAAAAATATGACACAACCTAGTGAAAACATGGAAAGCTACCAGATCAAAACAACTAAGTATTTAATAAATGAAGATGAAAATTACAAAATACTACTTTTATATACACTAAAAAGTTTAGATAAAGATTCTATACAAAAAATATACAACTTGCTATTTACTCATGAAATCATAGACCTAATGAAAGAAGAATGGCTGGATAGCATATTAAACAACGATGAAGATGAAGATTATAGAAATAATGATATATATGACAATATAGACTCAGAAGGACACTTAGATTTTAACTAGAATAATGAACCAAGAACACCTAGAAAACTGGCAACGAACTATAAACGAATTAAGAGAAAGAGAAACCTTAATACAATATAACTTAGACAGCTATATACAAACCCAGAATATTGCTTATCTAGATCTAATAGTAGAAGATATTAACCAAATATTAACACTAATTAGACAAAGAGATAATTATTACGAATCCGCAATTATACAATGACTAAACAAGACAAAGACAAAAGACCCCCCCCCCCCCAAAATTGGTAATATTTATGAATTTGTTCAATAGTTGTATATGTTCTTCTTCTGTTTTAGAGTATAATAGTATATCGTCTATATATACAACACAATTTTCTAGTTGTGTGAAATATGTATCCATAAAGTGTTGGTATCTTCCAGGTGCATTTTTATATCCAAAAGGTAGTACGTTCCATTAGTAAAATCCTTGTGGTACAGTGAATGCTGTTAATTTTTTAGATTCTTCTTCTAACTTAAGGTGGTAAAATCCTGATTTACAGTCAAATTTACTAAAGTAATTATATCCTTGGATTTGTCTTATTTTTAATATTTTGTTTGGTATTGGATAGTTGTATGATTTAGTTTTGGCATTTAAATTGCGATAATCTATAACCATCCTACTTTTCCCTCTTTGTTGTTCACTGTGTTTATTAACGATAAACGCAGGACAAGTATGTTTGCTATTACTTTCTTGGATGTAGTTGTTGTTGAGTAATTCAGTAATATGAAGGGTAAAATCTTTTAAATCATTAAAGTTATATTTTAGTGGTTTCTGGGTGATTATACTGTTTGGATCAATTAATTCTATTGTAATAGTAGTTTTATGTTTTTCCCATCCTTGAAGGGGATTTTCACTATATAATAGTTCTAGTTTATTATGTATCGGTCGTAATGTGTCTATAGAAAAGGTTATTATTTCTACTTGTTTTTCTGTGTTGGGGTTATTTTCTAATTTTTGTACTATATTTTCGCTTCCTTTAATCCATGGAGTTGGTTTCCTGGTTTTATTAGTTACTCTTTTAGCTGCTACTTTGTGGTTACATGGTGTTGTAAACCACCAATATTTTTTGGTTAATATATGAGGGTATAGATTGTCTATAAAAGGCATTCCTATTATCATGTCTCTAGTTGTAAGTTCATAGTTGTACATTGTTTTTATAATTAATATTTTATCCCATATTTGAATTTTTATATTTTTTGCTACATAGGTAACCATACTTCCTTCATCATTAAATCCAGTAAATACTGTTGGGTCTTTTAGTTTTTCCCATTTTGTTTCTGGTAAACAATTATATCTACAAAGGTTAGTTTCTGATCCTGTATCTATCATTGGTGTATAATATCTACTGTTATATCCTTCTACTATTATTTTTGCTAAGATATATACTTTTGTCATTTTATTTATACTATGGTTCTGGTAATTATAATATTCTTATTTTGATAATGAATTATGAGTTGTTTGTCTTCTATTTTATAAGGTCTAACTTGTTCTAGCCAAGCTAATCCTAAAATGATATTTGTATTTATCTGTGTTATTGTAAATTGTATATTGATTGGTATTCCTCCTATAATTAACTCTTGTGTTGTTATTTCTTTTGTTTGTCGTAGTTCTTTAGGTAAATCTGGGCATCCTTGTTCTTGTATTGTGATATCATTTTCTAATATTAGTTCTCTGGTAATATAATTTTCTTGTTCTCCTGTATCAATAAGTATTATATATTTTCTTTGGCCTAGTATTCCTGTTATGTAATAATGGTATGGTTGTATTTCCATAGGTATTTCGTGTTCTAATCTCCTGGATGTACTCATTCTAGATGATGTTGTTGGGGTATCCATTATTCTTTTTGATGTTCCTATTCTTTCATTTACGATTTCTAATTCTTTGTTTATATCTAATTCATCATAACTATAGTCATTGTTATCAATTGCTGTTACTATATTGTCAAATGGTGTTTCTATTTTTATCTTATCTATTTTACTAACTGCTTTTACCATATGTTTTGTTGTTAAGATATATAAATTTTTACATCTTGCTGTGAATATTTTACTTCCTGGTGTTAGTTCTATTCCTGACATTCTCCAGTATAATACTAAGGATTTGTCAATATTTTTATCTTTTATTGCTACTGAATAATTTGGATTTACTATAAATTTAAATTTTTGATATATTAGATTTCCTTTTACTGCACTGATAATACTTTTTTCTATAGGGAATTTTATCCTATCATCTGCTAAGTAAAGTTCTATTGGGGTATCTATTCCTTCTCTAAAACATGCTTTTATTAATATTTCTATTGCTCCTAGATGTACGTGGGTTATTTCGCTTTTAGTTTTTAAGGCTTGTATTTCTTTATTGAGTTCCTTTTTGTTAAGTATTGGTACCATTGCTCTTCCTTTTGCATATTTACAATCTACTGTATGTTCTTTTTGACTTATAACATAATATTCTTCTTTTGGTTTTCTAAACCAATTTTTTATCATGGGTACATCTAAAACATTATCTATTTTTAGTGATATTTCTTGTTTTGTAATTTGGTTAAATATGTTTGTATCAAATATTACTTTTTGGCTTGAGGTTTCTTCATTTTGATGGTTTTCTTTTTCAATTACTTCAGTCTCAGTCATAGTTGTCCTCTTCTATGTCTATATCTTCATTATCTATTTGTTCTATTATATCCTCGTCAAGATCTGTGATATTGTCTAATTCGTCTACTTCGTATATACTATCTTCACTTTCCATATCATAATCTATGTATGGTAGTTCGGTATACGTATCATCTTTTATCTGTATTTCTGTTATTTGTTTTTTCTTTATGTCTTTAGGTATTTGACAATCTTTAGCTAGATGTCCTAGCTTGCCACAATTATAACATGTACATTCGGATAATTTTTTCTTTGGTTTATATGGTCTTTTCTTTTTATAATTTTTTACATAATATCTTTTCCTTGGTTGTTTATATTTGTATTTAGATTTAAAACTTTTATATTTCTTAAATCATTTTTTATATCTATGTTTGTTGGATTGTTTACATCCAAACTGTGGTGCTGTTTTTTGTGTACAACATGCCATATTTTTGTCTAATATTTTATCCAATTTTCGTTTATCTTTGTAAGCATCACATAGTCCGATAAACCATGTTTGTAAATATTTTATTCTTGCTCCTAAGGTATCTGTTAAACTTGCTGCTTCCCAATCTGCTATTATTTTTGTACTAAAGGATTATGGTAATTTTGCAAAATATAATTTTCTGATTTCTACTGCTTCTTCATGTTTATATATTCCTTTATAATAATAATCTTTAAAGGCACATGTATATTGGTCGGTGTAGCACATATTACATATTGATAATTTATTCATTAGTTGTCTATTTAGGTTCCTATCTTTTTCTTGTTTTGCTAGTTCAGTGGTCATACTTCCGAATTCATTCCTTATTCCATATTCATATTTGTCTAGAATTTCTATGTTTGATGTTGTGATTACTCCATATTTGTTTTTGTTATTTCTTAGGGTTTCCCTACTGTCTTCTGCTATGTTATGTAGCCATAATTTTGCTGACCCTACTAATGTTCTTTCTATATATCCTGGCGTATCTGCTACAGATATTTTGTTATCAACTAGTTGTTTTGCAAGGTGTCCTATCCATAATTGTATTGATTTATTAGTATCTATTACGCAATCTAAATCTAAAAATTGAGATTGTTCTGGGATTTTATTAGGTGTCCATTTTGTATTTAGCCTACTGTTCCATATTGCTTCATATCTATTATCGTCTGTAACTGTCCAATAGGTTGGTCCTGTTGTCCTTGGATTATTATATCTTCTTTTATCATATGTTGTTTTACTGGTACTAGCTTCATCTTTTATGGTATTTATTTTTGGTTTAGTATTTGTTGTATTTATGTTCAATTCTGTGTTATTGATTTGATCCATAATTTCTGTATAAGTTTCACTAATTTCCTGGTTTTCGGATTGCTCATCATCTTCTATAATGTCTATATTATTTATACTTAAGGTTGTGAATTCTTCTGTCACATCTGGATTAGTTTCTTCAATTTGTATTTTTTCCTTAATCCTTTCCAATTCTTCTGCTAATTGTTTTTCTTTTTCTAGTTGTTTTTCCTTATATATTTTTTGACGTTCTTCTCTTTCCCTGACTTTCTTTGCATATATTTGTTTAAGTAAAGCTAATTCTTTTTCTAATTCCTTTATTTTTGTAGATGGTTCGAAATCCATTTGTGGGATACTCGGATTTATTTCTTGAGGTAGTTCTTGTTGTGGTTCTTCTTTTATTTGTTTAAGTTTTAATTGTTCTATTTCCTTTTTTGCTTCCATACGTATTCTTTCAATTTCTAGGTTCTTATCTATTTCACCATTTTCTTTTTGTAATCTTACCATTTTTGTTAAACTATCTTCCAGTTTGGCTGAGTTTTGGTTTGGCATTAGATGTAATTTAGTTCCTATTTTTCTGTATCTGCGTCCTAGATTTGAGTGTACTATGATTATTTGTATACCTTCTGTTCCTATAAATGTTTTTTCTTCTACTGGGTATTCTTCTTTATTCATATGCGTATTTATGTTCTAATACCTGTAATTCTAATTCTAAATCAGTTATCGTTTTTCTTTGTGCTGTTATTGATTGGGGATTTACTCCTGCAAATATGTTATAGTTTAATCTATCCTTTCTGTAGTTAAGTTCATTTCGTATGTCTATAATTTTTCTAAGTAATTCTACTTTTCTTAGTATTTTTGGTGTATTTATATTTTTGTAAACTGGGTTACTTGATTTCGGTTTATCCATTTATGGATGTCTTATTGCTATACTTAATTTGTTTATTGCTATAACTAATCTAGTCATGGCTTTATTTAAGTTGTCTATATCTTTAATTATCTGTGTAATGTCTTTAAGTTTTTGTTTTCTTTGAACGTTTTGTCTATATCTTTTTTGAATCTTTTTTGTTAAATAATTTATTTCTATTGGTTTTGTCACTTTTGTATTTGGCAGCTTATTTGGCATACCTATATTCTTGTTGTTTTCTGAATTGTTTAATATATTTATATTCTGTATACGAGATTATATCTATTAATGCTGGTATTCTTGTATGTTCATATTCTTCGTATAAGTCGTTTAATTCGATTCTGATTTTTTGTATTTTATTATCTATATTTATTTGTTTATTGAGCCTTATATATCTAGGGTCATTAGAAGTTAGTTCTTTGCCATATTCAAGTACCGTTTTATTTATTGTATTATTGTTTTTGTTACTGCGCTTAGTTATTTTATTTTCGTTACTGTGCTCTGATACCAATTTTGGGGGGGGGGGGGGTCCTTTGTCTTTGTCTTGTTTAGTCATTGTATAAATGCGGATTCGTAACAATTATCTCTTTGTCTAATTAGTGTTAATATTTGGTTAATATCTTCTACTATTAGATCTAGATAAGCAACATTCTAGGTTTGTATATAGCTGTCTAAGTTATATTGTATTAAGGTTTCTCTTTCTCTTAATTCGTTTATAGTTCGTTGCCAGTTTTCTAGGTGTTCTTGGTTCATTATTCTAGTTAAAATCTAAGTGTCCTTCTGAATCTATATTGTCATATATATCATTATTTCTATAATTTTCATCTTCATCGTTGTTTAATATGCTATCCAGCCATTCTTCTTTCATTAGGTCTATGATTTCATGAGTAAATAGCAAGTTGTATATTTTTTGTATAGAATCTTTATCTAAACTTTTTAGTGTATATAAAAGTAGTATTTTGTAATTTTCATCTTCATTTATTAAATATTTAGTTGTTTTGATCTGGTAGCTTTCCATGTTTTCACTAGGTTGTGTCATATTTTTCATTTTATGTGTAGGCAAATCATATTCCTTTTAACCTCTAATCCTATTATTATATTTCACTTAGTAATCTAGTATGTTTAATTATCCTTTGTGTCACTCCTATGGGTTTCAGCTTTAATCAGTTTCCCTAACAATGCCTCAACAATGGTCTACTACCCTCTTTACGGCATTCCTAGCCTTTTCTGGTTTCGACCTTTAGGATGGCTTAGTCTGGGCTTACCTAACTCTCAGCTTACCTAACCATAGCAAACTTACTTGAATAATTTAACATAATCAAACTACTACATGATAAACAGTAATAATATTCTAGAGATTAGCAGGAATATAAGATTTAGTTACACATAATTAAATATGAGCGTACCGTAGTTGTTATTTCTTCCGTGGTATGTGATATTGAGGTATGTATATTGGATTCATCCATAGCTTATTGAAAGCAAGTAGTTAATAAAAAGTTTCTTTATTTATTTATCTTGGGGATCTCAGCACATGAGAGGGGTTAAGGGTCGATGATCCTTTCTCTTGCCTTCTCCCATATATATATACATAAGGAGGCTTGCCTGCTATTCCTAAAAGCAGCCTCAATAATGCAAAAAGAAAGAAAACGCGTTAGTGTACAGTACTAGTTACTGTGCACTTTATGACTTTTTTACAAAAACGCGTAAGGAGCATTATGCTCCTTTATCCTATCCTATCTAATAATTAAAAGAAAACGCGTAAGGAAGGAATCTAACTATTCCTACTTTACGACAAAAACACATAAAACAGAAAAAGTAAAGTAACTATAGTACATAGCTTTTCTTCTTATCTTGATCTGCTAGCTGTCTTACATTTTATTTCAATTGTACTTCTGGTATATTGACTGTATTTCCACCGTTGCATTTCGAACATTGGTGTTCTGGGTATTTTTGTCCGATAAAGTGACAGTATCTGGTTAATAGATCTTCTGAAATGAATCCCTTTTTTAATGCTCTGGTAGTTGGCGTATCTTCTGGTTTTAGTAAAGTCCATATCCATTGTCGTACTTCTTCCATAGAGCCTTATATATCTAGGGTCATTAGAAGTTAGTTCTTTGTCATATTCAAGTACTGTTTTATTTATTGTATTATTGTTTTTGTTATTGTGCTTAGTTATTTTATTTTCGTTACTGTGCTCTGATACCAATTTTGGGGGGGGGGGGTCCTTTGTCTTTGTCTTGTTTAGTCATTGTATAAATGCAGATTCGTAATAATTATCTCTTTGTTTAATTAGTGTTAATATTTAGTTAATATCTTCTACTATTAGATCTAGATAAGCAACATTCTGGGTGCAGTAAAAGAAAATCTAATATATCAAAAATTTAAATTTATAGTAAATCCAAATTATTCAGTAGCAATAAAAGATAAAAATATTGACAAATCCTTAGTATTATACTGGAGAATGTCAGGAATAGAACTAACACCAGAAAGTAAAATATTCACAGCAAGATGTAAAAATCTATATATCTTAACAACAAAACATACGGTAAAAGCAGTTAGTAAAATAGATAAGATAAAAATAGAAACACCATTTGACAATATAGTAACAGCAATTGATAACAATGACTATAGTTATGATGAATTAGATATAAACAAAGAATTAGAAATCGTAAATGAAAGAATAGGAACATCAAAAAGAATAATGGATACCCCAACAACATCATCTAGAATGAGTACATCCAGGAGATTAGAACACAAAATACCTGTGGAAATACAACCATACCATTATTACATAACAGGAATACTAGGCCAAAGAAAATATCTAATACTTATAGATACAGGAGAACAAGAAAATTATATTACCAGAGAACTGATATTAGAAAATGATATCACAATACAAGAACAAGGATGCCCAGATTTACCTAAAGAACTACGACAAACAAAAGAAATAACAACACAAGAGTTAATTATAGGAGGAATACCAATCAATATACAATTTACAATAACACAGATAAATACAAATATCATTTTAGGATTAGCTTGGCTAGAACACGTTAGACCTTATAAAATAGAAGACAAACAACTAATAATTCATTATCAAAATAAGAATATTATAATTACCAGAACCATAGTATAAATAAAATGACAAAAGTATATATCTTAGCAAAAATAATAGTAGAAGGATATAACAGTAGATATTATACACCAATGATAGATACAGGATCAGAAGCTAACCTTTGTAGATATAATTGTTTACCAGAAACAAAATGGGAAAAACTAAAAGACCCAACAGTATTTACTGGATTTAATGATGAAGGAAGTATGGTTACCTATGTAGCAAAAAATATAAAAATTCAAATATGGGATAAAATATTAATTATAAAAATAATGTACAACTATGAATTTACAACTAGAGACATGATAATAGGAATGCCTTTTATAGACAATCTATACCCTCATATATTAACCAAAAAATATTGGTGGTTTACAACACCATGTAACCACAAAGTAGCAGCTAAAAGAGTAACTAATAAAACCAGGAAACCAACTCCATGGAATAAAGGAAGCGAAAATATAGTACAAAAATTAGAAAATAACCCCAACACAGAAAAACAAGTAGAAATAATAACCTTTTCTATAGACACATTACGACCGATACATAATAAACTAGAACTATTATATAGTGAAAATCCCCTTCAAGGATGGGAAAAACATAAAACTACTATTACAATAGAATTAATTGATCCAAACAGTATAATCACCCAGAAACCACTAAAATATAACTTTAATGATTTAAAAGATTTTACCCTTCATATTACTGAATTACTCAACAACAACTACATCCAAGAAAGTAATAGCAAACATACTAGTCCTGCGTTTATCGTTAATAAACACAGTGAACAAAAAAGAGGGAAAAGTAGGATGGTTATAGATTATCGCAATTTAAATGCCAAAACTAAATCATACAACTATCCAATACCAAACAAAATATTAAAAATAAGACAAATCCAAGGATATAATTACTTTAGTAAATTTGACTGTAAATCAGGATTTTACCACCTTAAGTTAGAAGAAGAATCTAAAAAATTAACAGCATTCACTGTACCACAAGGATTTTACGAATGGAATGTACTACCTTTTGGATATAAAAATGCACCTGGAAGATACCAACACTTTATGGATACATATTTCACACAACTAGAAAATTATGTTGTATACATAGACGATATACTATTATACTCTAAAACAGAAGAAGAACATATACAACTATTGAACAAATTCATAAATATTATAGAAACTACAGGAATAAGTCTAAGCAAAAGTAAAGCAGAAATAATGAAAAACCAAATAGAATTCTTAGGAATACAGATAGATAGAGATGGAATAAAGATGCAAACACACATAGTACAAAAAATAATTGATTCAGAAGAATTGTTAGATACAAAAAAGAAATTACAATCCTTCTTAGGATTAGTAAACCAAGTACGAGAATATATACCAAAGTTAGTAGAACATTTAAAACCATTACAAAAGAAATTAAAAAAGGATATTGAATATCACTTTGATAGTACAGATAAAACACATATACAACGGATAAAAGAATTATGTAAGCAATTACCTAAGCTATATTTCCCCGATGTAACAAAACAATTTGTATACATAGTAGAAACAGATTCAAGCGATCATAGCTATGGAGGAGTATTGAAATATAAATATTTAACTGAAACTATAGAATATCATTGCAGATATTATTCAGGATCTTATACAGAACCACAAATTAAATGGGAGATAAACCGAAAAGAACTATTTTCTTTATACAAATGCTTGTTTTCATTTGAACCATATATTGTATATAATAAATTTATTGTCAGAACAGATAATACCCAAGTGAAATGGTGGTTAACAAGACAGATACAAGACTCCGTTACGACAAAAGAAATACGACGACTTGTATTGAATATACAAAATTTTACTTTTACAATTGAAGTAATTAGCACTAACAAAAATACTGTTGCAGACTACCTATCAAGACAAAGCAACGCAGACAGAGCCAGAAAAAGATAGTACAATGGAAACTATGCTCAAAGCTATTACTACACTTTGTACCAAAGTGGAAAGTATCGAGCTAGAAGTACAAAAGCTTAAGATTAATGAAGTTAATCTGAAATCTAAAGCTATAGAAAGTCAGCCGCATGACTCAAAAACTGCTGAACTACGTCAATCGGAAGACGGTAAAAATCTAGATCTAGAAGGAGACGTTGAGAAACTCCCTAAAACTCATAACAAACTAGTTAATACAGCTGCAGGTACAAGTGCCAGTGCCAGTGCAGGAGCAAGCAGCTCAGGAACAACCAAACAACCTACAAAAAGACAAAATACCAATTTAAATAGTCAATTTATAAAACCTTTTGTCCAAAAATTACAACCTATAAATATCCCCAGTCCACAAACATCCACATATGCATCAAGTCTTAGTCAACATAAGCAACTATATAATTACCTCTCCAGAACATATATCCAAAATATCCACAGGATCCAGACATATTTAAATTTAAACCCAAGGTCTACCTCAACTACTGACCCCGAAAAAGACTATATTACCCAGAAACTACAAGGCTACAACAAACTAATTGCCCAACCGGATACCAATGCAAATTTAATAAAAACATGTTACGACTACGGACTATTGGCCACAGTATATACAAAAGACGGACATGAGATACAAAAAATACCAGAAATATATAATGCATTTTCTACCTACAAGAGGATAACAGGAGGATCATTTTTCTATATAAGATTCTACACAGCACCTACCGAAATATTATATGATGAAATAAAACCAAACATCCAAGTAGTAAAAATCGGACTTACTAGAGATATGATTATACCAGAAGAAATTGGAGCACAACCAAAAATACCCGAATTAGATATTCCAAGCTTCTATGCAAACAAACGAATTATTGGACTACAAGTAATCATCCAGGAACTAGCTAACAACTATACAAATGGACATGCAATTTGGAGCTATTATTGCAGAAATCAAGTTATGATCTATGCAAATTCCCGAGAACTACGCCAAGGAGATATGGAAGAAGTACGACAATGGATATGGACTTTACTAAAACCAGAAGATACCCCAACTACCAGAGCATTAAAAAAGGGATTCATTTCAGAAGATCTATTAACCAGATACTATCACTTTATCGGACAAAAATACCTAGAACACCAATGTTCGAAATGCAACGGTGGAAATACAGTCAAAATATACCAGAAGTACAATTGGAATAAAATGTAAGACAGCTAGCAGATCAAGATAAGAAGAAAAGCTATGTAAGAAGAAAAGCTATGTACTATAGTTACTTTACTTTTTCTGTTTTATGTGTTTTATTCGTAAAGTAGGAATAGTTAGATTCCTTCCTTACGCGTTTTCTTTTAATTATTAGATAGGATAGGATAAAGGAGCATAATGCTCTTTACTCGTTTTTGTAAAAAAGTCATAAAGTGCACAGTAACTAGTACTGTACACTAACGCATTTTCTTTCTTTTTGCATTATTGAGGCTGCTTTTAGGAATAGCAGGCAAGCCTCCTTATGTATATATATATGGGAGAAGGCAAGAGAAAGGATCATCGACCCTTAACCCCTCTCATGTGCTGAGATCCCAAGATAAATAAATAAAGAAACTTTTTATTAACTACCCGCTTTCAATAAGCTATGGATGAATCCAATATACATACCTCAATATCACATACCACGAAAGAAATAACAACTACGGTACGCTCTTATTTAATTATGTATAACTAAATCTTATATTCCTGCTAATCTCTAGAATATTATTACTGTTTATCATGTAGTAGTTTGATTATGTTAAATTATTCAAGTAAGTTTGCTATGGTTAGGTAAGCTGAGAGTTAGGTAAGCCCAGACTAAGCCATCCTAAAGGTCGAAACCAGAAAAGGCTAGGAATGTCATAAAGAGGGTAGTAGACCATTGTTGAGGCATTGTTAGGGAAACTGATTAAAGCTGAAACCCATAGGAGTGACACAAAGGATAATTAAACATACTAGATTACTAAGTGATAAATATAATAATAGGATTAGAGGTTAAAAGGAATATGATTTGCCTACACATAAAATGAAAAATATGACACAACCTAGTGAAAACATGGAAAGCTACCAGATCAAAACAACTAAGTATTTAATAAATGAAGATGAAAATTACAAAATACTACTTTTATATACACTAAAAAGTTTAGATAAAGATTCTATACAAAAAATATACAACTTGCTATTTACTCATGAAATCATAGACCTAATGAAAGAAGAATGGCTGGATAGCATATTAAACAACGATGAAGATGAAGATTATAGAAATAATGATATATATGACAATATAGACTCAGAAGGACACTTAGATTTTAACTAGAATAATGAACCAAGAACACCTAGAAAACTGGCAACGAACTATAAACGAATTAAGAGAAAGAGAAACCTTAATACAATATAACTTAGACAGCTATATACAAACCTAGAATGTTGCTTATCTAGATCTAATAGTAGAAGATATTAACCAAATATTAACACTAATTAGACAAAGAGATAATTATTACGAATCCGCATTTATACAATGACTAAACAAGACAAAGACAAAGGACCCCCCCCCCCCCCAAAATTGGTATCAGAGCACAGTAACGAAAATAAAATAACTAAGCACAGTAACAAAAACAATAATACAATAAATAAAACGGTACTTGAATATGGCAAAGAACTAACTTCTAATGACCCTAGATATATAAGGCTCAATAAACAAATAAATATAGATAATAAATTACAAAAAATCAGAATCGAATTAAACGACTTATACGAAGAATATGAACATACAAGAATACCAGCATTAATAGATATAATCTCTTATATAGAATATAAATCTATTAAACAATTCAAAAAACAACAAGAATATATGTATGCCAAATAAGCTGCCAAATACAAAAGTGACAAAACCAATAGAAATAAATTATTTAACAAAAAAGATTCAAAAAAGATATAGACAAAACGTTCAAAGAAAACAAAAACTTAAAGACATTACACAGATAATTAAAGATATAGACAACTTAAATAAAGTCATGACTAGATTAGTTATAGCAATAAACAAATTAAGTATAGTAATAAGACAAACCATAAATGGATAAACCGGAATCAAGTAACCCAGTTTACAAAAATATAAATACACCAAAAATACTAAGAAAAGTAGAATTACTTAGAAAAATTATAGACATACGAAATTAACTTAAAATTTATGTATTAAGACTATGTAATCATGCTTATATTTTGTGTGTTATATTTCTAATTTAAGCTTAGTCAATTGCATTTAGAATGTGTATCCATAAATTTATAAATATACATATACACTATCTCATAATTTGTTTGGGATACACGTGCAACGCACGTGCCCAGAAACTAGTTATATTATAAATGGTGGGATATCGACTAGCTAATACTCCTAACCAAATAGTGTATAAAATAATTTTGTATTTTATCCCACAATTATTATCCTTTATTACTCATACAAAATGACCCATATAGTTCAAATCCTAGCGAGCACCTTCCCCAGATTTGTTGAGTAAATCAAAGTCACAAGACACCACCAACAACAACAACAACAATAACAACAACCCCAATGTATTCTTACAAGTGAAGTCTGGCAAAGGTAAGACACACGGTGAATAACTAGACCTTATCCCTACCGTTTTGGGATAGAGAGGTTATTTTCGATAAACATCGTCAAATTAAAACCAAATTTTGCACATGCCTGATCAATTGAATCTTTCTTTTTCCATTTATATTAGGGCTTTATTTTTTCGTCTTTCCCCAAAAACACCATCATACTTCAATCTAAAAGCAATTCCTCCCATTGTCGGTACGGGCAAAATATATTGTCCTACATCAATGTTGTGCTAAATAAACACATGATGGAGTTATCTTTATAGATACATGGAAGAAATTTTACCACAAAAATCTCTATCAGCAGATGTCATCTCTGTAGAATTGTGTAGCTAGCTATGAAGGTGGTTATGCCTCTATCATACTTTAATGGCACAAATATATCTTTTTTGAGAATTATAGAATCAACTATAAAGGCGGTTATTCCTCTGTTGTCCATTAATGGCTATTGCCATTTTTATAGGAGAAAAACAGCTAGAGGTAAAGATAAAAGAACACAGAGAAAATGATACTTCATAAGATATAGCGGCTGTTAGGTTTTTTTTGTGTGTGTGAAAACAGAAAAGTTGGTTATAATGGTATACGAAATGTAGAGTTAGGCTCATTCGAGTAACGAAGGAAAAATAGGGTTATTTTAAGCTTATTATTGTAATGGACTGCTAATCAGGTTAATTGTTCCAAATATATCCTTTTCGGTGTGCGAAAATAAAAAAATAATTTTAGATTTATTTTTTATTTAATTAAAATAAAAGTCACTTAAGGATGGGTATATTTGATACTTCTTGCAATGCTCAGGGGTATATCAGATTCTTTTCGCAAAGTTCAGGGGAATATCTAATCCTTTTGACACATGATTCTTCTGCTTTTTTTAAAATTAAACAGCAAATTTGAATTCATTGTCTTGATGACCAAATTTATTTTTTCACTCATTTTCTTGTTAAATCTATCGTAGATGTCCTAAAAAAATCTATGCAAATAGAAATAATAAAATTTATAAATTTACGACTCAACTTGCCTTTTGGGTGAGGTGGACACCACATAGCATCTCGACTCACCACCAAATAGCTACAATGTGAAATTAGTTCATTATTTTATTTTTTTAAAAAAACATTTTTTTATTTATGTCTATTCACTTCTTTTTTTATTCCCCACATTTTCACACTAAAGAATTGTCACGACCCAATTTCTCAAGTCATAATGGCACCAACTTTAACCCACCAGTAGGTAAGCCAAACTATAGCACGGGACAACAAGTAACAGGTTAACAAACGGAAGATAAAAAAATAAAGAAAATAAGCATACAACCTAGATCCTAAACAACAAAAAGTAGCGATATATATATATATATATATATATATATATATATAAAAGAACATGTTGTACAATAGAGGGAGGAGGACAAATATACAAAAACAGTATTCCTCACGACCTGATAAGGCCGGTACAAGAGCCACTATACAAAAGAGAGTACTAGACAATGTCAAATACACATCATAGTCTCAGAATGTACAAATAAGACTATCCATAAACAACAGAAGGAGGAGGATCAACTCCGACCTCTAAGAGCTCACTCTATCTCCGAACAGCAGCATTACCAGAGGATATTGTCAGCGGCGGTGACTCGTACTCGGATCTGCATCAGGAAAAAGATGTAGAAGTGCAGTATGAGTACCAAAACAATGGGTACTCAGTAGGCATTATAGGCCGACTGAGCTAAATTACAGTAAAAACAGAAATAAAGTGCGAAGATGTTAACTAAAGTCAGAAATAAAGGGGCGGAACTGGAAATAGTAGATCATGCCGAGAGGATGCGATATATATATAAAAAATAAGTAATGCGAAACTAAAAAATAAAGTCTAACTATAGACTAACTGGGGGCCCATAAGCCCAGAAGGCACAAACAAGCCAAAATAACTCAATCGAGCCCCCATAAAACCAGTGGGTACAGGGAAAGAGTGACACTAATATGAAGATGGAATAACACAATAATAAATGTATGATGAACCAACGCGTGATAAGGGTACCTGATACACCATTTCGGTCATAATCCCTAAGTCTTACTAGTCCTTACCGGATTTCCAATTCCAAATAAATATCCGTAAAGATCATAAATGTTGGACTCAAAATGGAACTTGAGAATAATATCATAATAGTACAATGCCGAACTCAAACCGAAACTGATAAATCATAATAGTGTTGTAAGGTGCCAGACTCAAATCGAAACGATAAATAATGATACTGCTAGGTACCAGACTAGAACCCAAACTGATTAGTAAACTAAAAGTAGAAATGATCCAGGATTATAGCTACACATAAGTTCAATTAGTCATAAACTCTAGAGTCGGGCAGTCAAGTCCTTTAGAGGGATATGGGTCCTAATCACTAAGCCGAAAGATGCAGGTTAAGGCCAATACTACCCTACCTAGTGTAACAAAGATAAATAAGGTTCATGGAAAATACTAAGTCATCCTAAAACTAAAGAATTAGTCTAAGGTGATGAATAGAGGTCATTTAGGTCAACAAGGGGCTATTCTAGGTGGTCTGCCTTAAAGAAGGGTCGGTGGGACCCACCACCAGTCCAAAAAACTAACCTAAGGTAAACACCTACCCACCTAGTTTAAGGCTTCTCAACCCCATCCCAAGGCACTTGATATACTAATACTAGCCCTAAGGGATAATTATAAACTAATATAAGGGAAGACGAAGATGAATTCTATCAAAAAGGGATGCCAATCGACCTATTTAATTAATAAATGCTAAAATGAAAACCGAGCCGTAAGTACCCAACCATAGCTAGCATAATGCTTCACTAATACTATAATAAAGCACAGTCTAGGAGAAATGTAACCCTAGCTTACCTGGACGCTGTCGAAAGCTCATATAATCCTCTACTCTAGAGCTTTTCCCTTTGAGAAGCCTCTAACCACTGCCACACTATCAAAATAAGGCTCTACACATCAAGATGAAAATATCGATACCCATATTGGATATATATGCTCTGGGTAAAAAATCAGACTAAAAATCTCACATAGGGTCTGCTTGTGGAATCACAAAATTGAAACCATCACAGTGTCCCTCTCAGCTCAAGAATCATTGCCTTAAAATTGGGCATAATCTAAGCCAAAATTAGTACTAAAATAGGCCCAAACATAATCATAAAATTTAGAATTAATCATAGAATTAAACTAAGAATTGACCGAAAACTTATGGGAAAAAGGGTAAAGAAGTGATCGCAACAATATCCCCAATCCAATCCCAGCACCAGATATTAAATCTCCCATAATTTTTGAGCTCACAATCTCTTTAATGGTGATTTAGGACTTAAAATTTAAGCTGAAATGATGGAAACAACTTTATATATAGTCAGGGGTCCTTCATCGCGAAAGACCCCTATCGCGAATGCGGGAGCTGGCCCGGATAGAATTTTATGATCATGGTCGTTCCACCACAATCACGATGAAAGAGGATGGGCCATCTCGGCCAGCCTCCTCTTTGAGAATGCCAAGGCTGTCCCACAAACACAGAGGTCAAAATCCTTAACCCTCGCGATTGCGACCAAGGCCATGCGAACACGAAGGCCAATTTTGGCTTGTACCAGCTGCATTAGCACTATAAACTTTGTTAAGTTGCCAATTTTATGATCGAGCCCTCAAAATTCATTCAAAATCTCATGAACGCAAACTAACTCTGCTACACTACCAAATTCAGCATTCCAGACTCAATGGTACCGTCAAAATTTCCATCCGAGATCATTTCGATAAAAAATAGGTCCCACACCAAGGGTCTATTTTAGCCAAAATCCACCTAATAGCCTAAAATTTAGAGCTAATGAGACTGTCATAATTGGCATTCAAGGCATTTACCTGAGACCTTTTTCTTAACAACAAAACCTCTAAAATAAGGAAATGACTCTAAAAAACAAACAAATTACTCAGTAACCAAACTGTTAGTCCCAGAAAGTCATAAATGACTTGGGGTAGCTATAGGAAATCTCTAAACACAGAAAAATCATGAACACATGGGAAATGACCTAGAGGGTCATGATAATATCCACTACTAAAAGGACTTTCATCCGCAAAAGTAAAGGATTAAGAAGTACCTAAAGGCTCGAATATGTGGGGATACTGGGTCTTCATATTAGCCTCCTCAATTGGATGGTGTCTCCACTGAACCTTAAACACATGAATATCTCTAGAATGCAACTGTTTGACATCTCTAGCTAGGATAGAAACTAGCTCCTCAACAAAGGTCAACCTCCCATCCAATAGAACCGAGTCCCACTGAAGCATGTAAAACTCATCCAAAATATAATGCTGTAAAATAGATGCATGGACAACTTGATGGATGGATGAAAAGGCTGGAGGCAAAGACAACTCATAATCTACCTGCCCAACTGTTCGAAGTATCTCAAATGGTCTAATATACATGGGGCTAAGCTTGCCCCTCTTCCTGAACCGTATCACTTCTTTCATGGGTGAAACTCAAAGGAAGATTCGATAACCATCTCTAAATCTTAAGGTACTAAGCCTATGGTCAGCATGACTCTTCTTCTTGTTCTGAGCTGCTGATCTTAGGCGTATTTATACTCCTAAGTGTCATTATCTATGTGCATTAGCTTAGTTTTGTGGATAACTTGATATGATTATTGAGGTGTAAAGTGTGTGTTTGAGTATTTGTGTGCTAATTTACATGTTTAGAGCGTATAATGGGCATTTGAAACAAATCAAGAGTCAAAATGAGCAAATAGAACTTAGAAGAGAAAACTAGTGTCACTAGCTTGAGCTATGCTTGTTCTAGTGTACTTTGATGAACTCTATTATGTTGTATGGACTTATGGTTGTTATTAACATGTGTAGGAGATTAATGGAGGTGAATTGGGTGACATTTGAAGTTGCAAAAGAGATACAACGGATGATGGAACAAGAAGTAAGTTCGACGAGCGATAAGAGACAAAACCGGGCGAAATTGTGCCCAGTTGTTGCTACCTCCGCGCTGTGCTGACATGCCCAAGTCCACATCCATGCACCTACACCAAGGTGGATTTATATAATAGATTATATCTTCTATGTGCTCAGCTCAGCTTCCCCTAGCCCATCCAATAATATTTACTCCGCGGAGCTACCTAGAGGTTAGCTAAGTCGGTCTTAAAGTCCTAGTTTGAGTTGGAAACGTGTGGGACTCGTTCCTAATACTTATTTGGATTGGTTTGGAAGACTTGGGGGATATATAAACATATTAAAACATTTCAAAGGAGGGGTAAAAATGTTTGAGTAGCCCACAACAAGAAATCAATACACACACACACTCCTTAATCGACTAGGATTTGGTTTTCTACCTATTTTATGTTAGGGCAAAGGGGCCAATGTGTATAATTTCGTGTGGGGATTCTTAAGGACGAAATTTTGAACTATAAAAGGAGTACTTATCCATATTTACACACATTCTTGGAGGCTACACGAATTGGAGAGGAGAAGCAAGCATGAAGGAGCTCAAACTAGGGTTCTTTCTTCTTTTACTTTTCTTTCTTGTAATTTTAATTGATGAACTCATTTATGGAGATTGTTTGTATGAATATGAGTGCCTAAACACCATATTTATAGGGTTGAGGCTACAATATGATTGTTTTAATTATGGTTTGATTGTTGGTTAATGTGTTTATCAAGTGATTGATTATTCTTGCGTTCTTATTCTACTAGTCTAAAGCGTCATGAACTTTAGGATAAATCTAAGTCCCAAAAAGAATTTACCATTGGAGTTGAGGGATGTAATGATTAATGTAGGGAGTGTGTTTCATGTCTTTAATTGGTTTTATATAATTTGTTTAAGGATGATTTGCGGTTAGGATAGAGATATTCCTAAACGCCCCACTTGGTTAATGAAACAGGAAGATAACTCATTGCATTTGAATTAGAGACTCACATCCCTAATCAATGATGTGGTAGATGACTTTGAGGGTGAACATCCCCGAGTTTTATTATTAACCTCGTAAATCAATAATTATGATAAATACCAACATCGGCTAAAAGTCATAGTTATACATGAATGCGAAGTAAATGCCTCAACCCTGGAATTCTTTATGTATTGTTCACAATCCAAGTTTCATATTGTTGTTATTTATATTATTTAGTTTATAAGAAAAAAAATTCAGATTCCTCTTGGGTTACAAATCGCATTTGTTTAACTTAAATAGTAATACTAGAATTGGATCATATGCTAAATACCAAGTCCCTGTGGGATTGATAATCGTCTCGCAAGAGTCACTTTACTACTTGTTTGACCACATACACTTGCGTGTCTTCTTTGGTACAAAAATTCTTTGGCGCCATTGTCGGGGAATTGAAAAATTAGCAACCTTCAAATTTTTAGTTTTATTATTGTGTTTGATAAGTGCTAACAACTTGGTCTTAGCAACTCATCTTACAGGTTGAGAAGGATCAATAGGTTGAGGCTGTTCCTGAAGTCATGGCAGCACCAAGGACAGTGCGCGATGTAGCAATCCCACTCGCAACTAATGTTACCTCTGCTATCTGTAAATCGGAACCTGGAGGTAGATTTAAACTAAAATAGATAGTGCAATTGTTGCACTCCAGTGGATAGTTCACTGGTTGGATCCATGAGGACCCACAGGTCCATCTTCCAAATTTCTTAGAGATCAATGACACGTTCATTCCTGTAGGGGTCTCCACTAATTATGTGAGGCTTACACTTTTCCTATTCTCACTTTTGAGAAAAGCAAAGAAGTCGTTAAATAGAGAGCCTACAAATTCCATCACCTCATGGAGCGATCTTGCAAGAAAGATCCTCATAAGATTCTTCCCATCTAGTAAGACTGCAAAATTGAGAAGTGAAATAGTGGGTTTCACTCAGAAGCCCGAAGAAAATTTATACCAGGCTTGGGAGTGATTTAAGGGTCTTCTCATAGATTTCCCTCATCATCAGCAGTCTAATGAAGTGTTAGCTCACACTTTCGTTGAAAGTTTTGACCTATATACTTAAATTTTGTTGAATTCAGCTATATGTGGTCAAACTTTAGAGAAAACTTATGACGAGCTTTACACTTTGTTGGACAGACTTGCATTAGAGTAACCCAAATTGGCATAGTAATGCTTACAGAGCTGCAGTGAAACATGTTTCAGGTACATCAAAAAGCGATGCCATCACAACATTGACTGCACAAGTGGCTAGCATACAAAATCAGATAATGATTCAGTTGAATAAATTGAGTATGGCTTAGGGCAATCTCCATCCAATGTTACGCTATCAGTGCGGCAGGTTCAGCATGCTCAGATTTGGTGTCAAGTTAGTGGATAAAGTGATCATTATGTAGACCTTTGTGGTGCTAATCTGGAGTACGTCAATTTTGTAGGTAATGCTCAGAGAGGTAATCAGGATTATGGTAACACCTACAATCAAACTTGGCAAACTTAACCCAATTCTGCTTAGGGAAATAATCAGGTCCAACATCAACAGTTTTAGTAGCAGAAAGGTATGCAGACTAATACTCAGGACAATAATCAAGAACAAATGGCTGCGAAAATAAAAAATCAGCAACTAGGTTAGAAGAATCTAGAGATATAGATGGGCCAGTTAGCTCAGGCACAGAACTCAAGACCTTAAAGGGGTTTACCTAGTGATACAAAAAATCCAAAAAAGGTTAGGTAAATCACTTTGAGGAGTGGTAGAGATTTGGTTGATGTGCCTCCAAAGAAAAATCATGAGGTACAAGAAAAATTGATCACACCTGAGCAGGCAAAAAAGCAATTGAGTTTAAAGAAGATGACAAAAAGGGGAAGTCTGAGTACCCTGATGAAAAGCCAATTGAGCAATCTCAAAATAGACCACCACCACCTTTCCCTCAAGAGCTTAAGAACACAAAAGAAGATGCTTGTTTTAAGAAGATCTTTGCACATTCAGAGAACTTCACATTAACCTTCCTTTTGTAGATGTTTTACAGGGAATGACAAAGTTTGCTAAGAACTTGAAGGACATGGTGACAAGCAAAAGGAAAGCCAAGGACCCTGGGAGTTTCACCCTCCCCATACAAATTGGTGAAAGTGATGTTGTCCAAGCATTGAGCGATTTTGGGGCAAGCTTCAACTTGATGCCCCTTTCAGTGTTCAATACTCTTGGTTTGGGAAAGCCAAGGCCCTTCTCAGTTGTGCTATAGATGGAAGACAGAACTAGAGTGGTCCCCAAAATAAATATTAAGGAAATTCTCATTAAGTTTGGTAAATTTATTATTTCTGCTGACTTTATTGTACTTGACTATGATGCAGATGACAGGGTACCAATCATACTAGGATTTCCATTCTTGGCTATTGGTGGAGCATTGATAGATGTGAGAGAGGGTACACTCAAGATGAGACTAAATAATGAAGAGGTGGTCTTCAGGGTGTACAAAACACTCAACACACCCTCACACTATAAAGATCTATGCATGCTCACAGTGATGGGAGTGGTTGAGTGTGGGGTGGAAGTGTAACCACTACAAATTACCACTTCAAACTCTCTCATGTAGTTGCCTGAGTTGACAAATAAGCCTGAACCTGTAAAACTTGAATGGACTTCTTAAAAGGTAGTTGTAAGAAAAGTTGCAGACCTCGATTGTGAGCACTCAAGAGGTTAGAAAAGAAGGAGAAAATGGGCTTCAACTAGAAGTAAGATAATGAGAGACTGTGGATGAGAGTTGTGATATGAGTCGTGGCACGACAATAAATTAGGCACCGCTTAAGAGGCAACCCAAGTAAAGGTAGTTATTTTTACTTTTTAGTTTTTCTTTAGTATCATCTTTGGTTTTGTTTTTGTTTTGTGTTGACAGATTGAAGGGAAGTTTGAGTACCAAAGATCTTAGCTAAGAAGTATGGCAAAAACAAAGTATGGGGTTTTGCAAACCTCCTTGATGGATATGATGTGACTAGCTAGGCCTAGAGGCCTCAGGGAATATTTCTCTTTCTTTATTCTTTAAGTTATACTTTGGGGACCAAGTATGATTTTAAGTGTGGGGTGGAGATTCTCCTGATTTGTGTAGGGTGAAGTGCGCTATAGAATTTTTAATTTTTATTTTTATTTATCTGCAAGTTTAGACTAAATTTTAAAAATTACAAAAAGATTTTATCTTTGGTTATTTTTAGTTTTTGTTTTCGTTTAGTAGAAGTACACTTCACCCACCCCTCAGTTTTTCTTTTCGGTTCTATTTCGAGGGGGTTCCCTTTGAAACCAATATCCTTTTTTGATTTTTAGGAGTAATATTAAACATTTTGTCATTAGGAATAAATAGAGATGTTCTTGCTAGGTGCTATACATGATTACATGATGCAAGTTGATTTTGAATGTGGAAGTATGTGTATTGAATTGAGTGACTATTTTTGAGACTCCTAAGCTCATTTATTTGACTCTTATGTGATGTTGGCTTAATTGTAAATTCTTGCATGTTCTTGAGTGAGTGTCTACAAATATCCTTATTAATTTGAACATGTGCCATGTGTGTGAGGATTTCATTATATTCCATGCGTGCATATTGATGTCTAGAACTTGCCTGGTGTGTGTGCAAAGCGAAATAAAGAGTGTTGTGTTTGGGAGATGATATAGGCATTTCTTTGACAACTTTGGTTTATTCCCACTTTATCTACCCTTTTTTCATGATCTTAGTTAGCCCCATTGAGCCTTTAGCCTATTCTTTGGTAGCCTTATATGTAGCATATTCCTTTTTTTTTTCAATTGACCGTAATTTGATCCAAAACTCCTAAATACTTTAGTTGAAAAATTAAGATGTTAAGGAGTGTAAAAATTGAAGAAGGAAAGAAGTGAGTGATGCCCCAAGCAAATATCTTTTGGTGTTGATAAAGCTTATGTGTTGGTGATAGAGAGTAAAATAGAAAGATTTAAAGTGTTTTAAAAAAAAAAGTCGAAAACTCTCTACAAAAGATGTTTAATCTAGCTTAAAGAGATGGGGTAGAACACAAGAGAGTTGTGAAGATAAAAGGAGTGAAAAATAGGTTGGTTGGAGATTAGTTCCATGTAAAGTGTAGTGTATTAAAGCGCTTGGGAAAGTTAGTCACTATTCTTGACCAAATAGTTCCTACCCGTCCCTTAGCCTACATTACAACCCTTAAAGTCCTACTTGATATTGAGCTTTGATATTCTGATATTAGTGGAGTACTACACTAATGGCAATCTTATGGTTCATCTCATGTAACATGTAAATTCTTTGTGAGAGGGAGCGGTATTTGATTCTTACACCCATTCTTGTGATAAGTTGCATATGTGTGAGTGAATATGGGTGACTCTTTTGTGGTGAGGGCACATGTTTAATGATAGATAGGTTACTTATATTATCTCTTTGTTGAGTAATGTGCATGATTTTTCTAACTTGGTGGTGTCAATTCTTGAGGTTAGGAAGTCTTGAAGTAGTATTCATGTGGTTCAAGTGTAACATGACATGCTTAATGTTGAACTTACTATTCATGTAGTCGTTGTAGTTCTAGATTGGGTGTCTCATTTCAAGTAATGAAGTTCGAGGACGAATAAGGCTTTAAGTGTGGGGTGGTGATCTTAGGCGTATTTATACTCCTAAGTGTCATTATCTATACGCATTTTGCTTAGTTTTGAGGACAACTTGATGTGATTATTGAGGTGTAAGGTGTGTATTTGAGTATTTGTGTGCTAATTTACATGTTTAGAGTGTTTAAGGGGAATTTGAAACAAGTCAAGAGTCAAAATTACCAAATAGAACTTATAAGAGAAAACTAGTATCGCTAGCTTGAGCTATGCTTGTTCTAGTGTACTTTGATGAGCTCTATTGAGTTGTATGGACTTCTGGTTATTATGATCATGTGAAGGAGATTAATATAGGTGCATTGGGTGAAATTTTAAGTTGAAAAAGAGCTACAAGGGATGATGGAACAAGAAGCAAGTTCGACGAGTGATAAGAGACAAAATCGGACGAAATTGTGCCCAGTTATTGCTACCTCCACGCCGTGCAGCCATGCCCAAGTCCACAGCCATGTGATTCCCCCCAAGGTAGATTTATATACTGGATTATCTCTGCTATTATATCATCACTGCGCCCCCTACCCATCCAACAAGCTCCGTGTCGCGGAGCTACCTAGAGGCTAGCTAAGACGGTCTTAAAGTCCTAGTTGGAGTTGGAAATGTGTGGGACTTGTTCCTAATCCTTATGTGAATTGGTTTGGAAGAATTGGGGTATATATAAACCACTTAAAACACTTCAAATTAGGGGTAATAATGTGGGAGAAGTCCACAACAAGAAATCAATACACACACACACTCCTTAATCGACTAGGATTTGGTTTTCTACCTATTTTAAGAGATGGCAAAGGGGTCAATGTGTATAATTTCGTGTGGGGCTTATTATGGACGAAATTTTGAACTATAAAAAGAGTTCTTAGCCACATTTACACACATTCATGGAGGCTACACGAATTGGAGAGGAGAAGCAGACATCAAGGAGCTCAAACTAGGGTTCTTTCTTCTTTTACTTTTCTTTCTTGTAATTTTAATTGATGAACTCATTTATGGAGATTTTGTATGAATATATCTAAACACCCTCATTCTAGGGTTGAGGCTACTACATGATTGTTTTAATTATGGTTTGATTATTGGTTAATGTGTGTATCAGGTAATTGATTATTCTTGCATTCTTATGTTACTATTCTAAAGCGTCATGAACTTTAGGATAAATCTAAGTCCCAAAACAAATTGACCATAGGAGTTGAGGGATGGAATGAAGAACGTAGGGAGTGTGTATCAGTTCTTTAATTGGTTTAATATAATTTGTTCAAGGATGATTTGCAGTTAGGATAGAGATATACCTGAATGCCCCACTTTATTAATGAAACGGGAAGATAACTTATTGGATTCGAATTAGAAACTCACATCCCCGCTTAACGATGTAGTTGTGAGACTAATTTGGGTAGATGACTTAGAGGGTGACCATCCCTGAGTTATATTATCAACCTCGTAAATCAATAATCATGGTAAACACCAATGCCGGCTAGAAACCATAATTATACATGAATGTGAAGTAAATGCCTCAACTCTGGAATTATCCATATATCATTCACAATCCAAGTTTCATATTGTTGTTATTTATATTATTTAGTTTATAAGAAAAAAAAACTCAGATTCCTATTGGGTTACAAATCACATTTGTTTAACTTAAATAGTAATACTAGAATTGGATCGTCTGCTAAACACCAAGTCCCTGTGGGATCGATAACCGGATCGCAAGAGTCACTTTACTACTTGTTTGGGCTCATACACTTGCGTGTGTGCTTGGGCGTAACAGCTGCCCGTAGCCTATCCTGAATCAGCCGAACCCTGTCCAAAGACTCATGAAGCAAATCAGTGCCATGAGGACTAACCTCTGAAGTCTCAAACCAACTATCCGGAGATCGACAACGCCTACCATACAACACCTCGAATAGTGCCATCTGAATACTCGAATGGTAGCTGTTATTATAAGCAAACTTGCTAAGGCGAAAAACTGCTCCCATTGCCTCCAAAGTCCATAACACACACGTGGAGCATATCCTTCAAAACCTAAATGGTCCGTACAGACTTTCGTTCAGTATGGGGATGAAAAGTGGTGTTAAGATCAACCTGGGTACACAACTCCTCCTAAAATGCCCCCCAAAAGCTAGAAGTGAACTGAAAGCCTTTATCCAAAATAATAGATATAGGCACCCCCGTAAAGGTGAACCACCTCTTGAACATAGATACGATCCAACCTCTCGGCACTGAAGGAAGTCTAAATAGGGATGAAATGGGCAGACTTCATCAATCGATCTAAGATGACCCAAATGCTATCAGAACCACGAGAAGTGTGTGGTAAACCACCCAAGAAATCCATTGTAATCCACTCCCATTTCCACTCAGGAATGGGTAGTCTCTGAAGCAATCAACCAGGTCTCAGGTGCTCGGCCTTCACCTACTGAAAGCATAGGCACCAAGCTACAAAGTCTGCTATATCTCTCCTCTTATTGCTCCACCAATAATGCTGCTGCCTCAAATCTCTATACATCTTTGTTATCCCAGGGTGAATAGAATATCTGGAGCTGTGAGCCTCCCAAAGTATCAACTGAATTAAGTTTTCTACCCTGAGGACATAAATGCAACCGTCAAATCTCATAATGCACTCAAAATCTAAGGTATCCCTCCTGGACTCCCCCCTTCGTACCTGATCTTGAATGCCACATAGCCTACTATCCTCGATATGCTGACCTCGAATTTGCTCCAATAAGGTGGACCTAGCCTCCATACTAGCAAAAATCCACCCGAGGTTCGAAATAGCAAGTTGAATATCATATTGGATAAGGACTGAATGTACAAGGCTAATGCTCACTTAGAAACTGAAATGAAGGACAAGCTACCCATACTCACTGCCTTCCGGCTCAAGGTGTCATCTATTATATTCACCTTGCCCGAATGGTATAGAATAGAGAGGTCATAGTCCTTATGCAACTCAATCCACCTGTACTATCTTGAACTAAGCTCCCTCTAAGACATAATATTCTGAAGACTATGATGGTCACTGAAAATCTCACAGCGAACACCATACAAGTAGTACATGAAAATCTGAAGTGCGTAAACTACTGCTGCCTGCTCAAATTTTATGTGAGGTAGTTGCACTTGTGCACCTTCAGCTGTCTCGAAGCATATGAAATAATTCTCCCCGCTGCATCAGAACACACCCCAAACCAACACCCAAAGCATCATAATAAATAGTAAACCCCTCGCCCTTAACTGGAAGAGTCAGAATAGGAGCTGAAGTAAGCAAGTCCTTGAGCTTTAGAAATCTCACCTCAAAACCATTGGACCACTGAAATGGAACCTCCTTTCTAGTTAATCTAGTCATAGGCGCTGTAATAGTAGCAAATCTCTAAATGAACCTCCTATAGTAGCCTGCCAACCCAATAAAACTACGAACCTCAGTTGGAGATGTAGGCCTAGCCCAATCACAAATAGCCTAAATCTTTGTTGGGTCCACCATAATCCCATCCTTAGACACCTCCTGCCCCAAGAAAGCTAGAGACTCAAGATAGAACTCGCACTTTGAGAATTTGGCATAAAGCCTATGATCTCTCAAAGTGTAGAGCACAATCCTAAAATACTGCTCATGCCTCTCCCTGCTCCTCAAATAGACAAGGATATAATCGATAAATAAAATCATGAAGGATTCCAAATAAGTCCTAAAAATGTGGTTCATCAAGTCCATGAATGCTGATGGGGCATTGGTTAACCCAAAAGATATCACTAGGAACTCGTAATGGCCGTAGCTAGTCCTGAAGGCTGTCTTAGGGATGTCCTCCTCCCAAATCCTTAACTGATTGTAGCCAGACCACAAATCAATCTTAGAAAACACTATCGCACCCTAAATCTGGTCAAATAAATCATCAATACGAGGCATAGGATACTTATTCTTTATTGTCACCTTATTCAGCTTCATGTAATCGATACACATATGCATAGAACCGTCCTTTTTCATGAACAGAACATGAGCACCCCAGGGCAATGCACTCGACCTAATAAAACCCTTACCAGAAGATCTTAAAGCTGAATATTTAGCTCCTTTAGCTCGATAGGAGCCATACGGTAAGGTGCCATAGAAATAGGTCAGATGCCTGACTCAAAGTCAATAGAAAACTCAATATCTTTCTTAGAAGGAAGACCAGTTAGGTCGGTAGAAAAAACATTAAGAAATTCACAAACTAAAGAAATAAAATCAAGAGAGGGACTCCTGGTACTAATATTACTAACATAAGCAAGGTATGACTCACAAACCCTCGATACTAGTCCCTAGCCCAAATATAAAAAATAATCCCCATCAATGTACGGCTAAAAGAACCCTAACAACATTCAAGGGTACGCCAGACATGGATAAGGTAACAGTCTTGGCAAAGTAATCCAAGACCGCATGGTAGGGAGATAACCAGTCCATGCCCATAATCACATCAAAATCTACCATATTTAGCATGATCAGGTCAGCCTAAGAGCCATACTCTCGAATAGTCACAATACACGATCTATATACCCAATCCACTACTAAAGAATCACCCACAAGATTAGTTACACGCAAAGGCACAAAGAATGACTCCCAGGACAACTCCAACCATAGTGAATAATAAGCAGAAACATATGAATATGTTAAGCCTAGATCAAATAAAACAGAAGTTGGCTGATGGCATACTGAAATTGTACCTGTGATCACAACATCTGAAGCCTCAGCCTTCGGCCTACCAGTAACAATATATAAGTGACCTTGTCTTCCTTCTGGCTGGGTGCCTACCCGACCACCAATCCAACCTACCTAAGAACCTCCTCTATAATCCTAGGGACCACTCCTACAACCCCGTGCACCAATCTTAGCTGGAGGCGGTACTGATCTAATCAGCTGAACACTTTATATTTAAGGCTCAATCATACCACACTGGGGACACTCTTTGGCAAAGTGGCACACTATACCATAATCATAACATGCCTCGGGTACCTTACTCTGATTAGAAGGTCCAGCTAATCCAGAATGTCCATCTCGGCCTGATGACCCTGACTGTAAACCCCTCAGAGACTGACCACTAAACTGACCGCTGACACTACTATAACTGGGATGACCCCCATCTAAAAGATGAATCACTACCTGAACGAGCCTACTAGACTGACCCTAATACTGATAAGACTGATGCTGGGGTACGTACCCTGAAAGCCTCTACCTCTGAACTATGAGCCGCTTTGGCTCACACTATAATTGCCCAGCTGACGTGACCTGTTATTTCTTCCCCCTAGTGACTCGTGATGCATCTCCTCCATGGTATGGGCATAGTAAAAAATATCCACAAAAGATCTACCTATAGAATCCAGACTCTGAGTAGCCATGTGAAGTAGAAGTCTCATCCCTCTGATAGGACACTAAATTCGCTCATATTCAGTCTGTAGAATCATAGGGGCATGCTTAGTAAGGTCATGAAACCTCGCCTCATACTCTACCACAATCATAGAACCCTGCTCCAATCCTATAAACTGATCCTTCAGACGTTTGACCAGGCTCCGAGGAATATACTTCTCCAAGAAGGCCTCTAAGAACTAAGTCCATGTCATAGGAGGAAATCCAGTTGACCTAGAATCAAAATAACCTCTCCACCACTATCTAGCTACCCGATCAAACTAAAAAGTAGAGTAGTCCACACCATATACCTCTACCAAGCCCAATTACGCAGCCTCTCCTCACATCTATTTAGAAACTCAAATGCATCCTTGGCTGGGGCCCGTACAAACCTAGGTGGATCCAATCTCAGAAATTGGCCCCGCATCTTCTGCTCCTCCGTTGTTATAACTGGATGGACTACTCCTAGCTGTTGAACTACCGGTGTTGACGGGACCTCTACTCTGGGAGCCACAGCAGCAGGTTGTGCTCCTAAACCAGTACTACCCTGGGCTGCTGTTTGAGCCCTATCTGTCAGCAGACCACCTACCAATCCTAGTAGCTGCACTAAGGCATCATGGAGAACTGACAAATATATAAATCTTAGTAGGTCTTGGGTTTCCCTTGGCCCACCTACTACTGTGGTGGCTGACCTCTAGTGCTACCTCTGGCTTGGGAGAAATAATAGGATTTGGTGAAGGCTTCCTAGCCTAGTCTCTAGCTAGGGCTGCAGCTCAAGCATGACATCGACCTATTCCTTTATCCAGTGCCCTGGCTGCAGGCTCAAGGTCTTGATCCCTATCCACTATGGCCCGCATGCTAGGCATCTGAGGAAGAGTGAAACAAATGAGAATCTAGAAACCAATATAGACTTAATCCATGAAAATGAACCATAAAGGTGAGGTTTTCCTAAGTAGATCATGCCGAGTGGATGCGAAATATATATATATATATATATATTAAGTTAAGCAATGCAAAAGTAGAAAAATAAAGTCTAACTATAGCCTAATTAGGCCTCTGTAAGCCTAGAAGGCACAAACAAGTAGAAATAAATGAACTGAGCCCCTATAAGCCCGTGGGTATAGGAAAAGAGTAACACTAATGTGAAGATGGAATACACAATAATAAATGTAAGATAAACCAATGTGTGATAAGCATACCTGATACTCCATTTCGATCATAATCCCTAAGTTTTATTGATCCTTACCGAATTTCCAATCCGAAATCAATATCTGTATAGATTATAAATGCCAAACTCAAATCGAAACTGATGAACAATGATGTTGCTAGGTACCAAACTCGAATATGAATTGATAAGTAAGCTAAAATTAGAAACGATCCAGGATTGTAGCTACACTTAAGTACAATTAGTAATAAACTCCAAAGTCAGGCTGTCAAGTCCTTTAGGGTGATACGAGTCCTAATCACTAAGCCAAAGGATGTGGTTTAAGGCCAAATACTACCTTTCCCTGGGTAACAAATCTAAATAGGGCTCATAGAAAAGAGTAAGTAATCCTAAAACTGAAGAATTAGTCTAAGGTGATGAATAGAGGTCATTTAGGCCAACAAGAGCCATTCTAGGCATTCTTCCTTAAAAAAGGGTTGGTGGGGTCCACTACTAGTCCCAAAAACCCAACCTAAGGCAAGAACCTACCCACCTAGTCTAAGGCTTCTCAATGCCATCCCAAGGCACTAAGTATACTAAGACTAGCCCTACAGGATAAACATAAAATAATATAAGGGAAAACGAGGCCAAATTATAGCGAAAAGGAACCCTAACCGGCTAATTTAATCAATAAATTCTAAAGTAACAACCGTGCCATAAATACCCACCCATAACTAGCATAATACTACACTAATAATATAATGAAGCACAATCTAGGAGAAAGATAAGCCTAGCCCACTTGGACGCCACCGAAAGCTCATATCATCCTCTACTCTGGAGCTTTTCCCTTCTGAGAAGACTCCAGCCACTGCCACACTATCAAAATACGGTTCCACAGGTCAAGAGAATATCGATACCCATATTGCATATATATGCTCCAGGTCAGAAACTGGACTAAAAATCCCACGTGGGGTCTGCTTGTGGAATCACAAAATTGAAATCGTCACAACGTCCCTCTCAGCTCAAGGATCATTCGCCCCAAAATTGGGCGTAATTCGAGCCCAAATCAGTGTAAAAATAGCCATAAACATACTAGCAAAATTTAGAATTAATCAGAGAATTAAACTAAGAATTAAATTAAAATGGTAAGGAAGTGATCGCAACAACGTACCCAATCCAATCCCAGCACCAGAGATTAAATCTCCTATAATTTTTGAGCTCACAATTTTTTAATGGTGATTTAAGACTTTTAAAGTGAGATGAAAATGATGGAACTAGATTTATATACAGTCAGGTGTCCTTTATCGCGAAAGTGGGACCCTTGTTTCAAACACGGGAGCGGGCATGAACAGACGTTTGCTATTGCGGCTAGTCCACCGTAATCGTGATGATGGAGGTTGGGACGGCTATGTTGGTCTCCTCTTCATGAATGCGAAGACTAGCCCATGAACATGGAGGTCAAAATCCTTGACCCTCGTGAACGCGGCCAAGGGCACGCGAACGCGAAGGTCATTTTTGGCCTGCACCAGGTGTTGATGTACCAACAACTTTAGCAAGGTGCGACTATTTCAACCAGGCCCTCGAGATTTATTCAGAATCCCGTGAACGTAAACAAACTATGCTACCCTACCAAATTCGAAATTCCGCACTCAATGGCGCTATTGAAATTTCAATTAGAGGTTGTTTCAACAAAAAATGGGTCCCACACCAAAAGGGTTGTTTTAGCAAAAATCTATCTTATAGCCCAACACGAGTTCAAAAGCCTCAGGACCCGGTCCAAAGGTTCCCCTATCCCAAAATCGACATTCCAGAGCACATGAGGCTGTAAATATTGGCATCCGAGATTGTTTAACTGAAGTTTAGGCCCGAGACCCTTTTTTAATAACGAAAGCTCTAAAATAGGGAAATGGCTCTAAAACCCAAATGAACTGCCCGATAACTGAAATGTCGATCCCATCAAGTCATAAATGACTTGGCACAGCTATAAAAAAGCTCTAAATGCCAGAAAAGCATGAAAACACGGGAAATGACCTGCAGGGTCATTACAAGAATAAAGGCAAAAGAGAAAATAAAAATAAAGAAATCTAAATAATGATAAGCTAATAATTCATAGGGGGGTGATTTGTAATTCCTTCACATCAAGAAGGCCTTCTTCAATCTCATTAAATTTCCTCATAGGTTTTAAATTTATCTTTCTATTGATTAGTGTATGAGCTTTCACCAGTAAAGGAAAAGAAAGAAAATGAAAAAGGACAAATATACCCCTCAACTTTGGCGATTTAGGGTCGATATATCCATCGTTAAAAAAGAGCTCATCATGTGACAAATGGTGCATATATGCCCACGTCGTCTAATAAATGATGTACAGTTACCCTCTTTATTAACAGTCTACACCAACAACATACCTGTATAATCTCACAAGTAGGTCTTCATTCATAGACTGAATTTTAAAAAAAAATTCTAAAACTAGTTATTAAATTTCGAAAATGCCATGTTGCTTCAAAAAATTACCTTACACCATTTCCTTACCCCTCCACACCCAACCTAGTCCTGACCTAACTAAAAAAAATAGTTACTCTTTTATTCAGGCCCAATTCAGACCCACTTTATGACTAGGTAGCATAGGAATTGGGAATTTTTCATTCGGGTTGGGTGTGGAGGGATGAAAAAATCAGTAAGGTAAGTTTTTAAAGACACACGACATTTTTGAAATTTAAAAACCAATTTTAAAATTTTGTTCAATTTAGTCAATATAGGTCTATTAACGAGTAGGTAAATATGCACTATTTGTTAGATGGGGGTATGGGAAGGAGAGGTATACATGAACCATTATTTTAACGAGATGTATATTCGCTCTAAATCACAAAATTGCTGAGTATATCTATCGTAACCCAGAAATAAGGGTCTTGATAAAACTTACCCACCCCAACCCTAGGTAGGTAAGCCCAACAACAACAGAGATAGAAATGCAAAAAAGAATTAAAAGAATCCCACAAATGACACTTTACAATAAAGTCAAGCCATATATACACGAATCTGTCTCTGATAAGTAAAAAAGACAAAGTAAGACAGGAGGGATTTCAGACTATGTTCAGAATGCTAGAGCTCACCAATACTCTGATTCAATCTCTAATAGCACAAATCAGCCACCGCAGATCACACTTATACTCAAATCTGTACTGAAAGGGTATAGAAGTAGGAGTGAGTATGTTCCACTTATACTAGTAGGTATCATAGGCTAACTGAGCAAAGCAAAAAACAAAACATACGATGAATACTATGAGCATTCTTCCATATGAATACTGAAAAGTTCTAAAATTATAGCTCACACCGTATCTCCTAACAATTCTACAAGTATAATAATTGTATAAGAATAACTACACACAAATATATAAGAAGAACTAAACATACGACAACAATACACATAAGTAGAATACAATGATGCAATGTAATGATGGTGGGATGATAATGTTACAAGCCATCTTATGGTGGCCATTGCATGACCTTGTATACACTTTTCGAGCTAAATCTTCCAGGACAGGACCCGTGGGGGGTTCGCAACCCATACACTTTCACAATCTCAATCAACCTTGTTAGCAATGACCTCGGTCGTGGGTTCTACAAGATATCTTAATCAACCTTGCCGGCAAAGACCTCGTCCAAGATTTTACAAAATGTTTCACTTTTCTTTCAAAATCAGTGTTCCACATTGGTACCTATCTTATGAAAATGAATGAATGAAATGAGGATGTTTGCTCATAACCAGATCAGTATAAAGATAATAATCAATTCAGTAATGGTATAAATGAGCTCAAAATCTACTCAATACATTAATATTACATGATATAAGCTATCACATTGCACCACTGGAATAAATAGTCATGTAAGACATCAATAATATCAATCCAAGCCCCTCTATCGGGCATCACTATAATGATAGAGGCATATAATGCTCAAATGAGGCCTATAATATCTAAGCCCTACGCTCGAGCATCAAGATAATAATAAGGCAAATAAATGCACAAATAAAGCCTGTAATATTAAGTCAAGCCCCCACAGGGCATCACAACAAATATAATCTTTCAAGTCAATAATAATATGAATATAAGCCCCAATACGGGTAACACAATAATAATAACAATCCTAAAACCCGATCTCACAACTAAATACCCAACCCATAGCATGTTTTACATGATTGGTTAACTACCCAGCCCAGTCTAAAGAAAGTTAAGCCATAACCTACCTCAAAAAGCCAAAATCCAATCCTAAACCCTTCAACACAGAGCCTCCTTGAACAAAAGGCCTCAAAATGGAATAAATCTATCAAAAACATAATCTACACATCAAAAGGATTCCAACGATACCCACATTGGCTATATTTATTTTAGGTCCCAAAAAAGTTTGAAAATTGGCTCGAAATCAAAATTGGTAAATCTAGAGTTTTATTCAAGAATCATGTTCCCCATATCAAGAGGAGTCTGAATCTAAAAACCCAACTAAAAATGAGTTAAAATCGGACTTTAAAACAAAGAAAATCAATTTTATAGTTTATTGGATGAAAAACCCAAAATCCAAATTTCAAATCAAAGATTTGAAGTTGTTTTTGAAGATGAAATAGTAGGAACTTATGAAAATAGGAGTTTAGAGATTATCCACACAAGATTGATGAAAATCCCCTTTAAAATCGTAAAAACGAGCTCCCAAAGTCTAATAATGGTGAAATTGGGGTTTTGGATAAGAAAAACATTTTAAATCTGCCCAGCAGTTAAACATTATTCGTGAGCACAAGTCCTAGGCCAAAATCACGATAACCAACCCGAACCCAGTCCCATGATCATGGTTGGAAAATGTGAATGCGATGAAGGCCAACCCGAACCTGGACCAAAAAACCCTTCACAAATTGGGTCCCTAACCCGCGAATATGATGAACATAGAGAACAACCCTTTGTAAATGTGGTCCCATCATTGTGTTCACAATGAAGAGTATTTTCCTTCTCCGCAATCACGAACAGGGGCCCATAAATACATAGAATGTTTCATCCTTGCACCAGAAACAACAGTTCAACTGTTAGGACTTGGAAAAATAGTCCCAATTGGACCCTCGCGATTTGGTCGGGACCTCACAGAAATAATCTGATTGGATTTTGACATTTCAGACTCAATTGAACCATTGGATTTATGAAAAGAGATTGTTTACAACAAAATAGCCCTCGGGACCCTTATTAAGCTTATTTTACTAGTTTTTGTCTAAATACTCAAAACGTAATATAAGGGGTCGAGATCTGAACTAACTATGCTATTAACCCAAAATCTATATTTTTGATCTAATAGAACTAACCAAATCACCATCCGACGCTCGAATCACAAAATGTTGACTGAAGTTAAACTAACCATCTTTACAACCTCTAAGGATCTCAAACTCACTTAAATCACTCTTGAATGCATTGAGGTCCGTGCCAACCAACCCTACAACTTATAAATAGCATATATCAACTATGGGGAATGGTAAAATGGTCAAAACACAACAAAAGCTAAAAATCACAACTACGGTTGTTATATTATCCACCACTAAAACACAAGTTCATCCACGAACTAAAACAAAAATAAAGTGCCTGAAGCAGTAAAAAGTTGGGGGTATCCACACCTCATATCGGACTCAACCTCCTACATAGCCTTCTCAATCAGGTTATGTCTCCACTGGACCTTCACTGAATTAATATGCTTAGACCTCAACTTCCTAGTCTGCCTATCGAGGATGGCAATTGGCTCCTCCTCCAATGATAAGTCATGGTCTAATACAATATGATTCCATTGAATCATGTGAATCGTCGGGAAGGTATCTCTTCAAATTAGAAACATGGAATATCCGATGGGTAGTTGACAGATGTGGAGGCAAAGCTAGCCTACACACCACATCTCCGTACTTCTCAAGAATCTCGAAAGGGCTAATAAATCTCAAACTAAGATTCCCTTTCTTCCTAAACCTCATCACACCCTTTCTGGGTGAACCTTCAACAAAAACCGCTCTCCAACCATGAATGCAACATTGTGTGCACGGTCAACATCACTCTTCTGTCTACTTTGGGTAGCCTCAAGCCTTTGTTGTATCGGTCTTACTCAATCCATCGAGTCTCTCAACAAATCAATACACCAAGGTCTCACTTCAAATTAATCAAACCATCCCACGGTGGATCTACACCTCCGCCTATATAAAGCCTTAAAAGGTGCCATCTGAATGCTGGAATAGTACCTGTTGTTGTAGATAAACTCTGCTAAGGGTAAAAACTGGTCCCAATGACCACCAAAATCCATAACAAATGCTCGAAACATATCTTTTAATACCTGAATGGTCCTCTCAGACTGACCATCTATATGAGGATGAAAAGTTGTGCTAAAATCAAGCTGAGTACCCAACTCTCTCTGTATAGAACTCCAAAAATTCGAGGTAAACTAAGTACCTCTATTAGAAATAATGGAGATAGGTTCACTATGAAATTGAACAATCTCCCTAATGCAGATGTTAGACAACTTCTCCATATTATAATTCACCCTATCAGGTACAAAATGTGCTGATTTGGTCAATCTATCCACAATCACCCAAATAGAATCAAACTTCCCCAAAGTCGGGGCTAGGCCAACTATAAAATCCATGGTGATTTGCTCCCACTTCTACTCAGGTATGGGCATTCTTTGAATCATGCCACCCGACCGTTGATGCTCACACTTCACTTGTTGGCAATTCAAACACTTGTCCACAAACTCCATAATGTCTTTCGTCTTGCCACCCCTCCAATTGTGTTTCTTTAAGCCATGGTATATCTTAGTCTCTCCTAGATGAATGGAATACCTTGAACAATGAGCCTCCATCTAGGTCAGTCTAATCCAACCACAAACTCTCAACATACAAATGCGACCACTAATCCTTAAAACACCCTTGGGATCAAGAGATGCTGCCTTAGCCTCGCCACTTAACACTTTATCACAAATCACCCTCAATCTCTCATCATTAAATTGATGAGCTCGAATCTGCTCCATCAATAAATACCTAGCCTAAACAAAGACCAAAATATGCCTAGGTGCCAAAATATCACACCTAACTAACTGGTTAGCTAAGGACTGAACCTCCAAGGCTAAGGGTCGCTCCGAAGTCAAAAAATGATCCAAACTTCCCAAACTCACAGCTTTCTGGCTCAAGGCATCCGCTACCACATTAGCCTTGCCCAGATAATAAAGAATAGTGAAATCATAATCCTTAAGTAACTCAAGCAATAGATGTTGTCTCATAATAAGATCTTTCTAGGTGAAGAAGTACTGAAGGCTACGATGATTGGAGAAAATCTCACAATGGACACCATACAAGTAGTGTCGCCATAGCTTCAACACAAACACAACCGCGACTAACTCCAAATCATAGGTAAGGTAATGCTTCTCATAAGGTTTCAACTATCATGAGGCATAAGCAATTACCATACCCTTCTGCATCAACACCATCCAAGCCAACTCTAGAAACATCACAAAATATAGTGAAACCCACACCCTCCTTGGGTAAGGTCAAGATAGGAGCTGAAGTCAACAACTCCTTAAGCTTTTAAAAGCTTTTGTCATAAGCACTTGACCACTAAAAACAATCTTCTTCATATTCAACTAGGTCAAAGGAGCCATAATAGAAGAGAAACCCTGCAAAAAGCAACTATAATAGCCTACTAACCCAACAAAACTCTAAATCTTGGTAGGAGAAGTGGGTTTAGCCCAATCACGAACCCTCGCTATCTTGGTCGAATCAACTATAATACCATACTTGGTCACTACATGACCAAAGAAAGAAAAATAATCCAACCAAAACTCACACTTGGAGAACTTGGAATACAACTTCTCATACCGAAATCTCTGAAGTGCAGTCCTCAAATGCCTCACATGGTCAACCTCATTCTTGGAATAAATCAAGATATCATCAATGAATTCAATCACAAAGGAATAAAGATAATACCAAAATACTCTGGTCATCAACTCTATGAACACTGTTGAGGAATTAGTCATCCCAAAAGACATGACCAAGAACTCATAATGATCATACCACATTTGAAAAGCTGTCTTCGGAACATCCAAAGCTCTAATTCACAATTGATAATAACCGAATCATAAGTCAATCTTAGAAAACACAAAAGCACACTAAATCTGATCAAATAAATCATTAATGCGAGGAAGAGGATACTTGTTGTTGACCGTCACTTTGTTCAATAGCTGATAGTCCATACACATGCACATAGATCCATCCTTCTTCTTCACAAATAAGACAAGAGCACCCCAAGGAGATACACGAGGTATAATAAAACCCGTACCTAATATATCTTGCAATTGCTCTCTCAATTCATTTAACTCAGTCGGATTTATCCTATAAAGAGGAATGGAAATTGGCTTGGTGCCCGACTCAACATAATTGGCAAAATAAATATCTCAGTCCAAAGGCATACCAGGTATATCCGTAGGAAAAACATCCTTGAACTCACTAAAAACTTGAAGAGAATCCAAAGGAGATATTGAAGCAACACTAGTATTACGAACATAGGCTAAATAAGAAAGACACCCCTTTTCTACCATGCGACGAGCACGTAGACAAGATATAACTATCTTCATACACAAACTAAGAGTACCCTTCCATGCAAATCTTTGTATACCCGAAGTAGTTAAAGTCACGATCTTAGCAAAACAATACAAAAGTACATGATAAGGAGATAACCAATTCATACCCAAGATAACATCAAAATCAACCATATCTAGGATAATCAAATCTACCCAGGTCTCACACCCCATAAAGGTTACTATACATGATCGATACACCCGATCCACCACTAAAGAATTACCTATAGGGATAGAAACACAAATAGGCATAGCAAGGGACTCACATGTAGCATCAAAACCAGAAGAAAAATATGTAGACACAGGAGAATCTAGACCTAGGGTCAAATAACACAAATACAGGATGATGGTAAGTTGGGATGATACCTGTGATAACATATGATAACAACATCAGAGGCCTCTGCCTCAGGTCTCTGAGGAATAGCATTACACTGACCACGCCCGCTACCAAACTGAGTAACCCAGCATCTACTACCATGATCTCCCTGAGCTTCATCTCGGGCACCTCTAAAACTACCCCTACTACTTTGTGAACTACCTTTAACTGCAGATCTAGGAGTAGGACAAAGATAAAGCTGAGAACCTTATTGGGATGGACGCAATGCACACCAAGGGTAATCCCTCATGAAATGAATAGGCTCATGACATATGAAACACTTTCTGCTACCTAAATCATGCTTAGAGGGTCTAAAAGTACTAAAACACCCTCCATACCCCAAAGAACTAGAATGAGAACCTCTACTTGTATGACCTAACCTCTGGCTACCTAAAGCCTCAAAAACCACAAACCTACTACCCGAACTCTGCAAAGCTGCCTGAACTGGTCTGCCCTAGTAACCATATGAACCTCTGCCAATAAAATCCCAGGATACATGACCACTAAATTCACTCTATCGGTGGATCCTCTTGGCACTACTACTCTTACCCTAGCAAATAAACTCAATCAACTTTGCATGCTATACAATACTTTAGAAAGAACCACTCAAAACCATAAGCTGAGCTATCGCCAACAGATAATAACCTACCAAACCCTTTACAAACTTCTTGATCCTCTTAAGATAGACTGAGATACTGGAAGTGGCATATCGGTATAGTGCATGAAAATGTGCCTTATACTCTACAATAATCATGGAAACCTTCTCCAAATAATCAAGCTCATCTCTTATTTGATCCCTCAAATTGTAGGGCACAAACCTCTCCAGAAAAACCTCATAATAGTAGGTTCATGTCATGGCTAGAGAACCCATTAGTCTACAACTAGCAAGATACCTCCACCACTACCTAGCCACATCATTCAACTAGTAGGTAGTGTAGGATAAAATCCCTACCTCAGGATACATGACCACTAAACTCACTCTATCGGTGGATCCTCTTAGCACTACTACTCTGAGTACCCTAGCAAATAAAGTCAATCAACTTTGCATGCTCTACAATACTTTAGAAAGAACCACTCAAAACCACAAGTTGAGCTATCGCCAACAGATAATAACCTATCAAACCCTTTAAAAATTTCTTGATCCTCTTAAGATCGACTGAGATACAGGCAGTGGCATATCGGTATAGTGCATGAAAATGTGGCTTATACTCTATAATAGTCATGGAAACTTCTCCAAATAATCAAGCTAATCTCTTATTTGATCCCTCAAATTGTAGGGCACGAACCTCTCCAGAAAAACCTCAGAATAGTAAGTCCATGTCATGGCTAGAGAACCCATTAGTCTACAACTAGCAAGATGCCTCCACCACTGCCTAGCCACATCATTCAACTAGTAGGTAGTGTAGGCAACACCATGGGACTCAAGGGATCCGAGGTTATGTAACCTCTCCTGGAAATCAAGTAAAAACTCATAAGTGTCCTCACTAATAGCACCACTAAATTTGGGAGGAGCCAACCAAATAAATCTCTAAAATCTCTTATGATCATAAAAAAAAAAATCACAGGGCCAAAAGCAACAAGAGGAACAATAAGTTTAGTAGACAAAGTATTAACACGTGGGGTACCACAATAGCTGTTTATACCCCTACAGTTGGAAAACCATAAGTAGGAGCCTACCTTAGCGATTGAATACCTCTTAAAGTTTGTGAACCACTCGGTACACTTGGTGGAATACCTATCTAGGTAATGCCATCTAGACAACCCAAATGATGAATTAACAAATCCTGCAATACCGAGGTAGTAACAAAACCTTGAGGGTCCTGAGCTAGTCCTTTATACTCTGTTTGATAATCCTCCTCATCATAATAAATTTGAGGCTTGGGAGAGGCCACTCTAGCTTGTACTCTAGCCAGAGCAACTCCTCGTGCCTGACCTCTACCTCTAGCTCGGCCACGACCCCTGCCTTGCCGCCTTCTTGGGGATCCAACAGTAGGTGCTGTCTCATCATCCTCAATAATTCTAGATCTAGTCCTTACCATTTGTTCAGAAAAGAATCAAATACAAATTTAGAATATTGGACGTGAACAGCCAGTACAATAAGAAATCAAATTAGAGAAGTTTTTCCTAATGATATCTGAAAGCCTCTAGAAGATAGATACGAATGTCAACATATTAAACCTTGAGACTTTATTAGATATCTTACTCTTTTACTCATGAGACCGGTGAACCTAGTGCTCTGATACCAATTTGTCATGATCCAAAAATTGAGATCATGATGGCACTTACCCTACCCCTACCCTGGGTTGGTAAGCCCAATAATAATAGAGATAAAAATGCAAAAAAGAATTAAAAGAACCCACAAATGAGACTTTACAAAAAAGTCAAGCCATATATATATATATAAAGATAGAACAAAATTCAAAACTGAAATAATACAACTCCAACTCGAGAATCTAGTGTCATGAGTAAAGAGTACTAATACATACATAGAAATCCAAAATACATGAATTTGTCTTTGATAAGTAAATAAAGACAAGATAATATAGGAGGGAGTCCAGAATATGCCCCAAACACTAGGGCTCACCAGTACTCTAAATCAGTCTCTAACAACATAAATCAGTCACCATAAGTTGCACTCGTACTGGGATCTGCACCAAAAGGGCATAGAAGTAGGCGGGAGAATGGTCTATTTGTATTTAGTAGGCATCATTGGCTGACTGAGCAAAGCAGAAAACAAAACATAGAAATAATACTATGAGCACACTTCCACCTGCAATTAAAAAAGTTTCTAAATGATAGCTCACACTGTATCTCCTATCCATCACATAACCCCATCTACACCTTCCAAGCTAAAGCTTCCAGGACAAGACCTATAGGGGGTTCGCAACCCGTATACTGTCACAATTTCAATCAACCTTTCTACTAAAAACCTCGATGTAGGGTTTTACAAAATATATCAATCAACCTTGCCGACAAAGACCTCGGCCAAGGGTTTTACAAAATGTTTTATTTTTCTTTAAAAATCAATGTTCCACAGTGGTACCAATCTCATGAATATGAATAAATGAAATGAGGATGTATACTCATAACTAAATCAGTATAAAGAATATAATCAATTTAATAATGGTATAAATAAGCTCAAAATCTACTTAATATGTCAATATTTCATGATATAAGCCATTTCATGGCCCCACTGGAATAATTAGTCATATAACACATCAATAATATTAATCCAAGCTCCCCCGTCTCTTGGGAACCACTATAATAATAAACACATATAATACTCAAATAAGGCCTATAATATCAATCTAAGCCACCCGCTCGCGCATCATGATAATAATAAGGCAAATAATTGCACAAATAAGGCCTATAATGTCAACTCAAGCCCCCAAACGGTCATCAGAGCAAATCTAATCTCTCGAGTCAATAATAATATGCATATTAGCCCCCACACGGGTAACATAATAATAATAACAATCCTAAAACATGATCTCACGACTAAATCCCCAATCCATAGCATGTTTTACATGAATGGTTAACTACCCAATCCAGACTAAAGAAAGTTAAGCCATATCCTACCTCAAAAAGCCAAAATCTTAGCCTAGAACCTTCAACATGGAGCCTTCCTTTCTCGAATGGCCTTGAAATGTACTAAATCTATCAGAAACATAATCTACACATCAAAAGGAGTTCAAAGTTACCCATATTGGCTATATTTATTTTGGGTCCAAAAATAAGTCAAAAATTGGCTCAAAATCAAAAAGGGTAAATCTAGAAATTTATGTAAGAATGATATTCCCATATCAAGAGGAGACTAAATCTGAAAAATCAAATAAAAATGAGTTGAAATTGGACTTTAAATAAAAGAAAAACCAATTTTATAGTTTACTGGGTGAAAGTCCCAAAATCCATGTTTGAAATCAAAGATTTAAAGTTGTTTTTGAAGATGAAATCAATAAGAAATAATGAAAATTAGAGTTTAGAGGTTACCCATGCAAGATTGATGAAAATACCCTTTGAAATCATCAATAACCAAGCTCTCAAAGTCTAATAATGGTGAAAATGGTGTTTTAGGCGAGAAATTTTTTTAAATCGGCCCAAGTACTAAACACTCTTTGCGAACATGCGCCCTAGGCTGCGAATGTAGAGACCAACCCAACTCGTGTCCCACAATCATGGTCAGAACATCACAAATGAGATAAAGGCCAAACCTAACCAAAATACCCTTAGAGAATGTGGTCCCTAACACACGAACACGATGAACAAAGAGGACAACCCTTCGTGAATATGGTCCCACCATCATGTTCATAATGAAGAGTATTTTCCTTGTTTGCTATTGCGACTAGGGGCCCGTGAACATGAAAAATGTTTCATCCTTGCACCAGAAACAACAGTTCAGCTATTGGGACTTGGAAAAATAGTCTCGATTGGACCCTCGGGACTCGTTTGGGACCCCACAGAAATAATTTCATTATGCTACTAGGCTAATTTTAATATTTTAGACTCAATTGACCATCAGATTTGTGAAAAGAGATCGTTTACATTGAATTATCCCCCAGGAACCCTTTTAAGCCTTTTTTACTAGTTTTCATCTAACTACTTAAAATGCAATATAAAGGATTAAGGCCCAAAAAAACTATGAAACCAATCCAAAATTGACATTTTAGATCTAATGGAATAGGTCAAATCACCATCCGATGTTTGGCTCACAAAATATTGATCGAAGTCAAACTAACCATATTTAAAGCCCCTAAGGATCTCGAACTCACTCAAATTGCTCCCAAATTCATAGGGGACCATTCCAACCAACCCTACAACTCATGAATAGCATATAACAACAATGGAGAAGGACAAAATAGTCAAAACACAGCAAAAGATAAAATTCACTACTACGGTTGTTACAATATCTCTATTTTCCAAGAAGATTTGTTTTACACTAATCTACATTGATGATAGACATAAACTTTGTCAATTGTGGTGAAACATATAAGCTGGACTGGACACTAGTGTCATAAAAAATAGTAAAAGGTTGATTTACTATTTTTTTTCTTCATTAAAAGATTGTACAATAACAATATTTAGAACTATAAAATCTGCTAAAAGTCTAAATTTTTACTTATTAAGTCATTCGTTATTCAGATTATGTCCTAATATTTAGGACTTTAACACAATTAATACTCTTACCAACTACTTTATTTCCTAAATGCTTCAACATTTTCCTTTTCATCAAATAATTTCCGGCATGTCCCCAAATCTTCTTGAATTGGTAAGATATCAATAATTTTACAAATTATTTTATATAAACCATTATTGTGTTTTATTCATACTAATATTATTCCTTTTATTTATGACTTGGATGTCAAGTATCATGAGATATTTGATGCCACATGTCTTGATTGATTGGTATTCTATTTTTCAAGACCATCACTTTTTTTATCATTGATTGACTATAGTTGTGATGAAAAAGTCCATATTAGAATTGTGTTCATATTAATGATATTATAGATTATTTTTCTATGAACTAACTTTGTATTCTATAAAAATTATATTGTCACTAATCATGATAATTTATAGTGACAATTTGTTTCGTCACTAAAAGTGATATTATGTAACAACCTGTTCTTTTTTTGTATGTTTTGACCATTTTACCCTTTCCTGTAGTTGTTTTATACTGATTATAATGTGTGGGGATAGTTGGCATTATCCCCATTGCATTCGAGAATGATTTGGGAGAGTTTGAGACTTTTAGAGGCTTTAAAAGTCATTAGTTTGACTTTAGTCAATATTTCATAATTTCAGCACCGGATGGTGATTTGGTCAGTTCAATTAGATACGAAACGTTGATTTTGGGTTAGTAGTGTGTTGGTTCAGGTTTGGAACCTTTATTTTACATTTTGACCCTTATTTTGAATAACTAGTGAAAATGCCTAAATGGGGTCCCGGGGTTTAATTTGTTGAAAATGAATTCTTTTCAAAACCTTGACATTTCCATTAAGTCCTAAAAATTGCAATTATCCTAGTAGCATATCTGGTTTATTTTTGTGGGGTACCAAATGAATCTTGAGGGTTCGATCCGGACTATTTTCCCAAAACTCCAACTGTTAGTTTGTAGTTTTTGGTGCAACATTAGGGGTCCCATCTCGATCACTTGGCCAGGTGTTGTGATTGCAACCCTTGATCAAACTACTCAGTGCGATCACAAGGAGGGGTACTGCGATTGGAAAGAGTAAATTGATGGATCAGGTCGGGTTGACTCATCACGATCGTGAGGCCCAGCTATGCGATCGCGATGACCAACTTAATGGGTGGACAATGTTGACCCTTGTGATCATGAGGTGGGGTCCGCAATCATGAGGTACTATTCATAAAAAAGTATAAATAGTCTAATTTCCACCATTTTTGGACCTTGAAGCTTCTGATTAGGGCAATTTTGAGGGTTTTCTTCACCATTTGTGCTTGGGTAAGTTCTAAACTCTTGTTTTCCTTAATTTCCATTGATTATATCAACAAAAACACTCTTTAATCTTGATTTTAAAATGGGTTTTTGGAGTTCTTACCGGTAAAGCTTTAAAAATAATTTTTTTCTTCAATTTGAGCCTCGATTTTAACTCATTTTTGTGTGGGTTTTTAACTGTAGACTCCTATAATCTTGAGAAAAATGTTCCTAAATTAAAAATTCTGGTTTTACCCCTTTTGTTTTCAAACTCATTTTTTGAACCTGTTTTGGACCCGTATTAAATATAGTCGATATGGGTATCATTAGCTTTCTTTTAACACGTAGATTCTATATTTGAATTGTTTACCTAATTTTGAGGATGGTCAAAAGGGGAAGACTCCATTTTGAATGATTCTAGGCTCAAGTTTTTGTCACTTTGAGGTAGGTTATGGCTTAACTTTCTTCAAACTGGGTTGGGTAGTTAATAAACGAGTAAAGCATGCTATGGGTTTGGGAGATTAGATATGGGAGTATTATTTTAAAAGTATTATTATTATTATGTGCTAGTTTGGGGGCTTATATGCTCATTGTTTTTGACTTATCATATATTGCGTAATGCCCGTGCGGGGGCTTTATTTGACATCATAGACCTTGTTTGTGCATTTTATGCCATTATTATTAATATGATGCCCGTGCAGGGGCTTGAATAGATATTATAGGACTTTTTGAGTATTGATTGTATCTACCATGATGAAAATACAGAGTATGGGGTTAAAATGATATTATTGATGTCTTACATGCATATCTATTCTGGTGGTGCCAAGCGAGAACTGATATCATGAATTATTGTCACATTGAGTTGATTATGATCATACTTACACATGTATTGAATTGATTTCTATCTTTGTGTTGACTGGTTGTGAGCATTTCATCCTTATTTCATACATACATATTCATGAGACATTAGTACATTGAGAAACACTGATTCAAAAGAAAATGAGACATTTCTATAAAACACATTGATCCATGAACAATAGCCGGAGAGGTGAATGTGACATTTTATAAAACCCTTGATACCTGAACACTAGTTAGAGAGGGGGTTGAGATTTGAGGTAGTATACGGGTTGTGAACCCCCTATGGGTCCTATCTTTGGAGGGATGAGGCTCGGTAGGTGTATACAGAAAGTCATGTGATGTCTTTCAATCATTCATCATAATTCCATCATCATTTCATTACATTTAAAATGTACTTTCTATATTCTTTATGTACCTTTTATGTGTACTTAGTTTGCACATATATTTTTGTGTTTTAGCTATTCCTGTATCGATCTTATATTTTAGAACTGTTAGTGGAGATGGTTTGAGCTACCATTTAGGAACTTTTCTATTTATAGGTGATGTGCTAATAGTATCCTTTACTTGTATTATTTTCTGCTTTACTCAGTCGGCCTATGATACCTACTGAGTACAAGTGGACCGTACTCACCCCTACTATGCCTTTTCAGTGTAGATTCTAGCTCAAGTACGAGATGCAAAAGCTTATACATGCCACTCAGAGTTGGCATTTGAGGTAATGGTGTACTTTTGAGCGCAGAGCTGACTTTGGGCCTTTTCTTATCCTTACATTATATTTACTCAATTTTAGAGAAGGATTTATGTATTAAGATATTCAGTTATGTCTTAGATGTTCTCGTACTTATGACATTAGATTTTGGGGGTTTTATGTATATTTTATTTCAGACTTCTGCTACACACACATATATTTTGTGTGTGTGTGTTGACTTGCCTTCGTTCTAAAAGTTTTGTTATTTTTTTAGTTTACATTTTGAATTCCCTTTCCTTTTTTGGGTAATTGGCTTACCTACCAAGGCTAGGTCTTGGAAGGTACCATCATGATCTCAACTTTTGGGTCATGACAAGTTGGTATCAGAGCGCTAGATTCATTGATCTCATAAGTGTAAGAGCAGAATGTCTAGTAGAGTCTAGCAGATTGGTACGTAAAATTTTGTATCTATCTTTGAGAGGCTATAAGACATCATTAGGAAAAGCCTCTCAAATTTGATTCCTTATCATGTGGGTTATCACACCCTATGTTCTAAACATGCATTCCACTTTTTTTATGCAGATGGTAAGGACTAGGTCCATAGATGCTCGATATGCAGAGCTAGCACCCGATATTGGGGCCCTAGTCAGGGAGTGAGGTAGGGGTCATGACTGACTTAGAGGTAGAGGATGGGAACGAGGAGCTTCCCCAGTCAAAGAGTGTACTAAGGAGACCTCTCGAAAGCCTGAGGTTGAGTATGCTGAGAGTGATTATCAGTTGGGAGGTGCAGGCCAGCTCAGGTTCCACAGGGTTCAATTGACACCCATTTGCTACAGGATCTATTAATTCACCTCTTGAGTCATTTAGATGGTGTTCCTTTAAGTGTACCAATTATTTCTCAGACTTTGAGTAGTGTTATACCGTTAGTATCGGTTTATGCTTATGGGATTCCGACTCTAGGGGTACGACCATCTCCTGTGGTACCCCTACATGTGGATCCACTGCCTACTAGACTTACTGTTCCTCCAGTTATTTTGGGTCCTATGATGTCTTCTGATGATCCGAAGAGGTTTGAGAGGTTTATTCACTTGATTCCTTCTAAATTTAGTACTGCATTAGAGAGGACGCATATGAGTTTCTAATTTACTGCCAGGTGAGTTTACATAACCTTGAATTCCTTAAGTCTCATGGTGTTTCTTATATGACTTATCAGTTGATCGATATGGCCTGTCATTGGTAGAGGTATCATTCTTGGTTTAGGCCATTGGGTTTGCCTGCTATGTCATGGGCCTAATTTTTTGATGTTTTCCTAGAGAGGTTTGTACCTTATAGCTTAAAAGATCAGATGAAAAATAAGTTTAATCACCAGGAGCAGGGCTCCATGACTATTGTTGAGTATGAGGCACACTTTCATGCTTTATCTAGATATTCCACCGCTAGTATCTCCACTAAGTCAGAGAGAATTAGGAAGTTTGTCAAGGGGGAGGGTCCATACAAGTTGGCCACATTTCAGATGGTAGTTTTAAGAGCTTCTTTTTAGTGTATTGTAGAGCATGCTAAGTTGATTGAGTCGATTACCTAGGCTACTCAGGTAGGCACTTAGAAGGTGCACTGGTATAGTGAGTTTAGTAGACATACTTCTTGAGGCAGGGATTTCTCTGATTGAAGTTCCCGTAGTTATCATGGTAGGTCTGTTCAGGCAGCTTTACAAGGATCAGGTGGTAGGCCTTCAGTTTCTCCAGCTCCAGGTAGCCAGGTATCAGGTCATGCAGGTGGAGGTTCTAGTTTAAGTTTATTGGGCCAGAGTAGTTGTCCTAGTCCTTTAGGGCCTCCACAAATTAAGTCAAGTAACAGAGGGTGTTATGTATGCCATGATGTTGGTTATTTGTAAAAAGACTGTCCTCGGTGTGTGTTTGGTCCTTCCCAATAGGGTTCTCAACTTTAGCTTTGCCTTACTCATTTATCCACAGTCAGAGGTGGTTCACGGAGTAGTTGCAGTGGTACTAGAGGTGCTCGAGGTAGAGCTAGGGGAGCTCGTAGTAGTGGACGCGGGGTTACTTAGTTCTGGAGAGGAAGTGGATAGTTTTATGCTATACCTGAGAGGCCCAAGGCAGAGGTTTCTGATGAAGTTATTATAGGTATCGTACCAATTTGCTATCGATTTGCTTTTGTGTTATTTGAACTTGGGTTTACATTCTCCTATGTTTCTACATATTTTTCTATTGGATTTTATACTGCATATGAGTCCTTTGTTGTACCTCTTCATATTTCTATCCCTGTAGGAGATTCTTTAGTGGTGGATCAGGTGTACCGATCTTGTGTTGTTATATTTGTGGGGCGTGAGACTTAGGTAGACTTGATTATCCTAGATATGGTTGATTTTGATGTTAACTTAGGTATGGATTGGTTAGCTCCCTATTATGCTATTTTGGACTGTTATGCCAAGGCCGTTACTCTAGCTACTCTGGATGTGCCAATATTAATTTCAAAGGGTACTCTTAATTTGGGTCCGAAGGTAGTTATATATTTTCTACATACTTGTTTCATGTTAGTAAAAGGATGTCGATCTTTCTTAGATTTCATTCACGATACTAGTGTTAGTTCATCGCCTCATTTGGATTCAATTCGAGCTGTTAGGGAATTTCAGGATGGGTTTACTATAGATTAGCCAGGTATGCCTCTAGATCGTGATGTGGTTTTTGCTATTGATGTTGAGTCGGGCACCAAGTCCATTTCTAATCCTCTCTATAGGATGGCACTGACTGAGTTGAAAGAATTAAAAAAGCAGTTGCAGGATTTGTTGAGTAAGGGTTTCATTAGACCGAGTGTATCTCCTTGGGGTGCTCCTATTTTTTTATGAGGAAGAAGAAGGATGGTTTCATGCGCATGTGTATTGACTATCGACAGTTAAACAAGGTGACCTTCAAGAATAAGTATCCTCTTCCTCGCATTGATGATTTATTTGACCAGCTTCAAGGTGCTTTGGTATTTTCAAATATTAACCTAAGGTTTCGGTATCGCCATTTGAGTGTTAGAGCTTCGGATGTTCTGAAAATGGCATTTTAGACTTGATACAGTTATTATAAGTTTTTGGTCATGTCCTTTGGCTTGATCGATTCCCCAGCAGCATTCATGAAGTTGATGAATCGGGTATTTTGATCGTATCTTGACTCTTTTGTGATTGTGTTTATAAATGACATCTTGGTTTATTCTAAGAATAAGGTTGATCATATGCAAGACTTGAGGACTGTACTTCAGAGGTTACAAGATGAGAAGTTATATGCTAAGTTCTCCAAATGCAAGTTTTGATTGGATTCTATTTCTTTATTGTATCATATGGTGACCAAGGATGACATTATGGTTGATCCGACCAAGATAGCGGCCATTCGTGATTGGGCTAGACTTACCTATCTTACCAAGATTTAGAGTTTTATGGGCATAGTGGGTTATTATTGGCATTTTGTGAAGGGTTTCTCTTCTATTACGGCTCCTTTGACTAAGTTGACTCAGAATAAAATTACCTTTCAGTGGTTAGATGCTTGTGAGGCAAGCTTTCAAAAGCTCAAGGAGTTGTTGATTTCAGCTCCAATCTTGACATTGTCCAAGGATTGCGTAGGCTTTATCGTATTTTGTGATGCTTATGGTGTTGTTTTGGGTGTAGTGTTGATGTAGAAGGTAAGGTAATTGCTTATGTTTTCTCATTAGTTAAACCCTCATAAGAAGAACTACCCTACCCATGATTTGAAGTTTGCCACAGTTGTGTTTGAGTTGAAGTTGTGACGACATTACTTGTATGGAGTCTATTGTGAGATTTTCTCCGATCATCATAGCTTTCAGTACCTTTTCACCCAGCATGACCTTAATATGAGACAACGGCATTGGTTTGAGTTACTTAAAGATTATTGTAACACCCCGTACATTCCCAACCCTAACTTGATTGATTGGTGACCTAGGGTGTAGTTATAAACCATAGCTTCGAGAGAACTAAGTACGTGTGTTGCATTGGTTTTGGATGAAACATTTGATATTGACTAGGAAACATGATTAGTCTCCTGTAGGAGGAATTCGCGACTTTTTGAAACATTTTAGGAGCAATAAATGAAGCTTGAATGACTCCTAAATAAAGGTTCTTAAAGACAAGAGGAAAGCTAAAGATTAGAACTTGAAGTATCTAACCAAATCCGCAACGAAAAGTCGAAGAAAGGAAGTTTTTTAAAAAAATTGGGCCAGGCGTGCCAGGCCACACTGGGCTGAAATTTTCAGCCCACAGGCAGCAAAGGGGTGCGCCAGGCAGCGTGCCAGGCCGCCCCTGCACACCCTTCAAAGGCTGAAAATTTTGTGAAGTCCAAGGGGCGCCCGGGGGCGTGCCGGGGTGCTTTTTGCCAAATTTTTTTGCCAACCACGAGCCTATAAATGTGATTCTTGGGTTATTATATAATTGTTCCATCTTGGTAAGACTACACTTGGACGGAGTTAGCATCCAAATTACGTTGTTACCCTTTTATGTTTAGTTAAGCCATAAGTGGCTAGAATGTCTTATTTGGAGATTAAGGCTACGAATACGAGTCACGTGAGTTGAATATTGTAGTGACACTTATGGTGGAATAAGTTGACATGTGTTATTGGGCTCAATTTGAGGCCCAAAAAGAGGCCAAAAGACATGGCCCGATAAGTCAAATGACCCATTCTTTCCATTGACCAAGTAAACATGTTATTATTGGACCAAGTGTGGCTAAGGATGACTTGAGGTCTATATAAAGGCCCCAAAAATCAGATTTTAATCACTCAAACAGACATGTATTTCTAGACATTTCCAAGAAACCAAAAGAGATATTTTCTCTCAAATTCTCAAACCCTAAGTCATCTTCTTGGGCAAGATCATCATTCTACAAGCTTGGGTAAGTATTTAATCTTATGTTTTAATATATTATGTACATGAGAGAGTATGTATGTCATGGTGTTTATGTTGGCAAGGTGTTGAATAGTGCACTTTGGGCTTTTTGCTAAAAGATGTGCATTCTTGTGAATTAAACTTGAAAAAAGACTTGATGTTTTGATGAAAGTGAATGGTGTGGATGATATCTCAACATTTATGGTGTAGTTATGTCCATAACTTGTTATTTTTCACTATGAGAAAATTGTGTAATTTTGGATATAAAATGTATTGGAGTGATTTGATGGATTCATGGTGATGTGGTGATAATGAGAACATGTAAAGGAGGAACTTGGTGTGAAAAGCTATTGGTTTATGATGTTTTGGTCAATGTATAGAATATTATGGTATTGTTGGTATGATAAGGCCATGAATGGTATTGTAAAGGGTGAAATAATGTTATAGGGCAATCATGTAACTCATGGTCGTCTTATACACTTGGAATGTAGCTTGTGGTTAATGTTGGTTTCGTTATGTACTTGTGATGTAGAGTGAAATGTAAGGAAGGAGCAGAATTGTTGTACTCACATATTGGATTGTGTATTTATATTGGGAAGATAAGGTATGTAAGGTTACTCTTTCCGTATCTTTCTGCAGCATATAGTGTTCACCTTGTACTTATTCTATTCCTAGATATTCTAAGGTATTCCATTTCCGACTATTGAATAGTGTTACTCACATATTCCTTATTCATTGATCAATTGTAATTCACATGACCCATGTTCATTGGCTAATATTCCTAAGTTCCAAATATGTTATGTTCCAAGTTCCAATAATGTTACGTTCCAAAGTTAAAAGAATGTTATAATCACAAAGCATCAATCTCATGAAAGTAAGGAATGAAGTAATGTATATATGTGTTCCCAATGATGTTCCAATCACCAAAGTATCACTCTCATAGCAAAATAAAAGGGAAGAAGCAATGCAAAGAAGTAATGCTTATACGGTTACTTTATGTTTCATTAAGTACGGATCGTAAATCTAAAGGGCCTAAGCTCGGATGGAACAATCCCAATATTATGTTATATTATGTACACTATATATTATATTATATCCCACCAAGTATGGATGACTGTTATTATATTATATCCCACCAAGAGTGGATGACGGTTATTATATTATAGCCCACCAAGTGTGGATGACTGTTATTATATTATAGCCACCAAGAGTGGATGACGGTTATTATATTATAGCCCACCAAGTGTGGATGACTGATATTATATTATGGCCCACTAATAAATGGATGACTGATAATAAAGATAAACGTAAAGCCAAAGGAAGTATGTCACGTAATTGAAAATATGAAGGACGGTTATTTCACGATTGAAAATGACATGAAAGAATGGTCAAGCAATAAAGTAAAGAAAGCAATGAACATGGTTCCACACATGCAAAACGGTGATTGATCCATAATGTTTATTCAGATGTATTGATCCTATTTGAGATCCTATGTTGCATACAGTTTCTTATAGCCTTACATACTCAGTACATTCTTCGTACTGACCTCCCTTGGGGGGGAGGGGTTACCTTACTTGTTGCAGGCACAAATGCTAATAGACCTCTATTGTAGTTTGCGGATCATTTGCGGATTGTTGGTGAGCTCCAGTTGATTCGAGGCTTTCCGCGTCCTTATGTATATTTGCTTCGGTATTGTATATGTGTCTAGAGCGGGGTGTTGTCCAGACTCTAGGTTGGTTATGGTTATGTATCTGTAGAGGCTTTGTAGACTTATGTAGGAGAATGATTGTAAGAGATGTATGACCATTTTGACTTGATGGCCCTAACGGTCAAATTTCATATATATATATATATATATATATATATAGCATATGATTCCATGACTTTCGCATAGTTGCATGAGATATACTGATGTTCACAAAGAGACATGCATATGAGTGTACATGAGAAAATATTGGTTCTCTCGGGCCATATCGGCTTCGGGTGCCAGTCCGTCCCATTGGAATTCGAGCGTGACAAAAGTGGTAACAGAGCAGGTCGTTCTAAGGGTGTCTACAAAGCCGTGTCTGAGTAGAGTCTTGATTATGGATGTGTTATGCTCCATATTTATTAGTAGGAGGCTACGGTACATTTAGGAGTTGTTTCATTTCTTCATTTCTAGATCGTGCAGTAGAGCGAAAGTTGTAGGTGGAATCATATCTGATCATTGACGTTGGTTTTCCTTTGTATAGTAACATGCGGATGACAAGACAAGATAGGGGCAAAGATAAGCAGGTAGATATGCTTGTCGGAGAAGGAATTAGTAAATCACCACCTGACTCAGCTAGTCAATATGGGGTTGAAATTGAGTTTACATCACAAGCACCTTCTCCTCCCTCTTCTCCAAGGGGGCCACAAAGGAGGGAAGTATCCCCAGAACCACCTGTTAATGCTACTAAGCAGGAGTTACAAGAGTTGAGAAATGCAGTGCAAATGTTGACTCAGATAGTTGTTGCCCAGAGTCAAGGATGACTTGGTCCAGTGAAAAGTGATGATGGTGCGGCTAGGATAGCTAGTCGGCGTACACAGAATTTCCTGAAATTGGATCCTCCCACATTTACCGGATCAGATCTTAATGAAGATCCGCAAGATTTTATAGATCAAATTCAAAGGGCTCTAGATGTTATGCATGTGACTAGTATAGAAATAGTGGAGCTTGAAGCATATAGACTAAAAGGCGAGGCTATATTATGGTACGAAGATTGGAAACGATCTAGGGGTATCAGTACACTTCCAGCTAGTTGGGAGGAATTCAAAATGGCATTCCTTGATCATTACATCCCATATGAGATCCGAGAGGCTCGTGCGGATCAGTTTTTAAATCTCCGTCAGGGGAACATGAGTGTCAGAGAATACAGTCTGCAGTTTAATTCTTTGGCTCGATATGCTCCAAATGTAGTGGACACAATGGCCGACAGAGTCCATCGGTATGTGAGCAGATTGGAGCCATATTTGGTGAGGAATTGTACTATTGCTGCATTACATAGAGACATGGATATAGCAACAAGACAAGCTTTTGCACAGAAAATGAAGGGTCAGAGGCAACGGAGAACGGCACAAGAATTTGAAGAAGGGCCGTCAAAGAGGGCTAGACCTATGGGACAATTTATGATGTCCCAAAGAGAATTTAGGCCTCGAGTTCTTTCTACACCACCTAGACCATCATTTTCAAACCCTACAATAGGTACTCCACCCCAATTTTGAGGGTTTAGAGGCAGTCAGGCTGGGCAGAGTAGTGGAATACGGGGTTCTCAGACAACGGGATCTTTTCTTCAGCTGTGTCAGCACTGCCGAAAGTTTCATTCAGGTGAATGCTGGTTTGGAACGAAATTTTATTTTTGGTGTGGAAAGTCAGGGCACATGATGAGAGAGTGCCCACTAAGGGCCACGGGTAGTATGACGCGACCTACGGGATCAGTCGTTGCATTATCATCATCAGGTGTACAACCTATTGGTCATGGCAGAGGTGCTAGAGGAGCAGCCGATTCTGGTAGAATATAGGACCGTACCTATGCCTTCGCGGATCAACAGAATTTGGAGGATTTTCCTAATGTAGACACAAGTACAACATTCATATTTTTACATAAGGTATATGCATTGCTTGACCCGCATTTGACATTACCATATGTTACTCCATTGATTGTGGAAAGAAAAAAAAATTTGACATAGAAAGGACGCCAGAATTACTAGTTACGCCATTTGAATTCTATACACCAGTTGGTAAAACAATTGTAGCTAACAGAGCATATCGTAATTGTATAGTGAATGTTAGTGATCATGATACATTTGTTGAACTTATTGAATAGGACATGGTAGAGTTCGGTATTGATGTGATGCCAGACAGTCAGCCTATCTTTATCCCTCCGTATAGAATGGCCCTAGCAGAGCTACGGGAATTAATGAAGAAATTAAAAGACGTGACGAACAAGGGATTCATAAAACCTACTACGTCCCCTTGGGGGTGCACTAGTGTTAATTGTACGAAAGAAAGATAGTACGTTGAGAATGTGTGTCAATGATGAAGCGAATGGATGAGTGAATGATGAAATGATGACATGAATAATGATGAAATGAAAATGAATGATGATGATACACCCAAGACAGCATTACGAACGTGGTATGATTAAGATGAATTCTTAGTATGTCAATGGGGCTAGCAAATGCACCTGTAGTTTTTATGGGTTTAATGAATAGGGTGTTCAAGCCATTGTTAGGTGTGTTCAAAATCATGTTTAGAGATGAAATTCGGGATCATAAGAGAGCCATGCTAATCACTTGTGACAGGTGTTACGGATTCTTCGTGACCATAAGATATGTACAAAGTTCTGTAAATGTGAGATTGGTTACAATTCGTATTGTTCATGGGTCACATTAGATAGAGTGAAGGAATAAGGATTGATACACAAAAGATTTAAGCTGTGAAGAATTGGCCAAGGCCTACGATGCCTATGGAAATTCGTAACTTTCTTGGGTTGGCCGGTTATTACAGAAGATTTATTATAAAGGCTTCCTTCCACGTTAGCACCCTTAATAACACACAGAATAACCGAGTCTCGGTGGAATGATGCATATGAGAAAAGTTTCCAAGAGCTAAATGATAAATTGCCTTTTACATCTGTATTAGTACTTCTCGAAGGCACAGAAGAGTATGCAGTATATTGTGTTGTTTTAGAAGTTGGTTTAGGATGTGTATTAATGCAGCACGACAGTGTGAGGGCGTATGCCTTAAGACAATTGCGCCCATATGCGGAAAATTATCCCCCACATGATTTTAAGTTAGTAGTCGTGATATTTGTTCATAGAATATGGTACCACTATTTGTATGGGGTCATCTTCTTGAAACCCCAGATGAAAGAATTATAATGTAAAACACAACAGAGTCTTCATTTGTAGGAGAGGTGAAAAAAAAAAAAAGAGAGAAGTAAAAACAATACACAAATTCTACTTATTTCACTTGAAAAAGAATGTACAGCCAAGTTCGACAAAGGTAGTTGAGCTTACGCAAGGGGGAGTACTGCAATACCAAGGTAGATTTTGTGTACCGGTCATACATGAGTTAAGTAAATGAATGGGACATGATTGACATGAATTCCATCATAGATTTAACTCTTGGTGAATTGGTCTACAATAATGGCTATCAATTAAGTATCAAAAAGGCGTCTTACGAAGCCTTATAGGGAAGTTGACCTATATAACGTGCCAAATGAGGTTACATATGAAAGTATATAGGGGATCCATCTCGTATTGTTGCTAGTGGAGATGTACAAATCACGGAGGATCTTACATATGAAAAGGTAATTATTGTTACCTACTATTATTCTAGATCGATAAGTGAAGGGATTAAGAAATGAAGAAGTAGCTTTTGTAAAGGTACTATTGGAGGATCAACAGGTAGAGGAAATGACAAGGGAAACCAAAGAAATAATGAAATCTAAAGTACTCGTAAATGTTGTATACGGAAGAAAAAGTTCAAGATACCAAATTGGAGTCATAATAAGTAAGTCTTTACAAGTATCATGTATGTATATGATAAGGTGGATAAGGTGAAGGATTCACTTCGACTTAAGTTGTTACAATGAGACAATGTTACTAACATTCGAGAACGAACGTTTCTAAGGGGGGGAAGATGTAACACCCCGTACATTCCCAACCCTAACTTTATTGATTGGTGACATAGGGTGTAGTTATAAACCTTAGCTTCAAGAGCACTAAGTATGTGTGTTGCATTGGTTTTGGATGAAACATTTGATATTGTACTAGGCAACGTGATTAGTTTCCTGTAGGGGAAGTTCGCGACTTTTTGGAACATTTTAGGAGCGATAAATAAATCTTGAATGACTCCTAAATAAAGGTTCTTAAATACAAGAGGCAAGCTAAAGATTAGAACTTGAAGTATCTAACCAAATCCGCAAAGAAAAGTCGAAGAAAGGAATTTTTAAAATTTTTTTGGGCCAGGCGCGCCTAGGGGCATGCCAGGCTGCTCTGGGCTGAAATTTTCAGCCCACACAGCAAGGGGGCACGCCAGGCAGCGTGCTAGGCCACCCCTGCACACCCTTCAAAGGCTAAAAATTTTGTTAAGTCCAAGGGGCGCCCGGGGGCGTGCTGGGGTGCTTTTTGCCAAATTTTTTCTCCAACCACGTGCCTATAAATGTGATTCTTGGGTTATTATATAATTGTTCCATCTTGTTAAGACTACACTTGGATGGAGTTAGCATCCAAATTACGTTGTTACCCTTTTATTTTCAATTAAGCCATAAGTGGCTAGAATGTCTTATTTGGAGATTGAGGCTACGAATATGAGTCACGTGAGTTGAATATTGTCGTGACACTTATGGAATTATTTAAACATGAGAATTATGAGGGATTACACATTAAATTTGGTGGAATAAGTTGACATGTGTTATTGGGCTCAATTTGAGGCCCAAAAAGAGACCAAAAGACATGGCCTAATGGGTCAAATGACCCATTCTTGCCATTGACCAAGTAAACATGTTATTATTGGACCAAGTGTGGCTAAGTATGAATTGAGGTCTATATAAAGGCCCCAAAAATCAGATTTTAATCACTCAAACACACATGTATTTCTAGACTTTTCCAAGAAACCAAAAGAGATATTTTCTCTCAAATTCTCAAACCCTAAGTCATCTTCTTGGGAAAGATCATCAATCTACAAGATTGGTAAGTATTTAATCTTATGTTTTAGTATATTATGTACATGAGAGAGTATGTATATCATGGTGTTTATGTCGGCAAGGTGTTGAATAGTGCACTTTGGGCTTTTTGCTAAAAGATGTGCATTCTTGTGAATTAAACTTGAAAAAGGACTTGATGTTTTGATGAAAGTGAATGGTGTGGATGATATCTCAACATGTATGGTGTAGTTATGTCCATAACTTGTTATTTTTCTCTATGAGTAAATTGTGGAATTTTGGTTATAAAATGTATTGGAGTGATTTGATGGATTCATGGTGATGTGGTGATAATGAGAACATGTAAAGGAGGAACTTGGTGTGAAAAGCTATTGGTTTATGATGTTTTGGTCAATGTATAGAATATTATGGTATTGTTGGTATGATAAGGCCATGAATGGTATTGTAGAGGGTGAAATAATGTTATAGGGCAATCATGTAACTCATGGTCGTCTTATACACTTGGAATGTAGCTTGTGGTTAATGTTGGTTTCGTTATGTACTTGTGATGTAGAGTGAAACGTAAGGAAGGAGCGGAATTGTTATACTCACATATTGGATTATGTATTTATATTGGGAAGATAAGGTATGTAAGGTTACTCTTTCCGTATCTTTCTGCAGCATATAGTGTTCACCTTGTACTTATTCTATTCCTAGATATTCTAAGGTATTCCATTTCCGACTATTGAATAGTGTTACTCACATATTCCTTATTCATTGATCAATTGTAATTCACATGACTCATGTTTATTGGCTAATATTCCTAAGTTCCGAATATGTTATGTTCCAAGTTCCAATAATGTTACGTTCCAAAGTTCCAAGAATGTTATAATCACAAAGCATCAATCTCATGAAAGTAAGGAATGAAGTAATGTATATATGTGTTCCCAATGATGTTCCAATCACCAAAGTGTCACTCTCATAACAAAATAAAAGGGAAGAAGCAATGCAAAGAAGTAATGCTTATACGATTACTTTATGTTTCATTAATTATGGATCGCAAATCTAAAGGGCCTAAGCTCGGATGGAACAATCCCAATATTATGTTATATTATGTAAACTATATATTATATTATAGCCCGCCAAGTGTGGATGACTGTTATTATATTATAGCCCACCAAGAGTGGATGACGGTTATTATATTATAGACCACCAAGTGTGGATGACTGTTATTATATTATAGCCCACCAAGTGTGGATGACTGTTATTATATTATAGCCCACCAAGAGTGGATGACGGTTATTATATTATAGCCCACAAAGTGTGGATGACTAATATTATATTATGGCCCACTAATAAATGGATGACTGATAATAAAGATAAACGTAAATCCAAAGGAAGTATGTCACGTAATTGAAAATATGAAGGATGGTTATTTCACGATTGAAAATGATATGAAATAATGATCAAGCAATGAAAGTAATGAAAGAAATGAACATGGTTCCACACATGCAAAACGGTGATTGATCCATAATATTTATTCACGTGTATTGATCCTATTTGAGATCCTATGTTGCATACAGTTTCTAATAGCCTTACATACTACATTCTTTGTACTGACCTCCCTTGGAAGGGGGGGGGGCTTACCTTACTTGCTGCAGGCACAGATGCTAATAGACCTCCATTGTAGGTTGCGGATCATTTGCGGATTGTTGGTGAGCTCCAGTTGATTCGGGGCTTTCCGAGTCCTTATGTACATTTGCTTCGGTATTGTATATGTGTCTAGAGCGGGGTGTTGTCCCGACTCTAGGTTGGTTATGGTTATGTATCTGTAGAGGCTTTGTAGACTTATGTGGGAGAATGATTGTAAGAGATGTATGACCATTTTGACTTGATGGCCCTAACGGTCAAGTTTCATATATATATATATATATATATATATATATATATATATATATATATATATATATATAGCATATGATTCCATGACTTTCGCATAGTTGCATGAGATATACTGATGTTCACAAAGAGACATGCATATGAGTGTATATGAGCAAAGATTGGTTCTCTCGGGCCATATCGGCTTCGGGTGCCAGTCCGTCCAGTTGGAATTTGGGGCGTGACAATTATGATGTCACTATTCTTTATCATCCGGGCAAGGTAAATGTGGTTACAGATGCCTTGAGCTAAAATCGACTAGTATAGAGAGTCTAGCTTATCTTTTGACTCAGGAGCGACCTTTGGCCTTGGAAGTTTAATCTTTAGCTAATTAGTTGGTTAGGCTTGATATTTTGACACCCGTGTATGTGTTAGCCTGATGGTGTTTTGAGGATTAGTGGTTGAGTTTGTGTGCCGAGAGTTAGTGCATGAGTTAGATTTATCATGGAGGAGGCTCATTGCTCTAGATATTCCATTTACTAAGGGGCGACAAAAATATATCATGATCTGAAGTAGCATTATTGGTGGGGTGGTATGAAGAAGGTTATTACAGAGTTCATGTCTAAGTGTTTGAATTGCCAACATGTAATGTATGAGCATCAATGATAGGGTGGTTTGATATAGATGATGCCCATTCCAGAGTGAAAGTTTGAGCGGATCACCATGAATTTCATAGCTGGCCTACCCTCGGCCTTGGGGAAGTCTAACTCTGTTTGGGTGATTGTGGATTGATTGACCAAATCAACACATTTAATGCCTGTGAAGGTGAGTTATAATACAGAGAAGTTGGCCAAGATCTACATTAGGGAGATTGTTTGATTGCATGGTGTCCCTATTTCTAATGTATCCCATAGAGGTACGATATTTACCTTGAGTTTTTGGAGTACTATTTAGAGTGAGTTGGGTACTCAACTTGATTTGAGCATAATGTTTCACCCTCAGACAGATGGTCAATCTGAGAGGACCACTCAAGTACTAGAGGACATGCTACTAGCATGTGTCATGGACTTTGTAGGTCATTAGGACCAATACTTGCCCTAAGCGGAGTTCACCTACAACAATAGTTACCATTCCAGTATTCAGATGGTTCCTTTTGAGGCTTTGTATGGGCTGAGGTGTAGATCCCCCGTGGGATGGTTTGATTCGTTTGTGGTTACGCCTTAGGATACAGATTTGTTAAGGGATTTGATGGATCGAGTGAGACAGATTCAGCAGAGGCTATTAGCTGCCTAGTGCAGGCGAAAAAGTTATGCCGACCATCGTACCCTCAATGTATCATTTATGAGTAGAGATCGAGTTCTATTAAAAGTTTCACCCATGAAGGGTGTGATATGGTTTGGGGAGAAAGGGAAGGTTAGTCCGAGGTTCATTGGCCCTTTTGAGATCCTTAAGAAGTATGGTGATGTGGCATATAGGCTAGCTTTGCCTTCACATCTATCGATTGTTCATTCTATTTTTCATGTCTCCATGTTAAAGAGGTACTGTCCAGATGATGCCCATATGATTCGGTGGGATTTCATTGTATTAGACCCTAATTTGTCCTTTGAGGAGGAGCCTATTGCTATCCTAGACAAGCAGACTAGGAAGTTGAGGTCTAAGAGTAAAGATTCAGTAAAAGTCCAGTGGATACATCTCCCTATTGAGGAGGCTACTTGGGAGGTTGAGTCCGACATGCGTCGTAGATACCCCCTGCTTTTTTACCGCTTCAGGTACTCCATTTGCTTTTAGTTCGAGGATGAACTAGTGTTTTAGTGGTGGATAATTTAACAACCTATTATGTGAAATTTTCCTTTTTATATGTTTTGACCATTTTTCCCTTCCCAGTAGTTGTTACATGTTAATTATTAGGTGCGGGGATAGTTGGCACTGTCCCTGATGCATTCAGGAATGATTTGGGAGAGTTTGAGATTCTTAGAGTCTTTAAAAGCCATTAGTTTGACTTTGATCAATATTTTGTGATTCGAGCGCTGGATGGCAATTTGGTCAGTTTCATTAGATCCAAAACATTGATTTGGGTTAGTAGCGGGGTTAGTTCAGGTTTGAACCTTTATTTTACATTTTGACCCTTATTTTGAAAAACTAGTGAAACTGCCTAAATGGGGACCCAGGGGTTAATTTGTTGAAAATGACTTTCTTTTTGAAAATACGACATTGCCATTGAGTCCAAAACGTTGAAATTAGCCTAGTAGCATATTTGGCTTATTTATGTAGGGTCCCAAACAAATCTCGAGGGTTCGATCGGGACTATTTTCCTAAAATTCCAACTACTGGTTTGCAGATTTTGGTGTAGCATCAGGGGTCCTATTGCAATCGCATGGCCATGTGTCGCGATCTGACCCTTAATCAAACAACTCACCGCGATAGTAAAAAATAAATTGACTGACCGGGTCGATTTGACTCATCATAATTGAGAGGCCCAGCTACGCGACCGCAATGAACAACTTAATGGTCAGTCCATGTAGACATTCGTGATTGCAAGGTGGGGTCTGCAATCGTGAGGTACTGTTCACAAAATAGTATAAATAGTCTAATTTTCACGATTTCCACTATTTTTGGACATTGAATCTTTAGGTTTGGGTGATTTTAGGGGTTTTCTTCACCATTTGTGGTTGGGTAAGCTCCAAACTCTTGTTTTAATTAATTTTCATTGATTATATCATCAAAAACACTCTTTAATCTTGATTTCAAAATGGGCTTTTGAAGTTATTATCAGTAAAGCTTTAAAAATAATTTTTCTTCGATTTGAGCCTCGATTTTAACTCATTTTTGCGTGGTTTTTTAACTGTAAACCCCTATAAACTTGGGTAACATATTTTTAAAATAAAAATTCTAGTTTTAGCCCTTTTATTTTTGAACCCATTTTTCAAACTTATTTTAGACCAGTCTTAAATATAGTCGAATGGGTATCATCAGCTTCCTTTTAACGCGTAGATTTTATATTCGTATGTTTTAGCTCATTCTGAGACCGTTCGAGAGGGGAAGGCTCCATGTTGAAGGATAGAAGGCTCAGATTTTTGTCACTTTTAGGTAGGTTATGGCTTAACTTTCTTCAGACTGGGCTGGTAGTTAATTAACGAGTAAAGCATGCTACGAGTTTGGGAGACTAGCCATGGAAGTATTATTTCAAGATTATTATTATTGTTGTTGTATGCCCGTGTGGGCGCTTATACGCTTATTGTTGTTGATTTGAGTTATTATATATTTCATGTTGCTCGTGCGGTGGTTTATTTGACATCATATGCCTTGTTTGTGCATTTTATGTCATTATTATTATTGTGATGCCTGTGCAGGGGATTGAATAGATATTATAGGCCTTTTTGATCATTGATTGTCTCTACCATGATAAAAATACCCGAATATGGGGTTAAAATGATATTATTTATGTCTTACATGCCTATATATTCTAGTGGTGCCAAGCGAGAACAGATATCATGAATTATTAACACATTGAGTTGATTCTGAGCTAACTTAAACATGTATTGAATGGATTTCTATATTTGTGTTGATTGGTTGTGAGCATTTCATCGTCATTTCATACATACATATTCATGAGACATTGGTACCATTGAAAAACACTAATTCGAAAGAAAATGAGACATTTCTATAAAATACTTGATCCGTGAACAATAGCCGGAGAGGTGAATGTGATATTTTATAAAACCCTTGATCCGTGAACACTAGCCGGAGAGGGAGGTTGAGATTTGAGGTAGTATATAGGTTGTGAACCTCTCATAGGTCCTATCTTAGGAACACTGAGGCTCGGGTAGGTTTGTATAGAAAGTCGTGTGATTTCTTTCAATCATTCATCATGATTCCATCATCATTTCATTGCATTGCATATGTATTTTCCATGTTCTTTATGTACCCTTGATGTGTACTTAGTTTCAATATATGTTTTCGTGTTTTCTCTATTCTTGTATATATCTAATATTTTAGACCTGTTAGTGGAGACGGTGTGAGCTACTGTTTGGAAACTTTTCTGTTTGCAGGTGATGTGCTCATAGTATCCTTTACTTGTATTATTTTTTACTTTGCTCAGTCGACCAATGATACCAACTGAGTACAAGTAGACAGACTCACCCCTACTATGCCCTTTTGGTGCTAATACTAGCTCAAGTACAAGAAGCGACAGCTGATTCGTACCACTCAGAGTTGACATTCGAGGTACTGGCATGCTCTAGAGCTCAGAGCTGACTCCGGGCCTCTTCCTATCCATACCTTGTCATTTCTCGTTTTCAGTGACGGATTTATGTATTCAGATATTTGGTTATGTCTTAGATGCTCTTGTACTTATGACATCAGATTTTAGCGGTTTTATGTATGTTTTATTTTAGACTTCCGCTACATATATATATATATATTGTGTTGACTTGAATTTGTTCTAGAAGTCTCGTTATTTTGTTTAGTTTACATTTCCAATTCCCTTTTCTTTTTTGGGTAATTGGCTTACCTACCAAGGCTAGGTCTCAGTAGGTGCCAACATGACCTCAACTTTTGGGTCGTGACATATTTAGTGACGCAATGATAGTTTTAACAACAAAATTATAAACCATTTTTATAAAAGCAAAATTGTCACTAAGTTATACATTTAGGGAGGAAAACAGTTTTTGTATATAAAAGGTTGTCTTTATTGATAAATTTATAATTTTTCAGCTGCAAAACATAAATAACTTTGGAGACAATTGAAATTGTGACTAATTAAATTAAATAATTAGTGACAAGATAGTTTCATCGGTGTTAATAGCCTTTTAGTGACAAAAAGACACTATCAACCACAAAATCTTACACTTTTTATGACAAATAAGTTTGTCACAAATACTATGCATATGGGCACGAAGGTAAGATTTCGTAGTTAATAAACTTTATTTAGTGACGAAATGCTAAGTTGTCTTTGTATATTTCTAGCGACGCACGTTTAGGGATGAATGATTGACGAAAGAATTTTCTTCACGTAAAACCTTTTGTGACGAAGTATTATTTATAAGTGACGAAATCATTTGTCACTGATAATCAAATTTCTTGTAGTGATTTTTCACTGGAAAGCATGAAGTTCCTTTTCATTTTAGGTTAATAACCTGACAATTAGGCTATTAGTCATTATTTGTTCAATTGTTATGTGAAGCAAGAATTGGAATCTGAAGAAATTTTATAGGTTCACAATATGTAATTCATATTTCATAGAGGTCCAAATAAAATGTGAATGAGATCATTCATTCAGACATCAAGTTCATTGCCCTTCATTTTCTTACGTCCATCAATGTGAATATAGCCATGTAAGTGTCACGTAAGATAATAAAGGGTGGGGACATGAAAGTTAACAGTTCAAGAGAAAATATGAACTAAAATTGTGAGGGCAAATATATCACAAAAGTATGACGAGGGGTAAATATAACTTTTTTCTAGGAGTACATGCATGAGAAAATATGACCTTTTTCCGTAATTAAACCTCATTGTTGTTTCTTTGAATAATGAGTTTGGATTCAGGAATTACTTAAGAAATGAGCTTAAGGTGTAAAGTCCATTAACTTATTAGAGATAAATAAACTTTATATATTTAAAAATTAAATATACAGTAATTCCTGAATCCAAACTTAATCTAAAATTGAACCAAGCCGATATATTATATACATAAATCTATATACACACACACACACATATATAAATTTTATCTTCAGTTTTTTTTAATAAAATCAGACCAAATCAACTGTTATCAATTTTTAGAACTTAAATTAAAAACAAATTAAAATCAATTTATTTAGTCAATTCAATTCAATTATCACTATGATTTTTAACCAAATCATGAACACCCCTAAATACCAGGAGTGTTATTGATGAAGATGTTTAGTGTAATTAACTCTCTAAAAATTTTGTATTTATGTCTTAAATATTACTCGCTCCCAAATCATATGTCACCGTTGAAATTTAATAATTCCAACCGTGCCATGTATAGTGGAGCTTCATATACTAGTTAGGCGTTCACTGGTGGTTAGAGATTTTTTCGGTAAATTTTTTTCCATTTATCTGTAAAGGTAATTGCTTCATGATTTTAATTAGCATAATGTTGATGTTTATATGTTGTCGGCAGGACGATTGATTATGCCGATGCTGACATTGGGAGGAATTATTTTTGGGTTAAAGTTTTATGGGTTTTGGAGGAAAAACCAAAGAGTAAAGCCCTAATGAGCTAAGAGAAAGAGAAACTTTAATACAATATAATCTAGACAGCTATATACAAACCCAGAATGTTGCTTATCTAGACCTAATAGTAGAAGATATTAACCAAATATTAGCACTAATTAGACAAAGAGATAATTATTAAGATAGTTTAATAGCAATGGTAAGACTACAAAAGGAAAATACTGAAATAGATCAGAAATTAGAAATTGAAAAAATACGTATGGAAGCAAAAAAGGAAGTAGAACAATTAAAGCTTAAACAATTAAAAGAAGAACCACGACAAGAATTACTATATGAAACAAGTCTACGCCGACTACCAGAGCATTAAAAAAGGGATTCATTTCAGAAAATTTATTGACCAGATATTGCCAAAATATTGGACACTGAAACAGCAGAACAAGAAAAAGATAAAAATCTAAACAGACAGCTAATGAATAAACTATCAATATGTAATATGTGTTATACAGACCAATATACATGTGCCTTTAGAGATTATTATTATAAAGGAATGTATACACATGAAGAAGCAGTAGAAGTTAGAAAATTATATTTCGTAAAATTACCAGAACCCTTTAGTACAAACCATAAATGGATAATCCCGAATCAAGTAACCCAGCCTATAAAAATAAACATACACCAAAACTACTAAGGAAAGCAGAACTACTTAGAAAAATTATAGATATACGAGATGAACTTACCCATAGAAAAGAAAGATTAAATTATAATATATTTGCAGGAGTTAACACCAAATCGATAACAGCACAAAGAAAAACGATAACTGATTTAGAATTAGAATTACAAATTTTGGAACATAAATACGCATATGAATAAAGAAGAATATCCAGTAGAAGAAAAAACATTTATAGGAACAGAAGGTATACAAATAGTTATAGTACATTCGAATTTAGGATGCAGATATAGAAAAATAGGAACTACTCTACATTTAATGCCAGACCAAAATTCAGCAAAACTAGAAGATAGTTTAATAGCAATGGTAAGACTACAAAAGGAAAATACTGAAATAGATCAGAAATTAGAAATTGAAAAAATACGTATGAAAGCAAAAAAGGAAATAGAACAATTAAAGCTTAAACAAGTAAAAGAAGAACCACGACGAAAAAGAAAAAGAGCAAGATTCAATTGATCAGGTTTGTGAGGGTCTATCAGAAATAATCTCTCCATCCTCCAAAGGTAGGGGCTAAGACCTCATGGTGCTTAACACACTTCATTGACCACTATATCACATCCTTGAGTGCAGGTCGGCGTAACTCTTTCCCTCCCCAAACTCTACTTGTGGGATTATTTTACTGGGATTATCATACGGTCACATTGTTTGAACTAAAGCTACTGGGTTTGGCCGAACCTATATGTCAGCTTTCACCCTGAGTCCTCATGCCTCTTAGGGAACCAAATTTGCCCCCTTTTTTATACCTTAACAAGCCACTTTTTTTGGTATGGATATCGTACACTTTACCCTCTCCAGACCCCACTTTGTGGGAATACACTGGACATGTTGTTGTTGTAACAAGCCACTTTTTAAAGTACTTTTAGAATATATCATATGATCACAATATGTAAAGAGCCCACGGTCGAAATTATATAGTATTTGATTTCCTCCCTCTCAATTTGTATAAAACATGTCGTTTGGTTTCCACATGCTAGTTATGCAGATTATAAGGCATGTATTGTTTATGCTTGTGACTAATAACAAATGGTAATCAATATTTCCTTTGTATTTGCAACTTATAACCAATACTAGTGAGGAAAAGCCCGTGCGCCGAATATTTAACTAAATTTTTTTAAATTTTTGGTTTAAAATAAGTTATACATATTTTGTGATAATAAATCATCTCATTACATATAAAATGAATACCTAATTAATATTAATAGTATTGGTCAATTTTAGGCGGTGTTGATTAAATAAGCTTTGTTAGATATGTTTTAGAAAAATTAAGATTGTACAATTTTTAGAAAATAAAATATTTTGTTACACAAAAACCATCAAACTTATTATTTCATTCGTTCCAATTTACTTGTCTAACTTTCTGTTTTAGTCTATTTAAAAAAAATGCCTTATATTTCTCTTCCTGACATGCTTATGAACACAAGAATAAAAGATATTTTGATACATTCTACTTATTTTTTGTTTAATATCACAAGATTTAAAAAAATTCTTTATTTTTTTAAACAAATACGAAACTACTCATTATATCATTGAAATTAGCATTTCAAAAGATTCCAGTATTTGTAATTACAGTACTCCCTCCTTTCTTTTTTAGTTATCATGTTTCATTTTTCGAGAGTCAATTGATTAATTTTCAAAGCTAAATTTGATTAGGTTAATTCAGTATTTTAAAATTAAAATTGAAATATTCAAAAATGATATGAAACGTACTATAAATTATAATTTTTCTTTCCTCGTAAAACACATTTTAAAATATTGGTAAGTTTTAATGTCATTTTACTTCAAAAAAAGAAAATTATGACAATTAAAAAGGAATAGATAGAGTTTCAAAAAAAAAAATTGCAATAACACATCAGTTTCAATATAAGAGTCTTAAGAAGATCATACGTTGGCTAATGAAAAAAATAATTTCAGTGGATCCCATGATAATTATGATGGCATGATGTTGATTGTGCAAAAAAGAACACTGATGATGTAAGTGAAGGGGCAAATTGGCCAAGGGATCAAAATATTTACCCGAAGTCTACAGTAATGTAATGACCCTCTAGATCATTTTCTCCATTTTCATACGTTTTTGGTGTTTTGTATTTTCCCATAGCGGCTACAGGTCATTTATGACTTGCCGGGACCGTCAGTTCGATTCCCAGGCAGTTCCTTTGGGCTTTAAGCCCTTTTTCCTATTTTGGAGCTTTTGAAGTTGAGAAATTGGTCTTGGGCCGATATATCTAGTAAACGGCCTCTGGTGAGAATTTCAACAGTTCCATTAGCTCCAAAACATGGATTTTAGGCTAGGAGGACCCTTGGTTCAGGTCCCGAGGCTTTCAGGCTCATTTTGGGCTATTGGGTGAATTTTCGTAAAAATAAAACCTTGGGTGTGGGACCCACTTTTTATCATAATGACTTCTAATGGAAATTTTGATCGTTCTGTTGAGTTCAAAATGCCAAATTTGGTAGGGTAGCATAGTTCGTTTGCATGCACGGTGTTCCAAACGAATCCCGAGCACCCGATCAGAGTCTGTTAGGACTTAGCAAAAATTTCTGGTGCCAAATAATGGTGCAACCACTTTAGCGGCCCAGGACCGCTTTAGTGGTGGCTGACCAGCTAAGGCAGGGTCGCTTAAGTTCCCACTTCGCTGCTTAAGTGGTGACCGCTTAAGTGGCCATTGTTGGTGTGTTATATATATTTCTTTTCCCTTCTTTTTCAGCCTCATTTTCTAAGTATAGAACACCATTAGAGATAGTTGGGAGCTCAAAATTGTGTATAAATGATAAATTAGAGCTGGGATTGAGCAGGGGACGTGTTGATGATCATTTTCTCGTAAGTTTCCGCCTTGATTCTCTGTTTAAATTCTTTATCTTACTCTTGTTTTCCTTAGCTTTTGGGGATTTTTTAGCCCTAATTGAAATTCCATTTGTGCTCAATTTTCAAGAATGCATTCCTTTTCCTTCGATCTACCTTGGATTCAATTTCTTAATTCCAATAACGGGGTCCCACAGGCTTATTTTTTACCCAATTCTCTGCTCAAAGTTTTATATCATAATATGGGTTTCGTTTTACTCGTATAAATGTGTAGATTATGAATTTGATGGCACGACGTCAGTCAGAGGTCGAGGAGTGGAGATGAGCAGTTTGTGGACAGTTCGAGACTATAATTTAGCTTTGAGGTAGGCTACAGTCTACTATTCTCTATGAGATTGTGTATTGTAAAGACTCCATGCTTGGTGGGGGTTATATGATAGGTATAAGACTAGTTGTATCTTGATTTGACCTGTTTAGAGGATTTTAGAATAGAATTGCGATTTGAGCCTTACCCTAGGATACCCGCTATAGTCATATGGTTATATTAAGCTTGATTGTATACTTATTATGATCTTAGGTTGATGCTATAAATTCTTAGTGTAGGATTTGAGGTAGTACAATCCTATAGAGATGATATTCCTCAGTTAAATTCTCCCGGTAACATGATACCTTTCATTTTTTCTATTTTTGAGTTTTGCATATGTATATACTCTTATTGCTCTGCATATTATAATTTTTGGCCCGAGGACTTGGTTATGAGACCATGGATACCAGGTTAGTTCTCTATGGCTTGAAAGATTAGTGGTTTAGGTTATAGACTCTTAGGAGCTTACGTTCGTATTGTTTGGATACTGGTGATGACATGCATACATGTGTACATTCTCACGTTTATTTAGTGGTACAATTCCAACTAAAACCTTAGTTTTCTCTATTGTTCTCCAAAAAGAGAATTATTCCCACTTTTCACTTTAAAATAGATTTTTAAACAAAAGTCGTACCGCCCTTATTATTGGTTTATGACCTGTTAAACCAAGCATACTATTTTTGAAACTCAAACCAAGATAGATTTAGATTTATTCTTCAACCACTCATTTATCACTATTTAATTACCTCGGTCGAGGGAGATTTCGACCCTTTCTACACTATTCTACCATTTTAGTCTCGAACTCGATCTTAGGCACTGAATTTTATGGATTTCTACTTATTTAGCCTCGGTTCAATTTCGAGGACTTATTATACTCTTACTTCTCTCTGGTACTGGACAAAACTGATTTACTATGGTTGATTATTAAAAGTCATGGTTAGGGACTAGGCAGTATATACGGATATCTCGAGTCCCCTATGGGTCCCTCTGTCTGGGAACCACGTACTGTAAGAAGGGATATCCCATAGGTACTGCCTTGCAAGTCGACGAGCCGAAAGAGGTGTATATACTTGGTATGATATGGCACACAGTTGGTATGGTAGTATTTGATTTACTTTTCATTCATTCATTCATTCATATGCATTGCCTATCACCAGTATAGTTGTTTGGTGCTTGTACCTATCGATCTTATGGGGGATGGATGGGTATAGGTTATGTTTGTTGTTGACTGAGTGATTGTTTGTACCTTTCGGGCTTATGGGGCTCGACTAGGTTATTATATGTCCAGGTTTATCTGGTTGTTTATTTACATTTGAGTATTATCATACAAACTATGATAGGTTGGATACAGATTGGTACCCGAGGCTATAGGTACGCTTCTAAGTTCTTTTCCTCTTTAATAGAGCATTGTTATTAGACTATCTTATGGATATCTATATTTCAGGTGAAATGTTTTGACTGTGTTAGAGCTAGCTCCTTCTTGGTTATAACCATCGTGATATCTAGGCTATTAGGCTAGCTCCTTAGGTTAATACCTTCGTGTTTAGTTACCGATATAGTACTATCGTATATATATTTCTTCTATAATTATTATTATAGTATATCACCTTCTTCCTTATACTATTATTATATATATCCTTTTCTTCGCTCTACTATTATATATTATCTCCATCCCTAGCTATTTATATTGTTTAACGCTCCCATCTCTAGTTACTCTAAGACTATGATAATTTATATTTAACTCTCTTTTATTCTTATTGTATTTTGTATCTTAGTTAGTTGCATGTATTGTATATTCTTGCTTTACGTGTTATTTATACTTGCATTATATTTTGAGCTCAGTCGGCCGACGCCTACTAAGTACTTCATGTCTGGTACTCATACTACACTTTTGTACCCTACAAATCTGTAACACCCCGTACCTTCCCAACTCTACTTGATGACATTGAATAATGTTTACTTAAGTGTCGAGAGTTATAAGTATGTATTTGGAAATGGTAAAGATGAGAAAAAAATTAAAATTTGGCCGTGTACATGTGACGAGCCTTTCATAGGAAGTGTTTTACGACTTCTTGAAGCGTTTATGTCATACCCCGTACACATTTTAACCTCATTTGGTGACTTAGAGTCATGTTTACTTGATGATTAAGATCACTAAGTGTGTATTTTGTAGTGTTTTGATAAGGTATTGGACGATACGCAAGTGTTGGAAAAATGGCCGAAAAATTCAGCAAAGCATCAAAACTTGCGCCACTACCCTGTTTCAGGGGGTGTGGCGCAAGCCACCTGATTCATAGGGGTCTCCAAACTTGCGCCACTGCCTTGTTTTGCAGCAGTGGCGCAAGGCACAAACATTTGGCCTTCCCGAGCTCGTTTCGCAACGCAATTCTACGACGCTTCTTGGATGGTTTCTTTTGGTTCTTTGGAGTTATTTGAGCATTGTTAAAGCTTCAAACACTTCAATATACTCCTACATACTTCTACATGACCAAATCATGAAATGTAAATAGTGATCCAAAATGTCCAAGGAAGCCAAAGACGACTAGAATTCCTATTTTTGTGATCGAGGCGACGAATGAGCATCTCGCAAGAGAATAATGTCGTGACATTATGGAATTATTTAAACATGAGATTGTGGGGGTATTATACATGTAATTAGTTGGGCTAAATTAATTTTGTTCCATTGGGCTCAAATGAGGCCCAAATATTAGCATGGATACATGGCCCAACAAGAAAGAAATGATCCATTCTTGTTTGACCCAAAGAAGGCACTCAATTATTGACCAAGTGGGGATAAGTATGAGACTTGAGGGCCTATATAAGCATGGAAAAATCAGAATTTTAATCCACAACAACACACATGCTTTTCTTGTATTTTCTAGAAATTTCAAGAGAAAACCCCTTTGGCTTTCAAAACCCTAAGACACTTCTTGGAGCAAGATCATCATATTCCAAGCTTGGGTAAGTGAATATTATTGTACTTTAACATATTATAAGCATGATATAATATGTATATCATGTTGGTTATGGTTGGAAATGTTGGACATGGCACTTTGTGCTTTTGTATAAGATTTGTGATCCATGGGATTTGAACTTGAATAAGGACTTGTGCCTTTGATGAAAGATCATGATGTGGATAAAATATGAACATCTATGGTGTTATTTTGTTATTAAATTTGTTATTTTTCTATAAGTGCAAATTATGGGATTTTGGCCGATTTGTGCTATGAAGTGTATTAAAGTGAATTGATGGATTAATTGTGATGTGGTGTGGATAAGAAAGTGTAAAGGAGAAGTGTTATGATGAAATGTATCAATTATCATGTATTGGTCAATGTTGGGAATATTATGGAATTTTTGGAATAATAGTATGATCCATGGTTTTGTCAAGGGGAAATGGCATGTTGAAAGGCAAACATGTAACTCATTGACATGGTATGCATTTGTAAAGTAATTGGTGGTTAATGTGAATTTCGCTATGCATTTGTGATGTAGAGTGACACATAAAGAGGGAGCGGGACTATTGTATGCACCCCTAGGATTATATGTTCGTATTGCGAATCCAAGGTATGTAAGGTTACTTTTATATCCTTCTGCAACATATGATGTTCACACTGTCATAGCAGTCACTTGATTCCGAAATACTCTAAGGTATTTCATATTCAATAGTTGGCTAGAGTACTCATATGTTCCTTATTCATTGCTCCCTGGTGAATCGTATAACTCATGTTTATTGATTGACTCATGTCCATTGGTTGACTCACGTTCATTGGCTAATATGTTAAAAGTTCCAAATAATCTAAGGTATTGCATCGCAGGGTGATGAATAGTTAGTATCGCAGGGTGATGAATAGTTAGTATTCACATGTATCGTATTTAGTGATCATTATGTTAAGCTTCCAAAAGTGTACTATACCAAGGGGGTTCTATAGTATGCCAACTAGGAGTGATATATTGATAGTCATATGTGTTTTACTCCTATACGAATCATGAATCACTTAGTTCTTATTTATGGGTGGAAGTTCTTAAGTTGTCTTATATTGTTGATCCTAAGAGAATTATACCAATAATAGCAATGAGGTAAAGAGAGCTTGTTTAGTTGAACATCATTGTTCCAATCATGTGAGGAGTCCTATGGTATGATGATTATCCCTGTACCAATTGTAAGAGTATCAATCTCATAAGAGTGATAAGAGAGGTGATGTGCAAGTTCGTATAGTTATACTTCATAAGTGAAATTGTCAATCTCATGAGATAAAAGGGTGAAGTGAGATGTGCATGTAAGTACGTGTTTGGCTAAGGTGTTAATCTCATAAAGTACAAGAGTAAGGTAAAGTATATAAGTGTGTGCTTTAATGTCATGATCTTTAACGTGTCATTCTCATAATTATGTAAAGGGTGTTAGATTGGAAAGGAGTAATACGTGGTTGCCTTATGGTTCATTGAGTATAGATCACATTCTAAAGGGTATAAGTTCAAGAGGGAATAGTCCTAAGATTTTGCTATGTTATTCATTATAGCCCACCAAAGGTGGAGGCCCGGTATCATGCTTACTTATATAAGATCTCATAGGAATAGTGAAGGAGGTGAAGTGCGAGCTACTATATCTATCCCTCACTAGTTAAGGTGCGAATCTCATGAAGTTAAAGAGTGACATAGTTGTGTGTTTCAATAAGGTCCTAAGGCATCTCTTTTCACGTTATCATCTAGTGCCAATCATATATACCTCATTCTTGATTTATTATTATTCATGTGTTACATAATTATGGCTCATGGTTCCAAGGTTCAAATAATGTTATGTTCTAAAGCTTTCAAATCATGTCATGATCCTCAAGGTATCAATCTCTCTCAAGTGAATGAATCAATCTCCCACAAGCAAATGTACTAATCTCAAAGTAATGAAGTAAAGGAACCAATGTATGTAATGTTGACCCACAACAAAGTGGATGCCCACCAAGAGTGGATGACTACCCACAATAAAGTGGATGCCCACCAAGAGTGGATGACTACCCACAACAAAGTGGATGCCCACCAAGAGTGGATGACTACCCACAATAAAGTGGATGCCCACCCAAGGGTGGATGACTAACCACAATAAAGTGGATGCCCACCAAAAGGTGGATGATCATAATAATCCACCAATAAGGTGAACGACTAATAAAGATGACGAAGTTAAGTAAGGAAAATAATAAACGTAATGTACATGGTTTCCCACATACAGAAAAAGAGTTTATTCACATTGCTATTTCTCTTATATTGATTTCATGGTTGTTATTATGCACGGATCCTTGGAGATAGTCATAAAGAAATAAAGGTACATAAGTCCGCACATAGAATTTTTCTTATAATTATTTCCATTGAAATTCTTATGTATTGATGCATTGATGTCATTTTCCTAAGGCCTTACATACTCAGTACATTTTTCGTACTGACCCCCTTTGGGGGACTTACCTTACATGCTGCAGGCCCAGGTGTTGGTAGATCTCCGCAGTAGGTGACGAGGTATCCACGGATTATTGGTGAGCTCCAGTTGCTTCGGGGCTTCCCAAGTTGCACATGTTCATTAGGTTTTGTCATTTGTAAATATTGTAGAGATATGGTTATGGTCATGTATCTATTAGAGGCTTTGTAGACATAGGTGGGAAAGTGAAAGTAAAAGATGTACATTCATTTTGACATAATGGCCCTAACGGCCAATTTCACATATTGCCATGATTTCCGCCATTGATATTTAATTACATGAAACAAAATGATATGCATACGCGAGCATACTTATGAGAGTACTTGAGCAAAGATTGGTTCTCTCAAGCCTCCTCGGCTTCGGGTGCCAATCACGCCTCGATGGAATTCGGGGCGTGACAAAAGTGGTATCAGAGCAGTTCGTTCTTAGGGTGTCTACAAAGCCGTGTCTGAGTAGAGTCTTACTTATGGATGTGTTGCGCGCCACATTTATAAGTAGGAGGCTACGGGACATTTAGGAGTTGTTTCATTCCTTCATTCTAGATCGTGCAATAGAGCCATTGTCATAGGTTGATTACATCTGACCATTGTAATTGGTTTTCTTTGATATAGTAAAATGCCGATTACAAGACAAGGTATGGGCAAAGATAAGCAGGTAGATATACATGCGGGAGAAGGAATTAGTAAATCCCCACTTAATCCAGCTAGTCAATATGGGGTTGAAACTGAGTTTACATCACGGGCACCTTCTCCTCCCCCTTTTCCAGGGAGACCACAAAGGAGGGAAGTATCCCCAGAATCGCCTGCTAATGTTACTAGGCAGGAACTAAAGGATTTGAAAAATGCGGTGCAAATGTTGACCAGATAGTTGTTGCCCAGAGTCAAGGACGAGTTGGTCCAGTAACAAGTGATGATGGTGCGGCTAGGATAGCTAGTCGGCGAACACAGGATTTCCTGAAATTAGATCCCCCCACATTTATCGGGTCCGATTTAAATGAAGATCTGCAAGACTTTATAGATCAAATTCAAAGAGCCCTAGAAGTCATGCATGTAACTGGTATAGAAACAGTTGAACTTGCGGCCTATAGATTGAAAGGTGAAGCCATATTATGGTATGAAGACTGGAAACGATCCAGAGGTATTGGTACAAATCCAGCTAGTTGGGAGGAATTCAGGGTGGCATTCCTTGATCATTATCTTCCATATGAGGTCCGCGAGGCTCGTACGGATCAGTTTTTAAATCTTCGTCAAGGAAATATGAGCGTCAAGGAGTACAGTCTTCGGTTTAATTCATTGGCTAAATACGCTCCTCATATGGTAGCAACTATGGCCGATAGAGTTCATCGGTATGTAGACAGATTGGAACCCTACTTGGTAAGAGACTGTACTATTGCGGCATTAAATAAGACATGGATATAGCCAGAATTCAGGCCTTTGCACAAAAGATGGAAGATCAAAAGCACCAAAAGAGGTTACATGGATCTGAAGGGGGGCCGTCAAAGAGGGCTAGACCTATGGGACAGTCTACGGGTTCCCAAGGAAGACCTAGGCCTCGGAGTTCTCGTCGACCGCCTAGGTCATCATATTTTTCCTCTACAGTAGCTATTCCATTACCCTTTCGAGAAGCTAGGGGCAGTCATATAGGGCAAAGCAGTATGGGTTGAGGTTCACGAACAGAAAGATTTTCTCGTCAACTGTGCCAGCACTGCGGGAAGTTTCATTTAGGAGAATGCTGGTATGGATCAAATGTTTGTTCGCGATGTGGTATATCGGGACATCTGCCGACAGAGTGTCGACAAGAGGACACGGGTAGTATGGCGCGACCTACGGGGTTAATCGTCGGGGCATCATCGTCTGGTGTACGACCTGCTGGTCAAAGTAGAGGTGCTGGAGGAGCAGCTCATTCCAAGGGAACTCAGAATCACCCCTACGTTCTCTTAAACCGGCAGAACGAAGAGGCACCCCCTGATGCAGGTACAGGTACATTACTATTTTTTTATTTTACATGATGTATATATATACTGATGGATCCGAACTCTTCCTTATTATATGCTACTCCATCTATTACCGTGAAATAACGAGACACCGGGATTATTAGTTATTATAATTAAGATGGAAATGAGGGATTTTTTTTTTTTATGTTGCAATGGGTATGAAGTGGTTGGCTTCTTGTATGACACGACGAATGCCGAGTTAACAAAGTACATTTCCATTTTTCTTCCATAAATGATCGTCTTGAGCAGAAAGGTAAATGTGTTCCTATCCTGATGTAAGAAAAATCATGCCAAAGGTATATACATGTGAGTGGTACGACCTAGTATGTCCTTGTAGGATGCACCAGTGTCGAGGCACACAAAAGAGAAAAAAAAAAAGGGGGGGGGGCACATTGTGAATGCGTATTGATTATGAGGTAGCGGTTAGAAGTGAAGTTGGGTACAGTTTTCCACCCCTAAATACGTTGTATGATAAAGGTAGTGGGGTGACTATCTACTACTTATAATAATGGTATTAGTCAGGTATCACCATGGTGTCATACAAGGGTTTATATAGAAGCAAGTTTACTCTCTAAGCTAAGTTAACACCTGTCATGAGTCGAGACACATTGCGCTCATTGAAAATGTACCATTATGGAGGATCCCACGAAGAAGAGACGCCTATGACTATCCTGTGCACAGGTTAGTACGTAAATGATGAGAAGCAGGAAACCAAAGTGATGAGACCAAGATACTTATAGTTGCTTCAAACGAAAGGAAAAGGTGCAAAAGTGCAAAAATGAAGAGAGACTAAGTAAGTACCTACATGAGCATACGTATAGAAATATATTTGTTTACTCATAAGACGACGTCGTTAACATTCGAGGACGAATGTTCCTAAGGGGGGAAGAATGTAACACCCCGTACCTTCCCAACTCTACTTGATGACATTGAATAATGTTTACTTAAGTGTCGAGAGTTATAAGTATGTATTTGGAAATGGTAAAGATGAGAAAAAAATTAAAATTTGGCCGTGTACATGTGACGAGCCTTTCATAGGAAGTGTTTTGCGACTTCTTGAAGCGTTTATGTCATACCCCGTACACATTTTAACCTCATTTGGTGACTTAGAGTCATGTTTACTTGATGATTAAGATCACTAAGTGTGTATTTTGTAGTGTTTTGATAAGGTATTGGACGATACGCAAGTGTTGGAAAAATGGCCGAAAAATTCAGCAAAGCATCAAAACTTGCGCCACTACCCTGTTTCAGGGGGTGTGGCGCAAGCCACCTGATTCATAGGGGTCTCCAAACTTGCGCCACTGCCTTGTTTTGCAGCAGTGGCGCAAGGCACAAACATTTGGCCTTCCCGAGCTCGTTTCGCAACGCAATTCTACGACGCTTCTTGGATGGTTTCTTTTGGTTCTTTGGAGTTATTTGAGCATTGTTAAAGCTTCAAACACTTCAATATACTCCTACATACTTCTACATGACCAAATCATGAAATGTAAATAGTGATCCAAAATGTCCAAGGAAGCCAAAGACGACTAGAATTCCTATTTTTGTGATCGAGGCGACGAATGAGCATCTCGCAAGAGAATAATGTCGTGACATTATGGAATTATTTAAACATGAGATTGTGGGGGTATTATACATGTAATTAGTTGGGCTAAATTAATTTTGTTCCATTGGGCTCAAATGAGGCCCAAATATTAGCATGGATACATGGCCCAACAAGAAAGAAATGATCCATTCTTGTTTGACCCAAAGAAGGCACTCAATTATTGACCAAGTGGGGATAAGTATGAGACTTGAGGGCCTATATAAGCATGGAAAAATCAGAATTTTAATCCACAACAACACACATGCTTTTCTTGTATTTTCTAGAAATTTCAAGAGAAAACCCCTTTGGCTTTCAAAACCCTAAGACACTTCTTGGAGCAAGATCATCATATTCCAAGCTTGGGTAAGTGAATATTATTGTACTTTAACATATTATAAGCATGATATAATATGTATATCATGTTGGTTATGGTTGGAAATGTTGGACATGGCACTTTGTGCTTTTGTATAAGATTTGTGATCCATGGGATTTGAACTTGAATAAGGACTTGTGCCTTTGATGAAAGATCATGATGTGGATAAAATATGAACATCTATGGTGTTATTTTGTTATTAAATTTGTTATTTTTCTATAAGTGCAAATTATGGGATTTTGGCCGATTTGTGCTATGAAGTGTATTAAAGTGAATTGATGGATTAATTGTGATGTGGTGTGGATAAGAAAGTGTAAAGGAGAAGTGTTATGATGAAATGTATCAATTATCATGTATTGGTCAATGTTGGGAATATTATGGAATTTTTGGAATAATAGTATGATCCATGGTTTTGTCAAGGGGAAATGGCATGTTGAAAGGCAAACATGTAACTCATTGACATGGTATGCATTTGTAAAGTAATTGGTGGTTAATGTGAATTTCGCTATGCATTTGTGATGTAGAGTGACACATAAAGAGGGAGCGGGACTATTGTATGCACCCCTAGGATTATATGTTCGTATTGCGAATCCAAGGTATGTAAGGTTACTTTTATATCCTTCTGCAACATATGATGTTCACACTGTCATAGCAGTCACTTGATTCCGAAATACTCTAAGGTATTTCATATTCAATAGTTGGCTAGAGTACTCATATGTTCCTTATTCATTGCTCCCTGGTGAATCGTATAACTCATGTTTATTGATTGACTCATGTCCATTGGTTGACTCACGTTCATTGGCTAATATGTTAAAAGTTCCAAATAATCTAAGGTATTGCATCGCAGGGTGATGAATAGTTAGTATCGCAGGGTGATGAATAGTTAGTATTCACATGTATCGTATTTAGTGATCATTATGTTAAGCTTCCAAAAGTGTACTATACCAAGGGGGTTCTATAGTATGCCAACTAGGAGTGATATATTGATAGTCATATGTGTTTTACTCCTATACGAATCATGAATCACTTAGTTCTTATTTATGGGTGGAAGTTCTTAAGTTGTCTTATATTGTTGATCCTAAGAGAATTATACCAATAATAGCAATGAGGTAAAGAGAGCTTGTTTAGTTGAACATCATTGTTCCAATCATGTGAGGAGTCCTATGGTATGATGATTATCCCTGTACCAATTGTAAGAGTATCAATCTCATAAGAGTGATAAGAGAGGTGATGTGCAAGTTCGTATAGTTATACTTCATAAGTGAAATTGTCAATCTCATGAGATAAAAGGGTGAAGTGAGATGTGCATGTAAGTACGTGTTTGGCTAAGGTGTTAATCTCATAAAGTACAAGAGTAAGGTAAAGTATATAAGTGTGTGCTTTAATGTCATGATCTTTAACGTGTCATTCTCATAATTATGTAAAGGGTGTTAGATTGGAAAGGAGTAATACGTGGTTGCCTTATGGTTCATTGAGTATAGATCACATTCTAAAGGGTATAAGTTCAAGAGGGAATAGTCCTAAGATTTTGCTATGTTATTCATTATAGCCCACCAAAGGTGGAGGCCCGGTATCATGCTTACTTATATAAGATCTCATAGGAATAGTGAAGGAGGTGAAGTGCGAGCTACTATATCTATCCCTCACTAGTTAAGGTGCGAATCTCATGAAGTTAAAGAGTGACATAGTTGTGTGTTTCAATAAGGTCCTAAGGCATCTCTTTTCACGTTATCATCTAGTGCCAATCATATATACCTCATTCTTGATTTATTATTATTCATGTGTTACATAATTATGGCTCATGGTTCCAAGGTTCAAATAATGTTATGTTCTAAAGCTTTCAAATCATGTCATGATCCTCAAGGTATCAATCTCTCTCAAGTGAATGAATCAATCTCCCACAAGCAAATGTACTAATCTCAAAGTAATGAAGTAAAGGAACCAATGTATGTAATGTTGACCCACAACAAAGTGGATGCCCACCAAGAGTGGATGACTACCCACAATAAAGTGGATGCCCACCAAGAGTGGATGACTACCCACAACAAAGTGGATGCCCACCAAGAGTGGATGACTACCCACAATAAAGTGGATGCCCACCCAAGGGTGGATGACTAACCACAATAAAGTGGATGCCCACCAAAAGGTGGATGATCATAATAATCCACCAATAAGGTGAACGACTAATAAAGATGACGAAGTTAAGTAAGGAAAATAATAAACGTAATGTACATGGTTTCCCACATACAGAAAAAGAGTTTATTCACATTGCTATTTCTCTTATATTGATTTCATGGTTGTTATTATGCACGGATCCTTGGAGATAGTCATAAAGAAATAAAGGTACATAAGTCCGCACATAGAATTTTTCTTATAATTATTTCCATTGAAATTCTTATGTATTGATGCATTGATGTCATTTTCCTAAGGCCTTACATACTCAGTACATTTTTCGTACTGACCCCCTTTGGGGGACTTACCTTACATGCTGCAGGCCCAGGTGTTGGTAGATCTCCGCAGTAGGTGACGAGGTATCCACGGATTATTGGTGAGCTCCAGTTGCTTCGGGGCTTCCCAAGTTGCACATGTTCATTAGGTTTTGTCATTTGTAAATATTGTAGAGATATGGTTATGGTCATGTATCTATTAGAGGCTTTGTAGACATAGGTGGGAAAGTGAAAGTAAAAGATGTACATTCATTTTGACATAATGGCCCTAACGGCCAATTTCACATATTGCCATGATTTCCGCCATTGATATTTAATTACATGAAACAAAATGATATGCATACGCGAGCATACTTATGAGAGTACTTGAGCAAAGATTGGTTCTCTCGAGCCTCCTCGGCTTCGGGTGCCAATCACGCCTCGATGGAATTCGGGGCGTGACAAAATCATAGTACAATTTCTCATTGCTGATGTGTGTATCGTGCGGAGCTGCCATGGATTGAAAACTTGGGTGAGCTCCTAGCGTTTGGAGTTGTTCCTCCTCTTCCTCTTTTGCTGAATTGATCTTTATTTTGTATTTCAGAGACAGTTCTATATCTATATATCATGTTTACCTTGTACTCTTGTTTTGTTAGTGGCTCTTGTACTGACCTCACCAGGTTTAGGGGTATATTTACTTTCTTCTGGTTTCCTTTCTCTTTTTTATTTAGTTTTTGCTTTCATTTCTCTTATTAGCCAGTTACTCACTATTTCGGGCTATAGGTTGGCTTACCTACTAGTGTGTAATGACCCTTCAGGTTATTTATTTTGTTTTCATGCTTTTTCTACATTTAAAGCTTTCCTATAACTGTCTCAAGTCATTTATGATTTGCTGGGGCTCACAGTTTGGTAACCGGGGCAGTTCGTTTGGGTTTAGAGCCATTTTCCTATTTTGGAGCTTTTACTGTTAAGAATAGGGTCTCGGGATAAAACCCCAAGTAAACTGCCTTAAATAACAATTTTGATAGTCTTATTAGCTCTGGAATATCAATTTTAGGCTAGGAGGACCCTTGGTTCAGGTTTCGAGGCTTTCGAACTCATTTTGGGCTATTGGGTGGATTTTGGCTAAACCGGCCCCTTAGGTTTGTGACCTATTTTTATAGAAACAACCTCAGATGGAAATTCTGAAGGCGCTGTTGAGTCCAAAGTGTCGAATTTGGTAGGGTAACATAGTTCATTTCCATTCATGAGATTTTGAATGAATTCCAAGGGCTTGGTCGAAATATTTTCAACTTACCTAAGTTGCAGGTGCATCAGGACCTGGTGTAGGCCCAGGTCCTTCATCGCTATCGCGATGAGGACCCCCACAATCGTGAGGGTCTATGATCTTGGTCATCATGATTATGAGGATTGACGACTCGCGATCGTGATGAAAGAGGCAGTGGGATCGGGCCACCTTGTTCATCATGACTACGTGGATTGGCCACTGCGATAATGATGATCCCATTAGTGGGAAGTCACGATAGCAACCGGGGGACCTCGCGATAGTGATAAAGAAGCCCCTGGCAGTATATATAGCTTCCCATTCATTTTTCCAACACATTGTTCCAAGTGTAAAGCTCTATTAGTGACCTAATGAGCTCATAAACTTGAGGGAAATCGATAGTTGAAGCTGGTGTTAGCTCGAGATGTGGCTGTGATCATTTTATAGTCATCGACTAATTCCCCGATTTATTTCTTAGTTTTGCGATATTGTTGTTGCTATTTTGGTGTTGAATTGAGCTTGGATTTTTACCCATTTTCAGGGAAAATGATGCTTGAGCTTAGAGGGGTGCTATGATGATTTCAATTTCGTGATTCCATAAGTGGGTCCCATGTGGGATTTTTAGTACGATTTCTGACACGAACGTAAATACATAATATAGGTATTGTTACTCTCGTCTTAATGCATGGATCATTATTTTGATAGCGTGGCAGCGGTCGGAGTCTTCTCGTAAGGGAAAAGCTCCAGAGTAGAGGATTTTTTGTGCTTTCGACAGCACCTAGGTGATGAGTGGCGACTTGGCCACTCATTTGTGCATCTGTTCTTATGACATTATGTTATTAATCTTTGATATGAGGCTAATTATCCTTTGAATTATGTTTATTTCTGGTATTTTGGAGTTACAAGGAGTTTTGATGAAAATGAGTGAATACTAGACGAAAATGAGATGAAAAGGAAGAGCTAGAAGAAAAATCTCAGAAAAGGCCATCAGGTACCACAAAAGTGGCATGAGGTGCACTTTAGCGGCTGGTCAAGAATAGTCAAATGGGCACTTTAGCGCCTGTGTGGATGCTTTAGAGGTCCGGCAAAGATGGTCAAAGGGGCACTTAAGCGTCAGTTTGACCGCTTTAGTGGTAAGTCAAGGTCGACACTACCGCTTTAGCGGCTAATTGGTCGACTTTAACAGTCGTCATGCAGATTTCAAGGACAAAGCTTGAATTTCATATTTTTGGATCCCAATTCATCAAATTCTCAATCCTAATCCATTTCAATAGATCTTTGGCATATTTTCTCAGCTTTGGAGATGAGGGTTCATGACCCAACACCCTCGGAATTGAAGATTGAAAACTTTGTATTGTTAACTTCTAAACTCTTTCTTCTTTTCCTTGCTTTGTAAAGACTATTTGGGTGTAGTTGAATTTGTTACTCGAGTAATTATAGTTAGAGATAATGCTTTACTTTGGTTTCGAATTTGGGTTTTAATTGTATCTTATGCTTTTGTATGAATTGATTACTCTTTGGTTATGAACAAGTTTTACTTGTATAAATTAATCTTGTAATTTAACAATTTCAACTCTAGTTGAGCTTAAAAGAAGGGATTAGAGTTGGTATTGCCAATTACTTCAATTAATGCTCTAAAGAGGTAATTGAGGTTGGGAAAGATTAATTTAGTACGATTTAGGAATTTTGACCCATCTTATGGAATTTGCTGCTAGACATAGTCAAATCCTTGTGTAGCCCTAAATTGAAACTATTCGTGCTTGCACTTGGCTAGGGTTCAAAAGAATATAGCCAAGAAATATTCATCAATCGATCAAAAGACATGGCGAGTACTTGAGGTTTCAAGGCTAACTTGTTAAATCTGTGATTTAATCATGAATAGCTGATTGGATACGATGGATCATTGATAAAATTAACTCCCCGTCTCATTTCCCTTGTTTTCCATAGGTGTGCAAGCCATTGATCAACTTGTTCATATCTTAAATTGATTTTATCCGTGTATGATTTTATACTTGAAAACCCCCTAAAAATACTTGTATCTTTGTTTGGATTTTAGCGAGTAACTTTTATTCCGTATTGTCTCGATCGTCAGTCACATTGTTTCATGTGGATTAGACTCCAACTCTTGTTGGGTAAAATATATTTCTAGCGACTGCGTACATTCATTTTTACGGTGTATTTGACCGTTATCAAAAAATGGTGCCATTGCCAGGGAAAAATTTGTCGTATTGAGTTAGTTTGCAATTTTAGCTTTCTTTCTTTAATTAGAACTTGTGAATATGTGTTTGCTATTTTCTTTTGTTTTGTATGTTAGGTAGATTTTTGTTTTCTTATACTTGTTACTATGGCATCACGGCATGATCATGAGTTTGGTGATGGTAAATTTGATCTTAATGATCCATGTCCTTATTGTGGTGGACACCATTTTTGGCAATTTTATGGAAATACTATCTCGATCCTATAGGGAGTATGATTGTTCTTTATGTGGTGGTCTAGATGGACATTGGAGTGATTGTCCCAATTATTGTACCCCCTCCCCGTGTTATGCTAACGAAAATGCTAGTTCTTCTTGTGAGTTTGATAGGTATCATAATGTGGGAAAGGAAGAGCAACGTGATGTACACAAGGGTGTTGAAGCAATGCTTCAAACCATCTTGGACCGGGTGACTATAATAGGTGAGAATATGCATCTTTTGCATTAATCCATGGTGGCATTTGGAAGGGAATGTGAAAAAGATGAAGAGTTGTGTGAGAATATCAATCTCTCAAATGCCATGGATTTGCTCGATTCTCAAAATGGGAAGTGTCAAAGTGAAGAAGTGACACAAATTGAAGAAGAAGAGCAAAGTTGTGATGAAGAAATTTCGGGCTCTCCAAGAAAACAAGTTGAGGAGATGTTGAAAAGTACAATAGCGGAAAACGAGAAATGTGGAAAAGTCTTGGATAAATGGTGGAACCTAGTTCAACATGGTGACGATGAAGTGTTTGAAAACATTGACTTTTCCATGGAGGGACTTTTGCAAGAGTTAGTTGAGTCTCAAAATGAAGAAAAACTTGACAAGGAAGAAATTGTTAGCCAAGATTGGCTAGTGAACCAAGCTCAACAACTTGAAGTCCATGAGGGCCAACTTTATAGTATGTTACTAATGATGGAGAGATCCCTCAAATTACATGTTGAGCGATGTCAAGTATGGGTTCAACTTAAAATGGCTACTCGAAAGATGAAGATTGAATTGAATGCAAGAATGGAGGCATGTGGTGTTCAAAGCCAAACGGTCATGCATGATTGTGTTAAGGCGATTTCCAATGAAGATGAGGGTGAGCTTGGTTTTAAAAAATTCATGGTGATTTGCCAACCAAGCGCCCCAAAGATAATGAAGGATGCCAAAATTGAAAAAGTGATACTAGAGTTGAAAGAAAAAGTCAAGCAATTATGTTGTGAAGACTCTAGTTCATTTTGGGGTGAGAATACCAAGAAAAATACAAATCTAAAAATGGGAATACGACCTCATTCCAACAACTTTTCAACATTATGCTTGGTGGATGTGATGAAAGTCAAACCAACCAAGAAAATGAAGAATTTTAGAGATGAGGAACAAAATCCCTACATTTTGGATTTTGCCATTCCAAGAGGGAGAAATGACGTCCCTCACTTGAAGGACAAGAAGTGCAAAATGCGGTGTCTAACTAGTGGTATATTGATGATCTCACCAATGTCCAATGAGGCTACAGGTAAGTTTGATGTGAAGTTGGGCAAAATGTTTAAGTCTTTGAAGTGGCGACATAGAGCTAGTTTCGTTGCTTCCTTACCATTGCCCCAAGTGCCTCAAAGAGATACTAATTTAAATTTAGTCAAAAATTCAAATCCTCTAAGAAGAAACATAAACGGTAAGGTTTCCTGCGTCGTGCCGCGACATTAAATCAAGCACTATATGGGAGGCAACCCATCGGTATCAAAATTTTACATTTATTTCTGGAATTTTAATTTTTAGAATAGTTTAGGATTTAGTTTTTGACTAATCCACAAAAGTTTGGAGTTTTTTGAAGTGATTTGCACAAGTTTGGATGCAAAAAGTTGAGTGGAATGGAGTTCGAGGTTGTACACCCTTAAAAATGGGGCTTGGAACACTTTTTGAAAAGGTTCGGATCACGAAAAGGATGGTGCATCACAAAAGTTGGCCTGGGCATTGCTAACTATGACAGAATCTACCCAGGCCTGAAACTGATCAGCCTCAAGTACCGTTAAAGCGGTCCTGTGTGCGCTAAATTATATGACGCTAAAGCATCACTGTGTCCGCTTAAGTGATAGTCAATTACCCGGTAAAAGGTCTCTAAAGCAGCCCATGTACCACTAAAGTGGTTTGTCAGAGTAGTCAAGGACCGCTTAAGGGGTCTTATGTCAGCTAAAGCAGTCCACGACGTTCAAAATACACTACCAAAGGTGTGAAAGTGCAAAAATAGTGCATAACCCTTAAAAGAACGGTTCCTGCCCATTTTATCTCATTTGCATCCAAAATTCTCCTTCACTTCACTAATTCTTACACGAAACAAGGTATGTTTCATGTACTCCTTTACTCTTGGGTTTGTAATTCATCAAAATTTCTCATTTTCCTTCTTCCTTCTGATCTCACTGTTAGGGTAGAAAATTGGTGCAAATTGAGTTGCTAAAATAGTGATGTTGCTGTGTAAGAATTGGTTTTAGAAAGTGTATTTTGGTGAGAAAACCATGGGGAAGTCTTGAGTAACCATTGGTTGCGTAAATTATTTGAATTTAGTTGTGTTCACCAAATGTTTGATAAATTTTCTAAAAGAAATTTTGTATTATTCTTCATTTTCCCGTGGACTCATAGTGGATTTTTATGCTATCACATTTGGTTAAGTTTATAAACTGTTTTTGTGGTGGTGTGCTCGTGAAAAAGGATGAAAAAGTTGGATTTTGGTGTTGTTGGGGACGAAGGACCGCTAAAGTGACCTCACTGCACTAAAGCGGGTTCCGCTAAAGTATTTCCCTATCGCTAAAGTGGAGGCCAGCTAAAGTGTCCATTACCGCTAAAGCGGTCGATCACTTAAGCGGCCCAGGTTGGCTAAAGAGGTATCTGAGGCCTGTCTGCACAAAGTCTCAAAAAAACTAAAAATTGGTTTTTAAGTCCCAAAATGATTCGTAACTCATTTCTTTGGCTTATATCATTTACATTGCATCATTTTGCATGCTGATCTTTTAAGTTCAGGCTTGTGTAAAGATTTTAGATTTTCAAAAAGCCAAGAATTGAGCACCACCTTGTTGATGAGGTAGAAGTTGGAGAAGAATACGACCAAAATCGCTTCCTCCCTCTTGAGTGTCAGGATGCTTATTATGCTCAGTTGTCCAGAAAGAAGCTATTCCTCAAGAGGGGGATTTCACTTGAGCGGGTCCCTAAGACTCTTCCTGAGTTTTATCAGAGGTTGGAGAGCATAAAATAGATCTGTTTTGCTCCCGAACCCTCTAAGACAAATGAGCAATGGGTGAGGGAGTTCTATGCAATCCTCAAAGATGTCAAGTTGACCAATCATGTTACCCAAATTAGAGGAAAGATGATCCACTTTGGGGCTGAGGTGATCAATGGGATCTATGGGCTGCCAAATCCTAATCATGCTGGATTCACTGCAAAAGATTGTGCCCCGGGTAGTTTATTGGTTTCAAAGTTGTGTCCAGGAAAGAGTGTGTCTTGAGAGGCTACCAAAGTAGGGATCACGACTAAGGAGTTCACAGATGAGGTAAGAAATTGGATATCCATCATTTGTAACCGAGTTTTACCATGTAGTAACACATTCACCATCATTTAGTATAGATGATGAGGATACCGATATTGACAGGAGTCCGTGATGCAAATTCAGGGAGCCCCTCTATTTTTTTATGCTTTGATGTTATGTAGTGAGGACACTGTAAAAATATTTTTAGTTGGGGGTGCCTTGTGTATATTTATTTGGATATTTGTGTGCCCTTTCAGGCAGCTGGATTATGTTTTCGGATATTATTGTGCCCTTGTCGGGCTTGATTTTTATTGTTATGGATGTTGTGTTCCCTTATCGGGCTTGAGCTTTATTTGGAGTTTGTTGGATTAGTACATTTCTATTGTTTTTATTTCTAGATTAGATTTTGTAGTTTTTCTTTTGGTAGTTATTTTGGGCAATTCCTTCCCCATGAAAGATTGAGTGACGACTTTCTTAAGGGAAAATCATCATTTGTAATTATTGGTGTCATTTGTGAAGGGGAAGCCTGAGTACCCGTGGCATTGTGAATTGGGGTTTCTATTGTTGTCATGGAGAAGTCTGAGTTGCCGTGGCATTATTGCCCTTGTGGAGCCAAATTATGGGATTGTGGCTTGTTTGGTACTAATAATAGTTAGTTTTGCATTGTGAAATATGAATTCGTCCAAAATTTGTGTGAAAAATAAGTGCATGGAAGTGAATGATGTTCTGACAACGCTTTGAATCTTATTGTGCTCATAGTTCTTTAGGTGGTGACAATGTGAAAAATGACTCTTTTTCTCTTGTTTAGGAAGAGAAACCGATCCTTCTAGAGTAGTTTGCATGCCATGTGTGGTGAGTGTTTGTAGAATAATTCTTGTGCTTACTTGTGTCATCTAGAACTTGCCCTGTTGGTCTTTCAATGCTAGTCTTGATTGTGTTGGTTGGTGAAATGTTCTTAGGCCTTCTTTGTGACTCTTGAAAACCACTTTAGCCTTTAAAGCCTACCTATGCATGAATGTTATCACTAGTTACCCTACTTGAGCCTAATAACCTTTCTTTGGAAACCACATTACAAGCCCTGAACCTTTTAAAATTTCTCCCTCTCTTGAACCCTACCCTTCTTGAAATTAAAATCACCAACTTGAGGTCGAAAGCCTATGTTGGGGGTGCGGTGGAACTTTGAAGAGGTGATCATGTGTTGAGGTTTTGTAAGTGAGTGACTTATGAATGAATCAGGGATTGAATAAAGCAAAAGAAAGAGAAAGGGAAAAGAGAAAAAAAAATGAGAAAAGAAGAGAAAAAGAAAAAGTTTTCAATAAAGTGGTGAACTAGAATGAAAAATGATGGACACTTGTATTGTGTGAAAATTAAGTAGCAAATGATCAAAGTGTGATTCATGTTGTGTTTTGTGGAGTTCGAGGAGGGTGTAGTCACTTTTATCTTATATGCTTATCCTACCCTTCCTCGAACCTACAGTACAAGCCAGAAAAAGTCCTTCAAGATCTCCAACCAAATGCTTTTGAGTTATTGGTGATTGAAAATAAGGTCAAGCCTATGGCATGATACTTGTTTGTATTGGATATTCTTTGTTGAGTATGAATGTTTGTGTATTTGACCCTTGTAGAAGTGTTGTAAATATTTTATGTGTTTTGGGACTTTCTTTCTTATGAGGGCATGCGAACTAAGATAGATTTGTGAAGTTGACAAATTCCAAAAATGAGTCAAAGGAGCATGTTTGATTGACTATTGATTGTGGTGAGTCAATTCTTGAGAATTAGTTGTTTTTACTTGATCATTCTTAAAATTCCAAGGTGTTCTTAAAAGTATGTTTGATTTTTGAGGGAGTTACGTGAGTAGGACTCGCGTGCTTGTTGATGAATTGTTAGTATTAACCAAAGTCATAGTCGTTATGTCCGTGTGAAGTGGAAGTGTTGATGTTGGTGTTGATCTTAAAATTTATAGCGTCATTGAGTTTTGATTTTTTTTTGCTCGAGGACAAGCAAAGTCTTTAAGTAGGACATTGTGTTGTTAATCTTTGATATGAGGCTAATTATCCTTTGAATTATGTTTATTTCAGGTATTTTGGAGTTATAAGGAGTTTTGATGAAAAGGAGTGAATACTAGATGAAAATGAGATAAAAAGGAAGAGCCGAAAGAAAAATCTCAGAAAAGGCCCTCAGGTATCGCTAAAGCGGTCGGAGGTGCACTTTAGCGGTTGGTCAAAGATAGTCTAATGGGCACTTTAGCACCTGTATGGATGCTTTAGTTGTCCGGCAAAAATGGTCAAAGGGGTGCTTAAGCACCAGTTTGACCGCTTTAGAGGTCAGCCAAGGTCGACACTACTGCTTTAGCGACTAATTGGTCCGCTTTAGCGGTCGTTGGGCAGATTTCAAGGGTAAAGTTGGAATTTCATATTTTTGGATCCTAATTCATCAAATATTTGATCCTAAGCCATTCCAATAGATCTTTGTCATATTTTCTTAGCTTTGGAGATAAGGTTTCATGACCCAACACCCTCAAAATTGAAGATTGAAAGCTTTGTATTGTTAACTTCTAAACTCTTTCTTCTTTTCCTTGCTTTGTAAAGACTATTTGGGTGTAGTAAAATTTGTTACATGAGTAATTATAGTTAGAGATAATGCTTTACTTTGGTTTTGAATTTGGTTTTAATTGTATCTTATGCTTTTGTATGAATTGATTACTCTTCGGTAATGAATAGGTTTTGCTTGTCTAAATTAATCTTATGATTTAACGATTTCTACTCTAGTTAAGCTCAAAAGAGGGGATTAGAGTAGGTATTGCCCATGTACTTCAATTAATGCTCGAAACAGGTAGTTGAGGTTAGGAAAGATTAATTTAGTGCGATTTGGGACGTTTGACCCATCTTATGGAATTTGTTGCTAGACATAGTCAAATCCTTGTGTAGCCCTAAATTGCAACTATTTGTGTTTGGACTTGGATAGGGTTCGAAATAATCTAGCCAAGAAATATTCATCAATCGGTCGAAAGAAGTGGCGAGTACTTGAGGTTCCAAGGTTAACTTGCTAAATTTGTGATTTAACCATGAATAGTTGATTGGATAGGATGGATCGTTGATAGAAATAATCCCCGTATCATTTCCCTTATTTTCCATTGTTTTGAAAGCCATTGATCAACATATTCATATCTTAAATTGATTTTATCCGTGTTTCATTTTATGCTGGAAACCCCCAAAAAAATACTTGTATATTTGTTTGGATTTAAGTGAGTAACTTTTATTCTGTATCATCTCGATCGTCAGTCACATTGTTCCCTGTGGATTCGACCCCGACTCTTGTTGGGTTAAATATATTGCTAGCGACTGCATACATTTATTTTTAGGGTGTATTTGAGTGTAATCACTAGGTAGGCTAGGCTTATCTTGCTTCTAGATTGTGTTTAATTGTGGTATTAGCATAGTATTGTTCTAGCTATGGATGGGTATTTATGGATCGGTTATTAGATTAGCACTTAGTACTTTATTTAGCTGATTAGGGTCCCTTTTTGGTAGAATTTGGGCCCATTTTACCTTAGGTTAGTATACTATCATCCTTTAGGATTAGACTTAGTGGTTATAGTTCCTTGGGATGGGATTGAGAAGCCTTAGCGTAGGTTCGGGTAGGTGCTTGCCTTATTATTGAGGTTTGCTCGTAGGCCCCGCTGACCCTTTTTACATAGAATTCTTAGAATAGTGGCTCGTTTGACTTTAATACTCATTTAGTTGTTTCCTTTGTCTATCACCGAGGTCCAGGGGTTGACTTTGTCTTTGTCTCTCGCTTATCTATCTCAATTACCTCGGGTAGTGTAGTATTTGACCTTGGGCCGAGCCTTTGGCCCCGATAAATTTGAATCCATTTTGCCTTAAAGGATTGGACCACTTAAAATTAGATTATATCGACTAAATGGATTCGGAATAGGTTAAAACTCAGGATGTTTCCTTTGAGGTTATGTTATTTAGTTCCGGCTTGAGTCTAGCTATTTCTATATTGTTATCACATATTAGTCCCGGTTCGATTCCAGCATCCTTTATATTGATTATTATTTACTAGTTTCGATTTGAGTCTGGTATTTATTATCATCCTTACTATTGATCTGGGGTTGGAAAACTGGTAAAATTTGATAGAAAGGTGGTTATGACTGGGAAAGGAGCATCTGGTACGCATGACCTATATTCTGGATTATTTTTCGTTCGTTGTTGCCATATTTCATCCTTACTTTACTATTATCCTTTGTATGTACCCTCTAGGATTATGAGGGCTCGGTTGGGTTATTTTATTTCTTATTTGTGCCTTCTAGGCTTATGGGGGCCCAGTAAGGTTATTGTTAGAATTTATTTCTGTATTCGAGTACTCATGTTACCTTTATATCGATTTCACCTGGCATGATCTATTATTTCTATTTGTGCCCTTATTTCTGATTTTGTTTTACATTCTCGCACTCTAGTTATACTTTTATTGTGATGTAGCTCAGTCGGCCTATGATGCCTACTGAGTACCCGTTGTTTTTCGTACTCATACTGCACTTTTGCATCTTTTCCTTGATGTTGATTTGAGTATGAGTCATCGCTACTGACGTTGTCCTCGGGCTTGCTACTAATTTTGAGATAGGGTAAGCTTTTGTAGTCTGGAGATAATCCTCCTCCATATGTTGTTTTTGGATAGTATTTTTGTATATTTTGAAACTATATTGTATATATATTGACAGTATTTAGTACTCTACTTTGGTATAGTAGATCTTGTACCGACCTTTCCAGGTCGTGGAGGGATTCATTTTGTATATTTCGTCCTTCTCTCTCATTTGTACAGTATGTTTGTATCTATTTACCATTGCTTTTAATTACTTCGTGTTTTCCTTACATGTCTTTATTCTTTATTTTTGTACTTTCCGCTGGTTAGCCCGTTACTTGTTATTTCGGGATATGGTTTGGCTTACCTACTCGTAGGTTATAGTAGGTACCATCATGACTCGAGAAATTGGGTTGTGAAAGTTTGGTACCAGAGCACAGGTTCACTGATATTGTTGGTCCAAGAGCAAGTGTCTAGTAGAGTCCCGTGGATGGGTACGATGACATTCGTATCCTATCTTCAGGAGTCTATATGATATTCTTTGGAAATCTCACACTTTAGGCTTATTTTCATGCATTAAGTCTATATTGGTTCATAAATTCTCATTTGTTTCACTCGTTTGCAGATGGCTAGGACACGAGCTAGGACTATTGGGGAGATGGACCCTGAGCCTGTAGCCAGAGTACCGGTTAGAGGCTGAGGATGACCCAGAGGTTGAGGCCAGGCTAGAGCTACAACACCAACTAAGGGTCAGGATAGGGAGACTTCACCAGACCCTATTATTGCTCCTGAGCTAGAGGTAGCTCTAGAGGTTCAGCTACCCCAGTAGCAGGTGGGCCGGGGGGCATCCCAAGCCCTACCTGGGTTTACATCTTCCTTAGTTCTTACAGATGTTTTGGTTAAGGTATTGGGATTAGTAGGTTATCTGCTGATGGAAGGGGATCAGATAGCAGCCCAAGGTAGTATTGATTTAGGAGCGCAACCTGCAACTGTGGCTTCTAGAGTAGAGGTTCCCCAAACACCGATAGTTCCATAGCCGGTAGTAGCCAAGCTAGGTATGAATGTGGAGGAGCATAAAATGTTGGGCTAATTTCTGAGATTGACTCCTCCCAGGTTAGCAGGGGCCTCAAGCAAGGATGCATTTGAGTTTTTTATGAGTTGCGAGGAAAGGCTCTGTAATTTGGGCTTGGTAGAGGTTCATGGTGAGGAATACACCATATTTTAGTTTGATAGGGCAGCAAGACTATAGTGGAGGGTTTATATGGATACTAGGTTAGCTGGATCTCTATCTATGACATGGACTCAGTTATTCGAGGCTTTCTTGGAAAATTACATACCTCGCAGCTTGCGCAAGCATCTGAGAGATCTGTTCACATCTTTGGAGAATGGTTCTATGTCAGTTTCTGAGTACAAGGTGAGGTTCCATGAGTTGGCTAGGCATTCCACTATGATTTTACTGAGTGAGTATGAGCGGATCCAATGTTTTGTCAAAGGGCTGAGACTTCCTCTTCGCATGGATACTCAGAGTCTGGTTGTTGTACGTAGGTCTTTTGTGGATATTTTTGACTACTCCCAGACTATGGACGAGATACATAATGAGGTCCAAGAGGGTATCAATAAGAGGCAACGTCAGTAGGGTTGTTATCGTGGGAGCCACAACGACTCATAGTTTAGAGGCAAAGAATTCAGGGTAGGTAACCCCAACATTAGTCTTATCATCATCAAGGTTAGTCTAGTAGGCCCATTCAGGAAACTCTTCAGCTATCTGTTGGGGGTTAGCCCAATTATAGAGCTGGTCAGCTTTCGATAGGTGTATTGTCAGGGTCTTTAAGACGAGGTGGCCATTCCGGATCAGTTGGACCTTTTCAATAGAGTAGAGTTCCTTGGGCATGTCATGATTGCAGTATAGTAGGCCATTTCTCCAGAGAGTGTCCCCAGAATGGAATGATTGAGCCTGCTGTCTAGAGTACGCAACCAATTAGATTAATATCACCTCCAGCTAGGGGTTGTGTACAGGGTTATAGGAATAGTCCCCAGGTTTCAAGAGGTGGTCCTTAGGTAGGACAGATAGGTAGTTGATCAGGCACCCAATCTAGAGGCAGATGAGGTCACTTATATGTTGTTCCTAGTAGACAAAAGGTTGAGGCTTCATATGATGTTATTATAGATACAATTTTAGTATGCCATCAGCTAGCTTCTGCTTTATTTGATTTGGCTCCACATTTTTATACGTTTCTACTTATTATGTTGTTGGGGTTGACTTGGGAGCTTTTATATGTTCCTTTACGTATAGCTACTCCTATGGGTGATTCTTTAGTATGGATTGGGTATATAGATCCTATTTGGTGACTATTTGAGAGTATGACACTTAGGATAACCTTATTGTGTTTGATATTGGGGAATTCGATGTGATTCTAGGCATGGATTAGTTATCCCCCTATCATGTTGTCTTGGATTGCTTTGCCAAGACTATTACCTTAGCCATGCCTGGCATACCCTATGTTGTGTGGTATGGTTCTTTTAGCTGCACACCGATGGGGATTATATCTTATATTCTAGCAAAGAGACTGATATCGAGGGGTTGTGTGTCTTACCTTACTTATGTTTATGATGTTAGCACTAAGAGTCCCTTGCTTAACTCTGTTCATATTGTTCATGACTTTCCTGATGTCTTTCCTACCAACCTACCTGGCCTTCCTCCTGAGCATGATATAGAGTTCGCTATTGACCTTGGTCCAGACACCCGACCTATTTCTATGGCTCCCGCCGAGCTAAAGGAGCTAAATATTAACCTTACGAATCTTTTGGGTAAGGGTTTCATTAGGTTGAGTGTATCTCCTTGAGGTGCTCCTATTTTGTTTGTGAAGAAGAAAGATGGTTTTATGTATATGCGTATCGATTACAGGAAGCTGAATAAGATGATAGTGAAGAATAAGTATCTTATGCCTTGTATCGATGATTTATTTTATCAACTTTAGGGTGCAACAGTGTTTTCTAAGATTTATTTGATGTCTAGTTACCATCAGTTAAGGATTCGGGCAGAGGACATCCCTAAGACAGCCTTTAGGACTCGCTACGATCGTTACGAGTTCTAGGTGATGTCTTTTGGGTTGACCAATGCCCCAGCAACATTTATGGACTTGATGAACTACATTTTTAGGCCTTATTTGGACTCCCTCCTGATAGTCTTCATTGATTATATTCTGGTATATTCAAAGAGTAGAGAAGAGCATGAGCAATATTTGAGGACTATGCTCCACACTTTGAGAGATCATAGACTTTATGCCAAATTCTCAAACTGCGACTTCTGGCTTAAGTCTGTAGTTTTCTTGGGGAACGTGGTGTCTAAAGAGGGTATTATAGTGGACCTTGCAAAGAATGAGGCTATTCATGAATGGGCTAGGCCTACATCTCCGACTGAGGTTCGTAGTTTCATTGGGTTAGCAGCCTACTAGGGGCGGTTCATTGAGAGATTTGCTACTATTGCAACCCCAATGACTAGATTAACTAGGAAAGATGTTCTGTTTCAGTGGTTCGATGGTAGTGAGGTGAGCTTTCTTAAATTCAAGGACTTGCTCACTTCAGCTCCTATATTGACTTTTCCAGTTGAGGGTGAGAGGTTTACTATTTATTATGGTTTTTCTAGTATTGGTTTGGGGTGTGTTCTAATGTAGCGGGGTCGGGTTATTGCATATGCTTTGAGACAACTAAAGGTGCACGAGTGCAACTACCCCACTTATGACTTGGTGTTGGTGGGTGCTAGTTTTCACGCTTAAGATTTGGAGGCATTACTTGTATGGTGTTTTCTTCAGTATATTATGATCTAGAGGGAGATTAATAGAGGCAGTACAAGTGGATTGAGTTACTGAAGGACTATGATATGTCTATTCTATACCATCCGGGCAAGTTGAATGTGGTAGCGATGCCTTAAGTTGGAAGGCAGTGAGTATGGGTTGCCTAGCCTTTATTTCAATTTTAGAGCTACTATTGGCTTTGTACATTTAGTCCTTATCTAACATGATAGTTTGACTTGATATTTTAGACCCCAGGATATTTTTCGCTACTGTTGAGGCTAGATCTACCTTATTTGAGCAGATACGGGGCCAATAATTTGAGGATAGCAGATAATGTGACATTTGAGATTAGGAGTTGAGAGGCAAGTTCAGGAGGGCTACCTTAAATTCTGAAGGAATTTTGAGATTTGAAGGTCACATTTGTGTTCTGAGGGTCGAAGATTTGATTCAGTTGACACTTTGGGAGGCTCACAGCTCGATATATTCTATTCGCCCTAAGACAGCTAAGATGTATAGATATTTAAGGCAATATTACTGGTAGAGCGGTATGCGAAGAGATATAGTGGAGTTACTGGCTCGGTGCCTATGTTGTTAGTAGGTAAAGGCCGAGCATCTAAGGCTTGGTGGATTCCTTTAGAGGCTGCACATTCCTGAGAGGAAATAGGAGCAGATTAATATGGACTTCGTAGGTGGTTTTCCTCTCACTTCTAATGGTTTTGATAGTATTTGGGTCATCGGAGATTGATTAACTAAGTTTGCCAATTTTATCCTATTCAGATTTCCTACAGTGCTGGATGTTGGCTCATATCTATGTTCGAAAGGTGGTGTGGCTTCATGGGGTGCCCGTGTCTATTATTTCAAATCGAGGCTCTTAGTTCACTTCTAGCTTTTGGAGGACATTTCAGGAAGATTTGGGTACCCAGGTCAATCTTAGCACTACTTTTCATCCCCAGACCGATGGGTAGTTGGAGCAGACTATTCAGATTTTGGAGGATATGCTCTGTGTGTGTGTGATGGACTTTAGGGGTCAGTGGGATCAGTTTTTAGCCCTCGTGGAGTTTACCTATAATAAAAGCTACCATTTGAGTATCCATATGGCACCATTTGAGGCGTTGTATGGCAGGCATTATCTATTTCTTATTAGTTGGTTTGAGACCTTAGAGGTTAGGTCCCTTGGTACTGATTTTCTTCGTGGTTCTTTGGACAAGTTCAGGTGATTCAGGATAGGCTACGGGCAGCTTAGAGTAGACATAAGAGTTATGTTGATCGTAGGCTTCTTGCCTTGAGATTCAGAGTTGGTAATGGGTCCTTTCTTTAGGTATCGCCCATAAAGGGTGTGATGGGGTTCTGGAGAAGGGGCAAGCTCAGCCCCAAGTTTATTGGGCCATTTGAGATACTACAGACAGATGGGGAGGTAGCTTATGAGTTAGCTTTGCCTCCAGCCTTTTCATCCATCCATCCAATTTTCCATGTATCTATGTTGCGATGTTACGTTCTGGATGAGTCACGTTCTTCGGTGGGACTCAATTCAGTTGGATGAGAGGTTGATTATTATTGAGGAGCCAATGTCTATCCTAGCTAGAGATGTTAAATGGTTGTATCCCAGAGCCATTCTTGTGGTTAAGGTGCAGTGGAGACATCGTACAATCAAAGAGGTTACCTGGGAGACGGAGCATGAGATGCGGACCCAGTATCCCTACTTATTAGAGTCTTCAGGTACTTCTTAATCCTTTACATTCGCGGAAAAAAATCCTTTTAGTAGTCATTTATGACTTGTTGGGACTGACAGTTTGGGTGCCAGGTAGTTCATTTGGTTTTAGAGCTATTTTCTTATTTTGATGCTTTCATTTTTAAGAATAGGGTCTCGAGCCAAAACCCTAGGTAAACGGCCTTGAATGCTAATTATGACAGTCTCATTAGCTTTGGAATGTCGAGTTTAGGCTTGGCGGACCTTTGATCCGGGACCTGAGGCTTTCAGACTTGTATTGGGATATTGGGTAGATTTTAGCTAAAATTGGGTGTGGGACCCATTTTTTAATCAAAATGACCTCTGATGGAAACTTTGATGGCGCCATTGAGTCTAGAATGCTGAATTTTGTAGGGTAGCATAGTTTGTTTGTGTTCATGAGATTCCGAATGAATCCCGAGGGCTCGATCGAAATCTTTGCAACTGGCTAAAATTGTTGGTGCATCAGTGGTGCAGGCCTACGTCCTTCATCGCTATTGTGATGAGGATACCCATGATCGCGAGGGTCTATGATCTTGGTCATCGGGATCGTGAGGCTTGAGGACTGGCGATCGTGATGTAGGAAGTAGTAGGATCGGGCCAGCTTGTTTATCACGATCGCGCAGGTTGGCTACGGTAATCATGATGGTCCCGTTAGTGAGATATCGCCATCTCAACTAGGGGACCTCACGATAGCAATGAGAAAGCCCCTGGCAGTACATATACTTTCCCCTTTATTTTTCCAACACATTGTTCCAAGTGTAAACCCCTATTAGTGACCTAGTTAGTTCAAAAACTTGAGGGAAATCGATAGTTAAAGCTGGTGTTAGCTCGGGAAGTGGTTGTGATCATTTTATCGTCATTATTCTCGTAAGTTTTTGTCTATTCCATTGGCTAATTTTCTGATTTATTTCTTAATTTTTGCTATATTAGTGGGGTTGTTTTGGTGCTGAATTGATCACGGATTTTTGACCATTTTTTGGGCAAATGATCCTTGAGCTAAGAGGGATGTTATGGCAGTTTCAATTATGTGATTCTACAAGTGAGTCCCATGTGGTATTTTTAGTCTAATTTCTAACCTAGAGCGTAAATACCTAATATAGGTATCGTTACTCTCATCTTGATGCATAGATCATTATTTAGATAGTGTGGCAGCGGTCGGAGGCTTCTCAGAAGGGAAAAGCTCTGGAGAAGAGGATTTTTCGTGCTATCGATAGTGCCCAGGTAGGCTAGGCTTACCTTGCTTCTAAACTATGCTTAATTATGGTATTTGTGTGATATTGTTCTAGCTATGGTGGGTATTTATGGCTCGGTTATTATTTTAGCATTTAGTGTTTTATTTAGCCAATTAGGGATCCTTTTCGGTAGAATTTGGGCGTGTTTTCCCTTAGGTTAGTATAGTATCATCCTTTAGGATTATACTTAGTGCTTGTAGTGCCTTGGGATGGGATTGAGAAGCGTTAGCCTAGGTTTGGGTAGGTGTTTGCCTTAGGTTGGGTTATTGGGGTTTAATAGTGGGCCCCGCAGGCCCGTTTTAGATAGAATGCTTAGAATAGTGGCTTGTTTGACTTCAATACTCACTTAGTTGTTTCCTTAGGCTATCATCGGGGTCTGGGGATTGATTTAGGCTTTGTTTCACACTTATCTAGCTCAGTTGCCTCAAGTAGTGTAGTATTTGACCTTGGGTCGAGCCTTTGGCCACGATAAATTGGAATCTGCTTTGCCTTAAAGGATTGAACCGCTTAAAATTGGATTATATCCACTAAATGTATTTGAAATAGGTTAAAACTCAGAATGTTACCTTTGAGGTTCAGTCCCAGTTTGAGTTCGGTGAATTCTATATTGTTATCATGCATCAATCCCGGTTCGAGTTCGGCATCCTTTATATTGATTATTATTTACTAGCTCTGATTTGAGTCTAGCATTTATTATTATCTTTAGTACTGATCTAGGGTTGGAAAACTGGTAAAAGTTAATAAAAAGGTGGTGATGACTGGGAAAGGAGCATTAGGTATGCATGGCCTATATTCTGGATTATTTTTCGCTCGTTGTTGCCATATTTCATCCTTTACTGTTATCCCTTATTTGTACCCTCCATTCTTATAGGGACTCGGTTGGTTATGTTTTTTCTTGTTTGTGACTTCTGGGCTTATGGGGGCCCAGTTAGATTATAGTTAGACTTTATTTTTGCATTTGAGTACTCATGTTACCTTTATATCTCTTTCGCTAGGCATAATATATTATTTCTGTTTCTCCCCTTATTTTCGACTTAGTTTTACTGTTTCTCCCCTTATTTCCGACTTAGTTTTACATTCTCGCACTTTATTTATGCTTTTATTGTGATTTTACTCAGTAGGCCTATGATGCCTACTGAGTACCCATTGTTTTGATACTCATACTACACCTTTGTATCTTCTCCCTGATGCAGATTCGAGTACAAGTCACCGCCATTGACGTTGTCCTCGGGTTTGCTTCTTATTCAGAGGTAGGGTGACCTTTTGCAGACCGGAGTTGATCCTCCTCCTTCTGTTATTTTTGGATAGTCTTTTTGTACATTCGGAGACTATGTTGTATATATATTGACACTGTTTAGTACTCTATTTTGGTTTAGTGGCTCTTGTACAGACCTTACCAGGTCGTGTGGGGATTCATTTTGTATATTTTGTCCCTCTCCCTCGGTTGTACATTATATTTCTATCTATTTACTGTTGTTGTTAGTTACTTCGTGTTTTCCTTGCATGTCTTTATTCTTTATTTTCTTACCTTTCGCTGATTAGCCTGTTACTTGTTGTTTCGGGCTATGGTTTGACTTACCTACTGGTGGATTATAGTAGGTGTCATCATGAATCGAGAAATTGGGTCATGACATGGTGGGCTATAGTAGGTGCCATCTTGAACTGAGAAATCGAGTCGTGACAAGTAAATCAATTTCTTGACCAATAACATCACATCATTTTAATAGATTTACAAAAACTAACCTCCTGAGCTTATATTTAAGAAGACATGAAAACCTTGACAATTGAGCAGAAACAGTTGTTTTTTTGACATTTGTGAGCTACAACAAATACACACAGCCAAGAGCACAAGCAAGTAATGCACAAAATTAAGCTTAAATATACTAAAATGCCCTCAAGATAAATTTTATGACAATAAACTGACATGTTGATTAAGAGGTGTTGTACTCTCACTTATACTGGGTAAATTTCACAGATGGTAAGTTAACGATCACTTTTTTTCACAAAATTAACTTAACTATTTTTTCTAACACAAAAATAACTTAACTTTGGGTAACCTAACACAAAAATCACATTGACTGGAATATGTCCTTTTCTGATTAACCCACTATTTTTCACTCTTTCTTTATTTTTAAATCTAATAAATAAATTTTTAAAAACACCCAACAACCCATTTGAAAAATATATTAACAAGAACAAAAGGGCCATTATTCCCAAAGAAGAGACAATACGGAAAGAGTAATGCATGATTACATACAAGTTATGTCGAAGAAGAAAAAATAGTATTTTTTGTCCAAAATGTCTTATCTTTTATAAATGACATACATTATTATGGAAAATTATGTTCTATCTGTTTTTATTGTTTGTCTAAACTTTATGGTCTTGCATAATTTAATTTTTAAAACTTATGGAAGAAAAAAGATGATTATGAAACGGATATTTTTACTATTTATAGAATGAAATAAGCAGTAGTTTCATGTTTATTAGTCATAATCGTCACATTTCTTCTAAATTGTAGCTCATAGAAGATGTATAATAGGTGAACTCTAACTTCGATTAAGTTGGTGCTAAAATAATTACCGTGTATTATTTTAAAATACCCGCGGATACTCTCATTATGATATTAACAATTAAAAAAGATATTCACTTTTTTCAAATAGATTTCTGGCGGGGACGGGTTGGGTCAGGTGTTTTTTAAAATTTATTGATAAAAATAAAAAAGAGTGAAAAACGGTGGGTTGATCAGAAAAGTACATATTCCGAAAAATTTGATTTTTGTGTTAATTTATCCAAAGTTAAGTTATTTTTGTGTTAGAAAAAAATAGTTAAGTTACTTTTGTGAAAAAAAAAAATAATAGTTAACTTACCATCTGTGAAATTTACCCACTTATACTATAGTAAATACACTTTTTAATTAATTAAAAGTTGATTGCGATGAGTCATAATCTTGTCACGCCTCGAATTCCAATGGGGTGGATTGGCACCCGAAGCCGTTAAGGCCTGAGAGAACCAATCTTCATTCATGTACGCTCATATGTACGTCACCTAATGAACATCACTATCGCGTATAAATACAAGATGCTAATGGCGGAAGTCATGGAACACATATGATATATATATATATATATATATATATATATATATATATATACATACCTTACATTCCTTCATTTGTCCCACAACATCTACAATGCCTCTACAGATACTTAGACATAACCAGCCTAAAGTCGGGACAAGTCCCCGCTTTATACAACATGTACATAATACCAAAACAAGTGTACACATGTGACTAGGAAAGCCCGAACCAACTGGAGCTTGCCAATATTCCGTAGATGACCCGCAGCCTATTGTCGAGGTCTACTAGCACCTGTGCCTGCAACAAGTAAGGTAAGTCCCCCAAGGGACGTCAGTACAAAGAATGTACTGAGTATGTAAGGCCATAAGTAACTGCATAAGATATAAGGACTTTAATGAAATCAAGTACAAGTGGGTGGACAATATAGATTAGCCACCATAATATACATATGTGAAGTCGTATACATTGCATTCATTTCTTTCGTTTCCGTTCATATCATTGTCACAATCATTTATATCACATCGTTCATATAATATCATTCATATGATCATTCGGCATCGCCTCTAACTAGGCTTCCGCCCCTTTGAGTTGCCACCCGTTCGGGATCACCTCTAGCTAGGCTTATGCCCCTTCGAGTTTCCACCCATTCCCAATAATCCTTCGGGATCGCCTCTAGCTAGTCTTACGCCTCTTCGAGGTGCCACTCGTACTCAATATCCATTCGGGATCGCCCCTAGCTAGGCTCTTGCCCTCTTGGGTTGCCACCCGCACTCAACAAGTGTGCATTACTTCAATTTTTTTGTTATAAGAGTGATATGTTGGTGGTTGTAACATTGTTGGAACTTTGGAACAATATTCCACAATTATGGGACACATGAATAATAATTGGTAACAAACCTGAAATAAGATACCTTAAAACATTTCGGAATAGAAACAAGTGCAATGACAATGTGAACAATAGGTGCTGCAGAAGGATACAGAAAGAGTAACCTTACATACCTTATCTTCCAAATATGAATATACAACCCTATATGTGAATACGACAATCCATCTCCTTCCTTACGTGTTACTCTACAACACAAGTACATAACAGAGCTCACGTTAACAACTAACTACATTACAAGTGCATAAAACGATAATGAGCTACGTGACTGCTATATAGCGTCATTTTGTCCTTCTACAATACAACTCACTACATCATCATACCAACAACACCACAACATCCCACACATTGACCAAGACATCATAAACCAATAGCATTTCACACAGAGTTTATACTTTACACTTCCTCAATAGCACCACATCACAATTATGCCATCAAGTCATCTCAATACCTTTCACAATAACTCATTAACAGCAATCCATAATTGATATAATCCAACATGCCTCCGAAAGACCCTTTAAAGCCATTCAAAAGGTACCATAAGTTGATAATTGCATCCAAGAAGGGTATAGGGGCCTTGGGGGGGTCAAAGAGAGACAAAAACATGCAAAAGAAAATTCTGGATTGGGCTGTGGAGCCACCTGCACCCGCAGGTGGATGAAATTCTGCCTTAAGTGCCCCTCTGGCATTTTCCAGAGCCACCTGCGTTGGCATCTGCGCCCGCAGGTGCTCCAGACGCAAGGGCGGGTGCCCGTTTTAGCCTCCAGGGTCATTTTAGGGTCCTTTTTTGTAATAAATGATTCATGAAAAAAATTAAGCTTATATTTTCATAGTTTAGGTCACTTGGATGACAAAGAACAATCATAGTTTCACAACACACATGAACATCACCAAAACTACATTTTCCTTTCAATACGTCACCAATTCCATGCACAATTTCGCAACAACAATTCCAAATGTTATACACAAAGAGAAAGAAATTTAGGGACATAAAAACATCATACATTTTGATATTTAATCCACCAAATTCACTCCCTTCAAGACCACAAGTCCACTTTCAAGTTTAGAAGGCAAAACCCTTCACTGATTAAGCAAAAGTAGACTGTTTTACACATAGTGAATTGTCCAACACTTTGCCAACATAACCAACATGATTTATATACACCATATTAAGCATATAATATACTAAACCATAAGAGTAAACACTTACCAAAGCTTGCAAAAGGGTGATCTGTTCCAAGAGAATGATAGCTTAGGGTTTATGAGATGATAGAATATTGTGGAAAAATCTAGAAATGGCATGTGTGTTATAATGAATAAAAATCTGATTTTGTGCCTTATATAGTGCCTCAATGGTCATCCTTAGCCACACATTAAATGTGTTTTACTTTTTCAATGGTAGAATGGATCTTTTCTCCATTTGAGCCGTGTCTTATGACTTAATTTTGGGCCTTAAATTGAGCCCATTAGCACATGTTAATTCAGCCCAACAAATTAATGCATAATTCACCAACCATATCATGTTTAAATGATTCCATAAATGTTACGGTAATTAAATAGGTTCAGAAATGTACGGGGTGTTACATCCTCCCCCCTTAGAAACATTCGTCCTCGAATGTTAGTGACATTATCCAATTTAAACAAATTCAAGTCTAGGATCATTATTCATGTTATCACACACATATATACATAATTCTCATACATACATACTTGTTATTGCTCCAATTCGGCATCGTGTACTTGTTCTTCAGTTTGAAATAGATGTGGGTACTTAGACTTCATCATGTACTCGGCTTCTCATGTGATTTCTTCTACTTTTTGATTTCTCCAAAGTACTTTTACGGAAGCCACTTCTTTATTCCTTAATCTCTTCACTTGTCGATCCAGAATAGCAATAGGTATCTCTTCATAGGTAAGATCCTCCGTAACTTGTACATCTTCCATGGGATCAATACGAGATGGATCTCTTATGCACTTTCGAAGCATCGAAACATGAAATACTGGATGAACTGTGGAGAGTTCTTGGCGTAATGCTAATTCATACGTAACTTGCCCAAATCTTTGGACAATTTCATATGGCCCTACATAACGTGGACTCAACTTTCCTTTCTTTCCAAGTCTCATTACCCCTTTTATCGGTGACACCTTCAAGAATACCCAATCACCTATGGAAAATTCGAGCCCTCTTCTTCTAACATCAGCATATGACTTGTGTCGACTTTGGGCCATTTGTAGCCGCTGTTGGATCACTTTAACTTTCTCCATAGCTTGATGAACAAGATCTAGCCCAAGTAAAGCAGTTTCACCCGCTTCAAACCAACCAATTGGTGATTTACACTTCCTTCCGTATAAAGCTTCATAAGGTGCTATTTTGATGCTTGAATGATAGCTATTATTGTAGGCAAATTCAATAAGAGGTAGATGATCATACCAACTACCTTTAAAGTCCAACATGCAAGCTCGTAGCATATCTTCAAGTGTTTGGATGGTACATTCTGCTTGTCCATCTGTCTGAGGATGAAAAGTCGTACTCAAACTCACTTGGGTTCCCAAACTCCTCTGAAAGGATCTCTAAAAATGTGTAGTAAATTGAGCTCCCCTGTCTGATATAATAGAGATTGGAATCCCGTGTAATCGTACTATCTCTTTAACATACAACCTTGCATAATTTTCAGTTGTATAGGTGGTCTTGACTGGTAGGAAATGCGCTGACTTGGTAAGCCTGTCAACTATTACCCATATGGAATCAAATTTCCACAGTGTACGAGGCAAACCTGTGATGAAATCCATGTTAATAATGTCCCATTTCCAGACTGGAAGATTGATACATTGCATGTAACCTCCGGATTTCTGATGCTCTACTTTTACTTGTTGACAATTTGGACACTGAGCTACGAATTCTGCAATGTTCTTCTTCATGTTACCCCACCAATACACTTCTTTCAAATCGTGATACATTTTGGTGGCTCCCGGATGAATAGAATACCGTAAATGATGTGCCTCTGTCATAATTCATTTCCTTAGTTCACCTACATCCGATACACATAATCTTCCTTGGCACTGAAGTACTCCCTCTGGTGTAAGATCAAATGCCTTTGTCAGACCCTATTGTACATTTTCTTTCAGCTGCAATAACATAGGATTCGCATGCTGCTTCTCTTTGACTTCAGCTATTAATAAAGATTCTGCCGCATTTGCACAAAAACCCCTTCATCTGAAGATTCAAGAAGACGAACTCCCAAGCTGGCTAGTTGATGTAGATCCTTGACTAGGTCTTGCTTTTTCGTCAACTCGCCACTAGTGCCTCCTATTGCCTTGCGGCTTAATGCATCGGCTACAACATTTGCTTTTCCTGGATGATATAGAATATCAATATCATAGTCTTTCAATAGTTCAAGCCACCTCCGCTGCCTCATATTTAAATCCTTCTGCTTAAAGATATAATGCAAACTCTTTTGATCAGATATATATCAACATGAACCCCATACAAATAGTGGCGCCATATCTTTAAAGCAAATATTACAGCTGCTAGCTCAAGATCATGTGTGGGATAGTTTCTCTCATGTGGCCACAACTGTCGTGAGTCATACACTATTACATTACCGTGCTACATCAATACACATCCTAAACCAACCCCCGAAGCATCACAGTACACCGCATACCCTTCTGCGCCTTCTGGAAGTACCAACACAGGTGTAGAAGTTAATTTATCTTTCAGCTCTTGGAAACTTTTCTCACATGCATCATTCTACTGAAACTTGATTGTCTTGTGGGTTAGCTTTGTTAAAGGCACTGCAATGGAAGAAAACCCTTCAAAAAATCTTCTATAATAACCTGCCAACCCAAGGAAGCTATGAATTTCCGTAGGTCTTGGACAATTCTTCACCGCCTCTATCTTTTGCGTATCAACCCTTATCCCTTCATCTGACACAATGTGACCGAAGAATGCTACGAATTTTAACCAAAATTCACATTGAGAGAACTTTGCATACAACTTACGCTCATGAAGAATTTTTAACACCTATCGTAGGTGATTAGCATGATCCTCTTGTGATCTTGAATAAACCAGGATGTCATCTATAAACACCGTCACGAACACGTGTAGAAATGGCTTAAACACCCTATTCATCAAATCCATGAAAACAAATGGTGTATTTGTTAGTCCAAACGACATAACTAAAAATTCATAATGGCCATACCATGTTCGGAAAACTGTCTTGGGTATATCTTTTTCTCTAACTCCGACTTGATGGTAACCCGATCTCAAGTCAATCTTTGAAAAACATTTGGCACCCTGTAACTGATCAAACAAATCATCAAATCTGGGGAGGGGATATTTGTTCTTGATCGTTACCTTATTCAATTGCTAATAGTCAATACACATTCTCAATGTACCATCTTTCTTCCATACAAATAATACTGTTGCACCCCACGGGGACATACTAGGCCTTATGAACCCCTTATCCAGCAAGTCTTTTAATTGCTCTTTCAGTTCTTGCAATTCTACTGGAGCCATTCTATACGGAGGAATAGAGATAGACTGAGTTCCTGGAATCACATCAATACAAAACTCTACTTCCCATTCTAGAGGTAAACCTGGAAGGTCTTCAGGAAATACATCAAGGAATTCATTTACTATTGGAACCGATTGAGGAGTTGGTGATTCCACATCAGTATCTTTCACTTTTACTAAGTGACATATGTACCCCTTGTATATCATTTTCCTTGCCTTAAGGTAGGAAATAAATTTACCTCTCGGTGCCCCCATATTACCCTTCCATTCAAGTACATTCTTTTGTGGAAAATGAAAATGTACCTTCTTAGCCCGGCAATCCACCGTGGCATAACAAGAAACCAACCAATCCATACCCATTATAACATCAAAATCTACCATATCCAACTCCATAAGATCGGCCAACATATCATGACCACATACATTTACTACACAATTATGATATACTCTTTTTGCAACAATGGATTCACCAACTGGTGTAGATACTTCAATTAGCTTAACTAATAATTTTGGTGTTCTTTCAAATTTTGCAACAATCAATGGAGTAACATATGATAGGGTAGAGCCCGGATCAATTAATGCATATACATTATGTGAAAATATGGATAATGTACCTGTAACTAAATCAGGAGAAACCTCTGAATTCTGTCGGTCCAATAGAGCATAGGTGCGATTCTGGACTCTACTGGAACTAGCTACTCCTCCAGCACCTCTACCATGCCCAATAGGCTATACTCCTCTCCATAAGGAAGGAACCGGTGATGATGATGCAACAGTTGATCCCATAGGTCGTGCTATACCATCTATGCCTCTTTGTGGGCACTCTCTCACCATGTGCCCTGGTACGCCAAAAAAATAGCAAATATTCATTCCAACCCAGCATTCACCTAAATGAGACTTCCCGTAGTACTGATACGGCTGATGAGAAAATCCTGCTATCTGTGAACCTCGAACCACACTGTTGCGCAAAACATAACTACCTCTAGACCCTCGAAATTGAGATTGAGTGCCTGCTGTGAAATAATAAAATAATGATCTAGGCGGTCTATTAAAATTTTGGGGCCTAAACTCTCCTTGGGACGCCATGGCCTATCCCATAGATCTAGCCCTTTTAGACGGCCCTCCTTCAACTTCTTGTGTCCTTCTCCACTGCCTCTAATCTTTCATTTTCTGTACAAAAGCCTGTATTTTGGCTATATCCATATCTCTATTCAAAGCAGCAATAGTACAGTCCCTCACCAAATATGGCTCTAATCTATCCACATACCGATGGACTCTATCATTCATCGTGGCTACTACACTAGGAACATATCGAGCCAAATAGTTAAACTGAAGACTGTACTCTCTGACACTCATATTCCCTTGATAAAGATTTAAAAACTGATCCGCACTAGCCTATCGGATCTCATATGGAAGATAGTGATTGAGGAATGCAGTTTTGAATTCCTCCCAACTAGCTGGAATTGCACTGATACCCCTAGATCGTTTCCAATCTTCGTACCATAATATTGCCTCGCCTTTCAATCTATATGCTACAAGCTCAACTGTTTCTACACCAGTCACATGCATAACATCTAGAGCCCTTTGAATTTGGTCCACGAAGTCCTGTGGGTCTGTATTCGGATCTGACCTAGTGAATGTGGAAGGATCTAATTTCAGATAATCCTGTGCCCTTCGACTAGCTGCCCTATCTGCACCATCATTACTAGTCATTGGACCATCTTGTCCTTGACTTTGTGCAGCAACTATACGAGTTCAGTAGCATTAACAGGTGGTTCAGCAGGGTCTTTTCTCCTTCTCAGCTCTTCTGGATCTCGAAAAGTAGAAGAAGCCCGCAATGCAAATTCAGTGTCAGCCCCACCTTGACTAGCTTGGTGAGGTGGTGATTTACTCATTCCTTCTTCGAAAGGCATATCCACCTTCTTACCGTTGCCTCTACCTCGTATTGTAATCGGCATTTTACTAAAACAAAGAAAACCAATTACAATGGTCAGATATGATTCCACCTACAACATTGGCTCCATTGCACGATCTAGAAATGAAGAAAAGAAACAACTCCTAGATGTATCGTAGCCTCCTACTTATAAATGTGGTGCACAACACATCCATAAGTAAGACTCTACTCAGACACGGCTTTGTAGACACCCTTAGGACGACCTGCTCTGATATCACTTTTGTCACGCCTCGAATTCCAACGGGGCGGACTGGCACCCAAAGCCGTTAAGGCCCAAGAGAACCAATCTTCATTCATGTACGCTCATATGTATGTTACCCAATAAACATCACTATCACGTATATATATAAGATGCTAATGGAGGAAGTCATGGAACACATATGATATATATTTATATATATATATATATGAAACTTGGCCGTTAGGGCCACCAAGTCAAAAGCATACATCCCTTACATTCCTTCATTTGTCCCACAAAATCTACAAAGCCTCTATAGATACACAGACATAACCAGCCTAAAGTCGGGACACGTCCCAACTTTATACAACATGTACATAATACCAAAACAAGTGTACACATATGACTCGAAAAGCCCCGAACCAACTGGAGCTCACCAATATTCCGTAGATGTCCCGTAGCCTACTGTGGAGGTCTACTAGCACCTGTGCCTGTAGCAAGTAAGGTAAGTCCCCCAAGGGACGTCAGAACAAAGAATGTACTGAGTATGTAAGGCCATAAGTAACTGCATAAGATATAAGGACTTTAATGAAATCAAGTACAAGTAGGTGGACAATATAGATTAGCCATCATAATATACATGTGTGAAGTTGTATACATTGCATTCATTTCTTTCGTAGTTGTTCATATCATTGTCACAATCATTTGTATAACATCTTTCATATAATATCATTCATATGATCATTCGGCATCGCCTCTAGCTAGGCTTCCGACCATTTGAGTTGCCACCCGTTCGGGATCGCCTCTAGCTAGGCTTATGCCCCTTCGAGTTTCCACCCATTCCCAATAATCCTTCGGGATCGCCTCTAGCTAGTCTTACGCCTCTTCGAGGTGCCACTCGTACTCAATATCCATTTGGGATCGCCCCTAGCTAGGCTCTTGCCCTCTTGGGTTGCCACCCGCACTCAACAAGTGTGCATTACTTCAATTCTTTTGTTATAAGAGTGATATGTTGGTGGTTGTAACATTGTTGGAACTTTGGCACAATATTCCACAATTATGGGACACATGAATAATAATTGGTAACAAACCTAAAATAAGATACCTTAAAACATTTCGGAATAGAAACAAGTGCAATGACAATGTGAACAATAGGTGCTGCAGAAGGATACAGAAAGAGTAACCTTACATACCTTATCTTCCAAATATGAATATACAACCCTATATGTGAATACGACAATCCATCTCCTTCCTTACGTGTTACTCTACAACTCAAGTACATAATGGAGCTCACGTTAACAACTAACCACATTACAAGTGCATAAAATGATAATGAGCTACGTGACTGCTATATAGCGTCATTTTGTCCTTCTACAATACAACTCACTGCATCATTATACCAACAACACCACAACATCCCACACATTGACCAAGACATCATAAACCAATAGCATTTCACACCAAGTTTATACTTTACACTTCCTCAATAACACCACATCATAATTACGCCATCAAGTCATCTCAACACCTTTCACAATAACTCATTAACAGCAATCCATAATTTATATAATCTAACATGCCTCCGAAAGACCCCTTAAATCCATTCAAAAGGTACCATAAGTTGATAATTGCATCCAAGAAGGGTATAGGGGCCTTGGGGGGGGGGGGTCAAGGAGAGACAAAAACATGCAAAACAAAATTCTAGACTGGGCTATGGAGCCACCTGCACCGGCAGGTGGATGATATGCGGCCACAATTGCCCCTCTGTCCTTGTCCAGAGCGACCTGCATTGGCATCTGCGCCCGCAGGTACTCCAGACGAGAGGGCGGGTGCCCGTTTCAGCCTCCAGGGTCATTTTAGGGTCCTTTTTTGTAATAAATGATTCATGAAAAAAATTAAGCTTATATTTTCATAGTTTAGGTCACTTGGATGACAAAGAACAATCATAGTTTCACAACACACATGAACATCACCAAAACTACATTTTCCTTTCAATACGTCACCAATTCCATGCACAATTTCGCAACAACAATTCCAAATGTTATACACAAAGAGAAAGAAATTTAGGGACATAAAAACATCATACATTTTGATATTTAATCCACCAAATTCACTCCCTTCAAGACCACAAGTCCACTTTCAAGTTTAGAAGGCAAAACCCTTCACTGATTAAGCAAAAGTAGACTGTTTTACACATAGTGAATTGTCCAACACTTTGCCAACATAACCAACATGATTTATATACACCATATTAAGCATATAATATACTAAACCATAAGAGTAAACACTTACCAAAGCTTGCAAAAGGGTGATCTTGTCCAAGAGAATGATAGCTTAGGGTTTATGAGATGATAGAATATTGTGGAAAAATCTAGAAATGGCGTATGTGTTATAATGAATAAAAATTTGATTTTGTGCCTTATATAGTGCCTTAATGGTCATACTTAGCAACACATTAAATGTGGTTTACTTGGTCAATGGTAGAATGGATCTTTTCTCCATTTGGGCCATGTTTTATGACTTAATTTTGGGCCTTAAATTGAGCCCATTAGCACATGTTAATTCAGCCCAACAAATTAATGCATAATTCACCAACCATATCATGTTTAAATGATTCCATAAATGTTACGGTAATTAAATAGGTTCGAAAATGTATGGTGTGTTACAAATCTCAAGGACAATTACAAGAATTTACTAGTAATTGAGAGATTGCTATTATCCTTGTATAATACTAGACAAATGTCTATATAATATACATACTGAACAGATTAACCTACGACAATTACAGGCCATATATCAAATTCATACTGCCTGCTGTCTACATTGTATATCTATACAGATGATATGTGGTTACATTGCACATGACATCAGCTTCTTCAATTGAAGTAAAAAAAACCCATTTTTATTTGTTGATAGTAGAGAAATCCTTGATAATAAACAACAACACTAAGATCCAAAACCTGGTGGATAATGGATTTATAAATGCCAAACTTTGTCCAGCTTCACCACTTTTTTCACCAGGTTATACCAAGATCATTTTGAGAAGCTCAACATGAAAACTAGATTTCATCTTCAGGAGGATCAACTAAATATGCTAACCTTCTAGAGGGAATTCTCACGCTCTTGGTCCTTCTAGGCTCTGGCGAGTTGTCCTCCACCGCATCATTTGTGTTCAGAACACTTGTACTATTGCTTAAAGGGCTAATAGGACCTTCAGTACGTCATGTTTAGGCTTTCACAAGGTTTATCAAATCTCAAGCAGCCAAAACATTCCAACTAGTTTTACGGAGCACAGATTTAATCCCTTTTGATACCATTTGATGGCTACTAGAATTCTACCACGCTCTAAAAATGCCCCATAATTAGTGTTTTTGTTGAATTCGTGACAGCCAGTTTCCCTAAACAACATAACAATGAACCCAAAAAAACAAAATCTAATGAAACTAGGATCTAAGTTGTTTGTGGTTCATAATTTATGTAATATCAAGTAAAAACTTAATCCAGTGACGCAGGGGAAATTCTGTGGATGTGAAAACCAACAGGTCCACATTTGGTATAAATGCTAGAAGAACAAGTTCTCCACTAAACATATCCCCAATCAAATTATCAAAATCCTGCTCGTAACTGTACGGAGAAAATTTAAATGGAAACAAAGAGAATTTGATGAAAACTAAGCGTGAAATAGTGAAAATATAAAGTAATTACCTTGCCTCCAAACAAAGGAAATATAGTGTAACGTCATCATCACTAGGCTTTAACATATTGAATCTTTTAGGCCATAGACCATATTTCAGATGTATTTGCAAGTGAAGACAAAGAGGAAATAACTTTGCTTCTTTGGAAACCCTTTGGCATGGTTGGAGTGATAGGTGAGCAACAAGTCCAACAAATAAATTATATTCTTTGTTCCATAAGTTAAATTCATCCCTGCCAAAAAAAGTGAAGAAAGCAAACATTTTCATTCATAATACAACATTGTCCATATTGATATAATGTTGTATTGTGAATGAAAATATCTTTTTTCTTGCTCTTTTTCTGGCAGGGGTATTTAACATATGGAGCAAAGAGCTCATAAAGAAATTTAGTTTGTAGAAAAGAGTATTATCAATTTTACCTCTTTGAAAATTATTATTAATTAGAAAAGAACTGAGGCGTTCATACCAAGCCTTAGGGACTTGTTTGACTCCCTATATGGCTTTTTACAATTTAAAAACATAGTCAGGATAAGAAGGATTTTCAAATCCAGGAGGTTGTTTGACAAAAAACATCCTCTTTAATGAAACCAATCAGAAAAGCACTTTTAACATCCATTTGAAAAAGTTTGAAGCACTTAAAAGAAGCATAAGCTATTAAAATCTGAATTGATTCTAACCTTGTTATGGGAGAAAAGGTTTCATCATAGTCAATACCTTTCCGTTAAGAGTAATCTTGAGCAAGTAACCTTGCTTTATTTCGTACTACTTTACCATCTTCGTTTAGCTTATTTCTGAAGACCTATTTAGTACCGATCACAGAGACATTTTTTGGACGTTGAACAAGGGACCATACCTCACTCCCCTCAAATTCATCTAGTTCTTCTTGCATATCCTTGATCCATGATTCATCTTGCAAGGACTCATCAATTCTCTTCGGTTCAATTTGAGATATGAGAGCAATCGATGCTTGCCTTTTTTGTGAGGCTCTAGTTTGCATTTTTGCTTCGGGATTTCCATTGATAAATTCATTTGGAAAAATTGCTTCATTTCTCCATTCTCGGGGAATATTTATCGGTCTCCTTTTTTAGCAGTGCCTTCTTTTTCAATATCAATTGACTGTGGTACCTTGTCAATTGATTGCATTGCCTCTTTGTTTGGGATTTCCATATTTTGTGGTGAGGTGGGATATGTTGTGATATCATCTTGATCATCACCTTCATCAATCTCAAAAATGCTAGGAACTAGATTTAATTGGTTAGCATCATTGGAAACAACATGAACTGATTCTTCAATGGAAAAAGTTTGTTTATTAAAAACTCCGTAAGACCTACTAGAGGGAGAGTAACCCATAAAAATACCTTCATCACATCGAGGATCAAAGTTACCAATATTTTTCTTACTATTGTTATGTACAAAACATTTTCAGACAAAAGGATGAAGATAGCCTAAATTAGGCTTTTTACCATTCCAAAGTTCATAAGGTGTCTTCTTCAGAATTGGGCGAATGAGTCACCTATTAATTATATGACATGTAGTACTTACTTATTTTTCCAAAAAATGATTAGTTATATTATTCTCAATTAGCATGGCCCTGGTAGTGTCTTTTCGATTTTTTCTTTCTGTGACACCTTCTATTGAAGATGTCTGGGAGAGGAGAAGTTTTGAGTGTAACCATGTTGATTGTAGAAGTACTCAAGGATTTTGTTCTTAAATTATCTTTCGTGATCACTATGGATGGTAGTGATAAAATATCCTTTTTCTCTTTGCACCTTTTTACAGCAAGCTTCGAAGTTTGGAAAGGCTTCAACTTTATGAGCCAGAAACATAACCCAAGTAAATCATGAGAAGTCATCAACAATAACAAAATCATAATGCTTACCTCCAATGTTTGTAGTTTGGAAGGACTAAAAAGATTCATATATAGAAGTTGTAGGGGTTTTAAGGTGCTAACAATGTCCTTGGTTTTGAAAGAGGAATGGGTCTGCTTGCCTAGTTAGCATACATCATGTAATGACCCTCTAGGTCATTTTCTATATTTTTATGCATTTTTGGTGTTTCATGTTTATCCATAGTAGCTACAAGTCATTTATGACTTGATGGAACTATTCGGTTTGGTTCATGGGCAGTTCGTTTAGGGTTTAAGATTATTTTCCTATTTTGGAGCTTTTAGAGTTGATAAATTGGTCTTCGAACAAAACATCAGATAAACGGCCTTGAATGAAAATTCTAACAGTTTTGTTGGCTCCAGAATGCAGATTTTTGGCTAGGGGCCCTTGGTCTGGTTCCCGACGCTTCCAGACTCGCTTTGGGCTATTGGATGGAATTTGATGAAAAATGGAACAGTGAATGTGGGGACTAATTTTTATTGAAACAACCACAAATAGAAATTTTGATGGTTTGTTGAGTCTGAAATATCATATTTTGTAGGGTAGCATAGTTCATTTGCATGCACGAAATTTCAAATGAATCTCGAGCCCTCGGTCGGAGTCTATTAGGACATGGTATTTTTGTTGTTATCTTAGCATCTGGTGTATGAAAATTTCATATTCACATTAGTGAGGGATTGGCTGCATTTGGGAAGGGTCAAGACTTTGACCATCACAATTGCAAGCCCCCTCTCGTGTTCGTGATGAAGGGTCGACCTAACCCAGTCCAGTCACTTTATCGCATTCGTAAAGGCTTTATCGTGTTAGAGATGGCCTTCTCCAGCTGTTCATCATGATCATGACTAGTTCCTTGTGTTCGTGATGAATGATTTCTTTGTGCTTCGTGATCGTAGCTAGGGTCCTCACGATCATAATGAATAACCCCTGGCCGGCCCTATATATAGTTGTCTCCCTCAATTCTTCCTAATTTTCTAAGTCATAATCTACCATTAAAGGTCCTTTGAGCTTTGGAAATAGTGGGAAATTGTCTAATTGAGCTAAGGTATGTTATTTTGACTCTCCTTGATCATTTCCCATCATTTGTCCAGTTGAAATCCGTCCTTTTTCCATGTAAATTCTTTATTGGGATTCTTTATTTCTTAAGTTTATGGGTTGATTTGGACCCAATCGAAACCCTAATCATGCTCAATTTTGAGCATGAGTTCCTTGTCCTTCGAGGGACCTCGTGACAGATTCAATTTTAAAATTTTGATAGCGAGCCCCACGAGCCTATTTTTTATCCAATTCTTGACCCAGAGTTCTATTTTCAATATGGGTCTTATTTTACTCATATTATCAGGTAGATTATGCTTTGATAGTGATTGAAAGATCATGGAGTAGAGACAACCAGTTCTTGGATGGTTTGAGATTGCGGTTCGGCTGTGAGATAGGCTTGGGTCTCCTCTTCACTATGAGTTTGTGTATTGTATAGATTGCATGCTAGGTGGGGATTATAGGATAGGTTTTTAGCTAGTTGTATCTTAATTTGACCTATTTAGGGGATTTTAGAATAGAATTGTAATTGAGCCTTAGCCTAGAATATATGTTATAGCTATAGGATTATGTTAAGCTTGAATTTATAATTTCATGAACTTAGGTTGACACTAGAATCTTTAGTGTAGGATTTGGATTAGTATTTATCCATTTTGATGATTTTCCTCAGTTAAACTATCTCGGTAGTATGATGTCTCCCGTTGTTTCTGCTTTTGAGTTTCTATTTATGTATACTCTTATTGATCTATATATTGTTGGGCTTGAGGATGGTTATGAAACCAATAGGATACAAGGTCAGTTTTTTATGCATTTAAAGAGTTGTGGCTTTGCTTATAGATGCTTAGACGCTTATGTTTCTCTTGTTTGGATACTGGTGATGGCATGCATATATTATTTGCATTCTCACGCTTATTTTAGTGGCACGATTCCAAATAAAATCTTTATTTTACTACTATTTTTCCAAAAAATGGATTTATTCCCACTTTTCACTTTTAAAATTGTTTTTTTCTTAAACGGGAATTGTACAACTCTTATTGTTAATTTATGGCATTTTAAACTAAACTTCCTACTTTGACAACTGGGACTGAGACTAAATCTGGTCTATTTCTAATCCACTCATTTATCTCTATTTACTTACTTCGGTTGAGGGAGATTTCGACCCTTTCTACATTATTCTACCATTTTAGTCCCAGACTCGATGTCAAGCACTGGATTTTATGGATCTCTACTTATTTTGCCTCGGTTTGATGTTGAGAACTTATTATACTCTTATTTGTCTTCGGTACTGGAAGGAGTAGAGTTATTATGGTTGGTTATTGTAAGTCCTGGTTTGGGACCAGGCAGTATATATGGATATCCTGAGTTCCCTATAGGTCCCTCTATTTGGGAACCACGTGCCAGAAGAGAAAAAACCCCATAGGTCCTGTCTTGCGAGCCGGTGAGCCAAAGGAGGTATATATACTTGTTAAGATATGGCACTCGATTGGTTTGGCAGTACTAAATTTTCTTACATTCATTCTTATATATGTATCACCTATCACCAGTATAATTTTTTGACGCTTGTATCTATTGGTCTTATGGGGGCTGGAAAGGTATAGGTTGTTTTCTTTTTGATAAATTATTATTTTTATCTTCTGGGATTATGGGGGCCCGATTATGTTTTTATTTTTTTGGGCTAGCCAATTGTGTAATTGTTTGGATATTATTATATAGTTCATGGTAGGCTGGTTACGGATTGGTACACGAGGTTGTAGTATTCTTTCGAGCACTTTTCATCTTTATTATGGTGAGCCTTATTATTGTAAGACTATCTTATGGTTATTCATATCATTGGTTAGATGTCCTGATTATACTAGAGCCAGCTCCCTTCTTGATATTATGATCCTTGTGATAGGTTGTTAGGCTAGCTCCCTCAGGTTGGCACCATTGTGTTTAGTTATTTCTATGGTATATGACCTCTTCCTTTGTACTACTATTGTATATACCCTTTTCTTTGTACTACTAGTATATATATATATATATATATATATATATATATATATATATATATATATCTTCAAACTACTATTGTATATCTCTTTCTTCGTACCACTATAGTATATTATTTAACAACTTAGTGTATCGTACCATCGTTCCTATTTATTGGTAAAGAATAGTAGTTAAGTTTACCTCTCTGTTATTCTTATTGTGCGTCATTTGTTAGTTAGTTGCCAGTTATGTATACTATTGCCTTATGTGTTACTTATACTTGAATTATCTTTGGAGCTCAGACAGCCGAAGCCTACTGAATACCTCATGTTCAGTACTCATACTACATTTTTGCACCCTACCAATCATTGCATAATTTCTTTCCACTGAAGTGTGCATCGTGCAGAGCTTCCATGGATCGGATACTTGGGGTGAGCTTCTGGCGTCCGGAGTTTTTCCAGCTCTCCCTTTCTTGCTAAGATGATCTTTATTTTATATTTCAAAGACTGTTCTGTATCTATATATCATGTTTACCTTGTACCCGTGCTCTAATAGTAGCTTTTGTACTGGCCTCACCAGGTTTTGGTGAGTATTTACTTTCTTTTGGTTTCCTTTCTCTTTTTTATTTAGATTTTGCTTTCATTTCTCTATTTAGTCTGTTACTCATTGTTCTGAGCTATACGTTGGCCTACCTACTAGTGAGCTATAGTAGGTGCTATCATGACTTGAGAAATTGGATCGTGATAGTTTGGTATCAGAGCCTAGGTACACCAATGTCATAGGTATAAGAGAAAAATACGTAGTAGAGTCTTGTGGATCGGTACAATGACATCTGTGTCCTATCTTCGTGAGGCTATAGGGCATGCTTAGGAAATTTCACTTCTTGATTCTTAATCATATGTCCTTTACTTCTATGAACTTCTAAGTACTTCTTTTGGCTCCACTCCTTCTCAGATGGATAGCTCGAGGTCGTTGATAGATGCGAATGGGACTTTTGTACATGTTACCAGAGTTTCAGTTTAGAGTCAGACTAGGGAGTCAGAGCTTAGTATTGAGGATCTTCAGCATCAACAAAAGGGTCTGGTGCTAGCCCAGGTCCCGACAGGACTTGTGAGCATCTCAGTTTTCTAGGATACCATGTTATGGTTTTTGAGCCTTTTCGAGGATACACCACTAACAGGGGTGGTGCTTGGTATATCGAGTGGTTCTCAGGCCAGAGTTGGATTTATTGGTATTCAATAGGGTTCTTTATCACTTTTAGAGTATGAGATAGGATTTTTTTAGTGGGCCAGGCATACTCCTGTGTTATATCCTACCGAGCATAAGATGGTGGTGGGGTTTATTAGAGAATTAACTTTACAACTCTGTTTAGTGTCAGAGCATTTGACTGTAGTTGGGTCCACTTTTCTCCAGGTTGTAGATCATATGAGGACTATAGAGAGGGCATGTTTTGAGGCAAATAGTGGTGGTGGTGGTAAGAGGCAGTATAGTTTAAATGGTATTCCATCCGGAGGCAGGGAACCTCCAAGTACAGATCAACATCACTCATAACCTACTAGGTCCATACATATAAGAACTTAGATTTTAGGTGTTTTTGAGACAAGCCGTGGTTATCTCATTGAATCGTGTTTCGATCAGGCAACATGGGGATCTCAGTTTGGGACTTCAGGCTATGGCGGTCACTCTGGTCAGCATGTATATTGCATCCAAAATTTTTGGAGGCGTGTTATGATTGAGAGGAGGTTGGTCATTGGTCTAGGGAATGTTCTAGGCGTGAGTTGGTCATTTAATCAGGGTCAGCACGTGCCTCTCTCTAGATAAGAGCTTTAGGGGCTTGTTACGGCTGCAGAAAGATTGGACATTCATCCAGAGAGTGTCCCCAACATAGGATTATTGGGCAGTTATCACAGCTAGATCAGTCTTTTAGGGATGTGGCACCTTTGGTTAGAGGCGGTGCCCTGGGTATTTCAGTTAGTGGATCAGATGCTCAGTATTGGGTCGGACGCGTTAAGATTTGTGCTTTTTCATCAAGACCAAGGACCACTACTTCAGATTCCATCGTTATAGGTACAATTTTGCTTTATTATCTTTTAGTTTCTATGTAATTTCAATTGGGTTTTTCACACCCATCGGTGTCCATATGCCTTGATATTATTATGTTGTTTGTTATGGGCCTTTCTGTAGGTCTATGGATAAATGACTACCCTTGTAGATATTTTCTTTTAGAAGTGGATCAGTATGGTTATTACCTTGGGATGTAGTGCTTGAGTAAATTCCCTTTTCTTTGACTTAGTGGCTTTCAATATGGTTCCAAAATTTGGATTGTTTGTCATTCTCTTATTCCACTTGTATTGTATGCCCTTACTATTCATATTATTTTAACTATTATCGACTCCTATTTGATAGACAGCTAGACTAGTGTTATCTAGTTAGTATCTCTTTTTTTTACGATTCTTGTACGTTTGGCTTAGATGACTACCTTGGTTATAGGTTATATTGTAACTTCTAGCATTTATCCTTTTCTATAGTCCGTTCCTATGGTTGATCTTGGTTTTGGTGTTGAGTTGGGTGCTTCATTATTTCTATGATGTCATTCGTGGTTCAGTTGAGTTAAGGGAGGTTTGAATGGGTGATTTCAGTGGCTTCTCATTTAGGGATTTGTTTCACCTAGTATGATTTTGTGGGATTTTTTCGCTTGGTGTAAAAGGGTGGTTGTGTGTTCTTGTGTATCAATTGTCAGCAATCAAAGGGTGTTACTATAGGGAGTGAGTACCAGTGACCATATTTTTCAAAGTTGCTCGATGTGGCTATCATTAGGACTCTTTACAGTCTCGGTAAGTTATTAGTTATGCCTTGGTGTGTTATCTCGATAAGTTTTATATACTCTTAGTTTCTGAAGGTGATATTGGTATGGGTATTTGATATTATTGAAGTCTCATTGGCCCCAATTTTTGTTTGGACTCTTTCGGATGATGACTTGAGAGTTGTGATAGATTCTGGTGTATGGATGCTTACCTGTCAGCAGGACTGGTTTGGGAAATTAAGGCTGAGTGGCTGGGCTTTAGTGTTAAGTTATAACTATTTATTGTGAAACTGGTTTGCAGCCTAATTTTTAAGGTTTTGATCCAGTTGAAACATAGTCAGTAGGCTTACTAGGCCTACTCACTATCTACCAATTCAGTTTTCTATGGCTCAGAGATATTGACTTAGATGGATGCTCAAGGGATATTTCATTAGTATATGGTGTTGGTTCCTACTACTTCTGGTCTTGGTTCTTAGTTTTTATCAGAGTCTTGGAAGTTTACTCAGTGGGAGAGGTGTATTCGAGTTGGGCTTAGCATGGTTCCACCCACAGTAGGTGGGGCATTCGGGAGTGGGTCATCTCATTTTAAGAGGTTGTGTATCAGACTCATGACTATTGGTTTCAATGGTCATCAGGACAAATTATTGGCTTTGGTAGAGGTCGAAGATTTTATTCACCACCATTTGGGTATTGAGACAGATCCTTATGAAATAATGTTCTTATACTAGCCCGTACAGATCTTTGGTGGGTCAACTTTATTCTTCGAGGTTGGTCTGATATGATTGTGTAGATAGGACTCAAAGGATATTGGTGAAACTCTGTGTAGTTCAGAGTAGGTAGGAGGTTTGGGAAAGACAAGAGAATGTTATATTTGGAGTTTAGAGTTAGTTGTATGGTTATTTAGTTAAGTGAAGTAAGGAAATGAGTGTAAAAGGGAATACCTTCAGCAAAATCTCAAGGAAGTGTTGTTTGTCCTTGGAGGTTAACTGGGTAGCCTTGTATAGGCATTCAGGCTCGGTAGCTCGTCTTTTCAAGATTTTGGACTCTTTCTATCCATTGACTTTTGAGGATGAGAGTCCTTTTAGTAGTGGATGTTGTAATGACCCTCAAGGTCATTTTCTTCATGTTTGCACATTTTTGGTGTTTCATGTTTTTCCATAGCATCTACAGAACATTTATGACTTCCTGGGATCATCGATTCGGTTCCCGGGTAGTTCATTTGGTTTTAAGCCTAGTTTTCTTTTTTAAATATTTTAAAGTTGAGAAATTGATCTTTGGCCAAAACTGCAGGTAAATGACCTTGTATGACAATTTCAATAGTTTTGTTAGTTCCAAAATGTGGATTTTAGGCTTGGGGGACCCTTGGTCTGGGTCCCGAGGCTTTCGAACTCATTTTGGGATATTGGGTAGAATTTGATGAATAATGAAACAGTAGGTGTGGGGTCTACTTTTTATCAAAACGACCTCGGGTGGTGATTTTGATTGCCCATTTGAGTTTGGCATGTCAAATTTGGTAGGGTAGCATAGTTTATTTTAATGCACGGGGTTTTGAATGAGTTTCGAGTCCCCGATCGGAGTCCGTTAGGACTTGGTATTTTTGTTGGTTTTTCAGCATCTAGTGCATGCAAACTTTCTTTTCTCATTTATGAGGGGTTGACCGCTTTTGCAAAGGGTCAAGTCTTTGACCATCATGATTGCAAGACCCATCTCGCGTTCGCGATGAAGGCTTGACATGACCTGGTCCAGTCTCCTATTCGCGTTCGTGAAGGCTTCATCACATTTACAATGGACTTCTCCAGTTCTTAATCATGGCTAGTTCCTCACATTCACGATGAATGATTTCTCTGTGCTTTGTGATTGCGGTCAGGAGTCCTCGCGATCGCAATGAGTAACCCTGGCCCTATATATTGCTGTCTCCCTTGATTTTTCCTAATTTTCTAAGTCTTAATCTACTATTAAAGGACCTTTGAGCTTTAGAAACAGTGGTAAATCATCTAATTGACCTAAGGTATTTTACTTTGACTCTCCTTGATCATATTCCATCATTTGTCCCATTGAAATCCGTCCTTTTTCCATTTAAATTCTTTATTGGGATTCTTGATTTCTTGAGTTTATGGGGAGGATTTTGACCCCAATTTGAACCCTAATCATGATCAACTTTGAGCATCAGTTCCTTGTCCTTCAAGGGACCTCATGATGGATTCAATTTTTGAATTTTGTTAGCAGACCCCATGGCCCTATTTTTTACTCAATTCTTGGCCCAAAGTTCTATATTGCAATATGGGTCTTGTTTTACTCATATTAACATGTAGATTATATTTTTTATAGGGTGTTATTCAGAGATCATAGGGTGGAGACGAGCAGCTCGTGGATAGTTTGAGATTGCGGTTCGACTATGAAGTAGGCTTCAGTCTACTCTTCTTGATGAGATTATGTATTCTATAAATTGCATGCTAGGTGAGGGTTATAGGATAGGTTTATAGCTAGTTGTATCTTGGTTTAACTTGTTTAGGGGATTTTAGAATAGATTTATAATTGAGCCTTAGCCTAGAATACTCGTTATAGCTATAGGATTATGTTAAGCTTGACTTTATACTTACATAACCTTAGGTTGACACTAGAATCCTTAGTGTAGGGATTGGAGTGGTATTTATCCATTTCGATGATTTTCCACTGTTAAACCCTCTTGGTAGTATGATGTATCCTGTTGTTTTTGCTCTTAAGTTTCTAGTTAAACATACTCTTATTGATCTGTATATTGGTTGGCCCGAGGCAGTAGTTATAAGACCATTTAGATACTAGGTTAGTTCTCTATGCCTTAAAAGAGTTGCGGCTTAGTTATTAGACACTTAGGCGCTTACGTTTGCCTTGCTTGGATACTAGTGATGGCATGCATACATTATCTTCATTCTCATGCTTATTTTAGTGGTACAATTCCACCCTATATCTTTGTTTTACTACTGTTTTTCCAAAAAGGGATTTATTCCCACTTTTCACTTTTAAAACTGAGTTTTTCTTGAACAAGAGTCATAGCACCCTTATTGTCGATTTATGGAATTTTAAACTAAAATTCCTACTTTGACAACTCAAACAGATGCTGAATCCGATCCATTTCTGATCTGCTCATTTATCTCTATTTACTTACTTTGGTCGAGGGAGATTCCAACCTTTTCTACATTATTCTACCATTTTAGTCCCAAACTCGATCTTGGGCACTAGATTTTATGGATTTCTACTTATTTAGCCTCAATTTGATTTTGAGCACTTATTATACTATTATTTCTCTCTTGTACTTAATAGAGCAGACTTATTATGGTTGGTCACTGGAAGTACTGGTTTGAGACCAGGCAGTATATACGGACATCCTGAGTCCCCTGTGGGTTCCTCTGTCTGGGAACTATGTGCCGAAAGAGGAGATACCCTATAGGTCCTGCTTCGCGAGTCGGTGAGTCAAAAGAAGTGTATATACTTGTTACGCTATGGTACTCAGTTGGTTTGGTAGTATTGGATTTTCTGGAATTCATTCATTTATATACATCGCCTAGTACTAGTATAATTATTTGGCGCTTTTATCTATTAGTATTATGGGGGGATGGATAGGTAAAGGTTATGTTTGCTGTTTGATGAATGATTGTTTGTACCTTTCGGGCTTATGGGGGCCCGGTTAGGTTATTGTTTGTCCGAGCTAGCAGGTTAGGTTATTGTTTGGATATTATTATATAGTTTATGGAAGGCTGGTTGTGGATTGGTGCCTGAGGTTGTAGGTAAGCTTTCGAGCTCTTTTCACCTTTATTATAGTGAGCTTTATTATTGTTAGACTAGCTTATGGTTGTTCATATTATGGGTTAAATTTCCTAATTATACTAGAGCAGCTCCCTTCTTGATATTTTGATCCTCGTGATAATTAGGTTATTAGGTTAGCTCCTTCACGTTGGCACCATCACATTTAGTTATTTCTATTATATATGACTTTTTTCCTTTGTACTACTATTGTATATACCCTTTCTTCATACTACTAGTACATATATCCATTGTATATCTCTTCCTTCATATATTGGTTAGCTACTTAGTGTATCGCACCATCTCTCCTAGTTACTAGTAGAGTATAGTAGTTACCTTTACCCCTCTGTTATTCTTATTGCATTTCATTTCTTAGTTAGTTACCAGTTATGTATACTCTTTCCTTACGTGTTACTTAAACTTGCATTATCTTTGGAGCTCAGTTAGTCGATGCCTACTGAGTACTTCGTGTTTGGTACTCATACTACACTTCTGCACCTTGCAGATCATAGAATGAGTTCTCGCTGCTGATGTGTGCATCATGCAGAGCTGCTATAGATCAGAGACTTGGGGTGAGCTCCTGGTGTTCAGAGTTGTTCCTGTTCTCCCTCTTTTATTGAACTGATCTTTATTTTATATTTCAGAGGTAGTTTTGTAACTATATATCATGTTTACCTTGTACTCATGTTCTATTAGTAGCTCATGTACTGGCCTCACAAGGTTTTGGAGAGAATTTACTTACTTCTATTCCTTTCTACTTTTTATTTAGTTTTTGCTTTTATTTCTCTATTTAGTCCGTTACTTATCGTTCCGGGTTATGGGTTGGCTTCCTACTAGTGGGCTATAGTACGTGCCATTATGACCTCAGAAATTGTGTCGTGACATGTCACACATTTAAGTTCATGAAAAATTTAATTTGTGCAATCCTAACACTAATTCATGTCTTAAATGTTTCTCAATTATGTGCATGCTCGCATGACCCAAATTCCTATGCCAAACCCAGGGATCAGTTGCAATTGGACTAAGACAAGTAAGGGTAGGGAGGTTAACATTGTTAAGAAAATAGATATTGTCAACACGATCACCGATAAGTGTGATATTTTTCTCAATGTTAGTGATAGTACTTCTGATTTTGTTGAACAACACATCGAATCCAGCATCACAGAGTTGACTGATGCTGAGAAGGTTATGCTTTAGGACATCTACCAAATTGACTTCTATCAGATCAAAGGTGGGGCTAATTGTAACTGTTCCCACTCCCACCACTTCTCATTTTGCATTTTCTCCAAATCTGACGTGTCCTCCATCAATTTTCTTGACAGATTTAAAATTTTTCTTTTTCCCTACATGTGTCTGGAACACCCACTATATATCACCCACATTCCTTTTTGGTAGAATTTTTTTGAGTGTTCCTGTAAGACAGATAAATCAATTTCTTTTTGGTACCCAAGGGTTCTTGGGTCCTCGAGGGTTAGAATGAAAATTTTCAAGAATTTGATTCCTGGGTCTCCAAACCCATTTTCTTGATGAATTTTTCTTGACTATGTAGTTATAAGATTTATGCCTAATTTTTCCACATGAAAAGCAAGTACTGGTGTTACTATCAAAAGAAGACTTTACAGAGTGAAACTTTGTTGATGGTGTAGAGAAAGAACTTTTTGAATGGTTGTTTGATCTGACTGAGCTTTGGTTAGGTGATTTCTTAATGCTATTGAGTTGCATTTTGACTTAACCTATTTCTTCTTGAAGTAAGTCGATTCCAACTTGACTTGACTCAAGTAGAATTTCTCAGTCCTGTTTTTCTTTAACAATATTATTATATTCATAAATTATCTTCTGAAGATCATCAGTGACTAAATCAAGAGAAATTTGTAAATTTTGACATTGTGTGCAATTTTGAGTACTTACCTTGCCTGATTCTCCGAGAGTGATGAAATAAATGTTTGTTGTTTCTCTTGGTTCGTCATCTGACACATCTTTATCATTCCATGCTACCATGGACTTTGTGTAACACCCCGTACCTTCCTAACCCTATGTGACGACGTTGAACAATGTATACTTAGGTGTCGAGATCTATAAGTATGCATTTGGTAATGTTAATGTTGAGGAAATTGAAATTTGGCTTCATACATGTGATTAGCCCTTCATAAGAGTTGTTTTGTGAGTTTTATGGCGCAGTTGTAGGGTTCAAAATAAGGCTAAGAGGACCTCTAAACAAAGGATATTAAGGGTAAGAAGTAAGTTAAAGAATAGGACTTGAAGTATCTAACCAAACCCGTGAAGAGAAGTCGAAAAATGAAATTTTTGAAAAAACTAAGTAAGGGGCACGTTTGGGACCGTGCCACGCCGCTCTGGGCTAAATTTTTTAGCCCAGAGGCAGTAAATTGGCGCGCCCAGGGGCGTGCCACCTTGGGTTTTCCATTTTTTCGAAAGTTGGAAATTTCTAAGTCCCAAGGGTATCCGGGATCGTACCGAGCCGATTTTTGCCACGTTTATTCTACAACCACGAGTATATACATGAAATGAATGACATATTATATTGGTATGATAAAATTACTCGAGAACGAATTTGGGGTCAAAATGACAGTTTTGCCCTTAAGGTCAAAATAAGCCAAACATGGCTAGAATTGCTTGTTTTTGGAATTGAGGCTACAAGTGTGAATCCCGTGAGTGGAAATATTGTCGTAATGCGTATGGAATGAATTAAACACGAGAAATTATTGATTTTATTGGGTTAAGTGCATTGGGCTCAAAATGGGCCCAAATTGTGCAAGAAAGCATGGGCCAAGAATGGGTCAAACGACCCATTCTTCCATTGACTAATGCAACACATTGCATTAAATGCCAAGAGTGGATAAGGATGAAAGTAAGGTCCTATATAAAGGGGAAAAGTTCTGATTTTATTCAAGAGAATACACATGCTTTTTCTATCATTTTCTAGAAAATTCTCAAGAAAGCCTCTTTGGCTCCCAAAACCCTAAGGCACTTCTTGGAGCAAGATCACCATTTTCCAAGCTTGAGTAAGTAATTATTCTTGTACTTTAACATATTATAAGTATGAGATAATATGTATATCATGTTGGTTATGGTTGAAAAGGTTGGACATGGCACTTTTGGTTTTGTGAAAGAGATGTGTTATCCATGAGATTGTAGCTTGAATTATAACTTGTGCCTTTGATGAAAGATCATGGTATGGATAAAATATGAGCGTGTATGGTGTTATTTTGTTGTTAAGCATGTTATTTTTCTATAAGTCTAAATTATGGTATTTTGGCCGAATTGTTGTTGTGAGGTGTATTAAAGTCATTTGATGGAATAATTGTGATGTGATGGTGATGGAGAAGTGTAAAATATGAGCTTGGGGTGACATGCTATTGGTTATCATGTGTTGGTAAATGTATGGAATATTGTGGGATTATTGATATGATGATTTCATAAATGGTATTGTCAAGGGGGAATGACATGTTAAAGCTAAACATGTGACTTATTGTTATTGTATGCCATTATAAGGTAATTGGTGGTTAATGTTGGTTTCGTTATGAACTTGTGTTGGAGAGCGGAACACAAGGACGGAGCGGGACTATTGTATGCACACTTAAGATTGTAGAATTGTATTGAGAACACAAGGTATGTAAGGTTCCCCTTTTCGTATCCTTCTACAACATATTGTTCCTATTGACATTGGGCTTGTTTCAATTTCGAGGGGCTTGAAGTACATCAATTCAGGGTGACGTCTATTGTTATTCATATGTACCCTATTCTTAGATGAATTATGATTCACTTATCCCTTATTTATTGATTGAAGTTCCTAAGATGTCATAACATGGTAATTTCTTAAAAAGAACTATCCCAAGAGAGTAAGATGCAAGAGAATCTATTTAATCTTGAATAGCATTTTCCAATCATGTCATGTTCCAAAGTCCTATGGTATGATGATTATCCGTGTACCAATCTCTTGAAGGAAAGCAGTGAAGTGAGATGTGTATATAAGTGTGTGCTTTAATGTCATGATCTCTAGTGTGTCACTCTCATAACTAGGTAAAGGGTATAAGATTGTAAAGAAGTAAGGCGCTTGGTTACTATATGTTTCATTAAGTATGGATCACATTCTAAAGGGGTATAAGTTCAATATAGAAAATCCCTATATTGTGCTATGTTAGCTATTGTATCCCCCCAAAGGTGGAGGCCCGATATCATATGCTTACTTAGATAAGATCTCATAAGAGTAGTGAAGAGGTAATATACGAGCTAATATACCTATCCCTTACAAGGTAAGGTGTTGATCTCATGAAGGTAAGAAGTGGAGTAATATTTGTGTGTTTTAAATAGTTTCATGACCATGGTTGTACCAATCTCTTATAAGTGCGTATAGAAATCTCTCATAAGTGAATGTATGAATCCCTCATAAGGAAGGAATGAAGTAATGTATATACGTGTTCCCCATGATGTTCCAAAGTCTTATAATTTTGTAATTATGGTGGTACCAATTCCTCACAAGTAAAAATGCCAATCTTGTAAAAGTAATAAGAGAGGTGATGTGCAAGTTAATATACCTATTTCACATAAGTAAAGATGTCAATCTCACGAAGTACAAGAGTAACGTAATATATATATATGGGTGATTCCAATTATGTCATGATCCTCATTGTATCACTCTTAAGAATGGAAGTAAGAATAACAAGAGAAAGAAGTGATGTATAATTATTAAGAATCATGGGTGGTATCCCAGGGGTTAAAAGCCTAGCATGGGTCGATCCCAATAACACGGGTGGTATCCCAGGGGCGATATAAAAGCCTAGCATGGGTCGATCCCGATACATCCCATGGGCGATATAAAAGCCTAGCATGGGTCATGACGGTACATCCCAGGGGCGACACGAAAGCCTAGCATGGGTTAATATGACATCCCAGGGGCTATAAGCCTAGCATGGGTTAATGATATCCCAGGGGCGACACGAAAGCCTAGCATGGGTTCACATAACATCCCAGGGGTCAAAGTACCTAGCATGGGTTAATCTCATCCCAGGGGCGACAAAATAGCCTAGCATGGGTAGAACCATAAAGATGAATAAAAGATGAAGACAAGAGGAGTAAAGAACGTAATATACATGGTTCCCCGCATACAGAAAGAGAGTTTATTCACATTTCTATTTCCTTACATTGATTTCATTATTGTTGTAATGATGTATGATGAATTTCTTATGAGCCTTACATACTCAGTACATTCTTCGTACTGACCCCCTCGGGGGAATTTCCTTACATGTTGCAGGTACAGTCACTAGTGGGTCTCCATTGTAGGTTGACAGTTGATTTCGGATCTTTGGTGAGCCCCAGTTGCTTCGGGACTTTTCGAGTCATAGTCGTACAGTTGTGTTGTTGTTGTACAAATTGTATAAAGCGGGGACTTGTCCCGACTGTTAGTTGGTCTGGTAAATACGTCTGTTAGAGGCTTTTGTAGACATGTATGGGTGATGAATGTAAGAGATAAATGTTCATTTTGACGTGATGGCCCCAGCGGCCAAGTTTCCTAAATATATATCTAGCATATATTTCCATGTTCATGTTTTCCGCATAGTTGCATGAGGTATAATAAGATTTATATGAAGATATACATACGAATATTTATGAGCAAAGATTGGTTCTCTCGGGCCATATCGGCTTCGGGTGCCAATCACGCCTCGTTGGAAGTCGGGGCGTGACACTTTGAGTTGATTTGCTTTTTGAAACGTTTTCTTTTTAGATTGGGACAATTCATATTTACATGGCCTAATTTTCTACAATGATAACATTTATCATCATTCTTTGAAATTTTATTGCTCCAGTTGCCTTGCTGAGGTAGTTGTCTTCGTTGCATCAAAATGTGTCAGACTCCATGATTTATCAAGGCATACCCTTCGTTATCTTCTTTAGCTTTCTATTCCTTATCTTCATGATTTGAGACATTGAAGTTCACTGATTTCTTTTTCTCTTCCTTAGCATGCCTTTAAATGTGGATTTGTTCATATGACATAAGATTTCCCTGTAACTCATTATAAGTCATTTTGTTTAGATCTTCATTTTCCAGAATAGTGGCTTTAGTCTCCCAGGATTTAGGTAAACTTCTGAGATGTTTTCTTACTCGTAAACCATTTGGATAGACCATTCCTAACGATTTAAGTTAGCTACTATTTTGCAGAATTGGGAAAACATTGGTTCAATGTTTTCTTCACCAGTCATTTGAAATAGTTCAAATTCATTTACCAAGGCACTGATTCTGGCTTCCTTAACTTTCGAGGTTTCCTCATATCTGACTTCTAGCTTATCCCACATCTCCTTTGCAGTTTCGTATATTGATACCTTTCTGTACTCAAATCTTCTAACTACATAATAAAGCAAACTAATAGCTCTTGTGTTAGTTTGTATTACCTCATGTTGTTCTTTGGTGATGTCAAAGGTTTCAAGATCGATCTTGTCGCTGGTTGAGTCCTTCCTGGTTGGATCCTTGTTGGAAGAATCTTTGGTTGATTCTTTTGGATTTGTTCTAGGGATAGGTTTTGGTCCTTTCTTAATTACCACCCAAGCTTGAAAATCATTTGACTGAATGGAAATTCTAAACCATTCCTTCCAGTGTGAGTAATGTTGTCCGTTGAAGTACGGAGGTTGGTTTGATAAATGTCCATCTTACAAGATTTCTCCAGGTATTTGATAGATAGAAATAGGATCTTTGTCTCATGTGATGTTAGGAGACTTATGGTAAGTCTAGGCTCTAATACCAATTGATACTCAAGAGGGGAGGGGTGAATTGAGTCCTTTTAAAAATTTATTCAATGACAGTTGACTAAATCAGTGTTATAGTGTACTTGCCTGCAAGACAAGGTTAGTGCAGCAGATAATAACGTAAAAGAACAAAGTAAAGACACAGTGATTTATACTGGTTCAAAACACCCTTATGGTGCCTACTTCCAGTTTCCTTGAGTTACAAGGGTTTCCTTAGAGAAAATTTGATAAAGCAGAGTACAGTGAGAAGTTTTATGTTTTTCCCTTAAACTGAAACAAACTTCAGTTCTCTTTCTGGTCACAACCTCAACTTGAAAAGCTATCTATATTCTTCTCTTTTTTTTCACTCATAACAAAACTAGTTTTTATGATTACAGTGAATTGACAAGATTAGAAGTAGCTAGACTAGTTGTTCAAGTGAAGATGTACAATGATAATGAGACATAAGTGTCTATAAATAGTCTAGGGGAGAGATCAAGAATCGTTCGTTTGATTCTTGATTAGTTTCTCTATAAGGTAACCCAAGGGATTTGGCTCAATCACTCTAGAATTGATTTTAGTGATATGAGCTGAGATCTAAATAGATCTTGGTTCTTGATTGATTTGGTCTTCAACAAAGGAAGGTTTCCAGCGTGATGATAGATGTGTTGATTTCTTCATTAATCTCGCAAACTATCTTGAGAGGCTAATTTGATCTTTTTTCCTTATTTAGCTTTGACTATCTTGCTGATTTGATCTTTTTTTCTTATACAACTTTCACCATCTCACATTAAGTATTTCGTTGTATAGCGTTAATCTTGTTATCTTTCCTTTTGTAGCTTGATTTTTCCTTGATCTTCCTTTCTGTAATGACCCCCAGGTCATTTATTACATTTTCATGCTTTTTCTGAGTTTAAACTTTCCTATAGAGGCATTTCCCTATTTTGGAGCTTTCATTGTTAAAAAAAGGGTATCGGGCATAAAATTTAAGAAAACAACCTCGAATTAGACATAGAACAAGACTTAGAAATAGTAAAAGAAAGACTTAGCACCTCAAAACGATTAACAAATGATACACCTACATCCTCAACTAGAATTAGTACATCATATACACCACGAAATTTAATAGAACATAAGATGGAAGAAATAAAACCATATCATTACTACATAACAGGAATAATGGATCAAAGAAAATACCTAATATTAATAAATACAGGACAAGAAGAAAATTATATTATAAGAGAACTAGTACCAGAAAAAGAAATAATAACAAATGAACAATTATGTCCAGAATTACCAAAGGCAGTGACAAATACTGAAGAAATAACAGAAAAGGAATTAATTATTGGAGGAATACCAATATCAATAAGATTCAAAATATACCAAGGAGATAAGAATATTACATTAGGAATAAAATGGTTAGAAACAGTAAAACCATACAATTTAGAAGATAAACAACTAACAATAACTTATGGAAATAAGAAAATAGTAATAAAACGAACCTTGATATGATAAAATAACATCAAGATATATAAAATGACAAAAATATATATACTTGCCAAAATAATAATAGAAGGATATTACAATAGATACTATACACCTATGATAGACACAGGAGCAAAAACTAATCTGTGTAAACATAACTGTCTACCAGAAGAAAAATGGAAAAAATTAACAACACCTATGGTAGTAACAGGATTTAATAATGAAGGAAGTATGATAACATACAAAGCAAAAGATATAAAAATACAAATATGGGATAAAGTATTAACTATAAAAGAAATGTATAGTTATGAATTTACAAACAAAGATATATTACTAGGAATGTCATTCTTAGACAACTTATATCCACATATACTAACAAGAACATATTGGTGGTTTACTACCCCATGTAAACAAAAAGTAGGAGCTAAAAGAGTAAACAATAAATTGAGAAAAACAGCACCATGGATTAAAGGAAGTGAACAAATTACTCAGAAATTAGAAAATATGACAACAAGTGATAACAAAATAGAAATAATAATATTTTCAATAGATAAAATAAAAATGCTTCAAGATAAATTAGAATTGCTATATAATGACAACCCCCTACACGGATGGGGAAAACATAAAACAAAGATAAAAATTGAACTTATAGATGAAAATAGTATAATAACACAAAAACCATTAAAATACAATTTTGATGACTTAACAGAATTTAAACTTCATATCAAAGAATTACTAGACAATAATTATATACAAGAAAGCAATAGTAAACATACTAGCCCAACATTTATAGTAAATAAACATAGTGAACAAAAAAGAGGAAAAAGTAGGACGGTTATTGATTATAGAAATTTAAATGCAAAAACAAAAACGTATAATTACCCAATACCAAACAAGATATTAAAAATAAGACAAATACAAGGATATAATTATTTTAGTAAATTTGATTGTAAATCAGGATTTTACCATTTAAAGTTAGAAGATGAATCTAAAAAATTAACAGCATTCACAGTCCCACAAGGATTTTATGAATGGAACGTACTACCGTTTGGATATAAAAATGCACCGGGTAGATATCAACACTTTATGGATAGTTATTTTAACCAGTTAGAAAACTATATAATATATATAGATGATATACTATTATATTCTAGAACACAAGATGAACATATAAAACTATTAGAAAAATTTATAAATATAATAGAAACGTCAAGTATCAATTTACGTAAAAAGAAAGCAGAAATAATGAAAAAACAAATAGAATTTCTAGGCATACAAATAGATGAAGAATAAAAATGAAAACTCATATCGTACAAAAAATAATTAATTCAAATGAAACATTAGATATAAAGAAGAAATTACAATCATTCTTAGGATTAGTTAACCAAGTGAGAAAATATGTACCGACTATAGCAGAAAATTTAAAATCTTTATAGAAAAAATTAAAGAAAGATACTGAATATTATTTTGATGAAAAAGATAAGACGCATATAAAAAAGATTAAGACTATGTGTTAAAATTTACCAAAATTATACTTTCCAGATGAAAAGAAACAATTCATATACATAGTAGAAACATATTCTAGTAATCACAGTTATGGAGGAATTCTTAAGTATAAATATGATAATGAAAAAATTGAACATCATTGCAGATATTATTTCGGATCATACACGGAACCACAATTAAAATGGGAAATAAATAGAAAAGAACTATTTACATTATATAAATGTTTATTAGCATTTGAACCATCTATTGTATATAACAAATTTATTGTGCGAACAGATAATACACAAGTAAAATGGTGGATAACAAGAAAAATACAAGATTCAGTAACAACAAAAGAAATACGGAGACTTGTACTAAATATACAAAACTTTACATTTTCAATTGAAGTAATTAAATCTAACAAGAATGTCATTGCAGACTACCTATCAAGACAAAGCTACTCAGACAGAACAAGATAATACAATGGAAAATATACTTATAGCCCTAACTACACTTTGTACAAAAGTGGACAGTATGGACTGTGAGATACAAAAGCTAAAGACTAATGAAGTTAAACTGAAGTCTAAAGCTAGTCAACAGCATGACTATAATATGCGGAGCTAAGTCGATCGGAAGACTCAAAAATTCCAGAGGTAGAAGGAGACGTTGGGAAACTCCAAAAAACCCATAACGATTTATTTAATGTTGCAGGTACAAGCAATACAGCTAACAGGAAACAGTATATAAACACCAACCTAAATAGCATATTTGGTAAACCATTTACCCAGAAAATACCAAAAGCCCAAGTTATCACATCACCACAAACTTCAACCTATGCAGAAAGCCTAAACCAAGATAAAAAGATTTACAACCATATTGCCCAAAATTACATAAGAAATATACACAAAATCCAAACATATTTGAATCTCAATCCAAGATCTACCACAACCCAAGAAAAACCCAAGACTACATAACCCAAAAATTACAAGGTTACAACAAGTTAATAGCACAACGAAAAACCAGTGCTAACCTAGTTAAAACCTGTTATTATTATGAACTACTAAATACCGTATATACATACGATGGTGAAGAGTTAACCGGAATACCCGAGATACATAGAGCATTGTTAACATATAAAAGAGTCACAAAAGGAAACCTATTTTATGTGAAATTCTTTACAGCACCAGCAGAGATACTATACAACGAAATAAAACCTATCATACAAGTAGTCAAGATAGGATTAACTCGAGATATGATAATCCCAGAGGAAATAACATCACAACCCGAGATACCAGAAAATGAGTTACCTAGTTTTTATGCCAACAAAAGAATCATTGGTATATCAACTATTATTCAAGAATTAGCAAATAATTATTTAAATGGCAACGCCATATGGAGCTATTACTCACGAGATCAGTTAATGATATATTCAAACTCAAGAGAACTACGACAAGCAGCTATAGATGAAGTCCAGAAATGGATATTATCCTTACTCAGACCAGAGGAACAACCTACAACAAGAGCATTAAAGAAAAATTTTATTTCACAAGAATTATTGACCAGATATTGCAAGTTAATAGGAAACAAATACCCAGACCACAAGTGCACAAAATGTAATGGAGAAGATAATGTGGAAGTACCATACGTCCAGCTGGAGTAAACAAAATAATGGCAGCAGGCAGATAAAGATATGACAAGATATCGATAAGATATGTGAATAGTACTACCTTTTAAAGTATTTTGTTTTATTATCTAAAAAAGTCGTAAAGATAAAGTAGTGAATAAAGTAAGACTTTTGTTTTCTTTTATAAAAAGTCGTAAAGTAGGAATAGTAAGAGTCATTCATGAAAAGTAAAGGTCATTCATGAATAGTAAGAGTCATATGTGAATAGTAAGAGTCAGTTTAGTTTTTCATTTTCCGAAAGGCCATTTGTAAATAGTAAAGGTCATTTTAGTTTTCCTATATATAGGAATGTAAATGAAGAAGGAAAGGGCATCGAAGAATCAACTCATGTGTTGAGCAACAAGCCCTCAGAAAACAAATCCTCTCCTTTCCAATATAAATAAAATATTTACCTTTTTAAGTTATGGAGCAATCCGATAAGATACAGAATCAGGTATATCTATTTATGATTATGTATAACTAAACTTTTATATTCCTTATAATCTCTTGAATATCATTACTGTTTATCATGTTATAGTATAATTATATTGAACATCTTAAGAAAGCTTGCCATGAAAATAGGGTGAGAGTAGTTAAGCCAAGACTATGGCATCCTAAGGTCGAAACCGGTAGGCAAGGAGGCCGTTTAGGGGAGTAGACAGAGTTGAAGCGTTGTTTGGGTAAATGATTGAAGCCGAAAAGCATGGTAGTGGCCAGAAAAGATTGTTCAGAATAATATATTATAAAATGATAAATGTAATGATAAACGAAGAGGTTAAAGGGAATATGTTTAGAAAATACATAACAATGAAATGAATACACATAACAATGAAATGGATACACATAATACTAAAATAAATACACATCACACTGAAATAGATAGATATCAACTGAGTACTTATACATACCTACTAGATAATAACAATGACTATAAGATACTTCTACTACATACACTAAGACATCTTAATAGTGACGTTAGAAGAAAAACTTATGACATACTAGTTACTTATGAAATAATAGAATTAATGCAACAAAATTGGCTAGAATTTAACATATCAGATTACGACAATGATAGATATGAATTAGATTTATACTACTCAGATTAATGAAACTAAGTATCAAAGAACCCAAGATAAGATTAAATCCGCTAAACTCTTAACATAAATGAATGATCCCACGCACCCCCCAAATTTCGAGCTTACCCAACAGTTCCTCATTTGGCATAAATGCTACGGAGAGAAAGTGCTCCACCAATCATTTCCCCAACCAAATGATCAAAATCCTGCTCGTATCTATACGAAGAAAATTAAAATGGCAACAAAGCAAATTTGATGAAAACTAAGCATAAAATGGTGAAAATATAAAGTAATTACCTCGCCTCCGAAGGAAAGAAATATAGGGCAATGTCATCATCACAAGGCTCTGATATATTGAAACTCTTAGGCCATAGATCAGATTTTGAAAGCATTTCAAAGTGAAGATAAAGAGGAAATAACTTTGCTTCTTTGGAAATATTCGGCATTCTTTGAGTGATAGGTGAGGAACAAGTCCACCAAATAAATTACTCCCTCTGTCCCAATTTATATGACACACTTTCCTTTTTAGTCAGTCCCAAAAAGAATGACACATTTCTATATTTGGTAACAATTTAACTTTAAAATACCCACTTTACCCTTAATGAAATGATTTACAACCACACAAATATCTATAACTCATTTTAGACCACAAGTTTCAAAAGTCTTCCTTTCTTTCTTAAACTCCGTGCCAAGTCAAAGTACATCACATAAATTGGGACGGAGGGAGTATATTTTTTGTTCCAGATGTTAAATTCACCCCTGCCAGAAAAAGTGCACGAAAACAGTCATTTTCATTCACCATACAACGTTGTCCATATTGATAAATTATCACCCAAATGAATAATCTATGAGATATTTCCTCACCTCCAGACAGGATCATAATCTATGCAATTTTCAGGTGGGATGACATCCGTATTCCTGGTAGCGACTTCATTTGACACCTTGTCCTCACAATCCTCACATAGCCAATGGACAAATCCATCAAATGTACTTCATTGAGGCAGTAACTTAAGAGAAAAAACATGGAAGCTTATTAAACCATTATAAGTATTTAATGACAATTGATTATTAAGACAAGAAAAAAAAACAAGATAAACAATAGAGAGACCTTGTCAACTTTTAATGACACAAATTTTGAGTAATCAAGGCAACAGTAAGTCTAATTAGATATATACAAGAAAATGAAAAGAAAGATATAAAATAATAGAGCCGTCATAGTCTTTTTTGTCTCCTCCGCAAGGAAGGAATGATATTAATTACCTCCATTAGTATACCAAACTTGAACCATAAACAAGACTTTCAAAGAACGATAGATGGATTACCATGAAGATAAACTCAAGTTGTGAATCCATTGTATTTTTCATCAACTATGTGTTTCCAAACCTCTTAATTAGTCAAAATCAGTATAGTCTACCTTAGAAAGCTACAGACGATCCACTTATAGCCTAGGTTTAAGGGAAGAAACGGCCCATCACAAATTAAATTGAGTGGGCTATAAAACAACTGAGATGAAAACTCTGGCATATAGGGTGATGTGTGCCTGTCTTCTAGGGTGTGGGATCGAAATAACAAGGAAATATTGAGAGTCCTAATTCAGCCTCTTGTGCGTGTAGTTGACAATCTAGTTGGGAAACCACATAACAATATGTTCTCTCCAACTTTGGCATGTGTGTTTATGGGTGATGTCCTGTTTTAGTGACTTCATGACAGTAGATATTCCCCTCGATCTAGAGAGTGGTGTAACTCAAGTTCTTGTTCGTGCAGTTGGCGAACTAGTTATGCACCTGAATAACAAGCTAAATTCAACTTTAGCAAATTACACTGTTGTGTGGGAAGTTGACTAGTGGGTAGTGTGACCACATAATCAAAATTAACAATCTTTTCTATCCATTAAGCTTAACAATCTCACCCATAGACAATGGAAGAAAAGTAAGAGGGTTACAACATTGAAGGAGATTTACCAATCAAAGAATAAGTTGTTCTCTTATATGTGAATCCAATCATTGGTAATTGTTTATCCTACGAACTAAACTTACCATTAACTATACCCCTCAACATATTCTTTCATAGTCCTGACTAATAGTTTCATTTGCCCATATGTTTGAGGATGAGTAGTGCAATACAACAACTTAGTTTGCAACCTTGCCCACAAAGACCCCTAGAAGTGACTAATGACTGTTGAGTCTCTACCATTCACAATAGTCTTTAAAAGACAATGAATCTTTATGATCTCTTTTTTTAAAAAAAGTAGCAATAGGTGTACCATTATCACTCTTATGGCAAGGTATAAAATGTGCTATCTTAAATAACCTATCCACTACGAGAAAGATTTTATCATGATCCTTCTCATTTCTTGACAAACCCAAAACAAATGCCATTTATCTTCCCAATTTTATCATATCCCTTGGAAAAGACATCAAAGTCCATAGAACATCCAATGAAGGTCCATTCAGAGAGGACAAAGGTTTTGTAAACCTTGAGGGAACATTTTAGACATAGTTTGCTTGCATTTTTGACATACGCCATGCATTCTTTCTACATCCCATTTCATATGTGGGCGATAAATTTTTCCGCCAAAATGTCTTAAAATCTTATGCTCCCTAAAATGTTCCATCATCTACCATTATGGGCCAACATAGCAAACAACTCTTTTATGGAACACCTAGTAACACAATTTTCTAGCTTTAAACAAGATCATCAAGTCCATAGAATCTTAGCTAATACATTAGACTAAAAAGCACCATAGACTTTGCGAGACTCAATATCACAAGCATATAAGTCCTTTATATGTTCAAAACCTACAAATTTAGCAATCAATATGATGATCAAAGCATTTCTCCTAAAAAGCTCATGGATAACCACATTATTGTTTCCTTGTTTATAGAGGATAACATAGGTAAATACATGCCTTTGATTCAACTTACCTTGGCTTTTCAAGTAATTAAAGCTTTTACAATCTGTCCTAATGTCAAACATCGAAGACCAAAGATAACATTGTCAATGAGCTAAAGCCCTCACTTATGTGACAACTCCTTATCATATGCAGTACCACAACAACATACCCAGAAGTGAAATCCCACAAGTGGGATTTGATGAGAGTAGAGTGTACCTAGGCCTTATTTCTACCTCGTGGAGATAGAGAGGTTGTTTCAGGAGGATCCTTAGCTAAAGAATAGCAAGTCAAAGTAGGTAAGCAAAGGAATTTAAAATGACAATGAAGAAAATATATCAACTAAATAGGAAATGATAACAACAACTAAAGGCAAAATAGGAAGTGAAGAGAACAAATCGAGAGAGAAGAGAGATGAGGCCTAACTGAGAGAGACAGAGAGAGGGAGAGATAGAGAGTGAAGACTAGAGAGAATCATATTTATCTTTTCTCTTGTGGCAAAGCCGAAAAACCCAATCACATCAATGAAGATAGGATTAAAATTGGATGTGTTTAACGAAAACAATAAATGGGGACAATGCTAACCTACTACATTCATAGAGTAGGTTAGCAAAATCCATGTATTATTTTGCCTGGTACATTTTTACTAAGTTTCTTTATTTAGTTGTGTAATTTTTATTTGGTATATTTAAAAAAATATTTTGCTTTTCACTTCACCCATTAAACAAAGCAGGCCTTGTCCCTTTTTGCACTTCATCTTGTCTTAACCTTTACCAGAAGAGAAGAACTGTACGCATATCACTAGCCCAAACAAAATAGGAATTACAAAAAGGTCTTAAATATTTTCTTTCATAATTACAGTTAATAAATAGCAAGAACATGTTTTGATGATTTCGCAGGGACTCATCTTATTTCCATCATCAATTCCAGCGAATGATAAGCGATTCTTTTCACATTCACGCAAAATAGCAGAGCAATTACTGAACTTAAACAATGATATTTAGTAACAATCTAACGCAGCGATGTACAAAAACTTCAAGACAAATTACACAAAAAACAAGGATGTCAGAGAATCCTTTGTCACCACAAGTTAGGCATATTGTATCCAGCACAACATGGAAAAATAATTATTAAATATGCAGCCATATGCAAAGCAATAAACAAATACTGCAAAAGATCCATGTACTCTAAATAATGGAAAAGAAGTTATAACAACAAATCCACAAGAAAAAAGTTCTTTCAGTGTATGTTGTTAATGGAAAGTGAATAGGATACACATTTGCATTCTCTATGGTTGACCTGGTGGTATAAAACTAAATACATCCCTGAACGCCCAAAAAGGTGTTCAATAAATATGTTCACCATATTTCACTCAAAGGTGTGGCCTATTGGTCAATGATATGGATTGAGAACTATGAGCTCTAAAGTTCAAACCCCAACGGACACAAAAACACCACGTGATTTGTGATTTAGTCTCATTTGCTCAAGCCCTAGTGGAGATAATTAACTGGTACTTGTGTTGGTACAAAAATCAAGTCACAATTGGAGCTAGATAATATAAAAGATTATGCTATATATACAAGGTTAAAATATACACAGTATTTTCCCATAATTTTTTCACTTCTGTTATTTCCTTTTCTATCAGCTTTGATATGCTTTTCCTTGAACCTAGGGTCAGTCGAAAACACTTTCTCTACATCCCAATGTAGGAGTAAAATTAGTGCACACCCTACTCTTTCCAGACCCCATTTGTAGGATTTAGACTAGGTATATGTTGTTGTTGTTGTGTATAAAAGGTCAAAGTTATCTTTTATCTGTTAATAATAGATATGAATCCCCTTGCCTTCTTCCTATGTTTACTTTTTTATATTTTTTGTTGAATCAATCTCGATACGTACAAGCTGGCCCGATCACCATAGTTATAAAACAAGTAAAAGATATAAGATATGTACACCTTATTAGGATTCTTACAACTAAAATAATAATTATACTTTGAAAACACAATGACAGTCACCAAAGATATTTCTAACTTTGCCAAATTTCAAAAATCAAAGAAAAAATCTACTAAACAAAATAAGAGAAATGAGGAAAATCTTAGAAACATACCATGGCTAAAAGAAACAAGATGTAAGGAATTTGAGGAAACACAACAACTCGATCACAAACGTATGAACTAGAATCTTGTAACAATCTTCTGCTAAAAATTCCCTAGCGTGACATTCGAAGTAGTGAAATTACAAGTTAAAAAAAATTGATAGGTTTTTTATATATACATTTGATGGTTGGTCAAAATAATAATGTAATCAAATATTGTATTAGATTAATGTAATCTCATAGATGGTTTGTGAGGAGAGTACAACTTAGGGAAAACTTATTCATACCTTGAGTAGGTAGAGAGATTTTGTAATCTCATAGTCATAAGTGAGACTATTTTAAATATTGTTGATCTTTATCTCAAGTTCAAGGTGGAGTTACTTCTACTTTAAAGTTGTAAATAATTCAATCATGTTAAATTCTCGCCTGGTGCAAAGATTAGAGGAATGTATACTGGTGACATCTTGAAGCAATCTAATAATTTTTTTATAAAAAAAAAAACACTGTATTATGAAACAAAGAATTAATTGACTCTTTAATTGACAGTCAAAATCAAAAAAAGCTATATTTGTTTAAAACTTTATTCTACTTTTAAATTAACCAAAATAGTCAATAATGTAGTCTTGTAAAAAAATTATAACTTATAATTGCAATTTTATCTATTTTAAAATACATTTATTAAGGGTAATTATAAACTCCAATATAGGTCATCTACATTCTATAATACATAGTTGGTCGCTAGCTTCTTTTTTGAAGAGGAACTAACTTTTTGGTTAAGTTTGGTCCGGAGGGATATGTTAGAGTTTTTGTCCTGATTTTCTTATCAACTTTAAGTTTTACTTTTTTTGGAAGGAAAATAAAAGTAATATTATAATTAATTTCACTTTTCCTAAAAGAAAAATATAAAACTCTTCTATATTTGGCTAACCTCTTTCTTGGAGGAAAGGTTTGGACCTCAATAAATTGAAAATCCTCCTACTCATATTATAACACAATAGCTTCCACAATATAGTCATTAAAGAGTCTTGTTTATAGGAAAATTTTCTCCCAACAATTTTTATGTTTTTTTCAATAATAGTTTTTCAATATGTAACATCCACCAGATTGAAGACTGGTTCAAAGTAGTTCAAATCAAGTGCAACTAATTACACGATAATGAAGATTTTTGTTCAACTATATGTGGAGAAGAAATTTCAACCATATTTTCAACAATCCTACTGCTCCATCTTTAAAACAAAATTAATTTTCAACTCATGCTTACTTTAATGCATGGGCTCCAAACTTTCAACCCTTCTAAGTTTTAACGCATGGGCTCCTTTAAAATCATGTATGCTTTTAAGAATGAACTCCACTTTTAACCTATGGTCACTTTTAATGCACAAGGATTCACTTTCAACCCTGTTCACTTATGACATAGGTCTCCACTATTATCAACCCATGCTTTTATTTTTAATGCATAGGACTCCAATTTTTAATCCATATCAACTTTTAATCATGATAAGTAACAATGATATATGAAGATTATGTGAAGAACTAATATCATGCATATAAAGAAGATTAATCATGTTTTATCAAGAAACCCAACCAACAAAGAGAGATTTGTTAGGGTTTTTGCCCTGATTTTCTTACAAAATTTAAGTTTTACTTTTCTTGGAAGGAAAATAAAAGAACTACTAAAATTACTTTTAATTTTTCTAAAAGGAAAATATAAAACTCTTCCATATTTTCTAACATCTTTCTTTCAGAAAAGGTTTTGGACCTCTATAAATTGAAGATCCCTCTTCTCATACCATGACGCAATAACATCCACAATATAGTCTTTAGAGAGTTTTGTTTAGAGGGATATTTTCTCCCAATAGGTTTTATATTTTTTCCATATTATTTTTTAATATGTAGGTCTCTTGACCAAACCATATCAATAATATATTTTTTAGTATTATTTTATTTGTCATCTGATTTATCGCCGCTATGAGTTACAACTATTAGCTTCCGCATGACACCCAACCAATTTTGATCCCAATAGTATAAGGAAATGGTGTGAGTTAATTTATTAAAGTCATGTAGCATTTTTTAAATTAAAAAACTAGTAATTTAGAATTTTGTTTTTTTAATTCAATCTGAATGAATAGGTTAAATATGCATCATTTGTTATATGATAAGGGTAATATTGCACCATCTGTTTTCACTCACGATGAAAATAGAGGATAAAAGAGCAGTGTGAACTTATATAACGACACTACTGAGTTACATAGTGATCTCATTATCTATGAATACTTGTTAGTGTCAATTCCTTAGTTTCAGCTGATTTGATGATTTCTCTGAAATATTTTGCGAAGGTGTTTGATTTTCTACTGGGATTGTGTAACACCCCAAACTTTTGACTAGGTTTTGAACCATTCTTTTTACGCGTATATGTCCCAAACCCGATGATTTCTAAATTAAACATAGTATTAAGATCGATTTTCAAATGTGGTGAGTGCCTGTGATGCAGATCATGGTCATAAGAAACATCTAGCGAAAAGTTGAGTTTAGATCATTTCAATCAATTGAGTTTTAGCATACATTCTTACATGGGTAAACTTCAAACAAGCATTTCTCCTAGAATATGAAGAGTTACGTGGCCCGTTATATATCAAATGAAAGCACTTTGAGTCTTCTTTCTAACGCCACTGATCATTTGTAAATCTGAGTTGAGAAAAAAAAGTTATGAGTTTTCCAGTTAGGATCCATCATAGTTTCGTGAAATGGACCTTAGCCTCGGCGATGGAGGAGTACCACGGAGGGGGTTGCCAGTCGCGGCCTCTCAAAATTTTGATAGGAATTTAAGGGCTTTTTGGTCTTTTCCATAACCTAAACAGTCCAACATCCTTCTAAAATGTCCCCTGCTCTTCTAATTACCCTAATATACTATTAAAACGCTCTCCTCTCTTCCCCTCTTCCTCTTAAAAGTTCAAAGCAAACTCTAAGTTTCTAAGAAACAAGTCTAAGGTCAAGTTTCAAGTTCTTTGGTCATCTTTTTGCTAAGGTATGTTGAACAATCCCCCTTCAAGGTAAATCTATAAATGATTGTGTTCTTATTATGGAAGTTATATTTATATGAATTGTAGATTTGGGTTTGAGAATGGCTTTTTGAAAGATAAAAAGGCTTAAGCTTGTGAACCCTTTTTTTATGAAGTTGTTCTTAATCGATATTTTAACTTGAGATTTGGTATTTTTATTTGAATTATAAAATCTTTTTATTAAAAATTTATGATGGAACATGTTGGGGTCAAGAACTTATGTTTACATTTTACAAATTACTTTTTGTTATTCTAAATAAGGTTTTGGTGAAAAGAGGAATCTACCCCCATCCTTGGTTTTCTTAAAATGTTTAACTTATTGTGACTCTTAAACATTTAACAGATTTCGAATGTATTTATGGTCAATTTTTAAAATGGTGGGGCTAATGAATTAACAAGTTATATGATAATGGCATGACATGATATGTTCGGCTTGCAAGTCTTCGTATGACGATACCAATCTAATGATTGCCATATGAAAGACTTAACTTATGAAAAATGGTTAAATGTTCATGAAGATGCAATAAATAGGCATAAAGATGAGTTAGGCAAAGTTCACCGAGAAGATGTAAGTCCTCGTGAACCAACGCCTCAAACCTATGTTTTGCTGACATAGGGATGCTTCGCTTCTTAACTGGATGACCTTATGATTTCTCTCTATGAGGATGACATGATGGCCTAATTGATGTATTTCTTATTCCATGTGGCAAACATAGATTGAGTCCCACTGGTTGGGTGTGTACTGGACTCATATATCCCTTGGGTTACATGATGTTGGTGATACTACATAGTTAGGAACTAAATTTAAGAAATGCTTATGTCTTTTTTTTAAGTCACTATTTGTGTTCCCTTCTCATGACTTATGTTTCAGTTATATGACTTGCTTTATAAAATGTTTTGTCCCTTCCGCTGGGTTACATACTATTATTCATCGTACTGACTATCCCCGGATGCTACATCATTTCATGATGTAGGTTTGGAGATTCTTTCTCATGGTTCTGTGCAGCATTAGGATTCTCTGTGATGGCTTCAGTAAGCTGTGAGCCCTCTATCTTTTTGAAAGCAATATGATCTTCACGTTAGACTTTGACTTTTAGTTTTATGGTAGTAGCGGGGCCATTTCCTAACTAAGGTTTTTCATTCATATGTTAGAGGCTTCGTAGACTTACATATATGTTGTCTAAATGTTTTGTTTCTAACTTGGATAAATTTCTATTATGCTTTAATGGATTTTCTCTATTTGGTCTTTTTTCTACAAATATTATTAAAATGCTCATGATGATATGCTAAGGGGTTCTCTCAGGCCTTAAGTGGCTCCGAGCGCCTGTTACTTCCAGGGCTTAGTCTTGGATCATGACAAACTTGATATCAGAGCACAAAGTTCAAGTGTCCATGGGTGTATGTGAAGTTATGTCTAATAGAGTCTTGCTTATGTGTGTGTTGTGGTCCACACTTATAATCAGGAGGCTATAAGGAATTTAGGAAATATTTCTCATTCTTTCATACTCCAGATCATGCAATAGAGTTGTGCATAAGAAACTTATCTAGATTCCTACCTAGATATAATTATGCTAAATATGCCTCATTTTTGAGGTAGTAAAAGCGTTAAAGTTTAGGTCGCTAATGATGTGAACCTTTTGGGTAGAGTCATCAGAAAAGTTATGAAAGTATATAAGGGCTTAAGACAAGTCCTTTGGTGCATTCAACTCCATGGATTCAAAGTGTACACCCCTACTAACACTAATCATGTGGTGATTAAACGTAAGATAAGTATCCTGACCCTTTCAAAAACTTTGTTGCAGACATCAAGCTTAAGGGGAGGGTAGTAGCTAAATATTGGGGTAATGATTCCACCAGTTTTGATAGTGTTAAATTAGAGTGTTATAGGCTATGAGAAGTAAGATGGTCCCAGAGCCAGAGATATGGAGTCATAAATTTAGAAGCTTGAGAGTGAAGGTAGTGATTGATAGAAAAATATAGCTAGAGTCTTACGCTCATTAAGTGAGTGATGGAGGTGGTATGCCCTTATGGTGTTGGTCAAGGTGTAGAAAAATTAACAACTTTTATGGTAGTTGGTAGAAAAGAGTGGTTAGTTAAGATGTTATTGAATTTTTTGAAATAGGGAAGGAGCTCATGATGGCTTTCTATTGTAGTAGTAAAATCAATTTTAAGTTGTGAATGGAAGGATAGAGTGGCTAAGAATTTATAAATTTAGACTTTAATTTGGGGATCTTGGAAAGGGAGACTCAGCGATGTTTGTAGAACTTTGAAGGTAGTTTAATGTATGCATGGGTAAGTAGATGTGATGTGAGAAAGGAGAACATGCTAATGGACTGTAATGGATTATATTGTAAGATTAAGATGAACCTCTTGTATCATATGGTTTTAGTTGACGTAGAGTTTCTTAATTTTTATCTAGTAGTTGTAAGCTGGTATAGTATGTGAGAAGATGTGTAATGAATATTAAAGTGCAGTAGTAATGTTGTGAAAAAGACTGTAAGCCACAATTAAGTGGAAGAAGAAATTAAGATCGATTGTTTTGTCAACATTTTGGTAGACTAGTGATTCCTGGTTTGATCTGGTAGATATGAGCTAGTATAGTATGTTTCATGTTTCTTTGGCAACCCATGTTGGTTCTAAACGCGAAGTTTGAACTTTAGGTGTTGACAGTAGTAAAAAGAATGATAGTTTGAGGATAGTAACACATGCTTTGTGGAAATGGACCTATTAGGCTAGATGTAGTGTATGGAATAGTTTAAGTTAATATCTCTTAGGAGGTCTGAATAAGTAATTATGATATATATATGAGGATTATTATTGAAGCAGTGAATTATGACTAAGTTATTTGATGAATAAGAGCCTTAAGTTTATAAGAATAAGTTGTACCCCAGGTAGTATGTTGTTAGATGAGGTTTTAAGTTAATAAGTATTATGTGTTTCTAGTAAGTGTTTTTGAGTTGTTCCGTATGAAGAAGGCTAGGTAAATATCGTATGGTGTTTTGTAAAGCTGAATTAAGTATTTTTTAGATAGACGAGGTTAAACCCTTTAATATAGTTTTATATTCCTTTGAGCTAGGTGGATATTAGATTAGAGGTGTGATGCTAGTAGACTATGAATGTAACGCCCTGAATTCCAACGGGGCGGACTGGCACCTGAAGCCGATAGGGCCCAAGAGAACCAATCTTCATCCATGTCCATTCATATGCATGTCATTCAAGAAACATCACCATCACATATACATACTAAATGCTAATAGCGGAAGTTATGGAAACATGTGATATATACATATAAGAAACTTGGCCGTTAGGGCCATCAAGTCGAAATGGACATACAACCCCTTACAATCATATTTCCACATATGTCTACAAAGCCTCTAAAATATGCATACACATAACCATCTTAAAGTTGGGACAAGTCCCCGCTTTATACAACATTTACAATACCAAAACAAATGTACAACTGTGACTCGAAAAGCCCTGAACCAACTAAAGCTCACCAAAGATCTGCAAATGACCGGCAACCTACTGTGGAGGTATACTAGCACCTGTGCCTGCAGCAAGTAAGGTAAGTCCCCTAAGGGATGTCAGTACGAAGAATTTACTGATGTAAGGCCATAAGAAACTATATGATACATAAAAATGTCAATGGAATCAAACACAAGTGAATAATTAATATGGATAAGTCACCATTCTGTTATGGGTGGAACCATGTACATTACATTGATTACTTTCTTTACTTTTAAGCTCATTCATTCATCACTCACTCCTTCATTCATTACTCATCCTTCCATTCATATAATGCCCCGGCCCCAAGCTGATCAGTGGGTACTCATTAATTATTTGGGAGCGACCCATACGAGGCATTTTTTTACCCCTGGGATACCACCCGTAGTGGCGGGATTGACCCATGTTAGGTGTTCTTTTCACCCCTGGGATATCACCCGAGGTATTGGGATCGACCCATGCTAGGTATTTCAACCCCTGGGATACCACCCAAGAATAGAGACTTTATTACCTCACTTCTTTAATTTTTGCAATAGTTCATTCGATGGTCATGTAATTATTGGAACTTTTGAATGTAACATTATTGGAACTTTGGAGCCATGTCCACAGTTATGTGACACATGAGTAACAATAGATCAATAAATAAGGTATATGTGATTAACAATAGATGATAACCTGAAATGAGATGCCTTAGAACATTTAGGAAATGAACAAGTACAATGACAAGGTGAACACTATCTTACATACCTTATCTTCTCAATATGAATACACAGTCCTATGTGTGAATACAATAATCCAGCTCCTTCTTTACGTGTTACTCTACAACACAAGTTCATAACGGAACTCATGTTAACGACTAGTAACCTTACAAGTGCACAAAACGACATGAGTTACATGACTGCCATATAGCGTCATTTCACCCTTTACAATACAATCCAATGCATTACCATACCAACAACACCATAACATTCCACACATTAACCAAGACATCATAAACCAATAGCATTTCACACCAATTTTACCCTTTGCGCTTCCTCATTTTCATTACATCACAATTATTCCGTCAAGTCACCTCAATACCTTTCATAAAAACATATTAACAACAATACATAATTGTTATAATCCAACATACCTCCAAACGACCCCTTAACGTCATTCAAAAGGTATCATAAGTTGGTAATTACATCCAAAAAGGGTATAGGGGCCTTCGGGGATCAAAGAGAGACAAAAACATGCAAAATGTGATTCTGGGTTGACCTGCGAAGCCACCTGTTCCAGAAAGTGGCTGACATGCGGCCGCAGGTGACCCTTTTCCCTGTCCAGGGGCACCTGCGTTGGCATCTGCGCCCGCAGGTGCCCTATCTGCGGGGGCGGGTGCCCGTTTCAGCCAAAAAGGGTCTCTTTTGGGGCCTTTTTGTGTAATAAATGGTCCATGTCCATGAATAAACTTATCTTTACATATTTTAAGTCACTTGGATGCCAATGAACCATCATGGTTTCACAACACACATGAACATCACCAAAACCACATTTTTCTTTCAATACACCACCAAGTTCATGCATAATTTTGTAATAACAATTCCAAACATTATCTATAAGGATAAAACAAGTTAAGGCTATAATCACATATCACATGTCAACATTGAATCATCAAGTTCACTTCCTTCAATACCACAAGTCCATTTTCAAGTTTACAAGGCAAAAACCTTCTCCGATTGCAAAAATAGACAGTTTTACACCTAGTGACCTGTCCAACACCTTGCCAACAAAACCAACATGATTTACACACCATATTAAGCATATCATATACTAAACCACGAGAATAAATACTTACCAAAGCTTGCAAGAGAGTGATCTTGTCAAAAAGTGTGATGACTTAAGGTTTGTGTGTGTAGAGAGAAATATCTTGAATATTCTAGAAAAAGCATGTGTGTTGATATGAATAAAAATATGATTTTTCCTTGATTTATATAGTACTTAATGGTCATCCTTAGCCAAATTAAATGCATGCTTGCTTGTTCAAACCCAAGAATAGGTCATTTCCATTTTTGGGCCATGTCTTTTATATGATTTTGGGCCTCATTTGAGCCCAATAGCACATGATTCATTTAAGCCCAACAAATTAATGCATAATTCACCAACTCTCTCATGTTTAAATAATTCCATAAATTTTAAAGTAGGCTCATGGGTTCGGAAATGTACGGGGTGTTACATCCTTTCCCCCTTAGAAATATTCATCCTCGAATGTTAGTGATATTATTCAAATTAAACAAATTAGGGTCTAGGATCATTCTTCATGTTATCATATATATATATATATATATATATATATATATATATATATATATATATATATATATATAATTCTTATAAGTACTTACTTGTTATTGCTCCAGTCCCGTATCTTGAAACAAATGAGGGCATTTTGACTTTATTATTTCTTCAGGTTCCCATGTGATCTTTTCTATTTGTTGATTTCTCCAAAGTACCTTTACGGAAGCTATGCCTTTATTCCTCAACCTCTTTACTTGTCTATCTAGAATAGCAATAGGTATCTCCTCATAGGTAAGATCCTCCGTAACTTATACATCTTCAATGGGAGTAAAATGAGATGGATCTCCTATGAACTTTCGAAGCATCGAGACATGAAATACTGGATGAACTGTGGAGATTTCTTGGGGTAATGCTAATACGTATGCGATTTGCCCAAATCTTCGAACAATTTCACATGGCCCTATATACCGGGGACTCAACTTCCCTTTCTTTCCAAATCTCATTACCCCTTTTATCGGTGACACCTTCAAGAATACCCAATCACCTATGGAAAATTCGAGCCCTCTTCTTCTAACATCAGCATATGACTTGTGTCGACTTTGGGCCATTTGTAGCCGTTGTTGGATCACTTTAACTTTCTCCATAGCTTGATGAAAAAGGTCTGGCCCAAGTAAAGCAGTTTTACCTGCTTCAAACCATCCAATCGGTGATCTACATTTCCTTCCGTATAAAGCTTCATAAGGTACCATTTTGATACTTGAATGATAGCTATTATTGTAGGCAAATTCAACAAGAGGCAAATGATCATCCCAACTGCCTTGAAAATCTAACATGCACGCTCATAGCATATCTTCAAGTGTTTGGATAGTATGTTCTGCTTGTCCATCTGTCTGAGGATGGAAAGCCGTACTCAAATTCACTTGTGTACCCAAGCTCTTCTGAAAAGATATCCAAATGTGCGCAGTAAATTGAGCTCCCCTGTCTGATATAATGGAGATCGGAATTCCATGTAACCGCACTATCTCTTTAACATACAACCTTGCATACTCCTCGACTGTATAAGTGGCCTTGACTGGTAGGAAATGCGCTGATTTGGTAAGCCTGTCAACTATGACCCATATGGAATCAAATTTCTGCAGTGTACGAGGCAACCCTGTGATGAAGTCTATATTAATCATGTCCCATTTCCAAACTGGAAGATTGATACATTGCATGTAACCTCCTAGTTTCTGATGCTCTACCATTACTTGTTGATAATTCGGGCATTGAGCTACAAATTCTGCAATGTTCTTCTTCATGTTTCCCCACCAATACATTTCCTTCAAATCATGGTACATTTTGGTAGCTCCTGGATGAATAGAATATCGTGAATGATGCGCTTCTGTCATAATTCGTCTTCTCAGCTTATCTACATCCGGTACACATAATCTACCTTGGCATTGAAGTACTCCTTCTTGTGTAAGATCAAATGTCTTTGTCAAACTCTGTTGTACATTCTCTTTTAGTTGCAATAACATAGGATCCGCAAACTGATTCTCTTTCACTTCAGCTATTAATAATGATTCTGCCGCATTTTGTACAATAACCCCTTCATCTGAGGATTCAAGACGACGAACCCCCAAGTTTGCTAATTGATGTAGATCCTTGACCAAGTGTTGCTTTTCCGTCAATTGGCCACTAGTGCCTTCTATTGCCTTGTGGCTCAATGCATCCACTACCACATTTGCTTTTCCTGGATGATATAGAATATCAATATCATAGTCTTTCAAGAGCTCTAGCCACCTTCGTTGCCTCAAATTGAGTTCCTTCTTCTTAAAGATATATTGCAAGCTTTTATGATCAGTATAGATATCAACATGAGCTCCATACAAATAATGATGCCATATCTTTAAAGTAAATACCACCGCTGCTAACTCAAGATCATGTGTGGGGTAGTTTCTCTGGTGTGGCCTCAACTGTCGTGAGGCATATTCTATTACATTACCATGCTGCATCAATACACACAATCTAAAATTAGAACTCATACTACTTAGCTTAGTAAGAATCTCTGATGAAGCGGTCCAATGAAAGGATTTCTCTAGCTCATTAGTGTTATTGAAATTCTATTTTAGTTATCTATTTCATTCAAGAGAGGTAACAAGGTTTAGACTGGCCTTTTTTAGCTTACCTTCAAGACTTGTGAAGGACTCAGTTGCCTCCACCTTCCTAGTTATCCCTTTCAGTTTGTCACTCAACATTTTTTTTTCATTTTTAATCTTAGCAACTTCTACTTCAAGCTCTGAATTCCTTGAGGATAAGGAGACCTTCTCTATTTTAATTTAAATCAATTCATTAGCTAGAGACTCATTTTTAATAGCATAATTGTGAAAGGTACCAATAAAGACACTAGCTAGAGATCTTAACTCTTTCTTAGAATAGTTTCACAAGTTTTTTGAACATTAAAGAAGGTTACCTCATCATCTGCTTCATCATCAGATTTGGCCATGAAAGCTAGCAAGAAATTAGATTTTGTTGACTCATCTTCAATCATGAACATGGATGTGTTCTCACCATCCACCTCTTCATATGAAACACTTGAATATTCTCCCCAAGCTGCAAGAACTTGATTAACTATCTTGTTAGCTACTTTCCTTCTTCTGACTCTATCGGAGACCTGGTGCCTTTTCTGGTTCCTTTCTGAGTTTTGCTTGGTGAAATCCTTATAATCCAACTTATGAAGGGGAAAGTCTTTGATATGATGACCAGGTTTTCTATATTTAGGGCACATATCATTCCCTCTAAACCCCTTACTAGAGTTTTCTTTATTCTGAAAACCTTCGCTTCTTGCCATCTTTTTAAACCTTCGAGTGAGATATGACATGTCATGTTTATCTTCACTTGAGTCATTTTTTCTTGCCTTCAGAACCATGCTCTTTTATTTCTTGGGGTTGTTTCTTTTGGAATCTTGCTAATGTTTAAGTTCATATGTCTTCAAATTTCCAATAAGCTCATCAATCATCATAGTTTGTAGATCATTTGCCTCTGAGATGGAATTCACTTTGCTTTCCCATGAAGGAGGCAAGATACTTCAAGATCTTCCTGACCAACTTGTACATCTTGATATTTTCTCTAAGACACTTGAGTTCATTCACAATATATGTAAATCGAGTATGCATATCTTGTATAGATTCTCCTTCGCTCATCTTAAATAGCTCAAACTGAGTAGTAAGGATATCAATTTTTTATTGCTTCACTTAACTTGTTCCCTCATGAGAATTCTACAAAGCTTCCCATATTTCCTTAGCAGATTCACAAGAGGAGACTCGGTTGTACTCATCAGGTCATATCTCACATATGATGATCTTCTTAGCATTGTAATTCTTTTCAATCTTCTTCATGTCACCTTTATTATATTCTTTCCTAGCTTTGGGAATGGATAGAGAGATTTCCCCTTCTTTAACAACTTTTATGGGCACATGAGGATCGTCACAGGTCACATCCCACAACTCACTATCTTTCGCCATTATGAAATCATGCATTCTAGTCTTCCACCAACTGTAGAATTGCCCATTGAACCTTGGGGGTCGAGTAGTTGATTATCCTTTCTCGAGACTAGGTGGAGCTGTCATCTTGAATGTGATTCTTCCTAGATGTTAACCTTATAGGAAGAACTACTCTGATACTAATTGATGGTTCATAAAAGTCCACCACTATAGCCTAGACCTGATTCGATACTAGGTCCCTGTATGAGGATATCAAAGAACAACAAGAACATAATGAAAACTGTATGAAGGTAAATAAAAAGAGGTATTTACGTGGAAACCTCCTAGTTCAAGGGAGTAAAACCACCACCTACCCTAGTACGATTTCACAAACAACATTCACTAAACTCCGAGTAACCTTCGATTACAACCTAGGAATTAACCTCCTAATTGCTAAAACCCTGCAATAACTCTATTGCAACACACCCTCACAATACCTCTACTTTGAGTACTCCATTATCTACCTCCAGCTAGAAAACAACTCAGATTTAAAGAAAAACTAAATGAAAGATAATACTCACTGGAATCTCTAGAATGAGATGTGAGTTTACAATTGTAAGATCAAAATAGAAAAACTCAATCAACCTAGAAACAAAACATAAATTATTTATTAGCATAGAGTTTCTAAATTGTTGAGTCTTGCAATTTCAGCTGAGTTAAGGCCTTTGCTTGAGAGAATACTTTTTCAAAATTTACAAAAGCTTAAACTTCTCTCCTCAAGTGTGATGAATATATATAATGAGCATTAGGAGAGACGCTTCCTCATTGGTGGATGTTGGAAAGGACCACTGAGAATTCATCCCACTAATGTGCTGAAACTACCAGAGAGTACTGGACAGCTGGCACATAAGACAAATACGTACAACTGCAAAACTGCATACTGGGTCACTAGTTGATGTAACTAGTCCTTCCACTAGGTTAAGCAATCATCAAAAGCATACTAGGACACTATTTGACTTAACTAGTCCTTCCACTGGGTCAAGCAACCATCAAAACATGAATCACAATCAGACTGACATAGTCCAGGTCAGTGATAAAGTTTGTCGATCATCAAAACTAGCATTCTAACAATTCTAATGGTCGTGAAGCATTAAAATAGTAAGATCAAGAATATAAGAACAACTAATATAATAATTAAATAAATCAAATCAATAGTTACTAAACAATCATGTAGTTAGCTACCATAATCATAGAACAAGATGTTTAACTCCACATAGACATGGAGAATTTACATCAAATAATCCAAAGAAAAATGTAATAATAAGTAAATTTTGAGAAGAAAAGAATAGACCAATTTTCTCCAGCCTTCATGCGGCTCCTGGCTCTCCCTAGGTCAAAAGTTGTGTTAAACCATTATTTTGAAATATTTATAGGTGTAGGAAAAAAGTACCAATTAAAATAATTGAGTCCAAAACAAACTAGAAAAAGTCAAATTTTAAAAAATCCACCTTCACACCGCGTTGGCCAACGCAGAGGAACCAGACCCACGTCGTAGAGCCCAGTGTGAAGGCTAGGTAGTATGTTGTCTTTTACATTTTGTTGCTCACGTTATTGCTGCATCTTTACATTGTGACATGTGAGTGCACCTCTTCCAATTTTTACTTTGTTTGCTGCATACAAAATTTATATATTACAATATTTAACTTAATCTATTATGTTGCTTGCTTGATTTTCTTATATGTTTTCATATTTTTTATTAGTTTCTGCTCCAAATTTGTTCATCTCCACATAGTTTTATTCCTACATATTGAAAAGAAAATATTAAGCATAAACTAATATAACCATTACTCAAAAACAATTAAAAGTACTAAATTGTGAAGGAAATAATGATTAAACATATGTAATTTTGTCTTCACATCACGTCTAAGTCTGGACATCCCCTAGGCACCTTAGCGAGTAGCATGAGAGGAATTGTTGCTCTTCATTTTAGTCTATGTCAACTTTGATAGAGTAGACTCGGGTTTTAAGATAACTTTGCATGGATAAGTATTTAATTGTGCCTCTTATTCGGTCATCCTCGGCCCAATTGTGCGATGGTCCCGAGTTTTTTTGCTATCAGATGATCACTTTGTGTAATCTCTGTGACTTAATTCTTCCTAGGGAGGCCGCAAAATGCGCGCTTACATTTGTGGAACCGAGTCTCGAGTCCTCATATCGGGCCGTGTAGACTTCTTCGTAGCCCTTTGCGTGGGCTCTGAAGTCGTAGCCTAATTCCCCTTCCAAGGTTTGGGGAGATCGCCCTTAGGTTTTTTTTCAGTTAGTCTGTGACTCGACTAAGTGATTTGCTTTAATAACTAATATGAAGTTAAAAGTAAAATGCATACACATTTGCTAATTCCCATAAGTTTTCCATTTATTCAACCATTATCGATCATTGTCTTTTACAATGGGAGAGCATACAAAAGATTTTTCCTAATTACCCCCCCCCCTCTTGAAAGTCCCTACTTCTACCTCATTAAAACCTTGCCAGAAAACCCTTCTCAGTAAAAAAACTTGTCGAAGGAAAAAGGAGTGTAGCTTGTCCTTTTGGGTCTTTAATTGTCGCGTTCAATCTCTACCCCAAACATGTATGCAAAAGAACTCAAAAATAAGATGTTACCCAAACAAAACACAAAGGAAGGGAAGTTACCTATCTCGTTGAGGTTGTTTATTAGTTTATCATCTTCTTGGAGGAATTTTGATCGGCGAGTGGATGGTTGCCCTCGGCGCATTTCTCATAGTTTCCTTTTGCTCGCTTAGAAATTCCATAAGGTTCCCACCCTTCAGTAGCTCTACGACCGCTTCTCAAAGGTAGCGACAGTCCTCGGTGTCATGCCCATGCATCCCATGGAACTCGTACTAGGATCCATTATCCCTTGTATCAGGGTTTAATTGAAGGGGTTTGGGAATTTTGCTCCCTTGATGTCTCGAATTGCTGATACCAGTCGCTCGGGATTTACATTAAAGTAATAATTTGAGAATGTGGGTGCATCATTGGTGGCATATACCATAGGTTTTACCACCTCTTGGGATTGAAACTCCTTTTGCGAGGGTTCCCTTTCTACCCTTTGATTATGTCAAGGCTGTTCTGAAGCTTGAAACCCACTGCCCCCTTGCCACTTGATTTTGCTTCTACCGAGTAAGAGGTGTAGTGCCCTTAGGTTGATCCTTTTAAGTCGTTCCAGTGTAAGGGGTCCTAGCTGGTTTATCCTCCAAACTCCACGAGCTCTTTTGGGTCTTGAATTACTTCATGTTCGTTGGGATTTCCTAGTGACTCACCTGCAATCATCCTCGATCTAAATTTTTAACTTGTACCGATTGTGGACATGAACCCACATTGTTATCTCAAAGTGAGTCAAACTTTCTTGAGCTTGAAAAAAGTGACCAAACTTTTGGGGTTCAGCCCCTAGGTAAAGTCCTCTATCGCCCAGTCATCCGGCACCATCGTGAGATGCATCCTTTCCTTCTGGAACCTGGACACTGCTCCCGAAGTAGCTCTGTGTCTCCTTGCTCTATCTTAAAAATATCCCTTCGGTAGGGTTGCACCTTCTTGGCCTCACCATGGGCCCTTATGAAGTAGTCTGTCAATATGTTAAATAAATTGATTGATTTTTTAGGGAGAAGAGATACTATACCATCCAACCAGGGCTCTTCCCGAGAGTGTCTCATCAAAATTCTTTACTATGACTGACTTGACCTCCTCCTTTGTTAGATCGTTACCATTGATCGCCGTCTTAAAAAATAGTGAATGTTCCTAGGGGTCTAAGTTCCTATCATACTTTGGGATGTCTGGCATTTTAAACCTCTTTGGGATGGGCCTCGTCACAGCAACAGCCGTGTAGGGCATCTTGGCGTAGCTCTTGGATTCGGGTCCCTTTGCTACCGGAGGGACTCCAGAAATAGGGTTCATCCAAGACTGTAGCTCAGAATGCTGAGCCTTCATCTCTTTCTCACCAACTCCAGCATAGCCATCGACAAAGCTACGTCCTTGAGCCTGGTCTTATCGCTCGCCGTTATTACTCCTTCTATTCTGTCCCTATGTTCTTGATTATCTGGATCTTGTTGTTTGTTCCTTCTTGAAGCACCCGACGTCACCTAAGTTGTGTCGTCTTGTAGTTCATCCATCCTTTTGTCCCGCGCCTCTATCCGATCCATCAGCTTCCTGTGGGATGCATCAAAGTCCTTCAAGAGTTCCTGCAAACCTTATAAGTCGCATGTTTCCAACTCTTTATTCTCGGGGTCGGTGGGCACTTTTCGCCTTTTTGGCATGTTCACATTCATCGTATTCAATGTAAAAGGCATTTCCTCGCCATCAAGAGTAGTTCTTTCCCTTGAACCTAAGGGGTTCATAAGTTTAGTCCCTAGAATCTGCTGGGGAGAGAAATCCTCCACACGGTCATTGTTATCATCGGCCATGACCTACTTTCTTGCAAAGTAAAGCCCAGAAAGAAAACAACAAAAAAGAAGGAAGCCAAAACCTAAACAGTTGGTCTGGCCTCTTGGTGGGCGTCAAACTATTTACTATTGATTTTGGGATAGTTAGATTTATAGGTGAGTCAAGAGCACGCATTATGATTTTAACTTCTTATTAGTGCATGAGTTTGCAAGATAGTGAATAAATAAAGTAAACAAGTTAAACCTTAAGCAAAAACATAGATCGAGGACAAATCTGAATGGCTACTTAGCCCGTATCACTTTAGCTACAAATGGGTAGTGGCTCTGAATGCTTAGTGAGCGAATGTAACAGTAAGAAAGCAGTAATACACAGCTAAAGAAATAGAGAAAACTTAAGAACAAAGCGAAAGAATATTATTGCTTGAGAGTGGAGAGTAGAGGATTCTAATCTTTTTACAATAGAGGATGGGGTGACTATTTATAGGGTACCAGGTCTGTCTATGGACAATAGGAGAGTGTTATTTAGAACATTCACTACAACAACCAATGACTGACAACTACTTTCCCTTGATCCATTGGGGGATGCCAACCCAATATGTCTGACGCGGTTCAGCCAAGGGTCGTCTGCACACCTGAGAATTCTAACACATCATTCTTTTGTCTGTCCTTTTGTGCGCAGTCACCATCGCCGCTAGTCTCGGGCTAATTCATTTTTACCTGAGAGGACATTCTCTCAACTTGGTTTCATCCCTAGTTGGTGTATATTGCAGGCGGGCTCCAATCCTACCTTACCTGAATCGGTTCAATCCTTATCGAGGCTATTTTGCCACATATATAAATCATCCTTGTTTAATCTCAAAGCTAAATTCTCATTCGAACTTCAACCTCATGGATTAAACTTTGAGATTAAACAAGCAAAAATGGGAGATTTGTTCTTTTGTTCATGGATTGAAAGGCTGATTGTAGATTTTGTATTCAAGAGTTTGGCGAATTTTATTTGAATTTTCTGTTGATTTCGTTTATTTAGTCAAAGAAATCACGTAAAGATGTGTTTTTAGGCATGATTTGTAGTTTAAATGAGTTAGGATTTTCTTGTTATTTTGTAGTTTAAAGTTGGAGTTTTGTTAAGGATTTGGGAATATTCATATTTTTTTAGTTTTTTTTTGCAAGTCCTGATGAATAGTATTGTAATTGTTAAATTCCACCATAAGGGAAAAATTATCGAGGGTGAATTTCCAAAATCTGAGGTGGAGTGGAAAGTTTTTTCAATGCTAAGCTTTCCCCACAATGACAGAAAACAACACAATTACCTAATTTCATTGTCAACTTGTCTGAAGAATGGAGATAATGAAAAAGAGAGGTGAATTGAAGTTCTTTACAATAATCTAAGAGAAGTTTGGAAGAAACCACATGGAATGACCTTTGAAATTTTTAGCTTCAATGGTGTTTTCAACGAAGAAGATGAGCAAGCATTATACAACGAGAGATTTTTTATCATTATTTTCTTACTCATTAAGTTTAAGAAGATTTCACACGCTTAGAAGAAAATACACAACATGCTACATACCATGCTGGACTCAGATGTTTAAAAAATACACTTAAGACAAGTTTAAGTATCTAAATGATCACTATGAAAGTTTATATATCTATCTTACAAAATAGGCCAAGTTTAAGAGCCTATCAAGGTATTTGGCCTTAAAAAATATATACACATAAATTACCTAATTTTATGGAGAAACCACAAATTCACGTGCCCCATATTTTACCTCTAAATTCGCCACTGCCCACAAATAAGCTGCCATTAAAAAAATAGAAAATTGACAAAATTGTCCAGTCAGCTAAAGAAATGTCATAGGAATGACCATTTAATTGAATTTCCATTTGGTAGCCTTTTTCGGCAGAAAATTTATCTCCTTTAGCTATTCTCCTTTTTTCTAGTCATGTTCTTTTCTTTTTTTCTTTTTCTCTTTTTTTTTTGGGCTTCCTTTTTGTTTTAAAAAAATTCTTCTCTTCAATTGTTGTTCTTTTTTTAAACAATCAAATAAATTTTGTTGCACTGTAATTACTTTTATTAACTATCAAATATAAAAAAATTATATTTTTTTTCAAATACAATAAAAAAAGAGAGAATGTATCAGTGCATATTTGATACTAGATACATGTATTTAGATAATTGTATGTTCTTCTTCTTCTTTTAATGTATTGAGACAACCTCCATTCATATTGATACACATTGATACAGAACAATGCATATTTGAGACTTTTAAAGTATTGATACATATTTACATATTGATGTTCTTTCTCATAAAAAAATTGTGGGGGTTGGCACAAACGACACAGAATGAATGTATAATGGGGTTTTTATAACTCCCAAAATAAACAGTCACAATTTAACAGTTTTCTTATAGTTGTACAATAATGTTTAATGACTTAATACATTAATAACTGTTTAAACTTGTCAATAAATTTCATTTAGACATTCAAACTATGGTTTGTCTCGATTGAGCATCTGAACACATAATAAAGTGTTCCTATTAGACACACTTATTTTAATTTTGATCTTTTTGCATGTATTATCAAGTACTTTTTACGTAAATATGTTAATCACTTGAAATATATGTTAATTTCAATAATTATATGCAACAGACTCAATAGGTCGTAAAGTTTCAGACGTGTTTCAATTAGACTAATGTGCATAAGTAAGAAAGATGTCATGCTTTAAGTGATTAACTTATCTATATAATGGACACTTGAGAATATATGCATATAAAAAATAAGCATAAAAATATTTTATCATGTATTCAAATATTTAATTAGAACAATTCATATTTCAAAATGTCAATTCCAAGAGTTCATACTACCCATTGAGTTTTCAGAGTCAACTAAATTTTTATATGTCTTTTAGATAGTTTAAATTGTTAATTATTGTGATTTATAGTACTTTTTATGTAATTTCAAATATATAATAGATTAAAAAGAAAAGTAGGATAAAAAAATTAAAATGAAAAAGTACGAATAGCCCTCGGCCAGAAGTAGGCATGTCGACAGACAACTACATGATTCTAAGTGTCTATATAATAGTAAAGTAAAGTAAAGTATAAAAGTAATAGAAAAGACATGAAATCCCCTTAAACTTGTCCTCCAAACTTACTTTAACACTGTAACTTTACGGGCAGTTATTTACCCCCTAAAATCTTTTTGAAGTGAATAAATACCACCCCTAAGGCTGACTTGACATAAAAAAAGAAAAAAATATTTTTCTTTTACAAAAAATGATAAAAAAGAAAAATACCCCTCCCCACTCCCCCGGTCCCACTCCCTTTCTTCTTCGAAACCCCTCCTCCCCCTCCCCCCCCCCCCCCCCCCACATTTTTTTTTTTTAATTTATGCAAACCCCCCATTTCTTTCTCCTCTTTCAAACCCCCCGCACCTTTTCTCCTTTTTCGAATCCCCACACCGACACACCTTCTACAACTTTATCTTCATCTTCTTTTTTATTTTTTTTCTTTTAATTAATTTTCTCTTTTATTTTCAAGATAAACTAAAGAGAGCGAAATCATCAATGAAAATTGAATAAAATTATTAAAATTTTATTTTTATTAGAACTGAGAATTCTATCAAATTAAAAAAAAACCTCAGTAACATATTTTATGATTTCAAGAACAAATTAGTGTTATATTTTATGAGAATTAGAATTTTTTGATATCAAAATGTCGAAAATGGAGATTGTATTTTTTTCTTTCTTGAAGGATCTAGTCCATCTCCATTTTTCTTTTTGCAATTTTTTTTGTGCCTCAAACAACAAAAAGAGATAAATCAATACAAAATTTGATGGAGGATTCATGTTGTTACAATTTCACATCAAAAGATAAAGAGGAAGTAAACTTACCTATACAAAGTTCTCAAGAGAGTTTTCTTCGAAAGAAATTAGTGAAACATTGTTTGAGAGGTTGAAAAAGAATAATTAGCGAAAATTTAATCAATCAAGGGCAAAAAAGGGGAAAAAAAAGGTTGGATGGAGGTTGAAGAAGGTGAAGGAGGGGGGGGGGGGGAGGGGGGGGGGAGGGGAGGTGGATGGATTTGCAAAATAAGAAAGGGTTGAAGAAGAAAGTGGATGAAGGTAATTTTTATTATATAATATAAATATTAGTGAGACCATCATCTTTTTAAAATAATTTTTTTATGTGGATCTGATGTGACAATGACATGGTGCATGTATAATGCACCTTCAACTGTGAGAGTGATATTATTTTTTTTTTATTGCCAACCCTACCTTGCTTTGCTTATTGGCTTAATCAAACTCGAAAACCATGAACAAGGAGATAAGGGAGTGAGAGTGGTATTATATTCTTAAAATGATATTTAATTCAGTTGAAAGTTGTTTAGGGATATATAAATGTTACAAGTTAAAATGTTAAAGTAGAGTTGACGGACAAGTTTAGGGAATTTTATGTCTTTTCTGTAAAAGTAAATATTTTCTTCGTTTAAAAAAGAATGGTTTATTTTGATTTAATATGAAGTTTAAGAAAATAAAGAATATTTTTGTATTTTATAATCTTAAATTAAAGTTATGTCAAATGTACTTAAATTCTCTTTATTCTTATGAATTTAAATATGCCATGTAAAAAGTTAAAATTAAAATATTAAAAAAAAATAATTTTTCTTTTAAATGGACTAAAAAGAACCTGTAGGCTCCTTTTCAAACGGAGCAAGTAATTATTACTTATATTGATCAGCAGCACACCAAACCAACGGTCCGTATCCTTCCTTCCCTCGTTCTCTTCCTTCCCTCAGTCAAAGAAAAGAAACAAAAAATGGCTGAAATGAGTGTATCCACGGCTTCACTTCAATACTTTACTAAATCACCACTCTGCTCGCTCTCAGGCATAAAATTTAACTGTTCTTACGACCGTTCAGTTATTATATCTCCCAGACCCAAGTTTTGCTTAATATCTAAATACAATTCGTTTCGTTTCTGTGCTGCTGTTGTGAAAGCTGCGACTGCTTCTTCTCCACAGAGAAATGCAACTGAGCCAATGCTTCCTCCTTACAATGTCTTGATTACAGGTGGTTCCAAAGGTTAGTTGTTTTCAAGTACAGCCATTGAAATGTGGGTTATCATAAATTTGGCGTGTTTGCTTAATGTATTGATTTCGGTGTCTTCATCTACTTATCTTTTCTTTTTTAGGGGTCTATTGATGTTAAACCTGGTCATTTTATCTGTAACTTCTCTTTTTTGCAACATATCTTTGTGAAAAGCCACTGAGAAACTTGAAAATGTATGGCCAGATAACATTGCCAAAGTCAAAGGAGATTGAATATGGTGTACACTGAGAATCAATGTGCTTATTGCCAACATTTTATGTTCCGAGTTATAGAGTTGGAAATTGATTATTAAAGGTGTTGGGTTTGAAATCGAGAGGGCGTCATGCGAAAGCTTATAGTTGCAAACCATAGATGCGATAAATCAGACGATAAAGAAAATTAGACTAAAACATATTATTGAATATGGTTTGGCCAATTGACCTACATATGAAAACCTAATATTGAAAAAGTATAAAAATCTATTGAGAGAAAATGTTCCTCTAAACAAGACTCTTTTAACGACTACATTGTGGATGCTATTGTGTTATAATATGAGAAGAGGGATCTTCTATTTATAGAGGTTCAAATTCTTTCTTCCAAGAAAGAGATTAGCCAAATCTGGAAGAGTTTTATATTTTTCTTTTAGGAAAAGTAAAAGTAATTATGGTATTACTTTTATTTTCCTTTTAAGAAAAGTAAAACTTAAATTTGGTAAGAAAATCATGGCAAAAACCCTAACAAATCTCCCCTTTTTGGCTTGATTTTCTTGACATAACTTGATCCTCCTTCTTCATGTCACATGCATGAACTTCGTTCTTCACATAATCTTCATCACTGTTGCTTGTCATGGTTTAAATATAAGGTTTAAAATATCATGATTAAAACTGGGTTAAAAATTAATATCTTATTTTTATTTTTAAAAATGCAGCAGGAATGTTGAAAATATGGTTGAAACTTCTTCTCCACATGTAGTTAGATAAAATCTTCATTATCATCAAATTAGTTGCAACTTGATTTGAAACCACTTTAAACCTGTCTTTAATCTCGTTTTACCAAATCATTGGACCTTTCAACCGTAGGCTCTGATAACATTTGTTGGGTTCAAAATCGAGAGGGTGTCATGCGGAAGCTTATAGTTGCAAACCATATAGGTGATAAATCAGATGACAAAGAAAATTAGACTAAAACATATTATTGAATATGGTTTGGCCAATTGGCCTACATATGAAAACCTAATATTGAAAAAGCATAAAAATCTATTGAGAGAAAATCACCCTCTAAACAAGACTCTTTTAACGACTATATTGTGGATGCTATTGTGTTATAATATGAGAAGAGGGGTCTTCTATTTATAGAAGTTCAAATCCTTTCCTCCAAGAAAGAGGTTAGCCAAATATGGAAAAGTTTTATATGTTCCTTTTAGGAAAAGTAAAAGTAATTATGGTATTATTTTTATTTTTATTTTAAAGAAAAGTAAAACTTAAATTTGATAAGAAAATCAGTGTTTGAACGACATCCAGAAGGACAATGATGAAGTGTTATATATTCTGACTAGATATATGAAGTATGACAAAAATTTAATATTAGAAGATCTGGATTTGTCATAATGGATATTAGCCTGCATGACGTATGCTGGTTGAGTAGCAGGTGTAAACTTGGCGTGGTAAGTTGTCTTTCATTGATCAAAATATACTTACACAAGGATGAATAGCTAAACCACGAAACAGAATTTATTACAAATGAGGTAGGTATCTACAAATTCTTTTAAAACAAATTTACCACCAGAAGAATATATTCTGACCAAATATATAACCTAGAGAATATATTCTTATCAAATATACAATCAAGATAATATATTCCTACAAAATATATAACCAAGAAAATATATTCCTCAGTACCCTCCCTCAAGTTGAATTAGTGTAGCAAGAAGCTTAGACAATACATCTGCAACTAGAATAGTGGAGGAGATATACCAAACCTGAAGTTGTTTCTGACAAACTGAAGCACCGACAAAATGGAGGTCTATTTACACGTGTTCCATTCGAGTATAAAGCATTAGATTAGTAGTTAAATACGTTGCACTGAGATTTTCATACCAGACAATTGTCACACCAGGGAAATACAAGAAAATCTTAGAAAGGAAATTGTGAGTCCACATTATGTCAGAACTTGTAGCTACGAAGAAACAGTACCCGACTTGAATGGAAGACCTAGTATTGAAATATCAACAGAGAATGTTACAGTGGAAGATTTTAGTTATGTTAGTTAAGTGATGAGCTGTCACCAGCTGTACAAGTCCAATTCTGTTAGCATAAGTCGACTAGCAGTCTATAAATAGGGGCGGCCAATGTAACAGTGAATTAACTACTTCCAAATATACAAAAATCTTCTCTCTATTTTTCCTCTATGAGATTCCAGAATTGTTGATGGTTGATTGTTGCTCAATTGAGCATTTCTGTAAATTTCACATGGTATCACAATAGATCAGATTTGTCGGAGTAGGATCTGAGTATCACAATAGATCACAAAACAAATGCAGCCAAATGTATGAAAATTATCATAGCTAGGATTTTGTGATAAAGACGATAATATGGAGACTCAAGATTTAACACTTTAGATGGCAGTCTATTAATTAAATAGACAGCAGTAGACAAAGCTTCAACCCAATATTTAGAAGGAACAGAGGACTCAATCAATAAAGTATGAGTGACTAGTGGTAGAAGTACAAGCAAAAGTTAGAACACGAGGAATAGAAAAGTATATAGGGAACAATCTTCCAACTTTAGGCCCCTTCGGGTTTATCGTCCCCGACACCTGATCCTGCACAAGGCAACTATTACGAGAAAAATTCACATCACAATTGTTATCTACCAATTGGCCAACTGAAATAAGACTAGTTGAGAGCTTTGGTTATACAAAAACATTCTTGAATGTATCAGTAATATCTCCAACCTTGGTAATGGGTAACTTACTACCATTGGCAACCTGAATTTGTGTTGGACCATTATACTCGCGAATGTTCTTGAGTATATTAGTTGAATTGGTCATATGATTAGAAGCGCCAGAATCAACAAGCCAAAATTTAGATATTATATCATTACCTTGCAGCCCCAAAGCTGAAAATGCTGACACGATCATTTGTTGTACCATTTCAGCAGTAAGAACTTGTCCTGTTGAAGATGAGTTATCTGTAGTGGAACCACTTATCCCAACTTGAAAAGCATTTTCCTTACGGGTTTGAGGACGTATGGGACACTCTTTGATAATGTGTCCTTGTTGTTTGCAATAATTACAAAACTTCTTACCACAATTGCTAGCAATATGACCATATTCCTTGCAACTGTAGCATTGAGTTCTAGCCATATCCCTAGCCTTTCCTTTCCCTTGAGCTGCAAATGCAATAGGGGCAGCATTTTCCTGATGAAAAGTATTTTGTGTGAAGAGACGCTGCTCTTCACGAAGTAATTCGCTAAAACAAACATCCAACGAGGGAGATGGATCACGGTTCATCAAGTTGGAACGAACACTTTCAAAATCAAATCGCAATTTCATCAAAAATTGATCTTGCTTGCTTTGCTCATGATTTTAGCATAAATGATATCGGTGAATTCAGCCCATGAGTTCTGGAATCCAGAGAAATAATCTTGAACAGAGAGACCTCCTTGAGAGTAAAGAGCAATTTCATGCTCTAACTTAAAGTGCCTTGCGCTGTCGTCTTTGTTGTAAATCTTTCGTAAATAATCCCACATGGCCTTTGCTGTCTTGTATGACCTGAGATTAAGAACAATAAGAGGGTCAATTGACCCTAAGATCCATGTCATCACCCGAGCATCTTTAACCTTCCATTCATCGAGCTTTGTAGGATCAGTAGGAGCAGGATTGCTTCCATCTATATGTCCCCATAATTCTTTTCCGATGACAAATAGTTGGAATTGAAATTCCTAGGCAGAATAATTTTTTCCAGTGAAAATAACATGAAAGGACTCAAACTGATGTGACGCCATGTACTTGACTAGCTAAGGAAGATAGAAACACACAAAAAACCAGAATAACCAAGACTAAAAAATCCCAAGATCCTTAGGACTAACTGTTGACTAACAGTAAGCCAAACCAAAACTTTCAAAAAAATAAATTCTGAAAGGAACAAATGAAAGACACTAAGAATCAAAACACTGAAAAGAAGGCTCTAATGCCATATCAATTTTGCTGAATGCCTCTCAAATTGAGAGCCTTGCCATTAAATAGAAAGAATACATATTTACATCCCTAAAGATCCGCTTTTCTATCCCTCTAAATCAGCTATTCTATCCCTCCATATCTGCTATCCTATCACACTATTTATTCTCTTTGATTACAATATCAAATCTATATAATTACATACTTATATACAACATTATATTATTACATAAATATATTCTCTATTAATTCATCCATTAAACCAAGATCTGTGAGCTGTCCAACATGCTAACAACGTGTTCGAGAAATCTATACAAAGGAGAACTTGCAAAGCAGTGGGATCGATGCAATGCCATCGTATTGTCATGGATTAGTAGTACAGTCTCGCCGGAGTTGATTTCGAGCATTGTACTGGCTTCTAGTGCGAAAAAGGACTGGGACAAGTTTGCTGAGAGGTTTCACAAATCAAACCTCAGGCGAATTTATCAGCTTTGTAAGGAAATAGCTACTCACATGCAAGGTATGGAGTCGGTTACCATTTACTATTCGAAATTGAAAGATGCTTGGAATGAATTGGACCTTATAGCACCTGCTCCTGTTTGTGACTGTGATGTGTCAAAGGAATATGTTGATCATTTGTGTCATCGTAGTTTACTTCAGTTCCTCATGGGATTGAATGAAAGTTTTAGTCATGTTAGGAATGATGTTTTGCTCAAAAACCCTGTGTTGACTGTAAATCAAGCATATGCAGTGGTTATATAGGAAGAAAGTCAGAGAAATTTGGGAGTGACTGATTCCAATAGAGATTCTGTGAGTCTGTTTGCAGGAAAAGGACAAGGTTCTAAACCTAAGAAGTTTGGGATAGTTTGTGATCACTATGGCTGCAGGGGGCATTTGAAAGAACAATGGTACAAAATTGTGGGATATCCTCATGATTTTAAGAGTAAGAAAAAGATGCAGGGGCATGAGTTTAAATGATATACTAATCAATCTTTTTTTGAAAGAACTAATTCGGGAATGGAGCAGCCCAAAGGAAGAAACATCTCAGAAGGAGGTTCAAGTTCAGGAAATGCCCACACAAATGACTACAATCCCAACATAGGAGGCTCATGCTCAGGAAGTGGAAGTAACAACACAGAGGACTATCATTCCAATATGGCAGGTATAACCACATTATTATCCACCTTTATGGCCTGTGAGTGGATCATTGATTCTGGTGCTTCTCACCATATCACATCTCTTAAAAGACTCTTGAACAATCTTAAGGAGCTTGATAATGAGAAAAGAAGTGGAGTGCAGGTGCCCACTGGTGGTAGATCCATCGCAACACATACAGGAGATGCAGTTATACTCAGAAGTGAGACACTCAAAAATGTTCAATATGTGTCCGATTTCAAGTTTAGCTTGTTGTCAGTTTCCAAGTTGACAAAGGAACTCAGTTGTTCAGTTTCCTTACCTGAGTTTTGCTTGTTTCAGGGACTTTACAATGGCAAGGTGATGGGGATTGGTAAAGAGAGTGATGGTTTGTATTTGCTGCAACAGGAGGATTCAATAACATCAGAAGTCTCGATAAACGAAGCAAGGGGTTTCACTCTATGGCACCTACGACTAGGACATCCTTCAACCTCTGAGATGCAATTTATACCCTCTCTAGAAGGAAGAATAAGTGAAGACTCACAGGAATGCTGCATAGTTTGTCCCATGGCCAAACGGAGTAGACTCAAGTTTCCTGCTAGTACTACCAAGACTGATGATATATTTCAATTAGTGCATGTAGATGTATGGGGGGCCTTTTAAGGTGCCTACTTATGATAGAACACTATATTTTGTCACTATAGTGGATGACTTCAGTAGATACACTTGGACCTGCTTAATTCAATCTAAAAGCAAAGTGATTGTGGTGTTGAAAGATTTGTTGTTTAGAACAAAAAATCAGTTTGATGTTGGTGGCAAGATTCTGAGATTAGATAATGGGAAAGAGTTTTTCAATTCACAATGTACTGAACTATTTTTATCTCTTGGGATTATTCATCAAAGTAGTTGCCCTTATACTCCACAACAAAATGGTGTTGTGGAGAGGACGCATAGACATATACTTGAGGTAGCTAGAGCTATCAAGTTTCAAAGTGGTGTGCCCCACAGGTTTTGGGGAGATTGCATCAAGACAACATTATATTTGATCAATAAGTTACCTTCTAAGGTACTTCTTGGGAAGTCACCCTATGAATTGTTGTATGGTAAACCTGCAAGTTTGGATCATCTTAGAATTTTTGGGTGCTTGTGTTTTGCCAGTACATTGCCTAGAGGGGGGAAGTTTGATCCTAGAGCTAGGAAAACTATTTTCCTAGGATATATGGTAACTCAAAAGGGCTACAAACTCCTTGATATGGACTCAGGAACCTTCCTAGTCAGTAGAGATGTTATTTTTCTAGAAGCTATTTCCCTTCAAAGGAACAACAGAAGGTGCTGATAGTATCTTTCTTTAAACTTCCAGTATTATCTAGGGATGGCAATGGGGTGGATGGGGCGGGTGCAGGGTGAGTTTTCTCTTAACCAGCAAAATTTGAACCCCGCCCCGCCTCGTCCTGCATAGCATTTTCACCCGCCCCGCCCCATCTCGCCTAAGTGTTTATTTCCCTTTGCTCTGTTAGTTTTATGTTTGTTTAAAACTGTCACAATTATAATTTACTGTTTGAAATTACAAAGATCATTTTCTGTTTTGCCAAATGATCATAGATATTAGAAATTAATTTTGAACTATAATCTGGCAAAGATTGTATAAATACCAGCTTAAATACAAAAAATATGAGTTCTGGAAACTCATATTTGCAACTTTTCAGTCAATAATGACTTGGTACTCATTTTTGTTGCCTTAGAATTGAAGTCATAGTTTTTTTTAGTCTTGAACTTTGATTTTGTTTAAACCCGCATAAGCCTGCAACCCGCCCTGCCCCGCATCAAATTTTCTAAAAATCAATTTAACCCAATCCCGCACCCGCCCCGCCCCACCCCACATAGCCTTGAACCCTCCCCGCTCGCCCCATTGCCATCACTAGTGTTATCGTCTGAAACTGATTTGCCTCCTCTTGATTTGCTCACTGAATTTGCTCACATTAGTGAGACTCCTACCACCAATGAGGTGCCACCAGTTTGTGCTCCTGACCTCACCTCTGCAGAACTTCAAGTTGAGGACGATATAGATCTATCTCCCGCCCCGCATAGCCTTGAACCTGCCCCGCCCGCCCCTTTGCCATCCCTAGTGTTATCATCTGAAACTGATTTGACTCCTCTTGATTTGCTCACTGAATTTGCTCACATTAGTGAGACTCCTACCACCAATGAGGTGCCACCAGTTTGTGCTCCTGACCTCACCTCTGCAGAACTTCAAGTTGAGGACGATATAGATCTATCTCTTATGCCCTCAGAACCTCCATCTTCAGTGCCTTCAACACCTATGATTACAACAGAGTCCACCAGAAAGACTTGCAGGGTTCTCGAACCCCCACATGCAAGACTATGTGACAAACAACATGAACAAGATGTTTAGAGGGCATTCTCTTTATCCCATTACAAACTATCTCTCATATGATGCTCGTTCTCCTGCATATGTCTCATATCTAGGAGCTTTCTCAGCATCTGTGGAACCACAGAACTTCTAGGAGGCTTCTAAGGACAAAAGGTGGATAGAAGCCATGCAGCAGGAGATTTGGAAGATAACAATACATGGGAAGTGGTAGACTTACCAGCAGGAAAAAGAGCTATAGGCTCAAAATGGGCTTACAAAATAAAATTACTGCCAATGGAGATGTAGACAGGTACAAGGCCAGACTAGTGGCAAAGGGTTACACACAGAAGGAGGGACTAGATTATCATGACACCTTCTCACCTGTGGCCAAAATGGTCACAATGAGAGCTGTCATCAGTGTTGCAGCATCACAAAACTGGCCTCTCTTCCAAATGGATGTTAGTAATGCATTCTTGCAAGGTGATTTGGTTGAGGAAGTATACATGGATGTGCCCTAAGGTTTTCACAAACAGGGGGAGAACAAGAAGGTGTGCAGGTTACTAAAGTCATTGTATGGGTTTGAACAGGCCTATAGACAATGGAACATAAAGTTGAGTGATGCCCTGACCAATGCTGGATACATTCAGAGTGCGTATGACCATTCATTGCTCACCAAAAGGAAGGGAGAATCCCTGGTGGTTGTTCTTGTGTATGTGGATGATTTGGTGCTCACAGGGAATGATGCCCAACTGATTGTTGAGGCAAAGTCTACTCTATACCAAAACTTCAAAATCAAGGACCTTGGTGATTTGAAGTACTTCATTGTTATAGAAGTGATGAGGTCAAGTAAGGATATCATCCTTAACCAAAGTATGTATTCACTTGAGATCCCGTCAGAAGTAGGACTGAGTGGTGCTAAACCTACACTTACACCTTTAGAGTCAAATAAAGAGCTGACTACAGTTGAATATGTTGAGCAATTCGGAAACACTAGTTATGCTATCTTGGAGGACATCATTGGTTATCAAAACTTGTTGGGAAGTTGATCTACCTAACTATTACCAAACCTGATCTTTGTTTTACTGTGCAAACTCTTAGCCATTTTATGCAAAGGCCATAGCAGTCACATAAGGAGGCTGCATTAAGAGTGTTGAGATATGTGAAGGGGTGCCCAGGGCTTGGTTTACACTTCTCAGCACGTTCTAAACCACAGTTGACTGTATATTGTGACTCTGATTGGGCTGCTTGCCCAAACACAAGAAGGTCTGTGACAGGTTATGCAATGAAACTAGGAGAAAGTTTGACTTGGAAGTCCCAGAAGTAACACATTGTAAGTAGAAGTTCTACAGAAGTTGAATATAGAAGCATGGCTGCTGCAGTAGCTAAGATTGTTTGGATCACGGGTTTGCTCACTGAGTTAGGGATCAAGGTGACCACTCCAGTTCCTCTCTATTGTGACAACAAGGAAGCTATTCAAATTGCATCTAATCCTATGAGCTAGATTGTCATTTTGTTAGAGAAAAGCTCAAAGATGGTCTTATTCAGCCTGAGGTTGTATGCACAGGGTTTCAACTGGCAGATGTTTTCACAAAAGATCTAGGTACTGCACAACATCTGTTTTTGATCTCAAAACTACGGGTGCTCAATGCTTTCCACATTCCTGCTTGAGGGGAAGTATTGAAATATCACCAGAGAATGTTACAGTGGAAGATGTTAGTTACGTTAGTTAAGTGATGAGCTGACACCAGCTGTCCAAGTCCAATTCTGTTAGCGTAAGTCGACTAGCAGTCTATAAATAAGGGCAATGTAACAATGAATTAACTACTTTCAAATATACAAAAATCTTCTCTTTATTTTTCCTCTATGAGAGTCCAGAATTGTTGATGGTTGATTGTTGCTCAATTGAGCGTTTCTGCTAAATTTCACACTGAGACAATTAAAGGTGCTTTTTGGTCAACTAAGAGACAAGAGTCTGACCATAAAAGAGTGCAAAATCTGTTGTAGACTTCCTATCATCGACAACTCCTGTCCAATCAACATACAAAAGCAATGAAGGACATGTGTACTATGAGCCGGAATAAACAAACCTTATGTGGCCATAGTTTTCAAATATTTAAGGATATATTTCACAGAAACCTAATGATGAATAGTGGGAGCATGCATAAACTTGCTTACATTATTTACAAAGTAAGAAATATCAGGTCGGGTGGAAGTCAAAAACTGCAATTTTACCAACAATTCAACGAAATAAAGTTTCATCATAAAAAGTCTTACTATCACCCAGAGGAAGCTGTCAATACAAGATGGAGTAGAAATGTCACTACAAAATGACATACCCGTTTTTTAGAAGGTCCTTAATATACTCTCCAGATGTGTCCTATGTAAAGCTATGTAAAGCTGCCTCAGAATCAAACAGCCACCTCTTAAGAAAGTAAATAGCACTCAGATCAGAACTTTTAGATATGCTCTCTGGTTTCCCTTTTGCACCTTCATATTGGCCCATTGCCACCTGGGTTTTGAAGATATTCCCAAGAGTCATGCAATTTCTTTCAGTGAAACAAAAGAATATGAGCGATCACCTAAATGGCAGGGGAAATATAGTTTGCATAGTGTGCAGACCTTACTTATCATGGTCGAATGACGAAGCTTAACTTCTGATGGTGTGAATCAAGTAAACTTTATAACCTTATACTGAAGGAGGCCAAGTTTCTTCAGCTGGAGTGCTATAGTACATGCATCTGGACTTGTATTTCCTCAAGTGCTTTTAATGTCCACATTTTCCCTGATAATTCCAAAAAAGCAACGGTTTGGTTATTAAAATGTATAATTTCTTGTTCATGGTTGAAACAGCTGCCAACGCCTATTTAATAGGTGGTCACTTGAACTTTTCTGTAGGTGATTTTATTGTTCTTTTAATGCCTTAAAACTCTTTTCACACCATTTTTTTTTTTTTTTCATTTTGATCATTCTTCGATAATTTGTGTAGTAACTAAGTGCTTGTATGCTGAAACTCAGCCATGTTGTTGTGTAATCGCTGGAATACATGACTTTGTATTAGATAGGGATATAGTATGTTCAATTTCCTGTTACTTGACAAGTTTAATAAAATGCTTTACCTTCTAGAAAAACCTTAAATTTGTAGCTAATAGCATGTGCTCGTGGATTAGGTTTCAATCTGCCCACTTTGTTTCTTAGAGATGTTACATGTATACAAAATAAGTCACTGAAATATGCAGCTGTTTCTCTTTGCGTTTTCACTTTAGTGTAGATGTCTAGAATTGATTTTATGTTATTATTTCAGGAATAGGCTATGCATTAGCTAAAGAATTTCTCAAGGCAGGTGATAGTGTCATCATTTGCTCCAGATCAGGTGATTTCATATCATAAGTGATAATACCATTGACTTCAATGATGTCATTAACCAATAGATTTATTGGTTATCTCATTGTTCAGTTCCTCTATTATTTTTATTTTATTTTATACTTTGTGAAAAAGGTAGTCAATTGTGTAAAAATGATATATGCAGAATATATAGTGGGATCATGGCAATAGATGTGCCATTAGTGGTGTGCCGTAGTTTGAGAATCATGACGATATAGGAGGAGTTTGGATATATCATAGGTGAAGAATTGTCCCAAAATGCAAGGCTGAGATTCGAACCCTGCCACTAAGGGGGAGGGGGATGTTGAGATTTTGCCAAGCTCCACTGAACATTGTTTAAGATGTCTGGGGTTTTCTCCCTTGTTAAAGCGAAAGAAAGTGTAATATTTGCCAAACTTTCCTTTTAGAAAGAAATGTTTTATATTGTTTTCAGGAAACTAAAAGCCATCCCTGAATCTTTCAATGAAGACAAATATTAGTTCCATTAGGATTAAATATAAATAATGAACTTCTATTTACCTATCAATTTTTTTTTAAAAGATTAAACGGAATATGACTTTGCTAATGCAAAGCTCTCCAAAGATCAATTGCAGTGTGAGAACAGCTGACGATCAATATTGATTATTTGTTTCGAATAGAAAAGAAATTCAAAGCTTCGACCCAATGAAGATTGAAGACTGATAAAATTGTAAAGCTGATTTTATTTTGAGCTCCATGTTAGAATTTAGGTTTACAATTAAGTAAGAAGTGATGAGACTACTTAAATGCATATTTTTAGGCTCACTAGTCTCTTGGCACACGCCTATCCTATGTCAACAACAACAACACATACCCTGTGTAATACCACAAGTGGGGTCTAGGGAGGGTAGAATGTACGGACCTTACCCCTACCTTTATGGGGTAGAGAGGTTGTTTATGATAGACCCTCAACTCAGAGTCTATATAGTGATGTAAATGTTAATAAAAGAAATAAAAATAAAGAAAAAATATAAGTTCCTAACAACGATAAATGATGATCCTATTTAATCAACTCGATAAAGAAAAAGCATCGGATCTCACAAAAGTCCTCGAATATCTTATTGTAATTCGATATATGGGTTATGTGTTTACTTGAGTATTATAATGAGTTAACTTGTATTTACATTGTTCCCAACAATATTTCTGTCCTATGATTTTTGCACTTCTTTAGGAAATAACTTTGAAATGCAAGCTTGAATGCTTAATGTTGCATAGTTCTAAGAAGATGGAACAATATCTACCCCTTTCTTAAGATGGCTTATGTGAACTCCTTTTCTTAAATTTTAAAGTAACAAATTGTGTTACAGTATGTCTTCTCAAATTTGTCATTATCTATTTAATCCCAATTTGGGGAAAAAACTCACTTATACTCAAAATCATATACCCTTGATTCAAATATTTTTTTTGAAATACTAGTCAATTTCTAAGTTGCTCGGACTCGGATGCGGGTGTCCGATACGGGTGCGGATCTAGTGGTCGGATCCTTCATGATCTAAATTTTAAGATTCGGGGATATGGATCCAAGAATGGATACGGGTGTGGGGATTCGGCTAAAAATAATTCAAATTTCTAAAAATAGATTTATAAAACCTGCATTATGTCGAAAACTTGAGAAATATTGATCAAGAGAAGAATTCTGGAAGGAGATAAAAGAAATGAGGAGTGACATAGAAATTTCTATGTACAACATATTCCATTTTCTTCAATTTCACCTTAACTTTTGTTTTGATTACAGAAATCATTGAATCTGTCGGAAATTTCTTTGACGATTTCGGTCAAAGTACCCAAAATCGGTTGACCAGATCGGGTACGGATCTCACACCCATGTCGTATCGACACGGGTACGGCACCGAAAGTGAAGAGTCCGAGCAACTTAGGTCAATTTAATCCTAATTCACATTTTGGATGTTGAGACTGATTTTTCTTTAAGTTTGAGTTTAAAGAACTTGGCTATTACTTTAAAGAACTTGGCTATTACTATAGTTTGAGATATTCTTTTTAAAATTGTTGTTTCATACTGAAATATAATGTAGTTCATAGGAAATCATGATTTATGTTTGAGATTTTTGAGAAGTTTAAAAGATGTAGATTTTAAATACATGCACCAGTATTTGTCCTTTGAGAATTTCCACGTAACCTTTAGAATTCCAACAAAAATCTCTTGGTCTTATGCTTTTTTACATTAATATTGATGGATAATTTAATTTTTGAAGGGGTATAAAGTCCGCCAATTTTAGAGGGATGTTTTGGTTTGGGAGGTTTTGTTGACCAGTTGGTTCTTTTTGACAGATGAAAGAGTTGTAGCTGCTCTTGACAGATTAAGAGTTGAAACAGGGAAGCAGCATGTGTGGGTACCTCCATGTTCACTTCTTTTCTTGATACAACTTTAGTCATTCTTTGATTCTTCCCGTATACTCATCAGTAGTTTCGTCTTCAATCTGTTGGTTCTGTGATGATTGATGAATATCTTATTTCTCTAATGACTATGATACCTTTATGTGATTAATATTTTCTGCATTTCATGCCTACTAATTGACTTAAACATTGATTTCCTGAATGTTCTATTGGAAGTAAGTTTGTAAAGTAAACAAAAGGTCCATAAATATACTTACTGGTCCTTTCAGGTGTAATGGACTTTCTTTACATGATTAGCTTAAGTATTATTTAGTCTTTGCATGCTTGATTCAGATCCCTATGCAGGGCACCATGTGTGATGTTAGAGAGGGAGAAGATGTGAAGAACTTAGTTGCATTTGCGAAACAAAAGCTTAAATACATCGACATATGGGTATTTAATCTGGACCCTCAATTTGCTTGAGATGATATGGACAGGAATGCTCTTTATGTTCTTTATATCAAAGTTCAATTCTTTTTTTGATTTGATTATTAATGTTTTCTTTTTATCCTTTCATTTGACAGTTTGTTAAAGAATTATTGTTGGTACTTAATCCATAAGTTAGTTATTTGAACTGCTGCAAAGTGATGATATAAATATTAGTTAATTCCTCACCCAACTTATGGAAATGACCTACCAAAGTCACTTTCTTTTGGGACAAAAAAGTCACCCAACTATTGCTATTTGACTCAAAAAATAACAAACACCCTTTTGGCTTGCCATGTATAATAAAAACTCATTTTTAAGCCACAACCCATTTAACGCATGTCCATTATACACATTTAACCTACTCGATAACAAAATGGGTCTACTTAAATGACACGAGAATGATCTAAACCCAGAACATCAATCAACACCCATAAACTTGAGTTCTAGTAATTCCACTCAACTAATCATTCCATACACATGCAAAAAGAATTTGACAGACCTATTAAATTTTCTTTACAATAGGTCCTTAGTAGTGATTGAGTCAGAGCACCACCGTTTCTTAATGGCCTTCTCTTTTATTGGTGCTGGTCAAATTAAGGGAAGTTGGAGAAGGATTCCACGTTCATGAAATCCTGCATTTCTCTATCAGCCATGTCCATCAATTTTTGTTATTTTTTTTAAAGAATAGGGAAGAATTAGGGGAAGAGATTAAAGGCTAAATGAATGGAGATGAGGGTTTGGAACAAAAGAGAATGGTGAAGTAGAAGCAAAGGAGTATGATGTCTTATATTTTCTGGGTTCAAGTTATGCATACACTCACACAATATTATGATTTTTTAACATTACGTTATCAGTGTATTATATAGCATATTGTAGCATCTTTGTTACCATTTTAGTTACTACTTATCAATTAGTGCTTATAATAATAAAGGTCCACAATATTTAGTTTTGACATATTAAGATGAAGTTTGTTTGAGCTCAAGTTTGTGGGTGTCGAGTGATGTTCTGGGTTTAGATCATTATGGTGTCATTTAAGTATACTCGTTTTCTTATCGGGTGCGTTAAATGGGTATAAGGTACATGGGTTAAATGGGTTTTATTTTTAAAAATTAAAAATGGCGGTTTATTATGACATGGCATGTCAAATGGGTGTTCGTTATTTTCTGAATTAAAAAAAAAAACAACGAAAGTGACTTTGGTAAGTTATTTCCGTAAGTTGGGTGACCATTTAAGGAATTAACTCCAAATATTAGCATGTTCGTAGTTCATATGATTTCCATCTGGATAGTCTAACACATCAGTTATCTGGTAAAAATAAGATGGTAAAAGGAATGGGAAAATTTTGTGCATGTATTTTAAAGTTGTAATTGATATACGTGTTGTTTTATCAGTCCACCCCAAGGTGGTAATTCTTGTATTTAATTTTTTCTCATTAAGAAACTTATATGTTGAAATGTTGATATTCTAATTTTTGTTGGTTTCTCACAAGCAGATCAATAATGCAGGATCAAATGCGTATAGCTTCAAACCTCTGGCAGAAGCTTCTGATGAAGATTTAATGTGAGCTCTTTTGCATTTAACTTGTGTCCTATCTTTGTTTATTATTGATGTTTTTCATGTACTCGATTTGTGTGCAGTCAAGTTGTCACTACAAATACTCTTGGTTTGATGATATGCTGTCGTGAGGTAAAAGCATTGCTAGGTTATGGATTCTTCTTTGTTGGTTACCCTCTGTTTGCTAACATTTGTTATTTTAGGCTATAAACTTGATGCAAAATCAGCCTCGAGGAGGTCATATTTTTAATATTGACGGGGCTGGCTCCGATGGAAGACCAACCCCCAGGTATCTTTATTTCTTTCCCAGTGGCACTCAACCTATGCATAATATATCACAAGAGGTAGGGCCATGACCAAGAACACTTTCATTAGGGAGATTTGAGAAGTGAATAACTTATCTAGAAAAGTATCTCATTTTGCTCTATTACCCTGGAATGTCACCAGGATATCTCAGGTGATGCGCTAATTGCTTCCCGTTGACAGTGGTTCATCAACTAAGAATTTGCTCTCCTATTGAAATTGGAACTGCAGGAGTTCTTTGTTAACTTTACCAACTTCTAGGTGGAAACATCAAGTTTGTCCTTTAATAACTTGACCTTAAACTCGTTACAACTACGGTGCAGGTTATAAATCAGTTGATAAGAAAATTATGGAAAATCTGTCTAAGAATAGTATTTCTCAGAACCATTAGATGTTCTGAGGGAGTGGGAGGGAGGGAGGAATCATAAGTTATGTTTTGTTTTTCACTTCCAATTTTCGGCAAAGAATTCACGGGAGACAAACTTCAAGTTTGTTTCAGTTCTCCCATCTTTGGCTAAAAGACAAGGAAAAACGCTAATCATCTATACAACTTAATATTCTTTTATAGTTAGACGCATTTGGTTGTTTCTCGAGCAAACTTAACCTTTTGTTTCCTTCTGTTCAAAGTGTCATAGCTGTTACAACTCCGTGATCATCCTTTGTACTGCTACACAAACATCCTCCTCTGACCAATTGTAAAACGTTGTGACTGCAAATGATTACTGGTGGCTATAATGTTTACCAGTATGTTACAACAATATCTAACATCAATATAACATAATCCAGAAAATCCTAGTGTATCCTGCTTCTTTGTTTATACATGATCTTGTGTAGTTAACATATCAAGGAACACACTTTGAAACAAAATTGGTAGCATGTCATGCTAAAGTATTAAACTATTATCGACATGTTCCTGATCGTCTCTTCATTTGTTCTCTGTTTAGGTTGACTGCTCCAGTCTTCCGTTTTTCCTTTTCAAATGTGCCTCTTCTGTTTGTTTCAGATTTGGTCCTTCTGATTTTGAAATCCCTTGTAGATTTTTTTTTTGGGAACTGCATTTCTATCAAACAGAAGGGGAGCCTTGGAGTAATTGGTAAAATTGTTGCTATGTGACCAAGAGGTCACGGGTTCATTCCTTGGAAACAGCCTCTGGCAGAAATGCAAGGTAAGGCTGCGTACGATAGACCCTTGTGGTCGGGCCCTTCCCTGGACCCTACGCATAGCGGGAGCTTTAGTGCACCGGGCTGCCCTTTAAGTGCATTTCTATCAACTTCACACAAGAGGTCACGAGTGAGAATAATGCAACTAGTCTCACTTGCTGCCCTTCTCGCAGTCCTTTTCAGTGATGTGTCTTGTTTCCTTCTCGATCTTCAGATTTGCAGCATATGGAGCGACTAAGCGCAGTGTGGTGCACTTAACCAAATCATTGCAGGCATGTACTCTTGTTGCAGACCCAAAGTATATAAATAAAATGTTTCCTCTCTAATGGTTTGTGCTTTTATTAGCCAGCTCACACAATTCAATCTTGTATTAGAATAGGCAGACATCATAATTTCGAGTCTCACCATTACCTACCAGCAAACTATATCCATGTGCTTGGGCAAAAAAAAAGAATTTGGCCCATAAATAAGAGGACGTGTTACAGAACTAAAATAAAGAAATTTCTCCTTCTCTAACAATTAAAACATACTCCCTCCCACTTCTCCCCTGGTGTTTGTCGAACTCTATGCTGAATCATTTACACGAGGCACACAATTCAATGCACTCCCAATTTTTGTGGAATCATTCACCATTTGTTTGATATTAAGAGGCATTGATTTGCTAATTCTGAGTCCCAGGATGATAAATTGTTCATGTAATCTGAAAGTTCTCATCACATGCCTGGGCTTGGCACCCTTATGTTGAATGATTAAGACGATATCACTCAAGACTAGTTAAGGACATAAAAAATCACGGATTAGAGCAGATAACTATATCTTCTGATTTTATTTTCCTTTACAGCTGCCGTTCCATAGAGAAATATACAACTTTGTTACATAAGAATATTAGTCAATATTTCACGAAGCGTAAAATCTGCAATTGGAAGAGTTGAGTGCTCATCTCGGAAACAGCCTTTCTACCTCATCTCTGAGGTAGAGGTACGGTCTGCATACATTCTACCCTCCCCAGACCCCACTTTGTGGGGATACACTGGGTATGTTGTTGTTGAAGAGTTGAGTGCTGGCATGTCCTTCATTCTTCCAAAATGTGTGTCTAATTTCTTGATGAATTATTACAGCATAGATTTTCTTGATTTCTCTGCAGGCTGAATTGGAAATGCAGGATGTTAAAAATGTTATAGTGCATAATCTGTCGGTATGCCCTGCTTCATTTATCTTGTGATCTTATAGTGTCTTGGATTATTGAGAAGGTTGCTTGTCTTTTTTACTTGAACTAGTTATGATTACTTTGTTTTACCCTTTTATTCTGAAATGGGTGGTATTTACATTTCTTTTGCTGAATATTGAACACATTCTGTTTTTCTGATATGCATATAAGTTCCTAATAATGATGAGGATAAATCATCCCTTAGGTTGTCATGTTTGAGATAGAAGATCCAAAAAATCTTCCATCTTACATGTTATTAATCTATTTAAATAACATAATAGTTATGACCAGTTCATGACTTATGACATTGATATATGATAGTATTGAAGCCTGAATCTTGCTGTCCTTGGGACAAGTATGCGAACACTGCAATTCCACTTATAGTCGACCATAAATTGTTGGCGTAATACTTTAGGACCTCCCTAAATTTGATATCTTTTATTCATAGCACACCTAAATTATATTTGGTCATAATTATACCTTTCTATATTTTGCTATTTGGTAGCGTCCACTCCCTGAACAACCTCAACCAAGGAGGTGTGATGCACTCGCTGCCACGCGAATGTTTTTTTAGAATAATATATTTTTTAACTGTTTTAATTTCATAATTTTTTTGGGGTCATATTTTCAGGGCAAATTGTATAAAACATATTTGAAAGTCTATTACATAGGCTAAATATATTTATTTGGCTATGCACAATGGAGTTTCATCCAAGGTGTTTTTTTTTTCCTTACATATTTGGCCCAAACAATAGATACTTGTGGTTGGGCCCTTCCCCGGACCTTGCGCATAGCGGGAGCTTTAGTACACCGGCCTGACCCTTTCTTTTTTGGGAAAATTTCAATTATATACAGAAAAATACAATATTTACAAAAAAAGTAACCCACTTTTCATTTACAGAAAAAATAGCCAAAAAGAGTCATGGGCTCAACAGAGTTTAATTCGGCTCAAGGCTATTAGGCCATTTTATTTTATTTTTTTCAGCGTTAATTTTTTTTTAAGAAAAAACTTTTTTTTGCTGCAGTTTATATTTATAAAAAAAAACTTTTCCCCTTTCTTTTCAAAACTTTCTCCATGCAATTTTTTTCATGTATCAATATTGTATAAATGGTGTATAAACATATATATATGATATACTAATAGTTATGTAGTGTATATATAATGTATCGATATTGTATAAATAGTTATGTAGTGTATATTTAATGTATCGATATTGTATAAATAATGTATAAACGTGTATTGATATTGTATAAATGATGTATAAATATGTATATATGATGTACAAATAGTTCTGTAGTATATATGTAATATATCGATATTATATAAGTGTGCATAAACGTGTATCGATATTGTATAAATAGTTATGTAATGTATCGACATTGTATAAATGGTGTATAAGCGTGTATCAATATTGTATAAATAGAATATAATGTGTATATATAAACGTGTATTGATATTGTATAAATAGGTATGTATTGTATTGACATTGTATAAATGGTGTATAATCGTGTATTAATATTATATAAACAATTATGTAGTTTTATGTATCGATGTCGATATTTATTTGACTATCTTGCGTTCCCACCTTAACAAAATAAAAGTATAAACAAAAAATAATAAAACAACATAAATATTTATTTTTTCCACAAAAGAAGTGAAACAATTAAAAAAAAAGTTTTAAAAAAAGAGCAACAAAAAAAAATTTAAACAACGAATATTTATTTTTTTAAATAGCACAACAAACAAAAAACAATTAAAAAGTTTTTTAAAATAGTGCAGAAAAGAAAAAGATAAAAAAAAAAAGGTTATCATTTGTATTCAACGTTTAAATGTAATGTTGAAAGATATAATTTAACAAATAATGGTGCAGTGAAATGTTGAAAAAAAAAAAAAAAATGCCTAGAGAGAATTGATAATAAATCTGTTTTATTACAGAAAATATACAACATGGGCCATTTTGGGTAATTTTTGTAAAGTTGGGCCATTTTACTTGTAAATAATTATAGTGGGCTGACATTCTGCATAATTTTCTCTTTTTTTATATTTGGCCCAAACAAGAAGAAACGCACAGTTGAACAAATTGTCATTTCATCTAAATATGAAATAAAAAGAAATGCATGGTTAAAAGTACATTATTTTAGCTAAAACAATTTATTAATATAAAAAATAATGGACTTCTAGGAAATTTGTTTTACAATTTTTGCTAGAAAAAGGAAAGGCATACAGTTGGAATAAACTCATATGGTTTCTTGTTCTTCGATTTTTGTTTCTATCTGTGGATTTCTTGTACTCGATTTTCCTGTTGTTTCTTGTAGCTTTTTTTCTATTACTATTTGTTGATTTTGTTAGTAGTTTCTTGTACCCCTGATACTTCTTTCGTTGGATTGCTTTGGATTGTTTTTTTTAGCCGAGGGTCTATCAAGAACAACCTCTCTACCTTTGAGGTAGGGTTAAGGTCTGCTTATGCTCCACCCTCTCCACACCCCACTTTGTGGGATTACGCTGGATTTGTTGTTGTTATAGTAGTCACATTTAAAGAAGAAATAAAAAAATACAAAGATTAGGTAATATATGTGGTATATTAAAAAGAAGTAAAAAGAAACGCACAGCTGGAATAAAGGAATCATTATATATGATTATGTGGCAATCAACAATTGAAGAATACTCCACTTGGAAAGCTGATTTATCGATATTCATTAACCTTACACGCCAAAAAAGGAGTGTATCCACTCTCTTTGCCATGTCAGCGTCTACGGGTAGGAAGCTACCAAATAGCCAAGGGAAGAAACTAGGACCAAAGATAATTAAGATATGCACTGAATAAAAGATATTAAGTTTGGGCTGGGGGTTGGAGGGTGGGGGTGGTGCCTTAGTTGTTTATTGATGGTGTTCAAGCAATAAATTTATGCCTTTACTATCTTGCCATCTTGATAATTTCCTTGAATAGTTTGCATCTTAATGATAGGTGATAAATTGTAGATACTTGATTGTCTCAATGGCGGTGCAAATTAAAGCTTTTGTGTTGAGAACATGATAGATTCCAGAAATATGACAATGATGTAGGCTACTGATTTTGCATATTGGATAGATTGCAAGATCCACTGACCTAATTTTTAATTTTATTTTATAAACTTATTGCGGCAGTTCAAAGTTGTATTGCAAAAACGTATATATCTCTTATGTGTGGTAATTGGACTGAGGACCTATGTAACTTCAGTTGAGATCTATAATTGTTTACATTGAGAGAACTAATACATCAAGTACTTTGTTACTTTTGTTTTAGGGCTTTTTTTCCAGGTTTTTGAAATTACATTCTTCTATATATTCGAGAATATACTATTTTTATTTGGACTCTCAATGTGACTATGCTTGACATCTCTTTATTTCTCTATCACTTGTCTCCATTCAATCTCGTCTTTATTTGAACCCACATTCCACTCATTTGCAGCCTGGGATGGTCACAACTGATCTTTTAATGTCCGGGGCCAACACGAAGCAGGTAGAATGCTGATTAGGTGTTCCTTATGTTCTTTCAATACGGTCTGCCTGTTCTGAAAAAGAAAAATGTTAAAACAGTTTTATGCTTAATGCAGGCCAAGTTCTTCATTAACGTTTTGGCAGAGCCAGCAGAAGTGGTGAGAATTCCACTACCTTAAGTAGTAGTTGATTTTCTATTTGTTGCCTCGAAAATGAAATATTCCTTGATCTTAGGCAGATGGAAAGTTTCACTAGGAACAACTTAAATGAAAATGAAATCTGCTGGGTCCTTACCCCTATCACACTTCTCTTATTTCCCCCTGCTTCATCTTATGCTTATATTCTTGCAGGTTGCAGAGTATTTAGTCCCAAATATAAGATCAATACCGACCAATGGATCAACAAAGGCTACGTACATACGTTTCCTCACAGGACTAAAAGCCTATTCCCAAATATTTTCAGTTAAGTGGAGCACTTTTGCTACTGTAATTTCCTTCGCCTCTTTCCACTTGGGTCCCTGACACAGTTTACACCCGATTTCTTTCTAATGATATCATGATTTTGTATTGCCATACAGAGGATCGCGTTTGGTGCTAGAAGGAATCGGTATGTTCTTGAAGATTAATGGATCAATGGGTCCAAATGGATGGATAGGTCCAAATTTATTTCTCGTCTTGCTGATCACAACTTGTGTATATCAATGGAAGCCTTACCATTTTTGACGAAGACAAAGCCATATTGATCTACATAGATAAATAATCAAAGGAAATTTCCTTTTCACCAGATATCCATTTAAAAGCTCTTATTCATTTTAGTACCAAAATAAGTGAGAGTTTCCTCTAATGTAATTATAATGCAATCTTGCTTTTTCGTTTGAGTTGCCATCTGTACATCCCAACTCAGGTAAAGTTCTCCTACAAAGAAGTTCTTAGCCAGTGAACTAGAAAATTCGCAAGTTGAGGTCTAAAGAGGTATCTTTGATCAAAGTGCTTTGGAGGTATTCTTCCACCAAAGAAGCCACTTGGGAAGCCAAGAGTGACATTCTTGTGACGTACTCAAATATCTTGGCCACCACATGCATGATTTGTTTTACATTCTAGGAAAAATATTGTCACGATCCAAATGGTCGTGAGTGACACCCACACTAACTCTTCGGTGGGAGAACAATTTAACCGAGTTACCAATCTAATCATTTAGTCATTTTAAACAATAATAATAATAATAAACTCGTCTAAAATAAATATTAAATCTCCATAATTCAACAGGTGATAAAAGTACGGAATTTAACTACTGATTACATTATCCCAAGGACCTGAAAGTCACTATACAATAATATTCTAAAAACCAAAAGTTGTAGTCTAAATAAATATCTCAAAAAAAACTCTCATTGTTGGAAAGAGTAGACATGATCAATGAGAAGATCCAATGGCTTCCTGCAGGTAGGTGCTCATCCTTGGATCGATAAGTTGCTGGCCACGAACTAAATTCGAGGTCTCGTCTCAGTCACTGGAACACTTTTTGCACTCAATGAAAAGAAGAGCACAAGTAGTATTAATACAAGCACTATGTACTGGTAGGTATCATTGTCCTACTTAATCAATATCAACAATAATATGATGAAGTGCACCAAATATGTCATAACACAATTTATCTAGACATTTCGTCAAATTCAAGATTGATCATTTATATGAATGAAATCAATTAACAAACCAATTCACCAATCACAAGTATGTCCAAAAGCCAATTCACAATTATTCAATTCATGGATAGGCACGAAATCAAATTAAGTTTACAACTACAAACAAATCATAGCCTACCTCAAAGTAAGCTCGGAATGCTCTAATTCGCCAAAACTTTCCCTTTTCTTGCCTTTTCTGATTGTTCTCGGTCTAAAAATAGTAAATGAGGAGAAATTAATAACTTATTCTCCATTTACAAGCACCCAAATCATTAATCCACCCAATTTCCCCATAACTTACGTTAAAGATGAAGAAATCTACGTTACAAAGTCAAGTCTAGTAGCCTAGAACCATTTACAATTAATTTTAAGTCTACCCAAGGGCAATTTTCTTCAGTTCATCATTTTTAGGGGTTAACCCATGAATTTCTTCCTAACCTCGTGATTCTAGAAATTAAAGGAGTTAATCTACAAAAGAATGGTGGAATAATCTTTACCTCAATGACGAACATCACCTAAAATTGGAGAAAATTACCTCACAGTCCTAGAATGAATTTTGGAAGTTTTTGGGAGAAAATAATGTCAAAACTCAAAACCTATACAATTAAACTGCCTGACGTCCGCTATAGCGGGCCCCCACCTACTATAACGGTCCCTCGCATAAGCTGACAACCACTACAACGGTCCCCCCGCTATAGCGGAGCCTAAACAGTAGCTCAGGGGAAATTTTATATTTTCTCCCTTTTTATAATGCAGACTTTGTTTTTCAACAACATGAATTTATCCTATCGCGACAAACACTATAACCGAAGTTCTATACACCCAAATTTCATTTCGTAAGTTTCTATGGATCACTAAACTCCTTATCTATTACACCATACCTATAAAATCAACATACCAACCACCACAAGACATGAAGGGTCTCTACACCACACGATACTCATATTTTGTTCGAATTCACCCTAGCCTGAGATTTTCATAACTCTCATCCTAGATACAACTCTACCCGAACTCTTATACCACAGGCAATGCTATAACAATGGGATAGGTCGTTACATAAGATACCAATCAAACACTCGTTCATCCCTAAAAGATAACTAGAAACTAAGAGAGGAAACAAGCAAAAAATTACCTGAATCGACGAACAATTGGGGATAATGCTTGCGTATGTACGCTTTAGTCTCCCAAGTGGCCTCATCAATAGGACGGTTCCTCCACTTGAACTTTACGGATGAAATCACTTTGGTTCTCAACTTCCAGGCACCTTATCAAGAATGGAAATAGGTTTCTCTTCTTAAGAGAGGTCCTCATCTAGCAACACCAAATCCCAACAGATGATATAAACACCATCTCCATGATACTTTTTGAGCATCAAAACATGAAATACAAGATGGAATCCCAAAAAACTATGAGTTAGAGCAAACCTATACGCTATGGGCCCCACATCCTTTAAAATCTCAAATGTTCCAATGTACCTTGGAATAAGCACCTTTCTTCTTGAATTGCATCATACACTTCATGGTTGAAACTTTGAGCAATACATGTTCACCCTTCTTGAAGTGCACATCTCTCACCTTCCTATCCGCATACTCCTTCTGTAGGCTTTGAGCTACCACCAGCTTCTCTTGCATGAACCTTACCTTATCCATCGACTCCTTCAATAAATTCGTGCCCTAAGGCCTCCTCTTAAAGACATCAAACCACCCAATGGGTGATCTACAACACTTCTCATATAAAGCTTCAAAAGGAGCCATGTCTATACTCGAATGATAGTTATTATTGTAAGTAAAATCACACAAGGGTAAGAAATGGTTCCAATGACCACCAAAATCCATAACACAGGCCCGAAGCATGTCTTCCAACACTTGGATCATCCTCTCAGACTGCCCGCCAGTCTGTGGATGAAAGGTTGTACTCAAATCCAATCTAGTACCCAACTTTTCTTGAAACTTCTCCCAAAATTTAGAGGTAAATTGTGTACCTCTATCCGATATAATGGAGATGGGCACCCCATGCAGTCGAACAATCTCTTTAAAATAAATCTTGGCCAACTTGGTTACATTGTAAGTTACATGCACCAAAATGAAGTGTGCAGACTTAGTCAATCGGTCCACAATCACCCAATTATAATCTTCCTTATTTAAGGTCTTAGGAAGACCAACAAAAAAATCCATGGCTATCCGCCCCACTTCCATTCAGTAATGGGCATCCTCTGAAGAGTAGCACCAGGTCTTTGATGTTCATACTTCACCTGTTGGAATTTCTAGCACTTAGCCACAAAATCCACTATATCCCACTTCATACGGAGCCACCAATAATGCTGTCTCAAGTCATGGTACATCTTAGTTGCACCAGGATGTATGAAGTACCTCAAACTATGTGCCTTCGTAAGAATGACCGAGATCAAATCACACACACGAGGTACACAAATTCATCCTCTAATCCTTAACACACCTTCATCATCAAGAATGGCCTTCTTGGCCTCACCTTGCAATACTTTGTCGCGAATCTTACCTAACTTCTCATCTTCAAATTGTTTATCTTTGATTTGGTTAAGAAAAGTAGGCTTTGCCTCAACATTAGCTAGCAGTCCTTCCCTCTCGGTCACCTGCAATCTCATAAAATTGTTAGCTAAGGTCTGGACATCCCTAGGTAACAGACGTCTAGAAATATCCAAACATACCAAACTATCCATACTCTTTGTCTTCTGACTCAATGCACCTGCAGCCATATTAGCCTTACCCGAATGATAGAGAATCAAAATGTCATAATCCTTGAGTAGTTCCATTCTCTTTCGCTGTCTCAGATTCAAGTTTCTCTGAGTGAACACATGCTACAAGCTATGATGATCAATGAATACCTCACACTTCACCCCATGCAAATAATGACGCCATATCTTAAGACAAAAAAACATTGATGCCAACTCCAAATCATGGGTAGGATAATTCTTATCATAAACCTTCAGTTGCCTGAAGCATAGGCAATTATATTCTTCCTTGCATCAACAGAACACCCAAACCAGAAGGTGAAGCATCATAATACAAAATAAAGTCTTTACCTTCAATGGGCAAGGCAAGAATAGGAGCCAAAGTCAGCAAAGTCTTGAGATTTTGGAAGCTTTCTTCACACTCTTCAGTCCATATAAAAGGTAATTCCTTCTAAGTCAATTGAGTCAAATGTGAAGTAATAGAAGTAAACCCTTTGAAGACCTGCGATAGTAACTAGCCAACCCCACAAAGCTTCAAATTTCGGTCACAGTAGTAGGCCTAATCCAATTGTTAACTGCCTTAATCTTTTGTGGGTTTACCATAACCCTTTCCTTATAAACCATGTGCCTCAATAAGGACACTGAAGACAACCAAAACTCACAATTAGAATATTTACCGAAGAGCTTCTTTTCCTTTAGCAACCCTAAAACAATGTGCAAGTGAGCCCCATGTTTCTCCCTACTCTTGGAGTATACCAAATTATCATTAATAAAAATAATGACAAAAGAATCCAAATACGGCTTAAACACCCCATTCATCAACCCCATAAAAGCAGTTAGGGCATTAGTCAAACCAAAGGACATTACCAAAAACTTATAATCACCATAACGAGTTTGGATAGAAGTCTTTGGTATGTCCTCTACCCGAATCTTAAGCTGGTGATAACTGAAACTCAAGTCAATTTTGGAGAAAATAGAAGCACCCGGCAACTGATCAAACAAGTTATCAATCTTGGGTAATGGGTACTTGTTACAAAATATAACTTTGTTCAGCTGCTGAAAGTCTATGTACATACATAAACTACTGTCCTTATTATTAACAAACAAGACCAGAGTACTCCATTAAGAAACACTAGGATGGATGAAACCCTTACCCAAAAATTCTTGCAACTAGGCCTTTAGCTCCCTTAGCTCAGTTGGTGCCATCCTATAAAGAGGAATGGAAATAGGATGAGTGCCCGATTCTAAGTCTATATAAAAATTGATATTACGATCAGGTGGCATCCCGGGTAGATCATCAGGAAATACTTTTAAGAATTCACTTACCAATGAAACTGACGCAATAGGAGGGACCACCTTATTGTGATATGGTAAATCAAAGGAAAAAGCTTTCTAATTCCAAGAATTATTTGATCTATAATCGACAGGCTTCTTAGTTATATCATGTATATTAAAAGGCCCTTGAATGAGAGAACAAAGAGTAGTGGCAGGATTAATCCAATTGAAGTTCCAAATATTGATACTTACACCACTTCCCATTTTTGTACAAACACTATGTTGGCATTGTTTCCATCCAGTGAGAATGTTCTTCCAAATAAAAGAATGAGAGGATTTGTCTCTTCGTTGGGAGTATTTACTAATAAGAAAGTTGGCCCAAAGAGAATAAGGGTCGTAAAGAGTCTCCATGCAAAACAACTGAGGAGAGAAAGACTTTTATGGTCCTCTTTCTAGATACCCAACCCTTCCTCGCTTCTAGGACTGATAACAGTAGACCAATTGAGGAAATGAGGCTTTTTCTTCTCTAGAGAAGAACCCCAGAGAAAGTCCCATTGATTTTATAAGGAGATAAAAGTAATATATTGAATAGAAAGGGATAACATTGAGGGTGGCATTGAGAAGAGTAAGTCTACCCGAAGGGGTTAAAATCTATTTTTCCAGCCGAAAAGTTTCGAATGCATAGTGTCCACTATATATTGAAAATCATCAGCTTTAGGATTATGTCTTAGAATTGAAAACCCTAAATAATTGCCAAAGTCTAGGGTTGGTAAAATGTACAACATGGCAGTAACAAGATTTTTCATTTCATTGGGACAAGATTTGGAGAAGAGAATCTTTGACATAGATTTGTTGATAGTTTGTCAAAAGAGATCACATAAAATAGAGAGGCAATGATGGATGGAAGATATGTATTTCTCATTAGACTTAGACATAAAAGTTAAATCATTCATAAATAAAAGGTGGGAAACATTAGGACTAGAAGGAGCAATTCTAGTAGGATCCCACAATCCAATTTCTACCTGGTGGTGAATATATTTCAGAAGCATCTTTAGATAAAGGATAAAAATGTACGGTGCCATAGGATCTCCTTGTCTAATGATCTACTAGGTGAGAAGAATTGTATTCTAGTTCCATTAATTGAGAAAGATATATAGGAAGAAAAGATACAACTCATGATGAGTTTGGTGACCTAGGTTTAATGTTAAAGACTTTCAAGGTAGGAAAAAATAAAAGACCACTCTAACTTATCATAAATTTTTTCAAGATCTATCTTAACCATAAGATTCCTCTTCTTCTTATTAGACTTATTTGAAGTGATTAACAATTTCCTGAATTACTACACTGTTATCCATAGATCTTCTACCTTTAATAAAACTAGCCCGTTATGACCAATTAACTCATTTAAATAGGGTTTTAAATAATTGACAATAATTTTTGTCACAATTTTATAATTGGAATCGCAAAGCCCTATAGGTCTAAATTTTTTTAACAGATTAGCATTACGAATTTTAGGAATTATACAAACATAAGTTTAGTTAATGATGGGAGGAACATTGGCATTCTTAAAGATGTCTTGACACAAATTGATAACCAACGACCCAATAATTTTTCAGTATCTTCTAAAAAAGAAGGGAGGTAACCCATCTGGTCTGGGTGCCTTAAATGTCTTAAAAGAGTATATAGCTTGAAAGATTTCAAGATTACTAAGGGGGCAGTAAATTCCACTCAAATATAGTCTACTAAAGGAGGTAGATGCAGTTCGAATAGAGTGAAGATGAGTACAAACTTGTGAAGCAGTGAGGATATCCTCGAAGTACTTAAGAGTATGGTGACGAAGATTGTTCAAGTCCATAATCCAGCTACCATCATCATTCTTAAAGTAAGTAATGTTATTGACCCTTCTTCTATGAATAATTAATAAGTGGAAAAAACTTTGTATTAGCGTCTCTTTCATTAATCCAGTTAATTCTAATTCTATGTTTCCAAAAATCCTCTTCAATCCTAAGGATATTGTTATACTCCCTAGAAAGATTGTGATCCAAATTTCTGAGAAAAAAATTATGAGGCTAGTGAATGGAGTTTTGAATACCATGCAATATAGACAAGATTCTACCCTTTCTCCTATGAATATCACCAAAAGTGGAGTGAATCCAAGCCTTAATAGTGGTTTCAAAAATGTTGGTGGCTTCTAAAAAGTCCTTATTTTTCCAACACTGTTGGTTGATATTATGAAAATCCCCATGACTGCACCAAAAATATTCAAGATGGAAAGGACGTTCCTTATGCCTAGAATGATTACTGCTCAACCTAAGAAGGGGGTTGTGGTTGGAAATAAGTTGAGGGAGATGAGTCACATTGGAATTGGGGTAAAAACTAGTCCAGTCATCATTACCAACTATACAATTCAATCTTTCCAAAATAAGGCCTCCACATCTATGATAATTAGAGAAAGTGAATTTACTACCCTTATACCCTAGATCAATAATATTACAATCGTTAAGAAAGCGGCGAAAAATATTAGCCCTAGCATTATTAATGGGAACCCCCCTCCCCCTCCCCTCATTTCTCATCTTGATTAAGAACTTCATTAAAATCACCCCTATAATCCAAAGCCCTATATAGATACCCTTGATGGTGCGAATGCTATCCCACAAATTATGGCTAAGAGCTAAATTAGTACTAGTGTAAGTAATACTAAATAACCAAGGATTAGAGGCAGTAGAAACCTTAACCATGACATGCAGCTCTTGGGGGGATGAAAAACCCTAGAAATAACAAAAATAGTATTCTTTCATAGGAGAACGTTCCCTATAGATCTACCAACGGAAGTAACTTCTATAAAGTTAGATAAGTGGAATTCATCCTTAATAATGGAATGAATATCGAGCCTAGTTTCCAAAAGAGCAACCATGCAAGGATTGTGAGAGAGAATTAATTCCTGAAGTTTCTCTTGAAGGAGTCATTAGAGTTTTTCATCTGTGGAATCCCCTTGAAAGTGGGGCTCAACACTACTGCCTGTTTTACAGGAGCCTTATTGAGTGGAGGAAAAATATCTATAGACCACTTGGTGAACTCTTTAGGGCACCAGAATATGAATTTCTTGTCTTGTATCTTTGGGAATAACATAAGGGCCACTCTTTTTAGTATAGGATTTCTGTGTACAAGTTGTGGATTTCTTTCTATTTCCTAGATCTTGACCCTGTCCTTCTTGATTGATGTCCATAGGGACTTGTATGTTGGGGTTTGGATTCATTGGTATTGTTGGAGATATCCATGGAAAGAATAATGTATTCGTAGTGAGATTCTCGTGAGGGAAAAAGAAGGGGAGATTTGGCCCAAGGTTGGGTCCAGTATCAAAATGAAGTGGGTAGGAATACCCTATTATTGATGCATTATGTAAAACAATGTAGGAACCATCACTAGGGATATTGGGTTAAGTATATTGTTCAATCACCTATTATTCCAATAATTTATCATAGCCATCTTCAGTGCTTCTATTACAAGATGGACCAAGAAGTTCTAATTCTGTATGATGAGCATCACCTCCTATCCCTCCAAGTCTAATACGAAGAACACTACTTGCCCTAGAAGAGCATGTTCTATCCGAGACTATGGAGGTTGCATCATGGGTATGGGGACCATTGTATAGACTACTATAATATTTGGAAGAATTGGATTTTGATGGGGGTTTTTTATTTTGGGTTGTGATGCAAGTGGTAGTCTGTTCTTTCTTTTGTGGATAAAGAGAAGTAGACGATGCATTTGGACCGGAAAGAGTATTATTATTTAAAGAGGTTGGTGGATGAACCAAAGAGTGATTTATCTGTGATAATGATTGCAAATTTTTTTATGAAGATTTTGTTTTTGTTCCATTGGTTGGAAGGAAGTTTGCTTCCATATCTATACACATAAAAGGAAGAGTGCATGTCATAGAAGAAGTAATATGTTCCACTTGTCGTAGGGAAGTTGACATTTGTTGAGAGTTGGAGGATGGGTGGCTAAGATTAGGGTTTTCTTAGGGTTATAAACATCTAGGTGACTAATAGGGGAATTTGATGTGAAATTGACAATTGTACTAATAGTTGTCGTCTAGTGGGATTAGGTATTTGGGTTGAGTTCCATGTGGATTTTATAATTGGAAGTATTGAGGGATAAGCGGATTGGGTGCACCTTAATTTCTAAGGAATCGACATAAACACTATTTATTCCTTTAAGAGCCATCTTGTCAGAAGACGATTCAATTTTGTCTTCACTGTCCATTAATAGATGAAATTTATTATTAAGAGAACACTTCCCTGCTGTTGACCTAAACTTTTAATAGAGGGTGCTAATATGCTATCATTATACACAACCATTTTACGAATAATGGAAGAGGACTGTGAAGTAGAATTTTTACTTGATGTGACTTGAGTATTCAAATACCGAGTACCTGGGGAATCGACGTCTAATGTTCTTGTTGAGCTAAATTTTTTTGGAAATTTATTTTCGTGATCGAATGATATTGTGGTCCATTTGTTGGATTCATTTTTCAAACTTGACTTATCCATGGATTTGGACTTATTATATGAGACTTCCTCTGAACCACCCTTAAACGGACACAAAAGAATCAAGTGTCCCAAATGACCACATCCCTTACAGAGTTGTTCTTCACCTTCTTACATGATCAATTGCTTATGTGAACCAATTAAAACATGGGTTTTGACTAGAGTATACGAAGGAACCTGCTTGTATAGACGGGCATATCTACCAATTAACGTTGTACTTGTACAGACATTCATTTTTAATACTTCCCAATGGAGTTCCCGATCTTCTTTAATATAATAGCATCATAAAATTTAGTCTATAATTGAGGTACACATACCCAAATTGTGGAAGAGAGTTTTGTGGCTCTTGAGGCAAAAAAATTTGCGACCCATTTTTGGATGGATCGATAATGACCATTGATGAACCAAGGGCCTTGTTCTATGACTTTTGCAAGATTCTATTTTTTTTTTTGGAAAATTTTACTATGAAATAATCGTGATCCAAGTTGAGCAAAGTAAAACTTCAATGACTTTCAGTGGGTCTCCATAACCCCTATATTTTTTGCTTTAGATTTTGATGTAGCATCCGCTTCCCTATGAGTTTGATAATCATGGAGAACCGCCACGGGGGATACATCCTTGTTTTATACTTATCTGTTAGTATGATCTGGTCTATCCTCTCATTAATTCCCTTAAATTTGGATGATTCTGAAGGAAATTATGTGAGAATATGTTCTTCTCCTAGGTTATCCGTAGATTCCACTTCCATCTACTCATTTAGTATCACTTCAGTAAATAGTAAAGCTGCTTTGAATGATTGTGATGATTTGGAACTCCCATCTTCCCCACTGGCATCAGGGGTTCTGGTGGAATATCTATCATTGGAGAAGTTGGTTTACAATTTCTCCAGTGAAGGAAGAAGTTTGACGATTGATTTTCCTTTGTGTTAAGAGAGAGAGTAGAGCAAATATGTTGGGTTCCTTTTGTTTCAACTTTGGTGTTTTATTATTTTTTTGCAAGTTTGTATTTTGTATTATTGTTATGACCCAAAATCTCAGATTGTGATGGCACATACTATAACCCCCTAGTAGGTAAGCCAAACCAAGACCAACAGAGAGACTAATATAGAGAAACAAGACACAACATACACGAATAAAAGGAGAAAGAGAACTATGAGAAAACAAATACCCTTAAGACCAAGTGTCAGTCGATACAGGGGCCACTAGCATAACATGAGTACTAGGTAAACAAAATGTATGCAGAACCATCTCCAAAATACAAAATAAAAATCAGTCTAACTAAAGATATAGGAAGAATGAACAACTCCGGACGCTAGGAGCTCACCCAAAATCTCTGATCCATGACAGCTCCGCACTATGCACACATCAGTAGAGAGAACTCGTATTATGATCGTCAGGGTGCAGAAGTGTAGTATGAGTACCAAATTAAATACGTGGTACTCAGTAGCCATAGGACGACTGAGCTCTAAGGATAAATGAAAGTATAAATAACATGTAAGACAAGAATATACATTACAAGAGACTAAATAAGAAATGACAGACCATAAAGATAACTACAGAAGAAGAGATACACTATGCTATGCAAATAAATAGAGACGAAAGTACTTCCCTGAAGAAGCTAGACTAAACGCCTAATCACTGTAAGAAACACATTAAGAAAGATTGCTAATGGTGGTATACTCTAAATATCCTTCACAAAGTAAGAGAGTAACGAGATAATCTAATACCCCGACTGATAATGCTAAGGAAGAAGGAAACCACAAGACGTACCGAAAATAGCGAGTACATGCCAATGACCATCCTGCCACAAGCTATACAGTAATAATTAATTTATAACCTAACCGGACCCCCAAAAGCATTAAAGGTACACAACAACAACCATAACCTAACCAGCCCCCCATAATATCAATAGTTTCAACAACAAATAATTATACTGGTGAAGGCAATGCATATGAAAGAACGAGTAAAATATAAATCAAATACTGCCATAGGAACTGAGTGCCACATCTAACCAAGTATATACGCTATCTTCAACTGTGCGACTCACAAGGTAGGATCTATTTGGTATCCCTCTCCTCCGACACTATGATTCCCAGACGGAGGGACCCATAGGGGACTTGGGATGTCCATATATACTACCCGATCCCAAATCGGGACTTCCAAAGATAATCCATAATCGTACCAGAGATAAGTATAAGAATCATAAGCGCCCAACCTCAAATCGAGAATAAATAAGTAGTACTCAGTAAAATCTAATGCCCGTAATTGAACCAAGAATAAAAATGATAGAAATAGGTGTCGAAAGTGTCGAAATCTTTGATCAGCCAAAATAAGTAAATATCAAATGAATGAGTAAATCGAGAATGGACTAGAATCTACCTTGGTCTGAGTCTTCAAATTAGTATATTTTAGTTTACCATCAACAAACAGTAAAGGTGGTACGACTCTTATTTTGAAAGTCACTTTAAGAGTGAAAAAGTTGGAATAATCCATGTTTGAGAATAGTGGTAAAATCAATTTTTTTTATTTGGAATAGTACTACAAACATTCTTGAGCACATATAAATGTATGTATGCCATCACTAGAATTCAATCAATAGAAATGTAAGCACCTAAGCATCTATAAACTGAAATCACAGCTATCTCAGAGCACAGAAAACTAACCTGATATCCATCTGGTTCGTAACCAAGCACTCATGACCACCAATATACTGAACAATGTGTGTATATATATATATACCATCTGGTTCGTAACCAAGCCCTCATGACCACAAATTTATTGAACAATGTGTATATATATATATAGCAAGTCAGGAAATTAAAGTAAAAAGAGGAAGTCTAATGCTAAGAATTATGCAAGCAACAACAACTTTATCAAAGGATACTACCCAAATCTACGCTAAGGATTGCCACTGTCAACCAAAGATCCAAGGAAGTATATAAGCAGTCCTAATGTAATTTTACAACTATAGTTGGCATTCTAAACTAAGGATCAAGTTACTATTATATTCAAAAATCCACTAAAAGAGGCCAAGGATCGGCGAAATGATAAAGTATCCTTAAACCTACCCTATAACCCCCATCCTGTATGTAATCTATACAATACATAATACCGTAGAGAAAAGTCTAGAAAAAAGTAGACCGTACCCTACCTGGATGCCGAATAGAAGCCTCAAACCATCCACAAGTTGCTCTTCCCCTCTATCCGATCTCAAAATACTATCGCTCTATAATAAACACAATTTATATGTCATTACAAATAAAACAAGACCTATATTGCAATAATAGACTCCAGGCAAAAATTGGGTCAAAATAGGCCTGTGGGACCTACATATAAAATTTGAAAATTAAATCCATCATTAGGTCCCTCAAAGGACAAGGAATACTTTCTAAAAAATTAAGCACAAAGGGATTCCCAATTGGGGCTCAAATCAGCCCCAAAGAGTTCAAGAATTCAAGAATTCAAAAACCTAATACTAGGAATTAAATAGAATTAGGATGGAATTAGACGGGGAAAAGCAATGGAAAATGATCAAGAGGTGTTGAATTAACATAACTCAGCTGCAATAGATGATTTCCCATAGTTTCCCATGCTCCAAGATCCAACAATGGTAAAATGGTGCTTTGAAAATGGCTGAAAATCACGAGGAAGGAGAATATATACTGCTAGGGGTCCCTTCATCGAGATCGCGAGACCCCTGTCGCGAATGTGATGCTTAATCGGGTAAGGGCTTCGTAAACACGATCGGTTCTTCATAATCGTGAAGAGCAAAGCAGAGCCAGCTAGACCGACCTTTTTTGTGATCACGAGGATGGGCTTGCGAACGCAATAGTCAAAAACTTGATCATTCACAAATGCGACCCTCCCTTCCCTAATGCGAAGGGCAACTGTGCCCTGCACCAGGTGCTAAAAAACTAGCAAAATGCTAAGTTAGAAATGATTTAGAATGGGTCCTCGAGATTCATTCTGAAACCTATGAATGCAAAAGAACTATGCTACCCTACCAAAAATGGCATTTTGAAGTCAACAAAACTATCAAAATTTCCAACAGAGATCATTTAAAAAATAATGTGGGCCCCACACCCACTGTTCCATTTTTACCAAATTCCACCTAATAGCCTAAAATGAGTCCAGAAGCTACAAAACCCAAACCAAGGATCCTCTTAGCCTAAAATCTATGTTCCAAAGCTAGCGGAACTGTCGAAATTCTCATCTAAGGCTGTTTATCCAAAGTTTTGACTGAAATCAAAATTTTCCATTTTAAAAGTTCTAAAATAGAGAAATTAGCTTAAAATCCAAATGAACTGCCTAGAACTGAATCGACGGTCCTATCAAGTTGTAAATAAATTATAGCCACAATGGGAAAGCACAAAATGCATGGAAACAGAAAAAATGACCTAATGGGTCATTACTACATCCACTACTAAAAAGACTTTCATCCTCGAAAGTCAAGGAGTAGAATAGAGCTCGAAAGCTTAAAAGGATAAGATACTAGGTCTGTATGCCCTACAAGGATCCCTAGGTAACCTCCACGACTAAACAATGGTTTCATGGTACTTCGCGAAAGAAATATTGACAAATTCAACCTTCTTCCCTCACTACTCAAATAATGATCACCTCTTTCTCGAAAGCCAACTACCCTCCAACTGAACTGAGCTCGATTGAAGCATAGAAGACTCATTCGAGGTTTACTAACCCATCTAGATACGAGTACAACTATGCAACCACTGAACAAGGCTAAACACAACATAACTCATAAACTATACCACTTACTTCGAACCCCAAGTCTAACATCCTCTGGTCTCTTTAAACCTTTTGTCTACTATGAGATATACAAAATCTCTCCAGCATCATTTGAGTCCTGACCACATAATGATATTACAACTAACATAGAAAGGATAAAACTAACCCACCGGAGAACTATACGAACTAGAACATGAACCATATTTTGAAAGGCTCCATATGAAATCAATTGGCTGTGGCTAATGCACACAACTTCTGCCAAGGCTAAGAACTGGTCCCAACGACTTTCGAAACTGATATCATAAGTTCAAAATCCAGAACCTGGACAATCCATTCTAATTTAATGCTTATAAATGGGTGAAAATCCACTCTAAACTCAACTTGGATATCCATCACCCGCTGAGTAAACTTCCAAAAATCCCAACGTAAATTCAGAACCAAGGTCAGATGTAGTAGAAACCAATGCCATGAGAAAATGAACCATCCCTTGAATATCCATCTATGTCAGTCTCTCTGAACTGAAGAAAACTAAACTGATAGGCAGTGTGTTAGCCTAGTCATCCTGTCGATAATGTCTTAACTAAATCAAACCTCAAAACATAGGCAGCAAACAAGTTACATAATCCATAGCTATAAACCTAACACTGGAGTCAAACCAGTCGACCTTAATTGCCTAAACTAATCCTATTGACGAACAACCAAAATCTGTCACAACTCTCAGGTCCTCAGTCGAAAGAGTCAAAATCACAACTGAAGACAATAAGTCCTTGAGAATGTCATATGCCCAAGCTAATCTCACCTTTAGGAACTAAGCATTTAGCCAATGGCCCCGCAAGGCCTGGAACTAGGGTGTTGTCGATGAAAACTATCATGAATGGGTTAAACCACGGGCTAAACATCGAGAAATCAAATTCACAACTGCTGTGGGGCCTTAACACACCAAGGCATAACTCAACTGAACCATGAACATCATTGCAGAAAGAACTAAGTACCCGACTCAATATCAATACCTAAGACTAAGACCACTATCAGGTGATGAACAAAATAAACCAGAAGAACAAACCTCAACTGACCAACCTTAGGAACTGACCATAGGAAATGATCATCAATGCTAGAACTACTGCATAACCACAGAAGGCCAAACCTTTCTTCACACACTCTTTCAAGAACCGACCTCTCACCTTACTAACAGAAGAATTCCAATCAACCTAAGTAGCCATCTAAGCAAAGCGAACAAGAGTCATATGAAAAGAGATTTAATCAGATAACGCTAGTCTAGTTGTCTATCAAATAAGGATTAATAAAAGTTAAAGTAATAACAATAGTAATGACATACAAAATAAGTGGCATGAAAGGAAGATAAATAACCCAATTCTAGAATCACATCGTAATCCACTATGCATAAGATCAAGAGATTTACTCGACCACTACGCTCCAAGAAAATCACAAAATAGATCTACTCAATCCACTACTAAAAAGAAATCATCTATAGGGGTAGTTATACCCGCATAACCTAGATAAAGATCCCATAATTACTATATAACAAACAGCAAGGTAAGTAGACATGTATGGGTATAAAAATCCCAAATCATAACAACATAGGAGATAAAGGATAGAAAAATAAAGTCACACCTATACTAGCTACATCTAAAGTCTCGAATCCTGGCTTGCCTGAAGAAATATATAGCCGATCGCGTTCGACCCCAAACTGAGCATCCGTATGACCACCTATAATGCCCATGGAGCTTTCTCTGACTGAAGGTGCCACATATCTAACAAACTGAATTGGTTGTGCTGACTGCTCAATAATCCCATGTCGGGGACACACCCTAATGAAATGATCACTCTCTGTAATCATAACAAACCTTCGAAACCTAGTCTGGTGAAAAACACATGCTAACCCCAATTGGCTGACCAACACACGCCTGGGACACTTCCTAGATGCATGACCAACCTCCCCACAATCATAACAGGCCCTAGAAACTCTCTGATATGTTGTACCTATTAACCCAAAGCGGCTAATACAGCCTGAAGATCTAGATCGAGAACCCTATGATGTCTGGCCAAAACTCTTCCCACTCAGACCACCATGACCTGCCTAAGAACCACCTATAATCTGAGATGCTACCTGTACAAACCTGGTAGGCTGAGAGTGATGGTAACCTATACTAGGAGGATCCCTGCCATCGGATTAAATACTACCAAAACTATACTGATGGTGGGACGTCTTACTACCACCTTTATATGTCTTAATACATGCCCACTTTATAGTCCTCGCATGATCAATAACCTGGAGGAAGGTAGACCCAGCTTCTATCAAATGCTCCGATGCCAAATGGAGTGGTAAAGTTAATTCTTTGATAAAATTTTGCACCATCTCATGCTCTGTTGGAAATATCCTAGAGGTATCCCTGGCCTACTTGAGAAATCCTATCTTATACTCTGAAACTGATAAAGAATTATGTTGAATAACTACAAACCCAACTCTGGCCTGAGAACCACTTGATGTATCGAACACCACCCTTGCATGTGACATATATTTGAGAAGGCTTAGAATCCCTAACAAGGGTTCCTAAAGAATCAAGGCATTCACAAACCCCACCAGATCCTAGGCTGGCACTAGACCCTCTAACTGACGTTGAAGATTCTCAATATCAAGCTCCAACTCCCTAACCTGACCCTAAACTGAGACTCTACTAACATATGTAGAAGTCCCATCCGTGTTTATCGACAACCTCATTCTATTCATCTAAGGAGTGGAGCCAACAGAAGTACTAGAAGTTGATAGAAGTAATGACACCCAATAAAGAATCAAGAAATGTAATTTCCTAGGAATACCCTATAGCCTTTTGAAGATAAGATACGAATGTCGTCAAGCCAATCTGCAGGACTCTACTAGGCATTTTCTCTTGTACCAATGACACCGGTGAACCTAAGCGCTGATACCAAACTGTCATGACCCGAAATCTCAAATCATAATGACACCTACTATAACCCACTAGTAGGTAAGTCAACTGATAGCCCAGAATGACAAGTAACGAGTTAATAAGAGAAAAGGAGAAATACAGGAAACCAAGACCAATAGAGAGACTAATATAGAGAAACAAGACACAACATACACGAATAAAAAGAGAAAGAGAACCAGGAGAAAAAAAATACCCCCAAGACCTGATATCAGTCAATATAGAAGCCACTAGCATAACAAGAGTACTAGGTAAACACAATATATACAAAAATATCTCCTAAAAACAAAATAAAGATCAGTCTAGTAAAGGATGGAGGAAGAAGGAACAACTCCAGACACTAAGAGCTCACCCAAAATCTCCAATCCATGGCAGCTCCTCATGATGTACACGTCAGTAGCGAGAACTCGTACTATGATATGCAGGGTGAAAAAGTGTAGAATAAGTACCAAACATGTGATACTCAGTAGGTGTAGGCCAACTGAGCTCTAAAGATATTATTGAAGGTAAGAATATACATTACAAATAACTAAATAAGAAATAACAGACCATGAAGATAACTAGAGAAGAAGAGTTATACACTATGCTATGCAAATAACTAGAGACAAAAGTGCTTACCTAAAGGAGCTAGCCTAACAACTTAATCACCACAAGAAATACACTAAGTAAGAATGATAATGGTGGTCTACTGTAAATAACCTTTATAAAGTAAGAGAGTAGCAAGATAATCTAATACCGTGACTGATAATGCTAAAGAATAAAGGAACCCCAAGACGTACCTAAAATCACGAGTACATGCCAATGACCATCCTGCCACAAGCTATACAGTAATAATAAAAAATAACCTAATTGGATTCCCATAAGCCCGAAAGGTACACAACAACAACCATAACCTAACCAACCCCTTATAAGTCTGGTAGGTACAAACAACAAACAATCATACTGGTGATAGGTAATGCATATAAATGAATGAGTGAAATGTAAATCAAATACTGCCATATGAACTGAGTGCCATGTTTAACCAAGTATATACACCTTTTTAGACTCTGAGGCTTGCAAGGCAGGATCTGTGGGGTATCCCTCTTATTCTGCATTATGATTCCCAGATGAAGGGAACAATAGGAATTTGGTATATCCATATATACTGCCCAGTCCCAAATTAGGACTTCCAAAGATAATTCATAATAATTCCACTCCCTAATCGTATTAGATATAAATATAAAGGTAATAATATTCCGAACTTGAACTAAGAATAAATAAGTAGTACTCAGTAAAATCCAGTGCCTGAGATTGAACCGAGACTACAAATGATAGAAATAAGTGTAGAAAGGGTAGGAATCTTTGATTGGCCAAAACAAGTAAATATCAAGTGAAGGAGTAAATTGAGAATGGATGGGAATCTACCTCGATCCGAGTCTTAAAAGTAGTATATTTTAGTTTAAAAGACCATCAACCAATAATAAAGGTGGTACAACTCTTATTTTGAAAGCCAGTTTAAGAGTGAAAAGTGGGAATAACTCCCTTTTTGATAATAGTAGTAAAATCAATGTTTTTTTATTTGGAATAGTACCACAAACATGTGTGAGTGCGTATAAATGTATGCATGCCCTCACCAGTATCCAACCAATAGAAAGGTAAGCACTCAAGATTTTATAAACTAAAATCACACATCTCTCAAAGCGAAGAAACTAACCTAATATCCAACTGGTTTATGACCAAGGCATCAGGCCCACTAATAAACCAAAAAATATAAGTATATATATATATTATATATATATATATATATATATATATATATATATATATATATATATATATATATATATATATATATATATATATAGCAAGCCAGTTAATGAAAGTTACAAGAGGAAGTCTAATGCAAAGAATCAAGCGAGCAACAACAACTTTATCAAAGGATACTACCTTAAATCTATGCTATCATAAACACAATCTATACGTCATTATGAATAAAACAAGACTCATATTGTAATAATAAACTCTTGCCCAAAAATTGGGTCAAAATAGGCCCATGGAACCTGCATATTAAATTTAGAAATTGAATTCGTCATTAGGTTCCTCAAATGACAAGGAATACACGCTTGAAAATTGAGCACAAATGGAGTCTCAATTGGGGTTCAAATTATCCCCACAGAGTTTGAGATTTCAAAAATCTAATACTAGGAATTAATTGAAATTAGGACGGAACTAGATAGGGAAAAGCAATGGAAAACGATAAAGAGGTGTTGAATTAACATACCTCAGCTGCAATAGATGATTTTCCATAGTTTTCCATGCTCCAAGCTCAAAGAATGGAGAAATGGTGCTTTAAAAATGACTAAAAATTGCGAGGAAAGAGAATATATATTGTCAGGGGTCCCTTTATTGTGATCGAGAGACCCCTATTGTGAACGTGATGCTTAATCGGGTTAGGACTTTACAAATGCGTTTGGTTCTTCAGATCACGATGAGCATAGATAAGCCGACAGATCAACCTTCTTTGCGAATGCGAGGATGGGCTCGCGAACGCAATGGTCAAGAACTTGATGCTTCGCAAACATGACCTTCCCTTTACAAATGTGAAGGAAAACTGTACCCTGCACCCGCTGCTGAAAAACTAGCAAAATGTTAAGTTAGAAATGACTATGAATGGGTCATCGGAATTTGTTTGGAACCCCGTGAATGCAAACGAACTATGCTACCCTATCAAAAATGATATTTTAAACTCAATAGAACCATCAAAATTTCCAACAGAGATCATTTCAAAAAAATATGGGCCACACACCCCCACACCCACAATTTTATTTTTACCAAATTTCACCCAATAGTCCAAAATGACCCGAAAGCCTCGGGACCCAAACCAAGGGTCCTCCTAGCTTAAAATCCATAATTCAAAGCTAACAGAATTGTCAAAATTCTCATCTGAGACTGTTTACCCAAAGTTTTGACCAAAGTAAAACTTCTCCACTTTGAAAGCTCCAAAACAGGGAAATTGGCTTAAAACCCAAATGAACTGCCTGAAAACTGAACCGACGATCTCTGCAAGTCATAAATGACTTGTAGCCGCTATGGGAAATCAAAAAATATAGAAAATATGCGGAAATGGGAAAAATTACATAGAGGACCATTACAATTATGAATCTTAAAGTTTCAATAATTAAACTTGAAAGTTGTAATAACCAAAATAAAGTATTGAATTTTGTAATTAGATACAAATTTGAAATTTTTTTTTGCCTAAAAGGTCCAATAAGTCATAACTTTTTTATGGATAATTTCAAAGACCCCCCTTTTACTTTTAGTAACACTACTATTGTGGTTTACACTGTTAATTCTATTGCTTACTTTTATTTTTACTTTTAATTTCTTGTAGCAATCATTTTTCTTTATTTACTGTTAAATTTCAAAATATTGCAATGTGACTAAAGTTCTCGTTTTAATATACTCTTTATTTTAATTGATTTAATAAATGTATTTTTTAAAATAAAATCCTTTTCCGGCCAAAATTTGTTTCTCATCTATGGTATGGAATTTTTTTTGATACTAACCCAGATTTCTCTCAATTCGTAGAAAGCAAGCTTTAAAAAAAATTCAATGTTTAAATATTTTGTATAATAATTTCATGATAAGTCATAAAGAAGATGACTTGCATATATGCCTATACCAATATAGAGATAGTCAATACAGTAGAGCAATTTTTTTTCTCTATTAAAGCGGCCTAACTGGCCATTTATTAAAAGAAAAAATTTGTACAAACAAACCCCAAATCCAAGAGTGACCTGACCCAAAAAAAATCCAAAATAAACAAAGAGCAACAAAAACAATCAGAGAAGGAAAGAAAAAAAACAAAGAAAAAGGAACGCTCAGACATCTCATCTAGCAAACCCTGGAACTCTTCATTAGGAAAAAGTAGGGTCCAACGTAAATGGGTGGAGAATTCAAAAATATAATGAGCCAATCTGTGGCTTACTGCTACAGCGATCGGTTAATCGCTACAGCGGTAACTTGGTAGTGGCCATCCAGAATTTCATTAGAACCCCTTTTGATTTTTCAGCCTCAGAGGTCATTTTTCCCACTAGAAACACTCTAAATAAACCCTACCTCCATAGATTTGAGATTCACAAGTCCACACTTTATGTGGGCAGTTTCGAGGCACATCCGATGGAAATCCAACGTGGGAATTTGCTTAGCACATGCGAAAAAACCTTCTCCTTTTAGTAACAACAAGATTTGTCTATGAGGTAGGTTGAGGTTATTTGTAGTAAATTTTGGGTTTGATGCATATAATAATAATAGTAATGTTGGGAGAATCCATGTCTTAGGTTTTCGGGCAGGATGTTTGGATGGATGAAATTGATAAAAATCTGATTAGGCTTAAATATTATTCATTGCATGTAAATTATAGTGAATCAATTCTATTAGAGTTGGGGTAGATTGAAATTATAATGAGCGACCTTACACTGAATTGACACAATGGGTATATATTGGTTTAATTATGTCAAATGTGAAGGCAATGTAATGATTACCAATCATTAGGTAATTATGAGAATATGGTCGAAGATTATGGTGCTTGTATAGTTATTCTCGAATGTACTATTTCATTTTAGGTATTAGGCTCAGCTGTCCCTATCCTTGGCCTTAGAATTAGAGATTTTATTCCAATAAGAGTATCATTTTGTGATTATAACTTTGACAGATTTAGGTTTTTAGTCTAGGATTCCACGAGTAGGAAGGAGGCTGAATAATGACCCATTTTAGCGGATATTTGATGTGCTAGTTTCTCTCTTATGAAGATTTAGGGGGATAGCACGGTCACCCAAATTGAATACCTATGAGTTAGTAGACGTTATGTGGATAAATCGTGAAAGTAATATATTTATAAGATAAATGTGTGTATTATTTTTTGTGTGGATCCCTGGATGGGTGTTTGTGGTTGTATGACTTGTTTGATGGTCCATAGAGTTAATATGTGAATGTGATTAACAACAGAAGAACCTAGTGAAGACTTGAGGGTAAAGGGTTACTAGTTAGTAACTGAAATTGGCCTATTCCAATATGAAGTAAAGAGGGTTAGATAGGTGAAAAAAATAGGTTGATGGCTTAGAGCACATATATTAAATTTGGTGAAATGTGAATTCCTAAATGGATACCTGTTTGACTGGTCTTCAAACCTGCGGTGATTAATGATTAGATTTTATGAAGCTCAATTGAATGAGTGGTGCATTAACCTTAAGGCATACTTGTGATTTCTCACGGTCTTGAATACTCATTGTTACCTAAAATGATGATTTTGTGATTTGACTGTATTTACTTGGTCGTCATTACTTGTAAGTTTTATTTCAATCGCTGTTGCTTGCATCCGACCTCAATTGGGTGCTTGTAATTTGCCTTCAGGCACTACTTATAGTTATTGACTGTGTTACATAATTATAAATTTATGGATGATTGATGGTTATGGATGGGTCGGGTACCATACAGATATGGATATGATATGTTGTGATATGGGTCAGGTACCATGCTGGTATGGAAAAGATGTGTTGTGATAAGAGTCAGGTACCATGCCGATTCAATATGATGTTGATGAGTTCAATGAAAAGATAAAGAGATGATGCGCACATCCTGCATACATGCACTCATTCTTATGCATTTGAATATACATTGACATTTATATATGGTTGATAATTCCTTGTGTGGACCTGTTACTTAATGAGATATTATGGTCCGTTGAGTGGATCAACTATGTTTGATGGCTGTGTTTGGGCATTGTAGTCAAGTGTGAATATAAGGTATGCCTCTAATTTTGTATAAATATTTCCCTTTTGTCTATAGACTTGTAAACTTGATGTATATGGTTGTGCCTATTATCCTTGACTAGTGAACAAGTTTTGATTATAGGTACCTAAATATACATAGCCAGAGGTGCCATGACTCCTAAGGAATTAGAAACCCGGTTACCATCAGTGGCCCAAAAGTGTTGATATAGTGAGCCCAACAGAGCTATCCGTACTAGGCTGGAATTGGGGTTATATAAAATGGAGAAATAGTATAAGGTGGAATGGCTTATCAAGGGAATAAGATATATGAAAATGTTAAAATAAAAGTACTTTTAAAGAGACTAAGTTTCAGTAGCTATGCTTGTACAGTTGTGCTTTAGTAACCAGAATTTAAGTTAAGTCATGTTTCTTTCCTACTTGCTATTATTATTATTTGTTTCTAAACCTGGTCGGCCGATGATACCTACCAGTATGTTTGGTTTGTACTGATAAAACACTTACTATATCTCCAATCGAGGGTATAGCCATGGTACAGGTTGGTTGGAGTTTCTATAGCAGCAATGTCTATCACTCAGCAACAGCTCATGTTATCTCTATTCTGCATGGATGCTGTGTCATGGATGTCCCTACTTCTTTTCTAGTGCTCTTGTACCAGTTTAGGCTAGGTTCTGGGGAATCACTTGTAGTTATTTTCCTCATTTACTTGTCATATTTGATGTATTAAAAAAAGTTATAGAATGAATTAAATGAGTAATTATATTTCAACTTTGATTAGTTATTCATATGGTGGACATTAAATTGACTAAGTATATATTGTAGTAACTTCCTCATTGGTTGAATAGTGGGATATTTAGGGTTCTCCTATCTGAGGTAGGTGTAGGTAGCTGCCCGGCGTGATCCTGTGGGTTGGGTCTTGACAAGGATAGTATCATAGCCCAGGTTATCGATCTCCTAATACAATAACAAATATCGAGTAGAGTCCTACGTATTGGTGTATTGACGTCCGCATCAAATCTGTGGGAAGCTACAAGGCATCTAGGAATCTATCTCACTTTCTTCTCTCTTATCGTGCCATTTCAGTGTTGTCTCCCTGAGTTGAACCCAATTGGTATCTCAACTATCACAATTGGGACTGGTTGGTACCAATTAGTATCTCACTAATGTTAAAAGGTTGGAGAAAGATATTCCAACCAGTAGAGGTCAATAACAAGCATAGGGGTTGAATTGTTATGTTGTCAATTTCGTATGATATTATGTTAAAATACTTGTGCTTTAAATATTTGTGATTGTGGTATGCTAGAATGTGACGTGTATTACTTATATGGATGATTATTGTTTGATCATACTATTACCTAGTTGTTGGATTGTCAAACTTTATAAGTGCAAATAATTATTAAAAGCAATATGAGATGAGTGGTTGAAATATAATATCTGAGAATCATATAGGCTGGGTATGATTTTGAGGTATGTCTTCATTTTTTGTTATTTATTTTCCATGATTTGAAGTATGCCTTGATTTCTATTTGGTTCTTAATGATATACTTGGATAACCATGTATGGTCTGATTATTGATGATTATAATTAGGATCTTTGTGTGGTCCAAATTGTTAGTGATTAGAGTGAGACCCTTGTGTGGTCTGATATTTGATGATTGTATTTGGGATTGAAGTGTTGTTATGTTATTGGTTTGACTAACCCGGTTAATGAGTTGACTAGCACTTAATTTATTTGCACAATATTAGTGACTTGAACGTGAGGTGAATTGTGTAGTTGATGTCACTAACTTAAGGTAAAGTGACCAAGGAAATATAATTAGTTGTTTCCTATAATATAAAGAAGGGAGATAATAATAATGGTTTTACTTAATTTTGGTAAGCCAAACCTTAACCGTGGGATTGATGAGTATGTAGCTTATGTGGTTAAGTGACTTGAATGATTTTATTAGGGTAAGGACATTGATGTCCTAAAGGTAGACTAACTGGTCGTATAAAATCCATGGTGAAAATGAATAAATATAATGGGTTAAGTCTAAGGATGTGAATAAAGTGAGAGTAGGATAGTGTTCCTAGGCTTAATGAGGATACAAGGCTACTAGATAGACCTTGTAAGAAGATCTTTATGAATCGATATAATGGCATACACCTAGAGTATGGGAATAGATATTGATTAATAACATCTTTTGAATGTTCGTGGTAGTTTTGTTACATACACCTGGTGTGTCATAAGTGATATGAGTTGATAAGGTGGGTGAAATAAGTTAGTTTGGCTTTGGTTGATGATCATTAGTTGTAGGGTCGACTGAGGGATTAGAGTTATTAGATATGTTTATGCATATTCATATCCCTCTTGTCGGTACATAATAATACCTACTTGTTGTTGCCCTTTGAGTGGTGGAGGCATGTTGTAAGATCAAATGAACCACTATAAGTAATAGTGTGTTGATGGTGTTGTGATGTTATAGCATTAATTAGGGGATAAGTACCCCACTAAACTTGTTCCTAGTATAGAAATTACAACCTCGGAGTAGTATGTTTTAGGTTAAAATCTGGTATCGTACAGATTAGTGTTTTAAGTATGTATCGAAATGTTTTGATTGGTGGATTTTAGTGGTTAACGTGTTAAAGGACAAGTTTAGGAAGTCGTAGGAACTTTCGGTTAAGTTGGTAAAACTCCATTTATAGCGATTACTGTGAAGGGGCTAGTTTGAAGTGTCGAGTTTCCAAAAGTATGTTGTGAAATGGCCTAAACTGGGACCAAGTCCTAAGTTACTGCCTCGGGCCTCTGCAGCAGAAAGTTTTACCGCTGCAGTGGTACCTAGGTTGATCCCCTGCTATATTCGTTGTCGCCCTAAATATTCGTGCGTTGTAATATCATGTGGTGTTTTAGGTACTATAGATGACCTATTGCATAAGTTTTATTACGAATCGTATACCATGTATTATAGTAGTCATAATTTGTTCCTAGAGCTTAGTGGTCGGGGAGCGTAGGTTGGTTGGGTAGCTATGTTAGAATTATTGGAGGTTGCATTAGTTTCGTAACCAAGGTGTATTCTGAGTTCTGTGAATCGTGCTAAAAACTCTTCTCTTCACTAATGATCATTTGGGGATGAACGGTGTGTAAATTGGTATCTAATGTAATGATCCAAAACCTTGCTATGTTGAAACACGTTTCAAAATTTTTTTATGACGAATAAAATACTCTTACCAGACCTGATAGAATTTAATTCTTGGGGAAAAATAAGGCCCAACATAAATGGGCCAAGAATCCAAAAGATAATGGGCCAGTCTGCAGTCTACCGATATAGTGGTCGATTAATTGCTGCAGCGGTACCGCTCCAGCGGTAATTTATCCGTTGTTGTGGTAACCCGGCAGTGGCTATCTAGAATTTCATTAAAACCTTTTTATTTTTTAGCCTCAGAGGCTATTTTTCCCCACTAGAAACACTCTAAATAAACCCTACCTCTATAACTTTGAGATTCCAAAGGCCACACTTCATGAGGGTGGTTTCAAGGCACACCTTACAAAAACCCAATACAGGAATTGGCTTAGCACACGCGGGAAAACCTTCTCCTCTCAATAGCAGTAAGATTCGTCAATGAGGTAGGTTGAGGTTATTTGTATTAGATTTTGGGTTTGATGCATATTATAATAATAGTAATGTTGGGAGATTCCATGTCTTAGGCCTTCGGGCACGGTGTTTGGATGGATGAAATTGATAAAAATCCGATTAGGCTTAAATCTTATTCATTGCGTGTAAATTATAGCAAAAAGATTTTATTAGAGTTGGGGTAGATTGAAATTATAGTGAGTGACCATACACTAAATTGACACAGTTGGGTATATATTGGTTTAATTATGTCACATGTAAAGGCAATAAAATGATTACCAATCATTAGGTAATTATGAGAATTTGGTTGAAAGTTATGGTGCCTGTATAGTTATTCACGGATGTACTATTTTATTCTTGGCATTAGACTCGGCCGTCCGTATCCTTTACCTCAGAATTTGATATTTTGTTCCAATAAGAGTATCATTCTATAATTATAACTTTGATAGATTTAAGTTTTTAGTCTAGGATTCCTCAAGTAGGAATTCTTGATTTGGAGGTCAAATAATGATCCATTTTAGCTGATATTCGATGTGCTAGTTGCAATCTTATGAAGATTTAGGGGATTAGTGCGGTCACCCAAATTAAATACCTATGAGTTAGTAGAGGTTATGTGGAGAAATCATGAAAGTAATGTATTAATAAGATAATTGTATGTATTATCTTTTGTGTGGATCCCTAGATGGGTGTTTGTAGTTGTATGACTTGTTTGATAGTCCATAGAGTTAATATGTGAATGTGATTAACAACAGAAGAATCTAGTGATGAATTGAGGGTAAAGGGTTACTATTTAGTATCTGAAATTAGCCTATTCCAATAAGAAGTAAAGAGGGTTAGATAGGTGAATGAAATAGGTTGATGGCTTAGAACACAGATGTCAACCACGGTGAATTGTGAATTCCTAAATGGATACCCATTTGATTGGTCTTTAGACCTATGGTGATTAATGATTGGATTTGATGATGCTCGATTTAATGAGTGGTGCAGTAGCCTTCGGGCATACTTGTGATTTCTTATGGTAGTGAATACTCATTGTTGCCTGAAATGATGATTGTGTGATTTCACTACATTCACTTGGTCTTCATTAGTTGTAAGTTTTGTTTCGATCGCTGTTGCTTGCATCCAAATTTAATTAGGTGCTTGCGATTTGCCTTCAGTCACTAATTATAGTTATTGAATGTGTTACATACTTATACACATTGTGGATGGTTGATGCTTATGGATCAGTCGGGTACCACACCGGTACGGGTATGATATATTATGATATGGGTTGGGTTCGTAGTATGGATATGATATGTTGTGATATAGGTCGGGTACCACACCGGTTCAATATGATGGCCGCCCATGGCCTTGTGTATTTTTCATTCCATACCATCATTAGGGCTCCAAGCTATTATCCATATGTGGAAGCCCCTCCTAATGTGCTCCAAACTAACCATGCTTGTATCATCCTCCCCTTCTTCAAAAGGATTCATCCTCGAATCCAAACCTTGCAAAAACATAAGAAGAACAAGAAACCAAGCAATCCTTATAGTATGAGGGCTGGCACGAGATTTAACACCCATGTAATCATGCCAAGGAGGCACAAATTAGAAATACAACCAAGAATCCTTTGTGTTCAGTAAAATCAATGCATTGTACAACATACAAAGGATCCGCCTATGAGAAATATCATGGAAAAAAGAAACTACAAAGGTCCTAAGACACATTTGTTTCCATACCATAAAACCATACCAAAGGTGGTGTCACCATTGGTTCAAATACCTATAAGGGTTTACCAGGGTCAAAGATATGAAAGACCCACATAGTTTGGTAACAAAATCAAATGGACCAACCCAAGAAACCTGTCACACCCCGAATCCCATCGAGACGTGATTGGCACCCGTAGCCGATAAGGCCCGAGAGAACCAAACTGTACTTATGTTCATTCATATGCATGCCATCAGAAACACCCTTATCACGTAGGAGATTATAATGCTAACAACGAAATTCATGGAACATGTGACATATATACATATATGAAACTTGGCTGTTGAGGCCATCAAGTCAAAAACAACATGTACCTTTTACATTTATTCACCCACATCTATCTACAAAAGCCTCTAACAAGTGCATTGACCAAAATGAACTAAAAGTAGGGACAGGTCCCCGCTTTATACCACATGTACAACACCAAAACATATGTACAACTGTGACTCGGAGAAGCCCCGAACTAACTGGAGCTCACCAATGATCTGCAACAACTGGCAACCTACTGTGGAGGCCTACTAGTACCTGCGTCTGCAGCAAGTAAGGTAAGTCTCGCAAGGGACGTCATTACGAAGAATGTACTGAGTATGTAAGGATCATATGAAACTGTATGATATGTAAATATATCAATGAACTCAAATACAAAGAACACTCAATATAGATAAGTCACCACTCTGTACTTTGTTACCATGTGTATTTCATTAATTTCTTTGCTTCTTTGCTTCTATGATTATTTATGTTTGCCTGTGACCTGTGATTCTCGGGCCCCGACTGAACAGTGGGTTTTTAACATAACCTTACGTTATGTTGGGATCGGCTCGAGCTAGGCTTATGCCCCTAGAGCTGCCACCCTATGAATCAATATAGATCGGGATTGGCTCAAGCTAGGTTATTACCTCTAGAACTGCCACCCATACCAACATTTCAGGTTCGGCTCGAGCTAGGTTATTACCTCTAGAGCTGCCCCATGTCAGGATCGGTCCGAGCTAGGCTTATGCCCCTAGGACTGCCCCCTGATCCAACAATCTCGGTATCAGCTTGAGCTAGGCATTTCGCCCTCAAAGCTACCACCCATACTTGATCATTAACCACATATGCATTACTTCATTCACTACTTTGAGATTGATACAATGATAGTCATAACTTTGTTTGAAGCTTTGGATCAATAATCAATGAGTGAAAGACATATGAATAAACATTTTTGGAAACATAGTCTTATTGGAACATAACACTATTATAGCCATTGGATAATAATCAATAAACAAGATACATGAGCATAACCACTATTGGAACATTGGAACACAATCTTATTGGGATTTTGGAAAAATATCAATGAATATGAGATATGAGATTCACAATTGATCAATGAGTAGGAAACATGTGATAATAGCCATTGATAACCGGGAATAGGATACCTTAGCACATTTCGGAATAGGACAAGTGTAACGTCAATGTGAATTCTATATGCTGCAGAAAGATACAGACCAAGTAACCTTACATACCTTCACTTTCAAGTATGAATTCACAAGCCTATGTATGAACACAATAGTCCAGCTTCTTCTTTACGCCGTACTCTACAATACAAGTACATATCGGAGCTTACATTAGCAACTAGTTATTATACAGGCGTACAAGACGACAATGAACTATATGACTGCCTTATAACGTCATGTCATCCCTTACAATACAATCCAATGCATTATCATATCAACAACACCATAACATTACGCACATTGACCAAGAGATCATACATCGATAGCATTTCACACCATACTTACCCCTTACGCTTTTCTCTTTATCATTCCGTCACAATTACTCCTTCATAACAACATATGATCAAACATCCATACTTAATATAGTCCAACAAACCTCCATACGACACTTTAAAGTCATTAATACAACATCACAAGTTGATAATTACATCCAAAAAGGGTATAGGGGCCTTCGGGGGTCGACTAGATGCGAAAACATACAAAACGAAAAATTGGGCTGACCTGCGTAGCCACCTGCGGGTGCAGGTGGCTGACCTGTGTCCGTAGGTGACCTTTGGTAGATGGAAGAGTGTAACACCCCGTACGTTCCCAACCTTACTTGACGACATTAAATAATATGTACTTAGGTTAGGTATCGAGAATTATAAGTATGCATTTGGTAATGCTATTGGTGGGATAATTGAATTTGGCTCTTGTTATGTGATTAAACCTTCATAGGAGGTGTTTATGATCTTCGTGGAACATTTGTGGGGTTCAAAACGAGGCTAATAATACCTCTAAACAAAGTATATTAAGGTTAAGAAGTGAGTTAAAGAATAGGACTTGAAGTATCTAACCAAACCCGCGAAGAGAAGTCGAAAAATGGAATTTTCAAAAAAACTAAGTAAGGGGCGCATTTGGGACCGTACCACGCCTCTCTGGGCTAAAATTTTTAGCCCATAGGCAGTAGTTTGTCCCGCCCAGGGGCGTACCACCTTGGGTTTTCCATTTTTTTCGAAAGTTGGAAATTTCTAAGTCCCAAGGGTATCCGGGGTCGTACCGAGCCGATTTTTGCCACGTTTCTTATACAACCACGAGTATATACATGAAATGAATGACATATTATATTGGTATGATAAAATTACTCGAGAATGAATTTGGGGTCAAAATGACAGTTTTGCCCTTAAGGTCAAAATAAGCCAAACGTGGCTAGAATTGGTTGTTTTTGGGATTGAGGCTACGGATATGAATAGCATGAGTGGGAATATTATTGTAATACGTATAATATGAATTAAACATTAGGAATTATTGATTTTATTGAATTAAGTAAATTGGGCTCAAAAGAGGCCCAAAAGAAGGCAAAAGACATGGGCCAAGAATGGGTTAAGAAATGACCCATTCTTCCTTTGACTAATCAATAATTGAGAAATGTGGATAAAGAGGAATACAAGGCTCTATAAAAGGGGGCACAAATCAGATTTTTAATTCATAAAAGGCACATGCTTTTCTATCTTTTTTTTCTAGACTTTTCAAGAACACCCTTTTGGGCTCTCAAACCCTAAGGCACTTTGTGGAGCAAGATCACCATTTTCCAAGCTTGAGTAAGTGATTATTATTGTACTTTAACATATTATGAGCATGAGAGATTATGTATATCATGTTGGTTATGCTTGGAAGTGTTGAATGTGGTGTTTTGTGTTTTGGTAAAAGGTGTGAAATCCATGGGATTGTAACTTGGATTATGACTTGTGGTCTTGATGAAAAAGCATGGTATGGATAAAATAACAACATGTATGGTGTTATTATGGTCCCAAACTTGTTATTTTCCTATAAGTGTATATTGTGGGATTTTGGCCGATATGTGCTATGAGATGTATTATGGTAAGTTAATGGATTATTTGTGATGTGGTGTGGCTAAGAAAGGGTAAAGGAGAAGTGTTGTGGTGAAATGTATTGATTATCATGTATTGGTCAATGTTGTGAATATTGTGGGATTTTTGGTAAGATCATTTCATAAATGGTATTGTCAAGGGGAAATGACATGTTTAAAAGCAAACATGTAACTCATTGATCTTATGTAAAGGAATTGATGGTATAATTATGATGTTGTGATGGTGGAGAGTGGAAAGTATGAACTTGGTGTAACATACTAGTGGTTTATAATACTTTGGTCAATGTTGGGCATGTTGTGGTATGATTGATATGACCATGCCGTACATGGTATGGTAGAGAAAGAAATAACATGTTAAATCCAAACATGCGACTTATTGTTATTGTATGCTATTGTAAGGTAGTTGGTGGTTAATGTTGGTTCCATTGTAATTGTGATGAAGAGTGAAACGTAAAGAAGGAGCGGAATTGTTGCGCTCACATATTTGATTGTGTACTTACATTGGGAAGATAAGGTATGTAAGGTTCCTTTTTCCACATCCTTCTGCAACATGTTATTCACATTGACATTGGACTTGTTTCAATTCCAAGGGGTTTGAAGTATCTCAAATTCAGGTTGACGTATATTGTTATTCATATGTGTCCTATTCTTAAATGCATGATGATTTGTTTGCCTCTTGTTCATTGAGTGAAGTTCCCAAAAATGTCATAACGTTGTCATTCCTAAATGAACGATCTCAAGAGAGTAATAACATAAGAGAACCTATGTATTCTTAAATAGCATTTTCCAATCATGTCATGTTCCAAGTCCTCAATTATGATGATTATCTTTGTATCAATCTTTCACAAGTAGAAGTACAAATCTCATAATAGGAATAAGAGAGGTGATGTGCAAGCTAATATATCTATTACTCATAAGTGAAGATGTCAATCTCATGAAGCAAGAGTGAAGAAGTAATATATATATGTGTGATTCCAATTATGTCATGATCCTCATTGTATCACTCTTAAGAATGGAAGTAAGAATAACAAGAGAAATAAGAGGTGTATAATTATGAAGTAATCATGGGTGGTATCCCAGGGGTTAAATACCTAGCATGGGTCGATCCCGATACATCCCAGGGGCGATATAAAAGCCTAGCATGGGTTATGATGGTACATCCCAGGGGCGATAAGCCTAGCATGGGTTATGATGGTACATCCCAGGGGCGACACGAAAGCCTAGCATGGGTTAATATAACATCCCAGGGGCGACACGAAAGCCTAGCATGGGTTCACATAACATCCCAGGGGTCAAAGTACCTAGCATGGGTTAAACTTATCCCAGGGGCGACAGAATAGCCTAGAATGGGTAGAACAATAAAGATGAATAAAAGATGAACACAAGAGGAGTAAAGAACGTAATATACATGGTTTCCCACATACAGAAAGAGAGTTTATTCACATTTCTGTTTCCTTCTATTGCTTCCATTATTGTTGCTATTATGTATGCTGAATTTCTTATGAGCCTTACATATTCAGTACATTCTTCGTACTGACCCCCTCGGGGGAATTACCTTACATGTTGCAGGTGCATACACTAGTAGACCTTCATCGTAGGTTGACATTGCGGATCTTTGGTGAGCCCCAGTTGCTTCGGGACTTTCCGAGTCATAGGTGTACAGTTAAAGCGGGGACTTGTCCCGACTGTTAGTTGGTCTGGTAAATGCATCTATTAGAGGCTTTTGTAGACATGTGTGGGTTATGAATGTGAAAGATAAATGTCCGTTTTGACTTGATGGCTCCAACGGCCAAGTTTCTAAATATGTATATAGCACATGTTTCCATGATTCATGTTTTCCGCATAGTTGCATAAGGTTGAATAAGGTTCACACGAGGACATGCATACGAACGTACATGAGCAAAGGTTGGTTCTCTCGGGACATATCGGCTTCGGGTTCCAATCATGTCTCGATGGGATTCGGGGCATGACACAGAGGCACCTGCGTTGGCATCTGCACCCGTAGGTGCCCTCGTCTGCGGGGGCGGATACCCGTTTTGGTCTGAAATGGTCTCTTTTGGGTATTTTAATGCCATGAATGATCCATGATCATAACCAAACTTATTTTGACATATTTTTGATCATCTTAAACACCAACAACCAGACATGGTTTCACAACACACATAACAACACCCAAAACTACACTTCATGGTCAATACGTCACCAAAACCATAACCAATTTCACAATAACAATCCCAAACATTATACACAAGAATAAAACAATGTAAGACTATAATCAAATCCCACATGTCAATATTAACTCCATAAAGTTCACTTCCTTCAAAACCACAAGTACATATTCTAGTTTACAAGACAAAACCATCCTCCGATTTAGCAAACATGTGACATTTCACACCTTGTGAACTTCTCAATACTCCACCAACATAACCAACATAATATAAACCATATATCATGCATAAAATATATTAAACCATCATAAGAAACACTTACCAAGTATTACAAGTTGATGATCTTGGCCACAAAGAGATGAGAGCTTAGGGTTTGTGTGAGAATAAGGCTTTGGATAATTCTAAAAAAAACATGAGAGTCCAAATGGAATAAAAATCTGATTTTCTCTTATTTATATAGTCCCTTTATAATGAACCTCATCCACACACTTGGTGTGTTTACTTGGTCAATGGAAAACTAGGCAAGAATGGGTCAAGTTCCCACTTGGGCCATGTCTTTCTATGATTTTTGGGCTTCATTTTGGGCCCAATTGTACAAGACTTGTTAATGCCCATAATTTAATACATAATTCACCAAATCTCTCATGTTTCCATTTTTTCATAAATATTACGGTAGTCAACTAGACTCAAAAACGTACGGGGTGTTACAAAACCCCTACCTCTATATAAAACAAATCCCATACAAATAGGGACATCATCATATCAAAGAGGTAGTAGAGAAAGAAAACAAGAATATGAGCCCCATTTAAGGTGCTGCCATATACAAGAGTACCAACATGCTCAAGAGAGCTAGCAAGCACATCACTACAAGTTAGAACACCTAAGGATGGAATCATGATATTAGGTATACATTACTCTTCCTCTCAAGACAACTTCCCACGGGAAGTGAGGGCACAAATGGAGTCATGCCACCAGAGGTGTTAAGGAATCAATTAGAAACCAATTCAATCAAGAACAACTAGTCCTCCCAAGAAGTTGGGTTCCCTTTATTCATGATATAAAGCCTGCTACCAAGAGTTCCATTTGACACTTCAATTTGTCTAATCCTATAAAGGTGACAAGAAGTCTTGAACATCCATGGACTCTTCCAAGCTACAACTCATTTGTCATCTTGACCAAGCAACACACTACAATTGCAATATTCTATTATATTACCGAGATCAAATGGAAAGAGATGCTAAGGAAATAGGTTAAGCAAATACCCATATGCCCCATTGGCACTCGTATCTTCACACAATATACTCTAGTCAAAGGCATGAGTATCATCATATGCAAACAAATAATATTAAAATGTATCACACAAGTCAACTTCATCTAATGTATTCCCATGAGAATGTTCACTCATTGATTCAAGCACATTAAGACCCTGACTAAGAATGTGAACACATAAAGATGAAGGGATAATTGTAGCACATACCTCACCTTTCCTTTGAACATAATCCCTTCTAATAAATGTACTATCATCTTCCAAAAAGAGATTTTCGCCATTGAAAAGTATGTCATCATACCATAGTGGATTTTTAGACAATTAGTAGCCTTCATGAGTGGATACACTTCCAACATTATAAGACACAACACTATGTTCATCATTCACATTAGTCATGTCATTATTGAATAATAGATTATCCCTAAGTTCATACTCTACCTCAAGATCCTCATGACAAGAATAAGAAATGGAATCAACACCTAAGGAATCATTACCTCTAAGTAAAGATCCTACATGACTAACTACATGAACCACTATATCATTTCCATTACTAAATTAAGGTTCATTTATCACACCACACAACTTCTTAATTAGTAGGCCATCTTTTCAAGCAATTTGGTCATCACCACAATTAACATTAGTTGGTAGTATGTCAATCTCAAAAGAATCATGTACATGATTACCACCATTATAACCAACTAGAATTTGATTACCCCTATCACATGACAATAAATTTTCACTCAAGTCATAGGTGCTAATATTAGGTGGACTCAAATCAATCTTACTAAAAGAATCAATCCGATCATCTATAGGATCAACTAGTGTTTGGACACTCACAATAATGACATTATCATCATGCGATAAGGTGTCATCAAGATCATTACAAGGCAAAGGATCTTTAAGCTTATAAATATACAAGCCATCACTTACACTCAATTGGCTACCATCCACACAAGGATATCCTACTTTCAACAAAGTGTAAGGTTTACCTTTGTTACCTTATAACTCATAGGAAAGATTGAATTCACCTTGCTTTTTAACATTGGCCCACATTTGCTACTTTGGGAAGATTTCTAGAACCTCATGATTCTTCATTGCTCGAGATGCCTCACTAGGCTTATTTACAAGAATACCTATACAAAAATTAAGACAACTAGAAAAGGAAGGGAGGTTACAAAAGTTACTATAAGGTTGTGACAAACCTCTCACATCACTTCATACAATCTCTCCTTTTTCCACTCTAGAGTTGTCACCTATCATACCCTTCTCTTAATTTTTTGTGTCTCAATTTTATTGGAGTTAGGAAAAGTACCAAGGATCCCTTGTGAAGGGTTTGGATATCCCTTCAACTCTAGCTTTCACTTTGGTGCATAAGGAGTGGATGTGTTGACTTGCATATTCAACTCCTTAGCACCAATCTTATAAAGAGTAGCTTGTTTTGCCTCCAAAGGTAACTTCTTAGGTTCACCTTCTTGATGAGTATCTTTACTTCTTTAGAATATTGACTTGATACTTTTAAGTTGTTGCAAGAAATTTTTCAACTCTTCCCTCAATGAAGAACAATCTTTCCTCAACTCGGTACTGGTTTCACTTGTATCTACTTCATTAGAGCATGTTGGAGAAAAGAGAACTTGCCCTTAGAGATCCATGATGTAATAGTAACAATCTTGTGCATATGGAAGTCCATGACTTTAGAACCATAGAATTCCCAAACAAATTTAACAAGCATCCATGGGCACTACATCATACCAAACCCCCTCTTGATAATTCTCAAGTGAAATAGGTACCTTAACTCTCCTATCAACCAAATATCCCATTCGAGTAACAAAAGGATTTTGTTTGGAAAGAAAGGCAACCCAAGCATACTAACCATTAAGAGGGTTATAGAGTTGAGAACACTATAATCATCCATCACAACTTCAAGCTCCACTTTCCCACAAATGACCATTTTTGTTTTAAGAAATCGTCTTTTTGGAACATGCATATTTTGAAACATTGATTTTACTTTAATTTCATGGCCTATTGATCCTTCCATCATACCTGCAAAACTCAACAAACAATTTAGTAGAAAAATTCCTCACACCTCTTGTATGTGGAAACTCTCAACTCACCTAAAGTTTCTTTCTAAAGTTGATAGAGAACTTTATTTGTCCAATCAATTCATAAGGTCACTAATTCTTTGTGGAAGAATGGATTTTTGTTAAAAGCAGAACGGATGGCTCAATCAAAACTAACGGACTCGAATCAAGAAAATTAAAAACGAAATAAAACTAGAAAAGCACATAAAGAAAAGAACAAGAAAAAAATTAGACTCAAACAACTTGATAATATTTAGTAGGGTAATATACTAATTAAAATCAAGTTATGAACCTAAAAGAAGGTAGATTTAATGAAAAAGAAACTAATTTACCAAGATTTAGACTTAAACAAATATTTGGGAAGAAATTTAGTTGAAATTCATGGCGAAAAGGTTGAAAAATGGTTCAAAATTGGAGAAAACTTGAAAAACACTTGAAATATAGTGTCTGGCTGGTCAAACACGCATGGAGCCACTTGTTGAAAGTTCTGAGACGACGTTGGGGTGTCCAAGCTGATGGGAGGAAGGTGGCTTCGGAGGAAGCCGATTTTTGAGCGCTGGAGCTGTGGCTAACACGGAAGCCACTTTCTCTTGTGGCTCGCACTTGGAAGCCGCTTGAACTGGAGTTGGCAGGGATGAGATGGACGTGCAGCTGATGTGTTGCGCAACTACTGGATGGGTAAAGCTCACGTGGATCTAGTTTTGATGCAGGAGCTGATGTTTGTGGGGCCTGTGCCAGCTGTCTGGTATCGTTTGGGTCCCAAAAATTAGCTGGAATTTTCCTTCTTTTTATTCCTCAATTTTTTAGATTTTTTTTACTTCTTTGGGTCCACAACACTTTAAAACTTTCTCCTTCATTTCTTTTTGGATTAAACAACACCATTTTGAAGATTCTTCTTCAACAACATGAATTTAATGAAGAACACTATGAGCATTGATGAACTTCAAATTTTCATGACTCACTCGATTTAACTCTGATTTTAATGAAATTTTAAACACGAGTTCCTTTCAACACCACAAACAAAACCCAATAATTTTTAGTTCTCAATTCCAAGTTAAAAATAAACTCATTTCCACCATCTTCAAGCTATTAAGAACACTATGGACATTGATGAACTTCAAAAATTCATAACTTATTCATTTTAGCTCCAAATTCCACAAAATTTGAGATTTAGGCTTCCATTACTATAGAGAACAAACCTCTATGCTTTTCCATCTCCAATTTAGCCTCAAATAACAAACGCACTTCACCTTCTTCAAGCTTTTTCAAGCTCAACAATGTTGAAATTTCTAAACAACTCCAAATCGAGCCAAATTTCAAATCTAGACCACTAAACACTAGAGAAACATGAATCTAGAGTTGGAAACTCAAACGAAAACATGAATCAAACAAATTTTTTAAATTTTTTGATCAAATTTTTTTTTAGGAGAGGTCAAATTTACCCTCTACTTTGGAAAATTATCTAAATATACCCTTCGTCATACTTTGGGACCAAATTTACCTTCGCTATCATGCTTTGGGGCTAAATTTACCCTTGATTTTAAGAAACTATTCACCTGCACCCTTCCTTTAATAGAAAAGTATAAATAAATGTTAAATGCTGATCTTAGGCATATTTATACACCTAAGTGTTATTATCTAGGCACATTTAGCTTAGTTTTGAGGACAACTTGATGCGCTTAATGAATTATATGTGTTTAATTGTGTATTTTTGTGCTAAGTTACATGGTTAGAGTGTTTAAGGTGTATTTGAAATAATTCAAGAGTTAAAATGATCAAATAGAGCTTAGATGAGAACACTAGTGTTGCTAGCTTGAGTTATGCTTGTTCTAATGTACTTTGATGAGCTTTATTGTGTTGTATGGACTAATGTTTTTTATGAGATGTTGTAGGAGACCAATGGAGGAACTATGAAAGCTAAATGAAGCCTACAAATAAGCCACAAGAAGTGGGGAAACAAGGAATAAGCGAACGAAAAGAATAGAGCAAGAATTGGTCGAAACCTTCCCGTGTGGGGGTAGCCTTGCGCCGCACCCCCATGGTATGGAAGGGGGAATTGCACCGTACCTCCTACATAAGGGAGTTACTATTTTTCCCCTCAATTTCCCTTCATCGTATGCCCTTGACCATGCGATGTACCATGCATGCAACCACCCTATGACGTCTAAAAGTAAGTTTTAACTTGGTTTAAGTTGAGGGCAAGTTGGTAAATGCATATGTTTTGTTTGGGGCAGCCTATGGAATACCTAAAACACTATATAAGGAGTACTTATCCACATTTACAAGATATTTTTGAGGGGAGCAACACACTTTTAGAGAGAGGAGAAGGCAACAATGGCTCTACGTTAGGTTTTTTCTTCCTTTAACTTTTAGTTTTCTTGTAGTTTTACTTATGAATTCATTTATAGTGATTGTTTGTATGAAAAGAGTGGCTAAACACCCTATTTCTAGGCTTGAGGCTACGAACATGATTTCTTAGCATATTTTCAAGTTGGTTAATGTTAATTATCACAATTGGTTGTTCTTATGTTCTTACACTTACTATTCTACTGATTCGGGACCTTTAGAATACATCTATATTTCTTTTGTGAGCTCAGAAGGAGTAAAATTATATTAGAAAATGGAACATAAGGAATGGGTTCTTGTATTTTAGATGAATTAAAGATAAGATTTGCTGTTAGGATAGGAATATATGTCGCTCCCAAGTGCACACACAAGTGTACGTGGTCGTGCAAGTAATATAGTGGCTCTTGCGAGCTGAATATCAATTCCACAGGGACTTGGTGTTTAGCAGACGATCTAATTCAAATATTACTATTAAAATTAAACAAGTGTGATTTGTAGCCAAAAGAGATTGAGTTTGGTTTTTATAAATAAGTAACAAAAATATCAACGGTATGAAATTAGGATTGTAAAAATAGATGGAGAGTTCCAGGGTTGAGCCATTTACTTCACATTTATGTATAACTATGGTTTCTAGCTAGTGTTGGTGTTTATCGTGATTATTGATTTACGAGGTTGATAATATAACTCGGGGATGGTCACCGTCTAAGTCATATACCCAAATTAGTCTCACAACTACATTGTTGAGCGAGAATGTGAGTCTCTAATTTGAATGCAATAAGTTATCTTCCCGTTTCATTAACCAAGTAGGGCGTTTAGGTATATCTCTATCAAATCGCAAATCATCCTTTAACAGATTATATTAAACCAATTAAAGACATGATACACGCTCCCTACATTCTTTGTTACATCCCTCAACTCCTATGGTCAATTCATTTTGGGAATTAGATTTATCCTAAAGTTCATGACGCTTTAGAATAGTAAAATCAGAACACAAGAATAATCAATTACTTGATAAACACATTAACCAACAATAAAACCATAATTAAGCAATCATGTTGTAGCCTCAAACCTAGAATGAGGGTTTTTATCCACTCATGTTCATACAAAAAATCTTCATAAAAGAGTTCATAACTTCAAACTACAATAATGAAAAGTAAAAGAAGAAAGAACGCTAGTTTGAGCTCCTTGAGGTCTGCTTTGCTCTCCAATTTGTGTGTAATCCAAGAGATGAGTGAAAATGTGGATAATTACTCCTTATATAGTGTTTTATTTCGTCCATAGTCTTCCCCAAACTAAACATATGCATTTACCAACTTGCCCTTAACTTAAACCAAGTGAAAAATCAACTTTAAGACGTAATTGGGGGGGAGGGGTTGAGTCGCACGACCCATCGTAGGGAAAAGGGTGTGTGATGCAGGGAAATTTTAGGAGAAAAAATTAGTCCCCTTATGTAGGTGGTGTGTTTCAATTCACCCTCCCATTCAATGGGGGTTGCGGCGCAAGGGGTACTCCCCAAGGGCACGATTTTGACCAATCTTTGCTCTATTCTTCTCGTCCACTTGTTTCTTCTTTCCCCACTCCTTGTGTATTGTTTGTAGGATTAATTAAGCTTAAATGGATCATACAATGATCTCATAAAACATCTCATAACAAACATTAGTCCATACAACACAATAGAGCTCATCAAAGTACACTAGAACAAGCATAGCTCAAGCTAGCAACACTAGTTTTCTCTACTAAGTTCTATTTTGATCCTTTTGACTCTAGACTTGTTTCAAATGAAACTAAACACAATAAACATGTAATTTAACACACAAATACATGTATTCAAACTTTATTACTCAATAAGCACCTCAATTTATCCTCAAAACTAAGCTAAAAGACGAATAATGACACTTAGGAGTATAAATACGCCTAAGATTAATATACCTAATTAGCTCCATTTGGATCAAATATGGGATGAAATACAAATGTTTTTGAATTATTTCCCACATCCCCTCTCAATTATGTAGTTGTGAGGCTAATTTAAAAAGATGATTAGAGGCTCGGAAGACCATGATCATAATATTAACCCCGTGAATCAACAACCAAGATAAATAACTTAACCAACGAGATTGTATAGCTTTGCATCATTTTTAAAGATGCCTTGAACCTATAGTCCTCCTAAGTATTATTTCAACCCCGAGTTTATGACCATCAGTATAGTTTAGTGTTTTTTTATCTTTTAAACTTAATGCATCCTTGGTTCTGTCGCTTGAATAAATAATCAAGAAATTGTTTAGTCTAGTGAATAAGTAAATGACAAGTCCCTGTGGGATCGATATTCGGATCTCAAGAGCCACTTTATTACTTGCACGACCACGTACATTTGCATGTGCGGATGGACGTAATAAGTTTTTGGCGCCGTTGCTTGGGACTTCAATGTTAATTTTTCTTATCTAGGTTAGACTTTTTCTATTTATTTTTTTTAATTGTACATAGTATGATTTTGTACGGAGTTTTCTTTTTCTTTTGTTTTACTTTTCTATCACTCTTCTTGAGATGTCAGCTTGGGACAAATATTGGTTAGATGATTTGTACTCTTGCTGTTATTGTGGAGAACACCACTTGGAGAGTAATTGTTATAATGTTCAAAGGAACGGGTTGTGTGCACCTACCCAATCTTTTGGACTGAATATATGCCATATATGTGGTGGACAGGATGGCTATTGGAATGGTTGCCCAAACTTTTATGCCTCTCCCATGAACCCCTATTATGATTAGTCTATTGTTTGTGATGCTAGCAAGAATGATATAGCTAAGGATGAAGAACATGAGTCTTACCTTATAGATATGCTGAAGCATATACTAAAGCAGCATGCACAACAACTGAACCAAATAAAGGAACAATGGGAAGCCACAGATAGACTAGGTTCCCACCTTATAGAGCTATAGGATAGGGCTTAAACTTTGACTGATCAACAAAGTACAGTCTTATCCAACACTCAAGAGGAACCTTTGATAGAAGAAAAGAGGGAGGCACTACTAGGAGAAAGCTGCAATAAAGAAGACATAGTGAGCCAGGATTGGCTAATGAAACAAGAGCAGCAAATCAAATTTCGTGAGTGTCTCTGGGATAGTCTCACAATCATAGTGACCCAGCTAAAGAAGGGGAGAGATGAGCTCATACAAGAGGTTGGGCAATTTGGCTCAGCTATCCGACACTTAGAGGCCCAACTAAATAAAAAGATTGAGATGTCTAATGTCCAATCACCAATAATTATGGATACTAGCCAGCCTGTGGAGAGGGAAGAATAATTAGAACTAGCCAACTACTATTCTTTGATTGATGCTGACATTGAGATGGTGAATAAGAGTGAGCATGTTGTGGATGGTGTAAGTTTGAAAGTGGGATGTATTGGGTCTCATTCAAAGCACTTTATGTTTAGATGAAATGCCCTATTTTTTAAAAATAAAATACACCCTAATCCTACCGGTCCCACCCGACTCAACTTACAAAAAGGACAAAAACAAATATACCCCTCCTACAATTCTGTTGGTCGAATTTTCCCAACAAACTAATATACTTCTCTTTCAACGTGTAGCGCTAGTAAGTTTTTTACAAATGAACAAAAAGTAAAATGGAATGGGATAATGCAGAAGCATGGAACTAGAGAAATTGCCTAGTACAAACTTTTCTAGCTCATGTTCCAGTTATGTTCAAATTTCAAAATTTTATATGCAATTCTATGTACATTTAGATTCTAGAATTAATGGATAAGTTTTCTGAGCAAATGATATGATGGAAATTTTGTGTAGATCTAAATTGTATATAGAGACATAAGAATGAATAGATGCTACTATTGGCACATAAGGAGACCTATTAACTCAATCATCCAAAGAAATATCTAGTGGGCCTAATTTGTTGCATTTGACCGCTAAGTGCCATTTTTCATGAGCTTTGCACTGATGCAGATCTATGAACTAAGGAAGGGGTATATTTTTTTGTGTCTATATTGATGCAAATCCATTTTTCATAAGCTATGCACTGATAAATATCCAGTTTCCTAATTTTATTGGGAAAATTTGACCAATAAAGGTGAGGGCGGGGTATATTTATTTGTGTCTTTTTTATGGGTCGGATCAGGTGGGGTGGGTTAGATTAGGGTGTGTTTTATTTTTAAATAATGAGGCATTTAACATTGGTTTGGGATTTTTTGTTAAAGGAAGGGTACAAGTGAAAAGTTTCTTAACAACAAGGGTAAATTTGGCCCCAAAGTATGACAACGAGGGTAAATTTGATCCAAAAGTATGACAAAGGTATATTTAGACAATTTTCCAAAGTAGAGGAGTAAATTTTGCCCTTTTCCCTTTCTTTTATACAATTTTTAGATTGATGAACCTAGAATTAAGAATTGTTGAAACAACTCTTTAGCCTAATATATGATACCAAGATGATAACGATCCCAATCGAGTGACTAGAATTCATTTCAAAAATACGAAATTAAACAATAAAATTAAAGGATAGTTGAGAAATAAGAGATGAGAATAAAATAAATGGCGATGAGAAATAGAAGAAAGAAAGGCTCAATCGAACAAAAATTAAACCAAGGGAGTAAAAGAACTTGATTATCTAGAAATTGAGAAACAAATTTGAATCCACAAATGAGTGACTCAATATGAACAATCAAGCAAAAAAGTTCTAAATCAACAATGAGAATCCACCCATCAATAACCTAGCTAAATTAAACTAAAGGAATTCCACCCTAAAACACTCTTCAAGAGTAATATCAATTCATCAAAGTCTAAGTAAAGAACATGGCTAAGACAACTATTTATAGTTCTTGCCTTCAAATAGTCTATTACAAAAATAGCCCAAATGTGGCTATTTAGGAAATAACCCACAAGGGCCCTTCTTGATTGCCCAAATGGTATCTCGGTCGCCCATGGACTTGTGTATTTGTCACTCCATATCATCATTTGGGCTCCAAGCTACCATCCATATGTGGAAGCCCCTCCTAATGTGCTCCAAGCTAACCGAGCTTGTATCAAGAAGTAAAAATAATAGTGTATCTGCATAAGCTAGATGATTTATGTTTACACTCCACTTAGTCATGCCAAAACACTTGTATTCATCATTATTAAATAGGGCATTGAGTGCCTTGGAGAGAACTTCAGATGTAAGAATAAGTAAAGTAGGAGATAGAGAATCTCCTGGTATTACTTCTCTAGTGGAATAAAAAAATCCGTGGCTTGTCTATTAAATATCAATTGTTTGCTACTAATATACAGATCATATTAATGAAAACTTCAGAAAAACCCATCTTTCTTAGTACTCTTATCAAAAAACAGCTAGGAAACCCTATTATATACCTTGTCATATCCAGCTTAAGGACCATATTAGATGTCTTACCTCTTTTCCTAATGTTTGTGATAATATCTTGAGTCAAAAGTACATTCTCAATAATGCACCTTTATTTAACAAAACTATATTGATACATAGAGATAAGTTTAGGATAAAAAACCATCCATCCTACCTTATACCACCTTGGAAAGAATTTTATTGATGAAATTTCTCAAACTAATAGGCCTTAGTTTTGAAAAGGTTTGGACAATGTCCTGTTTAGGAAAAAAAGGATTTTCCGGTGCACTAAAGCTCGTGCAGGGTTCGGAAAAGGTCCCAACAACAAGGATCTATTATATGCAGCCTTACCTTGCATTTTTGCCAAAGACTATTTCCAAGGCTTGAACATGTGACCTCTTGGTCATATGGCAGCAACTTTAATAGTTACTCCAAGGCTCCCTTTTTAGGCAATAAGACTAAATTAGTATAAATGATGGACTTGGGAAGAGTGTTACCATTATAGAAAGAATTAACAACAATGAACACTTCTTCTTCAATAATTAGCCATCAAGATTGAAGGAAATCCTCGGATACCTATCAGGACCACAAGCCCTAGGTCTATCTAAAGAAAAAAATAATATTTTTGACTTTTTCTCTTTTAGGTTTTGCACATAACCTCTAGTATAACTCTTCTAAAATCATTTCCGGTACATATTGCAATAAAGAAAAGTCATACCCTTCTTCCTCCTGGGTGAACTATTTGTTAAAGAAAGAAATAGCAACGACTTCTAATTGTTCTTTATCTTTAATCCATAACCTTTTTGAATCCATTAGCCTATGAATCTGTAATATTTTCCTTCTCCCATTTACTAGGCAATGAAAAAACCTAGTGTTTCTATCCCCCCTACATGCCAAGTAATCATTTTTTTTTACTCTAGAATTCCTCCTTAATATGAAGGTATTTCTTTAGCTATGGTTGTGACTACTGCAAAGTAGTTCTATTTATAGCTGATGGATCTTCATCAAACAAATGTTCTTTTAGCCTTACAATCTCTTCTATGATAATTAAATATTTAATAATATCTCCACAGGTATCCCTTATCCACTTAGACAAAGCTTTCTTAACATGTTTAATCTGTTGCTTAAATACTAAGAAAGGGTGTCCTTCAACATCTGCAACCCAGGTTTGCCTCATTATATTAAGAAAATCTTCATACTCCACCCAAAATTTTAAGAATATAAATGGCTTATTGTACCCCTGGCTCTGATCTCCCAAAGAAATCAATAAAGGGACATGGTCTGACCTAGTTCTTTTAAGATGCTCCACCTCTATCCTACCAAACATGTATAACAGTCTTTGAATCACCATATTCTATCTAACTTTTCAAAGATACAATTATCTGCAATCCTTTCATTCCACCATGTGAAAGGGCTACCCTTGAAACCTGCTTCAAGTAGTTTTGATAAGTTAATATAGAAAGAAAATTCTTCTATATATTGGGGTATAATAGGTTGCCCTCTTATTTTTTCCTCATCACTCAAGACCATATTAGAATCCCCTCCTACAAGCCAAGGGAAAGTCATATTATTAGCTAACTGATATATGTTATCCCACAATTGCAAGCTTTCATTAGCATCATATTTAACATACACTAAAGTGGTGTCATGTACAAATTGTGTTCCTGAATAAACATTTTCAAAGTCATTTGTTGTTCTGTGTCCATAAGAATCTGTACTCTACATTATCTCTAACAACAAACCAAATCTTTCAATTTAGATTTGCTCTTGCATGTTATATTCCTAGCTTCCTCTTGTATTGTTGTATGTGTCTTGACTATTGGAATGGTTCCAAGAGTCCAATAAGGTAAAAATGGTAATGTCTGCTTAACATTTGTAGCCTATGAAAGGCTTTTTATGTTATAACAAATCTTATTTCCATATAAATATGTTAATCTTCATCATAAAATGATAATTTTGTGTGAGTTACACCTTGTGATCCTATTGAATTGTTGGGAATTTCCAACCCCCTGCTTATTCCCCTTTTTAACTCTGTTGGTTGATCTAGGAGATAAATCAGCCTGTTTTTTCACTTCTGCTACAACCAGGTTGTGTTCTTCATCTATGTCATAAACTTTGTCAATTTCACTTTTCCTAGGATTGATATGCCAAACAGTATGATTAACTAGGTCATGCAACACCTTGACAGATGTTTGTTTCTTAATAACCACAAGCTAATATTGATGCAAATCAGGCTTTTGAACCCACCCCTATAATTGAATGTATACTTGCAACTGCAATGGGTTATTCCTTAATGATCTATTATCACAACCCTAAAGATCTTACTAACAACTTGTTATTATCCTCTACTTCTATCTCCTCCTGGTTGTGCGGAGGGTATGTCCTAATCTCATTCTTAGCTTCTATATTGATGCACATGTCTTTCTTCTCCACCAAGGTTGTACTGACCTGAGAAGAATAAGCACTCCCATTATGATTCCTTTCCTTTTATAGATTATGTCTCTCTTCTTCTTTTTTTATCTCCAATCCTATGGTAATCTCGACAATTTCCCCTTTCGCTCTTTTAAGAGCTTTTTTTGCCTCTAATTTGTCTCCCCATATCTTAGCCACCCAAACTCCTATGCTATCTCCCTTAGATACATATTGGTATGGCTATTAATATTGTCTCTCTTTATGATGCCTTTTGTATTTCTTGAAATCCATGTTATGATCCTTGCTTGGTCCTATATCATTCTTTAGTTCTTGTGAAACCTCAAGTGTTCGTTTTCCACTTTCTCTCTAACTAAAGACTCAAAACATTTACTAATGTTCACTGTCTTTTGTTTTACAATCTGAGAACCTAAGTGTTGAGTCCTTTTAGAGTTTTTTTTTTTATAGAATTCCATTTCTCCATATCTCCTACCACGCTTCCAGTATTGAGGACTTTAGGGGTCAATATCTTTTCACCCCCACCTTGGTCCCCTTCATTTAGGTTTATATTGGGAGTTTTATTCCTCACGTGTACGAGTTCAGGGTGTAATACTCTACAGTTTTCATTATGATGCCCTTAAAGTTTGCATGTAGTGCAGTATTTTGGCAAAACGTCATACAGAATTCTCATTTTTTCAATCCTTGTTTCTCCAAAAGCATCATCAATAATTTCCATCTTGACAATCTTGGGAAAATTAAAGGCTAGATCTGTAGTGGTTTCCCCACGAATGACGCTAAAGAAAATAGAGATTCTTTGACAAAAAAAGTAGGCAATAGATTTGGAAAAGAGATCCAAGCAATGGCTTGAATTGTTTCAGCATCAAATTTGAATTTTGAATCATAAATGAGAGTCCTCATACATAAGTATTACCATACTTTGATTTCAAGTAGTAAGATCTCTTAGAAATAATGGTGGTAAAATCTTCAATAACAGATTACCTGATAAGTACATATCTATTCCGAAAAAAAAATCCAATTTTGCAATCCCCTTTCAAACCACATTAGATTGGAGTGATTTTGTGTAACTCTTCTAGAGAAGGACCCCCACATAAAATTTTTCCTATAAAAGTATATTTTAAATTTTCAATTTGATCCATTTTGGATACTTCTTCCTTTTTTTATTTGACAACATGTTCTCCATTAATCACAATATCTTCCTTAATGATAATGGGTGGTATCACCTTTTTTGTGTCGCCATTACTTAGTTAAATTAATTGTGACAAAGTACATGACTTGTTCTCATTCTTAAGGCTAGTTTTAGGGTTAGGTTTCAATGATATATCTGATTGGTGTGCTGGATAGTTAAGGGTTGGCAATTTTGAAGTCGAAGAAAGGGAAAGAGGCTAGTCAACTGCTTGCAGAGACTGACCAGTGGCTGGAGTGTCCATGGTTCAGAGAGAGGGTGAAAAGGTTTTCATGGAGAGAGGGTTCACTAGGCAATATTTCCTTTGCTCTTTGTTATCTTGAATCTTGACTAAGATGTTAGTGATCACTCTATGATACTACAAAATAATTGTTGGGTTTTGGGTCTTTTTTCCCTTCAAGATGGATAAATAAATAGATAAATCACATTCCATAATTAAATAAGACCCTATAAAATAAACATAAAGATATTTTTTCTTATTTACCAAACATAGAAAATTTTTATAAAACATAGTAAATTTATAGCTTGATTGACCAAGTTTTTAAAATCAGCTTATTTTTAAAAGTATTTTTTCCAATAATACTTTTCATGGGAAACAGATTGTGTTTGAGAGATAAATTTAAAAAGAACTTTTTAACAACCATTAATATTTGGCCAAGCTTTTTAAAGGTGTTTTAAGTATATTTTTTCTTAAAAGTATTTTTAGGAAAAAACTACTTTTTTAGCTTATGAAACATAGCGTGGAGTTCTTGAGGAGCCGGAAACGATGATTACTCCGATTCCAAAAATCAATAATACTATAAATGCCACACAATTTGACTCATCTCATGTTGTAATACAGGGTATAAATGCATTTCTATGATGGTGTATGATAGACTAAAACAAGTTCTGCCTTCAATAGTTAGTGAGGCACAGGAAGCTTTTGTAAAGGGAAGTTCCTTAGTCCATAACATCCTAATATGTCATGACTTGTTGAGGCACTACAAGAGGAACACCTCACCAAGGTGCTTGATGAAAATAGACTTGAGGAAGGCTTATGACATGGTGAGATGGGAATTCATAGAAGAAATGTTGTATAGTTATGGCTTTCCTCCTCAGTTTCTAGTGGCTTTTTGGACATGTTGGATTGTTATGACCTGAGGCTACACCGTGGATGTAACATGGTGCTTAGATCCACAAGTAACCCCAAGCTAACCCATGGCCTGACATGACACTAAGAATACTGAAGTTAATTGAAATATTGAAGGTGGAAGCTAACTAACTTCATAATAAAATCAGGGAATGACTGAAATAATCACTAGTTTGAAAACAAACGACAAGCTAAAAAGTCTACTATCTGTTTGGAAGCCTCTACTAAAGATGAGCTACTTGGACAGGTCCCCACCTAGCTCTAACTGTCTGAAACTGAAATAATAAAGTAAAATAAAAGAATGCTAAAGTCTTGTCCTTAGATGATGAGGACTCACCACTGTCTATTGCTGAGGAGGTACCAGAACGTGCTAATTTTGAGTCTGATGCTAAGTCCTGGAAACTATATCATAATATGATACATCACAAAACAGTATACAATTAACACTTTGAATATACTGAGCATGCGAGATATGCAAATGTAAATAACTAAGCATGCTAGTAAATATTGATAAATAAACTAAAATGCAAGACTAAATGCATAAGCTGAACTGAAGTACAATGACCCTATTATAATTGCAGATAAACTGATAAGGACTGATAAGTCAAGAAAATCATAATTTAAAGTAAGCAGATTAAACTTAGGTTCATTGATGTCGCCCAAAATATACCTCCAGAAAAGTATAATGTGGTCACTGAATCAAATATAGAACCCAACTAGGTTGGGGTCGATCCCACAGGGAATAGGTCGAAGTGTAAGTAGAATACTAGATGGAACAATTGGAAAGTAAGTAAAACTGGGGGTTTCGCAAATGAATAGTAACAATAACGATTGCTGGTTGTATTGAGTTTGTAGACAATAAGAGAAATACACTAGGACTGTGATCCCCAATGATTCCTTAACTCCACTGGTTATTTGTGCTTAACAAGATTGCGCCGCTGCGCTGCATGCAAAATCTAACAAGTTAGGTTCATCTAACTGTCTCTTGACCTTCATTAGATGAATTTCACTCTTTTCCTCTCGGACTCCGAGTGTCGCACTACTAACCCTTGTCCTGGATCTCAGATAACCATCCCCGCTAAGGCTCTGATTATTAGATGAAGGTTGATAGCTTCAAATCTCTGTTGTTATCTCCTTTTCCCAATCTCTCTCTCTCTCTCGAGCAAGTCTAGAATACAGGTGAGTTTCTAACGTTTGCAACCGTTAGAAAAGCAATCACTATGAAGGAAACAACAATACATGCACACACAACGGTACAAAATTGCTTTGCACTTAACCGGTTTCGTTAATTGCTCATGGTTCACACAACCCTAGTTGATGGGTTTAGCTGCTCATGATTCTAAGAACACAAGAAGAATTCAAAGATGAAAGCATAATTATGATCTCACAACAATGAAGAAAATCCAAAATCTCAATTAGCAATAAACCTCAAATTAGGGTTTGTGACTACAAAACCAAGAATATGTCTGAAACAGTATGTAATAACTCTCAAAATAGTATATTGTCTAACTCTCGCACCTAGGACTATACAGGGGAATTTATAGATCCAAAACTAGTACTATCCAAAACAAAATAGGATAACAGAGTCGGCATCTTCCACTATATCGTGACTTGGTGTCGTGGAACCAAGTCACGCCACGTAGGTTGGTGTCGTGGGAATCAGGCTTAATTAGACGTCTTCAGAAGTTGGTTCACGGCAGGCTTCCATTTCTCATGGGTGGTAGTCACGCGACGTGACTCCTGCCGTGGAAATCAGACTTTTTCTTCAATCTCTAAACTTGAGTCACGACAGCCACTCACGTCACGTGAGTGTCTTCCACGTCACATAGGTAGTGGCATGACTCCTCCTCTGGTGCAGACTCTTATTCTTTCTTCTTCTGACACTTCGTTCTCGGGCTTGATTCTTCCTTTTTTTTGATCATTTTGCCTTTAAAACCTGTTTTCCTGCAAAGTAGGACAGAAACCACATCATACCAACAAAACACACCCAAGTTATTGCATATTTTCCTTGTTTTAAGCATCAAAAGTGCCATGTAACCATGACACATCAACACCCTCAACTTAGAACATTTGCATGTCCTCAGGCAAAAAAAACAAAAATTCACCAACACAATGCTTAACTAAGAGAAACCTAAGGGACTTATGGTAGTCTACTCGTTGCCTTTGACAAATAATTTTTTGGCCCCTTCGATTTGCAAATCAAAACCAAAGTGTGTGTACAAGCAGCATAGTATCATGACACAGAAGGGATCAAGTGATGGCACCAAATTATGCACTTACAACTTAGCATATATGCAATTGACATTTCTCGAACAACTAGCAGCTAATGATGCAACCCATGTGCTCTCACAATCAAAAAAGTCCCATGCATTCACAGTATACTAATGAATATCAACATAGGGACGAGGTCAAAACACTCACGCTCACAAAGAAGTCAAAACAGTGTGCGTGAAATACCATAGGCTTGCCCTTATTTTCTACGCCTTAGTTTTCGGACAGTTGGACTAGGATCACTATATGACTTTACTCGGCTTGTAATGTCAGTTTAGGGACAGGTATGGTACATATGGGTATGGTGACTCAACCCTCCTTGACACTACACTATTTTTGGCTCCAACTTTCAACCTTTCTCATTTTTATCTCCCTTCTTCTTCTTTTTCTTATTTTCAGATTTTGGGTGTGATTTTCTTCACTTTCAAAACATAATTTTTTTCTTTCTATTCTTTTCACTTTTTTTTTCTTCACACCCAAAACTGTTTTCCCTGTTTCTTTTTATTTACCATCTTTTTCATACCCAATTCAATCTACGCACCCCTATAATAGCCACCCTCAACTTAGGCGATTTGCCTGAGTTGAGGTACACAGTGTCCAAGAAGGGACCAGGGCTAAGACAGGTTCATTGTAATTAAAATGGGAAGGTGAATCGGCTAATGAAAGAAATAGGTCAATTACGGCTCAACGTCGGGATCAAGGGATACTTATTCATTTGGTTTGGCATTTAGGCTAAAAGTGGACTTTATTCAAAAATGACCTATCATCCTCTCCTAATCTCTATCCGCTAACTTAGGCAAGACTAACGGGGCAAGTTCTGGATCGCACACACACACATAACACAGGGTTGTATTATCAACTACTACCTATCCGGTTCATGCAATGCTAGCTACAATTATTTGCCTATAATCCTAGTGCCATAACAAGATCCAACAGTTGTCACACACAAGCATGCTATTCACACAATTCAAAAACAGAAATTTTTAGGAGGGGTATCCTTAACATTCAAACACATAAAAATCTTTCTAAACTGGACTGCACTACAATTCCCTTATTTTTCTCCTAATTTAGAAAGAAACACAAAACCCTCATCAATAACATCCTAAACATGTCGGTTCTACTATGATAGCACACTCAGGGGAAAAGAAACACGGCAACAAAACCCCCCAAGTGGTGGTACACCCCCACCCCCAACTAAACATGGTGCAATGTCCTCAATGCACCGATATCAATCAAATACAAGGGAGTGAAGACATACCCATGGTGCCCTATGCACCAGAAGTGGGCCCGCCAGCAGCGAGATCATCAAACTGTGCAGTAGTAGGTGCATTCGGTGAAGGGACAGCCTGACTGGCAGATACACCACGCGCCCTCTGCTCCGCCTCAATCTGGCTCGCATGGTACTCTACCCAGGATGCTTTGACCGCCCTCCACAAATCACTCTCGTACTCAGCATCACTATCACCCCCATCCTCTGGACTGCGGGGTCTCTTGCCTCTATCCATCGGAGGCTCCTCATCAGCAAACAAATCAACCTCAAATGTTGGTCGCACGGAGGTCTAGGTAGGCATAGGTGGTATAATAGGAGTGCTACTCGATGCCAATGCCCGAACCTCCTCTCTCAAGGCAACTACCTCCTGGGTCAAGCCGGTCATATCAGGGCTCGGTGCAGCACTCAAGTGGGAGGCCATACGTACCTCAGAACTGTCAATCCTCCCATGCAAGCCTCTCATAAATTGGTCCATCGCCGCAGTCATTCGAGCCTCCACCCTAGTCTCCACAGCCTCTACTGTGGTCCTAACCCAAGGCTTAAGCTGGGATACCAACTTAGCCATCTAGGTCTCAGTGTGAGCCTGGCACTCAAACATCTCCGTCTGCCTATCAATCAACTGCTGCAGAAAGTCCCTCGATACTGAAACCATCCCAGCAGGAGGCGGTGGGGCACTAGTACTGGGTACCCCATCATTAATAGGGCCAGCGCCCTCAGTCTGTATAGGTACCCTAACTGGTGCAGGAACAGGCAAAGGGGCACTATTCGACTCATCCAGGGCTGCGCCCGACGACTCAGACGACTGTGATCCTCGTGGAAGAATGGGTTGTGAACCCCTCTACTGCATCATCCCAATATCTGCAATGCGGGTCACCTCGATATAATGGTCGAGGGCAGGTATCCTGGCCACCCCTGCCCTATCACACAACCCCTGGATCAAGCATGGAAAAAGTATACTCGTGTGATCTCTGAAAGCCCACTCGTGGATCTCCCAGACTATGTACCTCGCAAAATGAATCTCATAACTAGCCAAGATGATGGCTACTACTACAGCCTGGTCCAATGTGAGTGAATTGTCAGCATTGGTTGGGCCCAACCGATGCCGAACCATAGAACACCAGAATCTACCAGCAAAATAAAGCATGGAATTTTTAATGTCCAGGTTCCCAGTCACCCAACTAGCCGCCATGCCATCTTCGGCTATGTACCTTGCAATCCATTTAAGCAGGTCCAATTTTGGCTCCGCATCTCGCATCTTAGCTCTATTTCTGATAGTGTCGATCCTATGATCAAATTTAGCAGTCAAATCCGGAATTAGATGGTCAACCACAAATAAGAAGCGGTTAATGGTCTGCTCTGAAATATCCACTCGGGTACCGCGAACCATGACGTGAGTCAAAAATGGCTGCAAAATAAATTTCTGCCCAACAAGAGTGCCCAAGTCAACCGACGCAGCATAAGAGGCATAAAAATCTCGGACTAACTCTGAGCTATATCGACCAGAAGGCTGCGCCATCCAACCCAAACCATATCTTTCAAAGACAGGCCATATGTCAGGCAATGTCCTCAACTCATCCACCTGATACCGCGGCTCCTCCATAATGCTCCTCTGACACCCCCCCTCTCAGTCAATTCAGCATTTCTATCATAGAAGGCACACATGCCCTGCACACACCAACGCTGAACTTCCGTACTCTGCGCGGGAGTCGGAGCACTCTGGGCACCAGAACCTGAAACAAAAGCTGTACTCTCCGCCACAGAAGTACCCTGACCCGTAACATCATCTGTAGAGCCTGACGGAGAAGCATCCTCCCCCTCTTCATACTGGGGGGCGGACTCAGAGGACTCATCGAGAATAACTGGCTCAACAGGTGGTGGGGCCGGCTGAAGTGCTGCCCGGGCAGTCGCTCGAGCTCGCGTTTGTAACCTCATAGCCCGAGGGACCAAAGAAGTATCATCATGGCTAATGTCAAATTCCTCCACAGAACCACTTTGCTCAGACTCAGTTGGTTCATCCCACAGACGGCTCGATAAATCAGGATTTTTGGTGCGAATCCGAGATGAAGCATCAAGGTGGTCACTCTTGGGGTTGGACTTGGGAGGCATGGTAATGGGTTTGGGTCAAATATTTTGTTTATGGGTTGGGTTTGGATCAGATTTAGGTAATAGGGTTGGATTTTTGGTGATTTACGAAATGGGTTCTTGGATTGTGGTTGAGATTTGAAATAGGGGCTCGGATTTTATGTGAATTTGCTCGTGGGGGGTCGGATTTTTGCAATAGAGGTGGTGCGAGGGTCGGATTTTTGCAATAGAGGTGGTGGGAATGTCAAATTTATGGTAATGGAGTAGAGAGAGAGGGAGGAGATTAGGGTTTAGGAGTAAAAGATGAAATTAAAGAAGGAATGGGGAATTTCGGGTTTTGTTACAGGTATAGGAGATGGGAATCAGTTTTATATCCAAAAATGGGTACGGGTTGGGTCGGATTTTGCCCACTGAAGGTTTTTCAAATTTCACGGTACAACCTACATGACGTGGGTTGGACTCACGCCACGTGTATCCTGTCATAGGTAGGTCCTGAGTTTAATTGATATCTTCTGATTTCCACGATACTACCTAGAGACGTGGGTTGGACTCACGTTAGTTACCCTATTTTTCAAATCGAGATCCAGCTTCTTTGGAGCATAAGTGTATGCTCCTTTACCTGCGAGTGCACCCACCATAATCAGATCAAATCTTCGCATAATCAGATCTCCGCATAACAAAATCTTGTGTTGCCTCCCAATCAACGCTTGATTTAATGTCGCAGAACGACATGGCTAACTTGGATACTCAGACTTCACCAACTAGCCCATGAGTTGCCTCACATGAAGCGCCTGATTTAACATCGCGGCAAAACATAGCTGACTTGTATACTCAGACTTCACCAAGTTCAAGTTTTTCAATCGTTCTTATTTCTTTCGGAACTCCCACATAATGCTTAACACGCTGTCCATTGACTTTGAATAGAACATTATCTGCTCCTTTTAGCTCAATAGCACCATGTGAGAATACCCGAACGACCGTGAATGGGCTTGACCATTTGGATTTTAGTTTTCCAGCAAACAGGCAAAGCTTAGAATTATAAAGTAAAACGTAGTCTCCCAGGTGAAACTCTCGGTCCTCAATTCGACGATCATGATACAATTTAATCTTCTCTTTATACAATGCTGAACTTTCATAAGCCCGGAGACGAAATTCATCCATCTCATTCATCTGCTCAAGTCACAATTGAGCTGCTTCACTCTAGTCTAAATTCACCTTTTTCAACTCCCATAAAGCCTTATGTTCTAGTTCAACAGGCAAATGGCAAGACTTTCCAAAAACCAACTGATATAGTGATGCACCAATTGGTGTTTTAAAAGTAGTCCTATATGCCCAGAACGCATCATCCAGTCTTCTAGCCCAATCAGTCCTATTTGCATTAACTGTTTTCGCCAAAATGGACTTGATCTCGCTATTTGACACCTCAACCTACCCGTTTGTCTGAGGATGGTAAGGTGTTGCCACCTTATGTTTGACGCCATATTTTTCAAGCAGGGCTTTGAACAGATGGTTGCAAAAGTGGGATCCTCCATCACTAATAATAACTAGGGGTGTCCCAAAATGTGAGAATATGTTCTTTTTCAAGAAAGCTGTTACACTTCTCCCTTTGTTATTAGGAAGCGCAATTGCCTCCACCCACTTAGAAACGTAGTCAACGGCTAGCAAGATGTATTTCATTCCATGCGAGCTCACAAAAGGACCCGTAAAGTCAACTCCCCACACATCGAACAATTCAAGCTCAAGTATAGTTGTCATGGGAAGTTTGTGTCTGTGTGAAATATTACCTTGCCTTTGACATTGGTCACAAGCGCGAGCATAATCATGAGCATCTTTATAAATACTGGGCCAGTAGTACCCACATTGCAAGATTTTATGGGCAGTCCGTGCTCCTCCATGATGACCCCTAATTGGAGATGAGTGACATGCCTCCAAAATACTTATCATCTCGGACTCTGGGACATATCTTGAAATTATGCCATCAGCACACACCTTAAAAAAATATGGCTCATCCAGAAGATTTTTCTTACCTCATGCATGAATTTCTTTCTCTGCTGATATGTCATATTCTTCGAAACTAGATCACTTGCCAAAAAGTTAGCAAAATCAGCAAACCAAGGGATTAAGTCTTGGGATGCTGCCAGTACTTGCTCATCTGGAAAAGTATCATCAATCTCAAGATCATCCTTCAATTTAAGCATGGCTTCCTCCTCAAGGCGTGAAAGATGGTCAACCACTTGATTTTCGGTCCCCTTACGATCCTTGACTTCAAAGTCAAATTCTTGCAACCGAAGTACCCACCGAATTAGTCTTGGCTTAGCATCCTTTTTCGATATAAGATACCGAAGAGCTGCATGATCTGTATGCACAATCACTTTCGTACCAATCAAGTAAGATCTGAATTTCTCAAAAGTGAATACTACGGCCAACAACTCCTGCTCAGTCACAGTGTAATTCTTTTGAGCTGGATTAAGCATTTTGCTAGCGTAGTAAATCAGATGTAATATTTTCTCACGTCTTTGGCCAAGGACTGCACCCAAAGCTACTCCACTAGCATTGCACATAACCTCAAAAGGCTTAGTCCAATCCGGTGACACAATAATAGGGGATGAAACCAAATTCTCCTTAAGACACTCAAATGCTTTAAGACATGCTTCATCAAACACAAACTTCACCTCTTTGTCTAAAAGTTTGCACAAGGGATGTGCAATCTTAAAGAAATCCTTGATGAATCTTCTATAAAAACCAGCATGACCTAAGAAACTTCGAATACCTTTTACAGAGATAGGTGGGGGCAGCTTCTCAATTACTTCAATCTTCGCCTTATCCACCTCAATGCTGTTCTTCGAAATCTGATGCCCCAATACGATACCCTCATTGAGCATAAAGTGACATTTTTCCCAATTCAGCACTAGGTTGCACTCCTCGCATCTTTGTAGCACATTGGAAAGGTGTGCCAAACAACCATCAAACGAGTCTCCCAAAACAGAAAAATAGTCCATAAAAACCTCGATAGTGTCTTCCACCATGTCGGAGAAAATAGACATCATACAGCGTTGGAAAGTGGATGGTGCATTACACAAACCAAAAGGCATCCTCTTGAATGCGAACGTCCCGTATGGACAAGTGAAAGTAGTCTTCTCTTGGTCTTTGGGGGCAATAAAATCTGATTATACCCCGAATAGCCATCAAGAAAATAATACCATCCTCTACCAGCAAGACGGTCTAACATCTGGTCCATGAAGGGCATAGGAAAATGATCCTTTTCAGTCCACGAATTTAGATTTTGATAGTCCATACAAACTCTCCATCCAGTCACCGGCCTCATTGGAATCAACTCATTTTTGTCGTTTGGAACCACAGTGATTCCTTCCTTTTTCGGCACACACTGAACTGGGCTCACCCACTTGCTATCAGCAATAAGGTAAACCACTCCTGCATCTAACCACTTGATGATCTCTTTCTTCACAACCTCTTGCATAGGTGGGTTCAGACGACGCTGGTGCTCAATGCTAGGTATGCACTCAGGAACAAGCTGAATCTTATGAGTGCAAATGCCGGGTGGAATACCTATGATATCAGTAATGGACCAACCAATGGCCCTCTTAAATCTTCTCAAAACTGAAACCAAAGCCTCTACTTTCCAATCCACCAATTTAGCAGAAATAATCACTGGCAAGGTATTGTTGGCTCCCAAGAATGTGTAGCGAAGGTGGGCCAGAAGAGCCTTAAGCTCTAAAACTGGAGGCTCTTCAATAGACGGACGAGCTGGTGGAGTTATCCTATTTTTCAAATCGAGATCCAGCTTTTTTGGAGCATAAGTGTATGCTCCTTTACCCACGAGTTCACCCACCATCTCATCATAGTCTTCAATACCATTGTCTTTAAAATTCATGATCACGGCAGCCAGAGGTTCTAGTCCCAACCTTTCTTCAAGGGACACAACAACATCACTATCATCAATCGCATCTATCACTAAAATCACCCGCTTATCTCTTGGCTGCTTCATTGAACGATAGACATTGAAAGTAACCTGTTCATCATTCAATCTAAATTTGAGCTGCCCTATTTCCATATCAACCAATGCACGTCCTATGGCAGGGAATGGTCTTCCCAATATTATGGAAACCTCAAAGTCAACTTCGCAAACGCGAATCACAAAATCAGCCGGAAAAATGAAAGATGCAACCTTCACCAAAACATCGTACAAAATGCCCACCGGCTTTTTCACAGTTCTATCGGCCATGAAAAGTCTCATAAGGTTGGTTTTGGTGCTCCCAACCCCAATTACTTGAAAACGGCTAATGGCATTAGGTTGATGCTAGCACCCAAATTGCATAATGCTTTAGCAAAGTCGCAGGACCCAATAGTACAAGGAATTGTGAAAGATCCTGGATCCTCCTTCTTTTCAACTAAGGAACGTGAAGCAACTACACTACAATGATGTATGTTATCTACTGGCTCAAAACTAACAGTTCTCTTCTTTGTCACTAAGTCTTTCATGAACTTTGCATAACCTGACATCTGCTCCAATGCCTCTACAAGAGAGATGTTTACTAATAACTCCTTTAACATGGTGATGAACTTCTGATATTTTCCTTCCTCAGCCTTTTTTTTCAATCTTTGAGGATAGGGAGGAGGAGGTCGTGGGATAGTTTTGAGTACTTGTGGTACCTCTTTTTCCTTTTTCTTCTTAGATTTTGCATTATCGCTATCATCATGATGATTTGGAACCGTGTCACCCTTTGCATTATCAGGCTCTAACTCTGCTTCTACATCAATAACCACTGGTTCATTAGTCACACCACTGTCAGCAGGTAGGGGTGGATCTGTAGTGCACTTCCCGCTTCTAGTAGTAATGGCGAGACAGTGACTATCATTTTTCGAATTCTGGACGGTATTGCTTGGAAGGGTGCCTGGTTGAAGTTGATTCAGTGCCAATGAAATCTGCCCGAATTGTTGCTCCAACTGTTTAATGGCAGTTGAATGAGACTCCACTTTCTGACTTATGCCCAAAATGTCAGTCCTAATCTCCTTCAAGCAATTCTCCTGACTTTCTTCTCCTTTGACTAATTTATTGAGAAGTGCCTCCATCCTTGAATTTCTAGACTCCTCATCACGCCTTCCTGGTGGTACATAGATGTCATTCTTTTCTCTATTATCATCTTTCCACCTCCAATCACATCACGGTCCCATTCTCGATCTCTGTATCCTGATTTGTTGTAGTTGTCTCCATAATAGTTCCGACCTTGATTCCCTTGGATTGAGTTCCAAGAGTCTTGATTAGACCCTTGGCCCTTGGCTCAGAAACCCACCACTTCGCGATCTAGATACTTCGCCTCTTCATCATATTCACTATCATCATGTCTAGCTTATTTGCTTTGTGCACCTACAACATACACCTTTTTCGCGTCTCAGGCCGCTATCTGTTTTGCCAGAAGACCAATTTCTGTCCTCAACTGAGCGACCTCTTGAGCCACCGATTCATCCAAAGCCCTTTGAGCTACTGAAGCTCCAATAGCATATGTGCCAGCCGGCGTATCTGCCTCCCGGAGGTAACTCTGGTGGAATGATGGCACCATTCTCTATTGGCTCAAAATAGGCCACATATTCTGCCTTAGGGTCATCATAAACAGGCACATTTGGTCTCGGTTGTTCTCTTAGTCGTCTTTGTCGCTCCTCAGCATCAGCCAGACGCTATGCTGTTTCTTGCATAGCTCGATTATCTCTTTCTGCTTGTCTAAGAGCAGCTTGTCTAGCATGCTCTTCTCGTGTCAATCGAACAGTAGTTTGATCTGCTGTTTTTTGACCAACCGGATGAATTGGCTGGTTGTAAATGTCTCCCACAACTGCGAGATTCTGAACTCCTTCCGTATTCACCATTCTCTAATTAGCTCTCAGAGTCCTTTCAATTTCAAGATCAAGTGGAATCAGGGGATTTCCTTGACTCCTAGTATTTGGCATACACCGGCGTATGCCCTCAAAAGTATGTAAAAACACACCCAATCAGCTCCAACCAGTAATGTTCATCTCTGTAACCGTATTCCTCGGCAACGGAGCCAAAATTTGATGTCGCCCAAAATATACCTCCAGAAAAATATAATGCAATTGCTGAATCAAATATAGAACCCAACTAGGTTGGGGTCGATCCCACAGGGAATAGGTCAAAGTGTAAGTAGAATACCGGATGGAACAATTGGAAAGTAAGTAAAACTAGGGGTTTTGCTAATGAATAGTAACAATAACGATTGCTGGTTGTATTGCGTTTGTAGACAATAAGAGAAATACACTAGGACTGTGATCCCCAATAATTCCGTAACTCCACCGGTTACTTGTGCTTAACAAGATTGACCCGCTGCGCTGCATGCAAAATCTACCAAGTTAGGTTCATCTAACTGTCTCTTGACCTTCATTAGATGAATTTCACTCTTTTCCTCTCGGACTTTGAGTGTCGCACTACTAACCCTTGTCCTGGATCTCAGATAACCATCCTCGCTAAGGCTCCGGTTATTAGATGAAGGTTGATATCTTCAAATCTCTATTGTTATCTCCTTTTCCCAATCTCTACCTCTCTTTCGAGCAAGTCTAGAATACAGGCGAGTTTCTAACACTTGCAACTGTTAGAAAAGCAATCACAATGAAGGAAACAACAAAACATGCATACACATTGGTACAAAATTGCTTTGCACTTAATCGGTTTCGTTAATTCCTCATGGTTCACACAACCCTAGTTGATGGGTTTAGTTACTCATGATTGTAAGAACATAAGAAGAATTCAAAGATGAAAGCATAATTATGATCTCACAACAATGAAGAAAATCCAAAATCTCAATTAGCAATAAACCTCAAATTAGGGTTTGTGACTACAAAACCAAGAATATGTCTGAAACAGTATGTAATAACTCTCAAAATAGTGTATTGTCTATCTCTCGCACCTAGGACTAGATAGGGGTATTTATAGATACAAAACTAGTTCTATTCAAAACAAAATAGAAGAACAGAGTCGGCAGCTTCCACGGTATCGTGACTTGGTGTCGTGGAACCAAGTCACGCCACGTAGGTTGGTGTCGTGGGAATCAGGCTCAATTAGACGTCTTCAGAAGTTGGTTCACGGCAGGCTTCCACGTCACGTGGGTGGTAGTCACGCCACGTGACTCCTACCGTGGAAATCAGACTTTTTCTACAATCTCTGAACTTGAGTCACGACAGCCACTCACGTCACGTGAGTGTCTTCCACGTCACATAGGTAGTGGCGTGACTCCTCCTCTGGTGCAGACTCTTATTCTTTCTTCTTCTGAAACTTCGTTCTCGAGCTTGATTCTTCCTTTTTTTAATCATTTTGCCTGTAAAACCTATTTTCCTGTAAAGTAGGACAGAAACCACATCATACCAACAAAACACACCCAAGTTATTGCATATTTTCCTTGTTTTAAGCATCAAAAGTGCCATGTAACCATGACACATCAGTCATGTACAAATACGAAGTCTAAATTTGTGACTGTGGTAGAATCCATTAGCCTACATAAACCATGTGAGCTAAACGTGGAGTCAGATGTATACACCCCATCGAAAGGACCCAATATACCTTTCCAGGGTATAGAGGCATGACTGACTTGATCACTAAACTGATGTTCATCTGGGTGGAACAAATAAACCTATGGTGGCACATAGTTTAAGGACTTGGGTATGCTGAACCCCAATCCAACTCAATGATAAGTACTACTCCCATACTATTTATACTATTAGCTCATAAAACTATTATACTAAAAATTGAGTTAGAATATACTTTATCTGAATGTATTCTAAGAATCCGATTAACTGAAGTTATGTAGTAAACTGACACTAAATTACTTTATTTAGGATAAAATTAACAATTATTGGTATTGTGTGTTCATAACACGCCAAGCTTTAAGACTAAAAATCAAATTATATGGAACTACTGTGAAATCAACTAAGTATCTATTTATAGAATATTAATTTGTGAAGGATACCAAAATTATGGAATATACATAATTATGCTATGGGAATCATGAGAGAACTAAATTTTTTAGGGAAATCATACACTAAGTAAAAACCCTAACTTTAATATGTAAAAAAATACAGAAACTCTGAGTTATTTGGGACTAAATGGGTGAAAGGGTATCCATTGATGAAATTTCACATACCTGGAAGGAGATTTCTTGCTAAGAACTTGGAGGATTCTAAAGTTGAAGTGGAACCCTAGCCGTTCTCTATTTTGAGAAGATGAAATGCTTTTCTTTTGTTGCTCTGAGTGTTTGGGTGAGAATGAGGATAAAGGATTGACTACTCCCTCTTAAAATACCCTTAAAACAACATAGTATAGGTCTAGGAAATAGGGAAAGTACAAAAATACCCCAAGGGAAACATACTTAAAAACTGCTTAATCGTGACGAACGAGTCTCAGCATGATTTGATGTCACTTCTAATGACTCATCATTTAAGTCATTGTGAGGGAACTATTTCTGGGCCTCTAGATGATGGATGGTCACAATGACTCACTGTGACACATGATGACTCAGTATTAAGGGTCGTTGTCACTGGGCATAAATTCCAACTTTCAAGACTTTCATAGGATTTTTCGGGATGGAAGCTCATGACGACTCATTATGACTGACAATGACTTGTCGTCATGAGTCGTTTCCACTGGGATGGATTTTACAACCTTCAGGATTTTTAGGTCAGACACACAATATAGTTTAGGATGAGTCGTCCTAGGTGATGATGACTCATCATCAGCAGTTGTTGTCACTGGGTTGATTTTTCATTTTTTGGACTTCTTGGCTACTAATCAGGATGAGTCACTCAACGGTTCATTGGCACTGACCACAACTCATTGTGTGGACCATTCTGTGAAGAAAATTTTGAGTTTCAACAGGTTTTCTGTGCTAAATCTAAAATATAGGGTCCTAGAAACTTTTAGGGTGTTATAATATCTCCCTCTTGGGAACATTTGTCCTCAAATGAAGACTAACTAGACTGAAAAGAGAGGGGAAGAGCTGTAATTGCTAAACTGAGTTCTAAACACTGATTACTGACAAAATAACTAATTTCTGACTGAAACATAAATTGAACTGTATTTATGAAACATGCATGCATACTAAGTCATGAGAGTAATGGAGGGACATGAAACTGAGAGGAATAATAATGATGAAAAGCTATGCTGAGATGAACCTGGGTACCTAGACCCTTTTAAAAGGACTTCTAAAACTAGAAAGTAATATGAGTACCTCTACCCAAAATGATAGTCGAAGGAACTCCATGCAACTTTACCAACTTTTTAAGGTAGAGTCTGGCTTAATCCTTGATTGAATCTGTAGTGTTAACTAGTAGGAAATATGCTGACTTAGTCATCCAGTCAATAATAACAGATATAGAATCATATCATTGGTACGTACGAGATAACCGTGTAATGAAGTTGTCACGACCCAAGAGTTCCCCCTAATTATAACACGGTGCTTAGAACCACAAGTGATCCCAAGCTAACCCATGGTACTAGCATAATGTATGAACAACTCATTAAAATATGTATAAGAGCTAAACTAACTAAGAAGAAGCATAATTATGAGATAATCTATTTTAATACATTACTATTAAAAGTTTAAAAGACTAAAATCTGAAAGAAAGAGGAACTGAAACCACGTACAATAACTCGGACTGACTATCTATGAAGCCTCTACTAATACTGACTTTAGGTAGCCGGTACATGACCCCCAACTATTCCTAATCAATACATAAGAATAGAAATAAAATACTGGGACTGCAACTAATTTGAGTCCTCAAAATAAGAGAACTCATCACCTGCTGACTGGATACTGTGATCTGTCTGACTATGATCCCGATAGTAAGTGCCTGAATCTATATTACATAAAAAATATAGACAGAAGAGATATGCGATCAGTACTTTTGAATGTACTGAGTATATGAGATATACACTAGTCATGAAAACACTTAAAACATGCTTTAAAACTGAAGACATAAGCCATTTACTGAAATATACATTTACAACATGTCTGTACATAAAAGCTGTGAGACATAGTGAAATATCTGAATTATGAGCTAGAATATTTCTTTAAACTGGAAAGCTGCAAATGCATAGATATTTCAAATGATTTAAAACTAAAGCTAACCATGTTGTAAAACTATACTGAATGCTATATAGAAATAAAGAGATGAACTTGAGTGCAATGACCCTATATGAATTACACATATACCAATATGCAATGATAATCTGAAAAGTCGTAGTATAAGAGCAGTAAGACAAAACTGAGGGTCATGTACAAATACTGAGTCTAAATCTTTGAGATGTGAACTGATGCAATGACCAAGTAAATAACATGTAACTGATCAATACTGTACTGAGTAAACTGATTATAAGGTCATGCAATAACTGAGATTTAATTGTGGGTGATACTATTAACCGAAATATAAACATGTAGGATAAACATGGAGTTTGATGTATAATCCTAATAAAAAAGGGCCTGATATACCTTACCTGGGTATAAAGGCTGATCTGACGTGGTACCACTAAACTGATGTCCAAAGGACTAAGGTGTCAAGCCTAGTATGACGGGTGAACCTTTAGAACCTATAGTGGAACTGTAGTTCTACGACATAGGGAATTCTACTAAAAGTCTCAACCTAACTGATGGGTGAGCCTTCATCCCTGCATCCACTCGGTGCTAAGTACTACTCCCAACTGAATATAAACTGAAATACTGAATAGCTCAATAATAATGATGTTCTGAGACTAAAAGATATGTGCTTTATTTGAAAGAATTCTAAATCATGTAAAGTAAGGAATTAAGTATTCAATTGATAATACATGATATCCTAGGTCATTAGGTGTTCATAACCCGCCATCTCTAAACAATGCAACTATCATGACAAATTCTATAATCTAAAGAGAATGTGAAATTTCATAACACAAGTCCAAAATCATGACTTTATAAAGATACCGAGGGTTCATAATTCTAAGTATATAAAGATACTAAATTTCTTGGGAAAATATGGCATGTCAAACTAATATGGACTGAAATTCATCAAATCATGCATAATTCATTTTAAAAGAAACTGGAGTCTTAAACCATGCATAATTTTTCACGTATTAAAACAACTGAGTTAAAGCCACGAAAGTCATGCATAATAAATTTTAATGGAAACTATAATAATAAAATAACATGCGAGAATTGAATTTCAAGAATTTAGCATAATTGGGCGTGAAACTCTAGATCTTGAGTTTATAAAATCATAACTGAAAATCATAACTTAAAATTAGGTTTTGGGCATAAGGGTGAAAGGAATACATTATTGAATACCTACATACCTAATTACTTTTGATTCTTGAGCTAAAGTTTGGAGGATTTTGATCTTGAAGATGAAGAACCCTAATTTCTTGTTTGATGAAGAAAAGTCACATGTTTCTCATATTTCTCTGAGTAATTTCATGTGTTGTGAAGTGAATGAGGGATTATGAGTAGTTTAGGATTTATATTCAGCCTTATGATATCTTGAATGACGTATTTTAGGAGGCAACAAGATGGGAAAAGACCGGGATACCCCTCTAAAAATATTGCTGAAAAATCTGAATTTAGACCTCATACGGACCCTCCCACGATCGTGGGACCTAACCAAGATTGTGGTATTGAATCATGGGTTCTATGGGGACTTTTTAGGTGTCTTAACTTGATCATACGAGTACATCCTACGATCTTGGAATCTAACCATGATCGTGGGATCTTGGTCGTGGTATGGGTTGTCCAATCTGACAACTTGATAGTGGTTCAGTAAAATGGCCATAACTTTTTACTCCAATATGGTCTTAATGAGAAATTGGATGGGTTAAAAAGAAAACTCAAAGAAATTTCATTTGGTGGGTATTGAGATCCAAAAATTTTTAGAATATAGGAGTTATACTCATTTGAAGTTGACTATAGAAAGATTCTACACAATAAATCAATCAGTAAGGAAGGTTTCAACTTGGCTATAAGCTAGGAGTTATTGGTGGCCTTAATTCATGACTAAATCACTTCTCATCTTAAAAAATCACTAAGTTTGGTTTTATATATTCTTGAATAATGGTCCTAATCTTATCTTGGATTTTTGAGGTGTTACAATATCTTCCCCTTGGGATCATTCGTCCTCAAATGAAGACCAACTAAGCTGAAAGGATATGGAAAGAGCTCCAATCCCAAAACTGAGTTCTGAGAGCTGAATACTGACATGATAACTGAATCTCTAACTGAAACATAGACTGGTATAAATTTATGAATGCATACTAAGACATATGAGAAACTGAGCAACATGAGACTGAGAGAAGTAATAAGGAGGAAATTGTTATCTTGAAATGATTTTAGGCTTGGAATAAGGCTTAGTTGTATTTACCTATAACATGAATGCACATAAGATCTTGCATGGAATAGGTACAAATATGGATTCAGGTGAGTATGACTAGAAGAAAGGATGGGAAACTATAGGAAATTGTTTGTCTGACCTCTAAACTAAATTTCTGGCCATAAGGACTGACTTATACTGAGAATTTATAACTCAACTGAAGCATTCATGGCACAAACATATATGTAGAATTGTAAAGTGATAGATAATGATATGAAATTTTTGAGAGTCACATAGAAAGTAATATTTGTTGCCTTCAACGCTCCTTGTCAGAGGTTCTAATAACATTAAGGAGGGAAGAATTTTGGGCATGATCTAAGTGAGTTATCTGAATTAAGATTCCAACATGGCCTAAGCATTTTGTCATGCTGATCTAAGTTCATAAAAAGGGAAACAATATAGATTTTCCCATAAGACACTCTTACTCTGAAATTCTACAGAATACGACTGACGAACCATCCCACGATCGTAGGATCTACCTATGATCTTGGGTGGTGCTCATAGGTTGGAGGCTAGAGTTGAAGCTTATCTGGACTTCATCAGACGATTCATGGTACAAATCGTGGGATCGTCCCATGATTGTACCTTGGTTTGTAGTTTGATAGTCCAAACCAAGACAAACTTTTGAACCACAACCCTTTCTATGTTTGTGGGTTCTTCCAACGATCGTGGGTTCCTTTTGTGGTAGGAGGTATAATTTGTCAACTTTCAGGTTTTTGGATCTATTTCATGTAGACAAATACATGGTACAATCATACTATTTAACCACGATCGTACCTTGGTTCATGGTATCTCACTGCTGGACAGTGTTTCACTTTAAATTTTCTTAAAAGTACATTGTCCAAGGCTGCTAAAGGCTAAGTCTAGTCTAGTTGAATGATCTCACTCATTTTAATATTGAACCAGATATGCAAACCTCTACAACTAAAAGGACTACGCTGGTCTTAACTACGAAAATCTATATTCTTAATCCACTTGGAGCTATCACCCTCAAAGGTATACTTTTTATTGCCTCATTAAACAATCAACCTTAAGTTCTAATCAAAGAGTTACTAACCACCATAAGTCATTATCTATATGTGTATTAACATGTCATTCAAGCCTCTGACTCAACTGTCATGAGTATCTAGAATAAGAGGAGTACTGAGAAATCTTAACTTAAGAATTTTCATAACTTTGACACTAAACTGGGGGTTGGGGAGTAAAGTATAATATGAAGGAAATTGTTCAAGAGATTTGATCTGAGAGCATACATGACATACTTTGACAGTCCAAGCCAAGACAAACTTTTAAACCACGACCCCTCCTGCGATCGTGGGTTCCTTTTGTGTTAGGAGGTATAATTTGTCAACTTTCATGTTTTTGGGGCTATTTAATGTAGATGAATACATGGTACGATCATACAATTTAACCACGATAGTACCTTGGTTCAGGGTATCTCGCTGCTGGACAGTGTCTCACTTTAAATTTTCCTCAAAGTACACTGTCTAAGGCTACTAAAGGCTAAGTCTAGTCTAGTTGAATGATCTCACTCTGTTCAATATTAAATCGGTGATACAAACCTCTACAACTAAAAGGACTACATTGGTCTTAACTACAGTAATCTATATTCTTAATCCACTTGGAGCTATCACCCTGAAAGGTAAACTTTTTATTGCCTCCTTAAACAATCAACCTTAAGTTCTAATCAAAAAGTTAATAACCACCATAAGTCATTATTCACATGTGTATTAACAATTCATTGAAGCCTATGACTCAAGTTCCATCATCATCACAATCAAAACATGAGAAGGGTCACTGAAGAACTAGAACATGAGTATCTAGAATAAAAGGAATACTCAAAAATCTCAACTTAAGGATTTTCATAACTTTGACACTGAATTGGGGGTTGGGGGATAAAGTATAATATGAACAAACTTGTTTAAGAGATTTGATCTGAGAGCATACACGACGTAGTGTGATCTCACTAGTCATTAAGGAGGTATCATGAGTTATTAGAATTGAGCATAATGTAAAATGATTCATGAGCTGTATGACATGGGACTGAAATTCATAGAGCCATGGAGTATGATTCATACTACTGAGTGAACTATTACTCTTTATCCTAGGAATTAAGAATGAACATAATTCTGTATGAGCTGTATGAATATGAGTTATGATCATGGAACTGACATGTAAGGCATTAGTAGAGTGTCATAATACTGAAGTACAAAAAATATACTAAGATAAGAATGGGTCGGGTACCTTCCTCCCCCAATGCTTTTCTAGAACTCACTAGTATCACTACTAGAATCTGAAAACCTGACTTGGTTCTTTGTTCTATCATCTCCACCTTAGATTTTAGCCATCATTCTAAGTTTGTGGACCTCTTCAATAAACTCTAAACTAAAGTGCAATCACTTTACTCTGGTTATTGGGGTATAAATATACTCATAAATACTAAACTCCCCTGAAAGACTATATCTGAAAATATAAAACCTGTTACTAGTACTTCCTTCTAATATACAACTCTTAACTTTCTCTAGCCTCAATAGTCATCATACTATAACTTAAATGTTTACCAAATTAGAATCTTCTGAAGTGTCACAATACCCTAAGTACACATCTTTTCGTTCTAGAATTCAAAACTCTTCTCTCAATTAGCTTGATCATCCACAATCCAAACTTAGATTCTAATACTTAACATGGATATCCCCATAACTTTTCATGCACTTTACTAACTTACTACTACTGGATAGGAATCATGAAACACTAGTCCACTAAAAATTTTATGAAAATAATTAATCTTAACCACCTCTTCTATCTAACTTTAGTCTCCAAGAACACTTCATTTCATGATCTCACTATACTTCCTTACTATCTCATTTGCACCTCATCCCTATATGGACTTCATAACATCTCATGAATCATGGGACTTTCTTCAACTCATAAGTTACTATCTGAAGCTAGTTAATCTTTTACCTATTATATAACAGCTACACTTCTAGTTTCATACTTCTAACTCTGGGGTCATTCTGCCACAGGGTTTTGAGAAGGAATCTCAGAGCATATCTGACTTTGTCTCACCGCACTATTTTCATGAAATAGAGTAAACTGTTTCAAAATTCTAAATTGAAAGGCACCAATAAGATCCTTTCAATCCTGTGTGCAATTTTAGAACTGTCTGAGAAAATTGTATTAGTAAAAGTTTAAGCTTGACTATTTCTATTACCTCAAAGATGAGGCATAGTCAACAAAAATAGAGTAATGCTCTAATTTGTATAAATTTCTGAGAGAACATCTCAACTGCATGATTTAAGATATGAAAGAAGGGAAATATTTCCTAAATGTCCTACAACCTCTAGAAGAAAAGTATAGACATCTCTATACCATTCCGCAAGACTCTACTAGACACAACTTCATAGACACCCTAGGACATTTGAACTCTATGCTCTAATGCCAAGTTTTTCAAGACCCAAGACCATCTTCTAGTCTTAACACGGTGCTTAGAACTACAAGTGATCCTAAGCTAACCCATGGTACTGACATAATGTATGAGCAACTGATTAAAACATGTATAAGAGCTAAACTAATTGAGAGGAAGCATAATAATGAGATAAGCTATATCAATACATTACTATTAAAAGTTTACAACATTGAAATCTGAAAGAAAAAGGAACTGAAACCACATATAATAACTCTGACTAACTATCTATGAAGCCTCTACTAATACTAACTTTAGATAGCCGGTACATGACCCTCAGCTATCCTTAATCAATACATAAGAATAGAAATAAAATATTGGAACTGCAATTGATTTGAGTCCTTAAAATAAGAGAACTTATCACCTGCTGGTTGAATGCTATGATCTATCTGACTATGATCTCGATAGTAAGCACCTAAATCTATATCACATGAAAAATATAGATAGAAGAGGTATGCGATTAGTACTTTTGAATGTCCTGAGTATATGAGATATACATTTGTTATGAAAACACTTAAAACATGCTTTAAAATTGAGGACATAAGCTATTTACTGAAATATACATTTAAAACATATCTGTACGTAAAAGTTGTGAGGCATAGTGAAATATTTGAATCATGAGCTAGAATATTTCTGTAAATTGGAAAGCTGTAGAAGCATAGGTATCTCATATGATTTAAAGCTAATGCTGACCATGCTGCAAAACTGTACTGAATGCTATCTAGAAACAGAGAGATGAACTTGAGTGCAATGACCCTATATGAATAACACATATATTAATATACAATGATAATCTGAAAAGTCATAGTATAAGAGCAGGTAAAAATGAACTGAGGGTCATGTACAAATACTGAGTCTGAAACTGTAGGATATGAACTGATGTAATAACCAAGTATATAACATGTAACTGATCAATACTGTACTAAGTAAACTGATTATAAGTTCATACAATAACTGAGTTTTAAATTCGAAAGATACTATTAACCAACATATAACCATATAGGATAAACATAGAGTTTGAGGTATAATCTTTATCCAAAAGGGCCTAATATACCATGCCAGGATATAAAGACTGATCTAACGTGGTACCACTAAATTGATGTCCAAAGGACTAAGGTGTCAAGCCTAGTCTAACGGGTGACCCTTTAGAATCTACGGTGGTGCTGTAGTTTTAGAACTTACAAAATTCTACTAAAGTTCTCAGCCTAACTGATAAGTGAGCCATCATTCCTGCATCCGCTTGGTACTAAGTACTACTCCCAACTGAATATAAACTGAAATACTGAATAGCTCAATAATACATAAGTTCTGAGATTGAAAGATATGTGATTTATTTGAAAGCATTCTAAATCATGTAAAGTGAGAAATTAAGTATTCAATTGACAAAACATGATATCCTAGGTCATCAGTTGTTCATAATGCACCATCTCTGAAGAATGCAACTATCATGACAAATTCTATAATCTGAAGAGAACGTGAAATTTCATAACACAAGTCCAAAATCATGAATTTATAAATATACTGAAGGTTCATAATTTGAAGTATGTAAAGATACTAAATTTCATGGGAAAACATGGCATGTCATACTAATATGTACTGAAATCAATCAAATTATGTACAATTCACTCTGAAAGAGACTGGTGTCTTTAAAACATGCATAATTCTTCACATATTAAAATAACTGAGTTGAAGCCAGGAAAGACATGCATAATAACTTTGAATGGAAACTATAGTAATAAAATTACATGAGGGAATTGAATTTCAAGAATTTAGCATAATTGGGTGTGAACCCTAGATCTTGAGTTTATAAAATCATAACTGAAAATCATAATTTAAAATTAGGTTTTGGGCATAAGGGTGAAAGGAATCCCTTATTGAATACCCACATACTTGATTACTTTTGATTCTTGAGCTAAAGTTTGGAGGATTTGAGCTTAAATATGAAGAATCCTAATTTCTTGTTTGATGAAGAAAAGTCGCATGTTACTCATGTTTTTCTGAGTAATTTTGTGTGTTGTGAAGTAAATGAGGGATTAGGAGTAGTTTAGGATTTATATTCATCCTTAGAATAGCATAAACAACGTAGTTTAGGAGGCTAAAAGATGGGAAAAGACCGAAATACTGTGGACATCATGAACTAATTCTTTCTTCTCATTCTCTACATGAGCAACACTACCCATATAAAGTCTGCTAAGAGCATCAACCACTACATTGGCCATACCCAAATGGTACAAAAAAGCTCATGTCATAATCTTTCAACGACTCCAGATAACTCCTCTGACGAAGATTTAGATCTTTCTAACTAAACACATACTGAAGACTCTTATGATTAGTGAACACATCCACATGAACTCCATAAATATTGTGCCTCCAGATCCTTAAGGAAAAAACAAATGCTGCCAACTCAAGATCATAAATTGGGTAATTCTTCTCATTGGGTTTGGGTTGTCTAGAGGCATAAGGTATGACCTTACCATGCTGTATCAACACAAAATCGAGGCCAACTCTAGAAGCATCATAGTAAACAACAAACCTATCAAGACCCTTTGGTAGAGTCAAAACTAGAGCAGAAGTGATTCAAGTCTTCAACTCTTGAAAACTCTTCTCGCAAGCATTGGACTACTGAAATTTGACTTTTTTTTTGAGTCAATCTGGACAAAGGAGTAATAGAAAAAAATCCTTCAACAAACCATCTGTAGTAACTAGCTAAACCCAAGAAAGTCCTAATGTCTGATGGAGAGATAGGTCTAGGTTAGTTCCTAACTGCTTAGGACTTTTGAAGATCAACCTAAATGCCCTCATCGAAAATGATGTGACCAATTTCAACCAGAATTCATACTTGTTGAACTTAGCAAATAACTGGCAATCTTTGAGAGTCTGCAAGACAATCCTCAAATGGTTTGCATGTTCATCCTCACTCCGAGAACAAATGAGGATGTCATTTATAAAGACAATGAAGAACATGTCTAAGTATTGCTTGAACACTCTGTTCATCAAGTCCATAAAAGTTACAGGAGCATTCATTAGTCCAAAAGACATAACAACAAATGCATAGTGATTATATTGAGTTCTGAAGGTTGTTTTGGAATGTCACATTCTCTGACTCTGAGCTGATACTAGCAAGATCTGAAGTCTATCTTTGAAAAACAACTAGCACCCTGAAGCTGATCAATCAAACCATCAATTCTAGGAATGGGATACTTATTCTTGATTGTGACCTTGTTCAACTAACTGTAGTCGATACACATTCTGAGATAATCATCTTTATTATGCATGAAAAATATTAGAGCATCCCATAAAGAGATATTGGGTATGATGAAACCTTTATCTAAGAGGTCCTTTAACTATACTTTTATTTCCTTAAGCTCAACTGGAGCTATTTTATAAGGAGGAATTGAGATAGGATGGGTATCTGGAAGAAGGTCTATTCCGAAGTTTATCTCTCGTTCGAGATGGACTCTAGGTAGATCTTTGGGGAATACTTCTGGAAATTCATTCATAACTATAACTGACTGAAGAGTTGGGTTTCAGACATGGAATCCTTGACCAGAACTAGATGGTAGATGCAACCCTTAGAAATTATTTTTTTGGCCTTAAGGTAAGAGACAAACCTACCTATAGCTTCTGAAATACTACCCTTCCATTATTAGATAGGTTCATTCAAAAACTGAAACTTAATAACTCTATTTCTATTATCGAGTGAGGTATAACATGAATGTAACTAATCCATGCCAAGAATGACATCCAAATCAGTCATAGCTAACTCTACTAGATCAATTATGGTGATTTTCTATGAAATTATGACTGGGCAATTTTTGTATACCAGTTTATCTATAACTGAGTCACCAAAAAGAGTAGAGACTCAGAAAGGTTCTAAAAGGGTTTCGGGACTGACACCAGAATCTTCTACAATATAAGAAGTCATGAAGGAAAGTGTGGCTCCGGGATCTAACAATGCATAAACATCAATAAGGAAGACTCGTAATGTACCAATGACTACATCAAAGGGAACCTTCTGATCCTGTCGAGTCTGCAATACATAAAACCTATTTTGGTGCTGTCTTCCACCTGCACTAGATAAAGTACCTTGCTAAGTTGGGCGACTTGGAGGGGCTGCTGAAGTAGTATACTGTGCCTCGTTACACCTATTTCCTTATTTAGTAGAAGAGCACTTTCTCAACCTGTGGCCCATCTGACCATATCCAAAGCAACCCTCTTTTCCAAGATGACACTCACCTGGATGGTTCTTACCACACTTTGGACATGCTGGAAAAGTGTGGCTACCTGAAACACTACTGTGAGACTTAGATACTGGTGCTCTATTCTTCCAATCATGATGACGCCTAGGGGATAGTGTACTAGCTGAAGAAGGTTCTAGAGTTGAAGACCTCTATTGAAACTGCTTTCCACCACCAGACCAATGATGAGAGTAGTCAAAATTTCTTGTTATGGCTCTCTTAGTCTCCCTCTCCTTCTCTTTTATCTTCTCTTTCTCAATCTGCTGAGTATGATTCATTAGCCTATAGATTTCCACATTCCCAACAAGCATAGCAGTCCTAAAACCTTAAACACTGACTCAGAAACACCTGACATAAACTTACTAATTCGAGCCCTTGGCTGAGCAACCATCTCTGGAGCATACCTAGGGAGCTGGGTAAACTTAAAAGAGTATTCTTTCACTGTCATATTGCCATAATTTAGGTTGATTAAAACTTCAACCTTAGCTTCCCTCAACTCATGGGAAAAGAACCTATCCAAAAATATAGCCACAAACTCATCCCAATCCACTGGGCCTGTGTCTGCACGTCTACCCTCTTTCCATTGCTTAAACCAAGTCTGAGCCATTCCCTTAAAATGATAAGAGACTATGTATGCACTCTCAACTGGAGTAATACCAATGATTTGAGTGATCTTTTGTACTTCATCAATGAAATCCTGCAAATCTTCCTCTACCTTTGAACAATAAAACTTCGGAGGGTTTATCCAAGTGAATTCTTGTACACTCATAGTAGTTGTATTCCCATTAGGATCAATAGGTGCAACAACTTACTGATTGACCTGGTTGGTCATAGCCTAAGCAAGAACCTGAAAAGAAGCCTTGAACTCGATGAGGGTGACTTTCTTATTTGGGAGATCTGCTGGAGCTGGCGAATCTTACTGGTTACTATTTCTATCTTTATTAATTCTTCCATTGGCTCTTCTGGGAGGCATTTTCACTATAAACACGTAGAGAACAATTTAGAAGGAGATTAAATAGAGTTCACACTTTATCACACGATATGAACATGATAGAAGTGGGACTTTCCTAAAACATTTCATAGCCTCTCCCTCATAAGTGTGGTGCTCTTCACACCTATGATTGGGACTCTACTTAATGTGGCTTTTAGACACCCTAGGACACTTTCAATCTAATGCTTCGATACCAAGTTCCTCATGATTTGAGACTACACTCTTGATGTAACACAGTGCTTAGAGCCACAAGTGACCCCAAGCTAACCCATGGCCTAGCATGACACTAAGAACACTAAATAAAACTGAAACACTAAAGGCAAAAGCTAACTGATTTAAAAATAAAATCCTGCAATAAATGAAATAATCACTAGTCTAAAAAAACCACAAACTGAAAAGTCTACTATCTATCTAAAAGCCTCTACTAAGAGATGAGATGCCAGGACAAATCCCCAGCTAGCTCTAACTATCTGAAACTGAAATAATAAAGTAAAATAAATTTTTTTTAAAGTCTTGTCCATGGATGATGAGGACTCACCACTGTCTGCTATTGAGGAGGTACCTAAACATGCTAACTGTTAGTCTGATGTTGAGTGCCAGAACCTATGTTATAATACGATACAACACAAATAAAGTATGCATTAAGTACTTTGAATATACTGACCATGTGAGATATGCAACTGTAAATAACTAAGCATACTAAGAAATACTGAAAAATGAACTGAAATGCAAAACTGCACACATGAGTTGAACTGAAGTACAATGACCCTATTATAAATGCATATAAACTGCTAAGGAATGATAATTCTAAAAAATCATAATTTAAATTAAGCAGATTGAACTGAGGGTTATGTATAAATACTAAGTCTGAATCTGTGACTCTAGGAGATTCCGTTAAGTGACATATACCACGTGAGATAAATATGTATACAGCCCATCAAAGGGGCTCAATATACCTTGTCAGAGTATAGAGGTTTGGATGGCATGATCACTAAACTGATGTCCATCTGAGTTGACTAAATAAGCCTATAGTGGCACGTAGTTCTGGGAGTTGGGTGCACTGAACCCCAGTTCAACTCGATGCTATGTATTAGTCCCATACTGTTTATACTATTAGCACATAAAATTGATATACTGAAAATTGAGTTAGAATATTCTTTATCTGAAAGTATTCAAAAAATTAGATTAACAGAAGTTATGTTATAAACTGAGGCTATATTACTTTATTCATACTAAAATCAACATTTGCTAGTATCGTGTGTTTATAACACACCAAGCTTTATGACTAAAAAGAAATTCATATGGAACTACTGTGAAAATAAGTTTTACAAGATAACAAAATCATGGAAAATACATAATTATGCTATGGGAATCATGAGAGAACTGAAATTAAAGGGAAACAAAAAATTGAATGAAAACCCTAACTTTAATTTATAAAGAAACTGAGAAACTCTGAGTTATTTGGAACTCAATGGGTGAAAGGGTACCCATTGATGAAATCCTACATACTTGGAAGGAAGGTTCTTGCTAAGAACTTAGAGGATTCTGAAGTTGAAGTGGAACCTTAGCCTTTCTCTATTTTGAGAAGATGAAACACTTTTCTTTTGTTTCTATGATTATTTGGGTAAGAATGAGAATAAAGTATCGACTAATCCCTCTCAAAATACCCTTAAAGAGACATAGTATAGGTCTAGGAAATAGGGAAAGTATGAAATACCTATGGTGAAACGTATTTAAAACTACTGAATTGCGACGGTCGAGACTCAGGATGAATCATCGTCACTTATAATGACTCATCGTCTGAGTTATTGTGAAGGGATTGTTTTTGGTCCTCTTGAAAATAGGTGGTCACCACTGCTCGTTGTGACACACAAAGACTCATCATTAAGGGCCATCATCACTGGGCATAAATTCTAACTTTCAGGATTTTCATAAGATTTCTCAGTATGGAAGCTCATGACAAATTGTTGTGACTGACAATGACTCTTCATTATGAATCATTTCCACTTGGGTGGATTTTCTATCCTTCAGTGCTTTTGGGTCTAACCCTTACGACATTTCATAGAATGAGTCGTTCTAGGTGACGACACTCTTCATCAGCAGTCATTGTCACTAAGTTGATTTTTTATCTTATGTACTTTTTGGATGCTACTCAGGACGAGTCATCCAATGGTTCATTGTCACTGACCACGACTCATTATGTGGACCGTCCTATGATGAAAATTTCTGGTTTCAACTAGTTTTTTGTGCTAAGTCTGAAATTAAATCCTTAGAACTTTTGGGGTGTTACACAGATGATGCACCATTATTCCCAACTGAAGATTTGATATGGACTAGTATCACATTACCAAAACATAGATTTATACATTGGTTGGTTGTTCATGGCAGATTGCTAATGAAGGAGCGACTAGTGAAAATGAGTTTAGCATGTGACAATACAACATGTATGTTGTGTGATGGGAATGATCTAGAGGATGCAACATATAGTTTCTATGATTTCCATTAGACGGAGGGAGTATGGGATGCAGTACAAACTTAGATTGGATAAGATTACACAACAAAAGTGGGGTTGAAGTAGTATTGCAGTTTAAATTGACAAACTGGAGTAGATTCAAGAAAGAGGTTATGTTAGCTATATATGGAGCCATTTTCTACAACATATGGAGTGCCAAGATTAAGAATATTTTCCAAGGACAAATTGTGAATAGAAATTTTATTATTCAACAGGTCAAAATGTTTTTAGAGAGAGGTTAAATATGTTTATAGACTCAAAGAGAGGTAGGAAATGTGCATATCTGATACAATGCTTATGTAGCGAGACTTTTACTTGAGACTTACTAGATCCAACATGTGGTTAGGCGTATGGCTTCTCCTTAGGTGTACTTGAATTCTTCTCTTGATATGGTATTATTTCACAGTTTAATACCAAAAAAAGAAACAACTCCTGCTATTCCCTAGAAGCACTTATCTTCTCCCAAAAATTTGGCCAAACATCTCACTTTTTAAAAATAATCACTTTTGAGAAAACATAAGCATGGCCGAACAGGCTATTAGACTTTTCCAATCCCATGATTTTGGACTAAATTTTAGGAATCTAATTTAGGCTTTTCTAGCCCCATGATTTTGGCTTGATTTTAGAAATCTAATTTATAGGGTGAGCTTAATTTTTGGGCACAATATCTATCAGTTATCCATTACTATTGATTTTCTTTCCTTTTTTAAAAAATTTCTCTCTACAACATAGCTTAAGCACGATTCTTCCTCCTTCAATCAACTTCAACCCATGATTCATCTTCATCAACCCATGTTTTCACCATTATTCATATTTCTTTCTAAAAAATATATCTTTATGGGTGTTGCGACGATGATCATGAAGAAGTTGGATCATCCTCTTCTTTTTTTTTTTTGGATCTGCAGAAGTTGTCCTTCCTTCCCCAATTTATAGAGCATTCACATAATTGATGAAAAGTCTCTTGCTATAATTCTAATAAAATTGGCTAGATGGAATCCCAATAAATAGCTACAATGAATTTCAAGATCTCATGATCAATTTTCCAGTTACAAAGAGATTCTAACATTTAATTTGTCTATAAATCTATGTAGAGATATAAAGAGAGTGAGAGCTGCAAAGATGGAAGGATAAAGGTGAACGGGATTCTCTCTCTAGAAAAATTTTTGGACTTGGGGGAATAAAGAAATGCATCCCATCCACCGTTTAAAAGGCAAATGCTCATTTTTGTGGACCATTTTTTCTAGATATTTCAATTTCGTGGACCTAGAAAAATCTTTCTCACTCTCAGACTTAGAAAGTTTCAAGTTCATTTCCCCTCAGAAATGTCTCCATGAAAGTAAAACGTGGGCATGATTTGACTTCTCAGTCTTTTATTATATGTGCATAACTTTTTGCTCCAAACTCATATTGACAAATGGTTTGATTCTTTGGAAACTAAAATCAAAGAGCCTTAATTTGATTGGTAGCCTTTGTAAATTAGGAGATACACTCATTCGAAATTGAACCTTGCACAAGAACTCAACATAGTTTGTACCTTCCACCAAATGTGCCTTATTTTCTGATAGTGCAAAGCAATCGTGATCAAATATAGTAACCCAACAGGTTAGGGTCGAATCCCACTTGGAATAAGGAGAGAAAATATTCTCTTAAGGTGTTTAATTTACTTTTTTTTCTGCCAAATCCTATTCCTTAAATATTTTAAAGAGTTTTTGGACTAATAAAATACTAGCATAAGAATTCTTGTTTTCAATCAATGGATGTAAAAGCCAGGTTTATTTCCCCTCATTATGGTTTATTTCTATCGGTTAATTGCAACAATATACTTCTTAGAAGGTTGTTTATGGTGAGCAATGATCTCTAGCCTATCATCTAGTATATTTTAATACTTGAATGATCTTTTTAGCTCTTTGAGTCTAGTTTCCAGAGAATCAAACCATTTATGCATTTGAGTATAGAGCAGGATAGGTGAGGAATCACTCCGGATCTTAATTTTTTTGGCTCGATTCCACAATCAATCCCAGATCCATCTATTTGAGGGAGGTCCAATTTTATGATCTTCTAATTACTTAGAAGTGGAAGTGCTTAGGCCCCTTTACATCTAGGGCACATCAAAGCCTTATTGTGTATATTCAAGAACAGGGCTATCAAATGGTAGACTGTAAAACCCATTAGGGTTCAAAAATTATATACTATTATGATGCCCAAGATCGGCAAACATTTAATAGAGATACAGTTCTAATAAATGATATTCACGTGCCATATGGAACGGTTTTTTTAGTGGTAGAATCTGGTGGTGCTCTATCTTCAGAGATGGACGGTAGTATTGAAACGTATTTTAGTGAAGACAATGTGGTCTCAATTTGAAACACTACATAAAAGCAGCAGGGCCTTCTTAACAAGTTTCAAGGCCTAAAGCTAAATTTTATAAATAGGCCCTAATTTTATTTAATGTAGGAATTTCTAGCTTTTTAAGATGCACAAGTCATATTTTCTAGCTGACATATTTAAATTGAATAAATTCTAATAATAACTGGAGAAAGAATATATAGTTATGGAATAAGAATATCAATAATGACAATTTTTTAATGAATTAATATAATATAAATTAAAATAATAAAAAATTTGGCTCAAGAATTTGGTAAATTGAAATGCTAATATCGAAATAGTATTGCATTACTTCACAATTCTTACGATTCCACATTAATAAGATTTTATTCTACTTTCTTCTCAAAAATATCTCATCAAATATAACAATACATATAATTTTTTTAAAAATATATATATATATAACATATCTTTAGAAAAAATGAGCCCTCTAAAAAGTTGAGGCCCCAAGCGATTGCTTTAGTGGTCTTATGATCGAGTCGACCCTGAAAAGGAGTAATAAGATGTTGTCCAACTTTATAGGGTGTTTAGCAGTCATAGTTTGAAAAGATCCATCAATTCAAACAGTCTACTTCCATAACTTATCGAGATTTGGTGGTATTCTATTATAGAAATATTTTGCTACTCATGATACTAAATGCACCTTTAAACCTTTTATGAAAAAAAATTGCTATATGAGTTAAATACCTATCGTGAAAATAAAATATTATTTCATCTAAGGGATTCACTCATACTTCTTCCAAGTAGGCTCAATAGCCTAGCCCAAAGGCATAAAGTTATACATAATTTATTAAATATTGAGTAGTCAAATCATGGCCAAGTTTTGCTTTAGTTGAGACATTTCTAAGGGAGATGAACCTGAATTTTTTAAAGTCTGAAAGAAAAGGTTTTGTCCAAGTTAATGAAACTAAAATTTCTAGATGAAGTTGGTAGCATTCATGACAGTTCAACGTCATCAAAAGACATGGCTAAAGCTTTGTAAGTTCTATTGAATAAGGAATTTCAAGACAACCCAGGAATTTCAAGACAACCTCAATGGGCTGCAATTAGTCTTGTGATGGAAGAACAGATGTCACAATGAAGATATTTTACCCAAGTCTTATATTTATTTGGAGGCTCAAATTTCAGTCCAAGATGAAGTGGAATAAGGACCACGTCTACCCTAAAATGAAGAAATACAATGGTCCAACCTCTAAGAGTTGTTTAAAGAATCCTTGTTTAAAGTATTGTTTTAATCTATATTCACTACATTGGGATAAGTTAAGGAAGACTTCTATGTCCCTAGGAAATATAATTTTTATTTAATTTAGTCTATGACTAGCCCCTTTCTAGGATTCTATATAAAGGGGGTCTTTCTCTTTTTTATAACTATGTTTTAATATTATTATTAGTAGCCTTGTGACTTGGGGAGACCGTTTGAGGTTCTCTTTAGGGTGATGCCTTTTTTTTTCTACCTTGAACCATAACTTAAATTTATTCAATGGTAAGATTCCTTATTTGAGTTTTCTTATCACAACCTTCGTAGTGATTTTTAGAGTTTTCTGTATTTTGACCATTTTGACCATTTTCCCCTTTTTATTATTGTATAATAGCATTTGTGAGTTGCGGGAGTGGGTGGCACAGTCTCCGAAGTGTGCGGGAGAGTTTTATGTGAGTTTTTGGTTTCTAAAAGATTTTAAGTTGTTATAGTTGACTTTAGTCAACATTCGATGATCTGGGCATCAGATGGGAATTTCATCAGTTGCAATATCTCTAGAATGTTGATTTTGAGTTAGTAGCATAGTTGGTTCAGGTCTTAAGACTTTTAATTTGATTTTGAGTCTTTAGATGAGAAGTTGGTCTTAAGTTGTATTGTGGGTAAATTGATTTCGGTAAAACTTTATCGAAATTTCTCATTTTAAATAGTGTTTGATAATGGAGATTTTGGGGTTTTACCGGTAAAATGAAATATTTATGTTTTGACAATTTTTAACTTGATATCTACTCTATTTTTATGGGATTTTAGATTTGAAACCTTTAAACTGTGGGTAAAGTAATTTTTTAGTAAGATTTTAGTTTTAACCTTTCATTTTTGGGGTTGGTCTTTGAGGTAATTTTGAACCCAAAATAAAAGTATGTCAATATGGGTATCAATGATCTTGTATTTACATGTAGATCTCATATTTGAATAGATTGGGCTTGGTCGGAGGTATCTTGGGAGAGTAGAGCTTCCCTTTGATTCTTTAGGCTGTGATTTGACTTTGCTAGTCTTCTTTAAGGCAAGTTGAGATTTACCTTGACTCTTTTTTGAGGTTTTTATATGCTATGTGCTAGTTGCTGGTATATTGTGAATAATTGGGTATTTGGGTTTCATGTATAGATGAGATGATGAGCATCTATACAAGTACCTGTGTTTATTGATATGTTAAAAATAATAAAATGAATATCTTGACTGTTCTCTCTATTTGTTGACATGATTATGGTAAATGGTATTGATAAATAACTTATTGATAATGAATAAATTGATAGTGAGTATCTACTTAAGGGTTTGCATCATTTTAGTTGAATTTGATGGAATAATTGAGGTTAGTAACTATTTAAGATATAAAGAGATTGGGGTTGGTAACTACTTACGATATAAAGTTATTGGGGTTATTGGATGAAGGTGAACTTCTAAACATGCTTATTGACGAGTACATTTTCCTTTTGAATATTTGAGTCTAATAATGCCAGAGGTGAGAAAAGGTAGGAAACTTATCATTTTAAAGCATGCTATGAGTTGAGTGAATTCTCAATGTTTACATTATTTTGGTTAATTATCATTATTATGATGTCAGTGTGGTGCTTCTGTGAACCTTATCATTGATCTGGGAGATTATTATCATTGTGTTGCCTGAGTGGAGGCTTGTGTTGACTTTACTATTACTTAGAGAACTTATTATCATTGCGATTACCGAGTGGAGACTTGTGTTGACCTCATTGGTGTCTTAATTGATTTTTTTACTATTATGGTGCTCGTGTTGGGGGCTTGTATCATGATTTACTAAGATTGGGTGTCTTGGGTTCATTTATACCATTGTTGAGCTGATTATTGGGCGTTATTGATTTTCCATGATCATGCATACTCATTCATCGCTCATTTTCATAGAACTGGTACTACTATGGAAACTTGGATTCTTTGTGAAAGAAAATGAACAATTTTATAAAATGCCTTAGCCGAGGGAAGTGCCAACAAGGTTGATTGATGAGATTGTGATTAGTATATGGGTTATGATCCCCCTCCCCCATGGATCTTCTCCTAGAAGCTTAATCTCGAAAGGTGTATACATGTTGTACTTTGGCCATTTCATTTCATCTCATATCAATACATTGCATTGCACTTTTTCTTGAGTGATATTGTGGTTGAGGTATTAGTAGGCTTTTGGCCACAAAATCCAAAAACATATTCACTTTATTTGAAAATTTTAAAGTTGGAGTTGGAGTTGGAGTTGTGTTTGGTGATAGTATTTGGAGTTAATATCTAGAATTCAAATGTATTATTTAAAAAAATATAAAATATGATTTGAACATGTAAATATAATTTAAATGGGGTTATTGTATGAAAATAAAAAAATTAATTTTTTTTGAAAAAAAATTAAAAGTAAAAAAAGTGAAACCAAATAACGTGAAAACACCTCAAAATCCTAAGTTGTATTTGATATTTTTATGGCCAAACAAGAATTTTGAAATAATGTGAATACATATTCTGGAATAAAGTGAATACAATTCATGACCAAACGGGTCCTTATTATATGTTGTGTATTGGTTATAGCTTGATCTGTTGAGACTGTTGGATCACATCCCATGGTTGCGTGATATGCATTTTCCCTATCTTATACTGGATTACTGGTTTGGCATGGTGAGTGGATATAATATACTGTGTTGGTGAAATTCTCTCCTGATGTGACCTATTACTATGACTGTTGATATTGAACCAGTATGTGTCTGTCTTAATTAAACTGATTTGGCTACCTTGTTAATTCTTGTTGTCTACTAGAATAGGTTAAGACTTTTCTGAGTGCAGGTTTATTTGGGGTAATCTTGGATGGTTGGTGTGATGGTTCTCGCCATCACTTTGGATTAGGGTCGATTATCGATGATGCTTGCTGAGTATACATGTTTCATACTCACTCTTGCTTTTCTTTTCTGCACCTATATGCAGGTATTGAGCAAGTAGCTGAGCACTGATTATGACTCCAGGTGTCAGTTTTTTCAGAGATTGAGGTAGCGGCTGATGGATCTTAGAGCTTACCCAGATCTCTTCTTCTTTTATCTTATGCTTATTTGCATTTGAGATACTTCAAACTATTTGATTGTATTCGATATTAAAGGCTTGTACTAGTGAAAACCATACTTGGGATGTTATAATGATATTGTACCTCTTTTTATATCATTGAGGGATTATTCCTATATCTTACTTCTTTCGCTTTCATTTTACTTTGATTATTGTGTTTGGATTGGGATAGGCTTACCTGTACTGGAGGGTGTGATAGGTACCATCCTGGTCCCTATTTTGAGTTTTGATAAGTTGGTATTAGAGCCCTAAGTTCATTGGTCTCACAAATACAAGCTGAGTCTAGTAGATTTTTGTGGATTGGTGTAGAGACATCTATTATCTATCTTCACGAGGCTACAAGACTTTAGGAGAAATCCACTTCATCATTTTATGCCATGTGTTCATAGCTTAATGTGACTCAAAAACCTCTTAGCCACTTTCTCACATGGTGAGGATACATTCTTCTTTGGCTAAAGACTCAAAGCCCATGCCTTTGGTGCATGGAAGGGGTAGAGGTCGAGACAGAGGTTAGACTAGAGCATCCATACTAGTTAGAGGTCAAGTCGGGGTTGCCTTCTCATGTTTAGGAGTTTCTCATGATGATGGATCTATTCGAATAGAGAGGTTGAGTCTAACACAGAGACCACTTGTTTTTATGTCCATATTTATGCTTGAGGATTTCTTTGTACGTGTGTAGGTTTCCTTGAAGAGATGGCTCAGACATTCATCCAGTATACTACTTTAGAGCTTCAAAATCCAGATACATAGTTGGCTACTGCTATATATTCTGTTAGTGAGGATGTGATATTGTCGGTTATTGACCCACATCTAGTGACTTTACCCGCTATGTCTATGGAGGGACATAACAGGTTTGTGGAGTTCATGAGGCAAACCTCTCTCACTTTGATGAAGGTCCTAGGGTCGATGCTTATGAGTTCTTGGTTGGTTACCATGAGAGGTTACACAAGTTGGGCCTAGTAGAATCTAATGGATTAGATTTCATAGCTTTTCAGTTGTATGGACCATCCAAATAGTGGTGGGCGACTATTTTTGATAGCAGACCTGACGGATAACCTCCATTATCATGGGATCATTTTACTCAGGAGTTTTTAGAGAAGTTTGTGTGGAGGTGTGAGAGGCATGCGGGCAAGAGACCCTGTAAACTTGACATAGGTAGTGACATATATGGTATAGACCATACTTCTCATGGTTATTCTCAAAGATGGTTAGGCCATAACAGCCATTTGGGTTCTTCAAATTCAATTCAGCGAACTCCTACTCTTTTGGGTTGCTTCATATGTGGGGGTCTCGGGCACTATAGGGGGATTGCCTACAACATAGATAGAGAGATGCATCATTAGTGGAATAGGGATATGACAGGGCTCAGTACTATATTCCTCAAGGTGGACTCGAGGTAGAATCTTCTGGTACAGTGGTCACAGGTATGGTTTCAGTACATTTTTGATCTATCTCGATAGTGTTTGAATATGGTTCTACATTTGCCTATATGTGTACTACCCTAGTATATGATTCTTTAGTAGTGGATCGGGTGGAACCTTAGTCTTCCATGAAGGTCCTTAGCTTGACTTCTTGTGAAAGGCCTTCTTGGAGTAGTGTCACTTTGATGTACATCATTCTTCCCTTCTTCAAAAGAATTCATCCTCGAATTCACCAAACCTACATCAAAAAGAGATAAATTACTAACATTGAAAAAATTATAAACCAAATACTCACTTGGTAAGTCCACTTTGTAAGCATTATCTCCAATCTTCTTAAGCACTTGAAAAGGTTCGTCTACTCTTGGCATTAGCTTGTTCTTTCTTTTGCTTGGAAATTGCTCTTTCCTAAAGTGAATCCATACCCAATCATCGGGTGCAAAGGTGACTCTTTTTTGTCCCTTGTTGGCTCTTTTGGTTGCATCATTATTGGCCTTCTCAATTTGTAATCTTACTTTCTCATGGATGCTCTTCATTGATTTTGCCTTAGCTTTTGCATCTATACTCACAATAACATCTTTGGGTAAAGGAGTTAAATCTAATAGAGTCGAGGGATTAAATCCATAAACACACTCAAAAAGGGTTATACCAATAGATCTATGAATAGTTCCATTATATGCAAACTCAATTAATGGCATTTGATCCTCCCAAGAAGTTAACTTTCCTTTAACGATAGCCCTAAGCATGCTACCTAAAGTTATATTAACTACCTCGGTTTGACTATTCATTTGAGGATGATAAGAAGTAGAAAATAGCAACTTTGTTCCCAAATTTCCCCACAAACACCTTCAAAAATGGCTAAGAAATTTTGAATCTCAATCACTAACAATTGTTTGGGGAACACCATGCATTTTCATCATATTATGAACAAATAAGTAGCAATATGAAATGCATCATCACTTTTATGGCAAGCAATAAAGTGAGCCATTTTAGAAAATCTATCCACAACAACAAAGATGCTATCCTTACCATTCCTAGTCCTAGGAAGGCCAAAAACAAAATTTATAGAAATATCTAGGCAAGGACCGGTCGGAATAGGCAAAGTGGTATACAAGCCCTAGGGTTGGGGTACAAGATTTAGCATGCTTACAATCCAAACACCTAGCACAAATTCTCTCCATATCTCTTATCATCTTTGGCCAAAAGAAATGTTCACTAAGAATGGATAAGGTTTTTAACACTCCTAAATGACCCATAAAACCTCCATTGTGTGCCTCTTTCACCAACAACTCTCTCCATTAAGACATAGGCACACAAATCTTTCCATTTCTAAACAAATAGACCTCCTTTAATTCAAATCTAGGAGTTCTAACTTCATTACCCTTCTTAACAACTTGCACATACCTATCCAAGCTCACTTGACACTCTCTAAAAACTTTTCCAAAATCATCATCATTAGAATATAACTCCTTAAAACTCTCAAAACCCATCAACCTAGAAGTCAAGGTATTCATCAATGCATATCTTCTAGATAAAGCATCCGCCACAATATGTTCTTTGCCTTGCTTATAATTAATCATATATGGAAAAGAATCAAAAAATTCTATCCACTTGGTATGCCCCTTATTAAGATTATTTTGGACCCTAATATGCTTCAAAGCCTCATGATCATTTCTACTCTTAAACTCCTTATGCCACAAATAATGTTGCCAATTTGCTAAAGCTCTCACTAGGGCATAGAGTTCCTTAACATAGGTAGAATATTGCAATGGAGCTCCTCTTGATTTCTCACTAAAGTTAGCTATGGGTTTACCTTCTTGCATTAAGACCGCACCAATGCCTACCCCACTAGCATCACACTTAATTTTAAACATCTTCTCAAAGTTGGGAAGTTGAAGTAACGGAGTGGAACTAAGTTTCTCTTTCAAAATTCTAAGGGCTTCCTCTTGTTTTCTACCCCAAAATAAAGGCTTATCCTTCTTAATGACCTCAGTTAGAGGAGTGGCTAGAGAACTAAAACCCTTCACAAATCTCTTATAAAAACTTGCCAACCCATGGAAGCTTCTAACATCACTAATGGACTTAGGGATTGGCTAACTTCTAATTGCCTTTACATTCTTATCATCCACCTCAACTCCTCTTGAACTTACAATAAAGCCAAGGAAAACAACATGGTCCACACAAAAATAACACTTTTTAAAATTTACATACAACTTTTTATTTCTCAACACGTCAAATATCATCCTCAAATGTGGCACATGATCATCCAAACACTTGCTATAAACCAAAATATTATCAAAAATAAACCACAACAAAATTATTAATAAATGATTTATGTACATAATTCATTAATCGCCTAAAAGTGCTTGGTGCATTGATTAGCCCCAAAGGCATCACCATCCACTCATATAATCCAAACCTAGTTTTTAAAGCAGTTTTCCATTCATCTCTGAATTTCATTCGGATTTGATGGTATCCACTTCTCAAATCAATTTTAGAGAATAAGGTAGAACCACGCATTTCATCTCACATATCATTAAGTCTAGGAATAGGATGTCAGTATTTTACCATAATTTTATTAATGGCACAACAATCTACACACATCCTCCATGTCTCATCCTTCTTTGGTACTAGAATCACGGTCACCACACATGGACTTAAACTTTCTCTCACCAAACCTTTATTCAAAAGTTCATCCACTTGTCTTTGCAATTCTTTAGCTCTTGAGGATTGCTCCTATAAGCCACTTTTTTGGGTATTTAAGAACCCGGTACAAAGTCAATTTCATGCTCTATTCCTCTCAAAGAAGGCAACCCACTTGGTATTTCTTTCGAAAATAGATCTTCATAACCTTGCAATAAAGAAGAAACATCACTTGGCAAAAACAAAGAGGTTAGCTCATTGTTAAAAAGAAATGAATAACCTTTAGGTTTAATAAATATGACTTGAATAGCATCCTCAATGTTTATCTCTTTTATGCTCTCTTGATTTTGCAAAATCATGCACACTTTCTCTCTTCCTTTAATCTTTTGCTTTTCTTGCTCACCTTTTTTTTTTTTTTTTTTTTTGATAACTCATTCTCACTTGATATCTCAACTTATCCTTTTTCCTCTCTTGAGTTATCATTTTTCTCTCCCTTAACTCTTCTTTTTTTCTCTCTCAAGTTTTTCTTTTAACTCTCTCATTTTTCTATATTCCTCACCCACTTGAAAAGGAGAAAGAAGGTTACGAATGTGCTTTTTGTCATCCTTAACAAATGCATATTTATTTGACCTTCTATTATGTTTAGCCCCTACATCATATTCCCATGGCCTTCCCAACAATAAATGACAAGCTTGCATTGGTACAACATCACAAAGCACTTCATCATGATAACTTCCAATCTTGAATTTTATCAACACTCTTTTCCTCACCTTAAGTTCACCACATTCATTAAGACATAGCAATCTATAAGGTTTTGGATGCCTTCTTGTTGGATGTTTCAATTGCTCTACCATAGATACACTAGCAACATTGACACAACTTCCACTATCAATGATAAAGAAACATAATTGCTCTTGAACTCTACACCAATTATGAAATAAGTTCTCCCTTTGATCGCGATCTTCCCTTGATAGAGCACTCATAATTCTCCTCACAATAAGAACAAGTTTTCCATCTTCATTAATTTCTTCTCCATTACCTTGTCCCATAAACTATAAACCTCCCCTTTGTCATCTTTAGATTCATCTTCCGTTTGATAACCACCATCATTCAATGCAATGATAATTCTTCCATTAGGAAACTCATTTACTTTATGACCATATCCTTGACATTTCAAACACCTTATTTTAGATAGAGTTTCAAGTTTAACTTTGTTACCTCCATCCTTGTAGTCCACCTTTGATTTGCCTTTGTCAAAGTTGGTCTTAAAGTCTTGCTTTGCACCTTTGGATTTGTCCCAAGTAGGAGATGATTTACAAACTTCCTTATTTTTAGCCCATGAAGAAGAAGAAGATTGCACCTTTGACTTATTCTCCTTTTGATGAACCTCCACCTTGAGTGCCATTTGATAAGCTTCATATAAAGTAGAAAGATGATGCAATTTCAATGGTTGCCTTACCTCCTTATTTAAGCTCGAGATAAATCTTTCCACAAGCTTTACCTCTTTATCATTGACATTAGATTGAAGTATAGTATTCTCTAGCTCCTCATAATACTCTTCCACACTCTTGCTTCCTTGTTGAATATTGTAATACTTATTAAGTGTATCTTGTTCATAATCTTGACCCATAAACCTTTCTCTCATACGCCTTTTCATGTCATTCCAACTTGTAACAAAATCTCTATCCACCAAAGCATCTCTTTCAATTTTTTCCCACCATATAGAAGCAAAACCCTCAAGGTGACTTATAGCATAATTTATTTTCTTAACATCACTCACATTGTTGAGATTATATTACCTTTGAAGCTTCATAATCCAATCAAGATATTCATTCAGGTCAGTACTTTCTTTGAAGAATAGAAGTGTAACCTTGATATTGTTGAATCCTTGATCTTCATCATCATTCCTTATATTATATTCTCTACCATCAACGGATACCAACCTCCATTTCCTCCTTTTCTTCCTCCCCCATCTAACCTCTTTTATTGATCTTGGTTGTTGACTCCATAATCATAATTATCACCATCAAAAGAATCATGCTCATCAAGGTTATGTTGGGCTCTCATTTGAGGTCTAGTGTCTTGTGGTGGAAGATTTATTTGTTGATTTCCCCTTTTGAAAGTGTTGCTTGATTGTGAACCCTTGGTAAAACAGCATTAGGAGAGAGGGTATTTTGCACTATCAAGTGTGATGGAGTTGTTTAAAGAAGAGTCTTACTTGATCCCTCATCATGTTGACCAATGGAATTGAAAACCTCAAGTGGTTGCTTTGCTATTTCTTGATTTCTCACCCTTCTTTCCACATCTTCCAATTTCCCCTTAATTTCTTTCATTTCTTCTAATAATTTTTGAAGAAACATTTCCATTTTTCTAGAGGATTCTCCCTCCAATTGAGTCATTGTACCTACAAAAATAAATAAAAAGTTAGTAGAAAAAGTTCCTCACCACTCACTCACTTTATGTATCCCTCTCTTTGTCACTCACACTCATGTATCACTCTAAGGCCAAAGTTTTTTAAGGCCACCCTCAAATCAACTCACTTCACTCTTGCCTTTTACCACTCTTGAATAACCCAACGTTGAGAGTCAGCACCGTCAAATAATTCACAAGTGGTACTACTTCTTCTGGATGGAGTAAAGTTTATGTAAATCAAGAAAGGAGAATTAATAACTAAAGGACAAGGAAACAAATAAGCATAAAACGAAATGAAAGAAAAAAACATGAAATAATTTGGCTCAAACAAATTAAATGGACAAGAACTAGTTTAACATTAAGTATGAACTAATACTCAAAGTAAAATAGCTAGAATTAACAAGAAAAGAAGAGAAAACAAGTTTGGAAGATTTGAGTTATTTTGTAATTCTCAAATTCTTCTTCTTCTCCAAGAAGAAGTTCAATTTTTTTTTTGAATCAATCTACTTCAATACCCAAACAAACGAGCTCAAATTTGAGATATAACTTCCCCAAAACTCTATAAACAACTTCTAACCAATAATTTCTTCAAACAAACACCAAATCAACAAAATCCATTTTAAAGTTTCTTCAAAACTTCAAATCTAAACAATGGCTTTCAAATTGTTTTTAAAGCCATGTATTTTTTTGATTTTCAACAAGAAAACCAACAATATATAGTTCAAGAAACAATATCAAACAACCTTCAATGAATTTAATTTTCTTATTTCAGATTTTTTTTTTAAAACCCAAGACTTAGATTTGTGAAAACAAATCCAATCCAAGCTCTTGATACCAATTTGATGTGAAACAAGAGAATAGAACAAAATAGAATTTAAAGATAAAAATTCAATAAAGATAGACACAATTAGATCCAAACAATTAAAAGATGTAATGGTGAAACTAACCAAAACACCACTTAACTAAAAGCACCTAATCTATTAGAATCCTCAAGAAGGTAGTAACCTTACTTAAAAATACTAGGACAAATTTTGAAATTCAACAAAGGGTTTCAAGCTCTTAAAGGAGGTATAATTCTCAAATCCAAAAACTAATGGTTCAAACCCTAATAGCTAACTATTTATACTAAGGGCTAAAAAAGTAATGAACGACCAAATTGACCTTCTTTTAAATTATAAGCTAATTTAAATGGTAGACACTTAATTTATTAAATATCTTCAAGTCTTCCATGTTGGATCCTTCCAAACATTCCATCTTCATGCATAAAGATTTCAATGCTTGAAGGTCCTTCGCTTGACTCCTTGTGAAAGGCCTTCTTGGAGTATTGTCACTTTAATGTACATAATTTATTAACGATGAGATTAACCATGTGGTATTCCTAGGAACACTAATAATATTGGGAAAGAAGACCTTGTGAAGGATTAGACTTGTGATACGACTAACTCGAAAAGATTACAATATAAGGGATTCTAGTTAGGTAGTGGAAGATTTTCAGGCATTCGAGCTTTGTGACTTGTTACTACCTTGTTGATTAGATTTTATTTCATGTAAAAATTTGTGGTGTTATGAAACACTCCTTGGGTAGAATTGAAGGAATTCATCTTATACGAGTATTTTTGATTTGGAAGGTTATGGGTTTATCATCAAGGATTGGGACTTATGTTCAGAGCAGCATGCTTACTTGGGTCTGATTTAGATTATGATGGTAGTACTTCATGTTTTAAATAGGTTATTTAATGACCCTTTCCTTCATTACGGGTAAGTCTAGCGTGTCAAAATTTGGGTTAAGATTTCCCCAAAATTAGGAGTTAGATATTTTAGGCTAGGCTAGTCTTAGATGAAATCCAAGCGTGGTACAGTTTACAGAAATTTAGGGATGGATTAGTTAAATTTTAAGTGATTTGGGGTGATTTTATTATAGCTAAGATGATAAGGAATACATTGAAACTTTCAGCAGTGAATTCGATTTAGTAGAACTCCATATGTTGGATTTGATGTAAAGGGGTTAGTCTGGGATGTCCAAATCTGAGCATGTGTTGTAAAAATGGCAAATCTGGGAAAAATCTCAAGTTTCTACCTCACCTACCTCGCTATAGTGAGAGGCAGACTGCTACCACTACCCTACTATAGCAGGAATATTCCTGCTATAGAGGGAGTCGGCCTTGGTCAATCCCGCCATAGCGAGCAAATCCCTCTATAGTGATGCCACTATAGCGGGATAGGGCCGCTATAGCGAGATAAGCGCTGATTAATGTAAAAAATTCCCCAAAATGTTATTTTTTAGTCCACATTCGTCTAAGGATTGGGATAGATGATTTTAGTCGATTCCAACCTATTTTTCATTAATTTCCTTCATGAGGTAAGTTAATCCATCCCACTCACTACTTTTTTGATAATTAATCCTTAAAATCACTAGTTTTCATCTTTTCAAAAGGATTTAACTTATCTAGGTGAATTTTCTAGTGTAATTAGGTGAATTGGGTGGAAAAGCCTTAGGTTTTGGTTAAAGGTTGTTAATTTATAATTGCCTATTTAGAATTCACCATTAAATTCATAAAATTTGTAGAATTAAGGTGGAATGATGGTATAAAACCCTAGAATAGGAGGAATGATCATGAATTTGACCTTAGGGTTATGATATTAGGTGTTAATCCTTGAATGTGTTAGGTCACTATTTGAATTATGATTACATTACTTTTTTTAGACCACAACCAAGTCAAGATTGCACGAAAAGGCAAGGCTTAATGTTGTTAGAGTGGTGCAAGCTTGGATTGAGGCAGGTGATGGTTAAGAACTTAATTTATGTGTGCATGTTAACTATTTCTTTGTATGCTTGTTCAGTGCATGTTCAAGGAAATATAAAGTTGTTGAAATATATCTCAAGTGCTAATCACATGTGATGAAGTTACAATAAGGGCTTGTTTATTATATAAGTATGGTCATTTATTCTCTTATATTGTGGTTGTTGTGCTATTTGTTATTATTTTGAGATAAGCCAGTAATGGACATCTTCACGAGATTTGCTATTATTATAGGATGAGCCGATAATGGACATCTTCAGGGTATTTGGTTGGTATAAGGTTTGCAGACACTAGACATATAGGATAATTGGTACATGGACAAGAGTTCGTGTCCTGCAGGTCATAGCTAGTGGGCGACCGTAAGACCCTTAGCATGTGTGTACACAGTATTGGTGAGTATGAAGGTTCCTTGAGTGGATCGAGTTTTGTGATTATTCTTATTCTATTATTGTTGTTGTTGATTATATTGGATCTTTGAGTAGTCTGAGCTAAGGACATAAAGGGATGGTATATGTTCCGTTATTGTCTACTTACTTGTGTATTTGAGACAAGGTGTAAGTTATTATTGTGGAGTCATGGTTGTTGACTTGGTTAATAATTGGTTGTCATGGTCTTGACTTGGTTTATTGTCTATGTTGATTTACACTTGACTGAATTGTTTGGTGTTGGTTAAAAGAGGCTAAATAGTTTATAATTGAGACAGGTAACTGTTAGATGTTCATGGTTATACTTGTTTACTAAGTCATGGTTATGCATTCACATTTGTTATTTTAGGTTGGTCGATGACTCTACCATTACATAGTGGCTTTGTACTTACACTACATATGCTCTTCTTTTTATTAAGTGCAGAACATTTTTTGATGACTTCATCGAGACCTCAGCTTTAGAGCAGACTGCATTCTGACTTAAGGGTGAGCTACATCTTTCAGACAGTCATGAGTCCTCCATTTAGTTCATGTCTATTTGTTTTGGACTTGGATCTTTTCATTTGTTTTTTGGTTGAACCCATTTGTTGATATTTGTAGTGCTTTGGTACAATGACTTTTAGATTCTTGGGGTTGTTTTAGACATTTGTATCTTTCTGCATTTGGTATTATTGTTAGACTATTTTGAGTTTATTGGATTATTTAATGAAGTAATTAGTTTATCTTAATTTAGTTAAGTGTTGGGCTTAAGCATTTTGGGTTATATGGTTCTCCTATCGGAGGATTACTGTAGGTTCCACTCCCAATGGGTTTGGGTAATAACAAAGTTAGTATTAGAGCCCTAGGTTCATTGATCTCGTTGTACCAAAGTAGGTTTAGTAGAGTCTTGTGTAACGGAACAGAGAAATCTATACTTTTCTTCAAAAGGCTATAGGACTTTTGGAAATTATCAATTTCTTTCTTCTTTGTGCTATAACTTGATTCCAATTGGTATCTGGAGATCCAAATTGGTATTTGACCCTCTCCATTCTTTTGTCCATAAATGGTGAACACTAGAGCTAATGAAGCCAGAGAAACAGCCCCCACACCAGCAGTTCTAGCTGCGAAACCAGCTGTTTGAGGTCAAGGAAGAGGTAGGGGATCAGAGGGTAAGGTAGAACAATACCCGCCAGGGGTGGAGCTCAAGAGATAGCTAATCTGGCCTGTCAAAGATCTGAGACGCCTCTTTCACCCCAGGATTAGTATGAGGAGGTTGTGAATGAAAGTGTTATGGAGTAGGAGGAGGTAACACCATCTAAGGGTGCAACTCTTCCTCTAATGTCTTCTGAGGCGATCCAGCAGGTTCTTGCTTTTCAAAGTGGTTTGTCAGGTACAGGTACTGGAGCCACTCCTACTATACCTACTATTCATATTCCAGGTGCTTAGCCTGCTGCTACTTTTGCTCCTAGGATGGATAAGGCCTTGGGGATTGAGATCTTTCCTCATCCTGTGTTAGGTCCTATCATGACTAGGATTGAGCATGTCATGCTAACCAAATTTATGAAGATGAAACCTCGTACTTTTGCTGGTTCTGAGACTGAGGATGCATTTGAGTTCATAGTCAATTGTTATGAGAGGCTGTTTAAAATGGGATTGTAGAGCAACACGTTATTGAGTTTGTAACCTTCCAGTTGCACGGTGATACAAACTAGTAGTGGATGGATTATGTGGAGTGTCAATCACTAACTTTACTTCCATTGACATGGGCTCAATTCCATACTCTGTTTTTGGAGAAATTTGTACCTCATACTATTTGTGATCATAAGAAGAATGAGTTGCTGCCCCTTGAGTAGGGTAATATGTCTGTTGCAACCTACAAGGTAAAATTTCATGCCTTGTCACATTATGCTACTTAGTTTCTTGGCACTAAAGAGGAGAGAATTTGGTTGTTTATGAAAGGTTTGAACACTGACTTGCAGGTTTGGTCTATGTATATGACTTCTGTTGGGAAGACCTTTAATGATGTTTCTTATTGTATGAAAAAGGTAGAAGGGTCAAACAAGTTGGTCAGGCCAAGGTGATAGAAAAGAAATCTCGGAACGTGAGTAACTTCAGTGGTTCTTACTCTAGGGGTTATAGTAATTAGGCCTATCTGGCTTGCCCTATTCAGTCAGCTCTGCCAGTTTCTATAATGTGTCCATTAAGGGCCACTCAGCAGTTCTCAATTGTGATAAGACAAGGGGCTTTGCATTCTTCTGCTAAAAGGCATTCCCTATATCAAGGTTGCTATATTGGTAATGTTGTGGGGCATTTCAAGAAAGAGTGTCCTTATAGATAGGCTATTTTTAGGGGCAGCAACAGACTAGATGTCACGCCCCGAATTCCAACGAGGCAGACTGGCACCCAAAGCCGTTGAGGCCTGAGAGAACCAATCTTTGCTCATGAACATTCATACGTACGCCAATCTGTATAAACATCATTGTATCTCATGAAACTATGCAGAAGTCATGGAAACATATGCTATATATATGAAACTTGGCCGTTAGGGCCATCAAGTCAACATGAACATACATCTCTTACATTCGTCTTCCCACATCCGCCTACAAAGCCTCTACAGATACATGGACAAACCTAAAGTAGGGACAAGTCCCTGCTTTATACAACATATACAATATCAAAACAAATGTACATATGCATCTCGGAAAGCCCCGAACCAACTAGAGCTCACCAATAATCTGCGGATATCCCATAGCCTACTGAGGAGGTCTACTAGCACCTGTGCCTGCAGCAAGTAAGGTAAGCCCCTCCAAGGGAGGTCTGTACGAAGAATATACTGAGTATGTAAGGCCATATGAAATTGTATGATACATAAGTGCCTCAATGGAATCAAAATATAAGAGAATAGTCAATATGGATAAACCACCATTCTGCATATGTGGAACCATGTACCTTACATTCATTATTTTCTTTTACTTCTATTGTTTATTCATCATCACTTATATCATATTGTACGCGGGCCCCAACTAATCAGTGGGTCTTAACATAACATAACGTTATGTTGGGATCGACTCGAGCTAGGCTTATGCCTCTAGAGCTACCAGCCATAAATTAAGATATTGGGCTCGGCTAGAGCTAGGTTATTACCTCTAGAGCTGCCACCCATAAACCAATATATCAGGTTCGGCTCGAGCTAGGTTCCTACCCCTAGAGCTACCACCTGTCAGGATTGGCCCGAGCTAGGCTTATGCCTCTAGGACTGGCCCCTGATCCAAAAAATTTGGGATCGGCTCGAGCTAGGCTTATGCCTCTAGAGCTACCACCCGTACTCTCGCAACCAACAAATATGCATTACTTTGTTTCTTACTTGTAAAAGATTGATATGTTGATAGTCACAACGTTATTGGAGCTTTGGAAGATCAGTCCATGATTAAGAGACTTATGAATAACAGCTAATCCATGAATAAAGAACATGTGAATAACAATACATGACAGCCTGAAATGAAATGCCTTAGAATATTTCAGAATGGAACAAATATAATGACAATGTGAACAATATATGCTGCAGAAGGATACGGTAAGAGTAACCCTACATACCTTATGTTCTCAGTATGAATACGCAGTTATATATGAAAATACAATAATCCAGCTCCTTCCTTATGTTTTACTCTACAACACAAGTACATTAAGGAGCTCACATTAACAACTAACTACTGTACAAGTGCACAAAATGACAATGAGCTACACGACTGCCATATAACGTCATTTCACCCTTCACAATACAATCCATTGCATTACCATACCCACAACACCATAACATTCCACACATTGACCCAAAACATCATAAACCCATAGCAATTTACACCAAGTTTACCCTTTACGCTTCCTCATTCACACTACGTCGCAATTATTTCATCAAGTCACTTCAATACCTTTTATAACAGCATATTAACAACAATAAATAATTGATACAACATGCCTCCAAATGACCCCTTAAAGTCATTCAATAAATATTATAAGTTGATAATTTCATCCAAAAAGGGTATAGGGGTCTTCGGGGAGCAAAGAGAGACAAAAACATACAAAATGAGATTCTGGGCTGACCTGTGAAGCCACCTGTGCCCGCAGGTGGTTGAGGTTCAGCCTAAGGTGACCCTTGGCAGTGTCCAGAGTCACCTGCGAAGTCAGGTGCCTTCGTCTGCGAGGGCAGATGCCCAAATCGGCCAAAAAGGGTCTCTTTTGGGTCCTTTTGTGTAATAAATGGTCCATGACCATGAATAAAATTCCCCTTACATAATTTAGGTCAACTTAGATGCCCACAATCAACCATGGTTTCACAACACACATGAACATCACCAAAACCACATTTTTCCTTCAATACACCACCAAGTCCATGCACAATTTTGCAATAACAATTCCAAACATTATGTACAAGGGTAAAACAATTTAAGGCTATAATCACATCTCACATGTCAATATTGAATCCATCAATTTCACTTCCTTCAAGACCACAAGTCCATTTTCAAGTTTATAAGGCAAAACCCTTTTCTGATTGCAAAAATAGACAGTTTTACACATAGTGAACTGTCCAACACTTTGTCAACATAAACAACATGATTTATGCACCATATTAAGCATATCATATATTAAACCATGAAATTAAACACTTAACAAAGCTTGAAAAAGAGTGATCTTGCCCAAAGAGAATAGTTGCTTAGGGTTTGGAAAAGAAATAAAATATCTTGTAAAAGTCTATACTTGGCATGTGTATTGTGTTGAATAAAATCTGATTTTTGATCCCTTTTATAGTCCCTTTTAGCCTCATCCTTATCCACACATTAATCATAAATGCTAGGCTTACTTGGTCAAACACAAGAATGGGTCATTTTCACTTGGGCCATGTCTTTTGTCTAATTTTGGGCCTCAATTGAGCCCAAATAGCACAAGATTCATTTAAGCCCGATAATTTTTTTTGCATAATTCACCAACCCTCTCATGTTTTAAATAATTCCATAAAGGTTAACGTAGTCTTATAGGTTCGGAAATGTACGGGGTGTTACATCCTTCCCCCCTTAGAAACATTCGTCCTCGAATGTTAGTGACATTATTCAATTTAAACAATGGAAAGTTTAGGATCATTCTTCATGTTATATATATATATATATACTTAATGCTTATAAATACTTACTTTTCATTGTTTCGATCTCGTAGCTTAAACTTGTTCTTCCATTTGAAACAAATGAGGGTACTTGGACTTCATCATTTCTTCAGCTTCCCATGTGATCTCTTCTATTTGCTGATTTCTCCAAAGTGCCTTTATGGAAGCTATGTATTTATTCCGCAACCTCTTCACTTGTCTATCCAGAATAGCAATAGGTATCTCCTCATAGGTAAGATCCTCCGTAACTTGTACATCTTCAATGGAAGCAAAACGAGATGAATCTCCTATGCACTTTCGAAGCATCGAAACATGAAATACTGGGTGAACTGTGGAGAGTTCTTGGGGTAATGCTAATTCATACGCAACTTGCCCAAATCTTCAGACAATTTCATATGGCCCTATATACCGGGGACTCAACTTCGCTTTCTTTCCAAATCTCATTACCCCTTTCATTGGTGATACCTTCAAGAATACCCAATCACCTATGGCAAATTCGATCCCTCTTGTTCTAACATCAGCATATGACTTTTGTCGACTCTGGGCCGTTTGTAGCCATTGTTGAATCACTTTAACATTCTCCATAGCCTGATGAACAAGATCTGACCCAAGTAAAGCAGTTTCACCCACTTCAAACCATTCGATTGGTGATATACATTTCCTTCCATACAAAGCTTCATAAGGTGCCATTTTGATACTTGAATGATAGCTATTGTTGTAGGAAAATTCACTAAGAGGCAAATGATCATCCCAACTGCCTTGAAAATCTAACGTAAAAGCTCATAGCATATCTTCAAGTGTTTGGATAGTATGTTCTACCTGTCCACCAGTCTGAGGATGGAAAGCCATACTCAGATTCACCTGTGTACCCAAACTCTGCTGAAAAGATCTCTAAAAATGCACAGTAAAATGAGCTCCTCTGTCTGATATAATTGAGATCGAAATCCCATGTAATCGCACTATTTCTTTAACATACACCCTTGCATAATCTTCAGCTGTATAGGTGGTCTTAACTGGTAGGAAATGCGCTGACTTGGTAAGCCTGTCAACTATGACCCATATGGAATCAAATTTCTGCTGTGTACGAGGCAAACTTGTGATAAGTTCCATATTAATCATGTCCCATTTACAGACTGGAAGATTGATACATTGCATGTAACCTTCTAGTTTCTGATGCTCTACCTTTACTTATTGACAATTAGGGCATTGAGCTACAAATTCTACAATGTTCTTCTTCATGTTTCCCCACCAATACATTTCCTTCAAATCATGGTGCATTTTGGTAGCTCCCGGATGAATATAATATCGTGAATGATGCGCCTCTGTCATAATTCGTCTTCTCAGCTCATCTACACCCGGTACACATAATCTACCTTGGCATTGAAGTACTCCTTCTTGTGTAAGATCAAATGCCTTTGTCAAACTCTGTTGTACATTCTCTTTTAGTTGCAATAACATAGGATCCGCAAAATTCTTCTCTTTGACTTCAGCTATTAATAAAGATTTTGCTGCATTTTGTACAATAACCCTTTCATCTGAGGATTCAAGAAGAAGAACCCCCAAGCTGGATAATTGATGTAGATCCTTGACCAAGTCTTGATTTTCCGTCAATTGGCCACTAGTGCCTCCTATTGCCTTGCGGCTCAATGCATCTGCTACCACATTTGCTTTTCCTGGATGATATAGAATATCAATATCATAGTCTTTTAAGAGCTCTAGCCACCTTCGTTGCCTCAAATTGAGTTCCTTCTGCTTAAACATATATTGCAAACTTTTATGATAAGTATAGATATCAACATAAACTCCATACAAATAATGACATCATATATTTAAAGCAAATACCACCGCTGCTAACTCAAGATCATGTGTGGGATAGTTTCTCTCGTATGGCCGCAACTGTCGTGAGGCATATGTTATTACAATACCGTGCTGTATCAATACACACCCTAGGCCAACTCCGGAAGCATCACAATATACTGCATAACCTTCGGTGCCTTCTGGAAGTACTAACACCGGTGTAGAAGTCAATTTATCCTTCAGCTCTTGGAAACTGTTCTCACATGCATCATTCCACTAAAATTTGACTGCCTTGTGTGTAGGATTTTTTAAAGGTGCCTCAATGGAAGAAAACCCTTCAACAAACCTTTGATAATAACCTGCCAACCTAAGAAAGCTACGAATTTCCGTGGGCGTCGTATGCCTTGGCCAATTTTTCACCGATTCAATCTTTTGCGTATCAACTCGTATCCCTTTATCTGACACAATGTAACTCAAGAATACGATGGATGTTTAACCAAAATTCACATTTAGAGAACTTGGCATAAAACTTACGATCCCAGAGAATCTGTAACACTTGCCGTAAGTGATTCGCGTGGTCCTCTTGTGATTTGGAATAAACCAGAATATCATCTATAAATACCATCACGAACACATCCAGGAATGGCTTAAACACCCTATTCATCAAATCCCTAACAACTACTGGTGTATTGGTTAGCCCAAATGGCATAACTAGAAATTCATAGTAACCGTACCATGTTCGGAAAACTATCTCGGGTTTATCTTCTTTTTTTTCCAACCCTTATCTGGTGATATCCCGATCCCAAGTCAATCTTTGAAAATATTTAGCACCCTGTAATTGGTTAAATAAATCATCAATTCTAGGGAGGGGATATTTGTTCTTGATCGTTACCTTATCTAACACAATGTGACCCAAGAATGCGATGGATTTTTAACCAAAATTCACATTTAGAGAACTTGGCATACAACTTACGATCCCAGAGAATCTGTAACACTTGCCGTAAGTGATTCGCGTGGTCCTCTTGTGATTTGGAATAAACCAGAATATCATCTATAAATACCATCATGAACACATCCAGGAATGACTTAAACACCCTATTCATCAAATCCCTAACAACTACTGGTGTATTGGTTAGCCCAAATGGCATAACTATAAATTCATAGTAACCGTACCGTGTTCGAAAAACTATCTCGGGTTTATCTTTTTTTTTCAAACCCTTATCTGGTGATATCCCGATCCCAAGTCAATCTTTGAAAATATTTAGCAACCTGTAATTGGTTAAATAAATCATCAATTCTAGGGAGGGGATATTTGTTCTTGATCGTTACCTTATCTGACACAATGTGACCCAAGAATGCGATGGATTTTTAACCAAAATTCACATTTAGAGAACTTGGCATACAACTTACGATCCCAGAGAATCTGTAACACTTGCCGTAAGTGATTCGCGTGGTCCTCTTGTGATTTGGAATAAACCAGAATATCATCTATAAATACCATCACGAACACATCCAGGACTGGCTTAAACACCCTATTCATCAAATCCCTAACAACTACTGGTGTATTGGTTATCCCAAATGGCATAACTATAAATTCATAGTAACCGTACCGTGTTCAGAAAACTATTTCGGGTATATCTTTTTTTTTCAACCCTTATTTGGTGATATCCCAATCCTAAGTCAATCTTTGAAAATATTTAGCACCCTGGAATTGGTTAAATAAATCATCAATTCTAGGGAGGGGATATTTTTTCTTGATCATTACCTTATGCAGTTGCCAATAGTCAATACACATTCTCAATATGCCATTTCAAATTTTTTTTTCATATTCACACGGATGCACCCCAAAGGGCATACTAGATCTTATGTATCCCCTGTCCACCAAATCTTTGATTTGTTCTTTTTAATTCCCATAGCTCTGCTGGAGCCATTTTCTATGGAGGAATAGAGATAGACGAAATGCTTGGAATCACATCAATAGTAGAAAATACATCGAGGAATTCATTGACCACCGGAACCGATTGAGGAATTGGTGGTTTCACATCAGTCTCTTTCCCTCGGACTAAATGACATATATACCTCTTGGCTATCATTTTTTTTCTTGCTTTAAGATAGGAAATAAATTTTCCTCTCGGTGTCCCCACATTATCCTTCCATTCAAGAACATTTTCTTGTGGAACATGAAAATGTACCTTCTTAGCCCGGCAATCTACCGTGGCATAACAAGAAGCCAACCAATCCATACCCATTATGACGTCAATATCCACCATTTCCAATTCAATAAGATCAGCTAATGTATCATGGCCACACACAGTTATCACATAATTACGATACACTCTTTTAGCTACAATAGATTCACCTTTTGGTTTAGATACCTCAAATGGGTTAACTAATAATTCCAGTGTCCTTTCACAATTTTTTTTTAACAATCAATGGAGTAACATATGATAGGGTAAAACCCAGATCAATCAATGCAAATACATTATGTGAAAAGACAGATAATATACCTGTCACTTTATCAGGAGAAGCCTCAAATGTCTGCCGATACGCCACGGCATAGGTACGGTCCGGAATTCTACTAGAACTAGCAGCTCCTCTAGCCCCTCTGCCATGACCAACAGGTTGTACATTTGACGATGATAATGCAACGACTGATACCGTAGGCCGTGTCATACCACTCATGCCTCTTTGTGGGCACTCTCTCACCATGTGCCATGGCACGCCACACCAAAAGCAAACATTTTTTCCCAACCAGCGTTCACCTAAATAATAATTCCCGCAGTGCTGGCACAACTGACGAAAAAATCTCGAGTGGTGCATACTTCCTTGTGCTTGACACCCCACTGTCCATAAATCCTGAGTCTCACTTCCTTGCCCAAACTGGTTGCTTCTAAACCCTTAGAATAGAGGGGGAGCATTTGCTGTGGAATGGGGAAATGATGGCCTAGGTGGTTTGTGAAAAATTCGAGGCCCAAATCCTCCTTGGGATGCCATGACCTGTCCCATGGATTTAGCTCTTTTTTACGATCCTCTTCCAATTCTTGGATCCTCCTCCTTTGCCTCTGTCCCTCCTTTTGCTGCACAAGAGCTTGTCTTCGAGCTTGTGCAGCAACTACACGGTTCAATATTTGCACCGCACTCATTAAATCCTTCTCAATAGTATTAACGGGCAGTTCCAAAGATACTTCTCTCCTTCTCGGCTTTTCTGGAGATGGAAAAGTGGAAGAAGCCCGCGATGCAAATTCAGTGTCAGCTCCACCTTGACTAGCTTGGTCAGGTGGTGATTTACTCAGTCCATCACCGGCAAGCATATCTACCTGCTTACCCTTGCCTCCACCTCTTCTTGTCATCGGCATTTTACTATATCAAAGAAAACCAATTCCAATGGTCAAATATAATTTTTCCACATACACTTTTGGCTCTATTGCACGATCTAGAAATGAAGAAAAAAACAACTCCTAAATGTCCAGTAGCCTCCTACTTATAAATTTGGTGCACAACACATCCATAAGCAAGAATCTAATCAGACACGGCTTTGTAGACACCCTTAGGACGACCTGCTCTGATACCACTTTTGTCACCCCCCCAATTCAAACAAGGCGGATTGGCACCCAAAGCCGCTGAGGCCCGAGAGAACCAATCTTTGCTCATGAACATTCATACGCCTACCAATCTGTATGAATATCATTATATCTCATGTAACTATGCGGAAGTCATGGAAACATATGTTATATATATGAAACTTGGCCATTAGGGCCATCAAGTCAACATGAACATACATCTCTTACATTCGTCTTCCCACATCCGTCTACAAAGCCTCTATAGATACATGGACAAAACCAACCTAAAGTCGGGATAAGTCCCCGCTTTATACAACATATACAATATCAAAACAAATGTACATATGCATCTCGGAAAGCCCCGAACCAACTGGAGCTCACCAATAATTTGCGGATATCCCGTAGCCTACTGAGGAGGTCTACTAGCACATGTACCTGCAGCAAGTAAGGTAAGCCCCCCCCCCCTCCCCAAGGGAGGTCAGTACGAAGAATGTAATGAGTATGTAAGGCCATATGAAACTGTATGATACATAAATGCCTTAATGGAATCAAAATATAAGAGAATAGTCAATATGGATAAACCACCATTCTGCATATATGGAACCATGTACCTTACATTCATTATTTTATTTTACTTCTATTGTTTATTCATCATCACTTATATCATATCGTAGGCAGGCCCTAACTGATCAGTGGGTCTTAAAATAACATAACGTTATGTTGGGATTGGCTCGAACTAGGATTATGCCTCTAGAGCTACCAGCCGTAAATTAAGATATCGGGCTCGGCTAGAGCTAGGTTATTACCTCTAGAGCTGCCACCCATAAACCAATATATCAGGTTCGGCTCGAGCTAGGTTCCTACCCCTAGAGCTACCACCTGTCAGGATTGGCCCGAGATAGGCCTATGCCTCTAGGACTGCCCCCTAATCAAACAAATTCAGGGTCGGCTCGAGCTAGGCTTATGCCTCTAGAGCTACCACCTGTACTCTCGCAACCAACAAATATGCATTACTTTGTTTCTTACTTTTAAGAGATTGATATGTTGATAGTCGTAACATTATTGGAGCTTTGGAACATCGGTCCATGATTAAGAGCCTTATGAATAACAACAAATCCACGAATAAAGAGCATGTGAATAACAATACATGACAACCTGAAATGAAATGCCTTAGAACATTTCGGAATGGAACAACTATAATGACAATGTGAACAATATATGCTGCAGAAGGATACGATAAGAGTAACCCTACATACCTTATGTTCTCAGTATGAATACACAGTCCTATATGTGAATACAATAATCCAGCTTCTTCCTTATGTTTTACTCTACAACACAAGTACATCACGGAGCTCACGTTAACAACTAACTACCGTATAAGTGCACAAAATGACAATGAGCTACACGACTGCCATATAATGTAATTTCACCCTTCACAATACAATCCAATGCATTACCATACCCACAAAACCATAACATTCCACACATTGACCCAAAACATCATAAACCCATAGCATTTTCCACCAAGTTTACCCTTTACGCTTCCTCATTCACACTACGTCGCAATTATTCCATCAAGTCACTTCAATACCTTTTATAACAACATATTAACAACAATACATAATTGATATAATCCAGCATGCCTCCAAACGACCCCTTAAAGTCATTCAATAGGTATTATAAGTTGATAATTTCATCCAAAAAGGGTATAGGGGTCTTCGAGGAGCAAGGAGCGACAAAAACATGTAAAACGAGATTCTGGGCTGACCTGCAAAGCCAACTGAACCCATAGGTGGTTGAGCTACGGCTTTAGGTGACTCTTGGCAGTGTCCAGAGTCACCTGAAAAGTCACCTGCGCCTGCAGGTGCCTTCGTCTGCGAGGGCGGATGCCCAAATCAACCAAAAAGAATCTCTTTTGGGTCCTTTTGTGTAATAAATGGTCCATGAACATGAATAAAATTCCCCTTACATAATTTAGGTCAAATTAGATGCAAAAAATCAACCATGGTTTCACAACACACATGAACATCACCAAAATCACATTTTTCCTTCAATACGCCACCAAGTCCATGCAGAATTTTGCAATAACAATTCCAAACATTATGTACAAGGATAAAAAAATTTAAGGATATAATCACATCTCACATTTCAATATTTAATTCATCAAGTTCACTTCCTTCAAGACCACAAGTCCATTTTCAAGTTTATAAGGCAAAACCCTTTTCTGATTGCAAAAATAGACAATTTTACACATAGTGAACTGTCCAACACTTTGTCAACATAACCAACATGATTTATGCACCATATTAAGCATATAATATATTAAACCATGAAATTAAACACTTAACAAAGCTTGAAAAAGAGTGATCTTGCCCAAAGAGAATAGTTGCTTAGGGTTTGGAAGAGAAATAAAATATCTTGTAAAAGTCTAGACTTGGCATGTGTATTGTGTTGAATAAAATCTGATTTTTTCTCCCTTTTATAGTCCCTTTTAGCCTTATCCTTAGCCACACATTAATCATAAATGCTAGGCTTACTTGGTCAAACACAAGAATGGGTCATTTCCACTTGGGCCATGTCTTTTGTCTAATTTTGGGCCTCAATTGAGCCCAAATAGCATAAGATTCATTTAAGCCCAACAATTTTTTTTGCATAATTCACCAACCCTCTCATGTTTTAAATAATTCCATAAAGGTTAACGTAGTATTATATAGGTTCGGAAATATATGGGGTGTTACACTAGACCTGTGGTTCCTACTAGTAGAGGTGGTAGAGGTAATGGTAGAGGTCATCGATAGGGTGGGAGGGGTAATCATCCAGAAGGCCATTGTGGAAATCGAGGTGGTGGTATTGTAGGGCGAGGTAGTATGCAGCCTGCTAGGGATGTTGCCCAAATTGATGATCGAGCTTATTATTATGCCTTTCTAGGAAAGTCCGAGGCTGAGATTTCATATGCTATCATTACAGGTACTATTCTCTTCTGTGACTGGACGACTACCTATTTGTTTGTCCCAGGTTCTACTTATTATTATGTATCTATTAAATGTACTCTGGGATTGGACTTGTTTTATGATATGTTTGACTCTCCTATACATGTGTCTACTTCAGTTGGAGACTTTGTGGTAGTGACCCACGTGTATCATTCTTATTCTGTCTTATTTATAGGTTTCCTGACTTGGGTAGATTTGATAAGCTTTGATAAGCTTTTTTTTTGACATCATTCTGGGTATGACTTGGCAATCTTCATATCATGTTGTTTTAAATTGTAATGCTAAGATTGTGACCTTAGAGATGCCTAGGATGGATAATTTAGAATGATAAGGTTCGTATAAGCCAAGGCCTGTGAAGATAATATCTTTTATTCGGGCTAAAAAGCTAGTTGAAAGGTGGTATTAGGCCTTTCTGACACATCTTTGGGATGTTAGTGTAGAGTCCCCTTATATTTAGTCAATTTTTATGGTGTTACAGTTTCAAGAGGTATTTTCCACAGATTAGCCTGGTATGCCTCTGGATCAGGACATTGACTTCTACATTGATTTAGAGCCGGGTACTCGCCCAATTTCTATTTCTCCCAATCAAATTGCTCTGGCTGAGTTGAGAGAACTCAAGACTTAGTTACCAGAGTTACTTGATAAGGGATTCTTTCATTCTAGTGCTTTGCCTTGGGGTTATCCAGTGTTGTTCGTTAAGAAAAAGGATGGTAGCATGCGAATGTGTATTGACTACAAGAAGTTAAACAAGGTTACCATCAAAAATAAGTATCCTTTCCCCAAATAAATGATCATTTTGACCAGTTGCAAGGTGCTTCAGTTTTCTCCAAGATAAACTTGTGGTCAGGTTATCATTAGTTAAAGATTTGTCCTGAGGATATACCTAAGACAACTTTATAGACTCGGCATAGGCATTACAAGTTCTTAGTGATGTCTTTTGAGTTGACCAATATGCTGACATCTTTCATGAGTTTGATGAATGGTATTTTTAACTCTTTCTTGGATTCATTTGTAATTGTTTTTATTGATGATATGTTGGTTTACTCTACGAGTAAGGAGGAACATGCCGGTCATCTTCGTATTGTTTTGGGGATTTTGATAGAGAAACAACTTTATCCTAAGTTCTCTAAATGCGACTGGATGTCTTCAATAGCCTTTTTGGTGCATGTGGTTTTAGAAAATAGGGTGATGGTAGATCCCTAGAAGATTGAGGCTGTCAAGAGTTGGTTTTGGCCTAGCTCTATGACTAAGGTTAGAAGCTTTGTGGGTCTGGTTAATTACTATCACAGGTTTGTCAAGAACTTTGCCTCGATTGCTACTTACTTGACAAGATTGACTCAGAAAGAGGTGTCATTTGTATGGTTTGACAAGTGTGAGGAGAGATTTCAAAAGCTCAAGACTCTTTCGACTACAACTCCCATTCGTGCCTTACAATTGAAAGTAAGGACTTTATTGTGTTTTGTAATGCTTCACGCTCTGGTTTGGTTGCTTTGCTAATGCAGGATAGGAATTTTATTGCCTATGCTTAAAGGTAATTGAAGCCTTATGAGAAGAATTATCCAACCTATGACTTGGAGTTGGCAACAGTGTTTTTTGTACTCAAGATATGGAGACACTACCTCTATGGCGTCAAGTGTGAAGTGTTTACAGATCATCTTAGCTTGCATCATGTTTTCACCTAAAAGGATTTGAACTTAAGGAAGATGAAATTATTGAAGGATTATGATGTGACCATTCAATGCCATCCGGGAAATGCCACATGGTAGAAGATACATTGAGCAAAAAATTGGTAAGTGTGGGTAGTTTGGACTATTTGATGGTGTCAAGGCGAACTTTGGCTAAAGAGATTCAAACTCTAGCATCACAGTTTATGCAGTTTGGTGTTTCTAAAAAGGGTGGAGTGTTGGCTAGTGTTAATGTAAGGTCAACATTCCTTGATCAAATCAATGCTAGACAATTTGAAGATGTGAAATTGAATAGACTTCGTAACAAGGTGGTGTATGGTGAAGCCTTGGATGCCACACTTTATGCATTTGGGGTGTTAAGGTTGAGAGAGCACGTATGCATGCCTCGTATGGGTGATATATTTAGAGTTTGCTTGCGGAGGCTTATGGTACCCGATACCCTATTCATCCAGGTGCAACCAAGATGTACCGTGACTTGAGATAGCTCCATGGATGGCCTGGAATGAGGAAAGATATAGTGGAGTATGTGTTTAAATTCCACAACTGTCAGTAGGTGAACTACTAGCATCAATGGCCTATAGGGTTGCTTCAGAGAATACCCATTCTCGAGTAGAAGTGGGAGAGGATAGCCATGGATTTTGTGGTGGGTCCTCCTAATACCTTGAGGGAGATGTCACACCCCTTTTTCATTTTGGGTCGAAGGATTTTTCCAATAAAAGTGATGATATTGAATAGGAATTATCTTTATTTACAGAGTCTCCACTTGGAATTGAGTTATGGTGTTCCAAGTCACCGTTATTGAATCCCTAATCAAAAGGAAGTTGACTCTTTATTATCGGTATGCAAACTAAAAATCCGGATAAGGAATTCTATTGACCGAGGAAAAGGTGTTAGGCATCCCTCGAGTCCCGTGGTTCTGGCACGGTCGCTCTTATCAACTTATACTTATCTTAAATTATTTTTTGGTTAAATTGTGTTTAGGCCATGATTTCGCTTGTTTTTAATATATAATAATAATAGTTGTTTATACCTCTTGGATTACGTCAGCGAGAGTTAATTTTAGGACAAACTAAGATTAATAATCAAACCAAGTGACCCATAATATTAAAACGTGAATCTAAAAGGATAACTCAATTCTAAAACCAAGATATACATATATTCATACATTAAAGAGCAGTTCATATATATATATGTACATGCTGTCCATGATTAGATTTTGTAAGGAAATTTTCCAAACTTTCAAGTTTCACGCTACATATTAATAATTACACTTCATGTCATTAGAGGGAAGAGAAATTGTGGTCTTGGAATGAGATTCCCCTCGAGGATATGCACAACAACCACTACCTCAAAATCCTGATAGATTAGCGCTCCATGTCCATTTCCTGCCTCAATGAAGGAAATGGATGATTCTTTGTACATGGACAAGTCCCCTTCACCGTGAACGACTATTTCTTTTCTGTCATGTTCGAACTTGATCATTTGATGCAATATGAATGGGACTGCCCTAGCCCTATAAACCCATGGCCTTCCCAATAATAGATTGTAGGAAGCATCGATGTTCAAGACTTGGAAATCTATGGTAAAATCAATAGGACCTATTGTCAATACAAACTCTATCTCACCAATGACATTCATTTTTGCTCCATCAAAATCTCTGACACAAACATTATTAGGTTGGATCCTTTCTGTACTAACATTTAATTTTTGCAAAGTTGATAGAGGACAAATATTAGCACCAGATCCTCCATCAATCAAGACTCAAGTGACATAAGAATGCTCACATTTTACAGTATTATAAAGGCCGTGATTATGTCCAGTACCTTCAATGGGTAGTTCATCGTCTGAGAAGGTGACCCTATTTACCTCAAAGATTCTTCCAACAATTTTCTCCAATTGATTCACTGTAATCTCACTGGTCCATGTGCCTCATTCAAAATCTTTATAATAGCTTTGCGATGCTCTTCTGAGTGGATCAGTAAAGACAACAAAGAGATTTGGGATGGCGTTTTACTCAACTGTTCCACGACAGAATATTCTGGAAACTTCATCTTTTTCAAGAACTCCTTAGCCTCCTCCTCAGTAATCGGCTTTTTGACTGGCCTCTGACCATCTCTGTATTTTCTTAACTCTCCTGGGGTAAAACATCTCCCTGAATGGGTTAATCCCCTACTCCATCCACTTCTTCAATGACTTTCTTTCCTTTATACGTCACTGTCATGCGATTATAGTTCCAAGGGACTGTCTTTGTGTTTACCACAGGAAGTTGCAACACTGGCTTAATAATAATAGAAGTTGTGAGAGATCCTTTCACAATTAGAAGGGGTTTGGCGGGCATTCTTGGAACAATAACTTTGGGCTAATCTGACTTACCCCTATGCTTTCTGAAGCTCCTTTCACAATAACCATGGGATTATTTGATTGTTTGGTCTTTACGGGCATCTCGTTCACTCCTGAAGATACTACTTTTGTCAAATCCACCACATTTGTTGTCTTTTCTTCATCACTTTTGATCTTAATGATAGGCTTCTAGGAAATTATGGATTCTTCACCGCCGTGTATCAACTCAAGCATATTTTTTCAGTATGAATTGGCAGCGGGTTTTGATTAATGTTTGGAGCATCCGAGTTTTGCACCATAATTTGTTGTGTATTAATCAGTTCTTGGATGGCTTTTATCAAGAACCAACATTTCTTTGTATCTTGCCCTGGGGCATCGAAATAATATACACATCTTCGAGAATAATCCATATTTTTTGGGGGAGGGTTTGATACTTTCCTCTTAATTGGGCTCAAAACATTCAAGGCCCTCAACCTCTAAAATAAGCTAGCATATGATTCTCCAATAGGAGTGAAATTATCTTTGGCTACGTTACTTCTTTTATACTCTGCCCTAGGTCAAAAATTGAATTTAGGAGGTCCTTGGTAAACTTGTGGGGGTGGAGGATGATTTTGAGGGGCTGGCACGCCATGGGTATGAAGGGGGTTGGGCATATGGCTGTGCATTATAAATGGGATACTGAGTAGATGGTATGGAATATAGTGGGTAGTGTTGTGGGTGGTCATATGGGTCTTGGGTATATATATGGGGTTGTGATTGTACGTTTTGGTAAGGTAGACCTCTCGGAGTTTGTCGTGGCCCTGAGACAATGGTAGCCACGTCCTCCTTCCTTTTCTTTCCCAGAATACCTCCCAAACCATTTTGAATCACTTGCGTCGTAGCTTTTAAAGCAACTTATCTTATAATCTTTCTAGACTTAATTCCATTTTCCACCATTTTTCCAACCTTAATAACCTCAGCAAATATTTTTCCAACAGCAGAAAGAAAATGATGGAAGTAGTCAGGTTCCTGTTGATGTCGCCCAAAATATACCTCCGAAAATGTACAATGTGGTCACTGAATCAAATATAGAACCCAACTAGGTTGGGGTCGATCCCACAGGGAATAGGTTGAAGTATGAGTAGAATACCAGATGGAACAATTGGAAAGTAAATAAAACTGGGGGTTTTTGCAAATGAATAGTAATAATGACGATTGCTGGTTGTATTGAGTTTGTAGACAATAAGAGAAATACACTAGGACTGTGATCCCCAATGATTCTTTAACTCCACCGGTTACTTGTGCTAACAAGATTGTCCCACTGCGCTGCATGCAAAATCTAACAAGTTAGGTTCATCTAACTGTCTCTCGACCTTCATTAGATGAATTTCACTTTTTTCCTCTCGGACTTCGAGTGTCGCACTACTAACCCTTGTCCTGGATCTCATATAACCTTTCCCGCTAAGGCTCCAGTTATTAGATGAAGGTTGATAGCTTCAAATCTCTGTTGTTATCTCCTTTTCCCAATCTCTACCTCTCTCTCGAGCAAGTCTAGAATACAGGCGAGTCTCTAACGTTTGCAAACGTTAGAAAAGCAATCACAACGAAGGAAACAATAATACATGCATATACAGCAGTACAAAGTTCCTTTGCACTTAACCGGTTTCGTTAATTCCTCATGGTTCACACAACCCTAGTTGATGGGTTTAGCTGCTCATAATTTCAAGAACACAAGAATAATCCAAAGATGAAAGCATAATTATGATCTCACAATAATGAAGGAAAACCAAAATTTCAATTATCAATAAAACTCGAATTAAGGTTTGTGAATACAAAACCAAGAATATGTCTAAAACAGTATGAAATAACTCTCAAAGTAGTATATTGACCAACTCCCACACTTAGGACTACATAGGGGTATTTATAGATACAAAACTATTCCTATCCAAAACCAAATAGGAGAACAGAGTCGGCAACTTCCACGGTATCGTGACTTGGTGTCGTGGAACCAAGTCACGCCACGTAGGTTGATGTCGTGGGAATCAGGCTCAATTGGCAATCTTCAGAAGTTGGGTCACAGCAGGCTTCCACATCACGTGGGTGGTAGTCACGCCACGTGACCCCTGCCGTGGAAATCAGAGCATTCTTTCATTATCTGGACTTGAGTCACGACAGCCACTCATGTGGCAGGAGTGGCTTCCACGCCACGTAGGTGGTGGCGTGACTCCTTCTCTGGTGCAGCCTCTTGTTCTTTCTTCTTTCGACACTTCGTTCTCGAGCTTGATTCTTCCTTTTTTGATCATTTTGCCTTTAAAACCTGTTTTCCTGCAAAATAGGACAGAAACCACATCATACCAACAAAACACACCTAAGTTATTGCATATTTTCCTTGTTTTAAGCATCAACATCGCCATGTAACCATGACACATCAACACCCTCAACTTAGAACGTTTGCATGTCCTCAGGGGAACAAAATAAAAGTACACAAACACAATGCTTAACTAAGAGAAACCTAAGGGACTTATGGCAGTCTACTCATTGCTTTTAGCACAAAACCTTTTCGGCCCCTCCTATTTTCAAAGCAAAAACAAAGTGTGTATATAAGCAGCATAGTATCATGACACAGAAGGGATCAAGTGATGGCACCAGATTATGTACAAACAACTAAGCATATATGCAATTTGACTTTTCTCGAACAACTAACAGCTAATGACACAACCCATGTGCTCTCACAATCAAAGAAGTCCCATGCACTCTCAGTATACTTTAATGAATATCATAGGGACGAGATCAAAACACTCACGCTCGCAAAGAAGTCAAGACAGTGTGCATGGAATACCATAGGCTTGCCCTTATTTTCTACGCCTTTGTTTTCGGACAGTTGGACTAGGATCACTATAGGACTTTACTCGGCTTGTAATGTAGGATTAGGGACGGGTATGGTACATATGGGTATGGTGACTCAACCCTCTTTGACACTACACTATTTTTGGTTCCAACTTCCAACCTTTTTCATTTGTATTCTATCTTATTCTCCATTCTTTTATTTTCAGGTTTTGGGTGTGATTTTTCTCAAACTTCTCAACACAACTATTTATTATTATTTTCTTTCTCTTTTTTTTTTCTCTTTTTTTTTCCTTTTTTTTTCTTTCACCGTACACCCAAATCTGTTTTCTCTTTTTCTTTTCTTAACCCCTTCTTCATACCCAATTCAATCTATGCACCCCTATAATAGCCACCCTCAACTTAGGCGATTTGCCTGAGTTGAGGTACACAGTGTCCAAGGAGGGACCAGGGCCAAGACAGGCTCATTGTAATTAAAATGGGTAGGTGAATAGGCTTAATGAAAGAAATAGGTCAATTACGGCTCAAAGTTGGGATCAAGGGATACTTATTCATTTGGTTTGACATTTAGGCTAAAAGTGGACTTTATTCAAAAACGGCCTATGATCCTTTCCTAATCCCTATCCTTTAACTCAGGCAAGACTAACCGGGCAAGTTCTGAATCGTACACACACATTTTACTAAGTAGTGACCTCACACACACATAGCACACAATCGTATTACCAACTACTACCTATCCGGTTCATACAATGCTAGATACAGTTATTTTCCTATAATCCTAGTGCCGTAACAAGATCCAACAGCTGTCACACACAAGCATGCTATTCACATAATTCAAAAACCAAAATTTTGGAGGGGTATCATTAACATTCAAAACACATAAAAATCTTTCAAAACTGGACTGCACTACAGTTCCCTCATTTTCTCCTAATTTAGCAAATACACAAAAAACATCATCAATACCATCCTAAACATGCCGGTTCTGCTATGATAGTACACTCGGGGGAAAAGAAACACGGCAACAAAAAACCCCAAGTGGTGGTACACCCCCACCCCCAACTAAACATGGTACAATACCCTCAATGCACAGATAAATATAATGCAAGGGAGTGAAGACATACCTGTGGCGCCCTAAGCGCCGGAAGTGGGCCCGCCAGAAGTGGGATCATCAGACTGTGCAGTAAGAGGTGCATCCGATGGAGGGACAGCCTGACTAGCAGATGCACCACGCGCCCTCTGCTCTGCCTCAATCTGGCTCGTATGGTACTCTACCCGGAAGGCTTTAACAACCCTCCTCAGATCACTCTCATACTCAGCATCACTCTCACCCCCATCTTTCGAACTGTGGGGTCTCTTGCCTCTATCCATCGGAGGCTCCTCATCATCAAACAAATCAACCTCAAATATTGGTCGCACGGAGGTCTGGGCAGGCATAGGTGGTATGATGGGAGTGCTACTCGATGCCAATGCACGAACCTCCTCTCTCAATGCAGCTACCTCCTGGGTCAAGTCGGACATATCAGGGCTCGGGACAGCACTCAAGCGGGAGGCCATACGTGCCTCAAAACTATCAATCCGCCCATGCAATCCCCTCATAAACTGGTCCACCGCTGCATTCATCCAAGCCTCCACCCTAGTCTCAACAAACTCTACTGTAGATCGAACCCAAGGCTTAAGCTGGGATACCAACTTAGCCATCTGAGTCTCAGTGTGAGCCTGGCGCTCAAACATCTTCGTCTGCCTATCAATCAACTGTTGTAGAAAGTCTCTTGAAACCAAAACCATCCCAGCAGGAGACGGTGGAACACTAGTACTAGGCACCCCATCATCAATAGGGCCAGCGCCCTCAGTCTGTACAGGTACGCTAACTGGTGTAGGAACAGCCAAAGGTGTACTACTCGGCTCATCCAGGGCTGCACCCGATGACTCAGATGGTTGTGACCCTCATGGAAGAATAAGGTGTGAACCCCTCTGCTGCATCAGTGCAATGTCCGCAATGCGGGTCACTTTGATATAATGGTCGAGGGCAGGTAACCTGGCTACCCCTGCCCTATCACACAGCCCGTGGATCAAGCATGGAAAGGGTATACTCGTGTGATCTCTAAAAGACCGCTCGTGGATCTCCCGGACTAGATACCTCACAAAAGGAATCTCATAACCAGCACCAGCCATGATGCTGGCAACTACTACTGCCCGCTCCAACATGAGTGAGTTTTCAGCATTGGTTGAACCCAACCGATGCTGAACCACAGACCACCAGAATTGACCAACAAAATGAAGCATGGACTTTTTGATGTCCAGCTTCCCATTCACCCAACTAGCCGCCACACCATCTTCGGCTATGTACCTTACAATCCATTTAAGCAGTTCTAATTTCTGCTTCGCCTCTCTCATCTTAGCTCTATCTCTGACAGTGTCCATCCGATGGTCAAATTTAGCAGTCGACGCAGGAAGTGGACGGTCAACCCCAAATAATAAGTGGTGAATGGTCTGCTCTGAAATATCCACACGGGTACCACGAACCATGACATGAGTCAAAATTGGCTGCAAAATAAATTTCTGCCCAACAGGAGTGCCCAAATCCACTAACCTAGCATACGAGGCATAAAAATCTTGGACTAACTCCGAGCTATATTGACCAGAAGGCTGCGCCATCCATCCCAAACTGTATCTCTCAAAGACAGGCCATATGTCAGGTAATGACCTCAACTCATCCACCCTATATCGAGGTTCCTCCATAATGCTCCTCCGACACACACATACACCCTCTCAGTCAATTTCACGTCTCTATCATAGAAGGCACGCATGCCCTGCACACACCAACGCTGAACCTTCGTACTTGGCACGGGAGTCAGAGCACTCGGGGCACCAGAACCTGAAACAAAAGCCGTAGCCTCCGCCGCAGAAGTACCCTGACCCATAGCATCATCAGCAGAGGCTGACACAGAACCATCCTCCCCCTCGTCAGACTGGGGGGCAGACTCAGAAGACTCAGCCGGAACAACTAGCTCAACAGGTGATGGGGTCAGCTGAAGTGCTGCCCGGACAGCAGCTCGGGATCGCATCTGTAACCTCGTAGCCCGAGGGACTAAAGTAGTATCGTCATGGCTAATATCAAATTCCTCCACAGACCCACTTGGCTCAGACTCAGTTGCTTCATCCCGTAGACGGGTCGGTAAATCTGGATTTTTGGTCCTAATCCGGGATGAGGCATCAAGGTGGTCACTCTTAGAATTGGATTTTGGAGGCACGGTAGCGGGTTATTGATCAAATTTTTCGGTATTTGGATCAGATTTGGGTTGGGTTTGGTGTATTGGATTTGGATTTTTGGACTTGTGGGGTATTGGGGTTCGGATTTTTGGAGCTTTGGGAGTCTAGGGTACGGATTCTTGAGCTTTTGGGGATGGGAAGGTCAGATTTTTGTGGTTTATGTGGATGTGAGGTTTGGATTTTAGAAGATAAGATGGAATTTAGGGTTTAAAGTTGAAGAATTTGAAAGTGGGGAAAGAAGGGAATGGGTCGGATATATATAGGGTAAAGAAGAAAAAATCTGAATTTATTTTAGAAAAATGGGCCTGGGTCGGGTTGGATTCGGGTTTCTGTATCTTTTATGTTTCACAACACGACCCACGTCACGTGGGTGTGACCTACGTGATGTGAGTCAAGTCGTGGGTGAGATACTGTGGTTAACAAATATTCTTCTAATTTTCACGAGATAGCCCACTGACTTGGGTGTTACTCACGTCTCGTGGGTCCTGACGTAGGTGGGGTTCTGAAACCTGAATTTTTACTCTGTTTTTCATGGCACAATCCATGTGGCGTGAGTTTAACTTACGTGATGTGAGACATAGCGTGACTGGTGCTGAACCTCTTTAGGTAAATTTTGCGACTTTCAGCCACTGATCTTCTGATAATCAGATCTCCTCATAACAATATCTTGGGTTGCCTCCCAATCAGCGCTTGATTTAACATCGCGGCACGACGCGGCTAACTTGGATACTCAAACTTCACCAACTAGCTCTATGGGTTGCCTCCCATGAAGCGCCTGATTTAATGTTGCGGCACGACATGGCTAACTTGATTACTCAGACTTCATCAAGTTCAAGTTCTTCAATCGTCCTTATCTCTTCCGGAACTCCCACATAATGCTTAACACTCTGTCCATTGACTTTGAATAGAACATTATCTACTCTTTTTAGCTCAATAGCACCATGTGAGAATACCCGAACGACAGTGAATGGGCCTGACCATTTGGATTTTAGTTTTCCAGCACACAGGCGAAGCTTAGAATTATACAGTAAAACCAAGTCTCCCGGGTGAAACTCGCGGTTCTCAATCCGACGATCATGATACAATTTCATCTTCTCTTTATACAATACTGAACTTTCATAAGCCTAGAGATGAAATTCATCCATCTCATTCATCTACTCAAGTCACAATTGGGCCGTTTCACTCCAATTCAAATTCACCCTTTTCAACGCCCATAAAGCTTTATATTCCAGTTCAACGGGCAAATGGCAAGACTTTCCAAAAACCAACTGATATGGTGATGCACCAATTGGTGTTTTGAAAGCAGTCCGGTATGCCCATAACGCATCATCCAATCATCGAGCCCAATCAGTCCTATTTGCATTAACTATTTTCGCCAGAATGGACTTAATCTCATGAGTTGACACCTCCACTTGCTCGTTTGTCTAAGGATGGTAAGGTGTTGCCACCTTATGTTTGACACCATATTTTTCAAGCAGGTCTTTGAACAGAGGATTGCAAAAGTGGGATCCTCCGTCACTAATGATAACTCGGGGTGTCCCAAAGCGTGAGAATATGTTCTTTTTAAAGAAAGTTGTGACACTTCTCCCTTCGTTTTTAGGAAGCGCAATTGCCTCCACCCACTTAGAAACGTAGTCTACGGCTACCAAGATGTATTTCATTCCATACGAGCTCACAAAAAAGCCCATAAAGTCAACTCCCCACATATCAAACAATTCAAGCTCAAGTATGGTTGTCATGGGAAGTTCGTGTCTGCGTGAAAAATTACCTTGCCTTTGACGTCGGTCACAAGCGCGGGCATAGTCATGAGCATCTTTGTAAATACTGGGCCAGTAGTACCCACATTACAAGATTTTATGGGCGGTCTGTGCACCTCCATGATGACCCCCAACTGGAGATGAATGACATGCCTCCAAAATACTTATCATCTTGGACTCTGGGACACATCTTTGAATTATGCCATCAGCACACACCCTAAACAAATACGGCTCATCCCAGAAGAACTTCCTTACCTCATGCATGAATTTCTTTCTCTGTTGATATTTCATATCTTCCGGGACTAGATCACTTGCCAAAAAGTTGGCAAAAATCAGCAAACCAAGGGATCAAGTCTTGAGATGCTGCCAGTACTTGCTCATACGGAAAAGTATCATCAATCTCTAGATCATCCTTCAATTTAAGCATGGCCTCCTCCTCAAGGCGTGAAAGATGGTCAGCCACTTGATTTTCGGTCCCCTTACGATCCTTGTCTTCAAAGTCAAATTCTTGCAATAGTAGTACCCAACGAATTAGTCTTGGCGTAGCATCCTTTTTCGACATAAGATACCGAAGAGTTGCATGATATGTATGCACAATAACATTCGTACCAATCAAGTAAGATCTGAATTTCTCAAAAGCGAATACTATGGCTAACAACTCTTTGCTCAGTCACAGTGTAATTCTTTTGAGCTGGATTAAGCACTTTGCTAGCTTAGTAAATCGGATGTAATATCTTTTCACGTCTTTGGCCAAGGACTGCCCCCAAAGCCACTCCACTAGCATCGCACATAACCTTAAAAGGCTTAGTCCAATCCGGTGACACAATAATAGGGGCTGAAACCAACTTCTCCGTAAGACACTCAAATGCTTTCAGACATGCTTCATCAAACACAAACTTCACCTCTTTATCTAAAAGTTTGCACAAGGGATGTGCAATCTTGGAGAAATCCTTGATGAATGTTCTATAAAAACCAGCATGACCTATGAAACTTCAAATACCTTTTACAGAGATAGACGGGGACAACTTCTCAATTACTTCAATCTTCGCCTTATCCACCTCAATGCCGTTCTTCAAAATCTGATGCCCCAATACGATACCCTCATTGACCATAAAGTGACATTTTTCCCAATTCAACACTAGGTTGAACTCCTCACATCTTTGTAGCACATTGGCAAGGTGTACCAAAAAACCATCAAACGAGTCTCCCACAATAGAAAAATCATCCATAAAAACCTCGATAGTATCTTCCACCATGTCAGAGAAAATAGACATCATACAGCATTAGAAGGTGGCCGGTGCATTACACAAACCGAAAGGCATCCTCTTGAATGCGAACGTCTAGTATGGACAAGCGAAAGTGGTTTTCGCTTGGTTTTCGGGGGCAATAAAAATTTGATTATACCCTAAATAGCTATCAAGAAAACAATACCATTCTCTACCAGCAAGACGGTCTAACATCTGGTCTATGAAGGGCATAGGAAAATGATCTTTTTCAGTCCACGAATTCAGCTTCCGATAGTCCATGCAAACTCTCCATCCAGTCACCGGCCTCATTGGAATCAACTCATTTTTTGGAACCACAGTAATTCCTCCCTTTTTCGGCACACACTAAACTAGGCTCACCCACTTGCTATCAGCAATAGGATAAACCACTCCTGCATCTAACCACTTGATGATCTCTTTCTTCACAACCTCTTGCATCGGTGGGTTCAAACGACGCTGGTGCTCAATGCTAGGTATGCACTCAGTAACAAGCTGGATCTTATGAGTGCAAATGCCAGGTGGAATACCTATGATATCCGCAATGGACCAACCAATGGCCCCTCTTAAATCTTCTCAAAACTGAAACCAAAGCCTCTACTTGCCAATCCACCAGCTTAGCAGAAATAATCACTGGCAAGGTATTGTTGTCTCCCAAGAATGTGTAGCAAAGGTGGGCCGGAAGATCCTTAAGCTCTAAAATTGGAGGCTCCTCAATAGATGGATGAGCTGGTGGAGTTACCCTATTCTTCAAATCAAGATCCAATTTCTTGGGAGCATAAGTGTATGCTCCTTTACCCGCGAGTGCACCCACCATCTCATCATAGTCGTCAATACCATTGTCTTCAAAATTCATGATAACGGCAGCCAGAGGTTCTACTCCCAACCTTTCTTCAATGGACACAAAAACCTCACTATCATCAACATCATCAATCACTGAAATCACCACTTATGTCTATGCTGCTTCATTGACCGACAGACATTGAAAGTAACCTGTTCGTCATTCAATCTAAATTTCAGCTACCCTATTTCCATATCAACCAATGCACAACCCGTGGTAAGGAATGGTCTTCCCAATATGATGGGAACCTCAAAGTCAACTTCACAATCGAGAATCATAAAATCAGCCAAAAATATGAAAGAGGTAACCTTCGACAAAACATCGTACAGAATGCAAACCGGCTTTTCATATTTCTATGGGCCATGAGAAGTCTCATGGAGGTTGGTTTTAGTGATTCCAACCCCAATTGTTAGAACACGGCTAATGGCATTAGGTTGATGCTAGCACCTAAATCGCACAATGCCTTAGCAAAGTCGTAGGACCTAATAGTGCACGAAATAGTGAAAGCTCCTGGATCCTCCTTTTTTTCAACTAAGGAACGTGAAGCAACTGCACTACCCTGATATATGTTATCTGCTGGCTCAAAACTGACCGTTCTCTTCTTTGTCACCAAGTCTTGCATAACCTGGCATCTGCTCCAATGCCTCTACAAGAGGGATGTTTACTGATAGCTCCTTCAACATGGTGATGAACTTCTAATACTTTCCTTCCTCCGCCTTCTTCTTCAATCTTTAAGGATAGGGTGGAGGAGGTCGTGGGATAGTTTTGAGCACTTTTGGTACCTCTGTTTCCTTCCTCTTCTCAGATTTTGCATTGTCGCTATCATCCTGCTGATTTGGAACCATGTCACCCTCTGCATTATCCAGTTCTACTTCAGCTTCTACATCAATAACCACTGGTTCATTAGTCACACTACTGTCAGCAGGCATCGGTGGGTCTATTGTGCACTTTCCGTTTCTAGTAGTAATGGCGAGACAATGACTGTTATTTTTCGAATTCTGGATGGTATTGCTTGGAAGGGTGCCTGGTTGACGTTGATTCAGTGCCAATGAAATTTGCCCAAACTGTTGCTCCAACTGTTTAATGGCAGTTGAATGAGACTCCACTTTCTGACTTATGCCCGAAATGTCAGTCCTAATCTCCTTCAAGCAATTCTCCTGACTTTCCGCACCTTTGACTAATTTATTGAGAAGTGCTTCCATCCTTGAATTTCCAGACTCCTCATCACGCCTTCCAGGTGGTACATAGATGTCATTCTTTTCTCGATTATCATCTTACCACCTCCAATCACCATCACGATCCCGTTCTCGATCTCTGTATCCTGATTTGTTGTAGTTGTCTCCATAATAGTTCCGACCTTGATTCCCTTGCCTTGAGTTCCAAGAGTCTTGATTAGACCCTTGGCCCTTGGCTCGAAAACCCGCCACTTCGCGATCTATATACTTCGCCTCTTCATCAGATTCACTACCATCATGTCTAGCAGATTTGCTTTGTGCACCTACAACATGCACCTTTTCTACATCTCTGGCCACTATCTGTTTAGCCAGAAGACCAATTTCTATCCTCAACTGAGCGACCTCTTGAGCCACCGATTTATCCAAAGCCCTTTGACCTGAAGCTCCAATAGCATATGTACCAGCCGGCGTATCTGTCTCCCGAGAATGCCATCCTCGGTTGGTCTTAGTGCACGATCTAATATCTCAGAAGCTTGGTCCCATCTCAGACTCATGAATGCTCCACCAGTGATAGTATCTTCTACCGCCTTCGGGGTGACATTCAAAGCCCTGTAGAAGATTTCAAGTAAGTTCCTGCCACTCATCCTGTGATTTGGCACATTCTGCAGCTTCTTTTTAAACCTCAGCCAAGTCTTGTAGAGTGCCTCAGAATGAAGCTGTCTGAAATTATAGATCTCGTCTTTCAACTGCAACATCTTGGATGGTGGGAAAAATCTTTCCAAAAATTTATTTCTCAATTCTTTCCAAGTAGTGATGGAACCTCGTGGCAGCTCAGCCAACCATAAAGTGGCTTCTCCTGTAAGAGAGAATGGGAACAACCTTAACCGAATCGCCTCTTGGTCAACGCACGATAGATTGTACAACGTGTAGACCCCCACAAAATTCATTACATGCATGTTTGGATCATCAGTAGAAAGATCTGCGAACACACCCTTCAAGTTTAGCAGATGGATCATGGCACTAGTAATGTCAAACTTAGTGCCCGGAGGTAACTCTGGTGGAATGATGGCACCATTCTCTATTGGCTCAAAATATGCCACATATTCTTCTTCAGGATCATCATAAATAGGCACATGTGGTCTCGGTTGTTCTCTCAGTCTTGTTTGTCTCTCTTCAGCATCAGCCAGACATTGTGCTGCTTCCTGCATAGCTCGATTATCTCTTTCCGCTTGTCTAAGAGCAGCTTGTCTAGCATGCTCTTCTTGTGTCAATCGAGCAGTAGTTTGATCCGCTGTTTCCTGACCAGCCGGATGAATTGGCTGGTTGTGAATGTCTCCCGCAGCTGCGGGATTCTGAACTTCTTCTATATTCACTATTCTCTGATTAGCTCTCAGACTCCTTTCGATTTCAAGATCAAGTGGAATCAGGGGATTGCCTTGACTCCTAGTATTTGGCATACACCGGCGTATGCCCTCAAAAGTATGCAAAAACACACCCAATCAGCTCCAACCAATAATGTTCAACTTCGTAACAGTATTCCCCGGCAACGGTGCTAAAATTTGATGTCGCCCAAAATATACCTCTGAAAAAGTACAATGCGGTCTCTGAATCAAATATAGAACCCAACTAGGTTGGGGTCGATCCCACAGGGAACAGGTCAAAGTATGAGTAGAATACCAGATGGAACAATTGGAAAGTAAATAAAACTGGGGGGTTTTGCTAATGAATACTAACAATGACGATTGCTGGTTGTATTGAGTTTGTAGACAATAAGAGAAATACACTAGGACTGTGATCCCCAATGATTCTTTAACTCCACCGGTTACTTGTGCTAACAAGATTTCCCCACTGCGCTACATGTAAAATCTAACAAGTTAGGTTCATCTAACTGTCTCTCGACCTTCATTAGATGAATTTCACTTTTTTCCTCTCGGACTTCGAGTGTCGCACTACTAACCCTTGTCCTGGATCTCATATAACCATTCCCGCTAAGGCTCCAGTTATTAGATGAAGGTTGATAGCTTCAAATCTCTGTTGTTATCTCCTTTTCCCAATCTCTACCTCTCTCTCGAGCAAGTCTAGAATACAGGCGAGTCTCTAACGTTTGCAAACGTTAGAAAAGAAATCACAACGAAGGAAACAACAATACATGCATATACAGCAGTATAAAGTTGCTTTGCACTTAATCGGTTTCTTTAATTCCTCATGGTTCACACAACCCTAGTTGATGGGTTTAGCTGCTCATAATTGCAAGAACACAAGAATAATCCAAAGATGAAAGCATAATTATGATCTCACAATAATGAAGGAAAACCAAAATTTCAATTATTAATAAAACTCAAATTAAGGTTTGTGAATACAAAACCAAGAATATGTCTGAAACAGTATGAAATAACTCTCAAAGTAGTATCTTGACCAACTCCCGCAATTAGGACTACATAGGGGTATTTATAGATACAAAACTAGTCCTATCCAAAACCAAATAGGAGATAAGAGTCGGCAACTTCCAAGGTATCGTGACTTAGTTTCGTGGAACCAAGTCAAGCCACGTAGGTTGATGTCGTGGGAATCAAGCTCAATTGGCAGTCTTCAGAAGTTGGGTCACGGTAGGCTTCCACTTCAAGTGGGCGGTAGTCACGCCACGTGACCCCTGCCGTGGAAATCAGAGCATTCTTTCATTATCTGGACTTGAGTCACGACAGCCACTCACGTGGCGTGAGTGGTTTCCATGCCACGTAGGTGGTGGCGTGACTCCTTCTCTGGTGCAGCCTCTTGTTCTTTCTTCTTCTGACACTTCGTTCTCGGGCTTGATTCTTCCACTTTTGATCATTTTGCCTTTAAAACCTATTTTCCTGCAAAGTAGGACAGAAACCACATCATACCAACAAAACACACCCAAGTTATTGCATATTTTCCTTGTTTTAAGCGTCAACAGTGCCATGTAAACATGACACATCACCTGTGCCTGGAAAAAAATATCAATCATCTCTGACTCCTTGATTGAGGGCTTAACTTTAGCAGCTTGCTCTCTCCACCTAATAGTGTATTCACGAAAACCCTCAGTAGTCTTTTTCCTCATGTTGGCAAGTGTGGTGTGATCTGGAATTATGTCAATATTGTATTGAAATTGTCAGACAAAATCCCGAGCCAAGTCATCCCAAACATGCCAATGAGAGATATCCTGATCGATAAACCATTCTAAAGATATCCCCATAAAACTCTCTCCAAAATAAGCCATAAGTAGCTCTTCTTTTCCCCCTGCTCCTCTTAGTTGATTACAAAACCTTTTCAAATGAGCTAAAGGATCACCGTGGCCATTGTGCTTGTCAAACTTTGGGGTTCTTAAACCTAGAGGCAAGTGGACATCTGGGAGCATGCACAAATCTTTGTAATAAACACTTTTGTTCCCTCCTAGTCCTTGCATGTTCCTCATGCTTTGCTCCAAACTTCTCATTTTTTTGGCCATCTCCTCTTATTCCTCATTCTTCATCGTCTTTTCGATCACAATAGGAGAGTGGTGCAGATAAGTAGGATTGGAGGATTCTAGGACCTTTAAAGTTACTCCAGTAGAATAAAATTGATCACGAGGTAGCTCACCAGCAGACTTCAGTATCAGCTTTGGTTGAGGATCTATAGTAGTTGGTACTGCGGCAATGAAGAGCGGTTTATTTGTGAGAGATGGATTTGGGGGGGCGCACAGTGGAGGTCCCAACTGTGCTAGGCACATTAGTATATAGGCCAAATCCTGGTGGGTAAAATGGATCATCAGTTTGGGCCCGAGTGGAAATTGGGACAGTTGTGTTCAAAAGTCCAAGAATTGAGGAAGGTGGTGCTTGCCCATTTATCCATGCTTGATACATTTCTGCCATCTGCTGTTTCAATAACTTATTCTCTTCTATCGATGCAAATTCTTGTTGAATCAACTGATTTTGGTCTTCTTCACTGTCAGACTCTATCCCTTCGTTGTGTGTCATTTTACCCTTTCCTTTGGATCTGGTATTGTACGAATGAGATGTCAGTGTAAACACAAACAAACCACCTTACAAAATTTTAACCTTTTTCTGTAACAAGTGACAAATAGGTAAGTGTTGTACATTTAAAATTATATAACACATCGTATGTTATACCTCTAAATGCATTTCCCATCTTAATGTGGGAGACTTATGTTTCATCTTGGCTTATCTAGGCGCATTTTCTTTTTCTAATATTTTTTTTTTGAAAAGCTTTGATTGAACCCGTTGTAGGGTTTCCTACATATCATGTCGGGACACGAATCAGATCATTGCGTAGTTCGAAGAAAACTAATAATAATAATAAATTTTTTTTCAAGACTAAAAAGTAAAAATATATAAAAACAGAGATAAGTAGAAAGCTCCAACACATTCACCATTCATTGAATATTTATTTTTTCAAACATAACTACAAAAAAAAAAGTGAAAATACACCTAACGACAAGCCCTACGAACTGACACTTGAAAATGAAACTAAACTTAAATAGACAAGATTAACTAAAAGACATAAATTTGGAGGAGATTCAAAGACTAAAACTGAAATAATGCAACAGAAGGAAATAAATATCCATCACTACGAGTAGTCTCTAAATGTCTCGAGATCTGCTGGTGATCTTCCTGGCCTCAAACTGTCTGCTCATGGCAATTTTGGGCTCAGATGACCTCCCAAACCCAAGTATATATCTTGCAATAAAGTAGTAAGACATTGAGCAAAGGCAGGTACTTGCACCAAAAACTGTTCATGAGTCAACTCTTTATAATCCAGGCCTATTTGAGCAGTATTCCCCGCCACACAATGGACCTTTCCACGAAGAGAACTAAAATCCTAATCCCACTGCTGCATCTACTGATTACGGGAGGCAATCGTCTCTTTTGTGTACTGCTCTCGAGTGGAAGCTACCTCTAGCTTTTCTCGCAATATTCCACTTTCACGTATCCATTGGGACCTTTCTTGATCTAACTCTAATTGCATTTTTTTTTCATATTCCAGCAATTGTTGGAGGCGAGATGAGGCGAGTTCTGCGACATGTGACCCCCTGGTGGTTGCTATCTTGATTTTTCCTAGGAGTGAAACCTCAATCTGAGTCGACCTAGCCTTTTCTTTAGTAAATTCCCTTTGTTTTACCTCGATCCTTTCCCCAGCTCGTTCCAAATTGGCATTCTATACCTGAATAGTAGGCTGATAATCTCTCTCCATATCCAATCGAGCTTTCTTGACTCTTTTCGCATTCACTGCATCACTCTCTATTTTTTGTTGAGTCAATACTTCCCTAGCACGCTCTAACTCTGCTCTCAAGGCCTGATTTGCAGCATAATGATCTCACATAGCCATCTCAATCCCTATCCTTATCGCAGCCTCTTGATCTATCAATCCTTTAACTACTGGCTGGTGGAGGTGGTTGTTTCTTGAACCATTCAGAGTAACCCGAGTGTACTTCCCCATCCTCGTGTTCTACAACCATTATTTCAATTCCCTTAAGACGACAGTTATCCCAAATCTGCTGGGCCAGCTCCTCTGGAATGGGAATCTCTGGTCTGACCTCGAACATAAACCTTATCATGTCTTCAGTTACAGGTAATATTTGACGCCTGCCTAACTGACGCAGAACCCGCAATGGAACATATGGATGAACACCTCAAATACCCATTAGCAACAAGAAAGGACGACTAGTAGACCTATGTATGACTTGCCTTCAAGGGAACCAAGGGAGGTTCCATGTGACCTTATCTGCTGTCAGTGAGCGAAAACACTTATTCCAAGTACTAACCCCTTCTAGGCATTTATATCCTTTCATCCTCTCTTCATAGTCCGTGATGTGATCATTTTTCTCAGGAACAAACCTTGCTACTGCAGGACACTAGTAAAGATGTTCCACAATCCACATTTGAAGTAAGATGGTACACCCTTCAAAGAAACCTCTCCCTTTCTGACAGACAGTTAGAGAGCGATATATGTCTGCCAAGACCATCGGCACCAGGGTGTGATCCTCTTTCTTAATCAAGACATGTACCACTCCGGCTAAATGAATGTTAATCTTTTTCTCCCTCTTTGGGAAAACCATCGTTCCTAAAAAGGCTACCATGAATGCAAATCGTCTATACTCTTTCTAAGTTTTGAAATTTCCTTTGTTAACGAGTTGTTTTCCAAACTGGTCAAACCCCTCTTGCCTTCCATACCTTTCATATAAAAACTGCAAGGAAAGCCAGCCTTTTTCCAGTGATTTCTCTTTTGGGATACGCATGTTCAGGAGCGCGCAAAATCTGTTCACTGAAATGATTCTTGGGGCTATAAGTATTTTACGATGCATGTTCCCATATCCGATATAACCCGCTATCTCTTCTAAAGTTGGAGTCAGCTCAAAATTTGAGAAATAAAACACATTGTTCAATGGGTCCCAAAAAGATAGCAGGGCTTCAATTACATCCCTCCTAGGGTTGATTGTCATGATTTTTGTCAGAAAACCTAAATATTTGAATATCTCATCATGATCCAAAGAATCCATCTCATTCCACCATGTCCAAAGTTACCAGGGGGCAAAATCCACAACCTTCAGTGGTACATTCCCATCCCTTTTCCTCTTCTGACACTCCCCACTGACTGAACGAGACATGTTGCACCTATGGATAGAGACACGGGATTACAAAACGTCTAAGCTCCTGATGCAACTTCAATTCTCAAATTTTGTCTTAACTCGTGAATGTTAGTGCAAAAATTGGACTCCAAAAAATAATTTTATTCAAAATGGGAGGTGGGGGAAACATAGATGTCAACCGAGTATTTTAAAAATAAATAAATAAATAAATAATAATAATAGTAACTTAGAAGAAAAACACAATTATTTTATATATTTTTTGCAAAACTCAACTTCATGACCCCTAAAGGTTCAGGGTTATTAAGATACATGCATATGAAAATTCCTTTAAAACTCAACCTCAAGACCTCTAAAGGTTCAGGGCTATTAGGATATATGTATATATTTTTTATAAAAACTTAGCCTCACGACCCCTAAAGGTTCAGGGCTATTAAGATATATATATAAATTTTGTAAAATCTCAGCCTCCTACCCCTGAAGGTTCAGGGCTATTAGAACATATGTATATATTTTTTTTATATTTTTTTTTTGGAAAAACTTAGCCTTAAGACCCCTAAAGGTTTAGGGCTATTAAGATATGTATATAAGTTTTGTAAAAACTCAGCCTCACGACCCCTAAAGGTTCAGGGCTATTAAGATAAATGTATAAATAATAAATTTGAGGATAAGAAAATAGTAGTCATATTTTCAAAATGACCCTCAATAGATGGGTTCTCTTTTTTCCGTTTTATTCCTCAAAAATATATATATTTTAAGAAGACGGTTATAAAAGTTTAGAGGAAAAATTACTTTTTCTATTTCATTAAGTTGCCTAAAGCCGGTCAACAATCGAACAAGCCTTCCAAATAAATATCAAAGAGCACATAGGATGCACATGTTGGTCATATAAAGAGGGACACCTATCCTAGATGGACCCGGCCCCTGTGCCGAGTCCCGCTAAGTCAAATGCACATGATGCAGATAAAGCGAAGCCTAATAGGGATAGCCGCGTCTGAGTTTTAATTCTACTAGGTTTAACCTGATGGAGACAGGTGCCTAGACTAGCTTACCCGAGCAGACACTCGAGTCGGGAAGGGGCAACTTGTTCGGTAGTAGTGCTAGTCTGCCTTTGTTACTGGTCCAAACCCCGCCTAACATGTATGAGTAATAATCCTTCACCAGGTGCCTTGGCACTCTGGCTTTATCTCAAAAAGAAAGTAGAATGCATGTTTTGCATTCCTTCTATCCTATATTTTAGATACTCAGAGGGGTGCACGAAAGAAGACAGTTTATAATAAAATTCAACAATATCAAAGCGGTATAGGAGCGACAAGTAGCACGTTAGTCCAACAAACACAATATTCAAACAATTAAAGCAAGTATAAGTCAATATCATAAAGCTCGAATTCTAGTTATTAGGGTACCCAGCAGAGTCGCCAGAGATGTCACACCCCTTTTTCATTTGGGTTGAAGGGTTTTTCCAATTAAAGTGACGATATTGAATAGGAATTATCTTTATTTACAGAGTCGCCACTTGGAATTGAGTTATGGTTTTCCATGTCACCGTTATTGAATCCCTAATCAAAAGGAAGTTGACTCTTTATTATCGGTCTGCGAACTAAAAATTTGGATAAGGAATTCTGTTGACCGAGGGGAAGGTGTTAGGCATCCCTCGAGTCCCGTGGTTCTAGCACGGTCGCTCTTATCAACTTATAGTGGTTAAAGTCATGACTAACTTAGATAAAGCCATGACTAAATTAATTATAGCAATAGACAAAATTACAATAGCATTAAAACAAACCATAAATGGATAATCCCGAATCAAGTAACCCAGTCTATAAAAATAAAAATACACCAAAAATACTAAGAAAAGCAGAACTACTTAGAAAAATTATAGATATACGAGATGAATTTACCCATAGAAAAGAAAGATTAAATTATAATATATTTGCAGGAGTTAACACCAAATCGATAATAGCACAAAGAAAAACGATAACTGATTTAGAATTAGAATTACAAATTTTGGAACATAAATACGCATATGAATAAAGAAGAGTATCCAGTAGAAGAAAAAACATTTATAGGAACAGAAGGTATACAAATAATTATAGTACATTCGAATTTAGGACGCAGATACAGAAAAATAGGAACTAATCTACATTTAATGCCAGATCAAAATTCAGCAAAACTAGAAGACAGTTTAATAGCAATGGTAAGATTACAAAAGGAAATACTGAAATAGATCAAAAATTAGAAATTGAAAAAATACGTATGGAAGCAAAAAAGGAAGTAGAACAATTAAAACTTAAACAGATAAAAGAGGAACCACGACAAGAACTACCATATGAAACGATTCCAAATATCTCACAAATAGAATATGAACCATCTACAAAAATAAAAGAGTTAGAAAAAGAATTAGCTTTTCTTAAACAAATATATGCAAAGAAAGTTAAAGAAAGAGAAGAACGACAGAAACTATATAAGGAAAAACAACTAGAAAAAGAAAAACAATTAGCAGAAGAATTAGAAAAAATCAAGGAAAAAATACAAATTGAAGAAATTAATCCAGATATAACAGAAGAATTCACAACCTTAAGTATAAATAACATAGAAATGATAAACGATGATGAGCTATCCGGAGAAGACCAGGAAATTAGTGAAACTTATACAGAAATTATGGATCAAATCACAAACACAAACACAAATTTAGAAATAAATACAACAAATGCTAAACCAAATATAAATACCATAAAAGATGAACCTAGTACCAGTAAAACAACATATGATAAGAGAAGATATAATAATCCAAGAACAACAAGGCCAACCTATTGGACAGTTACAGACGATAATAGATATGAAGCAATATGGAATAGTAGATTAAATACAAAATGGACACCTAATAAAACCCCAGAGCAATCTCCATTCTTAGATTTAGATTGTGTAATAGATACTAATAAAACAATACAATTATGGATAGGACACCTTGCAAAACAATTAGTTGATAATAAAATATCAGTAGCAGATACACCAGGATATATAGAAAGAACACTGGTAGGATCAGCGAAACTATGGCTACATAATATAGCAGAAGATAGTAGAGCAACTTTAAGAAATAATAAAAATAAAGATGGAACGATTACAACATCAAACATAGACATCTTAGACAAATATGAATACGGAATAAGAAATGAATTTGGAAGTATGACCACTGAAACAGCGGAACAAGAAAAAGATAAAAATCTAAACAGACAGTTAATGAATAAACTATCAATATGTAACATGTGTTATACAGATCAATATACATGTGCCTTTAGAGATTATTATTATAAAGGAATGTATTCACATGAAGAAGCAATAGAAATTAGAAAATTATATTTCGTAAAATTACCAGAACCATTTAGTACAAAAATAATAGCAGATTGGGAAAAAGCAAGCTTAACAGATACCTTAGGAGCAAGAATGTTTATAGGACTATGTGATGCTTACAAAGATAAAAGAAAATTAGATAAAATACTAGACAAAAATATGGCATGTTGTACACAAAAAACAGCACCACAGTTCGGGTGTAAACAACCTAACAAATACAAATATAAAAAACGATTTAAGAAGTATAAAAGTTTCAAATCTAAATACAAATATAAACAACCAAGGAAAAGATATTATGTAAAAAATTATAAAAAGAAAAGACCATATAAACCAAAGAAAAAATTATCAGAATGTACATGTTACAATTGTGGCAAGCTAGGACATCTAGCTAGAGATTGTAAAATACCAAAGGATACAAAGAAAAAACAAATAACAGAAATACAAATAAAAGAAGATATATATACTGAATTACCATACATAGATTATGATATGGAAAGTGAATTTAGTATATATGAACTAGACGAACTAGACAATATAGCAGATCTTGAGGAAGATATAGATGATCTAGAACAGATAGATACTAATGAAGATATAGACATAGAAGAGGATAACTATGACTGTAGTAATTGAAAAAGAAAACCATCAAAACGAAGATGCTTCAAGCCAGAAAGTAATATTTGATGTAAATATATTTAACCAAATTACAAAGCAAGAAATATCACTAAAAATAGATAATGTTTTAGACGTACCTATTATAAAAAATTGGCTTAGAAAACCAAAAGAAGAATATTATGTTATAAGCCAAAAGGAACATACAGTAGATTGTAAATATGCAAAAGGAAGAGCAATGGTACCAATACTTAGCAAAAAAGAACTCAATAAAGAAATACAAGCCTTAAAAACCAAAAGTGAAATAACTCATGTACATTTAGGAGCAATAGAAATACTAATAAAAGCATGTTTTAGAGAAGGAATAGATACTCCAATAGAACTTTACTTAGCAGATGATAGGATAAAAGTCCCTATAGAAAAAAGTATTATTAGTGCAGTTAAAGGAAATTTAATATATCAAAAATTTAAATTTATAGTAAATCCAAATTACTCAGTAGCAATTAAAGATAAAAATATTGACAAATCCTTAGTACTATACTGGAAACTGTCAGGAATAGAACTAACACCAGGAAGTAAAATATTTACAGCAAGATGTAAAAATTTATATATCTTAACTACAAAACATACGGTAAAAGCAGTCAGTAAAATCGATAAAATAAAAATAGAAACACCATTTGATAATATAGTGACAGCAATTGATAATAATGACTATAGTTATGATGAACTAGATATAAATACAGAATTAGAAATAGTAAATGAAAGAATAGGATCACAAAACAGAATAATGGATACCCCAACAACATCATCTAGAATGAGTACATCCAGAAGATTAGAACACGAAATACCTATGGAAATACAACCATACCATTATTATATAACAGGAATACTAGGCCAAAGAAAATATCTAATACTTATAGATACAGGAGAACAAGAAAATTATATTACCAGAGAACTAATATTAGAAAATGATATTACAATACAAGAACAAGGATGCCCAGATTTACCTAAAGAATTAAGACAGACAAAAGAGGTAACAACACAAGAATTAATCATAGGAGGAATACCAATCAATATACAATTCACAATAACACAGATAAATACGAATATCGTTTTAGGACTAGCTTGGCTAGAACAAGTTAAACCATATAAGATAGAAGATAAACAACTAATAATTCATTACCAAAATAAGAATGTCATAATTACTAGAACCATAGTATAAATGGAATGACAAAAGTATATATCTTAGCAAAGATAATAGTAGAAGGATATAATAGTAGATATTATACACCAATGATAGATACAGGATCAGAAGCTAACCTTTGTAAATATAATTGTTTACCAGAAACAAAATGAGAAAAACTGAAAGACCCAACAGTATTTACTGGATTCAACGATGAAGGAAGTATGATTACCTATGTCGCAAAAAATATAAAAATCCAAATATGGGATAAAATATTAATTATAAAAACAATGTATAATTATGAATTTACAACTAGAGACATGATAATAGGAATGCCTTTTATAGACGATTTATATCCACATATATTAACCAAAAAATATTGCTGGTTTACAAACCCATGTAAACAAAAAGTAGCAGCTAAAAGAGTAATAAATAAACCAAGAAAAACAACGCCATGGATTAAAGGAAGTGAAAAAATAGTACAAAAATTAGAAAATATCCCTAATACAGAAAAACATGTAGAAATAATAACCTTTTCTATAGACATATTAGCACCGATACATAATAAACTAAAATCACTATATAGTGAAAATCCCCTTCAAGGATGGGAAAAACATAAAACTACAGTTACAATAGAATTAATTGATCCAAATAGTATAATCACTCAGAAACCACTAAAATATAACTTTAATGATTTAAATGAATTTACACTTCATATTAATGAATTACTCACCCACAACTACATACAAGAAAGTAATAGCAAACATACTAGTCCTGCGTTTATTGTTAATAAACACAGTGAACAAAAAAGAGGGAAAAGTAGGATGGTTATAGATTATCGAAATTTAAATGCCAAAACTAAAACATACAATTATCCAATACCAAACAAAATATTAAAAATAAGACAAATTCAAGGATATAATTACTTTAGTAAATTTGATTGTAAATCAGGATTTTACCACCTTAAGTTAGAAGACGAATCTAAAAAATTAACAGCATTCACAGTACCACAAGGATTTTACGAATGGAATGTACTACCCTTTGGATATAAAAACGCACCTGGAAGATACCAACACTTTATGGATACATATTTCAACCAATTAGAAAATTGTATTGTATACATAGACGATATACTACTATATTCTAAAACAGAAGAAGAACATATACAATTATTAAACAAATTCATAAATATTATAGAAACTACAGGAATAAGTTTAAGTAAAAGTAAAGCAGCAATAATGAAAAACCAAATAGAATTCTTAGGAATACAGATAGATAGAGACGGAATAAAAATGCAAACACACATAGTACAAAAAATAATTGATTCAGAAGAATTGTTAGATACAAAAAAGAAATTACAATCCTTCTTAGGATTAGTAAACCAAGTACGAGAATATATACCAAAGTTAGTAGAACATTTAAAACCATTACAAAAGAAATTAAAAAAGGATGTTGAATATCACTTTGATATTATGGATAAAACACATATACAACGGATAAAAGAATTATGCAAACAATTACCAAAACTATATTTCCCAGATATAAAGAAACAATTTGTATACATAGTAGAAACAGATTCAAGTGAGCATAGCTATGGAGGAATTCTAAAATATAAATACCTAAATGAGGCCATAGAACATCATTGTAGATATTACTCAGGATCTTACACAGAACCACAGATTAAATGGGAGATAAAGAACTATTTTCTTTATACAAATGCTTATTATCATTTGAACCATATATTGTGTCTAATAAATTTATTGTCAGAACAGATAATACCCAAGTAAAATGGTGGTTAACAAGAAAAATACAGGACTCAGTTACGACAAAGGAAATACGACGACTTGTATTGAATATACAAAATTTTACTTTTACAATTGAAGTAATCAGTACTAACAAAAATACTGTTGCAGACTACCTATCAAGACAGAGCAACTCAGACAGAGCCAGAAAAAGATAGTACAATGGAAACTATGCTTAAAGCCATTACTACACTTTGTACCAAAGTGGAAAGTATAGAGCTAGAAGTACAAAAGCTTAAGATTAATGAAGTTAATCTGAAATCTAAAGCTATAAAAAGTCAGCCGCATGACTCAAAAACTGCTGAACTACGTCAATCGGAAGACAGTAAAAATCCGAATCTAGAAGGAGACGCTGAGAAACTCCCTAAAACTCATAACCAAACAGTTAATGCAGCTGCAGGTACCAGTGCAAGACCAAGCACCAGTGCAGGAACAAGCAGCTCAGGAACAACCAAACAATCTACAAAAAGACAAAATACCAATTTGAATAGCCAATTTACCAAACCATTTGTCCAGAAATTCCAATCTATAAATAATCCCAGTCCACAAACATCCACATATGCATCAAGTCTCAGCCACAATAAAGAGATATATAATCACCTCTCCAGAACATATATCCAAAATATCCATAGAATCCAAACATATTTAAATTTGAATCCAAGGTCTACCTCGACTACTGACCCAGAAAAAGATTATATTACCCAGAAACTACAAGGCTACAACAAATTGATTGCCCAACCAGATACCAATGCCAATCTAATAAAGACATGTTATGGCTATGGACTTTTAGCTACTGTATATACAAAGGACGGGCATGAGATACAAAAAATACCAGAAATATATAATGCATTCTCTACCTACAAAAGGATTACAGGAGGAACATTTTTCTATATAAGATTCTACACAGCACCTGCCGAAATATTGTTTGATGAAATAAAACCAAACATCCAAGTAGTAAAAATCGGACTCACTAGAGATATGATTATACCGGAAGAAATTGAACCACAGCTAGAAATACCCGAAGAATATATTCCACAATTTTATGCAAATAAAAGAATTATTGGACTACAAGTTATTATCCAGGAACTAGCTAACAATTATACCAATGGACATGCAATTTGGAGCTATTATTGTAGAAACCAAGTTATGATCTATGCAAATTCCAGAGAACTACGCCAAGGAGATATAGAGGAAGTCAGACAATGGATATATTCCTTACTAAAACCAGAAGATACACCAACTACCAGAGCATTAAAGAAAGGATTCATTTCAGCAAATTTATTAACCAGATATTGCCAATATATTGGACCAAAATATGCCGACCATCAATGTTCACAATGCAACGGAGGAAATACCATCAACATACCAGATGTACAACTAGAATAAATCAACGAAGCAGAATGACTAACTAGTCAAAAGGGCTACCAACCGACAAGATAAAAGAAAAAACTATGTAATTACTTTTCTTCTTTGTTTTATATGTTTTAGTCATAAAGTAGGAATAGTTAGATTCCTTACGCGTTTTAATTTATTAGATAGGATATAAAGGAGCATAATGCTCTTTACCGTTTTTACTTTTTATACGCGTTTTTTGTAAAAAAGTCGTAAAGTGCACAGTAACTAGTACTGTACACTAACGCGTTTTCTTTTAAATTATTGAGGCTGATTTTTAAGAATAGTAAGAAGACCTCTGATGTATATATAGAGGAGGAGAAGGCAAAGAGAGGATCATCGAGAAATCGAAACCTAAATCCCCTCTCATGTGCTGAGATCCCCAAATAAATAAATAAAAGTTTTTCAATTATATACGCACTTTCAATAAGCTATGGATGAATCCAATATACACACCTCCATATCACATACCACGGAATAAATAACAACTAAGGTACACTCATATTTAATTATGTGTAACTAAATCTTATATTCCTGCTAATCTCTAGAATATTTTTAATGTTTATCATGTAGTAGTTTGATTATGTTAAATTATTCGAGTAAGTTTGCTATGGTTAGGTAAGCTGAGAGTTAGGTAAGTCCAGACTAAGCCATCCTAAAGGTCGAAACCAGAAAAGGCTAGGAATGCCGTAAAGAGGGTAGTAGACCAGTGTTGAGGCATTGTTAGGGAAACTGATTAAAGCTGACACCCATAGTAGTTACACAAAGGATAATTAAACATACTAGATTACTAAGTGATAAATATAATAATAGGATTAGAGGTTAAACGGAATATGATTTGCCTACACATGAAATGAAAAATATGACACAACCTAGTGAAAACGTGGAAAATTACCAGATAAAGACAACTAAGTACTTAATCAATGAAGATGAAAATTACAAAATACTACTTTTATATGTACTAAAAAATTTAGATAAAGATTCCACACAAAAAATATATAACTTACTAATGACTTATGAAATCATAGACCTAATGAAAGAAGAATGGCTAGATAGCATACTAAATGACTATGAAAACGAAGAAGACTTTAAAAATAATGATATATACGACCATATAGACTCAGAAGGATATCTAGATTTTAACTTAAATAATGAACCAAGAACAATTAGAAAATTGGCAACGAACTATAAATGAGCTAAGAGAAAGAGAGACTTTAATACAATATAATTTAGACAGCTATATACAAACCCAGAATGTTGCTTATCTAGACCTAATAGTAGAAGATATTAACCAAATATTAGCACTAATTAGACAAAGAGATAATTATTACGAATCCGCATTTAGACAATGACTAAACAAGATAAGATCAAAGGACCACCCCCAAATTAAACTTCATGTCATTAGAGGGAAGAGAAGAATAACATTGAACATAAGATTTTCTGGAAATGCACATGGATCCATTAAAGTAACTTTTAATCATGCCTTACACTTAATCTAGAAATCTATGTTAAAATGAACCATTTTCATTTAACACAAGAACTAACTGTCACTATTACGTACTTGGCTACAATAGGGAGTTAAGAAACCATTATTTTGTAATTTGACTATTACTACAATTGCGCACATGACTATCAGACGAATATGGAAAAAGATATACACTGAAGAAGAACTCCACCACAACTTGTTCTCTCTTCTTTTTTTTTTTACTATCAAGTGGCCATTAAAATATTCTTACTTCGTCGTAATTCTTATCAGAAAACTGAATAAGTACTAAGTAGAAAAACAATTAACATAGCATAAACTTCACTAATTACTCCCCTCCTATTACAAGAACCATTTGAATAAGAATTCAAATCCCATGGGAATTTATTAATTAATTCTAAGAGGACCATTCGACAAACTCTAAAATTCATTTCAATAAATCAAAGAGACTCCATAAATAATCAATCTTTAATATCAAATAACACATGAAGCCACGCGAATAAATTTATTCATGCTTCGATGATAAAGTTATAACAAAATAAATACAAAGAAATTGAGTAAGAACCTGTGTGATAAACTAACCGAAGATGAGAACAAAAACGTCGCCACTGGAAACTCGAAATAAGGACCAAGATCCGAACTCTAACCCGCGAACTTTATAAAAGAAACACTCTGGGTTTTTTATTGTGTGTGTGTGTGTCTGTATTTCCCTTTGAATTTCTTTTATGTTGCTAGTCTTTCTCTATTTTTGTTTTTCTAACATTTTTGTTACCTTTCATTATAAATTTTTTTCATCCTCCTCTTTTTTTCTACTGTATGGTGTGTTTTGTGTGTATATATATAGAATTTTTGTATGTGTATATATAGAATTTTTGTATGTGTAGTATGTGTTGTGCATATGGCAATGGGGGCGTGGAATGTGCAGATGTGTGTGCATGTGAGTGACGTGAGGGAGTGGGGGTGGGGAGGAGTTCAGAGACGGAGTGGGAGGAATGGGTAGTTTAGGATAAGATTGTTTTTCTATTAAAGATACAAATAAATATAATGGTAAAAATATTAGCTAATTATTTTCCACTAATAAAAAAATATAGAAAATTTAAAAGCTAGACCTGAAAATATAACTAAGAAAATATTAATATCACTGGATTATTTATTAAAAACTAAATTAAAAGAAAACATATTAGAAGAATTTTTATTTATTTATTTGTTTATTTTGAAAATTTAAAATAAAATTTATCCTAAAATGTGACTATATTTTTTGAATTCTTTTTCACAATTTTTAAAGTAAAACCTACTGAACGTGAAATAAAAGCTAAAAATAAAGATTAGATAAAAAATAAATATTTAAAGATAAAAATAGATTAAATCTCGGGGAGGGTCAAAAATCACGTGTCTACAGGTGCATGACTCGATTTGGGTCATAGTGGACAGGCTAACCAAGTTTGCTCATTTCATTCAAGTTGGACTGGACTACAACTCGAAGCAGTTAGCCAAGATTTATTTCAAGAAGATATTGAGGCTGCATGGGGTACCGGTTTCCATCATTTTTATAATGGTACGCAATTCACCTCTAAATTTTGGGGTATGTTACATGAGGAGTTAGGCACCAAGCCTGACCTTAGCATTGCTTTCCATCCTCAGACTGACGGGCAGTCAGAGAGGACTGTACAGATTCTTGAGGATATATCAAGGGCCTGTGTGATTGATTTTAGTGGCCACTAGGCTAAGTTCTTGTTGTTGTGTGAGTTTTCATACAACAATAGTTACCATTCTAGCATCAACATGACTCCATTTGAAACACTTTATGGGAGAAGGTGTAGATCACCCATAGGATGGTTTGAAGTTGGTGATGTAAAGCCTTTGGGCATAGACTTGGTGAAGGAAGCTCAGGAGAAGGTAAAGTTCATTCAATACAAGTTGTTGGCAGCCGAAATTAGGCAAAAGGATTGTATTTGGATAGCAAGGTAGGGGACATGTCTTTAAAACCTGGTGAACAGGTGTTGTTAAAGGTATTCCCTTTGAAGAGAGTTATGCAGTTTTGAAAGAAGGGTATGCTTAGCCCTCAGTATATTAGTCTATTTGAGGTCCTTGATGATGTTGGATCGATAGCTTACAGGTTGGTTTTGCCACCAAGCCTGTCAGGGGTCTATCTAGTATTCCATGTGTTAATGCTCAAGAAATACCATGGGGATGGGGATTATATCATCAAATGGGACTCGGTGTTGGTAGATAAAACCTTTCATATAAAGAGGATCCAATTGCAATTCTTGACCGGGATGTTTAAAAATTGAGAACCAAAGAGATTCAGTCTATGAAGGTTTAGTGGAAGCATCATCCATTTGAGGAGGCTACTTGGAAAACTGAGAGGGACATGCGCGACAAGTACCCTCAATTGTTTGAGGATACAAGTACCTTACTATTTCATACTTGCCTCATTTTTTATTTGATCATTCGGAGATAAATAATGGGTAAATTGGTATCTGTTATAATAACCCTTTCCATCATTACTGGTAAGTATATCATGTCAAAAGGTTTTCCCCGAATTAAGAGTTCAAAATTTTAGGCTAGGTCAGTCTTCGATGAAATCCAAGCATGGTATAGTCTAGGGTAATCCAGGAATGAATTTATTAAAGGTTAAGTGATTTGCGGTGATTTTATGATATTTAAGACAATACCGAATTCATAAAAACTTTTGGAAATAAATTCAGATTAGTAGAACTCCTGATATTGGATTTGACGTAAAGGGGTTAGTTTGGGATGTTGAAATCTAAGAATTTATTGTAAAAATGGAAAAACTGAGAAAACTCCTGAGTTTCTGCCTTACCTACCCCGCTAGTGGAAGGCAGCCGCTACCACTGCCCCGCTATAGCAGGAATATTCCCTCTATAGTGGGAGTCAGCTTTGGTCAATCTTGCCATAGCAGGTGAATCCCACTATAGCGATGATGTTATAGCGAGATAAGTACTGATTAATGCACAAATTTCCAAAAAATGTTATTTCTTGTTCCTCATTCATCCAAAGGCTGGAAGAGGAGATTTTAGGCAATTCCAACCTATTTTTCATTAATTTCCTTCGTAAGGTAAGTTAATCCATCCCACTAGCTAGTTTTTCGATAATTAATCCTTAAAATTACTGGTTTTCAAGTTTTTGGAAGGATTTGACTTGACCTAGGTGAATTTTCTAGTGTAATTAGGTGAATTTTGGGTTATGGGATTAGGTGTTAATCCTCGAATGTGTTATTTCATTATTTGAATTATGATTACGTTACTGTTTTTAGACCACAACCAAGCCAAGATTGCATGGAAAGGCAAGACTCAAGCTAGTTAGAGTGGTGCAAGATTGGATTGAGGTAGGTGATAGCTAATGTGGTTGAAACCCAACTTAATTTAAGTGTGTATGTTAACTATTTCTTTCTATGCTTGTTCAATGCATGTTCAAGGAAACATAAAGTTGTTGAAATATATCTTAAGTGCTAATCACATGTGATGAAGTTATAATAAGGGCTTGTTGATTGTATAAATATGGTTGTTTATTCTCATATATTTGTGATTGTTGTGCTATTTTCTATTATTGAGAGATGAGCCGGTAATGGACATCTTCACGAGATTTGCTATTATTGTGGGTTAAGATAATAATGGACATCTTTATGGGATTTGGTTGGTATAAGGTTGGCAGCTACTAGATGTCTGGGATGATTGGTACATGGACAAGACCTCATCCTCTACAGGTTATGGCTAGTGGGCAACCATAATACCCTTAGCATGTGTGTACAAGGTATTAGAGTGTGTGATGGATCCTATTATTGTTATTCTATTATTGTTGTTGTTGATTATATTGGATCTTTTAGTGGTCCAAGCTAAGGGTATAAAGGGATGGAATATGTTATGTTACTGCCTACTTACTTGTGTAGTTGAAACAAGGTGTAAGTTATTATTATGGAGTCATGGTTGTTTACTTGGTTAATGATTGGTGGTCATGCTCTTGACTTGGTTTATTGTTTATATTGAATTACACTTGATTGAATTATTTGGTGTTGGTTGAAAGAGGATAAATGGTTTATAATTGAGGCAAAGGTGATTGTTAGGTGTTCATGGTTGTACTTGTTTACTAAGTCATGGTTATGTGTTCATATTTGTTATTTTGGTTTGGCTAATGACTCTACCAGTACATAGTGGTTTTGTACTGATACTACCTGTACTTTTCTTTTGGTTGAGTGCAGAGCATTTTTTGGTGACTTCATCGAGACCTCATCTTTAGAGCAGACTGCATTCCGACTCAAAGGTGAGCTACATCTTTCGGGCAGCCATGAGTCCTCCATTTAGTTCTTGTCCATTTGTTTCGGACTTGGATATTTTTGTTTGGTTTTGGGTCGAACCCAATTGTTGACATTTACAGTGTTTTGGTACAATGACTTTCAAATTCTTGGGTTTGTTTTAGACATTCGTATGTTTTTGCATTTCGTATTATTGTTAGTCTATTTCGAGTTTATTGGATTATTTAATATAATAATTAATTTATCTTAATTTGGTTAAGGGTTGGGCTTGAGTAGTTTGAGTTAGATGGTTCTCCCACTGGAGGGTAAGTGTGGGTGCCACTCGCGATGGGTTTGGGTCATGACAGTTGTTATAGGTCGACAAAGAAAGTTGTCTACATGGGTTGAGGTTAGATTTTTGGGTTTTTATGGTAAGGTTACATTGTGGTAGTGGATTATGCTATAGGATAGATTGAAAAGATAAGTAAGATTATGCATGTCGGTCTTCGAGGACTTGGAAGGACTTGTGCATGGAAAAACACATGGGTTGTGGAACTTATTACTCTTGAAGTTAAAAGGCATAATGAAGTGTTCTACTCAAGATTTTTGACTTAGAGTATAGAATGGTGAACGAGTTAAGGAAAAGGATAAGGAACTTATAATAGGAAATTTTGAGGTATTCAGAATTGTGTTATGGGTATGAGTTGGAAATTTGAAGTCCTAACAGTAAGGTTTGACAATGACTCATGAAGGGATTAGTGGTGACTTTCCTAAGATTTAATTTTTGATTTGGGTGTCAACCAGTGATATGTGTTAATCTTGCACTTTTATTCTGGTTGAATTGCTTCTGATCATGACGGGTTGTTTATGTGTGTGTTGTCAAAAAGGGACTTCAGAACTACAGAGTTATTAAGGACTTAGGGTTGATTTCTATTATTTTGTTGCTGAAAAACTGCACAGCCTATCGTGAATGGGTTGCATAAGAAGTTGGTCATATATAAAGTGTAATTTTTGTGGTATGGAATGTTTTGTCGTGATTTGTGGTTTTCTCCAAGGGTTGAGCATGATAATATGACTATTTGAATAGTGATCGAGGTATGACATTTGAAAAATTATGTAGAATTAATATTGATTTCTCACTCATTTGTTTTAGCTTGAGGAGACAGTACTATTCAATTTGACATTTATGGTATCAACCTTTGGTAAGTGGGATTCATTCAAAAAATATGTAAAGTGGTTTTGAAAATAGCGGAAAGTTCTTTTGAGATAGAGGGAGGCATAATTCAGTATTGTGAAGAGTGATAATGTAGGTCTATGGGTTCTTTTGTATTTTGTTGGTACAGTGATGACATTGGTGTTGTGGTACACTTTGTTACTTATGGTATCTATGACGGATTCAGGTAAATTGGTTATATTCAAAACCTTTATTATAGTCAACTCAATTATTGGGTATAGAGACAGGTCAGAAATAAAGAAAATTAGATACATTGAGAAATTTGGTTTCAGATACTAGAGTTGTGGCCTTAAGAGTTAAAATGTGAAGGATTTTTTGTTACTAGAGTGGACTGGTAGTTCTATAGCTATGACTCTACTAGAGAGTGCTTGCATGATGTCTGCATGGCATTTTTGGGTACTTGTCAGTTTTGGTATTCCTCTTACCTATACGTTTGAGGACGAACATGTGTTTAATAGTGAATAATGTAACAACCCTCATAGTGATTTTAGAGTTTTTTATGTTTTAACCATTTTGCCCCATCCCTGTTGTTGCCTTTTAGCATTTGTGAGTTGCAGGAGTGAGTGGCACGGTCCGTAAAGTGTTTGGGAGAGATTTATGTAAGTTTTTGGTTTCTAGAAGCTTTAAAGTTTCTATACTTGAATTTGGTTAACATTAGGTGATCCGAGTGTCGGATGGGAATTTCATCAGTCCCATTAGCTCTGAAACGTTGATTTTAGGTTAGTAGCATGGTTGGTTTGGTTCCCAAGGCTTTCAATTTGATTTTGAGTCTTTAGATGAGAAGTTGGTCTTAAGTTTTGCAGAGTTGGTTTTAGAGGTAACTTAGAGATAACAAACTTGGATGTTGATTCTAATAGTTTTGTTGAGTCTGAAACATCGAAACTAGCCTATGAGAATAGTTGGAACGTGTTCACAGGTTTTTGAATGCATTTCGAGGGTTCGTTGGGTGATTTTTGGAGTTTTTAGTTTTGTTGTCAGTTGTTTCCCACTCCGTGTGGGGGTGGGGGTGGGGAAATTACTGCATGTGCACTGAAGAAACCAACTTTCTCATCGCGTGTGTGGCCCTATGGGTGTGTGCACATAGAGTTAACGACCCTTGGACCAATTAAAAGCCCCATTTCAATCCAAAATCCTATTTTCGCCATTTTGGGAGCTAGGAAGCTCCATTTGAGGCGATTCTTGATGTGTTTTTCTTGAATAATCATTTGGTATGTGATTCTTCTTTTATTTTATTCATTTTCCAAGATTATCCATCTTGTTTTTCATGATTTTGATTCATAAAGTTGAGATTTAAAATCCAAAGTTATGAAATCAAAAGTTCTTCATTTTAGGTTCGATTTGGGATGGGTTTTCATTGATTTTTGGGATTTAAGGTCCTTGTATTGTTGGTAAATTGATTTTGATAAGACTTTTATCAAAATTCCTCATTTTAAACCACGTTTCATAATGAAGATTTTGGGATTTTACCGGTAAAGTGAAATATTGATATTTTCATAATTTCTAACCCGATTTCTACTCTATTTTCCGTGGAATTTTATATTTGAACCCTTAAAACCATGGGTAAAATGATTTTCTACTAAAATTTTAGTTTTAATCTTTTATTTTTGGGGTTGGTTTTGAGGTGATTTTGGACCCGAAATAAAAGTATGTCAATATGGGTATCATTGATCTCGTATTTATATGTATATCTCATATTTTAATAGATTGGGCTCTCTTGGAGTCACCTTGGGTGAGTAGAGCATCCCTTTGATTCTTTAGTCTTTGATTTGGCTTAGCGGGTCTTCTTTAAGGCAAGTTGAGATTTATCTTGGTTCTTTTCTGAGGTATTTATATTCTATGTGCTAGTAGCTTGTATATTTTGAATAACTGGGAATTTGGGGGTCCCGTATAGTTGAGATGACGAGCATCAATTTGGGTATCAGTGTTTATTGTTGGGTTAAAAGTAATAAAATGAACATCTTGACTTTTCTCTCTACATGTTCACATGTTTATGGTAAATTGTGTTGATAAAAGACTTATTTATCTTGAATAAATTGATAGTGAGTATCTACGTGAGGGTTTGAATCATGTTTAGTGAAATTTGATGGAATAATTGGGGTTAGTAACTACTTAAGCATAAAGAGATTGGGGTTATAAATAAAAAGTTAAGAAGAGGGATCTTGGCGTAATTACTGAGTATTGTGAATGAAGGTGAACTTCTAAACATGCTTGTTGACGAGTATATTTACTTTTAAGTATTTGAGTCTAATTGTACCAGAGGTGGGAAAAGGTAGGAAACTTATCGTGTAAAGAATGCTATGGGTTGAGTGAATTCTCAATGTTTACATTATTTGTGTTGATTATCATTATTGTAACGCCTGAGTGGGGGATTGTGTTGACTTTATTATTACTTAGAGAGCTTATTATCATTATAATACCCGAGCATGGGCTTGTGTTGACCATATTGGTGTCTTATTTTGTTCTTTCACTATTATGGTTTCGGTGTTGGCGGCTTGTATCATAATTTGCTGAGATTGAGTATCTTGGGTTCATTTATACCATTGTTGACTTGATTATTGTGCATTGTTAGTTTTTCATGATTATGCATACTCATTCATAGTAGTACTCTGGGAACTTGGATTCTTTGCGAAAGAAAATAAATCATTTTATAAAATACCTTAGCCGAGGGAGGTGCGGACAAGGTTGATTGATGAGATTGTGATTAGTATATAGGTTGTAAAACCCCCATGGGTTCTCTCCTAGAAGCTTAGGCTCAAAAGGTGTATACAAGTTGTACTTTGTTCATTGTATTTCATCTCATATCAATACATTGCATTGCACTCTCTCTTGGGTGATATTATGGTTGAGGTGTTATTATATGTTCTGTATTGGTTATGGTTTGATCCATTGAGTCTGATGTGTGACATCCTTTGGTTGTGTGATATTCATTTTCCCTATCTTATCCTGTGTTGGTGAAATTCTCTCCAGATGTGAGCTATTACTATTACTATTGATATTGAACATGTATATGTTTATCCTAATTGAATTGAATTTATTGTCTTGTTAATTTTTGCTATATACTAGAACAGGCTGGGAATTTTCTGAGTTCGGGTTTTGTCACAACCCAACCGGTCATGATTGGCACCAACCCTAACCTATAGCAGGAGAACCTTACTAGTCTAACCTTTACTCACGTAAGTGTTACTCTCACGTTCATTTTATATGATTTCCCAAGTATTATATCAATTTCTTAAAAGGTTTTCACTTGAATAAAAAGCATTGTCAAACGCCATCATCATCCATAAATGAATAGAGTGAAGAAACCTCTATGCACTACAATCTCTGGGACCTGAAGTCACCGTACATGAACATCTAAAAAGAACAACTAAGTCTTGAAAACATCTAGAAATATCCCAAAACATAACTAGAGGAATCGTCTCAGTTTTGAAAACAAAGGACATCAATATCATAAGAGGATCTGAAGTTTGCCCGAAAATGGTGCTCACCCTTAAAATCGGATCCAAACTGCTAACTAGAGTCAAGGTCGCGTGTCAACCACTTGAAGATGTTCTGCACTCAACAAAAAGAAGAGTACAGGTAGCATCAGTAATCAACAAGTACTAGTAATCATAATAAGTTGACTAACTTAACAATGTACAAGTAAGCAAGTCAAACAAATATAAAAATGATCACACAAAACTCATAACAAATGATACCAATCAGACAAACACACCACGTATCATTATATAATTACCATATCACAAGTTCACTTTTACAGGCTTTCATACTTAGTCATTTTCATCAACAATTCATCATCATGTATAATCATCACAATGGAACTCAATGCATATGAATGAGTGTATGTATGCAAGATGTGTGCATGATCTCTTACTCTTCTCATTCGCATCATCAACATCATAATGTATTGGCGTAGTACCCGATCCATTATAAAAACATATCATATGGTACCGGTGTGGTACCCGACCCATCATCTCAACACCTCATTATAATGTCAAATCACAAGTCATGCTGGAAGGCAATCATAGATGTTTAAGTCACAAACAAGCACAAAGCCAAGAAAGTCTAAGTGCAACACAAAACCATATCTTACCTCAACTCCTTTGCTCAAAGTCACCTTTAAGCCAAGCTTTTCCCTTTTCGTTTTCATTTAATTTGTTCTTGATCTATACAACCACAAGAATATACACACATTTCAATAATTCATCCTTTTTTAACTACTAGGGATCAAAAGTCACTGATTTTAGCCATAAACTTACCCTATTTCATCATCGTAGTGTTTCTTATTATTTCAACTTCATGAACACCACTTGAATTAGCATAATTAATCAAAATTCTAGTCACATTATTGTTTCCTAACACCCTAGGATTATTATATACTGAAATTATACACATTACCACCACTTTTCATAATTTTCCACGAACTAGGGTTAAACCCCAATTTTCATCATTAATCCATTTCGAGTGTTTTTTTAAGGTTAAATGAAGTAAATTCATGTCTAGAACGTAATTACTTACCTCCAAAGATGAAAAACTTTGAAATCCCTCTGAAAATCGTCTTTCCCTAGAGATCTATTACTTTTTTTGAAATGTGGGAAATGAAAATATTTTTTGGGTTTTAAAGCTGAAATTTTACTGCATGTTACCGCTTCAACGCATAATTACCGCTGCAGAGATTAAATTTCCGTTGCACCAGGTCGCGCCATTTTCACTAGAGGTCGCCGTTGTGGTTCCCATGACCGCTGCAGTGGTTAATTTTTCCGCTGCATCAATCCGAGAAAAAAACTTAGGACCTCTCCTTAGTTTTCCTTATTTTACAACATACACCACAAATTTCGATAATGCGAACCAACCCCTTCATGATAAATGATATAACCGGAGTTTTATAACTTTGTTTGAGGTGCCAAAAGTTGCTACGACTTCCTATACTTGTTGGCTATCCAACTATCATCTCAAACCCAGCTATTACCAATCATATCAATACCATATTTCATTCAACTACCACATCCTCAAAATTAAGCCAAAACTAGACTAGCCCTGAATTTCTCAAAATTTAGCTAAAGGGAGTCTAGGTACAACTTCTACCTCCTAATTCAGCATAACGATATTTTGAGACATTACATTAGATACCAATTTACCACTCATTCATCCTCGAATGACCACTGCCTCAAGAAATACATAACAACTGGGATAGAGTATACCTGAGTCATTGAACAAGTGTGGATATTGCTTACGTATGTCCGTTCTGTCTCTCATGTAGCTTCCTCAATGGTACGTATCCTCCACTGAACCTTCACATAAGGAATAACTCATTTCCTCAGTTTTCTCATATCTTTAGCTAGAATAGAAATTAGTTCCTCTTCATAGGACAGATCCTTATCAAACATTTTCGGGTTCCAACGAATAATATAGTCACCATCTCCATAGTACTTCTTTAACATAGACACATGGAATACAAGATGGACACCGAACATACTAGGAGGTAAGGCCATCCTATATGCTACCAAACTCACTTCCTTCAACACCTCAAAAGGTCCTATATACCTTGGGATCAACTTGTCTTTCTTATCGAATCGTATCACACACTTCATAGGTGACACCTTCAAGAGTACTTTCTCTCCCTTCTCAAACTTCATGTCTCTTACCTTTTTATTTGGATATTCCTTCTGTCGGTTTTAAGCTGCTATAAGATTCTTCTGTATGAATCTCACCTTTTCCATAAATTCCCTGCGCATATCAGTGCCCCAAGGCCTCACCTAAAATATTTCAAACCATCCAATTAGGGACCGACATCATCTACCGTATAATGACTCAAAAGGAGTGATGTCAATACTATAGTGGTAGCTATTACTGTAGGAAATTTCACACGACGGTAAGTATTGGTCCCATTGACCCCTAAAGTCCATAACACAAGCCCAAAGAATATCCTCAAGCACCTGGATAGTTCTCTTGGATTGACCATCAGTTTGCAGGTGGAAAGTTGTGCTCAGGTCCAATCAAGAACCCAATTCGGACTTAAATTTGTTCCAGAAATTTGAACTGAATTGAGTACCCCTATTGGAAACAATTGACACCGGTACCCCATGTAGCCTTACAATCTCCTCCACATAGATCTTAGCCAACTTAGCTTCATTATAATCAACTCTTACCAGAATGAAGTCGACTTAGTCAATCAGTCAATAATAACCCAAATGGAGTTGCATTTCCTCAAGGTTTTCAGAAAGCCAACCACAAAATCCATTCTTATCTATTTCCACTTCCATTACGGAATGGGAATCTATTGAAAAGTACAGCTAGGCTTTCGATGTTCATGTTTGACTTGTTGATAGTTCTGACACTTAACCACAAAATCTACAATGTTACGCTTCATCCTTCACCACCAATAGTGTTGTCTCAAATCTCTATACATCTTGTTGGCACTCGGATGTATGGAGTACTTGGAATTATGAGCCTCTACCAAAATGGTAGGAATCAAGTTACCTACCCGAGGTACACACAACAAACCTTAGATTCTTAAGGCCCCTTCATCATCAAGAATGGCCTCCTTCACCTCTCCTTGTAACGTCTTTTCTCTAAGGTTGTTCAATTTTATATATTTAAATTGTTTACTCCTAATATGATCATAGAACGTGGACCTAGCCTCCACATGTGCCAATACCTTTTCTTTGCTAGTTTCCTGTAATCTCATAAAATCATTAGCCAAAGATTGTACCTCTCTCACCAATGGGCGCTTGGACACCTTTAAAAATGCTAAACTCCCCATGCTAACTGGTTTTAGGCTTAGTGCATCCTCCACCACATTGGCCTTACTTGGGTGATACATGATTGAGATGTCATAGTCTTTAATCAACTCCATCCATCTCCTCTGTCTCCGATTCAAATCCTTCTGGGTGAACATGTGTTGCAAGCTGTGGTGGTCTATAAATACCTTGCAGTTCACCCCATAGAGATATTGTCTCCAAATTTTTAAAGCGAACACCACGGCTACCAATTCCAAGCCATGCATAAGCAATCATAGTTCTTTCTTGCATCAACACAACACCTAACCCAAACGTGAGGCATCACAAAATACAATAAAATCCTTACCCTCAATAGGAAAGGTTAGTACTAGAGTCGAATTCAACACAGTTTTGAGCTTTTGAAATCTCTCCTCACCCTTGTAATCCTATTCAAATGGAACTTCTTTCTGAGTCAAATGGGTCAGTTACGAAGCAATGGCAGCAAACCCCTTAATGAACCGGCGGTAGTAACTGGCCAACCCTACAAAACTATGGATTTTAGTCACATCGTCGGTCTAGCCTAATTTTTAACACCCTCAAACTTTTGTCGGGTCCATCATAACCCCTTTTTTAGAAACCGTGTGGCCAAAAAGGACACCAAAGAAAGCCAGAATTCACACTTAGAGTACTTAGCATACAATTGCTTCTCCTTCAACAACTTCAACATAGTACGCAAATGAGATTTATGTTCTTCCTCACTCTTACAATAAACAAGTATATCATCATAAACATAATAACGAATGAATCCAAAAAGGACTTAAACACTCCATTCATTAAGCTCATGAAAGCAGCTGGGGCATTGGTCAAGCCAAAAGACATAACCAGAAACTCATAGTGCCCGTAATGATTATAGAAAGCAATCTTTAGGATGCCTTCGACGTTAATTTTTAGCTGATGATAACCTAATCACAAATCAATCTTAGAGAATACTACACCTCCTTCTAACTAGTTAAATAGATCATCTACTCTAGGTAAAGGACATTTGTTACGAATGGTCACCTTATTCAACTGGCAATAGTCTATACACATCCTTATACAACCATTTTTCTTCTTCACAAACAACACTGGTGCATCCCACAGACAGACACTTGGGTGAATAAATCCCGTTTCTAATAATCTCTCAATTGGGATTTCAACTCTCGCAGTTGTGCAAGTGTTATACTATATGGAGGAATAGAAACGGATCTAGTCCTTGGCTCTAAGTCTATACAAAAGTTAACTTCTCGATCTAGAGGTATACCCAGAAGATCATCCAGAAACACTTTTAGTAATTCACATACCACTGGAACTGATGCTATATGAGGGACTACAGATTTATCTTCCCAAAGATGGGCTAAAAATGCCCTACACCCCCTCTTTACTAATTTTTGTACATAAATTGCGAACACAACTCTCACAAGATTAGGCTGAAAGGTACCCTCCCACTCTAACTTCTTTCTCCCAGGCATCGTTATAGTTACGATTTTGGCCTGAGAATCAAGAACAGTATGATAAGGGTACAACCAACTCATCCCTAAGATAGCATCAAACTCCTTCACATCTAGAATGATCATGTCTGTCAGGGTATTAAACCCCATGAACATCACAGGACATGCATGATATACCTGATCAACACATACAGACACCCCAACTGATGTAGACACATACATAAGAGTATCAAGCTATTCACAATCGAAGTCCCAACCCATAGAAAATTTAACAAACACATAAGAAATGGTGGAAACGGGATCAAATAATACAGAAGCCATACGATCACAGATAAGAATAGTACCTGTGATCACCGCATCAAAGGTTTCCACCTCAGGACGAGCAAGAACTGCATAAAGGTATGCCTTATCACCACCCTAGTCGTTACCTCTACTACACTGTACTCCATTTCTACCAATATTTCCTCCCCCTTGATTTCCCTGATTGTCACCTTTAGCTTGGCCACCACACCCATCTTTGAGAAAGTACCACTGAATTGGCCCGAGGTTTGAGACTTTTTCTTTTCTGCTTTCACCTCTCCCTATTTCTCAAGTGCTTCAACCTTCTTGGAAAATTCAACAACATCCTAAAAAGACTTACCAGACACAGTCATAGATAAAGTATCCAACTGAATCCCCGAGTTTAGACCCTTCATAAAATAACTGATCCACTTCCCTTCTGAGGTAATCAACTGTAGTGCATGAAACTTGGCCTCATAGGCCACCACGAACATGTTGCCCTACTCCAACCTCAGAAACTCATTCTTCTTCTGGTCATAATAGGTGCGAGGAACATATTTCTCAAGGAATACATTTTGAAATAGAGCCCAAGTAAGTAGAGGTAAGGTAGCCAAACACTCTATGAATGATCTCCAATATTGGTTTGCTTTGTTATGAAGTTGAAAGAAAACAAAATACATACCATATCTTTCAACAATACCCATCTTGTGCTGACGTTCATAACAATCTATCAAGAACTCAAAAGCATCCTCGAATTCTATACCTTGGAATACCGGGGGCTTCATCTTCATGAACTTGAAAAACAACCTATACTTATCATTAGTCATCGCTAGTCCAAGTACCTATTGGGGATACACCCCAGTTTCATAGCTTGCGTCTATGCTTAGTGCTACAGTAGTTACATGTTGCAAGGCTGTGGGTAAAATAATCAGAACAACTGGAGTGTAACCAGTGCCAGCCAAGCCACCCAAAAACCCCAACACTTATTGATTCACCTCTACAGACAAAGGCACTTGAACTGCCCTATTTGGTGCTGGCACCACATTCTCTGGAGCTGTCATTTCTTCTTCTACAACTACCTTCTCTTCATTTTGAGTATAGACTGGAGCATCCTGCGGTAGGGGAGGGGTCCGTGACCTTTATCTTATCAATCTCCTGGCTACCTATGCTCCACTCCTAATGGGTCCTCTCCCCATGCTCCTCTTCTTGATCTGCCCCTAACTTGAGGCCTGCCTCGAACGATGATCTCAGCGGCTGGTGCAGGCGCTGCTATAGGTACTATTGCGGGTGTTGTTGCTACTGATCTAGTAGAACAAGTAGTCACCACCTGCGAACAAGAGTGAAAGTATTAGATACCAATTTGGATGTACAGATACCAATTGGAATTAGGTAATAACATGATAGGAAGAAAAAAAGGAAATTCTTTTCCTAAAGCCCTGTAGCCTCTCGAAGAAAAGTATAGGCGTCTCCATACTATTTTGTAGGACTCTACTAGATCTATTCTTGTACGATGAGATCTACAAACCCAGTACTCTGATACCATCTCTGTCACGACCCAACCGGTCATGATTGGCACCCACCCTAACCTATGGTGGGAGAACCATACTAGTCTCACCTTTACTCACGTAAGTGTTACTCTCACATTCATATTATATGACTTCCCAAGTATTAAATCAATTTTTGAAAGGTTTTCACTTGAATAGAAAGCATTTTCAAACGACATCATCATCCATAAATGAATAGAGTGTGGAAACCTCTATTTATTACAATCCCTGAGACCTAAAGTCACCATATAAGAACATCTAAAAAGAAAAAATAAGTCTGGTAAACATCTAGAAATATCATAAAACATAACAAGAGGAATCATCTTAGTCCCGAAAACAAGGGACATCAACATCATATGAAGATCTAAAGGTTGCCCGGACATGGTTCTCACCCTTAAAATCAGATCCGAAATACTAACTAGATCCAAGGTCGCATGTCAATTACTGGAAGATGTTCTGTACTCAACAAAATGAAAAGTACAGGTAGCATCAATACATCAACAAGTACTTGTAAGCATCATAGGTCGACTAACTTAACAATTTACACGTAAGCAAGTCAAACAAATATAAAAGCAATCATACAAAACTTATAACCAATAATATCAATCAGACAACACATCACGTATCATCATAAAATTACAACCTCACAAGTTCACTTTCACAGGCCTTTATACTCAGTCATCATGTATAATCATCAAAATGGCACGAAATGTATATGAATGAGTGCATGTATGCAATATGTGTGTATCATCTCTTTCTCTTCTCATTCTCATCATCAACATAATAACGTATCGGTATGGTATCCGACCTATTATCACCATATATCATATTGTACCACCCGACTCATTATCACAATATATCATATTGTACTGGCATGGTACCCGACCCATCATCTAAACACCTCATCACAATGTAATGAAAATGCAATGCAGTCATCAAATCATAACTCATACTAGAAGGCCATCATAGATGTTTAAGTCACAAAAAAGCACAAATCCAAGAAAGTCTAAGTGCTACACAAAACCATAGCCTACCTCAACTTCTTTGCTCAAAGTCACCTTTAAGCCACACTTTTCTCGTTTTGTTCTCATTCAATTTGTTCTTGATCTATACAACCACAAGAATGTACACACATTTCAATAATTCACTCTTTTTTAATTACTAGGGATCAAAAGTCACTGATTTTAGCCATAAACTTACCCTATTTCATCATCTGAGGGTTTCTTATCTTTTAAACTCATTAACACCACTTGAATAAGAATATTTAATCAAAATTCTAGTCTCATTAGTGTTTCCTAACACCCTAGGATCATTATATATTGAAATTATACACATTCTCATCACTTTTCATAATTTTTCATGAACTAGGGTTAAACCCCAATCTCCACCATTAATCCACTTTTAGTGATTTTCTAAGGTTAAACGAAATTTAAGTCTAGAATCTAATTACTTACCTCCAAAGATAAAAAACTTCAACACCTTTGAAAATCGACATTCCCCAGAGCTCTTTCTGGGTTTTAAAACTAAATTTTTACTGTGCGTTACCGCTGTAGTGGTTAAATTTTTGCGGCAGAGGTTTACATCATTTTCACTAGAGTCCCCCATTACAGTTTCCATGTCCACTGCAGTGGTACCGCTATAGCGGTTACTTTTTCCGCTACAGCGGTCTGAGACAGAAACTCAGGACCTCTCCTCATTTTTCCTTATTTTACAATACACACCTTAAATTTTTGACAACGCAAACCAACCCCTCCATGATAAATGTTATAGTCGGAGTTCTATAACTCCATTTTAGGTGTCAGAAGTTGCTACGACTTCCTATACTCATTGGATATCCAACTATCATCTCAAACCTAGATATTACCAATCGCATCAATACCAAATTTCATTCAGTTACCACTTCCTCAAAATTAAGCCAAAACTAGACTAGCCCTAAATTTCTCAAAATTTAGCTAAGGGGAGTCTAGGTACAATTTCTACCTCCTAATTCAGAGTAATAATGTTTTGGGTCATCACGGGTTTATTTGGGATAATCTTGGATGGTTGGTGTGGTGGTTCTCACCATCACTTTGGATTAGGGTAAGTTGTCGATGATACTTGTTGAGTACACGTGTTTCATACTCACCCTTGCTTTTCTTTTCTGCACCTACGTGTAGGTATTGAGCGAGTAGCTGAGCATTGATTGTGGTAGTGGATAAAGAATCTCAGAGCTTACCCAGAACTCTTCTTCTTTTATCTTATGCTTATTCACATTTGAGATACTTCAGACTATTTCATTGTATTCAGTATTAGAGACTTGTACTAGTGATAACCAGATCTAGAATGTTGTGATTATATTGTACCTCTTTTTATATCATTTGGGGATTATTTATATATCTTATTTCTTCCGCTTCTATTTTACTTTGATTATTGTGTTTGGTTTGGGATAGGCTTACTTGTACCAAAGAGTGTAACATGTGCCATTACGGTCCCTATTTTGGGTCGTGACATTCCTTCCTCCTTATTTCTTCTTTATCTTCTTAATTGATTCACTACTTCTTTAGTTCAAGGTTTCAAATATCAAGTGCTTGAGCTTGTTCTTCTCTTTCAAGAATCAATTTCTTCCATCTTTCTAATCTTTTAATTTCAAAGTCTTCCACTATCCATATTGTTATCAAGTAGTTACAGAGCTTTGGATTGTTAGATAATTTCTATACTCACCCGGTTTACTTATTTGAACCATAGAAAGCAAAAAACAATTCATTACTGTAGCATTAACATAACCAGAAAAGTAAAAAAAAATTAAAATTTTTTTAATGGATATTGTGTGAACAATATCTTTTGATATTATTCATTTGTCTTGATATGTGATTTTAGTCCACTAAGTTATTGGTATTCAGATCTAGTTATTATTTTATGAAACTCATTGGAATTTGAATTGTATTCAAGTGTTGTTCATCAAGAATTCCAAAAGGTCATCAAGAAACTCAAAAAGTCACTTCGAGGGTTGCAAAGATCATTGAAGCTCCTTTGAATTTAAAAGCTCACTGAATCTTGTTGAAAGTTCTTATATACTATATTTAATTTGCTATTATTCCCTTACTACATACTGTAATTATTTGTTCATACTTAGTGTAGCCTAGTGATTTGTGCTAATTTATTTCATGCTTTTCTCTTTATTTTCATTGTGTATTTCTTTGTTTCCAGTTCATTATAGTTTTTACTGCTATTTTCTTTATTTGGCATAAACTCCATTCTTGAACCAATCTTTGAAACTTGCTTTGAAGTGTTTGAGTTGTTGGTTATTGGAAGAACTTTGAGGAGCATTCCTTGAGTGGTAAGAGGCAAGAGTGGTGAGATTATTTGAGAGTAAAGGCCAAATTATGTGATATACGATTGCTGAGCTACTACTTGAGTGTTACACATAAGGGAGTGCATGTGAAGCAATTTTACTACTAACAATCTCTAGTTTTAATGCATGTTAGGTTGTGAAAGCAATTGGATTGAAGGAATGAGTGTTAAAATGGAGACAATTTGGGATCAGACACAAAGGATGATAAAAGGAACATGTACTATAATTCTTGTGATAAGTGTAGTGGCTATGATGACTCAAACACTATCCAAATTTATGATGAATCAAATAGAATTTGTAATTCGAGTAAATTCAACATCATTTGTGATGATTATTATAGTGATGAATCTGCTGATTATGATGAGATTATTTATGGTGATAAATTTTTTGATTATGTTGGAGTGGGGAGTGTGAGTATTAAATGTGTTCTGGTAAAATCTAGTTTGGGGAAGAATTCTAGAAGAGGACATTAGCTTGCTAGAGTTAACAGGGGGTTTCAAACTAGAAAAGAAGTATTATCTAATATGTGTACTACTAAGATTTATAGAAATGTTTGTCACAACTTAGTCAGTGCTTACTTTGTTGAAAAGGTGAGTTTATATTGTGTTAAGAATGCTTCACTCTACACCTTAAAAGAAGTAAAGGTGGACAAGAGAGTGTTAGTGCCATGAACTCCTGGGAGATACAAGGATGAGGCTTGGTGTGATGTGGTTCCGTTATTCATATGTCATGTATTATTTGGAAGGTCATGGTATCTCTATAGAAAAACTTCACATGATCAAGAAAAGAATATGTACTCCTTAGTGAAAAATAAAGGAATTGATTACAAGAGATGAAGTAATCTTTTTTAAGAATATTACACATACGTAGATGCATAACTCCTTCCTATGACCAACAATCACCTATGACATCGCATAAAAACCTGCAAGAAAAACAAAAAAAATGTTGTAAAAATTGTGAAGATAATGATATATGTTGCGAAAATAATACTTATGAACAAGAAAATGATGATAGAGATATATTAAATAAAGACGATACTTTGATAGAAGTAGAAACTTAATTTTATAATTTTAAGATAGGAATAGAAAAAATAGGAGCAAGAAAAATTCAACCAGACCTAGAAGAAATAGTAGGGATACTAGATAAAATGGAAATAATAGGAGAAAAACCTTTAAAATATTAGAAAAATAATATGTAAGTTAGATATCATAAACCTTGAGTATATAATAAAACCAGACTCTATATAAGCCACCAATCAAGACATAGAAGACTTTACAATTAAAATAAAAGAACTACTAGATTTAGAAGTAATAAGGAGATCTACTTCTAAGCATAGATCAGTTGCTTTTATGGTAAGAAATCATAGTGAAACAGTAAGAAGAAAAGCTAGAATGGTAATTAATTATAAAAGACTCAACAACTAGAACAGATAGATACAAATTACTTGATAAAAATAAATTAATAAACAGAATACAAGGGAAAAAGATATTTAGTAAATTTGATTGTAAATCTGGATATTGGCAAGTAAAAATGCATGACGATAGTGTAGAATGGATTGCATTTACCTGTCATGAAGGATATTTTGAATGGTTAGTTATGTCATTTGGACTAAAAACTACTCCACCTATTTTTCAAAGAAAGATGGATAACATTTTTTGAGATTATAAAATATTTGTATTGGTATATGTAGACTACATTTTGGTAATTAGTAGAGATATTAGAGAACATTGAGGTCATTTAAAAACAATATTCAGATTATTTATAAATAATGGAATAATAATGTCATGACCCAATTATCAGGATCGCGCGGGTACCTACTCTAATTCACCTAGATAGGAGAACCCTTACCATCCATTTCAAAAGGCATGCCTTTGATATTATAATCAGTTTTCAAAACTTTAATTACAGATGAAAACCTTTCAATATAAGAGTAACCCTTTCCTAGGAACTAGTATAAATAGGTACAAGAGAGGCTAGGGGAAAGTACAGCAAAAGACAAGGCTTCTACCATGGGAACAAATACAGAAGCTGCTGGAGATTTTACCGTGTCAGGGCTGAAACACCTACTGATCCTGTAACCAGACTATACCCCAAAAGAGGTATAGCAAAAGTAGTATTAGTACAAAATCACACATACCGGTAAGCATCATCAGTCGACCCAAATTAAATCACATAAACATCACATAAATATTTGGAAAGAAACATACAACTTGGGTTTCAACTACATTAAAACCATCACCTACATTTGTACGTACAACCTATGGATTATAACCCACCCCCATTTGTTCATCCTAACAGTTTGCTACATTACCAATGTTTTAATCCTCAGGTTACCACCATAGATTCTTCTGAATCCACCAACACCAACTACCCTTGACGAATAAACATTTAATTAATCAACCCAATTCTCGGCTCTACACCATTATTAACCAAACAAGGATGAACAATAATAATGTAACACATAATTCCATGAACAACTTCATTATTGTAACATAACAACAATTTCCAACCCAAATTATCCAGGTTCCATTCGTTTTATACATTCAAACGCCTTGTTCAAAGGCCTAAGCATGCAATCTTCCATCAATCTACATCATGCTTATGCTTTCTAACTCCGGTCTAAACTTCTCAGTTAAACCTATCCTACCTGGATGCCAAGCAGCTGCTATAGAGTCATGAATGTGAGTTTTGACTCCGTGAAGGTGAATACTAACGTGCAATCGGCGGAAAAACCATTAGTTTTACAACATTAATGTGGAAATCCCTCCTCTCCATTACTACTAGGCCATGAGATAATCCTAGGAGGGTTTTTTAATAAACCTCATCCTTTTACAACTGAAGGAGAGAAAAGAGAATATAAAAATTCATACCTGGGGTTTCTAGTCCCGCCATCCCGCTATAGCGGCTTGCCAGCCTCTATAGCGAGATGATGTCAGCCCGACCCTGAATTTCAAATTCCGAAATTTTTAGTCGTGTCACCCCATACTAATTCAAGAACATATTTTTAAATTTTTTCATAACCCGTTCCCATAATGAGGTGTCTTTTAATAATGAAAGAATAGGTTGTTACAATAGATACCAATTTACCAATCGTTCATCCCCAAATAATCATGATTGGGAAAGAATAGCACGAGTTTAAATTGAACCTTCATGCCCTTATTATGATGAAGTATTTTTAGACATTACATGGAATACCAAATTTTCATTTTTTCTTGGTATGATAAACTTCTAAACAACAACTTTAATACTACCCTGCTCTGCCAAGGAATTCTCTCTTTCCATACGAATCGCACGAGATTAATAGAGTAACTATTTCTTGAGCACCCAAGGCATACAGGGCCTCTTTAATTCAGTGTAATAAAATAATTCAAACACAATGGATGAATTTATTTTGCACTTTGAGGGTTGGGATCCCGCTATAGCGGCATCGCTATAGAGGTATAGGGCTGCTATAACGGGGCTAACAGATTTAAAGGGGTAAGATATTGGTTCCTCGCCCATTTCTCCTCCTATACTTGAAGAGACTCCCCTCCCCTCCCTGATCACTTTGCTCCTATCACTGACAATAAGGCAATTATTCATACCCTTGCTCTCTTTACTTTCCTACACGCATTCCTGCTAATTTTATGCTTGAATTCATAGAAATAAAATAAGTTTTGAGTTAGTTTTCCAAAATTCAAAATTGGGTTTGAATTAGCCAAAATTTTGAAGCATGGTTGTTTCCCTTACATCTACAATACTTATATAGCATTCTGCACGTAAGAATTACGGAGTTCATGGCCAAAATGGGCTCAAATTGTAAGGAATGTGAAGGGTTGTTCTTGGATTGATTTTGATGATTTTGGCATGTTTTAGGAGTTATCATACCTAAACTTTTGCATAAACTAGTGTTAGGGTACTTTAGAATCACTGATCTAAGGTCAGAATGCTAAAAATGGGACTTTTCGTCAAGAGGTACCATTGTTGCACCTCTTGATCTGTTGGGAATGATGATGGCTGCTATAACAGCCTTGTCCCGCTATAGAGACACCTCTATAGCAGAGAAATTCCCACTATAGAGACATTGCCATAGCAAGATGTAGCTCGCTATAGCGGGAGGCTGCAGGCAGTAGCCTTTCAGTTGGGCCAAGGCATTGGCCTTTTTCTGAAATTTGATTTCTTAACACTTTATGAGTTCTAACATGCTTCCTTCTCACGATTTTTGCAGATCAACATGCTTCAATGGATGAAAACTAAGAAAATGCTCCTGCCTACGAGATATTTCCCGATGAGGCTTATCGGGAGAGATATTAGAAGTACAGGAAGATGGGGTTCTGCTACGAGAAGGCCTTCGCTATGAGAGGGGTAGAGAAGAAGGCATCTATATTCAAAAATAGGCTCCAGGAGTTTGGAGGGGGCCCACTAGTAGTGGTTCCCCCCATCTGGGGCTTGGGCTGGGTCAGGGAGTTTTATGCCATACTATCTACCTTGCTTTGGGACAACCCCAACCCCACCATCCAAATAAGAGGAGTGGATGTCCTTGTGGATATTCAAACTATAAATGAGGTACTGGAGATGCTGAATGTCTCAAATGCGAGGTGCTTAGCCAAGGTCGGGAGATGGACATGAAGTGGTCGCGGGATACTCCAGTGTAGAATGAGTTTAAGGACCAGGTCTACTAGCCCACTACTAAGGGCATCACAAGCACCTCTTTCTCAGTCGATGCAAGGAGGTGGCTGAACTTGGTGTACTGGAGGATTCATCTATCGAGAAACCTCTCTGGCATGACCTACCCTTGGGCTCTGAGATGTCTTGCACTATATAGGGGATCACATTGAATTCGGGGGCACAAATTGTGATAGAATGCAAGGAAATTTTTTGGGGCAGCAAGAAGGGCCCCTACCTTTAGTCTGGTTTTGTGTTATGCCGGTGCATCAGGGTGCCTAAAGAGAAGGTTGACCATGAGCTAGAGATAGACACCCCTTTCCAACCCCTCAAGATGAAAGTGGTTATGTCCAGAGAGAAGAAGAAAAGAAAGGTTGATGACGCCGAAAGCAGCTAGGCTACAGAGGAGGCCGATGATGATAATGATGATGATGCTCCTCCCTCCTAGTCCCAGATTTCTAGTAGCCGCCTGGAGGCCGACTTAGCTGCGGTCATGAGAAGTCTGGAGAATTCCCCATCTAGCTCCGCAACCCCATCTCCCTCTTCCCACGACTATGTAGCACTCCGCAAAGAGCTTGATAAGGAGAAGAAGAAGAGGTGCTCCCGAGATTGTATGCTCGCACATATGTGGAAGAATGCAAAATTCATATTCATGTGCGCAGTCCCCGACCAGGATCTTTCCCTGTTGGATCCAGAGAATATGCGGGAGTTTTCCTTCCTTAATGATGCAGAGGAGAGGACCTTACCCCGATAGCCCGTGATGGTGACAGGACATCTAGCTAGGGCCCTCAGTACAGCTCAGTACCACTCCCCCCTTTTTTAATACATTATTATGATTTGGGTTGCCCCCGTTTGGGGAATGTACTAGACATTATTCCTCCCTTCTTTTTTCCTTTATTTTACGGCACATGGATGCTAGTTTTTAATAATTTTTATATATTGAATGCATGCTGATGTGCCATGATTACATGGCACTTTTGATGCTTAAAACAAGGAAAATATGCAATAACTTGGGTGTGTTTTGTTGGTATGATGTGGTTTCTGTCCTACTTTGCAGGAAAACAGGTTTTAAAGGCAAAATGATCATAAAGGAAGAATCAAGCCCGAGAATAAAGTGTCAAAAGAAGAAAGAGCAAGAGTCTGCACCAAGGGAGGAGTCACGCCACCACCCATGTGCAGTGGAAGCCACTCACGTGACGTGAGTAGCTGTCGTGACTCAACTTCAGAGATTAACTAAAGAGCCTAATTTCCACGGCAGGAGTCACGTGGCGTGACTACTACCCACGTGATGTGGAAACCTGCTGTGACCCAACTTCTAAAGACTTCTAATTGAGCCTGATTCCCATGACATCAACCTACGTGGCGTGACTTGGTTCCACGACACCAAGTCACGATACCGTGGAAGTTGCCGACTCTGTTCTCCTATTTGGTTTTGGATAGGACTAGTTTTGTATCTATAAATACCCATGTATAGTCCTAGGTGTGAGAGTTGGTCAATATACTATTTTGAGAGTTATTTCATACAGTTTCAGACATATTCTTGGTTTTGTAGTCATAAACCCTAACTTGAGTTTTATTGATAATTGAAATTTTGGTTTTTCTTCATTATTGTGAGTTCATAATTATGTTTTCATCTTTGAATTCTTCTGGTGTTCTTGCAATTATGATCAGCTAAACCCATCAACTAGGGTTGTGTGAACCATGAGGAATTAACGAAATCGGTTAAGTGCAAAGCAATTCTGTATTGCTGTGAATGCATGTATTGTTGTTTCCTTCGTTGTGATTGCTTTTCTAACGGTTGCAAATGTTCAAAACTCGCCTGTATTCTAGACTTGCTCGAGAGAGAGGTAGAGATTGGGAAAAGGAGATAACAACAGAGATTTGAAGCTATCAACCTTCATCTAATACCGAAGCCTTAGCGGGAATGGTTATCTGAGATCCAGGACAAGGGTTAGTAGTGTGACACTCGGAGTCCGAGAGGAGAAGAGTGAAATTCGTCTAATGAAGGTCGAGAGACAGTTAGATAAACCCAACTTGTTAGATTTTACATGCAGCGTAGCAGGGCAATCTTGTTAAGTACCAGCAACCGGTGGAGTTAAGGAATCATTGGGATCACAGTCCTAGTGTATTTCTCTTATTGTCTACAAACTCAATACAATCAACAATCGTTATTATTACTATTCATTAGCACAACCCCCAGTTTTACTTACTTTCCAACTGTTCCATCCGATATTTTACTTACACTTCGACCTATTCCCTGTGGGATCGACCCCAACCTAGTTGGGTTCTATATTTGATTCAGCGACCGCTTTATACTTCTTAGGAGGCCTATTTTAGGCAACATCAAATTTTGGCGTCGTTGCTGGGGAATACGGTTATGGAGTTGAACATTACTGGTTGAAGCTGATTGGGTGTGTTTTTACATACGTTTGAGGGCATACGTCGGTGTATGCCAAATAGTAAGAGTCAAGGCAATCCCCTGATTCCGCTTGATCTTGAAATTGAAAGGACTCTGAGAGCTAATCGGAGAATGGTGAATACAGAAGAAGTTCATAATCTCGCAGATGCAGGAGACATTCACAACCAGCTAATTCATCCGGTTGGTTAGGAAACAACGGACCAAACTACTGCTCAATTGACACGCGAAGAGCATGCTAGACAAGCTGCTCTTAGACAAGCAGAATGAGATAATCGAGCTATGTAGGAAGCAACACAGCGTCTGGCTGATGCTGAAGAGCGACAAAGACGACTGAGAGAACAACCAAGAACACATGTTCCTGTTTATGATGATCCTGAAGAAGAATATGTGGCATATTTTGAGCCAATAGACAATGGTACCATCATTCCACCAGAGTTACCTCCGGACACTAAGTTTGACATTACTAGTGCCATGATCCATCTGCTAAACTTGAAGGGTGTGTTTGCGGGTCTTCCTACTGATGATCCAAACATGCATGTAATGAATTTTGTGGGGGTCTGCACATCGTACAATCTGCCTGGAGTTGACCAAGAGGCGATTCGGTTGAGATTGGTCCCATTCTCTCTTATAGGAGAGGCTACTTTATGGTTGGCTGAGCTGCCACGAGGTTTCATCACTACTTGGCAAGAATTGAGAAATCAATTTTTGGAAAGATATTTACCACCGTCCAAGATACTGCAGTTAAAAGATGAGATCTACAATTTCAGACAGCTTCATTCTGAGGCACTCTACGAGACTTGGCTGAGGTTTAAAAAGAAGCTGCAGAATGTGCCAAATCACAGGATGAGTGGCAGGAACTTACTTGAAATCTTCTACAAGGCTTTGAATATCAACACAAAGGCGGTAGCAGATACTATCACTGGTGGAGCATTCATGAGTCTGAGATGGGACCAAGCTTCTGAGATATTAGATCGTGTCACTAAGACCAACCGAGGATGGCATACTCGGGAGGTAGATACGCCGGCTGGCACATACGCTATTGGAGCTTCAGCAGCTCAAAGGGCGCTGGATGAATCGGTGGCTCAAGAGGTCGCTCAGTTGAGGACAGAAATTGGTCAGCTGGCTAAACAGATAGTGGCCAGAGATGCGGAAAAGGTGCATGATGTAGGTGCACAACGTAAATTAGCTAGACATGATGATAGTGAATCTGATGAAGAGGCGAAGTATCTAGATCACGAAGTGGCGGGTTTCTGAGCCAAGGGCCAAGGGTCTAATCAAGACTCTTGGAACTTAAGGCAAGGGAATCAAGGTCGGAACTATTATGGAGACAATTACAACAAATCAGGATATAGAGATCGAGAATAGGACCGTAACGGTGATTGAAGGTGGAAAGATGATAATAGAGAAAAGAATGACATCTATGTACCACCAGGAAGGCGTGATGAGGAGTCTAGAAAATCAAGGATGGGGGCATTTCTCAATAAATTAGTCAAAGGAGCAGAAAGTCAGGAGAATTGCTTGAAGGAGATTAGGACTGACACTTCGGGCATAAGTCAGAAAGTGGAGTCTCATTCAACTGCCATTAAACAGTTGGAGCAACAATTAGGGTAGATTTCATTGTCACTGAATCAACGTCAGCCAGGCACCCTTCCAAGCAATACCTTCCAGAATCTGAAAAATGATTGTCATTGTCTCGCCATTACTACTAGAAGCGGGAACTGCATGACAGATCCACTCCTACATGACGACAATGGTGTGACTAATGAACCAGTGGTAATTGATGTAGAAGCAGAGTTAGAGCCGGATAATGCAAAGGGTGACATGGCTCCAAATCAGCATGATGATAGCGACAATGCAAAATCTGAGAAGAGGAAGGAAACAGAGGTACCAAAAGTGCTCAAAACTATCCCACGATTTCCTCCTCCCTATCCTCAAAGATTGAAGAAAAAGGCAGAGAAAGGAGAGTATCAGAAGTTCATCACCATGTTGAAGGAGCTGTCAGTAAACATCCCTCTAGTAGAGGCATTGGAGCAGATGCCAGGTTATGCAAAGTTCATGAAAGACTTGGTGACAAAGAAGAGAACGATCAGTTTTGAGCCAACAGATAATATACATCACTGTAGTGCAGTTGCTTCACGTTCCATAGTTGAAAAGAAGGAGGATCCAGAAGCTTTCACAATTCCTTGTACTATTGGGTCCTACGACGTTGCTAAAGCACTGTACCATTTGGGTGCTAGCATCAACCTGATGCCCTTAGCCGTTTTCAAGTAGTTGGGGTTGTGAGCACTAAAACCAACCTCTATAAGACTTTTCATGGATAATAGAACTGTGAAAAAGCCGGTGGGCATCTTTCATTTTTTTGGCTGATTTTATGGTTCTCGATTGTGAAGTTGACTTTGAGGTTGCCATCATATTGGAAAGACCATTCCTTGCCACGGGTCGTGCATTGGTTGATATTGAAATAGGCCAGCTCAAATTTAGATTGAATGATGAACAGGTTACATTCAATGTCTGTCGTTCAATGAAGCAGCCAAGAGATAAGCAGGTGATTTCAGTGATAGATGCGATTGATGATAGTGAAGTTGTTGTTTCCCTTGAAGAAAGGTTAGGAGTAGAACCTCTGGCGGCCGTGATCATGAATTTTGAAGACAATGGTATTGAAGACTATGATGAGATGGTGGGTGCACTCGCGGGTAAAGGAGCATACACTTATGCTCCAAAGAAGCTGGATCTCGATTTGAAAAATAGGGTAACTCCACCGGCTCGTCCGTCTATTGAAGATCCTCCAGTTTTAAAGCTTAAGGATCTGCCGGCCCATCTTCACTACACATTCTTGGGAGCCAACAATACCTTGCTAGTGATTATTTCTGCTAAATTGGTAGATTGGCAAGTAGAGGCTTTGGTTTCAGTGTTGAGAAGATTTAAGAGGGCCATTGGTTGGTCCATTGCTGACATCATAGGTATTCCACCCTGCATTTGTACTCATAAGATCCAGCTTGTTCCTGAGTGCATACCTAGCATTGAGCACCAGCGTCGTTTGAACCCACCTATACAAGAGGTTGTGAAGAAAGAGATCATCAAGTGGTTAGATGCAGGAGTGGTTTATCCTACTGCTGATAGCAAGTGGGTTAGCCCAGTTCAGTGTGTGCCGAAAAAAGGAGGAATTACTGTGGTTCCAAATGACAAAAATGAGTTGATTCCAATGAGGTCGGTGACTGGATGGAGAGTTTGCATGGACTATCGTAAGCTGAATTCATGGATTGAAAAGGATCATTTTCCTATGCCCTTCATGGACCAAATGTTCGACCGTCTTGCTGGTAGAGGATGATATTTTTTTCTTGATGACTATTCGGGGTATAATCAGATTTTTATTGCCCCCGACGACCAAGAGAATACCACTTTCACTTGTCCATATGGGACGTTCGTATTCAAGAGGATGCCTTTCGGTTTGTGTAATGCACTGGCCACCTTCCAACGCTGTATGATGTCTATTTTATCCGACATGGTGGTAGACACTATCGAGGTTTTTATGGATGATTTTTCTGTTGTGGGAGACTCGTTTGATGGTTTTTTGGCACACCTTGCCAATGTGCTACAAAGGTTCGAGGATTGCAACCTAGTGCTGAATTGGAAAAAATGTCACTTTATTGTTAATGAGGGTATTGTATTGGGACATCAGATTTTGAAGAACGGCATTGAGGTGGACAAGGCGAAGATTGAAGTAATTGAGAAGCTGCCCCCACCTATCTCTGTAAAAGGTATTCAAAGTTTCTTAGGTCATGCTGGTTTTTATAGAAGATTCATCAAGGATTTCTCCAAGATTGCACATCCCTTGTGGAAACTTTTAGAGAAAGAGGTGAAGTTTGTGTTTGATGAAGCATGTCTTAAAGCATTTGAGTGTCTTAAGGAGAAGTTGGTTTCAGCCCCTATTATTGTGTCACCGTATTGGACTAAGCCTTTTGAGGTTATGTGCGATGCTAGTGGAGTGGCTTTGGGTGCAGTCCTTGGGCAAAGACGTGAGAAGATATTACATCCGATTTACTACGCTAGTAAAGTGCTTAATCCAGCTCAAAAGAATTACACTGTGACTGAGCAAGAGTTGCTGGCTGTAGTATTCGCTTTTGAGAAATTTAGATCTTACTTGATTGGTACGAAAGTGATTGTGCATACAGATCATGCAGCTCTTCGGTATCTTATGTCAAAAAAGGATGCTAAGCCAAGACTGATTCGGTGGGTACTTCTGTTGCAAGAATTTGACTTTGAAGTCAAGGATCGTAAGGGGACCGAAAATCAAGTGGCTGACCATCTTTCACACCTTGAGGAGGAGGCCATGCTTAAATTGAAGGATGATCTTGAGATTGATGATACTTTTCCAGATGAGCAAGTATTGGCAGCATCCCAAGAGTTAATCCCTTGGTTTGCTGATTTTGCCAACTTTTTGGCAAGTGATCTAGTTCCAGAAGATATGACATATCAGCAGAGAAAGAAATTCATGCATGAGGTAAGAAAATTCTTCTGGGATGAGCCGTATTTGTTTAGGGTGTGTGCTGATGGCAAAATTCGAAGATGCGTCCCAAAGTCCGAGATGATGAGTATTTTGGAGGCATGTCACTCATCTCCAGTTGGGGGTCATCATGGAGGTGCATGGACTGCCCATAAAATTTTGCAATGTGGGTACTACTGGCCCAGTATTTACAAAGATGTTCATGACTATGCTCGCGCTTGTGACCGATGTCAAAGGCAACGTAATATTTCACGCAGACACGAACTTCCCATGACAACTATACTTGAGTTTGAATTGTTTGATGTGTGGGGAGTTGACTTTATGGGTCCTTTTGTGAGCTCGCATGGAATGAAATACATCTTGGTAGCCATTGACTACGTTTCTAAGTGGGTGGAGGCAATAGCGCTTCCTAATAACGAAGGGAGAAGTATCACAGATTTCATGAAAAAGAACATATTCTCACGCTTTGGGACACCCCGAGTTATTATTAGTGATGGAGAATCCCACTTTTGCAACCGTCTGTTCAAATTCCTGCTTGAAAAATATGGTGTCAAATATAAGATGGCAACACCTTACCATCCTCAGACAAGCGGGTAGGTTAAGGTGTCAAATCGCGAGATTAAGTCCATTCTGGCGAAAATAGTTAATGCAAATAGGACTGATTGGGCTCAACGATTGGATGATGCGTTATGGGCATATCGGACTGCTTTCAAAACACCAATTGGTGCATCACCATATCAGTTGGTTTTTGGAAAGTCTTGCCATTTGACCGTTGAACTGGAACATAAAGCTTTGTGGGCGTTGAAAAGGGTGAATTTGGATTGGAGCGAAGCGGCTCAATTGAGACTGGAGCAGATAAATGAGATGGATGAATTTCATCTCCGGGCTTATGAAAGTTCAGCATTGTATAATGAGAAGATGAAATTGTATCATGATCGTCGAATTAAGGACCGAGAGTTTCACCCGGGAGACTTGGTTTTACTGTATAATTCTAAGCTTCACCTGTTTGCTGGAAAACTAAAATCCAAATGGTCAGGCCCATTCATGGTCGTTCAGGTATTCTCACTTGGTGTTATTGAGCTAAAAGGAGCAGATAATGTTCTATTCAAAGTCAATAGACAGCGTGTTAAGCATTATGTGGGAGTTCCGTAAGAGATAATGATGATTGAAGAACTTGAACTTGATGAAGTCTGAGTAGTCAAGCTAGCAATGTCGTGCCGCGATGTTAAATCAGGCGCTTCATGGGCAACCCATGGGCTAGTTGGTGAAGTCTGAGTATCGAAGTTAGCTGTGTCATGCCCGACGTTAAATCAGGCGCTTCATGGGAGGAAACCCATGGGCTAGTTGGTGAAGTCTGAGTATCCAAGTTAGTCATTTCGTGCCGCGACATTAAATCAGGCGCTGATTGGGAGGCAACCCAAGATTTTGTTATGTGGAGATCTGATTATTGAGGAACAGTTAGCTGAAAATCACAAAATTTACCTGAATAGGTTAAATATCATCCACGACATGAATCACGTCACGTGAGGGTATTCTACACCACGTGGTTGGTATCGTTAAAATCAGAGGAAAATTTCCAGGTTCAAAATCTCCTCCACGGAAAGCATCCATATGACGTGGATGTGATCCACGCCACGTGAGTGGTATCGTCAAAATCAGAATTCAAAGGTCAGGATCAGAACCTCACTCACAACAACAGTCACGCCACGTAAGTCACACCCACGTGACGTGGGTCGTGTCGTGAAACATAAACCTCTGCAGGTACCCGAATTTGACCCGACCCAGGCCCGTTTTTCTAAAATAAATCCGGAGCCCTTCTTCTTTACCCGATATATATCCAACCCTTTCCCTTCTCTCCCCACTTTCAAACTCTTCAAATTAAAACCCTAAAATTCCATCTCCTCTTCTAAACTGCAAACCTCACATCCACATAAACTACAAAAATCCGAATCCAAACCACTCCAAAACAAAAAATCCAAACCCTAGACTACCAAAACTCAAAAAAAATCCGAACCCCATTACCCCACAAGTCCAAAAATTTGACCCACCCACTGTCGGATCCACCAATACCACAAACCCGACCCAAATCCAACCCAATTACCCAAAAATTTGATCCAAACCCGTTACCATGCCTCCAAAATCCAACCCCAAGAGTGACCACCTTGATGCCTCATCCCGAATTCACACCAAAAATTTGGATTTACCTTCCCGTCTACGGGATGAACCAACGGAGTCTGACCAAAGTGTTTCTGTGGAGGAATTTAAAATTAGCCTTGACGATACTGTTTTAGTCCCTCGGGCTATGAGGTTACAGACGCGAGCCCGAGCGGCTGCTCGGGTAGCACTTCAGTAGGCCCCACCACCTGTTGAGCCAGTTGTCCCGGCTGAGTATTCTAAGTTCGCCCCCCAGTCTGAAGAGGGGGAGGATGCTTCTACGTCAGGTTCGGCTGATGATGCTACGGGGCAGGGTAATTCAGCGGCGGAGGCTACAGCTTCTATTTCAGGTTCTGGTGCCCAGAGTGCTCCGACTCCCGCGCAGAGTACGGAGGTTCAGTATTGGTGTTTGCAGGGCATGCGTCCCTTCTATGATAGAGACGCTGAATTGACTGAAAGGAGGGGGTGTCGGAGGAGCATTATTGAGGAGCAGCGGTATTGGGTAGATGAGTTGAGGACCTTGCCTGACATGTGACCTGTCTTTGAGAGGTAAGATTTAGGATGGATGGCCCAGCCTTCTGGTCGATATAGCTCGGTGTTAGTCCGAGAGTTTTACGCCTCGTATGTTGCGTCAATTGACTTGGGCACTCCTGTTGGGCAGAAATTTATTTTGCAGCCATTTTTGACTTATGTCTGGTTCATGGTACCCGTGTGGATATTTCAGAGCAGATCATTCACCGCTTTCTATTTGGGGCTGACCGTCCACTTCCGACGTCGACTGCTGAATTTGACCATAGGATGGACACTATTAGAGATAGAGCTAAGATGCGAGATACGGAGCAAAAATTGGAACTGCTTAAATGGATTGCAGGGTACATAGCCGAAGATGGTGTGGCGGCTAGTTGGGTGACTGGGAAGATGGACATCAAAAAGTCCACGCTTTATTTTGCTTGGTCGATTCTGGTGGTTCGTGGTTCGTCAACGGTTGGGTCCAACCAATGCTGACAACTCACTCACGTTGGAGAGGTCTGTAGTAGTAGCTAGAATCTTAGCTGGTTATTAGATTCATTTTGTGAGGTACATAGTTCGGGAGATCCACGAGCGGGCTTTCAGAGATCACACAAGTATACCCTTTCCATGCTTAATCCAGGGGCTGTGTGATAGGGAAGGGGTGGCCAGGTTACCTACCCTCGACCATTATATTGAGGTGACCCGCATTGCATATATTGCGCTGATGCAGCAGATGGGTTCACACCCCATTTTTCCACGAGGGTCACAGGCGTCTGAGTCATCGGGTGCAGCCCTGGATGAGCCGAGTAGTGCCTCTTTGCCTGTTCCTGCACCAGTTAGGGTACCTGTGCAGACTGAGGGCACTGGCCCTATTGATGATGGAGTACCCAGTACTAGTGTTCCACCGTCTCCTGCTGGGATGGTTTCAGTATCGAGAGACTTTCTGCAGCAGTTGATTGACAGGCAGACAGAGATGTTTGAGCACCAGGCTCACATTGAGACCCAGATGGCTAAGTTGGTATCCCAGCTTAAGCCTTGGGTTAGATCTACAGTAGAGGCTGCGGAGACTAGGGTGGAGGCTCGGATGAATGCAGCGATGGACCAGTTTATGAGGGGATTGCATGGGCAGATTGATAGTTTTGAGGCACGTATGGCCTCCCGCTTGAGTGTTGCACCAAGCCCTGATATGGCCCGCTTGACCCAGAAGGTAGCTACTTTACGAGAGGAGGTTCAGGCATTGGCATCGAGTAGCACTCCCATTATACCACCTATGCCTGCCCAGACCTCCGTATGACCGGCATTTGAGGTTGATTTGTTTGCTGATGAGGAGCCTCCGATGGATAGAGGCAAGAGACCCTGCAGTCCGAAAGATGGGGGTGAGAGTGATGCTGAGTACCATGCAAGCCAGATTGAGGCGGAGTAGAGGGCGCGTGGAACATCTGCCAGTCAGGTTGTACCTCCACCAGATGCACCTACTGTTGCACAGTCTGATGATCCCATTGTTGGTGGGCCCACTTCCGATGCTTAGGGCATCGCAGGTATGTCTTCACTCCCTTGTATTTGATTTGATATCGGTGCATTAAGGGCATTGCACCATGTTTAGTTGGGGGTGGGGGTGTACCATCACTTGGGGGCTTTTGTTGCCGTGTTTCTTTGCCCCCGAGTGTGTTATCATAGTAGAACCGGCATGTTTAGGATGTTATTGATGATGTTTTTGTGTTTCTTGCTAATTTAGGAGAAAAATAAGGGAACTATAGTGCAGTCCAGTTTTGAAAGGTTTTTATGTGTTTTTGAATGTTAAGGATACCCCTCCTAAAATTTCTAATTTTTTTTATTGTGTGAATAGCATGCTTGTGTGTGACAACTGTTGGATCTTGTTATGGCACTAGGATTATAGGCAAATAACTGTAGCTAGCATTGCATGAACCAGATAGGTAGTAGTTGGTAATACAACCCTGTGCTATGAGTGTGTGAGGTCACTACTTAGTTAACTCTGTGTGTGTGATCCAGAACTTGCCCAGTTAGTCTTGCCTAAGTTAGAGGATAGGGATTAGGAAAGGATCATAGGCCGTTTTTGAATAAAGTCCACTTTTAGCCTAAATGCCAAACCAAATGAATAAGTATCCCTTGATCCCAACTTTGAGCCATAACTGTCCTATTTCTTTCATTAGCCGATTTACCTTCTCATTTTTAATTACAATGAACCTGTCTTGGCCCTGGTCCCTCCTTGGACACTGTGTACCTCAACGTAGGCAAATCGCCTAAGTTGAGGGTGGCTATTATAGGGGTGCGTAGTGTCACGCCCCAAATCCCATTGAGGCGGACTGGTACCCGAAGCCGATATGGCTCGAGAGAACCAATCTTTGCTCATGTACATTCGTATGCATGTCCTCGTATGAATCTCATTATACCTCATGCAACTATGCGGAAGTCATGGACATGGAAACATATGCCATATATAGATATATATATATATATATATATATAACTTGGCTGTTGGGGCCATCAAGTCAAACGGGCATTCATCTCTTACATTCATATGCCCACATATGTCTACAAAAGCCTCTAACAGATGCATATACATAACCATTCTAAAGTCGGGACAAGTCCCCGCTTTATACAACATTTACAACATCAAAACAAATATACAACTGTGACTCGGAAAGCCCCGAACCAACTGGAGCTCACCAAAAATTTGCAAATGATCCACAGCCTACAGAGGAGGTCTACTAGCACCTGCACCTGCAGCAATTAAAGTAAGTCCCCCAAGAGGGGTCAGTACGATAAATGTGCTGAGTATGTAAGGCTCATAAGAAACCACATCATACATAACAACAACAATGGAGACAATATAAGAGAAATAGTCAATGTGAATAAACCATCTTTCTGTATGTGAGGAACCATGTACATTACATTTTTTACTTCTTTTGCCTTCACATTTATTCATCTTTATTGTTCTACCCATGCTAGGCTGTTTTGTTTCCCCTGGGATGAGATTAACCCATGCTAGGTACTTTCACCCCTGGGATATTATAGTAACCCATGCTAGGCTTTCGTGTCGCCCCTGGGATGTTATTAACCCATGCTAGGTACTTTGACCCCTGGGATGTTATATTAACCCATGCTAGGTACTGTGACCCCTGGGATGTTATAGTAACCCATGCTAGGCTTTCGTGTCGCCCCTGGGATGTCTTTATGATATATTGGGATCGACCCATGCTAGGTGTTTCTTCCACCCCTGGGATACCACCCAAGATTACTCATCAATTAACCATTACTTCTTTCTTTCATTACTATTTCTTTCATTCTAAAAGTGATACCTTTGTGATTGAAACATTCTTGAACTTGAAACACATACATATATTACTTCACATCTTTACTCTTGTAAGATTGATACCTTTACTTGTGAGGGATAGATACATTAGCTTACACATTACTTCCTTCATTACTTTTGTGAGATTGGTACTTTTACTTGTGAGAGATTGGTACAAAGATAATCATAATATTATTGGACTTTGGAACATGACATGATTGGAAATGCTATGCAAGAATAAATAGATTCTCTTTACATCTTACTCTCTTTGAGATAGTTCTTTTAGAAGTTACAACGTTATGAGAGCATTTGGAACTTCAGTCAATGAATAAGAGCTAAGTGAATCATAATTCGTCTAAGAATAGGACACATGTGAATAACAATATATGTCAACCTGAATTGATATACTTTAAAATCCCTTGGAATAAAACAAGCCCAATGTCAATGTAAACAATATGCTGCAGAAGGATACGGAAAGAGTAACCTTACATACCTTATACTTCAAATATGAATATACAATCTTATATGTGAATACACTAGTCCAGCTCCTTCCTTATGTTTCATTCTACAACACAAGTACATAACGGAGTTTACATTGACCCCCAAATACATGCATATAACGATAATGAGTTTCATGTTTGCCTTTTAAAATGTCATTTCCCCCTTGACAATACCATTTATGAAATTATTATACCAATAATCCCACAATATTCCATACATTGACCAATACATGATAACCAATAACATGCCACACCAAGTTCATACTTTCCACTCTCCATCAACACAACATCACAATTACTCCATCAACACAACATCATAATTACTCTATCAAATCACCTCAATAACCTCATATCAACATATCGGACAAAATCCCATAATTTAAACTTATAGAAAAATAACAAGTTTAGTAACATAATCACACCATACATGTTGTTATTTTATCCATACCATGCAGTTTCATCAAAACCTCAAGTCACTTTTCAAGTTTACTTCACAAAAATGACACATCCTTTACAAAAACACAAAAGCGCACCACTTACACTTTTAGACATAACCATCATGATCTACATACTCTCCCATGCATATAATATATTAATCCATAAGAATAATCACTTACCCAAACTTGCAAATGAGTGATCTTGTCCCAAGAGGTGGCTTAGGGTTTGTAGGGTTTGAAAAATATGCAAAATATCTCTTGGAGAATTGTCTAGAAAAACATGTGTGAGTTGTCGAATTAAAAATCTGATTTTTGGTCCTTTATATAGCCCTCAAGTCATACTTAGCCATTCTTTAGCATTAAATGCTATGTTTGGCTTGGTCAATGGAAGAATGGGTCTTTTTGTTCCCTTTGGGCCTTGCATTTTGGCTCCATTTTGGGCCTCAAATTAGCCCATTAACACATATTATCCTAGCCCACTAAAATCAATGTGTAATCCATCATATATCTCATGTTCAAATAATTCCATAATGTCACGACAATATTCACTTACGAGATTCACGTTCGTAGCTTCAATCGCAAAAATAGAACTTCTAGTCGCTCATGGCTTAATTGAACATAATTTGTTAAAACACTTGTGACGACGAATTAACCCCAACTCAAATGCTAAACGCGCTTAAGAATAGTCCTACTATGATGGGGTAATGATACCATTACTTATAAGTTTTATTTACATCATAATAGTCAAAGAAAAATTTGGCGAAAACCACCCCGGTACGCCGCTTGGCGCGCCCCTTTGTTGCTTGTGGGCTGAAAATTTCAGCCCAGAGCGGCCTGGCAAGCCCCTGGGCACTCCCCACCCAAAAATTTCAAAAATAATTCGTTCTTCAACTTTTCTTTGCGGATTTGGTTAGATACTTCAAGTTCTAATCTTTAGCTTGCCTCTTGTCTTTAAGAACCTTTATTTAGGAGTCATTCAAGCTTCGTTTTTCCACTCCAAAGGTCATAAACTTTTCCCACAAGGGTTTCATCACACTTACTAGCACAATATCAAATGTTCCATCAATAACAATGTAAAAATACATACTTATTGCTCTTAAACCTAAGGTAAACATGGTTCAAGGTTATCAAGTAGGGTCGGGAAGGTACGGGGTGTTACATTTTTCCCCCCTTAGGAACATTCGTCCTCGAATGTTAACAACATCGTCTCATGTACAACAAATGCATCTCTATATTAGCATCTCTATACATATACTCTCATAGCTACTTACTTATTCTTTCTCCACTCCCGCACTTTGAACTTTTTCTTCCGTTTGAAACAAATATGGGTACTTAACTCTAATAAATTCACCACCAGGTGGAAATATGTCAATTGACTTAACTAATGACCCCGGTGTCCCATTAGATTTCGTAGTAATCAATGGAGTGACATACGATAGGGATATGTATCATTTGAAAATATGGATAATATACCTATATCTTCATCATGAGATGCCTCCACATTCTGTCGGTCCACTAGAGTATAGGTACGATTTTGGGCTCCACTGAACTAGCTGCTCCTCTAATATCTCTGCCACGACTAATAGGCTGAACACCTCTACCTGGGGAAGGAACCGATGCTGATGATGCAACGGTTGATCCCGTATGTCGTGCTATACCACTCGCGCCCTTTTGTGGGCATTCCCTCATTATATGCCCTGCTGTGCCACACCAAAAACAAGTATTTGTCCCCAATCGGCATTCACCTAAATGATACCTTCCGCAAAGTTGACACGGAGGACGAGAAAATTTTACTGTCTGTGAACCTTGCACTCTACTATTCTGTCCCGATTGAATACCCCTAAACCCTCAAAATTGGGGTTGAGTGCCTGCTATGGAATAAGAGGATGAGGGTCTCGGCGGTAACATTCGAGGTCTAGATTCTCCTGGGGACACCATAGACTGCCCCATAGGTCTAGCCTTTTTTGATGGCCCTTCCTCAGATTCTTGCATCCTTCTTCTTTGCCCTTTGGTCCTCCATTTTCTGTTCGAAAGCCTGAATTCTGGCGATGTCCATATCTCTGTTCAATGCTGCAATAGTACAGTCCCTCACCAAGTATGGCTCCAATATGTCCACATATCGATGAACTCTGTCTGTCATTGTGGCCACTATATTTGGAGCATCTCGAGCCAAAGAGTTAAACTACAAACTGTATTCTCTCACACTCATATTTCCTTGATGAAAATTTAGACATTGGTCTGCACGTGCCTCCCGGATCTCATATGGGAGGTAATGATCAAGGAATGTCATTTTAAATTCTTCCCAGCCAGCTGGGAGTGCATCAATACACTTTGATCTTTTCCAGTCCTCATACCATAATATGGCCTCATCCTTCAATCTATAAGTTTCTAGCTCAACTGTTTCTACACCTGTTATGTGCTTAAAATCTAAGGCCCTTTGAATTTGGTCCATAAAGTCCTGTGGATCTGCTTTCGGATCTGACCCTGTGAATATAGGTGGGTCTAATTTCAAGAAATCCTGTGTTCTTCGACTAGCTACCCTAGTTGCATCATCTTCGTTTACCATTGGACCAGTTCATCCCTGTGTTTATGCAGCCACTAACTGAGTAAACATATGTACTGCATTTCGTAAATCCTGATCAGTGTCATTCATAGGCGGTTCTGCAGGTACTTCTCTACCTCTTGGCTCTCCTAGAGCTGGAAAAGTAAAGGGAGACTGCGATGCAATTTCAGCATCAGCTCCACCTTGACTACCTTGGTCAGGTGGTGATTTACTTGTGCCTTCACCGGCCAGCCTATCCACTTGCTTACCTTTACCTCTACTTCTTCTTGTCATTGGCATTTTTACTATAAAGAAGAATACAAATTTTAATGATCAGATACGATTCCACTTACAACATTGGCTCTATTGCACGATCTGGAATGAAGAAAATAAACAACTCCTAAATGTCCCGTAGCCTCCTACGTATAAATGTGGTGCACAACACATCCATAAGTAAGACTCTACTCAGACACGGCTTTGTAGACACCCATAGAACGACCTGCTCTGATACCACTTTTGTCACGCCCCAAATCCCATTGAGGCGGACTGGCACCCGAAGCCGATATGGATCGAGAGAACTAATCTTTGCTCATGAACATTCGTATGCATGTCCTCGTATGAATCTCATTATACCTCATGCAACTATGCAGAAGTCATGGACATGGAAATATATGCCATATATATATATATAAAACTTGGCCGTTGGGGCCATCAAGTCAAACGGACATTCATCTCTTAAATTCATATGCCCACATATGTCTACAAAAGCCTCTAACAGATGCATATACATAACCATCCTAAAGTCGGGACAAGTCCCCGCTTTATACAACATTTACAACATCAAAGCAAATATACAACTGTGACTCGAAAAGCCCCGAACCAACTGGAGCTCACCAAATATCTGCAGATGATCCACAGCCTACAGAGGAGGTCTACTAGAACCTGCGCCTGCAGCAATTAAACTAAGTCCCCCAAGAGGGGTCAGTACGAAGAATGTGCTGAGTATGTAAGTCTCATAAGAAACCACATCATATATAACAACAACAATGGAGACAATATAAGAGAAATAGTCAATGTGAATAAACCACCTTTCTATATGTGAGGAACCATGTACAATACATTCTTTACTTCTTTAGCCTTCACATTTATTCATCTTTATTGTTCTACCCATGCTAGGCTGTTCTGTTGCCCCTGGGATGAGATTAACCCATGCTAGGTACTTTGACCCCTGGGATGTTAGAGTAACCCATGCTAGGCTTTCGTGTCGCCCCTGGGATGTTATTAACCCATGCTAGGTACTTTAACCCCTAGGATCTTATATTAGCCCATGCTAGGTACTGTGACCCCTGGGATGTTATAGTAACCCATGCTAGGCTTTCGTGTCGCCCCTGGGATGTCTTTATGATATATTGGGATCGACCCATGCTAGGTGTTTCTTCCACCCCTGGGATACCACCCAAGATTACTCATCAATTAGCCATTACTTCTTTCTTTCCTTACTCTTTCTTTCATTCTAAAAGTGATACCTTTGTGATTGAAACATTCTTGAACTTGAAAAACATATATACATTACTTCACATCTTTACTCTTGTAAGATTGATACCTTTACTTGTGAGGGATAGATACATTAGCTTACACATTACTTCCTTCATTAGTTTTGTGAGATTGGTACTTTTACTTGTGAGAGATTGGTACAAAGATAATCATAATATTATTGGACTTTGGAACATGACATGATTGGAAATGCTATGCAAGAATAAATAGATTCTCTTTACATCTTACTCTCTTTGAGATAGTTCATTCAGAACTTACAACGTTATGAGAGCATTTGGAACTTCAGTCAATGAATAAGAGCTAAGTGAATCATAATTCATCTAAGAATAGGACACATGTGAATAACAATATATGTCAACCTGAATTGATATACTTTAAAATCCCTCGGAATAGAACAAGCCCAATGTCAATGTAAACAATATGCTGCAGAAGGATACAGAAAGAGTAACCTTACATACCTTATACTTCCAATATGAATATACAATCCTATATGTGAATAAACTAGTCCATCTCCTTCCTTATGTTTCACTCTACAACACAACTACATAACGGAGTTTACATTAACCCCCAAATACCTTACAAATGCATATAACAATAATGAGTTTCATGTTTGTCTTTAAAAATGTCATTTCCCCCTTGACAATACCATTTATGAAATTATCATACCAATAATCCCACAATATTCCATACATTGACCAATACATGATAACCAATAACATGTCACACCAAGTTCATACTTTCCACTCTCCATCAACACAACATCACAATTACTCCATCAAATCACCTCAATAACCTCATATCAACATATCGGCCAAAATCTCATAATTTACACTTTTAGAAAAATAACAAGTTTAGTAACATAATCACACCATACATGTTGTTATTTCATCCATACCATGTACTTTCATCAAAACCTCAAGTCACTTTTCAAGTTTACTTCACAAAAATGACACATCATTTACAAAAACACAAAAGTGCACCACTTATACTTTTAGACATAACCATCATGATATACATACTCTCCCATGCATATAATATATTAATCCATAAGAATAATCACTTACCCAAACTTGCAAATGAGTGATCTTGTCCCAAGAGGTGGCTTAGGGTTTGTAGGGTTTGAAGAATATGCAAAATATCTCTTGGAGAATTGTCTAGAAAAAAATGTGTGAGTTGTGGAATTAAAAATCTGATTTTTGGCCCTTTATATAGCCCTCAAGTCATACTTAGCCATTCTTTAGCATTAAATGCTATGTTTGGCTTGGTCAATGGAAGAATGGGTCTTTTTGTTCCCTTTGGGCCTTGCATTTTGGCTCCATTTTGGGCCTCAAATTGGCCCATTAACACATATTATCCTAGCCCACTAAAATCAATGTGTAATACATCATATATCTCATGCTTAAATAATTTCATAAAGTGACGACAATATTCACTTACGAGATTCACGTTCGTATCTTCAATTGCAAAAATAGAAATTCTAGCCGCTCATGGCTTATTTGAACATAATTTGTTAAAACACTTGTGACGATGAATTAACCCCAACTCGGATGCTAAACGCGCTTAAGAATAGTCCTACTATGATGGGGTAATGATACCATGACTTATAAGTCTTATTTACATCATAATAGTCGAAGAAAAGTTTTAGCGAAAACCACCCCGGCACGCCGCTTGGCGCCCCCCTTTGCTTCCTGTGGGCTGAAAATTTCAGCCCAGAGCGGCCTGGCACGCCCCACCCAAAAATTTCAAAAAAAATCCGTTCTTCAACTTTTCTTTGCGGATTTGGTTAGATACTTCAAGTTCTAATCTTTAGCTTGCCTCTTGTCTTTAAGAACCTTTATTTAGGAGTCATTCAAGCTTCGTTTTTCCACTCCAAAGGTCATAAACTTTTCCCACAAGGGTTTCATCACACTTACTAGCACAATATCAAATGTTCCATCAATAACAATGCAAAAATACATACTTATTGCTCTTAAACCTAAGGTAAACATGGTTCAAGGTTATCAAGTAGGGTCGGGAAGGTACGGGGTGTTACACGTAGATTGAGTTGGGTATGAAGAAGAGGTTAGTAAAATATAAAGGGAAAACAGGTTTGGGTGTGAAGAAAAATAAAAGTGAAAAGAATAGAAATTGCAAAGAGAAAAAAAAATTTGCTTTTTGAAAGTGAAGAAAAAATCACACCCAAAATCTGAGAATAAAAGAGTGGAGAATAAGGGAGAATAAGAATGAGAAAGGTTGAAAGTTGGAGTAAAAAATAGTGTAGTGTCAGGGAGGGTTGTCACCATACCCATATGTACCATACCCGTCCCTAAGCCTGCTTTACAAGTCGAGTAAAGTCCTATAGTGATCCTAGTCCAACTGTCCAAAAACGAAGGCGTAGAAAATAAGGGCAAGCCTATGGTATTTCATTCACACTGTCTTGACTTCTTTGCGAGCGTGAGTGTTTTGATCTCGTCCCTATGATATTCATTAAAGTATACTGAGAGTGCATGGGACTTCTTTGATTGTGAGAGCACATGGGTTGCGTCATTAGCTGCTAGTTGTTCGAGAAATATCAAATTACATATATGCTTAGTTGTTTGTACATAATTTGGTGCCATCTCTTGATCCCTTATGTGTCATGATACTGTACTTTTTATATACACACATTGGTTTTGATTTGTAAAGAGGAGGGGTCAGAAAAGGTTTTGTGCCAAAAGCAACGAGTAGACTGCCATAGGTTCCTTAGGTTTCTCTTAGTTAAGCATTATGTTTGTGTATTTTTAATTTGTTCGCCGGAGGACATGCAAACGTTCTAAGTTGAGGGTGTTGATGTGCCATGGTTACATGACACTTTTGATGCTTAAAACAAGGAAAATATGCAATAACTTGGGTGTGTTTTGTTGGTATGATGTGGTTTCTGTCCTACTTTGCAGGAAAACAGGTTTTAAAGGCAAAATGATCATAAAGGAAGAATCAAGCCCGAGAATGAAGTGTCAGAAGAAGAAAGAGCAAGAGTATGCAACAGGGGAGGAGTCACTCCACCAACCACGTGCCGTGGAAGCCACTCACGTGACGTGAGTGGCTGTCGTGACTCAACTTCAGAGATTAAATGAAGAGCCTGATTTCCACGGCAAGAGTCACGTGGCGTGACTACCACCCGCGTGATGTGGAAGCCTGCCGTGACCCAACTTCTGAAGACTTCTAATTGAGCCTGATTCCCACGACATCAACCTACGTGGCGTGACTTGGTTCCACGATACCAAGTCACGATACCGTGGAAGTTGCCGACTCTGTTCTCCTATTTGGTTTTGGATAGGACTAGTTTTGTATCTATAAATACCCATGTATAGTCCTAGGTGCGAGAGTTGGTCAATATACTATTTTGAGAGTTATTTCATACAGTTTCAGACATATTCTTGGTTTTGTAGTCATAAACCCTAACTTGAGTTTTATTGATAATTGAAATTTCAATTTTTCTTCATTATTGTGAGTTCATAATTATGTTTTCATCTTTGAATACTTCTGGTGTTCTTGCAATTATGAGCAGCTAAACCCATCAACTAGGGTTGTGTGAACCATGAGGAATTAACGAAACTGGTTAAGTGCAAAGCAATTTTGTATCGCTGTGAATGCATGTATTGTTGTTTCCTTCGTTGTGATTGCTTTTCTAATGGTTGCAAACGTTAAAAACTCGTCTGTATTCTAAACTTGCTCGAGAGAGAGGTAGAGATTGGGAAAAGGAGATAACAACAGAGATTTGAAGCTATCAACCTTCATCTAATAACCGGAGCCTTAGTGGGAATGGTTATCTGAGATCCACGACAAGGGTTAGTAGTGCGACACTCGGAGTCCAAGAGGAGAAGAGTGAAATTCGTCTAATGAAGGTCGAGAGACAGTTAGATGAACCTAACTTGTTAGATTTTGCATGCAGCACACCGGGGAAATTTTGTTAAGCACTAGCAATCGGTGGAGTTAAGGAATCATTGGGGATCACAGTCCTAGTGTATTTCTATTATTGTCTACAAACTCAATACAATCAGCAATCGTTATTGTTACTATTTATTAGCACAACCCCCAGTTTTACTTACTTTCCAACTGTTCCATCAGGTATTTTACTTACACTTCGACCTATTCCCTGTGGGATCGACCCCAACCTAGTTGGGTTCTATATTTGATTCAGCGACCGCTTTATACTTCTTAGGAGGCATATTTTCGGCGACATCACATGCTTTACCTTTTTACATGTGATTTCTATATTTCATGCAGTAGTTCATAGCTCAAACTAACGATTAAAATAGGGTTGCATGTCGCTATGACGATACTACTTTAGCAGAAAAATTCCCTCTATGGCGGGATCGCCATAGCAGGTCAGTATAGCTATGGCGGCCCCAACAGTAGTAGTCCAGATTTTTACAATTTCCTAAACTTTCTCTTATTCTCTCTTCCCTATTTTTAGCATTACAACATTAAATCACATAAGTTATGAATTACAACAAGAAAATTTTCATAACAACATATCCCGCTATTCTGCATAATAGCTCTTTTTCCCATGGTCCTCAATAATTTTTGACTGTCCTAAAATAAGAGTTTCCCACAATTATAGACCATCCTTCCCCTTATCATTTTTACCAATGACAAGACCATGCCAACATGTAAAAAAAATACAATTTCCCGGTAAATCACATAGCAAATAATTTCTTAAGACATCAACACATAACTAAGTTATGACCTTTTACCAACCAAGAAATTCATAACAATTCAACAATCACATGTTCATAGTTGTTCAAGCACTAATCAATGCACATCAGTATCAATCTAAAATTCATCATTGAACAAGCCCTTTTTATTATACCTCTCCGATTCATGGATAGCCAATTGCCCATGCATTACATAGCCTTCATGGACAGATACCAATCAACCTTCCCGATTCCAACTTCCCTTGTCTGTGTTAATTCAACTAGAGTCAGACGACATTCATTTACCTTAATGAGATACCAATTGAAATCTGGAGATACCAATTGGACTCAACCCATACAATCAAGTACACAGACCACACAAAAAGAGAGAAAAAAAGTGAAATGATTTCCTAGAATGCCTCATAGCTTCCCAAAGATTAGATGTGGACGTCAACACACAGATCCGCAGGACTCTACTCAACATTGTCTCTTATACTGGGAGACCGGTAACCTAGGCTTGATACCAAACTGTCATGACCCAAATACTAGACTGCGCGGGTACCTACTCTAATCCACATAGATAGGAGAATCCTTACCACCCATTTTAGAAGGTATGTGGAAGTCATTAAGAAAATAAAGAAATGCCTTTAATTTTACAACTAGTTTGCAAAACTTTAATTACAACTGAAAATCTTTCAATATAAATATAAACCCTCCCTAGGAACTAGTCTAAACAGGTACAAGAGAGGCTAGGAGAAAGTACAACAATAGACACAACTTCTCCCATGGGAACAAATACAGAAGTTGTTGGAGATCATTACCGTGTCAAGCTTGAAATACCGATTGATCCTACAACCAAACTATACCCCAAAAGAGGCATAGCCAGAGAAGTATCAGTACAAAACCACGCGTACTGGTAAGCATTATCGGTCGACCCAAACTAAATCACATGAATATTTGGAACAAAACATACAACTTGGGTTTTAACTACATTAAAACCATCACCTACATTTGTACGTACAACCTGTGGATTATAACCCAACCCCATTTGTTCATCCTAACAGTTTGCTACATTAACAATCTTTTAATCCTCTGGTTACCACCGTAGATTCTTCTGAATCCACCAACACCAACCACCCTTGACGAATAAACATTTAATTAATAAACCCAATTCCTGACTCTACACCATTATTAACCAAACAAGGATGAACAATAGTAATGTAACATATAATTCCATGAACAAATTCATTATTGTAACATAACAGCACTTTCCCACCCAAAATTTTTAGGTTCCATTCATTTTATCCATCAAAACACCTTGCCCGAAGGCCTAATCATGCAGTCTCACGTCAATCTACATCATGCTTAAGCTTTCTAACTAAGGTTTAAACTACTCAGTTAGAGCTAGCCAACCTGGACTCCAAGCAGCTGTTACGGAGGCATGAATGCGAGTTTTAACTCCATGAAGGTGGCTACTAACGTGGAATCAGTGGAAAAACCATGGGGGTTACCCCATTAATGTGGAAATCACTCCTCTCCATTGCTCCCAGGCCATAAGGTAATCCTAGGAGGTTTTTTGAATGAACCTCATCTTTTTACAATGGAAGAGGAGAAAAGAGAATATGAAAACTTGCACCTGCGGTTTCTGGTACTGTGATCCCACTTAGCATCCTGACAGCTACTATAGCGATGCCGCTATAAAGGAATGACATCAGCCTGACTCAAAATTTTAAATTTTGAAATTTTTAGTCATGTCACCCCATACTAATTCGAAATCGTATTTTTAATATTTTCTATAACCCTGCCCATAACAAGGTGTCTTTTAATAACGACAGAATAGGTCGTTACAAATAATTAGTAAAAAGAAGATGAAATTATGTAAAGCTCATATAAATTTTTTAGGAGTAATACTAGGAGATGGAAAAATTAGGCTACAACCTCATATTACCAAAAAAGACTTAGAAATGCCAGACAAATTAGATAACACAAAAGAACTACAAAAATTTCTAGGACTAATAAATTATGTAAGAACTTTTATTAAAGATTTAGAAAAAATGGCAGGACCTTTATATGCCAAGACGGGAGCTAAAGGACAAAAATAATTTAACAATGAAGACATCAAAATTAAGAAAAAAATTTAAAATGTTCCTGATTTAAATATGCCACTAGAAAGTGACTATTTAAGAATAAAAACGAATGGAAGTTATGAAGGGTGGGGAGTAGTACTAAAAGTGAGGCCACATAAATATAGTAACAAAAGTGAAGAAAGAATTTGTCCCTAAGTAGAAAATATAAAGAAAAGGGAAATATGAGTAGTATAGATGCAGAAATACTAGTTATATATGGACTGAATAGTTTTAGGTTATAGATTTTAAATAAAAAAGAGATATTAGTAAGAGCTGTTTGTGAAGCTATCGTTAAATTTCATCAAAAAATAAATGATAAAATAAGTAGTAGAAGAAGATGGTTAAATTTTATGGATACAATTACTACATATGAAAATATAATTTTTGAATATATTAAAGGAAAAGATAATAATCATGTGGATCAGTTAAGTAGACTAAATATACATATTAATTAACATATTTATTTTTCAGCATGAGACCGACAATCCCCAAGCCCACAGACAAGGGAAAAGGCATGGCCTCACCCTCAAACACATATGCACAAATATCTCTCGGTAATACACATTTTAGACCACAAGTATTAGCTTTAGAAAATCAGATTGAACGAAATATATTTTGAAAAATATAATTTAATATTTTTTCATCCATCTAATTTATCTTTTAGAATTTTGCCAGAATGCATTATAGATAGACAACAAAGTTCCTTAATAGATAATTTATGGAATGCTTACAATTAAAAGACGATAAGTATTTTATAGCAGTCATAAATGCTTTGTGTCAATATTTCATGGAGGAAAGTAAAGACAAAAAATTTAAATATTAGATAGTAGTTCATGGGAGAACAAAAGGTATTTTCCAAACTTGGATAGAAGTTTTAGATTCAATAAATGATTTTGGAAAACCTCTTTTTAAAGGTTTTAATGATTTTACTGAAGCATTAGATTATGCTTAAAGTATATTAGGACCAAATTACTATATTTCTCCTTCTCTCAGACAAAGTCTAGATAAAATATTCTAGTATAATATTCAAAAAAATACAGACAAGATAATTTTTTATGATCATTGTTCGTCAATGACTGGGGCATTCAAGAGGTTGAATCAGAAAAATAAAGCCTTGAATTAAGAAAAAGCTAGACTCATTGAAAAAGTGATATTACTAGAAGATAGACTCAAATTGATAAAAACAGAAATATATCAAACCCAGACGCAGATAATTTGTGACTCTCAGCCACAAAGTTATCCATCTTAAAATAAAATGGATGAGACGGGTGTGCATTCCCTAATGAATGCAACAAGATCCATTGTGTCGGATAGACACACAGCTAGTCTGGCTCAAACGATAATCGGTAATGACGTATCAAATCCGTTGATGGTTGCCACTTTACCAAAAAGTGAACATACATATCCTAAAATGGGAAGAATACTCCCAGAGACAATAGTGAAAGGAGAGTCATCATCCAAGAAAAGGATGATAAAATCAAAAAAGAAAAAGAAAGACGAGATGAAAAAATTAATCGAACAGACGCTTAAACAGTTTCTTCAAAATAGTCAAGACAACCAAACACTTGAACCACCTATCCAAGACAAACATGAAGATATGAACAAAGAAGAAGAAACAATAGACGAATCAGAAGATGATAATATTCATAATGATGACAACTATGACTCCGGAATGAGCTTTGATTTAGTAGCACTGCACAATTTAAATACGTAAAGAATAATGTCAGAGAAGACATGTGAAAAAAGCAAAGTGAAGATACCATGTTTGATGGACATAAAGTTTGAAAAGAATACAAAAATGATGGACATAAATCTTTGACATAGAGTTTGAAAGGAAGACAAAAAACTTTTTTCAAGACATTTGAAACACATAAAGTGGAGCATTATTAAAGATTCTTCTCCAATACTCTTAGAATACAAATAAAGATTTGAAGTCTGGATTTCAAGTCCGAAGATATCTATAAATAGAAGCAGTCCAAGAATTCACAAGACAGAGTTGCAAGAAGAGAAAATCCATAGCTAAGAAAAACCATTCTAAAAAATTCTCATATTCCACTTCCTTTTCATCTTTTCATCCTTCTTAATGCTTCCTTGTATCCACTCTCTAAATCTTGTATTATAAATTTCCTGTTAAATAAGTCAAGTATTTTAATAAGTTAGTGTGTAAGGAGTCCTTTAGGGGTTCCCAAAAGGGAAACCTCTCTCCGTCTTAAGTCATGTAAGACTTTATATATTGCTACTATATTTCTCTATTATTCTCCCATAATATGTATGTTTTCATATAATTATGTATGTTAGTAAGATTGTATGCAATATATATATTTCCATTTATATGTTTTTATAAAATCTAATAACGATGGATATTCCCTTAGTATATGGTTAACCTCTTAACCTCTTAATAATAACGATGGATTAACCTGTAAATTCCTAGGAAGTTAAGGCTTTGAATGTCCACACAGTTTAAAGGACAAATTATCAGTCATATCCGGGGTGGGGTTAAAAAAAAGTTATTAAGAACATAGGTTGAGAGAGAGAGATGAATAGGATAATTAATTAGTTAAAAAAATTATTACTACACATTACTATTAACCGGGAGAAAATATGGAAATTTAGTAAAAATAAAGACTAAAACATGATGAAAGACATAAGTGAGAGAAGGAGTACTAAGTAGGATTTTTACATCACTATTACAAACAAACTACCACAACACTCTCATAATCTCTTAATCTCTTTAATTATCTTAATCTCATTTACTTATATATATAAATATATATATATATTATGAAGCTGAAGAACTAATCATAAGAACATATATGGATTAACTTAAAACAAGAGTTAAAAGGTTAAATCATGAGTCTTGGTGAAATTAATTATAATATCTCAAACAACTAAAAACTTGAGTATAATATCATCAGAGGATTAGCTTAAAATATGAGTAAAGTCAAAAGGATGAATCATGAGAAAACCATTTGAAATATCTTTAGGAACCAAAAATCTGAAGAGAATCATAATAGTTGAAATATGCGTTAAAAGATTTGTCATACATCAAGTAATGAAGTCATAAAGTCATAAATCTGTGGGATTTTCTTATAACCGATAAGCACTATATGAGCTCATGATTCCCAGAGTCTTTCTGTCACGACCAGATTTCTCAGGTCATGATGGCACCTACTATAACTCACCAGTAGGCAAGCCAACCCCTAGTCTGGAACTGCTAGTAACAGACTATCAAGAGAAATAAATGAAACAACGGAAAGGAATCTAATAAAGGGGATAATATAAATTACAACTCCAAGACCTGGTGAAGTCAGTACAAGAGCTTCTATACAACTAGAGTACAAAGTGGAATACAGATTCAATATATATAAAAAGTTTTCTCTGAAATACAAAATAGATATCAAACTAACAATATGAGAGAGAACAGGAATACTCCGAACGTCAGGAGTTCACCCCAAATCTCCAATCCATAGCTGCTCCGTATGATACACACATTAACGGCGAGAACTCGTACTATGATCTATAGGCTGTAGAAGTGTAGCATGAGTACCAAACTCATGGTACTCAGTAGGCATCGGCCGACTGAGCTCCAAAGATAATGCAAGCATAAATAACATGTAAAGCGGGAATATAAATTACAGGCCACTAACCAAGAAACTAAACATAATAATGCTAATGGAGCAATAAGGATAAACTATCCTATTCTAACAGTTTTTAGGAACAAAAGTGCAATACCATGTATCACTAACCAATATACAAATGAAGAGTGAAAGAAGGATGCATAGTAGTAATACAAGGCCAAAGGATACATATATATACAATATGCATAGATAAGGAAAGAAAGGGATATACACTAATGCCATATATATATATATATATATAGGACTAAACTCAAAGGTAATAACCTAAGTGAACCAACCTAACGTCTCGAGGATCATATCTAAGAAAGGGAGCTAATAATAGCATAATCAAGGATTCTAACCAAAGTGTGACTAATCATGAGGTAATCTAACAATAACGTACTATATCATGATAAAGAAAAGGAAATAAGAAACGTACCGACAACCTAGGGTACCAGTCCATAACCATCCTGCCACGAACTAACCATAATAACCAACAATAAGGTAACTGGCTAGCCAGAATAAATAATAACCTAACCGGGCCCCCACAAGCCTGGAAGATTCAGTCAAACACTCAACAGGCAACAACTATAACTTGTACCTATACAGACCCCATAACACCGATAGATACAGGCGCCAAATAATTATATTGGTGATAGGCAATGCATATGAATGAATGAATGAATGCAAGTGTAATCTAGTACCATCAACCAATCAAGTGTCATAACGTACCAAATGTATACAACTCCTCCAGCTTAATAGCTTGCAAAGGTAGGACCTATGGTGACCATCCTTATCCGGTATTGTGGCTCATGAATGAAGGGGCCCACCCATAGGGGACTCAGGATATCCGTACACACTGCCTGGTTCTGAACTAGGACTTTTAATAATCATCATATTTCATCTACTCCATCCAATAAGTGATGTATAAGTATAATAAGTGAACGGACTAGAACCATGACTAAAAGAGTGTAAGTCTGTAAATCCATTGCTCGAGATCAACTTCGGGACTAAGTCAACATAATATAGTAGAAAAGGTCAGAATCTCTCTCGATCGAAGTAAATAATAGTGATAAAAGAGTGGATAAATACCGGACCAGATTTAATCTCGGTTGAATTCCCAAATATCATATTTAGTTTCAAAGGCTCATAATTTATTAAACAAGGTGGTACGATTCTCGTGGTAAAAGAATCTGTTTTAAAAGTGAACAGTGAGAATAAATCCTTTTTTAGAAAACAGTAGTAAAATCAAAATTTTGGTTGGAATAGTACCACTAATTGAGCATAAATTTGCCTAAAAGCATGCATGCCATCACCAGTATCCAAACAATACAACCATAAGAGTCTGTAAACTAGAACCACACCCTTTTTAAGGATAAAATACTCACTTGGAGTCCAACTGGTATTGTAACCACGACATCGGGCCCAACAATAAATAATTAACATAATATTAGCACCATAATATGGGAAACTACAGTGAATATAGGAATAATGCCACTAAAAGGATCTAATCGGGAAAAATATCATCCAATTCACTAAGTAATATAGTAAGTCTAAAGTCTAATATTAAGGATCCATAACATAAATCTATGGATAACACGACTATAATCAAGGATAATAGGATTCTATGGCCATAATGGGTATTTTATACTAAGGTTTGACTCACATTTCTATCCCAAATTCCCAAATAGGTTATGTCATGTTATACTAGTCATTAACATATCCTATCATCTCTATCTAGCATGCAATCTATACTATACATAATCTCATAGAGAAGAGTAGACCGAAGCCTACCTCGTTGCTGAAACGCAATCTTGAATCGCCCACTAATCGCTCGTCCTTGCTCAATGATCCCGAATAAAGGTCACACTATCAAAATAATAACCTATACGTTATTACGAGTAAAATGATACCCATATTGCAATACAAAACTCCAAGCAAATAAATGGGTAAAAAATGAGCTTGTGGGGCCCGCTAATGAAATTCTAAAATTGAATCCATCACCAGGTCCCTCGAAGGATAAGTAATGTGTGCTCAAAAGTTGAGCACAAATGGTGTAAAAATCAGGGCCCAAATCAACCCACAAAGTTAAGGAACTAATGACTTAATTTCTAAGAATTTACAATAAAAAAAGGACGGAATTTGATGGGGAAAATAATGAAAAATGACTAAGGAGTGTTGAACTAGCTTACCTAAGCTTCAATGGATGATTTTCCATACTTTACCATGTCCCATGCTCTCAAACAATGGAGGAAAATGCCCTAGGAAAAGAACAAAAATCAGGTGAAGGAATATAACACCAGCAGTTGCCGCTAAAGCGGTCACTTGGTAGCTAAAGCGGTTACTGACCGCTAAAGCAGCTGGTACTATAGGTTTGTGGCGGCTAAAGCGGCATCACTGTGGCCAAAATGACATCCGCTTAAGCGGACAAGGAGAGCTAAAGTGGCCCTCAGTTATACAACAAAGGCCGCTAAAACGATAAAATGTGGCAAAATATCGCTAAAGCGGTCATTTGGCTGCTTAAGCGGTTGCACCAGCAACTTGAGACATCAGATTTTTCTAAGTCCAAATAGACTCCGAATGGGTGCTCGAGATTCGTTCAGAACCCCATGTGCGAAAACAAACTATGCTACCACACTAAATTTGACATTTCAGACTCAATGGAACCATCAAAACTTTCATCCGAGGTTGTTTTGATTAAATATGGGGCCCATACCTATACTTTCATTTTTTATTAAATCCACCCAATAGCCCAAAATGAGTCTGAAAGCCTCGAGACCTAAACCATGGGTCCTCCTAGCCTAAAGTTAATGTTCTAGAGCTGATGGCATTGTCGGAATTCTCATCTGAGATTGTTTACTAGGATTTTTGGTCCGACACCAATTCCTTAACAGCAAAAGTTCCAAAATAGGGAAATGAGCCTAAAATCCAAATGAACTATTCAATAACCAAACCGAGAGTTCCGACAAGTCATAAATGACCTATTGCCGCTATAGAAAGACTTAAAACTCCAAAAATAAATGCAGAGAAAGAGACTGAAAGCTCAAAATGATGAGGAACTGGGCCCGTATGCCCCGAGCATGTCTCCCTAGATAACCCCTAAGCAAAAATAACACTTCCAAGGGATTCTGCTATAGGTATCCCTTTGTCAACCAACTTGTGTACTTCACCTCTTAAATAGCCACAAACTCAACCTCGAAAACCAACTGGCCTCCAAGTAAACCGTGCACGGCTGAAGCACGCAAACCCAAACCACATCATACCTACATCATAGTGATACCAGTACAACCAAACAAAAACTTAATCAAGCTGAAGACCACCCAAGGCATGAACCATGCAACTAACTCCAAATTCTGAAATCCAATATTATTTTGCCATTCCTAACCTGCTATCAACTCTAACTTGCACAAAATATCATTTGTGCCCTATCCGTACAACTATCTCACACTAACCTTGAAAGACTGAAGCTAATCTACTTAAAATCCATAATGGCAAGCATAAGAATAAACCCATAAAGTGATACCTGGACACACAAATGGGGATGATCAAAGCTTGTGATTTCTAGCCAAAGCTACAACTAGTTTGGATGACCCTCGAAATGGATAGTCAGGAGTTTGAAGCACAAACCCGTGAAACTAAATGATCCACTCCAGAATGCCCCACCAATTGTGGGTGAAACCATGTTAAGTCCACTTGAACACACTCCTTCTGCTGAGCATACAATCCAAAATTCTTATGAAAACTGAGAATCAAGGTAAAGAGCAGTAGAAACCAATATCATGTGCCAGCAAACTATCCCTTGAGTATTTATCAAGCATAACCCATCTGAGCTGAATATAACCAAATTGGTAGGTAAGGAGTAGGTTTAGTCTTCCTATAGATGAAGTCTCAACTGAGTCAAATTTCAAAATAGAGGTTGCAACCAAGCTCTACAATCCATAGTTGAGATCTCAACAACGGAGTTGAACCGCTCGATCTCAACTGTCTAAACCAATCCTGTTGACGACTAAGCATCCAAATTCCAAAATCTATCATAACCTTCAAGGTGTAAAAAACCAAAATTGAAGTCCACAAGCCTTCACTATGATCAAATACTCATACCAATCTCACTATCAGAAATCAAGCATATTCCCTAACGGTTCCCGCAAGAACTGGAACTAAAATGTCACAAAAAAACATAGTCATAATAGAGGAAAACCATCAGCTAAATACGTAAGCAATCAACTCCACATCTGTTGAAGGGTATACTGCATCAAGGCATAACCAAGAACTCACCAAGGTTGCAAACAGTACTAATGATAGCCAAAACTCGAGCAGCTCAAAGAAATAGAACCTTAGCCTGAATTTAGTCAAACCAACACTCAATACATTGCAATGAATACTCGTAAGTACATATCACCAAGAAAAAGCACTCCACAAAGTCATATTAGGCCTAACAACTATCGAAAATAAGAGTTTCCTGAAATAACCCATTTTATACCAACTTTAACTCTACTGGATCATGAACCACATCATAGCAAGAATGGAGTATCCAACTCAATACCAGTACCAAGATCAAAACTATCACTAGTAGACGAACCCAACAAACCAGAAAGGCAAGCCTTAGACCTTTCGACATCAACATTAAGACCACTATCGGGCAATGAATTATCCAAATCAGAAGAATAGATCTTAAATTTATCAACCATGGGAATGGGCTATAGAAAAGGATAGCCAATGCTAGAATCTCAATAGACCATAAAAGCAATACTTGGGCTTTTCGACATTAAAAATAGGTGATAGAATCGAATTAACAACTCTAAAACCACAACAAAACCATGGAAGGCCAACCTACCTCTACTTTCACAACCCACTCAACAATCGATCTAAACTTGCCAACAGAGAAGGAAAACAACCAACCTTGCCTCACAAAAAGAGAGAGAACTAACCAACTAAGCTAGCCAACTAAGCCAACAAATAAGAATCACAAGAAACAGATTCTAACTAGATAATGCTAGTCTATCCATCTATCAAGTAAAAATTGATTGATGTCAAAACAATGACAATAATAACAACAACAATAGTGACACCAGTATAAGGTGCAGGTGGTACCAAAAATAAAAAAATCAATAACAAGTACCACTCTAGGTCCATAATAAGGCCAAAGTGGCAAAGTAAATAGGACTCTAACCCAAATGCTAAACCCCACAAGAAAAAACATATATTGGTCCACTCCATCCACTACTAAAAAAAATCAGCTACGGGGGTAGTCACATATGAATAAAATCTACACCAAGGCATACAACAACCAATATAAGAATACCAAGGCATATAATCATCGATGGGTATGAAAACCCCCACTTAAGTTAAATAGAAAGTAAAAGGTAGTAAGTCGAATCATACCTATATCAATAGAATCCAAAGTCATAGACCTAACGTGCCCTAAGGAGTACAAATTTGAGAGTGTACAAACCTGGGCTGAGCGTCTGAATCACCAACTGGGGTACTAAGTGCACTACCTCTAACTGAAGGTGTCACATCTCTGTGAGACTAATCTAGATGAGCTGAATGACTAATAATCCCACATCGAGGAAACTATCTGGACTAGTGACCGGTCTTTATGCATTCATAACAAACCCCTAAAGCTCTAACTCAGCGAGAAACATGAGTTGACCCCAACTGGTTGACCAACTAATGACGGGGACACTCTCTACCAAAATGATGATCCTCTCCGCACTCACAACATACCTCAGGAGCTCTAGGCTGGAGAGGAATAAGTGCTGACCCTATCTGAACAACTATCTCATGTCTGGGCACTTCCTAAACCAAGGAACTTCCTAAACCAATAGAAAATCTCACCACAATAAAAACAGGCTCCTGGAACACTCTGGTGTACTATTCTTGCTAAACCAAAATGGCCGCCAAGGCCTGATGATCTACACCGAATACTCTGCAATATCTAACGAGAATTCTACCCACTGTGACCACTACGATCTACCTGAGAGCTACCCACAAGATGAGGTGCTACCTGTACAGGCCCAATAGGTGGCAAGTGATGTTGATTCCTACTGGAAGGGTCCCTACTCCCGGACGGAATACCAATAACACTATGCTGATGACATGGCCTATTATCGCCACCTCAATATATCTTAATACATACCCTTTCTATGGTCCTCACATGATCAACAACCTGAGGGAAAGAAGACCCAACTGCTATCAAATACTACGATGCCAAGCAGAGTGGCAAAGCTAACCCTCTAATAAATCCATACACCATCTCATGGTCTGAAGGATATAGTATATTAGTATGTCTGTCCTAAACGAGAAACCCAATCTCAAACTCTGAAATAGACTAGGAGCCCTACTGAATACTAACAAACCCAACTCTGGTCTGAGAACCACTTGATAAACTAGACATCAACTTTGTCTGTGAAGTATCCGTAAAAAGGCTCAGAATTCCTAACACTGAATCCTATAAAGCTAGAGGTGGTCACAAACTCTATCGGAACATGAGCTGGCCCTAGATCATCTGACTGATGCCGAAGATCCTTAATATTAATCTTTGAATATCTAGCCCGACGCTGAGCTAAGACTCTGGTAACACGTGCCAAAGTCCCATCTGCATCTATCGATAACCTCATGCCATCCATCTGGGAAAAAATGGAGTCAAAAGAAGTACTAGAGTTTCACAGAAATACAGACACACAACAAGGTGTCAAGAATAGAATTTCCTAAGAATGCCCTATAGCCTCCCAAAAACACGATACAGACGTCTTTGTACCGATCCACAGGACTCTATTAGACACTTAGCTTTTATCACGACCCAATTTCTCAGGTCATGATGGCACCTACTATAACCCACCAGTAGGCAAGCCAACTAGTAGTCCGAAACTGCTAGTAACAGACTATCAACAGAAATAAGGGAAATAATGGAAAGAAATCTAATAAAGGGACTAATATAGATTATAACCCCAAAGCCTGGTGAAATCAGTACAAGAGCTTTTAATACAACTGAAGTACAAAGTGGAATACAGAGTAAATATAGATACAAAATTGTCTCTGAAATACAAAATAGAGATCAAACTAACAGTATGAGGGAGAGCAAAAATACTCCGAACGTCAGGAGCTCACCCCAAATCTCTGATCCAAAGTTGCTCCACAAAATACACACATCAATGGAGAGAACTCATACTATGATCTGCAGGCTGCAGAAGTATAGCATGTGTACCAAACACATAGTACTTAGTAGGCATCAGCCGACTGAGCTCCAACTATAATGCAAACATAAATAATATATAAAGAGGGAATATAAATTATAGGCCACTAACCAAGAAACTAAACATAATAATGCTAATGGAGCAATAAGGATAAACTATCCTATTCTAACAGTGTTCAAAAACTAAAGTACAATACTGTATATCACTAACCAATATACAAATGAAGAGTGAAAGAAGGATAGATAGTAGTAATACAAGGCCAAAGAATACATATATATATATATATACACAATATGAATAGATAAGGAAAGAGAAAGATATACGGTAATACAATATATATATATATATATATGTATATATATATATATATGTATATGCATATGTATATATATATATATATATATATATGTATATATATATGTGTGTGTATGTGTGTATGTGTGTGTGTGTGTGTGCATATATATATAGGACTAAACTCAAAGGTAATAACCTGAGGGAACCAACCTAACGTCTCAAGGATCATAGCCAAGAAAGGGAGCTAATACTAGAATAATTAAGGCCTCTAACAAAAGTGTGACTAAACATGAGGTAATCTAACAATAACGTATTTTACCATGATAAAGAAAAGGAAATAAGAAATGTACCGATAGTCTCAGGTCCCAGTCCATAACCATCCTGCTACGAACTAAACATAATAACCAACAATAAGGTAGCCGGCTAGCCCGTACAAATATAACCTAACCGAGCCTCCATAAGCCCAAAAGGTTCAGTCAAACACTCAGTAGATAGCAACCATAACCTGTACCTATACAGCCCCCCATAAGACCGACAGATACAGGCGCCAAACAATTATACTAGTGACAGGCAATGCATATTAATGAATAAATGCAAGTGTAACCCAGTACCATCAACCAATCAAGTGTCATAATGTACCAAGTGTATAGTCCTCCTCCAGCTCAGTAGCTCGCAAAGGCAGGACCTACGGCGATCATCCTTCTCTGATATTGTGGCTCACGATGAAGGGCCCACCCATAGGGGACTTGGGATATCTGTATACACTGTCTAGTCTTGAAATAATACTTCCAATAATCATCATAATCAATCTACTTCATCCTGTATTGGAGAGATGTATAAGTATAATAAGTGTACGGACTTGAACCATGACTAAAAGAGTGTAAGTTTTTAAATCCATTGTCCGAGATCAACTTCGAGACTAAATCAGCATAATAGCATAGAAAAGTCAGAATCTCTCTCAACCAAAGTAAATAGTAGTGGTAAAAGAGTGGATAAATAAAAGACTGAAATCAATCTCAGTCAAATTTCCAAATATCACATTTAGTTTCAAAAGCTCATAATTCATTAAACAAGGTGGTACGATTCTCATGGTAAAAGAATCCGTTTTAAAAGTGAAAGTGGGAATAAATCTTTTTTTAGTTACAGTATTAAAATCAATGTTTTGGTTGGAATCGTACCACTAAGTGAGCATAAATGTACCTAAAAGTATGCATGCCATCAATAGTATCCAAACAATATAACCATAAGCATCTATAAACTAGAACCACATCCTTTTTAAGGATAAAATACTCACCTGGAGTACAAATGGCATTGTAACTACGGCCTCGGGCCCAACAATAAATAATTAACATAATATTAGCACCATAATCTGGGAAACTACGGTGAATACAGGCATAAAGCCACTAAAAGGATCTAATTAGGGGAAATATCATTCAATTCACTAAGTAATATGGTAAGTCTTATAGTAAGGATCCTTAACAAAAATCTAAGGTTAACATAACTATAATCAAGGATAATAGGATTCTATGGCCATAATGGGTATTTTATACTATGGTTCGAGTCATATTTCTATCCTAAATTCCCAAATAGGTTAAGTCATGCTATACTAGTCATAAGCATATCCTATTATTCCTACCTAGCATGCAATCTATACTATACACAATCTCATAGAGAAGAGTAAACCGAAGCCTACCTAGTTGCCAAACCACAATCTTGAATCGCCCACTAATCGTTTGCCCTTGCTCCATAATCCCCAATCAATGTCACACTATCAAAATAATAACCTATACATTATTAGGAGTCCAACGATACCCATATTGCAATACAAAAATCTGAGCCTAAAATTGAGTCAAAAAAGGGCCCATGAAGCCCGCTAATGGAATTCCAAAATTGAATCCGTCACGAGATCCCTCAAAGGTCAAGGAATGTGTGCTCAAAAGTTGAGCACAAATGAAGCACAAATCGGGGTCCAAATCAACCCACAAAATTAAGGAATTAAAGACCTAATTTCTAAGAATTTGCATCAAAAAAGGATGGAATTTGATGGGGAAAATAATGGAAAATGACCAAGGAGTGTTGAAGTAGCTTACCTTAGCTTCAATGGATGATTTTCTACACTTTCCCATGTCCCAAGTTCTCAAAAAATGGAGGAAAATTCCCTAAGTAATGAAGGAAAATCGAGTGAAGAAGAGAATATAACACCAGCAGTTACCACTAAAGCGGCCACAGCTAAAGTGGCTATTGACCGCTAAAGCAACTGGTGCTATAGGCGAGTGGCAGCTAAAGCGGCATCCGCATGGCTGAAGTGACATCCACTTAAGCGAACAAGGAGCGTTAAAGCGGCCCTCAGCAATATAGCCAAGGCTGTCAAAGCGGCATAATATCGCTAAAGTGACTACCGCTAAAGTGGTCATTTGCCTGCTTAAGCGGCTACACCAGCAACTTGAGGAATCAAATTTTTCTAAATCCAAATAGACTCTTACTGAGTGCTTATGATTCATTTGAAACACTGTGCACGCAAACAAACTATGCTACCATACTAAGTTCCACATTCCAGACTTAATGGAACCATCAAAACTTTCATCTGAGATTATTTTGATTAAATATGGGGACCACACCTATAGTTCCATTTTTCATTAAATCTACCCAATAGGCCAAAACGAGTCTAGAAGCCTCGGGATCTTAACCAAGGGTCCCCTAAGCCTAAAACCAATATTTCAGAACTGATGGCACTGTTAGAATTCTCATCTGAGATTGTTTACTAGGAGTTTTGTTCCTAGACCAGTTCCTTAACAACATAAGCTCCAAAACAAGGAAATGGGCCTAAAATCCAAATGAATTGTCTGATAACCAAACCAACAGTCTTGGCAAGTCATAAATGACCATTTTCCACTATAGAAAGACTCAAAATATCAAAAATATGTGGAAATAGAGAAAATGACCTGGAGTGTCATTACATTTGCACCCACCTTAAAAACGTTACTCTAATTGGCCAAAGTTAGAACTATGTACATGCGGATCCAAAATCATGCTTCTTGGACAAAACATATGGTGGCAACGTAGTTATAGAACTTGAATTATTTGAAATCTTGTTCTCTCGGTGCTAAATAATCCTTCGAAGACATACTAGTGTTCTATATAATATCATGTGACATATCTGGATGTCAAAACTATTCATAAATCATAATGGACACATCTGGATGACATACTCATTCATAAATCTTACTGTTGTGAGCCTAAGCTCCATATCATATCATAAATCATTTGCTGAAAATCATGTATTAAAAGTATATCTCTTCACTATGGATTTCATAGATCATAAGGAAATCTTAAATCATGAATCTTGACGCATAAATTATTGTTTAGATAGAAATCATAAGTAATTATAAGTTCATTAGAAAATCTTGTTCATAGAAATCATATAAAATAAGTAAAGAATCAATTTTTAGTAAATTAGGCATAAACCCTAGTTTTGAATTATAATAGCATATATCATAAAAGTACTTAGGCGTAAGGATGAAAGGAATTCATCACTGAAATCTTGCATACCTTAGTGAAGACAAATACTTGATAAGAGGACTTGATGAACTTGCTTGATTAGGAATCCTAGCTTGTTAGATCTTACCTTAGACTTGATATAGACTTGTTATTAAGAGTATAAAGGAATAATAGGCCTTAGAATCTTATATTTATACTTTTTGGTGACCAAAACATCATGGGATAGGGTAAAAAGGTAAGGAAACATTGAATTTGCCCTTAATGAGATGTTTTTGAATTTTCTGGTGCAAGGCACCACGAGTCAACCTATGACTCATAATACCAACTCACGACTCGTAATCCCAACCTATGATCCTTACTCACATAGTATGACTCGTACTATAAGTCATAGTCACTGATAGTACTCCACTAAAATGCCCATAACTTTTTACTCTGGATATGGATTGACAAACAGTCAGTGGCGGTAGAAATATAACTCAAAAACCTTTAATTTGGTAGTTATTGTGTCACGGAAATCTTTATATTTGATGAGGAATGATCATTTTAAGTTGATCCTAGTAGAATCATATATGAGACCTTAATCAGTAGTGGAGTTTTGATCTCGACTTTGTGCTAGGGGTTTCTTATGATCTTGAATCACATGCAATACTCTTATGACCCTTAAAAATTGACCCTAACACCTAGGTATAATTAAAAATCAATGGGTTCGGGTCTAACTATATACATAGAATGGTTAATTTCTTAGCCTGGATGTTTAGGGTATTACATCAATGAAGAGTTACAATAATAATTGAATAAAGCAAAGAATCTAGTATCTAAGAAGATTCAAAAAGAAAAAGCCAATGATTCATAAAAATGATTTCAAGTTGAAGACAAGTTTAAGATTGATGATCTCATGTGGTATGACCTTGTCAATGATCTATTTGTTACAAATAAAATTGAATGTGTACTTCAATTTGATAAGGCCAAAATTTTAAGTGAAGGTATAATTCAAATTGAGAGTGAACCTTACCTTGTTGATTTTTTTTTCTCATGTGAGAAATATACTACAATATGGTGAAATAAAAGTGCAGGATAACTTGAGTGGACAAATTCAATGGGATTTGAGAGAGGATGAATCTTGTTCACATTTTAGTATGCTAAATCTTTCTTATTTTAGAATTACCTCTTAATCCATGCAAAAATTTGAGGAAGAACCTGATGAAGAGGATGATAGTACCTCATTTAAAAAAGAAACTAACATTGGTGAAGGTCTTAAAGTGTACAATAACTCGTTATGGGAAGAAGTTGGAAAGGATTTAAAGTATTCTCTAATCCCTTATGGTTTGAGAACATCAATGGAGAAGTTGCTAATGAAAACAATCAGACACATGAGCTTTTGATGTCATAAATGTTGATAATATTGAGCTAAATAAAGAATTTAATGGCTCAAGTATGGAAATAGATAAGTGCTCACAGGTTGCTAACTTCATAGTATTTTTGTCTTGATCTGAAGATCCTATTTTGCAGGTTCAATCTAAGCCACTTCTCAAAAAAAATTGCTTTTGATCCATATCTTGACTATGCATGGTATATTCAATGGTGAGATTAAGTTGTTTAGCAAGAGAAAATATGATAAGTTTATTTTGGTATTCATATACTTTTGGTCTAGCTAATGAACCTCTATTGTTTAAAGAGCTTATGAATTATGTTTTTAGTGCTTGTAGGGGTAATTACATTGTTTTGTTAGATGATGTAGTGCTTGGATATTTAAAAGGGGTGTTTGTGCATAAAGAACTAAATGGATTAAGTGGTTACATAGTCACTACCTAGTGTTATTTTTACCCAATATTTGTTCTACTTTCTTTATTTATCTCTTACTAATTGTGATTATTATATTTGTTATAGGCATTGGTCAAAATTTAAGGATAAATTTTCTTTAAGTGAGGGAGAATGATAGCAACCATGGAGGCTCACATTTATTGAAGGATCAAATATAGTCAATGTCAAAATTTGAGGATGAATATTCTTTAAGAAGGGGAGAATGATAGTATCCATGGCAGTTCAATGTCATTAAAAGATATGGGTCAGGCATTGAAATTTCCATCATGTAAGAAATTTGAAGACAAGCTTAATATGTTGCAATTAGTAATTAAAAAGTGTCTTGTGAAGAAAGAAGAGCAGGTTCCATGAAGATATTTTTCCGATTCTTATATTTATTTGAAGGCCCAAATATAAGTCCAAGATGAAGTGGAATGAGGCCCAAATCTGCCCCACAATGGAAAAATACAATAGCTCAAACTCTAAGAGTTGTTTCTAGAATATATATTTAAAGTTTTGTTTTAATCTATGTTGACTACATTGGGTTAAGTGTGGGAAGCTTTCTATGTCCCTAAGAAATATAATTTTTATTTAATTTAGTCTTTGACCAACCCCTTCTAGGATTCTATATAAAGGGGTTATTTCTCTTCATTGTAACTAAGTTTGAATGTTATTATTAGCAGCCTTATGACTAGTGGTGACCTTTTAAGGTTCTCTTTAGGGTGATGTCCTTTTTGTTCTACCTTGAACCATCACTTATATTTCATCAATGGTAAGATTCTTTGTTTGAGTTTCCTTCCTCATTTTCTTCTTCTTCCTCTTCTTAATTGATTCACTACTTCTTCAGTTCAAGGCTTCAAGTATCAAGTACTTGAGCTTGTTCTTTTATTTCAAGAATCAATTCCTTTCTCTTTCTTATCTTCTAATTTTAAAGTCTTTCATATTGTTATCAAGTGATATCCAAATTTATGTAAGACTTAGGCAAAATATCTTTATTAGACTAGCTCTTCTTCCATCACCAGATACTTTTTAACTACTAATTGCAGTCCATTGAGCTTGTCTTGAAATTTTTTATTTGTTGGAACTTCCAAAGTTTTACGCATGCCTTTTAATAACGTTGAGCTATAATGGATGCTATAATTCTCCCTGATGTTGCCCAAATTACACCTGTAAAGCAAAGTAGGTTTATTCATGCCTTTTAATGACATTAAGCTTCCATTGGATGCTATAATTCTTCCTGATGTTGCCCAAATTACCCCTCTAAACCAAATTATAAAGCAGTCATCCTCAATCAACGTGGTTATTTCGAATTTTTGTCGTTTATTTCTAATGGGCTGATTTTAAAATAAATACTAAATAGTTTAATTGTAGCAGTTATCAAATTATCTGGGTTGTGATCAATAAGAGTGAGACACTAGGACTGTGTTCTCCATAATTTCATAACTCCATAGGTTCTTTGTACTAGTGATCTATCCCGGTGCTTAGCATGCAGAATCGATAAATTAAGTTCACTTAAACGGTTGTTTTGCCCCTATTAGATGATTATCCCCAATTACCATAATAGGCCTCATGAGTTTGATAATCTAACCCTTATCCTTGATTCCAGATTAGCTTTTCCGCGACCATGGCTCAAGCTATTAAGTGAAGATTGATAGCTCCAAGTCTCCGTTATTAATTTCCTTTTACTAATCTCTACCTCTCTAGGTTCAAGCACGTAAAGAATACGGGAGAGTTCTAATGTTGAGCACTATTAGAAAGCAATCAAAGCAAAGGGAATAACAATGCATGTATTCACATAGGTTTAGAATCACTATGTACTTAAATCCTACTTTGTTATTCAATCATGATTCCCACAACCCTAGTTGTGGGGTCTAGTTGTGCATATTGCAAGAACATAATAATAATTTAGAGAAGAAATCATAACCATGAACTTACAAGAAGAATAGAATAAACCAAAAATCTCAACTATGATTAATCTCCAAGTGAATATATTTAACAAGCCTCAAAAGGTCGTATATCAACTCACAAGAAGTAGTATAAAGTAAAAATAAATAAAGATGGAGAAGAAAAGAATAAATCAATTTTCTCCGACCTCCATGGCGGCTCCTAGCTCTCTCTAAATCAAAACGTTATGTAACAACTATTTTATGGAATATTTATTGGTGTAGAAAAAAGCTTCAAATAAAATAACCGAATTCAAAATGGACTGGAAAATATCAGACCAAAATTGGTCTGTGGTACGTCGCTCAAAATAGCTCTCTGTTTGCATACCGACTGTACGCCGACTTGGGGAATTTTGGGCAGCAGGTTATATTTTTCCAGCCGTCTTTTCACTTCTGTTTGGCTTTTAATAAGATGACACTTGTAATTGCTGCCACTTCTCTTTTGCTTCCTCTCTCAATTTCAATTGATTGCATAATAAGAACATATATATTAATATTATATTCAATTTAATCCATTAAGCTACCTGCTTGATTTTCTTCTACAATCTTTCATTTTTAATCCGTTTTTCTACAAATTTTTTCATCTTTACACCAATTTAATCCTACACATAAAAATATAATATTAAGCATAATTCATAAAATTAATGCTCAAAAAGGACAAATAAAAATACTAAATGTGAGGTAAATAATGACTAAATATATATAATTTTGGCTTCACATCACTTCCCTTTTTAAAGAAGATTTGTCCTCTAGTCTTAACATTGTTTATATCTACTCCTTCAATGAATTTGAGCCTCTATGATCGCTATCAGGAATGATCCATGAAAATGAGAATTTGTCTTTTAGAGGCTAGATGAGATTCATTTCTTCATTTCCCCCCGAGTTCAAAAAAAATTCTAGGGAGAGAATCCCTTTCACCTTTATCATCCCACCTTTACAGCTCTCGATCTTTGTATATCGCAATGTAGATTTGTCGATGATCCATACGTTAAAATTTCTTTGCATCCAAAAATTATTATTGAGGTCTTGAAATTAATTGTTGCTTTTGATTGGGATTTTATTTGTCCTATTTCATCAGAATTATAGCAATTGACTTTTCATCAATTACGTGTAATGCTCTATAATTCTGTGTAGAGAGAACGAACTTCTTCAGATCCAAAAAAGAAGAGGACGAGCTGATTTCTTCATAATCATCGTTGCAACACCCATTAAGATATACTTTTAAGAAATAAATAGTAATATTGGTCAAAATGTGGGTTGATGAAGATGAATCATGTGTTGAAGTTGATTGAAGGGGGATGAATCGTGACTAGAAACTGTGTTGTAGAGAGAAAAAGATTTGAAAAAGAAAAGAAAATCAATAATAATGAATAACTGATAAATATTGTGCCCAAAAATTAACCTCACACTATAAATCGAATTTCTAAAATTAAGCCCAAATTCATGGGCTAGGAGAGCCTAAATCAGATGCCTAAAATTAAGCCCAAAATCATGGGATTGAAAAGTCTTAAGTCTGCTATGTTTAATAAAATTTTGCTATATTTGGTAAATAAGAAAAAATATCTATGTTTAGTAATATAGGTCTTATTTAGTTATAAAATGTAATTTTTATATTTGTTTATCTACCTAGAAGGAAAAAAAGACTCAAAACCCAATAATTATGCTATTGTATCGACTATCTCTATGTTGGTTTAGGCATATATGCAAGTCTTCTTTCTTCTTTCATATCATGAAATTATTAGACAAAATATTTTTTCATGACCCAACTAACCGGATCATGAAGGCATCTACTCTAATTCACCTAGATAGGAGAACACTTACCACCCAATTAGAAGTATGAGAAAGTAATAAAAGAAAATCATTAAACCTTTTAATTATTACAAAACTTGTTACAATTCTTCAAATACATCAAGAATATTCTATCCCAAAGGTCTAGTCTAGACTGATATAAGAGCTACTTCAAAGTCAAGGAAAATAACAAAGACTCAGCTTCCACCATAGGAATGTGAAGACAGAAGCTGCTGGAGATCTCTATCCGTATTAAGCAATAAAACCTGAACTAATCCTGTAACAGGATATACCCCAAAAAGGGTATAGCAAGAGTAGCATCAGTACAACCACACATATGGGTAGGCATCATTGTCCAACCCACGTTAAATCATATAAACATAATATAAATATCCAAAGTCAAACACGCACTTCAATAATAAGGTGAATCAATTTGTACTATCATACTATTATTAACTACCCTCCTGATTTTATCCTCTCTTCGTTGGACCCCCACTTACCTCTGATCAGTTTACACTAATCCACAAGTCAACCACTAAACAACATTCAACTCTAATGCATTACCCCTTAACACTTCCTGTCACTTCTAGCTATGCATTTATCACTTAATTCAAGAACCTGGCAACACATGTTCAGTAAGAACCCCCAAGTCATTAGTAACCATTCAATTCAGACTCATTAATGATCATGCTTTTAATAATACCTACGAATTAGGTACAACACATGTATTCACCTTTAAACACATATTAATACACAATTAGGGATAAAAATAACATCTCAAATATGAAACACCATACCACAACTACCTTAACACAATCAAGTCAAGTAAATCAGAGGAGCATGAGATAGGTAAAATTATTCAACCAGATCAATTCTATGACTCATAACAGTTAACTCAACCTTGCCATAATTTCCTCTTCATTAAGCAATTGTTAACCCTGTTCAAGTATATCAATAGCTCGGACCACTCATGGATCCAAATAACACAACATTATAACCCGATTCACTCAAGGAACCCAAAACCACAATCACAACACAACCTGATCCACTCATGAAACCCTCAAACTCACCAATGTTATGGGTCTTATAAATGCCCACTAACCATGACCTACAGGGACGAGCTCAGATCATGTACCAAATAACCCAGACATCTAGTGTCTGTCATCCTTATCCCCAATCAAGTGTTATACCACCCTTATTGCAACATCCCCACCCTTATACTCTTTGAATTCCACCAATTCCATGACGATAACCCTTATCGATTCATCTCACAATATAAATCCATGTCACAACATGCACAATCACAATATGAGATAACACAACCATACTTGCACTTTAAAACAAGTCTTTCTACACAATCTCATTTTAGCTGAACAAACAACTTGTAATATTATCCAACAAGTAAACATTCATAGCATGTATAGCAATAAGTAGACAAAGAGGGAGTCAACATGCACACATAAATTAAATTTGAGTCCCAGCTACAATTCAACCATCACCTACCCCTACCATAATAGTTCCCGGGGTCACGTAATATATATAATCAGGTAAGCACACATTACATTTAGGTTCAAATTCTATTTTTCTCACAGTAGGAATACGCCACGATCTCTAACTACCACACTATTACCTCGTCAACTTCCATCTTAGTACTAAGTCATCATGATAGTCATTCCACCACTACTCTTAACTTCCTCAAAAGTATATAGACCCACCTCTTATCATTCTTCACATAACTCACATAGTGCTATCAATCAACCCTGACAAGACTTATTCTATTTAACAACAATACATGAAGCATAACCATAACACTTCTACTTACTATTTGATTTATCATGAACAAATAATAGCATACCAGCATTAATAATAACTCACCACCATATTCAGAAATAGGAATCTCGTTCCAATAGCCCTAATTTAATGTTTTCATCCATCCAAAACGCCTTGCTCGCAGGCCTAAGCTTGAAATCTCCCATCAATCTATGTTATGCATATGTTTTTCAACACATGGCTTACTACTCAGTTAACCTAGCCTACATGAGCGCCAAACAACTGATATGGAGACATGAAATTGAACTTCTGGCTCCGTTCTAGTAATTTCCATTGTGAAATCCATAAGAAAACGTCGGATTTTACCCCGTCCAAGCATATCCCTTCTCCTCCATTGCTCCAGATCATTGATACAACCTAAGGGATTTTAGAATGAAGCCTCATCCTGTTTTACAAGTGAAAGGAGAAGGGTAATTAAAAAATTGGGTGGACTATTTCTATTTCTCGGCATCTCGCTATAGAGGCCTGAATGTCGCTACCACAGTGCTGCTATAGCGGGATGACGTCAGTCTGTCCCAAAATTTCCTACTCCGAATTTATTTTACTAAGTCTTTTACGAACCTATTTCAAGGTTATTAGCAAAATTTCTATACCCCGTACCCTTAGGACACGACAATTTTAGTAACGATGGAAAGTGTCGTTATATATTTAAATTTTAAACATTGAAATTTGTTTTAAAAGCATGCTTTCCAGGAATTGAGAGAAATTGTGGGTTAGTATCGAAAAAGTTTTTCATATCATGAATTTTGGTCAAAAAGAGATCTTTTATTGAAAAATTACATTTATTAAATTAGTTACATTAGAGAGTCTATTAAAAAGAGCACATTAGTTATATTGCAATTTTCTGAAATTAACAGTAAATAGATAAAAAGAATTGTTACAAGAAATTAAAATAAAAGTGATAGACTTAATATTGTAAACTGCAGTAGTGTTACTAAAAATCGAAAGGAGGTCTTTGAAATTATCCATAGTAAAAACTATGACTTATTGAGCCTTTTGAATATTTTTCAAATTTGTATCTAATTACAAAATTCAATACTTTATTTTGGTTATTTGCAATTTGCAAGTTTAATTATTCGAACTTTAAGCTTCATAATACAAAATACAAACTTGTAAAACAATAAATAAAACACTTATGGGTCGTTTGGTAGAGTTATTAAAGAAAATAATGCATGCATTAGTCTTGTTTTGGTGCATTAGTTATACACTCTATTGTGTATTGAGGTGTGTATTATTGATACCGTCATTTTCTATTCATTAGTAATACAAAGGGTTTCAACACATGCGTTAACTTGATAAATAACAGAACTACCCTCCAATCCCTCTCATATAAAGATCTTCCATATTTTTTTTAAAAAATACTCTCATCTACTCTTTGGCCAAATCCATTCCTAAATTCCCTTTGAAGATCCATTGCAACCCTAGTCCATTAAAAAATTTCTTACTTTAGAGTTTAGTTTTATACCTCTTTACTAATTTGTTAATTTTCAATTGACTAAAATAAATCCTAGCCTAAGTTGCTGCCCTTACATGCACCTATGAACGATTCTTTGAAGACACTGAAATAGTGATTAATTTATGGAGTAGCACTAACGTTGGCTGCTCATTGTTGCATTTTTGGCGGTGGCTGCTTCTCGTTGTTGCGTTCATGAGCCATGGCAGTGTTGTTGTTCGATTTGTTCTTGCTGCTACTAGAGTGTGCTAGCTTAATGTGTCGTAATTTCAGAACATAATTTTTATTATATTGTACTTGTTCCATCCAAACAAATACTGAATAATCGAATTTAAAAAATTGAATTAGTAATTCGGTTCAGTATTCAGTTCACACTATTGAAAAATCAAAAATTGAAAAACTGAACCGATATTTAAAATAACTTTGTTGAAACGAAAATATACAACGCTAAAGAGTGTGGAGGGCATTTTTGTAAACAAAGATTTTTTCTTTGAAATTATGTAAGACATGTTATTTTTAATGCATCAAAACAAACACTGTATAAGAAATGAAGTCAGCATAACTAATGCAAGCATTACTAATGCACTCTATTCAACATTATTCTTATGCACTTTAAAAAACAACCCCTTAAGTTGAGGAAAAAGAAACGCAGTGCCACCTTGGTTACAACCTTAATGGGTAGGGAGTTGTGGTTATAAAGTCAAGAGGATAATATAAAGTCAAGAACCCCTCCCAAGACCTAGTGAGGTCGGTACAAAAGCCACTATTAGACATATCCAAAGTACCAGACAAAAACCAAATATATATACAATAAGTACCACAGTCTCGAGAGCAAAAGACTATATAGTAGAAGATGGAGTAGGATCTGCCTCGGACATCAGTAAGCTCACCCTGCTCCGGAGTTGGTGCTAAGAAAGAAGGATCACTTCACTGCTGTCGACTGGTGCCCGGATCTGCATCGGGAAAAAAGATGCAGAAGTGCAGTATGAGTACCGGGCAATGGGTATTGAGTAGGAATCATCGATCGATTAAGCTCGATGCAATATAAGTAAGCTAAAATGCGAGGGTGCATGCTAAGTCCGGGGTATAAATAATAAATACATAAGTGACTGCCGAGGCGTAAAGATATGCTCAGGATAAAAATAAGTGTTATACTGAATAATGGGTAAATAAATGCGTAAGTAAACACACAAGTCAAACATAACCTATCTGGGCCCCCATAAACCCGATAGGCACATGGAAGAAAACAATAACCAAGCCTGTCCCCCATAAATCGGCGGGACACACAAGAATAGTAAATGCATAGTCACCAGTGTCTCAAAGTTGTATCAGTATCCAGTAACCATAACAACCAACAAGGGTGCACCCGGCTTGAACCGACACCAATGGGTAATAACAAGAGGCTAGACGCCGGAGTCGAACCAGACATAGTGGAATAGGCCACGTATGTATCATAACCGCCGGACTCGAACCGGAACTCAAAGAACAACAGTATCGTAACCACGGTACCCAGTACCAGAACTCTCAAATCATATCATAACCAGATGCCGGACTCGAACCGAAACTGATAATAATCAGTAACCAGAACCATCATATCTGAATCAGTGGCCAGACTCAAACCGAAACTCATAAAAACTAGTAACCAGAACAGAACCAAATGTCATATCATATCAGATAAACGGGAAACGCCCTAGTTCCAGGTCAACACTACTATATAAGTACGGAGGCTAACCCACAACATGCTACAAGTCAATTTCGGGGTTCTTCTAGGTCAACTATCTACTATAAACAATATGTATATACAAGTCTGGGTATATATTATAAGTCATAAAAAGGTAGGTCAGCGTTCTAAGTCAAACTAGCAGACCCTGGTCAAATACAGTGCTATTAGGGACTAATAAGGCTAAACAGACCAACTGGGTATAATCGGGGTGATTCAATCCCATCACAACCCTAATAGGTCATATAGGGCTTAACTAAGCCCAAAGATATCAAAGTTCTGACAATTCGACAAAAAGGGTAACGGGGCCCACTAATGGGTCCCAAAAACCAAGTCTAGTTATATCTGTCTAAGTCTGGGCTAAGTCTGCCTAATCCTGGACTAAGGTCCAACAATAAAATTCCCCACCCAGAAATCAACAACAACAAAACTATCCGACCCCAAATAGGTCATTTATGGCGTATCACGAGGATAACGGGCCTGGAATGTATTCGAATAGCCCTATCCGGTCTAGAAGGCCTAAATCACAGCAAATCACCACCACCAAGTCGTTAATACCAGCCCAAAAAAATAGAACAATAGCATACATATATCACACATAAGCCCAATCTAAGTGTAAAGGAAGGTAAACCTAGCCTACCTGGACGCCGCTGCAAGCCTGCCAAAAGAACCAGCTATATAGGAGTCTTCCCCTTCCGAGAGGCCTCAGAGTGCTGCCAAACTACCAAAATAATAAACTACATTTCAAATTATGACTATTGATACCCATATTGCATTAGTTCAAAAAACGACCGAAAATCCCGCGTGGGACTCGATTGCGGAATCGCAAAACTGAAACCGTCACAGCGTCCCAAATAGCTCAGTGACCAATAGTCACAACAGATGTTATCTAATATGAGCTCATATTAAGCTCTAAATAAGCACCAACAACAATACCACCAAATAACAATTTAAATACGAGACTTTAAGCTAAAATTAACCAGAAAGCTTACGATATAAAGATGTTATATTATCAACCACATGATTCCCGAGCTTGAATAACTTGACGTAAATAATTTATTTTCTTTGGAGGTCGAATATACCATCAAAATATAATTAATAATAATTTTTTTTATTTTTTATTTTTTACAAATATTTCTCTAAGCATGTCGAATCTATGCTAAACAAATTGTGATATTTTGTACCAACCTCTATCTAGTAAACCTCTTTGAAATATATATATATATATACATATATACATATATATGTAGGTGCAGTAGTATGCACTAATATTAATAATGGATAAGAGGATGACAACTGTACTTTAAGTTTAGGTTTTGTCATCCTATACCATTGCCACATACTCCATATGGATTGCATATCCTCCTCCACCTCCACGTGAAGGTGGAGATGGCAACACCCCTCCCTTAATTATTTATCTACTATGTGTATTTTCGGATATTGCATAGGTTCGTGGTAAAATAAATATCATATTTTAAATATGCCATAATTAATAGAAATTTATTTCGAATAAAACCTCTATAAAATAATATTATTATTTTAAGATATTTAGATTTACTATCTCCGCTTAGAATATTAATAAATTATAAAACTATTATAAAGTAGCATAGATATATCATAACTAAAGAATTTTATAAATTTCAAAAACATTTTCGAAAGGTAATTAACTATGTCATTTTACCAAGTTCTAATTTAATTAAATATTTTACAACGTGCTCGGTCTAAATAATATTCCCAAATGAACTGCCCGAAAACTGAACTATCAGTCCCAGCAAGTCATAAATAACTTGGGGCAGTTATAGAAAAGCTCTAAACGCCGAGAACTCACGAAAACGAGAGAAATGACCGGGAAGGTCATTACAACATCCACTACTAAAAGGACTTTCGTCCGCAAAATTCAAAAGTAAGCGCGCATACCTGAAGAAGTGAACAAGTAAGGATACTGGGCTCGCATATCACGCTCAAGCTCCCAAGTGGCCTCCTCAACCGGACGGTGAAGCCATTGTACCTTAACCACTAGAATGTCCCGGGAGCATAACCGTCTGACATCTCTGGCTAAAATGGACACAGGCTCTTCCACAAATGCTAACCTTTCGTCTAACTGAACTGAGTCCCACTGAAGCACATGCGACTCATCCGGAATGTACTGTCGTAGCATAGAAACATGAAATACCAAGTGAATAGTTGAAAAGGCCAGAGTTAAAGCTAACACATAAGCCACCTCTCCATCAGTCTGCAGAATCTCAAAGGGTCCAATATATCTGGGTCTAAGCTTGCCCCTCCTACCAAACCGCATCACGCCTTTCATGGGCGATACTCGTAAGAAGACCCTATCACCAACTCTGAATTTCAACGGACGACGTATACGATCAGCATAATTCCTTTGTCTACTCTGAGTTGTCCGCAGCCTGTCCTGAATCATCCGAATTCGGTCCAAAGACTCTCGGAGCAAATCTGTGCCACGAGGAATGACCTCTGATATCTCGAACCATTCATCTAGAGACCGACACTTTCTACCATATAAAGCCTCAAACGGAGCCAACTGAATGCTGAAATGAAAGCTATTATTATACGCGAACTCTGCTAAAGGGAAGAACTGATCCCACTGACCCCCAAAGTCTAACACATAAGCGCAGAGCATATCCTCCAATACCTGAATCTTTCGCTCCGACTGCCCGTCGGTTTGAGGATGAAATGCAGTACTAAGGTCCACCTGAGTACCCAACTATTCCTGGAAAGTCCGCCAAAAACTGGAGGTAAACTGAGACCCTATGTATGAGATAATAGATACTGGCACTCTATGTAGGCGTACGACCTCCTGAATATATACACGAGCTAATCTCTCAGCACTATAGGAGACTCGAACAGGGATAAAGTGCGCAGACTTAGTCAACCGATCCACGACGACCCAGATACTATCAAAACCATGGGAGGTACGAGGTAATCCAACAATGAAATCCATAGTGACCCGCTCCCATTTCCACTCGGGAATGGGCAACTGCTGAAGCAATCCAACAGGTCTCTGGTGCTCGGCCTTTACCTGCTGACAGCAAAGACATCGAGCTACAAACCCTGCTATATCTCTCCGCATACCGCTCCACCAATAGTATAGCCTCAAATCCCGATACATCTTAGCTGTCCCAGGGTGAATAGAATATCTGGAACTATGTGCCTCGTACAGAATCAACAGAATCAAATCCCCAACCCTCGAAACACAAATACGACCGTCAAACCTCGGAATACCATCAGAACGCAAGGTAGCTCCCTCAGACTCACCCCTCAATACCTGATCCCGAATGCTACGGAGACCGCTATCCTCAAACTGACGACTCTGAATTTGCTCTAGCAAAGTAGATCTCTCACCAACACAAGCGATAACCCTCGCGGGGTCAGAAATATCCAAACGCACCATTGAGTTAGCTAAGAACTGAATGTACAAAGCCAACGGCTGCTGAGAGACTAAAATGAAGGCTAAGCTACCCATACTCACTGCCTTCCGACTCAAGGCGTCCGCTACCACATTTGCCTTGCCCGGATGATAGAGAATAGAGATATCATAGTACTTCAGCAACTCAATCCACCTGCGCTGCCTCGAATTAAGATCCCTCTGAGTCATAATATGCTGAAGACTGCGGTGGTCTGTAAAGATCTCACAATGAACACCGTATAGATAATGCCTTCAAATCCACAGTGCAAACACTACGGCTGCTAACTCCAAGTCATGAGTGGGGTAATTACGCTCGTGCACTTTCAACAGCCTCGATGTGTAAGCAATGACACGACCCTGCTGCATGAGAACACATCCCAAACCAATACCAGACGCATCATAATACACGGTAAAACCCTCGCCCTTAACTGGAAGAGTCAACACAGGGGCAGAAGTAAGTCGATCCTTGAGCTTCAGAAAGCTCGCCTCACAATCCTCAGACCACTGAAATGGAACCTCCTTCCTGGTTAGTATGGTCATAGAAGATACAATAGATGAGAAGTCGTCAACAAACTACCTGTAGTACCCTGCCAACCTAATAAAACTGTGAACTTCAGTAGGCGATGTGGGCCTAGCCCAACCTAGAATAGCCTCAATCTTTGCTAGATCTACCATGATACTGTGTTTGGATACAACATGCCCCAGGAAAGCTACAGACTCAAGCCAGAACTCACACTTCAGAACTTGGCATAAAGCCGATGATCTCTCAAAGTGTGGAGCACAATCCTCAAATTATCATATCTGAATCAGTGGCCGAACTCAAACTGGAACTCATAACAACCAGTAACCAGAACAGAACCAAATGTCATATCATATCAGATAAACAAAAAACGCCCTAGTTCCAGGTCAACACCAGTATATAAGTATAGAGGCTAACCCACAACATGCTACAAGTCAATTTCGGGGTCTTTCTAGGTCAACTATCTACTATAAACAATATGTATATACAAGTCTGGGTATGCATTATAAGTCATGGAAAGGCGGGTCAGCGTTCTAAGTCAAACTAGCCAACCCCGATCACATACGGTGCTATCAGGGACGAACAAAGATAAACAGGCTAACCGGGTATAATCGGGGTGACTCAATCCCATCACAACCCTAACAGGTCATATAAGGCTTAACTAAGCCCAAAGATATCAAAGTTCTGACAAGTCGACAAAAAGGGTAACAGGGCCCACTAACGGGTCCCGAAAACCAAGTCTAGTTATATCTGTCTAAGTCTGGGCTAAGTCTACCTAAGCCTGGACTAAGGTCCAACAACAAAATTTCCCACCCAGCAATCAACAACAACAAAACTATCCGACCCCAAATAGGTCGTCTGTGGCGTATCACGAGGATAACGGGCCTGGAATGTATTTGAATAGCCCTATCCGGACTAGAAGGCCTAAATCACAGCAAATCACTACCACCAAGTCTATAATACCAGCCCACAACACCAGCACAATAGCATACATATATCACACATAAGCCCAATCTAAGTGTAAAGGAAGGTAAACCTAGCCTACCTGGACACCGCTGCAAGCATGCCAAAAGAACCAACTATACAGGAGCCTTCCCCTTCCTAGAGGCCTTAGACTGCCACCAAGCTACCAAAATAATAAACTACGCGTCAAATTATGACTATTGATACCCATATTCCATTCGTTGGAAAAACGACCGAAAATCCCGCGTGGGACTCGTTTGCGGAATCGCAAAACTAAAACCGTCACAGCGTCTCAAATAGCTCAGTGACCAATAGTCACAACAGACTATACCATTGCCTCATACTCCATATGGATTGTATATCCTCCTCCACCTCCACGTGAAGGTGGAGGTGGCAACACCTCTCCCTTAATTATTTATCTACTATGTGTATTTTTGGGTATTGCATAGGTTCGTGGTAAAATAGATATCATATTTTAAATATGTCATAATTAATAGAAATTTATTTTGAATAAAACCTCTATAAAATAATATTATTATTTTAACATATTTAGATTTACTATCTCCACTTAGAATATTAATAAATTATAAAACTATTATAAAGTAGCATAGATATATAATAACTAAAGAATTATATAAATTTCAAAAACATTTTCGAAAGGTAATTAACTATGTCATTTTACCAAGTTCTAATTTAATTAAATATTTTACAACGTGCTCGGTCTAAATAATATTCTCAAATGAACTGCCCAAAAATCGAACTATCAGTCCCAGCAAGTCATAAATAACTTGGGGCAGTTATAGAAAAGCTCTAAACGTCGAGAACTCATGAAAACGAGAGAAATGTCCAGGAAGGTCATTACAAGATACCAAGCTTTCACGACCCAATATTTGAGTCATGATGGCGCCTACCGTAACCCACCAATAGGAAAGCCAAACCCTAGCCCGAAGCGTCAAGCGACAGGCTAACGGGAGGAATCTCAGAAGAACAGAGATGAGGTGGAAGTAACCGTACTAATAAGCATGCTAAAAATAAAATAAATAAACAGAATCAAAATATACCCATACCGAGACTGGGAAGGAAGAGGACAATATATATAAAGTCAAGGACCCCTCCCAAGACTTGGTACGGTCGGTACAAAAACCACTACTAGACATATCCAGAATACAATACAGAAACCAAATATATATAACAAGTACAACAATCTTGAGTGCAAAAGACTATACAGTAGAGATGGAGTAGGATCTGCCTCGAACGTCAGTAACTCACCCTACTCCGGAGTCTGTGCTGAGAAGAGAGTCACGTCAAACTCACCGACTAGTGCCCGGATCTGCATTGGGTAAAAAGATGCAGAAGTGCAGTATGAATGTCGAGGCAACGGGTACTCAGTGGGCATCTTCGGTCGACTGAGCTTAATGTAATATAAGCAAGCTAAAATGCGAGGGTGCATGTTAAGTTCGGGGTATAAGTAATAAATACATAAGTAACTGCCGAGGCGTGTAGATATGCTTAGGAAATAAATAAATGTAATACCGAATAATCGAGTAAATAAATGCGTAAGTAAATACTCAAGTCAAACATAACCTATCTGGGCCCCCATAAACCCGATTGGCATACGAAAGAAAACAATAACCCAACCTGGCCCCCATAAATCGGTGGGACACACAAGAATAGTAAATGCATAGTCACTAGTGTCTCGAAGTTGTATCAGTGTCCAGTAACCACAATAACCAACAAGAGTGCACCGGGCTTGAACCGGCACCAATAGGTAATAACAAGAGGCCAGACGCCGGAGTCGAACCAGACGTAGTGGGTAATAACAATAGGCCATATATATATATATATATCATATCTGTTGGACTCGAACCGGAACTCAAACAAAAACAGTATCATAACCACGGTACCCAGTACCAGAACTCATAGTGTACCACAATCCGGGGCCGGACTCGAACCGAAACACCCAATAGTCAATAACCAAAATCATCATACCTTAATCAGTAGTCAGACTCAAACCGAAACTCATCATAGTCAGTAACCAGAACAGAATCAAATGTCATATCATATCAGATAAATGGAAAACTCCCTAGTCCCAAGTCAATACTAGTATATAAGCATAGAAGCTAACCCACAACATGCTACAAGTCAATTTTGGGGTCCTTATAGGTCAACTATCTACTATAAACAATATGTATATACAAGTCTGGGTATGCATTATAAGTCATGGAAAGGCGGGTCAGCGTTCTAAGTCAAACTAGCCGACCCCGATCAAATACGGTGCTATCATGGACGAACAAAGCTAAACAGGACAACCGGGTATAATCGGGGTAACTCAATCCCGTCACAATCCTAACAGTCATATAGGGATTATCTAATCCCAAAGATGTCAAAGTTCTGATAAGTCGACAAAAAGGGTAACGGGGCCTGCTATCGGGTCTTGAAAACCAGGTCTGGTTATACTTGTCTAAGTCTGGGCTAAGTCTGTCTAAGCCTGTACTAAGGTCCAACAATAACATTCCCAAACTGGCAACAACAACAACAATACTATCCGACCCCAAATAGGTCATCTGTGGTGTACCACGAGGATAACGGGCCTGGAATGTATTCGAATAGCCCTATCCAGCCTAGAAGGCCTAAATCACAGCAAACCACCACCACCAAGTTTATAATACCAGCCCATAACACCAACACAATAGCATACATGTATCACGCATAAGCCCAATCTAAGTGTAAAGGAAGGTAAACCTAGCCTACCTGGACGCCGTTGAGCCTGCTAAAGCCAGCTAAATAGGAGTCTTCCCCTTTCGAGAGGCCTCTGAATGCTGCCAAGCTACCAAAATAATAAACTACATGTCAAAACATGACTATTGATACCCATATTGCATTAGTTCGAAAATGTCCGAACAGTCTACGTGGGGACCGCTTGCAGTATCGCGAAATCAAAACCGTCACAGCGTCCCAAATAGCTCAGTGACCAATAGTCACAACTAGCACCGCTAAATCCGAGCTCAATATGTGTTTCAAATAGCAACAACAATACCAACGTATAGGAAAACTACCGTAAACACGATAAAACTTACCAAAATAACGACGATTACACGTCCACAAACACATTCCCACTAGAACTCGAGCTTGAATAACTTGATGTAGGTAATTAATTTCCTTTAAGGGATTAAATGAAACATCAAAAATATTTTTATATGAAATTCTCTTATCAAAGTATATATAGATATACATATACAGATGCAATGGTCTTCATTTGGTAAGTGAAGTGAATGAACAAAATGAATGCAAATGTCACTTTAAAGAATATATGTGGATTGTACTTTAGATACATATGCAACTGTCCATGAAGTTATAACATGACAATTGTTAAAACTTTTGTAGTATTCACTTACATACAAAGATAAGCTCACACATAGCTTCTAAGTTATATGAATCACTATCTAGGTGTCAATACCCTAGAAGTGATAAGTGGCACCTATATAAAGTTGTTGCTACGTGGGGTTATAAAACAAGAACATAGGGTATTGCGTAGGTTCGTGGTAAAATAAATATCATATTTTAAATATGTCATAATTAATAGAAATTTATTTCGAATAAAACCTCTATAAAATAATATTATTACTTTAACATATTTAGATTTACTATCTCCGCTTAGAATATTAATAAATTATAAAACTATTATAAAGTAGCATAGATATATCATAACTAAAGAATTTTATAAATTTCAAAAACATTTTCGAAAGGTAATTAACTATATCATTTTACCAAGTTCTAATTTAATTAAATATTTTACAACGTGCTCGGTCTAATAATATTCTCAAATGAACTGCCCGAAAACCGAGCTGTCAGTCCCAGCAAGTCATAAACAACTTGGGGCAGTTATAGAAAAGTTCTAAACGCCGAGAACGCACGAAAACAAGAGAAATGACCAGGAAGGTCATTACAACATCCACTACTAAAAGGACTTTCGTCCGTAAAAGTCAAGAGTAAGCGCATACCTGAAGACGTGAACAAGTAGGGATATTGGGCTCGCATATCACGTTCAAGCTCCCAAGTGGCCTCCTCGACCGGACGGTGAAGCCATTGTACCTTAACCACTGGAATGTCCCGGGAGCGTAACCGTCTGACATCTCTGGCTAAAATGGACACATCTTTACTGTATAGTCTTTTGCACTCAAGACTGTTGTACTTGTTATATATATTTGATTTTTGTCTTGTATTCTGGATATATCTAGTAGTGGCTCTTGTACCGACCTCACCAGGTCTTGGGAGGGGTTCTTGACTCTATATACTGTCCTCTTCCTTCTCAGTCTTGGCATGTGTATATATTCTGATTCTATTTTTATATTTATAGCAAGTTTATAAGTATGGTTACTTCCACTTCATCTCTGTTTTCTGAGATTCCGCCCGTTAGCCCGTCGCGTGTTGCTCCGAGCTAGGATTTGGCTTTCCTATTGGTGGGTTACGATAGGCGCCATCATGACTCAAATATTGGGAACATCCAAAATAATAGTACCATCTTAAATGACTTTTACATTGAATGTTTTCACAATACAAATGAATATATTATAATATTTTCATGACGTGATATGATTTCAAAGTGGAATTAAAAGGTCTTAATAGTCTATGAGTTGCAATATGAATCTAACATTATCATTTTGTCAAACACTTTAAACTTTAAACTGATCTCTCATTTGTCAAATGAAATGAAGAATCAAAGTTTAGACCTTTTCAACTGATCATGTGATCTATCTGGAAGTTCAAAGTAGCCCCACCTATCGTCGTGGACCACTTCAGAAAACCTCATCACTATTGCATTATGTACTTGCTCCAACTTTGATGGTTCCCACTATACATGTAGACAATAAATAATCGATGAGAATCATTATCACCATAACTTTATATATAAGCAATATGAATTACTCGATGTATCTAATGACCTGAAGTTAACGCTTGTTTTATAGCGAAATATTCTTTGACAACACATTACTTTAAAATTATATATACAGTGAAGATAATAAAATTGTACAATTTTATTGTAAAATTAAATTAAATAGTGAAGATAACAGTATGTGAGAAGTTAACTATGTAAGAAAAATTGTATTAGACAATATGATACACCTATGTATTTAAAATACAAATTATTAATATCTTCAAGAGTATTTATTTAGAAGATTCGTCATACCTTAAACTTTTTGCCCTTGTTAAAAAAGATTGCTTTACCACCCTACAAGTTCAACCAACATGTATATTGCTTAATTAGAAAGAGAAAATTAAACTTATCATATAACAGTAAAATTTATAGAAGTGAACATGACCACGTAGCTTAAAAGGCATAACCCTACATACCTCGTAGAAATCATTGTAATTGAATGACCTTAGTACGATGTGACTACTGATATTAAATTCACGATTCAAACATTGTCCGAGTGTTTGCTTCCCTCCTTCTCTAATCTGTAAAACAACGATAAATTTGTCACATTTTCAGAAAATTATCTTTTATCTCAAAAAAACAATAATGTGGTATCTATATTAAATTTATCTCTAGCAAAACCAATGCTTGAAACATTTGGATGCATGAATATAATAGACAACAGTACTTACAGATCTCAGAGTAATCTTAAGGCTTGTTGGTGATGCAAACTTCATAGACTTGATTGCATTGGTGATCCACTGATCATCCATTGCACTTGCTTCCTTTTCCTATTCAAGAGAATTGTAGTAAATTAGCAGTAAATATAGGATAATTATGTCCCTGATAGCCCAATGGATTTAATTTCGCCTTTAAAGACAGTTGAATGAATTTTTCTATTGAGAAAAAGGGTTAAATATATTCCTCTGCTCTCGAAATGGTTCAAATTTATTCTCTGTTATTATACTATCAAATATCCTTGTCGTTACATAAATGGGTTAAATATACTCCTCTTCTGTTAGGACTGTCCAAAGTGGACACTCAATCCCATGTGGCACTGACAATTTGATGAGATGGATGCCACATGGCGTGCCACTTCAGTTCCCCAATTCATTTTGCCCCTCCCACCTTGTGATTTTCCCCTTCTAGTAATTCTTTCCCCGCCACCGTTATTGCCACAATTAACACCAACAGGACCACCACTATTTTATTTCATAGAAAATCACTTCTCAACAAATTAATGATATGAAAATTTGAAACATCATGCTAATATATTCCAATAACAGTTATCGTTGCTAATGAAGAGAAATGAGTCTAACTGCAAGGATATTTTTATTTCGTGAATTTCTTTTAAATTGGGACAGCCCTAACGGAGAAGAACTATATAGAATCATTTAGGTAACTGCAAGGGTTTTTTTATAGTGATAGTATAGCAGAGGATAAAATTAAAATTTTTCACATAATAGATGGATTTAACTCTTTTTTTCCTTTTCTATTTGCAAACAAAGTTTAGCATACATAATTTAGACAGTATGCTGAAAAAAGTCTCAAAATATTATACTAAAAAAACATTGAAAATGAGTGCTCTTTTGTCTTTCCCCGCTTGCTCTATGGTCAAATCTTCAAGCTCAAAAGTCAATTTATTAAACTTGAAGTTTTTCCATAAGCAAAGGAGTCAAAAGTTTAAGATCACCCACCTCCAAAATCATTCTCGTAAAAATCACCCCACACTTTGTGCAGGCGCATGTGTTTCACTAACATAATTAAAAGGAAAAGAGAAGGAATTGATGATTAACTTACAAGTGCAAATAATATTTCTTCAACTGTGTCCTTCCCAAAGCAACGATTGATAACATCAAGTCTATTCAGTGATTGACAATGTCATATATACCACAAACAAAATATATTTATAGTTAGGATGGAAGTAGATAAAGGAAATACTACACAAAGTTGGAGTAATGCATTTCATTCTTTTGGAAAAAGAAACAAGTGAACCATAGCCATGTCACAAGTAGAAATGTTTCACCCAATAAAATAAAAATAATAAAGTGCCAAGTTATTCATAGAGTTAGAGATTATTTCAATAGAAATAAATAGTATAAAAAAAGAACATTACCTTTTCAAACTACTTCTTTCCTTCAACACTGGATTACAAACGAATTCTTTTATGATTCTTGAAACGTCCAATTCATGAACAAATTTTGATGATGTGTTTAGTGATAATGCTTGACATAATGCATCTTCTATTGACTTGATATCCTGCAAAAGGTTAAGTGGTTCTCTTTAGAACATTTGTTTTTTAAAAAAAACTGCAATAACATGAATGTTTACCGTAGATTTGGGACAATTAGATTTATTTATGGTTCAAGAGCATACGTTATGGCTTTAGCTTTGAGTTTGCAGTATAAATAATGTAAACGATAGATAGAATAAATTAAACAAGACAACGATGAGGAACAAATCTGTAATGACAATAGAGTACATGGTCCTTCCAGCTATAGGCAGGTTGTTACCGCGAACGTAGTATAGGCAAGTGTAATAGCCAAAAAAGAGTAAAACAGCGAGAGGAAACAGAGAAAGTTTAATAACCAAGCTAAAGATATTTTATTGCTTCTGAGTGGAAGTAAGCAGAAATCCAATCCTTTACAATTTGGGGTGTGTGTGTGTGTGTGTGTGTGTGTGTGTGTGTCTATTTATAGGATACAGAGATTGTCCTATGGCCATTGGGATAACGGTGTTCTCTGAGCTCATAGTACCTCATCCAATGATCGACAACCACTTTCCCTCGAGCCGTTGGAGAGTAATCAGCACACTAGCGTGTGTCAGACGCGGGTCAATTGGGAGTCTCCTGCGCACCTGAATAACCTGACACACCGTCCTTTTTGTCTGTCCTTGTTATGAAGTCGCCATCGTAGATGTTCTCGGGCTACTCTGCCTTTGCCTGAGAAGTCATTTCTTTGTGCTGGGCTTTTTCTTGAGACGACAACACGATGGGTCTGTTCTCATTACACCCGACCCGAATCGGCCCAATCTCTGCCAAAGCCATTTTACCGCATCCAATGAAAATGACCAATTAATGTGAAATAAGTATACGATCCAATGTAGCTAACAACTTTTAATTCCCTTTCACGAATGTTTCTATACAATATAGTGAGTGTATGGATCAAATATTACTCTTTATACATTTATTTATTAAATTTTGAACCCCTTAAGAAAATTCATGGTTTCGCGACTGCATATAAGATGATACAAGTTAGGTGTATATGTTTAGTTATTTATGTGTTTTCTTGAACTTTAAAATTGTATGGAATTTTTTTTAAAAAAAAATTATGTGCCAAAGTATTTTCTTAATGATAGTATACGAAGAGGGTACTTCAAAAGTACAAATATCGTAATCAAGTGAACTGCAAGAGTTAGAACATCATAAACTCCCAAAAGAAGCTACGTTTTCCAGTGGACTACTTCTACACCATAAATATAGTTTTTGAACCATAGAAATTCAATGGATTGGTCTTAGAGTAATTTAAGGGAAAATTACTAGTTTTAATGATGGTTAATTTGGATTATGCTCAAATTAACCCATCATAAATCAGCCGTCCAAATGGACTCATGAAAATGCTCAATCTTTGTCCGGTCCTTAAAATTCTATTGTACATTAAGATTTTTGTGTACAAATTTCTTTCAATATTATTTTAGTTCCATTATTTTATTATTATACTTGGCAAATATTATGACCTATTCTCGTTTCTGTTTGTCTTATTCTCAATTTTGAAGAAACTTTTGTTTGACTGATTTTCCCTAGCTAATATATCTTTAATTTAATAATTTATATGAATATGGATAGAGTGAGGTTGATTCAGGATCGGCTCTTGGTAGTCCAGAGTAGACAGAAGAGTTATGCAGACTGGAGGATTTGTGACTTGGATTTTGAAGTTGGTAAACGGGTTTTGTTGAAGGTATAACCCATGAAGGGTGTGATGAGGTTTAGGAAGAGGGGAAAGCTTAGCCCGAGGATTATTGGTCCTTTTGAGATTCTTTGGCAAATTGGGGAGGTGACCTATGAGTTGGCCTTATCTCTGAGTCTTTCAGCTATGCATCTAGTTTTTCATATCTCGATGTTGAAGATGTATCATTCCGATGGTTCTCATGTGATTCAGTGAGATTCAGTTCAGTTGGATCAGAATATGACGTTTCAGGAGGAGCCTGTAGCCCTTTTGAACAAGAAGACTAGGAAGTTGAGGTCTAAGAGTGTTGATCAGTGAAGGTTTAGTGGCAGCATCGTCTTATTGAAGAGGCTACATAGGAGACGAGGTCGGACATGTGGAGTAGATGTGCCTAACCTTTCAACAGTTCAGGTACCTTCCTTACTCTTATGTTCAAGGACAAATCTGTGTTTTAGTGGTGGATCATGTAACGACTTGTATATTAAATTTTAGATTTTTATGTATTTTGATAGCTTTACCCTTCCCTATGAATGTATTCTTGTATTTATGGTTTGTGGGAGTGGATGACATGGTTCATCATACCATTACATTGCATCATTTGCATTTCTCTTATATGTTTGTTATCATGTAATTTAGTCTTTCTTTTATATATATATTTATATGTAGTTACTTTTATTGTAGTTGTATTATTTAAACTACTAGAAGCGGTATGGATTAAGCCGCCATTGGAAACTTTTCTGTATGCAAGTGGAAGTGTGCTCATAGTATCCTTTATATGTTTAGTTTTTTACTTTGCTTGGTCGGCCTATGATTGCTACTGAGTACAAGTGAACCGTACTCACTCTACTTTCCATACCCTTTCAGTGCAGATCCCAATTTGAATGTGACTCACGGAGCTTGAGTTTAATGATTTTGACATTGTATGAGAATTCTATCAGTTCTGTTAGCTCTGAAATATTATTTTTAGGTTAGTCGCAGTGTTGATTAGGGTTTTGAGGTATTCAGATGTTTTTAGAGCCATTTGTTGGATAGTTAGAAAGTTTAGCCTAGAATTAACTTCGGTTAACATCTGTTGATAATGATCTTTGTTGGTGAATTCGATAATTTTATGGAGTCGAGAATATTGATTTTAATCTTATAGCATATTTGGATTATTTTTACAGGGTTCTGAATGAATTCCAAGGATTCATTTGAGGAATTTCTTGGTTCTTTAGTTGTTGGTGCAGCGAAGATTTCCCCTTCTCATTCACCAAAAGGCACTTGGCTCGTGCATTGCGATTGTGGTGGGCTAGATCGCAATCATAAAGGGTTAATGCATGGGTCCAGGTCGAGTAGAACTGCCTCTTCACATTCGCGAAGGTGAGCACCATGTTCGTGATGATTAGGTCAGGATCAGCACCGCGATCGCGATGGTCTAGCCGTGAATGCAATGAAGGGAATCACTAGAAGCTTTTAAATATCATTTTTCGAACATAAAACCCCATAACTCAATTATTGAAGCATTAGAACACAATTTTTTGGGAGATTCAAAGGGTGATTTTTGAGATTTCTTCATTGAGTAAGTTTCTTATACTATTTTTATTCATTCCCTAATGATTATTTTATTATTTCATCTTCAAATCTTGATTTTTCCAACTTAAAATTTTGGGATTTTCTTGGTAAAGTTAAGAAATAGTATTTTCATGATTTTAAGATCGATTTTAACTCTGTTTTGGATGAATTTCAGATTTGAACTTCTTAAATAATAAGTAAAAAAAAATTTCTAATAAAATTTTAGTTTTACCTTTGGGGGCTCGGGATTATCTTTTGGATTTACTTTTTAGACTCGAAATAGAATCATAGAATTACGGATAACTTGTATTTACGTGTATAACCTATTTTTAATATATCAAAGGTGAATTGGGGCTGCTTTTAAAAAAAAAGCCATTTTGGTGGTGGTTCCTGGTGCGTTTGTTCGACTTAGAGATAGGTTATAACTTAACTTTCTTCAGACTTTGCTTGGGTGGGAATATATCATGTAAATAATGTTATAGGTTGGGTGAATTCATGAATTTGAGTACTAAATGAGATGATTTATTGTTTTGTTGCCTAAATTGGGACATATCATTTGATAACGTGAAATTCAAATCTCTGGCCTGATATTAAGGCTTGAAGTCTATATTCATTGATGCACTACTGTTGTGAGGTATTGGATACGTTTTGTGTACCTGACTGCATTTTATTATTGTGTTTATGCATATTCATTCATCTCATGGATCATGGACATAACTAAAAAAGAAATAACTGATTTTAAGTCCTAATTCGAGTTTGGGCAAGTCTTGTTGAAATCCTTGTTTGAGTTCGGGTATTTGATACTGATTTTAGTTTCGGTTTAAGTCCGGGTCATTGACACACACACACACACACACATATATATATATATATGGAAGTCTTGGTTCAAGTGCGAGAAGGGTATATGGATCTCACGAGTCCTCCATGGATACTGCAATAAGCCTCACTGTGATGTTTAGCTTTTTCTATATTTTGATAGTTTTACCCATTTTCGTAGTTACTTTATATCATTTATGAGTTGTGGGACAGTTGCCAGGGTGTCCAAAGCGTTCGGGAGTTATTTATATGAGTTTGAGGTTTTGAGTAGCCTTTAAAGAGTTACAATTGACTTCGATTAGTAATTTGTGATTTGAGCATCAAATGGTGATTCTGTCAGCTCCATTATATCCAGAATGTAATTTTGGATTAGTAGCATTGTTGGTTCGGGTTTTGAGTCTTTACTTTGAGTTTTGAGTTATTAAATAAAAAATTAGTTAAATTAACCTAAGAGGGTTTTCAGGGGTTAACTTATTGATAACAACTACTTTTGATAAATCTGACGGTTCTATTGAGTTTGGAACGTCTAAATTAGCCTAGTAGCATTATTTTTTTGTTTTTAGGGGCTCTCGATCGAATCTTGAGGGTCCATTCAGAGTCTTTTTTAGCTGCATACTTCAGTTGTGAAAAAATTTATGGTGCAACCGCTTAGGCGGACCTTTTGTCTCTTTAGTGGTACTGCCTTGGTGGACAAAAGACTGCCTTAGCGGAAGCCAACCAATCTAGCAACCATCGTTGGCACGATAAGATTAGCCGCCTTAGCGGCAAAGCGGCTGGCTAAGCGAGGCACCTATGTGGCAAGTGACTACCTCCTTAGCAGTAGCCTAGCCGCTTAGGCAATCATTTAACCGCCTAGGCGATGATTACTGTATAAAAACTTCTTTTTTGTAGTTCTTCTCCACTGTCTGCATTTTGGAGCTTAGAAACATCGGGATTAGCGATTTCAAAGGGGATTTTTCATCAACCTACTTGGGTAAGCTTTTTAACATTATTTATATCATTACACATCGATTTCATCTCAAAAATAACTTCAAAATATGGGTTTTAAACTTGGAATTTTGAGGTTTTACTCGGTAAAGTGAGAAAATGGATTTTCAATGACTTCAAACTGAATTTCAACTTATTTTTTGATGGGTTTTCATATTTAGAACCCTTAAGATATGGGAAACATGATTTTTTAATAATATTCCATTTTTACCCTTTTTATTTTGAGGTTGATTTTAAAAGTATTATTTGACCGGAACCAAAGTACCTAATATGTGTATCATTAGACTCCTCTTGACGTGTAGATTACATTCTTAATAGATTGGATTCATTTTGAGACTGCACGAAAAGTAAAAGCTCCTTGTTGAAGGATCCAGGCTCATGTTTTGGCTTTTGAGGTAGGTTATGACTTAACTTTTTTCAGGACAGGTTGGGTAGTTAACCATTCATATAAAGTATGCTATGGGTTACAGATTTTATCATGATATTATTATTTTATTTTGTTTCTTGTGTGGGGGTTTATGTGAATATTATTATTGACTTAGGAGATTATTGTCACTGTGATGCCCATGATATCATAATCTCATCAATCAACCTTGTCGGCATATCCCTCGGTCAAGGCATTTTATAAAGTGTTCCATTTTCTTTCAAAATCAATGCTTCTTAGCAGTACCAGTTCCATGAATATAGATGAACGAAATAAGGATGCATGCTTAAAACCAAATCAATATCATGTAATGAATAAACTCAATAATGGTATAAATGAGCTCAAATCTCAATAGATTATAAAATAAGCCATTACATGGCAACAAAGTATTAAAGAGTCATGTAAGACACCAATATAATCAATCAAAAAACCCCACTCAGGCATCACAATAATAATAAGGAACAAATTATGCTCAAACAAGAGCAATACCAGCTGCCCCTACTTCTTGTCTAGTGCTCTTGTACCAGTTTAGACTAGTTTCTAGGGATTGATTATTGCTTATTTTCCATATTTATTTTATGTATCAAATGTATTGATTGAAATTTTTTAATGATTAGTTTGAATAATTATAGTTGGTTGCAAGTTGCTATTCAGACAATTAAGATTAAGGGTTACTCTTAAAAATTGTTAACTTCCGCATTTGATTAAGTGATGAGGTATTCAGGGTTCTTCTATTTAGAGTAGGTGTAGGTAGGTGCCTGCACGATTCGGTGGGTGGGGTTGTGACAAGATGGTATCAGATCCCAAGTTATCAGTCTTCCAGTACAAGAGAAAATATTGAGTAGAGTCATATGGATTGGTGTGTTGATGTCCATATCAAATCTGTAGGAAGCTACAAGGCATCTAGAAAACTATTTCACTTTCTTCTTTCCTATCATGCTATTCCTTTATTGTCTCCCCGAGTTGAGTCCAATTGGTAGCTGGCAGATTCCAATTGGAATCTCGACCACTACAATTGGGACTAATTTGCCCCAATTGGTATCTTGTAATGTTAACAGGTTGGAACGAATGTTCCAACCGGTAGAGGTCAATAAAGAAGTGTAGAAGGTTAATTGATATTGTTGCTTGATGATGTGTAAAATTACTTGTTGTGAGATGATAATGTGTTAATAGTCACTACGTATGTTGTCAGGAATCTTACTGAAGTGCAACGTGAATTGTGATGGTTAAACTCCTATTTATAGTTGCTTGATATGTATGCTGCCTAAACTATGTTGGGCCAAGGAAACAGGGCATTGTAGGGACCAGGTGCGATATCGAGGGTGCCTTCATTTCTGCAACTTGAGACACGTCTTATCTCTCCTTGATTTGGAGTATTTCTTGACTTCAATCCGAATCCCGATGAAATACCTAAGCGCCTTTCCATTTGGTGAAAAGTATAGTATGGAATGTAGTACTTAAGAGGAAATAAAAGGGAAGAAGTGTGTTAAAAACTGATTAAGTGGAGGAATTAATTGCTTTTACAATGGCTTGACTCGTAATATAAGTTACTTTAAACCTTAAAAACTCTGGTACGTGAGAGTTAGAAACTGTAACAGTGCTCAGGGGATGGCGTGGTATGGGAAAAGGCTTGGTAATAGTAAGTTAAAAGAGAATAGCAGAACCACTGGAGGTTACCACTGTAGCGGTAAATTAACCTCTACAGCGGCTCCAAGCAGTAAGCTGCCAGAGGATTCCTCTATTTTTAGTGAATTTGCAATTGTTGAAAGGCAACCCTATTTTCCAAATGATAAAATGACAAAAACCAATTCGACACACATTATGAGCTAAGAAGATTATTATTAAGGGGGTGGGAAGGAGAAATGTCTTAAAACGTAAGAAAAATAAAAAGAGAAGTAATTTTTCATTACATGCCCCAAACAGGGGCAACCCAAATCCAAAAACAAAATAAATTGTAACCAATGGGGGAGAAGACATCTAACTGGCAACACTATCTCTGAGGCTCAAGGAGAAATGAGAACTCCTCGGCATCCTTCTGGGTCAGCTTCAGAAGTTTGTTGGTGGGGTAGGCGCAATCGAACATCACCTGGACCGCTTTCCACATCCTCACAAGCATGCGGTCACGGGAGCGATGCTTTTTTTTTTCTTTATACATCTCTACTTGGAGTTTCGTATAGGCTCGGGCCGAGTCTGGTAGGCCATCAAACTAGAATGAGATAATCCAAGAAAGGTAATTTGGGTCCTCTCTAGGTAGCCTCGAACAGTAGTAAGGTCGTCCTCAAAACCACCGACAGATGCAGGCACCTGAATAAAAGGGGCACCCGAATCTCCAACCCCACCAGCCTGACTACTCTCACTTATTTCCCCCGCCTTTCTTTTCTTCTTACTCCTTTACCATATGCCTTAACCCCACAATGGGTGGTGCACCACCTCTCAATCGCCCATAGTATTCTGGATCTCTTGAGGAACATCCACCCGATCAGAAAGTGTGGTAACCAAGTGTTAGAGGCCTGAATCTTAAACTCGATGGATAGCATGGTGGCGACAAAGGGTTGGCATGAATGAATTTCTCAAAGGCCTAGGTGTGGGTTGAATCAATCATGTAGGCAATAAAGTGGAATTGCCAATATGGTGATAAGCAAAGTTGACAAGGCAGCGCACTGTGGCATGGCATAGGCAGTGGACAACGTCTGCAGTGGGTAAGATGGCATATGACATGTGTCAAGGTCATGATCAAGTACGGGCAAATCAAGCAGAACTAAAGGCAAGAATAGGCTTAAACAAAGCTAAACAAGTCAAAAAATGAAGAATGGAACGATGTAAAATTAAGCTAGCATGACCAAGGCAGACGTAGGCAAGGCATGGGCAGGACATCGGCAGTGGCATTAACGGCTGGGCTAAAGGCAGCAGTGGTAAGGCAGTAGCTAGGCAGGGTCTAGACAATGACTTAGCAGTATAAGCATGGCACAAAAATTAGCCCTTAGTAAAAATATAAGTCAGTACATGTCACATTCCATGCACATGCGATGGTTACTTTTTGTAATTATTTTTATAGGCTGATTTCTGTCTTTTGTTTTGGCTTTGTAATTCAAATTTTTAATTGCCTATGCAGTTGGGGATATCAACTGTATTTTATTTGATTTCCCCTGATCTTTACAAGTGTTTCCAGGCTATTGGTTGTAAGCCAAAGGCTATCACATGTGCTATAAATGTGCAGCTTTGGCCTTGTACGAAAATCAGAACATAAAGGTGAATGAGGGAGTTTTTAAGTCAGAAATTCATAAGTAAACACTAGAAAAAATGTGAGAGTTTCAATAGAGTGTTAGTATAGCAATCTACATGTGATTATGCCTAAGTCGAAGTCGAAGTCAAAGTTGTGAAGACTTGTTGTCATAACGAGAGAATGCCCTTTGTATTATTTTGATATTAATATAAAGGTTGGGATTTTCCTGTATGTGATGTTGTTCATTTTAGTTTAGTATCAAAGAATTATTCTAAGTCCAACATACCAACGTTGGGCAACAGTCAGACTTGATTGCATGCAAACTGAGTCAAGCAGGTAGACTTGACTATCGCATGGTGGGCTAACCTCTTGCAGGTTTGATTGACGTAAATTGAACCCGTGACAAAAAAAAAAAGCAAGAAGAGATCCCTTGTTGACCTTTCTCGAGCATAGAAGTACTGCTTCTCATCTATGATCTGTGCCCCCACATTCACCCTAATCCACTCAAGAGCACATGCCCCTATCATAATCCAATGGAAAGCCACATCTATAACATTTCTCAAAGGACGAATCCTATGGGACACCAACTGTAATCATACTCTGGCCTTATCTGAGAAGTAGGTGATCTTAGTCCCCTTGACACTGGACTACCTCACCTCATTAGCTTGCCTCTTCGGTGCCAAAACCCCAGCTGCCCACTATAAGTTAAAAACCCAAAATTTTGCCTCTAAGGTGGAATTAGAAGGGTTTAGGGCACCTAAAGCATCATTGATGGAGGCAATATATACTGGAACCTTTTTAACTAGAACACGGATAGCGGGGAGAGGCACCGACCAGTCCACAGTCAAGAGGTTGGCATAAAACTCCTGAACGACCTCCATGTTGTGTTGAGGGATGGGTTCGGTCAATATCTCCCATCCGAAAGCTTTCATATGGTTATAAAAACCTGGAAACTCCTCCTTCATGTTTTTCATCACCATGCCTTATTCTAGGAGGAACCCTCTACTATGCAACCCCTCCTTATAATGGTCACGACATTAGGCATTTGGAAATCTATGGTAGTGGGGTTGTTGGGCCATGATAAGCCTAAAAAACACCAAAATCGAGCTAGGAACTAGGACGGTATACTAAGTGGGAAAGAGAATTCACTATTGTAGAAACATAAAAAAACTGAAAAGTTACTGCCCAATACCATAGCAACGGTCAATTAGACACTGTAGCGGTACCGCAGCAGCGAAACCTACCGCTACCATGAAAAAGTTACCGTTGTAGTGGTTTATCATATTCAGACCGCTAACCTTCCTTCCCATGGTGGATTTTTGACTTTTCTCTGTATTTTTGAAAATTAAGGGTAGATCGATCTTAGTGAAGTTCCCATGGACCCTTTTAAACTAAAATAGAAGTGTATAATACTAGAATTCACACTAAAATCACTCAAATTCAATTGGGGAAGGTGACCCTTCACCTTCTACCCCTCCAATGATCGAAATCCACCATGAACTACGTCAATCTTATGTCCAGGATGCTTTAGGAGTGTTGTAGATGTAAGAAAACTTAACAAATTCATCATTTTGTGCAAAAACACCACAAAAAATCAAGTTCAAAGAGTTACACCCAAAACTACCCGAATTCTCTCTATTCTAATGTAATTCTACGATTCTATGAAGAGAAATGTATAAAGCAAGTAGTAGAGAAAAGAAATTACCATGAAAGCATCAACGGGGGAGATTTTGTAGAGAGAGCTGAGGCAGTTTGAGAGGTTGGAGTGAAAAATAGGGGAAATAAATATTTCCCCTTATTTCAACGATCGTGAACTGCTGTTGCGGTTGATTACCGCTGCAGCGGTAAAACTCCTCCTGATGTCAATTTTATCCTAACTTTTTCATACATTATGGTGTCATGTCATGTTCGGGTAATTGTAGTAGATAATGATCATGAGAATTAATTATGTACACCTTCTCTAGGGACATGGGAAAAATCATCATACCAAAAACTACGCAATGCTTAGCTATAGTTAATTACAGAGCGGAGAGGTACGTAAATGCGCCAGCAAATATTACAGTATTCCTTCTAACAACCTGGTGTAGTTGGAAATTCCCCCAAATAATCATGCGAGTGCCCAAAAACCGACCTTAGGACCATTTGTGGATGAATGGTAGGTAAATTGGTATCTAATGTAGCGATCCGAACCATTGTTATGTGAGAAAATACCCCAAAAATATTTTTTGATAAATAATACGATCAAGTTGGGCCCCAAAAATTTTAAAACGAAAAGGTAAAACGAGGACCGAAGGAATTGGGCCAAAAGGCCCAAAAAACTTTGGGTTGGTTAGCTGCCTACTGCTGTAGCGATAGCATAACTGCTGCACTGATACCACTACAGTGGTAAAAGAACTTTTGCAGTGGTACCCAGCCCGAGTAAAAATTAAAAACCATTCTTTCTATTATTTCCCCAAGTCGCCCACTTTCTCCAAAAACACTTTAAAAAATCCTATATCCCCAACCATGAGATTTCAAAGGCCAAGATTCATGAGGGTAGTTTCAAGACACACTCGGAGGGAACCTGATATGGGGATATGCTTAGCACGCGTGGGTCAGCTCACCCCTTTCCATAGCAGCATGTTCCATCTAAAAGGTAAGTTATGGTTTATTTTTTTAGCAACTAGACTTAGACTAGATTGAATTAACCTTAATAGTAATGTCGAGATCCTCATACATTAGGCCTTTGGGCACAAAGTTGGATGGTTGGACATAGTATAATCCGATTAGACTTGAATGGGTTGCATTATTGTACATTGTATTGAGACATTAATTATGATAAGAGGTAGGTGCAGTCGGGTAACAAATATGCATAGTTTAATACCTTTCAGACTCTTGAGAATGGAGGAAGGTTGGACAATAGTAAAGGATAATAAGAGGAAACTAGGTTAGCTTAAGTAATTCTCAACCTCATAACTAGTCAGTTGTGTTCAGAGAGGCGGTTAAACGTGAACGTGGAAATATTAGGGTAGTAATTATTGAAATCGAGTCATGCGACTGATGAGTAAGATAGAAAGGAGTAAAATGGTAAAGTGAACCATAGATTTCCATTAGAAGAGGTTAGAAATAAGGAGGGAACAATGGAAAACATGACTCTGGGGAGAGGGCAGAGGTGAAGTGTGGCGCAGCGTTATCTTAGACTACGTCAGCCTCGTAAGGGTGTATGGTTTATGATAGTTGAGAACACATATCTATGAACTAATGCCAATTATTAAATGAGTTAGGCGTTTGGCGCAACACTTAGATTGGTTTGACTTGGGCTTGCTCAAAAATTGAATATCTATGATTTCCTTCTAGCATGACATATGATTCTTTGATTGCATCTCATATTCATATGCATGGTAATGATATTGTGTGATAAAAGATCGGGTACTATGCTGGTTCAAGTATGATATGTTGTGATATGGATCAGGTACCGCACCGGTACAGATATAATATGTTATAATATGGGTCGGGTACCATACCGATATGATATAATATGGATGATATTGATGAGAAGGGATAAGGAGAGATGATGTACACATCTTGCATACCTGCATTCATTAATATGCATTTTCATGTGGTTCCACTACATATATATTTTTACTTATGTTCGTGTTGTGTTAAATTGTAAAAAAGAGTCTATAAGAGTATAAAGGGTTTTTTTGTAAGGACCAGCTATTGATGAGAATTCTACGGTCCCTTAGGTGGGCCGATTGTGGTAAGGTAGGTGTATTAAAACTCTAAGTTCGTATTAGTAGTGGAGTTTGTGGTGCCTTGTGGTATTGAGTGTCAGGAAAGTTGGGGCGGAAGTGGATTAAGAATTATGGGTACCTTAAAGATAAGTTAATTAAGGGTAAAACGGGGTATAAGCTGGAAAGGGGTAGTCAAAGGACAAAGATATACAAAAATATTAAATAATAGGTAGGTCACTGAGATGCTAAATATAGGGTGTTAGTAATTTCTAAATTAGGGATTTAGAACCGGAACTTTACTTGATGCTATGATTTCCTCGTATTTGTTATTGATGTTATTTATTTCTAACCATGTTCGACAGATGATGCTTACCAGTATGTGTGGTTGTACTGATGTTATACTTACTATACCTCCAATTGAGGGTATAGCCATGGTGCAGGTTAGTTAGAGTTTCTTTAGAAGTGATGCCCATCACTCTCCAGCAGCTCCTTCCCTCTCCATTTTGCATGGATGTTGTGTCATGGATGTTCCTACTCCTTGTCTAGTGCTCTTGTACCGATTTAGGCTAGTTTCTGGGGATTCATTATTGCTTATTTTCTACATTTCTTTACGTATCAAACGTATTGATTGAAATATTTTAAGGAGTAGATTGAATAATTATAGTTGGTTGCAAGTTGCTATTCAGACAATTAATATTAAAGGTTGCTCTTAAAAATTGTTAACTTCCGCATTTGATTAAGTGATGAGGTATTTAGGATTCTCCTATTTGAAGTAGGTATAGGTAGGTACCCACACGATCCGATGGGTGGGGTCATAATAGGTTCTTAGTCTTGAATGAAGTTCTCACCTACTTTTTCTTTACACATGCATTGCATGTCTTGTCACCTTTGAACTTAGTTTTAGGAAACCCTATGACTAAGTCCTTAGAAGCAAGTATGTTTAACTATTACAGACTTGCATGACCTAGTCTTTTGTGTCATAAAGGAGAATTATGATCTATTACACTTAAACACGTGGGATCAGAGCTTGATGCTCCCAATATGTCAGCCTTATACATATTTTTGTGCCTTCTTGTAGTAAGCACAACTTCTTTTGTATCTAGCTTCTTGACTTTACACCCTGTTGAGGTAAAAGTCACCTTGTTTCTTTTGTCACATAGTTGAGAGATGCTCAAGAGATTGTGTTTCAACCCGTCAACATGATAAAATTTCTCCAAATCTTTGTTTTTAGTTCTTTCAATCTTTCCGACACCAGTAATGGTCCCCTTTTTTCATCTCCAAATGATACATCTCCTCTTTGTAGTGAGGTTCGTGAAAGGAATTGTCATTTGTCTCCAGTCATGTGTCTTGAGCAAGTACTATCCATGTACAATGTCATATTCCACCTTCCACTCTTTCCTGCAAAACAATTTAGAGATTAGATTTAGGCACCATGACAAGCTTGGGTCCTTTCTTATGATCAAAGCCGTGAATTAAGTTTCATCTAGCCCATGTTGGCAACAGGTTTGTGTACCTATTTCTTTTGACAGGAGCAGCCTTACTGTTTTCAGCAGATATGAACCAAGTTCTTTTCACAATTTTGAACTTGTTCTTCTCAGAAGGAGTGAACTTGTTTCTTTTGACAGGTTTGAAATTTTTCCTTTTAACAAGCTTAATATTTCTCTTCATCTCTTCATTTACTTTAGGACACTCAGTGGTAGGATGTCCTAGCTTTCCACAAATATAACATAAATCATTTGTGGAAGTAGTTACATTGTGAAATCCTAGTCTAGCCTTTTCATTGTGGGTTCTGTTTCTTAGATGATTTATAATTCTTGAGGATGGAGTCTACCGGTTAGCTCTTTCTAGATCTAGCTTTAACCTAGAGTTTTCTTGATTAAGAATTCTAACCTTTTCTCTTTCAAAAAACAATTCATCTTTTCTTTATTTAAGTTCATACTTAATTCTTTGATAACCATTACTGACATCATTTTTTCCTTTGTCAGTCACAGTAAGCTTGATAATTTCAGATTTTAAAGCCAGGATGGTTGAACCATGTTGATTAACATGTTCCCTCATAGTGCAGTTCTTATTTTCAATAATATTTTTGCCTTTTTCAATATTAATGTATTCATACTTGAAACTAGCAAAAGAAATGAGTAACTGATCTTTTTCAGCAGTTAAGTCGTGAAAATTATCAATTAGTTGATTCCTCAAGGAGATTAGTCATTTCTTAGAACAAAGATGCAACTTGTCCTTTAGATCAACAATACTTACCTCAGAGTTGGCTTCTTTTTCTTCTATATCTGAATTTTCGATTGCCATAAGTGCAGTTTCATCAACTTCATCATGATCAGATTCTTCTGAGCTTGATCCCTACACAGCCATCATAGAAAATGATTCCTTCTTTTTGGAGTCAAATTTCTCTATTAGCTTCAATGTTTTTCAGCTTTTTCCTTTTTCCACAATGGACAATCCTTGATCATGTGATCTATCTTTTCACACATGAAGCAACCAGCTTGAGACTTATCGGTGGAACAACACCTACAACTTGTTCCTTTCTTGTCCTACCGTTTTCTTTTCTTAAAAATCCTTTTGAATTTCTTCGTAAGCTTTTTATTATTTATATTTGGTTCTTTATTGTTAAACTCCTTTAATGCTAGTGATTCACCCTTAGTCCCCTCCTTCTCTTTAAAGTTCTCCTTATTTTTCTCATACACGTCCACAAAAGTATCCCAAATTTGTTTTGTAGTGGTGCAGCCTAAGATCCTATTGTATTCATCTAGTCCAAGTCCGTAAATAAGAATATACTTGGCTTTTGCAATTCTTTCCAAGCATCTTGAAGTCAGCCTCATTATACTCATTCTTATCTTTTAATACGTCATTGTTTTCAGCATCCTTCTTCATGGGGTATTGAGGTTCATCAATGACCCTGTTCCAGAGTTCGTGTAGTCCACAGTTTGCAAAAAATCTTTCATGCTTTCTTTCCACCTTGAGTAGTATTTTCTATTGAACAATGGAGGCCTATTGATGTCTTGTCCTTCATCGTGTCTGAGTGGAGGTGCAAAATTCATTTAGATCTTATCTTAAGGTGTTTGCCTTCACAAGATAACCTGTCTCTAATACCAATTGATATTCTACAACCCTAATATTTTAGTGAATTGTAGATAATTATTTTCTATGAATGGATCGGGTTGCCTAACATGTTCCACTAACGTGTCGAAAGTTGTAAACTAAGAACACAATATTTTTCATGGAGAACACCCAACTCATAATAGGTGCAAAAAACTATGACCTGTATCTCTACAGGATTTAACCTAATTTCACTAAAAAAAATGAGACATTAAAACAATAATTACAAACTCTGCAACCTAACAAAATTATAAACTTTAATTCCTAACAACAAGCCACCCTTGGCTTGTGTTCCCAAGTCTTCAAGTTATCCAAACTTAATGACTAACTCAAATTCCAGTTTATAACACACTGAAACTATGAAATCAAAATGATTACAACTCAAAGAACAATCCTAATGCAATCAAGTTAAACTCTAACTAGACTCTGTTATGTATGGACCTAATCCTTCTGGGAGTTCTTCACGCAGCACCTCAATTCTCAATCTCTAATTTTTCCTTTGCTTGTTATGAGTGCGTAAACAACTTTGTGGAATCTCTTTGGTATTTATAGATGTAGATACTTGTTTCCCTTTGAGTTGTCTTGCACTTGTTTCCCTTTGAGTTGTCTTGCTTTGTTTCCTTCTAAGGAATCCCATTCCTTTTTGGAAACTTCTTTGAGGAATCCTTTTCCTATTTGGACACTTTTGTCGCCTTCCTTTTAGTTCCTTTCCTTACATGGATTCTTCTATTTTTGGTATCCTTTTGTTAAAAGGAATCATTGTCTTGATTTAGCATTATCATCTCCTCAACTTGTGTTGCTTGTGTCATCAAAGTCAACAAGCATCCGCATCTCAACTGCAGGTTGAACTAGTATTGATGGAACATGTTGGTCAACCTATTTCTTGCTTCTATTCCATTGCACTATCAAACTCCATTTGATTGTCAATCTTTAAGACCATACTTTGTTCCTTTTTGTCAGCTTCAAAACCATCACATCCCAACATAGTTAATTGTGTGTTTTAGTGCTCGATGATTTGTTGAAATATAGGATAAAAAGGGTGTAATCTTTTAATATGATGTCTCTATAGTGATTTATCATATACTCGGTCTTTTAAAAGTTGACACCATGAACTGCTTATTGATCCATTTTTTGTGGCCATTCTTGTCCGAAAGTGTTCACTTGTACAAATAAAAAGTAGAGTGCAACTTGGCACTTATAGTCGTGAGTGCGAATATAGTCATTAAACTTGTTGAATCGATCAAAATGTAAAATTCCATCAAACCTTTGAGTAAACAAAATGAGTTGCAAGACCACATGCAAGCATTTCAGATCCATTTATCTTTGCCCCTGTTAGTCCCAAGTATTCTCCTGTTTATAATGAATCAAAAGTAAGATTCAGTCATACATATAAACATAAATCATTCAATTGTTCCTTATCATAATATGTTGAAATTGAATACTCAACAATAACAGAAACTTGCTTGAATATTATTTATGTAAAGTCTCTCAAAATAGATAGAGATTACAAGTTAAACTGATTCCTAAAACTTAGCAACAAACTGACCTACAACTAATATAACTCCTAAGCTTACGGAATTCTCCTAAAAAACAACGAATAAATCTTCCTAAAGAATAGGTCCAACAAGACCAATTTTTTTATTCTGCTAAAAATAAATAAAACATTCAATATCCTTCTTTAAACCAGATGTTATTCATAATATCTGTTTAAAATCATTCTCTGAGTAGACACCAAGTAATCCCCGCAACTTTACAAATGGACCCAACTTAAGAGGCTTAGTTAATAAATCTGTAACTTGATCTTCACTTCTGCAAAATACCAACTCTATGGCTTTATCATTGACAAGATCTCAAAGAAAATGATATCTCACATCGATGTGCTTACTTCTCCCATTTAAAATTGGATTCTTGGAGAGCTTGATTATAGAACTATTGTCAAAGTAAATCCTTGTAGGTTCTTGCTGAAACTGATGTAGCATTTCAAGTATTCTTTTCAACCAAATAGCTTGACACGCACCTGATGTTACAGTAATGTACTCCGATTCAGTTGTTGACAGAGTAACAATTTGTTGTTTCTTTCATAACCACGATACAACCCCATAATTTAACATGAAAGCATAACCAGAAGTACTTTTCCTGCCATCTAAATCACTTGCATAATCACTGTCAGCTGGAGTACTAACCGAGTTACAACTACTCATCTAAAATTTGTCCAAGATCTCTCGAGCATACTTCTTCTGCATAATAAAAATTCCAACAACAGATTGTACTACTTCAATGCTAAGAAAGTAGCGCATCATACCTAAATCAGGCATCTTAAATTCTGACATCATAGATTGTCTTAAATCATCCATCATATTTTTATCATTTCCTGTGTAGATCAAATCATCAACATATAGGCAAACAATCAAACGCTTTGATGAGGTACCAGATTTAGTAAAAAGTGAATGCTCATATGGACATTTTTGAAATCCCACCTTCAAAAATGAGCCTCGATGCGAGTGTACCAAGCTCGAGGTGCTTGTTTCAACCCATATAGAGCTTTTTCAACCTGTATACTTTCTCTTCACTACCTTTCTCCACATATCCAGGAGGTTGATCAATATATACCAGTTCATGTAACTTACCATGAAGAAATATCGATTTTACATCCAATTGATAAATTGATCAAGAATTTATGCAGCCATAACTATTATCAGTCTAACGGTATTGAGCCTAGAAACTGGAGCAAACACTTCCTTATAATCAATGCCAAACTTATGAGTGTATCCCTTCGCCACCAGCCGTGTTTTGTACTTGTCAACCTCTCCCTATTCATTTAGTTTGGTCTTGTAAACCCACTTTACATCAATGGTCTTCTGGCCTTGTGGAAGGTCAGTCATCTCTCAAGTATCATTCCTTTTTGATTGATTCAATCTCTATATCCATATTTTTCTGTTATTTTGAGTCTTTTGTTGCATCTTCGTATGCAACAGGATCACAATCTGCAAATAAAATAAGATTGGCAGTATTATCATTATCAGATAGTTCATCTCCACTTACATAATCAATCGTCCAAGATGGTCTCTTTATTTGACGTCAATTTTGTTCAGTTGTCACTCTTGATGATTGTTCTTCACTTGAGGTCCTTGCATCTTGGTTGGTTATCAAATCATTAGATAAATGTTGCTTCACATTTGATCCATCTTGTTGATTTGGCCCTTCAATCTCTATTTCCACTTCCTCTTCCCCAACATGTACAGAAGCTGATTGTTTTTCTGCACTATTCCAATCCCATGATTCTACTTCATCGAATATGACATCACGGCTTATGATTATCTTCTTTGTGTACGGATCATATAATATGTAATCATTGGACTCTTCGCTCACTTCAAGAAAAATACATTGGATTCCCTTGTCGTCGAGTTTCCTTCGCCTTTTATCAGGAATATGAGCATACGCTATACACCCAAAAATCCTAAAATGATCAACAATTGGTTTTTGAGAGGACCAAGCTTCTTCTGGTGTCATATTTTTTACAGCAAAAGTAGGACACCTATCCAATACATGAACACTCCAATTAATTGCCTCTGGCCAGAAACTTTTTGGGATGCTCCGAGTTGCCAACATGCACTATGTTCAAAATGGTATGATTTTTCCTCTCAGATACACCATTTTATTGTGGTTTATAAGTTGTTGTTAGCTGCCTCCGAATTCCATTCATAGCTCAAAAGCTTGTAAACCACGATCAGTTCGAAGAATTTTGATTTTCTTCCCTAATTCCTTTTCAGCAAAGACCTTGAACCATTTGAATGCGCTAAAAGCCTCATTCTTTGTCCCAAAAATTGAACCTATGTCTTCCTGCTATAGTCATCAGTAAAAGATATAAAATACCTTTTATTAGTGTTTGAGGCTGGATTAATTGGACCACAAAGGTCTGGAGTCACGATGTTGTTTACCAAAAACACAATTTTGACAAACTTTATAGTAGCATCAATTTAAGGAAGACCACCAACCATACTCCTTTGTTGCAGGGTCCTTAAACCATTGAAATTGAGGTACCCATAGCGCATATGCCATAACCATGTAGAGTCTACCATTTTGGTTGTCAAGCATGCTTGGTTATTAATGTGTAAAGGAAACAACCGATTGGTTGTCATCTTAACTTCAAGAGTTGTTCCCTTCTGTGGATGTTGTATTGTACAGGAACCCTTTTCGAAAACAATTTTGTAGTTCCTTTCTTGCAGTTTCCCCATACTAAGAAGATTTGCTCTTTAATTCATAAAAAACTTCAGTAATTTTGAAAAAATGCCCTTTCACCTGAAATCTGACAGTGCCTTTTCCCATGAAAGAAATTCTGGAATTGTTTTCACGCTTGACAATATCTTTGTAAGATTCATCCAAATCAGAAAATAAAGATTTGTTACCGCATATATGATTACTGCAACCTAAGTCCAGATACCACTTATTTGAATGAGATTGCTCTTGCACATGTTAAGCCATCAACAGGGTTTCTTCTTCTTCTTCTTGTTCTGTGAAATTTGACTTCTTTTCTTCTCCCTTGTCTGAATACAAATAAGTTCTACATTCATACTTATAGTGGCCATACTTGTGACAATGATAACACTCTATTTTTGACTTTTCAAACGTCGGATCATAAGTAGAGTATTGATCATTATCACATGCATTTCCTCTACCATTTGAACTCATGTTTCGACCACGTCCTCTACCTCTACCATGAGCTCGACCATGGCCTCTGCCAAAACCATTCCCGTTGGAAGAATTAAATTGAGTTACCACTTTGAAAGCTTGTTCTTTTGTATGAGGAGGTGTCATTCTCTGCTCATGTATTAGTAAAAAGCTCTGTAGTTCATCTGTTGACATTGTATCAATATTCTCTGACTCCTCAATAGAGCAAACCACATATGCAAATTTGGAAGACATAGACCGTAGAATCTTTTCAATAACATCAACATCATCCAATTTTCCACCATAAACACGCATCTTATTAACAATGGTCAATGTTCTGGTGAAGTACTCATCTACCGACTCCCCTTCTTTCATGTGAAGAATTTCAAATTCTTTGTCAAGGACTTGAAGTTGTTGCCCCTTCACTCTTGTTGTACCTGAATACTTTCCTTTCATTGAGTCTCAAATCTGCTTAAAGGTATCCTTTTGAAGAATGGTCTCCAATAAAGCATGATCTATTGCTTGGAATAGACAGTTTTTAGCTTTGAGATCCTTCAGTTTTGGCTCATCCAAAACCTTTTGTTGAGCTTCCGTCATTACCACGCCACGATATGGTTCTCTGAACCCAGTCTCTATAATGCTCCAGAACTCCTTTGAACATAAGAAGTTTTCCATCAGCTTGCTCCAATGATCATAATGACCATCAAAGTGGGGAATAGAAGGTTGGATAAAAATTTTACTCTCAGATGCCATGAGCACTTGTTGCTATAAGATATCAGGTGAAGCTGTTGCTTCTTTTAATCACAGGTCACTCTAAGTCTAGCGCTGATACTAGTATTGAAATTGAATACTCAACAATATCAGAAACTTGCTTGAATATTATTGACGTAAAGTCTCTCCAAATAACTAGAGATTACAAGTTAAACTGATTCCTAAAACTTAGCAACAAACTGACCTACAACTAATATAACTCCTAAGCTTACGGGATTCTCCTAAAAAACAACAACGAATAAATCTTCCTAAAGAATAGGTCCAACAAGATCAATTCTTTTATTCTGCTAAAAATAAATAAAACATTCAACATAATAATAACTTTTTTTTTTGTTTCCTCATTAAATGTGTAGAATTCCACAATTTATCACCAATCTTGGTCGAAAATACAAAATGTAATAATAATAGTTGAAGTACTACAAAGAAATATGTAATAAATAAATATTCTTAAGGCAGATCTTTTATACGATGATTTCATTAGCTTTCTCGTTAAGTTTGAGATTCATGTTTGGACATACGATAGTAGATGATGTTATACTTTAGTTAATATAGTTATATATGATAGATTGATATGCCAAACATGATCATGCATGCCTAGATAGGATTTGAGATATAAATAAAAATGGATCCTAAGAATGAGATAAGACAGCATGATAGAATATTAATTCATGAGTGCTAGTCTTTCTCTTTTTATTTTGAGAATATTTTTTATGTCCATTACTTTTTAGAGTTGTAGTCTCATGGACTTACAAACATATTCAGGTCATATATTGAGTCTATGATTTTGGAATATCTAATAAGTTTTTCCTAATTTTTATTGTGAGTTTAGTTAAGTACTGTGAAGTGGTTTGCATGACAGGTGTTAGCTCATCGTGCGTGTGTGTGTCTGTCAGGATTCCCTTAGTTTAGGAAACATCTATGAGTTTCTAAGCAAGATAAAGCGTCAACATTTTGAAGTCAGTTTTGAGCAACTTATAGGTAGATTGTAACTCAGATTGTCACACATTTTGTTAATTATTTCAGATGAGTTTTGACAAACCATATTTCTGAAAAAAACTTCAATTATAGGGTTTTAGGTCACATAAAATTGTTAACTAACGGCATCACTTTAGAAATTAAAAACTATTTAGAGCTTTTAATTAATGGAGAATATGTTTAATAAGCGACAAGAGAAAACCATAAACAACAAAATTTTCTCTAAATTACCAAAATGGCCAGGTAATCTTGAAAGAAAATAAGATGCCCCGACATCGGGATGATGTCCAAATGATGCTTCTGGCATGGCAAACACCTAGTTAGACCACAAATAAATGAAATTATTATTATGATAATATATGCGGACCATAATCTAAAAGTAACCATATCAAATACGTTATGAAATAACGTCAATGAACACGGTCCTTTCTAGAGTGTCAAACTCACTAAATAATATTTTCCCAATTTCATTTTATATGATAGTAGTTGATTTGACATGATTTATTTTAAAATTTTTATCACATACTAAATTTATCATTAGAACTCATGGTGTTAAACACACCATGATAATAGCTAAAGAATCATTTTATTAAAAACAAATAGAAGTTCAAAAATTTAAAAAGTTTCGAACATTAAAATGTTTGAAATAGACTTAAAAAAGAAAGAATCTCCTATAGTATAAAAGAAGTTAAATAATATCTAAATATTCCTCTTTCGAACAAGCATTGCATGTCTCCTTAATAGAAGCTCTTAATATTTGGCTAAAAATGTAAATGGAGAACCAAGCTAGTTTAATGCTATAAAGAAAAATAAAGCGCACCGTATTTTCAGTAACAATTCGGAATTTTGCATTCATGGATAGTCCAGCACCTCCTCCCATTACAACTCCATTGATAAGGAAAACCTTCATGTTTAATATGGATTGTGAAGCAAATAATTAATTAATTAGTCACCCTTAATTTATTTGAAAAATTTCTAAGATACTGATAAAGCTTACAACTGGTTTCTTGTATGTTGCCACCAAATAATCCAAAGTTAGCTGCTTTCTATAAAAGTCCAGAGCACAAGGGTGGTTTCCTAACACATGAGCAAAGAGAAGATACACGGAATTATAGTCTGTAACTCTGTATGCTTGAAAAATAAAGTACCATGTAAGTTTAATACTATTAAAAAAGGGAAATCTCCCTCCTAATTTATTTAATCTAATAAAATGAACTCTCACTTGATAAACAAAATAAGAAAGATTTTAAAAACCTCCCTCAATATATGTTTGCCATTGTAATACTTTGTGGTTTGGGTTTTGGAATACTACCTACACGGTTACACCTCCACTACTGTATATCTCTAATTACCTTACTTTTTCTATGTAAATTCAATTTTAGTTTTAAAAAAACAAAAATAAAACTTCATGGACCTTGCATTCTTGCCCGGAGATAACGTTTTTCCTTAGAGTCTGTTTGACCAAACTTTTAAAAATGACTTATTTTGAAAGTGTGTGTATCAAAATGAACTTTTCAGAGAGAAAAATAATTTGTATTTGTCAAATTCATTTAGGAATTGCTATTTAGTATTTGATACAATAATAGTGTTCTTCCTATTTTTTCAAAAGTGTTTTTGAGTGTCAGATTACGAAAAAGACAGTACTAGGGCTCATTGTACAATTAGTATATTTTAAATGAGAAATATTTTAAAATATTTTCTTGTGAAAAGATTTAATTAAGTTTTTATTTTATTTAGTTAAAATATAAAATAAAAATATATACTAAGGTTCTTCTTGAATAAGATTTATATTTAAACCAAATGGGAAAGAGTATAAGATGATCGTAATTATATCTGATCGTGAGATATATAACTTAAAATTAATTAAAAATTATTTGATAAATTTAAATATTTGTTCAGGATATTTGTCTCTTGAAAAATTTAATTTTTTGATTCAGCTCCTTGAAAGAAATATGAATTTATAATTTCTCTCTAACATCAGAAAAACTACTTTTACTGCTGCTCAAAAACACATAGCTTTGGGCCAAACACCTCAAATCTCAACAATAATACTTTTAATTTTCTAGATATTTCGACCAAACAAATTATTAGACTTTCACTTCATAAAACACTAATGATAATAGCAATTGTAACAACTCTAGATGTAATTTTTAGTTTTTGGCATGTTTTGATTGTTTTACCCCCCCCCCCTCCTCCTATAGTTGTGTTTTGGGATGGAGTGGGTAGCACGATTTCCGAGGTGATTGGTGGCGAGTTAAGTGAGCTTTTCATTTTGGAAGATTTTAGAGTTAGAATGGTTGAATTTTTTCAATATACAGACATCCGTGCATCGTATGAGAATTCCATTAATTTTATCAGCTTTGAAATGTTTATTTTGGATTGGCAGTATTTCGGTTCGGGTTATGAGGCTTTTAGTGTGATTTGAGCGATTGCACAAGATATTGGAAGGTTAAGGCCTAGAGTTTCCTTTGGTCAACATCCATTGATAATGACTTCCGTTGAAAATTTTGACTGTACCATTGAGTCTGGAATATCAATTTTAGGCTAGTAACATAGTCAGATTATTTTTGTTGGATTTCGAAGGCATTTCGAGGGTCAGTTCAGAGAGCTTTTGACTAATTTTTCACAGCTGGTGCAGCTGATCTGGTGCATCTATGGAATGTTCTTCGCGTTCCCAATGTGTGGGTCACGATCGTGATAGTCACATCTGGCCCTTCACTGTGTTCGCAACATGGGCGTCATGTTTGCGATGAGTAAACTGGGACCAGGTTGCTTCTTTTTTTTTTGCTAACGCATGGGGACCCTCGCAATCTCTAAGGATCTGGGTTGGGTGAGACCACAATTGCGATAAGGGTCCCTCTATCGCGTCGGAGCAAGTACATGGCAGCTTTTAAAAATCCTTTTTACAAAGAAAACCCATTTTCACTATTTTTGAAGGTTGAGAGCTCGGTGTTGAGAGATTTCAAAGTGGGGTTTCAAGAACTAAATATCGGGTAAGTTTCTAAATCAAGATTTTAGCATTCGCCCCACTAATTATATCATGATTTTATTTTCAAATCTTATTTTTTAAACTTGAAAATTTAGGGCTTTTATGGTAAAGTTAAAGTTTGATAAATTGATGATTCCAAGGTCGATTTCAACTTCATTTTTGATGAAATTCTAGATTTTAACTCCTTGAGTTATGAGTACGTGAGTTTTTAATAAAATTTTAATTTTTTCCTTGTGGGCTCTTGACTTTTTGGACCCAAATTCAAAACATAGCAATATGAGTGTCTTTAGCTTTGTGTTCTTATGTAGAATGCATATTTAAATAGATTGGATCATTCGGAGGTGATTCGGAAGGACAATGTTTCTATTTGATTCTTTGAGCTTCTTTAAGGTAAGTTAAGACTTTCTTTGACTCTTTTTCAATGTGTTATGTGGTTGTTGCGTGTAAAAGGGAGTAATGAAAATATTGAGGGTCCTGTATAGATGCGATGACGAATATCTATACGGGTATCGATGTATTTGTGAAGGAAATAAAATCGACTAATTGGTTGTTTGGACTGAATTTCTAGAATATTTGACTGTTATGCTATATTTTCCCATTAATTGAGTTGTTGGTGCCCTGGTTTAATTATTTACATGCGAGTAGCATGGGTTTTTGATTGCATACTATTTGGGGAGATATATTGTGATATGAGAAGTTGTTATTAATAGTCCTAGTTTGGACTGATACTGCGATTATGTTATACCATGTCACCCTTCCCCACTTCATATGCATATTATAATGGTTCTACTGGATATTTATCCTTGGCATTCAGACGCATCAGGAGGTTGAGATTTAATGAGGCATTATGATATTTGAAAATTCTCTCTGTGGCCCTAGAAGCAGATCCGAAAGGTGTATATAGACTTAGCGAGGTCCCCATGGGTCTCAGTTGGCTATAGTGATGCAACAGGTGTATACAGTTAGGACGGGCATGCATCATATACATCAATATCATCATTCCCATTGGTTTGCATGACATACATCATACTCATCATAACTATTTGATTGATTGATTTGGTATGGTGAGTGGATATTGGACTATGACACTGATTATTGATCTCTTGAAGTGAAATGTTATCGTTGTTGACTTGAATCTTTGTGCCTGACTGATTTAGTTCTGATGAACTGGAATTAAGTTATTATTGTATATGTACATTATTAGATTATGGTAGATTCCCTGAGTACTTGTTATGTGGTTGTTTCAAATGGTTGGATTATTGAATTTTGTCATCGCATTGAATTTAGGTAGGTCGATAATGCTGCTGAGTACATGTTATTGGTATTCACTCTTGTTATTTTCTGCACTTTCATACAGGTAATGAGATGGTGGTCTCCTGATGTTGATTAGTATTGTGTTAAGGATTACTTGTGCAGATTCCTGAGGTAGTGGTTGTTTATCTTAGTCAACCTGGACTCTCCTCCTATCAATGTCTATGATTTTCTTTTGCATTAGGACTTATGGACCTTATCTTGTGTTACTCTTTTATTTAGAGCCTTGTACCCGTGACTACCAGACTTGGACTTTACATTGGTTCTTGTACTTTTTTTATATTTTGATGTTGGAGTATTATATTTTATTTTGGTTCGAATATTGGGTGTTTTGGAGAGTTTGGCCCAGGGTGAAAGATTGGCAGGTACTCCTCAGGGTTTTCAGACTAGAATGGGGGCCTAGACCCCAAATCAGCCTACCAGGACCCAGTGGTTAAGCCATCCCCTAGATATGATGGCATGCCTTTGCTAAGAGTAGGAACTACATGTGAGGAGCAGTGGAGGTTTAAGAGGTTCAAAAAGATGAACCTACCTTAACTTCAGGGTAGCCAGAGCGAGGATACATACAGGTTCCAGGTTAGCTGCCATAAGTGACTTCACCGTGTAGGGTTAGTTGAGTCTCATGGAGTTGACTACATAGTGTTGTAGCTGTGTGGCCTTGCAAAGTAGCGATAATGCTCATATATTGACTCCAGACCAACAGATTCTCCTCCGACAACTTAGGCTATGTTTGCATAGGATCTCCTTGACATATTCATTCCTCGCAGATTCATGGAGGATCATAGACACTAGTTTGAGCACTTATCATAGGAGGGTATCTCAATGACCGAGTATGAGACTCGATTTTATGCACTATGCCATCATGCCATAGTTATTTTACTAGACAAGACAATAGAGAGGATCTAGAGATTTGTGAGAGGTTTGACCCTCAGAATCAGGGAGATAGTGTTTTCTATAGCCCAGTCTGGGGCTACTTTTCATATGGTAGTGTAGGTAGCCAAGGAGTTTGAGCTTATGCATCAGGAGGAGTATAAGGATCTAAGGGACAAGAGGTCCTGCACTTCAGGTCGGTTCATTGGTACCTCATCTAGAGGTAGCATTTCTTTTAGGTGAGACTTTTCCCCCAACATGGTAGGACAGTTCATGCAGCGATGCATGCATCCGAGGGTGGACATTTTGGATGAGGTTCTTATGGTTCAGGGCAGACTTCTTAAGGTTCCTATTAGAGATATTCTGGTCGTGTAGGTCATTCAGATTATTCTTGGTATTCCGGTTATCCGGGTTCATCTCATCAGGCCTTAGTCCATTTTGGTTTTTTACTTGTGGTGATCCATGGCATTAAAAGAATGATTGTCCACAGCTTAGAGGGAGGGGTCCATAATAAGGTCATTAGGCTCTAACCAATATTATAGCACCACCATCTAGGGGTTAGGGTGGACCTCAGAGAGGTAGAGGTGCACCACCACTTGATTGAGAAGGTGGTAGAGGAGTTGTTCAGGAAGAAGGTGAGAGGGCCCAGTGTTGTACTTTTCTGGGTAGGCCTCAGACCGAGTCTTTAGATACAGTTATCACATGTATCATCTTAGTATGCCATCGGCCTACTTCAGTGTTATTTGATCTTGGTTCTACATTCTCATATATGTTTGCTTACTTTGCATCGGGTCTTGATATGACGTGTGTGTCTCTTGTTGTGCCTTTCTATGTCTGTACCCCAGTAGGTGATTCTTTAGTGATGAATTGAATATACCGATTATGTATTGTGACTTTTTTTGGGTATGATACCTGGGTAGACTTGATTATTCTAGATATGTTAGTTTTTTATGTGATTTTGGGAATGGATTGACTTTTTCTGCATCATGCTATCTTGGATTGTCATGCCAAAATAGTTATCTTGGTCATGCCGGATGTCCCAAGGTTGGGATGGAGGGGTGCCCAGAGTTCTTTTTACAAAATCAATATCTAGAGACTTGTTTGAATATATTGTGGCTCAAGGTTTACGAAGGATATGCTAATATTTGTGTATTGGAAAATGTTTTGGTTATATTAGTGTACTCATCAATGAATTATTATTGAGAATATGTTGATATCTTATATGCATGTGATGATGTCCTAGTGAAAGATATAAGTGTGTCAAACAAGTTGAGATATTAGCTCTCTTACATGGGCGATCAGCTTTGATGTAGTGGAATATTCAAAGACGAGACCTATTAAATCTTTGATTCGTGAAAAGACATGTATATCTTTCAACAAAATGGTTAGTCTTGACTAGATCTCAAACTAATGGATTACAACATCCTTATAAATTATTTCCTAAGTCATATGTGAGTTTCTCTAAGAAGATGAATTTGAGGATTATTTAAGTAAGAAGCTCGAGTTAGACATCTGGAGGTTTCTAGACCAAGATCTATACAGTGCTGAATGAGTAAAAGAATGAGACATTTTAATGGTGGATGATAGTTGTAGAAGGGAATAAATGGAATTGGTGAACAATCACCTTTTGAGAAATCTTTGAATAGACATCATAATGATACTAATATTTTATTACAAATCTTAATCATTTAGATCTTGAAAAACCCATTAAGTGGATATAACATAAAAATACACTTAATGGCTAAGATATAAATGATTAAGATTCAGATCTAAAAAAATAAACATACTTAATGATTTACATTTGAATGACTAAAATTAAGACCTTTATCAAATGAAAACAAATGTGACTTAAGCTAAACAAAAGAAACTAAGAAATGATCATGAAACAAAGCACACCAAACAAAAGACAAAAGAACTTTATGTTATTACCTTGTAGCATGGCTTGTATCACTCGAACTACGTCACCTCCGGCACAAAATGCTTTTCCTTTTCCCTACATTGGGAAATAAAATCACAATTAAGGCTGAGATTTAGTGTCAGAAAGTAGGAAATCTGAATGTATATAGACATGATTTGATTTTAAATATGCTTTTATTTAATTTTTGAAACATATTTATATACAAGTTCAGTAAGGTATCCTATTTATCGATATCATATTGCCGACGGATATCACAGCTTATCACAGTGCTTATTTTTAGTGTTTAAATTAAGCTGTGTAAATTTGTTTAGAGTGATTCAAAATTTGATTAACAGTTTGTTCAATAAGATATTACAAATATTCATGAAAAAAGATGCATCCATTCTTTTTAAGACACATCTAAAAAAGAAGGACGCTCTCTTTACTAAAAGGTATGTTAGTTTTCATCTCACTTTCTATAAATACTCCATAGGAAATGATCATCAAAATTTCTTCATCCTTTGGCTCTTTATCATTTGACTTCCTTTCAAGTCTCGAGTCATTTCTTTTCGAATTTTCACACAGTCTTTATTATGATCTTATTCTCCGAAACCAGTTCTTTTCTACATGTTTTTTTATGTTTTGATTTCTGTTCTTCCTCTGTGAGACCTTTTAAGGGATGGCCATGATTTGAGAGCTCTTTCCTTCTAAATGATATTTTCTTCCTAATTATCCTTTGAAGTTTCTTGGAAAAGAAAATCAAATCTTCATCTGCAAAACATAACTTTTGTTCTTTGGATGAGTCCTTTTTTGTATCCTTCCACTATTCACAATACTTGTTGTTATAACAAGAAGACCGTTTTGTTGATTCTACTTCTTGAACTTTGGACTTACCGCCATTCTCAGTGTTTCAAGGTCCTACCCTTTATTTGAAAGATCTGGCTCTGATATTGCTTTTTAAATAACAGATAGTGATTCATCACTAATTTAAGTATGAGAAAGTGATTCACCACGGATTTAAGTAACATGTAGTAAAATTCATCACTGATTTAAGTATCCAATGATATCCTATATCACATTTTCAAATGGACCTTAGAAATATGATACTATTTTTTGAGTTGAATTTGCAAGATCAGACAGAGAAATCCTAAAGCAATAGAGAAAGTATCATTTAGAGCTCATATCATATTGTGTTTTAGAGGGAGAAAAACTAATTACTAAACTATTAGACCAAACTAAAATACTTACCAATATGAAGTATGACAAATAATTTCATTTTCAGCATGGTGAGAAAGAATTAGTAGATAGAATCGTATACAACATATTGATTGGAAAATTATTCTATTTGGAAATCACAAGACCAAATATTTTCTTTATAGTACATGTTCGAAGTCAACTCATACAAGCTCCTTGAGATTTAAGAGTGGTCAAATATATCAAGAATTCTCCTCGATAGGAATTGGTGATGAGTAACAAAAAGTTATAAAAGTTTAATACATATTGTGTTGTAGACTAGGCATCATGTTCAATAGACAAAAAGTCAGTCACATGGTATTGCATCAAATTTGGGGAGTCATTTCTTGAAAGTCAAGAAGTAAAGTATTGTATCCAGAAGTTCAACTGAAGCTAAGCAGAAGCATGTCACCTATTGTTTAGAGTTAGTTTTGATGCAAGGGTTGTTACATGAATTGAGGATCAAGGTTGATTGTAAGGAACCGTTAGATAGTTTTAAACACTAGAATTCCATTTTCACAAAAGACTCTTCACGTAAGATTTTAGAGGAGAATTTTTAACTATTCGCCTAGCCACGATTATTTAATTGATGGGTAAATTTAGATAATGTATTTATTTGGTAATTGATAGAAGTATAATTTTTTTAATTAATTAAAATTAGAAGTGGGCCACACCCACTACTCCTCTATTGGCCATGTAGAAGATTAGGGTATAAATTAATAAGGAGTTGTAGTTTATTCTCTGAACTTTGAGAAAAAAAAGAAAATAGATGCTTATAAGAAGAAATAAAAGACGACGAGTGCTTCAGGTAACTAATTCTCCAAAACCATGTTTACATATTTGAGTGCTAAGATGATGGGTAATTTTTTTTATTGAGTATCATATTATAGAGGAGAAAGCATTAAAAAACTCAAATATTTTTGTGGCAATTGGTGGAGAAAGGGGTACTAGGTAATCATTTAGTTAATTATTGCCAATGATGGACAATGATAAAATGGTCATCACATATTTTATATGGTTTCTATGTTTTCTACTTGAATTGGGAGGTTCCACGTAATTTATTATTTTTTTCTTTTTCCACGACTGACTTAGGTTTTGGAACTAATTATGGAACAATGATGAGATAATGATTGAAAGGAATAATAGGGTGATGATTAGTATAGTGATAGGGCAATGATTGGAGAATGTTGATAGCCTAAATCAATTACAATTAGGCTAAGCTATTGTATTCTTTTTTTGTGGGTAGGTACTGACTTCTTTGTTTTAGGTACAGTCTCGAGTAACTTAGCATTGATTTTGAATTATCTTGTAGTTATCATATTGTGATTCCAGTCTTGACATATTGATATACATAGTTAAATATAATATGTATTATATTATATGAACACATTAGGTTTATAATATTTGGAGAAAACTGAGACTTAGCTCTAAGCTTAAAATTTAGAAAAAATGAGGTTTGCCATATTAATTGAAATCATGGTTGAAACTTGATTATAAATTTGAACTCTTCTACTTATGAGTAGAATTCATATTTGACTAGATTAGACTTGTTCGGAAACTATTCAGTAGTGTAAAGCTTCCATCTGATTGTTTTGGTTTCGAGATTACTTTATGGGTCTCCTTTTATGGCAAGTAGATACTTTCTTTGATTCTTTTCGAAGAACTTACGTGTTAGTTATGTGTAATGGGAGTAATGGGGAATTGGGTACTATATAGATGAAGTGATGAACATCTATGTGGGTACTGGTGTTATGTAAGGTGTTTAAATCAGTTATTTGTCTATTTTCGATTGTTTTTCCCTACTTGCTAACATGATTGGGCTAATTACATTATAAAATGGCTTGTTGAACATGCTAGTTAACGAGATTACTCCCACTTGATATATTGAGCTAATTTTAGAGTTGATATCCTATCTAGCTTAAGATATGAAATTTTTTCTTAACTGTTATTAATTGACTGTTGCTTTTGGGACTGGAGTTGTATGCCTGTACATAATGTATTGCATTTTATATGGGATCAGAGTGCACGCCTACACATTATAAATTATTGAAAAGGAAGTGCACGCCTGCATATTATACCTATTATTGGATCAGGGTGCACGCCTGCACATTATATTTATTATTGGGATCATAGTGACTCCTGTACAATGTATATATTGGGATCAGAGTGGACCCATGTACAATGTATATATTGGGATTGGAGCGCATGCATGCATACTTTATGGATCATGTGAGTCCCTCATGAATACTGACCTAGAAGCGATATGCTTGGTGGGTGTGTACCTAGCATATGCATTACATTTTATTCATTCATTTTTGGTTCAAGTGGAATGAGGCGTATTTGTTGATTTAGTGCTATTTGTTGAGGATTCAAATAGCCATACCTGATTTATTATATTGAGGCTCTCTTTGATTGTGTTGTGATACTTTTATAACTATTATGACTTGATTATTCTGTTAGTCTAGGGTAACTTTCTTGAGTGCAGTTTGTATGGTTTTCTTGGATGGTTGGTGTGGTGTCTCTTGTGACCACTTTGAATTAGGATCGATCGATGATGCTTGCTGAGTACACATATTTTTGTACTCACTCTAGCTATTTTTCAGCACCTTGCATACAGATACTAATTTGATGGTCCACGGTTGTTATGTGGTGTACTGTTGGTGTTTCATCATAGATATTTTCGAGGTAGTGGTTACTGATCCAAGTCATGTTGGAGCCTTTTTTATTCCTATCTATGTCTTCTTTTAACTTTTGAGACATTATTGGACCTTTTTTCTTGTGTTACTCTTATTTTAAAGGCTTTGTATTGTGACCACCAGGCTTGGGATTATCTATGTTTTGGCTATATTTCTTTATTCATCTATTTTGGAGGTTATTTTAAGTTTTTTTTTTTTTTGTTCTTATTTCCTTTTGCTTTTATACTTTTGGGTTATTATATTCAAATTGGGATTTAGGCTTACCTATACCGGTAAGAGTGACAGGTGCCATCGCGGTCCTGATTTTGGCTTATGACTATTGGTATCAGAGCCTCAAGTTTATTAGTCTCACAAGTACAAGTCGAGTTTAGTAGAGTCTTGCGGATTAGTATGGAGACGTTTGTTATCTATCTTCGAGAGGCTAAAGGACTTTACGAAACTCCATTCTTTGATTCCTTATCGTGCGTCCTTTGTCCAGTCTAATTCTTAAAATCTCTTCATTTTATTCTCTTACTTTTGGTGAGGACATATTTTCACACGAACGGTTGGGGAGATGTTGCAAGGTATGGTGCAAGAGTTGGTACTAAGAAGGGAGTGATAGACTAATGAGAAGTTTGTGTAACCAGATTTAGACTGTATATATTATTTTGAGACAGATTGAGTAAGGTTGTGGTATAGATTATATAGTTTGGGGATATTCATATGGAAGTTTGAATGTTGGTTTGAAGAACTTCTTGATCGTCTTATCTTCTATAGTTAGTTGTTCAATAGTGGAAAGAGTAAATATTCGGGTTAGATAGTGTCAGAAATAGTGTTGATGGTTGGGAATGGTACGATTAAAGGAATAACCAGGTAACAAATGTGGTAACTTTAAAGACTATAGTTATGTAAATTTACCATAACAAGGATAGGTAGCTCAGTGACTGATGAGAATGAAAATGCTTCAACAGAGGTCAGGATCTCTACTACAGCCTTATAGCATGAATTTATCAACAAGGATTCATTTGTTCAGTGATGGGATAGGTATATATACTAACACTTTAAGGAAAGATTAAAGTTATGAAAAATCAGTAGATCGGGTAAGAGGATAGGTTTCTAAGCATGGAAAGGATTTTGTATAATAAGGTTTAAGGTGGTATGACTACTTTCGGGATTCATATGACGGGTATCCTTCTATCTTATAAAGTGTTTGAATGATTTGTGGTTTATGATGCAATGGCCACAACAGGTATGTATTTACTTAGGCAGAGTCATCAGGTGTGCTATATTTGATATTGACTAGGATTTATAAAGAATAAATTGATTGTGTATGGGGAGACATGAAGGATGAATGAATACCAAGGGTTGAGTGTTCTTGAAGGGAGATGGTTGATAGCTTTATACTAAGAAGGGGAATTTTCTTTCATGATTGAATTTATGGAATTATGCAGCGACATTTCTTTAGCAAGGTCATGTTTATTGGTTTGTGTGAAATGAAGACCAGGGTATATATTATTCTTGGGCGTGGAGGTGGAAAAGGATTGGTTCAGGCGATAGATGACACATCTCATTGTTATGCTTTCTTGGGGAGGCTTGAGGTAGAGTCTTCTAATGCAGTCATTGTAGGTATCATCTCAATTTGCCATCGACCCACTTCGGTATTGTTTGATCCTGATTCTACTTTCTCCTATGTGTGTGCATACTTTGCTTCAAGCCTTGATATGATATATGAGTCTCTTGGTGTACCTATTTGTGTTTCTACCCTAGTAGGCGATTCTTTAGTAGTGGATCAGGTGTCTCGATCCTGTGATGTTTTTATTTTGAGGTATGATACTTGAGTAAATCTGATTATCCTTGATATGATTGATTTTGACGTGATCTTAAGCATAAACTGGTTTTTCCTTGTCATTCAGTTTTGGATTTCTATGCCAAGATAGTTACTTTGGTTATGCCTAGTATTTTGAAGTTGGAGTGGAAGGGTGTTCAGAGTTTGTACCCTAAGAAGGTGATTTTATTTATTCAGAACCATCGGTTAGTTGAGAAGAGGTGCCAATCATATTCGACTTATGTTCATGATACTAGTAACAATACACCTTCTTTGGAGTTGTTAAGGGTGGTAAGAGAGTTCATGGATATGTTTCCTACCAGTCTTCTAGGTGTTCATCCTGATAGAGACATCGACTTTGGTATTCATTTAGACCCGAACACTAAGCCCATTTCTATTCCTCCTTATAGGATAGCGCTGGTGGAGTTGAAGGAATTGAAAGAACAACTTCAAGATTTATTGAGTAAGGGGTTCATTCGACCTAGTATATCACCTTGGGTTGCTCCAGTGTTGTTTGTAAAGAAGAAAGATGGGTATACGAGGAACTACATTGATTATTGGCAGTTGAACAAGGTGAACACCAAGAATATGTATCCTCTACCACTTTTTGATAACTTATTTGATCAGTTTCAGAGTGTTTTAGTGTTCTCGAAGATTGACTTAAGGCCGGGGTATTATCAATTAAAGATCCGAATTTCGGACATTCCTAAGACAACTTTTCAAACTAGGTATGACCACTATGAGTTCTTGGTTATGTCTTTTGGGTTGACTAATCCCCCAGTAGTATTTATGGAGTTGATGAACAAGGTGTTTCGGCCTTATCTTGATTCTTTTGTGATTGTGTTCATCGATGACATCTTGGTGTACTCCAAGAGCGAGGTGGATCATATGAAGCATTTGAGGATCGTGCTCTAAAGGTTAAGGGATGAGAAGTTATATGCCAAGTTTTTGAAGTGTGAATTTTGGCTTAGTTCTATGGCATTCTTGGGACACATGTTTTCTAAGGATGGTATTATTGTCGATCTGGCCAAGGTTGAGGCGGTCCAGAATTAGTCTCGACCTACTTTACGTTCAAAGATTTAGATTTTTACTGGGTTGGCAGGCAATTATAGATGGTTCATGTAGTGTTTCTCTTCCATTACAGCTCCTTTGACTCGGTTGACTCAAAAGAATGTGCCTTTTTCAGTGGTCGGATGAGTGTGAGGAGAGCTTTCAAAAGCTCAAAACTTTGTTAACTTCAGCTCCTATTTTGACCTTACCTGTGGAAAGTGAGGCTTTACAGTGTTTTGTGATGCTTCTGATAGTGGTTTGGGAGGTGTGTCTATGCAGAAGAATAAGGTTATAGCTTATGGGTCGAGGCAGTTGAAAGCCCATGAGAGGAATTACCCTACCTATGATTAGGAGATGGCAGCGGTTGTCTTTGTGTTGAAGTTATGGTAGCACTATTTGTGTGGGGTTCATTGTGAGGCGTACACTGATCATCACATCCTTCAGTACATCTTTAAGCAAAAGGAGTTGAATTTGAGACAGCGTAGATGGTTGAAGTTGTTGAAAGATTATGACATTACTATCCTATATCATCTGGGCAACTAATACAGTTGCGGATACCTTGAGTAGAAAAGTGGTTAGCATAGGCAGTCTTGCTTAGTTGAGTGTGGAGGAGTGACCTTTATCCATAGAGATTTAGCGGTTGACTAATAATTTCATGTGTCTTCATCTTTCCAAGCTGGGTAGATTTCTTACATGTGTGGAGGTTCAGTCTTTGTTGCTAAAGCAGACTTGGGATTAGTTTGATGATGACAAGTTGTGCATCATCAAGAATACGATATGGGGTGAGGCTAAGGAGGATATTTTGGATTGGGAGGGTGTTTTGAGGATTAAGGAGCGATCAATGTTCCTAGAGTGGGTGATTTTACTATATCCGTTATAGAGGAGGTCAATTGTTCGCAGTATTCCATTCATCCATATGCAGCAAAGATGTATCATGACTTATGACAACATTATTGGTGGTGTGGGATGAAGAGGGATATTGTAGATTTTTTGGCTAAGTGTCTAAATTGCCAACAGGTGAATTATGAGCACCAAAGACTAGGTGGGTTACATCAGAGGATGCCCATTCCCAAGTGGAATGGGAATGTATCACTATGGACTTTGTAGTCGGGTTGCCTTGGGATTTGGGAAAGTTTGATTTGATCTGGGTTATCATGGATATATTGCCAAATTAGCCCATTTTATACTGTGAAGATGAGGTACAATACAGAGAAATTGACAAAGATCTACATTCGTGAGATAGTTAGATTGCATGGCATACTCATTTTCGTAATTTTAGATAGAGGCACTCAGTTCACTTTGAACCTTTGGAGTACTTTGCAACGACAGTTGGGTACCCAGTTAGATATGAGCACTGTTTTTCATACCCAGACATATGAACAGTCGGAGAGGACCATTCAATTTTTGATTTTAGGGATATTTGGGATCAGTTTTTATCTTTAGTGGAGTTTTTCTATAATAATAATAGCTACCATTCCAGTATTCATATGGTTTTGTTCGAGGCTTTGTATGATAGGAGGTGTAGGTCCCGAGTCGGATAGTTTGACTCTTTTGAGGTTAGACCTTGGTGCACAAATATATTGAGAGATTCAATGGACAGAGTGAGATTGATCCAAGATCGGCTCTTGATAACTCAGAGTAGACAAAAGAGTTATGCAGATCGGAAGGTTCATAATTTAGAGTTCATGGTTAGGGAAAAGGTCTGGTTGAAAGTATCACCTATTAAGGGTGTTATGAGGTTTGGATAGAAGGAAAAGCTTAGTTTTAGGTTCATTGGTTTGTTTGAGGTACTTCAATGTATTGGGGAGGTGGCTTATGAGCTAGCTATGCCACCAGACTTATCAGGTGTGCATCCGATATTTCATGTTTCGATGTTGAAGAAATATCATGGTGATGGTTCTCACGTGATTCAATGGGACTCCATACAATTGGGCTAAAGTTTGGAATTTAAGGAAGAGCTTATAGTTATTCTAGATAAGCAAGTTAAAAAGCTGAGATCCAAGGAGATAGCCTACACGAAGGTGCAGCAGAGGCATCATCCTGTGATAGAATCCACTTGGGAGGTTGAGTCTGACTTTCGGAGTAGATATCCACATTTTTTCGACAGTTCAGGTACTTTCTTTCTCTTTACGTTCGAGGACGAAAACTTTCTTAAGTGGTGGATGATGTAACGATCCGTTTGATCATTTTAAACATTAGAATTCTATTTTCCTGAAAGACTCTTCGTATAAGATTTTAAACGAGAATTTTGAACTATTCGCTTAGCCACGATTATTTAATTGATGGGTAAATTTAGATAATTAATTTATTTGGTGATTAATAGAAGTATAATTTCTTTTTTTATTATTTAAAATCAGAAGTGAGCCACACCCACTACTCTCTATTGGTCATGTACAAGATTAGGGTATAAATTAATAAGGAGTAGTAGTTTATTCTCTAAACTTTGAGGAAAGAAAGAAAAATGGATGCTTAAAAGAAGAAATTGAAGACGACGAGTGCTTCAAGTAACTAATTCTCCAAACACATGTTTACATATTTGAGTGCTACGATAATGGGTAATTTTCTTACTGAGTACTATATTATAGGGGCAAAAAAAACCCAAATATTTTTGTGGGAATTGGTGGAGAAAGGGATAGTGGGCAATCATTTAGTTAATGATTTCCAATGATGGGTAATGATAGAATGGTCATCACATATTTTATATGGTTTCTATGTTTTTTGCTTGAATTGAGAGGTTCAACGTAATTTATTTATTTTTCTTTTTTCGTGGCTGAAGTTGTAGTGTGTAGCTTGACTTAGGTTTTGGAACTGATTATGGAACTATCATGAGAAAATGATTGGATGTAATAATAGGGTAATGATTAGTATAGCGATGGGGCGATGATTGGTGAATATTGATAGCCTAGGTCAATTACAATTAGGCTAAGCTACTGCATTGTTCGTGAGTAGATACTGGCTTCTTTGTTTTAGGTACGGTCTCAGATAACTTAGTCTTGATTTTGAATTATCTTGTAGTTATCATATTGTGATTCAAGTCTTGACATATTGGTATACGTAATTAAGTATTAGATGTATTATATTATATGAACCCCATTAGGTTTATTATATTTGCAGAAAACTAAGACTTGGTGCTAAGCTTGAAATTTAGGGAAAATTAGGTTTGACCTATTAATTGAAATCAAGGTTGAAACTTGATTATAAATTTGAACTCTTTTACTTATGAGAAGAATTCATATTTGACTAGATTGGATTTGATCAGAGGCGATACAAAAGGGTAAAGCTTCCATTTTGATTCTTTTGATTTCGGGATTACTTCACGGGTCTCCTTTTAAGGTCAGTTGAGACTTTCTTTGACTCTTTTTCGAAGTGCTTACATGTTAGCTATGAGCAATGGGAGTAATAGGAAATGGGGGTCCTATATAGATGAAGTGAAGAGCATCTATTCGGGTACCAGTATTATGTGGGGGGTTTAAATCAGTTAATTTCCTATTTTGGACTATTTTTCCCTACTTGCTAGCATGATTGGGCTAAATTGCTATTGTAAAATTACTTGTTGAACATTCTAGTTAACAAAAATACTCCCACTTGATATACTAAGTTGATTTTGGAGTTAATATCTGATCTAGCTTAAGATATGAAATATCTTGCTTAATTGTTATTGATTGACTGTTGATTTTGGGATCGGAGTTGCACGCCTGCACATCATGCATTGTATTTCACATGGGATCAGAGTGCACGCCTGCACATTATCTATTATTGGGATCAGAGTGCACACCTGTACATTGTACCTATTATTGAAATATGACTGCACGCTTGCACATTGTACCTATTATCGGAATTAAAGTGCACACCTGCATAATGAATATGTTGGGATCGGAGTGCTCACCTTCATAGTACATGGACCTTCATGAGTCCTGACCAAGAAGTGATATGCTCGGTGGGTATGTACACATCATATGCATTGCATTCATTTCTTGTTCAGGTGGAATAAGGTGTATTTGTTGATTTGACACTATTTGTTGAGGATTTGAATACCCATTACTTGATTTTATTGTATTGAGGCTCTCTTTGACTCTGTTGTGATACTTTTATGAGTATTATAACTTGATTATTCTATTAGACTAGGGTGGCTTTCCTGAGTGCAGCTTGTATGGTTATTTTGGATGGTTGGCGTGGTGTCTCTTGTCACCACTTTAAATTAGGATCGGTCGATGATTCTTGTTGAGTACACATATTTTCATACTCATCCTTATTATTTTTCTGCACCTTACATGCAGGTACTAAGTCGGTGGTCCATGGTTGTTATGCGGTGTAGTGTTGGTGTTTCATCACAGAGATTTTCGAGGTAGTGGTTGCTGATCCAAGTCATCTTGGAACCTCTTCTATTCCTATCTATGTTTTCTTGTAGCTTTCGAGACATTATTGGACCTTTTTCTTGTGTTACTCTTGTTTTAGAGGCTTGTATTGTGACTACCAGACATGGAATTGTCTATGTTTTAGTTATATTACTCTATTCATTTGTTTTGGAGGTTATTTCGGATTTTGTTTTGTTCTTATTTGCTTTTGCTTTTATACTTTTGGGTTATTGTATTCGGATTGGGATTTAGGCTTACCTGTATCGATGAGAGTGACAGGTGCCATCACGGTCCTGTTTTGAATCGTGACATTGATATGTGTATAGAACTACACTATGATAATAATGAAGCATTGCAAATAACCTCTAATCTCCTAATATCATGAGAGAGCAAAATATATAGAAATAGATTGCCACTTCATTAGTGAAAAACTGCAACAAAGAATGATTAAAACTGAATCTGTCCCTAGCAAAGAGCGGATTGCAGAACTGACACTACTAAAAAAAGACCAAAAAACGACGGCCAAAAGCGACGGACCGCGTCGTTTTTTTGGTCAAAATCGACGGAAAAGCGACGCAGTCACTTGCGTCGTAAAAAGGCCCGACGATTTTTAAAAACGACGGACATCGTCGCTTTTTTTACGACGGACAGCGTCGTTTTTTGAAGAATTTTTATTTTTATTTTTTTCAGAAAATGCGACGCTGTCCGTCGTTTTTTGTGCTTCATATGAAGAACAAATGATGAACAAAAAGCGACGGAAAGCGTCGTTTTTCTGGAAAAAAAAAATTTGATTTTTTTTCCAGAAATTGCGACGCTGTCCGTCGTTTTTTGTTCTTCATATGAAGAACAAATGTTGAACAAAAAGCGACGGACAGCGTCGTTTTTTAGAATTTATTTTTAAAAAAAATTTCAAAAATTGCGACGTTGTCCGTCGCTTTTTGTTCTTCATATGAAGAACAATGAAGAAAAAAAGCGACGGACAGCGTCGGTTTTTTGTTTTTAAAAAAAAAGAATTAAATTAAAAAAGCGACGGACACCGTCGCATTTCTGGAAATTGTTAAAAAAAAATTCCAGAAAAGTGACGAACAAAAGCGACACTGTCCGTCGCTTTTCTGCATATTTTTTGGATGCAAAAAATTGCATTTTCTGTATCCCTCCTGTCAAATGAAAATGCAATTCAGCCCCAAGCAACACACATTACGCATATAAGACATAATGATAGTCAACAACACTTAAACAATTAATCCAACAACATTCAAAACACTAAACAGTCAATCCAACAACATCTAAAACACTTAAACAATCATAAAGGTTTTCAAAAAGTTAAAAGTCAAGTTTTTTCACATTAACCATTTTCAAGTAACTAATTCACATTTTCAAGTTACTACACTTAACAATTTTCAAGTAACTAATTCAAATGTCCAAGTCTCTACACTTAACCATTTTCAAATAACTAATACACATTTTCAAGTCACTACCATTTTGAAGTAACAAATACACATTTTCAAGTAACTACACTAGAGCATTTTCAAGCAACAAATACACATTTTCAAGTAAGTAGTTCATAGCCATAACTTTCTACACTTAACCATTTTCAAGTAACTAATTCACATTTTCAAGCCACTACCATTTTCAAGTAACTAATTCAAATGCCCAAGTCTCTACACTTAACCATTTTCAAGTAACAAATACACATTTTCAAGTCACTACACTTAACAATTTTCAAGTAACTAATTCAAATGCCCAAGTCTCTACACTTAACCATTTTCAAATAACTAACACACATTTTCAAGTCACTACCATTTTGAAGTAACAAATACACATTTTCAAGTAACTACACTAGAGCATTTTCAAGCAACAAATGCACATTTTCAAATAAGTAGTTCACATTACAACTTACTACACTTAACCATTTTCAAAGCAATGCATGTAAAATTAAGTGCGTCAAACTAGGAAAAAAAAACACAAAGCTCATAAATTTTAAGCTTAAGTAAGATAATTAAGGATACTAAGGTCTATGATAAGAGAAGATAGGACTATTAATGTTTCGATATATCATTAAATTTTACTATAAAAGAATAGACAAACATAAATTTGCTAAATGGGGATTGTAAACAAAGTACATCTCAAATGATTACCTTAGGCCTACTTTGTAGCAGCAGAACAACAATTCAAAGAAAGAAAGAAAACATAAGAGATAGAATTAACCTTAAAATGAAATCTATTTAACTTTAAACGAGAGCTTACGCCTAAAAATATATATGAGAGGAGGCTACACCTCTTATTCTACAATTCAAAATAAACGTGCCGGGATTTAAACTACGAGAATGTTTACTTATATTTTAGTTTTTTGATAAATAAAGTGAAAGAAATAAAGCTAAATTAGGCCAGCAATCTCCTACTCAAATTTCAAACTGAGCAAACAGTGAAGCCAAACAACGTACTTCATATACAGTTTAGATTTGAACAAGGAAAAGAGAAGAAAAGGAGAAGAGATGAAGGGATGCTTAAACTAAAGGTTTACCAACTCACTAGTTTTACTAAAATAGCACCTACTTTGCCAACAACTTTTTTATAAAGCTACACTGATCACAAAAATGCCTCCATCACCAACAATTCGGTCCCGGTCATAGCATCAAAGACATATGTCAAGTCTCCGCGATAACACAAATAAGATTTCACAGGACAACGACAATCAACGATGATGACGATAACAACAACAACAACAACAAACATCATACCAAAGCAGATTTTAAATAATGATAAAAAATGTTATAAAGCACATACTTAGAGACAGTATTCTAAAACAAACGATACCACTGATTCAAAACATATGATTAGTTTTAAAATAATTTACCTGGGAGTTTCTTAATTCTTTCTATTTAGTCATATGCTAATTATCTTCTTTTTTTTCCCCATTGTATATAAAACACAGACTTTGAACACGCATTCAAAAGAAAATTTAAACGAAGACAAACAGAACATCCAAATGGCTACATCGTTTCTAGAAATCTGAATGAAACGAAAAATGAAAGTGATTACTGACCGTGTGTGGAGCAGCGAACTAGGGCTTCCTCGTCGCTCGAACTCGAACTTCGAACTCGGAAAGGGAGCAAGAAAATAAGAAGGAGATAGTAATATAACTTGCTGATATTTTTTGCTAATTGATAACTTCTCCTGATTTTTTTTATCATTATAAAATGGGAGCCCAAAGGCTCCTTTTATAGCAGAAACGAGGGGGCTCTTCAACTTGTTGAAGGAAGCTTCTTGAGTTCAAAATTTAAATTCTTGAAAGGCTCAATTGCAGGAGATAATGATGGAATCAAAGAAATAAAGGGGCTGAACTTTTGCCCTTTTCAGGTTGATGTGAAGGGGAAAGAGACGGTTTGGAGGTGAAGGGGTCGGACCCATCGGATTTAAGGAGACAACAACCTCAAATCCGGTGGTTCTTCAATCCTTTCACCGTTTTCAAAAGTAGCAATGGCGGTGGATTGTTTTGGGGTCTGATTTAAGCAAGAAAGTTGATGGTGAAGGGATGTAAAGTTGATGGGGATGCTGCAATATTGATGGATGTTGGTAAAAACGTGGAGGAGAAGGTCGAAGACCATTGGAATCGCCATTGTCCGATGGTCTGATGGGTTTGACATTTGCAGAGAGGAGAGAAAGAAGAGTATCGATTTATTTTGATTGAGTTTGGACAAGAGAAGTGAGAGATTAGGGATTAGGGTCTGGTTAGGCTAATGGAGTATTTGGGCCGGGTTTGGGGTATTTTAAGGTAGTGGGCTGAGAGTTATATTAATGGTTGGGCTGCTGTTTTGGCTGAAAAGAAAGGAGTAGATGGCCCAAAATTGTGCATAAGTGAATTAAGCATTGTAAGAAAAATCTAATCTTCCTCAATCGTTTTCACTCAACTAAATTAACGATGCTTCTTTCGTCCTAATTAAATTTTCCAAGACGTAAGTATATACAAGTATACAAATAAATTTAAACAAAATGTAATTATATTTCATAATTAAAGAAATGTATATAGGAGATATTATAACAACACGACAAAATTTGTTAAAAGTAAAGGTAAAAGTTAACATATTAATATTTAAATGTATTTCCTCAATTGTATAATAATATCAATGTATTTTGTATATTAGGATGAATTTTTGGTTAGTTAGCTTTTGAATATGAACTATATACCTCGTAATACAATGTATTTTATATATAATCTGATGAATTATCCATTAATTAGCTTACTTTATTATAGCTTCAAAAGTATATTATTACGTCGATGATATCAACATGTTATTCAAAATACTTAGATAGATTCGGTTAGCTTGCTTTTGACTACAACAGTATATATATCACTACACGAGATATACGCATATATATACATATCGAGTGACTAGATGAGGTTCAACATACGTACTGTATACATTACATAAACGAGTATATATACTCTGATGAATTATCGATTAATTAGCTGACATTTTTATAACTTCAATAGTATATATATTAGTACGTGGATCGTATGATATCAATGTATTATTCAAACTACTTGGATAGATTCACTTAGCTTGCTTTTGACTACTACGTACATCACTACACGAGATATACGTATATCTACACACGTACACTCTATCGACTATCATGTTCAAAATACGTACTGTATACATTATATACACGAGTATATTACCTCATAATATAACGTATTTTATATATAATCTGATGAATTATCCATTAATTAGCTTACTTTTTTATAGCTTCAAAAGTATATTATTACGCCGATCATATGATATCAACGTGTTATTCAAAATACTTAGATAGATTCGGTTAGTTTAATTTTGACTACTACGTATATATATCACTACACGAGATATACGTATATATATACATATCGAGTGACTAGATGAGGTTCAACATACGTACTGTATACATTACATAAACGAGTATATATACTCTGATAAATTATCGATTAATTTAGCTTACGTTATTATAACTTCAACAGTATATATATTATTACACCGAACTTGTGATATCAACGTGTTATTCAAAATACTTGGATAGATTCACTTACATTGCTTTTGACTACTGCGTATATCAATACACAAGATATACATATATACACACACACTCTATCGACTATCAGGTTCTAAATGCATACTATATATACATCACATACACGAGTATATGACCCCGTAATACAACATATTTCATATATACTCTGATGAATTATCGGTTAGTTTAGCTTACGTTATTATAAGTTCAACATTATATTATTACCTTGGTCGTATGATATCAACGTATTCAATATACTTAGAAAGATTCAGTTAGCTTTTGACTACTACACACATCACTACACGAAATATACATATAGATCACATGCACGAGTATATTACCCCATAATACAACGTATTTCTTATACTCTAATGAATTATCGATTATTTACCTTACATTATTATAACTCCAACAATATATTATAATTACCTCAATCGTGTGATATCAACGTATTCAATATACTTGTATACATTCAATTAGCTTTTGACAACTATGTAAATAACTACACGCAATAGATGCGTATACATATATACATACATACATATATATATATATATATATATATATATATAAATACTCGATGGAAAATATATTTATTTGATTGAAACGTATGTAAAAAATAAAGATTGTTTTTTATGTTTTTTATTAATTTTATTTAATATATTTAATATTTCTTAATTTATTTTTAGTATTTTTTATAAAAACCAACCACAAGTGGTAGGTTTATCTTAAATCATTTTACAAAAACCGACCACTTGTGGTAGGTTTTTTACATTAATTAATTTTTATTATTATTTAAAAATAAACCGACCATACGTGGTCTCTAAATTTTAAGAAATATATTTAATATATTTTATCAATTTACGTTTTTCATTTATTTTATTTATATTAGTTTTTTGGGGAACCAAAAGAGACCACAAGTGGTCGGTTTTGTATAAAAATATTTTTTTATTTTTTAAATCTAAAACCGACCACAAGTGGTCGCTTTTTATAAAATATTTTATATTTTTTAAATCTTAAACCAACCACAAGTGGTCGGTTTTTTATAAAATTTGTTTTATTTTTTTTTAAATCTAAAACCGACCACAAGTGGTCGATTTTTGTAAAATAATTTTCACAAAAAATTAAATATATTTTGTATAAAAAATTAAAAAGAATTTTTAAATAATAATTTTATTTATTTATTGTTATTACCGACCACAAGTGGTCGGTTTTAAGGAATTATATTTTCCCGGATTAATTTATTTACTTTTCCGCAATTTTAAAATATAAAAACCGACCACTTGTGGTCGGTTTTTGATTAAAAAAATTTTAAAAATAAATTTAATGAAAAACCGACCACATGTGGTCGCTTTTTGATTAAAAATAAATTTAAGGAAAAACCGATCACATGTGGTCGCTTTATGTGCGACCATAACTTGTGGTCGCTTTATGTGCGACCACAACTTGTGGTCGCTTTTTCAAAATTTTTTTTGTAGTGTATTTACCTTACATTTATAACTCCAACACTATATTATTACCTCGATCATATAATATCAACGTATTCAATATACTTATATACATTCAATTAGCTTTTGATTATTACGTAAATAATTACACGAGATATACACGTATAAAAATATATACTCGATGGACAATATATTTATTTTATTGAAACGTAAGTATATACTCGTTTTCATAAACTTATTTTTAATTTTTTTGAACGAAACTGACTCTGTCCGTCTCTTTTAGTAAAAAATAAAGAAAAATTAAAAATAAATTAAAAAAGCGACGGACAGTGTCGTTTTCATAAACTTTTTTTTTTTTTAAAGAAACCGACTCTGTCCGTCGCTTTTAGTAAATAAATAAAGAAAAATTAAAAATAAATTAAAAAAACGACGGGCAGTGTCGTTTTCATAAACTTTTTTTTTTTTAAAGAAACCGACTCTGTCCGTCGCTTTTAGTAAATAAAGAAAGAAAAATTAAAAATAAATTAAAAAAGCGACGGACAGTGTCGTTTTCATAAACTTATTTTTTATTTTTTTTAACGAATTAAAAAAGCGACGGACAGTGTCGTTTTCAGAAACTTATTTTTTATTTTTTTTTAACGAAACCGACTCTGTCCGTCGCTTTTAGTAAAAATAAAGAAAAATTAAAAATAAATTTAAAAAGCGACGGACAGCGTCGTTTTTTCTAAAAATTAATTTTCTTTTTTTAAAAAATAATAACGACGCTGTCCGTCGATGTTTGTAAAAATAAATAAAAATTTAATTTAAATTAAAAAAGCGACGGACAGCGTCGATTTTCTAAATTTATTTTTTTTAACAAAAAATTAATAGCGACGCTATCCGTCGCTTTTATTTAACAAAAACTATAAATTATTTATTAATTGTTTGGCACAATAATCCGCGAAAATAAGCGACGGAAATTGAGACGCTGTCCGTCGATTTTAATAAAAAATAAATAAAAATTTAAAATAAATTAAAAAAACGACGGACAGCGTCGCTTTTTCCGTCGCTTTTCTGGAGCGACGCAGTCCGTCGCTTTTTTGTCCGTCGTTTTTTTGCCTTTTTTTAGTAGTGTGAATCTGTCCCTAGCAAAGAGCAGATTGCAGACGTTCTAATCAAGGTACTGGGGAAGAAACTGCACATTGAAATGTTGTTCAAGAGGGGGATGATTAATCTCTTTCACCAGCAAATAGTAACTGCATTAGAGTGGCACACATGCAGCTAGAGTTGTATATAATTAGTTAGATAAAGCAGTTAAAAATTAGTGGAATTAGTTAGGTGAATTAATTATGTTAGTTAGATAGCTAAATAGACTATAAATAGGGTATGTACACACATGTAGATGTATTGAGAATATTGGAAGCATTCATATTTCTTTCTTTCATTAGTATTTTCTCTCTGCAATGTTCATTTTCTTCGTTTTCTTAGCGTAGCATTAAGTCGACTTCCCTCTCAACCTTAGTAGTCTCTTCTCAATGATCACATACAAGTTTGGAATGTCAAACTCTACTTGTAACTTTTTGCATGTCAATGAGCATTGAATAGACATAAGTTTAACTAAAAAAAAAAAAAGATTTTACTATCAACATCCATCTTAAGCACCATATGTAACTATCTTTTGGCACCTATAAAGTTTCCTTTGTAAAGGATATTAAGTATTACCCTGAGTGTGCATTTAGTGTCTGTTTGATCAAACTTATTTTCTTGTCAAAAGTATTTTTTTTTCTTCCGAAAGTGCTTATTTTAAAAAAGTAATGTTTTTGGCCAAGCTTTTGAAAGAAAATAAGTACTTATGGGGAGTAGCAGAAGTCGTCTTTCAAAAACTAAAAAAAGTAATTTTCTCTTAAAACACTTTTTTTTAAAGCATTTTTGAGAAAAATACATTTAAAACACTTTTAAAAAGTTTGGTCAAACACTAATTGTTGCTCAAAAGTGTTTTTAAATTTATTTATCAAACACAAACTATTTTTCACCAGTACTTTTTTAAAAATCAATTTTTTAAAACCACTTTTCAAAATAAGCATAAATTAGAGATTTAGAAAAATGGGGAAAATGGATTTACTTGATGCATTTAAAACACCAGACATGTGTCACGATTCACCGATGATTTTGAGGCGTGACATAACAATACGTTCGCCCACTAGACGTATAGAGATGGTATATGTCCTTGGGAAAAAGCAAAGGAAAAAGAGTGAATAAATAGAAGTCACCATGTTTGCTTATTCTTTACCTTAACTATTACAAGTTTAACTTGTGGATCTTGTTCATACTCTTCAAAAGTTCGTAACAATTGAGCAATCTGCAAAATTAAAAAAAAAAATGATTTTTGTTTAAGACAAGGTATTGTTTTTATTTGCTTGTACTATTAAACTCTATTCACTTTCTTCTTTAACAACTATTATGACCCGTGCTAAGAAAATATTGCAATAAAAACAAAACTTACGCAGCAATTAAATTCAATTATGTATACGACATTCTGTTTAACAATTTTTTTCCCTCGAGAAGCTGTCCAGTTTTATTGAAAAATTATACATTCTTGCAATTGAGAGGAAATTGATTTGACAATGAACTCAAAGAAATTAAAACATAAATCAGATGTTTGGAGAAAAGGTAAACGCACCGAGAAGTTGGAGGTAGTAGCATATTGCATAATATAGTATAGAAGAGCACTTAAGGACGGTAAATTGCAATTACCTTTACGATATTTAAATTTTGTTCATTAAGAAATCATCATTAACCATATTTCTTTTTAAAATGATAATTATTTTTATATTTGGAAATTATATAAACAACACAAGAAACATAAACCAAATAAAACTTTTCTTTTTCATGTGTTTTTATAATCATATTATAATTTCTTCCTGATCTCTCTCTGTCTTTCTCTCCCAATAATTTTAAAAAAAATAGAAGAAAGGAAAAAAGTAGAATAATGATCAGTAGATGCTCACCATACCATTTCAAAAGTCAAGCAATTCAATTGAGTTGGTCTGTTCAGAGTGACCTTTGATACGCATGACGTAACTTCAAATAGTACCTGAAAGGACAAGAAGAAACCTCAAAAATAAGTCATAGCTTGATTCCTTACCTTCTAAATTTGCCCCACCTTCTATCTCTTGGGATAAAAAATGTTCCTAATATATTAGAAATAGTTTTCTAATTACCTAATGTTATTTTCAAGCTTAAAGTTATCCCTGTATTAACAGCACAACTAGATGACATTCAATTAAATTATAATTAAATACATGATCTTTATTTGTTGGTCCACATAAAATTCTAACTCAATCCAAAAGGACCCGACTCATCCGTAATCCAACTCAACAAAAAAAAACCGTTTTAAATTAATAAAGCTAAGCGATAAAATCAGTTTTTACGTCCCTTTTTCAATCAGTTCTTGTATATGCACAATGAGTGATCCAACAACTTACTTGGAAGAAAAAAAAATTGTATAGTATGAGCTACAACACGCATCAACCTAACGTTATTGGTGTTCTTATCCTTCAATATATATATATTCACTACCATCAATGAATCTAACTCAGCTATGAAATATTAGAGCTGCAGTTCACAGGAACTAAGAAGGCCATAATAATTAAGGGTAGCTTACACAAATCTCATAAGTTTTGGAGCTAATTACCCTCTCTCCCATAACTTTGACATATTACATAAAATCTCATAAAGTATGGGACGTGATACATATGAAAGGACAGATACATTAATTTTATGATACATTAGCAACCAATTTGGAAAATTAAATCTCTTAATATAAGGCAGGAATCAAGGAATCTCTTAATTTAAGGCGGAAATAAATGAATGTATCTTTGTTTGATTAAATTTCATTTTATTACTATTTAAAAATAGTAAATTCATTAATTTCATTAATATAAGACAAAAACATGTATATCTTGATTATAAAATTTAATTTATTTTATCTTATTACTCTTTGAAATAATAAATTCATTAATTTGATGTATCTATTATAAATTTGATGTATCCAACAAACTAAAGACTTAAATACATGTGCATACAGTTGTGCCCATATACATTCATATGTATCATGAACACGTACTAACCTCCTAGATACATAAAAATTTGATGGATTTTGATAAAAGATGGATACAAAAAAAATTCATATGTATCGTAAATACATACTAGCCTCTTAGATAAATACAAATTTTTAAACTATGATACATGTGTGCATAGATACATTTGTATGTATCAAGAATAATACAATTGCGCACATATACATTTATATGTATCATGAACACGTACTATCCTACTACATACATAAAAAAAAATAATGGATTTTGATACATGAGCTGCAGATGCATTCATATGTATCATGGATAAAAGCTTTTTTTTTTTTTTAACTATGATACTTATGCACAAAGATACATTCGTATGTATAATGAACAAACATTAAGTTTCATATTCCATATGAATTAGTAGACTATGATACACTGACATGTATCATGAACAAAAAATTACATTTTTTTAGACTATGATACATGTGCACAAAAATACATTCATATGTATTATGAACAAACAACATCACCCTCCATTAATTCTGGCCACATCGGCCAAATGCCTCCCTCAAACACCAATTGACCCACAGCGGTACCGTTAACCGCCGTCTTCTCATATTCTTCGATCTTAAAACTTCGGTCAATCCTAATCTTGAAAGAAAAATCATAAAACCCAATTTTTCGTAAAAAAAATACAACTTTGAGGTAGAGATCAAATCTACATCGTCAAAATCGTGAAATCAAATGATGATTTTCCAAACTAAACTTTGAGGGAGAGATCAAATCAAATCACTTCCAATCACGATTTTTTAAACCCAACTTTGGGGAGAGATCAAATCTAATATTTTTTAAAGATTTTTTTGTGGAGATCGGTGGAAGAGAGATGTCAATTGACAGGCCGACAGCAGCCGGTGGTGTTGACGATGGAATGGAGGAGAAGAGAGTGAAGAGGAAGATGGAAACAAGTCTAGTGGTTCCTGTTGTTTTTTGGCTGGAAAGGAGGAGAAGTGGTTATGAAGATTTTTGGTAAGAAAATATTTAAAAGATAAATGTATTAAAGGGGAGAGTTTGGTGGAGTGAAGATTCTATAAATGGGATGTGTTATGTATCAAGTTCTAAGGAGAGAGAAAACTTAAATTATGAAATTATATGTAATTATTTTAAAGATGTGAAATAATGAGTATTAATGATAAGAATACCCCTATTTTGATATCTCACCACTCCTTCAATACCAGTTCTATTGTATACTCATAAGGATTTCATCTATATTAATATCAAGCATATAATAATATACAAATAGCTGGTGTATTCTACTGTAATGGTACAAAAATTAATTGAAATGGGAGGTGAAATTTTTTTGCATAGCTGCATTAATTTAAGATGGGTTTTGTGTGGGTTGACTTATGTATGCGTCAGGCCCTTTTGGACAGACTCAGACTTTTATGTGGTCGAATAAATAAAGGCCATGTATTTAATTATAATTTAATTAAATATCATATAATTGTGTTGTTAATAGAGGGATAATTTAAAACTGAAAATAACGTTAGGGGTAAATTTGATCCAATGGGTGGAAAGAGAACATTTTGAGTCATTTCTAATATGTTAAGGGCATTTTTTATCCCAAGAATTGGAAGGAAGATCAAATTTGATCCAACCGATGGAACGAGAGAATTTTTGAGTCATTTCTAATATGTTATAGGTATTTTTAACCCTTTTCTCAAAGATAAATGATATTGTAAGTATTTCAAAACACAAATAATGTATATCATTTAATATTTAATTGTATTTTGAATTATGTATATAGTTAATCTCGGTATAATTAATTGACTTAGGGCTCGTTAGGTATACGAGATAAGGGATGACTAATCCCAAGATTAATTTTAGAATGAGCTTATTCCATGTTTGGTTGGGATAAAATGCATGGGATAACTCATTCCGAGATTAGTTATACCAGAATTGTAGTGTTATTTTTATCCCACCTTGGGGGTGGATAACTAATTTCGGGATAGCTAATCCCAGAATAATTAACTCCGAGATAACTTGTTTCCAACCAAACGACCCTTTAATGATATAATATATTACGCTGACCACTAATATATTACTCCCTCTGTCCCAATTTATATGACACACTTTCCTCTTTAGTCAGTCCCAAAAAGAATGACACATTTCTATATTTGGTAACAATTTAATTTTAAAATACTCACTTTACCCTTAATGAAATGATTTACAACCACACAAATATCTATAACTCATTTTAGACCACAAGTTTCAAAAGTCTTCCTTTCTTTCTTAAACTCCATACCAAGTGAAAGTACATCATATAAATTGAAACGGAAGGAGTACAAAAGAAGGAGGGAAGAGGGGGGAGAAGGGGGGGAGGGGTTTATTCCCTATCCCTTAGGCCAGGCAAGTTCTACAACTCACACAATCCTAACCCAAATGTATTTGAACACTTAACTTTAAAAAAAGAGTTAATTTTGTCATATATACTTCTAAAACTTGTTAATTGTTCACTTATTTAGCTGAAAAGGTCTATTAGCACCTCTTAATAACTACTCAAAATTATAGAACACGTTATCTTCTCGTAAATTAGCAGTATGTTTAGCTAAACCATGGGCAACTTGTTTAGCTTTTGTATAACCATGAGCAACCTGTACATTTTCTTGGTCCGAAATTTGCATTATTTCTTCAATGATCATCTTCAACTTGTTGTTTGTAACTATTACAGAATATTATAGGATATTATGAAGATATTCTCTTACCTTATTAAGCTAGCTAATCATAGGAGAGATGTGTAGGATAGTTACTTATCTTTGATAGAATCTTTAGTAATTGCGTATTACATGTACTTCTAACCTAGTGAAATACAGGTTCTTCCATTCCATATTTGAATTACATGGTATCAAAGCCAGATCTTTGGCTTTATCAGAGTTACACTACCTCAACACCAGACTTGGTTTCAGTACAACTTCTTCTTCTCTCCGACATTGCTCTGCCTTTTCTGACCTATGAACTCTGTGTACTCTTGGTTAGATCTGGTGGGATCATTCTTTTTGCTTCAGTTCTCTAGATTTTTTATCTGATAAAATTTGCAAGCGATTATTTCTTACGGAGGCTCTACTATTTTGACTTGGGTGAGTGGAACTTTAGCTGAGGGATCAGATTAGTCCTTTGTTTGTTTAAGAAGAACATGTTCTAGTCCTCTACTTTATTTGAGAAGATTTTTCCTTTGTTTTGTTTGAACTTGTTCGAGTAAAGTGTTGGAATCAATTCTCTGATTGTCATTTTATGTTTCTTATTTGTTGTCTAATATTTGTTGGTATAGGTGTAACAACCCTCATAATGATTTTTTTATTTTTAATAGTTTTGACCCTTTTTCTCCTTCTCATAGTTGTTTTATGGTATATGTAATCTGCGAGTGTGGTGACATGGTTCCTAGGGTGGTTGGTTGAGTTTTATGCAAGTTTTTCATTTTGGAAGGCTTTGAGGTTGTTATAGTTGACTTTGGTCAACATTTGGAGATTTAGAGGTTGCATGGGAATTTTGTCAATCTTGTTAGCTTTGGAATGTCATTTTTGGGCTAGTAGAGCTTGGTTCAGGTTTTGAGGCATTCAGATGAATTTTAAATAGTTGGACTTAAAGTTGAAAAGTTAAAAGTCTAGAGTTGACTTCCGTCCACATCCACTGATTTTAGTGAAGTAGATTAGTCTGTTTGTGTTCATGGGGTTCCGAAGGCATTTCGAGGGCCCATTCGTAGTTTTTGGAATTGTGCAAATCAGTTGTTATTATTTTCATTTGGTGCCAGGGGTTTCTTCTTTGAGTTCACAAAGAGGAACCTTGGTGGGCATCACGATCATGAGGGAGGGCATTGCGATCGCAAAGGCCTATTGCTGAGAGGTCTAGGTTCGGTCCAGCTAACCCATCACGAACACGACGGCCATCGCAATTGCGAAGGACCCAGGTCAATCAACGTCGTGATTCCAAGGGGGTTGACCGCAATCGTGATGAGCAAATGACTGATAGTGTTTTAATTCCTCTTTTTCAAAGATAAACTCCATAACTCAATTTTTGAAGCTTGGGAACTCATTTTGGGAGATTCAAAAGGTGATTTTCGATATTTCTTCGTTGGGTAAGCTTCTAAACCAATATTTTAACATTCTCCAATGATAATTTCATGATTTCATCTTCGAATCTCGATTTTTCACATTGAAAATTTAGAAATTTTGGGTAAAGTTAATGAATGATAGATTAATGATTTCAAGGTCGATTTTAACTCTATTTTTTATGAAATCTTAGATTTAAACCTCTTAAATTATGGGTAACATGAATTTCTAATAAAATTCTAGTTTTGCCCTTATATGCTCAGAGTTGACTTTTGGGTTGACTTTTTAGACCTGGAATTTAAGTATAGCATTATAAGTATCTATCGATTTACTTTTTGATGTAGAATACTAGTCTTTCCTGAATATTAGATTTCATACAAAGGACTTGAGCTTGTTGAAATACTTTTTAAGAATAGAAATAGATCAAAGCAAGAATGAAATTCTTTTTTCTTAGAGAAAGTAAATTCTTGACCTATTTGTAGAAACTAAAAAATTGGCAGCCAAACCTAACAATATTCCAATGATTCCATCTATTATGAAAGATGGCGGTGATCCTTTTGATGAGAAAGAGAGATACATGAGGTTAGTTGAGAAGTTAAACTACCTTATTGTAACTTGTATGGATATTGCCTTTGTGGTAAGTGTTTTCACCCAATTCATGTTCGCACCTACAATCAAACATTGGGAATCTTTCAAATAGATTCTGTGTTACTTAAAGGAGGTCCTGGATTTGCATATTGTATAGCAATACGAACATACTCATGTTGAGTCTTTTGCATATGTTGATTGGGCTTGATTCAGAATTGATAGAAGAACTACTAAATGCTATTGTGTGTGCTGATGTTGGGTGAATTTACACTCTTTTTAGCCATTTTACACCCACATTTGAGCTTTGTTTTGAGTGCTTTCTAGCTTGATACTCCTTGTTGTCACTCAATTACATTATAAGCTAATGGTTGATGTTTTATCATAGTGTTCATTCCTGAATTTTTAACAATTGATACTTTATTAACAATAGAGGTATCAAATGTACTTACTTAGGATGGCCCTTGGTTCTTAGGAGGGGATTTCAATGAAGTTATTACTCAAGATGAAAAATGGGGAGGTCGCCCTATAAACATAACTAGAGCTACTAGATTTTCTAATTGTATCTCCTACTGTAATATGATAGATTTAGGTTATAAGGGATCCAAATACACTTGGTCTAATCATCGTAAGAGAGAAGGTCTTATCATGGAAAGATTAGACTGATGTCTAGCGAATGATCATTGGATTAACATAGATAAGAATGCTATGGTAATCCACCTCCCCAGACTACATTTGGACCACTCTCCCATGCTAATTAAGTTTGATTATGCTTTCCTCCCTCCTAATAAGCACCCGTTCAGATTGGAATAATTTGGTCTGATCATACTAAGTTTAGAAATATTGTTAGTCAATGCTGGGAATCTAATACTCTGTTACCAGCTATAAACTCTTTCCAAGACCAAATTACTACTTGGAGTGGTGTGACTTTCGGCGATATATCAATAAGAAAAAGAAGAAACTTCTTGCCCAATTAGCAGGATTCAAAAATCACCCCATTACCCCACTAGTTCCTTTCTTAAAAGTCTAGAGGAGGATCTCCATAAAGAATATAATGACATTCTTAAGAAGGAAAATCCGCTCTAGAATTAGTTGGATTAAGGAAGGTGATGCTAATACGAATTTTTTCCATTTGTCTGTTCTTCATAGATGCAGAAGGAACAAAGTTTCATTCTTTATAGATGATATGGGTAACTGGATTAGCAATCAAGAATCTTTAGCAAATTATACTGCCACTTACTTCAAAAATATCTATACCACAAAGCATGTTTCCTCTGAGATTAAGAATACCACGAATATATATTCCTACTACTTTTGCTAATCTTAATCTTATGAATTTAGATAGATCTTTTGAGGATGAGGAAATTTTAGGTGCTATTCACTCCTTTAAACCCTACAAAGCTCCTGGCCCCGATGGATTGCACCCTTTTTCTATCAAAAATATTGGGACATTATTGGCCCTTCGGTGAAAGACTTCTGCCATTGTGTTTTTGCTACCTCAACTATTCCTCCTACTGCTAATAGAACCTATCTTTGCCTTATCCCTAAGGTACAAAATGCTAATAATCTTAAAAGCTTCCGACCTATAGGCCTTTGTAATACTATCTACAAAATCGTTACAAAAATTATTGTTAATAGAATTAAGCCTTATCTTCAATAAATAATTGGGCCGCAACAAGCAAGTTTTCTTAAGGGTAGACGACCCTCGGATAATGTCATTATTATTCAAGAGATCATGAATAAATTCAAAAAATCCCATCATAAAAATAGGGAACTTACGCTTAAGTTGGACTTAGAAAAAGCCTTCGATAAAATTGAATGGTCTTTTATTAAGCGAGCCCTTGTTTATTTTAAATTTCTGCCCAAACTATCAAAGCTTATCATGTATTGTATTACTACTAGTTCTATTTCAGTTCTAGTTAATGGTACCAACACCGTCTTCTTCGAACCCTCAAGAGGGATTCGTCAGGGAGATCCGATGTCCCCCTACATCTACATCTTTATTATGTGTGTCGAATTACTCTCCATTTACATAAAACACCTAGTGACATTTGTGTGTGGGACCCTATTCGTTTAACTCCCACTGGAACTCCCCTTTCTTATCTGTTCTATGCAGACAATCTAATGCTTATGGGAAAAGTTAATACTACCACCATTAATTCTATACACTCTACTATTAAACTCTTCTGTCGACTTTCGGGCAAAACTATTAACACGACTAAATCCCGAGCTATCTACTCAAACAACTGCCCAACCGAAACAAAAACTATTATCACCACTCTATTGGGAATTGCTCCAGCCAAAGATTTTGGAGTTTATTTAGGCTTACCAATATTAACTAACAACCGCAAACCTAGAGACTTTTAACTATATTCTTGATCGGATGAGAAGTAAGTTGGTAGCTTGGAAAATAAATTTCTTAATCTTTACGGGAAGAGTTACTTTTGCTAAAGCTACTCTCAATACCATATCAAACTAATCCATGCAGTATCTTAAACTTCCCTAAACCACCTTGAACAAGATTGATAAAATCCAAAGGGACTTCATTTGGGGAAGTACTTCTGGGAAAAGAAAAATTCACTACCTTAAGTGGGATATAGTGACTCAACCTAAAGATTCACGTGGATTAGGAATAAGGGCTGCTAAAGTTAAAAACGTAGCACTTCTCGCCAGCCTGGCATGGAAACTCTTTCAAAACACTGGTTCTCTTCGGTCATCTTGCCTTCTTCAAAAATATGGACGAAATCCTACAACAAATAGGACTAGGGTACTTTTTTCTAACTTTTGGAAAAATATTTTTCTTGATTGGACCCATTGTAGTAAAGGGATTAGATGGCTAGTCCACTCAGGTAATTACATCAATATTTGGGATCAAAACTGGATATCACCAGCTTCAAGTCTTCATTCTCTCATACATAGTCCCATAAACTATCCGCATACCACCATGAAAGTAAGTGATCTAAGAGACTCTAGTAATAATTCTTGGACTCTTTCCGGATGTGGCTTCGAGTTGCCCCAACATATAATTGATAAAATTACACGAGTCTCTATATTACATGTTATTCATTTCGATACCCCTACTTGGTCCTCTCAACCTTCGGGAGACTTCTCTACATAATCCGTGTATGATTTAATTTCTCCTCCAGTGACTTTAGCGTAGAAGCATAGTTGGATATGGAAACTTAAAACTCTGAATAAAATTAAATATTTTACATGGCAATGCTCCCTCTATAGACTTCCCACCAACCTCTACTTCGATAATATTAACATGTTTCCTTCTAATATTTGTGAAATCTGCCATGGAGTAGAAGACACAAAACATATATTTATGGAATGTACTATTGCATCCAATTTTTGGAACCAACTAGGCATTCAATTAAACATGGATACCATAGATTCTTCAAACTGGTTACGCTATTTTAAGGACCTAAATCCTAGTCTCCAAAATAATCTTTTCCAATGGCAGTTCTTCTACACTTTTGCCCTTTGGCTCTTGTGGAAAAATCATAATAATAACGTTTTTAATTACACTAATAACAAGTTATCCCCATTCCAAGTAATATACTCTACCCTGGAATACATGCACACCTCTAATTGTTTATCTACTAATGATACTACTACAATTGAAGTTTGTTGGATCTCTCTTCCATGTGGTTACTATAAGCTTAATATTGACGGAGCTTTTCTTAAACACAATGAAAGTGTTGGTCTTGGTGGGGTTATTAGGGACTCCAGGGGCAACTGGATCATTGGTTTCTCCCAACATCTTTTAGCACCCAACTCCCTCTACACGGAATTCATGGCATTGCTACAAGGTATTGAGTTGGCTTACCATAATCATTACCGCCCTCTGATCATTGAGACTGATTCAAAGGAGGTAATCACTCTTCTCCAAGGCTATTCATACCCACCTTTGTATTCTTTCAGGTATTGCATGAGGAAACTAGAGAATCCTCAAATGCAGCATAACTACCGTGAAGGCAACAAGGTAGCCCATGTGTTGGTCGGGCAAGCCTTAACTACTAAGGAAAATCAACTAGCTATATTTTGGAATCCACCATCTGTAGTTATGCGTACGCTAAGGCAGGACAAAAAAGGACATAGTACTAGTAGAATAATTCCTTCTTCTTCTCCCTGTAGTATTCTATCCCCTAACTCTAGTGGCAATGTATTAAGCCCCACTCCTTTAACATCTATGGGGACTAGTTCCTCATTTAGTAGTACTAGTAGTTTATTTTCTGCATAAAATGCTGCTGATGGGTTGCATCCCAGTTCTGCTTTTGTAAGGACCACATAATATTATAAATAAAATATCTTCCTTTCCAAAAAAAAATGTACTTACAACAAGAATACTTGAAATGTTGGTGAATCAATTCTCAAATCTTGTCAAAGTAGATTGAGTCCTAAATCCAAATCAACAACTTCTAGGAATTTGAGAACGAAGTAAGATATTTTTATTGTATGGTGCTTATTCAGTCTTCTTAACCTTTTCTTTCAATTTTTGAATTGAAGTTGTAAAAAAATATGAATCGACAAAGTGTTTTATTTTTGAAATGCATATTTAGTCTTTTTAACCCCTTTTTTAAAATTATTGAATTGAATTTATATAAAATATGAACTTATAAGCATTTGTTCACGGAGATTATTGTAGTTTTTATAGCTATAAATATCTTCCTAAAATTATTTTAAATTGTTTAAACATCTAAATAACTTTTATGTGAGAAGATAAATTTTTTTTTAAAAAAAGACAACAATGTTTGAATATGCTGAAAAAGTTCTTAATTTGAACTGAAACATGAAAGCTTTGAATTAAGATAAAAATAGTTTGATTTCGAATTTTAATTCAAAGATCCAGATGTTTGAATTTGAATTTGAATTGACTAATATAGTTTAGATTTTGAATATAACACCTTTCGTAAGATTAAGTGATTATAATTTATTTTCAACTTTATCCTTAGAAATTTCAGAATTGATATATTAATATGTTAAAAATATCAATTCGTCTCTATTTAAAATTATACGTAGTGCTTTCTTGGAATTGGCAATCTTAGGATTAGATAACGTAATAAAATAAGTTAGTTTGAATTAGTATGTTTATTTGAATTTGAATTAGAAGCTAATTTTATTTTTAAAAAATGAATTAATGTTTTCAAAAGATAAAAATTATATAACCTATCTTTACTGATAAATTTGAATTAAAAAATATTTTGAAATAACCTATAAATTAGAAGTTAAAAGAATATATCTGAATTTTACCTACTCCTAAAAATAAGGTAATTGACTTCTTTCATGGTTTGAAGAAATGCTACAAAAGAAAAAAAGCAAAAACAAAACTACCTTTTTGAGGGTTTTTTCAAAGAAGGACATTTGGCCATGTTTCATTGTGAAATTTCAAAAAAGTAGTTTTTGATTTCATAGTGAAAAATAATATTTAAAAATTAAAGTTATATATAACTATGAATATGAATTGCAGTTGCTTTTGAATTTTTATGAGTAATTTGGAGAGAAAAAGGTGAAAATATTTTTTTGTTATTTTTTCAAATTCTTGAAAATCCTGAAATTCAATTTCAAGTTAAATTTCGGAATTTTTTAAAATTTTATGGCCAAACATGTTTTTCGAATTTCAACTTCAAAAAAAAAAAGTGAAAATTTTAATGGCTAAAATGCTGAAAATAAATATTAAATAAAATTGCAAGCTACTGAAAAATCTCACGAAAATAAATAATGTAATACTTTTATGTTTGGAATTTTATTTTGCACAGTATCATATTATTTTCTAACGTGGTGTCTTTTGTAATTTTTTTCAGGCATTTATATATTCTCTATTGCAAATAGCTGAGGCAATTTAATTTATATTCTCTAAAAAAAATCAGACTACTAAAGCTCTACCATATCAAAGAAATGCTAATGCTCTTTTGAGCATCACCTGCACCACTTTTATTATAACTAGATAAAAGGAGCCCGTGCAATGTATGTTACTTTTTTTTTATCTCAATTTATGTGGCACAGATGAAATTTGAAAAGTCAACCACATATTTTATATAATTTTTAAATATTTTAAGTTGTTAATTATTGATTTATAGTACTTTTACATAATTTTCAGATACTATATGTTACTCTTTCTATCTCAATTTATGTGGCACTAATGGGATAATAATTTGTTATACAGTTTTTTAGATATTTTAAGTTATTAATTATTACGATTTATACTACTTTCTATGTAATTTCCCAATTTATATGACATTGATAGAATTTGGAAAGTCAAACCAATTTTTAATACTTCCTTCAAATATTTTAATTTGTTAATTATTGTGATTTATATTACTTTTTACGACATTTTCAAATAATATATAACCTCTTTTATCTCAATTTATATTGCACTGATAGAATTTCGAGTCAACCAAAATTTTTATGTGCCTTGAAATAATTTAAATAGTTAATTATTGTAATTTATAATATTTTTTATGCAATTTTTAAATATATAACAAATTAAAAATAATAATTAAATTAAAATGGAAAAACTATGAAATTACAAAAATATCCGGACCAGAAGCAGGCATGACAACCGCCAGCTGCCTGCTCACTGACGCTTCTATATAGTATAGTATAATTCAGAGATAAATTAATCATTTGACATTAAAAATATAAAACTAACCATGATTTTATTTTAATAAGAACTTTCTAATAAGGTTTACTGATTGAAAGAATGAACTTTTAAAGTGCGTAGGATTTTTTTTTTACATAGTTCAATATTTTTATATATAACAATCGCGCATTAGTCGCGAGTCCAATACAGGTATTGAACACCGATGAAAAACAAAAAAAACATAGCTTAATTAAAGAGCTCCCTTTTGTGGCCACAATTGTCATTTCCAACTATCTTTTTTCCTTTAAAATTCATATTTTAAGAAATTTACATGCATTATGGAATTCTTAGTACAAGTTAACAAAAATTTTGAACTTAATTAAAAAAAAAAAAATTAAAATATAATATGATATAAATTTATATTTTGATAGAGGTGAAAGCTTTTAACTTGAATTAAATCATAACCACTTCTAACAGATTAGATTATTTTGGAATCTTCTTCTAATTTATATTTCATTTATTATGTTGTACATAACAAAACTTATCTATCGTGGATTGACGGAAATTTGTGCTTCTCCAAACTTATCTATGATGAGAAATTATCTCTAGCAGTCCCGGTTCTTGCGAGTATATATCGTGGATTGAGGGAAATTTGTGCTTCTCCAAACTTAAGTGTGGAAAATATAATTTTCCCCATAAACTATGTATATGGCTGGCTAGCAGAGTATTTCGGGACCCATCATCGTGCTAATCACTCACACCGAACCATACCCTTATGTAAGATTTCTGGTGAGAAGATGGTCAAGTATTTTGGCTTTGTTGATGCCCAAAGTTATTTCAACAGGATGATGCGCGTCGTCACCATCATTTGGGATTGCGTCAAGACAAACAGTTACATTTTACTGATAGTGGTCTACTTTCAAATTCATGGAATGAATTTATCATAAGTCTCCGTTCGGGTTACGCCACCCCTAAGCATAATTCAAATCTCATCTTGGAGTCTTATAGTCCCAATAGGTTTAGTCGACAATTTGGTTTTTGTTAAGACATCCCTGGAGAACTTATAGAGCAGCCTTATGATGGCACATTGCTAACATTAGTGCAGCTTTGGGATTCGTCCATCCGCCTTGGTACTTCTTCAAAAGTCACCATTCGGATGCGCCCATTGGAAGGTGCACCTTTAATGACTCGTGAGTATGCAGATTGGTGGCCAACTCATCAGACGAACCCTTCAAAATCCCTCATATTGTTTTAAAAAAATCAAAGCAGGATCATACACTTAAGTCTTCCAAGGAAGGTCTGAATCAACTGAAAAAAAGTCGCATTCTTCCTCCAAGCGCCAGGTGAAGCTCAATGATACTCCGCAAGCTGCCAAGCCTTTTCCTAAGTCCAAAACTTCAAAAGCTGAGGATGCACCTCCAGAATCAAAGAAAATGAGGCGTCTTGTATTGGCCTTTAAGGCGACTACTACTACTCCCAAAGTAATTAACAAACCTTGCAATCGAAAAGAGCCGCTAGCTTCATCAAATAAGGGCACTGACAAAACATTAAACCATGAGACTACTAGTGGCAAAAATACTCATATGTTTGTATTACCGAATGGTGTTATACAGACTAACATGCCTTCTAGTTCAGCAGAGAGTAAGGATCATCACTGGTATTGTCGGAAAAGGAAGGCAAAAGAGCTAGATGAGTGTTATGGTGGTATCGATGTTTAGGATTCCATCATCATTGATAATGAGAACCTAAATTCAGAGTCATTGTCTGACCAAACGAGTACAATCCCTTTTTTTTTCTTAAAAAGAAAAATTGGTTTTATTTCTCATTTGATAACATGGTTACAGTGATTTCTTTCCTCTTATTTTTTTACATCAGAAGAAGTTTTCCTTTATTTTATAATAAATCTGATGGTTCTTTTTTTTGTTCTTTGTTTCATTTTGCAGTTGGATCTTCAGGAATTATGTGGTGACGAGTTTGGCCATGAGATGACTGCGGGTTACGCTACAATTGCCTACAACCTTGATATGATTGCGAAAAGCTCATGTTCTCCCATTAATGATAGATTTCTTTCGTTGGAATTAGTTCCACCTAGGAAATCACCTCTTGCTTTTGTGGATAATGGGAATTCTTTGCAACCAACTGTTACTAATGCGAATGAAGTTGTTGTCAATCTGATCACGCACCCAAAATTATTCAAGCCTTCATCATGGCCACTACAGCCTGGTGCTCCTAGTTTTGACCCACAAGGAACTATTTTTCGCTTTAAATCGACCTTTGTTTCTGAGATGTGGGGTGCAATGTGCGGATGGATCACAATATTTTCTGCAGGGTCTTTGGACAGCCTTGCAAAATTAAAGACAAGCATTGCTTCGACTTTTGAGGAGATGAGAAAAGTCAACATTATTGATATTTCTACTATGGAGGATCTTGTTGAGAGCTTCATCAAGGAATACATGGAATATGATGCCTAAAGATTGTCGAGGATGACTAAGGAATCACATCGAGAGTCCCTTTCTGACGCACAACAATGCCTCAATTCTACGAAGCTGGAGCATTAAAAGTTGGATGGATCTATAGGGAAACTTCGCGCAACTATTGCAGATATGGAGAAGGATTTAGCAGCTTTTGTCACCAAGAAAGAGAAGATCATCACGCTTCTTGACAAATATCAAGAAAAGTTGTCCAAAAATCAAGAGAATGTCACCATAACGGAGGGAGAGATTTATACCCTTGAGGCAAATTATACGTTTTCTGATGATTAAATGGAGAAATTATCCATACTAGTGGGGGCGGTTGAGACGAGACGCCAACAAATCCTCGGCTTCACACCTTTCCCGTAGTTTAGATTCTTGCTTAGGATTTTTCCTTCTTCTTTTTCTTTATTTCGCTTATCATGATGTAGTATTTTTTTTTTCAAGCAATAAAAGTGGTGGCTTATAGTTCAATATGAATCTTCTCGCCTCGAATATCAGATTTTTCTTCTTTTTCATGTATGATCATGAATCTGTCCTGTTCTTTTAATAGATTTGCACAACCTAACTAAAACATGCTCTTCTTAGCGTAGAAGTGTCCAAATGTTGGGAGAGTTTATTCTTTGGAAACTATACTTTGAAGGCTACATCATATCCAAAACTCAAGTGAAAACTCCATCCGAATTGACGGGAACTGATTTTTGAAGTTGGTGATACAATCCTGTCCATTTTCTGACAGATTTGTGCTGTTTCACCAAAATGTTCTCATCTTAGTGTAGGAATGTACAAATAATGAGAGAATTGATCCTTTGGAAACTATACTTCAAATTCTACATTATATCCAAAAATCAGGTCAAAACTCCATCCGGATTGACGGTAACTGATTTTTGAAGTTGGCAATACAATTTTGTCCGTTTTCTGACAGCTTTGTACTGTCCCACCAAAACACTCTCATCTTGATGTACGAGTGTACAAATCACAAGAGATTTAATTATTTGAAAACTAGACGTCGAAGGCTAAACTATCCAAAAATCAGGTCAAAACTCCATACAAATTGACGGGAACTGATTTTCAAAGTTGGCTACAAATCTGAAATTTTGATCTTATCATTTTGTGCAGTCATCCCATCAAAAGAAATTCATAACTCGAAGTACAAGTGGACAAATTACGCGCTTATTATCTTTTTAGAAAGAGGACTTTCAGAACTACAGTCAATACAAAAATTATGGCCAATAGATTTATGGATTTATACAGATTTTCCTTTGAATTTGGCTCAAATTCAGCCGAACTCGTATTCCTCAAATCTGCGTGTTTGCGGTATAAAATCCATAACTCGAAGCCCGAGTGGCAAGATTATGCGCTTATTATTTTATTGGAAATAGGACTTCAAGAACTATAATCAGTGTAAAATTTATAGTCAAAGTCTTCATGAATTTGTACAGACTTTTGTTTGCAATTGGCTCAAATTCTGTCACACCCAATCTTGTCAGTTTTGGACGCCCTCACCGATGAAATCCTTAAATTGAGCTCGAAACTTTTGACTCATACACTACCTAATCATATAGAAATCATCCTACAGTACCACAAATATGATAATAGGAAAGGCATAATTTTTATTGGATTTCTGACGCAAACTTTCCATTCTTTACATTTTGCTGCAAATTGTCTTCTTTTCAGCTACCTATGGCACCTCATTTGAGAGAATTAATGCTAAGATCACATGACGCCATATTTTTTTAACTCATGTGAGTGAACTTAGAATAAAACTCTATGCGCCTACGTACCTCGGTGAAGAGGATCAAGTCATAACGTAGTTCTGAAAGAGTGATTTTTTTTTCCTATCCTAACTTTTACCTAGGTCGCCTCTTTCGAGGTTTTCAACCTAGTGGACTTTTTTGTGTCCTAACTTTTTCCTATGCCGCCTCTTTTGATATTTTCAACCTAACGAACATTTATTTATTTTTTGGAGCCGTACACAGTTTATACTCTTGCGGACCAGGAGTGACATGCAGTTTATGCTCGTGCCTTAAGGAGCGACGTCTTGCTTCATGGATAGTACTTCTTCAAGAATTTTCCATTGATGGGGCCAATCCACAAGCCATCCGCATCTATAAGCTTGTAAGCACCACTTGAATAGGCTTCTTGAACAACATATGGCCCATCCCACTTTGAGGTAAACTTTTCCCCCGATTTATGAGATATGATAATTGGTCTTCTTAGCGCAAGGAATTGATCACCAACTTGGAAGGACCTCAAGCGAACCTTTTTATTGAAAGCATGAGAAAGACGAGCTTGATAACATTCAAGGCTTTGCTGTGCTTCCAATCTTTTCTCATCGAGAGCCTCTAACTCTTCAAGGCGTAGACGAGCATTTTATTCTTCAGTGAGTCCTTCTTGGATAGCCAGCCATAACGATGGTATTTGGCGCTCAAGTGGAAGGACTACTTCAGTTCAATAAACTAGAGAATAAGGAGTTGCTTGAGACGGTGTGCGATGAGTCGTTTGGTAGGCCCAAAGAGCTTCTTCCATTCTATCACGCCAATCCCTCTTAGATTTGGAGATGACTTTCTTTAACAAGTTGCACAAGGTCTTGTTGAATGCTTCGGCTAGTCCATTTGTAGCAGCATAATACATTGAAGAATTACATTGCTTGAAGTCGAAAAGGTCGCAGATCTTATCCATCAATTTGTTAGAGAATGGCTTGTCGTTATCTGTTATTATATAGCTGGGAATGCCAAAATGATAGATAATGTTCACTCGAATAAAGTCAACAACATTCTCTTTCTTTACTTCTTTGAGGGCTACCCTCAGCCCATTTCGAGAAGTAATCTGTTGCGGCTAAGATGTACAAGTGGCCACTAGGAGATTTTGGTAGTGGTCCCACCACATCTAGCCCCCAAGCCTCAAATGTCCAAGATGCAATAGTCGGATGTAAAACTTCTAGAGGTTGGTGCATAAAATTTGAGTGGAATTGGCATGCTTTACACCTTCGGGCACAATTCAAACAATATTTCACCATTGTTGGCCAGTAACACCCCATCCTTTTTATATGAAAGTGCAACTTTGGCTCAGATTGGTGCGATCCACAAACACCAGAGTGAGCTTCTTCCATTGCTTGGGTTGCCTCTTCTTCCCCTAAACAACGCAAGAGTACTCCCTCGAATGATCTTCTATATAAAGTATCTTTGTAATAAAGAAAGCGAGGGGCACGACGACAAATTTCAATCTTTCTTTTTGGATCCAATGGAAGTATATTGTAACACAAATAATTAATTAAGGTTTGTTGCCAATTGACCTTTTCAGCTTCGGAAATGGCTACAAGATTTTCAAGCTCCCTTTCTTCATCATCATCCTTTTTCGACGGTACTATCCAAGTTTGGCAGATTGTGATTTGTGCTTGATCAGGCAAAGTCAAACTAGGCGCCAAAACAGCTAAGGCATCGGCCTTCTTATTTTCCTTCCTTGGCATATGTTGAAGAGTCACATCATCGAGCCATCCAATCAATTTCTGCGCATAGTCGTGATAGGGAAGTAATTCTGGATTTTTAACCTCAGAGGTACCCAACAACTGATTGATCACCAACTCAGAGTCTCCAAAGACTTGTTGTTGTAACTGCTTCATATCGACCGCCATCTCAAGAACGAGTATAAGTGCTTGATACTCCGCAACATTATTGGAGTAATATTGTGTTAAAGTGAAGGAATACGACAACACTTCATCTTGAGGGATGAGAAATACCACACCAGCACCAGCTCCTTCACGATGTGAGGTACCATTAAAATACATCTTCTAAGGTGGTTGAATTTCAACAACCATGGCATCTTCATTAGGTAGTTCATCAGTTAGTTCCCTATCATCGGGTATCGGAAGGTCTGCTAAAAAGTCTGCTAATGCTTGCCCTTTCACAACCTTTTGAGGAATATACACAATCTCAAATTGTTGAAACTAAAGGTACCACCTTGCTAGTCGATCGCTGAGGACAAGTTTTGACATTACAAACTTGATAGGGTTTGCCTTAGAAATAAGACGGACGGTGTGATCTTGAAAGTAGTGTTTCATCTTCTGAATGGAAAAGACTAAGGCCAAGCATACTTTTTCGATCGGCGAATACTTTAACTCATTTGGTATCATCATCCTACTCAAGTAGTAAAGGGAATTTTCTTTCCCTTTACTATTCTCTTGGGCTAAGAGCGCTCCCATCGAACTTTCTTGTACCGATATGTAAAGTATTAATGGCTTTCCAGGAATAGGGGCCGCTAGAACCGGCAGTTTCATCAAGTAAGATTTGATATTCTCAAAGGCGTTACTACAAGCTTGATCCCATTCAAAAGGAGTACCCTTTTTCATAAGGCGACTGAATGGTTGACACTTTCCTGCTAGATTTGAGATGAATCTCCTAAGATACGCCAACTTCCCCTACAGACTTTTCAATTCATGGATGTTTCTTGGCTTGACCATCTTCAGGATTATATCTACTTTGACTTGATAAATTTCTATCCCTCGATAACGTACAATAAAACTAAGGAATTTTCCAGAGGTAACCCCAAATGCACATTTTAGAGGATTCATTCTAAGTTGGTACCTTCGTAGTAGTTCAAACACCATCCTCAAGTATTGCAAATGGTCGCTTTTTTTTTTTTAATTTCAAGACCAAGTCATTAACATAACATTCAACATTTTTGTGAAGAATGTTGGTGAATATATTTTGCATGGCTCTTTGGTACATCACTCCAGCATTCTTCAAGCCAAAAGGTATTATTTTATAGCAATAAATACCCTTAGGAATGTGGTAAGCTCTTCATCCTTAGGTGACATGCGGATCTGATTATAGCCGAATGATCCATCAATAAAAGACATTGCTTCATACCCAGTAGTAGCATTGATCATGATCTCTGGGATGGGAAGCGGGAATTCATCCTTGGGGCATGTATTGTTGAGATCCCTAAAGTCTACGCAAACCCGGATCTGCCTATTCTTCTTCTTCACAAGGGCAATGCTTGAAATCCATGTGGGGTACTTAACTTCACGAATGAAGCCAAATTTGATAAGCCTTTTAACTTCGATTTCAATGACAGGAGCCAATTCAAGACTAAAACATCGTTGAGTTTGCTTGATAGGACGCACGCCTTTCTTAACCGCAAGATGATGGACTGCTACCTTTGGGTCTAAGCCAGACATTTCCTTGTAACACCATGCAAATACGTCCTTATACTTTTTGAGTAAGTCAATATAAGCCCTCTCTTCATCAGCTATAAATAAGGCATTTACATAAGTGGGTCTTGGATCTTCATCAGTGCTAAGGTTGACTTCTTTCAATGCATCAACTATGGTTTTCACCCCTTCTTCAAGCTCGGGTGGCACGTCTTTGGCGTTCTCATCTTTTTGTGGTTCGCCATCATTAAAAGATATATGGTGACACCTTGAGATTTCCTCCAAATCTTTATCAACTTCAATTGGAGATGGATTATCCCTTTCGTCTTGCATAGAAACATGATATGAAAAGCCAATACTTTCTTCATCTTCACCATGTTCTTTAGTGTAGACCACAACCTGCGACTTTGCTTTTAGTACTTCTTCACATGAAACCACAAGGTTTGTTTGTCGTCTCATTCTCGAAGGAATCAAACTTTGGAAATCCTTGGAGATATTGAGCTTTGGGAAAAATAGGTGCTTTCATACTCTTGTAGTTTCTCCGAGGCTTGTTCTTTTTCTTCTTTAATGGTCCTAACCTCTCGAATACAAAAATTCTCGTCGTCGAGCTTCCAAGTCGATCAAAAACTAAAGGCTTTTTACTGAAAGCAACATGTTCATCTTCCACAGTGACATAGTTGTTGCTTACCCTTCTTATGGAGATGCAAACCCGTGGGGGTTGTTTATATCCTAAACCTTCACGTTGTTGCCTCTTAGCAGGCTCTAATGGAAGCTTCCCTAATTTTGATGGTTCTTTAGGATCATAGCCAGCCTTTCCAAGTAGTTTATACGCATTTGGATCAAAACCTTCATCTGTATGCATAGTAGGGAGTGTGTCATTTTGCATAGATTTAGGTGCCACAAATTTTCCAAAAAACTTTGCAGATGACTTCTTTGTATCAATTTGATTAACAGGAAGAGTCAGTCTTTCTAAGGCATTTCCTTGTAGTTTGAGAGGGTTTCCTTCATCTTGCTTGGCCTTGGGAACATAATAAAGGACGGATGTCCTTCTCTTGCTTAAAGAAGCAACATTAACATCAGGCATCTTGTTCGTATCGATTAGCTTCGGATCCTCTTTACTTGTAACCTTTGCCTTTCCTGCAACCACATTAGACTTCTTGTTCAAGAACTTAACATTCTTTGTTTTTGCAACACCATCTACTTTTGTGGAATATTTCTTTAAGTAAAGCTTTGCGTCAGCAAAGTGTTCCTTAGCCTCGGTGAAGGAATTGTCATCTGCAATAATCTTTTTAGCGACTCCATCCTCATAATACTTCAAAAATTGGTGGTAGGTAGATGAGACGACTTTGTTCTTATGTACTCAACGCCTACCAAGCAAGATGTTATATGAAGTTTTTGCATCAATTCCATGTAACCACACGCTTGATTGTAGTTCTCCGATGGTGAGGTCCACATTGATGGCTCCCATGTACTTTTGTCCTCCTTGGTTGAATCCCTGTATTATCAAGCGACTTTCAGTTAGATCGGTCGTCAAGATCCCCAGTTCCTTCATTATGTGAATTGGAAGGATGTTAACTCCAGATCGACCATCAACCAGGATTCTATTCACCCTTTTCTCACACACAAATCCAACATGAATAAAGGACGATTATGAGGTATGCCTCCAAGTAGAAGATCATCATCGGAGAATGTGATTTTGGCCATGCATACATCCTCGACTTCAGGAGACGAATTCTAAGGGTCTTTTGATGATGAACAAGATTAGGTTGCATTTTTTACTTCTTTCTCGTTAATGTTACAACATAGAGCTTCTGCACCATCACCTATGAACCTCGTGAAGAACCAACTCGGGAAATATTCATCTAACATTATCGGTCTAGGCGGCTAATTTCATGACTTTATCCTTAAAGACAAAGTATTTCTCAATAAGATGACCAACCAGTCGATGGAATTTGCAATAATTTGGATCGTCACTCCTCCCTGCTTCATTCGGTTGTTTCATCTCTGGTAACTCAAAATTTTGAGCCCAAGGAGTTCATCAAAGATATCGGCGACATCCGAATCAAGAAATGGGTAATCCTTCTCTTGCATTTCCTTCAAAGTCAACTTTTGGCTTCCCCTATCTTCAAAAAAAGTTGTCTTTGCGCTCTGCTTCTTGCTTACCTTTGCGGTGAACTTTACGGGAGAAGCATTAACTTTCATGGATTCTTTGCTTTCAGCCTTGGGCAAATATCTACCCACTTTCTTGATTTCTTGCTTATCTTTACCTTTGTGGGGTTCATGGACAGGCGACCCTTCTTTTCCAACTGACGCCATGCTCAACTCCATGTCGTGAGCACGAGTAGCCAATTCTTCAAAAGTCTTATGCTTTATGCCTTGTAAAATGTAGCGGAGACCCCAGTGCATACCTTAAATGCACATCTCAATCCCTGAGGCTTCACTAAGTCTATCCTTACAGTTTAGACTTGCGTGCCTCCATCGGTTAATGAAGTCAAAAACTGGTTCCTCATTCCGTTGACGCGTGTTTGTAAGTTATACCATGCTTACAGTACGTCTCATACTATATAATCAATTGAGAAACTCTTGCTCCATTTGTTCCCAACTATCGATAGAACCAGACTCAAGGTCTGTGTACCAATCAAAAGCATTACCTTTAAGGGAACGAACAAACTGTTTGACTAGGTAATCATCATACATTCCAGCGTTGTTTCATATTTCAATTGAAGTGTGCAACATGCTGCTTCAGATTTCCCTTACCATTGAACTGCTAAATTTTAGGGGTTGATAACCAGCAGGCATCTTCATGTTATCAATCCTTATGGTGTAGGGCTTAGCATATGTAAGAGATGATTTTGCAGCAACCTCGTACTTATCCTTGATAGTTCCCATGATGAAATCCTTTATTTTATCAATGGGAATCATCCCTTCAGAGGAAACTTGGATTTCATTAGCATGTCCCCTTGCTTTGCAGGATGATCAATTGTCTCTTGTGCTTGCGGACGCTTTCCAAGTGCATGACTAGATTCTTCATCCATTATGCCCTCCATCCTATCTGTCAACTTAACAATTCGAGCGTCTTGATCATGGACATATTTGGTTAAGCCTTCAATAGCTCTTGTTAAGATCACCAGTTGTTCCTCTATGGACAAAGCGTTGGTAGTCATCGCATGCATCACCATTATAGATGATGGAGAAAAACATTGATTTTCCCTAACTTGAGATGCAGATATGCCATGCGGGGTAGATCCAGTGCTTAAGACATCATCATCGGTCAGAGAGAGAGACTTCTTGGACTTAGATAAGCTAAGTTGCGAAAGAACCCTCTCAACTATTTCGGCAATGTCATTGCCTTCTTTTGTGGTATTCGCGGGAGATTTCACACCTTTTGAAGATGAACCAAAGACAACAGAAGACTCGGATAGCACTTGTGAGGCTTGTTGTCCTAACAATTTGGCTTGGTTCCTTGTGACTGTTCCCACGCTTCCCTTAGTAACATTTAGGATGTTTTCCACAGCAATAGAAAATTTCGATCTAGTAGTTTTTGTGGATGCGAATTTTGAGTTGACCTGCTTGGAAGCCATCGTAGTGTTCTTGAACTTTGGTAATTGGAGAAAAGAGATAGAGGTAAGGATGTCCCACTGGGCGTGCCAATTTGTAAGCATCTAAGTTTCTTTCCAGAAAAATAGCAATCAAGAAAAGGAAAATAGCGACAAACAAGAGTATTTTATTTCAAAATATGCACGGGGTTACAATCTTTATAAAATCTTTAAATAAAAAGATGTAATCCTCTGATTCATCTCCTCACATTCTTCGCCTTGTTCTTGAATCGACTGGGTATTTGTTTGGATTTCACCACGAATTGTGGAGCTAAGCTTTGTTCACAATCGTTGAAGTATGGAGGTATGCGACTCACCACTTGGAGACGAAGACTTCTTGATATGCGGAAGACTTGCGGATCACCAATGAAGAGGAGAGCTTCTCTCTATGTGTTTATGTATTTCTGTGTTTTTTTGTGTCCCTTCTTCTTTGTTCAATACCCCTTTATATAGGCGTGAGCTAGGGCTTAAGGGTATTTTGGTCCCCAAGTAAAGCTAGTGGACCTTGGGCTTGAAAAGCATGAGTTGAGCCCATCTTGTCAACTTAACAAGTTGTCGCAAAGGTAATTGAACTTTATTTAAATTATATGATTTTAATTTAAATATTAATCCACTAATTCATCTTGATCGGCATGTCATAAATTTAAGATTTGATCCAAAATTTAATGTGGATTTATCTGATAAAATTTCACTGTCTACAATATAAAAAGTACTATAAATCATAATAATTAACAACTTAAAATATTTAAAAGATATAAAAAATGGGAATGAGAGGAGCTTAGGGTCAACTTTTAAAAATTACAAATAAGTTCCTCAAAGTCCCACTTATTACTATTTGAGGAGCTTAGAGTCAGTCTGTGAAATGATCATTTCTCCCTTCTCCCTTCTACTTACAAAATATATATTTGAAATTTACATAAAAATAGACTATGAATCACAATAATTAATTTTAAAATATTTAAAAGACATAATAAAAAAATTGACTGATTCTCAAAATTCTATTGGTGCCGCATAAATTGAGACAATTATTTGAAAGTGATATAAAAAGTGCTATAAATTATAATAACTAACAACTTAAAATATTTAAAAGACATAAAATGTTCGGTTGGCTGTCGAAATTCTATTATAGTTACATAGATTGGGACATAAGAAGTAACATATATTATTTGAAAATTATGTAAAAAGTACTATAAATCACAATAATTAACAACATAAAATATTTAATACGTGAGAACATAAAGTAGCTTAGGGTTGAAAAGCAAATTGACTGATTTGCCCTTCTATTTTTATTTAATTTCACATATGCATTAATGCATACAATTATCTGTATATACCATATTTAGCTGTTTATTGTTGAAATTGAACTTCAATTTCCTCTATTTGTATTTTATAATCTTTTCATTTATTTAAAGATTACAAAAAAATAATAATATAAATCACAATAATTAATAACTTAAAATATTTTTAAAAAAGTAACATATATTGGATTTGTGCTAGCACAGGCTTATATGTCAAGTAAATAGAATAAATGCATACTTTTAAGTTCTTTTTTTTTGTCGATTTACTTTTATGCCTCAAAGTAAGCAAGTGGGACCTATAAGTCCACTTGTCAAGTAACAATAAAACCTCACATACTTTCTCCATTTCATTTTACTTGGCCATGTTGACTTGGCACATCCTTAATTTTTTTTTAATTAGGAGTGTAATTTACTAAATTAACCTTATTAATGATGTTTTGAAATCCTAAATTTAAAAATTATTACTTTATATAGTTATTTAATACTAAGCGTAGAAAGTCAAAAATATAATAATATTCTCTTGATTTCATAAATTGGACAAATAAATTAAAATAATATTTTAGTATAGGAACCCAATAAAATGAAACGAATGGAGTAAGTAGTATTCCCTATGTCCAACAATACTTGTCTACTATACTAAAAATAGATGTCCAACAATACTTGTCCAGTTTGAAAAAAATAATGGATAATTTAGCCTTTTTTACGCATTTTGCTCTTGCTATTAAATACTATCCATCACTCAATGCATTTTTCAAGACACTAAATTTATCATATCCAAAGGGTGATATAGTAAGATTACCCCTATTATTTATTATTTCTTAATATGTGTATCAAGTAAATAGTGGACAAGTATTATTGGACAAATCGAGTATTGATTAGGCGACTCATAAAATAAAATTTCTCACTAACTTTAAACCCCTTCAATGTTTTTTTTTTTTTTTTTTTTTTGGGTAGAGGCCCTTCAATGTTTTCGGTATTTAATGAGACTGCAAGGACTTCTTCCTTTTCCTTTAAATTCATCTTGTTATGTCTGAACATGGTAGATATACTTTTCTTTCGATTCTCAAAGAGAAAAGGTATAAAGTCCCCCCTTAATTTAGTATCATTTTTGTAAAGGATGAAAATCATTTTCACCCCCCAACTTTGCTTTAAAAATCAAACTCTCCCTTCAATTTTGAATAATAATCATATTTCCCCCTTTGTCCTATGCAATATCCAGTTTGCCCTTGTAATTTCAATCTTATATTTATGTAATACCTCTTTATATTATATATAATATATTTTATTTTAACCTAGGATATTTATAACATTTTATTTAAGCTCATTAACATTATAAGCAAAATAATACTTTTTATGAATTTGTAATAAAATTTAATGTTATTTTTTAAAATCGTTATTTCAATATTATATGTATTAAGGAGTTGTTTGGTGTGACGTATAAGATATAATAATTCAGAGATAAAATTCAGGATTATTTTATACCGCGTTTGGTTGGCGAGGTATTAGTTAGTCTCAAAAATATTTATTCCACCATTTATACCACAGTGATGGAATTAATTATCCCATATACATGATGAGATAACTAATCCCAGGATAACTTGTTCCCAACCAAACGACCCCTAAGTGTGTATATATGTACGTACATGCATGTACGTATATTTTTGTGTTTCACCGCCCTCTTACTACATCCGTTTCATATTACTTGACTTTTGTTGACATGACACAACTCTTAAGAAAATTTTATCTAGAGGTGTATTTTACTGAATTAACTTTATTAATTATACTTTGAAACTTTAAATTCGACTATACTACTACTTTATGTAACTATTTAATACTAAGGGTAGAAAGAAAAAAATATAATACAATTCTCTTAATTTCATAAATTGGACTAGTAAATTAAAACAATTATTTTTAGTATGAAGGTCAAGTAATAAGAAACAGAGTATTATCTATATAAATAAATAAGTTGTGATTGTCATTAATGGAGTATTACATAAATTCTAATTTAAAATCTAAATAAATATAATCTTTAAAATTTTGGCCTTATTTTTATTAATTATTTTGTATTTCCTGCGTTGAAATATATTTATAAAGTTATTATTTCCTATTATTTTCACTTATAAAAATAAATATTAGATTTTTGATTAATATTAATAAAGATAATTTTTTTATTATGCTAATTTACTTCATTATAGAGCATCATTAGCTTATATACTTAATTAATATTTCTCACTTTTTCTGCCCAGAAGATAATGTTCATATTTTTATGAAAAATTTGTTACATGAATTAAAAAAAAATGAAAATATGATGATTTTAAAGAAGTAAGAAAAGAAGAAAAAAATTAGTGATGACAGGGTACAATAGGCACTTTAAAAATTCAATTAGGATAAAGGGGGGAACATGACTATTGTTCAAAGTTGAGGGGGGAGTTTAATTTTTAAGACAAAGTTGGGGAGGGAAAATGATTTTTACCCTTTTTGTAAATAGATTTCTAAAATTTACAGAGGTCCTATTATCCTACGAAATCAATTTCAACCATAATAAATACACCACTTTGATCCATTTCTAGAGCAAGTGTAAAGTCACGAATGAGGGGTGCGTGAATAACTTAAAATTCACTCCCAAATCAATATAAAGCTACCATGTGACATTACCAACTTGTTTCTCCAAACAACTCATATTCTCCAAACAAGCGAAGAAAGAAAGAATTTTTACAGAGTTCTCTCTCATCAATTTGCATTTCATAATTTGGGTGTCTTTGCTCCATCTATTCACTTTAATCAAAACCCCAGTCATGGCAATAAGTTTTTTACTCTTCGATTCCATATTTCATCTACCATCAAGAATCAAAATTTGATTCTCTTTTTGGATTTTGTAATAATGTTCGTTGGGGACGGTATTAATGGATTAGAAAATATCAGATCCATCATCCACTTGGACTTCATCACAGTCGACGCATGTTGCACCATTGTCATTACCTCTCGAAAGAAGAAGGTAACATTGATGAAGATCCAAAGTGATATTATTTCTGAATCAAAATATCATTACAACGATGACGGAAAAAGAAAAAGGAGAATGAGATCCGAGAGATCTGGCCATCAACGATGAAGATTGAAGAAATCTTGACCAGTGGAATTCACCATGGCCTCTAAGGGATGTGCAAGCTCTCTATAATTTGTTAACCAATTCTATAAAAATTGTGAATTTCAATCTCTTTATCGAATTCGCCGAGAAAGAAAAGAAGGGAGAGGAGAATTTCCTAACAGCGGGATTCGTCGGAAAAGAAAAGAGATGGGAGAGTCAAATGGGTTCAAATGCTAGTGGGTTGGGGTTTATCCGACCCTCTATTAAAATGATATAAAAATAATATTATATTATTTAATTTAGAGGTGAGACATACACCTAGAGGCTCAGAACACAACTAGTGTAAAAGGTGTATATTTTATTGTGGTTAAAACTAGTTTTGTGGGGTAATAGGACTTTCGCAAACTTTAGTTATCTACTTACAAAAATGGTACAAGTTTAAGGGGAACTTTATGCATTTTCTCATATCAATCTTAAAGGGTAAAAATCATTTACATCCCCCCAATTTTGCTTTAAAAATCAAACTCCCCCTCAACCTTAAACAATAGATATTGTTCCTCCCTTTATTTTATGCAGTACCTATTTTACCCTTCACATTTTTAATACCTAAATTTTATATTATATTTAATATTCATTTATCATTCTAGGTATTTTTAAATTTTTATTCAAATTCATTAACGTTATAAGTAGAATAATCTTTTTATAAATGTATTACAGTATCTAGTGTCATCTTTTATGATTATTATTTTAATATCACATGAATTAAGTATGTAAATACATTTAAGTTCTATTTTCTCTAGTGTCTATGTAGATAAATAAATTTTGATTGTCATTAATTAAATATTTCCTATATTATAATTTAGAATTTATTTACAATACAAATAGGTTATCGTTTAAAAATTTGTTGTATAATATACCTCTATTTGAATTAATTACCGCATTAATAATATATTTGTAAAGCTATCAATCTCTACCATTTTCAATGGTATAAACAGATATTAGAGTTTTCATTATTATTAATAAAATTAAAATTTTATTTTTTTCGATTATTTCATTATAGAACATCATTAGATTATACACTTAATCAATATTTTTTACTGTTCTTTTTTCATCTACAAATACTAATTATTTTTTCATGTATAAAATTTGATATACCGATTAGAAAATAAAATATATCATTATTTTAAAGAAGAAGATAAAGATCGATAATATAAGGGTAAAGTAGGCATTTAGAAAAGTCAAATAGGATAAAAAGGGAGGTGGGTGAGCACAGAGAGAGAATTTCTATTATTCAAAGTTAGGGATGAAGTTTGATTTTTAAAACAAAATGATCAAGGATGTAAATGATTTTCACCCAACTTTAAATAATCTTAGTGTATTTAACATTTATACACTGATAATATGTGATTTAACAATGAACATATATTGCAAGTTACTAATCCATACTTCATATAAATATTATAGGCACTTTACATTTAAATAACCCCCCCCCCCTCCCCCCCTCTAAATAATTGTATGTGACATACTTTCATTTATAATTTATTCTAATAGAGAATGAAAGACTTTTAAATTTGGATCTAATTACCTTAATTTATATTTCATATCTTCCCATAAATGAGAATTTTATAATCATATAATTATTATGACATGTTTAAGATAACGAATTTTAAAAAAAACTATAATCTCATAAATGTTATGACATCTTGTACACCACAAAATTATTATTAATTTTGTCATTTATTAAACTTGATATCATTTTAAATTAATTATATATGTCACATAAATTGAAACTGAGTAAATAATATCTCCATTTTTTGGTGTTTAAAAGTCATATTGACAGCATCAATGAGATTGTACTTGAATAAGCTATTTCCTTATATTTTGAAAATTTAATTTGTTTCTCCAATGTTCTATTTATGATGAGATCTTGCTAGGACCCAGCTTTCTCGACCTTTTGGATCTGATGATTATATGTGATACTTTGCTTTCACATCTGTAATATCACTTTAATCATCACATTAATCTATTCTTCTTCTTCTCCCTTTTTCAAAGAGAAATTATGTATTTTTTTTGGGGTGAGAATCGTTTTCACTTTTCAACTTTGCTTTAAAAATCAAACTCCCTTCTCAACTTTGAACAATAATTAAACTCCCCTTTATCCTAATTAAATATTTAAAATGCCTATTATACCCTTTCATTATCAACTTCTTCTTTTTTAGTTCTTTAAACATCATGATATTTTCATTTTTTTTAAAATTCACGTAATTTTTCATAAAAACATAAACATTATCTTTTGGGTGAAAAAAGTGAGAAATACTAATTAAGTATATAAACTAATAATGTTATATAATAAAGTAAATTAGCATAATGAGAAAATTAATTTTATTAATAATAATTAAAACTCTAATATTTATTTATACAAGTGAAAATAACAAATAATAATAACTATACAAATATATTTTGATGAAATACAAAATAATTAATTAAATTAAGCTCAAATTTTTCAAGATTGTATTTATTTGGATTTTCAATTATTTTAAACTATAATTTATGTAATATGCCATTAATGACAATCAAAACTTGTTTATTTATATAGACAATAGATAATATCCCCGCCGTTTCATATTACTTGACCCCCATACCAAAAATAGTTGTTTAATTTACTTGTCTAATTTATAAAATCAAGAGATTTTTTTAATATTTTTTTATTTCTACCCTAGTATTAAATAACTGCATAGAGTAGTAGTAGTCAAATTTAAAGTTTCAAAGCATTATTAATAAGGTTAGTTTAGTAAAATTATACACATCTAATTAAAATTTTCTTAAGAGGTGTCGTCATATAAAAAATTGTCAAGTACTATGAAACGCATGGAATAAGAGAGTGGAGAAAGACAAAAATATACGCACATGCATGTACATATATACACACACGCTTAATGCATATAATATTGAAATAATGGTCATAAAAATAACATTAAATTTTGTGACAAATTGATAAAAGTAATATTCAACTTATAATGTTAATGAACTTAAATAAAAAATTATAAATACCTAGGTTAAAAAGATAAATTATATATAAGATAAAGAGGTATTACATAAATATATTTGGTATAATAAGGGTAAAATAGACCTTAGATAGGATAAAGAGGAGAGTTTGATTATTGTTCAAAATTGAGAGGAAAGTTTGATTTTTAAAGCAAAGTTGGGGGGTGGGGTGAAAATCATTATCATCTATTTTTTTTCTTTGTTTGTTTTTTTCTTTATGGAGAGAGTTCTCAAACTTCTTGAACGAACCCAAAATTGGATCTGACAAGATGCTTGGCATGAACTTCATAATAAAATATTATTATAATTTATATTAGAAATGAAACTTTTAAAACACTTTAGATCTAAATGATACGGGTCAACTTATTGTGCTTAATTAACCACAGGAAGTGAGGAAGATAAATAATGTTTTGAGAACTAATAGCTACGTTAAATTTCATCTTAATATTATATTTCCAAACAAGCTGGAAATCTAGAACTTATAAAAATCAAATATTCTAACAAATTTCTTGTTTTTATTTCGTTCCCTAATTACAACACTGGTATTAAAGGAGACTGGAAGGAATTGCAAAACAAAAGGGGAAAAAATATTAATTTAAAATATGTAAGACTTCAATTTTCATACCTGATTAAGGTCACGATCGGACGTAACGCTAGAAGCCATGTTTGGTTGAATTTCTTGACAATATATTTATTCTGTTAAAAAGAACTAGAAGGAAAGAAATATATAAGAAGAAGAAGAACAATAAAACCCCATATAATCGTCAATGAAAACAAAGGTGTGGGGAGGGGCTTTTTTTTTTCTTTTTATGGGAGGTTACAGAAATAGAAGGAAAAAAGTGAGTATTGTAGGAACCTGAATTGGCAGAGTAACGAGCAGAGAAAGTTTGGTTGATGCAAGTGCATGGGATATGTTGATTTTTATTGGAGAAACCAGCCGGCTACTTAATGCATTTATTACGACTTCAAAGTATATCTGGGAGACAACAGAAAGTTGTTGAAAAAGCATTTTAACTTATTTCCTCTTAAAAATAAGTAACAAAGATATACACATTGTGTTGGTTTATGAAGTGTTTGGATGATTAGCAAATAATTGTGTGGATCATTGGCACTCATGCCCTTATTTTCTGCTGATTATTAATTTATGTAGCCGACACACAATGTACTAGCTAGCTAGTATGTTCAGCATTGCCTCTACTCACTGGGCCGCTAACCCTTAGCACAAACCTACTATCAGTAAAATGAGGTGATTTCTACTCATGTTAGAATTAATATAATTGTGATTTTTAATTTATCATGTAAAAATGCAAGAGTTGTTGTATGTAGTAAGAATATCAAGAAAATTGCGATATTAATTTGGATGTCTCCCTGAATTGTCCTACCTATTGTTATTTCTCAAATAAAATATGTATTCAAAAATATGAACAACAAATCGAAGTTCAAACTATTTCAGAAAATAGCAAATAAAAAGAAAGAGATGAAGAATGAGAATCGTGCCTACTGAATTCACAGTGTGTCCTTAAGGAAATTATTCCCCTCACTGTACCCGAGGTTAATGGAATAAATCCTCCCAGAATAGAATGATTCACTCACCGGATAGCGGTACCTCACACTTCGTGAACAACGAACGACTCAATGACAACAAATCACACTTGAGTAAGAAGAGAAGAGTATTTACTTCAAAAATTTCGTGTCAATATCTAAGGAAGAATCAGATATCTATATCCAACAAGTGTCGCTTTAGAAAAGAGGCAATGGTTTCGAAAAGTTACACTTTTTTGGACCTGTTGGAAATTATGCATTTGGTTTTGTGGACACACAATGCATTACTGTGCTGCCGCAAAACCCTCAACAAATCAAAATAGTGAATTAGAAGGGATTGTGTGTTGGGTTTGCGGTCAGCACAATCCATTGTGCGTTCCCACAACCCCTCAGCACAATTTAAACAGTGAACTGAAGGATCATGTTCCTTCATTGTGCGTTGCGTATGCGTCCACAGAATCATTTCTGCGGCCACACTTAGAGGAAATTATCACAACCCAAAACCGTCGCAAGTGGCACCCACACTAACCCTCCGGTGGGAGAACCATATTGTTTAACTATTCAAACCCAATACTTAGTCAAATTTCAACATAAACTAGTTACTTCATTAAATAGTCCAATATCTCAAAATACTTATAATAACAATATCAAATGCGGAATTAAATGAAAATCTAAACAACCCCTAGAATCTGAAAGTCATTATACCAAAACCACTACAAATGTCAATAAAAGGGTTCAACCCAAAACAACTGAAAATATCTGAGTTCGAAATAAATGGAACATAAACTAAGTAGATGACTCATGACTGCCTGGAAGATGTAGCTCATCCTTGAGTCGGAATGCAATCTGCTCTAAAGCTGAGGTCTCGATGCAGTCGCTGGAAAATGCTCCGCACTCAACAAAAAGAAGAGCACGTGTAGTATCAGTACACAAGAACAATGGTGTACTGGTACGGTCATCGGCCAACCCAAAATAAGAAATGTGAACAAGCAACCATAACTTAGTAAATGAAGAATAATTATGAACACCTACCATATAACTTTACCTTAAGTATATGACACTTAACCTTAATCAACATGCCGCAGAATTCAGTCAAGTACACGTCAAAATGGACAACAACTCAATTCAAGACCATGACTACCAGCAAGAATTCATGCCAACAAACCATGACTCAACAACAAATACTAACCATGTCTCAATTACATAAGTAGATAAACAAATAAAGAGATATGCCAATCATTGTAATTTAGCCCGGATCACTCAAGGATCCATTCCAACATCAACAAAATTAATAATCAGAAATCACGGTTCACTCAAGAAAATAAATATAACAAGTCAACAAATAAAGTTGGTTCACTCAAGAAACCAAATATAACAAGTTAACACATAAACCTGGTTCACTCAAGAAACTGTCACTCCCACCAATACCTTGTACATACATACTAAGGATCTTATGATTTACCACTAGCCATGACCTGCAGGGGATGAGCTCTTGTCTATATACCCAAAATTTCAGACATCTAGTGCCTGCCAATCTTATATCACCAATCCTGTGAAGATGTCCAAATACCGGTACATCCCACAATAATCAATATGATATCACAATAATCACAACCGCAATGGAAACAACAACTACACTTGTACATTCAACAAGCCATTTAATACAACCCTCAATCCTCATTGCATGTGATTAATACTTAGGATATCGTTTAACCATTCACTTTCTTTGAATATGTATTGTAATAAGTATATGAAGAAATAGTTAATATGCACATATAAATAAAGTTGGGTTTCAACTACATTAAACCATCACCTACCTCAATCCAAGCTTGCACCACTCTATTGAACTTGAGTCTTTCTCTTTCGTGTAATTTTCGCTTGATTGTGGTCTTTACGAAGGAAAATGATGGAATTTAGGTGGCATTCGCCCAAAATTGCCTCTCCCAGCCCTTAGACAAATGTGAAATGAAAATAATATTTTTGGGTTATTTTCTGCATTAATCAGCGCATATCCAGCTATAGCGAGATTTGCCCTCTATGGTAGGATTGACCGAAGTTGACTCCCGCTATAACAAAATATTTCTGCTATAACGGTGCAGTAGTAGTGGCCTGCCACCTGCTATAGCAGGGTAGGCAAAGCAGAAACTCAAGATTTCTCTAATTTTTTCATTTTTGTAACACACCCTCAGATTTTGACATCCCAGACCAACCCCTTTACATCAAATTTGATATCGGGAACCAACCCCTTTACATCAAATTTGATATCGGGAGTTCTACTCACCCGAATCCACTTCCAAAAGTTCCTACAGATTCCTTATCATCTTAGCTATCATAAAATTATCTGAAATCACTAAAACCTTAAATAATCCATTCCCGGATTACCCTAGACCATACCGCGCTCGAATTTCATCCAAGACTAGCCTAGCCTAAAATTTCTAACTCTCAATCCAGGAAAAACCATAATCTAAATTTTGGCATGCTAGACTTACCCATAATGATGAAATGAATCGTTACAATAGATATTAATTTATCCATCATTCATCTGCGAACGATCAAATAAGAAAATGAGGAAAGTAAGAAGATAAAAAGTGCCTGTATCTTAAAAAAGTAAGGGGACTTGTCCCACATGTCTCTCTCGATTTCCCAAGTCTCTTCCTTAACAGGATGATGCTTCCACTAAACCTTTACTAATTGAATTTCCTTTATTCTGAATTTTTGAACATCTCGATCAAAAATTGCAATCGACTCCTCTTCATATGCGAGATTCTTATAAAGTAACACTGAGTCCCATTTGATGATATAATCACCATCTCTACAGTATTTCTTGAGCATTGACATATGGAACACCGAAGGAACCCTTAACAGGCTTGGTAGTAACGCCAACCTGTAATATATCAGATCAACATCATCAAGAACCTCAAACGGACCAATATATCGAGGGCTAAGCTTAACCTTCTTACCAAATCATATAACTCCCTTCATAGGACATACTTTCAACAACACTTGCTCATTGAGTTTGAAAAACATATCCTTTACCTTACGATCCGCTTACTCCTTGTGCCTACCTTGAGCTGCCAACAACTTGCCTTGAATAAATTTCACCTTCTCCTGAGCTTCCCTCAACAAGTATGTGCCCAAAGGCTTCATATCACCAACTTCAAACCATCCTATGGGTGATCTACACCTTCTCCCATAGAGTGCTTCAAATGAAGCCATATCGATGCTAGAATGGTAACTATTATTGTATGAAAACTCACACAACAACAAAAAATTATCCCAGTGGCCTCCAAAATCAATAACACAGGCCTTTAACATATCCTCAAGCACCTGAATAGTCCTCTTTGACTGCTTGTCAGTCTGAGGATGGAAAGTAGTGCTAAAAATTAAGCTTGTTTCCTAATTCTTCATGTAACCTGTCCCAAAACTTAGAGTTGAATTATGTACCTCTATCAAAAATGATAAAAACTAGCACCCCATGCAACCTCAATATCTCCTTGATATAAATTTTGGCTAACTACTTTGAGCTGTAATCCACTCTAATTGGAATGAAATGAGCTAACTTGGTCAGCCTGTCGATAATGACCCAAATAGAGTCATCCTTCCCCAAGGTCTTCAAAAGACCCACTATGAAATTTATGGCTATCCTTGTCACGACCCGAAATCCCATTCGAGCCGGACTGGCACCCGAAGCCGATATGACCCGAGAGAACCAATCTTTGCTCATGTACATTTGTATGCATAGCCTCATATGAACATCATACTATCTCATGTAACTGATAACATATAAAATGCATATGGCGAAAGTCATGGAAAACATGTACAATATGTGAAACTTGGCCGTTAGGGCCATCAAGTCGAGTGAACATACGTCTCTTGCATCCATATACCCACATACGTCTACAAAAGCCTCTAACAGATACATATACAAGACCAACTTAAATTCGAGACAAGTCCCCGCTTTATACAATATTTACAACATCAGAACAAATGTACAACTATGACTTGGGAAGTCCCAAACCAACTGGGGCTCACCAAAAATCTGCAATTACTGTCAACCTATTACGGAGGTCTCCTAGTGCCTGCACCTGCAATATTTAAAGTAAGTTCCCCAAGAGGGGTCAGTACGAAGAATGCACTGAGCATGTAAGGCTCGAATGAAACTGTATGATATGTAAACATGTCAATGAACTCAAATTTGAATTCATAACCAATATGGATAAGTCACTATACTGAACTTTGGGAACCATGTATATTGCTTTCATTACTTTCTTTGCTTCTATGATTATTCAGCTTTGCCTGTGACCTTTGATACCCGGGCCCCGACTGATCAGTGGGTTTACATAACATATCGTTATGTTGGGATCGGCTCGAGCTAAGCTTATGCCTCCAGAGCTGCCACCCTAAGAATCAATATATTGGGATGGGCTCGAGCTAGGTTTTTACCTCTAGAGCTGCCACCCATACAACATATTAGGTTCGACTCGAGCTAGGTTTATACCTCCAGAGCTGCCCCCTGTCAGGTTCGGTCCGAGCTAGGCTTATGCCTCTAGGACTACCCCCTGATCCTGGGATCGGCTTGAGCTAGGCTTATGCCCTCAAAGATGCCACCCATACTTGATCATTAACCACATATACATTACTTCACTTCTTTACTTTTAAGAGATTGATACCTTTACTTGTGAGAGATTGGTACATTCACTTGTGAGAGATTGATACATTCATTTGACATAGCATTTTTGGAAGCTTTGGAACCATAACCAAAATAGAAGACATGTGAATAACATTATTGGAAACATAGCCTTATTGGAAACATAGCCTTATTGGAAACATAACACCATTGGAACCATTGGACAATCATCCATGAACAAGATACATGAGCACAATCACTTTTGGAACTTTGGAAAACAACCTTATTGAGTTTTTGGAACAATACCCATGAATATGAGACATGAGATTCACAATTGATCTATGAGTAGAAAATATATGATAATGACCACTGATAATCTCATATAGGATACCTTAGCACATTTCGGGATGGGACAAGCGTAATGTCAATGTGAATATTATTTGCCGCAGAAAGATACGGACAGAGTAACCTTACATAGCTTGTATTCTCAATACGAATATACAATCCTAGATGTGCATACAATAGTCCCGCTCCTTCTTTATGTGTCACTTTACAATACAAATATATAACGGAATTCACATTAACCACCAACTACCTTACAAATGCATATAACGTCAATGAGTTACATGTTTGCCTTTAAACATGCCATTTCCCCTTGACAAAACCATTGATGAAATTATTATCCCAAAAATCCCACAATATTCTCAACATTGAACAATACATGATAATCAATACATTTCACCACAACACTTCTCCTTTACACTTTCTTATCCACACCACATCACAAATAATCCATCAAATTACCTTAATACACCTCATAGCACATATCGGCCAAATTCCCACAATTTACACTTATGGAAAAATAACAAGTTTAATAACAAAATCACACCATACATGTTCATATTTTATCCATACCATGTTCTTTCATCAAAGTCACAAGTCATAATTCAAGCTTGAATCTCATGGATCACAAATCTTATATAAAAACACAAAGTACCATGTCTAACACTTCCAAGCATAACCAACATGATTTAAATACTCCCCCATTCATATAACATATTAATCCATAACAATAATCACTTACCCAAGCTTGAAAAGTGATGATCTTGCTCCAAAAGTGAGCTTTGAGTCCATAGGGTTTGAGAGCAAATATCTTATCTTTTGGTCTAAAAAGGCATGAGACTTATGAAGAATAAAAATTAGATTTTTTGGTCCCTTTTATAAGACTTTATTTCCATCCTTAGCCACTCTTAAAGAATTAAATGCTTGGTCTAGAAGGTTAAGGCAAGAATGGGTCCTTTGACCCATTTGGCCCATGGATTCTTCTCATTTTGGGCCCTTTTTGAGCCCAATTCACTTAATCCAATAAAATCAATAATTTATCGTGTTTAAGTCATTTCAAATGTGTTACAACAATATTACCACTTACGCTATTCATATCCGTTGGCTCAATCCCCAAAACAAGTGATTCTAGCCACGTAGGGCCTTTTTTGACCAAAAGGGTAAAATCGTCATTTTGACGTCAAATTCGTTCTCGAGTAATTTTATCATACCAATATAATACTTTACTCATTTCATGTATATGCTCATGGTTGTAGAATAAACGTGACAAAAATTGGCTCGGTACGTCACCGGGCACCCTCAGGACTTAGAAAATTTCAAACTTTCGAAAAATGGAAAAACCCATCCTGGAACGCCCTTGGGAGCACCATATTGCTTCCTGTGGACAAAAATTTTGGCCCAAAGCAGCCTGGCACTCCCTCTGGCATGCCCCAACCTTAATTTTTTTGAAAATTTCATTTTTCGACTTTTCTTCGCGGGTATGGTTAGATACTTCAAGTCCTATTCTTTAACTTACTTCTTACCCTTAATATACTTTGTTTAGAGGTCATATTAGCCTCATTTTGAACCCCACAACTGCCTCACAAAACTCCCAAAACACCTCCTATGCAAGGTTAATCACATGTATAAGGCCAAATTTTAATTTTCTCATCACTAACATTACAAATTACATACTCATGGCATCTCGACACCTAAGTAACCATTGTTCAACGTAGTCACATAGGGTTGGGAGTATACGAGGTGTTACATTCTCCCCCCCCCCCTTAGAAATATTCGTCCTCGAATGTTAACGATGTCGCTTCAATTACAACAAATACATCTCTATATTAGCATATGTACGCATAAACACTTAAGGTTCATGGATATTTACTTAGTATTGGTCCACTTCCACATTTTGAACCTTTTCCTCCGTTTGAAACAAATATGGGTACGTCGATTTCATCATCATTCATTTTTTTTTCCAACGTCCCATGCGATCTCTTTGACTTGTTGATTTCTCCAATTTATTAACCTTCACACTTGTCGGTTTAGAATAGCCATAGATATCTTTTCTTAGTGAGATCCCCAGAACTTTGTATATTTCCAATGGGAGCAATATGAAATGAAACTCTTATGAACTTTCGGCAAAGTTCTTTCTTTTCAACTCCCCTTACTCCTTTCATTGGTGATGCTTTTAGGAGTACTCAATCATCTATACTCACAAACATCTACGATACCATTCCCTCATCGGCAGGTACATCTACCTGCTTACCTTTGCCTCTACCTCTTCTTGTGATTGGCATTTTACTATATCAAAGAAAAACAATCACCATGGTCAGATACAATTCAACTTACAACACTGGCTCTATTGCACGATCTAGAAGTGAATAAAAGAAACAACATTCTAAATGTCCCGTAGCCTCCTACTTATAAATGTGGCGCGCAACATATCCATAAGCAAGACTCTACTCAGACACGGCTTTGTAGACACACTTAGAACGACCTGCTCTGATACCACTTTTGTCACGACCCAAAATCCCATTCGATTCGGACTGGCACCCAAAGCTGATATGTCCCGAGAGAACCAATCTTTGCTCATGTACATTTGTATGCATAGCCTCATATGAACATCATACTATCTCATGTAACTGATAACATATAAAATGCTTATGGCGGAAGTCATGGAAAACATGTACAATATGTGAAATTTGGCCGTTAGGGCCATCAAGTCGAGTGAACATACATCTTTTGCATCCATATACCCACATACGTCTACAAAAGCCTCTAACAGATGCATATACAAGACCAACTTAAATTCGGGACAAGTCCCCGCTTTATACAACATTTACAACATCAGAACAAATGTACAACTGTGACTTGGGAAGTCCCGAACCAACTGGGGCTCACCAAAAATCTGCAATTACTGTCAACCTATTGCGGAGGTCTCCTAGTGCCTGCACCTGCAGTATTTAAAGTAAGTTCCCTAAGAGGGGTCAGTACGAAGAATATACTGAGCATGTAAGGCTCGAATGAAACTGTATGATATGTAAACATGTCAATAAACTCAAATTCAAATGCATAACCAATATGGATAAGTCACTATACTGAACTTTGGGAACCATGTATATTGCTTTCATTACTTTCTTTGCTTCTATGATTATTCAGCTTTGCCTGTGACCTGTGATACCCGGGCCCCGACTGATCAGTGGGTTTACATAACATATCGTTATGTTGGGATCGGCTCGAGCTAGGGTTATGCCTCCAGAGCTGCCACCCTAAGAATCAATATATTGGGATGGGCTCGAGCTAGGTTTTTACCTCTAGAGCTGCCACCCATACAACATATTAGGTTCGACTCGAGCTAGGTTTATACCTCCAGAGCTGCCCCCTGTCAGGTTCGGTCCGAGCTAGGCTTATGCCTCTAGGACTGCCCTCTGATCCTGGGATCTGCTTGAGCTAGGCTTATGCCCCCAAAGCTTCCACCCATACTTGATCATTAACCACATATGCATTACTTCACTTCTTTACTTTTAAGAGATTGATACCTTTACTTGTGAGAGATTGGTACATTCGCTTGTGAAAGATTGATACATTCATTTGACATAGCATTTTTGGAAGCTTTGGAACCATAACAAAAATAGAAGACATGTGAATAACATTATTGGAAACATAGCCTTATTAGAAACATAACACCATTAGAACCATTGGACAATCATCCATGAACAAGATACATGAGCACAATCACTTTTGGAACTTTGGAAAACAACCTTATTGAGCTTTTGGAACAATACCCATGAATATGAGACATGAGATTCACAATTGATCTATGAGTAGAAAATATATGATAATGACCATTGATAATCGCATATAGGATACCTTAGCACATTTTGGGATGGGACAAGCGTAATGTCAATGTGAATACTATTTGCCGCAGAAAGATACGGACAGAGTAACCTTACATAGCTTGTATTCTCAATACAAATATACAATCCTAGATGTTCATACAATAGTCCCGCTCCTTCTTTATGTGTCACTCTACAACACAAATATATAACGGAATTCACATTAACCACCAACTACCTTACAAATGCATATAACGTCAATGAGTTATATGTTTGCCTTTAAACATGCCATTTCCCCTTGACAAAACCATTGATGAAATTATTATCCCAAAAATCCCACAATATTCTCAACATTGACCAATACATGATAATCAATACATTTCACCACAACACTTCTCCTTTACACTTTCTTATCCACACCACATCACAAATAATCCATCAAATTACCTTAATACACCTCATAACACATATCGGCCAAATTCCCACAATTTACACTTATGAAAAAATAACAAGTTTAATAACAAAATCACACCATACATGTTCATATTTTATCCATACCATGTTCTTTCATCAAAGTCACAAGTCATAATTCAAGCTTGAATCTCATGGATCACAAATCTTATATAAAAACACAAAGTACCATGTCCAACACTTCCAAGCATAACCAACATGATTTACATACTCCCCCATGCATATAACATATTAATCCATAACAATAATCACTTACCCAAGCTTGAAAAGTGATGATCTTGCTCCAAAAGTGAGCTTTGAGTCCTTAGGGTTTGAGAGCAAATATCTTATCTTTTGGTCTAAAAAGGCATGAGACTTATGAAGAATAAAAATCAAATTTTTTGGTCCCTTTTATAAGACTTTATGTCCATCCTTATCCACTCTTAAAGCATTAAATGCTTGGTCTAGAAGGTCAAGGCAAGAATGGGTCCTTTGACCTATTTTGGCCCATGCTTTCTTCTCATTTTGGGCCCTTTTTGAGCCCAATTCACTTAATCCAATAAAATCAATAATTTATCATGTTTAATTCATGTCATACGTGTTACAACAATATTCCCACTTACGCTATTCATAGCCGTAGCCTCAATCCCAAAAACAAGTGATTCTAGCCACGTAGGGCCTTTTTTGACCAAAAGGGTAAAATCGTCATTTTGACGTCAAATTCGTTCTCGAGTAATTTTATCATACCAATATAATAATTTAATCATTTGATGTATATTCTCATGGTTGTAGAAGAAACGTGACAAAAATCGGCTCGGTACGTCACCGGACACCCTTAGGACTTAGAAAATTTCAAACTTTCGAAAAATGGAAAAACCCATCCTGGAACGCCCTTGGGCGCGCCAACTTGCTGCCTGTGGAAAATTTTTTTTTGCCAGAGCGTCCTGGCACACCCTCTGGCGCGCCCCAACCTTAATTTTTTTGAAAATTTCATTTTTCGACTTTTCTTCGCTGGTTTGGTTAGATACTTCAAGTCCTATTCTTTAACTTACTTCTTACCCTTAATATCATTTGTTTAGAGGTTCTCTTAGCCTCATTTTGAACCCCACAAATGCTCCACAAAAATCCCAAAATACCTCCTACTCAAGGTTAATCAAATGTACAAGGCCAAATTTTAATTTTCTCATCACTAACATTACAAATTACATACTCATGGAATATCAACACATAAGTAACCATTGTTCAACGTCTTCACATAGGGTTGGGAGTATACGGGGTTTTACAATCCTCTCCTACTTCCACTTGGGAATAGGCATCCTATGAAGTAAACCCGCATGCCTTTGATGCTTGTATTTCACTTGCTGATAACTATGGCATTTAGACATATATTCCACTATATCTCTCTTTATTTTGGTCTACTAATATATCTGTCTCAATTCATGATATATCTTGGTTGCACCCGAATGAATAGAGTACCAAGAACCATGAGCTTCTATAAGCAAACTGTAATGACCCTCCAGGTTATTTTCTCTATTTCCATATGGTTATGATATTTTGAATTTTCCTATAGTGGATACAGGTCATTTATGACTTGTTGGAACTGTCAGTTTGGTTATCAGACATTTCATTTGATTTTTAGGTTTATTTCCCTATTTTGGAGCTTTCGCTATTAAGGAATTGGTCTCGAACCAAAACTCCTAGTAAATGGCCTCGAATGAGAATTTTGATAGTTCCATCAGATTTGGAACGTTGATTTTAGGCTAGGAGGACTCTTGGTCCGGATCCCTAGGCTTTCGAACATATTTTGGGCTAATGGGTGGAATTTGGTTAAAATGGAACTATAGGTGTGGACCCCACATTTAATCAAAATGACCTCAGATGGATATTTTGATGGTTTTGGTGAGTTTAGAATGTCGAATTTGGTATGATAGCATAGTTCATTTGCACGCATGGGGTTTTGAATAAATCCCAAGCACGCGATTAGAGTCCATTTGGACTTAGCAAAAATCTGGGCCCTGATATCTTGTGTGACCGCTAAAGTGATCTAGGAGCCACTTTAGAGACCTTGAGCTACTTTAGCGGCCTTGGCTACTTGGCTAAGGTCTTCTTTAGCGGTCAGGGTCCGCTTAAGCAGACGTCGCTTTAGCGACAGTTGTCTGCTTTAGCGGACATTGCTTTAGCGTCCAGGGTGACGCTTTAGCAGCCACTCTCTATTTCATACCAGCCGCTTTATCGGCTAAGTGACCACTTTAGCGGCAACTGCTGGTGTTAAATATCCCTTCTTTACCCTATTTCTTTTCATTTCCTAGGGTATTTTCATCCATTTTTTAGAGCTTGGAACGTGAAATAGTGTGGGAAATCATCAATTGAAGCTAACGTAAGTTAGTTCAACACTCCTTGGCCATTTTCCATTATCGTCCCCGTCAAATTTCATCATTTTTAATTGCAAATTCCTAGAATTTAGGTCTTAAATTCCCTAAACTTTAGGGGTTGATTTAGCCCCCAATTTGTACTCCAAATGTGCTTAACTTTTGAGCACACATTCCTTATCCTCCGAGGGACCTCGTGACTAATTCAATATTGAGATTCCATTAGCGGGCTCCACGAGCCCATATTTGGCATGATTTTGGGGCCGGAGTTTTATATAGCAATATGAGTATCGTTTTACACCTATTAACGTGTATATTATGATTTTGATAGTGCGATGTTATTTTCAAGATCGTGGAGCGAGGGTGGGTGATTTGTTTAGTAATAGATTGACGTTATAGATCCTTTAATTAAGACATACCATTTAACTTAGAGATTTGAGCGGTAGTCCCCCGATTAGATCCTTGTAGTAATTTCATGCCCTTGATTACTGTAGTTGCCCAAGTTATGAGGCTTTATTATGTTGGTTACATATTATTGGGCCCACAGCCGTAGTTACGATACCACTTGGACTCCAGGTGAGTATTTTATCCCTAAAAGGGGCATGACCCTAGTTTATAAATGCTTAGGTGCTTATGGTTGTATTGTTTGGATGTTGGTGATGGCATGCATACTTGTTGGCGCATTCATGCTCACTTAGTGGTACGATTCCAACCAAAACCTTGATTTTACTACTGTTTTCTAAAAAGGGATTTATTCCCACTTTTCACTTTTAAAAAGGTTTCTTTTACAAATGGGAGTAGTACCACCTTATTTAATGAATTATGAGCTTTTGAAACTAAATGTGATATTTTTGGAATTAGATCGAGGTTGATCCCGGTCTATTAATGATCCACTCATTTTACCACTACTTATTTTCTTTGATCGAGAGAGATTTCGACCCTTTCTATATTACTGTACTATTTTAGTCCCAGATTTGAGCCTGGACAATGGATTTACAGACTTACACCTTTTTAGTCACAGTTGAGTCTGTGCACTTATTCAAGTTTACAAGACAAAACCATTCTCCGATTTAGCCAACATGTAACATTTCACACATTGTGAACTTCCCAATACTCCACCAACATAACCAACATAATATACACCATCTATCATGCATAAAATATATTAAACCATCATAATAAACACTTACCAAGCCTTGTACAAAGATGATCTTGGCGCCAAAGGGATGACTTAGGGTTCTTGAGAGACAAAAGAAAATATTTAGTAAAGTCTAAAAAAACATGAGAGTTCAAATGACATAAAAATCTGATTTCTCTCTTTATATAGTCCCTTTAAAGTGATCCTCATCCACACACTTGGTGTGTTTACATGGTCAATGGAAGAGTTGGAAGAATGGGTCAAATTCCCACTTGGGCCATGTCTTTCTATGGTTTTTGGGCCCAATTGTGCAAGACTTATTAGTGCCCACAATTTAATACATAATTCATCAAATCTCTCATGTCTCCATTTTTCCATAAATATTACGGTAACCAGCTAGACTCAGAAACGTATGGGGTGTTACACTATCTTTGCGAGCTATTGAGATGGAGGAGTTGTATACACTTGTTACGTTTGGCACTTAGATAGGACATGGTATTTCTGGTTTCTGTTACATTCATTCATTCATATGCATTGCCTATCACCAGTGTAATTATTTGTCTGTATCTATCAGTCTTATGGGGAGCCGTATAGGTACAAGTTATGATTGTTATCTATTGAGTGGTTTCTCGAACCTTCCGGGCTTATGGAGGCTCGGTTAAGTTATTGTTTGTTAGGACTAGCCGATTACTTTATTATTGGTTATTATGGTTTGTTCGCGGCAGGATGGTTATAGATTGGTACCCGAGATTGTTGGTACATTTCTAATCTCTTTTCTCTATTATGGTAAGTTACATTATCATTAAGTTACCTTATGATTAGTCACACTTTGGTTAGAGGCTTTGATTATGCTAGTATTAGCTCCTTTACTTGGCTATGATCCTCGAGATGTTAGGTTGGCTCCTCAGGATATTACCTTGACATTAGTCCTATACATGTATGTATGTATATATATATATATATATATATATATATATATATATATACTAGTCTATGATAACGTGCGTTGTACGTTTGTCCCAATACAACTATAACATTGATAGAAACATCAAAAGGTTGTGCTTTTTAGTTCCCTTGGTGAAGAGAGTTTTAAAATATTTATCTATGAAAAATAATCTCTCTTATTCTCATTCATGAGGATGTAGAATATATAACCCTACTCTACAAGCTCACTTAGATACCACAACTAATGTCCGATATGTAGTGCAAGTGTAAAGATAAATTTCTAGTTATCAAGTAATTTTTTTAAACATCTGAAAGTATCAAGCATTCTATAGATATAACAATCACTCGGAGCTACAAGCTATTTCATACCCTAGTTAACCAAAGTTGAGACAATTTATAAAGCTCATTCTCAGGAGAAGGTGAACAACCTAAAATGTTATGCTCATTGAAATAAACAATGCAAACCTGAAACAAAACAAGAGAACTCATTGCATATTAGGACCACAGTAAGTCAATAATGGATTAATGTTGATTTATTGAAATAGGTAGCTATTTTGGTAGATATTTTTCTTCCGCAGTGATTTCCATCATATCCATGTCCATGTGGTATAATTCAATAATTCTTCATTTAAGAATATACTCTACACAAATGAACATATTACATGAAGGCCCCAATTATGTCTTAATATGAAATTACATCGGCGAACATAAATGCAACAACAATAAATTAAGGGTAGTCCTAAAAGGGGGTCTAGAGAGGGTAGAATGTCCTATCTTAAAGTGTAGGCAGACTTTTACCTGCTATGTCTTTACCCATCACGGCCTCATATATGATGATCGACACCAATACGCTTGCTAGATATTTGCAGGTAATATCTAAGCGTATGTTCTTTGCATGTGAGGTTATACTATGTCAATCTTGTACATTCTTCCAATGATCAAAGAAAAAATGTGATTCATAAAAGGCTCCTAAATAATATTAGGGAAAAACAAATAAGTAAAGATTTAATAGCTATATCTTTAATTAATTTAAATCCAAGTAAAATCATATAAATCTAATATCAAACTTAATCTAAAAACATTCCACCTTATTCCATACCAAACGATCCTTTAGACTTTTATTTATGAATTTAATACAAATACGATTTTTGTAAATATATAAAGAACTCTTAATCATGATAGCTTCCCACATACTAACATATCAATCAACCAATATAGAGAGCTTTAGATTTTGAGATAAACCGACCTTGGATTTAAAGATTGCATTAGACTCCAACAATTTCTTACCCAACTCAATAATACACTTTTGAGTATAATAACATTATAAAAATATGTACCCTTACAGTTAAATCATTCCTGCTTAGCTAAAGAAACTTCAACAAACATTGTCTAAATAAAAAGAAACATTGTCTTCAAGTTATTATTAACAGGAATTGAACAAAAAATGCAGCAAAAAAGTCACCAATTATAATACAACTAATTGAAATTCGTGGTAGAGTCAACTTACTTTTTTCATAGTCTTTTTCCTTCATCTTAACAGTTGGATGTATAGAGAGGAAAAGTTACTCACATGTTAATCAACTAGCAAAACATATGGAGTAGACAATTAAAATTTTTGAACAGAAACAAATAACTCCATGCCTGTGAAGTTTCATGAGCAGAACACTTCGGCCATTTTTTTTAAAGGGAAAATAAACCCCAAGAAAATAAGGTAAATGGGAAAAAACAAAACCTATATATTTATTCTATTAGGATTCTTTTCATATATCTTATATTTTAGGAGTCCTTTTAATTTTCATAGATTCCCATATATTTTCCTTTTAGTATATTTATAGGAGTCCTTAATTTTTCAAGATTTTTTCATCTATTTTAGGAGTCAATATTATAAATATAATAATATAATAATTGGAAAAAATAAGTGAAAAGACAATTTTGTCTATTGCAGAGACTTTTAATGAAGGACAAAAAGTTCAAACAATATTTTTAAAGACCTTCACACTTTTAATATAGTATAGATATATGGTATTACCGTATATACCTTTATTTCCTTATCTATTCATATTGTACATGTATCCTTTGGCCTTGTATTACCACTATGTATTACCACTATATATCATTCTTTCACTCTTCATTTGTCTATTGGCTAGTGATATACGGTAGTGCACTTTAGTTCCTGAATACTGTTAGAATAGGATGGTTTATCCTTATTGCTTCATTAGCATTATTATATTTAGTTTCTTGGTTAGTTGCCTGTAATTTATATTCTCACTTTACATGTTATTTATGCTTGCATTATCTTTGGAGCTCAGATTGTCGATGCCTACTAAGTACCACGTGTTTGGTACTCATACTATACTTCTGCAGCCTGTAGATCATAGTACAAGTTCTCGCCGTTGATGTGTGCATCGTGTGGAGCAGCCATGGATCTGAGATTTAGGGTGAGCTCCTGACGTTTGAAGTACTCGTGCTCTCTCTTATATTATTAGTTTGATATCTATTTTGTAATTCAGAGATGTCTTTGTATATATATTGACTATGTATTTCACTTTGTACTCCTGTTGTATTAGAAACTCTTGTACTGACTTTACCAGGTCTTGGGGTTGTAATCTATATTAGTCTCCTTGTTTGATTCCTTTCCACTGCTTTCTTTATTTCTTTTAATAGTCCGTTACTAGCCATTCCAGACTACGGGTTGGCTTACCTACTGATGGGTTATGGTAGGTGCTATTATGACCTGAGAAATCAGGCCGTGACAAATTGGTATCAGAGCATAAGTTCACTAGTGTTGTTTGTACAACAACTAAGTGCCTAGTAGAGTCCTGCGGATTGGTGCAGAGACGTCTGTATCCTATCTTTGGGATGCTACAGGAAATTCTTAGGAAATCATATTCTTGACTCCTTGTCGTGTGTCCGTACTTCTATGAACTTCTAAGTAATTTTTTTGACTCCACTCTTTCCCAAATAGATAACACGAGGTTATCGATAGATGCGGATGGGACTTCTATACGTGTTACCAGAGTTTTAGCTCAGTGTCGAACTAGAGAGTTAGAGATTGATATAGAGGATCTTCAGTATCAGCCAGAGGGTCTGAGGTCAGTCCAGGATCCAACAGAGTTTGCGACTGCCTCAGCTTTTTAGGATACCATGTTGGGACTTTTGAGTCTTTACATAGATACTTCACAGTTAGTGGTGGTCCCTGGTATATCGAGTGGTTCTCATACCAGAGTTAGGTTTGTTGGCGTTCAACAGGGTTTGTTATTAGTTTCAGAGTATTTGGTTTCTTGAATGTGCCAGAGATACTCCTATGTTATTTTCTATAGATTTCTAGTCAGACATTTTAGTGTATTTGGCCTAGGAATTCTAGCCATGGAGGCCATTTTGGGTCAGCAAGTATAGTGAATCATAAAGCCTCAGGGGCATACTTTGATTTTGGTGAGATTAGTCATTGGTCTAGGGAGTGCCCCAGGAATAAGTTGGTCAGCCAGTTGGGGTCAACTCGTGTTTCTCGTCAGGTTAGAGCTTCAGGGGTTTGTTATGACTGCAGAGATACCGACCATTAGTCCAGAGAGTGTCCCCAATATAGGATTATTGAGTTGTTAGTGCAACTAGATTAGTCTCATAGAGATATGGTATCTTCGGCCAGAGGTAGTGCTATTAGTATTTCAGTTGGTCGATCAGAAGCTCAGTTTGGGTTTGGTCGCGTTCAAATTTGTACTACTTTAGGCATGTTAGGGATTGTGACTTCGAATCTCCATCGTGATAGGTGCGACTTTGATTTTCTACCTTTAGTCTCTATTTGAGTTTAGTTGGGTTTTCATACCCATCGATGATTGTATGCCTTGATTACTATATTGATTGATGTATGCCTTTGTGTAGATTTATTCTTTTTTGACTATCCCCGTAGATGAATTCTTTTAGTAGTAGATTGAGTGGATAAGTATTGTGATTTCCTAGGGGTGTAGCATTTGGGTTAAAGTCCATCTTCTTTGGCATTTTGGCCTTGTTGTGGTTGTAGAGTGGTTATGGTTATTGTTTTTCCTTTGGTGCCACCTGCACTTTATACGATCATTATTATTGTCATTGTTTTGACATTGATTGATCCTTACTAGATGGATGGCTAAATTAGCATTATCTAGTTAGTATCCCCTTCCTTGCGATTCTTATTCGTTGGCTTGGATGGCTAACTCAGTTAGTTGGTTCTCTCTCTTTTAGTATGGTAAGGTTAGATCAATTTTGAGAGGGAGTGAAGAAAGGTTCAGCCTTCTATGGTTTGCTGAGATTCTACCATTGGCTATCTTTTTCTATAGCCCATTCCTGAGGTTGATAAATTTGAGATTTGTCCTTCCAATTTAGATAGTTCATCACCCGATTGCGGTCTTGACCTTGATGTTGATAGTTAGTTGGGTACTTTGTTCTTTCTGTGATGTGGTTCATGGTTCAACTGAGTTAAAGTTGGGGTAAATGGGTGAATTCAGAAAATTCTCATCTCAGCATTTATTCGACCTAACATTACTTCATGGAGTGCTTTGACTTGGTGATATATGCTTGTGTATTAGTTGTCAATAACCAAAGTGTTGGGAGTGAGTATTTGTTGTACGGAGTATTGGTTTGACCAGATTTAGGCTAAGGTCATATTTTCTGAGTTGCTCGATTTTTGGCTACCATTATTACTCTTTGCAACTTTGGGAGTTCTTGGTTATGCCTTGTTGTGTTATACCCTTTAGCAGATGTGGATTTGATTGCTGGTATCTCCAGCCTGTGGTTTTCCCCAGTTGTGGTTGTGTTCTTAGGCAACATTTTAGTTTCAGCCCTTGTGGAAACCGTTAAATATATGCTTGGTTTCTGATAGTGAGATTGATTTGGGTATTTGACCCAGGTGAAGGTTTGTGGGCTTCAGTTTTGGGATTTTGGCTCTATTGAATGATGGCTTTTGGAATATGGAGACCACTCGTCAGCAGGATCAGTTTGGATAACTAAGATCGAGTAGTTCTGGTTTGGTTTGAAAATTACAGCAATGTATTGCATAACTTCATTGCAACCCCATTTCCCTATTTATTTTAGTTCAACATTCATTTATAGGCTGACTAAGCCTACTCTTTACCTACCGATTTGGTTCTCTTCAGTCCAGATAGACTGTGCTTGATTAATGCTCGAAAAATGGTCCATTGGCACACAATATTGGTTTTTACTTCTCTTGACCTTGGTTCTCAGTGATTGTCAGAATTTTGACTGTATTCTCAGCAGAAGAAGTAGGCTTCACATGGTTTTACCCACAGTTGGTGGGGCATTTTGGATCGGACCGTTCATCTTGGAAAAAGTATGCTTGGGATTCATGATTATTGGTTTCAAGGATCATTAGGACAAATTGTAGCTTTGTCTAGAGATTGCAAGCTTTGATTATATCCATTTGCGTGTCTAGGTAACACCTTATGGTCTTATTTTTATGCTTGCCATTATGGATTTTCAGTAGATCAGCTTCAGTCTTTCGAGGTTAGTGTGATGTGAATGCACGGACAAGACTCAGATGATATTCGGTGTAGGTAAGAATAGATAGCCGGTTAGGAATAGCAAAAAAATATTGGATTTGGAATTTGGAATTCGTTGTATGGGTTATACATTGGGTTGGCTTTGGCTTGGTTGAGTTTTCACTTAATTGTGCTTGTATCTATGTGATGTCAGTATGTTGTGGTTCAGGTTTGTATGTTCCAGTCTTGCCTGGATCAGTTAGAGGCCAGTTGGTTGTTGAAGATGAAGCTGGGCTATTTGGAAAGTGAAGTAAGGAAGTTGGTGAAAAGGGATACCTTTGGTGAAACCCTTGAAAGCATTGGTTTGCCATAGAGGTTATCTGGGGAGTCTTGCTTTGAGTAGACAGGCCCAATATCTTGTCCTTTTGAGCTTTTGGGCTCCTTTGATCCATTGAATTTCGTGGACGAAAGTCTTTTTAGTAGTGGCTATTGTAATGACCCTTAAGGTCATTTTCTTGATTTTTGTATGGTTCCAACATTTCAAGTTTTCCTATAGCGGCTATAGGTCATTTATGACTTGCTGGAACTGTCGGTTTGATTATCGGATAGTTCATTTGGCATTTAGGCTCATTTTCCTGTTTTGGAGCTTTCATTATTAGGGAATTTGTCTCAGACCAAAACTCCTAGTAAAAGGCATCGGATGAGAATTCTGACAGTGCCATCAGCTCCAAAATGTTGATTTTAGGCTAGGGAGACCCTTGGTCCGGGTGTCGAGGCTTCCAGTCTCATTTTGGGCTATTACGTAGAATTTGGTTAAAATGGAACTATACGTGAGGGCCCCATATTTAATCGAAATGACCTCGGATGGAAGTTTTGATGGTTCTGTTGAGTCTAAAATGTTGAATTTGGTATAATAGCATAGTTTGTTTGCACGCACGTGGTTCTGAATAAATCTCGTGCACCCGGTCGGAGACTATTTGGACTTAGCAAAAATATGGTGCCTGATATCTGGTGTGACTGCTAAAGCGGTTTAGGAGCCGCTTTAGTGGCCTTGGCTACTTAGCTGAGGTCCACTTTAGCTGTCAGGGTCTGCTTAAGCGACAGTTATCCACTTTAGCGGTCGTCTCTCTAGCGTTCAGGGTGCGGCTTTAGCGGCCACTTACCTTTTCACACTAGCCGCTTTTGCGGTCAGTAGCCGCTTTAGAGGCCAAGTGACCGCTTTAACGGCAATAGCTGGTATTAAATATCCCTTCTTCACCCTATTTCCTTTTATTTATTAAGGCATTTTCCTTCATTATTGAGAGCTTGAAACGTGGGAAAGGGTGGGAAATCATCCATTGAAGCTAAGGTAAGTTAGTTCAACACTCCTTGGACATTTTCCATTATTTTCCCCGTCAAATTCCATCCTTTTTCATTGCACATTCCTAGAATTCAGGTCTTAAATTCCCTAAACTTTAGTGGTTGATTTAGGTCTCGATTGTACTCTATTTGTGCTCAACTTTTGAACACACATTCCTTGTCCTTCGAGGGACCTCGTGATGGATTCAATTTTTGGATTCCATTAGCGGGCTCAACCCATTTTTGACTCGATTTTGGGCCCAGAGTTTTATATAGAAATATAGGTATCTTTGTTTTCCTATTAACGTGTCGATTATGATTTTGATAGTGCGATGTCATTTTTGGGATCATGGAGCAAGGGCGGCGATTTGTGGACGATTCGAGATTACGGCTCAGCAATGAGGTAGGCTTCGATTTACTTTTCTCTATAAGATGGTGTTAGGTATAGATTGTATGTTAGGTAGGGATTATAAGATATGTTTATGACTAGTATATCATGAGTTAACCTATTTAGGGAATTTGGGGTAGAACTATGACCCGAACCTTAGCATAGAATACTTGTTATCGCCTTAGGATCCTATTATCCTTGATTATAGACTTGTTTAGTCATAGATTGACATTACATCGCCTTTAATATAAGACTTACCATTTAACTTAGTGATTTGGGTGGTAGTCCTCCAATTAGATCCTTGTAGTGATTTCATGCCCTTGATTACCGTAGTTGCCCTAGTTATGAGGCTTTATTATGTTGGTTACATATTGTTGGGTCCGAGGCCATGGTTACGATACCACTTGGACTCCAGGTGAGAATTTTATCCCTAAAGGGATAAGATCCTAGTTTATAGACGCTTAGGCACTTTTGGTTGTATTGTTTGGATATTGGTGATGGCATGCATACTTGTAGGCGCATTCATGCTCATTTAGTGGTACGATTCCAACCTAAACCTTGATTTTACTACTATTTTTTAAAAACGAATTTATTCTCACTTTTCACTTTTAAAAGGGATTCTTTTGCAAATAGGATCGTACCACCTTATTTAATGAATTATGAGCTTTTGAAACTAAATATGATATTTTGGGAGCTAGACCGAGGTTGATCCCGGTTCATTATTGATGCACTCATTTTACCACTACTTATTTACTTCAATCGAGAGAGATTCCGACCATTTCTACATTACTGTACTGTTTTAGTCCTGGATTTGATCACATGAAATGGATTTACAGACTTACGCCATTTTAGTCACGGTTTGAGTCCGGTTTTACCACTACTTATCTACAAATATCCCGAGTCTTTGGTACTGGACGAAGTAGATTGATTATGATGGTTACTAGAAGTCCTGGTTCAGGACAAGGCAGTGTATACAAATATCCCGAGTCCCCTATGGGCCCCTTCGTCAGTGAGCTGCAGTACCGGAGAAGGATGGTCGTCGTAGGTCCTGCCTTTGCGAGATACTGAGCTGGAGGAGGTGTATACATTTGTTACATTTTGGCACTTGGATTGGACATGGTATTTCTGGTTTCTGTTGCATTCATTCATTCATATGCATTGCCTATTACCAGTGTAATTGTTTGGCGCCTGTATCTATCAGTCTTATGGGGTGACGTATAGGTACAGGTTATGATTGTTGTCTGCTGAGTGCTTTCTTGAAACTTTCGGGCTCATGGGGGCCCGATTAGGTTATTGTTTGTCCGGACTAGCCGGTTACTTTATTATTGGTTATTATGGTTATTTCGCGACATGATGGTTATGGATTGGTACTTGTTATTGTCGGTACTTTTCTAATCTCTTTTCTGTATTATGGTAATTTACTTTATTATTAAGTTACCTCATGATTAGTCACACTTTAGTTAGAGTCTTTGATTATGCTAGCTAGTTCCCTTACTTGGCTATGATCCTCGAGATGTTAGGTTGGCTCCCTCAGAATATTACCTTGAGATTAGTCCTATATATATATATATATATATATGGTATTACTGTATATTCCTTTGTTTCCTTATCTATACATTTTGTATATGTATCCTTTGGCCTTGTATTACCACTATATATCCTTCTTTCACTCTTCATTTGTATATTGACTAGTGATATACGGTTTGCAGTTTAGTTCCTGAATCCTGTTAGAATAGGATTGTTTATCCGTATTAGTCCATTAGCATTATCATGTTTAGTTTCTTGGTTAGTTGCCTGTAATTTATATTCCCGCTGTACATGTTATTTATGCTTGCATTATCTTTGGAGCTCAGTCGGTCGATGCCTTCTGAGTACCACGTGTTTGGTACTCATAGTACACTTTTGTTGCCTGCAGATCATAGTATGAGTTCTCGCCGTTGATGTGTGAATCGTACGAAGCATCCATGGATCGGAGATTTAGGGTGAGCTCCTGATATTCATAGTACTCTTGCTCTCTCTCATATTGTTAGTTTGATCTCTATTTTATATTTCGGAGACGATTTTGTATATATATTGACTCTGTATTTCACTTTATACTCCTGTTGTATTAGAAGCTCTTATACTGACTTCACCAGGTCTTGGGTTTGTAATCTATTTAGTTTCCTTGTTAAATTCTTTTCCGCAGCTTTCTTTATTTCTTTTCATTGTCCGTTACTAGTCATTCCAGTCTATGGATTGGATTACCTACTAGTGGGTTCTGGTAGGTGCCATCATGACCTAAGAAATTGGGTCGTAACACAAACCCTAAATTATATTACCAATGCAAGGCACGTACATGCACCCTCTCACCATCAATACCCTACACGCATCAAGTGTGGCATCAGAAGCTTCACCACTTGTAGACATCGTGATTTTTGATCCTCCCCAAACTTTAACCTATTTTCAACATTAAATATTTATTTTTTGTCTAATCTTCATTTTAGCTTTTATTTTAATTTATTTAGTAGGTATTATTTAAAAAATTGTAAAAAACAAATTCAAAAAAAAATAGAGTCACATTTTAGGATAATTTTTTTTTTATTATTTTTTTTAACTTTTAAAAGAAAACAAAATTTTCAAAAAATATAATTTTTTAAAATTTAGGTTTTAATAAATAAGCTTCTCTTAATTATATTTTATTTTAGTCTAGTTATAAACTTTTCTTATATTTTCTTAGTGTAAAAATTAATTAGTTAATATTTTTATCATAATTATTTTTATATTTCAAACAAAAAAAAGAAAAGAAAAGAAAATACTAAAACTACCACCCCCTCCCCCCCCCCCACAACTAATCCTAACTCCCCCTAACCTACTTCCACGTACCACTCATACTTCCCCTCAAACCCCCACAAACTGGACAACAACCAAAAAACTCCCTCATAACCCACAACATACAAGACACCACCACACCCATAAACTCCTACTCCCTCACAACTCCCTCCCTCAACCACACACTCTATATATACATACACACGGACAGAAAACAACATAGAGAAAAAAATGACAACAACAAAAAAAAAAGAAGAAGATAGAGATGGAAAAAAAGCAGGAGAAACTCAGAGAAAAAAATAGAAGACAGACGTAACAACAACAAAAAAAAGAGAGGTAGAAACAACACAAGGAACAAGAGAGAGAGCTCCCAGGTTGAGGTTCTGATTCAAGGACCTTTTTGATCGTTGAATTTCAGAGGTACATAAAGGTCAAATTTTTACTTTGTCCTTGATTAATACAAAGCTCAATAGTCTACGTTGTGTAGTTAATTGACATGTGGAATGAGATTTGGTTCTAATGAATGAAATTAAATTTCCACTTGGTATACTTAATAATATTGTGTTCAAGAATAAAAATGAATTTGCAACTTTCTTTGCATTAATCTTATTCTGAGTATTAGATTAAAGGTTTGATGCGAGATCAGAACTGTAGCAGCCGTTACATCTCGCAAGTTATTAATATTTTTCTCTTCCCTGTAGATATTTATATCTAGTTCAAGGTTTTATTTATTTATTTTTGATATGTTGTATTTGGGTCATCTTAATTAATTAGAACATAAAGAGTACATGGGCAGAGGGTTTCATCCTAGGGTATATATACGTGTGTCTCTTATATATGTGATAAAGACTTGAGTCATTGAGTGATATTATGATCAAATAAAAGAATTGGGTAATATCCCCCTTTATATTATTGTGTTGCTTTTAATTTTCTCTGTAACCATGTATGTGTTCCTCTATCAATTTGCTTTTAATGTATTGTCTTTGAATTTCACGCTTATGATCTCTAATCATTGCTCTCATAAGTGAGAATTTATATAATTAATAAGATTTAGTAAAAAACTGCTACGTCGCTGACTGATTTGAATGTGATGTGATTTTTATTATTCGTTATTATTAATTAGGATGCTAAGAACATACTAGGCCTGGCTTATTAACTAGTGTGAGGTTGAGCGAGATGGGTTGTGAATTTATTCAAGACCCGTTGTTATTGATAAAATAAAAGAGAGGGACAATCTATTTGTAAGGGAGCGAGGTGAGTTGTGAATTAATTCAAGACTCGTTGCAAAAATGAGAAAGAAAAAGGGTAAAATGAATAGGAATAAATTTCTCAAGTTTACAAGAGACGAACAAATGCCTTTAACGCTAAATGAGCTTTAGGATCATTTAAAATGCTTGTCTTAATTAAGAATGTGGTTACACATCTTTTTAAGACGTTTAAAAATAACTCAAGGATGCAGTTATTCACCTTGGTAAAGAATATTCTAATAATTAAATTTCATTAAATCAAACCCCAGAGGTGTAGACAAATATTATTTGTACGATATATACAAGCGAATCATGGCCTAAACACAATTTATCCAAACTAGGTTAAGTTAAGTATAAGTTAATAAAAGTGACCGTGCTAGAACCACGAAACTCGAGGGGTGCCTCATACCTTCCCCTCGGTCAATAGATTTCCTTACCCTATGTTTTGTTTTTACAGAACAATAATAAAAAGAGTCATTTCCTTTTGATTAGGGATTCAAAAAGGTGACTTGGAACACCATAACTCAATTCCAAGTGGTGAATCTTTATAAAAAATAATTCCTATTCAATATCGTCACTTTAACTGAAAAAACCCTTCGACCCGAAAAGGGGTGCGACATCTATGGAAACTCCGCTGGGGACTAACCAGAATTTGAGCTTTGTGATATTAATTTGTACTTGCTTTATCTATTTGGATAGATTATGTTTGGGCCTAATATGCTACTTGATGCTCATTTATCGCTTTGATATTATTGAATTATATTATAAACTGTCTTCTTTCGTACACCTCCTCTGAGTCTATGAAATATAGGGTAGAAGAAATGCTATTATGCATCCTACTTTCTTTTTGAGATAAAGCCAGAGTACCCAGGCATATAGTGAAGGATTATTAGTCACACATGTTAAGTGGGGTTTAGACCAGCAATGAAGGTGAAATAGCACAGTTACCAAACAAGTTTCCCCTTCCCGACTCGAGTGTTCGCTCGGGTAAGCCAGTCTAGAAACCTATCTTCATCAGGTTAAACCTAGTAGAACTAAAACTCATACATGGCTATCCCTACTAGGCTCCACTTTATCTACATCATGTGTATTTGACTTAGTGGGACTCGGTACAAGGGCCGAGTCCATCAAGAACAGGTGTCCCTCTTTATATGACCAACATATGCATCCTATGTGCTCTTTGACATTTATTTGGAAGGCCTTATTGTTGACCGACTTTAGGCAGCTTAGTGAGACAAAGGAGAGCAATTTTTATAACTTTATGACTATTTCCTTAATTTTTTTTTAAAATAAAAAGAAGAGTTTATTTCTTTTTATATTCTTTTTGAACTACATTTGACCTAATTCTTGCGATGAAAAGATATGTAGGCAATCTTACTCTAGGGTTTGGTCCAACAAAAAAAATCCAAATTACCCAGTTCAATGAAACTGGGACAAAATTTGTTTTCTTTGTGAGTTGATTTCAAAAGTTGTAAGTATCCCCCTATTTTAAGTGTCTTTAGAGCCTCATGCCGCCTTTTCTTTCTAACCCTAGCCAAAAGCCACGTTACAATCAAAGAAAGACCTTCAGATCAATCTTTGAGAATGTTGAGGCTAAGCATGTTATGGTTAGATGATGTTCCACATTTTGGGCCCTAATTGTCTTTATCAGCATAAAGACAAATATGAGAGAAATAAAAATTAGAGAATCTTATTGGTAAAAACACTTGTGGGCACCGTAAGGCGATGGTGACCGAGAGAAATAAAAATGAGAGAGTTTTATTGGTAAAAACCCTCATGGGCACCATAAGGTGATGGCGAGTTAAGAGAAAATGAAAATGAGAGAGGCTCGCTGGTGAAAACTCTTTGGGGCGTCACTAGCTGAATGGGGTCTATGATCTAGAGGCAATAGTTTCAAGAGCAAAGCTCGATTTCAAATTTAATAAGTTGGCAAAAGTTGATAAATGGTTGAGATAGGAAGATCAGGTTTCTTAATAAAAAGTGCATGTCATAATCATTGGAGCTGGATACCATATTCAGATAAGTTTTTGTTTCATTTATTTTTGGAAAAAGGGACATTTATTGTCTTTCTTTCCTTTCAATATTTTTGTTTTTGTTTTCTTGTCTTTGTTATCAAAATGGAAAATCATCATCATCAATTTTCTATTATCTTTGAGTCATGTCCATGTCAAAATATGTGAGAAATGATTTCAAAACTTGCTACCAACTCCTTCAATGGCACAAAGCAAAGTAAAGGGCCAGCACATAAAAGTAACATGATTCAAAGTAAAACAAAATACCAAGAATTATCGTCAGTTGAAAACTTCTGGACTCATAGAAATACAAAGGTGCAATAGAAGTTAAATTTAGCTGTGCCATGAAATGGAAGTATGGTCTGAGCCAAAGCCTTTTGGTAGCCAGAATTTGGGGTCAATAGTACAACAAGTCAACAATACCTATTAACGGTTTGAAATAGACTGAACATGATAAGTGCAGGAGCAAATGCCTCAAAAGTCAAATGCCACAAACCAAACACCATGTTTTTAAACTCACAATTTTTCTTTGTTTGAAACAGAGATGGATGTTGCTTTCAAATCAAAGGCTTCAAAGCCTGGATATCAGAAAGGTGCAAGTGCTCACTTCTGCGAATGTAAGAAGCAAACTGGCAACACAAGTTTGCTAGATTACAGTCATAGTAAAATTTATTATCCTTCACTCTTGCGAGATGCACTTTCTGGAACTAGTTAGGTCCTTGACTCACCCTCCTCATTGTACATTTTTGAAATAGTTATGATTTGGCTGACACTTACAAAATTTTTCTGGTACAAACTGGGGAAAACTTTTTGTGCATGTTATTTAGATTTTACTTTTTAGCTCAGGACCCTCTTGGATAGTGGGACTTTAATATTTTTTTCAGGCCCCTCCTGGAAAATGGGATTAGCAGGACCCTCTTGGAAAATGAGAATTTAATTTTTTTCTCAGGACCCTCCTGGATAATGGGAATTTACTTTTTAGCTCAGGACCCACCTAGAAAATGAGATTTAGTTTAGCATGGATAATGGGACTTTAATTTTCAACTCAAGATCCTCCTGAAAAATGGGACTTTAATTTTCAACTCAGGACCCTCGTGGAAAATGAGACTTTACTTTTTATCTCCGGATCCCCCGGATAATGGGACTTTAATATTTTGTTTAGGACCCTTTTAAAAAAATGATATTTTACTTTTTAGCTCAGGACTCTCTTGTAAAATGGGATTAGTAGGACCCTCCTAGAAAATAAAAATTTATTTTTTTGCTGAGGACCCTTTTGAATAATGGGACTTTATTTTTTAGCTCTGGCCCGTTATGGAAAATGGGATTTAGTTTATCAAGACCCTCCTGGAAAATGGGACTTTACTTTCCAAGTCAGGATTCTCCTGGAAAATGGGACTTTACTTTTCAACTCAGGACCCTCCTGAAAAATGGGACTTTACTTTTCAACTCAGGACTCTCCTGAAAAATGGGATATTACTTTTCTGCTCAAGATCCTCTTGGAAAATGGAATTTAGTTTTAGCAGGGCCCTCTTGGATTATAGGATTTTAATTTTCAACTTAGAACCCTTCTAAAAAATGAGACTTTAATTTTCAACCCAGGCCCTCCTGGAAAATAGTACTTTACTTTTCAACTCAGGACCTTTCTTAAAACTACGACTTTACTTTTTCAACTCAGGATCCTCCTGAAAAATGGGACTTTACTTTTCAACTCAGGACCCTCCTTGAAAATGAGACTTTAATTTTCTGTTCAGGACCCTCCTGGATAATGAGACTTTAATTTTCAACTCAGGACCCTCCTGAAAAATGAGAATTTAATTTTCAACTCAGGACCGTCCTAGAAAATAAGACTTTAATTTTTAACTCAGGACCCTCTCGAAAAATGGGACTTTACTTTTTCAGGACCCTTCTGAAAAATGGGACTTTAATTTTCTACTCATGACCCTCCTGCAAAATAGGACTTTAATGGTTTACTCAGAACCCTCCTGGATAATGGGACTTTACTTTTCACCTCTGGACCCTTCTTGATAATGGGACTTTACTTTTTACCTCAATACCTTCCTGGAAAATGGGATTAATAGGACCCTCCTTGATAATGGGACTTTAATTTTCAACTCAGGACCTTCTGGAAAATGGGAGTTTACTTTTTAACTCAGGACTCTCTTGGAAAATGAGACTTTACATTTCTACATAGGACTCTCCTAGAAAATGGGATTTAGTTTAGCAGGACCCTCCTGGATAATAGGACTTTAATTTTCAAATCAGGACCTTCCTGGAAAATGGAATTAGCAGGATCCTCCTCGAGTAATGGGACGAAAATGGGATTAGCAGGATCCTCCTTGATAATGGGACTTTAGTTTTCCTACTGAAAAATGGGACTTTACTTTTCAACTCAGGACCCTCCTAGAAAATGGGACTTTACATTTCAACACAGGACCCTCCTGGAAAATGAGATTAGCAGGACCCTCCTTGATAATTGGACTTTAGTTTTCAACTCAAGACCCTCCTGAAAAATTGAACTTTACTTTTCAACTCAGGACCCTCTTGAAAAATGAGACTTTACATTTCAACTCAGGACCCTCCTGGAAAATTGGACTTTATTTTTTACCTCAGGACCCTCCTGAAATTTGGGATTTAGTTTAGCAGGACCCTCCTGTATAATGAGACTTTAATTTTCAACTCAGGGCTCTCCTGGAAAA